>OZ014523.1:167383154-177383154 GCA_963966055.1 Lathyrus aphaca
CAAACACAACATTGGTTTCACCTTCCCTCCTTCTTGGGGGTCCGCTGAAAGCTTTTCTTACTCCACTCGAGCTGCTCGCACTTGTATCCTGAATCTTTCCCATTTTTAACAAAGTCTCGACCCTCTCTCCAGTAATTACTATATCATTGAACTTGGTAGCCGAACAAGACGCCAATCTTTCGATAAACACTCCTTGCAATGTTCCCATAAACATATTAGCCATCTCGTTCTCCAGCAATGGTGGTTGCACTCTGGCAGTGAGCTGACGCCACCTGTGAGCATATTCTTTAAACCCCTCCTTAGCAGTTTGAGACATGTTTTGCAGTTGAGTACAATTTGGAGCCATGTCCAAATTGTACTGGTATTGCCTCACGAACGCATCTGTTAGATCCTTCCAGCTCTTAATGTTGACTCTACTTAGCTTCATATACCATTCCAAGGAGGCCCCAACCAGGCTATCCTGGAAATAGTACATCCATAGCTTTTCATCATTAGTGTGGGCAACAATCCTTCCTACAAAGGACTGAAGATGAGTCTTTGGACACGCTGCGTCGTTGTACTTCTCGAAAGTCGGGACCATGAACTTGTAAGGGATTCTAACCCCGAGAACAAAGCCCAAGTCAGGAATGTCGAACCCCAGAGAGTTCTGAGATTGAATAGCCCTGATCTTTTCTGCCATCTCTTCAAATTTCCTGTTCATTTCAGCCCCTTGGCCTTCAGTTTCGTCCAGCAATGTGAACTGTTCGTCTTGACCATCCATCTGTACATTGTTCAGTCCATCATTGATAATGGTGACCCCTGGCTTTGCTACAGAGATTTCAACTTGACGGGCGCCCGCACCGTTACGATTACCTCCATCAGCAGTACCGTTGTTCCTGGCTTGACTATTTTCTACCAACTAACGCAGACATTCCTGATTCTGACCCATTCCTGCCATAAGGGTCATAAATTTGTCCATACTCAGTCTCAAGTCAGCTAAATCAGGCTGCATTTGATCCATGACTCGTTCTCTGTTGACTCTTGTGGGATATCTGTGTATGACTGGCTGTTCTCGAACTTTCCTGGGAGCTATAGTGCCTGAAACAAAAAAGACATTAGGAACTTGTGGCCATACCTGCAAAACAAGAAAATAGGTGATATGTATGCAATGCAATTGTTTATGCTTTCAATCCCAGGTTATTCATGCCCCGGTTCTGGTATTTAGCAAAGAAAACCAGATGGATACTGATCCTCGACTTTCAGAAACCTTCGCATGGAAACCACATTCAAACCATAACAGCAGGCACAGAAAAATGGTGAACTGAAAAATAACTGCATAACATAAATCAGCCTATTAGGCAAAAATAATAGAATTCCCCGTAGGGTACAAGTTTCTAAGAAGAAAAACAAACAACCAGGATTCCTACAACATGTCTGTAGGTAATCCAAATACAAGGGAAACAAACTAAAAAGCAGGATTGCTCCCTGAAGACCCTGAACCTCCCTCACTAAGTCCCAGCCCAGACCTAGCCTTCTGGACTCCAGCCATCAACTTGAGGTCTTCAATCTCCTTAAGTGTTGCTTCTAAGGCTTGCTGACTATCTGCTAACTGTTGAGTCTTCTCCCTTCGAATCTGGTGGGCTTGTTCCACTTCTTCATTCTTGAAAGTCATTTTCACTTCGAAAAACTCTTCTTTTTCTTTATCTCTTCAACTCCTGTTCTCTCTGGCCCTGCAACCAGACAATAGACTGACGAGCTTCCTTTAGAGTCTTTGAATTCTTCTTTCGTTCTGCTTCTCTTTTGGATTCCATCAGACCTAATCTTTGAAAGTGAGCTTCCCTTCCAGCAAACTCTTTCTCTTTAGCCTCCAAGGTGATCTGCATCTTCAACAATTTCTCTTCAGCTTCATTCTTGGCCCGGTTGGCAAGATGATACAAATTAACCGTTTCAGTATTCTCCACCCTGACTTCATGCAGCTGGGCTTCCAACTTCTTGAATTCTTCTAAAGACACAGTGTCATTAGACTCAATAGTTGGAGGAACTGGTGATGAGAATGGCAGCAATACCCTTCTGGCTCTATCCTTCTGCCAAGCCTCATACTCCGGGAAGGTCTTATAGTTGCACTTTCCAAAGCTAGTTATCCCTTCTCCCTTGATGCACTTCCAAGCTTCAGCAGCTTTCCTTACTAAAGGCATATTGTCCTTTACCGGGAAGTAGAAAATAGGGGTCAACTTCAATTCTTCTGGTACCTCTCTCAAGGCATAACCCAACTGTCTTCTCAACAAGATCGGGTTGTAGTTGATCCCTCCAGTCACTCCCAATAAAGGTACACTAAGATAGCTCCCACAGCTAGTGATGAAACGTGCACCCTGAAGCCTCTGAGTAATCCACCTGACATCCTTGGCAAGCAACTTTTCCAGCTTCTAAGCCCATACCAAGGTATGGTCACTAAACACTCCAGTACTAGGCAAGTGCCTCATGAACCACATATGAAATAAAGGAGCGCAGAAACGAACTAAACCTCTCCTTTTCTTCTCAGTCTTGTAGTGCACCGAGTAATACAAATATCCAAGCAATGTAGGCACAAGATTCTTCAGCAAGAAAAGATGAATGACATTCATGTCTATGAACTTCTCCATATCTGCAAACAAAATAATGCCATAGATAGAAAGAGCCAGGATAGCACAGACAGAATCCCACTCATCCTCAACTGCCAACTCTTCCACCTTCTTTACTAAAGCCTCTAAAGAAAACCCAGATACACCTCCCTTAATGATAGTCATAGAATTCATAGCAGGAGTGCTCAAATAAAGAACTTTGGCAATAACCTCAGGTGCAGGTCTACCCATCTCAGCATTGAACGAAATCTGGTCTCGAACAGGAACTCCCAAGATCAAAGCATACTCCTCTAGCAAAGGACCTAACTGGAAATCAGGAAAAGTGAAACAACGAAGCTGAGGATCAAAGTATTGAAGCAGGGTGTGAATGGCACTTCTCTCAGAAGGATCTAACTCTACCACCACATCCAGAATACTCCCATAAGCCTTCTTGAATCTCTCTACATGATTGGGTGTGATCAGCTTCACCATCTTCTTTAACAGGCCAACCTTAGTGTCGAAAAACTTGAAATGAATATTCTACTTGCGAGGATCTTCCATCTCTGAACAGGATACCGGAACCGGAAGCAAAGATATGAACCTGTGAATGAAAACAAAACATGATTAATGATGAAATGATGCAATGCAAATGCAAAGACATATGATCAATCTGGGGACTGTCTAGAATCTGGATGCCAAAGCCAAGTGATCAGAAACCCAAATCTTCAACCCATAATCACTCAGATAATCTCAGATACACCCAATCAAGAATCAGATAAACTCAAGAACTCCGGAATCAAAGTAACTGTATCAGATCATAAGACTACACTGGTAACAAGGGTATGATGAGGTAAAGTGTTCCTGCAAACCTGTAAACCCCTCCCAATCTCACAGGTGTACTTCGGGTCAAACATAACGGACTCTCAAAGCCGAATAGCAATAATACTTTCACCATTTCTGAGAAATGGCTCATGACCAAATCAGGGAATCGGTTTGGCATTATGTACTACGCAGGGAGGCCTCAGCTGAGTCCGGGAAAAACAAGCATCCCTTATAAGTCCCCAGCTTCGAGCGCTAAAATCGAGAAACAATAGTACATTCAGCCCGTAGGATATAGTACTATTGTCATACGACCAAATGCTTTGACTGAGTTCCTATAAGAGAACTAGGCCATCCGATGCGAGTCCCCAATGGACCCTCGGGTGCGAATAGGTTTGCCACAAAATATGGTCTGCCACTGCCACCACTAGAGAGGGTTGTTTCCACAAAGGTTCTCAATGATCGGTCCCCAGATGCACATAACTTTCAAGGTCCTATCCCGAAGTAGAGGAAATCCCCACACAAGATATTTCCAAGACGGTCGCAATCTGGGCGTGAAACACATCGCCACTCATCATGTCACATGTGAGTACAATATGTTCACTCTAATCCTATAGTGCACTCAAGCCGGGTACTTGGCTTATCTCTCAGAAACAGTATCACCCGAGTCCCACCATATAGAAAACCAGTCCAGACAGTCCAGTATGATATATGATGCGGAAAATAAATACTGAAAACTGTAAATAAAGCTGTAAACAAAACTGTAAATAAACAACAGTAAAATACAACACACAGCAAAAAACAGTCAAACACCCAAAGAAACAGAACCACGCAAGCACTAGGATTGAATCTCAAGGGAACCAGAGATACTCTGGTTAGGAAGTCCCCAGCAGAGTCGCCAGCTGTCGCTCCCTGGATTTCCATCCTGGTACAAACGCGAAAGTGGTGTGGAAAAGAATAGAGTCGCCAGCTAGGCATTTTTATCCCGAAAGAACGGAAATGGTAATGTTGCACAAACCAAAAGAAAGAAAAGGAAGGACACGGGTCCTGCGAACCAAAGAGACTGAGTTCGGGAGTCGGTTACGACCTGGGAAGGTATTAGCACCCAGATCGTCCGCCGTACCCGACGGGATCCACGCTTGCAAAGAAATTTGTTTCAAAGGGTGAAGAAATGAGAGATGTTGCAAAGAAAATAAACTAAACTGGATAAAACACAACTGAGAAAAGAACTGAATAAGAAATGAAAAGGAAAAATGTAGGTAAAATAAAGATTGTGCTCGAACGGGCCCAACCCCGCTGCTTACGTACCTCATCT
Organism: Lathyrus aphaca; assembly: GCA_963966055.1. Lineage (NCBI taxonomy): Eukaryota > Viridiplantae > Streptophyta > Magnoliopsida > Fabales > Fabaceae > Lathyrus > Lathyrus aphaca. Next base: position 167,387,865 of record OZ014523.1, read on the forward strand.
GGACAATGAGGATCAGAGTCGTCGTAGTTCCCCTAACTAGGGGTAGAAAATACTTGCTTGTGTCTTAAGACTTGAATTGCCTATGTCAATGCTCAGGTGTTGCAGGCTCGGACGACGAGTGTGTAACCGTCTTGCAAAGTGACAAGTAGGAGCAAGTTCGCGTACGCAACGAAGGAGATGAGAAAAGAATTCCCGAAGGAAAGACGCTTATTGTTTGTTAGTGTTTTTTTAGAAGCTTTTTAGGAGTGAAGTTTGCATAGGTAAGTGCACCTAAGTCTTACTCATTGGGATGTATACGTCTCACATCATCCCGAAATGGAATGCGCAAGAGGCACACCTATCTATGGAGGAAATTCCCAAATCTAGTCCCATAAGTGAAGGCTCAGACACAATAACCTATTAACATTTATTAAGTATCTTTTTGTGATTTTGGTTAAGAAGTATTTTTTATGCTTTTCTTTGTGAGGTAATCCCATGCTAAGACCTATCCACCACGAGGGATATCCTACACCTCGCCCCGAAACAGAACGCGTGCAAGTATCTTATAGCAAAGTCTCGTGTCACATGAGAAGACTCATCCTTTATTAAAGTGACTTGAAGTTAAGTTTGAAGATGAGAAGAGAGATCACCAAAAGGATCTTAAAAGGTGAAAAATCTAAGGGAGACTAGAATCCTAAATGTTGTCATGCATGGATGAACCTAGGCTAGTGAGGTTTGAATTCTATCCTAATGAAGAAAAAAGAAAGAAAAGAAGAAGAAGAAAAAGAAGAAGAGGAGGAAGAGAGGCAAGGCCTAAGCCCAACAATCACAAAGTTAGAACAAATAATAATAAAAAGAGAAGAGATAAGATTAGGAGATGTGGGAATCACATCCACACCTCTCACTTACCAAAGCCCCTGAAATGGTTAGTAACATAAGTATAAAAGCAATACAAGATGAACATAATACCATACTAAAACCATACAATCAGAAGTGAATTCATGCACGTAAACATCAAATGCAAATACAAGGCACAAGAAAGAGAAGGGAACCACACAACTCTTTATGAAGCAAATGAAACACTTATGACAAATCAAAGCAAACATGATAAGATGCAAAGCAAAGCAATCAAAACACAACCCAAGGTACAAGACCAGAACCCTAATCATGTTAGAAAAGTGTCTAAAGAGCATGAGAGATGAAGAGGAGAGAAGCATATGGTCAAGCAATAACATTATGGGAAGAAAGAAGCAAAGGAAGTGAGGTGGATATACATAAGAATGGAAGAACTCCAAAGGCAAACAACTTACAAGGTTTCCAAAACACAAACCCCAACCCAAGATCAGAGAGGTATCAAGACTCTAAAAAGACCCTAAACAAGATGAAGAAGTTGGCACAAGTGCCCTTCTAACCTAAGGAGAGGACTTATGATCAAAAAGAAGCAAAATGGGACAAGTCAAGAACAAAAATTCAAATCAAATCAAGTATGCACCCAAAAATTCCACAACCTTGGACAAGAGACCTTCAATCATACTATAACAACATGCCAAAAGGAGAGGAAGAAATCCAGAAGTTAAACAAGTCAAATGAGAGTACAAACATGAACAAGGTGTTAATGCTATTATTTTATGATTGGCATTATGTTTGGTAAAACTAATATGGCTGGAAAATGTTGAATAAGAAGTTCCATATTAACATAGTATAGACTCTGGAAGAACATGTCAAACATGATGTCCTGACATGGTGGCACAGATAAATGTGGAAGTTGTCAAAGAAGATGTTGAATTCAGTTCAGAATGTCCTATCAGATGTTGGGACATTATCAAACAGAGTAGAAGAACTTAATTCAGGATGTCCCAACAGATGTTGACATCTGACATAAATGTGGAAGTTGTCAAAGAAGATGTTGAATTCAGTTCAGAATGTCCTATCAGATGTTGGGACATTATCAAACAGAGTAGAAGAACTTAATTCAGGATGTTCCAACAGATGTTGTCATATGTTACAGTCAGATGTCAAAGAAGATGTTGAAGCATCTGCAATTGTCATGACAGAATTACTGTCATATGTTACAGACAAATGTCAAAGAAGATGTTGAAACATCTGCAAATGTCATGACAGAATTACCGTCATATGCTACAGACAGATGTCAAAGAAGATGTTGAAACATCTGCAAATGTCATGACAGATGTCAAAGAGAATGTTGAAACATCTGCAACTGTCATGACAACATTACTGTCATATGTTACATATAGATATCAAACAAGAAGTGTTGAACTTAGTTCAGGATGTCACACCAAATGTTGTGACACTGTCAAACAGAGTAACAGTTAATGAACTTAAGTCAAGATATCAGGATGTCACACCAGATGTTAGGACATTGTATCAGTTAATGGAATAAGTTCAGTTTACAGGATGTCACATCAGATGTTGTGACATTGTATCAGTAAATGAAGTAAGTTCAGTTTGTCAGGATGTCCCAACAGATGTTGAGACATCTCAGACCTGTTACCAGAATTAATTAATGCATAACAGAACTGAGTAAATTCAGGGGAATCTATCTGGAATTAATTATGGATGGACAAAAACAGAACAAGGCGCATCTGTAGGGAGAGTTGTTATGAAACTTCAGCATAATCAGATGAACTAAATCACCTAGAATCTAGGAAGTAACAAACCCTAATTCAAGGTGATGACATTGGATTTATCAGATCTGAATTATGCAGAATATTCTGGAGATATTATGCAATCATATGTGGTGCTGATCTAGAAGATCTTAAAGACTCAATTTAAATTGAAGACAAATATTGAAAAATATAGGTTTCTATATTTAGAGATATTTTAGGAGTTGAAGATCTTTTGGAATATTTGTAGCAGATATTTCTGCATATTTGTAGTAGATATTTCTGCATATTTGTAGCAGCTATTGTTGTGATTGTTTAGGCCCAAATCCAGTTGGGAATAGGTTATAAAAGAAACCTTGTAACCTAGTTTAGAATGAACCCAAGGAACCGAAAATGTAAACATTATTAGAGTTGTGTTCTTGTGGCAGCCGTGAATAACAAGGAACTCTATTGTGGCTGTTTCACTTGTGATTCTCGAAGCTTGTAAGCAAGAGAAGTTTTGTGACTTGATTGAAACTGTGAAGTAAGATCAAGCTGTATTGTTTGAAGAATGTCTTCAATTTTATTAAACTTGTAAACTTGATCACTGGGTGATTGAGGGGGAGTGAGTAGGGTACTCTTATCTAAGTTGTGTCTTAGGTAGAAATTGCATTGGGTAGTTATTAAGTGATAGATTAAACAGGGTGGTTTAAGTCTAGAATTAATATTACTTATAGTGGATTTCCTCCTGGCTTGGTAGCCTCCAGATGTAAGTGTGGTTATACACTGAACTGGGTTAACAAACTTCTGCTGTGTTCTTTATATCTTTTATGTTTTATGCAGTACCTGAACTGAATGTCCTATCAGATGTCCCAACATCCTGAAGCATGTTTGACTCTGATATATCAGAATTATTTAAGTACTGATATGTATGCCTTACCATGTTTATAAGTAACAGATAAGATGTCTCAACATCATATAAGACATTTGAGTCTGTCATACCAGAATTTCACAAGGGTTAAGAAGCTTCACTCACAAGTTAAGGACCAAAACCAATTAATCAAGATTCTAAAAAATCAGAACAAAAATCACCTATAAACTACATCCTATTATGGATCCAGAGCAAAAAAAACCAACCAAAAATTCAAAATGAGGATCAAAATAGAAAATAGACAAGTTAGCATGCTTCAAAATGAATTAAAATGAAATAATTAAAAGAAAGAATTAATTCCCACGTGTCAGATGAAAATAAATGAAAAATAAAAATATCAAAAATTAGAGAAAACTAAAACAAACATTCATGAATTATTTTAGAATTTTTGGAAGCCTAAAACTATTTTTAAAAATTAAAAACCAAACTGAAATAAAGATGAAAATTAAAAAGAAGAAGAAATAAAGAAATAAAGTTGGGGGTACGGATAGCAAGCAGGATCAGTTCAAATTTATTGGGCCTCAAAGTCAGGGGGTGGGAATAGCAACACAAGCCCACCCAATCTCAGCGCATAACATAGCAGCTATTGTGGAAATTTAAATAATTCAAATAACTCAGATCAGTCAACTCATTTAATCCAGTCAGCAAATTAATTGGACAAGGGGTGAGGTGCACGTTAGTTATTATATGGTGAGAAACATTATGATTAATTTAGATTTTATAAATGAAAAGAAAACACGTGAGGGAGAGGGTGCCATTTTTATGCGATGGCACATTCACAACCATCCAGATCAATCATCCAACGGCCCTGCTTCATCTTCTTCCCTCAAACAAGCCCAGAATCCGGTGACCGGAGCCCTAGCTCCGGCACCGGAAGATTCATCACTATGAACAAAACTCCACAAAAATGAATGAAACTCTCCAGATCCATTAATTCAACCACGTTGATTTCAAATATGCACTTAGAATTCACAATGGATCACAAAATAAACTGGATCGAAGACAAACAGCTTTGACCATAAAATTTCAAATCAACAATACAACCTCAATATTCTTCCATTTTTAAAACCAATTAGCACAGAATCATCAGAACAACTAGTAGATCACAATACACACATTTAATTTCATTTCCAGATCCAAGGATTTTGAGCTTACCTGAGACTTGCAGATGCTCTAAAACTCCAAGAAAATGCTCCTACAGCTGCAGATCAACGCACTTTGACCTCTTCATGCAAAATAAATGCAAGATGGAGCTTGAGAGAAGCTGGATCTTGGAATCCGAAAGCTCTTGCTCTTGAATGGCACTTCTATGATTCTTCACTCTCAACTTAAAAGAGTGTGTGCAATGTGATCCTTAGAGCTCAAGGATGAAGAATATGTGAAGAGATTGTGAAGAGAATGCTTGAGGAAAGAGTTTCAAAGGGAAATGCAATTGAGCAAGAAAGTATGGATCTGAAAAATGGGAGAGCCTCTACACAAATTTAGGGCATGATTTTCTTTTATATGCTTAGCATTCACACCTGACTAGGGTTTTTGCACCAAGGGTGGCATGGAGAGTGTGATTGAGGTGTATTGGCCAATTTGCATGAAAAGTGTGACTTCCTCATCCACACGTGCAAACCCTCTTTCAAGTGATCAATCTGACTTCAATCCATCCCTTGGTTTGTTTTGAAGCAATCCTGACCTTTGATCATAAGTGTAACATGCTTTTTTGGTGATTTTGCAATTTTGCCTCTTATGTGGTGTGTTTCTTCTCATGCACGAAATTGGTAATATCTTTGGAGCAAATCACTTCTTATACAATGCTTTATAAGTTTGTGATCATACTTGGCCCATACCAACACTCAAAAATAAGATTCATGTAGTTTTGCATTTGAAGGAAGCTTGAAATGCATGCTTTGCCCTAATTTCCTTGAAATTTTCGAAGGCCTTATCTCTTTAACCATGAGGGCTACAAAAATGATATTGTACTTTTTGAAAATTGGAGGCTTTAATTTTCAACTTTCATGTTTGGCTTTGGTCCATTTGAAGCTTTTTTTACCAAGTTATGCTTACTTGAAAATTAGGGCAAAAACTTGCTAAAAATGGAAATTCTCATTACCAACCATATGCCAATTTTGCAAAACAGCTCAAAACCCCATGATTCTTGATCTTTGATCTTGCCAAAACTCTTTTAAGGTTATAAGAACATCCCTTGGCTAGAAAACTAGGGTTTGACCCTTTGAAATCTCATAGTTGACTTTTAGAATGCACAGTTGACCAATTACTTCATTTACAAGTAACTGAAGAAATACTTGACTTCCACAAGGAATTTTCTCACCAAATTTCATCCCTAGGATCCTCTTAACATATAAGAGACTTTGCCCAAATGAAATGGCCAAACTCATAAGGTTTACATTCTTGAAACTCAAACCCTAATTTGGGATCATTGTGTAGGAGCTTTGCCCTAGACTGAATTCCCTGATGATCTTCCAACCTTCTGAGCTTTTGTGAATGATCTTGAACTTGTGAATGCAATATAGACCCCTCATAGGACTTGAACAAATCCATTGGGCTCCTTGTCATAGCTTGTGATGCTTCAAAATCCTCCACAGATGATCATATGCCTAATACTAGGTCATGAGAATGTTATGCCTCATCTTTCCATGCTAAGATGTCAAGGATATGATATGCTCATGATGAATATGATATGATGATGATGATGCTCAAAAAAGAAGAGGGCAAATTTGTGGTGTTACAGCCGTAGCTCCCCTAACTAGGGGTAGAAAGGATTGCTTGTGAATTAAGGCTTGAATTGCTTATGTCAATGCTCAGGTGTTGCAGGCTCGGACAATGAGTGCGTAACCGTCTTGCAAAGTGACTAGTAGGAGCAAGTTCGCGGACGGAGTGAAGGAGATGAGAAAAGAATTCCCGAAGGAAAAACGCTTATTGCTGGTTTGTGTTTTTTATGAGTTTTTTGTTTTGAAGTTTGCATAGGCAAGTGTACCTAAGTCTTACTCACTGGGATGTGTACTTCTTACATCATCCCAAAATGGAATGCACAAGAGGCACACCTATCTATGGAGGAAATCCCCAAATCTAGTCCCACAAGTGAAGGCTCAGACACACTGACCTACTGGCATTTATTAAGTGTTTTTGTTATTTTGGTTAAGAAGTGTTTTTATATTTTCTTTGTGAAGTAATCTAATGCTAAGACCTATCCAACATGAGGGATATCCTACACCTCGCCCCGAAACAGAACGCATGCAAGTATCTCTGTCATACCCCAAATTTGTCCTACCCGCATATTCATTAATTTTGTAATTAATATTCGGGTGAGGCATATATGCTTATCAGGTCACTTGTGTGTGGTAGGATCGGTGGAGGTCCAATCCGGTTCTATTTCAAGAAAATAAAAATAAATATTATTCTTTCATTATTTTCCATTTATTAAAATATTTATGTCCCTTTATTTTCTATTATTTCATTTTTAAATTTAATTTCTAACACTATTATTTTTATTATTGTTTATCATTATTTTTCTTCATTTACCATTATTATGGTTATTAAATAATATTCATTTTTTATTATTATTGTTATTTGCTTTTTCTTACTATTATTATTGTTGTTATTTACTGTTATTATCCATTCTTATTACTTGTTTTTAGTACCATTTTAATATGAGCTGCCAAACGGATTGCACTGCTGTTAACCAAAGGAAAGTGCTTGTGGGCATTACACGATAAAAGCCACAAAATACACAGCAAATACGCTTTCATCATAACCAATTTTTTTGGTCCACCACTTCTTCCGCAAACCCACATGTACGAAGATTCTTCCATACACACACAATCCTCACACTACAAATGCCTTCTTTCCACTCAAAACGCATTCCGCACTGCAACAACAATTTTCTTATCCAAATTTTCACATAGCAAATCTCCCTTTTTACCCTTTTAATCCTTCTATATAAAACCAATACGTTTCCATTCATGAAAAGGAGGCTTGAACAAAACAAAAAACCTCTGCATTAACATAGAATCAAGCCTCAAATCATTCAAAATTTCCAGAAAAAAAAACAAATACATAACTTTTCATCACTCTCCAAAACCATTCAACTCTCTTCCATTTTTTCAGAAACACAGACCATTTTCAATACAAACTTCACAAACCATACCAAAAAGAAGAAAAAGAAGAGAAACCGAAAGCAGAACTTGAGCACAAACCGAGCCAAACACAGCCGCACATAATCCCCTTTTACCACTCCAACCACCGCAAACTTACCTTGAAAAAAACCCACGAATCTACAACACCGCAGAAACCCGCGGAATCCACCAAGAACAACCAAAACCCAACTCCAACCTCAGCCTCGCTCCAACATCACCTTTAAACTGAAAAACACAGATCTTCACAACCGCCGCCATCTCCATAAAGCCACCGGCCACTTTCTCCAAACCGCGAAACACCTTTCCGCTAACCCGTGAATCGCAACAACACAGACCCATCAACCACTAAACCGAAACCGCGAAAATCATATCGGAAAACAGAACTCACCACTGTCACCTTTCCGGCCACCGTTTCAAATCACCGCTCAATCACCACAACAACAAACCCGCCGGAAATCCACCTGTCAAACTCAACCGGCACCGTGAGCGACTGAACAACGGAGAGAGACCTGAGAGTTTGCGCGAGATTTGTTACAAACAGAGAAGTGAGTAGAGAAAGACGAAGCTGTTAATGGAGGCGAAAAGCTCAGGGTTGGGTTCTCCGTTTAATTTTTCTTTCTGGATTGGTGAAAAATGATGCATGCGTGTGTTTCAATTTCAAAAGGACCTATTATTTATTTTCTTTTCTTGTTAAATAGACTATATTTTATGTTTCTATTTTACCTTTTCTGCATTTCATTTTTTTAAGAAAATTGATGATCTCCTTTTTTTGGTTCTGATGGGCTAGGCCCATCCCGACCTTACATCACACGATCCACCCCCATTCTTTTATATATATGTTTTTTTTTTTAGTTAATAATGTTTAAGTTTTATTTTATTATATATATAGTTTACCTATTTTATTTTAATTTCAGGGTTAATATTCTTTTTTGTCTTAAAGTATATATATGTTTTCTCGATTTTATGTTTAGGGCCGATGATATAGTAAAAGGCCGTTTTTCGCCCGATTACATTTAATCGGTGATGAGCGGTCAATATGAGGTCCTCTTTTATTTTATTCTATTATTTTTATTTTTGAAAAAAAAACTTGTGATATAGTTTATTTTATTTTATTATATTTAATATTATTTTATTTATTTATTTATTTATATTCATTATTCCATTTATTTTTTGCAATTCAATTTATTCATTTAATTTCGCATTTTAAATTACGTTTCGACTCCTTATAGAATGATTCCGATTTTGAATCGATTTTAATGCAGTTCACGAACAAAATTTTGTCGCGTCCCAAAAAGGTCCAACGCCTTCGAATAGTTGCGCTCGATTAAAAGGTCCAACGCCTTCGAATAGTTGCGTCCCGATCAAACAGGCTGAACGCCTTCGAATAGTTCAAAAACACTGCACACGCGCTTTCTCTTGGGCTAATTACAACGAGACCTCTTTATTTCTCGCAATCCCCTATATTTATTTTGTATCCCTCTCCCATTAATTTGTACGCACTTTTATTTCTCGCATTTTATTTCTGAATCCTTGGTCCAACGCCAAGCGATTGCATTTGCACACTCGCACTTTATTATTCTTTTCGTTTATTAGGATCCACCTATCTTTACGAGCCAAGCGCATTGTGCCTCGCAAACAAACCACAAAAAATAAACCTCCATTTGGATTTACCCTCTAACCTCAAAAAACCAAAACGGTTCGATTAGATCCAAACCCTTGATCCAACATCAAGTGGTCTTAGGAAATAAAACACTCCAATAAATGCGAGAAGATTTGTACGCCACGAGCCTTAAGCGGTAGAAAGGAGGATAACGAGCTCTCGTTACTCGCTCCGATTATCTCGACGCAGGACACTCGTCTTGTTGGGAGAGATAAACTATCCATAGTCTTTAGTGCATTTCAACTCCTAAACCCTTTCATCAACGAAAAGTAATAAAATCAACAACCATTACCCTTAGTAGGCCGAACTACGAGGCTCTGACTTTCCCATTGTACACGGGAGTACGTAGGCACGAGGATCTCAATCCTTGCCGAGCACCTAGGATCAATCTAACTTATAATTTCCACTCATTTCCCTCTAGCAAGCAATTCGTTTAAGCATAGACATCCTTTCGCGCTCGTTAACTTAGATGGTTCCCATCGAGTACGATGGATGTAGGGGGTGCTAATACCTCCCCCCTGCATAACCGACTCTCGAACCCAGGCAATGGTTCCGTTGACCTTTGTCCTCATCCTTCTCTTCTCGGGTTGTATCTATATCTTCCCTTTCCCTCTTCGAGAATAAATAGAATTAGGTGGTGACTCTTCAGTCCATCCGGCGCGTGACTCCGTCCTTTCGGATCGCGTAAGGTCGTATTTTTCGGGGTACGACAGCTGGCGACTCTGCTGGGGACTGGTTCGCCCCTATGCGAGTTGAGCCTAGTCTAGGTTTTCTCGTTTGTTTGGATGTTTTCTTTTATGCCTTGTTTGTTTATTTTTTATCGCTTTCTTTGTCGCATTCCATTTTATATATCTTGTGGATCCTTGGTACTATATTTTGGATTGATACTTTGCAAAAGAAACTTGAGGGAAAAGCTCTATACCCGGGCTTGCGAGTATAAACTTAAGTTAGCGAGGTTGTGTAGTATGGGCTCCCGAGAGAACCACTCTCGTGGGTTGTCGATACGAAAACCTCACTTGGAGTAGATTCTGATGAGAATACTGACAACCGTCAAGTCCTTGACGTGTGTGCTCAGTTGCTTTCATTAGGGTCATCAACTCTGAGGACCTTTAGAACCTTTTGGTTAAAACATCGATTGATGGTTGCGTAGTATGGGGCACCAGGATTCGTCCTTGCGTGTCTCGATACGAAAACCTCACTTGAAATAGACTTACTCAATGGAGTTGATTGACTGTCAAGAATGTATGAAATTGACACGTGCATCAAACAGTTGAGAAAGTTCCATAACTCCAGGACTTTGTTTTAAACCTCGTGTCGATGATCACGTAGTATGGACTCCCGAGAAAATTTTCTCTCGTGGGTTGTCGATACGAAGATCTGACCCAAAATAGATTCATATGGCGGAGTCAATCAACCGTCATGCTTATGGCGTGTGTGATGAACAACCATATGAATTGATAACTTTGGGATCCCTAAAACCTTAGAGTCTACCCAGTGAGTTCCTGATCAGAGTATCCTCCATCTGTACCTTGGACTCGTGAGACCCTGATCTTGTGATCCTGGATTCTGACATTGCATATCATTTCATTTGCATTATTTGTTCATTCTTGCATTTCATTCCAAATCCGAAATCTTATTTCATGTTCCTCCATCTTCAGTAAATCAAGTTGGTTTCCCGACGCCCGTATCGAGCTAGACGACCGTATCTAACTAGAGCCAACACTAGAAGACTGATGGACGTGATTCAGGAAGAACAAGCTGCTATGAGGGAAGAAATTGACTTAGTCAAGGGCAAGATTGACCAGATTTATGAGACTTTGCAAGCTTTGGCAAGAATGGAAGAACGTCGCGAAGCTGCTGCCGCAATGAACAATGCTCAAGTACAAGGATCTACCTCGCGGGCAATGCCTTCAGTTCCAGTTCCAAATCCTTTGGTCTATGGTTTGCCTCCAGGTTTCACTCCTGCTGTTGAAGAGGTCACTTCTCAACCGATACCTGCTTCTGGTGTTACTGTTGGTGCTATTCCTCAAGCTCAACCTATTCCAACTCAAGTCCAGTTTCCTCAAACTGAAGAGAACCATCAATTTGAGTATGAGATGCATACTGCTGTTCCAATCACCAATCCTCAGGCTGCTCAAGAGTCTGAAGCTATGAAGATGTGTCGCGAATTAGCTTAAAAACTCCAAATCATGGAAGGACGCAACTCAACTTCGCTGAGTGCCTCAGACATGTGCTTAGTTCCAGATGTTGTGATCCCTGCTAAGTTCAAACTGCCAGAATTCGAGAAATACAAAGGCCTCAGTTGTCCTAAGCTTCATTTGAGGATGTACTGTAGAAAAATGGCCGCTCATGCCAAAGATGATAAGCTCATGATCCATTGCTTCCAAGATAGCCTGTCTGGAGCATCTCTAGAATGGTACATGCAGCTCGAACGTAACAATGTTCGTACTTGGCTCGATCTATCTGATGCATTCAAAAAGTAGTACAAGTACAACACTGACCTTGCTCCTAACCGTACTCAACTTCAGAGTATGTCTCAAAAAGAGAGCGAATCCTTTAAAGAGTATGCCCAACGCTGGAGGGAGTTAGCTGCCAGAGTTCATCCGCCTTTGGTTGACCGTGAATTGATCGATATCTTCATGGGTACCCTACAGGGGCAATACTACGAGAAGCTGATCAGCAGCGTATCTTCTGGTTTCTCAGACATGGTAATGGTCGGAGAAAGAATTGAAGAAGGTTTGAAAAGCGGAAAGATCCAAGGAGGTTCTAGCAACCAAGCCAATGTTAAGAAACCTTTCAACGGGTATAAAAAGGGAGAAATGAATGTCGTCTCTGCTGCAAGTGGGAATTTTCAACAGAGTGCACCTACACCAGTTCCCTACTATCAGTATCCCTATGTTGCTGCTGCACAATATGCTCCTATGCCATATCAGCCATTTCCTCCAATGCCTTATCAGCAGGATTTTCAAGCTCTATTGCCGCCTCAGATGGCTCATCAACCACGTCCACCTCCAATGGTTGCAGTCGCGCAATATGCACCTGGACCATACCAGCAACCGGCTTATCCACCACGGCCTGGTCAACAGCAACAACGCGCTCCTCAACAGCGTCCACCATATCAGCAAAGAAGGCCTGAAAGAACCTTTGATCCCTTGCCTATGACGCATTCTGAAATCTTTAATCAGATGATGGCAAAGGGAACTCTTGTTTTAAAAGACTTGCCACCACAAACTGGTACTGCCAGAGACTATGATGCCAATGCCCGCTGTGAGTATCACAAGGGTGCTCCAGGTCACACGCTCGAGAACTGCAAATCGTTCAAGCACAAGATTCAAGATCTGATCGACTCTAAGGATCTCACCTTCACTCCGAGAAATGCAAATGTCCAGAAAAATCCATTGCCGCCGCATGGTGCCAACAAGTGAAGACATTTGAAGGGGTTGTTGAAGACCAAGCTGAGTAGTCTCCAACTTTGAAGCATTCAATCAAGAGAAGTTCATTCCTCAAATCAAGGCAGCCAATGCCATTTATTATTTCCGCATCTTTGTTATTTTGTAATGTTTGTTTAAGTACTATTTGCTTTGAACATTATTATCTGTACTTGGTTATGTTAATGTTATGTTTATGCATGTTTTGAATCAATTTATTCACATTCGCTCATATTTATCATTTATCGCAAAAAACACAAAAATATTTCCTCACTTCACTTTAGCAAATATTTGAGGGAGGATGATGAAAATAAATACCCATAACTGTTGCGGTATGCTTTCGGATAAAACCTCGTCAATGATGTACATGCATTCTTTCAAATCCCAAACACTAGATATATAAGGAGTTAATCCCTAGTCAACCACTTCGAGCCTAGAAGTAGGAGTTTCTTTCAGATACAACCCTTACATTTAACCCGGGGCAGGGTAATTGTTCAGTTAGCCTGACTACACTTCAAATCGCAAGATGAGATATACCGTCGGAGGACCATCAACAAATGACTTGGCAGTCACAATATGCAACAAAATACAAAAAATAGAAAAGAAAGTCGCTAAGTTGAGCACCCGAAGGGAGACTTAGCCAAAAAAAGCAAATCAAAAGAGGAACTCAATCCTCAGCAAAAGCAAAACAAATATCAGTGACCATAAAATCAAGAATCAAAGGGTCACCAGCAAAATAAGATGACTGTCATTTTCAAGCAAACTTTGAAGCTTAATCTTCACTCTTGCAAAGTAAAAAACAATACAGATGCATATGTAGAGTTAACTGAACATGGGACTGGAGAACAATACGAAGAAGGGATGGGTACAAATCAAAATTTGAGCCTTATATCTTTGTTTCTCAAACCATTAACCAGACCGCGTTACAACCCTCGAAAGACCTAATTGAGGCAGGGTTTATTCTGAAAGCATGCTACCAACAAGGTTGCATAATATGACTCCTATGTATTTGCTAATCTTCAATCTCGTTTGCAAATTATTCTTGCTTCATTTTTCATACACTTTCTAAATCAGCACTTCGTTTGGACAAACGGTCCATTCGTCACACTTTCACAGCATTCAAATAAATCGACTTTTTCAAAACATACATGAACTTTACATTAACATTACCATTTGTGTATGAACAATCTAATTGCAATTCAGTGCTTGACATCAGTACAATCCCAACAAGGGGAAATCAAAAGAGAAACTTGAACTTCATCGCCAGTATGAGTCAAGACTACTTCAATAGCCCAATCAGGGGAAAATTATCTTCCAACAGCTCAATCAGGGGCAGATGCTTATCAAATCCAGACTCTGAGGCAGATCATGCCATGGTCATTATCAAAGCTTCCCCACCAGATTTATTTCAAATACCCTACAAACAGGGGCAAGCAAACCAGGAGAAAATCTTCCTATCTCTCTACCCCAGCTAAACAGGCAGTCCTTGCTAGACGTTGGCAATTATTCAAAGCAAAATCAGTCGTCATGTATCAATTAAGTCGCTTCGCTCATCATCTTAGAGCTTTCAGATCTATCTTCTGACCATTCATCTTCGAAGATCAAGTGTCGGGAAATCAGTCCCTCCACCCACCCAAAGTCCAATCATTATTGGCAACTACCAAACCAAAAGTCCACCATGCTGGTGTTGCACCCCAAAATTTGCCCTCACAAGACAAGACTTTGTGTTCTAAGAAGGTTTACAAGGTTCACAAGTTTCCCAACACTTACAAGACCTTTCATGAGGTTCATGAAGTCTACAAGACACTTTATGAAGGTTCATAAGGTTCACAAGTCCCACAATACTTTCAAAGACCTTTCATGAGGTTCATAAAGTTTACAAGTTACTTCTTGAAGATTCACAATGATTACAAAGCTCTCCTGAGGTTCATGAGGTCTACAAAGCCACTTCATGAGGTTCACAAGGTTCACAAGCTTCACAATGCCTCCCATGAGGATCACAAGACACTTTATGAAGATTCACAAGGTTCACAAAGTTCACAATTGGTCAAAGGAGTTGACAATTCCCTCAGACAATGCACCTCCTAAGCAGTGCAACCAAAACTAGGGTTTTGACTTTAATCAGGCCAAATGGATTTCCAATACCTCAAGTGACTTCATAACATCTTATATGTGTATAAGAACCCCCATGACAAGTTTCAATACTTTTCTCAAAAGTTTGCTCAGTCAGATGATCAGATAAGTCAAAATCAGTCAGTACAGTTAAAAAGTCAAACTGAGGTCAACTGTGGTCAAACCAAAGTCAAACTTCATGATTTTTTGCCAACATCAAGTATATAAAGTAAAATTCATCATTTGATCAAGGGTTGATCATGATTCATCAAGGAGATTCCAGATCATCAATAATCAGGAGTTTCTAAATTAGGGTTTCCTTAGTAAAAGTCAACTGAACTTTGACCAGCCATAACTTTCACATACTTCATCACCAAGTCTCCATCTAAAGCTCATTTTGAATGAAATTGAATTCTATACAACTTTGATGTTGCAAGTTAAGCCCAAAAATGCTTCATTTGGAAGATATGAGCTAAGACATTATAGGTCATTTCAAAAGTCAACAAAAAGTCAACAACTTCAAAAGGGCATAACTTGAGATTGGTAAATGATATGGACCTGAAACCAATGGGGTTGTTTAGAGGACTCTTCAAGCTTTCCAAAATGTCCAAGAACACCCTCATATCTTTAAAATTGAGGGAGATATGCCCTTGCAAAGTTGGGAAATTTTGTGATGGTTTATGTTGAAAATGGAGGCTTAAAACCACTTCTTTCCAAATGGGCTGCCCAAATTGTGATCCAATCCATACACTAGTACTATGCACGACCCAAACCATTTAAAATATGATTTTTATTATTTTTATTTCTATTTATTTTGATTTAAATCATTAAAAATCATTTTAAAGAAAAATAAAATATGAAAATAATAGATTTTATTTGGATAATGCTTCTAGAAAGTCTTAATTGGTGATTGAAGTTGAAAGAGAAAGAAATCATGTGATTTATCCAAAGATAGTAAGCCTTCATGATCAAATATTTGAACTTTAAACTATGATCTTTTTCAATCTTTTTGGATCCAAATCTCCACACAACCAGTCCATATTTTGACCTAGAATCATTCACATATAAGGATCAAACACAACCCTAGCCTCATTCACGAATTCCAGCAGCCAAGGGTAAGTTTCAAAATCTCAAAAATTCATCAAAAAAGTGACATTCGAATTCTTCAATCCAAGAGGTTTCAAGGTAAAATAAAGACATAGACGTGTTCTTGGATTATCACTGAAGCTAAAGCATCCCTCACATTCATCCAAATCATGCCATAATGCTTTACCCGAACTCATCTTTCTCTTGAAATTCAAATTTTCAAATCTATTAATCTATGCATTATGAATTGTTTTTGATGACTGATATGTGTTTATCTTGATCCCTAGAACGATTCTGGACAATTGGACTGAAGAATGAGTGTCTAAAACGCAAACGGCCATGTTAGGGTTCATAACCTCACAATTAGGGTTTATCGTTTGAATGCATATAAATGAATTCTGGAAACATAGAATTGTTATGTGAACTGTGAGGACTGTGAATCACTAACCAATTTCATGAATTGATGTTGTTTCATGAGTGTTTGGGTTTCGCAGGTTTGAACAGGTAGCAAAATTCGCAGGTAAACTCCCAGCTATTTTCGTAGCTAAATTCGCAGCTCTGGAGGTAGAAGATGACCTCTTCCCGCGCGTTTGAGAATTCAAAAATTAATGAAAATATTTTGTCCTTAATTGTTAGTTTGTTTATCACACGCGCGTGTATGTCTCAGTGGTAAGGCTTGTAAGCTTGTTGGGTGATGGCATGAGTTCGAATCTGGCTTGTACCACTATTTTTATTCTATTTTTTCAGGATAAAAGAAGATGTAATATATTATAGTTTCTTGTCAACAAGCTATCAGTTAGGCTCTCCCAGCCAGGCGGTAACGTATGCATGCTTGTCACCAAAAGGTCCTGGGTACGAATCCTCCCCCAGGCCTTTTTATTTCTTTTATTTTCCAGTTTTTGTGACAAAGATCAAAAGCAACTATTCTCCTTTCTCTTTCACCTGCGTACACAATGGCCCAGTGGTAGAGACTATGGTTGCAAGCATAGGGGACTGGGTTCAAACCCCAGCCCCACCAGGTTTTTAATTTCTTTTCTTTCTTTTGCTTATTTTTCTTAATTCAATTATTATTATATATGAAATAAATTATAATTATAATTTTCTTATATTATATGTATATTATGTGATTTAAATTTTATTATTATTCATGTAGTTAAAATATAGGTATATTAATTCACATATTTTTGTATATTATAAATCAAACCCTAAAAATATTTTCTAAAATAAAACCTAATTCTATTTTTCTAAATAATTTTATTTTCTAATTCTTAATATAATTATTATGTATATTTATTTATTTATTTAATATGATTCATGTAAATTTTGTAAATATGATTATTTTTTATGAACATGATATTTAAAATTTATTTTCGTCATAATGTGTAAATATATTTTTTTTTTTTTATAATTGTTGATATATATTCATAAATAATTAAACTTTTGTAAATGATTAAGATTTCTAATTATATTATGCTTAAAAATTTTTCTTATTATATATTAAAATTAAACTTTGTGTTCATATCATTATAATATTTTTTCTATTTTATTTCTATTTACTTTAATTATTGGCACTAACTATACTATTATTTATTACTTTTTGTTTACTATTATCTTATATTTTTATTATTATTTCTCTAACCTTGTTTATTTTTCTAATTATTATTATTATTATTTTATTCTCACTAACCTTATTTTTTTTAATTATATTTATCACTAACCCCTATTTTAGTTACTTATTTATTTTTGCTTATTATATCTATTTTGCTATATATATTTATATTTTTTGCTATTTATTATTTTTATAATTATGTTGTAATTGTTTCTCGGATGTAAATTTTGTGATATTTTAATTATTTAATTATTGCTATGGTTAGTAATTTAGGGAGTGCAAAAATATGTATTCTATTAAAAATAAAATTAGAGCATTTAAATTAAAGATAAATAATATTGAACACTCACACACGTAAGTCGATTTTTAATCGCCATCTCACATTTCTAAGGTTATCCCTCAATGTTGCCTACTAATAAGGTCAAGTGGGGTGTATAAAGCAAGTCCCTTTAAAAAGAAAAAATCATCAAGTCCCTCATGGTTGCCTTTACGAATCAAGTCCCTTCGAAT
This sequence comes from Lathyrus aphaca, assembly GCA_963966055.1. Lineage (NCBI taxonomy): Eukaryota > Viridiplantae > Streptophyta > Magnoliopsida > Fabales > Fabaceae > Lathyrus > Lathyrus aphaca. Next base: position 167,405,928 of record OZ014523.1, read on the forward strand.
AATGATGATAGTCCCTCTTGTATGCTTATTACACCCCACAGTTGCCTTCATAAAACAGAATGTCCCTCTTATGTCCCTTACATCCAAGGTAATGACTACCTACTCCTTAATAGTAGGGATAGTCTCACCAATTAAAGGATAAAGAACAAGAAAGACTTAAAACTTTAGGGTAGGTTCCTCTTATGTACTTGCTCACTTCAAACTTTTCAAACACTTAAACAAATTTCAAACCAATTTTCAAAAACAAGTTTTTACGCATCCGTACATGGATCATTATCAACTATTCTGAAAATTTTTCTATTCACACACTACACTTTCAAAAACAATTCAAAAGTGAGCTAAGTAACTAAGAGCCCATGGATAACCATGGATGTAAAGGGTGCTAACACCTTCCCTTTACATAACCTACCCCCCGGACCCAAAATATTCTCTTAAGGTCTTTCCTGTTCTTTTATACCCTTTCCGTTTGGATAAAATAAAAGTCGGTGGCGACTCTTGCTATCCGCAACATAACTTAAATTCAGTTCTCCCACCGTGTTACAGAACTGGCGACTCTGCTGGGGATTTAATTTAAGAGGGGTACCCTTAGGAATTAAGATCACTTTAATATTGTTTGATTTGTTTGCTTTATTATTATATTGGGGTGCTCTTATGTGTGAAAGGTCCTAACCCGGATCTAGTGTACCTTAGGTAAATGGCAATAGACCAAGGAAACTGTACGACGTATATCGATACGGTTGATCTGGTGGCCATAGTTAGTGCGACTTCTTGGTTGGTGCTTATGTTCCTTAAGTCAAGTTGAGGATAATATGAGGCTGCCATATGTTGTCAATGCACTAACTAACTTTTAGAACCCTAGTTAACTCATCTTGGCCATTAGAAGGTAGTGAGGTAACCGGCTTTGGTGCAGACTGAAGTTGGTTGACACTCGATACTACGCTCATTGAGATTCTAAACTTGGAGGGTTTTGGTTGGCAAGTAAGTTGCCTTCTGATCAACCACCCTTGTGAAGGATCAATGATATTGAGATCCCTTAGAACCCGGTTACTTTTGTAGGACAGGATGAACCATCTAACTTCAGGGGAGGGTACTTACCTTTAAACCTCATGCAAGCCTTTAAACCTAGGGCTATTGTGTGACTTGTTTGTGTGTGCCACATGTTTGTGATTGAGCATAACATCATGACATCATCATGCATCATAAGCATAGCATTTTCACTAACCATTTCAAGGACCAAAGGATTTATCTTTGTTCTTTGTTGCAGGTCATGGCTTCTGCTCGTAGAAACACCATCAGGATCAACTTTGTGGGCATACCTGCCAAGCTTAAAGAGTTGGTTTCTCAAGTGTCTGATCACTCCCAGTTCGTCAAGAGACATGGTCATCTATTGGATCTAGTCACTTCAGGGTTCAATGAAGACATGATGAGTGTTCTGTTCCAGTTCTTTGACCCTAAGCACCACTGCTTTACATTTCCCGACTATCAGCTGGTTCCAACCATGGAGGAGTTCTCTAAACTTCTGGGTATACCTGTTCTTGATCAAAGACCCTTCACAGGCTTGGAGAAGGAGCTCAAACCAGAGGTTATTGCTGCAGCTCTACATCTGAAGAAATCTGACATTGTTCTAGAGACGAGAAGCGGAGTCAAGGGTATTCTTGCCAAGGTGCTAATGGATAAGGCTCAAATGTTCTTGAAGGCCATGAGCTATGATGCTTTTGAGGAGGTCTTAGCCTTGCTGATATATGGCTTAGTATTGTTCCCCAATCCAGATCAGTTCATAGATGTTCATGCCATCAACATTTTCCTGAGTCACAATCCAGTGCCTACATTGCTTGGAGATATCCTACATTCTCTTCATACCCGTACTACAAGGGCAAGAGGGACTTCGATGTGCTGCATACCTTTACTTTCTAGGTGGTTTATTTCTCACCTTCCTCGCTCAGTAATGAAGAATGAGCAAGGGTTCAGATGGTCCAAGAGGATCATGTCACTTTCTCACTCAGACATCCATTGGTGCTCCAGATCTATGGAGAATGTCACCATCATTGACCGTTGTGGGGAGTTTCCTAATGTGCCACTTCTAGGCATAAGAGGAGGCATCACCTACAACCCCTCTCTAGCTTTACGACAGTTTGGTTACGCCCAAAGTGATGGTCCACATGATATGTTGATTCAGGGCATTGTGTTTGACTATGACAACGATCTTCAGGGTTACCGTCAGAGATTCATACGAGCTTGGGGAAAGGTAAACAGGATTGACAGCAAGACACTGGAGCCTAAGTACACTATTCCTATGAAGGCTTATCTCAGATGGGTACGATCTCGTGCTCAGACACTCATGATGCCATATCCTGCCGTCCTACCAGTTACCATGGAACCTGTTGCTGAAGGAGACACAGCTTATACCATCCTTCACCCAGACATGCCTACTGATATGGAAGACTTGCAGAGATCATGGATCCAACTGAAGGAGCAAAGGGATACTTTCGAGGCTCATTACAAAGCAAGCCAAGCAAGAATCCTAGAACTAACAAAGCAGCTTCACGAGGAACGAAACCTCAACTCTTACCTCAACACAAAGAGGAAACGTCCATGGGAGACTTAAAACCCCATCTTTTGTACCTATTTTATTTTCATTTTTTGTAAGCCTAAAAGGCAAAACAAAGTTATTACTAATAAAAGTTTACTTTCGTTTTTGTCTAAGTAAATTTAAATCCTGCGGTCCTTGAAAACATTGCATATACATCACCATATCATTTCATCGCATCACAGGCTTATATTTGTGCACAGGTTTCTCATCTTCTCGCTGTTTATTTCAGAAATGGCTCTTGAACAAACAGTTAAGGATCTTCAGGCACAAAATGCACAGTTCCAAGAGCTGATCTTGAACCTGTCCAAGGGGCAAGATGAATTGAAGGCACTGCTGGCCAAGAAGACTAAGAAGACTAGAAGGTCTGCCGGGTTGATCAACATGGGAAGAAGGTTCAAAGGTCTTACCAAGACCAAGGAACCAGCTGAAGACTATGAATCTGAAGAATCTGAGCAAGAGGTAGGCAGTCTCCACCATTCAATGGGGGACTCTGATTCTGAGGCTAACTACTACCATGAGCCTAATGAAGACAAATTCAAGATGCTGGTGGATAGGATGGATGCTATGGAGTTGCAGAAATCATCTGGGCTGGATTTTGAGGATTTGAGTTTTATATCTGGGGTAGTCATACCCATTGGGTTCAAGGTTCCTACTTTTGTTGTCTATGATGGGGTCTCTTGTCCCAAACTGCATCTGAGGTCTTATGTTAGAAGAATTCAACCCCACACTGCTGATAAGAAGTTGTGGATCCATTTCTTTCAAGAGAGTTTATCTGGAGCTCAGCTGGAGTGGTATTATCAGTTGGAGAGTGTCAACATCAGAGACTGGAATGATCTTGCTGAAGCTTTCTATAAACAGTACCAATACAATGCTGACTTAGCCCCCACTCGCATGCAGCTTCAGAGCATGTCTATGGGTGCCAAAGAAAGTTTCAAAGAGTATGCTCAGAAGTGGAGAGATTTAGCTGGAAGAGTTCAACCCCCTTTGACTGACAGAGAATTGGTTGATATGTTCATGTGTACGCTGAATGGTCCGTTCTACAGTCATCTCATTAGAAGCTCATCATCAGGCTTCACTGAGTTGATCATGACAGGAGAGAGAGTAGAGAATGGTATAAAGAATGGTAAGATCCATGTGGGCACTTCTTCATCACGTGCTGCAAAGAAGCCTCCCACAGGGAAGAAAGAATCTAATGCTGTTTATGGTCAGCCTGATCATAACAGAAGGCATCAGTCTGTCAGTGCGGTTCATATTTCAAATCCAACTCCTGCACCAACAGAGCAGCCACAGGGTAACCAACAGAGGGCTAGAAGACAGTTCACGAAGATCAACATGTCGATGACTCAGGCATTGCAACATTTGTTGAAGGCTGAACTTATTACTTTGAAAGAGGCTCCTCAGAATCCCAATGTTACCTCTCCCAGGTACAATCCCAATGCAAGGTGTGCATACCATTCAAACTGTCAGGGACATGATACTAATAACTGCTGGGTCTTGAAGAATAAAATTCAGGATATGATTGATGCTGGAGAAATTGAGTTTGATCCTCCGGGTACTCCCAATGTGATTACTGCTCCAATGCCAAATCACGAGAAGACTGTCAATGTCATTGATGAAGATCTACATGTTTATTCAGTTATGGAGTTGACCACACCACTGTCTGTTATAAAAAAGAGGTTAGTACAAGCTGGGATCTTTCCAGGTTGTCGTGAAGATTGTTTGTATTGTACCTATAAGCCAGATAGTTACTTCATATTGAGAGATGGAATTCAGCATCTCATGGATAAGTATACTATAGTGTTTGAGAGGACTCCGTCGTCTGTAGAATGTATGGTGGATCATCTGACTCAGGGTAGGAATATTGAAGAGGTGGACATGGTTGACAAAGTACCAATAAGAATCACTTCAAAGGGTCCCATTAAAATCACTCATCAGGGTCCCATCAAAATTACTGCTGAAGGTCCCGTGAAAGTTGTTGCTGAAGCCAGAGTAGCTCCTGTGGTCATTACTACTCCTGGTCCTATCCCATATACGTCTGACAAAGCTGTGCCTTGGCACTATGGGTCTGATGTTTACATCCATGGTGTCAAGCAAGAGCCTGTAGCTGATGTGCCTGTTGACATTGATAATATTGCTGGATCTAGCAAGATCACTCGTAGTGGAAGAGTTTTCTCTCCTCCAGATACTTCCAAGAATGCAGTTACTCCTGCTGCTACCTCCACCACTGATGCTCGGGGAAAGGGTCCTGTTATGGAGCCTATATCTACTGATGTGCCAGTTGCTGATGACCTCTCTAAGCAGATGGAAGAAGTATTGAAAATCATTCGCAAGAGTGATTATGACATTGTTGATCAGTTGGGGTATACTCCCTCAAAGATTTCTATGTTGTCCTTGTTGTTATGTTCTGAGGCTCATGCCAAGTCCTTGATCAAGTTTCTGAAGACTGCTCATGTACCCAGTGCAATTTCTGTTGACCAATTTGAGAACTGTGTTGCCCACCTGGCCTATGACAATGGGTTAGGGTTTTCTGATGCTGATTTGACCCCTGCCAAGAGAGATCATAACAGGGCCTTGCATATCTCAATTGAATGCAGGGGCACTACCCTGTCTCATGTACTAATAGACAATGGTTCCTCTTTGAATGTGTTGCCTAAGGAAGTCCTGAACAAGCTGAGTCCTGAAGATGTTGTGCTGAAGCCCAGTAATATTGTGGTAAAGGCTTTTGATGGTTCTAGAAGAGTAGTGCATGGGGAAATTGATCTTCCAATCCAAGTTGGTTCCCAGGTGTTTACTGCTACATTTTATGTGATGGATATTCGTCCTTCATACTCTTGTCTGCTTGGTCGTCCCTGGATCCATGGGGCAGGTGCTGTAACCTCTACATTGCACCAAAAGTTGAGATATCCGGTGAATGGAAAGGTTGTTACTGTCTATGGAGAAGAAGAGTACTTTGTCAGCCATGTGAATACCTTCAAGTATCTGGAAATGGAAGGAGAATACATTGAGACTCCGTGTCAGACATTTGAAGTGGTTCCTTGGGTTGTTAATGATTATGTAACTCCTCCTGTTGTGAAGAAAGTTCCTGTGGTCACCAGAAAACCTCCAACAATGGCAATGGCTTCCCTCAATGATGCTAGAGCTGTGGTGGATGAAGGTGGTTGTACTATTTGGGGTCAGCTTCCTGATATTCCATACAAGTCTGACAAGTTTGGTTTGGGTTTCACTGCAGAGTCCCAGAAGGCTGTTCATCGTGCTCGTGCTGCCCGTATCACTAATCAAGGGGTTGTGAAGGACCAGATTAATGCTGTGGGAGATCAAGATGAAGACTACAACTTGGATGCATGGATTTTTCCTACTGTGGGTGCTGGACTCAATAATTGGAAAGCTGAAGATGTTATCCCTATCTCCTATAGTCAGGAGTAAATACTATTACTGTGTTATGTTTTAAATTTGTAGTTTCTGAACAATAAAACTTTCAAGCCATGTGCCTTACCCGGGGCACAATGGTGTGCTTGTTACGGGATGTCATTTCATGTGCATACTTCATTCAATAAAATCAGTGGACGTTTCGTTTTCATAAATATTGTGTTCCTTGTCTTTCTTTTCTTTTATTTTCGTTTTATCAGCTATGTGTTCTTACACACACCCACATCACTAAATGCAGATCCTCATCCACTCTGGATCCTGTTGATAACAGTTCTACTATTGCCAATTATAATTTCGAGAATCCGATCTATCAAACTGAAGACGGAAATGAGGACGATTGTGAAATACCTGTAGAGCTTGCTAGGTTGTTACAACAAGAAGAGAAAGCTATACAGCCACATGAAGAACCAGTCGAAGTTGTGAATCTGGGAACTAAAGAAAATAGAAAAGAGGTCAGGATAGGGGCTGATTTAGAGGACAGTGTCAAGAGCAGATTGATTCATATGTTACGTGACTATGTGGAGATCTTTGCTTGGTCTTATGAAGATATGCCAGGGTTGGATACAGACATTGTGGTTCACCGTTTGCCAGTGAAAGAAGATTGTCGTCCAAAGAAGCAGAAGGTTCGTCGTATGCATCCTGAAATGTCAGAAAAGATCAAGGCAGAGGTAATGAAACAGTTCAATGCAGGGTTCTTAGCAGTGACTTCTTATCCTCAGTGGGTTGCAAATGTGGTACCAGTTCCTAAGAAAGATGGTAAGGTACGTATGTGTGTAGACTACAGAGATTTGAACAAGGCTAGCCCTAAAGATGACTTTCCACTTCCTCATATTGATATTCTGGTAGACAACACTGCTCAGCATAAGGTATTCTCTTTTATGGATGGTTTCTCTGGTTACAATCAAATCAAGATGGCACCTGAAGATATGGAGAAGACAACATTTGTGACACAGTGGGGCACCTTTTGCTATAAGGTAATGCCATTTGGTTTGAAGAATGCAGGGGCAACATATCAGCGTGCTATGGTGGCTTTGTTTCATGATATGATTCATCATGAGATAGAGGTATATGTAGATGATATGATAGCCAGGTCTCAGAATGAAGAGCAACATCTTGATCATCTGCACAAGTTGTTTGAGAGGTTGAAGAAATACAAGTTGAGGTTGAACCCAAACAAGTGTACTTTTGGAGTTAGATCTGGTAAACTCCTGGGTTTCATTGTCAGTGGAAAAGGTATTGAAGTGGATCCTGCAAAAGTAAAAGCTATACGAGAGATGCCAGCTCCCCGTACTGAGAAGGAGGTTAGAGGTTTCTTGGGACGATTGAACTACATTGCAAGATTTATTTCCCAATTAACTACCATCTGTGAGCCAATTTTCAAGTTGTTGAAGAAAGATCAGGTGATGGAATGGAATGATGAGTGCCAGACAGCCTTTTATGAAATCAAGAGATATCTGCTAGAACCACCAATTTTGATGCCACCAGTTGATGGAAGACCCTTGATTATGTACTTAACAGTGTTAGACAACTCAATGGGGTGTGTATTGGGGCAACATGACGAGTCTGGTCGAAAAGAGCAGGCAATATACTACCTTAGCAAAAAGTTTACCGACTGTGAAACAAGATACTCACTGCTCGAGAAAACTTGCTGCACTTTGGCATGGGCTGCTCGCCGACTAAGACAGTATATGTTGACCCATACTACCTTGTTAATTTCAAAGATGGATCCAATCAAGTACATATTTGAGAAACCTGCTCTCTCCGGAAGAATTGCAAGATGGCAAATGATCTTGACAGAATATGACATACAGTACACTACTCAGAAGGCCATTAAGGGAAGTGTTGTTGCTGATCATTTGGATCATCAAGCGGTGGATGATTATCAGTCAATGAATTTTGAGTTTCCTGATGAAGACATCATGATTATTACCAAAGAACCTGGACAATATGACGGACCTGAACAAGGATTCTGATGGACTATGGTTTTTGATGGTGCCTCTAATGCACTTGGTAATGGTGTTGGTGTTGTGATTAGTTCCCCTGAAGGTTGTCATACCCCGATTACTGCCAGACTTTGTTTCCATTGTACCAATAACATGGCTGAGTATGAGGCATGTATCCTGGGTATTAAAGCTGCTATTGATATGAAGATTCAGTTCCTTGATGTGTATGGAGATTCAGCCCTGGTAGTAAGTCAGATTAAAGGAGATTGGGATACCAAGCATGATAACCTCATTCCTTACAGAGAGCATGTTTTGTCTTTGATCCCACATTTTAAAGAGATTACCTTTGGACATATTCCACGAAGAGAGAATCAGTTGGCAGATGCATTGGCCACCATGGCATCCATGTTTGAGATCAGTTGGGATGATGAAGCTCCCAAGATTACTATTGATAGATTTGAAAAGCCTGCATACTGCAATGAGATTGATACAGAAGGGGCAGAGGAGAAACCTTGGTTCTATGAAGTGAAAAGATATCTTGAAGCTCAGGAGTTCCCTGAAGGGGCATCTGTCAAAGATAGGAAGTTTCTGAGAAGGTTTTCTGCCAAGTTCTTCTTGAGTAATGGCATTCTGTACAAGCGCAATCATGATTCAACTTTTCTTCGTTGTGTGGATAAGAAGGAAGCAATTGAGATTATGGAAGATATGCATGATGGGATCTTTGGCACTCATTCTAGTGGTCATACTATGGCAAAGAAGATATTGAGAGCAGGTTACTATTGGTCTACTATGGAAGCTGATTGCTATCAACACTCCAGAACTTGTCACAAGTGCCAAATTTATGCTGATAAAGTACACGTACCTCCATCACCATTGAATGTGTTGACTGCTCCTTGGCCCTTTGCCATGTGGGGCATTGATATGATTGGTGAGGTCAAGCCTACTGCCTCTAATGGGCATCGTTTCATCCTGGTTGCTATTGATTACTTCACGAAGTGGGTGGAGGCAGCTTCATTTGCATCTGTTACCAAGAATGTTGTGGCTCGGTTCATTAAGAATAATCTCATATGTAGGTATGGCATCCCTGAAAGGATTATTACTGACAATGGCTCTAATCTGAACAACACTATGATTACTGATCTCTGCACGCAGTTCAAGATTAAGCATCACAACTCTTCTCCGTATCGTCCAAAGATGAATGGGGCAGTTGAAGCTGCTAATAAGAACATTAAGAAGATTGTACAGAAGATGACTGTTACTTACAAGGATTGGTATGAGATGTTACCATTTGCTCTTCATGGTTTTCGTACTACAATACGTACTTCAACAGGGGCAACCCCATTCTCCTTAGTCTATGGTATGGAAGCAGTTCTGCCCATTGAAGTTCAGATTCCCTCCTTGAGAATTATGAAGGATGCAGGCTTGGATGAAGATGAGTGGATTCAGACTCGACTTGACCAGATAAACTTAATTGATGAGAAGAGGCTAGCAGCAGTTTGTCATGGCCAGATGTACCAGAAACGAATGATCAAAGCTTTTAACAAGAAGGTTAAGCCAAAGGTATATCAGGCTGGTGACTTGGTAATCAAGCGTATCATATTACCACAGAGTGATCCTAGGGGCAAGTGGACTCCAACATATGAGGGACCATTTGTAGTCAAGACAGTGTTCTCAGGAGGTGCCATGATACTGACTACAATGGATGATGAAGACTTCCCACAGCCTGTAAACGCAGACATAGTTAAAAAATACTACGCATAAAAAGAGACCCGCTAGGTTGACAGGCCTAGGCAAAAATAAGGGCATCCCGGCAAACCAAAAGGGTTTGGGCAAAAATTAGGGATATATATAAAAAGATGTACACCCGGCAAGTCGAAAACCTGAAAAGGCGACTTGGGCAAAAAAGGGTATCCCGGTGGATTGAAAACCTGAAAGGGCAATCCAGGCAAAAGTTAGGGATTAAAGCGTATGACTATGTCTCGTTTGGATCACCCATGAAACTGCAACCAGTTGTACTACTTACTCAAGCTCGAACAGATAAAGCTCAATCCAATCGTTTTCGTCTCAACAGCAGAAGATGAGATACTTGAAGATAATGGCAATAGTAGAATTGAAACTCAATAGGATCATTTCCCACATAGCTAATTTTCCTTGTTTTGTAAAAACTTTATGGCAAAATCCTCTTACTAGGGTTTATGTCTCCTTGTACAAACTTACCCGTGTATGGGTCACTTTTTGATATAAATAAATTCCATCTTTTGAATCCAGATTTACTTTTACCCTATTTACATAAGCGAAACGTCCATTGGTTGTGTTTGAATGTATGTATGCTTTTGAATATGATTGATGTTTACAAGAAATGCATGTATACTTTTAATATGATTGATGTTTACCAGAAATGCATGAAAATGCAGTAATAGTATTTACTAAGGACGAACAAGGGAAGGATTTCAACGAAGCTTCGCCGGTTCACCTTTACAAGACAGTTACAAACTCTCAGTAGGACGAATCCATATTCATAAAGTCTTATCTCCCCTGGAATTTATATCCATCTCTTTTATCCTCATACGGATATTCGGGAATTTACTTTCCAATAAGGGAACGACGAACGAAGACGGGAAGTTATATTTACCCTACCATCAAACGAAGACGAAGGTTATATATACCTTATTATCCCCAGCATACGGGAGGTTATCTATACCCTGCTATCCTCAGCATACGGGAGGTTATCTATACCCTGTTATCCCCAGCAGACGGAAGGTTATGTATAATATATTCTTCAACAATGAATCGGGATTTATTTTCCCTGGCCATCAGTTGTTATACGAAGATATCCAAACTCTTCCGGCAGTATCATATCATACATACATCATTTACATCATACCATAACATACATATCCATGAGTGCATAGTATATTGCCTAAGTGCATCATATTATACATGCATACATAATGCATAAACTAACACTATCATACAGAAGGCTACCTTGTTTTCAGGTTAATTATCCAACAAACAGACTTACAATTATCAGGATTGCTTTATCCTCCTGGAATCATATCATCGCTTCAGGAATGCTTCAGCCTCCTGACAGTTATTATTATACCTTCATAGTCAGGATTGCTATATCCTCCTGAAATCACACTATCACCTCAGGGTTGCTTTATCCTCTGACAACTTCTCATTGCTTCAAGACTGCTTTAGAGTTATCATGATTGATTGCTCTATCCTCCTGAAATCATATTATTACTTCAAGACTGCTTTAGGGTTATCATTATTGATTGCTCTATCCTCCTGAAATCATATTATTACTTCAAGACTGCTTTAGGGTTATCATTATTGATTGCTCTATCCTCCTGAAATCATATTATTACTTCAAGACTGCTTTAGGGTTATCATTATTGATTGCTCTATCCTCCTGAAATCATATTATTACTTCAAGACTGCTTTAGGGTTATCATTATTGATTGCTCTATCCTCCTGAAATCATATTATTACTTCAAGACTGCTTTAGGGTCATCATTATCGATTGCTCTATCCTCCTGAAGACATGATGTTACATCAGGATTACTCCAGTCTCCTGAAAGCATATCATCAATCTCTCAAGATTGCTCTATCCTCTTGAAATTATATTATTACCTCAGGACTGCTCCAGCCTCCTGATAGCTTCTCATATGTCAAGATTGCTTTATCCCCCCTGAAGACATGCTGTTACATCAGGATTACTCCAGTCTCCTGAAAGCATATCATCAATACCTCAGGACTGCTCCAGACTCCTGACAGCTTTCATTATACCTCCATATTTTGGACTGCTTTCCCCTAGTGGCATCTTTAAGCCCACTCAATCATATCACTCTAATGCACTGGTGAGTGCAAATTTTTGGGCTTTTGTGTTCAATCCCCTTCAACCTTCTAGGTCACGACTGGAAAATATACCAATCTAACCCCCCAGGTTTCAGAAAATTGAACAGGGGCAGCTGTTGCACCCCAAAATTTGCCCTCACAAGACAAGACTTTGTGTTCTAAGAAGGTTTACAAGGTTCACAAGTTTCCCAACACTTACAAGACCTTTCATGAGGTTCATGAAGTCTACAAGACACTTTATGAAGGTTCATAAGGTTCACAAGTCCCACAATACTTTCAAAGACCTTTCATGAGGTTCATAAAGTTTACAAGTTACTTCTTGAAGATTCACAAGATTCACAATGATTACAAAGCTCTCCTGAGGTTCATGAGGTCTACAAAGCCACTTCATGAGGTTCACAAGGTTCACAAGCTTCACAATGCCTCCCATGAGGATCACAAGACACTTTATGAAGATTCACAAGGTTCACAAAGTTCACAATTGGTCAAAGGAGTTGACAATTCCCTCAGACAATGCACCTCCTAAGCAGTGCATCCAAAACTAGGGTTTTGACTTTAATCAGGCCAAATGGATTTCCAATACCTCAAGTGACTTCATAACATCTTATATGTGTATAAGAACCCCCATGACAAGTTTCAAGACTTTTCTCAAAAGTTTGCTCAGTCAGATGATCAGATAAGTCAAAATCAGTCAGTACAGTTAAAAAGTCAAACTGAGGTCAACTGTGGTCAAACCAAAGTCAAACTTCATGATTTTTTGCCAACATCAAGTATATAAAGTAAAATTCATCATTTGATCAAGGGTTGATCATGATTCATCAAGGAGATTCCAGATCATTAATAATCAGGAGTTTCTAAATTAGGGTTTCCTCAGTAAAAGTCAACTGAACGTTGACCAGCCATAACTTTCACATACTTCATCACCAAGTCTCCATCCAAAGCTCATTTTGAAGTAAATTGAATTCTCTACAACTTTGATGTTGCAAGTTAAGCCCAAAAATGATTCATTTGGAAGATATGAGCTAAGACATTATAGGTCATTTCAAAAGTAAACAAAAAGTCAACAACTTCAAAAGGGCATAACTTGAGATTGGTAAATGATATGGACCTGAAACCAATGGGGTTGTTTAGAGGACTCTTCAAGCTTTCCAAAATGTCCAAGAACACCCTCATATCTTTAAAATTGAGGGAGATATGCCCTTGCAAAGTTGGGAAATTTTGTGATGGTTTATGTTGAAAATGGAGGCTTAAAACCACTTCTTTCCAAATGGGCTGCCCAAATTGTGATCCAATCCATACACTAGTACTATGCACGACCCAAACCATTTAAAATATGATTTTTATTATTTTTATTTCTATTTATTTTGATTTAAATCATTAAAAATCATTTTAAAGAAAAATAAAATATGAAAATAATAGATTTTATTTGGATAATGCTTCTAGAAAGTCTTAATTGGTGATTGAAGTTGAAAGAGAAAGAAATCATGTGATTTATCCAAAGATAGTAAGCCTTCATGATCAAATATTTGAACTTTAAACTATGATCTTTTTCAATCTTTTTGGATCCAAATCTCCACACAACCAGTCCATATTTTGACCTAGAATCATTCACATATAAGGATCAAACACAACCCTAGCCTCATTCACGAATTCCAGCAGCCAAGGGTAAGTTTCAAAATCTCAAAAATTCATCAAAAAAGTGACATTCAGATTCTTCAATCCAAGAGGTTTCAAGGTAAAATAAAGACATAGACGTGTTCTTGGATCATCACTGAAGCTAAAGCATCCCTCACATTCATCCAAATCATGCCATAATGCTTTACCCGAACTCATCTTTCTCTTGAAATTCAAATTTTCAAATCTATTAATCTATGCATTATGAATTGTTTTTGATGACTGATATGTGTTTATCTTGATCCCTAGAACGATTCTGGACAATTGGATTGAAGAATGAGTGTCTAAAACGCAAACGGCCATGTTAGGGTTCATAACCTCACAATTAGGGTTTATCGTTTGAATGCATATAAATGAATTCTGGAAACATAGAATTGTTATGTGAACTGTGAGGACTGTGAATCACTAACCAATTTCATGAATTGATGTTGTTTCATGAGTGTTTGGGTTTCGCAGGTTTGAACAGGTAGCAAAATTCGCAGGTAAACTCCCAGCTATTTTCGTAGCTAAATTCGCAGCTCTGGAGGTAGAAGATGACCTCTTCCCGCGCGTTTGAGAATTCAAAAATTAATGAAAATATTTTGTCCTTAATTGTTAGTTTGTTTATCACACGCGCGTGTATGTCTCAGTGGTAAGGCTTGTAGGCTTGTTGGGTGATGGCATGAGTTCGAATCTGGCTTGTACCATTATTTTTATTCTATTTTTTCAGGATAAAAGAAGATGTAATATATTATAGTTTCTTGTCAACAAGCTATCAGTTAGGCTCTCCCAGCCAGGCGGTAACGTATGCATGCTTGTCACCAAAAGGTCCTGGGTACGAATCCTCCCCCAGGCCTTTTTATTTCTTTTATTTTCCAGGTTTTTGTGACAAAGATCAAAAGCAACTATTCTCCTTTCTCTTTCACCTGCGTACACAATGGCCCAGTGGTAGAGACTATGGTTGCAAGCATAGGGGACTGGGTTCAAACCCCAGCCCCACCAGGTTTTTAATTTCTTTTCTTTCTTTTGCTTATTTTTCTTAATTCAATTATTATTATATATGAAATAAATTAAAATTAAAATTTTCTTATATTATATGTATATTATGTGATTTAAATTTTATTATTATTCATGTAGTTAAAATATAGGTATATTAATTCACATATTTTTGTATATTATAAATCAAACCCTAAAAATATTTTCTAAAATAAAACCTAATTCTATTTTTCTAAATAATTTTATTTTCTAATTCTTAATATAATTATTATGTATATTTATTTATTTATTTAATATGATTCATGTAAATTTTGTAAATATGATTATTTTTTATGAACATGATATTTAAAATTTATTTTCGTCATAATGTGTAAATATTTTTTTTTTTATAATTGTTGATATATATTCATAAATAATTAAACTTTTGTAAATGATTAAGATTTCTAATTATATTATGCTTAAAAATTTTTCTTATTATATATTAAAATTAAACTTTGTGTTCATATCATTATAATATTTTTTCTATTTTATTTCTATTTACTTTAATTATTGGCACTAACTATACTATTATTTATTACTTTTTGTTTACTATTATCTTATATTTTTATTATTATTTCTCTAACCTTGTTTATTTTTCTAATTATTATTATTATTATTTTATTCTCACTAACCTTATTTTTTTTAATTATATTTATCACTAACCCCTATTTTAGTTACTTATTTATTTTTGCTTATTATATCTATTTTGCTATATATATTTATATTTTTTGCTATTTATTATTTTTATAATTATGTTGTAATTGTTTCTCGGATGTAAATTTTGTGATATTTTAATTATTTAATTATTGCTATGGTTAGTAATTTAGGGAGTGCAAAAATATGTATTCTATTAAAAATAAAATTAGAGCATTTAAATTAAAGATAAATAATATTGAACACTCACACACGTAAGTCGATTTTTAATCGCCATCTCACATTTCTAAGGTTATCCCTCAATGTTGCCTACTAATAAGGTCAAGTGGGGTGTATAAAGCAAGTCCCTTTAAAAAGAAAAAATCATCAAGTCCCTCATGGTTGCCTTTACGAATCAAGTCCCTTCGAATAATGATGATAGTCCCTCCTGTATGCTTATTACACCCCACAGTTGCCTTCATAAAACAGAATGTCCCTCTTATGTCCCTTACATCCAAGGTAATGACTACCTACTCCTTAATAGTAGGGATAGTCTCACCAATTAAAGGATAAAGAACAAGAAAGACTTAAAACTTTAGGGTAGGTTCCTCTTATGTACTTGCTCACTTCAAACTTTTCAAACACTTAAACAAATTTCAAACCAATTTTCAAAAACAAGTTTTTACGCATCCGTACATGGATCATTATCAACTATTCTGAAAATTTTTCTATTCACACACTACACTTTCAAAAACAATTCAAAAGTGAGCTAAGTAACTAAGAGCCCATGGATAACCATGGATGTAAAGGGTGCTAACACCTTCCCTTTACATAACCTACCCCCCGGACCCAAAATATTCTCTTAAGGTCTTTCCTGTTCTTTTATACCCTTTCCGTTTGGATAAAATAAAAGTCGGTGGCGACTCTTGCTATCCGCAACATAACTTAAAGTCAGTTCTCCCACCGTGTTACAGCTGGCACCTTTCAATTACTCATATGCATCATTATGCATCATCAATGGCATAAGCATCATTTACATCAATCATCTACAGCATATGCATCATATGCATACCTAAATAAATCAGCTTTTCATATCCCCAACATTCTTAATTTACTTCTCAGTGCATAAACATTTTCATCGTATCTCCATCGCTATGGAATACCATTTCAAAAAACAATCAAGCATACATGCATAATTCAGGATCCAGGATCAACACAAGTTTCCAGTCCTTTCCCCCAGCGGAAGTCAGGATCATATCAATCAGATTCCAGGCATCCTCCTGGTGGATTCAATAGTTGTGTTTTAATTTCAGTTATTCGCCTTATCATCCTCTGTTGATAAGTGATTTTAATTTCAGTTATTCGCCTTATCATCCTCTGGTGATAAGTGATTTTAATTTCAGTTATTTGCCTTATCATCCTCTGTTGATAAGTGAGTTTATTTTTTCTGTCTATTGCCTTATCATCCTCTGTTGATAAGTGATTTTATTTTCAGTCTGTTGCCTTATCATCCCCTGGTGATAAGTGATTTTATTTTCTGTCTATTGCCTTATCATCCTCTGTTGATAAGTGATTTTATTTTCAGTCAGTTGCCTTATCATCCTCTGTTGATAAGTGAGTTTATTTTTTTCTGTCTATTGCCTTATCATCCTCTGTTGATAAGTGATTTTATTTTCAGTCTGTTGCCTTATCATCCTCTGTTGATAAGTGATTTTAATTTCAGTTATTTGCCTTATCATCCTCTGTTGATAAGTGAGTTTATTTTTCTGTCTATTGCCTTATCATCCTCTGTTGATAAGTGATTTTATTTTCTATCATTTGCCTTACCTTCCTCAGTTGATAAGTGATTTTATTTTCTGTCTGTTGCCTTATCATCCTCTGATGATAAGTGAGTTTATTTTCAGTTATTTGCCTTATCATCCTCCGGTGATAAGTGATTTGTGCTGTCAATTATTTCTTGTTGTGTCACCCATCATTTCCATTTTATTTTTATTTGCTATTTTCAAAAATTCTTTCTTTGTCAGAAAAATTTGGAGTCTGTTAATATCTAATTTATCTTATACCTTGAAAGATTGAACGCGAGCCAGTTCATCTTACTCGGTCTAAGCCAATTCGATAGGGGCATCTGTCATACCCCAAATTTGTCCTACCCGCATATTCATTAATTTTGTAATTAATATTCGGGCGAGGCATATATGCTTATCAGGTCACTTGTGTGTGGTAGGTTCGGTGGAGGTCCAATCTGGTTCTATTTCAAGAAAATAAAAATAAATATTATTCTTTCATTATTTTCCATTTATTAAAATATTTATGTCCCTTTATTTTCTATTATTTCATTTTTAAATTTAATTTCTAACACTATTATTTTTATTATTGTTTATCATTATTTTTCTTCATTTACCATTATTATGGTTATTAAATAATATTCATTTTTTTTATTATTGTTATTTGCTTTTTCTTACTATTATTATTGTTGTTATTTACTGTTATTATCCATTCTTATTACTTGTTTTTAGTACCATTTTAATATGAGCTGCCAAACGGATTGCACTGCTGTTAACCAAAGGAAAGTGCTTGTGGGCATTACACGATAAAAGCCACAAAATACACAGCAAATACGCTTTCATCATAACCAATTTTTTTGGTCCACCACTTCTTCCGCAAACCCACCTGTACGAAGATTCTTCCATACACACACAATCCTCACACTACAAATGCCTTCTTTCCACTCAAAACGCATTCCGCACTGCAACAACAATTTTCTTATCCAAATTTTCACATAGCAAATCTCCCTTTTTACCCTTTTAATCCTTCTATATAAAACCAATACGTTTACATTCATGAAAAGGAGGCTTGAACAAAACAAAAAACCTCTGCATTAACATAGAATCAAGCCTCAAATCATTCAAAATTTCTAGAAAAAAAAACAAATACATAACTTTTCATCACTCTCCAAAACCATTCAACTCTCTTCCATTTTTTTAGAAACACAAACCATTTTCAATACAAACTTCACAAACCATACCAAAAAGAAGAAAAAGAAGAGAAACCGAAAGCAGAACTTGAGCACAAACCGAGCCAAACACAGCCGCACATAATCCCCTTTTACCACTCCAACCACCGCAAACTTACCTTGAAAAAAACCCACGAATCTACAACACCGCAGAAACCCGCGGAATCCACCAAGAACAACCAAAACCCAACTCTAACCTCAGCCTCGCTCCAACATCACCTTTAAACTGAAAAACACAGATCTTCACAACCGCCGCCACTAAACCGAAACCGCGAAAATCAGATCGGAAAACAGAACTCACCACCGTCACCTTTCCGGCCACCGTTTCAAACCACCGCTCAATCACCACAACAACAAACCCGCCGGAAATCCACGTGTCAAACTCAACTGTCACCGCGAGCGACTGAACAACAGAGAGAAACCTGAGAGTTTGCGCGAGATTTGTTACAAACAGAGAAGTGAGTAGAAAAAGACGAAGCTGTTAACGGAGGCGAAAAGCTCAGGGTTGGGTTCTCCGTTTAATTTTTCTTTCTGGATTGGTGAAAAATGATGCATGCGTGTGTTTCAATTTCAAAAGGACCTATTATTTCTTTTCTTTTCTTGTTAAATAGACTATATTTTATGTTTCTATTTTACCTTTTCTGCATTTCATTTTTTTAAGAAAATTGATGATCTCCTTTTTTTGGTTTTGATGGGCTAGGCCCATCCCGACCTTACATCACACGGTCCACCCCCATTCTTTTATATATATGTTGTTGTTTTTTTAGTTAATAATGTTTAAGTTTTATTTTATTATATATATAGTTTACCTATTTTATTTTAATTTCAGGGTTAATATTATTTTTTGTCTTAAAGTATATATATCTTTTCTGGATTTTATGTTTAGGGGCGATGATATAGTAAAAGGCCGTTTTTCGCCCGATTACATTTAATCGGTGATGAGCGGTCAATATGAGGCCCTCTTTTATTTTATTCTATTATTTTTATTTTTGAAAAAAAAACTTGTGATATAGTTTATTTTATTTTATTATATTTAATATTATTTAATTTATTTATTTATTTATATTCATTATTCCATTTATTTTTTGCAATTCAATTTATTCATTTAATTTCGCATTTTAAATTACGTTTCACTCCTTATAGAATGATTCCGATTTTGAATCAATTCTAAGGCAGTTCACGAACAAAATTTTGTCGCGTCCCAAAAAGGTCCAATGCCTTCGAATAGTTGCGCTCGATTAAAAGGTCCAACGCCTTCGAATAGTTGCGTCCCGATCAAACAGGCTGAACGCCTTCGAATAGTTCAAAAACACTGCACACACGCTTTCTCTTGGGCTAATTACAACGAGACCTCTTTATTTCTCGCAATCCCCTGTATTTATTTTGTATCCCTCTCCTATTAATTTGTACGCACTTTTATTTCTCGCATTTTATTTCTGAATCCTTGGTCCAACGCCAAGCAATTGCATTTGCACACTCGCACTTTATTATTCTTTTCGTTTATTAGGATCCACCTATCTTTGCGAGCCAAGCGCATTGTTCCTCACAAACAAACCACAAAAAATAAACCTCCATTTGCATTTACCCTCTAACCTCAAAAAACCAAAACGTTTCGATTAGATCCAAACCCTTGATCCAACGTCAAGTGGTCTTAGGAAATAAAACACTCCAATAAATGCGAGAAGATTTGTACGCCACGAGCCTTAAGCGGTAGAAAGGAGGATAACGAGCTCTCGTTACTCGCTCCGATTATCTCGACGCAGGACACTCATCTTGTTGGGCGAGATAAACTATCCATAGTCTTTAGTGCATTTCAACTCCTAAACCCTTTCATCAACGAAAGGTAATAAAATCAACAACCATTACCCTTAGTAGGCCGAACTACGAGGCTCTGACTTTCCCATTGTACACGGGAGTACGTAGGCACGAGGATCTCAATCCTTGCCGAGCACCTAGGATCAATCTAACTTATAATTTCAACTCATTTCCCTCTAGCAAGCAATTCGTTTAAGCATAGACATCCTTTCGCGCGCGTTAACTTAGATGGTTCCCATCGAGTACGATGGATGTAGGGGGTGCTAATACCTTCCCCCTGCATAACCGACTCCCGAACCCAGACAATGGTTCCGTTGACCTTTGTCCTCGTCCTTCTCTTCCCGGGTTGTATCTATATCTTCCCTTTCCCTCTTCGGGAATAAATAGAATTAGGTGGCGACTCTTCAGTCCGTCCGGCGCGTGACTCCGTCCTTTCGGATCGCGTAAGGTCGTATTTTTAGGGGTACGACAATCTCATAGCAAAGTCTCGTGTCACATGAGAAGACTCGTCATTTATTAAAGTGATTTAAAGTTAAGTTTGAAGATGAGAAGAGAGAGCACCAAAAGGATCTCAAAGGAAAAAATCTAAGGGGAGACTAAAGAATCCTAGTGGTTATCATGCATAGAAAATCCTAAGTTAGTGAGGTTTTACTATCCTAAAGAAGAAAGGGATAAGAAGAAGAGAAAGAAGAATAGAAGAGGGAGGAAGTAAGGCCTAAGCCCCAACAATCACAAGTAAGAGAATAATAATAAGGAGAAGAGAAGAGATAAGATTGTGAGATGTGGGAATCACATCCACACCTCTCACTTACCAAAGCTCCTGAAATGGTTAGTGACACAAGAATAAATGCAACACAAAATGAACATGATGTCAAACCAAAGTCACACAACCAGAAGTGAAGCCTTAATCACAAATGCCAAATGCAAATTCAAAGCATAAGGATGAGAAAAGGACTATGCAACTCAACATGAATCATTATGAATCACCATGACAAAACAAAATAAACATGAGAGAATACAAAGCAAAATAGTCAAAGCAACACCACAAAGTGCAAGATCAGAACCCTAACATGTTAGGAAAGTGCCTAGGGATCATGTAAGATGGAGAGAAGAAGCACACAAAGTCAAGTATTCACATCATGAGAAGAAAGAAGCAAAGGAAGTGAGGTGGACATGCATAGAAGTAAATGAACTTCAAAGGCAAACAATCACAAAATTTTCCAAGGTACAAACACAAACTCAAAACCAGAGGTGGATCAACAACCTAAGAAGGCTCTAAACAACTTAAAGAAGTTGGCACAAGTGCCCTTCTAACCTAAGGAATGGCCATATGACCCAAAAGAAGCAAAAGGGAGCAAGTAAGGAACAAAAATTCAAATCAATTCAAGTATACACCCAATAATTCCACAAAATTGCACAAATAATCTTCAATCATACAATATCAACATGCCAAAAGGAGGGAATCAAAAACAAAAGCTTAGCCATTCAAATGAGGGTCCAAACATGGATTAGGGTTAGAAAGCTTCATGCACAAGTTAGAGACCAAAATCAATTAAGAAAACATCTAAAAATCAGAATAAAAATCATCAACAAACTACATCTCATCATGAATCCAGAGCAAAAAGAATCATCTCAAAATTCAAAATAATGATCAATATAGAAAATGAACAAGGCAGCATGCTTCAAAAATGAGATAAATGCAATTAATTAAAGGAGACAATTAATTTCCACGTGGCAATTAAAAATAAATGAAAAATAAAAATGCCAAAAATTAGAGAAAACTAAAGGAATCACTCATGAATTTTTTTATAATTTTTAATGACCTAAATCTATTTTTAAAAATTAAAGAGCAAACTGAAAATAAAATAGAAATAAAAATAAGAGAAACCAGGCCAGGGGTGCATTCAGCATTCAAATTCAGTTCATTACGAATCTGGGCCCAAAACGGAGGTGTACATAGTAAATTGGCCTTAGGCCCACACGAAAATTCATAAACCAAACCAATAATCAGGATTATTATTATTATTATTTACATGTGACATACTTATTTAACAATGAAATAATAAAATTATGCGAACATGAGATCAACCGGTCACATAGGGTTTAAGTCACAAGAAGACAAAAAAACACCACGGCCATTCACGAAGCCCCACCTCATCATCTTCAACCTCCCTCTTATGAAGACCTGAAACAATGCAAGAAAAACAGAACAAAGTGCAGCGTTAACATCAAAAATCAGAGCATCATAACTCTCTCATCTCTCCATGAAAATCCAAAATGTAAGAATCAAAAATGAAGCCCAGCATGCAAGGATCACGAATATGCGAAAAGTTTCTACAAACAAACACCATAGCCAGCAAACCGAAAACAAATAAGTCAAACATCAAAACATGTATTCAAGATTTAAAGCCACACAGAGCTTCTAGACACTTCATACAGTCCATATCAAGCAATAGTAAGGTAAAACAAGCATTAACAGAGCAAAACAGAAGGAAAATGGATGATGTGTTCAAACCTGAAACGTGACAAACTTGTGATTTTGAGAAACCCAGAAACGCTATGAACTCCCTTGAGATTCTTCTGAGTCAAATAAAGGCTAATATATGAAGATGCTTCATAATCAAAGATGATGTTGAAGATTCAGTTTGCTTGCAGCTTCAAGATCTTGGCCATGGAGGTGTGGTGATGTTGAATGTGAGTATTCAGGTGTCTTGAGGATGAAGAATGGAGTATGAGAGCTACCAATCAGATTTGGAAATGCTTTGTTGTTATGTAATCTTGAGAGAACAATGGAAAGAGAGAAAGAGAGGCGTGTGATTTGCTGCCTGTAATCTCACTCTTTTCCCTAAATGCAACCTTATATATGATGCAGGGTGTGAGGTCCCTTTTGGAGTGTGAGAACCAATTCAGTTATGTTGCAGCCTGCGTGACTCTCTTGAATTTTTATTCTTTCAGCTTTTTTATTTAATTTGAAATGAATTGTGTGCCTGATGGTTTAGAGTGTTATGGTGGTGCGTGAGTGTTATTGGATCACCATTGGATGATAAAAATGAGAGAAGGGTTATGATTGGCTGACTGGGGTAGTGCATGGGGTGCATGCTGCATGACTCACGTGAACTCCCTCTCTCCTTTCTACTTGTGGCGTCCGCGTGAGTGTGTGAGGGTGAAGAAAAAAGTGTGACTCCAAGGGACATGTGGCAAGCAGAGAGTGGATGGCTTCAACAATGCTGATTTTCTCACTTTTTTCGTGTACCATCACCATGCCTCATTCTTTGTATTATTTTCTTATATTTGGTCATGCAACAAGAGTAAAATGTACCCACTAAAAAATTGTGAACAAAATATTCATGTCATGCCACACATAATTATATTCAAATAATAAACCAATGGCTAAATGACACGTGTCCACCAAAACCCTAAAAATGCTCCAAACTTAAAAAAATCATAACTTGAGTTCTAAAAATGCTATGAAAGTGTTCTAAGACTTTTCGGAAAGGGAAAATCGTGATCTACAACTTTTGTGTTCATCGGAAAATCATTCGGAGCTTTTTCGCACATGAAATAATAGCTTGAAGTTTCGGAACAAAATAATTTTCAAAAATGGAAACTTCCAAATTTAGTAACTTTTTACATACTCCCGATTTTTGACACGTAAGCTCAACTGAATTACTCCTTGACATGATATGACCTCAAAAATGATAATCCTGACAAAAAACTCGGAAATCTTCATGTTGACTTTTCTGACTGCACAGTTGACTTTCTTGCTTCACCTTCAAGCAACTGAACCAAACATTGACTGCTTCAGTGAATTTTTGCCTCAAACTTCATACATAAGCCATGCTGACCCAATGAGAGCCTTTGGCCACAAGAAATGGTCAAAATTAAGAAGATATGAGTATCTGGCCCAAAACCCTAATCAGGATTTCCTCATACAGGAGAAAAGTTGTATTTTAGAACTTCTGATGAAACAACTGACTTTCCTTAGGAAATTTCTCATCAAACTTCATCCCTAAGATCCTCTTGTCATATGAGAGACTTTTCCCAGATGAAATGGCCAAAGTCACAAAGTTTTCATGCTTGAAAATGAAACCCTAATTTAGGATCATTGTGTAGGAGCTTGCCCTAGTTTGAATTCACTGGGGATCTCCCAACCTCCTGGGCTTTTATGAATAATCTTGAACTTATGAATGCAATGTAGACCCCTCATAGGACTTGGACAAATCCACTGGGCCTCTTGTTATAGCTTGTGATGCCTCAAATCCCTCCACAGATGATCATATGCCTAATGCTAGGTCATGATAATGTTATGCCTCATCTTTCCATGCAAAGATGCAAAAGATATGATATGCTTATGATGATTATGGTATGATGATGATGCTTAAAAAGAAGAGGGCAAATTTGGGGTGTTACAAAAGGGGTTAGAATTCCGCATAAGTTCAAACCTCCTTGTTTTGAAAGATACAATGAAACATCCTGCCCACGTACCCATCTTCAGTCTTTCCTGGGGAGATTGAAAGCCTACACCATGGATGAGAAGTTGTGGATGTTTTACTTCGAGGATAGCTTGACAGGGGAATCCCGAGAATGGTATTTCCACTTGACTAGGTCCACAGTAAGGAATTGGAAAGACTTGGCAGAAGCTTTCATTCGTCAATATCAGTATAATCTGGACATGGCTCCAAACAGAACCCTTCTGATGGGAATGTCAGAATCTTCCCGTGAAAGCTTTAGAGAGTATGCCCAAAGGTGGAGGCAACTAGTTGCTGCCGTTCAACCCCCGATGTCAGAAAGGGAGATGGAAGATATGTTCATGAATACTCTCCAGGGTACCTATATTGACAGATTGGCTGCATTTTCTTCCACCAGCTTTGTAGATGTGGTGATAGTTGGGGAAAGGATTGAGAGCTTACTGAAGATGGGAAAGATTTCTGACAACGGTGCCAGTTCAAGCAATGCAAGGAAGCCATTTGCTGGGCCCCGTAGATCTGGTGAAACAAATTTTGTACATGTGGGAAGAGGAAGACCCTAATATCTGCCCAGATCAGTTGTTGTCGTCACTATTCCTGCTCCACCTCCTCAGTATACTCAACAACCACAACACTTTCCTCAACAACCACAGTTTCCTCAACAAATATCCTACAACAACAATAACAACAACCAACAACAACGCCCTTTTCAGCAGCGGCCATCTCAGATCAACAGGGTGATCGACCCTATTCCAATTCCATATGCCAGATTGCTGCCACAACTCCTAAAACTCAATCTTGTCGAGTTGAGGACATTGGCTCCACCAGATCCTCTAAACCTTCCGAGAAATTACGACGTCAACGCCAGGTGTGCTTTTCATTCTAATGCACCTGGTCACTCCACGGAAAAATGCAGGGCTCTGCATATGAAGGTCCAGGATCTGGTAGATTCAAAGGCCCTGAACTTTGCACCCCCTCCCAATGTCATGAAAAATCATATGCCAAGCCACGGTGGGCCAAGGATTAATGCTATAGAGGAAGGCTCGCCCATGAGTTTAATTGAAGATACTGCAAGTATTCAGACACCTCTGGCAGAGGTTAAAGCTTAGCTTTTGAAATCCCAAGTGTTTCCAGGTTATGAGGCATGTTGTGAATCTTGCAAGGTTTCCGTGAATGGGTATGCAAGCTTGAGGAATGGCATCAATGGCTTGATTAAAGAAGGCATTCTGCAAATAACCAGAACAGTTTCTATAACACCAGCAACTCCTTTTACAACAACAAATGATTCTTCTACAACTACAACAACAATTGTTCCTACCGACTCATCTACAAAATCAGTAACCATTTCTTCCGTCACTTCAACAAACAACAATTCATTTGCACCTGCTTCTACAACTTCAGCAACCACCAACAATGATGTCTCCACAATTACTATTTATTATGACCCTACAACGGTCCCAAACTCCAGCAACTTTCAACAATCTCAGCAACAGTTTTAGCAACAACCAAGCTTCAATTCATCACCACCAACATCCACAAGAAGTCCTGTCACCATTTTCTATGATCCACATGTCGCTCCCACCAAATGAAGCCGGGTCAAATGGGGTACAGACGCGAACGGTCGGCGAAGGGAACCGTGAGAACACACAGCCGTGAACTCACTGGAGATGAATAGAGTCGCCAGCTATGCATTTTTATCCTGGAGGAAAGGCAATGCTGCATAGACCTAGAAAGACATGGATAAGACGGTTGCGAACCAGAGAGACTGAGAAAGGGGGTTGGTTACAACCTGGGAAGGTATTAGCACCCAGATTGTCCGTCGTACTCGACGGGATCCACGCTTAAAAAGATTTGTGTTTTAAAGGGGTAGTGTCAGTGCAATTTGTGTATAAAAGAGCTGGAAAAGAGCTACAGGTGTCAGTGTAAAAGGAGTGCAAAATGTGTAAAAGAAGTGTCAGTGTAAGGAAAGAGTATGCTCATGATCATGAGGCTAAGAGAGTGAGGCTGGAAAAAGGGGAATATACAGAGACTTTTGTTCGATAACTGTTAAGTTATGCCTACGTATCCTCTCGTGCAATGAGGAAGTCAGAACACCGTAGTTCGACCTAAAGAGACTGAAAGATGAATTGACTTGTGAACTGCTTACTTGTCTATGCTCAAGTGTATGACCTGTCTGGCTCAGGTGCAAACTGTCTTGCATTAGACGGAAGAAGCAAGTTCTCGCTTGTGAGTGAAGAGATGGGAAAAGAATCCCGAAGGAGACGATTATTGTTTGTTTTTGTGTTTTCAGTCTTTAATTGTTTGTGGATTTTGTCATAAGTTAATGAGCTTAAGCCTAAACCAATGGATTTAGTAAACTCATCACATCTTCCCTCTGATTAAGGGTAATGAGAATACCTTAGGTGTGAAGTCAGCTTCTCACACTTAACCACCCTTGATGTAGGATTAAGATCATTAACCTACTTGTGATTATTTAGATGTTTTTGTTGTTTTTGTTTAGTGTTGAGTAATGGGATTAAGCCATAATCAGGGATTAAACAGACTCATTACACCATCCTAATAGAAGGATAATAGATGAGAATGTTTAAGCTGAGGAAAAGCTCCTCAACTTAATCCATGATTAGGGATTAAACTCATGACAAAACAAGCCTTTGATTAATTGGATTTTATTTAATGGTATGATGATGAAGTGAGTTTTAGGGTTTGTAAGACAACTTGAGGGGGACTTGTCCATTAACACTAGGGTTAGTCCTTCTTAACCAATTAAGGAAGAATTAGAACCCTAATGCAAGGCCCAAGTTACAAGTGTGATGTCTTGATGATTATTAAGTGAATTGATTAAAGGAGTTAAACACATTAAGGGTTCAACACTTAGGATTAAAGTTATACACTCCATCCTAAGAGAAGGATGCAGGCATAAGCTTAATCACAAAGCGTTAAAGCCTTTAGGGTTTAGTCCCTGATTATGAGGTGAGGAGAGAAGACTCAAGAGAGACACAAAGGTAAAACTAAAAGGGGAAACTAATCAAAACCCTAATCATTATCATGCTTGGTTGTTCCTAAGGTTTGTGAGGTTTTCAAGAGAAGCCTTCAATGGAACCACCAGGAAGCAGATGAAAGGATCAAGAGAAGCAAAGTGACTTGCTTCATTCAAGAAGTCAAGTCACTTGAAGAAAGAAAGTGGGAAGAGGAAGAATGAGCAAGCTCAAACTCAAACACATATAAAAATGCAGCATGGATGCAAGAGAGAGATGAGAAGAAGTTGTGAGAAGTGAAGGCAAATTCACTTCTCAAAGTTGCTTACCACCTGAAAAGTTAGTGAAAGGAATGCAATGCAATGCAAAATGGAATGAAATGGCATGATGCAAACCAAAACCAGCAGCATATATGAGATGATAATGATGCTATGAGATGCTACAAACATGAGGCAGCACATGGAAATGATCATACAAGTTTATGAATGCAAATGAAGCAAGTTAGGAACCATGAAAACACATGAAAAGTTATGAAGTGCACATGACATACAACATGGCAAATACATGATGCAATGATCAAACATGTTTTCTATATGTCTTATGATGTCAAATGAATCACATGGAAGCATGGAATGTCATGGCAAGTCATGTTATGCAAGGGAATGCAAGATGGATGCATATGGAAGCCCAAATTAGGGTTTATGAATCAAACATCAAACAAAAGTCAAAATCAGAAGCAAACCCTAAGATAAAAAATTGAAAATGCCACACAAAGGATCCCTAATCCCATACTAAACCACTGCCCAAAGGAGAGGTTCCAACTCTCAACCTAATTCTAGTTATGATTTTTACAAGATTCTAGGGTTTTTAGGGTTCCTAAACAAAAGAAATGTCAAACAATTTGAAAATGCAAGATCAAATCATGGCAATTTAATCTCAAAAACTACATGCTAAACATAATGCAATGCAAGAAGAATCAATGTCCAACTCTTCATGGATAGGCAGAAATGATTTTTTGAACTTTGGATCAAAATAATGCACAGAAATGATTTTAATTCAATGAAAAATTCTCAAAATGCATCAAGATCAAAAAAGAAATTTGGTTTGAAGGTTGGACAATGTTTCTAAATGTCTTAGAACATTTCATGAATTGTTTGGTGATTTTTAAATACCTAAAAGTATTTTTAATAAATTAATTTCCATTAATCAATTAAAAATAATCCTTTAAATATTTAAAAATACTTTTTTAATGCTAAAAATAAAAACAAAAAATATTTTTGTGTTTGAAAAATTAATGAAACTCAGGATAAAAAATTTCATAATTTTTAAACAAGTTTTGCTATTTTAAATAAATTGGGCAAATAAAATGAAAAGAAATGAAATAAAAATGAATTTTAAATGAAGTCAACAGAAAGAATGGCTGAGATTGAGTCTGGATTTGAATGGGTTGACCACGCGCGTCTTTGGAGGGACAGGATTGCATCTGGTTAAATTAATTTAATTATGGATTAATTAAACTAACTAAGTGGATTAGGGCAAAGCAAATGGATCTGGGCCATTCATTCGAGCGGCAGGTCAACAAAGTCTACGGATCCTACGCTCAATATTCAAATGGCAATTAATTACAAGATTAGGGCATAATGATTTTCAGGTGGCCGGAGAAGACCTCCGGTCGTCTTCTCCGGTGGGAACCCCACCTGAAAATCCCCAAAACTCTCAAAACCTAACTAAAACGAAATCTAAAAACATGGAAATGATTCCCACTCACTCACGAACCAAAACCCCCAATCAAAACAAATTTATTCTTCCTGGAATGGCTGAATCGAAACAAACAAGAACTAGGGCAAAAAAGTTTCAGGAAGCAATTAAATTCTCATTTCATCACCATTTTCAAAACTAAAAACATCAGAACAATCAGTGAAGCATGGAGAACAAGTTTAGAACTTAAAAATCCATTTCTGGAAAAAAAGTTCTTGAGCTACCTGAGATTCGAAGCTTTCACTCCAGCAACTTTCTGACCTCCCCTCCTTGTGAAATCCCCTCCTTATGACCTCTTGATGATGCTTGAATGCTTTGGAGAAGTTTATGCTGGCTAGATGAAGAGTTTGAACAGCTTCTACTCAAGCTCAGTTGAAAATGGCAATGGTGATGCAGGCAGTTTCTGGCAATGGTGAAGGGTTGTTTGTGGTCAGGATGATGAGTGGAGAAGGTTTGTAGAGTTTGTTTGAGTGTTTGTGAGCTGTGGAGTGAGTTTCGAATGAAACTGCAAGTTGGAGTGAAAATGGAGAAGCAATGTTTTTGTTTGATTCAGGCTTGGTTCTTTGTTGGTTTAGGCTTGATGGAATATGGTGAGATGATTAGTGAAGCTGGTTTTAATGTTTGTGAGCTGGGCAGAGAGATTCGAAGAAAAATGCAAATGGGGTGTGTTTTGTGTATATCATCTTATGGCCTGTTTCAGCTTGGCTTCTTCATATGTTTTGCTTGCTAAAGGATAGTATAAACAATTCCAAGTGGCCAGAGGATGTGACATGGCCTGCTGTGATTGGGATGTTTGCTTTTGCCAAAAGTCAACTTTTTTGTAAGAGAGGTATGGCTTGAGTTCTAGCTTGGTACAATGGCTAGGGCTGGCGCAGCATGGTGTGGTGAGAGGCTAGCAAGGTTCAGCATCCAATGTAGCAAGTGGTAGGGAGTGTGATCATGAGTTTTGCAACTTGTTTCAACTTTGGTTCACATGTGATTTTCTCATTCCATTAGCCATGAAGCATGAGAATTCTTGGTTCAATTCTGACTTTTAGGACTTAGGTGATGTTTGTACATTGGTTTGATGTCAACTAGAAGTTACAAACAACCTTGGTTCATGATTTTGCAAATTTCTCATTTGGTGCACATCTTGAAAATAAGTGATTTTTGGCAACTTTGTCATACCATAACTTTTGATCCAAGAAGAATTAGATCATGTTCTTGTACTTTTTGAAAAGAGAAAAATGTATTCTACAACTTTCATGACCAAAGTTTTTCCATTTGAAGCATTTTTGGATCAAAAATCAAGGCTTGAAAAATGACCTAAAATGACATATTCTTGAAAAGTCAACTATGCCCTAAAAAGTCAACTTTGCAAAAACTTCAAATTCTTGAATTTTGTGAACTTCAATCTTCTTCCATGGTCAAATAAAGATCATATGTACTCAAAATGATGAAGATCACCCCTTGGTTGGGTCATTGGGGGCCTCAGATGCCCTGATTTTACACTGACTTGTCTGAAAAGTCAACTCTTGATCAGATGACTTCCCCATGGAATTTCTTCATGAAACTTGATATGCATACTCCCTATACCATATAGAGACCAATGGAAACAAGAATGACCAAAAAATTTGGAGTTATGGCCTCTGAAACCAAAACCCTAATTTTAGGTCAACTGTGTAGTCAAACTTGGCTCTGCATCCATACCAATCCCAGTTCTTGTGATTCTTTTGCATTATTGAATTTGAGAGGATATAATATGATATAAGAACACACATGGACCCCTTTGAAGTGACTGTTGGCCTTTAGAGTGGCTCAAGAGGCTCTTGGATTGCTCAGATCACAAACCCTAGATGCAGATGACTTAGAAACTATGCAGTGAGTCAAAAATGAGATATGAGGTGATATGATTGTGTTTATGCATATGAAATGATCACAAGCCATGGTGTGAATGGGTGAGGGCAAATTTGGTGTGTTTACAGCTGCCCCTATTCAAACATGAGTTAGCTGTGTAGGTTGTAAGCAACGGCTTATCAGGCAAACAAGATAACTTGTGGTTGAATACCAAAGACGGTCCAAAATTTGCACTCACAGAATGAAGAATAAAAGGGATATAGATTGTAAAAGAAAATAAAGTATATTGTAAAGTGTGGGCGACGGAGGGCGACCGTCGAGCAGAGGACGACTGCTGGGCAAAGAGCAATGACGGGGACGGCCGACATGCTGGGAAAGTGCTGAAAATAAAGCAATGACGGGGACGGCCGACATGCTGGGGATAAAAGGTAAAGCCAAGACGGGGACGGCCGACTAGCTGGGAAAAATAAGAAAATATGATGGGGACGGCCATCAAGGTAAAGTTATAAAATTTTCTGGGGATCAGTGAAACATGACGGGGACGGCCATCACGTTCACAAAGCAAAGTAACCAACGATGGGGACGGCCATCGGGCTAAAAGAAAAGGGACCACGATGGGGATGGCCATCGGGTTAGCGAATAAATGAAATAAACAGATGATGGGGTACGGCCATCAAAGGTGAAGGACGATCACCTAGTAGGGGACGGCTGCTCTGTTGGGGAATAAAAGAGTTATGATGGGGACGGCCATCAAAGGTGGAGGACGACCACGTGGCAGGGTACGGCTGCCGAAAATATCAACGATGGGGACGGCCATCGGATGAGCATGATGGAGGACGACCATCAAGAGGTGGAGGACGACCACCTAGCAGGGGACGGCTGCTCTCAGGGTTTATCATGACATAGGACGAATGCCAGATAACCAAAAATCAACAATGGTGACGGCCATTGGATAAAATGATGAAGGACGATCATCAAAAGGTGGAGGACGACCACCTAGCAGGGTACGGCTGCTAAATATCAACGATGGGGACGGCCATCGGATGAGCATGATGGAGGACGACCATCAAGAGGTGGAGGACGACCACCTAGCAGGGGACGGCTGCTCTCAGGGTTATCATGACACAGGACGAGTGTCAGATAAAAAGAAAATTGTTTTGTTGGCGATCTACTGGGGAATAGTAAACACGGACGAGTGCTTACATCCAAGAAACAAAAGGTATAAGTGTTTAGATATTCGTGTATAGATTAAAGATGCGGACGAGCATCCCTAAGACTACGATACGGACGAGTATCGGGTAGAAACAAAAATTGACGCGCGTTCAAAGATGGTGATACGGACGAGTATCAACTGGTTAACAGAGAACACGGACGAGTGTTGAATCTGAGGGGACTCTTCTAGGGAAAAGTAGATACAGACGAGTATCTATATTCATGAAGACAAAAGTGTTTGACACAGTGTATGGATTAAAGATGCGGACGATCATCCTTAAGACTATGATACGGACGAGTATCATGTAGAAACAAACTCTTGACACATGTTCAGAGATGATGGTACGGACGAGTACCATCCGGTTAACAAAGAACACGGACGAGTGTTGAATCTGCGGGGATATAAGTGATATATACAAGATACGGACGAGTATCTGTATGAGTAGTGTGAGTATATATGGATGAGTGTTTATCTGCCGGGGAAGGCGACGCGGACGAGTGCCAAAAGGAGAAGAGTGTAATAATATCAACAAGTATCTGATATACAAAGTGTAGGTGACTGCGCTGGGGACACGACACGGACGAGTGCCAAGAAAGTGTATATAAGTATATGTGAGTGCAAAGAGGATGTCTTTGGCTTCCTGCTGGGGTATGACACGGACGGGTGTCAGGACGTATCTGTAATACGGGTGGTCTTGTTTGCAAAGAGTGCTCAGGCGACTTTATTGGGGAAAGGTGGCACGGACGGGTGTCACAATGAGTATATACTGGTGTATGTGGATTGTGAGGCAGCTGCTTTTGCTGGGGACTCCGGTGGGGATTTTTCTGTACGTTTGATGAACTGTCGTTATTCACAAGTGCTGATTCAAAACATGGCTTATGATTATGCTATGTGTTGGATTTTTGCCGTAATGCTCCGTGTTAAAACGGAATGCTACGCTTTGTGGGTGAATATGATGCGAATGCTATGATTGTGCAAAGCTACCAAACCGGGATTCAAATCCCGTTGCCGCGAAAATCTTCGGTCGATCCGCTTGTAGTAAACATCCCAGCTGGGGATGAGATCATTGGTAGATATGAGGAGATGTATCTGCTTGGGGATATGGGTCATTGATAGACCTATCCTTATAAATGAGAGACCCAGCTGGGGTTTGGCAGAATCTTTCTTCACTCTGTTGTGATCTTCTACGCGCTGCTCTAGAGGCTGAAACTCTGTGGGGAAATAGCTCTCTGACTTTTGTACTCGGCTGAGGGCGAGATGGCAACTCGGCTGGGGAGAAAGAGAGGAATCACTGAAAGACCTCCCTAGAAATTCTATTACGGTAGCTTCTTGACTCAGCCGGGGATATAGGTGCCTTCTCTGATACCTGCCCATTCTGACGGGGATAAGTAATAAGTGGCCAACTCAGCTGGGAGAAGTCATGGGAGGCAACTCAGCTGGGAGGAGAGCACTTCGGGTGCTAAAATTGAGTGTTGATTTGCCAGCTTGTTGGGATGAAGCTTACATGCCCCAAGTTGCGTTCTGGATACCTGCAATCCTGAAAAAGATAGAGAAACGCACAAGATAATCCCGAGGTATCCCTTACCGGATTCCGTCATAGGAGTTAAGATACTTCTGAGAGTAAGTATACTTCCTGCAAGCATGTTTTTACTTTTGAAGATAAACATCTGTATTCACGCAATCGTTTTTCTTTAAGACATCAGACATTTTTTGCAAATAAAAATGTACAAGACGAGACATGACTGAAAATCTGATTTTATTAATTCATATGCCCTGAATTGGCGAGATACAATCAAAGAAACAAATCCCCTGAAATGAAGAGATTGTTACAAATTGAGAAACAAAATGTCGGCAGTGTTGATGACGCTTTGAGGAGCTTCCTCTTCACTATGACCCGTATGACTTTTGACGTTCTTCTCACCTTGCATTCTGAAGAATGTTGATTCTGATTTAAGGTCGATCCTTTCGAAGCTTACCAAGTTGTAGGTGATACAGACGAATTCAGAATGCAGTTGTTCGCTTATTCCCTTATTTTGCATGGATCGCCCTTTCGGGTTTTCAATCCATCGGGATACCCATTTTTACCTGAGCTGTCCAATGCGGCTTTTCAACTCAGCGGGTGTACATCTTTTATTCATTTTCCCTTACTTTTGCCCGAGTCTTTTATTCTGTTTTTGACTCGCCGGGATGCCCTATTTTTGCCTGGACTTACATTCTGTTTTTATGTCCAGCGGGTCATTTATGCGAAGTATTTTTTAACTGCATCTGAATTCACAGGGGACGGGAAATCTTCACCATCCATGGTGCTGAGCATCAGTGCTCCACCAGAGAAAACTTTCTTTACCACAAATGGTCCTTCATAGTTCGGAGTCCATTTGCCCCTGTGGTCTGTATGAGGAGGTAGGATTCTTTTCAGCACGAGATCTCCTACTTGGTACTCTCGGTGCCTGACTTTCTGATCGA
The DNA here is from genome assembly GCA_963966055.1 of Lathyrus aphaca. Classification (NCBI taxonomy): domain Eukaryota; kingdom Viridiplantae; phylum Streptophyta; class Magnoliopsida; order Fabales; family Fabaceae; genus Lathyrus; species Lathyrus aphaca. Next base: position 167,440,608 of record OZ014523.1, read on the forward strand.
AGGCTTTCTTCATTCTTTTCTAATACAACTGCCCATGACAGATTGCAGCCAATCTTTTCTCTTCAATCAGACTCAGTTGTTCAAATCGGGCCCTAACCCATTCTGCTTCATTCAGTTTAACATCCATCAGTACCCGTAGGGAGGGTAATTCAACTTCGACAGGTAGGACTGCTTCCATACCATACACCAGCTGATACGGTGTTGCCCCAGTGGATGTTCTGATTGACGTGCGATACCCATGCAAGGCAAATGGCAGCATTTCATGCCAGTCTCTGTAATTGACTACCATCTTCTGCACAATCTTCTTGATGTTCTTATTTGCTGCCTCAACAGCGCCGTTCATCTTTGGCCTGTAAGGAGAAGAATTGTGATGTTGGATCTTGAAGTTCCGGCACAGCTCTGCCATCATTTTGTTGTTTAGATTGGAACCATTGTCAGTAATGAATCGCTCGGGAACTCCATATCGACAGATGATATCTCTCTTCAGAAATCTGGCTATCACTTGCCTTGTAACATTTGCATATGAGGCAGCTTCAACCCACTTGGTGAAATAGTCAATGGTGACCAGGATGAATCTGTGGCCATTAGAAGCAGTTGGCTCAATCCTGCCAATCATATCAATGCCCCACATGGCAAAAGGCCATGGTGAAGACATTATATTCAGAGGATTGGGAGGCACATGCACCTTATCTGCATAAATCTGGCATTTATGGCATTTTCTGGCATAGGCACAACAATCGGCATCCATTGTGATCCAGTAATAGCCTGATCTTAGCAATTTCTTAGCCATGGCATTCCCTCCAGCATGGGTACCAAAGGATCCCTCGTGCACCTCGTGCATCAACAGGTCTGCTTCTGTCATATCAACACATCTGAGGAGTACCATATCAAAGTTCCTTTTGTATAAAGACCCATCAGTGTTCAGAAAGAAACTACCAGCAAGCCTTCTCAAAGTCTTCTTATCATTGGAAGATGCCCCAGGTGGGTATGCTTGATCCTCCAAGAAGCATTTAATGTCATGGAACCAAGGCTTATCATCTTTGACAACTTCTGCTGCGAACACATATGCTGGTCTATCAAGTCTGGACACTGAAATCTGAGGTACAAAGTTAGCAGCTTGAACTTTGATCATGGATGAAATGGTAGCAAGAGCATCTGCAAACTGATTCTCGTCCCGAGGGATATACTCAAGCTTGACTGTTGTGAAGAAAGTCAATAACCTCCTTGTATAATCCCTGTAAGGTATCAGATGATCCTGGTGGGTGTACCATTTTCCGTTGGTTTGATTAACTACCAGAGCTGAATCTCCGAATACAGTCAATGTCTTGATCCTGAGGTCAATGGCTTCCTCAAGACCCATAATGAAAGCTTCGTATTCAGCTTCGTTGTTAGTGCAGTTGAAAGTGAGTTTTGCCGAGAAAGGCATGTGAACTCCTTTGGGTGTAATGAGTACTGCACCAACACCACGACCATTCATGTTAACAGCCCCGTCAAACATCATAGTCCATTCTTCTTCCGGGTCAGGCCCTTCAGTGTGAATAGGCTCTTCATGATCTTTTGATTTTATGAACATGATGTCTTCATCAGGGAAGTCAAATCTCATAGGCTGGTAATCATCAATGGGTTGCTCAGCAAGATATTCAGATAGTACACTGCCCTTGATGGCTTTCTGAGAGGTGTACTGGATGTCGTATTCTGTGAGGATCATTTGCCACCTTGCAACCCATCCGGTAAGTGCTGGCTTCTCAAATATGTACTTAACTGGGTCCATCTTTGATATCAACAAAGTAGTGTGGGCCAACATATACTGTCTCAGTCGGCGAGCAGCCCACGCTAAAGCACAACAAGTTTTCTCGAGCAATGAATAACGTTGTTCACAGTCGGTAAACTTTTTGCTTAGGTAGTATATTGCATACTCTTTTCGACCAGACTCGTCATGCTGGCCCAACACGCACCCCATCGACTCTTCTAATACTGTCAGGTACATTATCAGAGGTCTTCCTTCAACTGGAGGCATAAGGATTGGAGGTTCTTGTAAGTATTCTTTGATCTTGTCAAAAGCTTTCTGGCAGTCTTTGTTCCACCTGACCGTCTGTTCCTTTCTTAACAGCTTGAACAAAGGTTCACAGGTTGCAGTAAGGTGAGATATGAACCGTGAGATGTAGTTCAATCGACCTAAGAACCCTCGAACTTCTTTCTCTGTTTTCGGTGCAGGCATCTCTTGAATAGCTTTGACTTTATCAGGGTCAACTTCAATCCCTTTCTTGCTTACAATAAATCCCAGCAGCTTACCAGATCTCACCCCGAATGTGCACTTGTTGGGGTTCAACTTCAGCTGGTACTTCCTCAGACGCTTGAATAACTTCAGTAGATTCACCAGGTGGTCTTCTTCAGTGAGGGACTTGGCGATCATGTCATCCACATAACATTCTATCTCTTTATGGATCATATCGTGGAATAATGTCACCATAGCCCGTTGATACGTTGCACCGGCATTCTTGAGCCCAAATGGCATCACTTTGTAGCAGAACGTGCCCCAGGGTGTGATGAAGGTTGTCTTCTCCATGTCTTCAGGTGACATCTTGATCTGATTGTATCCTGAAAATCCGTCCATGAAGGAGAATACCGAAAACTGAGCCGTGTTATCCACCAATACATCGATGTGAGGTAATGGGAAGTCATCTTTCGGGCTGGCTCTGTTCAGATCCCGGTAGTCAACACACATCCTTACTTTGCCGTCTTTCTTAGGCACAGGTACTATATTAGCAACCCACGGTGGATAGCTAGTTACAGCAAGGAACCCGGTGTCCCACTGCTTTTGTACCTCCTCCTTGATTTTCATAGCCATGTCTGGACGAGTACGGCGTAGTTTCTGTTTAACTGGCGGGCATTCTTCTCTCAAAGGCAGCTTGTGCACGACAATGTCGGTATCCAACCCTGGCATATCTTGATAAGACCAAGCAAACACGTCCACATACTCTTGAAGCAGGTCAATCAGTTGTCTCTTCACCGAGTCTTGCAGGCAGGCCCCGATTTTAACTTCTTTCACGTCTTCATCTGTACCGAGATTAATCACTTCAACCTCCTCCTGGTGAGGAGTAATAACCTTCTCCTCTTGTCTCAGCAATCTGGCTAGCTCTTCAGGAAGCTCATATTCTTCTTCAACCCCTTCATCAGCTTGATTGATTGGATTGTCAAAGTCATACGAAGTCATAGCCGTGTTGTTGTCGGTGCTGTCAGGAAGGCATTCTCTGCAACGGTTCAGTTTGTTCATTTTAGTGATTTGATTTTAATCTTGCTTAAAAAAGTGAAATAGAGTTGTCATTTTGAAAACACTGCCATTTATTTTTTGTACAAAAAGAAAAAAATGGAAAAACAGTGAGCGAAAAAGAAAAAGACTCGTTTGCAAAAAGATGTCTGATATTTCATTGATTAATCTTGTTTGCACAAAAAGTACAGATGGCCCGATTACAAAATGAGTCTTGTCATCTTGGGCAAGATGCAAGACTTTGATGCATGCTATAAAAATACAGGAAATAATAATTACTCTGCATGAGTAACTCTTATAATTTCCTGGGAAGACCAGTTTGAGATACTGCTCCCCGGGATCTTTGGACGAATCCAGCTTTCCAGGTTGTGTTCTTCTTCCAGCTCGTCTTCCAGACAGTTGACAGCATCAGGGGTGAGCATCCCCCCACTCACAAAGTTGGGCTCTTTCGCAGCCTCTGCTTGATCTTGTTGAGTTGGTTTGTAACCCAACCCAAATCTGTCCTCTTTCTTCTCTACCGATAAAAGTTTGCCCCAGCCTTGGGCGTTTCCTCCCTCAACAACCTTCCGGGCTTGTTGGTATGATGATATTGAAGTACCAGGCACAGCAGATGTTTCATTGACATTCAAGGCTTCAAAACCTTGGCTCATTGTTTCATGGATCTCCCCATCCATCTCAATGTATTTATAGGTAGCCAGGTGGCTGACAAAAATATCCTCTTCTCCACAGATTGTAATGATTTGACCCTCCCACTCATATTTTAACTTCTGGTGAAGGGTAGAGGTCACGGCGCCAGCGGCGTGAATCCATGGCCTACCCAATAAACAACTGTAGGCAGGCTGTATATCCATCACGTAGAAGGTCGTTTTGAAGGTCTGTGGGCCAATCGTTATGGGCAATTCAATTTCTCCCAGAACCGATCTCTTTGAACCAACAAGGCTCTCACCACCAGGTTACTGGGTCTCAACGCCAATCCGTCATATTCTAGCTTCACCAGGGCCTTTTTAGGTAAGACATTGAGGGATGACCCCGTGTCTACCAGCACATGGGAAAGGACATCACCTTTACATTCCATGGTTATGTGCAAGGCTTTGTTATGGTTGCGGCCTTCCGTAGTCAAATCAGTGTTGGTGAACCCTAGTCCGTGACTAACATTAACATTTCCAACTACAGCTTCCAGCTGATTGACAGTGATCTCTTCAGGCACGTAAGCTGCGTGCAAGACTTTGAGTAGTGCATTCCGATGGGCCTCGGAGCACATAAGCAATGACAGGATTGAGATCTTGGAAGGCGTTTGATGAAGCTGATCCACTATTTTATAATCACTCTTCTTGATGATTCGCATGAACTCATCAACCTCTTGGTCAAAGGGTGTCTTCAAGGCTTCTTTAACAGTCTGTTCTTCCTGCACCAAGCTTTTTCCTTTTGCCTTAGCAGCAGCTTCTGCTTCGGCAGTGGGTCTCTGAATTTGTGGAGCGAAAAGACGTCCGCTTCGAGTGAAGCCTCCGCCTCCTCCCACATTGTCAATTTGTGGTGCAGGGGTTGATGATTCAAAAGTGATTCTTTGTCCTTCACAGTACAGGTCAGAGCCGTAATGCCAGGGGATGGCATTGCTGCTTTCATAAGGTACTGGTCCAGGAACCGTGATAGTGACTGGACTGACTGCAGCTGCGGAAGGAATTGTGATAGTTTGCGGATCATAATAAATTGTGACCGGTGCCCTGATGGGAGCAGCACTTTCTGAGTTGTAGGCGGAGTTGTTTTCAGGATCATAAAATATTGTGACGGTTGAGACATCTTCATGATTTGTCACTGGTGTTGTAGGAGACATCGGTGGAAGGATGGATGTTGTTGTTGTAGGAGTTTCAAAATGGAGTGGTGCTGGAGTTGTAGAAGGAAAATTTGTTGATTGCTGGTCAGTTGAGATGATAGATGAAGTACTTGTTGATGAAGCCGAAGAATTGTCAGGAACAATGGTTGTTGCAGTTGTAGGAGGTTCTGGAGTTGTTGCCGATGAGATTGCTGGATTTGTTGGAAATGATGTGGTGATCTGAAGTTGGCCACTCTGAATGAGACCGTCTATGCCATTCCTCATATTATCGCACCCATTGACTGAGATATTGCAGTAAGCACACCCCAACTCACACCCCGGGAACATTTGACATTCGAGGAGTTGGGCCTTGATTTCTACCAACGGTGTCCTGATCTGACCCACACTGGTTATTAAATAAGACGGTTTGTCTTCTTCAATAGCGTTAATTCTGGGACCCCCGTGGTTTGGCATAGGATTCTTATTGACATTAGGTGGTGGTGCGAAATTCAGAGCTTTTGAGTCTACCAGGTCTTGTACCTTCATGTGCAGAGCTCTGCACTTTTCTGTACTGTGGCCAGGTGCATTTGAATGGAAGGCACATCTGGCGTTGGAATCATAATTCCTGGGCAGACTGTTGGGATCTGGGGGTGCCAACGTCCTTAGCTCAACTAGGTTGAGTTTCAGGAGTTGTGGCAGCAATGTAGCATATGGCATAGGGATCGGATCGATTACCCTGTTGGCTTGAGAAGGCCTCTGTTGGAATGGCCTTTGCTGGTTATTGTTGTTGGTGTTGCTGTTGTTGTAATTTCTTGGAGGATACTGAGGTTGCTGATGGTACTGAGGTTGCTGCTGATAGTTTTGCTGCGGAGATTGATAGACTGGTTGGGGATGAGCTGGAGCAGGAATGGTGACTGCTGCCACTGATCTGTGAACATATTGGGGCCTGCCCCTGTTGGTGTGGATGGCATTGGTCTCGCCAGTTCTTCTTGGGCCTGCAAAAGGCTTTCTTGTACTACTGGACGAGCTGGCACCATTGTCAGAAATCTTGCCCATTTTTAACAGGCTCTCAATTCTCTCCCCAGCTATGACAACATCTGCGAAGCTAGTGGAAGAGAAAGCAACCAGCCTGTCAATATATGTCCCCTGAAGGGTGTTCATGAACATGTCTGCCATTTCCCTTTCAGACATAGGTGGCTGAACAGTAGCAGCCAATTGCCTCCATCTCTGGGCATATTCTCGGAAACTTTCCCTTAACGACTATGACATTCCCATTAGGAGGGTCCTGTTGGGTGCCATATCTAAGTTATACTGATACTGTCTGATGAAGGCCTTTGCCAGGTCCTTCCAGCATCTAATAGTTGCCCTTGTCAAGTGAGAGTACCATTCTCTCGACGCTCCTGTCAAGCTGTCTTCGAAATAGAACATCCAGAGCTTCTCATCCATAGTATAGGCCTTCAGCCTTCCCAGAAATGATTGTAAATGAGTGCGGGGGCAAGAAGTCCCGTTGTATTTTTCAAAACAAGGAGGCTTGAACTTATGGGGAATCCTGACCCCGTCTACCAAGCCCATGTCCATGACATCGAAACCCAAAGAGTTTTGAGACTCTAAGGATCTCAACTTCTCAGCTATCTCATCCAACCTTTTATCATAAGCTTCTTCCCCAGCACCCATTACTGTAAACTGGTCCTCTTGGGGGTCTTCTTGAAGTACCCTGGCTGCAGTGGCAGTCCCTTGAACATTTGCAGGAATATTGACCTCAGGATGGAGGTGTGGGTCAAATACAGGAGGGTTAACATGAGGTTGGACCCTTTCATTGTTGTTGGTGCCGGCAGTCCCTATATGTGGATCTTCTTGGTTTTGCCTTTCCACCATGGCCCTCAATCTTTCCTGGCTCTGAGCCATGTTGTTCATTACTTCCATAAACTGCGTCATTTGATTCCTCATTTCCAATCTTTCGTTTGCCATTTGATTTCTGACCTCAGTAAGGTCCTGCTGCATCTGATCCATTTGAATGCCCGGAAGGTTGTTACGGGTCGGATAACGGTGCGGACGATTGAGGGGAAATACCCGGCGCCTAGCAATAGTTCCTGAACATCACAACAGAGTTAGTGGCAATGAAATAAAAACCTACAAAACAAACAAAGGGTTAGCATGCAATGCAGTTATGCTTATTTGTTCTCAAGGTATCCGGTTTGGCCTTCAGTTTTGACCCTTCCAGACCCTTGAAGATGCCGTTGATGTTGCTTTTGAAGTGAAACTCGGATGGAACAAACTAATACATATATTACAAAAAGCAAAATGGTACATAGTTTGTTTACAAATACAAGCCCTCTGAGGGGTCAAAATACATTACAAGGAAAAATGAAAAATACACGGAATGAAAGCAACAACAAACAAATGGTCAAACGCCAAGACCAAACTCATCCTCACGAACTTCCTTGAGAAGTGCTTCGGTCACAGGATCAGCCGGACGCTCCGTGAGATTCCTGATGAGGAGATTCCGGGTCGTAACAGCTGCTGTTAGCTTCTTGTACTGGCTTTGGTCTTTTGACCTCTTCAATCCAGCTTTGATCTTCAGCTCTGATATCTCCCTCTGGGCTGTTGCCAGGGCTTCTTGCTGCACTTTTGCACTAGCTTCCAATCGCTCCATCTTGTCTTGAACTCTCTTGTCTTCTAGAGTACGAGCCTCGGTGATCCTGACCCACCGAGCTTGACTCTCCTTCAGATACAAGTCCGTCCTTGCTCTCTGGAACTGGGCTTCTTTGCAAGCATTCTTCAGAATTTGTTCTCCAGCTTTAGACTTTTTGATATAATCCCCGGACTTCTCAATCTTAACCAAATGCTCCACTCTCAACTTCTCCAACCTTTCAATCTCCATCCTACCCTCACTCCTCTCCCGGAGGGTCTTCTGCAAGGCCTGGGATAACTTCTCATTTCTTTCCTTCAAGCTCTCAAACTCCTCCAAACTGATAGTGGCAGGGGGTGGTGCTGAAGATGATTCAGGAATATCTTCTATAGTAAAGGGCATCCCAGAGAATTGAGCCCTGGCATAGGACCACTCATAATATTGTGCTGATGCCACATTGTTGCACTTCCCCAGAATGGTTACTCCCTTGGTTTGAACATTATCCCAGGCCCAAGCAGCCTGCCTAACAATAGCCAGATTAATCTTGTTCTCGCAATAAAGAGTTTCAACCAAGTCCTGTGCTTTAGGAGTGTGGACCAGTGCATAGCCCAGTTGTCTTCTAAACAGCAGAGGGTTGTAATTGATACTACCTTTAACTCCTATTAAGGGCACATTGGGAAAATGCCCACAGCTGGTGATGATATCCCTGCCCTTGGTGCTCTGAGTGCACCATCTGATATCAGCTGAAGTTAAAGCAGTGAGTCTCTTGGCCCAGTTGCTTTGCTGATGAGGGTTCAAAAATGCATTTGTCCTGGGTAGATGCCTGAGAAGCCAAGTATGGAACAAAGGAGCACAACACCTCACTAATCTTCCCCTCTGATTTTCATTCCTCTGATGCACTGAGTAATAGAGATCCCCCAATAAAGTGGGCACTGGGTTCCTCAGGATGAAAAGATGGACTGCATTCTTGCTAATGAATCGAGGCTCATCTGCAAATAATATAATCCCATATATGCTCAGGGCCAATAAAGCACAGACTGCTTTCCACTCTCCCAAAGAAGCTTTCAGGGTAGCTTGAGAGATCAAGAAATCCAGATGCAGGCCAGGGATTCCAGCCTTAGAAGTCATATGTTGCCCAATCAGAACAGGTTCCAGATGCAAAGCCTTTGCTACCTCTTCATTACCAGGAAAGACCATCTCAGGGTTGAAAGGGATTCCACCTCTGATAGGTATACCAACTAATGATGAGTATTCTTCCAATAAAGGGCCCAACTGAAAGTCCTGAAAAGTGAAACACCTCAGTGGGGGATCATAAAACTGAAGGCAAGTGTGGATCAGGCTTCTCTGTGAAGGGTCCAGATCCATAACCACATCAAGTATATCTCCATAGTGTTCCCTGAAGAGTGGTATATGGTCTGGGGTGATCAGGGTCTGAATCCTCCTGATGTCATCTAGCTCTGGCTGGAAGAAGTGGTAGGTGATGTTGCTCTTTTTAGGTGCCATGCTGTTGAGGATGAGTAGAGACAAGTGCTGATGATGACACTGAAGAATGGGCCACTAATTGGCTGGTGCAGGTGACTGAAGCAGATAACTGATAGCTGAAGCAGGTGCTGATGAAGATAGGTCAATACCAATGATGGGGTCAAAACCAAAACCAAAGATGAAAGTGGATACCCTGAAACACAAATAAGCAAATGTCAATATGATGCAATGTTTATGTATGCAAATGATATGCAAGGGTCTGTGACTGAGCTGGATCTGATCAAGAGCTCTGATATAAGTCCAAGACATATTCAAGAATACCAGATGGAGGTCTATAAATCCAGTAACCAAGGTGGGGGACTCAAATAAAGAGCCACATGTCCAGGGTTTTAGAATCACAAGAACTGTCCCAAAATGAAGTACTCTTAAACAAACAAAGTAACAGGGTATTCTGAGGTTAAGGTACCTGCAAACCTGTAAACAGCCCAACCCCCTCACAGGTGGTGTTCTAAAACAAAGATCCTCAGACTTGGATCAGTTATGAGAAGTGTAAACACTCCTAACCCGGAGGTACAGCGTTTACAATAACCATAAAAGTTCCTCCTCTAATTCACCTCAGTTTCTGAAGGTCAAAACTAAAAGGTCGTCCAGACTTAGCAGGCTTCCCAGATAGCCCTAGCATTGCAGGAAATCTGCAACACAGAGTTCTCAAGAAGAAACCCATATCTGAACCGTGTTTCATATTCCCGCACCAGACCGAGATGGAATGGGAAAGAATATGATTCACTCTAGCCTAGGTGTCACTCAGGTCCCAGGTATAGGACCTTAACTCTCAATAGAACCCCCACCCATCAAGGTAAAACCAGATCCAGCCAGACAGCATGACAGTATGATATATGAAAAACTGTAAAGAAAGCAATAAATAAAGCTGTACAGAAAGCAGTAAATAAAGCAAATATACAAACACAAATAAGCACATAACACCCCAGTAAACACAAATCAATCAAGCGCTAGGAGGAACCCACAAAAAGAACCAGAAGCCCTGGTTGCAGTATAAGGGTCCCCAGCAGAGTCGCCAAGCTGTCGCTCCCACCAAATGAAGCCGGGTCAAATGGGGTACAGACGCGAACGGTCGGCGAAGGGAACCGTGAGAACACACAGCCGTGAACTCACTGGAGATGAATAGAGTCGCCAGCTATGCATTTTTATCCTGGAGGAAAGGCAATGCTGCATAGACCTAGAAAGACATGGATAAGACGGTTGCGAACCAGAGAGACTGAGAAAGGGGGTTGGTTACAACCTGGGAAGGTATTAGCACCCAGATTGTCCGTCGTACTCGACGGGATCCACGCTTAAAAAGATTTGTGTTTTAAAGGGGAAGTGTCAGTGCAATTTGTGTATAAAAGAGCTGGAAAAGATGTACAGGTGTCAGTGTAAAAGGAGTGCAAAGTGTGTAAAAGAAGTGTCAGTGTAAGGAAAGAGTATGCTCATGATCATGAGGCTAAGAGAGTGATGCTGGAAAAAGGGGAATATACAGAGACTTTTGTTCGATAACTGTTAAGTTATGCCTACGTATCCTCCCGTGCAATGAGGAAGTCAGAACACCGTAGTTCGACCTAAAGAGACTGAAAGATGAATTGACTTGTGAACTGCTTACTTGTCTATGCTCAAGTGTATGACCTGTCTGGCTCAGGTGCAAACTGTCTTGCATTAGACGGAAGAAGCAAGTTCTCGCTTGTGAGTGAAGAGATGGGAAAAGAATCCCGAAGGAGACGATTATTGTTTGTTTTTGTGTTTTCAGTCTTTTATTGTTTTTGGATTTTTTCATAAGTTAATGAGCTTAAGCCTAAACCAATGGATTTAGTAAACTCATCACATCTTCCCTCTGATTAAGGGTAATGAGAATACCTTAGGTGTGAAGTCAGCTTCTCACACTTAACCACCCTTGATGTAGGATTAAGATCATTAACCTACTTGTGATTATTTAGATGTTTTTGTTGTTTTTGTTTAGTGTTGAGTAATGGGATTAAGCCATAATCAGGGATTAAACAGACTCATTACACCATCCTAATAGAAGGATAATAGATGAGAATGTTTAAGCTGAGGAAAAGCTCCTCAACTTAATCCATGATTAGGGATTAAACTCATGACAAAACAAGCCTTTGATTAATTGGATTTTATTTAATGGTATGATGATGAAGTGAGTTTTAGGGTTTGTAAGACAACTTGAGGGGGACTTGTCCATTAACACTAGGGTTAGTCCTTCTTAACCAATTAAGGAAGAATTAGAACCCTAATGCAAGGCCCAAGTTACAAGTGTGATGTCTTGATGATTATTAAGTGAATTGATTAAAGGAGTTAAACACATTAAGGGTTCAACACTTAGGATTAAAGTTATACACTCCATCCTAAGAGAAGGATGCAGGCATAAGCTTAATCACAAAGCCTTAAAGCCTTTAGGGTTTAGTCCCTGATTATGAGGTGAGGAGAGAAGACTCAAGAGAGACACAAAGGTAAAACTAAAAGGGGAAACTAATCAAAACCCTAATCATTATCATGCTTGGTTGTTCCTAAGGTTTGTGAGGTTTTCAAGAGAAGCCTTCAATGGAACCACCAGGAAGCAGATGAAAGGATCAAGAGAAGCAAAGTGACTTGCTTCATTCAAGAAGTCAAGTCACTTGAAGAAAGAAAGTGGGAAGAGGAAGAATGAGCAAGCTCAAACTCAAACACATATAAAAATGCAGCATGGATGCAAGAGAGAGATGAGAAGAAGTTGTGAGAAGTGAAGGCAAATTCACTTCTCAAAGTTGCTTACCACCTGAAAAGTTAGTGAAAGGAATGCAATGCAATGCAAAATGGAATGAAATGGCATGATGCAAACCAAAACCAGCAGCATATATGAGATGATAATGATGCTATGAGATGCTACAAACATGAGGCAGCACATGGAAATGATCATACAAGTTTATGAATGCAAATGAAGCAAGTTAGGAACCATGAAAACACATGAAAAGTTATGAAGTGCACATGACATACAACATGGCAAATACATGATGCAATGATCAAACATGCTTTCTATATGTCTTATGATGTCAAATGAATCACATGGAAGCATGGAATGTCATGGCAAGTCATGTTATGCAAGGGAATGCAAGATGGATGCATATGGAAGCCCAAATTAGGGTTTATGAACCAAACATCAAACAAAAGTCAAAATCAGAAGCAAACCCTAAGATAAAAAATTGAAAATGCCACACAAAGGATCCCTAATCCCATACTAAACCACTGCCCAAAGGAGAGGTTCCAACTCTCAACCTAATTCTAGTTATGATTTTTACAAGATTCTAGGGTTTTTAGGGTTCCTAAACAAAAGAAATGTCAAACAATTTGAAAATGCAAGATCAAATCATGGCAATTTAATCTCAAAAACTACATGCTAAACATAATGCAATGCAAGAAGAATCAATGTCCAACTCTTCATGGATAGGCAGAAATGATTTTTTGAACTTTGGATCAAAATAATGCACAAAAATGATTTTAATTCAATGAAAAATTCTCAAAATGCATCAAGATCAAAAGATAAATTTGGTTTGAAGGTTGGACAATGTTTCTAAATGTCTTAGAACATTTCATGAATTTTTTGGTGATTTTTAAATACCTAAAAGTATTTTTAATAAATTAATTTCCATTAATCAATTAAAAATAATCCTTTAAATATTTAAAAATACTTTTTTAATGCTAAAAATAAAAACAAAAAATATTTTTGTGTTTGAAAATTAATGAAACTCAGGATAAAAAATTTCATAATTTTTAAACAAGTTTTGCTATTTTAAATAAATTGGGCAAATAAAATGAAAAGAAATGAAATAAAAATGAATTTTAAATGAAGTCAACAGAAAGAATGGCTGAGATTGAGTCTGGATTTGAATGGGTTGACCACGCGCGTCTTTGGAGGGACAGGATTGCATCTGGTTAAATTAATTTAATTATGGATTAATTAAACTAACTAAGTGGATTAGGGCAAAGCAAATGGATCTGGGCCATTCATTCGCGCGGTAGGTCAACAAATTCTACGGATCCTACGCTCAATATTCAAATGGCAATTAATTACAAGATTAGGGCATAATGATTTTCAGGTGGCCGGAGAAGACCTCCGGTCGTCTTCTCCGGTGGGAACCCCACCTGAAAATCCCCAAAACTCTCAAAACCTAACTAAAACGAAATCTAAAAACATGGAAATGATTCCCACTCACTCACGAACCAAAACCCCCAATCAAAACAAATTTATTCTTCCTGGAATGGCTGAATCGAAACAAACAAGAACTAGGGCAAAAAAGTTTCAGGAAGCAATTAAATTCTCATTTCATCACCATTTTCAAAACTAAAAACATCAGAACAATCAGTGAAGCATGGAGAACAAGTTTAGAACTTAAAAATCCATTTCTGGAAAAAAAGTTCTTGAGCTACCTGAGATTCGAAGCTTTCACTCCAGCAACTTTCTGACCTCCCCTCCTTGTGAAATCCCCTCCTTATGACCTCTTGATGATGCTTGAATGCTTTGGAGAAGTTTATGCTGGCTAGATGAAGAGTTTGAACAGCTTCTGCTCAAGCTCAGTTGAAAATGGCAATGGTGATGCAGGCAGTTTCTGGCAATGGTGAAGGGTTGTTTGTGGTCAGGATGATGAGTGGAGAAGGTTTGTAGAGTTTGTTTGAGTGTTTGTGAGCTGTGGAGTGAGTTTCGAATGAAACTGCAAGTTGGAGTGAAAATGGAGAAGCAATGTTTTTGTTTGATTCAGGCTTGGTTCTTTGTTGGTTTAGGCTTGATGGAATATGGTGAGATGATTAGTGAAGCTGGTTTTAATGTTTGTGAGCTGGGCAGAGAGATTCGAAGAAAAATGCAAATGGGGTGTGTTTTGTGTATATCATCTTATGGCCTGTTTCAGCTTGGCTTCTTCATATGTTTTGCTTGCTAAAGGATAGTATAAACAATTCCAAGTGGCCAGAGGATGTGACATGGCCTGCTGTGATTGGGATGTTTGCTTTTGCCAAAAGTCAACTTTTTTGTAAGAGAGGTATGGCTTGAGTTCTAGCTTGGTACAATGGCTAGGGCTGGCGCAGCATGGTGTGGTGAGAGGCTAGCAAGGTTCAGCATCCAATGTAGCAAGTGGTAGGGAGTGTGATCATGAGTTTTGCAACTTGTTTCAACTTTGGTTCACATGTGATTTTCTCATTCCACAAGCCATGAAGCATGAGAATTCTTGGTTCAATTCTGACTTTTAGGACTTAGGTGATGTTTGTACATTGGTTTGATGTCAACTAGAAGTTACAAACAGCCTTGGTTCATGATTTTGCAAATCTCTCATTTGGTGCACATCTTGAAAATAAGTGATTTTTGGCAACTTTGTCATACCATAACTTTTGATCCAAGAAGAATTAGATCATGTTCTTGTACTTTTTGAAAAGAGAAAAATGTATTCTACAACTTTCATGACCAAAGTTTTTCCATTTGAAGCATTTTTGGATCAAAAATCAAGGCTTGAAAAATGACCTAAAATGACATATTCTTGAAAAGTCAACTATGCCCTAAAAAGTCAACTTTGCAAAAACTTCAAATTCTTGAATTTTGTGAAATTCAATCTTCTTCCATGGTCAAATAAAGATCATATGTACTCAAAATGATGAAGATCACCCCTTGGTTGGGTCATTGGGGGCCTCAGATGCCCTGATTTTACACTGACTTGTCTGAAAAGTCAACTCTTGATCAGATGACTTCCCCATGGAATTTCTTCATGAAACTTGATATGCATACTCCCTATACCATATAGAGACCAATGGAAACAAGAATGACCAAAAAAATTGGAGTTATGGCCTCTGAAACCAAAACCCTAATTTTAGGGCAACTGTGCAGTCAAACTTGGCTCTGCATCCATACCAATCCCAGTTCTTGTGATTCTTTTGCATTCTTGACTTTGAGAGGATATAATATGATATAAGAACACACATGGACCCCTTTGAAGTGACTATTGGCCTTTAGAGTGGCTCAAGAGGCTCTTGGATTGCTCAGATCACAAACCCTAGATGCAGATGACTTAGAAACTATGCAGTGAGTCAAAAATGAGATATGAGGTGATATGATTGTGTTTATGCATATGAAATGATCACAAGCCATGGTGTGAATGGGTGAGGGCAAATTTGGGGTGTTTACACCACATACAATAACGGTTCCAACCTCAGCTACAGTAAGCCCAGTCACCATCCTGGTGCCAGGACCTATTCCATATGATAAAGACAATGTTGTACCATGGCACTATGGTGCAGACCTTTACTGCAATGGAGAAAAAATCCTTCTTGATTCTTCAGTTCCTACTCCACAAGTGGATAATGTCGGGGGAGGCGGAGGCTTCACCCGAAGCGGACGCCTTTTCGCGTCACAAGCTCTAAGAACTAATATTGAGGCAGAGGCTGCTGCCAAAGCCAAAGGGAAAAGTGTGGCACCTGAAGAACCTGCACCCAAAAAGACTCATAAATCATCCTTTGATCAGGATGTGGATGAGTTTATGAGGATAATTAAAAGAAGTGACTACAAAGTTGTGGATCAGCTCCACCAGACTCCTTCTAAGATCTCCATCTTATCCCTGCTGTTGTGTTCTGAAGCTCACCGGGATGCACTACTTAAAGTTCTGCACGCTGCCTATGTGCTGGAGGAGATCATAGTGAATCAACTTGAGATGGTAGTGTCCAATGTTAATACTACCCATGGGCTAGGTTTCACCAATGCTGATTTGACAACAGAAGGATGTCACCACAACAAAGCTTTACACATCACCCTGGAGTGCAAAGGGGATGTACGCTCTCATGTTCTTGTGGACACTGGGTCTTCACTCAATGTCTTGCCGAAGAAAGCTCTTGTCAAGCTCGAATATGATGGAATAGCTCTTCGACCAAGCAATCTTGTGGTCAGGGCTTTTGATGGCTCCAAGAGGTCTGTCCTTGGAGAGGTGGAGCTGCCTGTGATAATCGGTCCACAGGTCTTTCACACTACTTTCTATGTGATGGACATACAGCCGGCCTACAGCTGTTTGTTGGGTCGACCATGGATTCACGCCGCTGGCGCAATTACATCAACCCTTCACCAGAAATTGAAATATGAGTGGGAAGGACAGATTATCACCATCTGTGGTGAAGAGGACATCTTTGTTAGCCATCTGGCTACATACAAATACATGAGATGAATGGTGAAATCCATGAAACTATGAGCCAGGGGTTCGAAGCTTTGAACGTCAATGAGGCGACGACTGAAGTATTTGCTGCATCCCAGGAGGATAGGATGGGTACTTCAATTGTCTCCTATCAGCAAGCCCGGAAGGTTGTTGAGGATGGTAATGCCTGAGACTGGGGCAAGCTGCTACCAGTGGAGAAGAAGGAGGACAAATTCAGTTTGGGTTACAAACCATTCCGACTAGATCAAACAGAGGCTGCTAAGGAGCCCAAGTTCATCAGTGGGGGGATGCTCACCCCAAATGCTGTTAACAACATGGAAGACGAGGTGGAAAGAGACCTCAACCTGGAGAGCTGGATACGTCTAAGGATCCCGGTCACCAAGTCCTTAACTGGTCTTCCCAAGAAATTATAAGGGTTACTCCTGCAGAGTAATTATTATTTCCTGCCTTTTTTCAGCATGCATCAAGTCCTGCATCTTGCCCAAGGTGTCAGGACTCATTTTGTAATAGGGCCATATTGTAATTTTGTGCAAATGGACTATCAATGAATATCGGACATCTTTTGCAAACAAGTCTTTTTTTCGCTCACTGTTTTTTCATTTTTCACTTTTGTACAAAACAATAAAATGGCAATGTTTTCAAAATAATTAACTTCATTTTTAAGCAAGAATAAAATTGATCACTAAAACGAACAAATCTCAACCCTTGTAGAGATTACCCTCCAGATTGCACCGACAGCAGCACTACTATGATCTTGTATGACTTCAACAATCCAATTAATCAAGTCGATGAAGAGGTTAAAGAAGACTATGAGTTAGCTGAAGAGTTAGACAGGTTGTTGAGGCAAGAAGAGAAAGTGATTACTCCTCATCAGGAGGAGGTTGAGACAGTTAATCTTGGTACCGAAGAGGATTTGAAAGAAGTGAAGATTGGGGCCGGTCTGCAAGCTTCGGTAAAAGAACAGCTCATTGACATGCTTCGAGAATACGTCGACGTCTTTGCTGGGTCCTATCAAGACATGTCAGGTCTAGATACGGATATTGTTAAGCACAAGCTGCCATTAAAGGAAGATTATCCTCCAGTAAAACAAAAGCTACGCCGTACTCGCCCATATATTGCTATGAAGATTAAGGAAGAAGTACAAAAACAGTGGGACGCCGGTTTCCTTACTGTAACTAGCTACCCGCCGTGGGTTGCTAACATTGTACCGGTGCCTAAGAAAGATGGAAAAGTACGGATGTGTGTGGATTAACGGGACCTAGACAGAGCTAGCTCGAAGGATGATTTCCCATTACCTCACATTGACGTATTGGTCGACAACACAACTCAGTTCTTGGTGTTTTCTTTCATGGATGGTTTTTCTGGGTATAATCAGATCAAGATGTCACCCGAAGACATGGAGAAGACAACCTTCATCACACCTTGGGGCACATTTTGTTACAAGGTAATGCCTTTTGGACTGAAGAATGCCGGTGCGACCTATCAACGGGCTATGGTAACGTTATTCCACGATATGATCCACAAAGAAATTGAATGCTACGTGGATGACATGATTGCCAAGTCCCTTACTGAAGAAGACCATTTGGTAAATCTGCTGAAGTTGTTCAAGCGTCTACGAAGGATCAAGACTTTAACTGTATTCAGAGATTCAGCTCTGGTAATCAATCAGACCAACGGCAAATGGTACACTCACCAAGAGCATCTGATTCCATATTGTGACTACATGAGGAGATTATTGACTTTATTCATAACATTCAAACTTGAGTATATCCCTCAGGACGAGAATCAGTTTGCGGATGCTTTAGCTACAATTTCCTCCATGATCAAAGTTCAAACTGCAAATTATGTACCTCGGATTTTGGTATCCAGATTAGACCGACCAGCATATGTATTCTCTGTGGACATTGTTAAAGATGACAAACCTTGGTTCCATGATATCAAATGCTTCTTAGAGGATCAAACATACCCACATGGGGCCTCATCTAATGATAAAAAGACATTAAGAAGGCTGGCCAGTAGTTTCTTCCTTAATGCTGACGGTTCATTATACAAGCGAAACTTTGACATGGTGCTACTCCGATGTGTTGATAAGAAAGAAGCAGACTTGCTGATGCACGAGGTGCATGAAGGATCTTTTTGTACCCATGCTAGAGGACATGAAATGCCTAAGAAATTATTAAGATCAGGTTACTACTGGATCACAATGGATGCAGATTGTTGTGCCTATGCCAGAAAATGCCACAAATACCAGATCTACGCAGACAAAGTGCATGTGCCTCCAAATCCTTTGAATGTAGTGTCTTCACCTTGGCCCTTCGCCATGTGGGGAATTTACATGATTGGAAAGATCGAACCGAGTGCTTTAAATGGCCACAAATTCTTTCCTGGTATCCATTGATTACTTCACCAAGTGGGTTGAAGCAGCTTCGTATGCAAACGTCACCAGACAAGTGGTAGCCAGATTCCTGAAAAGAGACATCATCTGTCGATATGGAGTTCCCGAGCGAATCATTACTGATAATGGTTCTAATATGAACAACAAAATGATGGCAGAACTATGTCGGGAATTCAAAATTCAACATCACAACTCTTCTACTTACAGGCCAAAGATGAATGGCGCTATTGAGGCAGCTAACAAAAACATCAAGAACATTGTACAGAAGATGGTGGTTACTTATAAAGACTGGCATGAAATGCTACCATTTGCTTTGCATGGGTACCGAACCTCAATCAGAACGTCCACTGGGGAAACACCTTATCAGCTGGTATATGGTATGGAAGATGTCCTACCTATTGAAGTTGAGCTACCCTCCTTATGGGTAATGATGGATGTGAAGCTGGACGAAGCAGAATGGGGCCGGTCTCGGTACAATCAACTGAATCTGATCGAAGAAAGGAGATTAGCTGCTATCTGTCATGGCCAGTTATATCAGAAATGGATGAAGAAAGCCTTTGACCAGAAAGTCAGGCTTCGGGAATACGAAGTAGGAGACCTTATGCTGAAAAGACTCCTTCCTCCTCATACAGACCACAGGGGCAAGTGGACTCCAAACTACGATGGTCCATTCATAGTAAAGAAGGTCTTCTCTGGTGGAGCATTGATGCTCACTACTATGGATGGTGAAGATTTCTTATCCCCTGTGAATTCAGATGCAGTTAAAAAATACTTCGCGTAAAATGACCCGCTGGACATAAAAACAGAATGTAAGTCCAGGCAAAAATAGGGCATCTCGGCGAGTAAAAAAAAAACAGAATAAAAGACTCGGGCAAAAATAAGGGAAAATTAAAAAAATGTACACCCGCTGAGTTGAAAAGCCGCATTGGACAGCTCAGGCAAAAATGGGTATCCCGGTGGATTGAAAACCCGAAAGAGCGATCCACACAAAATCAGGGAATAAGCGAACAACTACATTCTGAATTTGGCTGTATCACTCACAACACGACAAGCTTCGAAAGGATAAAACATCGGTTAGAATCAACCTTCTTCAGAAAGCAAGATGAGAAGAACGTCAAGGTCATACAGGTCATAGCAAAGGAAGTTCACTGGAGCAGCGTCAACATTGCCAATACTTTTACTTTTCTCAATTTATAGCAATCTCCTCATTCCAGGGTATTTGTTTCTTTGACTGTATTTGCCAATTCAGGGAACCCAGATTAATAAAATCAGAATTTTCAGTCATATCTAGTTTTGTACATTTTTGTTTCGTTTGCAAAATGTCCAATGTTCATGATAAGTATTTACATAATATAAATGAGCCATCTTTATGCGTGCATGAAATATATTACTTTCAGGAAAACCTAACTCCTATGACGGAATCCGGTAAGGGATACCTCAGGATACTTGTGTGTTTCTCTTGTCTTAACAGATTGCAGGTATTCAATACGCAACATGGGGCATGCCAAGCACACTTCCCCCAACATACCTCCTCCCTAAGCAGTATCTGAAATGCTTTTTCCCAGCGGAGTTGCCAAAGCCTCCTCATCCCCAGCACAAATCTACTCAACAAGAGCTTTCCCAACTGAGATCCCCACCAGAGTGCCAGATCTCTCATCCTCAACAGGTTAAAAGAACTATCTCCCCACAGAGTTTCCATCCTCCCCAAGAGAGCAATGCCTGAACTCTTACACAACAAAGTGACGAAAGTTTCCTTCTCCCCAACTGAGTTATCCTTGCAGATAGATCTATCAATGATCTATTTCTCCAAGTAGAGCTATATCTCCTAACAGATCTACCAATGATCTCTTCCCCAGCTGGGATATCCCTCCAAGCAGATCAGCCAGAGATCTTTTTTTCAGTGGGATCCGAATCCCGGATCGGTTTCTCTTTTGCATAATCATAGCATTCGCATCATAAATCACCGAAATAAGCGTAGCATTCTGTCTAATACAAAGCATTACAGTAAAAATCAAACATTTGCATGATCATAAGCCAGGTTCAAGCCAGTCACCTGTAATTACGATCAGTATTTCATCGGCAACGTATATAAAAACTCACATCCCTTGCAGATATAAGCCAAAGCGTCCCCTTTTGCACTCTCAAATACAGATACCTATACATACTCTTTTGACACTCATCCGTGTCATATTTCCCCAGCAAGGTTGCCAGAACACCTTCTGCAAACAGATACTTATTTAACACACACTTTTCGACACATGTCTGTGTCGTCCTTTTCCTACAAAAAGACAAAACATATCTTTTACAAATGCATGTTTATATGTTACTCTTTGACACTCATCTGTGTCATACCTTCCCCAGCAAGTTGAACACTCGTTCGTGTCTTGCTCATACTTCACCAACAAACCAATACTCACTTATACAAAAGTCTCTGATACTCGTCCGTATCTTTTATATATATCACTCCTCAACAGATTCGACACTCGTCCGTGTTCTTTGTTAACCAGTTCGTACTCGTCCGTATCATCATCTCTGAACATGCGTCAGCGTTTGTTTCTACCGATACTCGTCCGTATCATGGTCCTAAGGATGCTCGTCCGCATCTTTAATCTATACACAGCGTCAAACACTTATACCCTTTTTGTTCTTGAACGTGAGCACTCGTCCGTGTTTACCGTTCCCCAGTAAGTCACCAACATAGCAACTTCTCTCCTATCCGACATTCGTCCTATGTCGTGATACTTTCGGCAGTCGTCCCCTGCCAGGTGATCATCCTTTACCTTTGGATGATCGTCCCTCATCCCTTTCCCCAACGGAGTCCCCATTATTGGAACCCTTCTCTATCCGGCATTCGTCCTATGTCGTGATATTTTTAGCAGCCGTCCCCTGCTAGGTGATCGTCCTTCACCTCTTGATGATCGTCCTTCATCATTTTATCTGATGGTCGTCCCCATCGTTGATCTTGTTATCTGACATTCGTCCTATGTCATGATAAATCCCGAGAGCGACAGTACCCTGCTAGGTGATCGTCCTTCACCTCTTGATGATCGTCCTTCATCATTTTATCTGATGGCCGTCCCCATCGTCGAACTTTTCTATCTGACATTCGTCCTATGTTGTGATAAAGAGTAGTCGTCCCCTGCTAGGTGATCGTCCTTCACCTTTGATGACCTTCCCTCATCAGTATTTCATTTATTCTTTAAACCGATGGTCGTCCCCATCGTTGTTTACTTTACTTTGCAAACCTGATGGTTGTCCACATCATTGCCTTTACTTTGATCCCCAGAGAATCTTATCTCCTTACCTGATGGCCGTCCCCATCATGATCTCTTTATTTCCCCAGCTTGTCAACCGCCCCCGTCATTGCTTTACTTACTGCTTTATCCCCAGCAGTCGTCCTTTGCTCGATGGTCGTCCTCCATCGCCTTCATTTGATAATCATACTATACTACCTTTTACAATTTATATCCATTTTTTTCTTCTATTCAGCGAGTGCAAATTTTGGACTGTCTTTGGTATTCAACCACAAGTTATCTTGTTTGTCTGTTAAGCCAGACGCTTACATCCTGCACAACTAACTCATGCTTGAATAGGGGCAGTTGTAAACACCCCAAATTTTCCCTCACTCATATCACACCATGGCTTGTGATCTTTCATTTTTACATAAGCATACACATACCATCTCATATTGCATTTTTGCTTCACTACATAAGTTCAAGTTCATCTGCATCTAGGGTTTGTGATCTGAGCAATCCTAGATTCCATCTGAGCCATCCCAAAGGCCTCAAAGCATTCCAAGAGGGTCCATGTGTGTTCTACCATCATATTATACTCCTCAAAGTTCATGGAAGTCAGGAGATCACAAGAACTGGCAAGGCATGGAAGCAGAGCTAGGGTTTTCACTACAAAAATGACCAAAATTAGGGTTTTGTTTTCAAAGGCCTTAACTCCAAATTTTTGGGCCATTCTTGTTTCTAATGTTCTTAAGATGTTATAAGGATCATGTGTACCAAGTTTGATGAAGAAATTCATTGTGGAAGTCATATGTTCACTGGGTAACTTCTTAAGCAAGTTAAGTCAAAATCAGGGCATTTAAGGCCCCCAACAATGGAACCAAAGGGGTATTTTCATCAAATTGAAGTTCTATGATCTTTATTTGATCTTAGAAAAGGTTGGAAGTTCACAAAATTGAATAATATTGAGCCATTTGCAAACTTGCCAAAAATGAAAATGACTTGTAATGGAAACTTTCCATTTTGGGAAAGTTTTTCAACCTCCTCTTTCTCAACCAAAAATGCTTCAAATGAAAAATTCTTGGTCATGAAAGTTGTAGATTAGGTCTTTCCCTTTTCAAAAAGTACAAGAACATGTCTTGATTCATCCTAGAACTCAAGATATGGCCTTTCAAAGTTGGCAAAAATCCTAAAATTTCAAGTTTCATGTCAAAGAGGGATTTTGCAAAATGGCATGTTCAAGCATTCTAATGACCTCTAATCAACTTCTACACTTCATAACATGCCAAGGCAACTTCTAAGCATCAGAATTGGCCCAAGAATTTGGCATTTTCATGACTTGATTCACAAGAAACTTCAAAGAGGGAATTTTTCAAAACCTATGGTATCTCTTCATCCAAGTGATCCAGCTGCATAAAAATGATCCAAGGGCCATCCATGAACTCAGCTGAGGCCAGACATGCCTTGGAACCACTCCTACCATGACTCATGCTCATAGTACAACCAATGTTGACTTTTTGCATTTCACACCATACCAATCAAGCTGAGCCACCACCCACTCTCTGACCAATCACAACCTCTTATGCAAACCCTAAGGACCTCACTCCACAACACACACAAGCTCAGAACCTCCCATAAGCCAGGATTGACAAAATCACCAAAAACCTTCCTCTCTTCGAATCTACAAAAACCAGACACTCAAACTAAAATATTTTTCCACCATTCACCTCACCACTACCTAAGGATCATTTCTCACCCTTCATTTCAGCCAAACACCCACTCAGATCAAAACACGATTTCCACTTCTCCAAAACTGAACTTCAAAAAGAGGCCAAATAAACTCACTCCAAGCATCAAAGCATTCTCAGGAAGCTCATTGGAGTTAATTTACACCAAATAAAGGTCCAGAAAGCTCAAGAACTGAAAGCTCAAGAACTGAAAGCTCAACCTCAGGTAACCTCAAGAACTTTTTTTTCCAGAAATGCGTTTTCATGTTATAGAATGATTCCTCATGCTTCACTGATCATGTTGATGCCTTTATTTTTGAAAATGGTTGAGTTTTAAGCATTTCATGATGTTCTGAAATTTTTGCCGTTTGGATGTTTTGATTCGAATCTTGATGATGATGAATGATAAATGATTATTGAAGTTGGATTATTGTTTAGGGTGGTTAGTTGATCATTTTTGGAGATTTTGGGGGCTTAGGGTGATGATTTTAGCAAAGTCAGGTGAAGAACTGGCCGGAGAAGACGACCGGAGGTCTTCTCCGGCCACCTGAAAGTCATTAGGGCTAATCCACGTTTTAATTCCCAGTTTGAATCTTGGTCGTTAGATGAGGATTAGGGTTAGCACATGAGTGATCAGGATTAGTTCATTAAGTTAATTTCAGATTAATTAAATTAAAACTCAATTAATTAGTCAGGAGTGATCTCAGCCACCCATTCATGCGCCAGTCAACCCTCCCCCCTTGAGTTTGAATCTTGGCCCTTGGATCTGCATACTTCCCCTTTATTTTATTTTTATTTCATTTTCTTTGTATTTTTCTTTCTCATTTTATTTAAAATAGCAAAAATCACTCAAAAATTATTTCCTTTTGCATTTCTGTTTTAAATATTTTTCTTAACCTGAAAATGATTTTTATTTTATTTTTTGCATTTAAAAAGTATTTTTAAAATATTTAAATGTTATTTTTAATTAATTAAAGTCTTTTAATTAATTAAAAATACATTTAGGTTTCTAAAAATAACCAAAAAAATCATGAATCATCCATTTGCATTTAGAAACATTTTCAAACCCTTCATACAAATTTCTTTTTAGGTTTGATCATAACTTGAGAATTTTCTTTGAATTAAGGGTCATTTAAATCATATTTTTGAACCCTAACTTGAAAAAATCTTTTCTGCCTAACCAAGAAGAG
The DNA here is from genome assembly GCA_963966055.1 of Lathyrus aphaca. NCBI lineage: Eukaryota > Viridiplantae > Streptophyta > Magnoliopsida > Fabales > Fabaceae > Lathyrus > Lathyrus aphaca. The sequence goes on from OZ014523.1 coordinate 167,465,562, forward strand.
TTTGAAGATGATTCTTTTTGCATTGTTTTGTGCATAGCATGTAGTTTATAGGTCATTTATCTCATGAATTTATCTTGCATTTTCAAATTTATTTGCATTTTCCCCTTTTGAACCATCCAAAAACCTAGAAACTTAGGAAATTCATAACTTTTGAGTGGTAAGGCTTCTAACCTTCTCCTTTGGGGTGTGACTTAATATGGAATTAGGGTTTGTTTGAGTGTGATTTCAAATTTTTATCATGTCATATGCTTCTGTTTTGTTCATGTGCATCTCATACTTCCATATAACCTTAATTCTTCATGTTTACTTGCATTCATCTTGCATATGCATCCATATATGAACTTTCCATGACATTTCTTGCATTCATATGTCATATTAGACATCTTAGGACATGTTAGAATCATGCTAGATCATTTATTCATTCATTTTCCATGTTTTGCATTCATTTCATTTCATTAACTTTCATGTGGTTTCAAACTTCAAAGCATGCTTCCATTTGCATCTCATCTTTGTATGATCATACATATGCATTTTGTATACCTTTGCATTATCTCACATGACATTAACATTGCATAAACACCTCTGACTTTGGTCATTTCATCTCATTTAATTTCTTTTATGCTTTGAACTTTATGCATTCATGCTAACATTTTCAGGTGGTAAGTTACTTTGAGAAGAGGATTTGCCTTCACTTCTCACTTCTTTTCATCTCTTTCATTTGCATTTTGTTTTTCTCTTAAGTGAATTTGTTCACTTGTGTTCCATTCCTCTCACTTTCTTTCTTTAAGTTACTTATCTTCTTCAATGAAGTAAGTAACTTATTCTTCTACTTCTTCCTCCTTTCATCTGCTTCTTCCATTGGTGGCTTCCTTGAAGATCTTTCTCAAGCATTACAAACCATAGGAACATCCAAGCATGATAATAATTAGGGTTGTGATTAGTCCCCCTTAGTTTTTACCTTTGAGTATCCTTGAGTCTCTCATCTCATCTTCATAATCAGAGACTAAACTCTTAAAGTTTTAGGACTTTGGAATTAGGGTTATGCTTGCATCCTTCTCTTAGGATGGAGTGTATAACTTTAATCCTAAGTGTTAAACCTTTAATTTGTTTAAACCTCTTAATAAAATTATCCTAATAATCACTAAGACTTCATCTTGTAACTTGGGCCTTACATTAGGGTTCTAATTCTTCCTTTATGGTTAAGAAGGACTAACCCTAATGTTTAATGAACAAGTCCCCCTCAAGTTGTCTTACAAACCATAAAATCCATTTCTTAATCTCATCCCTTTAATTAAAATCCAATTAATAAAGACTTGTTATATAATGAATTTAATCCCTAACCATGGATTAAGTTGAGGTATCTTCCTCAGCTTAAGTGTCCTCATCTATTATCCTTCTATTAGGATGGTGTAATGAGCCCACTAATATGTGATTAGAGATTAAACTCATTAATTAACTCTAAACAAAAACCAAAAAACATCTTAAATAATCACAAGTAGGTTAATGATCTTAATCCTACATCATCATTGAAATTAAGTTGAGATGCTTATCTCATACTTAAGTATTCTCATTATCCCTAATCAGGGAGGATATAATGAGTTTACAAGCCCTTGATTTAGGCTTAAGCTCATTAACTTATGCAAAACACCAAAAACAATAACAAGACTGAAAACACAAAAACAAACAATAATCGTCTCCTTCGGGATTATTTTCTCATCATCCTCATTCATAAGCGAGAACTTTCTTCTTCTGTCTAATGCAAGACAGTTAGCACTCGAGCCAGACGAGTCATACACTTGAGCATAGACAAGCAGGCAGTTCACAGTCAATTTATCTTCAGTCTCTTTGAGTCGAACTAAGGTGTTCTGACTTCCTCATAGCACGAGAGGATACGTAGGCATAACTTAACAGTTATCGAACAAAAGTCTCTTTGTCTTCCCCCTCTTTCAGCATTCTTTAAAAGCCTCAGTTCCTGAGCATTCACCCTTTTGCACTGACACTTGTATCTCTTTTCCAGCTTTTGCACACAGAAAGCACATACACTTACCCCTTTAAACACAAACTTTCAAGCGTGGATCCCGTCGAGTACGACGGACAATCTGGGTGCTAATACCTTCCCAGGTTGTAACCAACCCCCTTTCTCAGTTTCTTTGGTTCGCAACCGTCTTATCCATATCTTTTTCTAGGTTTATGTAGCATTACCTTTCCTTCGGGATAAAAATGCCTAGTTGGCGACTCTATTCACCTTCATTTCATTTTCTCTCTTCACCGACCGTTCGCGCTTGTACCGGGATGCAAATCTTCGGGAGCGACACAAGGCTGGAATCCCAGGCCTTCATCTGGACTTCTTAGTCACTCAGGCTACCAGTCATGCTGCAGCAGGGAAGTGGGAAATTGTTTGTGCTCTCCTAGAACTTGGTATATATGGTATCATCTTGTTTGCAGATGAGCCTAAGTTTGTAAGCAAGAATTTCATCCACATCTTCATGCTCAGGAATCCAGTACCTACCTTTATGGGAGATTTCTATTACTCAGTAGACCAAAGGAATGAGAAGTAGAGAGGGAGACTGGTTAGATGTTGTGCACCTCTCTTCTACAGTTGGTTGATGAGACATATGCCGAAGACTGAAGCTTTCCTGAATCCACATCAGTCAAGGAATTGTGCTAAGAGGATGATTGCCCTTACTTCAGAAGACATAAGGTGGTGTACTCAAAACACCAAGGGTAGAGACATAATTACAAGCTGTGGACAATATCCTAATGTGCCTCTTATTGGAGTAAAGGGTTGCATCAATTACAATCCTTTGCTTTTCATAAGACAATTGGGATATGCCTTGGTACATCCACCTCGTGAGCAGGACTTAGTAGAGTCTCTTTATTGTGTTGTTCAGAGTAATCATGCCACTGTCCGACAAGCAGCCTGGGCTTGGGACAATATACAGACAAATGAGACTGTTATTTTTGGGAAGTGTAACAATATAGCTTCTACTCAGTACATTGAATGGTCTCGCATCAGAGGACAGATCACTCGCATGCCATTCACCCTGGAAGATGTGCCAGGGCCATCAGCAGTTGAGCCCATAGCTACAGTCAGTCTGGAGGAGTTTGAGAAGCTAAAAGAGAGGAATACCCAGCTTTCTGAAGCTCTAAAGAAGACCCTTTGGGAAAGGAATGACAGTCGTCTGGACATTGAGAGGTTAGAGAAGCTCCGTATCGAGCATGTGACCAAGATAGAGAAGACATGGGACTTCATCAAAAAAGTCCGAGCAGGGGAACTTGTATTGAAGAATGCTTGCAAAGAAGCCAAGATTCAGAAAGCTATAGCTGAGCACTACCTAGAAGAGAGTCAGGCTAGATGGATCAGAATAACTAAGGCTTGTATGCAAGAAGATCAGAAGACATAGGTTAAGATAGAGCAGTTGGAAGCCAATGAGAAGAAGAGTCAATAAGCCATGTTAGCAGTACAGAAGGAAATCTCTGAGTTGAAACTCCGGGCGGGGTTGAAGATATCAAAAGAACAAGACAAGTACCAGAAGATGACAATGCCATTGCAACCAGGAACCTTCTTATCAGGACCATCACAGAGCATACAGTTGGACCAGTAACTGATGCTCTCCTGAAGGAAGTCAAGGAGGAGGACTTTGGGTTGGATGTTTGATTTCTTTTTACTTGTATTTTATTTTGGTTGTACTTTAATTCTCCATGGTGATTTTGTTGTATTTCTTGACTTAATTGTATTTTGACGCACCATGGGAGCTTGTTGTAATCATAAACTATGTATTTTTGTATTTGAAATGTATGGTTTATGTGTTACCTGGATATTCTTTTGAGCTTCATTTCTCTTCAAACATCTTCATCATTCCCAAAGGTCTGGAAGGTCAAAACCAAATAACCAAACCGGATACCCTCTAAAGACAAATAGACATATTGCATTGCATGTTAACCTCATCTCTGTGTTTTTGCAGGTGTTTTTGTTGTTGTTTTCTCACTTTGCTGTGTGTTTCAAGAAATATTGCTCGTAGGAGAGTCTTTCCCGTCAACCGCATCCACCGGTATCCAACCAGAAACAACCTTTCGAGCTTATAGATGGATCAGCTTCAGCAAGAATTGGCAGATGTAAGAATCCAGATGACGGATGTGAGGACAGAGGTAAGGACTCAGATGAATCAGTTCATGGATGTGATGACTGGGCTAACACAAACCCAAGAAAGATTGAGGGAGTTAGTCGAGCAGCAAACTCCAGAGGATAACCATGTTGGTACTGGAGGAACAAGTAACAACGCGCACGATCAGCCGCAAACAAATTCACCAGAGTTTAGACCCCACATCAATCCTGAAGTCAATGTTCTTGGAAATACCCAGAGAAACACTGGAGATCGTGTTCTGCAGGAAGATCCTCAGGACGAGCAGTTTACAGTGTTAGGTGTTGTAGCTGACGAAGTTTATGATCGTCGTCTGGACGAGATATCTGAGAATCTGAGATCTCTAGAGTCCCAAAACTCTTTGGGATTTAATGTGATGGACATGGGACTAATGGAAGGAGTCAAGATCCCCCACAGGTTTAAGCCTCCATGCTTTGAGAAGTATAACGGTACCTCCTGTCCTCGTACCCACCTACAATCTTTTCTAGGGAGATTGAAAGCTTACACTATGGATGAGAAGCTGTGGATGTTTTACTTTGAAGATAGTTTAACTGGAGCATCCTGTGAGTGGTATTCTCACTTATCAAGGGCTACAGTCAGAAACTGGAAGGACTTAGTCGAGGCCTTTATACGCCAATATCAGTACAACCTGGATATTTCTCCCAATAGGACCCTCCTGATGGGTATGTCTCAATCCTCGAGAGAAAGTTTCGAGGAATACGCTCAAAGGTGGAGACAACTTGCTGCCGCTGTCCAGCCACCTATGTCTGAAAGGGAAATGGCTGATATGTTTATGAACACCTTGCAAGGAACCTACATTGACCGACTTACTGCTTTATCTTATACCAGTTTTGCTGATGTGGTTATAGCTGGTGAAAGGATTAAAAGTCTTTTGAAAATGGGTAAGATCTCTGACAATGGTGCTAGCTCCAGCAATGCTAGGAAACCTTTCTCAGGACCTCGTAGGACAGGTGAAACCAACTCAGTACATACGGGCCGGGTAGGCCCCATTACATGCAAAGATCAGTAGTTGTTGTCACCATTCCTGCTCCAGCACCTCAGCAACAACACTTCCCTCAGCAACAACAGTATCCACAGCAACAACAGTTTCCTCAACAACAAAGATCTTACAACAACAACAACCAACAACAAAGTCCGTTCCAGCAAAGGACTTCACAAATCAACAGGGTGATCGATCCCATCCTAATGCCTTATGCAGCTCTACTTCCACAGTTATTGAAGCTTAACCTGATTGAATTGAGAACTCTGGCTCCACCAGATCCTTTGAATCTTCCGAGAAACTATAATGTCAATGCCAGATGTGCCTTCCATTCCAATGCACCTGGCCATACAACAGAGAAGTGCATGGCCTTGCACATGAAAGTTCAGGACTTAGTTGATTCCAAAGCTTTGAATTTTTCTCCTCCTCCTAATCTCACAAAGAATCTAATACCAAACCACGGTGGACCAAGGATTAATGCCATTGAAGAAAAGCAACCATCAATTTTGATTGATGACATTGCAAACATTCAAATACCACTGGCCGAAGTTAAAGCTCAGCTATTGAAGTGCCAAGTGTTTCCAGGTTGTGAGGCCCATTGTGAAGCTTGCAAGATTTCTGCCAATGGTTGTGCAAGTCTGAGAAAGGGTATCATCAGTCTTATCAGAGAAGGCATCCTACATATCACTTCAACAATTCCAACTTCTACAACTCCAACAAACATCTCTCCTACAACACCAGCAAACACCATTTCAGAGGTATCTCCTACAACATCAGCAAACATCTTTTAAAAGGAGGCTCCTACAACAACAGCAACCATCAATGAAGACATTTCCACAGTCACCATTTATTATGATCCAGCAACAGTTCATGTCCTAGATTCTTTCAACAACTTCCAACACCACCAACATCAACAACTTCCTACACCTGCATCTCTAGTCAGACCTCCTGTCACAATTTATTATGATCCACAGACTGTCACAACTCCTTCTTCCGCAACAGTCAGTTTGGTTACCATCACGGTACCTGGACCAGTTCCATATGATAGTAGTAGCAGTGTCGTGCCTTGGAATTACAGCTCAGATCTTTATTGCAACGGAAAGAAAGTCACTCTTGACTCTTCAACTTCTACACCACAAATTGATAGTGTGGGGGGAGGTGGAGGCTTCACTCGAAGCGAACGTCTCTTCGCGTCACAATTTCCAAGAGTTAATGCTGAAGCAAAAGCTGCTGTCAAAGCAAAAGGCAAGAGTGTGGTGCCTGAAGAACCAATTGCTAAAGATACTAAGAAGATGTCATTTGATCAGGATGTAGATGTGTTCATGAGGATTATCAAGAAGAGTGACTACAAGGTTGTGGATCAGCTCCGCCAGACACCTTCCAAGATCTCCATTTTATCTCTACTCATATGTTCCGAGGCTCACCGGAATGCATTACTCAAGGTCTTGCACACAGCTTATGTGCCTGAGGAGATTACAGTTAATCAATTAAAAGTAGTGGTTTCAAATGTCAACACTAGTCATGGACTAGGTTTTACTGATGTTGATCTAACTACGGAGGGTCGTAATCACAATAAGGCTTTACATATCACCTTGGAGTGCAAGGGTGTTGTACTTTCTCATGTCTTGGTTGACACTGGGTCATCTCTCAATGTTCTTCCAAAGAAAGCCTTAGTCAAGCTGGAATATGATGGTCTAGCACTCCGTCTGAGTAACCTAGTTGTGAGGGCCTTCGACGGTTCTAAAAGATCAGTTCTCTGAGAAATAGAGTTATATGTGGTAATTGGCCCACATATTTTCAAAACTACCTTCTACGTGATGGACATTCAGCCTGCCTACAACTGTTTGTTGGGTCGACCCTGGATTCATGCCGCTGGCGCCGTAACATCGACCCTTCGCCATAAGTTAAAATACGAATGGGAAGGCTAATTTATCACCATCTTTGGAGAGGATGACATCTTTTTCAGTCATCTAGCTACTTACAAGTATATAGAGATGGATGGGGAGATCCATGAAACTATGAGTCAGGGTTTTGAAGCTCTCAATGTCAATGAAGCAACAGCTGAAGCGTCTGGGACTTCAATTGCCTCTTACAAACAAGCTCGGAAGGTTGTTGAAGACGGGAATGCCCAAGGCTGGGGCAAGCTGCTACAAGTCCAAATCAAAGAAGACAAGTTTGGTTTGGGTTATAGATCATCCCGACAGGTCCAAGAGGAGACTGCTGAAGCTCCCAAGTTTATAAGTGGGGGAATGCTAACCCCAGATGTTATCAACAATGTGGAAGATGAGGCTGAAAGAGACTACAACCTGGAAAGCTGGATTCGTCCGAGAGTCCCGGGCCAACAAGTCCTCAACTGTTCTTCCCAGGAAATTATAAGGGTTACTGCTGCAGAGTAATTATTATTTCATGTTTAAGCATGCATCAAGTCCTGCATCTTGCCCAAGGTGTCAGGACTCATTTTGTAATAGGGACATATATGTATTTTGTGCAAATGGAATATTAATGAACAATGGACATTTTTGCAAACAATCTTTTTTCGCTGACTGTCTTTCATTTTTGTTATTTTCGCACAAAACAATAAATGGCAATGTTTTCTTAATAAACTTCATTCACTTTTTCTAAAATAAGATAAAATCAATCACTAAAATGAACAAATCTCAACCCTTGCAGAGATAGTCCTCCAGATTGCACCGACAACGACATTTTTATGACCTTGTATGACTTCGACAATCCAATTAATAAAGCAGATGAAGGGGTTGATGAAGACTGTGATTTTCCTGAACAGTTAGCCAGGTTATTGAGACAAGAGGAAAAAGTGATTGCTCCTCATCAGGAGGAGGTTGAGACTATCAATCTTGGTACCGAAGAAGATGTGAAAGAAGTGAAGATCGGGGCCAGTCTGCAAGCTCCAGTGAAAGAACAACTCATCAGTATGCTTCGGGAATATGTCGACATCTTTGCTTGGTCCTATCAAGATATGCCAGGTCTAGATACATATATTGTAATGCACAGGTTGCTACTAAAAGAAGATTTTCCACCAGTCAAAGAGAAGTTGTGTCGTACTCGCCCATACATGGCCATGAAAATCAAAGAGGAAGTACAAAAGCAGTGGGAAGCCGGTTTTCCCGTTGTAGCTAGTTACCCGCCGTGGGTTGCTAATATTGTACCCGTACCTAAGAAATATGGAAAGGTGTGTATGTGTGTTGATTACCGGGATCTGAACAGAGCAAGCCCGAAAGAGGATTTCCCATTACCTCACATTGATGTATTGGTGGATAACACGGCTCAGTTCTCGGTATTTTCTTTTATGGATGGATTTTCTGGATACAATCAGATTAAGATGTCACCTGAAGACATGGAGAAGACAACTTTCATCACACCTTGGGGCACGTTTTGTTACAAGGTAATGTCGTTTGGTCTGAAGAACTTCGGTGCAACATATCAACAGGATATGGTAACATTATTCCACGACATGATCCATAAAGAAATCGAGTGTTATGCGGATGATATGATTGCCAAGTCCCTTACCAAGGAAGATCATTTGGTGAATCTACTGAAACTGTTCAAGCATTTGAGGAAGTATCATTTGAAATTGAACCCCAACAAATGCACATTCGGGGTACGTTCGAGTAAGCTGTTGGGTTTCATTGTAAGTGGAAAAAGAATTGAGGTTGATCCCAATAAAGTCAAAGCTATTTAGGAAATGCCTGCACCTAAGACTGAGAAAGAAGTTCGAGGGTTCTTAGGTAGATTGAACTACATCTCAAGGTTCATATCTCATCTCACTGCAACCTACGAACCCTAGTTCAAGCTGCTAAGAAAAGAGAAAACAGTCAGGTGGAATGATGATTGTCAGAAAGCTTTTGACAAGATCAAAGAATATCTGCAAAAACCTCCAATTCTCATGCCTCCAGTTGAAGGAAGACCTCTCATAATGTACCTGACAGTATTAGAAGAATCTATGGGGTGTGTGTTGGGCCAGCTTGACGAGTCTGGTTGAAAAGAGTATGCAATATACTACCTAAGCAAAAAGTTTACCGACTGTGAACAATGTTATTCACTGCTCGAGAAAACTTGATGTGCTCTAGTGTAGGCTGCTCACCGACTAAGACAGTATATGTTGACTCATACTACCTTATTGATCTCAAAGATGGATCCAGTCAAGTACATATTCAAGAAACCAGCACTTACCGGAAGGGTTGCAAGAGGGAAAATGATTCTAACAGAATATGACATTCACTACACCTCTCAGAAAGCCATCAAGGGCAGTGTATTGTGTCGCTCCCACCTGAATGACACAGGGCCAAGAGGGGTACAGACGCGAACAGTCGGCGAAAGAGAGAACATGAAGATGAACTGAAAAGAGTCGCCAGCTAGGCATTTTTATCCCGAAGGAAAGGTAATGCTGCATAAACCTGGGAAAGGATGGATAAGACGGTCGCGAACCAGAGAAACTGAGAAAGGGGGTTGGTTACAATCTGGGAAGATATTAGCACCCAAATTGTCTGTCGTACTCAACGGGATCCATGCTTGAAAGATTTGTGTTTAAAGGGGTAGTGTCAGTGTTATTTGTGTGCAGAAGCTGGAAAAGAATACAAGTGTCAGTGTAAACGAAATGTAGAGTGAATAAAAGGAGTGTTAGTGCAAGAAAATAGTGCAATGCTCAAGACAATGAGGCTTAAAGAATAATGCTGAAAAGGGGGAATATACAGAGACTTTTGTTCGATAACTGTTAAGTTATGCCTACGTATCCTCTCGTGCAATGAAGAAGTCAGAACACCGTAGTTCGACTCAAAGAGACTGAAAGATAAATTGACTGATGAACTGCTTACTTGTCTATGCTCAAGTATATGACCTGTCTGGCTCAGGTGCAAATTGTCTTGCATTAGACGGAAGAAGCGAGTTCTCGTTTGTGAGTGAAGATGATGAGAAAAGAATCTCGGAGGAGACGATTATTGTTTGTTTTTGATGTTTTCAATATTTTATTGACTTTTTGAGTTTGTCATAAGAAAATGAGCTTAAGCCTAAACCAAGGGTTAGTAAACTCATCACATCCTCCCTCTGATTGGGGGTAATGAGAATACCTTAAGTGTGAAGTAAAACACTTCACACTTAATTACCATGATGTAGGATTAAGATCATTAACCTACTTGTGATTATTTAGATGTTTTTGGAGTTTTTGTTTAGTGTTAAGTAATAAATTTAAGCCATAATCAAGGATTTAATGGACCCATTACACCATCCTAATAGAAGGATGATAGATGAGAACATTTAAGCTGAGGAAGGCTCCTCAACTTAATCCATGATTAGGGATTAACCTCATGACAAAACAAGCCTTTATTAAAGTGGATTTTAGTTAATGGTATGATTAAGAAGTGAATTTTATGGTTTGTAAGACAACTTGAGGGGGACTTGTCCATTAACACTAGGTTTAGTCCTTCTTAACCAATTAAGGAAGAATTAGAACCTTAATGCAAGGCCCAAGTTACAAGCTTGATGTCTTAGTGATTATTAGGTGAATTGATTAGAGGATTTAAACACATTAAGGGTTTAACACTTAGGATTAAAGTTATACACTCCATCCTAATAGAAGGATGCAGGCATAAGCTTAATCACAAAGCCTTAAAACCTTTAAGGTTTAGTCCTTGATTAAGAGATGAGAAGAGAAGACACAAAGATGACACAAAGGTAAAACTAATGGGGGGACTAATCAAACCCTAATTGTGATCATGCTTGGGTATTCCTAGGGTTTATGAGGTTTGCAAGAGATCTTCAAGGAAAAGCCACCAAGGAAGAAGCAGGATGAAAGGAGGAGAAGCAGAAAGAAGCAAGACAACTTACTTCACTTAAGAAGATAAGTTGCTTGAAGAAAGAAAGGGAGGAGGGAACATGAATGAGCAAGCTCACTCTAATACAAAAGTAAAATGCAGTAATGAATGTATAAGAGAGATGAAAAGAGATTGTGAGAAGTGAAGGCAAATTCACTTCTCAAACACTTACCACCTGAAAAGTTAGCAAAAGGAGATGAAATGAAATGAAAATGAAATGAAATGCAAAGATGGAAACCAAAACCAGAAGAATGTTCATGATGCTAATGATGCAAAGATATGATACAAATGTATGTCAAGATATGTGAATGATCATACAAGTAATGAGGATGCAAATAAAGCATAAAGGAAGCATGAAAGTTCATGAATGCACATGAAATGAAATGAAAGCATAACATGGCAAATGGATGATTCACTGATCAAACATGATTCTAATGTGTCCTAAGATGTCTTATATGTCATGTGGATGCACAAAATGTCATGGCAAGTTCATGTATGCAAGCTTATACAAGATGAATGCAAATGAGATACAAAACAAGGGTTACATGAACATGTGAGATGCACAATTCAAAAACAGAGGAAAAACATAAGATAAAAAATTTAAAATGAACTCAAAGGAACCCTAAACCTATACTAAGTTACCATCCAAAGGGGGAGGTCAGAAGCTTAACCTAGAAGGACTTATGATTTTTCCAAGTTTCTAGGGTTTTAAGGGTGATCCTAAAGGTAAAATGCCAAACAAATTGAAAATGCATTATAAAAATGAAACAAAAATGTTTTAAGATGCATGAAACCATGCATAGCACAATGTAAAAAGAATCATTCACAAACTCACTTTGGTTCAAAAGTTATGAATTTTTGAAGTTAGGGTTAAAAATATTCAAGTTTAAGAACCCTAATTCGATTGAAAAATGTCAAAGTATGATCAAAACCAAAAAGAAATTTGTGTGGTGAGTTTGTAAATGTCTCTAAATGCCTAAGAATGTTCTCTGAATTTTTTTTGGGATTTTTAAATACCTAAATGTAGTTTTAATTAATTAATTCTCATTAACTAATTAAAAATAACATTTAAATGATTTAAAAATATATTTTTAATGCAAAAAATAAAAATAAAAATATTTTTGGGTTCTGAAAATTAATTAAAGGTTGGATAAAAAATTTCAGAATTTTTTGATGTCTTTTTCTATTTTTAAAATTTCGTGCAAAATAAAATAGAAAAAATGAAATAAAAATGTGAATTAATGAAAGTATGCAAATCCAAGGGTTGTGGTTGATTCTGGGTTTGGGCTTGTTGACCTGGCACGCTATCTAATGGCCCACATTCAAATCTTACTAAACCTAATTAATTCATTAATTAATTCAGATTAGGGTTTTAAACACTCAATACATACCATCCAAACGCGCGGGCAACAAGATCCTACGGCCTCAATTCAAACTAACCCTAATTACACTGATTATGCCCTAATTGCTCTCAGGTGACCGGAACAGTGTTCCGATTATCTTCTCTGGCCATCCACTTTTGCAAACTCACTTAATTCGTAAAATAAACTCACCAAACTCTCTAGAAATGATCCCTAACTCATTCTAAACAAGATTCAGCCAGCAAAAATCATTTATTTCACATGAACATCAAGATTCGAAGCAAAACGGAAAATTATTCAGAAATTTCAGAAGCTTCATACATGCTTAATACTCAATCATTTTCAAAACCAAAGGATGCAGTGTGATTAGTGAAGAATGGAGAACAATCTAAGAACTTAAAAAATCATTTCTGGAAAATTTGTTCTTGAAGTTACCTGAAATGGAGCTTTCGAAAATGGCACTATCTGGGCTCTTCTTTGGTGCTTTCCCACTCCAATTGATGAAGTTCAGTTCAAAGGGGGCCAAAATCGTGTTTTATGTGTGATGGCTTTTAGGGCAAAATGAAGGGTGGGAAATGATCAGTGATTGATGCTGAGATGAATGGTGGTGTTGGTTTGAAGAATGGGTGGTTGAGTTGTGTGTTTCGATAGAAAATGAAAAGAGGGAGGTTTTTGTGTATTCTGAGTTATGGGAGAGTTCAAGCTTGTTTCTTGTTATGTTTGGCTTGCTTTTGATTAGTATAAGGTAATGTGATTGGTCAGAAAGTTGGTAATGGCATAGTGTGATTGGTATGGCTTGTTTTGCAAAAAGTCAACAAAGTTGTCCTTTGAGGTATGGGCTGTTTCAGGCAAAGGACGAGGGGGTGTCTGGCGCAGCATGATTCATGGACAGCCATGGAAATCAGTTTGAGGCAATTTGGCAAGTTTGTGGGAAGTTGTGGGAGGTTTTGCAATTTTGGCAAAGTTTGGCCCTTTCTTGATTTCTTCATGTACAAGTCATGGAAATGTGAAATTCTTTGGGAAATTCTGAGTTTTAGGCATTGTACTATGATGTTATGATGTGTAGAAGTCCATTTGAAGTCATAAAATAGCTTGGCATGAGGTTTTGCAAAAATCCCTCTTTGGCATGAAACATGAAATTATGTGATTTTTGCCAACTTTGAAAAGCCATAACTTGAGTTACAAAATGAATTAGACCTTGTTCTTGTACTTTTTGAAAAGGTAATGATCTAATCTACAACTTTCATGACCAAGAATTTTTCATTTGAAGCATTTTTTGTTAAGAAAGAGGAGGTTGAAAAACATTCCCAAAATGGAAAGTTTACATTACAAGTCATTTTCATATTTGGAAACTTTTGGTTTAGCCCACTTTTCTTCAAATTTGTGAACTTATAAACACTTCAATGATCAAATAAAGACCATATAACTTCAATTTGATGAAAAATCCACTTTGGTTCCATGTTGGGGGGCCTCAGATGCCCTGATTTTGCTCTGACTTGTTCAGGAAGTTACCCAGTGATCAGATGACTTCCATAATGAATTTTTGCATCAAACTTGGTATGCATGATCCTTATATCATATTGAAACCAATAGAAACAAGAATGACCAAAAAATTTGGAGTTATGGCCTCTGAAACCAAAACCCTAATTTTAGGTCATCTGTGTAGTTAAACCTGGCTCTACTTCCATGCCTTGCAAGTTCTTGTGATTTTCTGACTTTCTTGATCTTTGGAGGATAAAATATGATGATTTAACATACATGGACCCTCTTGAGACGATTGGAGACCTTTGGAGTGGCTCATATGGCCCATGGATTGCTCAGATCACAAACCCTAGATGTAGATGACTTTGAACCAATGCAGTGAAACAAAAATGCAACATGATATGATATGATTGAACTTATGCAAATGAAAAGATCACAAGTCATAATGTGAACTTAGTGAGGGAAAATTTTGGGTGTTTACAGCTGCCCCTATTCAAACATGAGTTAGCTGTGCAGGATGCAAGCGACGGCTTAGCAGGCAAACAAGATAACTTGTGGTTGAATACCAAAGACAGTCCAAAATTTGCACTCACTGGGTGAAGAAAAGGGATATAGATTGTAAAAGGAAATAAAGTATGATTATAAAGTGCGGGCGACGGAGGACGACCATCGAGCAGAGGACGACTGTTGGGGATAAAGCAATGACGGGGACGGCCGACATGCTGGGGAAATGGAGGTATCATGATGGGGACGACCACCTGGTAAAGAAACAAGATTCTCTGGGGATTAAAGGTAAAGTCAATGATGGGGACGACCATCAGGTTTGTAAAGTAAGGGTAAACAATGATGGGGACGACCATCGGGTTGAAGAAATAAATGATGAGGGACGGTCATCGAAGGTGAAGGACGATCACCTAGCAGGGGACGGCTGCTCTGTTGGGGATAAAGATGAGGGACGGTCATCTACGGTGAAGGATGATCACCTGGAAAGGTACGGTTACCAAAAGTATCATGACATAGGACGAATGCCGGATAGAAAAGGTCGATGATGGGGACGGCCATCAGATAAGCATGATGAAGGACGATCATCAAGAGGTGAAGGACGATCACCTAGCAGGGTACGGCTGCTCTCAGGGTTTATCATGACATAGGTCAAATGTCAGATAAAAGAATCAACGATGGGGATGGCCATCGGATAAAATGATGAAGGACGATCATCAAAAGGTGAAGGACGATCACCTAGCAGGGTACGGCTGCTAAAATATCACGACATAGGATGAATGCCGGATATAAAAGGGTTCCAATAATGGAGACTCCGCTGGGGGAATGATGAGGGACAGTCATCAAAAGGTGAAGGACGATCACCTGGCAGGGTATGGCTGCCGAAAGTATCATGACATAGGACGAATGTCAGATAAAAAAGAAGTTTTGCTTTTTACTGGTGATTTGCTGGGGACTCTTCTAGGGAATGTTAGACACAGACGAGTGTCTACATTCAATAAAGGAAAGGTATAAGTGTTTGACGCTGTGTATAGATTAAAGATGCGGACGAGCATCCTTAAGACTATGATATGGACGAGTATCAGTAGAAACAAACGTTGACGCATGTTCAGAGATGATGATACAGACGAGTATTAACTGGTTAACAAAGAACACGGATGAGTGTGGAATCTGAGGAGAGATAAGTGGTGTATACAAGATACGGACGAGCATCTGTATGAGTGAAAAATAAGCATGAGTGAGACACAGATAAGTGTTCAACTTGCTGGGGAGAGTATGATACAGACGAGTATCATAAGAGAAAGTGTATAAGTTATGAACTTATGAGTGTAAAAGATATTCTGAAGATCTGTGGGGATAGGATGACACGGACGGGTGTCAATGAGAGTGTATAATAAGTGTTTGGGTAACTGTGCTGGGGAAGTGGTGACACAGACGAGTGTCAGGAGAGTATATAAAGTTTCTGCATTCAAAAGGAGGATATTTGTGGCTTATCTGCAGGGGGATGATATGACATGGACGAGTGTCGAGTGAGTATATATATACATGTATTTGTGAGTGCAAAGGGGACGCTTTGGCTTTCTATTGGGGGACGTTTGAGATGACACAGACGAGTGTCGAGAAGAACATGTTGTGGACAAGTATCTGCTGGTAGAAAGTGTTATGGAGACTTTACTGGGGAATAATGACACAGACGAGTGTCAAAAGGAGCATGTATCTGTATTTGAGAGAGCAAAGGGACGCTTTGGCTTTTATGTGCAAGGGATGTATTTTGTATATTGCTGATGAAATACTGTTGGAATTTACAGGTAACTGGCTTGAACCTGACTTGTGATCATGCAAAATGTTTGATTTTTGCCATAATGCTCCGTGTTAAACGGAATGCTACGCTTTGTGGGGAAATATGATGTGAATGCTATGATTATGCAAAAATACCGATCCGGGATTCGGATCCTGCTACTATGAAAATCTCTGGCTGATCTGCTTGAAGGAATATCCCAGCTGGGGATGAGATCATTGGTAGATCTGATACAGATGATTCTGGTTAGGGGAATAGGTCACTGATAGACCTATCTTGGTAATGAGGAGCCCAGTTGGGGTCTGTGGGAGCTTTCGTCACCTTGTTGTGAGATTTTCAGACACTGCTCTTCTGGATAGAGGTTGGAGCTCTGTGGGGGATGGTTCCCTGTCTAACACTTGGCTGGGGAGGAACAATCACTGAACGATCTTCCTAGAGATTTCTGTGGGGAACATGCTGAGGATGATAATTTCTGACAACTCAGCTGGGGACATGAGCACCTTCTGGTACTGCTCTGAAAGATGTGTTGGAGAAGTGATGCCCGACAACCCTGATGGGGAGAAAACACTTCTGAAGCTGTTTGAAAGATGTGCTGAGGAAATAATGATTTGGCAGCTTCGCTGGGGAAAACCTTTCATGCCCCATGTTGTGTTGAATACCTGCAATCCTGTCGAAACAAAGAAACGCAACAAGTACCCCGAGGTATCCCTTACTGGATTCCATCATAGGAGTTTTAGACACTCCCGGGAGTAAGTAATATATTTCCTGCAAGCATGTGATTAGAAAGGCACATCTGTTTTTATGCAATCATTTTATCAAAGATATCAGACCTTTTTGCAAGTGAAATAAAATGTACAAGACGGAGTGTGACTGAAAAATCTGATTTTATTAATTTGTGTATCCTGAATTGGCAAATACAGTCAAAGAAACAGATCCCCTAAAATGAGGAGATTGTTACAAAATTGAGAAACAAAAAGGTGATGGCAATGTTGACGATGCTTCAGTGAGCTTCCCTTTGCTATGACCTGTATGACCTTTGACGTTCTTCTCATCCTGCTATCTGAAGGAGGTTGATTCTGACCGATGCTTTACTCTTTCGAAGCTTGCCATGTTGTGAATGATACAGACGAATTCAGAATGCAGTTGTTCGCTTATTCCCTTATTTTGCGAGGATCGCCCTTTCTGGTTTTCAATCCACCGAGATACCCATTTTTGCCTGAGCTGTCTGATGTGGCTTTTCAACTCAGCAGGTGTACATATTTTTTATTTTCCCTAACTTTTACCCAAGTCTTTTATTCTGTTTTTGACTCGCCGGGATGCCCTATTTTTTCCAGGACTTACATTCTGTTTTTATGTCCAGCGGGTCATTTTACGCGAAGTATTTTTTAACTGCATCTGAATTCACAGGGGATAAGAAATCTTCACCATCCATAGTAGTGAGCATCAGTGCTCCACCAGAGAAAACTTTCTTTACTATGAACGAACCATCGTAATTCGGAGTCCACTTGCCCCTGTGGTCTGTATGAGGAGGAAGGAGTCTTTTCAGCACAAGATCCCCTACTTGGTATTCTCGAAGCCTGACTTTCTGATCGAAGGCTTTCTTCATTCTCTTCTGATACAGCTTCCCGTGACAAATTGCAGCTAATCTCTTTTCTTTGATCAGATTCAGTTGTTCGTACCGAGATCGGACACATTCTGCTTCATTCAACTTGACATCCATCAGTACCCGCAAGGAGGGTAATTCAACTTCAATAGGTAGGATTGCTTCCATACCATACACAAGCTGATACGGTGTTACCCCAATGGATATTCTGATTGATGTACGGTACCCATGCAAGGAAAATGGTAGCATTTCATGCCAGTCTTTGTAGGTGACCACCATCTTCTGCACAATTTTCTTGATATTCTTGTTAGCTGCCTCAACAACGCCATTCATCTTTGGCCTGTAAGGAGAAGAATTGTGATGTTGGATCTTGAAGTCCCGACACAGTTCTGCCATCATTTTGTTGTTCAAGTTGGAACCATTATCAGTAATGATTCGCTCGGGCACTCCATACCGACAAATGATGTCTCTTTTCAAGAATCGGGCTACCACTTGCCTGGTGACATTTGCATATGAAGCTGCTTCAACCCACTTGGTAAAATAGTAAATGGCTACTAGGATGAATCTGTGGCCATTTGAAGCAGTCGGCTCGATCTTTCCAATCATATCAATGCCCCACATGGCAAAGGGCCAAGGTGAAGACATCACATTCAAAGGATTCGGAGGCACATGCACTTTGTCCGCATAAATCTGGCATTTGTGGCACTTTCTGGCATAAGCACAACAGTCTGCATCCATTGTGATCCAGTAGTAACCCGATCTTAACAATTTATTGGCCATTGCATGCCCTCCAACATGGGTACCAAAAGATCCTTCATGCACCTCGTGCATCAGCAAGTCTGCTTCTGCCTTATCAACACATCTGAGAAGGAACCATCAGTATTCAGGAAGAAACTACCAGCTAGCCTTCTTAATGTCTTCTTGTCATTGGATGATGCCCCAGGTGGGTATGTTTGATCCTCCAAGAAGCATTTGATGTCATAGAACCAAGGCTTATCATCTTTAGCAAGGTCTGCTGAGAATACGTATGTTGGTCTGTCCAGTCTGGATACTGAAATATGAAGCACAAAGTTGGCTGCTTGAACTTTGATCGTGGAGGAAATGGTAGCCAGAGCATCTGCAAACTGATTTTCATCTCGAGGGATATACTCAAGTTTGACTGTGGTGAAGAAGGTCAGTAATCTCCTCGTATAGTCTCGGTATGGAATTAAATGCTCCTGGTGAGTGTACCATTTGCCGTTGGTTTGATTGATTACCAGAGCTGAATCTCCGAATACAGTTAAAGTCTTGATCCTGAGGTCAATTGCTTCCTCAAGACCCATGATACAGGTTTCGTATTCAGCTTCGTTGTTAGTGCAGTTAAAGGTGAGTTTTGCCGAGAATGGCATGTGAACTCCTTTAGGTGTAATGAGTAATGCACCAACACCACGACCGTTCATATTAACAGCCCCATCAAACATCATTGTCCACTCTTCTTCTGGGTCAGGCCCTTCAGTGTGAACAGGCTCTTCATGATCTTTTGCTTTTATGAACATGATGTCTTCATCAGGGAAGTCAAATCTCATAGTCTGGTAATCATCAATGGGTTGCTCAGCAAGATAATCAGACAATACACTGCCTTTGATGGCTTTCTGAGATGTGTACTGAATGTCATATTCTGTGAGGATCATTTGCCATCTTGCAACCCATCCGGTAAGTGCTGGCTTCTCAAATATATACTTGACTGGATCCATCTTTAAGATCAATAAGGTAGTGTGGGTCAACATATATTGCCTTAGTCGGCGAGCAGCCCACGCTAAAGCACAACAAGTTTTCTCGAGCAGTGAATAGCGTTGTTCATAGTCGGTAAACTTTTTGCTTAGGTAGTATATTGCATACTCTTTTCGACCAGACTCGTCATGTTGGCCCAGCACACACCCCATTGACTCTTCTAATACTGTTAAGTACATTATCAGAGGTCTTCCTTCAACTGGAGGCATAAGGATTGGAGGCTCTTGTAGGTATTCCTTGATTTTATCAAAAGCCTTTTGGCAGTCTTCATTCCACCTGACCATTTGTTCTTTTCTTAACAACTTGAACAAGGGTTCACAGGTTGCTGTAAGATGAGATATGAACCGTGAAATGTAGTTCAATCTACCTAGAAACCCCCGAACTTCTTTTTCAGTTTTTGGTGTAGGCATCTCTTGGATGGCTTTGACTTTGTCAGGGTCAACTTCAATCCCTTTCTCACTTACGATAAATCCCAGCAGCTTACCGGATCGCACCCTGAATGTGCACTTGTTAGGGTTTAATTTCAATTGGTACTTCCTTAGACGCTTGAATAGTTTCAACAGATTCACCAGGTGGTCTTCTTCTGTAAGGGACTTGGTAATCATGTCATCCACATAACATTCGATTTCTTTATGGATCGTGTCATGGAATAATGTTACCATAGCCCGTTGATAAGTGGCACCAGCGTTCTTCAGTCCGAATGGCATCACCTTATAACAGAATGTGCCCCAGGGTGTGATGAAAGTTGTCTTCTCCATGTCTTCAGGTGACATCTTGATCTGATTATATCCTGAAAATCCATCCATGAAGGAGAACACCGAGAACTGAGCCGTATTGTCCACCAATACATCAATGTGAGGTAATGGGAAGTCATCTTTTGGGCTGGCTCTGTTCAGGTCTCGGTAATCCACACACATTCGTATTTTGCCATCATTCTTAGGCACAGGTACAATGTTAGCAACCCACGGCGGGTAACTAGTTACAGCAAGGAAACCGGCGTCCCACTGTTTTTGTACCTCTTCTTTTATTTTCATGGCCATATCCGGACGAGTACGACACAACTTCTGTTTCACTAGAGGACAGTCTTCCTTCAAAGGCAGCTTGTGCATGACAATGTCAGTATCCAGACCTGGCATATCCTGATAAGACCAAGCAAAAACATCCACATACTCCCAAAGCATGTCAATAAGTTGCTCTTTCACCGAATCTTGCAGACGGGCCCCGATTTTCACTTCTTTCAAGTCTTCTTCCGTACTAAGATTAACCGTCTCAACTTCCTCCCGATGAGGAGTGATAACCTTCTCCTATTGTCTCAACAACCTGGCTAGTTCTTCAGGTAGCTCATAATCTTCTTCAACCCCTTCATTGGCTTGATTAATCAGATTGTCAAAGTCATACGAAATCATAACGGTGTTGTTGTCGGTGCAGTCTGGAGGGCACTCTCTGCAAGGGTTTAGATTGGTTCATTTTAGTGATCAATTTTATCTTGCTTAGAAAAAGTGAAAATGAAGTTATTATTTTGAAAAACATTGCCATTTTATTTTTGTACAAAAAATGAAAAATGAAAAACAGTGAGCGGGAAAAAAGAAAAGACTCATTTGCAAAAGATGTCCTGATATTCATTAATTGATCGTTTGCACAAAATACAAGATGGCCCGATTACAAAATGAGCCCTAACATCTTGGGCAAGATGCAGGACTTGATGCATGCTTAAAGATAGGAAATAATAATTACTCTGCAGGAGTAACTCTTATAATTTCCTGGGAAGACCAGTTTGAGACATGGTTCCCCGGGATCCTTGGACGTATCCAGTTTTCCAGGTTGTGTTCGTCTTCTTCCTCGTCTTCCAAACTGTTCACAGCATCCGGGGTGAGCATCCCTCCGCTGACAAACTTGGGCTCTATTGCAGCCTCTGGTGGATCTTGTCGAGTTGGTCTGTAACCCAACCCGAATCGGTCATCTTTCTTTTCAACTGGCAGCAGCTTGCCCCAGCCTTGAGCGGTACCCTCCTCAACAACCTTCCGGGCCTGTTGATATGATGTGATAGAAGTCCCAGACACAGCAGATGCTTCATTGATGTTAAAGGCCTCAAATCCCTGACTCGTGGTCTCATGGATCTCCCCATCCATCTCTATATATTTGTACGTAGCCAGCTGGCTAACAAAAATATCTTCTTCCCCATAGATGGTGATGATTTGGCCCTCCCACTCGAATTTTAACTTCTGGTGAAGGGTAGACGTAACAGCGCCGGCGGCGTGAATCCAGGGTCTACCCAACAGAAAGCCGTAGGCCGGCTGTATGTCCATCACAAAGAAGGTAGTTTTAAAGGTCTGTGGGCCAATCAACACAGGTAAATCGATCTCTCCAAGCACCGATCTTTTAGAGCCATCAAATGCTCTCACCACCAAATTACTTGGGCGCAATGCCAAGCCATCATACTCCAACTTCACCAAGGCCTTCTTTGGTAGAACATTGAGTGAAGACCCAGTGTCCACCAGCACATGAGACAGAACAACATCTTTGCATTCCAAGGTGATATGTAAAGCCTTGTTATGGTTGCGCCCCTCTATTGTTAAATCAGCGTTTGTAAAGCCCAGTCCAAGACTGGTGTTGACATTTGCAACCACAGTTTCTAACTGATTAACAGTAATCTCCTCCGGCACGTATGCTGCATGCAGGACTTTCAACAATGTGTTTCGGTGAGCTTCGGAACACATTAACAGTGATAATATGGAGATTTTGGAGGGTGTTTGGTGAAGCTGGTCCACCACCTTGTAATCACTCCTTTTTATTATTCTCATGAACTCGTCTACATCTTGCTCAAAAGATGTCTTCTGAGTTCCTTTAGCAGATGGCTCTTCAGATACCACATTCTTTCCTTTTGCCTTAGCAGCAACTTCTGCTTCAGCATTAGGTCTTTGTGTTTGTGAGGCAAAAAGGCGTCCGCTTCTGGTGAAGCCTCCGCCTCCCCCAACATTGTCAATTTGTGGTGAAGAGGTTGATGAATCTAGAGTGATTTTCTCCCCATTGCAGTAGAGATCAGAGCCGTAGTGCCAAGGTATGGCATTACTGCTTTCATAAGGAACATGCCCAGGCACCGTAATGGTAACTGGACTGATTGCTGCAGCGGAAGGAACTGTGATGGTGTGCGGATCGTAGTAAATTGTGACCGGAGATCTGGCAGGAGGTGTCATAGTTTGTTGTTGGAAATTGTTGCTGGGAGGAACATTTGTTGGGTCGTAATAGATTGTGACCTTTGAGACATCTTCATCAATGTTTGCTGGCTTTGTAGATGATTCCGTTGATAAAATGGTTGCTGACATTGTAGAAGAAAAAGTTGTTGAACTCTGATCTGTTGAAATGATGGATGGAGTAATTGCTGGTGTTATTGATGAATCAGTAGGAATGATAGTTGTTGCGATTGTAGGAGAAACTGTTGAAGGAAGAATTGTTGGTGTTGTAGGAGGATCCATTGTTGTTGAAACAAGAGTTGCTGAAGGAGCTGTTGAAGTAATTTGCAAGATTCCATCTTGAATGAGGCCATCTATACCAAACCTTAGCCTCTCACAACCATTACTAGCTGTCTTGCACAATTCACAGCAGGCCCCACAACCCGGAAACACTTGGCATCTTAAAAGTTGAACTTTGACTTCAGCCAGTGGTGTTTGAATTTGTGCAACATTATCAATTAGTGTAGATGGTTTGTCCTCTTCAATGGAATTAATCCTAGGCCCACCATGATTAGGCATAGGATTTCTGTTAACGTTCGGAGGAGGTGCGAAATTGAGAGCTTTGGAATCGACCAAATCCTGAACCTTCATCTGTAAGGCTCTGCATTTCTCAGTATTGTGACCAGGTGCGTTGGAGTGAAAGGCACACCTGGCATTAACATCATAATTCTTTGGGAGATTGAGAGGATCTGGTGGTGCCAACGTCCTTAACTCAACTAGGTTAAGCTTCAGGAGTTGTGGCAATAAGGCAGCATAAGGCATAGGGATAGGGTCAATCACCCTATTTGCCTGAGATGGTCTCTGTTGAAAGGGGCGCTGTTGTTGGTTTCTATTGTTGTTGTTGTAGGTTCTTTGTTGTGGAAAATGAGATGGTTGCTAATAGTGATGTTGTTGTTATTGAGGATATAATGGTTATTTTGGAACCGGAGCTGGGATGGTAATAGCTGCTACTGGCCTGTGAGAATATTGGGTCTTCCCCTGCTTGCATGGATAGCATTCGTTTCACCTACCCTCCGGGGTCCTGCAAAAGGTTTTCTGGGGTTGCTGGAGGAACTTGCACCATTGTCGGAGATTTTGCCCATCTTCAAAAGACTTTCAATTCTCTCACCAGCTATAACTACATCAACAAAGCTGGTAGAGGAGAAAGCATCAAGTATATCAATATAAGTTCCCTGCAAGGTGTTCATAAACATGTCAGCCATTTCTCTTTCTGACATGGGTGGCTGGACAGCAGCACAAAGCTGTCTCCACCTCTAACCATAATCCTGGAAGCTCTCCCTTTAAGACTGAGACATGCCCATTATAAGAGTTCTATTGGGATCCATGTCTAGGTTGTACTGATATTGTCGGATGAAGGCTTCGGCCAAATCTTTCCAACACCTTATGGTGGCCCTTGTCAGATGTGAATACCATTCTCTTGAAGCTCCATTCAGGCTGTCCTCAAAATAGAACATCCATAAATTCTCATCCATGGTATAAGCCTTGAGTCTTCCCAATAAAGATTGCAGATGAGTACGCAGGCATGAGGTACCATTATATTTCTCAAAGCATGGGGGTTTGAATTTGTGGGGAATCCTCACCCCATCTACTAGCCCCATATCCATTACGCCGAAGCCCAAAGAATTCTGAGATTCCAAAGATCTTAAATTTTCAGAAATCTCATCCAATCTTCTATCATATACCTCATCTCCAGCCCCAATAATAGTAAATTGTTCTTCTTGGGGATCCTCTTGCAGGATTCTGCCCCCAGCAGTATTACCTTGAACATTCCTCGGGATGTTAACATCTGGATTCAAATGGGGTCCATACTCTGGTGGGTCAATACGAGGCTGCCCCCATTCATTATTGTTGGTTCCCCCTGTTCCAAGATTGGGCTCCTCAGGTGTCTGTCTTTCTAGCAACTCTCTCAGTCTTCCTTGGCTCTGGGCTAAGCCAGACATGACAGCCATAAACTGATACATTTGGTTTCTCATCTTGAACCTTTCGTTTGCCATCTGATTTCTGACCTCATTCAGGTCCTGCTGTACCTGCTCCATCTCAATGCCTGGAAGGTTATTACGTGTAGGGTACCGGTGTGTGCGGTTTACAGGGAACACTCGGCGACGAGCAATGTTTCCTGAGATCACAACAAAGTTAGACACAATAATAATAAACAAAACCTACAAAACAAAGAAAAAGTCAGTATGCAATGCAGTATGCTTGTTTGTTTTCCAAGGTATCCGGTTTGGTTCTTGGTTTTGACCTTTCCAGACCTCGAGGAAGATGCTTGATGTTGTTGAGAAAAGAAACCCAATGGAAACAAACTAAATATATTACAAATGATGAAAAATACATAGTCTGTTTTACAATACATGCCCATGGAGGGTCAAAAATACAACAAAGGAAAAGTACATCATAAGGAAAGAACAACAAGCAAAGAGTAATCAGACATCCAGTCCATAATCATCTTCCCTGACCTCCTTCAGGAGTGCCTCAGTCACCGGACCAGCTGGGTGCTCTGTAATGGTCCTAATAAGGAGATTCCTAGTAGCAATGGCAGTAGTCAGCTTCTTATTCTTGTCTTGATCTTTGGATCTCTTTAACCATGCTCTAAGCTTCAATTATGATATCTCCTTCTGAGCTGCCAACAAAATCTCCTGCTGCTTCTTCTCATTGGCCTCCAACTGATCAATCTTGGCCTGAGTCCTCTGGTCTTCTTGTGCACGGGTTTCGGTGATCCTGATCCACCTAGCCTGACTCTCTTCCAGATAGTTCTCAGCCCTAGCCTTCTGAATCTTGGCCTCTTTACAGGCATTCTTCAATATTTGTTCCCCAGCCCTTGCTTTCCTTATGTAGTCATTTGTTCTCTCAATCTTGGTAAGGTGCTCAGTCTTGAGTCTTTCCAATCTCTCAATGTCCAGGCGACCATCATTTCTTTCCCAAAGAGTCTTCTTCAGGGCTTGAGATAGCTGCTCATTCCTTTCCTTTAACTTTTCAAATTCCTCCAGGCTAACTACTGCTGCAGGCTGTACTGTGGATGGGCCAGGTGTGTCTTCCAAGGTAAAAGGCATTATGGTAATCTGAGCTCTAGTATGGGACCAGTCTGAGTACTAAGCTGAAGCAACATTGTTACATCTTCCAAGGATGGTTGTCCCCTTTGTCTGGATGATGTCCCATGTGCAGGATGCTTGCCTGACAACAGCTGAATTAGGTTGCACTTCACAGTATAGGGTCTCAGCTAAATCCTATCCTCTGGGAGGGTGAACTAAGGCATAACCCAATTGTCTCTTAAACAGTAAAGGGTTGTAGTTGATGCAACCTTTTACTCCTATCAGAGGCACATTTGGGTATTGTCCACAGCTGGTGATAATGTCCTTGCCTTTGGTGCTCTGGGTACACCATCTGATATCATCTGAAGTTAAGGCAATGAACCTCTTGGCCCAATTCCTCTGCTGATGTGGGTTCAAGAAGGCATCTGATTTAGGCAGGTGTCTGAGTAGCCAAGAGTAAAACAAAGGAGCACAACATCTTACCAACTTCCCCCTCTATTTTTCATTCCTCTGATGAATAGAATAGTAAAAATCTCCTAGCAGTGTAGGTACTGGGTTCCTTAGAAGAAACAAGTGGATGGCATTCTTACTGACAAATTTAGGCTCATATGCAAACATATAGCCCCATATATGCTGAGGGTTAAAAGTGCACAGACTGTCCTCCATTCTCCTAAGGAAACCTTCAGGATGGCCTGAGAGATCAAGAAGTCCAAATGTAAACTAGGAATCCCAGCTTTTGTTGTCATATTTTTCTCAATAAGGGCAGGCTCCAAGTACAATGCCCTTGTTATCTCTTCACTTCTAGGAGCAGTCATCTCCGGGTTGAAGGGGATCCCTCCTCTGACAGGTAATCCAATCAACAAAGAAAACTCTTCCAACAGAGGCCCTAACTGAAAGTCTGGAAAGGTGAAGCATCTCAGAGGAGGGTCATAGAACTGCAAGCATGTGTGGATCATGCTCCTCTGAGAAGAATCAAGATCCATAACCATATCCAAGATACCTCCATAGTGCTCTCTAAACAGTGGGATGTGGTCAGGTGTGATGAGTGACTGGACCTACCTGATACCAATCAATGCAGGCTCAAAAAAGTGATAAGATATGTTGCTCTTCCTGGGAGTAGCCATGAGTGATGCTGAAGAAGCTGAAGACAAATGCTGATGAAGTTCACAAACTGAAGCTGGAGGTAAGTCTCTGACAGACTGATGCAGGTGGTGATGGAGATAACTGAAGCAGATGCTGAAGAAGACAGCTGAAGCAGAGGTCTAAACAGAAGAAGGGGTCAAAACCAAAACCAAGATACAATGAGGTGGATACCCTGAAAAACAAATAAACAAATGTTAAATGATGCAATGATGATATATGAAAATGATATGCAAGGGTTTGTGATCAAGAGCTGGATCTGATTATCTGTCTTGATATAAGGTCCATGTAAGTTCAAAAGTCCAGATGAAGGCTCAGAAATCCAATAACCAGGGTGGGGGACTCAAATAAAGAGTCACATGTCCAAGGTTAATCACAAGAACTGTCCAAAGTGAAGTATTCTTAAACCAAACAGTAACAGGGTATCATGTGGCCAAGGGTTCATGCAAACCTGTAAACAACCCAACCCCCTCACATGTAATGTTCTAGAACAAGGATCCTCAGACTTGGATCAGCTATGAGAAGTGTAAACACTTCTAACCCGGAGGTACAGTGTTTACAATAACCATAAAAGATCCTCCTCTAATTCACCCCAGATTCTGAAGGTCAAAATAAAGGTCATCCAGACTTAGCAGGCTTCCCAGATAGCCCTAGCACTACAGGCAATCTGCAGCACAGAGTTCTCAAGAAGAAACCCACATCTGAACCGTGTTTCATATTCCCGCACCAGACCGAAATGGAATGAGAAAGAACATGAACCACTCTAGCCTAGGTGTCACTCAGGTCCCAGGTATAGGACCTTAAACTCTCAATGGAACCCCACCCACCAAAACAAAAAACCAGATCCCACAATGACAGTATGAAATATGCATAAGACTATAAAAGAAAGCAATAAATAGAGTTGTACATAAAGCAGTAAATAAAGAAAAATAAATAAACACACATAGCACATAACACCCCAGTAAACACAAATCAAACAAGCGCTAGGAGGAACCCACAAAAAGAACCAGAAGCCCTGATTGCAGTATAAGGTTCCCCAGCAGAGTCGCCAAGCTGTCGCCCCCACCTGAATGACACAGGGCCAAGAGGGGTACCGACGCGAACGGTCGGCGAAAGAGAGAACATGAAGATGAACTGAAAAGAGTCGCCAGCTAGGCATTTTTATCCCGAAGGAAATGTAATGATGCATAAACCTGGGAAAGGATGGATAAGACGGTCGTGAACCAGAGAAACTGAGAAAGGGGGTCGGTTACAACCTGGGAAGGTATTAGCACCCAGATTGTCCGTCGTACTCAACGGGATCCACGCTTGAAAGATTTGTGTTTAAAGGGGTAGTGTCAGTGCTATTTGTGTGTAGAAGCTGGAAAAGAATACAAGTGTCAGTGTAAAAGAAATGTAGAGTGAATAAAAGGAGTGTTAGTGCAAGAAAAGAGTGCAATGCTCAAGACAATGAGGCTTAAAGAATAATGCTGAAAAGGGGGAATATACAGAGACTTTTGTTCGATAACTGTTAAGTTATGCCTACGTATCCTCTCGTGCAATGAGGAAGTTAGAACACCGTAGTTCGACTCAAAGAGACTGAAAGATAAATTGACTGATGAACTACTTACTTGTCTATGCTCAAGTGTATGACCTGTCTGGCTCAGGTGCAAACTGTCTTGCATTAGACGGAAGAAGCGAGTTCTCGTTTGTGAGTGAAGATGATGAGAAAAGAATCCCAGAGGAGACGATTATTGTTTGTTTTTGATGTTTTCAATCTTTTATTGACTTTTTGAGTTTGTCATAAGAAAATGAGCTTAAGCCTAAACCAAGTGTTAGTAAACTCATCACATCCTCCCTCTGATTAGGGGTAATGAGAATACCTTAAGTGTGAAGTAAAACACTTCATACTTAATTACCATGATGTAGGATTAAGATCATTAACCTACTTGTGATTATTTAGATGTTTTTGGAGTTTTTGTTTAGTGTTAAATAATGAGTTTAAGCCATAATCAAGGATTTAATGGACCCATTACACCATCCTAATAGAAGGATGATAGATGAGAACATTTAAGCTGAGGAAGGCTCCTCAACTTAATCCATGATTAGGGATTAACCTCATGACAAAACAAGCCTTTATTAAAGTGGATTTTATTTAATGGTATGATTAAGAAGTGAATTTTATGGTTTGTAAGACAACTTGTGGGGGACTTGTCCATAAACACTAGGGTTAGTCCTTCTTAACCAATTAAGGAAGAATTAGAACCCTAATGCAAGTCCCAAGTTACAAGCTTGATGTCTTAGTGATTATTAGGTGAATTGATTAGAGTATTTAAACACATTAATGGTTTAACACTTAGGATTAAAGTTATACACTCCATCCTAATAGAAGGATGCAGGCATAAGCTTAATCACAAAGCCTTAAAACCTTTAAGGTTTAGTCCTAGATTAAGAGATGAGAAGAGAAGACACAAAGATGACACAAAGGTAAAACTAATGGGGGGACTAATCAAACCCTAATTTTGATCATGCTTGGGTATTCCTAGGGTTTATGAGGTTTGCAAGAGATCTTCAAGGAAAAGCCACCAAGGAAGAAGCAGGATGAAAAGAGGAGAAGCAGAAATAAGCAAGACAACTTACTTCACTTAAGAAGATAATTTGCTTGAAGAAAGAAAGTGATGAGGGAACATTAATGAGAAATCTCACTCTAATACAAAAGTAAAATGCATTAATGAATGCATAAGAGATATGAGATGATATTGTGAGAAGTGAAGGCAAATTCACTTCTCAAACACTTACCACCTGAAAAGTTAACAAAAGGAGATGAAATGAAATGAAAATGAAATGAAACTCAAAGATGGAAACCAAAACCAGAAGCATGTTCATGATGCTAATGATGCAAATAGATGATACAAATGTATGTCAAGAGATGTGAATGATCATACAAGTAATGAGGATGCAAATAAAGCATAAAGGAAGCATGAAAGTTCATGAATGCACATGAAATGAAATGAAAGCATAACATGGCAAATGGATGATGCAATGATCAAACATGATTCTAATGTGTCCTAATATGTCTTATATGTCATGTGGATGCACAAAATGTCATGGCAAGTTCATGTATGCAAGTTTATACAAGATGAATGCAAATGAGATGCAAAACTAGGGTTACATGAACATGTGAGATGCACAATTCAAAAACAGAAGAAAAACATAAGATAAAAAATTGAAAATGAACTTAAAGGAACACTAAGCCTATACTAAGTTACCATCCAAAGGGGGAGGTCAGAAGCTTAACCTAGAAGGACTTATGATTTTTCCAAGTTTATAGGATTTTAAGGGTGATCCTAAAGGTAAAATGCCAAACAAATTGAAAATGAATTATAAAAATGAAATAAAAATGGTTTTAGATGCTTGAAACCATGCATAGCACAATGCAAAAATAATCATTCACAAACTCACTTTGGTTCAAAAGTTATGAATTTTTTAAGTTAGGGTTAAAAATATTCAAGATTAAGAACCCTAATTCAATTGAAAAATGTCAAAGTATGATCAAAACCAAAAAGAAATTTGTGTGGTGAGTTTGTAAATGTCTCTAAATGCCTAAGAATGTTCTCTGAATTTTTTTTGGGATTTTTAAATACCTAAATGTATTTTTAATTAATTAATTCTCATTAACTAATTAAAAATAACATTTAAATGATTTAAAAATATATTTTTAATGCAAAAAATAAAAATAAAAATATTTTTGGGTTCTGAAAATTAATTAAAGGTTGGATAAAAAAATTTTTTGATGTCTTTTTCTATTTTTAAAAATTCGTGCAAAATAAAATAGAAAAAATGAAATAAAAATGTGAATTAATGAAAGTATGCAAATCCAAGGGTTGTGGTTGATTCTGGGTTTGGGCTTGTTGACCTGGATCGCTATCTAACGGCCCACATTCAAATCTTACTAAACCTAATTAATTCATTAATTAATTCAGATTAGGGTTTTAAACACTCAATCCAGACCATCCAAACGCGCGGGCAACAAGATCCTACGACCTCAATTAAAACTAACCCTAATTACACTGATTATGCCCTAATTGCTCTCAGGTGACTGGAACAGTGTTCCAGTCATCTTCTCCAGCCATCCACTTTTGCAAACTCACTCAATTCGTAAAATAAACTCACCAAACTCTCCAGAAATGATCCCTAACTCATTCTAAACAAGATTCAGCCAGCAAAAATCATTTATTTCACATGAACATCAAGATTTGAAGCAAAACGGAAAATTATTCAGAAATTTCAGAAGCTTCATACATGCTTAATACTCAATCATTTTCAAAATCAAAGGGTGCAGTGTGATCAGTGAAGCATGGAGAACAATCTAAGAACTTAAAAAATCATTTCTGGAAAATTTGTTCTTGAAGTTACCTGAAATAGAGCTTTCGAAAATGGCACTATCTGGGCTCTTCTTTGGTGCTTTCCCATTCCTCTTGACTCCCTCTTGCTTCTGGAATGCCTGGCTGAAGTGTTTGTGAACACCTTTTGAAGTTTGATGAAGTTCATTTCAAAGGGGGCCAAAATCGTGTTTTGTGTGTGATGGCTTTTAGGGCAAAATGAAGGGTGGGAAATGATGAGTGGTTGATGCTGAGATGAATGGTGGTGTTGGTTTGAAGAATGGGTGGCTGAGTTGTGTGTTTCAATAGAAAAGGAAAAGAGGGAGGTTTTTGTGTATGCTGAGTTATGGGAGAGTTCAGGCTTGCTCTTTGTTATATTTGGCTTGCTTTTGATTAGTATAAGGTAATGTGATTGGTCAGAAAGTTGGTAATGGCATAGTGTGATTGGTATGGCTTGTTTTGCAAAAAGTCAACAAAGTTGTCCTTTGAGGTATGGGCTGTTTCAGGCCAAGGACAAGGGGGTGTCTGGCGCAGCATGATTCATGGACAGCCATGGAAATCAGTTTGAGGCAATTTGGCAAGTTTGTGGAAAGTTGTGAGAGGTTTTGCAATTTTGGCAAAGTTTGGCCCTTTCTTGATTTCTTCATGTACAAGTCATGGAAATGTGAAATTCTTTGGGCAATTCTGAGTTTAGGCATTATACTATGATGTTATGATGTGTAGAAGTCCATTTGAAGTCATAAAATAGCTTGGCATGAGGTTTTGCAAAAATCCCTCTTTGGCATGAAACATGAAATTATGTGATTTTTGCCAACTTTAAAAAGCCATAACTTGAGTTCCAAAATGAATTAGACCTTTTTCATGTACTTTTTGAAAAGGGAATGATCCAATCTACAACTTTCATGACCAAGAATTTTTCATTTAAAGCATTTTTGGTTAAGAAAGAGGAGGTTGAAAAACTTTCCCAAAATGGAAAGTTTACATTACAAGTCATTTCCATATTTGGCAACTTTTGGTTTAGCCCACTTTTCTTCAAATTTGTGAACTTCTAAACACTTCAATGATCAAATAAAGACCATATAACTTCAATTTGATGAAAAATCCACTTTGGTTCCATGTTGGGGGGCCTCAAATGCCCTGATTTTGCTCTGACTTGTTCAGGAAGTTACCCAGTGATCAGATGACTTCCACAATGAATTTTTCCATCAAACTTGGTATGCATGATCCTTATATCATATTGAGACCAATAGAAACAAGAATGACCAAAAAATTTGGAGTTATGGCCTCTGAAACTAAAACCCTAATTTTAGGTCATCTGTGCAGTTAAACCTGGCTCTGCTTCCATGCCTTGCAAGTTCTTGTGATTTTCTGACTTTATTGATCTATGGAGGATAAAATATGATGATTGAACATACATGGAACCTCTTGAGATGATTGGAGACCTTTGGAGTGGCTCAGATGGCCCATGGATTACTCAGATCACAAACCCTAGATGCAGATGACTTTGTACCAATGTAGTGAAACAAAAATGCATCATGATATGATATGATTGAACTTATGCAAATGAAAAGATTACAAGCCATGATGTGAACTTAGTGAGGGAAAATTTGGGGTGTTTACATATTGTCTGACT
This sequence comes from Lathyrus aphaca, assembly GCA_963966055.1. NCBI lineage: Eukaryota > Viridiplantae > Streptophyta > Magnoliopsida > Fabales > Fabaceae > Lathyrus > Lathyrus aphaca. The sequence goes on from OZ014523.1 coordinate 167,498,440, forward strand.
ATCTGGCTGAGCAACCCATTGATGACTACCAGCCTATGAGGTTTGATTTCCCTGATGAAGATATCATGTTCTTAAAAGAAAAAGATTGTGAAGAGCATATTCACACTAAAGGACCTGACCCAGAAGAAGCATGGACTATGATATTTGACGGGGCAGTTAATTGCAACGGTCGTGGGGTTGGTGCAGTGCTTATTACACCCAAAGGAGTTCATATGCCTTTCTCAACAAGGCTAACCTTTGCATGCACTAACAATGAAGCAGAATATGAATCTTGTATCATGGGTCTTTAGGAAGCCATTGATCTCAAGATCAAAAACTTGAATGTATTCGGAGATTCAGCTTTGGTAATCAATCAGACCAACAACAAGTGGTACACTCATTAGGAGCATCTGATTCCCTACCGTGACTATACGAGGAGATTGTTGACCTTCTTCACAACGGTTAAGCTTGGATACATCCCTCGAGATGAGAATCAATTTGTAGACGCTTTGGCTACCATTTCATCCATGATCAAAGTACAGGTCTCCAATTATGTACCTCGGATCCTGGTATCCAGACTAGACAGATCGGCATATGTATTCTCTGTGGACACTATTACTGATAACAAGCCTTGGTACCATGACATCAAATGCTTTTTGGAGACTCAGACATGCCCACCTGCGGCATCGTCAAATGATAAGAAAACATTAAGAAGGCTAGCTGGTAGTTTCTTCCTCAATGCTGATGGTTCTTTGTACAAGCGAAACTTCGACATGGTCTTGCTCAGATGTGTTGACAAGAAGGAAGCAGACCTACTGATGCACGAAGTACATGAAGGTTCTTTCGGTACCCATGCCGGAGGACATGCAATGGCAAAGAAGTTATTAAGATCGGGTTACTATTGGATCACAATGGATGTAGATTGTTGTGCCTATGCCAAAAAATATCACAAATGCTAGATCTACGCAGATAAAGTGCATGTGCCTCCGAATACTTTGAATGTAATGTCTTCACCTTGGCCCTTCGCCATGTGGGGCATTGATATGATTGGAAAGATTGAACCGACTGCTTCAAATGGTCATAGATTCATCCTGGTAGCCATTGATTACTTCACCAAATAGGTTGAAGCAGCTTCGTACGCAAATGTCACTCGATAAGTGGTGGATCGATTTCTGAAAAGGAATATCATCTGTCGGTATTCTGAGCGAATCATTACTGATAATGGTTCAAATTTGAACAACAAAATGATGGCAGAACTTTGTCGGGACTTCAAGATTCCACATCACAACTATTCCCCTTACAGGCCAAAGATGAATGGCGCTGTTGAGGCCGCTAACAAGAATATCAAGAAGATTGTGCAGAAGATGGTAGTCACCTACAAAGATTGGCACGAAATGCTACCATTTGCTTTGCATGGGTACCGAACCTCTATCAGAACATCAACTGGGGCAACACCTTATAATCTTATGTATGGAATGGAAGTTGTCCTACCTATTGAAGTTGAACTACCCTCCATACGGGTAATGATGGATGTGAAACTGGATGAAGCAGAATGGATCCGATCTCGATATAATCAACTGAGTATGATTGAAGAAAAGAGATTAGCAGCCATCTGTCATGAGCAGTTATATCAGAAGCGAATGAAGATAGCCTTCGATCAGAAAGTCAGACCTCGGGAATACCAAGTGGGAGAGCTTGTTCTGAAAAGACTTTTTCCTCCTCATATAGACCACAGGGGAAAATGGACACCAAACTACGAAGGCCCATTCATCATAAAGAAAGTTTTCTCTGGTGGGGCACTGATGCTCACTACTATGGATGGCGAGGATTTCTTATCTCCTGTGAATTCAGATGCAGTTATAAAATAATTCGCATAAAAGACCCGCTGGACATAAAAACAGAATGTAAGTCCAGGTAAAATTAGGGCATCCCAGCGAGTTAAAAACAGAATAAAGGACTTGGGAAAAAATAAGGGAAAATTGAAAAAATGTACACCCGCTGAGTTGAAAAGCCACATCGGACAACTCAGGCAAAAATGGGTATCCTGGTGGATTGAAAATCCGAAAGGGCGATCCACGCAAAATCAGGGAAAAAGCGAACAACTGCATTCTGAATTCATCTGTATCACTCACAACATGGCAAGCTTCGAAAGGATAAAGCGTTGGTCAGAATCAACCTTCTTTAGAAAGCAAGATAAAAAAGAACGGCAAGGTCATACAGGTTATAGCAAAGGAAGCTCATTGTGTCGCTCCCACCTGATGACAACCGGTGCCAAGAGGGGTACAGACGCGAACGGTCGGCGAAAAGAGGATGTGAGAACACACAGGAGTGAACTCACAAGAAAAGAAAAGAGTCTCCAGCTAGGCATTTTTATCCCGGAGGAAAGGCAATGCTGCATAGACCTAGAAAGATATGGACAAGACGGTTGCGAACCAGAGAGACTGAGAAAGGGGGTTGGTTACAACCTGAGAAGGTATTAGCACCCAAATTGTCCGCCGTTCTCGACGGGATCCACGCTTAAAAGATTTGTATTTTAAAGGGGTAGTGTCAGTGCAATCTGTGTATAAAAGAGCTGGAAAAGGATGTACAGGTGTTAGTGTAAAATAATGTGAAGTGTATAGGAGAAATGTCAGTGTAAGAACAAGAGTGAAGAGCTCAAGATAATGAGGCTAAAGGGATAAACCTGGAAAGAGGGGGAATATATAGAGACTTTTGTTCGATAACTGTTAAGTTATGCCTACGTATCCTCTCGTGCAATGAGGAAGTCAGAACACCGTAGTTCGACCCAAAGAGACTGAAAGATGAATTGACTTGCGAACTGCTTGCTTGTCTATGCTCAAGTGTATGACCTGTCTGGCTCAGGTGCTAACTGTCTTGCATTAGACGGAAGAAGCGAGTTCTCGTTTATGAATGAATGAGATGAGAAAAGAATCCCGAAGGAGACGATTATTGTTTGTTTTTGTGTTTTCAATCTTTTATTGCTTTTGAAAGTTTATCATAAGTTAATGAGCTTAAGCCTAAACCAATGGGTTAGTAAACTCATCACATCCTCCCTCTGATTAGGGGTAATGAGAATACCTCAAGTGTGAAGTTAGCATCTCACACTTAATCACCATGATGTAGGATTAAGATCATTAACCTACTTGTGATTATTTAGATGTTTTTGTTGTTTTTGTTTAGTGTTAAGTAATGAGATTAAGCCATAATCAGGGATTAAACAGACTCATTACACCATCCTAATAGAAGGATAATAGATGAGAGTGTTTAAGCTGAGGAAGACTCCTCAACTTAATCCATGATTAAGGATTAACTTCATGACAAAACAAAGCCTTTATTAGATGGATTTTAGTTAATGGTGGGATGAAGAAGTGATTTTTTATGGTTTGTAAGACAACTTGAGGGGGACTTGTCCATTAACACTAGGGTTAGTCCTTCTTAAACAGTGAAGGAAGAATTAGAACCCTAATGCAAGGCCCAAGTTACAAGCTTGATGTCTTGATGATTATTAAGATGAATTTATTAAAGGACTTAAATACATTAAGGGTTTAACACTTAGGATTAAAGTTATACACTCCATCCTAACAGAAGGATGCAGGCATAAGCTTAATCACAAAGCCTTAAAGCCTTTAGGGTTTAGTCCCTGATTATGAGATGAGGAGAGAAGACTCAAAGAGACACAAACGTAAAAGCTAAGTGGGGGACTTAATCAAACCCTAATTGTTATCATGCTTGGTCATTCCTAGGGTTTGTGACGTTTAAGAGAAAGATCTTCAGAGAAACCACCAGGAAGCAGAAACAGATGAAAGGAACAAAGAGAAGCAAAACAACTTGCTTCACTTAAGAAGTCAAGTTGCTTGAAGAAAGAAAGTGAGATGAACAAGAATGAGCAAGCTCAATCCAAAGCACAAGACAAAATGCAGCAATGATGCATAAGAGAGATGAAAAGAGATTGTGAGAAGTGAAGGCAAATTCACTTCTCAATACAACTTACCACCTGAAAAGTTAGTAAAGAAATGAAATGCAATGCAAGATGAGATGCAATGTCATGATGCAAACCAAAACCAAAAGCATGAGTATGAGTATGATGTTAATGATGCTAAGGGATGATGCAAACATGAGGCAAGACATGAGGATGATCATACAAACATATGGATGCAAGAGAAGCATGCTTAGAACCATAAACATACATGAAAAGTTATGGAATGCAAATGAAATACAACATGGCAAATGTGAGATGCAATGATCAAACATGATTCTAATATGTCTTAAGATGTCATATGAATCAAATGGAATCACAAAATGTCATGGCAAGTCATGGTATGCAAACAAATGGAAGATGGATGCAAAGGAATGCATAAATTAGGGTTTATGATCAACACACAAAGCAAAATCCAAAACCATAAGCAAACATCATGATAAAAAATTGAAAATGCAATCAAAGGAACCCTAAACCTACACAAACTCACTGCCCAAAGGAAGGGTTCTAACTCTTAACCTAATGAGGGTTATGAATTTCCTAAGATTGCTAGGGTTTTAAGGTACCTTGTCAAGAAAAATGTCAAACAAATAGGAAATGCAAGATCAATTCATGCAAATTTAATCCTATAAACTACATGTTATGCAGGATGCAATGCAAAAAGAATCATTGCCCAACTCTCAATGGTTAGGCAGAAATGAATTTTTGAAGTTTGAAGCAAAATAATGCCTTGAAATGAAATTAATTCCATTGAAAATGATCTAAAGGCATAAAGAACAAAAAATAAATTTGGTTTGAGAGTTGGACAATGTTTCTAAATGTTTTTTAAATGTTTTCTTAATTTTTTTGGGATTTTGAAATACCTAAAAGTATTTTTAATTAATTAATTTTCATTAACTAATTAAAAATAAACTTTTAAATGATTTAAAAATATTTTTTAATGCAAAAAATAAAAATAAAAATATTTTTGGGTTCTGAAAATTAATAAAAGGTTTGATAAAAATTTTCAGAATTTTTCAATGATTTTTACTATTTTAATTAATTTGTGCAAAATAAATATGAAACAAATAAAAATAAAATGAATTTAAACTGAAAAATGAGAAAGTCAACAGATCAAATGGCCAGGATTCAAACTGGGACGCGCGCGAATTGACTAGGCGCGCATCTGGACGGCCAGCATTCAAATTCCCCTAATCATGATTAGTGCCCTAATCTGAACCCTAAACAAATTCAGGTGACCGGAATAGTGTTCCGGTCATCTTCTCCGACGAGCTCCTCTTTCAATCTCTCTCAATACGCCATGAAACCTCTCAAATCTCTCCAGAATCACTCACTGAACATCACTAAACCTAAACCCCACCCCAAAATCCATTTATTTCCACTGAATCAAGAGAAACGAATCAAAACGGAAAACACACAAAAATTTCAGAGATCAAATACATCCTACACACGCAACCATTTTCAAAGGTTCAAAGCTCAAAATGATCAGCACACCACATAGAATCAGTTTATAACTTAAAACGCAAGTTCTGGAAAAATGTTTGAGATGGCTACCTGAGATGGAACCTCCTGGTTTTGGGCTTTCTGGCCTTTCCTTTGCTGCAAATCCACTCCTTTGAATCCTCTGATGATGAAATGAAGCTTAGGAAGCTTTGAGGATGGCTAGTTTGGGAGATTGGCAGAGTTCTGTTCAAGGGGGGAAGGAAATCGTGTTTTGATTTCAGTGAGTTTCAGGCTATTTTAATGGTTGGTTTGTGATCAGTGAGGCATGTTGAGATCAATGGTGAAGTTTGTTTGTGTGTTTGATGCTTGTGGAGTCAGTTTCGAATGGTTTTGCAAGTTGGAGCAATTTTGATAACTATGGCTTGGAGTGTGTTTCAGCATGAGGTGTGTGGTGTGTTATGCTGGCTTTGGTCCACTTATCACAACTAGAGAGGTCAGAGGAGTTGGTGTGCCCTATTGTGATTGGTATGGGTCTTTGGCCAAAATGTCAAACTTTGTGTAAGAGAGTTATGGGCTCATAGCTAGCCAAGGACAAGAGGGTTGTCCTGCGCAGCAAGAAGTGTGGAGAGCCCTTGGATCAATTCTGAAGTCAGCAAGCAAGTGGATTAGGGTTTGAATGAGGTTTTGCAACTTGGTTCATCTTTGGCCCTTTTGAAGTTTCTTTTTCCACAAGTCACAAAAATGAGCAAACTCTTGGTGAATTCTAATATTTAGACATTGTTTCATGTTTGTATGAAGATTAGAAGTCCATTTGGTAGCACAATTTGCCTTGGCAAGTGATTTTGCAACTTTGCCTCTTTGGTAGAAAACTTCAAATTATGTGATTTTGGCCAACTTTGACAAGCCATAACTTTTGATCCAAAATGAATTAGAACAAGTTCTTGTACTTTTTGAAAAGGGAATGATCCATTCTACAACTTTCATGACCAAAGTTTTCCAATTTGAAACATTTTTGAATCAAAAAGCAAGGGTTGAAAAAGTTTCCCAAAATGGCAAGTTTCCATTACAAGTCATTTTCCCAAAAAGTCAACTTTGCAAATGGCTTGAAATTATTCAATTTTGTGAACTTCCAACATCTTCTATGATCAAATAAAGGTCATACACAATCAAAATGATGAAGAACACCCTTTGGTTGGGTCATTGGGGGTCTCAGATGCCCTGGTTTTGCAATGACTTGCTCAAAAAGTCAACTCTTGATCAGATGACTTCCCCATTGAATTTCTTCATGAAAATTGATATGCATGATCCCTATACCATATAGAGACCAATAGAAACAAGAATGACCAAAAAAATTGGAGTTATGGCCTTTTAAACCAAAACCCTAATTCTAGGTCATCTGTGTAGTCAAACCTGGCTCTGCTTCCATGCCATTCTCAGTTCTTGTGACTCTTTGACTTTCTTGACTTTAAGAGGATATAATATGATGCTTGAACATACATGGAACCCTTTGAAGTGATTGATGACCTTTGGAGTGGTTCAAGTGGCTCTTGGATTGCTCAGATCACAAACCCTAGATGCAGATGACTTTGAATCTATGCAGTGAATCAAAAATGCAATATGAGATGCTATGATTGAACTTATGGATATGAAATGATCACAAGCCATGGTGTGAATGAGTGAGGGAAAATTTGGGGTGTTTACAGCTGCCCCTATTCAAACATGAGTTAGCTGTGCAGGATGTAAGCAACGGCTTAACAGGCAAACAAGATAACTTGTGGTTGAATACCAAAGACAGTCCAAAATTTGCACTCACAGAATGAAGAAGAAAAGGGATATAGATTGTAAAAGAAATTAAAGTATATTTATAAAGTGCGGGCGATGGAGGACGACCGTCGAGGAAAGAGCAATAACGGGGACGGCCGACATGCTGGGGAAGATGTGGGAAATAAAGCAACGGCGGGGACAGCCGACAAGCTGGGGATAAAAGGGATTATGATGGGGACGACCATCAAGTAAAGCTATAAGACTCTCTGGGGATTATAGGTAAATGAAATAAATGATGAGGTACGGTCATCAGGTTCATAAAGTACTGTGAACAACGATGGGGACGACCATCGGGCAAAACTGATGAAGGACGATCATCAGGAAAAGGAAAAGGGACCACGACGGGGACGGCCATCAGGTTAAACTGATGAAGGACGATCATCAGGAAAAGGAAAAGGCACCACGACGGGGACGGCCATCGGGCTAAGGAATAAATGAAATAATGATGAGGGATGGTCATCAAAGGTGAAGGACGATCACCTAGCAGGGGGCGTCTGCTCTGTTGGGGATAAGATGAGGGACATTCATCTAAGGTGAAGGACGATCACCTGGCAGGGTACGGCTGCCGAAAGTATCGCGACATAGGACGAATGTCAGATAAAAGGTCAACGATGGGGACGGCCATCGGATGAGCATGATGAAGGACGATCATCAAGAGGTGAAGGACGATCACCTAGCAGGGGACGGCTGCTCTCAAGGTTTATCATGACATAGGACGAATGTCAGATAACAAGATCAACGATGGGGACGGCCATCGGATAAAATGATGAAGGACGATCATCAAAAGGTGAAGGACGATCACCTAGCAGGGGACGGCTGCTAAAAATATCACGACATAGGATGAATGTCGGATAGAAAAGGTCAACGATGGGGACGGCCATCGGATGAGCATGATGAAGGACGATCATCAAGAGGTGAAGGACGATCACCTAGCAGGGGACGGCTGCTCTCAAGGTTTATCATGACATAGGACGAATGTCAGATAGAGAAGAGATTTTGCTTTGCTGGCGACCTACTGGGGAATAGTAAACACAGACGAGTGTTTACATCCAAGAAATAAAAGGTATAAGTGTTTTGACGTTGTGTATAGATTAAAGATGCGGACGAACATCCCTAAGACTATGATACAGACGAGTATCGGGTAGAAACAAACGCTGACGCATGTTCTGAGATGATGATACGGACGAGTATCAACTGGTTAACAAAGAACACGGACGAGTGTCGGATCTGAGGGGATTTGAGTGGTATATACAAGATACAGACGAGTATCTGTATGAGTGAAATAAGTATAAGTAATGTGCAGGAGAGTGTTCAACTTGCTGAGGAGGGTGACACGGACGAGTGTCAAAAGGAAGTATAATATCTATGGTTTACAAAATGTTCAGGTAACTCTGTTGGGGAAAGCGACACGGACGGGTGTCAGGGAATTTGTATAAAGATGTATCTGTGAGTGCAAAGGGGACGCCTTGTCCTTTTTGATTGGGATATGGCACGGACGGGTGTCAGGACGTATCCATATCTTTAGGGGAAGTGCCTTGGCTCTCTGGTGGGGAATCTGGGGAGTTTTCTGTATATTGTTGATGGATTGTCAATATTTACAAGTGTTTGATTCAGACCATGGCTTATGATTATGCAATATGTTTGATTTTTTCCGTAATGCTCCGTATTAGACGGAATGCTACGCTCTGTGGGGAGAATAATGATGTGAATGCTATGATTATGCAAAAGGTACCGATCCGGGATTTGGATCCCGATGCTGCGAAAATCTCTGGTCGATCTGCTTTAAGTGAATATCCCAGCTGGGGATGAGATCATTGACATATGGGACTCTGCTTGGGGATATAGGTCACTGATAGACCTATCTTAGTAATGAGGGACCCAGCTGGGAGTTTGTAGAAGCTTTCTTCACTCTGTTGTGATTTCTTCAGACGTTGCTCTTCTGGATAGAGGTTGAGATGCTGTGGGGAGATGGTTCCCTGGTTTTTTGCACTTGGTTGAGAAGGAATGATGACAGAAAACTTGGCTGGGGAAGAAGAAAGACCGTGGGGAGGTCTTCCTGGAGATTTCTGTAGGGGTCCTGCTGAGGATGATACTTGACAACTCAGCTGGGGCGAAAGCACCTCTGGTGCTAAGACTGAGTAGATAAGGATTTGCCAGCTTGCTGGGGTGAGGCTTTCATGCCCCATGCTATGCTCTGAATACCTGAAAAGATAGAGAAACGCACAAGTAATCCCGAGGTATCCCTTACTGGATTCCATCATAGGAGTTTAGATACCCCCGGGAGTAAGTATATTTCCTGCAAGCACGTATTTTTAGAAGAGAAGCATCTGTATCTTATGCAATCAGTATCTCAGGGACATCGGGCATTTTTGCATATGAAAATAAAGTGTACGAGACGAAATGTGACTGAAAATCTGATTTTATTGATTCATGTGCCTTAAATTGGCAAATACAATCAAAGAAACAAATCCCCTAAAATGAGGAGATTGTTATAAATTGAAAAACAAAATGTTGGCAATGTTGATGACGCTTTCAGGGAGCTTCCCTTTGCTATGACTCGTATAACATTTGACATTCTTCTCGTCTTGCTTTCTGAAGAAGGCTGATTCTGACTGTCGCTTGATCCTTTCGAAGCTTACCAAGTTGTAATTGATACAGATGAATTCAGAGTGCAGTTGTTCGCTTATTCCCTTATCTTGCATGGATCGCCTTTTCGGGTTTTCAATCCGTCGGGATACCCATTTTTGCCTGAGTTGTCCAATGCGGCTTTTCAACTCAGCGGGTGTACATTTTTTATTCATTTTCCCTTATTTTTGCCCGAGTCTTTTATTCTGTTTTTGACTCGCCGGGATGCCCTATTTTTGCCTGGACTTACATTCTGTTTTTGTGTCCAGCGGGTCATTTTTATGCGAAGTATTTTTTAACTGCATCCGAATTCACAGGGTACGGGAAGTCTTCACCATCCATAGTACTGAGCATCAGTGCTCCGCCAGAGAAAACTTTCTTTACTACGAATGGTCCTTCATAATTCGGAGTCCATTTTCCCCTGTGGTCTGTATGAGGAGGGAGGAGTCTTTTCAGCACAAGATCTCCTACTTGGTACTCTCGGAGCCTGACTTTCTGATCAAAGGCTTTCTTCGTTCTTTTCTGATATAACTGCCCATGACAGATTGCAGCCAATCTCTTTTCCTCAATCAGACTCAGTTGTTCGTATCGGGACCGGACCCACTCTGCTTCGTTCAGCTTAACATCCATTAATACCCGTAAGGAGGGTAGTTCAACTTCAACCGGTAGGACTGCCTCCATACCATACACAAGTTGATACGGTGTTGCCCCAGTGGATGTCCTGATTGACGTACGATACCCATGCAAGGCAAATGGTAGCATTTCGTGCCAGTCTTTGTAAGTGACTACCATCTTCTTCACAATATTCTTGATATTCTTGTTTGCTGCCTCAACAGCGCCATTCATCTTTGGCCTGTAAGGAGAAGAATTGTGGTGTTGGATCTTGAAGTCCCGGCACAGTTCTGCCATCATTTTGTTGTTCAAGTTGGAACCATTATCAGTAATGATTCGCTCGGGAACTCCGTATCGGCAGATGATATCTCTCTTCATAAATCGGGCTACCACTTGCCTTGTAACATTTGCATAGGAAGCTGCTTCGACCCACTTGGTGAAATAGTCAATGGCAACAAGGATGAATCTGTGGCCATTTGAAGCAGTCGGTTCAATCTTGCCAATCATATCAATGCCCCACATGGCAAAGGGCCAGGGTGAAGACATCACATTCAGAGGATTTGGAGGCATATGCACCTTATCCGCATAGATCTAGCATTTATGGCATTTCCTGGCATAGGCACAACAGTCGGCGTCCATTGTGATCCAGTAATATCCTGATCTTAGCAACTTCTTGGCCATGACATGCCCTCCTGCATGGGTACCAAAGGATCCCTCGTGCACTTCGTGCATCAACAAGTCTGCTTCTGTCCTATCAACGCATCTGAGAAGTACCATATCAAAGTTTCTCTTGTACAGGGAACCATCAGTGTTCAAGAAGAAACTACCAGCTAGCCTTCTTAATGTCTTCTTGTCATTGGAAGATGCCCCAGGTGGGTATGTTTGATCCTCCAAGAAGCATTTGATGTCATGGAACCAAGGCTTGTCATCTTTAACAACATCTGCTGAGAACACATATATCGGTCTGTCAAGTCTGGACACTGAAATCCGAGGCACAAAGTTGGCAGCTTGAACTTTGATCATGGATGAAATGGTGGCCAGAGCATCTGCAAACTGATTCTCGTCCCGAGGGATATACTCAAGCTTGACCGTTGTAAAGAAAGTCAACAACCTCCTTGTATAATCCCTGTAAGGTATCAGATGATCCTGGTGTGTGTACCACTTGCCATTGGTTTGGTTGATTACCAAAGCTGAATCTCCGAACACAGTCAAAGTTTTGATCCTGAGGTCAATGGCTTCCTCAAGACCCATAATACAAGCTTCGTATTCAGCTTCGTTGTTAGTGCAGTTGAAAGTGAGTTTTGCCGAGAAAGGCATGTGAACTCCTTTAGGTGTAATGAGTACTGCACCAACACCACGACCATTCATATTAACAGCCCCGTCATACATCATAGTCCATTCTTCTTCTGGGTCAGGCCCTTCAGTGTGAACAGGCTCTTCATGATCTTTTTCTTTTATGAACATGATGTCTTCATCAGGGAAGTCAAATCTCATAGGCTGGTAATCATCGATGGGTTGCTCAGCAAGATAATCAGACAATACACTGCCCTTGATGGCTTTCTGAGATGTGTACTGGATGTCATATTCTGTGAGGATCATTTGCCATCTTGTAACCCGTCCGGTAAGTGCTGGCTTCTCAAAAATGTACTTAACTGGGTCCATCTTTGATATCAATAAAGTAGTGTGGGTCAACATATACTGTCTCAGCCGGCGAGCAGCCCACGCTAAAGCACAGCAAGTTTTCTCGAGCAGTGAATAACGTTGTTCACAGTCGGTAAACTTTTTGCTTAGGTAGTATATTGCATACTCTTTTCGACCAGACTCGTCATGCTAGCCCAACACACACCCCATTGACTCTTCTAATACTGTCAAGTACATGATTAGAGGTCTTCCTTCAACTGGAGGCATAAGGATTGGAGGTTCTTGCAAGTACTCCTTGATCTTGTCAAAAGCCCTCTGGCAGTCTTCGTTCCACCTGACCGTTTGTTCTTTTCTTAACAGCTTGAACAAGGGTTCATAGGTTGCAGTAAGGTGAGATATGAACCGTGAAATGTAATTCAATCTACCTAGAAACCCCCGAACTTCTTTCTCAGTCTTCGGTGCAGGCATTTCTTGAATGGCTTTGACTTTATCAGGGTCGACTACAATCCCTTTCTCACTTACAATAAATCCCAACAGCTTACCCGATCGCACCCCGAATGTGCACTTGTTGGGGTTCAACTTCAGTTGGTACTTCCTCAGACGCTTGAATAGCTTCAGCAGATTCACCAGGTGGTCTTATTCTGTGAGGGACTTGGCAATCATGTCATCCACATAACATTCGATTTCTTTATGGATCATATCTTGGAATAGTGTTACCATAGCCCGTTGATAGGTTGCACCAGCATTCTTCAGTCCGAATGGTATCACCTTGTAACAGAACGTGCCCCAGGGTGTGATGAAAGTTGTCTTCTCCATGTCTTCAGGTGACATTTTGATTTGATTGTATCCTGAAAATCCGTCCATGAAGGAGAATACCGAGAACTGAGCCGTATTATCAACCAATACATCAATGTGAGGTAAAGGGAAGTCATCTTTCGGGCTGGCTCTGTTCAGATCCCGGTAGTCCACACACATCCTCACTTTGCCGTCTTTCTTAGGCACAGGTACTATATTAGCAACCCACGGTAGATAGCTAGTTACAGCAAGGAACCCAGCGTCCCACTGCTTTTGTACCTCTTCTTTGATCTTCATTGCCATGTCTGGGCGAGTACGGCGTAGCTTCTGTTTAACCGGTGGGCAATCTTCTCTTAAAGGCAGCTTGTGCATAACAATATCGGTGTCCAACCCTGGGATATCCTGATAAGACCAAGCCACATATTCACGAAGCAGGTCAATCAGTTGTTCCTTCACTGAGTTTTGTAAGCAGGCCCCGATCTTAACCTCTTTCACATCTTCATCCGTACCAAGATTAATCGTTTCGACCTCCTCCTGATGAGGAGTGATAACCTTCTCCTCTTGTCTTAACAACCTGGCTAGCTCTTCAGGAAGCTCATAATCTTCTTCAACCCCTTCATCAGCTTGATTGATTGGATTGTCAAAGTCATACGAAGCCATAGCTGTGCTGTTGTCGGTGCAGTCTGAAAGGCACTCTCTGCAAGGGTTTAGATTGTTCGTTTTAGTGATTGATTTTAATCTTGTTTAAAAAAGTGAAATAAAGTTGTCATTTTGAAAACATTGCCATTTTATTTTTGTACAAAAAGAAAAATGGAAAAACAGTGAGCGGAAAAGAAAAAAAGACTCATTTGCAAAAGATGTCTGATATTCATTGATTGATCTGTTTGCACAATATTACAGATGGCCCGATTACAAAATGAGTCTTGTCATCTTGGGCAAGATGCAAGACTTGATGCATGCTTAAAATATACAGGAAATAATAATTACTCTGCAGGAGTAACCCTTATAATTTCCTAGGAAGACCAGTTTGAGATACGGCTCCCCGGGATCCTTGGACGTATCCAACTCTCCAGGTTGCGCTCATCTTCCGACTCATCTTCCAAGTTGTTCACTACATCTGGGGTGAGCATCCTCCCGCTGACAAAATTGGGCTTCTTAGCAGCCTCTGATTGATCTTGTTGAGTTGGTTTGTAACCCAACCCAAATCTCTCCTCCTTCTTTTCCACGGGCAACAGCTTGCCCCAGCCTTGGGCAGTACCCTCTTCAACAACCTTCCTGGCTTGCTGATAAGACGTCATGGAGGTTCCCAGTACAGCAGATGCTTCATTTATGTTCAGGGCCTCAAATCCCTGGCTCATGGTTTCATGAATTTCTCCGTCCATTTCAATATACTTGTACGTAGCCAGATGGCTAACAAAAATGTCCTTTTCACCACAGATGGTGATGATCTGGCCTTCCCACTCGAATTTCAACTTCTGGTGAAGGGTAGACGCAACTGCGCCAGCGGCATGGATCCAAGGTCTACCCAACAAACAGCTGTAGGTCGGCTGAATGTCCATCACATAGAAGGTAATCTTAAAAGTCTGCGGGCCAATCATCACAGGTAGATCAATCTCCCCTAGCACTGATCTTTTAGAGCCATCGAAGGCTCTCACCACCAAATTACTCGGACGCAATGCCAAGCCATTATACACTAGCTTCACCAAGGCTTTCTTTGGTAGAACATTGAATGATGATCCAGTGTCCACCAGTACATGGGATAAAACAGCACCCTTGCATTCTAGAGTGATGTGTAAAGCCTTGTTATGGTTACGCCCCTCAGTTGTTAAGTCAGCATTGGTAAAGCCCAGTCCATGACTGGTGTTGACATTTGCCACCACGGTTTCTAGCTGATTAACAGTGATCTCCTCTGGCACGTATGCTGCGTGCAAGACTTTCAATAATGCATTCCTGTGAGCTTCAGAACACATCAGCAGGGATAATATGGAGATCTTTGAGGGAGTTTGGTGAAGCTGATCCACCACCTCGTAATCACTTCTCTTTATAATTCTCATAAACTCGTCTACATCTTGCTCAAAGGATGTCTTCTGAGTTTCTTTGATGATTGGTTCTTCAAATACCACACTCTTTCCCTTTGCTTTGGCAGCAACTTCTGCTTCGGCATTAGGTCTTTGAGTTTGTGAGGCAAAAAGGCGTCCGCTTCTGGTGAAGCCTCCGCCTCCCCCAACATTATCAATCTGTGGAGAAGAGGTTGAAAAATCCAAAGTGATTTTCTCCCCGTTGCAATAGATGTCAGATCCATAATGCCAAGGTATGGCATTACTGCTTTCATATGGAACGGGTCCAGGCACCGTGATGGTAACCGGACTGACTGCTGCAGAGGAGGGTACTGAAATGGTGTGCGGATCGTAGTAGATGGTGACTGGTGACCTGGCAGGAGATGCCACTGTTTGTTGTTGAAAGTTGTTGTTTGGAGGAACATATGAGGGATCATAATAAATGGTGATTGCTGATATATCTTCTTCAATTTTTGTTGGCGTTGTAGAAGATTCTGCTGAATAAATGGGTGCTGATGTTGTAGAAGAAATGGTTGTTGACATCTGATTTGTTGAAGTGATGGACGGAGCCACTGTTGATGATATTGATGAATTGGTTGGAATGATTGTTGTTGCAGTTGTAGAAGAGTCAGGAATTGTTGTCAAAGGGATTGCTGGATTTGTAGGAGCTGAGGTTGTGATCTGAAGGATACCACTTTTGATAAGACTATCTATGCCGCTTCTCAAGTTATCACACCCGTTGACCGAAATGTTGCAATAAACACAACCGAGCTCACACCCTGGGAACATCTGGCATTCTAGGAGCTGAGCTTTAATTTCTACCAGAGGTGTCTGAATCTGCTCAACACTGGTGATTAAGAAAGATGGCTTGTCTTCCTCAATAGCATTAATTCTTGGTCCTCCATGATTGGGCATGGGATTCTTGTTGACATTAGGCGGGGGTGAAAAGTTGAGGGCCTTGGAATCCACCAGATCTTGTACTTTCATTTGTAAAGCCCTGCATTTCTCTGTACTGTGGCCTGGTGCATTGGAATGAAAAGCACACCGGGCGTAGACATCATAATTTCTTGGAAGACTGGCTGGATCTGGTGGTGCCAACGTCCTTAACTCAACCAGGTTGAGTTTCAGAAGTTGTGGCAATAAAGCGGCATAAGGCATAGGGATAGGGTCAATTACCCTATTTGCCTGTGATGGTCTTTGCTGAAAGGGTCTTTGCTGTTGATTGCTGTTGTTGTTGTTGTTGTAGTAGCTTCTCTGTGGTGGATGCTGAACTTGCTGCTGATAGTGGGGTGGTTGTTGTGGTTGATATGCTGATTGCTGAGGAATCGGAGCTGGAATAGTGACAGCTGCCACTGACCTATGAACATACTGAGGTCTGCCCCTGCTGGTATGAATAGCATTGGTCTCACCGGTTCTTCTAGGTCCCACAAAAGGCTTCCTGGGATTACTCGACGAACTTGCACCATTATCAGTAATTTTGCCCATCTTCAGAAGGCTTTCAATTCTTTCTCCAGCTATGACTACGTCAGCGAAGCTGGTGGAAGAAAAGGCAGCTAGCCTGTCAATATATGTTCCCTGTAGAGTGTTCATGAACATGTCGGCCATTTCTCTTTCCGACATGGGTGGCTGGACAGCAGCAGCAATCTGTCTCCACCTCTGGGCATATTCCCTGAAGCTTTCTCTGGATGACTGAGACATTCCCATTAATAGAGTCCTGTTAGGAGCCATGTCTAAGTTGTATTAGTACTGCCTGATGAAGGCCTCAGCTAGGTCCTTCCAGCATCTAATAGTAGCTCTGGTCAAGTGAGAGTACCACTCCCTTGAAGCTCCAGTAAAGCTATCTTCAAAGTAAAACATCCACAGTTTTTCATCCATGGTGTATGCCTTAAGTCTTCCCAGAAAAGACTGCAAGTGAGTTCGTGGACAGGAAGTTCCGTTGTACTTTTCGAAGCACGGGGGCTTAAACTTGTGAGAAATCCTTACCCCATCCACTAACCCCATGTCCATGACATCAAAACCCAAGGAGTTTTGAGACTCCAGAGATCTCAACTTCTCAGCAATTTCATCAAGCCTCCTATCATAGGCTTCATCCCCAGCTCCCATTACAGTGAATTGATCCTCTTGGGGGTCTTCCTGTAAGACTCTGCCTGCAGTAGCATTCCCTTGCACATTAGTAGGGATGTTGATCTCTGGATGAAGATGAGGCCCATATACTGGTGGGTTAACATGAGGCTGAACCCTCTCATTGTTACTTGTTCCTCCAGTCCCTAGATGGGGTTCTTCTGGGGTCTTCCTTTCTCCCAATGCCCTTAATCTTTCTTGGCTTTGAGCCAAGCCATTCATTACTTCCATGAACTGGGTCATTTGGTTTCTCATCTCCATCCTTTCATTAACCATCTGGGTTCTGACCTCTGTCAGCTCTTGTTGTACTTGGTCCATCTGGATACCAGGAAGGTTGTTGCGAGTAGGATATCTATGCGGACGGTTGAGAGGGAACACCCGACGGCGAGCAATAATTCCTAAAGCACAACAGAGTTAGTAACAAACAAAACAAAAACCTACAAAACAAAACAAAAGTTAGTATGCAATGCAGTATGCTTGTTTGTTTCCAAGGTATCCGGCTTGGCACTTGGTTTTGACCTTTCCAGACCCTGAAAAAGATGCTTTGATGTTTTCTTGAGAGGAAGAAAACTTAAATAAAACAAACTAACAAATATATTACAAAAGGTGAATGAATACACAGTTTGTTTTTACAACACATGTCCCTGAGGGGTCAAAATACAACATAAAATGAAAAGTACATCAAATGGAAATAACAACAAGCAAATAAGTCAAACATCTAAACCAAACTCATCCTCCTTAACTTCCTTCAAAAGTGCTTCAGTTACAGGATCAGTCGGATGCTTTGTAATGCTTCTGATAAGAAGGTTCCTGGTGGCAATAGCAGCAGTCCGCTTCTTGTGCTTGTCCTGGTCCTTTGACCTCTTCACACCAGCCCTAAGCTTCAGTTCTGAAATTTCCTTCTGGGCTGCTAGCAGAGCCTCCTGTTGCTTCTTTTCATTTGCCTCCAACTGCTCAATCCTGTCTTGAGTTCTCTTATCTTCTTGAGTGAAAGCTTCAGTGATCCTGACCCACCTAGCTTGACTTTATTTCAGATAAAGATCGGTCCTAGCCTTCTGAAACTGGGCCTCTTTACAGGCATTCCTCAAAATCTGCTCTCCAGCTCTTGATTTCTTGATGTAGTCCTATGATTTCTCAATCCTGGCTAGGTGCTCCACCTTTAGTTTTTCTAACCTCTCAATGTCTAGACGACCATCACTCCTCTCCCAGAGGGTCTTCTGCAGAGCTTGAGACAGATTCTCATTTCTCTTCTTCAGCTTCTCAAATTCTTCCAGGCTGACAGTGGTTGGAGGTGGTACTGTGGATGGTCCAGGTGCATCCTCAATGGTGAAAGGCATCCCAGAAATCTGAGCTCTAGCATGAGACCATTCATAATACTGAGCTGAAGCCACATTATTGCATCTTCCAAGAATGGCCATCCCTTTGGTCTGGATGTTGTCTCAAGCCCAGAATGCTTGTCTGACAATAGCTAGATTAAGCTTTATCTCACAATACAGGGTTTCAGCCAAGTCTTGCACTTTAGGAGGGTGAACCAGAGCATAGCCCAACTGTCTTTTGAATAGAAGAGGGTTGTAGTTGATACAACCCTTTACTCCTATCAGAGGTACATTGGGGAACTGCCCACAACTAGTAATTATGTCCCTGCCTTTGGTGATCTGTGTGCACCATGTGATGTCATCTGAGGTCAAAGCAGTAAGTCTTCTAGCCCAGTTCTTCTGTTGGTGAGGGTTCAGGAAGGCATCAGTTTTGGGTAAGTGTTTGAGCAGCCAGGTATGAAATAGAGGAGCACAGCATCTCACCAATCTCCCTCTCTGCTTCTCATTCCTTTGGTGAACAGAATAATAGAAGTCCCCCAGCAAAGTGGGCACTGGGTTCCTCAAAAGGAAGAGATGAATAGCATTCTTGCTAATAAACTTGGGGTCATCTGCAAAAAGTATAACCCCATATATACTGAGGGCTAGCAATGCACAAACTGCCTTCCATTCACCCAAGGAGGCCTTCAGGATGGCCTGAGAAGTGAGAAAATCCAAGTGTAGGCCAGGAATTCCAGCCTTTGTAGTCATGTTCTGCTCAATCAGAATAGGTTCCAAATGCAGTGCCTTTGCCACTTCTTCATTGCTGGGAGAAGGCATCTCTGGGTTGAAGGGGATACCACCCCTGACAGGCACTCCAACCAATGATGAAAACTCCTCCAATAAAGGTCCCAACTGAAAATCCTGGAAAGTGAAACACCTCAAAGGAGGATCATAGAACTGTAGGCAAGTGTGGATCAAACTCCTCTGAGAAGGGTCCAAATCCATAACCATATCAAGGATGCCTCCATAATGTTCTCTGAATAATGGGATATGGTCTGGAGTGATAAGTGCCTGGACCTGCCTGATGCCAGCCAGCACAGGCTCAAAGAAGTGGTAAGAAATGTTGCTCTTCTTGGGTGCCATAACTGCTGATGAAGAGATGAAACAAATGCTGATGATGATGACTGATACAGGAAGTGAGCCACTGATAGGCTGAGGATGATGATAGAGGTAGCTGAAGCAGGCAACTGATAACTGATGCAGATAACTGATGAGCAGGGGTCTATGCAGATGAAGGGGTCAAAACCAAGCCAAATGAAATGTGGATACCATGAAAAACAAATAAGCAAATGTTAAATGATGCAATGATGATGTATGCAAATGATATGCAAGGGTTTGTGATCAAGCTGGATCTGATAAGTGCCTTGATATGGGTCCATGTATGTCTTAAGAAGTCCAGATGGAGGTTCAAAAGTCCAGTAACCAAGGTGGGGGACTCAAATAAAGAGTCACATGTCCTGGGTTAAAATCACAAGAACTATCCAAAGTGAAGCATTCTTAAACACAATAGGTAACAGGGTATGATGTGGCCAAGGGTTCCTGCAAACCTGTAAACAGCCCAATCCCCTCACAGGTGATGTTCTAAAACAAGGATCCTCAGACTTGGATCAGTTATGAGAAGTGTAAACACTTCTAATCCGGAGGTACAGTGTTTACAATAACCATAAAAGATCCTCCTCTAACTCACCTCAGTTTCTGAAGGTCAATAATAAAGGTCATTGAGACTTAGCAGGCTTCCCAGATAGCCCTAGCACTACAGGAGATCTGTAGCACAGAGTTCTCAAGAAGAAACCCATATCTGAACCGTGTTTCATATTCCCGCACCAGACCGAAATGAAATGGAAAAGAACATGAACCACTCTAGCCTAGGTGTCACTCAGGTCCCAGGTATAGGACCTTAAACTCTCAATAGAAACCCGCCCACCAAGACAGAAAAAACAGATCCAGCCAGAACAGTATGACAATATGATGTATATAAAGCTATAAAGAAAGCAATAAACAAAACTGTACATAAAGCAATAAATAAAATATACAAACACAAATAGCACATAACACCCCAGTAAACACAAATCAAACAAGCGCTAGGAGGAACCCACAAAAAGAACCAGAAGCCCTGGTTACAGTAAGTTCCCCAGCAGAGTCGCCAAGCTGTCGCACCCACCTGATGACAACCGGTGCCAAGAGGGGTACAGACGCAAACGGTCGGCGAAAAGAGGATGTGAAAACACACAGGAGTGAACTCACAAGAAAAGAAAAGAGTCGCCAGCTAGGCATTTTTATCCCGGAGGAAAGGCAATGCTGCATAGACCTAGAAAGACATGGACAAGACGGTTGCGAACCAGAGAGACTGAGAAAGGGGGTTGGTTACAACCTGGGAAGGTATTAGCACCCAGATTGTCCGCCGTACTCGACGGGATCCACGCTTAAAAGATTTGTATTTTAAAGGGGTAGTGTCAGTGCAATCTGTGTATAAAAGAGCTGGAAAAGGATGTACAGGTGTCAGTGTAAAATAATGTGAAGTGTATAGGAGAAATGTCAGTGTAAGAACAAGAGTGAAGAGCTCAAGATAATGAGGCTAAAGGGATAAACCTGGAAAGAGGGGGAATATACAGAGACTTTTGTTCGATAACTGTTAAGTTATGCCTACGTATCCTCTCGTGCAATGAGGAAGTCAGAACACCGTAGTTCGACCCAAAGAGACTGAAAGATGAATTGACTTGCGAACTGCTTGCTTGTCTATGCTCAAGTGTATGACCTGTCTGGCTCAGGTGCTAACTGTCTTGCATTAGACGGAAGAAGCGAGTTCTCGTTTATGAATGAATAAGATGAGAAAAGAATCCCGAAGGAGACGATTATTGTTTGTTTTTGTGTTTTCAATCTTTTATTGCTTTTGAAAGTTTATCATAAGTTAATGAGCTTAAGCCTAAACCAATGGGTTAGTAAACTCATCACATCCTCCCTCTGATTAGGGGTAATGAGAATACCTCAAGTGTGAAGTCAGCATCTCACACTTAATCACCATGATGTAAGATTAAGATCATTAACCTACTTGTGATTATTTAGATGTTTTTGTTGTTTTTGTTTAGTGTTAAGTAATGAGATTAAGCCATAATCAGGGATTAAACAGACTCATTACACCATCCTAATAGAAGGATAATAGATGAGAGTGTTTAAGTTGAGGAAGACTCCTCAACTTAATCCATGATTAGGGATTAACTTCATGACAAAACAAAGCCTTTATTAGATGTATTTTAGTTAATGGTGGGATGAAGAAGTGATTTTTTATGGTTTGTAAGACAACTTGAGGGGGACTTGTCCATTAACACTAGGGTTAGTCCTTCTTAACCTGTTAAGGAAGAATTAGAACCCTAATGCAAGGCCCAAGTTACAAGCTTGATGTCTTGATGATTATTAAGATGAATTGATTAAAGGACTTAAACACATTAAGGGTTTAACACTTAGGATTAAAGTTATACACTCCATCCTAATAGAAGGATGCAGACATAAGCATAATCACAAAGCCTTAAAGCCTTTAGGGTTTAGTCCCTGATTATGAGATGAGGAGAGAAGACTCAAAGAGACACAAAGGTAAAAGCTAAGTGGGGGACTTAATCAAACCCTAATTGTTATCATGCTTGGTCATTCCTAGGGTTTGTGAGGTTTAAGAGAAAGATCTTCAGAGAAACCACCAGGAAGCAGAAACAGATGAAAGGAACAAAGAGAAGCAAAACAACTTGCTTCACTTAAGAAGTCAAGTTGCTTGAAGAAAGAAAGTGAGATGAACAAGAATGAGCAAGCTCAGTCCAAAGCACAAGACAAAATGCAGCAATGATGCATAAGAGAGATGAAAAGAGATTGTGAGAAGTGAAGGCAAATTCACTTCTCAATACAACTTACCACCTGAAAAGTTAGTAAAGAAATGAAATGCAATGCAAGATGAGATGCAATGTCATGATGCAAACCAAAACCAGAAGCATGAGTATGATTTTAATGATGCTAAGGGATGATGCAAACATGAGGCAAGACATGAGGATGATCATACAAACATATGGATGCAAGAGAAGCATGCTTAGAACCATAAACATACATGAAAAGTTATGGAATGCAAATGACATACAACATGGCAAATGTGAGATGCAATGATCAAACATGATTCTAATATGTCTTAAGATGTCATATGAATCAAATGGAATCACAAAATGTCATGGCAAGTCATGGTATGCAAACAAATGGAAGATGGATGCAAAGGAAGGCATAAATTAGGGTTTATGATCAACACACAAAGCAAAATCCAAAACCAGAAGCAAACATCATGATAAAAAATTGAAAATGCAATCAAAGGAACCCTAAACCTATACAAACTCACTGCCCAAAGGAGGGGTTCTAACTCTTAACCTAATGAGGGTTATGAATTTCCTAAGATTGCTAGGGTTTTAAGGTACCTTGTCAAGAAAAATGTCAAACAAATAGGAAATGCAAGATCAATTCATGCCAATTTAATCCTATAAACTACATGTCATGCAAGATGCAATGCAAAAAGAATCATTGTCCAACTATCAATGGTTAGGCAGAAATGAATTTTTGAAGTTTGAAGCAAAATAATGCCTTGAAATGAAATTAATTCCATTGAAAATGATCCAAAGGCATCAAGAACAAAAAATAAATTTGGTTTGAGAGTTGGACAATGTTTCTAAATGTTTTTTAAATGTTTTCTGAATTTTTTTGGGATTTTTAAATACCTAAAAGTATTTTTAATTAATTAATTTTCATTAACTAATAAAAAAAAACTTTTAAATGATTTAAAAATATTTTTTAATGCAAAAAATAAAAATAAAAAATATTTTTGGGTTCTGAAAATTAATAAAAGGTTTGATAAAAATTTTCAGAATTTTTCAATGATTTTTACTCTTTTAATTAATTTGTGCAAAATAAATATGGAACAAATAAAAATAAAATGAATTTAAACTGAAAAATGAGAAAGTCAACAGATCAAATGGCCAGGATTCAAACTGGGACGCGCGCGAATTGACTAGGCGCGCATCTGGACAACCAGCATTCAAATTCCCCTAATTATGATTAGTGCCCTAATCTGAACCCTAAACAAATTCAGGTGACCGGAACAGTGTTCCGGTCATCTTCTCCGATGAGCTCCTCTTTCAATCTCTCTCAATACGCCATGAAACCTCTCAAATCTCTCCAGAATCACTCACTGAACATCACTAAACCTAAACCCCACCCCAAAATCCATTTATTTCCACTGAATCAAGAGAAACGAATCAAAACGGAAAACACACAAAAATTTCAGAGATCAAATACATCCTACACACGCAACCATTTTCAAAGGTTCAAAAATCAAAATGATCAGCACACCACATAGAATCAGTTTATAACTTAAAACGCAAGTTCTGGAAAAATGTTTGAGATGGCTACCTGAGATGGAACCTCCTGGTTCTGGGCTTTCTGGCCTTTCCTTTGCTGCAAATCCACTCCTTTGAATCCTCTGATGATGAAATGAAGCTTAGGAAGCTTTGAGGATGGCTAGTTTGGGAGATTGGCAGAGTTCTGTTCAAGGGGGGAAGGAAATCGTGTTTTGATTTCAGTGAGTTTCAGGCTATTTTAATGGTTGGTTTGTGATCAGTGAGGCATGTTGAGATCAATGGTGAAGTTTGTTTGTGTGTTTGATGCTTGTGGAGTCAGTTTCGAATGGTTTTGCAAGTTGGAGCAATTTTGATAACTATGGCTTGGAGTGTGTTTCAGCATGAGGTGTGTGGTGTGTTATGCTGGCTTTGGTCCACTTATCACAACTAGAGAGGTCAGAGGAGTTGGTGTGCCCTATTGTGATTGGTATGGGTCTTTGGCCAAAATGTCAAACTTTGTGTAAGAGAGGTATGGGCTCATAGCTAGCCAAGGACAAAAGGGTTGTCCTGCGCAGCAAGAAGTGTGGAGAGCCCTTGGATCAATTCTGAAGTCAGCAAGCAAGTGGATTAGGGTTTGAATGAGGTTTTGCAACTTGGTTCATCTTTGGCCCTTTTGAAGTTTCTTGTTCCACAAGTCACAAAAATGAGCAAACTCTTGGTGAATTCTGATCTTTAGACATTGGTTCATGTTTGTATGAAGATTAGAAGTCCATTTGGTAGCACAATTTGCCTTGGCAAGTGATTTTGCAACTTTGCCTCTTTGGTAGAAAACTTCAAATTATGTGATTTTGGCCAAATTTGACAAGCCATAACTTTTGATCCAAAATGAATTAGAACAAGTTCTTGTACTTTTTGAAAAGGGAATGATCCATTCTACAACTTTCATGACCAAAGTTTTCCCATTTGAAACATTTTTGAGTCAAAAAGCAAGGGTTGAAAAAGTTTCCCAAAATGGCAAGTTTCCATTACAAGTCATTTTCCCAAAAAGTCAACTTTGCAAATGGCTTGAAATTCTTCAATTTTGTGAACTTACAACATCTTCTATGATCAAATAAAGGTCATACACAATCAAAATGATGAAGAACACCCTTTGGTTGGGTCATTGGGGGTCTCATATGCCCTGGTTTTGCACTGACTTGCTCAAAAAGTCAACTCTTGATCAGATGACTTCCCCATTGAATTTCTTCATGAAAATTGATATGCATGATCCCTATACCATATAGAGACCAATAGAAACAAGAATGACCAAAAAAATTGGAGTTATGGCCTTTGAAACCAAAACCCTAATTCTAGGTCATCTGTGTAGTCAAACCTGGCTCTGCTTCCATGCCATTCTCAGTTCTTGTGACTCTTTGACTTTCTTGACTTTGAGAGGATATAATATGATGCTTGAACATACATGGACCCCTTTGAAGTGATTGATGACCTATGGAGTGGTTCAAGTGGCTCTTGGATTGCTCAGATCACAAACCCTAGATGCAGATGACTTTGAATCTATGCAGTGAATCAAAAATGCAATATGAGATGCTATGATTGAACTTATGCATATGAAATGATCACAAGCCATGGTGTGAATGAGTGAGGGCAAATTTGGGGTGTTTACAGACTGGAGCTTCAACTTCAACATTGCCAACACTTTTATTTTCTTAATTTTACAGCAATCTCCTCATTCTAGGGATTCACTTCTTCACTGTACTTACCCATTCAGGGCACACAAATCAATAAAATCAGAATTTTCAGTCACACTTTGTTTTGTACATTTTTGTTTCGTTTGCAAAATGTCCAACGTTCATAATACAACACTTGCATGAAAACATATAAGCCACTTTTAATAAATGCTTGCAGGAAATATGTTTCTCTTGAGAAAACCTAACTCCTATGACGGAATCCGGTTGAGGATACCTCGGGACACTTGTGCGTTTTTGTTTGACAGGTTGCAGGTACTCAAGTCAAACAATCTCACAGCATGGGGTATATCAAGCCTCGTATCCCCAGCCAAGTCAGCAATCACCTCATCAGTGGGGTTACTTGATAAGAGTTTTCCCAAACAAATTTGTTATCCCCTTAGAGGATCCTTCGAGAAACTCATTAAATCCCTAGTGTGTCGCTTGGATGAAGGAGTTACAACAGATTACTTCCCAGAAGTTCTCTTCTCCCCAAGCCGGATCTCCCGAGCAATGCCTAAACTGCTCTTCCCCAGCACAGTTGCCAGGAATTCCTTCTTCCTAGTAAAGTCACCATGAACTTTTCCCCCAAGGAGTTGCCAGAGTCTTCTTTTCCCGAGTGAGGTCACCAGAGTTTTCCTCAGCTAAGTTGCCAAGATCCTCTCATCTCTAGAAAGCTGCCAAAGTTTTCCCCAATAGATTTGCCAGGATCTTCTTTTCCTCAATGGAGTCGCCGGGATTTTCTCATCCTCAACAAAGTGGGAAAAATCTCCCATTCCTCAGCCAGTCGCCAGGACTTTCTGTTCCCCATCAGAATGGACGGAATTTTTCTCATCCTCAGTAGAGTCGGCAGAATCGTTTTCCCGCGGAGTTATCATTTTCTCCCTAGTAGAGTTGCCCGGGTTTTCTGTTCCCCAATGGTTTCCCGAAGCATCCTTATACCCAGCATGAGTCTCTTCAACATAAGCTTCCCTAGCCGAGATTCCCATAGATTATCCTAGGAAGATCGTTCAGTGATCCTTTCTCCTCGCAGATCGACCAATGATCAATTTCCCCAGCGGAGCATTACGGAAAAAATCAAACATTTGCATGATCACAAGCCAGGTTTGAGCCAGTCACCTGTAAATACAAAAAATCACTTCACCAGCAATATACAAAACTCGTCCCCCGCAGACAAAGCCAGAATACTTTTTGCACTCTCAATACAGATACTTGTTTATACTTGTACATATTCTTTTTGACACTCGCCCATGTCATGCTTCCCCAGTAAGTCAAACACTCGTTTGTGTCTTGTGCATAATCCCCATTGTTGGAACTTTCTATCCGACATTCATTCTATGTCGCGATATCTTTTTAGCAGCCGTCCCAAGCTAGGTGATTGTCCTTCAACTTTTGATGACCGTCCCTCATCATTTATCTGATGGTCGTCCCCCTCGTTGATCTTTGTTATCTGGCATTCGTCCTATGTCGAGATAATCCCCAAGAGCAGTCGTACCCTGCTAGGTGATCTTCATTCACCTCTTGACGATCGTCCTTCATCATGCTTATTCGATGGTCGTCCCCATCGTTGATCTTTTCTGTCTGGCATTCATCCTATGTCGTGATGTTTTCAGCAGTCGTCCCCTGCTAGGTGATCGTCCTTCACCTTTTGATGATCGTCCCTCATCATTTTTTCATTTATTCTTTCACCCAATTGTCGTCCCCGTCGCGGTTTATTTACCCTTTAACCTGATGGTCATCCCCGTCAGTGCTTTCCTCATTTCTTTAATCCCCAGAGAGTTTTATTTCTTTACCCGATGGCCGTCCCCGTCGTGGTCTTTTTATTTTCCAGCATGGTGGTCGTCCCCGTCATTGCTTTACTTACCGTTTTTTCACCCCCAGCAGTCGTCCTCTGCTCGATGGTCGTCCTCCATCGCTTTCATTTGATACTCGTACTATACTGCCTTTTACAATTTATATCCCTTTTCTTCTTCTCCCCGGTGAGTGAAAATTTCGGACTGTCTTTGATATTCAACCACAAGTTATCTTGTTTGTCTGTTAAGCCAGGCGCTTACACCCTGCACAACTAACTCATGCTTGAATAGGGGTAGCTGTAAACACCCCAAATTTTCCCTCACTCTTTATCATACCATGGCTTGTGATCTTTCATATAGCATTGCATAAGCATATCACCTCCCATTGCATATTTATTTCATAGCATAACTGCATAACTAGGGTTTGTGATCAGATGAATCTAAGAAAGTGATCTGAGCTACCCCAATGGTCTTGAAGCATGACAAGAGGGTCCATGAGGGTTATATGATCATTTTACATCTCCAAGATTATTTTGGAGTCACAAAGTCTCAGAGGATTGCACAGAGGTCCAAGCAGGCTAGAGTTTTTCTGCACAGATGACCTAAAATTAGGGTTTTGGGTTTGAGGCCTTTAATCTCAAAGTTTTTGGTCATTCTTGATTCTAATGGTCTAAATATGTTATAAGGAGCATGTGTACCAAATTTGATGAAGAAATTCATTGTGGAAGTCATCTGATTAACTGGTAACTTATTGTTCAAGAAAAGTCAGAATCAGGGCATCTGAGGCCACCACCAATGGTACCAAAGGGTCATCTCCATCATTTTGAGGTTCTATGATCTTTATTTGATCTTATAAGTGGTTAAAAGTTCACAAGATTGAAGAATTTCAATCCGTTTGCAAACTTTCCATTTTTGGACATGACTTGTAATGAAAACTTTCCATTTTGGGGAAGATTTTCAACCTCCTCTTTCTTGATCAAAAAGGCTTCAAACGAAAAATCTTCAAACATGAAAGTTGTAGATTGGATCTTCCCATTTTCAAAAAGTACAAGAACTCCTCTTGATTCATCCTAGAACTCAAGATATGATGTTTCAAAGTTGGGAAAAATCTTGTAATTTTCAAGTATGTGCCAAAGAGGGATTTTTGCAAAATCAAGTTTCAAGACCTCTTATGACCTCTAATCCACTTCTAAGCTTCATTACATGATAACACAACATTGCTTGACCAAAATCATGCCTTGGATCACAAGTTTCTATGAGAAATCTTCACAAAATTTCCAAAGAGGGCAAAATGCAAAACCTGTGCTATCTTGCAATCTAAGTGTTACAGTTCACAAAATCTGATCTAAAGGCCCTCCATGAATCAAGCTGAAGCAAGACAAGCCTTGAAACAACCTCTGACCCGTGCCATGCCTCAAGTACACATTCTTTGATTTTTTTGCAAAATGGCCCATACCAATCACACTATGCCACACCAACTCCTCTGGCTAATCAGTACATCACATACAAACCTCAAGCAACTCATTTCACACAAGACACAAGCCTGAATCAAGCCATAAGCTCAGATTGCCAAAAATCACCTCATACCTTCATCTCTTAGAATCACATTGTACAACCATCAAACTTTGTTTCTTTCTTCAGCAATCAACTCAAAATCACCTAAGGATCATTTCCCTCCCCTTGGCATGGCCTGAAACACTCCATAACCAAAACACGATTTCTGAGTTATCAGAACCAAACATCACAAACCAGCCATCATAAACTTGTTCTAAGCTTTCCAGAAGCATCAAGGTGATCATTGGAGTGGAATAGCATCAAGAAGAGGGCCAGAAAGCTCAAAACTGCAAAGCATCATCTCAGGTATTCACCAAGAACGTTTTTTCTAGAACTCCTATTTTAAGTTCCAATGTGAAAGAGCATGCTCCACTGATCATTCTGTGCTTTGTATTTTTGAAAATGGTTGAGAAACAAGGATGTATTGTTGTTCTAAAATTTTTAAACTAAATATGTTCTTGTTCGATTCTTGATTTTGATGCATGATAAATAAGTTTTGAGACTGGATTCATGTTTAGGGAGGTTAGATGATTCATTCTGGAGGTTTTGGGGGCTTGGGTGGTGTTTTGAGCATTTCCGGTGAGAGAGTGCGTCGGAGAAGATGACCGGAGGTCTTCTCCGGCCACCTGAGAGTCATTAGGGTTTGATTTAGGGTTAATTAAGCCAGTTTAAATTCTGACCATAGGATCTTGCTTACCCGCGTGTTTGGATGGCCCAGATTCACTCAGTTAGCCCTAATTATAATTAATTAAATTAATTAAGTTTAATTAGTCAGATTCAATCCCAGCCATTCATCTGCGCGCGCAGTCAACCCTAATTTGAATCTGGGCCATCAGATTGGATTACTTCTTATTTTATTTAATTTTTATTTCATTTCTTTCACATATTTATTAAAAATAGCAAAAAAAACATTTTTAAAATACCATTTTCTGCATTTTCACTTTAAATATTTTTCTTAACTTAAAAACATTTTTTATTTTACTTTTTGCATTAAAAAAGTATTTTTAAATCATTTAAATGTTTTATTTAATTAATTAATTGATTTTGATTAATTAAAAATACATTTAGGTTTCTAAAAATCACCAAAAAATTCATGATGCATTCTCATACATTTAGAAACATTTACAAACTCACCATACAAATTTATTTTTAGGTTTGATCATTTTTTCACAATTATCTTTGAATTAGGGTTCATAAAATTCCTATTTTCTAACCCTAACTTGAAAAATTCATTTCTGATCAACCATGATGGGTTTAAACTTGATTCTTTTTGCATTGTTTCATATATTGCATCGAGTATCTAGGTTATTTATCTCATAATTTTGCATTGCATTTTCAATTTGATTTGTATTTTCCCTTTAGAAGTACCCAAAAACCCTAGCAAACTTAGGAAATTCATAACTTCCTCTAGGTTTAGCTTCTGACCTTCACCTTTGGGTAGTAATCTTGTGTATTATTAGGTTTTGTTTGAGTTCAATTTCAAATTTTTATCATAATTTATGCTTCTGTTTTGGTCATATGCATCTCATGCATTCATAAAACCCTAATTTCTCATGTTCATTTGCATTCATCTTTGCATATCACAATCATGTGATCTTGCCATGTCATTCCAAGCATTTGTATGTCATATTATACATCTTACAACATGTTAGAACATTTCTTGATCATTTCTTAATTCATTTGGTATGCTTTGCATTCATTACATTTCATGAACATCCATGTGTTTTCAAGTTTCTAACATGCCATATTTGCATTCCATCTCTTGTATGAACACTCATATGCATCATGTATGACTTTGCATCATCTCATAACACATTTGAATTGCATATTCACTTCTAGTTTTGGTCATTTCACTTCCATTTGCTTTATTTCCTTTTGCTTTGCATCTTATGCATCTCACACTAACATTTCAGGGGCTTCTGGTAAGTTGTTTGGAATGTGGATTTCCCTTCACATCCCACCTCTTCTCATATCTTCATATGCATTCTTTACTTTTCTTTGAAGTGAAATTGCTTCACTTATGCTCTCTCATTCTTACTTTCTTTCTTTTAGGTTACTTAACTTCTTCAGGAAGTAAGTAACCTATTCTCTTTCTCCTTCTCTTTTCATCTGCTTCTTCTTCCATGGGGCCTTCCTGAAGATCTTCTATTTAAGCCTCACAAACCATAGGATATCCAAGCATGATAATTTTTAGGGTTGTACAAAGTCTCCCCTTAGCTTTTTACCTTTGAGTCTCCTTGAGTCTCTCTTCTCATCTCATAATCAGAGGCTAAACACTTAAAGCTTTAGGACTTTGAATTAGGGTTATGCATGCATTCTTATCTTAGGATGGAGTGTATAAATTTAAACCTTAGTGTTAAACCTTTAATTTGTTTACACCTCTTAATCAAAACACCTAATAATCACTAAGACTTAAGGTTGTAACTTGGGCCTTATGTTAGGGTTCTATCTCTTCCTTTTGGTTAAGAGGGACTAAACCTAGTGTTTAATGGACAAGTCCCCCTCAAGTTGTCTTACAAACATAAAATCCACTACTTAATCTCACCTCTTAATTAAAATCCACTTAATAAAAGGCTTGTTATATAATGAATTTAGTCCCTAACCATGGATTAAGTTGAGGTATCTTCCTCAGTTTAAGTGTTCTCATCTATCATCCTTCTCTTAGGATGGTGTAATGAGTTCACTAATCCCTGATTAGAGATTAAACTCATTACTTAACACTAAACAAAAACCCAAAAACACTTAATAAATACCAAGTAGGTTAATGATCTTAATCTTATATCATCATGGTAATTAAGTTGAGATGCTTATCTCATACTTAAGTAGGCTCATTATCCCTAATCAGGGAGGATATAATGAGTTTACAACCCTTGATTTAGGCTTAAGCTCATTATCCTATGCAAAACACCAAAAACAAAAAAAACTGAAAACACAAAAAAAACAATAATCGTCTCCTTCGGGATTCTTTTCTCATCACACTCAATCTTAAACGAGAACTCGCTTCTTCCGTCTAATGTGAGACAGTTAGCACTCGAGCCAAACGAGTCATACACTTGAGCATGGGCAAGCAAGCAGTTCACTGTCAAATCATCCCAGTCTCTTTGAGTCGAACTACGGTGTTCTGACTTCCTCATTGCATGAGAGGATATGTAGGCATAACTTAACAGTTATCGAACAAAAGTCTCTTTGTCTCCCCTCTCCTTCCAACTTTCTTTCTAAGCCTCATCTTTGAGCATTTCACCACTTATTTTGCACTGACACACATTCTTTTCTCCCTAGCTTTTATACACAGTCAGCATATAAACTACCCCTTTTAAAACACAATCAAGTAATCATGGATCCCGTCGAGTACGACGGACGATATGGGTGCTAATACCTTCCCAGGTCGTAACCAACCCCCTTTCTCAGTTTCTTTGGTTCGTAACCATCTTATCCATATCCTTCCGGGTTTATGCCGCATTACCTTTCCTTCGGGATAAAAATTCCTAGCTGGCGACTCTATTCAACCTCAACCTCCAACATCGCCGACCGTCCGCGTCTGCACCGGGACGTAAGTCTTCGGGAGCGACACCGGGCACACGACCGAAATATTTAGAGCCTTCTAGCTGAAAGTCCAGGATTTAATTGATGCAAAAGCTATAAATTTTTCTCCTCCTCCGAATGTTGTTAATAACCCAATGCCTGATCATGGAGGCGCACAGGTAAATATTGTGGAGGACAGGGAAGTGTTGAATCTGATTGTTGATGTAAGTGAAGTTAAGACACCACTGATGGTAGTAAAGAATTGTTTTTTAAAGGGGAAAGTATTCCCTGGATGTAATGATGATTGTGAATAGTGCTTGGTTTGTGATAATGGTTGCAGTAACCTGAAGGATGGGATACAGAGCTTGATAGATGAAGGTTCCCTGCAATTTTATAAGGTTAACAACGAAAGAGACGATGTTCAACTGTGACTATCTACTATACACATGCTGAAATTTCGGTGACTCTGAGGCCGAAACTAGTTACTATCTTCATACTTAATGATGTGAGTCCAATAACCATCACTGCTCCGGGACCTATGCCATATCCTAGTGAGAAATAAATTACGTGGCATTACGACGCAGATGTTTATGTTCAGGGTCAGAAGCAATAGGAGAAGAATCGGGTAGTGAGTGGGTCCCATGTTGATAATGTTGGTGGAGTGGAGGTGTTACCCGCATTGGACGTCTATTCGCTCTACAGACTTTAAGAACGGATACTAAAGCTGAAGTAGTAGCTAGAGTGAAGGGTAAACAGGTAGCAACAAAGGAGTTGGTGACTTCTTCTACAGGTCAAAGTACCTTTGAGAAAGAGTTTGGAGAATTTATGCGGATAATCAAGAAAAGTGATTATAAAGTGGTGGAGAAGTTGAACCAAACCCCATCGAAGATTTCAATTTTATCCTTGTTAATGTGCTCCTAGGCTCACATGGAGGCCCTATTGAAGGTTTTGCAGATGGCCTATGTACCTCAAGAAATCACAATGAGTCAACTGGAATCCGTAGTTGCAAATGTTAATTCTAGTCATGGGCTAGGGTTCACGGATCATGATCTGACATCAGAGGGTCGCAACCATAACAAAGCCTTGCACATCACAATGGAGTGCAAGGGGTTGTGTTTTTGCATGTTCTGGTAGATACCGGTTCATCCTTGAATGTATTACCTAATAAATCCTTGATGAAGTTGGACGCTGATGGGATCATCTTGAGGCGCAGTGACCTGGTGGTGCACGTTTTCGATGTCTCTAAGAGATCTGTGTTCGGGGAAGTGGAGCTGCCCGTGAAAATTGGTTTATAAACTTTTAAAAGCACTTTATATGTGATGGATATACAACCATTATATATCCTTTTGGGCAGACCCTGGATACATACTGCAGGCGTAGTTACATCCACTCTGCACCAGAAATTAAAATATGTGGTTGACGGGCAAGTTGTCACTGTCTATGGCGAGGAATACATCTTTGTGAGTCATCTGTCGATGTTCAAATACGTAGAAATGGATGGTGAGATCCACGAGACGTTGTGCCAAGTGTTCGGAACTATGAATATTAATAAAGTCTCTCCTAGTCCGGTGGTTCAGAGAAGTGAACAAGTGGGTACCTCCATAGAATCCTACAGACAGGATTTTGAGGTAGTTCAATCATGCAGTGCCCAAGGCTGGGGCAAGCTTATTGAGGTGGACAAAAAGGAAGACAAATTTGGGATTGGCTATCAACAGGGCGAAACAGTTGTTTTCAAGGGCAATGGTTTGATAAGTTTCTCCAATGGAGGTGTTATTGATCTTAATCAGATGTGTGCTACTGTTGCAGATAACAACTGCGACCTGGACAACTGGGTACGCCCGTACATTCCCGGGGAAGACCTCAAGAACTGGTTCGCTGAGGAAATTTTCCAAGTTACTCTTCAGACAAAGTAATTTTTCTTGTTTTTCTCATATCATTTTGCATGTCAAATCCTACACTCTGCCCAAGGTGTACCGATCCATTTGTAGGGCCACCTTTGCATTTACTGCAGTTTATTTTATCATGAATAAAGGAGATTTTTTATTTAAAATTGTGTTCTCTTTCTTTTATTTTAAATTTTTTCACAAAAACAATAAAATGTCAATGTTTTATTTTGTTTTTCTTTTCCATAAAATGAACTCTAAATTAAGCACATCAGTTGTGCAGACCTAATCACCCGAATTTCACGGATAATAGTTCTGCTATTACCAAGTATGATTTCAATAATCCTATTTATCACGATGATGAAGGGGTTGAGGATGAATGTGAACTCCCCGAAGAATTAGCTAGGTTGTTGATATAGGAAGAAATGGTTATTCATCCTTATTAGGAGGAGATTGAAGTCATCAATATTAGGTCCGAGGATGCAAAGAAGGAAATCAAGATTGGGGTCAGTCTGCAGGTTGGGGTGAAGGAAGATTTGATTGATATGCTTCGTAAGTATGTGGATATCTTTTCATGGTCGTATCAAGATATGCCAGGTGTTAAAAAATATGGTTGGGCCTAACTCAACCCTACAAAATCGGTTGGTAGAGTGAGGATTTCTCCCACTTCTATACACAAGTTCATGCCATATATTTTCCGATGTGGGACTCTTAACACACCCTCTCACGCCCAGGATTGGACATTTGGAGCGTGGAAATAAATGGTGGGTGGCCCGATAGCAGAAACCATAGAACGTGGCCCACCGGATCTTAAACGAGGCTCTGATACCATGCTAAGAAATGTGGTTGGGCCTAACTCAACCCTACAAAACTGGTTGGTAGAGTGAGGATTGCCCCCACTTATATACACAAGTTCAGGCCATATATTGTCCGATGTTGGACTCTTAACACCATGTTTAGTACTGACATCGTTGTACATAAGCTGCCATTGAGAGAGGAATGCCCACCAGTTAAACAGAAGCTTCGTAGAACTCGTCCGGACATGGCAATGAAGATCAAATAGGAAGTTCAGAAGTAGTGGGATGTCGGATTCCTTGTCGTAACTAGTTATTTACCTTGGGTAGCTAACATTGTGCCAGTACCAAAGAAAGACGGCAAGGTCCGGATGTGCGTTGATTACCGGGATCTTAACAGAGCAAGTCCGAAAACCGACTTTCCATTACCTCACATTGATGTATTGGTAGACAACACCGCTCAGTTCTCGGTATTCTCCTTCATGGATGGTTTTTCCGGGTATAATCAAATTAAGATGGCACCAGAAGACATGGAGAAAACAACGTTCATTACCCTATGGGGTACTTTCTGCTATGAAGTGATGCCTTTTGGGTTGAAGAACCAAGGGGCAACGTATCGGCGGACCATGGTAACATTGTTCCACGATATGATTCATAAAGAAATAGAATGTTATGTGGATGACATGATTGCCAAGTCCAGAACTAAGTAAGAGCATCCGGTTAATATAAAGAAGTTGTATGAAAGACTGAGAAAGTTTCATCTGAGATTAAATCCAAACAAGTGAAGTTTTGGAGTGCGATCTGGTAAACTGTTGGGTTTCATTGTGAGTCAAAAAGGATAGAGGTAGTTCCTACCAAAGTAAAAGTGATACAAGATATGCCTGTACCGAAAACTGAAAAAGAAGTACGTGGTTTCTTGGGTAGATTGAACCACATTGCAGGGTTCATATCTCACCTCACAGCCACTTGTGATCCAATATTCAAATTGCTAATAAAAGAGCAAGCGGTTAGGTGGAATGATGATTGCCAAAGGGCTTTCAAAAAGATAAAGGAATATTTGCATGAACTCCTATTCTGATACCTCCGGTTCTAGGGAGGCCACTCATCATGTATTTGACAATACTTGAAGTGTCCATGGGTTGTGTACTCGTTCAACACGATGAGACAGGTAGAAATGAGCACGTCATCTACTACCTGAGCAAGAAATTCAACGACTGGGAATCAAGATACTCAATTCTTGAAAAGACATGTTGTGCACTCGCATGGGCTGCTAAGAGTTTGAGACAATACATGCTTACACACACAACCTTGCTGATTACAAATATGGATCCTATAAAGTATATATTCGAGAAACCAGCATTGACCGGAAGGGTTGCCCGTTGGCAGATGGTGCTGACTGAATATGAAATCCAATACACTTCTCAAAAGGCCATCAAAGGAAGTGTTCTTTCAGACTATCTTGTGCAACAACCTTTGGATGATTATCAACCCATGCGTTTTGACTTCCCTGATGAGGACATCATGTACCTCAAAGCTAAAGACTGTGAGGAACCACTCCCGGAGGAAGGGCCAGACTCTGAATCCAAATGGAGTATGATGTTTGATGGGGTTGCAAATATGAATGGTCGCGGAGTTGGTTTCGTTCTTATTACTCCTGAAGGTGTTCACTTTCCCTTCGCTTCCAGATTGACTTTTGGTTGCACCAACAATGAAGAAGAATACGAGGCTTGTATCACGAAAATAGAGGAGGCGATTAATCTGAGGATTAAGACCCTTGATATATTTGGAGATTTAGCTCTTGTGATTAATCAGATCACGGGCAAGTGGTATACCCGTAAACCTCACTTAATTCCATATCGGGATTATGCAAGAAGATTGTTGACTTTCTTCACGACAGTAAAGCTTCATTACATACCACGTGATGAGAATCAGTTTGCCGATGCATTGGCTACTCTTTCTTCAACGATCAAAGTGTTACAATGGAATTATGTTCCCAATATTGACATATCATGACTCTATATACATGCATACGTGTTTGCTGCCGATGTAGTGTCTAATGACAAGTTATGGTATCATGATATCAGGTGTTTCCTGAAGAGTCAGGAATACCCAATCGGGGCTACTTCCAATGATAAGAAGACTTTGAGGCGACTTGCTGCAAGTTTCTTCTTGAATACATACGGCGTGATTTACAAGACGAACTTTA
Source organism: Lathyrus aphaca (assembly GCA_963966055.1). NCBI lineage: Eukaryota > Viridiplantae > Streptophyta > Magnoliopsida > Fabales > Fabaceae > Lathyrus > Lathyrus aphaca. Next base: position 167,535,701 of record OZ014523.1, read on the forward strand.
ACATGGTCTTGCCTAGATGTATGGATAAGCAGGAAGCGGATATCTTAATGCAGGAAGTACATGAAGGATCTTTCGGTGCATATGTCGGAGGACATGCAATGGCAAAAACGTTGTTAAGATCGGGGTATTACTGGTTAACCATGGATTCAGATTGTTCATACGCCTAAAAGGGGCACAAGTTCCAGATTTATGCAGACAAAGTGCATGTGCCTCCGAGTCCGCTGAATGTCATGACATCTCCTTGGCCCTTTTCCATGTGGGGCATTGAAATGATCGGGAAGGTTGAGCATACTACTTCTAATGGTCATCGTTTCATCCTGGTCGCAATTGACTACTTTACTAAGTGGGTTGAAGCAACATCTTATGCCAACATCAACAAGCAAGTGGTTGCTAGATTTCTGAAAAGAGACATCATTTACAGATACGGAGTGCCTGAAAGAATCATTATTGACAATGATTCTAATCTCAACAACAAGATAATGGTTGAGTTATGTCGGGACTTCAAAATACAACATTACAATTCTTGTCCTTACCGTCCAAAGATGAATGGCGCGGTCGAGGCGGCTAATAAGAACATAAAGAAGATTGTGTAGAAGATGGTGGTCACTTACAAAGATTGGCATTAGATATTACCATTTTCTTTACGTGGGTACAGAACGTCAGTCATGATATCCATTGGGGCAACACCTTTCTCACTAGTGTATAGTATGGAAGTTGTCCTACCTGTTGAAGTTGAGATCCCTTCCTTGAGGGTGATGATGGATGTTGTCGCTCCTCGGAAAAGACACTAGGTCCCACGGTACAGACGCGAACAGTCGGCAAAAGAGAAAGAGGTTGAATTGAATAGAGTCGCCAACTAGGCATTTTTATCCCGAAGGAAAGGTAATTCTGCATAAACCTGGAATGAGATGGATAAGACGGTTGCGAACCAGAGAAACTGAGAAAGGGGGTTGGTTACGACCTGGGAAGGTATTAGCACCCAGATCGTCCGCCGTACTCGATGGGATCCACGCTTATAAGATTGTGTTTAAGGGGGTAAGTGTATGTGCTATCTGTGCGCAAAAGCTAGGGAAAGAAAGTACAAGTGTCAATACAAAAGGTGTGAATTGCTCAGGAATTGAGGCTTAAAAAAGAATGCTGAAAGAGGGGGAAGACAAAGAGACTTTTGTTCGATAACTGTTAAGTTATGCATACGTATGCTCTTGTGCAATGAGGAAGTCAGAACACCGTAGTTTGACTCAAAGAGACTGAAAAAAGAAATTACTGTGAACTTCATGCTTGTCTATGCTCAAGTGTATGACTCGTCTAGCTCGAGTGCTAACTGTCTTGCATTAGACGGAAGAAACAAGTTCTCGTTTGTGAATGAGTGTGATGAGAAAAGAATCCCGGAGGAGACGATTATTGTTTGTTATTGTGTTTTTCAGTTTTTTATTGTTTTTTATGTTTTGCATAAGATTATGAGCTTAAGCCTAAATCAAGGGCTTGCAAACTCATTATATCCTCCTTGATTAGGGATAATAAGCCTACTTAAGTATGAGATAAGCATCTCAACTTAATTACCATGATGATGTAGGATTAAGATCATTAACCTACTTGTGATTATTTAGATGTTTTTGGTTTTTGTTTAGTGTTAAGTAATGAGTTTAATCTCTAACCACAGATTAGTGAACTTATTACACCATCCTAATAGAAGGATAATAGATGAGAACACTTAAGCTGAGGAAGATACCTCAACTTAATCTATGGTTAGGGATTAAATTCATTATATAACAAAGCCTTTATTAAGTGGATTTTTATTAAAGGATGAGATTAAGAAGTGTATTTTATGGTTTGTAAGACAACTTGAGGGGGACTTGTCCATTAAACTCTAGGGTTAGTCCCTCTTAACCATAAGGAAGAGATAGAACCCTAATGTAAGGCCCAAGTTACAAGATAAAGTCTTAGTGATTATTAATGTGTTTTGATTAAGAGGTGTAAAAAAATTAAAGGCTTAACACTAAGGATTAAAGTTATACACTCCATCCAAAGATAAGGATGCATGCATAACCCTAATTCCAAAGTCCTAAAGCTTTAAGAGTTTAGCCTCTGATTAAGAGATGAGAAGAGAGACTCAAGGAGACTCAAAGGTAAAAAAGTTAGGGGGGACTATATACAACCCTAAAAGTTATCATGCTTGGATATCCTATGGTTTGTGAGGATTAAAAGAAAGGATCTTCAAGAAGGCAACCATGGAAGAAGCAGATGAAAAGAGAAGGAGGAAGAAGAATAAGTTACTTACTTCCTGAAGAAGATAAGTAACCTAAAAGAAAGAAATAAAGAAGGAGAGAGCATAAGTGAAGCAAATTCACTTCAAAGACAAGTAAGAATGCATATGAAAAGGAAAGAAGAAGTGGGAGGTGAAGGAAAATTCACCTCCCAGATAACTTACCAAAAGGTTCCTGAAATGTTAGTATGAATGCATAAGGAATGAAATGAAAATAAATAAAACAAATGAAGGTGAAAAGACCAAATTCAGAAGTTATTATACAATGCAAATGGCATATGAGATGATTCAAAGTCATACAAGATACATATGAATGATCATACAAGGATGAGATGCAATGGAAGCATGTTTAGAAGCATGAAAACACATGGATGTTCATGAAATGTAATGGATGCAAAGCATATCAAAATGCTACAACAATGATCAAGCAATGTTTCAAAAATGTCCTAAGATGTCTAAGATGACATACAAAAGAATGGAATGGCATGGAACGTTCACAAGTTCATGATATGCAAAGAAGAATGCAAATGAAGATGCAAAATTAGGGTTTTAAGGAAACATGAGATGCATATGACCAAAACAGGAGCAATCACCATGATAAAAAATTGAAATTGAGCTCAAACAAAACCTAAACCTATACACGATCACACCCCAAAGGAGAAGGTCAGAAGCCAATCCTAGTGAAAGTTATGAAATTCCTAAGTTTGCTAGGGTTTTTGGGTGCTTCTAAAGGGAAAATGAAAATCAAATTGAAAATGCAAGATAAAAATATGATATAAATAACCTAGAAACTATATGCAATATGTGAAACAATTCAAGAAGAACCAAGTTCAAGCTCGTCATGGTTAGGCAGAAATGAATTTTTCAAGTTAGGGTTAAAAATGTGAAATTTAAGAACCCTAATTCAAAGAAAATTGTGAAAAGATGATCAAACCTAAAAAGAAATTTGTATGGTGAGTTTGAAAATGTTTCTAAATGTTTAAGAATGCTTCATGATTATTTTGGTGATTTTTAGAAACCTAAATGCATATTTAATTAATTAAAATCAATTAATTAATAAAATAAAACATTTAAATATTTTAAAAATACTTTTTTAATGCAAAAAATAAAATAAAAATTCTTTTTAGGTTAAGAAAAATATTTAGAATAAAAATGCAAAGTTTGAGATTTTTTGAATGATTATTGCTATTTTAAATAAATTATGGAAAGAAATGCAATAAAAATGAAAATAAAATAAATTAAAATGGAAAGTCAAAGGATCCAATGGCTGAGATTTGAACTGGGGAGGGGAGGGTTGACTGTGCGCGTGATCTAAGGGCTAAGATTCAAACTGAGTTAATTTTAATTAATTAAACCTAATTAACTAATTAATTATGAATTAAGTTAATGATGCAATCTGGACCACTCAAACGCGCGCTAACCCTTCAACCTATCTTCTTCCCTAGGCTACCCCAAACCCTCTAAAGCTCTAGAATCAATCCTCTAACATCCCTAAGCATGAATCCAGTGTCAAACAACATTTATGTTCCACCAAAATCATGAATCGAAGCAAAACGGAAAAATACACAAAACTTTCAGAAGCTAAATACATGCTTGATACTCAACCATTTTCAAAAGTAAAGACATCAGCATGACCAGGGAAGCATGTAGTTTGATATTGTAACTTAAAAAAAGAGTTCTGGAAAAAAGTTCTTGATGATACCTGAGATGAAGCTTTCTCAATCTGAGCTTTCTAGACCTCTCCTTGGTGCAAAACCACTCCAATGATCCCCCTTATGCTTCTGAAAGGCTTGAAACAAGTTTGTATGGCTTGGTTTATGAGTTTTAGTCGTGAATATTCAGAAATCGTGTTTGTGTTTGGGCTTGTTTTAGGCAATGGCAATGGGTGGGAAATGATCCTTAGGTTATATGGACAACTCAGGCAAAAAAAGGTATCCCGGTGGATTGAAAACCCGAAATGGAGGTCCACGCAAAAGAGGGAATAAGTGAATGACTGTGATTTGAGTTATCTGTACTACGTCGTCGTCTCACTCAACCTAGAAATCTCCAAAGGGTAGGAATCAGTTTAGTCTTCTTCTTCAGAAAACAAGATCAACAAGGAGAAATCTTGAAGACATACTGGCTATAGCAGAATTGAAACTCAATGGAATGCCGCTTCACATTGTCATTAGGATAGTTTCTTTTCTCAATTTACAGTGATCACCTCTTTCTAGGGGATTGCTTTTTGTTGTATCTTTGCCTATTCACAGGCCCATCAATAGGAGAATTATTCAGTCAAAAAGCTTCATCCTTGTTTTTATTTATACATGTTTTGTTTGCAAAAATGTCCTGATTTTTTTATAAAAGAATATTGCATTTAAATAAGATGGATTTACAAACATCATGCAAAAGGGGAAAACTTTTAAATTCACTTTTAATGTTGAATAGAATCGGGTGGTGAACTCAGGACATATCATTCCCTAGGATATGTGTGTGCATATTTTGTTGTTGTAGGACTTGCACCTCAGAAACTGAAGATGTTACAAGGTGATATCCCCCAAGCATATTTTCTCCCCATCGAGAAATGCCTTACAACTCTTACCTCCAGAAGGAAGGGTGATTCCCATACATCATCCCTAGTAGAGTTCAAAATGGACTTCCCAAGCTGAGTTAGAAAATGGTGGTATCCCCAGCAGAACTTCAAGATCAATTGAACTTTTCTCATCCCCAAGCGGAGTCTCTATCCCCAACAGGAAGTCGAATGCCTTGTGTCCCCACAGAGTCAGAATTGTCAAATTCTTTCCCCAACATGAGTATTTGACCAAGCATCTCCTATGCCAAGTCAGAAGATCGTCATTTCCCTGCAGAGTTTTACGATTGGGATTCATCTCATAATTGAAATATTCCCCACGAAGTCGCCAGTTCATTTTTGGCAAGTGCGACAAGGCGGTGTAGACAGATTTCTTCACATCTCTTATTCAACAAAGTATCATCCTCTTACAGATTTTCAAGATCAATGCAGCGATCATTTGTTCCTTGATAACTCAAATTTATATCGATTATTTAATACGATTCATGATTAATTAACACATTTATTTATTTGTTTTGAATGATTTTACGCGCAAATTGTGTTTGTTTTGTAGACATTCGATCGAACACATTGTTTTGAGGCAAGAATGCGAAAAGGAAGCTTTTAAACCAAGAAACTAAGAAAACAGAAGAAAAAAAGGACAGAAAAATGCATTTTTGCATTTCACCATCCAAACGGTTGTCTCATTAATGAGACAGTCGTCTCACTCAATGAGACGCCCAACTTGGGCATTGAGTTGGTTGTTTCACATGCAAAGTGACCGTTTCAATTCTGTGACGCTCGCTTCAAACCAATTGACCCAGTAACATAAAGCCTGTAACAGAAGCAATACAAAGTCAATACCAGAGAGATTTTCGTTCAACACACAGAAAATACCTCAACCCTAATCCACAAGTCCATCAAACCCAGTCAAAATCCTAGTAGAAGTCCAAACCATGAATCTCTCAATAAACTCCATCACAACATCGATAAATAGAGCTCCCCGCCACTGAAGCTGGGAGCTTCGATTTTACGTCTAATTTCTGCCTTTTTCAATTTCGAAGTTCGCATTTTATTTTTCATTATTAGTTCGCCTTTTATTTTCTTTATTTGTTCGCATTGTATTTTCTTTACTGGTCCTTAGTGATAGTTTCCGCCACCAGGGAACTATCTATCGCCATTTTTATTGTTTTAAGCCACTACAATTTTTATTTACTGTTCAAGTTTCGAAGTTTGGTTGATCTAGACAGTAAAACTAAGTTTCCTATTTTAATGTTATTTTATTTATTTATTATCGCACTTATTTACATTATGCAATTCTCTTCCTTCTACCTTTCTTTATTTAATATGCCAGCTTAAACCGTTAATCGGTATGTAATTGTGTAAACCAGAATGAATTCGATAGAGTTAGGCTGGAACTTTAAATTAAGTTACAATCTGGTTTCGATTTCTTATTTTAATTCGATTTCATTACAAGAGTAAGAAAGTATAAAAGATTAGGATTAAGACCACGAGAGTGTGAGATTCTAGTCGGATAGCTGAAATCGAGCATTAGTTTTAAACACAACGGGATCACTTTAAAGCTAATTAGAACCTTTAGGTTTCCAAAAAGTATTTCTAACTTGGATTGACACAGCGGGAACGCTCAATTGGACTTAGGAGTATGGTATTAGGCAAGACCACGGGAGTGTGAGTCGAGGACTTTTAAACCGATAGTTTCTACATAGAGATAAGTTAATAAACCATAATAAGCCGACCCTTTATTGAATTCGCGAAGGCGAAATCAATTACGTACCGATAATTTATATCATTAATTTAATTTAATTAATTCTTAATCCTTTAAAACCTAAAACATGAATCACCTTAGCTAAACATAGCAACACCCGGCTACACTAGGTTAATTATCAAGTCTCGGTGGGATCGATGTCTTTTATTACTACGCGATAGACTATGCACTTGCAGTTAGTAACCGTTAGACTCGGTGAGTCGCAATCAAGTTTTTGGCACCGTTGCCATGGACTTAAATTTAGTCAATAGTGTATTAAATTGTTGCGTCGTGTAGACTAGGGAAACAAAATTTACTCTTTCCTTTGTCGATTGTATGCCCAGTATTCGCTCCCGAGGCGAAGACTTAGAACCCTTGATCGATGAAGTAGAATGTTTCTTAAGTTCGAGACGCTGAACTAAACCCAACGAAACCCTTATTCCTGAAATTACTTTACAACCAGTTGAAGAACCAATCATGGCCGAAGAAAACGGAGGACCACCTCTTTCACTTAAGTCCTATGTGACTCCAAGCCAACTAGAACCACACAATAGTATTGTCGCACCAGTCATAGCCCGAAACAATTTTGAAATCAAACCTTCATTTCTGCAAGCTGTACAACAAAACCAGTTTTCTGGAAGTCCGACAGACGATCCGAATGAACACCTGACGAAGTTCGTGCAATACGCAGACATTGTGAAAGAAAATGGTGTAACTCAAGGCGCAATCAGACTAAGACTCTTTTCGTTCTCCTTAAGAGATAGAGCATGGGTCTGGTTATAATCATTACTAGCCAACTCGGTCACAACATGGGCAGAAGTGAAAAAAGTCTTCTTATCTCGTAATTTTCCGCCAAGCAAAACAACTATGCTGAGAGCCCAGATTAACAAATTTCGACATAAAGATGATGAATCACTTTATAAAGCATGGGAAAGATACAAGGACCTGTTAAGATTATGTCCACACCATGGGTTTGAAAACTGGGTAACCATCATAACCTTCTATAATGGACTTCTATACAACACCAGGATGACAATAGACGCTATCGCGGACGGCGCTCGTATGGATAAACATTACGAATAAGCCTATAACCTCATTGAAAACATGGCTCAGAACCATTGCTAATGGGGAAGGGAAAGAATGCCAGTAGAGAAGAACCATGCTAAAGGAGGAATGTACGAAGTGAACAGTTTTGATCACGTAAATGCGAAGATGGATGCCATAGTTCATAAGATCGATAACTTGACCATAACACCACCAGCCACCGTGGCTGCCGTAACTCCAAATTGCGAGATTTGTGGAATCCCAGGACACACATCGCCGAATGTCATCTTCTTGCCGGATTAGCCACAGATTAGGTAAACTATGCTCAAGGAAATCCGTATTCTAACACATACAACCCGGGATGGAAGAATCACCTGAATTTCTCTTACAAGAATAACAACGCCTTGTATGCACCTAATCAGGCACCAAATGCACTACCAGGATATCAGAAAGTTGTTGCACCCAATCCTAATGTTCCTAGAAAATCAAATCTTGAGGTGATGATGGAAAACTTCATAGCTACCGAAGCTCAAACAAACAAGGATTTCCTAAATCGGAACATCCATACTAGTGAACATATAAAGCAATTGGTAACCAAGGTAGATGCTTTAGCTAATCATAATAAGATGTTAGAAACCCAAATTTCTCAAGTAGCTCAACAACAAGCATCAACTCCTGCTCCAACTAGAACTTTTCATGGACAACCGCAACCAAATCTCAAGGGTCATGCAAATGCAGTTTTACTAAGAAGTGGAAAAGAATTGGACGGACCTGCTGATCCTAGAACCCAAAACCCAGCCATGTATCAACAACCTCAACCTGAGAAATAAACCGAGAAAATTGATAAACCACAACCACGGGAAAAGGAAACCAACGAACAAGAGGTTGAGGAGAAAGAAAAACCTTATGTACCTCCGCCACCATATAAACCACCAATTTTGTACCCCCAACAGTTAACAAATTATAAAACAATGGGACAATTTAAGAAATTTGTTGAGCTTCTAAGACAATTAAACATTACCATACCCTTTATAGAAGTTATAAAGCATATGCCTTCATATGCTAAATTTTTGAAGAATATCCTATCTAACAAGAAGAAAATCGAAGAAAACAAATAGTTACACTTACTGTTGAGTGTTGCGCTATTATTAAAAATAATATGCCACCTAAATTGAAGGATCTAGGAAGTTTCTCTATTCCTTGTGTAATAGGAAAGTTCATCATAGACAAAGCTCTATGCAACCTAGGAGCCAATATAAGCATTATGTCATTATCTATTTATAAGAAACTCGATATGGGACAACTTAGATCGACTAAGATGTCAGTTCAGCTAGTCGATCGCTCAGTCAAGTTTTCGGTTGGTATTTTAGAAAATATTCTTATACGAATATGCCAGTTTTACATCCTGACTGATTTCATAATCATGGACATCAAAGAGGATGCTACGACCCCTATCATACTAGGAAGACCATTCTTAGCCACGGCCGGAGCAATCATAGATGTAAAGAAAGGCAGACTGACATTCGAAGTAGGAGAAGAAAAACTTGAATTCATTCTAACCCAATTTCTCCAAGCTCCAGCCATAGACGATGCCTGTTATTTCTTAGATGTCATTGACGAATGCATACGAGAAATGGAAAAAGAAGAGACTACTTATTCTGACATAATGAAGATCCCATCTCCTTTAATTTTCGAAGATGAGAATTGGAAAGAACCTTATAAAGACGAAAGCTTAAATGAAATTTTAGCTCTTACACCTGACCATATGTTATGCCCAAAGAAACCCGATCTTGAACTCAAGACATTGCCTAACAATCTTAGATACGAGTTTCTCGATTCGGAACTTAAAAGACCTGTTATAGTAAACGCAGACTAAGGACAGCTCGAAACAGAAAAACTTTTATACGTCCTAATAAAATATCCAACCGCGTTAGGTTATAACATATCTGACCTGAAAGGAATAAGCCCTTCGATATGTATGCATCACATTATGCTGGAGGAAGATTGTAAAACCTTTAGAGAACCTCAGAGAAGGATTAATCTGATTCTAAGTACTGTAGTCAAGGAAGAAGTAAATAAGTTGTTAGACGCATGGATTATATATCTGATATCTTAAAGTCAGTGGGTCAGCCCAGTGCACATCGTACCGAAGAAGGGAGGCATTACAGTCACAAAAAACGCCTGAGGCGAGTCTATAACACAAAGAGTAGTAATCGGATACATAATGTGTATCGATTATCGAAAACTAAACAAATCTACCCGAAAATATCATTTTCCTTTTCCCTTCATCGATCAAATGTTAGAAAGATTAGCCCAACATAATTATTTTTGCTACCTGGATGGTTACTCAGGATTTTTCCAAATACCTATTCACCCTGATGACCAAGAAAAGACAACATTCACATGCCCCTACGAAACATTTGCTTATCGACGTATGTCGTTCGGTTTATGTAACACTCCAACGACATTTCAAAGATGCATGATGGCGATCTTTGCAGATTTCATAGATGAAATCATGGAAGTGTTTATGGATGATTTCTGTATATGCGGACAAAGTTGTAAACACCCCAAATTTGCCCTCACTCTTTTCACCATGGCTTGTGATTCTTTTCATTTGCATAAGTTCAATCATAGCATCCCATATTGCATTTTTGCTTCACTGCATTGGTTCAAAGTCATATGCATCTAGGGTTTGTGATCTGAGCAATCCATGGGCTATCTGAGCCACTCCCAAGGTCATCAATCATCTCAAGAGGGTCCATGTATTGTTCAAGCATCATATTCTATCCTCCAAAGATCAAGGAAGTTAAAAATCACAAGAACTGAGGAAGGCATGGAAGCAGAGCTAGGTTTAACTACACAGATGACCCAAAATTAGGGTTTTGGTTTCAGAGGCCATAACTCCAATTTTTTTGGTCATTCTTGTTTCTATTGGTCTCTATATGGTATAAGGATCATACATACCATTTTTCATTAAGAAATTCAAAGGGGAAGGCATCTGATCAAAAGATGACTTCTTGTGCAAGTCAGTGCAAAATCAGGGCATCTGAGGCCCCTAATCACCCAACCAAAGGATATTCTCCATCATTTTGAATGTGTATGATCTTTATTTGATCTTCGAAGATGTTAGAAGTTCACATAATTGAAGAATTTCAAGCCATTTACAAAGTTTCCATTTTGGGAAAGTGACTTGTAATGTAAACTTGCCATTTTGGGAAAGTTTTTCAACCTCGTCTTTTTGATCCAAAAATGCTTCAAATGAAAAATCTTTGGTCATGAAAGTTGTAGATTGGATCCTCCCATTTTCAAAAAGTACAAGAACTTGATCTAATTCATCATAGAACAAAAGTTATGGCCTTGCAAAGTTGGATAAAATCACTTAATTTTCACTTTTGTGCCAAAGAGGAAACTTGCAAAAACACTTGCCAAAGCCAAATGTGACTTCAAATCAACTTCTAATCATCACACAAACATCATTCATGGTCCAAAATTCAGAATTGCCCAAAGAATTTCACATTTCCATGACTTGAACATGAAGAAATCAAGAAAGGGCCAAACTTTGCCAAAATTGCAAAACCTCCCATAACCTTTCACAAACTTGCTGATTTGCCTCAAAATGGTTTCCATGGACATCCTCAATTCCAACTGCACCAGACACCCCTTTGTCCTTGGCCTGAACCAGCCCATACCTCAAAGTACAACTTTGTTGACTTTTTTGCAAGAAGGCCATACCAATCAGCATAGCCCACACCAACTCCACAGACCTATCACAGCTTTATTTGTGGACAAAATGAAACTCAAAACACACAAGAAGCAAGCCTGAAACCACAGCATCACCATAGTTCACAAAAACTCCCTCTTTTGCATTTTCTATCGAATCCCATAACTCAGCCATTTATTCTCAAAATTTCTTCCACCATTCATCTCAAAATGCTTCACTGATCATCTCTCACCCATCAAAGCAGCCTGAAACCACCCCAAACAGAAATACGATTTTTCACTCCCTTTGAACTAAGCTTCAGCAAACCTCCCATAGAGGCTATATAAACTCCAACCAAGCACTGCAAACTCTTGAGGAAAATCATTGGAGGTGATTGGCAGCAAGGAACTGGCCAGAAAGCTCCAAAAGTGAAAGCTCCAGTTCAGGTATCACCAAGAACATTTTTTTCCAGAACTTGCATTTTTTGTTATAGAGTTGTTCTCCATGCTTCACTGATCATGCTGCTCTTTTTATTTTTGAAAATAGTTGAGAAATGAACATGTTATGACTCTCTGAAACTTTGTCCAGTTTTCTTTTCTTCTTCGATTCTCCATGTATGCTTGTTATAAATCATGTTTGGATGATGGTTTGAGTTCGTTTTGAGTGGGGGATCATTTCTGGACAGTTAATTTGGGGTGGGTGCTTGTAGAGAGAGTTAGGGATTTGGTCTCGCCGGAGAAGACGACCGGAACCACTGTTCCGGTCGTCTGAAAGTAATTAGGGTTAATTAGGGTTTTAGGTCAGTTTGAATATAGGCCTTTGGATCCAAGCTTCGCGCGCGTTTTGGACGTCCCAGATTTCACATTAAAACCCTAATCAGTCATTAATTAGCTTAATTAGGATTTATTAAATTCAAATTCTCAGAACGAATCCTAGCCCTCTATTCACGCGCCAGTCAACTCCCGCGCGTTCCATTTAAATCTAGGCCTTTGGATCTGATTACTTTTCATTTAAATTAATTTAGTTTTCATTTTTATTGCATTTCTTTCTATATTTTATTTAAAATAGCAAATCATTTCTAAAAAATTCCATTTTTTGCATCACACCTTAAAATATTTTTCCCTTTCTGAAAATAATTTTATTGTAATTTTTTGCATAATTTCGTATTTTAAAAATATTTAAATGTTTATTTTAATTAGTTAATGAGAATTAATTAATTAAAATAGCATTTAGGTTTCTAAAAATCACAAAAAAATTCACATTGCATTTTGATAAATTTAGGAACATTATCAAACTCTTCAAACAAATTTCTTTTTGGCTCTTGACATATTTTGACATTTTTCTTTGGAATTAAAGTTCTTAAAAGGCAATATTTTGGTCCTAACTTAGAAAAATTCATTATGCCTAACCATGAAGAGTTTGATGTTGGTTCTTTTTTCATTGCATTCTTCATATCATGTATTTTCTAGGGTAAAATTGGTTTGAATTTATCTTTCATTTTCAATTTGATGTGAATTTTTCATTTTGAGGTGCCTTAAAACCCTAGCAAACTTGAGAAAATCATAACTCCCATTAGGTTAAGAGTTAGGTCCCCTCCTTTGGGCAGTGAACTTGTATAGGGCTAGGGTTCCTTTTTTCACATTTTCAAATTTTTATCTTGTCATTTGCTTCTGATTTTGGATTTTTCTTTGTGTCTTGTGCATAAACCCTAATTCTTGCCCTCATTTGCATCCACCTTTCATTTGCTTGCATACATGAACTTGCCATGACATTTTGTGCATTCACATGACTCTTAAGATATCTTAGGACATATTAGAATCATGTTTGATCATTACATCATTCATTTGCCATGTTATGCATTCATTCCATTTCATAAACTTTCATGAACTTTCATGGTTCAAAACATGCTTCATTTGCATCCTCATCCTTGTGTGATCATCCACAACTCTTGACATGTGTTTGCTTTATCTCTTAGCATAATTAACATCATGTTTATGCTTCTGGTTTTGGTTTGCATCATTGCATCTTTCTCATTTTCTTTCCATTTCATTTCTTGTTGCTAACTTTTCAGGTGGTAAGTCATTGAGAAGTGAATTTGCCTTCACTTCTCATAATCTCTTCTCATCTCTCTTATGCATCCTTTCTGAACTTTACTTGTGTATTAGAGTGAGCTTGCTCATTCATTCTCCTTCCCCTCTTTCTTTTTTCAATCAACTTACCTTCTTAAGTGAAGTAAGTTGACTTGCTTCTTATGTTTCTTCCTCCTTTCATTTGCTTCTTCCTTGGTGGCTTTTCTCTTGAAGATCTTTTGCAAGCCTCATCAACCCTAGGAATACCCAAGCATGATCATAATTAGGGTTTGATTAGTCCCCCATTTAGTTTTACCTTTGTGTCATCTTTGAGTCTTCTCTTCTCACCTTTTAATCAAGGACTAAACCTTAAAGGTTTTAAGACTTTGTGATTAAGCTTATGCATGCATCCTTCTATTAGGATGGAGTGTATAACTTTAATCCTAAGTGTTAAACCCTTAATGTGTTTAATTTCTTTAATCAATCCATCTAATAATCACTAAGACATCAAGCTTGTAACTTGGGCCTTGCATTAGGGTTCTAATTCTTCCTTAATTTGTTAAGAAGGACTAACTCTAGTGTTAATGGACAAGTCCCCCTCAAGTTGTCTTGCAAACCATAAAAATCACTTCTTAATCTTATCATTAACTAAAATCCACTTTAATAAAGGCTTTGTTTTGTCATGAGGTTAATCCCTAATCATGGATTAAGTTGAGGAGCCTTCCTCAACTTAAATGTTCTCATCTATTATCCTTCTATTAGGACGGTGTAATGGGTCCGTTAAATCCTTGATTATGGCTTAAACTCATTACTTAACACTAAACAAAAACAACAAAAACATCTAAATAAATGCAAGTAGGTTAATGATCTTAATCCTACATCATGGTGATTAAGTGTGAGGTGTTTACTTCATTCTTAAGGTATTCTAATTACCCCTAATCAGAGGGAGGATGTGATGAGTTTACTAATCCTTGGTTTAGGCTTAAGCTCATTGACTTATGATAAACACCAAAAAGCAATAAAAGATTGAAAACACCAAAAACAAACAATAATCGTCTCCTTCGGGATTCTTTTCTCACCCCATTCACTCACAAACGAGAACTCGCTTCTTCCGTCTAATGCAAGACAGTTTGCACCTGAGCCAGACAGGTCATACACTTGAGCATAGGCAAGTAAGCAGTTCATCAGTCAATTTATCTTTCAGTCTCTTCGAGTCGAACTACGGTGTTCTGACTTCCTCATTGCACGAGAGGATACGTAGGCATAACTTAACAGTTATCGAACAAAAGTCTCTGTATATTTCCCCTCCTTCCAACATTTCTTTAAGCCTCATTATCTTGAGCATTTCATTCTTGTTCTTACACTGACACTTCTCTTATACACTTCATTTCCTTTCACACTGACACTTGCATTCTTTTCCAGCTTTTGCACACAAATAGCACTGACACTACCCCTGTAAACACAAATCTTTTAAGCGTGGATCCCATCGAGTACGGCGGACAATCTGGGTGCTAATACCTTTCCAGGTTGTAACCTACCCCCTTTCTCAGTTTCTCTGGTTCGCGACCGTCTTATCCATATCTTTCTAGGTTTATGCAGCATTACCTTTCCTTCGGGATAAAAATTCCTAGTTGGCGTCTCTTTTATTTTGAGTTCACCCTTGTGTGTTCTCTCTCTTTCGCCGACCGTTCGCGTCTGTACCCCTCTTGACCGGGTGTCATTTGGTGGGAGCGACAGCTTGGCGACTCTGCTGGGGACCCTTATACTGTAACCAGGGCTTCTGGTTCTTTTTGTGGGTTCCTCCTAGCGCTTGTTTGATTTGTGTTTACTAGGGTGTTATGTGTTACTTGTGTTTATTTATTTTGCTTTATTTACTGCCTTATGTACAGCTTTATTTATTGCTTTCCTTTACAGTTTTTCATATTTCATATTGTCATTATCATTGCTGGATCTGGCTTCTATTTTGGCGGGTTGGGTTCCATTGAGAGTTTGAGGTCCTATACCTGGTGTCGCTCCCGACAAATGACACCGGGTCAGATGAAGGTACAGACGCGAACGGTCGGCGAGAGGGAACAGTGAGAACACACAGCCGTGAACTCACTGGAGATGAATAGAGTCGCCAGCTAGGCATTTTTATCCCGGAGGAAAGGCAATGCTGCATAGGCCTAGAAAAAGATGGATAAGACGGTTGCGAACCAGAGAGACTGAGAAAGGGGGTTGGTTACAACCTGGGAAGGTATTAGCACCCAGATTGTCCGTCGTACTCGACGGGATCCACGCTTAAAAGATTTGTGTTTTAAAGGGGTAGTGTCAGTGCAATTTGTGTGCAAAAGGGGTGGAAGGCAAAATGTACAGGTGTCAGTGTAAAGGAGGAATGTGAAGTGTATAAATGTACAGTGTCAGTGTGAGACCAGGAATGAAATGCTCATGATAATGAGGCTAAAAGAAATGAGCTGGAAGGAGGGGGAATATACAGAGACTTTTGTTCGATAACTGTTAAGTTATGCCTACGTATCCTCTCGTGCAATGAGGAAGTCAGAACACCGTAGTTCTACCCAAAGAGACTGAAAGGGTGAATTGACTTGTGAACTGCTTGCTTGTCAATGCTCAAGTGTATGACCTGTCTGGCTCAGGTGCTTACTGTCTTGCATTAGACGGAAGAAGCAAGTTCTCGTTTGTGAGTGAATATGATGAGAAAAGAATCCCGAAGGAGACGATTATTGTTTGTTTTTGAGTTTTCAGTCTTTTATTTCTTTTTGGATTTTTGTCATAAGAAAATGAGCTTAAGTCTAAACCAATGGATTTAGTAAACTCATCACATCTTCCCTCTGATTAGGGGTAATGAGAATACCTTAAGTGTGAAGTCAGATTCTCACACTTAATCACCTCTGGTGTAGGATTAAGATCATTAACCTACTTGTGATTATTTAGATGTTTTTGTGATTTTTGTTTAGTGTTGAGTAATGAGGTTAAGCCATAATCAAGGATTAAACAGGCCCATTACACCATCCTAAAAGAAGGATAATAGATGAGACTGTTTAAGCTGAGGAAAACTCCTCAACTTAATCCATGATTAGGGATTAAACCCATGACAAAACAAGCCTTTATTAAGTGGATTTTAGATTAATGATATGATGATGAAATGAATTTTATGATTTGTAAGACAACTTGAGGGGGACTTGTCCATTAACACTAGGGTTAGTCCTTCTTAACCACTTAAGGAAGAATTAGAACCCTAATGCAAGGCCCAAGTTACAAGTGTAATGTCTTGATATTTATTAAGTGAATTGATTAAGAGATTTAAACACCTTAAGGGTTTAACACTTAGGATTAAAGTTATACACTCCATCCTAAGAGAAGGATGCAGGCATAAGCTTAATCACAAAGTCTTAAAGCCTTTAGGGTTTAGTCCCTGATTATGAGATGAGAAGAGAAGACTCAAAGAGAGACACAAAGGTAAAAACTATGAGGGGGACTAATCAAAACCCTAATTCATTATCATGCTTGGTTGGTCCTAAGGTTTTTGAGGTTTTCAAGAACAATCTTCAGAGGAGCCACCAGGAAGCAGATGAACAGGATCAAGAGAAGCAAAATGACTTGCTTCATTCAAGAAGTCAAGTCACTTGAAGAAAGAAAGTGGGAGGAAGAAGAATGAGCAAGCTCAAACTCAAACACAAATAGAAATGCAGCAATGGATGCAAGAGAGATGAAAAGAAAAGTTATGAGAAGTGAAGGCAAATTCACTTCTCAAGTTTACTTACCACCTGAAATGTTAGAAAGAAATGCAATGCAATGCTAAATGAAATGAAATGACATGATGCTAAGCAAAACCAGAAGCATGGTGATGATGATTATGATGTTATGAGGTGCTGCAAACATGAGGCAAGACAATGGGGATGTTCATACAAGATCATGAATGCAAATGATGCAAGCTAAGGAGCATGAACAAGCATGAAAAGTTATGAATCATACAAGGCAAATGACATGGCAAATATGCAATGCAATGATCAAACATGCCTTCTACATGTCTTAAGATGCCAAATGAATCATAAGAATGCACAAAATGCAAAGACAAGTCATGTTATGCAAGAGAATGCAAGAAGGATGCAAAAGAAAGCCCAAATTAGGGTTTATGGATCAAACATCAAACACAAACCAAAAACAGAAGCAAACCTCATGATAAAAAATGGAAAATGGCACCCAAAGAAACCCTAGGCCTATGATGAACCACTGCCCAAAGGGGAGCTCTCAACTCTCAACCAAACTCAAGTTATGAATTTTCTAAATTATTAGGGTTTTTTAGGGTTCTTAACAAAACAAATGCCAAACAATTTGAAAATGCAAGAACAATTCATGGCCTTTTTACCCTAGAAACTACATGCCAAACACAAGACAAAGCAAAAAGAATCAATGTCTCAACCTTCACCAATAGGCAGAAATGAATTTTTGAATCCATGATCAAAATAATGCATAAGAAATGATTTAATTCAATGAAAAATTCTTAAAATGCATCAAGATCAAAAAAGAAATTTGGTTTGAAGGTTGGACAATGTTTCTAAATGTCTTAGAACATTTCATGAATTTTTTGGTGATTTTTAAATACCTAAAAGTATTTTTAATAAATTAATTTCCATTAATCAATTAAAAATAATCTTTTAAATATTTAAAAATACTTTTTTAATGCTAAAAATGAAAATAAAAATATTTTTGGGTCATAAAAATTAATAAAACCTTAAGGAAAAAGTTTCATAATTTTTAAGAATTTTTGCTATTTTAAAATAATTATACAAGTTAATTGGAAAGAAAATGAATTAAAATTAAATAAAACTGAAGTATGCACAATGGAAGGCTGAGATTGATCCAGAGTTTGAAAAGGTTGACTGCGCGCTTCATCCAAGGGTCTCAATTCAAACAGGCTTAATTTTAATTAACTAAATAAATAAAGCTGATTAGGGTTTAATGAACGAATCTGGGCCCTTGATCACGCGCGGGAAAGGACCAAGTCAACCCATCCAACGCTCACCATTCAAACGCTCATTAATTACAGGGATTTGCCCTAATGACTTTCAGGTGGCCGGAGAGGACCTCCGGTCGTCTTCTCCGGCCAGCATCTCACCTGAGAAACCTCCAAATCACTCAAATCGTAACTAAAATGAAAACTAAACACATAGAAATGGACCCCATGATCTCCTGAATCAAAACCCTAACCCCAAACAAATTTATTCTTCATCAATCACATGAATCGAAAGCAAACATTTTTAGGGCAAACTAGTTTCAGAGTCAAATTAAATGCTCAAATCACAACCATTTTCAAAACCAATGGTACCAGGATGATCAGCAAGACATGAAGAACAAGTTTGTAACAAGAAAAACAACTTCTGGAAAAATAAATTTCAGGTTACCTGAGATTCGAAGCTTTCAGTTTAGGAACTTTCTGGCCACCTTTCTTTGTGCAAGCTGCTCCACTTGGTCCCCAGAAGATGTTTGAATGCTCAAATGGAGTTTAAGTTGGCTTGATGATGAGTTTCGAAAGCTCCTGCTTCAGTTCAGTCAAAAATGGCAATGGAGATTCTGGCACTTTCAGGTCATGGTGAATGAAGGTTTGAGGTCCTGATGATGAATGGAGAAGGTTTGTGGTGTTTGTTTGTGTGTTTGTGAGCTAGGATGAGAGTTTCGAATGAAACTGCAAAATGGAGTGAGAAATGGCTATGGAGTAATCTGGCTGTTTCAGGCTTGTGCTTTGGGTGGTTTCTACTCAGTGATACATGGTGAGTTGAATGGAGGAAAAAGTTTGAGTGTTTTGTGGCTGTGGAGAGGAATTCGAAGCAAGTTGCAAGATGGTGAGTTTTTGTGTATGTGATGAATGTGTTGGTTTCAGCCTTGTGTGTTATGATGTTTTGCTTGCAAACTGTTTGTATAAACAATGCTGATTGGTCAGAAGATGTGACATGTGCTTTTGTGATTGGTAAGTTTGCTTTTGCCAAAAGTCAAAAATCTTGTAAGAGAAGCATGGGCTTGATACTAGGCAAGTACAAGGGCTAGGGCTGGCGCAGCATGGTGGGTGTGTGAGGCTGGCTTGATTCAAGGACCAATGCAGCAAGTTGGTGAAGCATGATCATGAGTTTTGCAACTTGGTTACTTTATGGATTTTCATGAAAAATGCCTTGTTACATGAACTAAGCACATGTGATCTTGGTTCAAATCTGATTTTGTGGCTTAGAGAAAGTTTGTGTGCTGGTTTGAGATGAATTAGAAGTCACATAATGCATTGGTACAAGACTTTGCAAAATTCTCACTTAGGGCATGCCTTGAAAATCAATGATTTTAGCCAACTTTGCATTGCCATAACTTTTGATCCAAGAAGAGTTTGATCATGTTCTTGTACTTTTTGAAAAGGGAAAGATGAGATCTACAACTTTCATGACCAAAGTTTTTCCATTTGAAGCATTTTTGGATCAAGAATCATGGCTTGAAAAATGACCTAAAATGGTGCATTCTTGAAAAGTCAACTATGCCCAAAAAGTCAACATTTGCAAAAACCCTAAATTCTTGATTTTATGAACTTCAACCTTCTTCCATGATCAAATAAAGATCATATACACTCAAAATGATGAAGATCACCCATTGGTTGGGTCATTGGGGGCCTCAGATGCCCTGATTTTGCACTGACTTGTCTGAAAAGTCAACTCTTGATCAGATGACTTCCCCATGGAATTTCTTCATGAAAATTGATATGCATACTCCCTATACCATATAGAGATCAATGGAAACAAGAATGACCAAAAAATTTGGGGTTATGGCCTCTGAAACCAAAACCCTAATTTTCAGTCAACTGTGCAGTTCAAACTGGCTCTGCATCACCTCAAACCCTAGTTCTTGTGATTCCTCTGCAATTTTGACTTTGAGGAGATGAAATATGATGTATGAACACACATAGACCCCTTTGAATTGACTGGTGGCCTTTGGAGTGGCTCAAGAAGTTCTGGGATTGCTCAGATCACAAACCCTAGGTGCAGATGCCTTAGAAACTATCCAGTGAATCAAAAATGAGATGTGAGATGATATGATTGTGTTTATGCATATGAGGATGATCACAAGCCATGGTGTGAATGAGTGAGGGCAAATTTGGGGTGTTTACAGCTGCCCCTATTCAAACATGAGTTAGCTGTGCAGGATGTAAGCGACGGCTTAACAGGCCAAACAAGATAACTTGTGGTTGAATACCAAAGACAGTCCGAAATTTGCACTCACAGAATGAAGAAGAAAAGGGATATAGATTGTAAAAGCAAAACAAAGTATATTGTAAAGTGTAGGCGACGGAGGACGACCGTCGAGCAGAGGACAACTGCTGGGTAAAGAGCAATGACGGGGACGGCCGACATGCTGGGGAGAGTGTATAAAAATGAAGCAATGACGGGGACGGCCGACATGCTGGGGATAAAAGTAAAGCTAAGACGGGGACGGCCGACTAGCTGGGGAAAGAAATTATGATGGGGACGGCCATCAAGATAAAGTTATAAAATTCTCTGAGGATTAATGAAACGTGACGGGGACGGCCATCAAGTTCATAAAGGTAAAGCAACCAACGATGGGGACGGCCATCGGGCTAAAAAGGAAAAGGGACCACGACGGGGACGGCCATCGGGTTAAAGAATAAATGAAATAAACAGATGATGGGGTACGGCTATCAAAGGTGAAGGACGATCACCTAGCAGGGGACGGCTGCTCTGTTGGAAATAAAAGAAATATGATGGGGACGGCCATCAAAGGTGGAGGACGACCACCTGGCAGGGTACGGCTGCCGAAAATATCAACGATGGGGACGGCCATCGGATAGAAAAGGTCAATGATGGGGACGGCCATCGGACGAGCATGATGGAGGACGACCATCAAGAAGTGGAGGACGACCACTCAGCAGGGGACGGCTGCTCTCGAGCTTTGTCATAACACAGGACGAGTGTTAGACAACCAAAATCAACAATGGGGACGGCCATTGGATAAAATTGATGAAGGACGATCATCAAAAAGGTGGAGGACGACCACCTAGCAGGGGACGGCTGCTAAAATCAACGATGGGGACGGCCATCGGATGAGCATGATGGAGGACGACCATCAAGAAGTGGAGGACGACCACTTAGCAGGGTACGGCTGCTCTCAAAGGTATCATAACACAGGACGAGTGTTAGATAAAAAGAAAATTGTTTTGGCGATCTACTGGGGATAATGTAAACACGGACGGGCGTTTACATCCAAGAAACAAAAAGGTATAAGTGTTTGGTATTGTGTATAGATTAAAGATGCGGACGAGCATCCTTAAGACTATGATACGAACGAGTATCATGTAGAAACAAACTGACACATGTTCAGAGATGATGATACGGACGAGTATCAACTGGTTAACAAAGAACACGGACGAGTGTTGCATCTGAAAGGATTCTTCTGGGGAATAACAGACACGGACGAGTATCTATATTCAAGAAGACATAAGTGTTTGACACAGCGTATGGATTAAAGACGCGGACGAGCATCCTTAAGACTATGATACGGACGAGTATCATGTAGAAACAAACACTAGACGCAATGTTCTGAGATGATGGTACGGACGAGTACCAACTGGTTAACAAAGAACAAGGACTACTGTCGAATCTGTGGGGATATGAGTGATGATGTATACAAGATACGGACGAGTATCTGCATAAGTGTACCATGAGTAGTGAGTATTGTATTGATGAGTATTTTAACTGCTGGGGAGAGTGACACGGACGAGTGTCAAGAGAGAAAAGTATAATATTAACAAGTGTCTGCTATACAAAGTCTAGGCGACTGCGCTGGGGATATGACACGGACGGGTGTCAAGAAGGGTGTATATACAAGTACATGTGAGTGCAAAGAGGATGTCTTTGGCTTTCTGCTGGTGATTTGACACGGGTGTCAGGAAGTATCTGTAATGAGGGTGATCTGTTTGTAAAGGGTGTTCAGGCGACTTTACTGGGGAAAGATGACACGGACGGGTGCCAAAAGGTGTATATACTGGTGTTTGTGATTGTGGGGCAACTGCTTTTGCTGGGACTCTGGTGGGGATTTTTTGTATAATGATGATGAACGGTTTATTATTCACAAGTGTTTCTTCATAACATGGCTTATGATTATGCTATGCATTTGATTTTTGCCGTAATGCTCCGTATTAGACGGAATGCTACGCTCTGAGGGGTGAATGTGATGCGGATGCCATGATTATGCGAAGGGGCACAGATCCGGGATTCAGATCCCATTGCTGCGAAGATCTCTGGTCGATCTGCTTGAAGTGAACATCCCAGCTGGGTATGAGATCACTGGTAGATCTAATGATGTATCTGCTCGGGGATATAGGTCACTGATTGACACATCCTTATAATACGGGACCCAGCTGGGGTTTGTAGAAGCTTTCTTCACTCTGTCGTGACTTCTTCGTGCGTCGCTCTTCTGAATAGAGGCTGGGGATTCTGTGGGGAGATGATTCCCTGATTTCTGCATTCTGTTGAGGAAGAATGGCAACTCGGCTGGGGAATTGAGAGGCAACTCAGCTGGGGAGAGCAACAAGAGGCAACTCAGCTGGGGATATAGCATTTCCGATGCTGAGATTGAGTGCATGTCGATTTGGCAACTTTGCTGGGGAAAGCAATGGGGAGCAACTCAGCTGGGGATAGAGCATCTTGGATGCTGATATCTTTTGTTGATTAGCCAGCTTGCTGAGATGTAACCTGCATGCCCTAGGTTGCGTTCTGGATACCTGCAAACCTGCAAAGGTAAGGAAACGTACAAAAGGTCCCGAGGTATCCCTTACCGGATTCCGTCATAGGAGTTAAGTACTTTCGAGAATAATCAGATTCCCTGTAAGCATGTGTTTTTATTTTAGAGAAAGGCATCTGTACTTATGCAATTGTATTTTAGAGATATCAGACAACTCCTTGCAAAACGTAAATGTAAAAACGAGACATGACTGAGAATCTGGTTTTATTAATTCATGTGCCCTGAATTGGCAAGATACAGTCAAAGAAACATATCTCCTGAAATGAGGAGATTGTTACAAATTGAGAAATAAAGTGCTGGCGGTGTTGGTGACGCTTTAAGGAGCTCCCTCTTCTGCTATGACTCGTATGACAAAGACGTTCTTCTCGTCTTGCTTTCTGGAGAGAGTTGATTCTGATTGAAGCTTGATCCTTCGAAGCTTTCTAAGTTGTAAGCGATACAGACGAATTCAGAATGCCGTTGTTCGCTTATTCCCTTATTTTGCATGGATCGCCCTTTCGGGTTTTCAATCCATCGGGATACCCATTTTTGCCTGAGTTGTCCAATGCGGCTTTTCAACTCAGCGGGTGTACATTTTTTGTTCATTTTCCCTTACTTTTGCCCGAGTCTTTTGTTCTGTTTTTGACTCGCCGGGATGCCCTATTTTTTCCTGGACTTACATTCTGTTTTTATGTCCAGCGGGTCTTTTTATGCGAAGTATTTTTTAACTGCATCTGAATTCACAGGGGATGGGAAATCTTCACCATCCATGGTGCTGAGCATCAGTGCTCCACCGGAGAAAACTTTCTTTACAACAAAAGGTCCTTCATAATTTGGAGTCCATTTGCCCCTGTGGTCTGTATGAGGAGGGAGAATTCTTTTCAGCACAAGATCTCCCACTTGGTACTCTCGGTACCTGACTTTCTGATCGAAGGCTCTCTTCATTCTCTTCTGATATAACTGCCCATGGCAGATTGCAGCCAATCTTTTCTCTTCGATCAGACTCAGTTGTTCGTATCGGGACCGAACCCATTCTGCTTCACTCAGTTTAACATCCATTAATACCCGTAGAGAGGGTAATTCAACTTCAACAGGTAGGACTGCTTCCATACCATATACGAGTTGATACGGTGATGCCCCAGTGGATGTTCTGATTGATGTGCGGTACCCATGCAAGGCAAACGGTAGCATTTCGTGCCAGTCTTTGTAAGTGACTACCATCTTCTGTACAACCTTCTTAATATTCTTATTTGCTGCCTCAACAGCGCCGTTCATCTTTGGCCTGTAAGGAGAAGAATTGTGATGTTGGATCTTGAAGTCCCGGCACAGTTCTGCCATCATTTTGTTGTTCAAGTTGGAACCATTATCAGTAATGATTCGCTCGGGAACTCCGTATCGACAGATGATATCTCTTTTCAGAAATCTGGCTACCACTTGCCTTGTAACATTTGCATATGAGGCTGCTTCAACCCACTTGGTGAAATAGTCGATGGCGACCAGGATGAATCTGTGGCCGTTTGAAGCAGTTGGCTCAATCTTGCCAATCATATCAATGCCCCACATAGCAAAGGGCCATGGTGAAGACATGATGTTCAGAGGATTGGGAGGCACATGCACCTTGTCCGCATAGATCTGGCATTTGTGACATTTTCTGGCGTAGGCACAACAGTCTGCATCCATCGTGATCCAGTAATAGCCTGATCTTAACAACTTCTTAGCCATGGCATGCCCTCCGGCATGGGTACCAAAAGATCCTTCGTGCACTTCATGCATCAACAAATCTGCTTCCGTCTTGTCAACACATCTGAGGAGTACCATGTCAAAGTTCCTTTTGTATAAAGATCCATCAGTGTTCAGAAAGAAACTTCCAGCAAGCCTTCTCAAGGTCTTCTTATCATTGGAAGATGCCCCAGGTGGGTATGTTTGATCCTCCAAGAAGCTTTTAATGTCATGGAACCAAGGCTTATCATCTTTTACAACATCTGCTGCAAATACATATGCTGGTCTATCAAGTCTAGACACTGAAATCTGGGGTACAAAGTTAGCAGCTTGAACTTTGATCATGGATGAAATGGTAGCGAGAGCATCTGCAAACTGATTCTCGTCCCGAGGGATATACTCAAGCTTGACTGTTGTAAAGAAAGTCAGTAACCTTCTTGTATAATCCCTGTAAGGTATCAGATGATCTTGGTGGGTGTACCATTTTCCGTTGGTTTGATTGACTACCAAAGCTGAATCTCTGAATACGGTCAATGTCTTGATCCTGAGGTCAATGGCTTCCTCAAGACCCATAATGCAAGCTTCGTATTCAGCTTCGTTGTTAGTGCAGTTGAAAGTGAGTTTTGCCGAGAAAGGCATGTGAACTCCTTTGGGTGTAATGAGTACTGCACCAACACCACGGCCATTCATGTTAACAGCCCCATCAAACATCATAGTCCATTCTTCCTCCGGGTCGGGCCCTTCGGTGTGAACAGGCTCCTCATGATCTTTTGCTTTAATGAACATGATGTCTTCATCAGGGAAGTCAAACCTCATAGGCTGGTAGTCATCAATGGGTTGCTCAGCAAGATATTCAGATAGTACACTGCCCTTGATGGCTTTCTGAGATGTGTACTGTATGTCGTATTCTGTGAGAATCATCTGCCATCTTGCAACCCGTCCGGTAAGAGCTGGCTTCTCAAATATGTACTTGACTGGATCCATTTTTGAGATTAATAAGGTAGTGTGGGTCAACATATACTGTCTCAGTCGGCGAGCAGCCCACGCTAAAGCACAGCAAGTTTTCTCGAGCAGTGAATAACGCTGTTCACAGTCGGTAAACTTTTTGCTTAGGTAGTATATTGCATACTCTTTTCGACCAGACTCGTCATGCTGGCCCAGCACACACCCCATCGACTCTTCTAATACTGTCAAGTACATGATCAGAGGTCTTCCTTCAACTGGCGGCATAAGGATTGGAGGTTCTTGCAGATATTCCTTGATCTTGTCAAAAGCCTTCTGGCAATCTTCGTTCCACCTGACCGTTTGTTCCTTTCTTAATAGCTTGAACAAGGGTTCACAGGTTGCTGTGAGGTGAGATATGAACCTTGAAATGTAGTTCAATCGACCTAAGAACCCTCGAACTTCTTTCTCAGTTTTCGGTGCAGGCATTTCTTGAATAGCTTTGACTTTATCAGGGTCAACTTCAATCCCTTTCTCGCTTACAATAAAGCCCAGCAGCTTACCGGATCGCACCCCGAATGTGCATTTGTTGGGGTTTAACTTCAATTGATACTTCCTCAGACGCTTGAATAACTTGAGCAGATTCGCCAGGTGATCTTCCTCTGTAAGGGACTTGGCAATCATATCATCCACGTAACATTCTATTTCTTTGTGAATCATATCGTGGAATAATGTCACCATAGCCCGTTGGTATGTTGCACCAGCATTCTTCAGTCCGAATGGCATTACCTTGTAACAGAATGTGCCCCAAGGTGTGATGAATGTCGTCTTCTCCATGTCTTCAGGTGACATCTTGATCTGATTATATCCTGAAAATCCATCCATGAAGGAGAATACCGAGAACTGAGCCGTGTTATCCACCAATACGTCAATGTGAGGTAATGGGAAGTCATCCTTCGGGCTGGCTCTGTTCAGATCCCGGTAGTCAACACACATTCTTACTTTGCCGTCCTTCTTAGGCACAGGTACTATGTTAGCAACCCACGGCGGATAACTAGTCACAGCAAGGAACCCGGCGTCCCATTGCTTTTGTACCTCTTCTTTGATTTTCATTGCCATGTCTGGGCGAGTTCGGCGCAGCTTCTGTTTGACTGGAGGGCATTCTTCTTTCAAAGGTAGCTTGTGCACAACAATGTCGGTATCCAACCCTGGCATGTCTTGATACGACCAAGCAAACACATCAACATACTCTTGAAGCAGATCTATCAGTTGTCTCTTCACTGAGTCTTGCAGGCAGGCCCCGATTTTAACTTCTTTCACGTCTTCGTCAGTACCAAGATTAATCACTTCAATCTCCTCCTGGTGAGGAGTAATGACCTTTTCTTCCTGTCTCAACAACCTAGCTAGCTCTTCAGGAAGCTCATATTCTTCATCAACCCCTTCATCAGCTTGATTGATTGGATTGTCAAAGTCATACGATGTCATAGCCGTGCTGTTGTCGGTGCTGTCAGGAAGGCACTCTCTGCAAGGGTTAAGTTGGTTCATTTTAGTGATTGATTTTAATCTTGCTTTAAAAAAGGTGAAATGAAGTTATCATTTTGAAAACACCGCCATTTATTTTTGTACAAAAAGAAAAATGGAAAAACAGTGAGCAGAAAAGAAAAAGACTCGTTTGCAAAAAGATGTCTGATATTTCATTAATTTAATCTTGTTTGCACAAAAGTACAGATGGCCCTGGTTACAAAATGAGTCTTGTCATCTTGGGCAAGATGCAAGACTTGGATGCATGCTAACAAAATACAAGAAATAATAATTACTCTGCATGAGTAACTCTTATAATTTCCTGGGAAGACCAGTTCGAGACAATGCTCCCCGGGATCTTCGGACGAATCCAATTCTCCAGATTGCGCTCCTCTTCCAGCTCGTCTTCCAGACAGTTGATAGCATCAGGGGTAAGCATCCCCCCACTGACAAAACCAGGCTCTGCAGCAGCCTTTGCTTGATGTTGAGTTGGTTTGTAACCCAACCCAAACTTGTCCTTCTTCTCCTCCACAGCTAAGACCTTGCCCCAGCCTAGGGCAGTTCCTTCTTCAACAACCTTCCGGGCTTGTTGGTAAGATGACATGGAGATACCCGACACAGCAGATGCTTCATTGACGTTCAAGGCTTCAAAACCTTGGCTCATTGTTTCATGGATTTCCCCATCCATCTCAATGTATTTATACGTAGCCAGATGGCTAACGAAAATATCCTCTTCTCCACAGATTGTGACAACTTGGCCTTCCCACTCAAATTTTAACTTTTGGTGAAGGGTAGACGTTATTGCGCCGGCGGCGTGGATCCAGGGTCTACCCAACAAACAGCTGTAGGCGGGCTGAATGTCCATCACATAAAAGATAGTTTTAAAGGTCTGTGGGCCAATTGTCACAGGCAGCTCAATCTCTCCCAGAACCGATCTCTTAGAACCATCAAAGGCTCTTACTACCAGGTTGCTGGGTCTCAATGCCAATCCATCATATTCAAGCTTCACCAGAGCCTTCTTTGGTAAGACATTCAGGGAAGAACCTGTGTCCACCAGCACATGAGAAAGGACAGCTCCTTTGCATTCCAGGGTTATGTGCAAGGCTTTGTTGTGATTGCGGCCATCCGCTGTCAAGTCAGAATTGGTAAACCCTAGCCCATTGCTAGCAGTAACGTTACCAACCACGGTTTCCAATTGGTTGACAGTAATCTCCTCAGGCACGTAAGCTGCGTGCAGGACTTTAAGTAGTGCATTCCGATGGGCTTCGGAGCACATAAGCAGTGAGAGGATGGAGATTTTGGATGGCGTCTGGTGAAGCTGATCCACAACTTTATAATCACTCTTTTTGATGATCCGCATAAACTCATCAACTTCCTGATCAAATGGAGTTTTCAGGGCTTCTTTGGCAGCTGGATCTTCCTGCACCGGGCCTTTTCCTTTTGCCTTGGCAGCAGCTTCTGCTTCGGCTGTAGGTCTTTGAACTTGTGAAGCAAAGAGACGTCCGCTTCGGGTGAAGCCTCCGCCTCCCCCCACATTATCTACTTGTGGTGCAGGTGTTGATGTTTCCAGAGTGATTCTTTTTCCTTCGCAATACAAGTCAGAGCCATAGTGCCAAGGGATGGCCCTATTGCTTTCATATGGTACTGGTCCAGGCACCGTGACAGTGACTGGACTGATTGCTGCTACTGAAGGGACTGTAATTGTTTGTGGATCATAAAAGATTGTAACTGGTGCTCTAGTGGGAGCAGCACCTTCTGAATGGTAAGCGGAATTATTTTCAGGATCGTAGAATATGGTAAC
Organism: Lathyrus aphaca; assembly: GCA_963966055.1. Taxonomy (NCBI): domain Eukaryota; kingdom Viridiplantae; phylum Streptophyta; class Magnoliopsida; order Fabales; family Fabaceae; genus Lathyrus; species Lathyrus aphaca. Next base: position 167,564,841 of record OZ014523.1, read on the forward strand.
AGTAGAGACATCTTCATGATTGATTGCTGGTGTTGTAGGAGGTACTGTTGGAAGGACTGTTGTTGTTGTTGATGGAGAGTCGAAATGGAATGAAGCTGAAGTTGTAGCAGGAGAAACTGTTGAAAACTGATCATTTGGAAGGACAGGTGAAGTACTGGTTGATGTTGCTGGTGAATTGTCGGGAACAATAGTTGCTGCATTTGTAGGAGGTTCTGAAACCGTTGTTGATGAAGTTGCCGGATTTATCGGAAATGATGTAGTGATCTGTAGCAAGCCACTCTGAATAAGGCTGTCAATGCCATTCCTCAGGTCCTCGCACCCATTCCATGAAATATTGCAATAGGGACACCCTAGTTCACACCCCGGAAATATTTGGTTTTCGCGGAGTTGAGCTTTGATTTCCACCAATGGTGTCCTGATCTGATCCACACTAGTTATCAAATAAGACGGTTGGTCTTCTTCAATAGCGTTAATTCGAGGACCACCATGGTTTGGCATAGGGTTTTTATTGACATTGGGCGGAGGTGCAAAATTCAGGGCCTTGGAGTCTACCAAGTCTTGTACCTTCATATGCAGAGCCCTGCATTTTTCTGTACTGTGACCAGGTGCGTTCGAATGAAAAGCACACCTAGCATTGGAGTCATAGTTCCTTGGTAGACTGTTGGGATCCGGAGGTGCCAACGTTCTTAGCTCAACCAGGTTGAGTTTCAGAAGCTGTGGCAGCAAGGCAGCATACGGCATTGGGATCGGGTCGATCACTCGGTTAGCTTGAGATGGCCTCTGTTGGAACGGCCTCTGTTGATTGTTGTTGTTGGAGTTGTTGTTGTTGAAGTTTCTTGGAGGATATTGATTCTGCTGATACTGAGGTTGTTGTTGGAAGTTTTGTTGAGGAGGTTGATAGACCGGCTGTGGATGAATTGGAGCAGGGATAGTGACTGCTGCTATTGACCTCTGAGCATATTGGGGCCTACCCCTGTTGGTGTGAATGGCATTGGTCTCGCCAGTTCTTCTCGGGCCTGCAAAAGGCTTTCTTGTACTACTGGACGAGCTTGCACCATTGTCTGAGATCTTTCCCATTTTTAACAGGCTTTCAATTCTCTCCCCGGCTATGACAACATCTGCGAAGCTGGTAGATGAGAAAGCAGCTAGCCTATCAATATAGGTTCCCTGAAGAGTGTTCATAAACATGTCTGCCATTTCTCTCTCAGACATTGGTGGTTGAACAGCAGCAGCCAGTTGCCTCCACCTTTGGGCATATTCTCTGAAGCTCTCCCTCGAAGACTGTGACATTCCCATTAGGAGGGTCCTGTTGGGTGCCATATCTAGATTATACTGATACTGTCTGATGAAGGCTTCTGCCAGGTCCTTCCAGCATCTTATAGTTGCTCTTGTCAGATGGGAATACCATTCCCTCGAAGCTCCAGTCAAGCTATCTTCAAAATAGAACATCCACAATTTCTCATCCATTGTATAGGCCTTCAGCCTTCCCAGAAATGACTGTAGATGAGTCCGGGGGCATGAAGTCCCATTGTACTTTTCGAAGCAAGGAGGCTTGAACTTATGGGGGATCCTGACCCCGTCTACCAGCCCCATGTCCATGACGTCGAAACCCAAAGAATTTTGAGATTCTAAGGACCTCAACTTCTCAGCTATCTCTTCCAATCGTCTATCATATGTTTCCTCTCCGGCACCCATTACTGTATACTGGTCCTCCTGAGGATCTTCTTGAAGTACTCTGGCTGCTGTGGCTGTCCCTTGAATGTTGACTGGGATGTTGGCCTCTGGATGGAGATGGGGTCCAAAAACTGGGGGATTGACATGAGGTTGGACCCTCTCGTTGTTACTTGTGCCAGCAGTTCCCACATGGGGCTCCTCTTGATTCCTTCCTTCTACCAAAGTTCTGAGCCTCTCCTGGCTTTGAGCTAAGTTGTTCATCACTTCCATGAATTGTGTTATCTGAGTTCTCATCTCCAACCTTTCGTTGGCCATCTGGTTTCTGACCTCCGTAAGGTCCTGCTGCATCTGATCCATCTGAATTCCCGGAAGGTTGTTTCTAGTTGGGTACCTGTGAGGCCTGTTGAGAGGAAATACCCGGCGGCGAGCAATAATTCCTGAACATCACAACAGAGGTTAGCAACAACAAAACAAAAACCTACAAAACAAACAAAAGGGTTAGCATGCAATGCAGTTATGCTTATTTGTTCTCAAGGTATCCGGTTTGGCCTTCAGTTTTGACCCTTCCAGACCCTTGAAGATGATGCTGTTGAAGTTGCTTTTGATGTGAACCCAGATAGAAACCAACACAGATATATTACAAAAGGGTGAAATAATACAACTTGTTCATTTTACAACACAAACCCTCAAAGGGGCCAAAATACATCACAAAAAGCAAAAGTACATGGAAAAGGAACAACAACAAGCAAATGATCAAACTCCAAGGCCAAACTCATCCTCACGAACTTCCTTGAGAAGTGCTTCGGTCACAGGATCAGCCGGATGCTCCGTGAGACTTCTAATGAGAAGGTTCCTTGTTGCAACAGCTGCAGTCAATTTCCTGCTCTGACTTTGGTCCTTAGACCTCTTCACTCCTGCTTTGATTTTCAGCTCTGATATTTCCTCCTGGGCTGCTGCCAGGGCTTTTTCTATCTGCTCCATCTTGTCTTGAACTCTCTTGTCTTCTAGAGTACGGGCCTCAGTGATCCGGACCCACCTGGCCTGACTCTCTTTCAAATACAAGTTTGTCCTTGCTCTCTGAAACTGGGCTTCTTTACAAGCGTTCTTCAGAATCTGTTCACCAGCTTTAGACTTGTTGATATAATCTCCAGACTTCTCGATCTTAGTCAAGTGTTCCACCCTTAACTTCTCCAGTCTTTCAATCTCCCTCACACCTTCACTCCTCTCCCGGAGGGTCTTCTGCAAGGCTTGAGTTAACTTCTCATTTCTTTCCTTCAAGCTCTCAAACTCCTCCAAACTGATAGTGGCAGGGGGTGGTGCTGAAGATGACTCAGGCATGTCTTCTATGGTGAAGGGCAATCCAGAGAATTGGGCCCTAGCATGGGACCACTCATAATATTGGACTGATGCCACATTATTGCACTTCCCCAGAATGGTGATTCCCTTGGTTTGAACATGATCCCAGGCCCAGGCAGCCTGCCTAACAACAGTCAAACTAATCTTGTTCTCACAGTAGAGGGTCTCCACCAAATCTTGTTCCCTAGGAGTATGAACCAGTGCATAGCCTAATTGCCTTCTGAACAGCAGAGGGTTGTAGTTGATACTTCCCTTAACCCCTATTAAAGGCACATTGGGAAAGTGCCCACAGCTGGTGATCATATCTCTGCCCTTGGTGCTCTGAGTACACCATCTGATATCTGCTGAAGTGAGAGTAGTGAGCCTCTTAGCCCAGTTGCTTTGCTGATGAGGATTGAGAAATGCATCTGTCCTGGGTAGATGCCTGAGAAGCCAAGCATGAAATAATGGAGCACAAATCCTCACTAATCTTCCCCTCTGCTTCTCATTTCTCTGATGTACTGAGTAATAGAGATCACCCAGTAAAGTTGGCACAGGGTTCTTCAGGATGAACAAGTGGATTGCATTCTTGCTAATGAATCGAGGCTCATCTGCAAACAACACAATTCCATATACACTTAAGGCCAACAGAGCACAGACAGCTTTCCACTCCCCCAAGGAGGCCTTCAGACTAGCTTGAGAAATCAGGAAGTCCAGATGAAATCCAGGGATCCCAGCTTTAGAGGTCATGTGTTGTTCAACCAAAACAGGCTCCAGGTGCAAAGCTTTTGCTACCTCTCCATTGCTTGGAAAGACCATTTCAGGGTTGAAAGGGATTTCCCTCTTGATAGGCAAACCAATCAAAGATGAGTATTCTTCTAATAGAGGTCCCAACTGAAAGTCTTGAAAGGTGAAACATCTCAATGGGGGATCATAGAACTGAATGCAGGTGTGGATGAGGCTCCTCTGAGATGGGTCCAGATCCATAACCATGTCCAGTATATCTCCATAACTCTCCCTGAACAAGGGTATGTGATCTGGAGTGATCAGGGTTTGGATCCTCCTGATGTCTGACAAGTCTGGTTGGAAGAAATGATAGGTGATGTTGCTTTTCTTTGGAGCCATAAGTACTGGAGACTGAGTAGAATAAGTGCTGATGAAGATGCTGAGGAGTGGGCCACTGGCTGGCTAGTGCAAGTATCTGAAGTATATGGCTGACAAACTGAAGCAAGTGCTGGTGGAGATAGGTCAATGATGCAGATGGGGTCAAAACCAAAACCAGATGGAAGTGGATACCCTGAAACACAAATAAGCAAATGTTAATATGATGCAATGGGTATGTATGCAAATGATATGCAAGGGTCTGTGACTGAGCTGGATCTGATTAACTGCCTTGGTATAGATCCATGTGTGTTCAAGAATTCCAGATGGAGGTCTATAAATCCAGTAACCAGGGTGGGGGACTCAAATAAAGAGCCACAAGTCCAGGGTTTTAGAATCACAAGAACTATCCAACATGGAGCATTCTTAACAAAGTCAAAGTAACAGGGTATTCTGAGGTCAAGGTACCTGCAAACCTGTAAACAGCCCAACCCCCTCACAGGTGGTGTTCTAAAACAAGGATCCTCAGACTTGGATCAGTTATGAGAAGTGTAAACACTTCTAACCCGGAGGTACAGTGTTTACAATAACCATAACAATTCCTCCTCTAATTCACCTCAGTTTCTGAAGGTCAATGCTAAAAGGTCATCCAGACTTAGCAGGCTTCCCAGATAGCCCTAGCATTGCAGGAAATCCGCAACACAGAGTTCTCAAGAAGAAACCCATATCTGAACCGTGTTTCATATTCCCGCACCAGACCGAAATGGAATGGGAAAGAATATGATTCACTCTAGCCTAGGTGTCACTCAGGTCCCAGGTATAGGACCTTAACTCTCAATGAAACACCCACCCACCAAAACAAGAAACCAGATCCAGCCAGCAATAATGACAGTATGATATATATAAATGCAATAAAGAAAGCAGTAAAGCAACTGTACATAAAGCAATAAACAAAACAGATATACAAGCACAGACAAGCACATAACACCCCAGTAAACACAAATCAAACAAGCGCTAGGAGGAACCCACAAAAAGAACCAGAAGCCCTGGTTGCAGTATAAGGTATCCCCAGCAGAGTCGCCAAGCTGTCGCTCCCGACAAATGACACCGGGTCAGATGAAGGTACAGACGCGAACGGTCGGCGAGAGGGAACAGTGAGAACACACAGCCGTGAACTCACTGGAGATGAATAGAGTCGCCAGCTAGGCATTTTTATCCCGGAGGAAAGGCAATGCTGCATAGGCCTAGAAAAAGATGGATAAGACGGTTGCGAACCAGAGAGACTGAGAAAGGGGGTTGGTTACAACCTGGGAAGGTATTAGCACCCAGATTGTCCGTCGTACTCGACGGGATCCACGCTTAAAAGATTTGTGTTTTAAAGGGGTAGTGTCAGTGCAATTTGTGTGCAAAAGGGGTGGAAGGCAAAATGTACAGGTGTCAGTGTAAAGGAGGAATGTGAAGTGTATAAATGTACAGTGTCAGTGTGAGACCAGGAATGAAATGCTCATGATAATGAGGCTAAAAGAAATGAGCTGGAAGGAGGGGGAATATACAGAGACTTTTGTTCGATAACTGTTAAGTTATGCCTACGTATCCTCTCGTGCAATGAGGAAGTCAGAACACCGTAGTTCGACCCAAAGAGACTGAAAGGGTGAATTGACTTGTGAACTGCTTGCTTGTCAATGCTCAAGTGTATGACCTGTCTGGCTCAGGTGCTTACTGTCTTGCATTAGACGGAAGAAGCAAGTTCTCGTTTGTGAGTGAATATGATGAGAAAAGAATCCCGAAGGAGACGATTATTGTTTGTTTTTGAGTTTTCAGTCTTTTATTTCTTTTTGGATTTTTGTCATAAGAAAATGAGCTTAAGTCTAAACCAATGGATTTAGTAAACTCATCACATCTTCCCTCTGATTAGGGGTAATGAGAATACCTTAAGTGTGAAGTCAGATTCTCACACTTAATCACCTCTGGTGTAGGATTAAGATCATTAACCTACTTGTGATTATTTAGATGTTTTTGTGATTTTTGTTTAGTGTTGAGTAATGAGGTTAAGCCATAATCAAGGATTAAACAGGCCCATTACACCATCCTAAAAGAAGGATAATAGATGAGACTGTTTAAGCTGAGGAAAACTCCTCAACTTAATCCATGATTAGGGATTAAACCCATGACAAAACAAGCCTTTATTAAGTGGATTTTAGATTAATGATATGATGATGAAATGAATTTTATGATTTGTAAGACAACTTGAGGGGGACTTGTCCATTAACACTAGGGTTAGTCCTTCTTAACCACTTAAGGAAGAATTAGAACCCTAATGCAAGGCCCAAGTTACAAGTGTAATGTCTTGATATTTATTAAGTGAATTGATTAAGAGATTTAAACACCTTAAGGGTTTAACACTTAGGATTAAAGTTATACACTCCATCCTAAGAGAAGGATGCAGGCATACGCTTAATCACAAAGTCTTAAAGCCTTTAGGGTTTAGTCCCTGATTATGAGATGAGAAGAGAAGACTCAAAGAGAGACACAAAGGTAAAAACTATGAGGGGGACTAATCAAAACCCTAATTCATTATCATGCTTGGTTGGTCCTAAGGTTTGTGAGGTTTTCAAGAACAATCTTCAGAGGAGCCACCAGGAAGCAGATGAACAGGATCAAGAGAAGCAAAATGACTTGCTTCATTCAAGAAGTCAAGTCACTTGAAGAAAGAAAGTGGGAGGAAGAAGAATGAGCAAGCTCAAACTCAAACACAAATAGAAATGCAGCAATGGATGTAAGAGAGATGAAAAGAAAAGTTATGAGAAGTGAAGGCAAATTCACTTCTCAAGTTTACTTACCACCTGAAATGTTAGAAAGAAATGCAATGCAATGCTAAATGAAATGAAATGACATGATGCTAAGCAAAACCAGAAGCATGGTGATGATGATTATGATGTTATGAGGTGTTGCAAACATGAGGCAAGACAATGGGGATGTTCATACAAGATCATGAATGCAAATGATGCAAGCTAAGGAGCATGAACAAGCATGAAAAGTTATGAATCATACAAGGCAAATGACATGGCAAATATGCAATGCAATGATCAAACATGCCTTCTACATGTCTTAAGATGCCAAATGAATCATAAGAATGCACAAAATGCAAAGACAAGTCATGTTATGCAAGAGAATGCAAGAAGGATGCAAAAGAAAGCCCAAATTAGGGTTTATGGATCAAACATCAAACACAAACCAAAAACAGAAGCAAACCTCATGATAAAAAATGGAAAATGGCACCCAAAGAAACCCTAGGCCTATGATGAACCACTTCCCAAAGGGGAGCTCTCAACTCTCAACCAAACTCAAGTTATGAATTTTCTAAATTATTAGGGTTTTTTAGGGTTCTTAACAAAACAAATGCCAAACAATTTGAAAATGCAAGAACAATTCATGGCCTTTTTACCCTAGAAACTACATGCCAAACACAAGACAAAGCAAAAAGAATCAATGTCTCAACCTTCACCAATAGGCAGAAATGAATTTTTGAATCCATGATCAAAATAATGCATAAGAAATGATTTAATTCAATGAAAAATTCTTAAAATGCATCAAGATCAAAAAAGAAATTTGGTTTGAAGGTTGGACAATGTTTCTAAATGTCTTAGAACATTTCATGAATTTTTTGGTGATTTTTAAATACCTAAAAGTATTTTTAATAAATTAATTTCCATTAATCAATTAAAAATAATCTTTTAAATATTTAAAAATACTTTTTTAATGCTAAAAATGAAAATAAAAATATTTTTGGGTCATAAAAATTAATAAAACCTTAAGGAAAAAGTTTCATAATTTTTAAGAATTTTTGCTATTTTAAAATAATTATACAAGTTAATTGGAAAGAAAATGAATTAAAATTAAATAAAACTGAAGTATGCACAATGGAAGGCTGAGATTGATCCAGAGTTTGAAAAGGTTGACTGCGCGCTTCATCCAAGGGTCTCAATTCAAACAGGCTTAATTTTAATTAACTAAATAAATAAAGCTGATTAGGGTTTAATGAACGAATCTGGGCCCTTGATCACGCGCGGGAAAGGACCAAGTCAACCCATCCAACGCTCACCATTCAAACGCTCATTAATTACAGGGATTTGCCCTAATGACTTTCAGGTGGCCGGAGAGGACCTCCGGTCGTCTTCTCCGGCCAGCATCTCACCTGAGAAACCTCCAAATCACTCAAATCGTAACTAAAATGAAAACTAAACACATAGAAATGGACCCCATGATCTCCTGAATCAAAACCCTAACCCCAAACAAATTTATTCTTCATCAATCACATGAATCGAAAGCAAACATTTTTAGGGCAAACTAGTTTCAGAGTCAAATTAAATGCTCAAATCACAACCATTTTCAAAACCAATGGTACCAGGATGATCAGCAAGACATGAAGAACAAGTTTGTAACAAGAAAAACAACTTCTGGAAAAATAAATTTCAGGTTACCTGAGATTCGAAGCTTTCAGTTTAGGAACTTTCTGGCCACCTTTCTTTGTGCAAGCTGCTCCACTTGGTCCCCAGAAGATGTTTGAATGCTCAAATGGAGTTTAAGTTGGCTTGATGATGAGTTTCGAAAGCTCCTGCTTCAGTTCAGTCAAAAATGGCAATGGAGATTCTGGCACTTTCAGGTCATGGTGAATGAAGGTTTGAGGTCCTGATGATGAATGGAGAAGGTTTGTGGTGTTTGTTTGTGTGTTTGTGAGCTAGGATGAGAGTTTCGAATGAAACTGCAAAATGGAGTGAGAAATGGCTATGGAGTAATCTGGCTGTTTCAGGCTTGTGCTTTGGGTGGTTTCTACTCAGTGATACATGGTGAGTTGAATGGAGGAAAAAGTTTGAGTGTTTTGTGGCTGTGGAGAGGAATTCGAAGCAAGTTGCAAGATGGTGAGTTTTTGTGTATGTGATGAATGTGTTGGTTTCAGCCTTGTGTGTTATGATGTTTTGCTTGCAAACTGTTTGTATAAACAATGCTGATTGGTCAGAAGATGTGACATGTGCTTTTGTGATTGGTAAGTTTGCTTTTGCCAAAAGTCAAAAATCTTGTAAGAGAAGCATGGGCTTGATACTAGGCAAGTACAAGGGCTAGGGCTGGCGCAGCATGGTGGGTGTGTGAGGCTGGCTTGATTCAAGGACCAATGCAGCAAGTTGGTGAAGCATGATCATGAGTTTTGCAACTTGGTTACTTTATGGATTTTCATGAAAAATGCCTTGTTACATGAACTAAGCACATGTGATCTTGGTTCAAATCTGATTTTGTGGCTTAGAGAAAGTTTGTGTGCTGGTTTGAGATGAATTAGAAGTCACATAATGCATTGGTACAAGACTTTGCAAAATTCTCACTTAGGGCATGCCTTGAAAATCAATGATTTTAGCCAACTTTGCATTGCCATAACTTTTGATCCAAGAAGAGTTTGATCATGTTCTTGTACTTTTTGAAAAGGGAAAGATGAGATCTACAACTTTCATGACCAAAGTTTTTCCATTTGAAGCATTTTTGGATCAAGAATCATGGCTTGAAAAATGACCTAAAATGGTGCATTCTTGAAAAGTCAACTATGCCCAAAAAGTCAACATTTGCAAAAACCCTAAATTCTTGATTTTATGAACTTCAACCTTCTTCCATGATCAAATAAAGATCATATACACTCAAAATGATGAAGATCACCCATTGGTTGGGTCATTGGGGGCCTCAGATGCCCTGATTTTGCACTGACTTGTCTGAAAAGTCAACTCTTGATCAGATGACTTCCCCATGGAATTTCTTCATGAAAATTGATATGCATACTCCCTATACCATATAGAGATCAATGGAAACAAGAATGACCAAAAAATTTGGGGTTATGGCCTCTGAAACCAAAACCCTAATTTTCAGTCAACTGTGCAGTTCAAACTGGCTCTGCATCACCTCAAACCCTAGTTCTTGTGATTCCTCTGCAATTTTGACTTTGAGGAGATGAAATATGATGTATGAACACACATAGACCCCTTTGAATTGACTGGTGGCCTTTGGAGTGGCTCAAGAAGTTCTGGGATTGCTCAGATCACAAACCCTAGGTGCAGATGCCTTAGAAACTATCCAGTGAATCAAAAATGAGATGTGAGATGATATGATTGTGTTTATGCATATGAGGATGATCACAAGCCATGGTGTGAATGAGTGAGGGCAAATTTGGGGTGTTTACACCTGGGACCTGAGTGACACCTAGGCTAGAGTGGCTCATGTTCTTTCCCATTCCATTTCGGTCTGGTGCGGGAATATGAAACACGATTCAGATGTGGGTTTCTTCTTGAGAACTCTATGCTACAGATTTCCTGTAGTGCTAGGGCTATCTGGGAAGCCTGCTAAGTCTGGATGACCTTTATTATGACCTTCAGAATCTGAGGTGAATTAGAGGAGGATCTTTTATGGTTATTGTAAACACTGCACCTCCGGGTTAGAAGTGTTTACACTTCTCATAACTGATCCAAGTCTGAGGATCCTTGTTTTAGAACATTACCTATGAGGGGGTTGGGCTGTTTACAGGTTTGCAGGTACATTTGGCCACATCATACCCTGTTCTTGTTTTGTTTAAGAGTACTCCACTTTGGACAGTTCTTGTGATTAACCATGGACATGTGACTCTTTATTTGAGTCCCCCACCTTGGTTACTGGATTTCTGAACCTCCATCTGGACCTTCTTTGAACATACATGGGCCTATATCAAGGCAGATAACAGATCCAGCTTGATCACAAACCCTTGCATATCATTTGCATACATCATCATTGCATCATTTAACATTTGTTTATTTGTTTCTCAGGGTATGCACATCATATCTGGTTTGGTTTTGACCCCTTCTTTTGCATAGACCCTTGCTTCATCAGCTATCTGCTTCAGCTATCTTCATCATCACCAGCACCAGCCTGTCAGTGGCTCACTTCCAGCATCAGTCTATGACCTTTATCAATATCAATCTTCAGTTTCTTCAGCAGTATTCATGACTACTCCCAGAAAGAGCAACATATCCTACCATTTCTTTGAACCTGTGTTGACTGGCATCAAGCAGGTCCAGTCACTTATCACACCTGACCACATCCCATTGTTTAGAGGGCATTATGGAGGTATCCTGGATATGGTTATGGACCGTGACCCTTCTCAGAGGAGCATGATCCAGACCTGCTTGCAGTTTTATGACCCTCCTTTGAGATGCTTCACCTTCCCAGACTTTCAGTTAGGGCCTCTACTGGAAGAGTTTTCCTCATTGATTGGAGTACCTATCAGGGGTGGAATCCCTTTCAACCCATAAATGCCAGCTCCCAGCAATGGAGAAGTAGCAAAGGCATTATACCTAGAGCCTGCCTTGATTGAGCAAAGTATGACAACAAAGGCTGGGATCCCTGGATTGCATTTGGATTTCTTGATTTCTCAGGCCATCCTGAAGACCTCACTGGGAGAATGGAGGGCAGTCTGTGCACTGTTAGCCCTCAGCATATATGGGGTTATATTGTTTGCAGATGAACCCAAATTTGTCGGCAAGAATGCCATCCATCTGTTTCTTCTAAGGAACCCAGTGCCTACACTGCTGGGAGACTTTTACTACTCCATTCATCAGAGGAATGAGAAACAAAGGGGAAAGTTAGTGAGATGTTGTGCTCCTTTGTTTCACACCTGGCTGCTCAAACACCTACCTAAGTCAGATGCCTTCCTGAATCCCCACCAACAGAGGAATTGGGCCAAAAGGCTCATTGCGTTGACTTTAGATGATATTAGGTGGTGCACCCAGAGCACCAAAGGCAAGGACATTATCACCAGCTGTGGACAATACCCAAATGTACCTCTGATAGGAGTGAAAGGCTGCATCAACTACAATCCTTTACTGTTTAAGAGACAACTGGGCTATGTTTTGGTTCACCCTCCCAGAGTGCAGGATTTAGCTGAGACCCTATATTGTGAGGTGAAACCTAATTCAGCTACTGTCAGGCAAGCATCCTGGGCTTGGGACAACATTCAGACAAAAGGGATGGCTATTCTTGGAAGGTGTAATAATGTTGCTTTAGCTCAGTACTATGACTGGTCCTATACTAGAGCTCAGATTACTGGAATTCCTTTCACCTTGGAAGACATACCTGGACCATCTACAGTACAACCAGCAGCAACTGTCAGCCTAGAAGAATTTGAGAAGCTGAAAGAAAGGAATGAGAACTTATCTCAAGCTTTAAAGATTTCTCTTTGGGAAAGGAGTGATGGTCGTCTAGACATTGAGAGATTGGAGAAGCTCAGGGTGGAGCATCTTGCCAAAATTGAGAAGACAGAGGACTATATCAGGAAAGCAAGAGTTGGGGAACAAATATTGAAGAATGTCTGTAAAGAAGCCAAGATTCAGAAGGCTAGGACTGAGCTCTACCTGCAAGAGAGTCAGGCTAGATGGGTCAGGATTACTGAAGCCCGAACACAAGAAGACCAGAGAACACAAGCCAAGATTGAATAGTTAGAGGCCAATGAGAAGAAGCAGCAGGAAGCTTTGTTGGCAGCCCAGAAGGAGATTTCAGAGTTGAAGCTTAGAGCAGGATTGAAGAGATCAAAGGACCAGGACAGGCATAAAAAGTTGACCACTGCCATTGCTACCAGGAACCTCCTCATTAGGACCATTACAGAGCACCCAGCTGGTCCAGTGACTGAGGCACTCCTGAAGGAGGTCAGAAAGCATGAGTTTGGACTGGATGTCTGATTATTTGTTTGTCGTTACTTCCATTTGATGTACTTTTTCTTTTTTGATGTATTTTGACCCTCCATGGGCATATGTTGTAAAACAGACTATGTATTGTTTACCATTTGTAATATATTTCAGTTTGTTTTCATTTTGGTTTTCTCTCAACAACATCAAGCATCTTCCTCGAGGTCTGGAAAGGTCAAAACCAAGAACCAAACCGGATACCTTGGAAAACAAATGAGCATACTGCATTGCATACTAACTTTTGTTTTGTTTTGTAGGTTTTATTATTAATGTTTCTAACTTTGTTGTGATCTCAGGAAACATTGCTCGTCGCCGAGTGTTCCCTGTCAACCGCACGCACCGGTACCCGACTCGCAACAACCTTCCCGGTATTCAAATGGAACAAGTACAGCAGGATCTGACTGAGGTCAGAAATCAGATGGCTAATGAGAGAGTGGAGATGAGAAATCAGATGTCTCAATTCATGGCTATGATGACTGGCTTAGCTCAAAGTCAGGAAAGGTTAAGAGAACTGGTGGAAAGACAAACTCCTGAGGAACCTCACCTTGGAACAGGAGGAACTAGTAACAATGAACGGGGCCAACCTCGTATTGATCCACCAGTATTCGGACCTCATCTGGATCCAGAAGCCAACATCCCAAGGAATGTGCAGGGTAATACAGCTGGAGGGAGAATCTTGCAAGAGGATCCCTAAGAAGAGCAGTTTACTGTTATGGGAGCTGGAGATGAAGTTTATGACAGGAGATTGGACGAAATTGCTGAGAATTTGAGATCTTTGGAGTCACAGAATTCTTTGGGCTTCGATGTGATGTACACGGGGCTAGTGGATGGGGTGAGAATTCCCCACAAATTCAAACCCCCATGCTTTGAAAAGTACAATGGTACCTCCTGTCCTCGCACTCATTTGCAATCTTTCCTGGGAAGACTCAAAGCTTATACTATGGATGAGAAGCTGTGGATGTTCTACTTTGAAGACAATCTAACTAGGGCTTCAAGAGAGTGGTATTCACACTTGTCTAGAGCCACTGTAAGATGCTGGAAGGATTTTGCTGAAGCTTTCATCCGACAATATCAATACAATCTGGACATGGCTCCTAACAGGACCCTTTTGATGGGAATGTCTCAATCTTCCAGAGAAAGCTTCAGGGAATATGCCCAAAGGTGGAGACAACTTGCTGCTGCTATCCAACCACCCATGTCAGAAAGGGAAATGGCTGACATGTTCATGAATACATTGCAAGGGACATATATTGATAGAGTGGCTGCTTTTTCCTCTACCAGTTTTGCTGATGTGGTCATAGCTGGTGAAAGGATTGAAAGTCTACTGAAAATGGGCAAAATTTCCGACAGTGGTGCGAGTTTATCCAGTAATCCCAGAAAGCCTTTTGTGGGACCCCGAAGAGCCGGTGAGACCAATTCCATTCATGCAAGCAGGGGCAGACCTCAGTATGTTCACCGGTCAGTAGCAGTTGTTACCATTCCAGCTCCGATTCCTCAACAATCAGCATATCCTCAACAACAACAACCACAGTATCAACAACAAGTTCAGTATCCGCAACAGAGAACCTACAACAATAGCAACAACAACCAACAACAGCGTCCTTTCCAACAAAGACCATCACAGGCAAACAGAGTAATCGACCCAATCCCAATGCCGTATGCTGCACCTTTGCCACAACTCCTGAAGCTCAACCTGGTTGAGTTAAGGACATTAGCACCTCCAGATCCTTCCAATATGCCAAAGAACTATGATTCCAATGCCAGGTGTGCATTCCACTCAAACACACCGGGGCATAATACTGAAAAATGCAGGGCCTTATAGATGAAAGTCCAAGACCTGGTGGACTCAAAAGCTCTCAACTTTGCACCTCCTCCAAATGTCACGAGAAATCCAATGCCTAGTCACAACGGGCCTAGGATTAATGCTATTGAGGAAGGCAAACCCTCCACCTTAATTACCAGTGTTGCATAGATTCGAACGCCTTTGGTTGAAATCAAAGCCCAACTTTTAGAATGCCAAGTGTTCCCTGGGTGTGAGCTCGGCTGTGGGTATTGAAATATTGTAGTCAACGGGTGTGAAAGGCTCAGAGACGGCATAGATGGTCTTATTAAGGACGGTATTCTTCAGATTACTACAACAGCGCCTACAAATCCAGTAATTCCTTCACTAGAAATCACAGATACTCCTACAACGTCAGCAACCATTGTTCCAACGGATTCTACTACAACTCCAACAACTTCTCAATCAATCACTTCAACGGATACAAGTTCAGTCACCATTCCTGCTACAACTTCAACACCCATCCAGTCAATGGTACCTCCTACAACATCAGCAACAATTGATGAAAGTGTCTCAACGGTTACAATATACTATAACCCTGCAAATGTTCCTGCCAATAACTCACAAAATGCTACTCCTGTCAGAGCACCAATTACCATATAATATGATCCACACACCATTGTGGTCCCTTCTGCAGCTGCTATCAGTCCAGTCACTATCACAGTGCCTGGACCAGTTCCTTACGAAAGCAATAGTGCCATCCCTTGGCATTATGGCTCAGATCTGTACTGCGAGTGGCAGAAAATCACTTTAGAATCATTAACTTCTTCACCTCAGATAGACAATGTGGGGGGAGGCGGAGGCTTCACTAGAAGCGGACGTCTCTTTGCCTCGCAAATTCCAAGACCCGTTGCTGAAGCAGAAGTTGTTACTAAGGCAAAAGGGAAGAGCATGGTGCAAGAAGAACAAGTCGTCAAAGAAGCTTTGAAGACTCCTTTTGATCAAGAGGTTGATGAATTCATGAGAATCATAAAGAAAAGTGATTACAAGGTGGTAGACCAGCTTCACCAAACACCTTCCAAGATCTTCATATTATCATTGCTAATGTGCTTCGAGGCTCATCGGAACGCACTTTTGAAGGTCCTGCACGCAGCTTATGTGCAGGAGGAGATTACCGTCAATCAGTTAGAGGCTGTGGTTGGAAATGTCAATGCTAGTAATGGGCTAGGGTTTACCAACACTGATCTGACAATGGAAGGTCGCAATCACAACAAGGATCTGCACATTACCTTGGAGTGTAAGGGTGCAGTTCTTTCTCATGTATTGGTGGACACAGGGTCATCCCTCAATGTCCTGCCCAAGAAAGCCCTTGTCAAGCTGGAGTATGATGGATTGGCACTATGCCCAAGTAACTTGGTAGTGAGGGCCTTTGATGGTTCTAAAAGATCAGTTCTGGGAGAGATAGAGTTACCAATAATGATTGGCCCACAGGTTTTCAAAATGACCTTCTTTGTGATGGATATACAGCCTGCATACAGTTGTCTATTGGGTAGACAATGGATACACGCCGCTGGCGCCGTGACATCAACCCTTCACCAGAAGTTAAAATTCGAGTGGGAAGGCCAAGTCATTACTATTTGTGGGGAGGAGGATATTTTTGTTAGCCAGCTGGCTACTTTCAAATACATTGAGATGGATGGGGAGATCCATGAAACCATGAGCCAAGGGTTTGAGGCCCTTAATATTAATGAAACATCTGATGTGCTTGGGACCTCCATCGCATCATATCAGCAAGCCCGAAAGGTTGTTGAGGAAGGTACCGCCCAAGGCTGGGGCAAGCTGCTGCCCGTGGAGAAGAAAGAAGACCGATTCGGGTTGGGTTACAAACCAACTCAACAAGATCAATCAGAGGCTGCAATGAAGCCCAAGTTTATTAGTGGGGGATGCTCACCCCGGATGCTGTGAATAGCTTGGAAGATAAGTCGGAAGACGAGCGCAACCTGGAAGGCTGGATACGTCCAAAAAACCCGGGGAGGCATGTCTCAAACTGGTCTTCCCAGGAAATTATAAGGGTTACTCCTGCAGAGTAATTATTATTTCCTGTATTTTAAAGCATGCATCAAGTCCTGCATCTTGCCCAAGATGTCAGGACTCATTTTGTAATCGGGCCATCTTGTATTTTGTGCAAAGATCAATTAATGGATATCAGGACACCTTTTGCAAATGAGTCTTTTCTTTTTTCGCTCACTGTTTTTCATTTTTTTCATTTTTTGTACAAAAATAAAATGGCAATGTTTTTCAAAATAAATAGCTTCATTTTCACTTTTTCTAAGCAAGATAAAATTGATCACTAAAATGAACAAATCTAAACCCTTGCAGAAAGTGCCCTCCAGACTGCACCGACAACAACACTGCTATGACTTCGTATGACTTTGACAATCCAATCAATCAAGCTGATGAAGGGGTTGAAGAAGATTATGAGCTACCTGAAGAGCTAGCCAGGTTTTTGAGACAAGAGGAGAAGGTTATCACTCCTCATCAGGAGGAGGTTGAGACGGTTAATCTTGGTACAGAAGAAGACTTGAAAGAAGTTAAGATCGGGGCCTGTCTGCAAGATTCGGTGAAAGAACAACTGATTGACATGATTCAGGAGTATGTGGATGTTTTTGCTTGGTCTTATCAGGATATGCCAGGGTTGGACACCGACATTGTTATGCACAAGTTGCCTCTGAAAGAAGACTGTCCGCCAGTAAAACAGAAGTTGCGCCGTACTCGCCCAGATATGGCAATGAAGATAAAAGAAGAGGTACAAAAGCAGTGGGACGCCGGTTTCCTTGTTGTGACTAGCTATCCGCCGTGGGTTGCTAATATTGTACCTGTACCTAAGAAAGATGGCAAGGTGAGAATGTGTGTGGATTACCGGGACCTGAACAGAGCCAGTCCGAAAGATGAATTCCCTTTACCTCATATTGATGTATTAGTCGACAATACGGCTTAGTTCTCGGTGTTCTCCTTCATGGATGGATTTTCAGGATATAATCAGATCAAGATGTCACCTGAAGACATGGAGAAGACAACTTTCATCACACCCTGGGGCACGTTCTGTTATAATGTGATGCCATTCGGACTGAAGAATGCTGGTGCCACTTATCAACGGGCTATGGTAACATTATTCCATGACATGATCCACAAAGAAATTGAATGTTATGTGGATGACATGATTGCCAAGTCCCTTACAGAAGAAGACCACCTGGTGAATCTGTTGAAGCTATTCAAGCGTCTGAGGAAGTACCAATTGAAGTTAAACCCCAACAAATGCACATTCGGGGTGCGATCCGGTAAGCTGCTGGGATTTATTGTAAGTGAGAAAGGGATTGAAGTTGACCCTGATAAAGTAAAAGCCATTCAAGAAATGCCTGCGCCGAAGACCGAAAAAGAAGTTTGGGGGTTCTTAGGCAGATTGAACTACATTTCAAGGTTCATATCTCATCTTACAGCAACCTGTGAACCCCTATTCAAGTTGTTAAGAAAAGAATAAACAGTCAGGTGGAATGAGGACTGCCAAAGGGCTTTTGATAAAATCAAGGGATACTTACAAGAGCCTCCGATCCTTATGCCTCTAGTTGAAGGAAGACCTCTAATCATGTACTTGACAGTATTAGAAGAGTCAATGGGGTGTGTGCTGGGCCAGCAAGACGAGTCTGGTCGAAAAGAATATGCAATTTACTACCTAAGCAAAAAGTTTACCGACTGTGAACAACGTTATTCACTGCTCGAGAAAACTTGTTGTGCTTTAGCGTGGGCTGCTCGCCGACTAAGGCAGTATATGTTGACCCACACCACTTTATTGATCTCAAAAATGGACCCAGTCAAGTACATATTTGAGAAGCCAGCTCTTACCGGACGGGTTGCAAGATGGAAAATGATCCTCACAGAATACGACATTCAGTACACATCTCAAAAAGCCATCAAAGGCAGTGTATTGTCTGATTATCTCGCTGAGCAACCCATTGATGACTACCAGCCTATGAGATTTGACTTCCCTGATGAAGACATCATGTACTTGAAAGAAAAAGATCATGAAGAGCCTATTCACACTGAAGGGCCTGACCTAGAAGAAGAATGGACTATGATGTTTGATGGGGCTGTCAATATGAATGGTCGTGGTGTTGGAGCAGTACTCATTACACCTAAGGGAGTTCACATGCCTTTCTCGGCAAAACTCACTTTTAACTGCACTAACAATGAAGCTGAATACGAAGCTTGTATTATGGGTCTTGAGGAAGCCATTGACCTCAGGATCAAGACTTTGACTGTGTTTGGAGATTCAGCTCTGGTAATTAATCAAACCAACGGCAAATGGTACACCCACCAGGATCATCTGATACCTTATCGGGATTATACAAGGAGGTTATTGACTTTCTTCACAACAGTCAAGCTGGAGTATATCCCTCGAGATGAAAATCAGTTTGCAGATGCTCTGGCTACCATTTCATCCATGATCAAAGTTCAAGCTGCCAACTTTGTGCCTCGGATTTCAGTATCCAGACTTGACAGACCAGCATACGTGTTCTCAATAGACCTTGCTCAAGATGATAAGCCTTGGTTCCATGACATTAAATGCTTCTTGGAGGATCAAACATACCCACCTGGGGCATCTTCCAATGACAAGAAGACATTAAGAAGGCTAGCTGGTAGTTTCTTCCTGAATGCTGATGGTTCGTTATACAAGAGAAACTTTGATATGGTACTTCTCAGATGTGTTGATAAGACAGAAGCAGACTTGCTGATGCACGAG
Source organism: Lathyrus aphaca (assembly GCA_963966055.1). Classification (NCBI taxonomy): domain Eukaryota; kingdom Viridiplantae; phylum Streptophyta; class Magnoliopsida; order Fabales; family Fabaceae; genus Lathyrus; species Lathyrus aphaca. The sequence goes on from OZ014523.1 coordinate 167,584,276, forward strand.
GTGAACGAAGGATCTTTTGGTACCCATGCAGGAGGGCATGCTATGGCTAAAAAGTTGTTAAGATCAGGCTATTAATGGATCACAATGGATGCAGACTGTTGTGCTTATGCTAGGAAATGCCATAAATGCCAGATTTATGCAGATAAAGTGCATGTGCCTCCGAATCGTCTGAATGTGATGTCTTCACCCTGGCCTTTAGCCATGTGGGGCATTGATATGATTGGGAATATTGAACCGACTGCTTCAAATGGCCACAGATTCATCCTGGTTGCCATTGACTATTTTACCAAGTGGGTTGAAGCAGCTTCCTATGCCAATGTCACCAGGCAAGTGGTAGCCCGATTCCTAAAGAGAGACATCATCTGTCGGTATGGAGTGCCCGAGCGAATCATTACTGATAATGGTTCCAACTTGAACAACAAAATGATGGCAGAACTGTGTCGGGACTTCAAGATCCAACACCACAATTCTTCTCCTTACAGGCCAAAGATGAATGGCGTTGTTGAGGCAGCTAACAAGAATATCAAGAAGATTGTGCAGAAGATGGTGGTCACCTACAAAGACTGGCATGAAATGCTACCATTTGCCTTGCATGGGTACCAAACGTCAATCAGAACGTCCACTGGGGCAACACCATATCAGCTTGTGTATGGTATGGAGACAGTCCTACCTGTTGAAGCTGAATTACCATCTTTACGGGTATTGATGGATGTTAAATTGAGTGAAGCAGAATGGGTACGATCCCGGTATGAACAACTGAATCTGATTGAAGAAAAGAGATTAACTGCGATCTATCATGGGCAGTTATATCAGAAGAGAATGAAGAAAGCCTTCGATCAGAAAGTCAGGCTTCGAGAATACCAAGTAGGAGATCTTGTGCTGAAAAGACTCCTCCCTCCTCATACAGACCACAGGGGCAAGTGGACTCCGAATTATGATGGTCCGTTCATAGTAAAGAAAGTTTTCTCTGGTAGGGAACTGATGCTCAGTACTATGGATGGCGAAGACTTCCTATCCCCTGTGAATTTAGATGCAGTTAAAAAATACTTCGCATAAAGAATGACCCGCTGGACATAAAAACAGAATGTAAGTCCAGGCAAAAATAGGGCATCCCGGCGAGTCAAAAACAGAATAAAAGACTCGGGCAAAAATAAGGGAAAATAAACAAAAGATGTACACCCACTGAGTTGAAAATCCGCATTGGACAACTCAGGCAAAAATGGGGATCCCGGTGGATTGAAAACCCGAAAGGGAGATCCACGCAAAATAAGGGAATAAGCGAACAACTGCATTCTGAATTCGTCTGTATCACTTACAACATGGTAAACTTCGAAAGGTTCAAGCTTCGGTCAGAATCAGCCTTCTTCAAAAGCAGGATGAGAAGAACGCCAATGTCATACAAGTCATAGCAAAAGGGAAGCTCCTTGAAGCGTCATCAACATTGCCAGCATCTTTTTGTTTCTCAATTTGTAACAATCTCCTCATTTTAGGGGATCTGTTTCTTTGATTGTATTTGCCCGTCCAGAGGCACTTAAATTAATAAAATCAGATTTTTCGTTACACTTTGTCTCGTATATTTTATTTTCGTTTGCAAAAATGTCTGATATCCTTAATATAATGATTGCATAAATACAGATGTGTCTTTTCTAAACTACATGCTCACAGGAAATATATTTGCTCCCGGGAGTGTCTGAACTCTTATGATGGAATCCAGTAAGGGATACCTCGGAATACTTGTACGTTTCTTTGTCATACAGGATTGCAGGTTTTCAAAGTACGACCAGGGGCATGAAAGCTTTTCCCCAGCAAGCTACCAAATCATTATTTGCTCAGCCCATCTCCCAAAATAGCACCAGGGATGCCCTCTCCCCAACTGAGTGGCCAGACTTCAGTCATCTTCAGTAGAATCACAGAAGTCTCTAGGTAGATCGTCCAGTGATCATTCCTCCCCAGCCAAGTGTCAGGCAGGGGACCATCTCCCCGCAAAGCTCCAGCCTCTATCCGGAAGAGCAATGTCTGAAGATCTTACAACAAAGTGACGGAAGCTCCGGCAGCAAAAAAGTGAGGTGCTGTAATTGATTATACGCAAATGATTAGTAAAGGCTCAAGGTATTGAGTGGTAAGATCGGTTGAGGTATTGAGACTTTTGGACGTTCCGAAATGAATAATGGTAAGCAAGTATCTACATAGTGCGGATGGCGGGAGATGTAGAGATATTAATATAAGTGATGTATGTGCTTCCTTAATGAGTTACAATTATGTTATTTCGGTAGAGGGAAACTAAAAGGTTAGTCAGTTATCAGTATTGTTATATCTGGAGGATGTATAGTGTGAAATTTTGAGTTTGTCCTAGTTGTCGCCTCGTTACCTACGGTGATAGTACGAGTACAGGTGACTAATTCCTATGATGGAAATTAGGAGACTGTTACCTATGGTGATGGTAGCAACTTTCATTGTGTCATTCCCAGGTGTATACCTGCGTGTTTAGGATTGATGTTGGTTATGTTTGTTATCGTGGAGGTTGTCCTGACACTAGTGTTGTTGTTTTGAGTGTTTGCAGAATTGTCGGCTTTGGCAGGAGAGTGAGTAGCTAAGTGCAAGAGTACATCTAAGTGATGCCAATGTGTACTATTTTCGAGGACGAAAATAAAATAAGTGGGGGAGAGTTGTAACGCCTCAATTTTAATATTTATTTTTATGAAATAAATATAAATAAAGATAATGGAATATTTGGATTATAATTGGAGAGAAATGTTTTATGAGAATAATAATAATATAATAATGTGTACTATTATAATATTGTTATTATTTAAATAAAATAAAATAAAAGAGTTAGTTAGAGGTTTAAGGGGCAAAAGTGGAATTGTTTGTTTTATGTGAGTGAGAATAGGGATACAAACCTCATTCATCGTATTTTGACGAAACAAAGGGGGCTCTGGAGAAAAGGGAAAGGAGAAGAGCAATCAAGGATCGTAAAGCTTCAAGATCAAGGCTTTGCCAAGAATTCGTCAAATTCAAGGTAAAGGGGGAGAAAAGGTTTTATATGGGTGACCTAACATAGGAGGATAATTGGGAGGTCCTTACTCCCTTAGGTTTATGATTGAATTTAATGAAATTATGATATGTTGGTGATTGATTGATGAATTGATGAAATAATATTGAATTGTTGCAGAATATGATTTTATGTTGAGTGGTGATAATATATTTGATGTTGTATGTATGGCATTGAGAGATTTGGCATATGAATGTTAGGAAGTTAGAGTGAGTGAGGAAGAGGATTAAACCTCATAAGTTCCCTAATTTAATCTAGGAAAGTTTAATAATAAAACTAGTTGATGTTATAGGCATAAATGGATAATAAACATGTGATTTGGTTTGTTTTGAGTGTTAAATTCGATTTAGAATGATTGGGGTTCGTGCAGGTGAGAAAGAAGGAAGAAATTGGGACTTTTGGAAAAATTGGATTTTTTTGGTACAGGTGCCCTTGACACGGGCCGTGTCCCATGACACGGGCAGCCGTGTCAGCCCCCTGTAGGATTGGGATTTTGGGATTTTGGGGGCGTGTCCCCAGGCCACCTGACACGGGTTGTGTCAGGGGACACGGGAGGCCGTGTCAGGCCATAGTGTTTTTGATATTTTGTTCGTTTTAAGTCAGATTCGAGTTATTCTTTTGGTTTAGACTCATATAAGTAAGCTAAGACATTGAGAGTGATGTTAGTAGCGATTATAGAATCCGATGACTAATAATAATGAGGGTGTGTGTTAAGTGATTGTTGTGGATAGTATGACTTTAATAATGTGTCGATTAGAAGTATGCATGATGGAAAGGTCTATTATAAGTTTGGTATAAATTATATGAAAGAATGGTTGATAACCGACGAGGATCGTGTTGATTGGTAACATTATTGATTATGTAATTTTGCTTAGACCCCATGATGTAATACTTGGTAGCAGTGAGGATCGGAATGATTATGTTGTGTTAGAAAATGTGTATAGGAAATGACTGAGAGAGGAATTAATAAGTAGTTCACTGGATATTATAATTAGTAATTAGTGTGTATGAGTATACGTGCTTATGTTGTATTGCATGACCCTTAATGGTGAACCATATTAATGGTGTTGACATTGTGTATGAATATTGTTGGACTGTCTATGTGACCCACGTGATGGGATATGTGTTAGATCATGAGGATCGTGTTGACATGATTGTATTCATGTGTAATTATGTTGATGTTTACTATGTGCTTAATGTTATTTATATGATGAAATGATATATATGTTTTGATGAGGATCATGAGGATCATAAAGCATGATATGTTCATGTATGTTATGATATGGTATGCGTTATTGTGTCTGCATGCGCATACATTTGATGGAATAATCATGTCGTGGATGTGATTATTCAGGATTCGTTGAGAATCGTGGTTGCGGGGATGATCGTGTCTTGTTGGAGACGTTAACGATGAATTCGGGGTTCTATTTGATGAACCGTTATTGTGAGTCGGTACCGCATTTGCATTGTGCATTTGAGTCACACTGCATCATGATAATTGCTTTGTTGTGGATTATGTGTTAATATGTGTGAATTACTTCTTCATATATGTTATTTACACCGCTATTATATGAAACTGTTTCTCACCCACTTTGTTGCGTGTGGTTTCAACTGTGCTTCTTTGGAAGTACAGGTGTTTCAGGTACTTGAGTAAGCTCGGAGTACAAGTCGTTTGGTCGAGTCGTAGGAGTCGCTCTGATACGTAACGGGAATGGGGATAGTTATTGATTTAGCGTTTTTGGTTATAATGGTTATGTATCTTATTTTCCTGAAAATTGTAAATTGAGGATATTAATGAATAATGTGGATTTGCAGCTAGTATGCCATTCATTGAAATAAGAAATATTTTCGGCTGAAGTATTAATCAATTATGATTAAGGTTGATTTTTGAAAATGTAGCCACTCACTTATATAATAAACTCTGATTTATCTGAAAACCTCTATTACTTTTGAAAATGGGATAAGTGCGTGTTACAATTGGTATCAGAGTAGGTCGGTTCATCCGGCCAGGTTGTCGTGTGTCGTTTGTCTAGGAGTATGTGATATGTGTGTAGAACACTATCGATACTTGTTTGTTTTCTAGCTGTGTGTTTGCAGGTATTTGGTGAGAATAAGTGGGGGGAAGCTATTACTTCTCCGAAGAGTTGGTTTGTGATGTGTTGGAGTTGCGGTGTGGTAGAGGTTGTTAAGGTTGGTGTTAACTAAGGATTCGCTGGTGAAGCAACTTAGTTCAAAAAATGCAAGTAGCACTATTAAAGTTGGGAAATATGGTTTATGACCATCATGATTGTCATCTATTTATTGACAAATTGAGGAACTGATCACCCTTAATCCCTTGTTGATAATAGAAGGAATCGTGTTGGATACAGAGGACATATTTTTCAGCCAAGATAGTATGTTGGGTAGACCGAGTGGAATGGAATTGGAGTTATTAGTAGTTTAAAAAGGGAAGATGTGAATTCCGGTACTCGAAAAAGAGATGAAATTAAGAATTGATAATGTGGAATAAATATTACAAATGGTTACTCCTGAGTGAGTTGGAAGTGAATTCGAGATGGATGATTGTGAAAAGGTTGAACGTTATATCTATGGAGTGCATGGAGAAACGTTTGAGAGTAAGATGACAGTGATGGACCGTCTGTGGAGTACGAATTTTATTTGAGTTTTGAAGAGTATATTAGGGGTGTTGTTATAAGTAAAGATGAGACTATTTCTCGGTCGACTCTGGTGCTAAGAGTAATGGTTGGAAGATTTATTGACAAAATGGATTGTGAGAACAAAGGTATCTTGTTGGAGAAACTTCGGTGTTATTGATATAGGAAATAAGGACGTGAAGTTACATGTCGATTAATGAATATTATGAGAATTCACAATTATAATAAGAATTAATTGGACTAGGTTGATGGAGGGTCATGAGTGAGTTGGAATTCATCCGTAGTATTGATGTTGTTGTGAGTTGGATTATAGTGTTTACCAAGACTTGGAATTAGCGGGAACTTTGTAAACATGTTATAAAGAGAAAGTGGTACTTGGAACCGAATGTTACCAGGTCATGTTGGATGAACTTAGTTCGTCGAAAGTTGTAGAAGAGAGATTGAGGAGGTAATTATTGAACTACGTTGGCATAGAATGATGGAAGTGGATGAATTTGTGCAAGTATGAGAGTATAATTTTTGTGGAAATTAATTATAACCAAGTATATGCACAACATGGTGATTATTGAGTTACTACCTTTAGTGGGATAGTGTATGTTGATACGGAAGAGCATGGATGGTTTCATAAATGTTTTGAGACAGTCAACCATGAGTTATGAAAGCGATCAAAAATTAATTGTTGTGGTTATTATAGGACGAAGCAAGAGAAAAATAAGTATCACTGTATGTGTTGGACTATTAAGACAAAGGTAATATAATAAGTGTGCAATATTTATCATTCTGGGATGTATGAATTGAAGGCCTAATTAATGTGAAATTGGAACATTAAAAGAATAATCCAACAAAAGAGTAGGAATAATGTGGCACTACTAAATGATCAGGGATGTGCCTTAGAAGATGGAGGTGACTAGTATGTATTAAGGTGAGTCTGGAGTATGAATTGTTCATTCTAAGGTGGCTTGGATAATTTTGAGATGGTAACTTTTGGATGTTCTTATCTATAATGGAAGTAGAGAATAAGGATTTGGAGAATATTGGAAATTGAAATATGAGAATTAGAAGAAGTACAGTTATATACTAAGTTATCGAGGATGATTTTTATGAACAGGTGTATAAGTGTTTAATTGTGTGGCTCAGAGGAAAGTATGGGTATGAGTTCGTTCGATATGAGTACGGATATACAATGACGGAAATTAGTAAGATATAAGAGGTTGGAATGTGGTTGGATTTACTTAGTGATCACTACGGGTTATAAAAATATTTTCCAAGTTCATATTTTATTGTTTTGGATAAATTGCGGAAGGTAAGTTGTTCGTTGAGAAGGATGTTGTGAAGGAGAATGCTGGAGTGCCGATATAAGAGTTAACTACGGTTGTAGTCCGATTTGTTTGATTCTAACAAGTAGTGGATAGAATGTAAGAATGATGGTGATAAGTTGATAAATTATTGGTACCTGGTCGTAAAATAATAGTTGGTGGTATACGAGGAGGAAAGAATTATAGAAATAATTATCTTACCGATGGATTGGGAGTGGATGAGAATGAAGTCGTGGGGCACATTCGATGGGATTGCTTTTGAGATTGGAGATTGAAGTGTTTGGTAATCTTATAAGTTTACAATTTTGATTTGATCGGAAAGAGTGGAGTATGAGAAGACTAAGATGGTCAGAAAGACAGAAGGATAGAGGTGGAAACTCTTCCTAAGTTGGCATTGATGGTTAAAGATCTGAAATTGAGTTAGTAGTTGAGAGACTTGCGTTCGAATTTTAGAGTATGCTAAGTGAATTATTATGAGAATTGTGATGATGGTTGGAAATGAGTAAAGTTGGAATGTGAACTTCATGGAATAGACAGCTGCGGATAATCAGAGTGCGCAGCAGAAAAGTGAGGTGTTGTAATTGATTATACGCAAATGATTAGTAAAGGCTCAAGGTATTGAGTGGTAAGATCGGTTGAGGTATTGAGACTTTTGGACGTTCCGAAATGAATAATGGTAAGCAAGTATCTACATAGTGCGGATGGCGGGAGATGTAGAGATATTAATATAAGTGATGTATGTGCTTCCTTAATGAGTTACAATTATGTTATTTCGGTAGAGCGAAACTAAAAGGTTAGTCCGTTATCAGTATTGTTAAATCTGGAGGATGTATAGTGTGAAATTTTGAGTTTGTCCTGGTTGTCGCCTCGTTACCTACGGTGATAGTACGAGTACAGGTGACTAATTCCTATGATGGAAATTAGGAGAGTGTTACCTATGGTGATGGTAGCAACTTTCATTGTGTCATTTCCAGGTGTATACCTGCGTGTTGAGGATTGATGTTGGTGATGTTTGTTGTCGTGGAGGTTGTCCTGACACTAGTGTTGTTGTTTTGAGTGTTTGCAGAATTGCCGGCTTTGGCAGGAAAGTGAGTAGCTAAGTGCAAAAGTACATCTAAGTGATGCCAATGTGTACTATTTTCGAGGACGAAAATAAAATAAGTGGGGGAGAGTTGTAACGCCTCAATTTTAATATTTATTTTTATGAAATAAATATAAATAAAGATAATGGAATATTTGGATTATAATTGGAAAGAAATGTTTTATGAGAATAATAATAATATAATAATGTGTACAATTATAATATTGTTATTATTTAAATAAAATAAAATAAGAGAGTTAGTTAGAGGTTTAAGGGGTAAAAGTGGAATTGTTTGTTTTATCTTAGTGGGAATAGGGATACAAACCTCATTCATCGTATTTTGACGAAACAAAGGGGGCTCTGGAGAAAAGGGAAAGGAGAAGAGCAATCAAGGATCGTAAAGCTTCAAGATCAAGGCTTTGCCAAGAATTCGTCAAATTCAAGGTAAAGGGGGAGAAAAGGTTTTATATGGGTGACCTAACATAGGAGGATAATTGGGAGGTCCTTACTCCCTTAGGTTTATGATTGAATTTAATGAAATTATGATATGTTGGTGATTGATTGATGAATTGATGAAATAATATTGAATTGTTGCAGAATATGATTTTATGTTGAGTGGTGATAATATATTTGATGTTGTATGTATGGCATTGAGAGATTTGGCATATGAATGTTAGGAAGTTAGAGTGAGTGAGGAAGAGGATTAAACCTCATAATTTCCCTAATTTAATCTAGGAAAGTTTAATAATAAAACTAGTTGATGTTATAGGCATAAATGGATAATAAACATGTGATTTGGTTTGTTTTGAGTGTTAAATTCGATTTAGAATGATTGGGGTTCGTGCAGGTGAGAAAGAAGGAAGAAATTGGGACTTTTGGAAAAATTGGATTTTTTTGGTACAGGTGCCCTGACACGGGCCGTGTCCCATGACACGGGCGGCCGTGTCAGCCCCCTGTAGGATTGGGATTTTGGGATTTTGGGGGCGTGTCCCCAGGCCACCTGACACGGGTTGTGTCAAGGGACACGGGAGGCCGTGTCAGGCCATAGTTTTTTTGATATTTTGTTCGTTTTAAGTCAGATTCGAGTTATTCTTTTGGTTTAGACTCATATAAGTAAGCTAAGACATTGAGAGTGATGTTAGTAGCGATTATAGAATCCGATGACTAATAATAATGAGGGTGTGTTTTAAGTGATTGTTGTGGATAGTATGACTAATAATGTGTCGATTAGAAGTATGGATAATGGAAAGGTCTATTATAAGTTTGGTATAAATTATATGAAGGAATGGTTGATAACCGATGAGGATCGTGTTGATTGGTAACATTATTGATTATGTAATTTTGCTTAGACCCCATGATGTAATACTTGGTAGCAGTGAGGATCGGAATGATTATGTTGTATTAGAAAATGTGTATAGGAAATGATTGAGAGAGGAATTAATAAGTAGTTCACTGGATATTATAATTAGTAATTAGTGTGTATGAGTATACGTGCTTATGTTGTTTTGAATGACTCGTAATGGTGAACCATATTAATGGTGTTGACATTGTGTATGAATATTGTTGGACTATCTATGTGACCCACGTGATGGGATATGTGTTAGATCATGAGGATCGTGTTGACATGATTGTATTCATGTGTAATTATGTTGATGTGTAATATGTGCTTAATGATATTTATATGATGAAATGATATATATGTTTTGATGAGGATCGTGAGGATCGTAAAGCATGATGTGTTCATGTATGTTATTATATGGTATGCGTTGTTGTGTCTGCATGAGCATACATTTGATGGAATAATCATGTCATGGATGTGATTATTCGGGATTCGTTGAGAATCGTGGTTGCAGGGATGATCGTGTCTTGTTGGAGACGTTAACGATGCATTCGGGGTTCTATTTGATGAACTGTTACTGTGAGTCGGTACCGTATTTGCATTGTGCATTTGAGTCACACTGCATCATGATAATTGTTTTTTTGTGGATTATGTGTTAATAGGTGTGAATTACTTCTTCATATATGTTATTTCCACCGCTATTATATGAAACTCTTTCTCACCCCCTTTGTTGTGTGTGGTTACAACTGTGCTTCTTTGGAAGTACAAGTGTTTCAGGTATTTGAGTAAGCTCAGAGTATAAGTCGTTTGGTCAAGTCGTAGGAGTCGCTCTGATACGTAACGGGAATGGGGATAGTTATTGATTTAGTGTTTTTTGAAAATGTAGCCACTCACTTATATATTAAACTCTTATTTATCTTAAAACCTCTATTACTTTTGAAAATGGGATAAGTGGGTGTTACAACACACATAAGGGGGAAACCAAATTTCTCACTGGGAACATCACCTTGTGTATATTCGCAAGTGAGTTCTCTGTAACTCAAGAACAATTCAGTGAATGGTTTGGGTTCCCTTATGGTGAAGGTGTTCATCTTACTGTTCTGAAGGGAAGAGATTGGCAGATCAAAGCTTTTGATATGTGGGAAGAGTTATCCGGTGAAAGAGAAGATGGTTGGGAGGAGTTGTACGCCATGCATATTTAGAACCCGCCATCCGGTATTTTCAAAGGGTCTTGTCAAGTGTTATCTTCGGGAGAGCCAACAACCACAAGGTAAATCAAAAGGAGTTATTTTTTATTTACTGTGCTTTCTTCGACATATAAGTCAATCTCGTCGCCTTCATTTTCGAAAACATCAAATACATCTGTAATAGAGGAAAATCTCCATTCTTATTTTGTGGCATGATCACAGATATCGCACTTAAGCTTGGTTTAGAGGAAAACCTTAACCAGCTGCAAGGACTACCTGCCATATACCATATATGGAATTCTGGAAATCAAGCCACTTTATCAAGGCAAGGAAAGATGGCAGATACAACCTCTTCGTGAACGGAAAATTTATTAGAAGCATCATCCAACCTTGCCACACCAGGACAGATGTGAGAAACCGGGCCAATTGGCACTTCGATCTCCGAGCTCCTTCACCAGGTACGGCTACACAGGATGCTCAACCAAGTGTTGGAGTAGACGAAGTCCAGCAAGGTTTGGATGATGAGGAAAGAGCACAACAGAGAGTCACTGAGTTCGAAAGCACCAGCACATCCACTAGGCACTGGCAAAGGAATGAAATACAAGCTTCTATGGATGACATTATGGCGGCCATAATGTAGACCCAGGAAGTACAGCAAAAGAAGTATAAAGATTTAGCACAGAGGATGACGAGGATAGAGTTGACGCAGACAGAGCACGAAAGGCTGATAGCTGCCAACACCGAGGCTTTGGGAATAATGACAAGCAGAGTCCAGGTGTTGCATGAGTACATCCATGGAGAAGGAATACCGTACTATGTAGCGACCTACAGACAGCCAGCTATGAGAAGTAGAGGCCCGCCTGAAGTATGAGCTACGTGGAAAGCTGATGCAAATAAGTGATTGATTGCAAAAATGCCAAAAAGAAGGAATAGAAAAAATATCAAGATTTTGCAAGTGTCGCTCCCACCAAATGAGGCCAAGTCAAATGGGGTACAGACGCGAATGGTCGGCGAAAGGAGAGAGAACACACAAGGGTGAACTCAGAAGATAAGAGTCGCCAGCTAGGCATTTTTATCCCGGAGGAAAGGTAATGCTGCATAAACCTAAGAAAAGATGGATAAGACGGTTGCGAACCAGAGAGACTGAGAAAGGGGGTTGGTTACAACCTGGGAAGGTATTAGCACCCAGATTGTCCGTCGTACTCGACGGGATCCACGCTTGAAAGATTTGTGTTTTAAAGGGGTAGTGTCTGTGCAATCTGTGTACCAAAGCTGGAAAGAATACAAGTGTCAGTGTCAAAGAAAAGTGAAGTGAATAAAAGAAGTGTCAGTGCAAGGAAAGAGTGTAAAGCTCAAGACTGTGAGGCTTAAAGAGTAATGCTGGAAGGAAGGGGAATATACAGAGACTTTTGTTCGATAACTGTTAAGTTATGCCTACGTATCCTCTCGTGCAATGAGGAAGTCAGAACACCGTAGTTCGACTCAAAGAGACTGAAAGATAAATTGACTTGTGAACTGCTTACTTGTCTATGCTCAAGTGTATGACCTGTCTGGCTCAGGTGCAAACTGTCTTGCATTAGACGGAAGAAACAAGTTCTCGTTTGTGAGTGAAGATGATGAGAAAAGAATCCCGGAGGAGACAATTATTGTTTGTTTTTGTGTTTTCAGTCTTTTATTGCTTTTTGAAGTTTTTGTTTAGTGTTAAGTAATGAGTTTAAGCCATAATCAAGGATTTAATGGACTCATGACACCATCCTAATTGAAGGATAATAGATGAGAACATTTAAGCTAAGAAAGACTCCTCAACTTAACCCTTTATTAGGGATTAACCTCATGACAAAACAAAGCCTTTATTAAATGGATTTAGTTAATGATATGCTTAAGAAGTGGATTTTATGGTTTGTAAGACAACTTGAGGGGGACTTGTCCATTAACACTAGGGTTAGTCCTTCTTAACCAATTAAGGAAGAATTAGAACCCTAATGCAAGGCCCAAGTTACAAGCTTGATGTCTTGATGATTATTAAGTGAATTGATTAAAGGATTTAAACACATTAAGGGTTTAACACTTAGGATTAAAGTTATACACTCCATCCTAATAGAAGGATGCAGGCATAAGCTTAATCACAAAGCCTTAAAACCTTTAGGGTTTAGCCCTTGATTAGGAGATGAGAAAAGAAGACTCAAAGATGACACAAAGGTGAAAAACTAATGGGGGAATAATCAAACCCTAATCATGATCATGTTTGGTTGTTCCTAGGGTTTATGAGGCTTGCAAAAGATCTTCAGGAGAAAAGCCACCAGGAAAGAAGCAAATGAAAGAAGCAAGAAGGAGCAAGGCAACTTGCTTCACTTAAGAAGACAAGTTGCCTGAAGAAAGAAAGTAAGAGATGAACATGAATGAGCAAGCTCATTCTAATACAAAGATAAAATGCAGCAAGGATGCAAGAGAAATGAGAAGAGATTGTGAAAAGTGAAGGCAAATTCACTTCTCAATGACTTACCACCTGAAAAGTTAGCAACAAGAAAGTGAACTGAAGTGAAAATGAGATGAAATGCAATGATGCACACCAAAGTCAGAAGCATAAACATGATGTTAATGATGCTAAGAGATGATGCAAACATATGTCAAGAGATGAGAGTGAGCATACAAGGATGAGGATGCAAATGGAGCATGCTTTGAACCATGAAAGTTCATGAAAACTTATGAAATGATATGAATGCATAACATGGAAAATGGATGAAGAAATGACTTATCATGATTCTAATGTGTCCTAATATGTCTTAGGAGTCATGTGAATGCACAAAATGTCATGGCAAGTTCATGTATGCAAGCATATGAGAGATGAATGCAAATGAAAGCAAAAATTAGGGTTTATACACAAGACACAAAGCAAAATTCAAAATCAGAAGCAAATGACAAGATAAAAAATTGAAAATGGGATCAAAGGAACCCTAACCCCACATAAGTTCACTGCCCAAAGGAGGGGACCTAACTCTTAACCTAGTGCAAGCTATGAATTTTCTAAGTCAATTAGGGTTTCAAGGTACCTCACAAAGAAAAATACAAAACAAATTGAAAATGCAAGATCAATTCAAACCAATTTTATCCTATTAACAAAATGCTATGGAGGATGCAATGCAAGAAGAACCATCATCAAACTCTCAATGGTTAGGCAGAATGGATTTTTTCAAGTTTGGACAAAAATATTGCCTTAAAATGAATTTAATTCCAATAAAAATTGTCAATATGTATCAAGAACCAAAAAGAAATTTGGTTTGAGAGTTTGGTAATGTTTCTAAATGTTTTAAAATGCAATGTGAATTTTTTTGTGATTTTTAAATACCTAAATGTATTTTTAATTAATTAATTTTCATTAACTAATTAAAAGTAAACATTTAAATGATTTAAAAATAATTTTTAATGCAAAAAATAAAAATAAAAATATTTTTGCGTTCTGAAAATTAATGAAATCCTTGACGAAAATTTTCAGAATTTTTAAATGTTTTTTACTATTTTAAATAATTCAGAAAATATAAAACAAATTAAATGAAATAAAAATTGAATTTATGAGAAGTATGCAAATCCAAGGGTTGTGGTTTAAACTAGTTTTGGAGGGAGTTGACCCGCGCCATATCCTGTGGTCCACATTCAAACTGACTAAATTAAACTAAACCTAATTAATTAATTTAATAAATTAGGATTAGGGTTTTAATGAGAGATCTGGTCCATTCAAACGCGCGGGAGTCAACCCTGGTCAACTAAATCTATGGTCCACATTCAAACTGAACCCTAAACGTGATTAATGAGCTAATGACTTTCAGGTGGCCGGTAATGACCTCCGGTCATCTTCTCCGGCCACTCCTCTCCCTGAAAATTGCTATCTTCTTCCCTAGGCCACTAAAATCCAATCTCTCTGCCCAGAAATGATCCCCATACATCATACATTAAGAATCAACAAACAAACAACATTTAAAACACACCAACTATGAGAATCGAATCAAAACAGTTCTAGGTCAAAAAAATTCAGAACACGAATACATACTCATTTCTCAACCATTTTCAAAACAAAACACATCAACATGATCAGTGAAGCATAAAGAATCATTTAGTAACTTAAAAACAAGTTTCTGGAAAAAAAGTTCTTGAGCTCACCTGAACTGAAGCTTTGATCTTTGGAACTTTCTGGCTGCTTCTCTGGTCCAAAACGCCTCTAATGAACCTCTTGAGAAGCTTGCAATGCTTGTTTGGAATTTCTTTTGGCTGGTTTGAGAGATTGATAATGTTCTGTTCAGGAGGGGTGAGAAATCGTATTTTTGCTTGGGGTGGTTTCAGGGACAAATGAGGATTGGGAAATGATCAGAGGAACATGGTGAATGGTTTTGTGAAGTTTGTTTTGATGTTTGAAGCCTGTGTGATGAGTTTCGAAACAAAATGCATAAGAGGTAAGTTTTGGGAACTATGGCTTGTGGGAGAGATCAGGTTGTGTTGTGTTATGTGTTGAGTCTCATTTTGTCCATGTATCAAGCTTGGATAGGTCAGAGAGTTGTTGCTGGCCTAGCTTGATTGGTATGGGTCATTTTGCATAAATTCAACTTTTTGTGTAAGAGAGGTATGGGCTGGTGCAGTCAAGGTACAAAGGCATGGCTTGGCTCAGCTGTGATCAAGGAGAACAATGGAAATGAGTTTGAGGCAATGCATCAAGTGGATTAGGGTTTATGTGAGGTTTTGCAATTTTCACAAAGTTTGGCCCTTTTGAAGTTTCTTGATGCACAAGTCATGAAAATGGACAATTCTTTGGTGCATTATTATTTTTAGGTCATGGTTCAAGTTTGTGTAATGCATAGAAGTCACATTTTGCCTTGGCATGAGGTTTTGCAACTTTGCCTCTTTGGTGTAAAACTTGAAATTATGTGATTTTTGCCAACTTTGACAAGCCATAACTTTTGATCCAAAATGAATTAGAATGAGTTCTTGTACTTTTTGAAAATGGGAGGATCCATTCTACAACTTTCATGACCAAAGTTTTCTCATTTGAAGCATTTTTTAATCAATTTGAGGAGGTTGAAAAACTTTCCCAAAATAGCAAGTTTACATTACAAGTCACTTTCCCAAAAAGGCAATTTTGCAAATGGCTTGAAATTCTTCAATCTTGTGAACTTATAACATCTTCTATGATCGAACAAAGATCATACACATTCAAAATGATGGAGAACACCCTGTGATTGGGTCATTGGGGGCCTCAGATGCCCTGATTTTGCACTGACTTGCTCAAGAAGTCAACTCTTGATCAAATGCCTTCCCCATGGAATTTCTTCATGAAAATTGATATGCATGATCCTCATAACATATAGAGACCAATAGAAACAAGAATGACCAAAAAAATTGGAGTTATGGCCTTTGAAACCAAAACCCTAATTTTAGGTCATCTGTGCAGTTAAGACTGGCTCTGCTTCCATGCCTTTCCCAGTTCTTGTGATTTCTTGACTTCATTGGCCTTGTGAGGGTATAATATGATGCTTGAACATTCATGGACCCCTTTGAAGTGGTTGATGACCTTTGGAGTGGCTCAAATGGCTCAGGGAGGGCTCAGATCACAAACCCTAGATGCAAATGACTTAGAATCAATGCAATGAAGAAAATATGCAATATGAGATGCTATGATTGAACTTATGCATATGAAAAGATCAAAAGCCATGGTGTGAATGGGTGAGGGCAAATTTGGGGTGTTTACAGCTGCCCCTATTCAAACATGAGTTAGCGGTGCAGGATGTAAGCAACAGCTTAACAGGCAAACAAGATAACTTGTGGTTGAATACCAAAGACAGTCCAAAATTTGCACTCACAGAATGAAGAAGAAAAGGGATATAGATTGTAAAAGAAAATAAAGCATATTTACAAAGTGCGGGCGACGGAGGACGACCGTCGAGCAGAGGACGACTACTGGGGATAAAGCAATGACGGGGACGACCGACATGCTGGGGAAGATGCGGGAAACAAAGCAATGACGGGGACGGCTGACAAGCTGGGGATATAAGAGATTATGATGGGGACGGCCATCAGGTGAAGCTATAAGACTCTCTGGAGAAATAAATGATGAAGTAGGGTCATCAAAGGTGAAGGACGATCACCTGGCAGGGTATGGCTGCTCTGTTGGGGATAAGATGAGGGACTGTCATCTATGGTGAAGGACGATCACCTGACAGGGTACGGCTTCCGGAAGTATCACGACATAGGACGAATGTCGGATAGAAAAAGATCGATGATGGGGACGGCCATCGGATAAGCATGATGAAGGACGATTATCAAGAGGTGAAGGACGATCACCTAGCAGGGGACGGCTGCTAAAAAACATCACGACATAGGACGAATGTCAGATAAGACGGGGTTCTAATGAATAGAGACTCCACTGGGGAATGATGAAGGAAGATTATCAAAAAGGTGAAGGACGATCACCTGGCAGGGTACGGCTGCCGAAAAACATCACGACATAGGATGAATGTCGGATAAGACGGGGTTCTAATGAATAGAGACTCCACTGGGGAATGATGAAGGACGATAATCAAAAAGGTGAAGGACGATCACCTGGCAGGGTACGGCTGCCGAAAGGTATCATGACATAGGACGAATGTCAGATGGAAAGGAAATAATTCACTGGGATTTGCTGGAACTCTTCTGGGGAACAGTAGACACAGGCGAGTGTCCAAATTCAAGAAAATATAAGTATTTAACACGATGCATAGATTAAAGGTGCGGACGAGCATCCTTAAGACCATGATACAGACGAGTATCAGTAGAAACAAACGTTTGACGCATGTTCAGAGATGATGATACGGACGAGTATCAACTGGTTAACAAGGAACACAGACGTGTGTTGATTCCAAGAGAATTCAGGTGGCATATATAAGATACAGACGAGTATCTGTATGAGTGAAAAGTGATGAGTGAGACACAGACGAGTATTTAACTTGCTGGGGAAAGCATGACACGGACGAGTGTCAGAAAAAGTGTATTATAAATAAGTATTTGATTTTCAAAGTGTTTAGGCAACTATGCTGGGCGGTGACACGGACGGGTGTCAGGGAATTGTATAAATATGTACACATGTGTTGTAAGTGCAAAGGGGACGCTTTGGCTTTCCGCTGGGAATATGACACAGACGAGTGACAAAAGGTATCTGTTTGTTGTATTTGTGGGCGTAGTACTTTGGCTTTCTGGTGGGGAATTTGGGAAATATTCTGTATATTGTTGATGAATGATCATTTTTTACAAGTGTTCAGAACATGGCTTATGATCATGCAATATGTTTGATTTTTTCCGCAATGCTCCGCATAAGACGGAATGCTACGCTCTGGGGAAAATATGATGTGAATTCTATGGTTATGCAAAGATACCGATCCGGGATTCGGATCCCGCTGCTGTGGAGATCTCTGGCTGATCTGCTTGAAGTGGATTTCCCAGCTGGGGATAAGATCATTGGTAGATCTGGCATATATGACTCTGCCTGGGGAAATAGATCACTGATAGATCTTTCTTAGTAATGAGGGTCCCAGCTGGGGTTTGTAGGAGCTTTCGTCACTCTGTTGTGAGATCTTCAGGCATCGCTTCTCTGGATAGAGGCTGAAACTCTGTTGGGAGATGGTTCCCGGTCTTTTGCACTTGGCTGAGGAGGAATAAGGACCGGCAACTCAGCTGGAGATAAAAGCATCTTCGGTGCTAATCGGGAGATAGACTGAGTATATAACGATTAGATGACTTGTTAGGGAGAAGCCTTCATGCCCCATGTTGTGCTCTGAACACCTGCAATCCTGTAAAGACAAAGAAACGTACAAGCATCCCGAGATATTCCTTATTGGATTCCGTCATAGGAGTTTGGGCAATCCTAGGAGAAAATATATTTCCCGTAAGCATGTATTCTTTAGAAAGGAAACCATTTGTATTTACGCGAATCAATATCTTAAAGACATCGGACATTTTTTTGCAAACAAAAATAAAATGTACGAGACGAAACATGACTGAAAATCTGATTTTATTAATTCATGTGCCCTGAATTGGCAAGATACAGTCAAAGAAACGGATCCCCTGAAATGAGGAAATCGTTATAAATTGAGAAACAAAAAGATGCCGGCAATGTTGATGACGCTTCAAGGAGCTCCCCTTTCGCTATGACTCGTATGACATTGACGTTCTTCTCACCTTGCTTTCTGAAGAAGGCTGATTCTGACCGACGCTCGAACCTTTTGGAGCTTGCCATGTTGTAGGTGATACAAACAAATTCAGAATGCAGTTATTCGCTTGTTTCCCTTATTTTGCGTGGATCGCCCTTTCGGGTTTTCAATCCACCGGGATACCCATTTTTGCCTGAGTTGTCCAATGCGGCTTTTCAACTCAGCGGGTGCACATTTTTCATTTTATTTTTCCCTTATTTTTGCCCGAGTCTTTTATTCTGTTTTTGACTCGCCGGGATGCCCTATTTTTGTCGGGACTTACATTCTGTTTTTATGTCAAGCGGGTCATTTTTACGCGAAGTATTTTTTAACTGCATCTGAATTCACAGGGGACAGGAAGTCTTCACCATCCATAGTACTAAGCATCAGTGCTCCGCCAGAGAATACTTTCCTTACTATGAACGGACCATCATAATTCGGAGTCCACTTGCCCCTGTGGTCTGTATGAGGAGGGAGGAGTCTTTTCAGCACAAGTTCTCCTACTTGGTACTCTCGAAGCCTGACTTTCTGATCGAAGGCTTTCTTCATCCTTTTCTGATACAGCTGCCCATGTCAGATTGCAGCCAACCTCTTTTCTTCAATCAGGCTCAGTTGTTCGTATCGGGATCGGACCCATTCTGCTTCATTCAGTTTAACATCCATTAATACCCGCAGGGAGGGTAATTCAACTTCAACAGGCAGGACAACCTCCATACCATAAACAAGCTGGTACGATGTTGCCCTAGTGGATGTTCTGATTGACGTACGGTACCCATGTAAGGCAAACGGTAGCATTTCATGCCAATCTTTATAGGTAACCACCATCTTCTGCACAATCTTCTTGATATTCTTATTAGCTGCCTCGACAGCGCCATTCATCTTTGGCCTGTAAGGAGAAGAATTGTGGTGTTGGATCTTGAAGTCCCGGCACAGTTCTGCCATCATTTTGTTGTTCAAGTTGGAACCATTATCAGTAATTATTCGCTCGGGCACTCCATACCGACAGATGATATCTCTCTTCAGAAATCGGGCTACCACTTGCCTTGTAACATTGGCGTAAGAAGCCGCTTCAACCCACTTGGTAAAATAGTCAATAGCAACCAGGATGAATTTGTGGCCGTTTGAAGCAGTCGGTTCAATCTTGCCAATCATATCAATGCCCCACATGGCAAAGGGCCAGGGTGAAGACATCACATTCAAAGGATTCGGAGGCACATGCACTTTATCCGCATAAATATGGCATTTATGGCACTTTCTGGCGTAAGCACAACAGTCTGCATCCATTGTGATCCAATAGTAGCCTGATCTTAGCAACGTTTTAGCCATTGCATGCCCTCCAGCATGGGTACCAAAGGATCCTTCGTGCACCTCGTGCATTAACAAGTCCGCTTCTGCCCTATCAACGCATCTGAGGAGTACCATATCAAAGTTTCTCTTGTACAGGGAACCATCAGTATTCAGGAAGAAACTACCAGCTAGCCTTCTTAATGTTTTCTTATCATTGGAAGATGCCCCAGGTGGGTATGTCTGATCCTCCAAGAAGCACTTAATGTCGTGGAACCAAGGCTTATCATCTTTAACAACATCTGCTGAGAACACGTATGCTGGTCTGTCAAGTCTGGATACTGATATCCGAGGCACAAAGTTGGCA
This sequence comes from Lathyrus aphaca, assembly GCA_963966055.1. Classification (NCBI taxonomy): domain Eukaryota; kingdom Viridiplantae; phylum Streptophyta; class Magnoliopsida; order Fabales; family Fabaceae; genus Lathyrus; species Lathyrus aphaca. Next base: position 167,604,763 of record OZ014523.1, read on the forward strand.
GCTTGAACTTTGATCATGGATGAAATGGTAGCCAGAGCATCTGCAAACTGATTTTCATCTCGAGGGATATACTCAAGCTTGACTGTTGTGAAGAAAGTCAGCAACCTCCTTGTATAATCCCGGTAAGGTATCAGATGATCCTGGTGAGTGTACCATTTGCCGTTGGTTTAATTAATTACCAGAGCTGAATCTCCGAACACAGTCAAAGTCTTGATCCTGAGGTCAATGGCTTCCTCAAGACCCATAATACAAGCTTCGTATTCGGCTTCGTTGTTAGTGCAGTTAAAGGTGAGTTTCGCCGAGAAAGGCATGTGAACTCCTTTAGGTGTAATGAGTACTGCACCAACACCACGACCATTCATATTAACAGCCCCGTCAAACATCATAGTCCACTCTTCTTCTGGGTCAGGCCCTTCAGTGTGAATAGGCTCTTCGTGATCTTTTGCTTTTATGAACATGATGTCTTCATCAGGGAAGTCAAATCTCATTGGCTGGTAATCATAAATGGGTTGCTCAGCAAGGTAATCAGACAATACGCTGCCCTTGATGGCTTTCTGAGATGTGTACTGAATGTCATATTTTGTGAGAATCATTTGCCATCTTGCAACCCGTCCGGTAAGTGCTGGTTTCTCAAATATGTACTTAACTGGGTCCATCTTTGAGATCAATAAGGTAGTGTGGGTCAACATATACTGTCTTAGTCGGCGAGCAGCCCACGCTAAAGCATAGCAAGTTTTCTCGAGCAGTGAATAACGTTGTTCACAGTCGGTAAACTTTTTGCTTAGGTAGTATATTGCATACTCTTTTCGACCAGACTCGTCATGCTGGCCCAACACACACCCCATTGACTCTTCTAATACTGTCAAGTACATGATTAGAGGTCTTCCTTCAACTGGTGGCATAAGGATTGGAGGCTCTTGTAAGTATTCCTTGATTTTGTCAAAAGCTCTTTGTTAGTCTTCGTTCCACCTGACCGTTTGTTCCTTTCTTAACAGCTTGAACAAAGGCTCACAGGTTGTTGTAAGGTGAGATATGAACCTTGAAATGTAGTTCAATCTGCCTAAGAAACCTCGAACTTCTTTTTCGGTCTTAGGTGCAGGCATTTCTTGAATGGCTTTGACTTTATCAGGGTCAACTTCAATCCCTTTTTCACTTACAATAAATCCCAGCAGCTTACCGGATCGCACCCTGAATGTGCACTTGTTGGGGTTTAGCTTCAATTGGTACTTCCTCAGACGCTTGAATAACTTCAACAGATTTACCAGGTGGTCTTCTTCTGTGAGGGACTTGGCAATCATGTCATCCACATAACATTCAATTTCTTTATGGATCATGTCATGGAATAATGTTACCATAGCCCATTGATAAGTGGCACCGACATTCTTCAGTCCGAATGGCATCACCTTATAACAGAACGTGCCCCAGGGTGTGATAAAAGTTGTCTTCTCCATGTCTTTAGGTGACATTTTGATCTGAATTTATCCTGAAAATCCATCCATGAAGGAGAATACCGAGAACTGAGCCGTATTATCAACCAATACATCAATGTGAGGTAAAGGGAAGTCATCTTTCGGACTGGCTCTGTTCAGATCCCGATAGTCCACACACATCCTCACCTTTCCGTCTTTCTTAGGCACTGGTACGATGTTAGCAACCCATGGCGGGTAACTAGTTACAGAAAGGAACACGGCGTCCCATTGCTTTTGTACTTCCTCTTTTATCTTCATTGCCATATCTGGGCGAGTACGGTGCAACTTCTGTTTTACTGGCGGGCAGTCTTCTTTCAAAGGCAGCTTGTGCATGACAATATCGGTGTCCAACCCTGGAATATCCTGATAAGACCAAGAAAAAACATCCACATACTCCCGAAGCATGTCAATCAGCTGTTCCTTTACTGAATCTTGCAGGCAGGCCCCGATCTTAACTTCTTTCACGTCTTCTTCTGTACCAAGATTAACCGTTTCAATGTCCTCCTGATGAGGAGTGATGACCCTCTCCTCTTGCCTTAACAACCTGGATAGCTCTTCAGGTAGCTCATAGTCTTCTTCAACCCCTTCATTGGCTTTATTGATTGGATTGTCAAAGTCATACGAAGTCATAGTTGTATTGTTGTCGGTGCAGTCTGAAAGGCACTTTCTGCAAGGGTTTAGATTGGTTTATTTTAGTGATCAATTTTAATCTTGCTTATAAAAAGTGAAAAGAAGTTATCATTTTGAAAAACATTGCCATTTTATTGTTGTACAAAAAAAATGAAAAATAGTGAGCGGAAAAGGAAAAGACTCATTTGCAAAAGATGTCCGATATTCGTTGATTGATCTGATTGCACAAAATTACAAGATGGCCCGATTACAAAATGAGTCTTGACATCTTGGGCAAGATGCAAGACTTTGATGCATGCTTTAAAAACACAGGAAATAATAATTACTCTGCAGGAGTAACCCTTATAATTTCCTGGGAAGACCAGTTAAGGACTTGGCTCCCCGGGATCCTTGGACATATCCAGCTCTCCAGGTTGCGGTCGCTTTCCTCCTCGTCTTCCAAGTTGTTCATAGCATCCGGGGTGAGCATTCCCCCGCTGACAAAATTGGGCTCTTTGGCAGCCTCTGATTGATCTTGTTGAGTTGGTTTGTAACCCAACCCAAATCTGTCTTCTTTCTTTTCCACGGGCAGCAGCTTGCCCCAGCCTTGGGCAGTACCCTCTTCGACAACCTTCCTGGCTTGCTGATAAGACGTCATGGAAGTTCCCAGTACGGCAGATGCTTCATTAATGTTTAGGGCTTCAAACCCCTGGCTCATGGTTTCATGGATTTCTCCATCCATCTCTATGTACTTATACGTAGCCAGATGGCTAACAAAGATGTCTTCTTCCCCACAGATGGTGATGATCTGGCCTTCCCACTCGAATTTTAGCTTCTGGTGAAGGGTAGACGTAACAGCACCAGCGGCATGGATCCAGGGTCTACCCAACAAACAGCTGTAGGCCGGCTGAATGTCCATCACATAGAAGGTAATTTTGAAGGTCTGCGGGCCAATCATCATAGGCAGATCAATCTCCCCTAGCACTGATCTTTTAGAGCCATCAAATGCTCTCACCACCAAATTACTCGGACGCAGTGCCAAGCCATCATACTCCAGCTTCACTAAGGCTTTCTTTGGTAGAACATTGAGTGATGACCCAGTGTCCACCAGTACATGAGATAAAACAGCACCCTTGCATTCCAGGGTAATATGTAAAGCCTTGTTGTGGTTACGTCCCTCAGTTGTTAAGTCAGCATTGGTAAAACCCAATCCATGACTGGTGTTGACATTTGCTACCACCGTTTCTAGCTGATTAACGGTAATCTCCTCTGGCACGTATGCTGCGTGCAGGACTTTCAATAATGCATTCCTGTGAGCTTCAGAACACATCAACAGGGATAATATGGAGATTTTTGAGGGAGTTTGGTGAAGCTGATCCACCACCTTTTAATCACTTCTCTTTATGATTCTCATAAACTCGTCTACATCTTGTTCAAAAGACGTCTTCTGAGTTTCTTTGATAGCTGGTTCTTCAAGCACCACACTCTTTCCTTTTACTATGGCAGTAGCTTCTGCTTCAGCATTAGGCCTTTGAGTTTGTGAGGCAAAAAGGCGTCCGCTTCTGGTGAAGCCTCCGCCTCCCCCAACATTATCAATTTGTGGAGAAGAGGTTGAAGAATCCAAAGTGATTTTCTCCCCGTTGCAGTAAAGATCAGAGCCATAATGCCAAGGTATGGCATTACTGCTTTCATATGGAACTGGTCCAGGCACTGTAATGGTAACTGGACTGACTGCTGCAGAGGAGGGTACTGTGATGGTGTGTGGATCGTAGTAAATTGTGACTGGTGACCTGGCAGGAGGTGCCACTGTTTGTTGTTGAAAATTGTTGTTTGGAGGAACATTTGATGGATCATAGTAGATGGTGACTGTTGAGACATCTTCATTGATTTTTGTTGGCGTTGTAGAAGTTTCTGCTAAATAAACGGATGCTGATGTTGTAGAAGAGAGGGTTGTTGACATTTGATTTGATGAAGTGATGGATGGAGCCATTGCTGACGATATTGATGAATCGGTAGGAATGATTGTTGCTGCTGTTGTAGAAGAATCAGGAATTGTTGTCAAAGGAATTTCTGGATTTGTAGGCGCCGTTGTTGAGAACTGAAGGATTCCATCCTTGATAAGACCATCTATGCCACTTATCAAATTATCACACCCATTGACTGCAATGTTGCAATACCCACAACCGAGCTCACACCCGGGGAACACCTGGCACTCTAGAAGCTGAGCTTTAATTTCGACCAGAGGTGTCCGAATTTGTGCAACACCGGTAATCAAAATAGATGGTTTGTCTTCCTCAATGGCATTAATCCTCGGCCCTCCATGATTGGGCATAGGATTCTTGTTGACATTTGGAGGGGGTGCAAAGTTGAGGGCTTTAGAATCCACCAGATCTTGGACTTTCATTTGCAAGGCCCTGCATTTTTCCGTATTATGGCCAGGTGCATTGGAGTGGAAAGCACATCTGGCATTGACATCATAATTCCTTGGGAGATTGGAGGGATCTGGTGGTGCCAATGTCCTTAACTCAACCAAGTTGAGCTTCAGGAGTTGTGGCAACAAGGCAGCATAAGGCATAGGGATAGGGTCAATCACCCTGTTTGCCTGTGACAGTCTTTGTTGGAAGGGTCGTTGTTGTTGATTGCTATTGTTATTGTAGGTTCTCTGTGGCGGGTACTAAACTTGCTGTTGATAATGTGGTTGTTGTTGTTGTTGTTGATATGCTGATTGTTGAGGAATCGGAGCTGGAATAGTGACAGCTGCTACTGATCTGTGAACATACTGAGGTCTGCCCCTGTTGGCATGAATGGCATTTGTCTCACCGGTTCTTCGAGGTCCCACGAAAGGCTTCCTGGGACTACTGGACGAACTTGCACCATTATCAGAAATTTTACCCATCTTCAAAAGGCTTTCAATCCTTTCCCCAGCTATAACTACGTCAGCAAAACTGGTGGAAGAAAAGGCAGCCAGCCTATCAATATGTTCCTTGCAGAGTATTCATGAACATGTCGGCCATTTCTCTTTCCTACATGGGTCGTTGGACAGCAGCAGCAAGCTGTCTCCACCTTTGGGCATATTCCCTAAAGCTTTCTCTGGAGGATTGAGACATTCCCATCAGAAGGGTCCTGTTAGGAGCCATGTCCAGATTGTATTGGTACTGCCTGATGAAAGCTTCTGCTAAGTCCTTCCAGCATCTGATAGTAGCTCTGGTCAAGTGTGAATACCACTCTCTTGAAGCTCCAGTCAAGCTATCTTCAAAGTAGAACATCCACATTTTCTCATCCATAGTATAAGCTTTAAGTCTTCCTAGGAAAGACTGCAGGTGAGTTCGTGGACAAGAGGTTCCATTGTATTTCTCAAAGCACGGGGGCTTGAACTTGTGGGGAATTCTCACCCTATCCACTAGCCCCATATCCATTACATCGAAGCCCAAGGAATTTTGAGACTCCAAAGATCTCAACTTCTCAGCAATTTCATCAAACCTTCTATCATAAACTTCATCTCCAACTCCCATTACAGTAAACTGCTCTTTTTGAGGATCTTCTTGCAAGACCCTGCCTGCAGCAGTGTTGCCCTGTACATTCCTTGGGATGTTGACTTCCGGATCTAGATGAGGTCCAAATACTGGTGGGTTAACATGAGGCTTGCCTCCCTCATTATTACTAGTCCCTCCAGTCCCAGGATGAGGTTCCTCGGGAGTTTGTCTTTCTACCAATGCCCTTAACCTCTCTTGGCTTTGGGCCAAACCAGACATCACAGTCATAAATTGAGCCATTTGGTTCCTCATTTCCACTCTTTCATTAGCCATCTGAGTTCTGACCTCAGTCAGATCTTGCTGTACTTGGTCCATTTGGATACCAGGAAGGTTGTTACGAGTAGGGTACCGGTGCGTACGGTTGACAGGGAATACTCTTCTGCGAGCAATATTTCCTGAGACACAACAGAGTTAGAAACAAACAAACTAATAACAAAGACCTACAAAAAAAACAAAAGTTAGTATGCAATGCAGTATGCTTATTTGTTTTCCAAGGTATCCGGCTTGGTTCTTGGTTTTGACCTTTCCAGACCCTGAGGAAGATGCTTTGATGTTGTTGAGAAAAGGAAACCCCATAATGGAAACAAACTAAAATATATTACAAATACTGAATAATACATAGTTTGTTTTTACAATATAAGCCCCTGTAGGGTCAAAATACAACACAAAAGAAAAGTACATCAAATGAAAACAACAACAATCAAAAGGTCAGACATCTAGTCCAAACTCATCCTCCTTAACTTCCTTCAGAAGTGCCTCAGTCACTGGACCAGCTGGATGCTCTGTGATGGTCCTGATGAGGAGATTCCTGGTGGCAATGGCAGTGGTCAGTTTCTTGTGCCTGTCCTGGTCCTTTGACCTCTTCAATCCATCCCTAAGCTTCAACTCTGAAATCTCCTGCTGGGCTGCCAACAAAGCTTCTTGTTGCTTCTTTTCATTGGTCTCTAACTGCTCAATCCTGGCTTGAGTCCTCTGATCTTCTTGTGTCCGGGCTTCAGTGATCCTGACCCACCTAGTCTGACGTGTCTTGCAGATAGAGATCAGTCCTAGCCTTCTGAAGCTTGGCCTCTTTACAGGCATTCTTCAATATTTGTTCCCCAGCTCTTGCCTTTTTGATGTAGTCTTCTATTTTCTCAATCTTGGTCAGATGCTCCACCCTAAGCTTCTCCAACCTCTCAATGTCCAGCCGACCATCACTCCTTTCCCAAAGGGTCTTCTTCAGAGCTTGAGACAGATTCTCATTCCTTTCCTTCAGTTTCTCAAACTCTTCCAGTCTAACAGTGGCTGCTGGCTGAGTTGTGGATGGTCCAGGTATATCCTCAATGGTGAAGGGCATTCCAGTAATCTGAGCTCTAGCATGGGACCAGTCATAGTACTGAGCTGAAGCAACATTATTGCACCTTCCAAGAATAGCCATCCCTTTTGTCTGGATGTTGTCCCAGACCCAGGATGCCTGTCTGACAGCAACTAGATTAGGCTTTATTTCACAATACAGGGTCTCAGCTAAATCTTGCATCCTAGGAGGGTGAACCAAAGCATAGCCCAGTTGTCTCTTAAACAGCAAAGGATTTTAGTTGATGCAACCCTTTACTCCTATCAGAGGCACATTTGGGTATTGCCCACAGCTGGTGATTATGTCTTTGCCTTTGGTGCTCTGGGTGCACCATCTGATGTCATCTGAAGTCAAAGCAATAAGTCTCTTAGCCCAATTCTTTTGTTGGTGAGGATTCATGAAGGCATCTGACTTAGGCAAGTGTTTGAGCAGCCAAGTGTGAAAAAGAGGAGCACAACATCTCACCAACTTCCCTCTTTGCTTCTCATTCCTCTGATGAATGGAGTAATAGAAATCCCCCAGCAATGTGGGTACTGGGTTCCTTAGAAGAAACAAATGAATGGCATTCTTGCTGATAAATTTAGGCTCATCTGCAAATAGTACAACCCCATATATGATGAAGGCTAACAATGTACAAACTGCCCTCCATTCTCCCAAAGAGGCCTTCAGGATGGCCTGAGAAATCAAGAAGTCTAAGTGTAAACCAGGGATCCCAGCTTTTGTTGTCATATTTTGCTCAATCAAAGTAGGTTCCAGGTACAGTGCTTTTGCTACTTCTCCATTGCTGGGAGAAGTCATCTTTGGGTTGAAGGGGACACCACCCCTGACAGGTACTCCAATCATTGATGAAAACTCCTCCAGCAGAGGTCCTAGCTGAAAGTCTGGGAATGTGAAGCATCTCAGAGGAGGGTCATAAAACTGTAAGCAGGTGTGGATCATGCTCCTCTTAGAAGGGTCTAGGTCCATAACCATATCCAGGATACCTCCATAATGCTCTCTGAACAATGGGATGTGGTCAGGAGTGATAAGTGACTGGACCTGCCTGATGCCAGTCAACATAGGCTCAAAGAAATGGTAAGATATGTTGCTCTTCCTGGGTGTAGCCATGAATGCTGCTGAAGATGATCAAGATAAGTGCTGATGAAGATCAAGACTGATACTGGAGATGAGCCACTGACAGGCTAGTGCTGATGATGATGAAGACAGCTGAAGCAGACAACTGATGAAGATAGCTGAAGCTGAGGTCTATGCACAAGAAGGGGTCAAAACCAAACCAGATATGATGTGGATACCCTGAAAAAACAAATAAACATATGTCAAATGATGCAATGATGATGTATGCAAATGATATGCAAGGGTTTGTGATCAAGCTGGATCTGATTATCTGTCTTGATATAAAGTCCATGTATGTTCAAGAAGTCCAGATGGAGGTTCAGAAATCCAGTAACCAAGGTGGGGGACTCAAATAAAGAGTCACATGTCCAGGGTTAAATCACAAGAACCGTCCAAAATGAGGTACTCTTAAACCAAATAGTAACAGGGTATGATGTGGCCAAGGATACCTGAAAACCTGTAAACAACCCAACCCCCTCACAGGTGGTGTTCTAGAACAAGGATCCTCAGACTTGGATCAGTTATGAGAAGTGTAAACACTTCTAACCCGGAGGTATAGTGTTTACAATAACCATAAAAGATCCTCCTCTAATTCACCTCAGCTTCTGAAAGTCATAATAAAGGTCATCCAGACTTAGCAGGCTTCCCAGATAGCCCTAGCACTACAGGAAATCTGTAGCACAGAGTTCTCAAGAAGAAACCCACATCTGAACTGTGTTTCATATTCCCGCACCAGACCGAAATGGAATGGGAAAGAACATGAACCACTCTAGCCTAGGTGTCACTCAGTTCCCAGGTATAGGACCTCAAACTCTCAATGGGACCCCACCCACCAAAACAGAAACCAGATCCAGCAAGATGACAGTATGACAATATGATGTATAAAACTATAAAGAAAGCAATAGACAAGACTGTACATAAAGCAATAAAATAAATACATAAACACATATTGCACATAACACCCCAGTAAACAGAAATCAAACAAGCGCTAGGAGGAACCCACAAAAATAACCAGAAGTCCTGGTTATAGTATAAGGGTCCCCAGCAGAGTCGCCAAGCTGTCACTCCCACCAAATGAGGCCAAGTCAAATGGGGTACAGACGCGAACGGTCGGCGAAAGGAGAGAGAACACACAAGGGTGAACTCAGAAGACAAGAGTCGCCAGCTAGGCATTTTTATCCCGGAGGAAAGGTAATGCTGCATAAACCTAAGAAAAGATGGATAAGACGGTTGCGAACCAGAGAGACTGAGAAAGGGGGTTGGTTACAACCTGGGAAGGTATTAGCACCCAGATTGTCCGTCGTACTCGACGGGATCCACGCTTGAAAGATTTGTGTTTTAAAGGGGTAGTGTCTATGCAATCTGTGTACCAAAGCTGGAAAGAATACAAGTGTCAGTGTCAAAGAAAAGTGAAGTGAATAAAAGAAGTGTCAGTGCAAGGAAAGAGTGTGAAGCTCAAGACTATGAGGCTTAAAGAGTAATGCTGAAAGGAGGGGGAATATACAGAGACTTTTGTTCGATAACTGTTAAGTTATGCCTACGTATCCTCTCGTGCAATGAGGAAGTCAGAACACCGTAGTTCGACTCAAAGAGAGTGAAAGATAAATTGACTTGTGAACTGCTTACTTGTATATGCTTAAGTGTATGACCTGTCTGGCTCAGGTGCAAACTGTCTTGCATTAGACGGAAGAAACAAGTTCTCGTTTGTGAGTGAAGATGATGAGAAAAGAATCCCGGAGGAGACGATTATTGTTTGTTTTTGTGTTTTCAGTCTTTTATTGCTTTTTGAAATTTTTGTTTAGTGTTAAGTAATGAGTTTAAGCCATAATCAAGGATTTAATGGACTCATGACACCATCCTAATTGAAGGATAATAGATGAGAGCATTTAAGCTGAGAAAGACTCCTCAACTTAACCCTTGATTAGGGATTAACCTCATGACAAAACAAAGCCTTTATTAAATGGATTTAGTTAATGATATGCTTAAGAAGTGGATTTTATGGTTTGTAAGACAACTTGAGGGGGACTTGTCCATTAACACTAGGGTTAGTCCTTCTTAACCAATTAAGGAAGAATTAGAACCCTAATGCAAGGCCCAAGTTACAAGCTTGATGTCTTGATGATTATTAAGTGAATTGATTAAAGGATTTAAACACATTAAGGGTTTAACACTTAGGATTAAAGTTATACACTCCATCCTAATAGAAGGATGCAGGCATAAGCTTAATCACAAAGCCTTAAAACCTTTAGGGTTTAGCCCTTGATTAGGAGATGAGAAAAGAAGACTCAAAGATGACACAAAGGTGAAAAACTAATGGGGGACTAATCAAACCCTAATCATGATCATGTTTGGTTGTTCCTAGGGTTTATGAGGCTTGCAAAAGATCTTCAGGAGAAAAGCCACCAGGAAAGAAGCAGATGAAAGAAGCAAGAAGGAGCAAGGCAACTTGCTTCACTTAAGAAGACAAGTTGCCTGAAGAAAGAAAGTAAGAGATGAACATGAATAAGCAAGCTCATTCTAATACAAAGATAAAATTCAGCAAGGATGCAAGAGAAATGAGAAGAGATTGTGAAAAGTGAAGGCAAATTCACTTCTCAATGACTTACCACCTGAAAAGTTAGCAACAAGAAAGTGAACTGAAGTGAAAATGAGATGAAATGCAATGATGCACACCAAAGTCAGAAGCATAAACATGATGTTAATGATGCTAAGAGATGATGCAAACATATGTCAAGAGATGAGAGTGAGCATACAAGGATGAGGATGCAAATGGAGCATGCTTTGAACCATGAAAGTTCATGAAAACTTATGAAATGATATGAATGCATAACATGGCAAATGGATGAAGAAATGACTTATCATGATTCTAATGTGTCCTAATATGTCTTAGGAGTCATGTGAATGCACAAAATGTCATGGCAAGTTCATGTATGCAAGCATATGAGAGATGAATGCAAATGAAAGCAAAAATTAGGGTTTATGCACAAGACACAAAGCAAAATTCAAAATCAGAAGCAAATGACAAGATAAAAAATTGAAAATGGGATCAAAGGAACCCTAACCCCACATAAGTTCACTGCCCAAAGGAGGGGACCTAACTCTTAACCTAGTGCAAGCTATGAATTTTCTAAGTCAATTAGGGTTTCAAGGTACCTCACAAAGAAAAATACAAAACAAATTGAAAATGCAAGATCAATTCAAACCAATTTTATCCTATAAACTACATGCTATGGAGGATGCAATGCAAGAAGAACCATCATCAAACTCTCAATGGTTAGGCAGAATGGATTTTTTCAAGTTTGGACAAAAATATTGCCTTAAAATGAATTTAATTCCAATAAAAATTGTCAAAATGTATCAAGAACCAAAAAGAAATTTGGTTTGAGAGTTTGGTAATGTTTCTAAATGTTTTTAAATGCAATGTGAGTTTTTTTGTGATTTTTAAATACCTAAATGTATTTTTAATTAATTAATTTTCATTAACTAATTAAAAGTAAACATTTAAATGATTTAAAAATAATTTTTAAAGCAAAAAATAAAAATAAAAATATTTTTGGGTTCTGAATATTAATGAAATCCTTGACAAAAATTTTCAGAATTTTTAAATGTTATTTACTATTTTAAATAATTCAGAAAAGATAAAACAAATTAAATGAAATAAAAATTGAATTTATGAGAAGTATGCAAATCCAATGGCTGTGGTTTAAACTAGTTTTGGAGGGAGTTGACCCGCGCCATATCCTGTGGTCCACATTCAAACTGACTAAATTAAACTAAACCTAATTAATTAATTTAATAAATTAGGATTACGGTTTTAATGAGAGATCTGGTCCATTCAAACGCGCGGGAGTCAACCCTGGTCAACTAAATCTATGGTCCACATTCAAACTGAACCCTAAACGTGATTAATGAGCTAATGACTTTCAGGTGGCCGGAAATGACCTCCGGTCATCTTCTCCGGCCACTCCTCTCCTTGAAAATTGTTATCTTCTTCCCTAGGCCACTAAAATCCAATCTCTCTGCCTAGAAATGATCCCCATACATCATACATCAAGAATCAACAAACAAACAACATTTAAAACACACCAACTATGAGAATCGAATCAAAACAGTTCTAGGTCAAAAAAATTCAGAACACGAATACATACTCATTTCTCAACCATTTTCAAAACAAAACACATCAACATGATCAGTGAAGCATAAAGAATCATTTAGTAACTTAAAAACAAGTTTCTGGAAAAAAAGTTCTTGAGCTCACCTGAACTGAAGCTTTGATCTTTGGAACTTTCTGGTTGCTTCTCTGGTCCAAAACGCCTCTAATGAACCTCCTGAGAAGCTTGCAATGCTTGTTTGGAATTTCTTTTGGCTGGTTTGAGAGATTGATAAAGTTCTGTTCAGGAGGGGTGAGAAATCGTATTTTTGCTTGGGGTGGTTTCAGGGACAAATGAGGATTGGGAAATGATCAGAGGAACATGGTGAATGGTTTTGTGAAGTTTGTTTGATGTTTGAAGCCTGTGTGATGAGTTTCGAAACAAAATGCATAAGAGGTGAGTTTTGGGAACTATGGCTTGTGGGAGAGATCAGGTTGTGTTGTGTTATGTGTTGAGTCTCATTTTGTCCATGTATCAAGCTTGGATAGGTCAGAGAGTTGTTGTTGGCCTAGCTTGATTGGTATGGGTCATTTTGCATAAAGTCAACTTTTTGTGTAAGAGAGGTATGGGCTGGTGTAGTCAAGGTACAAAGGCATGTCTTGGCTCAGCTGTGATCAAGGAGAACCATGGAAATGAGTTTGAGGCAATGCAGCAAGTGGATTAGGGTTTATGTGAGGTTTTGCAATTTTCACAAAGTTTGGCCCTTTTGAAGTTTCTTGATGCACAAGTCATGAAAATGGACAATTCTTTGGTGCATTCTGATTTTTAGGTCATGGTTCAAGTTTGTGTAATGCATAGAAGTCACATTGAAGTCACATTTTGCCTTGGCATGAGGTTTTGCAACTTTGCCTCTTTGGTGTAAAACTTGAAATTATGTGATTTTTGCCAACTTTGACAAGCCATAACTTTTGATCCAAAATGAATTAGAATGAGTTCTTGTACTTTTTTAAAATGGGAGGATCCATTCTACAACTTTCATGACCAAAGTTTTCTCATTTGAAGCATTTTTTAATCAATTTGAGGAGGTTGAAAAACTTTCCCAAAATAGCAAGTTTACATTACAAGTCACTTTCCCAAAAAGGCAATTTTGCAAATGGCTTGAAATTCTTCAATCTTGTGAACTTCTAACATCTTCTATGATCGAACAAAGATCATACACATTCAAAATGATGGAGAACACCCTTTGGTTGGGTCATTGGGGGCCTCAGATGCCCTGATTTTGCACTGACTTGCTCAAGAAGTCAACTCTTGATCAGATGCCTTCCCCATGGAATTTCTTCATGAAAATTGATATGCATGATCCTCATAACATATAGAGACCAATAGAAACAAGAATGACCAAAAAAATTGGAGTTATGGCCTTTGAAACCAAAAACCTAATTTTAGGTCATTTGTGCAGCTAAGCCTGACTCTGCTTCCATGCCTTTCCCAGTTCTTGTGATTTCTTGACTTCCTTGGACTTGTGAGGGTATAATATGATGCTTGAACATTCATGGACCCCTTTGAAGTGGTTGATGACCTTTGGAGTGGCTCAAATGGGTCAGGGAGGGCTCAGATCACAAACCCTAGATGCAGATGTCTTAGAATCAATGCAATGAAGCAAATATGCAATATGAGATGCTATGATTGAACTTATGCATATAAAAAGATCACAAGCCATGGTGTGAATGGGTGAGGGTAAATTTGGGGTGTTTACAGCAAGCCATTGGTAAAATAATTAAGTTGCACAAAAGGCAAAGCAAAAAGACTAAGTCAGTTCAGAGGAATCTGGTTCTTAACTCGGAAGGGCGAATTACTGTTCGACCCCCCACGACTTACATTCGGCTTGATAAAGGGTTACCGTACACGTATATCAGACTCCGTTTGAGAAGAAGGATCAAATTTACTAACAGACTATTTCACTATGCGCGTGCAAAAGGTAAAGGGCTTAATATGATTGCGTCAGAATGAAACCAAGTGAGACAGATATAAGAGCATCAGGTTGAGCTATAACAACATGATTTAGATTGGTTTGTAAGGGGTTTTAAGAACGTTACTCGTTTTTAGTGTCATTAGTGTATTCTTAGTGTTCGAGTTAATTTCGATTTATTTAACATGAAGCCGAACGACCATGTACGGATAGGTGTTATGTTTCGTGTCTGCTTGTAAAGGTATTTTATTTAAAACCATGATTGATTTTTTGCTTGAGGACAACCAAAGATTCAAGTCTGGGGTAGTTTGATAACTCGAATTTATATCGATTATTTAATACGATTTCTGATTAATTAACACATTTATTTATTTGTTTTGGATGATTTTACGCGCAAATTGTGTTTATTTTGCAGACATTCTATCAGACACGTCACTTGGAGGCAAGAATGCAAAAAGGAAGCTTTTAAGCCAAGAAACCAAGAAAACAGAAGAAAAAAGGACAAAAAAATGCATTTCTGCATTTCACCATTGTCGCTCCCAAATATTTGCATCCCGGTACAAGCGCGAATGGTCGGCGAAAGGAGGAAAATAAAATGAAGTGAATAGAGTCGCCAGCTAGGCATTTTTATCTTGAAGGAAAGGTAATGCTGCATAAACCTAAGAAAATGATGGATAAGACGGTTGCGAACCAGAGAAACTGAGAAAGGGGTTAGGTTACAACCTGGGAAGGTATTAGCACCCAGATTGTCCGTCGTACTCGACAGGATCCACGCTTAAAAGATTGTGTTTAAAGGGGTAGGGTATGTGATGTCTGTGTGCAAAAGCTGGAAAAGAATATACAAGTGTCAGTGCAGAAGGGTGAATGCTCAGGACTGAGGCTTAAAAGAATGCTGACAGAGGGGGAAGACACAGAGACTTTTGTTTGATAACTGTTAAGTTATGCCTACGTATCCTCTCGTGCAACGAGGAAGTCATAACACCGTAGTTCGACTCAAAGAGACTGAAAGATAAATTGACTGTGAACTGCTTGCTTGTTTATACTCAAGTGTATGAATCGTCTGGCTCGAGTGCTAACTGTCTTGCATTAGATGGAAGAAGCGAGTTCTCGTATATGAGTGAGTGTGATGAGAAAAGAATCCCGAAGGAGACGATTATTATTTGTTTTTGTATTTTCAGTTTTTTTTTGTTTTTGGAGTTTGTCGTAAGTTAATGAGCTTAAGCCTAAATCAAGGGCTTGCAAACTCATTATATCCTCCCTGATTAGGGATAATGAGAATATTTAAGTATGAGATAAGCATCTCAACTTAATTGCCATGATGATGTAGGAATAAGATCATTAACCTATTTTTGATTATTTAGATGTTTTTTGGGTTTTTTTTAGTGTTAAGTAATGAGTTTAAGCCATAATCAAGGATTAGTAAACTCATTACACCATCCTAATAGAAGGATGATAGATGAGAACACTGAAGCTGAGGAAGATACCTCAACTTAATCCATGGTTAGGGATTAAATTCATGACAAAACAAGCCTTTATTAAATGGATTTTAATTAAGAGTGAGATTAAGAAGTGAGTTTTATGATTTGTAAGACAACTTGAGGGGGACTTGTCCATTAAACACTAGGGTTAGTCCTTCTTAACCATAAAGGAATAATTAGAACCCTAATGTAAGGCCCAAGTTACAAGATTAAGTCTTAGTGATTATTAGATGGATTAATTAAGAGGTTTAAACAAATTAAGGGTTTAACACTTAGGATTAAAGTTATACACCCCATCCTAAGAGAAGGATGCAGGCATAACCCTAATTCCAAAGTCTTAAAACCTTAAAGGTTTAGTCTTTAATGATGAGATGAGAGGAGAGACACAAAGAAGACTCAAAGGAAAAAGTCTAAGGGAGACTAATAAGTCCTAATTATTATCATGCTTGGATGTTCCTATGGTTTATGAGGCTTGAGAAGGATCTTCAAGGAAGCCACCAATGGAAGAAGCAGATGAAAGGAGGAAGAAGCAGAAGAAATAAGTTACTTACTTCAATGAAGAAGGTAAGTAACTTAAAGAAAGAAAGTGAGAGAGGAACACAAGTGAACAAGTTCACTTCAAATAAACCAGCAAGATGCATATAAAAGATATGAAGAAAAATGAGAAGTGAAGGCAAATCCACTTCTCAAAGTAACTTACCACCTAAAAATGTTAGCATGAATGGATAAGATATAAATCATAAAGAAATGAAATGAAATGAAATGAGATGAAATGACCAAAGTCAGAAATGTTTATGCAATTTTAATGTCATGTGAGATGATGCAAAGGCATACAAAGTGTATATGAATGATCATACAAAGAATGAGATGTCATGTAGGCATGCTTTGAAGTTTGAAAGTTCATGAAAGTTAATGAAAGGAAATGAATGCAAATCATGGCAAATGAATGAAGAAATGATCAAGCATGATTCTAACATGTCCTAAGATGTCTAAGATGACATATGAATGCATGAAATGTCATGGAAAGTTCATGTATGGATGCATATGCAAGATGAATGCAAGTGAAGATGCAAAATTAGGGTTACATGAAAGGATGAGATGCAAATGGCAAAGAAATAAGCAAATGACATGATAAAAAATTGAAAATGCACTCAAAGGAACCCTAAACCTATACTAGGTTACCATCCAAAGGGGGAGGTCAGAAGCTAAACCTAGAAGGAGTTATGAATTTCCTAAGTTTCTAGGGTTTTTTGGGTGATCCTCAATGTAAAATGACAAACAAATTGGAAATGCAAGATAAATTCATGCCAAAAATATCCTAGATACTACATGATATGTGTGAAACAATGCAAAAAGAACCATCTTCAAACCCTTCATGGTTAGGCAAAAACAAATTTTCAAAGGTTAGGGTTTAAAATGTGATTTTATGAACCCTAAATTCAAAGAAAATTGTCAAATGATGATCAAAATCAAAAAGAAATTTGTATGAGGGGTTTGAAAATGTTTCTAAATGTGTTAATATGCAACATGCTTTTTTTGGTGATTTTTATAAACCTAAATGCTATTTTAATTAATTAAATTCAATTAATTAATTAAAATAAACATTTAAATATTTTAAAAATACAATTTTTATGCAAAAAATAAAATAAAAATCATTTTCTGATTAAGAAAATTATTTGAAACAAAAATGCAAAAGGAAATATTTTCGGGATTTTTGTAACTATTTTAAAATAAATATGCAAGAAATATGAATAAAAATAAAATAAAAATGAGTTTAAAGGGAAGTATGCTGATCCAGTGGTCCAGGTTTAAATGAAAAAGGGAGGGAGTTGATTGCACGCCAGATCCAAGGGTGGAGATTCAAACTGGCTTAATTATTTAATTAATTTAATTAATCAGAATTAAACCCTAAGTGAAATGATCCTAGCTATCTGTTCATAATCTAATCCAGATCCAAAGGCCCAAAACGCGTCTGGCAAATAAAACCCTAATTAAGCCCTAATCACATTCAGATGACCAGAACAGTGCTCCGGTCATCTTCTCTGGCGAGACCAAATCCCCAACTTCTTCCCTATGCCAAATTAGGAGCTCTAACTTTCCAGAAATGATCCCCTAACTACCCCAAACAAGAATCAAACATCAAACAACATTTATATTGCATCAATCATGAGATTCGAATCAAAACATAAAAACTGCAAAAATTTTAGAAGCACGATACAAGCTCAAATCTCAACCATTTTCAAAAGTAAAAGGTGCAGTGTGATCAGTGAAGCATGAAGAACATTTCTATAAAAAAAATTACAAGTTCTGGAAAATTTGTTCTTGATGATACCTGAGCTTGAGCTTTCTCAATCTGAGCTATCTGGGCCTCTTCTTGTTGCCAATCAACTCCAATGGACCTCCTGAGGATGCTTTGATGCTTGGAATGAATTTATTTGGGTTGTTTTTAAGGTTTCAGTTCAGAGGGGGTGACATCGTGTTTTGGATTCTTGAGGTTTCAGGTTTGTTTAATGGTTGGGAAATGAGCTGGAGGGTGTATGGAGATGATTGGTGAAGTTTGTTTGAAGTTTTGATGGTTGGTTTATGAGTTTCGAAGAAATGAAGTTTGAGAGGGATTTTGGAAATCTGAATGTGTGAGATGATTCAGGCTCCAAGATGTTATGAAATGTGATCCTTAGGGCATGTTTGTGAAGCTATGATAGGTCAGAAGAGTTGTTGTGGGCTATGCTGATTGGTATGGTGTGAAATGCAAAAAGTTAAGTTTGGTTGTACTTGAGGTATGGGTCATGGCAGGCCTGGTTGCAAGGGGTGTCTGGCCTCAGCTGAGTTCAAGGAGGTCCATAGAAACAGATTTGGCATGCTGGCACAAGTGTATGGGAAGATCTATACCATTTTGTAAATTTGAGAAGTTTTGGCCCTTTTGAAATTTCTTGGAGTTCAAGGCATGAAAATGCATGATTCTTGGGCCAATTCTGATCAAAATGAGTTGCACTATGATGGTATGATGTTTAGAGATGCATTAGAGATCATGAAATGGCTTGGCAAGTGGTTTTGCAAAAAATCCTCTTTGGTGCATTCTTGAAAATTATAGGATTTTTGCCAACTTTGAAGGATCATAACTTGAGTTCCATAATGAATTAGAACATGTTCTTGTACTTTTTGAAAAGGGAAATACCTAATATACAACTTTCATGACCAAGAATTTTTCATTTGAAGCATTTTTGGTTGAGAAAGAGGAGGTTGAAGAACTTTCCCAAAATGGAAAGTTTCCATTACAAGTCATTTTCATTTTTGGCAACTTTTGGTTTAGCTCAAATTTTTCAATTTTGTGAACTTCCAAGCACTTAAATGATAAAATAAAGATCATATAACTTCAATTTGATGAAAATACCCCTTTGGTTCCATTGTTGGGGGCCTCAGATGCCCTGATTTTGCTCTGACTTGTTCAAGAAGTTACCTAGTGAACAAATGACTTCCACAATGAATTTCTTCATAAAACTTGGTACACATGATCCTTATAACATCTTAAGAACATTAGAAACAAGAATGGCCCAAAAATTTGGAGTTAAGGCCTCTGAATCCAAAACCCTAATTTTGGTCATCTGTGTAGTGAAAACCCTAGCTCTGCTTCCATGCCTTGCCAGTTCTTGTGATTTCTTGACTTATTTGAACTTTGAGGGATATAATATGATGATAGAACACACATGGACCCTCTTGGAATACTTTAAGGCCCTTGGGGTGGCTCAGATGGATCCTGGGATTACTCAAATCACAAACCCTAGATGCAGATGAACTTGAACTATGCAGTGAAACAAAAATGCAATATGAGATGGTATGCTTATGTTTATGAAAGATCACAAGCCATGGTGTGATATGAGTGAGGGAAAATTTGGGGTGTTTACAGCTGCCCCTATTCAAGCATGAGTTAGCTATGCAGGGTGTAAGCGTCTGGCTTAACAGACAAACAAGATAACTTGTGGTCGAATACCAAAGACAGTCCAAAATTTGCACTCGCTGGATAGAAGAAGAAAAGGGATATAAATTGTAAAATGTAGTAAAGTATGATTATCAAATGAAGACGATGGAGGACGACCATCGAGCAGAGGACGCCTGGTGGGGATAAATTGGTAAGTAAAGCAATGACGGGGACGGCCGACAAGCTGGGGAAATAAAGAGACCATGACGGGGACGACCATCAGGTAAGGAAACAAGATTATCTGGGGATTGAAGTAAGGCAATGATGGGGACGGCCATCAAGCTTGAAAAGTAAAGTAAACAACGATGGAGACGACCATCGGGTTAAAGAATACATGAAATATTGATGAGGGATGGTCATCAAAGGTGAAGGACAATCACCTAGTAGGGGACGGCTGCTCTTTATCACGACATAGGACGAATGTCGGATAGAAAAGGTTGATGATGGGGACGGCCATCGGATAAGCATGATGAAGGACGATCATCAAGAGGTGAAGGACGATCACCTAGCAGGGTATGGTTGCTCTCGGGGTTTATCACGACATAGGACGAATGTCAGATAACACAATCAACAATGGGGATGGCCATCGGATAAATGATGAGGGACGGTCATCAAAAGGTGAAGGACGATCACCTAGCAGGGGACGACTGCTCTTTATCACAACATAGGACGAATGTCGGATAGAAAAGGTTTCCAATAATGGAGACTCCGCTGGGGAAAGGATGAGGGACGGTCATCCAAAGGTGAAGGACAATCACCTGGCAGGGGACGGCTGCCGGAAGTATCACGACATAGGACGAATGTCGGATAGAGGAAGGTTGTTCTGTCGGGGAATGGTAAACACAGACGAGTGCTCATGCTTAAAAGGTATAAGCGTTTTGATGATTTGTATAGATTAAAGATACGGACGAGCATCCTTAAGACCATGATACGGACGAGTATCGGTAGAAACAAACGCTGACGCGTGTTCAGAGATGATAATACAGACGAGTACCAACTAGTTAACAAAGAACACGGACGAGTGTCGAATCTGTGGGGAATAATAATATATATACAAGATACGGACGAGTATCAGAGACTTATGTATAAGTATGAGGGATTATTGTTGGTGAAGTATGAGCAAGACACGGACGAGTGTTCAATCTTGCTGAGGAAAGTATGACACAGACGAGTGTCAAATATGTATAAGTTATGAACAAATATTTGTATGTGAGAGTGTAAAAGGTGTTCTGGCAACCTGTGGGGATAGGATGACACGGACGAGTGTCGAAAATAATGTGTTATGAACAAACACTTTGTTTGCACCACATGTTTTGGCAACTGTGTTGGGGAAAGGTGACACGGACGAGTGTCAAAAGGGTATGTATAGGTTTCTGAATGCAAAGAGGATGTTTTTGCTTATATCTGCGGGGGGATGATATGACACGGACGAGTGTCGAAAAGAGTATATATGAACAGGTATTTATGTTGAAGTGTGCGAAGGGGACACTCTGGCTTTTATTTGCAGGGGACGTGAGCTTTTATATACTGGTGATGAAATACTGATGGTATATGCAGGTGACTGGCTCGGACCTGACTTGTGATCATGCAAATGTTTGATTTTTGTCGTAATGCTCCATATTAGACGGAATTCTACGCTCTGTGGGAAAATATGATGCGAATGCTATGATTATGCAAAGGGAAACCGATCCGGGATTTGGATCCCACTGAAGATTGGATCTCTGGTTGATCCGCTTGGAGGGATATCCCAGCTGGGGGAGATCATTGGTCGATCTGTTAGGATATATAGCTCTGCTTAGGGAAATAGATCATTGATAGACCTATCCTGTAAGGAGAAACCCAGCTGGGGAGAAGGAAACTTCTGTCACTTTGTTGTGTGACAGTTTCAGGCATTGCTCTTCTAGGGAGAATTTGGAGACTCTGTGGGGAGATTGGCTGGGGATGCTCCTGTTGAGTAGACTTGTGGTAGGGATGAGGACGATTTGACAACTCCGCTGGGAAAAAGCATTCCAGCTATTGCTTGGGGAGGAGGTATGCTGGGGAAGTGTGCTTGGCATGCCCCATGCTGCGTATTGAATACCTGCAGTCTGTTAAGACAAGAGAAACGCACGAGTATCCCGAGGTGTCCCTTACCGGATTCCGTCATAGAAATTAGATAATCCTGAAAGTAAATATATTTCCTGCAAGCATTTATTAAGAATGGCTCATTTGTTTTATGCAAATATTATATCATGGATATTGGACCTTTTGCAAACGAAACAAAAATGTACAAGAAGAGGCGTGACTGAAAATTTGATTTTATTAATCTGGGCGCCCTGAATTGGCAAATACAGTCAAAGGAACAAATCTCCTGGAATGAGGAGATTGCTATAAATTGAGAAAAGTAAAAGTGCTGGCAATGTTGACGATGCTCCGGTAAGCTTCCTTTGCTATGACCTGTATGACCTTGACATTCTTCTCATCTTGCTTTCTGAAGAAGGTTGATTCTGACTGATGCTTTATTCTTTCGAAGCTTGTTGTGTTGTGAATGATACAGACGAATTTCGAATGCAGTTGTTCGCTTATTCCCTGATTTTGCGTGGATCGCCCTTTCGGGTTTTCAATCCACCGGGATACCCATTTTTGCCTGAGTTGTCCAATGCGGCTTTTTAACTCAGCGGGTGTACATTTTTTTAATTTTCCCTTATTTTTTCCTGAGTCTTTTATTCTGTTTTTGACTCGCCGGGATGCCCTATTTTTGCCTGGACTTACATTCTATTTTTATGTCCATCAGGTCATTTTATGCGAAGTATTTTTTAACTGCATCTGAATTCACATGGGATAAGAAATCTCCACCATCCATAGTAGTGAGCATTAGTGCTCCACCAGAGAAAACCTTCTTTACTATGAATGGACCATCGTAATTTGGAGTCCATTTGCCCCTGTGGTCTGTATGAGGAGGAAGAAGTCTTTTTAGCAGAAGATCTCCCACTTGGTATTCCCGAAGCCTGACTTTCTGATCGAAGGCTTTCTTCATCCTTTTCTGATACAACTGCCCATAACAGATGGCAGCTAGCCTTTTCTCTTCGATCAAATTCAGTTGGTTGTACCGAGACCGAACCCATTCTGCTTCGTTCAGCTTTACAACCATCAATACCCGTAAAGAGGGTATCTCAACTTCAACAGGTAGGACTGCCTCCATACCATACATGAGCTGATAAGGTGTTGCCCCAGTTGACGTTCTAATTGAGGTTTGGTACCCATGCAAAGCAAATAGTAGTATTTCATGCCAGTCTTTGTATGTAACCACCATCTTCTGCATAATCTTCTTGATGTTTTTGTTAGCTGCCTCAACAACGCCATTCATCTTTGGCATGTAAGGAGAAGAGTTGTGATGTTGGATTTTGAAGTCCCGGCATAGTTCTGCCATCATTTTGTTGTTCAAATTGGAACCATTATCAGTAATGATTCGCTCGGGTACCCCATATCGACAGATGATGTCTCTTTTCAGGAATATGGCTACCACTTGCCTGGTTACGTTTGCATACGAAGCTGCTTCAACCTATTTGGTGAAGTAATCAATGGATACCAGGATGAATCTGTGGCCATTTGAAGCAGTCGGTTCGATCTTTCCAATCATGTCAATGCCCCACATGGAAAATGGCCAAGGCGAAGACATCACGTTCAACGGATTTGGAGGCACATGCACCTTGTCTGCATAGATCTGGCATTTGTGGCACTTTCTGGCATAGGCACAACAATCTGAATCCATTGTGATCCAGTAGTAACCTGATCTTAACAATTTCTTAGCCATTGTATGTCCTCCAGCATCGGTACCGAAAGATCCTTCATGCACCTCGTGCATTAGCAATTCTGCTTCTTTCTTATCAACACATCTGAGAAGAACCATGTCGATGTTTCGTTTGTATAATGAACCATCAGCATTAAGGATGAAACTACCGGCCATCCTTATTAGTGTCTTCTTATCATTGGATGATGCCCCAGGTGGGTATGTCTGATCCTCTAAGAAGCTTTTGATGTCATGGAACCAAGGCTTGTCATCTTTAGCAGTGTCCACGGAGAAAACATATGTCGGTCTGTCTAGTCTGGATACCAAAATCCGGGGTACATAATTGGTAGTTTGAAGCTTGATTATGGAGGAAATGGTAGCTAAA
Source organism: Lathyrus aphaca (assembly GCA_963966055.1). NCBI lineage: Eukaryota > Viridiplantae > Streptophyta > Magnoliopsida > Fabales > Fabaceae > Lathyrus > Lathyrus aphaca. Next base: position 167,628,488 of record OZ014523.1, read on the forward strand.
GCATCTGCAAACTGATTTTTGTCTCAAGGGATGTACTCAAGTTTGACTGTTGTGAAGAAATTCAATAATCTCCTCGTAAAGTCACGGTATGGAATCAGATGCTCTTGATGGTTGTACCATTTGCCGTTGGTTTGATTGATTACCAAAGTTGAATCTCCGAATACATTCAATGTCTTGATCCTGAGGTCAATAGCTTCCTCAAGACCCATGATACATGCTTCGTATTCTGCTTCGTTGTTAGTGCAGGCAAAGGTGAGTTTTGCCGAGAAAGGCATATGAACTCCTTTAGGTGTAATGAGCACTGCACCAACCCCACGTCCATTCATATTGATAGCCCCATCAAACATCATAGTCCATTCTTCCTCTGGGTCAGACCCTTTAGTGTGAATAGGCTCTTCATGATCTTTTGCTTTTAGGTACGTGATGTCTTCATCAGGGAAGTCAAATCTCATTGGCTGGTAATCATCAATGGGTTGCTCAGGTAGATAGTCAAACAGTACACTGCACTTGACTTTCGTGAAGAAAGTTAACAATCTCCTGGTATAGTCCCTGTAAGGAGTCAAATGAGGTTGATGAACTAGCCATTTACCATTAACTTGGTTGATAACCAAAGTCGAATCACCGAAAATCTCGAGGTTCTTGATTCTCATATTAATTGCTTCCTCGATCCCCATTATGTAGGCTTCATTCTCTGTTTCATTGTTAGTGCACTCGAATGTCAGTCGGGAAGTGAAAGGCATATGAATCCCTTCTGGCGAGATGATGACAGCACCAACTCCACTTCCGTTCATGTTAATGACTCCGTCAAACATCAGACTCCATTTGGATTTAGGGTCTAGCCCCTCCTCTAGGAGTGGTTCTTCACAGTCTTTCAACTTGAGGAACATGATTTCCTCATCCAGAAATTTGAACCTCATTGGCTGATAATCATCAATTGGCTGCTGGGCCAGATAATCCGACAATACACTTCCCTTGATGGCTTTTTGTGAAGTATATTGGATATCGTATTCGGTTAGAATCATTTGCCATCGATCTAATCTTTCGGTTAGAGCTGGCTTTTCGAAGATGTACTTAACGAGGTCTATCTTGGAAATCAATAGTGTGGTATGAGTCAGCATGTACTGTCTTAGTCAACGAGCAGTCCATGCCAAAGCGCAACAAGTTTTCTCGAGCAGTGAGTAGCGTGTCTCACGGTCGGTAAACTTTTTGCTAAGGTAATAAGATGCATGCTCTTTTCGACCAGACTCGTCCTGCTGACCCAGTACACAGCCCATTGATCCTTTGAGCACTGTGAGGTACATGATTAGAGGTCTCCCTGGCACTAGAGGCATGATAATTGAAGGCTTTTGCAGGTACTCCTTGATTCGGTTGAAATCTTGTTGGCAGTTATCATTCCATTTAATGGCTTGATTCTTCCTCAGAAGTTTGAAAATAGGTTCGCACGTAGTTGTTAAGTGAGAGATGAACCACGTGATGTAGTTCAACCTCCCTAAGAAGCCACAGACTTCCTTCTTAGTTCCTCTCTCAGGCATCTACTGGATTGCTTTTACTTTCACGGGGTCGACCTCAATTCCCCTTTCACTGACAATAAAGCCCAGCAACTTTCTGGAATGCACCACAAATGTGCATTTGTTCGGGTTCAATCTCAATCTGAATTTCCGAAGCCTATCAAATAGCTTGGCTAGGTTGACTAAATATTCTTCTTCCGTCTGTGACTTTGCGATCATATCATCAACATAGACCTCAATCTCGTGATGAATCATGTCGTGGAATAGAATCACCATTACATGTTGGTATGTGGCTCCAACATCTTTCAAACCAAATGACATTACTTTATAACAGAAGGTGCCCCATGGGGTAATGAAGGTTGTCTTCTCCGTGTCATCTGGAGACATTTTGATCTGGTTATAGCATGAAAAGCCATCCATGAAGGAAAACACAAAGAATTGGGAAGTGTTGTCAACTAGCACATCAATATGCGGCAACGGAAAGTCATCTTTGGGGATCGCTCGATTCAGGTCCCGATAATCCATGCACATCCTGGCCTTACCATCCTTTTTAGTGACTGGCACAATATTTGCCACCCATGAAGGATAACTTGTCGCGACCAAGATTCCAGCGTCAAACTACTTTTGAACTTCTTCCTTGATTTTAATAGCCATGTTAGGTGGAGTTATTCTCAGTTTCTGCTTTACCGGTGGGCAGTCTTCTCTGAGTGGTAGCTTATGCACTACAATGTCGGTATCCAACCTTGGCATGTCCTGGTAAGACCATGCGAAGACATCGATATATTCCCGGAGCATGGAGAACAAGCGGCTCTTGACAGGTTCTTCCAACGTAGCCCCGATCTTGACCTCTTTTCTGTCTTCCTCAGTACCCAAGTTTACCACCACAATAGCTTCCTCGTGTTGATGAATCGTTTTCTCCTCTTGCTTGACCCATCTAGCTAGTTCTTTAGGTAATTCACAATATTATTCACCTTCCTCGTCGGCTAAGTAAATCAGATTGTTGAAGTCATGTTGAGCCATAGCCAGGTCGTCATTGATGAGACCTGATGAAGAGCATCTGCATGAATGATGATTCATGCTAGATTTTAGAAAAAAGTGGAAGACATGGAAAAACATTGCCATTTATTTTTTTTAAACAAAAAATGAAAGACAAGGAACACATGAATGAATGCAAAAATGTCCATTTTATTAATAATAATGATATTACATCATGAACAATGAACCCTTATAATGAGTTGATATGCCCCGGGCAAGGCATAGAGCTTGTATACGAGAGAATAGAAACATAAAACTATTACTTTTCTGATTGAGTGACGGAGATGAGCGCTTCAGCCGACCAATTGTCCAGTTGCATTCGTGGGACACAAGGCCTTATCCACTCATCCAGATTGTAATTACTATCAACCGTTTCTTCCTGCACCGCACATACGTTGTCTTGATTAGACCATCCCGCACTGGTGAAGGTAATTGGGCCTTTCTAACCTCTAGCACTTTGCCCTGGTGTTGACTGAACAGGTTAGTAGCCAACCCCGAACATATCCTTCTTCTCTGGGACCTCAATCATATTGCCATAGCCCTCATTTGCACCTGATTCCACAACCTTTAGGGCTTACTTGTAAGAGGCTATGGATGCTCCTTTCTTTGTATCCTCTGATAAGGCAGCTGACGATGATGCACTTACAGTCCTAATGGGCTCGAAGGATTGGCAAGGAGTTTCGACAATCTCTCCATCCATCTCTACGTACTTGAACGAGGCCAAATGGCTGATGAAGATATCTTCTTACCCACACACTGTCACAATCTGTCCTTCCCGGACAAATTTAAGCTTTTGGTGAAGGGTAGAAGACACTACGCCTGCTGCGTGTATCCAAGGTCTCCCCAACAAACAACTGTAGGCCGGTTGGATATCCATAACGTAGAACGTAGTATTGAAAACCTGTGGTCCTACCTTGATCGGCAGTTCCACCTCTCCAAATACTGACCTTTTTGAGCCGTTGAATGCTCAGACGACCAAATCACTTGGCCTAAGAACAACCCCATCATAATCCATCCTAATCAACGCTTTCTTAGGAAGCACATTCAAGGATGACCCCGTGTCTACAAGCATATGAGAGGCATAGCTCCTTTACATTCCATGGAAATGTGTAAAGCGCGATTTTGGTTGCGTCCCTCAGTTGAGTCCATATCCGTAAATCCCAACCCATGGCTGGAATTCACACTTGACACTACCATCACTAGCTGATTTACGGATATGTCTTATGGCACGTATGCATTTTTCAAGATCTTCAATAGAGCCTTCTGGTGCGAGTCTGAACACATCAACAGGAATAAGATTGATATCTTAGAGGGAGTTTGTTGTAAGTGATCAACAATTTTGTAATCACTCTTCTTGATTATTCTCAGGAATTCCTCCGCTTCCTTGTCAAATGTGATATCAGGCTTTGGAGTTGAAGCAGGAGCATCACTTGTCATAGGCTGCTTGCCCCTGGCCCTGGCTTGAGCCTTTGCGTTGTCTTTTGGTGGTAACATATTGTTTCTCAATGTCTCTGGTGCGAACAGTCTGCCACTTCTAGTGAATCCTCCGACCCCCACATTCTCAACTTGGTGCGGAGATGAACTGGATGTGGCCATGTTCTGCTTCTGACCATTATAGTAAACTTCTCCCCCATTGTTCCATGGGATAGCTTTATCACTCTGGTACGGAATTGGTCCAGAAGTAGTAATGGTTATCGGTGCCACTTTCGCTGGTGCAGGAACTTGTGCTAGATTATAGTAAATTGTAACAGTTGATACTTCGTCCTATTTCACGATCTTATCAAACTGTATACTTCCTTCTTCTATCATTCTTTGTATTTCTGATCTCAACCGATCATAACCACTGACAGAATTAACACAGTCTGAACAACCCTTCTCACAATTCGAAAATATGTTCTTCTTAGCTAGGCAAGCCTTTACAGTCAATAATGAAGTCTTCAGGGCATTAATATTAGATACCAGGTTCAAACATTCACCACTACCAACAGCTCCTATTGTCCTTCCATGGTCATGCATAGGGTTCTGTAGCACATTCGGGGTTGGATCAAAATTAATCGCCTTGGAGTCTATCAAGTCCTGAATGGCATGCTTGAGAGCTTGACAATTCTCAGTGCTATGGTCAGGAGCTCCGGAATGGAACTCACAACGGGCATTAGCATCATAACCTACTAGGAGCTGACCTGACTTTGGAGGCTACAGGGTTCTTAACTGGATCATTTGAAGTTGAAGAAGGTTTTGTAATAACTGGGAGTACGACATCGGAGGCTTCTCGAAATGTCTATCCTTTGGTCTGGGAGGATAGTATAGACGGGGAGCCCTCTGTTGTTGGTAGTTTTACTGAACCTGTTGCTGATTAGCAGGAGCAGAAATAATGACATGAGCTGCCTGATGATAAGCGTTTCGATTCCCCCTCTTCTTTTAAGCATATACGACCCTGACTTCTCCTTCCCTTCGCTTCACAAAAGGCTTTTTAACCCCGGAGATTGACGGTCCGCTGCTCTGAATCTTTCTTGTTTCATCCAACTCTCGATTCTCTCGCCCGTTAAGATGATATCGGAAAAACCACTAGAGGAAAAACCTGCCAGTCTTTCCATGAAATTCCCAGGGAGAGTATCCATGAAGAGGTCAACCATTTCCCTTTCCAACAACGGGGGTTGAACTCTGGCTGCAACCTCATGCCACCTCTACACATAGTCTTTGAAACTTCCAGAGTTCTTTTGTGACAGGCTTTGTAGTTGAGTCCGGCTGGGAGCCATGTCAATGTTATATTGGTACTGCTTAAGGAAAGCCTCCCCAAGCTCCTTCCAATTGCAAACATAGTTCTTCTCCAGTTTCATGTACCATTCTAGTGAGCCCCCAGACAGGTTGTCTTGGAAATAGTACATCCAAAGCTTCTCGTCTTTGGTATGGGCAGCGATCTTGCGATAAAAGGCCTGCAAGTGAGTCTTAGGGCAAGAATTGTCGTTGTACTTGTCGAAACCTGAAGGTCTGAACTTTGGAGGGATGACCACCCCTAAAACAAGGCCCATGTCAGAAACGTCGACGCCGAGAGTATCTCTGCATTCCAAGTCCCTCACCTTCTCATACAACATTTGGAAGTCTTGATTGTTAGTTCCAGTACCAAACCCCATGTCTTTGTTGACCAGGGTGAAGTGATCTTCCTGACGGTCATATACGAGGACAGGAGTAAGGCCACCAGTCTCTGGAGGTGGAGGTTCATCCCATCTATTGTTGTTGATCGGATTTCCCTGAGCGTCTAAGGTGACCACCGGAGGATCTGTTTGCGGGGGATTAAGCTTTTGCATAGTATCCCTCATCTCTTGCGGCCCTAAAGCTATACCCTACATCATTGTCATGAACTCCCCCATCCTGGTGCGAAGTTCATTCAACTCGGGTTGTATTGTATCCATGATGTGCCTTTGATTATGATGAGTAGCGTACCAGTGTGAATGGATATCGTGCCTGAGAAGACAAGTCTTTGAGGCTCTCGCAATTTTTCCTAAAAAACGCAAATAAATTAAGAAACCTGGATAACCTGCAAAAGAAAAATGAAAATGACATGAATGCATGCAATGCTGTGTTCTTTTCATTCTTAAGGTTTTTGACATTCTCGTTCCGGTATTTGAGAATTCAAATAGCCTTTTCGGATTTTAGGGAAGAAGACCCTGCATGACGTTCAAATAAGATGATATTCGTGGATTTGGAAAATGGAGAGAAAAGTTGAGAGAATTGAGATGAAAAATGAGATGAAAATGTGAAAAATGATTTTTTTATGAGGTTTGGAGTGAAATGAACTTATATAGAAGCTTGGTTTGACATGAGGCTTGGGTATGGAGTTAGCTTGGGCATTAGGTTTGGAGAAGGAGGTTAGGACTTAGGCTTGGAGTCAGTTAAAGTTAATTGGGGTTTCTAGAATATTCCTTGGAATATTCCTTAGAATAATGTGGAAGAGTATAGAATATGGTAGAAAAAGGAAGCATGAAGTGGGAAAATGGAGTTCTTGCAAGGTGGAAAAAAGTGGAGGGAAGTGTGCAAAACCAACTAACCTTTGAAATTTTTATTCAAATTTAGCAGCCGTTAACCGGTTAACCCCATGCGTTAATCGGTTAATGGATGAAAAATATGAATTTTTCTTTCCTTTGGTAGGTTAACTTGGAAATGAGTTGGGTTATTTTTGTGATATTATTTCCTCTTCTTAAGCTTCAATGATTGACAAGAAACACTCGATCAATGCCTCATGTGTATGCAGATGATGATGATTTATTTATTATTTTTTCTTTGGAATGCAATGAAATATGGACGGGTATGCAGGATGGCGAAGCATAAACCACTTGAGGTTAGCAATAAATAAGAGGGCAAATTTTGGGGTATTACATGGAGTACATTATGAACTATCACACTTCTTCAGAACATCTTCTATTTCTTTTGATAGGCGCCTAAACTTCTACAGTAGTTATGTTAGAGAATAATCACTTAGACATTACGTCCTTCTGATTATGATTTCTGACATTCTTTTTTAAAACTCACCATTAAGATCTTATGAATCAGAATCATAAGTCAACAATCATCCATTTCACTTAGGAAAACTTCTAATGAGCTTCATATGAGAAAGTTAAGGGTGGACTAATTTATTTCATGAAAACATCTTACACTCATATATAAATAATCTTCAACAAAAAAAGATATCTTATTTTCTGATTATTTGATATTTGAGCAAAATACGTTGATCAACCAATCATATTTAAGATAAGCATTCAACAAATATTTCTCCTTATCTGATGAATCTATCTTGTCAGTTGATTCTATCATCTTTGTAGATGTTTAAGAATTGGCAGAATTTTTGACCAAACAAGAAATGTTAAATTCAGTTCAGAATGTCCTATCAGATGTTGGGACATTAGCAAACAGAGTATGTGAACTTGGTTCAGGATGTCCTACCAGATGTTGGGACATTGTATAAATGACTAAGTTCAGTTTTGTCAGGATGTCCCAACAGATGTTGAGACATCTCAGACCTGCTACCAGAATTAATTATTGATTAACAGATCAGAGATATTTAAGGAGAATTATCTGGAATTAATTAATGATGGATATAAAACAGAACAAGGCGCATCTGTAGGGAGTTTTAAATTGAAGATTCAGATTAAAACAGAAGACCTAATGCACCTAGAATATAGGAGGTAACAAACCCTAAATTCAAGGTGACAGCTGCTGCACATTAGGGCTGGATCATTCTACAGAAAGCCCAAAATTCAGAGACCTATTTAAACAACAGAAAATCATAGAATTTAGCACGAATTTCAGAAGACTAAATAGGGTGTCTAGTGTTTTAATAGCAGGTTGTTTTTATGTACCACTTTATGAGCTTTTAAGCAAAAGTGCATTTGTGACTTGATTGAAACTGTGAAGTAAAATCAAGCTGTTATTTTTGAAGGATGTCTTCAACTTTTATAAACTTGTAAACTTGATCACTGGGTGATTAAGGGGGAGTGAGTAGGGTACTCTTATCTAAGTGAGTCTTAGGTAGAAATTGCATTGGGTAAGTATTAAGTGATAGATTAAACAGGGTGGTTTAAGTCTAGAATTAATATTACTAATAGTGGATTTCCTCCTGGCTTGGTAGCCTCCAGATGTAGGTGTGGTTATACACTGAACTGGGTTAACAAACTTCTGTGTTGTTTATTTTTCCTGCTGTTTAAGTTTTGGTTAAAATTTGTCAAATGTCCTATTAAGTGTTGGAACATCTCTTAGGACATCTCATTACAGAATTTCAATTGGTATCAGAGCAGGCACCCTGCCTGTTTATACTGGGTGAGATCTAGGGAAAACAAATTCTGTAACATGGACAGAGATATAGGGTCAGTAAATAGACCACCTATACTGGATGGTTCTAATTATGACTACTGGAAGCCAAGAATGATTGCATTCTTAAAGTCACTTGACAACAGGGCATGGAGAGCAGTAATTGTTGGATGGAAACATCCTGTTAAAGACACCAAAGATGGATCAATAGTTCTGAAACCTGAAGAAGAATGGAGTAAAGAGGAAGAAGATTCAGAACTAGGCAACTCAAAAGCCCTAAATGCTTTATTCAATGGCATTGATAGAAATATTTTCAGACTGGTGCATCATTGTGAGCTGGCCAAAGATGTGTGGGATACCCTCAAGACAACTCATGAAGGAACATCAAAAGTAAAAATGTCAAGACTTCAACTTCTCACCACCAAGTTTGAAAACTTGAGAATGAAGGAAGATGAATCAATTCATGAGTTCTACATGAACATCTTGGATATAGCCAATACTTCTGGAGCCTTGGGAGAAAAGATGACTGATGAAAAGCTTGTAAGGAAGATTCTCAGATCTTTGCCAAAAAGATTTGACATGAAAGTCACAGCAATAGAAGAAGCTCAAGACATATGCTCCATGAAAGCTGAAGAACTCATTGGTTCCCTTCAAACTTTTGAAATGGGAATGAATGACACACATGCTAAAAAGAACAAAAGCATTGCCTTGGTTTCAAATGCAGATGAAGAAGAAGATGATAAATCAGCAAATGACAAAAGCTTATCAGAAAACCTTGCCTTGCTTGGAAGACAATTCAAACAGATTCTCAGAGGAATGGAAGGCCAATCCAAATCCAGTGGAAGAAACACAAACTCTGAGAACAGGAGAACATATGATGCTAACAGAAAGTCAAAGTTTGCTGAAAAGACCAGTCAAGATAAAGGAGTCAAATGCCATGAATGTGAAGGATATGGACACATCAAGTTTGAATGTCCTACCTACTTAAAGAGGCAAAAGAAAGGACTCTCTGTGACCTGGTCTGATGAAGACTCAGGAGAGTCAGAAGAAGAATCAGCTAAGCATATTACTGCTCTAGCTGGACTATGTGAATATGATAGTGATTCCAGCTGTGGAGAGCTTACTTATGCAGATCTTGAGCAAGCCTTCAAGGATCTGTACAAGAGTAGTACTGAAGTATGCAGTGAGGTCATAAAGCTAAAGAAGCAGAATGAAGTACTAGAAGAAGAAAAAGCAAGTGATCAAGTAATCATTGATACCTTAAAAAGTGAAGTAACTCTTCTCAATTCTAAGCTGGAACATATGTCCAAATCTGTTAGAATGATGAACAGCAGCTCAAATACACTGGATGCTATTCTCTGCAATAATAAACATTCAGGGGACAAAAGTGGACTGGGATATAACAGAGATGAAGCCAGCTCCAGCAAAGCTACTTCAAAAATTACACAGTCAAACAAGATGTCCCAACAGATGCTTCAACATCAGAACACAAAGACTAACTTAATGTTCCAACAGATGTCTCAACATTCTGGAAAGAACAAAATGAAGAAGAAGTATCAAAGATGGAGATGCCATCACTGTGGAAGATTTGGGCATATCAAACCTCACTGTTATAAGCTACATGGATATCCAAATCAGATGTATCAGCAACCCTCCAAACAGAAAGTAGAAGGTACCAAGAAAGTGCTTAGACATCAAAGGAATCAGCAACCTCCTAAGCAGAAGACAGAGGTCATCAAGAAGGTTTGGAGACCAAAAGCTGACACTCAGACTGATCAAAGCCACAGTCCCAAGAACCAGATCAACAATCAAGCTTTGAGATCAGCTGAACAACACACAGGGCAGAGGCATCAAAAGAAATCTCAACTCATCTGGTCAAAGAAAAGTACTGCATACATAGCACATACATCACTGAAAGTATCAGCTAAAGAAGACTGGTATTTTGACAGTGGATGTTCAAGGCACATGACTGGATTGAAGAATCTGCTAGTGAACTTAAAATCACATTCATCCAGGTATGTAACTTTTGGAGATGGAGCTAAAGGAGAGATCAAAGGAGTTGGAACCTTGGACTGTCAAGATGTTCCAAGACTAAATGATGTATTGCTAGTTAAAGGGTTAACTGCTAACCTTATCAGTATAAGTCAACTATGTGATCAAGGATACAGTGTAAACTTTACAAAAACTGAATGCATAGTGACTAACCAAGAGCAAGAAGTTGTCATGAAAGGTGCAAGGTCAAAAGACAACTGTTACATGTGGGAGCCATTAGACTTCAGTCCCACTTCAACTTGTTCTCTAGCTAGAGAAGAAGAAGTAAAACTATGGCACCAAAGGCTAGGTCATCTTCATTTCAGAGGCATAAAGAAGATCATATCTATGGATGCTGTAAGAGGTATTCCCAAACTGAAGATTGATGATGGCAAAATATGTGGTGAATGTCAAATAGGCAAACAAACCAAGATGTCCCATCCAAAGCTCCAACATCTGACAACTTCCAAAGTTTTGGAACTTTTACATATGGATCTTATGGGACCTATGCAGGTTGAAAGTCTTGGTGGTAAAAGGTATGCCTATGTTGTGGTTGATGATTTTTCAAGATATACATGGATAAACTTCATCAAAGAAAAGTCAGATGTATTTGATGTATTCAAAGAATTATGTCAAAGATTGCAAAGGGAAAAATCCAGCTGTGTGATCAGAATAAGAAGTGATCATGGAAAAGAATTTGAGAATCAAAAGTTCTTAGATTTCTGTTCTTCAGAAGGAATCAACCATGAGTATTCTTCACCTATCACTCCTCAACAGAATGGGATTGTTGAAAGGAAGAATAGAACCATTCAAGAATCAGCAAGAGCTATGATCCATGCTAAGAAGTTACCTCTGTATTTCTGGGCTGAAGCTATGAACACTGCCTGCTACATCCATAACAGAGTTACCTTGAGAAAAGGAACCCTGTCCACAATATATGAAGTCTGGAAGGGCAGAAAACCCACTGTGAAGTACTTTCATGTGTTTGGAAGTAAATGCTATATTCTGGCAGATAGGGAGCAAAGGAGAAAAATGGATTCTAAAAGTGATGAAGGAATTTTCCTTGGATACTCTATAAACAGCAGAGCATATAGAGTATTTAACTACAGAACAAATGTTATCATGGAGTCCATAAATGTGATAATTGATGATGCTCCTACAAATGTCCCAGAAGATGTTGGAACATCTGCTGATATCAAGATTGAAGCTGAAGAAAAGAATGATCAATATAACTTCACTCAAAATGATACAAGGTCAGAAGATTCAAGCAAACCTCCCTCCATCAGAATACAGAAGGATCATCCCAAGGATTTAATAATTGGTGATCCCAACAGAGGTGTGAGCACTAGATCAAGAGAAGTGATTTCAGGTTCTTGTTTTGTGTCCAAAATAGAACCTAAAAACATCAAGGAGGCTCTCACTGATGAATACTGGATTTGTGCTATGCAAGAGGAATTAGGTCAATTCACAAGGAATGAAGTGTGGAATCTTGTTCCTAGACCTAATGACATAAATGTGATTGGTACAAAATGGGTGTACAAGAACAAGTCAAATGAACAAGGAATTGTTACAAAGAACAAAGCTAGACTTGTGGCTCAAGGATACACTCAAATTGAAGGGGTAGACTTTGATGAAACCTTTGCACCAGTAGCAAGGCTTGAATCAATAAGACTACTGTTGGGAATTGCTTGTATCTTAAAGTTCAAGCTATTTCAAATGGATGTGAAAAGTGCCTTTCTTAATGGTTATCTTAATGAAGAGGTATATGTAGAACAGCCTAAAGGATTTGTTGATCCAAGCTGTCCAAATCATGTATACAAACTCAAGAAAGCACTTTATGGTCTGAAGCAAGCTCCAAGGGCATGGTATGAGAGACTTACCACATTTCTTATCAAGCAAGGATACAGAAAAGGTGGGATTGATAAAACCCTGTTTGTTAAAGATGAAGAAGGAAATGTCATGATTGCACAAATATATGTTGATGACATTGTGTTTGGTGGGATGTCTGATAAGATGGTCAAACATTTTGTCAAGCAGATGGAAGCTGAATTTGAAATGAGTCTAGTAGGTGAATTAACCTATTTTCTTGGTATGCAAGTTAAGCAAATGGAAGACTCAATGTTCATCTCACAAAGCAAGTACTCCAAGAACATAGTGAAGAAATTTGGAATGGAAAATGCTTCTCATAAAAGAACTCCTGCTCCTACACATTTAAAGCTGACTAAAGATGAAAAGGGTGAGAAGGTAGATCAAAGTTTATATAGAAGCATGATTGGAAGCTTGTTATACTTGACTGCTAGCAGACCAGACATTGCATTTGCAGTAGGAGTTTGTGCAAGATATCAAGCTGATCCAAAAGTCAGTCATCTCAATCAAGTCAAGAGAATCCTTAAATATGTTAATGGTACATGTGACTATGGCATAATGTACTTTCATGGATGCAAACCAATTCTCACTGGCTTCTGTGATGCTGATTGGGCAGGAAGTGCTGATGACAGAAAAAGCACTTCAGGAGGATGCTTCTTTCTAGGAAACAATCTGATTTCTTGGTTCAGTAAGAAACAGAATTGTGTGTCATTATCTACAGCTGAAGCTGAGTATATAGCAGCAGGTAGCAGTTGTTCTCAGTTGGTTTGGATGAAGCATATGCTCACTGAGTACAATGTCCCACAGGATGTCATGACATTGTACTGTGACAACTTAAGTGCAATCAACATATCTAAAAATCCTATCCAACACAGCAGGACAAAGCATATTGATATCAGACATCATTTCATCAGAGATCTTGTAGAAGAAAAGGTGATTTCATTGGAGCATGTAGCTACAGATCTGCAGTTAGCTGATATCTTTACCAAGGCATTGGATGCTGCACAATTTGAGAACTTAAGGGGCAAACTTGGAATCTGTTTATGTGATATCTAGCAGTTAATGAGATGTGCCAACATGTCATATGACATTGCATGGCATAAGTTCCAGATGGCAAAGCTAGTCTGGACTAGATCCTTGGGAATTTCATTCCTAATCATTTGGACTGTAACGGCTACTTATTTAGTATTTCCTTATAAGCAGCTATCAAGAGTCTCATCACATCATCACAAGCGAATCACATTGACTAGTAATCCTTCAGAAATCTTAAACCCTAAAGCTGCACATTCATCTTCCTCAACAATGTCTCAAAACCCTAAAACAGCTGAAGAAGTTCTCAACCAGGAAGACGTGGTTCATGCCATTCCTATTTCTATGGTGCCAATGCAATCAACACCATTAGACGAGATCAAGGGAAATGCCTCTCACACTAAGAAGGCAAGAACACCAAAAAGAGGTAAAGATAAAATCAGAAGCAAAGCTAAAGAAATTCCTTCACATGTTAAATACTCCAAATATGTTGATGACTCCATCAAGGAGATTGTCAATCAAGTTTTCTCTGAACAAAGAGTAGTGAAAGGAATCTCTGTTCCCTTGAACACCATTCCTGCACCTCAAGAAGAACCTGCTCAAGATACAAAGAACAATGCTGCAGAACAAGATGTCCCAACGGATGTTGGAACATATGCAGATGAGAAAGCAAACTCATCTGATGCTGATACTGAACAGACTGAGGACAAGAAAGAGGTCTCAAGTGAAAGTGACAAAGAAGTTTCTATGGAACAGGCTAAAGACTCAAATGAAGATCAATCTTCTACTGATCAACAAGCTGATGAGGAGACTGCTCAATCCCCTCCAATAGTCAATCTGGAACAGGATTCTGATGCAGAGATCATATCATCTGTGAAACCCAGCATTGCTAAAAGACTAAGGTCCAGGAAAGGAAAGATACAAGATGAACCTGTCATTCCTGAGAAAAAGAAGGCTAGTCCAAAGAAAGGCAAGGCTAAAGCCACTTTTGGTCCAGCAAAACCATGGAGCAAGGTTCAAACCCAGAAGAGAAAAGCTGCAACACCATCAGATTCAGATGTTGGATCAGATGTCCCAACATCTCCTCCCAAGAAGAAACCAGCACCAGCTAGAACTTCAACTGTTGTTCCAGAAGCTCCCTTGGACAACATATCCTTCCATCATGTTTCCAGTGTTAACAGATGGAAATATGTGTACCAAAGAAGGGTTGCTTTGGAAAGAGAACTAAGAAGCAATGCACTTGAGTGCACAGAACTCATTGACCTAATCTCTGCTGCAGGATTATTCAAGACAGTCTCAGAGTTCTCTCCTTGCTATGAACTTCTTGTTAAAGAGTTCATTGTGAATCTTCAGGAGGATTGCTCAAATGGTAAGTCCTCAGAGTTCAAAAAGGTATTTGTAAGAGGTAAGTGTGTTGAGTTCTCTCCTCAAATCATTAATCAGTATCTAGGAAGGGACACAGATGGACCCAATGAGCTAGGGAAAACAGATAATCAAATCTGCAAGGTGATAACTGCTGACCAGGTAAAGGCATGGCCTGTGAAGGGAAAACTATCTGTAAGCATGCTTACCAGAAAGTATGCCATGCTGAACAGGATTGGTACATCTAATTGGGTGCCTACTAACCACACTTCCTCAATCTCAACTGGTCTAGCCAGATTTATATATGCTGTTGGAACTCAAACCAAAATGGACTATGGAGCTTTCATCTTTGATCAAACCATGAAGCATGCCAGCTCCTCTGCAACCAAGCTACCAATAGCCTTTCCATCATTGCTGTGTGGTATTGTACTCAATCAATATCCTGGGATTTTAACTGACAAGGATACTGCCTGCAAGAGAGAGAGCCCCCTGGCTTTTCACTACAAGTTATTCCTCAGTCATCATGCTGCAGATGTTGAAGCTCCTTCTGGGACATCTGCTGGTCCATCCACTGTTAAGAATCCAATCTCCAGGAAGACCTTAATTGCTGAGCTAAAAAGCACCTGCAAAGAGCTTGAAGCTAGAAAGCAGAAGCTTGAAGAAATAATTAAGAGGTTGGAAAGTGAAGAAGATCAGACAGCTGCATCTGATAAAGACAGTGAAGCTGACAGTGAAGCTGATAAAGATGAAGACACTGAGGTGGAGGAAGCTACTGAGAGTGATAAATCTGAGTGATCTTTGTATGTGAGGCATTTGTAATGACAGCAATGATTTGTAATTCTGGATAATAGTTCTTTGGCCCCTAATTTTGTGCCTACCAAGGGGGAGAACAACATCAAATGTAATTGCTGTTTAAATGAATGAAATCTGTTTGTTTGCTTCTGAACTGAATAAGTTTTTCTGTTGGAACAAGACTGGATAAAGACAGGACACATATATGTTTGAGGGGGAGTAATCTCAAATAAAATTCAACAAAAAAGTAATGATATACTCTGATAAAAAGAACTTCTGCTGCACTCTGAAAACCAGAAAAGATGTTAGCCAAAAATTAGCCAAAGGGGGAGTTTGTAGATGTTTAAGAATTGGCAGAATTTTTGACCAAACAAGAAATGTTAAATTCAGTTCAGAATGTCCTATCAGATGTTGGGACATTAGCAAACAGAGTATGTGAACTTGGTTCAGGATGTCCTACCAGATGTTGGGACATTGTATAAATGACTAAGTTCAGTTTTGTCAGGATGTCCCAACAGATGTTGAGACATCTCAGACCTGCTACCAGAATTAATTATTGATTAACAGATCAGAGATATTTAAGGAGAATTATCTGGAATTAATTAATGATGGATATAAAACAGAACAAGGCGCATCTGTAGGGAGTTTTAAATTGAAGATTCAGATTAAAACAGAAGACCTAATGCACCTAGAATATAGGAGGTAACAAACCCTAAATTCAAGGTGACAGCTGCTGCACATTAGGGCTGGATCATTCTACAGAAAGCCCAAAATTCAGAGACCTATTTAAACAACAGAAAATCATAGAATTTAGCACGAATTTCAGAAGACTAAATAGGGTGTCTAGTGTTTTAATAGCAGGTTGTTTTTATGTACCACTTTATGAGCTTTTAAGCAAAAGTGCATTTGTGACTTGATTGAAACTGTGAAGTAAAATCAAGCTGTTATTTTTGAAGGATGTCTTCAACTTTTATAAACTTGTAAACTTGATCACTGGGTGATTAAGGGGGAGTGAGTAGGGTACTCTTATCTAAGTGAGTCTTAGGTAGAAATTGCATTGGGTAAGTATTAAGTGATAGATTAAACAGGGTGATTTAAGTCTAGAATTAATATTACTAATAGTGGATTTCCTCCTGGCTTGGTAGCCTCCAGATGTAGGTGTGGTTATACACTGAACTGGGTTAACAAACTTCTGTGTTGTTTATTTTTCCTGCTGTTTAAGTTTTGGTTAAAATTTGTCAAATGTCCTATTAAGTGTTGGAACATCTCTTAGGACATCTCATTACAGAATTTCAATCTTCTTCTAAACTCCAAAGGAAATGATTTTGACAATCTTCAACAATCAGTGACTTTCTCAATGTAATCCATTGATTTACAATTCAGTACTCAATCTTCATCAGCATCAACTAATATGAGACTAAAATTGTAAGTGGATGGAATCTCACCTTGGTTGTTTCTACACACAACATATGGATCTTTTATTTGACATTATTAAGTGTTTGATATGCATCAATAATAGAACCAGAGCTCTGATACCAATTGAAAGTGTGAGAAAAACACAAGAAAGGGGGGATTGAATTGAGATTTTCACTCTTGACTACTTTTTGCAAAGAAAAGGATTGCATTAAGTTGTGCTATGATTGTGTTGCGGAAGCATAAACATAAAGTAAAGCATAAAGGAAGAGTAAAAAACACACGATATATCCTGGTTCACTTGAGCAACTCTCAATCTAGTCAATTCCAACCCGCGAGGTGATTTGCCTTCATCAAGGACTTAATCCACTATAATCAAACCATGATTACAATTTCACGACTACCTATTATGACTAACTGCACAACCAAAGTTGAAACTTCCTTAGGAACTATTAGTTGTGTTCACTAATATGCAGGTACGGAGAAACGAAATCATTGCCAGCGCAAGGCATTAGAGAGTTTCTTCCTTAGCAGGCTTCATTAAGCGAAATTCCTCAGCAAGTATTAGTAAACTATCTTTTCCCCAACAGAACAAGAAAAAAGTTGGTACTCCCTAGGAAAAGGGTATCATTAGCATGGGACGCTTCATATCTCTCATCCCCAACATAAGACGCCTTGTATTCTCGGGTGAGTAATCATAATATATCATAAACGTACAAGAATATAGAACATAAATAAATTAGAACAACATATCGTGACATCACCAACTATAAAACTCAGCAACAACAACAACAACACGATCATGAAATCAAGCAACACCAATACAGTCATGAAATTCTTCCAGAAAATGCAATTCTAACATCCTGATATGCAATATGCATGTGGTACCATTTTCATCGTGAGATGGATACATGACCATCAATCCTCCACAAAGGAGCACATCGTAAATCATCGAGACACTTCAATCCACACAATGGGATTGAAGCAAACAAATAGGCCGAAGCCCCATCGTGAATGTTATGAAATGCAATGATGCGCTACATCGTAAAATTCATCAAAATAATTCGCATCATTCATTTCCCATCAGCAAACCAATCATCAAATGATCATATATATCATCATGACATTACACCCAGAACACTGGTTCTATAACCACTCTGACACATCAAGAGTTGACCCGTACCCGGTAAATTATGAGGTAAATACAAGGTTGTTTCATAAATTCATTTATCATAAACTATTTCATTTTTCTCATTTTTATTCATCAAAATAAAGTTTAGTTTATGCTCTTTCCGACGCTTCAAACGGAATGCGAAACGGACTTACGGTTTGAAAGTTATGGATTTTTAAAGAATTAAAATTTGTCATCCGAACAGTGTTAACCGGTTAACCCATAGCGTTAACCGGTTAACGCCTACGAAATTTCCAGAAATTCACCAAAATTACAATGGTTAACCGGTTAACCCATAGCGTTAACCGGTTAACCCACGTTTTCCAGCAGTTCTCTGCTATACATTGCAGACTGCTTCAACACCAAAAACCCCCAAATCCCATTACGGGTTTTACATCAAAACACTCAAAAACCATTCAAAAACATCAATCAAACATCAACAACATCAAGATAACAATTATACAAATAAATATGTCGCGGACGACTTAAAAATCTAAGAGTCGCCATCCTATTTTTTAAGGGAAATAAGGATAAACCTAAATCCTAAGGTCCGGGAGTCAGTTAAGTGGTAGGAAGGTGTTAGGCACCTCTCACTTCTATTGTATCCAATAGGATCCTTTTTAGGTTTCTAGGGTATATTTTGTTTGTTTTTTATATAAATTCCAAGATTATAAATTTCAAATTAATAAATCCAAAAAAAATTATATTTTTATCCCTTATTGTACTCGCTAGGGTCTTTGTTCAAAAACCCTATGCCTACGTACCCTCAAAAGAGGGATCAGAGCGTCGTAGTTCAATTCTCATACCCCTAAACCCTAATCCTAATCCCTTTACTACCCCTTTAACTAAATTTCTAAACCCTTAAAATAAATCCCCTTTTATTATCATTTCAAAACCCCTAACTTCTTATAAAAACCCAATTTAAATATCTCTTAAATAATTTCTTAAATCCCAAATAAAACCCCTTAAATATCCTTTATAAAACCCCTTAAAATCTATCCTTAGAAGGATTCATATATAAAAATAATTTTAAATTTTCATTAACATCTATTTTACTCCAATTATACTATCCATTGGCCTTAATTTAGTCCATTATAAAAATTGATTAAATAAATTTATTATAAAATTAGTCAAGTTAAATCCCCATTATTTAATTATCAATGTAAATAAATAGTATTAAAAAAAAGTCAAAACCCTGAATTAAAATAAACCCCAAAATAAATTATAAATCCATTTAAATTTATAAACCCAAATTTATAAAGTAACAATCCCACATTATAAGAATTTAATAACCTCAAATCATCAATTACTATAAATAAAACTCTAAATTTATAGAATAATAAATCCACCATTTTTTATTTAAAAAAATTATTTAAAAAAACTAAATTTAATATTATAATAAAAACCCAAAATATAAATTAAATTCAAACAATATATAAACAACTTCAATTTATTATAAAAAATTAAACCCAAAAATCAAATAAACTCCAAAATATAATTGAAAATCCAAAATCCAAAATAGATAAAATAAACCCCAAAATATATATTAAATCCAAAAAATAATAAATAATAAACCTTTAGAAATAGATTATGATAAAGCCTCCCCAAATTTACTAATGACCAAAAATATAATCAGATAATTCATTAATAAATAAATAATCCCACATTTATTATAAATAAATAAGTTTTAATAACCCAAATATGACATTATTAAATTGATCATATTCTTCTTTTATCATTATTTTTCCATTAATCCAAAATAAATGATTCTTAATGATCACACTAAAATTACTTTAATTAAAGAATTAATACCTAATTATATTAAGATATTTTAAGTAATCACCCCATCTTCCGATCCTACTTATAATTTAATTAAGCTACCAAAAAGCTAATTAACCAAATAATCCAATGAATTATTTATCAATTAAAGGTATTAAATTAAAATATTGGATGTATATGAAAACACTTAGTAGGTTTAAAATAATGGTTAAAAATAAAACAGCTCATTACGATACATTTCCTTAACTTAATATTTATCCTAATAATAATAACAATAATGTTAGTAATAATAATTATGGAACAAATGATTGCTACATTTTTTTCTACATAAGTAACGGTTCTTATTATTTCTAGAAAAATATATGGAAACCCTTTAAAAGCAAGATATTTCATTTAATTGGAATAAAGAAAAAGAATTTCATTTAAAATTTGAATCTACAATTATATTTAAATTTCACTTAATAATCCTATATAAATCCCCAATTAAAAAAAAACAAATCATAAACCCAAATATTAAAAAATCCTAAAAAAAACAATATTTCCATAAAAATCCAGAATTTAAACCCCCATTTATATTTAAAAATAATTTCAGATTAAGTAGAATAAATCTAATTACTTAAAATAGGAAGAATTAAATAACTATTTATTGTAAAACCCTAAATAAACCCAAGAAAAATAAAATAGTAATTATTATTTATTTCCTTAACATTAAATTTACCAAATTATATCCCTAATCCTAATTAGTCTCCCTAATTACAAAAAACCCTAACTATTAAATAAATTACGAAATTAATTTATTTATTAATTACAAACCTGCCAGGGGTGTATTTTAGTTCACAATAGTAATTGGACTTCTTAAATAAGGTGCAATTAGTAATTAGGGCGCAAGGCCCATAAAATCATTAAAACCCTAAATCTCAATAATTAAGAAAATTCAGATATGCTTAAGTATTAATTTTCACAAATTACTTTTGGAATTTTATTGAGATGTAAGATTTTGTTATTGTAAAAAATTCTGAGATTTGTTTGAATTCTTCAAAGTTAATTTTGAATGATTTTAATTTTAATTCTAGTGTTTATTATCGATGATTTGTTGATAGTATGATTAAAAATGTTGTTTTGTTTCTAATGGTGATGAGTAATAGTGAGGTTGAGAATGACAATAGGTTAGTGGTGATACATGTATACAGTACGTGTTTTTTTTAGATGTTAACCGTTGTCTCAATTTTAATTTAAACAAATCCTAGTTAATTTAAAATTTGGTTAGAAATTTATTTAATATTATTTTAATTATGTTTTTCTTTTCTTTTTTTATAAAATGAAATTTGGTAAAAATCCTATTTACGTAAGTAAATAGTGACAAAAAATTAGATCAGATGGTATAAAGAAAAAATAGGTGATTTGAATTAAAAATACTAAGAATCGAAAATCGAATTAACAATTATTCACACTAATAATACAATTTAAATATCAAGAATAATTCATACAACAACATGCCAACTATAAAAAAAATACGGGTTAAAAGAAAACCAACCTACGGGGAGGAGGTTTTCCCCGGTGAGCGAAATAATCCCTTTTGATCTGATCTTCGTCTTTTGCTCTGATCTTTATGCCACCAATTTCACCTCTTCACGCCACCAATTCCTATTCCTCCTCTTCACGCCACTAATTTCGCCTCTTTCTTTGTCCTAGATGCAATAGTTACCGGTAGGGGTTTTTTAGGGTTTTAGTTGTTGTTGTTCTTCGATGTGAAGAACAACAATTTTTAGGTTTTTTTCTGTGTGAATTGTGGGTGCCAAAATAAGAGAGAACCAGGTCTTATTTATAATCTTAAAATTAGGTCAACAAATTTGGAAATAAAATTTCATGATCAAAATTATTTAAAATAAAAAACAATTTATTTGATTCTTACTAGAAATAGAATGAATCAGATCAAAAATTCAATTTGATTGACTTTGACTAAAAATAATATAAAAAATTACTATATATATTTTTTTTGTAATTTTTTACTCTTTTTGATAAAAAATACATGAAATAATTTAAAAATGATTATTTAAAAAATGCCTAAAATAGAAAAACGAAAATTAAATTTAAATAATAAAAAAATACAATTTTATAATCATTTTTTTGATAAAAATTGAGAATAAAGTTAAAAATAAATAAACATTAAAAATGAGAAATATAAGATTCGAACCCGGGACCTTATGCTTATAAGGCTTATACATGCTCTCTTACCGATTGTACCATTTTAATTATTTGAAGTAAATTGGCATTAGAAAACATATGAAAGGTGGTCAAAATTTAGGGTACGACAGCTGCCCCTATTTAATCGGCTTCGAATCAGAATGATGATGTCGACGAGCCTTCATCCTTCTGAAGAGGAGACAATTAAATATAAGAGGACCCTTAATTTTGACTGTAAAATTGGTAGGCTTAGAGCAAAACAAATCCTAGTGCTTTATTAATATCCCAATATCTTTGTGTATAATATCCCTAATTATAGAAGTCAGATAGGACTCTTGTGAAACTGATTTTGTTTGGATGAAACCCCGATGGACCCCTAATGAATTTTTAAATCGATAGAACCACGTGATACTCCTTTGTGGAACCCCTGCTGACATTTCCCGATAGAATTAATTGATAAAACCCCGATGGAACCCCTTGACGTCAAATCTTAACTGAATAAACCCTGATGGAACCCCTTATTAACCCCTAATAGAACTCTTTATCAATATTTGATAGAACCCCTTATCAATCTCTGATAGAACCCCTAATTAATCCCTTTTCAACCCTTTTGGGTGAATATTGCCTATAATTCCTATGATCCTCTAATCATGCTGCTGGAATAGGATATGACTTTTAGTGATACCTTCATCACTTTGGATACAAAATCCCTGGATGGAACCCCTTAACTCCCAATTATAACCCCTTGGACAAATATTAGATAGAACCCCTTTTCGTAGAACCTCATAAATCCCTTTCATATAATCCCTCTGGATGAACATCCGATAGAACCCCATATAACCCCTAACTGATGAATTCTTCCTGAATCTCTGATACAACCCCTGATGTAACCCCTTTTGAGTAATATTATAGTAGAACTCTTTGATAAATCCCTTAGTATAAACCCCTTAGTGAAATTATTTTGATATATCCCTTTGATAAATTCCATTGATGGAATACAATGTAGTTGCTTGAAAAAATTCCAATATAACCCTTGTTGATGAAAATCCCTTAAAATTCTTTGACGAACTTGACAAACCCTAAATGAATCTTTGATAAGACCCCTAGATAAAGACCCTTTCGGTAAATCCCTTGTTGTATACCCTATAGAATCCTTTTGACAAATTCCACTGGTGGAATATGGTGTAACCCCTAAATAACATCCTTAGATGATAATCCCTTGATATAATTATGTTAAAAGCTCCCTGATAAAATCTAACGGAACTCCTTTTGGATAAAATCCCTTGATAGAACCCTTTGATAAAACTCTGGTAGAATCCCTTTTGAAAACAAATTGACAGAACCCTTTTTGAATAAAAATCTTTTGATAAAATCTCTTTGATATAAATCCGGTAGAACCTTATTGACAAAATTTCGATATAACCCTTTTTTGGATAAACATCCCTTGGTAAAACTCCTTTGACAAAAATTTGGAAGAACCCCCTTTTAGAAAATTTCAATAGACCCCATTAGATGAAAAGTCCTTTTATAAAGTCCTTAAAATTCTTTGATAACTCGTGATGGACTTTTGATAAAACCCTTAATGAAACCCCTTTGGTAAATCCCTGGGTAAAACCCCTTGGTAAATCCCTGATGAAATCATGTTTTGATAAGTCCCGAATCAAACCTTTAAAAATCTTGGTGCAATCCTTTAGATAAATCCCTTAATGAAATCCTTTTTAATTAAAACCCATTAATGAACTTCCCTTAATAAAACTCATTTATAAAATACCTTGATTGAATCTCCGATGAAAATCCCTTAGTAAAATTTTGGTAGAACCCTTTGATGGAACCCCTTGGATGAGACTTTGGATAAAAATCCTCTTGACGAAATCTCTTGATAGAAAACTCCTTGATAAGACCCTAGTGAAACCTTTTAATAAAACCCTTTGATAAAACCCTGATGAATCCCCAAGATAAGACATTGGTGAACCCTTTAATAATATTCTGGTAGAACCCCTAAAAGATATAATCTAGTAGAATCCCTTAAAAATCCTTATTAAAACCCCTTAATAAATCCCTTGGATAAGATTCCGGAAACCTCTTGATATAATTTTGATGAAATCCCCTTGGTGAAAATTCCTGGATAGAATCCCTTATTTGGATAAAAATCCGGTAAAAACCCTAGACAATATTTTTTTTTGTAGAATCCCTTAATGAATCCCCTGATGAGACTCATGATAAAATCCCTTTGATTAAAGCCCTTGGTGATAAAACCTTGGTGAAACCCCTTAATAACATTCTTTGATGAAACCCCCTTGATAAGACCTTCTTTGGTTGAATTCCTTGACAAAACCTTTGGCAAACCCTTGATAAACCCCCTAAAGAAACCATATTTGACAAATACCATTGATAAACTCCCTTGGGTAAAATTCCTCGATAAAATCCCTTTTGATAGAATCCTTATAATAGAATTCATTGATAACAATCCCGATAATCTCTTTTGATAAAACCTATTGATGAAATATGGTGAAACCCCTTGATAGAATCCTTTGATGACAATCCCGATAAACCCTTTTGAAAAACTCCCTTGATAAAGCTCTTTGATGAGAAATTCTGGTGAACCCTTTGACAAATCCCTGATGATACCCCTTAATACCATTTTGTTGTAACTTCTTGGTAAAATCCTAATGAACCCTTGGTTGGACCCTGTAGATGATGTTTCGATAAAAAATCTTTGATAGAACCCCCTTGGTAAAATGCCCTTGATAAAATTCCTTAATTGAACCATATCGATGATACCTCCTCGATAAAAATTCCTTAGTCGAACCCCCATAGATAATATTTCCTTGATAAAATTCCTTGATTTAATTCCTTGATAAACCCTTAAAAAAAACCTTTAATGAAATCCCTGTTGAAAATTCCTAATGGAGCCCTTGATAACAATCCCTTAGATGAAGCCTTTAAACCAAACTCTGGGATGAATCCTTTAAATCAAACCCTTAAATGAACCTTTTACTTAAAACCCTTAGATGAATCCTTTAAATCAAATAATTAGACGAATCCTTTAAATAAAACCCTTATGTGAAATCTTAGTGGAATTCCTCTGATAAAAATTTGATGAGAACACCTAATGGAAACTTTTGATAAAAGCCCTTAATGTAACCCTGGGGAGGGCCAAAAAGCATTCCTAGTTAGGAATTGTACTGGTATAGCTGGGTATTTGACTTCTATGAGTGTTCATAAATCCTATGTTATGTATGCATATTCATGTATGCATATGATGTTATGTTATATGTGCATGATTAGGTACTAGAGTGTAGCGACATAATTAATGCATGACAATGATTTGAATGTCTCCATAAGTGCCCTAGATAAACAGTTTTGTGAAGCGGTTTCCTTTGATTAATCCTTGAAGTAGTCTATCCCATATTGATTGTGCTTCGGAGGGTATTGGCCTTGATTGATTGAGGTTTGAAAGGTATGCCTGGAAAGGAACTTTGATCCCACCATGACTTGATATGACCTTGAGATGAATTGTCCCAATATTTGAGTCTTGAAAAGTATGTCTCTGATTTGATTAACCTTTGGAATGATCAGTTTCACCATGTCGTTAAGGTATCCTGCCCCAATATGGAATTTGTGAATGGTTTTCCATTTGTCATGGAGGTATTGTTTGAAGAGGAACTTGGATCCCACCATAATGTAATATGACTTTTATATGAATTGTCCCCAATATTTACATCTTGAAAATTATGTCCTATTGTTTGAATCCTTGAAAGGTATGCCCCTGATCCTTGAGGTCTAGAGGAATTGCATGAAAAGGACTTGGATCCCACAATGTTGCAATATGACCTTTATATGACTTGCCCTAGTATTTGAATATTGAATAATATGTCTCTTATTATATGACATTTGGAGTGATTGGCCTCACTATACCCTTGAGTTGGTATGCCCCAGTATGAGCCTCTTGAAAATATCTAACCCTTATCATTAGAGTCATGGAATCGTTTATTGACATAGGTGCGTCAAATCTTGTAATGTTTTCCCCCTAGTGAGTTTGATCTTCATATGATATGCCCATAAGATCATAAGGATTTACCCTTCAATTAGAATGATTCCTTGATAATTTTCCCCTTGTTAGAATTGTCTTGAATCAATATACCCTTTATTAAACCCTTGTTGACATTCCTTTAATGCTAAGTATTGATTTGCATGTAAAATTATTCCTTTTGAAAAGTAATTAAAAGGTCATGTTCATGCAAGTTTTCGAAATCGAAAATAGGTGTGGAAACAAATATGAGGATACATGGCCATGAGGTTGGCACACATTAAGATGAGAAAATAATGATTTAACAAACCTTTGAATTTTGAGTCAGTTTAACAACGACTTTGCCGAGTATGCTTTTATAGTGCCCCTAGCTTCAATTAGGACTTTTGTATGTTATAACGTGGTTTGGTTCACGGTTTATGAAACAAAAGATATAAGGCTCAAAATTTAAAATTTAACTCTCCCTATTCTCCTTGATGTTCTCCATTCCTAAATTCAATTAACCCAACAAATGCGTTCATCTTGCTAGAGAATTTCTTTAGTCATGGTGACAATGGTTTAAACCCTTGATGAGATCTTTGAGATGGCAATCTCTTACTTCCATTTATAAGATTGTTCAATCCTTTTTTTACTTTGCTTTTAATCCCTTTTTTGCATGGACCGATCCTTTTGAATTTATGGTCCATCAATATACCCTAATTTTTGCCTAAGTCAAAGTTAATTTTTTTAAGCGTTTTTACTCTTTGACTTAGCGGGATTCTTTTTGAACAATTCCTGATTGACTTTGTCTTTGATTTCCGAAAGACGTGAATGCCATGTTACCCTTGATTGCTTCCTTAATGCTTAATCGTGTGAGGAAGAATATGTGGTGAGCTTTATCTTCATTACTTCCCCGACTTTTAATGATGCGAGGAAGAAGATGTGCTTAAACCTTTATCCTTGTTATTGATATTGACTCCCTTGCATTAGGACACACTGCTGGATTAGTTGAAATCTACCCTGCCCCTGGTTAAGATTAAGGTTTTTTTTAGAAAGAACACCGACTTATGGCTCGAGGGGGTTGACTACGGATTATCTCCTTATTTCTCCAGTGTTTAGGAAGTGAAATAATGCCTTACATCGTCAGCCAGGTCTTACTATTAAAGCATACTTCAACAAATTCGATTGTTTTAATTTACCTCATTCTCCTCCTAAGTTTTTAAATAGGGGAGAAGTGAAAAGAAAAGGTGATTTATTTTTATTTCCATTTACATGATGGCACAAGAATGAGTGAAAACGAATGGACAAATTCCAAAAACATGCATTCTCATTTTATTAAAATTATTTCCCAAAAGGTACACCTTCTAAATACAAGCAACACTTAGCAAAAAAAAATTACAATTGGAAATGACAAAGGCCCAAAGATCCTAGAAGTGAGCTTCCTTGTTAATCCATTGTCTTTAAGGGATGTTCCTTGACGTCCTTCCACTTATAAATATAAGGACGATTTTTAACCCATGAGACTCCTCCTTTGAAAGTCAACTGTTTGTTATCGATCAGGTCTTAGAATTTGTATTCATCACTTGTAGGATCTAAATATGATCATGTAATTCCTTACTTTATTATGACACTTCTGTGTGAGTCATGAGACATTGGCGTAGGATCCAGTTCCCTTCTGTTGCGGTGAGAATCGGATACCAAGCTATTAAGTGAGCTTGAATCGCAAAACTTTTATGTTCACCACCGACTTTAATTTAATCCAAAGGGAAAAGGGAAAAAGATCGTAAAAACCCTAAATGAGGAGAAACTAGGTTCGGGGGTTGGTTATACCTAGGGAAGGTGTTAGCATCCTAAGCATCCGCAGTATCCTACGGGAACCTCTTATTCGTATTTGTATTTTTGTTGTTTATTGCTTGTTAAAACTAAGGGAACCTAAGGTTTTTATTTCTAATGGTGCTCGCACAACATCGCATCGATGCCTACGTATCGGGTATAGAATCAGAGCACTCGTAGTTCTCCTAAGGATTAACGAACACTTGGTTACGCTCAAGGTTCGCGGGGGAGGGTAAGTGTTATGGCAAACACTCACGTGACTAAGGAAAGTCACAAAAAAATTGTAAAATAAAAAGTCCTAATGGCTAAGGAACTAGGGATGGCTAAACTTCCTATGACATTGAGTCAACTGCAGGAGTCTTTCCCTTTTGGATTGAAATGCGAAAAAATAAAGTAAATAAATGAGGGTGCAAGCTCCTAAGTCTAAGGCATAGGTTGCAACTTGCAAAAAATAAACTGAATGAAGTAAATGGAAAATGCAAAGTAAAAGGGCTTGGTAACCGGGCTATGACTCGATATATGGATCGAGAATGCGGGGGTGGAAAACAAGCGCGGTGCGACAATTTTCTTAAGTTAAAAAGCTGTGAAGTGTAAGGAACTGTGCAGATGGCGATCGTGAAACGACCGACTTACGTGTGTGAGTGAAGTGTGTAAAGTTCACTTGGCGTTGGACCAAGGAATTTTATTATTTTGAAAATTATTGTTAATATGATGTAAAAGTGCGAGAAATAAATAATAAAAAATAAAGTGAAATAAATTGAAATAGAATAAATTAAATGGAATAAAATAAATAGAATAAAAAATAAATAAATGAATGGCCTCATATTGGTCACGATCAATCGGAAACGATTTATCGTGACTTTTTGTCATATCATCGGCCCTAATAATAAAATCAAATGACTCACTATTTTTGGAGTTTTTTTTTAGGAAATATTGTCAATAATTAAAACTCTATAAAAAGAAAAAAAAATTAACATCATGAAAGAAAAT
The DNA here is from genome assembly GCA_963966055.1 of Lathyrus aphaca. Lineage (NCBI taxonomy): Eukaryota > Viridiplantae > Streptophyta > Magnoliopsida > Fabales > Fabaceae > Lathyrus > Lathyrus aphaca. Next base: position 167,657,292 of record OZ014523.1, read on the forward strand.
AAGGGAAGATAAACGGAGTGCATTTTTTAGAACAGGATAGTGGGTTAGATCTATGTTGGTGTGTGCGCAGTAAACCAATTACTAATGGATCAAGACTCAACCCAATTTATACATTATGATAATATAAAAGTAGCATAAGAAAAATAAAAAAAAATAAAAAATAAAAATAAAATGAATAAATAATATAATAAAAGCAAGAAGAAAGTAGGGCTAGCTCATAAAAAAATATCAGAAACAGATCCCTTCTCTTTTCGTTAAAACACGCTTTTTTAAAAGTCCTACCCTTGTCACAAGCTTACGGCGGCGGATCAACGGCGAGAAAGCTCTCGCCTCTCTCTACCTCTGTTCGCGTTTCTCACAGCGTCTCCGTCTCACTCTCGTCTCTCTCTCAATGGCGGTGCTCGGAGGTTCTCAGAAAAGGAAAGGGGCTCGGTTTGGTCTCTTTGATTTGCGACGATGGCTCACGGTGGTAATGGTGATTCAGTGAAATTTTGTGAAGGTTTGTATGAGATTTTTGATTTGTTGAAGATGAAAGGTGAAGGGGTTGCGGCTAAGGGTTTGGAAGAGGGGTTCGGTGGCCGTGTGTCTGAAGGTTGTGGCGGTGATGTCACGACGGTTGTCTTTGAGAGAAAGGGGGGTGGCTGGTTTATGTGTGGTGGTGAGATTGTTTTAGAGTGGCTGAAGGGATGAAGGCCCTCAACTTGTCTTCGTCAAGATCACGGCGGGCATGGACTCACTCGGTTTGCTCGAGTTTTCGACTCTATTTCTCTGTTCGGACTCAAGATGGTGTTTGGTTTGGGATTGTGGTGTTCGAATTCGGAAAAGACGAAGGGAAACGGTGGGTTTCAAGGTTTGCTGAAGGGTCGATGGTTTACGGAAAGGGGCCGGCAAGGGATTGTGTCGCGGTTTAGGGGGATGAAGCGGTTTTAAGGTTTCGGCTGCAGGTTAAGGTAGGTTTGCTGGGTTTCGGATTCACGTTCTCACCGCATTTGGCTCGCTCCCGGTAAGTTTTCGGTTCAGTTTGTGAATCTGGTTTGGTGTGTTTCTGGTTCTTTGATGTTTTGAGGGATTGTTTGGATTTGTGACAGGTTTTGCTTCTGTTGGTTGTGATTGTTGTTGGCTTTTTTGCAGGTTCGTTTGGGCGGTGAAGGTTTGATATGAATTTGTTTGAGGTGAAGAAGGTTTATGTTAATGGTGGTGCAGTGATGGGTTGAAGGTGGAAGGTCCGCGGGTTTGGGCGTTTTGTATGGACTGTGGTTTTGCTTCTGTTTTCGGTTTTGAAGGTGGTTAAAGTGAGTATCAAAAAGTATGCAGGGTTGAATATGGTAGTGTGTTAGTATAAAAACTGAAAGAAACTAGGATGATGTTTGGTGATTGTATTTTTTTGAAATATGCAGGATGGTTCTGTGTTACATGAAGGTGAACGGTTTGTATTGGCCGGTTCTGCCACTACGTCGCTGCGTTTATTGGCTTGAAGGTAATGACTTGATGCAGTGAAAGGTTGGAAGGGTTATTGGCTGGTTTGATGGAGATTTATGCTGTGAGATTTGGTGGTTTGTTGATTTGAGTTCGGTGATTTTTCAGGTGTTTCGATGGTGAGGGCAGCAGTAGTGAAGGCGATTGGCTATGGCAGTTTCTTTCTTGAGAGAGTTTCAAAGGTTGGTTCACATGCTTAAATTCTGGTTTTCTTTCTGCTTTGAGGGATTGTTTGGCTGGTTTAGTAATGGAGTTTTTTTTGGATTTTTTTTAATATGCAGTTTGCTTTGTGAATGCAGGTTTGAAATTGAAATGAAACAAAAAAAAGGAAACTAAACATGGACAAGATGCTGAAAAGAAAGTGAAAGAAAAAAAAAACAATACCGACCCGAACGTTATCGGGGTGAAGGATCCACAAGGTAAGCTCCACTTATACACTTCCTCCTTCTTCTATGCAGTTTCTTCTCTCCCCCTTTGCTGTTGTGTTTTTGGGTTATTTTCTTTTGGTTGTTCTGTGACTTTTTGTGGATTTTTGGCTGAAATTTGGGACTGTTTTGATGGCTGAAATTTGAGGTTTTTGGTGTTGTTCTGTAGTTTCTTTGATGCTGAGTTTTTGTGTGTTTTGATGTTGAATTTGATGGCTGTTTTTTGGGTGTGAGTTTGTGATCTGTTCTGAGTTGTTTGAGGCAGATTTTTGTAGTGTTTGAGAGCTGCTTGTAGTGTTTATATGGGGCTGATTTTGAGTTGGTTTTTGAGGCTGCTTTGTGGTATTTTTATGATAGCTGTTCTGATTTTTTGTACTGTGAAAACTTGTAGGTGAAGGGTGTTTTGAGAGAGGGAACCAATCTGATTTTGCAGCAGTAGTGGGAGGCTATAGCAGGTTGTTGGTGGCTGCATGGAGCTGTTGAGGGGCTGTATGGAGCAGACTGTTTTGGCCTTGTGGTCCTGCTGAATTTTTTTGTATTTTTGTGTTGGTTTTTGTACCATTTTTCTTTGTAATTGTAACATAACAATATTATTTGGAATAAAGGGACCTTTGAAATGAATCTTGAATAAAAGAATTTTAGCATTTGGAATGAGAAATGGGAAAAGAAAAAGAATGAAATTGTCACTTTAACTTGAATCTTTGAAATAAACAGAATTGAATTAAAATTGAATGAGAATTTGAAACAAAGTTGGAAAAGAATTTGAGGTTTAGAAAAGGAGTTTGAATTGAGAAATTGTATTTGAAACTTGAATAGGATTTAAAATTTGGGAATGAACTTGAAACTTGAAACGAATTTTAAGAATGGAAAATGAATTTAGAATTTAGAAATTAAATGTGAATTCGAATAGAAAGTGAATTTAAATATAAGAAATAAACTTAGAATTGAAAGACTTAGAAATTAATAAATAAATTTGGGATTTAGAAAAAGTAGATACATGAATGTGAATTGTATTGGAAAATTGGATTAAAAAATTAGAAAGGGGTTGGAAAATAAATTGAACGGGAATTGACAATTTGTATTTAGAACCTGAAGTTTGAATAGAAAATAGAAATAGAAATTAAAGAAAAGGAAATATAGTTAGAAATAGAATTTGGGATGAAAATTTGAACTAGTATTTGAAACAAGATAGCTAGAAATGCACTTGGAATTTGGACTTTTAAAATTGAAAACATAAAGGGTATAAAATTAGAAAAGAAACTTAATAATATATAAAAAATAAAATAGAAATATAAACTAAAAAAACTTAAAAAATGAAATAAATTAGAATTATATTTATAAATAAAACTTGACAATAATAATAAAGACTTGTAAAAAAAACAAAGTGACTAAATGCATTATGGTATACTAATGACGATGTGAATGTATGAAAAATAATAAAAAAAAAATTAGGGGTAAAATTTGGGGTGTGACAGTTGCCCCTATTTAAATAACTTTACCAGATAGCGTGAATGACAATAGGCACTCATGAGATCATGGTGAAAGGTATTTAAATACAGAAATAACCGGAAATTTTGCCCCTAAATGCAATGTTATGCTGGACTACAAATCTATCTAACTCTGCAACTCTTATGCGATGAAATGATGATTATGGTATGAATGATCAGAATGAGAATAAATCGACGACCACAAGCCAAGACTCACTGGGGATGACCTACACTGGGGACGACAGGCACTGGGGATAAAGAAACGAAAACGGGAAATATTCAAAGTGATAAATCAACAAGTTCAAGTGTAACTGTTGACACTAAGAATAACAAAAGACGGGAACAAAAGGAAATCCAAAGCGTTGGATCAACGAACACAGACAAAATAAAATAAAATTCAAAGTGACTGCACGGTGGCTCGATGCGACCAACTGACACCAAGAATACAAACAAGACAAGGAAATAAATCGAAGTGGTAGACCAATGGCTTTATGCGACCAATTGACTTTGAGAAATAAAAAAAAAAGCAACAACATATTCGAAGTGAATGCGCAGCGGCTCGATGCGACCAACCGACACCAAGAATACAACAAAATAAACATTCAAAGTGAATGTGCAGCGGCTCTATGCGACCAACTGTCACTGAAACTGATAATCAAAATATTCGAAGTGAAAGCGCAGCGGCTCGATGCGACCAACTGACACTAAGAATACAACAAACTAAACATCCAAAAAGAATGTGCAGTGGCTCAATGCGACCAACTGTCACCGGAAATGATAATCATAATATTCAAAGTGAATGCGCAGCGGCTCGATGCGACCAACTGACACTAAGAATACAACAAAATAAACATTCAAAGTGCATGTGCAGCGGCTCGATGCGACCAACTGACACCATGAATAACAACAACAAAATAATCGAAGTGAATGCGCAGCGGCTCTATGCGACCAACTGACACTAAGAATAAAACAAAATAAATATTCAAGGGGAAAGTGCAGCGGCTCGATGCGACCAACTGTCACTGAGGATAAAGATAATATTCAAAGTGCATGTGCAGCGGCTCGATGCGACCAACTGTCATGGGAAATAGGAATGACACAAAATTCAAAGTGAATGCGCAGCGGCCCGATGCGACCAACTGACACTAAGAATGACAAAAGGCTTATTCAAGGTGAATGCGCAGCGGCTCGATGCGACCAACTGACACCAAGAATAATCAACAAAAATAAACATTCAAAGTGAATGCACAGCGGCTCGATGCGACCAACTGTCACTGAGAATGACAACAAGCTTATTCAAGGTGAATGCACAGTGGCTCGATGCGACCAACTGACACCAAGAATAATCAACAAAAATAAACATTCAAAGTGAATGCACAGCGGCTCGATGCGACCAACTGTCACTGAGAATGACAACAAGCTTATTCAAGGTGAATGCGCAGCGGCTCGATGCGACCAACTGACACCATGACTAACAACAAAAATATTCAAAATGAAAGTACAATAGGTTCGAAACCTATTGACACTAAAAAGAAAGCCAAGATACACTCAAAGTGAATGCGCAACAAGTTAAAAAAACCGGTTGACACTAAGAATGATAAAGGCAAAGTAGTCAAAGTATTTAAAATGGTAAATTAGCAGGTTCAAATGTAACTGCCGACACCAAGGATAAGGAAGGAAATCACAATGACTTAGTAGCGGCTCTATGCGACCAGCTAATATTGGGGATAGAATGGAGATCACCCAAAGATGGATCAACGGCTCTAAGCAACCGGCTAACACGAAAAAGTAACAACAAAATATGTTGGAGTTTTTCAAATAAGATAAGACATCCAACCTCTGGAAATTCCTTCAGGAACCATCAGGAGAAAGGGTACAAGTATGTACAAAATCAAATGGACTTGGATTTTAAGCAAAAGGTTTCAGGACCTGCTTAACAGATTTTTGCGAATGACAATTGGACTTCAAGGAGACATGGTGGTCATAAAGACAAATTCCAAACACAATTAGAATTCCACAGGGGACACCAGCAATTACTGGGGACAAAAACATTGGTAAACCAAACTTCGGGTACCAACAACAATGAATTCTCAAATTGAACACTAATGATATCTGGGCCTGGAGTTAGACAAACGACAACTGGGGAAAGACAAATGCTAATGCCAAATGTGCATGATTGAGCATGATGCGAATGATCATGATATGCAAATGTTGACTCTAAAGAGACAAAGAGTTTTGACAAGACTCAAAGAGGGGTAGGCTCTCAACGCCAATACTTAGATGAGCAATATGAAAAACACTGGGGAGATGTCTTCGAACTTGGAAATCAATGCTTGGTCCAAGGATCCATCCAAGAGTGTTATCAGTTTTGAACTTCTATGGGAATTTCTGTAATAATAGTATAAAAGTGTTGTTGCAAACCAGGACTTCTTGGGGAAACAGAAGGCTTTTCCAATTTTCCAAAATCAAAGAAACTTAAAAGTTTTCAGTGTGTTTTCAAAAAACATTTCCTTAAAAATTTGTCATTTTCAAAGTTAAATTGTAATCAAGTGATGGCATTTTGCATAACAAACGAAGATAAGAGGCTGAACAACAAAATTCATAAGCAAAGTTTGTATTTTATTCAAGAATGGTAGCTTGCCAATGGCAGAAACTCCATGGGAAATTACAGTTTGAAAATGGCAATGGGGAAAGGTCTACATTGAATCCAACGACCACTACAATCCCTAATAACTAAGACTGCCCGACACCTTGCTTCTGACAAGAGCAATTGGATCGATCTTCCAGTATGATTCTTCAGTAATGGTAAACACCATCTGACACAGTCAAATGCCTTTGTCCCTAACTTTTGCCTGGATCGCCCTTTCGGGTTTTCAATCCACTGGGACGCTCTTTTTTGCCTAAGCCGCCCTTTCGGGTTTTCAACTTAGCGAGCTCTTTATTTTTTTTCACTTTTATCCCTAACTTTTGCCTGGATCTCCTTCATAGGTTTTGATCCACCGGGATACCCATTTTTGCATAGGTCTCCATTTCTGGTTTTCGACCTATCGGGTTTTATTTAGGCATAATATTTTTTGACTGCATCAGAATTCACCGGGTGCTTCAGCTGTTCACCATCCATAGTTGTAAGGATTAAGGAACCTCCGGAGAATGCCACCTTCACAACATATGGGCCTTCATAGTTAGGACTCCATTTTCCACGCATGTCTTTGTGGACTGGCAAGATTTTCTTGAGTACAAGATCTCCTTCTTTGAATTCGCGGAGACGGACTTTCTTGTCAAATGCTCTCTTGATGCGCTTTTGGTACATCTGGCCATGGCACATGGCGGTCATTCTCTTCTCATCAATGAGGTTCAGTTGGTCATACCTGTTCTGGACCCACTCAGCTTCCTCCAGTTTGGTTTCCATCAAGATTCTCAAAGATGGTATCTCTACTTCAATAGGGAGAACTGCATCCATCCCATACACCAGAGAGAAAGGGGTTGCCCCTGTTGAAGTGCGAACTGATGTTCTGTATCCATGTAAAGCATATGGTAACATCTCGTGCCAATCTTTATAAGTTTTTACCATCTTCTGCAGAATCTTTTTGATGTTCTTGTTTGCAGCTTCAACAGCTCCACTCATCTTTGGACGATACGGGGAAGAGTTATGATGTTCAATCTTGAATGTCTCACACAGCTCTTTCATTGTTTTGTTGTTCAAATTGGTCCCATTATCTGTGATGATTCGGCTTGGGATCCCATAACGGCAGATAATTTGGTTCTTGATGAAACGGGCAACCACTTGCTTTGTCACATTGGCGTAGGAAGCTGCTTCTACCCATTTGGTGAAGTAATCAATTGCGACCAAGATAAACCGATGACCATTGGAAGCTTTAGGCTCAATTGCCCCTATCATGTCAATTCCCCACATTGAGAAAGGCCAAGGCGATGATAGAACATTCAAAAGTGTTGGAGGTACGTGCACCTTGTCGGCATAAATCTGGCATTTATGACACTTCCTGGCATACTTGAAACAATCTGATTCCATGGTCAACCAGAAATATCCAGCTCTCAAAATCTTCCTGGACATGGCATGTCCATTGGCATGTGTTCCAAATGATCCTTCATGGATTTCCCTAATCAATAAGTCTGCTTCGCGCTTGTCCACACATCTGAGCAGAACCATATCATGATTTCTCTTGTAAAGCACATTGTTGCTGAGGAAAAACTTGGACGCCAATCTTCTTAAAGTCTTCTTGTCTAGAGTTGTTGCATCAGCTGGGTACTCCTGATTCTGCAAATAGTTCTTGATGTCATAGAACCACGGTTTCTCATCAGTTTCCTCTTCGACCAGTAGACAGTAGGCTGGTGCAGTTCTTCGCTCGATTGTAATGAGTGGAGCTTCATTAAGAAATCTGACTTGAAACATAGAGGCCAACATAGCCAAGGCGTCTGCTATTTGATTCTCCGCCCTTGGAACATGATGGAAAGTGACTTCATCAAAGTATTTGATCAATTCCACAATGTGGGCACGGTATGGGATCAACTTCTCTTCACGGGTCTCCCATTCACCTTTAACTTGGTAGATGACTAAGGCTGAGTCTCCATATACATCAAGGATTTTGATTCTAGTATCGATTGCAGCTTCGATACCTAAAATACACGCTTCATACTCAGCAATGTTGTTTGTACAGTCAAAACACAATCTAGCCGTGAAGGGAGTATAACCACCATCGGGATTCATCAAAACAACTCCTACACCATGCCCCATGTAGTTAGAGGAACCATCAAACATCATCTTCCAACGGGACCCTGGCTCGGGACCTTCATCTGGATCTGGAACTTCACAGTCCTTTATCAGTATAATGTCTTCGTCCGGGAAATCGAATTTCAAAGGTTCATAATCTTCGACAGGATGATCAGCAAGGTATTCAGACAAAACACTGCCCTTGATAGACTTCTGGGTTACATATTGGATGTCGTATTCGGATAACAACATGTGCCAACGGGCGAGCCTTCCAGTCAAAGCAGGCTTCTCAAAGATGTACTTTATTGGATCCATTTTCGAGATCAACAAAGTAGTGTGACAAATCATGTACTGCCTGAGGCGTCTGGCCGCCCATGCCAAAGCACAGCAAGTCTTCTTTAAAAGTGAGTATCTGCTTTCACAATCTGTGAACTTCTTGATTAAGTAATAAATGGCGTGCTCCTTACGACCGGTTTCGTCTTGTTGGCCTAATACACAACCCATAGATCCCTCGAGCACAGTGAGATACATGAAAAGAGGCTTCCCTGGAGTAGGTGGGACCAAGATAGGAGGTTCTTGCAGATAAACCTTAATCTTCTCAAAAGCCAGTTGACAATCAGGACTCCACTCGATTGCTTGATTCTTCCGGAGTAACTTGAATAAAGGCTCACAAGTAGCAGTCATGTTGGAGATAAATCTGGAGATGTAGTTCAATCTTCCCAGGAAACCTCTGACTTGCTTTTCTGTTTTTGGAGCTGGCATCTCTTGAATTGCTCTGACCTTATCTGGATCTACTTCAATTCCTTGCTGACTAACAATAAAACCAAGTAACTTTCCTGATCGGACACCAAAGGTACACTTAGCTGGATTCAGGCGCAGTTGGAACTTTCTGAGACGCTCAAATAACTTCAAGAGATGATTCAAATGATCCTCCTCACTCTGTGATTTGGCAATCATATCATCCACATAGACTTCTATCTCTTTATGCATCATATCATGGAAAAGGGTGACCATTGCCCTCTGATAAGTGGCTCCTGCATTTCTGAGACCAAATGGCATAACCTTGTAACAATAAGTGCCCCATGGTGTGATAAATGTAGTCTTTTCCATATCGTCAGGATCCATCTTGATCTGGTTGTATCCTGAAAACCCATCCATGAAGGAGAAAACAGCGAACTTAGCAGTGTTTTCAACCAAAGTATCAATATGCGGGAGAGGGAAATCGTCCTTCGGACTGGCTTTGTTCAAATCCCTATAGTCCACACACATTCTGACTTTGCCATCCTTTTTAGGGACTGGCACAATATTAGCTACCCACTCAAGGTACTTCGCAACTGCGAGGAATCCCGCATCAAACTGCCTTTTGACCTCTTCTCGGATCTTCAGAGCCATGTCTGGTCTTGTTCTTCGAAGCTTTTGCTTTACAGGAGGACACTCTGGTCGAAGAGGTAACTTGTGGACCACTATGTCTGTGTCTAAACCGGGCATATCTTGATACGACCACGCAAACACATCTGCATATTCTCTGAGAAGCTTGACCAATCTTTCTCTGATGTCTGCCCCAAGTGTTGTACCAATCTTGACTTCCTTCTTGTCTTCATCAGTGCCAAGATTGATGGTCTCAACCTGCTCCTTATGTGGCTGAAGCTCTGTGTGCTCATACTCAACTAATCTTGCCAGTTCTTCGGGGATGTCACAATCTTCATCACTTTCATCTTCCGCTTGGTAGATGGGCGAGTCAAAGTTAGGAGAGAATGTAGATTCATTGGATTCAACAGGGTTTTCGTTTATTCTGCATATGATAATGATTTGCTTTTATTAAAAGTAGAAAATAGAGAAATGCAAGAGAAAAAGCTTTTTTTATTGGTTTTGAAAGATTGCCATCTTCTTTTAAAAGTGAAAAGAGAGAAAAACAGTAAATGATCAAAATAAGAGTTTAACAAAATGCTTTCATTGATAATAACTTTAAAAATGAGAAGGGGCCCTACAAAATACTCCCATAGCCTTGGGCAGAGCTAGGGAACTTTGAAAACATTAAAAAAAACATAAATTACTTTGACAATGGAAAAAACTCTGGGATCTCGACTGCTTCCCAATTGTCCAAGGCTTCTTCACACTGATACACCAAATGATTCACATCTTCATCTTCAGAAACTCCATCAATTGCATTGACCTGATAACCAGCACTGGAAAACACCTCTTGAATGGTTTTCAGACGTCCTTTAACGGAGGTTGACGCTCCTTCCTTCGCATGAGTTGGTTTGTAACCCAACCCGCAACGATCTAGCTTCTGTTTGACTTCAATGACATCACCCCAACCTTCATAGCTTCTTTCTTCAATGGTGGAAATGGTACTCTTCAGCGATGCAAAAGATGGGATACCCTTCCCTTTAATGGGTTCAAACATTGCCACTTCATTCTTCTTCATACGACTGCTTACTTGTAAAACACCCAGATTAATCAAATTTTGAACATCTTTTAAGACCAAATCACATCCCTTTGGGTTATTTGCACAAGCTTCACAATTCTTATGGCAGTTCTTCAACATACCCACTTCTACTAACTTCGCATGGAAGTCTCTGAGCGGGGTCTTGATCTCCGTGGCGTTGGAAATCAAACCTTCTTCAGACTCGTCAACAATAGCATTTATGGACCCATGCTTGGGTAAAGGATTATCTTTGACATTCGGACCAGTATTCCCAAATGACAGAATGTTCTTCTCCATCAAATCTTTCACGATGTACTTCAAAGCATAACAACCCTCCAAATCGTGCCCCGGGGCATCTTCATGGAATAAACAGTGAGCATTTGCGTTGTAATTTGGTGGGAGCGGATTTGGTGGAGGACCCAAAGGCCTTGGAGTAACCAAACCCTTCTTCAGCAGTGAAGGATATAACTCAGTATAAGTTATAGGGATTCGAGGATTAGGAGGCCTTCCACCTGGTCTTCTATTCTGAAAATTGGGATTTGGATGAGGAGCTGGAGTCCTCTGCTGGTAGGCTGAAGCATTGGGCGCTTGTTGATAGCTTGGATTGTTGAGCATTGGCTGATAAGGTGGAACCATTGGAGCCGCTTGTTGATACATCGGTACTGCTTGAGTTGGCCGATACATCGGGACTTGTGGATTAAATGACGGTTGAACCGCCGCTACATAAGGATGTTGGGCATACTATTGTTGATGAGCATACTGCTGTTGATGAGGTGAAGGTCTTTGCCAAAGCGGATTTCTTCTTTGACTTTCCATTATCGCATTTGTCTCACCCTCTTTCTTCTTGTGGAAATTACTGGTAAATTTCTTGCCATTATTCCCACTGCCAGTGCTGGAACTGCCAGATGCACCACTCATCTTTCCACTCTTCAAACCGAGTTCTACCTTGATTCCCACAGCCACTAAATCAGAGAAACTAGCAGTTATGCTCCCCACCATTCTCTCATAGAATTCTGGTCGCACAGTGTCAACAAACCAGTCAGCTAATTCTTTTTCAGTCAATGGGGGCTCTACTTGAGAAGCGGTCCCTCTCCACCTCTGAGCATACTCTTTAAAGGATTCAGACTCTTTCTGGGACATGCTTAGCAATTGCCTCCTATCGGGAGCAAGGTCCATGTTGTATTTGTATTGTTGGATGAAAGCATCTGCCAAGTCTTGGAAACTGCGAATCTTCGACTGGTCAAGCGTCAGATACCATTTGGAGGAGATTCCCTTCAGACTGTCCTGGAAGCAGTGGATCATTAATTTATCATTGTCCACCTGCGCAGCCATTCTTCGATAGTACATCAAAAGATGGTTCTTAGGACAGGTTGCACCCTCATACATATCAAAGGTGGGTATCTTGAACTTTGGAGGTATTACCAATCCAGACACCAGACACATCTCTCTGGCAGCGGCACCAAAGATCTGGTCACCTTCAATCGCTCTTAACCTTTTTTCAAGGGTATCAAAATTCTCTTGCATCTTCACATGTTTCTCATCTCCGTTTTCAGACATATCTGGCGCTTCATACCCCTGATGGTCATTGAAGTACGGTTGAGCACGGGTGTGCACAATGTCTTGTGTAAAATTAGCAACTGCATGATTCTCTTCATTAGTCACAGGAACAGTTTGTTGAGCAGCAAATACATGGGGAGGAGGCACAAAACCTTGGGAAAGAAATGCCAAACCCTGAGAAGGAGGTGCGAAACTTTGAGAAGCTAAACCTTGGGATGGAGGGAAGAAACCCTGAGTAGCAAATCCTTGGGAAGAAGGAATAAAACCCTGAGCAGCAAATCCTTGGGAAGAAGGAATAAAACTTTGAGCAGCAAATCCTTGGGAAGAAGGAATAAAACCCTGAGCAGCAAATCCTTGGGAAGAAGGAATAACACTCTGAGAAGAAAAACCTTGAGAAGGAGGGAAGAAACCCTGAGCAGCAAATCCTGAAGAAGAGGGAATAACACTCTGAGAAACAAAACCTTGAGAAGGAGGGAAAATTCCAGGAGGAAGCCCAAAAGGAGGCCAGGTCACAGGGTTAGTGACTGATGACGTAGGCTCAGTCGTTGCAGTGACAATTTCTGACACTACAGTCTGCTGGGTATCCATCTTTGCTCGAATGACCTGCAACATTTCCATCATCTGACCCATATTTCCACGAATTTCAGTAAGCTCCTCGTTAACTCTGTCCATCTCTATGTCTCTTTCATCCATCCTCTTTCTGGCTTGAGCTCGAGTGTAGTATTTGCGTGAGAGCCTCAGTGTGAAAGCTGGAGAGCAGACGACGGGAATGAGTTTTATGAAAAAATGCAAATGAAATGCCAAATGTATGAGTGCAATGCGAAAAATAAAATTTTATTCAAGGAACTTAAGAAGCACTTTGCAAATACCAAGGAACACATAATAATCAAAGGACATAATTTCATTAAATTCAAAAAGTGATACAAAGTCTTGAGTACATCTTCAAAAATCCCAAACAAAACTTAATAAAAACAAAGACTAGGTCTTCGAGTTTGGGAGTTTTGAATGTGTACTTGACAGTCTTTCTTCTTCCAAAGTCCATGATGATACCTATGATATTTGCAAAGATAGAGTTTCTGAGTTCCTTGAATAAATGGTAAAAATGATGCTTCATGATGCGTGAATGCAATGAATACACAAACACAAACAAGGCTTAGGTTCAAAGCTTGCATGAGGTCGAAGGTTCAACCCTCCCAAAAAGGTATGTACTATGAGTTTATTTGTACCTGTACAACGGGTTCTAAAAGTTCCCAGAATCACTGCCCCATCTTTCGGATATTACCGACTTCCCAACTCAACTTGGTAATTAGTAATATTCTCAAGAGAGTCTCATCCGAGTGCAGTATCGCGTATCAACTATTTTGGATTTGCATCCTCATAGTCATCGCACTACATCCCTAAAAGGCCAAGTGGGGGTAAATGTTCTAAGGTCCTCAGCATTAATGGCTCTCAGGTCAAATATAGTAATGTTTTCACGACTGAACTCGATCAACAAAACTACATCCGAGGAGGCCTCCGCTGAGTGGTGGTGTCTCAAGTCAACTTGGTCGGGACTTAACTCCCTACAAGCCTTCTTGAATATACCACCGTCCTAACTTATTTTGCACTCAAGCCCGGGTTAGGACTTATCTCACCACACATGGAACACCCAACAAAAATCCCGAATAATAACAAGCAATACAACAACAAATATACAAATATACAAGGTGGGCTTAACCCTCAAAAATGAAATCCCCAGTGAAGTCGCCATTTTCTGTTGCGGTGAGAATCGGATACCAAGCTATTAAGTGAGCTTGAATCGCAAAACTTTTATGTTCACCACCGACTTTAATTTAATCCAAAGGGAAAAGGGAAAAAGATCGTAAAAACCCTAAATGAGGAGAAACTAGGTTCGGGGGTTGGTTATACCTAGGGAAGGTGTTAGCATCCTAAGCATCCGCAGTATCCTACGGGAACCTCTTGTTAGTATTTGTATTTTTGTTGTTTATTGCTTGTTAAAACTAAGGGAACCTAAGGTTTTTATTTCTAATGGTGCTCGCACAACATCGCATCGATGCCTACGTATCGGGTATAGAATCAGAGCACTCGTAGTTCTCCTAAGGATTAACGAACACTTGGTTACGCTCAAGGTTCACGGGGGAGGGTAAGTGTTATGGCAAACACTCACGTGACTAAGGAAAGTCACAAAAAAATTGTAAAATAAAAAGTCCTAACGGCTAAGGAACTAGGGATGGCTAAACTTCCTATGACATTGAGTCAACTGCAGGAGTCTTTCCCTTTTGGATTGAAATGCGAAAAAATAAAGTAAATAAATGAGGGTGCAAGCTCCTAAGTCTAAGGCATAGGTTGCAACTTGCAAAAAATAAACTGAATGAAGTAAATGGAAAATGCAAAGTAAAAGGGCTTGGTAACCGGGCTATGACTCGATATATGGATCGAGAATGCGGGGGTGGAAAACAAGCGCGGTGCGACAATTTTCTTAAGTTAAAAAGCTGTGAAGTGTAAGGAACTGTGCAGATGGCGATCGTGAAACGACCGACTTACGTGTGTGAGTGAAGTGTGTAAAGTTCACTTGGCGTTGGACCAAGGAATTTTATTATTTTGAAAATTATTGTTAATATGATGTAAAAGTGCGAGAAATAAATAATAAAAAATAAAGTGAAATAAATTGAAATAGAATAAATTAAATGGAATAAAATAAATAGAATAAAAAATAAATAAATGAATGGCCTCATATTGGTCACGATCAATCGGAAACGATTTATCGTGACTTTTTGTCATATCATCGGCCCTAATAATAAAATCAAATGACTCACTATTTTTGGAGTTTTTTTTTAGGAAATATTGTCAATAATTAAAACTCTATAAAAAGAAAAAAAATTAACATCATGAAAGAAAATAAGGGAAGATAAACGGAGTGCATTTTTTAGAACAGGATTGTGGGTTAGATCTATGTTGGTGTGTGCGCAGTAAACCAATTACTAATGGATCAAGACTCAACCCAATTTATACATTATGATAATATAAAAGTAGCATAAGAAAAAAAAAATAAAAAAAAAAAAAAATAAAATGAATAAATAATATAATAAAAGCAAGAAGAAAGTAGGGCTAGCTCATAAAAAAATATCAGAAACAGATCCCTTCTCTTTTCGTTAAAACACGTTTTTTTAAAAGTCCTACCCTTGTCACAAGCTTACGGCGGCGGATCAACGGCGAGAAAGCTCTCGCCTCTCTCTACCTCTGTTCGCGTTTCTCACAGCGTCTCCGTCTCACTCTCGTCTCTCTCTCAATGGCGGTGCTCGGAGGTTCTCAGAAAAGGAAAGGGGCTCGGTTTGGTCTCTTTGATTCGCGACGATGGCTCACGGTGGTAATGGTGATTCAGTGAAATTTTGTGAAGGTTTGTATGAGATTTTTGATTTGTTGAAGATGAAAGGTGAAGGGGTTGCGGCTAAGGGTTTGGAAGAGGGGTTCGGTGGCCGTGTGTCTGAAGGTTGTGGCGGTGATGTCACGGCGGTTGTCTTTGAGAGAAAGGGGGGTGGCATGTTTATGTGTGGTGGTGAGATTGTTTTAGAGTGGCTGAAGGGATGAAGGCCCTCAACTTGTCTTCGTCAAGATCACGGCGGGCATGGACTCACTCGGTTTGCTCGAGTTTTCGACTCTATTTCTCTGTTCGGACTCAAGATGGTGTTTGGTTTGGGATTGTGGTGTTCGAATTCGGAAAAGACGAAGGGAAACGGTGGGTTTCAAGGTTTGCTGAAGGGTCGATGGTTTACGGAAAGGGGCCGGCAAGGGATTGTGTCGCGGTTTAGGGGGATGAAGCGGTTTTAAGGTTTCGGCTGCAGGTTAAGGTAGGTTTGCTGGGTTTCGGATTCACGTTCTCACCGCATTTGGCTCGCTCCCGGTAAGTTTTCGGTTCAGTTTGTGAATCTGGTTTGGTGTGTTTCTGGTTCTTTGATGTTTTGAGGGATTGTTTGGATTTGTGACAGGTTTTGCTTCTGTTGGTTGTGATTGTTGTTGGCTTTTTTGCAGGTTCGTTTGGGCGGTGAAGGTTTGATATGAATTTGTTTGAGGTGAAGAAGGTTTATGTTAATGGTGGTGTAGTGACGGGTTGAAGGTGGAAGGTCCGCGGGTTTGGGCGTTTTGTATGGACTGTGGTTTTGCTTCTATTTTCGGTTTTGAAGGTGGTTAAAGTGAGTATCAAAAAGTATGCAGGGTTGAATATGGTAGTGTGTTAGTATAAAAACTGAAAGAAACTAGGATGATGTTTGGTGATTGTATTTTTTTGAAATATGCAGGATGGTTCTGTGTTACATGAAGGTGAACGGTTTGTATTGGTCGGTTCTGCCACTACGTCGCTGCGTTTATTGGCTTGAAGGTAATGACTTGATGCAGTGAAAGGTTGGAAGGGTTATTGGCTGGTTTGATGGAGATTTATGCTGTGAGATTTGGTGGTTTGTTGATTTGAGTTCGGTGATTTTTCAGGTGTTTCGATGGTGAGGGCAGCAGTAGTGAAGGCGATTGGCTATGGCAGTTTCTTTCTTGAGAGAGTTTCAAAGGTTGGTTCACATGCTTAAATTCTGGTTTTCTTTCTGCTTTGAGGGATTGTTTGGCTGGTTTAGTAATGGAGTTTTTTTTGGATTTTTTTTTTAATATGCAGTTTGCTTTGTGAATGCAGGTTTGAAATTGAAATGAAACAAAAAAAAGGAAACTAAACATGGACAAGATGCTGAAAAGAAAGTGAAAGAAAAAAAAAACAATACCGACCCGAACGTTATCGGGGTGAAGGATCCACAAGGTAAGCTCCACTTATACATTTCCTCCTTCTTCTATGCAGTTTCTTCTCTCCCCCTTTGCTGTTGTGTTTTTGGGTTATTTTCTTTTGGTTGTTCTGTGACTTTTTGTGGATTTTTGGCTGAAATTTGGGACTGTTTTGATGGCTGAAATTTGAGGTTTTTGGTGTTGTTCTGTAGTTTCTTTGATGCTGAGTTTTTGTGTGTTTTGATGTTGAATTTGATGGCTGTTTTTTGGGTGTGAGTTTGTGATCTGTTCTGAGTTGTTTGAGGCAGATTTTTGTAGTGTTTGAGAGCTGCTTGTAGTGTTTATATGGGGCTGATTTTGAGTTGGTTTTTGAGGCTGCTTTGTGGTATTTTTATGATAGCTGTTCTGATTTTTTGTACTGTGAAAACTTGTAGGTGAAGGGTGTTTTGAGAGAGGGAACCAATCTGATTTTGCAGCAGTAGTGGGAGGCTATAGCAGGTTGTTGGTGGCTGCATGGAGCTGTTGAGGGGCTGTATGGAGCAGACTGTTTTGGCCTTGTGGTCCTGCTGAATTTTTTTGTATTTTTGTGTTGGTTTTTGTACCATTTTTCTTTGTAATTGTAACATAACAATATTATTTGGAATAAAGGGACCTTTGAAATGAATCTTGAATAAAAGAATTTTAGCATTTGGAATGAGAAATGGGAAAAGAAAAAGAATGAAATTGTCACTTTAACTTGAATCTTTGTATTAAACAGAATTGAATTAAAATTGAATGAGAATTTGAAACAAAGTTGGAAAAGAATTTGAGGTTTAGAAAAGGAGTTTGAATTGAGAAATTGTATTTGAAACTTGAATAGGATTTAAAATTTGGGAATGAACTTGAAACTTGAAACGAATTTTAAGAATGGAAAATGAATTTAGAATTTAGAAATTAAATGTGAATTCGAATAGAAAGTGAATTTAAATATAAGAAATAAACTTAGAATTGAAAGACTTAGAAATTAATAAATAAATTTGGGATTTAGAAAAAGTAGATACATGAATGTGAATTGTATTGGAAAATTGGATTAAAAAATTAGAAAGGGGTTGGAAAATAAATTGAACGGGAATTGACAATTTGTATTTAGAACCTGAAGTTTGAATAGAAAATAGAAATAGAAATTAAAGAAAAGGAAATATAGTTAGAAATAGAATTTGGGATGAAAATTTGAACTAGTATTTGAAACAAGATAGCTAGAAATGCACTTGGAATTTGGACTTTTAAAATTGAAAACATAAAGGGTATAAAATTAGAAAAGAAACTTAATAATATATAAAAAATAAAATAGAAATATAAACTAAAAAAACTTAAAAAATGAAATAAATTAGAATTATATTTATAAATAAAACTTGACAATAATAATAAAGACTTGTAAAAAAAACAAAGTGACTAAATGCATTATGGTATACTAATGACGATGTGAATGTATGAAAAATAATAAAAAAAAAATTAGGGGTAAAATTTGGGGTGTGACAGTTGCCCCTATTTAAATAACTTTACCAGATAGCGTGAATGACAATAGGCACTCATGAGATCATGGTGAAAGGTATTTAAATACAGAAATAACCGGAAATTTTGCCCCTAAATGCAATGTTATGCTGGACTACAAATCTATCTAACTCTGCAACTCTTATGCGATGAAATGATGATTATGGTATGAATGATCAGAATGAGAATAAATCGACGACCACAAGCCAAGACTCACTGGGGATGACCTACACTGGGGACGACAGGCACTGGGGATAAAGAAACGAAAACGGGAAATATTCAAAGTGATAAATCAACAAGTTCAAGTGTAACTGTTGACACTAAGAATAACAAAAGACGGGAACAAAAGGAAATCCAAAGCGTTGGATCAACGAACACAGACAAAATAAAATAAAATTCAAAGTGACTGCACGGTGGCTCGATGCGACCAACTGACACCAAGAATACAAACAAGACAAGGAAATAAATCGAAGTGGTAGACCAATGGCTTTATGCGACCAATTGACTTTGAGAAATAAAAAAAAAAGCAACAACATATTCGAAGTGAATGCGCAGCGGCTCGATGCGACCAACCGACACCAAGAATACAACAAAATAAACATTCAAAGTGAATGTGCAGCGGCTCTATGCGACCAACTGTCACTGAAACTGATAATCAAAATATTCGAAGTGAAAGCGCAGCGGCTCGATGCGACCAACTGACACTAAGAATACAACAAACTAAACATCCAAAAAGAATGTGCAGTGGCTCAATGCGACCAACTGTCACCGGAAATGATAATCATAATATTCAAAGTGAATGCGCAGCGGCTCGATGCGACCAACTGACACTAAGAATACAACAAAATAAACATTCAAAGTGCATGTGCAGCGGCTCGATGCGACCAACTGACACCATGAATAACAACAACAAAATAATCGAAGTGAATGCGCAGCGGCTCTATGCGACCAACTGACACTAAGAATAAAACAAAATAAATATTCAAGGGGAAAGTGCAGCGGCTCGATGCGACCAACTGTCACTGAGGATAAAGATAATATTCAAAGTGCATGTGCAGCGGCTCGATGCGACCAACTGTCATGGGAAATAGGAATGACACAAAATTCAAAGTGAATGCGCAGCGGCCCGATGCGACCAACTGACACTAAGAATGACAAAAGGCTTATTCAAGGTGAATGCGCAGCGGCTCGATGCGACCAACTGACACCAAGAATAATCAACAAAAATAAACATTCAAAGTGAATGCACAGCGGCTCGATGCGACCAACTGTCACTGAGAATGACAACAAGCTTATTCAAGGTGAATGCACAGTGGCTCGATGCGACCAACTGACACCAAGAATAATCAACAAAAATAAACATTCAAAGTGAATGCACAGCGGCTCGATGCGACCAACTGTCACTGAGAATGACAACAAGCTTATTCAAGGTGAATGCGCAGCGGCTCGATGCGACCAACTGACACCATGACTAACAACAAAAATATTCAAAATGAAAGTACAATAGGTTCGAAACCTATTGACACTAAAAAGAAAGCCAAGATACACTCAAAGTGAATGCGCAACAAGTTAAAAAAACCGGTTGACACTAAGAATGATAAAGGCAAAGTAGTCAAAGTATTTAAAATGGTAAATTAGCAGGTTCAAATGTAACTGCCGACACCAAGGATAAGGAAGGAAATCACAATGACTTAGTAGCGGCTCTATGCGACCAGCTAATATTGGGGATAGAATGGAGATCACCCAAAGATGGATCAACGGCTCTAAGCAACCGGCTAACACGAAAAAGTAACAACAAAATATGTTGGAGTTTTTCAAATAAGATAAGACATCCAACCTCTGGAAATTCCTTCAGGAACCATCAGGAGAAAGGGTACAAGTATGTACAAAATCAAATGGACTTGGATTTTAAGCAAAAGGTTTCAGGACCTGCTTAACAGATTTTTGCGAATGACAATTGGACTTCAAGGAGACATGGTGGTCATAAAGACAAATTCCAAACACAATTAGAATTCCACAGGGGACACCAGCAATTACTGGGGACAAAAACATTGGTAAACCAAACTTCGGGTACCAACAACAATGAATTCTCAAATTGAACACTAATGATATCTGGGCCTGGAGTTAGACAAACGACAACTGGGGAAAGACAAATGCTAATGCCAAATGTGCATGATTGAGCATGATGCGAATGATCATGATATGCAAATGTTGACTCTAAAGAGACAAAGAGTTTTGACAAGACTCAAAGAGGGGTAGGCTCTCAACGCCAATACTTAGATGAGCAATATGAAAAACACTGGGGAGATGTCTTCGAACTTGGAAATCAATGCTTGGTCCAAGGATCCATCCAAGAGTGTTATCAGTTTTGAACTTCTATGGGAATTTCTGTAATAATAGTATAAAAGTGTTGTTGCAAACCAGGACTTCTTGGGGAAACAGAAGGCTTTTCCAATTTTCCAAAATCAAAGAAACTTAAAAGTTTTCAGTGTGTTTTCAAAAAACATTTCCTTAAAAATTTGTCATTTTCAAAGTTAAATTGTAATCAAGTGATGGCATTTTGCATAACAAACGAAGATAAGAGGCTGAACAACAAAATTCATAAGCAAAGTTTGTATTTTATTCAAGAATGGTAGCTTGCCAATGGCAGAAACTCCATGGGAAATTACAGTTTGAAAATGGCAATGGGGAAAGGTCTACATTGAATCCAACGACCACTACAATCCCTAATAACTAAGACTGCCCGACACCTTGCTTCTGACAAGAGCAATTGGATCGATCTTCCAGTATGATTCTTCAGTAATGGTAAACACCATCTGACACAGTCAAATGCCTTTGTCCCTAACTTTTGCCTGGATCGCCCTTTCGGGTTTTCAATCCACTGGGACGCTCTTTTTTGCCTAAGCCGCCCTTTCGGGTTTTCAACTTAGCGAGCTCTTTATTTTTTTTCACTTTTATCCCTAACTTTTGCCTGGATCTCCTTCATAGGTTTTGATCCACCGGGATACCCATTTTTGCATAGGTCTCCATTTCTGGTTTTCGACCTATCGGGTTTTATTTAGGCATAATATTTTTTGACTGCATCAGAATTCACCGGGTGCTTCAGCTGTTCACCATCCATAGTTGTAAGGATTAAGGAACCTCCGGAGAATGCCACCTTCACAACATATGGGCCTTCATAGTTAGGACTCCATTTTCCACGCATGTCTTTGTGGACTGGCAAGATTTTCTTGAGTACAAGATCTCCTTCTTTGAATTCGCGGAGACGGACTTTCTTGTCAAATGCTCTCTTGATGCGCTTTTGGTACATCTGGCCATGGCACATGGCGGTCATTCTCTTCTCATCAATGAGGTTCAGTTGGTCATACCTGTTCTGGACCCACTCAGCTTCCTCCAGTTTGGTTTCCATCAAGATTCTCAAAGATGGTATCTCTACTTCAATAGGGAGAACTGCATCCATCCCATACACCAGAGAGAAAGGGGTTGCCCCTGTTGAAGTGCGAACTGATGTTCTGTATCCATGTAAAGCATATGGTAACATCTCGTGCCAATCTTTATAAGTTTTTACCATCTTCTGCAGAATCTTTTTGATGTTCTTGTTTGCAGCTTCAACAGCTCCATTCATCTTTGGACGATACGGGGAAGAGTTATGATGTTCAATCTTGAATGTCTCACACAGCTCTTTCATTGTTTTGTTGTTCAAATTGGTCCCATTATCTGTGATGATTCGGCTTGGGATCCCATAACGGCAGATAATTTGGTTCTTGATGAAACGGGCAACCACTTGCTTTGTCACATTGGCGTAGGAAGCTGCTTCTACCCATTTGGTGAAGTAATCAATTGCGACCAAGATAAACCGATGACCATTGGAAGCTTTAGGCTCAATTGCCCCTATCATGTCAATTCCCCACATTGAGAAAGGCCAAGGCGATGATAGAACATTCAAAAGTGTTGGAGGTACGTGCACCTTGTCGGCATAAATCTGGCATTTATGACACTTCCTGGCATACTTGAAACAATCTGATTCCATGGTCAACCAGAAATATCCAGCTCTCAAAATCTTCCTGGACATGGCATGTCCATTGGCATGTGTTCCAAATGATCCTTCATGGATTTCCCTAATCAATAAGTCTGCTTCGCGCTTGTCCACACATCTGAGCAGAACCATATCATGATTTCTCTTGTAAAGCACATTGTTGCTGAGGAAAAACTTGGACGCCAATCTTCTTAAAGTCTTCTTGTCTAGAGTTGTTGCATCAGCTGGGTACTCCTGATTCTGCAAATAGTTCTTGATGTCATAGAACCACGGTTTCTCATCAGTTTCCTCTTCGACCAGTAGACAGTAGGCTGGTGCAGTTCTTCGCTCGATTGTAATGAGTGGAGCTTCATTAAGAAATCTGACTTGAAACATAGAGGCCAACATAGCCAAGGCGTCTGCTATTTGATTCTCCGCCCTTGGAACATGATGGAAAGTGACTTCATCAAAGTATTTGATCAATTCCACAATGTGGGCACGGTATGGGATCAACTTCTCTTCACGGGTCTCCCATTCACCTTTAACTTGGTAGATGACTAAGGCTGAGTCTCCATATACATCAAGGATTTTGATTCTAGTATCGATTGCAGCTTCGATACCTAAAATACACGCTTCATACTCAGCAATGTTGTTTGTACAGTCAAAACACAATCTAGCCGTGAAGGGAGTATAACCACCATCGGGATTCATCAAAACAACTCCTACACCATGCCCCATGTAGTTAGAGGAACCATCAAACATCATCTTCCAACGGGACCCTGGCTCGGGACCTTCATCTGGATCTGGAACTTCACAGTCCTTTATCAGTATAATGTCTTCGTCCGGGAAATCGAATTTCAAAGGTTCATAATCTTCGACAGGATGATCAGCAAGGTATTCAGACAAAACACTGCCCTTGATAGACTTCTGGGTTACATATTGGATGTCGTATTCGGATAACAACATGTGCCAACGGGCGAGCCTTCCAGTCAAAGCAGGCTTCTCAAAGATGTACTTTATTGGATCCATTTTCGAGATCAACAAAGTAGTGTGACAAATCATGTACTGCCTGAGGCGTCTGGCCGCCCATGCCAAAGCACAGCAAGTCTTCTTTAAAAGTGAGTATCTGCTTTCACAATCTGTGAACTTCTTGCTTAAGTAATAAATGGCGTGCTCCTTACGACCGGTTTCGTCTTGTTGGCCTAATACACAACCCATAGATCCCTCGAGCACAGTGAGATACATGAAAAGAGGCTTCCCTGGAGTAGGTGGGACCAAGATAGGAGGTTCTTGCAGATAAACCTTAATCTTCTCAAAAGCCAGTTGACAATCAGGACTCCACTCGATTGCTTGATTCTTCCGGAGTAACTTGAATAAAGGCTCACAAGTAGCAGTCATGTTGGAGATAAATCTGGAGATGTAGTTCAATCTTCCCAGGAAACCTCTGACTTGCTTTTCTGTTTTTGGAGATGGCATCTCTTGAATTGCTCTGACCTTATCTGGATCTACTTCAATTCCTTGCTGACTAACAATAAAACCAAGTAACTTTCCTGATCGGACACCAAAGGTACACTTAGCTGGATTCAGGCGCAGTTGGAACTTTCTGAGACGCTCAAATAACTTCAAGAGATGATTCAAATGATCCTCCTCACTCTGTGATTTGGCAATCATATCATCCACATAGACTTCTATCTCTTTATGCATCATATCATGGAAAAGGGTGACCATTGCCCTCTGATAAGTGGCTCCTGCATTTCTGAGACCAAATGGCATAACCTTGTAACAATAAGTGCCCCATGGTGTGATAAATGTAGTCTTTTCCATATCGTCAGGATCCATCTTGATCTGGTTGTATCCTGAAAACCCATCCATGAAGGAGAAAACAGCGAACTTAGCAGTGTTTTCAACCAAAGTATCAATATGCGGGAGAGAGAAATCGTCCTTCAGACTGGCTTTGTTCAAATCCCTATAGTCCACACACATTCTGACTTTGCCATCCTTTTTAGGGACTGGCACAATATTAGCTACCCACTCAGGGTACTTCGCAACTGCGAGGAATCCCGCATCAAACTGCCTTTTGACCTCTTCTCGGATCTTCAGAGCCATGTCTGGTCTTGTTCTTCGAAGCTTTTGCTTTACAGGAGGACACTCTGGTCGAAGAGGTAACTTGTGGACCACTATGTCTGTGTCTAAACCGGGCATATCTTGATACGACCACGCAAACACATCTGCATATTCTCTGAGAAGCTTGACCAATCTTTCTCTGATGTCTGCCCCAAGTGTTGTACCAATCTTGACTTCCTTCTTGTCTTCATCAGTGCCAAGATTGATGGTCTCAACCTGCTCCTTATGTGGCTGAAGCTCTGTGTGCTCATACTCAACTAATCTTGCCAGTTCTTCGGGGATGTCACAATCTTCATCACTTTCATCTTCCGCTTGGTAGATGGTCGAGTCAAAGTTAGGAGAGAATGTAGATTCATTGGATTCAACAGGGTTTTCGTTTATTCTGCATATGATAATGATTTGCTTTTATTAAAAGTAGAAAATAGAGAAATGCAAGAGAAAAAGCTTTTTTTATTGGTTTTGAAAGATTGCCATCTTCTTTTAAAAGTGAAAAGAGAGAAAAACAGTAAATGATCAAAATAAGAGTTTAACAAAATGCTTTCATTGATAATAACTTTAAAAATGAGAAGGGGCCCTACAAAATACTCCCATAGCCTTGGGCAGAGCTAGGGAACTTTGAAAACATTAAAAAAAACATAAATTACTTTGACAATGGAAAAAACTCTGGGATCTCGACTGCTTCCCAATTGTCCAAGGCTTCTTCACACTGATACACCAAATGATTCACATCTTCATCTTCAGAAACTCCATCAATTGCATTGACCTGATAACCAGCACTGGAAAACACCTCTTGAATGGTTTTCAGACGTCCTTTAACGGAGGTTGACGCTCCTTCCTTCGCATGAGTTGGTTTGTAACCCAACCCGCAACGATCTAGCTTCTGTTTGACTTCAATGACATCACCCCAACCTTCATAGCTTCTTTCTTCAATGGTGGAAATGGTACTCTTCAGCGATGCAAAAGATGGGATACCCTTCCCTTTAATGGGTTCAAACATTGCCACTTCATTCTTCTTCATACGACTGCTTACTTGTAAAACACCCAGATTAATCAAATTTTGAACATCTTTTAAGACCAAATCACATCCCTTTGGGTTATTTGCACAAGCTTCACAATTCTTATGGCAGTTCTTCAACATACCCACTTCTACTAACTTCGCATGGAAGTCTCTGAGCGGGGTCTTGATCTCCGTGGCGTTGGAAATCAAACCTTCTTCAGACTCGTCAACAATAGCATTTATGGACCCATGCTTGGGTAAAGGATTATCTTTGACATTCGGACCAGTATTCCCAAATGACAGAATGTTCTTCTCCATCAAATCTTTCACGATGTACTTCAAAGCATAACAACCCTCCAAATCGTGCCCCGGGGCACCTTCATGGAATAAACAGTGAGCATTTGCGTTGTAATTTGGTGGGAGCGGATTTGGTGGAGGACCCAAAGGCCTTGGAGTAACCAAACCCTTCTTCAGCAGTGAAGGATATAACTCAGTATAAGTTATAGGGATTCGAGGATTAGGAGGCCTTCCACCTGGTCTTCTATTCTGAAAATTGGGATTTGGATGAGGAGCTGGAGTCCTCTGCTGGTAGGCTGAAGCATTGGGCGCTTGTTGATAGCTTGGATTGTTGAGCATTGGCTGATAAGGTGGAACCATTGGAGCCGCTTGTTGATACATCGGTACTGCTTGAGTTGGCCGATACATCGGGACTTGTGGATTAAATGACGGTTGAACCGCCGCTACATAAGGATGTTGGGCATACTATTGTTGATGAGCATACTGCTGTTGATGAGGTGAAGGTCTTTGCCAAAGCGGATTTCTTCTTTGACTTGCCATTATCGCATTTGTCTCACCCTCTTTCTTCTTGTGGAAATTACTGGTAAATTTCTTGCCATTATTCCCACTGCCAGTGCTGGAACTGCCAGATGCACCACTCATCTTTCCACTCTTCAAACCGAGTTCTACCTTGATTCCCACAGCCACTAAATCAGAGAAACTAGCAGTTATGCTCCCCACCATTCTCTCATAGAATTCTGGTCGCACAGTGTCAACAAACCAGTCAGCTAATTCTTTTTCAGTCAATGGGGGCTCTACTTGAGAAGCGGTCCCTCTCCACCTCTGAGCATACTCTTTAAAGGATTCAGACTCTTTCTGGGACATGCTTAGCAATTGCCTCCTATCGGGAGCAAGGTCCATGTTGTATTTGTATTGTTGGATGAAAGCATCTGCCAAGTCTTGGAAACTGTGAATCTTCGACTGGTCAAGCGTCAGATACCATTTGGAGGAGATTCCCTTCAGACTGTCCTGGAAGCAGTGGATCATTAATTTATCATTGTCCACCTGCGCAGCCATTCTTCGATAGTACATCAAAAGATGGTTCTTAGGACAGGTTGCACCCTCATACATATCAAAGGTGGGTATCTTGAACTTTGGAGGTATTACCAATCCAGACACCAGACACATCTCTCTGGCAGCGGCACCAAAGATCTGGTCACCTTCAATCGCTCTTAACCTTTTTTCAAGGGTATCAAAATTCTCTTGCATCTTCACATGTTTCTCATCTCCGTTTTCAGACATATCTGGCGCTTCATACCCCTGATGGTCATTGAAGTACGGTTGAGCACGGGTGTGCACAATGTCTTGTGTAAAATTAGCAACTGCATGATTCTCTTCATTAGTCACAGGAACAGTTTGTTGAGCAGCAAATACATGGGGAGGAGGCACAAAACCTTGGGAAAGAAATGCCAAACCCTGAGAAGGAGGTGCGAAACTTTGAGAAGCTAAACCTTGGGATGGAGGGAAGAAACCCTGAGTAGCAAATCCTTGGGAAGAAGGAATAAAACCCTGAGCAGCAAATCCTTGGGAAGAAGGAATAAAACTTTGAGCAGCAAATCCTTGGGAAGAAGGAATAAAACCCTGAGTAGCAAATCCTTGGGAAGAAGGAATAACACTCTGAGAAGAAAAACCTTGAGAAGGAGGGAAGAAACCCTGAGCAGCAAATCCTGAAGAAGAGGGAATAACACTCTGAGAAACAAAACCTTGAGAAGGAGGGAAAAATCCAGGAGGAAGCCCAAAAGGAGGCCAGGTCACAGGGGTAGTGACTGATGACGTAGGCTCAGTCGTTGCAGTGACAATTTCTGACACTACAGTCTGCTGGGTATCCATCTTTGCTCGAATGACCTGCAACATTTCCATCATCTGACCCATATTTCCACGAATTTCAGTAAGCTCCTCGTTAACTCTGTCCATCTCTATGTCTCTTTCATCCATCCTCTTTCTGGCTTGAGCTCGAGTGTAGTATTTGCGTGAGAGCCTCAGTGTGAAAGCTGGAGAGCAGACGACGGGAATGAGTTTTATGAAAAAATGCAAATGAAATGCCAAATGTATGAGTGCAATGCGAAAAATAAAATTTTATTCAAGGAACTTAAGAAGCACTTTGCAAATACCAAGGAACACATAATAATCAAAGGACATAATTTCATTAAATTCAAAAAGTGATACAAAGTCTTGAGTACATCTTCAAAAATCCCAAACAAAACTTAATAAAAACAAAGACTAGGTCTTCGAGTTTGGGAGTTTTGAATGTGTACTTGACAGTCTTTCTTCTTCCAAAGTCCATGATGATACCTATGATATTTGCAAAGATAGAGTTTCTGAGTTCCTTGAATAAATGGTAAAAATGATGCTTCATGATGCGTGAATGCAATGAATACACAAACACAAACAAGGCTTAGGTTCAAAGCTTGCATGAGGTCGAAGGTTCAACCCTCCCAAAAAGGTATGTACTATGAGTTTATTTGTACCTGTACAACGGGTTCTAAAAGTTCCCAGAATCACTGCCCCATCTTTCGGATATTACCGACTTCCCAACTCAACTTGGTAATTAGTAATATTCTCAAGAGAGTCTCATCCGAGTGCAGTATCGCGTATCAACTATTTTGGATTTGCATCCTCATAGTCATCGCACTACATCCCTAAAAGGCCAAGTGGGGGTAAATGTTCTAAGGTCCTCAGCATTAATGGCTCTCAGGTCAAATATAGTAATGTTTTCACGACTGAACTCGATCAACAAAACTACATCCGAGGAGGCCTCCGCTGAGTGGTGGTGTCTCAAGTCAACTTGGTCGGGACTTAACTCCCTACAAGCCTTCTTGAATATACCACCGTCCTAACTTATTTTGCACTCAAGCCCGGGTTAGGACTTATCTCACCACACATGGAACACCCAACAAAAATCCCGAATAATAACAAGCAATACAACAACAAATATACAAATATACAAGGTGGGCTTAACCCTCAAAAATGAAATCCCCAGTGAAGTCGCCATTTTCTGTTGCGGTGAGAATCGGATACCAAGCTATTAAGTGAGCTTGAATCGCAAAACTTTTATGTTCACCACCGACTTTAATTTAATCCAAAGGGAAAAGGGAAAAAGATCGTAAAAACCCTAAATGAGGAGAAACTAGGTTCGGGGGTTGGTTATACCTAGGGAAGGTGTTAGCATCCTAAGCATCCGCAGTATCCTACGGGAACCTCTTGTTAGTATTTGTATTTTTGTTGTTTATTGCTTGTTAAAACTAAGGGAACCTAAGGTTTTTATTTCTAATGGTGCTCGCACAACATCGCATCGATGCCTACGTATCGGGTATAGAATCAGAGCACTCGTAGTTCTCCTAAGGATTAACGAACACTTGGTTACGCTCAAGGTTCACGGGGGAGGGTAAGTGTTATGGCAAACACTCACGTGACTAAGGAAAGTCACAAAAAAATTGTAAAATAAAAAGTCCTAACGGATAAGGAACTAGGGATGGCTAAACTTCCTATGACATTGAGTCAACTGCAGGAGTCTTTCCCTTTTGGATTGAAATGCGAAAAAATAAAGTAAATAAATGAGGGTGCAAGCTCCTAAGTCTAAGGCATAGGTTGCAACTTGCAAAAAATAAACTGAATGAAGTAAATGGAAAATGCAAAGTAAAAGGGCTTGGTAACCGGGCTATGACTCGATATATGGATCGAGAATGCGGGGGTGGAAAACAAGCGCGGTGCGACAATTTTCTTAAGTTAAAAAGCTGTGAAGTGTAAGGAACTGTGCAGATGGCGATCGTGAAACGACCGACTTACGTGTGTGAGTGAAGTGTGTAAAGTTCACTTGGCGTTGGACCAAGGAATTTTATTATTTTGAAAATTATTGTTAATATGATGTAAAAGTGCGAGAAATAAATAATAAAAAATAAAGTGAAATAAATTGAAATAGAATAAATTAAATGGAATAAAATAAATAGAATAAAAAATAAATAAATGAATGGCCTCATATTGGTCACGATCAATCGGAAACGATTTATCGTGACTTTTTGTCATATCATCGGCCCTAATAATAAAATCAAATGACTCACTATTTTTGGAGTTTTTTTTTAGGAAATATTGTCAATAATTAAAACTCTATAAAAAGAAAAAAAATTAACATCATGAAAGAAAATAAGGGAAGATAAACGGAGTGCATTTTTTAGAACAGGATTGTGGGTTAGATCTATGTTGGTGTGTGCGCAGTAAACCAATTACTAATGGATCAAGACTCAACCCAATTTATACATTATGATAATATAAAAGTAGCATAAGAAAAAAAAAATAAAAAAAATAAAAAATAAAATGAATAAATAATATAATAAAAGCAAGAAGAAAGTAGGGCTAGCTCATAAAAAAATATCAGAAACAGATCCCTTCTCTTTTCGTTAAAACACGTTTTTTTAAAAGTCCTACCCTTGTCACAAGCTTACGGCGGCGGATCAACAGCGAGAAAGCTCTCGCCTCTCTCTACCTCTGTTCGCGTTTCTCACAGCGTCTCCGTCTCACTCTCGTCTCTCTCTCAATGGCGGTGCTCGGAGGTTCTCAGAAAAGGAAAGGGGCTCGGTTTGGTCTCTTTGATTCGCGATGATGGCTCACGGTGGTAATGGTGATTCAGTGAAATTTTGTGAAGGTTTGTATGAGATTTTTGATTTGTTGAAGATGAAAGGTGAAGGGGTTGCGGCTAAGGGTTTGGAAGAGGGGTTCGGTGGCCGTGTGTCTGAAGGTTGTGGCGGTGATGTCACGGCGGTTGTCTTTGAGAGAAAGGGGGGTGGCTGGTTTATGTGTGGTGGTGAGATTGTTTTAGAGTGGCTGAAGGGATGAAGGCCCTCAACTTGTCTTCGTCAAGATCACGGCGGGCATGGACTCACTCAGTTTGCTCGAGTTTTCGACTCTATTTCTCTGTTCGGACTCAAGATGGTGTTTGGTTTGGGATTGTGGTGTTCGAATTCGGAAAAGACGAAGGGAAACGGTGGGTTTCAAGGTTTGCTGAAGGGTCGATGGTTTACGGAAAGGGGCCGGCAAGGGATTGTGTCGCGGTTTAGGGGGATGAAGCGGTTTTAAGGTTTCGGCTGCAGGTTAAGGTAGGTTTGCTGGGTTTCGGATTCACGTTCTCACCGCATTTGGCTCGCTCCCGGTAAGTTTTCGGTTCAGTTTGTGAATCTGGTTTGGTGTGTTTCTGGTTCTTTGATGTTTTGAGGGATTGTTTGGATTTGTGACAGGTTTTGCTTCTGTTGGTTGTGATTGTTGTTGGCTTTTTTGCAGGTTCGTTTGGGCGGTGAAGGTTTGATATGAATTTGTTTGAGGTGAAGAAGGTTTATGTTAATGGTGGTGCAGTGACGGGTTGAAGGTGGAAGGTCCGCGGGTTTGGGCGTTTTGTATGGACTGTGGTTTTGCTTCTGTTTTCGGTTTTGAAGGTGGTTAAAGTGAGTATCAAAAAGTATGCAGGGTTGAATATGGTAGTGTGTTAGTATAAAAACTGAAAGAAACTAGGATGATGTTTGGTGATTGTATTTTTTTGAAATATGCAGGATGGTTCTGTGTTACATGAAGGTGAACGGTTTGTATTGGTCGGTTCTGCCACTACGTCGCTGCGTTTATTGGCTTGAAGGTAATGACTTGATGCAGTGAAAGGTTGGAAGGGTTATTGGCTGGTTTGATGGAGATTTATGCTGTGAGATTTGGTGGTTTGTTGATTTGAGTTCGGTGATTTTTCAGGTGTTTCGATGGTGAGGGCAGCAGTAGTGAAGGCGATTGGCTATGGCAGTTTCTTTCTTGAGAGAGTTTCAAAGGTTGGTTCACATGCTTAAATTCTGGTTTTCTTTCTGCTTTGAGGGATTGTTTGGCTGGTTTAGTAATGGAGTTTTTTTTGGATTTTTTTTTAATATGCAGTTTGCTTTGTGAATGCAGGTTTGAAATTGAAATGAAACAAAAAAAAGGAAACTAAACATGGACAAGATGCTGAAAAGAAAGTGAAAGAAAAAAAAAACAATACCGACCCGAACGTTATCGGGGTGAAGGATCCACAAGGTAAGCTCCACTTATACACTTCCTCCTTCTTCTATGCAGTTTCTTCTCTCCCCCTTTGCTGTTGTGTTTTTGGGTTATTTTCTTTTGGTTGTTCTGTGACTTTTTGTGGATTTTTGGCTGAAATTTGGGACTGTTTTGATGGCTGAAATTTGAGGTTTTTGGTGTTGTTCTGTAGTTTCTTTGATGCTGAGTTTTTGTGTGTTTTGATGTTGAATTTGATGGCTGTTTTTTGGGTGTGAGTTTGTGATCTGTTCTGAGTTGTTTGAGGCAGATTTTTGTAGTGTTTGAGAGCTGCTTGTAGTGTTTATATGGGGCTGATTTTGAGTTGGTTTTTGAGGCTGCTTTGTGGTATTTTTATGATAGCTGTTCTGATTTTTTGTACTGTGAAAACTTGTAGGTGAAGGGTGTTTTGAGAGAGGGAACCAATCTGATTTTGCAGCAGTAGTGGGAGGCTATAGCAGGTTGTTGGTGGCTGCATGGAGCTGTTGAGGGGCTGTATGGAGCAGACTGTTTTGGCCTTGTGGTCCTGCTGAATTTTTTTGTATTTTTGTGTTGGTTTTTGTACCATTTTTCTTTGTAATTGTAACATAACAATATTATTTGGAATAAAGGGACCTTTGAAATGAATCTTGAATAAAAGAATTTTAGCATTTGGAATGAGAAATGGGAAAAGAAAAAGAATGAAATTGTCACTTTAACTTGAATCTTTGAAATAAACAGAATTGAATTAAAATTGAATGAGAATTTGAAACAAAGTTGGAAAAGAATTTGAGGTTTAGAAAAGGAGTTTGAATTGAGAAATTGTATTTGAAACTTGAATAGGATTTAAAATTTGGGAATGAACTTGAAACTTGAAACGAATTTTAAGAATGGAAAATGAATTTAGAATTTAGAAATTAAATGTGAATTCGAATAGAAAGTGAATTTAAATATAAGAAATAAACTTAGAATTGAAAGACTTAGAAATTAATAAATAAATTTGGGATTTAGAAAAAGTAGATACATGAATGTGAATTGTATTGGAAAATTGGATTAAAAAATTAGAAAGGGGTTGGAAAATAAATTGAACGGGAATTGACAATTTGTATTTAGAACCTGAAGTTTGAATAGAAAATAGAAATAGAAATTAAAGAAAAGGAAATATAGTTAGAAATAGAATTTGGGATGAAAATTTGAACTAGTATTTGAAACAAGATAGCTAGAAATGCACTTGGAATTTGGACTTTTAAAATTGAAAACATAAAGGGTATAAAATTAGAAAAGAAACTTAATAATATATAAAAAATAAAATAGAAATATAAACTAAAAAAACTTAAAAAATGAAATAAATTAGAATTATATTTATAAATAAAACTTGACAATAATAATAAAGACTTGTAAAAAAACAAAGTGACTAAATGCATTATGGTATACTAATGACGATGTGAATGTATGAAAAATAATATAAAAAAATTAGGGGTAAAATTTGGGGTGTGACACCTTCCAAACTCCCTTTTGTAGTGATTAATGAAGAGCATGAAGTTGTTGTATCTGAATAAACCTGTGACTGTCATGGCGATAGGTTACCCTCTTTTTTCAATGGTACTTGCCCCTCTTGAGTTCTTTCATGGCTTCTTGAGATATCCCTTGAGTTTACTTGTGAGTATCGAGAAATCACTTAGCTTTTGGCAATTGGATAAGGGTAAAACCAGAAAGGATATGCAAGTGTATGGATATGTATGTAAAGGCATGAAAATGCATGGGTATGCAAAAATATTTATTCCTTTATTTTTAAGGTATGCTAAAAAAATTGGGATGCAATGCAAGTGTCATATTAGGATAATGACAGATAGGAGGAAATCCTTACATATTTAGGATAGTTATGAATATAAAACCTATATATTGGTTAAAGATAATGCCGAATATAAAGACACCTTGTTTAAGAAGTCTCCTTATATATAGGGATAATGACCGGCATGGGGAACCCAAACGAGTTTAAGGTATATGCAAGTATGACCTTAACTAGGTAGGCTTCCTACAATGGATTAGTTCTATTGTTTATCTACCCATTCCCCTCACATGTAGGACATAAAGTTTGGATAAGTCATTAAGTCTAGGACTATACCCTGGTATTACCATGAGAAGGAGCAAGCCTTCATACGGTAATATTTTGGGATAAGTCCAACTTAGGTAGGAACCTGGTAACGACCCCTATGGGGGTAGGTACATAGGGTTACCATAGGTTGGTGGGGGTTCTAAAGGCCACTAGAGTCACGGACCAAAGTCAAAGTCCTTACCATGAAGTGGGGCTAGCCCACTCATGATTGGCTCTTTGAATTGATCTACTCTAGTCGGGTATCGTCATCAAAGACCCCACGGATGGAAATCCATGCCGGCCAAGACAGGACGATCCCCTACTTAATACTTATTGTTTTTTCTCGAGCCTTGGTTTTGGCTTTCCCTCCAAGAATATCCCTTCAAAAATGTATGAGAGAACAACAATAAAATAATAAATAATCCAAGCATATAAAAAATAATCCAAATCAAATAGAAATGAAAACCATAAAAGTTAAAATAAAAATAAAATACAAAAATACCAAAAAAAAAAACCTTCACAAACAAAAACCTAGAAATCCTAGAAGTAGGATTGACTACCCTGTCCCCAGCAGAGTCCCCAGCTGTCGCGGCCGGCTTAAAAATCTAAGAGTCGCCATCCTATTTTTTAAGGGAAATAAGAATAAACCTAAATCCTAAGTGTCGTACCCCGAAAAATACGACCTCACGCGATCCGAAATGGACGGGAGCCGCGCGCCGGACGGACTAAAGAGTCGCCACCTAATTCTATTTATTCCCGAAGAGGGAAAGGGAAGATATAGATACAACCCGGGGAGAGAAGGATGAGGAAAAGGTTCAACGGAACCATTGCCTGGGTTCGGGAGTCGGTTATGCAGGGGGAAGGTATTAGCACCCCTTACATCTATCATACTCGATGGGAACCATCTAAGTTAACGTGCGCGAAAGGATGTTTATGCTTAAACGAATTGCTTGCTAGAGGGAAATGAGTTGAGTTATAAGTTAGATTGAACCTAGGTGCTTGACAAGGATTGAGATCCTCGTGCCTACGTACTCCCGCGTGCAATGGAAAAGTCAGAGCCTCGTAGTTCGGCCTACTAAGGGTAATGGTTGTTGATTTTATTACCTTTCGTCGATGAAAGGGTTTAGGAGTTGAAATGCACTAAAGACTATGGATAGTTTATCTCGTCCAACAAGACGAGCGTCTTGCGTCGAAATAATCGGAGCGAGTAACAAGAGCTCGTTATCCTCCTTTCTACCGCATAAGGCTCGTGGCGTACAAATCTTCTCGTATTATTAGAATGTTTTATTTCCTAAGACCGCTTGACGTTGGATTAAGGGTTTGGATCTAATCGAAACGTTTTGGTTTTCTTGAGGTTTAGAGGGTAAATGCAAATGGAGTTTATTTTTGTAGTTTGTTAGCGAGACACAAAGCGCTCGGTGTCGCTCCCAAAAGATGAGACTGGGCTCAAATGAGGTACAGACGCGAACGGTTGGCGAGAGGAGGGTGTGAGGACACACAGGAGTGAACTCACAGGAAATGAAAAGAGTCGCCAGCTAGGCATTTTTATCCCGAAGGAAAGGTAATGCTGCATAAACCTAGAAAGATATGGATAAGACGGTTGCGAACCAGAGAGACTTAGAAAGGGGGTTGGTTACAACCTGGGAAGGTATTAGCACCCAGATTGTCCGCCGTACTCGACGGGATCCACGCTTAAAAGATTTGTGTTTTAAAGGGGTAGTGTCAGTGCAATCTGTGTATAAAGAGCTGGAAAAGAATGTACAGGTGTCAGTGTAAGAGAAGTGAAGTGTATAAATGTACAGTGTCAGTGTAAGGACAAGAGTGAAATGCTCATGATGATGAGGCTAAGAGAATGATGTTGGAAGTGAGGGAATATACAGAGACTTTTGTTCGATAACTGTTAAGTTATGCCTACGTATCCTCTCGTGCAATGAGGAAGTCAGAACATTGTAGTTCGACCCAAAGAGACTGAAAGGTGAATTGACTTGTGAACTGCTTGCTTGTCAATGCTCAAGTGTATGATCTGTCTGGCACAGATGCAAACTGTCTTGCATTAGACGGAAGAAGCAAGTTCTCGTTTATGAGTGAAGATGATGAGAAAAGAATCCCGGAGGAGACGATTATTGTTTGTTTTTGAGTTTTCAGTCTTTTATTGCTTTTTTGAAGTTTGTCATAAGTTAATGAGCTTAAGCCTAAACCAACGGGTTAGTAAACTCATCACATCCTCCCTCTGATTAGGGGTAATGAGAATACCTTAAGTGTGAAGTCAGCTTCTGACACTTAATCACCTTTGATACAGGATTAAGATCATTAACCTACTTGTGATTATTTAGATGTTTTTATTGTTTTTGTTTAGTGTTAAGTAATGAGGTTAAGCCATAATCAAGGACTAAACAGACTCATTACACTATCCTGATAGAAGGATAATAGATGAGAATGTTTAAGCTGAGGAAAGCTCCTCAACTTAATCCATGATTAGGGATTAAACTCATGACAAAACAAAGCCTTTATTAGATGGATTTTAGTTAATGATAAGATGATGAAGTGATTTTTAGGGTTTGTAAGACAACTTGAGGGGAACTTGTCCATTAACACTAGGGTTAGTCCTTCTTAACCAATTAAGGAAGAATTAGAACCCTAATGCAAGGCCCAAGTTACAAGCTTGATGTCTTGGTGATTATTAAGTGAATTGATTAAAGGATTTAAACACATTAAGGTTTTAACACTTAGGATTAAAGTTATACACTCCATCCTAATAGAAGGATGCAGGCATAAGCTTAATCACAAAGCCTTAAAGCCTTTAGGGTTTAGTCCCTGTTTATGAGGTGAGAAGAGAAGACTCAATGAGACACAAAGGTAAAACTAAGTGGGGGACTAATCAAAACCCTAATTATTGTCATGCTTGGTTGTTCCTAAGGTTTGTGAGGTTTGACAAGAGAAATCTTCAATGGAACCACCATGAAGCAGATGAAAGGAGCAAAGGAAGCAAAGCAACTTGCTTTATTTAAGAAGACAAGTCACTTGAAGAAAGAAAGTAAGAAGAAGAAGAAAGAGCAAGCTCAATCTCAAACACAAAACAAAATTCAGCAAGGATGCATAAGAGGAGATGAAAAGAAGTTGTGAGAAGTGAAGGCAAATTCACTTCTCAAAGTGACTTACCACCTGAAAAGTTAGTGAAAGGAATGCAATGCAATGCAAAATGAGGTGAAATGGCATGATGCAAACCAAAACCAGAAACATATATGAAATGATAATGATGCTATGAGATGATGCAAACATGAAACAAGGCATGAGGATGATCATATGAACAAATGGATGCAAGAGAAGCATGCATAGAACCATGATCATACATGAAAAGTTATGAAATGCAAATGACATACAACATGGCAAATGGAAGATGCAATGATCAAACATGCTTCTAATATGTCTTAAGATGTCTAATGAATCAAATGGATGCACAAAATGCTATGTCAAGTCATGGTATGCAAGCAAATGCAAGATGAATGCAAAAGGAAGCCCAAATTAGGGTTTATGATCAATGTACAAAACAAAAACCAAAACCGGAAGCAAACATCATGATAAAAAATTGAAAATGCATTCATAGGAGCCCTAACCCTACATAAACTCACTGCCCAAAGGAGGGGATCCAATTCTTAACCTAGTGAAAGTTATGAATTTCTTAAGATTTCTAGGGTTTTAAGGTACCTTGCCAAGAAAAATGTCAAACAAATGGAAAATTCAAGATCAATTCATGCCAATTTAATCCTACAAACTACATGATATGCAAGACACAATGCAAAAAGAATCAAAGTCCAACTCTCAAAGACTAGGCAGAAATGAATTTTTGAACATTGGATCAAAATAATGCATTGAAATAGAATTAATTCCATGAAAAATTGTCAAAATGCATTAAGATCAAAAAAGAAATTTGGTTTGAGGGTTGGACAATGTTTCTAAATGCTTTTAATGGTTTCATGAATTTTTTGGTGATTTTTAAATACCTAAAAGTATTTTTAATTAATTAATTCTCATTAATTAATTAAGAATAAACTTTTAAATGATTTAAAAATATTTTTTAATGCAAAAAATAAAAATAAAAATGTTTTTGGTTTCTAAAAATTAATAAAAGTTTATACAAAAATTTTCAGAATTTTTATAATTGTTTTACTATTTTTAATAAAATGCACAAATTAAATGAATTAAAATGCAAATAAAATTGGATTTAAATGAAAGTCAGCGCATCCAATGGCCAGGGTTTAAACTCAGGAAGGAGGGAAAGACTTCGCGCGTGATCCTAGGGATGATATTCAAACTGACTAAAATGAATTAATTAAATTAATTAATTGAGATTAGGGTTAAGTGGATGATCTGGGCCATTGAACACACGCGGGAATTGACCAAGTCAACCTATCCTACGCTCCAGATTCAAACTGCAATTAATTACAGGGATTAGCCCTAATTACTTTCAGGTGGCCGGAGAAGACTTCCGGTCGTCTTCTCCGACAAGACCCTCACCTGAAAGTTGCCAAAATCCTTAAAACTTCATGAAAATGAAAACTAAAAGCCCAGAAATCATCCCCATTCGAAACTAAACCAAAACCCCCAAACAAAAACCATTTTTCATTCATCAATCAGCCAAATCGAAGCAAAACATTTCTAGGGCAAAAAGTTTCAGAGCATTCATACATCCTGGTTTCTCAACCATTTTCAAAAGTAAACACATATTCATGATCAGGGGAGTGCATAGAAGCTTTTAAGAACTTAAAATGGAGTTTCTGGAAAAAAGTTTGAGATGGCTACCTGAACTGAAGCTTTGGCTTCTGGTACTTTCTGGCTGGTTTCCTGCTTGCAATCAACTCCACTGGACCCCCTGAGAAGCTTTCAATGCTTGTTTGGAGTTTATAATGGGTGGTTTGAGAGATGGCAGAAGTTCTGTTCAAGGTGGGGTGGAAATCGTATTTGTGATTCTGGGAGTTTAAGGCAATGGTGATGGGTGCTTTGTGATCAGGAAAGTGTGTTGAGTTGATTTGTGAAGTTGGTTTGTGTGTTTGAGGCTTATGCAATCAGTTTCGAAGAGTTTTGCAAATGGGGTGGGAAATGAGAATGTTGTGTTGGAGAGTGTTTCAGGCTTGTGTTTTGTATGCTTTGGCTTGCTTTTGTTTGCATAAACTATTGTGATAGGTCAGATGAGGTGATGTGTGCTTTTGTGATAGGTATGGCTCAAGTTGCCAAAATGTCAAAGTTGTGTAAGAGAAGCATGGGCTACTTGCTAGCCAAGGACAAAAGGTGTGTCCTGCGCAGCATGATGTGGGGAGAAC
Source organism: Lathyrus aphaca (assembly GCA_963966055.1). NCBI lineage: Eukaryota > Viridiplantae > Streptophyta > Magnoliopsida > Fabales > Fabaceae > Lathyrus > Lathyrus aphaca. The sequence goes on from OZ014523.1 coordinate 167,696,582, forward strand.
CCTAGGATGGTTTGTGAAGTCAGCAAGCAAGTGGATTCACACTTGAGTGAGTTTTTGCAACTTGCCTTGCTTTTGCTTCCTTTGGCATTTCTTGCTCCATAAGCCATAAAAATGAATGATTCTTTGGTGCAATATGACTTTTAGGTCTTGGTATATGCTTGTATGAAGATTAGAAGTGTATTTGATAACTCAATTTGCCTTGACAAGTGAATTTGCAACTTTGCCTCTTTGGTGGAAAACTTCAAATTTTGTGATTTTTGCCAACTTTGACAAGCCATAACTTTTGATCCAAAATGAATTAGGTCATGTTCTTGTACTTTTTGAAAAGGGAATGATCCATTCTACAACTTTCATGACCAAAGTTTTTTCATTTGAAGCATTTTTGAATCCGAAAGCAAGGGTTGAAAAAGTTTCCCAAAATGGCAATTTCATTAAAAAGTCAACTTTGCAAAAGACTTGAAATTCTTCAATTTTGTGAACTTCCAACTTCTTCTATGATCAAATAAAGATCATATACAATCAAAATGATGAAGAACAACCTTTGGTTGGGTCATTGGGGGCCTCAAATGCCCTGATTTTGCACTAACTTGCTTGAAAAGTCAACTCTTGATCAGATGACTTCCCCATGGAATTTCTTCATGAAAATTGATATGCATACTCCCTATACCATATAGAGACCAATAGAAACAAGAATGACCAAAAAAATTTGGAGTTATGGCCTCTGAAACCAAAACCCTAGTTTCAGGTCATCTGTGCAGTCAAACCTGGCTCTGCTTCCATGCCATTTTCAGTTCTTGTGATTCTTTGACATTCTTGACTTTGAAAGGATATAATATGATGCTTGAACATACATGGACCCATTTGAAGTGATTGATGACCTTTGGAGTGGCTCAAGAAGCTTTTGGATTGCTCAGATCACAAACCCTAGGTGCAGATGACTTTGAACCAATGAAATGAATCAAAAATGTGGTATGAGATGGTATGATTGGATTATGCATATGAGGAGATCACAAGCCATGGTGTGAATGGGTGAGGGCAAATTTGGGGTGTTTACAGCTGCCCCTATTCAAACATGAGTTAGCTGTGCAGGATGTAAGCAACGACTTAACAGGCAAACAAGATAACTTGTGGTTGAATACCAAAGACAGTCCAAAATTTGCACTCACAGAATGAAGAAGAAAAGGGATATAGATTGTAAAAGAAAATAAAGTATATTGTAAAGTGTAGGCGACGGAGGACGACCGTCGAGCAGAGGACGACTGCTGGGGAAAGAGCAATGACGGGGACGGCCGGCATGCTGGAAAAGTGCGGAGAATAAAGTAATGACGGGGACGGCCGACATGCTGGGGATAAAAGGGATTATGATGGGGACGGCCATCAAGTAAAGTTATAAGATTCTCTTGGGGATTAATGAAAAATGATGGGGACGGCCATCAATTTCATAAAGTAATGCAAACAAACGATGGGGACGGCCATCGAGCTAAACTGATGAAGGACGATCATCAGGAAAAGGAAAAGGGACCACGACGGGGACGGCCATCGGGTTAAAGAATAAATGAAATAATGATGAGGGACGGTCATCAAAGGTGAAGGACGATCACCTAGCAGGGGACGGCTGCTCTGAAAGGGGTAAGATGAGGGACGGTCATCTAAGGTGAAGGACGATCACCTGGCAGGGGACGGCTGCCGAAAATATCACGACATAGGACGAATGTCAGATAAAAGGTCAACGATGGGGACGGCCATCGGACGAGCATAATGAAGGACGATCATCAAGAGGTGAAGGACGATCACCTAGCAGGGGACGGCTGCTCTCAAGGTTTATCATGACATAGGACGAATGTCAGATAACAAAATCAACGATGGGGACGGCCATCGGGTAAAATGATGAAGGACGATCATCAAAAAGGTGAAGGACGATCACCTTAGCAGGGGACGGCTGCTAAATATCACGACACAGGACGAGTGTCAGATAGAAAAGATCAACGATGGGGACGGCCATCGGATGAGCATGATGAAGGACGATCATCAAGAGGCGAAGGACGATCACCTAGCAGGGGACGGCTGCTCTCAAGGTTTATCATGACATAGGACGAATGTCAGATAACAGTAGAAATTACTCTACTGGGGAATAGTAAACACGGACGAGTGTTTATATCCAAGAAACAAAAGATATAAGTGTTTTGATGCTGTGTTATAGATAAAAGATGCGGGCGAGCATCCCTAAGACTACGATACGAACGAGTATCGGGTAGAAACAAATACTGACACGTGTTCAGAAATGATGATACGGACGGGTATCAACTGGTTAATAAGGAACACGGACGAGTGTTGAATCTGAAGGGACTCTTCTAGGGAATAGTAGACACAGACGAGTGTCTAAATTCCATAATACGTAAGTGTTTGACACGGTGTATGGATTAAAGATGCGGACGAGCATCCTTAAGACTATGATACGGACGATTATCAGGTAGAAACAAACGCTTAACGCACGTTCTGAGATGATGGTACGGACGAGTATCAACTGGTTAACAAAGAACACGGACTAGTGTTGAATCTGCGGGGATATAGATGGTGCATATAAAATACGGACGGGTATCTGTATAAGTAAATTAAGTATGAGCGGTGTATAGATGAGTGTTTATCTTGCTGGAGAGAGTGACACGAACAAGTGTCAAAAGGAGAAGAGCATAGATAAACAAGTATCTGATATACAAAGTGTTTAATTGACTGGAAGGTGACACGGACGAGTGTAAAGAAAGTTATATATATGAGTATTTGTGAGTGCAAAGGGGACGCTTTGGTCTTTTATTGGGGATATGACACGGACGGGTTCCACAAGGAGTATATACTGGTGTTTGTGAATGTAAGGCAATTGCTTTAGCTTTAGCTCTCTGTTGGGGAATCTGGTGAGCATCCTGTATGTTGTTGATGGATTGTCACTATTCACAAGTGTTTGATTCAAAACATGGCTTATGATTATGCAATATGTTTGATTTTTGTCATAATGCTCCGTGTTAGACGGAATGCTACGCTTTGTGGGGTGAGTATGATGCGAATTCCATGATTGTGCAAAGATACCAATCCGGGATTCGGATCCCGTTGCTATGAAGATCTCTGGTTGATCTGGTTTGAGATGGACATCCCAGCTGGGGATGAGATCATTGGTAGATCTGATGAGATGTATCTGCTTGGGGAAATGGGTCAATGATAGACCTATTCCAATAAATGAGAGACCCAGCTGGGGTTTGTAGAAGCTTTCGTCACTCTGTTGTGATTCCTTCATGCGTTGCTCTTCTGAATAGAGGCTGAAACTTTGTGGGGAAGTGGTTCCCTGGCTTTTGTACTTGGCTGAGGAAGAAAGATTGGCACCTCGGCTGGGGAGAAACAACAAGTGGCAACTTAGCTGGGGAGGAAACACTTCTGAGTGCTAAGACTGGGTGTTGATTTGCCAGCTTGCCGGGATGAAGCTTACATGTCCCATGTTGTGCCTTTGAATGCCTGCAATCCTGAAAAGACAGAGGAACGCACAAGTGATCCCGAGGTATCCCTTACCGGATTCCGTCATAGGAGTTCAGACACTCCCGGGAGTAAGTATATTTCCTGAAAGCACGCATTCTTTAGAAAGGAAACATTTGTGTTTATGCAATCAGTATCTCTAAAGACATCAGACATTTTGAAAATGAAAATAAAATGTACGAGACGGGACATGACTGAAAATCTGATTTTATTAATTCATACGCCCTGAATTGGCAAGATACAGTCAAAGAAACATATCCCCTAAAATGAGGAGATTGTTACAAATTGAGGAACAAAATGCTGGCAATGTTGACGATGCTTCAAGGAGCTTCCCTTTTGCTATGACTCGTATGACTTTTTGACGTTCCTCTCGTCTTGCTTTCTGAAGAAGGCTGATTCTGACAGAAGCTTGATCCTTCCGAGGCTTGCCAAGTTGTAGGTGATACAGACGAATTCAGAATGCAGTTGTTCGCTTATTCCCTTATTTTGCATGGATCGCCCTTTCGGGTTTTCAATCCATCGGGATACCCATTTTTGCCTGAGTTGTCCAATGCGGCTTTTCAACTCAGCGGGTGTACACATTTTTTTGTTTATTTTCCCTTATTTTTACCCGAGTCTTTTATTCTGTTTTCGACTCGCCGGGATGCCCCATTTTTGCCTGGACTTACATTCTGTTTTTGTGTCCAGCGGGTCATTTTATGCGAAGTATTTTTTAACTACATCTGAATTCACAGGGGACGGGAAATCTTCACCATCCATAGTGCTGAGCATCAGTGCTCCACCAGAGAAAACTTTCTTTACTACGAATGGTCCTTCATAGTTCGGGGTCCACTTGCCCCTGTGGTCTGTATGAGGAGGGAGGATTCTTTTCAGCACAAGATCTCCTACTTGGTACTCTCGGTGCCTGACTTTCTGATCGAAGGCTCTCTTCATTCTTTTCTGATACAACTGCCCATGACAGATTGCAGCCAATCTTTTCTCTTCAATCAGACTCAGTTGTTCGTATCGGGATCAGACCCATTCTGCTTCGTTCAGCTTAACATCCATCAGTACCTGTAAGGAGGGTAACTCAACTTCAACAGGTAGGACTGCCTCCATACCATACACAAGCTGATACGGTGTTGCCCCAGTGGATGTTCTGATTGACGTGCGGTACCCATGCAAGGCAAACGGTAGCATCTCATGCCAGTCTTTGTAGGTGACTACCATCTTCTGTACAATCTTCTTGATATTCTTATTTGCTGCCTCAACAGCGCCATTCATCTTTGGCCTGTAAGGGGAAGAATTGTGGTGTTGGATCTTGAAGTCCCGACATAGTTCTGCCATCATTTTATTGTTCAAGTTGGAACCATTATCAGTAATGATTCGCTCGGGAACTCCATATCGACAAATGATATCTCTTTTCAGAAATCGGGCTACCACTTGTCTTGTAACATTTGCATAGGAAGCTGCTTCAACCCACTTGGTGAAATAATCAATGGCAACCAAGATGAATCTGTGGCCATTCGAAGCAGTTGGCTCAATCTTGCCAATCATATCAATTCCCCACATAGCAAAGGGCCAGGGTGAAGACATCACATTCAGAGGATTCGGAGGCACATGCACTTTATCCGCATAAATCTGGCATTTATGACATTTTCTGGCGTAGGCACAACAGTCGGCATCCATTGTGATCCAGTAATAACCTGATCTTAGCAATTTCTTGGCCATTGCATGCCCTCCAGCATGGGTACCAAAGGATCCTTCGTGTACTTCATGCATTAACAAGTCTGCCTCTGTTCTGTCAACGCATCTGAGGAGTACCATATCAAAGTTTCTCTTATACAGGGAACCGTCAGCATTCAGGAAGAAACTACCAGCCAGCCTTCTTAAAGTCTTCTTATCATTGGAAGATGCCCCAGGTGGGTATGTTTGATCCTCCAAGAAGCACTTAATGTCATGGAACCAAGGCTTATCATCTTTGACAACATCTGCTGTGAACACATATGCTGGTCTGTCAAGTCTGGACACTGAAATTTGAGGTACAAAGTTGGCAGCTTGAACTTTGATCATGGATGAAATGGTAGCCAGAGTATCTGCGAACTGATTCTCGTCCCGAGGGATATACTCAAGCTTGACTGTTGTAAAGAAAGTCAATAACCTCCTTGTATAATCCCTATAAGGTATCAGATGATCCTGGTGCGTGTACCATTTGCCGTTGGTTTGATTAACTACCAAAGCTGAATCCCCGAAGACAGTCAATGTCTTGATTCTGAGGTCAATGGCTTCCTCAAGACCCATAATGCAAGCTTCGTATTCGGCTTCGTTGTTAGTGCAGTTAAAGGTGAGTCTTGCCGAGAAAGGCATGTGAACTCCCTTAGGTGTAATGAGTACTGCACCAACACCACGACCATTCATATTAACAGCCCTGTCAAACATCATAGTCCATTCTTCTCCCGGGTCAGGCCCTTCAGTGTGAACAGGCTCTTCATGATCTTTTGCTTTTATGAACATGATGTCTTCATCAGGGAAGTCAAATCTCATAGGCTGGTAATCATTAATGGGTTGCTCAGCAAAATATTCAGACAATACACTGCCCTTGATGGCTTTCTGAGAGGTGTACTGGATGTCATATTCTGTGAGGATCATTTGCCATCTTGCAACCCGTCCGGTAAGTGCTGGCTTCTCAAAAATGTACTTAACTGGATCCATCTTTGAGATCAATAAAGTGGTATGGGTCAACATATACTATCTCAGTCGGCGAGCAGTCCACGCTAAAGCACAACAAGTTTTCTCGAGCAGTGAATAACGTTGTTCACAGTCGGTAAACTTTTTGCTTAGGTAGTATATTGCATACTCTTTTCGACCAGACTCGTCATGCTGGCCCAGCACACACCCCATTGACTCTTCTAATACTGTCAAGTACATTATCAGAGGTCCTCCTTCAACTGGAGGCATAAGGATTGGAGGTTCTTGCAAGTATTCCTTGATCTTGTCAAAAGCCTTCTGGAAATCTTCATTCCACCTGACCGTTTGTTCTTTTCTTAACAATTTGAACAAGGGTTCACAAGTTGCTGTGAGGTGAGATATGAACCGTGAAATGTAGTTCAATCGTCCCAAGAATCCTCGAACTTCTTTTTCTGTCTTCGGTGTAGGCATCTCTTGAATAGCGTTGACTTTATCAGGGTCAACTTCAATCCCTTTCTCGCTTACAATAAATCCCAGCAGCTTACCAGATCGCACCCCGAATGTGCATTTGTTGGGGTTTAACTTCAGTTGGTACTTCCTCAGACGCTTGAATAGCTTCAGCAGATTTACCAGGTGGTCTTCTTCGGTGAGGGACTTGGCAATCATGTCATCCACATAACATTCGATTTCTTTATGGATCATATCGTGGAATAATGTCACCATAGCCCGTTGATATGTTGCGCCAGCATTCTTCAGTCCGAATGGCATCACCTTGTAACAGAACGTGCCCCAGGGTGTGATGAAGGTTGTCTTCTCCATGTCTTCAGGTGACATCTTGATCTGATTGTATCCTGAAAATCCGTCCATGAAGGAGAATACCGAGAACTGAGCCGTATTATCCACCAATACATCAATGTGAGGTAATGGGAAATCGTCTTTTGGGCTAGCTCTGCTCAGATCTCGGTAGTCAACACACATTCTTACTTTGCCGTCTTTCTTAGGCACAGGTACTATATTTGCCACCCATGGCGGATAGCTAGTTACAGCAAGGAACCCGGCGTCCCACTGCTTTTGTACCTCTTCTTTGATTTTCATTGCCATGTCTGGGCGAGTACGACGCAGTTTCTGTTTAACCGGCGGGCAATCTTCTCTTAAAGGAAGCTTGTGCATAACAATGTCGGTGTCCAACCCTGGCATATCTTGATAAGACCAAGCAAACACGTCCACATATTCCTGAAGCAGGTCAATCAGTTGTTTCTTCACTGAGTCTTGTAAGCCGGCCCCGATTTTAACTTCTTTCACGTCTTTATCTGTACCAAGATTAATCGTTTCGACTTCCTCCTGATGAGGAGTGATAACCCTTTCCTCTTGTCTCAACAACCTGGCCAGCTCTTCAGGAAGCTCATACTCTTCTTCAACCCCTTCATCAGCTTGATTGATTGGATTGTCAAAGTCATACGAAGTCATAGCCGTGCTATTGTCGGTGCGGTCTGAAAGGCACTCTCTGCAAGGGTTCAGATTTGTTCGTTTTAGTGATTGATTTTAATCTTGTTTTAGAAAAGTGAAATAAAGTCGTCATTTTGAAAACATTGCCATTTATTTTTTTGTACAAAAAGAAAAATGGAAAAACAGTGAGCGGAAAAGAAAAAGACTCATTTGCAAAAGATGTCTGATATTTCATTGATTAATCTTGTTGCACAAAATTACAGATGGCCCGATTACAAAATGAGTCTTGTCATCTTGGGCAAGATGCAAGACTTGATGCATGCTCAAAATACAGGAAATAATAATTACTCTGCAGGAGTAACTCTTATAATTTCCTGGGAAGACCAGTTTGAGATACTGCTCCCCGGGATCTTTGGACGGATCCAACTCTCCAGGTTGCGGTCGCTTTCATCCTCGTCTTCCAAGTTGTTCACGGCATCGGGGGTGAGCATCCCCCCACTGACAAAATTGGGCTTCTTAGCAGCCTCTGCTTGATCTTGTTGAGTTGGTTTGTAACCCAACCCAAACCTATCCTCCTTCTTCTCTACGGGCAGAAACTTACCCCAGCCTTGGGCAGTCCCCTCTTCAACAACCTTCTGGGCTTGTTGATAAGATGTCATTGAGGTTCCAGGTACAGCGGATGCTTCATTTATGTTCAAGGCCTCAAACCCTTGACTCATAGTTTCGTGGATCTCCCCATCCATCTCAATGTATTTGTATGTAGCCAGATGGCTAACAAAGATATCTTCCTCTTCGCAAATAGTAACGACTTGGCCTTCCCACTCGAATTTTAACTTCTGGTGAAGGGTAGACGTAACTGCGCCAGCGGCGTGAATCCAAGGTCTACCCAACAAACAGCTGTAGGCCGGATGAATGTCCATCACGTAGAAGGTCATTTTGAAAGTTTGTGGGCCAATCGTTACAGGCAACTCAATTTCCCCCAGGACTGATCTCTTAGAACCATCAAAGGCTCTCACTACCAGGTTGCTGGGATGTAATGCCAATCCTTCATACTCCAGCTTCACCAGGGCTTTTTTAGGTAAGACATTAAGGGATGACCCTGTGTCTACCAGTACATGGGAAAGAACTGCACCCTTACACTCCATGGTAATGTGCAAAGCCTTGTTGTGATTGCGACCTTCCGTAGTCAAATCAGTGTTGGTAAATCCTAGTCCATGACTAGCGTTGACGTTTCCAACCACTGCCTCTAACTGATTGACTGTAATCTCCTCTGGCACATAAGCTGCGTGCAAGACTTTTAGTAGTGCGTTCCGATGAGCCTCGGAGCACATCAACAATGATAAAATGGAGATCTTGGAAGGTGTCTGGTGAAGCTGGTCCACTATCTTGTAATCACTTTTCTTGATGATTCTCATGAATTCATCAACCTCTTGATCAAAAGGGGTTTTCAAAGCTTCTTTAGCAACTTGTTCTTCTTGCACCATGCTCTTCCCTTTTGCCTTGGAAGCAGCTTCTGCTTCGGCACTGGGTCTTGGAATTTGCAGAGCAAAGAGATGTCCGCTTCGAGTGAAGCCTCCGCCTCCCCCCACATTGTCTATTTGTGGTGAAGAAGTTGATGATTCCAAAGTGATTTTCTGTCCTTCGCAGTATAGATCGGAGCCGTAATGCCAAGGGATGGCATTACTGCTTTCATAAGGTACTGGCCTAGGCACTGTGATAGTGACTGGGCTGATAGCAGCTGCAGAAGGGACCATGATAGTATGTGGATCATAGTATATTGTAACCAGTGCTCTGACAGGAGTGGCACTTTGTGAATTGTAGGCAAAATCATTTGCAGGATCATAATAAATTGTAACCGTTGAGACACTTTCATTGTTTGTTGTTGATATTGTAGGAGACACTGTTGACTGGATGGATGTTGAAGTTGTAGAAGGTTCTGAATGAAGGGGTGCTGAAGTTGTAGAAGGGATGTTTGTTGATATTTGGTCCGTTGAAGTGACAGATGAAGCATTTGTTGATGAGATTGAAGAGTTGTTTGGAACAATTGTTGTTGCAGTTGTAGAAGACTCGGGAATTGTTGTTAAGGAGATTGCTGGATTTGGTGGTATCGATGTTGTGATTTGAAGCAGGCCACTCTGGATGAGACCATCTATGCCATCTCTCAAGTTATCGCACCCATTTACGGAAATGTTGCAATGAGCACATCCTAGCTCACATCCAGGGAACATTTGACATTCGAGGAGTTGAGCTTTAATCTCTACCAAGGGTGTCCGAATCTGCCCCACACTAGTTATCAAGTAAGACGACTTATCTTCCTAAATAGCATTGATTCTGGGTCCTCCGTGGTTGGGCATAGGATTTTTACTGACATTTGGTGGAGGTGCAAAGTTTAGAGCTTTGGAATCCACTAGATCCTGTACTTTCATGTGCAAAGCTCTACATTTCTCTGTACTGTGGCCAGGTGCATTTGAGTGAAAAGCACATCTGGCGCTGGCGTCATAATTTCTGGGTAGACTGGCAGGATCTGGAGGTGCCAATGTCCTTAGCTCAACCAGGTTGAGTTTCAGGAGTTGTGGCAATAATGTGGCATAAGGCATAGGGATCGGATCGATCACCCTATTGGCCTGAGATGGTCTCTGTTGAAATGGTCTATGCTGATTGTTGTTGCTGGTGTTGTTGTTGTTATAATTTCTCTGAGGTGGATATTGAGCTTGTTGCTGGTAGTGGGATTGTTGCTGAGGTTGGTATGCCGGTTGTGGATGAATTGGAGCGGGAATGGTGACAGCTGCCACAGACCTATGAACATATTGGGGTCTGCCCCTGCTGGTATGGATAGCATTAGTCTTACCAGTTCTTCTTGGGCCCACAAAAGGCTTTCCTGGGTTGCTGGATGAGCTAGCATCGTTGTCAGAAATTTTGCCCATCTTTAATAGGCTCTCAATTCTTTCTCCAGCTATAACTACATCCACAAAGCTGGTAGAAGAAAAGGCAGCAAGCCTGTCAATGTATGTTCCTTGAAGGGTGTTCATAAACATGTCGGCCATCTCCCTCTCCGACATGGGTGGCTGGACAGCAGCAGCAAGCTGTCTCCACCTCTGGGCGTACTCCCGGAAGCTTTCTCTGGATGATTGTGACATTCCCATCAGGAGGGTCCTGTTGGGAGCCATATCCAGGTTGTACTGGTATTGTCTAATGAAGGCCTCAACCAAGTCCTTCCAACATCTGATGGTTGCTCTGGTCAAATGGGAGTACCATTTCCTTGAAGCTCCTGTTAAGCTATCTTCGAAATAAAACATCCATAGCTTTTCATCCATGGTGTATGCCTTCAGCCTCCCCAGAAAGGATTGCAAGTGGGTTCGCGGGCAGGAAGTTCCGTTGTACTTCTCAAAGCACGGAGGTTTAAATTTGTGGGGAATCCTGACCCCGTCCACTAAGCCCATGTCCATAACATCAAAACCCAAGGAGTTTTGAGACTCCAGGGACCTTAATTTCTCAGCAATTTCATCTAGCCTTCTGTCATTGGCCTCATCCCCGGCTCCCATCACTGTGAACTGATCTTCCTGGGGGTCTTCTTGGAGTACTCTACCTGTAGTAGCATTCCCTTGTACATTAGCAGGGATGTTGATCTCTGGATGAAGGTGGGGCCCAAATACTGGTGGGTTGATATGAGGCTGAACCCTCTCATTGTTTCTTGTTCCACCAGTCCCTAGATGGGGGTCTTCCTGAGTCTGCCTCTCTACCAAGGCTCTTAATCTCTCTTGGCTCTGAGCTAAGCCATTCATCACCTCCATAAATTGTGTCATCTGATTCCTCATTTCCAGTCTCTCATTGGCCATTTGGTTCCTGACCTCTTTAAGGTCTTGCTGTACCTGGTCCATCTGTATACCCGAAAGGTTATTGCGGGTAGGATATCTGTGTGGACGGTTGAGTGGGAACACCCGTCGGCGAGCAATAGTTCCTGAACCACAACAGAGTCAGTAACAAACAAAACAAAAAACCTACAAAACAAAACAAAAGGTTAGTATGCAATGCAGTATGCTTATTTGTTTCCAAGGTATCCGGCTTGGCACTTGGTTTTGACCTTTCCAGACCCCTGAGGAAGATGCTTTTGATGTTGTTTGAAGAACTCAGATAAAACAAACCAACACATATATTACAAAAAGTAAATGATACATAGTTTGTTTTTTACAATACATGCCCTCTGAGGGGTCAAAATACAACAAAAAAAGGAAAATTACAATGAAATGGAAGCAACAACAAGCAAAAGTCAGACACCAAGACCAAACTCATCCTCCTGAACTTCCCTTAGAAGTGCTTCAGTCACAGGATCAGCTGGACGCTCTGTAAGGTTCCTGATAAGGAGATTCCTGGTAGCAACAGCGGCAGTTAGATTCTTGTGTCGACTCTGGTCCTTTGACCTCTTCACACCAGCTCTAATCTTCAACTTTGAGATCTCTCTCTGGGCTGCTAGCAGGGCTTCCTGTTGCTCCTTTGCATTAGCCTCCAACTGCTCAATCTTGTCCTGAGTCCTTTTATCTTCCTGAGTACGAGCTTCGGTGATCCTGACCCACCTAGCTTGACTCTCTTTCAGGTACAAATCAGTCCTGGCCCTTTGGAACTGAGCCTCCTTGCAGGCATTCTTCAAAATCTGTTCTCCAACCCTTGACTTCTTGATGTAGTCTTCTGACTTCTCAATCCTGGCTAGATGCTCCACCTTTAGCTTTTCTAACCTTTCAATGTCCAGCCGACCATCACTACTCTCCCAGAGGGTCTTCTGTAGAGCCTGAGTCAGATTCTCATTCCTCTCTTTCAATTTCTCAAACTCTTCTAGGCTGACAGTGGCAGGAGGTGGTGTTGTGGAGGGTCCGGGTGCATCCTCAATGGTGAAGGGCATCCCAGAAATTTGTGCCCTGGCATGAGACCACTCATAGTACTGAGCTGAGGCCACATTGTTGCACCTCCCAAGAATGGTTATCCCTTTGGTCTGGACATTGTCCCAAGCCCAGGATGCTTGCCTGACAATGACCAGATTTGGCTTAATCTCACAATAAAGGGTTTCAGTCAGGTCTTGTGCTCTAGGAGGGTGGACCAATGCATAGCCCAATTGTCTTTTGAATAACAGAGGGTTGTAGTTGATGCAACCCTTCACTCCTATCAAAGGTACATTGGGGAACTGCCCACAACTAGTAATGATGTCCCTGCCCTTGGTGCTCTGAGTGCACCACCTGATGTCAGCTGAGGTTAAAGCAATGAGTCTTCTAGCCCAATTCCTTGGCTGGTGAGGATTCAAGAATGCATCAGTCTTGGGCAAGTGCTTGAGCAGCCAGGTATGGAACAGGGGAGCACAGCATCTCACCAATCTTCCTCTTTGCTTTTCATTCCTTTGGTGAACAGAGTAGTAGAAATCTCCCAGTAAGGTGGGCACTGGGTTCCTCAGAATGAAAAGGTGAATGGCACTCTTGCTAACAAACCTAGGCTCATCTGCAAAAAGTATAACCCTATATATGCTGAGGGATAACAAAGCACAGACTGCCTTCCATTCTCCCAAGGAGGCCTTCAGGATGGCCTGAGAAGTCAAGAAATCCAAATGTAGACCAGAGATTCCAGCCTTTGTAGTCATGTTTTGTCCAATCAGAGAGGGTTCCAAATACAATGCTCTTGCCAACTCTTCATTACTAGGAAAAGCCATCTCAGGGTTGAAGGGGACTCCACCCCTGACAGGTACACCAACCAATGATGAATACTCCTCTAATAAAGGCCCCAACTGAAAATCCTGGAAGGTGAAGCACCTCAGAGGGGGGTCATAGAACTGCAGGCAAGTATGAATCAAACTCCTCTGGGAAGGGTCCAAATCCATAACCACATCAAGGATGCCTCCATAATGTTCTCTGAATAGTGGTATATGGTCTGGAGTAATCAGGGCCTGGATCTTCCTGATGCCAGCTAACTCGGGCTCAAAGAAATGGTAGGAGATATTGCTCTTCTTGGGTGCCATGTTGCTGAAGAAAAGCTGAAACAGATGCTGATGATGACTGATACTAGAAGAAGGGCCACTGACAGGCTGAGACTGGTGATGCAGGTGACTGAAACAGGTAGCTGATGGGGATAGCTGAAGCAGATAGGTATATGCAGATGATGGGGTCAAAACCAAGCCAAAATATAGTATGGATACCCTGAAAAACAAATAAGAAAATGTTAAATGATGCAATAATGATGTATGCAAATGATATGCAAGGGTTTGTGATCAAGCTGGATCTGATTAACTGCCTTGATATAGGTCCATGTATGTTCAAGAAATCCAGAAGGAGGTTCATAAGTCCAGTAACCAAGGTGGAGGACTCAAATAAAGAGTCACGTGTCCAGGGTTAAAAATCACAAGAACTGTTCCAAGATGGAGTACTCTTAATCAAAACAAAGTAACAGGGTATGTTGAGGTCAAGGGTACCTGCAAACCTGTAAACAGCCCAAACCCCTCACAGGTGGTGTTCTAAAACAAGGATCCTCAGACTTGGATCAGTTATGAGAAGTGTAAACACTTCTAACCCGGAGGTACAATGCTTACAATAACCATAAAAATCCTCCTCTAATTCTCCTCAGTTTCTGAAGGTCATAATAAAGGTCATCCAGACTTAGCAGGCTTCCCAGATAGCCCTAGCACTACAGGAAATCTGTAGCACAGAGTTCTCAAGAAGAAACCCACATCTGAACCGTGTTTCATATTCCCGCACCAGACCGAAATGGAATGGGAAAGAATCATGAACCACTCTAGCCTAGGTGTCACTCAGGTCCCAGGTATAGGACCTTAACTCTCAGTAGAACCCCCACCCACCAAAACAAAAAACAGATCCAGCCTGAACAGCATGACAGTATGATGTATATAAAGCTATAAAGAAAGCAATAAACAAAACTGTACATAGAGCAATAAATAAAATATGCAAACACAAATAGCACATAACACCCCAGTAAACACAAATCAAACAAGCGCTAGGAGGAACCCACAAAAAGAACCAGAAGCCCTGGTTACAGTATAAGGATTCCCCAGCAGAGTCGCCAAGCTGTCGCTCCCAAAAGATGAGACTGGGCTCAAATGAGGTACAAACGCGAACGGTCGGCGAGAGGAGGGTGTGAGGACACACAGGAGTGAACTCACAGGAAATGAAAAGAGTCGCCAGCTAGGCATTTTTATCCCGAAGGAAAGGTAATGCTGCATAAACCTAGAAAGATATGGATAAGACGGTTGCGAACCAGAGAGACTGAGAAAGGGGGTTGGTTACAACCTGGGAAGGTATTAGCACCCAGATTGTCCGCCGTACTCGACGGGATCCACGCTTAAAAGATTTGTGTTTTAAAGGGGTAGTGTCAGTGCATTCTGTGTATAAAGAGCTGGAAAAGAATGTACAGGCGTCAGTGTAAGAGCAGTGAAGTGTATAAATGTACAGTGTCAGTGTAAGGACAAGAGTGAAATGCTCATGATGATGAGGCTAAGAGAATGATGTTGGAAGAGAGGGAATATACAGAGACTTTTGTTCGATAACTGTTAAGTTATGCCTACGTATCCTCTCGTGCAATGAGGAAGTCAGAACATCGTAGTTCGACCCAAAGAGACTGAAAGGTGAATTGACTTGTGAACTGCTTGCTTGTCAATGCTCAAGTGTATGATCTGTCTGGCACAGATGCAAACTGTCTTGCATTAGACGGAAGAAGCAAGTTCTCGTTTATGAGTGAAGATGATGAGAAAAGAATCCCGGAGGAAACGATTATTGTTTGTTTTTGAGTTTTCAGTCTTTTATTGCTTTTTTGAAGTTTGTCATAAGTTAATGAGCTTAAGCCTAAACCAACGGGTTAGTAAACTCATCACATCCTCCCTCTGATTAGGGGTAATGAGAATACCTTAAGTGTGAAGTCAGCTTCTCACACTTAATCACCTTTGATGCAGGATTAAGATCATTAACCTACTTGTGATTATTTAGATGTTTTTATTGTTTTTGTTTAGTGTTAAGTAATGAGGTTAAGCCATAATCAAGGACTAAACAGACTCATTACACTATCCTGATAGAAGGATAATAGATGAGAATGTTTAAGTTGAGGAAAGCTCCTCAACTTAATCCATGATTAGGGATTAAACTCATGACAAAACAAAGCCTTTATTAGATGGATTTTAGTTAATGATAAGATTATGAAGTGATTTTTAGGGTTTGTAAGACAACTTGAGGGGGACTTGTCCATTAACACTAGGGTTAGTCCTTCTTAACCAATTAAGGAAGAATTAGAACCCTAATGCAAGGCCCAAGTTACAAGCTTGATGTCTTGGTGATTATTAAGTGAATTGATTAAAGGATTTAAACACATTAAGGTTTTAACACTTAGGATTAAAGTTATACACTCCATCCTAATAGAAGGATGCAGGCATAAGCTTAATCACAAAGCCTTAAAGCCTTTAGGGTTTAGTCCCTGTTTATGAGGTGAGAAGAGAAGACTCAATGAGACACAAAGGTAAAACTAAGTGGGGGACTAATCAAAACCCTAATTATTGTCATGCTTGGTTGTTCCTAAGGTTTTTGAGGTTTGACAAGGGAAATCTTCAATGGAACCACCCGGAAGCAGATGAAAGGAGCAAAGGAAGCAAAGCAACTTGCTTCATTTAAGAAGACAAGTCACTTGAAGAAAGAAAGTAAGAAGAAGAAGAAAGAGAAAGCTCAATCTCAAACACAAAACAAAATGCAGCAAGGATGCATAAGAGGAGATGAAAAGAAGTTGTGAGAAGTGAAGGCAAATTCACTTCTCAAAGTGACTTACCACCTGAAAAGTTAGTGAAAGGAATGCAATGCAATGCAAAATGAGGTGAAATGGCATGATGCAAACCAAAACCAGAAGCATATATGAAATGATAATGATGCTATGAGATGATGCAAACATGAAACAAGGCATGAGGATGATCATATGAACAAATGGATGCAAGAGAAGCATGCCTAGAACCATGATCATACATGAAAAGTTATGAAATGAAAATGACATACAACATGGCAAATGGAAGATGCAATGATCAAACATGCTTCTAATATGTCTTAAGATGTCTAATGAATCAAATGGATGCACAAAATGCTATGTCAAGTCATGGTATGCAAGCAAATGCAAGATGAATGCAAAAGGAAGCCCAAATTAGGGTTTATGATCAATGTACAAAACAAAAACCAAAACCGGAAGCAAACATCATGATAAAAAATTGAAAATGAATTCAAAGGAGCCCTAACCCTACATAAACTCACTGCCCAAAGGAGGGGATCCAATTCTTAACCTAGTGAAAGTTATGAATTTCTTAAGATTTCTAGGGTTTTAAGGTACCTTGCCAAGAAAAATGTCAAACAAATGGAAAATGCAAGATCAATTCATGCCAATTTAATCCTACAAACTACATGATATGCAAGACACAATGCAAAAAGAATCAAAGGTCAACTCTCAAAGACTAGGCAGAAATGAATTTTTGAACATTGGATCAAAATAATGCATTGAAATAGAATTAATTCCATGAAAAATTGTCAAAATGCATTAAGATCAAAAAAGAAATTTGGTTTGAGGGTTGGACAATGTTTCTAAATGCTTTTAATGGTTTCATGAATTTTTTGGTGATTTTTAAATACCTAAAAGTATTTTTAATTAATTAATTCTCATTAATTAATTAAGAATAAACTTTTAAATGATTTAAAAATATTTTTTAATGCAAAAAATAAAAATAAAAATGTTTTTGGTTTCTGAAAATTAACAAAAGTTTATACAAAAATTTTCAGAATTTTTATAATTGTTTTACTATTGTTAATAAAATGCACAAATTTAATGAATTAAAATGCAAATAAAATTGGATTTAAATGAAAGTCAGCGCATCCAATGGCCAGGGTTTAAACTCAGGAAGGAGGGAAAGACTTCGCGCGTGATCCTAGGGCTGATATTCAAACTGACTAAAATGAATTAATTAAATTAATTAATTGAGATTAGGGTTAAGTGGATGATCTGGGCCATTGAACACACGCGGGAATTGACCAAGTCAACCTATCCTACGCTCCAGATTCAAACTGCAATTAATTACAGGGATTAGCCCTAATTACTTTCAGGTGGCCGGAGAAGACTTCCGGTCGTCTTCTCCGACAAGACCCTCACCTGAAAGTTGCCAAAATCCTTAAAACTTCATGAAAATGAAAACTAAAAGCCCAGAAATCATCCCCATTCGAAACTAAACCAAAACCCCCAAACAAAAACCATTTTTCATTCATCAATCAGCCAAATCGAAGCAAAACATTTCTAGGGCAAAAAGTTTCAGAGCATTCATACATCCTGGTTTCTCAACCATTTTCAAAAGTAAACACATATTCATGATCAGGGGAGTGCATAGAATCTTTTAAGAACTTAAAATGGAGTTTCTGGAAAAAAGTTGTAGATGGCTACCTGAACTGAAGCTTTGGCTTCTGGTACTTTCTGGCTGGTTTCCTGCTTGCAATCAACTCCACTGGACCCCCTGAGAAGCTTTCAATGCTTGTTTGGAGTTTATAATGGGTGGTTTGAGAGATGGCAGAAGTTCTGTTCAAGGTGGGGTGGAAATCGTATTTGTGATTCTGGGAGTTTAAGGCAATGGTGATGGGTGCTTTGTGATCAGGAAAGTGTGTTGAGTTGATTTGTGAAGTTGGTTTGTGTGTTTGAGGCTTGTGCAATCAGTTTCGAAGAGTTTTGCAAATGGGGTGGGAAATGAGAATGCTGTGTTGGAGAGTGTTTCAGGCTTGTGTTTTGTATGTTTTGGCTTGCTTTTGTTTGCATAAACTATTGTGATAGGTCAGATGAGGTGATGTGTGCTTTTGTGATAGGTATGGCTCAAGTTGCCAAAATGTCAAAGTTGTGTAAGAGAAGCATGGGCTACTTTCTAGCCAAGGACAAAAGGTGTGTCCTGCGCAGCATGATGTGGGGAGAACCCTAGGATGGTTTGTGAAGTCAGCAAGCAAGTGGATTCACACTTGAGTGAGTTTTTGCAACTTGCCTTGCTTTTGCTTCCTTTGGCATTTCTTGCTCCATAAGCCATAAAAATGAATGATTCTTTGGTGCAATCTGACTTTTAGGTCTTGGTATATGTTTGTATGAAGATTAGAAGTGTATTTGATAACTCAATTTGCCTTGACAAGTGAATTTGCAACTTTGCCTCTTTGGTGGAAAACTTCAAATTTTGTGATTTTTGCCAACTTTGACAAGCCATAACTTTTGATCCAAAATGAATTAGGTCATGTTCTTGTACTTTTTGAAAAGGGAATGATCCATTCTACAACTTTCATGACCAAAGTTTTTTCATTTGAAGCATTTTTGAATCCAAAAGCAAGGGTTGAAAAGTTTCCTAAAATGGCAATTTCATTAAAAAGTCAACTTTCCCAAAAAGTCAACTTTGCAAAAGACTTGAAATTCTTCAATTTTGTGAACTTCCAACTTCTTCTATGATCAAATAAAGATCATATACAATCAAAATGATGAAGAACAACCTTTGGTTGGGTCATTGGGGGCCTCAGATGCCCTGATTTTGCACTGACTTGCTTGAAAAGTCAACTCTTGATCAGATGACTTCCCCATGGAATTTCTTCATGAAAATTGATATGCATACTCCCTATACCATATAGAGACCAATAGAAACAAGAATGACCAAAAAAAATTTGGAGTTATGGCCTCTGAAACCAAAACCCTAATTTCAGGTCATCTGTGCAGTCAAACCTGGCTCTGCTTCCATGCCATTTTCAGTTCTTGTGATTCTTTGACATTCTTGACTTTGAAAGGATATAATATGATGCTTGAACATACATGGACCCCTTTGAAGTGATTGATGACCTTTGGAGTGGCTCAAGAAGCTTTTGGATTGCTCAGATCACAAACCCTAGGTGCAGATGACTTTGAACCAATGAAATGAATCAAAAATGTGGTATGAGATGGTATGATTGGATTATGCATATGAGGAGATCACAAGCCATGGTGTGAATGGGTGAGGGAAAATTTGGGGTGTTTACACTCGGCTCGCAAGGAGAGGTGGATCCTAATAAACGAAACAAAAGCCGGAAAATAAAGTGCAAGTGTGCGAGTGAAATCGCTTGGCATTGGACCAAGGATTCGGAATTAAATAAAATACGGAAAATAAAATACGTACAAAGCAATGGGAGAGGGATACTAAATAAATACAGGTGATTGCGAGAAATAAAGAGGTCTCGTTGTAATTCGCCCAAGAGAAAGCGTGTGTGCAGTGTTTTGAACGGTTCGAAGGCGTTCGGCCTTTTTAATCGGAAACAACTATTCGAAGGCGTTGGACCTTTTTAATCGGAAATAACTATTCGAAAGCGTTGGACCTTTTTGGGACGCGTCGAAATTTAGTTCGTGAACTACCTTAGAATCGATTCAAAATTGGAATCATTCTATAAGGAGTTGAAACGTAATTTTTTTTACTGCGAAAATAAATAAATAAAATTAAATAGAATTGCTTGAATAAAATAATAAATTGAATAATTAAATAAATCAAATGATATTAAGAATAATAAATAATTTAAATTGATTTCAATGTTTATTTACCGAAATAATAAAAATAAATAATGAAAAAAACTAATTACAAGGAGGGCCTCATATTGACCGAATATCACCGATTTAACGAAATCGGGCGAAAAATCGGCCTTTTGTTATGTCATTGGCCCCAAAAAATGAGATTAGACAAAAAAACATAAATAAAGATATTACCAAATATCAATAATAATTAAAGCATTTTTTATGACAAAAGCAGAAAAGAAACATATAAAATAATAAAAATAAACAAACATATAAAATAATAAAATTAATCAAAAAAACTTCTAAACAATGGGTTGAAAAATAAATAGATACACAGTGGGGATTAAACACATATGAGGTGTGTTTATTATGTAACAAACCATGGATAGAGTCCAACATAATTCATAACACAAATAAATAATATAAAAAACAAAAAAAAAAGAAAAAGAAAAAAGAAAGAGCTGAAAGGGGATATGTATGAATCATCGATAGCTTTAAGGCCCATCTCATAATACTAGGTATTTTATTTATTAAAAAAAAGAAAAATAATAAAATGAAACATGTTATCAAAACACAGTCACGGTAAAATGAAAATAAAGAAGCATGTTCTTCAACATAAAAACAAGATATCAGAAAAAAATGAAAAAAAACTACCCTCAAAGAAAAATCGGCGGCGGCGAAAAAGAGAACCATTAGCGGTCAAGGATCTCTCTCTCAACGATTCATCTATCTTTCACGCTCTCAACCTCCGTCTCCAATCCTTGCGTTTCGCCGCGGTTACTCTGCTCTTGCGACGGTACTCGCCCACACGGTGGTCGCGCGGTGGTGCTCTGCGGTTTCGATTCGGCTGGTGTGGTGACGGTCTGTGTTCTATTTCGCGTTTCTTCTCCTCAATCTCACTTGTGCTGATTTCGTTTTTGGTTTGTGTTGTTTGCGGTCCGTTGCCGGTTGGGTTTCGGATCCATTTGTGGAGGCTCACAGGTTAAGCGATTCTACTCTTGCGGTTTTGGTGGGTTAAGTTTCAGAGGTGGCCGGCGGTTTTGCGGTGTTGGGAGGTGATGGCTTGGTGAGGATGCGGGTCGGTTTATGATGGTTTGGGGGTTTGCGGTTTCAGTTCAACATTCTTCTTCTTTCTGCTTTTTTTGATTTTCTGGTTTGTGGTATTTTGTTTTGGCTGGTGAGTCGGTAGTAATGTGGTCGGAGAAATGGAAAAAGAATATTGAATATTCTCTGCGTATTTTTTGATAGCTTTTCTGCTTCTTTTTTCCGGGTTTTTTTCCGCTTGATTTGGTAAGGTTGTTTTGGTTGAGGCTGGTTTTGAGCGACAAGTTCAAAAAATGAAAGTGAGGTTGGAGAGTTTAATGAATGGTATTCACGGTGGTGATTGTTGTGCGAGAATGGTGGTTCTGGTTTTGAAGATGATGTAGCGGGGGTTTTGCTGTGAAGGTTTGGGAGCAAGGAGTAAAAAATGATTTTTCTGAGTTTTTGATTTTTTGGTTTAAACTCTCTGCGTTTTGCTCCATTCTTCCTCTCCTCTCCTTTCTTTCTGTGAGTGATCAGTTTTATAGAGGAGCATCTAAGGACATTTGAGGAAGATCCCAAGGGAAAAAAGGATAGGGATGGAGGAAAATTGTTGAGTGGAATATTGCAGCCAGGATGTGCGGCTTGTGTGGGGGCTGAAAAAGTTTGTTTCAGATAGTGGAAAGAAAGTGTACTATGCGTGAATTGAGTGGGAGATAAAATAGTTAACATGGATCAGGCAATGGATAATAGATATTAATTTAATTATCAAATAGTAATAGATATAATAATAATATTAAGAATTGAAATATAAAGGAAACAAACTAACACTAAGAAATATAATAACAATATTAAGAATTATAATAATAATAAAGAAAACCAAATAATAAAAATGTAATAATAACAATAATGATAGACATGAAAAAAAAGAATAATAATAATAATAGTAATAATAAAAGGTAATAAAATAAAATAAAATGAAAATTAAATTTTGTGACGGGCTTAAAAATAAAATAAAAAATAAAAGGGAGATAATGGACTTATGTGAAATGGTTTTAGTAAAGTAATAATAGATTTTTTTTTGTATATTTTTTTTGGATATTGAACTAAATGAATAAAAACTTACGATAATATAAGAAGAGAATTTAAATTCTTAGTTTGAAAGTAATAAAATACATTTTTGAATTTGTTAGATAGAAAAATAAAGAGGTGCATATTTTTGGCTTTTTTCGAATATCATACAATAAAATGATACTTATTTTTTGAAGATAAAATGAAATACTTGTTAGACATAAATGAAATAGTATATGTTTTTGGAATATATTGGTAGATAGACAATAATCACATATTTTTTCTAAAATATTGGTTTAAACAAAAAATAAAATCAAATGGCGCAGGTAAGACAAATTTGGGGTATGACAGATGCCCCTATCGAATTGACTTAGACCTAGTAAGATGAACTGGCTGGCATTCAATCTTTCAGGGTATAAGATAATTAGATATTACAGACTCCAAATTTGTCCGACAAAGAAAGAATTTGTGAAAATAGCAAATGAAATAAAATGGAAATGATGGGTGACACAGCAAGAAACAAATTGATAAAATAAATCACTTATCACCAGAAGATGATAAGGCCACTGACTGAAAATAAAATCACTTACCAACAGAGGATGATAAGGCGAAAGACTGAAAAATAAAGAATCACTATCAACAGGGGATGATAGGCGAAAGACTGAAAAATAAAGGATCACTATCAATAAAGGATGATAGGCGAAAGACTGAAAAATAAAGGATCACTATCAACAGAGGATGATAGGCGAAAGACTGAAAATAAAAGGATCACTATCAGCAGAGGATGATAGGCGAAAAACTGAAAAATAAAGGATCACTATCAACAGAGGATGATAGGAGAAAGACTGAAAATAAAATCACATATCAACAGAGGAAGATAAGGCGAATGACTGGAAATAAAATCACTTATCAACAGAGGATGATAAGGCAAATAACTGAAAATAACCTCACTTATCAACAGAGGATGACAAGGCGAATAACTCGAAATAAACTCACTTATCAACAGAGGATGATAAGGCGAATAACTGAAAAATAAACTCTCTTATCAACAGAGGATGATAAGGAGAATAACTGGAAATAAAATCACTTATCAACAGTGGAAGATAAGGCGAATGATTGAAAAAATAAACTCTCTTATCAACAGAGGATGATAAGGCGAAAGACAGAAAATAAAATCACTTATCAACAGAGGAAGATAAGGCGAATGAATTTTAAGTACGGCCGATGAATCCGCCGAGGAGATGCCTGGAATCCTCGATATGATCCTGACTTCCGCTGGGGAAAGGACTGGGAACTTGTGTTGATCCTGGATCCTGAACTATGCACGTATGCTTGATTTTTTTGAGATGGTATTCCATAACGATGGAGGTACGATGCAAATGTTTATGCACTGAGATATAAGTTGAAAATGTTGGGAATATGAAAAGTTGATTTATTTAGGTATACAAATGATGCGTATGCTGGAAATGATTGATGTAAATGATACTTATGCCATTGACGATGCATAATGATGCATATGAGGGATTAAAAGGTGCCAGCTTGGTGGACTTTTGGTTTGGTAGTTGGCAATAACAATTGGACTTCGGGTGGGTGGAGGGATCAATTCCCCGACGCTCGATCTTCGACGATGCATGATTAGAAGATGGATCTGAAAGCTCCAAGTTTGGTTATCTACTGGTGAGCGAAACGACTTAATTGACGTATGAGAACTGATTTTGCTTTGAATGATTGCCAATGTCTGGAAAGGTCTGCTTGTTTAGCTGGGGAAACGAGATAGGAAGATTTGCTCCTTGTCTGGTTGCCCCTGCCTGTAGGGTATTTGAAATAAATCTGGTAGGGAAACTTTGAGAGTGATCATGACGTGACCTGCCCCAGTGTCTGGATTTGGTAGGCGTCTGCCCCTGACTCAGCTGTTGTAAGATAATTTGCCCCTGATTGAGCTGATTTCGAAGAAGTATTGATTCAAACTCCTCTTTTGATTGCCCCTTGTTGGGATTGCACTGATGTCAAGCACTAAATTGCAATTAAATTGTTCATACACAAATGGTATTGTTAATGTAAAGTTCATGTAAGTTTTGAAAAAGTCAATTTATTTGAATGATTGTGATAGTGTGATGAATGGACCGTTAGCCCAAACGAGGTGCTGATTTAGAAAGTGCGTGAAAGATGCAGCAAAAATAATGTGCAATCGAGATTGAAGATTAGCAAATATATGGGAGTCAATTTACGCAACCTTGTTGGTAGCATGCTTTCAGAATAAACCCTGCCTCAATTAGGACTTTCGAGGGTTGTAACGTGGTCTGGTTAATGATTTTGAGAAACAAAGGTATAAGGCTCAAAGTTTGATTTGTACTCGCCCCTTCTTCGTGATGTTCTCCAGTCCTATGTTCAGTTAACTTTGCATTTGCATTTGTTTTTTCCGTTGCAAGAGTGAAGATTAAGCTTTGATGTTCGCTTGAAAATGGCAGTCAGTTTTTCTGCTGGTGACCCTTTGATTTTTGATTTGGTGGTCACTGATATTTGTTTTGCTTTTGCTGAGGGTTTGAGTTCCTCTTTTGATTTGTTTTTTTTCTTCGACTAAGTCTCCCTTTGGGTGCTCAACTTAGTGACTTTTCTTTTCTTTTCTTTTTGCTTGAATGTTGTGACTGCCAAGTCATTTGTGATGGTCCTCTGACGGGATGTCTCATCTTACTATTTGAAGTGTAGTCAGGTTAACTGAACAACTACCTTGCCCCGGGTTAAATGTAAGGGTTGTATCCGCAAGAAACTCCTACTTCTAGGCTCGAAGTGGTTGACTAGGGATTAACTCCTTATATCTCCAGTGTTTGGGGATTTGAAAGAATGCATGTACATCATTGACGAGGTTTTATCCGAAAGCATACCGCAACAGTTATGGGTATTTCGTTTTCATCATCCTCCCTCAAATATTTGCTAAAGTGAAGTGAGAGAATTTTTTTGTGATTTTTGTGATAAATGATAAATAATGAACGAATGCGAATAAATTGATTCAAAACATGCATAAACATAACATTAACATAACCAAGTACAGATAACAATGTTTAGAGCAAATAGTACTTAAACAAACATTACAAAATAACAGGAATGCGGAAATGATAAATGGCACTGGCTGCCTTGATTTGAGGAATGAACTTCTCTTGATTGAATGCTTCAAAGTTGGAGACTACTCAGCTTGGTCTTCAACAACCCCTTCAAATGTCTTCACTTGTTGGCACCGTGCGGCGGCATTGGATTGTTCTGGACATTTGCATTTCTCGGAGTGAGAGTGAGGTCCTTAGAGTTGATCATATCCTGAATCAAGTGTTTGAAGGCATGACAGTTCTCGATTGTATGACCTGGAGCGCCTTTGTGATACTCACAGTGAGCATTGGCATCATAGTTCCGGGCATTGCCAATCTGAGGTGGCATATCTCTCAAAGTAAAAGGTCCTTTTGTCGTCAGCTATTTAAAGATTTCGGTGTATGACATAGGTAGGGGATCAATGTGCCTATCATACCCTCTTTGTTGATATGGTGGACGTTGTTGAGGAGCGCATTGTTGCTGTTGACCAGGCCGTTGTGGATAAGTCGGTTGCTGGTATGGTCCAGGTGCATATTGCGCGGCTGCAACCATAGGATGTGGACGTGGTCGATGAGCCATCTGAGGCAGAAATAGAGCTTGAAAGGCCTGCTGATAAGGCATTGGAGGAACTGGCTGATATGGCATAGGAGCATATTGTGCAGCAGCAACATAGGGATACTGGTAGTAGGGAACTGGTGCAGGTGCACTCTATTGAAAATTCCCACTCGTAGCAGAAATGGCATTTGTGTCTCCCTTTTTGTACCCGTTGAAAGGTTTCTTGGCTCCAGATTGGCTGCTAGAACCTCCTTGAATCTTTCCATTTTTTAAACCTTCTTCAATTCTTTCTCCTACCATCACCATGTCTGAAAATCCAGAACATACGCTGCTGATCAGCTTCTCGTAGTATTGCCCCTGTAGGGTACCCATGAAGATATCGATCAGTTCACGGTCAACCAATGGAGGATGCACTCTGGCAGCTAGCTCCCTCCAGCGTTGGGCATAATCTTTAAAGGATTTGCTTTCCTTTTGAGACATACTCTGAAGTTGAGTACGGTTAGGAGCAAGGTCAGTGTTGTACTTGTATTGCTTTTTGAATGCATCAGATAGATCAAGCCAAGTACGAACATTGTTGCATTCGAGCTGCATGTACCATTCTAAAGATGCTCCCGACAGGCTGTCTTGGAAGCAATGGATCATGAGCTTGTCATCTTTGGCATGAGCGGCCATTTTTCTGCAGTACATCCTCAAATGAAGCTCAGGACAGCTGAGGCCTTTGTACTTATCGAATTCTGGCAGTTTGAACTTAGCAGGGATCATAACATCTAGAACTAAGCACATGTCTGAGGCACTCAGAGAAGTTGAGTTGTGTCCTTCCATGATTCAGAGTTTTTTAGCTAATTTGCGGCACATCTTCATAGCTTCAGACTCTTGAGCAACATGGGGATTAGTGATTGGAACAGCAGTATGCATCTCATACTCAACTTGATGGTTCTCTTCAGTTTGAGGAAACTGGACTTGAGTCGGAATAAGTTGAGCTTGAGGAATAGCACCAAAAGAAACGCCAGAAGCAGGTATTGGTTGAGAAGTGACCTCTTCAACAGCAGGAGTGAAGCCTGGAGGCAAACCGTAGACCAAAGGATTTGGAACGGGAACTGAAGGCATTGCTCGTGAGGTAGATCCTTGCACTTGAGCATTGTTCATTGCGGCAGCAGCTTCGCGACGTTCTTCCATTCTTGCCAAAGCTTGCAAAGTCTCATAAATCTGGTCAATATTGCTCTTGACCAAGTCGATCTCTTCCCTCATGGCAGCTTGTTCTTCTTGAATCACGTCCATCAGTCTTCTAGTGTTGGCTCGAGTTAAGTACGGTCGTCTAGCTCGATACGAGCGTCGGGAAACCAACTTGATTTACTGAAGATGGAGGAACATGAAATAAGCTTTCGAATTTCGGAATGAAATGCAAGAATTGATGCAAATGAAATGATATGCAATGTCAGAATCCAGGATCACAAGATCAGGGTCTCATGAGCCCAAGGTACAGATGGAGGATACTCAGATCAGGAACTCACTGGGTAGACTCTAAAGTTTTAGGGATCCCAAAGTTATCAATTCATATGGCTGTTCATCACACGCGCCATAAGCATGACGGTTGATTGACTCCTCCATATGAATCTATTTTGGGTGAGATCTTCGTATCGACACCTATGAGAGCAAATTTTCTCGGGAGCCTATACTACGTGATCACCGACACGAGGTTTAAAACAAAGTCCTGGAGTTATGGAACTTTCTCAACTGTTTGATGCACGTGTCAATTTCATACATTCTTGACAGTCAATCAACTCCATTGAGTAAGTCTATTCCAAGTGAGGTTTTCGTATCGAGCCACACGAGGGCGAACCCTGGTGCCCAATACTACGCAACCATCAACTGATGTTTTAACCAAAAGGTTCTAAAGGTCCTCAGAGTTGATGACCCTAATGAAAGCAACTGAGCACACACGTCAAGGACTTGACGGTTGTCAGTATTCTCATCAGAATCTACTCCAAGTGAGATTTTCGTATCGACAACCTACGAGAGTGGTTCTCTCGGGAGCCCATACTACACAATCTCGCTAACTTATGTTTATACTCGTAAGCCCGGGCATAGAGCTTTTCCCTCAAGTTTCTTTTGCAAAGTATCGATCCAAATTATAGTACCAATGAGCCACAAGATATATAAAATGGAATGCGATAAAGAAAGCGAAAAAATAAACAAGCAAGGCATATAAGCAAACATCCAAACAAACGCGGGAACCTAGACTAGGCTTGACTCGCATAGGGGTGAACCAGTCCCCAGCAGAGTCGCCAGCTGTCGTACCCCGAAAAATACGACCAGACGCGATCCGAAATGGACGGGAGCCGCGCGCCGGATGGACTGAAGAGTCGCCACCTAATTCTATTTATTCCCGAAGAGGGAAAGGGAAGATATAAATACAACCCGGGGAGAGAAGGATGAGGACAAGGGTTTAAACACCCCAAATTTGCCCTCACCCATTCACACCATGGCTTGTGATCTTTTCATATGCATAATTTCAATCACATCATCACATATTGCATTTTTGCTTCACTGCATTGTTTCTAAGTCATCTGCATCTAGGGTTTGTGATCTGAGAAATCCAAGAGCCATTTGAGCCACTACAAAGGTCATCAATCACTTTAAAGAGGTCCATGTATGTTCTAGCATCATATTATATCCCCACAAAGTCAAGAAAATCAAAGAATCACAAGAACTGAAAAAGGCATGGAAGCAGAGCCAAGTTTAACTGCACAGATGACCTAAAATTAGGGTTTTGGTTTCAGAGGCCATAACTCCAAATTTTTTTTGGCCATTCTTGTTTCTATTGGTCTCTATATGATATGAGGATCATGCATATCAATTTTCATGAAGAAATTCCATGGGGAAGGCATCTGATCAAGGGATGACTTCTTGAGCAAGTCAGGGCAAAATCAGGGCATCTGAGGCCCCCAATGACCCAACCAAAGGGTGTTCTCCATCATTTTGAATGTGTATGATCTTTATTTGATCATAGAAGATGTTAGAAGTTCACAAAATTGAAGAATTTCAAGCCATTTGCAAAGTTGCCATTTTGGGAAAGTGACTTGTAATGAAAACTTGCCATTTTGGGAAAGTTTTTCAACCTCCTCTTTTTGGTTCAAAAATGCTTCAAATGAGAAAACGTTGGTCATGAAAGTTGTAGAATGGATCATTCCCTTTTCAAAAAGTACAAGAACTCATTCTAATTCATTTTGGATCAAAAGTTATGGCTTGTCAAAGTTGGACAAAATCACATAATTTCAAGTTTTACACCAAAGAGGCAAAGTTGCAAAACCTCATGCCAAGGCAAAATGTGACTTCAAATGGACTTCTATGCATTACAAAAACATGAACCATGACCTAAAAATCAGAATGCACCAAAGAATTTCCAAGTTTCATGACTTATGCTTCAAGAAACTTCAAAAGGGCCAAAACTTTGTGAAATTGCAAAAACTCACATAAACCCTAATCCACTTGCTGCATTGCCTCAAATTCATTTCCATGGACAACCTTGATTCAAGCTGTAGCAGACGTGCCCTTGTACCTTGACTGAAATAGCCCATACCTTCTCTTACACAAAAAGTTGACTTTATGTAAAATGGCCCATACCAATCAAGCTAGGCCAGCAACAACTCTCTGACCTATCCAAACTTGATACATGTACCAAAAGGAACTAAACACATAACACAACACAGCCTGATCTCTCCCACAAGTCAACATCCTCAAAACTCACCTATTATGCATTTTCATTCGAATCTCTCCATACAAGCTTCAAACCTCAAAACAAACTTCATAGAACCACTCAATATGATCCTCTGATCATTTCCCAACCATCAGTTTGCCCTAAAAAGCCCACAAACAGAAACACGATTTTTCACTTCCCTTCAACAGAACTTCATCAAACTCTTAAACCAGCCATAAGAAATTCCAAACAAGCATTGCAAGCTTCTCAGGGGGTTCATTCAAGGCATCTTGGACCAAAGAAGCAGCCAGAAAGTTCCAAAGACCAAAGCTTCAGTTCAGGTGAGCTCAAGAACAATTTTTCCAGAAACTTGTTTTTAAGTTACTAAATGATTCTTTATGCTTCACTGATCATGCTGATGTGTTTTGTTTTTAAAATGGTTGAGAAATGAGTATGTATTCATGTTCTGAAATTTTTTGACCTAAAACTGTTTTGATTCGATTCTCACTTTTGATGTGTTTTAAATGTTGTTTGTTTGTTGATTCTTAATGTATGATGTATGGGGATCATTTCTGGGCAGAGAGATTGGATTTTAGAGGCCTAGGGAAGAAGATAGCAATTTTCAGGGAGAGGTGTGGCCGGAGAAGATGACCGGAGGTCATTTCCGGCCACCTGAGAGTCATTAGCATATTAATGATGTTTAGGGCTCAGTTTGAATTTGGACCATGGATCTGTTTGACTTGCGTTGACTCCCGCGCGTTTGAATGGACCAGATCTTTCATTAAAACCCTAATCCTAATTAATTAGATTAATTAATTAAGTTTAATTTAATCCAGTCAGTTCAAATGTGGACCGTCCAGATGCGCGCGGGTCAATTCCCTCCTTTTCTCTTTGAATCTCAGCCAGTGGATTGGACTACTTTCATTAATTCATATTTAACTTTCATTTTTATTTTATTTTCTTTCTCATTTATTTTAAAATATCAAAACACATTATAAAAATTTTATTTTTTGCATGCTGTCTTAAACTATTTTTCTCATTCTGAATATAATTTTATTTTTATTTTTTGCATTAAAAATTATTTTAAATCATTTAAATGTTTATTTTTAATTAGTTAATGAAAATTAATTAATTAAAAATGCATTTAGGTATTTAAAAATCACCAAAAAAATCACATTGCATTTAAAAACATTTAGAAACATTATCAAACTCTCAAAACAAATTTCTTTTTGGTTCTTGATGCATTTTGACAATTTTCATTGGAATTAAATTCTTTTAAAGGCGATATTTTTGTTCAAATTTGGAAAAATCCATTCTTCCTAACCATTGAGAGTTTGATGATGGTTCTTCTTGAATTGCATCCTCCATAGCATGTAGTTTATAGGATAAAATTGGCTTGAATTCATATTTCATTTTCAATTTGTTTTGTATTTTTCTTTGAGAGGTATCCCAAAACCCTAATTGACTTGAGAAATTCATAACTTGCACTAGGTTAAGAGTTAGGTCCCCTCCTTTGGGCAATGAACTTGTGTAGGGTTAGGGTTCCCTTTGTCCCATTTTTAATTTTTTATCACATCATTTGCTTCTGGTTTTGAATTTTTGCATTGCATGTTGTATGTAAACCCTAATTTGTGCCTTCTCTTGTATCCATTTTCCATTTGCTTGCATTCAAGAACTTGCCATGACATTTTGTACATCCACATGATTCATAAGACATCTTAGGACATATTAGAACCATGATTGATCATTGCATCATTCCTTTGCCATGTTGTATGTTCATTTCACTTCATAAACATTCTTGAATCTTATGGTTCAAAGCATGCTTCATTTGCATCCTTATGCTTGTTTGATCACTCTCATCTCTTGTCATGTGTTTGCATCATCTCTTAGCATCATTAACATCATGAATATACTTCTGACTTTGTCTTGCATCATGACATCTCATCTCATTTGCATTGCATTTCATTTCTTTTGCTAACTTTTCAGGTGGTAAGTTGTTTTGAGAAGTGAATTTGCCTTCACTTCTCACAATCTCTCTTCATCTCTCTTATGCATCATTGCTGCATTTTATCTTTGTATTAGAGTGAGCTTGCTCATTCATGCTCTTTCCTACTTTCTTTCTCCAAGCAACTTGTCTTCTTAAGTGAAGCAAGTTGTCTTGCTTCTCTCTGCTTCTTTCTCCTTTCAATTGCTTCTCTCCTTGGTGGCTCTTTGAAGATATTTCTCTCTTAAGCCTCATTAACCCTAGGAACAACCAAGCATGATCACAATTAGGGTTTGATTAGTCCTCCATTTATCTTTTACCTTTGTGTCATCTTTGGGTCTTCTCTTCTCATCTCATAATCAAGGACTAAACCTTAAAGGTTTTAAGGCTTTGTGATTAGGGTTATGCCTGTATCCTTCTATTAGGATGGAGTGTATAACTTTTATCCTAAGTGTTAGACCCTTCATGTGTTTAAATCCTTTAATCAATGCACTTAATAATCACCAAGACATTAAGCTTGTAACTTGGGCCTTGCATTAGGGTTCTAATTCTTCCTTAATTGGTTAAGAAGGACTAACCCTAGTGTTAATGGACAAGTCCTCCTCAAGTTGTCTTACAAACCATAAAATCCACTTCTTCATCTTATCATTGACTAAAATCCATTTAATAAAGGCTTTGTTTTGTCATGAGGTTAATCCCTAATCATGGATTAAGTTGAGGAGCCTTCCTCATCTTAAATGCTCTCATCTATTATCCTTCTATTAGGATGGTGTAATGGGTCCATTAAATCCCTGATTATGGCTTAATCTCATTACTCAACACTAAACAAAAACAACAAAAACATCTAAATAAATACAAGTAGGTTAATGATCATAATCCTACATCATGGTGATTAAGTGTGAGGTGCTTACTTCATATTTAAAGTATTCTCATTACCCCTAATCAGAGGGAGGATGTGATGAGTTTACTAACCCTTGGTTTAGGCTTAAGCTCATTAACTTATGACAAATCCAAAAGCAATAAAAGATTGAAAACACAAAAACAAACAATAATCGTCTCCTTCGGGATTCTTTTCTCATCATCTTCACTCATAAACGAGAACTTGCTTCTTCCGTCTAAAGCAAGACAGTTTGCACCTGAGCCAGACAGGTCATACACTTGAGCATAGACAAGTAAGTAGTTCATCAGTCAATTTATCTTTCAGTCTCTTTGAGTCGAACTACGGTGTTCTGACTTCCTCATTGCACGAGAGGATACGTAGGCATAACTTAACAGTTATCGAACAAAAGTCTCTGTATATTCCCCCCTCTTCCAGCTTCATTCTTTTAAGCCTCATAGTCTTGAGCTTTCCCTCTTATTCTTACACTGACACTTCTCTTATACATTTCACTTTTCTTTTGCACTGACACTTGCATTCTTTTCCAGCTTTGATACGCAAATTGCACTGACACTACCCCTTTAAAACACAAATCTCTTAAGCGTGGATCCCGTCGAGTACGACGGATAATCTGGGTGCTAATACCTTCCCAGGTTGTAACCAACCCCCTTTCTCAGTTTCTCTGGTTCGCAACCGTCTTATCCATATCTTTTCTCGGGTCTATGCAGCATTACCTTTCCTCCGGGATAAAAATGCCTAGCTGGCGACTCTTTTCTTTTCTTTTGAGTTCATCCTTGTGTGTTCTCATCCCTTTTTCGCCGACCGTTCGCGTCTGTACCCCTCTTGGCCGTGTGTCATTTGGTGGGAGCGACAGCTTGGCGACTCTGCTGGGGAACCTTATACTGTAACCAGGGCTTCTGGTTCTTTTTGTGGGTTCCTCCTAGCGCTTGTTTGATTTGTGTTTACTGGGGTGTTATGTGCTATGTGTGTTTATTTGCCTTATTTATTGCTTTATGTACAGTCTTGTTTATTGCTTTCTTTACAGTTTTATACATCATACTGTCATCTTGCTGGATCTGGTTTGTTGTTTTGATGGGTGGGGTTCTATTGAGAGATTGAGGTCCTATACCTGGGACCTGAGTGACACCTAGGCTAGAGTGGTTCATGTTATTTCCCATTCCATTTCGGTCTGGTGTGGGAATATGAAACACGGTTCAGATGTGGGTTTCTTCTTGAGAACTCTGTGCTACAGATTTCCTGTAGTGCTAGGGCTATCTGGGAAGCCTGCTAAGTATGGATGACCTTTATTATGACCTTCAGAAACTGAGGTGAATTAGAGGAGGATCTTTTATGGTTATTGTAAACACTGTACCTCCGGGTTAGAAGTGTTTACACTTCTCATAACTGATCCAAGTCTGAGGATCCTTGTTCTAGAACACCACCTGTGAGGGGGTTGGGTTGTTTACAGGTTTTCAGGTATCCTTGGCCACATCATACCCTGTTACTATTTGGTTTAAGAGTACCTCATTTTGGACGGTTCTTGTGATTTAACCCTGGACATGTGACTCTTTATTTGAGTCCCCCACCTTGGTTACTGGATTTCTGAACCTCCATCTGGACTTCTTGAACATACATGGGCCTTATATCAAGACAGATAATCAGATCCAGCTTGATCACAAACCCTTGCATATCATTTGCATACTCATCATTTGCATCATTTAACATTTGTTTATTTGTTTTTCAGGGTATCCACATTATATCTGGTTTGGTTTTGACCCCTTCTTTTGCATAGGCCTCTGCTTCAGTTGTCTTCATCAGTTGTCTGCTTCAGCTATCTTCATCATCACCAGCATCAGCCTATCAGTGGCTCATCTCCAGTATCAGTCTTGATCCTCATCAGCACTTGTCTTCAGCTCTTCATCAGCAGTCATGGCTACTCCCAGGAAGAGCAACATATCATACCATTTCTTTGAACTTGTGTTGATTGGCATCAGGCAAGTCCAGTCGCTTATCACTCCTGACCACATCCCATTATTCAGAGAGCATTATAGAGGTATCCTGGATATGGTCATGGACCTGGACCCTTCTCAGAGGAGCATGATCCACACATGCTTGCAGTTTTATGATCCTCCTTTGAGATGCTTCACATTTTCATACTTCCAGCTAGGACCTCTATTGGAGGAGTTTTCATCATTGATTGGAGTACCTGTCAGAGGTGGAATCCCTTTCAACCCAGAAATAACTTTTCCCAGCAATGGAGAAGTAGCAAAAGCACTATACCTGGAGCCTGCCTTGATTAAGCAAAGCATGACAACAAAAGCTGGAATCCCTGGTCTTCACTTGGACTTCTTGATTTCTCAGGCCATCTTGAAGGTTTCCTTGGGAGAATGGAGGGCAGTCTGTGCATTGTTAGCCCTCAGCATATATGGGGTTATACTGTTTGCAGATGAGCCCAAATTTATCAGCAAGAATGCCAGTACCCACATTGCTGGGAGATTTCTATTACTCCATTCATCAGAGGAATGAGAAACAAAGAGGGAAGTTGGTGAGATGCTGAGCTCCTTTGTTTCACACTTGGCTGCTCAAACACCTACCTAAGACAGATGCCTTCCTGAACCCCCACCAGCAGAAGAATTGGGCCAAGAGGCTCATTGCTTTAACTTCAGATGACATCAGATGGTGCACCCAGAGCACCAAAGGCAAGGACATAATCACTAGATGTGGGCAATACCCAAATGTGCCTCTGATAGGAGTAAAGGGTTGCATCAACTACAATCCTTTGTTGTTTAAGAGACAACTGGGCTATGCTTTGGTTCACCCCCCTAGAATGCAAGATTTAGCAGGGACCCTGTATTGTGAGATAAAGCCTAATCTAGCTGCTGTCAGACAAGCATCCTGGGCTTGGGACAATATCCAGACAAAGGGGATGGCCATTCTTGGGAGATGTAATAATGTTGCTTCATCTCAGTACTATGACTGGTCCCATGCTAGGGCTCAGATTACTGGAATGCCTTTCACCATTGAGGATATACCTAGACCATCCACAGCACAGCCAGCAGTAACTGTCAGCCTGGAAGAATTTGAGAAGCTGAAGGAAAGGAATGAGAATCTGTCTCAAGCTCTGAAGAAGACCCTTTGGGAAAGAAGTGATGGTCGTCTGGACATTGAGAGGTTGGAGAAGCTTAGGGTGGAGCATCTGACCAAGATTGAGAAAACAGAAGACTACATCAAAAAAGCAAGAGCTGGGGAGCAAATATTGAAGAATGCCTGTAAAGAGGCCAAGCTTCAGAATGCTAGGACTGATCTCTATCTGCAAGAAAGTAAGGCTAGGTGGGTCAGGATCACTGAAGCCCGGACACAAGAAGATCAGAGAACTCAAGCCAGGATTGAGCAATTAGAGGCTAATGAGAAGAAGCAACAGGAGGCTTTGCTGACAGCCCAAAAGGAGATTTCAGAGTTGAAGCTTAGGGCTGGATTGAAGAGATCAAAGGACCAGGACAGGCACAAGAAGCTGACCACTGCCATTGCCACCAGAAACCTCCTCATCAGGACTATTACAGAGCATCCAGCTGGTCCAGTGACTGAAGCACTTTTGAAGGAGTTTAAGGAGGATGAGTTTGGACTAGATTTCTGACTTTTTGATTGTTTTTGTTTTCATTTGATGTACTTTTCTTTTGTGTTGTATTTTGACCCTTCAGGGGCATGTGTTGTAAAAAACAAACTATGTATGATTCACCATTTGTAATATATTTTAGTTTGTTTCCATTGTGGGGTTTCTTTTTCTCAACAACATCAAAGCATCTTCCTCGGGGTCTGGAAAGGTCAAAACCAAGAACCAAGCCGGATACCTTGGAAAACAAATAAGCATACTGCATTGCATACTAACTTTTGTTTTGTTTTGTAGGTTTTGTTATTACTTTGTTTGTTTCTAACTCTGTTGTGGTTCAGGAAATATTGCTCGCAGAAGAGTATTCCCCGTCAACCGTACGCACCGGTACCATACTCGCAATAACCTTCCTGGTATTCAAATGGATCAAGTACAGCAGGACCTGACTGAGGTCAGAACTCAGATGGCTAATGAAAGAGTGGAGATGAGGAACCAAATGGCTCAATTCATGACTGTGATGACTGGCTTGGCCCAGAGCCAAGAAAGGTTAAGGGCATTGGTAGAAAGACAAACTCCCGAGGAACCTCATCCTGGAACTGGAGGAACTAGTAATAATGAGGGAGGTCAGCCTCATGTTAATCCACCAGTATTTGGACCTCATCTAGATCCGGAAGTCAATATCCCAAGGAATGTGCAAGGCAACACTGCTGCAGGCAGGATCTTGCAAGAAGATCCTCAAGAGGAGAAGTTTACTGTAATGGGAGCTGGGGATGAAGTCTATGATAGGAGTGTCGCTCCCACCAAATGAGGCTAGGTCAAATGGGGTACAGACGCGAACGGTCAGCGAGAGGAGGAATGTGAGAGCACACAGGAGTGAACTCACAAGAAAAGACAAGAGTCACCAGCTAGGCATTTTTATCCCGAAGGAAAGGTAATGCTGCATAGACCTAGAAAGATATGGACAAGACGGTTGCGAACCAGAGAGACTAAGAAAGGGGGTTGGTTACAACCTGGGAGGGTATTAGCACCCAGATTGTCCGCCGTACTCGACGGGATCCACGCTTAAAAGATTTGTGTTTAAAAGGGGTAGTGTCAATGCAATCTGTGTATCAAGGAGCTGGAAAAGGATGTACAAGTGTCAGTGTAAGAAAAGTGTAGTGTATATAAGTGAAGTGTCAGTGTAAAGACAGAGTGAAATGCTCATAATAATGAGGCTAAAAGAATAAGGCTAGAAAGAGGGGGAATATACAGAGACTTTTGTTCGATAACTGTTAAGTTATGCCTACGTATCCTCTCGTGCAATGAGGAAGTCAGAACACCGTAGTTCGACCCAAAGAGACTGAAAGATGAATTGACTTGTGAACTGCTTACTTGTCTATGCTCAAGTGTATGACCTGTCTGGCTCAGGTGCAAACTGTCTTGCATTAGACGGAAGAAGCAGGTTCTCGTTTATGGGTGAGTGAGATGAGAAAAGAATCCCGGAGGAGACGATTATTGTTTGTTTTTTTGTGTTTTCAGTCTTTTATTGCTTTTGGATGTTTGTCATAAGTTAATGAGCTTAAGCCTAAACCAATGGGTTAGTAAGCTCATCACATCTTCCCTCTGATTAGGGGTAATGAGAATACCTTAAGTGTGAAGTCAGTGTCTCACACTTAATCACCCTGATGTAGGATTAAGGTCATTAACCTATTTGTTATTATTTAGATGTTTTTGTTGTTTTTGTTTAGTGTTGAGTAATGAGATTAAGCCATAATCATGGATTAAACAAACTCATTACACCATCCCAATAGAAGGATAATAGATGAGAATGTTTAAGCTGAGGAAGACTCATCAACTTAATCCATGATTAGGGATTAACCTCATGACAAAACAAAGCCTTTATTAAGTGGATTTTAGTTAATGATATGATGAAGAAGTTATTTTTAGGGTTTGTAAGACAACTTGAGGGGGACTTGTCCATTAACACTAGGGTTAGTCCTTCTTAACCAATTAAGGAAGAATTAGAACCCTAATGCAAGGCCCAAGTTACAAGCTTGATGTCTTGATGATTATTAAGTGAATTGATTAAAGGATTTAAACACATTAAGGGTTTAACACTTAGGATCAAAGTTATACATTCCATCCTAATAGAAGGATGCAGGCATAAGCTTAATCACAAAGCCTTAAAGCCTTTAGGGTTTAGTCCCTGATTATGAGATGAGAAGAGAAGACTCAAGGATGACACAAAGGCAAAAGCTAAATTGGGGACTAATCAACCCTAATTATTATCAAGCTTGGTCATTCCTAGGGTTTGTGAGGTTTGCAAGAAAGATCTTCAAAGAACCACCAAGGAGGGGAGCAGATGAAAGGAGCAAAGAGAAGCAAAACAACTTGCTTCACTTAAGAAGTCAAGTTGCTTGAAGAAAGAAGGTGAGATGAACAAGAATGAGCAACCTCAATCCAATACACATACAAAAATGCATCAATGATGCATAAAAGAGATGAAAAGAGAATGTGATAAGTGAAGGCAAATTCACTTCTCAAACAACTTACCACCTGAAAAGGTTAGTAAAGAAATGAAATGCAATGCAAAATGAGATGCAATGTGATGATGCAAACCAAAACCAGAAGCATGAGTATGATGTTAATGATGCTAAGAGATGATGCAAACATGAGACAAGGCATGAGAATGATCATACAAACATATGGATGCAAGAGAAGCATGCTTAGAACCATGAACATACATGAAAAGTTATGAAATGCAAATGACATACAACATGGCAAATGAAAGATGCAATGATCAAACATGATTCTAATATGTCTTAAGATGTCTTATGAATCAAATGAATGCACAAAATGTCATGGCAAGTCATGGTATGCAAGCAAATGAAAGATGGATGCAAAGGAAAGCATGAATTAGGGTTTATGAACAATGCACAAAACAAAATTTAAAACCAGAAGCAAACATCATGATAAAAATTTGAAAATGCATTCAAAGGAACCCTAAACCTATATAAACTCACTGCCCAAAGGAGAGGATCCAATTCTTAACCTAGTGAGAGTTATGAATTTCCTAAGATTGCTAGGATTTTAAGGTACCTTGTCAAGAAAAATGCCAAACAAATAGGAAATGCAAGATCAATTCATGCCAATTTAATCCTATAAACTACATGTTATGCAAGATGCAATGCAAAAAGAATCATTATCCAACTCTCAATGGTTAGGCAGAAATGAATTTTTGAAGTTTGGATCAAAATAATGCCTTGAAAAGAAATTAAATCCATTGAAAATTGTCAAAAGGCATCAAGATCAAAAAATAAATTTGGTTTGAAGGTTGGACAATGTTTCTAAATGATTTTAAATGTTTCATGAATTTTTTTGTGATTTTTAAATACTTAAAAGTATTTTTAATTAATTAATTCTCATTACTCAATTAAAAATAAACTTTTAAATGATTTAAAAATGTTTTTCAATGCAAAAAATAAAAATAAAAATATATTTGGTTTCTGAAAATTAATAAAAGGTTTGATAAAAATTTTCAGAATTTTTCAAAGTGTTTTGCTATTTTTAATAAAATGTATAAAAGAAACGAAATTAAATGAAAATAAAATTGAATTTAAACTGAAAATGGGAAAGTCAGCAGATCAAAGGGTCAGCATTCAAACTTGAACACGCGCGAATTGACTTGGCGCGCATCTGGACGGCCAGCATTCAAACTTCCGTAATTAAGACTAAACCCTAATTAACTAACCCTAATCACTTTCAGATGACCGGAACAGTGTTCCGGTCATCTTCTCCGGCAGGCCAAAATCCCTATCTCTCTTAATACGCATCAAATCCTCACAAAACTCTCCAGAATCAATCTATGAACATCACTAAGCATAAACCCTAACTCAAACAACATTTATTTTCAATGAATCAAAGGAAACAAGCAAGAACAATTTTACGGGCAAACTTTCAGACAAACCATACATGGCCATTTCTCACTCATTTTCAAAAATAAAAGGTTTAGTGAACTCAGGGAAGCATGCAGATCATTTTAGAAACAAGAAATAAGAGTTCTGGAAAAATGAATTTCCATGGCTACCTGAATCGAAGCTTTCAACCCAAGAGCTTTTGGACCAGTTCCTTGCTTCCAATCAACTCCAATGAACCTCCTGAGAAGCTTGCAATGCTTGGTTGGAGTTTAAAATGGCTGGTTG
Source organism: Lathyrus aphaca (assembly GCA_963966055.1). Classification (NCBI taxonomy): domain Eukaryota; kingdom Viridiplantae; phylum Streptophyta; class Magnoliopsida; order Fabales; family Fabaceae; genus Lathyrus; species Lathyrus aphaca. Next base: position 167,736,833 of record OZ014523.1, read on the forward strand.
GAGAGATTGCTTGAGTTCTGTTCAAAGAGGGGCAGAAATCGTGTTTTGATTTCAGTGAGTTTCAGGCTATGGTGATGGGTGGGAAATGATCCTGGGATGATGTTGAGTTGCTTTGTGAAAGAAGTTTGAAGTTTTGTTAAGTGTGCTGAGAGTTTCGAAAGAATATGCAAGAGGGATGATTTTTGTGAACTTGTGAATGCTGAGGTCTTAGGCTGTGTTCTTGTGTGTTATGGCTTGCATAAAGTCCACATATCAAGTTGTGATAGGTCTGTGGAGTTGGTGTGGGCTATGCTGATTGGTATGGGGTGATTTGCAAAAAGTCAAGCAAGTTGTACTTTGAGGTATGGGCAAGTGGCAGGCTAAGATAGGGGCATGGCTTGGCTCAGCTGAGTTTAGGGAGAACCATAGAATCTGATTAGAAGCAATGCAGCAAGTGGATTAGGGTTTATCATGGGTTTTGCAACTTTGTGATCTTTGGCCCTTTTTAAAGTTTCTTGATCCACAAGTCATGAAAATGAGTGATCCTTTGGTGCAATCTGACTTTTAGGCCTTGGTTCATGTTTGTGTGAAGTTTAGAAGTCCATTTGGAAGTTCAATTTGCCTTGGCAAGTGGTTTTGCAACTTTGCCTCTTTGGTAGAAAACTTCAAATTATGTGATTTTGGCCAACTTTGACAAGCCACAAATTTTGATCCAAAATGAATTAGGTCATGTTCTTGTACTTTTTGAAAATGGAATGATCCATTCTACAACTTTCATGACCAAAGTTTTTTCATTTGAAGCATTTTTGAATCAAAAAGCAAGGGTTGAAAAAGTTTCCCAAAATGGCAATTTTCATTATAAGTCAACTTTCCCAAAAAGTCAACTTTGCAAATGGCTTGAAATTCTTCAAATTTGTTAACTTCTAACATCTCCTATGATCAAATAAAGATCATACATAATCAAAATGATGATGAACACCCTTTGGTTGGGTCATTGAGGGCCTCAGATACCCTGATTTTGCACTGACTTGCTCAAAAAGTCAACTCTTGATCAGATGACTTCCCCATTGAATTTCTTCATGAAAATTGATATGCATGATCCCTATACCATATAGAGACCAATAGAAACAAGAATGACCAAAAAAATTGGAGTTATGGCCTCTGAAACCAAAACCCTAATTCTAGGTCATCTGTACAGTTAAACCTGGCTCTGCTTCCATGCCATTCTCAGTTCTTGTGATTTTTTGACATTCTTGACTTTGAGAGGATATATTATGATGCTTGAACATACATGGACCCCTTTGAAGTGATTGATGACCTTTGGAGTTGCTCAAGTGGTTCTTGGATTGCTCAGATCACAAACCCTAGATGCAGATGACTTAGAAACAATGCAGTGAATCAAAAAATGCAATATGAGATGCTATGATGGAACTTATGCATATGAAGAGATCACAAGCCATGGTGTGAATGGGTGAGGGCAAATTTGGGGTGTTTACAGCTGCCCCTATTCAAGCATGAGTTAGCTGTGCAGAAAGTAAGCAACGGCTTAACAGGCAAACAAGATAACTTGTGGTTGAATACCAAAGACAGTCCAAAATTTGCACTCACAGAATGAAGAAGAAAAGGGATATAGATTGTAAAAGAAAATAAAGTATATTGTAAAGTGTGGGCGACGGAGGACGACCGTCGAGCAGAGGACGACTGCTGGGGAAAGAGCAATGACGGGGACGGCCGACATGCTGGGGAAAATGCGGGAAATAAAGCAATGACGGGGACGGCCGACAAGCTGGGGATAAAAGGGACTATGATGGGGACGGCAATCAGGTTCATAAAGTAATGTAAACAACGATGGGGACGGCCATCGGGCTAAACTGATGAAGGACAATCACCAGGAAAAGGAAAAGGGACCACGACGGGGACGGGGACGGCCATCGGGTTAAAGAATAAATGAAATAATGATGAGGGACGATCATCAAAGGTGAAGGACGATCACCTAGCAGGGGACGGCTGCTCTGAAAATATCACGACATAGGACGAATGCCGGATAAAAGGTCGACGATGGGGACGGCCATCGGACGAGCATGATGAAGGACGATCATCAAGAGGTGAAGGACGATCACCTAGCAGGGGACGGCTGCTCTCAAGGTTTATCATGACATAGGACGAATGTCAGATAACAAGATCAACGATGGGGACGACCATCGGATGAGCATGATGAAGGACGATCATCAAAAGGTGAAGGACGATCACCTAGCAGGGTACGGCTCCTCTCAAGGTTTATCATGACATAGGACGAATGTCAGATAACAAGATCAACGATGGGGACGGCCATCGGATGAGCATGAGGAAGGACGATCATCAAAAGGTGAAGGACGATCACCTAGCAGGGTACGGCTACTCTCAAGGTTTATCATGACATAGGACGAATGTCAGATAGAAAAAGGTTGCTTTGCTGGTGACCTACTGGGGAATAGTAAACACGGACGAGTGTTTACACCCAAGAAATAAAAGGTATAAGTGTTTTGATGTTGTGTATAGATTAAAGATGCGGACGAGCATCTCTAAGACCACGATACGGACGAGTATCGGGTAGAAACAAATACTGACACATGTTCAGAGATGATGATACGGACGAGTATCAGCTGGTTAACAAGGAACACGAGCGAGTGTTGATTCTGAGGGGACTCTTATGGGGAATAGTAGACACAGACGAGTGTCTAATTCAAGAAAACATAAGTGTTTGACACGTGTATGGATTAAAGATGCGGACGAGCATCCCTAAGACTATGATACGGACGAGTATCAGGTAGAAACAAACGCTTGACGCATGCTCTGAGATGATGATACGTGTAACACGGTGGGAGAACTGACTTTAGTTATGTTGCGGATAGCAAGAGTCGCCACTGACTTTTATTTTATCCAAAGGAAAGGCATAAAAGAACAGGAAAGACCTTTTTTAAAAGATTTTTGGGTCCGGGGGGTAGGTTATGTAAAGGGAAGGTGTTAGCACCCTTTACATCCATGGTTATCCATGGGCTCTTAGTTACTTAGCTCACTTTAAAATGTTTTTGAAATGTGAAGTGTGTGAACAGAAATTTTCATAAGAGTTTGATAATGATCCATGTACGGATGCGTAAAAAAACCTTTGTTTGGAAAATTTGTTTGAAAGTGTGAAGTGTTTGAAAAGTTTTTGAATAGTGAGCAAGCAACTATGAGGAACCTACCCTAAGTTTAAGTCTTTTCTGTTCTTGAATCCCTTAAGTGGTAAGACTATCCCTATTATTAAGGAATAGGTAGTCATTACCTTGGATGTGAGGGACAAGTGAAGGGACATCTGTTTATGTAGGCAACTGTGAGGTGTATTAAGCAATTTTAGAGGGACTGTCATCTTTATTCGGAAGGGACAAGATCATTACGAAGGCAACATTCGAAGAGGGACTTGATCTTTTATTGTAAGGGACTAGATGACTTTATTTTGAGGGACTTTTGCTTTATACACCCCACTTGACCTTTTGATTAGGCAACAATGAGAGGTATCCCTAAGGAAGTGAGATGGCGATCAAAGATCGACTTACGTGTGTGAGTGTACAATTTAATATTTTATCTTTAAATTAAGTGATCTAAATTAATTTTAAATAAACATACATGTTACACTCCCTATTTACTAACCATAGCATAAAATAAATAATAAACATTATAAAATATTACATCCAGGAGCAACTACATAATAATGATAAAAGCAATTTAAATAAATAAGCAAAATAAATAAGTAATTATAATTGGGTTAGTAAAAATAATAATAATAAAAATAACAAATTAAATGGGGTTAGTAATAATTATATAAACATAATTAATAATAATAATGAAACAAATAAGGATATTATAATAAACAAAATTTTTAAAGGTTAATAAGAAAATATGAACAATTATATTAATTATTATAAAATTTGAAATTATATGTAAATTATAAAATTAAATCAATTATGAACATATTATGAAAATAAATTATAATTACAAAAATTAAATTAGCAATTTTTAAACATATAATAGAAATTATTTACATGCAAAATTAAATTATAAACAATTATAGAATATTTACATATTATAAAAAAATAAATTAAGCATTTTAATTTTTAAACATATTTATGTACAAAAATTTAAATTATAAGCAATTTATACATTTAATAAAAATTAGATTAAGAATTACCTTATAAATATAATATATACAAATAATAATATTAAACAAAAATAGAAGAAGAAAAAATTAGGGTTTTGAAAATTATTATGATTAATTAGAGTTTTGAAAAAGAATTAGGATTTATATATAAAATATTAGGTTTTTTAATATACAATATTAATTTAATTATATACATATAAATATATAAAAAAACATAATATAAGTTTTATAAAAGAAAAATGATTCATATATATTGTTTAGAAATTTGTTTAAATTAATTTAGAAAAAATAATATGAAGAAATAATAGAAGAAATAAAATAAGAAAAAAAACAAAACAAAAAAAAAACAGGACCTGGGATTTGAACCCAGGTCCTTTACCTGGACAAGCAAGAACATGACCACTGGGCTATGCGCGCTGGCTGGTAGTTTTCCACCTCCAATTTGTTTTGTTCTCATCCTGGAAAATATCATGAAAAAAACAAATAAAACACAAAAAAGGCCTGGGGGAATCGAACCCAGGACCTTCACAATATCACACAAGCACCTTAACCATTCCAGCTGGGAGAGCGCACCTATACATATGGTGACTATAATAAATAATATATGAAAGTTAATAGTTATCTGGAAAAAATAAGAAAAAAGTGGTGAAGCCAGGATTCGAACCCCTGCCTTCAAGGAATCTACGCGCATACACAACCAACTGAGCCATTACAGCGTTTTATGAAATATAACAGAAACAAATCATAATAAAATAAGTTCCATATTCAAATTATGTTTTTCGCGCCAGGCCAGCTTCATCTTCTTCAAATTTCCTGCGAAAATAACTAGGAATTTTGTTGCGTGTTTTCCTGCGAGTTTCAAAGTACAAAACCCTACGAAATTGAACAAGCATCAAAACAGTAAAATTTCTTAACAATGATCAGTGTTTCATAATCCCCAAGGTCCATGGAATTGTCCTATGTTCTTAGAACTTATTTATATTAGGTTTATGACAAAACCCCAAATCCATAGCCGAAACCCTAGCAATGGTGGATCTTTACTCCTGCATAGAAAATCAAATTAAACTGCCCAGAAACGTTCACAAGCTCAACACAAACACAAATCTAGAATCAAAATCAATTTATATTACATGTATGTATGAAAACGAAAAAAATCATAAATGTATCAATATTTGAATTCGGTTTGTGCTATATGGGAGGTTTTGGATGCAAATGAGGATTGGGATCGCATTAGAGATGTTCAAGGAGTGTGTTTGAACCTTTAAAATGCTTTGATATCTCTTCCAACCAAGAAACCGAATTTGAAGTTTTGTGAGGTTTTTGAAATTTGCAAACTTACACTTTGGAGCTGGAATTCGTGGGCAATCATTAGGGTTATGTTCTATACTTATAGTACAATGATTTTAGGTCAAAAAAACTTGGTCATTGTGTGAGAGATTTGATTGGAAAAGATTCAAAAAGATTATGCCTTAAAAATCAAATATCCTTGTATGAACACCCTCTATTTTAGGAAAATCAACATGATTCTCTTACCACTTTGATACCAATCAACTTTATGAATTTCTAGAAGCTCAATCCTTTTTAAATCTTTGACTTTTATATTTTATTTTAATTTAAAATGATTTTTAATGAATTAAATCAAAATAAATAAAAATAAAATGATAAAATATCTGATTTTTATTGACTTGGGTCGTGCATGAGGTCATAGTATGGATTGGGTCATCATATGGCAAGCCCATTTAGAAAAAATTGGTTTTAGACCTCCATTTTCTTCATAAACCAACCAAAAATTTCCCAACTTTACAAGGGCCCACATCCTTCAATTTTAATGATATGAGGGTGTTCTTGGACATTTTGGAAAGCTTGAAGAGTCCTCTAACCAACCCCACTAGTTTCATGTTCATATCATTCACCATTCTCAAATTATGCCCTTTTGAAGTTGTTGACTTTTTGTTGACTTTCAAAAGGACCTATAATGTCTTAGCTCATACCTTCCAAATGAAGCATTTTTGGGCTTGGCTTGTGAGACAAAAAGTTGTAGAGAATTAAATTTCCTTCAAAATGAGCTTTGGATGGAGACTTGGTGATGAAGCATGTGAAAGTTATGGCTGGTCAAAGTTCAGTTGACTTTTACTGAGGAAACCCTAATTTAGAAACTCCTGATTCTTGATGATCTGAAATATCCTTGATGAATCATGATCAACCCTTGATCAAATGATGAATTTTACTTAATATACTTGATATTGGCAAAAAATCATGAAGTTTGACTTTGGTTTGACCACAGTTGACCTCAGTTTGACTTTTTAACTACTTTGACTGATTTTGACTTATCTGATCATCTGACTGAGCAAACTTTTGAGAAAAGTCTTGAAACTTGTCATGGGGGTTCTTAAACACATATAAGATGTTATGAAGCTCACTTGAAGTCTTGGAAGTTCACTTAGCCTGATTAAAGTCAAAACCCTAGTTTTGGATGCACTGCTTAGGAGGTGCATTGTCTGAGGGAATTGTCAACTCTTCTGACCAATTGTGAACTTTGTGAACCATTATAAGATGTCTTGTGAACCTTGTGAACCTCATGGGAGGTCTTGTGAACCTTGTGAACCTCATAAAGCATCTTGTAGACTTCATGAACCTCATGAAAGGTCTTGTAAGCATTGTGAATCTTGTGAACCTTCTTAGCACACAAAGTCTTGTATTGTGAGGGCAAATTTTGGGGTGCAACAATACGGACGAGTATCAACTGGTTAACAAAGAACACGGACGAGTGTAGAATCTGGGGGGAGTGGTATATACAAGATACGGACGAGTATCTGTATGAGTGACGTAAGTATGAGTGGTGTACAGGAGGGTGTTTAACCTGCTGGGGAGAGTGACACAGACGAGTGTCAAGAAGAGAAAAGTATAATATGAACAAGTGTACGCTTTACTAAGTGTATAGGTAACTATGTTGGGGAAGGTGACACGGACGGGTGTCAGGAAGCATCTGTATCTTTAGGGAAAGTGCCTGGGCTCTCTGTCGGGGATATGGGGAGTCTTTCGTATAATTGATGGATTGTCAGTATTCACAAGTGTTTGATTCAGATCATGGCCTATGATTATGCAATATGTTTGATTTTTTCCGTAATGCCCCGTATTAGACGGAATGCTACGCTCTGTGGGGAGAATAATGATGCGAATGCTATGATTATGCAAAAGGTACCGATCCGGGATTTGGATCCCGATGCTACGAAAATCTCTGGTCGATCTGCTTAAAGTGAATATCCCAGCTGGGGATGAGATCATTGACATGTGGGACTCTGCTTGGGGATATAGGTCACTGATAGACCTATCTCAGTAATGAGGGACCCAGCTGGGGTTTGTTGAAGCTTTCTTTACTCTGTTGTGGGATCTTCAGACGTTGCTCTTCTGGATAGAGGCTGAAGCTCTGTGGGGAGATGGTTTCTTGGCTTTTGTACTTGGCTGAGGAGGAAGCAAATGGCAACTCGGCTGGGGAGAAATAATGAATGGCAACTCAGCCGGGGAGAAAGCACCTACGGTGTTAAGACCGAGTGGACAATGATTTGCCAGCTGACTGGGATGAAGCTTTCATGTCCCATGTTGTGCTTTGAATGCCCGCAATCCTGAAAAGACAGAGAAATGCACAAGTAATCCCGAGGTATCCCTTACCGGATTCCATCGTAGGAGTTTAGGCACTCCCGGGAGCAAATATATTTCCTGCAAGCACATGTTTTAAGAGAAGCATCTGTATTTATGCAATCAGTATCTTAAGGACATCGGACATTTTGCAAATGAAAATAAAATGTACGAGACAAAACATGACTGAAAATCTGATTTTATTGATTCACGGGCCCTGAATTGGCAAATACAGTCAAAGAAACAAATCCCCTAAAATGAGGAGATTGTTACAAATTGAGAAATAAAAGGGTTGTTGGCAATGTTAACGACGCTTCAAAGGGCTTCCCTTTGCTATGACTCGTATGACATTTGATGTTCCTCTTGTCTCGCTTTCTGAGGAAGGCTGATTCTGACAGAAGCTTGATCCTTTCGAAGTTTACCAAGTTGTAAGTGATGCAGACGAATTCAGAATGCAATTGTTTGCTTATTCCCTTATTTTGCGTGGATCGCCCTTTCAGGTTTTCAATCCACCGGGATACCCATTTTTGCCTGAGTTGTCCGATGCGGCTTTTCAACTCAGCGGGTGTACATTTTTTTATTTATTTCCCTTATTTTTGCCCGAGTCTTTTATTCTGTTTTTGCCTCGCCGGGATGCCCTATTTTTGCCTGGACTTTCATTTTGTTTTTATGTCCAGCCGGTCATTTTCATGCGAAGTATTTTTTAACTGCATATGAATTCACAGGGGACAAGAAGTCTTCACCATCCATAGTACTAAGCATCAGTGCTCCACCGGAGAAAACTTTCTTTAATACGAATGGCCCTTCATATTTTGGAGTCCATTTGCCCCTGTGGTCTGTATGAGGAGGGAGGAGTCTTTTCAGCACAAGATCTCCTACTTGGTATTCTCGGAGCCTGACTTTCTGATCGAAGGCTTTCTTCATCCTTTTCTGATACAGCTGCCCATGACAGATTGCAGCTAATCTCTTCTCTTCAATCAGACTCAGTTGTTCGTATCGGGATCGGACCCACTCTGCTTCGTTCAGCTTAACATCCATTAATACCCGCAGGGAGGGTAATTCAACTTCAACAGGTAGGACTGCCTCCATACCATACACAAGCTGATACGGTGTTGCCCCAGTGGACGTTCTGATCGACGTACGGTACCCATGCAAGGCAAACGGTAGCATTTCATGCCAGTCTTTGTATGTGACTACCATCTTCTGCACAATCCTCTTGATATTCTTGTTAGCTGCCTCTACAGCGCCGTTCATCTTTGGCCTGTAAGGAGAAGAATTGTGGTGTTGGATCTTGAAGTCCCGGCATAGTTCGGCCATCATTTTGTTGTTTAAGTTAGAACCATTATCAGTAATGATTCTCTCGGGCACTCCATACCGACAGATGATGTCTCTCTTCAGAAATCGGGCTACCTGTAGCGGTAAAATCATGAGTGTAAGCTATTGATTAACTTAACTCGATTAACACAGAGTCGCCACCGCGCTTTTCTTTATTTCCGAAAGGAAAAAGGTAAAAGAACGAATAAAACCTAGGATTCTAAAAGCAAAGGCTAAAAGAAATAAACAGAGATTGGGTAAGGGGATTGGTTATGAACCGGGAAGGTTTTAGGCACCCGACTCATCCGTGGTACTCCACGGGAGCCCTTTGAAATACTTATTGCTTTTTGGTCTGAAATTGGTTTGTTTAAAATGATGGAAGAGATGAGGAGAAGAATATTTTTTAAGGATTTTTGTGTTTGATAAGGTTTTAAAGCCTTATGCCTACGTACCCACAAAGTGCAATGCGAGATCAAAACCTCGTAGTTCGTGGTACAAAGTTTGAAAAGAATAAGTGGGTTGAATTGATTTTAAGATGTAGAGATAAGTCGTCATCCCTTAGCGAATAATTTCGCTAAAAGGGATGAATCATATCTAAACATGTAAAGAAAAAATAAAAGGTGCACAAAGCACAAAACAAGTGAGTGAGTTTGCATTTTTTAAAGTATGTACAAAAAGGTTTTTGATATATTTACATGAATTAATATTTGGTTAAGAAAATAAAAGGAAAAGGTTAAAAATCGCTTGACCGAAATCAAGGTTTGTTTATGAAAGTGTTTGAAGTTTAGAAAACAAGAAGGTTTTGAAATAGGAAGAAGTTTTGAAAATTAAAGAATGGGGAGGAGATGAAGAGACTAGTCCTAATGCTTGAATTAAAAGATAAGGAAATAGTTTACCAAAACCAATATGTACAAATCTTCAAAGTTCGGACTTCCATCTTCAAAAGTTAATGACATCATTTGAGGCCAAGGTTTCTAACCTCTTCCATCTTGAGCAAAGGGAGATCCTAGAAGTCTAAGTCTATTCTCCAAAAGCAAAGGGATAGTAACCATAAGTCCAATGTTAGAAGTCAAAAGTTTTTTAAGAGTCTAATCCTTTATTAAGTATTTTGATGTCCAAATGGACAAAATAAAAACAAGCACAATATGAATATCAACAAACAAAATATGAATATAAACAATGATATATGATATAATATGGCAAAATATAATAAGGAGATAAGGGAGCAAGAGATTTAAAATAAAAGGATAAGGTGCAAGAGATTAAATTTAAACAATTATATTCACATTATTATATTATTTACAATATAAGGTGGTATGATGAACTTAATCAAGCACAACCACAACAATGAAAATAAAACCGAGGCAACCGGATCCAAGTGGATCTTTAATCGAATCGGGACTAATATAGGTCTATGTTAAGCAATCGCCGAGTAATTTACGGAGTAATTACCCTACAAATGAGGCCGGCCACCACTAATTAAAGTGGAAAATATTCGTGTTAATACATGTTAGAGATACGATATAATGGATCGTTCTCCGAAAACATGCCACACTAAAAGAAGAAGGAAGGTCTAATCTTAATCGGGATTATCGTTGAATTTCTCGATTAGCAACCTATCACGATCTCAAAGTATGGAGAATGATCCAAATGATCATTCATCCATAGATTTGAAATAATGAAGATTAAACTTAATCGGAAATCAACAATCCCGAATCGGAAGATTGTCATCGACCAAAATTGAAAAGAGATGAAGAATAATGAATCCAAAAATAGATCCAATAAAAGAATTAGAAATATTTTTTAAATCAATTTCTAAACTCTTTCTAAAAAAAACTTTCTAAGAAAATCTTTTATAAACATCTCTTTTTTTTAATCTTTTCCTCAAATATTTCTAAAAAATATTCTAAAATCTTTTCTAAAATATATAATTTAAAATTACTTATAAAAAGAAATGGTAAAAACTAAAATCAATTAATAAGAAGTAAAGAGAATTGAAAGAAAAAAAAAAAATAGAAATGGGAGAGGGGAGTATGATGAGAGATCCACGGGTTGTGGATATGAAAACAAGACAGAAGCCCAAACCAAATATATTTCTCTTATTTAAAATAAATAAATAACAAAATAAAAAAAGAATAAGTGAAAACAAAAGAAAGAAGAACAAGGTCTTCTTCTTCTTTGTGCACACAGCGGCGAAATGCAGTGAAACAGGGGAGAAATGGTGGAAACCTCACCCTCAACAAAAACAAAAATCCAGAAACGTTTCCTCTCTTCTCCTCTCTCGCCGCGAATTTCTTTTCTCTTCTTCTCACTTCAAAAACGCGAATCCAGAAAGGGGCTTAGAGATGATTGAGGTGAAGAGATGATTTAGGGATTTGGATTTTGGATTTTGGATTCGGATTAGGCAGAGCTTCGAGGTGCTATTGAAGCTTGGATTTAAAATGGAGTGAGGGATTCCTTAAATAGAAGAATGATTCCAGAAGATTGATGCCGTTTTGGGGTTTTGAGAGCGTTTTGAGAGGTAAGGTCCGCGTGCTTGCTTTGTGCTTCCGTTTTCGTTTTGTATTGATTTTGTTTCCGATTGTTTTTTGCGTTTTGCTTCTGAGTTATTTGCGTTTTGATTTCAGGTAGTTTTCTCGTGTGAAGGCTGGATTGATAAGCTGACACTTAATTTGTTTTAGCCGTGAAAATCCCGTGTTTTGTTCAGCTGGCTTGCGGCTGATGTGATGAAGTCGTACGGATTGAAGTCTTGCTAAGCTGATACGCGGCTGAAAGTGGAATTTTTGGCTAGGCGTATGGCTGGAGAAATTGGCCTGTGGGCTAGGCAGCTGAGGCATGTTGTTTCGGCTATTGGGTGTGGAAAGCTTGCGCTTGGCTGTGTTATTCTTCACACAGGGGCTTTGGTACATGAATGGTTGATACGGATACGACTTTGTGGGCCAGAGTTTTGATATTGATGTGAAGTTTCACGTGGGACTTGGGAGAGACTTGAGGAAATGCCTGCGGCTTGGCTTTGGTATGATGTGAAGTTGAAGGAATTTACATGATAAATGGTTTTGAGTGAGCTAAACAATGTCATGGGCTTATTGTTTGTAATAATAAAATTGAAAAGGGGCTTAAAATAAAATGGGCTCATGGTTGTATAAATGTTGGATATTTAGAAAAAATAACAAAAATAAGAAAATGATGGATATAAAAATTCCTAAAAATATAATGAGAATAATAAAAAAAAGATTTAGTAATATTGAATAAAAAAATGAAAATAGATTATATAGGATAATAATTGGAAATGGATATGGAAAATGTTTATTTGGATAATAATGGGATATATGGATAATCAAGAAAAGAAAAAAAATGGGAAACAAAAATTATTGAATAAAATGGATATTGAATAAAAAAAATGGTGTAATCGAAAATGGATAATGGATGAAATTTGGTTCTCTAGCCCACAACAAATCTCGATTATTTTCGCACAAGCCTCTAATGAAAGAATGAACACAGCCAAACAAAAGAACCACTGAACAGCTGAATAAATTGCAACTCGAGCCACAACTATCATCTGAAAACTGTCTGATTCAAGCCCTGATAGTTCGAAACCAAATTGAGGAAAATAAATCCTCAGATGAATCGCTGATGAACTGATGAAACGATGAATTGATAAACACTGAAGATTTAAACCGCAACACACTGCCTGATAACTGATGAACAAACCAAACTTTGCACAGAAAACAAATGTCACACAACCCAACTTGTACTTTGAAAATGCATTGCCTGATGAATGAATTACTGGCACACACAACTGGCAGTCGAAACAATTTATCTGATAGTTTGACCAATATTAGGTCAAACATCCACTCGAAATCGAATTATGACTGAACAAACACATCTGAATGAAATCACTGTTTTATCTTCGCAAACCTGCAACACAGAGAAGAAGAAGAACACTGCAACATTTTTTTTTGTATTTTTGTTAGTAATCAGTAAATATAAACAAATATAAGACAGTAAAAATAATGGTGATCCTCTGCGAAGCATAGACCCGATCTTAGGAGAAACTCGAAACCTGTGCGATCTTGTTTGATATGCAAAAATGCAGATGATATGCGAAACAAATCTTAGGGCAAAAATTAGGGTGTTACAGCTGCCCCTATTTAAGTTTCTTCAATCCGGAGATATGAAGATTGACATCTTCGTCTCTACAAGATGGGAGAGACTTAAATACAGAATACCCAATTTTTGTCCTAAGAGAACAAATGATATGATATGAATATGATATGCAAACCCAGGATCTCTGTGGGGAAAATAATGACCACCAGAGAAAAGCACAACTTGGGGACACAGAAGAAAATCCCGCTGGGGAAACAACAGACAAACAAAGAGTTACCAGGAAAATAAATCACTGGATAACAGACTCCACTTGGGGAAACGATATGATATAATCAAAACACAAGATTCAACCAGGGAAATATAAACACCCTGCCAGAAATATCAACCAAACAAATATTTGAAATCAATAAATGGAGAAAGACTGTGTTGGAAAAGAAAACATCAACTACCTGATTTACTGGGTAGGAAATGTAACAGACTCGACTATCAATTTACTGGATAGGAGCAAAATACGGAGGGATAACCTCAACTACCTTTTTACTGGGCAAGAAACTCTCAACTACCTAATTTACTGGGCAGGAGTATAAGGGACTCGACTATCGATTTACTGGATAGGAGCAAAAAGGACTCGACTATCGATTTACTGGATAGGAGTATGATCCACTACCTGATTTACTGGGTAGGAGTTCAATCAAAGAGAAACAACTTCTATTACCTTTTTACTGGGTAAGAGGAAGAAATATCGGCTACCGGATTTACTGGGTAGAAACTCAATCAGATTACCTTTTTACTGGGTAAGAAATATTCTCAACTACCTGATTTACTGGGTAGAGAATATAAAAGACTTGACTATCGATTTACTGGATAGGAGTATGATCAACTACCTGATTTACTGGGTAGGAACTCAATCAAATTACCTTTTTACTGGGTAGATGAAAATATCTGATTCTATTACCTTTTTACTGGGTAAGAGGAAAATAACTTGACTACCAGATTTACTGGGTAGAACAATTCTCGACTACCTGATTTACTGGGTAGGAGCATAAGGGACTCGACTATCAATTTACTGGATAGGAGTATGATCGACTACCTGATTTACTGGGTAGGAACTCAATCAAATTACCTTTTTACTGGGTAAGAGGAAAATATCTGATTACATTACCTTTTTACTGGGTAAGAAAAATAATTTGACTACCGGATTTACTGGGTAGAACAATTATCGACTACCTGATTTACTGGGTAGGAGCTGGATCAAAGAATAACAAACTCTATTACCTTTTTACTGGGTAAGAGGATAACATCTGCTACCGGATTTACTGGGTAGGAGCACAAGTAAAAGAACTTGATCAAATTGGTAATATCACCCACAATCGATTACTGATAGCTTAATCCCAAAGTAATAATACTCAAGCTGGAGAAAATGTTGCCCACTATCAAACAATGATAGCTTAATTCCAAAGCAAACATATCCACAAAAGGGGACCAAAGTTCAATCCAAGAATCAAATTGGAAAGAAACGGTCAAACAAAACTCATCCCGAGGAGGAAATATCTCAACTGGGGACAATCCATCCAGATAATGAACTGGGGAGGAAACTGAATCAACATCATCCACGAGAAACAAACTCAGTGGGGAATTAGAAAGGATTAACACTTTCTGCTTAATGGTCGACACTCTAAACTTGAGAGGAACACGACACACACACTCTGTGGGGAAAATCCACACCAAAGAGCAGATAACAATGATAAACGCAAGAAATGAAAGCAAACAATGCTATGCTTATGCGTATGAATATGCTTATGAATATGCTGACAAAACAGACATAAAGATAAGAAACAGGTGACATGAACACCACAACAACCGGATACTCGGCTAATCTCAGATAATAATGCAGGGAAACAACTGGAGATTCAATCTTGAAATCTGCAGGGGAATATCATGAGCCATCAAAGGAATACAATCCTACTACAATGCTCAAATCATGATAAGACAACATCTGCTAGGAATATCATCCTGCTGAGGAAAGATAATAATCTGTTGAGGATGGAAGTATTCTTGATAAAAATCAAACTTCACGAGGAATAACTATCATACCACTCCTGTTCCACCTGGGGATAGAGTGCGAGACCTGCTAAAAATCACATAGGGACCTGCTGGAAATCAACACATGCAGACCTACTGGGGATCCATATGGGGATATCAGAAGTTAACATCATAGCCAAAGCACAGTTACGAGGGATTTTAAATCAGTACCCAACATAGGGTAAAAGAAAACCTCTAAACTGACTGCTATATCAATACTTCTATATTCAAGGATGCAAACAATTCAAACTGAAGAACATGAGCTCAGCTGGGGATTCCCAATACTTCTCAATTCAAAGATAACATGCTGAGGAAAAGATCAACACTCAGCTAGGGATTCTGAACATCCCTTCCAACAACTCTTCTGGGGAATACATACAATTTCCATTCAACATCATGGTTGGGGAACAAAACATCATTAACATCAACCTGATCAAGACTATCCAGGAACTTCACATGGACACAACCGAATCAAACCCTGCTTTGGGAGAGACAAGTTACACACATCCAGACTTTACCATTCCTGGAATCACTGCTGACATCCTTTATTTGTTCAGATATCAAAAGAAAAATGTTTTTGAAATCTTCAAAGATTAAATTTACAGCAAATGGCGTGACTCCATGGATCATTACAAGTCTGAAAAATGGTAAATACATGGAAAGGGCTATATTGAGATACAATGATCACTATTCTCCCTATCAACTTTGAACTCTACTGTGTCCGAAACTTCAGTCAAGGATGAGTGAATAAGAATCTTTGATGAATAATTCTTCTGAGGGATAGAATCTGAAATCCTCGGTTACTGCAAGTGATTCAGTCTGTCGACGCAGTTACTTGCCATGATCCCTAACTTTTGCCTAGATTGCCCTTTCGGGTTTTCAATCTACCGGGATAATTATTTCTGTTTTTGTCTCTAATTTTTGCCTGGACCGCCCTTTCGGGTTTTCAATCCACCGAGACGCTCATTTTTGCCTAAGCCGCCCTTTCGGGTTTTCAACTTAGCGAGCTGTTCTTTTATTTTTTTTAGGCGAAGTATTTCTTGACTGCATCCGCATTCACAGGGCGAGTGATCTCCTCACCATCCATAGTTGCAAGAATTAATGAACCGCCAGAGAAGGCTCTCTTAACAACATATGGGCCATCATAGTTCGGAGTCTACTTGCCCCGAGAATCTTTAAGGAAAGACTGAATCTTTTTGAGCACGAGGTCGCCTTCTCTGAATACACGAGGTTTGACCTTCTTATCAAAAGATTTCTTCATTCTTTGCTGGTACAACCGGCCATGACACAAAGCTGTTATTCTCTTTTCTTCAATCAAATTCAACTGATCAAACCTACTTTGACACCATTCAACCTCAGTCAACTTGGCTTCCATCAGAACTCTCATTGATGGGATCTCAACTTCGACAGGGAGCACTACTTCTGTACCATAAACAAGTGAGAAAGGGGTTGCCCCTGTTGAAGTGCGGACAGATGTACGATACCCATGCAAAGCAAAAGGGAGCATCTCATGCCAGTCTGCTCGGAAATTAGAAATGCTACTGCTGAACAAATCTCTGTCCCACTGCATCAAATTGAAAATCTTTTGAGAGAAATCATGCAAAGCTGCTTGGAGATTCTTGAAGAAAGTTGCCCCAAGTTCAATGACTGATAAAGGTAAACTGATAATGGATTCAATTCTTGATTGCTGAGGAGAAAATACTCAGATCTTTGGAATAACTGTTGAGAGAGTAAACTGATCATGGCTTCAGTTCTTGAAATGATTGTTGAGAAAATAACCCAGAAATGAATCTTGCAGAGAATCTTCTGACTAACCATATCTGAGAATAATTTGCACTGATCAACAACTCTTGAACCATAGGACCTGAGAAAAACTTGCCCCTGATAGGATCACCGACCAAGTTTCTCAACTGTTTGAAAATTCCTTGATGAAGAAAGTTTATTTGCAAATAAAAATGTTTGTACAAACTTGGTGATTTTAATGCAAAGTTCAATGCAAAGTTTGAAATCAAGAATCATTTTTGGAATGAAATCTATTGATGTAAAGTAATTAAAAACATTGTCAAAACACGGCGGTTGAGACAACATTAAAGATAAAGCAAAGGTAAGAAACAAATGATTGGTAAAGAACTTGGGAGTCAGTTTACGCAACCTCGTTGTGGTATGCTCTTCAAAAGAAACCTGGATTCAATTAGGACTTTTGAAGGTTGTAACGTGGTCTGGTTCACGGTTTATGAAACAAAGGATATAGGCTCAAAGTTTATTTGTACCCAACCCAACTTCGTGATGAACTCCAGTCCTACACTCAAATAATTCAGCCTATGCATTCAAGTTCCCGGACATTTAGGATTGCACAGATGAATCTGGTTCATAAGCCAAAGGATTTTGAGATAACAGTCACATCTTTCCTTTTGTTATTTCTAGTGAGGACTTTGGTCAACTCAACTTATTTTTGTTGAGGATTTTGATGACCTCTTGGTAAATCCCTTTTTTTTTATTATCCCTAATTTTTGCCTGAACTGCGTCATTTCAACTTATAGCCAGCAGGATGCCCCAGTTTTTTGCCTAAGTCTCCTTCATAGGTTTTGACTTAGCGGGCTTTGATTTTTTTTTCAATAATTTTTCACTATCATTTTTTTTGAAAGATAATGACTGCATGGCTTAATGATTATGACGAATCATCATTGGCTTTTGAAATGAGAAACATCTTCAACACCTCTTTGATATGTGTGAAGAAAAACTTGATATTGCAACCTTTGTTGAAAAGGTGTCTTGAATGATTCTCTTGTAATTGAATGCACATTCGAATTAATTGAGAACTACCCATCCCCGGGTTAAAATTAAGGTTTTTTTCGAATAGAAAGAAAAACTCCAACTTCAAGGCTCAAAAAGGGTTGACAAAGGATTAACTTCCTTATTTCTCTAATGTTTGGGATTTAAAACAACGCCTGTATATCATCAACCAAGTCTCAATTGAAAGCATACTAACAACAATTATGGGTATCTCGTTTTCATCATCCTCCCTCCAATCATTGTAAAAATTTGAGAAAAGATAGATGGACTTGAAATATAAAGCATAAATATGCAAATAGCAAATGAAATTGAATCAAAACAAAGCAATGCTCATTTCATTAAAACCAACATGAAAGTACAAACAAGCTTAAAAGCAAACAACTTAATATGATTGAAGAAAAAATTGCAAACATAAAGAAACAATGGCCTAATGATCCATCAGCAACAAAGGATGAGCTGTCCCGTCTGAGATTCTGGCCTTGAAGAAAATCTGACAATTGAATTCCTCTAGAAGATTCATTTCTCATGATTCGGAAAAGGGTTAGTGTCCTCAAAAGTGATCATCCCATTTCTAACAAGCTCTCTTACTTTAGCCTTCAATGCAAAACAGTGTTCTAGGTCATGACCAGTTCCACCTTGATGAAACTCACAACGAAGATCTGATCTATAACCAAACGGAAGAGGATTTGGAACAGGAGGCGCAGGCCTAGTAGTAATCCAATCATTCTGGACCAAGTAAGGATACAACTCAGCATAAGTCATCGGAATAGGATCAAAGTTTGGCCTACTCCTAGCATTACGATTCTGGTTCTGGCAAATCTTTCCATGCGTAACGAAATCAAACATTTCTTCGTCTTCATCAGACGCATTACCAGGACAACCATCAACCATGTTCACAGACACATTACCATGCTTCGGCAACAGATTCTTCTGCACATTAGGATTAACATCATTGAAATACAGAACATTATTCCTCATCAATTTCTGTACTTCAAACTTCAGCGGGTAACAGTTCTCAACATCATGCCCCGGGGCACCTTGATGAAAAGCACAACGAGCTTCTGGCTTATACCACCATGGAATAGTCTCTGGAACTGGAGGTGGTAGACGAGTCTGCACAAGATTCTTTGCAATTAAAGATGGAAGCAAGTCTGCATACAGCACAGGAATAGGATCAAAGTTTGGCTTACTCCTAGCATTACGATTCTGGTTTTGGCCGACATTCCTTTGAATAGATGGACCATTGATCATCAGAGCGACTGCAGTAGGGTATGATTGTTCATGGCGTTGTTGTCTGTGACGAGTCATCCCAACAACACTTGTTTCACCAGCAGAAACATTGACTTGAGGCATGACAATACTCTGAGGTTGAGTTTCCCTGATGATCAAAGCCTATAGCATCTCCATGATCTGACTCACATTGCTTTTCAACTCATCAAGGTCTTCCCTAACTTTCTTGTTATGTTGGGCTTGATTTTCCATTCTCAATCTAATAACTCTCAATCTGTTAGCAGCTCTAGTACCGTATCTGTGGTGAGGAGTCAGCTTGACGGATCAACAGACAACTGAGGAAAGAAACAACCGGGATGAGTTCCCACACAACTCGGATGAACACAATAATATGCGAGGATGCAATGATATGCAATGCTCACTCCCATTTTCAGAAAAACAACCCGATTATTGCAAACATGGTCAACATCGAGAATATTGTCAAAAAAAAAATCTTGACAAAAAGGAGAATTTACTTTTTCCAATATTTGCAATAATCGGAATTGTCTTCCTTGAAAAATGGTTGTGATGATGATCATGATGAATATGTAGATGCAACAAACACAAACAAGATCACGCAAAACACTCAGGTTCAAAGGTTCAAATCACGAGCATGAAGTCAAGGTAACAGAACACCAACCCAAACAGGTAAGTACTAAGGTTTTGTCTTCATTGTACCTGCAAGAAACCAAAAGGGTGCTAACAGAGGTGCCCGGAGTTAACAGCCATCTTTAGAATATTATCGGTACGTTGGATTACTCCCCAACCGATAACATTCTTAAAATAGACCTCGTCCGAGTGTAGTATCGCGTGACAACCGCCTTAGATTTACATCCAGACAGCTTCCGCACTACGTTCCTAAATTGGCTTAGATGGGTTAAGGGTTCTAAGGTCCTCAGTATGATCAGCTCAAGGTCGGAAAATAATGCCACGTACGATTACTCGTCATGACATTGATAGTCCAAGAGAGCCTAACCGAGTGGAGATTATCAAATTGATATTGCTTTGGACTACTCCATCGCATATCGCTTCGAATATCGCCGTCCTATCATAAGTGTCACTCAGATCCGGGTTAGAATCTATCTCACACAGAGGATCACCAACCAAAACAGAACATACAAATAACAAACAAGTCAAACCAAAGCAATAAATAAATCAAAGTAGGCTAAATCCGCTTAGAGATTATTCCCCAGCAGAGTCGCCACTTTTCTGTAGCGGTAAAATCGTGAGTGTAAGCTATTGATTAACTTAACTCGATTAACACAGAGTCGCCACCGCGCTTTTCTTTATTTCCGAAAGGAAAAAGGTAAAAGAACGAATAAAACCTAGGATTCTAAAAGCAAAGGCTAAAAGAAATAAACAGAGATTGGGTAAGGGGATTGGTTATGAACCGGGAAGGTTTTAGGTACCCGACTCATCCGTGGTACTCCACGGGAGCCCTTTGAAATACTTATTGCTTTTTGGTCTGAAATTGGTTTGTTTAAAATGATGGAAGAGATGAGGAGAAGAATATTTTTTAAGGATTTTTGTGTTTGATAAGGTTTTAAAGCCTTATGCCTACGTACCCACAAAGTGCAATGCGAGATCAAAACCTCGTAGTTCGTGGTACAAAGTTTGAAAAGAATAAGTGGGTTGAATTGATTTTAAGATGTAGAGATAAGTCGTCATCCCTTAGCGAATAATTCCGCTAAAAGGGATGAATCATATCTAATCATGTAAAGAAAAAATAAAAGGTGCACAAAGCACAAAACAAGTGAGTGAGTTTGCATTTTTTAAAGTATGTACAAAAAGGTTTTTGATATATTTACATGAATTAATATTTGGTTAAGAAAATAAAAGGAAAAGGTTAAAAATCGCTTGACCGAAATCAAGGTTTGTTTATGAAAGTGTTTGAAGTTTAGAAAACAAGAAGGTTTTGAAATAGGAAGAAGTTTTGAAAATTAAAGAATGGGGAGGAGATGAAGAGACTAGTCCTAATGCTTGAATTAAAAGATAAGGAAATAGTTTACCAAAACCAATATGTACAAATCTTCAAAGTTCGGACTTCCATCTTCAAAAGTTAATGACATCATTTGAGGCCAAGGTTTCTAACCTCTTCCATCTTGAGCAAAGGGAGATCCTAGAAGTCTAAGTCTATTCTCCAAAAGCAAAGGGATAGTAACCATAAGTCCAATGTTAGAAGTCAAAAGTTTTTTAAGAGTCTAATCCTTTATTAAGTATTTTGATGTCCAAATGGACAAAATAAAAACAAGCACAATATGAATATCAACAAACAAAATATGAATATAAACAATGATATATGATATAATATGGCAAAATATAATAAGGAGATAAGGGAGCAAGAGATTTAAAATAAAAGGATAAGGTGCAAGAGATTAAATTTAAACAATTATATTCACATTATTATATTATTTAAAATATAAGGTGGTATGATGAACTTAATCAAGCACAACCACAACAATGAAAATAAAACCGAGGCAACCGGATCCAAGTGGATCTTTAATCGAATCGGGACTAATATAGGTCTATGTTAAGCAATCGCCGAGTAATTTACGGAGTAATTACCCTACAAATGAGGCCGGCCACCACTAATTAAAGTGGAAAATATTCGTGTTAATACATGTTAGAGATACGATATAATGGATCGTTCTCCGAAAACATGCCACACTAAAAGAAGAAGGAAGGTCTAATCTTAATCGGGATTATCGTTGAATTTCTCGATTAGCAACCTATCACGATCTCAAAGTATGGAGAATGATCCAAATGATCATTCATCCATAGATTTGAAATAATGAAAATTAAACTTAATCGGAAATCAACAATCCCGAATCGGAAGATTGTCATCGACCAAAATTGAAAAGAGATGAAGAATAATGAATCCAAAAATAGATCCAATAAAAGAATTAGAAATATTTTTTAAATCAATTTAAAACTCTTTCTAAAAAAAACTTTCTAAGAAAATCTTTTATAAACATCTCTTTTTTTTAATCTTTTCCTCAAATATTTCTAAAAAATATTCTAAAATCTTTTCTAAAATATATAATTTAAAATTACTTATAAAAAGAAATGGTAAAAACTAAAATCAATTAATAAGAAGTAAAGAGAATTGAAAGAAAGAAAAAAAAAATAGAAATGGGAGAGGGGAGTATGATGAGAGATCCACGGGTTGTGGATATGAAAACAAGACAGAAGCCCAAACCAAATATATTTCTCTTATTTAAAATAAATAAATAACAAAATAAAAAAAAGAATAAGTGAAAACAAAAGAAAGAAGAACAAGGTCTTCTTCTTCTTTGTGCACACAGCGGCGAAATGCAGTGAAACAGGGGAGAAATGGTGGAAACCTCACCCTCAACAAAAACAAAAATCCAGAAACGTTTCCTCTCTTCTCCTCTCTCGCCGCAAATTTCTTTTCTCTTCTTCTCACTTCAAAAACGCGAATCCAGAAAGGGGCTTAGAGATGATTGAGGTGAAGAGATGATTTAGGGATTTGGATTTTGGATTTTGGATTCGGATTAGGCAGAGCTTCGAGGTGCTATTGAAGCTTGGATTTAAAATGGAGTGAGGGATTCCTTAAATAGAAGAATGAGTCCAGAAGATTGATGCCGTTTTGGGGTTTTGAGAGCGTTTTGAGAGGTAAGGTCCGCGTGCTTGCTTTGTGCTTCCGTTTTCGTTTTGTATTGATTTTGTTTCCGATTGTTTTTTGCGTTTTGCTTCTGAGTTATTTGCGTTTTGATTTCAGGTAGTTTTCTCGTGTGAAGGCTGGATTGATAAGCTGACACTTAATTTGTTTTAGCCGTGAAAATCCCGTGTTTTTTTCAGCTGGCTTGCGGCTGATGTGATGAAGTCGTACGGATTGAAGTCTTGCTAAGCTGATACGCGGCTGAAAGTGGAATTTTTGGCTAGGCGTATGGCTGGAGAAATTGGCCTGTGGGCTAGGCAGCTGAGGCATGTTGTTTCGGCTATTGGGTGTGGAAAGCTTGCGCTTGGCTGTGTTATTCTTCACACAGGGGCTTTGGTACATGAATGGTTGATACGGATACGGCTTTGTGGGCCAGAGTTTTGATATTGATGTGAAGTTTCACGTGGGACTTGGGAGAGACTTGAGGAAATGCCTGCGGCTTGGCTTTGGCATGATGTGAAGTTGAAGGAATTTACATGATAAATGGTTTTGAGTGAGCTAAACAATGTCATGGGCTTATTGTTTGTAATAATAAAATTGAAAAGGGGCTTAAAATAAAATGGGCTCATGGTGGTATAAATGTTGGATATTTAGAAAAAAATAACAAAAATAAGAAAATGATGGATATAAAAATTCCTAAAAATATAATGAGAATAATAAAAAAAAAGATTTAGTAATATTGAATAAAAAAATGAAAATAGATTATATAGGATAATAATTGGAAATGGATATGGAAAATGTTTATTTGGATAATAATGGGATATATGGATAATCGAGAAAAGAAAAAAAATGGGAAACAAAAATTATTGAATAAAATGGATATTGAATAAAAAAAAATGGTGTAATCGAAAATGGATAATGGATGAAATTTGGTTCTCTAGCCCACAACAAATCTCGATTATTTTTGCACAAGCCTCTAATGAAAGAATGAACACAGCCAAACAAAAGAACCACTGAACAGCTGAATAAATTGCAACTCGAGCCACAACTGTCATCTGAAAACTGTCTGATTCAAGCCCTGATAGTTCGAAACCAAATTGAGGAAAATAAATCCTCAGATGAATCGCTGATGAACTGATGAAACGATGAACTGATAAACACTGAAGATTTAAACCGCAACACACTGCCTGATAACTGATGAACAAACCAAACTTTGCACAGAAAACAAATGTCACACAACCCAACTTGTACTTTGAAAATGCATTGCCTGATGAATGAATTACTGGCACACACAACTGGCAGTCGAAACAATTTATCTGATAGTTTGACCAATATTAGGTCAAACATCCACTCGAAATCGAATTATGACTGAACAAACACATCTGAATGAAATCACTGTTTTATCTTTGCAAACCTGCAACACAGAGAAGAAGAAGAACACTGCAACATTTTTTTTTGTATTTTTGTTAGTAATCAGTAAATATAAACAAATATAAGACAGTAAAAATAATGGTGATCCTCTGCGAAGCATAGACCCGATCTGAGGAGAAACTCGAAACCTGTGCGATCTTGTTTGATATGCAAAAATGCAGATGATATGCGAAACAAATCTTAGGGCAAAAATTAGGGTGTTACACTACCACTTGCCTTGTAACATTTGCATAGGAAGCTGCTTCAACCCACTTGGTAAAATAGTCAATAGCAACCAAGATGAATCTGTGGCCGTTTGAAGCAGTTGGTTCAATCTTGCCAATCATATCGATGCCCCACATGGAAAAGGGCCAGGGTGAAGACATCACATTCAGAAGATTTGGAGGCACATGCACTTTATCTGCATAAATCTGGCATTTATGGCATTTTCTGGCGTAGGCACAACAGTCGGCATCCATTGTGATCCAATAATAGCCTGATCTTAGCAACTTTTTAGCCATGGCATGCCCTCCTGCATGGGTACCAAAGGATCCCTCGTGCACTTCGTGCATCAACAAGTCTTCTTCTGTTCTATCAACTCACCTGAGAAGTACCATATCAAAGTTTCTCTTGTACAGGGAGCCATCAGCATTCAGGAAGAAACTACCAGATAGCCTTCTTAATGTCTTATTATCATTGGAAGATGCCCCAGGTGGGTATGTCTGATCCTCCAAGAAGCACTTAATGTCGTGGAACCAAGGCTTATCATCCTTAACAACATCTGCTGAGAATACATATGCTGGTCTGTCAAGTCTGGACACTGAAATCCGAGGTACAAAGTTGGCAGCTTGAACTTTGATCATGGATGAAATGGTGGCAAGAGCATCTGCGAATTGATTCTCGTCCCGAGGGATATACTCAAGCTTGACTGTTGTAAAGAAAGTCAATAACCTCCTTGTATAATCCCTGTAAGGTATCAGATGATCCTAGTGCATGTACCATTTGCCATTGGTTTGATTAATTACCAAAGCTGAATCTCCGAACACAGTCAAAGTCTTGATCCTGAGGTCGATGGCTTCCTCAAGACCCATAATACAAGCTTCGTATTCAGCTTCGTTGTTAGTGCAGTTAAAGGTGAGTTTTGCCGAAAAAGACATGTGAACTCCCTTAGGTGTAATGAGTACTGCACCAACACCACGACCATTCATATTAACAGCCCCGTCAAACATCATAGTCCATTCTTCTTCCGGGTCAGGCCCTTCAGTGTGAACAGGCTCTTCATGATCTTTTGCTTTTATGAACATGATGTCTTCATCAGGGAAGTCAAATCTCATAGGCTGGTAATCATCAATGGGTTGCTCAGCAAGATAATCAGACAATACACTGCCCTTGATGGCTTTCTGAGATGTGTACTGAATGTCATACTCTGTGAGGATCATTTTCCATCTTGCAACCCGTCCGGTAAGTGCTGGCTTCTCAAATATGTACTTGACTGGGTCCATCTTTGATATCAACAAGGTAGTGTGGGTCAACATATACTGCCTTAGTCGGCGAGCAGCCCACGCTAAAGCACAACAAGTTTTCGTGAGCAGTGAATAACGTTGTTCACAGTCGGTAAAATTTTTGCTTAGGTAGTATATTGCATACTCTTTTCGACCAGACTCGTCATGTTGGCCCAGCACACACCCCATTGACTCTTCTAATACTGTCAAGTACATTATCAGAGGTCTTCCTTCAACTGGAGGCATAAGGATTGGAGGCTCTTGCAAGTACTCCTTGATTTTGTCAAAAGCCCTTTGGCAGTCTTCATTCCACCGGACCGTTTGTTCTTTTCTTAACAGCTTGAACAAAGGTTCACAGGTTGCTGTAAGGTGAGATATGAACCGTGAAATGTAGTTCAATCTTCCTAAGAACCCCCGAACTTCTTTCTCTGTCTTCGGTGCAGGCATTTCTTGAATGGCTTTGACTTTATCAGGGTCAACTTCAATCCCTTTCTCACTTACAATAAAGCCCAGCAGCTTACCAGATCGCACCCCGAATGTGCATTTGTTGGGGTTCAGCTTCAGTTGGTACTTCCTCAGACGCTTGAATAATTTCAACAGATTTACCAGGTGGTCTTCTTCTGTGAGGGACTTGGCAATCATGTCATCCACATAACATTCAATTTCTTTATGGATCATGTCATGGAATAATGTCACCATAGCCCGTTGATATGTTGCACCAGCATTCTTCAATCCGAATGGCATCACCTTGTAACAGAACGTGCCCTAGGGTGTGATAAAAGTTGTCTTCTCCATGTCTTCAGGTGACATTTTAATCTGATTGTATCCTGAAAATCCGTCCATGAAGGAGAACACCGAGAACTGTGTCGTATTATCCACCAATACATCTTTTGGGCTGGCTCTGTTCAGATCTCGGTAATCCACGCACATCCTCACCTTGCCATCCTTCTTAGGCACAGGTACAATATTAGCAACCCACGGCGGATAGCTAGTCACACCAAGGAACCCGGCGTTCCACTGCTTTTGTACCTCTTCTTTGATCTTCATTGCCATATCTGGGCGAGTACGGCGCAGTTTCTGTTTAACCGGTGGGCAATCTTCTCTCAAAGGCAGCTTGTGCATGACAATATCGGTATCCAACCCTGGCATATCTTGGTAAGACCAAGCGAACACATCCACATATTCACGAAGCAGGTCAATCAGTTGTTCCTTTACTGAGTCTTGTAAGCAGGCCCCGATTTTAACCTCTTTCACATCTTCATCCATACTAAGATTAATCGTTTCAACCTTCTCCTGATGAGGAGTGATAACCTTCTCCTCTTGCCTTAACAACCTGGCTAGCTCTTCAGGAAGCTCATAATCTTCTTCAACCCCTTCATCAGCTTGATTGATTGGATTGTCAAAGTCATACGAAGCCATAGCTGTGCTGTTGTCGGTGCAGTCTGAAAGGCACTCTCTGCAAGGGTTTAGATTGTTCATTTTAGTGATCAATTTTAATCTTTGTTTAGAAAAAGTGAAGTAAAGTTATCATTTTGGAAAACATTGCCATTTTTATTTTTGTACAAAAAGAAAAATGGAAAAAATAGTGAGCGGAAAAAGAAAAAGACTCATTTGCAAAAGATGTCCGATATTCATTGATTGATCTGTTTTGCACAAAATTACAAGATGGCCCGATTACAAAATGAGTCTTGACATCTTGGGCAAGATGTAAGACTTGATGCATGCTTAAAATATACAGGAAATAATAATTACTCTGCAGGAGTAACCCTTATAATTTCCTGGGAAGACCAGTTTGAGATACGGCTCCCCGGGATCCTTGGATGTATCCAGCTCTCCAGGTTGCGCTCATCTTCCGACTCATCTTCCAAGTTGTTCACTGCATCCGGGGTGAGCATCCCCCCGCTAACAAAATTGGGCTTCTTAGCAGCCTCTGATTGATCTTGTTGAGTTGGTTTGTAACCCAACCCAAATCTGTCTTCCTTCTTCTCCACGGGCAGCAGCTTGCCCCAGCCTTGGGCAGTCCCCTCTTCAACAACCTTCCTGACTTGCTGATAAGACGTCATGGAGGTTCCCAGTACAACAGATGCTTCATTTATGTTCAGGGCCTCAAATCCCTGGCTCATAGTTTCATGGATTTCTCCATCCATCTCAATGTATTTGTATGTAGCCAGATGGCTAACAAAGATGTCCTCTTCACCACAGATGGTGATGATCTGGCCTTCCCACTCGAATTTCAGCTTCTGGTGAAGGGTAGACGTAACTGCGCCAGCGGCATGGATCCAAGGTCTACCCAACAAACAGCTGTAGGCCGGCTGAATGTCCATCACATAGAAGGTAATTTTGAAGGTCTGCGGGCCAATCATCACAGGCAGATCAATCTCCCCTAGCACTGATCTTTTAGAGCCATCAAAAGCTCTTACCACCAAATTACTCGGACGTAATGCCAAGCCATCATACTCCAGCTTCACCAAGGCTTTCTTCGGTAGAACATTTAGTGAAGACCCAGTGTCCACCAGTACATGGGATAGAACAACACCCTTGCATTCTAGAGTGATGTGTAAAGCCTTGTTGTGGTTACGCCCCTCAGTTGTTAAGTCAGCATTGGTAAAGCCCAGTCCATGACTGGTGTTGACATTTGCTACCACGGTTTCCAGTTGATTGACAGTGATCTCTTCTGGCACGTAAGCTGCGTGCAAGACTTTCAATAATGCATTCCTGTGAGCTTCAGAACACATCAGCAGGGATAATATGGAGATCTTTGAGGGAGTTTGGTGAAGCTGATCCACCACCTTGTAGTCACTTCTCTTTATAATCCTCATAAACTCGTCTACATCTTGCTCAAAAGACGTCTTCTGAGTTTCTTTGATAGCTGGTTTTTCCACCACCACACTCTTTCCTTTTGCCTTGGCAGCAACTTCTGCTTCGGCATTAGGTCTTTGCAATTGTGAGGCAAAGAGGCGTCCGCTTCTAGTGAAGCCTCCACCTCCCCCAACATTATCAATTTGTGGAGAAGAGGTTGAAGAATCCAAAGTGATTTTCTCCCCGTTGCAGTAGAGGTCAGAGCCATAATGCCAAGGGATGGCATTACTGCTTTCATATGGAACGGGTCCAGGTACCGTGATGGTAACTGGACTGACTGCCGCGGAGGAGGGTGCTGAAATGGTGTGCGGATCGTAGTAGATGGTGACTGGTGACCTGGTAGGAGGTACCACTGTTTGTTGTTGAAAGTTGTTGTTTCGAGGAACATATGCTGGATCATAATAAATGGTGACTGCTAAGATATCTGTTGGCGTTGTAGAAGATTCCGTGGAATAAATTGGTGCTGATGTTGTAGAAGAGATGGTTGTTGATATCTGATTTGTTGAAGTGATGGACGGAGCCACTGTTGATGATATTGATGAATTTGTTGGAATGATTGTTGTTGCAGTTGTAGAAGAGTCAGGAATTGTTGTCAAAGGGATTGCTGGATTTGTAGGAGCTGAGGTTGTGATCTGAAGGATACCACCTTTGATAAGACCATCTATGCTGCTTCTCAAGTTATCACACCCGTTGACCAAAATGTTGCAATAAGCACAACCGAGCTCACACCCGGGGAACATCTGGCATTCTAGGAGCTGAGCTTTAATTTCTACCAGAGGTGTCCGAATCTGCCCAACACTGGTGATCAAGAAAGATGGCTTATCTTCCTCAATAGCATTAATTCTTGGTCCTCCATGATTGGGCATGGGATTCTTGTTGACATTTGGCGGGGGTGCAAAGTTGAGAGCTTTGGAATCCACTAGATCATGTACTTTCATTTGTAAAGCCCTGCATTTCTCAGTACTGTGGCCAGGTGCATTTGAATGAAAAGCACATCGGGCGTTGACATCATAATTTCTTGGAAGACTGACAGGATCTGGAGGTGCCAATGTCCTTAACTCAACCAAGTTGAGCTTCAGGAGTTGTGGCAATAAAGCGGCATAAGGCATAGGGATAAGGTCAATCACCCTATTTGCCTGAGATGGTCTTTGTTGAAAGGGTCTTTGCTGCTGATTGTTGTTGTTGTTGTTGTAGTTTCTTTGTGGCGGATACTGAACTTGTTGTTGATAGTGAGGTTGTTGTGGTTGTTGATATGTTGGTTGCTGAGGAATCGGAGTTGGAATAGTGACAGCTGCCACTGACCTATGGACATACTGAGGCCTGCCCCTGCTGGCATGAATGGCATTTGTCTCATTGGTTCTTCTAGGTCCTACAAAAGGCTTCCTGGGATTGCTTGACGAACTTGCACCATTATCAGTAATTTTGCCCATCTTCAGAAGGCTCTCAATTCTTTCTCCAGCTATGACTACGTCAGCGAAGCTGGTGGAAGAAAAGGCAGCTAGCCTATCAATATATGTTCCCTGTAGAGTGTTCATAAACATGTCGGCCATTTCTCTTTCCGACATGGGTGGCTGGACAGCAGCAGCAAGCTGTCTCCACCTCTGGGCATATTCCCTGAAGCTTTCTCTGGAGGATTGAGACATTCCCATCAGAAGGGTCTTGTTAGGAGCCATGTCCAGATTATATTGGTACTGTCTGATGAAGGCCTCAGCTAGGTCTTTCCAGCATCTGATGGTAGCTCTGGTCAAGTGTGAGTACCACTCCCTTGAGGCCCCAGTCAAACTATCTTCGAAATAAAACATCCGCAGTTTTTCATCCATGGTGTATGCCTTAAGCCTCCCCAGAAAGGACTGCAAATGAGTTTGTGGACAGGAAGTTCCGTTGTACTTCTCGAAGCACGGGGGTTTAAACTTATGAGGGATTCTTACCCCATCCACTAAGCCCATATCCATGACATCAAAACCCAAAGAGTTTTGAGACTCCAGGGATCTCAATTTCTCAGCAATCTCATCAAGCCTTCTGTCATAGGCTTCATCCCCAACTCCCATTACAGTGAATTGATCCTCTTGGGGGTCTTCTTGTAAGACTCTGCCTGCAGTAGCATTCCCTTGCACATTAGTAGGGATGTTGATCTCTGGATGAAGATGAGGTCCATATACTGGTGGGTTAACATGAGGCTGAACCCTCTCATTGTTACTTGTTCCTCCAGTCCCCAGATGGGGTTCTTCCGGGGTCTGCCTTTCTACCAATGCCCTCAATCTTTCTTGGCTTTGAGCCAAGCCATTCATTACTTCCATGAACTGGGTCATTTGGTTTCTCATCTCCAGCCTTTCGTTAACCATCTGGGTCCTGACCTCTGTCAGCTCTTGTTGTACTTGATCCATCTGGATACCAGGAAGGTTGTTGCGAGTAGGATATCTGTGTGGACGGTTGAGAGGGAACACCCGACGGCGAGCAATAATTCCTGAACCACAACAGAGTTAGTAACAAACAAAACAAAAACCTACAAAACAAAACAAAAGTTAGTATGCAATGCAGTATGCTTATTTGTTTCCAAGGTATCCGGCTTGGCACTTGGTTTTGACCTTTCCATACCCTGAGGAAGATGCTTTGATGTTGCTTGAGAGAAAGAGAACTCAATAAAACAAACTAACAACTATATTACAAATGGTGAATAATACATAGTTTGTTCTTACAACACATGCCCCTGAAGGGTCAAAATACAACAAAGAGAAAAGTACATCAAATGAAAATAGCAACAAACAAAGTAGTCAAACATCTAAGTCAAACTCATCCTCCTTAACTTCCTTCAGAAGTGCTTCAGTTACAGGATCAGCCGGATGCTCTGTAATGCTTCTGATAAGAAGATTCCTGGTGGTAATAGCAGTGGTCAGCTTCTTGTGTCTGTCTTGGTCCTTTGACCTCTTTACACCAGCCCTAAGCTTCAACTCTGAAATTTCCTTCTGGGCTGCTAGCAGAGCCTCCTGTTGCTTATTTTCACTTTCCTCCAACTGCTCAATCTTGTCTTGAGTCCTCTTATTTTCTTGAGTGCGAGCTTCAGTAATTCTGACCCACCTAGCTTGACTTTCTTTCAGATAAAGATCAGTCCTAGCCTTCTGAAACTGGGCCTCTTTACAGGCATTCTTCAAAATTTGCTCTCCAGCTCTTGATTTCTTGATGTAGCCTTCTGCTTTCTCAATCCTGGCTAGATGCTCCACCTTTAGCTTTTCTAACCTCCCAATGTCTAGACGACTATCACACCTCTCCCAGAGGGTCTTCTGCAGAGCTTGAGTCAGATTCTCATTCCTCTCTTTCAGTTTCTCAAATTCTTCCAGGCTGACAGTGGCTGGAGGTGGTGTTGTGGATGGTACATGTGCATCCTCAATGGTGAAGGGCATCCCAGAAATTTGAGCCCTAGCATGGGACCATTCATAATACTGAGCTGAAGCCACATTGTTGCATCTCCCAAGAATGGCCATCCCTTTGGTCTGGATGTTGTCCCAAGCCCAGGATGCTTGTCTGACAACAGCTAGATTAAGTTTTATCTCACAATACAGGGTTTCAGCCAAGTCTTGCACTTTAGGAGGGTGAACCAGAGCATAGCCCAATTGTCTTTTAAACAGCAAAGGATTGTAGTTGATGCCACCCTTCACTCCTATCAGAGGTACATTGGGAAACTGTCCACAACTAGTAATTATATCCCTTCCTTTGGTGCTCTGGGTGCACCATCTGATGTCATCTGAGGTCAAACCAATAAGTCTTCTAGCCCAGTTCTTCTGTTGGTGAGGGTTCAGGAAAGCATCAGTCTTGGGTAGGTGTTTAAGCAGCCAGGTATGAAATAGAGGAGCACAGCATCTCACCAATCTCCCTCTCTGCTTCTCATTCCTTTGGTGAACAGAATAATAAAAGTCTCCCAGCAAGGTGGGCACTGGGTTCCTCAAAAGGAAGAGGTGGATAGCATTCTTGCTAATAAACTTGGGCTCATCTGCAAAAAGTATAACCCCATATATACTGAGGGCTAACAATGCACAAACTGCCTTCCATTCTCCCAAGGAGGCCTTCAGGATGGCCTGAGAAGTGAGAAAATCCAAATGTAGGCCAGGAATTCCAGCCTTTGTAGTCATGTTCTGCTCAATCAGAATAGGTTCCAGATGCAGTGCCTTTGCTACTTCTTCATTGCTGGGAGAAGCCATCTCTGGGTTGAAGGGGATACCACCCCTGACAGGCACTCCAACCAATGATGAAAACTCCTCTAATAAAGGCCCCAACTGAAAATCCTGGAAAGTAAAACATCTCAAGGGAGGATCATAGAACTGTAGGCAAGTGTGAATCAAACTCCTCTGAGAAGGGTCTAGGTCCATAACCATATCAATGATGCCTCCATAATGTTCTCTGAATAATGGGATATGGTCTGGAGTAATGAGTGCCTGGACCTGCCTGATGCCAGCCAGCACAGGCTCAAAGAAGTGGTAAGAAATGTTGCTCTTTTTGGGTGGCATGACTGCTGTTGAAGGGCTGAAAATAACTGCTGATGAAGACTGATACTGGTGATGAGCTACTGACAGGCTGAGACTGGTGATAACAGTAGCTGAAGCAGGCAACTGATGAAGATGGCTGAAGCAGATAGCTGATGAACAAGGGTCTATGCAGGTAAAAGGGGTCAAAACCAAGCCAAATGTGGTATGGATACCCTGAAAAACAAATAGGCAAATGTTAAATGATGCAATGATGATGTATGCAAATGATATGCAAGGGTTTGTGATCAAGCTGAATCTGATTACTGCCTTGATATAAGTCCATGTATGTTTTAAGAAGTCCAGATGGAGGTTCAGAAGTCCAGTAACCAAGGTGGAGGACTCAAATAAAGAGTCACATGTCCAGGGTTAAATCACAAGAACTGCCCAAAGTGAATCATTCTTAAACACAATAAGAAACAGGGTATGATGTGGCCAAGGGTTCCTGCAAACCTGTAAACAGCCCAACCCCCTCACAGGTGATGTTCTAAAACAAGGAACCTCAGACTTGGATCAGTTATGAGAAGTGTAAACACTTCTAACCCGGAGGTACAGTGTTTACAATAACCATAAAAGATCCTCCTATAATTCACCTCAGTTTCTAAAGGTCAATAATAAAGGTCATCCAGACTTAGCAGGCTTCCCAGATAGCCCTAGCACTACAGGAGATCTGTAGCACAGAGTTCTCAAGAAGAAACCCATATCTGAACCGTGTTTCATATTCCCGCACCAGACCGAAATGGAATGGGAAAGAACATGAACCACTCTAGCCTAGGTGTCACTCAGGTCCCAGGTATAGGACCTTAAACTCTCAATGGACCCCACCCATCAAGACAGAAAACAGATCCAGCCAGAACAGTATGACAGTATGATGTATATAAAGCTATAAAGAAAACAATAAACAAAACTGTACATAAAGCAATAAATAAAAGCAACTATATAAACACAATTAGCACATAACACCCCAGTAAACACAAATCAAACAAGCGCTAGGAGGAACCCACAAAAAGAACCAGAAGCCCTGGTTACAGTATAAGTTTCCCCAGCAGAGTCGCCAAGCTGTCGCTCCCACCAAATGAGGCTAGGTCAAATGGGGTACAGACGCGAACGGTCGGCGAGAGGAGGAATGTGAGAACACACAGGAGTGAACTCACAAGAAAAAACAAGAGTCTCCAGCTAGGCATTTTTATCCCGAAGGAAAGGTAATGCTGCATAGACCTAGAAAGATATGGACAAGACGGTTGCGAACCAGAGAGACTGAGAAAGGGGGTTGGTTACAACCTGGGAAGGTATTAGCACCCAGATTGTCCGCCGTACTCGACAGGATCCACGCTTAAAAGATTTGTGTTTAAAAGGGGTAGTGTCAGTGCAATCTGTGTATCAAGGAGCTGGAAAAGGATGTACAGGTGTCAGTGTAAGAAAAGTGTAGTGTATATAAGTGAAGTGTCAGTGTAAAGACAGAGTGAAATGCTCATAATAATGAGGCTAAAAGAATAAGGCTAGAAAGAGGGGGAATATACAGAGACTTTTGTTCGATAACTGTTAAGTTATGCCTACGTATCCTCTCGTGCAATGAGGAAGTCAGAACACCGTAGTTCGACCCAAAGAGACTAAAATATGAATTGACTTGTGAACTGCTTACTTGTCTATGCTCAAGTGTATGACCTGTCTGGCTCAGGTGCAAACTGTGTTGCATTAGACGGAAGAAGCAGGTTCTCGTTTATGGGTGAGTGAGATGAGAAAAGAATCCCGGAGGAGACGATTATTGTTTGTTTTTTTGTGTTTTCAGTCTTTTATTGCTTTTGGATGTTTGTCATAAGTTAATGAGCTTAAGCCTAAACCAATGGGTTAGTAAACTCATCACATCTTCCCTCTGATTAGGGGTAATGAGAATACCTTAAGTGTGAAGTCAGTGTCTCACACTTAATCACCCTGATGTAGGATTAAGGTCATTAACCTATTTTTTATTATTTAGATGTTTTTGTTGTTTTTGTTTAGTGTTGAGTAATGAGATTAAGCCATAATCAGGATTAAACAAACTCATTACACCATCCCAATAGAAGGATAATAGATGAGAATGTTTAAGCTGAGGAAGACTCCTCAACTTAATCCATGATTAGGGATTAAACTCATAATAAAACAAAGCCTTTATTAAGTGTATTTTAGTTAATGATATGATGAAGAAGTGATTTTTAGGGTTTGTAAGACAACCTGAGGGGGACTTGTCCATTAACACTAGGGTTAGTCCTTCTTAACCAATTAAGGAAGAATTAGAACCCTAATGCAATGCCCAAGTTACAAGCTTGATGTCTTGATGATTATTAAGTGAATTGATTAAAGGATTTAAACACTTTAAGGGTTTAACACTTAGGATCAAAGTTATACATTCCATCCTAATAGAAGGATGCAGGCATAAGCTTAATCACAAAGCCTTAAAGCCTTTAGGGTTTAGTCCCTGATTATGAGATGAGAAGAGAAGACTCAAGGATGAAACAAAGGCAAAAGCTAAATGGGGGACTAATCAACCCTAATTATTATCAAGCTTGGTCATTCCTAGGGTTTGTGAGGTTTGCAAGAAAGATCTTCAAAGAACCACCAAGGAGGGGAGCAGATGAAAGGAGCAAAGAGAAGCAAAACAACTTGCTTCACTTAAGAAGTCAAGTTGCTTGAAGAAAGAAGGTGAGATGAATAAGAATGAGCAAGCTCAATCCAATACACATACAAAAATGCAGCAATGATGCATAAAAGAGATGAAAAGAGAATGTGAGAAGTGAAGGCAAATTCACTTCTCAAACAACTTACCACCTGAAAAGGTTAGTAAAGAAATGAAATGCAATGCAAAATGAGA
The DNA here is from genome assembly GCA_963966055.1 of Lathyrus aphaca. NCBI lineage: Eukaryota > Viridiplantae > Streptophyta > Magnoliopsida > Fabales > Fabaceae > Lathyrus > Lathyrus aphaca. Next base: position 167,772,945 of record OZ014523.1, read on the forward strand.
TGCAATGTGATGATGCAAACCAAAACCAGAAGCATGAGTATGATGTTAATGATGCTAAGAGATGATGCAAACATGAGACAAGGCATGAGAATGATCATACAAACATATGGATGCAAGAGAAGCATGCTTAGAACCATGAACATACATGAAAAGTTATGAAATGCAAATGACATACAACATGGAAAATGAAAGATGCAATGATCAAACATGATTCTAATATGTCTTAAGATGTCTTATGAATCAAATTAATGCACAAAATGTCATGGCAAGTCATGGTATGCAAGCAAATGAAAGATGGATGCAAAGGAAAGAATGAATTAGGGTTTATGAACAATGCACAAAACAAAATTTAAAACCAGAAGCAAACATCATGATAAAAATTTGAAAATGCATTCAAAGGAACCCTAAACCTATACAAACTCACTGCCCAAAGGAGAGGATCCAATTCTTAACCTAGTGAGAGTTATGAATTTCCTAAGATTGCTAGGATTTTAAGGTACCTTGTCAAGAAAAATGCCAAACAAATAGGAAATGCAAGATCAATTCATGCCAATTTAATCCTATAAACTACATGTTATGCAAGATGCAATGCAAAAAGAATCATTGTCCAACTCTCAATGGTTAGGCATAAATGAATTTTTGAAGTTTGGATCAAAATAATGCCTTGAAAAGAAATTAAATCCATTGAAAATTGTCAAAAGGCATCAAGATCAAAAAAGAAATTTGGTTTGAAGGTTGGACAATGTTTCTAAATGGTTTTAAATGTTTCATGAATTTTTTTGTGATTTTTAAATACTTAAAAGTATTTTTAATTAATTAATTCTCATTAATCAATTAAAAATAAACTTTTAAATGATTTAAAAATGTTTTTCAATGCAAAAAATAAAAAAAAAATATTTTTGGTTTCTGAAAATTAATAAAAGGTTCGATAAAAATTTTCAGAATTTTTCAAAGTGTTTTGCTATTTTTAATAAAATGTATAAAAGAAACGAAATTAAATGAAAATAAAATTGAATTTAAACTGAAAATGAGAAAGTCAGCAGATCAAAGGGTCAGCATTCAAACTTGAACACGCGCGAATTGACTTGGCGCGCATCTGGACGGCCAGCATTCAAACTTCCGTAATTAAGACTAAACCCTAATTAACTAACCCTAATCACTTTCAGATGACCGGAACAGTGTTCCGGTCATCTTCTCCGGCAGGCCAAAATCCCTATCTCTCTTAATACGCATCAAATCCTCACAAAACTCTCCAGAATCAATCTATGAACATCACTAAGCATAAACCCTAACTCAAACAACATTTATTTTCACTGAATCAAAGGAAACAAGCAAGAACAATTTTACGGGCAAACTTTCAGACAAACCATACATGGCCATTTCTCACTCATTTTCAAAAATAAAAGGTTCAGTGAACTCAGGGAAGCATGCAGATCATTTTAGAAACAAGAAATAAGAGTTCTGGAAAAATGAATTTCCATGGCTACCTGAATCGAAGCTTTCAACCCAATATCTTTTGGACCAGTTCCTTGCTTCCAATCAACTCCAATGAACCTCCTGAGAAGCTTGCAATGCTTGGTTGGAGTTTAAAATGGCTGGTTGGAGAGATTGCTTGAGTTCTGTTCAAAGAGGGGCAGAAATCGTGTTTTGATTTCAGTGAGTTTCAGGCTATGGTGATGGGTGGGAAATGATCCTGGGATGATGTTGAGTTGCTTTGTGAAAGAAGTTTGAAGTTTTGTTAAGTGTGCTGAGAGTTTCGAAAGAATATGCAAGAGGGATGATTTTTGTGAACTTGTGAATGCTGAGGTCTTAGGCTGTGTTCTTGTGTGTTATGGCTTGCATAAAGTCCACATATCAAGTTGTGATAGGTCTGTGGAGTTGGTGTGGGCTATGCTGATTGGTATGGGGTGATTTGCAAAAAGTCAAGCAAGTTGTACTTGGAGGTATGGGCAAGTGGCAGGCTAAGATAGGGGCATGGCTTGGCTCAGCTGAGTTTAGGGAGAACCATAGAATCTGATTAGAAGCAATGCAGCAAGTGGATTAGGGTTTATCATGGGTTTTGCAACTTTGTGATCTTTGGCCCTTTTTAAAGTTTCTTGATCCACAAGTCATGAAAATGAGTGATCCTTTGGTGAAATATGACTTTTAGGCCTTGGTTCATGTTTGTGTGAAGTTTAGAAGTCCATTTGGAAGTTCAATTTGCCTTGGCAAGTGGTTTTGCAACTTTGCCTCTTTGGTAGAAAACTTCAAATTATGTGATTTTGGCCAACTTTGACAAGCCACAACTTTTGATCCAAAATGAATTAGGTCATGTTCTTGTACTTTTTGAAAAGGGAATGATCCATTCTAGAACTTTCATGACCAATTTTTTTTCATTTGAAGCATTTTTGAATCAAAAAGCAAGGGTTGAAAAAGTTTCCCAAAATGGCAATTTTCATTATAAGTCAACTTTCCCAAAAAGTCAACTTTGCAAATGGCTTGAAATTCTTCAAATTTGTGAACTTCTAACATCTCCTATGATCAAATAAAGATCATACATAATCAAAATGATGATGAACACCCTTTGGTTGGGTCATTGAGGGCCTCAGATACCCTGATTTTGCACTGACTTGCTCAAAAAGTCAACTCTTGATCAGATGACTTCCCCATTGAATTTCTTCATGAAAATTGATATGCATGATCCCTATACCATATAGAGACCAATAGAAACAAGAATGACCAAAAAATTGGAGTTATGGCCTCTGAAACCAAAACCCTAATTCTAGGTCATCTGTGCAGTTAAACCTGGCTCTGCTTCCATGCCATTCTCAGTTCTTGTGATTTTTTGACATTCTTGACTTTGAGAGGATATATTATGATGCTTGAACATACATGGACCCCTTTTAAGTGATTGATGACCTTTGGAGTTGCTCAAGTGGTTCTTGGATTGCTCAGATCACAAACCCTAGATGCAGATGACTTAGAAACAATGCAGTGAATCAAAAAATGCAATATGAGATGCTATGATGGAACTTATGCATATGAAAAGATCACAAGCCATGGTGTGAATGGGTGAGGTCAAATTTGGGGTGTTTACAAGGAGGTTCGATGAAATTGCTGAGAAGTTGAGATCTCTGGAGTCTCAAAATTCCTTAGGCTTCGATGTAATGGACATGGGGTTAGTGGATGGGGTGAGAACTCCCCACAAGTTCAAGCCCCCGTGCTTTGAGAAATACAATGGAACTTCCTGTCCACGAACTCACCTGCAGTCCTTCCTTGGAAGACTTAAATCATATATTATGGATGAGAAGCTGTGGATGTTCTACTTTGAAGACAGTTTGACTGGGGCTTCAAGAGAGTGGTATTCACACCTGACCAAAGCTACCATTAGATGCTGGAAGGACTTAGCAGAGGCCTTCATCAGACAATATCAATATAATCTGGACATGGCTCCTAACAGGACCCTCCTGATGGGAATGTCTCAATCCTCCAGAGAAAGCTTCAGGGAATATGCCCAAAGGTGGAGACAGCTTGTTGCTGCTGTCCAACCACCCATGTCGGAAAGGGAAATGGCCGACATGTTCATGAATACTTTGCAAGGAACATACATTGATAGGCTAGCTTCCTTTTCTTCCACTAGTTTTGCTGACGTAGTTATAGTTGGGGAAAGGATTGAAAGCCTTTTGAAAATGGGCAAAATTTCTGATAATGGTGCAAGTTCGTCCAGTAATCCCAGGAAGCCTTTTGTGGGAACTCGAAGGACCGGTGAGACAAATGCCATTCATACCAGCAGGGGAAGATCTCAGTATGTTCACAGATCAGTAGCAGCAGTCACCATTCCAGCTCCGATTCCTCAGCAATTAGCATATCAGCAACCACAACAACCACATTATCAATAGCAAGTCCAGTATCCACAACAGAGAACCTACAACAATAGCAACAACAATCAACAACAACGACCCTTTCAACAAAGACCATCACAGGCAAACAGGGTGATTGACCCTATCCCTATGCCTTATGCTGCCTTATTGCCACAACTCCTGAAACTTAACTTGGTTGAGTTAAGGACATTGGCACCGCCAGATCCCTCCAACCTCCCAAGGAATTATGATGTCAACGCTAGATGTGCTTTCCACTCCAATGCGCCTGGCCACAATACTGAGAAATGCAGGGCTTTGCAAATGAAAGTCCAGGATCTGGTGGATTCTAAAGCCCTCAACTTTGCACCCCCTCCAAATGTCAACAAGAATCCTATGCCTAACCATGGCGGGCCAAGGATTAATGCCATTGAGGAAGACAAGCCATCTACTTTAATCACCAGTGTTGCACAGATTCGAACACCTCTGGTTGAAATTAAAGCTCAGCTTCTAGAGTACCAGGTGTTCCCCGGGTGTGAGCTCGGTTGTGGATATTGCAGCATTGCAGTCAACGGGTGTGAAAATTTGAGAAGCGGCATAGATGGTCTTATCAAAGATAGTATACTTCAGATCTCAACAACGGCGCCTACAAATCCAGCAATTCCTTTGACAACAATTCCTGATTCTTCTACAACAGCAGCAACAATCATCCCAACCGATTCATCAATATCATCAGCAATGGCTCCATCCATCACTTCAACAAATCAAGTGTCAACAACTCTTTCTTCTACAACATCAGCATCCATTTTATCAGCAGAATCTTCTACAACACCAGCAAGACTTAATGAAGATGTCTCTGCAGTTACCATCTACTATGATCCGTCAAGTGTTCCTCCAGATAACAACTTTCAGCAACAAACAGTGGCACCTCCTGCCAGATCACCAGTCACAATTTACTACGATCCACACACCATTTCAGTACCCTCCTCTGCAGCAGTCAGTCCAGTTACTATTACGGTGCCTGGACCTGTTACATATGAAAGCAGTAATGCCATACCTTGGCATTATGGCTCTGATCTCTACTGCAACGGGGAGAAAATCACTTTGGATTCTTCAACCTCCTCTCCACAAATTGATAATGTTGGGGGAGGCGGAGGCTTCACCAGAAGCGGACGCCTTTTTGCCTCACAAACTCAAAGACCTAATGCCGAAGCAGAAGCTGCTGCCAAAGCGAAGGGAAAGAGTGTGGTACCTGAAGAGTCGGCTGCCAAAGAAACTCAGAAGACATCTTTTGAGCAAGATGTAGATGAGTTTATGAGAATCATAAAGAGAAGTGATTACAAGGTGGTGGATCAGCTTCACCAAACTCCCTCAAAAATCTCCATATTATCATTGTTGATGTGTTCTGAAGCTCACAGGAATGCATTATTGAAAGTCCTGCACGCAGCATACGTGCCAGAGGAGATTACCGTTAATCAGCTAGAGACTGTGGTGGCAAATGTCAATACCAGTCATGGGCTGGGCTTCACCAATGCTGACTTAACAATAGAGGTACGTAACCACAACAATGCTTTACATATCACCCTAGAGTGCAAGGGTGTTGTTCTATCTCATGTGCTGGTAGACACTGGGTCCTCACTCAATGTTCTACCAAAGAAAGCCTTAGTGAAGCTGGAGTATGATGGCTTGGCACTGTGTCCGAGTAATTTGGTGGTGAGAGCATTCGATGGCTCTAAAAGTTTAGTGCTTGGGGAGATTGATCTGCCTGTGATGATTGGCCCGCAGACTTTTAAAATTACCTTCTATGTGATGGACATTCAGCCGGCCTACAGCTGTTTGTTGGGTAGACCCTGGATCCATGCCGCTGGCGCTGTTACGTTTACCCTTCACCAGAAGCTGAAATTCGAGTGGGAAGGCCAGATCATCACCATCTGTGGGGAAGAAGACATCTTTGTTAGCCATCTGGCTACGTATAAGTACATAGAAATGAATGGAGAATTCCATGAAACCATGAGCCAGGGGTTTGAGGCCCTGAACATTAATGAAGCATCTGCTGTACTGGGAACTTCCATGACGTCTTATCAGCAAGCCCGGAAGGTTGTTGAAGAGGGTAATGCCCAAGGCTGGGGCAAGCTGCTGCCCATGGAAAAGAAAGAAGACAGATTTGGGTTGGGTTACAAACCAACTCAACACGATCAATCAGAGGCTACAAAAGAGCCCAACTTTGTCAGCGGGGGAATGCTCACCCCGGATGCTGTAAACAATTTGGAAGACGAGGAGGAAAGCGACCGCAACCTGGAGAGCTGGATACGTCCAAGGATCCCGGGGAGCCAAGTCCTTAACTGGTCTTCCCAGGAAATTATAAGGGTTACTCCTGCAGAGTAATTATTATTTCCTGTATTTTAAAGCATGCATCAAGTCTTGCATCTTGCCCAAGATGTCAAGACTCATTTTGTAATCGGGCCATCTTGTAATCTTGTGCAAATAGATCAATCAATGAATATCGGACATCTTTTGCAAATGAGTCTTTTCCTTTTTTGCTCACTGTCTCTTCATTTTTTTCTTTTTGTACAAAAATAAAATGGCAATGTTCTCAAAATAAATAACTTCATTTTTCACTTTTTCTAAACAAAATTAAAATTGATCACTAAAATAAACCAATTTAAACCCTTGCAGAAAGTGCCCTCTAGATTGCACTGACAACAACAATGCTACGATGACTTTGACAATCCAATCAATCAAGCTGATGAAGGGGTTGAAGAAGATTATGAGCTACCTGAAGAGCTAGCCAGGTTGTTAAGACAAGAGGAGAAGGTTATCACTCCTCATCAGGAGGAGATTGAAACGGTTAATCTTGGTACGGAAGAAGACGTGAAAGAGGTTAAGATCGGGGCCTGCCTGCAAGATTCGATAAAAGGGAAATTGATTGACATGCTTCGGGAGTACGTGGATGTTTTTTCTTGGTCTTATCAGGATATGCCAGGGTTGGACACAGATATCGTCATGCACAAGCTGCCTTTAAAAGAAGACTGCCCACCAGTAAAACAGAAGCTGCGCCGTACTCGCCCAGATATGGCAATGAAGATTAAAGAAGAGGTACAAAAACAGTGGGACGCCGGGTTCCTTGCTGTAACTAGCTATCCACCATGGGTTGCTAACATTGTACCAGTGCCTAAGAAAGACGGCAAGGTGAGGATGTGTGTGGACTACCGGGATCTGAACAGAGCCAGCCCGAAAGATGACTTCCCTTTACCTCACATTGATGTATTGGTTGATAATACGGCTCAGTTCTCGGTATTCTCCTTCATGGACGGATTTTCAGGATACAATCAGATCAAGATGTCCCCTGAAGACATGGAGAAGACAACTTTCATCACGCCCTGGGGCACGTTCTGTTATAAGGTGATGCCATTCGGACTGAAGAATGCTGGTGCCACTTATCAACGGGCTATGGTAACATTATTCCATGACATGATCCATAAAGAAATCGAATGTTATGTGGATGACATGATTGCCAAGTCCCTCACAGAGGAAGACCACCTGGTGAATCTGTTGAAGTTATTCAAGCGCCTGAGGAAATACCAACTGAAGTTGAACCCCAACAAATGCACATTCGGGGTGCGATCTGGTAAGCTGCTGGGATTTATTGTAAGTGAGAAAGGGATTGAAGTTGACCCTGACAAAGTCAAAGCCATTCAAGAAATGCCTGCACCGAAGACTGAAAAAGAAGTTCGGGGGTTTCTAGGTAGATTGAACTACATTTCAAGGTTCATATCTCACCTTACCGCAACCTGTGAGCCTTTGTTCAAGCTGTTAAGAAAAGAACAAACGGTCAGGTGGAATGAAGACTGCCAGAAGGCTTTTGAAAAAATCAAGGAATACTTACAGGAGCCTCCAATCCTGATGCCTCCCGTTGAAGGAAGACCTCTAATCATGTACTTGACAGTATTAGAAGAGTCAATGGGGTGTGTGTTGGGCCAGCATGACGAATCTGGTTGAAAAGAGTATGCAATATACTACCTAAGCAAAAAATTTACCGACTGTGAACAACGTTATTCACTGCTCGAGAAAACTTGTTGTGCTTTAGCGTGGGCTGCTCGCCGACTGAGACAGTATATGTTGACCCACACTACTTTATTGATCTCAAAGATGGACCCAGTTAAGTACATTTTTGAGAAGCCAGCACTTACCGGACGGGTTGCAAGATGGCAAATGATCCTCACAGAGTATGATATTCAGTACACGTCTCAGAAAGCCATCAAGGGTAGTGTATTGTCTGATTATCTTGCTGAGCAACCCATTGATGATTACCAGTCTATGAGATTTGACTTCCCTGATGAAGACATCATGTTCATAAAAGCGAAAGATCATGAAGAGTCTGTTCACACTGAAGGGCCTGACCCGAAAGAAGAATGGACTATGATGTTTGACGGGGCTGTTAATATGAATGATCGTGGTGTCGGTGCAGTACTCATTACACCCAAGGGAGTTCACATGCCTTTCTCGGCAAAACTCACCTTTAACTGCACTAACAACGAAGCTGAATACGAAGCTTGTATTACGGGTCTTGAGGAAGCCATTGACCTCAGGATCAAGACTTTGACTGTGTTCGGAGATTCAGCTCTGGTAATCAATCAAACCAACGGCAAATGGTGCACGCACCAAGACCATCTGATACCTTATCGGGAATATACAAGGAGGTTATTGACTTTCTTCACAACAGTCAAGCTTGAGTATATCCCTCGAGATGAGAATCAGTTTGCAGATGCTCTGGCTACCATTTCATCCATGATCAAAGTTCAAGCTGCCAACTTTGTGCCTCGGATATCAGTATCCAGACTTGACAGACCAGCATACGTGTTCTCAGCAGATGTTGTTAAAGATGATAAGCCTTGGTTCCATGATATCAAATGCTTCTTGGAGGATCAAACATACCCACCGGGGGCATCATCCAATGACAAGAAGACTTTAAGAAGGCTAGCTGGTAGTTTCTTCTTGAATACTGATGGTTCCTTGTACAAGAGAAACTTTGATATGGTACTCCTCAGATGCGTTGATAGGGCAGAGGCAGAATTGTTGATGCACGAGGTGCACGAAGGATCCTTTGGTACCCATGCAGGAGGGTATGCAATGGCTAAAAAGTTGCTAAGATCAGGCTATTACTGGATCACAATGGATGCAGACTGTTGTGCCTATGCCAGAAAATGCCATAAGTGCCAGATTTATGCGGATAAAGTGCATGTGCCTCCGAATCCTCTGAATGTGATGTCTTCACCCTGGCCCTTTGCCATGTGGGGCATTGATATGATTGGCAAGATTGAACCGACTGCTTCAAACGGCCACAGATTCATCCTGGTTGCTATTGACTATTTTACCAAGTGGGTTGAAGCAGCTTCTTATGCAAATGTTACGAGGTAAGTGGTAGCCCGATTTTTGAAGAGAGATATCATCTGTCGGTATGGAGTGCCCGACCGAATCATTACTGATAATGGTTCCAACTTGAACAACAAAATGATGGCAGAACTGTGCTGGGACTTCAAGATCCAACATCACAATTCTTCTCCTTACAGGCCAAAGATGAATGGCGTTGTTGAGGCAGCTAATAAGAATATCAAGAAGATTGTGCTGAAGATGGTAGTCACCTACAAGGACTGGCATGAAATGCTACCATTTGCCTTGCATGGGTACCGTACGTCAATCAGAACATCCACTGGGGCAACACCGTATCAGCTTGTTTATGGTATGGAGGCAGTCCTACTTGTTGAAGTTGAATTACCCTCCCTGCGGATACTAATGGATGTTAAACTGAATGAAGCAGAATGGGTCCGATCCCGATACGAGCAACTAAGTCTGATTGAAGAAAAGAGGTTGGCTGCAATTTGTCATGGGCAGTTGTATCAGAAAAGAATGAAGAAAGCCTTTGATCAGAAAGTCAGACTTCGAGAATACCAAGTAGGAGATCTTGTGCTGAAAAGACTCCTCCCTCCTCATACAGACCACAGGGGAAAGTGGACTCCAAATTATGATGGACCGTTCATAGTAAAGAAAGTTTTCTCTGGTGGAGCACTGATGCTCAGTACTATGGATGAATAAGACTTCCTGTCCCCTGTGAATTCAGATGCAGTTAAAAAATACTTTGCATGAAAATGACCCGCTGGACATAAAAACAGAATGTAAGTCCAGGCAAAAATAGGGCATCCCGGCGAGTCAAAAACAGAATAAACGACTCGGGCAAAAATAAGGGAAAATAAACAAAAAAATGTACACCCGCTGAGTTGAAAAGCCGCATTGGACGACTCAGGCAAAAATGGGTATCCCGGTGGATTGAAAACCTGAAAGGGCGATCCACGCAAAATAAGGGAAATAAGCGAACAACTGCATTCTGAATTCATCTGTATCACTTACAACATGGCAAGCTTTGAAGGATTCAAGCATCGGTCAGAATCAGCCTCCTTCAGAAAGCAAGATGAGAAGAACGTCAATGTCATACAAGTCATAGCAAAAGGTAAGCTCCTTGAAGCGTCGTCAACATTGCCACTGTCTTTTGTTTCTCAATTTGTAACGATCTCCTCGTTTCAGGGGATCCGTTTCTTTGACTGTATATTGCCAATTCAGGGCGCATAAATTAATAAAATCAAATTTTCAGTCATGTCTCGTCTAGTACATTTTTATTTTCGTTTGCGAAAATGTCCGATGTCTTTAAGATGTTGATTGCATAAATACAGATGCTTCCCTTCTAAAAATAAGTTCTTAAAGGAAATATACTTACTCCCAGGATTGCCTAAACTCCTATGACGGAATCCAATAAGGAATATCCCGGGATGCTTGTACATTTCTTTGTCTTTACAGGATTGCAGGTGTTCAGAGCACAGCATGGGGCATGAAGGCTTCTCCCCAGCAAGTTGTCTAATCATTATCTACTCAGTCTATCTCCCGATTAGCACCGGAGGTGCTTTCTCCCCAGTTGAGTCGCTAGTCATCATTCCTCCTCAGCCAGGTGCAAAGACTGGGAACCATCTCCCCACAGAGTTTCAGCCTCTATCCAGAGAAGCAATGCCTGAAGATCTCACAACAGAGTGACGAAAGCTTCCACAGACCCCAGCTGGGTCCCTCATCACCAAGATAGGTCTGTCAATGACCTATTTCCTCAAGCAGAGTCATGTATGCCAAATCTACCAATGATCTTATCCCCAGCTGGGAAATCCACTTCAAGCAGATCAGCCAGAGATCTCCACAGCAGCGGGATCCGAATCCCGGATCGGTATCTTTGCATAACCATAGCATTCGCATCATATTTTTCCCAGAGCGTAGCATTCCATCTTATGCGGAGCATTGTGGCAAAAATCAAACATATTGCATGATCATAAGCCATGTTCTGAACACTTATAAAAAATGACCATCCATCAAACAATATACAGAATATTTCCCAAATTCCCCACTAGAAAGCCAAAGTATTACACTCACAAATACAACAAACAGATACTTCTTGACACTCGTTTGTGTCATATTCCCAGCAGAAAGCCAAAGCATCCCATTTGCACTCACAACACATGTGTACATATTTATACAATTCCCTAACACCCGTCCGTGTCACCCCCCAGCATAGTTGCCTAAACACTTCGTAAATCAAATACTTGTTTGTAGTATACTTCTTCTGACACCCGTCCGTGTCACACTCTCCCCAGCAAATTGAGCACTCGTCTGTGTCTCATTCACACCTTTTACTTGTATATGCCACTTAAATCCCCTCATAATCAACACTCGTCCGTGTTCCTTGTTAACCAATTGGTACTCGTCCGTGTCATCATCTCTGAACATGTGTCAAGCGTTTGTTTCTACTGATACTCGTCTGTATCATAGTCTTAAGGATACTCGTCCGCATCTTTAATCCATACACCGTGTCAAACACTTATACTTTCTTGAACTTAGACACCTGTCTGTGTCTACCATTCCCCAGAAGAATTCCCAGCAAATCTTGATAAACTATTTCCTTTCTATCTGACATTCGCCCTATGTCATGATACCTTTTCGGCAGCCGTACCCTTCCAGGTGATCGTCCTTCACCTTTTTGATGATCGTCCTTCATCATTCCCAGTGGAGTCTCTATTCATTAGAACCCCTTCTTATCCGACATTCGTCCTATGTCATGATATTTTCAGCAGCCGTCCCCTGCTAGGTGATCGTCCTTCACCTCTTGATGATCGTCCTTCATCATTCTATCCGATGGTCGTCCCCATCGTTGACCTTGTTATCTGGCATTCGTCCTATGTCATGATAAACCCTGAGAGCAGTCGTCCCCTGCTAGGTGATCGTCCTCCACCCTCTTGATGATCGTCCTTCATCATTTTATCCGATGGCCGTCCCCATCGTTGATCTTGTTATCTGACATTCGTCCTATGTCATGATATCCTCAGAGCAGCCGTACCCTGCTAGGTGATCGTCCTTCACCTCTTGATGATCGTCCTTCATCATGCTTATCCGATGGCCGTCCCCATCGTCGATCTTTTCATCCGACATTCGTCCTATGTCGTGATACTTTTGGCAACCGTACCTTGCCAGGTGATCGTCCTTCACCAATAGATGACCATCCCTCATCATTTCCCCAACAGAGCAGCCGTACCCTGCCAGGCGATCGTCCTTCACCTATGATGACTGTTCCTCATCATTTATCTCTTTGACCCGATGGTCGTCCCCATCATTTACCTTTAATCCCCAGAGAGTCTTGTTTCTTTACTTGATGTTCGTCCCCATCGTGACACCTTTGTTTCCCCAGCATGTCGGCCGTCCCCGTCATTGCTTCGTCCCCAGCAGTCGTCCTCTTCTCGGCGGTCGTCCTCCGTCGCCCGCACTTTATAAATATACTTTATTTTCTTTTAAAATCATTATCCCTTTTCTTCTTCATTCCGTGAGTGCAAATTTTTGGACTGTCTTTGGTATTCAACCACAAGTTATCTTGTTTGCCTGTTAAGTCGTTGCTTACATCCTGCACAGCTAACTCATGTTTGAATAGGGGCAGCTGTAAACACCCCAAATTTGCCTTCACCCATTCACACCATGGCTTGTGATCTTTTCATATGCATAAGTTCAATCACATCATCACATATTGCATTTTTGCTTCACTGCATTGTTTCTAAGTCATCTGCATCTTGGGTTTGTGATCTGAGCAATCCAAGAGCCATTTGAGCCACTCCAAAGGTCATCAATCACTTCAAAGAGGTCCATGTATGTTCTAGCATCATATTATATCCCCACAAAGTCAAGAAAATCAAAGAATCACAAGAACTGAAAAAGGCATGGAAGCAGAGCCAGGTTTAACTGCACAGATGACCTAAAATTAGGGTTTTGGTTTCAGAGGCCATAACTCCAAATTTTTTTGGCCATTCTTGTTTCTATTGGTCTCTATATGATATGAGGATCATGCATATCAATTTTCATGAAGAAATTCCATGGGGAAGGCATCTGATCAAGGGATGACTTCTTGAGCAAGTCAGGGCAAAATCAGGGCATCTGAGGCCCCCAATGACCCAACCAAAGGGTGTTCTCCATCATTTTGAATGTGTATGATCTTTATTTGATCATAGAAGATGTTAGAAGTTCACAAAATTGAAGAATTTCAAGCCATTTGCAAAGTTGCCATTTTGGGAAAGTTTTTCAACCTCCTCTTTTTTGTTCAAAAATGCTTCAAATGAGAAAACTCTGGTCATGAAAGTTGTAGAATGGATCATTCCCTTTTCAAAAAGTACAAGAACTCATTCTAATTCATTTTGGATCAAAAGTTATGGCTTGTCAAAGTTGGACAAAATCACATAATTTCAAGTTTTACACCAAAGAGGCAAAGTTGCAAAACCTCATGCCAAGGCAAAATGTGACTTCAAATGGACTTCTATGCATTACACAAACATGAACCATGACCTAAAAATCAAAATGCACCAAAGAATCTCCAAGTTTCATGACTTATGCTTCAAGAAACTTCAAAAGGGCCAAAACTTTGTGAAATTGCAAAAACTCACATAAACCTTAATCCACTTGCTGCATTGCCTCAAATTCATTTCCATGGACAGCCTTGATTCAAGCTGCAGCAGACGTGCCCTTGTACCTTGACTGAAATAGCCCATACCTTCTCTTACACAAAAAGTTGACTTTATGCAAAATCACCCATACCAATCAAGCTAGGCCAGCAACAACTCTCTGACCTATCCAAACATGATACATGTACCAAAAGGAACTAAACACATAACACAACACAGCCTGATCTCTCCCACAAGTCAGCATCCTCAAAACTCACCTCTTATGCATTTTCATTCGAATCTCTCCATACAAGCTTCAAACCTCAAAACAAACTTCATAGAACCACTCAATATGATCCTCTGATCATTTCCCAACCATCAGTTTGCCCTAAAAAGCCCACAAACAGAAACACGATTTTTCACTTCCCTTCAACAGAACTTCATCAAACTCTTAAACCAGCCATAAGAAATTCCAAACAAGCATTGCAAGCTTCTCATGGGGTTCATTCAAGGCATCTTAGACCAAAGAAGCAGCCAGAAAGTTCCAAAGACCAAAGCTTCAGTTCAGGTGAGCTCAAGAACAATTTTTCCAGAAACTTGTTTTTAAGTTACTAAATGATTCTTTATGCTTCACTGATCATGCTGATGTGTTTTGTTTTGAAAATGGTTGAGAAATGAGTATGTATTCGTGTTCTGAAATTTTTTGACCTAAAACTGTTTTGATTCGATTCTCACTTTTGATGTGTTTTAAATGTTGTTTGTTTGTTGATTCTTAATGTATGATGTATGGGGATCATTTCTGGGCAGAGAGATTGGATTTTAGAGGCCTAGGGAAGAAGATAGCAATTTTCAGGGAGAGGTGTGGCCGGAGAAGATGACCGGAGGTCATTTCCGGCCACCTGAGAGTCATTAGCGTATTAATGATGTTTAGGGCTCAGTTTGAATTTGGACCATGGATCTGTTTGACTTGCGTTGACTCCCGCGCGTTTGAATGGACCAGATCTTTCATTAAAACCCTAATCCTAATTAATTAGATTAATTAATTAAGTTTAATTTAATCCAGTCAGTTCAAATGTGGACCGTCCAGATGCGCGCGGGTCAATTCCCTCCTTTTCTCTTTGAATCTCAGCCAGTGGGTTGGACTACTTTCATTAATTCATATTTAAATTTCATTTTTATTGTATTTTGTTTCTCATTTATTTTAAAATATCAAAACACATTATAAAAATTTTATTTTGTGCATGATGTCTTAAAATATTTTTCTCATTCTGAATATAATTTTATTTTTATTTTTTGCATTAAAAATTATTTTAAATCATTTAAATGTTTATTTTTAATTAGGTAATGAAAATTAATTAATTAAAAATGCATTTAGGTATTTAAAAATCACCAAAAAAAATCACATTGCATTTAAAAACATTTAGAAACATTATCAAACTCTCAAAACAAATTTCTTTTTGGTTCTTGATGCATTTTGACAATTTTCATTGGAATTAAATTCTTTTAAAGGCAATATTTTTGTTCAAACTTGGAAAAATCCATTCTGCCTAACCATTGAGAGTTTGATGATGGTTCTTCTTGCATTGCATCCTCCATAGCATGTAGTTTATAGGATTAAATTGGCTTGAATTCATATTTCATTTTCAATTTGTTTTGTATTTTTCTTTGAGAGGTATCACAAAACCCTAATTGACTTGAGAAATTCATAACTTGCACTAGGTTAATAGTTAGGTCCCCTCCTTTGGGCAGTGAACTTGTGTAGGGTTAGGGTTCCCTTTGTCCCATTTTCAATTTTTTATCACATCATTTGCTTCTGGTTTTGAATTTTTGCATTGCATGTTGTATGTAAACCCTAATTTGTGCCTTCTCTTGTATCCATTTTCCATTTGCTTGCATTCAAGAACTTGCCATGACATTGTGTACATCCACATGATTCATAAGACATCTTAGGACATATTAGAACCATGATTTATCATTTCATCATTCCTTTGCCATGTTGTATGTTCATTTCACTTCATAAACATTCTTGAATCTTATGGTTCAAAGCATGCTTCATTTGCATCCTTATGCTTGTTTGATCACTCTCATCTCTTGTCATGTGTTTTCATCATCTCTTAGCATCATTAACATCATGAATATACTTTTGACTTTGTCTTGCATCATGACATCTCATCTCATTTTCATTGCATTTCATTTCTTTTGCTAACTTTTCAGGTGGTAAGTTGAATTGAGAAGTGAATTTGCCTTCACTTCTCACAATCTCTCTTCATCTCTCTTATGCATCATTGCTGCATTTTATCTTTGTATTAGAGTGAGCTTGCTCATTCATGCTCTTTCCTACTTTATTTCTCCAAGCAACTTGTCTTCTTAAGTGAAGCAAGTTGTCTTGCTTCTCTCTGCTTCTTTCTCCTTTCACTCGCTTCTCTCCTTGGTGGCTCTTTGAAGATCTTTCTCTCTTAAGCCTCATTAACCCTAGGAACAACCAAGCATGATCACAATTAGCGTTTGATTAGTCCTCCATTTAGCTTTTACCTTTGTGTCATCTTTGGGTCTTCTCTTCTCATCTCATAATCAAGGACTAAACCTTAAAGGTTTTAAGGCTTTGTGATTAGGGTTATGCCTGTATCCTTCTATTAGGATGGAATGTATAACTTTTATCCTAAGTGTTAGACCCTTCATGTGTTTAAATCCTTTAATCAATGCACTTAATAATCACCAAGACATCAAGCTTGTAACTTGGGCCTTGCATTAGGGTTCTAATTCTTCCTTAATTGGTTAAGAAGGACTAACCCTAGTGTTAATGGACAAGTCCTCCTCAAGTTGTCTTACAAACCATAAAATCAACTTCTTCATCTTATCATTGACTAAAATCCATTTAATAAAGGCTTTGTTTTGTCATGAGGTTAATCCCTAATCATGGATTAAGTTGAGGAGCCTTCCTCAGCTTAAATGCTCTCATCTATTATCCTTCTATTAGGATGGTGTAATGGGTCCATTAAATCCCTGATTATGGCTTAATCTCATTACTCAACACTAAACAAAAACAACAAAAACATCTAAATAAATACAAGTAGGTTAATGATCTTAATCCTACATCATGGTGATTAAGTGTGAGGTGCTTACTTCATATTTAAAGTATTCTCATTACCCCTAATCAGAGGGAGGATGTGATGAGTTTACTAACCCTTGGTTTAGGATTAAGCTCATTAACTTATGACAAATCCAAAAGCAATAAAAGATTGAAAACACAAAAACAAACAATAATCGTCTCCTTCGGGATTCTTTTCTCATCATCTTCACTCATAAACGAGAACTTGCTTCTTCCGTCTAATGCAAGATAGTTTGCACCTGAGCCAGACAGGTCATACACTTGAGCATAGACAAGTAAGCAGTCCATCAGTCAATTTATCTTTCAGTCTCTTTGAGTCGAACTACGGTGTTCTGACTTCCTCATTGCACGAGAGGATACGTAGGCATAACTTAACAGTTATCGAACAAAAGTCTCTGTATATTCCCCCCTCTTCCAGCTTCATTCTTTTAAGCCTCATAGTCTTGAGCTTTCACTCTTATTCTTACATTGACACTTCTCTTATACACTTCACTTTTCTTTTGCACTGACACTTGCATTCTTTTCCAGCTTTGCTACACAAATTGCACTGACACTACCCCTTTAAAACACAAATCTCTTAAGCGTGGATCCCGTCGAGTACGACGGACAATCTGGGTGCTAATACCTTCCCAGGTTGTAACCAACCCCCTTTCTCAGTTTCTCTGGTTCGCAACTGTCTTATCCATATCTTTTCTCAGGTCTATGCAACATTACCTTTCCTCCGGGATAAAAATGCCTAGCTGGCGACTCTTTTCTTTTCTTTTGAGTTCACCCTTGTGTGTTCTCATCCCTCTTTCACCGACCGTTCGCGTCTGTACCCCTCTTGGCCGTGTGTCATTTGGTGGGAGCGACAGCTTGGCGACTCTGTTGGGGAACCTTATACTGTAACCAGGGCTTCTGGTTCTTTTTGTGGGTTCCTCCTAGCGCTTGTTTGATTTGTGTTTACTGGGGTGTTATGTGCTATGTGTGTTTATTTGCCTTATTTATTGCTTTATGTACAGTTTTATACATCATATTGTCATATTGTCATCTTGCTGGATCTGGTTTGTTGTTTTGATGGGTGGGGTTCTATTGAGAGATTGAGGTCATATACCTGGGACCTGAGTGACACCTAGGCTAGAGTGGTTCATGTTCTTTCCCATTCCATTTCGGTCTGGTGCGGGAATATGAAACACGGTTCAGATGTGGGTTTCTTCTTGAGAACTATGTGCTACAGATTTCCTGTAGTGCTAGGGCTATCTGGGAAGCCTGCTAAGTCTGGATGACCTTTATTATGACCTTCAAAAATTGAGGTGAATTAGAGGAGGATCTTTTATGGTTATTGTAAACATTGTACCTCCGGGTTAGAAGTGTTTACACTTCTCATAACCGATCCAAGTCTGAGGATCCTTGTTTTAGAACACCACCTGTGAGGGGGTTGGGCTATTTACAGGTTTGCAGGTACCATTGGCCACATCATACCCTGTTACTTGTTTTGATTAAGAGTACCTCATTTTGGACAGTTCTTGTGATTAACCCTGGACATGTGACTCTTTATTTGAGTCCCCCACCTTGGTTACTGGATTTCTGAACCTCCATCTGGACTTCTTGAACATACATGGGCCTTATATCAAGACAGATAATCAGATCCAGCTTGATCACAAACCCTTGCATATCATTTGCATACTCATCATTTGCATCATTTAACATTTGTTTATTTGTTTTTCAGGGTATCCACATTATATCTGGTTTGGTTTTGACCCCTTCTTTTGCATAGGCCTCTACTTCAGTTGTCTTCATCAGTTGTCTGCTTCAGCTATCTTCATCATCACCAGCATCAGCCTATCAGTGGCTCATCTCCAGTATCAGTCTTGATCCTCATCAGCACTTGTCTTCAACTCTTCATCAGCAGTCATGGCTACTCCCAGGAAGAGCAACATATCATACCATTTCTTTGAACCTGTGTTGACTGGCATCAGGCAGGTCCAGTCGCTTATCACTCCTGACCACATCCCATTATTCAGAGAGCATTATGGAGGTATCCTGGATATGGTCATGGACCTGGACCCTTCTCAGAGGAGCATAATCCACACATGCTTGCAGTTTTATGATCCTCCTTTGAGATGCTTCACATTTTCAGACTTCTAGCTAGGACCTCTATTGGAGGAGTTTTCATCATTGATTGGAGTACCTGTCAGAGGTGGAATCCCTTTCAACCCAGAAATGACTTTTCCCAGCAATGGAGAAGTAGCAAAAGCACTATACCTGGAGCCTGCCTTGATTAAGCAAAGCATGACAACAAAAGCTGGAATCCCTGGTCTTCACTTGGACTTCTTGATTTCTCAGGCCATCTTGAAGGTTTCCTTGGGAGAATGGAGGGCAGTCTGTGCATTGTTAGCCCTCAGCATATATGGGGTTATACTGTTTGCAGATGAGCCCAAATTTATCAGCAAGAATGCCATTCATCTGTTCCTTCTGGGGAACCCAGTACCCACATTGCTGGGAGATTTCTATTACTCCATTCATCAGAGGAATGAGAAACAAAGAGGGAAGTTGGTGAGATGTTGTGCTCCTTTGTTTCACACTTGGCTGCTCAAACACCTACCTAAGACAGATGCCTTCCTGAACCCCCACCAGCAGAAGAATTGGGCCAAGAGGCTCATTGCTTTAACTTCAGATGACATCAGATGGTGCACCCAGAGCACCAAAGGCAAGGACATAATCACTAGCTGTGGGCAATACCCAAATGTGCCTATGATAGGAGTAAAGGGTTGCATCAACTACAATCCTTTGTTGTTTAAGAGACAACTGGGCTATGCTTTGGTTCACCCCCCTAGAATGCAAGATTTAGCAGAGACCACGTATTGTGAGATAAAGCCTAATCTAGCTGCTGTCAGACAAGCATCCTGGGCTTGGGACAATATCCAGACAAAGGGGATGGCCATTCTTGGGAGATGTAATAATGTTGCTTCAGCTCAGTACTATGACTGGTCCCATGCTAGGGATCAGATTACTGGAATGCCTTTCACCATTGAGGATATACCTGGACCATCCACAGCACAGCCAGCAGCAACTGTCAGCCTGGAAGAATTTGAGAAGTTGAAGGAAAGGAATGAGAATCTGTCTCAAGCTCTGAAGAAGACCCTTTGGGAAAGAAGTGATGGTCGTCTGGACATTGAGAGGTTGGAGAAGCTTAGGGTGGAGCATCTGACCAAGATTGAGAAAACAGAAGACTACATCAAAAAAGCAAGAGTTGGGGAGCAAATATTGAAGAATGCCTGTAAAGAGGCCAAGCTTCAGAAGGCTAGGACTGATCTCTATCTGCAAGAAAGTCAGGTTAGGTGGGTCAGGATCACTGAAGCCCGGACACAACAAGATCAGAGAACTCAAGCCAGGATTGAGCAATTAGAGGCTAATGAGAAGAAGCAACAGGAAGCTTTGCTGACAGCCCAAAAGGAGATTTCAGAGTTGAAGCTTAGGGCTGGATTGAAGAGATCAAAGGACTAGGACAGGCACAAGAAGCTGACCACTACCATTGCCACTAGAAACCTCCTCATCAGGACTATTACAGAGCATCCAGCTGGTCCAATGACTGAAGCACTTTTGAAGGAGGTTAAGGAGGATGAGTTTGGACTAGATGTCTGACTTTTTGATTGTTGTTGTTTTCATTTGATGTACTTTTCTTTTGTGTTGTATTTTGACCCTTCAGGGGCATGTGTTGTAAAAAACAAACTATGTATGATTCACCATTTGTAATATATTTTAGTTTGTTTCCATTGTGGGGTTTCTTTTTCTCAACAACATCAAAGCATCTTCCTCGGGGTCTGGAAAGGTCAAAACCAAGAACCAAGCCGGATACCTTGGAAAACAAATAAGCATATTGCATTGCATACTAACTTTTGTTTTGTTTTGTAGGTTTTGTTATTATTTTGTTTGTTTCTAACTCTGTTGTGGTTCAGGAAATATTGCTCACAGAAGAGTATTCCCCGTCAACCGTACGCACCGGTACCCTACTCGCAACAACCTTCCTGGTATCCAAATGGATCAAGTACAACAGGACCTGACTGAGGTCAGAACTCAGATGGCTAATGAAAGAGTGGAGATGAGGAACCAAATGGCTCAATTCATGACTGTGATGACTGGCTTGGCCCAGAGCCAAGAAAGGTTAAGGGCATTGGTAGAAAGACAAACTCCCGAGGAACCTCATCCTGGAACTGGAGGAACTAGTAATAATGAGGGAGGTCAGCCTCATGTTAATCCACCAGTATTTGGACCTCATCTAGATCCGGAAGTCAATATCCCAAGGAATGTGCAAGGCAACACTGCTGCAGGAAGGATCTTGCAAGAAGATCCTCAAGAGGAGCAGTTTACTATAATGGGAGCTGTGGATGAAGTCTATGATAGGAGGTTCAATGAAATTGCTGAGAAGTTGAGATCTCTGGAGTCTCAAAATTCCTTAGGCTTCGATGTAATGGACATGGGGTTAGTGGATGGGGTGAGAATTCCCCACAAGTTCAAGCCCCCGTGCTTTGAGAAATACAATGGAACTTCCTGTCCACGAACTCACCTGCAGTCCTTCCTTGGAAGACTTAAAGCATATACTATGGATGAGAAGCTGTGGATGTTCTACTTTGAAGACAGTTTGACTGAGGCTTCAAGAGAGTGGTATTCACACCTGACCAGAGCTACCATTCATCAGACAATATCAATATAATCTGGAAATGCCATTCATGCCAGCAGGGGCAGACCTCAGTATGTTCACAGATCAGTAGCAGCAGTCACCATTCCAGCTCCTATTCCTCAGCAATTAGCATATCAGCAACCACAACAACCACATTATCAACAGCAAGTCCAGTATCCACAACAGAGAACCTACAACAATAGCAACAACAATCAACAACAACGACCCTTTCAACAAAGACCATCACAGGCAAACAGGGTGATTGACCCTATCCCTATGCCTTATGCTGCCTTATTGCCACAACTCCTGAAACTTAACTTGGTTGAGTTAAGGACATTGGCACCGCCAGATCCCTCCAACCTCCCAAGGAATTATGATGTCAACGCCAGATGTGCTTTCCACTCCAATGCGCCTGGACACAATACTTAGAAATGCAGGGCTTTGCAAATGAAAGTCCAAGATCTGGTGGATTCTAAAGCCCTCAACTTTGCACCCCCTCCAAATGTCAACAAGAATCCTATGCCTAACCATGGCGGGCCAAGGATTAATGCCATTGAGGAAGACAAGCCATCTACTTTAATCACCAGTGTTGCACAGATTCGAACACCTCTGGTTGAAATTAAAGCTCAGCTTCTAGAGTACCAGGTGTTCCCCGGGTGTGAGCTCGGTTGTGGATATTGCAGCATTGCAGTCAACGGGTGTGAAAATTTGAGAAACGGCATAGATGGTCTTATCAAAGATGGTATACTTCAGATCTCAACAACGGCGCCTATAAATCCAGCAATTCCTTTGACAACAATTCCTGATTCTTCTACAACAGCAGCAACAATCATCCCAACCGATTCATCAATATCATCAGCAATGGCTCCATCCATCACTTCAACAAATCAAGTGTCAACAACTCTTTCTTCTACAACATCAGCATCCATTTTATCAGCAGAATCTTCTACAACACCAGCAAGACTTAATGAAGATGTCTCCGCAGTTACCATCTACTATGATCCGTCAATTGTTCCTCCAGATAACAACTTTCAGCAACAAACAGTGGCACCTCCTGCCAGATCACCAGTCACAATTTACTACGATCCACACACCATTTCAATACCCTCCTCTGCAGCAGTCAGTCCAGTTACTATTACGGTGCCTGGACCTGTTCCATATGAAAGCAGTAATGCCATATCTTGGCATTATGGCTCTGATCTCTACTGCAACGGGGAGAAAATCACTTTGGATTCTTCAACCTCCTCTCCACAAATTGATAATGTTGGGGGAGGCGGAGGCTTCACCGGAAGCGGACGCCTTTTTGCCTCACAAACTCAAAGACCTAATGCCGAAGCAGAAGCTGCTGCCAAAGCGAAGGGAAAGAGTGTGGTACCTGAAGAGCCGGCTGCCAAAGAAACTCAGAAGTCATCTTTTGAGCAAGATGTAGATGAGTTTATGAGAATCATAAAGAGAAGTGATTACAAGGTGGTGGATCAGCTTCACCAAACTCCCTCAAAAATCTCCATATTATCATTGTTGATGTGTTCTGAAGCTCACAGGAATGCATTATTGAAAGTCCTGCACGCAGCATACGTGCCAGAGGAGATTACCGTTAATCAGCTAGAGACTGTGGTGGCAAATGTCAATACCAGTCATGGGCTGGGCTTCACCAATGCTGACTTAACAATAGAGGGACGTAACCACAACAAGGCTTTACATATCACCCTAGAGTGCAAGGGTGTTGTTCTATCTCATGTGCTGGTAGACACTGGGTCCTCACTCAATGTTCTACCAAAGAAAGCCTTAGTGAAGCTGGAGTATGATGGCTTGGCACTGCGTCCGAGTAATTTGGTGGTGAGAGCATTCGATGGCTCTAAAAGATCAGTGCTTGGGGAGATTGATCTGCCTGTGATGATTGGCCCGCAGACTTTTAAAATTACCTTCTATGTGATGGACATTCAGCCGGCCTACAGTTGTTTGTTGGGTAGACCCTGGATCCATGCCGCTGGCGCTGTTACGTCTACACTTCACCAGAAGCTGAAATTCGAGTGGGAAGGCCAGATCATCACCATCTGTGGGGAAGAAGACATCTTTGTTAGCCATCTGGCTACGTATAAGTACATAGAAATGGATGGAGAAATCCATGAAACCATGAGCCAGGGGTTTGAGGCCCTGAACATTAATGAAGCATCTGCTGTACTGGGAACTTCCATGACGTCTTATCCGCAAGCCCGGAAGGTTGTTGAAGAGGGTACTGCCCAAGGCTGGGGCAAGCTGCTGCCCATGGAAAAGAAAGAAGATAGATTTGGGTTGGGTTACAAACCAACTCAATAAGATCAATTAGAGGCTGCAAAAGAGCCCAACTTTGTCAGCGGGGGAATGCTCACCCCGGATGCTGTAAACAATTTGGAAGACGAGGAGGAAAGCGACCGCAACCTGGAGAGCTGGATACGTCCAAGGATCCCGGGGAGCCAAGTCCTTAACTGGTCTTCCCAGGAAATTATAAGGGTTACCCCTGCAGAGTAATTATTATTTCCTGTATTTTAAAGCATGCATCAAGTCTTGCATCTTGCCCAAGATGTCAAGACTCATTTTGTAATCGGGCCATCTTGTAATTTTGTGCAAATAGATCAATCAATGAATATCAGACATCTTTTACAAATGAGTCTTTTCCTTTTTCGCTCACTGTCTCTTCATTTTTTTCTTTTTGTACAAAAATAAAATGGCAATGTTCTCAAAATAAATAACTTCATTTTTCACTTTTTCTAAACAAAATTAAAATTGATCACTAAAATAAACCAATTTAAACCCTTGTAGAAAGTGCCCTCCAGATTGCACCGACAACAACACTGCTACGACTTCGTATGACTTTGACAATGCAATCAATCAAGCTGATGAAGGGGTTGAAGAAGATTATGAGCTACCTGAAGAGCTAGCCAGGTTGTTAAGACAAGAGGAGAAGGTTATCACTCCTCATCAGGAGGAGATTGAAACGGTTAATCTTGGTACGGAAGAAGACGTGAAAGAGGTTAAGATCGGGGCCTGCCTGCAAGATTCGATAAAAGGGCAATTGATTGACATGCTTCGGGAGTACGTGGATGTTTTTGCTTGGTCTTATCAGGATATGCCAGGGTTGGACACCGATATCGTCATGCACAAGCTGCCTTTAAAAGAAGACTGCCCACCAGTAAAACAGAAGATGCGCCGTACTCGCCCAGATATGGCAATGAAGATTAAAGAAGAGGTACAAAAACAGTGGGACGCCGGGTTCCTTGCTATAACTAGCTATCCACCATGGGTTGCTAACATTGTACTAGTGCCTAAGAAAGACGGCAAGGTGAGGATGTGTGTGGACTACCGGGATCTGAACAGAGCCAGCCCGAAAGATGACTTCCCTTTACCTCACATTGATGTATTGGTTGATAATACGGCTCAGTTCTCGGTATTCTCCTTCATGGACGGATTTTCAGGATACAATCAGATCAAGATGTCCCCTGAAGACATGGAGTAGAAAACTTTCATCACGCCCTGGGGCACGTTCTGTTATAAGGTGATGCCATTCGGACTGAAGAATGTTGGTGCCACTTATCAACGGGCTATGGTAACATTATTCCATGACATGATCCATAAAGAAATCGAATGTTATGTGGATGACATGATTGCCAAGTCCCTCACAGAGGAAGACCACCTGGTGAATCTGTTGAAGTTATTCAAGCGCCTGAGGAAATACCAACTGAAGTTGAACCCCAACAAATGCACATTCGGGGTGCGATCTGGTAAGCTGCTGGGATTTATTGTAAGTGAGAAAGGGATTGAAGTTGACCCTGACAAAGTCTAAGCCATTCAAGAAATGCCTGCACCGAAGACTGAAAAAGAAGTTCGGGGGTTTCTAGGTAGATTGAACTACATTTCAAGGTTCATATCTCACCTTACCGCAACCTGTGAGCCTTTGTTCAAGCTGTTAAGAAAAGAACAAACGGTCAGGTGGAATGAAGACTGCCAGAAGGCTTTTGACAAAATCAAGGAATACTTACAGGAGCCTCCAATCCTGATGCCTCCAGTTGAAGGAAGACCTCTAATCATGTACTTGACAGTATTAGAAGAGTCAATGGGGTGAGTGCTGGGCCAGCATGACGAGTCTGGTTGAAAAGAGTATGTAATATACTACCTAAGCAAAAATTTTACCGACTGTGAACAACGTTATTCACTGCTCGAGAAAACTTGTTGTGCTTTAGCGTGGGCTGCTCGCCGACTGAGACAGTATATGTTGACCCACACTACTTTATTGATCTCAAAGATGGACCCAGTTAAGTACATTTTTGAGAAGCCAGCACTTACTGGACGGGTTGCAAGATGGCAAATGATCCTCACAGAGTATGATATTCAGTACACGTCTCATAAAGCCATCAAGGGTAGTGTATTGTCTGATTATCTTGCTGAGCAACCCATTGATGATTACCAGCCTATGAGATTTGACTTCCCTGATGAAGACATCATGTTCATAAAAGTGAAAGATCATGAAGAGCCTGTTCACACTGAAGGGCCTGACCCGGAAGAAGAATGGACTATGATGTTTGACGGGGCTGTTAATATGAATGATCGTGGTGTCGGTGCAGTACTCATTACACCCAAGGGAGTTCACATGCCTTTCTCGGCAAAACTCACCTTTAACTGCACTAACAACGAAGCTGAATACGAAGCTTGTATTATGGGTCTTGAGGAAGCCATTGACCTCAGGATCAAGACTTTGACTGTGTTCGGAGATTCAGCTCTGGTAATCAATCAAACCAACGGTAAATGGTACACGCACCAAGACCATCTGATACCTTATCGGGACTATACAAGGAGGTTATTGACTTTCTTCACAACAGTCAAGCTTGAGTATATCCCTCGAGATGAGAATCAGTTTGCAGATGCTCTGGCTACCATTTCATCCATGATCAAAGTTCAAGCTGCCAACTTTGTGCCTCGGATATCAGTATCCAGACTTGACAGACCAACATACGTGTTCTCAGCAGATGTTGTTAAAGATGATAAGCCTTGGTGTAAACACCCCAAATTTGCCCTCACCCATTCACACCATGGCTTGTGATCATTCTCATATGCATAAGTACAATCATATCATCTCACATCTCATTTTTTATCCACTGCATAGTTTCTAAGTCATCTGCACCTAGGGTTTGTGATCTGAGCAATCCCGAAGCATCTTGAGCCATTCCAAAGGCAACCAATCAACTCAAAGGGGTCCATGTTTGTTCCTATATCATATTTCATCTCCTCAAAGTCAAAATTGCAGAGGAATCACAAGAACTAGGGTTTGAGTGGATGCAGAGCCAGGTTGAACTGCACAGTTGACTGAAAATTAGGGTTTTGGTTTCAGAGGCCATAACTCCAAATTTTTTGGTCATTCTTGTTTCCATTGGTCTCTATATGGTATAGGGAGTATACATATCAATTTTCATGAAGAAATTCCATGGGGAAGTCATCTGATCAAGAGTTGACTTTTCAGACAAGTCAGTGCAAAATCAGGGCATCTGAGGCCCCCAATGACCCAACCAATGGGTAATCTTCATCATTTTGAGTGTATATGATCTTTATTTGATCATGGAAGAAGGTTGAAGTTCATAGAAATCAAGAATTTAGGGTTTTTGCAAATGTTGACTTTTTGGGCATAGTTGACTTTTCAAGAATGCATCATTTTAGGTCATTTTTCAAGCCATGATTTTGGATCCAAAAATGCTTCAAATGGAAAAACTTTGGTCATGAAAGTTGTAGATCTCATCTCTCCCTTTCCAAAAAGTACAAGAACATGATCTAATTCATCTTGGATCAAAAGTTATGGTTTGTTAAAATTGGCAAAAATCACTAAATTTCAAGTTATGCACTAGATGGAAAACTTGCAAATTCATGTATCAAGCATTCTAGTGACTTCAAAGTGACTTCAAAACTTCATCACATGATCACATATGCCCTAAAAAACAAAATTGGCCCAAGGGATTCTTCATTGTTTGCCTTGATTTTCAAGAAATCCATAAGACATTTTCCATTACAAGTGCAAAGTTGGATTTTTGGCATAGTCATTTTCCAAGGAATTATGTGGTCTCTAGCTGACTCTTAAACATTGCCATGACTAAAAGAAGTGTTATGCTACAAAATTCAGCAAGAAGATTCACATGTACTTAGCATAAACTCATGAGAAAACACAAGTTGTCAAGTTGCAAAAGCTAGCATAGCTTGTCATCCACATGCTGCAGACATTCTCAAGCCATCCAAGGGTTGTCCCTGACTCAAGCTGAAGCAAGACATGCCCTAACATAGCTGCTGCCATAGCCCATGCTGCAAGTACAACAACTTTTGACTTTTTGGCCAATTGCTCCATACTTTTCCCACAGTGCATGTCAAGTCTTCTGACTGGTTCCAATAGATTAGGGGTAATGTATGGATCATAAAACACACCATTCACAAGGCAGAAACCTCCCACAATCCAGCATCCAAGAAATCTGACCAAAACTTCTCCTCTTCGAATCTTCACACACAGCCATCAAACTTCATTTTTTCTTTCACCAATAAGTCACAAATTGTCCCTAGAACAAAAGCCACCCCTCAAAGCAGCCTGAAACATCACATACAAGGATCCCCATTTCTGCTACACCAGAGCTGAATCTTTCAAACCAGCCTCTCCACAAGCTTTCTAAGCTCCATTCCATCCTCAGGAGGTTCAAGGAAGCAAGCTTGCGCAAAAGAAAAGCCCAGAAAGCTCATAAACAGAGAAGCTTCATCTCAGGTAACATGAAGAACATTTCTCCCAGAAACTGATTTTTAAGTTCTTTTATGATGCTATGTCTTCTCCTGATCATGGATATGTGTTTATTTTTTGAAATAGTGAAGAAACCAGCATGTATGGTATCTCTGAACATTTGCTCGTATTTTGTGTTTTGCTTCGATTCAAGCTTATGAGTGAAAATAAATGAGTTTTGAGAGAGGGGTTGGGTTTAGATTGAGGAGAAGATCATTTTGGTGGAAGAAATTTGTTGATTGGTGACCTGTAGAAAAACCTAGGGTTTTGGCTCGCCGGAGAAGACGACCGGAAGTCTTCTCCGGCAGCCTGAGAGTCATTAGCCCTAATCTGAGTGATTAAATGAGGTTTGAATCCTGTGCGTTAGATCAGCTGACTTTGGTTGACTTGCGCGCAAATGTGTGGCCAGGATGTGTCATTAAAACCCTAATCCCTTTTTAATTAATTCAAATCCTGTTTAATTAATTCATAAAACAAATTAGCCAGATTTGAATCTGGGCCCTTGGATCTGGCGCGCAGTCAACCAGTCCAAGCCCAGATCAAATCCTGGCCCTCCCTTTTGCATACTTTCATTTATTTTATATTTTATTTCATTTGAATTGATTTATCTTTTACATTTTATTTAAAATAGCAAAAACCATTTAAAAATTATGAAATTTTTTGTCAAATATTTCACTAATTTTTAAAACCCAAAAATATTTTTATTTTCATTTTTAGCATTAAAAAAGTATTTTTAAATATTTAAAAGATTATTTTTAATTGATTAATGGAAATTAATTTATTAAAAATACTTTTAGGTATTTAAAAATTACAAAAAAATTCATGAAATGTTCTAAGACATTTAGAAACATTGTTCAACCTCCAAACCAAATTTCTTTTTTGATCTTGATGCATTTTAAGAATTTTTCATTGAATTAAATCATTTTTTGTGCATTATTTTGATCATAAGTTCAAAAAATCATTTCTGCCTATTGGAGAAGGTTGAGACATTGATTCTTCTTGCATTGTTTTGTGTTTAGCATTTATTTTCAAGGATAAAAAGGCCATGAATTGTTCTTGCATTTTCAAATTGTTTGGCATTTGCTTTGTTAAGGACCCTAAAAAACCCTAATAACTTAGAAAAATCATATCTTGAGTTTGGTTGAGAGTTGAGAGCTCCCCTTTGGGCAGTGGTTTATTATAGGTTTAGGGTTTCTTTGGGTGCCATTTTCCATTTTTTATCTTAGGGTTTGCTTCTGTTTTGGGTTTTTGTTTGATGTTTGATCCATGAACCCTAATTTGGGCTTTCTCTTGCATCCTTCTTGCATTTCCTTGCATAACATGACTTGTCTTTGCATTTTGTGCATTCTTATGATCCATTTGACATCCTAAGACATATAGGAAACATCTTTGATCATTGCATTGCATATTTGCCATGTCATTTGCCTTGTATGCTTCATAACATTCCATGTTTGTTCATGCTCCTTAACTTGCATCATTTGCATTCATGATCTTGTATGAACATCCCCATTGTCTTGCCTCATGTTTGCAGCACCTCATAACATCATAATCATCATCAACATGCTTCTGGTTTTGCTTAGCATCATATCATTTCATCTCATCTTGCATTGCATTGCATTTTCTTTCTAACATTGCAGGTGGTAAGTAAACTTGAGAAGTGGATTTGCCTTCACTTCTCATAACTTTTCTTTTCATCTCTCTTGCATCCATTGCTGCATTTTTATTTGTGTTTGAGATTGAGTTTGCTCATTCTTCTTCCTCCCACTTTCTTTCTTCAAGTGACTTGACTTCTTGAATGAAGCAAGTCACTTTGCCTCTCTTGATCCTGTTCATCTGCTTCCTGGTGTTTCCTTTGAAGATCTTCTTGGTGAAACCTCACAAACCTTAGGAACAACCAAGCATGACAATGAATTAGGGTTTTGATTAGTCTCCCCCCATAGTTTTACCTTTGTGTCTCTCTTTGAGTCTTCTCTTCTCACCTCATAATCAGGGACTAAACCCTAAAGGCTTTAAGACTTTGTGATTAAGCTTATGCCTGCATCCTTCTCTTAGGATGGAGTGTATAACTTTAATCCTAAGTCTTGAACCCTTAAGGTGTTTAAATCCCTTAATCAATTCATCTAATAATCATCAAGACATCACACTTGTAACTTGGGCCTTGCATTAGGGTTCTAATTCTTCCTTTATTGGTTAAGAAGGACTAACCCTAGTGTTAATGGACAAGTCCCCCTCAAGTTGTCTTACAAATCATAAAAAAACACTTCATCATCATATCATTAACTAAAATCCACTTAATAAAGGCTTGTTTTGTCATGGGTTTAATCCCTAATCATGGATTAAGTTGAGGAGCTTTCCTCAGCTTAAACATTCTCATCTATCATCCTTCTTTTAGGATGGTGTAATGAGTCTGTTTAATCCTTGATTATGGCTTAACCTCATTACTTAACACTAAACGAAAAACACAAAAACATCTAAATAATCACAAGTAGGTTAATGATCTTAATCCTACATCAGAAGGGTGATTAAGTGTGAGAATCTGACTTCACACTTAAGGTATTCTCATTACCCCTAATCAGAGGGAAGATGTGATGAGTTTACTAACCCATTGGTTTAGACTTAAGCTCATTATCTTATGGCAAACTTCAAAAAGAAATAAAAGACTGAAAATACAAAAACAAACAATAATCGTCTCCTTCGGGATTCTTTTCTCATCATCTTCACTCACAAACGAGAACTTGCTTCTTCCGTCTAATGCAAGACAGTTAGCATCTGTGCCAGACAGATCATACACTTGAGCATAGGCTAATAGGCAGTTCACAAGTCAATTCATCTTTCAGTCTCTTTGGGTCGAACTACGGTGTTCTGACTTCCTCATTGCACGAGAGGATAAGTAGGCATAACTTAACAGTTATCGAACAAAAGTCTCTGTACATTCCCCCTCCTTCCAGCATTATTTTTTGAGCCTCATGATCTTGAGCATTTCATTCCAGTTCCCACACTGACACTGTACATTTATACACTTCACTTCTTTGCACTGACACCTGTACATTCTTTTCCAGCTATCTTTACACACAGATTGCACTGACACTACCCCTTTAAAACACAAATCTTTCAAGCGTGGATCCCGTCGAGTACGGCGGACAATCTGGGTGCTAATACCTTCCCAGGTTGTAACCAACCCCCTTTCTCAGTCTCTCTGGTTCGCAACCGTCTTATCCATTCCTTTCTAGGTCTATGCAGCATTACCTTTCCTCCGGGATAAAAATGCCTAGCTGGAGACTCTATTCATTCTCCAGTGAGTTCACGGCTGTGTGTTCTCACTGTTCCCCTCGCCGACCGTTCGCGTCTGTACCTTCATTTGATCCATTTTCATTTGTCGGGAGCGACACTTGGTTCCATGATATCAAATGCTTCTTGGAGGATCAAACATACCCACCGGGGGCATCATCCAATGACAAGAAGACTTTAAGAAGGCTAGCTGGTAGTTTCTTCTTGAATACTGATGGTTCCTTGTACAAGAGAAACTTTGATATGGTACTCCTCAGATGCGTTGATAGGGCAGAGGCAAAATTGTTGATGCACGAGGTGCACGAAGGATCCTTTGGTACCCATGCAGGAGGGCATGAAATGGCTAAAAAGTTGCTAAGATCAGGCTATTACTGGAGCACAATGGATGCAGACTGTTGTGCCTATGCCAGAAAATGCCATAAGTGCCAGATTTATGCGGATAAAGTGCATGTGCCTCCGAATCCTCTGAATGTGATGTCTTCACCCTGGCCCTTTGCCATGTGGGGCATTGATATGATTGGGAAGATTGAACCGACTGCTTCAAACGGACACAGATTCATCCTGGTTGCTATTGACTATTTTACCAAGTGGGTTGAAGCGGCTTCTTATGCAAATGTTACGAGGCAAGTGGTAGCCCGATTTCTGAAGAGAGATATCATCTGTCGGTATGGAGTGCCCGAGAGAATCATTACTGATAATGGTTCCAACGTGAATAACAAAATGATGGCAGAACTGTGCCGGGACTTCAAGATCCAACATCACAATTCTTCTCCTTATAGGCCAAAGATGAATGGCGATGTTGAGGCAGCTAATAAGAATATCAAGAAGATTGTGCAGAAGATGGTAGTCACCTACAAGGAATGGCATGAAATGCTACCATTTGCCTTGCATGGGTACCGTACGTCAATCAGAACATCCACTGGGGCAACACCGTATCAGCTTGTTTATGGTATGGAGGCAGTCCTACCTGTTGAAGTTGAATTACCCTCCCTGCGGATACTAATGGATGTTAAACTGAATGAAGCAGAATGGGTCCGATCCCGATACGAGAAACTAAGTCTGATTGAAGAAAAGAGGTTGGCTGTAATTTGTCATGGGCAGTTGTATCAGAAAAGAATGAAGAAAGCCTTCGATCAGAAAGTCAGACTTCTAGAATACCAAGTAGGAGATCTTGTGCTGAAAAGACTCCTCAATCCTCATACAGACCACAGGGGCAAGTGGACTCCGAATTATGATGGGCCGTTCATAGTAAAGAAAGTTTTCTCTAGTGGAGCACTGATGCTCAGTACTATGGATGAAGAAGACTTCCTGTCCCCTGTGAATTCAGATGCAGTTAAAAAATAATTCGCATGAAAATGACCCGCTGGACATAAAAACAGAATGTAAGTCCAGGCAAAAATAGGGCATCCCGGCGAGTCAAAAATAAGGGAAAATAAACAAAAAAATGTACACCCGCTGAGTTGAAAAGCCGCATTGGACGACTCAGGCAAAAATGGGTATCCCGGTGGATTGAAAACCCGAAAGGGCGATCCACGCAAAATAAGGGAAATAAGCAAACAACTGCATTCTGAATTCATCTTTATCACTTACAACATGGAAAGCTTCGAAGGATTCAAGCATCGGTCAGAATCAGCCTCCTTCAGAAAGCAAGATGAGAAGAACGTCAATGTCATACAAGTCATAGCAAAAGGGAAGCTCCTTGAAGCGTCGTCAACATTGCCACTGTCTTTTGTTTCTCAATTTGTAACGATCTCCTCGTTTCAGGGGATCCATTTCTTTGACTGTATATTGCCAATTCAGGGCGCATAAATTAATAAAATCAAATTTTCAGTCATGTCTCGTCTCGTACATTTTTATTTTCGTTTGCGAAAATGTCCGATGTCTTTAAGATGTTGATTGCATAAATACAGATGCTTCCCTTCTAAAAATAAGTGCTTACAGGAAATATACTTACTCCCAGGATTGCCTAAACTCCTATGACGGAATCCAATAAGGAATATCCCGGGATGCTTGTACGTTTCTTTGTCTTTACAGGATTGTAGGTGTTCAGAGCACAGCATGGGGCATGAAGGCTTCTCCCCAGCAAGTTGTCTAATCATTATCTACTCAGTTTATCTCCCGATTAGCACCGGAGGTGCTTTCTCCCCAGTTGAGTCGCCAATCATCATTCCTCCTCAGCCAGGTGCAAAGACCGGGAACCATCTCCCCACAGAGTTTTAGCCTCTATCCAGAGAAGCAATGCCTGAAGATCTCACAACAGAGTGACGAAAGCTTCCACAGACCCCAGCTGGGTCCCTCATCACCAAGATAGGTCTGTCAATGACCTATTTCCTCAAGCAGAGTCATGTATGCCAGATCTACCAATGATCTTATCCCCAGCTGGGAAATCCACTTCAAGCAGATCAGCCAGAGATCTCCACAGCAGCGGG
The DNA here is from genome assembly GCA_963966055.1 of Lathyrus aphaca. NCBI lineage: Eukaryota > Viridiplantae > Streptophyta > Magnoliopsida > Fabales > Fabaceae > Lathyrus > Lathyrus aphaca. Next base: position 167,807,052 of record OZ014523.1, read on the forward strand.
ATCCGAATCCCGGATCGGTATCTTTGCATAACCATAGCATTCGCATCATATTTTCCCCAAAGCGTAGCATTCCGTCTTATGCGGAGCATTGCGGCAAAAATCAAACATATTGCAGGATCATAAGCCATGTTCTGAACACTTATAAAAAATGACCATCCATCAAACAATATACAGAATATTTCCCAAATTCCCCACCAGAAAGCCAAAGTATTACACTCACAAATACAACAAACAGATACTTCTTGACACTCGTCTGTGTCATATTCCCAGCGGAAAGCCAAAGCATCCCCTTTGCACTCACAACACATGTGTACATATTTATACAATTCCCTGACACCCGTCCGTGTCACCCCCCAGCATAGTTGCCTAAACACTTCGTAAATCAAATACTTGTTTGTAGTATACTTCTTCCGACACCCGTCCGTGTCACACTCTCCCCAGCAAATTGAGCACTCGTCTGTGTCTCATTCACACCTTTTACTTGTATATGCCACTTAAATCCCCTCAGAATCAACACTCGTCTGTGTTCCTTGTTAACTAGTTGGTACTCGTCCGTGTCATCATCTCTGAACATGTGTCAAGCGTTTATTTCTACTGATACTCGTCCGTATCATAGTCTTAAGGATACTCGTCCGCATCTTTAATCCATACACCGTGTCAAACACTTATACTTTCTTGAACTTAGACACCTGTCTGTGTCTACCATTCCCCAGAAGAATTCCCAGCGAATCTTGATAAACTATTTCCTTTCTATCTGACATTCGCCCTATGTCATGATACCTTTTCGGCAGCCGTACCCTGCCAGGTGATCGTCCTTCACCTTTTTGATGATTGTCCTTCATCATTCCCAGTGGAGTCTCTATTCATTAGAACCCCTTCTTATCCGACATTAGTTCTATGTCATGATATTTTCAGCAGCCGTCCCCTGCTAGGTGATCGTCCTTCACCTCTTGATGATCGTCATTCATCATTCTATCCGATGGTCGTCCCCATCGTTGACCTTGTTATCTGGCATTCGTCCTATGTCATGATAAACCCTAAGAGCAGCCGTCCCCTGCTAGGTGATTGTCCTCCACCCTCTTTATGATCGTCCTTCATCATTTTATCCGATGGTCGTCCCCATCGTTGATCTTGTTATCTGACATTCGTCCTATGTCATGATATCCTCAGAGCAGTCGTACCCTGCTAGGTGATCGTCCTTCACCTCTTGATGATCGTCCTTCATCATGCTTATCCGATGGCCGTCCCCATCGTCGATCTTTTCATCCGACATTCGTCCTATGTCGTGATACTTTTGGCAACCGTACCTTGCCAGGTGATCGTCCTTCACCAATAGATGATCATCCCTCATCATTTCCCCAACAGAGCAGCCGTACCCTGCCAGGCGATCGTCCTTCACCTTTGATGACCGTTCCTCATCATTTATCTCTTTGACCCGATGGTCGTCCCCATCATTTACCTTTAATCCCCAGAGAGTCTTGTTTCTTTACTTGATGTTCGTCCCCATCGTGACACCTTTGTTTCTCCAGCATGTCGGTCGTCCCCGTCATTGCTTCGTCCCCAGCAGTCGTCCTCTGCTCGGCGGTCGTCCTCCGTCGCCCGCACTTTATAAATATACTTTATTTTCTTTTACAATCTATATCCCTTTTCTTCTTCATTTCGTGAGTGCAAATTTTTGGACTGTCTTTGGTATTCAACCACAAGTTATCTTGTTTGCCTGTTAAGCCGTTGCTTACATCCTGCACAGCTAACTCATGTTTGAATAGGGGCAGCTGTAAACACCCCAAATTTGCCCTCACCCATTCACACCATGGCTTGTGATCTTTTCATATGCATAAGTTCAATCACATCATCACATATTGCATTTTTGCTTCACTACATTGTTTCTAAGTCATCTGCATCTAGGGTTTGTGATCTGAGCAATCCAAGAGCCATTTGAGCCAATCCAAAGGTCATCAATCACTTCAAAGAGGTCCATGTATGTTCTAGCATCATATTATATCCCCACAAAGTCAAGAAAATCAAAGAATCACAAGAACTGAAAAAGGCATGGAAGCAGAGCCAGGTTTAACTGCACAGATGACCTAAAATTAGGGTTTTGGTTTCAGAGGCCATAACTCCAGATTTTTTTTGGCCATTCTTGTTTCTATTGGTCTCTATATGATATGAGGATCATGCATATCAATTTTCATGAAGAAATTCCATGGGGAAGGCATCTGATCAAGGGATGACTTCTTGAGCAAGTCAGGGCAAAATCAGGGCATCTGAGGCCCCCCAATGACCCAACCAAAGGGTGTTCTCCATCATTTTGAATGTGTATGATCTTTATTTGATCATAGAAGATGTTAGAAGTTCACAAAATTGAAGAATTTCAAGCCATTTGCAAAGTTGCCATTTTGGGAAAGTGACTTGTAATGAAAACTTGCCATTTTGGGAAAGTTTTTCAACCTCCTCTTTTTGGTTCAAAAATGCTTCAATTGAGAAAACTTTGGTCATGAAAGTTGTAGAATGGATCATTCCCTTTTCAAAAAGTACAAGAACTCATTCTAATTCATTTTGGATCAAAAGTTATGGCTTGTCAAAGTTGGACAAAATCACATAATTTCAAGTTTTACACCAAAGAGGCAAAGTTGCAAAACCTCATGCCAAGGCAAAATGTGACTTCAAATGGACTTCTATGCATTACACAAACATGAACCATGACCTAAAAATCAGAATGCACCAAAGAATCTCCAAGTTTCATGACTTATGCTTCAAAAAACTTCAAAAGGGTCAAAACTTTGTGAAATTGCAAAAACTCACATAAACCCTAATCCACTTGATGCATTGCCTCAAATTCATTTCCATGGACAGCCTTGATTCAAGCTGCAGCAGACGTGCCCTTGTACCTTGACTGAAATAGCCCATACCTTCTCTTACACAAAAAGTTGACTTTATGCAAAATGGCCCATACCAATCAAGCTAGGCCAGCAACAACTCTCTGACCTATCCAAACTTGATACATGTACCAAAAGGAACTAAACACATAACACAACACAGCCTGATCTCTCCCACAAGTCAGCATCCTCAAAACTCACCTCTTATGCATTTTCATTCGAATTTATCCATACAAGCTTCAAACCTCAAAACAAACTTCATAGAACCACTCAATATGATCCTCTGATCATTTCCCAACCATCAGTTTGCCCTAAAAAGCCCACAAACAGAAACACGATTTTTCACTTCCCTTCAACAGAACTTCATCAAACTCTTAAACCAGCCATAAGAAATTCCAAACAAGCATTACAAGCTTCTCAGGGGGTTCATTCAAGGCATCTTGGACCAAAGAAGCAGCCAGAAAGTTCCAAAGACCAAAGCTTCAGTTCAGGTGAGCTCAAGAACAATTTTTCCAGAAACTTGTTTTTAAGTTACTAAATGATTCTTTATCCTTCACTGATCATGCTGATGTGTTTTGTTTTGGAAATGGTTGAGAAATGAGTATGTATTCGTGTTCTGAAATTTTTTGACCTAAAACTGTTTTGATTCGATTCTCACTTTTGATGTGTTTTAAATGTTGTTTGTTTGTTGATTCTTAATGTATGATGTATGGGGATCATTTCTGGGCAGAGAGATTGGATTTTAGAGGCCTAGGGAAGAAGATAGCAATTTTCAGGGAGAGGAGTGGCCGGAGAAGATGACGGAGGTCATTTCCGGCCACCTGAGAGTCATTAGCATATTAATGATGTTTAGGGCTCAGTTTGAATTTGGACCATGGATCTGTTTGACTTGCGTTGACTCCCGCGCGTTTGAATGGACCAGATCTTTCATTAAAACCCTAATCCTAATTAATTAGATTAATTAATTAAGTTTAATTTAATCCAGTCAGTTCAAATGTGGACCGTCCAGATGCGCGCGGGTCAATTCCCTCCTTTTCTCTTTGAATCTCAGCCAGTGGATTGGACTACTTTCATTAATTCATATTTAAATTTCATTTTTATTGTATTTTCTTTCTCATTTATTTTAAAATATCAAAACACATTATAAAATTTTTTTTTTTTTCATGCTGTCTTAAAATATTTTTCTCATTCTAAATATAATTTTATTTTTATTTTTTGCATTAAAAATTATTTTAAATCATTTAAATGTTTATTTTTAATTAGTTAATGAAAATTAATTAATTAAAAATGCATTTAGGTATTTAAAAATCACCAAAAAAATCACATTGCATTTAAAAACATTTAGAAACATTATCAAACTCTCAAAACAAATTTCTTTTTGGTTCTTGATGCATTTTGACAATTTTCATTGGAATTAAATTCTTTTAAAGGCAATATTTTTGTTCAAACTTGGAAAAATCCATTCTGCCTAACCATTGAGAGTTTGATGATGGTTCTTCTTGCATTGCATCCTCCATAGCATGTAGTTTATAGGATAAAATTGGCTTGAATTCATATTTCATTTTCAATTTGTTTTGTATTTTTCTTTGAGAGGTATCCCAAAACCCTAATTGACTTGAGAAATTCATAACTTGCACTAGGTTAAGAGTTAGGTCCCCTCCTTTGGGCAGTGAGCTTGTGTAGGGTTAGGGTTCCCTTTGTCCCATTTTCAATTTTTTATCACATCATTTGCTTCTGGTTTTGAATTTTTGCATTGCATGTTGTATGTAAACCCTAATTTGTGCCTTCTCTTGTATCCATTTTCCATTTGCTTGCATTCAAGAACTTGCCATGACATTTTGTACATCCACATGATTCATAAGACATCTTAGGACATATTAGAACCATTATTGATCATTGCATCATTCCTTTGCCATGTTGTATGTTCATTTCACTTCATAAACATTCTTGAATCTTATGGTTCAATGCATGCTTCATTTGCATCCTTATGCTTTGTTTGATCACTTTCATCTCTTGTCATGTGTTTGCATCATCTCTTAGCATCATTAACATCATGAATATACTTCTGACTTTGTATTGCATCATGACATCTCATCTCATTTTCATTGCATTTCATTTCTTTTGCTAACTTTTCAGGTGGTAAGTTGTTTTGAGAAGTGAATTTGCCTTCACTTCTCACAATCTCTCTTCATCTCTCTTATGCATCATTGCTGCATTTTATCTTTATATTAGATTGAGCTTGCTCATTCATGCTCTTTCCTACTTTATTTCTCCAAGCAACTTGTCTTCTTAAGTGAAGTAAGTTGTCTTGCTTTTCTCTGCTTCTTTCTCCTTTCACTTGCTTCTCTCCTTGGTGGCTCTTTGAGGATCTTTCTCTCTTAAGCCTCATTAACCCTAGGAACAACCAAGCATGATCACAATTAGGGTTTGATTAGTCCTCCATTTAGCTTTTACCTTTGTGTCATCTTTGGGTCTTCTCTTCTCATCTCATAATCAAGGACTAAACCTTAAAGGTTTTAAGGATTTGTGATTAGGGTTATGCCTGTATCCTTCTATTAGGATGGAGTGTATAACTTTTATCCTAAGTGTTAGACCCTTCATGTGTTTAAATCCTTTAATCAATGCACTTAATAATCACCAAGACATTAAGCTTGTAACTTGGGCCTTGCATTAGGGTTCTAATTCTTCCTTAATTGGTTAAGAAGGACTAACCCTAGTGTTAATGGACAAGTCCTCCTCAAGTTGTCTTACAAACCATAAAATCCACTTCTTCATCTTATCATTGACTAAAATCCATTTAATACAGGCTTTGTTTTGTGATGAGGTTAATCCCTAATCATGGATTAATTTGAGGAGCCTTCCTCAGCTTAAATGATCTCATCTATTATCCTTCTATTAGGATGGTGTAATGGGTCCATTAAATCCCTGATTATGGCTTAATCTCATTACTCAACACTAAACAAAAACAACAAAAACATCTAAATAAATACAAGTAGGTTAATGATCTTAATCCTACATCATGGTGATTAAGTGTGAGGTGCTTACTTCATATTTAAAGTATTCTCATTACCCCTAATCAGAGGGAGGATGTGATGAGTTTACTAACCCTTGGTTTAGGCTTAAGCTCATTAACTTATGACAAATCCAAAAGCAATAAAAGATTGAAAACACAAAAACAAACAATAATCGTCTCCTTCGGGATTCTTTTCTCATCATCTTCACTCATAAACGAGAACTTGCTTCTTCCGTCTAATGCAAGACAGTTTGCACCTGAGCCAGACAGGTCATACACTTGAGCATAGACAAGTAAGCAGTTCATCAGTCAATTTATCTTTCAGTCTCTTTGAGTCGAACTACGGTGTTCTGACTTCCTCATTGCACGAGAGGATACGTAGGCATAACTTAACAGTTATCGAACAAAAGTCTCTGTATATTCCCCCCTCTTCCAGCTTCATTCTTTTAAGCCTCATAGTCTTGAGCTTTCACTCTTATTCTTACACTGACACTTCTCTTATACACTTCAATTTTCTTTTGCACTGACACTTGCATTCTTTTCCAACTTTGATACACAAATTGCACTGACACTACCCCTTTAAAACACAAATCTCTTAAGCATGGATCTCGTCGAGTACGACGGAAAATCTGGGTGCTAATACCTTCCCAGGTTGTAACCAACCCCCTTTCTCAGTTTCTCTGGTTTGCAGCCGTCTTATCCATATCTTTTCTTAGGTCTATGCAGCATTACCTTTCCTCCGGGATAAAAATGCCTAGTTGGCGACTCTTTTCTTTTCTTTTGAGTTCACCCTTGTGTGTTCTCATCCCTCTTTCGCCGACCGTTCGCGTCTGTACCCCTCTTGGCCGTGTGTCATTTGGTGGGAGCGACAAAGGGTCAACGGAACCATTGCCTGGGTTTGGGAGTCGGTTATGCAGGGGGAAGGTATTAGCACCCCCTACATCCATCGTACTCGATGGGAACCATCTAAGTTAACGCGCGCGAAAGGATGTCTATGCTTAAACGAATTGCTTGCTAGAGGGAAATGAGTTGAGTTATAAGTTAGATTGAACCTTGGTGCTCGGCAAGGATTGAGATCCTCGTGCCTACGTACTGCCGCATGCAATGGGAAAGTTAGAGCCTCGTAGTTCGGCCTACTAAGGGTAATGGTTGTTGATTTTATTACCTTTCGTCGATGAAAGGGTTTAGGAGTTGAAATGCACTAAAGACTATGAATAGTTTATCTCGTCCAACAAGACGAGCGTCTTGCGTCGAAATAATCGGAGCGAGTAACGAGAGCTCGTTATCCTCCTTTCTACCGCTTAAGGCTCGTGGTGTACAAATCTTCTCGTATTATTAGAATGTTTTATTTCCTAAGACCGCTTGACGTTGGATCAAGGGTTTGGATCTAATCAAAACGTTTTGGTTTTTTTGAGGTTTAGAGGGTAAATGCAAATGGAGTTTATTTTTGTAGTTTGTTAGCGAGGCACAAAGCGCTCGGCTCGCGAGGAGAGGAGGATCCTAATAAACGAAACAAAAGCCGGAAAATAAAGTGCAAGTGTGCGAGTGAAATCGCTTGGCGTTGGACCAAGGATTCGGAATTAAATAAAATACGGAAAATAAAATACGTACAAAGCAATGGGAGAGGGATACAAAATAAATACAGGGGATTGCGAGAAATAAAGAGGTCTCGTTGTAATTCGCCCAAGAGAAAGTGTGTGTGTGCAGTGTTTTGAACGGTTCGAAGGCGTTCGGCCTTTTTAATCGGAAACAACTATTCGAAGGCGTTGGACCTTTTTAATCGGAAACAACTATTCGAAGGCGTTGGACCTTTTTGGGACGCGTCGAAATTTAGTTCGTGAACTACCTTAGAATCGATTCAAAATTGGAATCATTCTATAAGGAGTCGAAACGTAATTTTTTTAGTGTGAAAATAAATAAATAAAATTAAATAGAATTGCTTGAATAAAATAATAAATTGAATAATTAAATAAATCAAATGATATTAAGAATAATAAATAAATTAAATTGATTTCAATGTTTATTTACCGAAATAATAAAAATAAATAATGAAAAAAACTAATTACAAGGAGGGCCTCATATTGACCGAATATCACCGATTTAACGAAATCGGGCGAAAAATCGGCCTTTTGTTATGTCATTGGCCCCAAAAAATGAGATTATACAAAAAAACATAAATAAAGATATTACCAAATATCAATAATAATTAAAGCATTTTTTATGACAAAAGCAAAAAAGAAACATACAAAATAATAAAAATAAACAAACATATAAAATAATAAAATTAATAAAAAAAACTTCTAAACAATGGGTTGAAAAATAAATAGATACACAATGGGGATTAAACACATATGAGGTGTGTTTATTATGTAACAAACCATGGATAGAGTTCAGCATAATTCATAACACAAATAAATAATATAAAAAACAAAAAACAAAAAAAAGAAAAAAAGAAAGAGCTAAGAGGGGATATGTATGAATCATCGATAGCTTTAAGGCCCATCTCATAATACTAGGTCTTTTATTTATTAAAAAAAAAAAGAAAAATAATAAAATGAAACATGTTATCAAAACACAGTCACGGTAAAATGAAAATAAAGAAGCATGTTCTTCAACATAAAAACAAGATATCAGAAAAAAATGAAAAAAAACTACCCTCAAAGAAAAATCAGCGGCGGCGAAAAAGAGAACCATTAGCAATCAAGGATCTCTCTCTCAACGATTCATCTCTCTTTCACGCTCTCAGCCTCCGTCTCCAATCCTTGCGTTTCGCCGCGGTTACTCTGCTCTTGCGACGGTACTCGCCCACACGGTGGTCGTGCGGTGGTGCTCTGCGGTTTCGATTCGGCTGGTGTGGTGACGGTCTGTGTTCTGGTTCGCGTTTCTGCTCCTCAATCTCACTTGTGCTGATTTCGTTTTTGGTTTGTGCTGTTTGCGGTTCGTTGCCGGTTGGGTTTCGGATCCATTTGTGGAGGCTCACGGGTTGAGCGATTCTACTCTTGCGGTTTCGGTGGGTTAAGTTTCAGAGGTGGCCGGCGGTTTTGCGGTGTTGGGAGGTAATGGCTTGGTGAGGATGTGGGTCGGTTTATGATGGTTTGGGGGTTTGCGGTTTCAGTTCAACATTCTTCTTCTTTCTGCTTTTTTTGATTTTCTGGTTTTTGGTATTTTGTTTTGGCTGGTGAGTCGGTAGTAATGTGGTCGGAGAAATGGAAGAAGAATATTGAATATTCTCTGTGTATATTTTGATAGCTTTTCTGCTTCTTTTTTCCGGTTTTTTTCGCTTGATTTGGTAAGGTTGTTTTGGTTGAGGCTGGTTTTGAGCGACAAGTTCAAAAAATGAAAGTGAGGTTGGAGAGTTTAATGAATGGTATTCACGGTGGTGATTGTTGTGCGAGAATGGTGGTTCTGGTTTTGAAGATGATGTAGCGGGGGTTTTGCTGTGAAGGTTTGGGAGCAGGGAGTAAAAAATGATTTTTCTGAGTTTTTGATTTTTTGGTTTAAACTCTCTGCGTTTTGCTCCATTCTTCCTCTCCTCTCCTTTCTTTCTGTGAGTGATCAGTTTTATAGAGGAGCATCTAAGGGCATTTGAGGAAGATCCCAAGGGAAAAAAGGATAGGGATGGAGGAAAATTGTTGAGTGGAATATTGCAGCCAGGATGTGCGGCTTGTGTGGGGGCTGAAAAAGTTTGTTGCAGATAGTGGAAAGAAAGTGTACTATGCGTGAATTGAGTGGGAGATAAAATAGGTAAATGGATCAGGCAATGGATAATAGATATTAATTTAATTATCAAATAGTAATAGATATAATAATAATATTAAGAATTGAAATATAAAGGAAACAAACTAACACTAAGAAATATAATAACAATATTAAGAATTATAATAATAATAAAGAAAACCAAATAATAAAAATGTAATAATAACAATAATGATAGACATGATAAAAAAAATAATAATAATAATAGTAATAATAAAAGGTAATAAAATAAAATTAAATGAAAATTAAATTTTGTGACGGGCTTAAAAATAAAATAAAAAATAAAAGGGAGATAATGGACTTATGTGAAATGGTTTTAGTAAAGTAATAATAGATTTTTTTTGTATATTTTTTTTGGATATTGAACTAAATAAATAAAAACTTACGATAATATAAGAAGAGAATTTAAATTCTTAGTTTGAAAGTAATAAAATACATTTTTGAATTTGTTAGACAGAAAAATAAAGAGGTGCATATTTTTGGCTTTTTTCGAATATCAGACAATAAAACGATACCTATTTTTTGAAGATAAAATGAAATACTTGTTAGACATAAATGAAATAGTATATGTTTTTGGAATATATTGGTAGATAGACAATAATCACATATTTTTTCTAAAATATTGATTTAAACAAAAAATAAAATCAAATGGCGCAGGTAGGAAAAATTTGGGGTATGACACTAAGGTCCGGGAGTCAGTTAAGTGGGAGGAAGGTGTTAGGTACCTCTCACTTCTATTTCTATTGTATCCAATAGGATCCTTTTTAGGTTTCTAGGGTATATTTTGTTTGTTTTTTATATAAATTCCAAGATTATAAATTTCAAATTAATAAATCCAAAAAAAATTATATTTTTATCCCTTATTGTACTCGCTAGGGTCTTTGTTCAAAAACCCTATGCCTACGTACCCTCAAAAGAGGGATCAGAGCGTCGTAGTTTAATTCCCATACCCCTAAACCCTAATCCTAATCCCTTTCCTACCCCTTTAACTAAATTTCTAAACCCTTAAAATAAATCCCCTTTTATTATCATTTCTAAACCCCTAACTTCTTATAAAAACCCAATTTAAATATCTCTTAAATAATTTCTTAAATCCCAAATAAAACCCCTTAAATATCCTTTATAAAACCCCTTAAAATCTATCCTTAGAAGGATTCATATATAAAAATAATTTTAAATTTTCATTAACATCTATTTTACTCCAATTATACTATCCCTTGGCCTTAATTTAGTCCATTATAAAAATTGATTAAATAAATTTATTATAAAATTAGTCAAGTTAAATCTCCATTATTTAATTATCAATGTAAATAAATAGTATTAAAAAAAAAAGTCAAAACCCTGAATTAAAATAAACCCCAAAATAAATTATAAATCCATTTAAATTTATAAACCCAAATTTATAAAGTAACAATCCCACATTATAAGAATTTAATAACCTCAAATCATCAATTACTATAAATAAAACTCTAAATTTATAGAATAATAAATCCACCATTTTTTATTTAAAAAAAAATATAAAAAAAACTAAATTTAATATTATAATAAAAACCCAAAATATAAATTAAATCCAAACAATATATAAACAACTCCAATAATAAATTAAACCCAAAAATCAAATAAACTCCAAAATATAATTGAAAATCCAAAATTAAAAATAGATAAAATAAACCCCCAAAATATATATTAAATCCAAAAAATAATAAATAATAAACCTTTAGAAATAGATTATGATAAAGCCTCCCCAAATTTACTAATGACCAAAAATATAATCAGATAATTCATTAATAAATAAATAATCCCACCTTTATTATAAATAAATAAGTTTTAATAACCCAAATATGACATTATTAAATTGATCATATTCTTCTTTTATCATTATTTTTCCATTAATCCAAAATAAATGATTCTTAATGATCACACTAAAATTACTTTAATTAAAGAATTAATACCTAATTATATTAAGATATTTTAAGTAATCGCCCCATCTTCCGATCCTACTTATAATTTAATTAAGCTACCAAAAAGCTAATTAACCAAATAATCCAATTAATTATTTATCAATTAAAGGTATTAAATTAAAATATTGGATGTATATGAAAACACTTAGTAGGTTTAAAATAATGGTTAAAAACAAAACAGCTCATTACGATACATTTCCTTAACTTAATATTTATCTTAATAATAATAACAATAATGTTAGTAATAATAATTATGGAACAAATGGTTGCTACATTTTTTTCTACATAAGTAACGGTTCTTATTATTCCTAGAAAAATATATAGAAACCCTTTAAAAGTAAGATATTTCATTTAATTGGAATAAAGAAAAAGAATTTCATTTAAAATTTGAATCTACAATTATATTTAAATTTCACTTGATAATCCTATATAAATCCCCTATTAAAAAAAACAAATCATAAACCCAAATATTAAAAAATCCTTAAAAAAACAATATTTCCATAAAAATCCAGAATTTAAACCCCCATTTATATTTAAAAATAATTTCAGATTAAGTAGAATAAATCTAATTACTTAAAATAGGAAGAATTAAATAACTATTTAATGTAAAACCCTAAATAAATCCAAGAAAAATAAAATAGTAATTATTATTTATTTCCTTAACATTAAATTTACCAAATTATATCCCTAATCCTAATTAGTCTCCCTAATTACAAAAAACCCTAACTATTAAATAAATTAAAAAATTAATTTATTTAATAATTACAAACCTGCCAGGGGTGTATTTTAGTTCACAATAATAATTGGACTTCTTAAATAAGGTGCAATTAGTAATTAGGGCGCAAGGCCCATAAAATCATTAAAACCCTAAATCTCAATAATTAAGAAAATTCAGATATGCTCAAGTATTAATTTTCACAAATTACTTTTGGAATTTTATTGAGATGTGAGATTTTGTTATTGTAAAAAATTCTGAGATTTGTTTGAATTCTTCAAAGTTGATTTTGAATGATTTTAATTTTAATTCTAGTGTTTATTATCGATGATTTGTTGATAGTGTGATGAAAAATGTTGTTTTGTTTCTAATGGTGATGAATAATAGTGAGGTTGAGAATAACAATAGGTTAGTGGTGATACATGTATACAGTACGTGTTTTTTTTAGATGTTAACCGTTGTCTCAATTTTAATTTAAACAAATCCTAGTTAATTTAAAATTTGATTAGAAATTTATTTAATATTATTTTAATTATGTTTTTCTTTTCTTTTTTTATAAAATGAAATTTGGTAAAAATCCTATTTACGTAAGTAAATAGTGACAAAAAATTAGATCATATGGTATAAAGAAAAAATAGGTGATTTGAATTAAAAATACTAAGAATCGAAAATCGAATTAACAATTATTCACACTAATAATACAATTTAAATATCAAGAATAATTCATACAACAACATGCCAACTATAAAAAAAACACGGGTTAAAAGAAAACCAACCTACGGGGAGGAGGTTTTCCCCGGTGAGCGAAATAATCCCTTTTGATCTGATCTTCGTCTTTTGCTATGATCTTTATGCCACCAATTTCACCTCTTCACGCCACCAATTCCTATTCCGCCTCTTCACGCCACTAATTCCGCCTCTTTCTTTGTCCTAGATGCAATAGTTACCGGTAGGGGTTTTTTAGGGTTTTAGTTGTTGTTGTTCTTCGATGTGAAGAACAACAATTTTTAGGTTTTTTTTTCTATGTGAATTGTGGGTGCCAAAATAAGAGAGAACCAGGTCTTATTTATAATCTTAAAATTAGGTCAACAAATTTGGAAATAAAATTTCATGATCAAAATTATTTAAAATAAAAAACAATTTATTTGATTCTTACTAGAAATAGAATGAATCAGATCAAAAATTCAATTTGATTGACTTGGACTAAAAATAATATAAAAAATTACTATATATATTTTTTTTGTAATTTTTTACTCTTTTTGATAAAAAATACATGAAATAATTTAAAAATGATTATTTAAAAAATGCCTAAAATAGAAAAACGAAAATTAAATTTAAATAATAAAAAAATACAATTTTATAATCATTTTTTTGATAAAAATTGAGAATAAAGTTAAAAATAAATAAACATTAAAAATGAGAAAGATAAGATTCAAACCCGGGACCTTATGCTTATAAGGCTTATACATGCTCTCTTACCGATTGTACCATTTTAATTATTTGAAGTAAATTGGCATTAGAAAACATATGAAAGGTGGTCAAAATTTAGGGTACGACAAAATATCTGATTATAACTCATTCTAATCACTCTAATTCATCAAGATTTCTCTCATAAACTTCACCTAAATCAAAAACCCCTAAAACTCATAAACTCATACAATCTTAATCTATTCATAGTCTAATTCCTACACATTTACGATAGATTATAACAACTCCCCATACCTTAGAGAATTTCGCTGCTTTACACTCTTCTCTGGGGTTCTCCACAGCCTCCTGACCCTAAGTTTCTTCTTTCTTCAGAGCACTTCACCAAACACGATAGAAAAACCAAAATGAGAAAACTGATCGTGTATCCCTTTTTACCAAAACACATTCCAGTTGAGTCTTTTCCCTCTTTACCCTCATATATTTCACAAAAGGACCACCTTACCCTTTTTCTTTAATATATTTTTAATAATAATAATAATAAAATAGTATAATAAAACACTATTTATCCTTATTATATAAAAATACTCTTTTTCTCCAAAATTCTCTAATTAAACCCAAACTCTCCAATTTTTCTAAATTAATTAAATAAATGACTAAATAATTAAATTTAGATTTTCGGGGTGTTACACTTTACCCCTAGAAGTACGAGGACTCCTTGTTCCCTAGTAGATTTTTTCCTCAACAGAGTATCAACAAATCCTTTCATCAACCAGGTCAAAAAGATTATTACTTCCCCAACGGAGTTCTACGGGTGGCGTACCTCCCAATCAAATTCTTGTCATTTCAAGATCTTCCCCAACAGGGTCTTCATTCTCCAATTTCTCAAAGTCCAATTAATTTTTGACAATGGTGGCAGCTTAGAGTCAGCATATCATTAACATTCTCACCAGCAGAGATGTTGTTCCCCATAGAGATTCATAAGATCAAATCAGTGATTTTACTCCCCAATAAAGTTATTGGGGAAACATGTTACCTCCTCATCAGGAGATCCATTTGCATTTGCATTTAAAAATCATCATTACATTTAAATCCTCTAAAGCGTATCATTTTCATCATTATGGAGCATTACACCATGGAAAAATTCAAACATATGCATACGAAGCATAAACTAGTGTTGGTACCTTGCACAAAAGCCCGAAACATTATTTCTTCAATCAGACTGAAGCATTTCCACAGAGAGTGCCAAGTTCATTCCTCAATACCATCACTCTTACAAGTCAATACTTATTCTCCCAGCCGAGTTATCATCCAAGTTATGATAGTCTCTTTTCAAGCTCATTCACGATGTGTCTTGTTCGCTTTATCTCCCAAGTGGGATAAATGCTTTTTGATTCCGTCCAAGTCAGGTTTTGTATCTTCGGGTTATCATCCAATTTATTATAGTCTCTTTTCAAGCTCACTCACGGTGTGTCTTGTTTGCTTCGTCATCCAAGAATGACATTATTCCACCATATTTTCTATTTCCCCACAGAGTACTAATTTTCTGGTTTAGTCGGGTATTAATACCTCCATACCTTGAATGTTTGAATGTCATTGCTATCACCAATTCAGGTCTACAGTGATTGAATAGGGGCAACTGTAACACCCCAAAATTTTCCCTCTTATCTATTACCAATTTCAAGTAGCTTACACTTCATTTCCATGTCATTTAGCATATTCTTACATGCATTGCATTAAAAAGTAATAAAAAATAATAGTAAAGCATACATCATCGGTCAAGGCATGGGGCATATGATCAAGGGTTATTCAGTGATAATATCAATTATCAATCCTTAGAAGGAAAATAATATCAGAATGCATGACCAAGGCTGGGAATCCAAGATTTGCCACCAAAAAGGGAAAGTTCAAATTTTGGATGAAGTAACCGGTTACCTCTTAGGTAGTAATCGATCACTTGTGTTAATTTGTGCAAAATATTGGGTTTTTGAACCGGTAATCGATTACCTCTTAGGTAGTAACCGGTTACAACGTGCAAAATTTGGAAAAATGTCATTTTTTAGCTTGGAGAGATTTCCTCACTTTTCCACTTCACCTTGCATTACACTATACCACTTTCTAGAACTTTCTACCATCTTCCAAGGGAATATTCTAAGAATTTGCCAAGGGAATATTCTAAGAATATGCCAATAGAATATTCTAGGAATATTCCCAACTAAATTTAACTAACTCCTAACCTAAATTCCAAACCTAATGTCTAAGCCTAGCTCCTAACCCAAACCACCCTCTAAACCAAATATGTATATAAGCATTTTTCTCTCCAAACCTCACATCAAACATTCATTTTCACAATTTTCTCCCACCACTCTCAATTTTTTCTCACTTTTTCTCCCATTTTCCCAAATTCACATAAAGCTTCATCTTCCAAAATTCTTCAAGTTTTGCATTGAAACTTAGAGAATTTGAAGCTAAACCTCCATCATTGCATTGATTTCATGGATTATTGAAGAATTTGCTAATGTTTTGGTGTTAATTTGACATCTTGGAAGTGATTTTTTTGAAGAAATTCATCAAATCACATTTATTTTTCGTATTACCACGGAAGAATATCAGATCTACGGTTTTCTCTTCTATCGCGTGTTGATTCTTCATTGTAACAATTCCCAAAGCATATCTCCGCTTTATAGGTTGGTGAATCTCATAATCATTTATGTTTTAAGTTATTTCGCATGTTCTCGACACGTGTGTTCTTCGCATTTTATTGATTTTTGATGCATTAATTAATTGGATCGTTAGGGTTTAGAATCTTGATGTGTTTGTGGTTTTAATTGGTGTTAAATTGTTGCATTTAGGTGTAATTTCCGTGCTCAATTGATAGGCATTAAGTTAGAGCTTATTTGAATAAGTTGCTGCTGAATTTTCTAAGAAAATGTAGAATTTTTTATTCTGGTCTCAGAGCAACCGGTTACCTCCTAGGTAGTAATGGGTTACTTGTGTTAATTTTTGCAAAAAACACCATTTTTTGAATTGGTAACCGATTACCACCTAGGTAGTAACCGGTTACCAATGAACTAGAATGGAAAATTCTTGTTTTTTCTTGCATTTTTGTTATCCATTCCCCCTCCACCTATGACCCATCTCCCCACACCTATAACACTTAAGCAAAGTAGGAACACCTCCCCCACTTGGCCTTTTCCCTTCATTATGCTTCTGCTTACCCTTACCAGCAGGAGCTGCATAAGGTTTTCCACGATTCACTTGCTGCTTACTTCTTCTCCCATCTAAACCTTTGAAGTGCTCATATTGAGCCTTATTGTCTTCTTCAAAGATCCTACGACAATCCACCAGATCCGAAAACCTACGGATTCTTTGATAGTCAATCGCCTATTTAATCTCAGGCCTCAACCCATTCTCGAATTTGATACACTTCGAGAACTCAACAGTTGCTTCATGTAAACACCCCAAATTTTCCCTCACGTTTTCTCATACCATGGCTTGTGATCTTTCATTTTTGCATTAACATAAGCATGGCATATCCCACTGCATAGTTCATTTCATATGCATCTAGGGTTTGTGATCTGGTTAATCCAAGAAGTAATATGAGCCATCCCAATGGTCTTGAAGCTTTCCAAGAGGGTCTATGTATGTTACATGATCATAGTATGCTCCCTAAAGTTCATAAAAGTCAAGGGATCACAAAGCATGGCAAAGGCATAGAGGCAGACTGAAGATTTCCTGCACAGATGACCTAAAATTAGGGTTTTGGTTTCAAAGGCCTTAATCCCAATTTTTTAGTCATTCTTGTTTCTAATGGTCTTAATATGTTATAAGGATCATGTGTACCAAATTTGATGAAGAAATTCATTGTGGAAGTCACCTGATCATTGGGTAACTTCTTGAGCAAGTAAAGTCAAAATCAGGGCATCTGAGGCCTCCATCAAGGGTACCAAACGTTCATCATCATCATTTTAAGTCTCTATGATCTTTATTTGATCATTTAAGTGGTTAGAAGTTCACAAGATTGAATAATTTCAAGCCAAATGCAAACTTGATATTTTTGGAAATGACTTGTAATGGAAACTTTCCATTTTGGGAAAGATATTCAACCTATTCTTTCATGACCAAAAATGTTTCAAATGAAAAATTCTTGGACATGAAAGTTGTAGATTATGTCTTCCCATTTCCAAAAATTACAAGAACATGTCTTGATTCATCCTAGAACTCAAGATATGGCCTTTCAAAGTTGGCATAAATCCTATAATTTTCATGTGTGCACCAAAGAGGGAATTTTGCAATTTCACTTGCCAAGCCATTTCATGACCTCTAATTGACCTCTAAACATCATACCAACATACTGAAACACATTTGGATCAGAATCATGCCTTGCATCACACATTTTCATGGCCAATTTCTCAAGAAATCTCAAAGTTGTTGATAAGGAGAAAAAGTATCGTTTTATTACTATGTTTCAATGTCGTTTTATCGCACATTTATCGTTTTAACACCCGATTCCTCGAGTTTTCTTTGTCATTTTGCAGGTATATCAATTACAGAGCTAAATCATAAGCCACAAGTGAAATGAGCAAAAACAACCATGAAAAGAGGAAGAAGAGAGGAATTCTGCATAATTTGCATAATTTGAAGTTGTCACGACCGTCACCTAGAAGTCACGACCGTGACACGCTAAAAGAAGCAGTCACGATCGTCACCAACCCCTCACGGCCGTGTCGCTCTAATTACAAGGGAGAGAGCATGACACCCTTGTCACGAACGTGACAAGGGGAATTTAGGTTAACTTGCTGAGAATTGGTCATGTACGTGTGCTACGTGAAGTCAATGCTTTCCTATTCTTCCGCAGACCCAGTAACTCAATTTTCCCTGGATTTTCTCAGCATCTACGAAGCCCAAGGAATTATTTCAACTGCCAAGCCCAATTTACAATCTCTATAAATAGCTTAGTTTCAAAGAACAAATGACAGAGTTTTATTTTAATTTTTCTTGCGGAAGCTCTGCCGTATTTCCATTGCACCTTATTTTATTTATTTTTCCAGCATTTATTTTGTTCTTGCTTTAATTTTATGTATCCCAACTAATCAAATAACAATTTACAACATTAGAAAATTGTTATAATTTAATTTCTTTCAAAGTCTTCAGCATTTCTTTTAGTAATTTTTATTTCCGATTCCGGTCCATACTCCGAGCTTGCCAGATTGTGGAAGAAGGAGTCTAATATTATATTTGTTACTCAGGTTTTTATTTAATTTGCATTTATATTAATGTTAAGAATTTATTTTATAATGCATATTTTATTTTGTATTCCTCTGTTTCTGCATCTGTCTGGTGCAACAATCATGAGTAGCTAAACACTTTAGGGCGGTATGTAATTAAAATCAACTGAATCAGTAAAATCAATTCTAGGCTAAAAATAATTAAGAACTTAAAATTCTGGTTGTGACTTTTTATTATAAAATTAATCTTTTTGTTACGAGAGTAAGGAAAGTGTAATAGGTTAGGTCGAAACCACGAGAGTGTGAGATTTTAACCAGATAGCTAAAGTTAGGCATTTAATTTAAACACAGCGAGAGCGCTTTAAAATGAATTAGACTTATTAAGTTTCCAAAAATTATTTCTAAACACTTATGGGCTAGCGAGAGCAGGCATAGGGCTTTAGGAGTAAGATCTGAGATAAGACCACGAGAGTGTGAGTTAAAGATATTTAAACGGATAGCCTCTACAGAATAGATTAAGTGAACCATCCTTATAAGCCTAGATTAGATTGACCCGCCTAAGTCAACATAATTACATACCGACCGCCTTATTATTATTTTATTAAACTAAAATTTAATTCCCGCCTTTAATTCTTAAAAACAACCAAAAATCGTGACAACCATTCACCTTAGCTAAACTAGTAAATCCTCTAGCACTAAGTAATCATAAAGTACCTGTGGGATCGATAATCTTAAATATTACTTTGATAGGTTGTGCGCTTGCAGTTAAGATACCGCTAGACACATATTAGATCACGTCTTTAGCCCATCAAGTTTTTGGCGCCGTTGCCGGGGACCTTAATTTAGTTACTAGTGCACTTTAGTGTAGCATTGTCTAGACTAAGGTAACAACTATTTATTTTCTTAATCTCATTTCCCGAGTGTATGCCAAGTACTCGCTCTCAAGGAGAAGACTTGCAACCTCTAATCCCAGAATCGGAACGCTTCTTACACGTAAGAAGACGAATATTAGATTTTGAACGAAATTACAACATTCCAGATCTTCAAATAGATCCACCGAAACCAGTCGGAACATCAAAGGACGCAGAGATGGCTGAAGAACAGAATCATCCACTCAAATATTACGCTAGTCCTTCGCAAGCTGAACCGCATTCCAGCATTGCCGCACCGGCTATCAACTGAAACGATTTCGAACTGAAACCTTCGTTGATATCAGCCGTGCAACAAAATCAATTCGCCGAAAATCCTACCGAGGATCCGAACCTTCATCTTTCGATATTTGTGCAGTACGCAGATACCGTAAAAGCCAATGGAGTTACCCAAGAAGCTATTAGACTACGTCTTTTTCCTTTTTCACTTCGAGACAGAGCGAGAGCCTGGCTTCAATCTCTACCTTCGAATTCAGTAACTACGTGGGAGGAACTAAAGTGAGTCTTCTTGACCAGATATTTCCCACCTAGCAAGACAGCTGTGCTAAGAGCTCAGATCAACGGATTTAAGCAAAAGGAAAACGAATCACTTTTTGAAGCTTGGGAACGCTATAAAGATATGCTGAGACTTTGTCCACATCACGGATTAGTAGAATGGATGGCCATCCATACTTTCTACAATGGACTCTTGTACAACACAAGAATGACAATTGACGCTGCCGCAGGCAGTGCACTAATGGACAAAGAATATAACGATGCATATGCACTTATCGAGAGTATGGCTCAAAACCATTACCAATGGGGAAGCGAGAGAGTCGCAACTGAGAAACCAACAAAAGGAGGTATGTACGAAGTGAGTAGTATGGACCAAGTCAATGCAAAGTTTGACCAACTAAACCAAAAGATCGACAACTTGGCCATAACACCAACAGCCACCATGGCTGCAGTAACACCTAACTGTGAGTTATGTGGAGTTCCAGGACATGAAGTCCCTGATTGTCAACTATTAACAGGAATTCCCACAGATCAAGTGAATTATGCTCAAGGAAACCCGTACTCAAACACATACAACCCAGGTTGGAAGAATCATCCTAACTTCTCCTATAAGAACAACAATGCTTTATACGCACCAGGTCAAGCACCGGCTACACCACCAGGATATCAAAAGACTGCTCCTAATGTCCCTAGAAAATCGAACCTTGAGTTGATGATGGAGAACTTCATAGCTAACTAATCTCAAACAAACAAGGACTTCTTAAACCAAAACATACACACTAGTGAGCAGATTAAGCAATTAGTGAGCAAGGTAGATGCGTTAGCTACACATAACAAAATGCTTGAAACTCAGATTTCACAAGTAGCTCAACAAAAAGCACCTACCGCTGCACCAGCTGGAGTATTTCCTGGACAACCTCAACCTAATCCGAAAGGACAGGCCAATGCTGTGATATTAAGAAGTGGCAAGGAACTTGACGGACCTACCGATCCAAGACTTGACAATCCAACCATGTACCAAAAACCGGATAAACCGACTGAAATGGTGAATGAACCGGAAGAAAAGGAAGATAATAATCAAGAGGCAGTGGAGAAAGAAAAGCCTTATGTGCCTCCACCACCCTATAAACCACCAATTCCGTACCCTCAGAGATTAACCAATTCCAAGACGATGGGCCAGTTTAAGAAATTTGTTGAACTTCTGAAACAGTTGAATATTATTATTCCATTTACAGAAGCTATCACTCAAATGCCCTCGTACGCTAAGTTTTTAAAAGAAATCTTATCCAATAAGAAAAAGATAGAGGATAACGGAACCGTTACACTTACTGCTGAGTGTAGCGCAATAATTCAGAATAATATGCCTCCTAAGCTAAAAGATCCAGGAAGTTTCTCTATACCCTGTGTAATAGGAAAATTCGTCATTGACAAAGCTCTATGCGATTTAGGAGCCAATATCAGTGTTATGCCCTTAACGATTTGCAAAAGGCTAGACATGGGAGACCTAAGACCAACTAAAATGTCTGTTCAACTAGCCGATCGGTCTATTAAATATCCTATAGGCATACTAGAAAACGTCCCAGTACGTATAGGACAATTCTACATTCCTACTGATTTCATAATCATGGACATCTTTGAAGACTCCACTACACCTATCATACTAGGAAGACCATTCTTAGCTACCGCCGGAGCTATAATAGACGTAAAGAAAGGAAAGCTAACCTTTGAAGTAGGTGAAGAGAAAGTTGAATTTATTTTAACACAATTCTTACAATCACCAGCTATAGAGGATACATGCTATCTATTGGACGTAATTGACGAATGTGTAAGAGAAATGGAAATGAAAGAAACTACCTATTCTGAAATTATGAAAATTCAAATCCCTCCGATTTTCGAAGATGATAATTGGCGTGAACCATATCAGGATGATAGTCTAAGCGAAAGTTTAGCACTTACACCGGATCCCATGCCAAGTAAGAACAAACCTACATTAGGGTTAAAAACTTTACCTAAGAACCTAAGATACGAATTCTTAGACACTGAATGTAAAAGACCAGTTATAATCAATTCCAGTTTAGGAACAATTGAAACAAAGAAACTTTTAGATGTGTTAAAGAAATATCCAACTGCATTAGGATATAACATATCTGATCTCAAAGGAATATGCCCTTCAATCTGTATGCATTTTATTCTGCTAGAAGAAGATTGCAAAACCTCCAGAGAATCTCAAAGAAGAATTAACCCAATCCTTAGCACTGTAGTAAAGGAAGAAGTTAAGAAACTACTAGATGCTGGAATAATATATCCAATCTCTGATAGTAAATGGGTTAGTCCAGTACATGTAGTACCAAAGAAAGGAGGTATCACTGTTGTGAAAAACGCTAAAGGCGAATCGATATCACAAAGAGTAGTGACAGGACATAGAGTGTGCATCAATTATCGTAAACTAAACAAAGCCACTCGAAAAGATCATTTCCCACTACCTTTTATAGATCAAATGTTAGAACGATTAGCCAAGCATTCATATTTCTGTTATCTTGATGGTTACTCAGGATTTTTCCAAATCCCTATCCACCCAGATGATCAAGAGAAGACTACATTCACATGCCCTTATGGAACGTTCGCTTATAGACAAATGCCCTTTGGATTATGCAACGCTCCTGCAACCTTTCAAAGATGTATGATGTCGATCTTCGCAGATTTCATATACAACATCATGGAAGTGTTCATGGACGACTTCTCTGTATGCGGGCAAAGTTTTGAAGGATGTCTATCAAATTTAGAAATGGTGTTAGAAAGATGTGTAAAAGTAAACCTCGTGCTTAACTGGGAGAAATGTCATTTTATGGTCAGAGAAGGAATCGTACTAGGACACATTATATCTGATAAGGGAATTGAAGTTGATAAAGCTAAGATAGAAGTCATAAAAGATCTTCAACCCCCTAAAACCGTTCGAGAAATACGAAGCTTTTTAGGACACGCCGGTTTTTACCGACGATTCATCAAAGATTTCTCGAAAATCACTAAACCTCTTACCGGTTTATTAATGAAAGACGCTGAGTTCATATTCAATGAAGATTGTCTTAAAGCATTTGAAACTCTAAAAACAACCCTCATCACCGCACCAATCATGCAACCCCCTGACTGGAGATTACCTTTCGAAATCATGTGCGATGCGAGTGACTATGCTGTAGGCGCAGTTCTAGGCCAGAGGAAGGACAAGAAACTTCACGCAATTTACTATGCCAGTAGAACCTTAGATTCTGCTCAGATGAACTACGCCACTATTGAAAAAGAATTGTTAGCAGTTGTCTTTGCGCTTGACAAATTCCGTTCTTACCTAGTGGGAGCGAAAATAATCATTTACACAGACCACGCTGCTATCAGATACCTATTAACTAAGAAAGATGCTAAACCAAGACTCTTGAGATGGATTTTACTCTTACAAGAGTTTGATCTTGAAATAAAAGATAAGAAAGGTACTGAAAACATCGTAGCAGACCATTTATCTAGAATAGAAGGTATTAAACCCGAACAAGTGCCGATTAACGATGATTTTCCGTATGAACAGCTGATAGCACAAATAGGAAGCGACCCAGTTCAGTTAGACATAGATGAACCAGAACTCGTGGAAACAATCCAAACAACTGTAGGACTGCCATGGTATGCTGATATTGTCAACTACCTAGCTGCAGGAGCTCTTCCACCAGATTTAACCTATCAGCAGAAAAAGAAATTCTTTCACAATCTCAAACATTACTATTGGGATGAACCATTATTGTTCAAAAGAGGACCCGATGGAATCTTTCGTCGATGTATTCCCGAAGAAGAAATAGAAGATGTCATTGCTCATTGCCATTCATCTCCTTATGGTGGACATGCAAGCACTTCCAAGACTTGTGCAAAAATCTTACAAGCCGGCCTATTCTGGCCTAATTTATGGAAGGATGTCCACATCGCTGTTATAAATTGCGATCGGTGTCAACGCACCGGTAATATTTCAAGAAGAGATGAAATGCCTCAAAAAGGAATATTAGAAGTAGAAGTCTTTGACGTCTGGGGAATAGATTTCATGGGACCATTCCCATCATCTTTCGGTAATAATTACATACTCGTAGCTGTTGATTACGTTTCAAAATGGATTGAGGCTATAGCTTCTCCTACAAATGACACACGAGTAGTAATAAAGCTTTTCAAAAATATAATCTTTCCCAGATTTGGTGTGCCTAGACTCTTCATAAGTGACGGTGGCTCGCACTTCATTTCAAAAATCTTTGACAAATTACTATCTAAGTATGGAGTCAGACACCGTGTAGCAACACCATATCATCCGCAAACAAGCGGACAGGTCGAAGTCTCAAACAGAGAAATTAAACAAATCTTAGAAAAGACTGTCGCCATATCTCGGAAAGATTGGTCGTCTAAACTTAATGAAGCTTTATGGGCTTATAGGACAGCTTATAAGACACCCATAGGAACTACACCTTTCAAATTAGTTTATGGAAAGTCTTGTCATCTCCCGGTAGAACTAGAACACAAAGCATATTGGGCGATCAAAACTCTCAATATAAACTATAATGTTGCAGGAGAAAAGCGAATCCTCGATATTAACGAATTAGAAGAGTTAAGGTTAGATGCTTATGAGAATGCTAAGATATATAAAGAAAGAACTAAGCGATGGCACGATAAACGCCTATCTAGGAAAGAATTTAGTTTGGGAGACGTTGTACTCCTCTTTAATTCAAGACTTAGGCTCTTTCCTGGAAAACTAAAATCTAGATGGTCAGGACCCTTTGAAATAACTAGAGTGTTCCCGAGCGGAGCAATAGAAATTAAGGGTAGGAATAGTGAACCGTTCACAGTAAACGGACAACGTTTAAAACATTACCATAAAGTTGAAAATAGAGATTATGCAAATAGTCTAAGGCTTTTAGAGTTGTCCACTAATTTCCCTGATTAATCTACACCTAAGCATTACGTCAGGCTTTTGACGATAAAAACAGCGCTTAGTGGGAGGCAACCCATTTAATCATTTAACCACTTTATCATTTTGTCATTTATCATTTTACTATTCGTTATATTGTTTTGTCATTTTATTGTTTTATGGTTTTATTTCATTATTACTATTATTGCTTTTATTTATGCATTTATTTTCTTATTTTCCTTATTTTAATTTTTAAATCACTTTTACAGATTTTCTAAAGTCTTTTCCACTTTCCTTCTCCCCCTGATTTGCTTCCTCCATATTTACACTAACTATGGCTAACCAACCGAGAAACATTATGGAAACCAAATTTAGAGGTAGGAACCAAAGAATGAAATTTGAAGAGTTATCACAGAGACCAATGGATTTGACTCTGTATCCGGATGATCTAACTATGGAAACCTTAGGTATACATGATAGCATCTTATACTTGTTTAACCAACTTGGATGGGAGAATGCACTGATAAAACAAAAGTTTGTGACTTACCGCGTGCTCACCCTTGAGTTCCTAATCTCCTTAATTTACTTACCCGAGCGCGGTTTTGGATTCAGGAAAGGATTTATCAGTTTCCGACTATTCGGAATAGAATATGACTTTAACCATAGAGAACTAGCTGACTTATTAGGATTCCCTAGTGGACCCTTTGCTTTTACTACCACACAGGTAGAATTGATGGACATTGAGCTGGACTTCTTTTGGGGAACCTTAACCGGAAATTACCATCCTGAACCAAATAACATGAACAATGATGAGATACATAACCCTGTTATCCGCTATTTCCATAAGATCCTTGCCCACACCTTCTTTGGAAAAGAAGAAAACCTTACTGGAGTATCTAAAGATGAGATATTCATTATGTCATGTCTGACTAATGGACAGCCAATTAATGGTGTACCTTTCATGATGCAAACCTTCACCCGAATCCAAGAAGAACCTGATCTACCCATATTGGTAGGAGGTCTTGTCACCATGATTGCTGATGCCTTAGGACTTAGATACCAATTACACATGTGTAACCGTTTAGGTACCATCCGTCCTATAAATCTGAACTTTTGCTTTAACCGCCATATCATAAGAAATTTAGGACAACCACCTTACGAGTACCTAATCAGGAATGAAGTAGTAACCCTGTTCACACTACCAAACCATGCTAGAGTCAGTGTTCATAATAAAGATAATTGGCTTTATGAGCTTACCCCTCCTGACTATCCATCCACTCCCGAAACACCGCAATCTTACAAGATAAGGGATGATATAATGACCGATGTAGAAAGTGACCCTGAGACACCTCCTGGTTACCATGACATTGCACACACTGATGAAGTGATTGAAACCCCTGAAGTGAATCAAGTAGAATATGCTGACAACTTGAAGAAAATTATGAATACTCTTGAAGTTTACCAAGCCGATATTA
This sequence comes from Lathyrus aphaca, assembly GCA_963966055.1. Taxonomy (NCBI): domain Eukaryota; kingdom Viridiplantae; phylum Streptophyta; class Magnoliopsida; order Fabales; family Fabaceae; genus Lathyrus; species Lathyrus aphaca. The sequence continues at coordinate 167,833,849 of OZ014523.1, forward strand.
ATACTGTTAAAGATGAGATTAAAAGCATGCGATTGGATGTTATAGGTTTAACTGACATAACGTGTGAGCAATTCTACCACCTAAACTCCGCAATTGAAGATTTGAAGAAGCACTTTTGAAAAATGTTGTAGTGATTCAACTTATTTTACTTCTTGTTTTTGTTTCTAGTTAGTTTTCACATTTTGCAACATTTTTGTACCTTATTTTTATTAATGTAATTGTCCTTCAATTATATCAAAAGCAAAGCACTTCTAGTTTTACCATTTTTCCAATTTAATCAATTTCTATGCTTTCAATTAATTACTGTTATATTTAAATTGATTAATATTTTTATTTCTCGTGTGATGAAAATTGCTAATTTATGTTGATATAATTTATATATATATATTGTTTGTGTTATAATCAATTGAGAAGTGATAATAAAAAGAAAAATTGTATCGAACGTGTGAGATAATGCGTTCTGTGAAGAAAATATTATAAGTTTTAATCCCTCACGGTCGTCATCACCATCTCACGATCGTGACCAGCTAATTAGCGCGTCACAACCGTCACTCACCCATCACGACCGTGACGACCCTGTCATACGAATTCTCAGAAACATAACTGTTCTTCTTCGCAGAAACCTCTTTTTCAACTTCCACAAAATTCAAAAACCCCCCATTATCTCCTCACTATCCCGTAACCTCCCATTACCCTAAATAAATTCCATTAACCTCTCCATTTACTCCAAACCTCTCACATTCACTTCTTGCACTATAATCAGAACCAATTTCTTCACATTTTTCACTTTTCTCACAAAACTCAAAAACCTCTCATCTCCCATTCACGTACTTGCATGCAATGGAAGAAATTCAATTTAGAGATGGTGAACATGGAGAAAATCAGAGACAAAAGTTCATCAGGTTTCAGAACCGTGGCGTTCAACCCACTCGGTATGTCGACACTGACTGTTTGAGGGAGTTGGGACTGCTCAACGGCGTGAAGCTCCTGCTTAGGAAGGTTGGTTTGTGGCACTTATGCAGTCAACCACAGCCGACATTCGAACTCCTCACATTGGAATTTCTGAGTTCGTTTCAATATGTTACACCTCCCGGTTCATCAAGTCAACTCACCGGCATTGCTAAGTTCAGAATGCTCGGCCGGGAGTTCGAAGTTACACAAACAAGGATCGCCGAACTGCTAGGTTTCGATCACGGCGACGATGCTCATCTCTGCGTGCCGGACAACTTCAGTGAAACCGCTTTCACCTTATGGCACGACATCACCAACACCCGTGCTACTGCCTTTCAGAGCCTGAATGCTACCCATATCCATAACCCGGCGATCCGATACTTTCATCGCATCATCTGCAACACCATTTTTGCAAGATAGAGCAATCACAAGCTTAACTCCAAGGAGCTCCTGTTCTTGCACTGTGCCTTAAATGACGAGCGCATCAATGCTGCCCCATTCCTTTTGTCACATATCCAGTCTGTAGCGCAACGAGGTGCTACAGACTTCTACATAGGCGGGATTGTCACCACCCTCGCCATTCAGCTGGAGATAGGTGACTTGATTATCCATTTGCCTCGCAGAGCCGCAGAGTTGCTTACAAAGAACTACTACAGGTCCGCCTACTTGATTTCTCAGAGAGAGGATGGCAGGTTCAGCCCTGTTATCCAAGGCACCGTTTATCACCACATCACCTTGTCGTGCCGTGACCGCATCGATCCGTCCAACCGAGCCAACTGGCTATTTGCTTTACCGGATGCTGCCGGCCATGTCCCCATTATTGATGAACAGGCCGATCCACCAGTGGACGAGATGCAGGACACCATGGATGCAGCTGAGCCTGTACAGGACATTCCTGAGTCCTCCACCCGATAGCCACCTGCGCAAGAATTCACACTTGAAGACGTCCTCCGTGCGATTCATCAGCAGAACCAGATGAATGCCGCACTTGAGCGAAGGCAAAAAGAGCAACATGATGCACTACTTTTAGCTGTTGCCCCCAACCAGAGGACGACTGATGAGAAGCTTGGAGAGATCCTTAGCGAGCTAGAGTCTTTGTGTATTGATATCACTGCTCTCACCGACACCGGTTTTGATCCTGAAGCGACTCCGACCAGACGCTCCCGCACCAGAAGCCGAGGTCGTGGTCATCAGCAGCCTTAATTTTAGTTTTTGTTTATGTTTTTCCATTTCCGTTGTTTGTATTGTATTTTACCCGCTATTATATCACAACATTGAGGACAATGTCTGATATAGTGTGGGAGAGATACCTTTCCTTTTTTCGCATTTCCCTTTCCGCACTTTCCATTCCGTTGTATTTCCTTTTCGTATTTTAATGAAACAAAGTAATATTTGTGCTATTTTTTTAGTTTCGAATTTTCCCCGTTTATTTAGCCACCCCGAAAAAAAAATTAATTTTATCTTCGCATTACCCGACTTACCTATGAAATCATAGCTAGGAAGCTGAGAACAATTCAACAAGATCAATACAGTCTTGACACCTTAGACTTCCTACTTAAGCATTCCGTTCCGATAATTGTTACGACTACACCTTAAGTTTTAGTTCAAAAGTAACCCCTAGTAGTTTATAATAGCAGTCAGCACCGTCTGAACACAAACCACGTGGGGAGCCGATGAACATAAGTGTTTGATGCCTAATCTATAATGATCCTTCATATCTCGATGCCAATAAAAATAAATTGCACCAAAGTACATGGTCGCATATAAGAAACGAGAATATGAGAAGGAGTCCATTGCGGGTTGGTTCAGAGGTACCTGGTTCTGAACTTGGTAGGGCGTGCTACAGCTCGATCCCCCACAACCTCCAAATCGGATAATATATGTAGGGTTGCCACATTCGTGTACCAGACCCCGTGCTTATAAAGGATCAAAGTCACTAACCGGCTACTCCACTACGTGCGTGCTAAGGCAAAGGGCTTAATGTGATTGCGCTAGAATGAAACCGGGTGAAATAAGATCGAAAGACTCTAGGTGGAATCGTAATGCAATTACCGAATGTTTCGTTTAACGGGAAGTCGACGACTTAGCTTGTTGCTTGTGTCATTAGTGTATCGTTAGTGTTTATTCTAGTACCGATTTATCTAGAAAAATGATTCCTCGTATGGTTTGTTATGTGTATGTGTCGATGAAAACCTGTCCGATCATTTTTCAACCGACTATTTGCTTGAGGACAAGCAAAGGTTTAAGTTTGGGGAAGTTTGATAACGAGAAAAAGTATCGTTTTATTACTATGTTTCAATGTCGTTTTATCGCACATTTATCGTTTTAACACCCGATTCCTCGAGTTTTCTTTGTGATTTTGCAGGTATATCAATTACAGAGCTAAATCATAAGCCACAAGTGAAATGAGCAAAAACAACCATGAAAAGAGGAAGAAGAGAGGAATTCTGCATAATCTGCATAATTTGAAGTTGTCACGACCGTGACACGCTAAAAGAAGCAGTCACGATCGTCACCAACCCTTCACGACCGTGACGCGCTAATTACAAGGGAGACGAGCGTGACACCCTTGTCACGAACGTGACAAGGGGAATTTAGGTTAACTTGCTGAGAATTGGTCATGTACGTGTGCTACGTGAAGTCAATGCTTTCCTATTCTTCTGCAGACCCAGTAACTCAATTTTCCCTGGACTTTCTCAGCATCTACGAAGCCCAAGGCATTATTTCAACTACCAAGCCCAATTTACAATCTCTATAAATAGCTTAGTTTCAAAGAACAAATGACAGAGTTTTATTTTAATTTTTCTTGCGGAAGCTCTGCCGTATTTCCATTGCACCTTATTTTATTTATTTTTCCAGCATTTGTTTTGTTCTTGCTTTAATTTTCTGTATCCCAACCAATCAAATAACAATTTCCAACATCAGGAAATTGTTATAATTTAATTTCTTTCAAAGCCTTCAGCATTTCTTTTAGTAATTTTTATTTCCGATTCCGGTCCGTACTCCGAGCTTGCCAGATTGTGGAAGAAGGAGTCTAATATTATATTTGTTACTCAGGTTTTTATTTAATTTGCATTTATATTACTGTTAAGAATTTATTTTATAATGCATATTTTATTTTGTATTCCTCTGTTTCTGCATCTGTCTGGTACAACAATCATGAGTAGCTAAACACTTTAGGGCGGTATGTAATTAAAATCAACTGAATCGGTAAAATCAATTCTAGGCTAAAAATAATTAAGAACTTAAAATTCTGGCTGTGACTTTTTATTATAAAATTAATCTTTTTGTTACGAGAGTAAGGAAAGTGTAATAGGTTAGGTCGAGACCACGAGAGTGTGAGATTTTAACCAGATAGCTAAAGTTAGGCATTTAATTTAAACACAGCGAGAGCGCTTTAAAATGAATTAGACTTATTAAGTTTCCAAAAATTATTTCTAAACACTTATGGGCTAGCGAGAGCAGGCATAGGGCTTTAGGAGTAAGATCTGAGATAAGACCACGAGAGTGTGAGTTAAAGATATTTAAACTGATAACCTCTACAGAATAGATTAAGTGAATCATCCTTATAAGCCTAGATTAGATTGACCCGCCTAAGTCAACATAATTACATACCGACCGCCTTATTATTATTTTATTAAACTAAAATTTAATTCCCGCCTTTAATTCTTAAAAACAACCAAAAATTGTGACAACCATTCACCTTAGCTAAACTAGTAAATCCTCTAGCACTAAGTAATCATAAAGTCCCTGTGGGATCGATAATCTTAAATATTACTTTGATAGGTTGTGCGCTTGCAGTTAAGATACCGCTAGACACATATTAGATCACGTCTTTAGCCCATCAGTTGTCAAAATGCATAAAGCTTGCAAACACTTAATCAAGGCCATCCAGCTGCACTCTATTGATCCAAGGGCCATCCATGAACTCAGCTGAGGCCAAGACACCCCTTGAAACAGCTCTGAACCATGCCCATACCTCAAGTACACAATGTTGACATTTTTGCAACTTGGCCCATACCAATCACATTATGCCACCACCCACTTTATGATCACTCTCATTGGCCTATACTAACATTATGTAGCTCATTTCATAACACACACAAGCCAGAAACATCACACAACTCAGTTTTCACAAAAATCCCCAAAACCTTCAAGCTTTCGAATCTAATCACACAAGCATCAAACCTCAAAACAAACTCCACCAATCATCTCCACATAGCCTATAGAACACAAACCAACCATTGAAATGGCCTGAAAGCTCCCCATTCACAAACACGATTTTTGCCTTAGCAGAACTGAATCTCCAAAACCAGTCATCATAAACTTGTTCTAAGCATCACAACATCCTTAGGGGGACCATTGGAGTTTATTTGCATCAAAGGAAGAGTCAAAAAGCTCAGAATCAGAAAGCTCCATCTCAGATAGCCATCTCAAAACGTTTTTCCAGAAATCTTGTTTTAAGTTCTAGAATGATTCTATGTGCTCCCCTGATCATGGGGATGTTATTATTTTTTAAAATGGTTGAGAAACCAGGATGTATGCTTGCTCTGAAACTTTTTGACCTAAACATATTTTCCTTCGATTCTCCATTTTTGTGCATGATAAATGAATTTTGATGATGGATTCTTGTTCTATGTTGTTTGATGATCCAATTTGGAGATTTTGGTGAGTTTTCATGACGTTTTGAGGGACTCAGGTGAGGAAGCTGGCCGAAGAAGATGACTGGAGGTCTTCTCCGGCCACCTGAGTGTCATTAGGGCTTAATCCGTAATTAATTAGTCAGTTTGAATATTGGCCATTGGATTGTGTTTACTGCGTGTTTGGAGGGCCAAGATGCATCCACTTAAACCCAAATCTTTTAATTAATTAAATTAATTAGGATTAATTAAATAATTTTCCAGATTCAATCCTGACCATTAGATCACGCGTGCAGTCAACCCTTTCCCCTTATGTTTGAATCTGGGCCACTGGATCAGATTAATTTTCATTTAATTCATTTTAATTTCATTTTTATTGCATTTCTTTCATATAATTTTTAAAATAGCAAAAATCATCAAAAAAATCTCAAACTTTGCATTTTTGTTTCAAATATTTTTCTTAACCTAAAAACATTTTTTATTTTAATTTTTGCATTAAAAAGGTATTTTTAAAACATTTAAATGTTTTATTTAATTATTAATTATAATTAATTAAATAAGCATTTAGGTTTCTAAAAATCACAAAAAAAATCATGAAGCATTCCAATACATTTAGAAACATTTTCAAACTCACCATACAAATTTCTTTTTAGGTTTGATCACATTTTCACAATTTTCTTTGAATTAGGGTTCTTAAATTTCACATTTTTTAACCCTAACTTGAAAAATTCATTTCTGCCTAACCATGATGAGTTTGAACTTGGTTCTTCTTGCATTGTTTCACATATTGAATATAGTTTCTAGGTTATTTATCTCATATTTTTATCTTGCATTTTCAATTTGATTTGCATTTTCCCTTTAGAAGGACCCAAAAACCATAGTTAACTTAGGAATTTCATAACTTTCACTAGGATAGGCTTCTGACCTTCTCCTTTGGGGTGTGATCTTGTATAGTTTTAGGGTTTGTTTGAGATCTTTTTTAATTTTTTATCACGATGATTGCTTCTGTTTTGGTCATATGCATCTCATGTTGCCTTAAAACCATAATTTTGCATCTTCATTTGCATTCTTCTTTGCATATCATGAACTTGTGAACTTGTCATGCCATTCCATTCTTTTGTATGTCATCTTAGACATCTTAGGACATGTTTGAAACATTGCTTTATCATTTCTTCATTCTTTTGCTATTTTTTGCATTCATTACATTCCATGTGCATCCATGTGTTTTCATGCTTCTAAACATGCTTCCATTGCATCTCATCCTTGTATGATCATTCATATACATATTGTATGATTTTGCATCATCTCATAACACATTTTCATTGCATAACCACTTCTGGTTTTGGTCTTTTCATCTCATTTCATCTCATTTCCTTTTGCTTTATGTCTTATGCATTCATACTAACATTTCAGGAACCTTTGGTAAGTTATCTGGGAGGTGGATTTGCCTTCACCTCCCACCTCTCCTTTCCTCTCATTTGCATCCTTTATTTTTCTTTAAAGTGAAATTTTTCCACTTGTGCTTCTCTTGCTCCTTCATTTTCTCCTAAGTTACTTATCTTTTTCAGGAAGTAAGTAACTTATTCTCTTCTCTCCTTCTCTTTTCATCTGCTTCTTCCATGGTGGCCTTCCTGAAGATCTTTTCTCTTAAGCCTCACAAACCATAGGATATCCAAGCATTATAATCTTTAGGGTTGTGTATAGTCCCCCCTAGATTTTTACCTTTGAGTCTCCTTGAGTCTCTTTTCTCATCTCATAATCAGAGGCTAAACTCTTAAAGCTTTAGGACTTTGAATTAGGGTTATGCCTGCATCCTTATCTCAGGATGGAGTGTATAACTTTAATCCTTAGTGTTAAACCTTTAATTTGTTTACACCTCTTAATCAAAACACATTAATAACCACTAAGACTTTATCTTGTAACTTGGGCCTTACATTAGAGTTCTATCTCTTCCTTATGGTTAAGAGGGACTAACCCTAGTGTTTAATGGACAAGTCCCCCTCAAGTTGTCTTACAAACTTTAAAATCCACTTCTTAATCTCATAATTTAATTAAAATCCATTTAATAAAGGCTTGTTATATGATGAATTTAATTCCTAACCATATATTAAGTTGAGGTGTCTTCCTCAACTTAAGTGTTCTCATCTATCATCGTTCTATTAGGATGGTGTAATGAGTTCACTAATCTGTGATTAGAGATTAAACTCATTACTTAACACTAAACAAAAACCCAAAAAAAACATCTAAATAATCACAAGTAGGTTAATGATCTTAATCCTACATCATCATGGTAATTAAGTTGAGATGCTTATTTCACACTTAAGTAGGCTCATTATCCCTAATCTGGGAAGATATAATGAGTTTGCAAACCTATGATTTAGGCTTAAGCTCATTAACTTATGCAAAACACCAAAAACAATAAAAAAACTGAAAACACAAAAACAAACAATAATCGTCTCCTTTGGGATTCTTTTCTCATCACACTCATTCACAAACGAGAACTCGCTTCTTCCGTCTAATGCAACATGATGGGGCGAAGACGCGATATGTGTCTAGCGGTATCTGAACTGCAAGCGCACAGCCTATTGAAGTAATATAAAAGATTGTCGAACCCACAGGGACTTTGTAATCACTCTAGTGCTAGAATGTTTTGCTAGTTTAGCTAAGGGGGATATTTGTCACGATTATGGTTTTAAGGATTAAAAACGGGAATTAAATTTAGTTTAAGGAAATAATGAGAAGGCGGTCGGTATGTAATTATATTAACCTATGCGGGTCAATCTAACCTAAGCTTATAAAGATGGTTCACTTAAATTATCCTGTAGAGATTACCAGTTTAAATACCCTCGACTCACACTCTCGTGGTCTTATCTCAGATCTTACTCCTAAAGTCCTATGCCTGCTCTCGCTATCCCATAAGTGTTTAGAAAATAATTTTTGAAAGCATAATAAGTCTAATTCATTTTAAAGCGTTCTCGCTGTATTTAAATCAAATGCCTAACTTTAGCTATCCGGTTAAAATCTCACACTCTCGTGGTCTCGACCTAACCTATTTCACTTTTCTTACTCTCGTAACAAAAAGATTAATTTTAATTATAAAAAGCCACAGCCAGAATATAAGTTCTTAATTATTTTTAGCTTAGATTCGATTTTACCGTTTTGGTTTAGTTTATTACATACCGACTAATTAATTTAGCTACTCATTTTTATTATACCAACAGACAGATGCAGAAATAAATAAATAAATATTAAAGCATACATTATATAATATGAATAATATCTTAACATAAATAAATAAATAAACTTAATATAAATTATAAAATAAAAACCTGGATAATTAAATTCTTAAACTCCTTCTTCCACAGATTGGCAAGCTCGGAGTGTCGAAATTGGAATCGAAATACAATAAACAAATTCTGAAGCTAGAAAGAAATTAATTAAAATAACAATTTCCTAAAGTTGGAAATTGTTATTGAATTGGGTTGGAAATAGAAACAGAAAAATAAAGCAAGAACAAGGCTGGAAAATTAAAAGGGTTCAAGAAAAAATACGGCAGAGCTTCCGCGAAAAAATCAATAATAATACTCTGTAGTTTTTAATTTGCATCTTGGGTATTTATAGCAGTGGAAATTGGCAGTTGAATTGGTAAGCGTGGGCTTCGTTCCGTAATGAGAAAATCCAGCAAAAAAGTAGCGTACTAGGTTGCTTCAGTTGAGGAAAAATAGGATCGTCAAAGACTCGTTGCACGTCTTCATGAATAATTCAAATAATTTAAACACACTTTCCTTGTCACGTTCGTGACATGGGCGTAACGGTCATGTTCTTCAATTTAAGCGTGTCACGATCGTGACATTTGAGCAACGGTCGTGAGACCTCAAAATAGAGCGTCACGGTCGTGAGGATGTTGTGACGACCGTGAGTGCAACAAAAAATGCAGACTTAGCAGAATTGTTCTTTTCATCTTCTTTTAATGCTAGATTTGGTTCATTTGATCTTTTTCTCATAGTTTGGCTCTAGACATGTTATACTTGCAATGTGACATAAATAACTCGAACAATCGGGAGTTAATAGGATCAATGTGCGATAAAACGGACTTAAAACGTAGTAATAAAGTGATACGATTTCTCGTTATCAAACTCCCCCAAACTTAAACCTTTGCTTGTCCTCAAGCAAATAGTCGATTGAAAAATGATCGGACAATTTTCATCAGACGCATACACATAACAAACCGTACGAGAAATCATTTAGTTAGATAAACCGGTACTAGAATAGAACACTAACGATACACTAATGACACATTCAGTAATTGCGTTATGATTCTACCTAGAGTCTTTCGATCTTATTTCACCCGGTTTCGTTCTAGCGCAATCACATTAAGCCCTTTGCCTTAGCACGCACGTAGTGGAGTAGCCGGTTAGTGACTTTGATCCTTTATAAGCACAGGGTCTGGTACACGAATGTGGCAACCCTTTACATATTATCCAAATTGGAGGTTATGGGGGATCGAGCCGTAGCACGCCCTACCAAGTTCAGAACCAGGTACCTCTGAACCAACCAGCAATGGACTCCTTCTTATATTTCTCATCTCTTATATGCGACCGTGTACTTTGGTGCAATTTCTTTTTTTTATAGCATCGAGATATGAAGGATCGTTTATAGATTAGGCATCAAACACTTATGTTCATCGGCTCCCCGCGTGGTTTGTGTTCAGACGGTGCTGACTGCTAGTATAAACTACTAGGGGTTACTTTAGAACTAAGACTTAAGGTGTAGTCGTAACAATTATCGAAATGGAATGCTTAAGTAGGGAGTCTAAGGTGTCAAGACTGTATTGATCTTGTTGGATCTTTCTCAGCTTCCTAATTACGATTTCATAGGTAAGTCGAGTAATGCGAAGATAAAGCAAAAAAATTTCGGTATGGCTAAATAAAGCTGGGAAGAATTGAAACTGAAGAAATAGCATAAATATTACTTTGTTTAATTGAAAATGCGGAAAGGGAAATACAATGAAATGGAAAATGCAGAAAGGGAAATACAATGAAATGGAAAATGCGGAAAGGGAAAGGTATCTCTCCCACACTATATCAGACATTGTCCTCAATGTTGTGATATAATAGCAGGGAAATACAATACAAAAACAGAAATGCAAAAACAAAAAGATAATCTAATGTTGCTGACGACCACGACCTCGGCTTCTGGTGCAGGAGCGTCTGGTAGGAGTGGCTTCCTCATCAGAACCAGTGGTGGTGAGAGCAGTGACGTCGATACGCAAAGCTTCCAACTCACTGAAAATCTCTCCTAGCTTTTCATATGTTGTCCTCTGGTTACTGACAACAGTTGCAAGGAGTGCATCGTATTGCTCTTTCTGCCGACGCTCAAATGCGGCATTCATCTGATTCTGCTGATGAATGGCACGGAGGATTTCTTCAAGGGTGATGTCAGCTGAAGGTGGCTTCCTGGTGGAAGACTCAGGGATGTCCTGAAGTGGCTCAGAAGCATCCATCGCATCCTGCATCTCGTCCACAGGTGCATCAGGCTGCTCGTCAATAATCGGAACATGGCCTGCGGCATCCGGCAAATCAAATAGCCAATTGGCTCTGTTCGAGGGATCAATGCGGTTCCTGCAAGGCAAAGTGATATGATGATAGATGGTGCCTTGGATCACAGGGTTGAACCTGCCATCCTCTCGCTGCGAGATCATGTGAGCGGACTTGCAGTAGTTTTTGGTAAGCAGCTCTAGTGCTCTATGAGGCAAATGAGTGAGGTGGTCACCAAGCTCCAGCTGTATGGCAAGGGTAGTGACAATCCCGCCAATGTAGAAGGGAGTGGCGCCTCTTTGCGCTACAGACTGAATGTGGGCCAAAAGGAACGGAGCGGCGTTGATGCATTCTTCATTCAAGGCACAATGCAAGAATAAGAGCTCTTTGGAATTGAGCTTGTGGTTGCTCTCTCTTGCAAAGATTGTGTTGCATATGATATGATGGAAATACCGTATTGCTGGATTATGGATATGAGTGGCATTCAGACTCTGGTAGGCGGAAGCACGACTGTTTGTGATGTTGTGCCACAAAGTGAAAGCTGCTTCATTAAAGTTGTCGGGCACGCGAAGGTGAGCACCGTCGCCGTGACTGAAGCCTAACAGTTCAGCGACTCTGGTTTGAGTGATTTGGAACTCTCTTCCAAGCATTCGGAATTTTGCAATGCCGGTGAGTTGACTCGTTGATCCGGATGGTGTGATATATTGAAACGAACTTAGAAACTCCAAGGTGAGGTTTTCAAATGTCGGTTGCGGTTGACTGCATAAGTCCCACAAGCCAACATTTTCAAGTAGTAGCTTCACTCCGTCGAGCAATCCTAACTCCCTCAAGCAGTCGAGGTCGACGTACCGAGTAGGTAGGATGCCTCGGGTTTGAAACCTTACAAACTTCTCTCTTTGTGCTTCTCCTTGTTCTCCATCTCTAAACTGAATATTTTCCATTGCATGCAAATGAGGTTTATGTGAGATAGGTGTTTGAGGTTTGGTGAGAAAATGTGAAGAAATTGATCGAATTATAATGGAATGAAGTGAATGTGAGGAGTTGTGATTAAATGAAAAGGTGGAACGGATTAATGGAATTGATTTGAGAGTAATGGGTGGTTACGGGAGAAGAAGAGGTAATGGGAGGTTAGAGTTTTGTGAAAATAGAAGTGGGGGGTTGCGAAGAAGAACGGCCTCTGTAACTTCAGAGTTCGTGAATTAGGGTTGTCACGGTCGTGAGGGGGGTCTTACGGTCGTGACGCGCTAAATAGCTCGTTACGATCGTGAGGGGATGGTGACGACCATGATGATCACAAAATATGGAATTTTCACAGAATGGATTACCTCAGTTCTGTTCAAGTGCAATTCTTATCACTTCCAATATTTAATTCCAACATAAACATAACACATAACAGTGGATCAATATATATATATAAGCAGTGGATTTCATCACACGAAAATTCACAAAATATCCAGCAATTCAAAGGTATCAGTAAATAATGAAAAGCATGTAAATTGATTAAATTGGAAAATTGCATAAATAGAAGTACTTTGCTTTTGACATAATGGAAAGAAATTATAGTGATAAAAATAAGCTATGAAATGTTGCAAAATATCAAAACTAACTAGAAACAAAAGCGAAAAGTAAGATAAATCAAATCACTACAGCACTATCAAAGTTGCTTCTTCAAATCTTCAAGTGCGGAGTTTATATGATAGAATTGTTCACATGTTATGTCAGTTAAACCTATAACGTCTAATCGCATGCTTTTAACTTCATCCTTAACAACATTAATATCAGCTTGGTAAACTTCAAGAGTGTTCAGAATTTTCTTTAAGCTGTCAGCATATCCTACTTGATTAATTTCAAGGGTTTCAATAACTTCATCATGTTGCACCCCAAAATTTTCCCTCCACAAGACAAGTCATTGTGTACTAAGAGGTTCACAAGGTTCACAAGACATCTCATGAGGTTCACAAGGTTCACAAAGTTCACAATTAGTCAGAAAGTTTGACAATTCCCTCAGACAATGCATCCTCCTAAGCAATGCATCCTAAACTAGGGTTTTGACTTTCATCAGGCTAAATGAACTTCCAAGACTTCAAGTGAGCTTCATAGCATCCTATATGTGTTCAAGAATCCACATGTCAAGTTTCAAGACTTTCCCAAAAGATTTGCTCAGTCAGATGATCAGATAGGTTAAAATCAGTCAAAGCAGTTAAAAAGTCAAACTGAGGTCAACTGTGGTCAAACCAAAGTCAAACTTCATGATTTTTTCCCAAAATCAAGAATATGAAGTAAAATTCATCATTTGATCAAGGGTTGATCATGATTCATCAAGGAGATTTCAGATCATCAAGAATCAGGAGTTTCTAAATTAGGGTTTTCATAGGAAAAGTCAACTGAACTTTGACCAGCCATAACTTTCACATGCTTCATCAAAAAAATTTCATCCAAAGCTCATTTTGAAGTAAATTGAATTCTCTACAACTTTGTGTCTCACAAGCCAAGCCCAAAAATGCTTCATTTGGAAGGTATGAGCTAAGACATTATAGGTCCTTTTAAAAGTCAACAAAAAGTCAACAACTTCCAAAGAGCATAACTTGAGAATGGTAAAAGATATGGACATGAGACCAAAGAGGTTGGTTATAGGACTATTTAAGCTTTCCAAAATGTCCAAGAACACCTTCATAGCATTAAAATTGAAGGATTTGTGCCCTTGCAAAGTTGGGAAATTTTTGAGAGGTTTATGAAGTAAATAGGGTCTTAAAACCATAATTCTTCAAATGGGCTGACTTTTTTGTGATCCAATAGGTTCCATGACATCATGCACGAAATTAATTTAATATTTTCATAATTTTATTCATTTTATTTTTATTTATTATGATTTTTTATATTAAAAATCATTTTAAATTCAAATAAAATATAAAATGGTGAAGATTTAAAATGATTTGTCTTCTAGAATGTCATAAAGTTTATTTGGATCTAATTGATACAAAAATTATGAGGATTATCCTAAAATAGCAAGCTTATATCAAGAATATTCAAACTTTATAAGCTAATCTTTTTCAATCTCAAACTACCAAAAAATCCAAAGTCTTGAGCAATGTTTTTGACCTAATTCATTCATCCATATATAAAGAACATTTAGCAACTTAGAGAGCACGAATTCACAGCCTCTCACATCAGTTTCAAACTTCACAAATTTCATCCAAATTCAATTTTCGGTTTCTTCATTACAAAGAGTTTTAAGGTATTTTAAACACACAAGAAGGATCCTTGGACTTCAATGAGTCGAAACCAACCCCCAAACACATCCAATTCAAGCTCATATGCATAAACCAATTCATCATATTCATGTTCTTATTGATTTTCGATTCTGAATATTTATTGGTTTTCAATGGATTTTGACTTAAGTTTCTTGTTTATAATGAGTTATAGATTGATTCTGGACAGGTTTTATGAAGCTTCATCACCTAATATGGATTTCACCATTACTAGGGTTTTTCGGCCAATTTAGGGTTTCATGATTTAAGGAATATAAATAAATTCTAAGACCATGGATCAACTTTAATTGACCTCTGGATTGTGTTGGTATACTTAATTTGACAAAATTTTGCTTGAATAATGATGTTTGAGTTTCGTAGGGTTTGCTGCAATTTGAAATTCGCAGGAAATATGGTAACAATTTTCGCAGGTAAATTCGAAGGATCAGAGGAAGAAGATGAAGTCCAGCGCGCCAAATTCATATTTCAAATTTTAATATTATATTTTATGTTATTATTGTTATATTTATTTCAGAAGAACAAGCTGGCTCAGTTGGTTAGCGCGCGTGTGTGAGATAGGAAGGGTCCTGGGTTCAAACCTTCCCCAGGCCATTTGTTTTTTTGTTATTTTCATTGATTTTTGCAGGTTAAAAATAAACAGAATACAACCTATTTTGCTATCACCAGCACGCAGCTGGTCCAGTGGTTGGCGTGTTGGTCCAAGGAGAATGAGGCCTAGGGCGTGGGTCCGATCCCTGCCCCAGGTAAGTTTCAGTTTTTCTTTTATTTTTATTTTTTTTATTTAATTATTTTGGTTAATTATTTTATTATTAAGAAAATATAATTATGTTTAATATGTAAATAATTCTAAATTAATGTGTAAATATCTTATATGTTCTAAAAAAATTCTAAAAAATATTTTCTAAAACTAATTTTTATTTATTTGAATTAAAATACGTATATATTTATTTAAAGATTAAATTAGTATTATGTATTAAATTAAAAATCCTAATATTTTTATATCTAAAACCCTAATTATTTTCTAAACCCTAATTTATTTTTTAAACCCTAATTTTCTTTTACAACCTTAATTTCTCATTTTAATTATTCTTGATAAATATTTCTAATATATATATAATTGAATTATTAATCATATAAATTAGTATATAATTATTATTATTATGTTGTTCTCATCTTAAAATTCTTAAAAAAAAGATTGTTTATTTAAATTTAAAATTTTAATTTGATTTCTATATTGTATATTATTGTGCTAACTTCTTTTTTCTCTTATATTTATTTTATTGCTAATCTCTTATTTATTTACTTATATGCTTATTATTTAAATTATTTTCTTATAATGTAACTGTACAAGCTATGTAATAATTGTAGTATTGTTATTGTTTATTTATTTAAATTGATATGGTTAGTAAATTAGGGAGTGAAAACATGTTTGTACTTTAAAATTAACCTAGATCACTAATTATAAGATAAATATTTGAATTTGTACACGCACACACGTAAGTCGATCTTTGATCGCCATCTCACTTCTTAAGGGTTACCTCTCATGTTGCCTAAACAAAAAGGTCAAGTAAGGTGTACAAAGCAAAGTCCCTTCTCTTATTAATATCATCTTGTCCCTTTAAAGATTATAAGATCAAGTCCCTTCATGGTTGCCTTCATAAATGATCTTGTCCCTTTCGAATAAAAGATGATAAGTCCCTTCGAATTGCTAATACACCTTACAGTTGCCTAATCACAGATGTCCCTTCACATGTCCCTTAATACATCCAAGGTAATGACTACCTATTCCTTAATAATAGGGATAGTCTTACCATTGAAAGAACATTTAAGAACAGAAAAGATTCAAATTAGGGTAGGTTCCTCTTAAGTACTTGCTCACCTTTTCAAAACATTTCATGAACACTTCACATTTTCAAACAATTTTCAAAACAAAGGCTTTATATATATCCGTACATGGATCATTATAAAGTACTTAAGAAAATTTCTAATCACACACTACACTTCTCAAAACATTTTAAAGTGAGCTAAGTAACTAAGAGCCCATGGATAACCATGGATGTAAAGGGTGCTAACACCTTCCCTTTACATAACCTACCCCCCGAACTCAAAATCTTTTTAAGGTCTTTCCTGTTCTTTTATGCCCTTTCCTTTTGGATAAAATAAAAGTCGGTGGCGACTCTTGCTATCCGCAACATTTATAGAAAGTCAGTTCTCCCACCGTGTTACAGAACTGGCGACTCTGCTGGGGACTTAATAAAAGAGGGGTACCCTTAGGAATTAGATCACTTTAAACTTGTTTGCTTTGTTTGCTTTACTTTACTTGTTGGGTGCTCTTATGTGTGAAAGATCCTAACCCGGATCTAGTGTACCTTAGGTAAATGGAAATAGACCAAGGAAACTGTACGGCGTATATCGATATGGTTGATCTGGTGGCCATAGTTAGTGTGACTTCTTGGTTGGTGCTTATGTTCCTTAAGTCAAGTTGAGGATAATATGAGGTTTCCATATGTTGTCAATACACTAACTAACTTTTAGAACCCTAGTTATCCCATCTTGGCCTTTAGAAAGTAGTGAGGTAGTCGGCTTTGGTGAAGACTAAAGTTGGTTGATACTCGATGCTATGCTCATTGAGATCCTAAACTTGGAGGGTTTTGGTTGGCAAGTAAGTTGCCTACTGAACAACCACCCTTGTGAAGGATCAATGATATTGAGATCCCTTAGAACCTAGTTACTTTATAAGACAGGATGAACCAACTAAACTTCAGGGGAGGGTACTTACCTTTAAACCTCATGCAAGCCTTCAAGCCTAGGGCTATTGTGTGACTTGCTTATGTGTGCCACATGTTTGTGATTGAGCATAACATCATAACATCATCATGCATCATAAGCATAGCATTTTCACTAACCATTTCAAGGACCAAAGGATTTATCTTTGTTCTTTGTTGCAGGTCATGACTTCTGCTCGTAGGAATACTATCAGGATCAACTTTGTAGGAATACCTTCTAAGCTTAAGGAATTGGTTTCTCAAGTTTCTGAAAAGTCCCAGTTCATCAAGAGACATGGTCACCTATTGGATCTAGTCACCTCAGGGTTTAATGAAGACATGATGAGTGTTCTGTTTCAATTCTTTGATCCTAAGCATCATTGTTTCACATTCCCCGACGACCAGTTGGTTCCTACAATGGAAGAGTTCTCCAAGCTTCTGGGTATACCTATTCTTGATCAGAAACCCTTCACAGGTTTGGAAAAAGAGCCTAAACCTGAAGTCATTGCTGCAGCTCTACATCTGAAGAAGTCAGACATTGTTCTAGAAACGAGAAGCGGAGTTAAGGGTATTCTTGCTAAGGTGTTGATAGAGAAGGCTCAAGTGTTCTTGAAGGCTATGAGCTATGATGCTTTTGAGGAGATCTTAGCCTTGTTGATTTATGGCTTAGTGTTATTCCCCAACCCAGATCAGTTCATAGACATTCACGCCATCAACATATTTCTGACTCATAATCCAGTACCTACATTACTCGGAGACATCTTACACTCTCTTCATACCCATACTACAAAGGCACGAGGAACTCTGATGTGTTGTATACCTCTATTGTCTAGGTGGTTTATTTCTCACCTTCCTCGATCAGTGATGAAGAATGAACAAGGTTTCAGGTGGTCCAAGAGGATTATGTCACTCTCTCATTCAGATATTCATTGGTGCTCTAGATCTATGGAGAATGTTACTATCATTGACCGTTGCGGGGAGTTCCCTAATGTGCCACTCCTTGGCATAAGAGGGGGCATTACTTACAACCCTTCTTTAGCTCTACGTCAGTTTGGTTACGCTTGGAGTGATGGTCCTCATGACATGTTGATTCAGGGTATTGTGTTCGACTACGACAACAATCTTCAAGGTTACCATCAAAGGTTTATATGAGCATGGGGTAAAGTGAACAAGGTTGACAGCAAGACTCTGGAACCAAAGTACTTCATTCCTATGGAACCTTACCTCAGATGGGTGCGATCTCGTGCTCAGACTCTTATGATGCCATATCCTGCCATCCTACCAGTTACTATGGAGCCCGTTGCTGAAGGAGATACTTCATATATCATTCTTCATCCAGACATGCCCACTGACATGGAGGAGTTACAGAGGTCCTGGATCCAGTTGAAGGAGCAAAGGGATACTTTTGAGACTCATTACAAAGCAAGTCAAGAAAGAATCCTGGAGTTAACAAAACAACTTCACGAGGATCGGAATCTCAACTCATACCTCAACACAAAGAGGAGACGTTTGTCGTACCCCGAAAAATACGACCTCACGCGATCCGAAAAGACGGAGTCACGCGCTGGACAGACTGAAGAGTTGCCACCTAATTCTATTTATTCCCGAAGAGGGAAAGGGAAGATATAGATACAACCCGGGAAGAAAAGGATGAGGACAAAGGTCAACGGAACCATTGCCTGGGTTCGGGAGTCGGTTATGCAGGGGGAAGGTATTAGCACCCCCTACATCCATCGTACTCGATGGGAACCATCTAAGTTAACGCGCGAGAAAGGATGTCTATGATTAAACGAATTGCTTGCTAGAGGGAAATGAGTTGAATTATAAGTTAGATTGAACCTAGGTGCTCGGCAAGGATTGAGATCCTCGTGCCTACGTACTCCCGTGTGCAATGGGAAAGTCAGAGCCTCGTAGTTCGGCCTACTAAGGGTAATGTTTGTTTGACTTTATTACCTTTCTTCGATGAAAGGGTTTAGGAGTTGAAATGTATTAAAGACTATGGATAGTTTATCTCGCCCAACAAGACGAGTGTCCTGCGTCGAAATAATCGGAGCGAGTAACGAGAGCTCGTTATCCTCCTTTCTACCGCTTAAGGCTCGTGGCGTACAAATCTTCTCGTATTATTAGAATGTTTTATTTCCTAAGACCGCTTGACGTTGGATCAAGGGTTTGGATCTAAAAAGAATCATTTTGGTTTTTTGAGGTTAAAAGGGTAAATGCAAGTGGAATTTTATTTTATGGTTTGTTAGCGAGGCACAAAGCGCTCGGCTCGCAAAGGTGGAGTGGATCCTAATAAACGAAAATAACTGAAAAATAAAGTGCAGGTGTGCGAGTGCAATCGCTTGGCGTTGGACCAAGGATTCGAAATTAAATAAGATGCGGAAAATAAAATGCGTACAAAATAATGGGAGAGGGATACAAAATAAATACAGGGGATTGCGAGAAATAAAGAGGTCTCGTTGTAATTAGCCCAAGAGAAAGCGTGTGTGCAGTGTGTTTGAACTGTTCGAAGGCGTTCAGCCTGTTTGATCGGGACACAACTATTTGAAGGCGTTGGACCTTTTAATCGAGCGCAACTATTCGAAGGCGTTGGACCTTTTTAGGACGCGACGAAATTTGGTTCGTTTACTGCCTTAGAGTCGGTTTAAAGAAACCGTTCTATGAGGAGTCGAACATAATTTGAAATGCGAAATTAAATGAATAAATTAAATTAATTGAATTGTTAGAAAAAATAAAATAATGAATATAAATAATAAATGAATTAAATAATATCGAGGATAATAAAATGAATTAAATTAAAATACATGTTTGTTTGTCGGAATAATAAAATGAAAAATTAATTACAAGGAGGGCCTCATATTGACCAAAAATCACCGATTAGAATCGGGCGATAAATTGGCCGTTTAGTATATCATTGGCCCCTAAAAATAAAATCGAAATAAAGATCAAAAGTAACTGATTATGGAAAATATATTATAATTATTAATAAAAATAAGAAATACTCTAAAGGTAATTAGAGAATGAAAAAGCATTAAAATAAATAAGTGAACAGATAGATCAGTGATATAAGTCAGCAGGTGGATTTAAAAACAATAACCTCAGCAGGCCCAATAACACTAATTAGGTCTTTATAATACAAATAGTAAATAGAAAAACAAAATGAAATAGGGAAATTGAAGGAAGGTGAATATTCAGTTATGTGATGGTGTGAGTATGTGGAAAAAAAACACGGGCCTAGCCCAACATAATTCTTTATGTAAAAAACTTAAAAAAGACAAAAAATGAAATATAATAAAAAACAAAAGAATAAAAAAGAAGGTTTTCATCTCAGAAAAACAAACACAATTCCTTACCCACTCTCCAAAAATGAAAACGACAGCGATTCTCTCTGTTCTCCCTCTCGCGGTTGCGGATTCGCCGACGGCTTTACGGATTCTCTCCCTGCTTCACTCAGTTCGTCTCCGTCTCTCAACGGCGTCGCCTCTCCTCCTCGGCTTTGTGGCTTCTCGTGCGCGCGGCCGCGGGTTTGAAAGGGTTTCGGCGAAGAACTTAACGCGGTGGATCGGTGGTTTTTTAATGGTTTGCTGCGGTTGATTTCTCAGATTCGGTGTCAAAGGATTTCGCGAAGGTATCTTCTGTGTTTGGTGATAGTGGTTGGCCGGCAGTTCTTGTGTGTTTGTGGTGTGGTTACCGGAAGGGATGATGGCTTGAATGAGTTTATGTTGGTTGAAGAGTCCCGACTTCTGCGAGTTAAAGGTTTTTGCGGTGTATTGATGATTTCGTGTTGAAGAAGGGTTATAACCGTGATGATAGCTCTCGGTTCTCTTTGATGTTCAACTTCTCACGGCTACACAGTGGATCAAAGGTTTCGGTATGGAGTTGGCTGCGGTTTTGACGGCTTTGGTTTGGCTTTTTCTGGTTTTCGTGAGGTATGTTGGTTCTGTTTTTGTGAGTGATGGTTTAAGGTTGATGAAGGTTATGGCGTTGTGCGAAAATGGATGAACAGAGGTTTAACAGAGGTGGTTGGGTTTGTGTTTTGTTGATGGTGTATGAAGGGTCGATATTGTGAGCAGAAAAGAGAAGAAATGTGTGCTGCGAAGGAGGAACACGGATGGCCGAAAGTTGGAGGTTGTGAGAGGTGAGTATTTGCGGATTTGGGCCCTGTTTCAGTGGGTTGGTGCGTGTTGTCCGAAAGGAGTTTATTTTTGTTCAGATTCAGACGAAGGGTGAGGTGATTGGAAATGTTTGGGGATGACTCTGCGTTTCAGAGTGAGGTTTTGGTTCACAGATTTTGTATGGTTTCGATTTTGGTATTGTGCAGCTCACTGCTTATTTTTCTGTTTTGGTGTTGGGTTTCGTCAGAAAACAGTTTGTGAAGGAGGGACTGTAGTGTATGTGAATGATTGTTGTGGGCTAGAAGCAGAAATGGTTTGCAGTGGTTGTTTCAGTGAGTCTTTTTTCGGATTTTGGGCTATTTTTTGTTTGATTTCAAAATGGTGGTGATAGAGAATGCTTGGTGGTTCTGAAGGTGCTGGAAATGGTGAGCTTATTACATATTCGTATATGGTAATGAAATGGTTTTTGAAGTTAGTTTTTTTTTTTTTTCTGGTTTTTGAAACTTGGATTTGGATGAATTTTGGCAGGGTTTGTGTATACTATCCAAGCCTCCTGTAATGAATGAATTGGGTTTCTTTATAAAGAGGAAATTGAGAGGGATAAAAGAGAGATTTGTTGTGAAATTTTGGTGATGTGAGCTGTATTTTTGGTCTTGCTGAGAATTTGTTAGTGAGTGCGTTGGTAGTGGGCAGTGAGAAGTTGGTGTAGCTGTGATGTACAATCTGTTGCTTTTGTTGTGCGTGGAAGCTGCAAATATTTGTGAAAAGATAATGAAAATATTGAGGTGGGTCCATAGGTTGTGTATTGCTGAATAATAAACTTGGACAGGCTGGAAAAAAATGTAGTGGGTTTTGTGATAGTTTTTCATGGAATTGGTTGAAAGAAAAAAGAAATAAAATGATTAAATAAAACAAATAATAATAATAGCAATATAATAATAATAACGGACAGTAAAATGGATAATAATAATAATAGAAACAAAAATAATAATATTAATAAACTATAATAAAAATAGTAAACAGAAAAAATAATAATAATGATAATTAATAATAATAAAAGAGGAAATAATAAGTTGGTAACAAATAAAAATAATGACAATGGTAATAATGGGATTTTTTTGATTTTTGGTAAGTAATAATTTTTTCTAAACTATAAAATAAAAGAGATAATGTATTAAGTAGAAACTAACAAGTATTTATTTTAATATATTTTTTGAATAAACTAAAAAACTATCTTTTTTTATATATTTTTTAAATAAAGAGATAAATTTAAATAACACTAATATAAACATAATAATAGTTTTTTTTTTACTTTTTTTTAGAATATAGTTAAACAGAAATAAAAATCTGACATATTTTGGATTTTTGAAATAATGGTTAATAAACAAAAAAATAAAATGGTATAGGTATGACAAATTTGGGGTATGACAACGTCCATGGGAGACTTAAAACCCCATTTTTTGAATTCATTTCATTTTTATTGTAAGCCCAAGGGGCAGACAAGTTTATTGATTGCTAATAAAAGTTTACTTTTGTGTTGTTTAAACAAATTTAAATCCCGCGGTCCTTGAAAACATTGCATATGCATATCATATCATTGCATCACAGGTTTCTTATGAACAGGTATCTTATCTTCTCGCTGTTTATTTCAGCAGAAATGGCTCTCGAACAATCTGTCAAAGATCTTCAAGCTCGGAATGCTCAGTTTCAAGAAGTGATTCTGAATTTGTCCAAGGGGCAAGAAGAGTTGAAATCACTCCTCTCTAAGGACATGAAGAAGAAGAATCCTGAGGACAACAAAGATGATCAGCTGAAACAACTACAAGCTGAGATAGCAAAGATGAGGATTCAGATGAATGGCCAAATGGCTCTTATCCAGAGTTTGGCCCAGGGGCAAGAAGAGCTGAGAAGCTTTGTCAATAAGCTTCGGCATAACAGAGTTGGGAATCTAATCATCAGTCAACCTCCGTTGAAACAAGCTGACTTGGCTGAAAGGAAAATAAGGATAAGAGAAGGAAATAGACAGGCTACTACTGACCATCCTTCAATGGAAGAAAGAAGGCCTTGTAAGGTTAATCCACTTCTATACAAGGAATGTAGAAGACAGTTCATCCGGTTCAGCACACCAATGTCACAAGTTTTGCAATGCCTGTTGGAGATGAAGTTGATTTCCTTGGAAAATTCTCCTAAAAATCCTAACACCTCTTATCCTCGCTATAATCCCAAAGCAAGGTGTATGTACCACTCTGACAGTCCCGGACACGACACAAATAACTGTTGGGCATTGAAGAATAAGATTCAAGACCTAATTGACGAAGGAATACTCGAGGTTACTCCAGAAGGCCAGGTTGAGTTCTTCTATCGTCCATCAAGCATCAAAGTTTCCAGATAACTGGAGTGACGGGTTTAGAGGAAGAGGCTTTGAGAACATTTGAATTTTCATTTGTAATTTCTTTTGTTTGTTTAAACACTTACTATTACGTTAAACTTTTGTTTTCATTAATGCATTGCATATGTTTGTCTTGAATTAATCCATTCGTTTCACTATATTTAAAACTATGCTTCTTATTTCTATCTTGTGATATTTAACTCCTGATAAAGCTATAAGCCTATAGAGGGAGGATGACGAAAACAATACCATAATATTAGGCAGTATGCTTTTGAACAGACTATGCTGACGATGTACAGGCATTGTTTCAATTCCTAAACAGTGGAGATATAAGGAAGTTAATCCCTAGTCAACCCTTTTGAGCCTATGAAGTAGGAGTTTTCATTCTCGCACAAATTAAAACCCTTATTCATAACCTGGGGCAGGGTAGTTACTCGGTTAACTCAACTATGCCAATTGTTTGTGTTGTACACAACTAATGATGTTTCCCTATAATCACTAAAGTCTTCAAGTCAATATCTAGCAAAAGAAAATCTCACTAAGTCAAAACCTATGAAGGAGACTTAGTAAAAAATCAAGACATCTCGTTGACTGTAACCTTGAAATAAACAGTTCAGGCAAAAAGAAGGGATAACAAAGTCAAAAGAAAAAAGGAGGTCACTATAGATCCTAAATAAAGAAAGATGACTGAATTTTCAAATAAATTTTTTATTCCTGAATCATCACAAATGTCATTGTTACAATTCCAAACTACTTTAGAACCTCAATGCATAAGTTAACCGAACATAGGACTGAAGAACATCATGAAGAATGGGTTGGGTACAAATAAATTTGAGCCTTTATCCTTTGTTTCTTAAACCGTGAACTAGACCACGTTACAACCCTTTAAAAGTCCTAACTGAAGCATGGTTAGTTCGAAAGCGTACTGCTACAAGAAGGTATCCTGACTCCTTTAGGGCTTATTATAAAACTTGAGTTAATATCACAGTTTTCACAAAAACTGTTTTTCTAAAATAACTTTTTTTCAAAACTTCAAGACAGACATAAGCATTGCATTTTTGAATATATTTGTTTGCATATACCTGAGTGTTTGATAAACAGAGAAACTTACAGGATGAATGTTCAATAAACCAAAGTCCTTCCGATAAACAAAGTTGCTTCCTGGATCAAAGTCCATGTATACAAAGGGGCATAGTCATTATCTCCCAATCAAGGGGGCAGGCCATGATACTGCCTAACTCATTTGGGGAAATCAGGACAGGATTCAACTATGTTTAAGTAGCCAGGGGCAGATCTCCTCATCTATCTAAATTACCAAGGGTAACATTACAGAGTTCATAATGTCAGGGGCATAGTCACTGTTTCCCAATCAAGGGGCATACCAACTTACTGTTCAATTCATTCGGGGAAATCAGGTCCAAATTCAACAATGCTTAATAGCCAGGGGCAGCTCTCCTCATATATTTGAATTACCAAGGGTAACATTATAAAGTTCATGATGTCAGGGGCATATTATTGTGGGGGCATTCTGCTTATTTCTCTTGAGGTAACTACATTCAGATACTTCCATTATGGGACAATTCATCCTCAACCAAGGGGTAATGCTTTCTTTTCAAATCTAATACCCGGAGCGTATATGGTCCATCACAATTTGAATACACGTTCCTCTCATTGTATTACCTTGATATTGGATTCTCAGCAGAAGCCATTGTGGAAATTAATTGTCTACGTTAGTAGTATCAGATGGTGTCAGTATCATGTCTTCAGATCCAGCTATGAGGATTTCTGGGAAGGTATTCAGGAAAGTTAAGAATCTCAAGAGCTCTAAATCCAATTGGTTATACACTCTCAAAGTTGAAACGATTCTGTTTTCGAGTTCAGCTTTACTTTTCCCTCTTTATTCAGGATTACTTTTCCTCTTTTACTAAAGCGAAAAACGTCTATTGGTTGTGTTTGAATGTATGTATGCTTTTGAATATGATTGATGTTTACCAGAAATGCATAAAATGCTTGAATATGATTGATGTTTACCAGAAATGCATAAAATGCTTGAATATGATTGATGTTTACCAGAAATGCATAAAATGCAGTAATAGTATTTACTAAGGACAAACGAGGGTAGTAGTTCAACGAAGCTTCGTCGGTTCATCCCCACAAGACAACTACAAATCCCCAGCAAGGGCAAATCTGTCTTGATAGATACTCCGAGTTACATCTCCCCTTGAATTTATGTCCATCTCTTTTATCCTCAGTCGGGATACTCAGGAACTTATTCCTCCAATAGAAGTACGACGAACGAAGACGGGAGGTTATAAATACTATACTATCAAACAAGACGGGAACAAGGTTCTCATATTCTTTAGCAACAAATCGAGATTTATTTTCCCTAGCCAGCAATTGTTATACAAAGATATCCAGACGCTTCAGGCTGCATGATTCATACATACATCATTTACATCATACCATAACATACATACCATAAATGCATAATACATTTACTTAAGTGCATCATACTATGCATACATACATATTGCATAAACTAATATTCTCCTTGCAGGATAGTTATATGCAGATAAACCAATATCAACAGGTCAAAAATGATCCATACATTACTCAAGATGACCTCGGAGAGTAGGCAAACGGTCTGTAAGAAGATCCATTCCCTAATCCAGGTATTTCCAGAAGATTTCATCTATCTGGTCTTGAATAGCAGGCAAACGATATGTACAAAGATCCATTCCCTGGTTCAAGATATTTTTCAGAAGAACTAATCCTGACGTTCTTTTGGCCCTTGAATAGCAGGCAAACGATCGGTACAAAGATCCATTCCCTGGTTCAAGATATTTTTCAGAAGAACTAATCCTGACGTTCTTTTGGCCCTTGAATAGCAGGAAAACGGTCTATACAAAGATCCATTCCCTGGTTCAAGATATTTTTCAGAAGAACAAATCCTGACGTTCTTTTGGCCCTTGAATAGCAGGCAAACGGTCTGTAAAAAGATCCATTCCCTGGTTCAAGATATTTTTCAGAAGAACAAATCCTGACGTTCTTTTGGCCCTTAAATAGCAGGAAAACGGTCTGTAAGAAGATCCATTCCCTGGTTCAAGATATTTTTCAGAAGAACAAATCCTGACGTTCTTTTGGATCTTGAATATCAGGCAAACGGTTTGTAAAAAGATCCATTCCCTGGTTCAAGATATTTTTCAGAAGAACAAATCCTGACGTTCTTTTGGCCATTGAATAGCAGGCAAACGGTCTGTAAAAAGATCCATTCCCTGGTTCAAGATATTTTTCAGAAGAACAAATCCTGACGTTCCTTTGGCCCTTGAATAGCAGGCAAACGGTCTGTAAAAAGATCTATTCCCTGGTTCAAGATATTTTTCAGAAGAACAAATCCTGACGTTCTTTTGGCCCTTGAACAGCAGGCAAACGGTCTGTACAAAGATACATTCCCTGGTTCAAGATATTTTTCAGAAGAACTAATCCTGACGTTCTTTTGACCTTGGAGAGTAGGCAAATGGTCTGTACAAAGATCCATTCCCTAATCCAAGATATTTCCAGAGGAGATAATCTTCACAAAGATTTATTTCTATTGGTCTATTCAACAATTCAAATCATGTTGCATAAACGATTCAGAGACGGCCTATACGAAGACCTAGTACTGATATCCAGTATCAACATAAAGACATCATCACATCCTGATACTTTAGATGGCATCTCTAAGCCCATCTCCAGTTCTTCCAAGTGGCATCTTCAAGCCCACTCAAGCATATACAATTAATCATCAGCTTTACTTTACGCTGTAACACGGTGGGAGAACTGACTTTAGTTATGTTGCGGATAGCAAGAGTCGCCACCGACTTTTATTTTATCCAAAGGAAAGGCATAAAAGAACAGGAAAGACCTTTAAAAGATTTTTGGGTCCGGGGGGTAGGTTATGCAAAGGGAAGGTGTTAGCACCCTTTACATCCATGGTTATCCATGGGCTCTTAGTTACTTAGCTCACTTTGAATTGTTTTTGAAAATGTGAAGTGTGTGACTAGAAATTTTCATAAGAGTTTGATAATGATCCATGTACGGATGCGTAAAAAACTTGTGTTTGAAAATTTTTTGAAATTTGTGAAGTGTTTGAAAAGTTTTTGAAGTAGTGAGCAAGTAACTATGAGGAACCTAACCTAAAGTTTTAAGTCTTTTCTGTTCTAGAATCCTTTACATGGTAAGACTATCCCTATTATTAAGGAATAGGTAGTCATTACCTTGGATGTAAGGGACAAATGAGGGACATCTGTTTAATGAAGGCAACTGTAGGGTGTATTAAGCATTTAGGAGGGACTGTCATCATTATTCGAAAGGGACAAGATCTTTACGAAGGCAACCGTTAAGGGACTTGATCTTTTATTGTTAAGGGACTAGATGACTTTATTTTGAGGGACTTTTGCTTTATACACCCTACTTGACCTTTTGATTAGGCAACAATGAGAGGTATCCCTAAGGAAGTGAGATGGCGATCCAAGATCGACTTACGTGTGTGAGTGTTAATTTTAAATATTTATCTTATAATTTAAATTATCTAAATTCAATTTTAAATACAAATAGTTTTCACTCCCTATTTACTAACCATGACATAAAATAAATAATTTAAAAATTACATCCAGGAGCAATTACAATAATGATAAGCAATTTAAATAAATAACAAAATAAATAAATAAATAAATAATCAAAATAGAAATAATAAGCAAAATAAACAAGTAATATAATTGGGTTAGTGAAAATAATAATAATAAATCATAATTTAAAAATAAATGGGGTTAGTAATAAACATGATTAATAATAATGATAATAAGCAAAAGATTATAATAAACAAAATTTTAATAGTTAATAGAAAAATATGAACAATTATAAAATTTTAATATAAATTATGAAATTAATTATGAATATAACTAAATTAGCAATTTTAATATATAATAGAAATTATTTACATGTATAATCAATTATAAATAATTAGAAAATATTTTCATATCATAAATAAATTGAACATTTTAATTTCTACACATATTTATATACAAAATTCTAAATTATAAATAATTTATGTATTTAATAAAAATTAGATTAATAATATTAAACAAAAATAGAAGAAAAAAGAAATTAGGTTTTTTTTAATTATAATTAAATTAGGGTTTGTAAAAAGGAAGTAGATTTTTAGGGTTTATAAGAAATATTAAAGGTTAAATATTAATTAAGAAAATAATTTATTGTAAAACATATTATTTGAATTAAAGTAAAATTATAATAATAAAACAAAAATAGAAAACAAAAAGAAATAGAAAAACTTACCTGGCTGGGGTTTGAACCCAGCACCTTTGGCCTGCATCCAAACACACGTACCACCAGGCCACCAGCGCGCAGGTGATGGAAGAGTGGGCCAAATTGTTTTTGTTCTATGTCCTGAAAAATCACAAAAAAAGAGAAGAAAACAAAAGGCCTGGGGGGGGGGAATCGAACCCAGGACCTTCACAGTATCACACAAGTACGTTACCAATCCTGCTGGGTGAGCGCATCTGATATTGGAATGGCAATAATGCATAATATATTAAGCTTCATGATTAACCTGAAAAATAAGAAAAAAATGTACAAAGCCAGGATTCGAACACAGGACCTATAGCCACACACATGCGCTTCCTTCCACTGGGACACATGTTCATGTGTGATAAACAAACAGAATAATAACATAATATTTTAAAACAGAAATTCAAATATAAAATTCGCGCCAGGCCAACTTCATCTTCTTCATGATACCTGCGAAAGTTCATGCAACTTTTCCTGCGAAATTTCATGCAAGTTCTTCCATGTTTACACCCTGCGAAAATCAAACACCAACGAAACAGTACAATTTCATAAAATTGAAGATATCATTGAGTTCCTTATGACTCATACAATCTATCCACGTTGTTAGAATTCATTTATATTGCCTAAATCGTGAAACCCTAAAACTAAGCTCCAAACCCTAACAATGGCCGTTTGTGATTTAGGTCATGAAGCTCCAAGTTTTTTGTCCAGAAAGCATCTATACATCATTACTAACACAAATATACAATTAGATTTCATTGTTATGGCATAAATAGTTCAAATCGAAAAAATTTTAAAGATGAACAAGATACATTCGGGTTATGCTATGTGAATGGTTTTGGATGCAACCAAGCATTGGTTTCCACTCAATGATGTCCAAGGATCATAGCTGTGTCCTCAAATTACCTTCTAATACCTTGTATGAATGAATCCGAATTTGAGTTTTTGCTTGAATTTTTGAAGTGTGAAACTTACTCTTGGAGGCTGCAAATTCGTGGCTTGCATTTGGTTTGTGTCAAGTACTTATAGAATGATCAATTTAGGTCAAAAACTTGGATAGTTGTGTAGAAGATTTGATCCAAAAAGATTTACAATGATAAGCCTTTAAAAGTCAAATATTTTTGTATAATCACCTTCTATTTTAAGCAAATCAACATGATCTTCTTTCCCCTTCAATTCCAATCATATTTATGATTTTCTAGAAGCTTAATCCAATTTAAATCTTAGACTTTTATATTTTATTTTTATTTAAAATGATTTTTAATGAATTAAATCAAAATAAATAAAAATAAAATAATAAAAAATCAGATTTTTGTTGACTTGGGTCGTGCATGAAGTTATTGTATGGATTGGGTCATCATTTGGTAAGCCCATTTGGAAGAAATTGGTTTTAGACCTCCATTTTCATCATAAACCAACCAAAAATTTCTCAACTTTGCAAGGGCACACATCCTTCAATTTTAATGCTATGGGGGTGTTCTTGGACATTTTGGAAAGCTTGAAGAGTACTCTAACCAACCCCACTAGTTTCATGTCCATATCATTTACCAATCTCAAGTTATGCCCTTTTGAAGTTGTTGACTTTTTGTTGACTTTCAAAAGGACCTATAATGTCTTAGCTCATACCTTCCAAATGAAGCATTTTTGGGCTTGGCTTGTGAGACACAAAGTTGTAGAGAATTCAATTTCCTTAAAAATGAGCTTTGGATGGAGACTTGGTGATGAAGCATGTGAAAGTTATGGTTGGTCAAAGTTCAGTTGACTTTTACTAAGAAAACCCTAATTTAGAAACTCCTGATTCTTGATGATCTGAAATCTCCTTGATGAATCATGATCAACCCTTGATCAAATGATGAATTTTACTTCATATACTTGATGTTGGCAAAAAATCATGAAGTTTGACTTTGGTTTGACCACAGTTGACCTCAGTTTGACTTTTTAACTGCTTTGACTGATTTTGACTTATCTGATCATTTGACTGAGCAAACTTTTGAGAAAAGTCTTGAAACTTGTCATGGGGGTTCTTAAACACATATAAGATGTTATGAAGCTCACTTGAAGTCTTGGAAGTCCATTTAGCCTGATTAAAGTCAAAACCCTAGTTTTGGATACACTGCTTAGGAGGTGCATTATTTGAGGGAATTGTCAACTCTTCTGACCAATTGTGAACTTTGTGAACCTTGTGAACCATCATAAAATGTCTTGTGAACCTTGTGAACATCATGGGAGGTCTTGTGAACCTTGTGAACCTCATAAAGTGACTTGTAGACTCCATGAACCTCATGAAAGGTTTTGTAAGCATTGTGAATCTTGTGAACCTTGTGAACCTCATAAAGTGACTTGTAGACTTCATGAACCTCATGAAGGGTTTTGTAAACATTATGAAGCTTGTGAACCTTGTGAACCTTCTTAGCACACAAAGTCTTGTATTGTGAGGGCAAATTTTGGGGTGCAACAGCTGCCCCTGTTCAATTTTCTGAAACCTGAGGGGTTAGATTGGTATGTTTGCCAGTCGTGACCTGGAAGGTTGAAGGGGATTGAACACAAAAGCCCAAAAATTTGCACTCACCAGTGCATAGAGTGATATTGATGGTTGGTTGTATATGCTTGGGTGGGATTAAAGATTCCACTTGGAGAAAAGTTCTTCAGATACATTTCTTGGAGGATAAAGCAGTTCAAAATATGAAGGTATAATGATAGCTTTCAGGAGGATAAAGCAGTCCTGAGACAATTATAAGCTTTCAGGAGGATAAAGAAGTCCTGAGATATTGATAATATGCTTTCAGGAGGATGAAGCAATCCTGAGGTAATGATATGATTTCAGGAAGATAAAGCAATCCTGAGGTACAAGAAGTTGTCAGGAGGATAAAGCAGTCCTGAGGTAATAATAATCTTTCAGGAGGATGGAGCAATCCTGAGGTACAAGAAACTGTCAGGAGGATAAAGCAGTCCTGATGTAGTGATGCTTTCAGGAGGATGAAGCAATCCTGATATACTAGAAGTTCTCAGGAGGATAAAGCAATCCTGATGGATGATATTCTTTCAGGAGGATGAAGCAATCCTGATATACTAGAAGTTTTCAGGAGGAAAAAGCAATCCTGATGTACTAGAAGTTTTCAGGAGGATAAAGCAATCCTGATGGATGATATGCTTTCAGGAGGATGAAGCAATCCTGATATACTAGAAGTTTTTAGGAGGATAAAGCAATCCTGATGGATGATATGCTTTCAGGAGGATGAAGCAATCCTGAGGGACAAAAGGCTGTCAGGAGGATAAAGCAGTCCTGAGAGATGATAACTTTCAGGAGGATGAAGCAATCCTGATAATCAAAAGTCTGTTTGCTGGAGAATCAACCTGAAAACAAAGTAGCATTCTGTATAATAATATTAGTTTATGCATTATGTATGCATGTATAATATGATGCACTTAAATGATGTATTATGTATCTATGTATATGTATGGTATGATGTAAATGATGTATGTATGATATGATGCACCTGAGTAATGTATTATGTATCTATGGATATGTATGTTATGGTATGATGTAAATGATGTATGTATGATATGATGCTGTCGGCAGCGTCTGGATGTCTTCGTATGACAACTGCTGGCCAGGGAAAATAAATCCCGAATCGTTGTTGAAGAATATGAGGAACTTGTTCCCGTCTTGTGTGATAAGAAGGTATACATAACCTCCCGTATGCTGGGGATAGCAAGGTATATATAACCTCCCGTCTGCTGGGGATAGTAAGGTATATATAACCTCCCATCTGCTGGGGATAGTAAGGTATACATAACCTTCGTCTTCGTTTGATAGCAAGGTATATAGAACCTCCCGTCTAGTGGGGATAGTAAGGTATACATAACCTTCGTCTTCGTTTGATGGTAGGATAGATATAACATCCCGTCTTCGTTCGTCGTACTCTTATTGGAAAGTAAATTCCCGAATATCCGTATGAGGATAAAAGAGATGGATATAAATTCCAGGGGAGATGTGACTTTATGAAGATGGATTTGCCCTACTGAGGGTTTGTAGCTATTTTGTAGAGATGAACCGGCGAAGCTTCGTTGAAACCCTTCCCTCGTTCGTCCTTAGTAAATACTATTACTGCATTTTCATGCATTTCTGGTAAACATCAATCATATTTAAGCATTCATGCATTTCTTGTAAACATCAATCATATTCAAAAGCATACATACATTCAAACATAACCAATGGACGTTTCGCTTATGTAAATAGGGTAAAAGTAAATCAGGATTCAAAAATGGAATTTTATTTATATCAAAGAGTGACCCATACATGGGTAAGTTTGTACAAGGAGACATAAATCCTAGTAAGAGGATTTTGTCATAAAATTTTACAAAACAAAGAGGATCAGCTATGTGGGAAATAATCCTGTTGAGTTTCAATTCTACTATTGCCATTATCTTCAAGTATCTCATCTTCTGCTGTTGAGACGGAAACGATTGGATTGAGCTTTATCTGTTTGAGCTTGAGTAAGTAATACAACTGGTTGTAGTTTCATGGGTGATCCAAACGAAACATAGTCATACGCTTTAATCCCTAACTTTTGCCTGGATTTCCCTTTCAGGTTTTCAATCCACTGGGATACCCTTTTTTGCCCAAGCTGCCTTTTCAGGTTTTCGACTTGCCGGGTGTACATCTTTTTATATATATCCCTAATTTTTGCCCAAACCCTTTTGGTTTGCCGGGATGCCCTTATTTTTGCCTAGGCCTGTCAACCTAGCGGGTCTCTTTTTATGCGTAGTATTTTTTAACTATGTCTGCGTTTACAGGCTGTGGGAAGTCTTCACCATCCATAGTAGTAAGTATCATGGCACCTCCTGAGAATACTGTTTTGACTACAAATGGTCCTTCATATGTTGGAGTCCACTTGCCCCTAGGATCACCCTGTGGTAATATGATACGCTTGATTACCAAATCACCAGCCTGATATACCTTCGGCTTAACCTTCTTATTAAAAGCTTTGATCATTCGTTTCTGATACATCTGGCCATGGCAAACTGCTGCTAACCTCTTCTCATCAATCAAATTTATCTGGTCAAGTCGGGTCTGAATCCACTCATCTTCATTCAAGCCTGCATCCTTCATAATTCTTAAGGAGGGAATCTGAACTTCAATGGGCAGAACTGCTTCCATACCATAGACTAAGGAGAATGGGGTTGCCCCTGTTGAAGTACGTATCGTAGTACGATAACCATGAAGAGCAAATGGTAACATCTCATGCCAATCTTTGTAAGTAACAGTCATCTTCTGTACAATCTTCTTAATGTTCTTATTAGCAGCTTCAACTGCCCCATTCATCTTTGGACGATACGGAGAAGAGTTGTGATGCTTAATCTTGAACTGCGTGCAGAGATCATTAATCATAGTGTTGTCCAGATTAGAGCCATTGTCAGTAATAATCCTTTCGGGGATGCCATACCTACATATGAGATTATTCTTAATGAATCGAGCCACAACATTCTTAGTAACAGATGCAAATGAAGCTGCCTCTACCCATTTTGTGAAGTAATCAATAGCAACCAGGATGAACCGATGTCCATTAGAAGCAGTAGGCTTGATCTCACCAATCATATCAATGCCCCACATGGCAAAGGGCCAAGGAGCAGTCAACACATTCAATGGTGATGGGGGTACATGGACTTTATCAGCATAAATTTAACACTTGTGACATGTTCTAGAGTGTTGATAACAATCAGCTTCCATGGTAGACCAATAGTAACCTGCTCTAAAAATCTTCTTTGCCATAGTGTGACCACTAGAATGAGTGACAAAGATCCCATCATGCATATCTTCCATAATCTCAGTTGCTTCCTTCTTATCCACACAACGAAGCATAGTTGAGTCATGATTGCGCTTGTACAAAATGTCATTACTCAAAAAGAACTTAGCAGAAAACCTTCTCAGAAATTTCCTATCTTTGACAGATGCCCCTTCAGGGAACTCTTGAGCTTCAAGATATCTTTTCACTTCATAGAACCAAGGCTTCTCCTCTGCCCCTTCTGTGTCAATCTCATTGCAGTATGCAGGCTTCTCAAATCTATCAATAGTAATCTTGGGAGCTTCATCATCCCAACTGATCTCAAACCTAGATGCCATGGTGGCTAATGCATCTGCCAACTGATTCTCTCTTCGTGGAATATGTCCAAAGGTAATCTCTTTAAAATGTGGGATCAAAGACAACACATGCTCTCTGTAAGGAATGAGGTTATCATGTTTGGTATCCCAATCTCCTTTAATCTGACTTACTACCAGGGCTGAATCTCCATACACGTCAAGGAACTGAATCTTCATATCAATAGCAGCTTTAATACCCAGGATACATGCCTCATACTCAGCCATGTTATTGGTACAATAGAAACAAAGTCTGGCAGTAATCGGGGTATGACAACCTTCAGGGGAACTAATCACAACACCAACACCATTACCAAGTGCATTAGAGGCACCATCAA
This sequence comes from Lathyrus aphaca, assembly GCA_963966055.1. NCBI lineage: Eukaryota > Viridiplantae > Streptophyta > Magnoliopsida > Fabales > Fabaceae > Lathyrus > Lathyrus aphaca. The sequence continues at coordinate 167,869,338 of OZ014523.1, forward strand.
AAACCATAGTCCATCGGGATCCTTGCTCAGGTCCGTCATATTGTCCAGGTTCTTTGGTAATGATCATAATGTCTTCATCAGGGAACTCAAAACTCATTGACTGGTAATCATCTACTGCTTGATGAGCCAAATGATCAGCAACAACACTTCCTTTGATGGCCTTTTGAGTAGTATACTGTATGTCATATTCTGTCAAGATCATTTGCCATCTTGCAATTCTTCCGGAGAGAGCAGGTTTCTCAAATATGTACTTGATTGGATCCATCTTCGAAATCAACAAGGTAGTATGAGTCAACATATATTGTCTTAGTCGGCGAGCAGCCCATGCCAAAGCGCAGCAAGTTTTCTCGAGCAGTGAGTATCTTGTTTCACAGTCGGTAAACTTTTTGCTAAGGTAGTATATTGCCTTCTCTTTTCGACCAGACTCGTCATGTTGCCCCAACACACACCCCATTGAGTTGTCTAACACTGTTAAGTACATAATCAAGGGTCTTCCATCAACTGGTGGCATCAAAATTGGAGGTTCTAGTGGGTATCTCTTGATTTCATCAAAGGCAGTCTGGCATTCATCATTCCATTCCATCACCTGATCTTTCTTCAACAACTTGAAGATTGGCTCACAGATGGCAGTTAATTGGGAAATAAATCTTGGAATGTAATTCAATCGTCCCAAGAAACCTCTAACCTCCTTTTCAGTACGGGGAGCTGGCATCTCTCGTATAGCTTTTACTTTTGCAGGATCCACTTCAATACCTTTTCCACTGACTATGAAACCTAGGAGCTTTCCAGACCTAACTCCAAAAGTACACTTGTTTGGGTTCAATCTCAACTTGTATTTCTTCAACCTCTCAAACAATTTATGCAAATGATCAAGATGTTGCTCTTCATTCTGAGACCTGGCTATCATATCATCCACATACACCTCTATCTCATGATGAATCATATCATGAAACAAAGCCACCATAGCACGCTGATATGTTGCCCCTGCATTCTTCAAACCAAATGGCATCACTTTATAACAAAAAGTGCCCCACTGTGTAACAAATGTTGTCTTCTCCATATCCTCAGGTGCCATCTTGATTTGATTGTAACCAGAGAAACCGTCCATAAAAGAGAATACCTTATGTTGAGCAGTGTTGTCTACCAGAACATCAATATGAGGAAGCGGAAAGTCATCTTTAGGGCTGGCCTTGTTCAAATCCCTGTAGTCTACACACATACGTACCTTACCATCTTTCTTAGGAACCGGTACCACATTTGCAACCCACTGAGGATAAGAAGTCACTGCTAAGAACCCTGCATCGAACTGTTTCATTACCTCTGCCTTGATCTTTTCTGACATTTTAGGACGCATACGACGAACCTTCTACTTCTTTGGACGACAATCTTCTTTTACTGGTAAACGGTGAACTACAATGTTTGTATCTAACCCTGGCATATCTTCATAAGACCAAGCAAAGATCTCTACATAGTTACGTAACATCTGAATCAATCTGCTTTTGACACTATCCTCTAATTCAGACCCTATCTTGACCTCTTTCCTGTTTTCTTCAGTTCCCAGATTCACAACTTCGACTGGCTCTTCATGTGGCTGTATAGCTTTCTCTTCTTGTTGTAACAACCTAGCAAGCTCTACAGGTACTTCACAATCGTCCTCATTTCCGTCTTCAGTTTGATAGATCGGATTCTCGAAATTATAATTGGCAATAGTAGAACTGTTATCAACAGGATCCAGAGTGGATGAGGATCTGCATTTTAGTGATGTGGGTGTGTGTAAGAACACATAGCTGATAAAACAAAAATAAAAGAAAAGAAAGACAAGGAACACAATATTTATGAAAACGAAACGTCCACTGATTTTTATTGAATGAAGTATGCAAATGAAATGACATCCCGTAACAAGCAACCATTGTGCCCCGGGTAAGGCACAAGGCTTAAAAGTTCAATTGTTCAAGAAATTACAAACTTAAAAAGCAACAACACAGTAATAGTATTTACTCCTGACTAAAGGAGATAGGGATAACATCTTCAGCTTTCCAATTATTGAGTCCAGCACCCACAGTAGGAAAAATCCAAGCATCCAAATTGTAGTCTTCATCATAGTCTCCCACAGCATTGATCTGATCTTTCATAACCCCTTGATTGGTGATACGAACAGCACGAGCACGACGAACAGCCTTCTGGGACTCTGCAGTGAAACCCAAACCAAATTTGTCGGACTTGTATGGGATATCAGGAAGCTGACCCCAAATAGTACAACCACCTTCATCCACCACAACTCTAGCATCATTGAGGGAGGCCATTGCCATTGTTGGAGGTACTCTGGTGACTACAGGAACTTTCTTGGCAACCGGAGGAGCTACATAATCATTAACAATCCAAGGAACCACTTCAAACGTCTGACACGGAGTTTCAATGTATTCACCTTCCATTTCCAGATACTTGAAGGTATTCACATGGCTGACAAAGTATTCTTCTTCTCCATAGACAGTAACAACCTTTCCTTCCACCGGATATCTTAGCTTCTGATGTAATGTAGAGGTTACAACACCTGCCCCATGGATCCAGGGACGACCAAGCAGACAAGAGTATGAAGGACGAATATCCATCACATAAAATGTAACATTGAACATCTGAGAACCAACTTTGATTGGGAGATCAATTTCTCCATGCACCACTCTTCTAGAACCATCAAAAGCCTTCACCACAATATTGCTGGGCTTCAGCACAGCATCTTCAGGACTCAACTTATTCAGGACTTCCTTGGGCAACACATTCAGAGAGGAACCATTGTCTATCAATACATGTGACAGGGTAGTGCCCCTGCACTCAATTGAGATATGCAGAGCCCTGTTATGATCCCTCTTGGCAGGGGTCAAATCAGCATCAGAAAATCCTAACCCATTATCATAGGTCAGGTGGGCAACACAATTCTCAAACTGGTCAACAGAAATTGCATTGGGTACATGAGCAGTCTTCAGAAACTTGATCAAAGCCTTGGCATGAGCCTCAGAACATAATAACAAGGACAACATAGAAATCTTTGAGGGAGTATGTCCCAACTGATCAACAATGTCATAATCACTCTTGCGAATGATTTTCAATACTTCTTCCATCTGCTTAGCAAGGTCATCAGCAGCTGGCATATCAGTAGATACAGGTTCAATAACAGGACCTTTGCCCCGAGCATCAGTGGTGGAAGTAGCAGCAGGAGCAACTGCATTCTTGGAAGTAACTGGAGGTGAGAAGACTCTTCCACTACGTGTGATCTTACTAGATCCAGCAATATTGTCAACATCAACAGGCACATCAGCTAAGGGTTCTTGTTTAACACCATGGATATAAACATCAGATCCATAATGCCAAGGCACAGCTTTATCAGACGTATACGGAATAGGATCAGGAGTGGTAATGACCATAGGAGCCACTCTGGCTTCAGCAACAACTCTCACAGGACCTTCAGCAGTAATCTTGATTGGACCCTGATGAGTAATTTTAATAGGACCTTTGGAAGTGATTCTTACTGGCACCTTATCAACCATGTCAACCTCTTCAGTCTTCTTACCTTTAGTAATGTGCTCCACCATACTCTCCACAGAAGGTGGTCTTCTTTCAAACACTATGGTGTAATTATTCATGAGACGTTGAATTCCGTCCTTCAACCTCCAACACTTATCTGGATTATACTCACAATAAACACAATATTCACGACAACCCGAAAAGAACCCAGCTTGTACTAACTTCTTTCTGATGGCAGACAATGGTGTGGTCAATTCCGCAACTGAATGGATATGTAAATCTTCATCAATGGCATTGACAGTCTTCTCGTGATTTGGCATTGGAGCAGTAATCACATTCGGAGTACCCGGAGGGTCAAACTCAATCTCTCCAGCATCAATCATATCTTGAATTTTGTTCTTCAAGACCCAGCAATTATTAGTATCATGTCCCTGACAGTTTGAATGGTATGCACACCGTGCATTGGGATTGTACCTGGGAGAGGTAACATTAGGATTCTGAGGAGCCTCTTTCAAAGTAATAAGTTCAGCCTTCAACAAGTGTTGCAATGCCTGAGCCATTGACATGTTGATCTTCGTGAACTGCCTTCTAGCCCTTTGTTGGTTGCCCTGTGGCTGCTCTGTTGTTGCAGGAGTTGGATTTGAAATATGGACTGCACTCACAGACTGATGCCTTCTGTTACGATCAGGTTGGCCATAAACAGCATTGGATTCTTTCTTCCCAGTGGGAGGCTTCTTTGCAGCACCTGATGAAGAAGTACCCACTTGGATCTTACCATTCTTTATACCATTTTCTACTCGCTCTCCTGTCATTATCAACTCAGTGAAGCCAGATGATGAGCTTCCAATGAGATGACTGTAAAAAGGACCATTCAGCGTACACATGAACATATCAACCAATTCCCGGTCAGTTAAAGGGGGTTGAACTCTTCCAGCTAAATCTCTCCACTTCTGAGCATACTCCTTGAAACTTTCTTTAGCACCCATAGACATGCTCTGAAGCTGCATGCGAGTGGGAGCTAAGTCAGCATTGTATTGATACTGCTTATAGAAAGCTTCAGCAAGATCATTCCAATCCCTGATGTTGACACTCTCCAATTGATAATACCACTCCAATTGAGCTCCAGATAAGCTCTCTTGGAAAAAGTGGATCCACAACTTCTTATCAGCAGTGTGGGGTTGAATTCTTCTGACATAAGACCTCAGATGCAGCTTGGGACAAGAGACCCCATCATAAACAACAAAGGTAGGAACCTTGAAACCAATGGGTATGACTACCCCAGATATCAAACTCAAATCCTCAAAATTCAGCCCAGATGACTTCTGTAACTCCATAGCATCCATCCTATCCACCAGCATCTTGAATTTGTCTTCGTTAGGCTCATGGTAGTAATTAGCCTCAGAATCAGAGTCCCCCATAGTGTTGTGGAGACTGCCTCCCTCTTTTTCAGATTCTTCAGATTCATAGTCTTCAATTGGTTCTTTGGTATTGGCAAGACCTTTGAACCTTCTTCCCATGTTGATCAGGCCACCTGACCTTCTAGTCTTCTTAGTCTTCTTGGCCAGTAGTGCCTTCAATTCATCCTGCCCCTTGGATAGGTTCAAGATCAGCTCTTGGAACTGTGCATTTTGTGCCTGAAGATCCTTAACTGATTGTTCAAGAGCCATTGCTGAAATAAACAGCGAGAAGATGAGAAACCTGTGCACGAATATAAACCTGTGATGTAAAGAAATGATATGTGAATGCATATGCAATGTTTTCAAGGACCGCAGGATTTAAATTTTCTTAAACAATCAAGAAAGTAAACTTTTATTAGTAATAACTTTGTTTTGCCTCTTGGGCTTACAAAAATGAAACGAAATAAGTACAAAAGATGGGGTTTTAAGTCTCCCATGGACGTTTCCTCTTTGTGTTGAGGTATGAGTTGAGATTCCGTTCCTCGTGAAGTTGCTTTGTTAGTTCCAGGATTCTTTCTTGGCTTGCTTTGTAATGAGCCTCGAAAGTATCCCTTTGCTCCTTCAGTTGGATCCAGGATCTCTGCAAGTCCTCCATGTCAGTAGGCATGTCTGGGTGAAGGATGGTATAAGCAGTGTCTCCTTCAGCAACAGGTTCCATGGTAACTGGCAGGATAGCAGGATATGGCATCATGAGAGTCTGAGCACGAGATCGCACCCATCTGAGATAAGCTTCCATAGGAATAGTGTACTTAGGCTCCAGTGTCTTGCTGTCAACCTTATTTACTTTTCCCCATGCTCGTATGAATCTCTGACGGTAACCTTGAAGATCGTTGTCGTAATCAAACACAATGCCCTGAATCAACATGTCATGTGGACCATCACTCCGAGCGTAGCCAAACTGTCGTAAAGCTAGAGAGGGGTTGTAGGTGATGCCTCCTCTTATGCCTAGAAGTGGCACATTAGGAAACTCCCCACAACGGTCAATGATCGTGACCTTCTCCATAGATCTGGAGCACCAATGAATATCTGAGTGAGAAAGTGACATGATCCTCTTGGACCATCTGAACCCTTGTTCATTCTTCATTACGGAGTGAGGAAGGTGAGAAATAAACCACCTAGAAAGCAAAGGTATGCAGCACATCAAAGTTCCTCTTGCCCTTGTAGTACGGGTGTGAAGAGAATGCAGGAGGTCTCCAAGTAAGGTAGGCACTGGATTGTGACTCAGGAATATATTGATGGCATGAACGTCTATGAACTGATCTGGATTGGGGAACAATACTAAGCCATATATCAGCAAGGCTAAGATCTCCTCAAAAGCATCATAGCTCATGGCCTTCAAGAATACTTGAGCTTTATCCATTAATACCTTAGCAAGAATACCCTTGACTCCGCTTCTCGTTTCTAGAACAATGTCAGACTTCTTCAGATGTAGAGCCGCAGCAATAACCTCTGGTTTAAGCTCCTTCTTCAAGCCTATGAAGGGTCTTTGATCAAGAACAAGTATGCCTAAAAGTATAGAGAACTCCTCCATGGTTGGAACCAGCTGATAGTCAGGGAATGTAAAGCAATGGTGCTTAGGGTCAAAGAACTGAAACAGAACATTCATCATGTCTTCATTGAACCCTGAAGTGACTAGATCCAATAGGTGACCATGTCTCTTGATGAACTGGGAATGATCAGACACTTGAGAAACCAACTCTTTAAGCTTAGCAGGTATGCCCACAATGTTGATCCTGATGGTGTTTCTACGAGCAGAAGCCATGACCTGCAACAAAGAACAAAGATAAATCCTTTGGTCCTTGAAATGGTTAGTGAAAATGTTATGCTTATGATGCATGATGATGTCATGATGTTATGCTCAATCACAAACATGTGGCACACACAAACAAGTCACACAATAGCCCTAGGTTTAAAGGCTTGCATGAGGTTCAAAGGTGAGTACCCTCCCTTGAAGTTAGTTGGTTCATCCTGTCCTACAAAAGTAACCAGGTTCTAAGGGATCTCAATATCATCGATCCTTCACAAGGGTGGTTGTTCAGTAGGCAACTTACTTGCCAACCAAAACCCTCTAAGTTTAAGATCTCAATGAGCGTAGTATCGAGTGTCAACCAACTTCAGTCTGCACCAAAGCCGGTTACCTCACTACTTTCTAAAGGCCAAGATGGGATAACTAGGGTTCTAGAAGTTAGTTAGTGCATTGACAACATATGGCAGCCTCATATTATCCTCAACTTGACTTAAGGAACATAAGCACCAACCAAGAAGTCACACTAACTATGGCCACCAGATCAACCATATCGGTATACGCCGTACGGTTTCCTTGGTCTATTGCCATTTACCTAAGGTACACTAGATCCGGGTTAGGATCTTTCACACATAAGAGCACCCCAACAAATAAGTATAAAGCAAACAAGGCAAACAATTTTAAAGTGATCTAATTCCTAAGGGTACCCCTCTTTAAGATTAAAACCCCAGCAGAGTCGCCAGTTCTGTAACACGGTGGGAGAACTGACTTTAGTTATGTTGCGGATAGCAAGAGTCGCCACCGACTTTTATTTTATCCAAAGGAAAGGCATAAAAGAACAGGAAAGACCTTTAAAAGATTTTTGGGTCCGGGGGGTAGGTTATGCAAAGGGAAGGTGTTAGCACCCTTTACATCCATGGTTATCCATGGGCTCTTAGTTACTTAGCTCACTTTGAATTGTTTTTGAAAATGTGAAGTGTGTGACTAGAAATTTTCATAAGAGTTTGATAATGATCCATGTACGGATGCGTAAAAAACTTGTGTTTGAAAATTTTTTGAAATTTGTGAAGTGTTTGAAAAGTTTTTGAAGTAGTGAGCAAGTAACTATGAGGAACCTACCCTAAAGTTTTAAGTCTTTTCTGTTCTAGAATCCTTTACATGGTAAGACTATCCCTATTATTAAGGAATAGGTAGTCATTACCTTGGATGTAAGGGACAAATGAGGGACATCTGTTTAATGAAGGCAACTGTAGGGTGTATTAAGCATTTAGGAGGGACTGTCATCATTATTCGAAAGGGACAAGATCTTTACGAAGGCAACCGTTAAGGGACTTGATCTTTTATTGTTAAGGGACTAGATGACTTTATTTTGAGGGACTTTTGCTTTATACACCCTACTTGACCTTTTGATTAGGCAACAATGAGAGGTATCCCTAAGGAAGTGAGATGGCGATCCAAGATCGACTTACGTGTGTGAGTGTTAATTTTAAATATTTATCTTATAATTTAAATGATCTAAATTCAATTTTAAATACAAATAGTTTTCACTCCCTATTTACTAACCATGACATAAAATAAATAATTTAAAAATTACATCCAGGAGCAATTACAATAATGATAAGCAATTTAAATAAATAACAAAATAAATAAATAAATAAATAAGCAAAATAGAAATAATAAGCAAAATAAACAAGTAATATAATTGGGTTAGTGAAAATAATAATAATAAATCATAATTTAAAAATAAATGGGGTTAGTAATAAACATGATTAATAATAATGATAATAAGCAAAAGATTATAATAAACAAAATTTTAATAGTTAATAGAAAAATATGAACAATTATAAAATTTTAATATAAATTATGAAATTAATTATGAATATAACTAAATTAGCAATTTTAATATATAATAGAAATTATTTACATGTATAATCAATTATAAATAATTAGAAAATATTTTCATATCATAAATAAATTGAACATTTTAATTTCTACACATATTTATATACAAAATTCTAAATTATAAATAATTTATGTATTTAATAAAAATTAGATTAATAATATTAAACAAAAATAGAAGAAAAAAGAAATTAGGTTTTTTTTAATTATAATTAAATTAGGGTTTGTAAAAAGGAAGTAGATTTTTAGGGTTTATAAGAAATATTAAAGGTTAAATATTAATTAAGAAAATAATTTATTGTAAAACATATTATATGAATTAAAGTAAAATTATAATAATAAAACAAAAATAGAAAACAAAAAGAAATAGAAAAACTTACCTGGCTGGGGTTTGAACCCAGCACCTTTGGCCTGCATCCAAACACACGTACCACCAGGCCACCAGCGCGCAGGTGATGGAAGAGTGGGCCAAATTGTTTTTGTTCTATGTCCTGAAAAATCACAAAAAAAGAGAAGAAAACAAAAGGCCTGGGGGGGGAATCGAACCCAGGACCTTCACAGTATCACACAAGTACGTTACCAATCCTGCTGGGTGAGCGCATCTGATATTGGAATGGCAATAATGCATAATATATTAAGCTTCATGATTAACCTGAAAAATAAGAAAAAAATGTACAAAGCCAGGATTCGAACACAGGACCTATAGCCACACACATGCGCTTCCTTCCACTGGGACACATGTTCATGTGTGATAAACAAACAGAATAATAACATAATATTTTAAAACAGAAATTCAAATATAAAATTCGCGCCAGGCCAACTTCATCTTCTTCATGATACCTGCGAAAGTTCATGCAACTTTTCCTGCGAAATTTCATGCAAGTTCTTCCATGTTTACACCCTGCGAAAATCAAACACCAACGAAACAGTACAATTTCATAAAATTGAAGATATCATTGAGTTCCTTATGACTCATACAATCTATCCACGTTGTTAGAATTCATTTATATTGCCTAAATCGTGAAACCCTAAAACTAAGCTCCAAACCCTAACAATGGCCGTTTGTGATTTAGGTCATGAAGCTCCAAGTTTTTTGTCCAGAAAGCATCTATACATCATTACTAACACAAATATACAATTAGATTTCATTGTTATGGCATAAATAGTTCAAATCGAAAAAAATTTAAAGATGAACAAGATGCATTCGGGTTATGCTATGTGAATGGTTTTGGATGCAACCAAGCATTGGTTTCCACTCAATGATGTCCAAGGATCATAGCTGTGTCCTCAAATTACCTTCTAATACCTTGTATGAATGAATCCGAATTTGAGTTTTTGCTTGAATTTTTGAAGTGTGAAACTTACTCTTGGAGGCTGCAAATTCGTGGCTTGCATTTGGTTTGTGTCAAGTACTTATAGAATGATCAATTTAGGTCAAAAACTTGGATAGTTGTGTAGAAGATTTGATCCAAAAAGATTTACAATGATAAGCCTTTAAAAGTCAAATATTTTTGTATAATCACCTTCTATTTTAAGCAAATCAACATGATCTTCTTTCCCCTTCAATTCCAATCATATTTATGATTTTCTAGAAGCTTAATCCAATTTAAATCTTAGACTTTTATATTTTATTTTTATTTAAAATGATTTTTAATGAATTAAATCAAAATAAATAAAAATAAAATAATAAAAAATCAGATTTTTGTTGACTTGGGTCGTGCATGAAGTTATTGTATGGATTGGGTCATCATTTGGTAAGCCCATTTGGAAGAAATTGGTTTTAGACCTCCATTTTCATCATAAACCAACCAAAAATTTCCCAACTTTGCAAGGGCACACATCCTTCAATTTTAATGCTATGAGGGTGTTCTTGGACATTTTGGAAAGCTTGAAGAGTCCTCTAACCAACCCCACTATTTTCATGTCCATATCATTTACCAATCTCAAGTTATGCCCTTTTGAAGTTGTTGACTTTTTGTTGACTTTCAAAAGGACCTATAATGTCTTAGCTCATACCTTCCAAATGAAGCATTTTTGGGCTTGGCTTGTGAGACACAAAGTTGTAGAGAATTCAATTTCCTTCAAAATGAGCTTTGGATGGAGACTTGGTGATGAAGCATGTGAAAGTTATGGTTGGTCAAAGTTCAGTTGACTTTTACTAAGAAAACCCTAATTTAGAAACTCCTGATTCTTGATGATCTGAAATCTCCTTGATGAATCATGATCAACCCTTGATCAAATGATGAATTTTACTTCATATACTTGATGTTGGCAAAAAATCATGAAGTTTGACTTTGGTTTGACCACAGTTGACCTCAGTTTGACTTTTTAACTGCTTTGACTGATTTTGACTTATCTGATCATTTGACTGAGCAAACTTTTGAGAAAAGTCTTGAAACTTGTCATGGGGGTTCTTAAACACATATAAGATGTTATGAAGCTCACTTGAAGTCTTGGAAGTCCATTTAGCCTGATTAAAGTCAAAACCCTAGTTTTGGATACACTGCTTAGGAGGTGCATTGTTTGAGGGAATTGTCAACTCTTCTGACCAATTGTGAACTTTGTGAACCTTGTGAACCATCATATAATGTCTTGTGAAACTTGTGAACCTCATGGGAGGTCTTGTGAACCTTGTGAACCTCATAAAGTGACTTGTAGACTCCATGAACCTCATGAAAGGTTTTATAAGCATTGTGAATCTTGTGAACCTTGTGAACCTCATAAAGTGACTTGTAGACTTCATGAACCTCATGAAGGGTTTTGTAAACATTATGAAGCTTGTGAACCTTGTGAACCTTCTTAGCACACAAAGTCTTGTATTGTGAGGGCAAATTTTGGGGTGCAACATACGCACCGGTGAGTGCAAATTTTTGGGCTTTTGTGTTCAATCCCCTTCAACCTTCTAGGTCACGACTGACACATATACCAATCTAACCCCTCAGGTTTCATAAAATTGAACAGGGGCAGCTGTTGCACCCCAAAATTTCCCCTCCATAAGACAATTCATTGTGTACTAAGAGGTTCACAAGGTTCACAAGACATCTCATGAGGTTCACAAGGTTCACAAAGTTCACAATTAGTCAGAAAGTTTAACAATTCCCTCAGACAATGCATCATCCTAAGCAATGCATCCTAAACTAGGGTTTTGACTTTCATCAGGCTAAATGAACTTCCAAGACTTCAAGTGAGCTTCATAGCATCCTATATGTGTTCAATAATCCACATGCCAAGTTTCAAGACTTTCCCAAAAGATTTGCTCAGTCAGATGATCAGATAGGTTAAAATCTGTCAAAGTAGTTAAAAAGTCAAACTGAGGTCAACTGTGGTCAAACCAAAGTCAAACTTCATGATTTTTTGCCAACATCAATAATATGAAGTAAAATTCCTCATTTGATCAAGGGTTGATCATGATTCATCAAGGAGATTTCAGATCATCAAGAATCAGGAGTTTCTAAATTAGGGTTTTCATAGGAAAAGTCAAGTAAACTTTGACCAGCCATAACTTTCACATGCTTCATTGAAATTTTTTCATCCAAATCTCATTTTGAAGGAAATTTAATTCTCTACAACTTTGTGTCTCACAAGCCAAGCCCAAAAATGCTTCATTTGGAAGGTATGAGCTAAGACATTATAGGTCCTTTTAAAAGTCAACAAAAAGTCAACAACTTCCAAAGAGCATAACTTGAGAATGGTAAAAGATATGGACATGAGACCAAATAGGTTGGTTATAGGACTCTTTAAGCTTTCCAAAATGTCCAAGAACACCTTCATAGCATTAAAATTGAAGGATTTGTGCCCTTGCAAAGTTGGGAAATTTTTGAGAGGTTTATGAAGTAAATGGGATCTTAAAACCATAATTCTTCAAATGGGATGACTTTTTTGTGATCCAATAGGTTCCATGACATCATGCACGAAATTAATTTAATATTTTCATCATTTTATTCATTTTATTTTTATTTATTATGATTTTTTATATTAAAAATCCTTTTAAATTCAAATAAATTATAAAATGGAGAAGATTTAAAATGATTTGTCTTCTAGAATGTCATAAAGTTTATTTGGATCTAATTGATACAAAAATTATGAGGATTATCCTAAAATAGCAAGCTTATATCAAGAATATTCAAACTTTATAAGCTAATCTTTTTCAATCTCAAACTACCAAAAAATCCAAAGTCTTGAGCAATGTTTTTGACCTAATTCATTCATCCATATATAAAGAACATTTAGCAACTTAGAGAGCACGAATTCACAGCCTCTCACATCAGTTTCAAACTTCACAAATTTCATCCAAATTCAATTTTCGGTTTCTTCATTACAAAGAGTTTTAAGGTATTTTAAACACACAAGAAGGATCATTGGACTTCAATGAGTCGAAACCAACCCTCAAACACATCTAATTCAAGCTCATATGCATAAACCGATTCATTATATTCATGTTCTTATTGATTTTCGATTCTGAATATCTATTGGTTTTCAATGGATTTTGACTTAAGTTTCTTGTTTATAATGAGTTATAGATTGATTCTAGACAGGTTTTATGAAGCTTCATCACCTAATATGGATTTCACCATTACTAGGGTTTTTCGGCCAATTTAGGGTTTCATGATTTAAGGAATATAAATAAATTCTAAGACCATGGATCAACTTTAATTGACCTCTGGATTGTGTTGGTATACTTAATTTGACAAAAATTTTCTTGAATAATGATGTTTGAGTTTCGTAGGGTTTGCTGCAATTTGAAATTCGCAGGAAATATGGTAACAATTTTCGCAGGTAAATTCGAAGGATCAGAGGAAGAAGATGAAGTCCAGCGCGCCAAATTCATATTTCAAATTTTAATATTATATTTTATGTTATTATTGTTATATTTATTTCAGAAGAACAAGCTGGCTCAGTTGGTTAGCGCGCGTGTGTGAGATAGGAAGGGTCCTGGGTTCAAACCTTCCCCAGGCCATTTGTTTTTTTGTTTTTTTCATTGATTTTTGCAGGTTAAAAATAAACAGAATACAACCTATTTTGCTATCACCAGCACGCAGCTGGTCCAGTGGTTGGCGTGTTGGTCCAAGGAGAATGAGGCCTAGGGCGTGGGTTCGATCCCTGCCCCAGGTAAGTTTCAGTTTTTCTTTTTTTTGATTTGTTTTATTTAATTATTTTGCTTAATTATTTTATTATTAAGAAAATATAATTATGTTTAATATGTAAATAATTCTAAATTAATATGTAAATATCTTATATGTTCTAAAAAAATTCTAAAAAATATTTTCTAAAACTAATTTTTATTTATTTGAATTAAAATATGTATATATTTATTTAAAGATTAAATTAGTATTACGTATTAAATTAAAAATCCTAATATTTTTATATCTAAAACCCTAATTATTTTCTAAACCCTAATTTATTTTCTAAACCCTAATTTATTTTTTAAACCCTAATTTTCTTTTACAACCTTAATTTCTCATTTTAATTATTCTTGATAAATATTTCTAATATATATATAATTGAATTATTAATCATATAAATTAGTATATAATTATTATTATTATGTTGTTCTCATCTTAAAATTCTTAAAAAAAAGATTGTTTATTTAAATTTAAAATTTTAATTTGATTTCTATATTGTATATTATTGTGCTAACTTCTTTTTTCTCTTATATTTATTTTATTGCTAATCTCTTATTTATTCACTTATATGCTTATTATTTAAATTATTTTCTTATAATGTAACTGTACAAGCTATGTAATAGTTGTAGTATTGTTATTGTTTATTTATTTAAATTGATATGGTTAGTAAATTAGGGAGTGAAAACATGTTTGTACTTTAAAATTAACCTAGATCACTAATTATAAGATAAATATTTGAATTTGTACACGCACACACGTAAGTCGATCTTTGATCGCCATCTCACTTTTTAAGGGTTACCTCTCATGTTGCCTAAACAAAAAGGTCAAGTAAGGTGTACAAAGCAAAGTCCCTTCTCTTATTAATATCATCTTGTCCCTTTAAAGATTATAAGATCAAGTCCCTTCATGGTTGCCTTCATAAATGATCTTGTCCCTTTCGAATAAAAGATGATAAGTCCCTTCGAATTGCTAATACACCTTACAGTTGCCTAATCACAGATGTCCCTTCACATGTCCCTTAATACATCCAAGGTAATGACTACCTATTCCTTAATAATAGGGATAGTCTTACCATTGAAAGAACATTTAAGAACAGAAAAGATTCAAATTAGGGTAGGTTCCTCTTAAGTACTTGCTCACCTTTTCAAAACATTTCATGAACACTTCACATTTTCAAACAATTTTCAAAACAAAGGCTTTATATATATCCGTACATGGATCATTATAAAGTACTTAAGAAAATTTCTAATCACACACTACACTTCTCAAAACATTTTAAAGTGAGCCAAGTAACTAAGAGCCCATGGATAACCATGGATGTAAAGGGTGCTAACACCTTCCCTTTACATAACCTACCCCCCGAACTCAAAATCTTTTTAAGGTCTTTCCTGTTATTTTATGCCCTTTCCTTTTGGATAAAATAAAAGTCGGTGGCGACTCTTGCTATCCGCAACATTTATAGAAAGTCAGTTCTCCCACCGTGTTACACATCAGCGTGGTCGATGTCATGGTAATCAGGAGGTGTCTCAGGGTCACTTTCTACATCAATCATTATGTCATCCCTAATTTGGTAGGATTGTGGTGTTTCGGGTGTTGATGGATAGTCAGGAGGGGTAAGCTCATAAAGCCAATTATCTCTATTGTGAACACTGACTTTAGCATGGTTCAGTAATGTGAACAGGGTTACTATTTCATTTCTAATTAGGTACTCGTATGGTGGTTGTCCTAAGTTTCTTATAATTTGGCGGTTAAAGCAGAAGTTCAGATTTATAGGGCGGATGGTACCTAAACGGTTGCACTTGTGTAATTGGTATCTAAGTCCGAGGGCATCAGCAATCATGGTGACCAGGCCTCCTACCAATATTGGTAGATCAGGTTCCTCTTGGATGCGGGTAAAGGTTTGCATCATGAATGGCACAACATTAACGGGTTTTCCATCGGTCAAACAGGACATTATGAATATCTCATCTTTAGATACTCCAGTGAGGTTCTCTTCCTTTCCAAAGAAGGTGTGGGCAAGGATCTTATGAAAATAGCGGATAGCAGGGTTGTGTATTTCATCATTGTTCATGTTATCCGGCTCAGGGTGGTAATTTCCGGTTAAGGTTCCCCAAAAGAAGTCTAGCTCAATATCCATTAATTCTACCTGGGTGGTAGTAAAGGCAAAAGGTCCACTAGGGAATCCTAGTAGGTCAGTTAGTTCCTTATGGTTAAAGTCATATTCGATACCGAATAGTCGGAAACTAATAAATCCTTTCCTTAATCCAAATCTGCGCTCGGGTAAGTAAACTAAGGAGCTTAAAAACTCAAGGGTGAGCTCGCGGTAAGTTACAAACTTATGTTTTATGAGAGCATTCTCCCATCCAAGTTGGTTAAACAAGTATAGGATGCTATCATGTATACCTAAAGTTTCCATAGTCAGTTCATCATAGTACAGAGTCAAATCCATTTGTCTCTGTGATAATTCCTCAAATTTCATTCTTTGTTTTCTACCTCTAAATTTGGTTTCCATAACGTTTCTTGGTTTTTTAGCCATAGTTAGTGTTAATGTGGAGGAAACAAATCAGGGGGAAAAGGGAAGGTAGAAAAGACTTTAGAAAATTTGTAGCAGAGTAAATTTAAAAGTGATTTAGAAAATGAAAATTAAAATAAAGAAAATAAGAAAATAAATGCATAAATAAAGTCAATAATAATAATAATGAAATAAAACAATAAAATGATAAAATGGGTTGCCTCCCACTAAGCGCTGTTTTTATCGTCATAAGCCTGACGTAATGCTTAGGCGTAGATTAATCAAGGAAGTTAGTGGACAACTCTAAAAGCTTTAAACTATTCGCATAATCTCTATTTTCAATATTATGGTAATGTTTTAATCGTTGTCCGTTTACTGTGAACGGTTCACTATTCCTACCCTTAATTTCTATTGCTCCGCTCGGGAACACTCTAGTTATTTCAAAGGGTCCTGACCATCTAGATTTTAGTTTTCCAGGAAAGAGCCTAAGTCTTGAATTAAAGAGGAGTACAACGTCTCCCACACTAAATTCTTTCCTAGATAGGCGTTTATCGTGCCATCGCTTGGTTCTTTCTTTATATATCTTAGCATTCTCATAAGCGTCTAACCTTAATTCTTCTAATTTATTAATGTCGAGGATTCGCTTTTCTCCAGCGGCATTGTAGTTTATATTGAGTGTTTTAATCACCCAATATGCTTTGTGTTCTAGTTCTACCGGGAGATGACAAGCCTTCCCATACACTAGTTTGAAAGGTGTAGTTCATATGGGTGTCTTGTAGGCTGTCCTATAAGCCCATAAAGCTTCATTAAGTTTAGATGACCAATCTTTCCTAGATATGGCGACAGTCTTTTCTAGGATTTGTTTTATTTCTCTGTTTGAGACTTCGACCTGTCCACTTGTTTGTGGATGATATGGTGTTGCTACACGATGTCTGACTCCATACTTAGATAGTAATTTGTCAAATATTTTCGAAATGAAATGCGAGCCACCGTCACTTATGACAAGTCTAGGCACACCAAATCTTGGAAAGATTATATTCTTGAAAAGCTTAATTACTACTCGTGTGTCATTTGTAGGAGAAGCTATAGCCTCAATCCATTTTGAAACATAATCGACAGCTACGAGTATGTACTTATTACCGAAAGATGATGGGAATGGTCCCATGAAATCTATTCCCCAGACGTCAAAGACTTCTACTTCTAATATTCCTCTTTGAGGCATTTCATCTCTTCTTGAAATATTACCGGTGCGTTGACACCGATCGCAATTTATAACAGCGATGTGGACATCTTTCCATAGATTAGGCCAAAATAGGCCGGCTTGTAAGATTTTTGCGCAAGTCTTGGAAGTGCTTGCATGTCCACCATAAGGAGATGAATGACAATGAGCAATGACATCTTCTATTTCTTCTTCGGGAATACACCGACAAAAGATTCCGTCAGGTCCTCTTTTAAACAATAATGGTTCGTCCCAATAGTAATGCTTGAGATTGTGGAAGAATTTATTTTTCTGATGATAGGTTAAGTCAGGTGGAAGTGCTCCTGCAACTAAGTAGTTGACAATGTCAGCGTACCATGGCATTCCTACGGTTGTTTGGATTGTTTCCACGGTTTTTGGTTCATCTATGTCTAACTGAACTGGGTCGCTTCCTATTTGTGCTATCAGCTGTTCACACGGAAAATCGTCGTTAATCGGCACTTGTTCGGGTTTAATACCTTATATTCTAGATAAATGGTCCGCTATGACGTTTTCAGTACCTTTCTTATCTTTGATTTCGAGATCAAACTCTTGTAAGAGTAAAATCCATCTCAAGAGTCTTGGTTTAGCATCTTTCTTGGTTAATAGATATCTGATAGCAGCGTGGTCTGTGTAGATGATTATTTTTGCTCATACTAGGTAGGAACGGAATTTATCAAGCGCGAAGACAACTACTAACAATTCTTTTTCAGTAGTGGCGTAGTTCATCTGAGCAGAATCTAAGGTTCTATTGGCATAGTAAATTGCGTGAAGTTTCTTGTCATTCCTTTGTCCTAGAACTGCGCCTACAGCATAATCACCCGCATCGCACATGATTTCGAAAGGTAATCTCCAGTCAGGTGGTTGCATGATTGGTGCGGTGATGAGGGTTGTTTTTAGAGTTTCGAATGCTTTAAGATAATCTTTATTGAATATGAACTCAGCATCTTTCATTAATAAACCGGTAAGAGGTTTAGTGATTTTCGAGAAATCTTTGATGAATCGTCGGTAGAAACCGGCGTGTCCTAAAAAGCTTCGTATTTCTCGAACGGTCTTAGGGGGTTGAAGATCTTTTATGACTTCTATCTTAGCTTTATCAACTTCAATTCCCTTATCAGATATAACGTGTCCTAGTACGATTCCTTCTCTGGCCATGAAATGGCATTTCTCCCAGTTAAGCACGAGGTTTACTTTTACACATCTTTCTAACACCATTTCTAAATTTGATAGACATCCTTCAAAACTTTGCCCGCATACAGAGAAGTCGTCCATGAACACTTCCATGATGTTGTCTATGAAATTTGCGAAGATTGACATCATACATCTTTGAAAGGTTGCAGGAGCGTTACACAATCCAAAGGGCATTCGTCTATAAGCGAACGTTCCATAAGGGCATGTGAATGTAGTCTTCTCTTGATCATCTGGGTGGATCGGGAT
The DNA here is from genome assembly GCA_963966055.1 of Lathyrus aphaca. Taxonomy (NCBI): domain Eukaryota; kingdom Viridiplantae; phylum Streptophyta; class Magnoliopsida; order Fabales; family Fabaceae; genus Lathyrus; species Lathyrus aphaca. The sequence goes on from OZ014523.1 coordinate 167,888,266, forward strand.
TTGGAAAAATCCTGAGTAACCATCTAGATAACAGAAGTACGAGTGTTTGGCTAATCGTTCTAACATTTGATCTATAAAAGGTAGTGGGAAATGATCTTTTCGAGTGGCTTTGTTTAGTTTACGATAATCGATGCACACTCTATGCCCGGTCACTACTCTTTGTGATATCGATTCGCCTTTAGCGTTTTTCACAACAGTGATACCTCCTTGCTTTGGTACTACATGTACTGGACTAACCCTAAATTTTCCCTATTCATTTTTAAGCATTATCTCATATCATATTCATCATACTCATATCATTTCCTCAGCATCATGCCATGGAAATATGAAGCATAACATTCTCATGACCCAGCATTAGGCATATGATCATCTGTGGGTGGATTTGAGGCCCAGTGGATTGGTCCAAGTCCCATGAGGAATTTACATGGCATTCACAAGTTCAAGATCAGTCACAAAAACTCAAGAGTGGGAGAGTTTTAGAGAACCCAAGCTAGGGCAAGCTCCTACACAATGATCCCAAATTAGGGTTTCACTTTCAAGCATGAGATCTTTGAGACTTTGGCCATTTCATCTGGGCAAAGTCCCTTATATGACAAGAGGATCCTAGGGATGAGATTGGGTGAGAAAAGTTTCCTTAGGGAAGTCAGTTACTTCATCAGAAGTTCAAGAGTACAACTTTTCTCCTGTGTGCAGGAAAGCCTGATTAGGGTTATGGGCCAGATCCTCATATCTCCTTAATTTTGACCATTTCTTGTGGGCAAAGGCTTTCATTTGGTCTGCATGGCTTATATATGAAGTTTGAGGCAAAAATTCATTGAAGAAGTCAAGATTTGGTCTAGTTACTTGAAGGTGAAGCAAGAAAGTCAACTGCACAGTCAGAAAAGTCAACATGAAAATTTCAAGGTTTTTAATCAGGATTATCCATTTGTGAGGTCATATCATGTCAAGGAATAATTCAGTTGAGCTTAAATGTCAAAAATCGGGAATATGCAAAAAGTTACTAAATTTGGAGATTTAGAAGTTTCCATTTTTGGAAATTATTTGTCCCGAAACTTCGAGCTATTATTTCATGTGCTAAAAAGCTCCGAACGATTTTTCAGTAAACACGAAAGTTGTAGGGCATGATTTTCCCTTTCCGAAAAGTCGTAGAACACCTTCATAGCATTTGTAGAATTCAAGTTACGATTTTTTGAAGTTTGGAGCATTTTAGGGTTTTGTGGTTGGACACGTGTCATTTTTGTGATTGGTTCATTATTTTTTATTTTATTTTTCATTTAAGCTATGTGAGGCATGACATGTTGCTTTGTTCACAAATATTTTAATGGGTCCATATGCTAATGGTTGTGACCAAATATTGAAATAATCAAAAAATATAATAATGGCACTTGGTGAGGGGTTATGTGGAAAATAATGTGAGAGATTCATCAATTGGGCTTAGTCAACCCTGGCCCATCACGTTTCTTTCCAGCATGCACTTTGGAGTGGCACGTTTTTCTCACTCAATATCACCACATGCTGAATTCTCTAATAAAAGAAAACAAGAAGGTCACGTGAAGTTTCATGAATTCTATGCACCATGCCAATATCACCACGTGGATAGTGTTTTTAAAAATAACAAAATGGAGGGAATCAAAAGGAGGTTGGTGAGCTCTGCATTTGGATAACCGAATTGGTGTAGCCACCCTTCATGCTTCAAACACACACCCCTAGCCATAAAGATCAATCACAAATTCAGTAAAAAGGGGAGAGCTTGGTATTCATTTTCACATCAGCATATTCTGCAATCTTTCTCTCTTCTCTCTCATTGAAAAAACCTAACCGAATAACAGAAAAGAGAAGCTTCCAGATCAAGTTCTCATCTCATTCTTCATCTTCAAGGTCTGCAATCTTCAAACTGAATCACACAGCACCTCCATAGCAAGGATCTTGGAGCTGCGAACAAGCTAAAGATTCAATAGCATCTCTGAGTGTGCATCATTCTCATCCATTAGCCTTTATTTGGCTTGAACCAGATCCAAGGAAGATTCAAGAGAGCAAAGAGTCCTCTGGATTTCTCAAATTCTTCAAGAAGCTTCAAGTTCAGGTTTGTTGTTTCTCAAACAATTGCTTCGGTTTGGTTGTATTTTAGACTGTTTGATGTTGTTATGGATTAAGATGCATGATGCGAAGTGTTTAGAAACTTTATGTGGCACAAAATCATGAATATCAGTTTTGACGTATCATCTTGTTTGGATCAAGTTGCTCTGTATGATGCTTGTTTGTGAAAGATATTGGTATATTCATGATCCTTGTGTTTCCTACTTCATTTTTTGTTTTTATATTGTTGATTTTCACTGAGAGATGAGAGAGTTATGGTGAGAGGAATTGTTGATGGTGATGCTGAAGTATGGTTCTGTTTCTTGAAGTTTTTTCGAATCCTCATGAGCATGAGGAAGAAGATGAGTGCGTGTGGGATTCTGATTGGTTGTTGCGTTTTTTTGTCCTTTTCTAACTTAACCCTAAGCACACCAGTTGATAAAAGTTACATGATTTTGTTCATTTTTTTCATATTAATAAAAGCATTAATAACAGGTAAAGTAATAATAGGATTATTGGGGGAATTATTTGGGGATTTCGGGTGGGCCTAAGGCCGGTTACTGATTGCACCCCCACTGTTGGGCCCAGGGTGTGTTTAAGTTGAATTTCCTTGCTGTTTGCGCCTCCCCATAAGCCATGGTCTAGCATGCGTTTTGGGCTTAAGCCAAGTGATTTTCGCACCCCACTCTTCCCAGGCCCATCCAAATTCAACACAAAAGGCATACTTTGTGCACCTCCTTCAATTTTCTTTTATTCTATTTCTTTTCACCTTAATTTATTTTTAAGTCAGCTTCATTTAAATTCATAAAAAAAATATAGTAAGTAAAAAAAAAAGCTGTTAAGATTTGTTTAGAAATAATTGTTAGAATTGTTTAGAAATAATTGGTTAGAATTGTTTAGAAATAATTGTTAGGAATTTGTTTAGAAATAATTGGTTAGAATTGTTTAGAAATAATTGTTAGAATTGTTTAGAAATAATTGGTTAGAATTGTTTAGAAATAATTGTTAGGAATTTGTTTAGAAATAATTGTTTAGAATTTGTTTAGAAATAATTGTTAGAATTGTTTAGAAATAATTGGTTAGATTTGTTTAGAAATAATTGTTTAGAATGTGTTGAGGATAATAATTGTTTAGAATTTGTTAGAAAATAAAAAGATTTTAATTAGTTGAGATTAATTAGAATAATGATGTTAGAAAATAAAAAGATTTTTATTAATTAAGATTAGTTAGTACAATTGTTAGGAATTTAATATTGGGTTTAATTAGCATAATGATATTGGCTAAAGGAATAAGAGAGGTTTAAAGGAATTGTTTGTGTGTTTAGACATGAGCCCATACTGGAATGATTTTCGCACCCCTCCCTGCCTGGCCCAAACTAGCTCAGCCTAAAATCCTTGCCAATCACACCTCTCTCTCATTTCTTTTAATTTTCTTTCTCAACTTAATTTCTCTTTTATTTTAGTTTGGTTTTAATTCGTATAAAATAGAAATATTCATCTAAAAATTCCCAAATAAATCATGGATGTTCCTTTGTGTCTCTAAAATTTTGTCACATTTTTATTTTATTTTTTTCATTGATCCACGTGCCAGAATTAAATCACCAATGTACATAGCTTCATTTGCTTCATTTCTTGACCAGCCTGTCTTGTTGATTTTCTATAGACTTCAATATTTGGAGTTTGGATCCCATTCTTTTTGTATTGTGTTCCTAAGATCTTCTAGTTTTCATGTGATTTTTCTCAGAATTTTTAGAAATTTATTTCTTGGGTTTTGATCTGATATCTTGTGATGTAAGTTTTCTGTTCTAGCTTGTGTTTGTGCCTCCATTTGACCTAGTTCCTTTCTGAATTTTTGCAAATCCTTTTGGCAGGTTAATATAATGTGTTTTAAGATCATTTGGTTTCAGTTGTAGATTTTTTAGGTGGCTGGTTGATTATTTGTGGATTTTTGTTCTCACCTTGTCCCATTTTGCTCCTTTTGGTTCATTAGATCTCTTATAGGCTTAGAAGGGCACTTGTGCCAACTTTTTCTTATTGTTTGGGGTTCCTCTAGGGTATGGATACCTTCCTGGTCCTAGGATAGATCTTGGTTCTTCTAAAGTTTTGAGTTTGTTTCATATTGAAGTCATTTGTTTCTTTAAGGGTTTAAATTCCATCTTTTGGTTCCATTGTTTTTATTTTGATATTGTTTGGTATTGTGTGACTTCTTTCTTCATCTTACTGGACTCTTAGGCCCTTCTTTATACCATTTTGATTCTGGTTTTGAACTTGGTGCTTGTATTCATTTGTGTATGCTAACCTTGCAGGGGCTATGGTAAGTGTGAGATGTGGGAATTGAGTTCCACATCTCTAATTCTTATCTCTTCCTTTTATGTTTATGTGGACTAACCCTCTTTTGTTGGGCCTAGGCCTTTCTCATCCCTTCTTCTATCTTTTTCTTTCTTCTTCATTAGGATAGAAACCTCACTAACCTTTAGGATATCCATGTATGTGAATACTTAGGATTATTTTAGTCCCCCTTTAGAATTTTTCCTTTGAGATCCTTTGGTGCTCTCTCTTCTCATCTTCAAAATTAATTCTAATTCATTTAATAAAGGTTGAGTACTTTCATGTGACATGAGACTTTGCTATGAGATGCTCACATGCGTTCCATTTCGGGGCGAGGTGTGAGTCATCACTCGTGGTGGATAGGTCTTAACATGAGTACCTCACAAAGAAAAGCTAAAAAAACACTTCTTAATCATAAAACCACAAAAAAACACTTAATAATGGTAATAGGCCAATGTGCTTAAGCCTTCACTTGTGGGACTAGCTTTGGGGATTTCCTCCATAGATAGGTGTGCCTCTTGCGCATTCCATTTCGGGATGATGTGAGATGTACACATCCCATTGAGTAAGACTTAGGTACACTTACCTGTCGCTCCCGACAAATGAAACAGGGTCAGATGAAGGTACAGACGCGAACGGTCGGCGAAGGGTACAGTGAGAACACACGACCGTGGACTCACTGGAGATGAATAGAGTCGCCAGCTAGGCATTTTTATCCCGGAAGAAAGGTAATGCTGCATAGACCTAGAAAAAGATGGATAAGACGGTTTGCGAACCAGAGAGACTGAGAAAGGGGGTTGGTTACAACCTAGGAAGGTATTAGCACCCAGATTGTCCGTCGTACTCGACGGGATCCACGCTTAAAAGATTTGTGTTTTAAAGGGGTAGTGTCAGTGCAATTTGTGTATAAAATAGCTGGAAAAAAGATGTACAGGTGTCAGTGTAAGAGAAGTGAAGTGTATAAGTGAAGTGTCAGTGTAAGGAAAGAGTATGCTCATGACCATGAGGCTTAAAAGAATAAAGCTAGAAAGAGGGGGAATATACAGAGACTTTTGTTCGATAACTGTTAAGTTATGCCTACGTATCCTCTCGTGCAATGAGGAAGTCAGAACACCGTAGTTCGACCCAAAGAGACTGAAAGATGAGTTGGCTTGTGAACTGCTTGCTTGCCTATGCTCAAGTGTATGACCTGTCTGGCTCAGGTGCAAACTGTCTTGCATTAGACGGAAGAAGCGAGTTCTCGTTTATGAGTGAAGATGATGAGAAAAGAATCCCGGAGGAGACGATTATTGTTTGTTTTTTGTATTTTCAGTCTTTTATTGCTTTTGAAGGTTTGTCATGAGTTAATGAGCTTAAGCCTAAACCATTGGATTTAGTAAACTCATCACATCTTCCCTCTGATTAGGGGTAATGAGAATACCTTAAGTGTGAAGTCAGATTCTCACACTCAATCACCTTTGATGTAGGATTAAGATCATTAACCTACTTGTGATTATTTAGATGTTTTTGGTGTTTTTGTTTAGTGTTAAGTAATGAGATTAAGCCATAATCAAGGATTAAACAGACTCATTACACCATCCTAAGAGAAGGATAATAGATGAGGGTGTTTAAGCTGAGGAAAGCTCCTCAACTTAATCCATGATTAGGGATTAAACTCATGACAGAACAAGCCTTTATTGAGTGGATTTTAATTAATGATATGATGATGAAGTGAATTTTATGGTTTGTAAGACAACTTGAGAGGGACTTGTCCATTAACACTAGGGTTAGTCCTTCTTAACCAATTAAGGAAGAATTAGAACCCTAATGCAAGGCCCAAGTTACAAGTGTGATGTCTTGGTACTTATTAAATGAATTGATTAAGAGATTTAAACACATTAAGGGTTTAACACTTAGGATTAAAGTTATACACTCCATCCTAATAGAAGGATGCAGGCATAACCTTAACCACAAAGCCTTAAAACCTTAAAGGTTTAGTTCCTGGTTATAAGATGAGAAGAGAAGACACAAAAGATGACACAAAGGTAAAACTAATGGGGGGACTAATCAAAACCCTAATTCATTGTCATGCTTGGTTGTTCCTAAGGTTTATGGGGTTTGCAAGAACAATCTTCAAAGGCCACCAGGAAGCAGATGAACAGGATCAAGAGAAGCAAAGTGACTTGCTTCATTCAAGAAGTCAAGTCACTTGAAGAAAGAAAGTGGGAGGAAGAAGAATGAGCAAGCTCAATCTCAAACACAAGTAGGAATGCAGCAATGGATGCAAGAGAGATGAGAAGAAAAGTTATGAGAAGTGAAGGCAAATTCACTTCCCAAGTTTACTTACCACCTGAAATGTTAGAAAGAAATGCAATGCAATGCAAGATGAGATGAAATGGTATGATGCTAAGCAAAACCAGAAGCATGTTGATGATGATTATGATGTTATGAAGTGCTGCAAACATGAGGCAAGGCATGGAGATGTTCATACAAGATCATGGATGCAAATGATGCAAGTTAAGGAGCATGGATACACATGAAAAGTTATGAAGCATACAAAGCAAATGACATGGCAAAAATGTGATGCAATGATCAAACATGCTTCCTACATGTCTTAAGATGTCAAATGAAACACAAGCATGCATAAAATGCAAAGACAAGTCATGTTATGCAAGAGAATGCAAGAGGGATGCAAATGAAAGCCCAAATTAGGGTTTATGGATCAAACATTAAACAAAAACCAAAAACAGAAGCAAACCCTAAGATAAAAAAAAATGGAAAATGCTAACCAAAGAAACCCTAAACCTATACTAAGCCAAGGTCCAAAGGGGAGGTCTCAACTCTTAACCAATCTCAAGTTGTGAATTTTCTAAGTTATTAGGGTTTTTTAGGGTTCTTAACAAAAGAAATGCCAAACAAATTGAGATTGCAAGATCAAATCATGGCCATTTTATCCTAGAAACTACATGCTAAACATAAAACAATGCAAGAAGAATCAATGTCCAACTCTTCTTAGATAGGCAGAAATGAATTTTTGAACTTATGATCAAATTAATGCATAAAAAATGATTTAATTCAATGAAAAATTCTTAAAATGCATCAAGATCAAAAAAGAAATTCGGTTTGAAGGTTGGACAATGTTTCTAAATGTCTTAGAACATTTCATGAATTTTTTTTGTAATTTTTAAATACCTAAAAGTATTTTTAATTAATTAATTTCCATTAATCAATTAAAAATAATCTTTTAAATATTTAAAAATACTTTTTTAATGATAAAAAATAAAATGAAAATATTTTTGGGTCTTAAAAATTAATAAAACTCTAAGGAAAAAGTTTCATAATTTTTAGGAATTTTTTACTATTTTAAAATAAATATGCAAATTAAATGAAAATAAAATGAAATAAAAATAAAAAGTATGCAGTATGAGTGGCTGAGATTGAGAGTTGAAAGATCCAAAGGCCCTGCGTGCAAGTCAACAAGACTGGGGGTACGCACAATCCAAGGCTCAGATTCAAAGTTCTAAAACGCGCGTGATCTAATGGCTGTGGTTCAAAGCTGATTTAATTAATTATAATTAATTTAATTAAGCAAGATTAGGGTTTAATGACCCATCCAGGCCGTCCAAACACGCGCGGGAGAAGCAAATCAATGGCCAGAATTCAAAGTTCGTTAATTAATGAGGTTTAGCCCTAATCACATTCAGGCTGCCGGAGAAGACTTCCGGTCGTCTTCTCCGGCGAGCAACTCCCCTGAAAACTTCCCAACTCACTCAAATCGTATCAAAAATGAAAACTAAGAATTGGGAAATGTTCCTTACACACTCACGAATCAAACCCCTCTCTCAAAACAAATTTCTTTTCCCTAACTAAGCTGAATCGAAGGAAATGAAAACTAGGGCACGCAGGTTTCAGAGAGAAATTAAATGCTCATTTCAAAGCCATTTTCGAAACCAATGACATCAGGATGATCAGTGAAGCACATAGAACAAGTTTATAACATGAAAAATGATTTCTGGAAAAATATTTTTCAAGCTACCTGAGATTCGAAGCTTTCAACTTGATGACTTTCTGGCCACCTCCTTCAGTGCAAACCACTCCACTTGATCCCCAGATGATGTTTGAATGCTCAAGAAGAGTTTATGATGGCTGGATAATGAGTTTGACCAGTTTCTGCTTCAGCTCAGTTGGAAATGGCTATGGTGAAATAGGCAGCTTCAGGCCATTGTGAGGGGTGGTTTTGACTCCTTGTGGTATGCTTGACTTGTTGGTGAAGAAAGATGAGGTGTTTGATGGCTGGATGAAGGGATTCGATGAGTTCTGGTTTGGAAGGTGAGGAATGGTGAAGCTCAGGTCAGGCTTGTTTCAGGCTTGAGCTTTGGTGGTTTTAGGTCTATGAAGTATGGTGAGTTGAATGGTGAAAATGGTTTTTGTGTTTGCAAGCTGTGTAGGCAGATTCGAAGCAACTTGCAAGATGAGGTGTTTTTGTGAATGTGTTCTTGTGTGTGTTTTCAGCCTGGCCTCTTGATGTCTTTAGCTTGCAAATGGATATTGTATTTTAATCCTATAGGTCAGATGATTTGACCTGGCCTATAGTGATTGGTAAGTTTACTTTTGCTCAAAATCCACTTTATGTGTAAGAGAGGTATGGCTCATGATCTAGGCAAGTACAAGGCATGGGGCTGCGCAGCATGATGAGTGTATGAGGCTAGCAAAAGTCAGCATCCAATGTCACAAGTTGTAGGAAGCATGATGAGTGGTTTTGCAAGTTGTTGCAACTTTGGTTTACATGTGATTTCTTTGCCTAACCAAACATAAAACATGGGCATTCTTGGTTCAATTCTGATTTTTATGACTTAGAGAATGTTTGTGTGCTGGTTTGAAGTGAACTAGAGGTCACAAAAGGCATTGGTTCATGGTTTTGCAAAATTCACATTTGAGGCATGCCTTGAAAATCAATGATTTTAGCCAACTTTGTCACACCATAACTTTTGATCCAAGAAGAGTTTGATCATGTTCTAGTACTTTTTGAAAAGGGAAAGATGAGATCTACAACTTTCATGACCAAAGTTTTTCCATTTGGAGCATTTTTGGATCAATAATCAAGGCTTGAAAAATGACCTAAAATGATGCATTCTTGAAAAGTCAACTATGCCCAAAAAGTCAACATTTGCAAAAACCCTAAATTCTTGATTTTTGTGAACTTCAACCTTCTTCCATGATCAAATAAAGATCATATACACTCAAAATGATGAAGATCACCCATTGGTTGGGTCATTGGGGGCCTCAGATGCCCTGATTTTACACTGACTTATCTAGAAAGTCAACCCTTGATCAGATGACTTCCCCATGGAATTTCTTCATGAAAATTGATATGCATACCCCCTATGCCATATAGAGACCAATGGAAACAAGAATGACCAAAAAATTTGGAGTTATGGCCTCTGAAACCAAAACCCTAATTTTCAGTCAACTGTGCAGTCTAGCCTGGCTCTGCATCCACTCAAACCCTAATTCTTGTGATTCCTTTGCATTTTTGACTTTGAGGAGATGGAATATGATATAAGAACACATATGGACCCCTTTGAGGTGATTGGTGATCTTTGGAGTGGCTCAAGAGGCTCTTGGATTGCTCAAATCACAAACCCTAGGTGCAGATGACTTAGAATCTATGCAGTGAATCAAAAATGAGATGTGAGATGATATGATTGTGTTTATGCATATGAGAATGATCACAAGCCATGGTGTGAATGGGTGAGGGCAAATTTGGGGTGTTTACAGCTGCCCCTATTCAAACATGAGTTAGCTGTGCAGGTTGTAAGCGACGGCTTAACAGGCAAACAAGATAACTTGTGGTTGAATACCAAAGACAGTCCAAAATTTGCACTCACAGAATGAAGAAGAAAAAGGGATATAGATTGTAAAAGGAAAATAAAGTTATTGTAAAGCGGGAAACAACGCAATGACGGGGACGGCCGACATGCTGGAGATAAGAGGTAAAGCCAAGACGGGGACGGCCGACTAGCTGGGGAAAATCAAATTATGATGGGGACGGCCATCAGGATAAAGCTGTAAAATTTCCTGGGAGATTAATGAAACATGACGGGGACGGCCATCAAGTTCATAAAGCAAAGTAACCAATGATGGGGACGGCCATCAGGCTAAAAGAAAAAAAAGGGACCACGACGGGGACGGCCATCGGGTTAAAGAATGAATGAAATAAACAGATGATGGGGTACGGCCATCAAAGGTGAAGGACGATCACCTAGCAGGGGACGGCTGCTCTGTTGGGAAACAAAGGAGATATGATGGGGACGGCCATCAAAAGTGGAGGACGACCACCTGGCAGGGTACGGCTGCCGAAAATATCAACGATGGGGACGGCCATCGGATAGAAAAGGTCAACGATGGGGACGGCCATCGGACGAGCATGATGGAGGACGACCATCAAGAAGTGGAGGACGACCACTCAGCAGGGTACGGCTGCTCTCGAGGTTTCTCATGACATAGGACGAATGCCAGATAGCCAGTAATCAACAATGGGGACGGCCATTGGATAAAATGATGAAGGACGATCATCAGGAGGTGGAGGACGACCACCTAGCAGGGGACGGCTGCTAAAAAAAGATCAACGATGGGGACGGCCATCGGATGAGCATGATGGAGGACGACCATCAAGAAGTGGAGGACGACCACTTAGCAGGGGACGGCTGCTCTCGAGGTTATCATAACACAGGACGAGTGTTAGATAAAAAGAAAGTTTGTTGGCGATCTACTGGGGATATAGTAAACACGGACGAGCGTTTACATCCAAGAAACAAAAGGTATAAGTGTTTGGTATTTGTATAGATTAAAGATGCGGACGAGCACCCTTAAGACTATGATACGGACGAGTATCACGTAGAAACAAACCGACACATGTTCAGAGATGATGATACGGACGAGTATCAACTGGTTAACAAAGAACACGGACGAGTGTTGCATCTGAAAGAATCCTTCTGGGGAATAGTAGACACAGACGAGTATCTATATTCAAGAAGACATAAGTGTTTGACACAGCGTATGGATTAAAGATGCGGACGAGCATCCTTAAGATTATGATACGGACGAGTATCATGTAGAAACAAACATTAGACGCAATGTTCTGAGATGATGATACGGACGAGTACCAACTGGTTAACAAAGAACAAGGACTATTGTCGAATCTGTGAGGAGATAAGTGATGGTGTATACAAGATACGGACGAGTATTTGTATAAGTGTAACGTGAGTAGTGAGTATATATAGATGAGTGTTTATCTGCTGGGGAGAGTGACACGGACGAGTGTCAAGAGAGATAGGTATATCATTATCAACAAGGTATATGGGCTGTAGAAGTGTAAGCGACTGCGCTGGGGATACGACACGGACGGGTGTCAAGAAAGTGTAGATATACAAGTATAGGTGAGTGCAAAGATGATGTTTTGGCTTTCTGCCGGTGGTTTGACACGGACGGGTGTCAGGAAGTGTCTGTAATACGGGTGATTTGTTTGTAAAGAGTGCTCAGGCGACTTGTTTGGGGAAGTGATGACACGGACGGGTGTCAAAAGGGAAGTATATACACTGGTGTTTGTGAATGTGAGGCAACTGTTTTTACTGGGACTCTGGTGGGGATTTCTGTACAATGATGATGAACGGTTGTTATTCACAAATATTAATTCAGAACATGGCTTATGATTATGCTATGCGTTTGATTTTTGTCGTAATGCTCCGCATTAGACGGAATGCTACGCTCTGGGGGCGAATATGATGCAAATGCTATGATTATGCAAAGAGGCACAAACTGGGGTTCGGATCCCACTGCTGCGAAGATCTCCGGCTGATCTGTTTGAAATGGACCTCCCAGCTGGGGATGAGATCATTGGTAGATCTAATAAGATGATATTTGCTTGGTGATATGGGTCACCGATTGACATATCCTTGTAATAGGACCCAGCTGGTGTTTGTGGAAGCCTTCTGTACTCTGTTGTGACTTCTTCAGGCGTTGCTCTTCTGAGTAGCGGCTGAGGATTCTGTGGGGAGATGATTCCCTGACTTCTGCCTTCTGCTGAGGAAGAATGGTTGGTACTACAGCTGGGGAGAGCAACAAGAGGCAGCTCAGCTGGGGACAGAGCATTTCAGATGCTGAGATTGAGTGTATGTTGATTTGGCAACTTCGCTGGGGAAATGGGCACCTTCCAGTGCCATGTGGAAGATAGACCGAGTCGATAATGATTCACCAGCTTGCCGAGACGTGACTTGCATGCCCCAGGTTGCGTTCTGGATATCTGCAATCCTGCAAAGATAAGGAGACGCACAAGAGATCCCGAGGTATCCTTGATTGGATTCCGTCATAGGAGTTAAGCACTCTCAAGAGTAAGTATATTCCCTGTGAGCATGTGTTTTATTATTAGTATTTTCGGGAGAAAAACATATGTACTTATGCAATTGATTTTTTAGAGACACCAGACATCCTTTGCAAATAAAAATATACAAAACGAAACATGACTGAAAAATCTGATTTTATTAATTCAAGTGCCCTGAATTGGCAAGATACAGTCAAAGAAACAAGTCTCCTAAAATAAGGAGATTGTTACAAATTGAGAAACAAAATGCTGGCGGTGTTGACGACGCTTTAAGGAGCTTCCTCTCCTGCTATGACTCGTATGACAATGACGTTCTTCTCGTCTTGCTTTCTGAAGAAGGTTGATTCTGATTAGAGCTTGGTCCTTTGGAGCTTTCCAAGTTGTAAGTGATACAGACGAACTCAGAATGCAGTTGTTCGCTTATTCCCTTATTTTGCATGGATCGCCCTTTCGGGTTTTCAATCCATCGGGATACCCATTTTTGCCTGAGCTGTCCAATGCGGCTTTTCAACTCAGCGGGTGTACATTTTTGTATTTATTTCCCTTATTTTTTGCCCGAGTCCTTTATTCTGTTTTTGACTCGCCGGGATGCCCTATTTTTGCCTGGACTTACATTCTGTTTTTGTGTCCAGCGGGTCATTTTTATGCGAAGTATTTTTTAACTGCATCTGAATTCACAGGGGATGGAAAATCTTCACCATCCATGGTGCTGAGCATCAGTGCTCCACCAGAGAAAACTTTCTTTACCACGAATGGCCCCTCATAGTTTGGAGTCCATTTGCCCCTGTGGTCTGTATGAGGAGGGAGGATTCTTTTCAGCACAAGATCTCCCACTTGGTACTCTCGGTGCCTGACTTTCTGATCGAAGGCCTTCTTCATTCTTTTCTGATACAACTGCCCATGACAAATTGTAGCCAACCTTTTCTCTTCAATCAGACTCATTTGTTCGTATCGGGCCCTAACCCATTCTGCTTCACTCAGCTTAACATCCATTAGTACCCGTAGAGAGGGTAATTCAACTTCAACAGGTAGGACTGCCTCCATACCATACACAAGTTGATACGGTGTTGCCCCAGTGGATGTTCTGATCGACGTGCGGTACCCATGCAAGGCGAACGGTAGCATTTCATGCCAGTCTTTGTAGGTGACTACCATCTTCTGCACAATTTTCTTGATATTCTTATTTGCCGCCTCAACAGCGCCATTCATCTTTGGCCTGTAAGGAGAAGAATTGTGATGTTGGATTTTGAAGTCCCGGCACAGTTCTGTCATCATTTTGTTGTTTAGATTGGAACCATTATCAGTAATGATTCGCTCGGGCACTCCGTATCGACAGATGATATCTCTCTTCAGAAATCTGGCTACCACTTGCCTCGTGACATTTGCATATGAGGCTGCTTCAACCCACTTGGTAAAATAGTCGATGGCGACCAGGATGAATCTGTGGCCGTTCGAAGCAGTTGGCTCAATCTTGCCAATCATGTCAATGCCCCACATTGCAAAGGGCCATGGTGAAGACATGATGTTCAAAGGATTGGGAGGCACATGCACCTTATCCGCATAGATCTGGCATTTATGGCATTTTCGGGCGTAGGCACAACAGTCTGCATCCATTGTGATCCAATAATAGCCTGATCTTAACAACTTTTTAGCCATTGCATGTCCTCCAGCATGGGTACCAAAAGATCCTTCATGCACTTCATGCATCAATAAATCTGCTTCCGTCCTGTCAACACATCTGAGGAGTACCATATCAAAGTTCCTCTTGTATAAAGACCCATCAGTGTTCAGAAAGAAACTACCAGCAAGCCTTCTCAAAGTCTTCTTATCACTGGAAGATGCCCCAGGTGGGTATGTCCGATCCTCCAAGAAGCATTTAATGTCATGGAACCAAGGCTTATCGTCCTTGACAACATCTGCTGCAAATACATATGCTGGCCTGTCGAGTCTGGACACTGAAATCTGAGGTACAAAGTTAGCAGTTTGAACTTTGATCATGGACGAAATGGTAGCCAAGGCATCTGCAAACTGATTCTCGTCCCGAGGGATATACTCAAGCTTGACTGTTGTGAAGAAGGTCAATAACCTCCTTGTATAATCCCTGTAAGGTATCAGATGATCCTGGTGTGTATACCATTTCCCATTGGTCTGATTGACTACCAAAGCTGAATCTCCGAATACGGTCAATGTTTTGATCCTGAGGTCAATGGCTTCCTCAAGACCCATAATGCAAGCTTCGTATTCAGCTTCGTTGTTAGTGCAGTTGAAAGTGAGTTTTGCCGAGAAAGGCATGTGAACTCCTTTGGGTGTAATAAGTACTGCACCAACACCACGGCCATTCATGTTAACAGCCCCGTCGAACATCATAATCCATTCTTCCTCCGGGTCAGGCCCTTCAGTGTGAATAGGCTCTTCATGATCTTTTGTTTTAATGAACATGATGTCTTCATCAGGGAAATCAAACCTCATAGGCTGGTAATCATCGATGGGTTGCTCAGCAAGATATTCAGACAATACACTGCCTTTGATGGCTTTCTGGGATGTGTACTGGATGTCATATTCAGTAAGGATCATTTGCCATCTTGCAACCCGTCCGGTAAGAGCTGGCTTCTCGAAAATGTACTTAACCGGGTCCATTTTGGATATCAACAAGGTAGTGTGGGTCAACATATATTGTCTCAGTCGGCGAGCAGCCCACGCTAAAGCACAGCAAGTTTTCTCGAGCAGTGAATAACGTTGTTCACAATCGGTAAACTTTTTGCTTAGGTAGTATATTGCATACTCTTTTCGACCAGACTCGTCATGCTGGCCCAGCACACACCCCATCGACTCTTCTAATACTGTCAAGTACATGATCAGAGGTCTTCCTTCAACTGGAGGCATAAGGATTGGAGGTTCTTGCAGATACTCTTTGATCTTGTCAAAAGCCTTCTGGCAGTCTTCGTTCCACCTGACCGTTTGTTCTTTTCTCAACAATTTGAACAAGGGTTCACAGGTTGCTGTAAGGTGAGATATGAACCGTGAAATGTAGTTCAATCGACCTAAGAACCCTCGGACTTCTTTCTCTGTTTTCGGTGCAGGCATCTCTTGGATGGCTTTGACTTTATCAGGGTCAACCTCAATCCCCTTCTCGCTTACAATAAAACCCAGCAGCTTACCAGATCTCACCCCGAATGTGCATTTGTTGGGGTTCAACTTCAGTTGGTACTTCCTCAGACGCTTGAACAATTTGAGCAGATTTACCAGATGGTCTTCTTCAGTGAGGGACTTGGCAATCATGTCATCCACATAACATTCTATCTCTTTATGAATCATATCGTGGAATAATGTTACCATAGCCCGCTGATATGTTGCACCAGCATTCTTGAGCCCAAATGGCATTACCTTATAGCAGAACGTGCCCCAGGGTGTGATGAATGTTGTCTTCTCCATGTCTTCAGGTGACATTTTAATCTGATTGTATCCCGAGAATCCATCCATGAAGGAGAATACCGAGAACTGAGCCGTGTTATCCACCAATACATCAATGTGAGGTAATGGGAAGTCATCTTTCGGGCTGGCTCTGTTCAGATCCCGGTAGTCAACACACATCCTTACTTTGCCGTCCTTCTTAGGCACAGGTACTATGTTAGCAACCCACGGCGGATAGCTAGTCACAGCAAGGAACCCGGCGTCCCATTGCTTTTGTACCTCCTCCTTGATTTTCATAGCCATGTCTGGACGAGTACGGCGTAGTTTCTGTTTAACTGGTGGGCACTCTTCTCTCAAAGGTAGCTTGTGCACCACAATATTGGTATCCAACCCTGGCATATCTTGGTAAGACCAAGCGAACACGTCCACATACTCTTGAAGCAGGTCAATCAGTTGTCTCTTCACTGAGTCTTGCAGGCAGGCCCCGATTCTAACTTCTTTCACGTCTTCCTCGGTACCAAGATTAATCACTTCAACCTCCTCCTGGTGAGGGGTAATAACCTTTTCCTCTTGTCTTAACAACCTGGCTAGCTCTTCAGGAAGCTCATATTCTTCATCAACCCCTTCATCAGCTTGATTGATTGGATTGTCAAAGTCATACGAAGTCATCGCCGTGCTGTTGTCAGTGCTGTCTGGGAGGCACTCTCTGCAAGGGTTAAGTTGTTCATTTTAGTGATCTGATTTTAGTCTTATTTAGAAAAGTGAAATGAAGTTATCATTTTGAAAACACCGCCATTTATTTTTTGTACAAAAAGAAAAATGGAAAACAGTGAACGAAAAGAAAAAGACTCGTTTGCAAAAAGATGTCTGATATTTCATTAATTGATCTTGTTTGCACAAAAAGTACAGATGGCCCGATTACAAAATGAGTCTTGTCATCTTGGGCAAGATGCAAGACTTTGATGCATGCTATAAAAAATACAGGAAATAATAATTACTCTGCATGAGTAACTCTTATAATTTCCTGGGAAGACCAGTTCGAGATGCTGCTCCCCAGGATCTTCGGACGAATCCAATTCTCCAGATTGCGCTCCTCTTCCAGCTCGTCTTCCAGACAGTTGATAGCATCGGGGGTAAGCATCCCCCCACTGACAAAACCAGGCTCTCCAGCAGCCTCTGCTCGATGCTGAGTTGGTTTGTAACCCAACCCAAATTTGTCTTTCTTCTCCTCCACAGCTAAAACCTTGCCCCAGCCCAGGGCGGTTCCTTCCTCAACAACCTTCCGGGCTTGTTGGTAAGATGACATGGAAATACCAGATACAGCAGATGCTTCATTGACATTCAAGGCTTCAAAACCTTGGCTCATTGTTTCATGGATCTCCCCATCCATCTCAATGTATTTATAAGTAGCCAGATGGCTAACGAATATATCCTCTTCCCCACAGATTGTGACAACTTGACCTTCCCACTCAAATTTTAACTTTTGGTGAAGGGTAGACGTTATTGCGCCAGCGGCGTGAATCCAGGGTCTACCCAACAAACAGCTGTAGGCGGGCTGAATGTCCATCACATAAAAGATAGTTTTAAAGGTCTGTGGGCCGATTGTCACAGGCAGCTCAATCTCTCCCAGAACCGATCTCTTAGAACCATCGAAGGCTCTTACCACCAGGTTGCTGGGTCTCAAAGCCAGTCCATCATATTCTAACTTCACCAGAGCCTTCTTTGGTAAGACATTCAGGGACGAACCTGTGTCTACCAGCACATGAGAAAGGACAGCTCCTTTGCATTCCATGGTGATGTGCAAGGCTTTGTTGTGGTTGCGGCCATCCGCTGTCAAGTCGGTATTGGTGAACCCTAGCCCGTTGCTAGCAGTAACATTCCCAACCACGGTTTCCAACTGGTTGACAGTAATCTCTTCAGGCACGTAAGCTGCGTGCAAGACCTTGAGTAGTGCATTTCGATGGGCTTCGGAGCACATAAGCAGTGAGAGGATAGAGATTTTGGATGGCGTTTGGTGAAGTTGATCCACAATTTTGTAATCACTCTTTTTGATGATCCTCATAAACTCATCAACTTCTTGATCGAATGGTGTTTTCAAGGCTTCTTTAGCAGCTTGATCTTCCTGCACCGGGCTTTTTCCTTTTGCCTTGGCAGCAGCTTCTGCTTCGGCAGTAGGTCTTTGAATTGGTGGAGCAAAGAGACGTCCGCTTCGAGTGAAGCCTCCGCCTCCCCCCACATTATCTACTTGTGGTGCAGGTGTTGATGTTTCAAGAGTGATTCTTTTCCCTTCGCAGTACACGTCAGAGCCATAGTGCCAAGGGATGGCCCTATTGCTTTCATATGGTACTGGTCCGGGCACCGTGACAGTGACTGGACTGATTGCTGCTGCTGAAGGGACTGTAATTGTTTGCGGATCATAAAAGATTGTAACTGGTGCTCTGACGGGAGTAGCACCTTCTGAATGGTAGGCAGAGTTATTCTCAGGATCATAAAATATGGTGACAGTAGAGACATCTTCATGATTTGTTGTAGGAGGCATTGGCGGAAGAAAGGATGTTGTTGTTGTAGGAGGTTCGAAATGGAGTGAAGCTGAAGTTGTAGCAGGAGAAACTGTTGAAAACTGATCATTTGAGAGGACAGATGAGGCACTTGTTGATGTTGCTGATGAATTGTCGGGAACAATAGTTGCTGCAGTTGTAGGAGGTTCTGAGACCGTTGCTGATGAAGTTGCTGGGTTTGTTGGAAATGATGTAGTGATCTGTAGCAGGCCACTCTGAATAAGGCTGTCAATGCCATTCCTCAAATTATCGCACCCATTTACTGAGATGTTGCAGTAAGCACAGCCTAACTCACACCCCGGGAACATTTGGCATTCCAAGAGCTGAGCTTTGATTTCTACCAATGGTGTCCTGATCTGTCCCACACTGGTTATTAAATAAGACGGCTTGTCTTCTTCAATAGCGTTAATCCGGGGACCGCCATGGTTTGGCATAGGATTTTTGTTGACATTGGGTGGTGGTGCGAAATTCAGAGCCTTTGAGTCCACCAGGTCTTGCACCTTCATATGCAGAGCCCTGCATTTTTCTGTACTATGGCCAGGTGCGTTGGAATGAAAAGCACACCTAGCGTTGGAGTCATAGTTCCTGGGTAGACTGTTGGGATCCGGAGGTGCCAACGTTCTTAGCTCAACCAGGTTGAGTTTCAGAAGTTGTGGCAGCAAGGTAGCATATGGCATTGGGATCGGATCGATCACTCTGTTAGCTTGAGATGGCCTCTGTTGGAATGGCCTTTGTTGACTGTTGTTGTTGGTGTTGCTATTGTTGTAATTTCTTGGAGGATACTGATTTTGCTGATGGTACTGAGGTTGTGGTTGATAGTTTTGTTGAGGAGGTTGATAGACAGGTTGAGGATGAGCTGGAGCAGGGATGGTGACTGCTGCTATTGACCTTTGAACATATTGGGGCCTGCCCCTGTTTGAATGGATGACATTGGTCTCGCCAGTTCTTCTCGGGCCTGCAAAAGGCTTTCTTGTACCACTGGACGAGCTTGCACCATTGTCTGAGATCTTACCCATTTTCAATAGGCTTTCAATTCTCTCCCCAGCTATGACAACATCGGCAAAACTAGTAGATGAGAAAGCAGCTAGCCTATCAATATAGGTTCCCTGGAGGGTATTCATGAACATATCTGCCATTTCTCGTTCATACATAGGTGGTTGAACAGCAGCAGCCAGTTGCCTCCATCTCTGTGCATATTCTCGGAAGCTCTCCCTTGACGACTGTGACATTCCCATTAGGAGGGTTCTGTTGGGTGCCATGTCTAAGTTATACTGATACTGTCTGATGAAGGCCTCTGCCAGGTCCTTCCAGCATCTGATAGTTGCCCTTGTCAAGTGAGAGTACCATTCTCTCGACGCTCCAGTCAAGCTGTCTTCGAAGTAGAACATCCAGAGCTTCTCATCCATTGTATAGGCCTTTAATCTCCCGAGAAAAGATTGTAGATGGGTCCGAGGACAAGAAGTCCCATTATACTTTTCAAAACATGGAGGCTTAAACTTGTGAGGAATCCTGACCCCGTCTACCAAGCCCATATCCATGACGTCGAAGCCCAAAGAGTTTTGAGATTCTAAGGACCTCAACTTCTCAGCTATTTCATCCAATCTTCTATCATATGCTTCTTCCCCAACACCCATTACTGTGAACTGGTCTTCTTGAGGGTCTTCCTGTAGTACCCTCCCTGCTGTGGCAGTCCCTTGTATATTGACAGGGATGTTGGCCTCTGGATGGAGATGGGGTCCAAAAACTGGGGGATTGACATGAGGTTGGACCCTCTCGTTGTTACTTGTGCCAGCAGTTCCCACATGGGGCTCTTCTTGATTCTGCCTTTCCACCATGGCTCTCAATCTTTCCTGGCTCTGAGCCATGTTGTTCATAACTTCCATAAACTGAGTCATTTGATTCCTCATCTCTAGCCTTTCATTTGCCATTTGATTTCTGACCTCAGTAAGGTCCTGCTGCATCTGATCCATCTGAATTCCCGGAAGGTTGTTTCGGGTTGGATAACGGTGCGGACGGTTGAGGGGAAATACCCGGCGCCTAGCAATAGTTCCTGAACATCACAACAGAGGTTAGCAACAATAAAACAACACCTACAAAACAAACAAAGAGTTAGCATGCAATGCAGTTATGCTTATTTGTTCTCAAGGTATCCGGTTTGGCCTTCGGTTTTGACCCTTCCAAACCCTTGGAGATGCTGTTGAATGTTGCTTCCGAAGTAAACTAACATGAATACATTACATAAGGTGAAATAATACAACTTGTTCATCTTACAACACAAGCCCTCTAAGGGGTCAAAATACATTACAAGAAAATAAAAGTACATGGAAAGAAAGCAACAACAAACAAATGGTCAAACACCAAGACCAAACTCATCCTCACGAACTTCCTTGAGAAGTGCTTCGGTCACAGGATCAGCCGGACGCTCCGTGAGATTCCTGATGAGGAGGTTCCGGGTTGTAACAGCTGCTGTTAGCTTCTTGTGCTGAGTTTGGTCCTTGGACCTTTTCACCCCTGCTTTGATCTTTAGTTCTGATATCTCCCTCTGGGCTGCTGCCAGGGCTTCTTGCTGTCCTAGCTTCCAGTTGCTCCATCTTGTCTTGAACTCTCTTGTCTTCCAGGGTACGAGCCTCGGTGATCCTGACCCACCGGGCTTGACTCTCTTTCAAGTACAAGTCTGTCCTTGCTTTCTGGAACTGGGCTTCTTTGCAAGCATTCTTCAGAATTTGTTCACCAGCTTTAGACTTTTTGATATAATCCCCAGACTTTTCAATCTTAGTCAAATGCTCCACTCTCAACTTCTCCAATCTCTCAATCTCCCTCATACCTTCACTCCTCTCCCGGAGGGTCTTCTGCAAAGCCCGGGTTAGCTTCTCATTCCTTTCCTTCAAGCTCTCAAACTCTTCCAAACTGATAGTGGCAGGGGGTGGTGCTGAAGATGACTCAGGCATGTCTTCTATGGTAAAGGGCATTCCAGAGAATTGGGCCCTGGCACGGGACCACTCATAATATTGTGCTGATGCCACATTATTGCACTTCCCTAGAATGGTTATTCCCTTGGTTTGAACATTATCCCAGGCCCAAGCAGCCTGCCTAACAACAGTCAAACTAATCTTGTTCTCACAATAGAGGGTCTCAACCAAGTCCTGCGCCCTAGGAGTGTGGACCAGTGCATAGCCCAGTTGCCTTCTGAACAGCAGAGGATTGTAATTAATACTGCCCTTAACTCCTATCAAAGGCACATTAGGGAAATGCCCACAGCTGGTGATAATATCCCTGCCCTTGGTGCTCTGAGTGCACCATCTGATGTCAACTGAAGTTAGAACAGTGAGCCTCTTAGCCCAGTTGCTCTGCTGATGAGGGTTTAGAAATGCATCTGTCCTGGGTAGATGCCTGAGAAGCCAAGTGTGGAACAATGGAGCACAACACCTCACTAATCTCCCCCTCTGCTTTTCATTCCTCTGGTGCACTAAATAGTAAAGATCCCCCAATAGAGTTGGCACTGGGTTCTTCAGAATGAACAGATGGATTGCATTCTTGCTAATGAATCGAGGCTCATCTGCAAACAACACAATTCCATATACACTTAAGGCCAGTAAAGCACAAACAGCTTTCCACTCTCCTAAAGAAGCTTTCAGGGTAGCTTGAGAAATTAAGAAGTCCAGATGAAAGCCAGGGATTCCAGCTTTGGAGGTCATATGCTGCTCAACCACAATAGGTTCCAGATGCAAAGCTTTTGCTACTTCTCCATTAGCGGGAAAGACCATCTCAGGGTTGAAAGGAATTTCTCTCCTGATAGGCATACCAACTAATGAGGAGTACTCTTCCAATAAGGGGCCCAACTGAAAGTCTTGAAAAGTAAAACATCTCAGTGGAGGATCATAAAACTGAATACAGGTATGGATCAGGCTCCTCTGCGAAGGGTCCAGATCCATGACCAAGTCAAGTATATCCCCATAATGCTCCCTGAACAAAGGTATGTGATCTGGAGTGAGCAGGGTTTGAATCCTCCTGATATCAGATAAGTCTGGTTGGAAGAAATGGTAAGTGATGTTGCTTTTCTTTGGAGCCATGATGCTGAAGACTGAGTAGAGTGCTGATGACAATGCTGAAGGAATGAGCCACTGATTGGCTGGTGTTGGTGAAGACAGGTCAATACTGCAGATGGGGTCAAAACCAAAACCAGATGAAAATGGATACCCTGAAACACAAATAAGCAAATGTTAATATGATGCAATGATTATGTATGCAGATGATATGCAAAGGGTTTGTGACTGAGCTGGATCTGATCAAAATGCCCTGGTATAAGCTCATGTGTGTTCAAGAATTCCAGATGGAGGTCTATAAATCCAGTAACCAGGGTGGGGGACTCAAATAAAGAGTCACATGTCCAGGGTTTAGAATCACAAGAACTGTCCCAAGTTGGAGTATTCTTAACAAAATCAAAGTGACAGGGTATTCTGAGGTCAAGGTACCTGCAAACCTGTAAACATCCCAACCCCCCTCACAGGTGGTGTTCTAAAACAAGGATCCTCAGACTTGGATCAGTTATGAGAAGTGTAAACACTTCTAACCCGGAGGTACAGTGTTTACAATAACCATAACAATTCCTCCTCTAATTCACCTCAGTTTCTGAAGGTCAATACTAAAAGGTCATCCAGACTTAGCAGGCTTCCCAGATAGCCCTAGCATTGCAGGAAATCTGCAACACAGAGTTCTCAAGAAGAAACCCATATCTGAACTATGTTTCATATTCCCGCACCAGACCGAAATGGAATGGGAAAGAATATGATTCACTCTAGCCTAGGTGTCACTCAGGTCCCAGGTGTAGGACCTTAACTCTCAATGTATCACCCACCCACCAAAGCAAACAACAGATCCAGCCAGCAACAATGACAGTATGATATATACAAATGCAATAAAGAAAGCAGTAAAGTAACTGTACATAAAGCAAGACAAATACAAGCACAAATAAGCACATAACACCCCAGTAAACACAAATCAATCAAGCGCTAGGAGGAACCCACAAAAAGAACCAGAAGCCCTGGTTGCAGTATAAGGGTCCCCAGCAGAGTCGCCAAGCTGTCGCTCCCGACAAATGAAACAGGGTCAGATGAAGGTACAGACGCGAACGGTCGGCGAAGGGTACAGTGAGAACACACGACCGTGGACTCACTGGAGATGAATAGAGTCGCCAGCTAGGCATTTTTATCCCGGAAGAAAGGTAATGCTGCATAGACCTAGAAAAAGATGGATAAGACGGTTTGCGAACCAGAGAGACTGAGAAAGGGGGTTGGTTACAACCTGGGAAGGTATTAGCACCCAGATTGTCCGTCGTACTCGACGGGATCCACGCTTAAAAGATTTGTGTTTTAAAGGGGTAGTGTCAGTGCAATTTGTGTATAAAATAGCTGGAAAAAAGATGTACAGGTGTCAGTGTAAGAGAAGTGAAGTGTATAAGTGAAGTGTCAGTGTAAGGAAAGAGTATGCTCATGACCATGAGGCTTAAAAGAATAAAGCTAGAAAGAGGGGGAATATACAGAGACTTTTGTTCGATAACTGTTAAGTTATGCCTACGTATCCTCTCGTGCAATGAGGAAGTCAGAACACCGTAGTTCGACCCAAAGAGACTGAAAGATGAGTTGGCTTGTGAACTGCTTGCTTGCCTATGCTCAAGTGTATGACCTGTCTGGCTCAGGTGCAAACTGTCTTGCATTAGACGGAAGAAGCGAGTTCTCGTTTATGAGTGAAGATGATGAGAAAAGAATCCCGGAGGAGACGATTATTGTTTGTTTTTTGTATTTTCAGTCTTTTATTGCTTTTGAAGGTTTGTCATGAGTTAATGAGCTTAAGCCTAAACCAATGGATTTAGTAAACTCATCACATCTTCCCTCTGATTAGGGGTAATGAGAATACCTTAAGTGTGAAGTCAGATTCTCACACTCAATCACCTTTGATGTAGGATTAAGATCATTAACCTACTTGTGATTATTTAGATGTTTTTGGTGTTTTTGTTTAGTGTTAAGTAATGAGATTAAGCCATAATCAAGGATTAAACAGACTCATTACACCATCCTAAGAGAAGGATAATAGATGAGGGTGTTTAAGCTGAGGAAAGCTCCTCAACTTAATCCATGATTAGGGATTAAACTCATGACAGAACAAGCCTTTATTGAGTGGATTTTAATTAATGATATGATGATGAAGTGAATTTTATGGTTTGTAAGACAACTTGAGAGGGACTTGTCCATTAACACTAGGGTTAGTCCTTCTTAACCAATTAAGGAAGAATTAGAACCCTAATGCAAGGCCCAAGTTACAAGTGTGATGTCTTGGTACTTATTAAATGAATTGATTAAGAGATTTAAACACATTAAGGGTTTAACACTTAGGATTAAAGTTATACACTCCATCCTAATAGAAGGATGCAGGCATAACCTTAACCACAAAGCCTTAAAACCTTAAAGGTTTAGTTCCTGGTTATAAGATGAGAAGAGAAGACACAAAAGATGACACAAAGGTAAAACTAATGGGGGGACTAATCAAAACCCTAATTCATTGTCATGCTTGGTTGTTCCTAAGGTTTATGGGGTTTGCAAGAACAATCTTCAAAGGCCACCAGGAAGCAGATGAACAGGATCAAGAGAAGCAAAGTGACTTGCTTCATTCAAGAAGTCAAGTCACTTGAAGAAAGAAAGTGGGAGGAAGAAGAATGAGCAAGCTCAATCTCAAACACAAATAGGAATGCAGCAATGGATGCAAGAGAGATGAGAAGAAAAGTTATGAGAAGTGAAGGCAAATTCACTTCCCAAGTTTACTTACCACCTGAAATGTTAGAAAGAAATGCAATGCAATGCAAGATGAGATGAAATGGTATGATGCTAAGCAAAACCAGAAGCATGTTGATGATGATTATGATGTTATGAAGTGCTGCAAACATGAGGCAAGGCATGGAGATGTTCATACAAGATCATGGATGCAAATGATGCAAGTTAAGGAGCATGGATACACATGAAAAGTTATGAAGCATACAAAGCAAATGACATGGCAAAAATGTGATGCAATGATCAAACATGCTTCCTACATGTCTTAAGATGTCAAATGAAACACAAGCATGCATAAAATGCAAAGACAAGTCATGTTATGCAAGAGAATGCAAGAGGGATGCAAATGAAAGCCCAAATTAGGGTTTATGGATCAAACATTAAACAAAAACCAAAAACAGAAGCAAACCCTAAGATAAAAAAAATGGAAAATGCTAACCAAAGAAACCCTAAACCTATACTAAGCCAAGGTCCAAAGGGGAGGTCTCAACTCTTAACCAATCTCAAGTTGTGAATTTTCTAAGTTATTAGGGTTTTTTAGGGTTCTTAACAAAAGAAATGCCAAACAAATTGAGATTGCAAGATCAAATCATGGCCATTTTATCCTAGAAACTACATGCTAAACATAAAACAATGCAAGAAGAATCAATGTCCAACTCTTCTTAGATAGGCAGAAATGAATTTTTGAACTTATGATCAAATTAATGCATAAAAAATGATTTAATTCAATGAAAAATTCTTAAAATGCATCAAGATCAAAAAAGAAATTCGGTTTGAAGGTTGGACAATGTTTCTAAATGTCTTAGAACATTTCATGAATTTTTTTTGTAATTTTTAAATACCTAAAAGTATTTTTAATTAATTAATTTCCATTAATCAATTAAAAATAATCTTTTAAATATTTAAAAATACTTTTTTAATGATAAAAAATAAAATGAAAATATTTTTGGGTCTTAAAAATTAATAAAACTCTAAGGAAAAAGTTTCATAATTTTTAGGAATTTTTTACTATTTTAAAATAAATATGCAAATTAAATGAAAATAAAATGAAATAAAAATAAAAAGTATGCAGTATGAGTGGCTGAGATTGAGAGTTGAAAGATCCAAAGGCCCTGCGTGCAAGTCAACAAGACTGGGGGTACGCACAATCCAAGGCTCAGATTCAAAGTTCTAAAACGCGCGTGATCTAATGGCTGTGGTTCAAAGCTGATTTAATTAATTATAATTAATTTAATTAAGCAAGATTAGGGTTTAATGACCCATCCAGGCCGTCCAAACACGCGCGGGAGAAGCAAATCAATGGCCAGAATTCAAAGTTCGTTAATTAATGAGGTTTAGCCCTAATCACATTCAGGCTGCCGGAGAAGACTTCCGGTCGTCTTCTCCGGCGAGCAACTCCCCTGAAAACTTCCCAACTCACTCAAATCGTATCAAAAATGAAAACTAAGAATTGGGAAATGTTCCTTACACACTCACGAATCAAACCCCTCTCTCAAAACAAATTTCTTTTCCCTAACTAAGCTGAATCGAAGGAAATGAAAACTAGGGCACGCAGGTTTCAGAGAGAAATTAAATGCTCATTTCAAAGCCATTTTCGAAACCAATGACATCAGGATGATCAGTGAAGCACATAGAACAAGTTTATAACATGAAAAATGATTTCTGGAAAAATATTTTTCAAGCTACCTGAGATTCGAAGCTTTCAACTTGATGACTTTCTGGCCACCTCCTTCAGTGCAAACCACTCCACTTGATCCCCAGATGATGTTTGAATGCTCAAGAAGAGTTTATGATGGCTGGATAATGAGTTTGACCAGTTTCTGCTTCAGCTCAGTTGGAAATGGCTATGGTGAAATAGGCAGCTTCAGGCCATTGTGAGGGGTGGTTTTGACTCCTTGTGGTATGCTTGACTTGTTGGTGAAGAAAGATGAGGTGTTTGATGGCTGGATGAAGGGATTCGATGAGTTCTGGTTTGGAAGGTGAGGAATGGTGAAGCTCAGGTCAGGCTTGTTTCAGGCTTGAGCTTTGGTGGTTTTAGGTCTATGAAGTATGGTGAGTTGAATGGTGAAAATGGTTTTTGTGTTTGCAAGCTGTGTAGGCAGATTCGAAGCAACTTGCAAGATGAGGTGTTTTTGTGAATGTGTTCTTGTGTGTGTTTTCAGCCTGGCCTCTTGATGTCTTTAGCTTGCAAATGGATATTGTATTTTAATCCTATAGGTCAGATGATTTGACCTGGCCTATAGTGATTGGTAAGTTTACTTTTGCTCAAAATCCACTTTATGTGTAAGAGAGGTATGGCTCATGATCTAGGCAAGTACAAGGCATGGGGCTGCGCAGCATGATGAGTGTATGAGGCTAGCAAAAGTCAGCATCCAATGTCACAAGTTGTAGGAAGCATGATGAGTGGTTTTGCAAGTTGTTGCAACTTTGGTTTACATGTGATTTCTTTGCCTAACCAAACATAAAACATGGGCATTCTTGGTTCAATTCTGATTTTTATGACTTAGAGAATGTTTGTGTGCTGGTTTGAAGTGAACTAGAGGTCACAAAAGGCATTGGTTCATGGTTTTGCAAAATTCACATTTGAGGCATGCCTTGAAAATCAATGATTTTAGCCAACTTTGTCACACCATAACTTTTGATCCAAGAAGAGTTTGATCATGTTCTAGTACTTTTTGAAAAGGGAAAGATGAGATCTACAACTTTCATGACCAAAGTTTTTCCATTTGGAGCATTTTTGGATCAATAATCAAGGCTTGAAAAATGACCTAAAATGATGCATTCTTGAAAAGTCAACTATGCCCAAAAAGTCAACATTTGCAAAAACCCTAAATTCTTGATTTTTGTGAACTTCAACCTTCTTCCATGATCAAATAAAGATCATATACACTCAAAATGATGAAGATCACCCATTGGTTGGGTCATTGGGGGCCTCAGATGCCCTGATTTTACACTGACTTATCCAGAAAGTCAACCCTTGATCAGATGACTTCCCCATGGAATTTCTTCATGAAAATTGATATGCATACCCCCTATGCCATATAGAGACCAATGGAAACAAGAATGACCAAAAAATTTGGAGTTATGGCCTCTGAAACCAAAACCCTAATTTTCAGTCAACTGTGCAGTCTAGCCTGGCTCTGCATCCACTCAAACCCTAATTCTTGTGATTCCTTTGCATTTTTGACTTTGAGGAGATGGAATATGATATAAGAACACATATGGACCCCTTTGAGGTGATTGGTGATCTTTGGAGTGGCTCAAGAGGCTCTTGGATTGCTCAAATCACAAACCCTAGGTGCAGATGACTTAGAATCTATGCAGTGAATCAAAAATGAGATGTGAGATGATATGATTGTGTTTATGCATATGAGAATGATCACAAGCCATGGTGTGAATGGGTGAGGGCAAATTTGGGGTGTTTACATTACCTATGCAAACCTTCATTCATAAAAGCTTCTAAAAAACACCAAACAAACAATAAGCGTCTTTCCTCCGGGAATTCTTTTCTCACCTCATTCGCTCCGTACGCGAACTTGTTCCTACTTGTCATCTTGCAAGACGGTTACGCACTCGTCGTCCGAGTCTGCAACACCTGAGCAATGGCATAGGCAGTTCAAGCCTTTAATTCACAAGCAATTTCCCTTTGCTACCCCTAGTTAGGCGAACTACGTCGACTCTGATCCTCATTATCCCGATGAGGTACGTAGGCAGCGGGGTAGGGCCCGTTCGAGCACACTCTTTATTTTCCCTACATTTCCCTTTTCTTTCCATTTTCTTATTTCAGTTTTCATTTCCATTCCAGTTCCAGTTAGCGGTTTTATTCAGTAGCATATTATTTCTCACCCTTTGAAACAAAACAAGCAAGCGTGGATCCCGTCGGGTACGATGGACGGATTGGGGTGCTAATACCTTCCCAATTCGTAACCGACTCCCGAACTCAGATCTTTGGTTCGCAGGACCTTGTCCTTCCTTCTTCCTCAGGTTTATGCAACATTACCTTTCCCATTCTTTCGGGATAAAAATGTCTGGCTGGCGACTCTAACCTTTCTGTGCCACTTTCGCGTTTGTACTAGGATAAAAATCCCGGGAGCGACATTAAGCACTTAGGAGGGACTGTCATCATTATTCGAAAGGGACTTGATCTTTATGAAAGGCAACCATTAGGGACTTGATGACTTTTCTTTTTAAGGGACTTGCTTTATACACCCCACTTGACCTTATGATTAGGCAACATTGAGGGGTAGCCCTAGAAAGTGAGATGGCGATTAAAAATCGACTTACGTGTGTGAGTGTTTAATTTATATTTATCTTTTAATTAAAATGATCTAAATTCAATTTTAAAATAGAATACATGTTTACACTCCCTATTTTACTAACCATAGCAAGCAAATTAAATAAATTACATATTTACAAAAAATTACACCAAGGAGCAATTACAATAATTATAATAAACAATTAAAATAAATAGCAAATAAATAAATATAAATAATAAGCAAAAATAAATAAATAGGCAATAATAATATAATAGGGGTTAGTAAGAATGATAATTAAAATCAAAATAAATAAGGTTAGTGAAATAATCAGAATAAGCATAATTAAAAAAAATAAATGTATTAGTAATAATATGGTTAGTAATAATAACAATAAATAAATGGAATTAGCAAAATATTATAAGAACATAATTAAAATAATAAACAAAAGATTAGTTTTTTAATATAGACAATTACTTATAAATAAGAGGAAATATGAATAATAAAACAATTATTATAACATTTTAATTTATGTACAAATTATTAAATTATTTTTAAACATATTATAATTACAAAATAAAATTATCATAGGTTCAATTATTTCTAAACACATATTAAAAATTATTTATATATATAATTTAGATTACAAAACAAATTTTAAAAAATATTTACACATTATATGAAGAAAATAAGTTATAATTATATTTAAAGATTATATCTACAAAAATTAATCATATTTACAAAATTTTATATTGAATATTATATTTACAAAACTTAATTATATTAAATAAATATGTACATAATAATT
Organism: Lathyrus aphaca; assembly: GCA_963966055.1. Lineage (NCBI taxonomy): Eukaryota > Viridiplantae > Streptophyta > Magnoliopsida > Fabales > Fabaceae > Lathyrus > Lathyrus aphaca. The sequence goes on from OZ014523.1 coordinate 167,918,879, forward strand.
ATATTTATAAAATTTGATTATACTAAATATTATATTTACAAAAATTATAAATTTAAATCATAAGATAAATTAGTTTTTTATTATTTAGAAAATAAATTAGGGTTTTCAAAATTAGGGTTTTGTTAGAAAATATTTTTTAAGGTTTAGTTTAATATACAAAATTATTTAAATAAACATACATATATTATAATTTAATTACATAAAAAAATTTAAATTGAGAAAAATAAAAATTTAGAATTTTAGAAAATATAAATGTTGTTTTATATGTTATTTAAATATATATATACATGCATAATTTATTTTTAATTAATAATAAGAAAATAATTAAACTAATTAATTAAATAAATCAAAACAGAAAAAAAAAGGTGGTAAAAAGAAACTTACCTTGGCTGGGTTTGAACCCAGGACACCTTGCCTGCAAGCAACAAAACGTACCACCAGGCCAGCCACGTATTGATGATGATGGAATGAGTTGAATCAGTTTTATGCAATGCCTGGAAAAATCAGAAAAATAAATGGAAGCAAAAGGCCTAGGGGAGGATTGAACCCAGGACCTCTTAACACACAAACGCACGCATGACCATCCGGCTGGGTGAGCCAATCTGATATTGGAATGAGAATAGCACATAATATATTATAACAGTTTAATTCATGGAAAAAACAATAAAAAGGAACCAAAGCCAGGGTTCGAACCCCTGCCCTTTGCTTTGGATATCCAAGACCAAGCAGCCAACCACCGGGACAAGCCATGCGCTTGTGATAATAACTCAACATGAAAACATAAAATATTTAAATCACAATTTGAATTTCTGAAACGCGCGCCAACAGCCTTCTTCTTCCCCAAATTTCCTGCGAATCTTTATGCAATTTTACCTGCGAATCTTGCTGCGTGTTCTTCAGTGTTTCAAACCTGCGAAAAACCAAACTCCAACAAAACAGTACCAATTCATGAAATTAATTAGTGTTTTATGATCCTCACAGTCCATACAACATCCCTATGTTCTTCAAATTCATTTATATTTAGTGAATTGAAGAACCCTAATTTGGAGGTCCAAACCCTAATCATGGCCGAATCCATTCTAGGCAGTGAAGCTTTGGTTTAATGATCCAGAAACAATCTACACAACATCACAAACAAGATTATGCAAAAAAAATTCAATGAAAAGCAACAAATTAATGGAATCGAAAAAATTATTTCCAAGCACAAGGTGGATTCGGGTTGAGCAATATAGCATGGTTTTGATGCATATGAGTGATGATTCATGATCAAGGAAGTCCAAGGAGTCTTGCTATGTTCTTGTTTTACCTTCTAGAGCCCTGGAAATCAAAAACCGGATGTGAGTTTTGTGAAGGATTTTTGAACAATGGAACTTACTCTTGAGGCTGCTGAATTCGTCCATTTGCAATAGGGTTGTGTTTAGTACTTATAAGTGATTGATTTTAGGTCAAAAAATTGATTGGTCATGTGAAGATTTTGATATGAAAAGATCCAAATTGATCATGCCTTAAAAATCAAATATTCATGTGTGAATGCTTGCTATTTTTGGCCAAATCTCATGATTTCTTTCCTCTTCAATTCAAATCAATATTTAAGACTTTCTAGAAGCTTAATCTCCATCAAATCTTACATTTTCATATTTTATTTTTATTTAAAATGATTTTTAATGAATTAAATCAAAATAAATAAAAATAAAATAATAAAAATTCTGATTTTTAATGGTTTGGGTCGTGCGTGAAGTCATTGTATGGGTTGGGTCATCACTTGGCAAGCCCATTTGGAAGAAATTGGTTTTAGACCTCCTTTTTCATCATAAACCAACCCAAAATTTCCCAACTTTGCAAGGGCACATATTCTTCAATTTTAATGTTATGAGGGTGTTCTTGGACATTTTGGAAAGCTTGAAGAGTCCTATAAACAACCCCACTGGTTTCATGTCCATATCATTTACCAATCTCAAGTTATGCCCTTTTGAAGTTGTTGACTTTTTGTTGACTTTCAAAAGGACCTATAATGTCTTAGCTCATACCTTCCAAATGAAGAATTTTTGGGCTTAGCTTGTGAGACACAAAGTTGTAGAGAATTCAATTTCCTTCAAAATGAGCTTTGGATGGAGACTTGGTGATGAAGCATGTGGAAGTTATGGCTGGTCAAAGTTCAGTTGACTTTTACTGAGGAAACCCTAATTTAGAAACTCCTGATTCTTGATGATCTGGAATCTCCTTGATGAATCATGATCAACCCTTGATCAAATGATGAATTTTACTTCATATACTTGATGTTGGCAAAAAATCATGAAGTTTGACTTTGGTTTGACCACAGTTGACCTCAGTTTGACTTTTTAACTGCATTGATTGATTTTGACTTATCTGATCATCTGACTGAGCAAACTTTTGAGAAAAGTCTTGAAACTTGTCATGGGGGTTCTTACACATATATAAGATGTTATGAAGCTCACTTGAAGTCTTGGAAGTTCATTTAGCCTGATTAAATTCAAAACCCTAGTTTTGGATGCACTGCCTAGGAGGTGCATTGCCTGAGGGAATTGTCAACTCTTCTGACCAATTGTGAACTTTGTGAACCTTGTGAACCATCATAAAATGTCTTGTGAACCTCAAGGGAAGCATTGTGAACCTTGTGAACCTTGTGAACCTTCATGAAGTGACTTGTAGACTTCATGAACCTCATGGAAGGTATTGAAAGCATTGTGAATCTTGTGAACCTTGTGAACCTTCATGAAGTGACTTGTAGACTTCATGAAACTCATGAAAGGTATTGAAAGCATTGGGAATCTTGTGAACCTTGTGAACCTTCATGAAGTGACTTGTAGACTTCATGAACCTCATGAAAGGTCTTGGAAGTATTGAGAAGCTTGTGAACCTTGTGAACCTTCATGAAGTGACTTGTAGACTTCATGAACCTCATGAAAGGTCTTGGAAGCATTGAGAAGCTTGTGAACCTTGTGAACCTTCTTAGCACACAAAGTCTTGTATTGTGAGGGCAAATTTTGGGGTGCAACAGCTGCCCCTGTTCAATTTTCTGAAACCTTAGGGGTTAGATTGGTATATTTGCCAGTCGTGACCTGGAAGGTTGAAGGGGATTGAACACAAAAGCCCAAAAATTTGCACTCACCAGTGCATAGAGTGATATTGATGGTTGGTTGTATATGCTTGAGTGGGCTTAAAGATGCCACTTGGAAGAACTGGAGATGGGCTTAGAGATGCCATCTAAAGAACTGGATGTGATGATAGCTTTGTGTTGATACTGGATTTCAGTACTAGGTCTTCGTATAGGCCGTCTCTGAATCGTTTATCCTTTGAATTTGTTGAATAGACCAGTAGAAATAAATCTTCGTGACGATTATCTCTTCTGGAAATATCTTGGATTAGGGAATAGATCTTTTTACAGACCGTTTGCCTACTCTCCAAGGTCAAAAGAATGTCAGGATTTGTTCTTCTGAAAAATATCTTGAACCAGGGAATGGATCTTTGTACAGACCGTTTGCCTTCTATTCAAGGGCCACTAGATTAGATCTTCTGAAAGTATCTTGAACCAGGGAATGGATCTTTGTACAGATCGTTTGCCTGCTATTCAAGATCAGCTAGATGAAATCTTCTGAAAATATCCTGGATTAGGGAATGGATCTTCTTACAGACCGTTTGCCTACTCTCCGAGGAAAAAAAGTGTCAGGATCAAGTCTCCTGAAAATATCCTGGATTAGGGAATGGATCTTTGTACAGACCGTTTGCCTACTCTCCGAGGAAATAGATTAAATCTTCTGAAAATATCTTGAACCAGGGAATGGATCTTTTCACAGATCGTTTGCCTGTTATTCAAGACCAGATAGATGAAATCTTCTGGAAATATCCTGGATTAGGGAATGGATCCTCTTACAGACCGTTTGCCTACTCTCCGAGGACATCTTGAGTAATGTATGGATCATCTCTGACCTGTTGTGAATTGTTGATATTGTTTTATCTGCATATAACTATCCTGCAAAGAGAATATGTATGCATGCATAGTATGATGCACCTAAGTAAATGTATTATGTATTTATGGATATGTATGTTATGATGTAAATGATGTATGTATGATATGATGCTGCCGGAAGAGTCTGGATGTCTTCGTATAACAACTGCTGGCCTGGGAAAATAAATCCCGATTCGTTGCTGAAGAATAATGAGGAACTTGTTCCCGTCCTGTTTGGAAATTGATTATATATAACCTTCCGTCTGCTGGGGATGGCAAGGTATAGATAACCTCCCGTCTGCTGGGGATAGTAAGGTATAGATAACCTCCCGTCTTTGTTCGTCGTACTTCTATTGAAAAGTAAATTCCCGTATATCCGTATGAGGATAAAAGAGATGGATATAAATTCCAGGGGAGATGAGACTTTATGAAGATGGATTCGTCCTACTGAGGGTTTGTAACTGTCTGGTAAAGATGAACCGGCGAAGCTTCGTTGACATCCTTCCCTCGTTCGTCCTTAGTAAATACTATTACTGCATTTTCATGTATTTCTGGTAAACATCAATCATATTAAGCATACATGCATTTCTTGTAAACATCAATCATATTTAAAAGCATACACACATTCAAATACAACCAATGGACGTTTCGCTTATGTAAATAGGGTAAAAGTAAATCTGGATTCAAAAGATGAAATTTATTTATATCAACAAGTGACCCATACACGGGTAAGTTTGTACAAGGAGACATAAACCCTAGTAAGAGGATTTTGTCATTAAGTTTTACAAAACAAAGAAAATCAGCTATGTGGGAAATAATCCTATTGAGTTTCAATTCTACTATTGCCATTATCTTCAAGTATCTCATCTTCTGCTGTTGAGACGGAAACGATTGGATTGAGCTTTATCTGTTCGAGCTTGAGTAAGTAGCACGACTGGTTACAGTTTCATGGGTGATCCTAAACGAGACATAGTCATACGCTTTAATCCCTAACTTTTGCCTGGATTGCCCTTTCAGGTTTTCAATCCACCGGGATACCCTTTTTTGCCCAAGCCGCCTTTTCAGGTTTTCGACTTGCCGGGTGTACATCTTTTTATATATATCCCTAATTTTTGCCCGAACCCTTTTGGTTCGCCGGGATGCCCTTATTTTTGCCTAGGTCTGTCAACCTAGCGGGTCTCTTTTTATGCGTAGTATTTTTTAACTATGTCTGCGTTTACAGGCTGTGGGAAGTCTTCACCATCCATAGTAGTGAGTATCATGGCACCTCCTGAGAACACTGTCTTGACTACAAATGGTCCTTCATATGTCGGAGTCCACTTGCCCCTAGGATCACCCTGTGGTAATATGATACGCTTGATTACCAAGTCACCAGCCTGATATACCTTTGGCTTAACCTTCTTGTTAAAAGCTTTGATCATCCGTTTCTGGTACATCTGGCCATGACAAACTGCTGTTAACCTTTTCTCATCAATCAAATTTATCTGGTCAAGTCGGGTCTGAATCCACTTATCTTCATCCAAGCTTGCATCCTTCATAATTCTTAAGGAGGGAATCTGAACTTCAATGGGCAGAACTGCTTCCATACCATAGACTAAGGAGAATGGGGTTGCCCCTGTTGAAGTTCGTATTGTGGTACGATAACCATGAAGAGAAAATGGTAACATCTCATGCCAATCCTTATAAGTAACAGTCATTTTCTGTACAATCTTCTTAATGTTCTTATTAGCAGCTTCAACTTCCCCATTCATCTTTGGACGATACGGAGAAGAGTTATGATGCTTAATCTTGAACTGCGTGCAGAGATCAGTAATCATAGTGTTGTTCAGATTAGAGCCATTGTCAGTGATAATCCTTTCAGGGATGCCATACCTACATATGAGATTATTCTTAATGAATCGGGCCACAACATTCTTGGTAACAGATGCAAATGAAGCTGCCTCCACCCACTTTGTGAAGTAATCAATAGCAACCAGGATGAAACGATGCCCATTAGAAGCAGTAGGCTTGATCTCACCAATCATATCAATGCCCCACATGGCAAAGGGCCAAGGAGCAGTCAACACATTCAATGGTGATGGAGGTACATGGACTTTATCAGCATAGATTTGACACTTATGACAAGTTCTGGAGTGTTGATAGCAATCAGCTTCCATGGTAGACCAATAGTAACCTGCTCTCAATATCTTCTTTGCCATAGTATGACCACTAGAATGAGTGCCAAAGATCCCATCATGCATATCTTCCATAATCTCAATTGCTTCCTTCTTATCCACACAACGAAGCAAAGTTGAATCATGATTGCGCTTGTACAAAATGCCATTGCTCAAAAAGAATTTAGCAGAGAACCTTCTCAGAAATTTCCTATCTTTGACAGATGCCCCTTCAGGGAACTCCTGAGCTTCAAGATATCTTTTTACTTCATAGAACCAAGGCTTCTCCTCTGCCCCTTCTGTGTCAATCTCATTGCAATATGCAGGCTTTTCAAATCTATCAATAGTAATCTTGGGAGCTTCATCATCCCAACTGATCTCAAACATAGATGCCATGGTGGCCAAAGCATCTGCCAACTGATTCTCTCTTCGTGGAATATGTCCAAAGGTGATTTCTTTGAAATGTGGGATCAAAGACAACACATGCTCTCTGTAAGGAATGAGGTTATCATGCTTAGTATCCCAATCTCCTTTGATCTGACTAACTACCAGGGCTGAATCTCCATACACATCAAGGAACTGAATCTTCATATCAATAGCAGCTTTAATACCCAGGATACATGCCTCATACTCAGCCATGTTATTGGTACAATAAAAACAAAGTCTGGCAGTAATCGGGGTATGACAACCTTCAGGGGAACTAATAACAACACCAACCCCATTACCAAGTGCATTAGAGGCACCATCAAAAACCATAGTCCATCGGGATCCTTATTCAGGTCCGTCATATTGTCCAGGTTCTTTGGTAATAATCATAATGTCTTCATCAGGGAACTCAAAACTCATTGACTGGTAATCATCTACTGCTTGATGAGCCAAATGATCTGCTACAACACTTCCCTTAATGGCCTTCTGAGTAGTATACTGTATGTCATATTCTGTCAAGATCATTTGCCATCTTGCAATTCTTCCAGAGAGAGCAGGTTTCTCAAATATGTACTTGATTGGATCCATTTTTGAAATCAATAAGGTAGTATGGGTCAACATATACTGTCTTAGTCGGCGAGCAGCCCATGCCAAAGCGCAGCAAGTTTTCTCGAGCAGTGAGTATCTTGTTTCACAGTCGGTAAACTTTTTGCTAAGGTAGTATATTGCCTGCTCTTTTCGACCAGACTCATCATGTTGCCCCAACACACACCCCATTGAGTTGTCTAACACTGTTAAGTACATAATCAAGGGTCTTCCATCAACTGGTGGCATCAAAATTGGTGGTTCCAGCAGATATCTCTTGATTTCATCAAAGGCAGTCTGGCACTCATCATTCCATTCCATCACCTGATCTTTCTTCAACAATTTGAAGATTGGCTCACAGATGGCAGTTAATTGGGAAATAAATCTTGCAATGTAGTTCAATCGTCCCAAGAAACCTCTAACCTCCTTTTCAGTACGGGGAGCTGGCATCTCTCGTATGGCTTTCACTTTCGCAGGATCCACTTCAATACCTTTTCCACTGACAATAAAACCCAGGAGCTTTCCAGATCTAACTCCAAAAGTACACTTGTTTGGATTTAATCTCAACTTGTACTTCTTCAACCTCTCAAACAATTTATGCAAATGATTAAGATGTTGTTCTTCATTCTGAGACCTGGCTATCATATCATCTACATACACCTCTATCTCATGATGAATCATATCATGAAACAAAGCCACCATAGCATGCTGATATGTTGCTGTCGCTCCCGACAAATGAAAATGATCATATGAAGGTACAGACGCGAACGGTCGGCGAAAGGGACAATGAGAACACACAGCCGTGAACTCACTGGAGATGAAAAGAGTCGCCAGCTAGGCATTTTTATCCCGGAGGAAAGGCAATGCTGCATAGGCCGAGGAAAAGATGGATAAGACGGTTGCGAACCAGAGAGACTGAGAAAGGGGGTTGGTTACAACCTGGGAAGGTATTAGCACCCAGATTGTCCGCCGTACTCGACGGGATCCACGCTTAAGAGATTTGTGTTTTAAAGGGGTAGTGTCAGTGCAATCTGTGTATAAAGAGCTGGAAAGCAATATGTACAGGTGTCAGTGTAAAGTGTATAAGTGATGTGAAGTATGAAAGTGTCAGTGTAAAGAAAGGAGTGAAATGCTCAAGATCATGAGGCTAAAGAATGAAGCTGGAAGGAAGGGGGAATATACAGAGACTTTTGTTCGATAACTGTTAAGTTATGCCTACGTATCCTCTCGTGCAATGAGGAAGTCAGAACACCGTAGTTCGACCCAAAGAGACTGGAAGATGAATTGACTTGTGAACTGCCTGCTTGTCAATGCTCAAGTGTATGACCTGTCTGGCCCAGGTGCAAACTGTCTTGCATTAGACGGAAGAAGCAAGTTCTCGTTTATGAATGAAGGAGATGAGAAAAGAATCCCGGAGGAGACGATTATTGTTTGTTTTTGAGTTTTTAGTCTTTTATTGCTTTTGAAAGTTTGTCATAAGTTAATGAGCTTAAGCCTGAACCAGTGGGTTAGTAAACTCATTACATCTTCCCTCTGATTAGGGGTAATGAGAATACCTTAAGTGTGAAGTCAGATTCTCACACTTAATCACCTTTGATGCAGGGTTAAGATCATTAACCTACTTGTGATTATTTAGATGTTTTTGGTGTTTTTGTTTAGTGCTAACTAATGAGGTTAAGCCATAATCAAGGATTAAACAGACTCATTACACCATCCTAATAGAAGGATAATAGATGAGAATGTTTAAGCTGAGGAAAGCTCCTCAACTTAATCCATGATTAGGGATTAAACTCATGACAAAACAAGCCTTTGATTAAGTGGATTTTATTAATGATATGATGATGAAGTGAGTTTTATGATTTGTAAGACAACTTGAGGGGGACTTGTCCATTAACACTAGGGTTAGTCCTTCTTAACCAATTAAGGAAGAATTAGAACCCTAATGCAAGGCCCAAGTTACAAGTGTGATGTCTTGATGATTATTAAGTGAATTGATTAAGAGATTTAAACACATTAAGGGTTCAACACTTAGGATTAAAGTTATACACTCCATCCTAAGAGAAGGATGCAGGCATAAACTTAATCACAAAGCCTTAAAGCCTTTAGGGTTTAGTCCCTGATTATGAGATGAGAAGAGAAGACTCAAAGAGACACAAAGGTGAAAACTAAGAGGGGAGACTAAACAAAACCCTAATCATTGTCATGCTTGGTTGTTCCTAAGGTTTGTGAGGTTTACAAGAGATATCTTCAATGGAACCACCAGGAAGCAGATGAACAGGATCAAGAGAAGCAAAGTGACTTGCTTCATTCAAGAAGTCAAGTCACTTGAAGAAAGAAAGTGGGAGAAACAAGAATGAGCAAGCTCAATCTCAAACACATATAGAAATGCAGCAATGGATGCAAGAGAGATGAAAAGAAAAGTTATGAGAAGTGAAGGCAAATTCACTTCTCAAGTTACTTACCACCTGAAATGTTAGAAAGTAATGCAATGCAATGTAAAATGAAATGAAATGGTATGATGCTAAACAAAACCAGAAGCATGTTGATGATGAAAATGATGTTATGAGATGCTGCAAGCATGAGGCAAGGCATGGAGATGTTCATACAAGATCATGGATGCAAATGATGCAAGCTAAGGAGCATGAACAAGCATGGAAAGTTATGAAGCATACAAGGCAAATGACATAGCAAATATGGGGTGCAATGATCAAACATGCTTCCTATGTGTCTTAAGATGTCAAATGAATCACAAAAATGCTTGGAATGCTAAGACAAGTCATGTTATGCAAGAAAATGCAAGAGGGATGCAAATGAAAGCCCAAATTAGGGTTTAAGGATCAAACATCAAACAAAAACCCAAAACAGAAGCAAACCCTAAGATAAAAAATGGAAAATTCCATCCTAAGAAACCCTAACCCTATACTAAACCAAGGTCCAAAGGGGAGGTCTCAACTCTAAACCAATCTCAAGTTATGAATTTTACAAGTTATTAGGGTTTTTAGGGTTCCTAAACAAAAGAAATGCCAAACAAATGAAAAATGCAAGATCAAATCATGGCCATTTTATCTCAAAAACTACATGCCAAACTCAAAACAATGCAAAAAGAAACAATGTCCAACTCTTCCTAGATAGGAAGAAATGATTTTTTGAACTTATGATCAAAATAATGCACAAAAAATGATTTAATTCAATGGAAAATTCTCAAAATGCATCAAGATCCAAAAAGAAATTTGGTTTGAAGGTTGGACAATGTTTCTAAATGTCTTAGAACATTTCATGAATTTTTTGGTGATTTTTAAATACTTAAAAGTATTTTTAATTAATTAATTCCCATTAAATAATTAAAAAGAAACTTTTAAATATTTAAAAATACTTTTTTAATGCTAAAAATAAAAATAAAAATATTTTTGTGTTCTGAAAAATAATGAAAATCTTGACAAAAATTTCCATAATTTTTAAACATTTTTTGCTATTTTTAATTAAATGTACAAAATATATCAAATAAAATGGAAATAAAAAGAAAATAAATGGAAGTATGCAGGATGGACGAACCAGATTGGTTCTGGGCAGGGAAAGGTTGACTTGGCGCCACATCCAATGGCCCAAGTTCAAACCTGGTTAATTCTGATTTTAAAATAATTAAACTGAATTAATTAAGTTAATTATGGATTAGGGCAAAATGGAAAGATCCTGGCCATCAAAACGCGCGCGGGTCAAAGGAAGTCAACCCATCCTACGCTCCACATTCAAACCACAATTAATGACATAATTAGGGCTAATGACATTCAGGTGGCCGGAGAAGACTTCCGGTCGTCTTCTCCGGCGAACCCAAAACCCTAGATTTCGCTACAGGCTACCAATCATGCAATTTCTTCTACCAAAATGATCTTCTCCTCAATCTAAACCTAACCCCTCTCCCAAAACTCATTTATTTTCACTCACAAGCTTGAATCGAAGCAAAACACAAAATACGGGCAAATGTTCAGAGATACCATACATGCTGGTTTCTTCACTATTTCAAAAAATAAACACATATCCATGATCAGGAGAAGACATAGCATCATAAAAGAACTTAAAAATCAGTTTCTGGGAAAAAAGTTCATGAAGCTCACCTGAGATGAAGCTTCTCTGTTTATGAGCTCTCTGGACTTTTCTTTTGCACAGGCTTGCTCCCTTGAACCTCCTAAGGACAAAATGAGGCTCAAAATGCTTGGAGAGTGGCTGGCTTGAAAGATCCAACTCTGGTGTAGCAGAAATGGGGATCTGTGTACAGGCAGCTTCAGATCAAAGTGAAGGGTGGTTTTGACTCCTTGTGGTATGCTTGACTTGTTGGTGAAGAAAAATGAAGTGTTTGATGGCTGGATGAAGGGATTCGAAGAGTTCTGGTTTTGGAAGGGGAGGAATGGTGAAGCTCAGGTCAGGCTGGTTTTAGGCTTGAACTTTGGTGGTTTCTACTTAATGAAGCATGGCAAGATGATTGGTGAAGATGGTTTTTGTGTTTGTATGCTGTGGAGACAGATTCGAAGGAATATGCAAAATGAGGTGTTTTTGTGAATGTTGTGAATGAGTGAGTTTTAGCCTTGCTAGATGAGTGTTATGGCCAGCATTTTGAAAATATATTTTAATCCTATAGGTCAGATGATGTGACCTGGCCTATGGTGATTGGTAAGTTTGCTTTTGCTCAAAAGTCAAATTTGGTGTAAGAGAAGTATGGCTCATGATCTAGGCAAGTACAAGCATGGCTCTGGTGCAGCAAGATGAGGTGAGAGGCTAGCAAAGTGCAGTAACCAATGCAGCAAGTTGTAGGAAGCATGATCATGAGTTTTTGCAAGTTGTGGCTTTTGGTTCACATGTGACTATTTTTGCTACACAAACCATAAACATGAGGGATTCTTGGTCCAAATCTGATTTCTAGTGTCTATGTGATGTTTGCATACTGGTTTGAAGTGATTTAGAGGTCACAATTGGCTTTGGTACATGATTTTGCAATTTTCACACTTGGTGCATAACTTGAAAATCAATGATTTTGGCCAACTTTGCCACACCATAACTTTTGATCCAAGAAGAGTTTGATCATGTTCTTGTACTTTTTGAAAAGGGAAAAATGATATCTACAACTTTCATGACCAAGGTTTTTCCATTTGAAGCCTTTTTGGATCAAAAATCAAGGCTTGAAAAATGACCTAAAATGATGCATTCTTGAAAAGTCAACTATGCCCAAAAAGTCAACACTTGCAAAAACCCTAAATTCTTGATTTTTATGAACTTCAACCTTCTTCCATGACCAAATAAAGATCATATACACTCAAAATGATGAAGATCACCCATTGGTTGGGTCATTGGGGGCCTCAGATGCCCTGATTTTACACTGACTTGTCTGAAAAGTCAACTCTTGATCAGATGACTTCCCCATGGAATTTCTTCATGAAAATTGATATGCATACTCCCTATACCATATAGAGACCAATGGAAACAAGAATGCCCAAAAAATTTGGGGTTATGGCCTCTGAAACCAAAACCCTAATTTTAGGTCAACTGTGCAGTCAAACCTGGCCCTGCATCCACTCAAACCCTAGTTCTTGTGATTCTTTTGAATTTTTGACTTTGTGAGGATGTAATATGATGCTTGAACACATGTAGACCCCTTTGAATTGATTGGTTGCCTTTGGAGTGGCTCAAGAAGCCCTGAGATTGCTCAGATCACAAACCCTAGGTGCAGATGACTTAGAAACTATGCAGTGACTCAAAACTGAGGTATGAGATGTTATGATTGTGTTTATGCATATGAGAATGATCACAAGCCATGGTGAATGGGTGAGGGCAAATTTGGGGTGTTTACAGCTGCCCCTATTCAAACATGAGTTAGCTGTGCAGGATGTAAGCAACGGCTTAACAGGCAAGCGAGATAACTTGTGGTTGAATACCAAAGACAGTCCAAAATTTGCACTCACAGAATGAAGAAGAAAAGGGATATAGATCGTAAAAGAAAACAAAGTATATTGTAAAGTGTGAGCGACAAAGCAATGACGGGGACGGCCGACATGCTGGGGATAAAAGGTAAAGCCAAGACGGGGACGGCCGACTAGCTGGGGAAAATCAAATTATGATGGGGACGGCCATCAAGATAAAGTAAGATTCTCTGGGAATTAATGAAACATGACGGGGACGGCCATCAAGCTCATAAAGCAAAGTAACCAACGATGGGGACGGCCATCGGGCTAAAAGAAAAGGAAAAGGGACCACGACGGGGACGGCCATCGGGTTAAAGAATAAATGAAATAAACAGATGATGGGGTACGGCCATCAAAGGTGAAGGACGATCACCTAGCAGGGTACGGCTGCTCTGTTGGGTAAAAGAAAAATGATGGGGACGACCATCAAAGGTAGAGGACGACCACCTGGCAGGGTACGGCTGCCGAAAATATCAACGATGGGGACGGCCATCGGATGGAAAAGGTCAACGATGGGGACGGCCATCGGACGAGCATGATGGAGGACGACCATCAAGAAGTGGAGGACGACCACTCAGCAGGGTACGGCTGCTCTCGAGGTTTCTTATGACATAGGACGAATGCCAGATAACCAAAATCAACAATGGGGACGGCCATTGGATAAAATGATGAAGGACGATCATCAAAAGGTGGAGGACGACCACCTAGCAGGGGACGGCTGCTAAAATCAACGATGGGGACGGCCATCGGACGAGCATGATGGAGGACGACCATCAAGAAGTGGAGGACGACCACTCAGCAGGGGACGGCTGCTCTCAGGGTTTATCATAACACAGGACGAGTGTCAGATAAGAAAATGCTTTGTTGGTGATCTACTGGGGATATAGTGAACACGGACGAGTGTTCACAACCAAGAAAGGAAAGTATAAGTGTTTGGTATTGTGTATAGATTAAAGATGCGGACGAGCATCCTTAGACTATGATACGGACGAGTATCATGTAGAAACAAATACTGACACGTGTTCAGAGATGATGATACGGACGAGTACCATCTGGTTAACAAAGAACACGGACGAGTGTTGAATCTGAGGGGACTCTTCTGGGGAATAGTAGACACGGGCGAGTGTCTATGTCCAAGAAGACATAAGTGTTTGACACAGTGTATGGACTAAAGATGCGGACGAGCATCCTTAAGACTATGATACGGACGAGTATCATGTAGAAACAAACACTAGATGCAATGTTCTGAGATGATGATACGGACGAGTACCAACTGGTTAACAAAGAACAAGGACTATTGTTGAATCTGTGGGGAGATAAGTGATGGTGTATACAAGATACGGACGAGTATCTGTATAAGTGTATCGTGAGTAGTGAGTATATATAGATGAATAGTTATCTGCTGGGGAGAGTGACACGGACGGGTGCCAAGAGAGAAAAGTGTAATAACAAGTGTATGGGTGATGAAGGTGTAAGCGACTGTGCTGGGGATATGACACGGACGGGTGTCTAGAAGATGTATATAGGTATGTGTGAGTGCAAAGAGGGTGTCTTTGGCTTTCTGCTGGTAATATGACACGGACGGGTGTCATGAAGTATCTGTAATACGGGTGATTTTGTTCGTAAAGAGTGTTCTGGCGACTTTACTGGGGAGTGATGATACGGACGGGTATCAAAAGGAAATATGCTGGTATTTGTGAATATGAGGCAACTGCTTTTGCTGGGACTCTGGTGAGGATTATTGGGGGAAGTATATGATTACTATTCACAAGTGTTGATTCCGAACATGGCTTATGATTATGCTATGCGTTTGATTTTTGCCGTTATGCTCCGTGTTAGACGGAATGCTACGCTCTGAGGGGAAAATATGATGCGAATGCCATGATTATGCAAAGATATCAAACCGGGATTCGGATCCCGTTGCTGCGAAGATCTCTAGCTGATCTGTTTGAAAAGGGCCTCCCAGCTGGGGATGAGATCATTGGTAGATCTGGTGAGATGTATTCATTTGGGGATATAGGTCACTGGTTGACATATCCTTATAATACGGGACCCAGCTGGGGTTTGTAGAAGCTTTCTTCACTCTGTTGTGATCTTCTATGCGCCGCTCTTCTGGATAGAGGCTGGGGATTCTGTGGGGAGATGGTTCCCTGACTTTTGCACTCAGCTGAGGATGAAATGGCAACTCGGCTGGGGGGAATTATGAGAGGCAACTCAGCTGGGGAGAGCAACAAGAGGCAACTCAGCTGGGAATAGAGCATTTCGGATGCTGAGATCTTTTGTTGATTTGCCAGCTTGCTGGGATGAAGCTTACATGCCCCAAGTTGCGTCCTGTATACCTGCAATCCTGCGAAGGAAACGCACAAAAGGTCCCGAGGTATCCTTTACTGGATTCCGTCATAGGAGTTAAGTACTTTCGAGAGTAAGTATATTCCCTGTAAGCATGTGCTTTATTATTAGTTTTTTTTTTTTTTTTTTTTTGGGAGAAAAGCACCTGTACTTATGCCATTGATTTTTTAGAGACACCAGACATCCTTTGCAAATAAAAATATACAAAACGAAACATGACTGAGAAATCTGATTTTATTAATTCATATGCCCTGAATTGGCGAGGTACAGTCAAAGGAACATATCCCCTGAAATGAGGAGATTGTTACAAATTGAGAAACAAAATGCTGGCAGTGTTGACGACGCTTTAAGGAGCTTCCTCTTCTGCTATGACTCGTATGACAATGACGTTCTTCTCGTCTTGCTTTCTGAAGAAAGTTGATTCTGATTGAAGCTTGATTCTGTCAAAGCTTTCCAAGTTGTCAGTGATACAGACGAATCCAGAGTGCAGTTGTTCGCTTATTCCCTTATTTTGCATGGATCGCCCTTTCGGGTTTTCAATCCATCGGGATACCCATTTTTGCCTGAGTTGTCCAATGCGGCTTTTCAACTCAGCGGGTGTACATTTTTTCATTTATTTCCCTTATTTTTGCCCGAGTCTTTTATTCTGTTTTTGACTCGCCGGGATGCCCTATTTTTGCCTGGACTTACATTCTGTTTTTATGTCCAGCGGGTCATTTTTTATGCGAAGTATTTTTTAACTGCATCTGAATTCACAGGGGATGGAAAATCTTCACCATCCATGGTGCTGAGCATCAGTGCTCCACCAGAGAAAACTTTCTTTACCACGAATGGCCCTTCATAGTTTGGAGTCCATTTGCCCCTGTGGTCTGTATGAGGAGGGAGGATTCTTTTCAGCACAAGATCTCCCACTTGGTACTCTCGGTGCCTGACTTTCTGATCGAAGGCTTTCTTCATTCTCTTCTGATACAACTGCCCATGACAGATTGCGGCCAATCTTTTCTCTTCTATCAGACTCAGTTGTTCGTATCGGGCCCGAACCCATTCTGCTTCACTCAGTTTGACATCCATTAATACCCGTAACGAGGGTAATTCAACTTCAACAGGCAGGACCGCTTCCATACCATACACAAGTTGATACGGGGTTGCCCCAGTGGATGTCCTGATTGATGTGCGGTACCCATGCAAGGCAAATGGTAACATTTCATGCCAATCTTTGTAGGTGACTACCATCTTCTGCACAATCTTCTTGATGTTCTTATTTGCCGCCTCAACAGCACCATTCATCTTTGGTCTGTAAGGAGAAGAATTGTGATGTTGGATCTTGAAGTCCCGGTACAGTTCTGCCATCATTTTGTTGTTTAGATTGGAACCATTATCAGTAAAGATTCGCTCGGGAACTCCGTATCGACAGATGATATCTCTTTTCAGAAATCGGGCTACCACTTGCCTTGTAACATTTGCATACGAGGCTGCTTCAACCCATTTGGTGAAATAGTCAATGGCGACCAAGATGAATCTGTGACCATTTGAAGCAGTCGGCTCGATCTTGCCAATAATATCAATGCCCCACATAGCAAAGGGCCAGGGTGAAGACATTATGTTCAAAGGATTCGGAGGCACATGCACTTTGTCTGCGTAGATCTGGCATTTATGACATTTTCTGGCGTAGGCACAACAGTCTGCATCCATTGTGATCCAATAATAGCCTGATCTTAACAACTTCTTAGCCATGGCATGTCCCCCAGCATGGGTACCAAAAGAGCCTTCATGCACTTCATGCATCAACAAATCTGCTTCCGTCTTGTCAACACATCTGAGGAGTACCATATCAAAGTTCCTCTTGTATAAAGACCCATCAGTGTTCAGAAAGAAACTTCCAGCAAGCCTTCTCAAAGTCTTCTTATCATTGGAAGATGCCCCAGATGGGTATGTTTGATCCTCCAAGAAACACTTAATATCATGGAACCAAGGCTTATCATCTTTGACAACATCTGCTGCAAATACATATGCTGGTCTATCAAGTCTTGACACTGAAATCTGAGGTACAAAGTTAGCAGCTTGAACTTTGATCATGGACGAAATGGTAGCCAAGGCATCTGCAAACTGATTCTCGTCCCGAGGGATATACTCAAGCTTGACTGTTGTGAAGAAAGTCAATAACTTTCTTGTATAATCCCTGTAAGGTATCAGATGATCCTGGTGTGTATACCATTTGCCGTTGGTCTGATTGACTACCAAAGCTGAATCTCCGAATACGGTCAATGTTTTGATCCTGAGGTCAATGGCTTCCTCAAGACCCATAATGCAAGCTTCGTATTCAGCTTCGTTGTTAGTGCAGTTGAAAGTGAGTTTTGCCGAGAAAGGCATGTGAACTCCTTTGGGTGTAATAAGTACTGCACCAACACCACGGCCATTCATGTTAACATCCCCATCGAACATCATAATCCATTCTTCCTCCGGGTCAGGCCCTTCAGTGTGAATAGGCTCTTCATGATCTTTTGATTTAATGAACATGATGTCTTCATCAGGGAAGTCAAACCTCATAGGCTGGTAATCATCGATGGGTTGCTCAGCAAGATATTCAGACAATACACTGCCTTTGATGGCTTTCTGAGATGTGTATTGGATGTCATACTCTGTAAGGATCATTTGCCATCTTGCAACCTGTCCGGTAAGCGCTGGCTTCTCAAATATGTACTTGACTGGGTCCATCTTCGAGATTAATAAAGTAGTGTGGGTCAACATATACTGTCTCAGTCGGCGAGCAGCCCACGCTAAAGCACAGCAAGTTTTCTCGAGCAGTGAATATCGTTGTTCACAGTCGGTAAACTTTTTGCTTAGGTAGTATATTGCATACTCTTTTCGACCAGACTCGTCATGCTGGCCCAGCACACACCCCATTGACTCTTCTAATACTGTCAAGTACATTATCAGAGGTCTCCCTTCAACTGGCGGCATGAGGATTGGAGGTTCTTGCAGATATTCCTTGATCTTGTCAAAAGCCTTCTGGCAATCTTCGTTCCACCTGACCGTTTGTTCTTTTCTTAACAGCTTGAACAAGGGTTCACAGGTTGCTGTAAGGTGAGATATGAACCTTGAAATGTAGTTCAATCGACCTAAGAACCCTCGAACTTCTTTCTCAGTTTTCGGTGCAGGCATCTCTTGAATGGCTTTGACTTTATCAGGGTCCACTTCAATCCCTTTCTCGCTTACAATAAAGCCCAGCAGCTTACCAGATCTCACCCCGAATGTGCATTTGTTGGGGTTCAACTTCAGTTGATACCTTCTCAGACGCTTGAACAACTTGAGCAGATTCACCAGATGATCTTCTTCAGTAAGGGACTTGGCAATCATATCATCCACATAACATTCTATTTCTTTGTGGATCATATCGTGGAACAATGTTACCATAGCCCGTTGATACGTTGCACCGGCATTCTTGAGCCCAAATGGCATTACTTTGTAGCAGAACGTGCCCCAGGGTGTGATGAATGTTGTCTTCTCCATGTCTTCAGGTGACATTTTAATCTGGTTGTATCCTGAAAATCCATCCATGAAGGAGAATACCGAGAACTGAGTCGTGTTATCCACCAATACATCAATGTGTGGTAAAGGGAAATCATCTTTCGGGCTGGCTCTGTTCAGATCCCGGTAATCAACACACATTCTTACTTTGCCGTCTTTCTTAGGCACAGGTACTATATTAGCAACCCACGGCGGGTAGCTAGTTACAGCAAGGAACCCGGCGTCCCATTGCTTTTGTACCTCTTCCTTGATTTTCATGGCCATGTCTGGACGAGTACGGCGCAGCTTCTGTTTGACTGGAGGGCATTCTTCTCTCAAAGGCAGCTTGTGCACAACAATGTCGGTATCCAACCCTGGCATATCTTGGTATGACCAAGCAAACACATCCACATACTCTTGAAGCAGATCAATCAGTTGTCTCTTTACTGAGTCTTGCAGGCAGGCCCCGATCCTAACTTCTTTCACGTCTTCCTCTGTACCAATATTAATCACTTTAACTTCCTCCTGGTGAGGGGTAATAACCTTTTCCTCTTGTCTTAACAACCTGGCTAGCTCTTCAGGAAGCTCATATTCTTCATCAACCCCTTCATCAGCTTGATTGATTGGATTGTCAAAGTCATACGATGTCATAGCCGTGCTGTTGTCAGTGCTGTCTGGGAGGCACTCTCTGCAAGGGTTAAGTTGTTCATTTTAGTGATTGATTTTAGTCTTGTTTAGAAAAGTGAAATAAAGTTGTCATTTTGAAAACACTGCCATTTATTTTTTGTACAAAAAGAAAAATGGAAAAACAGTGAACGAAAAAGAAAAAGACTCATTTGCAAAAAGATGTCTGATATTTCATTAATTGATCTTGTTTGCACAAAAAAGTACAGATGGCCCGATTACAAAATGAGTCTTGTCATCTTGGGCAAGATGCAAGACTTTGATGCATGCTTATAAAATACAGGAAATAATAATTACTCTGATCGAGTAACTCTTATAATTTCCTGGGAAGACCAGTTCGAGATACTGCTCCCCGGGATCTTTGGACGAATCCAGCTTTCCAGGTTGCGCTCCTCTTCCAGCTCGTCTTCCAGACAGTTGATAGCATCAGGGGTAAGCATCCCCCCACTGACAAAACCAGGCTCTTCAGCAGCCTTTGCTTGATGTTGAGTTGGTCTGTAACCCAACCCAAACTTGTCTTTCTTCTCCTCCACAGCTAAAACTTTGCCCCAGCCTAGGGCAGTTCCTTCCTCAACAACCTTCCGGGCTTGTTGGTATGATGACATGGAGACCCCAGATACAGCAGATGCTTCATTGACATTCAAGGCTTCAAATCCTTGGCTCATTGTTTCATGGATCTCCCCATCCATTTCGATATACTTATAAGTAGCCAGATGGCTAACAAAGATGTCCTCCTCCCCACAGATTGTGACAACTTGGCCTTCCCACTCATATTTTAACTTTTGGTGAAGGGTAGACGTTATCGCGCCGGCGGCGTGAATCCAGGGTCTACCTAACAAACAGCTGTAGGCGGGCTGAATGTCCATCACGTAAAAGATAATTTTAAAGGTCTGTGGGCCAATTGTCACAGGTAGCTCGATCTCTCCCAGAACCGATCTCTTAGAACCATCAAAGGCTCTTACCACCAGGTTACTGGGTCTCAAAGCCAATCCGTCATATTCTAACTTCACCAGAGCCTTCTTTGGTAAGACATTCAGGGATGAACCTGTATCTACCAGCACATGAGAAAGGACAGCTCCTTTGCATTCCATGGTTATGTGCAAGGCTTTGTTGTGGTTGCGGCCATCCGCTGTCAAGTCAGTATTGGTGAACCCTAGCCCATTGCTAGCAGTAACATTCCCAACTACGGTCTCCAACTGGTTGACAGTGATCTCTTCAGGCACGTAAGCTGCGTGCAAGACTTTGAGTAATGCATTCCGATGAGCTTCGGAGCACATAAGCAGTGAGAGGATAGAGATTTTGGATGGCGTTTGGTGAAGCTGATCCACGATTTTGTAATCACTCTTTTTGATGATTCTCATAAACTCATCAACTTCTTGATCGAACGGGGTCTTCAAGGCTTCTTTAACAGCTTGATCTTCCTGCACCGGGCTCTTTCCTTTTTCCTTGGCAGCAGCTTCTGCTTCGGCAGTAGGTCTTTGAATTGGTGGAGCAAAGAGACGTCCGCTTCGAGTGAAGCCTCCGCCTCCCCCCACATTATCTACTTGTGGTGCAGGTGTTGATGTTTCAAGAGTGATTCTTTTTCCTTCGCAGTACACGTCGGAGCCATAGTGCCAAGGGATGGCCCTATTGCTTTCATAAGGTACCGGTCCAGGCACCGTGACAGTGACTGGACTGATTGCTGCTGCTGAAGGGACTGTAATTGTTTGTGGATCATAAAAGATTGTAACTGGTGCTCTGACGGGAGCAGCACCTTCTGAATGGTAGGCAGAGTTGTTTTCAGGATCATAGAATATGGTAACAGTTGAGACATCTTCATGATTTGTTGCTGGTGTTGTAGGAGATAATGGTGGCAGGATGGATGTTGCTGTTGTAGGAGTCTCGAAGTGGAGTGAAGCTGAAGTTGTAGCAGGGAAATTTGTTGTAAACTGATCAGTTGAGATGATGGATGAAGTACTTGTTGATGAAACCGAAGAATTGTTAGGAACAATAGTTGCTGCAGTTGTAGGAGGTTCTGAAACCGTTGCTGATGATATTGTTGGATTTGTTGGAAATGATGTGGTGATCTGAAGTTGGCCACTCTGAATGAGGCCATCTATGCCATTCCTCAAATTATCGCACCCATTTACCGAGATATTGCAGTAAGCACAACCCAACTCACACCCCGGGAACATTTGACATTCCAAAAGCTGAGCCTTGATTTCTACCAATGGCGTCCTGATCTGTCCCACACTGGTTATTAAATAAGACGGCTTGTCTTCTTCAATAGCGTTAATCCTGGGACCACCATGGTTTGGCATTGGGTTTTTATTGACATTGGGTGGCGGTGCAAAATTCAGAGCCTTTGAGTCCACCAGGTCTTGTACTTTCATATGCAGAGCCCTGCATTTTTCTGTGCTGTGGCCAGGTGCGTTTGAATGAAAAGCACACCTAGCATTGGAGTCATAATTCCTTGGTAGACTGTTGGGATCCGGAGGTGCCAACGTTCTTAGCTCAACCAGGTTGAGTTTCAGAAGCTGTGGCAGCAAAGTAGCATATGGCATGGGAATCGGATCAATCACTCTGTTAGCTTGAGAAGGCCTCTGCTGAAATGGCCTCTGTTGACTGTTGTTGTTGGTGTTGCTGTTGTTGTAATTCCTTGGAGGATACTGATTTTGCTGAGGTTGCGGCTGATAGTTTTGCTGAGGAGGTTGATAGACTGGCTGAGGATGGGCTGGAGCAGGAATGGTGACTGCTGCTATTGACCTCTGAACATACTGGGGCCTGCCCCTGTTTGAATGGATGGCATTGGTCTCGCCAGTTCTTCTTGGGCCTGCAAAAGGCTTTCTTGTACTACTGGACGAGCTTGCACCGTTGTCTGAGATCTTTCCCATTTTCAACAGGCTTTCAATTCTCTCCCCAGCTATGACAACATCCGCGAAGCTAGTGGAAGAGAAAGCAGCCAACCTGTCAATATAGGTTCCCTGAAGGGTATTCATGAACATATCTGCCATTTCCCGTTCAGACATAGGTGGTTGAACAGCAGCAGCCAGTTGCCTCCATCTCTGGGCATATTCTCGGAAACTCTCTCTTGAAGACTGTGACATTCCCATCAGGAGGGTCCTGTTGGGTGCCATGTCTAGATTATACTGATACTGTCTGATGAAGGCCTCTGCCAGGTCCTTCCAGCATCTAATAGTTGCCCTTGTCAAGTGAGAGTACCATTCCCTTGATGCTCCAGTCAAGCTGTCTTCGAAGTAGAACATCCAGAGCTTCTCATCCATTGTATAGGCCTTTAATCTCCCGAGAAAAGATTGTAGATGGGTTCGAGGACAAGAAGTCCCATTATACTTTTCAAAACATGGAGGCTTGAACTTGTGGGGAATCCTAACCCCGTCTACCAAGCCCATGTCCATGACGTCGAAGCCCAAAGAGTTTTGAGATTCTAAGGACCTCAACTTCTCAGCTATTTCATCCAATCTTCTATCATATGCTTCTTCCCCAGCACCCATTACTGTGAACTGGTCTTCTTGAGGGTCTTCCTGTAGTACCCTCCCTGCTGTGGCAGTCCCTTGTATATTGACAGGGATGTTGGCCTCTGGATGGAGATGGGGTCCAAAAACTGGGGGATTGACATGAGGTTGGACCCTCTCGTTGTTACTTGTGCCAGCAGTTCCCACATGGGGCTCTTCTTGATTCTGCCTTTCCACCATGGCTCTCAATCTTTCCTGGCTCTGAGCCATGTTGTTCATAACTTCCATAAACTGAGTCATTTGGTTCCTCATTTCTAGCCTTTCATTTGCCATTTGATTTCTGACCTCAGTGAGGTCCTGCTGCATCTGATCCATCTGAATTCCCGGAAGGTTGTTTCGGGTTGGATAGCGGTGCGGACGGTTGAGGGGAAATACCCGGCGCCTAGCAATAGTTCTTGATGCATCACAACAGAGGTTAGCAACAATAAAACAAAACCTACAAAACAAGCAAAGGGTTAGCATGCAATGCAGTTATGCTTATTTGTCCTCAAGGTATCCGGTTTGGCCTTCGATTTTGACCCTTCCAGACCCTTGGAGATGCTGTTGTTGTTGCTTGAAGAAAACTCAGATGAAGCAAACTAACGCAAATATATTACAGAAGGTGAAATAATACAACTTGTTCATTTTACAACACAAGCCCTCTAAGGGGTCAAAATACAGTACAAAGTAAAAGTACATGGAAAGAAAGCAACAACAAACAAATGGTCAAACACCAAGACCAAACTCATCCTCACGAACTTCCTTGAGAAGTGCTTCGGTCACAGGATCAGCCGGACGCTCCGTGAGATTCCTGATGAGGAGATTCCGGGTCGTAACAGCTGCTGTTAGCTTCTTGTGCTGAGTTTGGTCCTTGGACCTCTTCACCCCTGCTTTGATCTTTAGCTCTGATATCTCCCTCTGGGCTGCTGCCAGGGCTTCTTGCTGTCCTTTTGCACTAGCTTCCAGTTGCTCCATCTTGTCTTGAACTCTCTTGTCTTCCAGGGTACGAGCCTCGGTGATCCTGACCCACCGGGCTTGACTCTCCTTCAAGTACAAGTCTGTCCTTGCTCTCTGGAACTGGGCTTCTTTGCAAGCATTCTTCAGAATTTGTTCACCAGCTTTAGACTTTTTGATATAATCCCCAGACTTTTCGATCTTAGTCAAATGCTCCACTCTCAACTTCTCCAATCTCTCAATCTCCCTCATACCTTCACTCCTCTCCCGGAGGGTCTTCTGCAAAGCCTGGGTTAGCTTCTCATTTCTTTCCTTCAAGCTCTCAAACTCCTCCAAACTGATGGTGGCAGGGGGTGGTGCTGAAGATGACTCAGGCATGTCTTCTATGGTAAAGGGCATTCCAGAGAATTGGGCCCTGGCACGGGACCACTCATAATATTGTGCTGATGCCACATTATTACACTTCCCCAGAATGGTGACTCCCTTGGTTTGAACATTATCCCAGGCCCAGGCAGCCTGCCTAACAACAGCCAAACTAATCTTGTTCTCACAATAGAGAGTCTCAACCAAATCCTGTGCCTTAGGAGTGTGGACCAGTGCATAGCCCAATTGCCTCCTGAACAGCAGAGGGTTGTAATTGATACTTCCCTTAACTCCTATTAAAGGCACATTGGGAAAATGCCCACAGCTGGTGATGATATCCCTGCCCTTGGTGCTCTGAGTGCACCATCTGATGTCTGCCGAAGTTAGAACAGTGAGTCTCTTAGCCCAGTTGCTTTGCTGATGAGGGTTTAAAAATGCATCTGTCCTGGGTAGGTGCCTGAGAAGCCAAGTGTGAAACAATGGAGCACAAAACCTCACTAATCTCCCCCTCTGCTTTTCATTCCTCTGATGCACTGAATAGTAAAGATCCCCCAATAAAGTTGGCACTGGGTTCTTCAAGATGAACAGATGGATTGCATTCTTGCTGATGAATCGAGGCTCATCTGCAAACAATACAATTCCATATATACTCAAGGCCAGTAAAGCACAAACAGCTTTCCACTCTCCTAGAGAAGCTTTCAGGATAGCTTGAGAAATTAAGAAGTCCAGATGAAAGCCATGGATTCCAGCTTTAGAGGTCATATGCTGCTCAATCAAAACAAGTTCCAGATGCAAAGCCTTTGCTACTTCTCCATTAGCAGGAAAGACCATCTCAGGGTTGAAAGGAATTTCTCTCCTGATGGGCATACCAACTAATGAGGAGTACTCTTCCAATAAGGGGCCCAACTGAAAGTCTTGAAAAGTAAAACATCTCAGTGGAGGATCATAAAACTGAATGCAGGTGTGGATGAGGCTCCTCTGTGAAGGGTCCAGATCCATAACCATGTCCAGTATATCTCCATAACTCTCCCTGAACAAAGGTATGTGATCTGGAGTGATCAGGGTTTGAATCCTCCTGATGTCTGATAGCTCTGGCTGGAAGAAGTGATAGGTGACATTGCTCTTTTTAGGAGCCATGATGTTGAAGACTGAGTAGAGACAGGTACTGATGCTGATGCTGAAAGAGGGGGTCACTGACTGGCTGGTGCTGGTGATAACTGAAGCAGGTAGCTGATGAAGATAGGTCAAAACTGAAGATAGGGTCAAAACCAAAACCAAATGAAGATGGATACCCTGAAACACAAATAAGCAAATGTCAATATGATGCAATGATTATGTATGCAAATGAAATGCAAGGGTTTGTGACTGAGCTGGATCTGATCAAAACTCCGATATAGGTCCAAATGTGTTCAAGAATTCCAGTTGGGGTCTATAAATCCAGTAACCAAGGTGGGGGACTCAAATAAAGAGCCACATGTCCAGGGTTTTAGAATCACAAGAACTGTCCAACATGGAGTACTCTTAACAAAGCAAAGTAACAGGGTATTCTGAGGTCAAGGTACCTGCAAACCTGTAAACAGCCCAACCCCCTCACTGGTGGTGTTCTAGAACAAGGATCCTCAGACTTGGATCAGTTATGAGAAGTGTAAACACTTCCAACCCGGAGGTACAGTGTTTACAATAACCATTAAAGTTCCTCCTCTAATTCACCTCAGTTTCTGAAGGTCAAAACTAAAGGTCATCCAGACTTAGCAGGCTTCCCAGATAGCCCTAGCATTGCAGGAAATCTGCAACACAGAGTTCTCAAGAAGAAACCCATATCTGAACCGTGTTTCATATTCCCGCACCAGACCGAAATGGAATGGGAAAGAATATGATTCACTCTAGCCTAGGTGTCACTCAGGTCCCAGGTATAGGACCTTAACTCTCAATGGAACCCCACCCACCAAAGGAAAACCAGATCCAGCCAGCAACATGACAGTATGATATATACAAAGTGCAATAAAGAAAGCAGTAAAGCAAACTGTACATAAAGCAAAGTAAATACAAGCACAAATAAGCACATAACACCCCAGTAAACACAAATCAATCAAGCGCTAGGAGGAACCCACAAAAAGAACCAGAAGCCCTGGTTGCAATATAAGGGTCCCCAGCAGAGTCGCCAAGCTGTCGCTCCCGACAAATGAAAATGATCATATGAAGGTACAGACGCGAACGGTCGGCGAAAGGGACAATGAGAACACACAGCCGTGAACTCACTGGAGATGAAAAGAGTCGCCAGCTAGGCATTTTTATCCCGGAGGAAAGGCAATGCTGCATAGGCCGAGGAAAAGATGGATAAGACGGTTGCGAACCAGAGAGACTGAGAAAGGGGGTTGGTTACAACCTGGGAAGGTATTAGCACCCAGATTGTCCGCCGTACTCGACGGGATCCACGCTTAAGAGATTTGTGTTTTAAAGGGGTAGTGTCAGTGCAATCTGTGTATAAAGAGCTGGAAAGCAATATGTACAGGTGTCAGTGTAAAGTGTATAAGTGATGTGAAGTATGAAAGTGTCAGTGTAAAGAAAGGAGTGAAATGCTCAAGATCATGAGGCTAAAGAATGAAGCTGGAAGGAAGGGGGAATATACAGAGACTTTTGTTCGATAACTGTTAAGTTATGCCTACGTATCCTCTCGTGCAATGAGGAAGTCAGAACACCGTAGTTCGACCCAAAGAGACTGGAAGATGAATTGACTTGTGAACTGCCTGCTTGTCAATGCTCAAGTGTATGACCTGTCTGGCCCAGGTGCAAACTGTCTTGCATTAGACGGAAGAAGCAAGTTCTCGTTTATGAATGAAGGAGATGAGAAAAGAATCCCGGAGGAGACGATTATTGTTTGTTTTTGAGTTTTCAGTCTTTTATTGCTTTTGAAAGTTTGTCATAAGTTAATGAGCTTAAGCCTGAACCAGTGGGTTAGTAAACTCATTACATCTTCCCTCTGATTAGGGGTAATGAGAATACCTTAAGTGTGAAGTCAGATTCTCACACTTAATCACCTTTGATGCAGGGTTAAGATCATTAACCTACTTGTGATTATTTAG
This sequence comes from Lathyrus aphaca, assembly GCA_963966055.1. Lineage (NCBI taxonomy): Eukaryota > Viridiplantae > Streptophyta > Magnoliopsida > Fabales > Fabaceae > Lathyrus > Lathyrus aphaca. The sequence goes on from OZ014523.1 coordinate 167,946,392, forward strand.
ATGTTTTTGGTGTTTTTGTTTAGTGCTAAGTAATGAGGTTAAGCCATAATCAAGGATTAAACAGACTCATTACACCATCCTAATAGAAGGATAATAGATGAGAATGTTTAAGCTGAGGAAAGCTCCTCAACTTAATCCATGATTAGGGATTAAACTCATGACAAAACAAGCCTTTGATTAAGTGGATTTTATTAATGATATGATGATGAAGTGAGTTTTATGATTTGTAAGACAACTTGAGGGGGACTTGTCCATTAACACTAGGGTTAGTCCTTCTTAACCAATTAAGGAAGAATTAGAACCCTAATGCAAGGCCCAAGTTACAAGTGTGATGTCTTGATGATTATTAAGTGAATTGATTAAGAGATTTAAACACATTAAGGGTTCAACACTTAGGATTAAAGTTATACACTCCATCCTAAGAGAAGGATGCAGGCATAAACTTAATCACAAAGCCTTAAAGCCTTTAGGGTTTAGTCCCTGATTATGAGATGAGAAGAGAAGACTCAAAGAGACACAAAGGTGAAAACTAAGAGGGGAGACTAAACAAAACCCTAATCATTGTCATGCTTGGTTGTTCCTAAGGTTTGTGAGGTTTACAAGAGATATCTTCAATGGAACCACCAGGAAGCAGATGAACAGGATCAAGAGAAGCAAAGTGACTTGCTTCATTCAAGAAGTCAAGTCACTTGAAGAAAGAAAGTGGGAGAAACAAGAATGAGCAAGCTCAATCTCAAACACATATAGAAATGCAGCAATGGATGCAAGAGAGATGAAAAGAAAAGTTATGAGAAGTGAAGGCAAATTCACTTCTCAAGTTACTTACCACCTGAAATGTTAGAAAGTAATGCAATGCAATGTAAAATGAACTGAAATGGTATGATGCTAAACAAAACCAGAAGCATGTTGATGATGAAAATGATGTTATGAGATGCTTCAAGCATGAGGCAAGGCATGGAGATGTTCATACAAGATCATGGATGCAAATGATGCAAGCTAAGGAGCATGAACAAGCATGGAAAGTTATGAAGCATACAAGGCAAATGACATAGCAAATATGGGGTGCAATGATCAAACATGCTTCCTATGTGTCTTAAGATGTCAAATGAATCACAAAAATGCTTGGAATGCTAAGACAAGTCATGTTATGCAAGAAAATGCAAGAGGGATGCAAATGAAAGCCCAAATTAGGGTTTAAGGATCAAACATCAAACAAAAACCCAAAACAGAAGCAAACCCTAAGATAAAAAATGGAAAATGCCATCCTAAGAAACCCTAACCCTATACTAAACCAAGGTCCAAAGGGGAGGTCTCAACTCTAAACCAATCTCAAGTTATGAATTTTACAAGTTATTAGGGTTTTTAGGGTTCCTAAACAAAAGAAATGCCAAACAAATGAAAAATGCAAGATCAAATCATGGCCATTTTATCTCAAAAACTACATGCCAAACTCAAAACAATGCAAAAAGAAACAATGTCCAACTCTTCCTAGATGGGCAGAAATGATTTTTTGAACTTATGATCAAAATAATGCACAAAAAATGATTTAATTCAATGGAAAATTCTCAAAATGCATCAAGATCCAAAAAGAAATTTGGTTTGAAGGTTGGACAATGTTTCTAAATGTCTTAGAACATTTCATGAATTTTTTGGTGATTTTTAAATACTTAAAAGTATTTTTAATTAATTAATTCCCATTAAATAATTAAAAAGAAACTTTTAAATATTTAAAAATACTTTTTTAATGCTAAAAATAAAAATAAAAATATTTTTGTGTTCTGAAAAATAATGAAAATCTTGACAAAAATTTCCATAATTTTTAAACATTTTTTGCTATTTTTAATTAAATGTACAAAATATATCAAATAAAATGGAAATAAAAAGAAAATAAATGGAAGTATGCAGGATGGACGAACCAGATTGGTTCTGGGCAGGGAAAGGTTGACTTGGCGCCACATCCAATGGCCCAAGTTCAAACCTGGTTAATTCTGATTTTAAAATAATTAAACTGAATTAATTAAGTTAATTATGGATTAGGGCAAAATGGAAAGATCCTGGCCATCAAAACGCGCGCGGGTCAAAGGAAGTCAACCCATCCTACGCTCCACATTCAAACCACAATTAATGACATAATTAGGGCTAATGACATTCAGGTGGCCGGAGAAGACTTCCGGTCGTCTTCTCCGGCGAACCCAAAACCCTAGATTTCGCTACAGGCTACCAATCATGCAATTTCTTCTACCAAAATGATCTTCTCCTCAATCTAAACCTAACCCCTCTCCCAAAACTCATTTATTTTCACTCACAAGCTTGAATCGAAGCAAAACACAAAATACGGGCAAATGTTCAGAGATACCATACATGCTGGTTTCTTCACTATTTCAAAAAATAAACACATATCCATGATCAGGAGAAGACATAGCATCATAAAAGAACTTAAAAATCAGTTTCTGGGAAAAAAGTTCATGAAGCTCACCTGAGATGAAGCTTCTCTGTTTATGAGCTCTCTGGACTTTTCTTTTGCACAGGCTTGCTCCCTTGAACCTCCTGAGGACAAAATGAGGCTCAAAATGCTTGGAGAGTGGCTGGCTTGAAAGATCCAACTCTGGTGTAGCAGAAATGGGGATCTGTGTACAGGCAGCTTCAGATCAAAGTGAAGGGTGGTTTTGACTCCTTGTGGTATGCTTGACTTGTTGGTGAAGAAAAATGAAGTGTTTGATGGCTGGATGAAGGGATTCGAAGAGTTCTGGTTTTGGAAGGGGAGGAATGGTGAAGCTCAGGTCAGGCTGGTTTTAGGCTTGAACTTTGGTGGTTTCTACTTAATGAAGCATGGCAAGATGATTGGTGAAGATGGTTTTTGTGTTTGTATGCTGTGGAGACAGATTCGAAGGAATATGCAAAATGAGGTGTTTTTGTGAATGTTGTGAATGAGTGAGTTTCAGCCTTGCTAGATGAGTGTTATGGCCAGCATTTTGAAAATATATTTTAATCCTATAGGTCAGATGATGTGACCTGGCCTATGGTGATTGGTAAGTTTGCTTTTGCTCAAAAGTCAAATTTGGTGTAAGAGAAGTATGGCTCATGATCTAGGCAAGTACAAGCATGGCTCTGGTGCAGCAAGATGAGGTGAGAGGCTAGCAAAGTGCAGTAACCAATGCAGCAAGTTGTAGGAAGCATGATCATGAGTTTTTGCAAGTTATGGCTTTTGGTTCACATGTGACTATTTTTGCTACACAAACCATAAACATGAGGGATTCTTGGTCCAAATCTGATTTCTAGTGTCTATGTGATGTTTGCATACTGGTTTGAAGTGATTTAGAGGTCACAATTGGCTTTGGTACATGATTTTGCAATTTTCACACTTGGTGCATAACTTGAAAATCAATGATTTTGGCCAACTTTGCCACACCATAACTTTTGATCCAAGAAGAGTTTGATCATGTTCTTGTACTTTTTGAAAAGGGAAAAATGATATCTACAACTTTCATGACCAAGGTTTTTCCATTTGAAGCCTTTTTGGATCAAAAATCAAGGCTTGAAAAATGACCTAAAATGATGCATTCTTGAAAAGTCAACTATGCCCAAAAAGTCAACACTTGCAAAAACCCTAAATTCTTGATTTTTATGAACTTCAACCTTCTTCCATGACCAAATAAAGATCATATACACTCAAAATGATGAAGATCACCCATTGGTTGGGTCATTGGGGGCCTCAGATGCCCTGATTTTACACTGACTTGTCTGAAAAGTCAACTCTTGATCAGATGACTTCCCCATGGAATTTCTTCATGAAAATTGATATGCATACTCCCTATACCATATAGAGACCAATGGAAACAAGAATGCCCAAAAAATTTGGGGTTATGGCCTCTGAAACCAAAACCCTAATTTTAGGTCAACTGTGCAGTCAAACCTGGCCCTGCATCCACTCAAACCCTAGTTCTTGTGATTCTTTTGAATTTTTGACTTTGTGAGGATGTAATATGATGCTTGAACACATGTAGACCCCTTTGAATTGATTGGTTGCCTTTGGAGTGGCTCAAGAAGCCCTGAGATTGCTCAGATCACAAACCCTAGGTGCAGATGACTTAGAAACTATGCAGTGACTCAAAACTGAGGTATGAGATGTTATGATTGTGTTTATGCATATGAGAATGATCACAAGCCATGGTGAATGGGTGAGGGCAAATTTGGGGTGTTTACAGTTGCCCCTGCATTCTTCAAACCAAATGGCATCACCTTATAGCAAAAGGTGCCCCACTGTGTAACAAATGTTGTCTTCTCCATATCTTCAGGAGCCATCTTGATTTGATTGTAACCAGAGAAACCATCCATAAAAGAGAATACCTTGTGCTGAGCGGTGTTGTCTACCAGAACATCAATATGAGGAAGCGGAAAGTCATCTTTGGGGCTAGCCTTGTTCAAATCTCTGTAGTCTACGCACATACGTACCTTACCATCTTTCTTAGGAACTGGTACCACATTTGCAACCCATTGAGGATAAGAAGTCACAGCTAAGAACCCTGCATCAAACTGTTTCATTACCTCTGCTTTGATCTTTTCTGACATCTCAGGACGCATACGACGAACCTTCTGCTTCTTTGGGCGACAATCTTCTTTTACTGGTAAACGATGAACCACAATGTTTGTATCTAACCCTGGCATATCTTCATAAGACCAAGCAAAGATTTCCACATAGTCACGTAACATCTGAATCAACCTGTTCTTGACACTGTCCTCTAAATCAGCCCCTATCTTGACCTCTTTCCTGTTTTCTTCATTTCCCAGATTCACAACTTCGACTGGCTTTTCATGTGGCTGTATAACTCTCTCTTCTTGTTGTAACAACCTAGCAAGCTCTACAGGTACTTCACAATAGTCCTCATTTCCGTCTTCAGTTTGATAGATCGGATTCTCGAAATTATAATTGGCAATAGTAGAACTGTTATCAACAGGATCCAGAGTGGATGAGGATCTGCATTTTAGTGATGTGGGTGTGTGTAAGAACACATAGCTGATAAAACAAAAATAAAAGAAAAGAAAGACAAGGAACACAATATTTACGAAAACGAAACGTCCACTGATTTTATTGAATGAAGTATGCAAATGAAATGACAGCCCGTAACAAGCACACCATTGTGCCCCGGGTAAGGCACAAGGCTTGAGAGTTTTATTGTTCAAGAAATTACAAACTTAAAAATAACACAGTAATGGTATTTACTCCTGACTAAAGGAGATAGGGATAACATCTTCAGCTTTCCAATTATTGAGTCCAGCACCCACAGTAGGAAAAATCCAAGCATCCAAGTTGTAGTCTTCATCATGATCTCCCACAGCATTGATCTGATCTTTCACAACCCCTTGATTGGTGATACGAACAGCACGAGCACGACGAACAGCCTTCTGGGACTCTGCAGTGAAACCCAAACCAAACTTGTCAGACTTGTACGGAATATCAGGAAGCTGACCCCAAATAGTACAACCACCTTCATCCACCACAGCTCTAGCATCATTGAGGGAGGCCATTGCCATTGTTGGAGGTTTTCTGGTGACCACAGGAACTTTCTTCGCAACAGGAGGAGCTACATAATCGTTAACAACCCAAGGAACCACTTCAAACGTCTGACACGGAGTCTCAATGTATTCACCTTCCATTTCCAGATACTTGAAGGTATTCACATGGCTGACAAAGTATTCTTCCTCTCCATAGACAGTAACAACCCTTCCTTCTACCGGATATCTCAACTTCTGATGTAATGTGGAGGTTACAGCACCTGCCCCATGAATCCAGGGACGGCCAAGCAGACAAGAGTATGAAGGACGGATATCCATCACATAAAATGTAGCAGTAAAAACCTGGGAGCCAACTTTGATTGGAAGATCAATATCTCCATGCACTACTCTTCTAGAACCATCAAAAGCCTTCACCATAATGTTACTGGGCTTCAGCACAGCATCTTCAGGGCTCAGCTTATTCAGGACTTCCTTGGGCAATACATTCAGAGAGGAACCATTGTCTATCAGTACGTGTGACAGGGTGGTGCCCCTGCATTCAATCGAGATATGCAAGGCCCTGTTATGATCCCTCTTGGCAGGGGTCAAATCAGCATCAGAAAACCCTAACCCATTGTCATAGGTCAGGTGGGCAACACAATTCTCAAACTGATCCACAGAAATTGCACTGGGTACATGAGCAGTCTTCAGAAACTTGATCAAAGCTTTTGCATGAGCTTCAGAACATAACAACAAGGACAATATAGAAATCTTAGAGGGAGTATGCCCCAACTGATCAACAATGTCATAATCACTCTTGCGAATGATTTTCAATACTTCTTCCATCTGCTTCGAGAGATCATCAGCAGCTGGCACATCAGTAGATACAGGTTCAATAACAGGGCTTTTGCCCCTAGCATCAGTGGTGGAAGTGGCAGCAGGAGTAACTGTATTCTTGGAAGTAACTGGAGGAGAGAAGACTCTTCCACTATGTGTGATCTTACTAGATCCAGCAATATTGTCAACATCAACAGGCACATCAGCCAAGGGCTCTTGCTTAACACCATGGATGTAAACATCAGCTCCATAATGCCAAGGCACATCTTTATCAGATGTATACGGGATGGGACCAGGAGTAGTAATGACCACAGGAGCAACTCTGGCTTCAGCAACAACTTTTACAGGACCTTCAGCAGTAATTTTGATTGGACCCTGATGAGTGATTTTAATAGGTCCTTTTGAAGTGATCCTTATTGGTACTTTGTCAACCATGTCAACCTCTTCAGTCTTCTTACCTTGCGTAATATGATCTACCATACTTTCCACGGAAGATGGTCTTCTTTCAAACACTATGGTGTAATTATTCATGAGACGTTGAATTCCGTCCTTCAACCTCCAACACTTTTCTGGATTATACTCACAATAAACACAATCTTCACGACAATCTGGAAAGAACCCAGCTTGTACTAACTTCTTTCTGATGACAGACAATGGTGTGGTCAATTCATCAACTGAATGGATATGCAGATCTTCCTCAATGGCATTGATAGTCTTCTCGTGGTTTGGCATTGGAGCAGTAATCACATTTGGAGTACCCGGAGGATCAAACTCAATTTCTCCAGCATCAATCATATCTTGAATTTTGTTCTTCAAGACCCAGCAATTATTAGTATCATGTCCCTGGCAATTTGAATGGTATGCACACCGTGCATTGGGATTGTACCTGGGAGAGGTAACATTGGGATTCTGAGGAGCCTCTTTCAAAGTAATAAGTTCAGCCTTCAACAAGTGTTGCAATGCCTGAGCCATTGACATGTTGATCTTCGTGAACTGCCTCCTAGCCCTCTGTTGGTTGCCCTGTGGCTGCTCTGTTGTTGCAGGAGTTGGATTTGAAACATGCACTACACTAACAGCCTGATGCCTTCTGTTACGATCAGGTTGACCATAGACAGAATTAGACTCTTTCTTCCCAGTGGAAGGCTTCTTTGCAGCACCTGATGAAGGAGTACCCACTTGGATCTTACCATTCTTTATACCATTTTCTACTTGCTCTCCTGTCATTATCAATTCAGTGAAGCCAGATGATGAGCTTCCAATGAGATGACTGTAAAACGAACCATTCAGCGTACACATGAACATATCAACCAGCTCCCTGTCAGTTAAAGGGGGTTGAACTCTTCCAGCTAAATCTCTCCACTTTTGAGCATACTCTTTGAAACTTTCTTTGGCACCCATAGACATGCTCTGAAGCTGCATGCGAGTGGGGGCTAATTCAGCATTGTATTGGTACTGCTTATAGAAAGCTTCAGCAAGATCATTCCAGTCTCTGATGTTGGCACTCTCCAACTGATAATACCACTCCAGCTGAGCTCCAGATAAGCTCTCTTGAAAGAAATGGATCCACAACTTTTTATCAGCAGTGTGAGGTTGAATTCTTCTGACATAAGACCTCAGATGCAGCTTGGGACAAGAGACCCCATCATAAACAACAAATGTAGAAACCTTGAAACCAATGGGTATGACTACCCCAGATATCAGACTCAAATCCTCAAAATCCAGCCCAGATGACTTCTACAACTCCATGGCATCCATCCTATCAACCAGCATCTTGAATTTGTCTTCATTAGGATCATGGTAGTAATTAGCCTCAGAATCAGAGTCCCCCATAGTGTTGTGGAGACTGCCTCCCTCTTTTTCAGATTCTTCAGATTCATAGTCTTCAGCTAGTTCTTTGGTCTTTGCAAGACCTTTGAACCTTCTTCCCATGTTGATCAAACCAGATGACCTTCTAGTCTACTTAGTCTTCTTGGCCAGCAGTGCCTTCAATTCATCCTGCCCCTTAGACAGGTTCAAGATCAGCTCTTGGAATTGTGCATTTTGTGCCTGGAGATCCTTAACTGATTGTTCAAGAGCCATTGCTGAAATAAACAGCGAGAAGATGAGAAACCTGTGCACAAGAAACCTGTGATGCAATGATATGGTATGCATATGCAATGTTTTCAAGGACCGCAGGATTTAAATTTGCTTAAACAAACAAGAAGGTAAACTTTTATTAGTAATAAATTTGTTTTGCCTTTTGGGCTTACAGAAAATGAAATGAAATAAATACAAAAGATAGGGTTTTAAGTCTCCCATGGACGTTTCCTCTTTGTGTTGAGGTATGAGTTTAGATTTCGTTCCTCGTGAAGTTGCTTTGTTAGTTCCAGGATTCTTTCTTGGCTTGTTTTGTAATGAGCCTCGAAAGTATCCCTTTGCTCCTTCAGTTGGATCCAAGATCTCTGCAAGTCTTCCATGTTAGTAGGCATGTCTGGGTGAAGGATGGTATAAGCAATGTCTCCTTCAGCAACAGGTTCCATGGTAACTGGCAGGATAGCAAGATATGGCATCATGAGAGTCTGAGCACGAGATCGCACCCATCTGAGATAAGCTTCCATAGGAATAGTGTACTTAGGTTCCAGTGTCTTGCTGTCAACCCTGCTTACTTTTCCCCATGCTCGTATGAATCTCTGACGGTACCCTTGAAGATCGTTGTCGTAAGCAAACACGATGCCCTGAATCAACATGTCATGAGGACCATCACTCCGAGCGTAACCAAACTGTCGTAAAGCTAGAGAGGGGTTGTAGGTAATGCCTCCTCTTATGCCTAGAAGTGGCACATTAGGAAACTCCCCACAACGGTCAATGATAGTGACATTCTCCATAGATCTGGAGCACCAATGAATATCTGAATGCGAGAGTGACATGATCCTTTTGGACCATCTGAACCCTTGCTCATTCTTCATTACTGAGCGAGGAAGGTGAGAAATAAACCACCTAGAAAGCAAAGGTATGCAGCACATCAAAGTTCCTCTTGCCCTTGTAGTACGGGTATGAAGAGAATGTAGTATGTCTCCAAGCAATGTAGGCACTAGATTGTGACTCAGGAATATGTTGATGGCATGAACGTCTATGAACTGATCTGGATTGGGGAACAATACTAAGCCATAAATCAGCAAGGCTAAGATCTCCTCAAAAGCATCATAGCTCATGGCCCTCAAGAACAACTGAGCCTTTTCTATCAACACCTTAGCTAGAATACCCTTGACTCCGCTTCTCGTTTCTAGAACAATGTCAGACTTCTTCAGATGTAGAGCTGCAGCAATAACTTCTGGTTTAAGTTCCTTCTCCAAGCCTGTGAATGGTCTTTGATCAAGAACAGGTATACCTAGAAGTTTAGAGAACTCCTCCATTGTAGGAACCAGCTAGTAGTCAGGGAATGTAAAACAATGGTGCTTAGGGTCAAAGAATTGAAACAGAACACTCATCATGTCTTCATTGAACCCTGAAGTGACTAGATCCAATAGGTGACCATGTCTCTTGATGAACTGGGAATGATCAGACACTTGAGAAACCAACTCTTTAAGCTTGGCAGGTATTCCTACAAAGTTGATCCGGATAGTATTCCTACGAGCAGAAGCCATGACCTACAACAAAGAACAAAGATAAATCCTTTGGTCCTTGAAATGGTTAGTGAAAATGCTATGCTTATGATGCATGATGATGCTATGATGTTATGCTCAATCACAAACATGTGGCACACACAAACAAGTCACACCATAGCCCTAGGTTTAAAGGCTTGCATGAGGTTCAAAGGTAAGTACCCTCCCCTGAAGTTAGATGGTTCATCCTGTCCTACAAAGTAACCAGGTTCTAAGGGATCTCAATATCATTGATCCTTCACAAGGGTGGTTGTTCAGAAGGCAACTTACTTGCTAACCAAAACCCTCCAAGTTTAGGATCTCAATGAGTGTAGTATCGAGTATCAACCAACTTCAGTCTTCACCAAAGCCGGTTACCTCACTACTTTCTAAAGTCCAAGATGGGATAACTAGGGTTCTAAAAGTTAGTTAGTGCATTGACAACATATGGCAGCCTCATATTATCCTCAACTTGACTTAAGGAACATAAGCACCAACCAAGAAGTCACACTAACTATGGCCACCAGATCAACCATATCGGTATACGCCGTACAGTTTCCTTGGTCTATTGCCATTTACCTAAGGTACACTAGATCCGGGTTAGGACCTTTCACACATAAGAGCACCCCAACAAGATAATATAAAGCAAACAAGGCAAACAATTTAAAGTGATCTTAATTCCTAAGGGTACCCCTCTTTAATTTAAATCCCCAGCAGAGTCGCCAGTTCTGTAACACGGTGGGAGAACTGACTTTAGTTATGTTGCGGATAGCAAGAGTCGCCACCGACTTTTATTTTATCCAAAGGAAAGGCATAAAAGAACAGGAAAGACCTTTAAAAGATTTTTGGGTCCGGGGGGTAGGTTATGTAAAGGGAAGGTGTTAGCACCCTTTACATCCATGGTTATCCATGGGCTCTTAGTTACTTAGCTCACTTTGAATTGTTTTTGAAAATGTGAAGTGTGTGAATAAAAATTTTCATAAGAGTTAATAATGATCCATGTATGGATGCGTAAAAACTTGTTTTTGAAAATTTGTTTGAAAGTATGAAGTGTTTGAGAAATTTTTAAGTAGTGAGCAAGTAACTATGAGGTACCTACCCTAAAGTTAAATCTTTACTGTTCTTAAATGTTCTTTCAATGGTAAGACTATCCCTATTATTAAGGAATAGGTAGTCATTACCTTGGATGTAAGGGACATATGAGGGACATCTGTTTTATGAAGGCAACTGTGGGGTGTATTAAGCACTTAGGAGGGACTGTCATCATTATTCGAAAGGGACTTGATCTTTATGAAAGGCAACCATTAGGGACTTGATGACTTTTCTTTTTAAGGGACTTGCTTTATACACCCCACTTGACCTTATGATTAGGCAACATTGAGGGGTAGCCCTAGAAAGTGAGATGGCGATTAAAAATCGACTTACGTGTGTGAGTGTTTAATTTATATTTATCTTTTAATTAAAATGATCTAAATTCAATTTTAAAATAGAATACATGTTTACACTCCCTATTTTACTAACCATAGCAAGCAAATTAAATAAATTACATATTTACAAAAAATTACACCAAGGAGCAATTACAATAATTATAATAAACAATTAAAATAAATAGCAAATAAATAAATATAAATAATAAGCAAAAATAAATAAATAGGCAATAATAATATAATAGGGGTTAGTAAGAATGATAATTAAAATCAAAATAAATAAGGTTAGTGAAATAATCAGAATAAGCATAATTAAAAAAAATAAATGTATTAGTAATAATATGGTTAGTAATAATAACAATAAATAAATGGAATTAGCAAAATATTATAAGAACATAATTAAAATAATAAACAAAAGATTAGTTTTTTAATATAGACAATTACTTATAAATAAGAGGAAATATGAATAATAAAACAATTATTATAACATTTTAATTTATGTACAAATTATTAAATTATTTTTAAACATATTATAATTACAAAATAAAATTATCATAGGTTCAATTATTTCTAAACACATATTAAAAATTATTTATATATATAATTTAGATTACAAAACAAATTTTAAAAAATATTTACACATTATATGAAGAAAATAAGTTATAATTATATTTAAAGATTATATCTACAAAAATTAATCATATTTACAAAATTTTATATTGAATATTATATTTACAAAACTTAATTATATTAAATAAATATGTACATAATAATTATATTTATAAAATTTGATTATACTAAATATTATATTTACAAAAATTATAAATTTAAATCATAAGATAAATTAGTTTTTTATTATTTAGAAAATAAATTAGGGTTTTGTTAGAAAATATTTTTTAAGGTTTAGTTTAATATACAAAATTATTTAAATAAACATACATATATTATAATTTAATTACATAAAAAAATTTAAATTGAGAAAAATAAAAATTTAGAATTTTAGAAAATATAAATGTTGTTTTATATGTTATTTAAATATATATATACATGCATAATTTATTTTTAATTAATAATAAGAAAATAATTAAACTAATTAATTAAATAAATCAAAACAGGAAAAAAAAAGGTGGTAAAAAGAAACTTACCTTGGCTGGGTTTGAACCCAGGACACCTTGCCTGCAAGCAACAAAACGTACCACCAGGCCAGCCACGTATTGGTGATGATGGAATGAGTTGAATCAGTTTTATGCAATGCCTGGAAAAATCAGAAAAATAAATGGAAGCAAAAGGCCTGGGGGAGGATTGAACCCAGGACCTCTTAACACACAAACGCACGCATGATCATCCGGCTGGGTGAGCCAATCTGATATTGGGGCGAAGACGCGATATGTGACTAGCGGTATCTGAACTGCAAGCGCATAGCCTATCGAAGTAATATAAAAGATTGTCGAACCCACAGGGACTTTGTAATCACTCTAGTGCTAGAATGTTTTGCTAGTTTAGCTAAGGCGGATATTTGTCACGATTATGGTTTTAAGGATTAAAAACGGGAATTAAATTTAGTTTAAGGAAATAATGAGAAGGCGGTCGGTATGTAATTATATTAACCTATGCGGGTCAATCTAACCTAAGCTTATAAAGATGGTTCACTTAAATTATCCTGTAGAGATTACCAGTTTAAATACCCTCGACTCACACTCTCGTGGTCTTATCTCAGATCTTACTCCTAAAGCCCTATGCCTGCTCTCGCTAGCCTATAAGTGTTTAGAAAATAATTTTTGAAAACATAATAAGTCTAATTCATTTTAAAGCGCTCTCGCTGTATTTAAATCAAATGCCTAACTTTAGCTATCCGGTTAAAATCTCACACTCTCGTGGTCTCGACCTAACATATTTCACTTTTCTTACTCTCGTAACAAAAAGATTAATTTTAATTATAAAAAGCCACAGCCAGAATATAAGTTCTTAATTATTTTTAGCTTAGATTCGATTTTACCGTTTTGGTTTAGTTTATTACATACCGACTAATTAATTTAGCTACTCATTTTTATTATACCAACAGACAGATGCAGAAATAAATAAATAAATATTAAAGCATACATTATATAATAATAATAATATCTTAACATAAATAAATAAATAAACTTAATATAAATTATAAAATAAAAACCTGGATAATTAAATTCTTAAACTCCTTCTTCCACAGATTGGCAAGCTCGGAGTGTCGAAATCGGAATCGAAATACAATAAACAAATTCTGAAGCTAGAAAGAAATTAATTAAAATAACAATTTCCTAATGTTGGAAATTGTTATTGAATTGGGTTGGAAATAGAAACAGAAAAATAAAGCAAGAACAAGGCTGGAAAATTAAAAGGGTTCAAGAAAAAATACGGCAGAGCTTCCGCGAAAAAATCAATAATAATACTCTGTAGTTTTTAATTTGCATCTTGGGTATTTATAGCCGTGGAAATTGGCAGTTGAATTGGTAAGCGTGGGCTTCGTTCCGTAATGAGAAAATCCAGCAAAAAAGTAGCGTACTGGGTTGCTTCAGTTGAGGAAAAATAGGAGTCGTCAAAGACTCGTTGCACATCTTCATGAATAATTCAAATAATTTAAACACACTTTCCTTGTCACGTTCGTGACATGGGCGTAACGGTCATGTTCTTCAATTTAAGCGCGTCACGATCGTGACATTTGAGCAACGGTCGTGAGACCTCAAAATAGAGCGTCACGGTCGTGAGGATGTTGTGACGACTGTGAGTGCAACAAAAAATGTAGACTTAGCAGAATTGTTCTCTTCATCTTCTTTTCATGCTAGATTTGGTTCATTTGATATTTTTCTCATAGTTTGGCTCTAGACATGTTATACCTACAATGTGACATGAAAAACTCGAACAATCGGGAGTTAATAGGATCAATGTGCGATAAAATGGACTTAAAACTTAGTAATAAAGTGATACGATTTCTCGTTATCACAACACAGTTAGCACTCGAGCCAGACGAGTCATACACTTGAGCATAGACAAGTAAGCAGTTCATAGTCAAATTTATTTTCAGTCTCTTTGAGTCGAACTACGGTGTTCTGACTTCCTCATTGCACGCGAGGATACGTAGGCATAACTTAACAGTTATCGAACAAAAGTCTCTGTGTCTTCCCCCTCTTTCAGCTTTCTTTTTAAGCCTCAGTTCCTGAGCAATTCACCCTTTTGCACTGACACCTGTACTTTCTTTCCCTAGCTTTTGCACACAGATAACACATACACCTACCCCTTTTAAACACAATCTTGTAAGCGTGGATCCCGTCGAGTACGACGGAGGATCTGGGTGCTAATACCTTCCCAGGTCGTAACCAACCCCCTTTCTAAGTTTCTCTGGTTCGCAACCGTCTTATCCATCTCTTTCTAGGTTTATGCAGCATTACCTTTCCTTCGGGATAAAAATGCCTAGCTGGCGACTCTATTCAACCTCAACCCTTTCTCTTTCGCCGACCATTCACGTTTGCACCGTGGGACTTAATGTCTTTTCCGGGAGCGACACTTCACTATAATGCGGATAGAACTTCGCCAAATCAGTGAACTTCGCAGCGTACTCAGTCACAGACATGCTGCCCTGCTTCAGCCTCAAAAAATCGTTTTCCTTCTTTCCCCGAACATCTTCAGGAAAATACTTCCTTAGGAATTCTCTCTTGAATACAGCCCAGGTGACTGCCTCACCAAAGGCATCCAACTGTTGGTGAGTGCCAACCCACCATTCGTCAGCCTCATATATCAGTCTGTGTGCACCCAACCACACCTTGCTTCCCTCAGAACATTCCATAAATCTGAAGATCCTCTCGATCTCCCTGATCTAATCATGTGCTCACTCAGGATCACATTTCCCCTTGAATGTTGGCGGATCATTCTTCCTAAACTCATCGCTTTCGCGATCCCTAGCATTCCTCGGATTTTGCACGGTCTATGCCATCACTTGCATATCAGTGGCGAGTGCAACATCGTTCCTCCCAGCCATTCTAAATTTGTCACACAATAGCAATCCAACAATGATTTAGAACTAACAATAACAACAACGCATCAACAAGGCTAAACACTCGACAACAATATAACGACTCAACGACTCTACGACTCGACGACTCAACTACTTGGTCAGACAAACCGACCTACTCTGATACCACTTTGTAACACCCAAATTACCCCACAAAATATTAATAATTATCAGAGTAAAATTTTTCAACGAAATATTTGAGTGTCACAATTCTACTTCAAAAACCACCATAAACAGCTCAATGATACGTTTTCAAAAGTAAGTGTTCAACATACAACAGAATTATCTTTAAATCAATATTCAACAATTTCAAATACAAGAAAAAAAATTTTCAAAAAGAAACAACAGATAACAGTGACATCATCCCAACTCCCAAAGCGACATATCAGAGCCGACACTCTAAAGACGTGAAGTACTCCGACTTCACTGACCTCCACTCGACTTATCCTGCTCACCTGCATGTTACCAACATGAGGGTAACATTCAAACATAAGGGGTGAGATACTTACATCATAAAGATAATATAATAAGAATTAAGCAAGTATCATAAAAATACACCACTTCTCAACAACGACTATTCTACAACATCACACACAACAACAAAACATAAACCACAACATCATATACAACAACCACAACAATCATGCAATAAGACTCAACTTGACTCTATGCATGCAGTACCATGTTCGATCTCTATTTCAAGATCTCGTTCCCGTCGGAACTCTCGACCCCTCTTTCATGGTCCAGTATGATCCATATTTCATGATCACACCCTCTACCCCTATTTCATGGCCACATACGATCCCTATTTCATGATCGCACCATCATCACAACAACGACATACCCCACCTTGGTATGTTATACAACTATGCAACATGTCATGCAACATCAATGACATACATGCATACTCTCAATAACTACATCATACAACATCAATGACAACAACCACATATCGCAACATCTATCAATATACTACTAATCATCATCATCATCATAATTATCATGCATATCATAACATATAATCATATAGTTCAGCTCATACCACATCAACGCAACACAACATATCCTACAATATATCACATATTCATGTATCATTAACAATCATATGAAACACATCATCACCACAACTACTCATCAAAACAACAACATCAACATCAACATCAATGGACATAACGATTATGTTTAGCTACCCTACCCTAATCATCCTTACAATCAGGTGTATAACTCTTCTCTCGCAACTTCTAGCTACCCCACATCAATTCCTAAGCATTACTAAGTAATTAAATGATTTTCAGTATTTTTTTCAGAATTAAAAATTAATTTTTCACACTCCAGGGTTCACTAAGCGAGGGTCATAACTCACTAAGCGTCGAACTCCCTGACTCTGCTCGCTAAGCGAGCTCTGCGATTTCGTAAATTGCACTCTGCGCTCAACACCTTAAACCCGCTATGAATTCTTCCCAACAGATCACCAATTAACAGCCAAAATTCACAGAATATTGCATCTAATCGTCTAGCTAACACCAATCATCAACTAACAACAACATTCAACAAAAAATCAACATGATCTTTCTCAAATTCATCACAACACCAATCCTCATTATAAAACCCTTAAGATGGAAGAATCCCACCCTTACCTTTGGTTTCGTTGAGGAATTCTTCTTCTTTGCGAACTCTTCTTCACGATTAAGCCCTTTCCTTTTCTTCTCCTCTTTCAACTTTCACAATCATTTCACGTTCTCTCACAAACACAATTATGTTTTCCCCTTTTCCTTATTTCCAACACAACCCCTAAGACCCAACTTATGATCTTCCACTTTTACCCTTATTACTTTCACCAATTGGCCACCTTGTCCTTATCTCTTATTTATTCCATTTATCCCATAATAGTACAATTATCCACCAAAAATATAATTTACTATCACCATTATATTTGATAATATATATTATTCTTCACACACCACACCACACCACAACATTTTGAATAAAATATTTAAATAAAAATCGGGGCATTACAGGGTAGGGCCCAATCGAGCACATTCTTTATTTTCCCTACATTTTTCCATACCCTTTTCATTCTCTTTTCCAATTCCAGTTAGCATTTCTTTTGTTTAGCAGTAGTTTATTCTTACCCTTTGAAACAGTTCAAGCAAGCGTGGATCCCGTCGGGTACGACAAACGATATGGGGTGCTAATACCTTTCAGTTCGTAACCGACTCCCGAACCCATATTCTTTGGTTCGTAAGACCTTGTTATTTCCATTCTCTTCAGTTTGTGCAACATTACCTTTCCCTTTCCTCGAGATAAAAATGCCTGGCTGGCGACTATACCTTTTTTGCGCCACTTTCGCGTTTGTACTAGGATGAAAATCCGGGGAGCGACAACATGGTTCTGAGTGAACAAGGTTCTGAATACTAAAGACTTGATACTTTAAAGACCCAACAATCCTTTCCTTTACTCATGCTTCAATCATATTTCAACTAAAAGCCTCTGAAGTTCTATAGACAAGGATTAATGGTTAAGATAGTTATCCTTTCCTCTACTCATGCTTCAAACATTTATCAACCAGAAGCCTGAAGATCATAAGATAAGGATTAACGAATAAGAGGGAATAGTACAATAGTACAAAGACACTTCATTCCACTAACGATTCCATTACTACACTACCCTGATTTGGTGGTACGTAAGGACGATTGTGTGTACTATTTTTCACCATTGCCAACGACATTCCTTAGGCCATTTGTGATGTAACAGATCTTTTTCTCAGTGCATATATAAGGATTGTCTCATGAAGGAAAATACATAAGACTACACAATATTTGAAACACACATAAAAAGGAAAATTCTCTAACAATAGTGCATATTTTTCAAAAGCTCTTAACTGTGTTTACTCTACTTATTTAGAAGCACTTTATTGTAAACAAATCATTCTTGCAAACAATTATCTGTATTTCCTAAAGGACCGAGTGAAGGTCTGAAGCTTTAGGAAGACTAAGACAATAAATCTTAGTGGTTGTTAGTCATAACAGTTGGTTGTGCATTGTTGAAGTTGCATCAGTTGGTTGTGCAATGTCGATTGTATGTCACATCAGTTGGTTGTGCAGTTAGTCACAGAGTTTCTGTGCATTGTAATATGTTATGGTTATAGTGGATTAAGTCCTTGTTGAAGGCAAAATCACCTTGGCAGGTGAACCAAAGGTAATTTGTGGTTGACAAGTGAACTAGGATAATTTAACGTGTTCTTTCTCTCTTTTGTTGATCGATATACTTGTTGTGTTTTCACAAAAAGCTTTCATTTTTAAAACACCAATCCAAACCCCCTTTCTTGTGTTTTCTCACACCTTCATTTGTACATATGGTAAATGGGAAAAAACTCCTTAAGTTTACTAGGGTCAGCAGTTGGGTCCGATAAGGGACCAAACAAAGCATAATGTTTGCTAGTGATAGAGATATGAATCAATACTTAAGATTGATAAATTCTTCTTTGTTCTTTAGTGAGAGGTTCTGATACATATTGTTGATTACCCATATTATTTGGGCCTAATATCTTATCAATGGGAGGAAGACCAGAGGGTTTCTTGTTTTTCTTGATGTACTTGGTTGATTCTTTGGTAGTCTTGGTGGATGATGCCATTACTACAGAGCGTTTGAAGAAGAAATTGGTTTTTTGTGAAGAAGATGAAGAAATGATGAAAATGAATTTGCGCTTGAGAGTTCAGAAAAAGTAAGAAGTTGAAAATGAGTTGACACGGGCTACTTATAGAGCGTAAATCGAAAATGGTTTCACATCGGCATTAATGGTTGAAAAGTGAGTGGGACGCATGTCAGTCGGAGAGAGCACGATGAGACGGTGGTAGTTGAAGCTAACCACGATCTCATAGGCATTAGGAGGCGTGATGATTGTACAAAGATTCTCATGTGGGTTTTGAGGAGAGATTTTAGGAAAGTTTCATGATGACCATGACGTCATAGCATATGAATAATTTGTGGCGTTCAAATGAGACTTTCAAAAAATGTCTCTTTCTTCATTATGTCGAAAATGTCATTTTTGGGGGGCAATTTGTTAGATGAAAGTTTTGACGCCAAACTTGAATCAATATAATGAGAAAAATAAGAGAAAATACCTTTGAAGATATTCTGGAATTCGACAGAAAAACATTGTTGAAAAAGTCCAATCGAAGTGATCTTTGTGTAAGAGGGAAATGCTGAATGAGACTTATAAATATTTCTAAGTTTTAAGTCATAGTTCAACTGAGACAACATTAAGGTTGCGTTCGACAAAGAAATTTGAATTTGAATAAAGGAGGGATAATTGTATTTTGTCCTTATCCAGTTTCAAGGAAAGACGTGTGGAACGTTGTGATAGAAGGAAGACGTGCCGAGCGCGACGTCTTATTGTCTGGGAGAAAAACCGTTGGAAGTGGTTATTTCGACTTGTAGATATTTAGAATTGGCAGAATTTTTGACCAACAAGAAGTTATGAATTTAGTTCAGGATGTCACACCAGATGTTGTGACATTATCAAACAGAGTATAAGTAAATGAACTTAATTCAGGATGTCACACCAGATGTTGGGACATTATACCAGTTAATGAAGTAAGTTCAGTTTACAGGATGTCACATCAGATGTTGTGACATTGTATCAGTAAATGAAGTAAGTTCAGTTTTTCAGGATGTCACACCAGATGTTGTGACATCTCAAACCTGCTACCAGAATTAATTAATGACTAACAGAACTGAGTAAATTAAGGGAAGTTATCTGGAATTAATTATGGATGAATGAAACAGAATAAGGCGCATCTGTAGGGAGTTTTGTTATGTGACTTCACTATAATCAGAAGAACTGAATCACCTAGAATCTAGGAAGTAACAAACCCTAATTCAAGGTGATGACAGCATGCGTATCAGGATTGGATAAACCTACAGAAAGCCCAAAATCCAAACACCTATTTAAGCAATAGAAACTCTCAGAATAGAGTACGAATTTAAGAAGACCAAATAGGGTGTTTTGTGTTTTAATAGCAGGTTGTTTAATTGTACCACTTTATGAGCTTTTAAGCAAAAGTGTATTTGTGTCTTGATTGAAACTGTGAAGTAAGATCAAGTTGTTTTGTTTGAAGTATGACTTCAATTTTATTAAACTTGTAAACAGATCACTGTGTGATTGAGAGGGAGTGAGTTGGTACTCATATCTAAGTTGTGTCTTAGGTAGAAATTGCATTGGGTAGATATTAAGTGAAAGATTAAACTGAGTGGTTTAAGTCTAGAATTAATATTACTTGTATTGGATTTCCTCCTGGCTTGGTAGCCTCCAGATGTAAGTGTGGTTATACACTGAACTGGGTTAACAAATTCTTGTGTTGTTTAATTTTCCTGCACTTTAAGTTTTAGTTAAGTCTTCAAGTGTTTAAACATCTCATTCGACATCTCGTACCTGATCACATAATTTCAATTGGCATCAGAGCAGGCACCCTGCCTGTTTATACTGGGTGAGATCTAGGGACTGCAAATTCTGGAAACATGGACAGAGATGTAGGATCAGTAAATAGACCACCTATATTGGATGGATCTAATTATGACTACTGGAAGCCAAGAATGGTTGCATTCTTAAGATCACTTGACAATAGGGCCTGGAAAGCAGTCAACAATGGATGGGAGCACCCTGTCCAAGACACCAAAGATGGAGCAAAAGTGTTGAAACCTGAAGAAGAATGGAGTAAGGAGGAAGAAGATTCAACACTTGGCAACTCCAAGGCCTTAAATGCTTTATTCAATGGCATTGATAGGAACATCTTTAGACTTGTGCATCACTGTGAGCTGGCCAAAGATGTTTGGGACACTCTCAAAACAACTCATGAAGGAACATCAAAGGTGAAGATGTCAAGACTTCAACTTCTCACCACCAAATTTGAAAACTTGAGAATGAAGGAAGATGAGACAATTCATGAATTCTACATGAACATCTTAGAAATAGCCAATACTTCTGGAGCTTTGGGAGAAAAGATGACTGATGAAAAGCTTGTAAGAAAGATTCTCAGATCTTTGCCAAAAAGATTTGAGATGAAGGTCACAACAATAGAAGAAGCTCAAGACATATGCACAATGAAAGTTGAAGAGCTCATTGGTTCCCTTCAAACATTTGAGATGAGAATGAATGACACAATTGTAAAGAAGAACAAAAGCATAGCCTTGGTGTCAAATATTGATAAAGAAGAAGAAAATGATGAATCAGAAACTGAAGAAAACTTATCAGAAAACATTGCTATGCTTGGAAGACAATTCAAAAAGATTCTCAGAAAGATGGAAGACAAGTCCAGACCAAGTGGAAGATACACAAACTCTTCTGAGAACAAAAGACCTTATGATGCTAATAGAAGGTCAAATTATGATGAAAAGACTAGTCAAGAAAAAAGGATTAAATGCCATGGATGTGAAGGATATGGACACATCAGAAATGAATGTCCTACCTATTTAAAAAGGCAAAAGAAAGGTCTCTCTATAACCTGGTCTGATGAAGACTCAGGAGGTGATTCAGAAGAAGAATCAACTAAGCATATCACTGCTCTAGCTGGATTATGTGAATCTGAAAGTGAATCCAGTGATGGGGAGCTTACTTTTGAAGAGCTTGAGCAATCATACAGAGAACTAGTTAAAAGGAGCACTAAAATATGCATGGAGAGTATAAAGCAAAAGAAGCAGATTGATGCACTAAAAGATGAAAAAACAAGTGATCTAGAGATCATTGACACCTTGAAAAGTGAAGTAAGTCTTCTCAACTCCAAGTTGGAGCACATGTCCAAATCTGTTAGAATGCTGAACAGTAGCTCAAGCACATTGGATGTTATTCTCAACAACAATAAGCATTCAGGGGATAGAAGTGGACTGGGATTCAACAAAATTCATAAGGTTGAAGCTAGCACCAGCAAAACTACTTCAAATTCCATACAATCAAACAAGATGTCCCAACAGATGCTTCAACATTATGAAAAGAACACAAAGTCAAATATAATGTTCCAACAGATGTCTCAATATCATGAAAAGAACATAATGAAGAAGAAGTATCAAAGATGGAGATGTCATCATTGTGGAAGGTTTGGACATATCAAACCTCATTGCTACAAGTTGCATGGATATCCAAATCAGATGTATCAGCAACCTCCTAAGCAGAAGATAGAGGTTACCAAGAAAGTGCTGCATAGACATCAACCTCAAAGATATCAGCAACCCCCTAAGCAGAAGACAGAGGTCATCAAGAAAGTATGGGTACCTAAAGCTAGTCCTCATGTTGATCAAAGCTACATGCCCAAGAACAAGTTCAACAAACAACCTTGGAGCTCTACTAATGGACACTGCACATGGCAGAGGTATCAAAAGAAACCTCAATACAAATGGTCAAAGAAAGGTGTTGCATATATAACTCATACATCCCTAAGAGTATCAGCTAAAGAAGACTGGTACTTTGACAGTGGATGTTCAAGACACATAACTGAATTGAAGAATCTGCTAGTAGACTTAAAGTCATATTCATCCAGATATGTAACATTTGGAGATGGAGCTAAAGGTGAAATCAAGGGAGTTGGAACCTTGGACTGTCCAGATGTACCAAGACTAGATGATGTGCTGTTGGTAAAAGGCTTGACTGCTAACTTGATCAGCATAAGTCAATTGTGTGATCAAGGTTACAGTGTAAACTTTACCAAAACTGAATGCATAGTGTCTAATAAAGAACAAAAGGTTGTCATGAGAGGAGCCAGATCTAAAGACAACTGTTACATGTGGGAACCTCAAGACTTCAGTCTCACTTCAACTTGCTCTTTAGCCAAAGAATAAGAAGTGAAACTATGGCACCAAAGACTGGGTCATCTTCATTTCAGAGGCATAAAGAAAATCATATCTATGGAAGCTGTGAGAGGTATTCCTAAACTGAAGATTGATGATGGCAAAATATGTGGTGAATGTCAAATAGGCAAGCAAACCAAGATGTCCCATCCAAAGCTCCAACATCTGACAACTTCCAAAGTTTTGGAATTATTGCATATGGATCTTATGGGACCTATGCAGGTTGAGAGCCTTGGTGGTAAGAGGTATGCCTATGTGGTGGTTGATGACTTTTCAAGGTATACATGGATAAATTTTATCAAAGAAAAGTCTGATGTATTTGATGTATTCAAAGATTTATGTCAAAGAATACAAAGGGAAAAAGCCAGCCGTGTGATCAGAATAAGAAGTGACCATGGAAAATAATTTGAGAATAAAAAATTCTTAGATTTCTGTTCTTCAGAAGGAATAAATCATGAATACTCTTCACCAATCACTCCTCAACAGAATGGGATTGTTGAGAGGAAGAATAGAACTATCCAAGAATCAGCAAGAGCTATGATCCATGCTAAAAAGTTACCTTTGTACTTCTGGGCTGAAGCTATGAACACATCTTGTTACATCCATAATAGAGTCACTCTAAGGAAAGGAACTTTGTCCACAATCTATGAAGTCTGGAAGGGCAGAAAACCCACAGTTAAGTACTTCCATGTGTTTGGAAGTAACTGTTATATTCTGGCTGATAGGGAGCAAAGAAGAAAAATGGATCCTAAAAGTGATGAAGGGATTTTCCTTGGATACTCTATAAACAGCAGAGCATATAGAGTATTTAACTCTAGAACCAAGGTTATCATGGAGTCCATAAATGTGATAATTGATGATGCTCCTACAGATGTTACAGAAGATGTTGGAACATCTGTTGACATACAAACTGAAACTGAAGAAAAGAGTGATCATCCTGACTTCACTCAAACTGATGCAAGGACAGAACAATCCAGCAAACCTCCCTCCATCAGAATCCAGAAGGATCATCCCAAAGATTTGATAATTGGGGATCCCAACAGAGGTGTAAGCACTAGGTCAAGAGAGGTGATTTCAGGTTCCTGCTTTGTCTCAAAAATAGAACCTAAAAACATCAAGGAAGCTCTTATTGATGAATACTGGATTTGTGCTATGCAAGAGGAATTAGGTCAATTCACAAGGAATGAAGTGTGGAATCTTGTTCCTAGACCTGATGACATAAATGTGATTGGCACTAAATGGGTGTATAAGAACAAGTCAAATGAGCAGGGAGTTGTTACAAAGAACAAAGCTAGACTTGTAGCTCAAGGATACACACAAATTGAGGGAGTAGACTTTGATGAAACCTTTGCACCAGTAGCAAGGCTTGAATCAATCAGACTACTTTTAGGAATTGCTTGAATCTTGAAGTTCAAGCTATTTAAAATGGATGTGAAAAGTGCCTTTCTAAATGGATATCTTAATGAAGAAGTATATGTAGAACAACCTAAAGGTTTTGTTGATCCAAGCTGTCCAAATCATGTGTACAAACTAAGGAAGGCTCTTTATGATCTGAAGCAAGCTCCAAGAGCATGGTATGAAAGGCTGACTACTTTTCTTATCAAGCAAGGGTACATGAAAGGTGGAATAGACAAAACCTTGTTTGTTAAAGATGAAGAAGGAAATGTCACGATTGCTCAAATATATGTAGATGACATTGTTTTTGGTGGGATGTCAGACAGGATGGTTAAACATTTTGTCACTCAGATGGAATCTGAATTTGAAATGAGCCTAGTAGGAGAATTAACCTACTTTCTTGGACTGCAAATAAAGCAAATGGAGGACTCCATGTTCATTTCCCAAAGCAAGTATGCTAAGAACATTGTCAAGAAATTTGGGATGGACAATGCTACTCATAAGAGAACTCCTGCCCCCACACATTTAAAGCTGACTAAAGATGACAAGGGTGAGAATGTAGACCAAAGCCTATACAGAAGTATGATTGGAAGCTTATTATATCTGACTGCTAGCAGACCAGACATAGCATTTGCAGTAGGTGTATGTGCAAGATATCGAGCTGATCCAAAAGTTAGTCATCTAAACCAAGTCAAGAGAATTCTGAAATATGTTAATGGTACTTGTGACTATGGCATAATGTACTTTCATGGATGCAAACCAATTCTCACTGGCTTCTGTGATGCTGATTGGGCTGGAAGTGCTGATGACAAAAAAAGCACTTCATGAGGATGCTTCTTCCTAGGAAACAATTTGATTTCTTGGTTCAGTAAGAAACAAAATTGTGTATCCTTATCTACTGCTGAAGTTGAATATTTTACAGCTGGAAGCAGTTGTTCACAGTTGGTTTGGATGAAGCAAATGCTCACTGAGTACAATGTCCCACAAGATGTCATGACATTGTACTGTGACAACTTAAGTGCTATTAACATATCAAAGAATCCTATCCAACATAGCAGGACCAAGCATATTGATCTCAGGCATCATTTCATCAGAGATCTTGTGGAAGAGAAAGTAATCTCATTGGAACATGTAACTACAAATCTGCAATTGGCTGATATATTTACTAAAGCTTTAGATGCTACCCAATTTGAAAACCTAAGGGGTAAATTGGGAATCTGCTTATGTAAAGTTTAGCAGTTATGGAGATGTGCCAACATATCATATGACATCGTGTGGCATGATCACCAGATGGCAACACCAGTCTGGTCAAGCACTTTGTGTATTCCACTCCTAGAAATTCTCCAAGTAACGGCTCTTATAAGAATATCAGCTCACTTTCAGCTATTCATCTTCTCATCATTCTCTCACAACAAATTGCTTACTATAGCTAACTTTCAGAGATCATCAAACTCAACCAATCTTAATCTCTTTCTTCACCACATTCTAAAATGGCTCAACACCAAAACCCTAACATCTCTGAAGAAATCCTCAACAAGGAAGATGTGGTGCATGCAACCCCCATCTCTGTGGTACCCATGGATTCAACTCCAATGGACGAAATCAGAGGAAGTGTTCCTCTTGCTCAAAAGCCAAGAACTCCTACTGTAAGAAGGGCAAAGGAACCTGTATTCAGCAAAGCCAAAGGCATGCCTTCATCATCAAACACCACTCCAAAAGCTTCAGAATATGTTGATGATTCTATAAAGGAACTGGTGAACAGGATCTTGTCTGAGCAAAGAGTTGTGAGTGGAATCTCTATCCCTCTGAACACCATGCCAGCTCCACAGGAAGAACAACAAAATCAGGCTGAAGAGGACACTCCTGCTAAACAGGATGTCCCAATAGATGTTGAAACATCTGAGGAGCAATAAAAGACCTCCACTGATGATGCTGAAGAAACATCTGAGAACCAGCAAAAGGCATCCACTAATAGTGATGATGAAACATCTGAGGACCAGCACAAGGCCTCCACTGAAAATCAAGCCTCTGTTGATCCACCTGCTGAAGAGGAGATTGCTCAACCTCCTCCTGTGGTAAACATAGAGCATGATTCTGATACAGAAATCATTGCTTCTGTAAACCCTAGCATAACCAAAAGGCTTAGAACTAGGAAGGAAAAGAAGAATGCAGGACATGCAACTCCTGAGAAGAAGCAAGCTACACCAAAGAAGGACAAAACTAAAGTTGTTTTTGGTCCTACAAAACAATGGAGCAAGGTGCAAACACAGAAGAGGAAAGCTGTCACCCCTCCAGATTCAGATGTTGAAGAGGATGTCCCAACATCCCCACCAAAGAAGAAACCAGCACCCTCAAGGTCATCAACTGCTGTTCCAGAAGCTCCTCTGGACAACATCTCTTTCCATCATGTTTCAAGTGTGAACAGATGAAAGTTTGTCTATCAAAGAAGGGTAGCACTTGAAAGAGAGCTGAGCAGTAATGCACTTGAGTGCATAGAGGTAATTGATCTCATCTCTTCTGCTGGCCTATTCAAAACTGTATCCAACTTCTCTCTTTGCTATGAGCTGCTAGTCAAGGAATTCATTGTAAACCTCCAAGAAGATTGTGCTGATGGTAAGTCTGCTGACTTCAGAAAGGTATATGTAAGAGGGAGATGTGTGGAATTCTCTCCTAGGGTGATCAACCACTATCTAGGAAGAGAATCTGATGGTCCAAATGAGTTAGGGAAGACTGATAACCAGGTTTGCAAGGTCATCACTGCAAATCAGGTAAAGACTTGGCCAGTTAAAGGTAAACTGTCTGTGAGTTTGCTGACAAGAAAGTATGCAATGCTACATAGGATTGGAATTGCAAACTGGGTTCCTACCAACCACACCTCCTCAATAGCAACTGGATTGGGCAGATTTATATATGCTGTGGGCACCCAAACAAAGCTGGATTATGGGGCTTATATATTTGATCAGACATTGAAGCATGCTGGATCATCTGCAACTAAACTGCCAATTGCCTTCCCTTCCTTGCTGTGTGGAATTATGCTTAATCAATATCCAGGTATCCTCACTGAAAAGGACTCCATTTGCAAAAGAGAAAGTCCTCTGGCCTTCCACTACAAGCTGTTCTTGAGTCATCATGCAGCTGATGTTGAAGCTCCCTCTGGGACATCTGCTGGTCCTTCAAAGGCAAAGTCTCCAATCTCCAAAGCTGCCTTGATTGCTGAGCTGAAGAACACATGCAAAGAATTGGATGCAAGGAAGCAGAAGCTTGAGAAGATTATCCAAAGGCTGGAGATTGAAGAGAGTGCTCAGAAAGCTGTTGCTTCTGATGAGGAGACTGAGGAAGAGGAAGACACTGAATATGAGGAGTCTGAGTGAAAATTGTATGTGAGGAATATGTAATGACTGTTTCTGCATTGTACTTTTGAATTAGTAACTTTGGCCCCAATTTATGTCTAACAAGGGGGATAACTGAACAACAACAACAATGTATGATGCTAATTACTGATTAATGAAAAACTTCTGTTTGCTTATGAACTAAAGCTGTGATTTTAATGAAAATTTCTATTGCAACAAGACTGAATACATGTATGTTTGAGGGGGAGTAAACTAACACATGACTCAACAGAAAAGAACTGCTGCACTCTGATAACCAGAAAAGTATGTTAGCCAAAAATTAGCCAAAGGGGGAGTTTGTAGATGTTTAGAATTGACAGAATTTTTGACCAACAAGAAGTTATGAATTTAGTTCAGGATGTCACACCAGATGTTGTGACATTATCAAACAGAGTATAAGTAAATGAACTTAATTCAGGATGTCACACCAGATGTTGGGACATTGTATCAGTTAATGAAGTAAGTTCAATTTACAGGATGTCACATCAGATGTTGTGACATTGTATCAGTAAATGAAGTAAGTTCAGTTTTTCAGGATGTCACACCAGATGTTGTGACATCTCAAACCTGCTACCAGAATTAATTAATGACTAACAAAACCGAGTAAATTAAGGGAAGTTATCTGGAATTAATTATGGATGAATGAAACAGAATAAGGCGCATCTGTAGGGAGTTTTGTTATGTGACTTCAGCATAATCAGAAGAACTGAATCACCTAGAATCTAGGAAGTAACAAACACTAATTCAAGGTGATGACAGCATGCGTATCAGGATTGGATAAACCTACAGAAAGCCCAAAATCCAAACACCTATTTAAGCAACAGAAACTCTCAGAATAGAGTATGAATTTAAGAAGACCAAATAAGGTGTTTTGTGTTTTAATAGCAGGTTGTTTAATTGTACCACTTTATGAGCTTTTAAGCAAAAGTGTATTTGTGTCTTGATTGAAACTGTGAAGTAAGATCAAGCTGTTTTGTTTGAAGTATGACTTCAATTTTATTAAACTTGTAAACAGATCACTGTGTGATTGAGAGGGAGTGAGTTGGTACTCATATCTAAGTTGTGTCTTAGGTAGAAATTGCATTGGGTAGATATTAAGTGAAAGATTAAACTGATTGGTTTAAGTCTAGAATTAATATTACTTATATTGGATTTCCTCCTGGCTTGGTAGCCTCCAGATGTAAGTGTGGTTATACACTGAACTGGGTTAACAAATTCTTGTGTTGTTTAATTTTCCTGCACTTTAAGTTTTAGTTAAGTCTTCAAGTGTTTAAACATCTCATTCGACATCTCGTACCTGATCACAGAATTTCACGACTTAATATATATAAGAATCTCAGTGTTAGGATTTCTGCGTGTATTCAATTATTGTACAAATACTCAAATTTACTCAGTATCTAACGCATTGAAAAAAGAGTGTCATTGAGAATGTACGTTTGATTACACCACCTTTTTACATTTCAATTAAAGTTTATTCATATTTTTTTCTCAACAATTTATCTTACATTGCAAGTTATTTTCAAAGCATATTTATTGCATTTTTCTTTACATTATGCAATTTATCTCTTTAAAATGTTCAAAACAAACATTCTTCAAATATGAATATTGTCGAAACGTTCATACTTGTTAGTGCTCAGGGTCCCAAATATTAGAGGGCCTCAAAATTCAAAAGATAATTTTTTTTATTAATATTAATAAATATGAAAAATATATTATAATAAAAAAATAAATAAAACAAAAAAATGTTATGAGAAAAACTTAATTTATAAAAAAATAGATAGATATATCAAAATAATTATAATTAAATTAAATTTTAATTAATATATAATTAAATTTTTATATGTTATTTTCAATGCATTAAAAAATTAAATCTATATTTTAAATTAGAAAGAGGTTTCAAGATTTATTGGGACGACCTGCTTGTTCAAACTTAATTTAAACATATAATATATATATATATATATATATATATATATATATATATATATATATATATATATATATATATATATATATATGATCAATTTAATCGATTAAATAATTAAAATATTTTAATTTTGAAAGATTGTTTACCCGATAAATAGAAACATATTAAAAATGCATACAATGTATTAGAAACATAAGAAATTCTAAAAATAAAAATAAAAATAAAAATGAATTGTATGTTGTAGTATTTAGAGAAGTAGTACCATATTTGAGTTTTCTATATTATATAGATATTTCGATTTATGATATTTTATTTTCTTCCCCAATAAAAGAAAATCCAGACAAGCAAAATAAACTCGCCAAATTAAACTTTTTGCAACCGAAACGCCCCGTTACAGTTCGACGAGCGGAGCGAAAAACAGTTTCGATTGAACGGGGTGTTTTTTCAATCCCAAAAACACTAAAAAATTGATCATTGATAATCATCATCAAATCAAATACAAATTAAAATCAACAAAATTTGGTTAGATCTTTGATTCGGATCTTCATTTCTGAATTCTGAATCTACAAAATTATAATCATCAATTTAGGGGTTCAAGTTCAATCATGGATAGCATAATGAATAAGCTTCGGAATCTCGATGCATATCCAAAAATCAACGAAGATTTCTATTCACGCACGCTTTCTGGCGGTGTTATCACTCTCGCTTCCTCCATTGTCATGCTCTTGCTTTTCTTCTCCGAGCTTCGTAACTCCTATTTTCCTTCATCGTTTTGTTTTTTTTTCTTTGTTGTTTCCGTAATGTTGAGTTGAATCTCATTATTTTGTTTCTGTTACTGTTTTAGGGTTGTATCTTCATGCTGCAACTGAAACTAAGCTTGTTGTAGATACTTCTAGAGGAGAAACGCTGCGTATTAATGTAATGTTTAGTTGTTGGAAATTTTATATTACAGTGTGTTTATTGTTTATGTATGTTGAATTTGTTATGCAATGAGGTATTGATTTTTTTGTTGTTTTGATGGTGAAAGTGCAGTTTGATGTTACATTTCCTGCACTAGCATGTTCTGTACTTAGTATCGATGCCATGGACATAAGTGGAGAGCAGCATCTGGATGTAGTATGTATTATTAGAAAAACTTGTTGGTTTAATTTTGTTTTGTTTCTGTTTTCCGCTCGAACACTTAGCGTATGTTTGGATTGGTTGTGTTGTGATGTGATGGAATGGAATTGAATGAAATGGAGTGGTAAATAATGCGATTCCATTGTTTGAGTTTGCAAATAATGGATGAAATAGAATGCAACATGATAAAATCCATTCCATCCGATTATCCATTTTTTATTCCATCCTATTTGGGGTGTATGCAATGGAACATTATTAATAAAATACCCAAATAAGATCTATATTTCATTTCGCTCCGTTTCATTCCGTTCTGTTCCATTATGCTCCGTCCTGTTCCATTATGCTTCTCTCCATTTTGTTGCATCAATCCAAACACAACCTTAAATGTTCTAATGCATATTCATCTTTGTGATGATTCTAATGCATATTCACCTGAACAATTTGTAATGTGTTATTTGTCTTTTGTCTTTTGATGCACGAGTTCAGAGACATGATATAATCAAGAAAAGAATAGATTCTCATGGCAACGTGATAGAAACAAGGCAAGATGGAATTGGTTCTCCCACGGTAAATTTTATGGTTGTTTGTCTTTATTTTAATGACAAATGTATTATGTAATTCATATATATATTTTTTATAGCAGTCAATTGATTTTTACTGTTATTAGATTTGCTTTTTTTTTTTTTTTTTTTTTCATTTTTAGTTTATGTATCTCACATTGTAAACCGTTTATTAAGTTTTCACAAGCTTGACTAGCTGAAATCATTGACAAGACATATTCTCTTTTGGAAGGGAAATTTTATGAAATGTCTCGTTCACTTTAAGATGCAATCCTATTAACTTTGCCCCTTCCTAACATTATACTAGGCGTTTTATCCATAATTTCTTTATATCTCCCTTGCTTATACTTATTTGTAGGGTAGTTTCATTATATCATAACTGTTTCTCTGCCCAGATTGACAAGCCCTTGCAAAGACACGGAGGCAGGCTCGAGCACAATGAGACTTATTGTGGATCCTGTTATGGTGCTGAGATGGTAAGCTTGGGTTAAAGTAATGTTTTATAAGGATAAGTATGTTATATATTTATATTTTAATTCCTTGTTTATGTATTGATTTCTGGATAGAAGAGAGTGAAGTTTTGTTTCATGAGATATTCATAAAAAACTGACGGTCAAACCCGTTAAGAGATATTTAGAGGTAAATAGTCTAGTTTTGATTCAATACATGATAGGATTTTATGGCGCCAGCTAATCCATGTAGCTGATTCCATCTAGTGGGAAAAACTTAATTGATATTGCTGTTATATTCATGAAATATTCCTATTTCCTAGCATCTCATATTTGATGCCTACATGAATTTTGCACATATTCGTGCTTGCAGTCAGATGAGCAATGTTGTAATTCCTGCGAGGAAGTTCGTGAAGCATATCAAAAGAAAGGTTGGGGACTCTCAAACCCAGATGTAATCGACCAGGTTTGTCCTTATAAGATTTTGACTTTCAACTTAATAGTATTTCTAAGCACATCGCTGAGAAATATACTCTGGGTGGAAGGAAACTTCTTCATACTTTTAAAATCTATGCATAAAGACTACCAAAGTTCATAGTTTATAAGTACCCAAACTCTTGGAGAACCCTCCCTTAGAAGCTAGCCATCAAAAGGCAAAAAACAAACTACTTAAATACTCCACCCAACATCCCATACCACCTATATGGGACATGGACTCCCTATAATACCCAAGTCTATAGCAGTTCCCAGACTCGCTGCCAGTATTATATTACATAATCAATTATTTATGTTGATATTTATAAATATATATAGTGTTAAGAATATTTGTATATAGAATAGTCCCACATCGACTATATCATGTAATTAGTTATAATCTCTTTATATATAATAATGTCTCCGTAGTACTTTTAAAAATACACGGCTTAATCTAAATGTCTTTTAGTCTCACATATTTCAACAATTTATATTCAACATATTTAAGCAGTTCTCAGACTCGCTGCCTGTATTATATTACATAACCAATTATTTATATTCAAAATATTCGACTATATTTGAGATCCTGATAACATTGTGCATATTTATACTAATCTTGATGTTCATAGTTTATCAGTACCCAAGCACTTGGAGAATCCTCCCTTAAAAGCTAGCAATCTATGAAGCCTAGATACTTGATACGATACTGACACGATACAGATACGGAGATACAAGACAATTTTAAAATTCAAGATACAATACGGCCACGATACTTTAATAAAATATATTAAATATAAAATTCAAGACACGATACGGATGCGGATATAGAAACATGACTAAAATAATAATAAAGATTCACTTACTAGAAATGATCAAAATAAGTGACAATTACATCCTTTATGTACCAATTAGAATATAACGAAAATATCATTAGTGCTATCCAAAAAGAACATATTAATAATATTTATTTAGAAAGAAAAGAACATCATTGTCTAATATTTAACACTTCACAGTTAAATCTAATGGCGTCGCTCTCCTCTCTCCCATTCCCGTCATCAAAGAGACGATGAAGCTTTCTATTCTGTTCTGACTCTTCATTTCCTGACACCTTCTCATTCCTTTTATGTATTTCTTATTCTTTTATAAAAAGAAAATGTTAAAAAATTTGTATATGTTACTGTTCTGTCGTATCCCGCACCTATTAGTTCCTTTCCGCCGTATCTTATGCGTATCATGCACATATCTTAAAACGTATTTGACAATTAAAAAAATTGCTTGATACTTCTCTGGTATGTATTGGGGAATATCAGACACGTATTGGTGTCGGATACATATCGGACACCGATAATTTAGCAATTTTGGCATATCAGGGTTTCACAGCTGGCAATCAAGGGAGAAGAAGCAAACCACTTACAACTCCACCCAACATCTCATAATACTCGATGTGGGACTTGGACTCCCCATAATATACCCAAGTCCCTATCAGTCAGATCCCTGATACATTACATAACAAGTTATTTATATTCAAAATATATAACTATTTTTGAGATCCATTTGATCACATCGTGCATATTTCACTAATCTTGAATTTCAATTGAAATAGTTTTTCTGCCACCTGCAATGCAGAAAATATGGTCGGTGTATTAGTTTGTTTTACTATGTTTTCACTGTAAAAGAAAGTAATTTTCCTGATAAATTTTGTTTCCTTTATAGTAACATTTTTATTATTAAATGTCAAATGAACCGTTGTCCGTAAACAATCATTATTTTGTAATGCAGTATTATTTGTTGATGAATAACCAATTGTGCTTTGTTCTTTTGTAAAGAGTTAATCTTACAGCTTGTTCACATTGCCTGTTAACTATGTTTCAAAGGATGGTGATTTTTTTGTCACTTCACCTTCAATTTTTATATATGCATGTATATGTCTCCTAATTTATTGTTAAATCTAATTGGCTATGGATGATGCTTTTTTTCCCTATCTATTCTGCTGCCCAAGTCAAATTATTAATCTGATATGCCCATTATGGTGTCTGGTATGTATGCATCACTTAGTGCAAAAGAGAAGGATTCTTAGAAAGAATCAAGGAAGAAGAAGGTGAAGGATGCAATATGTATGGCTTCTTGGAAGTAAACAAGGTGGCAGGGAATTTTCATTTTGCTCCTGGGAAAAGCTTTCAGCAATCTGGCGTACATGTACATGATATACTGGCTTTTCAAAAGGAGTCATTTAATGTAAGACATGATATGATTTTTATTCACATTGGTGACTTTTTATTGCAATTTTACTGCATATATTTGATAGCTTGATGTCCACATGACGAAGTGCAGTGAGTAAAGTGAATAGTGTTGAGGGGTATGAATGAATTATAATTAGTGGGAAGTGGAATTTAATTCAGGGGCTGAGTATTTGGGTGATTCCCATCTTAGAAAGGGTGCTCTTACTTTGACAGTATCATATACTTTTCTTCCTTTTGCGAGGAGATTCATCTTCATCCATTTTCATTTACTTTACTGTTTATTCATATAATATAGAGGATTCATCTTCTGAGTTCTGAGTTTTTGATTAATTCCATTTCCCACAGTTTCAGTTTATCATATTATTTGAGTTCTGAGTTTTTGATAATTCCATTTCCCACAGTTTCAATTTATCATATTATTTATTTCTATTAAACTGGTATCAAAGCTTAGATCCTTGGAGCTACTGGTAGTATTAAAAGAATGGAGCTATGATGAGAAGATTGGAAGAGATGAGGGAGATGTTAGTAGGACAGAGACACATGGAAGCTTTGATAAGAAGTATGGATAAGGCATAGCTGGGAAAGGAAAACGATACTGTAGAATCGAGGAAACACTGACAAAGATGAAACAGAGAGGAGCAAGAAAGAAGGTTGCAAGGTGGTAGCAAAATCTGACTTTGATAAGTAGACGAGTTGCAGAACATAGAACTAATGTTGGAAGCAACTAAAGTAAATAAGATCCAGAGAGGCTAGGGAGTTCAAGACTCGACGCAGATGGAAGACCCACTGCTTCCACCAAAATTGTCGGATACCAGCTCAAATGTGGATATGAAGAAAATGTTGATGATCATAACTAGAATCAGATCCAAGCTCTCCCACTTTGGAGAAGGAAGGGCATGTGACGGTGAAGCTATTGTCATTGATAATGAAATCTGACATTACTCCAATGACAATACAAACAGAGGAGTCCTCGTGGGATGCATTGTGGACAAGCAAGAAGGAAAAGAGGTGTCAATCGTGCAGGTTTGGATTTCACACATTGTTCAACTAACAAACCTCTCCAGAAGCATTTAATTTGAGGTCACTGAGGGAGTGGGATGGGTCTTCAACAACGACAGAGCTTTGGGTATGTGAAGTTCCGGTCTAAATACCTCCAGTAGAGCCACCAGACAGAGTTGCAGTTTTGACGCCACTGGTTGTACCACCTAGCTTGAGTACTCCAGTTGTGAGGTACATGTTGTCGGTTGGACTCAAACTGATTTTTCGGCCAACATATATAAAAGCTGCTGGACCAAAGTGCAGA
This sequence comes from Lathyrus aphaca, assembly GCA_963966055.1. Taxonomy (NCBI): domain Eukaryota; kingdom Viridiplantae; phylum Streptophyta; class Magnoliopsida; order Fabales; family Fabaceae; genus Lathyrus; species Lathyrus aphaca. The sequence continues at coordinate 167,982,506 of OZ014523.1, forward strand.
AGTGCTAAGAACAAAAGAAGGGTAGCAGATTGGGTGCATGAGCCGATGGCTAGGGTAAACAGAGAATGAGGAAGAAAAGTAATTGGGGCAAAATTAGAAGGGTACCCGGACAACCACCTGATAGAGCAGAAATCAATTTAAAAATCGATGAAAGATGAATTGTATATATGAGTAATTGAAATGCAATAGAATTCCAGAGCAAAGCTCCACAGTTAGAGAACAAACGTCTCTTACTGCCTAACCATAATGATGGTTACAAAATAACAAGTGTCCCCCCCACTAATTCTCTCACTCCACTACTTATTATGAGAAATATCTCAACAAACTGCCAGCTCAGCAATCACGCTTCCTTAGTGACCCTTTTCTTAACCATCCTCTCATAAACATGCCACACCTTAGGCCCAACATAATTCCTATTAGCCAACACATCCTCCTCCCTGTTAAGAGGCCCAGTCCTATTTCTATCATCACTCTCCCTTACAATAGCAGCCTTGTCCTCAAGGTTGATGTCAGGAAATTGACTTTTCAGTAGCAGTTCGTCCTCCCACGTAGCATCTCCAATCTCCATTCCCTCCCACTGCACTAGCCATTCTCTGGAGTGCTTACCAGCTTCAAATTTATCCCTCCATGATAGCAGTTTGGCAGGGACCACGTCCCCATTGTCTACTTCCAGACTTGCCGGTAGTTCATTAGTTTGTGAATAGTTCCCCACAACTCTTTTTAACTGGGACACGTGGAATGTTGGGTGGATTTTGGAACTAGCTGGTAATTGTAATTTGTATGCAACTGACCCTATCCTCTTGATGATCTGATAAGGCCCGAAAAACCTGGGGGCTAACTTTTGATGAATGCGTTGGACCATCGATTGTTGTCGATGGGGTCTGAGTTTGAGAAAGACCCAGTCTCCCACCTCAAACTTCACCTCCTTCCTTTTCTTATCAGCCTGAAACTTCATCTGCTCTTGAGCATTCTGCAAATTGAACTTCAATTGCCTTAATGCTTCATCTAGATCTCGTAATTCCTGAGCCACAGCCTCCACTCTCGTCTCTCCTTCTAAGAAGTGCACCAAGACTGGTGGCTTCCTGCCATATACCACCTCAAATGGGTTAAACCCAGTAGAAATGTGAAATGTAGTATTATACCACATTTCGGCCCACGGAACCCAGTGTGCCCATGACTTTGGTTGTTCTGCAACGAAACAACGAAGATACGCTTCTAAACAACGATTGATCACCTCGGTTTGCCCATCCGTCTGAGGATGATAGGCCGAGGACATCTTCAAAACTGTACCCACCAATTTAAATAACTCCCTTCAGAAAATACTCACAAATAAAGGGTCACAGTCACTGAGAATCGACTCGAGAATGCCATGTAAACGGACGATTTCCTTCACAAAGATAGCAACAATAGAACGAGCAGCGAAAGGATGTTTAAGTGGCACAAAATGACTGTACTTAGACAGTCGGTCAACCACCACCAAAATTGCTTCAAAACCATTGCTTTTAGGTAATTTGGTGATGAAATCCATCGAGATTTCGCTCCACACCAAAATTGGTATAGGCAGTGGCTGCAAGAGACCACTGGGTGTAGTAGCAGCATACTTTTGCAGTTGACACGTATCACAGGACTTGACAAACTCCTGTACCCGCTTCATCATACCTTGCCAATACAAGGTACCCGCCATTCTCCTATAAGTATGAAGGTACCCCAAATGTCCACCTTTGGGTGAAGAGTGAAATTCTTTGAGTAATTCATCGATAATAGCTGATTTGGCCAGAATAACTAGTCTATTTTTGTAGAATAAGACATCTCCTTTCAAGGCAAAACCCGGTTTCGCAGCAGGGTCATTCTTGATAGCTGCTATAATGCGTTGTAACACCGGGTCTTGTAACACCTCTTGTTGCAACTGTCCATCTTGTTTCCAAATAGGATACGAACGCATCATTGCAACCTCTACTTCTTCATGAGATCTAGACAGGGCATCAACAACTTTGTTTTCCGCACCTACCTTATAGACCACCTCAAAGTCAAAACCAAGTAACTTTGCCATCCACTCTTGTTGATTCACAGTTGTGATTCGTTGTTGCAGTAGATGCTTCAGGCTTTTCTGATCCGAGTACACCACAAACTTTCGGCCCAACAAATAATGTCTCCAATGTTGCACAGCTAAGACCAATGCCATGAGTTCTTTTTTATATGCTGATTTTGATAGTTTTATGGGGGAGAAAGCCTTACTAAAGTAAGCAATTGGATGTATCATTTACATCGGTACTGCCCCCACACCTTTACCGGACGCATCGCATTCAATCTCAAAAGGCAATGCAAAATTAGGCAAAGCTAAAACTGGGGCAGTAGAGATTAATCTCTTTAACTGTTCAAAAGCCACTTCGGCTGCTGCATTCCAATGAAAACCTTCCTTCTTTGTTAGCTCCATCAGCGGTTTTGCATATTTGCCATAATTCGCAATGAATTTTCTATAGTAACCGGTTAATCCTAGAAACCCCCGCACTCCCTTCACATTTTTTGGAATTGGCCACTGCATTACACTGTTTACTTTTGCAGGATCAACAGACACCCCTGCATTTGATATCACACGGCCTAGATACTCTACATGCAATTGACCGAAGGCACACTTATGTCGGTTTGCAACAAACTGATGCTGTTTTAGGACTTGTAACACTGTCTCGAGGTGTCTTAGATGAGCCGACCAATCCGCACTATACACAAGTATGTCGTCAAAGAAAATCAAGACGAATTTCCTTAAAAATGGCTTAAAAATAGTGTTCATCACTGACCGAAAGGTAGCAGGAGCATTTGTAAGGCCGAAAGGCATTACCATGTACTCATAGTGACCCTCATGAGTACGAAAAGCTGTTTTATGAATGTCGCTTTCTTTCATCCGAATCTGATGGTACCCCGCTTTCAAGTCTAGCTTGGAAAAATAACTAGAACCATGTAATTCATCCAATAGCTCATCTACCACAGGAATGGGATACTTATCGGGTATAGTGACTTTGTTTAGAGCGCGATAATCAATACAAATCCGCATGTTTTATCCTTTCTTTTTGACAAGGATAACCGGACTAGAGAATGCACTATTGCTATTGCGAATCAGTCCTTGCTGAAGTAGCAGTTGAATTTGTAGTTCAATTTCATCCTTTTGATGATGAGGATATCGATATGGTCGCACATTAACAGGCTCGGATCCAGGCAAAAGCTCAATAGAATGGCTAGTGTTGCGAATCGGAGGGAGACCCTTAACATCATTGAAAACAACAGAAAACTGGTCTAAAAACACTGACAGCTCCTTGCTATGAGATTGAGACATGACCTCTGCAACATGGCCTCCAACTATCATGGAAGTAGACCAACAACACCCCTCTATGATGGTAGCTGTGGATAGTATACTTTGTAATGAAGATGTCCTGTCTTGCAAAGCTTTTCCTATTAACCTTACGGCTTTCTCACCATGTTTGAACACCATGGACATTTCCTTCCAGTCCATCTTCACCTTTCCCAGCGTTTCTAGCCAAGCAACTCCCATAATAAGGTCCACTCCACCCAATTCCAACACATAGGCATCAAAAACAACTTGAACCTCACCCTACTGCATTGACACTTTATTACATTTGCCCATTGTCAAGACCCTGTGACCATCACCCAATTTAACACCCAGAGGAGCAGAAGGAGCCATAGGTAAACCCAACGACTCAACCACCATTGGGGAAATAAAATTGTGAGTCGCCCCGCTGTCAATCAACACCAGAATTGTAGCTCCCTGTATACACGCTTCCAATTTCATGGTACGAACTGGGGACAAAGTCAAAGAGACCCCAAACACACCCAGTCCCTTGCATTCCAATTCCCCGGGTTCACCATCTTCTTCTGACTCTGCTTCCAACACAGTAATTTCCCCATCCTCATTCATAGCCTCATTATCACCGAGAATAATCACACGCAGCTGCTTTGTCGCTCATTGATGAAGCAGATCCCAACGCTCATTGCATCAGAAACACAATCCCTTGGCGCGAAGTTCGTTTACCTCCGCGGCGGGTAAGTGACGCACACCCCTAGGGTTACGCCAACCACCATCATTGGAACTCCGACGTACAGTCGACGAGGACAACGGAGATCTATTGGCCCCGGTGGTTGCTATCGACCCTGAAATTGAGTGGGTGTTACTCGATCCACCCCCAGAGGGAACCGGGTTAGAGGACCCGTTACTCTCACCCGCACGATGGGCCACAAACTGTTTTTGAGGACGGGCCCAATAAGATTGACCCGGTTTGTGTCTTGACCCGGATCCTTGACCCGAGACCTCACTAAACTCACGCTCCACATCACGTGTTAATTGCATTGCCAAGTATGGATTTCAGGGTTTGAACATACGAACACGAGAATGAATGTCGTGACGCAAACCACCGATAAAATAACCCAGAAATTGTTGCTCCGGCAACCGTCCACACTGGGATGAATATAGCTCAAATTCAGCAACGTATTCCTCCACTGAACCGGTTTGTTTCAACTCCTTGAGCTCTTCAAACGGGTTCTCCAAGCGCCCACCCCCAAATCGAATCATCATTGCCTCAGTCAAATTCTCCCATGTTAACTCCTCAGTCGAATCACGCCAAAGATTGAACCAATGAATAGTAGGACCTTCCATGCTGAGTTTCGTCAACTGAATACGAACATCCTCAGAAATTCGCTGGACTTCAAAATATGTTTCAGCACGGATAATCCACGCCACCGGATCGTCGCCGTTAAACGCATGCAATTCCACCTTCTTAGCAGATAAACAAAATTCATCTAACGGTGATGTCACTGTTGCACCACTCTCTTGAGAATTGGCAGAAACAGTCAAAGCACGTCGAATCTCCTCCGCAATAAACATATGCAAATCCTCAATTCTGGTTTCTACCCGTCCCATGCGTTCCTCAACTGCAGTAAGTCTCTCCGCCATTCTGGTTTGCATGAACATGGTAGGTTGGACCAATTGATAGAGCAGAAATCAATTTAAAAATAGATGAAAGATGAATTGTATATATGAGTAATTGAAATGCAATAAAATTCCAGAGCAAAGCTCCACAGTTAGAGAACAAACGTTTCTTAGTGCCTCACCATAATGATGGTTACAAAATAACAAGTGTTCCTCCCACTAATTCTCACTCCACTACTTATTATGATAAATATCTCAACAAACTGCCAGCTCAGCAATCACACTTCCTTAGTGACCCTTTTCTTAACCCTCCTCTCATAAACATGCCACTCTCATAAACATGCCATACCTTAGGCCCAACATCATTCCTATTAGCCAACACATCCTCCTCCCTGTTAAGAGGCCCAGTCCTATTTCTATCACCACCCCCCAAGAAAATGAGTCAAACCCAATCCAATAATGAGAAGAGTCGAATCTTTGCGAAATGTGGAATGAGTATGCAACGTTTTACCCAACTGAACTCTGCAGGTGGAGGGGAAGCACTCCAAAAACAAGAAGGTCTAGCATTAATGGGTCAGGCCAATGTGAGGAAAAGAAAATGTGGTTGTTTCTAGACACAAGGCTTATTACTGCAGCAGCAAGGAGGATGTGTTTTTTGGGCAAAAAATACATCCCAAAACAGAGCATTTGAAAAGCAGGAAAAGAGAGGTGATTTCAAAGGAATTGAGGTGGGAGTGTGAGAGGTATAGTGCGCATGAAGTTGGAATTTAGAGGATGTGTATTAGGTGATTCCCATCTTAGAGGGTGCTTGGATGTGTATTAGCATTGGGTGATTCCCATTTTAGAGGGTGCTTTCACACTGGAGAGAGTGTCGTTTACTATCTTCTTTTTACAAGGAGATTCATCTTCATCCATTGTTATTTACTTTTGCTGTTTTATTCATTTTGTATTAAGGATTAATCCCTAGTTTGTCATTAATTACTACATTTCCATCAGTTTCATTTATCATTATGTTGGTTTCTATTTTAATGGTATGGTACGTGAAATATAAAAACAATGAAAATAGTTGGTTTTGCCAATAAAATATCTCGCATCACTCATCATATTTCAAGACTCTAACTTGTCTACAACATCTAATACAGTTAACTCACCACATCAACAGAATCGCCTTTGGAGACTATTTTCCCGGTGTTATAAACCCTCTTGACCGGTGAGCTCTTTATGTTCTAATAGTTACTAATCAAATTAACTATTTATCAACCTTGACTATTTTATTCAAGATACATTCCAACACTTACTTGATTATCAGTGTGCATTGGAAGCAAGAAACACCAAGTGGGATGTACCAGTATTTTATTAAGGTTAGTATTCTAGACCTGTGTGTATTGCATACTAGTTTTATTCTGTAGAGGTAATTTTCAAATTTTAATATATATGGGTTAATCAAGGTTTAATTTACTTGATGGTTAATGTTTGTCTATCTTTATTTCCAGTCCAATTCATAAAAAAAGTTGCTGTAAACTGTAACTTTGTTATTTCTTCTATTAGTCTTGGTCTATGGTTTTGATTTTGAATTCACGAGCTATTTGAATAAAAAGTCAAAATTACAATCGTGAAAATGAATTTTGATCCAGTGATATATTGGAGTATATTTGGGTTGACACTTGAATAGGTGTTGTTGATGAAACATTTTCAACATTTACATACAATGTGATCTCATAAAATAAACTTGTTACGTTGATGATGATTATTCTTGAAAAAAGAGTATTATGCCAAGTATTTAATTGCAAATATTCCGTCTTACATTGAACTGGAAATGGTTTGAATATTTGGACTGGTGTTGGTTCGATTCGAATATACCAAACTGGTTAACCGAACTGTTATGACAGGCCGGTTTGGTTTGGAATAAACTATTAACAGTTCAGCTCAATTTTTCTAAACTATTGTAACAGTTCAGTTCAGTTTCCCCGTGAATCAATCCATAAATCCTTGTAAAAGATAGACGAGTACACAATGAGATTAGTCGTCATCAGATTGAATTTTTTTATTGTATTTTTGTTATGATCATTTGTCTCTTCTCTACTCCCTCATTGCCCCGTACCAACACTTGGGTCATGGTTTGTGATGGTGTTGATGTGTTTCCTCTGAGTTATCCAACCCAAAGCGGTAATCAGGTACCTTACAAAAACACATAGAAGAGACTTTGAGGGGGACTTGCTCGACCTCGGAAACACCAATGTACAGGAAGTACATCAGAGCAGAGTGGGAGGGGAGGAAAGGATATGGAAGGCTGAGGGACAGGGAGGGGAAGAAAGGGTGCTGCCACTAGGAAAGGGAAGGTGAAGAGATCTGTTAGGACTGAGATGGAATCCAGTGGGCCAAGAGGAGGAGTGGGGCCCAATGAATCATTAATCAATCATGAGGTGGGACCCAGAGAATGGAAGGTATATTCTAGAAGGGGTAAGATGGTCACTAAAGGCTAGCTGTACTGGGTGACGTGGGGAGAGAGAAATGAGCTAATGACCACTTTGCTAAATATAAGGAGTGGGAGTAGGTATGAGGGATTTACCTTGGATTCTGTTGGCTGTAAGAATGAATAGGAAGTAGCTTGTCTATAGGAGCTTCAACTCTCTGTCAGAATCTAGGGATTTGATTACTCTTCATTCTGTAATTCTCCATTATTGACATAATAAAGCTCATTATTACATTTTCAATGTGATATTCCTTCTGTTTCTGTTTTTTTTTCTGGTTCGACCTGCCGGATATGCTGGGGACTGGGTCATGCCACCTAAGAAAACTCAGTTAGCTCTGCTCAGCAACATGGACGCGAAGATTGCAATCCTAGAAGAAGAAATCGTATGAGTGAAGACAACACTAGCAACAATGGAGAAGAACCAGGCTATGCTCATAGCCGTGCTTGAGAAAAACCTGGGGAAATCCGTTGTCACTGTGGATAAAGATGAAGTTAACATGAGAGGTAACGGAGAAGATTCGGGAAAGAAGTTCGAGAACTCTAATTCGCGAAAAAAGCAGAGTGAAGCGATGTCAGAATTTCGACAATCTGTGAAGAAGGTTGAACTACTCATGTTCGACGGAGAGGATCCGATGGGATGGATCTCTTGCGCTGAGGTGTACTTTCGTGTGCAAGATACTACACCGGCAGTGAATGTAGATCTGGCCCAGTTATGTATGGAAGGTCCTACCATACACTTTTTCAACTCGTTACTCAACAAAGATGAAGAACTCTCATGGGACCATTTGAAGAGCGCGTTGGTGGAAAGATATGGGGGTCATGGCAAAGGGGATGTGTATGAAGAACTGAAGACTCTTCGACAAGTAGGGACGGTGGATGAATACATCACCGAATTTGAGTATCTCACAGCTCAAATCCCTCCATTAACGGATGAACAATTTTCGAGATACTTTTTACATGGGTTGAAGGCGGATACAAAAAAAAAGGGAAGGTGAGAAGTTTGTCGGCAGTGGGAAATCTGAGTAGGGGAAAGTTGTTGCAAGTGACAAGAGTAGTCGAGCGAGAGGTTAAAGGTGATGCTGGAATGGGTTACAATAGGCACTCCAAATCGGGTCAGTGATATTCCATACCCGAATTTGGTGGGGCCCACAAGGGAGGTGGATCTGACTGGATCATGGTCAAAGGGAAGGATGGTAGGCCTAGTGGAGGTAATAAGGGGGTAGTGTTGGGCCCAGAAATGAAAAAGGCAGAAATGGCCCACGAGATAGGGGTTACTCTCATTTGTCATACAATGAATTGATGGAGAGAAAACAAAAGGGCCTTTGTTTCAAATGCGGAGGGCCTTTCCATCCCAAGCATCAGTGTCCGGATAAACACTTAAGGGTATTGATAACGGAAGATGACGAAACGCAAGGAGGGGAAAGGGTGTTAGCGGTGGAGGTGGAATAAGAAGGAGGGTCTGAAGGGGAATTGAGCATCTTGAGCTTGTTTCAATTGGGCCAGTTGGGTGGGGGTAAACCTCAATCTATAGTGGGGCCACCCACAATTTCATTCACAAGAGGTTGGTGCATAAAATGAGTTAGGCAGTGGATGATTCGGTCTCGTGTATCAAATTAGGCGATGAATCTCGAGCCCAATCCATAGTGGCTTGTCCAGATTTAAAGATTGATGTAGAAGGGGTGCAATTGCGAACCCATTTATTTGAGCTGGGAGGTGTGGATATTGTTCCGGGGCGGGGGGGTAGACTGGTTGAGTACCATGAGCTTTTGGTATGATAAAAAATTGATCACTCTGCAAGAAGTTGAATGACGAAATGGAAACCTTGAATAGTGTCGTGGGGTGTTCGAATAAAAGAGGAAAGGGATGGATGAGAAGGAAAGGGGTAGTGAGAAGGACCTCAATGCTGAGCAACAAAAGGAGTTGGAGGGACTGTTGTCCAAATATGAGAGCAGTTTCAAAGAACCTAAAGGACTACCTCCAAGAAGGGAGAAGGAGCACGTTATCAATTTGAAGGAAGGACATGAAACGGTTAATGTGAGGCCTTGTAGATACCTCTACCATCACAAGAATGAAATAGAAAAACAAGTGAAAGAGTTGTTGGCCGCAGGTGTGGTAAGGCCCAACACAAGTTCTTTCTCCAGCCCAAAGATTCTTGTCAAAAAGAAGGATGACTCATGGAGGATGTGCATCGATTATAGGGCTCTTAATAAATCCACAATTCCAGACAAATTTCCCATTCCGGTGATAGAGGAACTGCTTGATGAGCTCCATGGGGAAACCATTTTCTCTAAGCTGGATCTCAAATCCGGCTACTATCAAGTGAGAGTTCATAAAGATGTACACAAAACGGTCTTTCACACCCATGAAGGACATTATGAGTTCTTAGTCATGCCATTTAGACTAATGAACCCACCTTCCACATTTCAAAGCTTGATGAATGAGGTATTTCGAGTACAATTGACAAAATTTGTGTTGGTGTTCTTTGATGACATTCTTGTGTACAATAGATATTGGAGTACTCATGTAGGTCATCTAGAAGAAGTGTTAGCATTCTACAAATGCATGGTTTAATGGCTAATAGAAAGAAGTGTCACTTTGCACAACAATCTGTGGACTACTTGGGACATGTGAACTCAGGAGAAGGGGTTGTTGTAGACCCTAATAAAGTTGAAAGTGTAATGAAGTGGCCAATCCCAAAGAATGTAAAAGGGGCGAGAGGTTTTTTGGGATTAACCGGTTACTACCGTAAGTTTTAAAGGAACTATGGGAAGGTAGCTAGACCTTTGACGGAACTAACGAAGAAAGATACTTTTACATGGAATGAAGAGACACATAAAGCATTTGAGAAGTTGAAGGAGAGCCTTATAACAACCCTTGTTCTTGCCCTCCCTGATTTCACTAAAGAATTCACTATTGAATGTGACGCATCAGGTATAGGAATTGGGACTATATTAATGCAAGAGAATAAACTTATTGCTTACTTTAGTAAGGCACTGGGTGTGAGAAATGTGACTAAGTCAGCCTATGAGAGGGAGCTGATGGCAGTGGTTTTTGCTATCCAACATTGGAGGCCCTACTTGTTAGGGAGGCGTTTTACCGTATCCACATATCAAAAAGGTCTCAAGCAGCTTCTACAACAGAGAATTGTGACAGCTGAGCAACAAAATTGGGTAGCAAAATTGTTAGGATTTGATTTCAATATCGTTTACAAACCCGGGAAACTGAACAGGGGTGCGGACGCTCTATCCAGAGCTCATGAAGGGGGAGAAGTATGTGTGATGACTTCTAATTTGTAATGGAAGGATGCTGATATCTTAAGAGAAGGATGTGCCTAAGACTCTTACCTTCAGAAGATAATAGCTGATTTACAAAAGGATGTAAACTCTAGACAAGGTTTTGTTATCAAACAAAGGGTGTTGTTATATGAGGGTCGATTGGTGATTTCCAGTAAGTCATCGTTAATTCCTACTCTATTGAAGGAATTCCATGGCACATCTCAAGGTGGACATTCTGGTTTCTGTACGACCTACAGGAGATTGGCTGCAAACGTATACTGGGTGGGTATGAAGAATGTCATACAAGAGTTCGTGAGAAGTTGTGATGTCTGCCACGCCAGAAATACTTAGCCAGTGCACTAGGAGGTTTGCTGTAACCTCTGCCTGTACCCGACAAAATCTGGGAAGACATTTCAATGGACTTCATCACAGGATTGCCCAAATCAAAGGGGTTTGAAGCTATTTTAGTAGTAATGGACCGTTTATCAAAGTACTCCATTTCATTGCTCTTAAACATCCATACACCGCCAGGACAATAACAGAGGTATTTGTAAAAGAAATTGTTAGGCTTCATGGTGTTCCTCTATCAAATGTGAGTGATATCAAATGTGAGTGATAGAGACCCCATTTTCATGAGTAATTTCTGGAGGGAAATATTTAAATTACAGGGGACTAAGCTTAAGATGAGTAGTGCTTACCATCCTGAATCTGATGGTCAGACAGAAATGGTTAACACAGATGTTTGTGACTTACCTAAGGTGCTTCATAGCTGACCAGCCAAAAACTTGGATGTATTGGACTCCCTGGGCAGAATATTGGTTCGACACCATTTACCATGCTTGAACCGGCAAAACTCCCTTTGAGATAGTTTATGGTAGGACCCCTCCAACCATTGTACGATGGATCTCCTAAAAGTTAGAGTAGAGGCTGTACAGAATGAGTTGCTTGATAGGGATGAAGCTATCAGACAACTAAAAGCTCACCTACTAAGAGCCCAAGATAGAATGAAACATTTTACTGATAGGAAACGATGTGACAAGAATTTTGCCATAAGGGAAAGGGTGTTTGTCAAACATAGAGTTCATAGGCAAAAATCAGTGGTATCACGTATTAATGCTAAGTTGACAGCAAAATACTTTGGTCCTTACCCAGTGGTAGGGTTGTTCAAAAAATTCATAAACTGAACTGAATTGTCGAACCGAACCGAATTGAAGTTAAAATAACGAACCGTTATGTTTGGTTAGTGAACCAAACCATATTGCATAAAACGGTTCTAGAACCGAACCAAAACTATAACCGAATCGAAATTGAAACCAACCGAACCAAAACTGAAAATGAACAATACTAAAAATAAGTTTTAAATTTCTTAAATTTTTTTTTGAAAAATAGGTTAATGGTTCGGTTCTTTAATAAATGGTTTGATTCGGTAAAATTTGTCTTCTAACGGTTCGATACGGTTCAGAATTTCTAAATGGTATACCAAACCAATTATTTTGGTTCGGTTCAGTTCTGAATAAATTCAAACGGTTCGGTTCAGTTCAAGTAAACTTTTACTATGGTTCAGTTCGGTTCGGTTTTTTTTTTTTACGGAACTGAACCGTGAACAGCCCTACCCAGTGGTTGAACGCATAGGAGCAGTGGCCTATAAACTAAAGCTACCAGAAGATTCCCGCGTGCTTCCAGTGTTTCATGTGTCATTGTTGAAGAAAGCTGTTGGATCATACCATGCTGAAGTGTTTCACGTGGGGGGAGAGAGAAATGAGCTAGTAACCACTTTGCTGAATATAAGGAGTGGGAGTACGAATGAGGGATTTACCTTGGATTCTGTTGGCTGTAAGAATGAATAGGCAGCAGTAGTTTGCCTATAGGAGCTTCAGCTTTGTGTCAGAATCTAGGGATTTGATTCCTCTTCATTATGTAATTCTCCATTATTGACAAAATAAAGCTCATTATTACATTTTCACTGTGCTATTCCTTCTGTTTCTGTTATTCTTTTTCTGGTTCCTAACAAGATCAATCTCAGGAGTGTGTTTCCATTTATACCCTTTGTGTGTATGGTGCGTATACCTATATTTTGGGTACATATGAACATTGAACACACCTTTCCTCTAATAACCAATAGTTTCCATCATCCAATTGCAGAGAATAAGCTTATCTGTGACACGGGATTGCAATTGTGAGGCCAATTCATGAATTTTTTATTTTAAATAGTTTGTCTCTTAACTAGCATTTATGTATGACCAATTATGAGCTATTTAAATGCTTCCTAAGAGTAACCAAAATAACAACAGAACTTAATCACCACCTAATCAACTTACTAATTAACAACTCTTAATCACACTAACTATTCTTTATTCTATGTTCGAACAATACACCCTTCCCCCTCAAAAACAACCTTGTCCTCAAGGTTGCATTCTACTAAAAAGTTCTTCGGGTTGAATAGTTGTTGAAAATAAGAACCATCTTTGAAGTGGACAGTAACTGATGAGACTGAATAGTTGTTGAAAATAAGAACCATATTTGAAGTGGACAATAACTGATTGAGGCCCACATCGAACATAAATGCAGCATTTATTCTTTGGTTGAATTCTATGTTGTCAACCGGGTCCACTGCAACACGTTTGACCGGCGATGCGTGTTCAAAAGATGCGGCGATCGTGGCCACTGATCTCGCGGAAATCACACCCTGTTCACGTCAACAATTAGAGTTTGCAGATGTGACCAGTGTGTTTCATTTTTTATGGGTATATTAGTCAATTCAACTTATTTCAAGTAACCTATTCTTCATGTCTCCTACAGGTATAAAATGAGGTAGTCAGAACTCTAGTAGTTGAAACCTACCTCAAGTTTATACCTGTAGAGCTATTCTACCACTTCAGACTCTGCTAGCCATGACTTTGAAAATGACCAATCATTCGTCAACCATATCTTGTCACTATTTTATTTCACCAAGACTTTGATCGCTTGCTGCCCGGTGTCTGTTCTCACAGTTTTTCCATCTACCAATGATCCTTGATCTCCAAAATGTCATTTTTACCATGTCTTCTTGCTCCCAAGAATCCATTATTCTTTTGTCATCTTGCCTCAGTTTATCCATCCCTTGATCCTTTTCCGTCCTGGCTTCTACAATTACTTCCACATTAGACCCATGATCCACCCCTTCCTAGATTGATTTCTTGTTCAGAGTCTTCCTCATCCACCTTAGGCTTGTTCTTTGCTTTCAATTCCAGCAGGTCAGAGAAATTGTTAGGATCCTGTTAGAAAAAGTTCTCAAAACTGGACAAAATCGAGTAATCAAAAGAATGAAGATTGCAAAAGAGAAACCTGAAATCTCTATTTTATGATAATAGGAAAATTATAAAAGTACAAAAGATTCTCAACTGAGCGCTCCTCTTTCACACTGGATTAACCAGTCATAAAACCCAGTTAATTTAAGCTATCCCTCCACTCTACCAATTGAGGGCTATTTACAAGGATGTTACAATCAAAATCTTATTTAATATCGGAAAGGAGTTGTAAGATTGTAAATCGATGAATCAATCTTTACACAAATGGTAAGATCCTACCCAATTTAAAACATGACATATGACATATATATTCATAAAACATAATTTGTATACTTACTAAAAAATAATTTGTGGTAAACCACCTCAAAAGATCACAACAATTACCCAATCACTAAACAAATAAATTGTTTATTAATTTAAAAAATAATATTACATAATTAATTTTCTATTATTATTATTATTATTGTTATTATTATTACTATTATTATTATTAAATGTTTGAGTTTTTTAAATCACATTAGCAATTATAAATTATTAAATTCATTTTAAAAAAAAAAAGCCAATCCTAAAAGAGTAAAACAATCCTTACACCCAAAAAAAAAAGATTAATGGCAAACTAATTATAATGCGTTGTTATAGTGCTTAAGAAACTATTAAGAGTTTCACATTGGACAATATATGGCCTGAACATGTCTTTATAAGTGGGGGTAATCCTCATCCAGCCAACCGATTTTGTAGGATTGAGTTAGGTCCAACCACACATTTTCTAACATGGTATCAGAGCCTGATTTAAGATCCGGTGGACCACCTTCTATGGTTTCTGCTATAATACCACCAATCATTTATTTCCACGCTCCAGTTGTCTAGTCCTGAGCGTGAGGGGGTGTGTTAAGAGTTCCACATCGGACAATATATGGCCTGAACATATCTTTATAAGTGAGGGTAATCCTCACCCTACCAACCAGTTTTGTAGGGTTGAGTTAGGCCCAACCACACATTTTCTAACAGAAACTAAGCGTCACCGTCTCCATGCATTTCAAACATGTTAATTTAAGGGTTTTTTATTTTTATTTTTATGTCCTTGTTTTAAAGGAAACAGGTTGCAATCCCGAAGAACCACAACTCTGTACAACATGTACAGGGATGGTGATGCACACGATTCTACCGTTTTTACGACTTTGCGGAGATCCCAGTCGCTCTGACCAATTTGTGATCCTTCCCATATGCGAACTCGGACAGCCCTATCAAGATCGCAGAACTGCACGATGTCACGAGTTAGATTGTGATTTTGACTACCATGGCTATTTAAAGACATGCTAAGAATAACCAAAATAAAACATAACTTAAACATCCGCTCTAAATTACTATATTCAACTAGCTCACTTCTCTAACAACTCTTTTAACTATTATAATTATCCTTCATTCTTTATTCTAACACCTTAGCATTTGCAGTGCTTTTTTCTCTAGTGTAACCGCAGTACTAATGGGCAGTGAGTTTCAATGAGTGCTTTTTTCTCTAATGTAACCGCAGTACTAATGGGCAGTGAGTTTCAAGGACTGCCTGTCCATAGAAACCATCAGCTTTTGTAGAAAATGCAACAATTGAAATTCTGTAAGATGGTGGTGACTAGCGAGAAATAAGTCACCACCAAGGCTACTTCAACGACTATCAAAGAAATTAGATACCATTGTCATTTTTCAATTGTTCTTTGACTCTTCATTTGATTTTGCACTTCATGTGACTGCTTAAAGGCATCTGCATTATTATGCCTGCTCCACATACAATCATGCACCGTTTTGCTCACTCCTATGGCATCCAAGTATCACCACTCCTTCAGTGTGGTTTATTTGCTTTTCCCGTGTATTTTTCCTCTCTTAATTTCCAACCACCTGTTGTAGGATGTCAGCGATATTTGTTTGCTCTTATGAAACAATTTTGGAGTGGCTCTGGCTCCTGTAAACTTGACTGTGGATCCGCCCGGTTTAAGTTATATGTTAACTTGCTGCATGCTTTATTTTATATCATGATAAATGCCCTATTGGTCTATCACCACTGAGCCACAACACTTCAACTGCTTTACTTGTTTTATACTCTATCTAATTGTATTCCATATCGTTTTTTTTTTTTTTTTTTGGTGTCCCAAGCTGTGTTCTTAACAGCTTTTGTTCTTTATAATTAATACAACTGAATTATTAATTTTTTCCAAAGGAATTTCCGGTGATAAAATATAATATTTTATACTTTCACACTACTAATAGCAACAATGAGGATATCATGAATTTTATAATACCTATTAGGTTTTATTAATAGTTCTCATCTTCAGTAAGCCAAACACCTTTTGGGACATCTCTCAAAGCATCACAAAACCTTTTGACCGATATGCCACCTTTTGCCTTTGACTATTTTGCTGCATCAGGAAGATGTTATACTTGCTGTTCAGTTCACAGTTTTCTCAGGCTAATTTCATTGTAGATTGTAGATTGTGAGCCTTTTGAATTTGCCACTTTCCAGTGCAATACCCTAATATTGCACCAACAAAAACTATTATATTCAAATTTGGCCACTTATTTCATGTTGTTTTTCAGGTTGTGCCAACTATGTACACTGACGTCAATGGGAACACTATCCAGTCAAATCAGGTTATTGATCTTATAGATGTCACTTTTTAACCTTTCTCTTGTATTCTTTTTACAATTACAACATTATTAAAAGTCCAATTGTTTTTGCAGTTCTCTGTGACAGAACACTTCAGGACAGCAGATGTAGGCCATCTGCAATCCCTCCCTGGAGTTTTTTTCTTCTACGACCTTTCCCCAATTAAGGTTGTTTTTTGTTTTTCAAAATTATCATTGCTGTTTGGACAGATATGGAATATCAAAATCAATTACTGCAACTGGACTTTTCTTTACTATTTTCTTTCAAGTTTTGTTTTTCAAATCAGTTTCTCTTTTTATTCCTTCATGCTTTGATCTTGATAATATAGTGGAATTTCATTTTGCAGGTTACTTTTACAGAACAACATGTATCATTCTTACATTTTCTCACTAATGTGTGTGCCATAGTTGGAGGTATATATATTCCCCTATTCGTCTTCAATCTTGCATAATTGGCTTACATGAGCTTAAAGGACTTGTATAATTTGATTTGCATGAATCATGGTTAATCTTGCATGATTGGCTTACATAAGCTTAAAGGACTTGTATAATTTGATTTGCATGAATCATGGCATAACCATACTAGCTGTTTGTGGCATGCAGGTGTTTTCACTGTTTCTGGAATACTAGATTCATTTATCTATCATGGTCAAAAGGCTATCAAGAAGAAAATGGAACTTGGTAAATTTAACTGATAGTTCTTCTCTCAACACATACGTTGTTGTTGGAGTACATTCCAGCTAATGGCTCTTGAGAGACAAATCTATTCAAAGAGAAGATCAACTAGTGAATGAAATCCCCGGTGCGGTACGGTTCTCTGCGTTCTATCAGTTTCAAGATAAGGATTTTATCCTAAATCTGTCATCAATGAATGTAGAAATTCTTGATCATATCGTGTACAACAAATGCTACTTTTCCATGATTCCTATCTTTTCTGAAACAGCTTGATGATGTAATTCATGTAAATGTTACATACAATTTGGAGAGTAAAGGGGCTTTCATTTACGGCCATGTATTTGCATAACTCTTTCAGAAGCATCAAAAGGAAATGATATTAGAAAATTTAAATCTAAAGTGATAATCCAAAATTAGATAAGGATTTTTTATGGCGCCCTTTGGGTCTCTTGGGCACCTAGTAGTTTCCTTAAATGTTTTAGGGTTTCGGAAATATATCTCCGGACGCACATTTTTTAAACTTAAAGTTGGATTTTTTAAAGTTGGATTTTTTGGGAGATGCATATGTAGAAGTTTCCGAGATGTATCTGCGAAATATTATCAGAGTAATTAAAAAAAAATAGTTTTATTGTTCGCAGATGAAATTTATTTGTCGTAGATGAAATATAAAATAACATACATATTATATAAATAAAAAGACAACAGACACTACTGGTGTGCATGACAACCTCTCCCTCATTTTCTCTGTTGTTTCCTCTGTCTCTACCGCCTGGTCTGCGTCTTCAACCATTGATCCCCCGTCCTTACATGATGTGCCTATGTAAGAATGTCATCCAATATACGCGTGACACCAGACCCCTCAGGGAAGAAACCGACCTCAATGCCTGACTTCACCATCTCCATTATGTGATGACAATGAGGTAGGACATCCTGAGTGTGATTAAGTTGAGACCGCGGTTCCTCTAGAATCCCTTGATGAGCTGGTTGTAGACAGAGATTTTTGACGCCATGAAATTAGAATCCAAAATAACATTTCGACCAGAGAATAAAAATGTGTTGTTAAGTTCTACTAAAGAAATGTGAAGGATATTTTCGACGTCTTCGACAAAGATAGGAAGTGAAGATGTTTCGACAACTTCAATGACGGTTAATTAAAAATGATAAAGGTTGGTCTTCGATAGGTTTGATAGCTTTGAGGAGACGTGTTGTTTCGACGCAGGTGCTGAAGTTTGAAATTCAAAGATAAAAGACGTTTGCAGAAGGGACACATGGAAGCATTTGATAGAAAAGAGCATACCGAATGCCAAGTGTTACAATTGTAGGATTTACTCGTTAGGGGCTTTTATTTAGTTGTGTATAAATAGAGCAAGTCTTGTTAGATTTGTGTGTGTGATATTGTGTACAAATTCCTATTAAAAATTACTCAAGTACCCGTGTGAAAAAAATGTACGTGTGAAACACCATTTTTATTCAGTTTAATACAATTTCATGTTATTTAACATTTTTTGCATTTTTATGATTCCTGCAATTTATAATTTCGTTACTTTTGCAAACCTTTACTTCCTTTGCTATTTATCCTTTTACATTACCAGAATTTACTTAGTTCACGTTTTCGCCAAGAAACTTTATTTTTGTTCTTCGTTTCATAAAATCTTATAAACATAATAAAAACTTTAGTAAGAGTAAAACAACACAAGATAACTGAATCATCACTTTTGACCAAAGCACTTATGTCCTAGGATTTGTATGGTTGATCATGCAAGTAAACTGATCTAACATTAGATTAGAAACCAACGGTTGTTCGACGGAAAATCACCAGTGAACACTGGCCTGGATGGTGATCCTAGAACAGTGGGCACCATGTACGGTTGTGAGACCTCGAAGAACCAGACCTCGAAGAACCAATTGATGTAACCCTCAACGGTGCTCCAGTCATTCGTCGCTATGACCGCCTGAGCCTCGTCAGGTACCAAGTGACTCTCATAGTCAATAAACATCTCATTGATCCGTATACGGGTCAAGCCAGCAAGAGCAGACACAACATGGTGCCTGGGTATCGTCTGGGTGTACCCGAACTGCTGCATGACGCACTTAGGTAGATAAGGAGCAATGATCGTCGAACTGCATGTCAATCATCTGGAGTATAATGAAATGTCATCAAAAGGGTGCGTTTGTTATCTCCAAATTTTGATGCTAGCATTAATTGGGTCATTTGGCTTAGAAAAGAGTTCTCTTGCTATAAGCTAAAAATGAGGTTTTCGACCTTATTCTTTGAAAGGGTGAAAGTTGAAGGAATATACTATCTATAGATCCTATACTTAGAGAAATTCTAAGTTTGGAATATTTTCTAAGTGTTAGTGGAATTCGACCATGCATGCATTCGACGTAGAGTGACAGTTACCTAAATTTTGCACGTTCAAGCCTTGGAAGGAAAATCTGTAATTTCCAATTCAAAGACAAGGATAAGTGGCGCAAAATGAAGCCTCTTCAACATGTAGTGGGACACGTGTCATCATCTTAGAGTAGTCTTAGGATGAAACCGTCGAAAACGGTTACTTTGTAATCTCTATAAATAACTTAGTCTAGTGTTATAATAAGTGTACGTGAAAATCACATTGTACTAAGTAACTCTGTGTAACACTCAAAGTATCTGTGTGTAGAGAAAAGAGTTGTGAGAATGTACGTGATGTAACACCACCATCTTACTTTTCAAAATCTTTTATGTTAAAACAACCATTTATCTTCAATGTTATTTACATTTCAAGTTATTTATCTTTAAAGTCATATTACTTTCAAAGCTCTTTTATGTTAAAGCATTTATTTTCAAGTCAATTACTTTTCAAGCAATTTCCTGCATTTCATTTACAATTCTTGCTCTTTAACATTCTTGCCTTGCACTTATCTTTTTCTTTACATTTCCAGTTATTTAAATTTTCTTGCCTTGCATTTAACCTTTCAGTTATCTTTTCATTTACTTTGAAAGTCCTTTTAAATATTTCTTGCATTTAATACTTGATTTTTTATATTGTGTCTTCTTTACTTTATTTCTCTTACTTTTTTACCTTCTGAATCCTGTCGAAGGATTTATGACTTTTTACCCAAAAATACACTACAATTAACCACCAGCTTGGACATGTCCTAGGATCAATCTAGGTGATCCTGCAAGCAACTGAGAGTATTTTGGTATCTTTAGAGGACCGACGGTTGTTTACCAATTTTGGGGGTAAACAAATTGACACGCCCAGTGGGACAATGATAGTTAGTTTTTAGAAGTTTTATAACTTCCCTTTAGTAACTTCTTTTGTAACTTCTTTCCGTACGTGGGTGTGTTGGTCGAAAAGAAACGACTACTTTTGTTGCATGCATTTGAGAAGTGAGAAAGTAGCCAATACAAATCATTACATACCAAGGAGAAGGAATACAAGGAAGATGACGTCTAGCCATGGAAATCAAGATGATTCGAATCCCAATACAACTGGGATGAATCCCCAATTGAGCAGTTCAAATGCTCATGGTGTAGATCCACAAGACGTGCTAAGGAGTGAGGCCATTCTAGTTTCCAACCCTTCGACGGGGGGACCAACAATTTTGAGTATGGTGTCAGAACCAATCCCTTTGACGACAATGCCAGGAGTAACATATACTGGATATTATGATCAACTAGTATTGGAGTATGTTGGCCCAAGCCATCAAACTCCACCACCAAATACATCAACATTTAGAGCTTTCGTCCCTCCAGGATTTTCTCAGCCTTTGCCTTGAAATCCACCTTATGGTATGCCAACAATAATGATGACAGGCCTAAGGAACGCTCCTCAAGTTTTTTCAGACAATGTGGTCCCTTCTCCTTTATAGGAATCTAGGTCTGGAATAACCATGGGAAGAAATAGTCGAACTGTTGGTTTGAGACATTCAACTCAGAGTCATGCTTTAACAAATGAGTCTGCATGACATTTGAGACAACATATGAATGAGAGCAACATGCAAATGGTTCACACCTTATCTTAAACTATGAGAGACATTTTTCAGCCTTTGATTCATAATACCACTCAGCCGAATTAACAAATGGTGACTCAGATGACGCGCATAGCAGAATTCATGGGGGTCCTTGCACCATTTCGACATCAAAATCAAGTGGTGAATGTTTAAGATTATGTGCAGCCATCGGATCAAGGAAATCAAGCAATGGTCGAACCATTAGGAGTCGAACCCATTAGAAATGTAAGGCAAATGCCAATAGAGGATGAGCCAAAAGTGATGGTGGTGAATGGGCATTAGGATGATGATCATGTGGTCAAACAAGTTTGACAGAACAACTTGGCAGCAGAGAACAACTTAGTAGTCCTTGTCGAACGAATAATGGCTAGAAGTGGGATAAATACAAGTTTTTCTAGGCCAAAATTCACTTCACCAATAGTGGATTACATACTTCAGTCAGAACTACCTCATAGGACGAAGGTTTCAAAGTTCACCAAGTTTTCAGGAGATACGACTGAGTCTACGATCGAACATGTAGCACAATACTTGATAGAGGCTGGTGAAATTGTCAATGACGAAAGTTTCAGGATTAAATACTTCCCTAGTTCTCTTAACAAGAATGCGTTTACTTGGTTCACCACGTTACCTACTAGTTCGATTTGAAATTGGACTCATTTGGAGCATTTATTCCATGAGCAATTCTACATGGATCAGACCAAGATCAGTCTGAAAGAATTGGATAGTGTTAAACAAAAGTTTAACGAGTCAATTAATGACTACTTGAATTGATTTCGACTGCTCAAGGCTAGGTGTTTTAATCAAGTACCTGAGCGTGAACTATTCGAAATGGCTGCTGATGGCCTAGACTATTCTTTCAGAAAGAAGCTGGATACCCAGTACTTGAGAGACATGGCCCAGTTAGCTAATAGATTTCGATAGCTTGAATGTCTGAAAGACGAAAATGTTAGAGCCAATAAATATAAGAAAATAGCTTACGTTGAATATCATGACGGGGTCAAAAATGTCTGTGACGAAACCTTACCCCTGGATGATAATGAGATAGACCTAGCTGAACTCAAGCAGGGTCCTCCTTATTCTTGCAAACTGTTAGTTCCTTCAAATGGAAAGAATCTTGTTGAAATTGAAAAGGATGAAAAATTTCCAAAGAAAACATATACTTTCAACGTCACTAAATGTGATGAAAGTTTTGATTTATTAGTTAAGGATGGTCAAATACTTGTGCCTCCAGGCACTATAATACCACCTTTAGATCAAAGAAAGAAAATAGGTTTTTGTAAATACCATAATTTCTTGGGTCAGAAGACTTCTCAATGTTTTCTTTTCATGGATCTGGTGCAAAATGCTATCCAAGAAGGAAGTCTCAAGTTTGGGGATAAACCAAAGGCTCAGATGAAGATCAACACTGATCCTCTTCAGACTGCTGAGACTAACTACTTTGAGCCATCTGAAGTGAATTGGGTCGAAGATGTTGATGACTCCAACAACTTTGTTCCATTCGAATCCATGGGAAACCCTATGAGGGTAGAAGTCACTGAAGGCTTCACAAATGATGTTGTGATGGTCAATGCCGCTGAAGAGCTGAGCAGCGAACAATTAGAACACTTGGTATGCATGGAATGCTGAGGGTTTCTTTAAGACATCTCCTGATGTCGAAAGATTCAACGTGGGAGTTACCATCACCCCATATGAGGAGGTCGAAGAGTCGAACCTCCAATTGGTTAATAAGGAAACTGCTGATAGTTTCACCAAGATGGACGAGGCTGCTGAGGCTCTCAGTTTTAACTTCTCCAGGATGGAACAGAGGGATGGAGTTAATGTCAACATGGTCGAAATAAGGGATGACCAGATAAATGACTCCATATCCCAGAAAGACCAGTACAAGAAGGCTTATCCTAAGGAGGATAAAACAATTGTGGATTTCTTACATAGATGTCAAAGTAAAAAGTCAGAAGTAATGTTGTGTCCAAGATGTAATTCGATCTTTGACAAAGAAGCAGTTGAAAGCCTCCAACAAATAAATAGGGTTAATGAAGGGAAGAAGCTGAAGGCTTCCCAAAAGCCATACCGTTCCGACCCAGGTGTGCTAATCCCTACCTACCTGATGGAAAGCCCTAAGACCTCAAGTCGAGGCAACCCACTTTCAAATCAAGTGGCGAAGTCCCAAACAACAAGTGGGTCAAACCTGGAGAAGCAGGCAAAAAGAGAATCCAGAGATGGGGAAATTTTGATGTCGAAATAGGTCCTTCAATGGGATAGAGGAAGGAAGTTAGGACATCAAACAAGGGTACGTATGTGTCTGAAAATTATAAGGGGGAGAACCCTATGTTTAGGTCACAATGGCGCAAAGAGCAGCGTAGAAGGAAGGATCAGAAAGAAGCATCCAACGGTGATTGTGCTGAATCAAGTACCAATGTGCTCGGTGAGGGGATGAACAACCATACAATGAAAATAACAAACAAGGTGCCTGTGGGGAAAATTATTTTCATCCAGAAACAAAGGGGCTGAGATTAAAGCTGATATAAAAGCTAAGTTGAAGGCAGTCGAAGATGAAGACATGACAAACAACTTCGACTGTGAATCTGAAGCTTCTTTGGACATCATAGTATATGTGGTCTCAGTAATGCCCAGAGAGTATGACAAGATTATTGAAGTTGAAAACCTGGATGCCGATACTGAGGTGGAAATGGCGGCACATCAACCAGTGTGCTACTATGTGATGAACAATGGATGTGTCGAAGAAAAAAATGCCTTCTTTGAAAGACCCACTGAAGCCATGAGGGGGCATTTAAAACCCCTATATATCACTGGCAAAGTGGAGAATTTGGCCATCAATAAAATTCTGGTTGATTGTGGCGCAATAGTGAACATAATGCCACACTTCTTGCTACCCAAGATTAGGAGATTCGACACAGACCTTAAGCCTCATAATATGGTCTTGTCGAATTACGAGGGCAAGATTGGACCAACACTTGGGGTCCTACAAATTTATTTGACCGTTGGAACGGTCACAAGACCCACTCTTTTTATGGTGGCCAAAAGTAAGGCCAACTATAACCTTCTGTTAGGTAAGGAGTGGATACATGGCATAGATGCAGTGTCATCTTCAATGCATCAAAGGGTCACCATTTGGAGGCCAAATGGAATTGTGGAAAACATTGAAGCAGACCAAGGGTACTTCAAAGTGCCAGTCAACCATGTTGAAGGCATTGAATTCGATAAGAACTTAACGCACATTACCCCATGCACACCAACATAATTTGAGTTCACACCAGATGATCACACATTCTGCTCATTACACCTTCATCCTGTCGAAGGTTTTCGCTGGGATATGGAGTTTGTAGAAGAAGTAGGCAATTACCCACCTTATTTTGTGGAGCCTGCAATTAGCCCCATAAGATGGGGAAGCGAAGGCAGTAACAATGACTGACTTCGACAGATTGAAAATAATTTAGGCCCACGTGGCTAAAACAAGAATACACGCGGCCTTAGAGGCTGTAGGAAACCAAATGGATGTTGAAGCCATTACATAGTTTGCAAAGGAAAATCCTGTGAAGTATTGCGTCGCAGAGCCTCCAGATAAGGCTCAAGAAGACTCAAATCAAAGGCTTAATTCTATATATGATAGTGAGCCTTTGGGATTCGAAAAGGACCCTTTGTCAGAAAGCACCAAAATTTTGGCTCAGGATCCTTTGAAAGAAATTGACCTAGGAGAAGGGGAGGCAAAAAAGCCTACTTATATTAGTGCCAATCTCGACCCAGAACTCAAGTTCAAAGTGGTCCAATTGCTAAAGGAATTTAAGGATTGCTTTGCTTGGGACTATGATGAAATGCCTGGTTTGAAGAGAGGGATTATTGAACATAAGCTACCAATCATGCCTAGGAAAAAGCCAGTCAAACAAAATCCAAGACGGTTCGCCCCATCAATCCTCACAAAAATCAAAGAGGAGATTAAGAGGTTGCTTCGATGCAAGTTCATCTGTACAACTAGGTATGTTGAATGGTTAGCGAACATTGTGCCAATTATTAAAAATAATGACTCTCTAAGGGTTTTCATAGATTTTAGAGATTTGAATTAATCAACCCCTAAAGATGAGTATTCAATGCATGTGGAAGAAATGTTAATTGATTATGCTGCAGGACATGAGTAACTAAGCATGCTAGATGGGTACTCTGGATATAACCAGATATTCATTGTTGAGAAAGATGTCCCCAAAATGCCTTTCGATGCCCGGGGGCCTTGGGCACTTACAATGAGTGGTAATGCCTTTTGGTTTGAAAAACGCAGGGGCAACTTACCAAAGAGAAATAAATTCAATCTTTCATGATTTGATAGATACATTCATGCAAATTTATATTGATGACATTGTTGTAAAGTCTATTTCAGGACTAGACCATGTCAATCATCTTCGACGTTCTTTTGAAAGAATGAGAAAGCATGGTCTTAAAATGAATCCTCTAAAGTGTACTTTTTGTGTACTGGCAGGGGAATTTTTGGGATTTATGGTCCACAAAAAGGGATCCGAATCAATCAAAATGAAACCAAAGCTATCATGGAAGCTAAAACGCCTTAGACCAAGAAGGAGTTGCAGTCACTTCTAGGCAAGATAAACTTCTTGAGGAGGTTTATATCAAACCTAAGTGGAAAAATGAAAGTCTTCTCACCTTTGTTGCGAATGGGCAAGGAAGGATTTGAATGGGGGCAATCTCAACAAGAAGCCTTCGACAAGATCAAGGAGTATTTGAGTCACCCTCCAATCCTTTCTCCACCTTGTAGGAAGAAAAGTTTGAGATTGTATATAGCTACTTTAGATAGAACTTTAGGGAGTATGTATCCCAAGAGGATGATAATGGTGTCAAAAGAGCCATTTATTACCTTAGTAGAGTTTTAAATTATGCAGAAACTAGGTATAGTATGATAGAAAAGTTATGCCTATGTTTGTTTTACTCTTTTACTAAATTGAAGCAATATATAAAATCAGTTGATGTTTATGTTTCTTCTCGTTTTGATGTTATAAAACATATGTTGTCCAAACCTATTTTGCATAGTCAAATTGGGAAATGGGCGATAGCATTAACTGAGTATTCATTAACATATAAACCCTTAAAAGTAGTTAAGGGGCAAGTGGTTGTAGACTTCATAGTCGACCACTTTATAAGTGAAATTCCTTTAAATTATCTGGATATTGAGCCCTGGAAGTTATACTTCGATGGGTCTAGTTATAAAGATGGGACTGAAATTGGGGTGCTTGTTATTTCTCCTAATAAAATTCCAACAACACTTAAGTACAAAATTGATGGTCGTTGTTCTAACAACGAAGTTGAATATGAGGCTTTAATAGCTGGACTTGAAGTATTGTTGGAATTGGGGGCAACTCATGTCGAAATAATGGGAGATTCTGAGTTGGTAATAAAACAAGTCACCAAAGAATACAAATGCATAAAAGAAAATTTAATTATGTATTTTGTAGTGGTAAATAGGCTGCTTAAAAAATTCGAAGCAATCACCTTTCGACACATTCCTAGACTAAAGAATCAAGTTTCAAATGACTTGGCTCAGATTGCTTCAGGGTACAAATTTTTAAAAAAAAAATTACAAAGTGCAATTAAAGGTCAGAGGGAAAGTTGTGTTAGTAGGATTAACCCCATCCGATTTAGAAGAGACTCAGGTTGGGTATGCTAATGAAGACAATTTTGCAATATTAGTAGTCGATAGCATTAGTGACAAAGATTGGAGAAAGCCTCTAGTGGACTATCTTGAGAATCCAACATTTTCGACAGAAAGGAAGATCAGATACCAAGCTTTAAGTTATGTTCTCTTGGGGAATGAATTATTTAAAAAGACTCATGAGAGAGTATTGCTCAAATGCCTTATTGAAGTTGAGGAATATTTAGCTCTTTCGACTGTCTATAGTGGGGCATGTGGAGCACATCAAGTAGGCCATAAAATGAAATGGTTGTTATTTCGACATGGTATGTATTGATCTACTATGTTGAAATACTGCATTGAATTTGCTAAAGGATGTCAAGAATGTCAAGTGCATGCTGGAATTCAACATGGTCCTGCTAGCGAATTACACTCCATTGTGAAACCTTGGCCCTTTAGAGGATGGGATTTGGATTTGATTGGAGAAACTCGACCAACATCTTCAAAGAATCATAAATACATTTTGGTAGGGATTGACTATTTTTCTAAATGGGTCGAAGCTATTCCATTTCCAAATGTTGATCAAGAAGATGTAATTGATTTCATTCAGAAGCATATCATCTATAGGTATGGAATCCCAGAAACAATCACTATAGACCAAGGGTTTGTGTTTACTGGTCGAAAGATGCAGGAGTTTTCCATATAAATGGGTTTTAAACTTTTGAAATCTATACCTTACTATGCCCAGACTAGTGGTCAGGTCGAAGCAACAAATAAGGTAGTCATTGGGTTGATTAAGAAACACGTGGGTAAGAAGCCAATAAATTGACATAAGACATTAGACCAAGGCCTTTGGGCATGTCGAACTTCACCTAAAGAAGCAACTAGTATTACCCCATTTCGAATCACTTATGGGCATTATGGAGTTTTCCCCCTGGAAATCTACCTTCAATCCACAAGAATTAAAAGGAATCATGAGATTCCATCTGATGTTTATTGGAATATGATGTTAGCGGAGTTGGTGGATTTGGATGAAGAAAGACTTCATGCCTTAGAATTGCTAGAAAGGTAGAAGAAGAGAGTAGAGAAATCCTATAACAAAAAGGTCAGGTTAAAGACTTTTTTAATTGGTGAATTAGTTTGGAAGGTAATCTTGCCCATGGATCGAAAAAGCAGATCTTTAGGGAAATGGTCACCCAAATGGGAGGGTCCCTTTCAAGTTGCTGAGATATTTAGTAATAATGCTTATGAGATACATGAGATTGAAGTTGATTTAAGAATCTTAAAAGTAAATGGGAAATATCTAAAGAGGTATAGACCAATACTCAAGGAGATTCAAATAAAAACATAAATTTTTATTAATCATTAAGGGGCCACAAATGGCCTACAAGTGCAAATATTTAAAACATGGTTTAATTACCATAAAAGAAAGAAGAAATACACTAGTTATAGTCTTTCCAATCTAGGGAATTGATAAAAGTGATGTAGTCTTCATAAGCTTCATCATCCAGATCTTCACCTTTTGGCAGCTCCTTCTTGGGAGATGTTGTTCTGCCCTCTTTAGTCTTGGAGAGAGTGATCATCCCAATGCTGGAAGAAGAAGTAAGCTTCTTTCTACTGCTTTTTCCCTGCTTGTGTGATTTAGCATCACCTAATTTCTCCATAGAACTACTCATGTTGTTTGTTTGGTGAAGAAAATAGACTGAGTAGGGAGTTATTTATAGAAGAAGCTCACGCGTGCTGATTGGCCAGTCAAATGGCAAACTAAAAAGCACGTGAATTCTTCCTTGGGAATGAAATCCTTAAAGACACATTGCAGGTGTAGCCTTTGAATGGTAACTTGTGCCATGCAATTTCATAAGGCATTTAAAGCTGAAATGTTGCCACATTGACCAAGGTCAAGGCAAATTTGCGCTGGATTCAAGGTTCAAATTCAATTTTCGACCAAAGACTGTTCTATAGTTTTTCTTATGCAAAGAAACAATAATGCAAGTCGAAAAATAATAAAATGGCTTGAGGCATAAAATGAAAAGGGAGAAATAATACTCAAAATGTCATTACATAAAAGGCCTTATTAGGGCTAGAGGATTAATACAAAGAGGGAACAAAAATTCTAAAGATTACAAGAGCCTTTGGAATTAGAAGGGAAGTTTCTATTGCATCTGAAGAAAGTTGAATTTCTGAGTCTGGAGACGAGTCTCGCATAGGGCCTTGTCAAGCTTAGTGTAAGCACCCCAAATTTGCCCTCACCCATTCACACATGGCTTGTGATCATCTCATATGCATATACACCATCATATCATCTCATAGTACATTTTTGATTCACTGCATAGCTTCTAAGTCATCTGCACTTAGGGTTTGTGATCTGAGCAATCCCAATGCTTCTTGAGCCATTCCAAAGGGCACCAATCAACTCAAAGGGATCCATGTGTGTTCTTACATCATATTCTATCTCCTCAAAGTCAAAAATGCAGAGGAATCACAAGAGCTAGGGTTTGAGTGGATGCAGAGCCAGGTTGAACTGCACAGTTAACTGAAAATTAGGGTTTTGGTTTCAGAGGCCATAACCCCAAATTTTTTGGTCATTCTTGTTTCCATTGGTCTATATATGGTATAGGGAGTATGCATATCAATTTTCATGAAGAAATTCCATGGGGAAGTCATCTGATCAAGAGTTGACTTTTCAGACAAGTCAGTGCAAAATCAGGGCATCTGAGGCCCCCAATGACCCAACCAATGGGTGATCTTCATCATTTTGAGTGTATATGATATTTATTTGATCATGGAAGAAGGTTGAAGTTCATAAAAATCAAGAATTTGGAGTTTTTGCAAATGTTGACTTTTTGGGCATAGTTGACTTTTCAAGAATGCACCATTTTAGGACAATTTTCAAGCCTTGATTCATGATCCAAAAAGGCTTCAAATGGAAAAACTTTGGTCATGAAAGTTGTAGATCTCATCTTTCCCTTTTCAAAAAGTACAAGAACATGATCAAATTCTTCTTGGATCAAAAGTTATGACCATGCAAAGTTGCCAAAAATCACTTATTTTCAAGTTATGCACCAAGTGGAAATTTTGCAAAGTCTTGGATCAAAACACATTGCAGCCTCTAGTTCACTACAAACCATTACACAAACATTTCCCTAAGTCATAAAATCAGATTTTTGATCAAGTTTGCCCATGGTTTAGTTCATGTAACTTGAATTTTTCACATGTGAACCAAAAGCTAGCCAACTTGCAAAAACCACTCATTTCACTTCCTACAACTTATGACATTGGAAGCTGACTTTGGCTAGCCTCTCCCTCACCTTTTGCTGCGCCAGTCATGCTTTGTCCTTGCCTAGATTTGGAGCCATGCCCTATCTTACACAAAAGTGGTTTTTGAGCAAAAAGTGATCTACCAATCCATAAAGCACAAGTCACATCAGCCAGCCAATCAGAATTGTTTATGATTTCAATTTGCAAGTTGAACATAACACAAGCCAAGGCTGAAACACACACACTCATCACATTTCACAAAAACTCACCTCATTGCAAGTTCCTTCGAAATTCTGTCCACAGCCATAAAACATTCAAACTCTCATCATCATTCAACTCACCACATCTCATAGACAAGAAACCACCTAAGCTCAAGCCTAAATCAAGCCTGAAAACTCCATTGCCATTATTCACCTCAAGCTGCAGATTCTATCGAATCTCTCTCCACAAGCCACAAACACACCAACCAACACCACAAACTTTCTCAACACACTTCATAGATCACAAACAACTCCTTTTCACAGCCTGAAAGTGCCAAAATCATCATGGCCATTGTTGACTGAACTGAAGCAGTTCCATTCGAATCTCCTTCTCCAGCCAACACAAACTCATTTTGAGCATTCAAACACATTTGGGGGATCAAGTAGAGCAGCTTGCATCAAAGGAAGTGGCCAGAAAGTTCCTAAACTGAAAGCTCCAAATCTCAGGTAGCTCGAAATTAATTTTTCCAGAAATGGTTTTTTATGTTACAAACTTGTTCTTCATGATGCACTGATCATTCTGGTACCTTTAGTTTTTGAAATGGTTTTGTTTTGAGCATTTAATTTGTGTTTGAAGCTCACGAACCCTAGAAATTGTTTGCTTCGATTCAGTTGATTTAGGAACTTTAAATTTGTTTTGAGAGAGGGGTTTGGTTCGTGAGAGGATAAGGATCATTTCCCTGGTCTTAGATTTCATTTTTGTAACGTTTTGAGGAAGTTGGGTGATTCTCAGGTGAGAGCTGGCCGGAGAAGACGACCGGAAGTCTTCTCCGGCCACCTGAATGTATTTAGGGCTTAATCCCATAATTAATGCTCGTTTGAATTTTGGCCGTTGATGCGCGTTGAATGTTTGACTTCCCACCCTTTTTGATGGCCAGGATCTGTTCATTAGCCCTAATCACTTTAATTAATTTATTTAATTAAGATTAATTCAGCTTTGAATCACAGCCACAGGATTACGCGCCAGTCAACACATTTAAACCCTGGAGCAATCCTGGCCATCCAATCTGTTTACTTTCATTTTCTTTTAATTTTTATTCATATTTATTTCATTTAAATTGCACAATTTATTTAAAATAGTTAAAAAATCATAAAAATTATGAAACTTTTTCTTTAAGGTTTTATTAATTTTTATGACACAAAAATATTTTTATTTTATTTTTTATCATTAAAAAAGTATTTTTAAATATTTAAAAGATCATTTTTAATTGATTAATGAGAATTAATTAATTAAAAATACTTTTAGGTATTTAAAAATTACAAAAAATTCATGAAATGCTCTAAGACATTTAGAAACATTGTCCAACCTTCAAACCAAATTTCTTTTTTGATCTTGATGCACTTTAAGAATTTTTCATTGAATTAAATCATTTTTTATGCATTATTTTGATCACATGTTTGAAAATTCATTTCTGCCTTTTGGTGAAGGTTGAGACATTGATTCTTTTGCATTGTTTTCCATTTGACATGTATTTTCAAAGATAAAAAGGCCATGATTTGATCTTGAATTTTCTAATTGATGGGCATTTGTTTTGATAAGAACCCTAAAAAACCCTAATAACTTGCAAAAATCATATCTTGAGATTGGTAAAGAGTTGGGAGCTCCCCTTTGGGCAGTGGTTTGTTATAGGTCTAGGGTTTCTTTGAGTGCCATTTTCCATTTTTTATCTTAGGGTTTGCTTCTGTTTTTGGTTTGTGTTTGATTTTTTGTTTCATAAACCCTAATTTGGGCTTTCTCTTGCATCCTTCTTGCATTCTTTTGCATAAGTTGACTTGCCATTGCATTTTGTGCATTCTTATGATTCATTTGACATCTTAAGACATGTATGAAGCATCATTGATCATTGCATTACATCTTTGCCATGCCATTTGCCTTGTATGCTTCATAACATTTCATGCTTGTTCATGTTCCTTAGCTTGCATCATATGCATTCATGGTCTTGTATGAACATCCCCATGTCATGCCTCATGTTTGCAGCACCTCATAACATCATAATCATCATGTACATGCTTCTGGTTTGGTCTAGCATCATGCCATTTCATCTCATCTTGCATTGCATTGTGTTTCTTTCTAACATTTCAGGTGGTAAGTAAACTTGAGAAGTGAATTTGCCTTCACTTCTCATACCTTTTCTTTTCATCTCCCTTGCATCCATTGCTGCATTTTTACTTGTGCTTGAGTTTGAGCTTGTTCATCCTTCTTCCTCCCACTTTCTTTCTTCAAGTGACTTGACTTCTTGAATGAAGCAAGTCACTTTGCCTCTCTTGATCCTGTTCATCTGCTTCCTGGTGGCTCCTTTGAAGATTTCTCTTGAAAACCTCACAAACCTTAGGATCAACCAAGCATGACAATGAATTAGGGTTTTGATTAGTCCCCCCATAGTTTTACCTTTGTGTCTCTCTTTGAGTCTTCTCTTCTCATCTCATAATCAGGGACTAAACCCTAAAGGCTTTAAGACTTTGTGCTTAGGGTTATGCCTGCATCCTTCTCTTAGGATGGAGTGTATAACTTTAATCCTAAGTATTAAACCCTTAAGGTGTTTAAATCTCTTAATCAATTCACTTAATAATCATCAAGACATTACACTTGTAACTTGGGCCTTGCATTAGGGTTCTAATTCTTCCTTAAGTGGTTAAGAAGGACTAACCCTAGTGTTAATGGACAAGTCCCCCTCAAGTTGTCTTACAAATCATAAAAAACACTTCATCATCATACCATTAATCTAACCAAAATCCACTTAATAAAGGCTTGTTTTGTCATGGGTTTAATCCCTAATCATGGATTAAGTTGAGGAGTCTTCCTCAGCTTAAACACTCTCATCTATCATCCTTCTTTTAGGATGGTGTAATGAGTCTGTTTAATCCTTGATTATGGCTTAACCTCATTACTCAACACTAAACAAAAACACCAAAAACATCTAAATAATCACAAGTAGGTTAATGATCTTAACCCTACATCAAAGGTGATTAAGTGTGAGAATCTGACTTCACACTTAAGGTAATTCTCATTACCCCTAATCGGAGGGAAGATGTGGTGAGTTTACCAACCCATTGGTTTAGGCTTAAGCTCATTATCTTATGACAAACTCCAAAAAGAAATAAAAGACTGAAAACATCAAAAACAAACAATAGTCGTCTCCTCCGGGATTCTTTTCTCATCTCATTCACTCACAAACGAGAGCTCGCTTCTTCCGTCTAATGCAAGACAGTTTGCATCTGTGCCAGACAGATCATACACTTGAGCATAGGCAAGTAAGCAGTTCACAAGTCAATTCATCTTTCAGTCTCTTTGGGTCGAACTACGGTGTTCTGACTTCCTCATTGCACGAGAGGATACGTAGGCATAACTTAACGGTTATCGAACAAAAGTCTCTGTATATTCCCCCTCTTTCAGCTTTGTTCTTTTAGCCTCATGTTCTTGAGCATTTCACTCTTGTTCTTACACTGACACATCACTTATATACTTCACTTCTTTTACACTGACACCTGTACATCCTTTTCCAGCTCTTTTATACAAAAATTGCACTGACACTACCCCTTTAAAACACAAATCTTTTAAGCGTGGATCCCGTCGAGTACGACGGACAATCTGGGTGCTAATACCTTCCCAGGTTGTAACCAACCCCCTTTCTCAGTCTCTCTGGTTCGCAACCGTCTTATCCATTCTTTTTCTAGGTCTATGCAGCATTGCCTTTCCTCCGGGATAAAAATGCCCAGCTGGCGACTCTATTCATCTCCAGTGAGTTCACGGCTGTGTGTTCTCATTGTCCCTCTCGCCGACCGTTCGCGCTTGTACCAGGATGCAAATCTTCGGGAGCGACAGCTTGGCGACTCTGCTGGGGACCCTTTATATTGCAACCAGGGCTTCTGGTTCTTTTTGTGGGTTCCTCCTAGCGCTCGATTGATTTGTGTTTATTGGGGGTGTTATGTGCTATTTGTGTTTGTATATTTGCTCTATTTACTGCTTTCCGTACAGCTTTATTTATTGCTTTCTTTACAGTTTTTCATATATCATATCTGTCATACTGTGCTGGCTGGCTGGATCTGTTGTTTGTTTTGGTGGGTGGGGTTCATTGAAAGTTAAGGTCCTATACCTGGGACCTGAGTGACACCTAGGCTAGAGTGAATCATATTCTTTCCCATTCCATTTCGGTCTGGTGCGGGAATGTGAAACACGGTTCAGATATGGGTTTCTTCTTGAGAACTCTGTGTTGCAGATTTCCTGCAGTACTAGGGGGATCTGGGAAGCCTGCTAAGTCTGGATGACCTTTTAGTTTTGACCTTCAGAAACTGAGGTGAATTAGAGGAGGAATTGTTATGGTTATTGTAAACGCTGTACCTCCGGGTTAGAAGTGTTTACACTTCTCATAACGGATCCAAGTCTGAGGATCCTTGTTCTAGATCGCTACCTGTGAGGGGGTTGGGCTGTTTACAGGTTTGCAGGTACCTTGACCTCAGAATACCCTGTTACTTTGACTTTGTTAAGAATGCTCCATGTTGGATAGTTCTTGTGATTCCAAAACCCTGGACTTGTGGCTCTTTATTTGAGTCCCCCACCTTGGTTACTGGATTTATAGACCTCCATCTGGAATTATTGAACACACATGGATCTATACCAAGGCAGTTTAATCAGATCCAGCTCAGTCACAAACCCTTTTGCATTTCATTTGCATACATACTCATTGCATCATATTAACATGTGCTTATTTGTGTTTCAGGGTATCCACCTTTATCTGGTTTTGGTTTTGACCCCATCTGCAGTTTTGACTTACCTCCACCAGCACTTGCTTCAGCTGCCAGCCATATACTTCAGTCACTTGCACCAGCCTATCAGTGGCTCACTCCTCAGCATCTCCATCAGCACTTATTCTACTCAGTCTTCAGCATCATGGCTCCAAAGAAAAGCAACATCACTTATCATTTCTTCCAACCAGACTTATCAGACATCAGGAGGGTTCAAACCCTGATCACTCCAGAGCACATACCTCTGTTCAGAGAATATTATGGGGATATACTGGACTTGGTTATGGATATGGACCCATCTCAGAGGAGCCTCATCCACACCTGTATTCAGTTCTATGACCCTCCATTGAGGTGTTTCACCTTTAGAGACTTTCAGTTGGGTCCTCTCCTGGAAGAATACTCATCATTGATTGGTCTGCCTATCAGGAGAGAAATCCCTTTCAACCCTGAAATGGTCTTTCCCAGCAATGGAGAGATAGCAAAAGCTTTACATCTGGAGCCTGTTTTGATTGAGCAACACATGACCTCTAAAGCTGGGATCCCTGGTTTTCATTTGGACTTCCTAATTTCTCAAGCTAGTCTGAAGGCCTCCCTGGGGGAGTGGAAAGCTGTTTGTGCTCTGTTGGCCTTAAGTGTATTTGGAATTGTGTTGTTTGCAGATGAGCCTCGATTCATCAGCAAGAATGCAATCCACCTGTTCATCCTGAAGAACCCAGTGCCAACTTTGCTGGGTGATCTTTATTACTCAGTGCATCAGAGGAATGAGAAGCAGAGGGGGAAGTTAGTAAGGATGTGTGATCCATTATTCCATACCTGGCTCCTCAAGCATCTACCCAGGACAGATGCATTCCTGAATCCTCATCAGCAGAGCAACTGGGCTAAGAGGCTCACTACTCTCACTTCAGCAGACATCAGATGGTGCACTCAGAGCACCAAGGGCAGAGATATCATCACAAGCCGTGGGCACTTTCCCAATGTGCCTTTAATAGGAGTCAAGGGAAGTATTAATTACAACCCTCTGCTGTTCAGGAGACAGCTGGGATATGCTCTAGTCCATACTCCCAAAGCACAGGACTTGGTGGAAACTCTCTATTGTGAGAACAAGATCAGTTTGACTGTTGTTAGGCAGGCTGCCTGGGCCTGGGATCATGTTCAAACCAAGGGAATCACCATTCTGGGGAAGTGCAATAATGTGGCATCAGCCCAATATCATGAGTGGTCTTATGCTAGAGCCCAATTCTCTGGATTGCCTTTCACCATAGAAGACATGCCTGAGTCATCATCAGCACCACCCCCTGCTGCTATCAGTCTGGAGGAGTTTGAAAGCCTGAAGGAAAGGAATGAGAAGTTATCCCAAGCCTTGCAGAAGACCCTCCGGGAGAGGAGTGAAGGTGTGAGGGAGATTGAAAGATTGGAGAAGCTGAGGGTGGAACACTTGACTAAAATTGAGAAGTCTGGAGATTATATCAACAAGTCTAAAGCTGGTGAGCAGATTCTGAAGAATGCTTGTAAAGAAGCCCAGTTCCAGAGAGCAAGAACAGACTTGTATTTGAGAGAGAGTCAGGCCAGGTGGGTCCGGATCACTGAGGCCCGTACTCTAGAAGACAAGAGAGTTCAGGACAAGATGGAGCAGATGGAAAAAGCCCTGGCAGCAGCCCAGAAGGAAATATCAGAGCTAGAAATCAGAGCTGGAGTGAAGAGGTCTAAAGACCTAGGTCAGAACAAGAAGTTGACTGCAGCTGTTGCAACAAGAAACCTTCTCATCAGAGGTCTCACGGAGCGTCCGGCTGATCCTGTGACCGAAGCACTTCTTAAGGAAGTTCGTGAGGATGAGTTTGGCCTGGGAGTTTGATCATTTGCTTGTTGTTATTCTTATTCCATGTACTTTTGCTTTTTTTTTGTGATGTATTTTGACCCCTTAGGGGGGGGACTTGTGTTGTAAAAAGAACAAGTTGTATTATTTCGTCTTATGTAATATATTTGTGTTGGTTTTCATCTGAGTTCACTCCGGAAGCAACTTCAACAGCATCATCATCAAGGGTCTGGAAGGGTCAAAACTGAAGACCAAACCGGATACCTTGAGAGCAAATAAGCACAACTGCATTGCATACTAACCCTTCTGTTTGTTTTGTAGGTTTTGTTTTTATTGTTACTAACCTCTGTTGTGAATCTCAGGCAGTATTGCTCGTCGCCGGGTGTTTCCTCTCAACAGGCCGCACAGGTACCCAACTAGAAACAACCTTCCGGGCATCCAAATGGATCAAGTTCAACAAGATCTTGCTGATGTCAGAAATCAGCTAGCCAATGAAAGATTGGAGATGAGAACACAGATGACGCAGTTCATGGAGGTTATGAACAACATGGCTCAGAGCCAGGAGAGACTGAGGGCTATGGTTGAGAGGCAAAATCCAGAGGAGCCTCATGTAGGAACTGCAGGCACCAGTAACAATGAAAGGGTGCAACCACATGTGAATCCCCCTGTGTTTGGTCCACATCTACATCCTGAGATTAATATTCCTGCCAACATCCAAGGAACAGCTACTGCAGCCAGAGTACTTCAAGAAGATCCTCAGGAGGACCAATTTACAGTAATGGGTGCTGGAGAGGATGCTTATGATA
The DNA here is from genome assembly GCA_963966055.1 of Lathyrus aphaca. Taxonomy (NCBI): domain Eukaryota; kingdom Viridiplantae; phylum Streptophyta; class Magnoliopsida; order Fabales; family Fabaceae; genus Lathyrus; species Lathyrus aphaca. The sequence continues at coordinate 168,020,330 of OZ014523.1, forward strand.
GGAGATTGGATGAAATAGCTGAGAAGTTAAGGTCTTTAGAATCTCAAAATTCTTTGGGCTTCGACGTCATGGACATGGGTTTGGTTGATGGGGTCAGGATCCCTCATAAGTTCAAGCCTCCTTGTTTCGAAAAGTATAATGGGACTTCGTGCCCCCGGACTCATCTGCAATCATTTCTGGGAAGGCTGAAGGCCTATACAATGGATGAGAAGCTTTGGATGTTCTACTTCGAAGACAGTTTGACAGGAGCATCGAGGGAATGGTATTCCCACTTGACAAGGGCAACTGTAAGATGCTGGAAGGACCTGGCAGAAGCCTTCATCCGACAGTATCAATACAACTTAGACATGGCACCCAACAGGACTCTCCTAATAGGAATGTCACAGTCGTCAAGGGAAAGTTTCCGAGAATACGCCCAAAGATGGAGGCAATTGGCTGCTGCCGTTCAACCCCCAATGTCTGAGAGAGAAATGGCAGACATGTTTATGAACACTCTTCAGGGAACCTATATTGACAGGTTGGCTGCTTTCTCTTCCACTAGCTTCGCAGATGTTGTCATAGCTGGGGAGAGAATTGAAAGCCTGTTAAAAATGGGTAAGATATCTGATAATGGTGCAAGCTCGTCCAGTGGTACAAGAAAGCCTTTTGCAGGCCCGAGAAGAACTGGCGAGACCAATGCCATTCACACCAACAGGGGCAGGCCCCATTATGTTCCCAGAACAATAGCAGCAGTCACAATCCCTGCTCCAGCCCATCCTCAGCCGGACTATCAACCTCCTCAACAAAACTTCCAACAACAACCTCAGTATCATCAGCAGAATCAATATCCTCCAAGAAACTACAACAACAACAACTCCAACAACAACAATCAACAGAGGCCATTCCAATAGAGGCCATCCCAAGCTAACCGAGTGATCGACCCAATTCCAATGCCGTACGCTGCCTTGTTGCCACAACTTCTGAAACTCAACCTAGTTGAGCTAAGAACGTTGGCACCGCCGGATCCCAACAGTCTACCAAGAAACTATGACTCCAACGCTAGGTGTGCTTTTCATTCGAACGCACCTGGTCACAGTACAGAAAAATGCAGGGCTCTGCATATGAAGGTACAAGACTTGGTAGACTCCAAGGCTCTGAATTTTGCACCTCCGCCCAATGTCAACAAAAACCCAATGCCACACCATGGTGGTCCCCGTATTAATGCTATTGAAGAAGGCCAACCGTCTTATTTGATAACTAGTGTGGATCAGATCAGGACGCCATTGGTGGAAATCAAAGCTCAACTCCGTGAAAACAATATATTTCCGGGGTGTGAACTAGGGTGCCCCTACTGCAATATTTCTTGGAATGGGTGTGAAGACTTGAGGAATGGCATTGACAGCCTTATTAAGAGTGGCCTCCTACAGATCACTACATCATTTCCGGCAAATCCTACAACTTCATCAACAACGGTTTCAGACCCTCCTACAACTGCAGTAACAATTGTTCCCGATAATTCATCAGCAGCATCAGCAAGTACTTCATCTGTCCTACCAAATGATCGGTTTTCAACAGTTTCTCCTGCTACCACATCAGCTTCATTCCATTTCGACTCTCCATCAACAACAGCAACAGTCCTTCCAACGGAACCTCCTACAACACCAGCAAACAATCATGAAGATGTCTCCACAGTTACCATATTCTACGATCCAGAAAATAACTCCGCCTACCATTCAGAAGGTGCTGCTCCCACTAGAGCACCAGTCACAATCTTTTATGATCCACAAACAATAACAGTCCCTTCAGCAGCAGCAATCAGTCCAGTTACCGTCACGGTGCCTGGACCTGTACCATATGAAAGCGATAGGGCCATCCCTTGGCACTATGGCTCTGACTTGTATTGCGAGGGAAAAAGAATCACTCTTGAAACATCAGCACCTGCGCCACAAATTGATAATGTGGGCGGAGGCGGAGGCTTCACCCGAAGCGGACGTCTCTTTGCTTCACAAGTCCAAAGACCTACTGCCGAAGCAGAAGCTACTGCCAAGGCAAAAGGAAAAGGCCCGGTGCAGGAAGATCCAGCTGCCAAAGAAACCCTGAAGACTCCATTTGATTAGGAAGTTGATGAGTTTATGCGAATCATTAAAAAGAGTGATTATAAAGTTGTGGATCAGCTTCATCAAACGCCATCCAAAATCTCCATCCTCTCTCTGCTTATGTGCTCCGAAGCCCATCGGAATGCACTGCTTAAAGTCTTGCACGCAGCTTACGTGCCTGAGGAGATTACTGTCAACCAATTGGAAACCGTGGTTGGGAATGTTACTGCTAGCAATGGGCTAGGGTTTACCAATTCTGACTTGACAGCGGATGGCCGCAACCACAACAAAGCCCTGCACATAACCATGGAATGCAAAGGAGCTGTCCTTTCTCATGTGCTGGTGGACACAGGCTCTTCCCTGAATGTCTTACCAAAGAAGGCTCTGGTGAAGCTTGAATATGATGGATTGGCATTGAGACCCAGCAACCTGGTAGTAAGAGCCTTTGACGGTTCAAAGAGATCGGTTCTGGGAGAGATTGAGCTGCCCGTGACAATTGGCCCACAGACCTTTAAAACTATCTTTTATGTGATGGACATTCAGCCCGCCTACAGCTGTTTGTTGGGTAGACCCTGGATTCACGCCGCCGGCGCAATAACGTCTACCCTCCACCAAAAGTTAAAATATGAGTGGGAAGGCCAAGTTGTCACAATCTGCGGGGAGGAGGATATATTTGTTAGCCATCTGGCTACTTACAAGTATATTGAAATGGATGGAGAAATCGTTGAAACCATGAGCCAAGGTTTTGAAGCCTTGAATGTAAATGAAGCATCTGCTGTTTCGGGGATCTCCATGTCGTCATACCAACAAGCCCGGAAGGTTGTTGAGGAAGGAACGGCCCTAGGCTGGGGCAAGGTCTTAGCTGTGGAGGAGAAGAAGGACAAATTTGGGTTGGGTTACAGACCAACTCAACATCAAGTGAAGGCTGCTGGAGAGCCTGGTTTTGTCAGTGGGGGAATGCTTACCCCCGATGCTATCAACTGTCTGGAAGACGAGCTGGAAGAGGAGCGCAACCTGGAGAATTGGATTCGTCCGAAGATCCCGGGGAGCAGTGTCTCGAACTGGTCTTCCCAGGGAATTATAAGTGTTACTCGAGCAGAGTAATTATTATTTCCTGTATTTTTTATAAGCATGCATCAAAGTCTTGCATCTTGCCCAAGATGACAAGACTCATTTTGTAATCAGGGCCATCTGTACTTTTGTGCAAACGAGATTAAAGTAATGAAATATCAGACGATCTTTTTGCAAACAAGTCTTTTTCTTTTATGTTCACTATTTTTCCATTTTTCTTTTTGTACAAAAATAAATGGCAGTGTTTTTCAAAATGACAACTTCATTTCACTTTTCTAAATAAGACTAAAATCAAATCACTAAAATGAACCAATTAAACCCTTGCAGAGAGTGCCTTCCTGACAGCACCAACAACAGCACGGCTATGACATCGTATGACTTTGACAATCCGATCAATCAAGCTGAAGAAGGGGTTGAAGAAGAATACGAGCTTCCTGAAGAACTAGCCAGGTTGTTAAGACAAGAGGAAAGGGTCATTACCCCTCACCAGGAGGAGGTTGAAGTGATCAATCTTGGTACAGAGGAAAATGTGAAAGAAGTCAAGATCGGGGCCTGCCTGCAAGACTCAGTGAAGAAGCAACTGATAGATCTACTTCAAGAGTATGTGGATGTGTTTGCTTGGTCGTATCAAGACATGCCAGGGTTGGATACCGATATTGTTGTGCACAAGTTGCCTTTGAGAGAAGAGTGCCCTCCAGTCAAACAAAAGCTGCGCCGTACTCGTCCAGACATGGCTATGAAGATCAAAGAGGAGGTACAAAAGCAATGGGATGCCGGATTCCTTGCTGTGACAAGTTACCCGCCGTGGGTTGCTAACATAGTACCTGTGCCAAAGAAGGACGGTAAGGTAAGAATGTGTGTTGATTACCGGGATCTGAATAGGGCCAGCCCGAAAGATGATTTCCCATTACCTCACATTGACGTATTGGTTGATAATACGGCTCAGTTCTCGGTATTCTCCTTCATGGATGGGTTTTCAGGATATAACCAGATCAAGATGTCACCTGAAGACATGGAGAAGACAACATTCATTACACCTTGGGGCACGTTCTGCTACAAAGTAATGCCATTTGGGCTTAAGAATGCGGGTGCAACTTATCAACGGGCTATGGTAACATTATTCCACGATATGATCCATAAGGAAATCGAGTGTTATGTGGATGACATGATCACCAAGTCCCTTACAGAGGAAGACCATCTGGTGAATCTGCTGAAGTTGTTCAAGCGTCTGAGAAAGTATCAACTGAAGCTGAACCCCAATAAATGCACATTCGGGGTGCGATCCGGTAAACTGCTGGGCTTTATTGTAAGCGAGAAAGGGATTGAGGTTGACCCTGATAAAGTCAAAGCCATCCAAGAGATGCCTGCACCGAAAACTGAGAAAGAAGTTCGAGGGTTCTTGGGTAGATTGAACTACATTTCACGGTTCATATCTCACCTCACAGCAACCTGCGAGCCCTTGTTCAAGCTGTTAAGAAAGGAACAAACGGTCAGGTGGAACGAAGATTGCCAAAGGGCTTTTGACAAGATCAAAGAATATCTGCAAGAACCTCCAATCCTTATGCCTCCAGTTGAAGGAAGACCTCTAATCATGTACTTGACAGTATTAGAAGAGTCAATGGGGTGTGTGCTGGGCCAGCATGACGAGTCTGGTCGAAAAGAGTATGCAATTTACTACCTAAGCAAAAAGTTTACCGACTGTGAACAACGTTATTCACTGCTCGAGAAAACTTGCTGTGCTTTAGCGTGGGCTGCTCGCCGACTAAGGCAGTATATGTTGACCCACACTACCTTGTTAATCTCAAAAATGGACCCAGTCAAGTACATATTCGAGAAGCCAGCTCTTACCGGACGGGTTGCAAGATGGCAGATGATTCTCACAGAATACGACATACAGTACACATCTCAGAAAGCCATCAAGGGCAGTGTACTATCTGAATATCTTGCTGAGCAACCCATTGACGATTACCAGCCAATGAGGTTTGACTTCCCTGATGAAGACATCATGTTCATTAAATCAAAAGATCATGAAGAGCCTATTCACACTGAAGGGCCCGACCCAGAAGAAGAATGGACCATGATGTTTGACGGGGCTGTTAACATGAATGGCCGTGGTGTTGGTGCAGTACTCATTACACCCAAAGGAGTTCACATGCCTTTCTCGGCAAAACTCACTTTCAACTGCACTAACAACGAAGCTGAATACGAAGTTTGCATTATGGGTCTTGAGGAAGCCATTGACCTCAGGATCAAAACATTGACCGTATTCGGAGATTCGGCTTTGGTAATCAATCAGACCAATGGAAAATGGTACACACACCAAGATCATCTGATACCTTACAGGGACTATACAAGAAGGTTATTGACTTTCTTCACAACAGTCAAACTTGAGTATATCCCTCGGGACGAGAATCAGTTTGCGGATGCCTTGGCTACCATTTCGTCCATGATCAAAGTTCAGACTGCTAACTTTGTACCTCAGATTTCAGTATCGAGACTTGATAGACCAGCATATGTATTTGCGGCAGATATTGCCAAAGATGATAAGCCTTGGTTCCATGACATTAAGTGCTTCTTGGAGGATCAGACATACCCACCTGGGGCATCTTCCAATGATAAGAAGACTTTAAGAAGGCTTGCTGGGAGTTTCTTTCTGAATACTGATGGATCTTTATACAAGAGGAACTTTGATATGGTACTCCTCAGATGTGTTGACAAGACGGAAGCAGATTCGTTGATGCATGAAGTGCATGAAGGCTCTTTTGGTACCCATGCTGGAGGACATGCCATGGCTAGAAAGTTGTTAAGATCAGGCTATTATTGGATCACAATGGATGCGGACTGTTGTGCCTACGCCAGAAAATGCCACAAATGCCAGATCTACGCAGATAAGGTGCATGTGCCTCCTAATCCTTTGAACATCATGTCTTCACCATGGCCCTTTGCTATGTGGGGCATTGATATGATTGGCAAGATTGAGCCAACTGCTTCAAATGGCCACAGATTCATCCTGGTCGCCATTGACTATTTCACCAAGTGGGTCGAAGCAGCCTCATATGCAAACGTCACAAGGCAAGTGGTAGCCCGATTTCTGAAGAGAGATATCATCTGTCGATATGGAGTTCCCGAGCGAATCATTACTGATAATGGTTCCAACTTAAACAACAAAATGATGGCTGAATTATGCCGGGACTTCAAAATCCAACACCACAATTCTTCTCCTTACAGGCCAAAGATGAATGGTGCTGTTGAGGCGGCAAACAAAAACATCAAGAAGATTGTGCAGAAGATGGTAATCACATACAAAGACTGGCACGAAATGCTACCATTTGCCTTACATGGGTACCGCACATCAATCAGGACATCCACTGGGGCAACACCGTATCAGCTTGTGTATGGTATGGAAGCAGTCCTACCAGTTGAAGTTGAGTTACCCTCGCTGCGGGTATTAATGGATGTCAAACTGAGTGAAGCAGAATGGGTTCGGTCCCGATACGAGCAACTGAGTCTGATCGAAGAGAAGAGATTGGCTGCAATCTGCCATGGGCAGTTATATCAGAAGAGAATGAAGAGGGCCTTCGATCAGAAAGTCAGGCATCGAGAGTACCAAGTGGGAGATCTTGTGCTGAAAAGAATCCTCCCTCCTCATACAGACTACAGGGGCAAATGGACTCCAAATTACGAAGGACCATTCGTCGTCAAGAAAGTTTTCTCTGGTGGAGCACTGATGCTCAGCACCATGGATGGTGAAGATTTTCCATCCCCTGTGAATTCAGATGCAGTTAAAAAATACTTCGTGTAAAATGACCCGCTGGACATAAAAACAGAATGTAAGTCCGGGCAAAAATAGGGCATCCCGGCGAGTCAAAAACAGAATAAAAGACTCGGGCAAAAATAAGGGAAATAAATAAAAAATGTACACCCGCTGAGCTGAAAAGCCGCATTGGACAGCTCAGGCAAAAATGGGTATCCCGATGGATTGAAAACCCGAAAGGGCGATCCATGCAAAATAAGGGAATAAGCGAACAACTGCACTCTGAATTCGTCCGTATCACTTACAGCTTGGAAAGTTTTGACAGAATCAAGCTCCGATCAGAATCAACTTTCTCCAGAAAGCAAGACGAGAAGAACGTCATTGTCATACGAGTCATAGCAGGAGAGGAAGCTCCTCAAAGCGTCATCAACACTGCCAACACTTTGTTTCTCAATTTGTAACAATCTCCTCATTTCAGGAGATATGTTTCTTTGACTGTATCTTGCCAATTCAGGGCACATGAATTAATAAAATCAGATTTTTCAGTCATGTCTCGTCTTTTACATTTATGTTTTGCAAAGAGTTGTCTGATATCTCTAAAAATGCAATTGCATAAGTACAGATGCCTTTCTAAAAAAAAAAAAAAAAAAAAAAAAAAAAAAAAAAAAAAAAACAAAGCACATGCTTGCAAGGAGTATTACTTACTCTCGAAGGCACTTAACTCCTATGGCGGAATCCAGTAAAGGATACCTCGGGACCTTTCGTATGTTTCTTTATCTTTGCAGGATTGCAGGTATCCAGAACGCAACTTGGGGCATGCAAGGTATAACTCAGCGAGTTGGTGAATCAACAAAAGATATCAGCATCCGAAATGCTCTATCCCCAGCTGAGTTGCTTCCCATTGCTCTCCCCAGCCGGTCTACCTCTCATCATCTCCCCATAGAGCTTCAGGCCTCTATTCAGAAGAGCAACGCACGAAGGAATCACAACAGAGAGGGAGGAAGCTTCTACAAACCCCAGCTGGGTCCCCGTATGATAAGGATATGTCAATCAGTGACTTATATCCCCAAGCAGATACATCATTAGATTTACCAATGATCTCATCCCCAGCTGGGATGTTCACTTCAAAGCAGATCAACCAGAAATCTTTGCAGCAACGGGATCCGAATCCCGGATCTGTGCCTCTTTGCATAATCATAGCATTCGCATCATGTTATACCCTCAGAGCGTAGCATTCCGTCTAATGCGGAGCATTACGGCAAAAATCAAATACATAGCATAATCATAAGTCATGCTGTGAATCGAACACCTGTAAATAATGACAACCTGTCGGTATACAGAATTTATACAGAAAAATCCCCACCAGGGTCCCAGCAAAAGCAGTTGCCTCTCAAATCACCAACACCATCATGTACACCTTTTGATACTCGTCCGTGTCATATCCCCAGCGTGGTCGCCTATACTCATATATATACTTTTTCTTGACACCCGTCCGTGTCATATCCCCAGCGCAGTCGCTTACACCTCTATCACCCACATACTTGTTAATATTATACTTTTCTCTTCGACACTCGTCCGTGTCACTCCCCCTAGCAGATAAACACTCATATACAATACTCACTACTCATTGGTACACCTATACAGATACTCGTCCGTATCTTGTATACATCATCACTCATATCACTCACAGATTCGACGATAGTCCTTGTTCTTTGTTAACCAGTTGGTACTCGTCCGTACCATCATCTCAGAACATTGCGTCTAATGTTTGTTTCTACATGATACTAGTCTGTATCATAGTCTTAAGGATGCTCGTTCGCATCTTTAATCCATACACTGTGTCAAACACTTGTGTCTTCTTGAATATAGATACTCGCCTGTGTCTACTATTCCCCAGAAGGATTCTTTCAGATGCAACACTCGTCCGTGTTCTTTGTTAACCAGTTGATACTCGTCCGTATCATCATCTCTGAACATGTGTCAGTTTGTTTCTAAATGATACTCGTCCGTATCATGGTCTTAAGGATGCTCGTCCGCATCTTTAATCTATACACAATACCGAACACATATACCCTTTTGTTTCTTGGATATAAACACTCGTACGTGTTTACTATTCCCCAGTAGATCACCAACAAAGCATTTTTCTTTTTTATCTAACACTCGTCCTGAGTTATGATAAACCCTGAGAGCAGCCGTCCCCTGCTGAGTGGTCGTCCTCCACTTCTTGATGGTCGTCCTCCATCATGCTCATCCGATGGCCGTCCCCATCGTTGTTTTTAGCAGCCGTCCCCTGCTAGGTGGTCGTCCTCCACCTTTTGATGATCGTCCTTCATCACTTTATCCAATGGCCGTCCCCATTGTTGATTTTGGTTATCTAACACTCGTCCTGTGTTATGAGAAACCCTGAGAGCAGCCGTACCCTGCTGAGTGGTCGTCCTCCACTTCTTGATGGTCGTCCTCCATCATGCTCGTCCGATGGCCGTCCCCATCGTTGACCTTTTCTATCCGATGGCCGTCCCCATCGTTGATATTTTCGGCAGCCGTACCCTGCCAGGTGGTCGTCCTCCACCTTTGATGGCCGTCCCCATCATATTTACCTTTTTATCCCCAACAGAGCAGCCGTCCCCTGCTAGGTGATCGTCCTTCACCTTTGATGACCGTACCTCATCATCTGTTTATTTCGTTTATTAACCCGATGGCCGTCCCCGTCGTGGTCCCTTTTCCTTTTAACCCGATGGTCGTCCCCATCGTTGGTTACTTTACCTTTGTGAACTTGATGGCCGTCCCCATCATGTTTCATTAACTCCCAGAGAATTCTACAGCTTTACCTTGGTGGCCGTCCCCATCGTAATATCTTATTTCCCCAGCTAGTCGGCCGTCCCCGTCTTAGCTTTACCTTTTATCCCCCAGCATGTCGGCCGTCCCCGTCATTGCTATTTACCCAGCAGTCGTCCCTGCTCGACGGTCGTCCTCCGTCGTCCCACTTTACAATATACGTTATTTGCTGTCACAATCTATATCCCTTTTCTTCTTCATTTCTGTGAGTGCAAATTTTGGACTGTCTTTGGTATTCAACCACAAGTTATCTTGTTTGCCTGTTAAGCCATCGCTTACAACCTGCACAGCTAACTCATGCTTGAATAGGGGCAGCTGTAAGCACCCCAAATTTGCCCTCACCCATTCACACATGGCTTGTGATCATCTCATATGCATATACACCATCATATCATCTCATAGTACATTTTTGATTCACTGCATAGCTTCTAAGTCATCTGCACTTAGGGTTTGTGATCTGAGCAATCCCAATGCTTCTTGAGCCATTCCAAAGGGCACCAATCAACTCAAAGGGATCCATGTGTGTTCTTACATCATATTCTATCTCCTCAAAGTCAAAAATGCAGAGGAATCACAAGAGCTAGGGTTTGAGTGGATGCAGAGCCAGGTTGAACTGCACAGTTAACTGAAAATTAGGGTTTTGGTTTCAGAGGCCATAACCCCAAATTTTTTGGTCATTCTTGTTTCCATTGGTCTATATATGGTATAGGGAGTATGCATATCAATTTTCATGAAGAAATTCCATGGGGAAGTCATCTGATCAAGAGTTGACTTTTCAGACAAGTCAGTGCAAAATCAGGGCATCTGAGGCCCCCAATGACCCAACCAATGGGTGATCTTCATCATTTTGAGTGTATATGATCTTTATTTGATCATGGAAGAAGGTTGAAGTTCATAAAAATCAAGAATTTGGAGTTTTTGCAAATGTTGACTTTTTGGGCATAGTTGACTTTTCAAGAATGCACCATTTTAGGTCAATTTTCAAGCCTTGATTCATGATCCAAAAAGGCTTCAAATGGAAAAACTTTGGTCATGAAAGTTGTAGATCTCATCTTTCCCTTTTCAAAAAGTACAAGAACATGATCAAATTCTTCTTGGATCAAAAGTTATGACCATGCAAAGTTGCCAAAAATCACTTATTTTCAAGTTATGCACCAAGTGGAAATTTTGCAAAGTCTTGGATCAAAACACATTGCAGCCTCTAGTTCACTACAAACCATTACACAAACATTTCCCTAAGTCATAAAATCAGATTTTTGATCAAGTTTGCCCATGGTTTAGTTCATGTAACTTGAATTTTTCACATGTGAACCAAAAGCTAGCCAACTTGCAAAAACCACTCATTTCACTTCCTACAACTTATGACATTGGAAGCTGACTTTGGCTAGCCTCTCCCTCACCTTTTGCTGCGCCAGTCATGCTTTGTCCTTGCCTAGATTTGGAGCCATGCCCTATCTTACACAAAAGTGGTTTTTGAGCAAAAAGTGATCTACCAATCCATAAAGCACAAGTCACATCAGCCAGCCAATCAGAATTGTTTATGATTTCAATTTGCAAGTTGAACATAACACAAGCCAAGGCTGAAACACACACACTCATCACATTTCACAAAAACTCACCTCATTGCAAGTTCCTTCGAAATTCTGTCCACAGCCATAAAACATTCAAACTCTCATCATCATTCAACTCACCACATCTCATAGACAAGAAACCACCTAAGCTCAAGCCTAAATCAAGCCTGAAAACTCCATTGCCATTATTCACCTCAAGCTGCAGATTCTATCGAATCTCTCTCCACAAGCCACAAACACACCAACCAACACCACAAACTTTCTCAACACACTTCATAGATCACAAACAACTCCTTTTCACAGCCTGAAAGTGCCAAAATCATCATGGCCATTGTTGACTGAACTGAAGCAGTTCCATTCGAATCTCCTTCTCCAGCCAACACAAACTCATTTTGAGCATTCAAACACATTTGGGGGATCAAGTAGAGCAGCTTGCATCAAAGGAAGTGGCCAGAAAGTTCCTAAACTGAAAGCTCCAAATCTCAGGTAGCTCGAAATTAATTTTTCCAGAAATGGTTTTTTATGTTACAAACTTGTTCTTCATGATGCACTGATCATTCTGGTACCTTTAGTTTTTGAAATGGTTTTGTTTTGAGCATTTAATTTGTGTTTGAAGCTCACGAACCCTAGAAATTGTTTGCTTCGATTCAGTTGATTTAGGAACTTTAAATTTGTTTTGAGAGAGGGGTTTGGTTCGTGAGAGGATAAGGATCATTTCCCTGGTCTTAGATTTCATTTTTGTAACGTTTTGAGGAAGTTGGGTGATTCTCAGGTGAGAGCTGGCCGGAGAAGACGACCGGAAGTCTTCTCCGGCCACCTGAATGTATTTAGGGCTTAATCCCATAATTAATGCTCGTTTGAATTTTGGCCGTTGATGCGCGTTGAATGTTTGACTTCCCACCCTTTTTGATGGCCAGGATCTGTTCATTAGCCCTAATCACTTTAATTAATTTATTTAATTAAGATTAATTCAGCTTTGAATCACAGCCACAGGATTACGCGCCAGTCAACACATTTAAACCCTGGAGCAATCCTGGCCATCCAATCTGTTTACTTTCATTTTCTTTTAATTTTTATTCATATTTATTTCATTTAAATTGCACAATTTATTTAAAATAGTTAAAAAATCATAAAAATTATGAAACTTTTTCTTTAAGGTTTTATTAATTTTTATGACACAAAAATATTTTTATTTTATTTTTTATCATTAAAAAAGTATTTTTAAATATTTAAAAGATCATTTTTAATTGATTAATGAGAATTAATTAATTAAAAATACTTTTAGGTATTTAAAAATTACAAAAAATTCATGAAATGCTCTAAGACATTTAGAAACATTGTCCAACCTTCAAACCAAATTTCTTTTTTGATCTTGATGCACTTTAAGAATTTTTCATTGAATTAAATCATTTTTTATGCATTATTTTGATCACATGTTTGAAAATTCATTTCTGCCTTTTGGTGAAGGTTGAGACATTGATTCTTTTGCATTGTTTTCCATTTGACATGTATTTTCAAAGATAAAAAGGCCATGATTTGATCTTGCATTTTCTAATTGATGGGCATTTGTTTTGATAAGAACCCTAAAAAACCCTAATAACTTGCAAAAATCATATCTTGAGATTGGTAAAGAGTTGGGAGCTCCCCTTTGGGCAGTGGTTTGTTATAGGTCTAGGGTTTCTTTGAGTGCCATTTTCCATTTTTTATCTTAGGGTTTGCTTCTGTTTTTGGTTTGTGTTTGATTTTTTGTTTCATAAACCCTAATTTGGGCTTTCTCTTGCATCCTTCTTGCATTCTTTTGCATAAGTTGACTTGCCATTGCATTTTGTGCATTCTTATGATTCATTTGACATCTTAAGACATGTATGAAGCATCATTGATCATTGCATTACATCTTTGCCATGCCATTTGCCTTGTATGCTTCATAACATTTCATGCTTGTTCATGTTCCTTAGCTTGCATCATATGCATTCATGGTCTTGTATGAACATCCCCATGTCATGCCTCATGTTTGCAGCACCTCATAACATCATAATCATCATGTACATGCTTCTGGTTTGGTCTAGCATCATGCCATTTCATCTCATCTTGCATTGCATTGTGTTTCTTTCTAACATTTCAGGTGGTAAGTAAACTTGAGAAGTGAATTTGCCTTCACTTCTCATACCTTTTCTTTTCATCTCCCTTGCATCCATTGCTGCATTTTTACTTGTGCTTGAGTTTGAGCTTGTTCATCCTTCTTCCTCCCACTTTCTTTCTTCAAGTGACTTGACTTCTTGAATGAAGCAAGTCACTTTGCCTCTCTTGATCCTGTTCATCTGCTTCCTGGTGGCTCCTTTGAAGATTTCTCTTGAAAACCTCACAAACCTTAGGATCAACCAAGCATGACAATGAATTAGGGTTTTGATTAGTCCCCCCATAGTTTTACCTTTGTGTCTCTCTTTGAGTCTTCTCTTCTCATCTCATAATCAGGGACTAAACCCTAAAGGCTTTAAGACTTTGTGCTTAGGGTTATGCCTGCATCCTTCTCTTAGGATGGAGTGTATAACTTTAATCCTAAGTATTAAACCCTTAAGGTGTTTAAATCTCTTAATCAATTCACTTAATAATCATCAAGACATTACACTTGTAACTTGGGCCTTGCATTAGGGTTCTAATTCTTCCTTAAGTGGTTAAGAAGGACTAACCCTAGTGTTAATGGACAAGTCCCCCTCAAGTTGTCTTACAAATCATAAAAAACACTTCATCATCATACCATTAATCTAACCAAAATCCACTTAATAAAGGCTTGTTTTGTCATGGGTTTAATCCCTAATCATGGATTAAGTTGAGGAGTCTTCCTCAGCTTAAACACTCTCATCTATCATCCTTCTTTTAGGATGGTGTAATGAGTCTGTTTAATCCTTGATTATGGCTTAACCTCATTACTCAACACTAAACAAAAACACCAAAAACATCTAAATAATCACAAGTAGGTTAATGATCTTAACCCTACATCAAAGGTGATTAAGTGTGAGAATCTGACTTCACACTTAAGGTAATTCTCATTACCCCTAATCGGAGGGAAGATGTGGTGAGTTTACCAACCCATTGGTTTAGGCTTAAGCTCATTATCTTATGACAAACTCCAAAAAGAAATAAAAGACTGAAAACATCAAAAACAAACAATAGTCGTCTCCTCCGGGATTCTTTTCTCATCTCATTCACTCACAAACGAGAGCTCGCTTCTTCCGTCTAATGCAAGACAGTTTGCATCTGTGCCAGACAGATCATACACTTGAGCATAGGCAAGTAAGCAGTTCACAAGTCAATTCATCTTTCAGTCTCTTTGGGTCGAACTACGGTGTTCTGACTTCCTCATTGCACGAGAGGATACGTAGGCATAACTTAACGGTTATCGAACAAAAGTCTCTGTATATTCCCCCTCTTTCAGCTTTGTTCTTTTAGCCTCATGTTCTTGAGCATTTCACTCTTGTTCTTACACTGACACATCACTTATATACTTCACTTCTTTTACACTGACACCTGTACATCCTTTTCCAGCTCTTTTATACAAAAATTGCACTGACACTACCCCTTTAAAACACAAATCTTTTAAGCGTGGATCCCGTCGAGTACGACGGACAATCTGGGTGCTAATACCTTCCCAGGTTGTAACCAACCCCCTTTCTCAGTCTCTCTGGTTCGCAACCGTCTTATCCATTCTTTTTCTAGGTCTATGCAGCATTGCCTTTCCTCCGGGATAAAAATGCCCAGCTGGCGACTCTATTCATCTCCAGTGAGTTCACGGCTGTGTGTTCTCATTGTCCCTCTCGCCGACCGTTCGCGCTTGTACCAGGATGCAAATCTTCGGGAGCGACACTTAGTCGTCAAAAAATCTTTGTCAAGATGCTCAACAATGTTAATGAGGTCTAGGATACGCTTTAGCTCAGCCTCCAATTCAGTATCATCAGACTTGCACAACTCAAGGTTGCGTCGTTCAGCTGCAGAGATTTTGTTTTGAAGCTCCTCAATCTCCTTCTTCTATACTTCAATGGCCATTTCATTAGCAATTTTATCCCTTTCCTCCTTGTCCTTGATAAGCTCTAGGGTTTCGACATGAGCCTCAACTACATGCGCCCGATCCCAGGCTGAACCCATTTCTATACTAGTTATCTCAATGATTTTCTCGATCTTTGGAAGAGACTTGAAATCATTATACATTTGGCTCACCAGGTTGGTCAGTTATCTGAGGGATCTGGAGACCCTGGGATCAAGATTCGAAAGATCTACCTTTTGCAGATTATCCTTAAGGAAGAGAGGGGAAGTTGGATCTGCATTCAAGACAAGATGGATGTCCTTTTTGAAGAATTTTTCCTTGATCTTTTTGAGGATAAGACCCACATAGTCATCTGAAGGTGAACTCTCAGGAGCTGTTGAAGCATTGCTCCCAGAGGAGCCAAGGCTTTTCCCAAGTTTCCTTCTAGCATACTCTCGAGGATTCGACCACCTTAGATACACCAACGGGTCCTTAGTTGAGACTTCCTTTGGGATTGAAAGTTGAAAAATTGGAGGTTGTAAGGGATTTTTCTCAGGAGAAGTTGGTTGAGTCTTTTCAAGCTCTTTTTCTTTGATGGCTTCACCCTTGTCCTGATTGTCTTCTTCCTCTTTATCACTTTCTTCTTCTTCAACGTCCATAGGATTGTCTTGAACATCAGTTTGTGGTTCTTCCATGTTTTCTGGCTATTCATTTGTTGGACTAGGGGAGTAGGGGCCTAAGTGTTCTCAATTTCTTCATCATCATTATCTTCTTCTTCTTCTCCTTCTGTAGCAAAAGCTTTGTTTATCTTCCTAGCAAGTCTGCTGGATTGGCCAAGAAAGTCCTTGCTTAAATTATCTTCAGACTCATGATCAGACTCATTAGTATGAGATTATTGAGTGGTAGTTCTAGCAGGTGAACTTCTATTGGCTTCGACCATTGGGGGAGGAACAACTATAGTAGTAACAAGTTGATTAATCTCACTCAAAGAACTATAACCAGAGCCAAAATCAGAATTAGGATGATAAGTTGACTCACCTTGGCTATTCAGAAGGACTGTTGGTGTGGGAGTAGCAGCTGGTGTTGGTTGAGAGATTCCTACCTCAACCTGTTATGAGAAGAGGATTAGGTCGAAGTTATAAAAAAGGATTAAAAGATGAGGGGCGAAAAGTTTAACTACCTCATTCTCTCCAGCACCTGGACTAGAGTTTGCACTCCCAGGAGGGCCACCAGTTGGTGCCACTACATGGGTAGGAGGTAAGACTTCGACAACACCTGTAGTAGGTGCCTTTTCAACAATTTTGGCCACCTTGGAAGAAGGTTGGCCAACAGCACTAGGAGACTGTGAAGTCTTCCTTTTTCTTTTAAGGGGCTGCTCCTTAGAAGATTGATCAACATCTGATCCAATGACGACTCTTGAAGCCTTTTTACCCTTCCTTTGGGGATGTCGAAGGCTTTTTGGTTGTCTGAAAAGAGAATCAAAGTATTAGAAGGAATGTATACAAAAGGTGAATAATTAAGGGATATGAGGTACCTTAGTGCCTTCGACGTTCTTCTTAGGCTTTATCACCACGCCCTTGGTGGTATTGGATCTTCTGGTGACAGTTGAGAATGACAAAGACAATTGTTATGGGTTAATAATTGATCAGTTAGTAGGAAACAAATGAAAACCTCAAACCTTCATATATTTCAGATTCGACATGAATGTCTTCGATCCCTATATGAAGGTGTCCTTTGAAACTGTCCAGTGTATGCTTAGTCGCAACCACCCTTTGGGCTTTCGGCTGAGACTGCGGTCGAAGGGTTTTTATTGAATACCCACAGACGAACCAGTCTGGAAATGGAGGGGAAAACTCCACTCCAAAATCAACAGTGGGTAGTCGAGGAAATGTTGGAGGAAAAAGTTCGAAAGCTACCTCATAACGCTTCTCAAGAGGAACGTTTGAAGGGATTTTCAACTTATCCATTTTTTTTGCAAAAAATTCTCCTTCAAAGTGACAGGAGCCTTACGAACAGTTCGACTAAGATCATCTAGTTGATAGATAATTTCAAAGTATTTTTGAAAAGCTTGTATCTCTTTGATATGAGTAAACTTACTTTTCTTGACCTTTTCCTACACATTAATGAAGACTTGGTCAAGTAAGGTAGAAAATTGAACAACAGTGAGAAAATGGTCACTGTAATACTTGCGCTACCAGTCATTGAAAGGGTGACAACAGAAGGTAGTAGGCCGAAAAAAACACTGGAGATAGAACTGCTTTTTGAGAATCCCATCTGTCGAAGATAGTGTTGGCAGCATCCTCGTCGAAGAGGTTGGTGTGGAAAACTACTTGGCCCTTCTTTTCATAAAGGCATCTGGGAAAACTTTGTCCCAATCCAAACTTCCTAGAAACCAAGTTCGGTTGGTAAGAAATTAGGAACGTATCTAATTTCCCACCATTCATCCTGTGAATAATGAACCTGGGAATTAGAAAAGCTTCCCAGACTGCAATGGAGTCCATGTGGAGTTTCCATGAAGGATAATTGAGAAACGTCGTAGTAAAAAACTTTGGACCAAGCTTCCTTTCAGCAAAAGGAGTCAATGTGGGTGCAAACTGATACTGATGTGCAAACATCAGGAGATAGCTAGAGAAGGCCCCTTTCAGGGTTTCACCTTCATCATTTGGTGTACGTCTGGATAGTCGAACACCTTCAGTGCGCCTTTGCCTAATCTCCTCAGAGTCTTCATAAACTTTACCTTTTCTGGGAAGTATAGGTTCGAAAGTAGCATTTAGACAAAACTGAAGAAGCTAGAGAGGACCATTTAGGCTAATATCACTAGAGGTCCCAGTTGGATTTTTGAGTCGAGACACCCCACCACTTCTAGATTCGTAGAGGCTGGATAAGATTATCTCACTCAAGCAAACCCCTCTGTTATAGTGGATCTGGTTCTCCAGAGGTAAGTATTTCTTTGCCACCTGCAAAGATTTAGTACAAAAAACATATCTTGACACCTAGAGGGTGAGGAAGGAAATGTGTTCCTTATCAGAAACCTCTTCAGTGTTGGGCTTTAAGTGGTTTTTAATGAAATGAGTATATGCCAGCTTATACGTATTAAACCCAATGGTATCTTCAACATCAACAGAAGGGTCATAGGCCACGCCATCTGGTCGAAGCCCTGTGATAGCAGCTACATCGAAGAGGGTAGGTGTAATCATCCCACAAGGGAGATGGAAGGTGTAATGGGTGTTGTCCCAGAAATAAAGGGAGGCAACCAAGAGGTTCAGACAATAGGGGATGTTGGTCTTCGACAACATCATCAAGTCATAAATCCCTATTTCCTTCCAGTGGGCGGCTTTTGCTTTTTCCATTTTAGCCATCCAAAGATCAAAGTCATTGAATTGGATAACAACTCTAACCAATCTTGTTCCATCATAGAGGTACTTTAAATCCAATTGATTGGAAGAAGGTGGGTTGGATGAAAAATCATCAACTTTGGGGGTGTTCTTTTGCCCTAAAGGTTAGGATTTAAGGTAGTTAAGAAAGAACTCATTCAGCCTTTCATCAGTATTTTCAACCTTGGACAAAGGGCCAGAAAGAGCGTAAGGATAGTCATCAACGTTGAAAAAAATCATTACCTGAGAAGCGTATAAACTTCTATGTTCAGCCATCTTGGGTTCTGGAATGAATTAGCAGTTCTTGACCGTCTTAGGTTCAGTGATGTTGGTGAATGGGGCAAGAGTTTGTTCGAAAGAAAAAGCTTTCCCTTTCTGACTTTTCTTCTGAGAGATGGTAGCTTTTGAATATGCCATTGTTAGAAATGAAGAATGAAGGTTTTAAGGTTTCTGGGAAGAAAAGAAGAGACTTTAGCAAGAAAAAGACAAAGTTTGCAAGAGTGTAGAAAACTGTTCGTTGTTGCTGAAGGATGTATTTATAGGCGTGGAATGAGAAGTTGTGGAGTCCAACCACTTAATGTGAATATGAAGTGGTGGGATGTGTGGCACTTTGGATCAGACACGTTGGACGTAGCAGTTACTGTAAAACATCTAGGCGCTTTGTTTCAAGAAAAGGTCATAATGATAAAACACCAGAATATGGATGATGGGACCTTTGGGGATTTCGCCATTATGATATGACGTCATGCTCATGGTTGGAGAATCACAACAGTTTTAGAATGTGGGTTAGGTGGTTACCACCATGCTTTCATCTGACCAAAGTTGGCGTCGAAATGGTGAACATCAAAAAATGATATTTTCATCAAAATGGTTGAAAAGAAAATTTTTGGGGGGCAATTTGTTATCTCCAAATTTCGACGCTAGCATTAATTAGGTCATTTGGCTTAGAAAAGAGTTCTCTTGCTATAAGCTAAAAGTGAGGTTTTTGACCTTACTCTTTGAAAGGGTGAAAGTTGAAGGAATACACCATCTATAAATCCTGTACTTAGAGAAATTCTAAGTTTGAAATATTTTCTAAGTGTTAGTGGAATTCGACCATGCATGCATAGGATGTAGAGTGGCTGTTACCTAAATTTTTCACATTCAAGCCTTGGAAGGAAAATCTGTAATTTCCAATTCAAAGACATGGATAAGTGGTGCAAGATGATGCTTCTTCAACATGTAGTGGGACGAATGTCATTATCTTAGAGTAGTCTTGGATGAAACCGTCGAAAACGATTACTTTGTAATCTCTATAAATAGCTTAGTCTAGTGTTAGAATAAGTGTGCGTGAAAATCACTTTGTACTAAGTAACTCCGTGTAACATTCAAAGTATCAGTGTGTAGTGAAAAGAGTGTTGTGAGAATGTATGTGATGTAACACCACCATCTTACTTTTCAAAGTATTTTATGTTAAAGCAACCATTTATCTTCAATGTTATTTACATTTCGAGTTATTTATCTTTAAAGTCATTTAACTTTCAAAGCTCTTTTATGCTAAAGCCTTTATCTTTCAAGTCAGTTACTTTTCAAGCAATTTACTGCATTTCATTTACAATTCTTGCTCTTTAACATTCTTGCCCTACACTTTCCTTTTTCTTTACATTTCTAGTTATTTAAACTTCATTTCCTTGCATTTACCCTTTCAGTTATATTTTCATTTACTTTCAAAGTCCTTATAAATATTTCTTGCATTTAATACTTGCTTTTATATTGTGTCTTATTTACTTTAATTCTCTTACTTTTTTACCTTCTGAATCCCTTCGAGGGATTTATGACCTTTTTCCCAAAAAAAACAC
Source organism: Lathyrus aphaca (assembly GCA_963966055.1). Classification (NCBI taxonomy): domain Eukaryota; kingdom Viridiplantae; phylum Streptophyta; class Magnoliopsida; order Fabales; family Fabaceae; genus Lathyrus; species Lathyrus aphaca. Next base: position 168,040,866 of record OZ014523.1, read on the forward strand.
TACAATTAACCACCAACTAGCACATATCCTTGGATCAATCTGGTTGATCCTGCAAGCAACTGAGGGTATTTTGGTATCTTTAGGGGACCATCGGTTGTTTACCAATTTTGGGGGTAAACAACATCGGACGGTGATCGACGTAGACGTTGTAATGGATGTCCTCAGCAGCCAATTGATCAAGATAGACTCTGAAAGGCTCGACCATATGGTTCCCTCTTAGCGGGACAAAGCATGGGCACACAACATGTCCTCGGTGTACTAATCAAAACTAGCCCAACCAACAATCCTCGGGAAGTGTTGGAGGATCCAAGCCTGACATGAAAATAAAAAACATTGGGATTAAGCATTATCACGAATAAAAAATGAAAAAAAGTATAAAATTGAAGGATAAGAGATTGTTACCACAAGTAGTGTCGTGTTGCCTGCCACACTCATCGTCTTCCACAAGCATCCCTCTCTCAACCTCGCATACAGATACCCTTGTGTAGCCGCCCCCCAGTTGTACTCATGGATCCATAAAAAATCCAAAAAGTACCTGAGGCAAGCAACATCAGTATACGTTGCGCTCGTATCCACAAATAGAACAATGCCCACTAGATATAAAAAAATAAGCTCTTAACACACGATTCATGTGTATCTCGACTTGTGCGTCGTCACCCACATCTTGTTGTGCAACAATGAGATGAGGATCAAATACCTCCTCATTTTGAAAGGAGAACCTGACATGAACGCCCCAGGTCCTGTCAATCTCTTGAAGTGCCCTCAATGGATCAGACCCTAGTTCTTCCACCATCATATCTATTGCCTCCTCCTTTGACATCTTCCCGTGATGTAGAAGGGTCCCCCTGATCAGGATATACGACAAACACGAGACATTGTCTAGTGTAATAGACAACTCGCAAAATGTAAGATTCGCCATATGAAAGATGAAAGGAAGATGTCTCGGTGGGCCATTGCTCCACGACCCATAAGCATCCCACTGTTGGCCACAAATCCACAATGTAATCGGTCAAACACATGTCCTTCAAACAAGAAGTGTTCAGAACATCCTAAAACTAAGACTCATGTGGCTATGTCAAACCTAAGATCTTCCGCACATGGTTCAGAAACTCCTGAGGTTCCTGTGCTTGAAAATGTCAATAAGAATAAATGTCAATAAGAATCAATGTTACAAATAATCAATTTCAATGAAAAAAAGAAACAATCTGAGTAATATTACCTCTCCCTCCTAGACAAATCTGGTAGTGTGGTCGTGGTACAGTGGCATCGGGGACATATCTGATGGACCCCCTAGGTAACCCTCTGGCTCAACAACATGGTCATCAACAAACTCTTCCTCCGGTGGTGGGACATCACCCTCTGGTGGTGGCACCAGATCAACAACGACAGGTGGCATATGTGCATCCCGACGAAACCTGCGGCAGGATGGGGGAAGTGATGCGTCATTTGCAGACTCCCGTCGCCTGTGGGAAAAAGTAGAAGGTGGAGTGGGATGCGATGTGGAAGGAATGTCCTGAGACTGAGGTGAAGGCTGAGCACTAGGAGTGGGCTGAGATGCAGAAGACGTGGCGTAGATGTCAGTAGTAGGCTGTTCCTGAATAGATGTAACTCCTACCTCCAGAACGGACTAGCTCCGCTCATGCTTGACAGAAACGTGTTGTGCAACCTGTCCATGTCCTAAACGGTCGACTCTGTCGGCCATAATGTCTGCAAGGTATAACAAAAAAAGACTATAAAAATTATAAAAAAAAAGGAAAAAAAAAAGAAGTTAATTCCAGAGATATATCTACGGAACAATTTCCGCAGATGCATCTCCGGAAGCAACTAGAATACATTAACATAATATTTTTCTGTAGATGCATCTCTGGAAGCAACTAACGTAACATTTTTCCGCAGAAGTATCTCTTGATATCTCTGCAACTCAGAGGACGTGAAAATGGCGTTCCCTCACTATCACATTTGGATTTTTGATGGATTGATCGTCTTTTTTAAGCAACAAGCTATATATAAACTACATATGGCCTATGTTTCAACTACTATCTGTCGCTCCCGAAGATTTGTATCCCGGTGCAGACGCGAACGGTCGGCGAAAGAGAAATGAAGGTGAATTGAATAGAGTCGCCAACTAGGCATTTTTATCCCAAAGGAAAGGTAATGCTGCATAAACCTAGGAAGAGATGGATAAGACGATTGCGAACCAGAGAAACTGAGAAAGGGGGTTAGTTACAACCTGGGAAGGTATTAGCACCCAGATTGTCCTTCGTACTCGTCGGGATCCACGCTTACAAGATTGTGTTTAAAAGGGGTAGGTGTATGTGCTATCTGTGTGCAAGAATATACAGGTGTCAGTGCAAAAAGGTGAAATTCTCAGGACTGAGGCTTTTAAAGAATGCTGAGAGAGGGGGATGACAAAGAGACTTTTGTTCGATAACTGTTAAGTTATGCCTACGTATCCTCTCGTGCAATGAGGAATTCAGAACACCGTAGTTCGACTCAAAGAGACTGAAAGATAAATTGACTGTGAACTGCTTATTTGCCTATGCTCAAGTGTATGACTCGTCTGGCTCGAGTGCTAACTATCTTGCATTAGACGGAAGAAGCAAGTTCTCGTTTGTGAATGAGTGTGATGAGAAAAGAATCCCGAAGGAGACGATTATTGTTTGTTTTTATGTTTTTAGTTTTCTATTGTTTTTGGTGTTTTGCATAAGTTAGTGAGCTTAAGCCTAAATCAAGGGCTTGTAAACTCATCATATCCACCCTTTGATTAGGGATAATGAGAATACTTAAGTATGAAGTAAGCACCACAACTTAATTACCTTATGTAACACCCCAAATTTGCCCTCTTATTTTTAAGCATCATATCATATCATATTCATCATGAACACATCATATTCTTGGCATCCTAGCATGGAAAGATGAGGCATAACATTCTCATGACCTAGCATTAGGCATATGATCATCTGTGGAGGATTTTGAAGCATCACAAGCTATGAAAAAGGGCCTAATGGATTTGTTCAAGTCCTATGAGGGATCCATATTACATTCAAAAGTTCAAGTTCATTTACAAAAGCTTAGAAGGTTGGAAGATCATCAGGGAATCCAGGCTAGGGCAAAGCTCCTACACAATGGTCCCAAATTAGGGTTTGAGTTTCAAGCATGAAAACCTCAAGAATTTGGCCATTTCATTTGGTCAAAGTCTTTTACATGTTAAGAGGATCCTAGGGATGAAATTTTGTGAGAAAATTCCTTGTGGAAGTCAAGTATTTCTTCAGTTGCTTGTAAATGAAGAAACTGGTCAACTGTGCCTTAGAAAAGTCAACTGTGAGATTTCAAGGGGTCCAACCCCATTTTTCTAGCCAAGGGATGTTCTTATAATGTTAAAAGATGTTTGGAAAGATCAAAGATCAAGAATCATGAGGTTTTGAGGTGTTTTGCAAAATTGGTTTAAGCTTGGTCATGGAAAATGCCATTTTTAGCAAGTTTTTGCCCTAATTTTCAAGTGAACATAACTTGGTGAAAAAATCTTCAAATGGACCAAAGTTAAACATGAAAGTTGGAGATTAAAGCCTCCCATTTTCAAAAAGTACAAGTAATTTTTCATAGCCTTTATGGTTTGAAAGATAGAGCCCTCGAAAATTGCATGAAAACTAGGGCAAAGCTTGATTTTTCAATTGTACACAAAAGCAAAAAGTCATGAAACTTATTTTTGGGTGTTGGTATGAACCAAATAAGGTTACAATGTTACAATGCAATGCAAATAAGTCATTTTTCTCCAAGAATTACATCAAATTCGTGCATGGTGTGAATTTTATTCCATAAGTGTAATATTTGCATGATCATGAGAAAGGTGTGATATTTGCATCCAAAGGCCAGGATCTTTTTGGATTGAAATCAAGGGTGAGATGTGGAATGCACATGGGCAAGAAAGAGGGCAGTGCATGAGTGTTTCATGATATCACAACAAATTGGCAAATTGTGCAAATTCTCTCACACACTCTCTTCCCACATGCAAAGGCCCTCATGCTTTCAACATTGCCTCATGATCTCATTTATAAGAGAATTAGGGTTTTAGAAGGGTTCAGATCCCTCACATTTCACAACTCTCAAATTTTGGCTCATTTTTCATTTTCCTTCGAATCATTCTCTAACTTGCTCTCTTCACAAACCAACCACATATTCTTCATCCTTGAGAGCTCAGGATCACAAATCCATCCATTGTTCAAGCTAATTCTCAAGATTCAACACCTTGCCATTTCAGAGCAGCAAGCTTCAAACTCCTAGATCCAGCAACTTTCAAGGCTCTAGTTGCATTTATTTTGCAATTAGAGTGTATTTGGAGTGGATTGACAGCTATTTCTTGGCTTCTAACAAGCTATTTCCAGATCTGCAAGTCTCAGGTAAGCTCAAAATTCTCAGATCTAAAAGTGAAAATAGATGTGTGCATTGTGATCCTCTGTTGGTGCTGATGATTCTGCTTGTTTTAGATTCAAATTTGATGCATTATTGAGCTTTATATGTTGATTTGAATTTTCATGGTGGAACCTGTTTGCTTTCGATCCAGTCTATTCATTGTTCTATTGAGATTTTCATGGCCATATTTGAATTCAGGATAGCTTGATTACTTAATCTGGAGCTTTTGGTGTATTATTATTGAGATTTGTTCATTGTATGCTTTTTCCGGTGCCGGAGCCCTAGCTCCGGTCACCGGATTCTGGACGTGTGCTTGCTAGGGTTTCAAGGAAGAAGAAGGTCTCATTACCATTGGATCCATCATCTGGACGCTTGTGGTTGTGCCACCTCAATTAATGAGGATGCTCTCCCTCACGTGCTTTTTGTTTTCTATTTTCATTCTGATAATTCATTATGTCACGCACCCCATAGTAACTAATGTGTACACTCTCTCTGGTCCAATTGTTTTGCTGACTAGGATTAATGAGTTGACTATTAGGATGCGTCCATTTGATCTCAAGGCCATTGTTTTTCCCAGTATTTTCTGAATATCCACCCTTGTAATTGTGTGCTACGCAGGACCTAGTGGGCCTGAATCACTATCCCCACCCCCCTTTGATTTGAGCCCAGTTGATTTGAACTATAATCCCTTCTATTCGCACCTCCTGACCTTTTCTCTTTTTATTTCTTTTTATTTCAGCTTTGTTTTTTAATTTTTAAAAATAGTTCTATGTTTCAAAAAATTATGAAATAATTCATGGATGTCACTTTTAGTTTTCTTTAATTTTTAATATTTTTATTTTCCATTTATTTTATTTTGACACGTGTAAATTAATTCTCCCATTTAATTAATTCTTTTTAATTCCTTTTTAAGCATGCTGTCTTGTCCATTTTCTATATTGATCCTCATTTTGAATTTTTGATTGGTTCTTTTTGCTCTGGACTCTTAATAGAGTGTACTTCATGTGTGATTTTTGTTCTGATTTTTAGGAACTTGTTCATTTGGTTTTGGTCATTGACTTGTGATTGAAGTTTCTTAACCCTAGTTGATGTTTAACCCCTCATTTGACTTACTTAGCTTCTGAATTTCTTCCTATCCTTTTGGCATGTTGTTATATCATGATTGAAGATCTCTTGTCCAAAGTTGTGGAATTTTTGGATGCATATTTGATTTGATTTGAATTTTGGTTCTTAACTTGTCCCATTTTGCTTATTTTTGATCATAAGTCCTCTCCTTAGCTTAGAAGGGCACTTGTGCCAACTTCTTCATCTTGTTTAGGGTCTCTTTAGGGCATTGGTACCTCTCTGATCTTGGGTTGGGGTTTTTGTTTTGGAAATCTTGTATTTTTTTTATCTTTGAAGTTCTTCCATTCTTATGTATATCCATCTCACCTCCTTTGTTTCTTTCTCCCCATAATGTGATTGTTTAGCTTTGTGCTTCTCTTCTCTTCATCTTTCTTGCTTCTAAAACACTTCTTTAACTTGATTAGGGTTCTGGTCTTGTTCCTTGAGGTTGTATTTTGTTTATTTTGCTTTGCATCTTCTTGAGTTTACTTTGCTTTGCCATGTGATTCATGTTGCCTCATATTGACTTGCGTGTTTCTTTTCTCATTCTTATGACTTGCATTTGCATTGAGAATTTGTGTGTATGACTTCACTTCTGTTTGTATGATGTTGGTATGGTATTGTGATCATTTTATATTACCATTATGCTTATGTCACTAACCTTTTCAGGGGCTTGGGTAAGTGAGAGGTGTGGAGGTGATTCCCACATCTCCAAATCTTATCTCTTATTTTCTTATCTTACTTGTACTAACCTTGTGATTGTTGGGCTTAGGCCTTAATTCCCTCCTTCCTCTTCTTCTTTTCTTCTTCTTCTCTTCTTCTTTCTTTCTTCTTTAGGATAGTAAACCACACTAACCTAGGATTACCATTGCATGACAACAATTAGGATTCATTAGTCCCCCATTAGACTTTTACCTTTGTGATCCTTTTGGTTTCTTTTCTCCTCTCATCTCAAAACTCTAAAGAAAACACTTAATAAAGTTTGAAGTGATACCTTGAGCAATAGCCTTATCCCATGAGATACTTGTAGTCTTCCCATCTTGGGATAATACAAGCTTATCTTGTGATGCACAAGTCTGATCCAGATATCATCTTCACAAAGAAAATCATAAAACACACTTCTTCACTGTGAATACCAAAAATACTTAATAAATTCAATGAGTTAGTGAGCCTAATCCCTAATCTCTGGACTCAAGTTTTGGGGATCTTCTCCTTACTTGAGTGTTTTTGTTCTATTATTCCATCTTGGAATGTAGTGACAAGTATACATTCCATGGAAAAGAGCTTGAGTTCACTTCCTTGTGACACACTCATAAAAGCTTCAAAAAAACACAAACAAACAATAAGCGTCTTTCCTTCGGGAATTCTTTTCTCATCTCCTTCGCTCCGTACGCGAACTTGCTCCTACTTGTCATTTTGCAAGATGGTTACACACTCGTCGTCCGAGTCTGCAACACCTGAGCATTGGCATAGACAGTTCAAACCTTAATTCACAAGCAATTTCCTTTCCACCCCTACTTAGGGGAACTACGACGTCTCTGATCCTCATTGTCCAGATGAGGTACGTAGGCAGCGGGGTAGGGCCCGTTCGAGCACAATCTTTATTTTCGCTATATTTTTTCTCTTTGTTTTCTTTCTCAGTTCCTTTTCTTTTCTTTTATCCAGTTCAATTCATTTTCTTTGCAGCAGCTTTCATTTCTCCACCCTTTGAAATAGTTTCTTTGCAAGCGTGGATCCCGTCGGGTACGGCGGACGATCTGGGTGCTAATACCTTCCCAGGTCGTAACCGACTCCCGAACTCAGTCTCTTTGGTTAGCAGGACCCGTGTCCTTCCTTTTCTTTTCTTCTGGTTTGTGCAACATTACCATTCCCGTTCCTTCGGGATAAAAATGCCTGGCTGGCGACTCTAACCTCTTTCCGCGCCACTTTCGCGTTTGTACCAGGATGGAAATCCGGGGAGCGACAGCTGGCGACTCTGCTAGGGACTTCCTAACCAGAGAATCTCTGGTTCCCCTGTGAGTCTCTCCTAGCGCTTGTGTGTTTCTGTTTCTTTGGGCGTTGATTGTTTGCTCTTGTGTGTTGTATTTTATTATTGTTTATTTACAGATTTATTTACAGCTTTATTTACAGTTTTCAGTATTTATTTTCTGCATCATAATATATACTGGACTGTCTGGACTGGATCTTCTGTTTGGTGGGTTTGGGTGATACTGTTTCTGAGAGATGAGCTCATTACCACGGCTTGAGTGCACCTTAGGACTTAGAGTGGTTCCACTTTGGCCTCATGAGATCTTGTCATGGGGGTAGTAGTGAGTTCCACGCCCAGATTTGTGACCGTCTTGGAAATGTCTTGATTTGGGGATCTTCCTCTCTCATTTCATAACCTTGATAGTTATGTGCAGCTGGGGACCGATCATTGAGAACCTTGTGGAAACATCCCTCTTTAGTGATGGCAGTGGCAGACCACATTGTGTGGCAAACCCATTCGCATCCGAGGGCCCACTTGGGACTTGCATAGAATGACCTTGTTTCCTGGACTCAGCTGAGGCCTCCCTGCGTAGTATATAATGCCAAACCGACTCCCTGATTTGGTCATGTGCCATTTCTCGGAAATGGTGAAAGTATTATTGCTATTCGGCTTTGAGAGTCCGTGATGTCTGACCCGGAGCATACCAGTGAGATTGGGAGGGGTTTACAGGTTTACAGGAAACCTTGGCCTCTACATACCCTCATTATCAGTGGTCCTTATTATGACTTTGGTCCTATGGTTCTGGTGTTCTGGTTTTCTTGGTATTGTGGTTCTGAGATTCATATCAGAGGGTTGTGACTCAGAGGATTTTGATTTGCAGTTGATCAGAGGGTCCTTATGTTCAGTGTCCAGTATCCAAATGGTCCCAGATTGATCATATGCCTGCATTGCTTTTGCATTTGCATCATTCTTGCATTAACTATTTATGTTTCCATTTTTCAGGTTATTGTTCACAGTCAGCTCCCAGTTCTGGTAAATCTTATCTCTAGATGGAAGAAATTAGAAAAATTACAAGGAAAAAGAATGTTCACTATACTTTTCTTCAACCTGAAGTCAGAAGTGTTCAGAAATTAGCAGGTCTGATGAATGACCAAGTCTTGGGAAATTTTAGAAAGAGATATGGACAGATATTGAAGTATGTGGACAAACCCACTGCAGACTAGAAGGACAGTTTGCATACCTTGCTTCAGTTTTATGATCCCCTGCTGCGGTGCTTTGTGTTTCCAGATTACATCTTGGCTCCTACCTTGGAGGAGATTTCCAGCATTTTGAATGTTCCAGTCAAGGATACATTGCCTTTCTATGGGTCTGAGGTGGTGCTTAAGGAAGAGGACATAACTAAAGTCTGCCGTTTACCAACTGCTACAATCAAGAAGGCTCTGAAGGATAGTGAGGGCAAAGGACTCCCTTGGAGTGTGCTCATATCAGAGGCTGAGAGATATGCTAAAGAGGGTAAATGGGGTGATTTTGGTGCTTTGCTGGATTTGATGGTGTATGGGTCAAACTTGTTCCCAGGGGAGAAGGAATTTGTAAGCTTGGAAGTGATGTCTATCTTTGCTAAAGGCAATCCTGTGCCAACTCTGTTGGGAGATTTCTACTACAGCGTTCATTACCGGAATGAGAAAGGTAGGGGTGGACCAGTGGGCTGTTGTGCCTCATTGTTTGCTGAGTGGTTTGCTAGACAGCTGCCAAAATCAGGTGCTTTCAAGGAAATGCGGGATGAGTGTAGATGGTCTAGAAGGCTGATGGAGTTAATGGCTGAGGATATAGCTTGGGGATATGACATAGATCTGCTAGGAAAAGAGTTGCTGGTCAGTTGTGGAAGATTTGCTGGAGTGCCTTTGCTAGGAAGGAAGGGTGTGATCAGTTATCATCCAACATTAGCCAGGAAGCAATTTGGTTACCCTTTGAGAGATCCACCACAGATGGAAGAGTTTACTGAGTCTTTGTATTTTCCTGTGGAAGGAAACAAGGAGTTAGTTCTACAAGCATCTCAAGCTTGGGCTCATAGAGTGAGGAAGGGTAAGAAAGACTTTGGCAGAGTAGATCCCAAGACGTATCCCCCTTTTGCTACATGGTTGCAAAAACATGTAGAAGAAGTTCTCATGCCTTTCTCAGCAGAAGTTCCACTTTATCCCAAAGAAGTGCCAAGCCAGAGTACTGTCTCCCTTGAAGAGTACAAGAAATTGGAAGCTCAGCTGCATGAAGTTCGAGTGGAGAATGCTGAAATGGTTAGCCTATACCATCTTGCCAACCGGGCCAAAAATGAAGCAGAGGGAAAGCTGCAGAAGATCCAAGCCTCTTTGGAAGCTAAAGAGAAAGACTTTGCTGGAAGGGAAGCTCACTTCCAAAGGATGGGTCTTATGGAAGCAAAAAGAGAAGCGGAACGCAAAAAGACTTTGAAAAATCTCAAGGAAGCTCGTCAGTCCATTGTTTGGTTGCAAGGCCAAAGGGAGAAAGAGCAAAAGAAGTTTAAAGAAAAAGAAGAGTTTTTCGAGGTGCAAATGGCCTTTAAGAAGGAAGAGGTGGAGCAAGTCCATAACATACGGAGGGAAAAGAGTCAGCAGCTAGCACAAAGCCAGTTAGCCTTGGAGGAGGCACGGAAGGAGATTGAAGAGCTCAAGCTGAGAGCAGGTGTGAAGAAGAGCAGAGCAGAGGTGGCTGCAGAGGAGCCTGGGTCTCTAGTTTAGTTTATTTTTGATTCAGACTACCTACAGACTTGTTGTAGGAGTCTTGCTTTATTTCTTTTGTCTTTTATTCATGTAATGACTTGTAACCCTTCGGGGAATATTTCTGTTGGTGTTCTAACTTTTGGCCGGCAGTGGTTTGTCCATGATATACAATGTTAATATGCAAATTATCATTTCTGAATGTGCAAGGCTTATTTGTCTGATACTGCTAATATCTGAACACTCTTCAAAGAGAAAGTCTGAAAGTTAATACTCAAAGTGGCTTTCTGGAGTAAATACCAGAACTGGGGCATGCAAATGCTTAAAACTTGGGAACATGAGCAGTTACATTGCATGCATATGACGTTCTTGTTGTTTCAGGCAATTTAGCTCCCAGGAAAGTTTGAGAACAGCCAGTCATACACAGATATCCCACAAGAGTCAACAGATAAAGAGTCATGGATTAAATGCAAGCTGATTTAGCTGACTTGAGGTTGATGATGGACAATTTTATGACCCTTATGGCAGGAATGGGTCAGAATCAGGAACGTCTACGTGAGTTGGTTGAAAATAGTCAAGCCAGGAACAACGGTACTGCTGATGGAGGTAATCGTAACGGTGCGGGCGCCCGTCAAGTTGAAATCCCTGTAACACAGCCAGGGGTTACCATTATCAATGATGGACTGAACAATGTACAGATGGAGGGTCAAGACGAACAGTTCACTCTACTAGACGAAACTGAAGGCCAAGGGGCTGAAATGAACAGGAAATTTGAAGAGATGGCAGAATAGATCAAGGCTATTCAATCTCAGAACTCTTTGGGGTTCGACATTACTGACTTGGGCTTGGTTCCAGGGGTTAGAATCCCTTACAAGTTCAAGGTCCCAACTTTCAATAAGTACAACGGCACAACGTGTCGAAAGACTCATCTTCAGTCCTTTGTAGGAAGGATTGCTGCCCACACTGATGATGAAAAGCTATGGATGTACTATTTCCAGGACAGCTTGGTTGGAGCCTCTTTGGAATGGTATATGAAGCTAAGTAGAGTCAACATTAAGAGCTGGAAGGACCTGGCAGAGGATTTCGTGAGGAAATACCAGTACAATTTGGACATGGCTCCAAATCGCACTCAACTGCAAAACATGTCTCAAACCGCTAAGGAGGGGTTCAAAGAATATGCTCAAAGGCGGCGTCAGCTCGCTGCCAGAGTGCAACCACCACTGCTGGAGAATGAGATGGCTGATATGTTCATGGGGACATTGCAAGGAGTATTTATAGAAAGATTGGCGTCTTGTTCGGCTACCAAGTTCAATGATATAGTAATTGCTGGAGAGAGGGTCGAGACTTTGTTAAAGATGGGAAAGATTCAGGATACAAGTGCGAGTAGTTCTAATGGAGTGAGAAAAGCTTTCAGCGGACCCCCGAGAAGAAGGGAAGGTGAAACCAATGCTGTGTTTGGTTGAGGACGGGGCCGAGGATATAGAAGATCATATGAGCAAGTGGCAGCTGTCACTATCCCTTCCAGCCCAGTGCAGTAGGTGCAGCCTCAACAACAACAACAACAACAGTCACAACGTAACAACTATCAACAAAGACCTTATCAGCCAAGGCAGACTCGCTCGGCTAATAGGGTGCTTGAGGCAATTCCCATGACATATACTGCATTGCTACCAAGATTGCTGGGCCTGAATTTGATACAACTAAGGACTCTGGCACCACCACCACCTAGAGAGCTTCCAATGGGGTACGATGTCAATGCTAGACGCGCTTTCCATTCAGGGGCACCCGGGCACTCAACTGAGAAGTGCAGGGCGTTACAGCACAAAGTTCAAGATTTGATCGACTCCAAGGCGATTAACTTCGCACCACCACCGAATGTTACTCCAAACCCTATTCCGAACTACAGAGGGGCTAGAATAAATGCTGTTGAAGGTGGTGAGAAGTTAAGTATGATTCTGAGTATAGAAGAAGTGAAGACTCCGCTGTTGGTAGTGAAAAAGAGGCTATTGAAAGGACAAGTGTTTCCGGGATGCAGTTCTGATTGTGAAAAATGTTTGAATTCTGTGAACGGTGTTGAAGACCTAAAGACAGGGTTGCAGAATCTGATTGATGAAAGATCTTTGCAGTTTGACAAAGTTGATAATGAAGTTGATGATGTCTCCACTATAACCATTTTCTATGATCCAGCTGAGATGCTTGCTAGAAGAGAACCGGTGACCATTTATGCTCCCGAAGTTAGTCCTGTGACTATCACTGTGCCTGGGCCTGTTCCTTATACAAATGATAAAGCCATTCCATGGCATTACAGTTCAGATGTGTACGTGGAAGGACAAAAAGTGGAGAGTAAGTCTGTTTCTATTGACCCGACTGTAGTGAACGTCGGAGGGGTTAGAGGTTTTATGAGAAGTGGTCGTCTATTTGCTCCCCTAGTTCTGAGAGGAGACCCTGAGGCTGAGGCTTCGGCAAAGGCTAAAGGGAAGCAAACAACGATTGAAGAAGCAATAACTCCTGCTGCTGGACAGGGCACCTTTGAGAAGGAGGTGGAGGAATTTATGCGCATAATTAAAAAGAGTGATTATAAGGTGGTTGAATAGTTGAACCAGACGCCATCCAAAATATCAATTCTGTCTTTGCTGATGTGTTCTCCTGCACATAGATAAGCCTTGTTGAAAGTGTTGTAGATGGCCTATGTTCCTCAAGAAATAACTGTTAATCAACTAGAAGCTGTAGTGGGCAGTGTGAATGCGAGCCACGGGCTGGGCTTTACAGATAGAGCCCTTACGTCAGAGGGCCGTAACCATAACAAAGCACTACATATTACTATGGAGTGCAAGGGTGTCGTTTTGTCGCATGTCCTGTTTGACACATGCTCTTCTCTTAATGTACTTCCGAAGAAAGCATTAATGAAGATCAATGTTGATGGTATTGTCCTAAGACCCAGTGATTTGGTAGTGAAAGCTTTTGATGGGTCCAGAGGTCAGTGTTTGGAGAAGTTGAGTTACCTGTGAAAATAGGTTCTCAAGTATTCAAAAGCACCTTCTACGTCATGGACATTCAGCCCGCGTACAACTGCTTGTTAGGACGCCCATGGATTCATGCTACCGGAGCTGTAACTTCCACTCTGCATCAAAAGCTCAAATATGTGGTTGATGGCCAAGTAATCACTGTGTGCGGAGAGGAATATATCTTTGTGAGCCACTTATCAACTTTCAAATATGTGGAGATGGACGGAGAGATCCATGAGACTCTGTGTCAGGCCTTCGAAGCAGTTAATGTCAGCATTTTGACTCCAGTAGAGAAGAACAGTGAGAAAGAAGGTACCTCCATTCACTCCTACAAGCAGGCAAAGAAGGTGGTTCAGTCGGGAAGCGCCCAAGGCTGGGGCAAATTTCTGGAATTGGAGAAGAAAGACGACAAGTTTGTTTTGGGTTATCAGCCTAGTGGGTCTAATTGGTCTCCAAGTGGTAAAGCCAATACTTTTACAAGTGCTGGGATGCTCGACCGCAACCAAATCTGTGCAACTAATGAAGAGGGAGACAATGATGGTGACTGGGACAACTGGATTCATCCGTGTGTGCCCGGAGAGGAGCTGAAGAACTGGTCTGCTGAAGACATTGTCCAAGTTACCTGGCACTCAGAGTAATTTATTTGTTTCCTTTTCTTATCATGCTGCATTGTCAAATCCTGCACTCTGCCCAAGGTGCTAGGATCCATTGTATGGTCCACCATGTTTGTTATGCACTTATTTTACCATGAAATAAAGGACATTTTCAGACAAATTGTGTTCTCTTTCTTTTGTTTTAAAATTTTCACAAAAATATAAAAATGGCAATGTGTTTTTCCTTTTTGTTTTGTGTTTGCGTCTCTTTTAAAAATAAACAGATTCTGAAATAAGCACATCATCTGTGCAGTGTTGATCATCCGGATTCCATTGATAACGTTCCTGTTATGACCATGCATGACTTTGACAATCCTATCTACCAAGCTGATGAAGGGGTTGAGGAAGACTGTGAACTCCCTGAAGAATTGGTCAGATTGTTGAAACAAGAGGAATGGGTTATTCAGCCTCATCAGGAAGAAATTGAGATCATCAACATCGGCACTGAAGATGTGAAGAAAGAGATCAAGATTGGGGCCAGCCTGCAGGCCGAAGTAAAGAAAGAGTTGATTGGTATGCTGCGTGAGTATGTGAATATCTTTGCCTGTTCGTATCAAGATATGCCAGGGTTGGATACCGACATCGTTGTGCATAAGCTACCATTGAGAGAAGACTGTCCTCCTGTGAAACAGAAGTTGAGAAGAACTCGTCCTGACATGGTGATGAAGATCAAGGAGGAAGTTCAGAAGCAATGGGATGCCGAATTTCTTGCCGTAACTAGTTACCCACCCTGGGTAGCTAACATTGTGCCTGTACCAAAGAAGGACGACAAGGTCCGGATGTGCGTTGACTACCAGGATTTGAACAGAGCAAGCCCAAAAGATGACTTTCCATTACCTCACATTGATGTGTTGGTAGATAACACTGCTCAATTCTCGGTATTTTCCTTCATGGATGGCTTCTCCGGATATAATCAGATTAAGATGGCACCGGAAGACATGGAGAAAACAACATTCATTACCCCATGGGGTACATTCTGCTATAAGGTCATGCCCTTTGGTTTGAAGAACGTCGGGGAAACTTATCAGCGGGCTATGGTCACATTGTTCCACGACATGATACACAAGGAGATAGAGTGCTATGTGGACGATATAATTGCTAAGTCCCGAGACGAAGAAGAGCATCTGGTCAACCTCAAGAAGTTGTTTGATAGACTGATAAAGTATAAGCTGAGGTTGAATCCAAACAAGTGCACTTTCGGGGTGCGTTCCGGGAAACTGCTGGGTTTCATTGTTAGTTAGAAAGGAATTGAGGGAGATCCTGCAAAAGTAAAAGCAATTCAAGATATGCCTGCACCGAAAATAGAAAAAGAAGTGCGCGGGTTTTTAGGGAGGTTGAACTACATTTCAAGGTTCATATATCATCTAACTGCCACGTGTGAACCAATATTCAAATTGCTAAGAAAAGAGAAAACGGTCAGGTGGAATGAGGATTGCCAAAGAGCCTTTGATAAGATAAAAGAATATTTGCAGACACCTCCAATTCTAATGCCTCCAGTTGAAGGAAGACCTTTAATCATGTACTTGACTGTGCTAGAAGGGTCAATGGGGTGTGTTCTAGGCCAACATGACGAGTCTGGTCGAAAAGAGTACGCTATTTATTACCTTAGCAAAAAGTTTACCGACTGTGAATCCCGTTACTTACTGCTCGAGAAAAATTGCTACACTTTGGTATGGGCTGCTCGCCGACTGAGACAGTACATGTTGACCCATACCACACTGCTAATTTCCAAAATGGATCCTGTCAAGTACATCTTTGAGAAACCAGCGTTAACCGGAAGGGTTGCTTGGTGGAAAATGATCTTAACTGAGTATGACATACAATACACTTCCAGAAAGCCATCAAAGGAAGTGTATTGTCAGATTACCTTGCACAACAACCTCTTGAAGATGATTATCAGCCAATGAAGTTTGATTTCCCTGATGAGGACATCATGTACCTCAAAGCAAACGATTGCGAGGAACCACTTCCGGAGGAGGGGCCAGACCCTGAATCCAAATGGAAGTTGATGTTTGATGGGGCAGTCAATATCAACGGACGTGGAGTTGGTGCTGTTCTTATTACTCCTGAAGGTGTTCACTTTCCCTTCGCTGCCAAAATTACTTTTGGCTGCACCAACAATGAAGCAGAATAGGAGGCATGCATAATGGGAATAAAGGAGGCTATTAATCTTCGGATTAAGACCCTCGATATATTCGGAGATTCAGCCCTCGTAATTAACCATGTTACTGACAAGTGGTATACGCATCAAGAGCATCTAATTCCTTACAGGGATTATGCCAGAAAACTGTTGACGTTCTTCACAACAGTTAAGCTTCAATACATACCACGTGATGAAAATCAATTTGCCGACGCATTGGCTACTCTTTCTTCGTCTATTAAAGTCTTATGTTGGAATTATGTGCCCAGGATTGACATTTCCAGGCTCGACGTACCAACTCATGCTTTCTCTGTAGATGCAGTGTCTGACGAGAAACCTTAGTATTTTGATATCAAGCTATTCCTGGAAAATCAAGAATACCTAGCCGGGGCATCATCCAACGACAAGAAGACCTTAAGGCAACATGCTGCTAGCTTCTTCTTAAATATAGTCGGGGTTTTGTACAAGAGAAACTTTGACATGTTCTTGCTCAGATGCGTGGATAGACACGAAGCAAGCCTGTTAATGCAGGAAGTCCACGAGGGATCTTTCGGTACTCATGCAGGAGGGCATGCTATGGCTAAGAAATTGCTAAGATCGGGATATTACTGGATGACAATGGATGCAGACTGTTGTTCATTCGCTCGTAAGTGCCACAAATGCCAAATCTATGTAGACAAAGTGCATATTCCTCCAAGTCCGCTCAGCGTCATGTCATATCCTTGGCCCTTTTCTATGTGGGGTATTGACATGATCGGAAAGATAGAGCCTACTGCTTCAAATGGTCATCGCTTCATCTTGGTCGCAATCGATTACTACACAAAGTGGGTTGAAGCAACATCTTATGCCAATGTCACTCGTCAAGTGGTAGCTAGATTTTTGAAAAGAGACATCATTTGCAGATACGGAGTGCCCGAAAGAATCATTACGGACAATGGTTCTAACTTAAACAATAAGATGATGGCAGAATTGTGTCGGGACTTCAAGATCCAGCATCACAATTCTTCTCCTTACCGACCGAAGATGAATGGTGCGGTAGAGGCAGCAAACAAGAATATCAAGAAGATTGTGCAAAAAATGGTTGTCACTTACAAAGATTGGCATGAGATGTTACCATTTACGCTGCATGGGTACCGAACGTCAGTCAGGACGTCAACTAGGGCAACTCCCTTATCTTTGGTATATGGTATGGAGGCAGTCTTGCCTGTTGAAGTGGAGATTCCTTCATTGCGTGTGATGATGGATGTGAAGCTTGATGAGGCTGAATGGGTGCGTGCTCGTTACAATCAGCTGTGTCTAATTGAGGAAAAAAGGTTAGCGGCTATCTGTCATGGTCAGCTTTATCAGAGGAGAATGAAGCAAGCATTCGGCCAACGAGTACGTACTCGGGAGTATCAAGTGGGAGAGCTTGTGCTCAAGAGGATTGTTCCTCCAGGTTCAGATCACAGGGGCAAGTGGACCCCAAACTACGAAGGACCATTCATAGTAAAGAAAGTTTTCTCAGGGGGAGCACTGATGCTCACCACTATGGATGGAGAAGATTTCCAATCCCCTGTTAACTCAGACGCAGTTAAAAAATACTTCGCATAAAAAGACCCGCTGGACACAAAAACAGAATTAAAGTCCAGGCAAAAAAAGGGCATCCCGGCGAGCTAAAAACAGAATAAAAAGCTCGGGCAAAAGATAGGGAAAATAAATAAAAAAAATGTACACCCGCTGAGTTGAAAAGCCACATTGGATAGCTCAGGCAAAAAGGATATCCCGGTGGATTGAAAACCCGAAAGGGCGATCCACACAAAACAAGGGAATAAGCGAACATCTGTGATCCGAGTAATCTGAACCAAATCATCGTTTCGTATAGTTTGACAATATCAGAAGGATAGGAATCAGTCCCCTCATCTTCTCAGAAAGCAAAGGCAAGAATGGAGAGTTTTGAAGACATGCTGGTCATAGCAGAAAGGGAACTTATTGGGATGCCGTGCCCATTGCCATTAGGATAGTTTATTTTCTCAATTTTATGGTGGCTACCTCTTTCCAGGTGGTTGCTTCCGGATGTAAAATTTTTCCTATTCAGAGGCCTTTCAATAAAAAGGATATTCAGTCAAAAAGCTGTGTTGTGTTTATTTTTGTTTGCAAAATGTCTTGAATTTTTGGCAAAAAATAGAATTGCATTTAAAACATGGTGATAATTTGAAAGAAAATGACATTGCAGGGAAACATTTGAAATCCTCTTTGAGTGTCGGGTGACGATGGATGAATAGATCATACCATGCAAGTCCCCGGGGCACATATGTGTTTTCTGTTGTTGCAGGTTGCAGGATGGCGTCACATTCTCCCAAGCAGAATTCCCCCCAGCTAAGTCTTGGCAGGTAGCCCAAGCAGTTTATCTTCCCCATTGGAGTATACCCAGCTGTCGCTCCCGATAAATGGGAATGGCCCAAATAAAGGTACAGACGCGAACGGTCGGCGAAAGGAACAATGAGAACACACAGCAGTGAACTCACTGGAGATGAAAAGAGTCGCCAGCTAGGCATTTTTATCCCGGAGGAAAGGCAATGCTGCATAGACCTAGAAAGATATGGATAAGACGGTTGCGAACCAGAGAGACTGAGAAAGGGGGTTGGTTACAACCTGGGAAGGTATTAGCACCCAGATTGTCCGTCGTACTCGACGGGATCCACGCTTAAAAGATTTGTGTTTTAAAGGGGTAGTGTCAGTGCAATTTGTGTATAAAAGAGCTGGAAAAGGATGTACAGGTGTCAGTGTAAAAGAAATGTGAAGTGTATATGTACAGTGTCAGTGTAAGAACAGGAATAAGATGCTCAAGATCATGAGGCTAAAGAATGAAGCTGGAAAGAGGGGAATATACAGAGACTTTTGTTCGATAACTGTTAAGTTATGCCTACGTATCCTCTCGTGCAATGAGGAAGTCAGAACACCGTAGTTCGACCCAAAGAGACTGAAAGATGAATTTACTTGTGAACTGCTTACTAGTCTATGCTCAAGTGTATGACCTGTCTGGCTCAGGTGCAAACTGTCTTGCATTAGACGGAAGAAGCGAGTTCTCGTTTGTGAGTGAAGGAGATGAGAAAAGAATCCCGGAGGAGACGATTATTGTTTGTTTTTGTATTTTCAGTCTTTTATTGCTTTTGAATTTGTCATAAGTTAATGAGCTTAAGCCTAAACCAATGGGTTAGTAAACTCATCACATCTTCCCTCTGATTAGGGGTAATGAGAATACCTTAAGTGTGAAGTCAGATTCTCACACTTAATCACCTTTGGTGTAGGATTAAGATCATTAACCTACTTGTGATTATTTAGATGTTTTTGGTGTTTTTGTTTAGTGTTAAGTAATGAGATTAAGCCATAATCAGGGATTAAACAGACTCATTACACCATCCTAATAGAAGGATAATAGATGAGAATGTTTAAGCTGAGGAAAGCTCCTCAACTTAATCCATGATTAGGGATTAAACTCATGACAAAACAAGCCTTTATTAAGTGGATTTTATTTAATGATATGATGATGAAGTGATTTTTATGATTTGTAAGACAACTTGAGGGGGACTTGTCCATTAACACTAGGGTTAGTCCTTCTTAACCAATTAAGGAAGAATTAGAACCCTAATGCAAGGCCCAAGTTACAAGCTTGATGTCTTGATGATTATTAAGTGGATTGATTAAGATATTTAAACACATGAAGGGTTTAACACTTAGAATTAAAGTTATACACTCCATCCTAATAGAAGGATGCAGGCATAAGCTTAACCACAAAGCCTTAAAGCCTTTAGGGTTTAGTCCCTGATTATGAGGTGAGAGGAGAAGACTCAAAAGAGACACAAAGGTAAAACTAAGTGGGGAGACTAATCAAAACCCTAATCATTGTCATGCTTGGTTGTTCCTAAGGTTTGTGAGGTTTACAAAAGAAATCTTCAATGGAACCACCAGGAAGCAGATGAAAGGATCAGGAGAAGCAAAGTAACTTGCTTCATTCAAGAAGTCAAGTCACTTGAAGAAAGAAAGTGAGAAGGAGGAGAATGAACAAGCTCAAACTCAAACACAAAACAAAATGCAGCAATGATGCATAAGAGGAGATGAAAAGAAATTGTGAGAGGTGAAGGCAAATTCACTTCTCAAAGAACTTACCACCTGAAAAGTTAGTGAGAAAGATGCAATGCAATGCAAAATGGAATGAAATGGCATGATGTAAACCAAAACCAGAAGCACATACATGATGCTAATGATGTTATGAGATGCTACAAACATGAAACAACATATGGGGATGATCATACAAGCTCATGGATGCAAATGAAATAAGTTAAGAAACATGAACATACATGACAAGTTATGAGATGCAAATGACATACAACATGGCATATACATGATGCAATGATCAAACATGCTTTCAATATGTCTTAAGATGTTCAATGAATCCAAAGAATGCATAAAATGATATGGCAAGTCAAGGTATGATTGCAAATGCAAGATGGATGCATATGGAAGCCCAAATTAGGGTTTATGATCAAAGCATCAAACACAAACCAAAATCAGAAGCAAACATCAATACAAAAAATTGAAAATTCACTCAAAGGATCCCTAAACCTATACTAACTCACTGCCCAAAGGAGAAGTTCCAACTCTTAACCTAATTCAAGATATGATTTTCCTAAGTTTTCTAGGGTTTTAGGGTTCCTTAACAAGAAAAATGTCAAACAAATGGAAAATGAAAGATCAAATCATGGCCATTTAATCTCACAAACTACATGATATGCTAAACACAATGCAAAAAGAATCAAAGTCCAACTCATCATGGTTAGGCAGAAATGATTTTTGGAAGTTTGGATCAAAATAATGCATCAAAATGGTTTTAATTCTATGAAAAATTCTCAAAATGCATCAAGATCAAAAAATAAATTTGGTTTGAGGGTTGGACAATGTTTCTAAATGTTTTTAAATGTTTCATGAATTTTTTGGTGATTTTTAAATACCTAAAAGTATTTTTAATTAATTAATTCTCATTAATTAATTAAAAAGAAACTTTTAAATATTTAAAAATATTTTTTTAATGCTAAAAATGCAAATAAAAATATTTTTGTGTTCTGAAATTAAATAATAACTTGTATAAAAAATTTCAGAATTTTTAAAGTATTTTTGCTATTTTAAAATAAATGGAGAAAATAAATACATAACAAATGAAATAAAATTAATAAAAATGAGAAGTAAACACAATGGATGGCCTGGATGGATTCTGGGGAAGAAGCTGTTGACTACGCGCGCAGATGAATGGTCCATATTCAAACTTCCTAATTTCTGATTTATGAATTAATTAATTGAGATTAGGGTTTAATGAGTGCATCTGGGCCACACATACACGCGCCAAGTCAACCAAGTCAACAGATCCAACGTGTCAGATTCAAACTACATTTAATGACGTGATTAAGCCCTAATTATTTTCAGGTGGCCGGAGAAGACCTCCGGTCGTCTTCTCCGGTGGGAACCCCACCTGAAAATTCCTAGAATCTTCAAAACGCAACTAAAATGAAATCTAAACAAACAGAAATCCTTCCCAAACTTCACTGAATCAAAACCCTAACATAAACATCATTTATATTTCATCAATCACATGAATCGAAACAAAAGAAATTTTAGGGCAAAACTTTCAGAACACGATTAAACTCTCATATCTTCACCATTTTCAAAACCAACAACATCAGAGTGATCAGTGAACTACAAAGAACAACTTTGGAACTTTAAAAATCATTTCTGAAAAAAAAGTTCTTGAGCTACCTGAGTTTTGAAGCTTTCAGTTTACAGCTTTCTGGCCTTTCTCCTTTGTGCAATCCACTCCTTATGGTCCCTTGGTGATGTCTGGATGCTTAGAGAAGGTTTGTGCTGGCTGGTTTGGGAGTTTGAACAGGTTCTGCTCAAGCTCAGGTGAGAATCGTGTTTCTGATTCTTTGAGTTTCAGGTTGGTTTTAGGGGTGCTTTGTGATCAGGGTGATATGTTGAGAAGGTTTTTGGAGTTTGTTTGAATGTTTGTGACTTGTATGAAGAATTTCGAAGGCTTTTGCTCCAAGGGTGGAAAATGAGGATGCTGAGTTCTTGCTTGTTTCAGGCTTGTGTCTTGTGATGTTTAGCTTGCAAATTGTTTGTATAAACTAATCCTATTGGTCAGATGACATGACATGTCCTTTTGTGATAGGTATGGGTGCCTTTTGCAAATTGTCAACTTTGTGTAAGAAGGGCATGGGCTACTTTGCTAGCTTGGTACAAAGGGCTTGTCTTGCGCAGCATGAGGTGAGGAGAGGGCTAGGGTGGTTCAGCAACCAAGGCAGCAAGTGGATGAGATGTTATGATGGATTTTGCAACTTGGTTCAACTTTGGTTCTTATGAAAAGATCTTGTTCAAAAAGTCATACAAACATGTAACTCTTTGGTCCAATATGAACTTTAGATGCCACATTGTCATGTTATGTGAATTAGAAGTCCATTTGATAGCCTTAGAACACTTGATCAAGTCATTTTGCAAAATACCTCTTTGGTAGAAACTTTGAAATTTTGTGATTTTTGCCAACTTTGACAAGCCATAACTTTTGATCCAAAATGAATTAGGTCATGTTCTTGTACTTTTTGGAAAGGGAAAGATCTATTCTACAACTTTCATGACCAAAGTTTTTCCATTTGAAGCATTTTTGGATCAAAAAGTAAGGGTTGAAAAAGTTGCATAAAATGACATTTCCATTAAAAGTCAAACTTGCCCAAAAAGTCAACTTTGCAAAAACTTGAGATTCTTGAATTTTGTAAACTTCCAACTTCTTCCATGATCAAATAAAGATCATATACAATCAAAATGATGAAGATCACCCCTTGGTTGGGTCATTTGGGGCCTCAGATGCCCTGATTTTGCACTGACTTGTCCAGAAAGTCAACTCTTGATCAGATGACTTCCCCATGGAATTTCTTCATGAAAATTGATATGCATACTCCCTATACCATATAGAGACCAATAGAAACAAGAATGACCAAAAAAATTGGAGTTATGGCCTCTGAAACCAAAACCCTAATTTCAGGTCATCTGTGCAGTCAAGCCTAGCTCTGCTCCCACACCAATCCCAATTCTTGTGATTCTTTGGCATTCTTGACTTTGAGAGGATATAATATGATACTTGAACACATATGGATCCCTTTGAAGTTATTGATGACCTTTGGAGTGGCTCAAGAAGCTCTTGGATTGCTCAGATCACAAACCCTAGATGCAGATGACTTTGAATCTATGCAGAGACTCAAAATTGTGGTATGAGATGTTATGATTGTGTTTATGCATATGAAATGATCACAAGCCATGGTGTGAAAGGGTGAGGGCAAATTTGGGGTGTTTACAGCTGCCCCTATTCAAACGTGAGTTAGCTGTGCAGGATGTAAGCAACGGCTTAACAGGCAAACAAGATAACTTGTGGTTGAATACCAAAGACAGTCCAGAATTTGCACTCACAGAATGAAGAAGAAAAGGGATATAGATTGTAAAAGAAAATAAAGTATATTGTAAAATGTGGGTGACGGAGGACGACCGTCAAGCAGAGGACGACTGCTGGGTAAAGAGCAATGACGGGGACGGCCGACATGCTGGAAGAGTGCGGGAAATAAAGCAATGACGGGGACGACCGACATGCCGGGGATAAAAAGAATTATGATGGGGACGGCCATCAAGATAAAGCTGTAAGATTCTCTGGGGATTAATGAAACATGACGGGGACGGCCATCAAGTTCATAAAGGTAAAGTAATCAACGATGGGGACGGCCACCGAGCTAAAAAGAAAAGGGACCACGACGGGGACGGCCATCGGGTTAAAGAATAAATGAAATAACAGATGATGAGGTACGGTCATCAAAGGTGAAGGACGATCACCTAGCAGGGGACGGCTGCTCTGCTGGGTATAAGATGAGGGACGGTCATCTAAGGTGGAGGACGACCACCTGGCAGGGTACGGCTGCCGAAAATGTATCGCGACATAGGACGAATGCCGGATAAAAGGTCAACGATGGGGACGGCCATCGGATGAACATGATGGAGGACGACCATCAAGAGGTGGAGGACGACCACCTAGCAGGGGACTGCTGCTCTCAAGGTTCATCATGACATAGGACGAATGCCAGATAACCAAAAATCAACAATGGGGACAGCCATTGGATAAAATGATGAAGGGAGATCATCAAGAGGTGGAGGACGACCACCTAGCAGGGGACGGCTGCTAAAAAATCACGACATCGGACGAATGTCAGATAGAAAATCAACGATGGGGACGGCCATCGGATGAGCATGATGGAGGACGACCATCAAGATGTGGAGGACGACCACCTAGCAGGGTACGGCTGCTCTCAGGGTTTATCATGACACAGGACAAATGTCAGATAAAAAGGGAAAATTGCTTTGTTGGCGATCTACTGGGGAATAGTAAACACGGACGAGTATTTACATCCAAGAAACAAAAGGTATAAGTGTTTAGATGTTTGTGTATAGATTAAAGATGCGGACGAGCATCCTTAAGACTACGAGTATCGGGTAGAAACAAATACTGACTCGTGTTCAGAGATGATGATACAGACGAGTATCAACGGGTTAACAGAGAACACAGATGAGTGTTGAATCTGAGAGGATTCTTCTGGGGAATAGTCGACACAGGCGAGTATCTATATTCAAGAAGACAAGAGTGTTTGACACAGTGTATGGATTAAAGACGCGGACGAGCATCCTTAAGACTATGATACGGACGAGTATCATGTAGAAACAAACTCTTGACGCATGTTCTGAGATGATGGTACAGACGAGTACCAACGAGTTAACAAAGAACAAGGACTAGGGTTGAATCTGCGGGGATATATAAATGGTGTATACAAGATATAGACGAGTATCTATATAAGTAGTAAGTATGAGCGATGTACAGATGAGTGTTTAACTGTTGGGGAGAATGACACGGACGAGTGTCGAAAGGAGAAGAGTATATTATAAACAAGTATCTGATGTACAAAGTGTTTATGTTACTGTTCCGGGGAAAATGGCACGGACGGATGTCAAGGAAAGTTATATATAAGTATATGTGAGTGCAAAGAGGACGTCCTTGGCTTTCTGCTGGGGATATGACACGGACGGGTGCCACCAGGAGTATATACTGATATTTGTGAATGTGAGGCAACTAATTTTGCTGGGGAATCTCTGCTGGGGATTCGGGGGGATTTTCTGTATACTGTTAAAATGTCAATATTCACAAGCGTAGATTCAAAACATGGCTTATGATTATGCTATATGTTTGATTTTTGCCGTAATGCTCCGTACTAGACGGAATGCTACGCTTTGTGGGTGAATATGATGCGAATGCTATGATTATGCAAAGATACCCAACCGGGATTCGGATCTCGTTACTGCGAAGATCTTCGACCGATCCGCTTGAAGTGGACATCCCAGCTGGGGGTGAGATCATTGGTAGATCTGTCATGAGATGATATCTGCTTGGGGATATGGGTCAATGATAGACCTATCTCGGTAATGAGGGGACCCAGCTGGGGTTTGAGGAAGCTTTCTTCACTCTGTTGTGATTCTTCATGCGTTGCTCTTCTGGATAGAGGCTGAAGCTTTGTGGGGAGATGGTTCCCTGACTGTTGTACTCAGCTGAGGGTGAAATGGCAACTCAGCTGGGGAGAAGTAATAGGTGGCAAATCAGCTGGGGACCAGGCACTTTGGGTGCTAAGGTTGATTTGTCAGCTTGCTGGAGTGAAGCTTTCATGCCCCAAGTTACATTCTGGATGCCTGCAATCCTGCAAAGATAGGGAAACGCACAAGTAATCCCGAGGTATCCTTTACTGGATCCCGTCATAGGAGTTTAGACACTTCTGAGAGTAAGTATATTTCCTGCAAGCATGCGGCCTTTATTATATTTTTGAAGATAAGCATCTGTATTCATGCAATCAGTTTTTCTTTAAGACATCAGACGTTTTTTTGCAAAATAAAAATGTACAAGACGAGACATGACTGAAAATCTGATTTTATTAATTCATATGCCCCGAATTGGCGAGATACAGTCAAAGAAACAAATCCCCTGAAATGAGGAGATCGTTACAAATTGAGAAACAAAATGCTGGCAATGTTGATGACGCTTTAAGGAGCTTCCTCTTTACTATGACTCGTATGACTTTTGACATTCTTCTTATCTTGCTTTCTGAAGAATGCCGATTCTAATTGAAGCTTGATCCTTTCGAAGCTTACCAAGTTGTAAATGATACAGACGAATTCAAAATGCAGTTGTTCGCTTATTCCCTTATTTTGCATGGATCGCCCTTTCAGGTTTTCAATCCATCGGGAAACCCATTTTTGCCTAAGCTGTCCAATGCGGCTTTTCAACTCAGCGGGTGTACACATTTTTGTTTATTTTCCCTTATTTTTGCCCGAGTCTTTTATTCTGTTTTTGACTCGCCGGGATGCCCTATTTTTGCCTGGACTTACATTCTGTTTTTATGTCCAGCGGGTCATTTTTATGCGAAGTATTTTTTAACTGCATCTGAATTCATAGGAGACGGGAAATCTTCACCATCCATGGTGCTGAGCATCAGTGCTCCACCAGAGAAAACTTTCTTTACTACGAATGGTCCTTCATAATTTGGAGTCCATTTGCCCCTGTGGTCTGTATGAGGAGGGAGGATTCTCTTTAGCACAAGATCTCCTACTTGGTACACTCGGTGCATGACTTTCTGATCAAAGGCTCTCTTCATTCTTTTCTGATACAACTGCCCATGACAGATTGCAGCCAATCTTTTCTCTTCAATCAGACTCAGTTGTTTGTATCGGGACCTGACCCATTCTGCTTCGTTTAGCTTAACATCCATCAATACCCGTAGGGAGGGTAATTCAACTTCGACAGGTAGGACTGCTTCCATACCATACACAAGCTGATACGGTGTTGCCCCACTGGATGTTCTGATTGACGTGCGGTACCCATGCAAGGAAAATGGTATCATCTCATGCCAGTCCTTATAAGTGACCACCATCTTCTGCACAATCTTCTTGATGTTCTTATTTGCTGCCTCAACAGCGCCGTTCATCTTTGGCCTGTAAGGAGAAGAATTGTGATGTTGGATCTTGAAGTCCCGACACAGTTCTGCCATCATTTTGTTGTTCAAGTTGGAACCATTATCAGTAATGATTCGCTCGGGAACTCCATATCGACAGATGATATCTCTCTTCAGAAATCTGGCTACCACTTGTCTTGTAACATTTGCATAGGAGGCTGCTTCGACCCACTTGGTAAAGTAGTCAATGGCAACCAGGATGAATCTGTGGCCATTCGAAGCAGTTGGCTCAATCTTACCAATCATGTCAATGCCGCACATAACAAAGGGCCAAGGTGAAGACATCACATTCAAAGGATTGGGAGGCACATGCACCTTATCCGCATAAATCTGGCATTTATGGCATTTTCTGGCATAGGCACAACAGTTGGCATCCATTGTGATCCAGTAATAACCTGATCTTAGCAATTTCTTAGCCATGGCATGCCCTCCTGCATGGGTACCAAAGGATCCTTCGTGCACTTCATGCATTAACAAGTCTGCTTCTGTCTTATCAACGCATCTGAGGAGTACCATATCAAAGTTTCTCTTGTACAGGGAACCGTCGATGTTCAGGAAGAAACTACCAGCAAGCCTTCTCAAAGTCTTCTTATCATTGGAAGATGCCCCAGGTGGGTATGTCTGATCCTCCAAGAAGCACTTAATGTCATGGAACCAAGGCTTATCATCTTTGACAATGTCTGCTGCGAACACATATGCTGGTCTGTCAAGTCTGGACACTGAGATTTGCGGTACAAAGTTGGCTGCTTGAACTTTGATCATAGATGAAATGGTAGCCAGAGCATCTGCAAACTGATTCTCGTCCCGAGGGATATACTCAAGCTTGACTGTTGTAAAGAAAGTCAATAACCTCCTTGTATAATCCCTGTAAGGTATCAGATGATCTTGGTGGGTGTACCATTTGCCGTTGGTTTGATTGATTACCAAAGCTGAATCCCCGAATACGGTCAATGTCTTGATCCTGAGGTCAATGGCTTCCTCAAGACCCATAATGCAAGCTTCGTATTCAGCTTCGTTGTTAGTGCAGTTGAAAGTGAGTTTTGCCGAGAAAGGCATGTGAACTCCTTTAGGTGTAATGAGTACTGCACCAACACCACGACCATTCATATTAACAGCCCCATCAAACATCATGGTCCATTCTTCTTCCGGGTCAGGCCCTTCGGTGTGAACAGGCTCTTCATGATCTTTTGCTTTTATGAACATGATGTCTTCATCAGGGAAGTCAAATTTCATAGGCTGGTAATCATCAATGGGTTGCTCAGCAAGATATTCAGACAATACACTGCCTTTGATGGCTTTCTGAGATGTGTACTGGATGTCATATTCCGTGAGGATCATTTGCCATCTTGCAACCCGTCCGGTAAGAGCTGGCTTCTCAAATATGTACTTAACTGGGTCCATCTTTGAGATCAACAATGTAGTGTGGGTCAACATATACTGTCTCAGTCGGCGAGCAGCCCACGCTAAAGCACAGCAAGTTTTCTCGAGCAGTGAATAACGTTGTTCACAGTCGGTAAACTTTTTGCTTAGGTAGTATATTGCATACTCTTTTCGACCAGACTCGTCATGCTGGCCCAACACACACCCCATTGACTCTTCTAATACTGTCAAGTACATTATCAGAGGTCTTCCTTCAACTGGAGGCAAAAGGATTGGAGGCTCTTGTAGGTATTCCTTGATCTTGTCAAAAGCCCTTTGGCAGTCGTCATTCCACCTGACCGTTTGTTCTTTTCTCAACAATTTGAACAAAGGCTCACAGGTTGCTGTAAGGTGAGATATGAACCTTGAGATGTAGTTCAATCTACCTAGAAACCCTCGAACTTCTTTTTCTATCTTCGGCGCAGGCATTTCTTGAATAGCTTTGACTTTATCAGGGTCAACTTCAATCCCTTTCTCGCTTACAATAAATCCCAACAACTTGCCAGATCGCACCCCGAATGCATTTGTTGGGGTTCAACTTCAGTTGGTACTTCCTCAGACGCTTGAACAACTTTAGCAGATTTACCAGGTGGTCTTCTTCAGCGAGGGATTTGGCAATCATATCATCCACGTAACATTCGATTTCTTTATGGATCATGTCGTGGAATAAGGTCACCATAGCCCGTTGATATGTTGCACCGACATTCTTCAGTCCAAATGGCATCACCTTGTAACAGAACGTGCCCCAGGGTGTGATGAAGGTTGTCTTCTCCATGTCTTCAGGTGACATTTTAATCTGATTGTATCCTGAAAATCCATCCATGAAGGAGAATACCGAGAACTGAGCCGTATTATCCACCAATACATCAATGTGAGGTAAAGGGAAATCATCTTTCGGGCTGGCTCTGTTCAAATCCCGGTAGTCAACACACATCCTTACTTTGCCGTCTTTCTTAGGCATAGGTACTATATTAGCAACCCACGGCGGATAACTAGTCACGGCAAGGAACCCGGCGTCCCATTGCTTTTGTACCTCTTCTTTGATCTTCATTGCCATGTCTGGGCGAGTACGGCGCAGTTTCTGTTTAACCGGTGGACATTCCTCTCTCAAAGGCAGCTTGTGCACAACAATGTCGGTGTCCAACCCTGGCATATCTTGATAAGACCAAGCAAACACGTCCACATATTCTTGAAGCAGGTCAATCAGTTGTCTCTTCATTGAGTCTTGTAAGCAGGCCCCGATCTTAACTTCTTTCACGTCTTCATCTGTACCAAGATTGATTGTTTCAACCTCCTCCTGGTGAGGAGTAATAACCTTTTCCTCTTGTCTTAACAACCTGGCTAGCTCTTCAGGGAGCTCATATTCTTCTTCAACCCCTTCATCAGCTTGATTGATCGGATTGTCAAAGTCATACGAAGTCATAGCCGTGCTGTTGTCGGTGCAGTCTGGCAGGCACTCTCTGCAAGGGTTCAGTTTGTTCATTTTAGTGATTGATTTTAATCTTGTTTAGAAAAGTGAAATAAAGTTGTCATTTTGAAAACATTGCCATTTATTTTTTGTACAAAAAGAAAAATGGGAAAACAGTGAGCAGAAAAGAAAAAGACTCATTTGCAAAAGATGTCTGATATTTCATTGATTAATCTTGTTGCACAAAAATTACAGATGGCCCGATTACAAAATGAGTCTTGTCATCTTGGGCAAGATGCAAGACTTTGATGCATGCTATAAAATACAGGAAATAATAATTACTCTGCATGAGTAACTCTTATAATTTCCTGGGAAGACCAGTTCGAGATACTGCTCCCCGGGATCTTTGGACGGATCCAACTCTCCAGGTTGCGGTCGCTTTCATCCTCGTCTTCCAAATTGTTGACAGCATCAGGGGTGAGCATTCCCCCACTAACAAAGTTGGGCTCTTTTGCAACCTATGCTTGATCTTGTTGAGTTGGTTTGTAACCCAACCCAAATCTATCCTCTTTCTTCTCCACCGGTAACAGTTTGCCCCAGCCTTGGGCATTTCCTTCTTCAACAACCTTCCGGGCTTGTTGGTATGATGCCATGGAGGTTCCAGGTACAGCAGAAGTTTCATTTATATTCAAGGCCTCAAACCCTTGACTCTTTGTTTCGTGGATCTCCCCATCCATCTCAATGTATTTGTATGTAGCCAGATGGCTAACAAAAATATCCTCCTCTCCACAGATAGTAACGACTTGACCCTCCCACTCGAATTTTAACTTCTGGTGAAGGGTTGAGGTCACGGCGCCAGCGGCGTGAATCCATGGCCTTCCCAATAGACAGCTGTAGGCAGGCTGTATATCCATCACGTAGAAGGTCGTTTTGAAAGTTTGTGGGCCAATCGTTATAGGCAACTCAATCTCACCCAGAACCGATCTCTTTGAACCATCAAAGGCTCTCACTACCAGGTTGCTGGGGCGTAATGCCAATCCGTCATACTCTAGCTTCACAAGGGCTTTTTTAGGTAAGACATTGAGGGATGATCCTGTGTCTACCAACACATGGGAAAGAACTGCACCTTTACATTCCATGGTAATGTGCAAAGCCTTATTATGATTGCGGCCTTCCGTAGTCAAATCAGTGTTGGTGAATCCTAGTCCATGACTAGCATTAACATTTCCAACCACAGCTTCCAACTGATTGACGGTGATCTCTTCAGGCACATAAGCTGCGTGCAAGACTTTTAGTAGTGCGTTCCGATGAGCCTCGGAGCACATAAGCAATGATAGGATTGAGATCTTGGAAGGTGTCTGGTGAAGCTGATCCACTATTTTGTAATCAATTTTCTTGATGATTCTCATGAACTCATCAACTTCTTGATCGAAGGGTGTTTTCAAAGTTTCCTTAACAATCTGCTCTTCTTGCACCAAGCTTTTCCCTTTTGCCTTGGCAGCAGCTTCTGCTTCGGCAGTGGGTCTTTGAATTTGTGGAGCAAAGAGACGTCCGCTTCGAGTGAAGCCTCCGCCTCCTCCCACATTGTCTATTTGTGATGTAGGAGTTGATGATTCAAGAGTGATTTTCTGTCCTCCGCAGTATAGATCAGAACCGTAATGCCAGGGGATGGCATTACTGCTTTCATAAGGTACTGGCCCAGGCACCGTGATGGTGACTGGACTGATGGCAGCTGCAGAAGGGACCATGATTGTCTGCGGATCATAGTATATTGTGACTGGTGCTTTGATGGAAGTGGCATTTTGTGAGTTGTAAGCAGAATCACTTTCGGGATCATAATAAATTGTAACTGTTGAGACATTTGCTGCTGAAGTTGTAGGAGACATTGTCGGAAGGATGGGTGTTGTTGTTGTAGGAGTTTCTGAATGGAGTGGTTCTGAAGTTGTAGAAGGGATGTCGGTTGATATCTGGTCAGTTGAAATGACAGATGAAGCATTTGTTGATGAAGCTGAAGAGTTGTCGGGAATAATGGTTGTTGCAGTTGTAGGAGATACTGGAATTGTTGCTGATGAGATTGCTGGATTTGTTGGAATTGATGTTGTAATTTGAAGCAGGCCACTCTGGATGAGGCCTTCTATGCCATCCCTCAAGTTATCACACCCATTCACTAAAATGTTGCAGTAAGCACACCCTAGCTCACACCCCGGGAACATTTGACATTCGAGGAGTTGAGCCTTAATCTCTACCAACGGTGTCCGAATCTGACCCACACTGGTTATTAAATAAGACGGCTTGTCTTCTTAAATAACATTGATTCTAGGACCCCCGTGGTGCGGCATAGGGTTTTTGTTAACATTTGGTGGTGGTGCAAAATTCAGGGCCTTAGAGTCTACCAAGTCTTGTACCTTCATGTGCAAGGCTCTGCACTTCTCTGTACTATGGCCAGGTGCATTTGAATGAAAAGCACATCTGGCGTTGGAGTTATAATTCCTGGGTAGACTGGTAGGATCCGGAGGTGCCAACGTCCTTAGCTCAACCAGGTTGAGTTTCAGGAGTTGTGGCAGTAATGTAGCATATGGCATAGGGATCGGATCGATCACCCTGTTGGCTTGAGAAGGCCTCTGTTGGAACGGTCTTTGCTGATTGTTGTTGTTGGTGTTGTTGTAATTTCTCTGAGGAGGATATTGAGTTTGCTGCTGATAATTTTGTTGCTGTGGTTGATAAACTGGTTGTGGATGAACTGGAGCGGGAATGGTGACTGCTGCCACAGACCTGTGAACATATTGGGGTTTGCCCCTGTTGGTATGGATAGCATTGGTTTCACAAGTTCTCCTTGGGCCTGCAAAAGGCTTCCTTGTGTTGCTGGATGAGCTGACACCGTTGTCAGAAATCTTGCCCATCTTTAACAGGCTCTCAATTCTCTCTCCGGCTATAACGACATCTGCAAAGCTGGTAGAAGAGAAAGCAGCCAGCTTGTCAATGTATGTTCCTTGGAGGGTGTTCATAAACATATCTGCCATCTCCCTTTCTGACATAGGTGGCTGGACAGCAGCAGCCAGCTGCCTCCACCTTTGGGCGTACTCGCGGAAGCTTTCCCTAGATGATTGTGACATCCCCATCAGGAGGGTCCTGTTGGGTGCCATATCCAAATTATACTGGTATTGTCTGATGAATGCCTCTGCCAAGTCCTTCCAACACCTGATGGTTGCTCTAGTCAGATGGGAGTACCATTCCCTTGACGCTCCAGTTAAGCTATCCTCAAAATAAAACATCCATAGCTTCTCGTCCATGGTATATGCTTTCAACCTCCCCAAAAAGGATTGTAAGTGGGTCCGTGGGCAGGAAGTCCCATTGTATTTTTCAAAACAAGGAGGCTTAAACTTATGGGGAATCCTGACCCCGTCCCCCAAGCCAATGTCCATAACATCAAAACCCAAAGAGTTTTGAGACTCCAAGGATCTTAATTTTTCAGCAATTTCCTCCAGCCTTCTGTCATAGGCTTCTTCCCTAGCACCCATTACTGTGAACTGATCCTCCTGGGGGTCTTCTTGCAGCACTCTACCTGAAGTGGCAGTCCCTTGAACATTAGCAGGAATGTTGATCTCTGTGTCGCTCCCACTAAATGAAGCTAAGTCAGATAGGGTACAGACGCGAACGGTCGGCGAAGGGAACAGTGAGAACACACAGCCGTGAACTCACTGGAGATGAAAGAGTCGCCAGCTAGGCATTTTTATCCCGGAGGAAAGGTAATGCTGCATAGACCTAGAAAGAGAATGGATAAGACGGTCGCGAACCAGAGAGACTAAGAAAGGGGGTTGGTTACAACCTGGGAAGGTATTAGCACCCAGATTGTCCGCCGTACTCGACGGGATCCACGCTTAAAAGATTTGTGTTAAAAAGGGGTAGTGTCAGTGCAATCTGTGTATAAAAGAGCTGGAAGGCAATATGTACAGGTGTTAGTGTAAAAGAAGTGAAGTGTGGTATATACAGTGTCAGTGTAAGGATAAGAGTGAAATGCTCATGAACATGAGGCTAAAATAATGAGGCTAGAAAGAGGGGGAATATACAGAGACTTTTGTTCGATAACTGTTAAGTTATGCCTACGTATCCTCTCGTGCAATGAGGAAGTCAGAACACCGTAGTTCGACCCAAAGAGACTGAAAGGTGAATTGACTGTGAACTGCTTACTTGTCTATGCTCAAGTGTATGATCTGTCTGGCACAGATGCAAACTGTCTTGCATTAGACGGAAGAAGCAAGTTCTCGTTTGTGAGTGAAGGTGATGAGAAAAGAATCCCGAAGGAGACGATTATTGTTTGTTTTTGTGTTTTCAGTCTTTTATTGCTTTTGAAGGTTTGTCATAAGTTAATGAGCTTAAGCCTAAACCCATGGGTTAGTAAACTCATCACATCTTCCCTCTGTTTAGGGGTAATGAGAATACCTTAAGTGTGAAGTCAGATTCTCACACTTAATCACCTTTGGTATAGGATTAAGATAATTAACCTACTTATGATTATTTAGATGTTTTTGTTGTTTTTGTTTAGTGTTAAGTAATGAGGTTAATCCATAATCAGGGATTTAACAGACTCATTACACCATCCTAATAGAAGGATAATAGATGAGAATGTTTAAGCTGAGGAAAGCTCCTCAACATAATCCATGATTAGGGATTAAACTCATGACAAAACAAGCCTTTATTAGATGAATTTCATTTAATGATATGATGATGAAGTGATTTTTAGGGTTTGTAAGACAACTTGAGGGGGACTTGTCCATTAACACTAGGGTTAGTCCTTCTTAACCAATTAAGGAAGAATTAGAACCCTAATGCAAGGCCCAAGTTACAAGTGTGATGTCTTGGTGATTATTAAGTGAATTGATTAAGAGATTTAAACACATTAAGGGTTTAACACTTAGGATTAAAGTTATACACTCCATCCTAAGAGAAGGATGCAGACATAAACTTAATCACAAAGCCTTAAAGCCTTTAGGGTTTAGTCCCTGATTATGAGATAAGAAGAGAAGACTCAAAAGAGACACAAAGGTAAAACTAAGAGGGGAGACTAATCAAAACCCTAATCATTGTCATGCTTGGTTGTTCCTAAGGTTTGTGAGGTTTTCAAGAGAAGATCTTCAGAGAAACCACCAGGAAGCAGATGAAAGGATCAAGAGAAGCAAAGCAACTTGCTTCATTCAAGAAGTCAAGTCACTTGAAGAAAGAAAGTGGGAGGAAGAAGAATGAGCAAGCTCAAACTCAAACACAAATAAAAATGCAGCAAGGATGCAAGAGAGAGATGAGAAGAAAGGTTATGAGAAGTGAAGGCAAATTCACTTCTCAAAATCACTTACCACCTGAAAGGTTAGAAAAGAAATGCAATGCAATGCAAAAATGGGATGGAATGACATGATGCAAACCAAAACCAGAAGCATGTATGTGATGTTAATGATTCTATGAGATGCTACAAACCAGAAACAACACATGGAGATGATCATACAAGCTTATGAATACAAATGGAGCAAGTTAAGAACCAAGAACATACATGAAAAGTTATGAGATGCATATGGCATACAACATGACAAATGCAAGGTTCAATGATCAAACATGCTTTCAATATGTCTTATGATGTTAAATGAATCAAATGGAAGTATGGAATGTCATGGCAAGTCATGTTATGCAAGAAAATGCAAGATGGATGCATATGGAAGCCCAAATTAGGGTTTATGAACAATGCCACAAACAAAAACCAAAACCAGAAGCAAACAACATTATAAAAAATTGAAAATGCACTCAAAGGACCCCTAATCCTATACTAACTCACTGCCCAAAGGAGAGGTCTCAACTCTTAACCAAATTCAAGTTATGATTTTCACAAGTTTTTTAGGGTTCTAGGGTTCCTAAACAAGAAAATTACCAAACAAATTGAAAATGAAAGATCAAATCATGGCCATTTAATCTCACAAACTACATGCTAAACACAATGCAATGCAAAAAGAATCAATGTCCAACTCTTTATGATTAGGCAGAAATGATTTTTGGAAGTTTGGATCAAAATAATGCATAAAAATGATTTTAATTCAAATAAAAATTCTCAAAATGCATCAAGATCAAAAAATAAATTTGGTTTG
Organism: Lathyrus aphaca; assembly: GCA_963966055.1. NCBI lineage: Eukaryota > Viridiplantae > Streptophyta > Magnoliopsida > Fabales > Fabaceae > Lathyrus > Lathyrus aphaca. The sequence goes on from OZ014523.1 coordinate 168,076,945, forward strand.
AAAGTTGGACAATGTTTCTAAATGTCTTAGAACATTTCATGAATTTTTTGGTGATTTTTAAATGCCTAAAAGTATTTTTAATAAATTAATTTTCATTAATCAATTAAAAATAAACTTTAAAATATTTAAAAATACTTTTTTAATGCTAAAAATAAAAATAAAAATATTTTTGGGTATTAAAAATTAATGAAACTCTTGACAAAAAGTTTCATAATTTTTAAATAATTTTTGCTATTTTAAATAAATTATGCAAATTAAATGAGAAAAAATGAAATAAAAATCAAAATAAACTGAAATATGCCAAATGAGGGGCTGGGATTGAATCTGGCAATGAGAGGGTTGACTGCGCGCGCAGATCAAAGGCTGGAATTCAAACTTCCTAATTCTGATTTATGAATTAATTAACTAATGGTTAGGGTTTAATGATGAATCTCAGCCACACACACGCGCGGCAAGTCAACAAAGTCCACTGATCCAACGTACCAGATTCAAACTCTCTTAATTGCAGGATTAAAACCCTAATTATTTTCAGGTGGCCGGAGAAGACCTCCGGTCGTCTTCTCCGGTGGGAACCCCACCTGAAAATTTCTAAAACTCTCAAAGCATAACTAAAATGGAATCTAAGAACACAGAAATGATCCCCATAACCCACTGAATCAAAACCCTAACACAAAAATCATTTAAATTTCCTCAAACTCATGAATCGAAACAAACAAAATTTTAGGGCAAGACTTTCAGAACACGATTACATCCTTATTTTTCTACCATTTTCAAAACTAAAGACATGTTTATGATCAGGGAAGCATGAATAACAACTTAAGAACTTAAAAAATGATTTCTGGAAAAAAAGTTCTTGAGCTACCTGAGTTTCGAAGCTTTCAATCTTGCAACTTTCTGACCCCTTTCTTTGATGCAAACCACTCCTTGTGACCCCTTGATGATGTTTGAATGCTTGGAAGAAGTTTATGCTGGCTGGTTAGGGAGTTTGAACAAGTTCTGTTCAAGCTCAGGTGAGAATGGTGTTCTTGATTCAGGCAGTTCCAGGCAAAGGTGAAGGGTTCTTTGTGACCAGGATGATGATTTGAGAAGGTTTGTGAAGTTTGTTCAAGTGTTTGTGGCCTGTGGAATGAGATTCGAAAGTTCTGGCTTTGAGAGTGAAAAATGGGGAAGCTCAGTTCTTGCTTGGTTCAGGCTTGTGTCTTGCTGGTTTTGGCTCAGTGAAGCAAGGTGAGTTGATTAGTGGAGTTTGTTTTGGTGTTCATGGCTTGTGGAATCAGATTCGAAGGAAAATGCAAGTTGGAGGGAGTTTGTGAATGTGTGTTGTGGTGAGTTTTCAGGCTGGCCTCCTTTATGAAATGGCTGGCCTTTGATCCACATAAACAAGTCCTATTGGTCAGGTGATGTGACCTGCCCTTTATTGATTGGTATGGCCACTTTTGCAAATTGTCAACCTTTGTGTAAGAGAACAATGGGTTGTGTTCTAGGCTAGTACAAGTGTGTGGGCTGGCGCAACATGGTGAGGGGAAAGGCTAGCTTGGTTCAGCATCCAAGGCAACAAGTGGATGGAAGTGTTATGATGGTTTTGCAACTTGGTTCCCTTTTGGTTCATATGGGAAGATCTTGCTATACAAACCATGAAACATGAGAAACTCTTGGTCCATTCTGAACTTTAGGTTACATGTGATGTTTGTGAAATGGTTTGACATGAATTAGGAGTCACAAATGCCTTGGTACAAAGTTTTTGCAAGTTTCTCATTTGGTGCATATCTTGAAAATTAATGATTTTTGCCAACTTTGACACACCATAACTTTTGATCCAAAATGAATTAGGTCATGTTCTTGTACTTTTTGAAAAGGGAAAGATCTAATCTACAACTTTCATGACCAAAGTTTTTCCATTTGAAGCATTTTTGAATCAAAAAGTAAGGGTTGAAAAAGTTGCATAAAATGACATTTCATTAAAAGTCAACCATGCCCTAAAAAGTCAACTTTGCAAAAACTTGTAATTCTTGAATTTTGTGAACTTCAACCTTCTTCCATGATCAAATAAAGGTCAAATACACTCAAAATGATGAAGATCACCCCTTGGTTGGGTCATTGGGGGCCTCAGATGCCCTGATTTTGCACTGACTTGTCCAGAAAGTCAACTCTTGATCAGATGACTTCCCCATGGAATTTCTTCATGAAAATTGATATGCATACTCCCTATACCATATAGAGACCAATAGAAACAATAATGACCAAAAAATTTGGAGTTATGGCCTCTGAAACCAAAACCCTAATTCTAGGTCATCTGTGCAGTCAAGCCTGGCTCTGCCTCCACACCAATTCCAGTTCTTGTGATTCTTTGGCATTCTTGACTTTGAGAGGACATAATATGATGCTTGAACACACATGGACCCCCTTGAAGTGATTGATGACCCTTGGAGTGGCTCAAGAGGCTCTTGGATTGTTCAGATCACAAACCCTAGATGCAGATGACTTTGAATCTATGCAGTGAATCAAAACTGTGATATGAGATGCTATGATTGAGTTTATGCATATGAAATGATCACAAGCCATGGTGTGAATGGGTGAGGGCAAATTTGGGGTGTTTACAGCTGCCCCTATTCAAACATGAGTTAGCTGTGCAGGATGTAAGCAACGGCTTAACAGGCAAGCGAGATAACTTGTGGTTGAATACCAAAGACAGTCCAAAATTTGCACTCATAGAATGAAGAAGAAAGGGGATATAGATTGTAAAGGAAAATAAAGTATATTGTAAAGTGTGGGCGACGGAGGACGACCGTCGAGCAGAGGACGACTGCTGGGTAAAGAGCCATGACGGGGACGACCGACATGCTGGGAAAAGTGCGGAAAATAGAGCAATGACGGGGACGGCCGACATGCTGGGGATAAAAAGAATTATGATGGGGACGGCAATCAAGATAAAGCTGTAAAATTCTCTGGGGATTAATGAAACATGACGGGGACGGCCATCAAGTTCATAAGGGTAACCGACGATGGGGACGACCATCGGGCTAAAAAGAAAAGGGACCACGATGGGGACGGCCATCGGGTTAAAGAATGAATGAAATAAACAGATGATGGGGTACGGCCATCAAAGGTGAAGGACGATCACCTAGCAGGGGACGGCTGCTCTGTCGGGTATAAGATGAGGGACGGTCATCTAAGGTGGAGGACGACCACCAGGCAGGGTACGGCTGCCGAGAATATCGCGACATAGGACGAATGCCGGATAAGAGGTCAACGATGGGGACGACCATCGGACGAGCATGATGGAGGACGACCATCAAGAGGTGGAGGACGACCACCTAGCAGGGTACGGCTGCTCTCAAGGTTTGTCATGACATAGGACGAATGCCAGATAACCAAAATCAACAATGGGGACGACCATTGGATAAAATGATGAAGGACGATCATCAAGAGGTGGAGGACGACCACCTAGCAGGGGACGGCTGCTAAAATATCAACGATGGGGACGGCCATCGGATGAGCATGATGGAGGACGACCATCAAGAGGTGGAGGACGACCACCTAGCAGGGGACGGCTGCTCTCAGGGTTTATCATGACACAGGACGAATGTCAGATAAAAGAAAATTTGCTTTGTTGGCGATCTACTGGGGATATAGTAAACACGGATGAGTGTTTACATCCAAGAAATAAAAGGTATAAGTGTTTAGACGCTGTGTATAGATTAAAGATGCGGACGAGCATCCTTAAGACTACGATACGGACGGGTATCGGGTAGAAACAAATACTGACGCGTGCTCAGAGATGATGATACGGACGAGTGTCTGTATAAGGGTGATTGGTATATAGATGAGTATTTAACTGCTGGGGAGAGCGACACGGACGAGTGTCAAAAGGAGAAGAGTGTAATATAAACAAGTATCTGATATACAAAGTGTAGACGACTGCGCTGGGGATATGACACGGACGGGTATCAAAGGATTGTATATATATGTATCTGTGAGTGCAAAGGGGGATGTCTTTTGGCTTTCTGCTGGGGATATGACACGGACGGGTGCCAAGAAGTATCTGTAATACGGGTGGTTTTGTTTGCACAGAGTGTTCGGGCGACTTTACTGGGGAGTGATGACACGGACGGGTGTCAAGGGAGTATATACACTGGTGTTTGTGAATGTGAGGCAACTGATTTTGCTGGGGAATCTCCGCTGGGGATGTCGAGGAAAATATTCTGCATATTGACGGATTGTCATTATTCACAAGTGTTGATTCAAAACATGGCCTATGATTATGCTATATGCTTGATTTTTTCCGTAATGCTCCGTATTAAACGGAATGCTACGCTTTGTGGGTGATTATGATGCGAATGCTATGATTATGCAAAGATACCAAACCGGGATTCGGATCCCGCTGCCACGAAGATCTTCGATCGATCTGTTGAAACGGACATCCCAGCTGGGGATGGGATCATTGGTAGATCTAACGATATGAAATCTGCTTGGGGATTCGGGTCACTGAGAGACCTATTCCAATAAATGAAAGACCCAGCTGGGGTTTGTAGAAGCTTTCGTTACTCTGTTGTGATCTTCTATGCGCTGCTCTTCTGGAGAGAGGCTGGAGCTCTGTGGGGAGATGGTTCCTTGACTTTTGTACTCGGCTGAGGGCGAGATGGCAACTCGGCTGGGGAGAGAGAAAGATTACTGAAAGACCTCCCTAGAAATTCTGTTGAGGTGGATTCTTGACTCAGCCGGGGATACGGGCGCCTTCTGTGATGCCTGGCAACTCTGGTGGGGATTAGTGGCAACTCAGCTGGGGAGGACACACTTTGGGTGCTAAGACGGAGTGAGTGTTGACTTTCCAGCTTGCTGGGATGAAGCTTACATGCCCCAAGTTGCGTTCTGGATACCTGCAATCCTGAAAAAGATAGAGAAACACACAAGATAATCCCGAGGTATCCCTTACTGGATTCCGTCATAGGAGTTAGGCACTTCCGAGAGTAAGTACATTTCCTGCAAGCATGTGGCTTTATTTAAAGATAAACATCTGTATTCTATGCAATCAGTTTCTTTTAGACATCAGACATTTTTTGCAAATAAAATGTACAAGACGAGACGTGACTGAAAATCTGATTTTATTAATTCATATGCCCTGAATTGGCGAGATACAGTCAAAGAAACAAATCTCCTGAAATGAGGAGATCGTTACAAATTGAGAAACAAAATGCTGGCAATGTTGATGACGCTTTACGCAGCTTCCTCTTTCGCTACGACTCGTATGACTTTTGACGTTCTTCTCATCTTGCTTTCTGAGGAATGTTGATTCTGATTGAAGCTTGATCCTTTCGAAGCTTACCAAGTTGTAGACGATACAGACGAATTTAGAATGCAGTTGTTCGCTTATTCCCTTATTTTGCATGGATCGCCCTTTCGGGTTTTCAATCCATCGGGATACCCATTTTTGCCTGAGCTGTCCAATGCGGCTTTTCAACTCAGCGGGTGTACATTTTTGTTTATTTTCCCTTATTTTTGCCCGAGTCTTTTATTCTGTTTTTGACTCGCCGGGATGCCCTATTTTTGCCTGGACTTACATTCTGTTTTTGTGTCCAGCGGGTCATTTTATGCGAAGTATTTTTTAACTGCATCTGAATTCACAGGGGACGGGAAATCTTCACCATCCATAGTGCTGAGCATCAGTGCTCCACCGGAAAAAACTTTCTTTACCACAAATGGTCCTTCATAGTTTGGAGTCCATTTGCCCCTGTGGTCTGTATGAGGAGGGAGGATTCTTTTCAGCACAAGATCTCCTACTTGGTACTCTCGGTGCCTGACTTTCTGATCGAAGGCTTTCTTCATTCTCTTCTGATACAACTGCCCATGACAGATTGCAACCAATCTTTTCTCTTCGATCAGACTCAGTTGTGCATATCGGGCCCGAACCCATTCTGCTTCGCTCAGTTTAACATCCATTAGTACCCGTAGAGAGGGTAGTTCAACTTCAACCGGTAGGACTGCTTCCATACCATACACAAGCTGATACGGTGTTGCCCCAGTGGATGTTCTGATTGACGTGCGGTACCCATGCAAGGCAAACGGTAGCATTTCATGCCAGTCTTTATAAGTGACTACCATCTTCTGCACAATCTTCTTGATATTTTTATTTGCTGCCTCAACAGCGCCATTCATCTTTGGCCTGTAAGGAGAAGAATTGTGATGTTGAATTTTGAAGTCCCGGCATAGCTCTGCCATCATTTTATTGTTTAGATTAGAACCATTATCAGTAATGATTCGCTCGGGCACTCCATACCGACAGATGATCTCTCTTTTCAGAAATCTGGCTACCACTTGTCTTGTAACATTGGCATAGGAAGGTGCTTCGACCCACTTGGTGAAATAGTCAATGGCAACCAGGATGAATCTGTGGCCATTCGAAGCAGTCGGTTCAATCTTACCAATCATGTCAATACCCCACATAGCAAAGGGCCAAGGTGAAGACATTACGTTCAAAGGATTGGGAGGCACATGCACCTTATCTGCATAGATATGGCATTTATGGCATTTTCTGGCATAGGCACAACAGTCGGCATCCATTGTGATCCAATAATACCCTGATCTTAGCAACTTCTTAGCCATGGCATGTCCTCCAGCATGGGTACCAAAGGATCCTTCGTGCACTTCATGCATTAGCAAATCTGCTTCTGTCTTATCAACGCATCTGAGGAGTACCATATCAAAGTTCCTTTTGTATAGAGAACCATCAGTGTTCAAGAAGAAACTACCAGCAAGCCTTCTCAAAGTCTTCTTATCATTAGAAGAGGCCCCAGGTGGGTATATTTGATCCTCCAAGAAGCACTTAATGTCGTGGAACCAAGGCTTATCATCTTTAACAACATCTGCTGCGAACACATATGCTGGTCTGTCAAGTCTGGACACTGATATTTGAGGTACAAAGTTGGCAGCTTGAACTTTGATCATGGATGAAATGGTAGCTAGAGCATCTGCAAACTGATTCTCGTCCCGAGGGATATACTCAAGCTTGACTGTTGTAAAGAAAGTCAATAGCCTTCTTATATAATCCCTGTAAGGTATCAGATGATCCTGGTGGGTGTACCATTTGCCATTGGTCTGATTGATTACCAAAGCTGAATCTCCGAATACGGTTAATGTCTTGATCCTGAGGTCAATGGCTTCCTCAAGACCCATAATGCAAGCTTCGTATTCAGCTTCATTGTTAGTGCAGTTGAAAGTGAGTTTTGCCGAGAAAGGCATGTGAACCCCTTTAGGTGTAATGAGTACTGCACCAACACCACGACCATTCATATTAACAGCCCCATCAAACATCATAGTCCATTCTTCTTCCGGGTCAGGCCCTTCAGTGTGAACAGGCTCTTCATGATCTTTTGCTTTTATGAACATGATGTCTTCATCAGGGAAGTCAAATCTCATAGGCTGGTAATCATCAATAGGTTGCTCAGCAAGATATTCAGACAATACACTGCCCTTGATGGCTTTCTGAGATGTGTATTGGATGTCATATTCTGTGAGGATCATTTGCCATCTTGCAACCCGTCCGGTAAGCGCTGGCTTCTCAAATATGTACTTAACTGGGTCCATCTTTGAGATCAACAAAGTAGTGTGGGTCAACATATACTGTCTCAGTCGGCGAGCAGCCCACGCTAAAGCACAACAAGTTTTCTCGAGCAGTGAATAACGTTGTTCACAGTCGGTAAACTTTTTGCTTAGGTAGTATATTGCATACTCTTTTCGACCAGACTCGTCATGCTGGCCCAGCACACACCCCATTGACTCTTCTAATACTGTCAGGTACATTATCAGAGGTCTTCCTTCAACTGGGGGCATAAGGATTGGAGGCTCTTGTAAGTATTCTTTGATCTTGTCAAAAGCCTTCTGGCAGTCTTCGTTCCACCTGACCGTTTGCTCTTTCCTCAGTAGTTTGAACAAGGGTTCACAGGTTGCCGTAAGGTGAGATATGAACCTTGAAATGTAGTTCAATCGACCCAAGAACCCTCGAACTTCTTTCTCTGTCTTCGGTGCAGGCATCTCTTGGATGGCTTTGACTTTATTAGGGTCAACTTCAATCCCTTTCTCGCTTACAATAAATCCCAGCAGCTTACCAGATCTCACCCCGAATGTGCATTTGTTGGGGTTCAACTTCAATTGGTACTTCCTCAGACGCTTGAACAACTTGAGTAGATTTACCAGATGGTCCTCTTCAGTAAGGGACTTGGCGATCATGTCATCCACATAACATTCTATCTCTTTATGAATCATATCATGGAATAATGTTACCATAGCCCGTTGATACGTCGCACCGGCATTCTTAAGCCCAAATGGCATTACCTTGTAGCAGAACGTGCCCCAGGGTGTGATGAAGGTTGTCTTCTCCATGTCTTCAGGTGACATTTTAATCTGATTGTATCCTGAAAATCCGTCCATGAAGGAGAATACCGAGAACTGAGCCGTGTTATCCACCAATACATCAATGTGAGGTAATGGGAAGTCATCTTTTGGGCTAGCTCTGTTCAGGTCCCGGTAGTCAACACACATTCTTACTTTGCCGTCTTTCTTAGGCACATGTACTATGTTAGCAACCCACGGTGGATAGCTAGTTACAGCAAGGAACCCGGCATCCCATTGCTTTTGTACCTCTTCCTTGATCTTCATTGCCATGTCTGGGCGAGTACGGCACAGCTTCTGTTTGACCGGTGGGCATTCTTCTCTCAAAGGCAGCTTGTGCACAACAATGTCGGTATCCAAACCTGGCATATCTTGATAAGACCAAGCAAACACGTCCACATACTCTTGAAGCAGGTTAATCAGTTGTCTCTTCACTGAGTCTTGTAAGCAGGCCTCGATTTTAACTTCTTTCACGTCTTCATCTGTACCAAGATTGATCACTTCAACCTCCTCCTGGTGAGGAGTAATAACCTTTTCCTCTTGTCTTAACAACCTGGCTAGCTCTTCAGGAAGCTCATATTCTTCTTCAACCCCTTCATCAGCTTGATTGATTGGATTGTCAAAGTCATACGAAGTCATAGCCGTGCTGTTGTCGGTGCTGTCTGGAAGGCACACTCTGCAAGGGTCCAGTTTGTTCATTTTAGTGATTGATTTTAATCTTGTTTAGAAAAGTGAAATAAAGTTGTCATTTTGAAAACATTGCCATTTATTTTTTGTACAAAAAGAAAAATGAAAAAACAGTGAGCGGAAAAGAAAAGACTCGTTTGCAAAAAGATGTCTGATATTTCATTGATTAATCTTGTTTGCACAAAAAGTACAGATGGCCCGATTACAAAACGAGTCTTGTCATCTTGGGCAAGATGCAAGACTTTGATGCATGCTATAAAAATACAGGAAATAATAATTACTCTGCATGAGTAACTCTTATAATTTCCTGGGAAGACCAGTTCGAGATACTGTTCCCCGGGATCTTTGGACGAATCCAGCTTTCCAGGTTGCATTCTTCTTCCAGCTCGTCTTCCAAATTGTTGACAGCATCAGGGGTGAGCATCCCCCCACTAACAAAGTTGGCCTCTTTCGCAGCCTCTGCTTGATCTTGTTGAGTTGGTTTGTAACCCAACCCAAATCTATCCTCTTTCTTCTCCACCGGTAGTAGTTTGCCCCAGCCTTGGGCAGTTCCTTCCTCAACAACCTTCCGGGCTTGTTGGTATGATGTCATTGAAGTTCCAGGTACAGCAGATGTCTCATTTATGTTCAAGGCTTCGAAACCTTGGCTCATTTTTTCATGGATCTCCCCATCCATCTCAATGTATTTATAGGTAGCCAGGTGGCTGACAAAAATATCCTCCTCTCCACAGATTGTAACGACTTGACCCTCCCACTCGAATTTTAACTTCTGGTGAAGGGTTGAGGTCACGGCGCCAGCGGCGTGAATCCATGGCCTACCCAATAGACAGCTGTAGGCAGGCTGTATATCCATCACGTAGAAGGTCGTTTTGAAAGTTTGCGGGCCAATCGTTATGGGCAACTCAATCTCTCCCAGAACCGATCTCTTTGAACCATCAAAGGCTCTCACCACCAGGTTGCTGGGTCTTAACGCCAATCCGTCATAGTCTAGCGTCACTAGGGCTTTTTTAGGTAAGACATTGAGAGATGACCCCGTGTCTACCAGCACATGGGAAAGGACTGCACCTTTACATTCCATGGTTATGTGCAAAGCCTTGTTATGGTTGCGGCCTTCCGTGGTCAAATCAGTGTTGGTGAACCCTAGTCCATGACTAGCATTAACATTTCCCACCACAGCTTCTAACTGATTGACGGTGATCTCCTTAGGCACATAAGCTGCGTGCAAGACTTTGAGTAGTGCATTCCGATGGGCTTCGGAGCACATAAGCAATGATAGGATTGAGATCTTGGAAGGCGTCTGATGAAGCTGATCCACTATTTTGTAATCACTTCTCTTGATGATTCGCATGAACTCATAAACCTCTTGGTCAAAGGGTGTTTTCAAAGCTTCTTTAACAGTCTGCTCTTCCTGCACCAAGCTTTTCCCTTTTGCCTTGGCAGCAGCTTCTGCTTCGGCAGTGGGTCTCTGAATTTGTGGAGCGAAGAGACGTCCGCTTCGAGTGAAGCCTCCGCCTCCTCCCACATTGTCTATTTGTGGTGCAGGGGTTGATGATTCAAAAGTGATTCTTTGTCCTTCGCAGTACAGGTCAGAGCCGTAATGCCAAGGGATGGCATTACTGCTTTCATAAGGTACTGGTCCAGGCACCGTGATAGTGACTGGACTGATTGCAGCTATGGAAGGAATTGTGATAGTCTGTGGATCATAATATATCGTGACCGGTGCTCTGATGGGAGTAGCACTTTGTGAGTTGTAAGATGAATTATTCTCTGGATCGTAATAGATTGTAACGGTTGAGACATCTTCATTGTTTGTTGCTGATGTTGTAGGAGACATTGTTGGAAGGATGGACGTTGTTGTTGTAGGAGTTTCAAAATAAAGTGGTGCTGGAGTTGTAGAAGGAACATTTGTTGATATCTGGTCAGTTGAAATGACAGATGAAGTACTTGTTGATGAAGCCGAAGAATTGTCGGGAACAATGGTTGTTGCAGTTGTAGGAGATACTGGAATTGTTGTTGATGAGATTGCTGGATTTGTTGGAAATGATGTGGTGATTTGAAGCTGGCCACTCTGAATGAGACCATCTATGCCGTTCCTCAAGTTATCGCACCCATTTACTGAAATATTACAGTAAGCACACCCTAACTCACACCCCGGGAACATTTGACATTCGAGGAGTTGAGCCTTGATCTCTACCAACGGTGTCCGAATCTGACCCACACTGGTTATTAAATAAGACGGCTTGTCTTCTTCAATAGCATTGATTCTGGGACCCCCATGGTGCGGCATAGGGTTTTTGTTGACATTGGGTGGTGGTGCGAAATTCAGGGCCTTAGAGTCCACCAGGTCTTGTACCTTCATGTGCAGGGCTCTGCACTTTTCTGTACTGTGGCCAGGTGCATTTGAGTGAAAAGCACATCTGGCGTTGGAGTCGTAATTCCTGGGTAGACTGTTAGGATCTGGAGGTGCCAACGTCCTTAGCTCAACTAGGTTGAGTTTCAGGAGTTGTGGCAGCAATGTAGCATATGGCATAGGGATCGGATCGATCACCCTATTGGCTTGAGATGGCCTCTGCTGAAATGGCCTTTGCTGGTTGTTGTTGTTGGCGTTGTTGTAATTTCTTGGAGGATACTGAGCTTGTTGATGGTACTGAGGTTGTTGCTGATAGTTTTGTTGCGGAGGCCGATAAGCTGGTTGAGGATGAGCTGGAGCGGGAATGGTGACTGCTGCCACAGACCTGTGAACATACTGAGGTCTGCCCCTGTTGGTGTGGATGGCATTGGTCTCGCCAGTTCTTCTTGGGCCTGCAAAAGGCTTCCTTGTATTGCTGGACGAGCTGGCACCATTGTCAGAAATTTTGCCCATTTTCAACAGGCTCTCAATTCTCTCCCCAGCTATGACAACATCTGCAAAGCTAGTAGAAGAGAAAGCGGCCAACCTGTCAATGTATGTTCCTTGGAGGGTGTTCATAAACATATCTGCCATTTCCCTCTCAGACATAGGTGGCTGAACAGCAGCAGCCAATTGCCTCCATCTCTGGGCGTACTCTCGGAAGCTTTCCCTTGACGACTGTGACATTCCCATTAGGAGGGTCCTGTTGGGTGCCATATCTAAGTTGTACTGATACTGTCTGATAAAGGCCTCTGCCAGGTCCTTCCAACACCTGATAGTTGCTCTTGTCAGATGAGAGTACCATTCTCTTGAGGCTCCTGTCAAGCTGTCTTCAAAGTAGAACATCCAGAGCTTCTCATCCATGGTATAGGCCTTCAACCTTCCCAGAAATGATTGTAAATGGGTCCGGGGGCATGAAGTCCCGTTGTACTTTTCAAAACAAGGAGGCTTAAACTTATGGGGAATCCTGACCCCGTCTACCAAGCCCATGTCCATAACGTCAAAACCCAAAGAGTTCTGAGACTCTAAGGATCTTAACTTCTCAGCTATCTCATCCAGCCTTCTATCATAAGCTTCCTCCCCAGCACCCATTAATGTGAACTGATCCTCCTGGGGGTCTTCTTGCAGTACCCTGCCTGCAGTGGCAGTCCCTTGAACATTTGCAGGAATGTTGATCTCAGGATGAAGATGTGGTCCAAATACAGGAGGGTTGACATGAGGTTGGACCCTCTCATTGTTGCTGGTGCCAGCAGTCCCTACATGTGGATCCTCTTGATTTTGCCTTTCCACCATGGCTCTCAATCTTTCCTGGCTCTGAGCCATGTTGTTCATCACTTCCATAAACTGAGTCATCTGCGTCCTCATTTCCAATCTTTCGTTTGCCATTTGATTTCTAACCTCTGCAAGGTCCTGTTGTACCTGATCCATTTGTATGCCCGGAAGGTTGTTACGGGTTGGATATCGGTGCGGACGGTTGAGGGGAAACACCCGGCGTCGAGCAATAGTTCCTGAACATCACAACAGAGTTAGTAGCAATAAAACAAAACCTACAAAACAAACAAAAGGTTAGCATGCAATGCAGTATGCTTATTTGTTCTCAAGGTATCCGGCTTGGCATTCAGTTTTGACCCTTCCAGACCCTTGATGATGCTGTTGATGTTGCTTTCGAAGTAAACTTGGATGGAACAAACTGGTACATATATTACAAAAGACAAATGGTACATAGTTTAATTACAAATACAAACCCTCTGAGGGGCCAAAATACATTACAAGAAAATAAAAGTACATGGAATGAAAGCAACAACAAGCAAATGATCAAACACCAAGACCAAACTCATCCTCCCGAACTTCCTTGAGAAGTGCTTCGGTCACAGGATCAGCTGGACGCTCCGTGAGATTCCTGATGAGGAGATTCCGGGTAGTAACAGCTGTAGTTAGCTTCTTGTGCTGACTTTGGTCTTTTGACCTCTTCACTCCAGCCTTGATCTTCAGCTCTGATATCTCCCTCTGGGCTGCTGCCAGGGCTTCCTGCTGTTCTTTTGCACTAGCTTCCAGTTACTCTATCTTGTCTTGGACCCTTTTGTCCTCCAAAGTACGAGCCTCGGTGATCCTGACCCACCGAGCTTGACTCTCCTTCAGATATAAGTCTGTCCTGGCTTTTTGGAACTGTGCTTCCTTGCAAGCATTCTTCAGAATCTGTTCCCCAGCCCTAGACTTCTTGATATAATCCTCAGACTTCTCAATTTTAGCCAGATGCTCTACCTTCTGCTTCTCTAGCTTCTCAATGTCCATCCTACCATCACTCCTCTCCCGGAGGGTCTTCTGCAAAGCCTGAGTCAATTTCTCATTTCTTTCTTTCAAGCTCTCAAACTCCTCCAAACTGACAGTGGCAGGGGGTGGTGCTGAGGATGGTCCAAGCATATCCTCCATGGTAAAGGGCATTCCAGAGAATTGAGCCCTGGCATGGGACCATTCATAATATTGTGCTGATGCCACATTGTTGCACTTCCCCAGAATGGTTACTCCCTTAGTTTGAACATTGTCCCAGGCCCAAGCTGCCTGCCTAACAATAGCCAGATTAGGCTTGTTCTCACAATAAAGGGTCTCAACCAAGTCTTGTGCCTTAGGAGTGTGGACCAGTGCATAGCCCAGTTGTCTTCTGAACAGCAGAGGGTTGTAATTAATACTACCCTTAACTCCTATCAGGGGCACATTGGGAAAATGCCCACAGCTGGTGATGATATCCCTGCCCTTTGTGCTTTGAGTGCACCACCTGATATCAGCTGAAGTTAGAGCAGTGAGTCTTCTAGCCCAGTTTCTCTGCTGATGAGGATTCAAAAATGCATCTGTCCTGGGCAAATGCTTGAGAAGCCAAGTATGGAACAAAGGAGCACAACACCTCACTAATCTTCCCCTCTGCTTTTCATTCCTCTGATGCACTGAGTAATAGAGATCCCCCAATAAAGTGGGCACTGGGTTCTTCAGGATGAAAAGATGGACCGCATTCTTGCTAATGAATCGAGGCTCATCTGCAAATAATATGATCCCATATATGCTCAAGGCCAGTAAAGCACAGACTGATTTCCACTCTCCTAGAGAAGCTTTCAGGGTAGCTTGAGAGATCAAGAAATCCAGATGGAAGTCAGGGATTCCAGCCTTAGAAGTCATATGTTGCCCAATCAGAACTGGTTCCAGATGCAAAGCCTTTGCTACCTCTTCATTACCAGGAAAGACCATCTCAGGGTTGAAAGGGATTCCACCTTTGATAGGTATACCAACTAATGATGAATATTCCTCCAATAAAGGGCCCAACTGAAAGTCCTGGAAAGTGAAACACCTCAGTGGGGGATCATAAAATTGAAGGCAAGTGTGGATCAGGCTTCTCTGTGAAGGGTCCAAATCCATAACCACATCAAGTATATCTCCATAGTGTTCCCTGAACAGTGGTATATGGTCTGGAGTGATCAGGGTCTGAATCCTCCTAATGTCAGCTAGCTCTGGCTGGAAGAAGTGGTAGGTGATGTTACTCTTTTTAGGTGCCATGATGTTGAGGATGGGTGGAGACAGGTGCTGATGATAACACTGAAACTGGGCCACTGATTGGCTGATGCAGGTGACTGAAGCAGATAGCTGATAGCTGAAGCAGGTGCTGATGAAGATAGGTCAATACTGATGATGGGGTCAAAACCAAACCAAAAGTGAAGGTGGATACCCTGAAACACAAATAAGCAAATGTCAATATGATGCAATGGTTATGTATGCAAATGATATGCAAGGGTTTGTGACTGAGCTGGATCTGATCAAGTACTCTGATATAGGTCCAAGTATGTGCAAGAATTCCAGATGGAGGTCTATAAATCCAGTAACCAAGGTGGGGGTCTCAAATAAAGAGCCACATGTCCAGGGTTTAGAATCACAAGAACTGTTCCAACATGGAGTAATCTTAATCAAACAAAGTAACAGGGTATGCTGAGGCCAAGGGTACCTGCAAACCTGCAAACCTGTAAACAGCCCAACCCCCTCACAGGTGGTGTTCTAAAACAAGGATCCTCAGATTTGGATCAGTTATGAGAAGTGTAAACACTTCTAACCCGGAGGTAAGTGTTTACAATAACCATAAAGGTTCCTCCTCTAATTCACCTAAGTTTCTGAAGGTCAATACTAAAAGGTCATCCAGACTTAGCAGGCTTCCCAGATAGCCCTAGTATTGCAGGAAATCTGCAACACAGAGTTCTCAAAAAGAAACCCATATCTGAACCGTGTTTCATATTCCCGCACCAGACCGAGATGGAATGGGAAAGAATATGATTCACTCTAGCCTAGGTGTCACTCAGGTCCCAGGTATAGGACCTTAACTCTCAATAGAACCCCACCCACCAAAGCAAACAAACCAGATCCAGCCAGACAGCATGACAGTATGATATATGTAAAGCAATAAAGAAAGCAGTAAAGCAACTGTACATAAAGCAAAAAATAAATACAAATACACAAACACAAATAAGCACATAACACCCCAGTAAACACAAATCAAACAAGCGCTAGGAGGAACCCACAAAAAGAACCAGAAGCCCTGGTTGCAGTATAAGGTTCCCCAGTGAAGTCGCCAAGCTGTCGCTCCCACTAAATGAAGCTAAGTCAGATAGGGTACAGACGCGAACGGTCGGCGAAGGGAACAGTGAGAACACACAGCCGTGAACTCACTGGAGATGAAAGAGTCGCCAGCTAGGCATTTTTATCCCGGAGGAAAGGTAATGCTGCATAGACCTAGAAAGAGAATGGATAAGACGGTCGCGAACCAGAGAGACTGAGAAAGAGGGTTGGTTACAACCTGGGAAGGTATTAGCACCCAGATTGTCCGCCGTACTCGACGGGATCCACGCTTAAAAGATTTGTGTTAAAAAGGGGTAGTGTCAGTGCAATCTGTGTATAAAAGAGCTGGAAGGCAATATGTACAGGTGTCAGTGTAAAAGAAGTGAAGTGTGGTATATACAGTGTCAGTGTAAGGATAAGAGTGAAATGCTCATGAACATGAGGCTAAAAGAATGAGGCTAGAAAGAGGGGGAATATACAGAGACTTTTGTTCGATAACTGTTAAGTTATGCCTACGTATCCTCTCGTGCAATGAGGAAGTCAGAACACCGTAGTTCGACCCAAAGAGACTGAAAGGTGAATTGACTGTGAACTGCTTACTTGTCTATGCTCAAGTGTATGATCTGTCTGGCACAGATGCAAACTGTCTTGCATTAGACGGAAGAAGCAAGTTCTCGTTTGTGAGTGAAGGTGATGAGAAAAGAATCCCGAAGGAGACGATTATTGTTTGTTTTTGTGTTTTCAGTCTTTTATTGCTTTTGAAGGTTTGTCATAAGTTAATGAGCTTAAGCCTAAACCCATGGGTTAGTAAACTCATCACATCTTCCCTCTGTTTAGGGGTAATGAGAATACCTTAAGTGTGAAGTCAGATTCTCACACTTAATCACCTTTGGTATAGGATTAAGATCATTAACCTACTTATGATTATTTAGATGTTTTTTTTGTTTTTGTTTAGTGTTAAGTAATGAGGTTAAGCCATAATCAGGGATTTAACAGACTCATTACACCATCCTAATAGAAGGATAATAGATGAGAATGTTTAAGCTGAGGAAAGCTCCTCAACTTAATCCATGATTAGGGATTAAACTCATGACAAAACAAGCCTTTATTAGATGAATTTCATTTAATGATATGATGATGAAGTGATTTTTAGGGTTTGTAAGACAACTTGAGGGGGACTTGTCCATTAACACTAGGGTTAGTCCTTCTTAACCAATTAAGGAAGAATTAGAACCCTAATGCAAGGCCCAAGTTACAAGTGTGATGTCTTGGTGATTATTAAGTGAATTGATTAAGAGATTTAAACACATTAAAGGTTTAACACTTAGGATTAAAGTTATACACTCCATCCTAAGAGAAGGATGCAGGCATAAGCTTAATGACAAAGCCTTAAAGCCTTTAGGGTTTAGTCCCTGATTATGAGATAAGAAGAGAAGACTCAAAAGAGACAAAAAGGTAAAAATAAGAGGGGAGACTAATCAAAACCCTAATCATTGTCATGCTTGGTTGTTCCTAAGGTTTGTGAGGTTTTCAAGAGAAGATCTTCAGAGAAACCACCAGGAAGCAGATGAAAGGATCAAGAGAAGCAAAGCAACTTGCTTCATTCAAGAAGTCAAGTCACTTGAAGAAAGAAAGTGGGAGGAAGAAGAATGAGCAAGCTCAAACTCAAACACAAATAAAAATGCAGCAAGGATGCAAGAGAGAGATGAGAAGAAAGGTTATGAGAAGTGAAGGCAAATTCACTTCTCAAAATCACTTACCACCTGAAAGGTTAGAAAAGAAATGCAATGCAATGCCAAAATGGGATGGAATGACATGATGCAAACCAAAACCAGAAGCATGTATGTGATGTTAATGATGCTATGAGATGCTACAAACTAGAAACAACACATGGAGATGATCATACAAGCTTATGAATACAAATGGAGCAAGTTAAGAACCAAGAACATACATGAAAAGTTATGAGATGCATATGGCATACAACATGACAAATGCAAGGTGCAATGATCAAACATGCTTTCAATATGTCTTATGATGTTAAATGAATCAAATGGAAGTATGGAATGTCATGGCAAGTCATGTTATGCAAGAAAATGCAAGATGGATGCATATGGAAGCCCAAATTAGGGTTTATGAACAATGCCACAAACAAAAACCTAAACCAGAAGCAAACAACATTATAAAAAATTGAAAATGCACTCAAAGGACCCCTAATCCTATACTAACTCACTGCTCAAAGGAGAGGTCTCAACTCTTAACCAAATTCAAGTTATGATTTTCACAAGTTTTTTAGGGTTCTAGGGTTCCTAAACAAGAAAATTACCAAACAAATTGAAAATGAAATATCAAATCATGGCCATTTAATCTCACAAACTACATGCTAAACACAATGCAATGCAAAAAGAATCAATGTCCAACTCTTTATGATTAGGCAGAAATGATTTTTGGAAGTTTGGATCAAAATAATGCATAAAAATGATTTTAATTCAAAGAAAAATTCTCAAAATGCATCAAGATCAAAAAATAAATTTGGTTTGAAAGTTGGACAATGTTTCTAAATGTCTTAGAACATTTCATGAATTTTTTGGTGATTTTTAAATACCTAAAAGTATTTTTAATAAATTAATTTTCATTAATCAATTAAAAATAAACTTTAAAATATTTAAAAATACTTTTTTAATGCTAAAAATAAAAATAAAAATATTTTTGGGTATTAAAAATTAATGAAGCTCTTGACAAAAAGTTTCATAATTTTTAAATAATTTTTGCTATTTTAAATAAATTATGCAAATTAAATGAGAAAAAATGAAATAAAAATCAAAATAAACTGAAGTATGCCAAATGAGGGGCTGGGATTGAATCTGGCAATGAGAGGGTTGACTGCGCGCGCAGATCAAAGGCTGGAATTCAAACTTCCTAATTCTGATTTATGAATTAATTAACTAATGGTTAGGGTTTAATGATGAATCTCAGCCACACACACGCGCGGCAAGTCAACAAAGTCCACTGATCCAACGTACCAGATTCAAACTCTCTTAATTGCAGGATTAAAACCCTAATTATTTTCAGGTGGCCGGAGAAGACCTCCGGTCGTCTTCTCCGGTGGGAACCCCACCTGAAAATTTCTAAAACTCTCAAAACATAACTAAAATGGAATCTAAGAACACAGAAATGATCCCCATAACCCACTGAATCAAAACCCTAACACAAAAATCATTTAAATTTCCTCAAACTCATGAATCGAAACAAACAAAATTTTAGGGCAAGACTTTCAGAACACGATTACATCCTTATTTTTCCACCATTTTCAAAACTAAAGACATGTTTATGATCAGGGAAACATGAATAACAACTTAAGAACTTAAAAAATGATTTCTGGAAAAAAAGTTCTTGAGCTACCTGAGTTTCGAAGCTTTCAATCTTGCAACTTTCTGACCCCTTTCTTTGATGCAAACCACTCCTTGTGACCCCTTGATGATGTTTGAATGCTTGGAAGAAGTTTATGCTGGCTGGTTAGGGAGTTTGAACAAGTTCTGTTCAAGCTCAGGTGAGAATGGTGTTCTTGATTCAGGCAGTTCCAGGCAAAGGTGAAGGGTTCTTTGTGACCAGGATGATGATTTGAGAAGGTTTGTGAAGTTTGTTCAAGTGTTTGTGGCCTGTGGAATGAGATTCGAAAGTTCTGGCTTTGAGAGTGAAAAATGGGGAAGCTCAGTTCTTGCTTGGTTCAGGCTTGTGTCTTGCTGGTTTTGGCTCAGTGAAGCAAGGTGAGTTGATTAGTGGAGTTTGTTTTGGTGTTCATGGCTTGTGGAATCAGATTCGAAGGAAAATGCAAGTTGGAGGGAGTTTGTGAATGTGTGTTGTGGTGAGTTTTTAGGCTGGCCTCCTTTATGAAATGGCTGGCCTTTGATCCACATAAACAAGTCCTATTGGTCAGGTGATGTGACCTGCCCTTTATTGATTGGTATGGCCACTTTTGCAAATTGTCAACCTTTGTGTAAGAGAACAATGGGTTGTGTTCTAGGCTAGTACAAGTGTGTGGGCTGGCGCAACATGGTGAGGGGAAAGGCTAGCTTGGTTCAGCATCCAAGGCAACAAGTGGATGGAAGTGTTATGATGGTTTTGCAACTTGGTTCCCTTTTGGTTCATATGGGAAGATCTTGCTATACAAACCATGAAACATGAGAAACTCTTGGTCCATTCTGAACTTTAGGTTACATGTGATGTTTGTGAAATGGTTTGACATGAATTAGGAGTCACAAATGCCTTGGTACAAAGTTTTTGCAAGTTTCTCATTTGGTGCATATCTTGAAAATTAGTGATTTTTGCCAACTTTGACACACCATAACTTTTGATCCAAAATGAATTAGGTCATGTTCTTGTACTTTTTGAAAAGGGAAAGATCTAATCTACAACTTTCATGACCAAAGTTTTTCCATTTGAAGCATTTTTGAATCAAAAAGTAAGGGTTGAAAAAGTTGCATAAAATGACATTTCATTAAAAGTCAACCATGCCCTAAAAAGTCAACTTTGCAAAAACTTGTAATTCTTGAATTTTGTGAACTTCAACCTTCTTCCATGATCAAATAAAAGTCAAATACACTCAAAATGATGAAGATCACCCCTTGGTTGGGTCATTGGGGGCCTCAGATGCCCTGATTTTGCACTGACTTGTCCAGAAAGTCAACTCTTGATCAGATGACTTCCCCATGGAATTTCTTCATGAAAATTGATATGCATACTCCCTATACCATATAGAGACCAATAGAAACAAGAATGACCAAAAAATTTGGAGTTATGGCCTCTGAAACCAAAACCCTAATTCTAGGTCATCTGTGCAGTCAAGCCTGGCTCTGCCTCCACACCAATCCCAGTTCTTGTGATTCTTTGGCATTCTTGACTTTGAGAGGACATAATATGATGCTTGAACACACATGGACCCCCTTGAAGTGATTGATGACCCTTGGAGTGGCTCAAGAGGCTCTTGGATTGTTCAGATCACAAACCCTAGATGCAGATGACTTTGAATCTATGCAGTGAATCAAAACTGTGATATGAGATGCTATGATTGAGTTTATGCATATGAAATGATCACAAGCCATGGTGTGAATGGGTGAGGGAAAATTTGGGGTGTTTACACTCTGGATGAAGGTGGGGGCCAAATACAGGGGGATTGACATGAGGTTGGACCCTCTCATTGTTGCTTGTCCCAGCAGTCCCTAAATGGGGATCCTCTTGATTCTGCCTTTCCACCATTGCTCTCAATCTTTCTTGGCTCTGAGCCATGTTGTTCATCACTTCCATAAACTGCGTCATCTGAGTTCTCATTTCCAATCTTTCGTTGGCCATTTGGTTTCTGACCTCTGCAAGGTCCTGTTGTACCTGATCCATTTGTATGCCCGGAAGGTTGTTACGGGTTGGATATCGATGTGGACGGTTGAGTGGAAATACCCGACGTCGAGCAATAGTTCCTGAACATCACAACAGAGTTAGTGAAAATGACAAAATAAGCCTACAAAACAAACAAAGGGTTAGCATGCAATGCAGTATGCTTATTTGTTTTCAAGGTATCCGGCCTGGCTCTTGATTTTGACCCTTCCAGACCCTTGAAGATGTTGTTGATGCTGTTTTGAGGGTAACTTGGATGGAACAAACTGATACATATATTACAAAAGGCAAATGGTACATAGTTTGTTTACAAATACAAGCCCTCCGAGGGGTCAAAATACATCACAAGAAAATAAAAGTACATGAAATGAAAACAACAACAAGCAAAAGTCAAACACCAAGACCAAACTCATCCTCCTGAACTTCCTTGAGAAGTGCTTCAGTCACAGGATCAGCTGGACGTTCCGTGAGATTCCTGATAAGGAGATTCCGGGTAGTAACAGCTGTAGTTAGCTTCTTGTGTTGACTCTGGTCCTTTGACCTCTTCACTCCAGCTCTGATCTTCAGCTCTGAGATCTCCCTCTGGGCTGCTGCCAGGGCTTCCTACTGCTCTTTTGCACTAGCTTCCAGCTGCTCAATCTTGTCTTGAGTCCTCTTATCTTCCAGAGTACGAGCTTCGGTGATCCTGACCCACCTAGCTTGACTCTCCTTCAGATATAAGTCTGTCCTGGCTTTCTAGAACTGGGCTTCCTTGCAAGCATTCTTCAGAATCTGTTCTCCAGCCCTAGACTTCTTGATGTAATCCTCAGACTTCTCAATTTTAGCCAGATGCTCCACCTTCAACTTTTCCAACCTCTCAATATCCAACTTACCATCACTCCTCTCCCAGAGGGTCTTCTGTAAAGCCTGAGTCAACTTCTCATTTCTCTCTTTCAAACTCTCAAACTCCTCTAAGCTAACTGTGGCAGGAGGTGGTGCGGAGGATGATCCAGGCATATCCTCCATGGTAAAGGGCATTCCAGAGAATTGAGCCCTGGCATGGGACCACTCATAATATTGTGCTGATGCTACATTGTTGCACTTCCCCAGAATGGTCACTCCTTTATTTGGAACATTGTCCCAGGCCCAGGCTGCCTGCCTAACAATAGCCAGATTAGGCTTGTTCTCACAGTAAAGGGTCTCAGCCAAGTCTTGTGCCTTAGGAGTGTGGACCAATGCATAGCCCAGTTGTCTTTTGAATAGCAGAGGGTTGTAATTAATGCAACCCTTAACTCCTATCAGGGGTACATTGGGAAAATGCCCACAACTGGTAATGATATCTCTGCCCTTGGTGCTTTGAGTGCACCACCTGATATCAGCTGAAGTCAAAGCAGTGAGTCTTCTAGCCCAGTTTCTCTGCTGATGAGGATTCAAAAATGCATCTGTCTTGGGCAAATGCTTGAGAAGCCAAGTATGTAACAGAGGGGCACAACACCTCACTAATCTTCCCCTCTGCTTTTCATTCCTCTGGTGCACTGAGTAGTAAAAATCCCCCAATAAAGTGGGAACTGGGTTCCTCAGGATGAAAAGATGGATTGCATTCTTGCTAATGAATCTAGGCTCATCTGCAAATAATATGATCCCATATATGCTCAGGGCCAATAAAGCACAGACTGCTTTCCACTCTCCCAAAGAAGCTTTCAGGGTAGCTTGAGAGATCAAGAAATCCAGATGCAGGCCAGAGATTCCAGCCTTAGTAGTCATATGCTGCCCAATCAGAACTGGTTCCAGATGCAATGCCTTTTCTACTTCTTCATTACCAGGAAATACCATCTCAAGGTTGAAAGGGACTCCACCCCTGATAGGTATACCAACCAATGATGAGTACTCTTCCAATAAAGGGCCCAACTGAAAATCCTGAAAAGTGAAACACCTCAGTGGGGGATCATAAAACTGAAGGCAAGTATGAATCAGGCTCCTCTGCGAAGGGTCCAAATCCATAACCACATCCAGTATGTCTCCATAGTGCTCCCTGAAAAGTGGTATATGGTCTGGAGTGATCAGGGTATGAATCCTCCTGATGTCAGCTAGCTCAGGCTGGAAGAAGTGGTAGGAGATGTTACTCTTTTTAGGTGCCATGATGTTGAGGATGAGTTGAGACAGGTGCTAATGATAACACTGAAAATGGGCCACTGGCTGGCTGGCGCAGGTGACTGAAGCAGGTAGCTGATAGCTGAAGCAGATGCTGATGAAGATAGGTCTATACTGATGATGGGGTCAAAACCAAGCCAAAAATGAAGATGGATACCCTGAAAAACAAATAAACAAATGTCAAAATGATGCAATGAGGATGTATGCAAATGATATGCAAGGGTTTGTGACTGAGCTGGATCTGATCAAGTGCTCTGATATAGGTCCAGGTATGTTCAAGAAATCCAGATGGAGGTCCATAAGTCCAGTAACCAAGGTGGGGGACTCAAATAAAGAGTCACATGTCCAGGGTTTAGAATCACAAGAACTGTTCCAACATGGAGTATTCTTAATCAAATCAAAGTAACGGGGTATGCTGAGGCCAAGGGTACCTGCAAACCTGTAAACAGCCCAACCCCCTCACAGGTGGTGTTCTAAAACAAGGATCCTCAGACTTGGATCAGTTATGAGAAGTGTAAACACTTCTAACCCGGAGGTACAGTGTTTACAATAACCATAAAAGTTCCTCCTCTAATTCACCTCAGTTTCTGAAGGTCAAAACTAAAGGTCATCCAGACTTAGCAGGCTTCCCAGATAGCCCTAGCATTGCAGGAAATCTGCAAGACAGAGTTCTCAAGAAGAAACCCATATCTGAACCGTGTTTCATATTCCCGCACCAGACCGAGATGGAATGGGAAAGAATATGAACCACTCTAGCCTAGATGTCACTCAGATCCCAGGTATAGGACCTCAACTCTCAATAGAACACCCACCCACCAAAGCAAACAAACAGATCCAGCCAGCAACACAGTATGACAATATGATATAATGCAAAGCTATAAAGGAAGCAGTAAAGCAACTGTACATAAAACAAGAATAAATACAAGTATACAAACACAAATAACACATAACACCCCAGTAAACATAAATCAATCAAGCGCTAGGAGGAACCCACAAAAAGAACCAGAAGCCCTGGTTGCAGTATAAGGGTCCCCAGCAGAGTCGCCAAGCTGTCGCTCCCGATAAATGGGAATGGCCCAAATAAAGGTACAGACGCGAACGGTCGGTGAAAGGAACAATGAGAACACACAGCAGTGAACTCACTGGAGATGAAAAGAGTCGCCAGCTAGGCATTTTTATCCCGGAGGAAAGGCAATGCTGCATAGACCTAGAAAGATATGGATAAGACGGTTGCGAACCAGAGAGACTGAGAAAGGGGGTTGGTTACAACCTGGGAAGGTATTAGCACCCAGATTGTCCGTCGTACTCGACGGGATCCACGCTTAAAATATTTGTGTTTTAAAGGGGTAGTGTCAGTGCAATTTGTGTATAAAAGAGCTGGAAAAGGATGTACAGGTGTCAGTGTAAAAGAAATGTGAAGTGTATATGTACAGTGTCAGTGTAAGAACAAGAATAAGATGCTCAAGATCATGAGGCTAAAGAATGAAGCTGGAAAGAGGGGAATATACAGATACTTTTGTTCGATAACTGTTAAGTTATGCCTACGTATCCTCTCGTGCAATGAGGAAGTCAGAACACCGTAGTTCGACCCAAAGAGACTGAAAGATGAATTGACTTGTGAACTGCTTACTAGTCTATGCTCAAGTGTATGACCTGTCTGGCTCAGGTGCAAACTGTCTTGCATTAGACGAAAGAAGCGAGTTCTCGTTTGTGAGTGAAGGAGATGAGAAAAGAATCCCGGAGGAGAAGATTATTGTTTGTTTTTGTATTTTCAGTCTTTTATTGCTTTTGAATTTGTCATAAGTTAATGAGCTTAAGCCTAAACCAATGGGTTAGTAAACTCATCACATCTTCCCTCTGATTAGGGGTAATGAGAATACCTTAAGTGTGAAGTCAGATTCTCACACTTAATCACCTTTGGTGTAGGATTAAGATCATTAACCTACTTGTGATTATTTAGATGTTTTTGGTGTTTTTGTTTAGTGTTAAGTAATGAGATTAAGCCATAATCAGGGATTAAACAGACTCATTACACCATCCTAATAGAAGGATAATAGATGAGAATGTTTAAGCTGAGGAAAGCTCCTCAACTTAATCCATGATTAGGGATTAAACTCATGACAAAACAAGCCTTTATTAAGTGGATTTTATTTAATGATATGATGATGAAGTGATTTTTATGATTTGTAAGACAACTTGAGGGGGACTTGTCCATTAACACTAGGGTTAGTCCTTCTTAACCAATTAAGGAAGAATTAGAACCCTAATGCAAGGCCCAAGTTACAAGCTTGATGTCTTGATGATTATTAAGTGGATTGATTAAGATATTTAAACACATGAAGGGTTTAACACTTAGAATTAAAGTTATACACTCCATCCTAATAGAAGGATGCAGACATAAGCTTAACCACAAAGCCTTAAAGCCTTTAGGGTTTAGTCCCTGATTATGAGGTGAGAGGAGAAGACTCAAAAGAGACACAAAGGTAAAACTAAGTGGGGAGACTAATCAAAACCCTAATCATTGTCATGCTTGGTTGTTCCTAAGGTTTGTGAGGTTTACAAAAGAAATCTTCAATGGAACCACCAGGAAGCAGATGAAAGGATCAGGAGAAGCAAAGTAACTTGCTTCATTCAAGAAGTCAAGTCACTTGAAGAAAGAAAGTGAGAAGGAGGAGAATGAACAAGCTCAAACTCAAACACAAAACAAAATGCAGCAATGATGCATAAGAGGAGATGAAAAGAAATTGTGAGAGGTGAAGGCAAATTCACTTCTCAAAGAACTTACCACCTGAAAAGTTAGTGAGAAAGATGCAATGCAATGCAAAATGGAATGAAATGGCATGATGTAAACCAAAACCATAAGCACATACATGATGCTAATGATGTTATGAGATGCTACAAACATGAAACAACATATGGGGATGATCATACAAGCTCATGGATGCAAATGAAACAAGTTAAGAAACATGAACATAATTGACAAGTTATGAGATGCAAATGACATACAACATGGCATATACATGATGCAATGATCAAACATGCTTTCAATATGTCTTAAGATGTTCAATGAATCCAAAGAATGCATAAAATGCTATGGCAAGTCAAGGTATGATTGCAAATGCAAGATGGATGCATATGGAAGCCCAAATTAGGGTTTATGATCAAAGCATCAAACACAAACCAAAATCAGAAGCAAACATCAATACAAAAAATTGAAAATTCACTCAAAGGATCCCTAAACCTATACTAACTCACTGCCCAAAGGAGAAGTTCCAACTCTTAACCTAATTCAAGATATGATTTTCCTAAGTTTTCTAGGGTTTTAGGGTTCCTTAACAAGAAAAATGTCAAACAAATGGAAAATGAAAGATCAAATCATGGCCATTTAATCTCACAAACTACATGATATGCTAAACACAATGCAAAAAGAATCAAAGTCCAACTCATCATGGTTAGGCAGAAATGATTTTTGGAAGTTTGGATCAAAATAATGCATCAAAATGGTTTTAATTCTATGAAAAATTCTCAAAATGCATCAAGATCAAAAAATAAATTTGGTTTGACGGTTGGACAATGTTTCTAAATGTTTTTAAATGTTTCATGAATTTTTTGGTGATTTTTAAATACCTAAAAGTATTTTTAATTAATTAATTCTCATTAATTAATTAAAAAGAAACTTTTAAATATTTAAAAATACTTTTTTAATGCTAAAAATGCAAATAAAAATATTTTTGTGTTCTGAAATTAAATAATAACTTGTATAAAAAATTTCAGAATTTTTAAAGTATTTTTGCTATTTTAAAATAAATGGAGAAAATAAATACAAAACAAATGAAATAAAATTAATAAAAATGAGAAGTAAACACAATGGATGACCAGGATGGATTCTGGGGAAGAAGCTGTTGACTACGCGCGCAGATCAATGGTCCATATTCAAACTTCCTAATTTCTGATTTATGAATTAATTAATTGAGATTAGGGTTTAATGAGTGCATCTGGGCCACACATACACGCGCCAAGTCAACCAAGTCAACAGATCCAACGTGTCAGATTCAAACTACATTTAATGACGTGATTAAGCCCTAATTATTTTCAGGTGGCCGGAGAAGACCTCCGGTCGTCTTCTCCGGTGGGAACCCCACCTGAAAATTCCTAGAATCTTCAAAACGCAACTAAAATGAAATCTAAACAAACAGAAATCCTTCCCAAACTTCACTGAATCAAAACCCTAACATAAACATCATTTATATTTCATCAATCACATGAATCGAAACAAAAGAAATTTTAGGGCAAAACTTTCAGAACACGATTAAACTCTCATATCTTCACCATTTTCAAAACCAACAACATCAGAGTGATCAGTGAACTACAAAGAACAACTTTGGAACTTTAAAAATCATTTCTGAAAAAAAAGTTCTTGAGCTACCTGAGTTTTGAAGCTTTCAGTTTACAGCTTTCTGGCCTTTCTCCTTTGTGCAATCCACTCCTTATGGTCCCTTGGTGATGTCTGGATGCTTAGAGAAGGTTTGTGCTGGCTGGTTTGGGAGTTTGAACAGGTTCTGCTCAAGCTCAGGTGAGAATCGTGTTTCTGATTCTTTGAGTTTCAGGTTGGTTTTAGGGGTGCTTTGTGATCAGGGTGATATGTTGAGAAGGTTTTTGGAGTTTGTTTGAATGTTTGTGACTTGTATGAAGAATTTCGAAGGCTTTTGCTCCAAGGGTGGAAAATGAGGATGCTGAGTTCTTGCTTGTTTCAGGCTTGTGTCTTGTGATGTTTAGCTTGCAAATTGTTTGTATAAACTAATCCTATTGGTCAGATGACATGACATGTCCTTTTGTGATAGGTATGGGTGCCTTTTGCAAATTGTCAACTTTGTGTAAGAAGGGCATGGGCTACTTTGCTAGCTTGGTACAAAGGGCTTGTCTTGCGCAGCATGAGGTGAGGAGAGGGCTAGGGTGGTTCAGCAACCAAGGCAGCAAGTGGATGAGATGTTATGATGGATTTTGCAACTTGGTTCAACTTTGGTTCTTATGAAAAGATCTTGTTCAAAAAGTCATACAAACATGTAACTCTTTGGTCCAATCTGAACTTTAGATGCCACATTGTCATGTTATGTGAATTAGAAGTCCATTTGATAGCCTTAGAACACTTGATCAAGTCATTTTCCAAAATACCTCTTTGGTAGAAACTTTGAAATTTTGTGATTTTTGCCAACTTTGACAAGCCATAACTTTTGATCCAAAATGAATTAGGTCATGTTCTTGTACTTTTTGAAAAGGGAAAGATCTATTCTACAACTTTCATGACCAAAGTTTTTCCATTTGAAGCATTTTTGGATCAAAAAGTAAGGGTTGAAAAAGTTGCATAAAATGACATTTCCATTAAAAGTCAAACTTGCCCAAAAAGTCAACTTTGCAAAAACTTGAGATTCTTGAATTTTGTAAACTTCCAACTTCTTACATGATAAAATAAAGATCATATACAATCAAAATGATGAAGATCACCCCTTGGTTGGGTCATTTGGGGCCTCAGATGCCCTGATTTTGCACTAACTTGTCCAAAAAGTCAACTCTTGATCAGATGACTTCCCCATGGAATTTCTTCATGAAAATTGATATGCATACTCCCTATACCATATAGAGACCAATAGAAACAATAATGACCAAAAAAATTGGAGTTATGGCCTCTGAAACCAAAACCCTAATTTCAGGTCATCTGTGCAGTCAAGCCTAGCTCTGCTCCCACACCAATCCCAATTCTTGTGATTCTTTGGAATTCTTGACTTTGAGAGGATATAATATGATACTTGAACACATATGGATCCCTTTGAAGTGATTGATGACCTTTGGAGTGGCTCAAGAAGCTCTTGGATTGCTCAGATCACAAACCCTAGATGCAGATGACTTTGAATCTATGCAGAGACTCAAAATTGTGGTATGAGATGTTATGATTGTGTTTATGCATATGAAATGATCACATGCCATGGTGTGAAAGGGTGAGGGCAAATTTGGGGTGTTTACAACTGCCCCTATTCAAACATGAGTTAGCTGTGCAGGATGTAAGCGACGGCTTAACAGGCAAACAAGATAACTTGTGGTTGAATACCAAAGACAGACCAGAATTTGCACTCACAGAATGAAGAAGAAAAGGGATATAGATTGTAAAAGAAAATAAAGTATATTGTAAATTGTGGGCGACGGAGGACGACCGTCGAGCAGAGGACGACAGCTGGGTAAAGAGCAATGACGGGGACGACCGACATGCTGGAAGAGTGCGGGAAATAAAGCAATGACGGGGACGGCCGACATGCCGGGGATAAAAAGAATTATGATGGGGACGGCCATCAAGATAAAGCTGTAAGATTCTCTGGGGATTAATGAAACATGACGGGGACGGCCATCAAGTTCATAAAGGTAAAGTAATCAACGATGGGGACGGCCACCGAGCTAAAAAGAAAAGGGACCACGACGGGGATGGCCATCGGGTTAAAGAATAAATGAAATAACAGATGATGAGGTACGGTCATCAAAGGTGAAAGACGATCACCTAGCAGGGGACGGCTGCTCTGCTGGGTATAAGATGAGGGACGGTCATCTAAGGTGGAGGACGACCACCTGGCAGGGTACGGCTGCCGAAAATGTATCGCGACATAGGACGAATGCCGGATAAAAGGTCAACGATGGGGACGACCATCGGATGAACATGATGGAGGACGACCATCAAGAGGTGGAGGACGACCACCTAGCAGGGGACGGCTGCTCTCAAGGTTCATCATGACATAGGACGAATGCCAGATAACCAAAAATCAACAATGGGGACGACCATTGGATAAAATGATGAAGGGCGATCATCAAGAGGTGGAGGACGACCACCTAGCAGGGGACGGCTGCTAAAAAATCACGACATCGGACGAATGTCGGATAGAAAATCAACGATAGGGACGGCCATCGGATGAGCATGATGGAGGAAGAACATCAAGAGGTGGAGGACGACCACCTAGCAAGGTACGGCTGCTCTCAGGGTTTATCATGACACAGGACAAATGTCAGATAAAAAGGGAAAATTGCTTTGTTGGCGATCTACTGGGGAATAGTAAACACGGACGAGTATTTACATCCAAGAAACAAAAGGTATAAGTGTTTAGATGTTTGTGTATAGATTAAAGATGCGGACGAGCATCCTTAAGACTACGAGTATCAGGTAGAAACAAATACTGACTCGTGTTCAGAGATGATGATACGGACGAGTATCAACAGGTTAACAGAGAACACGGATGAGTGTTGAATCTGAGAGGATTCTTCTGGGGAATAGTAGACACAGGCGAGTATCTATATTCAAGAAGACAAGAGTGTTTGACACAGTGTATGGATTAAAGACGCGGACGAGCATCCTTAAGACTATGATACGGACGAGTATCATGTAGAAACAAACTCTTGACGCATGTTCTGAGATGATGGTACGGACGAGTACCAACGAGTTAACAAAGAACAAGGACTAGGGTTGAATCTGCGGGGATATATAAATGGTGTATACAAGATACAGACGAGTATCTGTATAAGTAGTAAGTATGAGCGATGTACAGATGAGTGTTTAACTGTTGGGGAGAATGACACGGACGAGTGTCGAAAGGAGAAGAGTATAGTATAAACAAGTATCTGATGTACAAAGTGTTTATGTTACTGTTCCGGGGAAAATGGCACGGACGGATGTCAAGGAAAGTTATATATAAGTATATGTGAGTGCAAAGAGGACGTCCTTGGCTTTCTGCTGGGGATATGACACGGAAGGGTGCCACCAGGAGTATATACTGATGTTTGTGAATGTGAGGCAACTAATTTTGCTGGGGAATCTCTGCTGGGGATTCGGGGGGATTTTCTGTATACTGTTAAAATGTCAATATTCACAAGCGTAGATTCAAAACATGGCTTATGATTATGCTATATGTTTGATTTTTTCCGTAATGCTCCGTACTAGACGGAATGCTACGCTTTGTGGGTGAATATGATGCGAATGCTATGATTATGCAAAGATACCCAACCGGGATTCGGATCCCGTTACTGCGAAGATCTTCGGCCGATCCGCTTGAAGTGGACATCCCAGCTGGGGGTGAGATCATTGGTAGATCTGTCATGAGATGATATATGCTTGGGGATATGGGTCAATGATAGACCTATCTCGGTAATGAGGGGACCCAGCTGGGGTTTGAGGAAGCTTTCTTCACTCTGTTGTGATTCTTCATGCGTTGCTCTTCTGGATAGAGGCTGAAGCTTTGTGGGGAGATGGTTCCCTGACTGTTGTACTCAGCTGAGGGTGAAATGGCAACTCAGCTGGGGAGAAGTAATAGGTGGCAAATCAGCTGGGGACCAGGCACTTTGGGTGCTAAGGTTGATTTGTCAGCTTGCTGGAGTGAAGCTTTCATGCCCCAAGTTACATTCTGGATGCCTGCAATCCTGCAAAGATAGGGAAACACATAAGTAATCCCGAGGTATCCTTTACTGGATCCCGTCATAGGAGTTTAGACACTTCTGAGAGTAAGTATATTTCCTGCAAGCATGCGGCCTTTATTATATTTTTGAAGATAAACATCTGTATTCATGCAATCAGTTTTTCTTTAAGACATCAGACGTTTTTGTGCAAAATAAAAATGTACAAGACGAGACATGACTGAAAATCTGATTTTATTAATTCATATGCCCCGAATTGGCGAGATACAGTTAAAGAAACAAATCCCCTGAAATGAGGAGATCGTTACAAATTGAGAAACAAAATGCTGGCAATGTTGATGACGCTTTAAGGAGCTTCCTCTTTACTATGACTCGTATGACTTTTGACATTCTTCTTATCTTGCTTTCTGAAGAATGCCGATTTTGATTGAAGCTTGATCCTTTCGAAGCTTACCAAGTTGTAAATGATACAGACGAATTCAAAATGCAGTTGTTCGCTTATTCCCTTATTTTGCATGGATCGCCCTTTCAGGTTTTCAATCCATCGGGATACCCATTTTTGCCTGAGCTATCCAATGCGGCTTTTCAACTCAGCGGGTGTACACATTTTTGTTTATTTTCCCTTATTTTTGCCCGAGTCTTTTATTCTGTTTTTGACTCGCCGGGATGCCCTATTTTTGCCTGGACTTACATTCTGTTTTTATGTCCAGCGGGTCATTTTTATGCGAAGTATTTTTTAACTGCATCTGAATTCACAGGAGACGGGAAATCTTCACCATCCATGGTGCTGAGCATCAGTGCTCCACCAGAGAAAACTTTCTTTACTACGAATGGTCCTTCATAATTTGGAGTCCATTTGCCCCTGTGGTCTGTATGAGGAGGGAGGATTCTCTTCAGCACAAGATCTCCTACTTGGTACTCTCGGTGCCTGACTTTCTGATCGAAGGCTCTCTTCATTCTTTTCTGATACAACTGCCCATGACAGATTGCAGCCAATCTTTTCTCTTCAATCAGACTCAGTTGTTCGTATCGGGACCTGACCCATTCTGCTTCGTTCAGCTTAACATCCATCAATACCCGTAGGGAGGGTAATTCAACTTCGACAGGTAGGACTGCTTCCATACCATACACAAGCTGATACGGTGTTGCCCCAGTGGATGTTCTGATTGACGTGCGGTACCCATGCAAGGCAAATGGTATCATCTCATGACAGTCCTTATAAGTGACCACCATCTTCTGCACAATCTTCTTGATGTTCTTATTTGCTGCCTCAACAGCGCAGTTCATCTTTGGCCTGTAAGGAGAAGAATTGTGATGTTGGATCTTGAAGTCCCGACACAGTTCTGCCATCATTTTGTTGTTCAAGTTGGAACCATTATCAGTAATGATTCGCTCGGGAACTCCGTATCGACAGATGATATCTCTCTTCAGAAATCTGGCTACCACTTGTCTTGTAACATTTGGTTGGGTTTATTTCCCAGTTTCTGCATTCTTCGTCAGAGTGCAAATTTCAGGTCTTCTTGGTATTCAAGCACAGTTTATCTTGAACGGTCGATAGCCCGTGCTACCGTCCTTTTCAGATTAACAATTGTTTGGATAGGGGCAGCTGTAACACCCCAAATTTGCCCTCTTCTTTTTAAGCATCATATCATATCATATTCATCATGAACATATCATATTCTTGGCATC
Organism: Lathyrus aphaca; assembly: GCA_963966055.1. Classification (NCBI taxonomy): domain Eukaryota; kingdom Viridiplantae; phylum Streptophyta; class Magnoliopsida; order Fabales; family Fabaceae; genus Lathyrus; species Lathyrus aphaca. Next base: position 168,110,642 of record OZ014523.1, read on the forward strand.
CTAGCATGGAAAGATGAGGCATAACATTCTCATGACCTAGCATTAGGCATGTGATCATCTGTGGAGGATTTTGAAGCATCACAAGCTATGGCAAGGGGCCCAATGGATTTGTTCAAGTCTTATGAGGGATCTATATTGCATTCACAAGTTCAAGTTCATTTATAAAAGCTCAGGAGGTTGGAAGATCATCAGGGAATCCAGGCTAGGGCAAAGCTCCTACACAATGGTCCCAAATTAGGGTTTGAGTTTCAAGCATGAAAACCTCAAGACTTTGGCCATTTCATTTGGTAAAAGTCTTTTACATGTTAAGAGGATCCTAGGGATGAAATTTGGTGAGAAAATTCCTTGTGGAAGTCAAGTATTTCTTCAGTTGTTTGTAAATGAAGAAACCAGTCAACTGTGCCTTAGAAAAGTCAACTGTGAGATTTCAAGGGGTCCAACCCCATTTTTCTAGCCAAGGGATGTTCTTATAATGTTAAAATAGGTTTGTAAAGATCAAATATCAAGAATCATGAGGTTTTGAGGTGTTTTGCAAAATTGGTGTAAGCCTGGTCATGGAAAATGCTATTTTTAGCAAGTTTTTGCCCTAATTTTCAAGTGATCATAACTTGGTGAAAAAATCTTCAAATGGACCAAAGTCAAACATGAAAGTTGGAGATTAAAGCCTCCCATTTTCAAAAAGTACAAGTAATTTTTCATAGCCTTTATGGTTTGAAAGATAGAGCCCTCGAAAATTGCATGAAAACTAGGGCAAAGCTTGATTTTTCAATTGTACACAAAAGCAAAAAGTCATGAAACTTATTTTTGGGTGTTGGTATGAACCAAATAAGGTTATAATGTTACAATGCAATGCAAATAAGTCATTTTTCTCCAAGAATGACATCAAATTCATGCATGGTGTGAATTTTATTCCATAAGTGTAATATTTGCATGATCATGAGAAAGGTGTGATATTTGCATCCAAAGGCCATGATCTTTTTGGATTGAAATCAATGGTGAGATGTGGAATGCACATGGGCAAGAAAGAGAGAAGTGCATGAGTGTTTCATGATATCACAACAAATTGGAAAATTGTGCAAATTCTCTCACACACTCTCTTCCCACGTGCAAAGGCCCTCATGCTTTCAGCATTGCCTCATGATCTCATTAATAAGAGAATTAAGGTTTTAGAAGGGTTCAGATCCGTCACATTTCACAACTCTCAAGTTTTGGCTCATTTTGCATTTTCCTTCGAATCATTCTCTACACTTGCTCTCTTCACAAACCAACCACATATTCTTCATCCTTGAGAGCTCAGGATCACAAATCCATCCATTGTTCAAGCTAATTCTCAAGATTCAACACCTTTCCATTTCAGAGCAGCAAGCTTCAAACTCCTAGATCCAGCAACTTTCAAGGCTCTAGTTGCATTTATTTTGCAATTAGAGTGTATTTGGAGTGGATTGGCAGCTATTTCTTGGCTTCTAACAAGCTATTTCCAGATCTGCAAGTCTCAGGTAAGCTCAAAATTCTCAGATCTAAAAGTGAAAATAGATGTGTGCATTGTGATCTTCTGTTGGTGCTGATGATTCTGCTTGTTTTAGATTCAAATTTGATGCATTATTGAACTTTATATGTTGATTTGAATTTTCATGGTGGAACCTGTTTGCTTTCGATCCAGTCTATTCATTGTTCTATTGAGATTTTCATGGCCATATTTGAATTCAGGATAGCTTGATTACTTAACCTGGAGCTTTTGGTGTATTATTATTGAGATTTGTTCTTTGTATGCTTTTTCCGGTGCCGGAGCCCTAGCTTCGGTCACCGGATTCTGGACGTGTGCTTGCTAGGGTTTCAAGGAAGAAGAAGGTCTCATGACCATTGGATCCATCATCTGGACGCTTGTGGTTGTGCCACCTCAATTAATGAGGATGCTCTCCCTCACGTGCTTTTTGTTTTCTATTTTCATTCTGATAATTCATTATGTCACGCACCCCATAGTAACTAATGTGTACACTCTCTCTGGTCCAATTGTTTTGCTGACTAGGATTAATGAGTTGACTATTAGGATGCGTCCATTTGATCTCAAGGCCATTGTTTTTTCCCAGTATTTTCTGAATATCCACCCTTGTAATTGTGTGCTGCGCAGGACCCAGTGGGCGTGAATCACTATCCCCACCCCCCTTTGATTTGAGCCCAGTTGATTTGAACTATAATCCCTTCTATTCGTACCTCCTGACCTTTTCTCTTTTTATTTCTTTTTCTTTTATTTCTTTTTAATTCATCTTTGCTTTTTAATTTTTAAAAATAGTTCTAAGTTTCAAAAAATTATGAAATAATTCATGGATGTCACTTTTAGTTTTCTTTAATTTTTAATATGTTTATTTTCCATTTATTTTATTTTGACACGTGTAAATTAATTCTCCCATTTAATTAATTCTTTTTAATTCCTTTTTAAGCATGTTGTCTTGTCCATTTTCTATATTGATCCTCATTTTGAATTTTTGATTGGTTCTTTTTGCTCTGGACTCTTGATAGAGTGTACTTCATGTGTGATTTTTGTTCTGATTTTTAGGAACTTTTCATTTGGTTTTGGTCCTTGACTTGTGATTAAAGTTTCTTAACCCTAGTTGATGTTTAACCCCTCATTTGACTTACTTAGCTTCTGAATTTCTTCCTATCCTTTTGGCATGTTGTTATATCATGATTGAAGATCTCTTGTCCAAAGTTGTGGAATTTTTGGATGCATATTTGATTTGATTTGAATTTTGGTTCTTAACTTGTCCCATTTTGCTTATTTTTGATCATAAGTCCTCTCCTTAGCTTAGAAGGGCACTTGTGCAAACTTCTTCATCTTGTTTAGGGTCTCTTTAGGGCATTGGTACCTCTCTGATCTATGGTTGGGGTTTTTGTTTTGGAAATATTGTATTTTGTTTATCTTTGAAGTTCTTCCATTCTTATGTATATCCATCTCACCTCCTTTGTTTCTTTCTCCCCATAATGTGATTGTTTAGCTTTGTGCTTCTCTTCTCTTCATCGTTCTTGCTTCTAAAACACTTCTTTAACTTGATTAGGGTTCTGGTCTTGTGCCTTGAGGTTGTATTTTGTTTATTTTGCTTTGCATCTTCTTGAGTTTACTTTGCTTTGCCATGTGATTCATGTTGCCTCATATTGACTTGTGTGTTTCTTTTCTCATTCTTGTGACTTGCATTTGCATTGAGCATTTGTGTGTATGACTTCACTTCTGTTTGTATGATGTTGGTATGGTATTGTGATCATTTTATATTACCATTATGCTTATGTCACTAACCTTTTCAGGGGCTTGGGTAAGTGAGAGGTGTGAAGGTGATTCCCACATCTCCAAATCTTATCTCTTCTTTTCTTATCTTACTTGTACTAACCTTGTGATTATTGGGCTTAGGCCTTACTTCCCTCCTTCCTCTCCTTCTTTTCTTCTTCTTCTCTTCTTCTTTCTTTCTTCTTTAGGATAGTAAACCACACTAACCTAGGATTACCATTGCATGACAACAATTAGGATTCATTAGTCCCCCATTAGACTTTTACCTTTGTGATCCTTTTGGTTTCTTTTCTCCTCTCATCTCAAAACTCTAAAGAAAACACTTAATAAAGTTTGAAGTGATACCTTGAGCAATAGCCTTATCCCATGAGATACTTGTAGTCTTCCCATCTTGGGATAATACAAGCTTATCTTGTGATGCACAAATCTGATCAAGATATCATCTTCACAAAGCAAATCATAAAACACACTTCTTCACTGTGAATACCAAAAATACTTAATAAATTCAATGAGTTAGTGAGCCTAAGCCCTAATCTCTGGACTCAAGTTTTGGGGATCTTCTCCTTAATTGAGTGTGTTTGTTCTATTATTCCATCTTGGAATGTAGTGACAAGTATACATTCCATGGAAAAGAGCTTGAGTTCACTTCCTTGTGACACACTCATAAAAGCTTCAGAAAAACACAAACAAACAATAAGCGTCTTTCCTTCGGGAATTCTTTTCTCATCTCCTTCGCTCCGTACGCGAACTTGCTCTTAGTTGTCATTTTGCAAGACGATTACGCACTCGTCGTCCGAGTCTGCAACACCTGAGCATTGGCATAGGCAGTTCAAGCCTTAATTCACAAGCAATTTCCTTTCCACCCCTAGTTAGGGGAACTATGAAGTCTCTGATCCTCATTGTCCAAATGAGGTACGTAGGCAGCGGGGTAGGGCCCGTTCGAGCACAATCTTTATTTTCCCTACATTTTTTCTCTTTGTTTTCTTTCTCAGTTCCTTTTCTTTTATCCAGTTCAGTTCATTTTCTTTGCAGCAGCTTTCATTTCTTCACCCTTTGAAACCGTTTCTTTTCAAGCGTGGATCCCGTCGGGTACGACGGACGATCTGGGTGCTAATACCTTCCCAGGTCGTAACCGACTCCCGAACTCAGTCTCTTTGGTTAGCAGGACCCGTGTCCTTCCTTTTCTTTTCTTCTGGTTTGTGCAACATTACCATTCCCGTTCCTTCGGGATAAAAATGTCTGGCTGACGACTCTAACCTCTTTCCGCGCTACTTTCGCGTTTGTACCAGGATGGAAATCCGGGGGCGACACCTTGGTGATGCAGGATTAATATCATTAACCTACTTGTGATTATTTAGATGTTTTGGGTTTTTGTTTAGTGTTAAGTAATGAGTCTAATCTCTAATCACAGATTAGTGGGCTCATTACACCATCCTAATAGAAGGATAATAGATGAGAACACTTAAGCTGAGGTAGATACCTCAACGTAATCCATGGTTAGGGATTAAACTCATTATATAACAAAGCCTTTATTAAGTGGATTTTAATTAAGGGATGAGATTAAGAAATGAGTTTTATGGTTTGCAAGACAACTTGAGGGGAACTTGTCCATTAAACACTAGGGTTAGTCCTTCTTAACCATAAAGGAAGAATTAGAACCCTAATGTAAGGCCCAAATTACAAGATGAAGTCTTAGTGATTATTAAGATGATTTGATTAAGAGGTTTAAACAAATTAAAGGTTTAACACTTAGGATTAAAGTTATACACTCCATCCTAAGAGAAGGATACAGGCGTAACCCTAATTCCAAAGTCCTAAAACTTTAAGAGTTTAGTCTCTGATTATTGGGATGGGAAGAGAGACTCAAGGAGACTCAAAGGTAAAAGCTAAGGGGGACTAATCACAACCCTAATTATTATCATGCTTGGATGTTCCTATGGTTTGTGAGGCTTAATAAAGATCTTCAAAGAAGCCACCAATGGAAGAAGCAGATGAAAGGAGGAGGAAGCAAGAGGATAAGTTACTTACTTCATTGAAGAACATAAGTAACTTAATGAAAGAAAGTTAGAGAAATGGAACACAAGTGAACAAGTTCACTTAAAATACAAACAAAATGCAAATGAAAGAGATAAAGATAAGTGAGAAGTGAAGGCAAATCCACTTCTCAAAGTAACTTACCACCTGAAAATGTTAGCATGAATGCATAAGGTACAAAGCATAAAGAAATGAAATGAAATGAGATGCGATGAGATGAAATGACCAAAGTCAGAAGTGTTTATGCAATGTAAATGTTATGTGAGATGATGCAAAGGCATACAAAATGCATATGTATGATCATACAAGTATGAGATGTCATGGAAGCATGCTTTGAAGTTTGAAAACACATGAAAGTTAATGAAATGAAATGAATGCAAATCATGGCAAATGAATAAAGAAATGGTCAATCATGATTCTAACATGTCCTAAGATGTCTAAGATGACATATGAATTCAAGAAATGTCATGGCAAGTTCATGTATTGATGCATATGCAAGGTGAATGCAAGTGAACATATGAAATTAGGGTTTTATGGACAAGCAAGATGCAAATGAACAAAACAGAAGCATATGACATGATAAAAATAAAAAATAAGCTCAAACAAACCCTCATCCCATATTAGATCACACCCCAAAGGAGAAGGTCAGAAGCCTAACCAATCAAAATTTATGAATTTCCTAAGTGTTCAAGGGTTTTGGGTGGTTCAAAGGGAAAAATGCAAATCAATTTGAAAATGCAAGATAAATTAATGAGGAAAATGTCCTATAAACTACATGCAATATGTAACACAATACAAAAAGAATCATCTTCAAACTCTTCTTGGTTAGGCAGAAATGATTTTTTAAAGTTAGGGTTCAAAAATATGATTTTAATGTCCCTTAATTCAAAGAAAATTCACAAACTATGATCAAACCTAAAAAGAAATTTGTGTGAAGAGTTTGAAAATGTTTCTAAATGCATTGGGATGATTCATGATTTTTTTATGTGATTTTAAGAAACCTAAATGTATTTTTAATTAATTAAAAGACTTTAATCAATTAAAAATAACATTTAAATATTTCAAAAATACTTTTTTAATGCAAAAAATAAAATAAAAATCATTTTTGGAATGAGAAAAATATTTAAAGTCAGAATGCAAAAGAAAATATTTTTTTTGATGCTTTTTGGTATTTTAAATTAAATATGCAAGAAAATGCAATTAAAATGAAATAAAAATAACAAAAATGAGAAGTATGATGATCCAAGGGGTGAGATTTGAACTGGAAAGGGAGGGAATTGACTGCGCGCGCAGATCAGTGGCCCATATTCAAATTGGCTAATTAACTGATTTAATTAATTAATTAAAATTAGGGTTTTAAGTGAAATGATCTGGACCCTCCAAACACGCGCTAATCCTAATCCTACGACCCACATTCAAACTGTGGAGATTAGCCCTAATTACAAACCCTAAGCATTTTCAGGTAACCGAAGCTAGCTCCGGTCATCTTCTTCGGCCATCCAAATTCTGAAATCACTCCCTAGGCCACCCAAGCCCCCAAATGCTCCAGAATCACTCATCAAACAACAACAAACAAGAATCCAGGCACAAAAAAAATTTATCATGCATCAAAAGAGAGAATCGAAGTAAAACATTTTCAGATCAAAAAGTTTCAGAACACCAATACATCCTGGTTTCTCAACCATTTCAAAAATAAACATATCAGGATGATCAGCTAAACATGTAGAATCATTTAGAAACTTAAAACAAGAGTTCTGGAAAAATTGTTCTTGAGGTATACTTGAGGTTGAGCTTTCTGATTCTAGGCTTTCTGGACCTCTCTTTGGTTCAAGTCAACTCCAATGGGCCTCCTGAGGATGCTTTGATGGTTGGAACAAGCTTGCAATGGCTGGTTTTGATGTTTTGTTTCTGAAGTTGCAGAAATCGTATTTCTGATTTAGTGGCTTTTAGGCTATGGTGAAGGATGCTTTGTGTTCTATGGATGATTTTAAGATGAATGGTGAAAGAATGAGTGAGTTTGAGTGGCTAGTCAATGAGATTCGAAGACATGAAGTTTTTGACAAATTTTGTGGATTCTGAGTTCTTGGATGATTCAGCTGCTTGTGTGTTATGAAATGTGTTCCATAATGTTTGCTTTAGCCAATGGAAATGCTCAGAAAGTTGATGTGGCACAGGTTGATTGGTATGGGGTGTTTTGAAAAAATGCCAAGATTTGTGTACTTGAGGTATGGGCCATAGAAGGTATGATTTCTTGGGGTGTCTGGCCTCAACAAGTTTCATGGAAAGCCATGGAATGGTTTTGATGCAGCTAGCACAAGTGGATGAGAGAATCCAATGCATTTTACAATTCTTGAGAGTTTTGGCCCTTTTGTGATTTCTTGAAGTTCAAGTCATGAAAGTAATGAAAACTTGGGCCAATTCTGATGTTTAGAGGTTATCTTGACATGTTGTGAAGTATTTGTGCCTATTAGAAGTCATTAGAATGCTTGAACATGCCAATTTGCAAAATCCCTCTTTGACATGAAACTTGAAATTTTAGGATTTTTGCCAACTTTGAAAGGCCATATATTGAGTTCTAGGATGAATCAAGACATTTTCTTATACTTTTTGAAAAGGGAAAGACCTAATCTACAACTTTCATGACCAAAATTTTTCATTTGAAGCATTTTTGATTAAGAAAGAGGAGGTTGAAAAACTTTCCCAAAATGGAAAGTTTGCATTTCAAGTCATTTCCATTTTTGGCAAGTTCGCAAATGGCTCAAAATTCTTCAATCTTGTGAACTTCTAACCTCTTCTAAGATCAAATAAAGATCATAGAACTTCAATTTGATGAGAATACCCCTTGGGTTCCATTGTTGGGGGCCTCAAATGCCCTGATTTTGACTTAACTTGCTCAAAAAGTTACCCAGTGAACATATAACTTCCACAATGAGTTTCTTCATCAAACTTGGTACACATGATCCTTAAAACATCTTAAGAAAATTAGAAACAAGAATGTCCCAAAAATTTGGAGTTAAGGCCTCTGAAACCAAAACCCTAATTTTGGTCATCTGTGTAGTGAAACCCTAGCTCTGCTTCCATACCTTGGCCAGTTCTTGTGATCCCTTGACTTTCATGAACTTTAAGGAGCATAATATGATGGTAGAACACACATGGACCCTCTTGGAAAGCTTTGAGGCCTTTGGGATGGCTCAAATGGATTCTTGGATTGCTCAGATCACAAACCCTAGATGCAAATGAACTGCAGTGAAACAAATATGCAATATGAGATAGTATGCCTATGTTAATACAAACATGAGAGATCACAAGCCATGGTGTGATATGAGTGAGGGAAATTTTGGGGTGTTTACATCTGCCCCTATTCAAGCATGAGTTAGCTGTGCAGGATGTAAGCGCCTGGCTTAACAGACAAACAAGATAACTTATGGTTGAATACCAAAGACAGTCCAAAATTTGCACTCGCTGGATAGAAGAAGAAAAGGGATATAAATTGTAAAAGGTAGTATAGTATGATTATCAAATGAAGGCTATGGAGGACGACCATAGAGCAGAGGACGACTGTTGGGGATCAAGCGGTAAGCTAAGCAATGACGGGGATGGCCGACAAGCTGGAGGAAATAAAGAGACCATGACGGGGACGACCATCAGGTAAAGAAATAAGATTCTCTGGCGATTAAAGTAAAGGCAATGATGGGGACGACCATCAGGCTTGGAAAGTAAAGTAAACAACGACGGGGACGACTATCGGTTTAAAGAATAAATGAAATAATGATGAGGGACGGTCATCAAAGGTGAAGGACGATCACCTAGCAGGGGACGGCTGCTGAAAACATCACGACATAGGAAGAATGTCGGATAGAAAAGGTCGACGATGAGGACGACCATCAGATAAGCATGATGAAGGACGATCATCAAGAGGTGAAGGATGATCACCTATTAGGGTACGACTGCTCTCGGGGTTTATCACGACATAGGACGAATGTCGGATAGAAAGATCAACGATGGGGACGGCCATCAGATAAAATGATGAAGGACGATCATCAAGAGGGTACAACTGCTCTTTATCACAACATAGGACGAATGTAGGATAGAAAAGGGTTCCACTAACGGGGACTCCGTTGGGGAAGGGGATGAGGGACGGTCATCCAAAGGTGAAGGACGATCACCTGGCAGGGGACGGCTGCCGAAAGTATCACGACATAGGAAGAATGTCGGATAGAAGAAAATTTGCTTTGTTGGTGACTTGCTGAGGATTGGTAAACACGGACGAGTGCTTACGCTTAAAAATAAAAGGTATAAGTGTTTGACGCTGTGTATAGATTAAAGATGCGGACGAGAATCCTTAGGACCATGATACGGACGAGTATCATTAGAAACAAACGCTGACGCGTGTTTAGAGATGATGGTACGGACGAGTACCAACTGGTTAACAAAAAACACGGACGAGTGTCAGATCTGTTGAATAGTGATATATATACAAGATACATACGAGTATCAGAGACTTCTGTATAAGTATGAGTGAGTATTGGTTTTATTGTTGAAGTATGAGCAAGACACGAATGAGTGTTCAACTTGCTAGGCGATGTAATACACGGACGAGTGTCAAGTATGTACTATAGAAATAAGCATCGGTTTCGGGGATGCAAGGGATATGCCTTGGCTTTCTGTGGGGATAGAATGACACAGATGGGTGTCGAAAAGAGTGTGTATAAACAAGTATCTGTTTGCAGAAGGTGTTTTGGCGACCTTGCTGGGGAAGAATGACACGGACGGGTGTCAAAAGGAATATGTAGGTATCTGTAATTGAGAGTGCAAAGGGGATGCTTTGGCTTTTATTTGCAGGGTATGTGTTTCGTATATTACTGATGAAATACTGATGATATTTGCAGGTGACTGGCTCAATTTTGGCTTGTGATCATGCAAATGTTTGATTTTTGCCGTAATGCTCCATATTAGACGGAATGCTACGCTTATTTGGTGAATATGATGCAAATGCTATGATTATGCAAATGAGGAACCGATCCGGGATTCGGATCCCGCTGGGATGAAGATCTCTGGCTGATCTTGCTCGGAGGGATGTCCCTGCTAGGGAAGAGATCATTGGTAGATTTAACTGCAAAGAGAGCTCTGCTTGAGGAAATAGATCTTTGGTAGATCTACCCGTAAGGAGAACTCAGCTGGGGAGAAGGAATATTTAGTCACTTTTTTGGGTAAGAGTTTCAGGCATTGCTCTTCTGAGGAGAGGATGGAAACTCTGTGGGGAGATAGTTCTTTTAACCTTGCCGAGGACGAGAGATCTGGCACTCTGGTGGGGATCTCAGCTGGGGAAGCTCCTGTTGAGTAGACTTCTGCCGGAGATGGGGAGGCTTTGGCAACTCCGTTGGGGAAAAGCAGTTCAGATATTGCTCGGGAGATCCCGCTTGGGGAGGAGGTAACTTCCGGGAAGTAGCATGCTGGGGATGCGATGCTTGATATTCCCCAAGATGTGCATTGAATACCTGCAACCTGTTAAGACAAAAGAAACGCACAAGTAATCCGAGATATCCCTTATCGGATTCCGTCATAGGAGTTAGGTATTCCTGAGAGTAAATATATTTCCTGCATGCATTTATTAAAAATGGCTCATTTGTTTTATGCGAGTACTGTATCATGAATATTGGACATTTTGCAAACGAAACAAAAATGTACAAAACAAGGTGTGACTGAAAACTCTGATTTTATTAATCTGGGTGCCCTGAATTGGCAAATACAGTCAAAGAAACAAATCCCATGGAATGAGGAGATTGCTATAAATTGGGAAGAGTAAAAGTGTTGGCAATGTTGACGACGCTCCGGTGAGCTTCCTTTGCTATGACTTGTATGACCTTGACGTTCTTCTCATCTTGCTTTTTGAAGAAAGTTGATTCTGACTGATGCTTTGCCCTTTCGAAGCTTACCATGTTGTGAGGAATACAGACGAATTCAGAATGCAGTTGTTTGCTTATTCCCTGATTTTGCGTGGATCGCCCTTTCGGGTTTTCAATCCACCGAGATACCCATTTTTGCCTAAGCTGTCCAATGCGGCTTTTCAACTCAGCGGGTGTACATTTTTTTCTTCAATTTTCCCTTATTTTTGCCCGAGTCTTTTATTCTGTTTTTGACTCTCCGGGATGCCCTATTTTTGCCAGGACTTACATTATGTTTTTATGTCCAGCGGGTCATTTTATGCGAAGTATTTTTTAACTGCATTTGAATTCACAGGGGATATGAAATCTTCGCCATCCATAGTAGTGAGCATCAGTGCTCCACCAGAGAAAACCTTCTTTACTATGAATGGACCATCATAATTTGGAGTCCATTTTCCCCTGTGGTCTGTATGAGGAGGAAGAAGTCTTTTCAGCACAAGATCTCCCACCTGGTATTCCCGAAGCCTGACTTTCTGATTGAAGGCTTTCTTCATCCTTTTCTGATATAACTGCCTATGACAGATTGCATCTAATCTCTTTTCTTCGATCAGATTCAATTGATTTTACCAAGATCGGACCCACTCTGCTTCGTCCAACTTAACATCCATCATTACCCGTAAGGAGGGCAGCTCAACTTCAATAGGTAGGACAACTTCCATACCGTATACAAGCTGATAAGGTGTTGCCCCGGTAGATGTTTTGATTGAGGTTTGATACCCATGCAAGGAAAATGGTAGCATTTCATTCCAGTCTTTGTAAGTAACCACATCTTTTGCACAATCTTCTTGATGTTTTTGTTAGCTGCCTCAACAACGTCATTCATCTTTGGCCTGTAAGAAGAAGAGTTGTGATGTTGGATTTTGAAGTCCCAACATAGTTCTGCCATCATTTTGTTGTTCAAATTAGAACCATTATCAGTAATGATTCGCTCGGGAACTCCATATCGACAGATGATGTCTCTTTTCAGAAATCTGGCTACCAATTGTCTGGTGACGTTTGCATACGAAGCTGCTTCAACCCATTTGGTGAAGTAATCGATGGCTACCAGGATGAATCTGTGGCCATTTGAAGCAGTCAGTTCAATCTTTCCAATCATGTCAATGCCCCACATGGCAAAGGGCCAAGGTGAAGACATCACGTTCAAAGGATTTGGAGGCACATGCACCTTGTCTGCATAGATCTGGCATTTGTGGCATTTTCTGGCATAGGCACAACAGCCTGCATCCATTGTGAACCAGTAGTAACCTGATCTTAATAATTTTTTAGCCATTGCATGTCCTCCAACATGGGTACCGAAAGATCCTTCATGCACCTCGTGCATCATCAAGTATGCTTCTTTCTTATCAACACATCAGAGCAGAAGCATGTCAAAGTTTCACTTGTATAATGAACCATCAACATTAAGGAAGAAACTATCGGCCAGCCTTCTTAATGTCTTCTTATCATTGGATGATGCCCCAGGTGGGTATGTTTGATCCTCCAAGAAGCATTTGATGTCATGGAACCGCGACTTGTCATCTTTAGCAATGTCCATAGAGAAAACGTATGCTTGTCGGTCTAGTCTGGATACCAAAATCCGAGGTACATAATTTGCAGTTTGTATTTTGATCATGGAGGAAATGGTAGCTAAAGCATCTGCGAACTGATTTTCGTCTCGAGGGATGTACTAAAGTTTGACTGTTGTGAAGAAAGTCAATGATCTCCTCGTATAGTCACGATATGGAATCAGATGCTCTTGGTGAGTGTACCATTTACCGTTGGTCTGATTGATTACCAAAGCTGAATCTCCGAATACATTCAAAGTCTTGATCCTAAGGTCAATGGCTTCCTCTAGACCCATGATACATGCTTCGTATTCAGCTTCATTGTTAGTGCAGGCAAAGGTGAGTTTTGCCGAGAAAGGCATATGAACTCCTTTAGGTGTAATAAGCACTGCACCAACTCCACGACTATTCATATTGACAACCCCATCAAACATCATAGTCCACTCTTCCTCCGGGTCAGGCCCTTGGGTATGAACTGGCTCTTCATGATCTTTTGCTTTTAAGTACAAGATGTCTTCATTAGGGAAGTCAAATCTCATGGTCTGGTAATCATCAATGGGTTGCTCAGCTAGATTGTCAGACAATACACTGCCCTTGATGGCTTTTTGAGATGTGTACTGAATGTCATACTCTGTCAGAATTATTTGCCATCTTGCAACCCTTCCGGTAAGCACTGGCTTCTCAAATATGTACTTGACGAGGTCCATTTTTGAGATCAATAAAGTGGTGTGGATCAACATACACTGCCTTAGTCGGCGAGCAGCCCATGCTAAAGCACATCAAGTTTTCTCGAGCAGTGAATAACGTTGTTCACAGTCGGTAAACTTTTTGCTTAGGTAGTATATTGCATACTCTTTTCGACCAGACTCATGCTGGCCCATCAAACACCTCATTGATCCTTCTAATACTGTCAGGTACATTATTAGAGGTCTCCCTTCAATTGGAGGCATGAGAATACGAGGTTCTTACAAGTACTCCTTGATCTTGTCAAAAGCCTTTTGACAATCTTCGTTCCACCTGACCGTTATTTCCTTTCTTAACAGTTTGAACAGGGGCTCACAGGTTGTAGTAAGATGAGATATGAACCGTGATATGTAGTTCAATCTACCTAAGAACCCTCAAACTTCTTTTTCAGTCCTAGGTGCAGGCATCTCCTGAATGGCTTTGACTTTATCGGGATCGACCTTAATTCCCTTTTCACTTACGATAAATCCCAACAGCTTATCGGAACATACCCCGAATGTGCATTTGTTGGGGTTTAACTTCAGTTGATACTTTCTCAGACGCTTGAACAACTTTAGCAGATTTACCAGATGGTCTTCTTCATCAAGGGACTTGGCAATCATGTTATCCACGTAGCATTCAATTTCTTTGTGGAACATATCGTGGAATAACGTTACCATAGCCCGTTGATAAGTCGCACCGACATTCTTCAGTCCAAAAGGCATTACCTTGTAACAAAATGTGCCCCAAGGTGTGATAAAGGTTGTTTTCTCCATGTCTTCGGGTGACATTTTGATCTGATTATACCCAGAAAAACCATCCATGAAAGAAAACACCGAGAACTGAGCTGTGTTGTCGACCAATACATCAATGTGAGGTAATGGGAAATCATCCTTTGGGCTAGCTCTGTTCAGGTCCCGGTAATCCACACACATCCGTACTTTACCATCCTTCTTCGGCACTAGTACAATATTAGCAACCCACGATGGGTAACTAGTTACAACAAGGAAACCGGCGTCCCACTATTTTTGTACCTCTTCTTTAATCTTCATGGCCATATCTGGGCGATTACGGCGTAGCTTTTGCTTCACTGGAGGGCAATCTTCCTTTAATGGCAGCTTGTGCATAACAATATCCGTATATAGACCTGGCATGTCCTGATAGGACCAAGCAAAGACGTCGACGTATTCTCGAAGCATGTCAATGAGTTGTTCTTTTACTGAAGCCTGCAGACTGGCCCCGATCTTCACTTCTTTCAAATCCTCTTTGGTACCAAGATTAATTGTTTCAACCTCCTCCTGATGAGGAGTAATCACTTTATCTTCTTGCCTCAACAACCTTGCTAACTCTTCAAGTAACTCATAGTCTTCTTCAACCCCTTCATCAACTTGATTAATTGGATTGTCGAATTTGTGATCAATTTTAATCTTGTTTAGAAAAAGTGAAAATGAAGTTATTATTTGGAAAACATTGCCATTTTATTGTTTTGTACAAAAGTGAAAAATGAAAAGACAGTGAGCGAAAAAGAGACTTGTTTGCAAAAGATGTCCGATATTCATTGATAATCCATTTGCACAAAATTACAATATGGCCCTATTACAAAATGAGTCCTGACACCTTGGGAAAGATGCAAGACTTGATGCATGCTAAAAAAGGCAGGAAATAATAATTAGTCTGCAGGAGTGACCCTTATAATTTCCTGGGAAGACCAGTTAAGGACTTGGTGACCCGGGATCCTTGGACGTATCCAGCTCTCCAGGTTGAGGTTGTTTTCCGCCTCGTCTTAAACGTTGTTAATAGCATCTGGGGTGAGCATCCCCCCACTGATGAACTTGGGCTCTTTAGCAGAACTTGGGCTCTTTAGCAGCCTCTGCTTGATCTTTACGAAATGGTTTGTAACCCAAACCGAATATGTCCTCCTTCTTATCCACCGGTAGCAGCTTTCCCCATCCTTGGGCATTTCCATCTCCAACAACCTTCCGGCCTTGTTGATAGGAGACAATTGAAGTACCCATCTTATCCTCCTGGGATGCAGCAAATACTTTAGTCGTCCCCTCATTGACGTTGAGAGCCTCGAACCCTTGGCTCATAGTTTCATGGATTTCACCATCCATCTCAATGTATTTGTACGTAGCCAGATGGCTAACAAAGATGTCCTATTCTCCACAGATGGTGATAATCTGTCCTTCCCACTCATATTTCAATTTCTGGTGAAGGGTCGACGTAACTGCGCCAGCGGCGTGAATCCATGGTTGACCTAACAAACAGTTGTAGGCCGGCTGTATGTCCTTCACATAGAAAGTAGTCTGAAAGACCTACGGACTGATTATCACAAGCAACTCCACCTCTCCAAGAACATACCTCTTGGAGCCATCAAAAGCCCTGACCACTAGATTTCTTGGTCGGAGAGCTATACCATCATATTCGAGCTTGACAATAGCTTTTTTCGGCTGGACATTGAGTGAGGACCCAGTGTCAACAAGAACATGAGAGAGCACAGATCCTTTACACTCTAGGGTGATGTGTAAAGCTTAGTTGTGGTGACGTCCTTCCGTTGTCAAGTCATCATTGGTGAAACCTAGCCCATGGCTAGTATTAACATTGGACACTACTGTCTCAAGCTGATTCACTGTGATCTCCTCTGGCACGTAGGCAGCGTGCAAGACTTTAAGTAGTGCATCTCGATGAGCTTCGGAACACAATAGCAGGGATAAGATGGAGATCTTGGAAGGGGTCTGGTGGAGCTGATCCACAACCTTGTAGTCAATTCTTTTGATTATCCTCATAAATTCATCCATATCCTGATCAAAGGATGATTTATGAGTCTCTTTTGGTGCAGGTTCTTCAGGTGCCACATTTTTACCTTTGGCTTTGGCAGCAGCCTCTGCCTCAGTATTGGTCTTTGGAGCTTGTGATGCGAAGAGGCGTCCGCTTCGGGTGAAGCCTCCACCTCCCCCGACATTATCCACTTGTGAGGTAGGAACTGAAGAATCAAGAAGGACTTTTTCTCCGTTGCAGTAAAGGTCTGCACCATAATGCCATGATACAACATTGTCTTTATCATATGGAATGGGCCCTGGCACCGTGATTGTGATTGGGCTCACTCCAGCAGAGGTTGGAACCATTATTGTATGTGGATCATAGAAAATGGTGACAGGACTTCTGGTGGATATTGGTGGTGATTGATTGAAGCTTGATTGTTGCTGAAACTATCGCTGAGATTGTTGTTGATAATTGTTGGAATCCGGGACCGTTGCAGGGTCATAATAGAAGGTAACTGTGGAGACGTCGTTGTTGGTGGTTGCTGTAGTTGTAGAAGTAGAAGAGATGGAACTGTTGTTTATTGAAGTGATGGAAGAGGTGGTTGTTGATTTTGTAGACGAGTCTGTGGGAACAATTATCTTTGCAGTTGTAGCAGAAATACTTGTTGTTGAAAAAGGGGTTGTTGGTGTTGTAGACGCTGTTGTGGTTATTTGCAGAATACCTTCTTTGATCAAGCCATTGATGCCATTCCTCAAGCTTGCACACCCATTCTCGGAAACCTCGCAAGATTCACAACAGGCCTCACAACCTGGAAACACTTGGCATTTCAAAAGCTGAGCTTTAACCTCTGCCAGAGGTGTCTGAATAGTTGCAGTATCTTCAAATAAACTCATGGGTGAGCCCTCCCCTATTGCATTTATCCTTGGTCCACCATGGCTGGGCATAGGATTCTTCGTGACATTGGGAGGTGGTGCAAAATTTAGGGCCTTTGAATCTACCAGATCCTGGACCTTCATATGCAGAGCCCTGCACTTTTCTGTGGAATGACCAGGTGCATTAGAATGAAAAGCACACCTAGCATTGATGTCGTAATTTCTCGGAAGGTTCTGAGGATCTGGCGGAGCCAATGTCCTTAACTCGACAAGATTAAGCTTTAGGAGTTGTGGCAGCAATGTGGCATATGGCATTAGAATAGGGTCAATCACCCTGTTGATCTAAGATGGCCGCTGCTGAAAAGGGAGTTGTTGTTACTGTTGTTGTAGGATCTCTGTTGAGGAAACTGTGGTTGTTGAGGAAAATGCTATGGTTGGTGAGTATATTGAGGAGGTGAAGTAGGAATAGTGACGGCGGCAACTGATCTTGGAAAATAATGGGGTCTACCTCTTCCCACATGTACAAAGTTTATTTCAACGGATCTGCAGGGCCCTGCAAATAGCTTCCTTGCATTGCTTGAACTGGTGCCGTTGTCAGAAATCTTTCCCATCTTCAGTAAGCTCTCAATTCTTTCCCCATCTATCACCACGTCTGCAAAGCTGGTAGAAGAAAATTCAGCAACCTGTCAATATAAGTACCCTGGAGAGTGTTCATGAACATATCTTCCATCTCCCTTTCTCCCTTTCTTCCATCTCCCTATGTTAATGAAAACATGAGAGATCACAAGCCATGGTGTGATATGAGTGAGGGCAAATTTGGGGTGTTTACACTATCTACACATTTATACCCCTAACAAAGCATTGTAACTCATTTATGGGAAAACTCAAAACTTTATCAGAAACTCAAAATGTACCTGTATAAATCAAGCTTTGAATGATTTGGGATGTGTTGATCGTTGTTATGGATGTTCCTTGTTGAACTCCGATGAAAAAAATCAAGTTTTTGAATTTTTGAAATTTGAGATAATGAGAGAATGAGAGAAAGAGAGAGAGAGATGAAGGGTTTTGAGAGAAATTAAGAAGTATGGGAGAAGAAGAGTCTACTGCGAATATAGTTCCAAATGGTTTCGCAGGTATATCTGAGGAATGGTTCCGTAGATATATCTACGGAAAAATCTATTGTTAACTAAAAAATAGGTGCGTCCGAAGATATATCTCCGGAACCTGGGGGCATTTATGGAAACACACTAGGTGTCTAAGAGCCCTAAGAGGTGCCATAAGAAATTCTCTAACTTTATAGTTGCACTTTATTTTCTGTTTTGATGTGATGAAGCGTTATCTTTGCGTATGTGGATTTACTCCTCCAAAAAATAACTAGCCACCCGTCACTTATACTTGGAACCTCCCATTTGTAGAGAAATTCCATTTTCGCCCTATTAAAAATTCAGGAAAATATGAAATTTTAGGGTTGATACCGGAAATTTCATCATTAACCGGAATTTTTGCAAAAGTTACTGTGTTATGACACGCATTTGACACACGTACCAAAAATTTCAACATTTTTGGTATTATCTACCAGAAATTCTGAAATTTTTGGTGAAATTTTACCGGATATTTAATATTTATTTAAATTGGAGAAATATTCTAGAGATTTCATATTTCCGGTATACCGAAAATTTCCGTTAAGTATAAAGAACTACTTTTTTTTCCTCTCAATATTTTGGCCACATCGCCCCACATAAAGATTACATCAAAAATTAAGATGACTTCGTAAATTCTTCCACCCTATGCCTAATCAATCCTGCATATGCCGATTCCCATGTTTTTTCTTCTTCAATACAGTTCTGCCTTCAATGGTCAATGACGGGAAGCAATGGTCTATTAGGTTTTAATTTTACCTGAACCTAATGATTGTTGTTGACAAAACCAACAACAATAATTTTAACATGGTCTTATACGTAGGTGGAGCTATGGTAAGAGAAAAAAAGTAATGCTAAGTGTCTATGACAACGAGACAAAAACAACACTATACATACTCGCAATAGGGCAACCCATATCAGAAATCGACATCAATTTTACTCTATCCCGCACACCTAAATCTTCTACAATTAAGGAATTCCTAACTTCAGCAACCATGTGTCGCTCCCCGGATTTTCATCCCGATGCAAACACGAACTGGTTTTGGCGATGTTGAAGGTTGAGGTTGAATAGAGACTCCAGCTAGGCATTTTTATCCCGAAGGAAAGGTAATGCTGCATAAACCTAGAAAGATATGGATAAGACAGTTGCAAACCAAAGAGACTGGGTAAGGGGGTTGGTTACGACCTGGGAAGGTATTAGAACCCGGATCGTCCGTCGTACTCGACGGGATCCACGCATACCTGATTGTGTTTAAAAGGGGATAGTGTATGTGCTAACTATGTTATAAAAGATATGGATGTATAGGGTGATGGTATACAAAGAAAGGGAGCTCAAAACTGAGGCTAAGAAAAGAAAGCTAGAAAGAGGAGAGGGGGGGAGACCTGGGGACTTTTGTTAGATAACCATTAAGTTATGCCTACGTATCCTCTCGTGAATTGAGGAAGTCAGAACACCGTAGTTCGACCCAAAGAGACTCAGTGTTTTTGTTGTGAACTACTTGCTTGTCTATGCTCAAGTGTGTGACTCGTCTGGTTCAAGTGCTAACTGTCTCGCATTAGACGGAAGAAGCGAGTTCTCGTTTTCAGAGCGAGTGTGATGAGAAAAGAATCCTGGAGGAGACGTTTATTGTTTGTTTTTGTGTTTTCATTTTTTTATTGTTTTTGGTGTTTTGCATAAGATAATGAGCTTAAGCCTTAATCAAGGGTCGTAAACTCATTATATCACCCCTGATTAGGGATAATGAGTCTACTTAAGTATGAGATGAAAATCTCAACATAATTACCCTAATGATGCATGATTAAGATCATTAACCTACTTATGATTATTAAGTGTTTTTGGATTTTGTTTTGTGTTAAGTAATGAGTTTAATCTCTAATCAGGGATTAGTGAACTCATTACACCATCCTAAGAAAAGGATAATAGATGAGAACACTTAAGATGAGGAAGACTCCTCAACTTAATCCATGGTTAGGGATTAAAATCATTATATAACAAGCCTTTAATAAAGTGGATTTTAATTAAAGGTGGGTTTAAGAAATGGATTTTATGTTTGTAAGACTAAACCTGAGGGGGACTTGTCCATTGAACACTAGGGTTAGTCCCTCTGAACCAACAGGCAGAGATGTAACCCTAATATAAGGCCCAAGTTACAAGCTTAAGTCTTAATGATTATTAGGTGTTTTGATTAAGAGGTGTAAACAACTTAAAGGTTTAACACTAAGGACTAAAGTTATACACTCCATCCTAAGATAAGGATACATGCATAACCCTAATTCAGAGTCTTAAAACTTTAACTGTTTAGCCTTGATTATGAGATGAAAAGCAGAAACTCAAGGAGACTCAAAGGTAAAAACTAGGGGAGACTAAGTATAACCCTAAACTTATCATGCTTGGATATTCCTATGGTTTGTGAGGCTTAGATAAATATCTTCAGATGGCCACCACGAAAGAAGAAACAGATGAAAAGAGAAGAGAAAGGAGAATATGTTACTTACTTCCTGAAGAAGTTATGTAACCTAAGAGAAGGAAAGGGAGCAAGAGAGAACATAAGTGAGTCAAATTAACTTCAAAGACAAATTAAGATTAAAATGGAGACATAAGAAGAAGTTGGATGTGGAGGCAAATCCACATCCTAAACAACTTACCTGAAGTCCCTGAAAAGTTAGTATGAATGCATAAGATATATAAAAAAAAGGAAATAAGGAAAATGAAGATGAAATGATCAAGACCAGAAGTGAAAACATAATGCAAATGTGTTATGAAATGATTCAAAGACATTTACAATGTTTATGCATGATCATACAAGAGATGGGATGCAAAGGAAGGCATGTTAGAAGCTTGAAATCACATGAATACACATAAGAAGTAATGGATGCAAAACATACCAAATGTATGCAACAATGATCAACCAATGTTCATACATGTCCTAAGGTATCTAAGGTGACATACAAATGCATGAGATGTCATGACAAGTTCATATGATGAAGGTATGCAAAGATGAATGCAAATAAACATGGAAAATTAGGGTTTTAAGAAAGTATGAGATGCACATTTCCACAATAGAAGTATAACACATGATAAAAATTTGAAAATGCAACCAAATGTACCCTAAACACAAATAAGATCACTCCCCAAAGATGGAGGTCAGAAGCTATACCAAAGTCAAGTTATGGTTTTTCTAAGTTAGGTTAGGGTTTTGGGTACTTCTTCATGAAAAATGCCAAACAAATAGAAAATGAAATTCAAAAATATGAGTTAAATGCCCTATATACTACATGAAAAGTGTGAAAGAATGCAAAAAGAGCCATGTGCAAACTCATCTTGGTTGATCAGAAATGGATTTTTGAAGTTAGGGTTAGAAAAATATGAAATTTGGAAACCCTAATTCATGGTTAATTGTCAAAACATGATCAAACCCTAAAAGAAATTTGTAAGATGAGTTTGTAAATTGTTCTAAATGTTTATGGATGCTTCATGATATTTTTTTGTGATTTTTAAATCCCTAAAAGTATTTTTAATTAATTAAAATGAATTAATTAATTAATTAATACAATTAAATGATTTAAAAATATATTTTTAATGCAAAAATTAAAAATAAAAATGTTTTTGGTTTCTGAAAAATATTTGAAGATAAAATGCAAAAGATCATGATTTTAGAAAATGATTTGCTATTTTAAATAAATATGAGAAAACAAATGCAAAATAAATAAAAAGAAATGCAAAGTAATCACAATGAATGGCCAGGATTGAGAGTTGAGATGATCAACGTGCTAGGATGAAAGTCAGCATGACTTGGGGTAGTCTGATCCAAGGGTCTAGGTTCAAAAATTCACTGCGCGCGTTATCCAATGGTCCTCATTCATTCTGATTAAATTAATTAAGATTTATATAATTAAATGAAATTACGGTTTAATGAGGAATCTGGGCCGTTTGTTCCACTAATTAAACAGGATCCTAGGGCTATGGCTAAATCTGGGAAATAAAACACAATTAACCCTAATTACTCTAAGGTGGCTGGAGAGAAGCACCAGTCACCTTCTCCTGCGAACCCCAAACCCTAGTTTCCCCTATAGCTCACTAAAACTCATAAATCTGGCCCAGAAATGATCCTCTAACATCATACAACACGAATCAATAAACAAAAACCATTTATATAACAAGAATCATGAGAATCGAAGCAAACATCAAACACGAGCAAAATTTCAGAGCATCATAAAATGGTCATTTCTCACTCATTTTCAAATCTAATTACATCATGGTGATCAGGATAACATATAGATTCAATTTGTAGATGTTTAAGAATTGGCAGAATTTTTGACCAAACAAGAAATGTTAAATTCAGTTCAGAATGTCCTATCAGATGTTAGGACATTAGCAAACAGAGTATGTGAACTTATTTGAGGATGTCTCATCAGATGTTGGGACATTGTGTAAATGACTAAGTTCAGTTTTGTCAGGATGTCCCAACAGATGTTGAGACATCTCAGACCTGCTACCAGAATTAATTATTGATTAACAGATCAGAGATATTTAAGGAGAACTATCTGGAATTAATTAATGCTGGATAAAAACAGAACAAGGCGCATCTGTAGGGAGTTTTAAATTGAAGATTCAGATTAAAACAGAAGACCTAATGCATCTAGAATATAGGAGGTAACAAACCCTAAATTCAAGGTGACAGTTGCTGCACATTAGGGCTGGATCATTCTACAGAAAGCCCAAAATTCAGATACCTATTTAAACAACAGAAACTCATAGAATTGAGTACGAATTTCAGAAGACTAAATAGGGTGTCTAGTGTTTTAATAGCAGGTTGTTTTTATGTACCACTTTATGAGCTTTTAAGCAAAAGTGCATTTGTGACTTGATTGAAACTGTGAAGTAAGATCAAGCTGTATTGTTTGAAGGATGTCTTCAATTTCTGTAAACTTGTAAACTTGATCACTGGGTGATTGAGGGGGAGTGAGTAGGGTACTCTTATCTAAGTGAGTCTTAGGTAGAAATTGCATTGGGTAAGTATTAAGTGATAGATTAAACAGGGTGGTTTAAGTCTAGAATTAATATTACTAATAGTGGATTTCCTCCTGGCTTGGTAGCCTCCAGATGTAGGTGTGGTTATACACTGAACTGGGTTAACAAACTTCTGTGTTGTTTATTTTTCCTGCTGTTTAAGTTTTGGTTAAATTTGTCAAATGTCCTATTAAGTGTTGGAACATCTCTTAGGACATCTCATTACAGAATTTCAATTGGCATCAGAGCAGGCACCCTGCCTGTTTATACTGGGTGAGATCTAGGGAAAACAAATTCTGTAACATGGACAGAGATATAGGGTCAGTAAATAGACCACCTATTCTGGATGGATCTAATTATGACTACTGGAAGCCAAGAATGATTGCATTCTTAAAATCACTTGACAACAGGGCATGGAGAGCAGTAAATGTTGGATGGAAACATCCTGTCCAAGACACCAAAGATGGATCAAAAGTTCTGAAACCTGAAGAAGAATGGAGTAAAGAGGAAGAAGATTCAGAACTAGGCAACTCAAAAGCCCTAAATGCTTTATTCAATGGCATTGATAGAAATATTTTCAGACTGGTGCATCATTGTGAGCTGGCCAAAGATGTGTGGGATACCCTCAAGACAACTCATGAAGGAACATCAAAAGTAAAAATGTCAAGACTTCAACTTCTCACCACCAAGTTTGAAAACTTGAGAATGAAGGAAGATGAATCAATTCATGAGTTCTACATGAACATCTTGGATATAGCCAATACTTCTGGAGCCTTGGGAGAAAAGATGACTGATGAAAAGCTTGTAAGGAAGATTCTCAGATCTTTGCCAAAAAGATTTGACATGAAAGTCACAGCAATAGAAGAGGCACAAGACATATGCTCCATGAAAGCTGAAGAACTCATTGGTTCCCTTCAAACTTTTGAGATGGGAATGAATGACACACATGCTAAAAAGAACAAAAGCATTGCCTTGGTTTCAAATACAGATGATGAAGAAGATGATGAACCAGCAAATGATAAAAGCTTATCAGAAAACCTTGCATTGATTGGAAGACAATTCAAACAGATTCTCAGAGGAATGGAAGGAAAATCCAAACCTAGTGGAAGAAACACAAACTCTGAGAACAGAAGACCTTATGATGCTAACAAAAGAGTAAAGTATGCTGAAAAGACCAGTCAAGATAAAGGAGTCAAATGCCATGAATGTGAAGGATATGGACATATCAAGTTTGAATGTCCTACCTACTTAAAGAGGCAAAAGAAAGGACTCTCTGTGACCTGGTCTGATGAAGACTCAGGAGATTCAGAAGAAGAATCAGCTAAGCACATTGCTGCTTTAGCTGGACTGTGTGAATATGACAGTGATTCCAGCTGTGAAGAGCTTACTTATGCAGATCTTGAGCAAGCCTTCAAGGATCTGTACAAGAGAAGTACTGAAGTATGCAGTGAGGTCATAAAGCTAAAGAAGCAGAATGAAGTACTAGAAGAAGAAAAAGCAAGTGATCAAGTAATCATTGATACCTTAAAAAGTGAAGTAACTCTTCTCAATTCTAAGCTGGAACATATGTCCAAATCTGTTAGAATGATGAACAGCAGCTCAAATACACTGGATGCTATTCTCTGCAATAATAAACATTCAGGGGACAAAAGTGGACTGGGATATAACAGAGATGAAGCAAGCTCTAGCAAAACTACTTCAAAAACTATACAGTCAAACAAGATGTCTCAACAGATGCTCCAACATCAGAACACAAAGACAAACATAATGTTCCAACAGATGTCTCAACATTCTGGAAAGAACAAAATGAAGAAAAAATATCAAAGATGGAGATGCCATCACTGTGGAAGATTTGGGCATATCAAACCTCACTGTTATAAGCTACATGGATATCCAAATCAGATGTGTCAGCAACCTTCCAAGCAGAAAGTAGAAGGTACCAAGAAAGTGCTGCATAGAAATCAGCAACCTCCTAAGCAAAAGACAGAAGTAATCAAGACAGTTTGGAGACCAATAGCTGACATTCAGACTGATCAAAGCCACATACACAAGAACAAGATCAACAATCAAGCTTGGAGATCAGCTGAACAACACTCAGAGCAGAGGCATCAAAAGAAATCTCAACTCATCTGGTCAAAGAAAAGTACTGCATACATAGCACATACATCATTGAAAGTATCAGCTAAAGAAGACTGGTACTTTGACAGTGGATGCTCAAGACACATGACTGGATTGAAGAATTTGCTAGTAAACTTAAAGTCACATTCATCCAGGTATGTTACCTTTGGAGATGGAGCTAAAGGAGAGATCAAGGGAGTTGGAACCTTGGATTGTCAAGATGTTCCAAGACTAGATGATGTGTTGCTTGTTAAAGGTTTAACTGCTAACCTGATCAGCATAAGTCAACTATGTGATCAAGGATACAGTGTAAACTTTACAAAAAC
The DNA here is from genome assembly GCA_963966055.1 of Lathyrus aphaca. NCBI lineage: Eukaryota > Viridiplantae > Streptophyta > Magnoliopsida > Fabales > Fabaceae > Lathyrus > Lathyrus aphaca. The sequence goes on from OZ014523.1 coordinate 168,136,394, forward strand.
TGAATGCATAGTGACTAACCAAGAGCAAAAAGTTGTCATGAAAGGTGCAAGGTCTAAAGACAACTGTTACATGTGGGAGCCACTAGACTTCAGCCCCACTTCAACTTGTTCTCTAGCTAGAGAAGAAGAAGTAAAAATATGGCACCAAAGGCTAGGTCATCTTCATTTCAGAGGCATAAAGAAGATCATATCTATGGATGCTGTAAGAGGTATCCCTAAACTGAAGATTGATGATGGCAAAATCTGTGGTGAATGTCAAATAGGCAAACAAACCAAGATGTCCCATCCAAAGCTCCAACATCTGACAACTTCCAAAGTTTTGGAATTGTTACATATGGATCTCATGGGACCTATGCAAGTTGAAAGCCTTGGTGGTAAGAGGTATGCATATGTGGTGGTTGATGACTTTTCAAGATATACATGGATAAATTTCATTAAAGAAAAGTCAGATGTCTTTGATGTATTCAAGGAATTATGTCAAAGATTACAAAGGGAAAAATCCAGCTGTGTGATCAGAATTAGAAGTGATCATGGAAAGGAATTTGAGAATAAAAAATTCTTAGATTTCTGCTCTTCAGAAGGAATCAATCATGAATACTCTTCTCCTATCACTCCTCAACAGAATGGGATTGTTGAGAGAAAAAATAGAACTATTCAAGAATCTGCAAGAGCTATGATACATGCTAAAAAGCTACCTCTGTATTTCTGGGCTGAAGCCATGAACACTGCCTGCTATATCCATAACAGAGTTACCTTGAGAAAAGGAACTTTGTCCACAATATATGAAGTCTGGAAGGGCAGAAAACCCACTGTTAAGTACTTTCATGTGTTTGGAAGTAACTGCTACATTCTGGCAGACAGGGAGCAAAGGAGAAAAATGGATCCTAAAAGTGATGAAGGGTTTTTCCTTGGATACTCTACAAACAGCAGAGCATACAGAGTATTTAATTCTAGAACCAAGGTTATCATGGAGTCCATAAATGTGATAATTGATGATGCTCCTACAGATGTCCCAGAAGATGTTGGAACATCTGCTGATATCAAGATTGAAGCTGAAGAAAAGGATGATCAATATAACTGCACTCAATCTGATACAAGGACAGAAGAATCCAGTAAACCTCCCTCCATCAGAATACAGAAGGATCATCCCAAAGATTTAATAATTGGTGATCCCAACAGAGGTGTGAGCACTAGATCAAGAGAAGTGATTTCAGGTTCTTGTTTTGTGTCCAAAATAGAACCTAAAAACATCAAGGAGGCTCTCACTGATGAATACTGGATTTGTGCTATGCAAGAGGAATTAGGTCAATTCACAAGGAATGAAGTGTGGAATCTTGTTCCTAGACCAAATGACATAAATGTGATTGGTACAAAATGGGTGTACAAGAACAAGTCAAATGAACAAGGAATTGTTACAAAGAACAAAGCTAGACTTGTGGCTCAAGGATACACTCAAATTGAAGGAGTAGACTTTGATGAAACCTTTGCACCAGTAGCAAGGCTTGAATCAATAAGACTACTGTTGGGAATTGCTTGTATCTTAAAGTTCAAGCTATTTCAAATGGATGTGAAAAGTGCCTTTCTTAATGGTTATCTTAATGAAGAGGTATATGTAGAACAGCCTAAAGGATTTGTTGATCCAAGCTGTCCAAATCATGTATACAAACTCAAGAAAGCACTTTATGGTCTGAAGCAAGCTCCAAGGGCATGGTATGAAAGACTTACCACATTTCTTATCAAGCAAGGATACAGAAAAGGTGGGATTGATAAAACCCTGTTTGTTAAAGATGAAGAAGGAAATGTCATGATTGCACAAATATATGTTGATGACATTGTGTTTGGTGGGATGTCTGATAAGATGGTCAAACATTTTGTCAAGCAGATGGAATCTGAATTTGAAATGAGTCTAGTAGGTGAATTAACCTATTTTCTTGGTCTGCAAGTTAAGCAAATGGAAGACTCAATATTCATCTCACAAAGCAAGTACTCCAAGAACATAGTGAGGAAATTTGGAATGGAAAATGCTTCTCATAAAAGAACTCCTGCTCCTACACATTTAAAGCTGACTAAAGATGAAAAGGGTGAGAATGTAGATCAAAGTTTATATAGAAGCATGATTGGAAGCTTGTTATACTTAACTGCAAGCAGACCAGACATAGCATTTGCAGTAGGAGTGTGTGCAAGATATCAAGCTGATCCAAAAGTCAGTCATCTTAATCAAGTCAAGAGAATCCTTAAATATGTAAATGGTACTTGTGACTATGGCATAATGTACTTTCATGGTTGCAAACCAATTCTCTCTGGCTTCTGTGATGCTGATTGGGCAGGAAGTGCTGATGACAGAAAAAGCACTTCAGGAGGATGCTTCTTTCTAGGAAACAATCTGATTTCTTGGTTCAGTAAGAAACAAAATTGTGTGTCATTATCTACAGCTGAAGCTGAGTATATAGCAGCAGGTAGCAGTTGTTCTCAGTTGGTTTGGATGAAGCAGATGCTCACTGAGTACAATGTCCCACAGGATGTCATGACATTGTACTGTGACAACTTAAGTGCAATCAACATATCAAAGAATCCCATTCAACATAGCAGGACAAAGCATATTGATATCAGACATCATTTCATCAGAGATCTTGTAGAAGAGAAGGTGATTTCATTGGAGCATGTTGCTACAGATCTGCAATTAGCTGATATCTTTACCAAAGCATTGGATGCTACACAATTTGAGAACTTAAGGGGCAAACTTGGAATCTGTGTATGTGATATCTAGCAGTTAATGAGATGTGCCAACATGTCATATGACATTGCATGGCATAAGTTCCAGATGGCAAAGCTAGTCTGGACTAGATCCTTGGGAATTTCATTCCTAATCATTTGGACTGTAACGGCTACTTATTTAGTAATTCCTTATAAGCAGCTATCAAGAGTCTCATCACATCATCACAAGCGAATCACATTAACTAGTAATCCTTCAGAAATCTTAAACCCTAAAGCTGCACATTCATCTTCCTCAACAATGTCTCAAAACCCTAAAACAGCTGAAGAAGTTCTCAACCAGGAAGACGTGGTTCATGCCACTCCTATTTCTATGGTGCCAATGCAATCAACACCATTAGACGAGCTCAGGGGAAATGCCTCTCACACTAAGAAGGCAAGAACACCAAAAAGAGGTAAAGATCAAATCAGAAGCAAAGCTAAAGAAATTCCTTCACATGTTAAATACTCCAAATATGTTGATGATTCCATCAAGGAGATTGTCAACCAAGTTTTCTCTGAACAAAGAGTAGTGAAAGGAATCTCTGTTCCCTTGAACACCATTCCTGCACCTCAAGAAGAACCTGCTCAAGATACAAAGAACACTGCTGCAGAACAAGATGTCCCAACGGATGTTGGAACATATGCAAATGAGAAAGCAAACTCATCTGATGCTGATACTGAACAGACTGAGGACAAGAAAGAGGTCTCAAGTGAAAGTGATAAAGAAGTTTCTATGGAACAGGCTAAAGACTCAAATGAAGATCAATCTTCTACTGATCAACAAGCTGATGAGGAGACTGCTCAATCCCCTCCAATAGTCAATCTGGAACAGGATTCTGATGCAGAGATCATATCATCTGTGAAACCCAGAATTGCTAAAAGACTAAGGTCCAGGAAAGGAAAGATACGAGCTGAACCTGTCATCCCTGAGACTAAGAAGGCTAGTCCAAAGAAAGGCAAAGCTAAAGCTACCTTTGGTCCAACAAAACCCTGGAGAAATTCCAATCTCAGAAGAGAAAAGCTGTCACACCATCAGATTCAGATGTTGAATCAGATGTCCCAACATCTCCTCCCAAGAAAAGACCAACATCAGCAAGAGCTTCAACTGCTGTTCCAGAAGCTCCATTGGACAACATATCATTTCATCGTGTATATAGTGTCAACAGATGGAAGTATGTGTTCCAAAGAAGGGTTGCCCTGGAAAGAGAACTGAGCAGCAATGCACTTGAGTGCACAGAACTCATTGACCTAATCTCTGCTGCAGGACTATTCAAGACAGTCTCAGAGTTTTCTCCCTGCTATGAACTTCTTGTCAAAGAGTTCATTGTGAATCTTCAGGAGGATTGCTCAAATGGTAAGTCCTCAGAGTTCAGAAAGGTATTTGTAAGAGGTAAGTGTGTTGAGTTCTCTCCCCAAATCATTAATCAGTATCTAGGAAGGGACACAGATGGACCCAATGAGCTAGGGAAAACAGATAATCAAATCTGTAAGGTGATCACTGCAAATCAGGTCAAAGCTTGGCCTGTGAAGGGAAAGCTCTCTGTGAGCATGCTTACTAGAAAGTATGCCATGCTTAACAGGATTGGAACTGCAAACTGGGTGCCTACCAACCACACTTCATCAATCTCAACTGGTCTGGCCAGATTCATCTTTGCTGTGGGGACTCAAACCAAGATGGATTATGGAGAATATATTTTTGATCAGACTATGAAGCATGCCATCTCTACTGCAACAAAGCTACCAATAGCTTTTCCATCATTGCTGTGTGGTATTGTTCTAAGTCAATACCCTGGAATTTTAACTGAGAAGGACATTGTCTGCAAGAGAGAGAGCCCCCTGGCTTTTCATTACAAATTATTCCTAAGTCACCATGCTGCAGATGTTGAAGCACCTTCTGGGACATCTGCTGGTCCCTCCACTGCTAAGAATCCAATCTCTAAGAGGGCCTTGATTGCTGAGCTAAAGTGCACCTGCAAAGAGCTTGAATCTAGAAAGAAGAAGCTGGAGGAAATCATTCAAATGTTGGAAAGTGAAGAATCTGATGAAGACAGTGCTGCTGATGAAGAAATAGAAGCTGATGAAGAGACAGAAGTTGAGGAGGGCACTGAGAGTAATGAATCTGAGTGATCAAATGTATGTGAGGCAAATGTAATGACAGCAATGTAATGACTGAAATAGTGTCTTTGGCCCCTAATTTTGTGTCTACCAAGGGGGAGAACAACATCAAATGTAATTGCTGTTTAAATTCTGTTTGTTTGCTTCTGAACTGAATAAGTTTTTCTGTTGGAACAAGACTGGATAAAGACAAAGACTGGATAAAGACAGGACACATGTATGTTTGAGGGGGAGTAATCTCAAATAAAAATCAACAGAAAAGTAATGATATACTCTGATAAAAAGAACTTCTGCTGCACTCTGAAAACCAGAAAAGATGTTAGCCAAAAATTAGCCAAAGGGGGAGTTTGTAGATGTTTAAGAATTGGCAGAATTTTTGACCAAACAAGAAATGTTAAATTCAGTTCAGAATGTCCTATCAGATGTTAGGACATTAGCAAACAGAGTATGTGAACTTATTTGAGGATGTCTCATCAGATGTTGGGACATTGTGTAAATGACTAAGTTCAGTTTTGTCAGGATGTCCCAACAGATGTTGAGACATCTCAGACCTGCTACCAGAATTAATTATTGATTAACAGATCAGAGATATTTAAGGAGAACTATCTGGAATTAATTAATGCTGGATAAAAACAGAACAAGGCGCATCTGTAGGGAGTTTTAAATTGAAGATTCAGATTAAAACAGAAGACCTAATGCATCTAGAATATAGGAGGTAACAAACCCTAAATTCAAGGTGACAGTTGCTGCACATTAGGGCTGGATCATTCTACAGAAAGCCCAAAATTCAGATACCTATTTAAACAACAGAAACTCATAGAATTGAGTACGAATTTCAGAAGACTAAATAGGGTGTCTAGTGTTTTAATAGCAGGTTGTTTTTATGTACCACTTTATGAGCTTTTAAGCAAAAGTGCATTTGTGACTTGATTGAAACTGTGAAGTAAGATCAAGCTGTATTGTTTGAAGGATGTCTTCAATTTCTGTAAACTTGTAAACTTGATCACTGGGTGATTGAGGGGGAGTGAGTAGGGTACTCTTATCTAAGTGAGTCTTAGGTAGAAATTGCATTGGGTAAGTATTAAGTGATAGATTAAACAGGGTGGTTTAAGTCTAGAATTAATATTACTAATAGTGGATTTCCTCCTGGCTTGGTAGCCTCCAGATGTAGGTGTGGTTATACACTGAACTGGGTTAACAAACTTCTGTGTTGTTTATTTTTCCTGCTGTTTAAGTTTTGGTTAAATTTGTCAAATGTCCTATTAAGTGTTGGAACATCTCTTAGGACATCTCATTACAGAATTTCACAATTTATAACAAGAAAATGAAGTTCTGGAAAATTTGTTCTTGATGATTGTCTGAACTGAAGACCTTTGAACAAGAGCTTTCTGAGCCTTTCCTTGGTGCAAACCAACTCCACTGAACCTCCTGAAGCTAATGTGATGCTTGGAAAGAGTTTGTTTGGGCTATTTTGTGATATCCAGTTCTGGTTTGGCAGAAAATGGAGTTCTCGTGTGTTGCGTTTTAGGCCATGGCAATGGGTGGGATGTGTTCCTTAGGTCATGTATGATTGAATGGTGAAAGAAAATTTGATGTTTGATGGCTGTGTAATGAGTTTCGAAGAAGGCAAGTTTGAGAGCATTTTTTGCAATCTGATGATATGGTCCCTTTCAAGGCTTAATGTTATGTGTTTTATGCTTCTTAGGGTTTGTATAAACAATGCTATTGGTCAGAAGAGTTGTTGTGGCACTGTGGGATTGGTATGGCTTGAATGCAAAAAGTCAATATTTTGTGAACTAGAGGCATGGGCTGGGACAAAGATGTTTTGAAGGGTGGTTTTGCATCAGCTAACTTCATGGAGCACCCTTGGATCATTTGTCATGAGCTGTAACACTTGGATCATGAGATTGTATGTGTTTTGTATTTTCACTACTTTGAGAACTATTGAGATGCAAGTCATGAAAACCCTTGGTTCTTGGCATAATTCTGGTCAAGGCAAGTTGCATTATGTTGTTATGATATGTAGAAGTGCATTAGAGGTAATGAGAAGGATTGGAAAGCAAAATTGCACATTTCCCTCTTTGGCATGAACTTGAAAATTATATGATTTTTGCCAACTTTGATCCATCATAACTTGAGTTCTAGGATGAATAAAGATGAATTCTTGTACGTTTTGAAAATGGGAAGATCCAATCTACAACTTTCATGTTTGAAAAAATTTCAATTGAAGACTTTTTGATCAAGAAAGAGGAGGTTGAAAATCTTTCCCAAAATGAAAAGTTTACATTACAAGTCATGTCCAAAAATGGAAAATTTGCAAATGGCTCAAAATTATCCAATCTAGTGAACTTCTAACCATTCCCAAGATCAAATAAAGATCATAGGACCTCAAATTGATGAAGATGACCCTTTGGTACCCTTGATGGAGGCCTAAGATGCCCTGATTCTGACTTTTCTTGCATAACAAGTTACCATTTGATCAGATGACTTCCACAATGAAGTTTTGCTTCAAATTTGATACACATGCTCCTTATAACATATATAGACCAATAGAATCAAGAATGGAAAAAAAATTTAAGTGTAAGGGCCTCAAACCCAAAACCCTAATCTCTGGTCATCTGTGTAGGAAACCTTAAGCCTGCCTGGGTAGCTGTGCAATCCTCTGAGATTTTGTAACTTTAAAGCAAAATTGGAGGTATAATATGATCATATAAAACTCATGGACCGTCTTGGAATGCTTCATGGCCTCTGAGATAGATCAAACCACTTCTAAGTTTCATTTGATCACAAACCCTAGTTATGCAACTTATGCAGTGTGAGATGGTATGCTTATGCAATGAAATATGAAGGATCATAAGCCAAGGTGTGAGAAAAAAGAGAGGGAAAATTTGGGGTGTTTACAGCTGCCCCTATTCAAGCATGAGTTAGCTGTGTAGGATGTAAGCGACTAGCTTAACAGACAAACAAGATAACATGTGGTTGAATACCAAGACAATCCAAAATTTGCACTCTTTGTTATTAGAAGAAAAAGGATATAAATTGTAATATACAATATAGACTGAATATCAAATGATAGCGACAGAGGACGACCATTGAGCAGAGGACGAATGCTGGGGATAAAAACGGTGAGAAACACACTGACGGGGACGACCATCATACTGGGAAATAAAGAATCCGCGACGGGGACAACCATCGGGTAAAGTGATGAAGGACGATCATCAAGACAAAGAAGAAAACCACGACGGGGATGGACATCAGGTAAAGGATAAATGAAACTATGATGAGGGACGGTCATCAAAAAGGTGAAGGACGATCATCGAGCAGGGGACAATTGTTAAAAAGATCACGACATAGGATGAATGTCGGATAGAAAGATCAATGATGGGGACGACCATCGGATAAAATGATGAGGGAAGATCATCAAAATAAATGATGAGGGACGGTCATCAAGAGGTGAAGGATAAATAGATCGACGATGGGGATTATCTCGACATAAGAAGAATGCCGGATAAATAGATCGACAATGGGGACGATCATCGGATGAATGATGAGGTATGATCATCAAAAGGTGAAGGACGATCACCTAGCAGGGTACGGCTGCTGAGGATTATCACGACATAGGACGAATGTCGGATAGAAAGTTGTTTTGTTGGCGACTTCTGGGGATAGATAAACACGGACGAGTGTTTAAGCCCTAAAAATAAAATGGTATAAGTGTTTCGACAGTGTGTATAGATTAAAGATACAGACGAGTATCCTTAGGACCACGATACAGACACGTATCGATAGAAACAAACAACGACGCGTGTTTAAGGAGTGATGATACAGACGAGTATCAACTGTTTGAACAAGGAACACAGACGAGTGTTGATCTGCTGGGGAGATGCGTAAGATACGGACGAGTATCAAAGAATTATGTATAAGTAGGATACAGACGAGTATCAGAAGGATTGTGTATAAGTATGTACAAGTATTTGTATTGAGAGTGCAAAAGGATATTTTGGCTTTTATCTGCAGGGGATAAGTTTTTGCATATTCCTGGAGGAGTGATTTTGGTATTTGCAGGTGACTGGCTCGAACCTGGCTTATGATCATGCAAATGTTTGATTTTTGCCGTAATGCTTCGTATTAGACGGAATGCTACGATCTGTTTGGGGAGGAATGATGCGAATGCTATGATTATGAAAATGAGAGAAACGAGATCAGAGATCTGAAATCTGCTGGGAGAACGGATCACTGGGCGATCTGTGGGGAGAAAGGATCACTGCACGATCTTTCTGGAGAACTTTGGGGGAAGAACTCTATGGGAATCCAATGCTGGGGATGAGAAGATCTGACAACTCGCAGGGTAAAAGTGATTTAGGAATTGCTTTGGAGATCCTGCTTGGGGAGGAGAGAACTTCTGGGAAGTAATCTGTCGGAGGATCAGCTTTGTGGGGGATACTTTGAGGGGATAAAAGCTCCGTGGGGGAATACTTTTTTCAAGTAGTCCTTCTGATGATGTGACTGCCGGCTTGGCTGGGGATATAGTGCCTGATATGCCCCATGCTGTGAAAGGTTGTCCGCCTTGAGTACCTACAACCTGCCAAACAAAGGAAACGCACAAGTGCCCTGAGGTATCCTCAACCAGATTCTGTCATAGGAGTTAGGTTCACTTAAGAGCACATATTTCCTGCAAGAATTTATTGAAAATGGCTTATATGTTTTCATGCAAATGTTGTATTATGAACTTTGGACATTTTGCAAACAAAACAAAAAGGTACAAAACAAAGTGTGAATGAATATTTGACTTTATTGATTTGTGTGCCATGAATAAGCAAGTACAGTGAGGAAGCTAATCCCTGAAATGAGGAAGTTGCTGCAAAATTGAGAAAATAAAAGTCCTTTTCGGCAATGTTGAAGTTGACGCTCCAATGAGCTTCCTTTGCTATGACCTGTATGACCTGAATGCTCTTCCTATCTTGCTTTCTGAAGAAAGTTGATTCTGACCGACACTTTGTCCTTTCAAAGCTTGCCATGTTATGTGAGTGATACAAACAAATTCAGAATGCAGTTGTTCGCTTATTCCCTGATTTTGCGTGGATCACCCTTTCGAGTTTTTAATCCACCGGGATACCCTTTTTTGCCTGAGTTGTCCGATGTGGCTATTCAACTCACCGTGTGTACATTTTTTTTTTCAATTTTCCCTTATTTTTGCTCGAGTCTTTTATTCTGTTTTTGACTCGCCGGGATGCCCTATTTTTGCATGGACTTACATTCTGTTTTTATGTCCAGCGGGTCATTTATGCGAAGTATTTTTTAACTGCATCTGAATTCACAGTAGACAAGAAGTCTTCACCAACCATGGATGCGAGCATCAGTGCTCCGCCCGAGAAGACTTTAGTTATCACATAGGGACCTTCATAGTTTGGTGTCCACTTGCCCCTGTGGCCTGTATGAGGAGGAAGAACCCTTTTCAGTACAAGCTCTCCCACTTGATATTCCCGAGGTCTGACTTTTTGATCGAAGGCTTTCTTCATCCGTTTCTGATATAACTGACCATGACAGATAGCTGCTAATCTCTTTTCTTCAATCAGGCTCAATTAGTTATAACGAGATCGGACCCATTCTGCTTCGTCCAGTTTTACACCCATCATTACCCGCAAGGAGGGTAATTCAACTTCAACAGGTAGGATTACTTCCATACCATACACAAGCCGATAAGGTGTTTCCCCGGTAGATGTTCTGATGGAAGTTCCGTACCCATGCAAGGCGAATGGTAACATTTCATGCCAGTCTTTGTATGTGACTACCATCTTTTGCACAACCTTCTTAATGTTCTTGTTAGCCGCCTCAACAGCGCCATTCATCTTTGGCCTATAAGGAGAAGAGTTGTGATGTTGAATTTTGATGTCTCGGCACATTTCTGCCATCATCTTGTTGTTAAGGTTTGAACCATTATCAGTAATGATTCGCTCAGGAACTCCATATCAACAAATGATATCCCTTTTCAAAAATCGGGCTACCACTTGCTTGGTGACGTTTGCATACGTAGCTGCTTCAACCCATTTGGTGAAGTAATCAATGGCTACCAGGATGAATCTGTGACCATTTGAAGCAGTTGACTCGATCTTTCCAATCATATCAATGCCCCACATGGCGAAGGGCCAGGGTGAAGACAATAGATTCAAAGGATTGGGAGGCACATGCGCTTTGTCTATGTAGATCTGGCATTTATGGCACTTTCTGGCATAGGCACAACAGTCTGCATCCATTGTGATCCAGTAGTAACCTTATCTTAATAATTTCTTTGCCATTGCATGTCCTCTGGCATGGGTACCGAAAGAACCCTCATATACTTCGTGCATTAGTAGGTATGCTTCCTTCTTGTCAACACATCTGACCAAGACCATGTCGAAGTTCCGCTTGTATAAGGAGCCATCAATATTGAGGAAGAAACTGTCGGCTAGCCTTCTCAATGTCTTCTTATCATTAGACGATGCCCAAGGTGGGTATGTCTGAGTCTCCAAGAAGCATTTGATGTCGTGGAACCAAGATTTGTTGTCAATGACAGTTTCCACAGAGAATACATACGCCGGTCGATCTAGTATGGATACTAAAATTCGAGGTACATAGTTAGTAGTCTGTACTTTGATCATAGATGAAATAGTGTCCGAGTCGTCTGCAATTTGATTCTCATCTCGAGGGATGTATTCAAGCTTGATTGTTATGAAGAAAGTCAACAATCTCCTCATATAGTCACGATAGGGAACCAGATGCTCTTGATGAGTATACCACTTGCCATTAGTTTAGTTGATCACCAAAGCTAAATCTCCAAATACATTCAAGGTTTTGATCCCGAGGTCAATGGCTTCCTCAAGACCCATGATGCAAGTTTCGTACTCTGCTTTGTTGTTAGTGTAGGCAAAGGTGAGCCTTGTTGAGAAAGGTAGATGGAATCCTTTGGGTGTAATAAGCACTGCACCAACTCCACGACCGTTACAATTAACTTCCTCATTGAACATCATCGTCCATGTTTCTTCTGGATCAGGCCCTTCAGTGTGAATAGGCTCTTCACAATCTTTTGACTTTAAGAACATGATGTCTTTGTCAGGGAAATCAAATCTCAAATGCTGGTAGTCATTAATGGGTTGCTCAGCCAGATAGTCAGACAATACACTGCCCTTGATGGCTTTCTGAGAGGTGTAATGAATATCATATTCTGTTAGAATCATTTGCCACCTTGCAACCCTTCCGGTAAGTGTTGGCTTCTCAAATATGTACTTGACGAGGTCCATCTTTGAGATCAACAAGGTAGTATGAGTCAACATATACTATCTTAGTCGGCGAGCAACCCACACTAAATCATAACAAGTTTTCTCGAGCAGTGAATAACGTTGTTCACAGTCGGTAAACGTTTTGCTTAGGTAATATATTGCATACTCTTTTTGACCAGACTCGTCATGCTAGCCCAACACACACCCCATTGATTCATCTAATACCGTCAGGTACATTATTAGAGGCCTTCCTTCAACTGGAGGCATGAGAATTGGAGGTTCTTGCAAATACTCTTTGATCTTGTCAAAAGCTTTCTGACAATCATGGTTCCACCTGACTGGTTGTTCCTTTCTTAGCAGTTTGAACAAGGGCTCGCAAGTTGTAGTGAGATGAGATATGAACCTTGAAATGTAGCTCAATCTACCTAAGAACCCTCGAAATTCTTTTTCAGTCTTAGGTGTAGGCATTTCCTGAATTACTTTGACTTTTTCAGGATCAACCTCAATTCCTTTTCCGCTCACAATAAATCTCGTCAACTTACCAGAACGTACCCCGAATATGCACTTGTTGGGATTTAATCTTAACTGATATTTCCTCAGACACTTGAAAAGTTTTAATAGATTTACCAAATGCTCTTCCTCTGTTTGGGACTTGGCAATCATGTCATCCACGTAGTACTAAATTTCTTTGTGAATCATGTCGTGGAATAATGTTACCATAGCCCGTTGATATGTTGCACCAGCATTCTTCAAACCAAATGACATTACTTTGTAGAAGAACGTGCCACATGGTGTGATGAAGGTTGTCTTTTCCATGTCTTCAGGTGACATCTTGATCTGATTGTATCCAGAAAATCCGTCCATGAAGGAAAATACCGAGAACTGAGTTGTGTTGTCTATAAATACATCAATGTGAGGTAATGGAAAGTCATCTTTCGGGATTGCTCTGTTCAGATCCCGGTAATCGACACACATACGCACCTTGCCATCCTTCTTAGCTACGAGTACAATGTTAGCAACCAACGATGGGTAACTAGGTACAACAAGAAAACTGAAGTCCCACTACCTTTGTACTTCCTCTTTGATTTTCATGGCCATGTCCGGGCGAGTACGACACAACTTCTGTTTGACCGGAGGGAAATCCTCTTTTAATGGTAACTTATGCATGACAATATCTGTATCCAATCCTGGCATATCTTGGTAAGACCAAGCAAAGACATCGACATATTCTCGCAGCATACTGACAAGTTATTCTTTTACCGGAGCTTGCCGAATGGCTCCAATCTTCACCTCTTTCACATCTTCCTCGGTACCAATATTGATAGTCTCAGCCTCCTCCTGATGAGGAGCATTAACCTTTTCCCCTCATCTCAATAACCTAGCTAACTCTTTAGGTAAATTGTAGTCTTCTTCAACCCCTTCATCTGTTTGATTAATCGGATTGTCGAAGTCATACAAGGTCATAGCAGTGTCGTTGTCGGTGCAATCTGGAGGGCTATCTCTGCAAGGGTTGAGATTTGGTTCATTTTAGTGATTGATTTTATCTTATTTAGAAAAAAAGAATGAAGTTATTATTGAGAAAAACATTCCCATTTATTGTTTTGTGCGAAAATAACAAAAATGAAAAGACAGTGAGCGAAAAAGATTGTTTGCAAAAAGATGTCCATTGTTCATTAATATTCAATTTGCACAAATACATATGGCCCTATTACAAAATGAGTCCCGACATATTGGGCAAGATGCAGGACTTTGATGCATGCTTAAAACAGGAAATAATAATTACTCTGTAGCAGTAACCCTTATAATTTCCTGGGAAGACCAGTTGAGGACTTGTTGGCCCGTGACTCTTGGACGGATCCAGCTTTCCAGGTTGTAGTCGCTCTCAGCCTCGTCTTCCAAAATGTTGACATCATCCGGGGTCAGCATTCCCCCACTTATGAACCTGGGAGCTTCAAAATCCTCCTTTGGAACTTGTTGGGATGGTCTGTAACCCAAACCGAATTTTTCTTCTTTCATCTAAACCTTCAGCAGCTTGCCCCAGCCTTGGGAATTCCCTTCTTCCAAAACCTTCCGAGCTTGTTTGTAGGAAGCAATTGAGGTGCCCATCCTTTCCTCTTGGGATGCAACAAACACCTCAGTTGTAGCTTCGTTGACGTTCAAGGCTTCAAAACCCTGACTCATGGGTTCATGGATCTCCCCATCCATTTCTATGTACTTGTATGTAGCTAGGTGCTAACAAAGATGTCTTCTTCTCCACAGATAATGATAATTTGACCTTCCCATTCATAATTTAACTTCTGGTGAAGGGTCGATGTTACCGCGCCGGCGGCGTGGATCCAAGGCCGACCCAACAAACAGCTGTAGGCAGGCTGTATGTCCATCACGTAGAAGGTAGTTTTGAAAAATTATGGGCCGATTACCACAGGCAGCTCCACCTCTCCGAGAACCGATCTCTTAGAACCATCAAAAGCTCTTACAACTAGATTTCTTGGGCAGAGAGTTAGACCATCATACTCCAATTTGACTAAAGCTTTCTTTGGTAGGACATTGAGTGATGATCCAGTGTTAACAAGCACGTGAGAAAGTACAACATCTTTACATTCCAAAGTGATATGCAAAGCCTTGTTGTGGCTACACCCCTCCATAGTCAAGTCAGCATCGGTAAAGCCTAGTCCATGACTAGTATTGACATTTGCGACTACTGATTCCAACTAATTGACAGTGATCTCTTCAGGCACTTAAGCTGCGTGCAGGACTTTGAGTAGTGCATTCCGGTGAGCCTCAAAACACATGAGCAGTGATAATATGGAGATCTTGGAGGGTGTTTGGTGGAGCTGGTCCATAATTTTGTAGTCACTTCTCTTGATAATCCTCATAAACTCTTCTACATCCTGATCAAAGGGTGTCTTCTGAGTTTCTTTTGCAGCAGGCTCTTCTAGCACCACACTTTTACCTTTAGCTTTGGCAACTGCCTCCGCTTCGGCATTAGTTCTAGGAATTTGTGAAGCGAAGAGACGTCCGCTTTGAGTGAAGCCTCCGCCTCCCCCTACATTGTCTACTTGTGGTGCAGATGTTGAGGAGTCAAGGGTGGCCTTTCTTCCGTGGAAGTGAAGATCCGAACCATAATGCTAAGGCACGACACTGTTGTTATCATAAGGAATTGGTCCAGGCACCGTGGTGGTCACCAGACTAATTGTAGCAGAAGAAGGAATCATGATTGTCTGTGGTTCGTAGTATATAGTAACAGGGGATCTGACTGTAGGTGGCACAAATGCAGGAAGCTGATAAGCTGATGAGAGAGTGTTGTTGGGATGTTGTTGGTGAGAATGTTGCTGGAAGTGAGATTCTGGAACAGGGATCGTTGCTGGGTCGTAGTAGATAGTAACTGTTGAAATATCACTACTGGTGTTTGTTGTTAATGTAGCCGATTTCGTTGAAATGATTTTTTCTATATTTGTATAAGTGGTTTCTGTTACAGTTGTAGAAGCTTGAACTGTTGATGTTATCTGTAGGATTCCTTCCTTAATCAGACTATTGATACCATTCTTCAAACTTGCGCAACCATTAGTAGTAACCTTGCAGGCTTCGTAGTGGGCTATACAACCTGGAAACACTTGGCATTTTAAAAGCTGAGCTTTCACCTCGGCCAGAGGTGTTCGAACACTTGCAACGTCATCAATCAGTATCGTTGGTTGGTCTTCCTCAATAGCATTAATCCTTGGCCCACCGTGGTTACGGTATTGGATTTTTGGTAATACTCGGAGGAGGTGCAAAGTTTACAGCTTTGGAATCAATCAGGTCTTGAACCTTCATATGCAGGGCCCTACACTTTTTTGTGGCATGGCCAGGAGCATTTGAGTGGAAGGCGCATCTTGCGTTGACATCATAATTTCTTGGAAGGTTGAGAGGATCTGGTGGAGCCAAAGTCCTCAGTTCAATCAAGCTGAGTTTCAATAGTTACGGGAGTAACACTGCATATGGCATCGGAATGGGATCAATTATCCTGTTGATCTGAGAATTCCTTTGTTGAAATGGACGCTGTTGTTGATTATTGTTGTTATAAGGTCTCTGCTGTTGTTGTGGGAACTGTTGTTGCTGAGGTGCTGGAGTAGGAATGGTGACAGCAACCACTGATCTTTGCAAATACTGAGGCCTACCTCTACCAATATGCACCGAATTAGTTTCTCCTGTCCTTCGGGGTCCGGAGAATGGTTTCTTTGTGTTGTTGGAGCTGGGGCCATTATCAAAAGTCTTGCCCATCTTCAAAAACTTTCAATTCTCTCTCCCGCTATGATCACATCAACAAAGTTAGTGGAAGAGAAAGCAGGAAGTCTTTCAATATAAGTTCCTTGCAGGGTATTCATGAACATGTCAGCCATCTCCCTTTCTGACATTGGAGGTTGGACAACAACATCTAGTTGTCTCCATCTCTGAGCGTACTCACGAAAACTTTCCCTTGAAGATTGAGACATTCCCATTAGGAGAGTCCTGTTAGGTGCCATGTCCAAGTTGTATTGATACTGGCGCACAAAAGCTTCAGCCAAATCTTTCCAATTTCTGATGGTGGCCCTGGACAAGTGTGAGTACCATTCTCTGGATGCCCCGGTCAAGCTATCTTCAAAATAAAACATTCATAGCTTCTCATCCATAATGTATGCCTTCAACCTTCCAAGAAAGGATCGCAAATGAGTGCGAGGACAGGAAGTTCTATTGTACTTCTCAAAACACGGGGGCTTGAATTTGTGAGGAATTCTTACCCCCTCAACTAGGCCCATGTCCATTACATCAAATCCCAAGGAGTTTTGGGATTCCAAGGATCTTAACTTTTCTGATATCTCGTCCAGCCGCCGGTCATAAGCTTCATCTGCCCCAGCACCTAACACTGTAAACTGCTTATCTTGAGGATCTTCATGTATAATAAGATCTCCAGTGTTTCTTTGGCCATGCCCAAGGATATTAGCTTCAGGATTGTTGTCGGGTCCGAACACTACTGGAGTCGTTCGCGGCTGCTCGCGCTCATTGTTACTAGTACCTCCAGCGCCTGCGTGGTTATCTTCTGGGGTTTTCCGCTCGACCAACTCTCTCAATCTTTCCTGGGTCTGAGCCAGTTCAGTCATTACAGCCATGAATTAATTCATTTGGGTCCTCACTTATGTCCTCACATCTGTCATTTGAGTCCTCACATTTGTCAGTTCCTGCTGTAGCTGATCCATTTGTAGACTCGGAAGGTTGTGTCGAGTTGGATATCTGTGGACTCAGTTGACATAAAAGACTCTTCTGCGAGAAATATTTCCTGAAACAATCAACAAAGTGAGAAGAAAAAAACACAACACCTTCAAAAACAAAAGGTATGTGGTTAGCATGCAATGAAATATGTCTATTTGTCTTCAGAGGGTATCTGGTTTGGTTCTTGGTTTTGACCTTCCAGACCTCTGGGAGATGAAGATGTTGAAGCAAACAAAGTCCATAAGAAAATCCAATACATAACCATAAAAATACAAGTGGCAATGCCAAAATATAAATAGTTCATGAATTATAACTAAACAAACTCCCATGGTGAATCAAAATACAATCAAATTAAAGAATACAACAAACAAAATCACCATGGTGAGTTAAAGTACAATCAAATAGATATAAGTAAAGAAAATCAGACATCCAGTCCAAAAGCATCCTCCCTGACTTCCTTCAGGAGAGCATCAATTACCGGTCCAATTGGGTGCTATGTAATGGTTCTGATGAGAAGGTTTCTGGTTGCAATGGCATTTGTCATTTTCTGATACTTGTCTTGTTCTTTGGATCTCTTTAACCCCGCCCGGAATTTCAACTCCGAGATCTCATTCTGTGTTGCTAGTAGTGCTTCTTGGCTTCTTTTCTCATTGGCTTCTAACTGCTCTATCTTGGCTTGCATCTTTTGGTCTTCTTTCAGACGAGCCTCAGTTATCCTGACCCATCTATCCTGACTCTCCTCCAGATAATGCTCAACTCTTGCCCTTTGAATCTTTGATTCCTTACATGCATTCTTCAACATAAGTTCCCCTGCTCGGGCTTTCCTAATGAAGTATTCAGTCTTCTCAATTTTGGTTACATGCTCGATGCGCAGCTTCTCTAACCTCTCAATGTCTAGACAACCATCGTTCCTTTCCCAAAGGGTCTTCTTCAAAGCTTCAGCCAGCTGGGAATTCCTTTCTTTCATCTTCTCAAATTCTTCTAAACTGAATATGGTTATGGGCTCAACTGCTGATGGCCCTGGCACATCCTCCAGGGTGAATGGCATGCGAGTGATCTGTCCTCTGATGTACGACCATTCAATGTACTGAGCAAAGGCTATGTTATTGCACTTTCCCAGAATGGCGGTTCCTTTAGTCAGTATATTGTCCCAAGCCCAGGCTGCTTGTCGGACGATGGCAGGGTTGTTTTGAACAACACAATAAAGAGATTCTGCTAGGTCTTGCTCCCTAGGTGGATGTACCAAGGCATACCCCAACTTTCTTTTGAAAAGTAAAGGATTGTAATTGATGCAACCCTTCACTCCAATGAGAGGCACATTTGGGTATTGACCACAACTGGTTACTATATCTCGACCCTTGGTGTTCTAAGTACACCACCTGATATCTTCTGAAGTAAGGACAATCATTATCTTATCCCAATTCCTTGTCTGATGTGGGTTTAATAAAGCTTCTGTCTTTGGCATGTGTTTCATCAACCAACTGTAGAAAAGAGGTGCACAACATCTTACCAGTCTTCCTCTCTGTTTCTCATTCCTCTGATGAACTGAGTAATAAAAGTCTCCTATCAAGTTGGGAACCGGGTTCTTTAGCATGAAGATGTGAATGAAATTCTTGCTTACAAACTTAGGCTCATCTACAAACAAAATGATACCATAAATACTGAGGGCTAGGATAGCACAAACAGTTTCCTAATTACCTTTTGCAGCATGCTCTATAGCCTGAGTAATTAAGAAATCTAGATGAAGACCTGGGATTCCAGCTTTGGAAGTCATATGTTCATCGATGGTGGTTATTTCTAGATGTTGTGCTATGGCTATGTCTTCATTTTTCGGAGGAGTCATTTCAGGATTGAAAGGAATTCCTCTTCTGATGGGGATATCCAACAACATGGAGTACTCTTCCAGTAATGGACCTATCTAAAAATCTGGGAAAGTGAAGCAACGTCGAGGAGGGTCATAAAACTGAAGACAGGTGTGAATCATGCTCCTCTGCAATGTGTCCAAGTCCATGATCATGTCCAGGATTCCACCATAATGCTCTCTAAATAAGGGAACATGATCAGGGGTGATAAAGGCATTTATCTGCCTGATGCCTGCTAGAGGATACTCAAAAAAGTGGTAGGTGATGTTGCTTTTCCTGGTTGAATCCATGTTGAAGATGTGTGTTGAAGGAGATAACTGAAGAGGATAACTGAAGAAGATAGCTGAAGAAGATAGCTGAAGAAGTGTTGAAGCAGATAAGCTGAGCAGAAGAACAGTCAAAACCAAACCAAGGGAAGATGGATACCCTGTAAAACAAATAGACAAATGTTAAATGATGCAATATGATGTATGCTTATGATATGCAAAGGTTTGTGATCATTTGCTGGATTATCAGTTGCCTTTTGACAGGATCCTTGAGTGTTCAGAGTTTCGGATGGAGGTCTGAGAACCAGTAACCAGGTGGGGGACTCAAATAAAGAGTCAATAATCCAGGGTTTCAAAGAACTAATCCAAAATAGTACAACCTCAAGAACAAATTACAGTAGAAAGGTATGTTGAGGTCAAGGGTTCTTGCAAACCTGTAAACAACCCAACCCTCTCACAGGTATTGTTATAGAACAAGGATCCTCAGGTTCGGATCTATTATGAGAAGTGTAAACACTTCTAACCCGGAGGTACAGTGTTTACCTTAATCATAAAGGATTATCCTCTAATTCACCTCAGATGCTGAAGGTCATCTAAAAAGGTCATCCAGACTTAGCAGGATTCCCAGATAGCCCTAGCACTACAGGAAATCCGTAGCACAGAGTTCTCAAAAGGAAACCCATGTCTGAACCGTGTTTTCATATTCCCGCACCAGACCGAAATGGAATGGGAAATAATACAAAACTACTCTAATCCTATGTGTCACTCAGGCCTTTGTGTTGGACCTTTCTCCCTGGAATACCCCTCCCACCAAAGCAAACAGAAATCCAGCACAATGATATGATAATAATAAATGAAATGCAGAAAGCAATAAATGAAAGCGATAAAGTAAATGCAATAACTAAAGCTGTACAGGAAGCAATAAATAAAGCAAAAACATAAACACAAATATCATATAACACCTCCAATAAACACAAACAAACAAGCGCTAGGAGAAAACCACAAGAGAACCAGAAGCCCTGGTTACAAACTCCCCAGCAGAGTCACCAAACTGTCGCTCCCCGGATTTTCATCCCGATGCAAACACGAACTGGTTTCGGGGATTTTGAATGTTGAGGTTGAATAGAGTCGCCAGCAAGGCATTTATATCTCGAAGGAAAGGTAATGCTGCATAAACCTAGAAAGATATGGATAAGACGGTTGCGAACCAAAGAGACTGGGTAAGGGGGTTGGTTACGACCTGGGAAGGTATTAGCACCCAGATCGTCCGTCGTACTCGAAGGGATCCACGCATACCTGATTGTGTTTAAAAGGGGATAATGTATGTGCTAACTGTGTTATAAAAGAGATGGATGTATAGGGTGATGTTATACAAAGAAAGTGAGCTCAAAACTGAGTCTAAGAAAAGAAAGCTAAAAAGAGGAGAGGGGGGAGACCTGGGGACTTTTGTTCGATAACCGTTAAGTTATGCCTACGTATCCTCTCGTGCAATGAGGAAGTCAGAACACCGTAGTTCGACCCAAAGAGACTTAGTGTTTTTGTTGTGAACTGCTTGCCTGTCTATGCTCAAGTGTGTGATTCGTCTGGCTCGAGTGCTAATTGTCTCGCATTAGACGGAAGAAGCGAGTTCTCGTTTTCAGAGCGAGTGTGATGAGAAAGGAATCCCGAAGGAGACGTTTATTGTTTGTTTTTGTGTTTTCAGTTTTTTTATTGATTTTGGTTTTTTGCATAAGATAATGAGCTTAAGCCTTAATCAAGGGTCATAAACTCATTATATCACCCCTGATTAGGGATAATGAGTCTACTTAAATATGAGATGAAAATCTCAACTTAATTACCCTAATGATGCAGGATTAAGATCATTAACCTACTTGTGATTATTAAGTGTTTTTGGATTTTGTGTGTGTTAAGTAATGAGTTTAATCCCTAATCAGGGATTAGTGAACTCATTACACCATCCTAAGAGAAGGATAATAGATGAGAACACTTAAGATGAGGAAGACTCCTCAACTTAATCCATGGTTAGGGATTAAAATCATTATATAACAAGCCTTTATTAAAGTGGATTTTAATTAAAGGTGGGATTAAGAAATGGATTTTATGTTTGTAAGACTAAACCTGAGGGGGACTTGTCCATTGAACACTAGGGTTAGTCCCTCTGAACCAACAGGAAGAGATGTAACCCTAATATAAGGCCCAAGTTACAAGCTTAAGTCTTAATTATTGTTAGGTGTTTTGATTAGGAGGTGTAAACAACTTAAAGGTTTAACACTAAGTATTAAAGTTATACACTCCATCCTAAGATAAGGATACAGGCATAACCCTAATTCAGAGTCTTAAAACTTTAACTGTTTAGTCTTGATTATGAGATGAGAAGCAAAAACTCAAGGAGACTCAAAGGTAAAAACTAGGGGAGACTATGTACAACCCTAAATTTATCATGCTTGTATATTCCTATGGTTTGTGAAGCTTAGAGAAAGATCTTCAGATGGCCACCAAGGAAGAAGAAGCAGATGAAAAGAGAAGAGAAAGGAGAATAGGTTACTTACTTCCTGAAGAAGTTAAGTAACCTAAGAGAAAGAAAGGGAGCAAGAGAGAGCATAAGTGAGTCAAACTCACTTCAAATAAAAATAAAGATGCAAATGGAGAGATAAGAAGAAGTTGGATGTGGAGGCAAATCCACATCCTAAACAACTTACCTGAAGCCCCTGAAAAGTTAGTATGGGTGCATAAGATATGAAACAAAAGGAAATAAGGCAAATGAAGATGCAATGATCAAGAACAGAAGTGAAAACATAATGCAAATGTGTTATGAAATGATGCAAATACATGTACAATGTTTATGCATGATCATACAAGAGATGGGATGCAAAGGAAGGCATGTTAGAAGCTTGAAATCGCATGAATACACATAAGAAGTAATGAATGCAAAACATACCAAATGGATGCAACAATGATCAAACAATGTTCATACATGTCCTAAGGTATCTAAGATGACATACAAATGTATGAGATGTCATGAAAAGTTCATATGATGAAGGTATGCAAAGATGAATGCAAATGAACATGGCAAATTAGGGTTTTAAGAAAGTATGAGATGCACATGTCCACAACAGAAGGATAACACATGATAAAAATTTGAAAATGCAACCAAATGAACCCTAAAAACACATAAGATCACTCCCCAAAGATGGAGGTCAGAAGCTATACCAAAGTCAAGTTATGGTTTTTCTAAGTTAGGCTAGGGTTTTGGGTACTTCTTCATGAAAAATGCCAAACAAATAAAAAATGCAATGCAAAAATATGAGTTAAATTCACTAGATACTACATGCAAAGTGTGTAAGAATGCAAAAAGAACCATGTGCAAACTCATCTTGGTTGATCAAAAATGAATTTTTGAAGTTAGGGTTAGAAAAATATGAAATTTGGAAACCCTAATTCATGGTTAATTTCAAAACATGATCAAACCTAAAAGAAATTTGTAAGATGAGTTTGTAAATTGTTCTAAATTTTTATGGATGCTTCATGAATTTGTTTGTGATTTTTAAATCCCTAAAATTATTTTTAATTAATTAAAATGAACTAATTAATTAAATAATACAATTAAATGATTTAAAAATATATTTTTAATGCAAAAATTAAAAATAAAAATGTTTTTGGTTTCTGAAAAATATTTGAAGATAAAATGCAAAAGATCATGATTTTAGAAAATGATTTGCTATTTTAAATAAATATGAGAAAACAAATGCAAAATAAATAAAAAGAAATGCAAAGTAATCACAATGAATGGCCAAGATTGGGAGTTGAGATGATCAACGTGCCAGGATGAAAGTCAACATGACTTGGGGTAGTCTGATCCAAGGGTCTAGATTCAAAAATTCACTGCGCGCGTTATCCAATGGTCCTCATTCATTCTGATTAAATTAATTAAGATTTATATAATTAAATGAAATTACAGTTTAATGAGGAATCTTGGCCGTTCGTTCCACTAATTAAACAGGATCCCAGGGCTGTGGTTAAATCTGGGAAATAAAACACAATTAACCCTAATTACTCTTAGGTGGCCGGAGGGAAGCTCCAGTCACCTTCTCCTGCGAACCCCAAACCCTAGTTTCCCCTATAGCTCACTAAAACTCATAAATCTTGCCCGGAAATGATCCTCTAACATCATACAACACGAATCAATAAACTAAAATCATTTATATAACAAGAATCATGATAATCGAAGCAAACATCAAACACATGCAAAATTTCAGAGCATCATAAAATGGTCATTTCTCACTCATTTTCAAATGTAAATACATCATGGTTATCAGGATAACATATAGATTCAATTTATAACAAGAAAATGAAGTTCTGGAAAATTTGTTCTTGATGGATACCTGAACTGAAGACCTTTGAACATGAGCTTTCTGAGCCTTTCCTTGGTGCAAACCAACTCCACTGAACCTCCTGAAGCTAATGTGATGCTTGGAAAGAGTTTGTTTGGGCTATTTTGTGATATCCAGTTCTAGTTTGGCAGAAAATGGAGTTCTTGTGTGTTGAGTTTTAGGCAATGGCAATGGGTGGGATGTGTTCCTTAGGTCATGTATGATTGAATGGTGAAAGAACATTTGATGTTTGATGGCTGTGTAATGAGTTTCGAAGAAGGCAAGTTTGAGAGGATTTTTTGCAATCTAATGATATGGTCCCTTTTAAGGCTTGATGTTATGTGTTTTATGCTTCTTAGGGTTTGTATAAACAATGCTATTGGTCAGAAGAGTTGTTTTGGCACTATGGGATTGGCATGGATTGAAATGCAAAAAGTCAAGATTTTGTGAACTAGAGGCATGGGCTGGGACATAGATGTTTTGAAGGATGGTTCTGCATCAGCTAACTTCACGGAGCACCCTTGGATCATTTGTCATGAGCTGTAACACTTGGATCATGAGATTGTATGTGTTTTGCATTTTCACAACTTTGAGAACTCTTGAGATGCAAGTCATGAAAACCCTTGGTTCTTGGAATAATTCTGGTCAAGGCAAGTTGCATTATGTTGTTATGATATGTAGAAGTGCATTAAAGGTCATGAGAAGGCTTGGAAAGCAAAAGTGCACATTTCCCTCTTTGGCATGAACTTGAAAATTATGTAATTTTTGCCAACTTTGATCCATCATAACTTGAGTTCTAGAATGAATCAAGAGGAGTTCTTGTAATTTTTGAAAATGGGAAGATCCAATCTACATCTTTCATGTTTGAAAAAATTTCATTTGAAGACTTTTTGATCAAGAAAGAGGAGGTTGAAAATCTTTCCCAAAATGAAAAGTTTACATTACAAGTCATCTCCAAAAATGGAAACTTTGCAAATGGCTCAAAATTATCCAATCTTGTGAACTTCTAACCGTTCCCAAGATCAAATAAAGATCATAGGACCTCAAATTGATGAAGATGACCCTTTGGTACCCTTGATGGAGGCCTTAGATGCCCTGATTCTGACTTTTCTTGCACAACAAGTTACCATTTGATCAGATGACTTCCACAATGAATATTTGCTTCAAATTTGATACACATGCTCCTTATAACATATATAGACCAATAGAATCAAGAATGGCCAAAAATTTTAAGTGTAAGGGCCTCAAACCCAAGACCCTAATTTCTGGTCATCTGTGTAGGAAACCCTAAGCCTGCCTGGGTAGCTGTGCAATCCTCTGAGATTTTGTGACTTTAAAGCAAACTTGGAGATATAATATGATCATAGAACACTCATGGACCATCTTGGAATTCTTCATGGCCTATGAGATAAATCAAACCACTTCTAACATTCATTTGATCACAAACCCTAATTATGCAACTTATGCAGTGAAATAACTATGTAGTGTGAGATGGTATGCTTATGCAATGCAATATGATGGATCACAAACCAAGGTGTGAGAAAAAAGAGAGGTAAAATTTGGGGTGTTTACACCATGTCATAAAACAATTTGGAAAATAATTTTGGGTGTTAATGAACTTGAGTATCCAACTGTGTCCGGACCAGCGACCACGACTCTTCGTCCCATCCAAGTAAATTTGAAATAGTCTGAAAA
Organism: Lathyrus aphaca; assembly: GCA_963966055.1. Lineage (NCBI taxonomy): Eukaryota > Viridiplantae > Streptophyta > Magnoliopsida > Fabales > Fabaceae > Lathyrus > Lathyrus aphaca. The sequence continues at coordinate 168,161,938 of OZ014523.1, forward strand.
TCACAATTTCCATCGTCACCCACATCAAAGATGTCATCAATGTATGGTTGCAAGAAACCAGGAAACTGAGACAAGTAAAGATGCTTAGAAGATACATTGGACAATTGACTTTGACCCGACTTACTTGAAGATTGACTTAGACCCGACATGCTAGAAGGTTGACTTTATGTTGGGTTTGTTCATGATCTCTTTGTAGTTTGACTCCCCTGCGATCCCTCACCATACTCCCACTAACAGGGATCATGATGCACATCACTCTCTTCTCCCTTTCTACTCTTCTTAACTCCCGTCTTTCGACAATACTTCATCGGTGGTGGACACATAGATATTGTGGCTGGATGTGTTAGTTCCTAAACTTTTTTCTTCAACACCCTTTGGCCTACAATATCCAAAGAATTGAAATATGTATTTAACTCTTCACATCCTGCTTCTAAATATTTGTACAACTATCGTTATGACCATTATCATGCTCTTGAATGTGAAATTTCTTCCCAAAAACATGAATTGGTTCTAAAGGAACAGGTAAGCCTTGTATTTGGAAACCAACAATTTGAAACACATAAGGTAATCCATGTGTAGATATAGTGAAGCAACCATAAATATCTTTGTTTATACCATCAAATTTTATCCTTTCTAGCTCCTTCCCTATGTGATGTATACATTGCTTTGAAACAAAACTGTGCAAGTTGGCATATAATGGAGTGTTATACTAATGCTTAATGTTGATAATAAATTTTTGAAACGAAACTCTGATTGAACCTTGCTGCAACTTCAACATGGTGTTCACAACATCCTACCTTCGGCATAAATCTCTCTGGCTTGTAGTCAACATGTTTTTCAATCTCCAATGAGCAGACTCAACCCTAAATCACAATATTTAAAACATAATGAGATAACAAGATAAATTATGCTTAGTAATAACATAAAAAAGAAGTTGGTATACCTGTTCATTATTGTGTTCCCTAACTGAGTGACTCTGTTAGTCCAAGTAGCCACAAACCTTTATTTATACGGTGTCAATCATGTTTCATTCACATACTTAACAAACAAAGGCATATCATCATAAACAATCTCAAAGAGCTTCAAGTGTGCAAGATACTCATTTTCTCTATTAGCATACATGATTTGTTCCATAGATCCATGGCATGTTCATGTCTTTCTGATATAACATACTCCTTACATTTCATGCTAACATTCTTTGTAATATGGAACGAACATAACAAATGTGTTGAATTTAGAAACACAACTTGAATTTCATTCATCAACGCAAGTTCTCGGTCTGTCACAACAACACTGTGTAGCATTTTCTCGAAAGAAAATAACTCTTCAACTTATTCAATGCCCATGTGAATTTATCCTCCCTTTCATGTTCCAAATAAGTAAACCCTATAGAAAAATCAACTTTGTTGACGTAACGCCAACAATCTCAAGCAGTGGTAACCGATACCTGTATGTTCATCATTCAAATAATCAAAACTATGATAAATCAAAGTATGTCAAAATGGTATCAAAGTATGATCAAGATCAACATTACCTATTGGTCATGTATGTACAATAGAAAATCAACACCAAGCGAAACATATTCAACAACTTCACTAAATAAGGATGTGTCCAGAAGATATCAACAACAACATTTGATTCTTCCCTATTTCTTGTCCAACACATGTGTCGCTCCCTGGATTTCTATCTTGATACAAACACGAAAGTGGCGTGGAAGAGGTAGAGTCGCCAACCAGGAATTGTTATCCCTAAGCAATGAGAAAGGTAATGCTGCACAAACCGAAGAAAAGAAAAGGAAGGACGAAGGTCCTGCGAACCAAAGAGACTGGGTTTGGGAGTCAGTTACAACCTGGGAAGGTATTAACACCCCAGATCGTCCGCCGTACCCGACGGGATCCACGCTTGCAAAGAAACTATTTCAAAGGGTGAAGAAATGAAAGCTGCTGCAAAACTGAAACTGAAACTAGATAAGAATGAAAAGAAAGAGGCAAAATGTAGGGAAAATAAAAGAGTGCTCGAACGGGCCCTACCCCGCTGCCTACGTACCTTATCTGAACACGAGGATCAGAGTCGCCGTAGTTCCCCTAACTAGGGGTGGAAACGATTGCTTGTGTATTAAGCTTGAACTACTTATGTCAATGCTCAGGTGTTACAGGCTCGGACGACGAGTGCGTAACCGTCTTGCAAAGTGACAAGTAGTAGCAAGTTCGTACATAAGGAGTGAGTGAGATGAGAAAAGAACTCCCGAAGGAAAGACGTTTATTCTTTATCCAGTTTTTTTATGAGTTTTTTATGAGTGTGGCACAAGGAAGTGAACTCAAACTCTTTTCCATGGAATGTGTACTTGCTACTATATTCCAAGATGGAATAATAAAACAAGCACACCAAGTAAGAAGAATTTATCCAAGACTTATTTCCAAGGGCAAGGGCCAAAGCTCACTAACTTGTTGAACTTATTAGATGTTTTAGTGATTAAGAATGAAGAAGTATTTTTTATGGGTTTCTTGATGAAGATGACCTAATGATAAAATTTGTGCATCATGCTAGACAAGTATACTATTCCAAGATGGAATGAATACATATGCCCCATGGAATAAGGCTATACACAAGAAGTCACTTCTTTCTTTATTAATGTGTCTTTTATGGTTTTTGTGTTGAGATGAGAAGAGAAAGAAACAAAAGGATCTTAAAGGTAAAATCTAATGAGGAAAGTGTAATCCTAAAGTTATCATGCAAAGGTGGTCCTAAGGGTAGTGTGGTTTGAAATCTATCCTAATGAATAAGGAAAGAAGAAAGAAGGAGAAGAAAGAATAACTAGAATACAACTTACTCATATAAAGGAGATAAGTTGTTTCTAAAGGGGGAAAAGATGAAGTTAAACACTAGATGGCATAAGGCACATCACAAAGACAAATGAGAAAGCAAAAAATAAGAAGATGAGATAGAGACTTGAAATGTGTATGTCATCCACACTTCACTTACCATATGCACCTACATGAAAAGGTTAGCTCATACACAAGTAACACCAAGAAGGAAAATGAGAACAATTAAACACAAGTGAGATATAAACAAGCAAAAGATCATATCAAGGCCTCACAAAAAGAAACAAGACACTCCACTCACGTGCTAATATTAAACAAACCACATCAGGAAAGGATTAGGGCAAACAAGTCATCACAAAGTATCACAAGTCACCATGAAGAAACAAAGCACATATGAGATGAAAAGAGAGCATACATGCTAAACATGCACCATACAACTCAAGTCCATAACCCTAACATGGCCAATAAGTGTCTAAGTAACAAATAAGAACACACAAAAAAGCATACAAGTTCAATTAAGATCACACATGAGAGGCATATGAACATAGGAAGTGATGTGAGCATACATACAAGTGTGAGACTTCATGAACAAGTATCTTAAGGCAAAACAAATTGTAAACACCATACAAGGACCAAAGACTTATACACATGCCAAGAGGACTCTAAACATCCTATAGGAGTTGGCACAAGTGTCCGCCTATCCTAAGAAGCAAGCAAGTAGCAAGAAAGGACACAAATTAGGGAAAGTAAGCAAGAAAAATCCTATTAAATCCAAACATCACAAAAATATTCCACAATTAAACCCAAATGTTCCTTAGACTCATAAAAATAACATGCCAAAATGAGAGGTCCATAAATAGAAGCAACCTAGGGTAATGGAGGTCCTACATTGCAACTAGGGTTTTGAAGATTATGCACAAAGCAACTTGACAAAAATCAACTTACAGATTCCTAAAAATAATGAGATAAATCCCTAACAAACTACATCATGTCTATGATCTAGAGCAAAAAGAGCCAAGTCAAAATTCATATCCATGACCAAAATAGAAATTAAACAAGACAACATGCATTTTTTAAGAGAATTAAAAGGAATATTAAACTAAACAATTAATTCTAATACGAAAATTAAAAATAAATGGAAAATAAAAAAAATACAAAATTAAAGAAAATTAAAATTGATGTCCATGATTATTTGGTGATTTTTTAGAGATCTCTAGCCATTTTTAAAAATTGAAAATCAAACAATTAATAAAATAAATAAAATAAATCAAATGGACACAAGGAGGTGCAGTTAACAAGATAATCCAGTTTAAATGAATGAGCCTGCAACAAAGGGGGGCGCAAATAACATCTCAAGCCTAACCAATCCAGCGTGTTACTCATAATAATATGGTGGATGTTCACTTATTCAAGGAAAAACAAAAGCCATTAGATCAAAGCAAAGCTCAAGATCAAGTCAAAATTACAAACAAGTCAACAATCCAAGTGAAACGCGCGTGTGTGCATCATAGCTATGGTGTATTGGCAGGAATTTTGCTTTATCAGAAACAAAATAAGAAATAGAAGGCAAATGCAAGGGAGCGTGCATTTTTAATGTGCTGGCCAATTCTCATCCATCTAGATCAAACATCCATGGGCCAGAACTTCGTCTTCCCCATTCAAATTCTTAAACCAATTTCCAGAAACCGGCAACCGGAGCCCTAGCTCCGGTGCCGGAAAACATATCCTCAAGAACAAAACATCACATAAATGAATCAAAAACTCCAGATATAACAAATCAAACGCGCTGAGTTCAAATATGACTTAGATTTCTCAATGGATCACTCAATAAAGCAAATCGAAGACAAACAAAATCATGGATCAAACTGAAATCTAACCATACAAGCTCATTTCTCAATCATTTTCAAAAGTAACCACATCAATGAACTTAGGGAAGCATGAAGATCATTTATCACACAAAAAATTCATGATCCAGATCCACAAATATAGAACTCACTTGAGATTTGCAGAACTCAAAATAGCTTAAGATAAACTTCCAAAAGGTGCAGATCAAGGCCTATTGTCGTACTCCAAAAAATACGACCTTACGCGGTCCGAATGGAACGGAGCCGCGCGCCGGACGGACTGAAGAGTCGCCACCTAATTCTATTTATTCCCGAAGAGGGAAAGGGAAGATATAGATACAACCCGGGAAGAGAAGGATGAGGACAAAGGTCAACGGAACCATTGCCTGGATTCGGGAGTCGGTTATGCAGGGGGAAGGTATTAGCACCCCCTACATCCATCGTACTCGATGGGAACCATCTAAGTTAACGCGCGCGAAAGGATGTCTATGCTTAAACGAATTGCTTGCTAGAGGGAAATGAGTTGAATTATAAGTTAGATTGAACCTAGGTGCTCGGCAAGGATTGAGATCCTCGTGCCTACGTACTCCCGTGTGCAATGGGAAAGTCAGAGCCTCGTAGTTCGGCCTACTAAGGGTAATGGTTGTTTGATTTTATTACCTTTCGTCGATGAAAGGGTTTAGGAGTTGAAGTGCACTAAAGACTATGGATAGTTTATCTCGCCCAACAAGACGAGTGTCCTGCGTCGAAATAATCGGAGCGAGTAACGAGAGCTCGTTATCCTCCTTTCTACCGCTTAAGGCTCGTGGCGTACAAATCTTCTCATTTTTATTAAAGTGTTTTATTATCCTATGACCGCTTGACGTTGGATCAAGGGTTTGGATCTAATCGAAACATTTTGGTTTTTTGAGGTTAAAAGGTAAATGAAAATGGAGGTTATTTTTGTAGTTTGTTAGCGAGGCACGAATCGCTCGGCTCGCAAGGATATGAGGATCCTAATAACGAAATAATAACTGGAAAAATAAAGTGCAAGTGTGCAAGTGCAATCGCTTGGCGTTGGACCAAGGATTCAGAAATAAAATGCGAGAAATAAAAGTGCGTACAAATTAATGGGAGAGGGATACAAAATAAATACAGGGGATTGCGAGAAATAAATGGTCTCGTTGTAATTAGCCCAAGAGAAAGCGTGTGTGCAGTGTTTTGAACTATTCGAAGGCGTTCAGCCTGTTTTATCGGGACGTAACTATTTGAAGGCGTTGGACCTTTTTCGAGCGCAACTATTCGAAGGCGTTGGACCTTTTTGGGACGCGACGAAATTTTGTTCGTGAACTGCCATAGAATCGGTTCAAAATGGGAACCATTCTATAAGGAGTCGAAACGTAATTTTAAATGAATAAATTGAATTTGCTAGAATTAAATTAAATTGAATAAATTAAATAAATTAAATAATGATAAGAATAATAAAATAAATTAAATTGATTTACATATTTGTTTTGTCGTAATAATAAAATGGAAAATTAAATACAAAGGGGGCCTCATATTGACCAAAAATCACCGATTAGAATCGGGCGATAAATTGGCCGTTTAGCATATCATTGGCCCCAAAAATAAAATAAATAAAAATGAAATACATAAACTTTAAACTATTTTCTAAACTTTTTCTACAAAAAAAGGTGACAAAGACATGTTTATTATTGAAATATTAATTAAAATAAGAAAAAACTTAGTTAAGTATATCAAACAAAATAAGCAGTGAGATAGGCAGTGAGTAATTAGCAGGCGGTGAAAATACCCAATCAACAATCTAAAATAGTTTTCACAAAAAAACAAATAAAAGTCTTAAAAAAAAATAATAACACTTTATATTAAAATAAATAATCAAAACAAGAATTAAATAGATTCTCAGAACATGAACAAACTTAATAACTTATACTTAGCTCTTCTTTTATCACAGGCTTTGTTAGAAAGCAGAACCGCAACACCACCGGCATGAAACATACAATTAGGAAGCAACATAGATTTCCTATTTACCGAAATATCAATTTTGAGTAATATTCTCAGTATTAACAACAACAGCATAAGTGTTTCTAGCTTCTTTTTTTTAAAATATGTTTCTACAAATCAACATAAAACTAAATAAAATACAATGTCAAATAAATTTTAAAAAAAAAAAAGAACAAATATGGATATATACCTAAAAGTAAATATGAAAATTATATATAACTCATAATAATAATAAAAAAACTAGAAAAAAAACTATATGTTAATATAAATAAAAACTATATATATTATAACTGATAAAAAATAAAAGGTAACTATATATTAATCTAAAGGAAAACTATATATATTACATAGGAATTAACGTATCTCTTTCTTCTTCCTTTTTTAAATTAAAGTAACATATGCCTAGTAATAGCAATAATAATGAGCCTAAAAAAGGTTATGGGTGAAAGAGAACAAAGGATCCTAAACAGAAACAGAATACATAAAAAGCCATAATCAGTAAAAAAAAGAAAACGTTTTCAAAGTTGAAAAGAAAGGAAAGCAAAACTGACCCCAAGGAAGCCACCAGCGGCGGATCGGACTGCTCCTTCAAGGCGTGCGTGCTCTCTACCTTTCTCGCGGCGATTTCTCGGTGGTCCTCTGTCTCAGCGTGTTCACGATTTGGGAATCGCGGTTCCTCGTCTCAGTCCGTCTGTGCTTTCGCGGCGTTTTCTGCGAAGGATGGTGGCCGGCGTTGATGGCCACTTTGGACGATGGTTAGCGTTGCGGATTTGAAGGTGGTGGCCGGAAGGTTCTCGTTCTGGTTTTTGGTTTCAGATCTTTTCAGCCTTACGGATGGTTCGGCGGGTTTGCTCGCGAATCTGCTTTCCGCTTTTTTTTATGGTGGATTGGGGCTGAGTTCACGGTAGAGATGGTGGGATCCTGCATTTTCGGTTAAAAGGTGGAGGAGGTCTTATGTTTTCGTTTTCACTCACGCGTTGCCTCAAGCTTCGGTGTTCTCGGTTGTGCGGCTTAGTGCGGTGAGAGATCCGGTTTTGGCTTGGTTTTTTTCGCAGGTATGTTGTTTCCAATAAGAATTTCCCGGTCACTGAGTTGGAATAGGCTCACGCACTCGCCTCTCCATCGATTCGATTATTGGTTTCTCGCAGCTGTTTTTTTTTTGTCTGTGAGTGGTTCAGTATGTATGGTTTGTTATTTAAATGAAAGGTTTTCTTTTTGCAGGATTTTTGGAGGTTTTGTTGGTGAGTTTTGAAGCAAATGATTTGTGGGTTATAGTATTGGGAATGAATGAAGGAAATTGTTTCCGGTTAAAAAAATATTTTGTTGATTTTTCGGTTCTTGTATGAAGCTTGGTTGAGTGATTTTTCCACAGGGTTTATGGTAACTATCCCCAGCCTCCTCTAAAAAATTGGTTTTTTATAGAAAGGAAATGAGGGTAATTTGGAAATTTATTATGGATTTTTTGGATAGGACTGTTGAGCTGTTTTGGTGAGTGGAAGGAATCTTGCTGATGAAAAGAAAAAAGTGATTTGTGTTGTTGTTGTACGATATTGAGTGGAGATGATAGTGGTGAAAGAAAGAAAAAAGGAACATGAGGTGTGTAGTCACAATATTTTGGTTAGAAGAAAAAAGATGGTCTGTGTTAAAATTTTGCTAATGAAAAAAGTTACATATAATAATAATAATAGGAATAATAATAATAATAATAATAATAATAATAATAATAATAATAATAATAATAATAAAAGATAAAATAATAACAATTATAAAAATGATAATAATAATAATAATAATAAAATATAAAATAATAACAATTATAAAAATGATAATAATAATAATAATAATAGTATAAATAAAAATAGTAACACATGATTTTGTAAAATAGAATGGATAGTGATGATATTACAAAGAATAGCAATAATAAGAAAAATAAAGACAATAAAACAAATAATAACAATAGTGAATAATGAGATGGAAATGGTGATAGAAATTGAACATGAATATTATGATTCCTAAAAGAATGAATGAAAGCAAAGTAAAAAGTGCGGGTAGGACAAATTTGGGGTATGACAGATGCCCCTATCGAATTGACTTAGACCGAGAAAAATGAACTGGCCCGCGTTCAATCTTTCAAGGTATAAGATAATTAGATATTAACAGACTCCAAATTTGTCCGACAAAGAAAGAATTTGTGAAAATAGCAAATGAAATAAGCTGAAAATGATGGGTGACACAGCAAAACAAATTAACAAAATAAATCACTTATCACCAGAGGATGATAAGGCAATAAACAGAAAAATAAACTCACTTATCAACAGAGGATGATAAGGCAATAAACTGAAAACAAACTCACTTATCAACAGAGGAAGATAAGGCAATAAACAGAAAACAAACTCACTTATCAACAGAGGATGATAAGGCAACAAACTGAAAACAAACTCACTTATCAACAGAGGATGATAAGGCAACAAACTGAAAACAAACTCACTTATCAACAGAGGATGATAAGACAATAAACTGAAAATAAAATCACTTATCACCAGAGGATGATAAGGCAATAAACAGAAAAATAAACTCACTTATCAACAGAGGATGATAAGGCAACAAACTGAAAACAAACTCACTTATCAACAGAGGATGATAAGGCAACAAACTGAAAACAAACTCACTTATCAACAGAGGATGATAAGGCGATAACTGAAATTAAAATCACTTATCAACAGAGGATGATAAGGCAAATGACTGAAAAATAAAATCACTTATCACCAGAGGATGATAAGGCAAAGGGACTGAAATTTAAACACGGCTACTGAATCCGCCAAGAGGATGCCTGGAATCTGATTGATGTGATCCTCCGCTGGGGAAAGGACCGGAGACTTGTATGGATCCTGGATCCTGAATTATGTATGTATGCTTGATTGTTTTTTGAGATGGTATTCCATAAGGATGGAGATACAATGCAAATGTTCATGCACTGAGATATAAGTTGAAACTGTTGGGGAAAATAAAAAGTTTGTTTTTGTTTAAGGTATGCATATGATGCAAATGTTAAAAATGATTGATGTAAATGATGCTTATGACGTTGATGATGCATAATGATGCATATGAGTGATTGGAATGAAAGGTGCCAGCTTGGTGGACTTTTGGTCTGGTAGTTGCCAATGGTAATTGGACTTTTGGGTGGGTGGAGGGACTGATTTCCAGACACTCGATCTTTGACGTCGTTTGGTCAGAAGATGTATCTGAATGCTCCAAGTTTGGTCAGTTACTGATGAGCGAAGCGACTTAATTGGCACGTGAAGACTGATTTGCTTTGAAGGGTTGACAACGTCTAGCAAGGACTGCTTGTTCAGCTGGGGAGAAAAGAGAGGAAGACTCGCTCCTTGTTTGCTTGCCCCTGCCTGTAGGGTATTTGAAATAAATCTGGTGGGGAAGTTCTTACAGTGGTCATGGCATGATCTGCCCCAATATCTGGATTTGATAGGCGCCTGCCCCTGATTGAGCTGATTTTGAAATAAATTGCCCCTGATTGGGCTGTTGAAGATGCTTTGTCCCTGATTGGGATATTACGAATGATTTGCCCCTGATTGGACTGCTGAGGTAGTCTTGATTCATGTTGGCGATGAAGTTCAAATTTCTCTTTTGATTGTCCCTTGTTGGGATTGTACTGATGTCAAGCACTGAATTGCAATTAAATTATTCATACATAAATGGTAGTGTTAATGTAAAGTTCATGTAAGTTTTGAAAAAGTCAATTTATTTGAATGCTGTGAAAGTGTGACGAATGGACCGTTAGTCCAAACGAAGTGCTGATTTAGAAAGTGCGTGAAATATGCAGCAAGAAAAATGTGCAATCGAGATTGAAGATTAGCAAATATATGGGAGTCAATTTACGCAACCCTGTTGGTAGCATGCTTTCAGAATAAACTCTGCCTCAATTAGGACTTTTGAGGGTTGTAACGTGGTCTGGTTAATGGTTTGAGAAACAAAGGATATAAGGCTCAAATGATTTGTACCCGTCCCTTCTTCGAAATGTTCTCCAGTCCTACGTTCAGTTAACTTTGCATTTTTTTTTATGCTGCAAGAGTGAAGATGAAACTTCGAGGTTTGCTTGAAGTGGCAGTCATCTTTTGTTGGTGGTGACCCTTTGATTTTTTTTTTATGGTCACTGATGTTTGTTTTTGCTTTTTTTGCTGAGGATCTGAGCTCCTCTTTTGATTTTTTTTCCGACTAAGTCTCCCTTTGGGTGCTCAACTTAGTGGTTTTTCTTTTCTTTGTTTTTTTGCTTGAATGTTGTGACTGCCAAGTCATTTGTGGATGGTCCTCTGACGGGATGTCTCATCTTGCAATTCGAAGGTGTAGTTAGTTTAACTGAACAACTACCCTGCCCCGGGTTAAATGTAAGGGTTGTATCCGAAAGAAACTCCTACTTCTAGGCTCGAAGTGGTTGACTAGGGATTAACTCCTTATATCTCCAGTATTTGGGAATTTGAAAGAATGCATGTATATCATTGACGAGGTTTTATCCGAAAGCATACCGCAACAGTTATGGGTATTTCGTTTTCATCATCCTCCCTCAAATATTTGCTAAAGTGAAGTGAGGGAAATATTTTTTTTTTGGTGATTTTGTGATAAATGATAAATAATGAGCGAATGCGAATAGATTGATTCAAAACATGCATAAACATAACATTAACAAAACCAAGTACAAATGACAATGTTCAAAGCAAATAATACTTAAACAAACAATACAAAACAACAGGAATTCGAAAATTATAAATGGCTATGGCTGCCTTGATTTGAGGAATGAACTTCTCTTGATTGAATGCTTCAAAGTGGGAGACTACTCAGCTTGGTCTTCAACAACCTCTTCACATGTCTTCACTTGTTGGCACCGTGTGACGGCATTGGATCATTCTGGACATTTGGATTTCTCGGAGTGAGAGTGAGGTCCTTAGAGTTGATCATATCCTGAATCAAGTGTTTGAAGGCATGGCAATTCTCGATGGTGTGACCTGGAGCGCCTTTGTGATACTCACAGCGAGCATTGGCATCATAGTTCCGGGAATTAACAGTCTGAGGTGGCATATCTTTCAACAAAAGAGTTCCTTTTGCCATTAGCCCCTAAAGATTTCGGTATACGTCATAGGCAAGGGATCAATGTGCCTATCATATCCTCTTTGTTGATATGGGGGACGCTGTTGAGGAGCGCGTTGTTGTTGCTGACCAGGCCGTGGTTGATAAGCCTGTTGCTGGTATGGATTGGGTGCATATTGCGCAGCTGCAACCATAGGAGGTGGACGTGGTTGATGAGCCATCTGAGGCAGCAATAGAGCTTGAAAGGCCTGCTGATAAGGCATTGGAGGAACTGGCTGATATGGCATAAGAGCATATTGTGCAGCAGCAACATAAGGATACTGGTAGTAGGGAACTGGCGCAGGTGCACTCTGTTGAAAATTCCCACTTGTAGCAGAGACGACATTTGTTTCGCCCTTTTTGTACCCGTTGAAAGGTTTCTTGGCATTGTTCTGGCTGCTAGAGCCTCCTTGGATCTTTCCGCTTTTCAGACCTTCCTCAATTCTTTCTCCGACCATCACCATGTCTGAGAAACCAGAAGATACGCTGCTGATCAGCTTCTCGTAATATTGCCCCTGTAGGGTACCCATGAAGATATCGATCAATTCACGGTCAACCAATGGCGGATGAACTCTGGCAGCTAACTCCCTCCAGCGTTGGGCGTACTCCTTAAAGGATTCGCTCTCCTTCTGAGACATACTCTGAAGTTGAGTACGGTTCAGAGCTAAGTCAGTGTTGTACTTGTACTGCTTTTTGAATGCATCAGATAGATCAAGCCAAGTACGAACATTGTTGCGTTCGAGCTGCATGTACCATTCTAAAGACGCTCCAGACAGGCTGTCTTGGAAGCAATGGATCATAAGCTTATCATCCTTGGCATGAGCGGCCATTTTCCTATAATACATCCTCAAATGAAGCTCAGGACAGCTGAGGCCTTTGTATTTCTCGAATTCTGGCAGTTTGAACTTAGCAGGGATCACAACCTCTGGAACTAAGCACATGTCTGAGGCACTCAGAGAAGTTGAGTTGTGTCCTTCCATGATTCGGAGTTTTTCAGCTAACTCGCGACACATCTTCATAGCTTCAGACTCTTGAGCAGCCTGAGGATTGGTGATTGGAACAACAGTATGCATCTCATACTCAACTTGATGATTCTCTTCAGTTTGAGGAAAATGGACTTGAGTTGGAATAGGTTGAGCTTGAGGAATAACACCAACAGTGACACCAGAAGCAGGTATTGGTTGGGAAGTAACCTCTTCAACAGCAGGAGTGAATCCTGGAGGCAAACCGTAGACCAAAGGATTTGGAACGGGAACTGAAGGTATTGCTCGTGAGGTAGATCCTTGCACTTGAGCATTGTTCATTGCGGCAGCAGCTTCACGACGTTCTTCCATTCTTGCCAAAGATTGCAAAGTCTCATAAATCTGGTCAATCTTGCTCTTGACCGAGTCAATCTCTTCTCTCATAGCAGCTTGTTCTTCTTGAATCACGTCCATCAGTCTTCTAGTGTTGGCTCTAGTTAGATACGGTCGTCTAGCTCGATACGGGCGTCGGGAAACCAGCTTGATTTACTGAAGATGGAGGAACATGAAAATAAGTTTTCGGTTTTTGGAATGAAATGCAAGATGAATAAATAATGCAAATGAGATGATATGCAATGTCAGAATCCAGGATCACAAGATCAAGGTCTCATGAGTCCAAGGTACAGATGGAGGATACTCTGATCAGGAACTCACTGGGTAGACTTTAAAGTTCAGGGATCCCAAAGTTATCAATTCATATGGCTGTTCATCACACGCGCCATAAGCATGACGGTTGATTGACTCCTCCACATGAATCTATTTTGGGTGAGATCTTCGTATCGACAACCCACGAGAGCAAGTTTTCTCGGGAGTCCATACTACGTGATCACCGACACAAGGTTTAAAACAAAGTCCTGGAGTTATGGAACTTTCTCAACTGTTTGATGCACGTGTCAAATTCATACATTCTTGACAGTCAATCAACTCCATTGAGTAAGTCTATTCCAAGTGAGGTTTTCGTATCGAGCCACTTGAGGGCGAACCCTGGTGCCCAATACTACGCAACCATCAACCGATGTTTTAACCAAAAGGTTCTAAAGGCTCTCAGAGTTGTTGACCTTAATGAAAACAACTGAGCACACACGCCGAAAGCTCGACGGTTGTCAGTATTCTCATTAAAATCTACTCCAAGTGAGGTTTTCGTATCGACAACCCACGAGAGAGGTTCTCTCGGGAGCCCATACTACACAACCTCGCTAACTTATATTTGTACTCGAAAGCCCGGGCATAGAGCTTTTCCTTCAAGTTTCTTTTGCAAAGTATCGATCCAAATTATAGTACCAAGGAGCCACAAGATATATAATATGGAATGCGATAAAGAAAGCGATAAAAATAAACAAGCAAGGCATAAAAGTAAACATCCAGACAAACGCGGGAACCTAGACTAGGCTCGACTCACATAGGGGTGAACCACTCCCCAGCAGAGTCGCCAGCTGTCGTACCCCAAAAAATACGACCTTACGCGGTCCGAATGGAACGGAGCCGCGCGCCGGACGGACTGAAGAGTCGCCACCTAATTCTATTTATTCCCGAAGAGGGAAAGGGAAGATATAGATACAACCCGGGAAGAGAAGGATGAGGACAAAGGTCAACGGAACCATTGCCTGGATTCGGGAGTCGGTTATGCAGGGGGAAGGTATTAGCACCCCCTACATCCATCGTACTCGATGGGAACCATCTAAGTTAACGCGCGCGAAAGGATGTCTATGCTTAAACGAATTGCTTGCTAGAGGGAAATGAGTTGAATTATAAGTTAGATTGAACCTAGGTGCTCGGCAAGGATTGAGATCCTCGTGCCTACGTACTCCCGTGTGCAATGGGAAAGTCAGAGCCTCGTAGTTCGGCCTACTAAGGGTAATGGTTGTTTGATTTTATTACCTTTCGTCGATGAAAGGGTTTAGGAGTTGAAGTGCACTAAAGACTATGGATAGTTTATCTCGCCCAACAAGACGAGTGTCCTGCGTCGAAATAATCGGAGCGAGTAATGAGAGCTCGTTATCCTCCTTTCTACCGCTTAAGGCTCGTGGCGTACAAATCTTCTCATTTTTATTAAAGTGTTTTATTATCCTATGACCGCTTGACGTTGGATCAAGGGTTTGGATCTAATCGAAACATTTTGGTTTTTTGAGGTTAAAAGGTAAATGAAAATGGAGGTTATTTTTGTAGTTTGTTAGCGAGGCACGAATCGCTCGGCTCGCAAGGATATGAGGATCCTAATAACGAAATAATAACTGGAAAAATAAAGTGCAAGTGTGCAAGTGCAATCGCTTGGCGTTGGACCAAGGATTCAGAAATAAAAGTGCGTACAAATTAATGGGAGAGGGATACAAAATAAATACAGGGGATTGCGAGAAATAAATGGTCTCGTTGTAATTAGCCCAAGAGAAAGCGTGTGTGCAGTGTTTTGAACTATTCGAAGGCGTTCAGCCTGTTTTATCGGGACGTAACTATTTGAAGGCGTTGGACCTTTTTCGAGCGCAACTATTCGAAGGCGTTGGACCTTTTTGGGACGCGACGAAATTTTGTTCGTGAACTGCCATAGAATCGGTTCAAAATGGGAACCATTCTATAAGGAGTCGAAACGTAATTTTAAATGAATAAATTGAATTTGCTAGAATTAAATTAAATTGAATAAATTAAATAAATTAAATAATGATAAGAATAATAAAATAAATTAAATTGATTTACATATTTGTTTTGTCGTAATAATAAAATGGAAAATTAAATACAAAGGGGGCCTCATATTGACCAAAAATCACCGATTAGAATCGGGCGATAAATTGGCCGTTTAGCATATCATTGGCCCCAAAAATAAAATAAATAAAAATGAAATACATAAACTTTAAACTATTTTCTAAACTTTTTCTACAAAAAAAGGTGACAAAGACATGTTTATTATTGAAATATTAATTAAAATAAGAAAAAACTTAGTTAAGTATATCAAACAAAATAAGCAGTGAGATAGGCAGTGAGTAATTAGCAGGCGGTGAAAATACCCAATCAACAATCTAAAATAGTTTTCACAAAAAAACAAATAAAAGTCTTAAAAAAAAATAATAACACTTTATATTAAAATAAATAATCAAAACAAGAATTAAATAGATTCTCAGAACATGAACAAACTTAATAACTTATACTTAGCTCTTCTTTTATCACAGGCTTTGTTAGAAAGCAGAACCGCAGCACCACCGGCATGAAACATACAATTAGGAAGCAACATAGATTTCCTATTTACCGAAATATCAATTTTGAGTAATATTCTCAGTATTAACAACAACAGCATAAGTGTTTCTAGCTTCTTTTTTTTAAAATATGTTTCTACAAATCAACATAAAACTAAATAAAATACAATGTCAAATAAATTTAAAAAAAAAAAAGAACAAATATGGATATATACCTAAAAGTAAATATGAAAATTATATATAACTCATAATAATAATAAAAAAACTAGAAAAAAAACAATATGTTAATATAAATAAAAACTATATATATTATAACTGATAAAAAATAAAAGGTAACTATATATTAATCTAAAGGAAAACTATATATATTACATAGGAATTAACGTATCTTTTTCTTCTTCCTTTTTTAAATTAAAGTAACATATGCCTAGTAATAGCAATAATAATGAGCCTAAAAAAGGTTATGGGTGAAAGAGAACAAAGGATCCTAAACAGAAACAGAATACATAAAAAGCCATAATCAGTAAAAAAAAGAAAACGTTTTCAAAGTTGAAAAGAAAGGAAAGCAAAACTGACCCCAAGGAAGCCACCAGCGGCGGATCGGACTGCTCCTTCAAGGCGTGCGTGCTCTCTACCTTTCTCGCGGCGATTTCTCGGTGGTCCTCTGTCTCAGCGTGTTCGCGATTTGGGAATCGCGGTTCCTCGTCTCAGTCCGTCTGTGCTTTCGCGGCGTTTTATGCGAAGGATGGTGGCCGGCGTTGATGGCCACTTTGGACGATGGTTAGCGTTGCGGATTTGAAGGTGGTGGCCGGAAGGTTCTCGTTCTGGTTTTTGGTTTCAGATCTTTTCAGCCTTACGGATGGTTCGGCGGGTTTGCTCGCGAATCTGCTTTCCGCTTTTTTTTATGGTGGATTGGGGCTGAGTTCACGGTAGAGATGGTGGGATCCTGCATTTTCGGTTAAAAGGTGGAGGAGGTCTTATGTTTTCGTTTTCACTCACGCGTTGCCTCAAGCTTCGGTGTTCTCGGTTGTGCGGCTTAGTGCGGTGAGAGATCCGGTTTTGGCTTGGTTTTTTTCGCAGGTATGTTGTTTCCAATAAGAATTTCCCGGTCACTGAGTTGGAATAGGCTCACGCACTCGCCTCTCCATCGATTCGATTATTGGTTTCTCGCAGCTGTTTTTTTTTTGTCTGTGAGTGGTTCAGTATGTATGGTTTGTTATTTAAATGAAAGGTTTTCTTTTTGCAGGATTTTTGGAGGTTTTGTTGGTGAGTTTTGAAGCAAATGATTTGTGGGTTATAGTATTGGGAATGAATGAAGGAAATTGTTTCCGGTTAAAAAAATATTTTGTTGATTTTTCGGTTCTTGTATGAAGCTTGGTTGAGTGATTTTTCCACAGGGTTTATGGTAACTATCCCCAGCCTCCTCTAAAAAATTGGTTTTTTATAGAAAGGAAATGAGGGTAATTTGGAAATTTATTATGGATTTTTTGGATAGGACTGTTGAGCTGTTTTGGTGAGTGGAAGGAATCTTGCTGATGAAAAGAAAAAAGTGATTTGTGTTGTTGTTGTACGATATTGAGTGGAGATGATAGTGGTGAAAGAAAGAAAAAAGGAACATGAGGTGTGTAGTCACAATATTTTGGTTAGAAGAAAAAAGATGGTCTGTGTTAAAATTTTGCTAATGAAAAAAGTTACATATAATAATAATAATAGGAATAATAATAATAATAATAATAATAATAATAATAATAATAATAATAATAATAAAAGATAAAATAATAACAATTATAAAAATGATAATAATAATAATAATAATAATAATAAAATATAAAATAATAACAATTATAAAAATGATAATAATAATAATAATAATAGTATAAATAAAAATAGTAACACATGATTTTGTAAAATAGAATGGATAGTGATGATATTACAAAGAATAACAATAATAAGAAAAATAAAGACAATAAAACAAATAATAACAATAGTGAATAATGAGATGGAAATGGTGATAGAAATTGAACATGAATATTATGATTCCTAAAAGAATGAATGAAAGCAAAGTAAAAAGTGCGGGTAGGACAAATTTGGGGTATGACACCTATAAACATCTCCTTACAAAATAAATGCAAGATAACTCTTGAAACTCTCTGGATCTTAGAATCCGAATGTAGTTGCACCAAACTTGCAAGGTATGAAATCTTTGGTTTCAACTGCAATTGATGGTGGATTTGTGCTCCTTATACTTCATGGATCAAGGATATGTGATTTGTTTTGGAAATGTGTGATTGTGTGATGAGATTCAAAGGCAAATGCAAAAAATGCAAGAAAGTTGAATATGAGAAAAGAGAGAAGCTGAGCCTCCAAATTCATGTGCAATGGCTTATATATGGTGTGTGCTCATGCTGATTAGGGTTTACAAAAGAATGCACGTGAGAAGAGAGTGTGTGGGATGATTTTGCAATTTGGCATGAAGAATGTGATAGCATCCCTTGTGCGTGCTCATCCTTGTTCAAGTGCACATGCTGACATGCACTCACTCATTCTCCACCCTTGGATCAAACTTGGACCAAAAGAAACCCTGGATCATGCTTTGTGCAATGTTTTACATTTTTGCACTTTGGCAAATATCTCCCTTCCCATGCACGGTTTCTTTGAATTTCTTTGAGCCAAATGCTTTTCATGCAATGTATTATGATATTATGACTTTAATTTGCTCATAGGTGACCTTGGAAATAAGTTACAAACCATTTTGCAAATTGGTAGAAAGTTGGTTTTCATGTAAAACCCTAAAGTAAGTCCAACTTCAAATGATCATAAATTCCAAACCACAAATTCTATGGATGAGTTCTTGTACTTTTTGGAAAGGGGAGAAAAATACCTACAAACCTCATGTTTGAGGAAAAATTATTTGAGGTCATCTTGGTCATGAAAGAACCCCTTGAAGATTAGGGTAAAACTTTCCAAAAATAGTAACTTTCATTACAAGTCAAATGCCAAAAATGGAAAGTCCTTCAAAACCTCTTGATTCTTGATTTTTTTGTCACCACAAAAGCCCTTATTTTACCTTAAGGACACCCCTTGACTTGAGAAATTGGATTGGACCCCTTGAATTCTCATAGTTGACTTCTTAATTGCACAGTTGACCCATTTCTTCTTTTACAAGTAACTGATGAATTGACTGACTTCCTCAATGAGTTTTCTCACCAAATTTCATCCATAGGCTTCAAATACCATATAAAGAACTTTGAACACAAGAATTCGTCAAAGATGCAAGAGATCCCTTCTCAAAAGCAAAACCCTAATTTAGGGTTCACTTGTGTAGGAAGTGACTGCATCCTTGATCTTCTAGTGATCCTTCACCCTTCTTGGCTCTTGTAGGCAACTTTAAGCTTGTATGGGGTATGAGGAATCCTTGTGAATCCTTTGCAATGTCACCTGACCCCTTATTTTGACTTATAGACTCATGAATTCTCAGATGATTGATCACATGCCCAATGCTAGAACATATGAGTGTTATGCCTCATTTTTCTATGCTAAATGCTAAGGATATGATATGCTTATGATGATTATGATATGAACATGATGATAAAAGGGAGAGGCAAAATTTGGGGTGTTACAGCTGCCCCTATTCAAACATCTGTTGATCTGAAAAGGACGAAAGCCTAGGCTCTTGGCCGTTCAAGATGAACTGTGATTGAATACCCATAAGAACTAAAAATTTGCACTCTGCCGGAGAATAAGAATGGGAATGGGAAATAAACCCAGTTCAATATAACAAACTTCTTGAGACCATTGTTGTGATAAAAAGTAACTCAGAACCAAAATCTTGTGTAGATTCAGCATCAAACGGAGCAGACGAGCTTCCTTCAAACAAAATTGTTACGCCTGATGGATAAATAACAAAACTGTTACGCCAGGTGAATAAAATCAAGGACGGACGAGCCTTCTTCATATATCCTGCTCAGATATATGGTGCCTAAGACGGACGAGTCTTCTTAAGATAACCTGTTACGCTAGGACCGGTAGTGCACTTAAGCTCGTGGGATAGACATGCATAAATAGGATAGACGAACCTTCTTCATATACCTTGCATAGATACATGGTTCTAGGACGGACGAGTCCTCTTCATAAATCTTACCTAGATATGTTGTACTCAAGACGGACGAGTCTTTTTTGGATAACCTGTTACGCCAAGAAACTGGTAAACATTTTGATGTTTAATCCCACCGTCGGGACTTCAAACCTCTTCAATATGGACGAGTATTGGATGATCATCAAGGAAACACGGACGAATTCCCTAAGTCAATGATACAGACGAGTATCATACGATGATAAAAGAAACACGGACGAGTGCTTCAGGGAATGATACGGAGGAGTATCAACCATTGATACAGACGAGTACCAGAAAAGACATCAAACACGGACGAGTGCTTGCCAAAAGATAACACAGACGAGTGTTAAAGATGATACAGACGAGTATCAGAAAAGGTATCAAACACGGGTGAGTGTATGTCAAAAGATAACACGGACGAGTGTTAGAAATGATACGGATGAGTATCGGAAAAGGTATCAAACACGGACGGGTGTTTGCCAAAAGATAACACAGACGAGTGTTAGAAACGATACGGACGAGTATCAAAAAGATTTCAAACACGGACGAGTGTTTGCCAAAAGATAACACAGACGAGTGTTAGAAATGATACGGACGAGTATCAAAAAGATATCAAACATGGACGAGTGTTTGCCAAAAGATAACACAGAAGAGTGTTAGAAACGATACAGACGAGTATCAAAAAGAACTTGATTTGATAGGAGAGTGGCAACTCTGTAGGGGAGAATGATATCTGTAGAATATTCTGCTGAGGAACGAGATCAAGATGCTATGACAATGCTTGATTCTGGCTGGGGAAAAGAACAATTGGCTGAGTTGTCACAAGGGCCAAAAATAAATTGGCACCTTCCTGGGGAATATCTCAATGTTGGACAACTTCCAAACATGAAACTCTGTGGGGAATAACATCTTCAGGCTTGGCCGGGAAGATGTTTGGTAAAATAATCCTTTCTAGGAAACGAACACTGACATTCTGAACTCTGTGGAGAAATGCAAGGCCTTTAGTTACCTGCTAGGAATACTTCATTGCTGACTCTGCTTGGGGAGAAGAACTGTTCAATTAACCTTGAAGTTCTGCTGGGGATATCCTTTGCTCTCACTCAGCTGTGGAGAGGCTAAACGGGACCAAACACTCACTGTTTGTACCTGCAACAACAACCATGCATTCATATGCCCCGGGAAATTACATGGCATGAATTAATCATCACATGTGACTCGTCGTTCACAACATTTTTAGATGTTTTCCTTTCGCACGCCATTCATAAGGCCAACAAGTTTATATGCAATGTTCTTTTATCAAAAATTCAAGACATTTTTGCAAACAAAGTTAAAACAGGAAACTAAGACTAAGAATTTTGACTGAATATTCTTTTATTGATGAGCCTCTGAATAGGCGAGAATTTACATCAGGAAGAAACCAACTGAAAATAGGTATCCGCCACAAAATTGAGAAAAAGAAACTATCCTAATGGCAATGTACACGGCATTCCAATGAGTTTCCTTTCTGCTATGACCAGTATATCCTCATGACTTTCCATTCCTGCCTTTGTCCTTTGAAGAGGAAGATGAGACTGATTCCTATCCTTTGGATATTGCCAGATTAATTGAGACGATGATGCAGTACATATTACACGGATCGCAGTCATTCGCTTATTCCCTTATTTTGCGTGGATCTCCCTTTCGGGTTTTCAATCCATCGGGATAACCTTTTTTGCTGAGCTATCCAATGTGGCTTTTCAACTCAGCGGGTGTACAAATTTTTTTTATTCATTTCCCTAACTTTTGCCCAAGCTTTTTATTACGTTTTTAACTTGCCAGGATGCCCTTTTTTTGCCTGGACTTATAATTCTGTTTTTGTGTCCAGCGGGTCTTTTTTATGCGAAGTATTTTTTAACTGCGTCCGAGTTAACAGGGGACTGGATGTCTTCACCATCCATAGTAGTGAGCATCAGTGCTCCACCAGAAAAGACTTTCTTTACTATGAATGGGCCTTCATAATTTGGTGTCCACTTGCCCATGTGATCTGAACCTGGAGGAATGATCCTTTTGAGTACCATCTCACCAACTTGGTACTCCCGAGTGCGTACTCGCTGATCAAAAGCTCGCTTCATTCTCCTCTGATAAAGCTGCCCATGACACACTTCGGCTAATCTTTTTTCATCAATTAGACACAATTGGTTATATCGGGTACGCACCCATTCAGCCCTGTCGAGCTTGACATCCATCATCACACGTAAAGATGAGACTGCTTCTATTGGTAAGACTGCTTCCATGCCATATACTAGGGAAAACAGAGTTGCCCCAGTGTCGCTCCCAAAAGATGAGACTGGGCTCAAATAAGGTACAGACGCGAACGGTCGGCGAAAGGATGAAATGAAAAGAGTCTCCAGCTAGGCATTTTTATCCCGAAGGAAAGGTAATGCTGCATAGACCTAGAAAGATGGATAAGACGGTTGCGAACCAAAGAGACTGAGAAAGGGGGTTGGTTACAACCTGGGAAGGTATTAGCACCCAGATTGTCCGCCGTACTCGACGGGATCCATGCTTAAAAGATTTGTGTTTTAAAGGGGTAGGGTCAGTGCAATCTGTGTATAAAAGAGCTGGAAAAAGATGTACAGGTGTCTGTGTAAAAGAAGTGTAAAGTGTAATATATACAGTGTCAGTGTGAGGGCAGGAGTGAAATGCTCATGATAATGAGGCTTGAAGAATGAGGTTGGGAAGAGGGGGAATATACAGAGACTTTTGTTCGATAACTGTTAAGTTATGCCTACGTATCCTCTCGTGCAATGAGGATGTCAGAACACCGTAGTTCGACCCAAAGGGACTGAAAGAAGAAATTGACCTGTGAACTGCTTACTTGCCAATGCTCAAGTGAAAGACCTGTCTGGCTCAGGTGCAAACTGTCTTGCATTAGACGGAAGAAGCAAGTTCTCGTTTATGAGTGAAGATGATGAGAAAAGAATCCCGGAGGAGACGTTTATTGTTTGTTTTTTGAGTTTTCAGTCTTTTATTGCTTTTGAAAATTTGTCATAAGTTAATGAGCTTAAGCCTAAACCAATGGATTTAGTAAACTCATCACATCTTCCCTCTGATTAGGGGTAATGAGAATGCCTTAAGTGTGAAGTCAGCTTCTCACACTTAATTACCATGGTGTAGGATTAAGATCATTAACCTACTTGTGATTATTTAGATGTTTTTGTTGTTTATGTTTAGTGTTAGGTGATGAGATTAAGCCATAATCAGGGATTAAACAGACTCATTACACCATCCTAATAGAAGGATAATAGATGAGAATGTTTAAGCTGAGGAAAGCTCCTCAACTTAATCCATGATTAGGGATTAAACTCATGACAAAAAAAAGCCTTTATTAGATTGATTTTAGTTAATGATAAGATAAAGAAGTGGATTTTATGATTTGTAAGACAACTTGAGGAGGACTTGTCCATTAACACTAGGGCTAGTCCTTCTTAACCAATTAAGGAAGCATTAGAAACCTAATGCAAGGCCCAAGTTACAAGCTTGGTGTCTTGATGATTATTAAGTGAATTGATTAAAGGACTTAAACTCATTAAGGGTTTAACACTTAGGATTAAAGTTATACACTCCATCCTAATAGAAGGATGCAGGCATAAGCTTAATCACAAAGCCTTAAAGCCTTTAGGGTTTAGTCCCTGATTATGAGATGAGAAGAGAAGACTCAAGGATGACACAAAGGCAAAATCTAAATGGGGGACTAATCAACCCTAATTATTATCATGCTTGGTCATTCCTAGGGTTTGTGAAGTTTAAGAAAGAAATCTTCAGAGGAACCACCAAGGAGCAGATGAAAGGAGCAAAGAGAAGCAAAGTAACTTGCTTCATTTAAGAAGGCAAGTCACTTGAGGAAAGAAAGTAAGAAGAAGAAGAAAGAGCAAGCTCAATCTCAAACACAAGACAAAATGCAGCAATGATGCATAAGAGATATGAAAAGAAATTGTGAGAAGTGAAGGCAAATTCACTTCTCAAAATAACTTACCACCTGAAAAGTTAGTGAAAGGAATGAAATGAAATGCAAAATGAAATGAAATGGCATGATGCAAACCAAAACCAGAAGCATGTGTGTGATGATAATGATGCTATGAGATGATGCAAACATGAAACAAGGCATGGGGATGATCATACAAACATATGGATGCAAGAGAAACATGCTTAGAAACATGAACATACATGAAAAGTTATGGAATGCAAATGACATACAACATGGCAAATGAAAGATGCAATGATAAAACATGCTTCTAATATGTCTTAAGATGTCTAATGAATCAAATGGATGCACAAAATGCTATGGCAAGTCATGGTATGCAAGCAAATGCAAGATGAAGGCAAAAGGAAACCCAAATTAGGGTTTATGATCAATGCACAAAACAAAAACCAAAACCAGAAGCAAACATCAAGATAAAAAATTGAAAATGCATTCAAAGGAACCCTAAACCTATACAAATTCACTGCCCAAAGGAGGAGACCCCATTCTTAACCTAGTGAAAGTTATGAATTTCCTAAGATTTCTAGGGTTTTAGGGTACCTTGTCAAGAAAAATGTCAAACAAATTGAAAATGCAAGATCAAATCAAACCAATTTTATCCTATAAACTACATGCTATGGAGGATGCAATGCAAGAAGAACCATCATCAAACTCTCAATGGTTAGGCAGAATGGATTTTTCCAAGTTTGAAACAAAATAATGCCTTAAAATGAATTTAATTCCAATGAAAATGATCAAAAGGAATCAAAAACCAAAAATAAATTTGTTCTGAGAGTTTGATAATGTTCCTAAATGTTTTAAAATGCAATGTGAATTTTTTTTGTGATTTTTAAATACTTAAATGTATTTTTAATTAATTAATTTTCATTAACTAATTAAAAATAAACATTTAAATAATTTTTAATGCAAAAAATAAAGATAAAAATATTTTTGGGTTCTGAAAATTAATGAAATGTTTGACAAAAAATTTCAGAATTTTTCAAAGTGTTTTGCTATTTTTTAAAATTCATGCAAATAAAATACAAACAAAAATGAATTAAAATTGGTTAACAGAAGAATGAATTGATTCATGTTTGGATGAATCTAGGAGTGATCGTATCCGAACCAATCCAAAAGTAAAACCGCAAACCGAACCAATCCAAACCGAAAACCGCAAAAAACCGCATTTCCTAATTTTTTTTAAAAATGTCACTTTTTGCACTTAACTTCCAATGGTGGAAGTTATTGTTATTTTAGGCCTTTTTTTAAAAAAAAAAGTCACATTTTGTACTTAACTTCCAATGGTGGAAGTTATGTGTTATTTTTGACTTTTTTCAAAAATGTCATTTTCGTACTTAACTTCCAATGGTGGAAGTTATGTGTTATTTTTGACTTTTTTCAAAAATGTCATTTTTGCACTTAACTTCCAATGGTGGAAGTTATGTGTTATTTTTGACTTTTTTCAAAAATGTCCTTTTTTGCACTTGAACCACAAACATGAATCAATCACAAGCATGAATCAATCACAAGATCACATTTACAATGTATCAACAACAACAAGATCACATGAATCAATCACAAGATCACATTTACAATGTATCAACAACAAGATTAGAGCAAAATCAAGAAAACTGCAAAAACTTCAGAACATGCATACACACTCATTTCTCAACCGTTTTCAGTGTTTCAAAGCTTAACATGATCAGTGAAACAAACTCTATCATCCTATAACAAGAGATTACATTTCTGGAAAAAATGTTCTTGATGATACCTGAACCGGAGCTTTGAACTTTGGAGCTTTCTGGCCTCAAACTTGGTGCAATCCCTCTCCTTTGAACACCCTGATGATGAAATGAAGCTTGGAGAGCTTTGAGAATGGCTGGTTATGGATGTCTTGCTCTGGTGTAGCAGAAATGGAGGGCCTTTTGTGAGATGTTTCAAGTTGTTTCAGGGGGTGGTTCTTGTTCAAAGGGTGATTTGTGACTTGTTGGTGAAAGAAAAGGTGAAGTTTGATGGCTGTGTGAAGAAAAATTCAGAGAAGAAGTTTGGGACAGATTTTGGTGCAAGTTAGATTATGTGTGTTTCTATGCCAAATGAGCTGCTATATCACTCCCATAAAGTTTGAGTAGGCTGTGGAGCAGGTTAGTAGAGGCTGCTAATCACTATTCCAAGAGCATGGGAGAAATTGCAAAAAGTCATGGTTAGGTGTACTTGAGGCATGGGCTGTGGCAGAGCTGATTTTCTGGCTTGTACTGCATCAGCTGAGTTCAAGGATGACTCTTGGATCAATTGATGTGAGCTGTAATGGATGAAGGGTGAGATCTCACATGTTTTGCAATTTTGCAACTTGTTGCACTTTGTGACTTTTGGCCATGAACATGTGACATCTCTTAAGAAATATGCAGCAAAATGCATCACATAATGTTGTTATGACACTTTGATAATGATTAGAGACCAAACAAAACTAAAGGAAACCTTCTTGCAAGACTTCCCTCTTTGTGATTTTTCATGAAAAATGGCTTATGATACTTGGACATCAAGGCATGAAAATGAGAAATTTCTTGGGCCAATCTGAATTTTAGGCATTGCATTGTGTTTGTATGAAGATTAGAAGTCACTTTTAAATCATCTTTGGTCTTGGCATGAGGTTTTGCAAGTTTTCCTTTTTGTGCAAAAGTGAAATTTCAATGATTTTTCCCAACTTTGCAAAGCCATAACTTTTGATCCAAAATGAATTAGAAAAAGTTCTTGTACTTTTTGAAAGGGGAATGATACAATCTACAACTTTCATGACCAAAGTTTTCTCATTTGAAGCATTTTTGAATCAATAAGAGGAGGTTGAAAAACTTTCCCAAAATAGCAAGTTTTCAATACAAGTCACTTTCCCAAGATGGCAACTTTGCAAATGGCTTGAAATTCTTCAATTTTGTGAACTTATAACATCTTCTATGACCAAATAAAGATCATACACATTCAAAATGATGGAGAACACCCTTTGGTTGGGTCATTGGGGGCCTCAGATGCCCTGATTTTGCACTGACTTTCACAAGAAGTCAACTCTTGATTAGATGCCTTCCCCATTGAATTTCTTCATGAAACTTGATATGCATGATCCTCATAACATATAGAGACCAATAGAAACAAGAATGACCAAAAAATTTGGAGTTATGGCATCTGAAACCAAAACCCTAATTCTAGGTCATCTGTGCAGTTAAACCTGGCTCTGAGAGGATATAATATGATGTTAGAACATACATGGACCCCTTTGAAGTGATTGATGACCTTTGGAGTGGCTCAAGAAGCTCTTGGATTGCTCAGATCACAAACCCTAGGTGCAGATGACTTTGAACCAATGCAATGAACCAAAAATGTGATATGAGATGCTATGATTGAGTTTATGCATATGAGGAGATCACAAGCCATGGTGTGAATGGATGAGGGCAAATTTGGGGTGTTTACACCCAGTAGACGTCCTGACTGACGTACAGTACCCATGCAATGCAAATGGTAACATCTCATGCCAATCTTTATAGGTGACGACCATCTTCTGCACAATCTTCTTAATATTCTTGTTCGATGCTTCAACCACACCATTCATCTTTGGTCGGTAAGGAGAAGAATTGTGATGTTGAATTTTGAAGTCCCGACACAATTCTGTCATCATCTTGTTATTCAAATTGGAACCATTGTCAATAATGATTCTCTCGGGAACTCCATATCGGCAAATGATATCTCTTTTCAGAAACTTGGCCACCACCTAGCGAGTAACATTGGCATAAGACACTGCTTCGACCCATTTGGTGAAATAGTCGATTGTGACCAAAATGAAACGATGGCCGTTCGAAGCAATATGCTCTATTTTTCCGATCATGTCAATGCCCCACATAGAAAAGGGCCAAGGAGATGACATGACGATGAGCGGGCTTGGAGGTACATGCACCTTGTCTGCATAAATCTAACATTTATAACATTTACGGGCATATGAACAACAATCTGCATCCATCGTTAGCCAATAATACCCTGACCTTAACAATTTCTTAGCCATTGCATGTCCTCCTGCATGAGTACCGAAAGATCCCTCGTAGACTTCCTGCATTAACATGTCTGCTTCCTGTTTGTCCACACATCTGAGCAAGACCATGTCAAAGTTCCTTTTGTATAGAACAGCGTCAGTGTTTAAGAAGAAACTAGAAGCAAGTCTCCTTAAGGTCTTCTTGTCATTGGAAGTTTCCCCAGTTGGATATTCTTTGCTTTCCAGGAACTGTTTGATATCATGATATCAAGGCTTCTCATCAGACACTGCATCTATGGAAAATACATATGCTGGTACATCAAGCCTGGAGATGTCAATTCTGAGGACATAATTCCAACACAAGACTTTGATTGATGAAGAGAGCGTAGCCAATGCATCGGCAAATTGATTTTCATCTCGTGGCATATACTGAAGCTTTACTGTTGTGAAGAACGTCAACAGTCTTCTAGCATAATCCCTGTAAGGAATTAAGTGTTCTTGATGTGTATACCACTTGCCGGTAATCTGGTTTATTACGGGGCAGAGTCTCCGAATCTATCGAGGGTCTTAATCCTGAGATTAATAGCCTCCTCTATTCCCATAATGCACAACTCGTATTCCGCTTCATTGTTGGTGCAGCCAAAAGTAATCCTAGAAGCAAAGGGAAAATGAACACCTTCGGGAGTAATAAGAACGACACCAACTCCAAGTCCATTGATATTGACTGCCCCATCAAAAATCAACTTCTATTTGGATTCAGGGTCAGGCCCCTCCTCCAGAAGTGGTTCCTCGCAATCTTTTGATTTGAGGTAGATGATGTCCTCATCAGGGAAATTAAATCTCATTGGCTGATAATCGTCTTCAAGGGGTTGCTGCGCAAGATAGTCTGAAAGTATACTTCCCTTGATGGCTTTCTGAGAAGTGTATTGAATATCATACTCTATCAGCACCATCTTCCACCTAGCAACCCTTCTGGTTAACGCTGGTTTCTCAAAAATGTATTTGACAGGATCCATCTTTGAAATTAACAGGGTTGTGTGAGTCAACGTGTACTATCTTAGTCGGCAAGCAGCCCATGCCAAAGCGCAACAAGTTTTCTCGAGCAGCGAGTAACGGGATTCACAGTCGGTAAACTTTTTGCTAAGGTAGTATATTGCATGCTTTTTTCGACCAGACTCGTCATGTTGGCCTAGAACACACCCCATTGATCCTTCTAGCACAGTTAAATACATGATTAATGGCCTTCCTAGAACTGGAGGCATTATAATTGGAGGTTCCTGCAAGTATGCTTTTATCTCTTCGAATGCTTGTCGCTCCCGATAAATGGGAATGGCCCAAATAAAGGTACAGACGCGAACGGTCGGCGAGAGGGACAATGAGAACACACAGCCGTGAACTCACTGGAGAATGAATAGAGTCGCCAGCTAGGCATTTTTATCCCGGAGGAAAGGCAATGCTGCATAGGCCTAGAAAAAGATGGATAAGACGGTTTGCGAACCAGAGAGACTGAGAAAGGGGGTTGGTTACAACCTGGGAAGGTATTAGCACCCAGATTGTCCGTCGTACTCGACGGGATCCACGCTTAGAAGATTTGTGTTTTAAAGGGGTAGTGTTAATGCAATCTGTGTGTAAAATAGCTGAAAAAGGGATGTACAGGTGTCAGTGCAAAGTATATAAGTGATATGAAGTATGAAAGTGTCAGTATGAGAATGAAAAAGAACTGCTCATGATCATGAGGCTAAAAGAATGAAGCTAGAAGGAGGGGGGATGTACAGAGACTTTTGTTCGATAACTGTTAAGTTATGCCTACGTATCCTCTCGTGCAATGAGGAAGTCAGAACACCGTAGTTCGACCCAAAGAGACTGAAAGATGAATTGACTTGTGAACTGCTTGCTTGTCAATGCTCAAGTGTATGATCTGTCTGGCACAGATGCAAACTGTCTTGCATTAGACGGAAGAAGCAAGTTCTCGTTTGTGAGTGAGTGAGATGAGAAAAGAATCCCGAAGGAGACGATTATTGTTTGTTTTTGTATTTTCAGTCTTTTATTGTTTTTTGGATTTTTGTCATAAGTTAATGAGCTTAAGTCTAAACCAATGGATTTAGTAAACTCATCACATCATCCCTCTGATTAGGGGTAATGAGAATACCTTAAGTGTGAAGTCAGATTCTCACACTTAATCACCTTTGGTGTAGAATCAAGATCATTAACCTACTTGTGATTATTTAGATGTCTTTGGTGTTTTTGTTTAGTGTTAAGTAATGAGGTTAAGCCATAATCAAGGATTAAACAGACTCATTACACCATCCTAATAGAAGGATAATAGATGAGAATGTTTAAGCTGAGGAAAACTCCTCAACTTAATCCATGATTAGGGATTAAACTCATGACAAAACAAGCCTTTGATTAAGTGGATTTTATTAACTGGTATGATGATGAAGTGATTTTTAGGGTTTGTAAGACAACTTGAGGGGGACTTGTCCATTAACACTAGGGTTAGTCCTTCTTAACCAATTAAGGAAGAAATAGAACCCTAATGCAAGGCCCAAGTTACAAGTGTGATGTCTTGATGATTATTAAGTGGATTGATTAAGAGATTTAAACACATTAAGGGTTTAACACTTAGGATTAAAGTTATACACTCCATCCTAATAGAAGGATGCAGGCATAAGCTTAATCACAAAGCCTTAAAGCCTTTAGGGTTTAGTCCCTGATTATGAGGTGAGAAGAGAAGACTCAAAGAGACACAAAGGTGAAATCTAAGTGGGGAACTACTAAATATTCACATGCTCGGATGTTCCTAAGGTTTGTGAGGCTCACTATCCTAAAGAAGAAAGAAAGAAAAAGAGAAGGATGAAAGGAGAAGCTCCATGGTGGCCTAAGCACACCTCAAGTCGAGAAATAATAAGAGAAGATGAGGAAGAAGAATAAAGATGAATAAGAATGAAGAATGAAATAGGATGAGTTGTTCAATCTCTCGCCGCGATTTGATTCGGCTACAGCTTTTGTCTCCTTCTCACCTGAAATCGCAATAGGAAACTAATGATGGTGAGTGTTTAATTTTTGCTCGAATGTTTCGAACATCTCTCAAACTCGGACTCATTCTTCTTCATCTTCGTCTTTTTCTCATTTCTGGATTTCGTTTCTTGGTTTTGTGTATTTTCAGGTCTGTTATTTGTTGTTGTTGGTGTAATGCTGATGAGTGAGTTTCGTTGTTGTTGTTGATGTTTCGTTGTTGTTGTTGATTCGGTGAAGGGAAGGTTGTTAATGGTGGTTTAG
Organism: Lathyrus aphaca; assembly: GCA_963966055.1. NCBI lineage: Eukaryota > Viridiplantae > Streptophyta > Magnoliopsida > Fabales > Fabaceae > Lathyrus > Lathyrus aphaca. The sequence continues at coordinate 168,193,353 of OZ014523.1, forward strand.
AGATGTGAGGTGTGATTGTGTTGTTTGGCTGTGAGAATTGTATTGTGAGGTGTGTGTTGCTGTGAAAAGAAAAAAATGTGCAGGCTGTGCGTGAGTGATGTGCATGAATGTGTGTTGGTGTTGTTTTGAAGATATTGTTGAAAGGGCTTTTTTGGTTGAAAATAGTGGTGAGTGATGAAGTTGTGTGTTGTGGATTCGGACAGAAAAAACCAGGAGGTTAAGGGTGGTTTTTTGAATGTTGTATGTGTCACAAAAAAAGATCCGTTGGGGTGGGGCCACCTGCTTTTTGAATTGGCTGAAAAAGGTTGTAAAGGGTAATGTACAAGCTGAAGACTTTTCCTTGTGGATTGGACATTTCACTTTGCTTTTTCTCTAATTATGTTTCTGCTTTTTTGTAATAATTGGACTTGGAAGAATGGCAAATGAATATTGGAAAAAAAAATGAATGATTTAAACAATGAATATAAAAAAATATGAATATGGATTATGGGTTTTGAGATTAAATGGAGAAGTAGAATTAAATATAATATGGTCTTGGAAATGAACAAAACAAAAAAAGTTTGAAATATGGACATGGTCTTAGAATGGATATGGATTTGAAATTGTTGGATAGTTAATGAATGAAGAAAAGAATTAAAAATGTATATCATGGAAATTGATAGAAATGTGAAGTGGACTAATAGATAATTGGATTTAAGGAAAATGGTTTTAAAATGGAAAATACAAAATAATTTGGTTAATGAAAGAGTTATGGACATGGTGAGATATGGTTAATGAACATGATTTGGAATGAAGTTGAATAAACCCTACGCTAGTATTTTCTAATGACACACATCTTGACTGAATTTGATTTAACAACCATACTCAAACTTTTTCCCACGAAAGCCGCCTACTAAATGGATACAAATATCACTAGACAACTTGTAACAGAAAATGAACAATTCTCCGAATTAATCCTCCTTTGACAAAATAATTCCTGAATCATTTTGAATTCATCTGGATCCAAAATTGAGAAAATAAATCCACCAATGAACATATGAACAGACAATTTGGCCCAACACTTCTTATGAACCACAACTTGATAATCTGATGTATTCAGCACACCACACAACTGGACTTTGAACGCGCACTGGCTGAGAAATAGGCCACTGAAGCGAATAACTTGCACTTAAAGAAATCTCAAAATGGTTTGACCAAGGCTAGGTCAAACATACATCTGAACTAGATTGCGATTGAACAAACGCGCTTGAATTGAAACTAGAGCTCTTTGAGAAAGAAAATAGCCTGAAATGCCGAGAAGAGAAGAAAATATCCTTGTAACTTGATGAAGAAGAAACCCCCGATTCATACTTCATTGCTGACGATGAGCCAGATGAACCAAGAAATGGTCTTCACACGTGAAATCCTTGAAGGTTACTACAACAGGGAAATAAACCCTAATTAGTGACAGGAGAAAATAGAGGATGATGCTACTGATGGCTGTATAGCTGAAACTTCGAATCCTCTGATAACCCGCAGATAAAAACATGAAACCCAATTTTTCAGAAAATGTGATCCCATGTCTCAGGAGACTATGCAAATGGTATGCATTCTAAATGTTAATGACCGAATGGAAATGCAAATGAGATGCAAATGAAAGACAGGCGAAGAAAGAAAATCAGAGGGCAAATTTGGGGTGTTTACAGCTGCCCCTATTCAAACATGAGTTAGCTGTGCAGGATGTAAGCAACGGCTTAACAGGCAAGCGAGATAACTTGTGGTTGAATACCAAAGACAGTCCAAAATTTGCACTCACGGAATGAAGAAGAAAAGGGATATAGATTGTAAAGGAAAATAAAGTATATTGTAAAGTGTGGGCGACAAAGCGATGACGGGGGCGGCCGACATGCTGGGGATAAAAGGTAAAGCTGAGACGGGGACGGCCGACTAGCTGGGAAAATAAGGTTATGATGGGGACGGCCATCCAGATAAAGTAAGATTCTCTGGGAATTAATGAAACATGACGGGGACGGCCATCAAGTTCACAAAGGTAAAGTAACCAACGATGGGGACGGCCATCGGGCTAAAAAGGAAAAGGGACCACGACGGGGACGGCCATCGGGTTAAAGAATAAATGAAATAAACAGATGATGGGGTACGGCCATCAAAGGTGAAGGACGATCACCTAGCAGGGGACGGCTGCTCTGTTGGGAATAAAAGAAATATGATGGGGACGGCCATCAAAGGTGGAGGACGACCACCTGGCAGGGTACGGCTGCCGCAAATATCGCGACATAGGACGAATGCCGGATAGAAAAGGTCAACGATGGGGACGGCCATCGGACGAGCATGATGGAGGACGACCATCAAGAAGTGGAGGACGACCACTCAGCAGGGTACGGCTGCTCTCAGGGCTTATCACAACACAGGACGAGTGTCAGATAAAAGAAAAAGCTTACTTGGCGATCTACTGGGGATATAGTGAACACGGACGAGTGTTCATAACCAAGAAAGGAAAGTATAAGTGTTTGGTATTGTGTATAGATTAAAGATGCGGACGAGCATCCCTATGACTATGATACAGACGAGTATCGGGTAGAAACAAATACTGACACGTGCCCAGAGATGATGATACGGACGAGTATCAACTGGTTAACAAAGAACGCAGACGAGTATTGAATCTGAGGGGACTCTTCTGGGGAATAGTAGACACGGACGAGTGTCTACATTCAAGAAGACAAGAGTGTTTGACACAGTGTATGGATTAAAGATGCGGACGAGCATCTTTAAGACTATGATACGGACGAGTATCAAGTAGAAACAAACTCCTGACGCATATTCTGAGATGATGGTACGGACGAGTACCAACTGGTTAACAAAGAACACGGACGAGTGTCGAATATGCGGGGATATAAATGGTGTATACAAGATACGGACGAGTATCTGTGTAAGTAAAATAAGTATGAGTGGTGTATAGATGAGTGTTCAACTTGCTGGAGAGAGTGACACGGACGAGTGTCAAAAGGAGAAGAGTATAGTATAAACAAATATCTGGTATACAAAGTGTTTATGTTACTGTGCTGGGGAAAATGACATGGACGGATGTCAAGGAATTTATATATATACAAGTATCTGTGAGTGCAAAGGGGATGCGTTGGCTTTCTGCTGGGGATATGACACGGACGGGTGCCACAAGGAGTATACTGATGTTTGTGAATGTGAGGCAACTGTTTTAGCTTTAACTCTCCGCTGGGGAATCTGTGGAGCATTCTGTATACTGTTGACGGGTTGAAAGCTTTTAACTCTGATGGGAACGAAGTGTTGGCAACCTGATGCTTGTTGGAGAGGTTTTCACTGGAGGAAAGACGACTCTGCGTGAGGTATACTTCGTTTAACTGCTTTGAACATCTGCTGAGGATCTGATCATCCTGCTCTGACTCCACTGGGGAGAATTTCTTCTTGTTCTGCTGGGGAAATCCCTTGGAAATGAGAATCCCGATGACTCTATGGGGAAAGATCATCTTTAGACTTGGCTAGGGAAGATGCTTGATCACACAATCTTGCTGAGGAGGGAATTCTGATAATTCTAACTTTGTGGGGAAACAAGGCCTTCAGCTGCCTGTTGGGAAAACTTCACTGTGGAAAGATAAGTCCGCTTGGGGATGAGAACGATTCAATCAACCTTGAAGTTCTGCTGGGGATATCGTCTGCTCTAACTCAGCTGGGGAGGTCAACCTTCATGGTTGAGAAAAGATTTGGCAATGCTCTGCTGAGGAGAGACTTTGCTGGAGAATTGGAGATCGAAATGAGCCAAATTAAGCCCCATGTATAGCATGACGACTGTGCTGGGAAGATATGCCAATGAAAATTGGCTTTGACTGAATGCGAATAACCAACTCCTCATGAGGGAATCTTGTCGGCTGAAAGAAAATCTTTATGCTCGGGGAAGAAATAAACTTCCAATGCCCTGCTGGTAAAATAAATACCAGACATTCCCTGAGAATTAACACAGTGCTTCAAACTTCTGAGCTCAACAAAAGCATTACTGATCATCCTGAGTGAACTAACATTCCCTTAACTCCTTAATTATGCCATACTGCATCATCCACAAAAAGATTGTCTTCAGAGGATTTTACAGAAGACTTGGCATCCAGAATTGCCCCAGTGTCTTCAAACTCTCGCAAAAATTCAACAAGTCTTGAGATAACTGCCCCAAATTGCGTCTTGAAACGATTCTTGCCCCACATCAGAGCTAAAACAGAAACCATGCGGTATGAAGATGCAATGCAAATGATGCAAGATGCATATGTATACTCATAACCAAAGATATGAAACAAGGATGGTTGGGCGCTAGGGCCAGGTTGATAGATATATATTTTTTTTGGTTGCCAAGCAATTGGACTTTTGAAGGTGAATTACCAGACAAGAACTGGTTTATTAAAGGTAGGCCAACAGACGAGAACTGATGGGCAAAGAATAAGTCGTCAGACGAGAACTGACTACTTAGGGTTCATTGTCAAACGAGAATTGACTCTGAAAAAGAATGACTACCAGACGAGAACTGGCGTTCAATGGGTTGAATGAAAAGGTGACCAGACGAGAACTGGTTAAAGGATTCGCCTACCAGACGAGAACTGGTATTTGAAGTTGGTTTGCCAGACGAGAACTGGACTTTAGGTTTGTCTGCCAGACGAGGACTAGACTTTGAAAAGTTTTGCCAGACGAGAACTGGACTTTGGATTGGTTTGCCAGACGAGAACTGGACTTTGAACGGTTTGCCAGACGAGAACTGGACTTTGAGATGTCAAGAAATTGGGGTTACGAGGCCCTGGATGAGATCTGATGTTGCGGGGTTACGACCAATGCAATTATGATGCATATGCTCTATATGTGACATGAATAACGTATGCAAATGATTTATGCAATGCTCATGAAAAGCTAGAAAAACTCCCAAGGATGGGAAAAAAAAGTCATAGGTGACAAGGCTTCTAATGAGAAGGGTGACAAAGGCGAGGGTGGGTAATACGATTTCCCGATACCCGTCATGAACTCGAAGATCACTAATACAAATTGCTCTGTGTAGCTAAAATTTTCCCCTGTTGGGCGAGTCTCTGAACAGACTATCACTAATTATCCAATTCTTGGCATGGCGGACTTGGATGTCCTCTCGAGGAGAGTTGCACTTAGTGAGCTCTGGAATTATTCTGCCCCGGTATGAGCGTGGAAGCGACTTGACTCACTCTGACTGGGCATTGGAAGATTTCATCCTTGGACAACAGAAATTTCGGATGGCCTGCCCCTATTTGGCAGATTCAGCTCTGATCAACTGACTTTGAATGACGTTCCTCGATCAACTGATGCTTGGGAACACTCTTTACCCTAACAGATTCCTTGGTCAACAAAACCACTGGATAACATGCCCCTGATTCATAGGCTGACAAGATGCTCTTGATTCTGGTCATCATTGTTGAATAATCAAGTTTTCCTCTGATTGTCCTTTGTAGGAACTTCCCGGGTGTCACAAACTGACTTGCAATTAGAACTGTACATTCACAAATGGTAATTTTAATGCAGTGCACATGCAAGTTTTGAAAATTTATTTTATTTAAATGTTGTGACAGTGTGTGACGAATGGACGATTAGTCCAAACGTAGTGCTGAATTAGCAAACCTTTAGGAGTCAGTTTACGCAACCTTGTCGTAATATGCTTTCAGAATTGAACCCGATTCAATTAGGACTTTCAAGGGTTGTAACGTGGTCTGGTTCACGGTTTTAGAAAGAAGGATTTATGGCTCAAAGTTTATTTGTGCCCACCCATTCTCCTTGATGTTCTCCAGTCCTATGTTCAGCTAATTCGACTTAAGCGCTCGCTTCTCACAAGGGTTTTGTAATGATTGAGGAACCAATGACATTGATGGTTTACGCACCAATGAGGTTTCTTGGAGTAACAGTCACCCATTCTGACTTTGTGTCTGGTCACACGACTTTGTTCTTATGAAACTTTTTCTTTTTGATATTTTTACTCCCTAATTTTTGCCTGGACTGATTCTTTTTTGAATTTTCGATTTTGAAGTCCAGCGGGATTCCCTAACTTTTGCCTAAGTCATTGGTTTTCATATTTTTTCGACTTAGCGGGCTTTATTTCTTTTTTTTGCTTTGATTTTTGAACAAATCGTGTGACACTGGTTTGTCATGACTTGCTGAAAGGGTTGACTGCCTCATTCCTTTGCTGTGGAGGGATAACCATTGTGGTTCCACGTCTCTTGACCTCTTGAGGTGTAATGAATAAAGGTAATGGATCCTCGGATGCACACTCCTTTGGAAATTTGAACGCTCGGTCATATTTACTGATAACTACCCTGCCCCGGGTTGAATGTGAGGGGTTTTTTTGTTTAGAAAAGAAACTCCTACTTCAAGGCTCAAAGAGGTTGACGAGGGTCTATCTCCCTTATATCTCCGGTGTTTGGGAATTGAAAAAAAAATGCCTGTACATCGTCAGCAGGTTCTACTCTGAAAGCATACCTTTAACAATTATGAGTATTCAGTTGTCATCATCCTCCCTCAAACCTGCTAAACAACAGTGAAATAAATGGGAGGTAAATGGATGCATTTTTTTTTTTTTTTTCCTCAAGATTGAAGCATCGGTTGAATCCGATTGGAGGGAGCTCCACCGCCGCCGCTTCAGACACACACGAGTCGAAGCCGAGACCAAAATGGAGGGAGACATTGAGTTGGTGAACGGAAGACGAAGAAGAAACTCGCGAAACAGAAGAAAGGCCAGCGATGCATGTAATCGATGGAGGCGATAAGTTTGAGAGGAGTTCCTCGTTCACAGACATAGAAGACCTAATATTTCATTGAAAGAAAATACTGATTTGGATTTCCATTTTGTTTGTTTTTTTTTCCTTCTTTGCTGATGGCTTTTATTTTAGATTGATTCAAATTTGGTTTGTTGGGTTGAATAGTCAGGATTTGTTTGAAAATAGCCCGTGTTACTTTGCTGACTTTTCTTTTTTTTCTATTAAAGTTTCATTCATTCAATTTCTTAAGAGTTCCTTGTTGGTAGGCCTGCCCTGTCTTGCTGTTACTGTTGGTGTTGGGCTCAGCCCATTGGAGATCGCTATGCATACCCCAAATTCAACCTGCGTTAATCCTTCTCCCTTTTCTTACTATTATTTATTTATTAATAAATGTTCTTAATTTTCATTAGCAACTAATAGTTGTTTAGTTTGTTTTTGAATTGTTACAGGATGTTGTTTGTTTTTTTCTTTATTTTAGAATTTGTTAATGTTGATTTTTAGTGTTAATTGATTGATGATATTCAGTTAGTTAAGATTTAAATTCTAAGTTGAATCTTATATATGATATTTTTCTTTGTTGATTAAATTTTCTTATAAGTTTGAGATATTAATTTTGGTTTTGATCATTTGTTTGTTAAATTTTTAACCTAAACTTAATTGGTTTTCTTGATTGGAATTTTCTAATTCATACTAACTCTTTTTCTCTAATTCTCTTGTTAGCATTTCTTCTTTATTTTGGTTCAGTTGATCTTGGATGGTGATTTGTGATGCTGGATACTCGAGGTTTAATTTGGTTAATCATGTGAAGCTTCTGCAAGTTCATGTTTGTTTTGCATGCGATGATGGTGGATATTACTTGATGATGACCCTGTGACAAATCGTTTTCATAATCCTGTTTGGACTAATGAGATGATGCAAATTACGTTTAGCACTTGATTTTGTTTAAGACATATTCTTGGTGTTAATTCTGGTTTTCTGTGCCGATTTGCCTTGGATGCTGGATACTCGAGACTTGAATATTTCTTCTTGATTTCTCTTGCGCGCATTGAAGAGGCAACGGACCTCCTCCGTTAGGTAACGCTATGGCCCGATTTTAATTACTGCATGTTGTTGCATCTGGAAGTCCTACTGGTGTAGGCTCTGTTTGTGCATTATCTTTTCTCCATTTCACAATCTCATCTTATTCGTTATTCATCTTTTCTCCATATCGCATTCTCATCTTATTTCTCCTTATCTTATTTCTATTTCATCCAACTCATCCTATTTCATTCTTCATTCTTATTCATCTTTATTCTTCTTCCTCATCTTCTCTTATTATTTCTCGACTTGAGGTGTGCTTAGGCCACCATGGAGCTTCTCCTTTCATCCTTCTCTTTTTCTTTCTTTCTTCTTTAGGATAGTGAGCCTCACAAACCTTAGGAACATCCGAGCATGTGAATATTTAGTAGTTCCCCACTTAGATTTCACCTTTGTGTCTCTTTGAGTCTTCTCTTCTCACCTCATAATCAGGGACTAAACCCTAAAGGCTTTAAGGCTTTGTGATTAAGCTTATGCCTGCATCCTTCTATTAGGATGGAGTGTATAACTTTAATCCTAAGTGTTAAACCCTTAATGTGTTTAAATCTCTTAATCAATCCACTTAATAATCATCAAGACATCACACTTGTAACTTGGGCCTTGCATTAGGGTTCTATTTCTTCCTTAATTGGTTAAGAAGGACTAACCCTAGTGTTAATGGACAAGTCCCCCTCAAGTTGTCTTACAAACCCTAAAAATCACTTCATCATCATACCAGTTAATAAAATCCACTTAATCAAAGGCTTGTTTTGTCATGAGTTTAATCCCTAATCATGGATTAAGTTGAGGAGTTTTCCTCAGCTTAAACATTCTCATCTATTATCCTTCTATTAGGATGGTGTAATGAGTCTGTTTAATCCTTGATTATGGCTTAACCTCATTACTTAACACTAAACAAAAACACCAAAGACATCTAAATAATCACAAGTAGGTTAATGATCTTGATTCTACACCAAAGGTGATTAAGTGTGAGAATCTGACTTCACACTTAAGGTATTCTCATTACCCCTAATCAGAGGGATGATGTGATGAGTTTACTAAATCCATTGGTTTAGACTTAAGCTCATTAACTTATGACAAAAATCCAAAAAACAATAAAAGACTGAAAATACAAAAACAAACAATAATCGTCTCCTTCGGGATTCTTTTCTCATCTCACTCACTCACAAACGAGAACTTGCTTCTTCCGTCTAATGCAAGACAGTTTGCATCTGTGCCAGACAGATCATACACTTGAGCATTGACAAGCAAGCAGTTCACAAGTCAATTCATCTTTCAGTCTCTTTGGGTCGAACTACGGTGTTCTGACTTCCTCATTGCACGAGAGGATACGTAGGCATAACTTAACAGTTATCGAACAAAAGTCTCTGTACATCCCCCCTCCTTCTAGCTTCATTCTTTTAGCCTCATGATCATGAGCAGTTCTTTTTCATTCTCATACTGACACTTTCATACTTCATATCACTTATATACTTTGCACTGACACCTGTACATCCCTTTTTCAGCTATTTTACACACAGATTGCATTGACACTACCCCTTTAAAACACAAATCTTCTAAGCGTGGATCCCGTCGAGTACGACGGACAATCTGGGTGCTAATACCTTCCCAGGTTGTAACCAACCCCCTTTCTCAGTCTCTCTGGTTCGCAAACCGTCTTATCCATCTTTTTCTAGGCCTATGCAGCATTGCCTTTCCTCCGGGATAAAAATGCCTAGCTGGCGACTCTATTCATTCTCCAGTGAGTTCACGGCTGTGTGTTCTCATTGTCCCTCTCGCCGACCGTTCGCGTCTGTACCTTTATTTGGGCCATTCCCATTTATCGGGAGCGACAGCTTGGCGACTCTGCTGGGGAAATGGGCACCTTCCAGTGCCATGTGAAAGATAGACCGAGTTGATAATGATTCACCAACTTGCTAAGACGTAACTTGCATGCCCCAGGTTGCGTTCTGGATACCTGCAATCCTGCAAAGATAAGGAGACGCACAAAAGGTCCCGAGGTATCCTCGATTGGATTCCGTCATAGGAGTTAAGTACTTTCGAGAGTAAGTATATTCCCTGTGAGCAATGCTCTTTGACAATCTTCATTCCACCTGACCGTTGGTTCTTTTCTTAATAGTTTGAATATTGGTTCACATGTGGCTGTTAGGTGAGATATGAACCAAGCGAAGTAGTTCAATCTCCCCAAGAAACCACACACTTCTTTTTCAGTTCACGGTGTAGGCATATTTTGTATTGATTTAACCTTTGCATGATCTACCTCAATTCCTCTTTGACTAACAATGAAACCCAATAACTTACCAGAACGCACCCCAAAGGTGCACTTGTTTGGATTTAACCTCAAACGGCACTTTCTCAATCTTTCAAACAATTTCTTGAGGTTAACCAAATGCTCTTCTTCATCACGGGACTTGACTATCATTTCATCCACATAGCATTCAATTTCCTTATGGATCATGTCATGAAATAGAGTCACCATTTCCCGTTGGTACATTGCCCCGACATTCTTCAAACCAAATGGCATGACCTTATAGCAGAATGTCCCCCAAGGGGTAATGAACGTTGTCTTCTCCATGTCTTCCGGCTCCATTTTGATCTGATTATAACAAAAAAAGCCATCCATGAAGGAGAATACCAAGAATTTAGCCGTATTATCCACCAATAGATCAATGTGAGGTAATGGGAAATCATCCTTTGGGTTTTCTCTATTCAAATCCCGGTAATCAACGCACATTCAGACCTTTCCGTCCTTCTTTGGTACAGGTACACTATTAGCTACCCAAGGTGGATAACTAGTCACAACAAGGAAATCGACATCCCATTGCTTCTAAACCTCTTCTTTGATCTTTAACGCCATTTAAGGACGGGTTCTTCTAAGCTTTTTCTTGATAGGAGGGAAGTCTTCCCTCAATGGCAGCTTATGCACAACGATGTCAGTATCTAACCCTGACATATCTTAATATGACCAAGCAAAGATATCCACATATTCTCGAAGCATGCCAATCAGTTCTTCCTTTACCTTGGCCTGCAGACTGGCCCCAACCCTAATTTCCCTCTTTACGTCTTCAGACCCAATGTTGATGACTTCAAGCTCTTCTTGATGAGGCTGAATAACCCTTTCCTCTTGTCTCAATAACCTGGCTAATTCCTTGGGGAGTTCACATTCTTCTTCAACCCCTTCATCAGCGTGGTAGATTGGATTATCAAAGTCATACTTGGTCATAACAGAAGAGTTGTCATAGAAATCCGAATGATTGACTATGCACAAGGATGTGCTTATTTCAAATTCTACTTTTTTAAAAATGAACAAATTAAAAACAAAAACATTGCCATTTTTATATTTTTTGTGAAAAATTTAAAAAGAAAGAAAAGGAACGAAATTTGTATAAAAATGTCCTTTATTCATGGTAAAATTAACTACATAGAATGCAATGGTGGCTCTACAATGGGTCCATACACCTTGGGCAGAGTGTAGGACTTGACATGCAAATGAATAAAAGGAAAACAAGAAAAATTACTCTGTTGGACTGATGACTTGAATGATCTCTTCAGCAAACTAGTTTTTTAATTCTTCCCCAGGAGCACATGGGCGCACCCAGTTGTCCAAATCACAGTTGCTGTCAGCATCTTCGTCCATGGCACACACATGATTGGGGTCAATCATCCTAGCACTCTTGAAGCTCATTGCCTTTCTCTCCTGAGATCATCCAGCCTGCCCTGGTTGGTATCCCATGCCAAACTTATCATTCTTATTCTCAACCTCTAGCAACCTGCCCCAACCTTGGGCCTGCCCTAACTGTACCACTTCCTTAGCCTGCTTATATGAAGAGATATAAGTCCCCTCTTTCTCACTACTCTGAAACATAGAAGTGGGAGATACTGAACTAACATTTACCGCTTCAAACGCCTGACACAAAGTTTCATGGATTTCTCCGTCCATCTCAACATACTTAAAGGTAGACAGATAACAAAAATATCCTCCTCGCCACAAACAATCACCATCTGTCCTTCCACCACATATTTTAGCTTCTGGTGAAGAGTAGATGTCACAGCCCCAACAACATGAATCTAGGGACATCCCAATAAACAACTGTAAGCCGACTGAATGTCCATCATATAAAAAATGCACTTAAACACTTGGGACCCAATCTTCACTAGTAACTCTACTTCCCCAAAAACAGACCTTCTAGAGCCATCAAAAGCCTTTACCACTAAATCACTGGGTCGGAGGATAAGACCATCAACCACTAACTTCATCAGAGCCTTCTTTGGTAGCACGTTTAGGGAGGAACCAGTGTCAACCAAGACATGTTATAGAACAACACCTTTGCACTCCATGGTGATGTGCAAAGCTTTGTTATGGTTCCTTCCTTCAGTTGTAAGGTCTCTGTCAGTAAACCCTAGCCCATGGGTAGAGTTTACGTTGGCCACCACAGCTTCCAATTGATTAACGGTAATCTCCTGAGGCACGTATGCAGACTACATCGCCTTCAACAAAGCTTCTCTATGTGCTTGCGAGCACATCAACAGTGATAATATGGAAATTTACGATGGAGTTTGGTTCAGTTGCTCCACTATCTTATAGTCACTCTTCTTTATTATCCTCATAAACTCTTCGACTTCTTTTTCAAAGACATTTTGATCAGCATTCGGGGTTACCACCTCCTCATTAGCTACTTTCTTGCCCTTAGCTCTGGCAGCTGCTTTTGCTCCATCGTTGTTTCGTAGAGTCTGTGGAGAAAACAATCGCCCACTTCTAGTGAAACAACCTAAGCCTCCCATACTAGCAACATCAGGATTTATAGTCACATGCTTATCCTCCACCTTTCGTCCTTGTACATACACATCTGACCCGTAATGCCATGGCACAAATTTGTCATCATCATAAGGTATGGGACCAGGAGTAGTGATTGTGACAGGACTAACCTCCTGTGGCACATAAATTGTAACTGGCTCTCTTCGGACTGGGGCTGGCACATCAGCTGGATCATAGAAGATAGTCATAGTAGAATCACAGTCACTTTATTTGTTAACTCTGTCAAACTGCAATGTCCTTTCATTTATCAAATTTTGCAGCCCTACTTTCAACTTTTCACATCCATTCACAGACATATCACATTCCTCACAATCAAAGTCACATCCATGGAACTCATATCCTCTTAACAACCTTTCCTTCATGAACAAGAGGGGAGTACGCACCTCCTTTATATCCAGGATCAAATTCAAGTGTTCTCCTCCTTCAACAACATTAATCCTAGCCCCACCATGATTAGGGATAGGATTAGAATTGACATTTGGTGATGGCGATTAATCCTAGCCTTCGAATCTATCAGGTCCTGAACTTTGTTGTGCAACGCCCTGCATTTCTCTGTCGAGTGTCTAGGAGCTCCTGAATGAAAAACACATCTTACATTAACATCATACCCTGGTGGAAGATCACCTGGTGGTGGTGGATCCAACATCCTCAGTTTTATCATGTTCAAGTCTATCAACCTCTGCAGCAATGCTGTATAGGTCATGGGAATAGCTTCGAAAACACGGTCAGCAGGGCGAGGATGACATTGTTGGTAAGGCCTCTGTTGATAATTGTTGCGTTGTTGTTGTGGTTGAGGAGCAGGAATAATGGGTATAATGACAAATGCCACTTGATCATATGCTTTCCTGTAGCCACGACCCCTTCCTCTTCCATAGACATCATTAGTTTCCCCCTCTCTTCTTCTTTGAGGGCCAACAAAAGGCTTTCTCGCTCCAGAAGAACTTCCATCTCCATTATCTTGAATCTTACCCATCTTCAATAAGGTTTCAACCCTCTCCCCAGCTATAACAATATCATGGAATCTGGTCACCGAACAGGACGCTAAACGTTCAATGAACACTCCTTGCAAAGTTCCCATGAACATGTCAGCCATTTCGATCTCTAGCAATGGGGGTTGTACTCTAGCAGCAAGCTGACGCCACCTTTGAGCATACTCTTTGAAACTCTCTTTGGCATACTATGACATGCTTTGCAACTGCGTTCAATTGGGAGCCATGTCTAGATTATATTGGTATTTCTTAACAAACACCTCCGCCAAATCTTTCCAACTTCTGACAGTGACTCTGCTTAGCTTCATATACCATTCCAAAGATGCCCCAACAAGGCTATCTTGGAAATAATACATCATAACTTCTCATCATCCGTGTGGGCAACAATTCTTCCAACAAAAGATTGAAGATGAGTCTTTGGGTATGCAGTACCGTTGTACTTATCAAACGTTGGAGCCTTAAACTTGTAAGGGATCCTCACCCAGGGCACCAGCCCCAAATCAGTAATATCAAATCCCAGGGAATTATGGGACTAGATAGAACGAATTTGTTCAGCCATCTCTTCAAAGCGACAATTCATATCAACTCCTTGTCCTTCAGCCTCATCTAACAGTGTGAACTGCTCATCTTGTCCATCCATCTGAAGGTTGTTCACTTCATCATTGATAATGGTAACCCCAGGTTGTACCACATGGATTTCAGCATGACGGGCGCCTGCCCTGTTGCGATTACCTCCATCTCCTTGACCATTGTTCCTAGCTTGATTATCCTCTACCAACTCGCGCAAGCGCTCCTGAGTTTGACCCATACCAGCCATAAGGGTCATGAAGTTATCCATTCTTGTACATAAGTCTGCCAAGTCTGCCTGCATCTGATCCATCACTCTTTCTCTGTTCTCCTTTATTGGATATCTGTGGATCTTCTTGGAACCTTTCTTTGGAGCTATAGTGCCTAAAATCAGAAGATACATTAGAAACCATGTAACTGTACCTACAAAATAAACACCAGGTTATATGCATGAAATGCAACTATTCGTGCTTCCATGGTCAGGCATTTTGTTGCCCCAGTTTCGGTATTTTAGCAGAGAATGATCTAGATGGCCTTTTGTTTTGGAAATTAACTTTCTATCATGAAATTTTCTTTGAGAGGTATTTAGATCCTGATGGCTTTTGGAAAACAAGTTTTAGCAACATCAAAGAAAAACCAGAAGACTACACATAGGAAGTTAACTATAATAAACAAAAACCTCAAGAAGGCAAGAGTAGCAACATTTCCCCGGAGGGTTACAAGTCTTACAAATAAAGTGCAGGAAAAATAAAAGAGGTTCCTACAACAAGCCTGTAGGTAACAAAAAAAACAAGAAAAGACACTAGAACTCTAAACTGCAAGAAGATTCTGCGTCTTCTCTTGTAAGTCCCAACTCTTCCCTAGCTTTCTTCACTCCAGCCCTCAACTTGAGATCTGCAATTTCCTTAAGTGCCTCCTCTAAAGCCTGCTGACTCTGTACCAACTGTTGGGTCTTTTCTCTCCGTATCGTGTGAACTTTCTCCAATTCATCTTTCTGGTCTTGGATTTGTAACTTGTACACCTTCTCTTTCTCCTCAAACTTCTTCTGATCCTTATCCCTCACCTCCTCCAACCAAGTAATGGATTGTCTAGCCTCTCTGAGAGTCTTCTGAAGCTTCTTATGCTCTGCTTCTCTCCTTGAGTCCATAAAACCTCTCCTTTGGAAGTAGGCTTCCCTTCAAACAAACTCCTTCTCTTTACTTACTGGGCCCTTTGTATCTTCTGGAGCTTCTCTTCTATCTCTACTTTAGAACTGGCTGCACGATGATACAAACTAGTCATCTCCGTATTCTCAACTCTTAATTCCTGTATCAATGCTTCTAGCTTCTTATACTTCTCAACAGAGACAGTAGCCTGAACAGGTACTTCCTTTGGGTACAACGAAGCTTCAACTGAGAATGGAAGAAGAAAAGTCTCTACACGAACCTGTAACCAAGTAGCAAAAGGAGGATACGTCTTTGGATCCACTGTGCCAAATTCTTTCTTACCCTCCTTTGTCCTCACTTCCCAATCATGGGATGCCTCTATAACCAATTTCACATTCCCTTCTGCTGGAAAATACAAGGATTCATCTAACTCTTCATTGGATGGAGGATTCTTCAGGGGGTAGCCAAAATGCTTTTTGGACAACACCGAATTGTAACTTATCACTCCTTTTCTTCCTAGGAAAGGTACATTAGAAAATTCAACACACCTGGTAATGATCTCTTTTCCCACTAAATCTCTGCTGCATCCCCAAGCTATGTCATCAGAAGTTAGCCCCATCAATCTTCTAGCCCACTTCTAATCCTTCTTATGATCCTTAAAGGGCCCTAACTATGGAAGTCTCTTTGCAAACCACTAAGCAAATAAGGGAGCACAACAACTCATATACCATTTTCTCTTCTCATTTATGTGATGGACACTATAATAGAAATCCCCTAAAAATGTGGGCACTGGGTTTCCTCTGATGAAAATAGTGATGGCCTCCATACTTATCCAACCTTTCTCTCCAGGAAACAAACTTGTCCCATACACCATCAAGGCCAACAATGCGCTGAATTCTGACCATTTATTTCCCAAGGAAAAAACATGAGCTACTGTGATAAGAAAATCCAAGGCAAACCCTTTTCCTTTACCAGCTTCCAAACCTATCTTCACCCTAAGCATACTTAGATGACAATCACTTGCTATATCTTCATACGGAGGAACCCTCTCTGAAGTATAATAAGGAATACTCTCTTTGATAGGAATCTTCAGAATATCAGAAACTTATTCCAAGGTAGGGGATAAAATATAATCTGGGAACACAAAAACTCTTAGCTGAGGATTGTAGAACTGTAACAAGGAATGAAGACTATCTCTCTGATCAATAGTAGGCTTGTTTATGTAGCCCAAAATCTTCCCATACCAGCTTCTGAAGTCACTTAACACCTTGTAATTTTTAAGCTAATCAATTTATGAATACCCTCAATTTCTGGTTGAGGGAAAGTATAATGCATATTCCTCTTTCTGGGAGCCTCTCTATTCTCTGCCATCTGGATAAAGAACAATTACCGGAACTGGGTGCAGGATGCAAGTAACTACCTGAAAATGAAAACACAAACAATTAATGCGGGTATGATGCAATGCAAATGCAATGCATGCATATGATCAATGTATGTGACTGTCTGGATACTGGATACCAGGGCCAAGTGACCAAGAACCAGAATCCTCTAAATAAAGCCCCCATGAACAAGAACTCAGTCTCAAATGAGCCCAGATCAAATATCAAATAACTCAAGAACTCCAGAATCCATGTAACCATATCAAGTCATACGACTGTACCGATAATGAGGTATGATGAGGTTAAGGTCTCCTGCAAACCCCTCCCAATCTCACGAGTATGCTCCGGGTCAAACATCACAGACTCTCAAAGCCGAATAACAATAATACATTCACCATTTCCGAGAAATGGCTCATGACCAGATCAAGGAATCAGTTTGGCATTATGTACTACTCAGGGAGATCTCAGCGTGAGTCCAGGAAAACAAGCATCCTTTATAAGTCCCCAGCTTCAAGCACTGAAATCGAGAAACAATAGTACATTCAGCCCGTAGGATACGGTACTATCGTCATGCAACCAGATGCTTTGAATGAGTTCCTATAAAAGAACAGGCCATCCTATGCGAGTTCCCTATGGGCCCTCGGGTGCGAATGGGTTTGCCACAAAATGTGGTCTGCCATTGTCACCACTGGAGAGGGATGTTTCCATAAAGGTTCTCAATGATCGGTCCCCAGATGCACATAACTATCGAGGTCGTGTAATAATCCAAGAAATATTCCTACATCAAAACACTTCTATGAAAGTCGCAAGTCTGGGTGTGGAACTTACTACTACCAACATAGCAATATGACATGAAGCCAAAGTGATTGTCCACTCTAAGTCCTAGGGTGCACTCGAGCCTCGGTTACGAGCTCATCTAACAGTAACAAATCCCAGTGCCACCAAGCAGAAAACCAGTCCAGACAGTCCAGTATATACATATGATGCATGAAATTAAATACTGAAAACTGTAAATAAAGCTGTAAATAAAATTGTAAATAAACAACAGTAAAATAAACACACAACAACAAACAATCAACACCCAAAGAAACAGAAACACGCAAGCACTAGGAGAGACTCTCAAGGGAACCAGAGATTCTGGGTTCGTTCCCTAGCAGAGTCTCTAGCTGTCGCTCCCTGGATTTCTATCCTGGTACAAACGCGAAAGTGGCACGGAAAAGGTAAAGTCGCCATCCAAGAATTTTTATCCCAAAGGAATGGGAAAGGTAATGCTGCACAAACCGAAGAAAAGAAAAGGAATGACAAAGGTCCTGTGAACCAAAGAGACTGGGTTCGGGAGTCGGTTACGACCTGGAAAGATATTAGCACCCTAGATCGTCCGTCGTACTCGAGGGGATTCACACTTTCAAAGAAACTGTTTCAAAGGGTGAAGAAATAAAATGTGCTGCAAAACTTAAATTGAAACTGGATAAGAAAGAAAATAAAGGAGGAAAATGTAGGGAAAATAAAAGAGTGCTCGAACGGGCCCTACCTTGCTGCCTACGTACCTCATCTGGACATGAGGATCAGAGTCTCCATAGTTCCCCTAACTAGGGGTGGAAAATATTGCTTGTGTATTAAGCTTGAACGGCTTATGTCAATGCTCAGGTGTTGCAGGCTCAAACGACCAGTGCGTAACTGTCTTGCAAAGTGACAAGTAGTAGCAAGTTCGTATGTAAGGAGTGAGTGAGATGAGAAAAGAAGTCCCGAAGGAGAGACGTTTATTTTTTGTCCAGTGTTTTTTATGAGTTTTTTATGAGTGTGGCACAAGGAAGTGAACTCAAACTATTTTCCATGGAATGTGTAATTGCTACTATAATCCAAGATGGAATAATAGAACAAGCACACCAAGTAAGGAGAATTTACCCAAGACTTGTTTCCAAGGGCAAGGGCCTAAGCTCACTAACTTGTTGAACTTATTAGATGTTTTAGTGATTAAGAATGAAGAAGTATTTTTAATGGTTTTCTTGATAAAGATGAGCTCATGATCAGACTTGTGCATCATGCTAGACAAGTGTACTATTCCAAGATGGAATGAATACATATGCCCTATGGAATAAGGCTATACACAAGAAGTCACTTATTTCTTTATTAATGTGTCTTTTATGGTTTTTGTGTTGAGATGATAAGAGAAAGAAACAAAAGGATCTTAAAGGTAAAATCTAATGAGTAAATTCTAATCCTAAAATTATCATGCAAAGGTGGTCCTAAGATTAGTGTGGTTTGAAATCTATCCTAATGAAGAAGGAAATAAGAAATAAGGAGAAGAAAGAAGAACTAGAATACAACTTACTCCTCTAAAGGAGATAAGTTGTTTCTAAAGGGGAAAAAAATGAAGTTAAACACTAGATGGCATAAGGCAGATCACAAAGACAAATGAGAAAGCAAAAAATAAGAATATGAGATAGAGACTTGAAATGTGGATGTCATCCACACTTCACTTACCATATGCACCTACATGAAAAGGTTAGCTCATACACAAGTAACACCAAGAAGGCAAATGAGAACAATTAAACACAAGTGAGATACAAACAAGCAAATGATCATATCAAGGCCTCACAAACAGAAACAAGACACTCCACTCACATGCTAATATCAAACAAACAACATCTTGAAAGGATTAGGGCAAATAAGTCATCACAAAGTATCACAAGTCACCATGAAGAAACAAAGCACATATGAGATGAAAAGAGAGCATACAAGCTAAACATGCACCATACAACTCAAGTCCAGAACCCTAACATGGCCAATAAGTGTCTAAGTAACAAATAAGAACACACAAGAAAGCATACAAGTTCAATTAAGATCACACATGAGAGGCATATGAACATAGGAAGTGATGTGAGCATACATACAAATGTGAGACTTCATGAACAAGTATCTTAAGGAAAAACAAAGTGTAAACACCATACAAGGACCAAAGACTTATACACATACCAAGAGGACTCTAAACATCCTATAGGAGTTGGCACAAGTGCCCTCCTAACCTAAGAAGCAAGCAAGTAGCAAGAAAGGACCCAAATTAGGGCAATTAAGCAAGAAAAATCCTATTAAATCCAAACACCACTCAAGAATTCCACAATTAAACACAAATGTTCCTTAGACTCATAAAAACAACATGACAAAAGGAGAGGTCCACAAACAGAAGCAACCTAGGGTAATGGAGGTCCTACATTGCAACTTGGGTTTTGAAGATTACGCACAAAGCAACTTGACAAAAATCAACTTACAGATTCCTAAAATAATGAGATAAATCCCTAACAAACTACATCATGTCTATGATCCAGAGCAAAAAGAACCAAGTCAAAATTCAAATCCATGACCAAAATAGAAATTAAACAAGACAACATGCATTTTTTAAGAGAATTAAAAGGAATATTAAACTAAACAATTAATTCTAATACGAAAAATAAAAATAAATGGAAAATAAAAACATACAAAATGAAAGAAAATTAAAATTGATGTCCATGATTCTTTGGTGATTTTTTTAGAGATCTCTAGCTATTTTTAAATATTGAAAATCAAACAATTAATAAAAGAAATAAAAAAAATCAAATGGACACAAGGAGGTGCAATCTGCAAGATAATCCAGTTTAAATGAATGGGTCTGCAACAAAGAGGGGTGCAAATAAAATATCAAGCCCAACCAATCCAGCATGTTACTCATAATAATATGGTGGATATTCACTTATTCAGGAAAAAACAAAGGCCATTAGATCAAAGCAAATCTCAAGATCAAGTCAAAATTACAAACAAGACAACAATCCAAGTGAAACGGGCGTGTGTGCATCATAACTATGGTGTATTGGCAGGAATTTTGAATTATCAGAAACTAAATAAGAAATAGAAGGCACGTAAAAGGGAGCATGCATTTTTAATGCGTAATACCTCAAAATTTGCCCTCACATTTTCTCAACATTTTGCACAGCATTTTGCACGCCTGTGGTTGATGTAACGCCCCGATTCGATTTTCCCAATTTTCGTGGAGTCTTTTATTTTATTTGTATGATAATTGTTCTATTTGTGAAATTATCATGATGATATTTTATGTCGAGGAATTAATGTGATATGTTAGTGTGATATGTGATTTTACCATTTTATGAATTTTCGGGTAAAATTGGTTTGGAGGGTATTTTAGGTATTTGTTAATTAGTGATAAGTTAGAAATTAGTAGAATTGGTATTTTTGTGAGAGATTGATATTTGGTTGGAAAGAGTAGAGAAATAGAAATAGAGAGAAAAGAGAATAAGTTAGGAGAAAGAGAAAGAAAAGAAAATAGAAAGAAAAAGAGAAGAAAGAAAGGAAGAGAAGAGAAAAAGAGGAAAAGCTAGGTTTTATTCAAGATTTCTCCATGTAGACGAAATAACCAGGTAAGGTTTATAAACATTGTTATCTTGATATTGTGTATGATTATGTATGTGCTTGATTGGTTGGATTTTGGTTTTGATGAGTTTAGAGAAGATGAATAGTTAGGGTTTGAGAGAAAATGTGGGAAATTGGTAGATTAATCGGTTAGAACTTGATATAATCGAAGTATGAGGATGAATAAATGTTAATAATCATGTTTGTTGAGTTTTGGAAGAGTTTTGGGGGTTTTTTATAGACCTGTTATGCAGCTGGAAATTCTGGAAATCGTAGTGGTCGCTCAGCGAGCTATCCCTCGCTCAGTGAAAGTTCCAGGGTGATTCTCGCTCAGCGAGCGAGAGGGCGCTCAGCGAGCCTGTAGGTTTTGAGGGGATATGTGTTTTAATCCGTAACTTTAGTTTCGGGTATCCGTTTTTAGTGATCCTTATATCAATTCGAAGCTAGAAACGCGTAGAAACTAATGATGCTAAGAAAAGTAATTTTTACCAGACTTTTACCCAACTTTTCCGATAAAACGTAATTATGTTAATCATGGAATTGTGGGTTTGATTGTTGTGTTGTGGCCATTTGCCAAGTAGATACATTGCTTGAATTAAATGCGAATGTATGCTAATTGTATGAGATGAATGCATAACTATATTGTGAATATGTATGCATTTTCAAGAATGTTGTGTGTCAATTTTGCATGTAAGCATAATGTTTACATTCTTGTGCTGTGAGATTCTTTGTGAATCCGTTGTAGCATCGTGTGCTCATGTGGAGTGTGAGTGATTACTACAACAAGATCGTGTGTGTCGTACCTCGAAAAATACGATCCTCGCGAAAGACGCGGAAAAACAGACAAACAGAGTCGCCACCTAATTTTAATCTATTCCTAATAAAGGAAAAGGGAAATATAGATAAAACCTATAAAGGAAGGAACTTGGTCTTCGAAACCAAATTCTAGGTTCGGGAGTCGGTTACGCAAGAGGAAGGTATTAGCACCTCTTACGTCTGTTGTACTCAACGGGAACCTCTTAGTCTAATCTGTGATCGAATGCTAATTTATTAATGTCTTCTTAATGGTAAACGAGATGGAGAATGGTGGTTTTGTTCCTAGGGTGCTCGACAAGGATTGAGATCCGTGTGCCTACGTATTCCCTTGTGCAATGGGAAAGTCAGAGCCTCGTAGTTCGTGGTGTTAAGTTTGGTTTGTGTGTTTTAATAAACGATTATTTAGATCGCATTCTAACTGCTAAGCGTTGGCTTGTCTGCTCGCGATAGGAGGCGGAAGCGCTAGCTTGTTTGCGAGATAGAAAGGATTTAAATAATGTTCGCCTGGAGAAAATATGTCTGAATTAATTAATGTTTTAGGAACGAAAGGGTGAATGAACCACGTCCCGTGGGGCGAGCCTCAGGAGAGTCCATTCAAGAATTCGAGGAATGTTGGACTCCAGAATTCAGTTCTTTCGTTATTTGATTTGAAAGATCTTTGATAAAACTCATGTTTGTTTTTATGGTTTTCGAATTGAAGTGGACTTGATATATGGATCAAGTGTGCAATTATTTGGGTAAATATGCTATGGAAAACAAGAGTTTTGCATTTATTTGTTTTAAAGTTGAAAAGTTTGAAAAGTATGAAGTTTAAAAGTGCTTGTTGGCGATCGTAGGACGATCGACTTACGTGTGTGCAAAGTGAAGTGTGTAAATTTACTTGGCATTGGACCAAGCGGTTTGATTATCTTGGAAATGATTATTCTTAGTGTGCGCACTCATATTTATTTAGCAATTTATGGTTGGAATGCGAAAATAAATCACTCAAGTCTAAGCATCATACAAGCATACAACCAAGGAACGGACAAGCACGCAATCGATCACACAATCATCTCTTGTCTATGCGAATACTAACCGAAATAATTAATCATCTACACAAACTTTAAAAAAAAAGAACTTTTGAAAGGAGAATTCAATTTAAAAACAAACACTAAAATAAATTTGAATATATGAAAGAAAAACTCTCTTTTTTAATTTTTTTGCTATTTAAATAGAAAAAGTTACTAAATATTTTTTAATTAAGAATATAAAACACTATTTAATATTTCCATAATTTTTGTTTGTTTTGTTCGAATTAGAAAGAGAAAACAGAATATAATATTGGTATCATCTAACAGAACTTGTCTTGCAATCCCAAATTAAATCCTTAAGACCGATGCATTCTAGATTCTCGTGGTCAATATAAAATTTAATAGAAAAAAAAGTGAGGACCTAACCTTACTGGTATCATCGGTCAATGTCCAATGTCTCAATAAATACTAACAGAGTAAAAAGTAAGTAGAGCGTGCATATGTCCAATAAATATAGAAACAAACTCATATGACTCACCAATATCCATAGTTAATATTTAATAAAAAAAAAAAATTTGGAATGAACAAATTGTATTGTGAAAAAGGAAGAGGTAACTCTGCACTGATCATTGACAACTCAGCTATTGATTGTGGCTTGCAACATGATCTATGTATCTTGGGGAAAGTAAAAAACCAATAACCATTATTTGATCTTTTTAAAGCTTAAGATACTAAATAAAAACTTTTATTTATTAAGATTTTCCTTAACACAAGTGGTGCACACCCTCAAACAAAGAAAGAAACGTTGCTACTTTACCCATTTGCCTTCTGCATCTCTCTCTCTCTCACACAAATAACATTTCAGAAAAAAAAAAAACTTCAGAATAAAACCTAAACATTTTATCAAATTATGCTATTTACTCAGCTTCATCATCCTTTTAAAGGAGAAAAAAAGCTTCATCGTAGATCATCACCTAGTTACATAACAGTCAACGACGAAATCAACAACCACCATTAAAGACTTCAAGGAACAACCCGTACAATAAACCGTAAACGCAACATCACACAGAGGAAGCGAAATAAAAGTTTGATGCAAACAATCATCAACGATAGCAAGGGTGAAGCATAAAGAGGGAGAACGATTTTACCTGCTCTGAATGTTCTCAGAGGGACGACTTCCACAGGTATTGTCTCTTTTCCGTTTCTTTTCGTATGTGCTTTCTCTCTTCTTCTTCTATGCATTTTTTTGTGAAGTGTGGTGGTTGAGCTCAGTTCAAGATGAGTTCCAATGTAGAGCTCACAAGAACTTAACGAAAGAGCTTTAAGTGAAATTAGGGTTTGGAGGGGATTTTTGCAGAGTGACGATGAAATTCTTATAGTATGCTAGGTTTTTTTCCGTGTCCTCCCATTACACAATGATTGGCCTTATTTATAGGATAATTTGTGTGAGCTTCATACGCGTGAGATGAGAGAGGGTTTCAGATAATATTTGCTTCATACGTGAGAGGCTGAGCCGTGAGGATTTTGAATCCGTTAGAGAATCGTACAAAATTCTTCTGCAGGCATTTTGTGTGATTTTGTGGGGACCAATTTTGGGCGAGTCATTGTTTTGCGTTTGTCTGTAGCGTTTGAAAGAATTTCTAGAAGTCTTGTGGGGTCACTCTGATTAAATTGATTTCTTTACTGCATTACTTTAATTTTCACTGATGAATTTTCTTTTAACTGTGGTTTAAGCTTGTTTTCTTCATTACCTTCGTGATTTTGTCTTTTCTGCTATCATGAGAATACTGAACCCTGTTGTTATTCCATGGTAATATGTGTTCTTGTAATTGATTCAAAACTTTTCCCTCTTTGAATGTCTTGAGAAAAACTTTTGCATGGCTGTTACTAGGATTATGAACGTTTTATGTGATGCTTCAATTGTCAACAACATGATACATTGGGAATTTGACATTTGCACTTGTTTCTTCTATTTTCTTTACCGAGATGACAAGTTTTTTTATTGCTGGTTGCAGACCTTAGAAAGATGATCTTTGCAGACATGGTTTCTTTCCTACATAACTTTTGATTTTTCTTAAAGTGTGATGTTATGGCTTGTGTGGCAGGTCAGACGTAACAGAAACCGCGGCTAGCTATAACTTGCAGTATGAGCATCAGGGGTGGTATGGCTTATAGCAAGATGTTCTTGAATAAAAACTAGCTTGGTTTGATGAACACATAGATCTAAACTTGTAAGCTCTTTGATTACCATTGAACATTTCTTGTAACTTAAAGCTTAGCTTGATGCTTGTTGCACCCATGTGATAATTTCTTGAAACTTTGTCATCTTTCCTTCATAAGCATTGACCATTATTTCTGTGTTTGGTTACAGGTTTTGCAAAACCTTAGTTAAAGTAATAATATATCCAATTCCTTGGGAGGTTGATTATGAAGGACCCATGACAGAGTTTTATATCTTGGGTACGTTGAGCACACCATTGTCTTGCTCTGGTTTTCCATTGTGCATATAGAGTTTTGCTCAATCCCCCTGTTTGTAGTATATATTGTACATGATGAACACTTTTTAAAGGCTTGTTTATATTGGAGACATGAAACATTTGAATAACCTTCAGCTTGTTTTGATTTGAGTATTTACATGGTTTTTCTGACTATGTTCTAATCTCTTTCATGTGTACCTTGTTGGAGGAGTCTATCAATAAGTTCAGAACTTAAGTTGATGAAGACTTGGATGGCGACTTGTCGTGTACGAAACAATTCAAGTAAGGAGATTTGGAAGTGAGGATTCTGGTTCATGAGGTTTTGACTTGAGCTTGAAATGAGGTACATCTTGATGTGTCTGTTGTGATCATGGGTTTCTATGCGTGATCGAACATATCTATTTTCGTATTGAACCGTATACCTTGTATTCCCTTTGGTTTTGAATGATTGAATTGATTCCTCTTGCTGCATGGAAACTTTTTTGGTCATTGCTTGTATTGAGCCTTGTATAACTTACTGATTTCTGGAAATTTGTAGGTGGAGGATTATTTTGATGTGCTTTTCAACTTTGCATATCATGAGGAGCGAGTCTTGAAGTTTTGACGAGGCATGGTCGTGGAAATTTAAATGATGGAATGATGGAGATTTTGATTTTAGGCTTAGGTTTCTTAGAAGTATCATGTGTTACTTCCCTTGTAAACAAATCTGTGAGCTGAAATACTCTTTGGACCTTGTAACTATTTTGTGAAATATGAACTTATTTCCTCTTTGTGTGATTCTCTTTTATGTGCATCCTTTTGAGTTAATTGGATCATCACCTTGTATTGAACATGAGAAAAATAGGAATTACTCTTGTGACAACATGGTACTTTGACACCTTAGGCATAATATGAACACTAACTGTATTAGTTAGCTTGAGTCTTCTTTGTATAAATGTGATTTCAAACAAATAACATGAATGGATTATTTGTAGCTTTTTCCCACTCAAGGAAAAACAATGAATTGATATTGATAGGTGATGACCAAATACAATTCGTTGGCTGGGCATCATTAAAAACTTGCAACTTGTAATTGTTTTACCAAACATACGTCTCCATTGGAAAAAAATTGGATATGGTAACACAATCCTTTTGAAGTATCACTTGGAAATGAACATAAAGAACGCTTGAAATTTATTTGCTTGTCACCAGGAATAACTTGTAACAACTTGGCATTATTATTGTGGCCTTCAATCAAACCTTTACTTATGGGTTGAACAATTCCTTAGAAGAAATACCCTGAAAATAAGGACATCATATTGCCACCATATTTGAGAAAACAAGGACCAAATCAACTCAAAAAACACAGCTACTTAAGGCCCACCCTATGTCATCTTTATATCTTGCAATCATTGAGAATGTCATTATTTTGAGAAGCTCCCCCCTTTTTTAGCAATGGCTCATGTATGAGCTAAAAATAAATATTTTTAACATGACAGGGAGTATAAGCCTAAACAACCATTTGAATCATGACTTAATGGATTATGTCCTAATTCGTGAGAGTTCACCTTTCTCTGGTCTATTGTTGAATGTACCAACAAAACCTGTTAGTCATAATAATCATAGGCACAACTTAATTCTCACGAGATCTTGGCTGGAGGCCAAATGATCTTTTAGGGAGAAAAAAATGAAAAATATAGGACAAATTTGGGGTATGACAGATGCCACTATCTAATAGCCTTGGACCCGAAGAAGTGAACTGCTGCATGGCGTTCAAATTTCTTTTAGGGTAAAAGTCAATTAGATATAAGAAGACCCTAAATTTTGTCTGACAAGAAAGAAAATATGATACAATAAAAAAAATATGCACATGGGATGGTAGATTGCACAAAATTTCTGAGATTCTTTGAATTAACAAAGTAGTATCTCAATTTACTAAATGAAATTCTTCAGATTGCGTGAAGCAGTACCTTATCAATTAAGGCTCTTCGACAACTATTAAAGTGATCTAACGAAGAAATGAGACCTTTCACATCCCATGAAACAAAATCTTACAATATAAGGCTTTTCAGGGATGTTGAGAGCATTATCTCTGCTAGGGGAAGTAGGATTCTAAACCAATGAAATAGTATCTTATTGATTGGGATATTCAAACACAGGGAGTGATACCTCAATCGCATATAAGATTCTCCAAGGGTACTATAGCTACATTTCCCACTAAAATATTAGATTTTCTAGGTCAAGCGAAGCAGTCCCCTTTAAGGGTTCTTTGGTGATACTAGAATAATATCTTTACTACAACATGATATTCTTTGGGTCTTTGAAGCAGTTCCTTATCAATTAAGGCTCTCCGGAGAATGCCAAAGCAGTATCTCGAACAAATGAGATTCTCTAATCCAAGCAAAGGAGTACCTTAACAATAAAGGCTCTTTGGGGGATACTTAAAGAAGTATCTCAAACAATGATACAAGATTTTCTATATCGTGTGAAGCAGTTCCTTACATTCAAGGATCTTCAGTGATACTAGAACAATATCTTTAGCGAACATGAGGTTCTTCGGGTCTTGCGAAGCAGTACCTTTTCGACTAAGGTTCTTCAGAGGATGCCAAAGCAGTACCTTGAACAAAATGGTATAAGATTTTCCAGATTATTTGAAGCAGTTCCTTACCTTCAAGGATCTTCAGTGGTACTAGAACAATATCTTTACCGAACATGAGGTTCTTCGGGTCTTGCGAAGCAGTACCTTTTCGACTAAGGTTCTTCGAAGGATGCCAAAGCAGTACCTTGAACAAAATGGTATAATATTTTCCAGGTCATGCGAAGCAGTTCCTTACAATCAAGGCTCTTCGGTGATACTAGAACAATATCCTTACCACAACATGAGATTCTTCGGGTCTTGCGAAGCAGTACCTTTTCGACTAAGGTTCTTCGGAGAATGCTAAAGCAGTATCTCGAACATACTTTCAGGATACTCTCTGCTTGGAGAGCAACAAAAGGAGATGATGGGTATCATCACTATCAACTATAAAGTTGAAGAATGATTTGCTGGGGAATAGAAATCTGCAAGCACATGTGGGATATCAGCTCCTTTCAAAGGAATACCGCTGAACTTGAGAGAGAAAGGCCCTGGACGCACGTCCTGGATCCTGTTATGCTATCCCGATATGACCTCGTACATTGTATGATGCACAATGATTCATATGAGAATGCAATGATTAATGATTCTAATGCAAATGCTTTGTTATATGCTAATGATTAATATGATTGTGTTTGATGACATTCTTATTTTCGGACAAGAATGTTATGTATACCATGCTTGTGACAATGCAAATGGTTGTATATGCTGTAGATAAGTTTTCGGTAATTGTCAAGGATATCGGACTTTGGAGGGATGAATGCCAACGTGGTGGACTTTTAGCTTATTGTAGTTGCCAACAAAGTGGACTTTGGAGAGGTGTGCCAAACATGGTTGGGCTTTTGGCTTTCTGGTAGTTACCACCATAGTGGACTTTTGGAAATAAGAGAGCGCCAATAAAATTGGTCTTTTGCTTTTTAGTAGTTGCCAATAAAATTGGACTTTGGGTTTTATGAAGGATGCCAACATGGTGGACTTCAAGCTTTTTGGTGGTTGCCAATGAATATTGGACTTTGGGGTGTGGTAATAGATTTTCCAATACTTGGTACACGAGACCCTGATAAAGCTGTAAGCAACAAGAAGAGAGACATGAGTGCCCCTGGCAAAATTTCGACTGAAGTTTAACATCCGTCAATGTGATATGCTATCTGTACTGAAACAATCATGGTGACTGGCAATGATACTGATGTTAACCAAAGGGAAAACTGTCAAATTGCTCCTGTCAACCAAAAGAGATAATCATACTACCTTTCAAACATTGTTATTATTTTTACCAAAATTTTAAAACAAAGTTTATCAATGATAAAAACATTTTGCAAACAAACACATAAAGTAAAAAATGATTGAGCACAATTTTGACGAGAAATTTCTCTTTTCATTGCTAAAACCCAAGAAGGGTATGAATGTACATACAGATGCAATTCCTTAATGAGGTAATTGCTGTGCAAGGAAAGTACAATGGCGATGAAAATAAATGAGGTTCCAGTGAGTTTCGACACTTCTATGGTCCCTATATCTCTGAAAATCTCATTAGTTAAACTTTGTAGGAAGATGATTGAATTGATCTTTCCCTTTCGTAGCTCTCCA
This sequence comes from Lathyrus aphaca, assembly GCA_963966055.1. Lineage (NCBI taxonomy): Eukaryota > Viridiplantae > Streptophyta > Magnoliopsida > Fabales > Fabaceae > Lathyrus > Lathyrus aphaca. The sequence goes on from OZ014523.1 coordinate 168,223,010, forward strand.
GAGTCAAGTGGGTGTACAAATTACAATATTTGCCTTGGAATTAGTCCCTAACTTTTGCCTGGATTGCCCTTTCGGGTTTTCAATCCACCGGGACGCCCTTTTTTGCCTGAGCCGCCCTTTCGGGTTTTCAACTCAGTGGGCTAGATTTTTTATTTTTATCCCTAATTTTTGCCTGGACCGCCCTTTCGGGTTTTCAGTCCACCGGGATAGCCATTTTTTTCCTAAGTCGCCCTTTTAGGTTTTCGACTTAGCGGCTTTTTATTCCACTTTTTTTTAGGCATAATATCTCTTGACTGCATCTGCGTTCACGGGGGTAGATAGTTCTTCACCATCCATACTCGTAAGGATCAAGGAATCTCCGGAGAAAGCTCTCACCACCACAAATGGTCCTTCATAATTAGGCTCCCACTTGCCCCTGGGTTCTCTGTGCATGGTGGTGATTCGTTTAAGCACCAAATCACCTTCCTAGTAGGTCTGAGGACGCACTTTCTTGTCAAAAGCTTTCTTCATACGCCTCTGGTAAAGTTGTCCATGGCACAGTGCCGTCATACACTTTTCTTCAATAAGATTGAGCTCATCAAACCTTGTTCGGACCCATTCTGCTTCGTCTAATTTAGCTTCCATCAGAACTCGCATTGAAGGAATTTCAACTTCTATTGGGAGGACAGCTTCCATGCCATATACCAAAGAATAAGGGGTTTCCCCTGTCGAAGTGCGTACTGAGGTACGGTAACCGTGCAGCGCGAAAGGTAGCATCTCATGCCAATCCTTATACGTGACCACCATTTTCTGAATGATCTTCTTGATATTCTTATTTGCAGCTTCGACAGCTCCGTTCATCTTGGGTCTATATGGTGTTGAATTATGATGCTCGATCTTGAAACTGGCACATAACTCTTCGATTGTCTTGTTATTGAGATTTGACCCGTTATCAGTAATGATCCGGTGAGGAACCCCGTATCTACATATGATGTTATTCTTCAAGAGTGAGCAACCACTTGATTGGTAACATTAGTGTAAGAAGCGGCTTCGACCCACTTAGTGAAGTAGTCTATGGCAACAAGTATAAACCTATGCCCGTTTGAGGCCTTTGGTTCAATCATCCCAATCATATCTATTCCCCACATGGAGAAAAGCCATGGCGAAGTCAAGACGTTCAATGGAGTGGGAGGTACGTGCACCTTGTCAGCATAAATTTGGCATTTGTGGCATGTTCGAACATGAGCATAGCAATCAGCTTCCATCGTCAGCCAATAATATCCTGCTTTAAGGATTTTCTTTGCCATGGTATGCCCGCTCATATGGGTACCAAACAGTCCTTCATGCATCTCCTTTATGATTTGCTCTGCCTCCTGTTCATCTACACATCGGAGTAGGATCATGTCATGATTTCTCTTGTACAAGAACTCCCCATTTAGAAAGAAATTTGAGGCCAATCTTCTTAGCGTTCTTTTATCCATACTCAAAGCACCTTCTGGGTATTCTTTCTTCTCCAAGTAGCGCTTGATATCATAGAACCAAGGCTTGACACTTGATTCTTCTTCAGCTGTCAGACAATGAGCAGGTTCTTCAAAATGCTTGAGATCAATGGAAGGCTGATGATTAGGCCAAATCAGTTGGTACATAGATGCCAGCATTGCCAGAGCGTCAGCCATTTGGTTTTCACTACGAGGCACATGGGTGAAAGTAATATCATTAAACCTAGGGAGTAACTTCAACACATAATCCCGATACGGAATTAGATGATCACATCTTACTTCCCAATCTCCTGTAGTTTGATATATCACCAGAGCTGAGTCACCATATACATCGAGTGTTTTAATCCTCAGATTAATGGCTTCTTCTAGTCCCATAATGCATGCTTCATATTCAGCCACATTGTTCGTGCACGGAAAACAAAGCTTAGCTGTAAAAGGTACATGAAAATCCTTAGGAGATGTCAATACTGCCCCAATTCCACATCCACGATCATTAGCAGCCCCATCGAACATGAGAGTCTATCGCTCCCCTGGTTCAGGTCCTTCGTCAGGTCCAGGTTCTTCATAGTCTTTAATCAACATGATGTCCTTGTCCGAAAAGTCAAACTTCAAAGGTTGGTAATCCTCCACAGGCTGGTAGGCAAGATGATCTGCTAGTACGCTGCCTTTGATGGCCTTCTGAGTGACATATTGAATATCGTACTCTGACAAAAGCATTTGCCATCGGGCAATCTTACCAGTGAGAGCTGGTTTCTCAAATATATATTTAAGAGGATCCATCTTGGAAATCAAATATGTCGTATGGGTCAACATATTTTGTCTGAGACGTTTGGCAGCCCATGCGAGAGCACAACAAGTCTTCTCGAGTGCTGAATACCTCGTTTCACAATCATTGAACTTCTTACTTAAGTAGTAAATGGCATGCTCCTTCTTACCAGTCTCATCTTGTTGCCCCAACACACAGCCCATGGACTCGTCAAGAACTGTCATGTACATTATTAAAGGCCTTCCAGGAACGGGAGGTATCAAGATTGGGGGTTCTTGCAAATATTCCTTAACTCTATCGAAGGCTATTTGACATTCATTATCCCATTCAATTGCTTGATCCTTTCTTAAGAGCTTAAAGATCGGTTTGCAAGTAGCAGTGAGATGTGAAATAAATCTGGCGATGTAGTTCAATCTTCCAAGGAAACCTCTGACTTCATTTTCAGTTCTTGGCGTAGGCATACTCTGAATAGCTCTAACTTTGTCGGGATCGACCTCAATCCTCTTCTGACTCACAATGAATCCTAGCAACTTTCCGGATCGAACCCCAAATGTGCACTTATTCGGGTTAAGTCTGAGCTTGAATTCTCTTAATCGCACAAACAACCTTTGCAGGTTAACACTGTGTTCCTCCTCTGTTTGGGATTTAGCAATCATATCGTCAACGTAAAATTCAATCTCTTTGTGAATCATATCATGAAAGAGCATTACCATGGCACATTGATATGTTGCTCCAGCATTTTTGAGTCCGAATGGCATCACCTTATAGCAAAAAGTTCCCCACGGCGTGATGAACGTGGTCTTCTCCATGTCTTCTGGATCCATTTTGATCTGATTATATCCGGAGAAACAGTCCATAAAAGAGAACACAGAAAATTGAGCTGTATGATCCACCAATACATCGATGTGAGGTAGTGGGAAATCGTCTTTAGGAATAGCTCTGTTCAGGTCTCTGTAATCGACACACATGCGGACCTTTCCATCTTTCTTTGGAACTGGCACGATGTTGGCGATCCACTGTGGGTATTTTAGCTATTGCCAGAAATCCAGTGTCAAATTGCTTTCTTCCTTCTTCCCGAATCTTGAGGGCCATGTCTGGACGAGTCCTTCTCAACTTCTGCTTAACTGCTTGACATTCTTCCTTGAGTGGCAACTTGTGTACGACAATATCAGTATTCAGCCCAGGCATATCCTGATATGACCATGCGAACACATCGGCGTACTCATGGAGGTGCTCTATCAATTTTGGCTTCACTTCAGCTTGCAGAGAAGCACCTATCTTCACTTCTCGTTTATCCTCCTCTGATCCCAGGTTGATAACTTCAATGTCCTCTTGGTGCGGCTGGATGACCTTCTCTTCCTGTTTGAGTAGTCGGGCTAACTCCTCAGGGAGTTCACAATCTTCCTCGTCTTCTTCGTCCGCTTGGTTGATCGGACAATCGAAGTCATATAGGACCATAGAAGCGTCGTCATCAAGGACCTCGGTGGTGTCTCTGCATGTTTATGATTTATGCATTTATTTTAGAAAGTGTGTGCATTAAAACATTTCCATTTTATTATGAAAGAAAAAAAACGAAAGAAAGAAAACAAATATTGAATGCAAATTGTCGATTTATTATATTGATAATCAAAGTTTTAAAACATTGGTGGCCTGACAACATTCCAATATGCTTTGGGCAGAGCATATGGTTTTGAAAAAGAAGCAGAATTACTTTTTAGTGTAAATAAACTGAGGAATCTCGACAGTCCTCCAATTCTCTAATTCCTCCCCTGGATTGGCTTGACGAATCCAATTAAAAATCACTTCATGATAGTCTTCGTCCGAGATCATTGCAGCGTGATCTTCAAAGATGTATCCGACACTTGTAAATGTATCACTCACCCGAGGAAATTGACCACGCTCTTCATATGCAGATACCATTGTTGCGCTGGAAGATGGCTGATAGCCAATGCCATACATGTCTCTTTTATCTTGCACCTCGACAACTTTTCCCCAGCCCTGTGTGTTCCCAGTTTCCAAGACAGCCAAAACTTCCTTCAGGGAGGCCATCGACATTGACGGTTGTTGGTGCTCAGACTCTTGTTGTACTGCCAGCATACTCACTATTTCAAAAGATTGAAATGGTGTCTCGACGGTCTCGCCTTCAACATCAATATATCGGAATGAGGTCAAATGACTCACCAGTATATCTTCCTTGCCTCCAATCACCACTATTCGGGTCTGCATAGGGAACTTCAGTTTTTGATGAAGAGTAGACGTAACGGCCCCTGCGTTATGAATCCATGGTCTTCCCAAGAGACAACTATACCCAGGATGGATATCCATTACTTGGAAAGTAATGGTGAAAAATGCAGGTCCTATCTTGATCGGGAGATCCACCTCTCCTATAACCGCACGCCTGGAACCATCGAAGGCTTTTACTATCAATGTGCTCGGCTTCATCACCACTCCTTGCACGGGCATTCTTTCCAACGTCGTCTTTGGCATCACATTTAAGGAGGAACCAATATCCACCAACACCCTCGACAGCAACGTATCTTCACATCTTATGGAGATGTGCAAGGCCTTATTATGGTTTTTCTTATCAGCAGTGAGCTCTTCATCATTAAAGCCAAGGAAGTTACCGGTGGTAACACTGGCTATGACGTCATCGAATTGGGCTACCGTAATGTCTTTGGTAATGTGGGCTGCACTTAGCACTTTTAGCAAAGATGATCTATGTGCTTTAGAACTGAGTAATAAAGCTAACATAGATATTTTGGCGAGCTGATCGACTACCTTGTAGTCGCTTTTCTTGATAATCCTTAAGAACTCTTCTGCCTCCTTCTGAGTGAATGCAGCTTTCGGAGACGATGGATCCGTTAGTGACCCTTGAGGAACAGGAGTGACAACCGGTGCAGCAGTTGCCTTTTGTTTTTGATTGGATGACGACTCTACCGATCTTGGTGCAAACACTCGTCCACTACGAGTCACCTCACTTGGTCCGGCAATGGATGTTACAACGGGAAATTCAATATTGATGGGCTGCCTCCTCTGTCCTTGTCTAGCATTCACCGGTTCATAACTCCAAGGTATAGCTTGGTTATTCTCCCCAGTGTAGGGAACTAAATATTCCAGAACTATAGGAGTGACATTGTTTGGAGTCTGAGGTGCATCATAATACACCTCAGTTGCAGCCACCATCCTGCTCTTCTTCTTTCCTCGTCTTTCGATCTGTATCAAACCTTGATTGAGGAGTCCTTGCAAACACTCCATGATATCTTCCTCGGAATGATCAACCCCTTCATCTTTTACCAACATCAAACCTGATTTCTCCAATTGTTCCCCAATCTTAGCCATTGGAGTTTGAACGTCTTCTGCCTTTAGAATTAACTCACACTCGTCTTCCCCCTCCACGACATTAACAGTCGCTCCTCCATGAGGTGGCATGGGGTTGTTTTTGACATTTGGGCCTCTTGGAGTAAAAGTTAGATCCTTTGACTCCACCAAATCCTGCACGTGATTTTGAAATATATAACATTTGTCTATAGTGTGTCCAGGCGCACCTTTGTGGAACTCGCAGGTGGCATTAACATCGTAATTTGGAGGATAAGGGAAGGTGGCTGGTCTTAAATTCCTCAAAGTCAGTTGTCCGTGTTTGTTCAGCTGATTAAAGATATCTCTGTAAGGCATGGGGACCGGATCAATGTGCCTTCTTGGTCTAGGCTGCCTCTGCACTGGACCATTTCGTCTGTATTGCTGATTGGGCTGTTGTGCAGGAGCCTGCTGATATTGTTGGTGTTGTTGAGCCTGTGGTTGATATGGAGCTGGTGCAACATTAGCCACGTGCCCATAAGACATGTTATACGGCAAGCTGGCTCTTCCTCTCATAATAGCATCGGCTTCTCCTTCCCTCTTCTTTTGGAAGTTAGGATAAGGTTTCTTGCCAACATTTGTAGAAGTGGCTGCTCCTTTGCCCTTTTTCAGCTGGCTCTCAATCCTTTCTCCTACGGACACGATTTCAGAGAAACTAGGAAAACTAGCTCCCATCATCCGGTCCATATATTTGTCCTCCAGTGTATTTAAAAACATGTTTGTTAACTTTTTAGGAAGTAATGGCGGCTGAACCCGTGCAGCGAGTTCTCTCCACCTTTGTGCGTATTCTTTGAATGACTCATTGTTACGCTGAGTCATGTCTTGCAGTTGAGTGCGATTGGGTGCAAGATCCACATTGTACTAGTAATGTTCAAGGAATGCACGAGAGAGGTCATTCCACGTTTTGACTCGGCCTCTCTCCAACTGGACATACCATTCCAATGATGCTCCAGACAGGCTATCCTGGAAATAATGAATTAGGAGCTGGTCGTTCCTAGCATATAAAGCCATCTTTCGGCAGTAAGCCCGAAGATGAGTGTGAGGACAACTATTCCCTTTATATTTATCGGGAAAGTCCGGAGCCTTGAACTTATAAGGGATTACTAATCCTAGCACAAGACACATCTCCTCAGCATCTAGACCCGGAATGGTCTTAATATCCATTGCCTTAAGATTTTCCTCCATTGAGCGCAACCTCTCTGCTCCTGGCTCGAGAAGAGCTTCAGTACGGTGAACCGGTGGGTCCACATAAAAGACATCAAACTGCTCATCCATGTCCTTAAATGACCCATGGTGAACTGCTAAAGATGGTAAGTTGGGTGGATTTTCCCCAATAAGATTGAAGTTCTCTTTGGTAGTCCCCGAAGTGCCGGCTTGTTTGGCGAGTTTCTCATCTTCTTCTTCTCTCTTGGCCATAGTGATGACCTCGAGGATTTGGTCCAGCTTTCCTTTGAGTGAATCAATATCTGACCTCATTGCGTTCTGCTCCTCTTGGATTTGCTCCAAAGTCATTTTGTAAATCTTTCTAGTCTCGTACCTCCATCGGAAAATCCGGAAAGTCAGCTTTTATGTGGAGGGAAGGTAAAATGTATGAGTTTGTGCTTTTATGCAAATGGGACGCATGAAAATGCGAGGATGATATGTTTTATGGCTTTTATTTTCAGGGGAATATTCACAAGCATAAAATGATTTATTTTTCGAGTATAGCATTCAAAATATTATGAATACAAAATAAAAGAAAACTCAAGGTCTCATTCATTTAATTCAATAAGGTACCGAAATACAACCATTACACCAAGTTCTTTTCAAAATGTAAACAAAAGAAAAGAAAAACAAATACAACAATTAAACTGCCGGCTTCCGTGTTTCACATTCTTTCACTTTCTCCTTGAATGCCTTCAACATGGCCTGACACATCTCAAGAAAGTACCCCAAGCTGGGGAGTGACTGTCGTTGTCTTCGAATTCTTCCATCGCCATTGAGATCCTGAAGGGTAAATCCTTAGCTTGTTGGTTGAACCATTCAATAAAACTATTAAGCTTACCATGGTACATATCCCTCTCTTCAGTTCGAACATTCACAACACGCTCATACCCGTCAAAACAATCTTTCACCTTTTTCCTTGCAGATTCCCAGATCTTGCGGTCTTTGAGAAGACTTTCATATTGGTCATTCCAGTGTTGAGCGCTTTTTCAGGCGTTGTCAGCTTCTTGGCATTTCAAATTCCAATCCTTCACTGAAAGCTTAGAGACATTCATTACTTGAACTTTAAGATCATATTCCCGCCTGGAACTTGCTACTGCCTGGTTGAGGGATTCAGTGAGTCTTTTGATCTCTTCCCCAAGCTCATCTTTTACCCCTTTTACTTCTTGGTTAACGCAGAAGAACCATTCTTCATTATCTGCACTTCGCTTGTAAGCTTTGTTCAAATCCTTCTTTAGGTGGCTCACTTGATAACAAGTCTGATCTAAACAACCTTTGACATTAAACTTCTTTCATTGTTCATCATCAGCCCTTCCTTGAATAACTTCAAGTTGAGCAGTCGTGCGAGTAAGATCAAATTTCAAGCCATTCTTCTCATATGTCACCTGTTGCAGCTGTGAAGTAAGTTCCTCATTCTCTTTCCCAAGGCTTGCCATCTTTGCCCTAAGTACTTCAACCTCTTCATATGACACAGGTACCTGCTCAGGAGTAGGAGGTCTAGAAGGAGCCTCCAAGGAGAAAGGGAGTTTGATAACTTTAACTCTTTCTATGACCCACTCCCGATATGGAATTCTGGTCACACCATCCCTCTTTCTTAGCTCAGTACCCTTGGTATGGATCTTTTCCCAAGACTTAACAATCTTATGGAGTAGAGATGGGTCTCTGGTTCCCATGTCATGCAGTATCATCTCTTCTAAGTCTTTGTCATCTGGCTTTCCCAATATAGGGTACTCAAATTGTCGTATAACTAAAACAGGATTATAGTTAATACAAACTTTGGTCCCTATTAATGGAACATTACAAAAACTCCCATAATCCATGATTATCTCTTCAGCATTCAACTTATTAGGATACCAAGTGATGTTTCTATCAGTAAGAGACACCAATTTCTGAGCCCATTCTTTGTCCGTCATATTCGGCACAAGTGAATTGCGCTTGAATATGTGTGATGTAAGCCACTTGTAAAGTAAAGGGAAGCAAAATGTCAAGACGGTACCTTTCTTTTCATGAAGGAGATGAAGATTATAAAAAACATCAGCCAAGAGTGGAACAATGAGACTCTGACCTTTCTTCCAGACAGCCCAATACACACTGACAGCAGTTGCATCAATGAAGTCATAAAAAGTTGGAAAAAGCACTAACCCATATATGAGAAGAGCTAGTACATTCACCAAAGCATCCCAGCATTTACCCTTAAACAAATTCGTAGCTTCTTTCTCCAAATAAAGCCTTCGGAAACAAAGCAACCCCTTCTTTCCCTTCCAATTGTTCTTAGCTGTTGGCACATCAATCTCAAGTGCCTCAGCTAATTCCTCAACCTTAGGCCATATTCCAATCATAGTATAGGGTGCCCTACACTTTGCAGTGAGACCCATGAACCCTTCAAACTCTTCCAAAGTAGGAGTCAACTGAAAATCTTGAAATAAGAAGCTTCACATTTGTGGATCATAGAATTGTGCCAAGGCAGTGATAGCTGGCATTTGTACTCTAACAGCAAGGAGGTCAACAATTCGGCCGAATCTCACATTCATTATTCCTTTGTAAGTAGTAGGAGTACCTTCTAGACATGCTCTAACAACAGTGGTATTTGGTACAAAGGTCTTCAGTTGCAGTGGTTTTCTTTTCTCTGAATTTATTGTTACTTTGAATGCAAAACAAACTGCTGATAAATAATTCCCTGAAAATAAATTTATTCGTAAGTCATGATGCTTTTATGCAAATGATTAAGAATGCATATCAACTGGATCCAGGATGACACAAGTAACTTCCAAACCCTATTAAAATGTAGGTCGCAATAATTTTGTTCTAGATTCTTTACCCACAAACCCGCTCACAGGGTAGCTTCTATGGTAACAACATCAAGGTACTCAAGGTCACGAACGCTAATCGCATTATCATCCTGCCACAGGCTAGCTATATTATGACGATAATAACGATAAGGTCTACCTCAAGTGGAGTTCTCGTGTTAGGCGTACGAAGGGGCGAGCCTTCAGAGACTAACACTACATAACTACCAACATTGAAACTGGTTCTAAAAGTGGGTCCCAGAGTCACAGCCCTTTCATGAATCAAGTCATGTAAAAGGCTAGTTGCGTTATGACGAGATATATGAATAGGTCTACTCTTTGGAGGAGCTTTCGTGCTAGGCTTGCAAGGAGCGAGTCCTTGAAGACTAACACTAATGACTACCAAATCTAACTTAGGCGTTCTCTCTTCTTGTGATGTCAACCCAGGATCCAATAAGCAAATATAATAATGAGCATTATGATAAAGAAGAAAGCGATAAATAAGCATAAATAGTAATAAATAAAGAAGACAAGTAAAACAAGTTAGCAAACAAACGCAAGAACAACCAAGTTAGGCTCGACTCTCTTATGCACAAGGCTAGTCCCCAGCAGAGTCGCCATCTGTCGTACCTCGAAAAATACGATCCTCATGAAAGACGCGGAAAAACAGAAAAACAGAGTCGCCACCTAATTTTAATCTATTCCTAATAAAGGAAAAGGGAAATATAGATAAAACCTATAAAGGAAGGAACTTGGTCGTCGAAACCAAATTCTAGGTTCGGGAGTCAGTTATGCAAGAGAAAGGTATTAGCACCTCTTACGTCCTTTGTACTCAACGGGAGCCTCTTAGTCTAATCTGCGATCGAATGCTAATTTATTAATGTCTTCTTAATGGTAAACGAGATGGAGAATGGTGGTTTTGTTCCTAGGGTGCTCTGCAAGGATTGAGATCCGTATGCCTACGTATTCCCTTGTGCAATGGGAAAGTCAGAGCCTCGTAGTTCGTGGTGTTAAGTTTGGTTTGTGTGTTTTAATAAACGATTATTTAGATCGCATTCTAACTGCTAAGCGTTGGCTTGTCTGCTCGCGATAGGAGGCGGAAGCGCTAGCTTGTTTGCGAGATAGAAAGGATTTAAATAATGTTCGCTTGGAGAAAATATGTCTGATTTAATTAATGTTTTAGGAACGAAAGGGTGAATGAACCACGTCCCGTGGGGCGAGCCTCAGGAGAGTCCATTCAAGAATTCGAGGAATGTTGGACTCCAGAATTCAGTTCTTTCGTTATTTGATTTGAAAGATCTTTGATAAAACTCATGTTTGTTTTTATGGTTTTCGAATTGAAGTGGACTTGATATATGGATCAAGTGTGCAATTATTTGGGTAAATATGCTATGGAAAACAAGAGTTTTGCATTTATTTGTTTTAAAGTTGAAAAGTTTGAAAAGTATGAAGTTTAAAAGTGCTTGTTGGTGATCGTAGGACGATCGACTTACGTGTGTGCAAAGTGAAGTGTGTAAATTTACTTGGCATTGGACCAAGCGGTTTGATTATCTTGGAAATGATTATTCTTAGTGTGCGCACTCATATTTATTTAGCAATTTATGGTCAGAATGCGAAAATAAATCACTCAAGTCTAAGCATCATACAAGCATACAACCAAGGAACGGACAAGCACGCAATCGATCACACAATCATGTCTTGTCTATGCGAATACTAACCGAAATAATTAATCATCTACACAAACTTTAATAAAAAATAAGAACTTTTGAAAGGAGAATTCAATTTAAAAACAAACACTAAAATAAATTTGAATATATGAAAGAAAAACTCTCTTTTTTAATTTTTTTGCTATTTAAATAGAAAAAGTTACTAAATATTTTTTAATTAAGAATATAAAACACTACTTAATATTTCCATAATTTTTGTTTGTTTTGTTCGAATTAGAAAGAGAAAACAGAATATAATATTGGTATCATCTAACAGAACTTGTCTTGCAATCCCAAATTAAATCCTTAAAACCGATGCATTCTAGATTCTCGTGGTCAATATAAAATTTAATAGAAAACAAAGTGAGGACCTAACCTTACTGGTATCATCGGTCAATGTCCAATGTCTCAATAAATACTAACAGAGTAAAAAGTAAGTAGAGCGTGCATATGTCCAATAAATATAGAAACAAACTCATATGACTCACTAATATCCATAGTTAATATTTCATAAAAAACAAAATTTGGAATGAACAAATTGTATTGGAAAAAGGAAGAGGTAACTCTGCACTGATCATTGACAACTCAACCATTGATTGTGGCTTGCAACAGGATCTATGTATCTTGGGGAAAGTAAAAACCAATAACCATTATTTGATCTTTTTAAAGGTTAAGATACTAAATAAAAACTTTTATTTATTAAGATTTTCCTTAACACAAGTGGTGCATACCCTCAAACAAAGAAAGAAACGTTGCTACTTTACCCATTCACCTTCTGCATCTCTCTCTCTCTCTCTCACACAAATAACATTTCAGAAAAAAAACTTCAGAATAAAACCTAAACATTTTATCAAATTATGCTCTTTACTCAGCTTCATCATCCTTTTAAAGGAGAAAAAAAAGCTTCATCGTAGATCATCACCTAGTTACATAACAGTCAACGACGAAATCAACAAACACCATTAAAGACTTCAAGGAACAACCCGTACAATAAACCGTAAACGCAACATCACACAGAGGAAGCGAAATAAATGTTTGACGCAAACAATCATCAACGATAGCATAACCTCTATCAGGCCTTAATCAACATAAAACCAATTGAAAACAAGAAATTCGAGCAAGTGGAATTTCAGGACATACCTGAGTTGCAGAGATGTCAAATTGTTGCTAGAAGGCCAGAGATGAGGTTCCAGTGCTTGCTTGATCTTGATATTGATCAATGGAAGTGAAATAAACACTCTGGGAGCTATGAATCCTGAGAAATTGAGGAAAGTGCAGTGAAGATCAATGTTATGCAGTGTTGATTCTTTGATGTTTCAAGCTATGCCTTCCATGGATCTTAAACTAGAGATTATGCTGATGATGAATTGAGAGAGATTGAAGTAGGATTTTGGAAATTTGAGGAGTTTGAATCCAAAATGCAGTGAAGCTTCAACAATGTGTCATGCTTGATCTTGAAGATTCAGGTTGTGAAATGCTTGGTGATTGAGCTTGAGATGATGAAGATGATCAATGGAGGAAGAATTAATCCAGATCAATAAGGACAAAGCTTGCTCGAATCAATTTGCAAAGTGAAAATTCAGAGAGAAAGCCTTGCAATTTTGGTGATTTTGTGATGAAATGAAGCTGAACCTTGCACTGCAGTGATGACCTTGCTTTATAGAGCCCTTAACCATGGTTAATGATGCGTTGGGTTAACTGAGTGAGTCAGGTGAAGTGAGTCAGGTTGTTATGGCAGTTATGCCAGCTGGACCGTCTAGAACTTTCTTCAATTGGAATCCATCCCATGCTGCATAGTTCATGCTCTTATGGTGTGCGTCGAATGCAGCTTGCCTTAGGTGCTTGAAAATGAAATGAAATGATTCACTACACTCATGGACATGGTCCTCATGGTAAGATGCATTCTAATGTGAATTGAGGCAATTCACAATGATCATTGTCTTGGATATTTGATGGAGCATTGTAGCTGGTATGCAAGCAATCATAGAATCATGTGCACTCCAATGCAATGCATCATGGTCAAGCATGTTGAATGATGCCAATCTGAGGAATTGAAATTGAGGTTTTTGTGCTATGCAATGCCTTATCACACAAGAAAAACAGTTGAGAATCATGATCCTCAATGGGAGATTTATTGTAGCTCAAGCCATCAATGCAAGTGGTTCTTAGATTCAAATTGAAGTTGGCAATATGTGGAACAACAATGATGTTAATGTCATGATGAATGATGACCTCTAATCATCCTAAAATGGTCATTGAATAGCATGCCAATAAGCGACATATTGGCCTGCACGAATTTGGCATGCCTTGTGCCCATGGGCCTATGGCTGGCCAGTTGCAACCTCTCCACTTTGACCCTCAAATAGCCCAAGAAGACTTGCTCAAATGAAAAATCTTTGAACACCAATCTTGTATGGATTACATCAAGGAACAACTTTGTAGTTCACCAAAAAATCATTTGAAGTCTTTTTTGCAAAGAAAAATGGCTTGACATTCTGACCACCACATGTTTGATGAATTTCCAGGCAGGGCACGCGCGCTGGCCAACTTCCTTCCTCGCCCATGACCTAGTTTTGCCCTAGTTTGCTTCAACTTTGCAAGATCATATCTCTCTCATTTTTTATGATATAAGTGAGTTCCATATATGGATTTGAAGCTCAAGATGCCCTCTTTAATTGGCTCCAAGCAGAATTTTCATATCTTTCATATTTTGGGAGAAGGCCTCATTCAAAGTAGCTGCAAAAATGACTAAAACTTGCCATTTTTGGAAACCCTAATTTTCCAAAAATGGTAAGTTTTGGTTTTCTTGATTTCTCTTGATTCCTCCATCATTTCTTGATCAAATTTAAAACATAGGATCCTTGTAACCCTAATTTCATGATTTTAATATCAAAAAGTCAAGAGTTGACTTTTTCTTCAGCATGGTTGACTTTTCCCCAAATTCCTAATTTTCAATCATCTGACCAATTGAACCTCTTCCAAAATGAATTTGTGGATGAAATTTGAACTCTAGGAACTTGTCATCATATATAAGACAATGAAATCCACTTTGAATCAAAACTTCATGTAGTAGCCCAGTAGAAATGAAACCCTAATTTGGCCATTTTTATTATGAGGTGTTGCATTGCTTGCCTTCCTTAATCAAACCAAAACTCTCCATGACTTGTGTCTTCAAATGGGAACTTGTGGGATATTGTAGACCTTTTGCACAATGTTGAGAAGCTTTGTGGCCCTTTGATTGCCTTTATATAGCCTTCGGGTGCTCTAGTCATTGACCACATACCTATACCTCAGCCATGCTACACATGATGCAATGTTTTTGGTTATTTTGGGAACTTATATATGCTAAATGCTATGCAAAATGTTGAGGATATCAGAGGGAAAATTTTGAGGTATTACAACTGCCCCTATTCAATCATTTGCAAGCTCGAATGAGTAATTACGAAAGCTTTTAGACACTCAAGGTATGGAGTGATTGAATACTCGAATAAAACCTAGAAATTTGAACTCGGTGGATAATAGAAATGTCATCTGCCTTTTATTTGTTTTTGTTTTGTTTGGACCTCTGAATAGGTAGCGGGGAAAGAACAAGGTGGAACGAGATCGTTGTACATAAACAAGAGCCCAAGCAAACAGGACCGTTGTACAAAACGATAACCTGCGACGTGACTGCTGAGCGAATCAAGCCACAGAAAGGAAGGCCATGTTGTACAAAATAGGGCTTTGAACGAGACCATTGTACAAAACGAAACTCGAAGATGTGACTGCTGAGCGAATCAAGCCACAAAGAAAACACGAAACTGCAGAGCGAATCAAGCCACGAAAAGGGGCCTGTTGTACAAAACAGGGCTTTGAACGAGACCATTGTACAAAATAGAACTTGGAAATGTGAATGTTGAGCGAATCAAGCCACAAATGGGGGTCTCTTGTACAAAACAAGGCTTTGAACGAGACCATTGTACAAAACGGAACTCGGAAATGTGAATGATGAGCGAATCAAGCCACAATGGAGGCTTGTTATACAAAACATGGCTTTGAACGAGACCATCGTACAAAACGGAAACTCGGAAATGTGACTGCTGACTGAATCAAGCCACAAAGGGGGCCTGTTGTACAAAACATGGCTTTGAATGAGACCATTGTACAAAACGAAACTCGAAGATGTGACTGCTGAGCGAATCAAGCCACAAAGAAAAGTGATAACATTGACTTGGAAAGACAAAGATGTCTGGAAAATGGTATAAGTATCTTCTGTGGGGAGTACTTCAGGTTGAGAAGTTGTTATAGGTTGTAGGCAATATACCTCAAAACTTGCCCATGCTGGCATGCATATGTTTGAATTTATGGCGTAAAGCTCCATAATGATGGAAATGCTGCGATTTGGAGGATGTAAATGTAATGATGATCATGCATATGCAAATGCAAAGAGATCTCCTGATAAGTGACTGCAAGTATCCCAGATGGCTTGACTGGGGAGAATTGATGATCACTGCATTGATCTGGTTAATCCTGGTGAGGTGGAAACAACTCTGCAGGGAGAGTTGTTAATGATACGCCGACTATGAGCTGCCGTCGTTGCCAAAAATAAATTGGACTTTAAGATTGGAGAGCCAAGACCCTGCTAGAGATGAACCCTTATTGAACTCTGATGGGGAAGTGAAAACCTCCTGACTTGGCAAGGGAACCAGATGTATGGCACTACTGAGGAAGCAAACTGCTGGGAGAGGAAAGACACTCTTTGCACTGTTGGGGATTTCCCCTGTATTGAAGGAACACTTATTCTTGGGGAGGGAAAACATCGTTTGCCTTTAATGCTGGAGAAGAAATTCGACTTCACTTCTACTGGGGATAACTGGAGACATCCGGTTAAAACACTTGTTCTTGTTCAAGTATAGAGAAATGTTCTTCTTGGAAATCTGCTTTAACTTGGTTAGCAACACCTGTACTTGTATCTGCATAAACACAATAGATAGTGCATGCAACATGGAGAGTTAGTTTGGGTCTGTATGCCCCAGGCTCATAGCATGAATCACCATCTGGGCATCTTGACATCCTTTTAGAGTTGTATTAAATGTTTTTGTCCTCCTACATGAGTTAGAAAGAATTCAAATGTTCACAACACAATATACATCACAATTTGCTGGACGTTTTCACAATCAATCAATGCTAGATGAAAAAACAAAAACAAAAAGCAGATAGTCACAAGTTGACTGAAATTGAATTTATTGATTCGGAAAATGGCCATGAATAGGCATTACAAAGGAAGCAATTCCCTGGAAAGAGGAAATAGCCAAAAAGGAAACCAAACTATCCTATTGGCAATGTGAGAAGTGGAACTCATCAAGTTTCAACCCGGTTATGACTAGTATATCTTCAAGACTATCCATCGCTCTGCCCATTCATAAAGGTGAGTGAAATGGTCTTCAACCTTTAGAATAACCTCAGTTGCAAATGAGTTACGAATTTTGAAGATCGTAGTCGTTCGTGTTACTCCCACTTTTGCGTGGACCGCCCTTTCAGGTTTTCAATCCACCGGGACACTCTTTTTTGCCTGAGCTGTCCGATGTGGCTTTTCAACTCACTGGGTGTACATTTTTTCAAGATTTCCCTAATTTTTGCCCGAGCCTTTTATTCTATTTTTGGATCGTCGGGATGCCCATTTTTGCCTGGATCTTTATTCTGTTTTTATCCAGCGGGTCCTTTTTTACACGAAGTGTTTTCTTAATGCGTCTGCGTTGACAGGGAAATGGAAGTCTTCTCCATCCATGGTTGTCAACATCAAGGCTCCCCCAAAGAAAATCTTTTTAACCACGAACGGTCCTTCATAATTAGGTGTCTTTTTTCCCCTATGATCGTTAAGAGGAGGAAGAATCCTTTTCAGCACCAGGTCACCTGGTATGTACCTTTGTGGTTGTACCTTCTTGTCAAAAGCCTGCTTCATCCGCCGCTGATACAATTGTCCATGGCATACAATTGTTAGGCGTTTTTCTTCAATGAGGATCAGCTGATTGTATCTGGATTGGAGCCACTCAGCTTCATCTAGCTTAATATCCATCATTAACCTCAACGAGGGGATTTCCACTTCAATTGGTAGGACTGCCTCCATACCATATACCAGTGAGAACGGGGTTGCCCCTGTTGAGGTACGCACTGACGTTCTGTACCCATGTAAAGCGAATGGTAGCATCTCATGCCAGTCTTTGTATGTTACAACCATCTTCTGCTCGATCTTCTTGATGTTCTTGTTGGCCGCCTCGACGACGCCATTCATCTTCGGGCGATATGGAGAAGAGTTGTGATGTTCTATTTTGAAATCACGACTCAAGTCAGCCATTATCTTGTTGTTGAGATTAGAACCATTATCAATAATGATTCTTTCGGGAATTCCGTACCGGCAAATGATGTCTCTTTTAATAAACCGGGCTACCACTTGCTTAGTAACGTTGGCGTAAGACGCCGCTTCGACCCACTTCTTGAAATAGTCTGTAGCAACCAGGATGAAGCGGTGATTGTTGGAAGTTGTTGGCTCGATCTTTCCAATCATATCAATTCCCCACATGCGGAACGACCATGGTGAAGACATGAAACTCAATGGATTCAGAGGCACATGGACCTTATCGGCATAAATCTGACACTTGTGACATTTACGGGAGTATTTATAGCAATCGGATTCCATGGTGATCCAATAATATCCCGATCTTAACAATTTCTTGGCCATAGCATGTCCTCCAGCATGGGTACCAAAGGAACCTTCATGAACCTCTTGCATCAACAGGTTAACTTCGTTTCTATCCACGCATCTGAGCAGAACTATGTCGAAGTTTCGCTTGTATAGCACACCATCCTGATTCAAGAAGAAACCACCTGCTAGTCATCTGAGGGTCTTCTTGTCTTTATTGGATGCCCCAGCCGGGTATTATTGAGTCTTCAAGAATTGCTTGATATCATGATACCAAGGTTTGTTATTTTCACCACTATCAACTGCAAAGACATAAGCAGGTCTTTCCACTCGGGAAACCATGATTCGAGGCACAAAATTTTCTTGACAAACTTTAATCATAGATGACAAAGTTGCTAGAGCATAAGTGAACTGGTTTTCATCTCAAGGAATATAATTCAACTTGACCTTGGTGAAGAAAGTTAACAGCCTCCTGGTATAATCTCTGTAAGGAACCAAGTGAGGTTGATGAACTAACCACTTGCCATTGACTTGGTTCACTACCAGAGCGGAATCTCCGAAGATCTCGAGGTTCTTGACTGGCAAGTTGATTGCTTCTTCAACCCCCATGATGCAAGCTTCATATTCTGCTTCATTGTTAGTGCATTTGAAAGTCAATCAAGCCGCTAAAGGTGTATGGACCCCTTCTGGTGAGATGATAATAACACCTACTCCGCTTCCGTTCATGTTCACAGCTTTGTCAAACATCAACTTCCATTTGGATTCAGGATCTGGCCCCTCCTCCGGATGTGGTTCTTCACAGTCTTTAAACTTGAGGAACATGATGTCCTCATCCGGAAACTCGAATTTCATGGGTTGATAATCATCAATTGGCTGCTGATCCAAGTATTCCGACAATACACTTCCTTTGATTGCTTTTTGCAAAGTGTAATGGATATTGTATTCTGTTAAGATCATCTGCCATCGGGCTACCTTTCCTGTTAGAGTCGGCTTCTCAAAGATATACTTCACAGGATCCATCTTGGAAATCAAGAGAGTGGTGTGGGTCAGCATGTACTGTCTTAGTCGGCAAGCAGCCCATGCCAAAGCGCAACAAGTTTTCTCGAGTAGTGAGTAGCGTGTCTCACAATCGGTAAACCTTTTGCTAAGGTAATAAATGGCATGCTCTTTTCGACCAGACTCGTCTTGCTGTCCCAGTCACATCCCATTGATCCTTCGAGCACAATAAGATACATGATCAAGGGTCTCCCTGGTACTTGAGGCATGAGAATTGGAGGTTCTAGAAGGTACTCCTTGATTCAGTCAAAGGCTTGCTGGAAATATTCATTCCATTTGATGGCCTGATTCTTCCTCAGAAGCTTAAAGATGGGCTCACACGTGGCCGTTAGGTGAGAGATAAACCGTGCAATGTAATTTAGTCTCCCTAAGAAACCACGCACTTGCTTTTCAGTCTTTGGCTCAGGCATCTCTTGGATGGATTTTACTTTGGCTGGATTGACCTCAATTCCCCGCTCACTAACAATGAACCCAAGTAACTTGCCGGAACGGACCCCGAAGGTGCACTTGTTCGAATTCAACCTTAATCTAAACTTCCGGAGTCTGTCAAACAACATTTCTAGATTGACTAAGTGCTCTTCTTCTGTTTGGGATTTTGCTATCATATCATCAACATAAACCTCAATTTCATGATGAATCATGTCGTGAAAAAGAGTCACCATCGCCCATTGGTAAGTGGCCCCAGCATTCTTCATACCAAATGGCATAACCTTGTAACAGAAAGTGCCCAATGGCATGATGAAGGTAGTCTTTTCCATATCATCGGGAGACATCTTGATCTGGTTATAACCTGAAAACCCGTCCATGAAAGAGAACACGGAAAACTGAGCAGTATTATCAACAAGCACGTCTATGTGTGGCAGATGGAAATCATCTTTAGGGCTTGCCCTATTCAAATCCCTGTAGTCTACACACATCTTTACCTTACCATCTTTTTTAGGGACCGACACAATATTGGAAACCTACGGAGGGTAACTGGTCACAATCAAGAAACCAACATCAAATTGCTTTTGTACTTCCTCTTTTATTTTGATAGCCATATCAGGGCGTGTGCGTCTCAACTTCTGCTTCACTGGCGGGCAGTCTTCTTTCAGAGGCAGCTTATGTACCACAATGCCAGTGTCTAAACCAGGCATATCCTGGTAAGACCATGCAAAGACATCAACATACTCTCGAAGCATAGCAATTAGACGAGTCTTAATGGATTCTTCTAACGCAGCTCCGATCTTAACTTCTTTCTTGTCTTCCTCGGTACCCAGGTTTATCACTTCGATGGCCTCTTCATGCGGTTGAATCATCTTCTCCTCCTGTTTAAGCAATTTGGCTAACTCTTCAGGTAGTTCGATATCTTCTTCACCTTCCTCATCGGCTTGGTAAATTAGATTGTCAAAGTCATACTTAGCTATAACAGGGTCGTCGTTGATTAGATCCGATGACGAGCACCTGCATGAATGGTGATTCATGAAAGGCTTTAGAAAAAGCTTGAGAGAATGAGAAACATTGCCCTTTTAAAACATTTATTTCTTTCTGAAAAACAAAAGCAAAAATGAAATACAAGGAACAACATGGATGAATGTGAAACGTCAACTTTATTAATGATTATGAATTGTGTTAGGAACAAAAAAAACCTTACAAAAAGCTATTATGCCCTGGGCAAGACATAATGCTTAAGTACAGAAAAGACAGAAACAAAGATTATTACTCTTCGAAGGAGGTGACTGAGATAAGCCTTTCAGATGACCAGTTGCTAAGTTGAGTCCCTAGAACAGCAGGCCTGATCCACTCATCTAAGTCACAGTCACTATCAACTGCATCGTCCTGCACGGCACTGATGCTTCCATAATCCACCACTCCCGCACTCGTGAAAGTAATTAGGCCTTGACGACCTCTAGCACTCGGTCCCGATGATGACTGCCCAGGATGGTAACCAATCCCAAACATATCTTTCTTTTCTGGAACTTCTAATGGACTTCCCCAGCCTTCTTGCATCCCAGATTCTACCACTTCAAGAGCTTGCCTATAAGAGGATATGGAAACCCCCTTCTTTGGTTCTTCAAAAGAAGTTGCCAATGAAGATGCTTGTTCAGTTTTCAGGGGATCAAAAGCTTGACATGGAGTTTCAACTATCTCGCCATCCATCTCCACATACTTGAATGGAGCTAGATGACTGACGAAAATGTCTTCTTCCCCACTAACTGTTACAATTTGGCCTTCCCAGACGAACTTTAGTTTTTGATGAAGTGTTGACGATACTGCTCCTAAAGAATGTATCCAAGGTCTTCCCAGCAAACAGTTGTATACAGGCTGTATATCCATTACGTAGAATGTGGTATTGAAGATTTGTTGACCTACCTTAATTGGTAATTCCACCTCTCTGAATACTGATCTCCTCGACCCATCAAATGGTCTAACCACCAGGTCGCTAGGCTTTAAAACCACTCCATCATAATCTAACTTCATCAACGCCTTTTTAGGAAGAACATTCAGCGAGTATCCAGTATCTACCAACACGTGAGAAAGTACTACACCCTTACATTCTAAAGAGATATGCAGTGCCCGATTATGAGAACGCCCTTCAGATGTTAGATTCATGTCCGTAAAGCCCAATCCATGACTAGCATTGACACTAGATACCACCGCTTCTAACTGATTTACTGAAATATCCTGAGGCATATAAGCCTTGTTCAGAATATTCAAGAGAGCTTTCTTGTGGGAGTCGGAACACATTAGTAAAGACAAGATGGAAATCTTCGATGGGGTCAGCTGCAGATTGTCCACAGGCTTATAATCGCTCTTTTTGATAATTCTCAAAACTTCTTCAGCTTCTTTATCAAATGTAATGTTTGGATCAGTCATTGGCGTGGGCTCATTGACAACCACTGGCTGCTTCCCTCTTGCCTTAGCCTGGGCTTCTGCGGTGTCCCTGGGTGGTATCACACTATTTCTTAGTGTTTCCGGCGCAAACAACCTTCCACTTCTAGTAAAGCCCCCTACTCCAACGTTTTCTACTTGAGCTGGGGTCGTGCTAGATGTGGCTAACTCTTGCTTCTGGACGTTACAATATACTTAGACACCATAATTCCAGGGAATGGCTTTATCACTTTGATACATTACTGGTCAAACAGTGGTAATCGTTATCGGTGCCACTCTGGCCCGTGTAGGAACTTGAGATGGATCGTAGAAAATGGTTATTGTGGAGACTTCGCTTTCCTTTACAACTTTGTCAAACTGAAACACTCCTTCATTAATCATACTTTGGATCTCTGCTTTCAATTGTTCACAACCACTTCGCATTTCAACACATCCTGGAAAATCACTCCCACAACCTACAAACACACCCTTTAGGGCCAAACATGCTTTAACAACACTCAACAGAGTTTGCAGGTCGTCAATATCACACACCAAATTTAGATTCTCCCTGTCGTCAACTGCCCCAACTGTACCCCTGTGAGGAGGCATGGGGTTCTGTATTACATTGGGAGTAGGAGCAAAATTAATCGCTTTAGAATCCAGTAGGTCTTGAACAACATGCTTCAGAGCTTTGCAATTTTCTGTAGTATGCCCCGGGGCTCCGGAATGAAATTCGCATTTGGCGTTTGTATCATAAACCTCGGGGATTTGGCCGAATTTCGGGGGTTGTAGAGTTCGGAGTTGAATCATCTAGAGCTGCAAGAGATTCTTCAAAAGTTGTGAATAAGATGAAATTTTGTGATCAGGTATGAGATGTCGAATGAGATGTTTAAACACTTGAAGACTTTAACTAAAACTTAAAGTGCAGGAAAATTAAACAACACAGGAATTTGTTAACCCAGTTCAGTGTATAACCACACTTACATCTGGAGGCTACCAAGCCAGGAGGAAATCCACTATAAGTAATATTAATTCTAGACTTAAACCACTCAGTTTAATCTTTCACTTAATATCTACCCAATGCAATTTCTACCTAAGACACATCTTAGATATGAGTACCAACTCACTCCCCCTCAATCACACAGTGATCTTGTTTACAAGTTTAATAAAATTGAAGTCATACTTCAAACAAAACAGCTTGATCTTACTTCACAGTTTCAATCAAGACACAAATACACTTTTGCTTAAAAGCTCATAAAGTGGTACAATTAAACAACCTGCTATTAAAACACAAAACACCCTATTTGGTCTTCTTAAATTCGTACTCTATTCTGAGAGTTTCTGTTGCTTAAATAGGTGTATGGATTTTGGGCTTTCTGTAGATTTATCCAATCCTGAAACGCATGCTGCTTCCACCTTGAATTAGGGTTTGTTACTTCCTAGATTCTAGGTGATTCAGTTCTTCTGATTATGCTGAAGTCACATAGCAACACTCCCTACAGATGCGCCTTATTCTGTTTTATCCATCCATAATTAATTCCAGATAACTTTCCTTAATTTACTCAGTTCTGTTAGTCATTAATTAATTCTGGTAGCAGGTTTGAGATGTCATAACATCTGTTGGGACATCCTGAAAAACTGAATTTTCTTCATTTACTGATACAATGTCACAACATCTGATGTGACATCCTGTAAACTGAACTTATATCATTAATTGATACAATGTCCCAATATCTGGTGTGACATCCTGAATTAAGTTCATTTACTTATACTCTGTTTGATAATGTCCCAACATCTGATGGGACATCCTGAACTGAATTCAACATTTCTTATTGGTCAAAAATTCTGCCAATTCTAAACATCTACAAACTCCCCCTTTGGCTAATTTTTGGCTAACATACTTTTCTGGTTATCATAGTGCAGCAGAAGTTCTTTTATCAGAGTACAACAGTTCTTTTCTGTTGAGTCATGTGAGAGTTTACTCCCCCTCAATTCTACATTTGTTCAGACTTGTTGCAACAGAAATTTTTCATTAAAATCACAATTTTAGTTTAGAAGCAAACAGAAGATTTTCATTAATCAGTAATCAGGATCATACATTGTTGTTGTTGTTCAGTTCTCCCCCTTGTTAGACATAAATTTGGGGCCAAAGTTACTAATTCAAAATTACAATGCAGAAGCAAGCATTACATAATCCTCACATACAGATTTCACTCAGACTCCTCATAATCAGTTTCTTCCTCTTCCTCAGTCTCCTCATCAGAAGCAGCAGTTTTCTGAGCACTTTCTTCAATCTCCAGCCTTTGGATAATCTCCTCAAGCTTCTGCTTCCTTGCATCCAGTTCTTTGCAAGTGATCTTCAGCTCAGCAATCAAGGCAGCTTTGGAGATTGGAGACTTTGCCTTTGAAGGACCAGCAGATGTCCCAGAGGGAGCTTCAACATCAGCTGCATGATGACTCAAGAACAACTTGTAGTGGAAGGCCAGAGGGCTTTCTCTTTTTCAAATTGTGTCCTTCTCAGTGAGGATACCAGGATACTGACTCAGCATTATTCCACACAGCAAGGAAGGGAAGGCAATTGGCAGCTTTGTTATAGATGATCCAGCATGCTTCAATGTCTGATCAAAGATATAAGCTCCAAAATCCAGCTTTGTTTGGGTACCTACAGCATATATGAACCTGCCTAACCCAGTTGCTATTGAGAAGGTATGGTTGGTAGGGACCCAGTTTGCAGTGCCAATCCTATGCAGCATGGCATACTTCCTTGTCAGCATGCTAACAGACAACTTCCCTTTGACTGGCCAAGTCTTGACCTGATTAGCAGTGATAACCTTGCAAACCTGGTTATCAGTCTTCCCTAACTCATTTGGACCATCAGATTCTCTTCCAAGGTAGTGGTTGATAACCCTAGGAGAGAATTCTACACACCTCCCTCTTACATATACTTTTCTAAAGTCAGCAGACTTACCATCAGCACAATCTTCTTGGAGGTTGACTATGAATTCCTTGACTAGAAGCTCATAGCAAGGAGAGAAGTTGGAGACAGTTTTGAAAAGGCCAGCAGAAGAGATGAGATCAATTACCTCTGTGCACTCAAGTGCATTACTACTCAGCTCTCTTTCAAGTGCTACCCTTCTTTGATAAACAAACTTCCATCTATTCACACTTGAAACATGATGGAAGGAGATGTTGTCCAGAGGAGCTTCTGGAAAAGCAGTTGATGACCTTGAGGGTGCTGGTTTCTTCTTTGGTGGAGATGTTGGGACATCCTCTTCAACATCTGAATCTGGAGGAGTGACAACTTTCCTCTTTTGTGTTTGCACCTTGCTCCATTATTTTGTAGGACCAAAGACAACTTTAGCTTTGTCCTTCTTTGGTGTAGCTTGCTTCTTCTCAGGAGTTGCATGTCCTGCATTCTTCTTTTCCTTCCTAGTTCTAAGCCTTTTGGCTATGCTAGGGTTGATCTTCAGTGGAGGCCTTGTGCTGGTCCTCAGATGTTTCTTCATCACTATCAGTGGAGGCCTTTTTCTGGTCCTCAGATGTATCATTAGCAGTATCAGATGAGACCTTTTGCTGGTCTTCAGATGTTTCAACATCTATTGGGACATCCTGTTGAGCAGGAGTGTCCTTTTCAGCCTGAGTTTGTTGATCTTCTTGTGGAGCTGGCATGGTGTTCAGAGGGATAGATATGCCACTTACCACTCTTTGCTCAGATAGGATCCTGTTTACCAGCTCCTTTATGGAATCATTCACATATTCAGAAGCTTTTGGAGTGGTGTTTGATGATGAAGGTTTCCCTTTGGCTTTGCTAAAAACAGGTTCCTTTGCCCTTCTAACAGTGGGGGTTCTTGGCTTTTGAGCAAGAGGAACACTTCCTCTGATTTCGTCCATTGGAGTTGAATCCATGGGTACCACAGAAATGGGGGTTGCATGCACCACATCTTCCTTGTTGAGGATTTCTTCAGAGATGTTAGGGTTTTGGTGTTGAGCCATTTTTAGAATGTGGTGAAGAAAGAGATTGAGATTGGTTGAGTTTGATGATCTCTGAAAGTTAGCTATAGCAAGCAAGTTGTTGTGAGAGACTGATGAGAAGATGAATAGCTGAACGTGAGCTGATATTCTTATAAGAGCCGTTACTTGGAGAATTTCTGGGAGTGGAATACACAAGGTGCTTGACCAGACTGGTGTTGCCATCTGGTGATCATGCCACACGATGTCATATGACATGTTAGCACATCTCCATAACTGCTAAATTTCACATAAACAGATTCCCAATTTACCCCTTAGGTTTTCAAATTGGATAACATCCAAGGCTTTAGTAAATATATCAGCCAATTGCAGATTTGTAGCTACATGTTCCAATGAGATCACTTTTTCTTCTACAAGATCTCTGATGAAATGGTGCCTGATATCAATATGCTTGGTCCTGCTATGTTGGATAGGATTCTTTGATATGTTAATAGCACTTAAGTTGTCACAGTACAATGTCATGACATCTTGTGGGACATTGTACTCAGTGAGCATTTGCTTCATCCAAACCAACTGTGAACAACTGCTTCCAGCTGCAATATATTCAGCTTCAGCAGTAGATAAGGGTACACAATTTTGTTTCTTACTGAACCAAGAAATCAAATTTTTTCCTAGAAAGAAGCATCCTCCTAAAGTGCTTTTTCTGTCATCAGCACTTCCAGCCCAGTCAGCATCACAAAAGCCAGTGAAAATTGGTTTGCATCCATGAAAGTACATTATGCCATAGTCACAAGTACCATTAACATATTTCAGAATTCTCTTGACTTGGTTCAGATGACTAACTTTTGGATCAGCTTGATATCTTGCACATACACCTACTACAAATGCTATGTCTGGTCTGCTAGCAGTTAAATACAATAAGCTTCCAATCATACTTCTCTATAGGCTTTGGTCTACATTCTCACCCTTGTCATCTTTAGTTAACTTTAAATGTGTGGGGGCAGGAGATCTCTTATGAGTAGCATTGTCCATTCCAAATTTCTTGACTATGTTCTTAGCATACTTGCTTTGGGAAATGAACATGGAGTCCTCCATTTGCTTTATTTGCAGTCCAAGAAAGTAGGTTAATTCTCCTACTAGGCTCATTTCAAATTCAGATTCCATCTGATTTACAAAATGTTTAACCATCCTGTCTGACATTCCACCAAAAACAATGTCATCTACATATATTTGAGCAATCATGACATTTCCTTCTTCATCTTTAACAAACAAGGTTTTGTCTATTCCACCTTTTCTGTACCCTTTCTTGATAAGAAAAGTAGTCAGCCTTTCATACCATGCTCTTGGAGCTTGCTTCAGACCATAAAGAGCCTTCTTTAGTTTGTATACATGATTTGGACAGCTTGGATCAACAAATCCTTTAGGCTGTTCTACATATACCTCTTCATTAATATATCCATTTAGAAAGGCACTTTTCACATCCATTTGAAATAGCTTGAACTTCAAGATACATGCAATTCCCAAAAGTAGTCTGATTGATTCAAGTCTTGCTACTGGTGCAAAAGTTTCATCAAAGTCTACTCCTTCAATTTGTGTGTATCCTTGAGCTACAAGTCTAGCTTTGTTCTTTGTAACAACTCCTTGCTCATTAGACTTGTTTTTATACACCCATTTAGTGCCAATCACATTTATGTCATCAGGTCTAGGAACAAGATTCCACACTTCATTCCTTGTGAATTGACCTAATTCCTCTTGCATAGCACAAATCCAGTATTCATCAGTAAGAGCTTCCTTGATGTTTTTAGGTTCTATTTTTGAAACAAAACAGGAACCTGAAATCACTTCTCTTGATCTAGTACTTACACCTCTGTTGGGATCACCAATTATCAAATCTTTGGGATGATCCTTCTGGATTCTGATGGAGGGAGGTTTGCTGGATTGTTCTGTCCTTGCATCAGTTTGAGTGAAGTCAGAATGATCACTCTTTTCTTCAGCTTCAGTTTTGCTATCAGCAGATGTTCCAACATCTTCTGTAACATCTGTAGGAGCATCATCAATTATCACATTTATGGACTCCATGATAACCTTGGTTCTAGAGTTAAATACTCTATATGCTCTGCTGTTTATAGAGTATCCAAGAAAAATCCCTTCATCACTTTTAGGATCCATTTTTCTTCTTTGCTCCCTATCATCCAGAATATAACAGTTACTTCCAAACACATGGAAGTACTTAACTGTGGGTTTTCTGCCCTTCCAGACTTCATAGATTGTGGACAAAGTTCCTTTCCTTAGAGTGACTCTGTTATGGATGTAACAAGCTGTGTTCATAGCTTCAGCCCAGAAGTACAAAGGTAACTTTTTAGCATGAATCATAGCTCTTGCTGATTCTTGGATAGTTCTATTCTTCCTCTCAACAATCCCATTCTGTTGAGGAGTGAATGGTGAAGAGTATTCATGATTTATTCCTTCTGAAGAACAGAAATCTAAGAATTTTTTATTTTCAAACTCCTTTCCATGGTCACTTCTTATTCTGATCACACAGCTGGCTTTTTCTCTTTGTATTCTTTGGCATAAGTCTTTGAATACATCAAATACATCATACTTTTCTTTGATAAAATTTATCCATGTATACCTTGAATAATCATCAACCACCACATAGGCATACCTCTTACCACCAAGGCTTTCAACCTGCATAGGTCCCATAAGATCCATATGCAATAATTCCAAAACTTTGGAAGTTGTCAGATGTTGTAGCTTTGGATGGGACATCTTGGTTTGCTTGCCTATTTGACATTCACCACATATCTTGCCATCATCAATATTCAGTTTAGGAATACCTCTCACAGCTTCCATAAATATGATTTTCTTTATGCCTCTGAAATGGAGATGACCTAGTCTTTGGTGCCATAGTTTCACTTCTTCTTCTTTAGCTAAAGAACAAGTTGAAGTGAGACTAAAGTCTTGAGGTTCCCACATGTAGCAGTTGTCTTTAGATCTGGCACCTCTCATGACAACCTTTTGTTCTTTGTTAGACACTATGCATTCAGTTTTGGTAAAGTTTACACTGTACCCTTGATCACATAATTGACTTATGCTGATCAGGTTAGCAGTTAAACCTTTTACCAGCAGCACATCATCTAGTCTTGGTACATATGGACAGTCCAAGGTCCCAACTCCCTTGATTTCTCCTTTAGCTCTATCTCCAAAGGTTACATATCTGGATGAGTATGACTTTAAGTCTACTAGCAGATTCTTCAATCCAGTCATGTGTCTTGAACATCCACTGTCAAAATACCAGTCTTCTTTAGCTGATACTCTTAGAGATGTATGAGCTATATATGCAACACCCTTCTTTGAACATTGGTATTGAGATTTCTTTTGATACCTCTTCCCTATGCATTGTCCATCAGTAGAGCTCCAAGGTTGTTTGTTGATCTTGTTCTTGGGCATGGAACTTTGATTAGCATGAAGACTAGCTTTTGGTACCCATACCTTCTTGATGACCTCTGTCTTCTGCTTAGGGGTTTGCTGATTTCATTGATGTTGATGTCTATGCAGCTCTTTCTTGATAACCTCTATCTTAGGAGGTTGTTGATACATCTGATTTGGATATCCATGCAGCTTGTAACAATGAGGTTTGATATGTCCAAATCTTCCACAATGATGACATCTCCATCTTTGATACTTCTTCTTCATTATGTTCTTTTCAGGATGTTGAGACATCTGTTGGAACATTATGTTTGACTTTGTGTTCTTTTCATGATGTTGAAGCATCTGTTGGGACATCTAGTTTGACTATATGGACTTTGAGGTAGTTTTGCTAGAGCTAGCTTCAACCTTATGAACTTTGTTAAATCCCAGTCCACTTTTATCCCCTGAATGCTTATTGTTGTTGAGAATAACATCCAGTGTGCTTGAGCTACTGTTCAGCATTCTAACAGATTTGGACATATGTTCCAACTTGGAGTTGAGAAGACTTACTTCACTTTTCAAGGTGTCAATGATCTCTAAATCACTTGTTTTTTCATCCTTTAGTGCCTCAATCTGCTTCTTTAGCTTTATACTTTCCATGCATATTTCAGTGCTTCTTTTGACTAGTTCTCTGTATGATTGCTCAAGCTCTTCAAAAGTAAGCTCCCCATCACTGGATTCACTTTCAGATTCACATAATCCAGCTAGAGCAGTGATATGCTTAGCTGATTCTTCTTCTGAATCACCTCCTGAGTCTTCATCAGACCAGGTTACAAAGAGACCTTTCTTTTGCCTTTTTAAATAGGTAGGACATTCATTCCTGATGTGTCCATATCCTTCACATCCATGGCATTTAATCCCTTTTTCTTGACTGGTCTTTTCATCATAATTTGACCTTCTATCATAAGGTTTTTTGTTCTCAGAAGAGTTTGTGTATCTTCCACTTGGTCTGGACTTGTCTTCCATCTTTCTGAGAATCTTTTTGAATTGTCTTCCAAGCATAGCAATGTTTTCTGATAAGTTTTCATCAGTTTCTGATTCATCATTTTCTTCTTCTTTATCAGTATTTGACATCAAGGCTATGCTTTTGTTCTTCTTTACAATTGTGTCATTCATTCCCATCTCAAATGTTTGAAGGGAACCAATGAGCTCTTCAACTTTCATTGTGCATATGTCTTGAGCTTCTTCTATTGCTGTGACCTTCATGTCAAATCTTTTTGGTAAAGATATGAGAATCTTTCTTACAAGCTTTTCATCAGTCATCTTTTCTCCCAAAGCTCCAGAAGTATTGGCTATTTCTAAGATGTTCATGTAGAATTCATGAATTGTCTCATCTTCCTTCATTCTCAAGTTTTCAAACTTGGCGGTGAGAAGTTAAAGACTTGACATCTTCACCTTTGGTGTTCCTTCATGAGTTGTTTTGAGAGTGTCCCAAACATCTTTGGCCAGCTCATAGTGATGCATAAGTCTAAAGATGTTTCTATCAATGCCATTGAATAAAGCATTTAAGGCCTTGGAGTTGCCAAGTGCTGAATCTTCTTCCTCCTTACTCCATTCTTCTTCAGGTTTCAACACTTTTGCTCCATCTTTGGTGTCTTGGACAGGGTGTTCCCATCCATTGTTGACTGCTTTCCAGGCCCTATTGTCAAGTGATCTTAAGAATGCAATCATTCTTGGCTTCCAGTAGTCATAATTAGATCCATCCAGTATAGGTGGTCTATTTACTGATCCTACATCTCTGTCCATGTTTCCAGAATTTGCAGTCCCTAGATCTCACCCAATATAAACAGGCAGGGTGCCTGCTCTGATGCCAATTGAAATTCTGTGATCAGGTATGAGATGTCGAATGAGATGTTTAAACACTTGAAGACTTTAACTAAAACTTAAAGTGCAGGAAAATTAAACAACACAGGAATTTGTTAACCCAATTCAGTGTATAACCACACTTACATCTGGAGGCTACCAAGCCAGGAGGAAATCCACTATAAGTAATATTAATTCTAGACTTAAACCACTCAGTTTAATCTTTCACTTAATATATACCCAATGCAATTTCTACCTAAGACACAACTTAGATATGAGTACCAACTCACTCCCCCTCAATCACACAGTGATCTTGTTTACAAGTTTAATAAAATTGAAGTCATACTTCAAACAAAACAACTTGATCTTACTTCACAGTTTCAATCAAGACACAAATACACTTTTGCTTAAAAGCTCATAAAGTGGTACAATTAAACAACCTGCTATTAAAACACAAAACACCCTATTTGGTCTTCTTAAATTCGTACTCTATTCTGAGAGTTTCTGTTGCTTAAATAGGTGTATGGATTTTGGGCTTTCTGTAGATTTATCCAATCCTGAAACGCATGCTGCTTCCACCTTGAATTAGGGTTTGTTACTTCCTAGATTCTAGGTGATTCAGTTCTTCTGATTATGCTGAAGTCACATAGCAACACTCCCTACAGATGCGCCTTATTCTGTTTTATCCATCCATAATTAATTCCGGATAACTTTCCTTAATTTACTCAGTTCTGTTAGTCATTAATTAATTCTGGTAGCAGGTTTGAGATGTCACAACATCTGTTGGGACATCCTGAAAAACTGAACTTTCTTCATTTACTGATACAATGTCACAACATCTGATGTGACATCCTGTAAACTGAACTTATATCATTAACTGATACAATGTCCCAACATCTGGTGTGACATCCTGAATTAAGTTCATTTACTTATACTCTGTTTGATAATGTCCCAACATCTGATGGGACATCCTGAACTGAATTCAACATTTCTTGTTGGTCAAAAATTCTGCCAATTCTAAACATCTACATAAGACATCGGCAGAGTTTCGAGATGTCTTTCTCTGGTCCTCTGGGGGTAATATGGACGAGGAGTTCTTTGCTGATACCCTTGTTGGCATTGCGACTGCGGTGGTTGGACTTGTTGTTGAACAGGTTGAGCTGATATAGTGACGGGGGCCACTTACTGATAAAATCCTCCATTACTTCCTCCCCTCTCTACGTATACTGCCCCAGTCTCTCCTTATATCCTCTTCAAGAAGGGCTTCTTGACACCAAAACTTGAAGCGCCCCATTCTGAATCTTCCCTTGTTTGATCTAGCTTTCTACCCTCTCGCCAGTCAAGACGTTATCTAAGAACCCACTTGAGGAACATCCAGCTAGCCTCTCCATGAAATGCCCATGGAGGGTATCCAGGAACAGGTGTACCATTTCTCTCTCCAACAAAGGTGGTTGCACTCTAGCGGCCACTTCATGCCACCTTTGTGCGTAATCTTTGAAGCTCTCGGAGTTCTTCTGAGTCAGGCTTTGAAGTTGAGTGCGACTGGGCACCATGTCGATATTATACTGATATTGCTTGAGGAACGCTTCTCCCAATTCCTTACAGCTTCTCACAAATCTTCTCTCTAGCTTCATATACCATTCCAAGGTTCCTCCGGAGAGACTATCCTGGAAGTAGTACATCTGGAGCTTTTCATTCCTAGTATGGGAAACAATTTTCCGGTAGAATGCCTGCAAGTGAGTTTTAGGGCAGGAGCTACCGTTATACTTGTCAAAAGTGAGTGGCCTAAATTTGTGAGGAATAACCACCCCGGGGACTAGACCCATGTCAGACACGTCTATCCCCAAAGTGTCTCTACACTCTAGGGCTTTGACTTTCTCAGCAAGCATAAAAAAATCTTGAAGATTTCCTTCTCCACCAAATCCCATATCATTGTTAAAAGAAGGGACCTGATCCTCCTGCCTATATTGTACTGGAATGAAAGTTATCGTGCCATGATCTGGAACTTGAAGTCCACCTGGGCCATTGTTGGTGTTGGGAGGAGTCACTTGTACTTCAGGAGTGGTTACAGGAGGATTAATCTGAGGAGGTTTGAGCCCCTGAATTGCATTTCTTAAATCTTGTTGTCCCTGAGCCATCCCTTGCATCATGATCATGAACTCTCCTATTCTAGTGCGAAACTCATTAAGATCAGTCTGCATAGCATCCATGACTGTCCTCTGGTTGTTGTGAGTTGCGTAACGATGCGGGATATTCTATCGAAGATGACAGGTCTTGGCGGCCCTCGCAATCTTTGCCTGAAATGCAAATAAGTTAAGCAACCCGTAGAAAACCTGCAAAACAAAGAAGAAATGAAAATGATGTGTATGCAATGCAATGTGTTCCTTTTATTCCCAAGGCTTCAATTACTTTCCCATTCTGGTGTTGAGAAAATCTTGTGTGACATTATAACTTGAAGTGGTGGCATTTATTTTGTGTCCGTGCAATAAATAATAAACAGAGACTTCAGGTAAATCAGGAGACAATTGAAACAACAGAGATCCTCAGAGAATAAAATCATATATCAATAAAGAAAAAGTACATAAAGAGAGAGGGGATTCCCATAACAAGCCTGCGGGTAATCCAAGTCATATGTATACAAAACTAAAGCTTAGGAAGGTCTACATCCTGTAATCTCCAACTAAGGCACTTGACATTTTGTAACATCTGAGCTATATCCGGATGCGTAGGCTCCTATACAAGCTTCTGAATTAAGATATCCATAAGGTCAAAGGAGGCATGCAATTCCTCAATTTGTTGTAGGAACACTTTTTCACTTTCCTGACTTGTGATAGAATAATTCTTGGCTCTCTTGACATCAGCTTTCAATTTCAAATCTTTTATTTCTTTCTGAGCTTCCTTTATTGCTTGTTGGCTTTCTTCTAAACTTTGGAGGCGACCCTTCTCTTGATGATAAGCCTATTGAATGAGCTCTCTCTGTCCATCCAAAGAATCTTGAAGACTCTTGACCTCTAGCTTGTGTTTGATCTCCAACTCCCTCTGCTTCCTCAAATTGTCTTCCCACTTCTCTTGCCATAAGGTGACAACTTCATTGGCTTCATTCAAATATTTCTCCTCCTTCTGACGTTGGGCCACCTTGTGAGTTTCAACTAATCCCCTTTTCTTGAAGTAGAGCTCTATCTCTTGAATGTCTTGCAGCTTGAGCCTAACCATCTCTTCAGCTTTGTGAGCTCTTTCCTCTAACTTTTGATTTTGCATCTTCAGTTTCTGGCATGAATGGTAAGCTTCTTGATTCTCCAACCTGAGTTGTTGAACCAAGGCTTCCAACTTTTGATATTCTTTAAGAGGCACTGAAGTTGTGGGTGCTACTTCCTTAGGGTAGAGAGGTGTCTCTCTAGAAAATGGGAGTAACAGGGTCTTCACACGATCCTCCAACCAGCTGGCAAAAGGATCATAAGTGTTGGGATCCACTGTCCCAAAGTATTTCTTCCCTTTAATCATTCTAACCTCCCAAGCTTGGGATGCTAGTATGCTCTTCTTGATATTTCCTTCTGCTGGAAAGTATAAAGATTCAATTGTCTCTTTAATCAAAGGCACAACTCTTAATGGATAGCCAAACTGCTTCCTGGACAAGACAGGATTGTAACTAATCCCACCTTTCCTTCCTATCAAAGGCACACTTGGGAAGCTACCACAACTGACCAATATTTCTTTTCCCACAAGGTTCCTGTTGCATCCTCATGCAATGTCAGCTGAGGTTAAGCCCATTAATCTTTTGGACCACTTCCAAGATTGTTTCAAATCCTGAAAAGGCCCTGATTTAGGGAGGTTCCTTACAAACCAATCAGCAAATAGGGGAGCATAACAATTTACATGTCCCTTCCTCTTTTCGTTTCTGTGGTGAACTCCATAGTAAAAGTCACCTAGCAAAGTTGGTACTGGATTTCTTCTGGAAAATATAGTGATGGCTTCCATGTTGATTAAACCCTTCTCTCCTAGAAACAAATTGGTCCCATACACTATCAAAGCAAGCAAGGTGCTGAATTTAGCCCATTTGTTTCCAGAGGCCAGGTCCTGAGCTTCCTTGGTAAGAAAATCTAAGAAAAGTCCTTTGCTTTTGGTGGCATCCAATTCTCTGCTAACCTTGGATAAGTCCAGAAGAAAGGTCTCAGCTATATCTTTGGATGAAGGCATCTTCTCTAAGCCATAGTAAGGATCACCATTTTTGATGGGGATTCTGAGGATGCTGGATATCTCTTATAATGTGGGAGCCAAGATGTAGACAAAGACCCTCAGTTGTGGATCATAGAACTACAGTAGAGAATGCAAGCTATCCTTCTGGTCAGTGGTTGGCTTATTCACATAGTCTAGGATCTGTCCAAACTCTTTTCTGAAATCCTCAAGCACTTTATCACCCATCAAGCCAATTAACTTCGGAATACCATTTGTCTCTGGATGTGGGAAAGTATAATGGACATTTCTCTTCTTGGAATCTCCATGTTGAAGCAACAAATATGACCAGGAATAGGAGGTAATGAACCCTGAGAATAAAAAGAACACAAAATGATTAATGATGTTATGATGTTATGCAAGGAAACGCATGTGATCAGTGATGTGTCTGTGTAGTGAATCAGGTAATCAAGTGTCTGTGCAAGGTCACAACATCATCACAAGTATCTTTCTGATCAGGAGTTCATGATTTCAGAATCCATAATTAGCAGAACAAGATCATATCATAGAAGTATGGTGGCATAAATGGGTGTGTTGAAGTTTAGGGTTCCTGCAAACCTGTAAACCCCTCCCAATCTCACGGGTGTGCTAGTCGGGTCAAACATCACGGACTCTCAAATCCGAATAGCAATAATACATTCACCATTTTCGAGAAATGGCTCATGACCAAATCAGGGAATCGGTTTGGCATTATGTACTACTCAGGGAGGTCTCAGCTGAGTCCACGGAAATAAGCATCCCTCATAAGTCCTCAACTTC
This sequence comes from Lathyrus aphaca, assembly GCA_963966055.1. Classification (NCBI taxonomy): domain Eukaryota; kingdom Viridiplantae; phylum Streptophyta; class Magnoliopsida; order Fabales; family Fabaceae; genus Lathyrus; species Lathyrus aphaca. The sequence goes on from OZ014523.1 coordinate 168,259,120, forward strand.
AAGCACTGAATCGATAAACAATAGTACATTCATCCCGAAGGGTATAATACTATCGTCATACAAACAGTTTGCCTTAACTGGATTCCTATGAGAGAACCAAGCCATCCTATGCGAATTCCTAGTGGGCCCTCGGATGCGAGTGGGTTTGCCAACAAATGTTGTCTGCCACTGTCATCACTGGAGAGGGATGTTTCCACAAAGGTACTCAATGATCGGTCCCCTGATTGCACATAACTATCAAGGTAGCGTATTTCCCCAGAAAGATTCTGGCGTCAATACATTTCCAAGAAGGTCGCAAATCAAGGCGTGGAACTCACTAATACCAACATAACAAGATGCCATAAAGCCAAAGTGGAACCACTCTAAATCCTAGGTGCACTCAAGTCGGGTATTTGGCTTATCTCACAGTAACAAAGCCCATCCCACAAAAAAAATGAAACCAGCACAGTCCAGTATGATGCATGTGGAATAAATACTGAAAGCAGTAAATAAAGCTGTAAACGAAAACAGTAAATAAACACAACAACACACACATATAAACACCCAAAGAAAAATAAAACAAGCAGGCGCTAGGATCTACTCTACAAGGGAAACCATAGATTCTGGGTTCGGTATCCAACATAGTCGCCAGCTGTCGCTCCCGGGATTTTCATCCTAGTACAAACGCGAAAGTGGCGCGGAAAAGGTAGGGTTGCCAGCCAGGCATTTTTATCCGAAGGAATGGGAAAGGTAATGCTGCACAAACCTGAGGAAGAAGGAAAGCACAAGGTCCTGCGAATCAAAGATATGGGTTCGGGAGTCGGTTACGACCTGGGAAGGTATTAGCACCCCAGTTCATCCGCCGTACCCGACAGGATCCACGGTTGTTTGTTTTGTTTCAAAGGGTGAGAAAATAAAGTGTTGCTGAATAAATATGCTACTGGAACTAGAATGGGAATGAGAAAAGGAACTGGAAAAGAAAATGGAAAGAAAGAATGGGTAAAATGTAGGGAAAATAAAGAATGTGCTCGAACGGGCCCTACCCTACTGCCTACGTACCTCATCGGGAAAATGAGGATCAGAGTCGACGTAGTTCGCCTAACTAAGGCGGGAACTATCTGTATTGTTTTTTTTATTGCTGGAACTGCGTATGTCTATGCTCAAGTGTTGCAGGCTCGTATGGTACGAGTGCGTTTATCGTCTTGCATGCAAGACAAGTCGTCGCGAGTTCGCGTTCAGAATGAATGAGATAAGAAGAGAAGTTCCCGCAGGACAGTCGCTTATTGTTTGTTATTTTCTTTTTAAGAGTTTTTATGAATTTGGCACAAGGAAGTGAATTCAAACTCTTTTCCATGGAATGTGTACTTGCTACTACATTCCATGATGGAATAATAGAACAAGCACACCAAGCAAGGAGAATTTATCCAAGGCTTGTTTCCATGAATTAGGGTTTAAGTTCACTAGCTTGTTGAACTTATTACATGTATTTTTTGCTTTTGTGAAGAAGTATCTTTTAGTTTTTCTTTGTGAAATAACTTCTTGATAAGACTTGTACATCATGCTAGACAAGCTTACACCATTCCAAGATGGAATGAATGCAAGTGTCCCATGGAATAAGGCTATAGACAAGGGATCCCTACAAAACAAGAGTTAGCATGACGGAGAAACATGAACAATTATTACATGGCAACTTTCAAGAAACAAATCCCATTAGTTAAAGAAAGATGTTAGTGAGCTTCTAAGGTCAATACCTAATCCTAAAGCATCTTATAAGGTAACATACTTAAGAAGTCAGTAGCTAAACTAATTCAAAGGTTTCTAAAGGAATTAATTGAATTAAAGTCAAACTATGTCCTAAAGTACCACTAAACCCTAAGGATGAGGTTAGAAAGACAACCTAAGTGTTTACTATTGCTAAAATATCTTAAACTCAAAGGTACATGAAAAATCCAGAACTTAGACTTGGGTGGAAGTGAAGAAAATGAATATATCAAATGAGAAGGAAGAGATCCAAGTTAAAGATATCCAAGTATGAGATTCAAATGGGAGAGGAAGCATATAGAAGCATGGTTATAAAGATGAAACAAAAATGACTTAGGAAACAAAAATGTACAAGTTTATGGGTCAAAAATGAGAAAAATAGCATTTAATTCAAAGGAGAAATTAATTCTGATCTAAAAAATGAACAAAAATAAAATCTAAAATTATGGAAAATTAAAGAAATATTCAAGTATATCTCATGTATTAATTGGGAATTTTTAGAGGCCTTTTGGTATTTGTAAAAATAAGAAACGAAAGTGGAATAAAAATGAAAAAAAATAAAATAAAAGAAATGAAATGGAATTAATGGATTGGGCCTGGGGGGTGCCATTAGCATCAAAAACAACTGAATTGGGCCTAAGTAAATTGCGCAGGGGGTGTCAAAAGCACTCTGAAGACTTTTAAGTTGACTTTGTGACATGTGCAAGGCACAAACTCATTAATGTGCTGGCAGCTTGTGAACGCTTGGATCAGACTCATCCAATGGCTGTGACTTAAAACTGGGATTAAATTAGGGTTACTGTTCTGATGGCCGGAGCTAGCCTCCGGTCATCTTCTCCATTCACTATTCCGGTAGGGCAAACCCTAATCATCACTAAAATGAAAATCATGACCATCAATGGATTCGCCTGTCTTCACTGATCTTAAATATAGCTTCAAAAATCATTTAGGGTTCATAAATTCCCTGAATCGAAATCAAGAATCCAAGCCTGAAAATTGAATCTCTGCATCTACCATGCCTATCAACTAGCCAGTTACTTCATAACCTCTATCAGGCCTTAATCAACATAAAACCAATTGAAAACAAAAAATTCGAGTAAGTGGAATTTCAGGACATACCTGAGTTGGAGAGATGTCAAATTGTTTTTAGAAGGCCAGAGATGAGGTTCTAGTGCTTGCTTGATCTTGATCTTGATCAATGGAAGTGAAATAAACACTCTGGGAGCTATGAATCCTGAGAAATTGAGTAAAGTGCAGTGAAGATCAATGATATGCAGTGTTGATTCTTTGATGTTTCAAGCTATGCCTTCCATGGATCTTAAACTAGAGATGATGATGATGAATTGAGAGAGATTGAAGCAGGATTGTGGCAATTTGAGGAGTTTGAATCCAAAATGCAGTGAAGCTTCAACAATGTGCCATGCTTGATCTTGAAGATTCAGGTTGTGCAATGCTTGGTGATTGAGCTTGCGATGATGAATATGATCAATGGAGGAAGAATGGATCCAGATCAATAAGGACAAAGCTTGCTCGAATCAATTCTCAAAGTGAAAATTCATAGAGAAAGCCTTGCAATTTTGGTAATTTTGTGATGAAATGAAGCTGGATCTTGCACTGCAGTGATGACCTTTCTTTATAGAGCCCTTAACCATTGTTAATGATGCCTTGGGTTAACTTAGTGAGTCAGGTGAAGTGAGTGAGTTTGTTATGGCAGTTATGCCAGCTGGACCATCTAGAACTTTCTTCAATTGGATTCCATCCCATGCTGCATAGTTCATGCTCTTATGGTGTACCTCGAATGCAGCTTGCCTTAGGTGCTTGAAAATGAAATGAAATAATTCACTACACTCATGGACATGGTCCTCATGGTAAGATTCATTCTGATGTGAATTGAGGCAATGCACAATGATCATTGTCTTGGATATTTGATGGAGCATAGCAGCTGTGGTATACAAGAAATCATAGAATCATGTGCACTCCAATGCAATGCATCATTGTCAAGCATGTTGAATGATGCCAATCTGAGGAATTGAACCTGAGGTTTGGGTGATATGAAATGCCTTATCACACAAGAAAACAAGTTGAGAATCATGATCCTTAATGGGAGATTTCTTGTAGCTCAAGCCATCAGTTCAAGTGGTTCTTAGACTCAAATTGAAGTTGGCAATATGTGGAACAACTTTGATGTTGATGTCATGATGAATGATGACCTCTAATCATCTTAAAATGTTCATTGAATACCATGCAATTAAGCTTCATATTGGCCTGCACGAATTTGGCATGCCTTGTGCCCATGGGCCTATGGTTGGCCAGTTGCAACCTCTCCACTTTGACCCTCAAATAGCCCAAGAAGACTTGCTTAAATGAAATATCTTTGAACACCAATCTTGTAGGGATTACATCAAGGAACAACTTTGTAGTTCACCAAAAATTCATTTGAAGTCTTTTTGGCAAAGAAAAATGGCTTGAAATTTTGACCACCACATGTTTGATGAATTGCCAGGAAGGGCACGCGCGCTGGCCAGCTTCCTGCCTCGCCCATGACCTAGTTTTGCCCTAGTTTGCTTCAAATTTGCAAGATCATATCTCTCTCATATTTTATGATATGGGTGAGTTCCACCTATGGATTTGAAGCTCAAGATGCCCTCTTTAATTGTGTCTAAGTATAATTTTCATATCTTTCATATTTTGGGAGAAGGCCTCATTTAAAGTTGCTGCAAAAATGTCTATAACTTGCCATTTTTGGAAACCCTAATTTTCCAAAAATGGTAAGTTTTGGTTTTCTTGATTTCTCTTGATTCCTCCATCATTTCTTTATCAAATATGAAACATAGGATCCTTGTAACCCAAATTTCATGATTTTGATCTCAAGAAGTAAGGAGTTGACATTTTCTTCAGCATGGTTGACTTTTCCCAAAATTCCTGATTTTCAATCATCTGACCAATTAAACCTCTTCCAAAATGAATTTGTGGATGAAATTTAAACCCTAGGCACTTGTCATCATATATAAGACACTGAAATCCACTTTGAATCAAAACTTCATGCAGAAGCCCAATAGAAATGAAACCCTAATTTGGTTATTTTTATTAGGAGGTGTTGCACTGCTTGCCTTCCATGATCAAACCAAAACTCTCTGTAACTTGTGTCTTCAAATGGGAACTTGTGGGATGTTGAGGACCCTTTGCACAATGTTCAGAAGCTTTGTGGCCCTTTGATTGCCTTTATATAGCCTTCAGGTGCTCCAATCATTGACCACATACCTATACCTCAGCCATGCTACACATGATGCAATGTTTTTGGTTATTTTGTGAACTTATATATGCTAAATTCTATGCAAAAAGTTGAGGATATGAGAGGGAAAATTTTGAGGTTTTACACATGGCAGAGGCATAGAGGCAGACTGACGATTTCCTGCACAGATGACCTAAAATTAGGGTTTTGGATTCAGAGACCTTAATCTCATTTTTTTGCCATTCTTGTTTCTAATGTTCTCAATACGTTATAAGGATCATGTGTACCAAATTTGATGCAGAAATTCATTGTGGAAGTCATCTAATCAACTGGTAACTTGTTGTGCAAGAAAAGTCAGAATCAGGGCATTTGAGGCCCCTCACAATGGAACCAAAGAGTCATCTTCATCATTTTGAGGTTCTATGACCTTTATTTGATCTTAGAAGTGGTTATAAGTTCACAAGATTGAATAATTTCAAGCCATTTCCAAACTTTCCATTTTTGGAAATGACTTGTAATGGAAACTTTCCATTTTGGGAAAGATTTTCAACCTCCTCTTTCTTGATAAAAAATGCTTCAAATGAAAAATCCTTAAACATGAAAGTTGTAGATTGGATATTACCATTTTCAAAAAGTACAAGAACTCCTCTTGATTAATCCTAGAAGTCAAGATATGATCTTTCAAAGTTGGGAAAAATCCTATAATTTTCAAGTTCATGCCAAAGAGGGATTTTTGCAAAATCAAGTTTCAAGCATTCAAATGACCTTTAATGCACTCAAATGTATCACAACATGTCAAAAGAACTTCCAAGGATCAGAATTGGCCTTTGTACCAAGAATTTCCATGACTTATTTCTCAAGAAACTTCAAAGTTGCCAAATTGCACAAACCATGAGAACACTTGATCAAGGCAATCCAATTGCATAAAGTTCATCCAATGGCCTTCCATGAATCAAACTGAGGCCAGACACCCCTTCAAACAGCCTCTGACCCGTGCCATGTCTCCTAGTACACAACATTGACTTTTTTGTAACTTTGCCCATACCAATCAAGTTGTGCCACCACCCACTTTCTGAACACTCCTATTGGTTTATACAAACCTCAAGCAACACAAAACACAACACACACAAGCCTGAAACAAGCCAAGCTCAAAAATCCCAAAATTTTCCATAACACTTCCTCTCTTTGAATCTCTCAACACAGCATCTCAAACTCAAAACTTCCTTCACCATTCAATCACTCATGTCACAAGGAACACAAACCACCCTTCATTTTGCCCTAGAAGCCTCTGAATCACAAACATGATTTCTCACCTCTCAGAACTGAAATCCACAAAGGAGGCCCTTTAAACTCTTACAAAGCTTCTTAATAGCATCAGGGGACTCAAAGGGGTTGATTTTCACAAAGGAGGAGCTCTGAAAGTCCATATTTGCAGTTCATCAGCTCAGGTAAGCTCAAGAACAAAATTTTTCAGACCTTTGATTTCTCGTTATAAAATGAAACTACATGTTATGGGGATCACTCTGATGTTCTTAGAATTGAAAATAGTCTAGAAATCAACATGTTATGAGCTTCTGAAATTTTGTTCAGAAAAATGTTTTGATTCGATTCTCTCTGATTGTGTGATATAAATGTTGTTTATTGATTGATTTGAGTTGCATTTGATGTGGGGATCATTTCTGGGTGGTTTTGAGGTTTAGATTTTGCCTAGGGAAGAAGTTGGTGGTTTGAGTCACCGGAGAAGATGACCGGAGCTCCCCTCCGGTCACCTAAGTTTGATTAGGGTTAGGATTCCCAATTTAAATGCCAGCCCTTGGATCTTGATTAATTAGTGGAATGGACGCTCAGGATTCATCATTTGCCCTAATCCATTTTAATTATTTTTAATTAGGTTTGATTAATATAATTTAATCTTAAACGATCCTGACCCTTCAAACGCGCGCGCAGTCAACTAAGTCACCCCAAGTTTAAATCCTGACCATCAGATTAGCATACTTCTCATTTATTTGATTTTTAATTCATTTTATTCCATTTTCTTTCCACATTTATTTTAAAATATCAAAACATTTTCTAAAAATCCCATTTTCTTCATTTTTACTTTAAATAATTTTCTTTACTCAAAAACATTTTTTATTTTAAATTTTGCATAAAAAAGTATTTTTAATACATTTAAATGTTTTATTTAATCAATTAATTGATTTTAATTAATTAAATATACATTTAGGTTTCTAAAAAACACCAAAAAAATTCATGAAGCATTCTTAAAAATTTAGAAACATTTTCAAACTCACCATACAAATTTATTTTTAGGTTTGATCACATTTTTCACAATTTTCTTTGAATTATGGTTCATAAATTTCACATTTTTTAACCCGAACTTGAGAAATTCATTTCTGCTTAACCATGATGATTTTGAACTTGATTGTTTTTGCATTGTCTTACATGTTGTATCTAGTTTCTAGGTTATTTATCTCATATTTTTGCATTGCATTTACAATTTGATTTGCATTTTCCTTTTAGAAGCACCTAAAAACCCTAGTTAACTTAGAAATTTCATAACTTTTCCTAGGATTAGCTTCTGACCTTCTCCTTTGGGTAGTGATCTTGTGTCTGATTAGGGTTTGTTTGAGTTCAATTTCAAATTTTTATCATGATGTATGCTTCTGTTTTTGTCATATGCATCTCATGTTGCCTTAAAACCCTAATTTCTCATGTTCATTTGCATTCATCTTTGCATATCATCATCATATGAACTTGCCATGACATTTCATTCATTTGTATGACATCTTAGATATATTAAGACATGCTTTAACATTGCTTGATCATTTCTTCATTCATTTGGTGTTCTTTGCATTCATTACATTTCATGAACCTCCATGTGTTTTCATGCTTCTAAACATGCTTCCATTGCATCTCATCCTTGTATCACCATTCATATGCATCTTGTATGTCTTTGCATAATCTCATAACACATTTGCATTGAATATTCAATTATGGTTTTGGTCTTTGCATCTTTATTCATCTCATTTCGTTTTGCTTTATGTCTTATGCATCCATACTAACATTTCAGGGGCTTGTGGTAAGTTGTTTGGGATGTGGATTTGCCTTCACATCCCACCTCTTCTCATCTCTTCATATGCATTGTTTACTTGTCTTTGAAGTGAACTTGCTTCACTTGTGCTCTCTCATTCTTACTTTCTTTCTTCTAAGTTACTTATCTTCTCCAGGAAGTAAGTAACTTATTATTTCTCTCCTTCTCTTTTCATCTGCTTCTCTTCCTTGGTGGCTTCTTGAAGATTCTTTTCTTATGCCTCACAAACCATAGGATATCCAAGCATGATAATTTTTAGGGTTGTATATAGTCCCCCCTAGCTTTTTTTTTCTTTTTTTCTCCTTGAGTCTCTCTTCTCATCTCATAACCAGAGGCTAAACACTTAAAGTTTTAGGACTTTGAATTAGGGTTATGCCTGCATCCTTATCTTAGGATGGAGTGTATAACTTTAATCCTTAGTGTTAAACCTTTAATTTATTTACACTTATTGATCAAAACACTTAATAATGATCAAGACATAAGCTTGTAACTTGGGCCTTACATTAGGGTTCTATCTCTTCCTTTTGGTTAAGAGGGACTAACCCTAGTGTTTAATGGACAAGTCCCTCTCAAGTTGTCTTACAAACTTAAAATCCATTTCTTAATCCCACCTTTAATTAAAATCCACTTTAATAAAGGCTTGTTATATAATGATTTTAATCCCTAACCATGGATTAAGTTGAGGAGTCTTCCTCAACTTAAGTGTTCTCATCTATCATCCTTCTCTTAGGATGGTGTAATGAGTTCACTAATCCCTGATTAGAGATTAAACTCATTACTTAACACTAAACGAAAACCCAAAAAAACATAATAATCACAAGTAGGATAATGATCTTAATCCTACATCATCATGGTAATTAAGTTGAGATGCTTATCTCATACTTAAGTAGGCTCATTATCCCTAATCAGGAGGATATAATGAGTTTACAAACCCTTGTAGTAGGCTTAAGCTCATCATCCTATGCAAAACACCAAAAACAATAAAAACTGAAAACACAAAAACAAACAATAATCGTCTCCTCCGAGATTATTTTCTCATCACTCTCATTCTATAAACAAGAATTCGCTTCTTCCGTCTAATGCAAGACAGTTAGCACTCGAGCCAGACGAGTCATACACTTGAGCATAGACAAGCAAGCAGTTCACAGTCAAAATCATTTCCAGTCTCTTTGAGTCGAACTATGGTGTTCTGACTTCCTCATTGCACGAGAGGACACGTAGGCATGAATTAACAGTTATCGAACAAAAGCCCCTTTGTCATCCGCCTCTTTCAGCTTTCTTTTCTAAGCTTCAGTCTTAAGCATTTCCTTCTCTTTTTGCACTGACACACATTCGTTTCTCCCTAGATTTTTATGCACAGTCAGCACATACACTACCCCCTTTTAACATAATCAAGTAAGCGTGGATCCCGTCGAATACGAGGACGATCTGGGTGCTAATACCTTCCCAGGTCCTAACCAACCCCCTTTCTCAGTTTCTTTGGTTCGCAATCGTCTTATCCATACCCTTCTAGGTTTATGCAGCATTACCTTTCCTTCGGGATAAAAATTCCTAGTTGGTGACTCTATTCAACTTCAACCTCCAACATCGTCGACAGTTCGCATCTGCACCGGGACGAATGTTCGGGGAGCGACAGCTTGGCGACTCTGCTGGGGAACCCTTTGCAACCAGGGCTTCTGGTTCTCTTGTGGGTTTCTCCTAGTGCTTGTTTGTTTGTGTTTACTAGGGGTGTTATGTTCCACGTGTGCTTTCATTTTTGTTTTATTTATTGCTTTCTGTACAACTTTATTTACTGCATTTACTTTATCGCTTTCATTTACTATTTTATGCATTTCATTTTGTCATATCATATATGTGCTAGATTTTTTGGTTTGCCTTGGTGGGAGGGGTATTCCAGTGAGAAAGATCCAACACAAAGGCCTGAGTGATAGACATAGGATTAGAGTGGCTTCATATTCTTTCCCATTCCATTTCGGTCTGGTGAGGGAATATGAAACACAATTCAGACATGGGTTTCTTCTTGAGAACTCTGTGCTATGGATCTCCTGTAGTGCTAGGGCTATCTAAGAAGCCTGCTAAGTCTGGATGACCTTTTAGATGACCTTCAGCATCTGAGGTGAATTAGAGGAGGATCCTTTATGATTAGGGTAAACATTGTACCTCCGGGTTAGAATTGTTTACACTTCTCATAATAGATTTGAACCTGAGGATCCTTGTTCTAGAACAATACCTGTGAGTGGGTTGGGTTGTTTACAGGTTTGCAGGAACCCTTGGCCTCAACATACCCTGTTACTGATATTGTTTTAATGTTACACTATTTTGGACTGATGTTATGAAACCCTGGACTTGTGACTCTTTATTTGAGTCCCCCACCTGGTTACTTGTTCTCAGACCTTCATCCGGACATCTGAACACTCATGGACCCTATCAAAAGCAACTGACAAATCCAGCACCTAATCACAAACCCTTGCATATCATTCTGCATACATCATACTGCATCATTTAACATGTTGTCTATTTGTTTTACAGGGTATCCACGTCATCTTTGGTTTGGTTTTGACTGTTCTTTTGCTCGACCATCTTCATCAGTTATTTTCATCAGAGAATCTTCTTCAGCTGTTATCTTCTCTAGTTACCTTCATCCGCACCCATTGTCAGTATGGACTCAACCAGGAAGAGCAACATCTAATACCATTTCTTTGAGTACCCTTTGACAGGCATCAGGCAGATTCAGTCACTCATTACTCCTGATCATGTCCCTTTATTCAGAGAACATTATGGTGGTATTGTGGACATGATCATGGACTTGGATGCACCACAGAGGAGAATGATTCACACTTGCCTTCAGTTCTATGACCCTCCTCTCAGATGTTTCACCTTCCCAGACTTTCAGATTGGCCCTATGTTGGAAGAGTTTTCTATGTTGTTGGGTGTCCCTATCAGAAGAGGAATTCCTTTCAACCCTGAGATGACTGCTCCTAAGAATGAAGACATAGCCAAAACTTTACATTTGGAAGCCACCATCATTGATCAGCATATGACCACCAAGGCTGGAATCCCAGACCTTCATTTGGACTTCTTTATCACTCAGGCTACCAATCATGCTGCAACTTGGAAGTGGGTAATTGTTTGTGCTCTCCTGGCTCTTAGTATATATGGTATCATCTTATTTGCAGACGAGCCTAAGTTTATAAGCAAGAATGCTATCCACATCTTCCTGCTGAAGAATCCAGTTCCTACCTTGTTAGGGGATTTATACTATTCAGTGCATCAAAGGAATGAGAAGCAAATAGGGAGACTGGTCAGATGTTGTGCACCCCTCTTCTATAGATGGTTAATGAGACACATGTCGAAGATGGAAGCTTTCCTGAATCCTCATCAATCAAGAAACTGGGCTAAGAGGATGATTGTCCTTACTTCAGAAGACATCAGATGGTGTACTCAGAACACCAAGGGCAGGGACATAATTACAAGTTGTGACAATATCCTAATGTACCTCTTATTGGAGTGAAGGGTTGCATCAACTACAATCCTTTTCTTTTCAGAAGACAGTTAGGGTACGCCCTGGTACACCCACCTCGAGAGCAGGACTTGCCAAAATCCCTTTACTGTGCTATTCAGAATAATCATGCCACCATCCGGCAAGCAGCCTGGGCTTGGGACCACATACAGACAAAAGGGACTGTTATTCTTGGCAAGTGTAACAACATAGCTTCAAATCAGTACATTGAATGGTCTCGCGTCAGAGGATAGATCACCCGTATGCCATTCACCCTGGAAGATGTGCCAAGGCCATCAGTAGTTGAGCTTGTAGCTATAGTCAATATGGAAGAGTTTGAGAAGTTGAAAGAAAGGAATACCCAGCTTTCTGAATCTCTGAAGAAGACCCTTTGGGAAAGTAATGATGGTCTTCTAGACATTGAGAGATTAGAGAAGCTCTGAATCGAGCATGTGACCAAGATAGAAAAGACAAAGGACTTCATCAGAAAAGCCGAGCAGGGGAATTGGTATTGAAGAATGCTTGCAAAGAAGCCAAGATTCAGAAAGCCAGAGCTGGGCACTATTTGGAAGAAAGTCAGGCGAGGTGGATCAGGATCACTGAATCTCGTTTTCAAGAAGATCAGAAGGCATAGGCTAAGATAGAGCAATTGGAAGCTAATGAGAAGAAGAGTCATGAAGCCTTGTTAGTAGCACAGAAGGAAGTCTCCGAGTTGAAACTCCGGGCAGGGTTGAAGAGATCAAAAGATCAAGACAAGTACCAGAAGTTGACAAATGCCATTGTAAACCAGGAACCTTCTTATCAGGACCATCACAGAGCATCCAGTTGGATCAGTAATTGATGCTCTCCTGAAGGAAGTCAAGGAGGATGACTTTGGGCTGGATGTTTGATTTCTCCTTTATTTGTAATTTATTTTGGTGGTACTTTAATTCTCATGGTGATTTTGTTGTATTTCTTAGCTTGATTGTATTTTAACCCACCATGGGAGCTTGTTGTAATGATAAACTATGTATCTTTTGCATTTGTAATATATGGTTTATGTTTTACCTGGATTTTCTCTTGGACTTCATTTCTCTTCAACATCTTCGTCCCCAGAGGTCTGGAAGGTCAAAACCAAAGTGCCAAACCGGATACCCTTGGAAGACAAATAGACATACTGCATTGCGTACTAACCTCATTCTCTGTGTTTTTGTAGGTATTTTTGTTGTTGTTTTCTCACTTTTCTGTGTGTTTCAGAAAACATTGCTCGTAGGAAGGTTTCCCCGATCAACAGAGTTCACCTGTATCCAACCAGAAACAATCTTCCGAGAGTTCAGATGGACCAAGTTCAACAAGATTTGACTGGCGTTAAAACTCAAATGGCTAATGAGAGAACTGAGATGAGAGCTCAGATGAACCAATTCATGACAGTAATGAATGGGTTGGCTCAGACAAGGAAAGATTGAGAGAGCTAGTCGAGCGACAAAATCCAGAAGAGAATCATCCAGGTACTGGGGGTACTAGTAACAATGATCATGGGCAGCCGCAAACAAATCCTCCAGAGTTTAGGCCCCACCTCAATCCTGAAGTCAATGTTATTGGAAATACCCAAGGAAATGCAGGAGGTCGTGTTCTACAAGAAGATCCTCAGGATGAACAATTCATAGTAATCGGTGCTGAGGATGAAGCCTATGATTGTCATATGGACGAAATAATGGAGAATCTAAGATCCTTAGAATCCCAAAACTCATTGGGATTTGATGTGATAAATATGGGTTTAGTAGAAGGAGTCAGGATTTCTCACAATTTCAAGCCTCCATGCTTTGAGAAGTACAATGGTACCTCCTGTCCTCGTACCCACCTTCAATCCTTTCTAGGGAGATTAAAAGCTTATACCATGGATGAAAAGTTGTGGATGTTATACTTTGAGGATAGTTTGATCGGGGCATCCCGTGAGTGGTATTCTCATCTATCTAGAGCAACTGTCAGAAATTTGAAGAACTTAGCCAAAGCTTTCATACGCCAATATCAGTACAACTTGGATATGGATCCCAATAGGACCCTTCTGATGGGTATGTCTCAGTCTTCAAGAGAAAGCTTCAGGGAATATGCCCAAAGATGGAGACAGCTTGCTACTGTTGTCCAGCCTCCTATGTCGGAAAGGGAGATGGCCGACATATTTATGACCACACTACAGGGAACCTACATTGACCGACTTGCTGCTTTCTCTTCCACCAGTTTTGCTGATGTAGTTATAGTTGGTGAGAGAATTGAAAGTCTTTTGAATATGGGCAAAATTTCAGACAATGGTGCTAGCTCCAGCAATGCAAGAAAACCTTTCTCCGGACCTCGTAGGACAGGTGAAACTAATTCAGTTCATATGGGCAGAGGTAGGCCTCAATACATGCCAAGATCAGTGGCTATTGTCACCATTCCTGCTCCATCACCTCAACAACAATATCCTCCACAACCACAATACTTCCCACCGCAATAACAATTTCCTCAACAGAGATCTTACAGCAACAACAATCACCAAATACATCCTTTCCAACAAAGGCCCTCACAAATCAATAGGGTTATCGATCCTATTCTGATGCCTTATGTTGCCTTACTTCCGCAGTTACTAAAGCTCAACTTGATCGACTTAAGGACTCTGGCTCCAACAGATCCTCATAACCTTCCAAGAAACTACGATATCAACGCCAAATGTTCCTTCCACTCCAATACACCTGGCCATACAATAGAGAAGTGCAGAGCCTTACACATGAAGGTTCAAGATTTGATTGATTCTAAGGCAGTCAACTTTACACCCCCTCCAAGTGTTACCAAGAATCCTATGCCTAGCCATGGTGGGCTTAGGATAAATTCCATTGAGGAGGAACAACCAGTAAGCCTAATTGACAATGTTACAAGTATTCAAACACCTCTAGCCGAGGTTAAAGCCCAACTTTTGAAGTGCCAAGTGTTTCCAGGATGTGAGGCCCATTGCGAAGCTTGCAAGATTTCTATCAACGTTGTGAAAATTTGAAGACCGGTATCAACAGTCTTATCAGAGAAGGTACTTTACAAATCACTTCAACAATTCCAGCTCCTACAACATCAACAATCATTCCTCCTACAACTCCAGCAAGCATCACTTCATCAGATATAACAGATATCACTCCTACAACTTCAACAACAATCATTCCAATGGATTCTTCTACAACATCAACAACCATCCCTTCTTCAACTTCAACAGACATCAATTTAACACATCCTTCTACAACAACAATAACCATCAATGAAGACATTTCCAAAGTTACCATTTACTATGACCCAACAACAATCCATGTTCCAGATTCTTTCAACAACTCACATCAACATCTCCATCAACATCGACAACTTTCATCAACTGCACCATCTCCCATCAGACCTTCTGTCACAATTTATTATGACCCACAAATTATCACGACCCCTTCTTCCACAACAATCAGTCTGGTGACCAACACGGTACCTGGACCAATTCCATATGATAGTAGCAGTGTCGTGCCTTGGCACTATGGCTCAGATCTATATTGCAACGGAAAGAAAGTCACTCTTGACTCTTCAACACCACAGATTGATAATCTCGGGGGAGGTGGAGGCTTCACTCAAAGCGGACGTCTCTTCGCGTCACAGTTCCCAAGAACTAATGCTAAAGCAGAAGCTACTGCCAAAGCTAAAGGAAAGAGTGTGGTGCCTGAAGAATCAATTGCTAAAGAAGTTCAGAAGACATCCTTTGATCAGGATGTAGACGAGTTCATGAGAATAATCAAGAAGAGTGACTATAAGGTTGTGGACCAACTCCATCAGACACCCTCCAAAATCTCCATATTATTATTGCTCATGTGTTCCGAAGCTCACAGGAATGCACTTCTCAAAGTCTTGCACGCAGCTTACGTACCTGAGGAGATTACAGTTAATCAGCTAGTAATGGTAGTTTCAAATGTCAATACTATCCATGGGCTAGGTTTCACTGATGCTGATCTGACTACGAAAGGTTATAACCACAATAAGGCTTTGCATATCACCTTGGAGTGTAAAGGTGATGTACTTTCTCATGTCTTGGTCGACACTGGGTCCTCTCTCAATGTCTTACCAAAGAAAGCCTTAGTCAAGATGGAATATGATGGTCTTGCACTCCGCCCAAGTAACCTAGTTATGAGAGCTTTTGACGGTTCTAAAAGATCGGTCCTTGGAGAAATTAAGCTGCCTATGGTAATTGGCCCACAGATCTTCAAAACTATCTTCTACGTGATGGACATTCAGCCTGCCTACAGCTGTTTGTTTGGTCGACCATAGATTCATGTCGTTGGCGCCATAACATCGACCCTTCACCATAAGTTAAAATACGAGTGGGAGGGCCAAGTTATCACCATTTTTGGGGAGGAGGATATCTTCGTCAGTCATCTAGCTACTTACAAGTATATTGAGATGGATGGGGAGATCCATGAGTCGATGAGCCAGGGTTTTGAGGCACTCAATGTTAATGAAGCAACAACTGAAGTGTCTGGTACTTCAATCTCTTCTTACAAGCAAGCTCGAAAGGTTGTGGAAGACGGGAATGCTCAAGGCTGGGGAAAGTTTGTGCAAGTTCAGATCAAGGAAGACAAGTTCGGTTTTGGTTACAAACCATCCTGACAGGTCCAAAAGGAGGCTGCTGAAGCTCCCAAGTTTATCAGTGGGGGAATGCTGACCCCGGATACAATCAACAATTTTGAAGACGAGACTGAAAGTGACTTCAACCTGGAAAGCTGGATTCGTCCAAGAGTCCCAAGCCAACAAGTCCTCAACTGGTCTTCCCAGGAAATTATAAGGATTACTGTTGCAGAGTAATTATTATTTCCTGTTTAAGCATGCATCAAGTCCTGCATCTTGCCCAAGGTGTCAGGAATCATTTTGTAATAGGGCCATATATGTATTTTGTGCAAATAAATGATTAATGAACAATGGACATCTTTTGCAAACGATCTTTTTCGCTCACTGTCTTTCATTTTTGTTATTTTTCGCACAAAACAATAAATGACAATGTTTTTCTCAAATTAATAACTCCATTAACTTTTTCCTAAATAAGATAAAATCAATCACTAAAATGA
Organism: Lathyrus aphaca; assembly: GCA_963966055.1. Taxonomy (NCBI): domain Eukaryota; kingdom Viridiplantae; phylum Streptophyta; class Magnoliopsida; order Fabales; family Fabaceae; genus Lathyrus; species Lathyrus aphaca. The sequence goes on from OZ014523.1 coordinate 168,275,775, forward strand.
ACAAATCTCAACCTCTTAGAGATAATCCTCCAGATTGCACCAACAACGACACTGCTATGACCTTGTATGACTTCGAGAATCCGATTAATCAAGCAGATGAAGGGGTTGATGAAGACTATGATTTGCCTGAAGAGTTGGCCAGGTTGTTGAGACAAGAGGAAAAAGTGATTGTTCCTCATTAGGAGGAAGTTAAAACTGTCAATCTTGGTACCGAGGAAGATGTGAAAGAGGTGAAGATCGGGGCCAGTCTGCAAGCTCCAGTTAAAGAACAACTCATCAGTATGCTTCGAGAATATGTTGACGTCTTTGCTTGGTCCTATCAAGATATGTCAGGTCTAGATACGGATATTGTTATGCACAAACTGCCATTGAAAGAAGATTTCCCTCCAGTTAAACAGAAGTTGCGTCGTACTCACCCAGATATGGCCATGAAAATTAAAGAGGAAGTACAAAAGCAGTGGGACGCCGATTTTCTTGCTGTAACTAGTTACTCGCCGTGGGTTGCTAACATTGTACTCGTACCTAAGAAGAATGGAAAGGTTCGTATGTGTGTGGATTACAGGGACCTGAACAGAGCCAGCCCGAAGGATGACTTCCCATTACCTCACATTGATGTATTGGTGGATAACACGACTCAGTTCTCGATATTTTCTTTCATGGATGGATTTTTCGGATTAAATCCGATTAAGATGTCACCTGAAGACATGGAGAAGACAACTTTCATCACACCCTGGGGCACGTTCTGCTACAAAGTAATTCCGTTCGGTATGAAGAACGCTGATGCAACATATCAACAGGCTATGGTAACGTTATTCCACGATATGATCCATCAGGAAATCGAGTGCTATGTGGATGATATAATTGCCAAGTCCCTTACAGAGGAAGATCATCTAGTGAATCTGCTGAAATTATTCAAGCTCCTAAGGAAGTATTAGTTAAGGTTGAACCCCAACAAATGCACGTTAGGGGTACGTTCTGGTAAGCTGCTGGGTTTTATTATAGGTGAAAAAGGAATTGAGGTTGATCCCGATAAATTCAAAGTTATTCAGGAAATTCCTGCACCTAAGACTGAGAAGGAAGTTCGAGGGTTCTTAGGTAGATTGAACTACATCTCAAGGTTCATATCTCATCTCATTGCAACCTGCGAACCCTTGTTCAAGCTATTAAGAAAAGATCAAACAGTCAGGTGGAACGATGATTGTCAGAAAGCATTTGACAAGATCAAAGAGTATCTGCAAGAACCTCCAATTCTCATGCCTCCAGTTGAAGGAAGACCTCTAATCATGTACCTGACAGTATTAGAAGAGTCAATGGGGTGTGTGTTGGGACAACATGACGAGTCTGGTCGAAAAGCGTATGCAATATACTACCTAAGCAAAAAGTTTACCGACTATGAACAACGTTATTCACTGTTCGAGAAAACTTATTGTGCTTTAGCGTGGGCTGCTCGCCGACTAAGACATTATATGTTGACTCATACTACCTTATTAATCTCAAAGATGGATCTAGTCAAGTACATATTTGAGAAGCCAACACTTACCAGAAGGGTTGCAAGATGGCAAATGACTCTGACAAAATATGACATTCAGTACACCTCTCAAAAGGCCATCAAAGGCAGTGTATTGTCTGACTATCTGGTCGAGCAACCCATTGATGATTACCAGCCTATGAGATTTGACTTCCCTGATAAAGAAATTCTGTTCTTGAAAGCAAATGATTATGAGGAGCCTATTCACACTGAAGGGTCTGATCCAGAAGAAGCATGGACTATGATGTTTGACGGGGCAGTTAATTGCAAAAGTCGTAGGGTTGGTGCAATGCTTATTACACCCAAAGGAGTTCATATGCCTTTCTCAGCAAGGCTCACCTTTTCCTGCACTAACAACGAAGCAGAATACGAAGCTTGTATCATGGGTCTTAAGTTAGCCATTGACCTCAGGATCAAAACCTTGAATGTATTCGGAGATTCAGCTTTGATAATCAACCAGACCAACGACAAGTGGTACACTCATCAGGAGCATCTGATTCCCTACCGTGACTATACGAGGAGATTGTTGACCTTCTTCACAACAATTAAGCTTGAATACATCCCTCGAGATGAGAATCAGTTTGTAGATGCTTTGGCTACCATTTCATCCATGATCAAAGTACATACTACTAACTATGTACCTCGAATTTTGGTATCCAGACTAGACAGACCGGCATATGTATTCTCTATGGACATTGTCACTGATAACAAGCCTTGGTTCCATGACATCAAATGCTTCTTGGAGACTCAGACATACCCACCTGGGGCATCGTCAAATGATAAGAAAAAAATAAGAATGCTAGCCAGTAGTTTCTTCCTCAATGCTGATGGTTCTTTGTACAAGAGAAACTTCGACATGGTTTTGCTCAGATGTGTTGACAAGAAGAAAGCAGACCCACTGATGCACGAAGTACATGAAGGTTCTTTCGGTACCCATGCCGGAGGGCATGCAATGGAAAAGAAGTTATTAAGATCAGGTTACTACTGGATCACAATAGATGCAGACTGTTGTGCATATGCCAGGAAATGCCACAAATGCAAGATCTACGCAGATAAAGTGCATGTGCCTCCGAATCCTTTGAATGTAATGCCTTCACCTTGGCCCTTCGCCATGTGGGGCATTGATATGATTGGAAAGGTCGAACCATCTTCTTTAAATGGTCACAGATTCATCCTGGTAGCCATTGATTACTTCACCAAATAGGTTGAAACAGTTTCGTATGCAAATGTCACCAGGAAAGTGGTAGCTCGATTTCTGAAAAGGAATATCATCTGTTGATATGGAGTTCCCGAGCGAATCATTACTAATAATGGTTCCAATTTGAACAACAAGGTGATGGTAGAGCTTTGTCGGGACTTCAAAATCCAACATCACAACTCTTCTCCTTACAGGCCTGAGATGAATGGCGTTGTTGAGGCAGCTAACAAGAACATCAAGAAGATTGTGAAGAAAATGGTAGTCACCTACAAAGACTGGCACGAAATGCTACCATTTGCCTTGCATGGGTATCAGACCTCTATCGAAACATCTACTGGGGCAACACCTTATCAAATTGTGTATGGTATGGAAGTTGTCCTACCTGTTGAAGTTGAACTACCCTCCTTACGGGTAATGATGGATGTAAAACTGGATGAAGTTGAATGGGTCCGATCTCGATATAATCAACTGAGTCTGATTGAAGAAAAGAGATTAGCATCCATCTGTCATGGGCAGTTATATCAGAAGTGAATAAAGAAAGCCTTCGATCAGAAAGTCGGACCTCGGGAATACCAAGTGGGAGAGCTTGTTCTGAAAAGACTTCTTCCTCCTCATAAAGACCACAGGGGCAAATGGACGCCAAACTACGATGCTCACTACTAAGGATGGCGAGGATTTCTTATCTCCTGTGAATTCAGATGAAGTTAAAAAATACTTTGCATAAAAGACCCGATGGACATAAAAACAGAATGTAAGTCCAGGAAAAAATAGGGCATCCTGGTGAGTCAAAAACAGAATAAAAGACTCGGGACAAAAATAAGGGAAAAATAAAAAAATGTACACCCGTTGATTTGAAAAGCCACATCGGACAGCTCAGGAAAAAATGAGCATCCCGGTGAATTGAACACCCGAAAGGGCGATCCATGCAAAATCAGGGAATAAGCGAACAACTGCATTCTGAATTCGTCTGTATCACTCACCACATGGAAAGCTTCGAAGGGATAAAGCGTCGTTCAGAATCAACCTTCTTCAGAAAGAAAGATAAGAAGAGCGTCAAGGTCATACAGGTCATAGTAAAGGAAGCTCGCTGGAGCGTCAACTTCAAACAATGCCAACATTTTTATTTTCTCAATTTAAAGCAATCTCCTCCTTTCAGGGATTCACTTCTTCAATGTACTTGCCTATTCAGGGCACATAAATCAATAAAATCAGAATCTTTCAGTCACACTTTGTTTTGAATATTCTTTTGTTTCGTTTGAAAAATGTCCAAAGTTCGTAATACAACACTTGCATGAAAACATATAAGCCATTTTCAATATATGCTTGTAGGAAATATGCACTCTTGGGAAAATCTAATTGCTATGACGGAATCTGGTTGAGGATATCTCAGGACACTTGTGCGTTTCTTTTTTAACAGGTTGCAGGTACCCAAGGCAGATAATCTCTCACAGTGTGGGGCATATCAAGCATTATATCCCCATCCAAGTCAGCAATCACCTCATCAGCAGGGTTACTTGATAGGAGTTTTCCCCCCAAGAAGTTGTCATCCCCTCAGAGGATTCTTCAAGACACTCACTGAATCCCCAGCATGTCGCTTGGACGAAAGAGTTGCAACAGATTACATCTCAGAAGTTCCCTCCTCCCAAAGAATGATCCCCCGAGCACTTCCTGACGACTTTTCCCCAGCAAAGTAGCCAGGAACTTTCTATTCCCCATCAGAGTTGCCAGGATTTTCTCATCCTCAGTAGAATCGGCAGAATCGCTTTCCCGCAAAGTTGTCAGTTCTCCCTAGTAGAGCAATGCCTGAAATACTGCTCCCCAGCGGAGTTGCCAAAGCCTCCTCATCCCCAGCATGAGTCTCTTCAACAAAAGCTTCCTCGGCCGGGACCCCCATAGATCAGCCAATGATCTCTTCCCCCAATGGATTTCTCCCTCCAGACAGATCGCCCAGAGATCTTTCTCCCCGTAGGATCCGGATCTCGGATCGGTTCTCTCATTTTGCATAATCATAGCATTCGCATAATTTTCCCCCAAAATAAGCGTAGCATTCCGTCTAAAACGGAGCATTATGGCAAAAATCAAACATTTGCATGATCATAAGCCAGGTTCGAGCCAGTCACCTATAAATACAAAATCACTTCACCAGCAATATATAAAACTTATCTCCCGCAGGCAAAGCCAAAATACCTTTTGCACTCTCAAATACAGATACTTGTTCATAACTTATGCATATTATTTTTGATACTCGCCCGTGTCATATTTCCCCAGCAAGTCCAAACACTCGTCTGTGTCCCTTGCTCAATCTTTTTGACACTCGTCTGTGTCTTGCACATATTTCCCCAGCAAGTCCAAACACTCGTCTGTGTCCCTTGCTCAATCTTTTTGATACTCGTCCGTGTCTTGCACATATTTCCCCAGCAGGTCAAACACTTGTACATACTTATACACAATCCTCTGATACCCGTCCGTATCTTGTATATATCACCTCCCTGGTAGATCAACACTCGCCCACGTTTCTTGCTTAACTGATTGATACTCATCTATATCATTATCCTTAAACACGTGTCAGCATTTGCTTCTATCGATACTCATCTGTGTCGTGGTCCTAAGGATGCTTGTCCGCATCTTTAGTCTATACACATTGTCAAACACTTATACCTTTTATTATCACAGCGTAAGCACTCGTCCGTGTTTACCATTCCCTAGTAAGTCACCAACAAAATAGATTTTCTATCAGACATTCGTCCTATGTCGTAATATTTTCGGCAGCCGTACCCTTCCAGGTGATCGTCCTTCAACTTTGGATGACCGTCCCTCATCCTATCCCCAGTGGAACCCCCGTTATTGGAACTTTCTATCCGACATTCGTCCTATGTCGCGATATCTTTTTAGCAGCCGTCCCCTGCTAGGTAATCATACTTCACCTTATGATGATCGTCCCTCATTAGTTAATCCGATGGCCGTCCCCATCATTGATCTTTCTATCCATCATTCATCCTATGTCGCGATATCTTTTTAGCAGCCGTCCCCTGCTAGGTGATTGTCCTTCACCTTATGATGATCTTCCCTCATCAGTTTTTCCGATGGCCGTAGTCCATCGTTGATCTTTGTTATCCGACATTCGTCCTATGTTGAGATAATCCCATGAGCAGCCGTACCCTACTAGGTGATTGTCCTTCACCTCTTGATGATCGTCCTTCATCTTGATTATCCGATGGCCGTCCCCATCGTTGACCTTTTCTATCCGGCATTCGTCCTATGTCGTGATATCTTTTCAGCAATTGTCCCTTGGCAAATGATCGTCCTTCACCTTTTGATGACTGTCCCTCATCATTATTTCATTTATTCTTTTTACCTGATGGCCATCCCCATCGCGGTTCATTCACCCTTTAACCTGATGGCCGTCCCCGCCAGTGTTTTCCTCGTTTCTTTAATCCCCAGGGAGTTTTTATTTCTTTACCTGACGGTCGTCCCCGTCGTGGTCTCTTTTCCCAGCATGATGGTCGTCCCCGTCATTGCTTTACTTACCGTTTTTCACCCCCAGTAGTCGTCCTTTGCTCGATGATTATCCTCCATCTCTTTCATTTGATACTCATATTATACTATCTGTTACAGTTTATATCCTTTTTCTTCTTCTCCCCAATGAGTGCAAATTTCGGACTGTCTTGGTATTCAACCATAAGTTATCTTGTTTTTCTATTAAGCCAGGCGCTTACACCCTACACAGATAACTCATGCTTGAATAGGGGAAGCTGTAAACACCCCAAATTTCCCCTCACATTTTTCACACACCATGGCTTGTGATCTTTCATATAGCATTGCATAAGCATATCATCTCACTGCATAGTTCATTTGATTTGCATCTAGGGTTTGTGATATGAGCAATCCAAGAAGTGATCTGAGCCATCGCAATGGTCTTTAAGCTTTCCAAGAGGGTCCATGTGTGTTCTATGATCATGATATTCTCCTCAAAGTTCATAAAAGTCAAGAGATCACAAAGCATGGCAGAGGCATAGAGGCATACTGAAGATTTCCTGCACAGATGACCTAAAATTAGGGTTTTGGTTTCAGAGACCTTAATCTCAAATTTTTTGTCCATTCTTGTTTCTAATGGTCTCAATATGTTATAAGGATCATGTGTACCAAAGTTTATGAAGAAATTCATTGTGGAAGTCATCTGATCAACTGTTAACTTGTTGTGCAAGAAAAGTCAGAATCAGGGCATCTGAGGCCCCTCACAATGGAACCAAAGGGTCATCTTCATCATTTTGAGGTTCTATGACCTTTATTTGATCTTAGAAGTGGTTATAAGTTCACAAGATTGAATAATTTCAAGCCATTTCCAAACTTTCCATTTTTGGAAATGACTTGTAATGGAAACTTTCCATTTTGGGAAAGATTTTCAACCTCCTCTTTCTTGATAAAAAATGCTTCAAATGAAAAATCCTTAAACATGAAAGTTGTAGATTGGATCTTCCCATTTTAAAAAAGTACAAGAACTCCTCTTGATTCATCCTAGAACTCAAGATATGATCTTTCAAAGTTGGAAAAAATCCTATAATTTTCAAGTTCTGCCAAAGAGGGATTTTTGCAAAATCAAGTTTCAAGCATTCAAATGACCTCTAATGCACTCAAATGTATCCCAACATGTCAAAACAACTTCCAAGGATCAGAATTGGCCTTTGTACCAAGCATTTCCATGACTTATTTCTCAAGTAACTTCAAAGTTGCCAAATTGCATAAACCATGAGAACACTTTATCAAGGTCATCCAGCTGCATAAACTTCATCCAATAGCCATCCATGAATCAAGCTGAGGCCAAACACCCCTTCAAACTGCCTCTGACCCGTGCCATGCCTCCTAGTACACAACATTGACTTTTTTTTGCAACTTTGCCCATACCAATCAAGCTGTGCCACCACCCACTTTCTGATCACTCCTATTGGTTTATACAAACCTCAAGAAACACAAAACACAACACACACAAGCCTGAAACAAGCCAAGCTCAAAAATCCCAAAATTTTCCATAACACTTCCTCTCTTCGAATCTCTCAACACAGCCACTCAAACTAAAAACTTCCTTCACCATTCAATCACTCATGTCATAAGGAACACAAACCACCCTTTATTTTACCCTAAAATCCTCTGAATCAAAAACACGATTTCTCACCTCTCAGAACTGAAATTCACAAAAGAGGCCATTTAAACTCTTGCAAAGCTTCTCAATAGCATCAGGAGACTCAAAGGGGTTGGATTGCACAAAGGAGGAGCTCTGAAAGTCCATATTTGCAGTTCATCAGCTCAGGTAAGCTCAAGAACAAAATCTTTCAGACCTTTGATTTCTTGTTATAAAATTAAACTACATGTTATGGGGATCACTCTGATGTTCTTAGAATTGAAAATAGTACAGAAATGAGCATGTTATGAGCTTCTGAAATTTTGTCCAGAGAAATGTTTTGATTCGATTCTCTCTGATTGTGTGATATAAAATGTTTTTTATTGATTTATTTGAGTTGCATTTGATGTGGGGGTCATTTCTGGGTGGTTTTGAGGTTTAGATTTTGCCTAGGGAAGAAGTTGGTGGTTTGAGTCGCCGGAGAAGATGACCGGAGCTCCCCTCCGGTCACCTGAGTTTGATTAGGGTTAGAATTCCAAATTTAAATGTCAGCCCTTGGATCTTGATTAATTTGTGGAATGGACGCTCAGGATTCATCATTTTCCCTAATCCATTTTAATTAGTTTTAATTAGGTTTAATTAATATAATTTAATCTGAAACGATCTTGACCCTTCTAACGCACGCGCAGTCAACCAGGTCACCCCAAGTTTAAATCCCGACCATCAGATTAGCATACTTCTCATTTATTTGATTTTTAATTCATTTTATTCCATTTTCTTTCCACATTTATTTTAAAATATCAAAACATTTTCTAAAAATCTCATTTTCTGCATTTTTACTTTAAATAATTTTCTTTACTCAAAAATATTTTTTATTTTAATTTTTGCATTAAAAAGTATTTTTAAAACATTTAAATGTTTTATTTAATTAATTAATTGATTTTAATTAATTAAATATACATTTAGGTTTCTAAAAGTCACCAAAAAAATTCATGAAGCATTCTTAAACATTTAGAAATATTTTCAAACTCACCATACAAATTTCTTTTTAGGTTTGATCACATTTTCACAATTTTCTTTGAATTAGGGTTCATAAATTTCACATTTTTTAACCCTAACTTGATAAATTCATTTCTGCCTAACCATGATGAGTTTGAACTTGATTTTTTTTGCATTGTCTTACATGTTGCATCTAGTTTCTAGGTTATTTATCTCACATTTTTGCATTGCATTTTCAATTTGATTTGCATTTTCCTTTTAGAAGCACCCAAAAACCCTAGTTAACTTAGAAATTTCATAACTTTGCATAGGATTAGCTTCTGACCTTCTCCTTTGGGTAGTGATCTTGTGTATGATTAGGGTTTGTTTGAGTTCAATTTCAAATTTTTATCATGATGTATGCTTCTGTTTTGGTCATATGCATCTCATGTTGCCTTAAAACCCTAATTTCTCATGTTCATTTGCATTCATCTTTGCATATCATCATCATATGAACTTTCCATGCCATTTCATTCATTTGTATGACATCTTAAACATCTTAAGACATGCTTGAACATTTCTTCATTCATTTGGTGTGTTTTTCATTCATTACATTTCATGAACCTCAATGTGTTTTCATGCTTCTAAACATGCTTCCATTTCATCTTATCCTTGTATGACCATTTATATGCATCTTGTATGTCTTTACATCATCTCATAACACATTTGCATTGGATATTCACTTCTGGTTTTGGTCTTTGAATCTTTATTCATCTCATTTCCTTTTGCTTTATGTCTTATGCATCCATATTAACATTTCAGGGGCTTGTGATAAGTTGTTTAGGATGTGGATTTGCCTTCACATCCCACCTCTTCTCATCTCTTCATATGCATTCTTTAATTGTCTTTGAAGTGAACTTGCTTCACTTGTGCTCTCTCATTCTTACTTTCTTTCTGCTAAGTTACTTATCTTCTCCAGGAAGTAAGTAACTTATTCTTTCTCTCCTTCTCTTTTCATCTGCTTCTCTTCCTTGGTGGCTTCTTGAAGATTCTTCTCTTATGCCTCGCAAACCATAGGATATCCAAGCATGATAATTTTTAGGGTTGTATATAGTCCCCCCTAGATTTTTTTTCTTTGAGTCTCCTTGAGTCTCTCTTCTCATCTCATAACCAGAGGCTAAACACTTAAAGTTTTAGGACTTTGAATTAGGGTTATGCCTGCATCCTTATCTTATGATGGAGTGTATAACTTTAATCCTTAGTGTTAAACCTTTAATTTGTTTACACTTCTTGATCAAAACACTTAATAATGATCAAGACATAAGCTTGTAACTTGGGCCTTACATTAGGGTTCTATCTCTTCCTTTAGGTTAAGAGGGACTAACCCTAGTGTTTAATGGACAAGTCCCCCTCAAGTTGTCTTACAAACTTAAAATCCATTTCTTAATCCCACCTTTAATTAAAATCCACTTTAATAAAGGCTTGTTATATAATGATTTTAATCCCTAACCATGGATTAAGTTGAGGAGTCTTCCTCAGCTTAAGTGTTCTCATATATTATCCTTCTCTTAGGATGGTGTAATGAGTTCACTAATCCCTGATTAGAGTTTAAACTCATTACTTAACACTAAACAAAAAACCCAAAAAAACATCTTAATAATCACAAGTAGGTTAATGATATTAATCCTACATCATCATGGTAATTAAGTTGAGATGCTTATCTCATACTTAAGTAGGCTCATTATCCCTAATCAGGGAGGATATTATGAGCTTACAAACCCTTGATTTAGGCTTAAGCTCATCATCCTATGCAAAACACCAAAAACAATAAAAACTGAAAACACAAAAACAAACAATAATTGTCTCCTCCGGGATTCTTTTCTCATCACTCTCATTCTATAAACGAGAACTCGCTTCTTCCGTCTAATGCAAGACAGTTAGCACTCGAGCCAGACGAGTCATACACTTGCGCATAGACAAGCAAGCAGTTCACAGTCAAAATCATTTCCAGTCTCTTTGAGTCGAACTAAGGTGTTATGACTTCCTCATTGCACAAGAGGATACGTAGGCATGACTTAATAGTTATCGAACAAAAGTCTCTTTGTCATCCCCCTCTTTCAGCTTTCTTTTCTAAGCCTCAGTCTTGAGCATTTCCTTCTCTTTTTGCATTGACAGACATTTTTTTCTCCCTAGTTTTTTTTACACAATCAGCACATACACTACCCCCTTTTAAACATAATCAAGTAAGCGTGGAACCCGTTGAATACGGCGGACGATTTGGGTGCTAATACCTTCCCAGGTTGTAACCGACCCCCTTTCTCAATTTCTTTGGTTCGCAACCTTCTTATCCATACCCTTCTAGGTTTATGCAGCATTACCTTTCCTTCGGGATAAAAATGCTTAGCTGGCGACTCTATTCAACCTCAACCTCCAACATTGTCGACAGTTTGCGTCTGCACCGGGACGAAAGTCCGGGGAGCGACAACCGCGATCTTAGAACTGAAACACTAACAATTAACTCACTCTTGGACCTTAAGTAACAAGTTCCACAAAGCATCTTCTTTTTCCATGGAATGATATTTCTCAAAACTCTTGTCTATACTAGTGACTGATATTGATCCACCAGTGACTTTACGTATTCCTTGATACATTGACCACTTATCTTGTAGATATTGGTACCTTTCAGATTCTATCTATTCCCAAGGATTTCTCGAACAATACACTACTCTAAAACTCCATGTTACAGGAATTACAACTCTTATGAAGACTCCAACCGACCTGACCAAAGCTCCCTCTACTAACTCTTGGCTTGAGCCTACTCTCACAGCACAAGTTACAACAACACTTCAGAGTCCTCATGGTCGCACAACCATGATTCTACCTTTCACATACATAGCATTAAGTTTATCATACCCAATACTATATAATATGATATTAAGAATCATGTTGGCAAGACACACTTAGGAGGCAGGTAAGATTTACTTATGACGTTTCAAGACTAGGTCGAGGATATGACCTGATCTGATGCCAACTGTAACGCCTTATATAATAAATACCTAGAATATCATTATACAAGAGTTTATTTGGTATTGACACCATCATAAGTGTCAGGTATCATAATTTTCATTCTTGACCAATTCTAAAAACAATATAAATATGGTACAAGACATGGAAATCATGCTAAAATACAAATACTAAGATCAATATAATATCCATTATTATACAAAGATAAATACACTGTGGAAAACTAAAAATATGCTTCTCTTGAAACATCCAGAGCATAGCTCCACTTGTAAACCAAACCTGCAAAAGAAACCTGAAAATCAACAATAATAGTGGGGTGAGATATCAACAACTCAATGAGTTCCCTATCTTAGAGTTCTCTCGGCTCAAAAGGTTCGATTCTAACCACTACTTGAGTCTTTGGTTACTTCTCTACAAGGAACCAAAGAAAGATGGAACTGTCCAAACAACGCTCTCAATACTTCATGTGTGTAATACCCCGAATTTTATTTAAAGCTCTGAACAATAATAACTGGTAATAATATTATTCCGGAATACTCTAAGAAATTTTAACATAATTAAATAGATTAATCCACGGGATATTATTTTATTAATTGATACTAGCTGACTAAGAGGTTTTATAAATATCGGATTAAGAGACATTTTTGGATACTCTCTAATTTTTGACCCATTGGTAAAAATATAAGTTTTATGTATGTTTATATATATAGAAAGAATATGAGAAGGAGAGAAAGATAGTAAGGAAAGATAAGAAGAAAGAAGAGGAGAAGAGAAGAAGAAGAGAGAAAACCCCCAAAAGCTTCATTTCCTCATTTTCGATCATCCGCCCGTCGAATCGATTCAATCTTTCCGCTAATCTTCATCTCTTGAGGTGGGTTCTTAGTTAGAAACTTTTATCTTTGATTTTGGTTGAGTTTTAGAGATTTTGTGGTTAGGGCTTAATTGGAAAATCTAAGAAAAATCGGAAGTTTAACGGTTAATACTCGATTAAAACATAACTAAAATACTCATATGATGTTTATGAACATGTTTGGTTATGTTTTTCTACATTGATGGATGTTTGGAAGTGATTTTGGGTTGGAGAGTGACTTTCCCGTAGATTTGGAAGTTCCTGAACTGGTGTAGCTCGCTCAGCGAGAGTTCTAGGAGGTTTTTCACTCAGCGAGAGGGAGCTCGCTCAACAATACCTGTAGGTTCCAAGTTTGGTATTTAATTTATAACTTCTGATTCGGGTATCCGTTTTTAACGTTCCACATATTGTTTTGAAGCTAATGACATAATCTATCTTTTTAGATCAAGAAACATTATTTTTGAGCCGACTTTTACCCGACTTTTTCAAATGACCAAAACTTGATAAAATGGAAAGTGTGAGTTAATGGAAACAAAGAAAGGTACGACTAGTGAGGTATCTAGGTTCCCCTTAAACTCAAATGAATCATGAATTATGTTTTGTTTTTAGGGTTCTCCGTAAGGTCTTGTGTAAGTCTCAATGTGGTTGCTATGTGTTTCACTTGAGCATCCATAAGGACTTTAGGTACCCGTTGTGTATACATGGGCGTTGATTTGCTTTGAGTAGACTATAAGTCCTCCGTAAGGTCTTGAGTAAGCCTTGAGGTGGGTTGTACTTAGTCCCACGTGAAGCATCCGTAAGGACTTGAGGCAAGTGCTATGCTAGTTATGTGTCAATCTTGAGTAAGTCTTGAGGTGGTTTACTTTTAGTCCCACGGGAAGCATCCATAAAGATTGAAGAGCGTGTTATGTCAATTCCTCCGTAAGGTCATGTGTAAGTCTCAATGTGGTTACTATGTGTTTCACTAGAGCATTTGTAAGGACTTGAGATAGACATTTCTCTTCTTGTACTTTGAGATCGTGTGTGGACCTTAGTTCCCCTTTGTTCTTGGTCCTTGTGTGAGTTTGTTTGTGAAACATGCTAATTTCATTTGAGAATAACCCTTAGGGCCGAGAGAATTCTAAGATAGGGAATCCACTGAGATGTTTTATCTCATCCCATGTTGATGTTGTTATTTCAGGTACTTCAGGTTCCGTTAAGGGTAAGGATAAGGCGACTTGATTATCCCTACTAGTTGATGGCTTGTCTTCCGCTGTGGATTTTGAGATCTTCGGATCTAGTTCTTAGATCTTTTTGTATTTGAACATCTTGTATTATTTTATAGCCTTGTTTAGTACCTTATGTTGTAGTGGCTATATTTATACAATGTGTTGCTAAGAACTTATTTGTATTGCAGTACCAAATTTCTAGTATTATATATGAAAAATATGCTTTATGTATGTCTTTTGTATATGGATATTACAGTTTGTATCACAGCAGGTCGTATCCTCGACCTAGCCTTGAAATATTATAAGTGTTTCCTTCCGTTCATACACGTTGACTTGCGGTAGGACTAAATGTTATGTTTATGGTATTGGGCTTGATCAACTTAATCTTGTTTTGATGACATTTAGGAAATATGGCTGGTAGACGTGGAACTCGTGCTCGACCCAGTGTCACTCCTCCCGGTTGCGATCAAGCAAGTAATGATAGGAATGCTCCTATGTTCCAATTTATGCAGCAGATGCAGCAACAACAACACCAATTCATGCAAGAAATGATGCATCATATGAGTGGGGGCCTTCACCCTCACGTGGTTGCTCCTGGAGCTGTGGGTGGAACATTTAGAGACTTCTTCCGCATGAACCCTCATGAGTTTCATGGTGGATTGGATCCGGTTAAGGCTCACGAATGGGTGACTGGAATAGAGAGGATATTCCAGATTGTGATTTATAGTGAAAAAGACAAGGTGACCTTTGCGTCGCATTTACTAAAGGGTCTTGTTGATAGATGGTGGGAGAGTGCTTCCAATTTGATGATGGTGCAAGGGATTCCAAGGGTATGGCAACAATTTAAGACAATTTTTATGGATAAGTATTTCCCGAGCTCCTTGAGGATACAAAAGGAGTTCGAATTTCAACAATTGAGGCAAGGGAGCATGACTGTGGCCAATTATGCTGAGACGTTTGAGAACATGGCGGCCTACTCTAGGTAGGCTATGTATGCTCCTGATGAAAGGTGGAAAATTGACTACTTTTTGTTTGGACTAAGGGTCGAAATCTCACATAGTGTCTCTCAAAGGGAGTTCACTACCTACTCTGAGATGTTGAGACAATGCTATGTTGCAGAACATAGTTTGAAGAAAGTGCAAACTGAAGCCAGTGCTGGAAGAGCGGTTCAAGGAGATAGGGGAGAGTTAGTCAATATTTTAGGCCGAGGCCTCAACCCTTCAAGGGGAAACAAGTGTCGAGTCCTAGATCTAGTGCTCCTCCTTCTTGCCCCCGATGTCACAAGAATCATTTTGGAAGATGTGAGCAGAACGGTGTAATTTGTTATCATTGTCTGAAAGAAGGACACATTTCTAGGGATTTTCCTCAGAGAAAGGATCAGACTCAAGGGAGAGTTTATGCTATGGACGCCAGGAAGACGAAAGGCGACAATTCCTTGATTGCGGGTAATTCTCTTGTTAACGACCATCCTTGTCTTGTTTTATTTGATTGCGGAGCCACGCATTCTTTTATATCTACTAGTTGCGCGAAGCGACTTGGGTTGAGACTATTTCCTTTGTCTCCTCCAATGGTGGTTACTGTCATACCCCAAATTTTTCCTACCCGCGCACTTTTTATTTTTTCTGTCTAACCACCATTTCAAAAGAATCCAGAAATATGTATTACGTTTTTTTCTGTCTAGTATTCGAAAAATTAAAAAATGCATGTATTTCCTTTAAAAAAATTTAAAATTCAAATTTTTTTTTTATTTTGTTATTTAGTTCACTATCCCATTTAAAATTTTTAATTATTTTTACAAAAAAACCATTGTTACATTTTTTAGCCCATTGGTTCATTTTGCTACTCTTAGCCCATTACTAAAAAATCAAAAAGTATTTTTGTTTCATTTATTTTTCAGCATCTTCCAATTATTAATTATTGTCACAACTATTATTTCTATTATTTATATTAGCTTTATTCCAAAAAATGTTGTTTTTGCATTGTAATGAATCATCGAGTTCCTCTATTCTTTACACAAAAACTTCTAAAAAAAAAGGTTTATTGCTTTGTTATTAAAACCATTATTACTATTTTCTTTTTTTATTTAGTAGTATTATCATTATTAATCATTTTATTACCATTGTCTTATTATTATTATTATATCGTTTATTATTATTATTATTATCATTAGTATTATTATTATTATTAGTTATTAGTTTTGATATCATTATCATTTTTTTTTTATTATTATTAGTATTACTTTTTAATGTTATTTTAGGAAAACAAATTTCATTAACTTTTCTACCTTTGTTTATGCAGCCTGTAACAAATTTTCCACTACCATTTCCACTAACTTTGCACCAGCATAACAGAATTTTTGTTCCTTTTCACAGCTCATTCTTATCCCAAATCACAGCTCAAAAAAAATCAGATTTTATTCTTTACTTTGTCCCCAATTCTTCCTATTTCACCCTCAATCTCAAACTCTATTTAAACAGCCCCATTCTCATAATCAAAGCAAGCTTGGACAGCATAACACAACTCTGCAAAAATTCATATCCAAGCTCCAAAAACAACAAAAATATAGAATCATAAGTTTTATTTTTTTTCTTTCAATCCATCAACAAAACAAAATAAAAAAACTCATATCACAAGCCTACTTTTTTTTTTATCACTGCAAAACAATAAGTCTCAAATCTTTCACCGCCATGATCATTGTGCTCACATCCTTTCC
Source organism: Lathyrus aphaca (assembly GCA_963966055.1). Taxonomy (NCBI): domain Eukaryota; kingdom Viridiplantae; phylum Streptophyta; class Magnoliopsida; order Fabales; family Fabaceae; genus Lathyrus; species Lathyrus aphaca. Next base: position 168,292,390 of record OZ014523.1, read on the forward strand.
GTAAACGCAAAACACCATATCCCCTTTCAATCATAAACAAGAACCACCCAAAGACCATCGCACAAAACCGTAAAACCATCAAACCCTTCCAAACACACAGTAAACCATATTCCTCTTCCATAGCCACCATCTACCTCACCCTTATCCGTTAAACCAAAAACAAAACCAACCTCTCCATTTTTTCCTTTTCCTGCATAAAAACTCACCCACATAAACAACAAAACCAGAAAAATGAAAAATAAAACAGAGATGAAGCAGAGAAATTAGCCGTGACACACCTCTCCATTAACCCTCAACCACCTACTCTTCACTTCAATAAACCGAAAACAAAATCCAGAAAAAAATCACAAACAGAACCTGCAATTTTTCTCTGTTCTTTTTCATTCGAACCAGCAAACAGACCAAGCTCACAACTCAGAAGCCAAAGCTCAGCCATCATCATCACCACCTTTCACCAAAAATCGCATCCCCCTGTTTTGCTTCACCACCGTCATTTATCCTTCATCACCATACTTACAGGAAACCTTCAAACGCCGGCAAATCATTCCCCAAACCGCATCAGAACCACCGTACCGCAAACAACCGCGACCCCAAACAGAAACCATCTCAAATCCCTTCACCGTCATCTTCGAACAAACAAGCAAAACCCTCTGTTAAACCAATCAAACCGCAAAACGCATAGAACCAAACCTTATCAGTATCCACTAACCACCCTTTCCGCTCCTTTCTTCGTGAACCAAATAACAACAGCAACACAGCGAACTCGTTACAGTCACAACGCAAATCCGAAATCAGAAAAATCACGGCACAAACGCTGAAAAACCAGAAGCCTCAGACGGAAACCATAGCCGCCGTGCGAAACCCTCCTCAACCTCAAACACCCGAAACACTTACCACCGCAAGTCACTGTGTAACGCCGACGAACCAGTCACACAAACCACCATCATCCACCGCATCTGAGCTGATTGAAGCCGAGATTCCGCGCGGAGAGAGAGGGAGAAACGAAGAAAGCGTCGTGAACGGTTGGGACCGGAAGAGGGTTCGTGAGAATTGAAGCCGCTATTTGAAACGTGAAAGCCGACGGTGGGTTACTCTTTTACTCTTTTTCTTTTTTTTATATATACTTTTGTTTTACCGTGCTTTGAGGGAGAAGGAAAGCCCCATGTTCCTTTCACTCAGTATTTGAAACTTTTTAGGTTTAGTTATTTTATTTGGTCTTGTTTCTAAAAAATAGCATGTTGTTTGTTTTGGAAAATCCTTGTTTTTGGATTTAGAGCTGCTAGGCCCATGAAACCACTTGAATTTGCTATACATATACACAACTCACCGCACAACTTTTTTTAAATTTATTTTTCTTTATTATGTTGCTGTTTTTTTTTTCTGTTCCTTTTTGAATCTGGGTTTGTAAGCTCAGTATTATGTTAATATACACTATGCACTCTTGTAATCCAATGCATTTTTTTTCTTAAATTGCAATTTATTTTAATTAGTTTATTTTTATTTTTTATTAATCTCTCTTATCATTTCAATTGTAATATTGTTTGTCTTTCTAATTCAATTTAAGATTCTACTTTTGCCTTTATATTTTTCTTTCGGGGCCGATGATATTATAAAAGGTCGTTTTTCGCCCGATTACATTTAATCGGTGATGAGCGGTCAATATGAGGCCCTCTTTTTATTTTATTCTATTATTTCTATTTTGAACAAAATTGTAATATAATTCAATTTATTTTATTCATTATTTTCCACATTATTTAATTTATTTAGATATTCAATTTATTATTTTATTTAATATTTCGCGATTCAATTCATTTATTTTTTGCATTTAAAAAATTACGTTTCGACTCCTTATAGAATGGTTCCCATTTTGAACCGATTCTAAGGCAGTTCACGAACAAAATTTTGTCGCGTCCCAAAAAGGTCCAACGCCTTCAAATAGTTGCGCTCGAAAAAGGTCCAACGCCTTCAAATAGTTGCGTCCCGAATAAACAGGCCGAACGCCTTCGAATAGTTCAAACACACTGCACACACGCTTTCTCTTGGGCTAATTACACCGAGACCTCTTTATTTCTCGCAATCCCCTGTATTTATTTTGTACCCCTCTCCCTTTATTTGTACGCAATTTATTTTCCGTATTTATTTTTGAATCCTTGGTCCAACGCCAAGCGATTGCACTTTGCACACTTGCACTTTATTTTCCAGTTATTATTTCGTTTATTAGGATCCTCATATCCTTGCGAGCCGAGCGATTCGTGCCTCGCTAACAAAACCACAAAAATAACCTCCAACTTGCATTTACCCTCTAAACCTCAAAAAACCAAAACGATTCTTTTTAGATCCAAACCCTTGATCCAACGTCAAGCGGCTTTAGGAAATAAAACACATTCTAATAATACGAGAAGATTTGTACGCCACGAGCCTTAAGCGGTAGAAAGGGGGATAACGAGCTTTCGTTACTCGCTCCGATTATTTCGACGCAGGACACTCGTCCTGTTGGGCGAGATAAACTATCCATAGTCTTTAGTGCATTTCAACTCCTAAACCCTTTCATTGACGAAAGGTAATAAAATCGAACAACCATTACCCTTAGTAGGCCGAACTACGAGGCTCTGACCTTCCCATTGCACACGGGAGTACGTAGGCACGAGGATCTCCATCCTTGCCGAGCACCTAGGTCCAATCTAACTTATAATTCAACTCATTTCCCTCTAGCAAGCAATTCGTTTAAGCATAGACATCCTTTCGCGCGCGTTAACTTAGATGGTTCCCATCGAGTACGATGGATGTAGGGGGTGCTAATACCTTCCCCCTGCATAACCGACTCCCGAACCCAGGCAATGGTTCCGTTGACCTTTGTCCTCATCCTTTTCCTCCTGGGTTGTATCTATATCTCCCCTTTCCCTCTTCGGGAATAAATAGAATTACGTGGCGACTCTTCAGTCCGTCCGGCGCGCGGCTCCGTCCATTCGGATCGCGTGAGGTCGTATTTTTCGGGGTACGACAGCTGGCGACTCTGCTGGGGATTGGTTCACCCCTATGCGAGTCAAGCCTAGTCTAGGTTCCCGCGTTTGTTTGAATGTTTGCTTTTATGCCTTGCTTATTTATTTTTATCTCTTTCTTTATCGCATTCCATATTATTTATCTTGTGGCTCCTTGGTACTATAATTTGGATCGATATTTTGCAAAAGAAACTTGAGGGAAAAGCTCTATACCCGGGCTTGCGAGTACAAACATAAGTTAGCGAGGTTGTGTAGTATGGGCTCCCGAGAGAACCTCTCTCGTGGGTTGTCGATACGAAAACCTCACTCGGAGTAGATTTTAATGGAAATAATGACAACCGTCAAGCTCTTGGCGTGTGTGCTCAGTTGTTTTCATTAAAGTCGTCGACTCTAAGGACCTTTAGAACCTTTTGGTTAAAACATCGGTTGATGGTTGTGTAGTATTGGGCACCAGGGTTCACCCTTGCGTGGCTCGGTACGAAAACCTCACTTGGAATAGACTTACTCAATGGAGTTGATTGACTGTCAAAGAATGTATGAAATTGACACGTGCATCAAACAGTTGAGAAAGGTCCATAACTCCAGGACTTTGTTTTAAACCTTGTGTCGATGATCACGTAGTATGGACTCCCGAGAAAATTTGCTCTCGTGGGTTGTCGATACGAAGATCTCACCCAAAATAGATTCATATGGCGGAGTCAATCAACCGTCATGCTTATGGCGTGTGTGATGAACAGCCATATGAATTGATAACTTTGGGACCCTTAAAACTTTAGAGTCTACCCAGTGAGTTCTTGATCTGAGTATCCTCCATCTGTACCTTGGACTCATGAGACCTTGATCTTGTGATCCTGGATTCTGACATTGCATATCATCTCATTTGCATCATTTATTCATCTTGCATTTCATTCCAAAAATCCTAAAACTTATTTCATGCTCCTCCATCTTCAGTAAATCAAGCTGGTTTCCCGACGCCCGTATCGAGCTAGACGACCGTACTTAACTCGAGCCAACACTAGAAGACTGATGGATGTGATTCAAGAAGAGCAAGCTGCTATGAGGGAAGAGATTGACTCGGTCAAGAGCAAGATTGACCAGATTTATGAGACTTTGCAATCTTTGGCAAGAATGGAAGAACGTCGCGAAGCTGCTGCCGCAATGAACAATGCTCAAGTGCAAGGATCTACCTCACGAGCAATGCCTTCAATTCCCGTTCCGAATCCTTTGGTTTATGGTTTGCCTCCAGGCTTCACTCCTGCTGTTGAAGAGGTTACTTCCCAACCAATACCTGCTTCTGGTGTCACTGTTGGTGCTATTCCTCAAGCTCAGCCTATTCCAATTCAAATCCAGTTTCCTCAAACTGAAGAAAACCATCAAGTTGAGTATGAGATGCATACTGCTGTTCCAATTACCAACCCTCAGGCTGTTCAAGAGTCAGAAGCTATGAAGATGTGTCGCGAGTTAGCTGAAAAACTCCGAATCATGGAAGGACACAACTCAAACTCTCTGAGTGCTTCAGACATGTGCTTAGTTCCAGATGTTGCGATCCCTGCTAAGTTCAAACTTCCAGAGTTCGAAAAATACAAAGGCCTCAGCTGTCCTGAGCTTCATTTGAGGATGTATTGCAGAAAAATGGCCGCTCATGCCAAAGATGATAAGCTTATGATCCATTGCTTCCAAGACAGCCTGTCTGGAGCGTCTCTAGAATGGTACATGCAGCTCGAACGCAACAATGTTCGTACTTGGCTTGATCTATCTGATGCATTCAAAAAGCAGTACAAGTACAACACTGACTTAGCTCCTAACCGTACTCAACTTCAGAGTATGTCTCAAAAGGAAAGCGAATCCTTTAAGGAGTACGCCCAACGCTGGAGGGAGTTAGCTGCCAGAGTGCATCCGCCATTGGTTGACCGTGAATTGATCGATATCTTCATGGGTACCTTACAGGGGAAATACTACGAGAAGCTGATCAGCAGCGTATCTTCTGGATTTTCCGACATGGTGATGGTAGGAGAAAGAATCGAAGAGGGTATGAAAAGCGGAAAGATCCAAGGAGGTTCTAGCAGCCAAAACAATGCCAAGAAACCTTTCAATGGGCACAAAAAGGGTGAAACAAATGCCATTTCTGCTGCAAGTGGGAATTTTCAACAGAGTGCACCTGCACCAGTTCCCTACTACCAGTATCCTTATGTTGCTGCTGCACAATGTGCTCCTATGCCATATCAGCCAGCTCCTCCAATGCCTTATCAGCAGGCCTTTCAAGCTTTATTTCCGCCTCAGATGGCTCATCAACCACGTCCACCTCCAATGGTTGCAGCTGCACAGTATGCGCCCAATCCATACCAGCAACCGGCTTATCCACCACGGCCTGGTCAACAGCAACAGCGCGCTCCTCAACAGCGTCCACCATATCATCCAAGAAGGCCTGAAAGAACCTTTGATCCCTTGCCTATGACACATTCTGAAATCTTTAATCAGATGATGGCAAAGGGAACTCTTGTTTTAAAAGACTTGCCACCACAAACTAGTAACGCTCGAGATTATGATGCCAATGCTCGCTGTGAGTATCACAAGGGTGCTCCAGGTCACACAATTGACAACTGCAGGGTATTCAAGCACAAAGTTCAAGACCTGATCAATTCTAAGGATCTCACCTTTACTCAGAAGAATCTGAATGTCCAGAACAATCCTTTGTCGCCGCAAGTGACCCCTCAACAAATGCTTTCGAAGAAGTTGCCGAAGACCAAAGCTGAGTAGTCTCCAACTTTGAAGCAGTCAAATCAAGAGAAGTTCAATTCCTCAAATCAAGGCAGCCAGTGCCATTTATTATTTCTGCATTCCTGTTGTTTTGTAATGTTTGTTTAAGTACTATTTGCTCTAAACATTGTTATTTGTTCTTGGTTGTGTTAATGTTATGTTTATGCATGTTTTGAATTAATCTATTCGCATTCACTCATATTTATCATTTATCACAAAAATCACAAAAATATTCCCTCACTTCACTTTAGCAAATATTTGAGGGAGGATGATGAAAACGAAATACCCATAACTGTTGCGGTATGCTTTCAGATAAAACCTTGTCAATGATGTACAGGCATTTGTTCAAATCCCCAAACACTGGAGATATAAGGAGTTAATCCCTAGTCAACCACTTCGAGCCTAGAAGTAGGAGTTTCTTTCGGATACAACCCTTTTATTTAACCCGGGGCAGGGTAGTTATTCAGTTAACCCGACTACACCTTCTAATTGCAAGATGAGACATCCCGTCAGAGGACCACCAACAAGTGACTTGGCAGTCACAACATTCAAACAAAAAGAAAAGAAAAAGAAAAACCACTAAGTTGAGCACCCAAAGGGAGACTTAGTCGGAAAAAAAAAGATCAGAAGAGGAGCTCGAATCCTCAGCAAAAGCAAAACAAATATCAGTGACCACCAAATCAAAAATCAAAGGGTCACCAACAGCAAAATAAGATGACTGCCATTCTCAAGCGAATCTTAAAAGCTTAGTCTTCACTCTTGCAAAGTCAAAACAAATGCATGTGTAAAGTTAACTGAACATAGGACTGGAGAACATAACGAAGAAGGGTTGGGTACAAATTAAACTTTGAGCCTTATATCCTTTGTTTCTCTAACCATTAACCAGACCACGTTACAACCCTCGAAAGTCCTAATTGAGGCGCGGTTTATTCTGAAAGCATGCTACCAACAAGGTTGCGTAAATTGACTCCCATATATTTGCTAATCTTCAAATCTCGTTTGCACATTATTCTTGCTGCATCTTTCACGCAATTTCTAAATCAGCACCACGTTTGGACTAACGGTTCATTCGTCACACTATCACATCATTCAAATAAATTGACTTTTTCAAAACTTACATGAACTTTGCATTAACACTACCATTTGTGTATGAACAATTTAATTGCAAATCAATGCTTGACATCAGTGCAATCCCAACAAGGGGCAATCAAAAAAGAAACTTGAACTTCATTTCCAACATGAATCAAAACTACCTCATCAGCCCAATCAGGGGTAATTCATTTCAAAATCAGTCCAATCAGGGGCAAATTATCTTCCAACAGCTTAATCAGGGGCAAGTCACCTTCAAAAGCTCAATCAGGGGCAGATCATGCCATGGTCATTGTCAAAGCTTCCCCACCAGATTTATTTCAAATACCCTGCAGGCAGGGGCAAGCAAACAGGAGCAAATCTTCCTATCTCTTTCTCCCCAGCTGGACTAGCAGACCATGCCAGACATTGGCAATCATTCAAAGCAAATAAGTCTTCATGTGTCAATTAAGTCGCTTCGCTCATCAGCAGATAATCAAACTTGGAGCTTTAAGATCCATCTTCGGATCATACTTCGTCAAAGATCGAGTGTCGGGAAATCAATCCCTCCACCCACCCAAAGTCCAATCACTATTGGCAACTACCAAACCAAAAGTCCACCAAGCTGGCACATTTCATTCCAATCGCTCATATGCATCATTATGCATCATCAACATCATAAGCATCATTTGCATCAATCATTTACAACATGTGCATCATATGCATGCCCAAAAAAAAAACAGACTTTTTTTTTCCCCAACAGTTTCAACTTACATCTCAGTGCATAAAACATTTGCATTGTATCTCCATCCCTATGGAATACCATTTCAAAACAATCAAGCATACGTGCATAACTCAGGATCCAGGATCAACCCAGGATTCCAGGCCTTTCCCCAACGGAGGTCAGGATTCAGGGCCAACCGAAGATTCCAAGGATATTCCTAGGTGTTATTCAGTGAACGTCCTCGGTGGATATTTCTCTTCCAGATCATTTAATTTTCTGAATTCTCAGCATCCTTTTGGTGTCGGGGTCGCTTTATCATCCTTTTGGTGATAGCGATTGTTTAATTTTTTTATTACTCGTCATCCTTTTGATGTCGGGATCGCTTTATCATCCTTTTGGTGATAGCGATTATTTAATTTTCTGTTTCTCAGCATCCTTTTGGTGTCGGGGTCGCTTTATCATCCTTTTGGTGATAGCGATTGTTTAATTTTCTATTACTCGTCATCCTTTTGATGTCGGGATCGCTCTATCATCCTTTTGGTGATAGCGATTATTTAATTTTTTGTTTCTCGTCATCCTTTTGATGTCGGGATCGCTTTATCATCCTTTTGGTGATAGCGATTATTTAATTTTCTATTACTCGTCATCCTTTTGATGTCGGGATCGCTCTATCATCCTTTTGGTGATAGCGATTATTTAATTTTTTGTTTTCTCGTCATCCTTTTGATGTCGGGATCGCTTTATCATCCTTTTGGTGATAGCGATTATTTAATTTTCTGTTTCTCAGCATCCTTTTGGTGTCGGGGTCGCTTTATCATCCTTTTGGTGATAGCGATTGTTTAATTTTCTATTACTCGTCATACTTTTGATGTCGGGATCGCTCTATCATCCTTTTGGTGATAGCGATTATTTAATTTTTTGTTTCTCGTCATCCTTTTGATGTCGGGATCGCTTTATCATCCTTTTGGTGATAGCGATTGTTTAATTTTCTATTACTCGTCATCCTTTTGATGTCGGGATCGCTCTATCATCCTTTTGGTGATAGCGATTATTTAATTTTTTGTTTCTCGTCATCCTTTTGATGTCGGGATCGCTTTATCATCCTTTTTGTGATAGCGATTATTTAATTTTCTGTTACTCGTCATCCTTTTGATGTCGGGATCGCTTTATCATCCTTTTGGTGATAGCGATTTTATTTTCAGTTATTCGTTGTATTATCCGTTGACGATAATTGATTTATTTTGTCTTGTTGTGTCGCTCATCCTTTCCAGTTTATTTCATTTGTTGTTTTCGCAATTTCTTTTCGGACAAATTTGGAGTCTGTTAATATCTAATTTTCTTATACCTTGAAAGATTGGACGCGAGCCAGTTCATCTTATTCGGTCTAAGCCAATTCGATAGGGGCATCGGTATGACAGTTACTACCGCTATGGATGAAATTATCGAGACGCCGCTTAAGTGTGAGAACTGTACGTTGTCCGTGGATGGTAGAATCTTTCAGATTGACCTCATTTGTTTGCCCCTTAAGAAAATTGATGATATCCTGGGAATGGACTGGTTGTCTGCTTATTCTGTGTTTATTGGATGTGAAGAAAAGTTGATCCTCATTCCCTCTATTGAAGTTCCTCCGAAAGATGTTTTGACAACGATCTTAGAAGGTACGGTTGGAATGGTAAATTTTATGTTTGAACAAGAGAAATCTATTTTGCTTGTCCTTACTAAAGAGGAGAGTAAAGATCAGCAAGTTTTGAACATTCCGATAGTTTGTGAATTTCCAGATGTTTTTTTTAGGATGTCACTTCCTTACCTCCGGTGAGGGAAGTTGGGTTCTCAGTCAACCTAATACCAGGAACGGCTCCTATATCTGTTTCTCCTTATCAGATGGCGCCACTCGAGTTGAAAGAGTTGAAGGATCCATTGGAGGATTTGATGGAAAAGCATTTTGTAAGGCCTAGTGTTTCACCGTGGGGAGCTCCGGTATTATTGGTAAAGAAGAAGGATGGTGGTATGCGTCTGTACATCGATTATCATAAGTTGAACAAGGTTACTATCAAGAATAAATACCCCTTACCGAGGATAGACGATCTTTTAGATCAATTGAAAGGAGTATGTGTGTTCTCAAAGAGTGATCTGAGATCGGGCTATAACCAGATTCGTGTGAAGAGTTCTGATGTTCCGAAGACTGCGTTCAGAACCCGTTACGGTCATTACGAATTCTTAGTGATGCCTTTTAGTGTGACGAATGCTCCACCTGTTTTTATGAACTACAAGAATCAGATATTTCAGAATTATTTGGATAAATTTGTGGTGATCTTTATCGATGAAATTCTTATCTATTCTCGGACTCCGCAAGAGTACGGAGAACATTTAAGGATTGTCCTATCGATACTACAGGAAAAGCAACTGTTTGCTAAGTTTAGCAAGTGTGAGTTCTAGATGTCAGAAGTCAAGTTCCTTGGACATGTTATATCACAGGGAGGTGTAGTTGTAGACCCGTCAAAGATAGAAGCTCTAATTAATTGGGAGACACCGAAGAATGTTACCGAAGTGAGAAGCTTCCTAAGTTTGGAAGGTTACTACAAAAGGTTTATTAAAGGTTTTTCTCATATGGCGTTACCGTTAACTAAACTCACTAGGAAGGACTTTGCTTATGAATGGGATTCCAGTTGTGAGCAAATTTTGTGTGGTTGAAGGAGAAATTAACAACTGCTCCAGTCTTGATTATTCCCGATCCTAACAAATCTTACGAAGTGTTTTGTGATGCTTCAAAGATGGGTTTAGGAGGTGTTCTCATGTAAGAAGGTCAGGTAGTGGCGTATGCTTCTAGACAGTTGAGAGTTCATGAGAAGAATTATCCTACGCACGATTTGGAATTAGCGGCCGTGGTGTTTATCTTGAAAGTGTGGCAGCATTATTTGTATGGTGTGCGTTTTGAGATGTTTAGTGATCATAAGAGTTTGAAGTACCTCTTTGATCAAAAGGAACTGAATATGAGACAAAGGAGATGGATGGAGTATTTTAAAGATTATGACCTTGAGTTGAAGTACCATCCAGGAAAAGCGAATAAAGTGGTTGATGCTTTAAGCAGAAAAGTGACTCATAGTGCCAAATCGATGGTGTTGGAGCATGCATTGTTAGAAAAGTTTCGAGATCTTAATCTTCAGTTTGTTTGGACTCCGAATGGTGTAATCATGGGAAACTTGAATATTAATTCTACCTTGAGGAATGATATTCAACAAGTGCAAGTTTTAGATGAGAAGTTGCAAGGATTGTTACTCCAACCAGGTTTCGTGAGAGCATTAGATGGGATCATCCTATTCAACCAAAGAATTTGCATTCTGAATAATGATGTGTTAAAGAGAAAGATTCTGGAAGAAGCACATAAAGGTTCTTTTACGATACATACGGGTTCTTAGAAGATGTATCAAGACTTGAAGATGGAGTATTGGTGGTCCAGAATGAAAAAGGACATTACGGTATTTGTGGAAGAATGTGCGGTGTGTCAGCAAGTGAAGATTGAACACCAAAGACCAGGTGGATTGTTACAACCTTTGGACATCCCAATTTGGAAATGGGATAGTATCTCTATGGACATTGCGGTAGGTTTACCAAGTACTCAAGGTGGCTATGACTCTGTTTGGGTGATCGTGGACCGACTAATGAAATATGCGCATTTCTTAGCCGCAAAGACTACATTTAAGGCAAGTCAGCTTGCAAGGTTGTTTATTACCGAAATTGTGAGATTGCATGGTGTTCTGTCTAGTATTATATCGGATAGACATCCGAAGTTCACTTCAAGGTTTTGGAAGGCGTTCCAACAAGCCATGGGTACGAAATTGCGTTTGAGTATTTCTAATCATCTTCAAATGGATGGTCAGACGAAACGTACAATGCAAACGATGGAAAATATGTTGAGAGCATGTGTTTTGGAATGTAAAGGAAGTTGGAAAGAACTTTTGTCGTTGATAGAATTCTCTTACAATAACAGTTATCATGCGAACATTAGTATGGCTCCATATGAGGCTTTGTACGAAAGAAACTGTAGAACACCGTTGTGTTGGTTGGAAGTGGGTGAAGACAGGATTTTTGGACCGGATATTATTCTAGAGACTACGGAAAAGATTCGTATGATCCGAGAAAAGATTAAACAAGCCCAAGATCGTCAGAAGAGTTATGCTGATAATTGAAGGAGACCTTTGGAATTCGATGAAGGTGATCATATGTACTTGAAAGTCACTCTGAGATTAAAATTGAAAGAACCATTTAAGTCACGTAAGTTAAGTCCGAGATACATAGGACCGTATCAGATTCTAGAAAGGATTGGTGAAGTTACTTACCTTTTAGCCTTACCGCCCTCTCTATCTGAAATGCATGATGTTTTTCATGTATCCCATTTTCGTAGGTTCGTTCCTGATCCTCTTCAGCCTATTCTACCGGATTCTATAGAGATAGAAGCGGATTTGACTTTTGAACCCCAACAGAGTCGTATTGTTGGGAGAGAAACCAAGGTGTTAAGGAATAAAGAGATACCACTTGTTAAAGTGTAATGGGACGAGACGCATCCAGAGGATGCTACGTGGGAGTTGGAATTGGAAATGCGAGAATCATATCCTACCTGTTCAGGTAATCCTTTAAATTCGTGGATGAATTTTATTTAAGGGGGGAGGATGTATACCCCGTATTTTATTTAAAGCTCTAAAAAATATTAATTTTTAATAATATTATTCTGGAATACTCTAAGAAATTTTAACATAATTAAATAGAGTAATCCACAGGATATTATTTTATTAATTGATACTAGCTGACTCAGAGGTTTTATAAATATCGGATTAAGAGACATTTTTGGATACTCTCTAATTTTTGACCCATTGGTAAAAATATAAGTTTTATGTATGTTAATATATATAGAAAGAATATGAGAAGGAGAGAAAGATAATAAGGAAAGAAAAGAAGAAAGAAGAGGAGAAGAGAAGAAGAAGAGAGAAAACCCCCAAAAGCTTCATTTCCTCATTCTCGATCATTCGCCCATCGAATCGACTCAATCTTTCCGCTAATCTTCATCTCTTGAGATGGGTTCTTATTTAGAAACTTTTATCTTTGATTTTGGTTGAGTTTTAGAGATTTTGTGGTTAGGGCTTAATTGAAAAATCTAAGAAAAATCAGAAGTTTAACGGTTAAAACTCGATTAAAACTGAACTAAAATACTCATATGATGTTTATGAACATGTTTGATTATGTTTTTATGCATTGATGGATGTTTGGAAGTGATTTTGGGTTGTAGAGTGACTTTCCCGTAGATTTGGAAGTTCCTGAACTGGTGTTGCTCGCTCAGCAAGCACCCTCGCTCAGCGAGAGTTCCAGGAGGATTTTCGCTCAGCGAGAGGGAGCTCGCTCAGCGAGAACTGTAGGTTCCAACTTTGGTATTTAATTCGTAACTTCTGATTCAGGTATCCGTTTTTAACGTTCAACATATCGTTTTGAAGCTGATGACATAATCTATCTTTTTAGATCATGAAACATTATTTTTGAGCCGACTTTTACCCGACTTTTTCAAATGACCAAAACTTAATAAAATGGAAAGTGTGAGTTAATGGAAACAGAGAAAGGTACGACTTGTGAGGTATCTAGGTTCCCCTTAAAGTCGAATGAATCATGAATTATGTTTTGTTTTTAGGGTCCTTCGTAAGGTCTTGTATAAGTCTCAATGTGGTTACAATGTCTTTCACTAGAGCACTCGTAAGGACTTGAGGTACCCGTTGTGTATACATGGGCGTTGATTTGCTTTGAGTAGACTATAAGTCCTCTGTAAGGTCTTGAGTAAGCCTTGAGGTGGGTTGTCCTTAGTCCCACGTGAAGCATCCGTAAGGACTTGAGGCAAGTGATATGCTAGTTAGGTGTCAATCTTGAGTAAGTCTTGAGGTGGGTTACTTTTAGTCCCACGGGAAGCATCTGTAGAGGTTGAAGAGCGTGCTATGTCAATTCCCCCGTAAGGTCTTGTGTAAGCCTCGATGTGGTTTCTATGTGTTTCACTAGAGCATCCGTAAGGACTTGAGGTAGACATTTCTCTTCTTGTACTTTGAGATCGTGTGTGGACCTTAGTTCCCCTTTGTTCTTTGTCCTTGTGTGAGTTGGTTTGTGAAACGTGCTAGTTTCATTTGAGAATAACCCTTAGGGCCGAGAGAATTCTAAGATAGGGAATCCACTATGATGCTTTATCTCATCCCATGTTGATATTGTTATTTGAGGTACTTCAGGCTCCGTTAAGGGTAAGGATAAGGCGACTTGATTATCCCTACTAGTTGATGGCTTGTCTTCCGATGTGGATTTTGAGATCTTCGGATCTAGTTCTTAGATCTTTTTGTAGTTGAACATCTTGTATTATTTTATAGCCTTATTTAGTACCTTAAGTTGTAGTGGCTATATTTATACAATGTGTTGCTAAGAACTTATTTTTATTTTAGTACCAAATTTCTAATATTATATATGAATAATATGCTTTATGTATGTCTTTTGTATATGGGTATTACAACGTGGGACTCAATGGAATACCCACCTCAAGTGTTATCGGCAAGGCTTCTCGTCAGACTCAGTGTAATACTCACCACAAGCCACTACCAAGCCTTTACGGATGCTTCCCGTGAGACTCAATGTAACCCACCTCAAGACTTACTCAAGACATACTCAAGACTTCACCGGGCAAGGCTTCCCGTGGGACTCAGTGTAATACCCGCCACAAGCCACTAACATCACCTCACTAACGATACCTCAAGCCATTACTGATGCTTCCCGTGGGACTCAACGTAACCCACCTCAAGACTTACTCAAGATTGTATCGTGGTAATCAGTGTAAAACACACTCAAGTCTTTACGGATGCTTCCCGTGGGACTCAATGTCACCCACCTCAAGACTTTACTCAAGACTGTACTGTGGTAATCAGTGTAAAACACACTCAAGTCTTTACAGATGCTTCCCGTGGGACTCAATGTCACCCACCTCCAGATTTACTCAAGATTTCCTGGGCAATGCTTCCTATGGGAATCAGTGTAATACCCACCGCAAGCCACTACCCATATGTCCAACTATTTCGCATCAACCTAGGGTAGTCCTAAACATCTCACAAGTTATACCTTTTTGTTTCCTTAATCTCACAATTACCTAACTAACATAATTTTGGTTAATTAGAAAAGTCGGGTAAAATTCGGCTCAAAATAATGTTTCTCGGTCTCATAAGATAGAACATATTATTAACTTAAAATTGATATAAAGAACAGTTAAATCGGATAAATGATGAAGAAGTTATGATTTTTTAAAATAAAGAACAAAATAATATTTTTCCAAGACTTACAGTGTTAACTGGTTAATGCATTTGATTAACCAGTTAACCAGTGAAATGATTTAGTGGATAAGTAAATGATTAATGAATGTGAATCTAAATAAATAAAATAAAATGTGATAATGAATAAAAACAAAGGATGTGGTAAAAGATGGATAATGGTTATTTAGAAATGATATGAAAAATGGATAATGAAAAAATAAAAAAATGGATATTATGGAAATGGGTAGAAATCGTGAAAATGAACAAATGGTTAGGAAAACAGATTAGGAGATAAGACTTTGAACACATGGATTATGGATATGGATAGGATTTATGGAACTCTGCAATACACGAACAACCCTAAACTCCTGAGCTTTAATTCGAGACCAACTTGCATTGTTTTGCACACACAAAAAACAACATGAACATAGTTTCCACTGAACAACTTGCAACTGAACCAACAACCCTCTGAATTAATTTGAAACCTTGCCTTGATTATTAAACCTGATGACCTCCATAATTCAACCTTGGACACATACTTCCTGAAAAGTCAACCACCGAAATAGATAACTTGCACGTGAAGAAGTCCCGTGGAGGTTTGACCAAGATTAGGTCAAACATCCATTCGAATTGGATGGTGACTGAACAAACGTGCTTTAACAAAAACCAAAGCTTTTGAAATATCGAGAAGAAAGAAAAGCTTGAGATGTTGAGAAGAAAAAATGATCCATGTAACTTGATAAAGAAGAGAGAATATCCTTCATTTCTTGATAATGGGCTTGATGAATTAGTGAATAGTCTTCATACGTGAAATCCTTGGATAACATTAATTAGGGAAATAAACCCTAATCAAGTGGCAAAAGCACAAGATGAGGCCATTGATGGCTGTATAGCCAAAAACTTGAATTCTTCTGATAATCTGCAAATAAGGTGTGAAACCCTAATTCCTCAGATGACACTGATCCCATGTCTTGGGAGCTCTTGCACATGAATGCAAATTGTATGATCTAATGGAGATGCAAATGAATGTGAAATAAAAAGCAGATAAAAGAAAACCCAGCGGGCAAATTTTGGGGTGTTACATCTCCTGATGAACCAAACCCCTTCTAGGGCTTTGAGGAAAAGTTTAAGCTTGTGCAAGATATGAGGATCCCTTGTCGGCTTGTTGCAAGACTACTTGGCTCTTATCTTGACCTTGAAGAATCATAACTTGAGAAATCACTGATCACATGCCCTATGCTTCTAACCATGGATTTTATGCTTCATCTTTCTATGGAAATATGCAATGGTATGTATACTATATGACATTAAAATGAGAGGCAAAATTTTGTGGTGTTACAACCTTATTCGACGAACATTAGTTTTTAGCTATGCAAGAGGAACTAAATTAGTTCAATAGAAATGAGGTTTGGGACCTTGTCCCTCCTCCGCGAGGTCATCGAGTAATTGGCACTAAATGGATATTTAGGAACAAGATGGATGAAAATGGAATTATAACTTGCAATAGGGCTCGTCTTGTTGCTCAAGGGTATAACCAAGAGGAGAGCATTGACTATGATAAGACTTATGATCTGGTCGCCCGCCATGAGGCTATATGTCTTTTACTTGCATTTGCATACTCACAAATTTTTAACTATATCAAATGGATGTCAAAAATGATTTGTTTAATGAATTCATTAATGAAGAAATGTATGTATGCCAACCTCCTGGTTTTTAAAGTCATGAAAATCCTAACCATGTTTACAAGCTTAAACATGTTTTGTATTGCCTCAAACAAGCTCCTAAAGCTTGGTTTGAATGCCTTAGCAAATATTTACTAAATCAAGGATTTTTAAGAGGGAAAGTTGACACTACTCTTTTCATTAAATGGGAATAAAAACATTCTAGTTTGGTTCAAGTTTATGTAGATGATATCATTTTTGGGTCTACTAATTTAAATTTGTTCAAGGAATTTTCAAGCTCAATGCAAGGTGAATTTGATATGAGTATGATGAGGGAGCTCAATTATTTCCTTAGACTTTAAATTAAACAACTTGAGGAAGAAACATTCATAAGTCAAACAAAGTATTGAAATGAGTTTCTCAAGCGATTTGATATGACAAATCCCAAAGCCATTGATACATTGTTGCCTACCGCGACTAGCTTGGATCGAGATGAGAAAGATAAGGACGTGGACATAAAAAGGTATAGAGGTATGATTGGCTCTCTTCTCTATCTCACTGCATCTCGTCCATATATCATGTTTAGCGTGTGTGTGTGTATGTGTGCTAGATTTCAATCATGTCCTAGGAAATCACATTTAAAATTTGTTAAACGCAATCTTAAATATTTTTGTGGTACTTCTAAGTTTGGTATTTGGTATTCCAAGGGTAGTGATTGTTCTTTGGTCGGTTATTTCGATACCGATTTTGCCGGTTGCAAACTGTATAGGAAAAGTACTAGTGGCACATGTCATTTATTTTCAAATTCTCTAGTGAGTTGGAATAGAAAAAAAGCAAGTTTTCGTTGCATTGTCAACTGCTGAGGCGAAATATGTTGCGGCCGGTAATTTTTATACCCAAATTTTGTGGCTCAAACAACTATTTCTCGACTTCAATGTAAATCTTAAATGTATTCCCATTTTATGCGACAACACAAGTGTTATTAATCTTACCAAAAATCTTGTATTACATTCTCACACTTAACATATCGAAATTCGTCATCATTTCCTTAGGGATCATGTAGAAAAAGGTGATGTGGTATGTAACGCCCCGATTCGATAATTCCCATTTTGTTGGAGTCTTTTATTTTAATTGAGTAATTATTATTTTGTTTGTGAAATTAATATGATGATATGATATGTTGATGAATTAATGTGATATATTGGTGTGATATGTGATTTTACCGTTTTATGAATTTCTGGGTAAAATTGGATAAGAGGGTATTTTAGACTTTTGTTAATTAGTGATAAGTTAGAATTAGTAGAATTGGTATTTTTGTGAGAAAATGATATTTGGTTGGAGAGAGTAGAAAATAGAAAGAAAATATAAGAGAGTGAGAAAGAGTGAAATAGAAAAGTTGGTAAGAAGAGAAAGAAAAAGAGAAGAAAGAAAAAGGGAGAAGAGAAAAAGAAGAGAAAAGAGGGAAAGTTGGAAAAGCTTCAAGATTGCTCCAAGAAATCGAAATAATCGGGTAAGGGTGATAAGCATTGTTATCTTAATATTGTGTATTATTATGTACGTGTTTGATTGGTTGAGTTTTGGTTTATATGGAAGTTTAGAGAATATGAATAGTTAGGGTTTTAGTGGAAATGTGAGAAATTGGTAGATTAATCGGTTGGAAATCGTTATAATCGAAGTATGATAGCTAGTACATGTTGTTGGTCATGTTTAGTGGAGTTTTGGTGGAGTTTTGGAGTGAAAGAGTTGAATGTTCGCAGCTGGTATTTTGCTGAAATCGCAGTGGTCGCTCAGCGAGCTACCCTCGCTCAGCGAAAGTTCTAGGGTGATTTTCGCTCAGCGAGCTGTTCGTCGCTCAGCGCGCCTGGGAGGATTTTTGGGTTTTTACGTTTTGTTTCGTAACTTGAGTTTCCGGTATCCGTTCTTAGTGATCCTTATATCGATTCGAAGCTAAAAACATGTAGAATCTAATGATGCAAAAATATGTAATTTTTAGCCGACTTGTACCCGACCTTTCCGATAAAACGTAATTATGTTAATTATGGAATTGTGGGTTTGATTGTTTTGTTGTGGCCATTTGGAAAGTAGATACATTGCTTGAATTAAATGCGAATGCATGCCAATTGTATGAGATGAATGCATAACTATATTGTGAATATGTATGCATTTTCAAGAATGTTGTGTGTCATTTTGCATGTAAGCATAATGTATGAATTCTTGTGATGTGGGATTCTTTGTGAATCCGTTGTAGCATCGTGTTCTCATGTGGAGTGTGAACGATGACTACAACAAGATCGTGTGCCCATGTGGGGTATGAGCGATCGGATTGTGTGCCTATGTGGGGTGTGAGCAATCCAGAAACATCATGTGCCCGTGTGGGTGTAGCACCCTAAATTTTCCCTCTGGTTTTCTTTCCTTTTCTGCTTTTCGTTTTGCATTCATACGCATTTTGCATACCATTTGCATAAGCTCCTAAGACATGGATCATGGTTTTCCGAGTGATTAGGGTTTCACATCCTTATGTGCGGATTATCAGAAGAATTCAAGGCTTTGGTCATGTAGCCATCAGTGGCATCATCCTCATTGCTTTTGTCGCTAAATTAGGGTTTATTTCCCTGATTAAGTGATATTCAAGAATTTCGCGTCTGAAAGGACTATTTGCTATGAATCTGGGTCGTCATCGTCTCAGTGCTTATTTCTCAGGATGTGTGCCCAAGTCGGTTCTTCACATGTGAAATTCATCAGTTTATCAGGAAGTCGTTCATGAGAAGTTTGGTTCAGAAAATTAGATGTTTAGAAGATGATTGATTCAGATATTTTGTTTCAATGACAAATTGTTCAATGGTCTCCGTGGTATGCTTAATCAATGATTTTTTATGGAAGCGGTGCAAGTTTGGTCTCTAGTTGAAATTAAGATTTTATGGTGGTGCTCATGTTGGTGTTTCGTCTAATTCTTTTTTTTCCATTTAATTTCTTACTCATTTTTCCATCCATTTTAGAATTCAACCATTTTTATTTCTAATTTATTTGTTCATCCATTTAAGAATTCAAAACCATGACATTTTAAGTCCATTTCTTTCTAAGTCCATAAACCATATTTATATTCATTACCATTACAAATCCCATTTTATTTTCTTTTCTCACATTCATATTATACAAAAAATTATTAAAGAAAACAATTTTCCCACACTCTTCACGCATCACCCACAACAATTTCATTTTCATCCAGCCTTCACAATTCATTCCATCACATGGACCCACACAATTCATTCCATCACATGGTCCCACCCTTTTTTTCTGTATTTTGATGACTATTTCACAACATATTTTTTCTCCCACCATCACACGCGCCTCACATTTCCCTCACACATTTTATTTCCTGAACTCATTTCATCACTCACGATACACGCAACCACCACACTCGCATTTCACGCTCTCACGTTTCCAGCATCACACACCTCAACACTCAACGCACAACAACATAACGGAAACGGCACAAAATTTCACATTCACCATTCATCACACAACTCAACGTGTTTCTCACCAATTCGCACTCCATAAACTTCAATTGCAACTTTCATCCTCCAACAACAGCAAACAGAACCTCATTTTCAAACAAATCACTCTTCTTCATCACCAAGCCGCCTTTCCTTCCCCTTCAATCTCACCGAAACAACCTTCATCATCATTTCTATCAAACAATCACCATAACCTTCTACAACACTAAATCAGAACCAAATGATTTTTCTTATCATCTCACCTCTCGGACAAATCTGCAACTCGTAATCTCTCTGTTTTTCTACAAATACAAATCTGAACCAAACCTTCATCAGCCTTGAACACCAAAACATAAACCTTCCTTCAACAAGCTTCATCAACACAACTCCAAATAAACAACAACATAGAGCGCACACTGAAAACAAAAATAGGAAATGAAGAGAGTAGATCTGAAATAGAGAGAGGCTTAGATAGTAAACCGTGCGAACCTTTCATCCGAACCGTGAGTGAATCTGAACCGCAAGGCCATCGAAAACAATTCGTCAACAAACCGCGAGGACGAAACAATCCGAGAGTGAGGTCAAAACTGAGATGAGGGATATTAGACAGATAGATCCGAAATCAAAGAAGGTGGTGATTCGAGACGAAATCGCAGTGAGAAGGTGATGGAGTCGTTGAGCTATCCGATGTGTGAGCACTGACGCCGATGAAAGAAAGTGGTGGTGATATGCGATGAAGAAAAGGGATATGTGTTTGCTTGTGTTGAGATTTATGATTGAAGAGGAAGTTGTGTAAACCATGTGCTGACGTTTCCTTCTTCCCCTTTCTTTTATTCCTTTTTTTCGTTTAATTTATATTAAATTGGTTTTGTTTTTTTCTTTACTGATTGTTATTTATATTATTTATTTTAACATTTTGTTTTGCTTTTTCACCTCAGGACATATCTATTGGTGCTTTCAAATGGGCTATGGAAGCCCATGTCATTATCGTCTTATCGCCAATTATGGCGGACCCTCCCTTTCCTGTTTTTGTTTTGCTTAATCTCTATAGTTAATTGTAATTATAGGTTAACATTTGTTTAATTTAGTTTTTTATTGTTATTAGAGTTCTGTTAATTATAACTTTGAGTTTATTTGTGATTAATTATTAATGTTGCTTTCTTATTAAGTTTCTATATAGATTTTTGGTTAATTAAAATAGAATTCCATTTAAAGCTTTTTGGTTTAGATTTATAATTACTTGTTGATTGTTAGAATAATTAGTTCGTATATTGTGACTTATTTTCATAATCTTGTATGGACTAATGAGATTTCTTGATGCAGACTCCCTGATATCGTTTGGATTAATTCTTGTTGTTATTTCTAATTTCCTTTGATTATTGCCTTCGACGCTGGATGCGTATATTTGATACTCTGTTTCGTCCGGACTTGATGCCTAATACTTGTGCTTAATTGTTGGATCTCCTTGCTTGTTTGGGCTTCTGATAAGTATTTATGGGTTTTGTACATATTGAAGAGGCAACGGACCTTCTCCGTTAGGTACCACTGAGGCTCGATTTTTACTTATTGCATGATGTTGCATCTGGAAGCCCTACTGGTGTAGGCTCTGTTTGTGCATTGTTCGTTTACTCTTCTGCATTCTCCTCTCCTTATCTTATTTCTTATTCATCTTTCTTCTTCTTCTTCATCTTATTTTATTCTTCTTAACTTGAGGTGTGCTTAGGCCACCATGGTTCTTCTTCTTTCTCCTTCTTCTTTTCTTCTCTCAGTCTTCTTTAGGATAGGTAAGCTTCACTAACCTAGGACCAACCCTTTGCATGATAATTTTTAGGATTGTTAGATTCCCTTAGCTGTTTTACCTTTAAGATCTTTGGTTCTCTTCTCTTCTCAAACAAAACTCTAAAAAGCACTTAATAAGGATTGAAGTAGTCTTCTGTGCAATAGCCTTATTCCATGAAACACTTGTAGTTTTCCCATCTTGGGATAGTACAAGCTTGTTCATCATGATGCACAAGTCTGATCAGGATGCCATCTTCATCAAGAAAATCATAAAACACACTTCTTCACAAAAATACAAAAACACTTAATAAATTCAATGAGTTAGTGAGCCTAAGCCCTAATCTCTGGAATCAAGTTTTGGGGATCTTCTCCTTACTTGAGTGTACTTGTTCTATTATTCCATCTTGGAATGTAGTGACAAGTAAAAATTCCATGGAAAAGAGCTTGAGTTCACTTTCTTGTGCCACACTCAAAAAAGCTTCTAAATAACACAAACAAACAATAAGCATCTCTCCTTCGGGAACTCTTTTCTCACCTCCTTCGCTCCATCCACGAACTCGCTCCTACTTGTCACTTTGAAAGACGGTTACACACTCGTCGTCCGAACCTGCAACACCTGAGCATTAACATAGGCAGTTCAAGCCTTAAGACACAAGCAATCTTTTCCATCCCTAGTTAGGGGAACTACGACGACTTTGATCCTCGTTGTCCAGATGAGGTACGTAGGCAGCAGGGTAGGGCCCGTTCGAGCACAATCTTTATTTTCCCTACATTTTTTCCTTTTCATTTCTTTTTCAGTTCCCTTTTCTTTTCTTTTCCAGTTCCAGTCCTTCTTTTTGCAGCAGCTTTCTTTCCTACTGTAACACGGTGGGAGAACTGACTTTAGTTATGTTGCGGATAGCAAGAGTCGCCACCGACTTTTATTTTATCCAAAAGGAAAGGGAATAAAAGAACAGGAAAGACCTTAAAAAGATTTTGAGTTCGGGGGGTAGGTTATATAAAGGGAAGGTGTTAGCACCCTTTATATCCATGGTTATCCATGGGCTCTTAGTTACTTAGCTCACTTTAAATTGTTTTGAGAAGTGTAGTGTGTGATTAAAAATTTTCTTAAGTACTTTATAATGATCCTTGTATGGATGTATATAAAGACTTTGTTTTGAAAATTTGTTTGAAATATGAAGTGTAATGAAGTATTTTTGAAGAAAAGTGAGCAAGTACTTAAGAGGAACCTACCCTATGTTAAATCTTTATTGTTCTTAAATGTTCTTTCAATGGTAAGACTATCCATATTATTAAGGAATAGGTAGTCATTACCTTGGATGTTATAAGGGACAAGTGAAGGGACATCTGTGTTTAGGCAACTGTAAGGTGTCTTAGCAATACGAAGGGACTTATCATATTTTATTCGAAGGGACAAGATCATTTATCGTAGGCAACCTCGAAGGGACCTGATCTTATAATCTTAAAAGGGACTTGATGATTTTTTATGAAAATGGACTTTGCTTTAAGACACCTTACTTGACCTTATAGTTAGGCAACATGAGGGATAACCTTAGAAAGTGAGAGATGACGATCAAAGATCGACTTACGTGTGTGAGTGTCCATATTCATATATTTATCTTATTAAATTAGTGATTCTAAATTAATTTTAATTTACAAACATATTATCACTCCCTATAGTTACTAACCATGGCATGAATATTTATAAACAATAAAACAATAATAAACTACGACTATTACAAAGCTTTTGCAGTTACATTATAATAAAAACAATTGAATAATAAATATATAATAAAATAAGCAATAAATAAAAGGGTTAGTGATAAAATAATTATAAGAAGAAAAAGTTAGCACAAATATAAAAATATATACAAGTTAAGAGAATATTTTTAAATTAAATAAAGAATTTTAAAGAATTTTTTTAAAAGGAAATAAGATGATGAAATTAATAATAAATCATATAATAATTATTTACAAGAAACATGATTAATTATTTAATTAAATATTAGAAAAATTAATTAAGTTTAATATTTAAATAAAATAATTAAGGTGATAAATTAGGGTTTGAAATTTTAAAGATGAAATTAGGGTTTGCATATTGAATTAAAATATTAATTTGATTATTTACAAAAATATAAATACATAAATAAATAAAACAAGTTTATTCACAAAATATTTTAGAAACATAAAATATGAATTATCAATATTTTTTTTATAAAGAAAATCATTGATTTTTACATATTAAAGAAAAGTTTAAATAATATTAGTAATTTTAATTATATAAATATATAAAAATAATGAAATAAATAAAAAAGAGATAAAAAAAACTTACCTGCTGGAGCCTGGGGTCGAACCCAGGTCTCCCAGCCTCCATCACCACCAGCCAATCAACTGAGCTGCGTGTGCAGCGTGTCCATAGGATGAGCCTTAGTAATAATATAGAAAACCTATTAAAATGAAGGAATTTTGAACAAAAAGAATAACCTAGGGATCGAACCCTAGTCATTGGCTTTACAGGCGCTTCTCCAAAACCAGCTGAGCTACGCGCTCTAATTGATAATAGGATAACAAATACTTATTATGAAAACAGTCCAAATTTTGAATTCAGATTTCGTGCCAAAGCTGCTTCGTCTTCAACCTCCTGACCTGCGAAATTACCTACGAATTTTGTTGCCACTTTACCTGCGAGTTTTCCTGCACCTGAAACCTGCCAATCTCATATCATCATGAATATGCAACTATTCATCAAATTAAACACATGGTTATGATCACCACACTTCACAAAGATCATTTATGTCCTTAAAATTAATTTATATGGTCTAAATCAAAGAACCCTAATTATGGTTCAAGAACCCTAACAATGGCCGTTTTCGGTTCATGTCCTTATACTTCAATTTCTTTGTCCATAAAGCATCTAAACATCATCACTAACACAAATATACAGTTAGAATTCATTATCATTGCACAAATAATTCAAATCTAAAAAAATAAAAGTATGAACAATATGGATTCGGGTTGGTCATATGAGCATGAGTTGAATGCGTTTGAGGGTTGGGATAGACTCAGTGATGTCCAAAGATCATCTCTATGTCTTGAAAATACCTTTTTCTGCCCTTTAAAGATGAATCCGAATTTGAATTTTTTTGATGAATTTTTGAAGTTTGAATGTGTTGTTTGAGGCTGCCAATTCGTGTCTAAGGCATTGCTTAATGTTGTATATATATCATGTAGTGAAATTAGGTCAAGAAACTAGTCCATCCTTTGGACTTTTTGATCCATAGAGATTGAAAAAGATATGATCTTAAAAACATTGAAAACTTGGATATCTCATTGCTATTTTTGGATGATCTGTAATTATATGGTATCAATCAATTTTAAATGAACATTAAGACCTTCTAGAACCACAATCTCTTCCAAATATATGATTTTCATATTTTATTTTAATTTAATTTGTATTTTAATGAATAAAATTCAAATAAATATTAAATAAAATGTAAAAAATCAGAAAAGGTATGGGTTGGGTTGTGCTTGGTGATATTATAAAGATTGGATGGCAATTTGGTGGGCTCATTTAGCAAAAATTGGTTTTAAGGCCTTATTTGCTTCATAAAATTCCCAAAATTTCCCAACTTTGCAAGGGCACAAATCCTTCAGTTTTAATGTTATGAAGGTGTTCTTGGACATTTTGGAAAGCTTAGAGAGTCCTCTAACCAACCTCTTTGGTATCATGTCCATATCTTTTACCATTCTCAAGTTATGCTCTTTGGAAGTTGTTGACGTTTTGTTCACTTTTAAAAGGACCTATAATGTCTTAGCTCATACCTTCCAAATGAAGCATTTTTGGGCTTGGATTGTGAGACACAAAGTTGTAGGGAATTAAATTTTCTTCAAAATGAGATTTGGATGGATAATATTTGATGAAGCATGTGAAAGTTATGGCTGGTCAAAATTCAGTTGACTTTTCCTGTGAAAACCCTAATTTAGAAACTCCTGATTCTTGATGATCTGAAATCTCCTTGATGAATGATGATCAAACCTTGATCAAATGATGAATTTTACTTCATATACTTGATGTTTGCAAACAATCATGAAGTTTGACTTTGATTTGACCACAGTTGACCTCACTTTGACTTTTTAACTGCTTTGACTGATTTTAACCTATCTGATCATCTGACTGAGCAAATCTTCTGGGAAAGTCTTGAAACTTGACATGGGGATTCTTGAACATATATAGGATGCTATGAAGCTCACTTGAAGTCTTGGAAGTCCATTTATCCTGATGAAAGTCAAAA
Source organism: Lathyrus aphaca (assembly GCA_963966055.1). NCBI lineage: Eukaryota > Viridiplantae > Streptophyta > Magnoliopsida > Fabales > Fabaceae > Lathyrus > Lathyrus aphaca. The sequence continues at coordinate 168,318,480 of OZ014523.1, forward strand.
CCCTAGTTTAAGATGCATTGCTTAGGAGGATGCATTGTCTGAGGGAATTGTCAAACTTTCTGACTAATTGTGAACCTTGTGAACCTCATGAGATGTCTTGTGAACCTTGTGAACCTTGTGAAACTCTTAGTACACAATGTCTTGTCTTGGGGAGGGCAAATTTTGGGGTGCAACAGCTGCCCCTGTTCAATTTTCTGAAACCTGAGGGGTTAGATTGGTATATGTGCCATTCGTGACCTGGAAGGTTGAAGGGGATTGAACACAAAAGCCCAAAAATTTGCACTCGCCGGTGCATAAATTAACATTGATGATTAGTTGTATATGCTTAAGTGGGCTTGAAGATGCCACTTGGAAAAAACTGGAGATGGGCGTATAGATGCCATCCATAATATCAGGAGGTGATAATATCTTGATGTTGATACTGGATATCAGTACTAGGTCTTTGTATATGTCGTCTCTGAATCGTTTATGCAACATGGTTTGAATAGACCAGTAGAAATAAATCTTCGTGACGATCATCTCTTCTGGAAATATCTTGGATTAGGGAATAGATCTTCGTAAAGATCGTTTTCCTACTCTCCAAGGACAAAAGAATATTAGGATTGATTCTTCTAAAAATATCTTGAAATAGGTGTCGCTCCCACCAAATGACACCTGGTCAGAAGGGGTACAAACGCGAACGGTCGGCAAAAGGAGAGAACACACAAGGGTGAACTGAAAAGAAAAGAGTCGCCAACTAGGCATTTTTATCCCGGGGGAAAGGTAATGCTACATAGACCTAAGAAAGGATGGATAAGACGGTCGCGAACCAGAGAAACTGATAAAGGGGGTTGGTTACAACCTGGGAAGGTATTAATACCCAGATTGTCCGCCGTACTCGACGGGATCCACGCTTGAAAGATTTGTGCTTAAAGGGGTAGTGTCAGTGCTATTTTGTGTGCAGAGGCTGGAAAAGAATGCAAGTGTCAGTGCAAAAGAAGTGTGAAGTGAAATATGAGAGTGTCAGTGTTAGAACAAGAGTGCAAAGCTCAAGACTATGAGGCTTAGAGAATAAAGCTGAAAGAGGAGGGATACACAGAGACTTTTGTTCGATAACTATTAAGTTATGCCTACGTATCCTCTCGCGCAATGAGGAAGTCAGAACACCGTAGTTCGACTCAAAGAGACTGCAAGATAAATTGACTGTGAACTTCTTACTTGCCTATGCTCAAGTGTATGACCTGGCTGGCTCAAGTGCTAACTGTCTTGCATTAGACGGAAGAAGCGAGTTCTCGTTTATGAGAGAATGAGATGAGAAAATAATCCCGGAGGAGACGATTATTGTTTGTTTTTGGTATTTTCAATCTTTTATTGCTTTTGGAGTTTGTCATAGGAAAATGAGCTTAAGCCTAAACCTATGGTTAGTAAACTCATCACATCCTCCCTCTGATTAGGGGTAATGAGAATACCTTAAGTATGAAGTAAACACCTCACACTTAATCACTATGATGTAGGATTAAGATCATTAACCTAATTGTAATTATTTATATGTTTTTGGTATTTTTGTTTAGTGTTAAGTAATGAGTTTAAGCCATAATAAAGGATTTAATGGACTCATTACACCATCCTAATAGAAGGATAATAGATGAGAACATTTAAGCTGAGAAAGGCTCCTCAACTTAATCCATGATTAGGGATTAACCTCATGACAAAACAAAACCTTTATTAAATGGATTTTAGTTAATGGTAAGATTAAGAAATGAATTTTATGGTTTGTAAGACAACTTGAGGGGGACTTGTCCATTAACACTAGGGTTAGTCCTTCTTAACCAATTAAGGAAGAATTAAAACCCTAATGCAAGGCCCAAGTTACAAGCTTGATGTCTTTGTGGTTATTATGTGGATTGATTAAAGGAATTAAACACATTAAGGGTTTAACACTTAGGATTAAAGTTATACACTCCATCCTAATAGAAGGATACAGGCATAACCTCAATCACAAAGCCTTAAAACCTTTAAGGTTTAATCCTTGATTAAGAGATGAGAAGGGAATACTCAAAGATGACACAAAGGTAAAACTAATGGAGGACTAATAAAACCCTAATTGTTAACATGCTTGGGTATTCCTAGGGTTAATGAGGCTTGCAAGAAGATCTTCAGAGAAACCACCAAGGAAGGAGCAGGATGAAGGTAGGAGAAGCAAGAAGAAAACAAGACAACTTACTTCACTTAAGAAGGTAAGCTGCTTGAGGAAAGAAATAGGGGAAGGATCATGAATGAGCAAGCTCACTCTAATAAACAAGTAAAATGCAGCAAAGATGCATAAGATAGATGAGAAGAGATTATGAGAAGTGAAGGCAAATTCACTTCTCAATGACTTATCACCTGAAAAGTTGGCAACAAGAAAAGAAATGAAATGCAAAGATGCCAACAAGACCAGAATCATATTAAGATGTAAATTATGCTAAGAGATGATGCAAATGGTAGACATTAGATGTGGATGATCACACAAGAGATGAGAATGCAAATGGTATGCAAGTAAGAAGCAAGGAAGTTCATGGAAACATATGACATGTAATGAAAGCAAAATCATGACAAATGAATGATGCAATGATCAAACATGATTCTAATGTGTCCTAAGATGTCTTACATGTCATGTGAATGTTCAAAATGTCATGGCAAGTTCATGTATGCAAGCATATGGAAGATGGATGCAAATGAAGGCAAAAATTAGGGTTTATGCACAAGACACAAAGCAAAATTCAAAATCAGAAGCAAATGACAAGATAAAAAATTGAAAATGGAATCAAAGGAACCCTAACCCTACATAAGTTCACTGCCCAAAGGAAGGGACCTAACTCTTAACCTAATGGGAGTTATGATTTTCTCAAGTTGGCTAGGGTTTTAAGGCACTTCAAAAGGAAAAATGCACAACAAATTGAAAATGAAAGATAAATTCAAACCAATTTTACCCTAGAAACCACATGATATGAAGAATGCAATGCAAAAAGAACCATCATCAGACTCTTCAAGGTTAGGCAGAATGGATTTTTCTAAGTTAGGGAAAAAATATTGACTTTTAAGAACTTTAATTCCAAAGAAAAATGTCAAAATATGTCAAGAACCAAAAAGAAATTTGTTTGAAGAGTTTGATAATGTCTCCAAATGTATCAAAATGCAAAGTGAATTTTTTTGGAATTTTTAAATACCTAAATGTATTTTTAATTAATTAATTCTCATTAATTAACTAAAAATAATCATTTAAATGATTTAAAAATAATTTTTAATGCAAAAAATAAAAATAAAAATATTTTTGGGTTCTGAAAATTATTAAAAGATTTAATAAAAAATTTCAGAATTTTTTGATATATTTTACTATTTTTTAAAATTCGTAGAAATTAAATGTAAAACAAATGAAATAAATATTAATTTAAATGAGAAAATGAGAAAGTCAGTCAATCCAAGGGCCCAGGTTCAAACTCAGGATGGAGGGAATTGACTTCGCGCGTCATCCAAGGGCCAGAATTCAAACTACGTTAATTATGATTAAACCCTAATCTGCTGCCCTAATTACTTTCAGGTGACCGGAACAGTGTTCCAGTCATCTTCTCCAGCCAGCCAAACGTGCTATCTCACTCCATACGCAACCCTAAGCTCTCTAACTCTCCAGAAATGATCCCCACCCCATTCTAAACAAGAATCAATCATCAAACAGGATTTATTTCACATGAACAGAGAGATTCGAAGCAAAACGGAAAAAATCACAGAAATTTCAGAAGCTTCATACATGCTTAATATTCAATCATTTTCAAAACCAAAAGGTGCAGTGTGATCAGTGAAGCACGGAGAACAATCTAAGAACTTAAAATCAAGTTTCTGGAAAAAAAAGTTCTTAATGATACCTGAACTGAAGCTTTCGAAAATGGTGCTTTCTGGCCAGTTCCTTGCTTCAAACCAGCTCCAATGATCCTCCTCAAGTGTTTGTGATGCTTAGCTGGAGTTTATATGGCCCCAAAATGAAAATGGCAGAAGTTCAGTTTGTGAAAATGTGAAAATCGTGTTTTTGATTCTGGGCTTTTTAGGGCAAAGCGATGGTTGGGAAATGATTAGTGGATCATGGTGAGTTGAATGGTGAAAGAAGTTTGAAGGTTTGATGGTTGAATCAAAAGATTCGAAGGCTTTTGCAAATTTGGGGATTTTTGAGTGTGCTGAGTTCTTGGAGTTTCAGGCTTGCTTGTTGTGTGTAATGGCTTGCTTGAGGTCCACATAACATGTTCTGATTGGGCAGAGAGTTGTTGTGGAGCAGTGTGATTGGTATGGCTCATGTTGCAAAAAGTCAAGAAAGTTGTACTTGGAGGTATGGGTAAGTGGAATGCTGGTTTAGGGGCATGGCTCGAGTCAGCTGGCTTTAGGGAGGTCCATGGAAACTGATTTAGTGAGCTGGCTCAAGTGGATGAAGAATTATGGAGCATTTTGCAATTTTGTCCAACTTTGGCCCTTTTTGAATTTATTGAAGTTTAAGGCATGGAACTTGAGAAATCTTTGGGCCAATCTGAATTTTAAGTCATGTATGATGTTTGTGTAATGCTTAGACATCAATTAGAAGTCACAAATTGCCTTGGTACAAGAATTTGCAAGTTTCCCTCTTTGGCACATAAGTGAATTTTTGTGATTTTTCCCAACTTTGACAAGCCATAACTTGAGTTCTATAATGAATTAGATCAATTTCTTGTACTTTTTGAAAATGGGAGGATCCAATATACAACTTTCATGACCAAGAATGTTTCATTTGAAGCATTTTTGAATCAAAAAGAGGAGGTTGAAAAACTTTCCCAAAATGGCAAGTTTACATTACAAGTCACTTTCCCAAAATGGCAACTTTGCAAATGGCTTGAAATTCTTCAATTTTGTCAACTTCTAACTTCTTCTAAGATCAAATAAAGATCATAAACATTCAAAATATTGGAGTAAACCCTTTGTTTGGATGATTGGGGGCCTCAGATGCCCTGATTTTGCATTGACTTGCTCAAGAAGTCATCTTTTGATCAGATGCCTTCCCCATTGAATTTCTTCATGAAAATTGGTATGTATGATCCTTATAACATATAGAAACCAATAGAAACAAGAATGACCAAAAAATTTGGAGTTATGGCCTCTAAAACCAAAGCCCTAATTTTAGGTCATCTGTGTAGTTAAACTTGGCTCTACTTCCATGTCTTCCTCAGTTCTTGTGATTTTTGACTTTCTTGATTTTGGGAGGATATAATATGATGATTGAACATACATGGGCCCTTTTGAAATGATTGAATCCATTTGGAGTGGCTTAGATGGCCCTTGGATTGCTTAGGTCACAAACCCTAGATGCAGATGACTTTGAATCAATGCAGTGAAGCAAAAATGCAATATGAGATGCTATGATTGAATCTATGCAAATGAAAAGATCACAAGCCATGGTGAAATGAGTGAGGGAAAATTTGGGGTGTTTACAGCTGCCCCTATTCAAACATGAGTTAGTTGTGCAGGATGTAAGCAGCGACTTAACAGGCAAACAAGATAACTTGTGGTTGAATACCAAAGACAGTCCAAAATTTGCACTCGCTGAATGAAGAAGAAAAGGGATGTAGCTTGTAGAAGGAAGTAAAGTATGATTATAAAGTGAGGGCGACAGAGGACGACCGTCGGGCGGAGGACAACTGCTGGGGGATAAAGCGATGACGGGGACAGCCGATACGCTGGGGAAATGGAGGGATCATGATGGGGACGGCCATCAAGCAAAGAAATAAGTCTCTCTGGGGATTTTAGGTAAAGGCAATGATGGGGACGACCATCAGGTTGAAGAAATAAATGATGAGGGACGGTCATCAAAGGTGGAGGACGACCACCTAGCAGGGGACGGCTACTCTGTCGGGGATAAGATGAGGGACGGTCATCTAAGGTGAAGGACAGTCACCTGGCAAGGTATGGTTACCGAAAGTATCACGACATAGGACGAATGTCGGATATAAAAGGTCGACGATGGGGATGGCCATCAGATAAGCATGATGAAGGACGATCATCAAGAGGTGAAGGACGATCACCTAGCAGGGTACGGCTGCTCTCGGGGTTTATCATGACATATGACGATTGTCAGATAACAAGATCAACGATGGGGAACGGCCATCGGATAAAATGATGAAGGACGATCATCAAAAGGTGAAGGACGATCACCTAGCAGGGGATGTCTGCTAAAATATCACGACATAGGACGAATGTCGGATAGGAAGGGGCTTCAATAATGGAGACTCCGCTGGGGATGATGAAGGACGATTCTCAAAAGGTGAAGGATGGTCACCTGGCAGGGTACGGCTGCCGGAAGTATCATGACACAGGACGAATGTCAGATAGAAAAGAAATTTGCTTTTTACTGGCGATTTGCTGAGAACTCCTCTGGGGAATGGTAGACACAGACGAGTGTCTATATGTAAGAAAGGGTATAATTGTTTGACGCCGTGTGTAAGTTAAAGATGCGGACGAGTATCCTTAAGACTCTGATACGGACGAGTATCGGTAGAAACAAACGCTGACGCATGTTCAGAGATGATGATACGGACAAGTATCAACTGGTTAACAAAGAACACGGACGAGTGTTGAATCTTGAGAAAGATAAGTGGTGTAAACAAGATACGGAAGGGTATCTGAAATGAGTAAACATGAGTGAGACACATACGATTGTTCAACTTGCTGAGGAGAGCACGACACGGACGGGTGTCGGAAGAAGTGTATTATAAACAAGTATTTGGTTTACAAAGTGTTTAGGCAACTATGTTGGGGAAGGTGACACAGACGGGTGTCAGGGAAGTGTATATATATGTATCTGTCGGTAGAGAACGTTCGGGCGACTTTACTGGGGAATGATAACACGGATGGGTGCAAAAAGGAGCATGTATCTGTATTTGTGAGTGCAAAGAGGATGCTTTGGCTTTCTGTCGGGGAGTTCGGGAAGTATTTTGTATATTGTTGATGGAATGTCAGTATTTACAAGTGTTGGGTTCGACACATGGCTCATGATTATGCAATATGTTTGATTTTTGCCGTAATGCTCCGTATTAGACAGAATGCTACGCTCTGGGGGGAAAATATGATGCGAATGCTATGATTATGCAAAGATACCGATCCGGGATTCAGATCCCGTTGTGGTGGAGATCTCCGACTAATCTGCTTGAAACGATATCCCAGTTGGGGATGAGATCATTGGTAGATCTGATATATATGACTCCGCTTGGGGGAAATAGGTCACTGATAGACCTATCTCGGTAATGAGGGGTCCAGCTGGGGTCTGTGGAAGCTTTCGTCACTTGGTTGTGAGATCTTTAGACATTGCTCTCCTGGGTAGAGGCTGGAGCTCTGCGGGGAGATGGTTCCCCGCCTGACACTTGGCTGGGGAGGGATGATCATTGTACGATCTCCCTAGAGATTTCTGTGGGGATCCTACTGAGGATGATGAAATCAGCTGGGGAAATGAGCCCCTTATGATACTGTTTGGAAGACATGTTGAGGAAATAATGATTTGACAGCTTGCTGGGGAAAAGCTCTCATGCCCCATGTCGTACTTTGAATACCTGCAATCCTGTATGAAAAAGAAACGTACAAGTATCCCGAGGTATCCCTTATTGGATTCCATCATAAGAGTTTAGACACTCCCGGGAGCAAATATATTTCCTGTAAGCATGTCAGAAAAGGCGCATATGTATTTATGCAACTATTCTATTAAGGACATCAGACATTTTTGCAAATGAAAATGTACGAGACGAAACGTGTCTGAAAATCTGATTTTATTAATTTACGTGCCCTGAATTGGCAAATACAGTCAAAGAAACAGACCCCCTGAAATGAGGAGATTGTTACAAAATTGAGAAACAAAAAGATGTTGGCAATGTTGACGACGCTTCAGTAAGCTTCCCTTTGCTATGACTCGTATGACATTGACGTTCTTCTCATCCTACTTTCTGAAGAAGGCTGATTCTGACCGATGCTCGAACCTTTCGAAGCTTGTCGTGCCGTAAGTGATACAAACGAATTCAGAATGCAGTTGTTCGCTTATTCCCTTATTTTGCGTGGATCGCCCTTTCGGGTTTTCAATCCACCGGGATGCCTTTTTTTCCTGAGTTGTCCAATGTGGCTTTTCAACTCAGAGGGTGTACATTTTTTATATATTTATTTTCCCTTATTTTTGCCCGAGTCTTTTATTCTGTTTTTGACTCGCCGGGATGCCCTATTTTTTCCTGGACTTACATTCTGTTTTTATGTCCAGCGGGTCATTTTTATGCGAAGTATTTTTTAACTGCATCTGAATTCACAGGGGACAGGAAGTCTTCACCATCCATAGTACTGAGCATCAGTGCTCCACCAGAGAAAACTTTCTTTACTATGAACGGACCATCATAATTCGGAGTCCACTTGCCCCTGTGGTCTGTATGAGGAGGAAGGAGTCTTTTCAGCACAAGATCTCCTACTTGATATTCCCGAAGCCTGACTTTCTGATCGAAGGCTTTCTTCATTCTTTTCTGATACAGCTGCCCATGACAAATTGCAGCCAATCTCTTCTCTTCGATCAGACTTAGTTGTTCGTATCGGGATCGGACCCATTCTGCTTCGTTCAGCTTAACATCCATCAATACCCGTAAGGAGGGTAATTCCACTTCAACGGGTAGGACTGCCTCCATACCATACACAAGCTGATACGGTGTTGCACCGGTGGATGTTCTGATTGACGTACGGTACCCATGCAATGCAAAAGGTAGCATTTCATGCCAGTCTTTGTAGGTGACCACCATCTTCTACACAATCTTCTTGATATTCTTGTTAGCTGCTTCCACAACACCATTCATTTTTGGCCTATAAGGAGAAGAGTTATGGTGTTGGATCTTGAAGTCCCGGCATAGTTCTTCCATCATTTTGTTATTCAAGTTAGAACCATTGTCAGTAATGATTCGCTCGGGAACTCCATACCGACAAATGATGTCTCTTTTCAGGAATCGGGCTACCACTTGCCTGGTGACATTTGCATATGAAGCTGCTTCAACCCACTTGGTAAAATAGTCAATGGCTACCAGGATGAATCTGTGGCCATTTGAAGCAGTCGATTCAATCTTACCGATCATATCAATGCCCCACATGGCAAAGGGCCAGGGTGAAGACATCACATTCAGGGGATTTAGAGGCACATGCACTTTATCCGCATAGATCTGGCATTTATGGCATTTTCTGGCATACGCACAACTGTCTGCATCCATTGTGATCTAATAATAACCTGATCTTAGCAACTTTTTAGCCATTGCATGCCCTCCAGCGTGGGTACCAAAAGATCCTTCGTGTACCTCGTGCATCATCAAGTCTGCTTCTGTCTTATCAACACATCTGAGGAGTATCATATCAAAGTTTCTCTTGTACAAGGAACCATCAACATTCAGGAAGAAACTACCAGCTAGCCTTCTTAATGTCTTCTTATCATTGGAAGATGCCCCAGGTGGGTATGTTTGATCCTCCAAGAAGCATTTGATGTCATGGAACCAAGGCTTGTCATCCTTAGCAAGGTCTGCTGAGAATACATATGCCGGTCTGTCAAGTCTGGACACTGAAATTCGAGGCACAAAGTTGGCAGCTTGAACTTTGATCATGGATGAAATGGTAGCCAAAGCATCTGCAAACTGATTTTCATCTCGAGGGATATATTCTAGCTTGACTGTAGTGAAGAAAGTCAATAACCTCCTTGTATAATCCCGGTAGGGTATCAGATGATCCTGGTGCATGTACCATTTGCCGTTGGTTTGATTAATTACCAGAGCCGAATCTCCGAACACAGTCAAAGTCTTGATCCTGAGGTCAATGGCCTCCTCAAGACCCATAATACAAGCTTCGTATTCAGCTTCGTTGTTAGTGCAGTTAAAGGTGAGTTTTGCCGAGAAAGGCATGTGAACTCCCTTAGGTGTAATGAGTACTGCACCAACACCACGACCATTCATATTAACAGCCCCGTCAAACATCATAGTCCATTCCTCTTCTGGGTCAGGCCCTTCAGTGTGAATAGGCTCTTCATGATCTTTTGCTTTTATGAACATGATGTCTTCATCAGGGAAGTCAAATCTCATAGGCTGGTAATCATCAATGGGTTGCTCAGCCAGATAGTCGGACAATACACTGCCTTTGATGGCCTTTTGAGATGTGTACTGAATGTCATATTCCGTAAGAATCATTTGCCATCTTGCAACCCGTCCGGTAAGTGCTGGCTTCTCAAAAATGTACTTAACTGGATCCATTTTGGATATCAATAAAGTAGTGTGGGTCAACATATACTGTCTCAGTCGGCGAGCAGCCCACGCTAAAGCACAACAAGTTTTCTCGAGTAGTGAATAACGTTGTTCACAGTCGGTAAACTTTTTGCTCAGGTAGTAAATTGCATACTCTTTTCGACCAGACTCGTCATGCTGGCCCAGCACACACCCCATTGACTCTTCTAATACTGTCAAGTACATGATTAAAGGTCTTCCTTCGACTGGAGGCATAAGGATTGGAGGCTCTTGTAAGTATTCCTTGATTTTGTCAAAAGCCCTCTGGCAGTCTTCATTCCATCTGACCGTTTGTTCTTTTCTTAACAATTTGAATAAGGGTTCACAGGTTGCAGTAAGGTGAGATATGAACCTCGAAATGTAGTTCAATCTACCTAAGAACCCCCTAACTTCTTTTTCGGTCTTCGGTGCAGGCATTTCTTGAATGGCTTTGACTTTATCAGGATCAACTTCAATCCCTTTCTCACTTACGATAAATCCCAGCAGCTTACCGGATCGCACCCCGAATGAGCATTTGTTGGGGTTTAGCTTCAATTGGTACTTCCTCAGACGCTTGAATAGCTTCAACAGATTCACCAGGTGTTCTTCTTCTGTAAGGGACTTGGGAATCATGTCATCCACATAACATTCAATTTCTTTGTGGATCATGTCATGGAATAATGTTACCATAGCCCGTTGATAAGTGGCACCAGCATTCTTCAGTCCGAATGGCATCACCTTATAACAGAATGTGCCCCAGGGTGTGATGAAAGTTGTCTTCTCCATGTCTTCAGGTGACATTTTGATCTGATTGTATCCTGAAAATCCATCCATGAAGGAGAACACCGAGAACTGAGCCGTATTGTCGACCAATACATCAATGTGAGGTAAAGGGAAGTCATCTTTCGGGCTGGCTCTGTTCAGATCCCGGTAATCCACACACATTCTCACCTTGCAATCTTTCTTAGGCACAGGTACAATATTAGCAACCCACGGCGGATAGCTAGTCACAACAAGGAAACCGACGTCCCACTGCTTTTGTACCTCTTCTTTTATCTTCATTGCCATATCTGGGCGAGTACGGCGCAGCTTCTGTTTTACTGGTGGGCAGTCTTCTTTCAGAGGCAGCTTATGCACGACAATGTCGGTGTCGAACCCTGGCATATCCTGGTAAGACCAAGCAAAAACATCCACATATTCCCGAAGCATATCAATCAGTTGCTCTTTCACCGAATCTTGCAGGCAGGCCCCGATCTTAACTTCTTTCAAGTCTTCTTCTGTACCAAGATTAACCGTTTCAACTTCCTCCTGATGAGGAGTGATAACCTTCTCCTCCTGTCTTAACAACCTGGCTAGCTCTTCAGGTAGCTCATAATCTTCTTCGACCCCTTCATCAGCTTGATTGATTGGATTGTCAAAGTCATACGAAGTCATAGCAGTGTTGTTGTCGGTGCAGTCTGGAAGGCACTTTCTGCAAGGGTTTAGATTTGTTCATTTTAGTGATCAGTTTTATCTTGATTAGAAAAAAGTTTAAATGAAGTCATTATTTTGAAAAACATTGCCATTTTATTTTTGTACAAAAAAAATGAAAAAATGAAAAACAGTGAGCGAAAAAGATAAGACTCATTTGCAAAAGATGTCCTGATATTCATTAATTAATCTTTGCACAAAATACAAGATGGCCCGATTACAAAATGAGTCCTGACATCTTGGGCAAGATGCAGGACTTGATGCATGCTTGAAAATACAGGAAATAATAATTACTCTGCAGGAGTAACCCTTATAATTTCCTGGGAAGACCAGTTTGAGACATGGCTCCCCGGGATCTTTGGACGTATCCAGCTTTCCAGGTTGCGCTCGTTGTCTGACTCGTCTTCCAAGCTATTCACAGCATCTGGGGTGAGCATCCCCCCACTAATAAACTTGGGCTCTGTTGCAGCCTCTGATTGATCTTGTCGAGTTGGTCTGTAACCCAACCCGAATCGGTCTTCTTTCTTCTCCACGGGCAGCAGCTTGCCCCAGCCTTGGGCGGTACCTTCTTCAACAACCTTCCGGGCTTACTGATATGATGTGATGGAGGTCCCAAGCACAACAGATTTTTCATTAATATTAAGGGCCTCAAACCCTTGGCTCATGGTTTCATGGATCTCCCCATCCATCTCAATGTACTTGAAAGTAGCCAGCTGGCTAACAAAAATATCCTCCTCCCTACAAATAGTAATGACTTGGCCTTCCCACTCGAATTTTAACTTCTGGTGAAGGGTTGACGTCACGGCGTCAGCGGCGTGTATCCATGGTCTACCCAATAGACAGCTGTAGGCAGGCTGTATATCCATCACAAAGAAGGTCGTTTTGAAAACCTGTGGGCCAATCATTATTGGCAACTCTATCTCTCCCAGAATTGATCTTTTAGAACCGTCAAAGGCTCTTACTACCAAGTTACTTGGGCGTAGTGCCAATCCATCATACTCCAGCTTCACAAGGGCTTTCTTGGGCAGGACATTGAGGGATGACCCTGTGTCCACCAGTACGTGAGAAAGAACTGCACCCTTACACTCCAAGGTAATGTGCAGAGCCTTGTTGTGATTGCGGCCTTCCGTTGTCAGATCAGTATTGGTAAACCCTAATCCATGACTAGCGTTGACATTTCCAACCACAGCCTCCAACTGATTGACGGTAATCTCCTCCGGCACATAAGTTGCGTGCAGGACTTTCAATAGTGCGTTCCGATGAGCCTCGGAGCACATTAGCAATGATAATATGGAGATCTTGGAAGGTGTTTGGTGAAGCTGGTCTACCACCTTGTAATCACTTTTCTTTATGATTCTCATGAATTCATCAACCTCTTGATCAAAAGGAGTCTTCAAAGCTTCTTTGACAACTTGTTCTTCTTGCACCATGCTCTTCCCTTTTGCCTTAGCAGCAGCTTCTGCTTCGGCAATGGGTCTTGGAATTCGTGAGGCAAAGAGACGTCCGCTTCTAGTGAAGCCTCCGCCTCCCCCCACATTGTCTATCTGAGGTGAAGAAGTTGATGATTCTAAAGTGATTTTCTGCCCCTCATAGTACAGATCTGAACCATAATGCCAAGGGATGGCACTATTGCTTTCGTAAGGATCTGGCCCAGGCACTGTGATAGTGATTGGGCTGATAGAAGCTGCATAAGGGACCACAATGGTGTGTGGATCATAGTATATGGTAACTGGTGCTCTGGCAGGAGCAGCATTTTGTAAGTTGTTGGCAGGAACATTTGCAGGGTCATAGTATATGGTAACCGTTGAGACGCTTTCGTCAATTGTTGCTGATGTTGTAGAAGACACTATTGACTGGATGGGTGTTGAAGTTGTAGCAGGAATGGTGACTGAACTTGTATCCGTTGATGTGATTGATTGAGCGGTTGTTGGAGTTGTAGTTGAATCCGTTGGAACAATGGTTGCTGACGTTGTAGGAGTATTTGTGATTGTCGGTTGTAAACACCCCAAATTTTCCCTCACCCATTCACACCATGGCTTGTGATCTTCTCATATGCATAAACTCAGCCATAGCATCTCATACCACATTTTTGATTCACTGCATTGCTTCAAAGTTATCTGCATCTAGGGTTTGTGATCTGAGCAGTCCAAGAGCCACTTGAGCCATTTCAAAGGTCTTCAATCATTTCAAAGGGGTCCATGTATGTTCAAGCATCATATTATATCCTCTCAAAGTCAAGAATGTCAAAAAATCACAAGAACTGAGATTGGCATGGAAGCAGAGCCAGGTTTGACTGCACAAATGACCTAGAATTAGGGTTTTGGTTTCAAAGGCCATAACTCCAATTTTTTTGGTCATTCTTGTTTCTATTGGTCTCTATATGGTATAGGGATCATACATATCAATTTTCATGAAGAAATTCCATGGGGAAGGCATCTAATCAAGAGTTGACTTCTTGAGCAAGTCAGTGTAAAATCAGGGCATCGGGGGCCCTCAATGACCCAACCAAAGGGTGTTCATCATCATTTTGATTATGTATGATCTTTATTTGATCATAGAAGATGTTAGAAGTTCACAAAATTGAATAATTTCAAGCCATTTGCAAAGTTGACTTTTTGGGAAAATGACTTGTAATGGAAACTTGCCATTTTGGGAAACTTTTTCAACCCTTGCTTTTTGATTCAAAAATGCCTCAAATGAGAAAACTTTGGTCATGAAAGTTGTAGAATGGATCATTCCCTTTTCAAAAAGTACAAGAACTCATTCTAATTCATTTTGGATCAAAAGTTATGGTTTGTCAAAGTTGGGAAAAATCACATAATTTCAAGTTTTCTACCAAAGAGGCAAAGTTGCAAAACCACTTGCCAAGACAAATTGTGCTATCAAATGGGCTTCTAATCTTCATACAAACATAAACCAATGTATAAAAATCAGTTTGGCCCAAAGAATTTTCCATTTCTATGCCTTGATTTTCACACAACCATAAGTCATTTTTCATGAAATTGCAAAGAGGGATTTCTTGCAAATTGATTCTCAAAGGGTTTGTTTGACCTCTAGCTGGTTTCAATACATTGCCATGACTTCATGAGGCATCACACACCAAAATTCAGCAAAGTTTTCTCACATGTACATAGCCAAAAGTCATGAGAAGTAACAAGTTGTCAAGTTGCAAAAACCCTTCCAACTCATGATCCAAATGCAGCAGCCTCTCATGAACCATCCAAGGGCCATCCTTGACTTAAGCTGAGGCAGGACAAGCCTCTAGATTGCCTCTGACCCGAGCCATGCCTAAGGTACACCATATCTTGACTTTTTGCACAAAGGCCCATACCAATCCCACAGTGACACACCAACTCTCTGCCCAACCAGAGCATGATATGTGGACATCAAGCAATCCAAAAAGAGACCACAAACAAGCTGAACACTCCCACTTTGTTGCATTCACAAAATTCTGTCAAAAACTCTTTCTCTTCGAATTTCCTTGCACAGCCATAAAACCTCATTTCTCTCTTCACCAGTGGAACACACATCCTCCATGGAACAAAATCCCACCATTAAAACAGCCTGAAACCCCCTAGAACACAACTGTAAAATCTGCTACACCAGAACTCATCTTCACAAATCAGTCATCAACAAGAGTTTTGGAGCATTCCATTGAGCTCAGGAGGTTCAGGAGAGGCAATTTGCATAGGAGAAAGGCCAGGAAAGCTCATCTTCACAGTTCTTCATCTCAGGTAGCTTCAAAATTCCAACTCTTCAGAGCTTGTTATTTTTGTTACAAAATGAAAGAGCACATCATGGGGATCACTCTGGTGCTTTTAGATTTTAAAATAGTGTGAAAATGAACATTTTATGCCTCTCTGAAGTTTTGCCCGTGAATGTGTTTGAGTTCATTTCTCTTTGTTCATGGCTGATAATTGGTTTTTGATGATGGATTTAGGTTTAGTTTGGGGAGGGGAAGGTTTCTGGGCAATTAATTTGACTTGGGGTAGGCTGTAGAGGAAACTAGGGTTTTGGCCCTGCCGGAGAAGACGACCGGAGCTCATCTCCGGTCGCCTGAAGTTGATTAGGGTTAAGCCTGTTTAATTACGCAACTTTGAATTCTGGCCTTTAGATGCGTTGACCCGCGCGTGTATGGATGGCCAAGATCTCATCATTTAGCCCTAATCCTCATTTGACTTAATTAATCCAGTTTAATTAATTTTTAAACCAGATTTAGCCAGGTTTGAACTTGGGCCATTGGATGTGGCGCCAAGTCAACCTTTCCCAGCCCAGAATCAATCTGGTCCTTTCATTATGCATACTTCTCATTATTTTAATTTTTATTTTCATTTTTATTGTATTTATTTGTACGAATTAATTAAAATAGTAAAAATCATTTAAAAATTATGAAAATTTTTGTCAAGGTTTTCATTAATTTTTAAAACACAAAAATATTTTTACTTTTATTTTTTGCATTAAAAATTATTTTTAAAACATTTAAAAGTTTATTTTTAATTAGTTAATGAAAATTAATTAATTAAAAATACTTTTAGGTATTTAAAAATCACCAAAAAATTCATGTTTCATTTAGGAACATATAGAAACAACGTCCAACTCTTAAACCAAATTTATTTTTTGTTCTTGATGCCTTTTGATTATTTTCTTTGGAATTAAATTCATTTTGAGGTAATATTTTGGTTCAAACTTCAAAAATTCATTTCTGCCTAACCATTGAGAGTTGGACAATGATTCTTTTGGCATTGCATCTTGCATAACATGTAGTTTATAGGATAAAATTGGCATGATTTGATCTTGCATTTTCAATTTGTTTTGCATTTTTCTTGACAAGGTACCTTAAAACCCTATCAATCTTAGGAAATTCATAACTCTCACTAGGTTAAGTGTTGGATCCCCTCCTTTGGGCAGTGAGTTTGTGTAGGTTTAGGTTTCCTTTGATTGCATTTTCAAATTTTTATCATGTCATTTGCTTCTGGTTTTGGATTTTGCTTTGTGTGTTGATCATAAACCCTAATTTATGCCTTCCTTTGCATCCATCTTCCATTTGCTTGCATACCATGACTTGCCATGCCATTTTATGTATTCATTTGGTTCATAATACATCATAGGACATATTAGAATCATGTTTGATCATTGCATCTTGCATTTTCCATGTTATATGTCCATTACATTTCATAACTTTTCATGTACATCCATGGTTCAAAACATGCTTCTCTTGCATCCATATGTTTGTATGATCATTCTCATGCCTTGCCTCATGTTTGCATCATCTCTTAGCATCATTAACATCATACTTATGCTTCTGGTTTTGGTTTGCATCATGACATTGCATCTCATTTTGCATTGCACTTCATTTCTTTACTAACTTTTCAGGTGGTAAGTTGTATTGAGAAGTGAATTTGCCTTCACTTCTCACATTCTCTTTTCATCTCTTTCATACTTCCCTTGCTGCATTTTGTATGTGTATTGGATTGAGCTTGCTCATTCTTGTTCATCTTACCTTCTTTCTTCAAGCAACTTGTCTTTCTTAAGTGAAGCAAGTTGTTTTGTTTCTCTTTGCTCCTCTCATCTGCTTCTCTCCTTGGTGGTTCCTTGAAGATTTCCTTCTTAAACCCCACAAACCCTAGGAATGACCAAGCATGATAACAATTAGGGTTTGATTAGTTCCCCACTTAGATTTTACCTTTGTGTCTCTTTGAGTCTTCTCTTCTCATCTCATAATCAGGGACTAAACCCTAAAGGCTTTAAGGCTTTGTGATTAAGCTTATGCATGCATCCTTCTATTAGGATGGAGTGTATAACTTTAATCCTAAGTGTTAAACCCTAAATGTGTTTAAATCCTTTAATCAATTCACTTAATAATCATCAAGACATCAAGCTTGTAACTTGGGCCTTGCATTAGGGTTCTAATTCTTCCTTAATTGGTTAAGAAGGACTAACCCTAGTGTTAATGGACAAGTCCCCCTCAAGTTGTCTTACAAACCATAAAATACACTTCTTAATCTCACCATTAACTAAAATCCATCTAATAAAGGCTTTGTTTTGTCATGAGGTTAATCCCTAATCATGGATTAAGTTGTGGAGTCTTCCTCAGCTTAAACATTCTCATCTATTATCCTTCTATTAGGATGGTGTAATGAGTCTGTTTAATCCCTGATTATGGCTTAAACTCATTACTTAACACTAAACAAAAACAACAAAAACATCTAACTAATCACAAGTAGGTTAATGATCTTAATCCTACGCCATGGTGATTAAGTGTGAGACACTGACTTCACACTTAAGGTATTCTCATTATCCCTAATCAGAGGGAGGATGTGATGAGTTCACTAACCCATTGGTTTAGGCTTAAGCTCATTTTCTTATGACAAACTTCAAAAGGCAATAAAAGACTGAAAACTCAAAAACGAACAATAATCGTCTCCTCCGGGATTCTTTTCTCACCTCATTCACTCACAAACGAGAACTTGCTTCTTCTGTCTAATGCAAGACAGTTAGCACCTGAGCCAGACAGGTCATACACTTGAGCATAGATAAGTAAGCAGTTCATCAGTCAATTCATCTTTTCAGTCTCTTTGGGTCGAACTACGGTGTTCTGACTTCCTCATTGCACGAGAGGATACGTAGGCATAACTTAACAGTTATCGAACAAAAGTCTCTGTATATTCCCCCTCCTTCCAACATTATTCTTTGAGCCTCATAGTCTTGAGCTTCATATTCTTGTTCTTGCACTGACACTTCTCTTATACACCTTACACTTCTTTTACATTGACATTTGCATTCTTTCCAGCTTTGATACACAAATAGCACTGACACTACCCCTTTAAAACATAAATATTTTAAGCGTGGATCCCGTCGAGTACGGCGGACAATCTGGGTGCTAATACCTTCCCAGGTTGTAACCAACCCCCTTTCTCAGTCTCTCTGGTTCGCAACCGTCTTATCCATGTCTTTCTAGGTCTATGCAGCATTACCTTTCCTCAGGGATAAAAATACCTAGCTGGCGACTCTTTGTCTTTTTGAGTTCACCCCTATGTGTTCTCTCCTTTTGCCGACCGTTCGTGTCTGTACCCCTTCTGACCTTGTGGTGTCATTGGGTGGGAGCGACACCGGTGAAGGAATTGTTGGATTTGTAGGAGCCGTTGTTGTAATCTGAAGGATACCATCCTTAATAAGACCATCTATGCCGTTTCTCAGCCTTTCACACCCATTGACTGCAATATTGCAATACCCACAGCCGAGCTCACACCCGGGGAACACTTGGAATTCTAAAAGCCGAGCTTCGATTTCGACCAAATGTGTTCGAATTTGTGAAATACTGGTGATTAAGGTGGATAGTTTGCCTTCCTCAATAGCATTAATCCTAGGCCCGTTGTGACTAGGCATTGGATTCCTTGTGACATTTGGGGGAGGTGCAAAGTTGAGAGCTTTTGAGTCCACCAGGTCTTGGACTTTCATCTGTAGGGCCCTGCATTTTTCAGTATTATGCCCCGGTGCGTTTGAGTGGAATGCACACCTGGCATTGGCATCATAGTTCTTTGGCAAATTAAGAGGATCTAGAGGTGCCAATGTCCTTAACTCAACTAGGTTGAGCTTCAAGAGTTGTGGAAAGAGTGCAGCATACGGCATTGGGATTGGGTCAATTACCCTGTTTGTTTGTGATGGCCTTTGCTGGAAAGGACGCAGTTGTTGGTTATTATTGCTATTGTTGTAGGTTCTCTGTTGCGGATAATGAACTTGTTGTTGATACTGTGGTTGTTGTTGTTGAGGATATGCTGATTGTTGAGGAATCGGAGCTGGAATGGTAACTGCTGCCACTGACCGGTGAACATACTGAGGCATACCCCTGCTTGCATGAATGGAATTTGTCTCACCAGCCCTTCGGGGTCCCACAAAAGGCTTTCTGGGATTGCTTGATGAACTTGCACCACTGTCGGAAATTTTGCCCATTTTCAGTAGACTTTCAATCCTTTCACCCGCTATGACCACATCAGCAAAACTGGTAGAGGAGAAGGCAGCCAATCTATCAATATAGGTCCCTTGCAAAGTATTCATGAACATGTCAGCCATTTCCCTCTCTGACATGGGTGGTTGGACAGCAGCAGCAAGCTGTCTCCACCTTTGGGCATATTCTCTAAAGCTCTCTCTAGAAGATTGTGACATTCCCATCAGAAGGGTCCTGTTGGGAGCCATGTCCAGGTTGTACTGATATTGTCGGATGAAAGCCTCAGCCAAATCCTTCCAGCATCTTATGGTGGCACTAGACAAATGTGAATACCACTCTCTTGAGGCCCCAGTCAAACTGTCTTCAAAGTAGAACATCCACAGCTTTTCATCCATAGTATAAGCTTTAAGCCTTCCCAGGAAAGACTGCAGATGAGTGCGAGGACAGGAGGTACCATTGTACTTTTCAAAGCATGGGGGTTTGAATTTGTGGGGAATCCTCACCCCATCCACTAGTCCCATGTCCATCACATCGAAGCCCAAAGAATTCTGAGACTTCAAAGATCTTAACTTCTCAGCAATTTCGTCCAATCTCCTGTCATATACTTCATCCCCGGCTCCCATAACAGTAAACTGTTCTTCTTAGGGATCCTCTTGCAAGATTCTCCCCCCAGCAGTATTACCTGGCACATTTCTCGGGATGTTAACTTCTGGATCCAGATGAGGTCCAAATACTGGTGGGTCAATACGAGGCTGGCCCTACTCATTGTTACTAGTTCCTCCTATTCCAAGGTGAGGTTCCTCAGGAGTTTGTCTTTCCGCCAGCTCTCTTAACCTTTCCTGACTCTGGGCCAAGCCAGTCATCACAGCCATGAATTGAGACATCTGATTTCTCATCTCCACTATCTCATTAGCCATCTGATTTCTGACCTCAGTCAGATCCTACTGTACTTGTTCCATTTGAATACCGGGAAGGTTGTTACGAGTCGGGTACCGGTGCGCACGGTTGACAGGGAACACTCGGCGACGAGCAATGTTTCCTGAGATCACAACAAAGTTAGAAACAAAAATAACAAAACCTACAAAACAAAACAAAAGTTAGTATGCAATGCAGTATGCTTATTTGCTTTCCAAGGTATCCAGTTTGGTTCTTGGTTTTGACCTTTCCAAACCTCGAGGAAAATGCTTGATGTTGCTGAGAAAAGAAGCCCAATGAAAACAAACTAATATATTACAAATGATGAACAATACATAGTCTGTTTTTACAACACATGCCCCATGGGGGGTCAAAATACAACAAATGAAAAAAGTTCATCAAATGGAAATGAACAACAAGCAAAGAAATCAAACATCCAATCCAAACTCATCCTCTCTGACTTCCTTCAGGAGTGCCTCGGTCACTGGACCAGCTGGGTGCTCTATAATGGTCCTAATGAGGAGATTCTTGGTAGCAATGGCAGTGGTCAGCTTCTTATGCCTGTCCTGGTCCTTTGATCTCTTCAATCCTACTCTGAGCTTCAATTCTGAAATCTCCTCCAGGGCTGCCAACAAAGCTTCCTGCTGCTTTTTCTCATTGGCCTCTAGCTGTTCAATCTTGGCTTGAGTTTTCTGGTCTTTTTGTGTACGAGCTTCAGTGATCCTGACCCACCTAGCCTGACTCTCTTGCAGATAGAGCTCAGTCCTAGCCTTTTGAATCTTGGTTTCTTTACAAGCATTCTTCAATATTTGCTCCCCAGCTCTTGCTTTCCTGATGTAGTCCTCTGTCTTCTCAATTTTGGTAAGATGCTCCACTCTAAGCTTCTCCAATCTTTCAATGTCCAGACGACCGTCACTCCTTTCCCAAAGAGTCTTCTTCAAAGCTTGAGATAGGTTCTCATTCCTTTCCTTCAGCTTCTCAAATTCTTCCAGGCTGACAGTTGCTGCTGGCTGTAATGTGGATGGCCCAGGTATGTCTTCCAAGACGAAAGGCATTCCAGTAATTTGAGCTCTAGTACGGGACCAGTCATAGTATTGAGCTGAAGCAACATTATTACACCTTCCCAGAATAGCCATCCATTTTGTCTGGATGTTGTCCCAAGCCCAGGATGCTTGCCTGACAATAGCTGAATTAGGTTTTACTTCACAATACAGGGTCTCAGCTAAATCCTGCACTCTGGGAGGGTGAACCAAAGCATAGCTCAGTTGTCTTTTAAACAACAAAGGATTGTAGTTGATGCAACCCTTCACTCCTATCAGAGGTACATTTGGGTATTGTCCACAGCTGGTGATAATGTCCTTGCCTTTGGTGCTCTGGATGCACCATCTGATATCATCTGAAGTCAAGGTAATGAGCCTTTTAGCCCAATTCTTCTGTTGGTGAGGGTTCAGGAAGGCATCTGACTTAGGCAGGTGTCTGAGCAGCCATGTGTAAAACAAAGGAGCACAACATCTCACCAACTTCCCCCTTTGTTTCTCATTCCTCTGATGAATGGAGTAATAAAAGTCTCCCAGCAGTGTGGGTACTGGGTTCTTTAGGAGAAACAGATGGATCGCATTCTTGCTGACAAATTTGGGCTCATCTGCAAACAGTATAGCCCCATATATGCTGAGGGCTAACAGTGCACAGACTGCCCTCCATTCTCCCAATGAGGCCTTCAGGATGGCCTGAGAAATTAAGAAGTCCAAGTGCAAACCAGGGATCCCAGCTTTTGTTGTCATACCTTGCTCAATCAAGGCAGGCTCCAGGTACAGTGCTTTTGCTACTTCTCCATTTCTGGGAGCTAGCATTTCTGGGTTGAAAGGGATTCCACCACTGATAGGTACTCCAATCAATGAAGAAAACTCTTCCAGCAGAGGCCCTAGCTGAAAGTCTGGAAAGGTGAAGCATCTCAAAGGAGGGTCATAAAACTGCAAGCAGGTGTGAATCATGCTTCTCTGAGAAGGGTCAAGGTCCATAACCATATCTAGGATACCTCCATAATGCTCTCTAAACAAAGGGATGTAGTCAGGTGTGATGAGTGACTGGACCTGCCTGATACCAGTCAACACAGGCTCAAAGAAATGGTAGGATATATTGCTCTTCCTGGGAGTAGTCGTGAGTGTTACTGAAGAAATTGAAGGTAGGTACTGATGGAGATCACAGACTGATGCTGGAAGTGAGACACTAATAGGCTGATGCTGGTGATGATGAAGATAGCTGAAGCAGATAACTGATGAAGCAAAGATCTATGCAGAATAAGGGGTCAAAACCAAACCAGATATGATATGGATACCCTGAAAAACAAACAAACAAATGTTAAATGATGCAATGATGATATATGCAAATGATATGCAAGGGTTTGTGATCAAGCTGGATCTGATTATCTGTCTTGATATAAGTCCATGTATGTTCAAGAGTCCAGATGAAGGCTTAGAAATCCAGTAACCAGGGTGGGGGACTCAAATAAAGAGTCACATGTCTGGGGTTAATCACAAGAACTGTCCAAAGTGAGGCATTCTTAAACAAAACAGTAACATGGTATGATGTGGCCAAGGGTACCTGCAAACCTGTAAACAGCCCAACCCCCTCACAGGTAGTGTTCTAGAACAAGGATCCTCAGACTTGGATCAGTTATGATAAGTGTAAACACTTCTAACCTGGAGGTACAGTGTTTACAATAACCATAAAAGATCCTCCTCTAAATCACCTCAGATTCTGAAGGTCATAATAAAGGTCATCCAGACTTAGCAGGCTTCCCAGATAGCCCTAGCACTACAGGAAATCTGTAGCACAGATTTCTCAAGAAGAAACCCACATCTGAACCGTGTTTCATATTCCCGCACCATACCGAAATGGAATGGGAAAGAACATGAATCACTCTAGCCTAGGTGTCACTCAGGTCCCAGGTATAGGACCTCAAACTCTCAATGGAACCCCACCCACCAAAGAAAACCAGATCCAGCACAGTGATAGTGACAGTATGAAATATGCAAAACTGTAAAGGAAAACAACAAATAAAGCTGCACATAAAGCAATAAATAAAGCAGATATACAAACACAATTAGCACATAACACCCCAGTAAACATAAATCAAACAAGCGCTAGGAGGAACCCACAAAAAAGAACCAGAAGCCCTGGTTACAATATAAGGGTCCCCAGCAGAGTCGCCAAGTTGTCGCTCCCACCAAATGACACCTGGTCAGAAGGGGTACAGACGCGAACGGTCGGTGAAAGGAGAGAACACACAAGGGTGAACTGAAAAGAAAAGAGTCGCCAGCTAGGCATTTTTATCCCGGGGGAAAGGTAATGCTGCATAGACCTAAGAAAGGATGGATAAGACGGTCGCGAACCAGAGAAACTGAGAAAGGGGGTTGGTTACAACCTGGGAAGGTATTAGCACCCAGATTGTCCGCCGTACTCGACGGGATCCACGCTTGAAAGATTTGTGCTTAAAGGGGTAGTGTCAGTGCTATTTTGTGTGCAGAGGCTGGAAAAGAATGCAAGTGTCAGTGCAAAAGAAGTGTGAAGTGAAATATGAGAGTGTCAGTGTTAGAACAAGAGTGCAAAGCTCAAGACTATGAGGCTTAGAGAATAAAGCTGAAAGAGGGGGGATACACAGAGACTTTTGTTCGATAACTATTAAGTTATGCCTACGTATCCTCTCATGCAATGAGGAAGTCAGAACACCGTAGTTCGACTCAAAGAGACTGCAAGATAAATTGACTGTGAACTGCTTACTTGCCTATGCTCAAGTGTATGACCTGTCTGGCTCAGGTGCTAACTGTCTTGCATTAGACGGAAGAAGCGAGTTCTCGTTTATGAGTGAATGAGATGAGAAAAGAATCCCGGAGGAGACGATTATTGTTTGGTTTTGGTATTTTCAATCTTTTATTGATTTTGGAGTTTGTCATAGGAAAATGAGCTTAAGCCTAAACCTATGGTTAGTAAACTCATCACATCCTCCCTCTGATTAGGGGTAATGAGAATACCTTAAGTATGAAGTAAACACCTCACACTTAATCACCATGATGTAGGATTAAGATCATTAACATACTTGTAATTATTTAGATGTTTTTGGTATTTTTGTTTAGTGTTAAGTAATGAGTTTAAGCCATAATCAAGGATTTAATGGACTCATTACACCATCCTAATAGAAGGATAATAGATGAGAACATTTAAGCTGAGAAAGGCTCCTCAACTTAATCCATGATTAGGGATTAACCTCATGACAAAACAAAACCTTTATTAAATGGATTTTAGTTAATGGTAAGATTAAGAAATGAATTTTATGGTTTGTAAGACAACTTGAGGGGGACTTGTCCATTAACACTAGGGTTAGTCCTTCTTAACCAATTAAGGAAGAATTAAAACCCTAATGCAAGGCCCAAGTTACAAGCTTGATGTCTTAGTGGTTATTATGTGGATTGATTAAAGGAATTAAACACATTAAGGGTTTAACACTTAGGATTAAAGTTATACAGTCCATCCTAATAGAAGGATACAGGCATAACCTCAATCACAAAGCCTTAAAACCTTTAAGGTTTAATCCTTGATTAAGAGATGAGAAGGGAAGACTCAAAGATGACACAAAGGTAAAACTAATGGGGGACTAATCAAACCCTAATTGTTAACATGCTTGGGTATTCCTAGGGTTAATGAGGCTTGCAAGAAGATCTTCAAAGAAACCACCAAGGAAGGAGCGGGATGAAGGAAGGAGAAGCAAGAAGAAAACAAGACAACTTACTTCACTTAAGAAGGTAAGTTGCTTGAGGAAAGAAAGAGGGGAAGGAGCATGAATGAGCAAGCTCACTCTAATACAAGTAAAATGCAGCAAAGATGCATAAGAGAGATGAGAAGAGATTATGAGAAGTGAAGGCAAATTCACTTCTCAATGACTTACCACCTGAAAAGTTGGCAACAAGAAAAGAAATGAAATGCAAAGGAGATGAAATGCAAAGATGCCAACAAGACCAGAATCATATTAAGATGTAAATTATGCTAAGAGATGATGCAAATGGTAGACATTAGATGTGGATGATCACACAAGAGATGAGAATGCAAATGGTATGCAAGTAAGAAGCAAGGAAGTTCATGGAAACATATGACATGTAATGAAAGCAAAATCATGACAAATGAATGATGCAATGATCAAACATGATTCTAATGTGTCCTAAGATGTCTTACATGTCATGTGAATGTTCAAAATGTCATGGCAAGTTCATGTATGCAAGCATATGGAAGATGGATGCAAATGAAGGCAAAAATTAGGGTTTATGCACAAGACACAAAGCAAAATTCAAAATCAGAAGCAAATGACAAGATAAAAAATTGAAAATGGAATCAAAGGAACCCTAACCCTACATAAGTTCACTGCCCAAAGGAAGGGACCTAACTCTTAACCTAATGGGAGTTATGATTTTCTCAAGTTGGCTAGGGTTTTAAGGCACTTCAAAAGGAAAAATGCACAACAAATTGAAAATGAAAGATAAATTCAAACCAATTTTACCCTAGAAACCACATGATATGAAGAATGCAATGCAAAAAGAACCATCATCAGACTCTTCAAGGTTAGGCAGAATGGATTTTTCTAAGTTAGGGCAAAAATATTGACTTTTAAGAACTTTAATTCCAAAGAAAAATGTCAAAATATGTCAAGAACCAAAAAGAAATTTGTTTGAAGAGTTTGATAATGTTTCCAAATGTATCAAAATGCAATGTGAATTTTTTTGGATTTTTTAATACCTAAATGTATTTTTAATTAATTAATTCTCATTAATTAACTAAAAATAATCATTTAAATGATTTAAAAATAATTTTTAATGCAAAAAATAAAAATAAAAATATTTTTGGGTTCTGAAAATTATTAAAAGATTTAATAAAAAATTTCAGAATTTTTTGATGTATTTTACTATTTTTTAAAATTCGTAGAAATTAAATGTAAAACAAATGAAATAAATATTAATTTAAATGAGAAAATGAGAAAGTCAGCCAATCCAAGGGCCCAGGTTCAAACTCAGGATGGAGGGAATTGACTTCGCGCGTCATCCAAGGGCCAGAATTCAAACTACGTTAATTATGATTAAACCCTAATCTGCTGCCCTAATTACTTTCAGGTGACCGGAACAGTGTTCCAGTCATCTTCTCCAGCCAGCCAAACGTGCTATCTCACTCCATACGCAACCCTAAGCTCTCTAACTCTCCAGAAATGATCCCCACCCCATTCTAAACAAGAATCAATCATCAAACAGGATTTATTTCACATGAACAGAGAGATTCGAAGCAAAACGGAAAAAATCACAGAAATTTCAGAAGCTTCATACATGCTTAATATTCAATCATTTTCAAAACCAAAAGGTGCAGTGTGATCAGTGAAGCATGGAGAACAATCTAAGAACTTAAAATCAGGTTTCTGAAAAAAAAAGTTCTTGATGATACCTGAACTGAAGCTTTCGAAAATGGTGCTTTCTAGCCAGTTCCTTGCTTCAAACCAGCTCCAATGATCCTCCTCAAGTGTTTGTGATGCTTAGCTGGAGTTTATATGGCCCCAAAATGAAAATGGCAGAAGTTCAGTTTGTGAAAATGTGAAAATCGTGTTTTTGATTCTGGGCTTTTTAGGGCAAAGTGATGGTTGGGAAATGATCAGTGGATCATGGTGAGTTGAATGGTGAAAGAAGTTTGAAGGTTTGATGGTTGAATCAAGAGATTCGAAGGCTTTTGCAAATTTGGGGATTTTTGAGTGTGCTGAGTTCTTGGAGTTTCAGGCTTGCTTGTTGTGTGTAATGGCTTGCTTGAGGTCCACATAACATGTTCTGATTGGGCGGAGAGTTGTTGTGGAGCAGTGTGATTGGTATGGCTCATGTTGCAAAAAGTCAAGAAAGTTGTACTTGGAGGTATGGGCAAGTGGCAGGCTGGTTTAGGGGCATGGCTCGAGTCAGCTGGCTTTAGGGAGGTCCATGGAAACTGATTTAGTGAGCTGGCTCAAGTGGATGAAGAATTATGGAGCATTTTGCAATTTTATCCAACTTTGGCCCTTTTTGAATTTCTTGAAGTTTAAGGCATGGAACTTGAGAAATCTTTGGGCCAATCTGAAGTTTAAGTCATGTATGATGTTTTTGTAATGCTTAGACATCAATTAGAAGTCACAAATTGCCTTGGTACAAGAATTTGCAAGTTTCCCTCTTTAGCACATAAGTGAATTTTTGTGAATTTTCCCAACTTTGACAAGCCATAACTTGAGTTCTATAATGAATTAGATCAAGTTCTTGTACTTTTTAAAAATGGGAGGATCCAATCTACAACTTTCATGACCAGGAATTTTTCATTTGAAGCATTTTTGAATCAAAAAGAGGAGGTTGAAAAACTTTCCCAAAATGGCAAGTTTACATTACAAGTCACTTTCCCAAAATGGCAACTTTGCAAATGGCTTGAAATTCTTCAATTTTGTGAACTTCTAACTTCTTCTAAGATCAAATAAAGATCATAAACATTCAAAATGATTGAGGAAACCCTTTGGTTGGATGATTGGGGGCCTCAGATGCCCTGATTTTGCACTGACTTGCTCAAGAAGTCATCTTTTGATCAGATGCTTTCCCCATTGAATTTCTTCATGAAAATTGGTATGTATGATCCTTATAACATATAGAGACCAATAGAAACAAGAATGACCAAAAAATTTGGAGTTATGGCCTCTGAAACCAAAACCCTAATTTTAGGTCATTTGTGCAGTTAAGCTTGGCTCTGCTTCCATGCCTTCCTCAGTTCTTGTGATTTTTGACTTTATTGATCTTGGGAGGATATAATATGATGATTGAACATACATGGGCCATTTTTAAATGATTTAAGCCCTTTGGAGTGGCTCAGATGGCCCTTGGATTGCTCAGGTCACAAACCCTAGATGCAGATGACTTTTAATCAATGCAGTAAAGCAAAAATGCAATATGAGATGCTATGATTGAATCTATGGAAATGAAAAGATCACAAGCCATGGTGAAATGAGTGAGGGAAAATTTGGGGTGTTTACACTAGGGAATGGATCTTTGTACAGACCGTTTGCCTACTATTCAAGACCCAATAGATGAAATCTTCCGTAAGTATCCTGGACTAGGGAATGGATCTTGTATAGACCGTTTGCCTAATATCCAAGAACAAATAGATTAAATCTTCTGAAAATATCCTGGACTAGGGAATGGATCTTTGTACAGACCGTTTGCATATTATCCGATGACAAAAAAGTGTCAGGATTAAGTTTCCTGAAAATATCCTGGACTAGGGAATGGATCTTTGTACAGACCGTTTGCCTAATATCCAAGAACAAATAGAGTGTCAGGATCAAATCTCCTGAAAATATCCTGGACTAGGGAATGGATCTTTGTACAGACTGTTTTCCTACTATCCGAGGACAAAAGAGTATCAGGATTAAATCTCCTGAAAATATCCTGGACTAGGGAATGGATCTTTGTACAGACCGTTTGCCTACTATCCGAGGACAAAAGAGTGTCAGGATTAAATCTCCTGAAAATATCCTGGACTAGGGAATGGATCTTTGTACAGACTGTTTGCCTAATATCCAAGGACATCTTGAGCAATGTATAGATCTTTTCTGAACTGTTATGAGTTGTTGATATTGTTTTATCTGCATATAACCATCCTGCAAGGAAAAGGTTAGTTTATACAATATGTATGCATGCATGGCATGGTGCATCTATGTAAATGTATTATGCATTTATGGATATGTTATGGTATGATGTAAATGATGTATGTATCATGCAGCCTGAAGCGTCCAGATATCTTTGTATAACAACTACTGACTAGGGAAAATAAATCCCGATTCGTTGCTGAAAAATATGAAGACCCCGTTCCCGTCTTGTTTGATAGTATAGTATTTATATCCTCTCGTCTTTGTTCGTCGTACCTTTATTGAAGGAATAAGTTCCTGAGTATCCCGACTGAGGATAAAAGAGATGGACATAAATTCAAGGGGAGATATAACTTGAAGTATCTATAAAGATAGATTTTCTCTACTGGGGATTTGTAGTTGTCTTGTGGGGATGAACCGGCGAAGCTTCGTTGAACTACCATCCTCGTTCGTCCTTAGTAAATACTATTACAGCATTTTATGCATTTCTGGTAAACATCAATCATATTCAAAAGCATACATACATTCAAACACAACCAATGGACGTTTTCGCTTATGTAAATAGGGTAAAAGTAAATCTGGAATCAAAGATGGAATTTTATTTATATTACAAAGTGACCCATACATAGGCAAGTTTGTACAAGGAGACAGAAATCCTAGTAAGAGGAATTTGTTGTAAAATTTTTACAAAACAAAGAAAACAGCTATGTGAAAAATGATCCTATTAATTTTCAATTCTACTATTGCCATTATCTTCAAGTATCTCATCTTCTGCCGTTGAGGCGGAAACGATTGGATTGATCTTTATCTGTTTGAACTTGAGTTAGGTAGCACAACTGGCTGGAGTTACATGAGTGATCCAAACGAGACATAGTCATACGCTTTAATCCCTAACTTTTGCCTGGATTGCCCTTTCAGGTTTTCAATCCACCGGGATACCTTCTTTTGCCCAAGCCGCCCTTTCAGGTTTTCGACTTGCCGGGTGTATATTTTTTATATATATCCCTAATTTTTTCCCGAACCCTTTTGGTTCCCCGGGATGCCCTTATTTTTTTCCTAGGTCAGTCAACCTAGCGGGTCTCTTTTTATGCATAGTATTTTTTAACTATGTCTGCGTTTACCGGCTGTGGGAAGTCTTCACCATCCATAGTAGTAATCATCATGGCACCTCCTGAGAATACTCTTTTGACCACAAATGGTCCTTCATAAGTAGGAGTCCATTTTCCCCTAGGATCACCCTGTGGTAGTAAGATACGCTTGATTACCAAGTCACCAGCCTGATATACCTTTGGCTTAACCTTTTTATTGAAAGCCTTGATCATCCGTTTCTGGTACATCTGGCCATGACAAACAGCTGCCAGCCTTTTCTCATCAATCAAATTTATCTGGTCAAGTCGAGTCTGAATCCACTCATCTTCATCCAAGCCATCCTTCATGATTCTTAAGGAGGGGATCTGAACTTCAATGGGCTGAACTGCTTCTATACCATAGACTAAGGAGAATGGGGTTGCCCCTGTTGAAGTGTGTATTGTAGTACGATAACCATGAAGAGAAAATGGTAACATCTCATGCCAATCTTTATAAGTAACAGTCATCTTCTGTAGAATCTTCTTAATGTTCTTATTAGCAACTTCTACTGCCCCATTCATTTTCGGACGATACGGAGAAGAGTTATGATGCTTAATCTTGAACTGCGTGCAGAGATCAGTAATCATGGTATTGTTCAAATTGGAGCCATTGTCTGTGATAATTCTTTCAGGGATGCCATACCTACATATGAGATTATTCTTAATGAATCGAGCCACCACATTCTTAGTAACAGATGCAAATGAAGCTGCCTCCACCCACTTTGTGAAGTAATCAATAGCAACTAGGATGAAACGATGCCCATTAGAAGCAGTAGGCTTGATCTCACCAATCATATCAATGCCCCACATGGCAAAAGGCCAAGGAGCAGCCAACACATTCAATGGTGATGGAGGTATATGTACTTTATCAGCATAGATTTGACACTTGTGACATGTTCTGGAATGTTGATAGCAGTCAGCTTCCATGGTAGACCAATAGTAACCTACTCTCAATATCTTCTTTGCCATGGTATGACCACTAGAATGAGTGCCAAAGACCCCATCATGCATATCTTCCATAATCTCTGTTGCTTCCTTCTTATCCACACAACGAAGCAAAGTTGAATCATGATTGCGCTTGTACAAAATTCCATTACTCAAGAAGAACTTAGCAGAAAACCTCCTCAGAAACTTCTTATCTTTGACAGATGCCCCTTCATGGAACTCCTGAGCTTCAAGATATCTTTTCACTTCATAGAACCAAGGCTTCCCCCCTGTTTCTTCAGTATCAATCTCATTGCAGTATGTCGGCTTCTCAAATCTATCAATAGTAATCTTAGGAGCTTCATCATCCCAGCTAATCTCAAACATAGATGCCATGGTGGCTAATGCATCTGCCAACTGATTCTCTCCTCGTGGGATGTGTCCAAAGGTAATCTCTTCAAAATATGGGATCAAAGACAACACACGCTCTCTGTAAGGAATAAGATTTTCATGCTTGGTATCCCAATCTCCTTTAATCTGACTAACTACCAAGGCTGAATCTCCATATACATCCAGGAACTGAATCTTCATCTCAATGGCAGCTTTGATACCCATGATACACGCCACATACTCAGCCATGTTATTGGTACAATAGAAACAAAGTCTTGCAGTAATTAGGGTATGACAACCTTCAGGGGAAATGATCACAACACCAACACCATTACCAAGTGCATTAGAAGCTCCGTCAAAAACCATAGTCCATCGGGATCCTTGTTTAGGTCCGTCATATTGTCCTGGTTCTTTGGTAATAATCATAATGTCTTCATCAGGGAATTCAAAACTCATTGACTGATAATCATCCACTGCTTGATGAGCCAAATGATCAGCTACAACACTTCCTTTAATGGCCTTCTGAGTAGTGTATTGTATATCATATTCTGTTAAGATCATTTGCCATCTCGCTATTCGTCCAGAGAGAGCAGGTTTCTCGAATATGTACTTGATTGGGTCCATCTTTGAAATCAATAAGGTAGTATGAGTCAACATATACTGTCTTAGTCGGAGAGCATCCCATGCCAAAGCGCAGCAAGTTTTCTCGAGCAGTGAGTATCTTGTTTCACAGTCGGTAAAATTTTCGCTAAGGTAGTATATTGCCTGCTCGTTTTGACCAGACTCATCATGTTGCCCCAATACACACCCCATTGAGTTGTCTAATACTGTTAAGTACATAATCAAGGGTCTTCCATCAACTGGTGGCATCAATATTGGAGGTTCTAAAAGATATCTCTTAATTTCATCAAAGGCTATCTGGCATTCATCATTTCACTCCATTACCTGATCTTTCTTTAACAACTTGAAGATTGGCTCACAGGTAGCAGTTAATTGGGAAATAAATCTTGCAATGTAATTCAATCGTCCCAAGAAACCTCTAACTCCCTTCTCAGTACGGGGAGCTGGCATCTCTTGTATAGCTTTCACTTTTGCAGGATCCACTTCAATACCTTTTCCACTGACGATGAAACCCAGGAGTTTACCTGACCTAACTCCAAAAGTACACTTGTTTGGATTTAATCTCAGCTTGTATTTCTTCAACCTCTCAAACAACTTATGCAGATGATCAAGGTGTTGTTCTTCATTTTGGGACCTGGCTATCATATCATCCACATATACCTCTATCTCATGATGAATCATATCATGAAACAAAGCCACCATAGCACGCTGATATGTTGCCCCGGCGTTCTTCAAACCAAATGGCATCACTTTATAACAAAACGTGCCCCACTGTGTAACAAATGTAGTCTTTTCCATATCTTCAGGTGCCATCTTGATTTGATTGTAACCAGAGAAACCGTCCATGAAAGATAATACTTTATGCTGAGCAGTGTTGTCTACCAGAACATCAATATGAGGAAGTGGAAAGTCATCTTTGGGGCTGGCCTTATTTAAATCCCTGTAATCCACACACATACGTACCTTACCATCTTTCTTAGGTACTGGTACTACATTTGCAACCCATTGAGGATAAGAAGTCACAGCTAAGAACCCTGCATCAAACTGTTTCATCACCTCTGCTTTAATCTTTTTTGACATTTCAGGACGCATGGGACGAACCTTCTGCTTCTTTGGACAACAATCTTCTTTTACTGGTAAACGGTGAACCACAATGTCTGTATCCAACCCTAGCATATCCTCATAGGACCAAGCAAAAATCTCCACATAATCACGTAACATCTGAATTAATCTGCTCTTAACACCATCCTCTAATTCAGCCCCTATCTTGACCTCTTTCCGGTTTTCTTCAGTTTCCAGATTCACAACTTCGATTGGCTCTTCATGTGGCTGTATAGCTTTCTCTTCTTGTTGTAACAACCTAGCAAGCTCTACAGGTACTTCACAATCTTCCTCCTTTCCATCTTCAGCTTGATATATCGGATTCTCGAAATTATAAGTGGCAATAGTAGAACTGTTATCAACAGGATCCAGAGTGGATGATGATTTGCATTAGTGATGTGGGTGGGTGTAAGAACACATTGCTGGTAAAACAAAAAAAATAGAATAAAAGAAAGACAAGGAGCGCAATATTTACGAAAACGAAACATCCATTGATTTTTATTGAATGAAGTATGCAAATGAAATTACATCCCGAAACAAGCATACCATTGTGCCCCGGGTAAGGCACAAGGCTTAAAAGTTTAATTGTTCAAAATTACAAACTTAAAAATAACAACACAGTAATAGTATTTACTCCTGACTAAAGGAGATAGGAATAACGTCTTTAGTCTTCCAATTGTTGAGCCCATCACCCACAGTAGGAAAAATCCAGTTATCCAGATTGTAGTCTTCATTATAGTCACCCACAACATTGATTTGATCTTTCATGATCCCTTGATTGGTGATACGAATAGCACGAGCACGACGAACAGCCTTCTAGGACTCTGTAGTGAAACCCAAACCAAACTTGTCAGACTTGTAAGGAATGTCAGGAAGCTGACCCCAAATAGTACAACCACCTTCTTCAACCACAGCTCTAGCATCTTTGAGGGAAGCCATCGTAGGAGGTACTCTGGTAACCACAAGAACTCTTTTAACCACAGGAGGAGCTTCATTAGTAGGAACAACCCAAGGAACTACTTCAAATGTCTGGCAAGGAGTCTCAACATATTCACCTTCCACTTCAACATACTTAAATGCATTCACATGACTGATCATATATTCTTCCTCTCCATTAACAGTGACGATCTTTCCCTTCACTGGATATCTCAACTTCTGGTGTAGAGTGGAGGTCACAGCACCTGCCCCGTGGATCCAGGGGCGCCCAAGCAAACAGGAGTACGCAGGACGAATATCCATTACATAGAAGGTAGAATTGAAGACTTGAGAGCCTACTTTGATCGGGAGATATATTTCTCCATGCACCACTCTTCTAGAACCATCAAAGGCCCTTACCACTATATTACTTGGTCTTAACACAACATCTTCAGGACTGAGCTTGTTTAGAACCTCTTTGGGAAGTACATTCAATGAAGAGACATTGTCTATCAACACATGAGACAAGGTAGTGCCCCTACATTCAATGGAGATATGCAAAGATCTGTTATGGTTTCTCTTGGCAGGAGTCAAATCAGCATCAGAAAAGCCTAACCCATTATCATAAGTCAGATGTGCAACACAATTTTCAAATTGATCCACAGAAATTTCATTTGGTACATGAGCAGTCTTCAAGAACTTGATCAAGGCTTTAGCATGAGCCTCATAACACAGCAACAAAGACAACATGGAAATTTTGGAGGGAGTATGCCCCAATTGGTCAACAATATCATAATCACTCTTGCGAATGATCTTCAGCACTTCTTCCATCTGTTTAGAAAGATTCTCAGCAGTCGGTGTCTCAGCTTGCACATGTTCAACTACAGGACCTTTGCCTCGGGCATCAGCATTTGTATCAGAAGTGGAGGTAGTAACTGTATTTTTTGAGGTAGCCGGAGGAGAGAAAATTCTTCCACTTCTGGTGATCTTACTAGATCCAGCAATATTATCAACATCAAGGTTATCATCAGTAGTATCAGCTAAAGTTTCCTGCTTAACACCATGGATATAAACATCAGAACCGTAATTCCAGGGTATAGCCATATCAGAAGTATAAGGAATAGGACCAGGAGTGGTAATAATCATGGGAGCCACTCTAGCTTCAGCAACAGTCTTCACCAGGCCTTCAGCATTAATTTTGATAGGACCTTTGGAAGTGATCTTGACAGGGCCTTTGGAGGTAATCTTCACTGGCACTTTATCAACCATGTCCACATCTTCAACCTTTGCACCTCGAGTTAGATGTTCAACCATACTTTCCACAGAAGGTGTCCTCTCAAACAATATGGTGTAATTTTCCATGAGGCGTTGAATACCATCTTTCAACGTCCAGCAACTATCAGGTTTGTAAGCACAATAAAAACAGTCTTCATTGCAACCTGGAAAGAATCCAGCCTGCACCAGCTTCTTCTTAATAATAGACAGGGGAGTAGTCACATCTGCTACTGAGGAAATATATGAAACTTCATCAATAGCATTAACAGTCTTCTCATGATTGGGCATGGGAGCAGTAATCACATTTGGAGTCCCAGGAGGGTCAAATTCAATCTCTCCAGCTTCAATCATATCTTGAATCTTGTTTTTCAATATCCAGTAGTTGTTGGTATCATGTCCCGGACAATTAGAGTGATAAGCACATCTTGCATTAGGGTTGTACCGAGGAGAGGAAGTATTAGGATTCTGAGGAGGGTCCTTCAAAGTAATGAGTTCCCCTTTCAACATGTGTTGCAAGGATTGGGCCAGTGACATGTTGATCTTGGTGAACTGTCTTTTAGGCTTCTGTTGATTGTTTGGTGGCAACTCTGGTGCTGCAGGAGTAGGATTAGAAATGTGAATTGCTCCTACAGATTGGTGACTTCTGTTACGACTGGGTTGACCATACACATCATTAGACTCCTTCTTTCCACTAGGGGGCTTCTTGGCCGTGCTTGATGAAGAGGCACCCACTTGTATCTTACCACTTCTTATACCACTTTCCACGTGCTCTCCAGTCATTATCAGCTCAGTGAAACCAGACGATGAGCTTCCAATGAGGTGTCTATAGAAAGGACCATTCAGCGTACTCATAAACATATCCACTAGCTCCCTATCAGTCAGAGGAGGTTGAACTCTGCCATCCAGGTCTCTCCATTTTTGGGCATACTCCTTGAAATTCTCCTTAGCACCCATTGACATGCTTTGGAGTTGCATGCAAGTAGGTGCTAAATCAGCATTATATTGGTATTGCCTATAGAAGGCCTCAGCAAGATCATTCCAATCACGAATATTGACACTCTCCAATTGATAGTACCATTCCAATTGAGCTCCAGACAAGCTCTCTTGGAAGAAATGAATCCACAATTTCTTATCAGCAGTATGTGGTTGAATCCTCCAGACATAGGACCTTAGATGCAGCTTGGGACATGAGACACCATCATACACCACAAAAGCAGGAACCTTGAAACCAATAGGTATAACTATTCCAGATATTAAGCTTAGATCTTCAAAATCAAGCCCAGAAGATTTTTGTAACTCCATGGCATTCATCCTGTCTACCAGCATCTTGAACTTATCTTCATTAGGATCATGATAATAATTTGCTTCAGAATCAGAATCTCCCACAGTATCATGGAGACTGCCTCCCTCTTTCTCAGAATCCTCAGACTCATAATCCTCAACATGTTCCTTTGTCTTGATAGGACCTTTGAATCTTCTTCCCAGATTGATAAGGCCTCCTGATCTTCTAGCCTTCTTAGTCTTCTTAGCCAGCAGTGTCTTCAGCTCATCTTGTCCATTGGACAAGTTCAGAATCAACTCTTGGAATTGTGCATTCTGAGCCTGGAGATTTTTGACAGTCTGTTCAAGAGCCATTTCTGCTGAAATAAACAGCAAGAAGATAAGATACCTGTATATAAGAAACCTGTGATGCAATGATATGGTATGTAAATGCGTATGCAATGTTTTCAAGGACCGCAAGATTTAAATTTGTTTAAACAATCAAAAAGGTAAACTTTTATTAGTAATTAATAAACTTGTTTGCCCCTTGGGCTTACAATAAAAATGATTTGAATACAAAAAATGGGGTTTTAAGTCTCTCATGGACGTTTCCTCTTTATGTTGAGGTATGAGTTGAGATTCCGCTCCTCGTGAAGTTGTTTTGTTAGCTCCAAGATTCTTTCTTGACTTGCTTTGTAATGAGTCTCAAAAGTATCTCTTTGATCCTTCAACTGGATCCAGGACCTCTGTAACTCCTCCATGTCAGTGGGCATGTCTGGGTGAAGAATGATATAAGAAGTATCTCCTTCAGCAACAGGCTCCATGGTAATTGGCAGGATGGCCGGATATGGCATCATAAGAGTCTGAGCACGAGATCGCACCCATCTGAGATAAGGTTCCATAGGAATAGTGTACTTGGGTTCCAGAGTCTTGCTGTCAACCTTGTTCACTTTACCCCATGCTCGTATGAACCTTTGACGGTAACCTTGAAGATCGTTGTCGTAATCGAACACGATACCCTGAATAAGCATGTCATGAGGACCATCACTCCGAGCATAACCAAACTGACGTAAAGCTAAGGAAGGGTTGTAAGTAATGCCCCCTCTTATACCAAGGAGTGGCACATTAGGGAACTCCCCACAACTGTCAATGATAGTAACACTCTCCATAGATCTAGAGCACCAATGAATATCTGAATGAGAGAGTGACATGATTCTTTTGGACCACCTGAACCCTTGTTCATTCTTCGTCACTGATCGAGGAAGGTGAGAAATAAACCACCTAGATAGCAAAGGTATGCAGCATATCAGAGTTCCTCGTGCCTTCGTAGTACGGGTATGAAGAGAGTGTAAGATGTCTCCAAGTAATGTAGGCACTGGATTGCGAGTCAGAAATATGTTGATGGCGTGTATGTCTATGAACTGGTCTGGGTTGGGGAACAATACTAAGCCATAGATCAATAGGGCTAAGATCTCCTCAAAAGCATCATAACTCATAGCCTTCAGGAACACTTGAGCTTTCTCTATCAATACCTTAGCAAGAATACCCTTAACTCCACTCCTTGTTTCTAGGACAATGTCTGATTTCTTTAAATGTAAAGCTACAGCAATGACTTCAGGTTTAGGCTATTTCTCTAAGAATGTGAAGGGTCTCTGATCAAGTATAGGTATGCCCAGAAGCTTGGAGAACTCCTCCATTGTAGGAACCAGCTGATAGTCAGGGAATGTGAAGCAATAATGTTTAGGATCAAAGAACTGAAACATGACACTCATCATGTCTTCATTGAACCCTGAAGTGACTAGATCCAGTAGGTGACCATGCTTCTTGATAAACTGGGAGTTTTCAGAAACTTGAGAGACCAATTCCTTAAGCTTAGGAGGTATTCCTACAAAGTTGATCCGGATAGTATTCCTACGAGCAGAAGCCATGACCTGCAACAAAGAACAAAGATAAATCCTTTGGTCCTTGAAATGGTTAGTGAAAATGTTATGCTTATGATGCATGATGATGCTATGATGTTATGCTCAATCACAAACATGTGGCACACACAAACAAGTCACACAATAGCCCTAGGTTTGAAGGCTTACATGAGGTTTAAAGGTAAGTACCCTCCCCTGAAGTTTAGTTGGTTCATCCTGTCCTATAAAGTAACCAGGTTCTAAGGGATCTCAATATCATTGATCCTTCACAAGGGTGGTTGTTCAGTAAGAAACTTACTTGCCAACATAAACCCTCCAAGTTTAGAATCTCAATGAGTGTAGCATCGAGTATCAACCAACTTCAGTCTTCACCAAAGTCGGTCATCTCACTACTTTTCTAAAGGCCAAGATGGGATGACAAGGGTTCTAAAAGTCAGTTAGTGTATTGACAACATATGGCAGCCTCATATTATCCTCAACTTTACTTAAGGAACATAAGCACCAACCAAGAAGTCACACTAACTATGGCCACCAGATCAACCATATCGGTATACGCCGTACAGTTTCCTTGGTCTATTGCCATTTACCTAAGGTACACTAGATTCGGGTTAGGATCTTTCACACATAAGAGCACCCAACAAGTAAAGTAAAGCAAACAAAGCAAACAAGTTTGAAGTGATCTAATTCCTAAGGGTACCCCTCTTTTATTAAATCCCCAGCAGAGTCGCCAGTTCTGTAACACGGTGGGAGAACTGACTTTAGTTATGTTGCGGATAGCAAGAGTCGCCATCGACTTTTATTTTATCCAAAAGGAAAGGGCATAAAAGAACAGGAAAGACCTTAAAAAGATTTTGAGTTCGGGGGTAGGTTATATAAAGGGAAGGTGTTAGCACCCTTTATATCCATGGTTATCCATGGGCTCTTAGTTACTTAGCTCACTTTAAATTGTTTTGAGAAGTGTAGTGTGTGATTAAAAATTTTCTTAAGTACTTTATAATGATCCTTGTATGGATGTATATAAAGACTTTGTTTTGAAAATTTGTTTGAAATATGAAGTGTAATGAAGTATTTTTGAAGAAAAGTGAGCAAGTACTTAAGAGGAACCTACCCTATGTTAAATCTTTACTGTTCTTAAATGTTCTTTCAATGGTAAGACTATCCCTATTATTAAGGAATAGGTAGTCATTACCTTGGATGTTATAAGGGACAAGTGAAGGGACATCTGTGTTTAGGCAACTGTAAGGTGTCTTAGCAATACGAAGGGACTTATCATCTTTTATTCGAAGGAACAAGATCATTTATCGTAGGCAACCTCGAAGGGACCTAATCTTATAATCTTAAAAGGGACTTGATGATTTTTTATGAAAATGGAATTTGCTTTAAGACACCTTACTTGACCTTATAGTTAGGCAACATGAGGGATAACCTTAGAAAGTGAGAGATGGCGATCAAAGACCGACTTACGTGTGTAAGTGTCCATATTCATATATTTATCTTATTAAATTAGTGATTCTAAATTAATTTTAATTTACAAACATATTATCACTCCCTATAATTACTAACCATGGGATGAATATTTATAAACAATAAAACAATAATAAACTACGACTATTACAAAGCTTTTGCAGTTACATTATAATAAAAACAATTGAATAATAAATATATAATAAAATAAGCAATAAATAAAAGGGTTAGTGATAAAATAATTATAAGAAGAAAAAGTTAGCACAAATATAAAAATATATACAAGTTAAGAGAATATTTTTAAATTGAATAAACAATTTTAAAGATTTTTTTTAAAAGGAAATAAGATGATGAAATTAATAATAAATCATATAATAATTATTTACAAGAAACATGATTAATTATTTAATTAAATATTAGAAAAATTAATTAAGTTTAATATTTAAATAAAATAATTAAGGTGATAAATTAGGGTTAGAAATTTTAAAGATGAAATTAGGGTTTGCATATTGAATTAAAATATTAATTTTATTATTTACAAAAATATAAATACATAAATAAATAAAACAAGTTTATTCACAAAATATTTTAGAAACATAAAATATGAATTATCAATATTTTTTTTATAAAGAAAATCATTGATTTTTACATATTAAAGAAAAGTTTAAATAATATTAGTAACTTTAATTATATAAATATATAAAAATAATGAAATAAATAAAAAAGAGATAAAAAAAACTTACCTGCTGGAGCCTGGGGTCGAACCCAGGTCTCCCAGCCTCCATCACCACCAGCCAACCAACTGAGCTGCGTGTGCAGCGTGTCCATAGGATGAGCCTTAGTAATAATATAGAAAACCTATTAAAATGAAGGAATTTTGAACAAAGAAGAATAACCTAGGGATCGAACCCTGGTCATTGGCTTTACAGGCGCTTCTCCAAAACCAGCTGAGCTACGCGCTCTAATTGATAATAGGATAACAAATACTTATTATAAAAACAGTCCAAATTTTGAATTCAGATTTCGCGCCAAAGCTGCTTCGTCTTCAACCTCCTGACCTGTGAAATTACCTACGAATTTTGTTGCCACAATCTCATATCATCATGAATATGCAACCATTCATCAAATTAAACACATGGCTATGATAACCACACTTCACACAGTTCATTTATGTCCTTAAAATTAATTTATATGGTCTAAATCAAAGAACCCTAATTATGGTTCAAGAACCCTAACAATGGCCGTTTTCGGTTCATGTCCTTATCCTTCAATTTCTTTGTCCAGAAAGCATCTAAACATCATCACTAACACAAAAATACAGTTAGAATTCATTATCATTGCATAAATAATCCAAATCGAAAAAAATAAAAGTATGAACAATATGGATTCGGGTTGGTCATATGAGCATGAGTTGAATGCGTTTGAGGGTTGGGATAGACTCAGTGATGTCCAAAGATCATCTCTATGTCTTCAAAATACCGTTTTCTGCCCTTTAAAGATGAATCCGAATTTGAATTTTTTTGATGAATTTTTGAAGTTTGAATGTGTTGTTTGAGGCTGCCAATTCGTGTCTAAGGCATTGCTTAATGTTGTATATATAACATGTAGTGAAATTAGGTCAAGAAACCAGTCCATCCTTTGGACTTTTTGATCCATAGAGATTGAAAAAGATATGATCTTAAAAATATTGAAAACTTGGATATCTCATTGCTATTTTTGGATGATCTGTAATTATATGGTATCAATCAATTTTAAATGAACATTAAGACCTTCTAGAACCACAATCTCTTCCAAATATATGATTTTCATATTTTATTTTAATTTAATTTGTATTTTAATGAATAAAATTCAAATAAATATTAAATAAAATGTAAAAAATCAGAAAAGGTATGGGTTGGGTCGTGCTTGGTGATATTATAAAGATTGGATGGCAATTTGGTGGGCTCATTTAGCAAAAATTGGTTTTAAGGCCTTATTTGCTTCATAAACTTCCCAAAAATTTCCCAACTTTGCAAGGGCACAAATCCTGCAATTTTAATGCTATGAAGGTGTTCTTGGACATTTTGGAAAGCTTAGAGAGTCCTCTAACCAACCTCTTTGGTCTCATGTCCATATCTTTTACCATTCTCAAGTTATGCTCTTTGGAAGTTGTTGACTTTTAAAAGGACCTATAATGTCTTAGCTCATACCTTCCAAATGAAGCATTTCTAGGATTGGCTTGTGAGACACAAAGTTGTAGGGAATTCAATTTCCTTCAAAATGAGATTTGGATGGAAAAATTTTTGATGAAGCATGTGAAAGTTATGGTTGGTCAAAGTTCAGTTGACTTTTCCTGTGAAAACCCTAATTTAGAAACTCCTGATTCTTGATGATCTGAAATATCCTTGTTGAATCATGATCAAACCTTGATCAAATGATGAATTTTACTTCATATACTTGATTTTGGCAAAAAATCATGAAGTTTAACTTTGATTTGACCACAGTTGACCTCAGTTTGACTTTTTAACTGCTTTGACTGATTTTAACCTATCTGATCATCTGACTGAGCACATCTTCTGGGAAAGTCTTGAAACTTGACATGGGGATTCTTGAACATATATAGGATTCTATGAAGCTCACTTGAAGTCTTGGAAGTCCATTTAGCCTGATGAAAGTCAAAACCCTAGTTTAAGATGCATTGCTTAGGAGGATGCATTGTCTGAGGGAATTGTCAAACTTTCTGACTAATTGTGAACCTTGTGAACCTCATGAGATGTCTTGTGAACCTTGTGAACCTATTAGTACACAATGTCTTGTCTTGGGGAGGGCAAATTTTGGGGTGCAACACCTACACCCTTTGAAGCAGTTTCTTTGCAATCGTGGATCCCGTCGGGTACGGCGGACGGTCTTGGGTGCTAATACCTTCTCAGGTCGTAACCAACTCCCGAGCCCAGTTTC
Organism: Lathyrus aphaca; assembly: GCA_963966055.1. Lineage (NCBI taxonomy): Eukaryota > Viridiplantae > Streptophyta > Magnoliopsida > Fabales > Fabaceae > Lathyrus > Lathyrus aphaca. The sequence continues at coordinate 168,361,703 of OZ014523.1, forward strand.
TTTGGTTTGCAGGACCCGTGTCCTTCCTCTTCTTTTCTTCTGGTTTGTGCAGCATTACCATTCCCGTTCCTTCGGGATAAAAATGTCTGGCTAGCGACTCTACCTCTTTCCGCGCCACTTTCGCGTCTGTAAAATCCTCTCAAAGAATGTCTGGTATTTTATTTTCCCAGCAGGGCATTGGAAGTTTATTTCTTCCCCGAGCATAAAATTTTACTTCAGCCGACAAGATTTCCTCGTGAGGATTTGTTTATTCTCATTTAGTTGAAGTCCAATTTTCATTGGCATATCTTCCCAACACAGTCGTCATTGGCTTATTTTGATCTCTAAGACTCTCCTCAGCAAAGTCTCTCCTAAACAGAGCATTGCCAAATCTTTTCCTCAGCCATTCCAGAAGGTTGACATCTCCCCAGCCGAGTTAGAGCAAATGATATCTCTAGCAGAACTTCAAGGCTAATTGAATTGTTCTCATCCCCAAGCGGATTTATCTTTCCACAATGAAGTATTCCCGGCAGGCAGCTGAAGGCTTTATTTTCCCACAGAGCTTAAAATTGTCAAAACTCTCTCCCCGGCTAGAGTATTTGATCAGGCATCTCCCAGCCAAGTATGAAGATGGTTATTCCCCACAGAGTTTCATGTTTGGAAGTTGTCCATCATTGAAATATTCCCTAGAGAAGTTGCCAATTTATTTTTGGCCAATGTGATGACACAGACGGTTGTTCATCTCCCTAACCAGAGTTAAATGTCAAAGCGTCTTGACCTTGTTCTCCCCTGCAGAATTGAGATTCTTGCTGCCAATTAGGGCACTTTGTTTGTTGCTCGTATGCACCCCCCCAGCACTCGTCTGTGTCTGATATTTGCTTGCTGCTCATCTGCATTCCCCAACACTCGTCTGTGTTCACACTTTGTTATTGCTCGTTTGCTTTCCCCAACAGTCGCCCATGGTTGGTAGATGCTTTTGCTCGTCTGCACTTCCCAGCACTCGTCTGTGTTTGAACTTAGGTGATGCTCGTGTGCGTTTCCCAATGCTCGTCTGTGTTTGTTACCCGATTGAAGCTCATTTGCATTGTTTGGGTACTCGTCTGTATCATCCCTCACAATTGTGTCAGCTTATGTCCATACGTGTTGTTTTGATGGTACTCGTTTGTATTGCTACTCCAATTGCTCGTCTGTGTTGGATTTCTGGTATTTGTATATATCAGTAGCTGATATTCGTATGTATCATCGCCTGAAGCGCTCGTCTATGTTTCTTAGATCATCGTCTGATATTCGTTTGTATCATTGACTTATGGCACTCGTCTGTGTTCTCTTGATGATCATCCAATACTCATCTGTGTTGAAGAGGTTTGAAGTCCTGACGATGGGATTAAACGTCAAAATGGTTACCGGTCCTGGCGTAACAGGTTTATCTGAAGAAGACTCGTCTGTCTTAGACCATATATCTACGAAAAATGTATGAAGAAGGCTCGTCTGTCCATTCCTGGCGTAACATGTTCGTTTGATGAAGGCTCGTATGTCCAGTTCCTGGCGTAACAGGTATACTTGATGAGGGCTCGTATGTCCAGCACCTGGCGTAACAAGTTTGTTCGAAGAAGACTCGTTTGACTAAGTTTTCCCTATCTGGTGTAACAATTCAAATTGGAAGGAGCTCGTATGTTTTTTCCACCTCAGTCACCCAGAGCGTCGTTTGGTTGGTTTTATTTTCCATTTCTGCATTCTCCAGCAGAGTGCAAATTTCTGGTTATTCTTGGTATCCAATCACAGTTTATCTTGAACGGTCAATAGCCCGTGTGATCGCCCTTTTCAGATTAACAGTTGCTTGAATAGGGGCAGCTATAGCACCCTAAATTTGGCCTTTTGTTTTCTTTCTTTTTCTGCTTTTCGTTTTGCATTCATACGCATTTTGCATACCATTTGCATAAGCTCCTAAGACATGGGATCATGGTTTTCTGAGTGATTAGGGTTTCACGTCCTTATGTGCGGATTATCAGAAGAATTCAAGGCTTTGGTCATGTAGCCATCAGTGGCATCATCCCCATTGCTTTTGTCGCTGAATTAGGGTTTATTTCCCTGATTAACTGATGTTCAAGAATTTCACGTCTGAAAGGACTATTTTCTATGAATCTGGGTCGTCATCATCTCAGTGCTTATTTCTCAGGATGTGTGCCCAAGTCGGTTCTTCACAAGTGAAATTCATCAGTTTATCAAGAAGTGGTTCATGAGAAGTTTGGTTCAGAAAATCAGATGTTCAGAAGATGATTGATTCATATATTTTGTTTCAATGACAAATTGTTCAATGATCACCGTGGTATGCTTAATCAGTGATTTTTTATGGAAGCGGTGCAAGTTCGGTCTCGAGTTGAAATTAAGATTTTATGGTGGTGCTCATGTTGGCGTTTCGTCTAATTCTTTTTTTTCCATTTAATTTCTAAATCATTTTTCCATCCATTTTAGAATTCAACCATTTTTATTTCTAATTTATTTTTTCATCCATTTAAGAATTCAAAACCATGACATTTTAAGTCCATTTCTTTCTAAGTCCATAAACCATATTTATATTCATTACCATTACAAAGCCCATTTTATTTTATTTTCTCACATTCATATTATACAAAAAATTATTAAAGAAAACAATTTTCCCACACTCTTCACGCATCACCCACAACAATTTCATTTTCATCCAGCCTTCACAATTCATTCCATCACATGGACCCACACAATTCATTCCATCACATGGTCCCACCCTTTTTTTTCTGTATTTTGATGACTATTTCACAACATATTTTTTCTCCCACCATCACACGCGCCTCACACTCCCCTCACACAATTTCTTTCCTAAACTCATTTCATCACTCACAATACACGCAGCCACCACACTCGCATTTCACGCTCTCACGTTTCCAGGATCACACGCCTCAACACTCAACGCACAACAGCATAACGGAAACGACACAAAATTTCACATTCACCATTCATCACACAACTCAACGCATTTCTCACCAATTCGCACTCCATAAACTTCAATCGCAACTTTCATCCTCCAACAACAGCAAACAGAACCTCATTTTCAAACAAATCACTCTTCTTCATCACCAAGCCGCCTTACCTTCCCTTTCAATCTCACTAAATCTCACCGCAACAACCTTCATCATCATTTCTATCAAACAATCACCATAACCTTCTGCAACACTAAATAAAAACCAAATGATTTTTCTTATCATCTCACCTCTCGGACAAATCTGCAACTCGTAATCTCTCTGTTTTTCTGCAAATACAAATCTGAACCAAACCTTCATCGGCCTTGAACACCAAACCATAAACCTTCCTTCAACAAGCTTCATCAACACAACTCCAAATCAACAACAACATAGAGCGCACACTGAAAACAGAAATAGGAAATGAAGAGAGTAGATCTGAAACAGAGAGAGGCTTAGATAGGAAACCGTGCGAACCTTTCATCCTAACCGTGAGTGAATCTGAACCGCAAGGCCATCGAAAACAATCCGTCAACAAACCACGAGGAAGAAATAATCCTAGAGTGAGGTCAAAACTGAGATGAGCGATATGAGACGGAAAGATCCGAAATCAAAGAAGGTGGTGATTCGAGACGAAATCGCAGTGAGAAGGTGATGGAGTCGTTGAGCTATCCGCTGTGTGAGCGCTGACGCCGATGAAAGAAAGTAGTGGTGATACGCGATGAAGAAAAGGGATATGTGTTTGCTTGTGTTGAGATTTATGATTGAAGAGGAAGTTTTGTAAACCATGTGCTGACGTTCCCTTCTTCCCCTTTCTTTTATTAATTTGTTTCGTTTAATTTATATTAAATTGGTTTTGTTTTTTTCTTTACTGCTTGTTATTTATATTATTTATTTTAACTTTTTTTTTTGCTTTTTCACCTCAGGACAGATCTATTGGTGCTTTCAAATGGGCTATGGAAGCCCATGTCATTATCTTCTTATCACCAATTCTGGCGGACCCTCCCTTTCCTGTTTTTGTTTTATTTAATCTCTATAGTTAATTGTAATTATAGGTTAACATTTGTTTAATTTAGTTTTTTTGTTGCTTTTAGAATTCTATTAATTATAACTTTGAGTTTATTTGTGATTAATTATTAATGTTGCTTTCTTATTAAGTTTCTATATAGATTTTTGGTTAATTAAAATAGAATTCCATTTAAAGCTTTTTGGTTTAGATTTATAATTACTTGTTGATTGTTAGAATAATTAGTTCGTATATTGTGACTTATTTTCATAATCTTGTATGGACTAATGAGATTTCTTGATGCAGACTCCCTGATATCGTTTGGATTAATTCTTGTTGTTATTTATAATTTCCTTTGATTATTGCATTTGACGCTGGATGCGTATATTTGATACTCTGTTTCATCCGGACTTAATGCCTTATACTTGTGCTTAATTGTTGGATCTCCTTGCTTGTTTGGACTTATTATAAGTATTTCTGGGTTTTGTACATATTGAAGAGGCAACGGACCTTCTCCGTTAGGTACCACTGAGGCTCGATTTTTACTTATTGCATGATGTTGCATCTGGAAGCCCTACTGGTGTAGGCTCTGTTTGTGCATTGTTCGTTTACTCATTCTCCTCTCCTTATCTTATTTCTTATTCATATTTCTTCTTCTTCTTCATCTTATTTTATTCTTCTTAACTTGAGGTGTGCTTAGGCCACCATGGTTCTTCTTATTTCTCCTTCTTCTTTTCTTCTCTCATTCTTCTTTAGGATAGGTAAGCCTCACTAACCTAGGACCAACCCTTTGCATGATAATTTTTAGGATTGTTAGATTCCCTTAGCTGTGTTACCTTTAAGATCTTTGGTTCTCTTCTCTTCTCATCTCAAAACAAAACTCTAAAAAGCACTTAATAAGGATTGAAGTGGTCTTCTGTGCAATAGCCTTATTCCATGAAACACTTGTAGTTTTCCCATCTTGGGATAGTACAAGCTTGTTCATCATGATGCACAAGTCTGATCAGGATGCCATCTTCATCAAGAAAATCATAAAACACACTTCTTCACAAAAATACAAAAACACTTAATAAATTCAATGAGTTAGTGAGCCTAAGCCCTAATCTCTGGAATCAAGTTTTGAGGATCTTCTCCTTACTTGAGTGTGGTTGTTCTATTATTCCATCTTGGAATGTAGTGACAAGTACACATTCCATGGAAAAGAGCTTGAGTTCACTTTCTTGTGCCACACTCATAAAAGCTTCTAAAAAATACAAACAAACAATAAGCGTCTCTCCTTCAGGAATTCTTTTCTCACCTCCTTCGCTCTGTCCGCGAACTCGCTCCTACTTGTCACTTTGTAAGACGGTTACGCACTCGTCGTCCGAGCCTGCAACACCTGAGCATTGACATAGGCAGTTCAAGCCTTAAGACACAAGCAATCTTTTCCACCCCTAGTTAGGGGAACTACGGCGACTCTGATCCTCATTGTCCAGATGGGGTACGTAGGCAGTGGGGTAGGGCCCGTTCGAGCACAATCTTTATTTTCTCTACATTTTTTCCTTTTCATTTCTTTTTTAGTTCCCTTTTCTTTTCTTTTCCAGTTCCAGTCCTTCTTTTTGCAGCAGCTTTCTTTCCTACACCCTTTGAAGCAGTTTCTTTGCAAGCGTGGATCCCGTTGGGTACGGCAGACGATCTGGGGTGCTAATACCTTCCCAGGTCATAACCGACTCCCGAACCCAGTTTCTTTGGTTCGCAGGACCAGTGTCCTTCCTCTTCTTTTTTTTTTTGGTTTGTGCAGCATTACCATTTCGTTTCTTCGGGATAAAAATGTCTGGCTGGCGACTCAACCTCTTTCCGCGCCACTTTTGTGTTTGTACCAGGATGGAAATCCAGGGAGCGACAGTGGGGTGTGAGCGATGGGTGATTTATTCACATTGATTGTGTGCCCGTGTGGGGTGTGAGCAATCAGATTATGTGCTTGTGTGGTGTGTGAGCAATCCATAAACATTGTGTGCCCATGTGGGGTGTGAGTAATGGGGAACATCGTATGCCCGACGGGGAGTTACTTTAGGTAACAAGCGATGATTCCATTTGGTTCCTGAGAGAACCTACTGAAATGTTGAGTCGGTACCGCATTGCATCTGCATAGAGTCGTGTGTCGATCTCTATGAGTTGCATTTTATCATTTTAATTATGATATGCAGAAATAAACATGAATGTGTAAATGTTTATTTGAAGTATTATGGAGATGATAGTAATTGTGATGAAACATACTTGATTGTATATATGCATGTTTGATATGTATATGTATGTGGTTTATACATTTGTAATGTATATGTGTGATTAAACATAGCTAGTCATATGTTTATGCGAAATGAATAGAATTGAGGAATAAAACATAAATGATGTAAGTTTATGTGAATTGGTGCATGATGAACATGCTTGATTAGTGTATGTACACATTGCGATGTGTATGGGTGATGAGGTATGAATTGTGGTGAGAATATGTTTCATGTGCATTTTTATATGTTAAGATATATAATTATATGCAATGTTATTATGATAATGTTTCTCACCTTTCTGCTGTTTTATGATGCTCTATGAGGCATTGCAGAGTAGGTTGCTGGATTATTTTTTGTGAAGTTCGTCTTCATCTTTTTGGTCGGTCGGTCCTGATATGTAGGATCAGGTAGCTAGGGTTGGCTTGATGCCTTTTGTGGATACATTTGTATATGTATTTTGATGTGAAATGTTTGATGTAAACATGGAATTATTTTGGTGATTCAAACTTGCAGATATATTTATGATAAGTATATAAGTTTGAAATGGTTATGTTTTGTTTCCGCTATTTAATGCATGATGAATACGGGTGTGAGGATGAATTCCTTGTGTATGTGAGTTACCCCGTTTGTTGCATATCTTTATTGAGCAGGTGTTGTATGTTTTCAATTTCAAGTATAATATGGCATTTCTCTTTTATATCGTTTTTCAAATATACTCTGATGAAATTTTAATATGTGCCTAAGTGAATTAATTGCTTATTTGGGGTATAGAAAGGGGGTGTTACGTTAAGTGGTATCAGAGCCAGTGTTCGAGTCAGTTGTGTCTGTCTTGATGTTGTTGTGATTGAACTTTTGTTTAATCTTGTTGTTGTCCTTAGGAATAATCAGAATATGGCTAGTAGAAACGACAATGCAATGGCTGCTGCTTTGGAAGCAATGGCTAGGGCGGTGCAGGCAGTGCCGAATGTGAATGCTAATAATAAGTTCAGGAAGAATCAACCGTCGATCTTCAAGGGGAGATTTGATCCCGATGGTGCTCAGAATTGGTTGAAGGAGATTGAAAGAATCTTCAGAGTCATGGACTATGCTGAAGAGAGCAAGGTGAGGCTTGGTTCTCACATGCTGAAGGAAGAAGCCGATGATTGGTGGGTCGGTAGAAGTCAAGCTCTTGAGGAGGATGATGAAGAGATAAATTGGGAAGTTTTTCGTACTGAGTTCTTAGGGAAGTACTACCCTGAGAGTGTGAAGGGAAAGAAGGAGATGGAATTCCTTGAGCTGAAGCAAGGTAGTATGTCAGTGGTTGACTATACTGCTAAATTTGTGGAATTGGTTCAGTTTTATCCTCATTATGTTGCTGCTACTACTGAGTTTTCTAAGTGCATTAAGTATGAGAATGGCTTGCGTCCTGAGATTAAGCAAGCTGTGGGATATCATAGAATCAGAAGGTTTTCAGATTTGACTGAATGTTGTAGAATCTTTGAAGAAGATAGTAGAGCTTGTTCTACACATTACAAGAGTGTGAATGAGAGGAAAAGGGAAGCAACAAGCTAGAAGTGGACCTTATGTGACACCCGTTGATAAGGGCAAGCATAGGGGAAACTTTGATAGGAGATCTGGTGGAGGGAGTTCTAGTCTCGTTAAGTGTTACAAGTGTGGCAATTTAGGCCACAAGTCTTTTGAGTGTGGGAAGAATATTGTGAAATGTTCCAACTGTGGAGGTCTTGGACATGCTACTACAGAGTGTAGAAGGAATGTTGTGAAGTGCTTCAATTGTGGAGAAGTTGGTCACATTAGTACTAAGTGTACTAAGCCGAAGCAAGCTCAGGAGGGCGGAAAGGTGTTTGCATTAGCAGGGAAGGATACTACTAGTGAAGACCGTATGATTAAAGGTACATGTTTTATTAATAGTACTCCTTTAGTTACTATTATTGATACGGGAGCGACTCATTCGTTTATTTCTCTTGAGTGCGCTAAGTGTTTGAATTTGTTTATGTCTTTTTGGGGTGGTGAGATGGTTATCGAGACTCCTGCTTCAGGGTCGGTAACTACTTCTTTGGTGTGTGTAAGTTGTTCTTTGACCATGTATGGTAAAGACTTTGTTATGAATTTAGTTTATTTGCCGTTGGAAGGTTTGGACGTGATCTTGGGTATGAACTGGTTTCAATTTAATCGAGTTCATATAGATTGTTATCATAAGTTAGTAAGGTTTCCTTCTTTGGACGGTGAAGAAGAGAGTTTCCTATCCGCGAAAGAGTTGAAGAAACATTTAGTGGACGAAGTTCAATTGTTTGGTTTGTTTGCATCGTTGTCAGTGGAAAGCAAAGTGGAGATCAATAGGTTTCCAATGGTGTGTGATTTTCCAGAAGTGTTTTCGGATGATATTAAGGATGTACCGTCGGAAAGAGAAGTTGAGTTTTCTATTGATCTAGTTCCGGGTACTAGACCGATTTCGATGGCACCGTATCGTATGTCAGCTTCAGAGTTGGTAGAATTGAAGAAGCAGTTGAATGACTTGTTGGATAAGAGGTTTGTTAGGCCGAGTATTTCTCCTTGGGGTGCACCGATATTGTTGGTAAAGAAGAAGGACAGAAGCATGTAGTTATGTATTGATTATCGACAGTTGAATAAGGTGACAATTAAGAACAAGTATCCACTTCCTAGGATCGATGATTTAATGGATCAATTGGTTGGTGCGCGTGTTTTTAGTAAGGGTGATTTGAGATCAGGATATCACCAGATTCGTGTGAAAGAGGAGGATATTAAAAAGATGGCTTTTAGGACACGGTATGGTCATTACGAGTATTCCGTGATGCCATTCGGAGTTTCTAATACGCCGGGTGTGTTTATGGAATACATGAATCGTATTTTCCATGAACAGTTGGATCGTTTTGTGGTTGTGTTCATCGACAACATTTTGATTTATTCTAAGTCTCAAGAAGAGCACGAAGAGCATTTAAGGATTGTGTTACAGACTTTGAGAGAGAAGCAATTGTATGCTAAGTTATCAAAGTGCGAGTTTTGGTTATCGAAGGTGAGTTTTCTTGAGCATGTGATTTCTGATGGTGGTATTAGTGTTGATCCATCCAAGATTGATGCGGTAATGCAATGGGAAGTTGCTAGATCGGTTACGGAGATTTGAAGCCTTTTAGGCTTGGCGGGTTATTACCAGAGGTTTATTGAAGGATTTTCAAAGTTGGCACTTCCGTTAACGCAGTTGACTTGTAAAGGAAAGGCTTTCATTTGGGATATTCATTGCGAAGAGAGTTTTATGGAACTTCAGAGAAGGTTAACAATGGCTCCGATCTTGATTTTGCCGAATCCGACGGAACCATTTGTGGTGTTTTGTGATGCTTCATTGTTTGGGTTAGGTGGTGTTTTGATGCAAGATGGAAAAGTTGTAGCTTATGCTTCAAGACAATTGAGAGTGCATGAAAAGAATTATCCTACGCATGATTTGGAATTAGCGGCCGTGGTTTTTGCTCTAAGAATTTGGAGGCATTATCTTTATGGTGCAAGATTTGAAATTTTTAGTGATCACAAAATTTTGAAGTATTTATTCGATCAAAAGGAATTGAACATGAGACAAAGGAGATGGTTAGAACTTTTGAAGGATTATGATTTTGGTTTGAATTACCATCCGGGGAAGGCGAATGTGGTGGCCGATGCCTTGAGTTGTAAGTTGTTACATATGTTCGCGTTGATGATAAGAGAATGGGAACTTTTGGAGGATTTTAGAGATTTGAGCTTGGTTTGCGAGATGACGCCGAGAAGTGTGAGACTTGGTATGCTTCATGTTACGAATGATTTTCTTGCAACCGTTTGTGAAAAGCAAAAGTTGGATTTGAAATTTTTTGATTTGATGATGAATGAGAATGAGGATTTCAAGGTTGATAATTTTGGAGTTTTGAAATTCCATGGTCGTATTTGTATTCCCGATGATGAGGAGTTGAAAAAGATGATATTAGAAGAGGGACACCGGAGTAATTTAAGTATTCATCCGGGAGCGAATAAGATGTATTAAGATTTGAAGAAGATCTTTTGGTGGTGCGGATTGAAGAGAGATGTAGCTCATTTTGTGTATGCGTGTTTAACCTGTCAGGAGTCTAAGGTGGAACATCAGAAGCCTAGTGGTTTGATGCAACCGTTGGATATTCCGGAATGGAAATGGGATAGCATATCGATGGATTTTGTTACGGGTTTGCCGAATACGCAAAGAGGTCATAATGCTATTTGGGTGATTATGGATAGGCTTACTAAATTTGCTCACTTTATTCCGATGGATATTAGTTATTCTTTGGAGAAGCTAGCCGAGATTTATGTTTCTGTGATTGTGAAGTTACATGGAGTTCCTAAGAGTATTATATTGGATAGAGATCCTAGATTTACATCGAGAGTTTGGGAAAGTTTGCAAAAGGCTTTGGGTTCTAAGCTAAGATTGAGTTCGGCTTACCATCCGCAAACGAACGGTCAAACCGAGAGGACGATTCAATCGTTAGAGGATTTGTTGCGTGCTTGTGTGCTAGAACAAGGTGGTATTTGGGATAGTTATTTAGCATTGATTGAGTTCACCTATAATAACAGTTTTCATTCAAGTATTGGTATGGCACCATTTGAGGCTTTATATGGTCGGAGATGTCGAACACCTTTGTGTTGGCATGAAAATGGAGAGAGAACAGTAGTTGGACCAGAGATGGTACAACAAACTACAGAAAAGGTGAAGTTTATTCAGGAGAAGATGAGAGCTTCTCAAAGTAGACAAAAGATTTATCATGACAAGAGAAGGAAGGATCTTGAGTTTGAAGAAGGCGACCATGTGTTTTTGAGAGTTACACTGGTTACGGGTGTGGGTCGTGCTTTGAAGTCAAAGAAGTTGACTTCTCGTTTTATTGGGCCGTATCAGATTACTCCACGAGTTGGTGTTGTGGCTTATCGTGTGGCGTTGCCTCCGAATCTTTCAAATTTGCATGATGTGTTCCATGTTTTGCAACTTCGGAAGTATGTTCCGGATTCATAACATGTTATTCCTATGGATGAGGTTGAGGTAAGAGATAACCTTACGGTGGAAGCTTTGCCGGTTAGGATTTTGGACCGTGAAATCAAGAAGCTAAGAGGCAAGGATATTGCGCTTGTGAAAGTGGCGTGGGGAGGCGCTGCGGAAGGCAATATGACTTGGGAATTGGAGAGTGGGATGCGCGAGTCGTATCCGGAGTTGTTTGAATCAGATAATATTTTCGAGGACGAAAATTTCTAAATTGGGGGAAAGTTGTAACACCCCGATTCGATAATTTCCATTTTGTTGGAGTCTTTTATTTTAATTGAGTAATTATTATTTTGTTTGTGAAATTAATATGATGATATGATATGTTGATGAATTAATGTGATATATTGGTGTGATATGTGATTTTACTGTTTTATGAATTTCCGAGTAAAATTGGATAAGAGGGTATTTTAGACTTTTGTTAATTAGTGATAAGTTAGAATTAGTAGAATTGGTATTTTTGTGAGAAAATGATATTTGGTTGGAGAGAGTAGAAAATAGAAATAAAATATAAGAGAGTGAGAAAGAGTGAAATAGAAAAGTTGGTAAGAAGAGAAAGAAAAAGAGAAGAAAGAAAAAGGGAAAAGAGAAAAAGAAGAGAAAAGAGGGAAAGTTGGAAAAGCTTCAAGATTGCTCCAAGAAATAGAAATAATCGGGTAAGGGTGATAAGCATTGTTATCTTAATATTGTGTATGATTATGTATGTGTTTGATTGGTTGTGTTTTGGTTTAGATGGAAGTTTAAAGAAGATGGATAGTCAAGGTTTTAGTGGAAATGTGAAAAATTGGTAGATTAATCGGTTGGAAATCGTTATAATCAAAGTATGATAGCTAGTACATGTTGTTGGTCATGTTTAGTGGAGTTTTGGAGTGAAAGAGTTGACTGTTCGCAGCTGGTATTTTGCTGAATTCGCAGTGGTCGCTCAGCGAGCTACCCTCGCTCAGCGAAAGTTCCAGGGTGATTTACATTTTGTTTCGTAACGTGAGTTTCGGGTATCCGTTCTTAGTGATCCTTATATCGATTCGAAGCTAAAAACATGTAGAATCTAATGATGCTAAAATATGTAATGTTTAGTTGACTTGTACCCGACTTTTCCGATAAAATGTAATTTTGTTAATTATGGAATTGTGGCTTTGATTGTTTTGTTGTGGCCATTTGGCAAGTAGATACATTGCTTGAATTAAATGTGAATGCACGCTAATTGTATGAGATGAATGCATAACTATATTGTGAATATGTATGCATTTTCAAGAATGTTGTGTGTCATTTTGCATGTAAGCATAATGTATGCATTCTTGTGCTGTGGGATTCTTTGTGAATCCGTTGTAGCATAGTGTGCTCATGTGGAGTGTGAGCGATGACTACAACAAGATCGTGTGCCCATGTCGGGTGTGAGCGATCGGATTGTGTGCCCGTGTGGGGTGTGAGCAATCCAGAAACATCGTGTTCCTGTGTGGGGTGTGAGAGATGGGTGATTTATTCACATTGATTGTGTGCCCGTGTAGGGTGTGAGCAATCGGATTGTGTGCCCGTGTGGGGTGTGAGCAATCCATAAACATTGTGTGCCCATGTGGGGTGTGAGCAATAGGGAACATCGTATGCCCGAGGGGGAGTTACTTTAGGTAACAAGCGATGATTCCATTTGGTTCTTGAGAGAACCTGCTGAAATGTTGAGTCGGTACAACATAGAGTCGTGTGTTGGTCTCTATGAGTTGCATTTTATCATTTTAATTATGATATGTAGAAATAAACATGAATGTGTAAATGTTTATTTGAAGTATTATGGAGATGATAGTATGTGTGATGAAACATACTTGATTGTATATATGCATGTTTGATATGTATATGTATGTGGTTTATACATTTGTAATGTATATTTGTGATTAAACATAGCTAGTCGTATGTTTATGCGGAATGAATATAATTGAGGAATAAAACATAAATGATGTAAGTTTATGTGAATTGGTGCATGATGAACATGCTTGATTAGTATATGTACACGTTGCGATGTGTATGGGTGATGAGGTATGAATTGTGGTGAGAATATGTTTCATGTGCATTTTTCTATGTTGAGATATATAATTATATGCAATGTTATTATGATATTGTTTCTCACCCTTCTGTTGTTTTATGATGCTCTATGAGGCATTGCAGAGTAGGTTGCTGGATGATATTTTGTGAAGTTCGTCTTCATCTTTTTGGTCGATCGACTCTGATATGTAGCACCGGGTAGCTAGGGTTGGCCTGATGCCTTTTTTGTATACATTTGTATATGTATTTTGATGTGAAATGTTTGATGTAAACATGGAATTATTTTGGTGATTCAAACTTGCAGATATATTTATGATAACTATATAAGTTTGAAATGGTTATGTTTTGTTTCCGCTGTTTAATCCATTGATGAATACAGGTGTGAGGATGAATTCCTTGTGTATGTGAGTTACCCTGTTTGTAGCATATCTTTATTGAGCAGGTGTTGTATGTTTTCAATTTCAAGTATAATGTGGCATTGCTCTTTTATACCGTTTTTCAAATATACTATGATGAAATTTTAATATGTGCCTAAGTGAATTAATTGCTTATTTGGGGTATAGAAAGGGGGTGTTACATGGTATTTGAGTATGTCGAAAGTAAAAATCAACTTGCCGACATTTTCACTAAACCATTAGCCACAAAACCTTTTTTTCATATCCGTAGGGAACTTGACATTCTTGATATCTCGGATCGTTTGTAATATTGTTACATATTTCCTCTATATTATGGCTCGTTTATTTTATGATTCTTAAGTAATGTGAGGGCATCATTATTCCTCTTTGTCAAAGGTAATATCATTCTTCTCCTAATTCTTGCAAAATTTTCTTAATATCTTGACCTTGATCCACAACAATATGTGTATGTGACCTAACATCTTTGATATATGTTTATAATTTGTGTATCTATATGTGATTCGTTTATTTATTTTTCATATTGTTTGTCACATGTCCCTTATGAATACATGTACATCTAGGAATCATGTCATCATGACATTTGAGACATTGTAGTGAAAACATAGAAAACAAAATTTTGGTTGAATCCTCTATTTCTCTCGGGTTCCAACAGTTCGACTCAATGAGTCGACTCATTCACTTCATGGGCACGCTGATTCAAAATCTGAATAAAATGAGTCAAATCATTCAACTTCTTAGGTCGATTCATTCCTAAAGCGCACTGCCCAACACGTGTTGGGAAATGTGCTTTGCTGAGATTACTTCTTCCCTAGGTCGTGCATCACTTCATTTCATGTCATAAAGTCCTTTCATAATTTCACCTATTCATTTCATTTCATTTACTTTATATTTCATTCTTGATAGAATCATTTCATATCATTATTTCATCTCTTCAAATCCTAAAGAAACCTTAAAAACCCATTTCTCTCAAAGTCTCTCAAGAAAAACTTCAATGGCTTCCTCAAAGGTCACCGGAAAAAGAACGATAAGAGGGTCTTCTTCTTGTTCTGTTCTTCCGGTAAATGCTCTATCTCTTATTCCTTCTGATCTTAGAGAAACATATGACAAGAAATTCAAAAATAGGAAGATTATCAAACAATATGTGTATTCTAAACGTATTGCATGTCAAATGCACATCCCACACATTGTTGAGTTAATATATTTTCAAGAGATTAACCCATTATTGGCATGTCATACTGAGTATAATGAGGATGTGGTTAGAATTTTCTATGCATGTCTTGTTGGCAAATTTAAGGGCTATGAGTTCAATTTTAGAATGGGAAATCGAATGTATGCTGTGAATGATCAGGTTTGGAAGGTTTATTTCGTATTTCTCTTGCGTCTCCTGGAATGTTGGTAACTGATTTTGAAACTATTGATGGTTACAATTTCCAAAAAGATTTGAATGGTATGCTTAAGGATCTGTTTATTGAATTGATAGAGTTATTTCCTACATCCACCACAATAGGTAAAGTGAACCCTAGTGATTGTATTCTACATTGGATTGTTTCTCACAAACTTCGTCCTAAGAAGGGTGGTTACTCTCGAATTAATATACCAGAGGTTCATTTGATATATCTTCTTAGGAATAAGGTTAAGGTGAAATGGCCCTATTACTTTGCTAGAAGGATGAGTGCTCTCAAGGAAAAGAAAAATGTTGCATTAGCTTATCTGTCTCTTATACAGGCGATTATCAACAAAGTTGATATTGTTGTAGAGGATCTCCACTTCAATTCCATCTCCGACAATCAATTTTTTCAACAAAAAACACTTAGTTTGATGGGTCACATTTGGGATCCTAAAGAGAAACGGTACAAGTATGTTGTTCAAGCTGGATTTTTTGGTGACCAAGATGATAAAGGCGAGGAAGAAGGAAATGCAGGCCATGAAGAGGGTCTGAATCCTGCAAACGACCCAAATGATGAGCAAATGGATAACGATGGTGACAATCGTGATGATTGGTTTCAAACTGTTGCAGAAGAGTCTATTCCATATGATAATCATGGTTGGGGAGAATGGCAGTGTATTGGTTGGACTTATAATGCAGCTTCTTTTACACCTCCGTCTCCACCGCATCCACCACCTCCTCAGGACAATAATGCAAGTATTATTGAAATGTTGAATAACATATAATTGCAACAATAGACCTTTTATGCGGCTCAATATGTAAGGTACTCTGCATTGGAACAACAAATTGGGGAGAAGAACACAAACTTTGCCTCCTATGTGTGTATTGAAGATGAGCGTTACGCAAAAGTGCAGGCACAATTACAAACTCATGGTGAAAACTTTGACACCTTTGTATCCAATGCTTTGGCTAGAATAAATGGAATTCATGGTCCTCACAATGCTCTTACAAACTCATTCAACACTCTTAACACCAAATTCATTCATTTCACCAACATGGTTAAACAAGCTCCACAATCGGTGTGTATCATAGAAGATATCATCCACAAAGGGATCAGAGGCCTTGAGCTCATTTTTCATTTCATTTCATTTTCATATGCATGTTACGTTTCCGTTATTTATATTTTCTCATAAGAACTACTATGCCAATTTTTCCTATTTATGTTTGCTTATCCATTTCTATGACTTGGATTCTTATTTATCTGTTATGTATGTTTCATCTATCTCATATTGTGTGTATATAGATTTATGATATAAATTGCAACGTAGGTGATTATTTAATTCTCCGGTTATTTGTTTGCATCTAATCCATTTTCTCTTTTTGATGTTTTTAAAGGGGGAGAAGTGATTGAGTAAGGAAAATGTGTATATGGCACATATTTAGGGGGAGCATGCTATCATATATGCTCATGTGCGGGTTTGCTTGTGGGTGTATATTCATGAGTTTTTATATCATCTAAAAGGGGGCGTTTGTGAGAGATACAAGTGTTTTTAATGATGTTAAAACCTTTATGATTATAGGGGATACCTTGATTCATAAGAAATTGGTAGTTTGAATCAGCAAAATATGAATTTTTGAAGATTTAAGGCACATGAGTCGACTCACTCAGTCAAAATAGGTCGACTCATTTAGTTGAAGATTTTTTTGATTATTACGGGTCTCAACAGGCTGGTTGAGGGTATAAAATAGGTCGACTAAAAGAAACAAGTAGGTCAAATCAAATCATTAATAGGTCGACTCATTTCAATGCATTGTGAACCTACTTACCACGAGTTGCAATAGGTTGACTGAGCTTCCAGAATGAGTCGACTCATTTTGGGACCATGCGCCAAAATATCTTAATTTTCTCTCCTGTCTTATTTTACCCATACCTCCTTGTCTCAGTTAGTATTATAAACAACTGAAGCATTATTTTTTCATGTGAACAAGAAAAGTGAAATAGATAGACATTTTGCTCTCATCATCTTCACCTTCTCTAGCATTC
Organism: Lathyrus aphaca; assembly: GCA_963966055.1. Lineage (NCBI taxonomy): Eukaryota > Viridiplantae > Streptophyta > Magnoliopsida > Fabales > Fabaceae > Lathyrus > Lathyrus aphaca. The sequence continues at coordinate 168,378,861 of OZ014523.1, forward strand.
ATCAACAACACACACAATCATTTTTGTTGATCAGAGTGCAAGATTTGCGGTGATAACGTTTAAACTTTAGAATTGTGAATTCGGTTTGGGTTTAGAGATATGTGGGTTTTTCTTGAATAAACCTTGAGGGTTTGTCCTCCAAGATCATTGTGATTTGTGGGTTTTTGTACACATCTTTGGTTCATAAATTCAGCCGAGTGAAGAGGTTTGAAGATCAAAGAGATTTTTCAACCATATCACGGTAACCAGAGGATTGTAAAGGAAGGTGTGAGTTCATTTGTATCGACTCAAAGCGGTTGTGCTCAAAGTTTGAAGAATCAAAGATTCTTGCATGAAGGGAGCAACAATCAGAGGTTTGATCGAAACGCGTGAAGGTCTCGATTCACCTTAAATCAAGAGACAAAGAGAAACATAACTTTTACAACATTTAGGATTGGTTTATCATTTCCAATTTCTCTTAAGAACATTGCAATTTATAATACATATCCCAATTCGATTTTAGAATTAGGGGAAGAGTTACCCTTAGCGAGAACGGTAGGGGAACTGCCTAAACAAATATGTGTGTTCTTCGTTTTTCTCTATTCGTTATATTTTCACACAACTTGAAATATTGTAACGTTGAAAATTCAGTTTTGAAAATTTTGGTGCAATCTAGGTGTTTATGAAATTGTTGCTATCAAGTTGATAGTAACTTGAGAAAAATTATGCACTACAAATAGTTGCAAAACAAGCTTGGTGTGGTGTGCCCACCAAGTGTTTGGGAATATTCAAAATACATTATTTCATTGTCCTTGTGATATTTTCAGTTCTCTTAACATTGTTGAAAGTGGTTAAATCAATTGTGTAAGGTTTTAAGTGATTAATTATAGAGTTATTGATTCATTTATCATTAGCATCTCATTTGGTTTCATTACACATATCCGATCACTAGTGACTAAATAAATCTTACACGTGATTTTTCCGGGGAGCTTTCGCAACCCTTTTTTTCATACAAAATTTAAAAGTTGGAAATTTTTTTAAAGGGATCTATTCAATCCCCCTTCTAGATTCATGCCATCATCTAACATGATGAAACCTGGGGCAAGATTCGTATACCAAGTCATGGCTCCTTTCCTCAATGTGATGGGGAATAACCTGCATTTGATTGTGCCCCCAACATTGTGATAGTGAAGCATGACCTTAATATTCTTAATATGATCATTTAGATCTGTGGTACCATTATAGAGTGCCAGGGGAGAAGGTTTCTCTAATTCGTGAGGAATACGGGTATCTGTAATTTCCTGGGACAGAGGGCCACAAGCATTTTCTTCGTCGCTCGCGCTTGACGATCTATATGGGGAGAGATTGCGATGGGGACTCCTGTTGCTTTGGGGAAAGTCTTTAGGTCGACTCGTATGTTTGTTTGATTTCCTGGTAGCCTTGATTTTCTTTGTGACCGGGGAACGTCGTGCCTTCTGAGCAGTGCGGTCACGTTTCCTATTTCCGTGTCGTAATATTGTTCGTTCTTTCCGCGGAGAAAGGCTTCGAGAATCATCCTGATGACAATTCTGAGGGGGGAGAGGCGAACGAGGAGAGGGGCTGCGAGACTTTGGTTGTCGGTGTCTCCGCGGGTTAGAATGTGATTGATAGTCGTTTTCCAGCATGTAAAGGCGTTAGTTTTGCTGAAAAATCACGTAGTTTGATTTGTTGAGGGCGGAGATGAGGGTCGTAGTGCTTGGATCAGCGTCTTGTGGTACTATTATTTTATCATCTCTTATATTAATAATTAAATAAAGACAAATTGATTGGATGATATTTGCGCCCAAAGAAAATATAAAAGATAAAATTTAATGACAAAAAACTCAAAATTCGTCACTAAAATCTTCATTAAAAAATAATAATTTATCAGCTAAACTTAAAATTCATCCTTAAAACCCTCTCAAAAGATGATAATTAATGCCAACAACCTAGAATTTATCACTAAAATTCAAAATCATTCACAAAAACAAAAATTATCATTAAAACCCATAAAAATTTTGAAATGATAAATTTTGAAAATTTCCATCTTACAAAAAATTATTTTCAACAATATTACATTTATATTTTAATTTAATAAAATCCATAAATTAATTTTAAAAAGTCACAATTACAATAATCATTAATATATACTTTATTAAATAAAATCAATTATAATTTAAAATTCTAAATAAAAAAGGATAAAAAAATTGTCACTTCACAACATCAACATCTCTGCTTCACATGCCATGTGATATGCCAAGATGAACGTCTATAGACGTTTGTTAGCGGACCATAATTTTTTTTTATTTTATATATGTACCATTGTTTGAAGGAAAGTGAATATTGATATATTTAAGGGATCACAAATTTTTAACCCTAAAAATTTTAATAAATTATTTTATAAAATAAAATGTATATTTAATTCTTTTAAATTTAAAATATTCTATTTTCAAATACAAGTTTTATTATTTTTATATTCTTTAACATACACCTAAGATTCAAATTAATAAAACTCATTTTAAAATATAGACATTTAAGGAATAATTAAACTTTTGTGTAACATCAATTTTTAGGTGTTTAATTATATGATATTATGATATACTTTTTGCTTAACCATAATGATACACATTTAATCATTTATATTGATATGTTTTATATATAAATAAATAAAACATCTAATGGTATATAATATTACTCCCGAAAATTAAAATTCTTGATCTCTGTACACATGTCAAAAACTTAAAAACAAAAACAGTGTGAATATCTAACTTGATGGACCTATTTGCTTAAAATAATTGTAAAGTTGTGGTGATATTTATCGAGCGATATGATGTGATTAAAATAGTGCCAGAATTCTCATAGCAAACAAAAATATCAGAATTTTTGCAGGAAAGTACTAATAATCTAATCATGTAAAACTCTTGTTAACAAAACCCATGAACTATGATAGACAAAATAAATATTCTCATATCTAATTATAAAGGTATCTTACATAGTACAAAAGATTTAAAAATAGTGGTCGATCGAGTATAGACAAAAATTCAAAAAAGTAACAAACTTTTGTTGGATTTGGAAAACTCATGTGATCTCGTGTGAAAGTGTTTTTGTTGTTATACAAACCTGTGAGGAATAAAGACAAAGGTTTTTGAACATTGGGAAGGAGGCGTGTCTTTGTCCAAAGCTGGCATGGTTCAGTGAATGGAATACTGGAAAGTGAATTCATGCAAAACGTGATTAGATTCTCCAAAACGAGGATTTTGTGTTTCAATTGTTTTCTTCGATGGGAACCTTTAACGTAGTTTATGTTTCAATTTATCAATGATGATAGGGTGAGTCTTTTGAAAATGGTTTGTTTCAAATCTTGGTAATTGCTACTGAATTAATTTGAAATAGAATGGTAAAACTATGGAACAAAGAATCTAAACACAAATAATTATTAAAAGGAAAAAATAACAAGATTAATACACAAGTGGTTCAACTAATGTGACATATATTCACCTAGAGAATGGCATTTACCATGTTTCCAAGATTAATCTTAGAGAAATCGTGACTATCTAATCAATTAATTAACAGTAGTTTCAAACATGATAAAATAATTTGAATTAGAGTATTCATGTATTTAAACACTTATATATTATAATTAATTATCAACCGGATTGTGTCAACTTCTTAAGTCAATATTAAAAATTGGCTCATGGAACTTATAAGGTTATGTGGTTAAAAGATCGATAGTCGAACTAGAAAATTATTGGTTGAATTATATGATTGATTTGGATAAAATTAGATTTTTTTAAGCAAAAAGAAAGTTTATACAAAACCCCTTTAAAACAAACAGTAACGGGAAGATATAGTCTATTACGAACCATATCATTAAAAATAGTCACAAAATTTGCATTTTACCAAACAAAATCTTGAATGACAAGACCTAATGGAGTTAGTTTGTCTGCACAATGGTTACCTTTCTTAAATATACGCAAAATGATAAAAGATATACTATGAGTTTTATGTATACAATTAAGCCACCAGTTCTTCAACGGCCAAGGAACAATGTTAGAGTTGTTAATAGCTCTAGAAACTAATAAAGAATTGATTTCTATCCATAGGTGATTCCAATCTTTCCAAAGGTCAGTTCTATAGCTCTATTTACTGTTAAATTTGGTAAACAGTCGTTGATCTTCCAAATCTAACTTTGATGACTCATAGGATCGATCAGATTGATCCTAAGACTTGTGTGTCATACCCTATTTTTTGACCCTAAGATTTTTCGCATCTCATCTACATCCTGCATACAAACAAGATCACGCACTGGTCCGTTTATCCTTTTTCAGTTGTAGGTCTATGTCTCACAGGGGACCACCGTTTTTTTTGTTTATTTGCTTTCATTTTGTTTATTTTACTGACCATTAATTAAAATCCAAAAAAATATTTTGTTTCCTTTTACTAACCTTTTTTTCAGGAAGAGGAACCATTGAAATGCCAAAGATAACAGTCCTGCAACTCGAGCGAAATTTCACAGACAAAAATTGAAGTTGATCCGCAAATAATTCAAATTTATCTGATCAAGGATTTCCCAAGTTAATTGATTCATTCAAGGATTTCTAAGGTTCATGTGTTTATTTTCATGCCTTCTTCGACGTACAACAAAATCGGGCTGAAACAACCGAGCAAACATGTTTGAATAGAAAATTTCAAATTTCAGCTTGGTTAACCGGTTAACCAATCCGTTAACCGGTTAACCAGTGCGAAATTTGAATTTTTTATTCAAATTCAGCACCCTTAGACCATTAATTTAATTGAAATATTCTAGATCCATTGGTTTCTGATTTCTCTACATCACTTTGATCATTTCCTACCATAAACCCTCATTAATCACCACTATTTTCCATTTCCCACCAAAATTCCAATTACCAAACCTAAATTCAAATTACCAAAGCAAGCTCCATTCCACCAAATTCTCATACCTAAGGCCTTTAAATAGGACCACGATTTCATTCATTCCACAAGCTTTTAATAGCCACAAAACCTCTTGCCAAATACTTCCCCAACACCAAAATTCTCCAAAGCTCACTTCCTTTCTTTTGAAGTTATCAAGAATTCACATTGAATTCTTGACTAACTTGAGTTAAACCTTCATCATTTCTTTCTTTTGTTCATCAATTTCAGTAGATCTAAGTTTGCTTTGTTCCAATTTGAAGAAGAACTTTTGGTAATTCATCTTTCTCCATAAACCCATATTCACCATCAACATTCAAGATGTAGCTCTTTGGTGCCTTTGATTCTAGATCCTTTGGATCTTTATTTTTTGTTTGATTGCAGGGATTCCACTGTATTTTGGTTTTAAAATTCGTGCAAATTCAGATCATGTTCATCAAATGTTTGAGAAAAGGTTTCAAAATGGATCATGCTGAATTTTCTGCATTTTTCTGCTTCTGGTACAGCGTTAACCGGTTAACCAGTTTTAAAACTGCGCAGGTTTTTCCTGTGTTAACCGGTTAACCAATTGGTTAACCGGTTAATGCAAGTCAGAATGGTGTTTTTGGCTTGTTTCAAGCCCTTTTTGGTTCCTCTTTCTTCTTCTTCTTCCTCCTTTTTATTTTTACCTTGGGAAGCACTTTTGAGAGTGATTTCTCTTTAATTTCAATGAACTTTGGGTGTAGATTAGAGTAGTTAATGTTCATTAATTTAAAACTATCTTTAAGTGGATTATTCAATTCATTTAAGGTACTTTGCGTTAGTGATACATTTTCATGCTTGAATCCACCGAGATGAGTGATTGAACTTAAGGATGGAAGAATACCATGAGTGCGGCTCAATTTGGTATTCACCTTTAGTTTTGTACGGTATCCTGTCCGGATAATGATTTACATATCGTTTATCTCGCATGCATTAGCACTAACATTATGCACCTTAATTGATGTTGGCCGACCTCATTTGTAAGGTAATTACTTCGTAAATTACTCGGCGATTGCTTAATATAGACCTAAATGTGTCCCGACTTCGGAATAAAAATCTAATTGGATACTTGCACTTTCGTGGACCGGATCTCTTGTTGATCGTGTAATCCCAAAGTGGTTAATCATATTGCATTAAGAATCGAGACTTATGAATGTTTGATGCGTAGGTGCTTTTGGGTTTCCCAATCATATTGTTATGTTGATTTTCCTTTTGTCCATTTGGACACAAAAACATTGATAAAGGATTAAACTTCTAAAAGACTTGTGACTTTAATTTTGAAGACTTTAGCGGATTTGGTTCACTTGTTTTTTTTAAAGATGGAAGTCCTATTGTTTCAAAGAATTTTCACCATACGGTTTGATCGTTCTTCCCTTAACTTTTACTTTAAAGTCTTAGGATAGTCACTTTATCTCCTCCCCTTCTTAAATTTTCAAATCTTCTCCCTATTTTAAAAACCTTCTTTGTTTTCAAACTTCAAAATATTTTCATAATCAAACCTTGACTTAGGTCAAGCGGTTTTACCTTTTCATTTCGTTTCTTAATAAATGCTAAACCAGATAAGCATATCGAAACTTTCTTCTCAAAGTACTTTAAAAAATTCAAAACTCATCCAATTGTTTTTGTGCCCTCGTGCACTTTTCTTTTAAACCCTTTTTTTTGTTTAGATATGACTCATTCTTTTTAGCGGAATTATTCGCTAAAGAATGATGACTTATCTTTACATTTTAAAATCAATTCAACTCATTGTTTACTTTCATATTTTGTACCATGAACTACGGGGTTTTGATCTCGCATTGCACTTTGGGTACGTAGGCATGAGACGATCGTCTCTTCAAACACAAAAATCTTAAAAAGCATTTCTCTTCCCATCTCTTCAATCTCTTTTAAAACAAACCCTTTTCAAACCAAAAAAGCAATAAATATTTCAAAGGGCTCCCGTGGAGTACCACAGACATTTTGGGTGCGTAAAACTTTCTCGATTTGTAACCTATCCCCTTACCTGTTCTCTGCTCATTCTTTTAGCTTTTTTCTTTTAGATTCATTAGGTTTTATTCGCTCTTTTTCCCTTTTCCATTTGGAATAAAATAAAAGCACAGTGGCGACTATGTTTACTTTGTGTTAAGTTAACCAATAGCTTATACTCATGATTTTACCGCTACAGAAAAGTGGCGACTCTGCCAGGGACCTATCTCTTAGTGGATCCAACCTACTTTGATTTATTTACTGCTTTGGTTTGATTTGTTTGTTATTTATTTGTTCTGTTTTGGTGATCCTTTATGAGTGAGATAGATTCTAAACCGGATCTGAGTTGAACTTATGATAGGATGGCGATATTCGAAGCGATGCACAATGGAGTAGTCCAAAGCGATATCAATTTGATAATCTCCACTCGATTAGGCTCTCTTGGATTATCAATGTCATGACGAGTAATCGTACGTGGCATTATTCTCTGACCTTGAGCTGATCATACTGAGGACCGTAGAACCTTTAACCCATCCAAGCCAATTTAGGAACGTAGTGCGGAAACTATCCTGGTGTAAACCTAAGGTGGTTGTCACGCGATACTACACTCGGACGAGGTCTATTTTAAGAATGTTATTGTTTCGGGAGTAATCCAACATACCGATAATATTCTAAAGATGGCTGTTAACTTCGGGAACCTCTGCTAACACCCTTTTGGTTTTCCGTAGGTACAATGAAGACAAACCTTAGTACATGCCTTTGTGGGTTGTTGGTTCTTATTCCTTGACTCCATGCTCGTGATCCGAACCTTTGAATTTGTGTGCTTTGTGTGATCTTGTTTGTGGTTGTTGCATCTACATATTCATCATGATCATCATCATAACCATCTCTCAAGGAAAACAATTCTAATTATTTCAAATATTGAAAAAAAATATTCCTTTTTGTCAAGATTTTTCATGACCGTATTCTTGATGTTGACCATGTTTGCAATAATCGAGTTGTTTTTCTGAAAATGGAAGTGAACATTGCATATCATTGCATCCTCGCATATTCTTGCGTTCATCCGAGTTGTGTGGGAACTCATCCAGGTTGTTTCTTTCTTCAGTTGTTTGTTGATCCGTCAAGCTGTCTCCTTACCACAAATACAAAACTAGAGCTGCTAACAGATTGAGAGCTCTCAGATTGAGAATGGAAAACTAAGAACAACATAACTTGGAAGTCAGGATGGAGATTGATGAGTTAAAGGCCAGTATGACCAGGCTCACTGAAATGATGCAAGTTCTGATTGCTCGAGGTGAACCACCTCAAAGGACTGTTATCTTTGAAGTTTCTACTGTTGTTGTTGGCCCTCCTGTGATTCAGCAACCAGCTTCTACTTGGCCAGAATTTGGGTTACCTCCGGATTATGTGTCAGTTTCTACTAATACTCAAATGGGGGGTCCATCTGTTGTGCCAGTATTTTCAGCTCCGACTTTTGTCGAACCTCAACCTGTTATGCACACTACCGCTCAAACTACTTATTATAATTCTCCTTTCATGTACACTATTGATGGTCCACAAGCTGAAAGTCAGGGTGAACCTGGATATATGGATGAAGTTAGAGAGAAATGTTTGACTCTTGAGAAGAGGGTAAGAGGTTTAGAAGGAAAATATGTCTTTGGTGCTGCTGCAATAGACATGTGTTTGGTTTACGACTTGGTTCTGCCTGATAAGTTCAAAGTTCCTGTATTCGAGAAATACAATGGGCATACTTGTCCAAAGATTCATTTGCTGATGTATTGTCACAAAATGGCTGAGCATGCCAAGGATGACAAGCTGCTTATTCATTGTTTTCAATATAGTCAGAGTGGTGCTTCTATGAAGTGGTATGTAGGACTTGAGAAGAGACACATCCGAAGCTGGAAGGATTTATCTGATGCTTTCGTAAGACAGTATAAGTACAATCTGGACATGGCGCCTGACCGTCTTCAACTTCAAAACATGTCATAGAAAGAGAAAGAATCATTCAAAGTGTACGCTCAGCGTTGGAGAGAGCTAGCTGCTCAAGTGGAGCCACCTTTGCCCGAGAAAGAATTAACTGGTTTATTCATGGACACTCTTCAACCGTTCTTTTGGGAGAAAATGGTAGGAAATGTTTCATCTGGTTTTTCTGATCTAGTCACTATTGGAGAAAGATTAGAGGAAGGTATTAAGAAAGGTAAGATTACCAATGTTGAATCTTCTAATGCAGTAAGAAAGTCTCATGGGAACTTTCAAAAGAGAATAGATAGTGATGCTTATGCTGTTTCAACTAAAAGGAAGCCCTATCACCCACAACAACGATAGGTTCAACCATACGTAGCTGCATTTGCTCCGGTTGTCAAAGCTCAACCAGTTCAAGCTCAAGTTCAAGTTCGAGCGCAAGCTCAGGCTCCTTATCCTGCTGCCGGACAAAATCACTATCGTAATAGGCCAAACTTTGACCCTATCCCGATGACTTACACTGATTTGTATCCTTCTTTGATTAAAAGTGGAATGATTACTACCAGGACTCCGCCTGCTGTTCCAGATCCTCTTCCAGCTAACTATAGATCAGATCTTCGCTGTGAGTTTCATCAAGGTGGAACTGGTCACGACTTGGAACATTGCTTTGCACTGAAGGCAAAAGTGCAAGAACTTATCAGGAAAAACATTCTTTCCTTTCATGACACTAATCCTAATGTTGTCAACAATTCTTTGTCGAAGCATGAGAAGTGAATCTTCAGACAACTTCAACGGTTAGATTGTCTTGAAGGCCAGAATATCATACGGGACAACTCATCCTTGTTCTTGATGGATCACTAAGCCATTGTTTCTTTATGTTTGCAATTTTCTTCAATTGTATTGACTTGTTTGCTTTAAACTTTGTTTGTACTTTCATGTTGATTTTAATGAAATGAGCATTGCTTTGTTTTGATTCAATTTCATTTACTATTTGCATCTTTATGCTTTACATTTCAAGTTCATTTATCTTTTCTCAAGTATTTACATTGATTGGAGGGAGGATGATAAAAATGAGATACCCATAATTGTTATTGGTATGCTTTCAGTTGAGACTCGGCTGATGATATACATGCATTGTTTCAAATCCTAAACAATGGAGAAATAAGGAAGTTAATCCTTTGTCAACCCCTTTGAGCCTTGAAGTTGGAGTTTCTTTCTATTCGGAAAAAAACCGCAATTTTAACCTGGGGATGTGTAGTTCTCAATTAATTCAAATGTGCATTCTGCAAGAGAATCATTCAAGACACCTTTCAATAAAGGTTTCAATCTCAAGTTTTCCTTCATACACAACAAAGAAGTGTCTAAGATGTCTCAATTCAAAGGCCAATGATGGTTCATCGTAATCATTAAACCATACAGTGATTATCTTTAAAAAAAATGATATTGAAAAAAGAATGATATAAAAAAATCAAGGCCTGCTAAGTCAAAATCTATGAAGGGGACTTAGGCAAAAATTGGGGCATCCCGCTGACTGTAAGTTCAAATGACACAGTTCAGGAAAAAAGTTAGGGATAATAAAAAGAAAGATCAATCAAGAGGTCATCAAAATCCTTGCAAGAATAAGATGAGTAGATCAAATTCCTCACCAGAAATAACAAAAGAGAGAGAGGTGATTGCTATCTCAAAATCTCTTGGCTTATGAACCATCTTCATCTGTGCAATCCCAAATGTCTTGGAACTTGAATGCATAGGCTGAATTAATTGAATGTAGGACTGGAGTTTATCATGAAGTTGGGTTGGGTACGAATAAACTTTGAGCCTATATCCTTTGTTTGATAAACCGTGAACCAGACCACGTTACAACCTTCAAAAGTCCTAATTGAATCCAGGTTTCTTTTGAAAAGCATACTACAACAAGGTTGCGTAATCTGACTCCCAAGATCGTTACAAATCATTTGTTTCTTACCTAAATATTTAATTTTGTCTCAACCACTGTGTTTTGACAATGTTTTCATTTACTTTACATCAATAAATTTCATTCCAAAAATGATTCTTGATTTCAAAATTTTGCATTGAACTTTGCATTAAAATTACCAGGTTTGTACAAACACTTTTTATTTGCAAACAAATTTTCCTCATCAAGGAATTTTCAAACAGTTGAGAAACTTGGTCAGTGATCTTATCAGGGGCAATTTCTTTTCAGATCTTATGGTTCAAGAGTTGTTGCTCAGTGCGAGTTATTCTTAGATTTGGTTAGTCAGAATATCTCTGCAAGATTCATACTGGGCTTATTTTCTCAACATTCATTTTAGGAACTGAATCCATTATTTGTTTACTCTCTCAACTGTTATTTCAAGATTTGATCAATTTTCTCCGCCAGTAGTCAAGAATTGAATCCATTATCAGTTTACCTTTATCAGTCATTGAACTTGGGGCAATCTTCTTCAAGAATCTCCAAGCGGTATTTCATGATTTTTCTCAAAATATTTTCAACTTGACACAATTTACCAGTGTGACAGAGATTTGTTCAACAATAACATCTCTAATCTTCGAGCAGAATGGCAGTGATCTCCATGTTGAAGAATCAGTCTTCCATCTTTCCATTCCTCTAAGAGTCTAAACTGGTTGTCAGCATTTTCTCTCATATTATTTTCTTGGGTGTGTTATTCCCCATTTTCATATACGTTTGCAAATTTGATTGTGTTAGTCCTCATTATAAGTTTCTCGAGGTCTTGTTGTTTTCAACATCTTACCCTGTGATCAAAGTCCAACTTACTTAGCATTTATCTTTGTCTCTCCAGAACATTTTCTTCACCTACCTGATGTTTCTTCTCAGGTTTTTTTACACCTCTTTTATCCGATTGCTATTCTCAAATGTCCATAGTGAAGTCATCATTAATTTGATGTATTGTCCTGAACATTTTTTTCATTTCATTCAGTTTTGTTCCTGGATGTTGTGATTCACATTTTTATCTGATTGTTATTCTCGAAAGTTGTGATCACTTCCCTTTCCGATTGCTATTCTCGGATGTCCATAGTGAAGTCATCACTGATTTGATGTATTGTTCCAGACTTTTTCCCATTTCATTCAGTTCTATTCCTGGATGTCGTAATTCACATTTTATCCGATTGCTATTCTCGAATGTTGTGATCACTTTCCTTCCGATTACTATTCTCAGATGTCCATAGTGAAGTCATCATTGATTTGATGTATTGTCCCAAACTTTTTCCCATCTCATCCAGTTCTGTTCCTGGATGTTGTGATTCACATTTTTATCTGATTATTATTCTCAGATGTTGTGATTACCTTTTTCCGATTGCCATTCTCGGATATCCCTAGTAAAGTCAATAATGCCATCCTTGGATGTTTATGATGTACTTTTTTTTTCCGGGACTTTTCTCACTTCATTCATTGCCATTCTTGGATGTTGTGATCCTTTCTGTCCAATTGCCATTCTTGGACATTTTCACCTCAGCTGAGCCAAGTTGTGGGCTCTAACATGTTGCTTTTCCCCGTCGGAGTTTCATTCTCCTTATCCCCAGCGTTTATTCCTTTTCATGTGTCGTTTTGTTCCTCACGGATTTCTCTGCATTTCATATGCTTTCATAACATTTCCATAGGCTTTCATATCATTTTCATATGCTTTCATATCATTCTCATATCATTTCCATATCATTTCATATCGTTCATTTCATTTCATTTCACTCCATTCCATTTTTTGGCATCTTAGGATAAACAATTTGGGTTTTTGATATTTAAGTATCTTCCATCTTTTCGAAACGAAGATTTCAAATCTTCATATCTATCGATTGAAGAAACTTAAATAGGGGCATCTGTCATACCCTAATTTTTTACCCTAAGATTTTTCACATCTCATCTACATCCTGCATACAAACAAGATCACATACTGGTTCATTTATCCTTTTTCAGTTGCAGGTCTATGTCTCACAGGGGATCACCGTTTTTTTGTTTATTTGCTTTCATTTTGTTTATTTTACTAACCATTAATTAAAATCCAAAAAAATATTTTGTTTCCTTTTACTAACCTTTTTTCTAGGAAGAGGAACCATTGAAATGCCAAAGATAGCAATCCTGCAGCTCGAGCGAAATTTCACAGACAAAAGTTGAAGTTGATCCGTAAATAATTCAAATTTATCTGATCAAGGATTTTCCAAGTTAATTGATTCATTCAAGGATTTCCCAAGTTAATTGATTCATTCAAGGATTTCCAAGGTTCATGTGTTTATTTCCATGCCTTCTTCGACGTACAACAAGAATCGGGCTGAAACAACTGAGCAAACATGTTTGAATAGAAAATTTCAAATTTTAGCATGGTTAACCGATTAACCAATCCGTTAACCGGTTAACCAGTGCGAAATTTGAATTTTTTATTCAAATTCAGCACCCTTAGATCATTGATTTAATTAGAATATTCTAGATTCATTGGTTTCTGATTTCTCTACATCACTTTGATCATTTCCTACCATAAACCCTCATTAATCACCATTCTTTTCCATTTCCCACCAAAATTCCAATTACCAAACCTAAATTCAAATTACCAAAGCAAGCTCCATTCCACCAAATTTCCATACCTAAGGCCATTAAATAGGACCACAATATCATTCATTCCACAAGCTTTTGATAGCCACAAAACCTCTTGCAAAATACTTCCCCAACACCAAAATTCTCCAAAGCTCACTTTCTTTCTTTTGAAGTTATCAAGAATTCACATTGAATTCTTGACTAACTTGAGCTATACCTTCATCCTTTCTTTCCTTTGTTCATCAATATCAGTAGATCTAAGTTTGCTTTGGTCTAATTTGAAGAAGAGCTTTTGGTAATTCATCTTTCTCCATAAACCCATATTCACCATCAACATTCAAGATGTAGCTTTTTGGTGCATTTGATTCTAGATCCTTTGGATCTTTATTTGTTGTTTGATTGTAGTGATTCCACTTTATTTTGGTTTTAAAATTCATGCAAATTCAGATCATTATCATCAAATGTTTTAGAAAAGGTTTCAAAATGGATCATGCTGAATTTTCTGCATTTTTCTGCTTCTGGTACAGCAGTTAATCGGTTAACCAGTTTTAAAATTGTGCAGGTTTTTCCTGCGTTAACCAGTGAACCAATTGGTTAACCGGTTAACGCAAGTCATAATGGTGTTTTTGGCTTGTTTCAAGCCCTTTTTGGTTCCTCTTTCTTCTTCTTCCTCCTTTTTATTTTTACCTTGGGAAGCACTTTAGGGAGTGATTTCTCTTTAACTTCAATGAACTTTGGGTGTAGATTAGAGTAGTTAATGTTCATTAATTCAAAACTACCTTTAAGTGGATTATTCAATTCATTTAAGGTATTTTGCGTTAGTGATACGTTTTCATGCTTGAATCCACCGAGATGATTTATTGAACTTAAGGATGGAAGAATACCATGAGTGCGGCTCAATTTGGTATTCACCTTTAGTTTTGTGTGGTATCGCGTCCGGATAATGATTTACATATCGTTTATCTCGCATGCATTAGCACTAACATTATGCACCTTAATTGGTGGTGGCCGACCTCATTTGTAGGGTAATTACTTCGTAAATTACTCGACGATTGCTTAACATAGACCTAAATGTGTCCCGACTTCGGAATAAAAATCTAATTGCGTACTTGCACTTTCGTGGACCGGATCTCTTGTTGATCGCGTAATCCCAAAGTGGTTAATCATATTACATTAAGAATCGAGACTTATAAATGTTTGATGCATAGGTGCTTTGGGTTTCCCAATCGCCTTTCAAATTTCATTGAATTCGATTCGATTTGCCTTGATTAATCTCTATAGTGTAAAATGCCAAGCGGATCCGGCTGCCTTTCGATTTTGGTTACTCTTTTGGTTTTGGTTGATTAATTTCACCATACCATTATTATGTAAATATTATTATACTATTACAACTATTAATATTTTAGATTCTTGCACTTTAGTTTCTTTTGCTACTAACATTTAAATTCTTGTACTTTTATTTTATTTTATTTTATTTTGCTTTATGCTTTATTCATCCATTATCATGTTTATTATTTTCTCTTATTTTGTTATGTTGATTTTCCTTTTATCCATTTGGACACAAAAACATTGATAAAGGATTAAACTTCTAAAAGACTTGTGACTTTAATTTTGGACTATGGCCATCATCCTTAGCATTGGACTTGGAGTTTTGGACTTAGATTTTAGGATCTTGACCTTTGCTTGAGTTATTATGGATTGAATACTTTAGAGGATTTGGTTCACTTGTTTTTTTTAAAGATGGAAGTCCTATTGTTTCAAAGAATGTTCACCATACGGTTTGATCGTTCTTTCCTTAACTTTTACTTTAAAGTCTTAGGATAGTCACTTCATCTCCTCCCCTTCTTAAATTTTCAAATCTTCTCCCTATTTCAAAAACCTTCTTTGTTTTCAATTTTCAAAACATTTTCATAATCAAACCTTGACTTAGGTCAAGCAGTTTTACCTTTTCATTTCGTTTCTTAATAAATGCTAAACCACATAAGCATATCGAAACTTTCTTCTCAAAGTACTTTAAAAAATTCTAAACTCATTCAATTGTTTTTGTGCCCTCGTGCACTTTTCTTTTAAACCCTTTTTTTAATGTTTTGATATGATTCATTCTTTTTAGCGGAATTATTCGCTAAAGAATGATGACTTATCTTTACATTTTAAAATCAATTCAACTCATTGTTTACTTTCACATTTTGTACCATGAACTACGGGGTTTTGATCTCGCATTGCACTTTGGGTACGTAGGCATGAGACGATCGTCTCTTCAAACACAAAAATCTTAAAAAGCATTTCACTTCCCATCTATTCAATCTCTTTTAAAACAAACCCTTTTCAAACTAAAAAAGCAATAAATATTTCAAAGGGCTCCCGTGGAGTACCATAGACATTTTAGGTTCGTAAAACCTTCCCGATTTGTAACCTATCCCCTTACCCGTTCTCTGCTTGATTCTTTTAGCTTTTGCTTTTAGATTCATTAGGTTTAATTTGCTCTTTTTCCCTTTTCCGTTTGGAATAAAATAAAAGCGCGGTGGCGACTCTGTTTACTTTGAGTTAAGTTAACCAATAGCTTACACTTATGATTTTCCGATACAATGTGCTAATTGATATTTTAAAGAAATTATGTAAATTAAAATAAACATTTCCACAACATTCATAAAGTAATAAAGAAATATTGTTTTCAAAGTGTAAATGAAAGATAAATTGTAAAATATTTTGAACCGAAATGCTGGTAAAGAAGAAAAAGTAAAAGTGACGAGTAAAGATAAACTTTAATAGAAATACTTGATAAATTGCATTTTATAAAAATGGTGTAATTCGATGTACATTTATCTCACACTCATTTCTCTTGACACTTGACACTTGATACTCTGAGTAAAAATAGAGTATTTGTACACAATTGAACACACCCCAATCCCTCAATTTCTTCATTCCAATGTAGGCATCAAATGGAGGAGCTAACAAATTGTCCCCCAAAAACGATCTTTTCGACAACACTGAAGAAAATGACATTATTTTATAACACCATTTGATGCCTTCCTTTGATTTGATGCAACTTTGACAAAATTTCGTTATTCCCATGTTCTCACAACTGTTCAGTTTCTCTCAGCCACTCTTATGACGTCATGGTCATGATGGCGTTTCTGAAAAATCTCCTCAAAGCACAAAAAACCACTAGCCATCATCATATCTCCTAGAGTCTATGAGATAGTGGGGTTGTTAACCCCGAAAATTGGTAAACAACAGATGGTCCTATAAAGATACTAAAATACCCTCAATTACTCATAGGATCAACCAGATTGATCCTAAGACATGTGCTAGTTGTTTATGATTGTAATGTTTTTTGGAAAAAAGGTCATGAATCCTTCTACAGGATCCAGAAGGTAGTAAATGCAAAAAACTAAAGTAAAGAAAAACAATGTAACAGCAAGTGTTAAGCGCAATAAATGTTTAAAATGGATTTCAAAGTAAATAAAAAGATAAATGCAAGAGTAAATGCAAGGCAAAGAAGTTTAAATGGTTCGAAATATAAAATAAAGATAAGTGCAAGACAAGAATGTTAAAGAACAGGAATTGTAAATGAAATGCAGTAAATTGCTTGCAAAGTAAATGACTTGAAAGATAAATGCTTTAACATAAAAGGCTTTGAAAGTTAAATGACTTTAAAGATAGATAAGTTGAATGATAAATGACATTGAAGATAAATTGGTTGTGTTTATATCACGTACATTCTCACAACACTCTTTTCTCTACACGCAGATACTTTGATTGTTTTACGGAGTTACTAGTATAATACGATTTCCACACACACTTATTCTAACACTAGACTAAGATATTTATAGAAAATACAAGATAACCGCGTTCAACGATTTTACTCTAGATCATGAAACTTGTCCCACTACATGTTGAAGAAACTTCATCTTGCGCCATTTGTCCATGTCTTTGATTGAAAATTACATATTTTCCCTCCAAGGCTTGAACGTGCATCATTTGGGTAGCTTCCACTTTGCATCTAATCACGTGTTGGTCGAATCCCACTAACACTTAGAAAATATTCTAAACTCAGAATTTCTCTAAGTACAAGATCTATAGGTGAGGGATTCCTTCAACTTTCACCCTTTCAATGAGTAAGGTCAAAAATCTCACTTTTAGCTTATAACAAGAAACTCCTTTCTAAGTCAAAGGACTCAATTATGCTAGCATCGAAATTTGGAGATAACAAATTTCCCCCCAAAAATGTTCTTTTAGACCATTTTGATGAAAATACCATTTTTTGATATTCATCATTTCGGCGCCAACTTTGGTCAGACAAAAGTATGGTTGCCACCACCTAACCCATGTTCTAAAAAATTGTTGTGATTCGTCAACCATGCGCATGACGTCATATCATAATGGAAAAATCCCCAAAGGTCCAATCAGCCGTATTCAGATGTTTTCTCATCAAAAACTTTTCTTGAAACACAACGCCAAGATGTCTTGAGTAACTGCTACCTCCAACGTGTCTGATCCAAAGTGCCACGCGTCCTACCACCTCACATTTACATTAAGTGGATGGACTCCATAACTTCTCACTCCATGCCTATAAATACGTTCTTCAGCAACAAAGAACACTTTTCTACACTCTTGCAAACTTTGTCTTCTTCTTGCTAAAGTCTCCTTTTTTCTTCCCAAAAACCCTAACCCCCCCCCCCCATTCTTCATTTCTAACAATGGCGTCTTCAAAATCTACAACTTCATAGAAGAAAAGTCAGAAAGGAAAGGCCTTTACTTTTGAACAAGCTCTTCTCCATTTAACAACCTTATTGAATCTAAGACGGTCAAGAACCGTCAGTTCATACCAGTACCTAAAATGGTTGAATAAAGAAGTTTATCCAAATCTCAGGTAATGATTCCTTTCATTGTCTATGAATGTGCTTACGCTCTTCTTGGCCCTTTGGACAAAGTTAAAAACACTGATGAAAGGCTGAGTGAGTTATTTCCTAGCTATCATAAAACCCAACTTCTAGGGCACAAAAATACACCTAAGGCTGATGATTCTTCATGCAACCAACCTCCTTCCAATCAATTGGATTTAAAGTACCTCTATGATTGTACTAGACTAGTTAGGATTGTTAGTCAGTTCAATGGCTTTAATCTTTGGATGGCTAAGATGGAAAAGGTCAAGGTTTCCCACTAGAAAGAAATAGGGATTTTTGATCTATTGATGATGTCGAATACTAATATCCCATATTGTTTGAACCTCTTGGCTGCCTCCCTTTATTTCTGGGACAACACCCATTACACTTTCCATTTTCCTTGTGGGATGATTACTACCACACTCTTTGATGTAGTCGTTATCACATGGCTTCAACCTGATGGTTTGACCTATGAACCTTCTATTGATGCTGAAGATACCATTGGGTTTAATGAGTCTGAGCTGACATATACTCATTTCCTCAAACACCACTTCAAGCCAAACACTGAAGAGGTTTATAATAAGGAACACATTGGTTTCATCACTCTCTAGCTGTCGAGATATGTCTTCTGCACCAAATCATTGCAGGTGGCGAAGAAATACTTAAATTTGGCAAACTAGCTCCACTATAATATAAGGGTTTTCTTGAGTGAGATAATCCTAGCCAGCCTCTATGAATCAATAAGTGAGGGGGTATCTCGACTGAGGAATCCATCAACATCCTCTAGTGCCATGAGCCTAAATGGACCTCTCTGGATTCTTCAACTTTGGCTAAATGCCACTTTTGAACCTATCCTTCCTAGAAAAGGGAGAGCAGATGAAGACTCTGAGGATATTAGGCACAGATGCACTGAAGGTGTTCGACTGGTCAAATGCATGCCATGTGATGAAGGAGAAAACCTAAAACGGGCCACCTCTAGTTATCTCATAATGTTTGCACATCAGTATGAGTTTGCACCCACAATGGTTCCTTTTGCTGAGAGGAAGTGTGGCCCCAAATGGTTTACCAGGGCGTTTCCAAATTCTCCTTCAAGGAAACTTCACCTGGACTCTATTGCAGTCTGGGAAGCCTTTCTAGTTCCTAGATTCATTATTCATAGGCTGAATGGTGAGAAATTAGATGCGATCCTAATTTCTTACCAACCGAATTTAGTCTCTAGGCAGTTTGGACTGGGACAAAGCTTTCCCAAATGCCTCTATGAAAAGAAGGTCCAAGTAATTTTCCACACCAATCTCTTCGATAAGGACGCTACTGCTATCATATTTGACAGATGGAATGCTCAAAGAGCAGCTCTATCTCCAGTGTTCTTCTAGCCTACTACCTTATTTACCCACCCATTTAATGACTGGTGGCGCAAGTATTATAGTGACCATTTTCTCACTGCTGCTGAATTTTCTACCTTGCTTGACCAAACTTTCATTGATGTGCAGGAAAAGGTCAAGAAGAGTAAGTTTACTCATATCAAAATACAAGCTTTTCAGAAGTACTTTGAAACTGTCTATCGACCAAATGATCTTAGTCGAACTATTTTTGAGGCAGTTGTCACTTTGAAGGATAAATTTTTACAAAAATGGATAAGTTAAAAATCCTTTCAAACGTCCTCCTGAGAGGCGTTATGAGGTGGATTTCGAACTCTTTCCTCCAACATTTCCTCGACTGCCCACTACTTATTTTGGAGTGGAGCTTGCCCCTCAATTTCTAGACTGGTTTGTCTGCGGGGATTCAATAAAAATCCTTCGACAACAGTCAGCCGAAATCCAAAAAGGTGGTTGCGATTAAGCACACATTGGGCAGTTTCAAAGGACACCTTCATATAGGGATCGAAGACGTTCATGTCAAAACTGAAATATATGAAGGTTTGAGGTTTTCATTTATTTCCTACTAACTGATCAATTATTAACTCAAAACAATTATCTTTTTCATTCTCAGCTATCCCTAGAAGATCAAATACAACCAAGGGCGTGGTGATAAAGCCTGGGAAGAACAAAGAAGGCACCAAGGTACTTCACATCCCTTAGTTATACACCTTTTGCATGCTTGTCTTCTAATGTATTAATTCTCTTTTCATACAACGAAAACGCCTTCAACACCCCAAAAGAAGGGAAAAAAGGCTTCAAGCATCATCATCAAATCAGATGATGATCAATCTCCTGAGGAGAAGCCCCTCAAAAGAAAAAGGAAGATTTCACAATCTCCTAATGATGTTGGCCAACTCTCCTCCAAGCCAACCAAAATTTTTGAAAAGGCACCTGCTGCAGGTGCAGTCGAAGTTCCATCTCCCACTCCTGTAGTGGCACCAACTGGTGGCCCTCTTGAGAGTGAGAACTCTCGTCCAGGTGCTAGAGATACTGAGGTATTTATACTTTTTTACCCTCATATTTTAATCCTTTTTTTCAACTTCGACCACCATCAACTGCTACTCCCACACCCACAACTCTTCTGAACAGCCAAGGTGAGCCAACTTATCACCCAACTTCTGATTTTGGCTCTGGTTACAGTTCTTTGAGTGAGTTTAATCAGCTTATTACTACAACAGTTGTTCCTCCCCTAGTGGTCAAAGCCCATAGAAGTTCTCCTACTAGAACTAGCACTCAAAAATCTCATAGTGATGATTCTGATCGTGAGTGTGACAATACTTTTAGCAAGAACTTTCTTAGAAAATCAAGCAGAATTGTCAGAGAGATAAGTAAAGCTTTTGCTGCAGAAGAAGAAGAAAACCTGAGAACACTCAAGACCCTGATCCCTCCAGTCCAACAAATAAAGAGCTAGAGAATATGAGAGAGCCCTAAGCTGATGCTCAAGATGATCTTATGGATGCTGAAGAAGAAAAAGAAAGGAAGAGGAAAAAGAAGGCAATCAAGAGAAAGGCGAAGTCAACAAAGAAAAAGAGCTTGAAAAGACTCAAAAAACATCGCTTGAGAAAAATCCCCTACAACCTTCAACTCTTCACCTTTAAATCCCAAAAGAAGTCTCAACCGAGGACCAGCTGGTGGCTCTAAGGTGGTTGAATCCTCAAGAGTATGCTAGAAGGAAACTTGGGAAGAGTCTTGGCTCTTCTGGGAGTAGTTCTTTGTCAGCTCCTAAGAATTCACCTTCAAATGACTTCACTGGTCATATCCTTAAAAAGATCAAGGACAAATTCTTCAAAAGGGACATTCATATTGTTTTGAACGCAGGTCCAACTGCCTCTCTCTTCCTGAAGGATAATCTACAAAAGCTAGATCTTTCGACTTTTGATCCCAAGGTCTCTAGCTTCCTCATAGAACTGACTACCTTGGTAAACCAAATTTCTGATGATTTCGAGTCTTTTCCAAAGATCGAAAATATCATTGAGACAACTGGTGAAGAAAGGGGTTATTCCTGGGATCAAGCGCAGGAAGCTGAGGCTCATGTTGAAAACCTAGAGCTCATCAAGGCCAAAGAGGAAAGAGAAAAAACTGCTAATGAAATGTCCATTGGAATGTGGAAGAAGGAGATTGAGGAACTCAAAAGCAAAATCTATTTATCTGAACAACGCAACCTTGAGTAGAGAAAATCTAATAATACTGAGTTGGAGGCTGAGCTAAAGCGCAACATAGACCTCATTGATGTTGCTGAACGTCTTGACAAAGAGTTTTTGAAGGCCAAGCTTGACAAGGCTCTATAATATTTAGAATTCTTTTTTCCTCTTATGTATTAATATGTTGGCCCTACTAAGGCCTTTTATGTAATGACATTTTGGGCATTATTTTGCCCTTTTTATTTTATGTTTTAAGTCAACTGTCATTCTTCGACCAGTATTTTAAATATCCCTGTATAAGAAAAAACTATGGAACAATCTTTTAGTCAAAAAGTGAATTTCAACCTTGGATCCAAAGCAATTTTCCTTGATCTTGGTTAATGTGGCAATGTTACATCTTTAAATACCTTATGTAATTGGATGGCACAAATTACCATTTACAGGCTATACCTGCAATGTGCCTTTTAGGATTTCATTCCCAATGAAGAATTCATGTGCTTTTTAGTTGCCTTTTGACTGGCCAATCAAAATATGTGAGCTTCCTCTATAAATAACTCTCCACTAAACCCATCTTCTTCATAAAACAACAAACATGAGTAGTTCTATGAAGAAAGTGGGTGATGTTGAACCAACCAAGCAAGCGAAGACCATTGGAAAGAAGAGTACTTCTTCTTCTAGCACTTCCATTGGAGTGACTACTCGCTCCGAAACTAAAGAGGGCAACTCATAATCTCCCAAGAAGGAACCTCCAAAAGGTGAAGATATGGATCATGAAGTTGATGAAGACTACATCACTTTCCTCAATTCTCTTGACTGGAAAGACTATAAGTAGTGTAGTTTTTATTTCTATGGTTATTGAACCACGTTTTAAATTTCTGCATTTTAGGGCATTCGTGGCCCCTTAATGTTTAATGAAATTTTATGTTTTTATTTGAATCTCTTGGAGTATTGGCCTATACCTCTTTAAATATTTCCCATTTACTTTCAAGACTCATAAATCAGCTTCAATCTCATGTATCTCATAAGTCTCGCTCCCTGAATTTCCATCCTGGTACAAACGCGAAAGTGGCGCGGAAAGAGGTAGAGTCGCCATCCAGGCATTTTTATCCCGAAGGAACGGGAATGGTAATGCTGCACAAACCAGATAAAAGAAAAGAAAGGACACAGGTCCTGCGAACTAAAGAGACTGGGTTCGGGAGTCGGTTACGATCTGGGAAGGTATTAGCACCCCAGATCGTCTGCCGTACCCGACGGGATCCACGTTTGCAAAGAAATTGTTTCAAAGGGTGAAGAAATGAAAGTTGCTGCAAAAGAAAAGGAACTGAACTGGATAAAAAGAAAAGAAAGGGGGAAAATGTAGGGAAAATAAAAGAGTGCTCGAACGGGCCCTACCCCGCTGCCTACGTACCTCATTTGGACATAAAGATTAGAGTCGCCGTAGTTACCCTAACTAGGGTTGGAAAGTTTGCTTGTGTTTTAAAAGCTTGAACTGCTAAAGTCAATGCTCAGGTGTTGTAGGCTCGGACAGCGAGTGCGTAACCGTCTTGCAAAATGAAAAGTAGGAGCAAGTTCGTACGTAAAGAGTGAATGAGGTGAGAGAAGAAGTCCCGAAGGAGAGATGATTATTATTTGTTTGTGTTTTTTAGAAGTCTTTTAGAGTGTGGCACAAGGAAGTGAAAGTAAAGCCTTTTCTAAGGACATGTCCTTATTACCACATCCCAAAATAGAATGAGTAAAAAGTCCATCAAGAATGAGGAAGATCCTCAAACTTGTTTCCTAAGATTAGGATTTAAATTCACTAACTTGTTTGTATTATTAAGTGATTTTTTGTGAATTAAAGTAAAGAAGTGTTTTTTATGATTTTCTTTGAGAGGATTACAAAAGGGGGAGGTCACCTCAACTATTATTAATGCTTTTTATGACTTTGTTTGAAGATGAGAAAGAGAGAGCACCAAAAGAATCTCAAAGGTAAAAACTAAGGGGAAAGTCTAATCCTAAAGTTATCATGCAAAAATGGTCCTAAGGTTAGTGTGGCATGAGTTCTATCCTAATGAAGAAGAAGGAAAGAAGAAAAGAAAGAAGAAGAAGAGAAGAAAGAGTTAGAGAACAACTTACTCCTCTAAAAGAGGCAAGTTGCTTCTAAAGGAGGAAGAAGAAAAACAAAGCACGATATGGCATAATGCACACCAATAAACACAAGATAGAAAATAAAGTACAAGAGAAGATGAAGATGAAGAGTTGATATGTGGATAATCTCCACACTTCACTTACCATGAGCCCCTGAAATGGTTAGAACTAAACACATATGATAAGATAAAATCAAATAAACTCAAGTGAAGCATAAACAAGCAAAATATCCACTATAAACCCCACAACCAGAAGTGAAAGCAACCATTTATTGCACTAAGACCCATCATCAAGGCAAATCAAGCAAGAGGTAAAGCATACAAACTATTACCAAGTTTCACAAACTCTTATGAAGAAAGAAAAACATAAATGAAACACAAAGGACCCCACAAGTTAGACAAGCACTAAGCAACACAAGCTCAGAACCTTAACATCATAAGAATGAGCACAAACATCACAAAAGACCAAAGAAAGGTTCATGCAAATCCAAATACAAACTATATATGAGGGGAAGTGAGGTGAACATGTGCACAAGTGTAAGGACAAACAAAAACAAACCAAATCAAGGCATAAGCATCATGTGAAAAACCAGGGATCTAATCATGTTAAAATGTGCCTAAGAAGCATGGATAAACATAGGGAAGAAGCACACAAACTCAATCATAAGCATCATGGAGAGTAATCAGGCAAGGAAGGTGATGTGAACATGCATACACTTGTGAGAAACTTCAAAGACAAGTAACACAAAACTATTCAAAGAAAAAACACCAATCAAAGTCCAGGGATCAATACTCACACAACAAGGGCTCTAAACATCCTATAGGAGTTGGCATAAGTGCCCTCTTAGCCTAAGAACTAAGCATGCTAACAAGAAGAAGCAAAATTAAGGCAAACTCAAATGAAAATTCAAATCAACTCACAAACTCATTAAAAAATTATGCAAATAAGCACAAGTGTTCATTAATCAAGTGATAACATCATGCCAAAGGAGCAAAGTCAGAATCATAAGCAAACTAGGTCAAAGGACCTCAAGAAAACAAACTAGGGTTTTGAAACTTCATGCTCAAGTCAATTGCCAAAAATATTCATGCAAGCTTCTAAAAATTAGAAGAAAAATCATCAACAAATTACACCGTAAGATGAATCAAATACAAAAAGAACCAACTCAAAATTAAAATTGATGATCAAGATATAAAATCCACAAGTCAACATGTATTTAAAATGGATTAAAAACAATTAATAAAAGTGGAAATTAATTCCTACATGGAAAATAAAAAATAAATTGAAAATAAAAATGTCAAAAATTAAAGAAAATTAAAATGAACATTCATGATTTTTTTCAGAATTTTTGGATGTATTTTACTATTTTTAAGGATCCAAAACCTAACTGAAATAAAAAATGAAAATAAAATAAAAGGCAATGGAGGAGGGGTGCAGTCAGTAAACAAAACAATTCAAATCAATTGGGCTTGTAAAAGGGAGGGGTGCGAATAAAAGTTTGAGCCCAATGGTCTACGCATGTTTATGAATATTACAATGGAAATTCACAAAGAAATCAGGAAAATAGAGAACCAATGGATCAATCCAATGCATATAAACAAGTCAATGATTAAGCCAAGTCAACCCAATCAAGAACACTCAGTGCACGCTGTCGCTCCCGAGATTTTCATGCTAGTACAAACGCGAAAGTGGCGCGGAAAGGGTAGAGTCGCCAGCCAGACATTTTTATCCCGAAAGAATTGGAAAGGTAATGTTGCACAAACCCGAGGAAGAAGGAAAGGACAAGGTCCTGCAAACCAAAGATCTGGGTTCGGGAGTCGGTTATGACCTGGGAAGGTTTTAGCACCCCAAATCGTCTTCCGTACCCGACGGGATCCACGCTTGCTTGTTTGTTTCAAAGGGTGAGAAAATACGAGTGCTGCTGAATAAAACTGCTGACTGGAATGAGAACTAAAATGAGAAAGGAGCTGGAGAAGAGAACAAAAAGAAGGGGAAAATGTAGGGAAAATAAAGAATGTGCTCGAATGGGCCCTACCCCACTGCCTACGTACCTCATCGGGAAAATGAGGATCAGAGTCGACGTTGTTCGCCTAACTAAGGCGGGAACTATTTGTTTGTATTTTTTATGACTGGAACTGCGTATGTCTATGCTCAGGTGTTGCAGGCTTGTCTGGTACGAGTGCATTTACCGTCTTGCATGCGAGACAAGTCGTCGCAAGTTCGCGCTGAGAGTGAATGAGATGAGAAGAGAATTCCCGTAGGAAAGTCACTTATTATTTGTTTTTGTCTTTTATGAGAAATGTTTTGAATTTGTTTGTGAACATTCTCATACTAAGACCTATTCATCGCGGGAAGTACTTATACCTCGCCCCGAAACAGGACGCGTATAAGCACTCCGCAACAAAGTCTCGTGTCATACAAGAACGTTCAACCTTTATTAGGTATTTTATTATTTTCTTCATGAGGTGAGAAAGAATGACTCAAGTCGGAAAAAGGACAAAAACTAAGGGGAACTAAGAACAACCCTAAGTTATTTATTATTCACAAAAGGGAAATACTAATGGTTTGTGAGGTTTTCTAATCCTAAAGATCAAAAGGAAAAGAAAGAAGAAAAAGGATGCAACTTACTTCCTAAGGAAGGTAAGTTGATCCTAACAATGGGGAATCCTACCAAACACAAATATGGAAGGAAAAATGAATTAAAATGAAATGCATAAAAAATAAAGGATAAAGTGAAGTAAACTTACCTCAATCTTCCCCACTACAAAACAAATGATTAATGTGCATTTTTATTAAAAAAGAATAAGGTAAACACACAACAACTAAATCCTAATTAAATTCTAAGGCACCTTGGACCTAAACTAGACTCTATTTTAATCCTAAAGGAACTAAAAAATGCTAGGACAAAACTACAACACCTATTACAATCCCTATTACACAAACAACCATGAAAATAAGCCTAACACCAACCAGCTTTTTACAGCCAGCATGCAGCATGAAAAAGTAGGTGTAAAAAGTCAAATACAGCATGTACACATAACAAACAACACACATTTTACAGCACTTATGCAAAAAACAGCTATGAAATGCAAAATCCCGAATTGATTATTTTCACTTTTAAAGCACAAACTCAATGCAAAAATCACTAATCTCATCATGAACATGTATTTGAACTTAAATCAACATATACCAATGCAAGAACATGAACATTATTGAATGATTACGCAAGCTTGCATCACATGGATTATGCAACAAGTAAATGCGCAAAGTAGCACCTAAACATGCATATGAACGTAGCATTTGAACATGGTGATTATTAATTATGAACATACGACATGATAGATAAAAAATGATGTCAAACTTAATACAAAATTCAGAATTAAATTGATATGGATGATGTGATCAAGTATGCAACGAAATGCAACCGAATGCACAATTATGACACATGCCAAATGCAACATACATCAACATAATGGAATGCAAAAAATGAATTAATGCAATGCAAACATGTAAAACCAGAATGCTACATGATTATTATGTGTCAAATGATGCATAAATATAGCAATAAAATGCAAGAACTCAAGCTATACACAAAGAAACACAAAAACGCATAATACGCAACATGGACGGAAACGCGTCGAAACGACTCGAAACGGGGGAATGAGCTACTGGAAATGGACCCAAAAATTCCCTAAAATCAATACCTAAACATGTATGAAACCTAAAGGCACTAGAACTTAGGACTAAGCCATCAAAAAAGCAAAAAATAAAAAAATTAACAGCGTTAACCGGACCAGGTAATGAACCTAAATCTGCACTGTTTTGTGGCCAATACGCACCCGTTAACCGGTTAACCAAATGGTTAACCGGTTAACACTGATCCAGAATGTGAAAAAAGTTTAGAAATAAGTGCTTTTGGCCACAAACTCACTTTTAATGATCCCTAACATACCTAGGAACATGCTAGCACTAATTTCTACTTAATTTGGACTTATTTACACATGATAACACCTATAGTTATCAACACTTTAGCTTCTAAATCAATACAAATCTTAAAATGCAAGCAACACATAATGAAACATAATCGATCGCAATCGAAATGAAAAGCACTTAAAGAACGCCAAAAGTGGCAAGATGAAGAGAATAACTTAAAGAAGAAGTGATTAAGATCACCAACCTACGAAGCGGAGGAGTGCTTCGGTAATTGTTGCAAGATTCGGAGCTTGATCGAAGAAAAAACCAAAAAGCCAAAAAATCGCAAAATAAATGCGTTCTTGATGCTTGAATCTTCGCACAATTCCGATAAGCCGAAATCTTCAACAAAATCACTAGCTTCTTCTTCTACAATCCACAATTAATGGAGGTTGGAGGCTTAAGCTTCAAGATCTTCAAGTTTCAATGTGAAACTTGAAGAGCTTATTCAAAGAAGCTTTTGGTGAAAGGAGGGAAAATGGAGGAAATGTGAGAGAAAAAAAGTGATTATGAAAAAGTGAAAATTTTGGAATTGTCGGAACCCTTTTGGTTTGGATGAAAATGGCTTAAATAGAGACTAGGCTAGGAGCTAGGTTTGGGTTTGAGGCCCAAAAATTAGGTTTGGGATCCAAAATTAGGTTTGGAAGTTAGTTAGGGTTAGGGTTGGAAAAGGGAATATTCCTTGGAACACTCTAGAAGATGGTGGAAGGTGGTGGAAGTTTCCAAGGGAAATGGAGTGGAATTAAAGTGGAAAAATGATATGGAAAGAATGAAAGGAAGTGTGGAAAGAAAGTGGAAGGAAAGGTGGAGGGAAATGGTGAAACTAACTACCTTTCAAATGATTTTTCCTTTTGATTTTTCTATGATTCCTCCATCATTTCTTGATAAAGTTTGAACCATAGGATCATTGTAACCCTAATTTCATGATCTCGATCTTAAAAGTCAGGAGTCGACCCTTTTCACCTAGCTCGGTTGCCTTTTTCTCTGATTCCTTAATTTTCCGTCGTTCGGCCAATCGAACCCCTTCAAAAATGAATTTGTGGACGAGATTTGAAACTCAGGCACTTGACATCATATATAAGACAAAGGAATCCTTCTTGAATCAAAACTTCACGCGGAAGCCCCGTAGAAGTGAAACCCTAATTCGGCCCTTTTCCCTCAGGAAATATTGCACTGCTTTCCTCCTTCAATCAAACCAAAACTTTCCATGACTTGTGGCTTCAAGTGAAGACTTATGGGATATTGTGAACCCTTTTCACAAGGTTAAGAAGCTTTGTGGCCCTGTGATTGACTTTGTAATGCCTTCAGCTGCTCTGATCATTGATCACAAACCCATGCCTCAGCAATGCTATATATGATGCAATGTTTTTGGTTATTGATGAATTTATGATTGAAAAATGCTATGCAAAATGTTGAGGAAATGAGAGGGCAAATTTTGAGGTATTACACACGCACATGATAGCTATTGTATGGAGCCATACACCATGATTAAATAAGAGAACATAAAGTCAAGTGAGAGGGAGGTGGAATTTTAATGCGTTGGCTACATAACATCCGTCCAAATGAAAGATCCAATGGCCATAAGTTCATCTTCTTCATTCACCTGAAACTTCAACATTTCCAGAATCCGGTGATGGAGCCCTAGCTCAGGTCACCGAAATATTCATACAAAGAACAAAAGTTCACAGAAATCAAACAAACTCTACAGATCCATTAATCTAAACACGGAGAATCCAAATATGAACTTAGATTTTCCACTGGATTAAATGATAATGCAAATCGAAGACTAACATCTTCACACATCAACTTTAAATTCAACATAACATGCTCATTTCTCATTCAAATTCAAAGCCAAACAGATCGGTGTACTCAGGGAAACATGAAGATCATAATGCAAACATTCAATTTCATTTCCAGATCCAAAAGTTTCAGAGCTTACCTGAAGTTGAAGATCCTTCAAAACACCAAGAAAAGAATTCTATAGCTGCAGATCCACTCCTCCTAACTTCTATTTGAAAAATAAATGCAAAAGAAGCCTTGAATCTTCCTAGATCTTGAGATTCGAACATAACTGCACTTGAATGGCACTTGATGAAATCTGAGGATTTAGCTCTAATAAATGGTTGATTTGTGATCCTTAGAGCTCAAGGATGAAGAATATGGAAAGAGATTGGAGAATGAGAGCATGAGGAGAGAGATTCGAAGGCTTTGGTTTTTGTGCATAAAACTTTGAAGTTGATGAATGAGAAAGAGCCAGGGCTGAAATTTATGGGAAATAGCTTTTATATAATCCATGTATCACACTGATTAGGGTTTTGTGGTGAGTGGTGGCAAGAATTGTGTGAGAGGGATCAATTTGCAATTTTGCATGAAAGTGGTGATGAGGTGAATCTCTTATGCATTGGCTTGCCCATGTGCACATACTGAATCATTTTTATCCCTTGATTATCCCTGAATCAATCTTGGCCATTGGATGTAAATGAATCATGCTTTCCTCATGATTTTGCAAATTTTCACTTTGTGAAATATCTTACATTCCATGCACGAATTTATTGAATTCTCTTGAGCCAAATGTGTTTCATGCAATCCAATAGGATACCATGACCTCATTTTGCTCATTTATCAGCTTGGAAATGAATTACATGAGATTTTGCAAATGGTAGAAACTTGGAAATATGGTAAAACCCTAAAAACAAGTGAATTTCGATTGGCCATAACTTTCAAACCATGAAGGCTATGATCATGTTCTTATAATTTATGAAAATGGGAGATCACACCCTACAACTTTTATGTTCAAGGAAAATTCATTTGGAGTCATTTTGGTCATGAAAGAATGCTGTGAAGATTAGGGCAAAACTTGCCAAAAATAATAACTTTCATTACAAGTCACATGCCAAACATGGAAAGTCCTTCAAAACCTCTTGATTCATGATCTTTGACTTTGCCAAACCTCTTCTATGACCTTAAGAACATCCCTTGGCTTGAAAAATGGGATTGGAACCCTTGAATTGCCACACTTAACATTTCAAATAATCAGTTTGACCAATTTCTTCTTATGCAAGTAACTGATGAAATAATTGCCTTCCTCAATGAATCATCTCACCAAATTTCATCCATAGCATTCACATATCACATGAAGGACTTTGCCCACATGAAATGGCAAAAGTCACAAAGAATCCCTGCTTTATCATGAAACCCAAAGTTGAAGTCATCTGTGCAGGAGATTGTTCCCTCTTGGATCATCTGATGATCTCTCAACCTTTTGGGTTCTTGTAAAGAATCTTAAGCTTGTATAGGACATAAGAACACCTTGTGAGACTCTTGCAATGTTACTTGACCTCTTGCTTTGACTTGTAAGGCTTCAAATGCACCAATGATTGATCATATGCCTAATGCTAGAATATGAGAATGTTATGCTTTATTTTTCTATGTAAAGATGCTAAGGATATGCCATGCTTATGATGATTATTATGATGATGATGATGCTAAAAATAAGAGGGAAAATTTGGGGTGTTACAACTGCCCCTATCCAAGCAACTATTAATCTGAAAAGGATGATAGCACGGGCTATCGACCGTTCAAGATAAATTGTGGTTGGATACCAAGAAGACCTCACATTTGCACTCTGCTAGAGAATGAAGAAAACGGGAAATAAACCCAACCAAATAACACTTTGGATGACTGAAGTGAAGACAAAGCAGACGAGCTCCTTCCAAAATGAATTGTTACACCGGATAAAAAATCCTAGACAAACGAGTCTTCTTTAAGTAAACCTTTTACGCCAGGTACTGGACATACGAGCCCTCTTCATACATTCCCGAAATATATATGACTTGAGACAGACGAACCTCCTTCGGATAAACCTGTTATGCCTGGACCGGTGATGCACTTAAGTCTGTGGGATAGACATGCATAATCAGGATAGACGAACCCTCCTCATATATCCTTCGTAGATATATGGTCTAAGAAAAACGAGTCTCCTTCAGATAACCTGTTACGCCAGGTGCGATGTTAGGATTGGACGAACCGTCTTCACAAATCTTGCGTAGATAAGTGGTCTCTGAGATCGAAAAATCTCCTTCGGATAAACCTGTTACGCCAGGACCAGTAACCATTTTGACGTTTAATCCCACCATCATGACTTCAAACCTCTTCAACACAGACGAGTATTGGATGATCATCAAGAGAAACACAGACGAGCGCCACAAGTCAAATCATACAGACGAATATCAGACGATGATCTAAGAAACATAGACGAGCTCTTCAGGCGATGATACAGACGAATATCAGCCACTGATACAGATGAATACCAGAAATCCAACACAGACGAGCATTTGGAGTAGCAATATAGACGAGTACCAGAAATCCAACACAGACGAGCATTTGGAGTAGCAATATAGACGAGTACCAGAATGATTATCAAATCAACACATATGGATATAAGATAACACAGACCAGTATGGAGGATGATACAAACGAGTATCCAAACAATGCAGACGAGCTTCAAACAGATAACAAACACAGACGAGTGTCGGGGAATGCATACGAGCAACGAGCAACTTATCGAACGCAGACGAGCATTGGGAAATGCATACGAGCAAAAATAGGTGCTTGATTGGAAATAAGAATCACAACCCTGCAGGGGAGAACCGGTCAAGAGGCTCTGACACTTAACTCTGGTTAGGGGGATGAATAACTGTTTGTATCATAACTTCTACCCAAATTAATTGGTGACTTCTCTTGGGGTTATCCTTCAACAATGGGAGTGAATCCCAATCACGACTCTGCGGGGAATGACCATCTCCAGATCTGGCTGGGGAAGATGCTTGATTAAATAAACCTTACAGGCAACAAATTTTGACATGTTGAGCTCTGTGGGGAAATCAGGCGTTCAGCTGCCTACTGGGAATACTCCATTTGTGGAAAGGTAATCCGCTTGGGGAAGAAACCTCTTCAATTAGTTTTGGAGTCCTGCTGGGAGATTCCATTCAGCTGGGGAATATTCTCTGCTTGGGGAGATATAAAACCATCCTGCAAATCCTGCAATAACAGTATACACTCATGTGCCCCGTGGACTTGCATGGTATGATCTGTTCATCCATTGTCACCCGACACTCAAAGATAGTTTTAAATGTTTTCCTGCAATGTCATCTTGTTTTTTTTAAAAACAACATGTTTCAAATGCAATGTTCTTTTTACCAAAAATTCAGGACATTTTTGCAAACAAAGTAAACAAAACACAACACAGCTTTTGACTGAATATTCATTTATTGAATGGCCTCTGAATAGACAAAGTTTTACATCAAGAAGCAACTACCTGGAAAGAGATAGCTACCATAAAATTGAGAAAAGAAACTATCCTAATGGCAATGTACATGGCATTCCAATGAGTTTCCTTCCTGCTATGATCAAAATGTCTTCAAGACTTTCCATTCTTGCCTTCCCTTTCTGAAGAAGATGCGGGGACTGATTCCTACCCTTATGATATTGCCAAACTGTACGAAACAATGATTTTGTTCAGATTACCCAGATCGCAGTTGTTCGCTTATTCCCTTGTTTTGCGTGGATTGCCCTTTCGGGTTTTCAATCCACCGGGATACCCTTTTTTGCCTGAGTTGTCCGATGTGGATTTTTAACTCAATGGGTGTACACATTATTTTTTAATATTTATTTTCCCTAACTTTTTCCCGAGCCTTTTATTCTGTTTTTAGCTCGCCGGGATGCCCTTTTCTTTCCTGGACTGTAATTTTGTTTTTGTGTCTAGCGGGTCCTTTATGCGAAGTATTTTTTAACTGCGTCCGAGTTGACAAGAGATTGGAAGTCTTCACCATCCATAGTAGTGAGCATCAGTGCCCCACCAGAGAAAACTTTCTTTACTATGAATGGGCCTTCGTAGTTTGGGATCCACTTTCCCCTGTGATCTGAACCTGGAGGAATGATCCTCTTGAGTACAAGCTCGCCTACTTGATACACTTGAGTATGTACTCGTTGGTCGAATGCTCGCTTCATTCTCCTCTGATAAAGCTGACCATGGCAGATAGCTGCTAATCTCCTTTCCTCAATTAAACACAACTGATTATATCGAGCACGTACCCATTTAGCCTCATCAAGCTTCATATCCATCATTACACGTTGTCGCTCCCGACAAATGAAAACGGATCAGATGAAGGTACAGACGCGAACGGTCGGCGAGGGGAACAGTGAGAACACACATCCGTGAACTCACTGGAGAATGAATAGAGTCGCCAGCTAGGCATTTTTATCCCGGAGGAAAGGCAATGCTGCATAGGCCTGGAAAGAGATGGATAAGACGGTTTGCGAACCAGAGAGACTGAGAAAGGGGGTTGGTTACAACCTGGGAAGGTATTAGCACCCAGATTGTCCGCCGTACTCGACGGGATCCACGCTTGAAAGATTTGTGCTTTAAAGGGGTGGTGTCAGTGCAATCTGTGTGTAAAATAGCTGGAAAAGAAATGTACAGGTGTCAGTGCAAAAGAAGTGTGAAGTGTGATATATACAGTGTCAGTGTAAGAACAAAGATGAGATGCTCATGATAATGAGGCTAAAGAATGAAGCTGGAAAGAGGGGGATATACAGAGACTTTTGTTCGATAACTGTTAAGTTATGCCTACGTATCCTCTCGTGCAATGAGGAAGTCAGAACACCGTAGTTCGACCCAAAGTGACTGAAAGATGAGTTGACTTGTGAACTGCTTACTTGCCTGTGCTCAAGTGTATGATCTGTCTGACACAGATGCTAACTGTCTTGCATTAGACGGAAGAAGCTAGTTCTCGGTTGTGAGTGAAGGTGATGAGAAAAGAATCCCGGAGGAGACGATCATTGTTTGTTTTTGTGTTTTCAGTCTTTTATTGCTTTTGAAAGTTTGTCATAAGTTAATGAGCTTAAGCCTAAACCAATGGATTTAGTAAACTCATCACATCTTCCCTCTGATTAGGGGTAATGAGAATACCTTAAGTGTGAAGTCAGATTCTCACACTTAATCACCTTTGATGTAGGATTAAGATCATTAACCTACTTGTGATTATTTAGATGTTTTTGGTGTTTTTGTTTAGTGTTAAGTAATGAGGTTAAGCCATAATCAAGGATTAAACAGACTCATTACACCATCCTAAAAGAAGGATAATAGATGAGAATGTTTAAGTTGAGGAAAACTCCTCAACTTAATCCATGATTAGGGATTAAGCCCATGACAAAACAAGCCTTTATTAAGTGAATTTTATTTAGATTAATGATATGATGATGAAGTGTTTTTTATGGTTTGTAAGACAACTTGAGGGGGACTTGTCCATTAACACTAGGGTTAGTCCTTCTTAACCACTTAAGGAAGAATTAGAACCCTAATGCAAGGCCCAAGTTACAAGTGTGATGTCTTGGTGATTATTATGTGAATTGATTAAGAGATTTAAACACCTTAAGGTTTTAATACTTAGGATTAAAGTTATACACTCCATCCTAAGAGAAGGATGCAGGCATAACCCTAATCACAAAGTCTTAAAGCCTTTAGGGTTTAGTCCCTGATTATGAGGTGAGAAGAGAAGACTCAAAGAGAGACACAAAGGTAAAAACTATGAGGGGATTCTAATCAAAACCCTAATTCATTGTCATGCTTGGATGATCCTAAGGTTTGTGAGGTTTTCAAGAGAAGCCTTCAATGGAACCACCAGGAAGCAGATGAATAGGATCAAGAGAAGCAAAGTGACTTGCTTCATTCAAGAAGTCAAGTCACTTGAAGAAAGAAAGTAAGAAGAACAAGAATGAGCAAGCTCAAACTCAAACACAAACAAAAATGCAGCAATGGATGCAAGGGAGATGAAAAGAAAAGGTATGAGAAGTGAAGGCAAATCCACTTCTCAAGTTTACTTACCACCTGAAATGTTAGAAAGAAACACAATGCAATGCAAGGTGAGATGAAATGGCATGATGCTAGACCAAACCAGAAGCATGTACATGATGATTATGATGTCATGAGGTGCTGCAAACATGAGGCATGACATGGGGATGTTCATACAAGACCATGAATGCATATGATGCAAGCTAAGGAACATGAACAAGCATGAAATGTTATGAAGCATACAAGGCAAATGGCATGGCAAAGATGTAATGCAATGATCAATGATGCTTCATACATGTCTTAAGATGTTAAATGAATCATAAGAATGCACAAAATGCAATGGCAAGTCAACTTATGCAAAAGAATGCAAGAAGGATGCAAGAGAAAGCCCAAATTAGGGTTTATGAAACAAACAATCAAACACAAACCAAAAACAGAAGCAAACCCTAGGATAAAAAATGGAAAATGGCACTCAAAGAAACCCTAGACCTATAACAAACCACTGCCCAAAGGGGAGCTCTCAACTCTCAATCAAACCCAAGATATGAATTTTTACAAGTTATTAGGGTTTTTTAGGGTTCTTAACAAAACAAATGCCAAACAATTTGAAAATGCAAGAACAAATCATGGCCTTTTTATCCTTGAAAACACATGCTAAACAAAAGACAATGCAAGAAGAATCAATGTCTCAACCTTCACCAATAGGCAGAAATGAATTTTTGAATCCATGATCAAAATAATGCATAAAAAAAAGATTTAATTTAATGAAAAATTCTTAAAGTGCATCAAGATCAAAAAAGAAATTTGGTTTGAAGGTTGGACAATGTTTCTAAATGTCTTAGAACATTTCATGAATTTTTTTTGTAATTTTTAAATACCTAAAAGTATTTTTAATCAATTAATTCCCATTAATCAATTAAAAATAATCTTTTAAATATTTAAAAATACTTTTTTAATGATAAAAAATAAAATAAAAATATTTTTGTGTCATAAAAATTAATAGAACCTTAAAGAAAAAGTTTCATAATTTTTATGATTTTTTAACTATTTTAAAATAAATGTACAATTTAAATGAAAAAGAAATGAATTAAAATTAAAAGAAAATGAAAGTAATCAGATTGGATGGTTGGGATTGGTCCTGGAAATGAGAGGGTTGACTTGGCGCGTCATCTAGTGGTCCAGATTCAAACTTCTTAATCCTAATTAATTAAATAAATTAATGTGATTAGGGCTAATGAAACAGATCCTGGCCATCAAAAAGGGTGGGAAGTCAACCAGTCAACGGGAATCAACGGCTCGTATTCAAACTCACATTAATTACTGGTTTATGCCCTAATTACATTCAGGTGGCCGGAGAAGACTTCCGGTCGTCTTCTCCGGCCAGAAGCTCACCTGAAAATCACCCAACTTCCTCAAAACGTAATATAAATGAAATCTATGAATTGGGAAACGTTTCTAACACCCTCACGAATCAAAACCCTAACCTAAAACAAATTTATCTTTCCTAAATCATCTGAATCGAAGAGGGAAAGTTCTAGGGTTCGTAAGCTTCAAACACAAATTAAATTCTCAAAACACAACCATTTCAAAAACTAAAAGCATCAGGATGATCAGGAGAGCATAAAGAACAAGTTTGTAACAAGAAAAATCATTTCTGGAAAGATTAATTTCGAGCTACCTGAGATTTGCAACTTTCAATTTAGGAACTTTCAGGCCTCTTCCTTCAGTGCAAGCTACTCCTCTTGGTCCACTAAGTGTGTTTGAATGCTCAAAATGAGTTTGTGTTGGCTGGAAAAGAAGATTCGAAAGGAACTGCTTCAGTTCAGTCAACAATGGCAGATGAGATTCTGGCACTCTCAGGCTGTGAAAAGGGGTTGTTTGTGATCTATGAAGTGTGTTGAGAAGGTTTGTGGTGTTGGTTGGTGTGTTTGTGAGCTAGGATAAGAGTTTCGAATGAAACTGCAGTTTGAGGTGAATGATGGCAATGGAGTTTTCAGGCTTGTTTTTGGCTTATGCTTGGGATGTTTCTTGTCTATGAGGTGTGGTGAGTTGAGTGATGATGAGAGTTCTAGTGTTTGAAGACTGTGGAGAGTGATTCGAATGAACTTGCACTGAGGTGAGTTTTTGTGTGAGTGTTCAATGTGTGTGTTTCAGCCTTGGTTCTCATGTGTTTTGGCCAGCAAACTGATTCAATAAACAAATGCAAGTGGCTGATGGATGTGACCTGGCCTGCAGAGATAGGTGTGGCTACTTTTGCTCAAAGTCCACTTTTGTGTAAGATAGGGCATGGCTCAAGTTTAGGCAAGTACAAGTTGGGTTCTGGTGCAGCATGGTGAGTGTGAGAGGCTGGCTTGACTCAAGGATCAATGCAGCAAGTTGGTGAAAAGGTCATGAGTGTTTTGCAACTTGGTTAGCTTTATGGATTTTCATGAGAAAAGTCAAGTTACATGAACCAAACCATGAGCAAACTTGATCCAAATCTGATTTTTGTGACTTAGAGGATGTTTACATAATGGTTTGACATGAATTAGAGGCTGCATAATGCATTTGTTCAAGACTTTGCAAAATTTCCTTTTTGTGCATAACTTGAAAATCAATGATTTTTGCTAACTTTGCAATGCCATAACTTTTGATCCATGAAGAGTTTGATCATGTTCTTGTACTTTTTGAAAAGGGAAAGATGAGATCTACAACTTTCATGACCAAAGTTTTTCCATTTGAAGCCTTTTTGGATCAAGAATCAAAGCTTGAAAATTGACCTAAAATGATACATTCTTGAAAAGTCAACTATGCCCAAAAAGTCAACATTTGCAAAAACCCTAAATTCTTGATTTTTATGAACTTCAACCTTCTTCCATGATCAAATAAAGATCATATACACTCAAAAATGGTGAAGATCACCCATTGGTCGGGTCATTGGGGGCCTCAGATGCCCTGATTTTGCACTGACTTGTCTGAAAAGTCAACTCTTGATCAGATGACTTCCCCATGGAATTTCTTCATGAAAATTGATATGCATATTCCCTATACCATATAGAGACCAATGGAAACAAGAATGACCAAAAAATTTGAGATTATGGCCTCTGAAACCAAAACCCTAATTTTCAGTCAACTGTGCAGCTCATCCTGGCTCTGCATCCACTCAAACCTTAGTTCTTGTGATTCCTCTGCAATTTTGACTCTGTGAGGATGTAACATGATACAAGAACACACATGGACCTCTCTGAGATGATTGGTGGCCTTTGGAGTGGCTCAAGAAGCTTTGGGATTGCTCAAATCACAAACCCTAGGTGCAGATGACTTAGAAACTATGCAGTGAATCAAACATGAGATATGAGATTGTATGATTGTGTTTATGCATATGAGATGATCACAAGCCATGGTGTGAATGGGTGAGGGCAAATTTGGGGTGTTTACAGCTGCCCCTATTCAAACAGGAGTTAGCTGTGCAGGATGTAAGCAACGGCTTAACAGGCAAACAAGATAACTTGTGGTTGAATACCAAAGACAGTCCAAAATTTGCACTCACAGAATGGAGGAGAAAAGGGATATAGATTAAGTAAGGTATATTGTAAGTGTGGGCGACGGAGGACGACCGTCGAGCAGAGGACGACTGCTGGGTAAATAGCAATGACGGGGACGGCCGACATGCTGGGGATAAAAGGTAAAGCTAAGACGGGGGCGGCCGACTAGCTGGGGAAAGACAAGTAAAGCTAAGACGGGGACGGCCGACTAGCTGGGGAAAATAGGATATTAAGATGGGGACGGCCATCAAGATAAAGCTGCAAAGTTCTCTGGGGATTGATGAAACATGACGGGGACGGCCATCAAGTTCAAAGGTAAAGTAACCAACGATGGGGACGGCCATCGGGCTAAAAGGAAAAGGAAAAGGGACCACGACGGGGACGGCCATCGGGTTAAAAGGAAAAGGGACCACGACGGGGACGGCCATCGGGTTAAAGAATAAATGAAATAAACAGCTGATGGGGTACGACCATCAAAGGTGAAGGACGATCACCTAGCAGGGTACGGCTGCTCTGTTGGGAATAAAAGAATGATGGGGACGGCCATCAAAGGTGGAGGACGACCACCCGGCAGGGTACGGCTGCCGAAGATATCAACGATGGGGATGGCCATCGGATAGAAAAGGTCAACGATGGGGACGGCCATCGGACGAGCAAGATGGAGGACGACCATCAAGAAGTGGAGGACGACCACTCAGCAGGGGACGGCTGCTCTCGGGGTTTATCATAACACAGGACGAGTGTTAGATAACCAAAATCAACAATGGGGACGACCATTGGATAAAGTTAATGAAGGACGATCATCAAGAGGTGGAGGACGACCACCTAGCAGGGGACGGCTGCTAAAATCAACGATGGGGACGACCATCGGATGAGCATGATGGAGGACGACCATCAAGAAGTGGAGGACGACCACTCAGCAGGGTACGGCTGCTCTCAGGGTTATCATAACACAGGATGAGTGTTAGATAAAAAAGGAAAGATTTGCTTTGTTGGCGATCTACTGGGGAGATAGTAAACACGGACGAGCGTTTACATCCAAGAAACAAAAGGTATAAGTGTTTGGTATTGTGTATAGATTAAAGATACGGACGAGCATCTTTAAGATTATGATACGGACGAGTATCACGTAGAAACAAACTGACACATGTTCAGAGATGATGACACGGACGAGTATCAACTGGTTAACAAAGAACACGGACGAGTGTTGCATCTGAAGGGACTTTTCTGGGGAATAGTAGACACAGACGAGTATCTATATTCAAGAAGACATAAGTGTTTGACATGGTGTACGGATTAAAGATGCGGACGAGCATCCTTAAGACTTATGATACGGACGAGTATCATGTAGAAACAAACACTAGACGCAATGTTCTGAGATGATGGTACGGACGAGTACCAACTGGTTAACAAAGAACAGGGACTACTGTCGAATCTGTGGGGATATGAGTGGTGATGTATATAAGATACGGACGAGCATCTGCATAAGTGTACCAATGAGTAGCGAGTGTATATATAATGTATTGATGAGTGTTTATCTGCTGGGGAGAATGACACGGACGGGTGCCAAGAGAGAAAAGCATAATATTAACAAGTATATGGGTTGCAAAAGTGTAAGCGACTGCGCTGGGGATATGACACGGACGGGTGTCAAGAAAGTATATATACAAGTATGTGTGAGTGCAAAGAGGGTGTCTTCGGCTTTCTGTTGGTGATTTGACACGGATGGGTGTCAGGGAGTATCTGTAATAAGGGTGATTTGTTTGTAAAGGGCGTTCAGGCGACTTTACTGGGGAAAGATGACGCGGACGGGTGCCAAAAGGTGTATATACGGGTGTGAGGCAAACGTTTTTGCCGGGACTCTGATGGGGACTCTTGGGGAAAGTAATCTGTATTCACAAGCGTTTAATTCACAACATGACTTATGATTATGCTATGCATTTGATTTTGGCCGTAATGCTCCGTATTAGACGGAATGCCACGCTCTGGGGGGTGAATATGATGCGGATGCCATGATTATGCAAAGGGGCACAGATCCGGGATTCGGATCCCACTGCTGCGAAGATCTCTGGTCGGTCTGCTTGAAGTGGACCTCCCAGCTGGGGATGAGATCATTGGTAGATCTGATGATGTATCTGCTTGGGGATATATGTCGCCGGTTGGCATATCCTTGTAAATGAGAGACCCAGCTGGGGTTTGTAGAGGCTTTCTTCACTCTGTTGTGACTTCTTCGTGCGTTGCTCTTCTGAATGGAGGCTGGGGACTTTGTGGGGAGATGATTCCCTGATTTCTGCATTCTGCTGAGGAAGGACGGCAACTCGGCTGGGGAATGCTGTTGATAACTCAGCTGGGGAGAGCAATAAGAGGCAACTCCGCTGGGGATAGAGCATTCTGAGTGTTAAGCTTGTTTGTTGATTTGGCGGCTTTGCTGGGGGAAGCAATGGGGAGCTACTCAGCTGGGGGAAGAGCATTCTGATGCTGAGATTGAGTGCATGCTGATTCGGCAGCTCCGCTTGAGAAATGGGCACCTTCTAATGCCATGTGGAAGATGGACCGAGTTGATAATGATTCGCCTACTTGTTGAGGCGTAACCTGCATGCCCCAGGTTGCGTTCTGGATACCTGCAATCCTGCAAAGATAATGGAACGTACAAAAGGTCCCGAGATATCCCTTACTGGATTCCGTCATAGGAGTTAAGTACTCTTGAGAATAATCACATTCCCTGTAAGCATGTGTTATTATTATATTTTTTTTTTTTTTTTTTTTTTTTTTTTTTTTTTTTTTTAGAGGAGGGCATCTGTACTTATGCAATTGTATTTTTTAGAGATATCAGACAACTCTTTTGCAAAACATAAATGTAAAAACGAAACATGACCGAAAATCTGATTTTATTAATTTACGTGCCCTGAATTGGCTGGATACAGTCAAAGAAACACATTTCCTGAAATGAGGAAATAGTTACAAATTGAGAAATAAAGTGCTGGCGGTGTTGATGACGCTCTGAGGAGCTTCCTCTTCTGCTATGACTCGTATGACAATGTCGTTCTTCTCGTCTTGCTTTTTGGAGAGAGTTGATTCTGATTGAAGCTTGATCCTTTGGAGTTTACCAAGTTGTAGATGATACAGACGAATTCAGAATGCAGTCGTTCGCTTATTCCCTTATTTTGCATGGATCGCCCTTTCGGGTTTTCAATCCATCGGGATACCCATTTTTGCCTGAGCTGTCCAATGCGGCTTTTCAACTCAGCGGGTGTACATTTTTTGTTTATTTTCCCTTACTTTTGCCCGAGTCTTTTATTCTGTTTTTGACTCGCCGGGATGCCCTATTTTTGTCTGGACTTACATTCTGTTTTTATGTCCAGCGGGTCATTTATGCGAAGTATTTTTTAACTGCATCTGAATTCACAGGGGACGGGAAATCTTCACCATCCATGGTGCTGAGCATCAGTGCTCCGCCAGAGAAAACTTTCTTTACAATGAATGGTCCTTCATAATTCGGAGTCCATTTGCCCCTGTGGTCTGTATGAGGAGGGAGGATTCTCTTCAGCACAAGATCTCCCACTTGGTACTCTCGGTGCCTGACTTTCTGATCGAAGGCCTTCTTCATTCTCTTCTGATATAACTGCCCGTGACAG
Source organism: Lathyrus aphaca (assembly GCA_963966055.1). NCBI lineage: Eukaryota > Viridiplantae > Streptophyta > Magnoliopsida > Fabales > Fabaceae > Lathyrus > Lathyrus aphaca. The sequence goes on from OZ014523.1 coordinate 168,421,836, forward strand.
ATTGCGGCCAATCTTTTCTCTTCGATCAGACTCAGTTGCTCGTATCGGGCCCTGACCCATTCTGCTTCGTTTAGTTTAACATCCATCAATACCCGTAGAGAGGGTAATTCAACTTCAACAGGTAGGACTGCCTCCATACCATACACAAGTTGATACGGTGTTGCCCCAGTGGACGTTCTGATTGATGTGCGGTACCCATGCAAGGCAAATGGTAGCATTTCGTGCCAGTCTTTGTATGTGACTACCATCTTCTGCACAATCTTCTTGATATTCTTATTTGCTGCCTCAACAGCGCCATTCATCTTTGGCCTGTAAGGAGAAGAATTGTGATGTTGGATCTTGAAGTCCCGGCACAGCTCTGCCATCATTTTGTTGTTGAGATTGGAACCATTATCAGTAATGATTCGCTCGGGCACTCCATACCGACAGATGATATCTCTTTTCAGAAATCTGGCTACCACTTGCCTTGTAACATTTGCATATGAGGCTGCTTCAACCCACTTGGTGAAATAGTCGATGGCGACCAGGATGAATCTGTGGCCGTTTGAAGCGGTTGGCTCAATCTTGCCAATCATATCGATGCCCCACATAGCAAAGGGCCATGGTGAAGACATGATGTTCAAAGGATTGGGAGGCACATGCACCTTGTCTGCGTAGATCTGGCATTTGTGACATTTTCTGGCATAGGCACAACAGTCTGCATCCATTGTGATCCAGTAATAGCCTGATCTTAACAACTTTTTAGCCATGGCATGCCCTCCTGCATGGGTACCGAAAGACCCTTCGTGCACTTCATGCATCAACAAATCTGCTTCCGTCTTGTCAACACATCTGAGGAGTACCATATCAAAGTTCCTTTTGTATAAAGACCCATCAGTGTTCAGAAAGAAACTACCAGCAAGCCTTCTCAAAGTCTTCTTATCATTGGAAGATGCCCCAGGTGGGTATGCTTGATCCTCCAAGAAGCATTTAATGTCATGAAACCAAGGCCTATCATCCTTGACAACATCCGCTGCAAATACATATGCTGGTCTATCAAGTCTAGACACTGAAATCTGGGGTACAAAGTTTGCCGTTTGAACTTTGATCATGGATGAAATGGTAGCAAGAGCATCTGCAAACTGATTCTCGTCCCGAGGGATATACTCAAGCTTGACTGTTGTGAAGAAAGTCAATAGCCTCCTTGTATAATCCCTGTAAGGTATCAGATGATCCTGATGTGTGTACCATTTGCCGTTGGTTTGATTGACTACCAAAGCTGAATCTCCGAATACGGTCAATGTCTTGATCCTGAGGTCAATGGCTTCCTCAAGACCCATAATGCAAGCTTCGTATTCAGCTTCGTTGTTAGTGCAGTTGAAAGTGAGTTTTGCCGAGAAAGGCATGTGAACCCCCTTTGGTGAAATGAGTACTGCACCAACACCACGGCCATTCATGTTAACAGCCCCATCAAACATCATAGTCCATTCTTCCTCCGGGTCAGGCCCTTCAGTGTGAATAGGCTCTTCGTGATCTTTTGCTTTAATGAACATGATGTCTTCATCAGGGAAGTCAAATCTCATAGGCTGGTAATCATCAATAGGTTGCTCAGCAAGATATTCAGATAGTACACTGCCCTTGATGGCTTTCTGAGATGTGTACTGTATGTCGTATTCCGTGAGAATCATCTGCCATCTTGCAACCCGTCCGGTAAGTGCTGGCTTCTCGAAAATGTACTTAACTGGATCCATCTTGGATATCAATAAAGTAGTGTGGGTCAACATATACTGTCTCAGTCGGCGAGCAGCCCACGCTAAAGCACAACAAGTTTTCTCGAGTAGTGAATAACGTTGTTCACAGTCGGTAAACTTTTTGCTTAGGTAGTATATTGCATACTCTTTTCGACCAGACTCGTCATGCTGGCCCAGCACACATCCCATCGACTCTTCTAATACCGTTAAGTACATAATCAGAGGTCTTCCTTCAACTGGCGGCATGAGGATTGGAGGTTCTTGCAGATACTCCTTGATCTTGTCAAAAGCCCTTTGGCAGTCTTCAGTCCACCTGACCGTTTGTTCTTTTCTTAGCAGCTTGAACAAAGGTTCACAGGTTGCTGTGAGGTGAGATATGAACCGCGAGATGTAGTTCAATCGACCTAAGAACCCTCGAACTTCTTTCTCAGTTTTCGGTGCAGGCATCTCTTGGATGGCTTTGACTTTATCAGGGTCAACTTCAATCCCCTTCTCACTTACAATGAATCCCAGCAACTTACCGAATCGCACCCCGAATGTGCATTTGTTGGGGTTCAACTTCAGTTGGTACTTCCTCAGACGCTTGAATAACTTGAGCAGATTCACCAGATGGTCTTCCTCTGTAAGGGACTTGGCAATCATGTCATCCACATAGCATTCTATTTCCTTATGGATCATATCGTGGAATAATGTTACCATAGCCCGTTGATACGTTGCACCGGCATTCTTCAGTCCGAATGGAATCACCTTATAACAGAACGTGCCCCAAGGTGTAATGAATGTCGTCTTCTCCATGTCTTCAGGTGACATTTTGATCTGATTGTACCCTGAAAATCCGTCCATGAAGGAGAATACCGAGAACTGAGCCGTGTTATCCACCAATACATCAATGTGAGGTAATGGGAAGTCATCTTTCGGGCTAGCTCTGTTCAGATCTCGGTAATCAACACACATTCTTACTTTGCCATCCTTCTTAGGCACAGGTACTATGTTAGCAACCCACGGCGGATAGCTAGTTACGGCAAGGAACCCGGCGTCCCATTGCTTTTGTACCTCTTCCTTGATTTTCATAGCCATGTCTGGACGAGTTCGGCGCAGCTTCTGTTTGACTGGTGGGCATTCTTCCCTCAAAGGCAGCTTGTGCACAACTATATCGGTATCCAACCCTGGCATGTCTTGGTACGACCAAGCAAACACATCAACATACTCTTGAAGCAGATCTATCAGTTGTCTCTTCGCTGAGTCTTGCAGGCAGGCCCCGATTCTAATTTCTTTCACGTCTTCGTCTGTACCAAGATTAATCACTTCAACCTCCTCCTGGTGAGGAGTAATAACCTTTTCCTCTTGCCTTAACAATCTGGCTAGCTCTTCAGGAAGCTCATATTCTTCATCAACCCCTTCATCAGCTTGATTGATTGGATTGTCAAAGTCATACGATGTCATAGCCGTGCTGTTGTCGGTGCTGTCAGGAAGGCACTCTCTGCAAGGGTTAAGTTGGTTCATTTTAATGATTGATTTTAATCTTGCTTTAGAAAAAAGTAAAATGAAGTTATCATTTTGAAAACACCGCCATTTATTTTTGTACAAAAAGAAAAATGGAAAAACAGTGAGCAGAAAAGAAAAGACTCGTTTGCAAAAAGATGTCTGATATTTCATTAATTTAATCTTGTTTGCACAAAAGTACAGATGGCCCTGATTACAAAATGAGTCTTGTCATCTTGGGCAAGATGCAAGACTTTGATGCATGCTATAAAAATACAGGAAATAATAATTACTCTGCATGAGTAACTCTTATAATTTCCTGGGAAGACCAGTTCGAGACACTGCTCCCCGGGACCTTCGGACGAATCCAAATCTCCAGGTTGCGCTCCTCTTCCAGCTCGTCTTCCAGACAGTTGATAGCATCGGGGGTAAGCATCCCCCCACTGACAAAACCAGGCTCTCCAGCAGCCTTTGCTTGATGTTGAGTTGGTCTGTAACCCAACCCAAATTTGTCCTTCTTCTCCTCCACAGCTAAAACCTTGCCCCAGCCTAGGGCAGTTCCTTCCTCAACAACCTTCCGGGCTTGTTGGTAAGATGACATTGGAGTACCAGATATAGCAGATGCTTCATTCACATTCAACGCTTCAAACCCCTGGCTCATTGTTTCATGGATCTCTCCATCCATTTCAATGTACTTGTAGGTTGCCAGGTGGCTAACAAAAATGTCCTCCTCTCCACAGATTGTGACAACTTGACCTTCCCACTCAAATTTTAACTTTTGGTGAAGGGTAGACGTTATTGCGCCAGCGGCGTGAATCCAGGGTCTACCCAACAAACAGCTGTAGGCGGGCTGAATGTCCATCACATAAAAGATAGTTTTAAAGGTCTGTGGGCCAATTGTCACAGGCAGCTCAATCTCTCCCAGAACCGATCTCTTTGAGCCATCAAAGGCTCTTACTACCAGGTTGCTGGGTCTCAATGCCAATCCGTCATATTCAAGCTTCACCAGAGCCTTCTTCGGTAAGACATTCAGGGAAGAACCTGTGTCCACCAGCACATGAGAAAGGACAGCTCCTTTGCATTCCATGGTTATGTGCAAGGCTTTGTTGTGGTTGCGGCCATCCGCTGTCAAGTCAGAATTGGTAAACCCTAGCCCATTGCTAGCAGTAACATTTCCAACAACGGTTTCCAATTGGTTGACAGTAATCTCCTCAGGCACGTAAGCTGCGTGCAGGACTTTAAGTAGTGCATTCCGATGGGCTTCGGAGCACATAAGCAGTGAGAGGATAGAGATTTTGGATGGCGTTTGGTGAAGCTGATCCACAATTTTGTAATCACTCTTTTTGATGATCCTCATAAACTCATCAACTTCCTGATCAAATGGAGTCTTCAGGGCTTCTTGGGCAGCTGGATCTTCCTGCACCGGGCCTTTTCCTTTTGCCTTGGCAGCAGCTTCTGCTTCGGCGGTAGGTTTTTGAACTTGTGAGGCGAAGAGACGTCCGCTTCGAGTGAAGCCTCCGCCTCCTCCCACATTGTCTACCTGTGGTGCAGGTGTTGATGTTTCAAGAGTGATTCTTTTTCCTTCGCAGTATACGTCAGAGCCATAGTGCCAAGGGATGGCCCTATTGCTTTCATATGGTACTGGTCCAGGCACCGTGACAGTGACTGGACTGATTGCTGCTGCTGAAGGGACTGTAATTGTTTGTGGATCATAAAAGATTGTAACTGGTGCTCTGGCGGGAGCAACACCTTCTGAACGGTAGGCGGAATTATTTTCAGGATCGTAGAATATGGTAACAGTAGAGACATCTTCATGATTGATTGCTGGTGTTGTAGGAGGTTCTGTTTGAAGGACTGTTGTTGTTGTTGATGGAGAGTCGGAATGGAATGAAGCTGAAGTTGTATCAGGAGAAACTGTTGAAAACTGATCGTTCGGAAGGACAGGTGAAGTACTTGTTGATGGTGCTGATGGATTGTTGGGAGCATTAGTTGCTGCAGTTGTAGGAGGGTCTGAAACCGTTGCTGATGAAGTTGTCGGATTTGCAGGAAACGATGTAGTGATCTGAAGTAGGCCACTCTGAATAAGGCTGTCGATGCCATTCCTCAAGTCCTCACACCCATTCCATGAAATATTGCAGTAGGGACATCCCAGTTCACACCCCGGAAATATATTGTTTTCACGGAGCTGAGCTTTGATTTCCACCAATGGTGTCCTGATCTGATCCACACTAGTTATCAAATAAGACTGTTGGTCTTCTTCAATAGCATTAATTCGAGGACCACCATGGTGTGGCATTGGATTTTTGTTGACATTGGGCGGAGGTGCAAAATTCAGAGCCTTGGAGTTTACCAAGTCTTGTACCTTCATATGCAGAGCCCTGCATTTTTCTGTACTGTGACCAGGTGCGTTTGAATGAAAAGCACACCTAGCATTGGAGTCATAATTTCTTGGTAGACTGTTGGGATCCGGAGGTGCCAACGTTCTTAGCTCAACTAGGTTGAGTTTCAGAAGTTGTGGCAGCAAGGCAGAGTATGGCATTGGGATCGGGTCGATCACTCGGTTAGCTTGAGATGGCCTTTGTTGGAATGGCCTCTGTTGATTGTTGTTGGCGTTGTTGTTGTTGAAGTTTCTTAGAGGATACTGACTCTGAGGATACTGGGGTTGTTGTTGGAAGTTTTGTTGCGGAGGTTGATAGACGGGCTGAGGATGAGCTGGAGCAGGGATAGTGACTGCTGCTATTGTTCTTGGAACATATTGGGGCCTACCCCTGCTCGAATGGATGGCATTGGTCTCGCCGGTTCTTCTTGGGCCTGCAAAAGGCTTTCTTGTGCCACTGGACGAACTAGCACCATTATCAGAAATTTTACCCATTTTCAATAGGCTTTCAATTCTCTCTCCGGCTATGACGACGTCGGCGAAGCTGGTGGAGGAGAAGGCAGCTAGCCTATCAATATAGGTTCCTTGCAGGGTATTCATGAACATATCAGCCATTTCTCTTTCAGACATTGGTGGCTGGACAGCAGCAGCAAGCTGTCTCCATCTTTGAGCATATTCTCTGAAGCTCTCTCTGGATGATTGTGACATCCCCATTAGGAGGGTCCTATTGGGTGCCATATCCAGATTATATTGATACTGTCTGATGAAGGCCTCTTCCAGGTCCTTCCAGCATCTCACAGTTGCTCTCGTCAGATGGGAATACCATTCCCTAGAAGCTCCAGTCAAGCTATCTTCGAAGTAGAACATCCACAATTTCTCGTCCATGGTGTAAGCTTTTAATCTTCCGAGAAAAGATTGCAGATGGGTTCGAGGACAAGAAGTCCCATTATACTTTTCAAAACATGGAGGCTTGAACTTGTGGGGAATCCTAACCCCGTCTACTAAGCCCATATCCATCACGTCAAAACCCAAAGAATTTTGAGATTCTAAGGATCTTAACTTCTCAGCTATTTCTTCCAATCTCCTGTCATAAGTTTCCTCTCCAGCACCCATTACAGTAAATTGGTCCTCCTGAGGATCTTCTTGAAGTACTCTGGCCGCGGTGGCTGTCCCTTGAACGTTTGCAGGGATATTAATCTCAGGATGTAGATGTGGACCAAACACCGGGGGGGTAACATGTGGCTGCACCCTTTCATTATTACTTGTGCCTGCAGTCCCCACATGAGGCTCATCTTGGTTCTGCCTTTCCACCATAGCTCTCAACCTCTCCTGGCTCTGAGCCATGTTGTTCATAACCTCCATGAACTGAGTCATTTGGTTCCTCATTTCTAGCCTTTCGTTGGCCATCTGGTTTCTGACCTCCGTAAGGTCCTGTTGCATCTGATCCATCTGGATTCCCGGAAGGTTGTTTCTAGTTGGGTACCTGTGTGGCCTGTTGAGAGGAAATACCCTGCGGCGAGCAATAATTCCTGAGATTCACAACAGAGGTTAGAAACAATAAAACAAAACCTACAAAACAGAAAAAAGGTTAGCATGCAATGCAGTTGTGCTTATTTGCTCTCAAGGTATCCGGTTTGGCCTTCGGTTTTGACCCTTCCAGACCCTTGAAGATGATGCTGTTGAAGTTGCTTTCGAAGTAACCCAGACGGAAACTAACACAAATATATTACAAAAAGGAAATAATACAAATTGTTCAAGTTACAACACAAGCCCTCAAAGGGGTCAAAATACACCACACACAAAAAAAAAAGTAAAAGTACATGGAAAAGGAACAACAAGCAAATGATCAAACTCCAAGGCCAAACTCATCCTCACGAACTTCCTTGAGAAGTGCTTCGGTCACAGGATCAGCCGGGTGCTCCGTGAGATTCCTGATGAGAAGGTTTCTGGTTGCAACAGCTGCAGTTAACCTCTTGTTCTGACTTTGATCTCTGGACTTCTTCACTCCAGCTTTGATCTTTAGCTCTGAAATTTCCTCCTGGGCTGCTGCCAGGGCTTTCTCCATCTGCTCCATCTTGTCCTGAACTCTCTCGTCTTCTAGAGTACGGGCCTCAGTGATCCGGACCCACCTGGCCTGACTCTCTTTCAAATACAAGTCTGTTCTTGCTCTCTGAAACTGGGCTTCTTTACAAGCATTCTTCAGAATCTGTTCACCAGCTTTAGACTTGTTGATATATTCTCCAGACTTCTCAATCTTGATCAAGTGTTCCAACCTCAACTTCTCCAATCTTTCAATCTCCCTCACACCTTCACTTCTCTCCCGGAGGGTCTTTTGTAAGGCTTGAGATAACTTCTCATTCCTTTCCTTCAGGCTTTCAAACTCTTCCAGACTGATAGTAGCAGGGGGTGGTGCTGAAGATGACTCAGGCCTGTCTTCTATGGTGAAGGGCAATCCAGAGAATTGGGCCCTGGCATAGGACCACTCATAATATTGGACTGATGCCACATTATTGCACTTCCCCAGAATGGTGATTCCCTTGGTTTGAACATGATCCCAGGCCCAGGCAGCCTGCCTAACAACAGCCAAGTTAACCTTGTTCTCACAGTAGAGGGTCTCAACCAAATCTTGCACCCTAGGAGCATGGACCAGTGCATAGCCTAACTGCCTCTTGAACAGCAGAGGGTTGTAATTGATACTTCCCTTAACTCCTACCAAAGGCACATTGGGAAAGTGTCCACAGCTTGTGATAATATCTCTGCCCTTGGTGCTCTGGGTGCACCATCTGATGTCTGCTGAAGTGAGAGTAGTGAGCCTCTTAGCCCAGTTGCTTTGCTGATGAGGATTTAGGAATGCATCTGTCCTGGGCAGATGCCTGAGAAGCCAAGCATGGAATAGTGGAGCACAACACCTCACTAACTTACCCCTCTGCTTCTCATTCCTCTGATGCACTGAGTAGTAGAGATCTCCTAACAAGGTTGGCACTGGGTTCTTCAGGATGAACAAGTGAATTGCATTCTTGCTGATGAATCGAGGCTCATCTGCAAACAACACAATTCCATATACACTTAAGGCCAACAATGCACAAACAGCTTTCCACTCCCCCAGGGAGGCCTTCAAACTAGCTTGAGAAATCAGGAAGTCAAGATGAAAACCAGGGATCCCAGCTTTAGATGTCATATGTTGTTCTATCAAAGCAGGCTCCAGGTGTAAAGCTTTTGCTATCTCTCCATTGCTGGGATAGACCATTTCAGGATTGAAAGGAATTTCTCTCTTGATAGGCAAGCCAACCAATGCTGAGTATTCTTCTAAAAGAGGTCCCAACTGAAAGTCTTTAAAGGTGAAACACCTCAATGGGGGGTCATAGAACTGAATGCAGGTATGGATTAGGCTTCTCTGAGATGGGTCCATATCCATAACCAAGTCAAGTATATCCCCATAATGCTCTCTGAACAGAGGTATGTGCTCTGGAGTGATCAGGGTTTGGATCCTCCTGATGTCCGATAAGTCTGGTTGGAAGAAATGGTAAGTGATGTTGCTTTTCTTTGGAGCCATGAGTGCTGAGGACTGAGTAGAATAAGTGCTGATGAAGATGCTGAGAAGTGGGCCACTGGCTGGCTAGTGCAAGTAACTGAAGTATATGGCTGACAAGCTGAAGCAAGATGCTGGTGGAGACAGGTCAAAACTGCAGATGGGGTCAAAACCAAAACCAGATAAAGGTGGATACCCTGAAACACAAATAAGCACATGTTAATATGATGCAATGAGTATGAATGCAGATGATATGCAAAGGGTTTGTGACTGAGCTGGATCTGATTAACTGCCTTGGTATAGATCCATGTGTGTTCAAGAATTCCAGATGGAGGTCTATAAATCCAGTAACCAAGGTAGGGGACTCAAATAAAGAGCCACATGTCCAGGGTTTAGAATCACAAGAACTATCCAACATGGAGTACTCTTACACAAAATCAAAAGTAACAGGGTATTCTGAGGTCAAGGTACCTGCAAACCTGTAAACAGCCCAACCCCCTCACAGGTGATGATCTAGAACAAGGATCCTCAGACTTGGATCAGTTATGAGAAGTGTAAACACTTCTAACCCGGAGGTACAGTGTTTACAATAACCATAACAATTCCTCCTCTAATTCACCTCAGTTTCTGAAGGTCAAAACTAAAAGGTCATCCAGACTTAGCAGGCTTCCCAGATAGCCCTAGCATTGCAGGAAATCTGCAACACAGAGTTCTCAAGAAGAAACCCATATCTGAACCGTGTTTCATATTCCCGCACCAGACCGAAATGGAATGGGAAAGAATATGATTCACTCTAGCCTAGGTGTCACTCAGGTCCCTGGTATAGGACCTCAACTCTCAATGAAATACCCACCCACCAAAACAAGAAACCAGATCCAGCCAGCAACAATGACAGTATGATATAAATAAAAGCAATAAAGAAAGCAGTAAAGTAACTGTACATAAAGCAATAAACAAAAATAAATACAAGCACAAATAAGCACATAACACCCCCAATAAACACAAATCAATCAAGCGCTAGGAGGAACCCACAAAAAGAACCAGAGGCCCTGGTTGCAGTATAAGGTTCCCCAGCAGAGTCGCCAAGCTGTCGCTCCCGACAAATGAAAACGGATCAGATGAAGGTACAGACGCGAACGGTCGGCGAGGGGAACAGTGAGAACACACATCCGTGAACTCACTGGAGAATGAATAGAGTCGCCAGCTAGGCATTTTTATCCCGGAGGAAAGGCAATGCTGCATAGGCCTGGAAAGAGATGGATAAGACGGTTTGCGAACCAGAGAGACTGAGAAAGGGGGTTGGTTACAACCTGGGAAGGTATTAGCACCCAGATTGTCCGCCGTACTCGACGGGATCCACGCTTGAAAGATTTGTGCTTTAAAGGGGTGGTGTCAGTGCAATCTGTGTGTAAAATAGCTGGAAAAGAAATGTACAGGTGTCAGTGCAAAAGAAGTGTGAAGTGTGATATATACAGTGTCAGTGTAAGAACAAAGATGAGATGCTCATGATAATGAGGCTAAAGAATGAAGCTGGAAAGAGGGGGATATACAGAGACTTTTGTTCGATAACTGTTAAGTTATGCCTACGTATCCTCTCGTGCAATGAGGAAGTCAGAACACCGTAGTTCGACCCAAAGTGACTGAAAGATGAGTTGACTTGTGAACTGCTTACTTGCCTGTGCTCAAGTGTATGATCTGTCTGACACAGATGCTAACTGTCTTGCATTAGACGGAAGAAGCTAGTTCTCGGTTGTGAGTGAAGGTGATGAGAAAAGAATCCCGGAGGAGACGATCATTGTTTGTTTTTGTGTTTTCAGTCTTTTATTGCTTTTGAAAGTTTGTCATAAGTTAATGAGCTTAAGCCTAAACCAATGGATTTAGTAAACTCATCACATCTTCCCTCTGATTAGGGGTAATGAGAATACCTTAAGTGTGAAGTCAGATTCTCACACTTAATCACCTTTGATGTAGGATTAAGATCATTAACCTACTTGTGATTATTTAGATGTTTTTGGTGTTTTTGTTTAGTGTTAAGTAATGAGGTTAAGCCATAATCAAGGATTAAACAGACTCATTACACCATCCTAAAAGAAGGATAATAGATGAGAATGTTTAAGTTGAGGAAAACTCCTCAACTTAATCCATGATTAGGGATTAAGCCCATGACAAAACAAGCCTTTATTAAGTGAATTTTATTTAGATTAATGATATGATGATGAAGTGTTTTTTATGGTTTGTAAGACAACTTGAGGGGGACTTGTCCATTAACACTAGGGTTAGTCCTTCTTAACCACTTAAGGAAGAATTAGAACCCTAATGCAAGGCCCAAGTTACAAGTGTGATGTCTTGGTGATTATTATGTGAATTGATTAAGAGATTTAAACACCTTAAGGTTTTAATACTTAGGATTAAAGTTATACACTCCATCCTAAGAGAAGGATGCAGGCATAACCCTAATCACAAAGTCTTAAAGCCTTTAGGGTTTAGTCCCTGATTATGAGGTGAGAAGAGAAGACTCAAAGAGAGACACAAAGGTAAAAACTATGAGGGGATTCTAATCAAAACCCTAATTCATTGTCATGCTTGGATGATCCTAAGGTTTGTGAGGTTTTCAAGAGAAGCCTTCAATGGAACCACCAGGAAGCAGATGAATAGGATCAAGAGAAGCAAAGTGACTTGCTTCATTCAAGAAGTCAAGTCACTTGAAGAAAGAAAGTAAGAAGAACAAGAATGAGCAAGCTCAAACTCAAACACAAACAAAAATGCAGCAATGGATGCAAGGGAGATGAAAAGAAAAGGTATGAGAAGTGAAGGCAAATCCACTTCTCAAGTTTACTTACCACCTGAAATGTTAGAAAGAAACACAATGCAATGCAAGGTGAGATGAAATGGCATGATGCTAGACCAAACCAGAAGCATGTACATGATGATTATGATGTCATGAGGTGCTGCAAACATGAGGCATGACATGGGGATGTTCATACAAGACCATGAATGCATATGATGCAAGCTAAGGAACATGAACAAGCATGAAATGTTATGAAGCATACAAGGCAAATGGCATGGCAAAGATGTAATGCAATGATCAATGATGCTTCATACATGTCTTAAGATGTTAAATGAATCATAAGAATGCACAAAATGCAATGGCAAGTCAACTTATGCAAAAGAATGCAAGAAGGATGCAAGAGAAAGCCCAAATTAGGGTTTATGAAACAAACAATCAAACACAAACCAAAAACAGAAGCAAACCCTAGGATAAAAAATGGAAAATGGCACTCAAAGAAACCCTAGACCTATAACAAACCACTGCCCAAAGGGGAGCTCTCAACTCTCAATCAAACCCAAGATATGAATTTTTACAAGTTATTAGGGTTTTTTAGGGTTCTTAACAAAACAAATGCCAAACAATTTGAAAATGCAAGAACAAATCATGGCCTTTTTATCCTTGAAAACACATGCTAAACAAAAGACAATGCAAGAAGAATCAATGTCTCAACCTTCACCAATAGGCAGAAATGAATTTTTGAATCCATGATCAAAATAATGCATAAAAAAAAGATTTAATTTAATGAAAAATTCTTAAAGTGCATCAAGATCAAAAAAGAAATTTGGTTTGAAGGTTGGACAATGTTTCTAAATGTCTTAGAACATTTCATGAATTTTTTTTGTAATTTTTAAATACCTAAAAGTATTTTTAATCAATTAATTCCCATTAATCAATTAAAAATAATCTTTTAAATATTTAAAAATACTTTTTTAATGATAAAAAATAAAATAAAAATATTTTTGTGTCATAAAAATTAATAGAACCTTAAAGAAAAAGTTTCATAATTTTTATGATTTTTTAACTATTTTAAAATAAATGTACAATTTAAATGAAAAAGAAATGAATTAAAATTAAAAGAAAATGAAAGTAATCAGATTGGATGGTTGGGATTGGTCCTGGAAATGAGAGGGTTGACTTAGCGCGTCATCTAGTGGTCCAGATTCAAACTTCTTAATCCTAATTAATTAAATAAATTAATGTGATTAGGGCTAATGAAACAGATCCTGGCCATCAAAAAGGGTGGGAAGTCAACCAGTCAACGGGAATCAACGGCTCGTATTCAAACTCACATTAATTACTGGTTTATGCCCTAATTACATTCAGGTGGCCGGAGAAGACTTCCGGTCGTCTTCTCCGGCCAGAAGCTCACCTGAAAATCACCCAACTTCCTCAAAACGTAATATAAATGAAATCTATGAATTGGGAAACGTTTCTAACACCCTCACGAATCAAAACCCTAACCTAAAACAAATTTATCTTTCCTAAATCATCTGAATCGAAGAGGGAAAGTTCTAGGGTTCGTAAGCTTCAAACACAAATTAAATTCTCAAAACACAACCATTTCAAAAACTAAAAGCATCAGGATGATCAGGAGAGCATAAAGAACAAGTTTGTAACAAGAAAAATCATTTCTGGAAAGATTAATTTCGAGCTACCTGAGATTTGCAACTTTCAATTTAGGAACTTTCAGGCCTCTTCCTTCAGTGCAAGCTACTCCTCTTGGTCCACTAAGTGTGTTTGAATGCTCAAAATGAGTTTGTGTTGGCTGGAAAAGAAGATTCGAAAGGAACTGCTTCAGTTCAGTCAACAATGGCAGATGAGATTCTGGCACTCTCAGGCTGTGAAAAGGGGTTGTTTGTGATCTATGAAGTGTGTTGAGAAGGTTTGTGGTGTTGGTTGGTGTGTTTGTGAGCTAGGATAAGAGTTTCGAATGAAACTGCAGTTTGAGGTGAATGATGGCAATGGAGTTTTCAGGCTTGTTTTTGGCTTATGCTTGGGATGTTTCTTGTCTATGAGGTGTGGTGAGTTGAGTGATGATGAGAGTTCTAGTGTTTGAAGACTGTGGAGAGTGATTCGAATGAACTTGCACTGAGGTGAGTTTTTGTGTGAGTGTTCAATGTGTGTGTTTCAGCCTTGGTTCTCATGTGTTTTGGCCAGCAAACTGATTCAATAAACAAATGCAAGTGGCTGATGGATGTGACCTGGCCTGCAGAGATAGGTGTGGCTACTTTTGCTCAAAGTCCACTTTTGTGTAAGATAGGGCATGGCTCAAGTTTAGGCAAGTACAAGTTGGGTTCTGGTGCAGCATGGTGAGTGTGAGAGGCTGGCTTGACTCAAGGATCAATGCAGCAAGTTGGTGAAAAGGTCATGAGTGTTTTGCAACTTGGTTAGCTTTATGGATTTTCATGAGAAAAGTCAAGTTACATGAACCAAACCATGAGCAAACTTGATCCAAATCTGATTTTTGTGACTTAGAGGATGTTTACATAATGGTTTGACATGAATTAGAGGCTGCATAATGCATTTGTTCAAGACTTTGCAAAATTTCCTTTTTGTGCATAACTTGAAAATCAATGATTTTTGCTAACTTTGCAATGCCATAACTTTTGATCCATGAAGAGTTTGATCATGTTCTTGTACTTTTTGAAAAGGGAAAGATGAGATCTACAACTTTCATGACCAAAGTTTTTCCATTTGAAGCCTTTTTGGATCAAGAATCAAAGCTTGAAAATTGACCTAAAATGATGCATTCTTGAAAAGTCAACTATGCCCAAAAAGTCAACATTTGCAAAAACCCTAAATTCTTGATTTTTATGAACTTCAACCTTCTTCCATGATCAAATAAAGATCATATACACTCAAAAATGGTGAAGATCACCCATTGGTCGGGTCATTGGGGGCCTCAGATGCCATGATTTTGCACTGACTTGTCTGAAAAGTCAACTCTTGATCAGATGACTTCCCCATGGAATTTCTTCATGAAAATTGATATGCATATTCCCTATACCATATAGAGACCAATGGAAACAAGAATGACCAAAAAATTTGAGATTATGGCCTCTGAAACCAAAACCCTAATTTTCAGTCAACTGTGCAGCTCATCCTGGCTCTGCATCCACTCAAACCTTAGTTCTTGTGATTCCTCTGCAATTTTGACTCTGTGAGGATGTAACATGATACAAGAACACACATGGACCTCTCTGAGATGATTGGTGGCCTTTGGAGTGGCTCAAGAAGCTTTGGGATTGCTCAAATCACAAACCCTAGGTGCAGATGACTTAGAAACTATGCAGTGAATCAAACATGAGATATGAGATTGTATGATTGTGTTTATGCATATGAGATGATCACAAGCCATGGTGTGAATGGGTGAGGGCAAATTTGGGGTGTTTACACACGTAAAGAAGGAATTTCTACCTCGACAGGCAAGACTGCTTCCATGCCATATACCAGGGAGAATGGAGTTGCCCCAGTAGACGTCCTGACTGACGTTCGGTACCCATGCAACGCGAATGGAAACATCTCATGCCAATCTTTGTAAGTGACAACCATCTTCTGCACAATCTTCTTAATATTCTTGTTAGCTGCCTCTACCGCGCCATTCATCTTTGGCCGGTAAGGAGAAGAATTGTGATGTTGAATCTTGAAGTCCCGACACAGTTCTTCCATCATCTTGTTATTCAAATTGGAACCATTATCAATAATGATTCGCTCGGGCACTGCGCATCTGCAAATGATGTCTCTTTTCAGAAATCTGGCAACCACTTGGAGAGTGACATTTGAATAAGATGCTGCTTCAACCCATTTGGTTAAATAATCAATCGCCACCAAGATGAAACGATGACCGTTTGAAGCAGTAGGCTCTATCTTTCTGATCATGTCAATGCCCCACATGGAAAAGGGTCACGGAGATGACATGACGTTGAACGGGCTAGGAGGTACATGCACCTTGTCTGCATATATCTGGCCTTTGTGGCACTTACGGGCGTACGAACAACAATCTTCATCCATTGTTAGCCAATAATACCCTGATCTCAATAACTTCTTAGCCATTGCATGTCCTCCTGCATGAGTACCGAAGGATCCCTCGTGGACTTCCTACATTAAAAAGTCTGTTTCGTGTCTATCCACGCATCTGAGCAAGACCATGTCAAAGTTCCTTTTATACATAACTCCGTATGCATTCAAGAAGAAACTAGCAGCAAGTCATCTCAAGGTCTTCTTTTCATTGGATGATGCCCCAACTGGGTATTCTTGTTTTTCCAAGAAAATCTTGATATCAAAGTACCAAGGTTTCCCATCAGACATTGCGCCTACAGAGAAAGCATAAGCTGGTGCGTCAAGCCTGAAGATGTCAATCCTGGGTACGTAGTTCCAACACAAGAATTTGATGGACGAAGAAAGAGTAGCCAATGCATCGGCAAATTGATTCTTATCTCGTGGTATATATTAAAGCTTAACTGTTGTGAAGAACGTCAACAGTCTTCTGGCATAATCCTTATAAGGAATTAAGTGTTCTTGATGTGTATACCACTTGCCAGTAATCTAGTTGATAACGAGGGCTGAATCTCTGAATACATCGAGGGTCTTAATCCGAAGGTTAATAGCCTCCTCTATTCCCATTATTCATGCCTCGCCCGCTTCATTGTTGGTGCAGCCAAAAGTAATTATGGCAGCGAAAGGAAAGTGAACACCTTCGGGAGTGATAAGAACAACACCAACTCCGCGTCCATTGATATTGACTTCCCCATCAAACATCAACTTCCATTTGGGTTTAGGGTCAAGCCCCTCCTCCGGAAGTGGTTCCTCGTAATCTCTTGCCTTGAGGTACATGATGTCCTCATCAGGGAAATCAAACTTCATTGACTGATAGTCGTCTTCAAGTGGTTGCTGGGCAAGTTATATGACAATACTCTTCCTTTGATGGCTTTCTGGGAAGTATATTGTATGTCATACTCTGTTAATATCATTTTCCACCTTGCAACCCTTCCGGTTAATGCTGGTTTCTCGAAAATATACTTGACAAGGTCCATTTTTTAGATTAGCATTGTGGTGTGGGTCAACATGTACTGTCTCAGTCGGCGAGCAGCCCATGCCAAAGCGCAGCAAGTTTTCTTGAGCAGTGAATAACGGGATTCACAGTCGGTAAACTTTTTGCTAAGGTAATAAATAACATGCTCTTTTCGACCAGAATCATCATGTTGGACTAGCACACACCCCATCGACCCTTCTAATACAGTCAAATACATGATAAGTGGCCGTCCTGGAACTGGAGGCATTAGAATCAGAGGCTCTTGCAAATATTCTTTTATCTTTTCAAAGGCTCTTTAACAGTTGTCATTCCACCTGACCGTTTGTTCTTTTCTTAACAATTTGAAGATTGGCTCGCATGTGGCAGTTAGATGAGATATAAACTGTGAAATGTAGTTCAATCTCCCTAAAAACCCACACACTTCTTTTTCTGTTTTTGGTGCAGGCATGTCTTGTATTGCTTTTACTTTTGCAGGATCTACCTCGATTCCCCTTTGGCTAACAATAAAACCCAACAACTTACCGGAACGCACTCCGAAAGTGCACTTGTTAGGATTCAACCTCAATTTGTACTTTATCAACCTGTCAAACTGCTTTTTGAGATTGACCAGGTGTTCTTCTTCATCCCGGGACTTGGCAATCATATCATCCACATAACACTCAATTTCCTTGTGTATCATGTCATGGAACAAAGTTACCATAGCCCGTTGATACGTTGCCCCCACATTCTTCAGCCCAAAGGGCATAACCTTATAACAAAATGTACCCCACGGGGTAATGAACGTCATTTTCTCCATGTCTTCTGGTTCCATCTTAATCTGATTGTACCCGGAGAAGCCATCCATGAAAGAAAATATCGAGAACTGAGCGGTGTTATCTACCAACACATCAATGTGAGGTAATGGAAAGTCATCTTTTGGACTAGCTCTATTTAGATCCCGATAATCGACGCACATCCGGACCTTGCCATCTTTCTTTGGTAGAGGCACAATGTTAGCTACCCAAGGTGGGTAACTAGTTACAACAAGGAATCCGACATCCCACTGCTTTTGAACTTCTTCCTTGATCTTCATTGCCATGTCAGGGCGAGTTCTTCTCAGCTTTTGTTTTAGCGGAGGATAGTCTTCTTTTATTGGCATCTTATGTACAATAATGTCGGTATCCAACCCCGACATATCTTGATACGACCAAGCGAATATATCCACATATTCACGTAGCATACCAATCAATTCCTCCTTTACATCGGCCTGCAGACCTGCCTCAAACTTTATCTCTTTCTTTACATCCTCAGACCCGATGTTGATGATCTCTATTTCTTCCTGATGAGGCTGAATGACCCTTTCCTCTTGTTTCAACAACCTAACTAATTCTTCCGGGAGTTCACAGTCTTCCTCAACCCCTTCATAATCTTGGTAGATAGCATTGTCGAAGTCATGCATAATCATAACAGGAACATTATCACAGGAATCCGAATGATCAACACTGCATAAATGACGTGCTTATTTCAGAATTTGTTCTTTTCAAAAGAGACGTAAACACACAAAAACACTAGAAAAAGAAAACATTGCCATTTTATTTGTTTTTGTAAAAAAAATTTTAAAAATGAAAGAAAGAGAACACAATTTTTCCTGAAAAATGTCCTTTATTTCATGGTAAAAATAAATTCATTAAAAGCATGGTGGCCCTACAAATGGATCCATGCACCTTGGGCAGAGTGCAAGATTTGACATGCAGTATGATAAAAATGGAAACAAGAAAATTACTTTGACTGCCAAGTAACTTGAACAAAATCTTCAGCAGGCCAGTTCTGGAGCTCCTCCCCAGGTGCACACGGGTGAATCCAGCTATCCAAGTCGCAGTCACTATCCCATTCTTCATCTGTTTCACAAATGTTGTTGTAGTCAAGCATTCCAGCACTAGTGAACATTATAGACTTACTACCCTGAGACCAGCTAGACCCTTCAGGTTGATATCCGAGGTCGAACTTGTCATCTTTCTTTTCCACTTCTATCAGCTTGCCCCAACCCTGGGCATTTCCAGATTGGACTACCTCCTTATCTTGCTTGTAGGAGTATATAGGAGTCCCTTCCTTCTCATGGCTTTGAAGTGCAGCAACCGGAGACAAAGTACTAACATTGACCGTCTCAAAAGCTTGGCAAAGTGTCTCATGGATCTCCCCGTCCATTTCCACATACTTTAAGGTCGACAGATGGCTTACGAAAATATCTTCTTCTCTACATACAGTAACAACTTGGCCGTCTACCACATACTTTAACTTTTGATGCAACATGGATGTTACTGCACCAACATCATGAATCCAGGGACGTCCCAGCAAACAACTATAAGCGGGTTGAATATCCATAACATAGAATGTTCTCTTCAATACCTGAGATCCAATCTTTACCGGTATCTCTACCTCCCCAAACACAGACCTCCTTGACCCGTCAAAGGCTTTTACATTCAAATCACTGGGTCGCAAAACAATGCCATCAACATTCAGCTTCATGAGGGCCTTCTTAGTGAGTACATTGAGAAAAGAGCTTGTATCTACCAAGACATGTTATAGAACAACACCCTTACACTCCATGGTGATGTGTAAGGCCTTGTTGTAATTACGTCCCTCAGAAGTGAGATCTCTCTCTGTGAATCCCAACCCTACTCGAGTTCTCTTCAAATCTTCTCTTCTTCTGAGATCTTCTATCTCTTCCAGAGCCTCATGCAGCTGCTGAGACACCTCCTGTTGTCTCCTGTAAGCCTGTTTAAACTCTTCTCCTTGAGCAGTAATCAGTAGCTTGAACATCTCTTCTTTTCTCTTGTACTCTACCTGATCTTACTCTCTTTTCCCATACACCCAAGTAAGATATTGCCTAGCATCCCTGAGAGCTTTCTTGTTTTTCTTGAACAGTTCTTTTCCCTTGATGTCCATCAACCCTCTTCTCTGGAAGTAAGCCTCCCTTTCTGCCAGCTCTTTGTTCTTAGCCTCTTGTTCTACCTGTACCTTGTGCAGCTTCTCTTCTATAGTCAACTTGGAGAGAGCTAACTGATGATGCAAGCAAACTATTTATGTATGCTCCATTTTCAACTCTTTCAGTTGAGCCTCAAGTCTTTGATAGTCTTTTAAAGGAATAGTGCTTGGTGCTATAGGGATCTGTGAAATTATTTCCTTTGGGTAGAGAGGAAGCTCCAAGGAAAAGGCAATAAAGTAATCTTGACACGCTTCTTCAACCATGCTGCAAAGGGTTCATACATGTTGGGGTCTACCCTCCCAAACTCCTTCTTTCCCTTCTGAGTCCTGATACCCTAAGCCTAGAATACCTGGATGGCCATGTCAACATTCCCCTAAATAGGAAGATACAAAGACTCTCTCACCTCCTCATCAGAAGGGGGTTCTCTCAAAGGATATCCTAATTGCCTTCTCGCCAGCACTAGATTGTAATTGATCATTCCTTTCCTTCCAATCAAAGGAACATTGGGAAACCAGTTACATTTTACAATCATCTCCTTTCCCAACACATCCCTATCATTCCCCCAGCTTATATCACCTGCAGTCAACCCCATCAATCTGCGATACCATTTCCATTCTCCCATCAAATCCTTGAAGGGTCCCACCTTAGGTAATTGTCTTGTAAACCAATCAGCAAATAGAGGCACACAACAACTCACATGACCTCCCTTCTTCTCATTCCTATAGTGAACCCCATAATAAAAGTCACCTAACAAGGTAGGTGTGGGATTCCTTCTGAAGAATATGGCAATAGCCTCCAGGCTTACCATCCCTTGATCACTTGGGAAGAGACTAATTCCATAAACCATCAAAGCTAAGAGTACACTGAATTGCGCCCATTGATCATCTTGAGCATATACTAAGGCTTCCAGAATCAGCATATTGCAAGACAACCCCTTCCCTTTGCTACTGCTCAAGCCATGCTCTACCCTGCTTAGAGGAAAATGACACCTTTGAGCAATCTCCTTTGCCTGAAGTACTCTCCCTGAGTTGTAATAAGGTTGTCTTCCACTAATGGGGACATGCAACAAGCTAGCAATTTCTTCCAGTGTAGGTGCTAAGACATAATCTTGGAATACAAAACAGCGTAATGGAGCATCATAGAACTGAAGTAGAGTATGAATGTTGTCTCTATGGTCTTCTGTTAGTTTGTCCATGTACCTGAGAATTTTCCCAAATTTGGCCCTGAAATCCCCTAAAATCTTGTCATTCATCAGACCTTTCATCTGGTGTAGTTTCTTCACCTCTGGTTGTGGAAATGTGTGATGTGCATTATTCTTTTTGAGAGCTGTGGTGTTGGCCATGTGGATGTGAGACATTAACAGATACCAAAACAAGGTGTGTAAATATAACCTGAAAAATGAAAACACTAAGATGTTAAGGATGCTATGATCTGATGCCGATGCCGATGCAAATGCAAGGCAAGTATGATCAATCTGGAACTGCCTGGGTGCTGTTTGCAAGAGTCAAGTGATTACAAACTATAAGTCCTCTGAATAACAACCCATATACACTTGGACGAGTCACAGATATCCTCAGATCAAACTACCAAACCATCTAGATCAAGAACTCCACAGGTCAAAATATCAGATCAACACATAAGATTGTACTGGCATTGGGTATGATAAGGCTAAAGGGTTCCTGCAAACCTATAAACCCCTCCAAATCTCACAGGTGTGCTCCGGATCAAACATCACAGACTCTCAAAGCCGAATAGCAATAATACTTTCATCATTTCTGAGAAATGGCTCATGACCAAATTAGGGAATCGGTTTGGCATTATGTACTACTTAGGGAGGTCTCAACTGAGTCTGGGAAAAACAAGCATCCCTTATAAGTCCCCAGCTTCAAGCGGTGAAATCGAGAAACAATAGTACATTCATCCCGAAGGGTACAATACTATTGTCATACGACCAGATGCTTTTACTAAGTTCCTATAAAAGAACCAGGCCATCCTATACAAGTTCCAAGTGGGCCCTCAGGTGCGAATGGGTTTTCCACAGAATGTGGTCTATCACTGTCACCACTGGAGAGGGATGTTTCCACAAGGTTCTCAATGATCGGTCCCTAGCCGCACATAACTATCAAAGTTATGTAATGAAGTAGGGAAGATCCCTATATCAAGACATTTCCAAGATGGTCGCGAATATGGGTGTGAACGCACTAATACCCCCATGACAAGATGACATAGGGCCAAAGTGATTGTCCATGCTGTAAACACCCCAAATTTGCCCTCACCCATTCACACCATGGCTTGTGATCATCTCATATGCATAAACTCAATCATATCATCTCATATCACATTTTTGATTCACTGCATAGTTTCTAAGTCATCTGCACCTAGGGTTTGTGATCTGAGCAATCCAAGAACCTTTTGAGCCACTCCAAAGGCAACCAATCACTTCAAAGGGGTCCATATGTGTTCTTGTATCACATTCCATCCTCTCAAAGTCAAGATTTCAAAAGAATCACAAGAACTGAGGTTTGCATGGAAGCAGAGCCAGGCTAGACTGCACAGTTGACCTAAAATTAGGGTTTTGGTTTCAGAGGCCATAACCCCAAATTTTTTGATCATTCTTGTTTCCATTGGTCTCTATATGGTATAGGAAGTATGAATATCAATTTTCATGAAGAGATTCCATGGGGAAGTCATCTGATCAAGGGTTGACTTTTCAGACAAGTCAGTGTAGAATCAGGGCATCTGAGGCCCCCAATGACCCAACCAATGGGTGATCTTCATCATTTTGAGTGTGTATGATCTTTATTTGATCATGGAAGAAGGTTGAAGTTCACAAAAATCAAAAATTTGGAGTTTTTGCAAGTGTTGACTTTTTGGGCATAGTTGACTTTTCAAGAATGCTTCATTTTAGGTCACTTTTCAAGCCTTGATTCTTGATCCAAAAATGCTTCAAATGGAAAAACTTTGGTCATGAAAGTTGTAGAATACATTTTTCCCTTTTCAAAAAGTACAAGAACATGACCTAATTCTTCTTGGATCAAAAGTTATGGTGTGACAAAGTTGGCAAAAATCATTAATTTTCAAGATGTGCACCAAATGTGAATTTTGCAAAATCATGTCTCAAGGCAAAGTGTAACTTCTAGTTGGCATCAAACCATGACACAAACATTCCATGAGCCTTAAAAATCAGAATTGGACCAAGGTTTCACATGGTTATGGTTCATGTAACAAGGCATTTTCCATGAAGTTTCAAAAAGGTAACAACTTGCAAAACCACTCATCACACTTCCTACAACTTGCAACCTTGGATGCTGAGCTTTGCTAGCCCTTGCCCTCACCCTTGCTGCGCCAGCCCATGCCTTGTACTAGCCTAGAACCAAGCCATACCTCTCTTACACAAAAAGTTGACTTTTGGCAAAAGCAAACATCCCAATCACCACAGGCCATGTCACATCCTCTGGCCACTTGCAATTGTTTATACTATCCTTTGGCAGGCCATAACACAAGGAAAGCAAGGCTGAAACACTCAAAAGCATCACACACACCAAAACACTCCATTTTGCATCTCTCTTCGAAACTCTCTGCCCAGCTCATAAACATTCAAACCATTTTCACCAATCAACTCACCATGCCTCATTGAGCCCAAAGCAACCAAGAACCAGGCCTGAAACAAGCCACAACTCCATTTCACCATTTTCACTCCAACTTGCAGTTTCTTTCGAAACTCTCCCCATAGCACACAAACATCAAAACCAACTCCACAAACCTTCTCCACGCATCATCTGGACCACAAAGAACCCCTCACCCTTGCCAGAAACAGCCTGAACCACCATTGCCATTTTCAACTGAGCTTGAGCAGAAGCTGCTCAAACTCTTCATCCAGCCAATATAAATTCCTCTTGAGCATTCAAGCATCACCAGAGGGTCAAGTGGAGGGGATTTCACCAAGAAGGGAGGCCTGAAAGTTGCTGGAGTGAAAGCTTCGAATCTCAGGTACCTCAAGAAATATTTTTCCAGAAATCATTTTTTATGTTCTAAACTTGTTCTCCATGCTTCACTGAATATCTTGATGCTTTTAGTTTCGAAAATGGTGATGAAATGAGGATTTAATTGCTTCCTGAAACTGTTTTGCCCTAGTTTTTGTTTGCTTCGATTCAGCCTTTCCATGAATGATAAATTTGTTTTGAGTGGGGGTTTTGAATCGTGAGCTTGTGGGAATCATTTCTGGGTTCTTAGAATTCATTTTAGATGCGTGTGGAGTGAGTTAGGGATTTTGGGTGAACGGAGAAGATGACCGGAACACTGTTCCGGTCATCTGAATGTGTTTAACGGCGAGATTAGGGCATAAGCATTGATTAGTGAAATTTGAATTTGAGCCGTGAGATGTGGCGCGCAGTCAACTCCCGCGCGTGTGACTTTGAATTCAGGCCCTTGGATTAACTGACTTCTCTTTAATTCATTTAAAATTCATTTATTTTCATTTTCTTTTCATTTGTTTTGCATAATTAATTTAAAATAGCAAAAATGTCTTAAAAATTATGAAACTTTTTCTCATGAGTTTTAATAATTTTTATGACACAAAAAATATTTTATTTTTATTTTTAGCATTTAAAAAGTATTTTTAAATATTTAAAAGATTATTTTTAATTGATTAATGAGAATTAATTTATTAAAAATACTTTTAGGTATCTAAAAATCACCAAAAAATTCATGAAATGTTCTAAGACATTTAGAAACATTGTCCAACCTTCAAACTAAATTTATTTTTTGATCTTGATGCATTTTGAGAATTTTCCATTGAATTAAAATCATTTTTGTGCATTATTTTGATCATAAGTTCAAAAAATCATTTCTGCCTATCTATGAAGAGTTGGACATTGATTCTTTTTGCATTGCATTGTGTTTAGTATGTAGTTTCTAGGATTAAATGGCCATGATTTGATTCCTCATTTTCAATTTGTTTGGTATTTCTTTTGTTTAGGAACCCTAAAAACCCTAAAATCTTGTAAAAATCATAACTTGAGATTGGTTAAGAGTTGAGATTTCCCCTTTGGACCTTGGTTTAGTATGGGATTAGGGGTCCTTTGAGTGGCATTTTCCATTTTTTATCTTAGGGTTTGCTTCTGTTTTTGGTTTTTGTTTGATGTTTGATTCATAAACCCTAATTTGGGCTTTCATTTGCATCCCTTTTGCATTCTCTTGCATAACATGACTTGCCATGACATTCCATGCCTCCATTTGATTCATTTGACATCATAAGACATATAGAAAGCATGTTTGATCATTGCATCATGTGTTTGCCATGTTGTTTGCCATGTGCACTTCATAACTTTCCATGTATGTTCATGCTCCTTAACTTGCTTCACATGCATCCATAAACTTGTATGATCATTTCCATGTGTTGCCTCATGTTTGTAGCATCTCATAGCATCATTTTCATCATCAACATGCTTCTGGTTTTGTTTATCATCATGTCATCTCATCCCACTTTGCATTGCATTTCTTTTCTAACCTTTCAGGTGGTAAGTGATTTTGGGAAGTGAATTTGCCTTCACTTCTCATAACTTTTCTTTTCATCTCTATTGCATCCATTGCTGCATTTTGATATGTGTTTGGGTTATGAGCTTGCTCATTCTTCTTCTTCCCACTTTCTCTCTTCAAGTGACTTGACTTCTTGAATGAAGCAAGTTGCTTTGCTTCTCTTGATCCTTTCATCTGCTTCCTGGTGGTTCCATTGAAGATTTCTCTTGAAAACCTCACAAACCTTAGGAACAACCAAGCATGACAATGATTAGGGTTTTGATTAGTCTCCCCTCTTAGTTTTACCTTTGTGTCTCTTTTGAGTCTTCTCTTCTCACCTCATAATCAGGGACTAAACCCTAAAGGCTTTAAGGCTTTGTGATTAAGCTTATGCCTGCATCCTTCTCTTAGGATGGAGTATATAACTTTAATCATAAGTGTTAAACCCTTAATGTGTTTAACTCCTTTAATCAATCCATCTAATAATCATCAAGACATCACACTTGTAACTTGGGCCTTGCATTAGGGTTCTAATTCTTCCTTAATTGGTTAAGAAGGACTAACCATAGTGTTAATGGACAAGTCCCCCTCAAGTTGTCTTATAAACCCTAAAACTCACTTCATCATCATATCATTAACTAAAATCCACTCAATAAAGGCTTGTTTTGTCATGAGATTAATCCCTAATCATGGATTAAGTTGAGGAGCTTTCCTCAGCTTAAACATTCTCATCTATTATCCTTCTATTAGGATGGTGTAATGGGTCTGTTTAATCCTTGATTATGGCTTAACCTCATAACTCAACACTAAACAAAAACAACAAAAACATTCAAATAATCACAAGTAGGTTAATGATCTTAACTCTACATCAAAAGGTGATTAAGTGTGAGAATCTGACTTCACACTTAAGGTATTCTCATTACCCCTAATCAGAGGGAAGATGTGATGAGTTTACTAAATCCATTGGTTTAGGCTTAAGCTCATTAACTCATGACAAACTTCCAAAAGCAATAAAAGACTGAAAGCTCAAAAACAAACAATAATCGTCTCCTCCGGGATTCTTTTCTCATCTCATTCACTCACAAACGAGAGCTCGATTCTTCCGTCTAATGCAAGACAGTTTGCACCTGAGCCAGACAGGTCATACACTTGAGCATAGACAAGTAAGCAGTTCACAAGTCAATTCATCTTTTAGTCTCTTTGGGTCGAACTACGGTGTTCTGACTTCCTCATTGCACGAGAGGATACGTAGGCATAACTTAACAGTTATCGAACAAAAGTCTCTGTATATTCCCCTCCTTTCAGCATTATTCTTTAAGCCTCATTGTCATGAGCATTTCACTCTTGTCCTTACACTGACACTGTATATATTACACTTCACTTCCTTTACACTGACACCTGTACATCCTTTTCCAGCTCTTTGCACACAAATTGCACTGACACTACCCCTTTAAACACAAATCTTTTAAGCGTGGATCCCGTCGAGTACGGCGGACAATCTGGGTGCTAATACCTTCCCAGGTTGTAACCAACCCCCTTTCTCAGTCTCTCTGGTTCGCAACCGTCTTATCCACCTTTTTCTAGGTCTATGCAGCATTACCTTTCCTCCGGGATAAAAATGCCTAGCTGGCGACTCTATTCATCTCCAGTGAGTTCACGGCTGTGTGTTCTCATTGTCCCTCTCGCCGACCGTTCGCGTCTGTACCTTTATTTGGGCCGGTCCCATTTATCGGGAGCAACAGCTTGGCGACTCTGCTGGGGAACCTTATACTGCAACCAGGGCTTCTGGTTCTTTTTGTGGGTTCCTCCTAGCGCTTGTTTGATTTGTGTTTACTGGGGTGTTATGTGCTTATTTGTGGGTGTATTTGTATTTATTTTGTGCAGTTTTGTTTATTGCTTTCTTATAGTTTTATGCATATATTCATATTGTCATACTGTGCTGCTGGCTGGATCTGTTGTTTGCTTTGGTGGGTGGGTGATTCATTGAGAGTTAAGGTCCTATACCTGGGACCTGAGTGACACCTAGGCTAGAGTGAATCATATTCTTTCCCATTCCATTTCGGTCTGGTGCGGGAATATGAAACACGGTTCAGATGTGGGTTTCTTCTTGAGAACTCTGTGTTGCAGATTTCCTGCAATGCTAGGGCTATCTGGGAAGCCTGCTAAGTCTGGATGACCTTTAGTATCGACCTTCAGAAACTGAGGTGAATTAGAGGAGGAACTTTTATGGTTATTGTAAACACTGTACCTCCGGGTTAGAAGTGTTTACACTTCTCATAACTGATCCAAGTCTGAGGATCCTTGTTTTAGAACACCACCTGTGAGGGGGTTGGGCTGTTTACAGGTTTGCAGGTACCTTGACCTCAGAATACCCTTGTTACTTTGACTTTGTTAAGAGTACTCTATTTTGGAACAGTTCTTGTGATTCTAAACCCTGGACATGTGGCTCTTTATTTTGAGCCCCCTACCTTGGTTACTGGATTTATAGACCTCCATCTGGTATTCTTGAGTATGTCTTGGACCTATATCAGAACAGTTGATCAGATCCAGCTCAGTCACAGACCCTTGCATATCATTTGCATACATAATCATTGCATCATATTGACATTTGCTTATTTGTTTCAGGGTATCCATCTTCATGTGGTTTTGGTTTTGACCCCATCTTCAGTATTGACCTATCTTCACCAGCATCTGCTTCAGTTATCATCAGCACCAGCCAATCAGTGGCCTACTTCTTCAGCGTTATCATCAACACCTGTCCCTACTCAGTCTTCAGCATCATGGCTCCTAAAAAGAGCAACATCACCTATCACTTTTTCCAGCCAGAGCTATCAGACATCAGGAGGATTCAAACCCTGATCACTCCAGATCACATACCATTGTTCAGGGAAAGCTATGGAGATATACTAGATATGGTTATGGATCTGGACCCTTCACAAAGAAGTCTGATCCACACTTGCATTCAATTCTATGATCCCCCACTGAGATGTTTCACCTTTCAAGACTTTCAGTTGGGCCCCTTATTGGAAGAGTACTCTTCATTAGTTGGTATGCCTATCAGGGGTGGAATCCCTTTCAACCCTGAGATGGTCTTTCCTGCTAATGGAGAAGTAGCAAAAGCTTTGCATCTGGAACCTGTTTTGATTGAGCAGCATATGACTTCTAAAGCTGGGATCCCTGGCTTCCATCTGGATTTCCTGATCTCTCAAGCTACTTTGAAGGCCTCTTTAGGAGAGTGGAAAGCTGTTTGTGCCTTGTTGGCTTTGAGCATATATGGAATTGTGTTTTTTGCAGATGAGCCTCGATTCATTAGCAAGAATGCAATCCATCTGTTCATCCTGAAGAACCCAGTGCCCACTTTATTGGGGGATCTCTACTATTCAGTGCATCAGAGGAATGAAAAGCAGAGGGGAAGATTAGTGAGGTGTTGTGCTCCATTGTTCCACACTTGGCTTCTCAGGCATCTGCCCAAGACAGATGCATTTCTGAACCCTCATCAGCAGAGCAACTGGGCTAAGAGACTCACTGCCCTAACCTCAGCAGATATCAGGTGGTGTACTCAAAGCACCAAGGGCAAGGATATCATCACCAGCTGTGGGCATTTTCCCAATGTGCCCCTAGTAGGAGTTAAGGGTAGTATTAATTACAACCCTCTTCTGTTCAGAAGGCAACTGGGCTATGCACTGGTCCATACTCCTAGGGCATAGGACTTGGTTGAAACTCTTTATTGTGAGAACAAGATTAATTTGGCTATTGTTAGGCAGGCTGCCTGGGCCTGGGATAATGTTCAGACTAAAGGGGTGACCATTTTGGGGAAGTGCAACAATGTGGCATCAGCACAATATTATGAATGGTCCCGTGCCAGGGCTCAATTCTCCGGGATGCCCTTTACCATAGAAGACATGCCTGAGTCATCTTCTTCATCACCACCTGCCACTGTCAGTTTGGAGGAGTTTGAGGGTTTGAAGGGAAGAAATGAGAAGCTAACCCAGGCTTTGCAGAAGACCCTCCGGGAGAGGAGTGAGGGTATGAGGGAGATTGAAAGGTTGGAGAAGTTGAGAGTAGAGCATCTGACTAAGATTGAGAAGTCTGGGGATTATATCAAAAAGTCTAAAGCTGGAGAACAAATTCTGAAGAATGCTTGCAAGGAAGCCCAGTTCCAGAGAGCAAGGACAGACTTGTATTTGAAGGAGAGTCAAGCCCGGTGGGTCAGGATCACCGAGGCTCGTACTCTAGAGGACAAGAGAGTTCAAGACAAGATGGAGCAACTGGAAGCTAGTGCAAAAGAACAGGAAGAAGCCCTGGCAGCAGCCCAGAGAGAGATATCAGAGTTAAAGATCAAAGCAGGAGTGAAGAGGTCCAAAGACCAAAGTCAGCACAAGAAGCTAGCAGCAGCTGTTACAACCCGGAATCTCCTCATCAGGAATCTCACGGAGCGTCCGGCTGATCCTGTGACCGAAGCACTTCTCAAGGAAGTTCGTGAGGATGAGTTTGGTCTTGGTGTTTGACCATTTGTTTGTTGTTGCTTTCTTTCCATGTACTTTTATTTTATTGTAATGTATTTTGACCCCTTAGAGGGCTTGTGTTGTAGAATGAACAAGTTGTATTATTTCGCCTTCTGTAATATATTTGTGTTAGCTTGCTTCATCTGAGTTTTCTTCAAACAACAACAACAGCATCTTCGAGGGTCTGGAAGGGTCAAAACTGAAAGCCAAGCCGGATACCTTGAGAGCAAATAAGCATAACTGCATTGCATGCTAACCCTTTTGTTTGTTTTGTAGGTTTTTGTTTTATTGCCACTAACTCTGTTGTGATGTTCAGGAACTATTGCTAGGCGCCGGGTATTTCCCCTCAACCGTCCGCACCGTTATCCAACCCGAAATAACCTTCCGGGAATTCAAATGGATCAGGTACAGCAGGACCTTGCTGAGGTCAGAAATCAATTGGCGAATGAAAGGCTAGAAATGAGGAATCAATTGACTCAGTTTATGGAAGTTATGAACAACATGGCTCAGAGCCAGGAAAGATTGAGGGCCATGGTGGAAAGGCAGAATCAAGAGGATCCACATATAGGGACTGCCGGCACCAGCAATAATGAAAGGGTCCAACCTCATGTAAATCCCCCTGTATTTGGACCACACCTCCATCCTGAGGTCAACATCCCTGCAAATGTTCAAGGGACTGCCACCGCAGCCAGGGTACTTCAAGAAGACCCCCAAGAGGACCAATTCACAGTAATGGGTGCTGGGGAGGAAGCTTATGATAGAAGGTTGGATGAGATAGCCGAGAAATTAAGGTCCTTAGAGTCTCAAAATTCTTTGGGCTTTGACGTCATGGACATGGGCTTGGTAGACGGGGTCAGGATTCCCCATAAGTTCAAGCCTCCTTGTTTTGAAAAATACAACGGGACTTCATGCCCCCGGACTCATCTACAATCATTTCTGGGAAGGCTGAAGGCCTATACTATGGATGAGAAGCTCTGGATGTTCTATTTCGAAGACAGCTTGACTGGAGCGTCAAGAGAATGGTACTCTCACTTGACAAGGGCAACTATTAGATGCTGGAAGGACCTGGCTGAGGCCTTCATCAGACAGTATCAGTATAACTTAGACATGGCACCCAACAGGACCCTCCTAATGGGAATGTCACAGTCGTCAAGGGAAAGTTTATGAGAATATGCCCAGAGATGGAGGCAACTGGCTGCTGCTGTTCAGCCACCTATGTCTGAAAGGGAAATGGCAGATATGTTCATGAACACCCTTCAGGGGACTTACATTGACAGGCTGGCTGCTTTCTCTTCCACTAGCTTCACAGATGTTGTCATAGCTGGGGAGAGAATTGAAAGCCTATTGAAGATGGGTAAGATCTCAGACAATGGTGCAAGCTCGTCCAGTAGTACAAGAAAGCCTTTCGCGGGCCCGAGAAGAACTGGCGAGACCAATGCCATCCACACCAACAGGGGCAGGCCCCAATATGTTCACAGATCAGTGGCAGCAGTCACCATTCCTGCTCCAGCTCACCCTCAACCCGTTTATCAACCTCCCCAGCAAAACTATCAGCCACAACCTCAGTACCATCAGCAAAATCAGTATCCTCCAAGGAATTACAACAACAGCAACACCAATAACAACAGTCAACAAAGGCCATTTCAACAGAGGCCTTCTCAAGCTAACAGGGTGATCGATCCGATCCCTATGCCATATGCTACTCTGCTGCCACAACTCCTGAAACTCAACCTAGTTGAGCTAAGGACGTTGGCACCTCCAGATCCCAACAGTTTACCCAGGAATTATGACTCCAATGCTAGGTGTGCTTTTCATTCAAACGCACCTGGCCACAGTACAGAAAAGTGCAGAGCGCTGCATATGAAGGTACAAGACCTGGTAGACTCGAAAGCTCTGAATTTCGCACCTCCACCCAATGTCAATAAGAACCCGATGCCGAACCACGGTGGTCCTAGAATTAACTCTATTGAAGAAGACAAGCCGTCTTATTTAATAACCAGTGTGGGTCAGATCAGGACACCGTTGGTAGAAATCAAGGCTCAACTCCTGGAATGTCAAATGTTCCCGGGGTTTGAGTTGGGTTGTGCTTACTGCAATATCTCGGTAAATGGGTGCGATAATTTGAGGAATGGCATAGATGGCCTTATTCAGAGTGGCCAACTTCAGATCACCACATCATTTCCAACAAATCCACCAATCTCATCAGCAACAATTTCAGAACCTCCTACAACTGCAGCAACCATTGTTCCTGACAATTCTTCGGTTTCATCCACAAGTACTCCATCTATCGTCTCAACTGATCAGTTATCAGCAAATTTTTCTTCTACAACTTCAGCTTCACTCCATTTTGAATCTCCTACAACAATAACATCCATCCTTCCGACAATGTCTCCTACAACTCCAGCAACAAATCATGAAGATGTCTCAACTGTCACCATATTCTATGATCCTGAAAACAACTCTGCCTACAATTCAGAAGGTGCTGCTCCCATTAGAGCACCAGTTATAATTTATTACGATCCACAGACAATCACAGTTCCTTCAACAGCCGCAATCAGTCCAGTCACCATCACGGTGCCTGGACCAGTACCTTACGAAAGCAGCAAGGCCATCCCCTGGCATTACGGCTCTGACTTGTACTGCGAAGGACAAAGAATCACTTTTGAATCATCAACCCCTGCACCACAAATTGACAATGTGGGTGGAGGCGGAGGCTTCACCCGAAGCGGACGTCTCTTCGCCCCACAAATTCAGAGACCCACAGCCGAAGCAGAAGCTGCTGCCAAGGCAAAAGGGAAGAGCCCTGTGCAGGAAGATCAAGCTGTTAAGGAATCTTTGAAGACACCATTCGATCAAGAGGTTGATGAGTTCATGCGAATCATCAAAAAGAGTGATTATAAAATAGTGGATCAGCTTCATCAGACGCCTTCCAAGATCTCAATCCTATAATTGCTTATGTGCTCCGAAGCCCATCGGAATGCACTACTCAAAGTCTTGCACGCAGCTTACGTGCCTGAAGAGATCACGGTCAATCAGCTGGAAGCAGTAGTGGGAAATGTTAATGCTAGTTACGGACTAGGGTTCACCAATACTGACTTGACAACGGAAGGCCGCAACCATAACAAAGCCTTGCACATAACCATGGAATGCAAAGGTGCTGTCCTTTCCCATGTGCTGGTAGACACGGGGTCATCCCTCAATGTCTTACCTAAGAAGGCCCTGGTGAAGCTAGAATATGATGGGTTGGCATTGAGACCCAGCAACCTGGTGGTGAGAGCTTTTGATGGTTCAAAGAGATCGGTTCTGGGAGAGATTGAGTTACCCGTAACGATTGGCCCGCAGACTTTCACAACTATCTTCTACGTGATGGATATACAGCCCGCCTACAGCTGTTTATTGGGTAGGCCATGGATTCACGCTGCTGGCGCCGTGACCTCTACCCTTCACCAGAAGTTAAAATATGAGTGGGAGGGTCAAATCGTTACAATCTGCGGAGAAGAGGATATTTTTGTCAGCCACCTGGCTACTTATAAATACATTGAAATGGACGGAGAGATCCATGAAACAATGAGCCAGGGGTTTGAAGCTTTGAATGTGAATGAAACATTTGTTGTGCCTGGTACTTCAATATCATCATACCAACAAGCCCGGAAGGTTGTTGAGGAAGGAACTGCCCAAGGCTGGGGCAAACTGCTACCGGTGGAGAAGAAAGAAGACAGATTTGGGTTGGGTTACAAACCAACTCAACAAGGTCAAGCAGCGGCTGCGAAAGAGCCCAATTTTGTGAGTGGGGGGATG
Organism: Lathyrus aphaca; assembly: GCA_963966055.1. Lineage (NCBI taxonomy): Eukaryota > Viridiplantae > Streptophyta > Magnoliopsida > Fabales > Fabaceae > Lathyrus > Lathyrus aphaca. The sequence goes on from OZ014523.1 coordinate 168,455,601, forward strand.
CTTACCCCTGATGCTATCAACTGTCTGGAAGACGAGCTGGAAGAAGAACGCAACCTGGAAAGCTGGATTCGTCCAAAGATCCCGGGGAGCAGTGTCTCGAACTGGTCTTCCCAGGAAATTATAAGAGTTACTCATGCAGAGTAATTATTATTTCCTGTATTTTTATAAGCATGCATCAAAGTCTTGCATCTTGCCCAAGATGACAAGACTCATTTTGTAATCGGGCCATCTGTACTTTTTTGTGCAAACAAGATCAATTAATGAAATATCAGACATCTTTTTGCAAACGAGTCTTTTTCTTTTCGTTCACTGTTTTTCTATTTTTCTTTTTGTACAAAAAATAAATGGCAGTGTTTTCAAAATGACAACTTTTATTTCACTTTTCTAAAGCAAGATTAAAATCAGATCACTAAAATGAACAAACTGAACCCTTGCAGAGAGTGCCTTCCAGACTGCACCGACAACAGCACGGCTGTGACTTCGTATGACTTTGACAATCCAATCAATCAAGCTGATGAAGGGGTTGAAGAAGAATATGAGCTTCCTGAAGAGCTAGCCAGGTTGTTAAGACAAGAGGAAAAGGTTATTACTCCTCACCAGGAGGAGGTTGAAGTGATCAATCTTGGTACAGATGAAGACGTGAAAGAAGTTAAAATCGGGGCCTGCCTACAAGACTCAGTGAAGAGACAACTGATCGACCTGCTTCAAGAGTATGTGGACGTGTTTGCTTGGTCGTATCAAGATATGCCGGGATTGGATACCGATATTGTCGTGCACAAGCTACCTCTGAGAGAAGAATGCCCGCCAGTTAAACAGAAACTGCGCCGTACTCGCCCAGACATGGCTATGAAAATCAAGGAGGAGGTACAAAAGCAATGGGACGCCGGGTTCCTTGCTGTAACTAGCTACCCGCCGTGGATTGCTAACATAGTACCTGTGCCTAAGAAAGACGGAAAAGTAAGGATGTGTGTTGACTACCGGGATCTGAACAGAGCCAGCCCGAAAGATGACTTCCCTTTACCTCACATTGATGTATTGGTGGATAATACGGCTCAGTTCTCGGTATTCTCCTTCATGGATGGATTTTCAGGATACAACCAGATTAAGATGTCACCTGAAGACATGGATAAGACAACATTCATCACACCCTGGGGCACGTTCTGTTACAAAGTGATGCCATTCGGACTGAAGAATGCTGGCGCAACATATCAGCGGGCTATGGTAACATTATTCCACGATATGATCCATAAAGAAATCGAGTGTTATGTGGATGACATGATTGCCAAGTCCCTTACCGAGGAAGATCACCTGGTGAATCTGCTGAAATTGTTCAAGCGTCTGAGGAAGTACCAGCTGAAGTTGAACCCCAACAAATGCACATTCGGGGTGCGATCCGGTAAGCTGCTGGGATTTATTGTAAGCGAGAAAGGGATTGAAGTTGACCCTGACAAAGTCAAAGCTATTCAAGAGATGCTGTAAACACCCCAAATTTGCCCTCACCCATTCACACCATGGCTTGTGATCATCTCATATGCATAAACACAACATATCATCTCATATCTCATTTTTGATTCACTGCATAGATTCTAAGTCATCTGCATCTAGGGTTTGTGATCTGAGCAATCCAAGAGCTTCTTGAGGCACCCCAAAGGCAACCAATCAACTCAAAGTGGTCCATGTGTGTTCCTATATCATATTTCATCTCCTCAAAGTCAAAATTGCAGAGGAATCATAAGAACTAGGGTTTGAGTGGATGCAGAGCCAAGTTGAACTGCACAGTTGACTGAAAATTAGGGTTTTGGTTTCAGAGGCCATAACTCCAAATTTTTTGGTCATTCTTGTTTCCATTGATCTCTATATGGTATAGGGAGTATGCATATCAATTTTCATGAAGAAATTCCATGGGGAAGTCATCTGATCAAGAGTTGACTTTCTAGACAAGTCAGTGCAAAATCAGGGCATCTGAGGCCCCCAATGACCCAACCAATGGGTGATCTTCATCATTTTGAGTGTATATGATCTTTATTTGATCATGGAAGAAGGTTGAAGTTCATAGAAATCAAGAATTTAGGGTTTTTGCAAATGTTGACTTTTTGGGCATAGTTGACTTTTCAAGAATGCATCATTTTATGTCATTTTTCAAGCCTTGATTCTTGATCCAAAAAGGCTTCAAATGGAAAAAATTTGGTCATGAAAGTTGTAGATCTCATCTTTCCCTTTCCAAAAAGTACAAGAACATGACCTAATTCATTTTGGATCAAAAGTTATGGTGCATCAAAGTTGGCAAAAATCACTAAATTTCAAGACATGCACCAAATGGGAAACTTGCAAAATCATACACCAAGTCAAATTGCAACCTCTAATTGGTATCAAACCAGCACATAAGCATTCTCTAAGTCCTAAAAGTCAAGTTTGAACCAAGATCACATGTTGTTTAGTTCATGTAACAAGGCATTTTTATCATGAAAGTCCATAAAGCAACAACTTGCAAAAACTATCATCACATCTCACCCACTTGATTTCTTGGATGCTGAACCAGCCCTAGCTTCTCTCCATGCCATGCTGCGCCAGCCCTAGTCCTTGTACTTGCCTAGTATCAAGCCCATGCTTCTCTTACAAGATTTTTGACTTTTGGCAAAAGCAAACTTACCAATCACAAAAGCACAAGTCACATCATCCAGCCAATCAGATTTGTTTATGTGGACAATTTGCAAGCTAAACATAAGAAGAAGCAAGGCTGAAACTCTCCCCACCATCACATACACCAAAACACTCCATTTTGCATCTTCATTCGAATTTGTTTCCTCAGCTTACAAACACAAAAGCCAAGTCCATAGATCAAATCACCATGCTTCATTGACCCCAAACCCACAAGACCCAGGCCTGAAACAAGCCACAACCCCATTTCACCATTTTCACTCCATAAAGCAAAAGCATTCGAATCTGCTTCTACAAGCCAAGAACACTCAAACAAACTCCACACATCAACTCATCTTGCTCCACTGACCAGAAACCACCCACTACCTTGGCCTGAAACCCTCCATAACTCAAATACGATTTCCACATGCCCTTGGTCAGAACTTCTGCAAATTCACTCAAGAGGCTTTTTAAACTCCAACTAAGCATCCAAAGCTTCAAAGGGGGATCATTGGAACCTGTTTGAGCCAAAGAACTAGCCAGAGAGTGCCAGGAGTCAAAGCTTCGATTCAGGTAGCTTTGGAATTTCATTTTTCCAGAACTCTCTTTTCTTGTTTCTAAAATGATCCTTATGTTCCCCTGAGTGCATTGAACCTTTTACTTTTGAAAACGATTGAGTTTTGGGGTTGTATGCTTGATCTGAAAGTTTGCCCGAAAATTTGTTCTTGCTTGTTTCTCTTGATTTAGTGGAAATAAATGGGGTTTAAGTTAGGGTTTAGGTTTAATGATGTTCAGGGATGAAATCTGGAGAGTTTGGTGGTGTTTTGATGCGTATTCAGTGAGATAGTAGTTTTGACTTGCCGGAGAAGACGACCGGAACAGTGTTCCGGTCGCCTGAAAGTCATTAGGGTTTGTTTAATTAGGGTTAAGTGTAATTAAGCCAGTTTGAATGTGGTCCGTTCATTCCCGCGCCAAGTCAATTCCCGCCCTGGCCACTTTGAATCTCACGCGTTGGATTTGAATACTTTTCATTAAATCAGATTTAATTCATTTATTTTCATTTATTTTTCTTTTGTTTTGCATAATTATTTAAAAATAGCAAAAATACCTTAAAAATTATGAAACTTTTTCTTTAAGGTTTTATTAATTTTTAAGACCCAAAAACATTTTTTATTTTATTTTTATCATTAAAAAAGTATTTTTAAATATTTAAAAGATTATTTTTAATTGATTAATGGGAATTAATTAATTAAAAATACTTTTAGGTATTTAAAAATTACAAAAAAATTCATGAAATGTTCTAAGACATTTAGAAACATTGTCCAACCTTCAAACCAAATTTCTTTTTTGATCTTGATGCATTTTAAGAATTTTTCATTGAATTAAATCATTTTTTATGCATTATTTTGATCACATGTTTGAAAATTCATTTCTGCCTATTGGTGAAGGTTGAGACATTGATTCTTTTTGCTTTGTCTTTTGTTTTACATGTAGTTTCTAGGGTAAAAAGGCCATGAATTGTTCTTGCATTTTCAAATTGTTTGGCATTTGTTTTGTTAAGAACCCTAAAAAACCCTAATAACTTAGAAAAATCATATCTTGAGTTTGGTTGAGAGTTGAGAGCTCCCCTTTGGGCAGTGGTTCATCATAGGCCTAGGGTTTCTTTGGGTGCCATTTTCCATTTTTTATCATGAGTTTTGCTTCTGTTTTTGGTTTGTGTTTGATGTTTGATCCATGAACCCTAATTTGGGCTTTCATTTGCATCCCTCTTGCATTTCCTTGCATAACATGACTTGTCATTGCATTTTGTGCATTCTTGTGATCCATTTGACATCTTAAGACATGTATAAAGCATCTTTGATCATTGCATCTCATATTTGCCATGTCATTTGTCTTGTATGATTCATAACTTTTCATGTGTATCCCTGCTTCTAAGCTTGTACCATTTGCATTCATGATCTTGTATGAACATCTCCATGCCTTGTCTCATGTTTGCAGCACCTCATAACATCATAATCATCATCAACATGCTTCTGGTTTTGCTTAGCATCATATCATTTCATCTCATCTTGCATTGCATTGCATTTTCTTTCTAACATTGCAGGTGGTAAGTAAACTTGAGAAGTGGATTTGCCTTCACTTCTCATACCTTTTCTTTTCATCTCTCTTGCATCCATTGCTGCATTTTTATATGTGTTTGAGTTTGAGCTTGCTCATTCTTCTTCTTCCCACTTTCTTTCTTCAAGTGACTTGACTTCTTGAGTGAAGCAAGTCATTTTGCTTCTCTTGATCCTTTCATCTGCTTCCTGGTGGTTCTTCTGAAGATTGTTCTTGCAAACCTCACAAACCTTAGGAACAACCAAGCATGATAATGAATTAGGGTCTTGATTAGTCTCCCCTCTTAGCTTTTACCTTTGTGTCTCCTTGAGTCCTCTCTTCTCACCTCATAATCAGGGACTAAACCCTAAAGGCTTTAAGACTTTGTGATTAAGCTTATGCCTGCATCCTTCTCTTAGGATGGAGTGTATAACTTTAATCCTAAGTATTAAACCCTTAAGGTGTTTAAATCTCTTAATCAATTCATCTAATAAGTATCAAGACATCACACTTGTAACTTGGGCCTTGCATTAGGGTTCTAATTCTTCCTTAAGTGGTTAAGAAGGACTAACCCTAGTGTTAATGGACAAGTCCCCCTCAAGTTGTCTTACAAATCATAAAAAACACTTCATCATCATACCATTAATCTAAATAAAATCCACTTAATCAAAGGCTTGTTTTGTCATGGGTTTAATCCCTAATCATGGATTAAGTTGAGGAGTTTTCCTCAGCTTAAACATTCTCATCTATTATCCTTCTTTTAGGATGGTGTAATGAGTCTGTTAAATCCCTGATTATGGCTTAACCTCATTACTCAACACTAAAAAAAATCACAAAAACATCTAAATAATCACAAGTAGGTTAATGATCTTAACTCTACATCAAAAGGTGATTAAGTGTGAGAATCTGACTTCACACTTAAGGTATTCTCATTACCCCTAATCAGAGGGAAGATGTGATGAGTTTACTAAATCCATTGGTTTAGACTTAAGCTCATTATCTTATGACAAATCTTCAAAAAGCAATAAAAGACTGAAAATACAAAAACAAACAATAATCGTCTCCTTCGGGATTCTTTTCTCATCACCTTCACTCATAAACGAGAACTAGCTTCTTCCGTCTAATGCAAGACAGTTTGCACCTGAGCCAGACAGGTCATACACTTGAGCATAGGCAAGTAAGCAGTTCATCAGTCAATTCATCTTTCAGTCTCTTTGGGTCGAACTACGGTGTTCTGACTTCCTCATTGCACGAGAGGATACGTAGGCATAACTTAACAGTTATCGAACAAAAGTCTCTGTATATCCCCCCTCCTTCCAGCTCATTTCTTTAGCCTCATTATCATGAGCATCTCATCTTTGTTCTCACACTGACACTGCATATATATCACACTTCACTTCTTTTACACTGACACCTGTACATCCTTTTCCAGCTCATTTATACACAGACTGCACTGACACTACCCCTTTAAAACACAAATCTTTTAAGCGTGGATCCCGTCGAGTACGGCGGACAATCTGGGTGCTAATACCTTCCCAGGTTGTAACCAACCCCCTTTCTCAGTCTCTCTGGTTCGCAACCGTCTTATCCATCTTTTTCTAGGCCTATGCAGCATTGCCTTTCCTCCGGGATAAAAATGCCTAGCTGGCGACTCTTTTCATCTCCAGTGAGTTCACGGCTGTGTGTTCTCACTGTTCCCCTCGCCGACCGCTCGCGTCTGTATCTTCATATGACCCTGTGTCACTTGTCGGGAGCGACAGCTTGGCGACTCTGCTGGGGACCCTTATACTGCAACCAGGGCCTCTGGTTCTTTTTGTGGGTTCCTCCTAGCGCTTGTTTGATTTGTGTTTACTGGGGTGTTATGTGCTTATTTGTGTTTGTATATGTTTTATTTTTTCTTTATGTACAGTTGCTTTACTGCTTTCTTTACTGCATTTATATATCATACTGTCATTGTTGCTGGCTGGATCTGGTTTTTTCTTTGGTGGGTGGGTGTTTCATTGAGAGTTAAGGTCCTGTACCTGGGACCTGAGTGACACCTAGGCTAGAGTGAATCATATTCTTTCCCATTCCATTTCGGTCTGGTGCGGGAATATGAAACACGGTTCAGATATGGGTTTCTTCTTGAGAACTCTGTGTTGCAGATTTCCTGCAATGCTAGGGCTATCTGGGAAGCCTGCTAAGTCTGGATGACCTTTTAGTATTGACCTTCAGAAGCTGAGGTGAATTAGAGGAGGAATTGTTATGGTTATTGTAAACACTGTACCTCCGGGTTAGAAGTGTTTACACTTCTCATAACTGATCCAAGTCTGAGGATCCTTGTTCTAGATCATCACCTGTGAGGGGGTTGGGCTGTTTACAGGTTTGCAGGTACCTTGACCTCAGAATACCCTGTTACTTTGACTTTGTTAAGAATGCTCCATGTTGGATAGTTCTTGTGATTCTAAAACCCTGGACATGTGGCTCTTTATTTGAGTCTCCCTACCCTGGTTACTGGATTTTTTAGACCTCCATCTGGAATTCTTGAACACACATGGATCTATACCAAGGCAGTTAATCAGATCCAGCTCAGTCACAAACCCTTGCATATCATTTGCATACATACTCATTGCATCATATTAACATTTGCTTATTTGTGTTTCAGGGTATCCACCTTCATCTGGTTTTGGTTTTGACCCCATCTACAGTTTTGACCTATCTCCACCAGCACTTGCTTAAGCCTGTCAGCCATATACTTCAGTTACTTGCACTAGCCAGCCAGTGGCCCACTCCTCAGCATCTTCATCAGCACTTATCCTACTCAGTCTCAGCATCATGGCTCCAAAGAAAAGCAACATCACCTATCATTTCTTCCAACCAGACTTGTCAGACATCAGGAGGATCCAAACCCTGATCACTCCAGATCACATACCCTTGTTCAGGGAGAGTTATGGAGATATACTGGACATGGTTATGGATCTGGACCCATCTCAGAGGAGCCTGATCCACACCTGCATTCAGTTTTATGATCCTCCATTGAGATGTTTCACCTTTCAGGACTTTCAGTTGGGGCCTCTTCTGGAAGAATACTCATCATTGACTGGTCTGCCCATCAAAAGAGAAATCCCATTCAACCCTGAAATGGTCTTTCCTAGCAATGGAGAGGTAGCAAAAGCTTTGTACCTGGAGCCTGCTTTGATTGAGCAACACTTGACCTCTAAAGCTGGGATCCCTGGATTTCATCTGGACTTCCTGATTTCTCAAGCTAGTCTGAAGGCCTCCTTGGGGGAGTGGAAAGCTGTTTGTGCTCTATTGGCCTTAAGTGTGTATGGAATTGTGTTGTTTGCAGATGAGCCTCGATTCATTAGCAAGAATGCAATCCACTTGTTCATCCTGAAGAACCCTGTGCCAACTTTATTGGGGGACCTCTACTATTCAGTGCATCAGAGGAATGAGAAGCAGAGGGGAAGATTAGTGAGGATTTGTGCTCCATTATTCCATGCTTGGCTTCTCAGGCATCTACCCAGGACCGATGCATTTCTAAATCCTCATCAGCAAAGCAACTGGGCTAAGAGACTCACTGTCCTAACTTCATCAGATATCAGATGGTGTACTCAGAGCACCAAGGGCAGAGATATGATCACCAGCTGTGGGCACTTTCTCAATGTGCCTTTAATAGGAGTTAAGGGGAGTATCAACTACAACCCTCTGCTGTTCAGGAGACAATTGGGCTATGCACTGGTCCACACTCCCAGGGAACAAGACTTGGTTGAGACCCTCTACTGTGAGAACAAGATTAGTTTGACTGTTGTTAGGCAGGCTGCCTGGGCCTGGGATCATGTTCAAACCAAGGGAATCACCATTCTGGGGAAGTGCAATAATGTGGCATCAGTCCAATATTATGAGTGGTCCCATGCTAGGGCCCAATTCTCTGGAATGCCCTTCACCATAGAAGACATGCCTGAGTCATCTTCAGCACCACCCCCTGCCACTATCAGTCTGGAAGAGTTTGAGAGCTTGAAGGAAAGAAATGAGAAGTTAACCCAAGCCTTGCAGAAGACCCTCAGAGAGAGGAGTGAAGGTGTGAGGGAGATTGAGAGATTGGAGAAGTTAAGAGTGGAACACTTGACTAAGATTGAGAAGTCTGGGGAGTATATCAACAAGTCTAAAGCTGGTGAGCAGATTCTGAAGAATGCTTGTAAAGAAGCCCAGTTTCAGAGAGCAAGAACAGACTTGTATTTGAAAGAGAGTCAGGCCAGGTGGGTCCGGATCACTGAGGCCCGTACTCTAGAAGACAAGAGAGTTCAGGACAAGATGGAGCAGATGGAAAAAGCCCTGGCAGCAGCCCAGGAGGAGATATCAGAGCTGAAAATCAAAGCAGGAGTGAAGAGGTCTAAAGACCAAAGTCAAAACAAGAAGTTGACTGCAGCTGTTGCAACAAGAAACCTTCTCATCAGAAGTCTTACGGAGCATCCGGCTGATCCTGTGACCGAAGCACTTCTCAAGGAAGTTCGTGAGGATGAGTTTGGCCTTGGAGTTTGATCATTTGCTTGTTGTTGTTCCTTTTCCATGTACTTTTGCTTTTTGTGATGTGTTTTGGCCCCTTTGAGGGTTTGTGTTGTAAAATGAACAAGTTGTATTATTTCACCCTTTGTAATATATTTGTTGGTTTCTATCTGAGTTCACTTCAAAAGCAACTTCAACAGCAGCATCTTCAAGGGTCTGGAAGGGTCAAAACTGAAGGCCAAACCGGATACCTTGAGAACAAATAAGCATAACTGCATTGCATGCTAACCCTTTTGTTTGTTTTGTAGGTTTTTGTTTTGTTGTTGCTAACCTCTGTTGTGATGTTCATGAATTATTGCTCGCCGCCGGGTATTTCCTCTCAACAGGCCTCACAGGTACCCAACTAGAAACAACCTTCCGGGAATTCAGATGGATCAGATGCAGCAAGACCTTACGGAGGTCAGAAACCAGATGGCCAACGAAAGGTTGGAGATGAGAACTCAGATAACACAATTCATGGAAGTGATGAACAATTTAGCTCAAAGCCAGGAGAGGCTCAGAGTTTTGGTAGAAGGAAGGAATCAAGAGGAGCCCCATGTGGGAACTGCTGGCACAAGTAACAACGAGAGGGTCCAACCTCATGTCAATCCCCCAGTTTTTGGACCCCATCTCCATCCAGAGGCCAACATCCCAGTCAACATTCAAGGGACGGCCACAGCAGCCAGAGTACTTCAAGAAGATCCTCAGGAGGACCAGTATACAGTAATGGGTGCCGGAGAGGAAACATATGATAGACGATTGGAAGAGATAGCTGAGAAGTTGAGGTCCTTAGAATCTCAAAATTCTTTGGGTTTTGACGTCATGGACATGGGGCTGGTAGACGGGGTCAGGATCCCCCATAAGTTCAAGCCTCCTTGTTTCGAAAAGTATAATGGGACTTCATGCCCCCGGACTCATTTACAGTCATTTCTGGGAAGGCTGAAGGCCTATACCATGGATGAGAAATTGTGGATGTTCTATTTTGAAGATAGCCTGACTGGAGCTTCTAGGGAATGGTATTCCCATCTGACAAGAGCAACTATTAGATGCTGGAAGGACCTGGCAGAGGCCTTCATCAGACAGTATCAGTATAATCTAGATATGGCACCCAACAGGACCCTCCTAATGGGAATGTCACAGTCTTCGAGGGAGAGCTTCAGAGAATATGCTCAAAGGTGGAGGCAACTGGCTGCTGCTGTTCAACCACCAATGTCTGAGAGAGAAATGGCAGACATGTTTATGAACACTCTTCAGGGAACCTATATTGATAGGCTAGCTGCTTTCTCATCTACCAGCTTCGCAGATGTTGTCATAGCCGGGGAGAGAATTGAAAGCCTGTTAAAAATGGGAAAGATCACAGACAATGGTGCAAGCTCGTCCAGTGGTGCAAGAAAGCCTTTTGCAGGCCCGAGAAGAACTGGCGAGACTAATGCCATCCACACCAACAGGGGTAGGCCCCAATATGCTCAGAGGTCAATAGCAGCAGTCACTATCCCTGCTCCAGCTCATCCTCAGCCAGTCTATCAACCTCCTCAACAAAACTTCCAACAACAACCTCAGTATCAGCAGAATCAGTATCCTCCAAGGAACTTCAACAACAACTCCAACAACAACAATCAACAGAGGCCATTCCAACAGAGGCCATCTCAAGCTAACCGAGTGATCGACCCGATCCCAATGCCGTATGCTGCCTTGCTGCCACAGCTTCTGAAACTCAACCTGGTTGAGCTAAGAACGTTGGCACCTCCGGATCCCAACAGTCTACCAAGGAACTATGACTCCAATGCTAGGTGTGCTTTCCACTCGAACGCACCTGGTCACAGTACAGAAAAATGCAGGGCTCTGCATATGAAGGTACAAGACTTGGTAGACTCCAAGGCTCTGAATTTTGCACCTCCGCCCAATGTCAGTAAAAACCCAATGCCAAACCATGGTGGTCCTCGAATTAATGCTATTGAAGAAGACCAACCGTCTTATTTAATAACAAGTGTGGATCAGATCCGGACGCCATTGGTGGAAATCAAAGCTCAACTCCGCGAAAACCAGATATTCCCGGGGTGTGAACTGGGGTGTCCCTATTGCAATATTTCATGGAATGGGTGTGAGGACCTAAGGAATGGCATTGACAGCCTTATTCAGAGTGGCCTGCTAGAGATCACTACATCATTCCCAACAAATCCGGCAACTTCATCAACAACGGTTTCAGAACCTCCTACAAATGCAGCAACTATTGTTCCCGACAATTCATCAGCAACATCAACCCGTACTTCACCTGTCCTTCCAAATGATCAGTTTACAACAGTTTCTCCTGCTACAATTTCAGCTTCATTCCATTTCGAATCTCCATCAACAACAACATCAGTCCTTCCAACAGTACCTCCTACAACACCAGCAATCAATCATGAAGATGTCTCTACTGTTACCATATTCTACGATCCTGAAAATAATTCCGCCTACCATTCAGAAGGTGTTGCTCCCACCAGAGCACCAGTTACAATCTTTTATGATCCACAAACAATAACAGTCCCTTCAGCAGCAGCGATCAGTCCAGTCACTGTCACGGTGCCTGGACCAGTACCATATGAAAGCAATAGGGCCATCCCTTGGCACTATGGCTCTGACGTGTACTGTGAAGGGAAAAGAATCACTCTTGAAACATCAACACCTGCACCACAAATAGATAATGTGGGGGGAGGCGGAGACTTCACTCGAAGCGGACGTCTCTTTGCTTCACAAGTTCAAAGACCTACTGCCGAAGCAGAAGCTGCTGCCAAGGCAAAAGGAAAAGGCCCGGTGCAGGAAGATCCAGCTGCCAAAGAAGCCCTGAAAACTCCATTCGATCAGGAAGTTGATGAGTTTATGCGAATCATCAAAAAGAGTGATTACAAAATTGTGGATCAACTTCACCAGACACCATCCAAAATCTCTATCCTCTCACTGCTTATGTGCTCCGAAGCCCATCGGAATGCACTACTTAAAGTCCTGCACGCAGCTTACGTGCCTGAGGAGATTACTGTCAACCAATTGGAAACCGTGGTTGGAAATGTTACTGCTAGCAATGGGCTAGGGTTTACCAATTCTGACTTGACAGCGGATGGCCGCAACCACAACAAAGCCTTGCACATAACCCTGGAATGCAAAGGAGTTGTCCTTTCTCATGTGCTGGTGGACACAGGTTCTTCCCTGAATGTCTTACCAAAGAAGGCTCTGGTGAAGCTTGAATATGATGGATTGGCATTGAGACCCAGCAACCTGGTGGTACGAGCCTTTGATGGTTCGAAGAGATCGGTTCTGGGAGAGATTGAGCTGCCCGTGACAATTGGCCCACAGACTTTTAAAACTATCTTTTATGTGATGGACATTCAGCCCGCCTACAGCTGTTTGTTGGGTAGACCCTGGATTCACGCCGCCGGCGCAATAACGTCTACCCTTCACCAAAAGTTAAAATTTGAGTGGGAAGGTCAAGTTGTCACAATCTGTGGAGAGGAGGACATTTTTGTCAGCCACCTGGCAACCTATAAGTACATTGAAATGGATGGAGAGATCCATGAAACAATGAGCCAGGGGTTTGAAGCTTTGAATGTGAATGAGGCATCTGCTGTATCTGGTACTCCAATGTCATCATACCAACAAGCCCGGAAGGTTGTTGAGGAAGGAACCGCCCAAGGCTGGGGCAAATTGCTATCGGTAGAGAAGAAAGAGGACAAGTTTGGGTTGGGTTACAGACCAACTCAACATCAAGCAAAGGCTGCTGCAGAGCCTGGTTTTGTCAGTGGGGGGATGCTTACCCCCGATGCTATCAACTGTTTGGAAGACGAGCTGGAAGAGGAGCGCAATTTGGAGAATTGGATTCGTCCGAAGATCCCGGGGAGCAGTGTCTCGAACTGGTCTTCCCAGGAAATTATAAGAGTTACTCATGCAGAGTAATTATTATTTCCTGTATTTTTATAGCATGCATCCAAGTCTTGCATCTTGCCCAAGATGACAAGACTCATTTTGTAACCAGGGCCATCTGTACTTTTGTGCAAACAAGATTAAATTAATGAAATATCAGACGTCTTTTTGCAAACGAGTCTTTTTCTTTTCTGCTCACTGTTTTTCCATTTTTCTTTTTGTACAAAAATAAATGGCGGTGTTTTCAAAATGATAACTTCATTTCACTTTTTCTAAAGCAAGATTAAAATCAATCACTAAAATGAACAAACTGAACCCTTGCAGAGAGTGCCTTCCAGACAGCACCGACAACAACACGGCTATGACATCGTATGACTTTGACAATCCGATCAATCAAGCTGATGAAGGGGTTGATGAAGAATATGAGCTTCCTGAAGAGCTAGCCAGGTTGTTGAGACAAGAGGAAAAGGTCATTACTCCTCACCAGGAGGAGATTGAAGTGATTAATCTTGGTACTGACGAAGACGTGAAAGAGGTTAAAATCGGGGCCTGCCTGCAAGACTCAGTGAAGAGACAACTGATAGATCTGCTTCAAGAGTATGTTGATGTGTTTGCTTGGTCGTACCAAGACATGCCAGGGTTGGATACCGACATTGTTGTGCACAAGCTGCCTTTGAGAGAAGAATGCCCACCGGTCAAACAGAAGCTGCGCCGAACTCGCCCAGACATGGCTATGAAAATCAAGGAAGAGGTACAAAAGCAATGGGACGCCGGGTTCCTTGCTGTGACTAGCTATCCACCGTGGGTTGCTAACATAGTACCTGTGCCTAAGAAGGACGGCAAAGTAAGAATGTGTGTTGACTACCGGGATCTGAACAGAGCCAGCCCGAAAGATGACTTCCCATTACCTTACATTGATGTATTGGTGGATAACACGGCTCAGTTCTCGGTATTCTCCTTCATGGACGGATTTTCAGGGTATAATCAGATCAAGATGTCACCTGAAGACATGGAGAAGACAACATTCATCACACCTTGGGGCACGTTCTGTTACAAAGTGATGCCATTCGGACTGAAGAATGCTGGTGCAACATATCAACGGGCTATGGTGACATTATTCCACGATATGATCCACAAAGAAATAGAATGTTATGTGGATGATATGATCGCCAAGTCCCTTACAGAGGAAGATCACCTGGTAAATCTGCTCAAGTTATTCAAGCGTCTGAGGAAATACCAATTGAAGCTGAACCCCAACAAATGCACATTCGGGGTGCGATCCGGTAAGCTGCTGGGCTTTATTGTAAGCGAGAAAGGGATTGAGGTTGACCCTGATAAAGTCAAAGCTATTCAAGAGATGCCTGCACCGAAAACTGAGAAAGAAGTTCGAGGGTTCTTAGGTCGATTGAACTACATTTCAAGGTTCATATCTCACCTTACAGCAACCTGTGAACCCTTGTTCAAGCTGTTAAGAAAAGAACAAACGGTCAGGTGGAACGAAGATTGCCAGAAGGCTTTTGACAAGATCAAGGAGTATTTACAAGAACCTCCAATCCTTATGCCTCCGGTAGAAGGAAGACCTCTGATAATGTACTTGACAGTATTAGAAGAATCGATGGGGTGTGTGCTGGGCCAGCATGACGAGTCTGGTCGAAAAGAGTATGCAATATACTACCTAAGCAAAAAGTTTACCGACTGTGAACAACGTTATTCACTGCTCGAGAAAACTTGCTGTGCTTTAGCGTGGGCTGCTCGCCGACTGAGACAGTATATGTTGACCCACACTACCTTATTAATCTCAAAAATGGATCCAGTTAAGTACATTTTCGAGAAGCCAGCTCTTACCGGACGGGTTGCAAGATGGCAGATGATTCTCACAGAATACGACATACAGTACACCTCTCAGAAAGCCATCAAGGGCAGTGTACTATCTGAATATCTTGCTGAGCAACCCATTGATGACTACCAGCCTATGACGTTTGACTTCCCTGATGAAGACATCATGTTCATTAAAGCAAGAGATCATGAAGAGCCAATTCACACTGAAGGGCCCGACCCGGAAGAAGAATGGACTATGATGTTTGATGGGGCTGTTAACATGAATGGCTGTGGTGTTGGTGCAGTACTCATTACACCAAAAGGAGTTCACATGCCTTTCTCGGCAAAACTCACTTTCAACTGCACTAACAACGAAGCTGAATACGAAGCTTGCATTATGGGTCTTGAGGAAGCCATTGACCTCAGGATCAAAACATTGACCGTATTCGGAGATTCAGCTTTGGTAGTCAATCAAACCAACGGGAAATGGTACACCCACCAAGATCATCTGATACCTTACAGGGATTATACAAGAAGGTTACTGACTTTCTTCACAACAGTCAAGCTTGAGTATATCCCTCGGGACGAGAATCAATTTGCAGATGCTCTTGCTACCATTTCATCCATGATCAAAGTTCAAGTTGCTAATTTTGTACCCCAGATTTCAGTGTCAAGACTTGATAGACCAGCATATGTATTTGCAGCGGATGTTGTAAAAGATGATAAGCCTTGGTTCCATGACATTAAGTGCTTCTTGGAGGATCAAACATACCCACCTGGGGCATCTTCCAATGATAAGAAGACTTTGAGAAGGCTTGCTGGTAGTTTCTTTCTGAACGCTGATGGGTCTTTGTACAAGAGGAACTTTGACATGGTACTCCTCAGATGTGTTGACAGGACGGAAGCAGATTTGCTGATGCATGAAGTGCATGAAGGATCTTTTGGTACCCACGCAGGAGGGCATGCCATGGCTAAGAAATTGCTAAGATCAGGCTATTACTGGATCACAATGGATGCAGACTGTTGTGTTTACGCCAGAAAATGCCATAAATGCCAGATCTACGCAGATAAGGTGCATGTGCCTCCCAATCCTTTGAACATCATGTCTTCACCATGGCCCTTTGCTATGTGGGGCATTGATATGATTGGCAAGATTGAGCCAACTGCTTCAAACGGCCACAGATTCATCCTGGTCGCTATTGACTATTTTACCAAGTGGGTTGAAGCAGCCTCCTATGCAAACGTCACAAGGCAAGTGGTAGCCAGATTTCTGAAAAGAGATATCATCTGTCGGTATGGAGTGCCCGAGAGAATCATTACTGATAATGGTTCCAATCTAAACAACAAAATGATGGCAGAGCTGTGCCGGGACTTCAAGATCCAACATCACAATTCTTCTCCTTACAGGCCAAAGATGAACGGCGCTGTTGAGGCAGCAAATAAGAATATTAAGAAGATTGTACAGAAGATGGTAATCACATACAAAGACTGGCATGAAATGCTACCATTTGCCTTGCATGGGTACCGCACATCAATCAGAACATCCACTGGGGCAACACCGTATCAGCTTGTGTATGGTATGGAAGCAGTCCTACCTGTTGAAGTTGAATTACCCTCTCTACGGGTATTAATGGATGTTAAACTGAGTGAAGCAGAATGGGTTCGGTCCCGATACGAACAACTGAGTCTGATCGAAGAGAAAAGATTGGCTGCAATCTGCCATGGGCAGTTATATCAGAAAAGAATGAAGAAAGCCTTCGATCAGAAAGTCAGGCACCGAGAGTACCAAGTGGGAGATCTTGTGCTGAAAAGAATCCTCCCTCCTCATACAGACCACAGGGGCAAATGGACTCCGAATTATGAAGGACCATTTGTTGTAAAGAAAGTTTTCTCTGGTGGAGCACTGATGCTCAGCACCATGGATGGTGAAGATTTCCCATCCCCTGTGAATTCAGATGCAGTTAAAAAATACTTCGCATAAAATGACCCGCTGGACATAAAAACAGAATGTAAGTCCAGGCAAAAATAGGGCATCCCGGCGAGTCAAAAACAGAATAAAAGACTCGGGCAAAAATAAGGGAAAATAAATGAAAAAATGTACACCCGCTGAGTTGAAAAGCCGCATTGGACAGCTCAGGCAAAAATGGGTATCCCGATGGATCGAAAACCCGAAAGGGCGATCCATGCAAAACAAGGGAATAAGCGAACAACTGCATTCTGAATTCGTCTGTATCACCTACAACTTGGTAAGCTCCAAAGGATCAAGCTTCAATCAGAATCAACTTTCTCCAGAAAGCAAGACGAGAAGAACGTCATTGTCATACAAGTCATAGCAGAAGAGGGAGCTCCTTAAAGCGTCGTCAACACCGCCAGCATTTTGTTTCTCAATTTGTAACAATCTCCTCATTCCAGGAGATATGTTTCTTTGACTGTATCTTGCCAATTCAGGGCGCATGAATTAATAAAATCAGATTTTGCAGTCATGTTTCGTTTTCACATTTATGTTTTGCAAAGAGTTGTCTGATATCTCTAAAATACAATTGCATAAGTACAGATGCCTTTCTCTAAAAATAAAAACACATGCTTACAGGGAATATACTTACTCTCGAAAGTACTTATCTCCTATGACGGAATCCAGTAAGGGATACCTCGGGACCTTTTGTACGTTTCCTTATCTTTGCAGGATTGCAGGTATCCAGAACGCAACTTGGGGCATGCAAGTTACGTCTCAGCAAGTAGGCGAATCATTATCAACTCGGTCTATCTTCAACATACAGCATCGAAGGTGCCCATTTCCCCAGCGGAGCTGCCCAATCAGCATACACTCAATCTCAGCATCCGAAATGCTCTATCCTCAGATGAGTTGCTCCCCATTGCTTCCCCCAGCAAAGTTGCCAAATCAACATACAGCATCTGAAATGTTCTATCCCCAGCTGAGTGCTCTCCCCAGCTGAGTTGCCTCTCACAATTCCCCAGCCGAGTTGCCATTTCATCCTCAGCTGAGTAAAGGAATCAGGGAATCATCTCCCCACAGAATCTTCAGCCTCTATTCAGAAGAGCAACGCACGAAGAAGTCACAACAGAGTGAAGGAAGCTTCTACAAACCCCAGCTGGGTCTCTCATTTACAAGGTTATGTCAATCAGCGACCTATATCCCCAAACAGATACATCATTAGATCTACCAGTGATCTCATCCCCAGCTGGGAGGTCCATTTCCAACAGATCGACCAGAGATCTTCGCAGTGATGGGATCCGAATCCTGGATCTTTGCTCCTTTGCATAATCATGGCATCCGCATCATATTCACCCCCCAGAGCGTAGCATTCCGTCTAATACGGAGCATTACGGCAAAAATCAAATGCATAGCATAATCATAAGTCATGTTGTGAATTGAACGCTTGTGATTAGTAACCATTCATCTGAATACAGATTACTTTCCCCAAAAATCCCCACCAGAGTCCCCGGCAAAAGCAGCTGCCTCACAATCACAAACACCAGTATATACACCTTTTGGCACCCGTCCGTGTCATCTTTCCCCAGTAAAGTCGCCTGAACACCCTTTACAAACAAATCACCCTCATTACAGATACGTCCTGACACCCGTCCGTGTCATATCCCAGCAGAAAGCCGAAGACATCCTCTTTGCACTCACATACCTTATATACACTTCCCTGACGCCCGTCCGTGTCATATCCCCAGCGCAGTCGCCTAGACTTTGTATAGCAGATACTTGTTAATATTATACTTTTCTCTCTTGGCACCCGTCCGTGTCATTCCCCCCAGCAGTCAAAACACTCATCTATACAAATACAATACTCGCTACTCATGGTACGCTCATACAGATGCTCGTCCGTATCTTGTATGCGTCGCTCATATCCCCACAGATTCGACAGTAGTCCTTGTTCTTTGTTAACCAGTTGGTACTCGTCCGTACTATCATCTCAGAACATTGCGTCTAGTGTTTGTTTCTACATGATACTCGTCCGTACCATAGTCTTAAGGATGCTCGTCTGCATCTTTAATCCATACACCGTGTCGAACACTTATGTCTTCTTGAATATAGATACTCGTCCGTGTCTACTATTCCCCAGAAGAGTCCTTTCAGATGCAACACTCGTCCGTGTTCCTTGTTAACCAGTTGATACTCGTCCGTATCATCATCTCTGAACATGTGTCAGTTTGTTTCTACATGATACTCGTCCGTATCATAGTCTTAAGGATGCTCGTCCGCATCTTTAATCTATACACAATACCAAACACTTATACCTTTTGTTTCTTGGATGTAAACGCTCGTCCGTGTTTACTTTATCCCCAGTAGATCACCAACAAATTTTCTTTTTATCTAACACTCGTCCTGTGTTATGATACCCCTGAGAGCAGCCGTACCCTGCTGAGTGGTCGTCCTCCACTTCTTGATGGTCGTCCTCCATCATGCTCATCCGATGGCCGTCCCCATCGTTGATTTTAGCAGCCGTCCCCTGCTAGGTGGTCGTCCTCCACCTTTTGATGATCGTCCTTCATCACTTTATCCAATGGCCGTCCCCATTGTTGATTTTGGTTATCTGACATTCGTCCTATGTCATGATAAACCTTGAGAGCAGCCGTACCCTGCTGAGTGGTCGTCCTCCACTTCTTGATGGTCGTCCTCCATCTTGCTCGTTCGATGGCCGTCCCCATCGTTGACCTTTTCTATCCGATGGCCGTCCCCATCGTTGATATTTTCGGCAGCCGTACCCTGCCAGGTGGTCGTCCTCCACCTTTGATGGCCGTCCCCATCATATTTCTTTTATACCCAACAGAGCAGCCGTCCCCTGCTAGGTGATCGTCCTTCACCTTTGATGGCCGTACCCCATCATCTGTTTATTTCATTTATTCTTTAACCCGATGGCCGTCCCCGTCGTGGTCCCTTTTCCTTTTAACCCGATGGCCGTCCCCGTCGTGGTCCCTTTTCCTTTTTAGCCCGATGGCCGTCCCCATCGTTGGTTACTTTACCTTTATGAACTTGATGGCCGTCCCCGTCATATTTCATTAATCCTCAGAAATTTTACAGTTTTATCGTGATGGCCGTCCCCATCATGATTTTATTTTCCCCAGCTAGTCGGCCGTCCCCGTCTTAGCTTTACCTTTTTGTCCCCAGCATGTCGGCCGTCCCCGTCATTGCTTTATTTTTATTCACTCTCCCCAGCATGTCGGCCGTCCCCGTCATTGCTATTTACCCAGCAGTCGTCCTCTGCTCGACGGTCGTCCTCCGTCGCCCACACCTTACAATATACTTTATTTTCCTTTTACAATCTATATCCATTTTCTTCTTCATTCTGTGAGTGCAAATTTTGGACTGTCTTCGGTATTCAACCACAAGTTATCTTGTTTGGCCTGTTAAGCCGTCGCTTACATCCTGCACAGCTAACTCATGTTTGAATAGGGGCAGCTGTAAACACCCCAAATTTGCCCTCACCCATTCACACCATGGCTTGTGATCATCTCATATGCATAAACACAACATATCATCTCATATCTCATTTTTGATTCACTGCATAGATTCTAAGTCATCTGCATCTAGGGTTTGTGATCTGAGCAATCCAAGAGCTTCTTGAGGCACCCCAAAGGCAACCAATCAACTCAAAGTGGTCCATGTGTGTTCCTATATCATATTTCATCTCCTCAAAGTCAAAATTGCAGAGGAATCATAAGAACTAGGGTTTGAGTGGATGCAGAGCCAAGTTGAACTGCACAGTTGACTGAAAATTAGGGTTTTGGTTTCAGAGGCCATAACTCCAAATTTTTTGGTCATTCTTGTTTCCATTGATCTCTATATGGTATAGGGAGTATGCATATCAATTTTCATGAAGAAATTCCATGGGGAAGTCATCTGATCAAGAGTTGACTTTCTAGACAAGTCAGTGCAAAATCAGGGCATCTGAGGCCCCCAATGACCCAACCAATGGGTGATCTTCATCATTTTGAGTGTATATGATCTTTATTTGATCATGGAAGAAGGTTGAAGTTCATAGAAATCAAGAATTTAGGGTTTTTGCAAATGTTGACTTTTTGGGCATAGTTGACTTTTCAAGAATGCATCATTTTATGTCATTTTTCAAGCCTTGATTCTTGATCCAAAAAGGCTTCAAATGGAAAAACTTTGGTCATGAAAGTTGTAGATCTCATCTTTCCCTTTCCAAAAAGTACAAGAACATGACCTAATTCATTTTGGATCAAAAGTTATGGTGCATCAAAGTTGGCAAAAATCACTAAATTTCAAGACATGCACCAAATGGGAAACTTGCAAAATCATACACCAAGTCAAATTGCAACCTCTAATTGGTATCAAACCAGCACATAAGCATTCTCTAAGTCCTAAAAGTCAAGTTTGAACCAAGATCACATGTTGTTTAGTTCATGTAACAAGGCATTTTTATCATGAAAGTCCATAAAGCAACAACTTGCAAAAACTATCATCACATCTCACCCACTTGATTTCTTGGATGCTGAACCAGCCCTAGCTTCTCTCCATGCCATGCTGCGCCAGCCCTAGTCCTTGTACTTGCCTAGTATCAAGCCCATGCTTCTCTTACAAGATTTTTGACTTTTGGCAAAAGCAAACTTACCAATCACAAAAGCACAAGTCACATCATCCAGCCAATCAGATTTGTTTATGTGGACAATTTGCAAGCTAAACATAAGAAGAAGCAAGGCTGAAACTCTCCCCACCATCACATACACCAAAACACTCCATTTTGCATCTTCATTCGAATTTGTTTCCTCAGCTTACAAACACAAAAGCCAAGTCCATAGATCAAATCACCATGCTTCATTGACCCCAAACCCACAAGACCCAGGCCTGAAACAAGCCACAACCCCATTTCACCATTTTCACTCCATAAAGCAAAAGCATTCGAATCTGCTTCTACAAGCCAAGAACACTCAAACAAACTCCACACATCAACTCATCTTGCTCCACTGACCAGAAACCACCCACTACCTTGGCCTGAAACCCTCCATAACTCAAATACGATTTCCACATGCCCTTGGTCAGAACTTCTGCAAATTCACTCAAGAGGCTTTTTAAACTCCAACTAAGCATCCAAAGCTTCAAAGGGGGATCATTGGAACCTGTTTGAGCCAAAGAACTAGCCAGAGAGTGCCAGGAGTCAAAGCTTCGATTCAGGTAGCTTTGGAATTTCATTTTTCCAGAACTCTCTTTTCTTGTTTCTAAAATGATCCTTATGTTCCCCTGAGTGCATTGAACCTTTTACTTTTGAAAACGATTGAGTTTTGGGGTTGTATGCTTGATCTGAAAGTTTGCCCGAAAATTTGTTCTTGCTTGTTTCTCTTGATTTAGTGGAAATAAATGGGGTTTAAGTTAGGGTTTAGGTTTAATGATGTTCAGGGATGAAATCTGGAGAGTTTGGTGGTGTTTTGATGCGTATTCAGTGAGATAGTAGTTTTGACTTGCCGGAGAAGACGACCGGAACAGTGTTCCGGTCGCCTGAAAGTCATTAGGGTTTGTTTAATTAGGGTTAAGTGTAATTAAGCCAGTTTGAATGTGGTCCGTTCATTCCCGCGCCAAGTCAATTCCCGCCCTGGCCACTTTGAATCTCACGCGTTGGATTTGAATACTTTTCATTAAATCAGATTTAATTCATTTATTTTCATTTATTTTTCTTTTGTTTTGCATAATTATTTAAAAATAGCAAAAATACCTTAAAAATTATGAAACTTTTTCTTTAAGGTTTTATTAATTTTTAAGACCCAAAAACATTTTTTATTTTATTTTTATCATTAAAAAAGTATTTTTAAATATTTAAAAGATTATTTTTAATTGATTAATGGGAATTAATTAATTAAAAATACTTTTAGGTATTTAAAAATTACAAAAAAATTCATGAAATGTTCTAAGACATTTAGAAACATTGTCCAACCTTCAAACCAAATTTCTTTTTTGATCTTGATGCATTTTAAGAATTTTTCATTGAATTAAATCATTTTTTATGCATTATTTTGATCACATGTTTGAAAATTCATTTCTGCCTATTGGTGAAGGTTGAGACATTGATTCTTTTTGCTTTGTCTTTTGTTTTACATGTAGTTTCTAGGGTAAAAAGGCCATGAATTGTTCTTGCATTTTCAAATTGTTTGGCATTTGTTTTGTTAAGAACCCTAAAAAACCCTAATAACTTAGAAAAATCATATCTTGAGTTTGGTTGAGAGTTGAGAGCTCCCCTTTGGGCAGTGGTTCATCATAGGCCTAGGGTTTCTTTGGGTGCCATTTTCCATTTTTTATCATGAGTTTTGCTTCTGTTTTTGGTTTGTGTTTGATGTTTGATCCATGAACCCTAATTTGGGCTTTCATTTGCATCCCTCTTGCATTTCCTTGCATAACATGACTTGTCATTGCATTTTGTGCATTCTTGTGATCCATTTGACATCTTAAGACATGTATAAAGCATCTTTGATCATTGCATCTCATATTTGCCATGTCATTTGTCTTGTATGATTCATAACTTTTCATGTGTATCCCTGCTTCTAAGCTTGTACCATTTGCATTCATGATCTTGTATGAACATCTCCATGCCTTGTCTCATGTTTGCAGCACCTCATAACATCATAATCATCATCAACATGCTTCTGGTTTTGCTTAGCATCATATCATTTCATCTCATCTTGCATTGCATTGCATTTTCTTTCTAACATTGCAGGTGGTAAGTAAACTTGAGAAGTGGATTTGCCTTCACTTCTCATACCTTTTCTTTTCATCTCTCTTGCATCCATTGCTGCATTTTTATATGTGTTTGAGTTTGAGCTTGCTCATTCTTCTTCTTCCCACTTTCTTTCTTCAAGTGACTTGACTTCTTGAGTGAAGCAAGTCATTTTGCTTCTCTTGATCCTTTCATCTGCTTCCTGGTGGTTCTTCTGAAGATTGTTCTTGCAAACCTCACAAACCTTAGGAACAACCAAGCATGATAATGAATTAGGGTCTTGATTAGTCTCCCCTCTTAGCTTTTACCTTTGTGTCTCCTTGAGTCCTCTCTTCTCACCTCATAATCAGGGACTAAACCCTAAAGGCTTTAAGACTTTGTGATTAAGCTTATGCCTGCATCCTTCTCTTAGGATGGAGTGTATAACTTTAATCCTAAGTATTAAACCCTTAAGGTGTTTAAATCTCTTAATCAATTCATCTAATAAGTATCAAGACATCACACTTGTAACTTGGGCCTTGCATTAGGGTTCTAATTCTTCCTTAAGTGGTTAAGAAGGACTAACCCTAGTGTTAATGGACAAGTCCCCCTCAAGTTGTCTTACAAATCATAAAAAACACTTCATCATCATACCATTAATCTAAATAAAATCCACTTAATCAAAGGCTTGTTTTGTCATGGGTTTAATCCCTAATCATGGATTAAGTTGAGGAGTTTTCCTCAGCTTAAACATTCTCATCTATTATCCTTCTTTTAGGATGGTGTAATGAGTCTGTTAAATCCCTGATTATGGCTTAACCTCATTACTCAACACTAAACAAAATCACAAAAACATCTAAATAATCACAAGTAGGTTAATGATCTTAACTCTACATCAAAAGGTGATTAAGTGTGAGAATCTGACTTCACACTTAAGGTATTCTCATTACCCCTAATCAGAGGGAAGATGTGATGAGTTTACTAAATCCATTGGTTTAGACTTAAGCTCATTATCTTATGACAAATCTTCAAAAAGCAATAAAAGACTGAAAATACAAAAACAAACAATAATCGTCTCCTTCGGGATTCTTTTCTCATCACCTTCACTCATAAACGAGAACTAGCTTCTTCCGTCTAATGCAAGACAGTTTGCACCTGAGCCAGACAGGTCATACACTTGAGCATAGGCAAGTAAGCAGTTCATCAGTCAATTCATCTTTCAGTCTCTTTGGGTCGAACTACGGTGTTCTGACTTCCTCATTGCACGAGAGGATACGTAGGCATAACTTAACAGTTATCGAACAAAAGTCTCTGTATATCCCCCCTCCTTCCAGCTCATTTCTTTAGCCTCATTATCATGAGCATCTCATCTTTGTTCTCACACTGACACTGCATATATATCACACTTCACTTCTTTTACACTGACACCTGTACATCCTTTTCCAGCTCATTTATACACAGACTGCACTGACACTACCCCTTTAAAACACAAATCTTTTAAGCGTGGATCCCGTCGAGTACGGCGGACAATCTGGGTGCTAATACCTTCCCAGGTTGTAACCAACCCCCTTTCTCAGTCTCTCTGGTTCGCAACCGTCTTATCCATCTTTTTCTAGGCCTATGCAGCATTGCCTTTCCTCCGGGATAAAAATGCCTAGCTGGCGACTCTTTTCATCTCCAGTGAGTTCACGGCTGTGTGTTCTCACTGTTCCCCTCGCCGACCGCTCGCGTCTGTATCTTCATATGACCCTGTGTCACTTGTCGGGAGCGACAGATGCCTGCACCGAAAACTGAAAAGGAGGTTCGAGGGTTCTTAGGTCGATTGAACTACATCTCAAGGTTCATATCTCACCTTACAGCAACCTGTGAACCCTTGTTCAAATTGTTAAGAAAAGAACAGACGGTCAGGTGGAATGAAGATTGCCAGAAGGCTTTTGACAAGATCAAGGAGTACTTACAAGAACCTCCAATCCTTATGCCCCCAGTTGAAGGAAGACCTCTGATTATGTACTTGACAGTATTAGAAGAGTCAATGGGGTGTGTGTTGGGCCAGCATGACGAGTCTGGTCGAAAAGAGTATGCAATATACTACCTGAGCAAAAAGTTTACCGACTGTGAACAACGTTATTCACTGCTCGAGAAAACTTGTTGTGCTTTAGCGTGGGCTGCTCGCCGACTGAGACAGTATATGTTGACCCACACTACATTGTTGATATCCAAGATGGACCCAGTTAAGTACATTTTCGAGAAGCCAGCTCTTACCGGACGGGTTGCAAGATGGCAAATGATTCTCACGGAATATGACATCCAATACACATCTCAGAAAGCCATCAAGGGCAGTGTATTGTCTGAATATCTTGCTGAGCAACCCATTGATGATTACCAGCCTATGAGGTTTGACTTCCCTGATGAAGACATCATGTTCATTAAAGCAAGAGATCATGAAGAGCCTATTCACACTGAAGGGCCCGACCCGGTAGAAGAATGGACTATGATGTTTGATGGGGCTGTTAACATGAATGGTCGTGGTGTTGGTGCAGTACTCATTAAACCTAAAGGAGTCCACATGCCTTTCTCGGCAAAACTCACTTTTAACTGCACTAACAACGAAGCTGAATACGAAGCCTGCATTATGGGTCTTGAGGAAGCCATTGACCTCAGGATCAAAACATTGACCGTATTCGGAGATTCAGCTTTGGTAGTCAATCAAACCAACGGAAAATGGTACACCCACCAGGATCATCTGATACCTTACAGGGATTATACAAGAAGGTTACTGACTTTCTTCACAACAGTCAAGCTTGAGTATATCCCTCGGGACGAGAATCAATTTGCAGATGCTCTTGCTACCATTTCATCCATGATCAAAGTTCAAGCTGCTAACTTTGTACCTCAGATTTCAGTGTCGAGACTTGATAGACCAGCATATGTATTTGCAGCAGATGTTGTCAAAGACGATAAGCCTTGGTTCCATGACATTAAATGCTTCTTGGAGGATCAAACATACCCACCTGGGGCATCTTCCAATGATAAGAAGACTTTGAGAAGGCTTGCTGGTAGTTTCTTCCTGAACACTGATGGGTCTTTATACAAAAGGAACTTTGATATGGTACTCCTCAGATGTGTTGACAAGACAGAAGCGGAGTTGTTAATGCATGAAGTGCACGAAGGATCCTTTGGTACCCATGCAGGAGGGCATGCCATGGCCAAGAAATTGTTACGATCTGGTTATTATTGGATCACAATGGATGCCGACTGTTGTGCCTATGCCAGGAAATGCCATAAATGCCAGATCTACGCAGATAAGGTGCATGTGCCTCCCAATCCTTTGAACATCATGTCTTCACCATGGCCCTTTGCCATTTGGGGCATTGATATGATTGGCAAGATTGAGCCAACTGCTTCGAACGGCCACAGATTCATCCTGGTCGCCATTGATTATTTCACCAAGTGGGTCGAAGCAGCCTCATATGCAAACGTCACAAGACAAGTGGTAGCCAGATTTCTGAAGAGAGATATCATTTGTCGGTATGGAGTGCCCGAGCGAATCATTACTGATAATGGTTCCAATCTAAACAATAAAATGATGGCAGAGCTGTGCCGGGACTTCAAGATTCAGCATCACAATTCTTCTCCTTACAGGCCAAAGATGAATGGCGCTGTTGAGGCAGCAAATAAGAATATCAAGAAGATTGTGCAGAAGATGGTAGTCACCTATAGAGACTGGCATGAGATGCTACCGTTCGCCTTGCATGGGTACCGCATGTCAATCAGGACATCCACAGGGGCAACACCGTATCAACTTGTGTACGGTATGGAGGCAGTCCTACCTGTTGAAGTTGAACTACCCTCTTTACGAGTATTGATGGATGTTAAGCTGAACGAAGCAGAATGGGTTAGGTCCCGATATGAACAACTGAGTCTGATCGAAGAGAAGAGATTGGCTGCAATCTGTCATGGGCAGTTATATCAGAAGAGAATGAAGAAAGCCTTCGATCAGAAAGTCAGGCACCGAGGGTACCAAGTAGGAGATCTTGTGTTGAAGAGAATCCTCCCTCCTCATACAGACCACAGGGGCAAATGGACTCCAAATTATGAAGGACTATTTGTGGTAAAGAAAGTTTTTTCCGGTGGAGCACTGATGCTCAGCACCATGGATGGTGAAGACTTCCCGTCCCCTGTGAATTCAGATGCAGTTAAAAAATACTTCGCATAAAAGGACCCGCTGAACATAAAAACAGAATGTAAGTCCAGGAAAAAATAGGGCATCCCGGCGAGTCAAAAACAGAATAAAAGACTCGGGCAAAAATAAGGGAAAATAGACAAAAGAATGTACACCCGCTGAGCTGAAAAGCCGCATTGGACAGCTCAGGCAAAAATGGGTATCCCGATGGATCGAAAACCCGAGAGGGCGATCCATGCAAAATAAGGGAATAAGCGAACAACTGCACTCTGAATTCGTCTGTATCACTTACAAATTGGAAAGCTTCAACAGAATCAAGCTTCAATCAGAACCAGCCTTCTTCAGAAAGCAAGGCGAGAAGAACGCCATTGTCATACGAGTCATAGCAGAAGAGGAAGCTCCTTAAAGCGTCATCAACATTGCCAGCACTTTATTTCTCAATTTGTAACAATATCCTCATTTCAGGGGATTTGTTTCTTTGACTGTATTTCGCCGATTCAGGGCACATGAATTAATAAAATCAGATTTTTCAGTCATGTTTCGTTTTGTACATTTTTTATTTTGCAAAAAATGTCTGATGTCTCTAAAAAATTGATTGCACGAGTACAGATGCTTCTCTCTAAGAAAATAAAAACACATGCTTGCAGGGAATATACTTACTCTCGAAAAGTGCTTAACTCCTATGACGAAATCCAGTAAGGGATACCTCGGGATCATTTGTGAGTTTCCTTATCTTTGCAGGATTGCAGGTATCCAGAACGCAACTTGGGGCATGTAAGCTTCATCTCAGCAAGCTGGCAAATCAACAAACAATTTCGGCATCCGAAATGCTCTATCCCCAGCTGAGTTGCCTCTCATTTATTCTTCCTCAGCAGAAGGTAGAAGTCAGGGAATCATCTCCCCACAGAATCCTCGGCCTCTATTCAGAAGAGCAACGCACGAAGGAGTCACAACAGAGTACAAAAGACTTCTACAAACCCCAGCTGGGTCTCATATTACAAGGATATGTCAATCAGTGACCTATATCCCCAAGCAGATACATCTCTCCAGGTCTATCAATGATCTCATCCCCAGCTGGGAGGCCCATTTCAAACAGATCAGCCAGAGATCTTTACAGCAATGGGATCCGAATCCCGGTTTGGTATCTTTGCATAATCATAGCATTCGCATCATGTTCACCCACAAAGCGTAGCATTCCGTCTAAAGCGGAGCATTACGGCAAAAATCAAGCATAGCATAATCATAAGTCATGTTGTGAATCGAACGCTTGTGAATAACAACCATTCACCAGAATGCAGAATACAATACACAAAATCCCCCCAGAGTCCCCAGCAGAAGCAGCTGCCTCACAAATCAAACGCTAGTATATACACCTTTTGACACCCGTCCGTGTCATCACTCCCCAGTAAATCGCCTGAACACTCTTTACAAATAAAGCCACTGGTATTACAGATACTTCCTGACACCCGTCCGTGTCAAATCCCCAGCACAGTCACACTTTCACAACCCATATATTTGTTGATATTATTATACTTTTCTCTTGACGCTCGTCCGTGTCACTCTCCCCAGCAGTAAACACTCATCTATACAATACTCATGCTCATTACTCGTGTCGCACTTATATAGATACTCGTCCGTATCTTGTATATACCACTTATATACCCACAGATTCAACAGTAGTCTTTGTTCTTTGTTAACCAGTTGGTACTCGTCCGTACCATCATCTCAGAACATTGCGTCTAGTGTTTGTTTCTACATGATACTCGTCCGTATCATAGTCTTAAGGATGTTCGTCCGCATCTTTAATCTATACACTGTGTCAAACACTTATGTCTTCTTGAATATAGATACTCGTCTGTATCTATTATTCCCCAGAAGAGTCCCTTCAGATGCAACACTCGTCCGTGTTCTTTGTTAACCCGTTGATACTCGTCCGTATCATCATCTCTGAACACGTGTCAGTTTTTGTTTCTACCCGATACTCGTCCGTATCGTAGTCTTTAGGATGCTCGTCCGCATCTTTAATCTATACACAACGTCTAAACACTTATACTTTCTCTTCTTGGTTGTAAATACTCGTCCGTGTTTACTATATCCCCAGTAGATTGCCAACAAAACAAACTTTCCTTCTTATCTAACACTCGTCCTGTGTTATGATAACCCTGAGAGCAGCCGTACCCTGCTAGGTGGTCGTCCTCCACCTCTTGATGGTCGTCCTCCATCATGCTCGTCCGATGGCCGTCCCCATCGTTGACCTTTTATCCGATGGCCGTCCCCATCGTTGATTCGGCAGCCGTACCCTGCCAGGTGGTCGTCCTCCACCCTTGATGATCGTCCTTCATCATTTTTATCCAATGGCCGTCCCCATTGTTGATTTTTGGTTATCTGACATTCGTCCTATGTCATGATAAGCCCTAAGAGCAGCCGTACCCTGCTAGGTGGTCGTCCTCCACCTCTTGATGGTCGTCCTCCATCATGCTCGTCCGATGGCCGTCCCCATCGTTGACCTTTTATCCGATGGCCGTCCCCATCATTGATATTTTCGGCAGCCGTACCCTGCCAGGTGGTCGTCCTCCACCTTTGATGGTCGTCCCCATCATAATTCCTTTATTCCCCAACAGAGCAGCCGTACCCTACTAGGTGATCGTCCTTCACCTTTGATGGTCGTACCCCATCATCTGTTTATTCTTTAACCAGATGGCCGTCCCCGTCGTGGTCCCTTTTCCTTTTCTTTTAGCCCGATGGCCGTCCCCATCGTCGGTTACCTTGCTTTATAAACTTGATGGCCGTCCCCATCAATGTTTCATTGATCCCCAGAGAATTTTACAGCTTTTTCGTGATGGCCGTCCCCATCATAATATCTTATTTTCCCCAGCCAGTCGGCCGTCCCCGTCTTGGCTTTACCTTTCATCCCCAGCATGTCGGCCGTCCCCGTCATTGCTATTTACCCAGCAGTCGTCCTCTGCTCGACGGTCGTCCTCCGTCGCCCATACTTTACAATATACTTTATTTTTTCTTTTACAATCTATATCCTTTTTCTTCTTCATTCTGTGAGTGCAAATTTTGGACTGTCTTAGGTATTCAACCACAAGTTATCTTGTTTGCCTGTTAAGTCGTTGCTTACATCCTGCACAGCTAACTCATGTTTGAATAGGGGCAGCTGTAAACACCCCAAATTTTCCCTCACCCATTCACACCATGGCTTGTGATCATCTCATATGCATAAACTCAATCATATCATCTCATATCACATTTTTGATTCACTGCATAGTTTCTAAGTCATCTGCACCTAGGGTTTGTGATCTGAGCAATCCAAGAACCTTTTGAGCCACTCCAAAGGCAACCAATCACTTCAAAGGGGTCCATATGTGTTCTTGTATCACATTCCATCCTTTCAAAGTCAAGATTTCAAAAGAATCACAAGAACTGAGGTTTGCATGGAAGCAGAGCCAGGCTAGACTGCACAGTTGACCTAAAATTAGGGTTTTGGTTTCAGAGGCCATAACCCCAAATTTTTTGATCATTCTTGTTTCCATTGGTCTCTATATGGTATAGGAAGTATGCATATCAATTTTCATGAAGAGATTCCATGGGGAAGTCATCTGATCAAGGGTTGACTTTTCATACAAGTCAGTGTAGAATCAGGGCATCTGAGGCCCCCAATGACCCAACCAATGGGTGATCTTCATCATTTTGAGTGTATATGATCTTTATTTGATCATGGAAGAAGGTTGAAG
This sequence comes from Lathyrus aphaca, assembly GCA_963966055.1. NCBI lineage: Eukaryota > Viridiplantae > Streptophyta > Magnoliopsida > Fabales > Fabaceae > Lathyrus > Lathyrus aphaca. The sequence continues at coordinate 168,487,166 of OZ014523.1, forward strand.
TTCACAAAAATCAAAAATTTGGAGTTTTTGCAAGTGTTGACTTTTTGGGCATAGTTGACTTTTCAAGAATGCTTCATTTTAGGTCACTTTTCAAGCCTTGATTCTTGATCCAAAAATGCTTCAAATGGAAAAACTTTGGTCATGAAAGTTGTAGAATACATTTTTCCCTTTTCAAAAAGTACAAGAACATGACCTAATTCTTCTTGGATCAAAAGTTATGGTGTGACAAAGTTGGCAAAAATCATTAATTTTCAAGATGTGCACCAAATGTGAATTTTGCAAAATCATGTCTCAAGGCAAAGTGTAACTTCTAGTTGGCATCAAACCATGACACAAACATTCCATGAGCCTTAAAAATCAGAATTGGACCAAGGTTTCACATGGTTATGGTTCATGTAACAAGGCATTTTCCATGAAGTTTCAAAAAGGTAACAACTTGCAAAACCACTCATCACACTTCCTACAACTTGCAACCTTGGATGCTGAGCTTTGCTAGCCCTTGCCCTCACCCTTGCTGCGCCAGCCCATGCCTTGTACTAGCCTAGAACCAAGCCATACCTCTCTTACACAAAAAGTTGACTTTTGGCAAAAGCAAACATCCCAATCACCACAGGCCATGTCACATCCTCTGGCCACTTGCAATTGTTTATACTATCCTTTGGCAGGCCATAACACAAGGAAAGCAAGGCTGAAACACTCAAAAGCATCACACACACCAAAACACTCCATTTTGCATCTCTCTTCGAAACTCTCTGCCCAGCTCATAAACATTCAAACCATTTTCACCAATCAACTCACCATGCCTCATTGAGCCCAAAGCAACCAAGAACCAGGCCTGAAACAAGCCACAACTCCATTTCACCATTTTCACTCCAACTTGCAGTTTCTTTCGAAACTCTCCCCACAGCACACAAACATCAAAACCAACTCCACAAACCTTTTCCACGCATCATCTGGACCACAAAGAACCCCTCACCCTTGCCAGAAACAGCCTGAACCACCATTGCCATTTTCAACTGAGCTTGAGCAGAAGCTGCTCAAACTCTTCATCCAGCCAATATAAATTCCTCTTGAGCATTCAAGCATCACCAGAGGGTCAAGTGGAGGGGATTTCACCAAGAAGGGAGGCCTGAAAGTTGCTGGAGTGAAAGCTTCGAATCTCAGGTACCTCAAGAAATATTTTTCCAGAAATCATTTTTTATGTTCTAAACTTGTTCTCCATGCTTCACTGAATATCTTGATGCTTTTAGTTTCGAAAATGGTGATGAAATGAGGATTTAATTGCTTCCTGAAACTGTTTTGCCCTAGTTTTTGTTTGCTTCGATTCATCCTTTCCATGAATGATAAATTTGTTTTGAGTGGGGGTTTTGAATCGTGAGCTTGTGGGAATCATTTCTGGGTTCTTAGAATTCATTTTAGATGCGTGTGGAGTGAGTTAGGGATTTTGGGTGAACGGAGAAGATGACCGGAACACTGTTCCGGTCATCTGAATGTGTTTAACGGCGAGATTAGGGCATAAGCATTGATTAGTGAAATTTGAATTTGAGCCGTGAGATGTGGCGCGCAGTCAACTCCCGCGCGTGTGACTTTGAATTCAGGCCCTTGGATCAGCTGACTTCTCTTTAATTCATTTAAAATTCATTTCTTTTCATTTTCTTTTTATTTGTTTTGCATAATTAATTTAAAATAGCAAAAATGTCTTAAAAATTATGAAACTTTTTCTCATGAGTTTTAATAATTTTTATAACACAAAAAATATTTTATTTTTATTTTTAGCATTTAAAAAGTATTTTTAAATATTTAAAAGATTATTTTTAATTGATTAATGAGAATTAATTTATTAAAAATACTTTTAGGTATCTAAAAATCACCAAAAAATTCATGAAATGTTCTAAGACATTTAGAAACATTGTCCAACCTTCAAACTAAATTTATTTTTTGATCTTGATACATTTTGAGAATTTTCCATTGAATTAAAATCATTTTTGTGCATTATTTTGATCATAAGTTCAAAAAATCATTTCTGCCTATCTATGAAGAGTTGGACATTGATTCTTTTTGCATTGCATTGTGTTTAGCATGTAGTTTCTAGGATTAAATGGCCATGATTTGATTCCTCATTTTCAATTTGTTTGGTATTTCTTTTGTTTAGGAACCCTAAAAACCCTAAAATCTTGTAAAAATCATAACTTGAGATTGGTTAAGAGTTGAGATTTCCCCTTTGGACCTTGGTTTAGTATGGGATTAGGGGTCCTTTGAGTGGAATTTTCCATTTTTTATCTTAGGGTTTGCTTCTGTTTTTGGTTTTTGTTTGATGTTTGATTCATAAACCCTAATTTGGGCTTTCATTTGCATCCTTTTTGCATTCTCTTGCATAACATGACTTGCCATGACATTCCATGCCTCCATTTGATTCATTTGACATCATAAGACATATAGAAAGCATGTTTGATCATTGCATCATGTGTTTGCCATGTTGTTTGCCATGTGCACTTCATAACTTTCCATGTATGTTCATGCTCCTTAACTTGCTTCACATGCATCCATAAACTTGTATGATCATTTCCATGTGTTGCCTCATGTTTGTAGCATCTCATAGCATCATTTTAATCATCAACATGCTTCTGGTTTTGTTTATCATCATGTCATCTCATCCCACTTTGCATTGCATTTCTTTTCTAACCTTTCAGGTGGTAAGTGATTTTGGGAAGTGAATTTGCCTTCACTTCTCATAACTTTTCTTTTCATCTCTATTGCATCCATTGCTGCATTTTGATATGTGTTTGGGTTATGAGCTTTATCATTCTTCTTCTTCCCACTTTCTCTCTTCAAGTGACTTGACTTCTTGAATGAAGCAAGTTGCTTTGCTTCTCTTGATCCTTTCATCTGCTTCCTGGTGGTTCCATTGAAGATTTCTCTTAAAAACCTCACAAACCTTAGGAACAACCAAGCATGACAATGATTAGGGTTTTGATTAGTCTCCCCTCTTAGTTTTACCTTTGTGTCTCTTTTGAGTCTTCTCTTCTCACCTCATAATCAGGGACTAAACCCTAAAGGCTTTAAGGCTTTGTGATTAAGCTTATGCCTGCATCCTTCTCTTAGGATGGAGTGTATAACTTTAATCCTAAGTGTTAAACCCTTAATGTGTTTAACTCCTTTAATCAATCCATCTAATAATCATCAAGACATCACACTTGTAACTTGGGCCTTGCATTAGGGTTCTAATTCTTCCTTAATTGGTTAAGAAGGACTAACCCTAGTGTTAATGGACAAGTCCCCCTCAAGTTGTCTTATAAACCCTAAAACTCACTTCATCATCATATCATTAACTAAAATCCACTCAATAAAGGCTTGTTTTGTCATGAGATTAATCCCTAATCATGGATTAAGTTGAGGAGCTTTCCTCAGCTTAAACATTCTCATCTATTATCCTTCTATTAGGATGGTGTAATGGGTCTGTTTAATCCTTGATTATGGCTTAACCTCATAACTCAACACTAAACAAAAACAACAAAAACATTCAAATAATCACAAGTAGGTTAATGATCTTAACTCTACATCAAAAGGTGATTAAGTGTGAGAATCTGACTTCACACTTAAGGTATTCTCATTACCCCTAATCAGAGGGAAGATGTGATGAGTTTACTAAATCCATTGGTTTAGGCTTAAGCTCATTAACTCATGACAAACTTCCAAAAGCAATAAAAGACTGAAAGCTCAAAAACAAACAATAATCGTCTCCTCCGGGATTCTTTTCTCATCTCATTCACTCACAAACGAGAGCTCGCTTCTTCCGTCTAATGCAAGACAGTTTGCACCTGAGCCAGACAGGTCATACACTTGAGCATAGACAAGTAAGCAGTTCACAAGTCAATTCATCTTTCAGTCTCTTTGGGTCGAACTACGGTGTTCTGACTTCCTCATTGCACGAGAGGATACGTAGGCATAACTTAACAATTATCGAACAAAAGTCTCTGTATATTCCCCTCCTTTCAGCATTATTCTTTAAGCCTCATTGTCATGAGCATTTCACTCTTGTCCTTACACTGACACTGTATATATTACACTTCACTTCCTTTACACTGACACCTGTACATCCTTTTCCAGCTCTTTGCACACAAATTGCACTGACACTACCCCTTTAAACACAAATCTTTTAAGCGTGGATCCCGTCGAGTACGGCGGACAATCTGGGTGCTAATACCTTCCCAGGTTGTAACCAACCCCCTTTCTCAGTCTCTCTGGTTCGCAACCGTCTTATCCACCTTTTTCTAGGTCTATGCAGCATTACCTTTCCTCCGGGATAAAAATGCCTAGCTGGCGACTCTATTCATCTCCAGTGAGTTCACGGCTGTGTGTTCTCATTGTCCCTCTCGCCGACCGTTCGCGTCTGTACCTTTATTTGGGCCGGTCCCATTTATCGGGAGCGACACATGCTAAATCCTATGGTGCACTCAATCCGGGTATTTTGCTAGTCTCATCTCACCACACACAAGTAATACCCAAGTCCCGCCAAACAGAAAAACCTGTCCAGACTGTCCAGTATAATATATGATGCATGAAAATAAATACTAAAAGCAGTAAATAAGGCTGTAAATAAACTATAAGTAAAACAACAGCAAAATATACACACAACAACAAACAATCAACACCCAAAGAAACAGAAACAGGAAAGCGCGAGGAGAGACTCTCTTCCCCAGCAGAGTCGCCAGTTGTTGCTCCTTGGATTTCCATCGTGGTACAAACGCGAAAGTGGCACAGAAAGGGGTAGAGTCTCCAGCCAGGCATTTTTATCCCGAAGGAACGGGAATGATAATGGTGCACAAACTAGAGAAAAGAAAAGAAAGGACACAGGTCCTGCGAACCAAAGAGACTGGGTTCGGGAGTCGGTTACGACCTAGGAAGGTATTAGCACCCCAAATCGTCCTCCGTACCCGACGGGATCCACGCTTGCAAAGAAACTGTTTCAAAGGGTGAAGAAATGAAAGTTTCTGCAAAAGAAAAAGGAACTAAACTTGATAAAAAGAAAAGAAAGGGGGGAAATGTAGGGAAAATAAAAGTTCTCGAACGGGCCCTACCCCGCTGCCTACGTACCTCATCTGGACATTAGGATCAGAGTCGCCGTAGTTCCCCTAACTAGAGGTGGAAAGATTGCTTGTGTTTTAAAAGCTTGAACTGCTTATGTCAATGCTCAGGTGTTGTAGGCTCGGACGAAGAGTGCGTAACCGTCTTGCAAAATGACAAGTAGGAGCAAGTTCTTACGTAAAAATTGAATGAGGTGAGAGGAGAAGTCCCAAAGGAGAGAAAGTAAAGCCTTTTCTAAGGACATGTCCTTATTACCACATCCCAAAATAGAATGAGTAACAAGTCCATCAAGAATGAGGAAGATCCTCAAACTTGTTTCCTAAGATTAGGATTTAAATTCCCTAACTTGTTTGTATTATTAAGTGCTTTTTTGTGAATTAAAGTAAAGAAGTGTTTTTTATGATTTTCTTTGAGAGGATGACAAAAGGGAGAGGTCACCTCAACTATTATGAATGCTTTTTATGACTTTGTTTGAAGATGAGAAAGAGAGAGCACCAAAAGGATCTCAAAGGTAAAAACTAAGGGGAAAGTCTAATCCTAAAGTTATCATGCAAAAGTGGTCCTAAGGTTAGTGTGGATTGAGTTCTATCCTAATGAAGAAGAAGGAAAGAAGAAAAGAAAGAAGAAGAAGAGAAGAAAGAGTAAGAGAACAACTTACTCCTCTAAAGGAGGCAAGTTGCTTCTAAAGGAGGAAGAAGAAAAAGAAAGCACAAGATGTCATAAGGCACACCAATAAACACAAGATAGAAAATAAAGTACAAGAGAAGATGGAGAGTTGAAATGTGGATAATCTCCACACTTCACTTACCATGAGCCCCTGAAATGATTAGAACAAAACACATATGATAAGATAAAATCAAACAAACTCAAGTGAAGCATAAACAAGCAAAAGATCCACTATAAACACCAGAACCAGAAGTGAAAGCAACCATTTATTGCACTAAGACCCATCATCAAGGCAAACCAAGCAAGAGGTAAAGCATACAAACTATTACCAAGTTTCACAAACTCTTATGAAGAAAGCAAAACACAAATGAAACACAAAGGACCCCACAAGTTAGACAAGCACTAAGCAACACAAGGTCAGAACCTTAACATCACAAGAATGACCACAAACATCATAAAAGACCAAAGAAAGGTTCATGCAAGTCCAGATACAAACAATTTAGGAGGTGAAGTGAGGTGAACATGTGCACAAGTGTAAAGACAAACAAACATAAACCAAATCAAGGCATAAGCATCATGTGAAAAACCAGGGATCTAATCATGTTAAAATGTGCCTAAGAAGCATGGATAAACATGGGGAAGAAGTACTCAAACTCAATCATAAGCATAATGGAGAGTAATTAGGCAAAGAAGATGAGGTGAACATGCATACACTTGTGAGAAACTTCAAAGACAAGTAACACAAAACTATTCAAAGAACAAACACCAATCAAAGTCCAGGGATCAATCCTCACACAACAAGTGCTCTAAACATCCTATAGGAGTTGGCATAAGTTCCATCCTAGCCTATGAACTAAGCATGCTAACAAGAAGAAGAAAAATTTAGGCAAACTCAAATGAAAATTCAAATCAACTCACAAACTCATGCAAAAATTATGCAAATAAGAATCATAAACAAACTAGGTCAAAGGACCTCAAGAAGACAAACTAGGGTTTTGAAACTTCATGCTCAAGTCAATTGCAAAAAATATTCATGCAAGCTTCTAAAAATCTGAAGAAAAATCATCTACAAACTACACCTTAAGATGAATCAAATGCAAAATACAACCAACTCAAAATTAAAATTGATGATCAAGATATAAAATCCACAAATCAACATGTATTTAAAATGGATTAAAAACAGTTAATAAAAGTGGAAATTAATTCCTACGTAGAAAATAAAAATAAATGGAAAATAAAAATGTCAAAAATTAAAGAAAATTAAAAAGAACATTCATGATTTTTTTCAAAATTTCTGGATGCATTTTACTATTTTTAAGAATCAAAAACCAAACTAAAATAAATAATGAAAATAAAATAAAAGGCAATGGAGGAGGGGTGCAGTCAGTAAACAAAACAGTTCAAATAAATTGGGCTTGTAAAAGCGAGAGGTGCGAATAACATTTTGAGCCCAATGGTCTGCGCAGGTTTATGAATATTACAATGGAAATTCACAAAGAAATCAGAAAAATAGAGAACCAATGGATCAATCCAATGCACATAAACAAGTCAATGATTAAGCCAAGTCAAACCAATCAAGAACACTCAGTGCATGCACATGATAGCTATTGTATGGAGGCATACACCATGATTAAATCAGATAACATAAAGTCACATGAGAGGGAGGTGGAATTTTAATGCGCTGGCTACATAACATCCGTCCAGATGAAAGACCAATGGCCACAAGTTCATCTTCTTAATTCACCTGAAACTTCAACATTTCTAGAATCCGGTGACAGAGCCCTAGCTCCGGTCACCGGAATATTCATAAGAAGAACAAAATTTCACAGAAATCAAACAAACTCTCCAGATCCACTAATCTAAACATGGAGAATCCAAATATGAACTTAGATTTTCCACTGGATCAAAGGATAATGCAAATCGAAGACAAACATCTTCACACATCAACTTTAAATTCAACATAACATGCTCATTTCTCACTCAAATTTAAAGCCAAACAGATCAGTGTACTCAGGGAAACATGAAGATCATAATGCAAACATTCAATTTCATATCCAGATCCAAAAGTTTCAGAGCTTACCTGAAGTTGAAGATCCTTCAAAACACCAAGAAAAGACTTCTACAGTTGCAGATCCACTCCTAACTTCTATTTGCAAAGTAAATGCAAAAGAAGCCTTGAATCTTCCTAGATCTTGAGATTCGAACAAAACTGCACTTGAATGGCACTTGATAAAATCTGAGGATTTAGCTCTAATCAATGGTTGATTTGTGATCCTTAGAGCTCAAGGATGAAGAATATGGAAAGAGATTGGAGAATGAGAGCTTGAGGATAGAGATTCGAAGGCTTTTGTTTTGGTGCATAAAACTTTGAAGTTGATGAATGAGAGAGATCTAGGGCTGAATTTTGTGTGCATAGCTTTTATATGATCCATGTATCACACTAATTAGGGTTTTTGGGGTGAGTGGTGGCAAGAATTGTGTGAAAGGGATCATTTTGCGTTTTTGCATGAAAGTGGTGATGAAGTGAATTGCTCGTGCATTGGCTTGACCATGTGCACAAACTGAATCATTTTCATCCCTTGATTATCCCTGAATCAATCATGGCCATTGGATGTAAATGAATCATGCTTTCGTCATGATTTTGCAAATTTGCACTTTGTGAAATATCTTACATGCCATGCACGGATTTATTGAATATTCTTGAGCCAAATGTGTTTCATGCAATGCAATAGGATACCATGACCTCATTTTTCTCATTGATCAACTTGAAAATAAATTACATGAGTTTTTGCAAATGGTAGAAACTTGGAAATATGGTAAAACCCTAAAAACAAGTGAATTTCGATTGGCCATAACTTTTAAACCATGAAGGCTATGATCATGTTCTTGTACTTTTGAAAATAGGAGATCATAACCTACAACTTTCATGTTCAAGGAAAATTCATTTGGAGTCAATTTGGTCATGAAAGAATGCTTTGAAGATTAGGGCAAAACTTGCCAAAAATAGTAACTTTCATTACAAGTCACATGCCAAAAATGGAAAGTCCTTCAAAACCTCTTGATTCTTGATCTTTGACTTTTCCAAACCTCTTCTATGACCTTAAGAACATCCATTGGCTTGGAAAATGGGATTGGAACCCTTGAATTGCCACAGTTAACTTTTCAAATAATCAGTTTGACCAATTTCTTCTTATGCAAGTAACTGATGAAATAACTGCATTTCTCAATGAATATTCTCACCAAATTTCATCCATAGCATTCACATATAATATGAAGGACTTTTCCCACATGAAATGGCCAAAGTCACAAAGAATCCCTACTTGATCATGAAACCTTAATTTGAATTCATTTGTGCAGGAGATTGTTCCCTCTTGGATCATCTGATGATCTCTCAACCTTTTGGGTTCTTGTAATGAATCTTGAGCTTGTATAGGACATAAGAGCACCTTGTGAGACTCTTGAAATGTTACTTGACCTTTTGCTTTGAATTTTAAGGCTTCAAATGCACCAATGATTGATCATATGCCTAATGCTAGAATATGAGAATGTTATGCTTCATTTTTCTATGCAAAAATGCTAAGGATATGTCATGCTTATGATGATTATGATATGATGATGATTCTAATAATAAGAGGGAAAATTTGGGGTGTTACAATAAGCATTGTTACTAAATACCTTAGCAACATGAAAGGGACCCTCCCATTTGGGTGACCATTTCCCTAAAGATCTGCTATTTTGATCCATGGGCAAGATTACCTTCCAAACTAATTCACCAATTGAAAAAGTCTTTAACTTGACCTTCTTGTTGTAGGATTTCTCTACTCTTCTCTTCTTCCTTTCTAGTAATTCTAAGGTATGAATTCTTTCTTCATCCAAATCCAACAACTCATCTAGCATCATATTCCAATAAACGTCGAATGGAATCTCATGATGCCTTTGAATTCTTGTGGACTGAAGGTAGATTTTAAGAGGCAACACCACATCATGCCCATAAGTTAGTCGAAACGGAGTAGCATTGGCTGCTTCCTTAGGTGAAGTTCGACAAGCCCAAAGAATTTGGTCCAATATCTTGTGCCAATTTCTTCGCTTCTTACCCACGTGTTTCTTAATCAAACCAATGACTATCTTATTTGCTGCTTCCACCTGGCCATTAGCCTGGGCATAATAAGGCGTAGATGTCAAAAGTTAAAACCCATTTCTGTGGCAAACTCCTGCATCTTTCGACCAGTAAACACAAACCCTTGGTCTATAGATATTATTTTTGGGATCCCATATCTATAGATGGTATCCTTATGAATGAAATCAATTACCTTCTCTTGACCAACATTTGGCAATGGAATAGCTTCGACCCATTTATAAAAATAGTCAATCCCTACCAAAATGTATTTATGATATTTTGAAGATGCTGGTCGAATTTATCCAACCAGGTCCAAAGCCCATCCTCTAAAGGGCAAAGTTTTCACATTGTAATGCAATTCACTTGTAGGAACATGTTGAATGCCATCATGCACTTGACATTCTTGATATCCTTTAGTAAATTCAATGTAATCTTTCAACATAGTAGGCCAATACATACCCTGTCGAAATAACAACCACTTCATTTTATGGCCTACTTGGTGTGCTCCACACGCCCCACTATAGACAGTTGAGAGAGCTAAATATGCCTCAGCTTCACTAAGGCATTTAAGTAATACTCCTTCAAGAGTCTTCTTAAATAATTCATTCCCTAAGAGAACATAACTTAAAGCTTGGTATCTAATATTCCTTTCTGTCGAAGCTGTTGGATTCTCAAGATAGTCCACTAAGGGCTTTCTCCAATCCTTGTCACTTATGCTATTGACTACCAATATTGCAAATCTGTCTTTATCAGTATATCCAAGCTTAGTCTCTTCTAAATCTAATGGGGTCAATCCTACTGATACAACCTTTCCTCTGACCTCAATTTCACTTTGTAATTTTTCTTTTGATATTTTATATCCTAAAGCAATTTGGGCCAAGTCATTTGAAACATGAATCTCTATTCTAGGAATGTGTCGAAAGGTAACTGCTTCGAATTTTTTAAGAAGTCTATTTACCACTAAAAAATACATAATTAAATTTTATTTTAAGCTTTTTTAATCTTTGGTGACTTGTTTTATTACCAACTCTGAATCTCCCATTATTTCGACATGAGTTGCCCCTAATTCCAACATTACTTCAAGTCCAGCTATCAAAGCCTCATATTCAGCTTCATTGTTAGAACAACAACCATCAATGTTTTCCACAATGCCATCTGGCCTCCAAATGGTGACCCTTTTATGAATTAAAGATGACACTGCACCTATGCCATGTATCCACTCTCTTCCTAGCAGAAGGTTATAGTTGGCCTTACTTTCGAACATAAAAAGAGTGGGCCTTGTGATCTTTCTGACAGTCAAATCAACTTGTAGGTCCCTAAGTGTTGGTCTAGTCTTGCCTTCATAATTTGACAAGACCATATTATGAGGTTTAAGGTATGTGTCAAACCTCCCAATTTTAGGTAGCAAGAAGTGTGGCATTATGTTCACTGTTGCACCACAATCAACCATAGTTTTATTGATGGCCACATTCTCCACTTTCCCAGTGATTTATAGGGGCTTCAGATGCCCCCTCATAGCCTCAGCGAGTCTCTCAAAGAAAGCATTTTGTTCTTCGACACACCCATTGTTCATCACATAGTAGCACAGTTGTTGATGTGCTGCCATTTCTGCCTCAGTAATGGCATCCAGGTTCTCGACTTTAGTAATCCTATCAAATTCTCTAGGCATTACTGAAACCATATTCACAATAATATCCAGAGAGGCTTTAGATTCACAGTCGAAGTTATTTGTCATATCTTCATCTTTGATTGCTTTCAGCTCAGCTTTTATCTCAACTTTAATCTCAGTCCCTTTGTTTCTGGATGAAAATAACTTGCGTCCCACATGCACTTTGTTTTTTTATTTTTGTCTTGTGGTTGTTTCCACTTTCACCAAGTTAATTGATTCATTCAAGGATTTCCAAGGTTCATGTGTTTATTTTCATGCCTTCTTCGACGTACAACAAGAATCGAGCCGAAACAACCAAGCAAACATGTTTGAATAGAAAATTTCAAATTTCAGCTTGGTTAACCGGTTAACCAATCCGTTAACCGGTTAACCAGTGAGAAATTTGAATTTTTTATTCAAATTCAGCACCCTTAGACCATTAATTTAATTGAAATATTCTAGATCCATTGGTTTCTGATTTCTCTACATCACTTTGATCATTTCCTACCATAAACCCTCATTAATCACCACTATTTTCCATTTCCCACCAAAATTCCAATTACCAAACCTAAATTCAAATTACCAAAGCAAGCTCCATTCCACCAAATTTCCATACCTAAGGCCTTTAAATAGGACCACGATTTCATTCATTCCACAAGCTTTTGATAGCCACAAAACCTCTTGCCAAATACTTCCCCAACACCAAAATTCTCCAAAGCTCACTTACTTTCTTTTGAAGTTATCAAGAATTCACATTGAATTCTTGACTAACTTGAGTTAAACCTTCATCATTTCTTTCTTTTGTTCATCAATTTCAGTAGATCTAAGTTTGCTTTGTTCCAATTTGAAGAAGAACGTTTGGTAATTCATCTTTCTCCATAAACCCATATTCACCATCAACATTCAAAATGTAGCTCTTTGGTGCCTTTGATTCTAGATCCTTTGGATCTTTATTTTTTTTTTTGATTGCAGGGATTCCACTGTATTTTGGTTTTAAAATTCGTGCAAATTCAGATCATGTTCATCAAATGTTTAAGAAAAGGTTTCAAAATGGATCATGCTGAATTTTCTGCATTTTTCTGCTTCTGGTACAACGTTAACCGGTTAACCATTTGGTTAACCAGTTTTAAAACTGCGCAGGTTTTTCCTGTGTTAACCGGTTAATGCAAGTCAGAATGGTGTTTTTGGCTTGTTTCAAGCCCTTTTTGGTTCCTCTTTCTTCTTCTTCTTCCTCCTTTTTATTTTTACCTTGGGAAGCACTTTTGAAAGTGATTTCTCTTTAATTTCAAAGAACTTTGGTGTATATTAGAGTAGTTAATGTTCATTAATTTAAAACTACCTTTAAGTGGATTATTCAATTCATTTAAGGTACTTTGCGTTAGTGATACATTTTCATGCTTGAATCCACCGAGATGAGTGATTGAACTTAAGGATGGAAGAATACCATGAGTGCGGCTCAATTTGGTATTCACCTTTAGTTTTGTACGGTATCTTGTCCGGATAATGATTTACATATCGTTTAGCTCGCATGAATTAGCACTAACATTATGCACCTTAATTGGTGGTGGCCGACCTCATTTGTAAGGTAATTACTTCGTAAATTACTCGGCGATTGCTTAACATAGGCCTAAATGTGTCCCGACTTCGGAATAAAAATCTAATTGGATACTTGCACTTTCGTGGACCGGATCTCTTGTTGATCGCGTAATCCCAAAGTGGTTAATCATATTGCAATAAGAATCGAGACTTATGAATGTTTGATGCGTAGGTGCTTTGGGTTTCCCAATCATATTGTTATGTTGATTTTCCTTTTGTCCATTTGGACACAAAAACATTGATAAAGGATTAAACTTCTAAAAGACTTGTGACTTTAATTTTGGACTATGGCCATCATCCTTAGCATTGTACTTGGAGTTTTGGACTTAGATTTTAGGATCTTGACCTTTGCTTGAGTTATTATGGATTGAAGACTTTAGCGGATTTGGTTCACTTGTTTTTTTTTAAAGATGGAAGTCCTATTGTTTCAAAGAATGTTCACCATACGGTTTGATCATTCTTCCCTTAACTTTTACTTTAAAGTCTTAGGATAGTCACTTTATCTCCTCCCCTTCTTAAATTTTCAAATCTTCTCCCTATTTCAAAAACCTTCTTTGTTTTCAAACTTCAAAACATTTTCATAATCAAACCTTGACTTAGGTCAAGCGGTTTTACCTTTTCATTTCGTTTCTTAATAAATGCTAAACCAGATAAGCATATCGAAACTTTCTTCTCAAAGTACTTTAAAAAATTGTGCCCTCGTGCACTTTTCTTTTAAACCCTTTTTTTATGTTTAGATATGATTCATTCTTTTTAGCGGAATTATTCGCTAAAGAATGATGACTTATCTTTACATTTTAAAATCAATTCAACTCATTGTTTACTTTCACATTTTGTACCATGAACTACGGGGTTTTAATCTCGCATTGCACTTTGGGTACGTAGGCATGAGACGATCGTCTCTTCAAACACAAAAATCTTAAAAAGCATTTCTCTTCCCATCTCTTCAATCTCTTTTAAAACAAACCCTTTTCAAACCAAAAAAGCAATAAATATTTCAAAGGGCTCCCGTGGAGTACCACAGACATTTTGGGTGCATAAAAACTTCTCGATTTGTAACCTATCCCCTTACCCGTTCTCTGCTTGATTCTTTTAGCTTTTTTCTTTTAGATTCATTAGGTTTTATTCGCTCTTTTTCCCTTTTCCATTTGGAATAAAATAAAAGCACAGTGGCGACTCTGTTTACTTTGTGTTAAGTTAACCAATAGCTTATACTCATGATTTTACCGCTACAGAAAAGTGGCGACTCTGCCGGGGACCTATCTCTTAGTGGATCCAGCCTACTTTGATTTATTTACTGCTTTGGTTTGATTTGTTTTTTATTTGTTTGTTCTGTTTTGGTGATCCTTTGTGAGTGAGATAGATTCTAACCCGGATCTGATTTGAACTTATGATAGGATGGCGATATTCGAAGCGATACACAATGGAGTAGTCCAAAGCGATATCAATTTGATAATCTCTACTCGGTTAGGCTCTCTTAGATTATCAATGTCATGACGAGTAATCGTACGTGGCATTTGAAATTCTGGGATCAGATATGTGATGTCGAAACAGATGTTTAGACACTGATATCTTAAGCAATAAATTAATGAGCAAGTAAATTAAGTAACACAGGAAATTGTTAACCCATTTCAGTGTATCTCCACACTTACATCTGGGGGCTACCAAGCCAGGAAGGAAATTCAATATAAGTAATATTAATTAGGGAGTTAAACCAATCAGTTTAATCCTTCACTTAATATCTACCCAAGGCAATTTCTATCTAAGACTCTACTTAGATATGATTACCTACTCACTCCCCCTCAATCACACAGTGATTTCTAACTTAGAATAATTAATAAGTTTGAAGTCACACTTCAGATACACCAGCTTGATCTTACTTATCAGTTTCAATCAAGACACAATTCACTTTTTGCTTAAAAGCTTATAAAGTGAATAACAAACAAATAAAACCTGCTAACACCCTTGACACTCTGCTTAAAATCGTTAGGTTTACTTGAGTGTATCAGTTTCTTAAATAGATGCTGAGTTTGTGGGCTTTTGCAAATTATCCAGACTTTGATAAATCCCACAGTTATCTCCTTGAATCAAGGTGAGTTAGTTTGTTATCTCCTTGAATCAAGGTGAGTTAGTTTTCTGTTTCTTATCTCCTTGAATTAAGGTGAGTTAGTTTGGAACCAGATAACTAAACTTCCTAAAGAGACGCCTTGGAGTACTCACCCTTTACGTTTACTTCCAGATATTTACTCCTGAGATTTAGCACTTCTGTTGCGTATCTTTCAAGGCAGATAGCAGGTTCGCGATGTCACAACATCTGGTGTGACATCCTGATGTCCTGAACTAAGTTCATAACTTTTACTTTGTTTGTCAAACATTCTGCCAATTTCTAACATCTACAAACTCCCCCTTTGGCTAATTTTTGGCTAACATATTCTTCTGGTTTTGTCAGAGAGCAGCGGAGTTCCTTTCTGTTGGATCATGTGAGAGCTAAGAATTTTCTCCCCCTCAAACATGTAGTTACCTGAGATGTATACTTCCATGACTTGGCCCAACAGACTTTGATAATTATCCATTAAAAATTCAACTTAGTTCAGCAGACAGACATTAACATCATTGTATTGTTCAATACTGTCATACCCCAAATTTGTCCTACCCTTTATTCTCATTCTTTTTTGGATCATATCATTAGTATATCATTGTGCATTACAAAATCATCAAGATATTATATATGTGCCTTGTTACTTTCATCATTTTCTTCTTATTGTCTAAGCAGGTGTTCGTAAGATTTAGGATTTACTCAAAGTCGTCATGATTTTTTTTTTTTTGGTTTCGCTTCATTACCAAGTTATGTTGTCATGAACGGTTTTAGAGGATTAATTTGAATTTGGTCTTGTTCTAATGAAAAAATCAAGCAAGGTGGGTCACTATTTTGTCCTTAAATAAATTCGAAGGCTTCTTTGTTCAAGTCAAAGTTAGCGCAATTGGAATTAAAGGTTGATCTCGTTCAAATACATGTTTCAAGTCGATTTTTTTTGGGCTGTTGTTTAAAGTTAATTTCAAGTACTGTAGCAAGATTGGTTTCAAGTTCCAAATTTCATCTTCGCTCAATCTCGAAGAATTTCAAAACGTGAGAATTATTGAGATTAGTAAATTTCAAGTTGTGTTATAAACCAGTCAAGTCACAATTCAAGAATGATGCAAGCCATGTGTTCACTTTGCTCGTCACTCTTGTATGAAAGGGGATGATAGCCCATATGATCACCAACTTTCCAAGTATCCTTGTTCCCATTTAGTTTCTAATGGCTTTTGTATCAGAGGTCATGCTAGTTTGTTTTCACACCAGGTACCAATCAACCAATGTATACTTACGCCTACAAATGCTAACAAACTAGAATTGAAATCTCCTCTTCCGTCAGGAAATACAAATTTCAGTACACTACTGAATAATCATGGCACTAGTTCTGTCCAACAAAACCACTTCACCAATTCTAAGGGGGCAGAAACTTCGCAGACAAAACCTACCCCATCACCCAAAAGAATTAGGGTTCATTAGCTCACAGACTCTTCAAGTTACTATGTCTCTTTTCAAGAATTTTAAATTAAAAAAAAGGATCAAATACCACTCAAGAGTCATTCAAGCATTGTTATTATGGTACAAAATTCAGAATATATCTTTAAGGTCCAATCGCACATCCCAACATCCAAGTGCCATGTTTAAGCATTCAAGACGTGGATATTATTCAAGAGGATCAAATACAAAGTTCTTTACAGAGTACAAGTTACCAGACTTAAAGTCCTAAGAATCCTATGATACAAACTAAGCCTAGATTACAATAAAATTCAAATATCATCAAAATCTTACAAGAATTCATCCAACCTTATACCAAGCTCTTTGGTCCAAGATTCGCATCTGAGATAGAATAGAGCACAAGCAATGCAAAGAGAAAGCAACACAAAGGTCATAATTCAGAAGAACATTTCATAACGACAACACGGCCCAAGCTTCGCTAATAATCATTGACATCTTCATCCTATGAATAAATCGCAGCAAGCTATGCCATGAAACAAGACTTCCGCACTCCAATACTGCCTGCATCATGAGAGAGTTTGTGATCCTCTCAACAATAGGGCACTGAGCCTTCCTGAAACGCTTCACTGAGTACCTACCAGCAGTGTGAGGCATTTATGTAACATGTTTCGATGATTCAACTCTGATGTAATCCATAAAAGACACATCAATAAGCTGAACATCGTCGAAGCTCCATCTGTTGAAGAGCTAGACTTTGTTTGTGAGGGAGAGGAAACATTAACCTCGGGCTCTTGAAGAACTTCAGTCATGGCTTCTGTGAGAAAATTGCGTTAAAATGAGGCAACCAAGTCACAACTAAAGGAGAATCCCAAAAAATAAACTCCAGGTTGCATGCCAAATCGTGTGTACATGAAAAAAAAGAAGAAGAAAATATTAGCATTAAAGCAAGATCAATCAGGTAATGGACAGGAAATCTTGTAAGACATTCAATCAAGCCAACGGATTGCACCAAACTCACACTTTGAAGCAAGAGGAATTATC
Source organism: Lathyrus aphaca (assembly GCA_963966055.1). NCBI lineage: Eukaryota > Viridiplantae > Streptophyta > Magnoliopsida > Fabales > Fabaceae > Lathyrus > Lathyrus aphaca. The sequence continues at coordinate 168,504,848 of OZ014523.1, forward strand.
AGCTGGTTTTTACTGTTGGGATTTCAGCCCTCTCCGAAGCACCCGCACATGGACGTGAATTTCCATGCTGTAAAGATGCTGATCAGCCCAGTCTAATCTCAGTTCTAGATCTTTCATTTACAGATGATATGTCATCTGGTTATGAAGGTTTTGGGAATGTCAGTGTTGACCTACAAAGGCTTAGAGTGCAACTCCAGGTGCTGAAGTTGGAATCTGAAGAACAAGTGAAGGGTACCATACTTTTAATAGAAAGGCCTGCAAACAACTGACTCCAACGAACCATTAAATGCTAGAAGTTGCGTCTCCCAAAGAAACCAAAGCCCTACACATTACAAGTGAAAGTGTAACACAAACTTGAGATTCAGATCATCTTTACATCAGTAAAAATAAGAGAACAATTGTAAGTTGCAGAGTGCAGTAGTTACATTAGGAATCTTTCAACAAGTTTGCAAGGCAAGGGGAACATGAATCATCTCGCAAAGCAACTCATCACACATAAGTCGTGATCGTGATGCATCCAGCTTCCATATTATGACAACTTCAAACTTTCCCAAAGTAATTGATATACAACCATTACACACCTGCATAAGACATCATAAGCCACATGTAAGATAAATGGCTCAGTACAAGTCACAGCCAAATAAAAGAAGCAAGTTCATACTAACCGCAACAAACACGTACTTCATGGTGTACCATTCTCACTTCAAAGAGCCTGAACAGGGGTGATAATTCAAACAAGTATCAAGATTTTACTTAATCAAATTTTAAGTGCTAAGGCGCAGAATACGAGAACTCGGAATCATTGATCTTACTAGAAGACTTTCAAGCCCAGTTATGAAGCCCTCGCTGCTATGGATTTTTCATCAAATCATAGGCTTCAAATGATGTTACCAAATCCTGCACAATCTCTACAAATCAGCACGATCGAACATAGCTCCTAGACAGAAGCTCCAGTCTGCAGGTGATCCCGGAACAACCCCCTGAAGTGAAGCTGCAAAGAAAAGAAACACAACCAAGTCAGTTTTATCCTTACACTTTTGTCCTTTATCCGTATGATTCATCCAATAGCACAGAAGAATGGAAAGAGAAATCCCACCAATATACAAGATTTCCAGGTCTGAATCTTTATCATGCTTTATAACATTGAGACTCCTTGTTTAAAACTGCAAAAAGAAATCAGCAAATGCATAAGCCAAGCGAGAAAATAGAGAGCCATGAGGTATCATTTTTTAGGGATGCAAGTTACCATCAGAATAATGAAAAGAATTCATTTAATGCAAATTTGCTTCACAATTCATGCCAAAGCTTGTCAAGCTTCATCTTTAAGGTTTACATCAAACTAATACAATAGTTCACATAGTCACCTTCTCAGACATATTACTATAAGAGTACACTTGGAAAATAAAGGATTAGTTCGCGAGATTCCAGCAAATCTGCACAAGCTGCAACTGTTGCAAGTCAGCGGTCGTCGTTGTCATATTTCTAATGTTTCACACCTTTCAGCTTGCCAAGGCGTTGGTTATGCCACCATTTCAAACTCGTGCAATATCGAACAAAGAAGATGATCAGTATGAAAACAGAATAAAATTCAAGGCTTATTGAACTCCAACATAATTCAGTAAAAGCATACCATTTGAAGGCCAATGCTCTTATTCTATTAGAGAAATGTGATGTGGCCCGGGATGCTATTCTTTCAGGACTTCAAGTTGATCCTTTTAAGTAATGCACTTCGGGAATGTCTTCAAACCATGGAAAGAGTATCATCATATAATTCAACAAGAAAGAGTTCACATGTACAACCCAATTGCAATGATGACTTTGATCGCACTCTCTGTCTGAAGTTGCTGTATGAACCTGCCACAATTTGAAACTAAAAATCAGTTTTATGGTAAGAATACTCAAAGAGTTACCGCAGTAAAAAATTTACCTCAGTAAAATCTTCAAGGAAAGGACCACAAGCCAGCTCACCACCTGAGGTCCCCACACAATCTTCCAAAATCACCTTAGAATCCTCTCTAACGGATTCTGGATTTCATCTCTCTCACCCTCACGCGACTCCTTCGCACAAATCTCCCTATAAAAGATTCAATCATTGACAAAAGAGAGGATCAGAACAAAACCCTAAAAGCAAGTTTCTCCCAAAAAAAACCTAAATTCGAACAACTCACCGAAATTGATTGCAACCTACGCCCTGCAATATTCATATTTCATCTCTGTTTTTGCCGCCGCTGAACCTCCATCGAATCCAATAACTCACAACCACCATTGAAGCACACAAAGCTGTAAAATCACGAAACCACCACCGTCCCACTGTCAAGTCGTGTGTGAGTAAGAAACCAAAATGTTGAAACTCGCGAGAGAAATGAATGCAGATCCGAAACAACATCGTCCATCACCGTAACAATCACCGCTTCCATTTCGTAAGAGCATCGCGCCGTGGGCTGTGGAATCCCTGAGTTGAGAGGATGAAAACGTGAACCAACGAGATTTAAGCATCTCTCTGAGTCGAAATCACCGAGTTTGGGAGAGAGAGAGTCTCGGAAGCACCGTGAATTAGGGTCGGGCGATAGCGTGAGCTTTCTGATCTCGATTTGTTGTTGTTTTCTCTGTTGGTTTCTTTCCCAAATTGTGGAATGAATGGTGCCTTCCCCTGTTTTTTTATTTTCTCAAACTTTATTTGGTTTTTTTTAATTAATTCTTTTTGTGTTGGTTGGGCTTCAGGAATATCCTGGCCCGTTTTGATTTTCTTGTATATACTCTCAATATCACAGTTTACACCCTTTGGTCTTTTATTTGATTAGGTTATTTTCTTTAGAACATTTAGATTGAATATATATTTTTCTAGTGTTTTTATTTTATTTTATGGCCAATGAAATAATTATGACATTTTGATATTCGATTCTAAATCGGCGTTATCAAGGTTGTTATGAGGCCATTTTCAATTTTATTATTCCTTATTATTTAATCGATTATTCGATTTATTCGGTTAATGATAAAAATGAGATATTCGATTATTTAATCAACGTTATCCATTAAATTGAGACCGATTCATTATTTTTATCCGTTATTTTATATTTATTATTTTGGGGCTTATGATATAACTAATGGTTTATTGACATTCGATTTTTTTAATCGACGTTGTCTAAACCAATTTGAAGTCATTTTCCTATTTTCTATTTATTTATCGATTTATCGATTTATTTCGCATTTTTATTAGTGGTCTATGATATTATTATCCGGTTTGTGACATTCGATTTTATCGACGTTGTCCAAATTGATATGAGACCCTCTTTCCATTATTTTATGGTTTTCTAATTAATTTTAGAACCATTTTAATTTATCGATTATATTATTTAATCGACCGATGATAAATGGTGATATTCGATTTCCAATAAATCGACGTTATCCCCTAATTTGAGGCCACACGTTTATTTTTCTTAATGTTTCATACTATCTCGATTTATTATTTATTCGGCCGATGAATAAATATTTGAATATTCGATTTCTAATAAATCGACGTTATTTAAATTAAATATGAGGCCAAACTTTTATTTTATTATTATTTCGACTTTATTTTATTTTTATGGTCGATGATATAACAAACGATTCAAATATCCGATTTCAACAAATCGATGTTATTTAAATCAATATGAGACTAATTATCATTTTTATCGCATTTCTTTTATTTAAATAATTATTTGATTATAAAAGTAACGCTCGACTTCTCATAGAATGATTCTAGATTTGAATCGATTCTAAGATAGTTAAAGAGCAACATTTTGTCGCTTTCGGTTTAATTCGAGCTCCAACGGCTCCACCTTAGCTTAGTATTATGAATCGATCTCGCATAACCATTAACCTTTAACCTCCATTTTGCACTCACCCTTCGCGATCGCTTTATGCCTCGCTATCGACCTGCCAAGATGTTTCTTTTAAATCCAAACCCTTGATCCAACGTCAAGTGGTCTTAGGTGTTACAATACTTTAATAATATGAGGAAAATTGTACGCCACGAGCCTTAAGTGGTAGAAAGGAGGATTACGAGCTCTCGTTATTCGCTCCGATTATTCCGTCGCAAGACACTTGGCTTGTTGGTTCGGAATAAACTATCCATAGTCTTTAGTGCAATTCGACTCCTAAAGAAAGATAATAAAATTTAAATCCTTTTCCTCTTTTAGCAAGTAATTCATTAGGCATAGACGTCCTTTCACGCGTGACAACTTAGAAGGTTCCCATCGAGTACGATGGATGTAGGGGGTGCTAATACCTTCCCCCTGCATAACCGACTTCCGAACCCCGACAATGGTTACGATGACCTTGTCTTTATCCTTTCTTCCCGGGTTTTATCTATATTTTCCCTTTCCCTCTTTGGGAATAAATCAAAATTAGGTGGCGACTCTCAAGTCAGCCCAGCCGCGACCGCATTCGCGAGGATCGTATTTTTCGAGGTACGACAGCTGGCGACTCTGCTGGGGACTGGTTCACCCCTATGCAAGTCAAGCCTAATCTAGGTTGCTTCACGCTTGTTTGTATGCTTACCTTTATGTCTTACTTGTTTATGTTTTACCGCTTTCTTTATCGCTTTCCATATTATACCTTGTGGTTCTTGGATCGATATTTTGAAACTTGAGTGAAAGGCTTCATACCCGGGCCTTTGAGTATAAACATAGGCTAGAAGAGGTTGTGTAGTATGGGCTCCCGAGGGAACCGCTCTCGTGGGTTGTCGATACGAAAACCTCGCTTGGAGTAGATTCTAATGAGAATACTGACGACCGTCAAATTCTTGACGTGTGTGCTCAGTTATTTTCATTAGGGTCGTTGACTCTGAGGACCTTTAGAACCTTTTGGTCAAAACATCGGTTGACGGTTGCGTAGTATGGGGCACCAGGGTTCTCCCTCGCGTGGCTCGATACGAAAACCTCACTTGGAATAGAGTTACTCAATGGAGTTGGTTGACTATCAGGAATATATAAAACTGACATGTGCATCAAACAATTGAGAAAAGTCCATAACTCTGAGACTTTGTTTTAAACCCCGTGTCGATGATCGCGTAGTATGGGGCACCGAGAGACTTCCCTCTCGCGTGGTTCTGTACGAAGATCTCACTCAAAAGAGATTCGTATGGTGGAGTCAATCAACCGTCATGCTTATGGAGTGTGTGATGAACAACCATAGGGATTGTTAACTTTGGGATTCCTTTAACTTTATAGCCTACCCAACGAAATCCTTGCGAGGAAAGCAATCTGAATATCCTCCATCCGTACCTTGGACTTATGATACCATGACTTTATGTTTAACGTGTTTTCACATTTTATTTGCATATCATTGCAGTCATATTTGCATTCATTTTGCATTCACAGTCGCTCATGTTCATTCGTTCTCGTCTTCAGAGTTGTTGAGTACCCGTCAAGCTGATTCCTCCACGCAGATACAGAACTAGGGCCCACGAAAGAAGAAGAATGGCCGAACAAGAAGAACACAACAAGCGAGTCAGGGAAGACATCGATGACTTGAAGAGCAGTGTGAGCAAGATTATGGATATGCTCCAAATCTTGGCAACTAAGGACACTCCAGCTCAGAAGACTGTCACCTCTGAAGACAGTAGTTTCGTCATTAACGTAGAGTCTTCAAGACCCGTTGGCACATGGCTAGAATTTGGATTGCCACCGGGTTATACTCCGCCATTTGTGACTACTCAGATGACTGGTACATCCACTTTTTTCGAACCTGGAGTGTTCACTGACTCTCAACCTAATGTGCATACTGTTGCTCAAACTGCTTATGTGAATCCTCCCTTTGTGCATAATCCACCATCATCAGTACAAGGTGAGGCTGGGAATTTTGAGGATGTTAGGGAACAATGTATGACTTTGGAAAAGAGGATAAGAGCTGTCGAAGGATTTGATGTCTTCAACGCTGCTGCATCAGACATGTGCTTGGTTTCGAATTTGGTTATGCCAGACAAGTTAAAAATGCCAATATTTGAAAAATACAAGGGAGACACTTGCCCAAAGAGCCACATGATTATGTACTGCCGCAAAATGGCCGCTCATGCTGACAAAGATAAACTACTCATCCATTGCTTCCAAGATAGTTTGAGTGGAGCATCTTTGAAATGGTATATGGGACTCGAGAAAAGTCGTATCCAATGCTGGCAGGATTTGCTTGATGCATTCCTAAAATAATACAAATACAATCTGGACATGGCACCTGACCGCCGTCAGCTTCAAAACATGTCTCAGAAAGAAAAGGAATCATTCAAGGAGTATGCTCAGCACTGGAGAGAGCTAGCTGCTCAGGTTGAGCCTCCCTTGGCAGAGAAAGAGCTGACTGGTTTGTTCATGGACACTCTTCAACCTCTTTACTGGGAAAGGATGATTGGCAGTGTATCATCTAGTTTTGCTGACCTAGTCACTATTGGAGAACGACTAGAGGAAGGAATTAGAAAGGGCAAGTTTGGAAGTGCCGAAGCTTCTAATGCTGCGAAAAAGTCCTCCGGGAACTTTCAGAAGAAGAAAGAGGGTGATACTCATGCTGTCAACACTGAAAGAAGACCCTACTACAGACAACAACAATATGGTGAAACCCAAGTAGCCGCAATTGCTCCTATGGTTAATGCTCCACCAGCTCGAGCTCCTCCATAAAGGAATGTGGGTCAGAATCAGACTCGCACTCCCCGGCCCAGGGCTCCCATTGATCCTATTCCCATGAAGTATGCTGAAGTTTTCCCTGAACTGTGCAAAAAAGGTCTTGTTACTACTAGACCTCTCAATCCTCCAAATCCTTTTCCTCTTTTAGCAAGTAATTCATTAGGCATAGACGTCCTTTCACACGTGACAACTTAGAAGGTTCCCATCGAGTACAATGGATGTAGGGGGTGCTAATACCTCCCCCCTGCATAACCGACTTCCGAACCCCGACAATGGTTACGATGACCTTGTCTTTATCCTTTCTTCCCAGGTTTTATCTATATTTTCCCTTTCCCTCTTTGGGAATAAATCAAAATTAGGTGGCGACTCTCAAGTCAGCCCAGCCGCGACCGCATTCGCGAGGATCGTATTTTTCGAGGTACGACAAATACACATAGATTTAGGTATCAGAGCTCATTAACATCATTGTTCAACACACACACAGATTTCTCCCCCTTGTTAGACATAAATTTTGGGGCCAAACAAAACATTAAAGAAACAGACATACAATTTAGTCATACAATTCAGAACAGACATACAATACATTTTCCACCAACAAACAGCTTCACTCTTCATCCTCTGTATCCTCACACTCATCACCAGCTTAATCATCATTCCCAGCAGCCTCTTCCATCTCCAGTCTTTGAATCAGGTCCTCAAGCTTCTTCTTCCTCTCTTCCAGCTCCTTGCAGGTTGTCCTGAGTTCTGCAATTAGGGCTGCCTTTGATATAGGTGTCTTGACAGTAGATGTCCCAGCAGATGTCCCACCTGGTGCTTCAACATCTGCAGCATGATGACCTAGAAACAACTTGTAATGGAAAGACATTGGACTTTCCCTTTTATAGACAGAGTCCTTTTCAGTAAGGATTCCTGGATATTGGTTGAGAATCACCCCACAAAGTAGTGATGGGAAGGCTATTGGAAGCTTGATGGCTGAGGTTCCTGCATGCTTGAGAGTCTGGTCAAAGATGTATGCTCCATAATCCAGCTTGGTTTGGGTGCCTACTGCATAGATAAACCTCCCAAGCCCAGTAGCTATGGTTGAGGTTGTAAATACACAAAATTTGCCCTCACCCATTCACACCATGGCTTATGATCATTTCATGTGCATAAGTTCAATCATAGCATTCCATATTGCATTTTTGATTCACTGCTTTGTTTCTAAGTCATCTGCATCTAGGGTTTGTGACCTGAGCAATCCAAGAGCCACTTAAGACACTCCAAAGGTCTTAAATCACTTCAAAGGTGTCCATGTATCTTCAAGCATCATATTATATCCTCTCAAAGTCAAGAATACCAAAGAATCACAAGAACTGAGAATGGCATGGAAGCAGAGCCAGGTTTAACTGCACAGATGACCTAGAATTAGGGTTTTGGTTTCAAGGGCCATAACTCCAAATTTTTTGGTCATTCTTGTTTCTATTGGCCTCTATATGGTATAGGGATCATGCATATCAATTTTCATGAAGAAATTCAAGGGGGAAGTCATCTGATCAAGAGTTGACTTTTTGAGCAAGTCAGTGCAAAATCAGGGTATCTGAGGTCCACAATGACCCAACCAAAGGGTGTTCTTCATCATTTTGATTATGTATGATCTTTATTTGATCATAGAAGATGTTGGAAGTTCACAAAATTGAAGAATTTCAAGCCTTTTGCAAAGTTGACTTTTTGGGAAAGTTGACTTATATTGAAAATTACCATTTTGGGAAACTTTTTCAACCCTTGCTTTTTGATTCAAAAATGCTTCAAATGAAAAAACTTTGGTCATGAAAGTTGTAGAATGGATCATTCCCTTTTCAAAAAGTACAAGAACTTGACCTAATTCATTTTGGATCAAAAGTTATGGCTTGCCAAAGTTGGCCAAAATCACAAAATTTGAAGTTTTCTACCAAAGAGGCATTTTGCAAAATGCTATGATCAAGTGTTCTAAAGGCCTCAAATGTGTACAAATTCTTCACAACATGATCACATGACCTCTAAAATTCAGAATGGGCCAAAGAATCATCTCATTTCATGCCTTGAACTTCAAGAAATCCCAAAGGAACCAAACTTTGTGAAACTTGCAAAACCTATCACAAACTACAAACCACTTGCTGCATTTCCTCTAGACCTTTTCCATAGCTTTCCTTGATTCAAGCTAAGCCAAAGCAAGCCAAAAAGCAAGTTGTACCATTGCCCATACCTCAAGTACAAATCAAGTTGACATTTTGGCCAAAGACCCATACCAATCACCATAGGCCACCAACAACTCTCTGACCTATCACCTTTTGATACATGGACCAAAGCCAGCATAACACACCACACATCCAAGCCTGAATGAGAAGAGAAGCCAAAGTTATCAAAATCTCTCTAACTTGCATCTTCATTCGAAACACTCTCCACAAGCCTCAAACACACAAACCAACTTCACAAACAATCTCAGCATGCTTCACTGATCAAAAACCACCCATCACCATAGCCTGAAAGTCACTGAAACCAAAACACGATCACCACCCCCCCTTGAACAGAACTTCTGCCATCTCTCTAATCAGCCATCAACAAGAGTTGTGAATCATCCCATTGAGTTCAGGAGGGCCAAAGGAGTGAGTTTGCATAAGAGAAAGGGTCAGAAAGCTCCTGTTCGAAGGACTTCAGTTCAGGTATCCATCAAGAACAAATTTTCCAGAACTCATTTTACTTGTTATAAATTGATTCTATATGTTATCCTGATCATCATGATGTGTTTAAAAATGAAAATGGTGGAATATTGAGTATGTATGAGCTGTCTGAAACTTTCTACCCTAAATGTGTTTTGCTTCGATTTGCATGATTAATGAATGAAAAATGATTTTTGTTTGGGGGTTTTGATTCAGTGTTGAATGGGGATGGATTCTGGGCAATTAGATTTCATTTTCATTGCGTGTAGAGAGAGATAATGATTTCACCTTGCCGGAGAAGATGACCGGAACACTGTTCCGGTCATCTGAAAGTCATTAGGGCATTTAATTAAGGTTTAATCATAATTAGGAGATTTTGAATGCTGGTCGTCCAGATGCGCGCCAAGTCCATTCCCGCGTTTCCAAGTTCAAACCTCAGCCCTTGATTCTGTTAACTTTTCTCATTTTAAGTTTAAATTCATTTTTATTTTCATTTAATTTCATTTGTTTTCTACAATTTATTAAAAATAGCAAAACATCTTTAAAAATTCTGAAATTTTTTGTCAAAGGTTCAATTAATTTTCAGAAACCAAAAAAAATTTTATTTTTATTTTTTGCTTTAAAAAATATTTTTAAATCATTTAAAAGTTTATTGTTAATTAATTAATGAGAATTAATTAATTAAAAATACTTTTAAGTATTTAAAAATCACAAAAAAATTCATGAAACATTTAAAATCATTTAGAAACATTGTCCAACCTTCAAACCAAATTTATATTTTGATCTTGATGACTTTTGACAATTTTCCATGGAATTAATTTCATTTCAAGGCATTATTTTGATCCAAACTTCAAAAATTCATTTCTGCCTAGCCTTTAAGAGTTGGACAATGACTCTTTTTGCATTGCATCTTGCATATCATGTAGTTTATAGGATAAAATTGGCATGAATTGATCTTGCATTTTCAATTTGTTTAACATTTTTCTTGATGAGGTACCTTGAAACCCTAGCCAACTTAGGAAATTCATAACTTACACTAGGTTAAGAATTGGGTCCTCTCCTTTGGGCAGTGAGTTTGTGTAGGGTTAGGGTTCCTTTGAGTGCATTTTCAAATTTTTATCTTAGTGTTTGCTTCTGGTTTTGATTTTTGATTTGTGCTTTGTTCATAAACCCTAATTTGGGCTTCCTTTTGCATTCATCTTACATTTGCTTGCATACCATGACTTGCCATGACATTTTATGCATTCATTTGATTCATAATACATCTTAAGACATATTAGAACCATGTTTGATCATTGCATCTTTCATTTGTCATGTTGTATGTCTTTTGCATTTCATAACTTTTCATGAACATTCATGGTCCAAAGCATGCTTCTCTTGCATCCATATGTTTGTATAATCATTCTCATGCCTTGCCTCATGTTTGCATCATCACTTAGCATCATTAACATCACACATATGCTTCTGGTTTTGATTTGCATCATGCCATTTCATCTCATTTTGCATTGCATTGCATTTCTTTCACTAACTTTTCAGGTGGTAAGTTACTTTGAGAAGTGAATCTGCCTTCACTTCTCACAATCTCTTTTCATCTCTCTTATGCATCATTGCTGCATTTTGTATTGTGTTTGAGATTGAGCTTGCTCTTTCTTCTTCATCTTACTTTCTTTCTTCAAGTAACTTGTCTTCTTGAATGAAGCAAGTTACTTTGCTTCTCTTTGCTCCTTTCACCTGCTTCCTGGTGGTTTCCCTGAAGATCTTTCTTGTAAACCTCACAAACCTTAGGAACAACCAAGCATGAAAATAATTAGGGTTTTGATTAGTCCCCCATTTAGCTTTTGCCTCTGTGTCTCTTTGAGTCCTCTCTTCTCACCTCATAATCAGGGACTAAACCCTAAAGGCTTTAAGGCTTTGTGATTAAGCTTATGCCTGCATCCTTCTATTAGGATGGAGTGTATAACTTTAATCCTAAGTGTTAAACCCTCAATGTGTTTAAATCCTTTAATCAATCCATCTAATAATCATCAAGACATCAAGCTTGTAACTTGGGCCTTGCATTAGGGTTCTATTTCATCCTTAATTGGTTAAGAAGGACTAACCCTAGTGTTAATGGACAAGTCCCCCTCAAGTTATCTTACAAACCATAAAACTCACTTCTTCATCATATCATTAACTAAAATCCATCTAATAAAGGCTTTGTTTTGTCATGGGTTTAATCCCTAATCATGGATTAAGTTGAGGAGTTTTCCTCAGCTTAAACATTCTCATCTATTATCCTTCTATTAGGATGGTGTAATGAGTCTGTTTAATCCCTGAATATGGCTTAATCTCATTACTTAACACTAAACAAAAACAACAAAAACATCTAAATAATCACAAGTAGGTTAATGATCTTAATCTTACACCATGGTGATTAAGTGTGAGATGCTGACTTCACACTTAAGGTATTCTCATTACCCCTAATCAGAGGGAAGATGTGATGAGTTTGCTAACCCATTGGTTTAGGCTTAAGATCATTAACTTATGACAAACTTTCAAAAGCAATAAAAGATTGAAAACAAAAAAACAAACAATAATCGTCTCCTCCGAGATTCTTTTCTCATCATCTTCACTCACAAACGAGAACTTGCTTCTTCCATCTAATGCAAGACAGTTTGCACCTGAGCTAGACAGGTCATACAATTGAGCATAGGCAAGTGAGCAGTTCACGAGTCAATTTATCTTTCAGTCTCTTTGGGTCGAACTACGGTGTTCTGACTTCCTCATTGCACGAGAGGATACGTAGGCATAACTTAACAATTATCGAACAAAAGTATCTGTATATTCCCCCCCCTTATAACATCATTCTTTAAGCCTCATAGTCTTGAGCATTTTACTCTTGTTCTTACACTGACACTTCTCTTATACACTTCACATTTCTTTTACACTGACACTTGCATTCTTTCCAGCTTTGATACACAAATTGCACTGACACTACCCCTTTAAAACACAAATCTTTTAAGTGTGGATCCCGTCAAGTACGGCGGACAATCTGGGTGCTAATACCTTCCCAGGTTGTAACTAACCCCCTTTCTCAGTCTCTCTGGTTCGCAACCGTCTTATCCATATATCTTTCCAGGTCTATGCAGCATTACCTTTCCCCCGGGATAAAAATGCCTAGCTGGCGACTCTTTTCTTTTCTTGTGAATTCACTCCTGTGTGTTCTCACTTCTTCTTTTCGCCGACCGTTCGCGTCTGTACCCCTTCTGACCCGGGTTGTTATTTGGTGGGAGCGACAGCTTGGCGACTCTGCTGGGGACCCTTATACTGTAACCAGGGCTTCTGGTTCTTTTTGTGGGTTCCTCCTAGCGCTTGTTTGATTTGTGTTTACTGGGGTGTTATGTGCTAATTGTGTTTATATAGTTTCTTTTATTGCTTTATGTACAGTTTTGTTTACTGCTTTCTTTATAGCTTTATATGCATCATACTGTCATACTATTCAGGCTGGATCTGTTTTTTGTCTTGGTGGGTGGGGTTCTACTGAGAGTTTAAGGTCCTATACCTGGGACCTGAGTGACACCTAGGCTAGAGTGGTTCATGTTCTTTCCCATTCCATTTCGGTCTGGTGCGGGAATATGAAACACGGTTCAGATATGGGTTTCTTCTTGAGAACTCTGTGCTACAGATCTCCTGTAGTGCTAGAGCTATCTGGGAAGCCTGCTAAGTCTGGATGACCTTTACTATGACCTTCAGAAACTGAGGTGAATTAGAGGAGGATCTTTTATGGTTATTGTAAACACTGTACCTCCGGGTTAGAAGTGTTTACACTTCTCATAACTGATCCAAGTCTGAGGATCCTTGTTTTAGAACATCACCTGTGAGGGGGTTGGGCTGTTTACAGGTTTGCAGGTACCCTTTGGCCACATCATACCCTGATACTTTTTGTGTTTAAGAATCCTTCACTTTGGACAGTTCTTGTGATTTAACCCTAGACATGTGACTCTTTATTTGAGTCCCCCACCCTGGTTACTGGATTTCTGAACCTCCATCTGGACTTCTTGAACATACATGGACTTATATCAAGACAGTTGATCAGATCCAGCTTTATCACAAACCCTTGCATATCATTTGCATACATCATCATTGCATCATTTAACATTTGTTTATTTGTTTTTCAGGGTATCCACATTATACATTTGGCTTGGTTTTGACCCCTTTTACCTGCATAGACCCTTGTTCATCAGCTATCTGCTTCAGCCATCTGCATCAGTTACCTGCTTCAGCCATCTATTATCACCAGTCTCAGCCTGTCAGTGGCTCATCACCAGTATCAGTCTTCATCATCAGCATCTGTTCTCAGCTCTTCATCAGCAGTCATGGCACCCAAAAAGAGCAACATTTCATATCACTTCTTTGAGCCTGTGCTGACTGGCATCAGACAGGTCCAAGCACTCATTACTCCAGACCATATCCCGTTATTCAGAGAACGTTATGGAGGCATCCTTGATATGATTATGGATTTAGACCCTTCTCATAGAAGTTTGATTCACACTTGCCTACAGTTCTATGATCCTCCTTTGAGATGTTTTACTTTCCAGGATTTTCAGTTGGGGCCTTTGTTGGAGGAGTTTTCGTCACTGATTGGAGTACCTGTCAGGGGTGGTATCCCCTTCAACCCAGAAATGGTTTCTCCTAGCAATGAGGAGGTGGCAAAGGAACTGTATTTGGAACCTGTTCTGATTGAGCAAAACATGACTACAAAGGCTGGAATCCCTGGCCTACATTTGGATTTTCTCACTTCTCAGGCTATCCTGAAGGCCTCCTTGGGAGAATGGAAGGCAGTTTGTGCATTGTTAGCCCTCAGTATATATGGGGTTATACTTTTTGCAGATGAGCCCAAGTTTATTAGCAAGAATGCTATCCACCTCTTCCTTTTGAGGAACCCAGTGCCCACCTTGCTGGGAGATTTCTATTATTCTGTTCACCAAAGGAATGAGAAGCAAAGAGGGAGGTTAGTGAGATGCTGTGCTCCTCTGTTTCATACTTGGCTGCTCAAACACTTACCAAAGACTGATGCCTTCCTGAACCCTCACCAACAGAAGAACTGGGCTAGAAGACTTACTGCTTTGACCTCAGATGACATCAGGTGGTGTACCCAGAGCACCAAGGGTAGAGACATAATTACTAGCTGTGGACAGTTTCCCAATGTACCTCTGATAGGAGTGAAGGGTTGCATCAACTACAACCCTTTGCTATTCAAAAGACAATTGGGCTATGCTTTGGTTCACCCTCCTAAAGAGCAAGACTTGGCTGAAACTTTGTATTGTGAGACAAGCATCCTGGGCTTGGGACAATATCCAGACCAAAGGGATGGTCATTCTTGGGAAATGCAACAATGTGGCTTCAGCACAGTATTATGAGTGGTCTCATGCTAGGGCTCAGATTTCTGGGATGCCTTTCACCGTTGAGGATGCACCTGGACCATCCACAGCACCCCCTCCAGCCACTGTCAGCCTAGAGGAATTTGAGAAACTGAAAGAGAGGAATGAGAATCTGACTCAAGCTCTGCAGAAGACCCTCTGGGAGAGGAGTGATGGTTGTCTAGACATTGAGAGGTTAGAAAAGCTAAAGGTGGAGCATCTAGCCAGGATTGAGAAATCAGAGGACTATATCAAGAAATCAAGAGCAGGAGAGCAAATTTTGAAGAATGCCTGTAAAGAGGCCCAGTTTCAGAAGGCCAGAACTGATCTCTATCTGAAAGAAAGTCAAGCTAGGTGGGTCAGGATCACTGAAGCTCGCACTCAGGAAGATAAGAGAACTCAGGACAAGATTGAGCAGTTGGAGGCTAATGAAAAGAAGCAACAGGAGGCTCTGCTAGCAGCCCAGAAGGAGATCTCATAACTGAAGCTTAGGGCTGGTGTGAAGAGGTCAAAGGACCAAGACAAGCACAAGAGGTTGACCACTGCTATCACCACCAGGAATCTCCTTATCAGGAACCTCACAGAGCGTCCAGCTGATCCAGTAACTGAAGCACTTCTGAAAGAAGTTAAAGAGGATGAGTTTGGTCTTGGTGTCTGACTTTTGCTTGTTGTTGCTTTCATTTCATGTACTTTTCTTTTCTTATGTTGTATTTTGACCCCTCAGGGGCATGTATTGTGAGAAACAAACTATGTATTATTTCCTATTTGTAATATATTTATCAGTTGGTTTCATTTAAGTCTCTCTCTTTCGAGCAACATCAAAGCATCTTCCTCGGGGTCTGGAAAGGTCAAAACCAAGTGCCAAGCCGGATACCTTGGAAACAAATAAGCATACTGCATTGCATACTAACATTTCGTTTTGTTTTGTAGGCTTTTGTTTTGTTTGTTACTAACTCTGTTGTGGTTCAGGAACTATTACTCGCCGTCGGGTGTTCCCACTCAACCGTCCGCATAGATGGACCAAGTACAACAGATGGACCAAGTACAACAGGACCATACAGAAGTCAGGACTCAAATGGCCAATGAGAGGTTGGAAATGAGAAACCAGATGACTCAGTTCATGGAAGTGATGAATGGTTTGGCACAGAGCCAAGAAAGATTAATGGCATTGGTAGAGAGGCAGACCCAAGAAGAACCCCACCTGGGGACTGGAGGAACAAGCAACAATGAGAGGGTTCAGCCTCATGTTAATCCACCAGTGTACGGGCCTCATCTTCGCCCAGAGATCAACATCCCTGTTAATGTGCAAGGGAATGCTACTGCAGGCAGAGTATTACAAGAAGACCCCCAAGAGGATCAATTCACTATAATGGGGGCTGGGGATGAAGCCTATGATAGGAGGCTTGACGAAATTGCTGAGAAATTGAGATCCCTGGAGTCTCAAAACTCTTTGGGCTTTGATGTCATGGATATGGGCTTAGTGGACGGGGTAAGGATACCTCACAAGTTTAAGCCCCCGTGCTTCGAGAAGTACAACGGGACTTCCTGTCCGTGAACCCACTTACAATCTTTTCTGGGGAGGCTGAAAGCATACACCATGGATGAAAAACTGTGGATGTTTTACTTTGAAGACAGTTTGACAGGGGCTTCAAGGGAATGGTACTCTCACTTGACCAGAGCGACCATCAGATGCTGGAAGGACCTAGCTGAGGCCTTCATCAGACAATACCAATATAACCTGGACATGGCTCCTAACATGACCCTCCTGATGGGAATGTCCCAGTCATCCAGAGAAAGCTTCCGGGAATACGCCCAGAGGTGGAGACAGCTTGCTGCTGCTGTCCAACCACCCATGTCGGAAAGAGAAATGGCCGACATGTTTATGAATACCCTTCAAGGGACATACATTGATAGGCTAGCTGCCTTTTCTTCCACCAGCTTCGCTGATGTAGTCATAGCTGGAGAAAGAATTGAGAGCCTTCTAAAGATGGGTAAGATTTCCGATAATGGAGCGAGCTCGTCCAGCAACCCCAGAAAGCCTTTTGTGGGGCCTAGAAGAACCAATGAGACTAATGCTATCCATGCCAGCAGGGGCAGACCCCAGTATGTTCATAGGTCAGTGGCAGCTGTCACTATTCCCGCTCCAATTCCTCAACAACCAGCATACCAACCACAACAACAACCCCACTACCAGCAACAAGTTTAGTATCCACCTCAGAGAAACTATAACAACAACAACACCAGCAACAATAATCAGCAAAGACCTTTTCAACAGAGACCATCTCAGGCCAATAGGGTGATTGAAGTGATCCCTATGCCTTATGCCGCTTTATTTCCACAACTCCTGAAACTCAACTTGGTTGAGCTAAGGACGTTGGCACCTCTAGATCCTGCCAGTCTGCCCAGAAATTATGACGCCATCGCCAGATGTGCTTTTCACTCCAACGCACCTGGCCACAGTACAGAGAAATGCAGAGCTTTACATATGAAAGTGCAGGATCTAGTGGATTCCAAAGCTCTAAACTTTGCACCCCCGCCAAATGTCAGCAAGAATCCCATGCCCAACCACGGAGGACCAAGAATTAATGCTATTGAGGAAGATGAGCCGTCTTTCTTAATAACCAGTGTTGGGCAGATCCGGACACCTCTGGTAGAAATTAAAGCTCAGCTCCTAGAATGCCAGATGTTCCCCGGGTGTGAGCTCGGTTGTGCTTATTGCAACATTTCGGTAAACGGGTGTGATAACCTGAGAAGCGGCATAAATGGTCTTATCCAGAGTGGTTTACTTCAAATCACAACATCAACACCTCCAAATCCAGCAATCTCCTTAACAACAATTCCTGAGTCTTCTACAACTGCAACAACAATTATTCCAAACAACTCTTCAATCTCATCAACAAATGCTTCATCTGTCACTTCAACGAACCAAATATCAACAACCATCTCTTCTACAACTTCAACACCCATCCAGTCGACAGTGCCTCCTACAACATCAACAGCAATTAATGAAAGTGTCTCAACGGTTACAATATATTATGATCCTGCAAATGTTCCTGCCAACAACTCACAAAAGGCTACTCATGTCAGAGCACCAGTTACCATATAGTATGATCCACACACTATCGTGGTCCCTTCTGCAGCTGCTATCAGTCCAGTCACTATCACAGTGCCTGGGCCAGTTCCTTACGAAAGCAATAATGCCATCCCTTGGCATTACGGCTCAGATCTATACTACGAGGGGCAGAAAATCACTTTAGAATCATCAACTTCTTCACCTCAGATAGACAATGTGGGGGGAGGCGGAGGCTTCACTCGAAGTGGACGTCTCTTTGCCTCGCAAATTCCAAAACCCATTGCTGAAGCAGAAGCTGCTGCCAAAGCAAAAGGGAAGAGCATGGTGCAAGAAGAACAAGTTGCTAAAGAAGATTTGAAGACTCCTTTTGATCAAGAGGTTGATGAATTCATGAGAATCATAAAGAAAAGTGATTACAAGATAGTAGACCAGCTTCACCAGACACCTTCCAAAATCTCCATATTATCATTACTAATGTGCTCTGAGGCTCATCGGAACGCACTATTAAAAGTCCTGCACGCAGCTTATGTGCCAGAGGAGATTACCGTCAATCAGTTAGAGGATGTGGTTGGAAATGTCAACGCTAGTCATGGACTGGGATTTACCAACACTGATTTGACAACGGAAGGTCGCAATCACAACAAGGCTTTACACATTACCTTGGAGTGTAAGGGTGCAGTTCTTTCTCACGTATTGGTAGACACGGGGTCATCGCTCAATGCCCTACCCAAGAAAGCCCTTGTGAAGCTGGAGCATGATGGATTGGCGTTACGCCCAAGCAACTTGGTAGTGAGAGCCTTTGACGGTTCTAAAAGATCAGTTCTGGGAGAGATAGAGTTTCCTATAATGATTGGCCCACAGGTTTTCAAAACGACCTTCTTTGTGATGGATATACAGCCTGCCTACAGCTGTCTATTGGGTAGACCATGGATACACGCCGCTGGCGCCGCTGGCGCCGTGGGAGGGCCAAGTCGTTACTATTTGTGGGGAAGAAGATATCTTTGTTAGCCATCTGGCTACATACAAATACATTGAGATGGATGGAGAGATCCATGAAACTATGAGTCAAGGGTTTGAGGCCTTGAACATAAATGAAGCATCCACTGTACCTGGAACCTCAATGACATCTTATCAGCAAGCCAGGAAGGTTGTTGAAGAGGGGACTGCCCAAGGCTGGGGCAAGTTGTTGCCTGTAGAGAAGAAGGAGGACAGATTTGGGTTGGGTTACAAACCAACTCAACAAGATCAAGCAGAGGTTGCTAAGAAGCCCAATTTTGTCAGTGGGGGGATGCTCACCCCGGATGCAGTGAACAACTTGGAAGACGAGGATGAAAGCAACCGCAACCTGGAGAGCTGGATACGTCCAAGGATCCCGGGGAGCCAAGTCCTTAACTGGTCTTCCCAGGAAATTATAAGGGTTACTCCTGCAGAGTAATTATTATTTCATGTATTTTTAAGCATGCATCAAGTCTTGCATCTTGCCCAAGATGACAAGACTCATTTTGTAATCGGGCCATCTGTAATTTTGTGCAAATAGATCAATCAATGAATATCGGACATCTTTTGCAAATGAGTTTCTTTTTTCTTTTCCGCTCACTGTTTTTCATTTTTTCTTTTTGTACAAAAATAAAATGGCAATGTTTTCAAAATGATAACTTTGTTTTACTCTTTCTAAACAAGATTAAAATCAATCACTAAAATGAACAATCTGAACCCTTGCAGAGAGTGCCTTTCAGACCGCACCGACAACAGCACGGCTATGACTTCGTATGACTTTGACAATCCAATCAATCAAGCTGATGAAGGGGTTGAAGAAGATTATGAGCTTCCTAAAGAGCTAGCCAGGTTGTTAAGGAAAGAGGAGAAGATTATTACTCCTCATCAGGAGGAGGTCGAAACGATTAATCTTGGTACAGATGAAGATGTGAAAGAAGTTAAAATCGGGGCCTGCTTACAAGACTCAATGAAGAGACAACTGATTGACCTGCTTCGGGAATATGTGGATGTGTTTGCTTGGTCTTATCAGGATATGCCAGGGTTGGACACCGATATTGTTATGCACAAGTTGCCTTTAAGAGAAGATTGCCCACCAGTTAAACAGAAGTTGCGCCGTACTCGCCCAGATATGGCAATGAAGATCAAAGAAGAGGTACAAAAGCAGTGGGACGCCGGGTTCCTTGCTGTGACTAGCTATCCGCCGTGGGTCGCTAATATAGTACCTGTGCCTAAGAAAGACGGCAAAGTAAGAATGTGTGTTGACTACCGGGATCCGAACAGAGCCAGCCCGAAAGATGATTTTCCATTACCTCACATCGATGTATTAGTGGATAATACGGCTCAGTTCTCGGTGTTCTCCTTCATGGACGGGTTTTCAGGGTACAATCAGATCAAAATGTCACCTGAAGACATGGAGAAGAAAACTTTCATCACACCCTGGGGCACGTTCTGTTATAAGGTGATGCCATTCGGACTGAAGAATGCTGGTGCAACATATCAACGGGCTATGGTGACATTATTCCACGATATGATCCATAGAGAAATCGAATGTTATGTGGATGACATGATTGCCAAGTCCCTCACCGAAGAAGACCACCTGGTAAATCTGCTGAAGCTATTCAAGCGTCTGAGGAAGTACCAACTAAAGTTAAACCCCAACAAATGCACATTCGGGGTGCGATCCGGTAAGCTGCTGGGATTTATTGTAAGTGAGAAAGGGATTGAAGTTGACCCTGATAAAGTCAAAGCTATTCAAGAAATGCCTGCACCGAAGACAGAAAAAGAAGTTCGAGGGTTCTTAGGTCGATTGAACTACATTTCACGGTTCATATCTCACCTTACAGCAACCTGTGAACCCTTGTTCAAACTTCTAAGAAAAGAACAAACGGTCAGGTGGAACGAAGACTGCCAGAAGGCTTTTGACAAGATCAAGGAATACTTACAAGAGCCTCCAATCCTTATGCCTCCAGTTGAAGGAAGACCTCTAATCATGTACTTTACAGTATTAGAAGAGTCAATGGGGTGTGTGCTGGGCCAGCATGACGAGTCTGGTCGAAAAGAGTATGCAATATACTACCTAAGCAAAAAGTTTACCGAATGTGAACAACGTTATTCACTGCTCGAGAAAACTTGTTGTGCTTTAGCGTGGGCTGCTCGCCGACTGAGACAGTATATGTTGACCCACACTACCTTATTGATCTCAAAGATGGACCCAGTCAAGTATATTTTTGAGAAGCCAGTGCTTACCGGACGGGTTGCAAGATGGAAAATGATCCTCACAGAATATGACATCCAGTACACGTCTCAGAAAGCCATCAAGGGCAGTGTATTGTCTAATTATCTTGCTGAGCAACCCATTGATGATTACCAGCCTATGAGATTTGACTTCCCTGATGAAGACATCATGTTCATAAAAGCAAAAGATCATGAAGAGCCTGTTCACACTGAAGGGCCCGACCCAGAGGAAGAATGGACTATGATGTTTGATGGGGCTGTTAATATGAATGGTCGTGGTGTTGGTGCAGTGCTCATTACACCTAAAGGGGTTCACATGCCTTTCTCGGCAAAGCTCACCTTTAACTGCACTAACCACGAAGCTTGCATTATGGGTCTTGAGGAAGCCATTGACCACAGGATCAAGACTTTGACTGTGTTCGGGGATTCAGCTCTGGTAATCAATCAAACCAATGGCAAATGGTACACACACCAGGATCATCTGATACCTTACAGGGATTATACAAGGAGGTTATTGAATTTCTTCACAACAGTCAAACTTGAGTATATCCCTCGGGACGAGAATCAATTTGCTGATGCTCTTGCCACCATTTCATCCATGATCAAAGTTCAAGCGGCCAACTTTGTACCTCAGATTTGAGTGTCTAGACTTGACAGACCAGCATATGTATTCTCAGCAGATGTTGTTAAAGATGATAAGCCTTGGTTCCACGACATTAAATGTTTCTTGGAAGATCAAACATACCCACCTGGGGCATCTTCCAATGATAAGAAGACATTAAGAAGGCTTGCTGGTAGTTTCTTCCTAAACGCTGATGGTTCCCTGTATAAGAGAAACTTTGATATGGTACTCCTCAGATGCGTTGATAGGACAGAAGCAGATTTGTTAATGCACGAGGTGCACGAAGGATCCTTTGGTACCCATGCAGGAGGGCATGCCATGGCTAAAAAGTTGCTAAGATCGGGTTATTACTGGATCACGATGGATGCCGACTGTTGTGCCTATGCCAGAAAATGCCATAAATGCCAGATTTATGCGGACAAGGTGCATGTGCCTCTGAATCCTTTGAATGTGATGTCTTCACCCTGGCCCTTTGCCATGTGGGGCATTGATATAATTGGCAAGATTGAACCGACTGCTTCGAATGGCCACAGATTCATCCTGGTTGCTATTGACTATTTTACCAAGTGGGTTGAAGCAGCTTCCTATGCAAATTTTACAAGGCAAGTGGTAGCCCGATTTCTGAAGAGAGACATCATCTGTCGGTATGGAGTTCCCGAGCGAATCATTACTGATAATGGTTCCAACTTAAACAACAAAATGATGGCAGAGTTATGCCGGGACTTCAAGATCCAACACCACAATTCTTCTCCTTACAGGCCAAAGATGAATGGCGCTGTTGAGGCAGCTAATAAGAATATCAAGAAGATTGTGCAGAAGATGGTAGTGACTTACAAAGACTGGCATGAAATTCTACCATTTGCCTTGCATAGGTACCGTACGTCAATCAGGACATCCACTGGGGCAACACCGTATCAGCTTGTGTATGGTATGGAAGCAGTCCTACCTGTTGAAGTTGAATTACCCTCCCTACGAGTACTGATGGATGTTAAGCTGAACGAAGCAGAGTGGGTCCGATCCCGATACGAACAACTGAGTCTGATTGAAGAGAAAAGATTGGCTGCAATCTGTCATGGGCAGTTGTACCAGAAAAGAATGAAGAAAGCCTTCGATCAGAAAGTCAGGCTCCGAGAATACCAAGTAGGAGATCTTGTGCTGAAAAGACTCCTCCCTCCTCATACAGACCACAGGGGCAAGTGGACTCCGAACTATGAAGGACCATTCGTAGTAAAGAAAGTTTTCTCTGGTGGAGCACTGATGCTCGGCACCATGGATGGTGAAGACTTCCCGTCCCCTGTGAATTCAGATGCAGTTAAAAAATACTTCGCATAAAAATGACCCGCTGGATATAAAAACAGAATGTAAGTCCAGGAAAAAATAGGGCATCCCGGCGAGTCAAAAACAGAATAAAAGACTCGGGCAAAATAAGGGAAAATAAACAAAAAATGTACACCCGCTGAGTTGAAAAGCCGCATTGGACAACTCTGGCAAAAATGGGTATCCCGATGGATTGAAAACCCAAAAGGGCGATCCATGCAAAATAAGGGAATAAGCGAACAACTGCATTCTGAATTCGTCTGTATCACTTACAACTTGGTGAGATTCGAAAGGATCAAGCTTCTTTCAGAACCAGCCTTCTCCATAAAGCAAGACGAGAAGAATGTCAAAAGTCATACGAGTCATAGCAAAGGGAAGCTCCTTGAAGCTTTATCAACATTGCCAACACCTTTTGTTTCTCAATTTGTAACAATCTCCTCATTTTAGGGGATTTGTTTCTTTGATTGTATCTTGCCGATTCAGAGCACATGAATTAATAAAATCAGATTTTTAGTCATGTTTAGTCTCGTACATTTTATTTTCATTTGCAAAATGTCCGATGTCCTTAAGATACTGATTGCATAAATGCAGATGCTCTTTTTCTAAAAAATACGTGCTTGCAGGAAATATACTTACTCCCGGGAGCGTCTAAACTCCTATGATGGAACCCGATAAGGGATACCTCGGGATTACTTGTGCATTTCTCCGTCTTTTCAGGATTGCAGGTATTCAAAGCACAGCATGGGACCCGAAAGCTTCATCCTGGCCGGTTGGCAAATCATTATCCACTCAGTCTTAGCACCGTAAGTGCTTTCTCCCCAGCCGAGTTGCCATTTACTTCCTCCACAGCAGCCAGGGAACCATCTCCCCCACATAGCTTCAGCCTCCATCCAGAAGAGTAATGCCCGAAGAACTCACAACAGAGTGAAGGAAGCTTCTACAAGCCCCAGCTGGGTCCCTCATCATCAAGGATAGGTTTATCAATAGCCTATATCACCAAGCAGAGTCCCAAGACAGATCTACCAACGATCTCATCCCCAGCTGGGATGTCCATTTCAAGAAGATCAACCAGGGATCTTCGCAGCATCGGGATCCGAATCCTGAATCGGTATCTTTGTATAATCATAGCATTCACATCATATTCTCTCCCACAAAGCGTAGCATTCCGTCTAATACAGAGCATTACGGCAAAAATCAAACATATTGCATAATCATAAGCCATGATCTGAATCAAACACTTGTGAATATTGACAATCCATCAACAGTATACAGCAAACTCCCCGAAACTCCCCACCAGAGAGCCAAGGCACCTTCCCTAAGGATACAGATGCTTCCTGGCACCCGTCCGTGTCATATCCCCAGCAGGAAGCTAAAACATCGGCTTTACACTCGCAAACACAAACACACACTCCTTCTGACACCCGTCCGTGTCATACCCCAGTAGAAAGCCAAAAGCGTCCTCTTTGCACTCATAGATACATCTTTATACAAATTCCCTGACACCCGTCTGTGTCACCTTCCCCAACATAAATACCTGACATCTTTGTAAAGCATATACTTGTTTATATTACACTTTCCTCTTCTGACACTCGTCCGTGTCACTCTCCCCAGCAAGTTGAACAATCCTGAACACCACTCATACTTGTTACTCCTGTTTTACTCGTATAGATACTCGTCCGTATCTTGCATACACCACTTATACATCCTCAGATTCAACACTCGTCCGTGTTCTTTGTTAACCAGTTGATGTTCGTCCGTATCATCATCTCAGAACATGCGTCAAGCGTTTGTTTCTACCCGATACTCGTCCGTATCATAGTCTTAAGGATGCTCGTCCGCATCTTTAATCCATATACGTGTCAAACACTCATGTCTCCTTGAATATAGACACTCGGTTGTGTCTATTATTCCCCAGAAGAGTCCCCTCAAAATCAACACTCGTCCGTGTTCTTTGTCAACCAGTTGATACTCGTCCGTATCATCATCTCTGAACACATGTCAGCGTTTGTTTCTACTGATACTCGTCCGTATCACGGTCTTAGGGATGCTCGTCCGCATCTTTAATCTATACACAAACATCCAAACACTTATACCTTTTATTTCTTGGATGTAAACACTCGTCCGTGTTTACTATTCCCCAATAGGTCGCCCGCGAAGCTACCTTTTTCTATCTGACATTCGTCCTATGTCATGATAAACATTGAGAGCAGCCGTCCCCTGCTAGGTGATCGTCCTTCACCTCTTGATGATCGTCCTTCATCATGCTCGTCCGATGGTCGTCCCCATCGTTGACCTTTTATCCGGCATTCGTCCTATGTCGTGATTTTTAGCAGCCGTACCCTGCTAGGTGATCGTCCTTCACCTCTTGATGATCGTCCTTCATCATTTTATCCAATTGCCGTCCCCATCGTTGATCTTGTTATCTGACATTCGTCCTATGTCATGATAAACCTTGAGAGCAGCCGTCCCCTGCTAGGTGATCGTCCTTCACCTCTTGATGATCGTCCTTCATCATGCTCGTCCGATGGCCGTCCCCATTGTTGACCTTTTATCCGGCATTCGTCCTATGACGCGATATTCAAAGCAATCGTCCCCTGCTAGGTGATCGTCCCTCACCTTTGATGACCGTCCCTCATCATTATTTCATTTATTCTTTAACCCGATGGCCGTCCCCGTCGTGGTCCCTTTTCCTTTTCCTGGTGATCGTCCTTCATCAGTTTTAGCCCGATGGTCGTCCCCATCGTTGTTTACATTACTTTATGAACCTGATGGCCGTCCCCATAATTTTTACTAATCCCCAGAGAATCTTACAGCTTTACTTGATGGCCGTCCCCATCATAATTTCTCATATCCCCAGCATGTCGGCCGTCCCCGTCATTGCTTTATTTCCCGCATTTTCCCCAGCATGTCGGCCGTCCCCGTCATTGCTCTTTCCCCAGCAGTCGTCCCCTGCTCGACGGTCGTCCTCCGTCACCCACACTTTACAATATACTTTATTTTCTTTTACAATCTATATCCCTTTTCTTCTTCATTCTATGAGTTCAAATTTTGGACTGTCTTTGGTATTCAACCACAAGTTATCTTGTTTGCCTGTTAAGCCGTTGCTTACATCTTGCACAGCTAACTCATGTTTGAATAGGGGCAGCTGTAAACACCCCAAATTTGCCCTCACCCATTCACACCATGGCTTGTGATCATTTCATGTGCATAAGTTCAATCATAGCATTCCATATTGCATTTTTGATTCACTGCTTTGTTTCTAAGTCATCTGTGTTGCACCCCAAAATTTGCCCTCTATTTTTAACTCTAACCAATTTTTTGTTTCACATTCATTTGCATCATCTTCATAGCATAACATTTTTTTTCTGTCTTAATATTAGCCGGAATAATTTCTCGGAATTTACAAACAGACTGGTCAAATTAATTTTCAATTATGCCTAAAATCAGTGAATGAAAAAATGTCAAGTTTAAGTTTGCAAATGTCGGTAATATTAATCTGCGGTTCACGTGGTTTAATTTGACATGCTACAAATATTTTTACGACTATTTTTGGTCATATGTTGATCAGTCTGAGCGGCTTAAACGGTCATAATTTTTATTTAAAATCCGACCAAACGCTGTATTTTTCCGAGTCATTTATTTCGCGTTGATTATTTTGACGTGTTCATTTTATTTTTTCGAGCACTTTGGCACTTGACTTTTATTTTTATTTTAGTCTATTTATTTTTATATAGGGTCTAGAATAAATAAATAGGATTATTAATTTTTATTTTATTTTAACTAATTTAATTATTAAAACTTTATTTGTTTTTTAAATTAATATTTTATTGGGTCTAGAATAAATAAACGAAATTGTTAGTTTTTATTTTAATTTTAACTAATTTAATTATTAAAACATTATTTGTTTTTTAAATTAATATTTTATTAGGTCTCAAAATAAACACTTAGGCCCATTATACTAACCCTAATTGGTCCCTATATATACCTAATGTGTTGCTGCTGAAAAAAGAGAAGAAACTGAAAGGAAAATGGCGCATCTACCTTCTCATTACCCGTTTGTTTCCAGCTAGTACCTTGTTTCTCATTACACGTTTTCAACCGGTATATTTTTTACATGTTCATATGACGTACATATTTTGGATGATGTTCTCACGTTAGAATCTATGGTGTTCACATATTATATAATTTCCATATCATGTTCACATGTTATATAATATTACGTTTACTGTATGTTCATGTTTATTGTATATGCATGTTTCAATATATAATATATAATATATAATATATATAATATATAATAATAATATAACTTTTTGTTAAATAAATTTTCTTATTCTGTTTTATGATTATTTAGATTATTCGGATCGGATCGTGTCGATACGCTGTTTGTACATTGGTGTATATGATGCGTGACACTTGTATTGATCTGATCCAGTTGCGATGATCATAATCATGTGCTAGCAACATCATTGTTTATTTTTATTTTTATTTCAATAACTTTAGATCCGTATAATTTTTGATCCATATTGCGATGATCACGTCAAGTGTAGCAAACTATTGGTGGATCGTATCGGTTCAGATGTAATTTTTGTTAATTGATTTATTGTTGTATTTCGATTTTACACGCGTCCGACGGTTTAGCATGGTGATAATTCACCTTTAACGCTTACTGATTCGCGTTTTCGATTTACACTCTGTGATTTAATTTAATTTTATTCTACCATTTGCGATGATCGCAATTTTGCGTTAGCAACGTCGTTGTCCCCTTTTTTTTTTTTATTCATATCATTTTTATGTTATTCATACACATATATTTAGATCTGCACATTTTTTTTCATAACTAACTACCCTGATTTTTTCATAAACCTTGACAATTTCGCCATAAACTCTAAATTTCAAACCTAAAACTTTGACCCTGATTTTTTTCCTAAAACCTCAAATTTTTCATAAACCTTAATTTTTCATGTAAACCTTAAAACTTTCTCATAAACTTTAACCGTGTTATTTCCTTTAAACCATAAACCTTTCCACAAACCTTAACAAACATGTTATTATTTATTATTTTCGCTCATGTTTATGTTATTCATACACTGTAATTGCTTCGCCCTTGTAATATTTTAAGTTTTAATTTGTAATATTTTCAGTTTTACTTTTCGCCATCTTTATTATGTAACTGCACCAAAGCGTTGTAATAGTTAGGATTTTATTTTCTGCCATTTATTTTCTGCCATTTTATTTTTCTGCCATTTAAATTCCTGCCATTGATCCTATATTAACTGCGTGGTTTAGTAACGTAGGGCGTGAAAATTTACTAAATTAATTATTTACTATTTTTCTATAACCTTTATATTTTTTTTGTAAAAAAATAATAAATACTAACTATTTTAATAGTTTTTTTTTATTACTTACTTATAATAATAAATTTTTATATATTTTGTAAATAAAATCTAATTGATCATTTTTCTAATTGAATAATAATAATTCTAAAATCTTGAATAATAATAATAAATCTATTAATTTGATATTTTCTATAATCTTTATTTATTTTGTAAATAACTAACTTAATATTTTTCATATAACTCTTTTATTTTATATTAATTCTTTTATTATTACTAATTTATTTTAAACTCATATTTTTCTAATAACTTCTAAAAAAATCTAACTTGTCTAATCCAAACTTTTTCTTTTTATTTAATTGTTATTTCTTTAATTTATTTTAACTTTATTATTATAATTACTTTATTATTATTGCTATTATCGCTTCATTATTTTTGCTTCATTATTATCATTATTATTATTATTATTATTATTATTATTATTATTATTATTATTATTATTATTGCTTATTTATTATTTCATTATATCTATTGTTCTTGCTTTATAATTTATCCTATTATTATGTATCTGCCAAAGCCTTGTAATAGCTTATAGATTTATTTTTCCGTCTTTATTTTCTTTGTAAATATTTTACTATATGGTTAGTAACCTTAGGGTGTGTATAACTTATATGTAATTAAATTGAACTTAGATAATTAAAATAAGATAAATACCTGAATATAAATACTCACACACGTAAGTCGATCTTTGATCGCCATCTTGTACTTCCTAAGTTACCCCTCTCAATTGCCTAATCAAAAGGTCAAGTAGGGTGTATAAAGCAAAAAGTCCCTCAAAGTAAAGTCATCTAGTCCCTTAACAGTAAAAGATCAAGTCCCTCTTCGAATGTTGCCTTCGTAATGATCTTGTCCCTTCCGAATAAAGATGACAGTCCCTCCAAAAATGCTTATACACCCCACAGTTGCCTTCATAAAAAACAGATGTCCCTCTCATGTCCCTTAACACATCCAAGGTAATGACTACCTATTCCTTAATAATAGAGATAGTCTTACCATTGAAAGAACATACGAGAACACGAAAGACTTAATCTAGGGTAGGTACCTCTTAGTTATTTGCTCACACTTTTCAAAATTACTTTTACACCTCACAATTTCTAAACTAGGCTTTGTATACACCCATACGAGGGTCATTACCAAGTACTTAAAGAAATTTTTCTAATCACACATTACACTCTTCAAAAACAATTTAAGTGAGCCAAGTAACTAAGAGCCCATGGATAACCATGGATATAAAGGGTGCTAACACCTTCCCTTTATATAACCTACCCCCCGAACTCAAAATCTTTTTAAGGTCTTTCCTGTTCTTTTATGTCCTTTCCTTTTGGATAAAATAAAAGTCGGTGGCGACTCTTGCTATCCGCAACATTTATAGAAAGTCAGTTCTCCCACCGTGTTACAGAACTGGCGACTCTGCTGGGGATTTGTAGTTAAAGAGGGGTACCCTTAGGAATTAGATCACTTAAATTGTTTGCCTTGTTTGCTTTACTTTATTTGTTGGGCTCTTATATGTGAAAGGTCCTAACCCGGATCTAGTGTACCTTAGGTAAATGGCAATAGACCAAGGAAACTGTACGACGTATATCGATATGGTTGATCTGGTGGCCATAGTTAGTGTGACTTCTTGGTTGGTGCTTATGTTCCTTAAGTCAAGTTGAGGATAATATGAGGCTGCCATACGTTGTCAATGCACTAACTAACTTTTAGAACCCTAGTTATCCCATCTTGGCCTTTAGAAAGTAGTGAGGTAACCGACTTTGGTGCAGACTGAAGTTGGTTGACACTCGATACTACGCTCATTGAGATCTTAAACTTGGAGGGTTTTGGTTGGCAAGTAAGTTGCCTACTGAACAACCACCCTTGTGAAGGATCAATGATATTGAGATCCCTTAGAACATGGTTACTTTTGTAGGACAGGATGAACCAACTAACTTCAGGGGAGGGTACTTACCTTTGAACCTCATGCAGGCCTTTAAACCTAGGGCTATGGTGTGACTTGTTTGTGTGTGCCACATGTTTGTGATTGAACATAACATCATGACATCATCATGCATCATAAGCATAGCATTTTCACTAACCATTTCAAGGACCAAAGGATTTATCTTTGTTCTTTGTTGCAGGTCATGGCTTCTGCTCGTAGGAACACCATCAGGATCAACTTTGTGGGGATACCTCCCAAGCTTAAAGAGTTGGTTTCTCAAGTGTCTAATCACTCCCAGTTCATCAAGAGACATGGTCACTTCAGGGTTCAATGAAGACATGATGAGTGTCCTGTTTCAGTTCTTTGACCCTAAGCACCATTGCTTTACATTCCCTGACTATCAGTTGGTTCCAACCATGGAGGAGTTCTCTAAACTTCTGGGCATACCTGTTCTTGATCAAAGACCCTTCACAGGCTTGGAGAAGGAGCTTAAACCAGAGGTTATTGCTGCAGCTCTACATCTGAAGAAGTCTGATATTGTTCTAGAAACGAGAAGTGGAATCAAGGGTATTCTTGCCAAGGTACTAATGGATAAGGCTCAAATGTTCTTGAAGGCCATGAGCTATGATGCTTTTGAGGAGGTCTTAGCCTTGCTGATATATGGCTTAGTATTGTTCCCCAATCCAGATCAGTTCATAGATGTTCATGCCATCAACATTTTCCTGAGTCACAATCCAGTGCCTACATTGCTGGGAGACATCCTACATTCTCTTCACACCCGTACTATAAGAGCAAGAGGAACTTTAATGTGCTGCATACCTTTACTTTCTAGGTGGTTTATTTCTCACCTTCCTCGCTCAGTAATGAAGAATGAGCAAGGGTTCAGATGGTCTAAGAGGATCATGTCACTTTCTCACTCAGATATCCATTGGTGCTCCAGATCTATGGAGAATGTCACTATCATTGACCGTTGTGGGGAGTTTCCTAATGTGCCACTTCTAGGCATAAGAGGAGGCATCACCTACAACCCCTCTCTAGCTTTACGACAGTTTGGTTACGCCCGGAGTGATGGTCCACATGACATGTTGATTCAGGGCATTGTGTTTGATTACGACAACGATCTTCAGGGTTACCGCCAGAGATTCATACGAGCATGGGGAAAAGTAAACAGGGTTGACAGCAAGACACTGGAGCCTAAGTACACTATTCCTATGGAGGCTTATCTCAGATGGGTACGATCTCGTGCTCAGACTCTCAAGATACCATATCCTGCCGTCCTACCAGTTACCATGGAACCTGTTGCTGAAGGAGACACAGCTTATACCATCCTTCACCCAGACATGCCTACTGATATGGAAGACTTGCAGAGATCATGGATCCAACTGAAGGAGCAAAGGGATACTTTCGAGGCTCATTACAAAGCAAGCCAAGCAAGAATCCTAGAATTAACAAAGCAACTTCATGAGGAACGAAACCTCAACTCATACCTCAATACAAAGAGGAAACGTCCATGGGAGACTTAAAACCCCATCTTTTGTACTTATTTCATTTCATTTTTTGTAAGCCTAAAAGACAAAACAAAGTTATTACTAATAAAAGTTTACTTTCGTGTTTGTCTAAGCAAATTTAAATTCTGCGGTCCTTGAAAACATTGCATATGCATTCCCATATCATTTCATTGCATCACAGGTTTATAATTGTGCACAGATTTCTCATCTTCTCGTTGTTTATTTCAGCAATGGCTCTTGAACAATCAGTTATGGATCTCCAGGCACAAAATGCACAGTTCCAAGAGCTGATCCTGAACCTGACTAAGGGGCAGGATGAATTGAAGACACTGCTGGCTAAGAAAAAGGATCCTGAGGACAACAAGGATGATCAGCTGAAACAACTACAAGCTGAGATAGCAGAAATAAGGACCCAGATGAATGACCAAATGGTCCTTATTCAAAGTTTAGCTCAGGGGCAAGAAGAGCTGAGAACCTTTGTCCAAAAACTTCAAAGTAATAGAGACAGGGGTCTAATTGTCAGTCAACCTCCGTCAAAACAAGCTGATTTGGATGAAAGGAAGATGAGGATAAAAGAGGGTAAGAAACAGGTTGCCATTGATTGTTCTTTAGTTGAAGAAAAAAGACCTGATAAGGTTAATCCACCTCAACACAAGGAATGTAGAAGGCAGTTTATCAAGTTCAGCACTCCAATGTCACAAGTTCTGCAATGCTTGTTGGAGATGAAACTAATTTCTTTGAAAAGTCCTCCTCAAAATCCTAAAACTGCCTCTCCTCACTATAATTCCAAGGCAAGGTGTGAGTATCACTCCAACAGTCCTGGACATGATACTAACAACTGCTGGATATTGAAGAATAAGATTCAAGACCTAATTGACGAAGGAATCCTAGAGGTTACTCCAGAAGGTCAAGTTGAATTCTACTATCACCCATCAAACACCGAAGCTGCAAGACAAGTTGCCCAGTGTGGCAAGAAAGGAAGCCTACCTATTCCTGTTGAGATATGGGGCACCTTGGGACATCCAAGTGGTAAATTTGATTTCACGGTGAAATATACTGCTCCTCAAAGTTCACAGATTGCAATTGAGGACATTCAGCCAACTGGATGGGACAACATTTGAATTTTCATTTGTAATTTCTTTTATTTGTTTGAACACTTACTATTATGTTAAACTTTTGTTTTCATTAATGCATTGCATATGTTTGTCTTGAATTAATCCATTCGTTCCACTATATTTTGATTTATGCTTCTTATTTCTATCTTGTGATATTTAACTCCTGATAAAGCTATAAGCATGTAGAGGGAGGATGACGAAAACAATACCATAATCTTATGCAATATGCTTTTGAACAGACTATGCTGACGATGTACAGGCATTGTTTCAATTCCTAAATAGTGGAGATATAAGGAAGTTAATCCCTAGTCAACCCCTTTGAGCCTATGAAGTAGGAGTTTTTTTTTTATTCTCGCACAAATTAAAACCCTTATTCATAACCCGGGGCAGGGTAGGTACTCGGTTAGCTCAAATATGCCAATTATCTGTGTTGCACACAATTAATGATGGTTCTCTGTAATCATGAAACCTGACAGTCAATATCCAGCAAAAGAACAATTCACTAAGTCAAAACCTATGAAGGAGACTTAGTAAAACATTAAGACATCCCTCTGACTGTAATCTCGAAATAAACAGTTCAGGCAAAAAGAAGGGATAATAAAGTCAAAAGAAAAAAAAAAGAAGAGGTCACTATGAATCCTCAACAAAGAAAGATGACTGAAGGTTCAAATAAATTTTGGGTTTCTGAACCATCACAAATGTCATTGTTACAATTCCAAACTCATTTGAACCTCAATGCATAAGTTAACTGAGTATAGGACTGAAGAACATCATGGAGAATGGGTTGGGTACAAATAAATTTGAGCCTTTATCCTTTGTTTCTTAAACCGTGAACCAGGCCACGTTATAACCCTTTAAAAGTCCTAACTGAAGCATGGTTAGTTCGAAAGCGTACTGCTACACAAAAGGTATCCTGACTCCTTTAGGGCTTATTATAAAACTTGAGTTAATATCACAGTTTTCTAAAAATAAAAAAAAAAGGGGTTTTAAAATAACCTGTTTCAAAACTTCAAGACAGACATAAGCATTGCATTTTTTTTATTTTTTTTTTGCATATACCTAAGTGTTTGACAAATGGAGAAGCTTACAGGATGAATGTTCAATGAACCAAAGTCCTTCCGATAAACAAAGTTACTTCCTGGATCAAAGTCCATGTATACAAAGGGGCATAGTCATGACCTCCCAATCAAGGGGGCAGGCCATGATACTTCCTAACTCATTTGGGGCAATCAGGACAAGATTCAACTATGTTTAAGCAGCCAGAGGCAGATCTCCTCATCTATCTGAAATGCCAAGGGCATAGTCACTGTTTCCCAGTCAAGAGGCATACCAAGTTACTGTTCAATTCAGTCGGGGCAATTAGGTCCAGACTCATCTGTGCTTAATAGCCAGGGGCATTTTTCCTCATACAGTTGAATTACCAAAGGTGACATTACAGAGTTCACAATGCCAGGGGCACTTTTCCTCATACAGTTAAATTACCAAAGGTGACATTACAGAGTTCACAATGCCAGGGGCATATGCTTATGGGGCATTCTGCTTGTTTCTCTTGAGATAGCTCATTACAGATACTTCCATTATGGGACAATTCATCCTCAACCAAGGGGCAATGCTTTCTCTTCAAATCTAATACCTGGAGCGTATATGGTCCATTACAGTTTGAAGACACATTCCTCTCATTGTATTACCTTGATATTGGATTCTCAGCTGAAACCATGATGGAAATTAGTTGTCTACGCCAGTAGTATCAGATGGTGTCAATATCATGTATTCAGATCCAGCTATGAGGATTTCTGGAAAGGTACTCAGGAAAGTTAAAGAATTTCAGGAGCCATAGATCCAATTGGTTATACACTCTCGAAGTTGAAACGATTCTGTTTTCAAGTTCAGCTTTACTTTTCCCTCTGAATCCAGATTTACTTTTACCCTAAGCGAAACGTCCATTGGTTATGTTTGAATGTATCATGCTTTTGAATATGATTGATGTTTACCAGAAATGCATGTATGCTTTTAATACGATTAATGTTTACCAGAAATGCATGAAAATGCAGTAATAGTATTTACTAAGGACGAACGAGGGAAGGATCTCAACGAAGCTTCGCCGGTTCACCTTTACAAGACAGTTACAAAACCCTCAGTAGGGCAAATCCATCTTCATAAAGTCTCATCTCCCCTGGAATTTATATCCATCTCTTTTATCCTCATACGGATATTCGGGAATTTATTTTCCAATAAGGGTACGACGAACAAAGACGGGATGTTGTATCTACTCTACTATCAAACGAAGACGGGATGTTATGTCTACCCTACCATCAAACGAAGACGAAGGTTATATATACCTTACTATCCCAGCATACGGGAGGTGATATCTATCCTTACTATCCCCATCATACGGGAAGTTATCTATACCCTGTTACCCCCAGCAGACAGAGGGTTATATATTCTTCAAACAACGAATCGGGATTTATTTTCCCTGGCCAGCAATTGTTATACAAAGATATCCAGACGCTTCCGGAAGTATCATATCATACATACATCATTTACATCATACCATAGCACATATATCCATAAACATATAGTACATTACTTGAGCACATCATGTTATACATGCATACATAAAGCATAAACTAATGTTATTATACAGAATGCTACCTTGTTTTCAGGTTAATTATCCAACAAACAAACTTATGATCTTCGGGACTGCTTTATCGTAACCTCAGGGTTACTTTATCCTCCTGATAAGCTTCTTATTACTTTGGGACTGCTTTATCGTAACCTCAGGGTTACTTTATCCTCCTGATAAGCTTCTTATTACTTTGGGACTGCTTTATCGTAACCTCAGAGTTACTTTATCCTCCTGATAAGCTTCTTATTACTTTGGGACTGCTTTATCGTAACCTCAGGGTTACGTTATCCTCCTGATAAGCTTCTTATTACTTTAGGACTGCTTTATTGTCACCTCAGGGTTACTTTATCCTCCTGATAAGCTTCTTATTACTTTAGGACTGCTTTATTGTCACCTCAGGGTTACTTTATCCTCCTGATAAATTCTCATGACTTCAAGACTGCTTTAGAGTTATTGATTGCTCTATCCTCCTGAAATCACATTATTATTTCAAGACTGCTTTAGAGTTATCATTATTGATGGCTCTATCCTCCTGAAATCATTACTTCAAGACTGCTTTAGAGTTATCATTATTGATGGCTCTATCCTCCTGAAATCACATTATTATTTCAAGACTGCTTTAGAGCTATTGATTGCTCTATCCTCCTGAAATCATATTACTACTTCAAGACTGCTTTAGAGTTATCATTTGGCTCTATCCTCCTGAAATCATTACTTCAAGACTGCTTTAGGGTCATCATTATTGATTGCTCTATCCTCATGAAGACATGTTGTTACATCAGTATTACTCCAATATCCTGAACGCATATCATTAATACCTCAGGACTGCTCCAGACTCCTGACAGCTTTCATTATACCTCCATATTTTGGACTGCTTTATCTTCCAAGAAATATATCCGAAGAACTTTCCCCTAGTGGCATCTTTAAGCCCACTCAATCATATTCAACCAACCATCAATATCACTCTATGCACTGGTGAGTGCAAATTTTTGGGCTTTTGTGTTCAATCCCCTTCAACCTTCCAGGTTACGACTGGCAAATATACCAATCTAACCCCTCAGGTTTCAGAAAATTGAACAGGGGCAGCTGTTGCACCCCAAAATTTGCCCTCTATTTTTAACTCTAACCAATTTTTTGTTTCACATTCATTTGCATCATCTTCATAGCATAACATTTTTTTTCTGTCTTAATATTAGCCGGAATAATTTCTCGGAATTTACAAACAGACTGGTCAAATTAATTTTCAATTATGCCTAAAATCAGTGAATGAAAAAATGTCAAGTTTAAGTTTGCAAATGTCGGTAATATTAATCTGCGGTTCACGTGGTTTAATTTGACATGCTACAAATATTTTTACGACTATTTTTGGTCATATGTTGATCAGTCTGAGCGGCTTAAACGGTCATAATTTTTATTTAAAATCCGACCAAACGCTGTATTTTTCCGAGTCATTTATTTCGCGTTGATTATTTTGACGTGTTCATTTTATTTTTTCGAGCACTTTGGCACTTGACTTTTATTTTTTTTTGAGTCTATTTATTTTTATATAGGGTCTAGAATAAATAAATAGGATTATTAATTTTTATTTTATTTTAACTAATTTAATTATTAAAACTTTATTTGTTTTTTAAATTAATATTTTATTGGGTCTAGAATAAATAAACGAAATTGTTAGTTTTTATTTTAATTTTAACTAATTTAATTATTAAAACATTATTTGTTTTTTAAATTAATATTTTATTAGGTCTCAAAATAAACACTTAGGCCCATTATACTAACCCTAATTGGTCCCTATATATACCTAATGTGTTGCTGCTGAAAAAAGAGAAGAAACTGAAAGGAAAATGGCGCATCTACCTTCTCATTACCCGTT
The DNA here is from genome assembly GCA_963966055.1 of Lathyrus aphaca. NCBI lineage: Eukaryota > Viridiplantae > Streptophyta > Magnoliopsida > Fabales > Fabaceae > Lathyrus > Lathyrus aphaca. Next base: position 168,542,251 of record OZ014523.1, read on the forward strand.
TGTTTCCAGCTAGTACCTTGTTTCTCATTACACGTTTTCAACCGGTATATTTTTTACATGTTCATATGACGTACATATTTTGGATGATGTTCTCACGTTAGAATCTATGGTGTTCACATATTATATAATTTCCATATCATGTTCACATGTTATATAATATTACGTTTACTGTATGTTCATGTTTATTGTATATGCATGTTTCAATATATAATATATAATATATAATATATATAATATATAATAATAATATAACTTTTTGTTAAATAAATTTTCTTATTCTGTTTTATGATTATTTAGATTATTCGGATCGGATCGTGTCGATACGCTGTTTGTACATTGGTGTATATGATGCGTGACACTTGTATTGATCTGATCCAGTTGCGATGATCATAATCATGTGCTAGCAACATCATTGTTTATTTTTATTTTTATTTCAATAACTTTAGATCCGTATAATTTTTTATCCATATTGCGATGATCACGTCAAGTGTAGCAAACTATTGGTGGATCGTATCGGTTCAGATGTAATTTTTGTTAATTGATTTATTGTTGTATTTCGATTTTACACGCGTCCGACGGTTTAGCATGGTGATAATTCACCTTTAACGCTTACTGATTCGCGTTTTCGATTTACACTCTGTGATTTAATTTAATTTTATTCTACCATTTGCGATGATCGCAATTTTGCGTTAGCAACGTCGTTGTCCCCTTTTTTTTTTTTATTCATATCATTTTTATGTTATTCATACACATATATTTAGATCTGCACATTTTTTTTCATAACTAACTACCCTGATTTTTTCATAAACCTTGACAATTTCGCCATAAACTCTAAATTTCAAACCTAAAACTTTGACCCTGATTTTTTTCCTAAAACCTCAAATTTTTCATAAACCTTAATTTTTCATGTAAACCTTAAAACTTTCTCATAAACTTTAACCGTGTTATTTCCTTTAAACCATAAACCTTTCCACAAACCTTAACAAACATGTTATTATTTATTATTTTCGCTCATGTTTATGTTATTCATACACTGTAATTGCTTCGCCCTTGTAATATTTTAAGTTTTAATTTGTAATATTTTCAGTTTTACTTTTCGCCATCTTTATTATGTAACTGCACCAAAGCGTTGTAATAGTTAGGATTTTATTTTCTGCCATTTATTTTCTGCCATTTTATTTTTCTGCCATTTAAATTCCTGCCATTGATCCTATATTAACTGCGTGGTTTAGTAACGTAGGGCGTGAAAATTTACTAAATTAATTATTTACTATTTTTCTATAACCTTTATATTTTTTTTGTAAAAAAATAATAAATACTAACTATTTTAATAGTTTTTTTTTATTACTTACTTATAATAATAAATTTTTATATATTTTGTAAATAAAATCTAATTGATCATTTTTCTAATTGAATAATAATAATTCTAAAATCTTGAATAATAATAATAAATCTATTAATTTGATATTTTCTATAATCTTTATTTATTTTGTAAATAACTAACTTAATATTTTTCATATAACTCTTTTATTTTATATTAATTCTTTTATTATTACTAATTTATTTTAAACTCATATTTTTCTAATAACTTCTAAAAAAATCTAACTTGTCTAATCCAAACTTTTTCTTTTTATTTAATTGTTATTTCTTTAATTTATTTTAACTTTATTATTATAATTACTTTATTATTATTGCTATTATCGCTTCATTATTTTTGCTTCATTATTATCATTATTATTATTATTATTATTATTATTATTATTATTATTGCTTATTTATTATTTCATTATATCTATTGTTCTTGCTTTATAATTTATCCTATTATTATGTATCTGCCAAAGCCTTGTAATAGCTTATAGATTTATTTTTCCGTCTTTATTTTCTTTGTAAATATTTTACTATATGGTTAGTAACCTTAGGGTGTGTATAACTTATATGTAATTAAATTGAACTTAGATAATTAAAATAAGATAAATACCTGAATATAAATACTCACACACGTAAGTCGATCTTTGATCGCCATCTTGCACTTCCTAAGTTACCCCTCTCAATTGCCTAATCAAAAGGTCAAGTAGGGTGTATAAAGCAAAAAGTCCCTCAAAGTAAAGTCATCTAGTCCCTTAACAGTAAAAGATCAAGTCCCTCTTCGAATGTTGCCTTCGTAATGATCTTGTCCCTTCCGAATAAAGATGACAGTCCCTCCAAAAATGCTTATACACCCCACAGTTGCCTTCATAAAAAACAGATGTCCCTCTCATGTCCCTTAACACATCCAAGGTAATGACTACCTATTCCTTAATAATAGAGATAGTCTTATCATTGAAAGAACATACGAGAACACGAAAGACTTAATCTAGGGTAGGTACCTCTTAGTTATTTGCTCACACTTTTCAAAATTACTTTTACACCTCACAATTTCTAAACTAGGCTTTGTATACACCCATACGAGGGTCATTACCAAGTACTTAAAGAAATTTTTCTAATCACACATTACACTCTTCAAAAACAATTTAAGTGAGCCAAGTAACTAAGAGCCCATGGATAACCATGGATATAAAGGGTGCTAACACCTTCCCTTTATATAACCTACCCCCCGAACTCAAAATCTTTTTAAGGATGTTTCCTGTTCTTTTATGTCCTTTCCTTTTGGATAAAATAAAAGTCGGTGGCGACTCTTGCTATCCGCAACATTTATAGAAAGTCAGTTCTCCCACCGTGTTACAATCTGCATCTAGGGTTTGTGACCTGAGCAATCCAAGAGCCACTTAAGACACTCCAAAGGTCTTCAATCACTTCAAAGGGGTCCATGTATGTTCAAGCATCATATTATATCCTCTCAAAGTCAAGAATACCAAAGAATCACAAGAACTGAGAATGGCATGGAAGCAGAGCCAGGTTTAACTGCATAGATGACCTAGAATTAGGGTTTTGGTTTCAAGGGCCATAACTCCAAATTTTTTGGTCATTATTGTTTCTATTGGCCTCTATATGGTATAGGGATCATGCATATCAATTTTCATGAAGAAATTCAAGGGGGAAGTCATCTGATCAAGAGTTGACTTTTTGAGCAAGTCAGTGCAAAATCAGGGTATCTGAGGCCCACAATGACCCAACCAAAGGGTGTTCTTCATCATTTTGATTATGTATGATCTTTATTTGATCATAGAAGATGTTGGAAGTTCACAAAATTGAAGAATTTCAAGCCTTTTGCAAAGTTGACTTTTTGGGAAAGTTGACTTATATTGAAAATTACCATTTTGGGAAACTTTTTCAACCCTTGCTTTTTGATTCAAAAATGCTTCAAATGAAAAAACTTTGGTCATGAAAGTTGTAGAATGGATCATTCCCTTTTCAAAAAGTACAAGAACTTGACCTAATTCATTTTGGATCAAAAGTTATGGCTTGCCAAAGTTGGCCAAAATCACAAAATTTGAAGTTTTCTACCAAAGAGGCATTTTGCAAAATGCTATGATCAAGTGTTCTAAAGGCCTCAAATGTGTACAAATTCTTCACAACATGATCACATGACCTCTAAAATTCAGAATGGGCCAAAGAATCATCTTATTTCATGCCTTGAACTTCAAGAAATCCCAAAGGAACCAAACTTTGTGAAACTTGCAAAACCTATCACAAACTACAAACCACTTGCTGCATTGCCTCTAGACCTTTTCCATAGCTTTCCTTGATTCAAGCTGAGCCAAAGCAAGCCAAAAGCAAGTTGTACTATTGCCCATACCTCAAGTACAAATCAAGTTGACATTTTGGCCAAAGACCCATACCAATCACCATAGGCCACCAACAACTCTCTGACCTATCACCTTTTGATACATGGACCAAAGCCAGCATAACACACCACACATCCAAGCCTGAATGAGAAGAGAAGCCATAGTTATCAAAATCTCTCCAACTTGCATTTTCATTCGAAACACTCTCCACAAGCCTCAAACACACAAACCAACTTCACAAACAATCTCAGCATGCTTCACTGATCAAAAACCACCCATCACCATAGCCTGAAAGTCACTGAAACCAAAACACGATCACCCCCCCCCCTTGAACAGAACTTCTGCCATCTCTCTAATCAGCCATCAACAAGAGTTGTGAAGCATCCCATTGAGCTCAGGAGGGCCAAAGGAGTGAGTTTGCATAAGAGAAAGGGTCAGAAAGCTCCTGTTCGAAGGACTTCAGTTCAGGTATCCATCAAGAACAAATTTTTCAGAACTCATTTTACTTGTTATAAATTGATTTTATATTTTATCCTGATCATCATGATGTGTTTTAAAATGAAAATGGTGGAATATTGAGTATGTATGAGCTGTCTGAAACTTTCTGCCCTAAATGTGTTTTGCTTCGATTTGCATGATTAATGAATGAAAAATGATTTTTGTTTGGGGGTTTTGATTCAGTGTTGAATGGGGATGGATTCTGGGCAATTAGATTTCATTTTCATTGCGTGTAGAGAGAGATAGTGATTTCACCTTGCCGGAGAAGATGACCGGAACACTGTTCCGGTCATCTGAAAGTCATTAGGGCATTTAATTAAGGTTTAATCATAATTAGGAGATTTTGAATGCTGGCCGTCCAGATGCGCGCCAAGTCCATTCCCGCGTGTCCAAGTTCAAACCTCAGCCCTTGATTCTGTTGACTTTTCTCATTTTCAGTTTAAATTCATTTTGATTTTCATTTAATTTCATTTGTTTTCTACAATTTATTAAAAATAGCAAAACATCTTTAAAAATTCTGAAATTTTTTGTCAAAGGTTCAATTAATTTTCAGAAACCAAAAACATTTTTATTTTTATTTTTTGCATTAAAAAATATTTTTAAATCATTTAAAAGTTTATTGTTAATTAATTAATGAGAATTAATTAATTAAAAATACATTTAAGTATTTAAAAATCACAAAAAAATTCATGAAACATTTAAAATCATTTAGAAACATTGTCCAACCTTCAAACCAAATTTATTTTTTGATCTTGATGACTTTTGACAATTTTCCATGGAATTAATTTCATTTCAAGGCATTATTTTGATCCAAACTTCAAAAATTCATTTCTGCCTAGCCTTTAAGAGTTGGACAATGACTCTTTTTGCATTGCATCTTGCATATCATGTAGTTTATAGGATAAAATTGGCATGAATTGATCTTGCATTTTCAATTTGTTTAACATTTTTCTTGATGAGGTACCTTGAAACCCTAGCCAACTTAGGAAATTCATAACTTACACTAGGTTAAGAATTGGGTCCTCTCCTTTGGGCAATGAGTTTGTGTAGGGTTAGGGTTCCTTTGAGTGCATTTTCAAATTTTTATCTTAGTGTTTGCTTCTGGTTTTGATTTTTGATTTGTGCTTTGTTCATAAACCCTAATTTGGGCTTCCTTTTGCATTCATCTTACATTTGCTTGCATACCATGACTTGCCATGACATTTTATGCATTCATTTGATTCATAATACATCTTAAGACGTATTAGAACCATGTTTGATCATTGCATCTTTCATTTGTCATGTTGTATGTCTTTTGCATTTCATAACTTTTCATGAACATTCATGGTCCAAAGCATGCTTCTCTTGCATCCATATGTTTGTATAATCATTCTCATGCCTTGCCTCATGTTTGCATCATCACTTAGCATCATTAACATCACACATATGCTTCTGGTTTTGATTTGCATCATGCCATTTCATCTCATTTTGCATTGCATTGCATTTCTTTCACTAACTTTTCAGGTGGTAAGTTACTTTGAGAAGTGAATCTGCCTTCACTTCTCACAATCTCTTTTCATCTCTCTTATGCATCATTGCTGCATTTTGTCTTGTGTTTGAGATTGAGCTTGCTCTTTCTTCTTCATCTTACTTTCTTTCTTCAAGTAACTTGTCTTTTTGAATGAAGCAAGTTACTTTGCTTCTCTTTGCTCCTTTCACCTACTTCCTGGTGGTTTCCCTGAAGATCTTTCTTGTAAACCTCACAAACCTTAGGAACAACCAAGCATGAAAATAATTATGGTTTTGATTAGTCCCCCATTTAGCTTTTGCCTTTGTGTCTCTTTGAGTCCTCTCTTCTCACCTCATAATCAGGGACTAAACCCTAAAGGCTTTAAGGCTTTGTGATTAAGCTTATGCCTGCATCCTTCTATTAGGATGGAGTGTATAACTTTAATCCTAAGTGTTAAACCCTTAATGTGTTTAAATCCTTTAATCAATCCATCTAATAATCATCAAGACATCAAGCTTGTAACTTGGGCCTTGCATTAGGGTTCTATTTCTTCCTTAATTGGTTAAGAAGGACTAACCCTAGTGTTAATGGACAAGTCCCCCTCAAGTTGTCTTACAAACCATAAAACTCACTTCTTCATCATATCATTAACTATAATCCATCTAATAAAGGCTTTGTTTTGTCATGGGTTTAATCCCTAATCATGGATTAAGTTGAGGAGTTTTCCTCAGCTTAAACATTCTCATCTATTATCCTTCTATTAGGATGGTGTAATGAGTCTGTTTAATCCCTGATTATGGCTTAATCTCATTACTTAACACTAAACAAAAACAACAAAAACATCTAAATAATCACAAGTAGGTTAATGATCTTAATCTTACACCATGGTGATTAAGTGTGAGATGCTGACTTCACACTTAAGGTATTCTCATTACCCCTAATCAGAGGGAAGATGTGATGAGTTTGCTAACCCATTGGTTTAGGCTTAAGATCATTAACTTATGAAAAACTTTCAAAAGCAATAAAAGATTGAAAACAAAAAAACAAACAATAATCGTCTCCTCCGGGATTCTTTTCTCATCATCTTCACTCACAAACGATAACTTGCTTCTTCCGTCTAATGCAAGACAGTTTGCACCTGAGCCAGGCAGGTCATACACTTGAGCATAGGCAAGTGAGCAGTTCACGAGTCAATTTATCTTTCAGTCTCTTTGGGTCGAACTACGGTGTTCTGACTTCCTCATTGCACGAGAGGATACGTAGGCATAACTTAACAGTTATCGAACAAAAGTTTCTGTATATTCCCCCCCCCCCTTCTAACATCATTCTTTAAGCCTCATAGTCTTGAGCATTTTACTCTTGTTCTTACACTGACACTTCTCTTATACACTTCACATTTCTTTTACACTACAACTTGCATTCTTTCCAGCTTTGATACACAAATTGCACTGACACTACCCCTTTAAAACACAAATCTTTTAAGCGTGGATCCCGTCGAGTACGACGGACAATCTGGGTGCTAATACCATCCCAGGTTGTAACTAACCCCCTTTCTCAATCTCTCTGGTTCGCAACCGTCTTATCCATATATCTTTCCAGGTCTATGCAGCATTACCTTTCCCGCGAGATAAAAATGCCTAGCTGGCGACTCTTTTCTTTTCTTGTGAATTCACTCCTGTGTGTTCTCACTTTCTCTTTTCGCCGACCGTTCGCGTCTGTACCCCTTCTGACCCGGGTTGTCATTTGGTGGGAGCGACAGAGGTGTGGTTGGTTGGGACCCAGTTGGCTACCCCAATTCTGTGTAGCATGGCATATTTCCTGGTTAACAAGCTGACTGAGAGTTTGCCTTTTACTGGCCATGTCTTGACCTGGTTAGCTGTAATTATTCTGCACACTTGATTGTCATTCTTACTAAGCTTAGTTGGCCCATCTGCTTCTCTCCCCAGGTACTGATTGATCACCCTAGGAGAAAAGTCTACACATCTTCCCCTGACATACACTTTTCTAAAATCCTCAGATTTCCCATCAGCACATCCTTCTTGTAAGTTCACTATAAATTCTTTTACCAGCAACTCATAACATGGAGAAAATTTAGAGACAATCTTGAACAGTCCAGCATTGGAGATTAAATCAATTACCTCACTACATTCCAAGGAATTACTACCCAGCTCTCGTTCCAGAGCCACCCTTCTCTGATAGACATATTTCCACATGCTTACGCTGGAGACATGGTGGAAGGACACATTATCCAGGGGTGCTTCAGGGACAGCAGTGGCAGTCCTAGAAGGTGTTGGCCTCTTTCTGGGTTGAGATGTTGGGACATCCTCCTCAACATCAGAATTAGATGGAGTTGTGGCCTTTCTCTTTTGTGTGCTGACCTTACTACATGGCTTTGTTGGTCCAAAAGCAGTTTTGACTTTGTCCTTCTTGGGGGTTGGCTGTCTTTTCTCAGGGGTTGCTTGAGCAGCTGGCCTCTTATCCTTCCTAGCCATAAGCCTCTTGGCTATGCTAGGATCAACAACTGCTATGATCTCTGTATCAGAATCATCGTCCAGGTTCACAGCTGGTGGAGGTTGGGAAGCCTCATTCTCAGCAGCTTGATCATCAGTAGAACCTTCTACTCCTTCATCATCATTTGGGGCTTTGTCCTGGCCCTCAGTTGTCTCAACATTGCTTGGGACATCTTGTGGAGCAGGTATGTCTTCTTCAACTTGGTTGCTGGGAGGTGAGGCAGGCATCCTGTTCAGGGGAACTGACACTCCAGGCACAACCCTTTCTTCTGTTAGGATCCTGGCTACATGATTTCTGATTGTGGAGTCCACGTAAGCAGAAGCTTTGGGAGAACTGGAATTTAAGAGGCTCCCTTACTTTTGCTGAAGACTGGCTCCTTGGGTCTTCTTGCATGGGGAGTCCTGGGCTTTTGAGCAATGGGAATGCTTCCTCTGACAACTGTCAGACCCTAATTTTGACCCTAAGATTTTCGGCATCTCATCTGCATTTGCATACAAACAAGATCACGTACTGGTTCATATATCCCTGTTCAGGTGCAGGTCTATGCCTTGCAGAGGATCACCATGTTTAATTTCTGTTATTTGTTTATATTCACTAACTTCTAACTAAAATATCAAAAAAATATGTTGCAGTTGCTTCTTCTTCTTCTTCTGTGTTGCAGGATTTCAAAGACAGGGCTGTGATTCCAATTCAGATGCATTTGTTCAATCACGATTCGATTCAGATGGACGTTTGACCTAATCTTGGTCAAACTATCAAATAGATTGTTCAAATGCAAGTTACTTATGCCAGTGGTTCATTTTTCAGACAGTGCGTATGCAAAGTTCAGGACCGTGTAATGTGCAAAGTCATCAGTTACCAGGCAGTATTCTGGCAATTATCAGACAATGTCAGTGATTGTGTTTGAATTGACAATTTGTGCAGTTGGTCCAGAAGTGTTTGTGTTCATTGTATCAGTGGCTTGTGAAGAAAAATCAGGATTTGTTGTGGGCTTTAAAAAAATCACTTTCATATTCATCACCCATTTTTTAGATCAAACTGTTCCCTTTTCAATGACCATTTTTTATTCTCGATTATTCAGTCGTCCAATTATCCATTCTTTTTGACATTTTTTTACCACATTATCCAATTTTCTTTCCGATTATCCATTTCTATCCATTTTAATATTCGATCCATAAACCATTTATTTCGTTTTTTTGTTCGATTATCCAAATCACCATGTTTCTAAACCATTTCCAATTTTTATTCCATATCCCTCAAATTTTCTAAATACCACAATTTAAATTCTATGTCTTTTATTCATAAAAAACATTTTTTTTATTTTTTCTATCCATTTCAAATTATACCATAGGCCCATAATATTCTTTTAGAAGCCCATTACTATATTTCGTGCCAAAACAAATTACATAAAATAAAATAAATAAATAAATAAAAGAAGAAAAAATAGCCCTTGATACATCAACTTCACACTCCAAAGCCTGTAGCCACCACACATTCACTTTTACCAACAAGCCTACCACAAACATTTCCTCCAGCCTTCACATCACCAAGCCGCAGGTAGCTTCAGCTTTTAAACATCAACAACAGCGCACAAGCACAAGCCTCAAGTTAGCCATTCCATCCGTACGCCTGGCCCACAGCAAAAGCAACACACTTAAGCCATTCCCACGCGCGCCAGCCTGCCAAAGCATATCACAAACAACTATCAATCCATAAACCAACAAGCCAAAGCACCGCCTGCAGGCCCAACATCAAATTCACGCCAGCAGCTACAACAGCTCTAGCAAATAAAAGCAACTTCAATCTCAGCCCGCACCAACAGCTTACAACGCAGGCCCAACCAAACCTTCACAGTCAACCCCACACTTTTGCCAAGCTGCATAAACTTCCATCAGCCAAAAAACAAATATTTTTCACGCCGCATGACAATAGCTTATCCCACTCCAGTCGTACACACTTCCCGCAAGCAATCAGCTGCAAAAAACACAAGCCAACGCGTCCCGTATCACAGCCACATCAAAAGCCGCTTCACCGAAGCCTCACGAAGCAAAACATCAACCCAGCTATAACAAAATCCCTGCACACGCAAAGCCGCACGCATCCTCCCAGCATCAAAACGCAGCTAAAAAAAAGAAACAAAACGCAAGAATCATGATATTAAAACGCAATGCCAAATCAAATGAAACGTAGTGAAGATTAGAATTCAAACTCAGCAACAAAACAGCTTTCGATATAGCTCCAAAACGCATATGAAATAAGCATAAAACGCATCATTCAAATTCTTCTTTCCCTCTATAAATTAAACCCATTCTTCATTCTTTGATCAAGCTTTGAAAGCCCTCATAAATGCTGCAAAAATATTGAATCAAAGCTTCAATCCAAATTCATCCTAAATCAAACCTCCATTCTTGAATCCCCTAAATCCTTCAAGTGACGAATTCCTTCTATTAACTTCCATTCATTTTCACCCAACCGATTTCACCATTCTTCATTAATCTCGGATCTTCAAATTAAACCGCAACTTATCTTCGAAACATTCACGCGATTCATACAAGAGGAAGAAGCCGAGATCGGCGAAGAAGAAAGAGGATTACGTTAGGGTTTGTGGAGGAGTCTTGCAATGCCGTGACGTTACTGTCTTTTTCTTTGAGGATAACCGCAAGAAGGTGAGGGAGGTGCGCCGCCGTGTTTATGACTATTTGCCCTATTTTGTCTCATGAGAAGGAAGAAGAAGAAATAATCTTCTTATTTCATTCTTTTCTGTTTTTAATGTTGACCTTTTGTTCTTTTTTTTCTTTTTTTTTTAAAATACAATTTGGCTTGGGCTTATTATTGAGTGTGTTGCACCCCAAAATTTGCCCTCACAATACAAGACTTTGTGTGCTAAGAAGGTTCACAAGGTTCACAAGACCTTTCATGAGGTTCATGAAGTTTACAAAACACTTTATGAGGTTCACAAGGTTCACAAGATTCACAATACTTACAAGACCTTTCATGAGGTTCATGAAGTCTACAAGACACTCCATGAGGTTCAAAAGGTTCACAAGACCTCCCATGAGGTTCACAAGGTTCACAAGACATCTTATGATGGTTCACAAGGTTCACAAAGTTCACAATTGGTCAGAAGAGTTGACAATTCCCTCAGACAATGCACCTCCTAAGCAGTGCACCCAAAACTAGGGTTTTGACTTTAATCAGGCTAAATGAACTTCCAAGACTTCAAGTGAACTTCATAACATCTTATATGTGTGTAAGAACCCCCATGACAAGTTTCAAGACTTTTCTCAAAGGTTTGCTCAGTCAGATGATCAGATAAGTCAAAATCAGTCAAAGCAGTTAAAAAGTCAAACTGAGGTCAACTGTGGTCAAACCAAAGTCAAACTTCATGATTTTTTTCCAACATCAAGTATATGAAGTAAAATTCATCATTTGATCAAGGGTTGATCATGATTCATCAAGGATATTTCAGATCATCAAGAATCAAGAGTTTCTAAATTAGGGTTTCCTTAGTAAAAGTCAACTGAACTTTGACCAGTCATAACTTTCACATGCTTCATCAACAAGTCTCCATACAAAGCTCATTTTGAAGGAAATTGAATTCTCTACAACTTTGTGTCTCACAAGCCAAGCCCAAAAATGCTTCATTTGGAAGGTATGAGCTAAGACATTATAGGTCCTTTTGAAAGTCAACAAAAAGTCAACAACTTCAAAAGGGCATAACTTGAGAATGGTAAATGATATGAACATGAAACCAGTGGGGTTGGTTAGAGGACTCTTCAAGCTTTCCAAAATGTCTAATAACACCCTCATAGCATTAAAATTGAAGGATGTGTGCCCTTGCAAAGTTGGGAAATTTTAGGGAAGTTTATGAAGCAAATGGAGGTTTAAAACCAAATTTTGCTAAGTGGGCTGAACTTTTAATGACCCAAAGCAATCCATGACATCATGCACGAAAATTCTTTGATATTTTCATAATTTTTATTTTATTTAATTAATTTATTATGATTTTTTATACTAAAAATCATTTTAAATTTAAATAAAATACTAAACATGAAGATTTAAAATTATTTTTGATTCTAGAAGGTCATGAATTCAGCATGGATCAAATTGATACAAAGATAATATTGATTGGCTTGAAATAGAAAGTGTTGGTGCAAAAATATTTGAATTTCAAAGCTTATCTTTTTGAATCTTTTTGGATCAAATCTTCCACACAAACATCAATTTTTTCTGACCTAATTCATCACTCTATAAGTATATGACTTAACCCTACTCACTATTGACGAAATTCAGCCTCAAAAGTGTAAGTTTCATATTTTCAAAAACCTCACAAAATTCAAATTCGGTTTCAACTCCACAAAGCATTTGAAGGTATTTTGAGGACACAAGGATGTTCACTAAGCTTCATTGAGTCGAAACCAATGATCATTTGCATCCAAAACATCTCATATCACATAAACCGAATCCCTTTTGTTCTTGAAATTATTTTTTTCGATTTCGATTGTTTAACCATTATTAATGAATTTTGTTTGTTGATTTGTTATTGTTTGAAGCTTTGGATGAATTCTGGATGGTTTGATTTGATTTTCATGAACTGAGACGAATTTCACCATGGCTAGGGTTTTCGGCCTCCATTAGGGTTTCACATTTAAGCCAATATAAATCCATTCTAAAAACATAGATCAATTCCAAATTATCTCTGGATCATGTTTGAACAATTAATTTGGTGAAATTTTACAGTTTGTATGATGTATAAGATTCATAGGACTTGCTGCAAATTTGAAATTCGCAGGAAAGCTGGTGGGTAATTTCGCAGCAAAATTCGCATTGCCAGAGGTTGAAGATGATCCCCCAGCGCGCGCGTTTTGGTATTTGAATTTTGTTTTAATATTATAATGTTTTGTTTCTGTTTGTTTCACAAGCATGGTGCTTGGCCCAGTGGTATGAAGCGCGCGTGTGTAGCCAGAAGACCTGTGTTCGAATCTTGGCTTCACCATCTTTTTCTTATTTTTTCCAGATAACTAACAACCTTAATATATTATGAATTGTGATGGTTATATCAACAGGTGCGCTCTCCCAGCTGGATTGGTTAAGGTGTTTGTGTGTATTGTGAAGGTCCTGGGTTCGATCCCCCCAGGCCTTTTGTTTTTCTTTCTTTTTCTCTGATTTTCAGGCATAAGGCACAAAAGCAATTAGACTCCATGCTTCATCACCTGCGCGCAGGCTGGCCCAGTGGCAACTCTTCATTCAGGTTCCAGGGAGGTCCTGGGTTCAAATCCAGGCCTCCCAATTTTTTTTAAAACCAATCAATTTTCTTTATATTTTCCTTTTTCTTATTCTTTTAAATTTTAATTAATTATTATGTTTTTTTATAAAATAAATCATATATATATATATTTGGTATTGGTACTTTATTTTATAATTTATTAATATGTATGTATTATATATAATTTATTTGTATAATTGAATTAATATTTAATATTTAAAATTTTTGTATATGAAACCTAATTTATTTTTAAAACCCTAAAAACATATTCTTTTCAAACCCTAATTGTTCTTCTTCTATTTGTTTAAAATTATTATTTGTATATTACATTCATAATCTAATTGAAATTCTTAATTTAATTTTTAGTAATGTAAATTATTTATAATTTAAATTTTTTGTATGTAAACATGTTTAAAAATTAAAATTCTTAATATGATAATATGACATAATTTGTTTAGGATTTAATTTTTGCATGAAAATAATTCTTATTATATGTTTAAAAACAATTGCTAATTTAATTTTGTAACCATAATTTATTTTCAAAATATGTTTATAACTAATTTAATTTTTTATAATTTGTAAATAATTTAATAATTAATTGTTCATATTTTCTTAGTAACTTTAAATAATCATTTATATCAAAATTTAATCTTTTAATTATTAGATTATTTTTGCTTATTTCATTATTATTATTATATTCTTATGATATTTATTTATTACTAATCCCATTAATTTGTTATTATTTTATTATTATTATTTTCACTAACCCAATTATAATTATTTATTTATTTTGCTTATTATATTTAAATTGCTTTATTATTATTATTGTAATTGCTCCTTGGTGTAATATTTTATTTATAATGTTCATTATTTATATTTCATGCTATGGTTAGTAAATAGGGAGTGTAACATGTATGTTTATTTAAAATTAATTTAGATCATATAAATATAAAGATAAATATTAAATTGAACACTCACACACGTAAGTCGATCTTTGATCGCCATCTCACTTTCTTAGGGATACCTCTCATGTTGCCTAATCAAAAGGTTAAGTAGGGTGTATAAAGCAAAAGTCCCTCGAAATAAAGTCATCTAGTCCCTTAACAAATAAAAGATAAAGTCCCTTTCCGAATGTTGCCTTCGTAATGATCTTGTCCCTCTCGAATAAAGATGACAGTCCCTCCAAAATTGCTTAATACACCCCACAGTTGCCTACATTAAACAGATGACCCTTACTTGTCCCTCACATCCAAGGTAATGACTACCTATTCCTTAATAATAGGGATAGTCTTACCATTTAAGGGATTCAAGAACAGGAAAGACTTTAAACTCAGGGTAGGTTCCTCATAGTTACTTGCTCACTCTTCAAAACTTTTCAAACACTTCACACTTTCAAACAAATTTTCAAAACAAAGGTTTTTTACGCATCCGTACATGGATCATTATCAAACTCTTAAGAAAATTTCTATTCACACACTTCACATTTTCAAAAACAGTTTAAAGTGAGCTAAGTAACTAAGAGCCCATGGATAACCATGGATGTAAAGGGTGCTAACACCTTCCCTTTACATAACCTACCCCCCAGACCCAAAAATCTTTTAAAAGGTCTTTCCTGTTCTTTTATGCCTTTCCTTTGGATAAAATAAAAGTCGGTGGCGACTCTTGCTATCCGCAACATAACTAAAGTCAGTTCTCCCACCGTGTTACAGAACTGGCGACTCTGCTGGGGATTTAATATTAAAGAGGGGTACCCTTAGGAATTAGATCACTTTAAATTTGTTTGCCTTGTTTGCTTTATACTTACTTGTTGGGCTCTTATGTGTGAAAGATCCTAACCCGGATCTAGTGTACCTTAGGTAAATGGCAATAGACCAAGGAAACTGTACGGCGTATACCGACATGGTTGATCAGGTGGCCATAGTTAGTGTGACTTCTTGGTTGGTGCTTATGTTCCTTAAGTCAAGTTGAGGATAATATGAGGCTGCCATATGTTGTCAATGCACTAACTAACTTTTAGAACCCTAATAATACCATCTTGGCCTTTAGAAAAGTAGTGAGATAACCGGCTTTGGTGCAGATTGAAGTTGGTTGATACTCGATGCTACACTCATTGAGATTCTAAACTTGGAGGGTTTTGGTTGGCAAGTAAGTTGCCTACTGAACAACCACCCTTGTGAAGGATCAATGATATTGAGATCCCTTAGAACCTGGTTACTTTTGTAGGACAGGATGAACCAACTAACTTCAGGGGAGGGTACTTACCTTTTAACCTCATGCAAGCCTTCAAACCTAGGGCTATTGTGTGACTTGTTTGTGTGTGCCACATGTTTGTGATTGAGCATAACATCATGACATCATCATGCATCATAAGCATAGCATTTTCACTAACCATTTCAAGGACCAAAGGATTTATCTTTGTTCTTTGTTGCAGGTCATGGCTTTTGCTCGTAGAAACACTATCAGGATCAACTTTGTGGGCATACCTGTTAAGCTTAAAGAGTTGGTTTCTCAAGTGTCTGATCACTCCCAGTTCATCAAGAGACATGGTCATCTATTGGATCTGATCACCTCAGGGTTCAATGAAGACATGATGAGTGTCCTGTTTCAGTTCTTTGACCCTAAGCAGCATTGCTTTACATTCCCTGACTATCAGCTGGTTCCTACAATGGAAGAGTTCTCTAAACTTCTGGGTATACCTGTTCTCGAGCAGAAACCATTCTCAGGCTTGGAAAAAGAGCCTAAACCTGAGGTTATTGCTGCAGCTCTACATCTGAAAAAGTCTGATATTGTTCTAGAAACGAGAAGCGGAGTTAAAGGTATTCTTGCTAAGGTATTAATGGATAAAGCTCAGGTGTTCTTGAAAGCTATGAGCTATGATGCTTTTGATGAGATCTTAGCCTTGTTGATATATGGCTTAGTGTTGTTTCCCAATCCAGATCAGTTCATAGACGTTCATGCCATCAACATATTCCTGAGTCACAATCCAGTGCCTACATTGCTGGGAGACATCCTACATTCTCTTCACACCTGTACTACAAGGGCAAGAGGAACTTTGATGTGTTGCATACCTTTGCTATCTAGGTGGTTTATTTCTCACCTTCCTCGCTCAGTAATGAAGAATGAGCAAGGGTTCAAGTGGTCCAAGAGGATCATGTCACTCTCGCATTCAGATATTCATTGGTGCTCCAGATCTATGGAGAATGTCACTATCATTGACCGTTGTGGGGAGTTTCCTAATGTGCCACTTCTAGGCATAAGAGGAGGCATCACCTACAACCCCTCTCTAGCTTTACGACAGTTTGGTTACGCTCAGAGTGATGGTCCACATGACATGTTGATTCAGGGCATTGTGTTTGATTACGACAACGATCTTCAAGGATACCTTCAGAGATTCATACGAGCATGGGGAAAAATAAACAAGGTTGACAGCAAGACTCTGGAGCCTAAGTACACTATTCCTATGGAGGCTTATCTCAGATGGGTGCGATCTCGTGCTCAGACTCTCATGATGCCATATCCTGCTATCCTGCCAGTTACCATGGAACCTGTTGCTGAAGGAGACACTGCTTATACCATCCTTCACCCAGACATGCCTACTGACATGGAAGACTTACAGAGATCCTGGATCCAGTTGAAGGAGCAAAGGGATACTTTCGAGGCTCATTACAAAGCAAGCCAAGAAAGAATCCTGGAACTAACAAAGCAACTTCACAAGGAACGGAATCTCAACTCATACCTCAACACAAAGAGGAAACGTCCATGGGAGACTTAAAACCCCATCTCTTGTATTTATTTCATTTCATTTTTTGTAAGCCCAAGAGGCAAAACAAATTTACTACTAATAAAAGTTTACCTTCTTGTTTGTTTAAGCAAATTTAAATCCTGCGGTCCTTGAAAACATTGCATATGCATCCACATATCATTTCATTGCATCACAGGTTTATAATTGTGCACAGGTTTCTCATCTTCTCGCTGTTTATTTCAGCAATGGCTCTTGAACAAAAAATTAAGGATCTCCAGGCACAAAATGCACAGTTCCAAGAGCTGATCCTGAACCTGACCAAGGGACAGGATGAATTGAAGACATTGCTGGCCAAAAAGACTAGAAGGTCAGGTGGCCTGATCAACATGGGAAGAAGGTTCAAAGGTCTTGCCAAGACCAAAGAACCAGTTGAAGACTATGAATCTGAAGAGTCTGAAAAAGAGGGAGGCAGTCTCCACAACACTATGGGGGACTCTGATTCTGAGGCTAATTACTACCACGAGCCTAATGAAGACAAATTCAAGATGCTGGTGGATAGAATGGATGCTATGGAGTTGCAGAAGTCTTCCGGGCTGGATTTTGAAGATTTGAGTCTGATATCTGGGGTAGTCATACCCATTGGTTTCAAGGTTCCCACCTTTGTTGTTTATGATGGGGTCTCTTGTCCCAAGCTGCATCTGAGGTCTTATGTCAGAAGAATTCAACCTCACACTGCTGATAAGAAATTGTGGATCCATTTTTTCCAAGAGAGCTTATCTGGAGCTCAATTGGAGTGGTATTATCAATTGGAAAGTGTCAACATCAGGGATTGGAATGATCTTGCTGAAGCTTTCTATAAGAAGTATCAATACAATGCTGATTTAGCTCCCACTCGCATGCAGCTGCAAAGCATGTCTATGGGTACCAAAGAAAGTTTCAAGGAGTATGCTCAGAAATGGAGAGACTTAGCTGGAAGAGTACAACCCCCTTTAATTGACAGGGAATTGGTTGATATGTTCATGTGTACGCTGAATGGTCCTTTTTACAGTCATCTCATTGGAAGCTCTTCATCTGGCTTCACTGAGTTGATAATGACAGGAGAGCGCGTGGAAAATGGTATAAAGAGTGGTAAGATCCAAGTGGGTACTTCTTCATCAGGTGCTGCAAAGAAGCCTCCCACTGGGAAGAAAGAATCCAATGTTGTTTATGGTCAACCTGATCGTAATAGAAGGCATCAGTCTGTGAGTGCAGTTCATATTTCAAATCCAACTCCTGCAACAACAGAGCAGCCACAGGGTAACCAACAGAGGGCTAGAAGGCAGTTCACAAAGATCAACATGTCAATGACTCAAGCATTGCAACACTTGTTGAAGGCTGAACTTATTACTCTGAAAGAGGCTCCTCAGAACCCCAATGTTACCTCTCCCAGGTACAATCCCAATGCACGATGTGCATATCATTCGAACTGTCAGGGACATGATACTAATAGCTGTTGGGTCTTGAAGAACAAAATTCAAGATATGATTGAGGCTGGGGAGATTGAGTTTGACCCTCCGGGTACTCAAAATGTGATTACTGCTCCCATGCCAAATCATGAGAAGACTGTCAATGCCATTGATGAAGATTTACATATCTAATCAGTTGCAGAGTTGACCACACCATTGTCTGTTATCAAGAAGAAATTAGTGCAAGCTGGGTTCTTTCCAGGTTGTCGTGAAGATTGTTTGTATTGTACCTATAAGCCGGATAGTTGCTGGAGATTGAGAGATGGAATTCAGCGTCTCATGGATAAATATACCATAGTGTTTGAGAGGACCCCGTCGTCTGTAGAGAGTATGGTGGATCATATTACTAAAGGTAGGAGGACTGAAGAGGTTGATATGGTTGATAAAGTACCAGTAAGGATTACTTTAAAGGGACCTGTTAAAATCACTCATAAGGGTCCAATTAAGATTACTGCTGAAGGCCTTGTGAAAATTGTTGCTGAAGCCAGAGTGGCTCCTATGGTCATTACCACTCCTGGTCCTATTCCATATACGTCTGATAAAGCTGTGCCTTGGCACTATGGGTCTGATGTTTATATCCATGGCGTTAAGCAGGAACCCTTAGCTGATGTGCCTGTTGATGTTGATAATATTGCTGGATCTAGTAAGATCACACGAAGTGGAAAATTCTTCTCCCCTCCAGTTACTTCCAAGAATGCAGCTACTCCAGCTGCTACCTCCACCACTGATGCTCGGGGCAAAGGTCCTGTTATTGAACCTATATTTACTAATGTGCAAGCTGATGATGATCTCTCTAAGCAGATGGAAGAAGTATTGAAAATCATTCGCAAGAGTGATTATGACATTGTTGATCAGTTGGGGCATACTCCCTCAAAGATTTCCATGCTGTCTTTGTTGTTATGTTCTGAAGCTCATGCCAAAGCTTTGATTAAGTTTCTGAAGACTGCTCATGTACCCAATGCAATTTCTGTTGACCAGTTTGAGAATTGTGTTGCCCACCTGACCTATGACAATGGGTTAGGGTTTTCTGATGCTGATTTGACCCCTGCCAAGAGGGATCATAACAGGGCTCTGCATATCTCCATTGAATGCAGGGGCACTACCCTGTCACATGTATTGATAGACAATGGTTCCTCTCTGAATGTGTTGCCCAAGGAAGTCCTGAATAAGCTGAGTCCCGAAGATGTTGTGTTGAAGCCCAGTAATATAGTGGTGAAAGCTTTTGATGGTTCGAGGAGAGTGGTGCATGGAGAAATTGATCTCCCAATCAAAGTTGGTTCTCAAGTTTTTAATGCTACATTTTATGTGATGGATATTCGTCCTTCGTACTCTTGTTTTCTTGGTCGTCCCTGGATCCATGGGGCAGGTGCTGTAACCTCTACATTACATCAGAAGCTAAGATATCCGGTGGAAGGAAAGGTTGTTACTGTCTATGGAGAGGAAGAATATTTTGTCAGCCATGTGAACACCTTCAAGTATCTGGAAGTGGAAGGTGAATACGTTGAAACTCCGTGTTAGACATTTGAAGTGGTTCCCTGGATTGTTAATGATTATGAAGCTCCTCCTGTTGTCAAGAAAGTACCTGTGGTCACCAGAATACCTCCAACAATGGCCTCCCTTAAAGATGCTAGAGCTGTGGTGGATGAAGGTGGTTGTACTATTTGGGGTCAGCTTCCTGATATTCCGTACAAGTCTGACAAATTTGGTTTGGGTTTCACTGCAGAATCCCAGAAGGCTGTTCGTCGTGCCCGTGCTGTTCGTATCACCAATCAAGGGGTTATGAAAGATCAGATCAATGCTGTGGGTGACTATGATGAAGACTACAATCTGGATGCTTGGATTTTTCCTACTGTGGGTGCTGGACTCAATAATTGGAAAGCTGAAGATGTTATCCCTATCTCCTTTAGTCAGGAGTAAATACTATTACTGTGTTGTTGCTTTTTAAGTTTGTAATTTCTTAAACAATTAAACTCACAAGCCTTGTGCCTTACCCGGGGCACAATGGTGTGCTTGTTACGGGATGTCATTTCATTTGCATACTTCATTCAATAAAAATCAGTGGACGTTTCGTTTTCGTAAATATTGTGTTCCTTGTCCTTCTTTTATTTTATTTTGTACCTTTATCAGCCATGTGTTCTTACACACACCCACATCACTAAAATGCAGATCCTCATCCACTCTGGATCCTGTTGATAATAGTTCTACTATTACCAATTATAATTTCGAGAATCCGATCTATCAAGTTGAAGACGGAAATGAGGACGATTGTGAAGTACCTGTAGAGCTTGCTAGGTTGTTACAACAAGAAGAGAAAGCTATACAACCACATGAAGAGCCATTCGAAGTTGTGAATCTGGGAACTGAAGAAAACAGGAAAGAAGTCAAGATAGGGGCTGAATTATAGGATAGTGTCAAGAGCAGATTGATTCAGATGTTACGTGACTATGTGGAGATCTTTGCTTGGTCTTATGAAGATATGCCAGGGTTGGATACAAACATTGTAGTTCACCGTTTACTAGTAAAAGAAGATTGTCGTCCAAAGAAGCAGAAGGTTCGTCGTATGCGTCCTGAGATGTCAGAAAAGATCAAAGCAGAGGTAATGAAACAGTTTGATGCAGGGTTCTTAGCTGTGACTTCTTATCCTCAGTGGGTTGCAAATGTGGTACCGGTTCCTAAGAAAGATGGTAAGGTACGTATGTGTGTAGACTACAGAGATTTGAATAAGGCCAGCCCCAAAGACGACTTTCCACTTCCTCATATTGATGTTCTGGTAGACAACACTGCTCAGCACAAGGTATTCTCTTTTATGGATGGTTTCTCTGGTTACAATCAAATCAAGATGGCACCTGAAGATATGGAGAAGACAACATTTGTTACACAGTGGGGCACCTTTTGCTATAAGGTGATGCCATTTGGTTTGAAGAATGCAGGGGCAACATATCAGCGTGCTATGGTGGCTTTGTTTCATGATATGATTCATCATGAGATAGAGGTATATGTAGATGATATGATAGCCAGATCCCAGAATGAAGAGCAACATCTTGATCATCTACATAAGTTGTTTGAAAGGTTGAAGAAATACAAGTTGAGATTGAACCCAAACAAGTGTACTTTTGGAGTTAGGTCTGGTAAGCTCCTGGGTTTCATAGTCAGTGGAAAAGGTATTGAAGTGGATCCTGCAAAAGTAAAAGCCATACGAGAGATGCCAGCTCCCCGTACTGAGAAGGAAGTTAGAGGTTTCTTGGGACGACTGAATTACATTGCCAGATTTATTTCCCAATTAACTGCCATCTGTGAGCCAATCTTTAAGTTGCTGAAGAAAGATCAGGTGATGGAATGGAATGATGAGTGCCAGACTGCCTTTGATGAAATCAAGAGGTATCTGCTAGAACCTCCAATTTTGATGCCACCAGTTGATGGAAGACCCTTGATTATGTACTTAACACTGTTAGACAACTCAATGGGGTGTGTGTTGGGGCAACATGACGAGTCTGGTCGAAAAGAGCAGGCAATATACTACCTTAGCAAAAAGTTTACCGACTGTGAAACAAGATACTCACTGCTCGAGAAAACTTGCTGCGCTTTGGCATGGGCTGCTCGCCGACTAAGACAATATATGTTGACTCATACTACCTTATTGATTTCGAAGATGGATCCAATCAAGTACATATTCGAGAAACCTGCTCTCTCCGGACGAATAGCAAGATGGCAAATGATCTTGACAAA
Organism: Lathyrus aphaca; assembly: GCA_963966055.1. Classification (NCBI taxonomy): domain Eukaryota; kingdom Viridiplantae; phylum Streptophyta; class Magnoliopsida; order Fabales; family Fabaceae; genus Lathyrus; species Lathyrus aphaca. The sequence goes on from OZ014523.1 coordinate 168,564,713, forward strand.
ATATGATATACAGTATACTACTCAGAAGGACATTAAAGGAAGTGTTGTAGCTGATCATTTGGCTCATCAAGCAGTGGATGATTATCAATCAATGAGTTTTGAGTTCCCTGATGAAGACATTATGATTATTACCAAAGAACCTGGACAATATGACGGACCTGAACAAGGATCCCGATGGACTATGGTTTTTGATGGAGCTTCTAATGCACTTGGCAATGGTGTTGGTGTTGTGATCAGTTCCCCTGAAGGTTGTCATACCCCGATTACTGCAAGACTTTGTTTCTATTATACCAATAACATGGCTGACTATGAGGCATGTATCCTGGGTATTAAAGCTGCTATTGATATGAAGATTCAGTTCCTTGATGTGTATGGAGATTCAGCCCTGGTAGTTAGTCAGATCAAGGGAGATTGGGACACCAAGCATGATAATCTCATTCCTTACAGAGAGTATGTATTGTCTTTGATCCCACATTTCAAAGAAGTTACCTTTGGACATATTCCATGAAGAGAGAATCAGTTGGCAGATGCATTAGCCACCATGGCATCTATGTTTGAGATCATCTGGGATGATGAAGCTCCCAAGATTACTATTGATAGATTTGAAAAGCCTGCATACTGCAATGAGATTGGTACTGAAGAAGCAGAAGAAAAGCCTTGGTTTTATGAAGTGAAAAGATATCTTGAAGTTCAGGAGTTCCCTGAAGGGGCATCTGTCAAAGATAGGAAATTTCTGAGAAGGTTTTCTGCTAAGTTCTTTTTGAGTAATGGCATTTTGTACAAGCGCAATCATGATTCAACTTTGCTTCGTTGTGTGGATAAGAAGGAAGCAACTGAGATTATGGAGGATATGCATGATGGGATCTTTGGCACTCATTCTAGTGGACATACTATGGTAAAGAAGATATTGAGAGCAGGATACTATTGGTCTACCATGGAAGCTGATTGCTATCAACACTCTAGAACGTGTCACAAATGTCAAATTTATGTTGATAAAGTACATATACCTCCATCACCATTGAATGTGTTAACTGCTCCTTGGCCCTTTGCCATGTGGGGCATTGATATGATTGGTGAGATCAAGCCTACTGCTTCAAATGGGCATCGTTTCATCCTGGTTGCTATTGATTACTTCACGAAGTGGGTAGAGGCAGCTTCATTTGCATCTGTTACTAAGAATGTTGTGGCTCGATTCATTAAGAATAATATCATATGTAGGTATGGCATCCCTGAAAGGATTATTACTGACAATGGCTCTAATCTGAACAACACTATGATTACTGATCTCTGCACGCAGTTCAAGATTAAGCATCATAACTCTTCTCCGTATCGTCCAAAGATGAATGGGGCAGTTGAAGCTGCTAATAAGAACATTAAGAAGATTGTACAGAAGATGACTGTTACTTATAAGGATTGGCATGAGATGTTACCATTTGCTCTTCATGGTTATCGTACTACAATATGTACTTCAACAGGGGCAACCCCATTCTCCTTAGTGTATGGTATGGAAGCATTTCTGCCCATTGAAGTTCAGATTCCCTCCTTAAGAATTATGAAGGATGCAGGCTTGGATGAAGATGAGTGGATTCAGACTCGACTGGACCAGATAAATTTGATTGATGAGAAGAGGCTAGCAGCAGTTTGTCATGGCCAGATGTACCAGAAGCGAATGATCAAAGCTTTTAACAAGAAGGTTAAGCCAAAGGTATATCAGGCTGGTGACTTGGTAATCAAGCGTATCATATTACCACAAGGTGATCCTAGGGGAAAATGGACTCCTACATATGAAGGACCATTTGTAGTCAAAACAGTATTCTCAGGAGATGCCATGATACTCACTACTATGGATGGTGAAGACTTTCCACAGCCCGTAAACGCAGACATAGTTAAAAAATACTACGCATAAAAAGAGACCCGCTAGGTTGACTGGCCTAGGCAAAAATAAGGGCATCCCGGCAAACCAAAAGGGTTTGGGCAAAAATTAGGGATAATATATAAAAAATGTACACCCGGCAAGTCGAAAACCTGAAAAGGCGGCTTGGGCAAAAAAGGGTATCCCGGTGGATTGAAAACCTGAAAGGGCAATCCAGGCAAAAGTTAGGGATTAAAGCGTATGACTATGTCTCGTTTGGATCACCCATGAAACTGCAACCAGTTGTGTTACCTACTCAAGTTTGAACAGATAAAGCTCAATCCAATCATTTCCGTCTCAATAGCAGAAGATGAGATACTTGAAGATAATGGCAATAGTAGAATTGAAACTCAATAGGATTATTTCCCACATAGCTGATTCTCCTTGTTTTGTAAAATTTTATGACAAAATCCTCTTACTAGGGTTTATGTCTCCTTGTACAAACTTACCCATGTATGGGTCACTTTTTGATATAAATAAAATTCCATTTTTGAATCCAGATTTACTTTTATCCTATTTACATAAGAGAAACGTCCATTGGTTGTGTTTGGATGTATGTATGCTTTTGAATATGATTGATGTTTACCAGAAATGCATGTATGCTAAATATGATTGATGTTTACCAGAAATGCATGAAAATGCAGTAATATTATTTACTAAGGACGAACGAGGGAAGGATTTCAACGAAGCTTCGCCGGTTAATCTCTACAAGACAGTTACAAACCCTCAGTAGGACAAATCCATCTTCATAAAGTCACATCTCCCCTGGAATTTATATCCATCTCTTTTATCCTCATACGGATATTCGGGAATTTACTTTCCAATAAGAGTACGACGAACGAAGACGGGAGGTTATGTATACCCTACTATCCCCGAGGACGGGAGGTTATGTATACCCTACTATCCCCGAGGACGGGAGGTTATATATACCTTACTATCCCCAGCAGACGGGAGGTTATATATACCTTACTATCCCCAGCAGACGGAAAGTTATGTATACCCTACTATCAAACGAAGGCGGGAGGTTATATATACCTTATTATCAAACAAGACGGGAACGAGTTCCTCATATTCTTCAGCAATGAATCGGGATTTATTTTCCCTGGCCAGCAGTTATTATACGAAGATATCCAGACGCTTCAGACAGCATCATATCATACATTCATCATTTACATCATACCATAACGTACATATCCATAGATACATAATACACTACTTAAGTGCATCATATTACACATGCATACATAATGCATAAACTAATATTACCATACAGAATGCTACTTTGTTTTCAGGTTAATTCTCCAGCATACAGACTTCATCAACAAATTGTGACTATTGGGCCGTTGTTTATCTTCCCAAAAGTTATCATTTCCTCAGAACGTTGTTATCTTCCTGAAAGCATATCATTCCCTCAGGACTTCTTTATCCTCTTGAAAGCTTCTTATACCTCAGGACATTGTTATCCTCCTGAAAGCATATTATTACCTCGGAACGTTGTTTATCTTTCTAAAAGCATATCATTACCTCAGGACGTTGTTATCTTCCTGAAAGCATATTATTACCTCAGAACGTTGTTTATCTTTCTGAAAGCATATCATTCCCTCAGGACGTTGTTATCTTCCTGAAAGCATATTATTACCTCAGAACGTTGGTTATCCTTCTGAAAGCTATTACCACTACCTCGGGATGTTGTTTATCTTCCTGAAAGCTATCACCATATCTTCATACTTTGGACTGCTTTATCCTCCAAGAAATGTATCTGAAGAACCTTTCTCCAAGTGGCATCTTTAAGCCCACTCAAGCATATTCAACAAGTCATCAGTATCACTCTACGCACTGGTGAGTGCAAATTTTTGGGCTTTTGTGTTCAATCCCCTTCAACCTTCCAGGTCACGACTGGCACATATACCAATCTAACCCCTCAGGTTTCAGAAAATTGAACAGGGGCAGCTGTTGCACCCCAAAATTTGCCCTCACAATACAAGAATTTGTGTTCTAAGAAGGTTCACAAGGTTCACAAGACCTTTCATGAGGTTCATGAAGTTTACAAAACACTTTATGAGGTTCACAAGGTTCACAAGATTCACAATACTTACAAGACCTTTCATGAGGTTCATGAAGTCTACAAGACACTCCATGAGGTTCACAAGGTCACAAGACCTCCCATGAGGTTCACAAGGTTCACAAGACATCTTATGATGGTTCACAAGGTTCACAAAGTTCACAATTGGTCAGAAGAGTTGACAATTCCCTCAGACAATGCACCTCCTAAGCAGTGCACCCAAAACTAGGGTTTTGACTTTAATCAGGCTAAATGAACTTCCAAGACTTCAAGTGAACTTCATAACATCTTATATGTGTGTAAGAACCCCCATGACAAGTTTCAAGACTTTTCTCAAAGGTTTGCTCAGTCAGATGATCAGATAAGTCAAAATCAGTCAAAGTAGTTAAAAAGTCAAACTGAGGTCAACTGTGGTCAAACCAAAGTCAAACTTCATGATTTTTTGCCAACATCAAGTATATAAAGTAAAATTCATCATTTGATCAAGGGTTGATCATGATTCATCAAGGATATTTCAGATCATCAAGAATCAGGAGTTTCTAAATTAGGGTTTCCTCAATAAAAGTCAACTGAACTTTGACCAGTCATAACTTTCACATGCTTCATCACCAAGTCTCCATCCAAAGATCATTTTGAAGGAAATTGAATTCTCTACAACTTTGTGTCTCACAAGCCAAGCCCAAAAATGCTTCATTTGGAAGGTATGAGATAAGACATTATAGGTCCTTTTGAAAGTCAACAAAAAGTCAACAACTTCAAAAGGGCTAAACTTGAGAATGGTAAATGATATGAACATGAAACCAGTGGGGTTGGTTATAGGACTCTTAAAGCTTTCCAAAATGTCCAAGAACACCCTCATAGCATTAAAATTGAAGGATGTGTGCCCTTGCAAAGTTGGGAAATTTTAGGGAAGTTTATGAAGCAAATGGAGGTTTAAAACCAAATTTTGCTAAGTGGGCTGAACTTTTAATGACCCAAAGCAATCCATGATATCATGCACGGAAATTCTTTGATATTTTCATAATTTTTATTTTATTTAATTAATTTATTATGATTTTTTATACTAAAAATCATTTTAAATTTAAATAAAATATTAAACATGAAGATTTAAAATTATTTTTGATTCTAGAAGGTCATGAATTCAGCATGGATCAAATTGATACAAAGATAATATTGATTGGCTTGAAATAGAAAGTGTTGGTGCAAAAATATTTGAATTTCAAAGCTTATCTTTTTGAATCTTTTTGGATCAAATCTTCCACACAAACATCAATTTTTTCTGACCTAATTCATCACTCTATAAGTATATGACTTAACCCTACTCATTATCGACGAAATTCAGCCTCAAAAGTGTAAGTTTCATATTTTCAAAAACCTCACAAAAGTCAAATTCGGTTTCAACTCCACAAAGCATTTGAAGGTATTTTGAGGACACAAGGATGTTCACTAAGCTTCATTGAGTCGAAACCAATGATCATTTGCATCCAAAACATCTCATATCACATAAACCGAATCCCTTTTGTTCTTGAAATTATTTTTTTTCGATTTCGATTGTTTAACCATTATTAATGAATTTTGTTTGTTGATTTGTTATTGTTTGAAGCTTTGGATGAATTCTGGATGGTTTGATTTGATTTTCATGAACTGAGACGAATTTCACCATGGCTAGGGTTTTCGGCCTCCATTAGGGTTTCACATTTAAGCCAATATAAATCCATTCTAAAAACATAGATCAATGCCAAATTATCTCTGGATTATGTTTGAACAATTAATTTGGTGAAATTTTACAGTTTGTATGATGTATAAGATTCATAGGACTTGCTGCAAATTTGAAATTTGCAGGAAAGCTGGTGGGTAATTTCGCAGCAAAATTCGCATTGCCAGAGGTTGAAGATGGTCCCCCAGCGCGCGCGTTTTGGAATTTGAATTTTGTTTTAATATTATAATGTTTTGTTTCTGTTTGTTTCACAAGCATGGTGCTTGGCCCAGTGGTATGAAGCGCGCGTGTGTAGCCAGAGGACCTGTGTTCGAATCTTGGCTTCACCATCTTTTTCTTATTTTTTCCAGATACCTAACAACCTTAATATATTATGAATTGTGATGGTTATATCAACAGGTGCGCTCTCCCAGCTGGATTGGTTAAGGTGTTTGTGTGTATTGTGAAGGTCCTGGGTTCGATCCCCCCAGGCCTTTTGTTTTTCTTTCTTTTTCTCTGATTTTCAGGCATAAGGCACAAAAGCAATTAGACTCCATGCTTCATCACCTGCGCGCAGGATGGCCCAGTGGCAACTCTTCATTCAGGTTCCAGGGAGGTCCTGGGTTCAAATCCAGGCCTCCCAATTTTTTTTAAAACCAAGCAATTTTCTTTATATTTTCCTTTTTCTTATTCTTTTAAATTTTAATTAATTATTATGTTTTTTTTATAAAATAAATCATATATATATATATTTGGTATTGGTACTTTATTTTATAAATTATTAATATGTATGTATTATATATAATTTATTTGTATAATTGAATTAATATTTAATATTTAAAATTTTTGTATATGAAACCTAATTTATTTTTAAAACCCTAAAAACATATTCTTTTCAAACCCTAATTGTTCTTCTTCTATTTGTTTAAAATTATTATTTGTATATTACATTCATAATCTAATTGAAATTCTTAATTTAATTTTTAGTAATGTAAATTATTTATAATATAAATTTTTTGTATGTAAACATGTTTAAAAATTAAAATTCTTAATATGATAATATGACATCATTTGTTTAGGATTTAATTTTTGCATGAAAATAATTCTTATTATATGTTTAAAAACAATTGCTAATTTAATTTTGTAACCATAATTTATTTTCAAAATATGTTTATAACTAATTTAATTTTTTATAATTTGTAAATAATTTAATAATTAATTGTTCATATTTTCTTAGTAACTTTAAATAATCATTTATATCAAAATTTAATCTTTTAATTATTATATTATTTTTGCTTATTTCATTATTATTATTATATTCTTATGATATTTATTTATTACTAATCCCATTAATTTGTTATTATTTTATTATTATTATTTTCACTAACCCAATTATAATTATTTATTTATTTTGCTTATTATATTTAAATTGCTTTATTATTATTATTGTAATTTCTCCTTGGTGTAATATTTTATTTATAATGTTCATTATTTATATTTCATGCTATGGTTAGTAAATAGGGAGTGTAACATGTATGTTTATTTAAAATTAATTTAGATCATATAAATATAAAGATAAATATTAAATTGAACACTCACACACGTAAGCCGATCTTTGATTGCCATCTCACTTCCTTAGGGATACCTCTCATGTTGCCTAATAAAAAGGTTAAGTAGGGTGTATAAAGCAAAAGTCCCTCGAAATAAAGTCATGTAGTCCCTTAACAAATAAAAGATCAAGTCCCTTTCCGAATGTTTCCTTCGTAATGATCTTGTCCCTCTCGAATAAAGATGACAGTCCCTCCAAAATTGCTTAATACACCCCACAGTTGCCTACATTAAACAGATGACCCTTACTTGTCCCTCACATCCAAGGTAATGACTACCTATTCCTTAATAATAGGGATAATCTTACCATTTAAGGGATTCAAGAACAGGAAAGACTTTAAACTCAGGGTAGGTTCCTCATAGTTACTTGCTCACTCTTCAAAACTTTTCAAACACTTCACACTTTCAAACAAATTTTCAAAACAAAGGTTTTTTACGCATCCGTACATGGATCATTATCAAACTCTTAAGAAAATTTCTATTCACACACTTCACATTTTCAAAAATAGTTTAAAGTGAGCTAAGTAACTAAGAGCCCATGGATAACCATGGATGTAAAGGGTGCTAACACCTTCCCTTTACATAACCTACCCCCCGGACCCAAAAATCTTTTAAAAGGTCTTTCCTGTTCTTTTATGCCTTTCCTTTGGATAAAATAAAAGTCGGTGGCGACTCTTGCTATCCGCAACATAACTAAAGTCAGTTCTCCCACCGTGTTACAGAGTGGAGCATGTTTCACTTCACAGACCCTATCCATCTGCGCATGCCCCCCCCCCCCCCTTTTCATTCTTATTCTTTTCCTTTTTTTTAAAGAAACCTTTGATAATTAAGTTTTTTTGTTATTTTGTTTTTTTTAGAAATAAGTTTGATATTAGATTTCTCCTATTTTTCAAGTATAGGTTCATTTTTAAATTAAAAAAAAAGGAGAGGAGTTTTTATCTTTATTTTTCTTTATTTGAAATTGAATTTTATGTCATTGGTTGGTTTTTGTGTGGATTCTATTTTAGATCCATTTTCTTTTTCATCTCTTATTTTTCTTTTTGGTCGATGACAATCTCCAATTCGTGATTGTTGAATTTCGAATAGTTTAATCTTCATTATTTCAAATCTATGGATGAATGATCATTTGTATCATTCTCCATACTTTGAGATCGTGATAGGTTGCTTTCGATAACTTCAACGAAAATCTCGATTAAGATTAGACCATTACCGTTTCTTTTAGTGTGGCATGTTTTCGGAGAACGATCCATAATATTGTTTCTCTAACATGTATTAACACGAATATTTTCCACTTTAATTAGTGGTGGCCGACCTCATTTGTAGGGTAATTACTCCGTAAATTACTCGGCGATTGCTTAACATAGACCTAAAGTTGTCCCGATTCGGAATGAGATCTACTTGGATCCGGTTGCCTCGATTTTATTTTTCTTTTCGTGGTTGTGCTTGATTAAGTTCATCATACCACTTTTTATTGTTAATATTATAATAATGTGAATATAATAATCTGTTTAAATTTAATCTCTCGCACCTTATCCTTTTATTTCAATTCCTCGTTCCCTATCTCTCTTATTATGCTTTTATATCATTCATCATATTGCTTATTGTTTATATTATTATGCTTGTGATTTTTCCTTTGTCCATTTGGACACAAAAACACTAATAACGGATTAAACATCTAAAAAATTGGTAACTTTAATTTCGGACTATGGTTACTATCCTTAGCATTGGAGTTTCGGACTTAGATTTTAGGATCTATCCCTTTGCTTGAGTTATTATGGATTGAAGACTTCGGCTCCGATTAAGTTCACTTATTCATGAAGATGGAAATCCAATTGTTTCAAGAATGCTTGTCATGCGGTTTGATCGTTCTTCCTTTAGCTTTTATTTTCAAGTCTTAAGATAGTCTCTTCATCTCTTCCCATCTTCTTCAATTTTCAAATCTTCTTCCTATTTTCAAAACTTTCTTTGTTTTCAAACTTCAAACATTTTTCTCAATCAAACCTTGACTTCGGTCATGTGCTTTTACCTTTTCATTTCATTTCCTTAAATAAATGCTAAACCACATAAGCATATCGAAACTTTCTTTCTCAAAAACTTTTAAAACATTCACAACTCACTCAATTGTTTTTGTGCCCTCGTGCACATTTCTTTTCAACCTTTTTTTTATGTTTAGATATGATTCATTCTTTCTAGCGGAATTATTCGCTAAAGAATGACGACTTATCTTTACATTTTAAAATCCATCCAACTCATTTGCTTTTTCACAATTTGTACCACGAACTACGGGGTTTTGATCTCGCATTGCACTTTGTGGGTACGTAGGCATGAGACGTTCGTCTCTTCAAACACCAAAATCTTAAAAAAAAACATTCTTCTTCTCATCTCTTCAATCTTTTTTCAAGCAAACCATTTCAAACCAAAAAATGGAGTAAATATTTCAAAGGGTTCCCGTGGAGTACCACGGACAAGTCGGGTGCGTAAAACCTTCCCGATTTGTAACCAATCCCCTTACCCGTTCTCTGTTTGTTTCTTTTAGCTTTTGCTTTTAGATTCATTAGGCTTTCTTCGTTCTTTTTTCCTTTTTTCCTTTTGGAAATAAATAAAAGCGCGGTGGTGACTCTGTGTATATCGAGTTAAGTTAATCAATAGCTTACACTCATGATTTTACCGCTACAACAACGTTTATGGGTGTTGCATCCATGGGTACTATGGATAATGGAGTGACGTCCACTATGTCTTCCTGAAGGAGACCCTCATCAATGGAGTTAGGGTTCTGATGTTGTGACATGTTTGCGATTGTAGTGGGGATGCAAAAAGGTTTGATGATAGACTTAGATGAGTTCAGAATCTCAGCTGTAGCATGCAAAGGGTTCAGTGGTGCTAATGAGAATGTGAGAAGCTGAAGGCACGTTTGTACATAAATAGAGCACGTTTCTATTGGAATTTTTAAAACGGGAATACAAACCGTTATTGCCCAGACTAGTGCTGCCACCTGGTGGTCATGCCCCACGATGTCATAAGACATGCTGGCACTTCTCCATAATTGCTATATATCACACATGTAGATCCCCAATTTACCTCTTAGGTTTTCAAATTGAGAGGCATCCAAAGCCTTGGTGAATATGTCAGCTAATTGCAGCTCTGTGGCTACATGCTCCAATGTGATCACCTTCTCCTCCACAAGGTCTCTGATGAAGTGATGTCTGATATCTATGTGCTTAGTCCTGCTATGTTGGATAGGATTTTTAGAGATATTAATAGCACTTAAATTGTCACAGTACAATGTTATGATATCTTGTGTGACATTGTATTCTGTGAGCATTTGTTTCATCCATACCAGTTGTGAACAACTGCTACCAGCTGCATTGTATTCAACTTCAGCAGTAGATAAGGACACACAATTTTGTTTCTTACTGAACCAAGAAATTAAATTGTTCCCTAGAAAGAAGCATCCTCCTGATGTACTCTTTCTATCATTAGCACTTCCAGCCCAGTCAGCATCACAAAACCCAGTGAGGATGGGTTCATAACCATGAGAGTACATTATGCCATAGTCACAAGTGCCATTAACATATTTCAAGATCCTCTTAACCTGGTTGAGATGGCTCACCTTTGGTTCAGCTTGATACCTTGCACACACACCTACTGCAAAAGCTATATCTGGTCTGCTAGTTGTAAGATATAGAAGACTTCCAATCATGCTCCTGTACAAGCTTTGGTCCACACTCTCACCTTTGTCATCCTTTGTCAGTTTTAGATGAGTGGGGGCAGGTGTTCTCTTGTGACTTGCATTGTCCATCCCAAACTTCTTGACAGTGTTCTTTGCATACTTGCTTTGGGATATGAACATGGAGTCCTCCATCTGTTTGATTTGCAGTCCAAGGAAGTAAGTTAATTCTCCCACTAGGCTCATTTCAAACTCAGACTCCATTTGAGTCACAAAATGTTTAACCATCCTGTCTGACATCCCACCAAACACTATGTCATCCACATATATCTGAGCAATCATAACCTTTCCCTCTTCATCCTTTACAAACAGGGTTTTGTCTATTCCTCCCTTCCTGTATCCATGCTTAATGAGAAAGGTGGTCAGTCTTTCATACCATGCTCTGGGAGCTTGCTTTAGCCCATACAGAGCCTTCCTCAGCTTATATACATGGTCTGGACAGCTTGGATCAACAAATCCCTTTGGTTTCTCCACATATACTTCCTCATTAATGTACCCATATAGGAAGGCACTTTTAACATCCATCTGAAATAATTTGAACTTTAGGATGCAAGCAATTCCTAGGAGTAGTCTGATGGATTCAAGTCTTGCTACTGGTGCAAAAGTTTCATCAAAATCCACCCCCTCAATTTGAGTATATCCTTGAGCCACAAGTCTAGCCTTGTTTCTTGTAACTACTCCCTGCTCATTAGACTTGTTTTTGTACACCCACTTAGTGCCAATCACATTAATGCCATCAGGCCTAGGAACAAGATCCCATACTTCATTCCTTGAAAACTGGCCTAATTCTTCCTGCATAGAAGAGATCCAATACTCATCATTCAGAGCTTCCTTGATGTTCTTAGGTTCTACCTTTGAATGAAAGCAGGAGCCTGAGATCATCTCTCTTGATCTAGTGGTGACACCACTGTTGAGATTACCAATTATCAGTTCCTTAGGATGATCTTTCTGGATTCTGATGGAGGGAGATTTGTTGGATTGCTCTGACTTTGCCTCAGTTAAAGTGAAGTCAAGATTATCACTTTCTATGTTAACTTCAGTTGGATTGTCAGCAGATGTTCCAACATCATCAGCAACATCTGTCTTTGCATAGGTATCATCAATAGTCACATTTATTGACTCCATCATAACCTTGGTTCTGGAGTTAAATACTCTGTAAGCTCTGCTATTTATAGAGTATCCAAGAAATATCCCTTCATCACTCTTAGGGTCCATCTTCCTTCTTTGATCCCTATCAGCCAGGATGTAGCAATTACTTCCAAATACATGAAAGTACTTGACTGTAGGTTTTCTACCCTTCCAGACTTCATAGATGGTGGATAGAGTTCCCTTTCTTAGTGTGACTCTATTGTGGATGTAGCATGCTGTGTTCATGGCTTCAGCCCAAAAGTACAGGGGTAACTTCTTGGCATGAATCATGGCTCTAGCTGACTCCTAAATAGTTCTGTTTTTCCTTTCTACAACCCCATTCTGTTGAGGGGTGATAGGAGAAGAGTACTCATGGTTGATCCCTTCTGATGAACAGAAGTTTGAGAATTTTTGATTTTCAAACTCCTTTCCATGATCACTTCTTATTCTGACCACACAACTTGCCTTTTCTCTTTGGATCCTATGGCACAGATCTCTAAACACCTCAAACACTTCTGACTTTTCTTTGATGAAGCTTATCCAGGTATATCTTGAGAAGTCATCAACAACCACATAGGCATATCTTTTTCCACCAAGACTCTCTACCTGCATTGGTCCCATAAGGTCCATGTGCAGTAATTCCAAGACTTTGGAGGTTGTCAGATGTTGAAGCTTTGGGTGTGACATCTTGGTTTGCTTACCCGTTTGACATTCACCACACACTTTTCCTTCATCAATATTAAGTTTTGGGATCCCTCTTATAGCCTCTATAGAGATGATCTTCTTCATTCCTCTGAGATGGAGATGACCCAATCTTTGGTGCCATAGCTTCACTTCTTCTTCTTTGGCTATGGAACAAGTAGATATGAGGCTGGAATCTTGAGGTTCCCACATATAGCAGTTATCTTTTGATCTAGCTCCTCTCATGACCACTTTCTGCTCTTTATCAGAAACTATGCACTCAGTTTTGGTGAAGCTGATACTGTAACCTTGGTCATATAACTGACTTATGCTGATCAAGTTAGTAGTTAACCCTTTCACCAACAGCACGCAATCTAGACTTGGTACACCTGAGCAGTCCAATGTCCCAACTCCCTTGATTTCCCCCTTTGCTCCATCTCCAAAGGTTACATAGCTGGATGAGTGTGGCTTTAAGTCTACCTACAGATTCTTCAGTCCAGTCATGTGCCTTGAGCAGCCACTATCAAAATACCAGTATTCCTTAGCAGATACCCTGAGAGATGTGTGTGATATAGAGGCAACAACCTGCTTGGACCACTTGTGCCTGTTGTGAGGTTTCCTTTGCCTAGAATGTGAGTTCAGATCAGGCTGTCTTCCTATCTTAGGCTCCCACTGTTGGATATATGTGTGCATCTGCCCTGGGTAGTGTTCATCTCTAAAGTTCCAAGGTTTCCTGGTGAACTTGTTCTTCTGCTTAGGCATGTACTGGTAGCTTTGATCAGTATGATGTCTAGCTTTAGGTATCCAAGTTTTCCTGGTGACCTCAGTCTTCTGCTTAGAAAGGTGCTAGGAACTCTGATTGGGGTATCCATGCAGTTTGTAGCAAAAAGGTTTGATGTGACCAAACTTTCCACAGTGATGGCATCTCCACCTTTGATATTTCGTTTTCATCATGTTTTTCTCATGATGTTGAGACATCTGCTTGAACATCTTGTTTGACTTCATAAGATCTGGAGTTGTTTGGCTGGTGCTAGCCTCAAAGTTTTGAGCTTTATTAAATCCCAGCCCAGTTCTATCCCCTGAGTGCTTGTTGTTGTTGAGAATGGCATCCAGTGTGTTTGAACCACTGTTCAGCATTCTGATAGATTTGGACATATGTTCCATTTTGGAGTTGAGTAGGCTGACTTCATTTTTCAAAGTGGCAATGATCTCCAGATGACTTGCCTTTTCAGCTTTTAATTCCTCAATATGCTTCTTCTGCTGTTCAATTTCCTTGCATACCTCAGTGCTCCTTTCACACAGCATCCTGTAAGATGTTTCAAGTTCTTCAAATGTCAGATCCTCATCATTGGATTCCTCTTCAGTTTCACATACTCCATCTAGAGCAGTGATGTGCTTTGCAGACTCTTCTTCTGACTCACAACCTGAGTCTTAATCTGACCAGGACACAGAAAGGACTTTCTTTTTCTTCATTAGATAGGTTGGGAATTTACTTCTAATGTGTCCATAACCTTCACATCCATGACATTGGATCCCTTTTCCTTGATTATTCTTCTCATCATAGTTTGATCTTCTGTTAGAGTCATAAGATCTTTTACTCTCAGAGGTTGAGTTTCTTCCACTTGATCTGGGCCTGTTGTCCAGTCTTTTGATAATTTTGTTAAATTGCCTCCCAAGCATAGCAATTGCATCTGATAAGTTGTCCTCAGAGCCTGCTTCATGACTTTCTTCTTCCTTATCAGTGTTTGAGACCAGGGCTATGCTCTTGTTTTTCTTCACAATAGTAGCACTCATTCCCATCTCAAAGGTTTGAAGGGAACCAATGAGCTCCTCAACTTTCATTGTGCAGATGTCCTGAGCTTCTTCTATGGCAGTGACCTTCATGTCAAACCTCTTGGGCAGTAATCTGAGAATCTTCCTTACCAACTTTTCATCACTCATCTTCTCTCCCAAGGCACCAGAAGTATTAGCAATCTCTAGGATGTTCATGTAGAACTCATAAATGGTCTCATCTTCCTTCATCCTTAAGTTCTCAAACTTGGTGGTGAGAAGTTGAAGTCTTGACATCTTCACCTTTGATGTTCCTTCATGAGTAGTTTTGAGGGTGTCCCAAACATCCTTGGCTAGCTCACAGTGGTGCACAAGCCTAAATATGTTCCTGTCAATTCCATTGAACAAGGCATTTAAGGCTTTGGAATTTCCAAGTGCCGACTCCTCTTCCTCCTTGCTCCACTCTTCTTCAGGCTTCACCACTTTTGCCCATCCTTATTGTCTTTGACAGGGTGCTCCCATCCTTTGTTAGTTGCTTTCCAAGCCCTGCTATCAAGAGATTTCAAGAATGCTACCATTCTTGGCTTCCAGTAATCATAGTTGGATCCATCCAAAATAGGTGATCGATTCACATATCCTACATCTGTCCATGTTCCCAAAATTTGCAGTCCCTAGATCTCACCCAGTTATACAGGCAGGGTTCCTGCTCTGATACCAATTGAAATTCTGGGATCAAATATGTGATGTCGAAACAGATGTTTAGACACTGATATCTTAAGTAATAAATTAATGAGCAAGTAAATTAAGTAACACATGAAATTGTTAACCCAGTTCAGTGTATCTCCGCACTTACATCTGGGGGCTACCAAGCCAGGAAGGAAATTCAATATAAGTAATATTAATTAGGGAGTTAAACCAATCAGTTTAATCCTTCACTTAATATCTACCCAAGGCAATTTCTATCTAAGACTCTACTTAGATATGAGTACCTACTCACTCCCCCTCAATCACACAGTGATCTCTAACTTAGAATAATTAATAAGTTTGAAGTCACACTTCAGATACACCAGCTTGATCTTACTTATCAGTTTCAATCAAGACACAATTCACTTTTTGCTTAAAAGCTTATAAAGCGAATAACAAACAAATAAAACCTACTAACACCCTTGACACTCTGCTTAAAATCGTTAGGTTTACTTGAGTGTATCAGTTTCTTAAATAGATGCTGAGTTTGTGGGCTTTTTGCAAATTATCCAGACTTTGATAAATCCCACAGTTATCTCCTTGAATCAAGGTGAGTTAGTTTGTTATCTCCTTGAATCAAGGTGAGTTAGTTTTCTGTTTCTTATCTCCTTGAATTAAGGTGAGTTAGTTTGTGTAAACACCCCAAATTTGCCCTCACCCTTTCACACCATGGCTTGTGATCTTTTCATATGCATAAGTTCAATCACATAATCACATATGGAATTTTTGCTTCACTGCATTGTTTCAAAGTCATCTGCATCTAGGGTTTGTGATCTGAGCCATCCCTGAGCCATTTGAGCCACTCCAAAGGTCTTAAATCATCTAAAGAGGGTCCATGTATGTCCAAACATCATATCATATCCTCACCATATCAAATAAGTCAAAGAATCACAAGAACTGAGAAAGGCATGGAAGCAGAGCCAGGTTTAACTGCACAGATGACCTAAAATTAGGGTTTTGGTTTCAAAGGCCATAACTCCAAATTTTTTGGTCATTCTTGTTTCTATTGGTCTCTATATGTTATAAGGATCATGCATATCAATTTTCATGAAGAAATTCAATGGGGAAGGCATCTGATCACAAGATGACTTATGGAGCAAGTCAGTGGAAAATCAGGGCATCTGAGGCCCCCAGTGACCCAACCAAAGGGTGTTCTTCATCATTTTGAATGTGTATGATCTTTATTTGATCATTGAAGGTGTTATAAGTTCACAAAATTGAAGAATTTCAAGCCATTTGCAAAGTTGCCTTTTTGGGAAAGTGACTTGTAATAGAAACTTGCCATTTTGGGAAAGATTTTCAACCCTTTCTTTTTGACTCAAAAATGCTTCAAATGAGAAAACTTTGGTCATGAAAGTTGTAGAATGGATCATTCCCTTTTCAAAAAGTACAAGAACTCATTCTAATTCATTTTGGATCAAAATATATGGCTTGTCAAAGTTGAGAAAAATCACATAATTTCAAGTTTTGCACCAAAGAGGCAAAGTTGCAAAACCTCTTGCCAAGGCAAAATGTGACTTCAAATGGGCTTCTAACCTTTTCACAAACATAAATCAATGCCTAAAAATCAGAATGCACCAAATATTTGTCCATTTTCATGACTTATGCTTCAAGTAATCACAAAAGGGCCAAAAGATCACAAAGTTGCAAAACATCTCACAAACCCTAATCCACTTGCTAATTGGCCTCAAGACTGATTCCATGGCTCTCCTCAATCCTTGCTGCGCAGGACACCCCTTTGTCCTTGGCCTGCCATTGACCCATACCTCTCTTACACCTAGACTTGACTTTTTGCAAAAAGACCCATACCAATCAAGCTAGGCCACACCAACTCCTCTGACCTATCAAAGTGTGATACATGTACCAAATGAGACTCAACACATAACATAACTAAGCCTGAAACATCTCATAAGCCAGCATTCTCAAAACTCACCTCTTATGCATTTTCATTTGAATCTCCTCACACAAACATCAAACCTCAAAACCAACTTCACCATTCAATCAAAAAAGCTTCATAGAGCATAAACCACCCCTCATCCTGCCTTGAAAGTCCCTGAAACAAAAATACAATTTTCCATCCCCTTGGTCAGAACTTCATCAAACTCACAAACCAGCCAAGATAAACTCCAAACAAGCCTTGCAAACACCTGAGGGAGGTCAGTAGAGGCGATTGGAAGCAAGAAACTGGTCAAAAAGCTCCTGGATTGAAAGCTTCATCTCAGGTAGCCACTCAAATTCATTTTTCCAGAAGCTTTGTTTTAAGTTATTAAATGGTTAAGTTTGATCCCCTGAGTTCAATGAACTTTTTATTTTTGAAAATGATGGAGGTTTGAGCATGTATGACTTGTCTGAAATTTCTGCCATTTTTGTTTCTTGCTTCGAATCTTGTTAATGGTGAGAAATAAATTGTTTTTGAGGTCAGGGATGAGTTTAGGGAAGTGAGAGGAAGTGATCTGGAGCTTTAGAGCTCCAGAAATGGCCTGGGGAGTGATTTGGGAAATTCTCAGGGGAGGTGTGGCCGGAGAAGATGACCGGAGGTCATTTCCGGCAACCTGAATGTCATTAGGGCATTAATCACGTTTAGGACAAAGTTTGAATCTGGACCCTGGATCTGGCTGACTTTCGTTGACTCCCGCGCATATGAATGGCCAGGATCAGTCATTAAACCCTAATCTTTAATTAATTAGTTTAATTAAAATTAATTAGTCAGAAGCAATCTGGACCACCCATTTACGCGCCAGTCAACTCCCTCCAAATAACTTTGAATCTCACCCTTGGATCCTGCATACTTTCCATTTAAATTCATTTTTTATTTCATTTTTATTCATTTATCTTTCACATTTATTTTAAAATAGTTAGAAAAATTCTAAAAATATTTCCCTTTGCATTTTTGTTTCAAATATTTTTTTTAATCAGAAAATGATTTTTATTTTATTTTTTGCATTAAAAATTATTTTTAAATCATTTAAATGCTTATTTTTAATTAATTAATGAAAATTAATTAATTAAAAATGCATTTAGGTATTTAAAAATCACCAAAAAATTCACACTGCATTTAAAAACATTTAGAAACATTATCCAACTCTCAAACCAAATTTATTTTTTGTTCTTGATGCCTTTTGATCATTTTCATTGGAATTAAATTCATTTTAAGGCAATATTTTGGTTCAAACTTTGAAAAATTCATTCTGCCTAACCCTTGAGATTTTGATGATGATTCTCCTTGCATTGCATCCTTTATGGCATGTAGTTTATAGGATAAAATTGGTTTGAATTGATCTTGCATTTTCAATTTGTTTTGCATTTTTCTTGATGAGGTACCTTAAAACCCTAGTAATCTTAGGAAATTCATAACTTTCACTGGGTTAAGAGTTAGATCCCCTCCTTTGGGCAGTGAACTTGTATAGGTTTAGGGTATCTTTGATTGCATTTTCAATTTTTTGTCATGTCATTTGCTTCTGGTTTTGAGTTTTTGCTTTGCATATTGTATGTAACCCTAATATGTGCCTGCCTTTGCATCCATTTCTCATTTGCTTGCATCCAATGACTTTCCATGACATTTTGTGCATCCACATGATTCATAATACATCTTAAGACATATTAGAATCATGTTTGAGCATTGCATCTTTCATTTGCCATGTTATATGTCCATTGCATTTCATAGCTTTTCATGTACATTCATGGTTCAAGGCATGCTTCATTTGCATCCATTGCCTTGTATGATCATTCTCATGTCTTGCCTTATGTTTGTATCAACTCTTAGCATCATCAACATCATGTGAATGCTTCTGATTTTGGTTTGCATCATGACATTTCATCTCATTTGCATTGCATTTCATTTCTTTTGGCTAACTTTTCAGGTGGTAAGTTGTTTTGAGAAGTGAATTTGCCTTCACTTCTCACAATCTCTTCTCATCTCTCTTGCATCTTTGCTGCATTTTATCTTGTGTATTGGATTGAGCTTGCTCATTCATGTTCATCTTACTTTCTTTCTCCAAGAAACTTGTCTTCTTAAGTGAAGCAAGTTGTTTTGCTTCTCTCTGCTTCTTGCTCCTTTCATCTGCTTCCTTCCTGGTGGTTTCTCTGAAGATCTTCTTGCAAACCTCATAAACCCTAGGATCTCCAAGCATGATAACAATTAGGGTTTGATTAGTCCCCCACTTAGCTTTTACCTTTGTGTCTCTTTGAGTCTTCTCTTCTCATCTCATAATCAGGGGCTAAACCCTAAAGGCTTTAAGGCTTTGTGATTAAGCTTATGCCTGCATCCTTCTATTAGGATGGAGTGTATAACTTTAATCCTAAGTGTTAAACCCTTAATGTGTTTAAATCCTTTAATCAATCCACTTAATAATCATCAAGACATTAAGCTTGTAACTTGGGCCTTGCATTAGGGTTCTAATTCTTCCTTAATTGGTTAAGAAGGACTAACCCTAGTGTTAATGGACAAGTCCCCCTCAAGTAGTCTTACAAACCATAAAATCCACTTCTTAATCTTATCATTGATTAAAATCCATTTAATAAAGGCTTTGTTTTGTCATGAGGTTAATCCCTAATCATGGATTAAGTTGAGGAGTCTTCCTCAGCTTAAATGTTCTCATTTATTATCCTTCTATTAGGATGGTGTAATGAGTCCATTAAATCCCTGATTATGGCTTAAACTCATTACTTAACACTAAACAAAAACAACGAAAAACATGTAAATAAATGCAAGTAGGTTAATGATCTTAACCATACATCATGGTGATTAAGTGTGAGGTGTTTACTTCATACTTAAGGTATTCTCATTACCCCTAATCAGAGGGAAGATGTGATGAGTTTACTAACCCATTGGTTTAGGCTTAAGCTCATTTACTTATGACAAATCTCAAAAAGCAATAAAAGACTGAAAACACAAAAACAAATAATAATTGTCTCCTCCGGGATTCTTTTCTCATCTCATTCACTCAAAAAACGAGAACTTGCTTCTTCCGTCTAATGCAAGACAGTTTGCACCTGAGCCTGACAGGTCATACACTTGAGCATAGACAAGTGAGCAATTCACAAGTCAATTTATCTTTCAGTCTCTTTGGGTCGAACTACGGTGTTCTGACTTCCTCATTGCACGAGAGGATACGTAGGCATAACTTAACAGTTATCGAACAAAAGTCTCTGTACATTCCCCCCTCTTCCAGCATTATTCTTTTAGCTTCATTATCTTGAGCATTTCACTCATGTTCTCACACTGACACTTCTCTTATACACTTCACATTTATTCTACACTGACACTTGCATTCTTTCCAGCTTTGATACACAAATTGCACTGACACTACCCCTTTAAAACACAAATCTCTTAAGCGTGGATCCCGTCGAGTACGGCGGACAATCTGGGTGCTAATACCTTCCCAGGTTGTAACCAACCCCCTTTCTCAGTCTCTCTGGTTCGCAACCGTCTTATCCATATCTTCCTAGGTCTATGCAGCATTACCTTTCCTCCGGGATAAAAATGCCTAGCTGGCGACTCTTGTCTTTCTGAGTTCACCCCTGTGTGTTCTCATCCCTTTCGCCGACCGTTCGCGTCTGTACCCCTTCTGAACTGTGTGTCATTTGGTGGGAGCGACAGTTTGGAACCAGATAACTAAACTTCCTAAAGAGACGCCTTGGAGTGCTCACCCTTTACGTTTACTTCCAAATATTTACTCCTGAGATTTAGCACTTCTGTTGCGTATCATTCAAGGCAGATAGCAGGTTCCCGATGTCACAACATCTGGTGTGACATCCTGATGTCCTGAACTAAGTTCATAACTTTTACTTTGTTTGTCAAAAATTATGCCAATTTCTAACATCTACAACATTATTCTCTGACCTTGAGCTGATCATACTGAGGACCGTAGAACCTTTAACCCATCTAAGCCAATTTAGGAACGTAGTGCGGAAACTATCCGGGTGTAAACCTAAGGTGGTTGTCACGCGATACTACACTCGGACGAGGTCTATTTTAAGAATGTTATCGTTTGGGGAGTACTCCAACATACCGATAATATTCTAAAGATGGTTGTTAACTCCGGGAACCTCTGCTAACACCCTTTTGGTTTTCCTTAGGTACAATGAAGACAAACCTTAGTACATGCCTTTGTGGGTTGTTGGTTCTTATCCCTTGACTCCATGCTCGTGATCTGAACCTTTGAATTTGTGTGCTTTGTGTGATCTTGTTTGTGGTTGTTGCATCTACATATTCATCATGATCATCATCATAACCATCTCTCAAGGAAAACAATTCTAATTATTGCAAATATTGAAAAAAAAATATTCCTTTTTGTCAAGATTTTTCATGACCGTATTCTTGATGTTGACCATGTTTGCAATAATCGAGTTGTTTTTCTGAAAATGGAAGTGAACATTGCATATCATTGCATCCTCGCATATTCTTGCGTTCATCCGAGTTGTGTGGGAACTCATCCAGGTTGTTTCTTTCTTCAGTTGTTTGTTGATCCGTCAAGCTGTCTCCTTACCACAAATACAGAACTAGAGCTGCTAACAGATTGAGAGCTCTCAAATTGAGAATGGAAAACTAAGAAAAAAATAACTTGGAAGTCAGGATGGAGATTGATGAGTTGAAGGCCAGTATGACCAGGCTCACTGAAATGATGCAAGTTCTGATTGCTCGAGGTGAACCACCTCAAAGGACTGTTATCTTTGAAGTTTCTACTGTTGTTGTTGGCCCTCCTGTGATTCAGCAACCAGCTTCTACTTGGCCAGAATTTGGGTTACCTCCGGATTATGTGTCAGTTTCTACTAATACTCAAATGGGGGGTCCATCTGTTGTGCCAGTATTTTCAGCTCCGACTTTTGTCGAACCACAACCTGTTATGCACACTACCGCTCAAACTACTTATTATAATTCTCCTTTCATGTACACTATTGATGGACCACAAGCTGAAAGTCAGGGTGAACCTGGATATATGGATGAAGTTAGAGAGAAATGTTTGACTCTTGAGAAGAGGGTAAGAGGTTTAGAAGGAAAATATGTCTTTGGTGCTGCTGCAATAGACATGTGTTTGGTTTACGACTTGGTTCTGCCTGATAAGTTCAAAGTTCTTGTATTCGAGAAATACAATGGGCATACTTGTCCAAAGATTCATTTAATGATGTATTGTCACAAAATGGCTGCGCATGCCAAGGATGACAAGCTGCTTATTCACTATTTTAAATATAGTCAGAGTGGTGCTTCTATGAAGTGGTATGTAGGACTTGAGAAGAGACACATCCGAAGCTGGAAGGATTTATCTGATGCTTTCGTAAGACAATATAAGTACAATCTGGACATGGCGCCTGACCGTCGTCAACTTCAAAACATGTCATAGAAAGAGAAAGAATCATTCAAAGTGTACGCTTAGCGTTGGAGAGAGCTAGCTGCTCAAGTGGAGCCACCTTTTCCCGAGAAAGAATTAACTGGTTTATTCATGGACACTCTTCAACCGTTCTTTTGGGAGAAAATGGTAGGAAATGTTTCATATGGTTTTTCTGATCTTGTCACTATTGGAGAAAGATTAGAGGAAGGTATCAAGAAAGGTAAGATTACCAATGTTGAATCTTCTAATGCTGTAAGAAAGTCTCATGGTAACTTTCAAAAGAGAATAGATGGTGATGCTTATGCTGTTTCAACTAAAAGGAAGCCTTATCACCCACAACAACGATAGGTTCAACCATACGTAGCTGTGTAACACGGTGGGAGAACTGACTTTAGTTATGTTGCGGATAGCAAGAGTCGCCACCGACTTTTATTTTATCCATAAGGAAAGGGCATAAAAGAACAGGAAAGACCTTAAAAGATTTTGAGTTCGGGGGGTAGGTTATATAAAGGAAAGGTGTTAGCACCCTTTATATCCATGGTTATCCATGGGCTCTTAGTTACTTAGCTCACTTTAAACTGTTTTTAGAAGTGTAGTGTGTGATTAAAAATTTTCTTAAGTACTTTATAATGATCCTTGTATGGATATATATAAAGACTTTGTTTTGAAAATTTGTTTGAAATGTGAAGTGTAATGAAGTATTTTGAAGGAAAGTGAGCAAGTACTTAAGAGGAACCTACCCTATGCTAAATCTTTACTGTTCTTATATGTTCTTTCAATGGTAAGACTATCCCTATTATTAAGGAATAGGTAGTCATTACCTTGGATGTAATAAGGGACATGTGAAGGGTCATCGTGTTTAGGTAATTGTAAGGTGTTTTAGCAATACGAAGGGACTTATCATCTTTTATTCGAAGGGACAAGATCATTTACCGTAGGCAACATCGAAGGGACTTGATCTTATAATCTTAAAAGGGACTTGATGATATTTTATGAAAAGGGACTTTGCTTTAAGACACCTTACTTGACCTTATAGTTAGGCAACATGAGGGATATCCTTAGAAAGTGAGAGATGGCGATCAAAGATCGACTTATGTGTGTGCGTGTATATGTTCATATATTTATCTTATTAAATTAATGATTCTAAATTAATTTTAAAGCATAAACATGTTATCACTCCCTAGAATTACTAACCATGGCAATATAAATATTTACGAATAATAAACAATTAAAAAAACTACGACTATTACAAAGCTTTTGCAGTTACATTATAATATAAACAATAAAATAATAAATATAAGCAATAAATAAAAAGTTAGTGATAAAATAATTATAAGAAGAAAAGGTTAGTACAAATAAAAAAAAATTATATATATATATATATATATATATATATATATATATATATATATATACAAATTAAGAGAATATTTTTAGAATGAATAAACAAATTTGAAGAATTTTTTGAGATAAAAATAAAATAATAAGGATAATAACAATAAGCCATATAACAATTTATTTACAAAAAAAAAACATGATTAATTATTTAATTAGATATTAGAAAAATTAATTAAGTTAATAAAAAAAATTAGGGTTAGAAATTAGTATTTGAAATTAGGGTTAACCTTATAATTGAGAAAATCAAGATTAGGGTTTTAGAAATTAGGATTACATATTTTAGAAAATAAAACTAGGGTTTACATATTTAAAATATTAATCAATTTATTTGCAAATGTTTTAGAAATATAAAATTTGAATTAAAAAAAATTATAAAGAAAATCATTGGTTTTTATTTGTTAGAAAAAAGTTTGAATAATATTAACAATGTTAATTATATTTAAATAATACTAATAATATCAACTATATTAAAACATATAAAAAATAGTGAAATAATAAAAAAAAAGGTAAAACTTACCTGCTGGAGCCTGGGGTCGAACCCAGGTCTCCCAGCCTCCATCACCAGCATCCAACCAACTGAGCTGCGTGTGCAGCGTGTCTATAGGATGAGCTTTAATAATAATATAATAAACCTATTAAAACAAAGGAATTTTGAACAAAAAAGAATAACCAAGGGATCGAACCCTGGTCATTGGCTTTACAGGCGCTTCTCCAAAACCAGCTGAGCTACGCGCTCTAATTGATAATATGATAACAAATATTTATTATAAAAACAGTCAGAATTTTGAATTTGGATTTCGCGCCAGCCTTCATCTTCCTCATTCATCCGTCCAGTTAGCTTATGGCTACATTTTTTCCGTCACTAAAGCTTTTAGTGACGATTTTTCAGTGTCACTACAAAACCTGCAGATTCAAACATGCGAAATACACCAAATAAATTTCTTTTAATGACTTAAATCGATTAAACAAGATGTCCTGAGTTCAATTATCCCCTTAATTTCAAACAAAATCACGTTTTGATCTCTATTCCCAATTCGAAGCTCATGAACCCTAATAATGGTGAATCCTCAATCCTGTACCTAAAACCGAATTAAAACATCCAGAAAGCTTTCAAGCATCATCACAATCAATAATATGGCATTAGATTCAATATATAATGTATGTATAAACGAAATCAAAAATTTGAAATATGGATGAAAATATGAATTCGGTTGTCATGAATTCATGGTGTTTTGATGATGTTGAAGTTGCAATGATGTTCAATGATCATCAAGGAAGGGATTGGTGCCCTTAGTTCACCTGAAAAGCCACAAAATCTCAGAATCCGAACTTCAATTTCTTGGATGAATTTTGAAGTTTGAAACTTGTCCTTGAGGTTCTGAATTCGTGTCTTTGGCATTGCTATGTGTTGTTTATATACCATATAATGAAATTAGGTCAAGAAACCAACCAAACTTTTGGACTTTTGGACCTTATGAGATTGAAAAAGATTTGTCATTAAAACTTGAATTTCTTTGATTTTCCTTACTATATTTGTATGATCTGAAATTATATGGTGTCAATCAAGTTTAAATGAGTATTAAGTCCTTCTAGAATCAAAATCTGTTTCAAATATATGACTTTCATATTTTATTTTAATTTAATTTGTATTTTAATGAATATAATTCAAATAAATATTAAATAAAATGTAAAAAATAAAAAAGGGTGTGGGTTGGGTCGTGCTTGGTGATATTGTAAAGATTGGATGGCAATTTGGTGGGCTCATTTAGCAAAAAATTGGTTTTAAGGCCTTATTTGCTTCATAAACTTCTCAAAAATTTCCCAACTTTGCAAGGGCACAAATCCTTCAATTTTAATGCTATGAAGGTGTTCTTGGACATTTTGGAAAGCTTAAAGAGTCCTCTAACCAACCTCTTTGGTCTCATGTCCATATCTTTTACCATTCTCAAGTTATGCTCTTTGGAATATGTTGACTTTTTGTTGACTTTTAAAAGGACCTATAATGTCTTAGCTCATACCTTCCAAATGAAGCATTTTTGGGCTTGGCTTATGAGACACAAAGTTGTAGAGAATTCAATTTCCTTCAAAATGAGCTTTGGATAGAAATTTTTTGATGAAGCATGTGAAAGTTATGGCTGGTCAAAGTTCAGTTGACTTTTCCTGTAAAAACCCTAATTTAGAAACTTTTGATTCTTGATGATCTGAAATATCCTTGATGAATCATGATCAACCCTTGATCAAATGATGAATTTTACTTCATATACTTGATGTTGGCAAAAAAATCATGAATTTTGACTTTGGTTTGACCACAGTTGACCTCAGTTTGACTTTTTGACTGCTTTGACTGATTTTAACCTATCTGATCATCTGACTGAGCAAATCTTTTGGGAAAGTCTTGAAACTTGAAATGGGGATTCTTAAACTCATATAGGATGCTATGAAGCTCAGTTGAAGCCTTGGAAGTTCATTTAGTCTGATGAAAGTCAAAACCCTAGTTTAGGGTGCATTGCTTAGGAGGATGCATTGTTTGAGGGAATTGTCAAACCTTCTGACTAATTGTGAACCCTGTGAACCTTGTGAACATCATGAGATGTCTTGTGAACCTTGTGAACTTTATGAACCTCTTAGCACACAATGTCTTGTCTTGTGGAAGGAAAATTGTGGGGTGCAATAGCTGCCCCTGTTCAATTTTCTGAAACCTGAGGGGTTAGATTGGTATATGTGCCAGTCGTGACCTGGAAGGTTGAAGAAGATTGAACACAAAAGCCCAAAAATTTGCACTCACCAGTACGTAAAGTAACACTGATGATTAATTGTATATGCTTGAGTGGGCTTGAAGATGCCAATTGGAAGAACTGGAGATGGGCTTATAGATGCCATCCATACTATCAGGAGATGATAATATCTTTATGTTGATACTAGATATCAGTACTAGGTCTTCGTATAGGCCGTCTCTGAATCGTCTATGCCACATGATTTGAATTGTTGAATAGACCAGTAGAAATAAATCTTCGTGACGATTATCTCTTCTGGAAATATCTTGGATTAGGGAATGGATCTTCGTATAGACCGTTTGCCTACTCTCCAAGGACGAAAGAATATCAGGATTAACTCTTTCTGAAAATATCTTGAACTAGGGAATGGATCTTTGTACAGACCGTTTGCCTAATATTCAAGAACAAATAGATTAAATCTTCTGAAAGTGTTCTGGATTAGGGAATTGATCTTTGTACAGACCGTTTGCCTACTCTCCGGGGACAAAAGAGTGTCAAGATTAAATCTCCTGAAAATATCCTGGATTAGGGAATGGATCTTTGTACAGACCGTTTGCCTACTCTCCGAGGACAAAAGA
The DNA here is from genome assembly GCA_963966055.1 of Lathyrus aphaca. Taxonomy (NCBI): domain Eukaryota; kingdom Viridiplantae; phylum Streptophyta; class Magnoliopsida; order Fabales; family Fabaceae; genus Lathyrus; species Lathyrus aphaca. Next base: position 168,592,119 of record OZ014523.1, read on the forward strand.
GTGTCAGGATTAAATCTCCTGAAAATATCCTGGATTAGGGAATGGATCTTTGTACTGACCGTTTGCCTAATCTCCGAGGACAAAAGAGTGTCAGGATTAAATCTCCTGAAAATATCCTGGATTAGGGAATGGATCTTTGTACAAACCGTTTGCCTACTCTCCGAGGACAAAAGAGTGTCAGGATTAAATCTCCTGAAAATATCCTGGATTAGGGAATGGATCTTTTTACAGACCGTTTGCCTATTCTCCGAGGACAAAAGGGTGTCAGGATTAAATCTCCTAAAAATATCCTGGATTAGGGAATGGATCTTTGTACAGACCGTTTGCCTACTCTCCGAGGACAAAAGAGTGTCAGAATTAAATCTCCTGAAAATATCCTGGATTAGGGAATGGATCTTTGTACAGACCGTTTGCCTACTCTCCGAGGACAAAAGAGTGTCAGGATTAAATCTCCTGAAAATATCCTGGATTAGGGAATGGATCTTTGTACAGACTGTTTGCCTACTCTCTGAGGACAAAAGAGTGTCAAGATTAAATCTCCTGAAAATAACCTGGATTAGGGAATGGATCTTTGTATAGACCGTTTGCCTACTCTCCGAGGACAAAAGAGTGTCAGGATTAAATCTCCCGAAAATATCCTGGATTAGGGAATGGATCTTTGTACAGACCGTTTGCCTACTCTCCGAGGACATCTTGAGTAATGTATAGATCATTTCTGACCTGTTGTGAGTTGTTGATATTGTTTTATCTGCATATAACCATCCTGCAAGGAAAATGTTAGTTTATACAATATGTATGCATGCATGGCATGGTGCATCTATGTAAATGTATTATGCATTTATGGATATGTTATGGTATGATGTAAATGATGTATGTATCATGCATCCTGAAGCGTCCGGATATCTTTGTATAACAACTGCTGACTAGGGAAAATAAATCCCGTTTCGTTGCTGAAAAATATGAAGACCTCGTTCCTGTCTTGTTTGATAGCATTTTCTTTGAAGGAGTAAGTTCCTAAGTATCCTGACTGAGGATAAAAGAGATGGATATAAATTCAAGGGGAGACGTAACTTGAAGTATCTATAAAGATAGATTTGCTGTACTGGGGATTTGTAGTTGTCTTGTGGGGATGAACCGGCGAAGCTTTGTTGAACTACCATCCTCGTTCGTCCTTAGTAAATACTATTACTGCATTTTCATGCATTTCTGGTAAACATCAATCATATTCAAAAACATACATGCATTCAAACATAACCAATGGACGTTCCGCTTATGTAAATAGGGTAAAAGTAAATCTGGATTCAAAGATGAAATTTTATTTATATCACAAAGTGACCTATACATAGGCAAGTTTGTACAAGGAGACAGAAATCCTAGTAAGAGGAATTCGTCGTAAAATTTTTACAAAACAAAGAAAACAGCTATGTGAAAAACGATCCTATTGAATTTCAATTCTACTATTGCCATTATCTTCAAGTATCTCATCTTCTGCTGTTGAGACGGAAACAATTGGATTGATCTTTATCTGTTTGAGCTTGATTTAGGTAGCACCATCAGTTAAAGTTACATGAGTGATCCAAACGAGACATAGTCATACGCTTTAATCCCTAACTTTTGCCTGGATTGCCCTTTCAGGTTTTCAATCCACTGGGATACCCTTTTTTGCCCAAGCCGCCCTTTCAGGTTTTCGACTTGCCGGGTGTACATTTTTTTATATATATATATATCCCTAATTTTTGCTCGAACCCTTTTGGTTCGCCGGGATGCCCTTATTTTTGCCTAGGCCAGTCAACCTAGCGGGTCTCTTTATATGCGTAGTATTTTTTAACTATGTCTGTGTTTACAGGTTGTGGGAAGTCTTCACCATCCATAGTAGTAAGCATCATGGCACCTCCTCAGAATACTCTTTTAACCACAAATGGTCCTTCATATGTAGGAGTCCACTTGCCCCTAGGATAACCCTGTGGTAGTATGATACGCTTGATTACTAAGTCACCAACCTGATATACCTTTTGTTTAACTTTCTTATTGAAAGCTTTGATCATCCGTTTCTGGTACATGTGACCATGACAAACAGCTGCCAGCCTCTTCTCATCAATCAAATTTATCTAGTCAAATCGAGTCTGAATCCACTCATCTTCTTCCAAGCCTGCATCCTTCATGATTCTTAAGGAAGGGATCTGAACTTCAATGGGCAGAACTGCTTCCATACCATAGACTAAGGAGAATGGGGTTTCCCCTGTTGAAGTACGTATTGTAGTACGATAGCCATGAAGAGAAAATGGTAACATCTCGTGCCAATCTTTGTAAGTGACAGTCATCTTCTGTAGAATCTTCTTAATGTTCTTATTAGCAGCTTCTATTGCCCCATTCATCTTTGGACGATATGGAGAAGAGTTGTGATGCTTAATCTTGAACTGTGTGCAGAGATTAGTAACAGATTATTCTTAATGAATCGAGCCACCGCATTCTTAGTAACAGATGCAAATGAAGCTGCCTCCACCCACTTAGTAAAATAATCAATAGCAACCAGGATGAAACGATGCCCGTTAGAAGTAGTAGGTTTGATCTCACCAATCATATCAATGCCCCACATGGAAAAAGGCCAAGGAGCAGTCAACACATTCAATGGTGATGGAGGTATATGTACTTTATCAGCATAGATTTGACACTTGTGACATGTTCTAGAATGTTGATAGCAGTCAGCTTCCATGGTAGACCAATAGTAACCTGCTCTCAATATTTTCTTTGCCATGGTATGACCACTAGAGTGAGTGCCAAAGATCCCATCATGCATGTCTTCCATAATCTCTGTTGCTTCCTTCTTATCCACACAACGAAGCAAAGTTGAATCATGATTGCGCTTGTACAAAATTCCATTACTCAAAAATAACTTAGCCAGAAAACCTCCTCAGAAACTTCTTATCTTTGACAGATGCCCCTTTAGGGAACTCCTGAGCTTCAAGATATCTTTTCACTTCATAGAACCAAGGCTTCCCCTCTGCTTCTTCAGTATAAATCTCATTGCAGTATGCAGGCTTCTCAAATCTATCAATAGTAATCTTGGGAGCTTCATCATCCCAACTAATCTCAAACATAGATGCCATGGTGGCTAATGCATCTTCCAACTGATTCTCTCCTCGTGGAATATGTCCAAAGGTAATCTCTTCAAAATATGGGATCAAAGACAACACATGTTCTCTGTAAGGAATAAGATTTTCATGTTTGGTATCCCAATCTCCTTTAATCTGACTCACTACCAGGGCTGAATCTCCATATACATCCAGGAACTGAATCTTCATATCAATGGCAACTTTGATGCCCAGGATACATGCCTCATACTCAGCCATGTTATTGGTACAATAGAAACAAAGTCTTGCAGTAATCGGGGTATGTCAGCCTTAAGGGGAAATGATCACAACACCAACACCATTACCAAGTGCATTAGAAGCTCCATCGAAAACCATAGTCCATCGGGATCCTTGTTCAGGTCCGTCATATTGTCCAGGTTCTTTGGTAATAATCATAATGTCTTCATCAGGGAACTCAAAACTCATTAACTGGTAATCATCCACTGCTTGATGAGCCAAGTGATCAGCTACAACACTTCCTTTAATGACCTTCTGAGTAGTGTACTGTATATCATATTCTGTTAAGATCATTTGCCATCTTGCTATTCGTCCAAAGAGAGCAGGTTTCTCGAATATGTACTTGATTGGATCCATCTTTGAAATCAACAAGGTAGTATAAGTCAACATGTACTGTCTTAGTCGGCGAGCAACCCATGCCAAAGCGCAGCAAGTTTTCTCGAGCAGTGAGTATCTTGTTTCACAGTCGGTAAACGTTTTGCTAAGGTAGTATATTGCCTGCTCTTTTCGACCAGACTCATCATGTTGCCCCAACACACACCCCATTAAGTTGTCTAATACTGTTAAGTACATAATCAAGGTTCTTCCATCAACTGGTGGCATCAAAATTGGAGGCTCTAGAAGATATCTCTTGATATCCTCAAAGGATGTCTGGCACTCATCATTCCACTCCATTACCTGATCTTTCTTCAACAACTTGAAGATTTGCTCACAGGTAGCAGTTAATTGGGAAATAAATCTTGCAATGTAATTCAATCGTCCCAAGAAACCTCTAACTTGCTTCTCAGTATGGGGAGCTGGCATCTTTTGTATGGCTTTCACTTTTGCGGGATCTACTTCAATACCTTTTCCACTGACAATGAAACCCAGGAGTTTACTAGATCTAACTCCAAAAGTACATTTGTTTGGGTTCAGTCTCAACTTGTATTTCTTCAACCTTTCAAACAGCTTATGCAGATGATCAAGGTGTTGCTCTTCATTCTGGGACATGGCTATCATATCATCCACAAATACCTCTATCTCATGATGAATCATATCGTGAAACAAAGCCACCATAGCACGCTGATATGTTGCCCCGACGTTCTTCAAACCAAATGGCATCACTTTATAACAAAAAGTACCCCACTGTGTAACAAATGTAGTCTTCTCCATATCTTCAGGTGCCATCTTGATTTGATTGTAACCAGAGAAACCGTCCATGAAAGAGAATACTTTATGCTGAGCAGTGTTGTCTACCAGAACATCAATATGAGGAAGTGGAAAGTCATCTTTGGGGTTGGCCTTGTTCAAATCCTTGTAATCTACACACATGCGTACCTTACCATCTTTCTTAGGTACCGGTACCACATTTGCAACCCATTGAGGATAAGAAGTCACAGCTAAGAACCCTGCATCAAACTGTTTCATCACATCTGCTTTAATCTTCTCTGACATTTCAGGACGCATGCGAAGAACCTTCTACTTCTTTGGACGACAATCTTCTTTTACCGGTAAACGGTGAACCACAATGTCTGTATCCAACCCTGGCATATCTTCATAGGACCAACCAAAAATCTCCACATAATCATGTAACATCTGAATTAATCTGCTCTTAACACTATCTTCTAATTCAGCCCCTATCTTGACCTCTTTCCTATTTTCTTCAGTTCCCAGATTCACAACTTCGATTGGCTCTTCATGTGGTTGTATAGCTTTCTCTTCTTGTTGTAATAACCTAGCAATCTCTACAGGTACTTCACAATCTTCCTCCTTTCCATCTTCAGCTTGATAGATCGGATTCTCGAAATTATAATTGGCAATAGTAGAACTGTTATCAACAGGATCCAAAGTGGATGAGGATCTGCATTTTAGTGATGTGGGTGTGTGTAAGAACACATAGCTGATAAAATAGAAATAAAAGAAAGACAGGGAGCACAATATTTACGAAAACGAAACGTCCATTGATTTTTATTGAATGAAGTATGCAAATGAAATGACATCCCGAAACAAGCATACCATTGTGCCCCGGGTAAGACACAAGGCTTAGAAGTTTAATTGATCAAACTTAAAAACAACACAGTAATAGTATTTACTCCTGACTAAAGGAGATAGGAATACCGTCTTCAGTCTTCCAATTGTTGAGCCCATCACCCACAGTAGGAAAGATCCAAGCATCCAGGTTGTAGTCTTCACTATAGTCACCCACAATATTGATCTGATCTCTTATGACCCCTTGATTGGTGATACGAACAACACGAGCACGAAGAACAACTTTCTGGGACTCTGCAGTGAAACCCAAACCAAACTTGTCAGACTTGTAAGGAATGTCAGGAAGCTGACCCCAAATAGTACAACCACCTTCTTCAACCACAGCTCTGGCATCCTTGAGGGAGGCCATTGTAGGAGGTACTCTGGTAACCACAGGAACTTTTTTAACAACAGGAGGAGCTTCAGCAGCAGGAACAACCCAAGGAACTACTTCCAATTTTTGGCAAGGAGTCTCAACATATTCACCTTCCACTTCAACATATTTAAATGTATTCACGTGACTGATCATATATTCTTCCTCTCCATAAACAGTGACGATCTTTCCCTTCACTGGATATCTCAACTTCTGATGTAGAGTGGAAGTCACAACACCTGCCCCGTGGATCCAGGGGCGCCCAAGCTAACAAGAGTACGCAGGACGAATATCCATTACATAGAAGGTAGAATTGAAGACTTGAGAGCCTACTTTGATCGGGAGATCTATCTCTCCATGCACCACTCTTCTTGAACCATCAAAGGCCTTACCACTATATTACTTGGTCTTAACACAGCATCTTCAGGACTGGGCTTGTTTAGAACCTCTTTGGGAAGTACATTCAGTGAGGAACCATTGTCTATCAACACATGAGACAGGGTAGTACCCCTACACTCAATGGAGATATGCAAAGCGCTGTTATGGTTCCTCTTGGCCGGAGTCAAGTCAGCATCAGAAAAACCTAACCCATTATCATAAGTCAGATGTGCCACACAATTCTCAAATTGGTCTACAGAAATCTCATTTGGCACATGAGCAGTCCTCAAGAATTTATCAAGGCTTTAGCATGAGCCTCAAAACACAACAACAAAGACAACATGGAAATTTTGGAGGGAGTATGCCCCAACTGGTCAACAATATCATAATCACTCTTGCGAATGATCTTCAACACTTCTTCCATCTGTTTAGAAAGATTCTCAGCAGTCGGTGCCTCAGCTTGCACAGGTTCAACCACGAGACCTTTGCCCCGAGCATCAGCATTTGGCTTAGAAATTGAGGTAGTTGTTGGAGTAACTGTATTTTTTGAGGTAGCAGGAGGAGAGAAAATTCTTCCACTTCTGGTGATCTTACTAGATCCAGCAATATTATCAACATCAAGGTTATCATTAGTAACAGGTGTATCAGTCAAAGGTTCCTGCTTAACACCATGGATATAAACATCGGAACCGTAATTCTAGGGTATGGCTTTATCAGAAGTATACGGAATAGGACCAGGAGTGGTAATGATCATGGTAGGCACCCTAACTTCAGCAACAGTCTTCACCAGACCTTCAGCAGTAATTTTGATAGGTCCTTTGGAAGTGATCTTGACAGGGCCTTTGGAAGTAATCTTGACAAGGCCTTTGGAAGTAATCTTCACTGACACTTTATCAACCATATCCACATCTTCAACCCTCGTACCTTGAGTTAGATGTTCAACCATACTTTTCACAGAAGGTGTCCTCTCAAACAATATGGTGTAATTGTCCATGAGGCGTTGAATACCATCCTTCAACTTCCAGCAACTATCAGGTTTGTAGGCACAATAAAAACAGTCTTCATTACAACCTGGAAAGAATCCATCATGTACCAGCTTCTTCTTGATAATGGATAATGGAGTAGTCACATCTGCAACTGAGGAAATATATGAAACTTCATCAATGACATTAACAGTCTTCTCATGATTGGGCATGGGAGCAGTAATCACATTTGGAGTACCATGAGGGTCAAATTCAATCTCTCCAGCTTCAATCATATCTTGAATCTTGTTTTTCAATATCTAGCAGTTGTTGGTATCATGTCCCGGACAATTAGAATGATAAGCACATCGTGCATTAGGATTGTACCGAGGAGAGGAAGTATTAGGATTCTGAGGAGGATCCTTCAAAGTAATGAGTTCCCCTTTCAACATGTGTTGCAAGGCTTGGGCCAGTGACATGTTGATCTTGGTAAATTGTCTTCTAGGCTTTGTTTGATGGTTTTGTGGTGGCTCTGGTGTTGCAGGAGTAGGATTAGAGATGTGAACTGCTCCCACAGATTGGTGAGTTCTGTTACGACTGGGTTGGCCATACACAACATTAGACTCCTTCTTCCCACTAGGGGGCTTCTTGGTAGTGCTTGATGAAGAGGAACCCACCTGTATCTTTCCACTTCTTATACCACTCTCCACACGCTCTCCAGTCATTATCAGCTCAGTGAAACCAGATGATGAGCTTCCAATGAGGTGACTATAGAAAAGACCATTCAGCATACTCATAAACATATTAACCAGCTCCCTGTCAGTCAGAGGAGGTTGAACTCTGCCATCCAGGTCTCTCCATTTCTGGGCATACTCCTTGAAATTCTCCTTAGCACCCATTGACATGCTCTGGAGCTGCATGCGAGTAGGTGCCAAATCAGCATTATATTGGTATTGCCTCTAGAAGGCCTCAGCAAGATCATTCCAATCACGAATATTGACACTTTCCAATTGATAGTACCATTCCAATTGAGCTCCAGACAAGCTCTCTTGGAAGAAATGAATCCATAACTTCTTATCAGCAGTATGTGGTTGAATCCTCCGGACATAGGACCTTAGATGCAGCTTGGGACATGAGACACCATCATACACTACAAAAGCAGGAAGTTTGAAACCAATGGGTATAACCACTCCAGATATTAAACTCAGATCTTCAAAATCCAGCCCAGAAGATTTTTGCAACTCCATAGCATTCATTCTATCCACCAGCATCTTGAACTTATCTTCATTAGGATCATGATAATAATTTGCTTCAAAATCAGAATCTCCCACAGTATCATGGAGACTGCCTCCCTCTTTCTCAGAATTTTCAAACTCATAATCATCAACCTGTTCCTTTGTCTTGACAGGACCTTTGAATCTTCTTCCCAGATTGATAAGGCCTCCTGATCTTCTAGCCTTCTTAGTCTTCTTAGCCAGCAGTGTCTTCAACACATCTTGTCCCTTGGACAAGTTCAGAATCAACTCTTGGAATTGTGCATTCTGAGCCTGGAGATCCTTGACAGTCTGTTCAAGAGCCATTTCTGCTGAAATAAACAGCGAGAAGATAAGATACTTGTACATAAGAAACCTGTGATGCAGTGATATGATATGTAAATGCATATGCAATGTTTTCAAGGACCGTAGGATTTAAATTTGTTTAAACAATCAAAAAGGTAAACTTTTATTAGTAATCAATAAACTTGTTTGCCTCTTGGGCTTACAATAAAAATGAAATGAATACAAAAATGGGGTTTTAAATCTCCCATGGACGTTTCCTCTTTGTGTTGAGGTATGAGTTGAGATTCCGCTCCTCGTGAAGTTGTTTTGTTAGCTCTAGAATTCTTTCTTGACTTGCTTTGTAATGAGTCTCAAAAGTATCTCTTTGCTCCTTCAACTGGATCCAGGACCTCTGTAACTCTTCCATGCCAGTGGGCATGTCTGGATGAAGAATGGTATAGGAAGTATCTCCTTCAGCAACAGGCTCCATGGTAACTGGCAGGATGGCAGGATATGGCATCATAAGAGTCTGAGCACGAGATCGCACCCATCTGAGATAAGGTTCCATAGGAATAGTGTACTTGGGTTCCAGAGTCTTGCTGTCAACCTTGTTCACTTTACCCCATGCTCGTATGAACCTTTGACGGTAACCTTGAAGATCGTTATCGTAGTCGAACACAATACCCTGAATAAGCATGTCATGAGGTCCATCACTCCGAGCGTAACCAAACTGACGTAGAGCCAAGGAAGGATTGTAGGTAATGCCCCCTCTTATGCCAAGGAGTGGCACATTAAGGAACTCCCCACAACGGTCAATGATAGTAACATTCTCCATAGATCTAGAGCACCAATGAATATCTGAATGAGAGAATGACATGATTCTTTTAGACCACCTGAACCCTTGTTCATTCTTCATCACTGATCGAGGAAGGTGAGAAATAAACCACCTAGATAGTAGAGGTATACAACACATCAGAGTTCCTCGTGCCTTTGTCGTACGAGTATGAAGAGATTGTAAGATGTCTCCAAGTAATGTAGGCACTGGATTATGAGTCAAAAATATGTTGATGGCGTGTATGTCTATGAAGTGGTCTGGATTGGGTAACAACACTAAGCCATAAATCAACAAAGCTAAGATCTCCTCAAAAGCATCATAACTCATAGCTTTCAAGAACACTTGAGCTTTCTCCATCAATACCTTAGCAAGAAAACCCTTAACTCCACTCCTTGTTTCTAGGACAATGTTTGATTTCTTCAAATGTAAGGCTGCAACAATAACCTCAGGTTTAGGCTCTTTTTCTAAGCCTGTGAAGGGTTTCTGATCAAGGATAGGTATACCCAGAAGCTTAGAGAACTCTTCCATTATAGGAACCAGCTGATAGTCGGGGAATGTGAAGCAATGATGCTTAGGATCAAAGAACTGAAACAGAACACTCATCATGTCTTCATTGAACCCTGAAGTGACTAGATCCAGTAAGTGACGATGTCTCTTGATGAACTGGGAGTTTTTTAGAAGCTTGAGAGACCAACTCCTTAAGCTTAGGAGGTATTCCTACAAAGTTGATCCGGATAGTATTCCTACGAGCAGAAGCCATGACCTGCAACAAAGAATAAAGATAAATCCTTTGGTCCTTGAAATGGTTAGTGAAAATGCTATGCTTATGATGCATGATGATGCTATGATGTTATGCTCAATCACAAACATGTGGCACACACAAACAAGTCACACAATAACCTTAGGTTTGAAGGCTTGCATGAGGTTTAAAGGTAAGTACCCTCCCCTGAAGTTTAGTTGGTTCATTCTGTCCTATAAAAGTAACCAGGTTCTAAGGGATCTCAATATCATTGATCTTTCACAAGGGTGGTTGTTCAGTAGGAAACTTACTTGCCAACCAAAACCCTCCAAGTTTAAGATCTCAATGAGTGTAGCATCGAGTATCAACCAACTTCAGTCTTCACCAAAGCCGGCTATCTCATTACTTTCTAAAGGCCAGGACGGGATGACTAGGGTTCTAAAAGTTAGTTAGTGTATTGACAACATATGGCAGCCTCATATTATCCTCAACTTGCTTAAGGAACATAAGCACCAACCAAGAAGTCACACTAACTATGGCCACCAGATCAACCATATCAGTATACGCCGTACAGTTTCCTTGGTCTATTGCCATTTACCTAAGGTACACTAGATCCGGGTTAGGATCTTTCACACATAAGAGCATCCAACAAGTAAAGTAAAGCAAACAAAGCAAACACGTTTAAAGTGATCTAATTCCTAAGGGTACCCCTCTTTTATTAAATCCCCAGCAGAGTCGCCAGTTCTGTAACACGGTGAGAGAACTAACTTTAGTTATGTTACGGATAGCAAGAGTCGCCACCGACTTTTATTTTATCCAAAAGGAAAGGGCATAAAAAACATGAAAGACCTTAAAAGATTTTGAGTTCGGGGGGTAGGTTATATAAAGGGAAGGTGTTAGCACCCTTTATATCCATGGTTATCCATGGGCTCTTAGTTACTTAGCTCACTTTAAACTGTTTTGAGAAGTGTAGTGTGTGATTAAAAATTTTCTTAAGTACTTTATAATGATCCTTGTATGGATATATATAAAGACTTTGTTTTTAAAATTTGTTTGAAATGTGAAGTGTAATGAAGTATTTTGAAGGAAAGTGAGCAAGTACTTAAGAGGAACCTACCATATGCTAAATCTTTACTGTTCTTATATGTTCTTTCAATGGTAAGACTATCCCTATTATTAATGAATAGGTAGTCATTACCTTGGATGTAATAAGGGACATGTGAAGAGTCATCTGTGTTTAGGCAACTGTAAGGTGTCTTAGCAATACGAAGGGACTTATCATCTTTTATTCGAAGGGACAAGATCATTTACCGTAGGCAACATCGAAGGGACTTGATCTTATAATATTAAAAGGGACTTGATGATATTTTATGAAAAGGGACTTTGCTTTAAGACACCTTACTTGACCTTATAGTTAGGCAACATGAGGGATAGCCTTAGAAAGTGAGAGATGGCGATCAAAGATCGACTTATGTGTGTGCGTGTATATGTTCATATATTTATCTTATTAAATTAATGATTCTAAATTAATTTTAAAGCATAAACATGTTATCACTCCCTAGAATTACTAACCATGGCAATATAAAAATTTATGAATAATAAACAATAAAAAAAAAACTACGACTATTACAAAGCTTTTGCAATTACATTATAATATAAACAATAAAATAATAAATATAAGCAATAAATAAAAAGTTAGTGATAAAATAATTATAAGAAGAAAAGGTTAGATTGAATAAACAAATTTGAAGAATTTTTTGAGATGAAAATAAAATAATAAGAATAATAACAATAAGCCATATAACAATTTATTTACAAAAAAAAAACATGATTAATTATTTAATTAGATATTAGCTAAATTAATTAAGTTAATAAAAAAAATTATGGTTAGAAATTAGTATTTGAAATTAGGGTTAACCTTATAATTGAGAAAATCAAGATTAGGGTTTTAGAAATTAGGATTACATATTTTAGAAAATAAAACTAGAGTTTACATATTTAAAATATTAATCAATTTATTTGCAAATGTTTTAGAAATATAAAATTTGAATTAAAAAAAATTATAAAGAAAATCATTGGTTTTTATTTGTTAGAAAAAAGTTTGAATAATATTAACAATGTTAATTATATTTAAATAATACTAATAATATCAACTATATTAAAACATATAAAAAATAGTGAAATAATAAATAAAAAAAGGGTAAAACTTACCTGCTGGAGCCTGGGGTCGAACCCAGGTCTCCCAGCCTCCATCACCAGCATCCAACCAACTGAGCTGCGTGTGCATCGTGTCTATAGGATGAGCTTTAATAATAATATAATAAACCTATTAAAACAAAGGAATTTTGAACAAAAAAGAATAACCAAGGGATCGAACCCTGGTCAATGGCTTTACAGGCGCTTCTCCAAAACCAGCTGAGCTACGCGCTCTAATTGATAATATGATAACAAATATTTAGGATAAAAACAGTCAGAATTTTGAATTTGGATTTTGCGCCAGCCTTCATCTTCCCCATTCATCCGTCCAGTTAGCCTATGGCTACAGTTTGTCCGTCACTAAAGCTTTTAGTGACGGTTTTTCAGTGTCACTACAAAACCTGCAGATTCAAACATGCGAAATACACCAAATAAATTTCTTTTAATGACTTAAATCGATTAAACAAGAGGTCCTGAGTTCAATTATCCCCTTAATTTCAAACAAAATCACGTTTTGATCTCTATTCCCAATTCGAAGCTCATGAACCCTAATAATGGCGAATCCTCAATCCTGTACCTAAAACCGAATTAAAACATCCAGAAAGCTTTCAAGCATCATCACAATCAATAATATGGCATTAAATTCAATATATAATGTATGTATAAACGAAATCTAAAATTTGAAATATGGATGAAAATATGAATTCGGTTGTCATGAATTCATGGTGTTTTGATGATGTTGAAGTTGCAATGATGTTCAATGATCATCAAGGAAGGGATTGGTGCCCTTAGTTCACCTGAAAAGCCACGAAATCTCAGAATCCGAACTTCAATTTCTTGGATTAATTTTGAAGTTTGAAACTTGTCCTTGAGGTTCTGAATCCGTGTCTTTGGCATTGCTATGTGTTGTTTATATACCATATAATGAAATTAGGTCAAGAAACCAACCAAACTTTTGGACTTTTGGACCTTATGAGATTGAAAAAGATTTGTCTATAAAACTTGAATTTCTTTGATTTTTCCTAAATATATTTGTATGATCTGAAATTATATGGTGTCAATCAAGTTTAAATGAGTATTAAGTCCTTCTAGAATCAAAATCTCTTTCAAATATATGACTTTCATATTTTATTTTAATTTAATTTTTATTTTAATGAATAAAATTCAAATAAATATTAAATAAAATGTAAAAAATCAAAAAGGGTGTGGGTTGGGTCGTGCTTGGTGATATTGTAAAGATTGGATGGCAATTTGGTGGGCTCATTTAGCAAAATATTGGTTTTAAGGCCTTATTTGCTTCATAAACTTCTCAAAAATTTCCCAACTTTGCAAGGGCATAAATCCTTCAATTTTAATGCTATGAAGGTGTTCATGGACATTTTGGAAAGATTAAAGAGTCCTATAACCAACCTCTTTGGTCTCATGTCCATATCTTTTACCATTCTCAAGTTATGCTCTTTGGAAGATGTTGACTTTTTGTTGACTTTTAAAAGGACCTATAATGTCTTAACTCATACCTTCCAAATGAAACATTTTTGGGCTTGGCTTGTGAGACACAAAGTTGTATAGAATTAAATTTCCTTCAAAATGAGCTTTGGATGGAAAATGTTTGATGAAGCATGTGAAAGTTATGGCTGGTCAAAGTTCAATTGACTTTTCCTGTAAAAACCCTAATTTAGAAACTCCTGATTCTTGATGATCTGAAATCTCCTTGATGAATCATGATCAACCCTTGATCAAATGATGAATTTTACTTCATATACTTGATGTTGGAAAAAAATCATGAAGTTTGACTTTGGTTTGACCACAGTTGACCTCAGTTTGACTATTTGACTACTTTGACTGATTTTAACCTATCTGATCATCTGACTGAGCAAATATTTTGGGAAAGTCTTGAAACTGGACATGGGGATTCTTGAACTCATATAGGATGATATGAAGCTCACTTGAAGCCTTGGAAGTTCATTTAGTCTGATGAAAGTCAAAACCCTAGTTTAGGGATCATTGCTTAGGAGGATGCATTGTTTGAGGGAATTGTCAAACCTTCTGACTAATTGTGAACCTTGTGAACCTCATGAGATGTCTTGTCAACCTTTTGAACTTTATGAACCTCTTAGCACACAATGTCTTGTCTTGTGGAGGGCAAATTTTGGGGTGCAACAAGATGCAGTTGCTCCGGTTGTCAAAGCTCAACCAGCTCAAGCTCAAGTTCAAGTTCGAGCGCAAGCTCAGGCTCCTTATCTTGCTGCCGGAAAAAATCACTATTGTAATAGGCCAAACTTTGACCCTATCCTGATGAATTACACTGATTTGTATCCTTCTTTGATTAAAAGTGGAATGATTACTACCAGGACTCTGCCTGCTGTTCTAGATCCTCTTCCAGCTAACTATAGATCAGATCTTCGCTGTGCATTTCATCAAGTTGGAACTGGTCACGACTTGGAACATTGCTTTGTACTGAAGGCTAAAGTGCAAGAACTTATCAGGAACAACATTCTTTCCTTTCATGACACTAATCCTAATGTTGTCAACAATTCTTTGTCGAAGCATGAGAAGTGAATCTTCAGACAACTTCAACGGTTAGATTGTCTTGAAGGCCAGAATATCATACGGGATAGCTCATCCTTGTTGTTGATGGATCACTAAGCCATTGTTTCTTTATGTTTGCAATTTTCTTCAATTGTATTGACTTGTTTGCTTTAAACTTTGTTCTTACTTTCATGTTGATTTTAATGAAATGAGCATTGCTTTGTTTTGATTCAATTTCATTTACTATTTGCATCTTTATGCTTTACATTTCAAGTTCATTTATCTTTTCTCAAGTTTTTACATTGATTGGAGGGAGGATGATAAAAACGAGATACCCATAATTGTTATTGGCATGCTTTCAGTTGAGACTCGGCTGATGATATACATGCATTGTTTCAAATCCTAAACAATGGAGAAATAAGGAAGTTAATCCTTTGTCAACCCCTTTGAGCCTTGAAGTTGGAGTTTCTTTCTATTCGAAAAAAACTGCAATTTTAACCTGGGGATGCGTAGTTCTCAATTAATTCAAATGTGCATTCTACAAGAGAATCATTCAAGACACCTTTCAATAAAGGTTGCACTCTCAAGTTTTCCTTCATACACAACAAAGAAGTGTCTAAGATGTCTCAATTCAAAGGCCAATGATGGTTCATCGTAATCATTAAACCATACAGTGATTATCTTTAAAAAAAATGATATTGAAAAAAGAATGATATAAAAAAATCAAGGCCTGCTAAGTCAAAATCTATGAAGGAGACTTAGGCAAAAACTGGGGCATCCCGCTGACTGTAAGTTCAAATGACATAGTTCAGGCAAAAAGTTAGGGATAATAAAAAGAAAGATCAATCAAGAGGTCATCAAAATCCTTGCAAGAATAAGATGAGTAGACCAAAGTCCTCACCAGAAATAACAAAAGAGAGAGAGGTGAATTCTATCTCAAAATCTCTTGGCTTATGAACCATCTTCATCTGTGCAATCCCAAATGTCTTGGAACTTTAATGCATAGGCTGAATTAATTGAATGTAGGACTGGAGTTCATCATGAAGTTGGGTTGGGTACGAATAAACTTTGAGCCTATATCCTTTGTTTGATAAACCGTGAACCAGACCACGTTACAACCTTCAAAAGTCCTAATTGAATCCAGGTTTCTTTTGAAAAGCATACTACAACAAGGTTGCGTAATCTGACTCCCAAGATCGTTACCAATCATTTGTTTCTTACCTAAATCTTTAATTTTGTCTCAACCACTGTGTTTTGACAATGTTTTCATTTACTTTACATCAATAAATTTCATTCCAAAAATGATTCTTGATTTCAAAATTTTGCATTGAACTTTGCATTAAAATTACCAGGTTTGTACAAACACTTTTTATTTGCAAACAAATTTTCCTCATCAAGGAGTTTTCAAATAGTTGAGAAACTTGGTCAGTGATCTTATCAGGGGAAATTTCTTTTCAGATCCTATGGTTCAAGAGTTGTTGCTCAGTGCAAGTTATTCTCAGATTTGGTTAGTCAGAAGATCTCTGCAAGATTCATACTGGGCTTATTTTCTCAACATTCATTTCAGGAACTGAATCCATTATTTGTTTACTCTCTCAACAGTTATTTCAAGATTTGATCAATTTTCTCTGCCAGTAGTCAAGAATTGAATCCATTATCAGTTTACCTTTATCAGTCATTGAACTTGGGGCAATCTTCTTCAAGAATCTCCAAGCGGTATTTCATGATTTTTCTCAAAATATTTTCAACTTGATACAATTTACCAGTGTGACAGAGATTTGTTCAACAATAACATCTCTAATCTCCGAGCAGAATGGCAGTGATCTCCATGTTGAGGAATCAGTCTTCCATCTTTCCACTCCTCTAAGAGTCTAAACTGGTTGTCATCATTTTCTCTCATATTATTTTCTTGGGTGTGTTATTCCCCATTTTCATATACGTTTACAAATTTGAGTGTGTTAGTCCTCATTATAAGTTTCTCGAGGTCTTGTTGTTTTCAACATCTTACCCTGTGATCAAAGTCCAACTTACTTAGCATTTATCTTTGTCTCTCCAGAACATTTTCTTCACCTACCTGATGTTTCTTCTCAGGTTTTTTTACACCTCTTTTATCCGATTGCTATTCTCAAATGTCCATAGTGAAGTCATCATTAATTTGATGTACTGTCCTGAACATTGTTTTCATTTCATTCAGTTTTGTTCCTGGATGTTGTGATTCACATTTTTATCTGATTATTATTCTCGAATGTTGTGATCACTTCCATTTCCGATTGCTATTCTCGAATGTCCATAGTGAAGTCATCACTGATTTGATGTACTGTTCCAGACTTTTTCCCATTTCATTCAGTTCTATTCCTGGATGTCGTGATTCACATTTTATCTGATTGCTATTCTCGAATGTTGTGATCACTTTCCTTCCGATTACTATTCTCAGATGTCCATAGTGAAGTCATCATTGATTTGATGTATTGTCCCGAACTTTTTCCCATCTCATCCAGTTCTGTTCCTGGATGTTGTGATTCACATTTTTATCTGATTGTTATTCTCAGATGTTGTGATTACCTTTTTCCGATTAGCATTCTCGGATATCCCTAGTAAAGTCAATAATGCCATCCTTGGATGTTTATGATGTACTTTTTTTTCCGGGACTTTTCTCACTTCATTCATTGCCATTCTTGGATGTTGTGATCCTTTCTGTCCAATTGCCATTCTTGGACATTTTCACCTCAGCTGAGCCAAGTTGTGGGCTCTAACATGTTGCTTTTCCCCGTCGGAGTTTCATTCTCCTTATCCCCAGCGTTTATTCCTTTTCATGTGTCGTTTTGTTCCTCACGGATTTCTCTGCATTTCATATGCTTTCATAACATTTCCATAGGCATTCATATCATTTTCATATGCTTTCATATCATTCTCATATCATTTCCATATCATTTCATATCGTTCGTTTCATTTCATTTCACTCCATTCCATTTTTTGGCATCTTAGGATAAACAATTTGGGTTTTTGATATTTAAGTATCTTCCATCTTTTTGAAACGAAGATTTCAAATCTTCATATCTATCGATTGAAGAAACTTAAATAAGGGCATCTGTCATACCCTAATTTTTTACCCTAAGATTTTTCGCATCTCATCTACATCCTGCATACAAACAAGATCACGTATTGGTTCGTTTATCCTTTTTCAGTTGCAGGTCTATGTCTCACAGGGGATCACCGTTTTTTTGTTTATTTGCTTTCATTTTGTTTATTTTACTAACCATTAATTAAAATCCAAAAAAATATTTTGTTTCCTTTTACTAACCTTTTTTCTAGGAAGAGGAACCATTGAAATGCCAAAGATAGCAATCCTGCAGCTCGAGCGAAATTTCACAGACAAAAGTTGAAGTTGATTCGTAAATAATTCAAATTTATCTGATCAAGGATTTTCCAAGTTAATTGATTCATTCAAGGATTTCCCAAGTTAATTGATTCATTCAAGGATTTCCAAGGTTCATGTGTTTATTTCCATGCCTTCTTTGACGTACAACAAGAATCGGGCTGAAACAACCGAGCAAACATGTTTGAATAGAAAATTTCAAATTTTAGCTTGGTTAACCGGTTAACCAATCCGTTAACTGGTTAACCAGTGCGAAATTTGAATTTTTTATTCAAATTCAGCACCCTTAGATCATTGATTTAATTCGAATATTCTAGATCCATTGGTTTCTGATTTCTCTACATCACTTTGATCATTTCCTACCATAAACCCTCATTAATCACCACTCTTTTCCATTTCCTACCAAAATTCCAATTACCAAACTTAAATTCAAATTACCAAAGCAAGCTCCATTCCACCAAATTTCCATACCTAAGGCCATTAAATAGGACCACAATTTTATTCATTCCACAAGCTTTTGATAGCCACAAAACCTCTTGCAAAATACTTCCCCAACACCAAAATTCTCCAAAGCTCACTTCCTTTATTTTGAAGTTATCAAGAATTCACATTGAATTCTTGACTAACTTAAGCTAAACCTTCATCCTTTCTTTCCTTTGTTCATCAATATCAGTAGATCTAAGTTTGCTTTGGTCTAATTTGAAGAAGAGCTTTTGGTAATTCATCTTTCTCCATAAACCCATATTCACCATCAACATTCAAGATGTAGCTTTTTGGTGCATTTGATTCTAGATCCTTTGGATCTTTATTTGTTGTTTGATTGCAGTGATTCCACTGTATTTTGGTTTTAAAATTCGTGCAAATTCAGATCATGATCATCAAATGTTTGAGAAAAGGTTTCAAAATGGATCATGCTGAATTTTCTGCATTTTTCTGCTTCTGGTACAACAGTTAATCGGTTATTCATTTGGTTAACCGGTTAACCAGTTTTAAAATTGTGCAGGTTTTTCCTGCGTTAACCGGTGAACCAATTAGTTAACCGGTTAACGCAAGTCATAATGGTGTTTTTGGCTTGTTTCAAGCCGTTTTTGGTTCCTCTTTCTTCTTCTTCCTCCTTTTTATTTTTACCTTGGGAAGCACTTTTGGGAGTGATTTCTCTTTAACTTCAATGAACTTTGGGTGTAGATTAGAGTAGTTAATGTTCATTAATTCAAAACTACCTTTAAGTGGATTATTCAATTCATTTAATGTATTTTGCGTTAGTGATACGTTTTTATGCTTGAATCCACCGAGATGAGTTATTGAACTTAAGGATGGAAGAATACCATGAGTGCGGCTCAATTTGGTATTCACCTTTAGTTTTGTGTGGTATCGCGTCCGGATAACGATTTACATATCGTTTATCTCGCATGCATTAGCACTAACATTATGCACCTTAATTGGTGGTGGCCGGCCTCATTTGTAGGGTAATTACTTCGTAAATTACTCGACGATTGCTTAACATAGACCTAAATGTGTCCCGACTTCGGAATAAAAATCTAATTGGGTACTTGCACTTTCATGAACCGAATCTCTTGTTGATCGCGTAATCCCTAAGTGGTTAATCATATTACATTAAGAATCGATACTTATGAATGTTTGATGCGTAGGTGCTTTGGGTTTCCCAATCGCCTTTCAAATTTCATTGAATTCGATTCGATTTGCCTTGATTAATCTCTATAGTGTAAAATGCTAAGCGGATCTGGCTGCCTTTTGATTTTGGTTACTCTTTTGGTTTTGGTTGATTAATTTCACCATACCATTATTATGTAAATATTATTATACTATTACAACTATTAATATTTTAGATTCTTGCACTTAGGTTCTTTTGCTACTAACATTTAAATTCTTGTACTTTTATTTTATTTTATTTTATTTTGCTTTATGCTTTATTCATCCATTATCATGTTTATTATTTTCTCTTATTTTGTTATGTTGATTTTCCTTTTATCCATTTGGACACAAAAACATTGATAAAGGATTAAACTTCTAAAAGACTTGTGACTTTAATTTTGGACTATGGCCATCATCCTTAGCATTGGACTTGGAGTTTTGGACTTAGATTTTAGGATCTTGACCTTTGCTTGAGTTATTATGGATTGAATACTTTAGCGGATTTGGTTCACTTGTTTTTTTTAAAGATGGAAGTCCTATTGTTTTAAAGAATGTTCACCATACGGTTTGACCGTTCTTCCCTTAACTTTAACTTTAAAGTCTTAGGATAGTCACTTCATCTCCTCCCCTTCTTAAATTTTCAAATCTTCTCCCTATTTCAAAAACCTTCTTTGTTTTCAATTTTCAAAACATTTTCATAATCAAACCTTGACTTAGGTCAAGCGGTTTTACCTTTTCATTTCGTTTCTTAATAAAGGCTAAACCACATAAGCATATCGAAACTTTCTTCTCAAAGTACTTTAAAAAATTCAAAACTCATTCAATTATTTTTGTACCCTCGTGCACTTTTCTTTTAAACCCTTTATTTAATGTTTAGATATGATTCATTCTTTTTAGCGGAATTATTCGCTAAAGAATGATGACTTATCTTTACATTTTAAAATCAATTCAACTCATTGTTTACTTTCACATTTTGTACCATGAACTACAGGGTTTTGATCTCGCATTGCACTTTGGGTACGTAGGCATGAGACGACCGTCTCTTCAAACACAAAAATCTTAAAAAGCATTTCACTTCCCATCTATTCAATCTCTTTTAAAACAAACCCTTTTCAAACCAAAAAAGCAATAAATATTTCAAAGGGCTCCCGTGGAGTACCATAGACATTTTAGGTGCGTAAAACCTTCCCGATTTGTAACCTATCCCCTTACCCGTTCTCTGCTTGATTCTTTTAGCTTTTGCTTTTAGATTCATTAGGTTTAATTCGCTCCTTTTCCCTTTTCCATTTGTAATAAAATAAAAGCGCGGTGGCGACTCTGTTTACTTTGAGTTAAGTTAACCAATAGCTTACACTCATGATTTTCCGATACAATGTGCTAATTGATATTTTAAAGAAATTATGTAAATTAAAATAAACATTTCCACAACATTCATAAAGTAATAAAGAAAGATTGTTTTCAAAGTGTAAATGAAAGATAAATTGTAAAAGATTTTGAACCGAAATGCTGGTAAAGAAGAAAAAGTAAAAGTGACGAGTAAAGATAAACTTTAATAGAAATACTTGATAAATTGCATTTTATAAAAATGGTGTTATTCGATGTACATTTATCTCACACTCATTTATCTTGACACTTGACACTTGATACTCTGAGTAAAAATAGAGTATTTGTACACAATTGAACACACCCCAATCCTAACACTAGAACCGACTATTTATAATAATCAAAATAACTGCTATTAACGACCTTCAAGAGAGAACGAGACAAGTGTCACTCTGCATGTTTTCAATCCTTGAGTGTGTGCCACATGTCCCTTTCAGAAACGGATAAGAATAAAACATTCCCTCCTTAATTTGAATTTCACACTTCTAGTCGAATTACCCTCAGTAGTACTCCGTCGAACTACACCTTCGATTAATAAAAAACTCTTAAGCCCAAAAAAGGTGTTTTTCTTTACATATGCAAGGATGTTTTCGACTCAACTCTTCTAGACACAGTTTTAGTTGAAATCCCTCAATTTCTTCATTCCAATGTAGGCATCAAATTTAGGAGCTAACAAATTGTCCCCCAAAAACGATCTTTTAGACAACACTGAAGAAAATGACATTATTTTATAACACCATTTGATGCCTTCCTTTGATTTGATGCAATTTTGACAAAATTTAGTTATTCCCATGTTCACACAACTGTTCAGTTTCGCTCAGCCACTCTTATGACGTCATGGTCATGATGGCGTTTCTGAAAAATCTCCTCAAAGCACAAAAAACCACTAGCCATCATCATATCTCCTAGAGTCTATGAGATAGTGGGGTTGTTAACCCCGAAAATTGGTAAACAACGGATGGTCCTATAAAGATACTAAAATACCCTCAATTACTCATAGGATCAACCAGATTGATCCTAAGACATGTGCTAGTTGTTTATGATTGTAATGTTTTTTGGAAAAAAGGTCATGAATCCTTCTACAGGATCCAGAAGGTAGTAAATGCAAAAAATTAAAGTAAAGAAAAACAATGTAAAAGCAAGTGTTAAGCGCAATAAATGTTTAAAAGGGATTTTAAAGTAAATAAAAAGATAAATGCAAGAGTAAATGCAAGGCAAAGAAATTTAAATGGTTCGAAATATAAAATAAAGATAAGTGCAAGACAAGAATGTTAAAGAACAGGAATTGAAAACGAAATGCAGTAAATTGCTTGCAAAGTAAATGACTTGAAAGATAAATGCTTTAACATAAAAGGCTTTGAAAGTGAAATGACTTTAAAGATAGATAAGTTGAATGATAAATGACATTGAAGATAAATTGGTGGTGTTTATATCACGTACATTCTCACAACACTCTTTTCTCTACACGCGGATACTTTGAGTGTTTTACGGAGTTACTAGTACAATACGATTTCCACACACACTTATTCTAACACTAGACTAAGCTATTTATAGAAAATACAAGATAACCGCGTTCAACGATTTTACTCTAGATCATGAAACTTGTCCCACTACATGTTGAAGAAACTTCATCTTGCGCCATTTATCCATGTCTTTGATTGAAAATTACATATTTTCCCTCCAAGGCTTGAACGTGCATCATTTGGGTAGCTTCCACTTTGCGTCTAATCATGTGTTGGTCGAATCCCACTAACACTTAGAAAATATTCTAAACTCAGAATTTCTCTAAGTACAAGATCTATAGGTGAGGGATTCCTTCAACTTTCACCCTTTCAATGAGTAAGGTCAAAAACCTCACTTTTAGCTTATAACAAGAAACTCCTTTCTAAGTCAAAGGACTCAATTATGCTAGCATCGAAATTTGGAGATAACAAATTTCCCCCCAAAAATGTTCTTTTAGACCATTTTGATGAAAATACCATTTTTTGATATTCATCATTTTGGCGCCAACTTTGGTCAGACAAAAGTATGGTTGCCACCACCTAACCCATGTTCTAAAAAATTGTTGTGATTCATCAACCATGCGCATGGCTTTATATCATAATGGAAAAATCCCCAAAGGTCCCATCAGCCGTGTTCAGATGTTTTCTCATCAAGAACTTTTCTTGAAACACAACGCCAAGATGTCTTGAGTAACTGCTACCTCCAACGTGTCTGATCCAAAGTGCCACGCGTCCTACCACCTCACATTTACATTAAGTGGCTGGACTCCATAACTTCTCACTCCATGCCTATAAATACGTTCTTCAGCAACAAAGAACACTTTTCTACACTCTTGCAAACTTTGTCTTCTTCTTGCTAAAGTCTCCTTTTTTCTTCCCAAAAACCCTAACCCCCCCCCCCCCATTCTTCATTTCTAACAATGGCGTCTTCAAAATCTACCACTTCATAGAAGAAAAGTCAGAAAGGAAAGGCCTTTACTTTCGAACAAGCTCTTCTCCATTTAACAACCTTATTGAATCTAAGACGGTCAAGAACTGACAGTTCATACCAGTACCTAAAATGGTTGAATAAAGAAGTTTATACAAATCTCAGGTAATGATTCCTTTCATTGTCTATGAATGTGCTTACGCTCTTCTTGGCCCTTTGGACAAAGTTAAAAACACTGATGAAAGGCTGAGTGAGTTATTTCCTAGCTATCATAAAACCCAACTTCTAGGGCACAAAAATACACCTAAGGCTGATGATTCTTCACGCAACCAACCTCCTTCCAATCAATTGGATTTAAAGTACCTCTATGATTGTACTAGACTAGTTAGGATTGTTAGTTAGTTCAATGGCTTTAATCTTTGGATGGCTAAGATGGAAAAGGTCAAGGTTTCCCACTGGAAAGAAATAGGGATTTATGATCTACTGATGCTGTCGAATACTAACATCCCATATTGTTTGAACCTCTTGGCTGCCTCCCTTTATTTCTGGGACAACACCCATTACACTTTCCATTTTCCTTGTGGGATGATTACTACCACACTCTTTGATGTAGTCGCTATCACATGGCTTCAACCTGATGGTTTGACCTATGAACCTTCTATTGATGCTGAAGATACCATTGGGTTTAATGAGTCTGAGCTGACATATACTCATTTCCTCAAACACCACTTCAAGCCAAACACTGAAGAGGTTTAAAATAAGGAACACATTGGTTTCCTCACTCTCTAGCTGTCGAGATATGTCTTCTGCACCAAATCATTGCAGGTGGCGAAGAAATACTTAAATTTGGCAAACTAGCTCCACTATAATATAAGGGTTTTCTTGAGTGAGATAATCCTAGCCAGCCTCTATGAATCTATAAGTGAGGGGGTATCTCGACTGAGGAATCCATCAACATCCTCTGGTGCCATGAGCCTAAATGGACCTCTCTAGATTCTTCAACTTTGGCTAAATGCCACTTTTGAACCTATCCTTCCCATAAAAGGGAGAGCAGATGAAGACTCTGAGGATATTAGGCACAGATGCACTGAAGGTGTTCGACTGGTCAAATGCATGCCAAGTGATGAAGGAGAAAACCTAAAACGGGCCTCCTCTAGCTATCTCATGATGTTTGCACATCAGTATGAGTTTGCACCCACAATGGCTCCTTTTGCTGAGAGGAAGTGTGGCCTCAAATGGTTTACCAGGGCATTTCCAAATTCTCCTTCAAGGAAACTTCACCTAGACTCTATTGCAGTCTGGGAAGCCTTTTTAGTTCCCAGACTCATTATTCATAGGCTGAATGGTGAGAAATTAGATGCGATCCTAATTTCTTACCAACCGAATTTAGTCTCTATGCAGTTTGGACTGGGACAAAGCTTTCCCAAATGCCTCTATGAAAAGAAGGGCCAAGTAATTTTCCACACCAATCTCTTCGATAAGGACGCTACTGCTATCATATTTGACAGATGGAATGCTCAAAGAGCAGCTCTATCTCCAGTGTTCTTCTAGCCTACTACCTTGTTTACCCACCCATTTAATGACTGGTGGCGCAAGTATTATAGTGACCATTTTCTCACAACTGCTGGATTTTCTACCTTGCTTGACCAAACTTTCATTGATGTGCAGGAAAAGGTCAAGAAGAGTAAGTTTACTCATATCAAAATACAAGCTTTTCAAAAGTACTTTGAAACTGTCTATCGACCAAATGATCTTAGTCGAACTATTTTTGAGGCAGTTGTCACTTTGAAGGATAAATTTTTACAAAAAATGGATAAGTTAAAAATCCTTTCAAACGTCCTCTTGAGAGGCGTTATGAGGTGGATTTCGAACTCTTTCCTCCAACATTTCCTCGACTGCCCACTGCTTATTTTGGAGTGGCGCTTGCCCCTCAATTTCTAGACTGGTTTGTCTGCGGGGATTCAATAAAAATCCTTCGACAACAGTCAGCCGAAAGCCAAAAAGGTGGTTGCAATTAAGCACACATTGGGCAGTTTCAAAGGACACCTTCATATAGGGATCAAAGACGTTCATGTCAAAACTGAAATATATGAAGGTTTGAGGTTTTCATTTATTTCCTACTAACTGATCAATTATTAACTCAAAACAATTATCTTTTTCATTCTCAGCTATCCCTAGAAGATCAAATACAACCAAGGGCGTGGTGATAAAGCCTGAGAAGAACAAAGAAGGCACCAAGGTACTTCACATCCCTTAGTTATACACCTTTTGCATGCTTGTCTTCTAATGTATTAATTCTCTTTTCATACAACGAAAACGCCTCCAACACCCCAAAAGAAGGGAAAAAAGGCTTCAAGCATCATCATCAAATCAGATGATGATCAATCTCCTGAGAAGAAGCCCCTCAAAAGAAAAAGGAAGATTTCACAGTCTCCTAATGATGTTGGCCAACTCTCCTCCAAGCCAACCAAAATTGTTGAAAAGGCACCTGCTGCAGGTGCAGTCGAAGTTCCATCTCCCACTCCTATAGTGGCACCAACTGGTGGCCCTCTTGAGAGTGAAAACTCTCGCCCAGGTGCTAGAGAGACTGAGGTATTTATACTTTTTTACCCTCACATTTTAATCCTTTTTTGCAACTTCGACCACCATCAACTGCTACTCCCACACCCACAACTCTTATGAACAACCAAGGTGAGCCAACTTATCACCCAACTTCTGATTTTGGCTCTAGTTATAGTTCTTTGAGTGAGATTAATCAGCTTATTACTACAACAGTTGTTACTCCCCTAGTGGTCAAAGCCTATAGAAGTTCGCCTGCTAGAACTAGCACTCAACAATCTCATAGTGATGATTCTGATCGTGAGTGTGACAATACTTTTAGCAAGAACTTTCATGGAAAATCAAGCAGAATTGTCAGAGAGATAAGTAAAGCTTTTGCTGCAGAAGAAGAAGAAAACCTAAGAACGCTCAAGACCCTGATCCCTCCAGTCCAACAAATAAAGAGCTAGAGAATATGAGAGAGCCCTAAGCTGATGCTCAAGATGATCTTATGGATGCTGAAGAAGAAAAAGAAAGGAAGAGGAAAAAGAAGGCAATCAAGAGAAAGGCGAAGTCAACAAAGAAAAAGAGCTTGAAAAGACTCAAAAAACTTCGCTTGAGAAAAATCCCCTACAACCTTCAACTCTTCACCTTTAAATCCCAAAAGAAGTATCAACCGAGGACCAGCTGGTGGCTCTAAGGTGGTCGAATCCTCAAGAGTATGCTAGAAGGAAACTTGGGAAGAGTCTTGGCTCTTCTGGGAGTAGTTCTTTGTCAGCTCCTAAGAATTCACCTTCAAATGACTTCACTGGTCATATCCTTAAAAAGATCAAGGACAAATTCTTCAAAAGGGACATTCATATTGTTTTGAACGCAGGTCCAACTGCCTCTCTCTTCCTGAAGGATAATCTACAAAAGCTAGATCTTTCGACTCTTGATCCCAAGGTCTCTAGCTTCCTCATAGAACTGACTACCTTGGTAAACCAAATTTCTGATGATTTCGAGTCTTTTCCAAAGATCGAAAATATCATTGAGACAACTGGTGAAGAAATGGGTTCTTCCTGGGATCAAGCGCAGGAAGCTGAGGCTCATGTCGAAAACCTAGAGCTCATCAAGGCCAAAGAGGAAAGAGAAAAAACTGCTAATGAAATGTCCATTGGAATGTGGAAGAAGGAGATTGAGGAACTCAAAAGAAAAATTTGTTTATCTGAACAACGCAACCTTGAGTAGAGAAAATCTAATAATACTGAGTTGGAGGATGAGCTAAAGCGCAACATAGACCTCATTGATGTTGCTGAACGTCTTGACAAAGAGTTTTTGACGGCCAAGCTTGACAAGGCTCTATAATATTTAGAATTCTTTTTTCCTCTTATGTATTAATATGTTGGCCCTACTAAGGCCTTTTATGTAATGACATTTTGGGCATTAATTTGCCCTTTTTATTTTATGTTTTAAGTCAACTGTCATTCTTCGACCAGTATTTTAAATATCCATGTATAAGAAAAAACTATGGAACAATATTTTAGTCAAAAAGTGAATTTCAACCTTGGATCCAAAGCAATTTTCCTTGATCTTGGTTAATGTGGCAATGTTACATCTTTAAATACCTTATGTAATTGGATGGCACAAATTACCATTTACAGGCTATACCTGCAATGTGCCTTTTAGGATTTCATTCCCAATGAAGAATTCATGTGCTTTTTAGTTGCCTTTTGACTGGCCAATCAAAATATGTGAGCTTCCTCTATAAATAACTCTCCACTAAACCCATCTTCTTCATAAAACAACAAACATGAGTAGTTCTATGAAGAAAGTGGGTGATGTTGAACCAACCAAGCAAGCGAAGACCATTGGAAAGAAGAGTACTTCTTCTTCTAGCACTTCCATTGGGGTGACTACTCGCTCCGAAACTAAAGAGGGCAAGTCATAATCTCCCAAGAAGGAACCTCCAAAAGGTGAAGATATGGACCATGAAGTCGATGAAGACTACATCACTTTCCTCAATTCGCTTGATTGGAAAGACTATAAGTAGTGTAGTTTTTATTTCTCTGGTTATTGAACCACGTTTTAAATTTCTACATTTGTAGGCCATTTGTGGCCCCTTAATGTTTAATGAAATTTTATGTTTTTATTTGAATCTCTTGGAGTATTGGCCTATACCTCTTTAAATATTTCCCATTTACTTTCAAGACTCATAAATCAGCTTCAATCTCATGTATCTCATAAGTCTCGCTCCCTGAATTTCCTTCCTGTTACAAACGCGAAAGTGGCGCGGAAAGAGGTAGAGTCGCCAACCAGGCATTTTTATTCCGAAGGAACGGGAATGGTAATGCTGCACAAACCAGATAAAAGAAAATAAAGGACACAGGTCCTGCGAACCAAAGAGACTGGGTTCGGGAGTCGGTTACGACCTGGGAAGGTATTAGCACCCCAGATCGTCTGCCGTACCCGACGGGATCCACGTTTGCAAAGAAATTGTTTCAAAGGGTGAAGAAATGAAAGTTGCTGCAAAAGAAAAGGAACTGAACTGGATAAAAAGAAAAGAAAGGGGGAAAATGTAGGGAAAATAAAAGAGTGCTCGAACGGGCCCTACCCTGCTGCCTACATACCTCATTTCGACATAAGGATCAGAGTCGCCGTAGTTACCCTAACTAGGGTTGGAAAGTTTGCTTGTGTTTTAAAAGCTTGAACTGCTTATGTCAATGCTCAGGTGTTGCAGGCTCGGACGGCGAGTGCGTAACCGTCTTGCAAAATGAAAAGTAGGAGCAAGTTCGTACGTAAAGAGTGAATGAGGTGAGAGGAGAAGTCCCGAAGGAGAGATGCTTATTATTTGTTTGTGTTTTTTAGAAGTATTTTAGAGTGTGGCACAAGGAAGTGAAAGTAAAGCCTTTTCTAAGGACATGTCCTTATTACCACATCCCAAAATAGAATGAGTAAAAAGTCCATCAAGAATGAGGAAGATCCTCAAACTTGTTTCCTAAGATTAGGATTTAAATTCACTAACTTGTTTGTATTATTAAGTGCTTTTTTGTGAATTAAAGTAAAGAAGTGTTTTTTATGATTTTCTTTGAGAGGATTACAAAAGGGGGTGGTCACCTCAACTATTATTAATGCTTTTTATGACTTTGTTTGAAGATGAGAAAGAGAGAGCACCAAAAGAATCTCAAAGGTAAAAACTAAGGGGAAAGTCTAATCCTAAAGTTATCATGCAAAAATGGTCCTAAGGTTAGTGTGGCTTAAGTTTTATCCTAATGAAGAAGAAGGAAAGAAGAAAAGAAAGAAGAAGAAGAGAAGAAAGAGTTAGAGAACAACTTACTCCTCTAATAGAGGCAAGTTGCTTCTAAAGGAGGAAGAAGAAAAACAAAGCACAAGATGTCATAATGCACACCAATAAACACAAGATAGAAAATAAAGTACAAGAGAATATGAAGATGAAGAGTTGAAATGTGGATAATCTCCACACTTCACTTACCATGAGCCCCTAAAATGGTTAGAACTAAACACATATGATAAGATAAAATCAAATAAACTCAAGTGAAGCATAAACATGCAAAATATCCACTCTAAAACCCACAACCAGAAGTGAAAGCAACCATTTATTGCACTAAGACCCATCATCAAGGCAAACCAAGCAAGAGGTAAAGCATACAAACTATTACCAAGTTTCACAAACTCTTATGAAGAAAGAAAAACACAAATGAAACACAAAGGACCCCACAAGTTAGACAAGTACTAAGCAACACAAGCTCAGAACCTTAACATCACAAGAATGAGCACAAACATCACAAAAGACCAAAGAAAGGTTCATGCAAATCCAAATACAAACAATATATGAGGGGAAGTGAGGTGAACATGTGCACGAGTGTAAGGATAAACAAACACAAACCAAATCAAGGCATAAGCATCATGTGAAAAAACAGGGATCTAATCATGTTAAAATGTGCCTAAGAAGCATGGATAAACACAGTGAAGAAGCACACAAACTCAATCATAAGCATCATGGAGAGTAATTAGGAAAAGAAGGTGATGTGAACATGCATACACTTGTGAGAAACTTCAAAGACAAGTAACACAAAACTATTCAAAGAAAAAACACCAATCAAAGTCCAAGAATCAATCCTCACACAACAAGGGCTCTAAACATCCTATAGGAGTTGGCATAAGTGCCCTCTTAGCCTAAGAACTAAGCATGCTAACAAGAAGAAGCAAAATTAAGGAAAACTCAAATGAAAATTCAAATCAACTCACAAACTCATTAAAAAATTATGCAAATAAGCACAAGTGCTCATTAATCAAGTGATAACATCATGCCAAAGGAGCAAAGTCAGAATCATAAGCAAACTAGGTCAAAGGACCTCAAGAACACAAACTAGGGTTTTGAAACTTCATGCTCAAGTAAATTGCCAAAAATATTCATGCAAGCTTCTAAAAATCAGAAGAAAAATCATCAACAAATTACACCGTAAGATGAATCAAATGCAAAAAGAACCAACTCAAAATTAAAATTGATGATCAAGATATAAAATCCACAAGTCAACATGTATTTAAAATGGATTAAAAACAATTAATAAAAGTGGAAATTAATTCCTACATGGAAAATAAAAAATAAATTGAAAATAAAAATGTCAAAAATTAAAGAAAATTAAAAAGAACATTCATGATTTTTTTCAGAATTTTTGGATGCATTTTACTATTTTTAAGAATCAAAAACCCAACTGAAATAAAAAATGAAAATAAAATAAAAGGCAATGGAGGAGGGGTGTAGTCAGTAAACAAAACAGTTCAAATCAATTGGGCTTGTAAAAGGGACGGGTGCGAATAAAAGTTTGAGCCCAATGGTCTACGCAGGTTTATGAATATTACAATGGAAATTCACAAACAAATCAGGAAAATAGAGAACCAATGGATCAATCCAATGTACATAAACAAGTCAATGGTTAAGCCAAGTCAACCCAATCAAGAACACTCAGTGCACGTTGTCGCTCCCGAGATTTTCATCCTAGTACAAACGCGAAAGTGGCGCGGAAAGGGTAGAGTCGCCAGCCAGACATTTTTATCCCGGAAGAATGGGAAAGGTAATGTTGCACAAACCCGAGGAATAAGGAAAGGACAAGGTCCTGCGAACCAAAGATCTGGGTTCGGGAGTCGGTTACGACCTGGGAAGGTTTTAGCACCCCAAATCGTCTGCCGTACCTGACGGGATCCACGCTTGCTTGTTTGTTTCAAAGGGTGAGAAAATACGAGTGTCGCTGAATAAAACTGCTGACTGGAATGAGAAATAAAATGAGAAAGGAGCTGGAGAAGAGAACGAAAAGAAGGGGAAAATGTAGGGAAAATAAAGAATGTGCTCGAATGGGCCCTACCCCACTGCTTACGTACCTCATCAGGAAAATGAGGATCAGAGTCAACGTAGTTCGCCTAACTAAGGCGGGAACTATTTGTTTGTATTTTTTATGACTGGAACTGCGTATGTCTATGCTCAGGTGTTGCAGGCTCGTCTGGTACGAGTGCATTTACCGTATTGCATGCGAGATAAGGCGTCGCAAGTTCGCGCTGAGAGTGAATGAGATGAGAAGAGAATTCCCGCAGGAAAGTCGCTTATTATTTGTTTTTGTCTTTTATGAGAAATGTTTTGAATTTGTTTGTGAACATTCTCATACTAAGACCTATCCATCGCGGGAAGTACTTATACCTCGCCCCAAAACAGGACGCGTATAAGTACTCCGCAACAAAGTCTCGTGTCATACAAGAACGTTCAACCTTTATTAGGTATTTTATTAATTTCTTCATGAGGTGAGAAAGAATGACTCAAGTCGGAAAAAGGACAAAAACTAAGGGGAACTAAGACCAACCCTAAGTTATTTATTATTCACAAAAGGGAGATCCTAATGGTTTGTGAGGTTTTCTAATCCTAAAGATCAAAAGGAAAAGAAAGAAGAAAAAGGATGCAACTTACTTCCTAAGGAAGGTAAGTTGATCCTAACAATGGAGAATCCTACCAAACACAAATATGGAAGGAAAAATGAATTAAAATGCATAAAAGAAATGCATAAAAAATAAAGGATAAAGTGAAGTAAACTTACCTCAATCTTTCCCACTACAAAACAAATGATTAATATGCATTTTTATTAAAAAAGAATAAGGTAAACACACAACAACTAAATCCTAATTAAATTCTAAGGCACCTTGGACCTAAACTAGACTCTATTTTAATCCTAAAGGAACTAAAAAATGCTAGGACAAAACTACAACACCTATTACAACCCCTATTACACAAACAACCATGAAAATAAGCCTAACACCAACCAGCTTTTTACAACCAGCATGCAGCATGAAAAAGTAGGTGTACAAAGTCAAATACAGCATGTACACATAACAAACAACACACATTTTACAACACTTATGCAAAAAAAACAGCTATGAAATGCAAAATCCAGAATTAATTGTTTTCACTTTTAAAGCACAAACTCAATGCAAAAATCACTAATCTCATCATGAACATGTATTTGAACTTAAATCAACATATACCAATGCAAGAACATGAACATTATTGAATGATTATGCAAGCATGCATCACATGAATTATGCAACAAGTAAATGCGCAAAGTAGCACCTAAACATGCATATGAACGTGGAATTTGAACATGGTGATTATTAATTATGAACATACGACATGATAGCTCAAAAATAATGTCAAACTTAATACAAAATTCAGAATTAAATTGATATGGATGATGTGATCAAGTATGCAACAAAATGCAACCGAATGCACAATTATGCAACATGCCAAATGAAACATACATCAACATAATGGAATGCAAAAAATGAATTAATGTAATGCAAGCATGTAAAACCAAAATGCTACATGATTATTATGTGTCAAATGATGCATAAACATAGCAATAAAATGCAAGAACTCAGGCTATACACAAAGAAACACAAAAACTCATAATACGCAACATGGACGGAAACGCGTCGAAACGACTCGAAACGGGGGAATGAGCTACTGGTAATGGACCCAAAAATTCCCTAAAATCAATACCTAAACATGTATGAAACCTAAAGGCAATAGAACTTAGGACTAAGCCATCAAATAAGCAAAAAATAAAAAAATTAACAGCGTTAACCGGTTAACCAATTGGTTAACCGGTTAACGAACCTAAATCTGCACTGTTTTGTGGCCAATATGCACCCGTTAACCGGTTAACCAAATGGTTAACCGGTTAACACTGATCCAGAATGTGAAAAAAGTTTAGAAATAAGTGTTTTGGCCACAAACTCACTTCGAATGATCCCTAACATACCTAGGAACATGCTAGCACTAATTTCTACTTAATTTGGACTTATTTACACATGCTAACACCTATAGCTATCAACACTTTAGCTTCTAAATCATTACAAATCTTAAAATGCAAGCAACACATAATGAAACATAATCGATCTCAATTGAAATGAAAAGCACTTAAAGATCGCCAAAAGTGGCAAGATGAAGAGAATAACTTAAAGAAGAAGTGATTAAGATCACCAACCTACGAAGCAGAGGAGTGCTTCAGTAATTGTTGCAAGAATCGGAGCTTGATCGAAGAGAAAACCAAAAAGCCGAGAAATCGCAAAATAAATGCGTTCTTGATGCTTGAATCTTCGCACACTTCCGATAAGCCGAAATCTTCAACAAAATCACTAGCTTCTTCTTCTACAATCCACAATTAATGGAGGTTGGAGGCTTAAGCTTCAAGATCTTCAAGTTTCAATGTGAAACTTGAAGAGCTTATTCAAAGAAGCTTTTGGTGAAAGGAGGGAAAATGGAGGAAAAGTGAGAGAAAAAAGTGATTTTGAAAAAGTGAAAAATTTGGAATTGTCGGAACCCTTTTGGTTTGGATGAAAATGGCTTAAATAGAGACTAGGCTAGGAGTTAGGTTTGGGTTTGAGATCCAAAATTAGGTTTGGAAGTTAGTTAGGGTTAGGGTTGGAAAAGGGAATATTCCTTGGAACACTCTAGAAGATGGTGGAAGTGGTGGAAGTTTCCAAGGGAAATGGAGTGGAATTGAAGTGGAAAAATGAGATGGAATGAATGAAAGGAAGTGTGGAAAGAAAGTGGAAGGAAAGGTGGAGGGAAATGGTTAAACTAACTACCTTTCAAATGATTTTTCCTTTTGATTTTTCTATGATTCCTCCATCATTTCTTGATCAAGTTTGAACCATAGGATCATTGTAACCCTAATTTCATGATCTCGATCTTAAAAGTCAGGAATCGACCCTTTTCACCTAGC
The DNA here is from genome assembly GCA_963966055.1 of Lathyrus aphaca. NCBI lineage: Eukaryota > Viridiplantae > Streptophyta > Magnoliopsida > Fabales > Fabaceae > Lathyrus > Lathyrus aphaca. The sequence goes on from OZ014523.1 coordinate 168,626,694, forward strand.
TCGGTTGCCTTTTCTCCGATTCCTTGATTTTCCGTCGTCCGGCCAGTCAAACCCCTTCAAAAATGAATTTGTGGACGAGATTTGAAACTCAGGCACTTGACATCATATATAAGACAAAGGAATCCTTCTTAATTCAAAACATCACGCGTAAGCCCCGTAGAAGTGAAACCCTAATTCGGCCCTTTTCCCTCAGGAAATATTGCACTGCTTGCCTCCTTCAATCAAACCAAAACTTTCCATGACTTGTGGCTTCAAGTGAAGACTTATGGGATATTGTGAACCCTTTGCACAAGGTTGAGAAGCTTTGTGGCCCTGTGATTGACTTTGTAATGCCTTCAGCTTCTCTGATCATTGATCACATACCCATGCCTCAGCTATGCTATATATGATGCAATGTTTTTGGTTATTGATGAATTTATGAATGCAAAATGTTGAGGAAATGAGAGGGCAAATTTTGAGGTATTACATCTGCCCCTATTCAATCATCTGCAGGCCTGAACGAATAATTGCGAGAGTTTTTATACGTTCAAGGTATGGAGTGATTGAATACTCGAATAAAACCTGAAAATTTGAACTCTGTGGGTAGTAGAAATGCCATATGCCTTTTGTTTTTTGTTTTTTTGTATTGTTTTTTTTCTTTTCTTTTTTTTCTGTATTTTTTTTTTGTTTTGATCTCTGAATAGATAGCAGAAATAGATCTTGTCAATGTGACTGTTGGGCAGGACCAAGCCACAAAGAAAACACGCGACTGCTGGGCATGACCAAGCCATGGAAGGTGCCTGTTAGCGAAACAGGACTTAACGCAACATCAATCGATTTGCGACTCAAATAAGATCAACCGATCTATCATGGAGATGGTATCAACCGATCCACCCCGGAAAGCGAGAATGTAATATCATCCGATTTACAACTCGAAGAGAAATGATATCAACCGATTCATAACTCAAATAAGATCAACCGATATAACATGGAGATGGTATCAACCGATCCATAACCAAGAAATGCGAGAATGTAATATCATCCGATTTACAGCTCGAAGAGAAATGATATCAACTGATTCATAACTCAAATAAGATCAACCGATCTAACATGGAGATGGTATCAACCAATCCATAACCAAGAAATGCGAGAATGTAATATCATCCGATTTACGGCTCAAAGAGAAGTAATATCAACCGATTTACAACTCAAATAAGATCAACTGATCTAACTAGGAAATGGTATCAACCGATCCACTACCCAGAAGACGAGAACGTAATATCATCCGATTTACGGCTCGAAGAGAAGTAATATCAACCGATTTACAACTCAAATAAGATCAACCGATCTAACCAAGAAATGGTATCAACCGATCCATTATCAACGCACTGAGACGAGACCAAAAGGAACAGGATCATTGTACTTAAATGATAACCCGAGACGCGACCGTTGTACTTAAACAGAGACGCGAAAAAATGAGACTGTTGTACTGAAACAAGACTCAAAGACGAGACCATTGTACTTAAATGGTGACTCGAAAGGAACGGGATCGTTATACTTAAACGAGAGCCCGAGATACGACCATTGTACTTAAACGGAGACGCAAAAACGTGAGACTGTTATACTGAAACAAGACTCAAAGACAAGACCATTGTACTTAAATGGTGACTCGAAAGGAACGAGATCGTTGTACTTAAACGAGAGCCCGAGACACGACCATTGTACTTAAACAGAGACGCGAAAAAGTGAGACTGTTGTACTGAAACAAGACTCAAAGACGAGACCATTGTACTTAAATGGTGTCTCGAAAGGAACGTGATCGTTGTACTTAAACGAGAGCCGCGAAAAAGTGAGACTGTTGTACTGAAACAAGACTCAAAGACGAGACCATTGTACTTAAATGGTGACTCGAAAGGAACGAGATCGTTGTACTTAAACGAGAGCCCGAGACGCGACCATTGTACTTAAACAGAGACGCGAAAAAGTGAGACTGTTGTACTGAAACAAGACTCGACTAGGGATAACAACAAGACTTGGTTGACAAAGGTTCCTGGAAAATGGTATAAGTATCTTCTGTGGGGAGTATTTCAGGTTGAGAAGATGTTACGAGTCTTATGTAATATACCTCAAAACTGGCCCATGCTGGTATGCATATGTTTGGATTTATGGCGTAATGCTTGTCGATCCCGCCTGATGACACCTGGTCAAGAGGGGTACAGATGTGAACGGTCGGCGAAAGAGAAAGGATGAAAAGAGTCGCCAGCTAGGCATTTTTATCCCGAAGGAAAGGTAATGCTGCATAAACCTAAGAAAAGATGGATAAGACTGTTGCGAACTAGAGAAACTGAGAAAGGGGGTTGGTTACAACCTGGGAAGGTATTAGCACCCAGATTGTTCGTCGTACTCGACGGGATCCACGCTTAAAAGATTGTGTTTAAAGGGGTAGTGTATGTGCTATCTGTGTGCAAAAGCTGGAAAAGAATGCAAGTGTCAGTGCTGGAAAGAAGTGTGAAGTGAATAAAAGAGTGTCAGTGTAAGGAAAGAATGTGAAGCTCAAGACTATGAGGCTTAAAGAATAATGCTGGAAGAGGGGGGATGTACAGAGACTTTTGTTCGATAACTGTTTAAGTTATGCCTACGTATCCTCTCGTGCAATAAGGAAGTCATAACACCGTAGTTCGACTCAAAGAGACTGAAAGATAAATTGACTGATGAACGGCTTGCTTATCTATGCTCAAGTGTATGACCTGTCTAGCTCAGGTGCTAACTGTCTTGCATTAGACGGAAGAAGCGAGTTCTCGTTTGTGAGTGAATGAGGTGAGAAAGGAATCCCAAAGGAGACGATTATTGTTTGCTCTGATGTTTTCAATCTTTTCTTGCTTTTTTTGTGTTTGTCATAAGTTAATGAGCTTAAGCCTAAACCAAGGGTTAGTAAACTCATCATATCCTCCCTTTGATCAGGGATAATAGGAATACCTTAAGTATGAAGTAAACACCTCAAACTTAGTTACCATGATGTAGGATTAAGATCATTAACCTACTTGCATTTATTTAGATGTTTTTTGGAGTTTTTGTTTGGTGTTAAGTAATGAGTTTAAGCCATAATCAAGGATTTAATGGACCCATTACACCATCCTAATAGAAGGATAATAGATGAGAACATTTAAGCTGAGGAAGGCTCCTCAACTTAATCCATGATTAGAGATTAACCTCATGACAAAACAAAACCTTTATTAGAGTGGATTTTAGTTAATGTTGAGATTAAGAAATGGATTTTATAGTTTGTAAGACAACTTGAGGGGGACTTGTCTATTAACACTAGGGTTAGTCCTTCTTAACCAATTAAAGAAGAATTAGAACCCTAATGCAAGGCCCAAGTTACAAGCTTGATGTCTTAGTGATTATTAGGTGGATTGATTAAAGGATTTAAACACATTAAGGTTTTAACACTTAGGATTAAAGTTATACACTCCATCCTAATAGAAGGATACAAGCATAACCCTAATCACAAAGCTTTAAAACCTTTAAGGTTTAGTCCTTGATTAAGAGATGAAAAGAGAAGACTCAAAGATGACACAAAGGTAAAACTAATGGGGGACTAATCAAATCCTAGTTGTGCTCATGCTTGGGTATTCCTAGGGTTTATGAAGCTTGCAAGAAAATCTTCAGAGAAGCCACCATGGAAGAAGCAGATGAAAAGAAAAGAAGCAGCAAGAAGCAAGACAACTTGCTTCACTTAAGAAGACAAGTTGCTTGAAGAAAGAAGAAAGAGAAAGGGCATGAATGAGCAAGCTCACTCAAATACAAAAGTAAAATGCAGCAATGAATGCATAAAGAGATGAGAAGAGATTATGAGAAGTGAAGGCAAATTCACTTCTCAAACACTTACCACCTGCAAAGTTAGCAACAAGAAATGAAATGAAATGAAAATGAGATGAAATGCAAAGATGAAAGCCAAAGTCAGAAACATAATCATGATGCAAATGATGCTATGATATGGTATGAAAGCATGTCAAGAGATGAGAATGATCATACAAGTAATGAAGATGCAAAAGAGACATGAAAGTAAGCATGAAAGTTCATGAAAACTTATGAAATGCAATGGATTCATAACATGACAAATGGATGATGCAATGATCAAACATGATTCTAATGTGTCCTAAGATGTCTTACATGTCATGTGGATGCACACAAAGTCATGGAAAGTTCATGTATGCAAGCATGTGAAGAATGAATGCAAATGAAGGCAAAATTAGGGTTTACATACAATATGCAATGCAAAAATTCAAAATCAGAAACAAAGCATGAGATAAAAAATTGAAAATGGGATCAAAAGTAGCCTAAACCCACATGATATCACACCCCAAAGGAGGAGACCTAACTCTTATCCCTAAAGAAGTTATGATTTTTCTAAGTTTGCTAGGGTTTTAAGGTACCTCACAAAGAAAAATGCAAAACAAATCAAGAATGGAAGATAAATTCATGCCAATTTTACCCTAGAAACTACATGATATGTGGAATGCAATGCAAAACGAACCATTATCAAACTCTTCATGGTTAGGCAAAAAAGATTTTTCCAAGTTAGGGTCAAAATATTGATTTTTAAGAAATCTAAATCAAAAGAAAAATGTCAAAATGGATCAAGAACCAAAAAGAAATTTGTATGAATGGTTTGATAATGTCTCTAAATGTGTCAAGATGCAATGTGATTTTTTGGTGATTTTTAGAAACTTAAATGGTATTTTAATTAATTAATTTCCATAATTAATTAGAATAAACATTTAAATATTTTAAAAATACAAATTTTATGCAAAAAATAAAATAAAAATTATTTTCAGAATGAGAAAAATATTTAGAACCATGATGCAAAAAATAAAATTTTTTAGATGAGTTTTGCCATTTTTAATAAAATGATAAAGAAAATGCAAATAAAATGAAAATTAAATTGATTTAAATGAGAAGTCAATAGATCCAAGGGCTATGGTTTAAACCAGGGACGCGGGAATTGACCAACGCGTGCATCTGAATGGCTGATATTCAAACTTCACTAATTACGCAATTAAACCCTAATCTGAACCCTAATGACTTTCAGGTGACCGAAACAGTGTTCCGGTCATCTTCTCCGGCCAGTTCAAAAACCTAACTTCTTCCCTAGGCAATTTTAAACCCTCTAAAGCTCCAGATCACAACTCCTAATCACCTTAAGCAAGAATCAAGCATGGAATTTCATTTATCTTTCAACATAAACAAGATTCGAATCAATCAAGTTTTTAGGTCAAACTTTCAGAGACATGGTTCAGGCTCAAAACTCAATCATTTTTTAAACCAACAAGCACAACATGATCAGTGAATCATAAGCAACATTTCCATGGCATGAAAAACGATTTCTGGAAAAAATGTTCTTGGTGATACCTGAACTGAAGCTTTCGAAAATGGTACTGGCTGGCTACTTCTTTGCTTCAAATCAGCTTCAATGATCCTCCTAAAGAGCTTGCAGTGCTTGGTTGGAGTTTATATAGCCTCTATGTGAAGTTGGCTGAAACTCAGTTCAAGAAATGTAAAAATCGTGTTTTTGATTTGAGGTGTTTCAAGGCAAGATAAAGGGTGGGAAATGATCAGTGATGGATGCGTTGTTGAATGGTGGAAAAAGTTTGAAGATTTGTTGGATGAGCTATGAGTTTCGAAAGCTTTTGCAAGTTAGAGTGATTTTTTGTATGTTGAGGATTCTTAAGTGTTTTGCTGCAATGTTGTGTGTTATGAGCTGTGTTTGATCCACATAACAAGTTGTGATAGGTCAGAGAGTGGGTGGTGGCCTATGGTGATTGGTATGGGCAAGTTGCCAAAATGTCAAAAGTTTTGTACTTGAGGTATGGGCTGGTTTTGCAGCTGGCTTTTGGCTTGTCCTGGCTCAGCATAGATCAAGGAGAGCCATAGATTTGAAATGGAGGTGATTCAGCAAGCTTGTGAAAGGTTATGTGCCCTTTTGCAATTTTCATGAAGTTTGGCCCCTTTTGAATTTCTTGATGTTCAAGGCATGGGATGAAATGATTCTTGGGCCAATTTTGATCCTTAGGCAATGCATTATGATGTTAATACATGTAGAAGTGTGTTTGAGGTCACAAAAATGCTTGGCATGAGAATTTGCAAGTTTCCCTCTTTGGTGTAAAAGTGAAATTTATGTGATTTTTCCCAACTTTGACAAGCCATAACTTGAGTTCTATGATGAATTAGATCAAGTTCTTGTAATTTTTGAAAAGGGAATGATTCAATCCACAACTTTCATGACCAAGAATTTTTCATTTGAAGCATTTTTGAATCAAAAAGAGGAGGTTGAAAAACTTTCCCAAAATGGCAAGTTTGCATTACAAGTCACTTTCCCAAAATGGCAACTTTGCAAATGACTTGAAATTCTTCAATTTTGTGAACTTCTAACTTCTTATAAGATCAAATAAAGATCATATACACCCAAAATGATGGAGAAGACCCTTTGGTTGGATGATTGGGGGCCTCAGATGCCCTGATTTTGCACTGACTTGTTCAAGAAGTCATATATTGATCAGATGCCTTCCCCATTGAATTTCTTCATGAAAATTGGTATACATGATCCTTACATCATATATAGACCAATAGAAACAAGAATGACCAAAAAATTTGGAGTTATGGCCTTTGAAACAAAAACCCTAATTTTAGGTCATCTGTGCAGTTGAACCTGGCTCTGCTTCCATGCCTTTCTCAGTTCTTGTGATTCTTTGACTTTATTGATCTTTGGAGGATAAAATATGATGCTTTAACATACATGGACCCTCTTGAGATGATTGGAGATCTTTGGAGTGGCTCAGATAGCTCAGTGATGGCTCAAATCACAAACCCTAGATGCGGATGACTTTGAACCAATGCAGTGAAGCAAAAATGCAATATGAAATGATATGATTGAACTTATGAAAATGAAAAGAATCACAAGCCATGGTGAAATAAGTGAGGGAAAATTTGGGGTGTTTACAGCTGCCCCTATTCAAACATGAGTTAGCTGTGTAGGATGTAAGCAACGGCTTAACAGGCGAACAAGATAACTTGTGGTTGAATACCAAAGACAGTCCAAAATTTGCACTCACTAGGGAGAAAAAGAAAAGGGATATAGACTGTAAAATGGAGTAAAGTATGATTATAAAGTGCGGGCGACGGAGGACGACCGTCGAGCAGAGGACGACTGCTGGGGACAAAGCAATGACGGGTACGGCCGACATGCTTGGGAAATGGAGGTATCATGATGGGGACGACCATCAAGTAAAGAATCGAGACTCTCTGGGGATTGAAGGTAAAGCAAATGATGGGGACGATCATCAGGTTCAAAGCATAAATGAAATAAATGATGAGGTACGGTCATCAAAGGTGAAGGACGATCACCTAGCAGGGGACGGCTGCTCGGTTGGGGATAAGGATGAGGGACGGTCATCCAAGGTGAAGGACGATCACCTGGCAAGGTACGGTTGCCGAAAATATCACGACATAGGACGAATGCCGGATAGAAAAGGTCGACAATAGGGACGGCCATCGGATAAACATGATGAAGGACGATCATCAAGAGGTGAAGGACGATCACCTAGCAGGGTATGGCTGCTCTCGGGGTTTATCATGACATAGGATGAATGTCAGATAACAAGATCAACGATGGCGACGACCATCGGATAAAATGATAAAGGACGATCATCAAAAGGTGAAGGACGATCACCTAGCAGGGTACGGCTGCTAAAAATATCACGACATAGGACGAATGTCGGATAGGAAAGGGTTCCAGTAATGGAGACTCCGTTGGGGGAATGATGAAGGACGATCATCAAAGGGTGAAGGACGATCACCTGGCAGGGTACGGCTGGCGGAAGTATCATGACATAGGACGAATGTCAGATAGAAAAGAAATTCCTTGCTTTTTACTGGGGATTTGTTGGGAACTCTTCTAGGGGAAAAGGTAGACACAGACGAGTGTCTAAATTCAAGAAAGAAAAGGTATAAGTGTTCGACATTGTGTATAGATTAAAGATGCGGACGAGCATCCTTAAGATCTTAATATGGACGAGTATCAGTAGAAACAAATGCTGACGCATATTCAGAGACGATGATACGGACGAGTATCAACTGGTTAACAAAGAACACGTACGAGTGTCAAATCTGAGGGGAAAAGAGGTGTATACAAGATACAGACGAGTATCTGTATAAATATTAGTGAGACACAGATGAGCGTTCAACTTGCTGGGGAGAGGTGACACAGACGAGTGTCCAAAGAGTGTCTAGACATCTGTTCGTGGAAAGTGTCCTGGCGACTTTACTGGGGAATGACGACACAGACGAGTGCCAAAAGGAGCATGTATCTGTTTTTGAGAGTGCAAAGGAGATGTCTTGGCTTTCTGTCGGGGAATTTGAGAGGTATTTTGTATATTGCTGATGTTGTATTGTTTGGTATTTACAGGTGTTTGGTTCAACACATGGCTTATGATTATGCAGTATGTCTGATTTTTGCCGTAATGCTCCGTATTAGACGGAATGCTACGCTCTGGGGGGAAAATATGATGCGAATGCTATGAAGATGCAAAAGATACCGATCCGGGATACGGATCCCGCTGCGGTGAAGATCTCTGGCTGATCTGCTTTTGAAGGAATGTCCCAGCTGGGGGAATGATCATTGGTAGATCTGATAAGATGTATGACTGCTTGGGAAAACAGGTCACTGATAGACCTATCTTAATGATAAGGGGGCCAGCTGGGGTCTGTGGGAGCTTTCATCACTTTGTTGTGAGATCTTCAGACATTGCTCTTTTGGGTAGAGGCTGGAGCTCTGCGGGGAGATGGTTCCCTGCCTGACACTTGGCTGGGGAGGAATGATCATTGTACGACCTAGATTTCTGTGGGGATCCTGCTGAGGATGATGAAATCAGCTGGGGAAATGAGCCCCTTCTGATGCTGTTTGGAAGACATGTTGAGGAAATAATGATTGGGCAGCTTGCTGGGAAAAAGCTTTTGTGCCCCACGTTTCACTTTGAATACCTACAATCCTGTATGACAAAGAAACGTACAAGTATCCCGAGGTGTCCCTTACTGGATTCCATCATAGGAGTTTAGACACTCCCGGGAGCAAATATATTTCCTGTAAGCATGTAATAAGAAAAGGTGCATCTGTATTTATGCAACTATTATATTAAGGACATCGGACATTTTTGCAAATGAAAATGTAAGAGACGAAATGTGACTGAAAATTTGATTTTATTAATTTGGGTGCCCTGAATTGGCAAGTACAGTCAAAGGAACAGATCCCTTGAAATGAGGAGATTGTTACAAATTGAGAAACAAAAAGACGCTGGCAATGTTGATGACGTTTCAGTGCTTCCCTTTCTCTATGATTTGTATGACATTGACGTTCTTCTCATCTTGCTTCCTGAAGAAGGCTGATTCAGACCGATGCTCGAACCTTTCGAAGTTTGCCATGTTGTAAGTGATACAGATGAATTCAAAATGCAGTTGTTCGCTTATTCCCTTATTTTGCGTGGATCGCCCTTTCGGGTTTTCAATCCACCGGGATACCCATTTTTTCCTGAGCTGTCCAATGCGGCTTTTCAACTCAGCGGGTGTACATTTCTTTATTTATTTTCCCTTATTTTTGCCCGAGTCTTTTATTCTGTTTTTTGACTCGCCGGGATGCCCTATTTTTGCCTGGACTTTACATTCTGTTTTTATGTCCAGCGGGTCATTTTATGCGAAGTATTTTTTAACTGCATCTGAATTCACAGGGGACAGGAAGTCTTCACTATCCATAGTACTGAGCATCAGTGCTCCACCAGAGAAAAAATTCTTTACTATGAATGGACCATCGTAATTCGGAGTCCACTTGCCCCTGTGGTTTGTATGAGGAGGGAGGAGTCTTTTCAGCACAAGATCTCCTCCTTGGTATTCTCGAAGCCTGACTTTCTGATCGAAGGCTTTCTTCATTCTCTTCTGATATAACTGCCCATGACAGATTGCGGCTAATCTCTTCTCTTCAATCAGATTCAGTTGTTCGTATCGGGATCGAACCCATTCTGCTTCATTCAGTTTAACATCCATCAATACCCGTAAGGAGGGTAATTCAAATTCAACAGGTAGGACCACCTCCATACCATACACAAGCTGATACGGTGTTGCCCCAGTGGATGTTCTGATTGACGTACGGTACCCATGCAAGGCAAATGGTAGCATTTCATGCCAATCTTTATAGGTGACCACCATTTTCTGCACAATCTTCTTGATATTCTTGTTAGCTGCCTCCACATCGCCATTCATCTTTGGCCTGTAAGGAGAAGAATTGTGGTGTCGGATTTTGAAGTCCCGACATAGCTCTGCCATCATTTTGTTGTTCAAATTGGAACCATTATCAGTAATGATTCACTCGGGCACTCCATACCGACAGATGATATCTCTCTTCAGGAATCGGGCTACCACTTGCCTGGTGACATTTGCATAGGAAGCTGCTTCGACCCACTTGGTAAAATAGTCAATGGCTACCAGGATGAATCTGTGGCCATTTGAAGCAGTCGGTTCAATCTTGCCAATCATATCAATGCCTCACATGGCAAAGGTCCAAGGTGAAGACATCACATTCAAAGGACTTGGAGGCACATTCACTTTATCCGCATAAATCTGGCATTTATGACACTTTCTGGCATAAGCACAACAGTCTGCATCCATTGTGATCCAGTAATAGCCTGATCTTAACAACTTAATAGCCACTGCATGCCCGCCAGCATGGGTACCAAAAGATCCTTCGTGCACCTCGTGCATCAACAAGCCTGCCTCTGTCTTATCAACACACCTGAGGAGTACCATGTCAAAGTTTCTCTTGTACAAGGAACCATCAGCATTCAGGAAGAAACTACCAGCTAGACTTCTTAATGTCTTCTTATCATTGGAAGATGCCCCAGGTGGGTATGTTTGATCCTCCAAGAAGCATTTGATGTCATAGAACCAAGGCTTATCATCTTTAGCAAGGTCTGCAGAGAATACGTATGCTGGTCTATCAAGTCTGGATACTGAAATCCGAGGCACAAAGTTGGCAGCTTGAACTTTGATCATGGATGAAATGGTAGCCAGAGCATCTGCAAACGGATTTTCATCTCGAGGGATATACTCAAGTTTGACAGTTGTGAAGAATGTAAGCAACCTCCTTGTATAATCCCGGTATGGATTCAGATGCTCCTGGTGAGTATACCATTTGCCGTTGGTTTGATTAATTACCAGAGCTGAATCTCCGAATACAGTTAAAGTCTTGATCCTGAGGTCAATGGCTTCCTCAAGACCCATAATGCAAGCTTCGTATTCAGCTTCGTTGTTAGTGCAGTTAAAAGTGAGTTTTGCCGAAAAAGGCATGTGAATTCCCTTAGGTGTAATGAGTACTGCACCAACACCACAACCATTCATATTAACAGCCCCATCAAACATCATAGTCCATTCTTCTTCTGGGTCAGGCCCTTCAGTGTGAATAGGCTCTTTATGATCTTTTGCTTTTATGAACATGATGTCTTCACCAGGGAAGTCAAATCTCATTGGCTGGTAATCATCAATGGGTTGCTCAGCAAGATAATCAGACAATACACTGCCTTTGATGGCTTTCTGAGATGTGTACTGAATGTCATATTCTATGAGAATCATTTGCCATCTTGCAACCCGTCCGGTAAGTGCTGGCTTCTCAAAAATATACTTGACTGGATCCATCTTTGGGATCAATAAAGTGGTGTGGGTCAACATATACTGCCTTAGTCGGCGAGCAGACCACGCTAAAGCACAGCAAGTTTTCTCGAGTAGTGAATAACGTTGTTCACAGTCGGTAAACTTTTTGCTTAGGTAGTATATTGCATACTCTTTTCGACCAAACTCGTCATGCTAGCCCAGCACACACCCCATTGACTCTTCTAATACTGTCAAGTACATGATTAGAGGTATTCCTTCAACTGGAGGCATAAGGATCGGAGGTTCTTGTAAGTATTCCTTAATTTTGTCAAAAGCCCTTTGGCAGTCTTCATTCCACCTGACCGTTTGTTCTTTTCTTAACAGCTTGAACAAATGCTCACAGGTTGCTGTAAGGTGAGATATGAACTGTGAAATGTAGTTCAATCTACCCAGGAACCCCCGAACTTCTTTTTCAGTCTTCGGTGCAGGCATTTCTTGGATGGCTTTGACTTTGTCAGGGTCAACTTAAATTCCCTTTTCACTTACAATAAATCCTAGCAGCTTACCGGATCGCACCCCGAATGTGCATTTGTTGGGGTTCAGTTTCAGTTGGTACTTCCTCAGATGCTTGAATAACTTTAACAGATTCACCAGGTGGTCTTCTTCTGTGAGGGACTTGGCAATCATGTCATCCACATAACATTCAATTTCTTTGTGGATCATGTCATGGAATAATGTTACCATAGCCCGTTAATAAGTGGCACCAGCATTCTTCAGTCCAAATGGCATCACCTTATAGCAGAATGTGCCCCAGGGTGTGATGCAAGTTGTCTTCTCCATGTCTTCAGGTGACATCTTGATCTAATTATATCCTGAAAATTCGTCCATGAAGGAGAATACCGAGAACTGAGCCGTATTGTCGACCAATACATCAATGTGAGGTAAAGGGAAGTCATCTTTCGGGCTGGCTCTGTTTAGATCCCGATAATCCACACACATCCTCACCTTGCCATCCTTCTTAGGCACAGATAAAATGTTAGCAACCCACGGCGGGTAACTAGTCACAGCAAGGAAACTAGCGTCCCACTGCTTTTGTACCTCTTCTTTTATCTTCATTGCCATATCTGGGCGAGTACGGCGTAGCTTTTGTATTACTGGCGGACAGTCTTCTTTCAGCGGTAGCTTGTGCATAACAATGTCGGTGTCCAACCCTGGCATATCTGTCGCTCCCGATACGTGGGACCAGGCCTAGATAAAGGTACAGACGCGAACGGTCGGCGAGAGGGACAGTGAGAACACACAGCCGTGAACTCACTGGAGATGAATAGAGTCGCCAGCTGGGCATTTTTATCCCGGAGGAAAGGTAATGCTGCATAGACCTAGGAAGAGATGGATAAGACGGTTGCGAACCAGAGAGACTGAGAAAGGGGGTTGGTTACAACCTGGGAAGGTATTAGCACCCAGATTGTCCGTCGTACTCGACGGGATCCACGCTTGAAAGATTTGTGTTTTAGAGGGGTAGTGTCAGTGCAATCAGTGTATAAAAGAGCTGGAAAAGATGTACAGGTGTCAGTGTAAGATGTGTGAAATGTACAAGTGGAGTGTCAGTGTAAGGAAAGAGTATGCTCATGATCATGAGGCTTAAAGATTAATTGCTAGAAGGAGGGGGAATATACAGAGACTTTTGTTCGATAACTGTTAAGTTATGCCTACGTATCCTCTCGTTCAATGAGGAAGTCAGAACACCGTAGTTCGACCCAAAGAGACTGAAAGATGAATTGACTTGTGAACTGCTTACTTGCCTATGCTCAAGTGTATGACCTGTCTGGCTCAGGTGCAAACTGTCTTGCATTAGACGGAAGAAGCAAGTTCTCGTTTATGAGTGAAGATGATGAGAAAAGAATCCCGAAGGAGACGATTATTGTTTGTTTTTGAGTTTTCAGTCTTTTATTGCTTTTTGAAAGTCTGTCATAAGTTAATGAGCTTAAGCCTAAACCAATGGGTTAGTAAACTCATCACATCTTCCCTCTGATTAGGGGTAATGAGAATACCTTAAGTGTGAAGTCAGATTCTCACACTTAATCACCTTTGATGTAGGATTAAGATCATTAACCTACTTGTGATTATTTAGATGTTTTTAGTTGTTTTTGTTTAGTGTTGAGTAATGAGGTTAAGCCATAATCAGGGATTTAACAGACTCATTACACCATCCTAATAGAAGGATAATAGATGAGAATGTTTAAGCTGAGGAAAGCTCCTCAACTTAATCCATGATTAGGGATTAAACTCATGACAAAACAAGCCTTTATTAGATGGATTTTATTTAATGATATGATGATGAAATGACTTTTAGGGTTTGCAAGACGACTTGAGGGGGACTTGTCCATTAACACTAGGGTTAGTCCTTCTTAACCAATTAAGGAAGAATTAGAACCCTAATGCAAGGCCCAAGTTACAAGTGATGTCTTGATGATTATTAAGTGAATTGATTAAGAGATTTAAACACATTAAGGGTTTAACACTTAGGATTAAAGTTATACACTCCATCCTAAGAGAAGGATGCAGGCATAAGCTTAATCACAAAGCCTTAAAGCCTTTAGGGTTTAGTCCCTGATTATGAGATGAGAAGAGATGACTCAAAAGAGACACAAAGGTAAAACTAAGAGGGGAGACTAATCAAAACCCTAATCATTGTCATGCTTGGTTGTTCCTAAGTTTTGTAAGGTTTTCAAGAGAAGTCTTCAATGAAACCACCAGGAAGCAGATGAAAGGATCAAGAGAAGCAAAGCAACTTGCTTCATTCAAGAAGTCAAGTCACTTGAAGAAAGAAAGTGGGAAGAAGAAGAATGAGCAAGCTCAAACTCAAACACATATAAAAATGCAGCATGGATGCAAGAAAGATGAGAAGAAAAGTTATGAGAAGTGAAGGCAAATTCACTTCTCAAAATCACTTACCACCTGAAAAGTTAGAAAAGGAAATGTAATGCAATGCAAGATGAGATGAAATGATATGATGCAAAACCAAACTAGAAGCACATACATGATATTAATGATGCTATGAGATGCTACAAACCAGAAACAAAACATGTGGATGATCATACAAGTTTATGAGTGCAAATGGAGCAAGTTAAGAACCAAGAACATACATGAAAAGTTATGAGATGCATATGGCATACAACATGTCAAATGCAAGGTGCAATGATCAAACATGTTTTCAATATGTCTTATGATGTTAAATGAATCAAATGGAGGCATGGAATGTCATGGCAAGTCATGTTATGCAAGGAAATACAAGATGGATGCATATGGAAGCCCAAATTAGGGTTTATGATCAATGCAACAAACAAAAACCAAAACCAGAAGCAAACAACATTATAAAAAATTGAAAATGCACTCAAAGGACCCCTAATCCTATACTAACTCACTGCCCAAAGGAGAGGTTTCAACTCCTAACCAATTTCAAGTTATGGTTTTCTTAAGTTTTCTAGGGTTTTAGGGTTCCTAAACAAGAAAATTATCAAACAAATTGAAAATGAGAGATCAAATCATGGCCATTTAACCTCACAAACAACATGCTAAACACAATGCAATGCAAAAAGAATCAAGGTCCAACTCTTTAGGGTTAGGCAGAAATGATTTTTGGAAGTTTGGATCAAATTA
Organism: Lathyrus aphaca; assembly: GCA_963966055.1. Lineage (NCBI taxonomy): Eukaryota > Viridiplantae > Streptophyta > Magnoliopsida > Fabales > Fabaceae > Lathyrus > Lathyrus aphaca. The sequence goes on from OZ014523.1 coordinate 168,642,024, forward strand.
ATGCATAAAAATGATTTTAATTCAATGATAAATTCTCAAAATGCATTAAGATCAAAAAATAAATTTGGTTTGAAGGTTGGACAATGTTTCTAAATGTCTTAGAACATTTCATGAATTTTTTGGTGATTTTTAAATACCTAAAAGTATTTTTAATAAATTAATTTTCATTAATCAATTAAAAATAAACTTTTAAATATTTAAAAATACTTTTTTAATGCAAAAAATGAAAATAAAAATATTTTTGTGTTTTAAAAATTAATGAAACTCTTGGTAAAAAATTTCATAATTTTTAAAGCCTTTTTGCTATTTTTAATAAAATGTACAATTTAAATGAAATAATATGAAAAATAAATGAATTAAAAGCTGAAAAAAGAAAAGTCATGCAATCTGATGGTCCAGATTCAAACAAGAACACGCGCGCATTGACTTGGCGCCAGATCCCACGGCCATTATTCAAACTCAGCTAATTAATGCTTATGCCCTAATCCTGCCGTTAATCACTTTCAGGTGACCGGAACAGTGTTCCGGTCATCTTCTCCGTTCACCTCAAAACCCAATCTCACTCCATACGTATCTAAAATGAATTCTAAAAACACAGGAATGATCCCCACTCACTCACGAACCAAAACCCCCAATCAAAACAGATTTATCATTCCTAAAGTGGCTGAATCGAAGCAAACAAAATCTAGGGCAAAAAGTTTTAGAGACTGATTAAACTCTCATCTCTCCACCATTTTTAAAACTAAAGACATATTTATGATCAGGGAAGCATGAATAACAACTTAAGAACTTAAAAAATGATTTCTGGAAAAAATGTTCTTGAGCTACCTGAGTTTCGAAGCTTTCAAACTTGCAACTTTCTGACCCCTTCCTTTGATGCAAACCACTCCTTATGACCCCTTGATGATGTCTGGATGCTTAGAAGAAGTTTATGCTGGCTGGTTAGGGAGATTGAACAAGTTCTGTTCAAGCTCAGGTGAGAATGGTGTTTGTGATTCAAGCTGTTTCAGGCAAAGGTGAGGGGTTCTTTGTGATCAGGATGATGATTTGAGAAGGTTTGTGAAGTTTGTTCAAGTGTTTGTGGCCTGTGGAATGAGTTTCGAAAGCTTTGGCTTTGAGAGTGAAAAATGGAAAAGTAGTGTTCTTGCTGGTTTCAAGCTTAGGTCTTGCTGGTTTTGGTTCAGTGAAGCAAGGTGAGTTGATTAGTGGAGTTGTTTTTTGTGTTTGTGAGCTGTGTAGAGAGATTCTAATGTTCTTGCAAGTGAGAGTGAAAATGTGAATGTGTGTTGTGGTGAGTTTTCAGGCTGGCTTGTTGTATGAAATGGATGGCCTTTGATCCACATAAACAAGTCCTATTGGTCAGGTGATGTGACCTGCCCTTTATTGATTGGTATGGCCACTTTTGCAAATTGTCAACCTTTGTGTAAGAGAGGCATGGGTTGTGTTCTAGGCTAGTACAAGTGTGTGGGCTGGCGCAGCATGGTGAGGGGAAAGGCTAGCTTGGTTCAGCATCCAAGGCAACAAGTGGATGGAAGTGTTATGATGGTTTTGCAACTTGGTTCCCTTTTGGTTCATATGGAAAGATCTTGCTATACAAACCATGAAACATGAGAAACTCTTGATCCATTCTGAACTTTAGGTCACATGTGATGTTTGTATGATGGTTAGACATGAATTAGAAGTCACAAATGCCTTGGTACAAAGTTTTTGCAAGTTTTCCATTTGGTGCATATTTTGAAAATTAGTGATTTTTGCCAACTTTGACACACCATAACTTTTGATCCAAAATGAATTAGGTCATGTTCTTGTACTTTTTGAAAAGGGAAAGATCTAATCTACAACTTTCATGACCAAAGTTTTTCCATTTGAAGCATTTTTGGATCAAAAAGCAAGGGTTGAAAAAGTTGCATAAAATGACATTTCATTAAAAGTCAACCATGCCCTAAAAAGTAAACTTTGCAAAAACTTGTAATTATTGAATTTTGTGAACTTCAACCTTCTTCTATGATCAAATAAAGATCATATACACTAAAAATGATGAAGATCACCCCTTGGTTGGGTCATTGGGGGCCTCAGATGCCCTGATTTTGCACTGACTTGTCCAGAAAGTCAACTCTTGATCAGATGACTTCCCCATGGAATTTCTTCATGAAAATTGATATGCACACTCCCTATACCATATAGAGACCAATAGAAACAAGAATGACCAAAAAATTTGGAGTTATGGCCTCTGAAACCAAAACCCTAATTTTAGGTCAACTGTGCAGTCAAACTTGGCTCTGCCTCCATACCAATCCCAGTTCTTGTGATTCTTTGGCATTCTTGACTTTGAGAGGATGTAATATGATGCTTGAACACACATAGACCCCTTTGAAGTGATTGATGACCTTTGGAGTGGCTCAAGAAGCTCTTGGATTGCTCAGATCACAAACCCTAGATGCAGATGACTTAGAACCAATGCAAAGACTTAAAAATGTGATATGAGATGTTATGATTGTGTTTATGCATATGAAATGATCATAAGCCATGGTGAAATGGGTGAGGGCAAATTTGGGGTGTTTACAATATCCTGATAAGACCAAGCAAAAACATCCACATACTCCCGAAGCATGTCAATAAGATGCTCCTTTACTGAATCTTGCAGGCAGGCCCAGATCTTAACTTCTTTCAAGTCTTCCTCTGTACCAAGATTAACCGTCTCAACTTCCTCTTGATGAGGAGTGATAACCTTCTCCTCTTGTCTCAACAACCTGGCTAGTTCTTCAGGTAGCTCATAATCTTATTCAACCCCTTTATCGGCTTGATTAATCAGATTATCAAAGTCATACGAAGTCATAGTGGTGTTGTTGTCGGTGCAGTCTGGAGGGCACTCTCTGCAAGGGTTTAGATTTGTTCATTTTAGTGATCAGTTTTATCTTGCTTAGAAAAAGTGAAAATGAAGTTATTATTTTGAAAAACATTGCCATTTTATTTTTGTACAAAAAATGAAAAACGAAAAACAGTGAGCGGAAAAGAAAAGACTCATTTGCAAAAGAAGTCCTGATATTCATTAATTGATCGTTTGCACAAAATACAAGATGGCCCGATTACAAAATGAGTCCTGACATCTTGGGCAAGATGCCGGACTTGATGCATGCTTTAAAAACAGGAAATAATAATTACTCTGCAGGAGTAACTCTTATAATTTCCTGGGAAGACCAGTTTGAGACATGGCTCCCCGGGATCCTTGGACGTATCCAGCTTTCCAGGTTGCGCTCGTCTTCTGACTCATCTTCCAAACTGTTCACCGCATCCGGGGTGAGCATTCCCCCGTTGACAAACTTGGGCTCCTTTGCAGCCTCTGGTTGATCTTGTCGAGTTGGTCTGTAACCCAATCCGAATCGGTCTTCTTTCTTTTCAACTGGCAGCAGCTTGCCCCAGCCTTGAGCGGTACCTTCCTAAACAACCTTCCGGGCTTGTTGATATGATGTGATGGAGGTCCCAGACACAGCAGATGTTTCATTGATATTAAGGGCTTCAAACCCTTGACTCATGGTCTCATGGATCTCCCCATCCATTTCAATGTATTTGAAAGTAGCCAGCTGGCTAACGAAGATATCCTCTTCCCCACAAATGGTAATGACTTGGCCCTCCCACTCAAATTTTAACTTCTGGTGAAGGGTTGACGTCACGGCGCCAGCGGCGTGTATCCATGGTCTACCCAATAGACAGCTGTAGGCAGGCTGTATATCCTTCACAAAGAAGGTTGTTTTGAAAACCTGTGGGCCAATCGTTATTGGCAACTCTATATCTCCCAGAACTGATCTTTTAGAACTGTCAAAGGCTTTCACTACCAAGTTGCTTGGGCATAGTGCCAATCCATCATGCTCCAGCTTCACAAGGGCTTTCTTGGGTAGGACATTGAGTGATGACCCTGTGTCCACCAATACGTGAGAAAGAACTGCACCATTACACTCCAAGGTAATGTGCAAAGCCTTGTTGTGATTGTGACCTTCCGTTGTCAGATCAGCGTTGGTAAATCCTAGTCCATGACTAGCGTTGACATTTCCAACCACAACCTCTAACTGATTGACAGTAATCTCCTCCGACACATAAGCTGCGTGCAGGACTTTTAATAGTGCGTTCCGATGAGCCTCAGAGCACATTAGCAATGATAGTATGGAAATCTTGGAAGGTGTTTGGTGAAGCTGGTCCACCACCTTATAATCACTCTTTTTGATTATCCGCATGAATTCATCAACCTCTTGATCAAAAGGAGTCTTCAAAGTTTCCTTAGCAACCGGTTCTTCTTGCACCATGCTCTTCCCTTTTGCCTTAGCAGCAACTTCTGCTTCAGCAATGGGTCTTGGTATTTGCGAGCCAAATAGACGTTCGCTTCTAGTGAAGCCTCCGCTTCCCCCCACATTGTCTATCTGAGGTGAAGAAGTTGATGACTCTAAAGTGATTTTCTGCCCCTCGCAGTATAAATCTGAACCATAATGCCAAGGGATGGCATTATTGCTTTCGTAAGGAACTGGCCCAGGCACTGTGATAGTGACCGGACTGATAGCAGCTGCAGAGGGGACCACAATGGTGTGTGGATCATAATATATGGTAACCGGAGCTCTGACAGGAGTAGTAATTTGTTGTGAATTGTTGGAAGGAACATTTGCGGGATCGTAGTATATCGTAACTGCTGAGACACTTTCATTAACTGTTGCTGATGTTGTAGTCGGTACTGGTGTTGAAGTTGTAGCAGGAACTGATGGAGTAATGGGTGTTGTCGTTGTAGAAGGAATTGTGACTGAACTTGTATCCGTTGAAGCGATTGACTGAATATTTGTTGGAGTTGTAGCAGAATCTGTTGGAACAATGGTTGCTGACGTTGTAGGAGTATCTGATATTGTTGATGAAGGATTTGTTGGAGTTGTAGTCACTGTTGTCGTAATCTAAAGAATGCCATCTCTAATGAGGCCATCTATGCCGTTTCCCAGTCTCTCACATCCATTAACAGCAATGTTGCAATATCCACAGCCGACTTCACATCCGGGAAGCACTTGGTATTCTAACAGCTGAGCTTTGATTTCAACCAAGGGTGTTCGGATTTGTGCAACACTGCTGATTAATGTGGATGGTTTGCCCTCCTCAATAGCATTAACCCTAGGCCCGTTGTGACTAGGCATTGGATTTCTTGTAACATTTGGAGGAGGTGCAAAATTGAGAGCTTTCGAGTCCACAAGATCCTGGACTTTCATCTGTAGGGCCCTGCACTTTTCAGTATTATGCCCCGGTGCATTTGAGTGGAATGCACACCTGGCATTCGCATCATAGTTCTTTGGCATATTGAGAGGATCTGGAGGAGCCAACGTCCTTAACTCAACGAGGTTGAGCTTTAGGAGTTGTGGCAAGAGTGCAGCATACGACATTGGGATTGGGTCAATTACCCTGTTTGCTTGTGATGGCCTTTGTTGGAAGGGATGCTGCTGTTGGTTGTTGCTGCTGTTGTTGTATGACCTTTGTTGCGGATAAAGAGCTTATTGTTGATACTGTGGTTGTTGTTGTTGAGGATAAGATGATTGTTGTGGAATTGGAGCTGGGATGGTAACATCTGCTACTGACCTGTGAGCATATTGTGGCTTGCCCCTGCTTGCATGAATGGAATTTGTTTCACCTGCCCTTCGGAGTCCCGCAAAAGGTTTTCTAGGATTGCTGGGGGAACTTGCACCACTGTCGGAGATTTTACCCATCTTCTGGAGACTTTCAATCCTCTCTCCGGCTATGACCACATCAGCAAAACTGGTAGAGGAGAAAGCAGCTAGTCTATCAATATAGGTCCCTTGCAATGTGTTCATGAACATGTCAGCCATTTCCCGTTCTGACATGGGTGGTTGGACAGCAGCAGCAAGCTGTCTCCACCTTTGGGCATAATCTCGGAAGCTCTCTCTAGAAGACTGAGACATGCCTATTAGAAGAGTTCTATTGGGAGCCATGTCTAGGTTGTACTGATATTGACGGATGAAAGCCTCAGCCAAATCCTTCCAGCATCTTATGGTGGCCCTAGACAAATGCGAATACCATTCTCTCGAAGCTCCAGTCAGACTGTCCTCAAAGTAGAACATCCACAGCTTTTCATCCATGGTATACGCTTTGAGCCTTCCCAAGAAAGACTGCAGATGAGTGCGAGGACAGGAGGTACCATTGTACTTTTCAAAGCATGGAGGTTTGAATTTGTAGGGAATTCTCACTCCATCCACTAGTCCCATGTCCATCACATCGAAGCCCAAAGAATTCTGAGACTCCAAAGATCTTAACTTTTCAGCAATCTCGTCCAATCTCCTGTCATATACCTCATCTCCAGCCCCGATGACAGTAAACTGTTCTCCCTGGGGATCCTCCTGCAAGATTTGGCCCCCAGCAGCATTACCTTGACCATTCCTTGGGATGTTAACTTCTGGATCCAGATGAGGTCCATATACTGGTGGGTTAATACGAGGCTGGCCTCCTTCATTGTTGTTAGTTCCTCGTGTTCCCAAATGAGGCTCTTCAGGAGTTTGTCTTTCCACCAGCTCTCTTAACCTTTCTTGACTCTGGGCTAGGCCAGTCATCACTGCCATGAATTGAGACATCTGCTTTCTCATCTCCACTCTCTTGTTGGCCATCTGATTTCTGACCTCAGTCAGATCCTGCTGTACTTGTTCCATTTGAATGCCGGGAAGGTTGTTAGGAGTCGGGTACCGGTGCGTGCAGTTGACAGGGAACACTCGGCGACGAGCAATGTATCCTGAAGTGACAACAAAGTTAGAAACAAAGATAATAATAAAACCTACGAAACAAAACAAAGTTATTATGCAATGTGTCGTACCCCGAAAAATACGACCTTACGCGATCCGAAATGTACGGAGTCAGGCGCCGGACGGACTGAAGAGTCGCCACCTAATTTTATTTATTCCCAAAGAGGGAAAGGGAAGATATAGATACAACCCGAGAGGAGAAGGATGAGGAAAAAGGTCAACGGAACCATTGCCTGGGTTCGGGAGTCGGTTATGCAGGGGGAAGGTATTAGCACCCCCTACATCCACCGTACTCGATGGGAACCATCTAAGTTAACGCGTGAGAAATGATGTCTATGCTTAAACGAATTGCTTGCTAGAGGGAAATGAGTTGGATTATAAGTTAGATTGAACCTAGGTGCTCGGCAAGGATTGAGATCCTCGTGCCTACGTACTCCCGTGTGCAATGGGAAAGTCAGAGCCTCGTAGTTCGGCCTACTAAGGGTATTGGTTGTTGATTTTATTACCTTTCGTCGATGAAAGGGTTTAGGAGTTGAAATGCACTAAAGACTATGGATAGTTTATCTCGCCCAACAAGACGAGTGTCCTGCGTCGAAATAATCGGAGCGAGTAACGAGAGCTCGTTATCCTCCTTTCTACCGCTTAAGGCTCGTGGCATACAGATCTTCTCGTATTTATTAAAGTGTTTTATTTCCTAAGACCGCTTGACGTTGGATCAAGGGTTTGGATCTAATCGAAACGTTTTGGTTTTTTGGAGGTTAAAGGGTAAATGCAAGTGGAGGTTATTTTTGTGGTTTTGTTAGCGAGGCACGAAGTGCTCGACTCGCAAGGTAAGGTGGATCCTAAACGAAACAATAACTGAAAAATAAAGTGTAAGTGTGCGAGTGTAATCACATGGCATTGGACCAAGGATTCAAAAATAAATAAAATACGGAAAATAAAGTGCGTACAAATTAATGGGAGAGGGATACAAAATAAATACAGGGGATTGCGCGAAATAAAAAGGTCTCGTTGTAGTTAGCCCAAGAGGAAGCGTGTGTGCAGTGTTTTGAACGGTTCGAAGGCGTTCGGCCTTTTAATCGGGACACAACTATTCGAAGGCGTTGGACCTTTTAATCGAGCGCAACTATTCGAAGGCGTTGGACCTTTTTGGGACGCGTCAAAATTTATTTCATTTACTTCCTTAGAGCCGGTTTAAAGAAACCGTTCTATGAGGAGTCGAAACACATTTTTTTTGTAGTGCGAGAATAAATAAATAAATGGAAATAAATGAATAAATTAAATTGCCAAAAAATAAATAGAATAATAAATTGAATAATTAAATAAATTAAATAATGTTAAGAATAATAATATAAACTAAATTAATTTAAATGCTTTTTTTGTCAAAATAATAAAATAATAAAAAGGTAATTACAAGGAGGGCCTCATATTGACCGAATATCACCGATTAAAATCGGGCGAAAAATCGGCCTTTTATGATATCATTGGCCCCTTTCTGACTAAATTGATAATAAAGAGAATAATTATGAACTATTTAGACATAGAAGAAATAAAATATTAATCTCATAATAATTTTGAAACTAAAATAAATCAAAAATACAAGTATACAAAATATTGAAGTAAATAAATCAAAAATACAAGTAAACAAAATAAATAAATCAAAAATATAAGTAAACAAAATATTGAAGTAAATAGAAACCCAAAAGAAAATAAATGAAATAGAAATATGAGAAAGAGGTGCAGTGCTGATGATGTGTTGGTGCATATAAAAAATCTTCAATAAATGGTAAGAATAAAAGAAATAAAAATCTAACCATACCAAAAATTCTTGAATTTTTATGAATTAGAATAAATAGAAAATCCTTGAGTAAACAAAATAAAAACTTAACATACGAAATCAAAGAGTTAAAATTAAAAAAATAAAAAATAAAAACATAAATAGTCAGTATGCGTGGCTTTACCTAATAGTATTTACATATTGAAATCAAATATAAACTAATTTTATATAAAAAAAAAGAATGAGAAAGAAAAGAAACCCTTCAAAGATGAAACCACGCCGATGAAAACACAGCAAACCCTCTTTCAGTTATCAACGAATGCTCTCTCCCTCAAACGGTTCGCTTCACGTCCACCTTCCTCAAGCTTTTCGTTCTGCCATCCCCGAATCTGTCTCGCGATTTCCGGCGGCGGTAACCCTTACGAATGTCTCTCCCTCACTGCCTCTCGTCAGCCTCTCTTAGTCTCTGGTTTCGGCGTGATTCGGATATGGATTCGTCCGGCGGGTTTCTTGTTGAAAGGCGGTGGGTCGGAGGGTGGTTCGACGGATCGGGTTGCGGTTGCAAGGGTGATGGAGGTGAACGATGTTGAAGATTTGTAATTGGTTTCGTTTTGGTCTGAGTTAACGACGTGTTTGGGTTCGTCGGTTTGTGGCGTAAATGGTGCTTTTGCTTTTTACTGTGCGCGGTTTCAGATCTGTGTGGTGGGTTTTGTTCAGTTCGTGAGATGGTCTGGCGCGGTTAGCTTCAGAGATGGTTTTCACGGTGTTTTGATGGGTGGTCCGCGGTTGGCTTTGTGAGGGTCGGTTTTGGTTGAGTTTCATGCGGTTTTGCACGGTGAAGGGGTTCCGACGCGGTGGGGTTGCGGAAGGTTTCTATTTGTGTTTAGAATGGTGATAATGATGCAGAAGGGTTCTGGCTGGGAGGTCGTTTCAGAAGGTGACAGTAAAAAAAAGGTTGGTGTGTGTTAGCCGGGTGATGGCTGTTGGTTAAGGTTTCGCATTTGTTGTTTATTCACATAGGATTAGCTTGTTTGGTTAATGAAGGAATGGTGGTTGTCAATGGTATATATTTTTTTGAGAAATCCGAAAGTGAAGCTGGGTTATTTGATATTTCTTTGCAGATTTTCTTGCGGTCTCCCTCTTTTCTGTTTTCTTTCAAATGGTTTTATAGCAGAAGAAGAGAATGTGAAGGGTGGAATAGAGATTTTGATGTTGTGGAATCTCCATTTTCATCGAATCGTACGGATTGATGAGTGCACATTGCGCACGGCATACAGGTTGTTACAAAGGTTTCCGTTGGAATTGCTTGGAGCCACTTTGTGAAAGGCTGATTTTTTTATTTTGTCGTTTGTGAATTGTTTCTTGGATGGAAAATTTAATTGAAGGTGGGGTCATGGTGTATACTAAGATATTTGTTGATGAATTCTTATAAGTAAGTGGCATAGCAAGAAAAGTGTGACGTGAATAAAATAAAATAAAAAAGAAGATTGAGTGAGATCAATGTTAGTGAGTAGATGAGAAAATATGTGATAGGAAAACAAGTGTGCTGAAGTATTCTTCCTTTTTTTGCTGTTTAATCAGATAATAATAATAATAATAATAATAATAATAATAATAATAATAATAAAAAAATAAATAAACAATAATAATAATAAATAATAGAAAAAATAATAATAAAAAAAATAATAGTAAACGAAATAGTAAGAAAATGGAAAAGAAAATGATAATAACAATGTGGTTTCCTTATAATTAAATTTTTGTAGGAAAGAAAAGTAAATGGGTTAGGAATAAATTTGGATAAAATATTTTACAAATAAATAATAATAATAGCAACGGGATAATGAAAAGAAAATAATAGTGATAGATTTTTGTAAGTTTTCGGATAATGACTAAAAATAAAATGCTCTTTTGATAATATTAAAAACAAAGAAAAAGATTTGAATTTCTTTAAATTTTAAAGAGAAAATAGATGCATTGCTTTTTTTTCGATTTTTCGAATATCAGACAGATAAATAAAGTGGTACATATTTTTTTGAATTTTTAAATAAAAATTAGACAGTAAAATGGTGTGGGTAGGACAAATTTGGGGTATGACAGATGCCCCTATCGAATTGGCTTAGACCGAATAAGATGAACTGGCTCGCGTTCAATCTTTCAAGGTATAAGATAATTAGATATTAACAGACTCCAAATTTGTCCGAAAAAAAAGAAATTGTGAAAATAACAGATGATTAAAACTGGAAATAATGGGTGACACAACAAGCCACAATTGACAAAATAAAATCACTTATCACCAGAGGATGATAAGGCAAATGACTGAAAATAAAATCACTTATCATCAGAGGATGATAAGGCAAATAACTGAAAATAAAAATCACTTATCAACAGAGGATGATAAGGCAACAGACTGAAAATAAAATCACTTATCAACAGAGGATGATAAGGCAATAAACAGAAAATAAAATCACTTATCACCAGAGGATGATAAGGCAAATAACTGAAAATAAAATCACTTATCACCAGAGGATGATAAGGCAAATAACTAAAAATAAACTCACTTATCAACAGAGGATGATAAGGAAAAAGACAGAGAAATAAAATCACTTATCACCAGAGGATGATAAGGCAAATAACTGAAAAATAAAATCACTTATCACCAGAGGATGATAAGGCAAATAACTGAAAATAAAATCACTTATCACCAGAGTATGATAAGGCAATAAACCGAAAAATAAAATCACTTATCACCAGAGGATGATAAGGCAAATAACTGAAAATAAAATCACTTATCACCAGGGGATGATAAGGCAAATAACTGAAAATAAACTCACTTATCAACAGAGGATGATAAGGCAAAAGACAGAGAAATAAAATCACTTATCAACAGAGGAAGATAAGGCGAAAGACAGAAAATAAAATCACTTATCAACTGAGGAAGATAAGGCGAATAACTGAAATTAAAATCACTTATCAACAGAGGAAGATAAGGTGAATAAACTTTAAATACGACCACTGAATCCTCCGGGGAGACGCCTGGAATCTTCAACTGATATGATCCTGACTTCCACTGGGGAAAGGATTGGGGACTTGGGCTGATCCTGGATCCTGAATTATGCACGTATGCTTGATTTTTTGAGATGGTATTCCATAAGGATGGAGATACGATGCAAATGTTTATGCACTGAGATGTAAGTTGAAACTGTTGGGGAAAATAAAAAGTTTGATTTGTTTAGGCATGCATATGATACACATGTTGCAAACGATTGATGTAAATGATGCGTATGACGTTGATGATGCATAATGATGCATATGAAGTAATTGAAATGAAAGGTATCAGCTTGGTGGACTTTTGGTTTGGTAGTTGCCAATAATGATTGGACTTTGGGTGGGTGGAGGGCTTGATTCCCCGACACTCGATCTTCGACGATGTATGATCAGAAGATGGATCTGAAAGTTCCAAGTTTGGTTATCTGCTGATGAACGAAGCGACTTAATTGACACATGAAGACTGATTTTGCTTTGAATGGTTGCCAATGTCTAGCAAGGACCGCCTGTTCAGATGGGGGAATATAGGAAGATTTGCTCCTTGTTTGCTTGCCCCTGCCTGTAGGGTATCTGAAATAAAATTGATGGGAAGCTTTGATAATGGCCATGACATGACCTGCCCCTGATTAAGCTTTTGAAGGTGATCTTGCCCCTGACTGGGTTGTTGAAAGATGATTTTTCCTATGATTAGACTGTTGAGGTAGTCTGGATTCATGTTGGCACTAATGAAGTTCAAATTTCTCTCTTGATTGCCCCTTGTTGGGATTGTACTGATGTCATGCACTAAATTGCAATTAAATTGTTCATATACAAATGGTAATGTTAATGTAAAGTTCATGTAAGTTTTGAGAAGATCAATTTATTTGAATGGCTGTGATAGTGTGACGAATGGACCGTTAGTCCAAACGAGGTGCTGATTTAGAAAGTGCGTGAAAAATGCAGCAAGAATGATGTGCAAACGAGATTGAAGATTAGCAAATATATGGGAGTCAATTTACGCAACCTTGTTGGTAGCGTGCTTTCAGAATAAACCCTGCCTCAATTAGGACTTTTGAGGGTTGTAACGTGGTCTGGTTAATGGTTTGAGAAACAAAAGATATAAGGCTCAAAGTTTGATTTGTACCCACCCCTTCTTCGTGATGTTCTCCAGTCCTATGTTCAGTTGACTTTACTCATGCATTTGTTTTGACATTGCAAGAGTGAAACGAAAGCTTTAAAGTTTGCTTGAAAATGACAGTCATCTTATTTTGCTGTTGGTGACCCTTTGATTTTTTGATTTGGTGGTCACTGATATTTGTTTTGTTTTTGTTGAGGATTTGAGTTCCTCTTTTGATTTTGAGACTAAGTCTCCCTTTGGGTGTTCAACTTAGTGGTTTTTTCTTTTCTTTTTGTTTGAATGTTGTGCCTGCCAAGTCATTTGCTGATGGTCCTCTGACGGGATGTCTCATCTTGCAATTTGAAGGTGTAGTCAGGCTAACTGAACAACTACCCTGTCCCGGGTTAAACGTAAGGGTTGTATCCGAAAGAAACTCCGACTTCTAGGCTCGAAGTGGTTGGCTAGGGATTAACTCCTTATATCTCCAGTGTTTGGGGATTTGAAAGAATGCCAGTACATCATTGACGAAGTTTTATCCGAAAGCATACCGCAACAGTAATGGGTATTTCGTTTTCATCATCCTCCCTCAAATATTTTCTAAAGCGAAGTGAGGGAAATATTTTTGTGATTTTGTGATAAATGATAAATATGAGCGAATGCGAATAAATTGATTCCAAACATGCATAAACAAAACATTAACATAACCAAGTACAAATGATAACAATGTTCAGAGCAAATAGTACTTAAACAAACATTACAAAACAACAGGAATGCGGAAATAATAAATGGCACTGGCTGCCTTGATTTGAGGAATTGAACTTCTCTTGATTGAATGCTTCAAAGTGGGAGACTACTCAGCTTGGTCTTCAACAACCCCTTCAAATGACTTCATTTGTTGGCACCGTGCGGCGGCATTGGATCGTTCTGGACATTTGCATTTCTCGGAGTGAGAGTGAGGTCCTTAGAGTTGATCATATCCTAAATCAAGTGTTTGAAAGCATGTCAATTCTCGATGGTATGACCTGGAGTGCCTTTGTGATACTCACAGCGAGCATTGGCATCATAGTTCCGGGCATTGTTAGTCTGAGGTGGCATATCTCTCAAAGTAAGAGGTCCTTTTGCTGTTAGCTGTTTGAAGATTTCAGTATATGTCATAGGCAGGGGATCAATATGCCTATCATATCCTCTTTGTTGATATGGTGGACGCTGTTGAGGAGCGCGTTGTTGTTGTTGACCAGGCCGTGGTGGATAAGCCGGTTGTTGGTACGGATTGGGCGCATACTGCGCAGCTGCAACCATAGGACGTGGTTGATGAGCCATCTGAGGCGGAAATAGAGCTTGAAAGGCCTGCTGGTAAGGCATTGGAGGAACTGGTGGATATGGCATAGGAGCATATTGTGCCGCAGCAACATAGGGATACTGATAGTAGGGAACTGATGCAGGTGCACTCTGTTGAAAATTCCCATTTGCAGTAGAAACGGCATTTGTTTCACCCTTCTTGTACCCATTGAAAGGTTTTTTGGCATTATTTTGACTGCTAGAACCTCCTTGGATCTTTCCACTTTTCAGACCCTCTTCAATTCTTTCTCCGACCATCACCATGTCTGAAAATCCAGAAGATACGCTGCTGATCAGCTTCTCGTAGTATTGCCCTTGCAGGGTACCCATGAAGATATCGATCAGTTCACGGTCAACCAATGGAGGATGAACTCTGGCAGCTAACTCCCTCCAGCGTTGGGCGTACTCCTTAAAGGATTCTCTTTCCTTTTGAGACATACTATGAAGTTGAGTACGGTTAGGAGCTAAGTCAGTGTTGTACTTGTACTGCTTTTTGAATGCATCAGATAAATCGAGCCAAGTACGAACATTGTTGCGCTCAAGTTGCATGTACCATTCTAGAGACGCTCCAGACAGGCTGTCTTGGAAGCAATGGATCATAAGCTTATCATCTTTGGCATGAGCAGCCATTTTTCTGCAGTACATCCTCAAATGAAGCTCAGGACAGCTGAGGCCTTTGTATTTCTCGAATTCTGGAAGTTTGAATTTAGCAGGGATCACAACATCTGGAACTAAGCACATGTCTGCAGCACTCAGAGAGGTTGAGTTGTGTCCTTCCATGATTCGGAGTTTTTCAGCTAACCCGCGACACATCTTCATAGCTTCAGATTCTTGATCAGCATGAAGATTGGTGATTGGAAAAGCAGTATGCATCTCATACTCAACTTGATGATTCTCTTCAGTTTGAGAAAACTTGACTTGAGTTGGAATAGGTTGAGCTTGAGGAATGGCACCAACAGTAACACCAGAAGCAGGTATCGGTTGGGAAGTGACCTCTTCAACAGCAGGAGTGAAACCTGGAGGCAAACCATAAACCAAAGGATTTGGAACGGGAACTGAAGGCATTGCTCGTGAGGTAGATCCTTGCACTTGAGCGTTGTTCATTGCGGCAGCAGCTTCGAGACGTTCTTCCATTCTAGCCAAAGCTTGCAAAGTCTCATAAATATGGTCAATCTTTCCCTGACCGAGTCAATCTCTTCTCTCATAGCAGCTTGCTCTTCTTGAATCACGTCCATCAGTCTTCTTGTGTTTGCTCGAGTTAAGTACGGGCGTCTAGCTCGATATGGGCGTCGAGAAACCAGCTTGATTTACTGAAGATGGAGGAGCATGAAATAAGTTTTGGTTTTGGAATGAAATGAAATATGAATATTTAATGCAAATGAGATGATATGCAATGTCAGAATCCAGGATCACAAGATCAGGGTCTCATGAGTCCAAGGTACAGATGGAGGATACTCTGATCAGGAACTCACTGGGTAGACTCTAAAGTTTTAGGGATCCCAAAGTTATCAATTTATATGGCTGTTCATCACACGCGTCATAAGCATGACGGTTGATTGACTCCGCCATATGAATCTATTTTGGGTGAGATCTTCGTATCGCCAACCCACAAGAGAAAATTTTCTCGGGAGTCCATACTACGTGATCACCGACACAAGGTTTAAAACAAAGTCCTGGAGTTATGGAACTTTTCTCAACTGTTTGATGCACGTGTCAATTTCATACATTCTTGACAATCAATCAACTCCATTGAGTAAGTCTATTCCCGGTGAGGTTTTCGTATCGAGCCACGCGAGGGTGAACCCTGGTGCCGAATACTATGCAACCATCAACCGATGTTTTTAAGCAGAAGGTTCTTAAAAGTCCTCGAATTTGATGACTCTAATGAAAGCAACTGAGCACACACGTCAAGGACTTGACGGTTGTTAGTATTCTCATCAGAATCTACTCCAAGTGAGGTTTTCGTATCGACAACCCACGAGAGAGGTTCTCTCGGGAGCCCATACTACACAACCTCGCTAACTTATGTTTGTACCCGCAAGCCCGGGTATAGAGCCTTTCCCTCAAGTTTCTTTTGCAAAGTATCGATCCAAATTATAGTACCAAGGAGCCACAAGATATATAAGATGGAATGCGATAAAGAAAGCGATAAAAATAAACAAGCAAGGCATAAAAGTAAACATTCAAACAAACGCGGGAATCTAGACTAGGCTTGACTCGCATAGGGGTGAACCAATCCCCAGCAGAGTCGCCAGTTGTCGTACCCCGAAAAATACGACCTCACGCGATCCGAAAAGGACGGAGTCACGCGCCGGACGGACTGAAGAGTCGCCACCTAATTCTATTTATTCCCGAAGAGGGAAAGGGAAGATATAGATACAACCCGGGAGGAGAAGGATGAGGACAAAGGTCAACAGAACCATTGCCTGGGTTCGGGAGTCGGTTATGCAGGGAGAAGGTATTAGCACCCCCTACATCCATCGTACTCGATGGGAACCATCTAAGTTAACTTGCGAGAAAGGATGTCTATGCTTAAACGAATTGCTTGCTAGAGGGAAATGAGTTGGATTATAAGTTAGATTGAACCTAAGTGCTCGGCAAGGATTGAGATCCTCGTGCCTACGTACTCCCGTGTGCAATGGGAAAGTCAGAGCCTCGTAGTTCGGCCTACTAAGGGTATTGGTTGTTGATTTTATTACCTTTCGTCGATGAAAGGGTTTAGGAGTTGAAATGCACTAAAGACTATGGATAGTTTATCTCGCCCAAAAAGACGAGCGTCCTGCGTCGAAATAATCGGAGCGAGTAACGAGAGCTCATTATCCTCCTTTCTACCGCTTAAGGCTCGTGGCGTACAGATCTTCTCGTATTTATTAAAGTGTTTTATTTCCTAAGACCGCTTGACGTTGGATCAAGGGTTTGGATCTAATCAAAACGTTTTGGTTTTTTGGAGGTTAAAGGGTAAATGCAAGTGGAGGTTATTTTTGTGGTTTTTGTTAGCGAGGCACGAAGCGCTCGGCTCGCAAGGTAAGGTGGATCCTAAACGAAACGATAATTGAAAAATAAAGTGTAAGTGTGCGAGTGTAATCGCTTGGCGTTGGACCAAGGATTCAGAAATAAATAAAATACGGAAAATAAAGTGCGTACAAATTAATGGGAGAGGGATACAAAATAAATACAGGGGATTGCGCGAAATAAAAAGGTCTCGTTGTAGTTAGCCCAAGAGGAAGCGTGTGTGCAGTGTTTTGAACGGTTCGAAGGCGTTCGGCCTTTTAATCGGGACACAACTATTCGAAGGCGTTGGACCTTTTAATCGAGCGCAACTATTCGAAGGCGTTGGACCTTTTTGGGACGCGTCGAAATTTATTTCGTTTACTTCCTTAGAGCCGGTTTAAAGAAACTGTTCTATGAGGAGTCGAAACACATTTTTTTTGTAGTGCGAGAATAAATAAATAAATGGAAATAAATGAATAAATTAAATTGCCAAAAAATAAATTGAATAATAAATTGAATAATTAAATAAATTAAATAATGTTAAGAATAATAATATAAACTAAATTAATTTAAATGCTTTTTTTGTCAAAATAATAAAATAATAAAAAGGTAATTACAAGGAGGGCCTCATATTGACCGAATATCACCGATTAAAATCGGGCGAAAAATCGGCCTTTTATGATATCATTGACCCCTTTCTGACTAAATTGATAATAAATAGAATAATTATGAACTATTTAGACATAGAAGAAATAAAATATTAATCTCATAATAATTTTGAAACTAAAATAAATCAAAAATACAAGTATACAAAATATTGAAGTAAATAAATCAAAAATACAAGTAAACAAAATAAATAAATCAAAAATATAAGTAAACAAAATATTGAAGTAAATAGTAACCCAAAAGAAAATAAATGAAATAGAAATATGAGAAAGAGGTGCAGTGCTGATGATGTGTTGGTGCATATAAAAAATCTTCAATAAATGGCAAAAATAAAAGAAATAAAAATCTAACCATACCCAAAATTCTTGAATTTTTATGAATTAGAATAAATAGAAAATCCTTGAGTAAACAAAATAAAAACTTAACATACGAAATCAAAGAGTTAAAATTAAAAAAATAAAAAATAAAAACTTAATAGCCAGTATGCGTGGCTATACCTAATAGTATGTACATATTGAAATCAAATATAAACTATTTTTATATAAAAAAAAGAATGAGAAAGAAAAGAAACCCTTCAAAGATGAAACCACGCCGATGAAAACACAGCAAACCCTCTTTCAGTTATCAACGAATGCTCTCTCCCTCAAACGGTTCGCTTCACGTCCACCTTCCTCAAGCTTTTTGTTCTGCCATCCCCGGATCTGTCTCGCGATTTCCGGCGGCGGTAACCCTCACGAATGTCTCTCCCTCACTGCCTCTCGTCAGCCTCTCTCCGTCTCTGGTTTCGGCGTGATTCGGATATGGATTCGTCCGGCGGGTTTCTTGTTGAAAGGCGGTGGGTCGGAGGGTGGTTCGACGGATCGGGTTGCGGTTGCAAGGGTGATGGAGGTGAACGATGTTGAAGATTTGTAATTGGTTTCGTTTTGGTCTGAGTTAACGGCGTGTTTGGGTTCGTCGATTTGTGGCGTAAATGGTGCTTTCGCTTTTTACTGTGCGCGGTTTCGGATCTGTGTGGTGGGTTTTGTTCAGTTCGTGAGATGGTCTGGCGCGATTAGCTTCAGAGATGGTTTTCACGGTGTTTTGATGGGTGGTCCGCGGTTGGCTTTGTGAGGGTCAGTTTTGGTTGAGTTTCATGCGGTTTTGCACGGTGAAGGGGTTCCGACACGGTGGGGTTGCGGAAGGTTTCTGTTTGTGTTTAGAATGGTGATGATGATGCAGAAGGGTTCTGGATGGGAGGTCGTTTCAGAAGGTGACAGTAAAAAAAAGGTTGGTGTGCGTTAGCCGAGTGATGGCTGTTGGTTAAGGTTTCGCATTTGTTGTTTATTCACATAAGATTAGCTTTTTTGGTTAATGAAGGAATGGTGGTTGTCAATGGTATATATTTTTTTGAGAAATCCGAAAGTGAAGCTGGGTTATTTGATATTTCTTTGCAGATTTTCTTGCGGTCTCCCTCTTTTCTGTTTTCTTTCAAATGGTTTTATAGCAGAAGAAGAGAATGTGAAGGGTGGAATAGAGATTTTGCTGTTGTGGAATCTCCATTTTCATCGAATCGTACGGATTGATGAGTGCACATTGCGCACGGCATACAGGTTGTTACCAATGTTTCCGTTGGAATTGCTTGGAGCCACTTTGTGAAAGGCTGATTTTTTTTTTGTCGTTTGTGAATTGTTTCTTGGATGGAAAATTTAATTGAAGGTGGGGTCATGGTGTATACTAAGATATTTGTTGATGAATTCTTATAAGTAAGTGGCATAGCAAGAAAAGTGTGATGTGAATAAAATAAAATAAAAAAGAAAATTGAGTGAGATCAATGTTAGTGAGTAGATGAGAAAATATGTGATAGGAAAACAAGTGTGCTGAAGTATTCTTCCTTTTTTTGCTGTTTAATCAGTTAATAATAATAATAATAATAATTGAAATAATAATAATAATAAATAAATAAATAAACAATAATAATAATGAAATTCTGTGATCAGGTACGAGATGTCGAATGAGATGTTTAAACACTTGAAGACTTGACCAAAACTTAAAGTGCAGGAAAATTAAACAACACAGGAATTTGTTAACCCAGTTCAGTGTATAACCACACTTACATCTGGGGGCTACCAAGCCAGGAAGGAAATCCAATATAAGTAATATTAATTCTAGATTTAAACCACTCAGTTTAATCTTTCACTTAATATCTACCCAATGCAATTTCTACCTAAGACACAACTTAGATATGAGTACCAACTCACTCCCCCTCAATCACACAGTGATGTGTTTACAAGTTTAATAAAATTGAAGTCATACTTCAAACAAAACAGCTTGATCTTACTTCACAGTTTCAATCAAGACACAAATACACTTTTGCGTAAAAGCTCATAAAGTGGTACACATTAACAACCTGCTATTAAAACACAACCACCCTATTTAGTCTTCTTAATTTTGCACTCTATTCTGAGAGTTTCTGTTGCTTAAATAGGTGTTTGGATATTGGGCTTTCTGTAGGTTTATCCAATCCTGATACGGATGCAGCCATCACCTTGAATTAGGGTTTGTTACTTCCTAGATTCTAGGTGATTCAGTTCTTCTGATTATACTGAAGTCATATAACAAAACTCCCTATAGATGCGCCTACTTCTGTTTCATCCATCCATAATTAATTCCAGATAACTTCCCTTAATTTACTCAATTCTGTTAATCATTAATTAATTCTGATAGCAGGTTTGAGATGTCACAACATCTGGTGTGACATCCTGAAAACTGAACTTAATTCATTTACTGATACAATGTCACAACATCTGGTGTGACATCCTGAATTAAGTTCATTTACTTATACTCTGTTTGTGACATTCTGAACTAAATTCATTACTTCTTGTTGGTCAAAAATTCTGCCAATTCTAAACATCTACAAACTCCCCCTTTGGCTAATTTTTGGCTAACATACTTTTCTGGTTTATCAGAGTGCAGCAGAATTTCTTATATCAGAGTACAACAGTTCTTTTCTGTTTAGTCATGTGAGAGTTTACTCCCCCTCAAACCTACATGTTTTCAGACTTGTTGCAACAGAAATTACTCATCAAAAACACAGCTTTTGTTCAGAAACAAACAGAAGTTTTTCATTAATCAGTAAGCTACATCATACATTGTTCAGCTCTCTTCTCCCCCTTGTTAGACATAAATTGGGGCCAAAGTTTTACAGAAGAAATACAAAAGCAAGATCAAAATATAATGCTGGAGCAGACATTACATATTCCTCACATACATGGTTCACTCAGAATCCTCATATTCAGTGTCTTCCTCTTCTTCAGTTTCTTCATCACAAGCAGCGGCTTTCTGAGCACTCTCTTCAATCTCCAGCCTTTGGATATTCTCCTCAAGCTTCAGCTTCCTGACATCCAGTTCTTTGCATGTGTTCTTCAGCTCAGCAATCAAAGCATCTTTGGAGATTGGATTCTTTGCCTTTGAAGATCCAGCAGATGTCCCAGAGGGAGCTTCAATATCAGATGCATGATGACTTAAGAACAGCTTGTAGTGGAAGGCCAGGGGACTCTCTCTTTTGCATATTGAATCCTTCTTAGTGAGGATACCTGGATACTGGCTAAGTATTATTCCACCCAGCAGAGAAGGGAAGGCAATAGGCAGCTTTGTTGCAGATGATCCAGCATGCTTCAATGTCTGATAAAAAATATAAGCCCCAAAATCCAGCTTTGTTTGGGTGCCCACAGCATATATAAACCTGCCCAATCCAGTTGCTATTGAGGAGGTATGGTTAGTAGGGACCCAGTTTGCAGTGCCAATCCTATGCAGCATTGCATACTTCCTTGTTATCAAGCTAACATAAAGCTTCCCCTTGACTGGCCAAGTCTTGACCTGATTAGCAGTGATGACCTTGCAAACCTGGTTATCAGTCTTCCCTAACTCATTAGGTCCATCAGATTCTCTTCCTAGATAATGGTTGATAACCCTAGGAGAGAATTCCACACATCTCCCTCTTACATATACCTTTCTGAAGTCAGCTGACTTACCATCAGCACAGTCTTCTTGGAGGTTGACAGTAAATTCCTTAACTAGCAGCTCATAGCAAGGAGAGAAATTTGATACTGTTTTGAATAATCCAGCAGAAGAGATGAGATCAATTACCTCAGTGCACTCAAGTGCATTGCTGCTCAGCTCTCTTTCAAGTGCTACCCTTCTTTGGTAGACAAATTTCCATCTGCTCACACTTGATACATGATGGAATGAAATGTTGTCCAGAGGAGCTTCTGGAACAGCAGTGGAGGACCTTGAAGGTGCTGGTTTCTTCTTTGGTGGGGATGTTGGGACATCCACTTCAACATCTGAATCTGGAGGGGTGACAGCTTTCCTCTTCTGTGGATTCACCTTGCTCCATTGTTTGGTAGGACCAAAAGCAACTTTAGCTTTATCCTTCTTTGGTGTAGGTTGCTTCTTCTCAGGAGTTGCATGTCCTGCAGTATTCTTTTCCTTCCTAGTCCTAAGCCTTTTGGCTATGCTAGGGTTTACAGAAGCAATGATTTCTGTGTCAGAATCATGCTCTATGTTTACAACAGGAGGAGGTTGAGCAGTCTCCTCTTCAGCAGGTGGATCAACAGAGGCTTGATCTTCAGTGGAGGCCTTGTGCTGGTCCTCAGATGTTTCATCATCACCATCAGTGGAG
Organism: Lathyrus aphaca; assembly: GCA_963966055.1. NCBI lineage: Eukaryota > Viridiplantae > Streptophyta > Magnoliopsida > Fabales > Fabaceae > Lathyrus > Lathyrus aphaca. The sequence goes on from OZ014523.1 coordinate 168,664,367, forward strand.
GCCTTTTGTTGGTCCTCAGATGTTTCAACATCTATTGGGACATCCTGTTGAGCAGGAGTGTCCTCTTCATCCTGATTTTGTTGTTCTTCTTGTGGAGCTGGCATGGTGTTCAGAGGGATAGATATGCCACTCACAACTCTTTGCTCAGACAAAATCCTGTTCACCAGTTCCTTTATAGAATCATCCACATATTCAGAAGCTTTTGGAGTGGTGTTTGAGGATGAAGGCATTCCTTTGACTTTGCTAAAGATAGGTTCCTTTTCCCTTCTCACAGTAGGGGTTCTTGGCTTTTGAGCAAGAGGAACACTTCCTCTGATTTCGTCTATTGGAGTTGAATCCATAGGTACCACAGAGATGGGGGTTGCATGCACCACATCTTCTTGGTTGAGAATTTCTTCAGAGAGGTTAGGGTTTTGATGTTGAGACATTTTCGAAAGTGGTGGATGAAGAGTTTAGGGTTGAATGATTTTGATGAGTTCTGAAAGTCAGTTAGAAAATGCAATTCGTTTTGAGAGGATGATGAGAAGATGAATAGCTGAGAACTAGCTGATATTTTTATAAGTAGCCGTTACTTGGAGAAATTTTAGGAGTGGAATACCCAGAGTCCTTGACCAGACTGGTGTTGCCATCTGGTGATCATGCCACACAATATCATATGACATGTTGGCACATCTCCATAACTGTTATATTTCACATAAACAGATTCCCAATTTACCCCTTAGGTTTTCAAATTGGGTAGCATCCAAAGCTTTAGTAAATATATCAGCCAATTGCAGATTTGTAGCTACATGTTCTAATGAGATCACTTTCTCTTCCACAAGATCTCTGATGAAATGATGCCTGATATCAATATGCTTGGTCCTGCTATGTTGGATAGGATTCTTTGATATGTTAATAGCACTTAAGTTGTCACAGTACAATGTCATGACATCTTGTGGGACATTGTACTCTGTGAGCATTTGCTTCATCCAAACCAATTGTGAACAACTGCTTCCAGCTGCAATATATTCAGCTTCAGCAATAGATAAGGATACACAATTTTGTTTCTTACTGAACCAAGAAATCAAATTGTTTCCTAGAAAGAAGCATCCTCCTGATGTGCTTTTTCTGTCATCAGCACTTCCAGTCTAATCAGCATCACAAAATCCAGTGAGAATTGGTTTGCATGCATGAAAGTACATTATGCCATAGTCACAAGTACCATTGACATATTTCAGAATTCTCTTGACTTGGTTTAGATGACTAACTTTTTGATCAGCTTGATATCTTGCACATACACCTACTGCAAAGGCTATGTCTGGTCTGCTAGCAGTCAGATATAATAAGCTTCCAATCATACTTCTGTATAGGCTTTGGTCTACATTCTCACCCTTGTCATCTTTAGTCAGCTTTAAGTGTGTGGGGGCAGGAGTTCTCTTATGAGTAGCATTGTCCATCCCAAATTTCTTGACAATGTTCTTAGCATACTTGCTTTGGGAAATGAACATGGAGTCCTCCATTTGCTTTATTTGCAATCCAAGAAAGTAGGTTAATTCTCCTACTAGGCTCATCTCAAATTCAGATTCCATTTGAGTGACAAAATGTTTAACCATCCTGTCTGACATCCCACCAAAAACAATGTCATCTACATATATTTGAGCAATCATGACATTTCCTTCTTCATCTTTAACAAACAAGGTTTTGTATATTCCACCTTTCATGTACCCTTGCTTGATAAGAAAAGTAGTCAGCCTTTCATACCATGCTCTTGGAGCTTGCTTCAGTCCATAAAGAGCCTTCCTTAGTTTGTACACATGATTTAGACAGCTTGGATCAACAAATCCTTTAGGCTGTTCTACATATACTTCTTCATTAAGATATCCATTTAGAAAGGCACTTTTCACATCCATTTGAAATAGCTTGAACTTCAAGATACAAGCAATTCCTAAAAGTAGTCTGATTGATTCAAGCCTTGCTACTGGTGCAAAGGTTTCATCAAAGTCTACTCCCTCAATTTGTGTGCATCCTTGAGCTACAAGTCTAGCTTTATTCTTTGTAACAACTCCCTGCTCATTTGACTTGTTCTTATACACCCATTTAGTGCCAATGACATTTATGTCATCAGGTCTAGGAACAAGATCCCACACTTCATTCCTTGTGAATTGACTTAATTCATCTTGCATAGCACAAATCCAGTATTCATCAGTAAGAGCTTCCTTGATGTTTTTAGGTTCTATTTTTGAGACAAAACACGAACCTGAAATCACCTCTCTTGATCTAGTGCTTACACCTTTATTGGGATCACCAATTATCAAATCTTTGGGATGATCCTTATGGATTCTTATGGAGGGAGGTTTGCTGGATTTTTCTGTCCTTGCATCAGTTTGAGTGAAGTCAGGATGATCACTCTTTTCTTCAACTTCAGTTTGGCTGTCAGCAGATGTTCCAACATCTTCTGTATCATCTGCAGAAGCATCATCAATTATCACATTTATGGACTCCATGATAACCTTGGTTCTAGAGTTAAATACTCTATAGGCTCTGCTGTTTATAGAGTATCCAAGGAAAATCCCTTCATCACTTTTAGGATCCATTTTTCTTCTTTGCTCCCTATCAGCCAGAATATAACAATTACTTCCAAACACATGGAAGTACTTAACTGTGGGTTTTCTGCCCTTCCAGACTTCATAGAATGTGGACAAGGTTCCTTTCCTTAGAGTGACTCTATTATGGATGTAACAAGTTGTGTTCATAGCTTCAACCCAGAAGTACAATGGTAAATTTTTAGCATGAATCATAGCTCTTGCTGATTCTTGGATAGTTCTATTCTTCCTCTCAACAATCCCATTCTGTTGAGGAGTGATTGGTGAAGAGTATTCATGATTTATTCCTTCTGAAGAACAGAAATCTAAGAATTTTTTATTCTCAAACTCCTTTCCATGGTCACTTCTTATTCTGACCACACAACTGGCTTTTTCTCTTTGTATTCTTTGGCATAAATCTTTGAATACATCAAATACATCAGACTTTTCTTTGATAAAATTTATCCATGTATACCTTTAAAAGTCATCAACCACCACATAGTCATACCTCTTACCACCAATGCTCTCAACCTGCATAGGTCCCATAAGATCCATATTCAATAATTCCAAAACTTTGGATGTTTTCAGATGTTGGAGCTTTGGATGGGACATCTTGGTTTGCTTGCCTATTTGACATTCACCACATATTTTTCCATCATCAATCTTCAGTTTAGGAATACCTCTCACAGCTTCCATAGATATGATTTTCTTTATGCCTCTGAAATGAAGATGACCCAGTCTTTGGTACCATAGTTTCACTTCTTCTTCTTTGGCTAAAGAACAAGTTGAAGTGAGACTGAAGTCTTGAGGTTCCCACATGTAACAGTTGTCTTTAGATCTGGCTCCTCTCATGACAACCTTCTGTTCTTTATTAGACACTATGCATTCAGTTTTGGTAAAGTTTACACTGTACCCTTGATCACATAATTGACTTATGCTGATCAAGTTAGCAGTCAATCCTTTTACCAGCAGCACATCATCTAGTGTTGGTACATCTGGACAGTCCAAGGTCCCAACTCCCTTGATTTCTCCTTTAGCTCCATCTCCAAAGGTTACATATCTGGATGAATATGACTTTAAGTCTACTAGCAGATTCTTCAATCCAGTCATGTGTCTTGAACATCCACTGTCAAAGTACCAGTCTTCTTTAGCTGATACTCTTAGAGATGTATGAGCTATATATGCAACACCCTTCTTTGACCATTTGTATTGAGGTTTCTTTTGATACCTCTGCCCTGTGCAGTATCCATTAGTAGAGCTCCAAGGTTGTTTGTTGAACTTGTTCTTGGGCATGTAGCTTTGATCAGCATGAAGACTAGCTTTAGGTACCCATACTTTCTTGATGACTTCTGTCTTCTGCTTAGGGGGTTGCTGATATCTTTGATGTTGATGTCTATGCAGCACTTTCTTGGTAACCTCTATCTTTTGCTTAGGAGGTTGCTGATACATCTGATTTGGATATCCATGCAACTTGTAGCAATGAGGTTTGATGTGTCCAAACCTTCCACAATGATGACATCTCCATCTTTGATACTTCTTCTTCATTATATTCTTTTCATGATGTTGAGACATCTGTTGGAACATTATGTTTGACTTTGTGTTCTTTTCATGATGTTGAAGCATCTGTTGGGACATCTTGTTTGACTGTATGGAATTTGAAGTAGTTTTGCTGGTGCTAGCTGCAACCTTATGAACTTTGTTAAATCCCAGTCCACTTCTATCCCCTGAATGCTTATTGTTGTTGAGAATAATATCCAGTGTGTTTGAGCTACTATTCAACATTCTAACAGATTTGGACATATGCTCTAACTTGGAGTTGAGAAGGCTTACTTCACTTTTCAAGGAGTCAATGATCTCTAGATCACTTGTTTTTTCATCCTTTAGTGCCTCAATCTGCTTCTTCTGCTTTATACTCTCCATGCATATTTCAGTGCTCCTTTTAACCAGTTCTCTGTATGATTGCTCAAGCTCTTCAAAAGTAAGCTCCTCATCACTAGACTCACTTTCAGATTCACATAATCCAGCTAGAGCAGTGATATGCTTAGCTGATTCTTCTTCTGAATCACATCCTGAGTCTTCATCAGACCAGGTTACAGAGAGACCTTTCTTCTGCCTTTTTAAATAGGTAGGACATTCATTTCTGATGTTTCCATATCCTTCACATCCATGGAATTTAATCCCTTTATCTTGATTGGTCTTTTCATCATAATTTGACCTTCTATTAGCATCATAAGGTCTTTTATTCTCAGAAGAGTTTGAGTATCTTCCACTTGGTTTGGACTTGTCTTCCATCTTTCAGAGAATCTTTTTGAATTGTCTTCCAAGCATAGCAATGGTTTCTGATAAATTTTCTTCAGGTTCTGCTTCATTAATTTCTTCTTCTTTATCAGTATTTGACACCAAGGCTATGCTTTTGTTCTTCTTTACAGTTGTGTCATTCATTCCCATCTCAAATGTTTACAGGGAACCAATGAGCTCTTCTACCTTCATTGTGCATATGTCTTGAGCTTCTTCTATTGCTGTGACCTTCATTTTCAAATCTTTTTGGCAAAGATCTGAGAATCTTTCTTACAAGCTTTTCATCAATCATCTTTTCTCCCAAAGCACCAGAAGTATTGGCTATTTCTAAGTTGTTCATGTAGAACTCATGAATTGTCTCATCTTCCTTCATTCTCAAGTTTTCAAACTTGGTGGTGAGAAGTTGAAGTCTTGACATCTTCACCTTTGATGTTCCTTCATGAGTTGTTTTGAGAGTGTTCCAAACATCTTTGGCCAGCTCACAATGATGCACAAGTCTGAAGATGTTCCTATCAATGCCATTAAACAAAGCATTTAAGGCCTTGGAATTGCCAAGTGATGAATCTTCTTCCTCCTTACTCCATTCTTCTTCAGGTTTCAACACATTTGCTCCATCTTTGTTGTCTTGGATAGGGTGTTCCCATCCATTGTTGAATGCTTTCCAGGCCCTATTATCAAGTGATCTTAAGAATGCTACCATTCTTGGCTTCCAGTAGTCATAATTAGATCCATCCAATATAGGTGGTCTGTTTACAAATCCTACATCTCTGTCCATGTTTCTAGAATTTGCAGTCCCTAGATCTCACCCAGTTAAACAATCAGGGTGCCTGCTCTTATGCCAATTGAAATTCTGTGATCAGGTACGAGATGTCGAATGAGATGTTTAAACACTTGAAGACTTGACCAAAACTTAAAGTGCAGGAAAATTAAACAACACAGGAATTTGTTAACCCAGTTCAGTGTATAACCACACTTACATCTGGGGGCTACCAAGCCAGGAAGGAAATCCAATATAAGTAATATTAATTCTAGACTTAAACCACTCAGTTTAATCTTTCACTTAATATCTACCCAATGCAATTTCTACCTAAGACATAACTTAGATATGAGTACCAACTCACTCCCCCTCAATCACACAGTGATGTGTTTACAAGGTTAATAAAATTGAAGTCATACTTCAAACAAAACAGCTTGATCTTACTTCACAGTTTCAATCAAGACACAAATACACTTTTGCTTAAAAGCTCATAAAGTGGAACACATTAACAACCTGCTATTAAAACACAACCACCCTATTTAGTCTTCTTAATTTCGTACTTTATTCTGAGAGTTTCTGTTGCTTAAATAGGTGTTTGGATTTTGGGCTTTCTGTAGGTTTATCCAATCCTGATACGCATGCAGCCATCACCTTGAATTAGGGTTTGTTACTTCCTAGATTCTAGGTGATTCAGTTCTTCTGATTATACTGAAGTCATATAACAAAACTCCGTACAGATGCGCCTACTTCTGTTTCATCCATCCATAATTAATTCCAGATAACTTCCCTTAATTTACTCAGTTCTGTTAATCATTAATTAATTCTGGTAGCAGGTTTGAGATGTCACAACATCTGGTGTGACATCCTGAAAACTGAACTTAATTCATTTACTGATACAATGTCACAACATCTGGTGTGACATCCTGAATTAAGTTCATTTACTTATACTCTGTTTGTGACATTCTGAACTAAATTCATTACTTCTTGTTGGTAAAAAATTCTGCCAATTCTAAACATCTACAAATAATAAATAATAGAAAAAAAATAAATAATAAAAATAATAATAGTAAAATAAATAGTAAGAAAATGGAAAAGAAAATGATAATAACAATGTGGTTTCCTTATAATTAAATTTTTGTAGGAAAGAAAAGTAAATGGGTTAGGAATAAATTTGGATAAAATATTTTACAAATAAATAATAATAATAGCAACGGGATAATGAAAAGAAAATAATAGTGATATATTTTTGTAAGTTTTCGGATAATGACTAAAAATAAAATGCTCTTTTGATAATATTAAAAACAAAGAAAAAGATTTGAATTTCTTTAAATTTTAAAGAGAAAATAGATGCATTGCTTTTTTTTCTTCGATTTTTCGAATATCAGACAGATAAATAAAGTGGTACATATTATTTTGAATTTTTAAATAAAGATTAGACAATAAAATGGTGCGGGTAGGACAAATTTGGGGTATGACACAATGCAGTATGCTTATTTGTTTTTCCAAGGTATCCGGTTTGGTTCTTGGTTTTTACCTTTCCAGACCTCAAGGAAGATGCTTGATGTTGTTGAGAGAAAGACCAAAATGAAAACAAACTAAAATATATTACAAATGGTGAACCATACATAGTTTGTTTTACAACACATGCCTCAGGAGGGTCAAAACACAACAATAGGAAAAGTACATCAAATGGAAATAAACAACAAGCAAAGAATCAAACATCCAGTCCAAACTCATCTTCTCTGACCTCCTTCAAGAGTGCCTCAGTCACTGGACCAGCTGGGTGCTCTGTAATGGTCCTGATGAGGAGGTTCCTGGTAGCAATGGCAGTAGTCAGCTTCTTGTGCCTGTCCTGGTCCTTTGATCTCTTCAATCCTGTCTGAGCTTCAACTCTGATATCTCTTTTTGTGCAGCCAACAAAGCTTCCTGGTGCTTCTTCTCATTGGCTTCTAACGGCTCAATCTTGGCTTGAGTCTTCTGGTCTTCTTGTGTATGGGCTTTAGTGATCCTGACCCACCTAGCCTGACTCTCTTGCAGATAGTGCTTAGCCCTAGCTTTTTGAATTTCGGCCTCTTTACAGGCATTATTCAATATCTGTTCCCCAGCCCTTGCTTTCCTGATGTAGTCCTCTGTCCTCTCAATTTTGGAAAGATGCTCCACCATGAGCTTTTCCAATCTCTCAATGTCCAGACGACCATCACTTCTTTCCCACAAAGTCTTCTTCAAGGCCTGAGATAGCTGCTCATTCCTTTCCTTCAACTTTTCAAACTCCTCTAGGATAACTGTTGCTGCAGGATGTACTGTGGATGGTCCAGGTATGTCTTCCAAGGTGAAAGGCATTCTGGAAATCTGAGCTCTAGTACGAGACCAGTCTAAGTACTGAGCTGAAGCAACGTTGTTACATCTTCCAAGAATAGCTACTACTTTTGTCTGGATGTTGTCCCAAGCCCAGGATGCTTGTCTGACAACAGCTGAATTAGGTTGCACTTCGCAGTATAGGGTCTCAACTAAATCCTGTCCTTTGGGAGGGTGAACTAAGGCATATCCCAATTGTCTCTTAAATAGTAAAGGGTTGTAATTGATGCAACCTTTTACTCCTATTAGAGGCACATTTGGGTATTGTCCACAGCTAGTGATAATGTCCTTGCTCTTGGTGCTCTGGGTGCACCATCTGATATCATCTGAAGTCAAGGCAATGAGCCTCTTAGCCCAATTCTTCTGCTGGTGGGGATTCAAGAAAGCATATGAATTAGGCAGGTGTCTGAGCAGCCAGGTGTAAAACAAAGGAGCATAACATCTTACCAACTTCCCCCTTTGTTTCTCATTCCTCTGATGAATGGAGTAGTAAAAATCTCCTAGCAGTGTAGGTACTGGGTTCTTCAGAAGAAACAGATGGATGGCATTCTTGCTGACAAATTTAGGCTCATCTGCAAACAGTATAGCCCCATATATGCTGAGGGCTAATAGTGCACAGACTGCCCTCCATTCTCCCAATGAAGCCTTCAAGATGGCCTGAGAAACCAAGAAATCCAAATGCAAACCAGGAATCCCAGCCTTTGTTGTCATGCCTTGCTCAATCAGGGCAGGCTCCAAGTACAATGCCCTTGATATCTCTTCATTCCTGGGAGCAGTCATCTCTGGGTTGAAGGGGATTCCACCTCTGATAGGCACTCCAATCAATAAAGAAAACTCCTCCAGCAGAGGCCCTAGGTGGAAGTCTGGAAATGTGAAGTATCTCAAAGGAGGGTCATAGAACTGCAAGCATGTGTGGATCATGCTTCTCTGAGAAGAATCAAGATCCATGACCATGTCCAAAATTCCCCCGTAGTGTTCCCTAAACAGTGGGATGTGGTCAGGTATGATAAGTGAATGGACCTGCCTGATGCCAGTCAACACAGACTCAAAGAAGTGGTAAGATATGTTGCTCTTCCTGGGAGTAGTCATGAGTGCTGCTGAAGAAGCTGAAGACAAATGCTGATGAAGATCACAGACTGAAGCTGGAAATAAATCTCTGACAGACTGATGCTGGTGGTGATAGAGATAAATGAAGCAGATGCTGATGAAGACAGTTGAAGCAGAGGTCTAAGCAAAAGAAGGGGTCAAAACCAAATCCAAGATACAAGGAGGTGGATACCCTGAAAAGCAAATAAACAAATGTTAAATGATGCAATGATGATATATGCAAATGATATGCAAGGGTTTGTGATTAAGCTGGATCTGATTATCTGTCTTGATATAAGGCCCATGTATGTTCAAAAGTCCAGATGAAGGCTCAGAAATCCAGTAACCAGGGTGGGGGACTCAAATAAAGAGTCACAATTCCAGGGTTAATCACAAGAACTGTCCAAAGTGGAATACTCTTAAACAAAACAGTAATAGGGTATGATGTGGCCAAGAGTTCCTGCAAACCTATAAACAGCCCAACCCCCTCACAGGTAATGTTCTAGAACAAGGATCCTCAGACTTGGATCAGTTATGAGAAGTGTAAACACTTTTAACCAGGAGGTACAATGTTTACAATAACCATAAAAGATCCTCCTCTAATTCACCTCAGCTTCTGAAGGTCATAATAAAAGGTCATCCAAACTTAGCAGGCTTCCCAAATAGCCCTAGCACTACAGGAAATCTGTAGCACAGAGTTCTCAAGAAGAAACCCACATCTGAACCGTGTTTCATATTCCCGCACCAGACCGAAATGGAATGGGAAAGAACATGAACCACTCTAGCCTAGGTGTCACTCAGGTCCCAGGTATAGGACCTTAAACTCTCAATGGAACCCCACCCACCAATACAGAAAACCAGATCCAGCAAATGACAGTATGATGCATATAAAAAACTATAAAGAAAGCAATAAGTAAAGTTGTACATAAAGCAATAAATAAAGAAAAATAAATGAACACACATAGCACATAACACCCCAGTAAACACAAATCAAACAAGCGCTAGGAGGAACCCACAAAAAGAACCGGAAGCCCTGGTTGCAATATAAGGGTCCCCAGCAGAGTCGCCAAGCTGTCGCTCCCACCTGATGACACCTGGTCAAGAGGGGTAAAGACGCGAACGGTCGGCGAAAGAGAAAGGATGAAAAGAGTCGCCAGCTAGGCATTTTTATCCCGAAGGAAAGGTAATGCTCCATAAACCTAAGAAAAGATGGATAAGACGGTTGCGAACCAGAGAAACTAATTGTCTATCGTACTCGATGGGATCCACGCTTAAAAGATTGTGTTTAAAGGGGTAGTGTATGTGCTATCTGTGTGCAAAAGCTGGAAAAGAATGCAAGTGTCAGTGCTGGAAAGAAGTGTGAAGTGAATAAAAGAGTGTTAGTGTAAGGAAAGAATGTGAAGCTCAAGACTATGAGGCTTAAAGAATAATGCTGGAAGAGGGGGGATGTACAGAGACTTTTGTTCGATAACTGTTTAAGTTATGCTACGTATCCTCTCGTGCAATGAGGAAGTCAGAACACCGTAGTTCGACTCAAAGAGACTGAAAGATAAATTGACTGATGAACTGCTTGCTTGTCTATGCTCAAGTGTATGACCTGTCTGGCTCAGGTGCTAATTGTCTTGCATTAGACGGAAGAAGTGAGTTCTCGTTTGTGAGTGAATGAGGTGAGAAAAGAATTCCGAAGGAGACAATTATTGTTTGCTCTGATGTTTTCAATCTTTTATTGCTTTTTTGTGTTTGTCATAAGTTAATGAGCTTAAGCCTAAACCAAGGGTTAGTAAACTCATAATATCCTCCCTTTGATCAGGGATAATGAGAATACCTTAAGTATGAAGTAAACACCTCAAACTTAGTTACCATGATGTAGGATTAAAATCATTAACCTACTTGCATTTATTTAGATGTTTTTTGGAGTTTTTGTTTGGTGTTAAGTAATGAGTTTAAGCCATAATCGAGGATTTAATGGACCCATTACACCATCCTAATAGAAGGATAATAGATGAGAACATTTAAGCTGAGGAAGGCTCCTCAACTTAATCCATGATTAGGGATTAACCTCATGACAAAACAAAACCTTTATTAGAGTGGATTTTAGTTAATGGTGAGATTAAGAAATGGATTTTATGGTTTGTAAGACAACTTGAGGGGGACTTGTCCATTAACACTAGGGTTAGTCCTTCTTAACCAATTAAGGAAGAATTAGAACCATTATGCAAGGCCAAAGTTACAAGCTTGATGTCTTAGTGATTATTAGGTGGATTGATTAAAGGATTTAAACACATTAAAGTTTTAACACTTAGGATTAAAGTTATATACTCCATCCTAATAGAAGGATACATGCATAACCCTAATCACAAAGCCTTAAAACCTTTAAGGTTTAGTCCTTGATTAAGAGATGAGAAGAGAAGACTCAAAGATGACATAAAAGTAAAACTAATGGGGGACTAATCAAATCCTAGTTGTGCTCATGCTTGGGTATTCCTAGGGTTTATGAAGCTTGCAAGAAAATCTTCAGAGAAGCCACCAAGGAAGAATCAGATGAAAAGAAAAGAAGCAGCAAGAAGCAAGACAACTTGCTTCACTTAAGAAGACAAGTTGCTTGAAGAAAGAAGAAAGAGAAAGGGCATGAATGAGCAAGCTCACTCAAATAGAAAAGTAAAATGCAGCAATGAATGCATAAAGAGATGTGAAGAGATTATGAGAAGTGAAGGCAACAGATCTAAGGGCTATGGTTTAAACCAGGGACGCGTGAATTGACCAGTGCGCGCATCTGAATGGCTGATATTCAAACTTCACTAATTACGCAATTAAACCCTAATCTGAACCCTGATGACTTTCAGGTGACCGGAACAGTGTTCCAGTCATCTTCTCCAGCCAGTTCAAAAACCTAACTTCTTCCTTAGGCAATTGTAAACCCTCTAAAGCTCCAGATCACAACTCCTAATCACCTTAATCAAGAATCAAGCATGGAAATTCATTTATCTTTCAACATAAACCAGATTCGAATCAATCAAGTTTTCAGGTCAAACTTTCAGAGACATGGTTCAGGCTCAAAACTCAATCATTTTTAAAACCAACAAGCACAACATGATCAGTGAATCATAAGCAACATTTCTATGGCATGAAAAACGATTTCTGGAAAAAATGTTCTTGGTGATACCTGAACTGAAGCTTTCGAAAATGGTATTGGCTGGCTGCTTCTTTGCTTCAAATCAGCTTCAATGATCCTCCTGAAGAGCTTGCAGTGCTTGGTTGGAGTTTATATAGCCTCTATGTGAAGTTGGCTGATACTCAGTTCAAGAAATGTGAAAATCGTTTTTTTGAGTTGAGGTGTTTCAAGGAAAGATAAAGGGTGGGAAATGATCAGTGATGGATGCGTAGTTGAACGGTGGAAAACGTTTGAAGATTTGTTGGCTGAGCTATGAGTTTCGAAAGCTTTTGCAAGTTAGAGTGATTTTTTGTATGCTGAGGATTCTCAAGTTTTTTGCTGCAATATTGTGTGTTATGAGCTGTGTTTGATCCACATAACAAGCTGTGATAGGTCAGAGAGTGGGTGGTGGCCTATGGTGATTGGTATGGGCAAGTTGCCAAAATGTCAAAAGTTTTGTACTTGAGGTATGGGCTGGTTTTACAGCTGGCTTTTGGCTTGTCCTGGCTCAGCATAGATCAAGGAGAGCCATAGATTTGAAATGGAGGTGATTCAGCAAGCTTGTGAAAGGTTATGTACCCTTTTGCAATTTTCATGAAGTTTGGCCCCTTTTGAATTTCTTGATGTTCAAGGAATGGGATGAAATGATTCTTGGGCCAATTCTGATCCTTAGGCAATGCATTATGATGTTAAGACATGTAGAAGTGTGTTTGAGGTCACAAAAATGCTTGGCATGAGAATTTGCAAGTTTCCCTCTTTGGTGTAAAAGTGAAATTTATGTGATTTTTCCCAACTTTGACAAGCCATAACTTGAGTTCTATGATGAATTAGATCAAGTTCTTGTACTTTTTGAAAAGGGAATGATTCAATCTACAACTTTCATGACCAAGAATTTTTCATTTGAAGCATTTTTGAATCAAAAAGAGGAGGTTGAAAAACTTTCCCAAAATGGCAAGTTTGCATTACAAGTCACTTTCCCAAAATGGCAACTTTGCAAATGACTTGAAATTCTTCAATTTTGTGAACTTATAACTTCTTCTAAGATCAAATAAAGATCATATACACCCAAAATGATGGAGAAGACCCTTTGGTTGGATGATTGGGTGCCTCAGATGCCCTGATTTTGCACTGACTTGTTCAAGAAGTCATCTATTGATCAGATGCCTTCCCCATTGAATTTCTTCATGAAAATTGGTATACATGATCCTTACGTCATATAGAGACCAATAGAAACAATAATGACCAAAAAATTTGGAGTTATGGCCTTTGAAACCAAAACCCTAATTTTAGGTCATCTGTGCAGTTGAACTTGGCTCTACTTCCATGCCTTTCTCAGTTCTTGTGATTCTTTGACTTTCTTGATCTTTGGAGGATAAAATATGATGCTTGAACATACATGGACCCTCTTGAGATGATTGGAGACCTTTGGAGTGGCTCAGATAGCTCAGTGATGGTTCAAATCACAAACCCTAGATGCAGATGACTTTGAACCAATGCAGTGAAGCAAAAATGCAATATGAAATGATATGATTGAACTTATGAAAATGAAAAGAATCACAAGCCATGGTGAAATGAGTGAGGGAAAATTTGGGGTGTTTACAATGCTCCATGGAAATGGAAATTCTACGCTTTGGAGGATGCAAATGTAATGATGATTACTAAATGCAAATGCAAATGCAAAGGGGGTCTCCTGAGGAGGAGACAACAGATATCCAGAATGGCTTGACTGGGGAGAAATGATGATCACTGCATTGATCTGGTTAGTCCTTGTGAGGAGAAGACAACTCTGCGGGGGAGGCTGTCAATGATACATCGGCTCTGAACTGCCGCCATTGCCAAAAAAATAAATTGGACTTTGGGATTGGAGGGCCAAGACCCTGCTGGAGATGAACTCTTCTTGCTAGGTACGCTACCCGTTGAACTCTGGTGGGGAAGTGAAATCTTCTGACTTGGCTAGGGAAACCAATGTTTAATACTGCTGAGAAGGAAATAAAATCCTTATATTGCTGGGGATTGCCCCTGTATTGGCGGGAAGTCTCTGCTTGGGGAGACCATCAATCTTCTTTCACCACCACTGGGGAACATTTCAATTTCCACTCTACTGGTGATGACAGATGATGTCAGTGATAAAGCTTCTTGCTGAAGATACGAGCTCAAGAAGTAACCTTTTATTTGCCGCACTACTGGAGAAGGGATTGTCTAATGAGACTTGCTAAGGAATTCTGATCGATGAAGCAGCTCTTGAAGTACTGTGCTAACAATGGCTTTGCTTCTAACCTTTGGGTTGATAGGTTGCCAACTAATCATGAGTGAACAATGGATCCTTGCGATTTTCAAACTTGCCTCAGATTAAGGTCCATCAGAAGGAAATGCCTCAAGAGGATTTTACAGAAAACATGACATACGAAATGCCTCAGTGTCTTCAAACTCTTGGAGAGATTCGTCGGATCTAGAAGTAAATGCCCCAGCCTGCAGGGTCTGTACCTCATATCACTGTGAGATATTCTTCCCCAGTATATTGAACTCTGTGTAGGTGCCTCCGATTAACTGTCTTTGAGAGAAAGTAACTTCTAGTGCTCTTGGGGTGGCCTGCCCCAGTACGAGCCTTGAAGTGACCACCTATGACTGACTGTGCTTTGAAGTAAATACCCATACTGCATACTCCTGGAGAGATTTGAGTCTCGAAGTGACTGCCCCAGTTTGGCTGAATTTTGAAGAGATTGCTCGATGTGATTGCCCCAGATTAGTTGGCTCTTACCACGTCTGGTTGGGAAAGTCCCCACTCAATGGAGTTTCTTGAAAAAGTGCATCTCAACATATTGTCCTTCGGAAATTTCAGACTTCTCAACTTGGCAAGATTAAGCTTCTAGAGTGAATTTTTATGATGCCCAATAAATATATTCAAATAGAAAATGTTTAGTTTGAGAATGAAAAGTCTAATGCAACACACATGTTAATCTTG
Source organism: Lathyrus aphaca (assembly GCA_963966055.1). Taxonomy (NCBI): domain Eukaryota; kingdom Viridiplantae; phylum Streptophyta; class Magnoliopsida; order Fabales; family Fabaceae; genus Lathyrus; species Lathyrus aphaca. The sequence goes on from OZ014523.1 coordinate 168,679,537, forward strand.
AAGTTTTACTGTAAAAAGATGTCGCAAACATTTGTGAGCGAATCACTGGTTAAAATACGACCTTGATTTTTGATAGAAGAAACATGCATATGTAACACCAACCCAATTCTTTTAGCACAACTCATAGGAGTCAGGAACGCTGTCTCGTGGTAGTACGCTCTCAAAAATAACACTGTTTCAGTTAGGACTTTTGAGGGTTGTATCGTGGCCTGGTTCACGGTTATAGAAACAAAGGATACAGGCTCGAAGTTTATTGGTACCCACCCCTCTTCATGATGTTCTTCATTCCTATGTTCAGCTAGCTTTCACAAGCGCTCACCCCTCAAAAAGGTTTTGTGATGGTTAAGGAACCAATTACACTAATGGTTTAAGCGCCAATCAGGTTGTTGTTGGGAGTCAGTCACCCATATTGTCTTTGGTGTCTGTGCCGCACGACTTTGTTCTTGTTTAAGGATCTTTCTTGTGTAATCCTCTTCGTTTTTCGCTTTTTCATCATTTTTCTTATCCCTAACTTTTTCCTGGACTGATTCTTGTGAATCTTTGATTATGGAGTCCAGCAGGATGCCCTAACTTTTTCCTAAGTCGCTTGTTTTCAAGTTTCGACTTAGCGGGCTTGTTTTCATTCATTTTTTCTCATTCTCTCTTTTTGAACAAATCGTGTGACACTGGTTGTCTGGAATGCTTTGAAAGGGTCGTGGCTGCCTCACTTCTTGGTTGTTTGAGGGATAACCATTGTGGTTTCCGGTCTTTGGACCTATTGATTGGGATAACCAATGTGGTTTCAGGTCATTGGACCTCTTGATTTGGTACAACTAAAGGTAACGGATCCTCAGATGTGCACTCCTTTTTGAAATTTGAACGCTCGGTCAAATTAACTGACGCCTACCCTGCCCCTGGGTTACATGCAAAGGGTTTTTTCATGTGAAAAGAAACTCCTACTTCAAGGCTCAAATGGGTTGGCAAGGGTCTATCTCCCTTATATCTCCGGTGTTTAGGATTTGAAACAATGCCTGTACATCGTCAATAGGGTCTTTCTCAAAAGCACACTGTCATACCCCAAATTTGTCCTACCTTTATTATTTTTATTTTTATTTTCTGTTCATCAATCATTAGTCAAAAATTCAAAAAAAATGCATTTATTATTTTCAGACTAAAAAATTTTCAAATTTTCTATTTATATTATCATAAGTTTCTTACTTTATTTTATTTAGTCATTTTAGGAAAAAGTATATAAAAAGATCTATTATTATTATTAAAACCATTTTGCATAAATCCATTGTGTCTCCTTTATTTATTTATTTATTTATTATTTTTATTTATTTTTTAAGCCCATCACCAAATAAATTTCTTCCATATTCCTATCTTTTATTATTATTTTCTTTTATTATTATTTCCATTAATATTATTATCATTTTTATTGTTATTACCATTTTTATTATTAGCATTATTATTATTATTATTATTATTATTTTTATCCATTAGTATTATATTATTGTTATTATTATTATTACTTTATACCTTTATTATTATTTTCATATTAATTTTGTTATCATCTTTATTAGTATTGTTACTACTATTATTATATCATACTGCATTTATTCACTACACACTTGTGACCTATTATCCAATGCCAGCACCACTTGCATTTCACGCAGCACCCACAAGCAATTTCCAGCCTGGCCACAATTCAACTTCCTCCGTACAGCTCACCTTTTCTTCTTTTTTTTCATCAGCAAAATTCCACTCACAACAAAATTCAAAACACAACAAGGCCACTACTTAAATCAGCAGCAATTGCAAAACAAACAAAAAAACCATAACGAATCCACCCTTTCACCCATAAAATTTCCAAAACCCAAAATCTCAATAACAGATAACTTCATAAAATTTCCTGCAAACCACCCTCTCATTTAACCATTTTCTGCAAAATCTTCAACAAACCATCAACAACTTCAACCAAAACACACCCTCAACCCTTCACCCATTTAATTTTCTGCATAAGCCAAATGAAAATAATCACACCAAGATTGTGATTATTCACTGCAGAACCCAGAAATTGATCTGAAAATCACTAAACCATAAAACCAACTCACAGTGAAAGCACCAACAAAAAAACGCGTGAAACTCAGATTCGCTTAACCCGCTGCCTAGACCCGTCTCACCACCGAGGACCCTCTCAAAACCGTTTTGTCCTCACTGAGCCAAACACCACCATCCCACCACTGAGCTTCAACGCCTCACCGCGAGCTCAACCAAAATCGCGAATAACTCTGAACTGAGTGAGAAAGACACCGCACAAACTCGAAGTCACTCCACCGACCTTTCTCACCACTACACAAGCCAAAACGAACCAAATCTGAGCGAGAAACAAGGTTCGCCGGAGGTCCACAATCACATCACCGCACGACCATCGTAAAGCCAAGAAAAAAAGAGCCAAGCGAACGCGACCACAAAACTTTCATCACTGTCGCACAAATCTGAGACAGAGAGACTGTGCGAACACCGAAACCATCCCTGAATTGCACGGAAATCGTAGATTCGCCGACGATAATCACCGGTCGTCACAGATTGAATCGGGAGATCGCGAGCGAGAGAGTGGAATCACCACAAGCGGAAGAGATCTTCGGGCGAACCGCAACCAAATCGCGAATGACAACGGCGCTGTGAGTGAGGTTAGGAATCGGAATCTGCGACGGAGGGTGTGAACGAGAGACGTGTTGTTTGCCGTCATTGAGATACAGGGTTCGTCCTTTTCGTTTCTTCCTTTTTTTCAGAATTTGTTTTTTCATTTTGATATAAAAAGAGAACATGTTTATTTTATTTATGTTTCATTTTGTTTTTTTTTATTTTTAAAAACTTTATTATTTTGTTATATAACTATCACACAAAATTCAGGATTAGACTATTGGACTTGGCTTGTAACAGTTATTTTTTCTTTTCACATTTATTCCTTTCACATTTTTTTAATTCGTTTTTTTATTATTATTGTTTACCTAGTTCTTTTTTCTTTTCTAATCCTGGGCTCAAGCCCATATGTCCATGAATTTGATTCTGCTTTCCACACCACATACCAACGATGCACACACCTTCACAAATCTTACTTTTTACTTTTAGCTTCTCTTTATTTTTATTAAAATTCATGCTGTGTTTTTTAACTTAGGTTAATTTTATCTCTCCATTCTTGTTTAAGTTATATTAAGATTTAATTTTGAGATCCATTTTCTCTTTTAATTTGGAAACTCATTTTCATTATCTTACAATTTTCTCTCTTTAGTTTTTTTCTATTATCGTATTTGGGCCAATGATATCATAAAAGGCCAAATTTTCGCCCGATTTTAATCGGTGATTTTTGGTCAATATGAGGCCCTCATTGTAATTAATTTTCCATTATTTTATTATTTCGATAAACAAACATTAATTTAATTTATTCTTAATATTATTTCATTTAATTATTTAATTCATTATTCTATTTTAATTTAATTCTCGCAATTTAATTCAATTTATTCATTTAATTCGCATTTTAAATTACGATTCGACTCCTCATAGAACGATTTCATTAAATCGGCTCTAAGGCAGTTCACGAACAAAATTTCGTCGCGTCCCAAAAAGGTCCAACGCCTTCGAATAGTTGCGCTCGATTAAAAGGTCCAACGCCTTCGAATAGTTGCGTCCCGATTAAACAGGCCGAACGCCTTCGAATAGTTCAAACACACTACACACACACTTTCTCTTGGGCTAATTACAACGAGACCTTTTTATTTCGCGCAATCCCCTGTATTTATTTTGTATCCCTCTCCCTTTAATTTGTACGCACTTTTATTTCTCTCATTTTATTTCTGAATCCTTGGTCCAACGCCAAGCGATTGCACTTGCACACTCGCACCTTTTTATTTCGTTTCGTTTAGGATCCACCTTACTTTGCGAGCCGAGCGCTTCGTGCCTCGCTGACAAAACCACAAAAACAAACCTCCAAGTTGCATTTACCCTTTAACCTCAAAAAACCAAAACGTTTCGATTAGATCCAAACCCTTGATCCAACGTCAAGCGGTCTTAGGAAATAAAACACATTTTAATAATACGAGAAGAACTGTACGCCACGAGCCTTAAGCGGTAGAAAGGAGGATAACGAGCTCTCGTTACTCGCTCTGATTATTTCAACGCAGGACGCTCGTCCTGTTGGGCGAGATAAACTATCCCTAGTCTTTAGTTCATTTCAACTCCTAAACCCTTTCGTCGAAGAAAGGTAATAAAATCAAACAACCATTACCCTTAGTAGGCCGAACTACGAGGCTCTGACTTTCCCATTGCACACGGGAGTACGTAGGCACGAGGATCTCAATCCTTGCCGAGCACCTAGGATCAATCTAACTTATAATTCAACTCATTTCCCTCTAGCAAGCAATTCGTTTAAGCATAGACATCCTTTCGCGCGCGTTAACTTCGATGGTTCCCATCGAGTACGATGGATGTAGGGGGTGCTAATACCTTCCCCCTGCATAACCGACTCCCGAACCCAGGCAATGGTTCCGTTGACCTTTGTCCTCATCCTTTTCCTCCCGGGTTGTATCTATATCTCCCCTTTCCCTCTTCGGGAATAAATAGAATTAGGTGGCGACTCTTCAGTCCGTCCGGCGCGCGGCTCCGTCTTTTCGGATCGCGTAAGGTCGTATTTTTCGGGGTACGACAGCTGGCGACTCTGCTGGGGACTGGTTCACCCCTATGCGAGTCAAGCCTAGTCTAGGTTCCCGCGTTTGTTTGGATGTTTGCTTTTATACCTTGCTTATTTATTTTTATCGCTTTCTTTATCGCATTCCATATTATATATCTTGTGGCTCCTTGGTACTATAACTTGGATCGATACTTTGTAAAAGAAATTTGAGGGAAAGGCTCATACCCGGGCTTGCGAGTATAAACTTAAGTTAGCAAGGTTGTGTAGTATGGGCTCCCGGGAGAACCTCTCTCGTGGGTTGTCGATACGAAAACCTCACTTGGAGTAGATTCTGATGAGAATACTGACAACCGTCAAATCCTTGGCGTGTGTGCTCAGTTGCTTTCATTAGAGTCATTAACTCTGAGGACCTTTAGAACCTTTTGGTTAAAACATCGGTTGATGGTTGCGTAGTATTGGGCACCAGGGTTCACCCTCGCGTGGCTCGATACGAAAACCTCATTTGGAATAGACTTACTCAATGGAGTTGATTGACTGTCAAGAATGTATGAAATTGACAAGTGCATCAAACAGTTGAGAAAGTTCCATAACTCCAGGACTTTGTTTTAAACCTTGTGTCGATGATCACGTAGTATGGACTCCCGAGAAAACTTGCTCTCGTGGGTGTCGATACGAAGATCTCACCCAAAATAGATTCATATGGCGGAGTCAATCAACCGTCATGCTTATGGCGCATGTGATGAACAACCATATGAATTGATAACTTTGGGATCCCTAAAACTTTAGAGTCTACCCAGTGAGTTCTTGATCAGAGTATCCTCCATCTGTACATTGGACTCGTGAGACCTTGATCTTGCGATCCTGGATTCTGACATTGCATATCATTTCATTTGCATCATTTATTCATTTCTTGCATTTCATTCCAATATCCAGAACTTATTTCATGTTCCTCCATCTTCAATAAATCAAGCTGGTTTCCCGACACCCGTATCGAGCTAGACGACCGTATCTAACTAGAGCCAACACTAGAAGACTGATGGACGTAATTCAAGAAGAACAAGCTGCTATGAGGGAAGAGATCGACTCGGTCAAGAGCAAGATTGACCAGATTTACGAGACTTTGCAAGCTTTGGCAAGAATGGAAGAACGTCGCGAAGCTGCTGCCGCATTGAACAATGCTCAAGTGCAAGGATCTACCTCACGAGCAATGCCTGCAGTTCCAGTTCCAAATCCTCTGGTCTACGGTTTGCCTCCAGGCTTCACTCCTGTTGTTGAAGAGGTCACTTCCCAACCAATACCTGCTTCTGGTGTTACTGTTGGTGCTATTCCTCAAGCTCAACCTATCCCAATTCAAGTCCAGTTTCCTCAAACTGAAGAGAATCATCAAGTTAAGTATGAGATGCATACTGCTGTTCCAATCACCAATCCTCATGCTGCTCAAGAGTCCGAGGCTATGAAGATGTGCCGCGAGTTAGCTGAAAAACTCTGAATCATGGAAGGACACAACTCAACTTCTCTGAGTGCCTCAGATATGTGCTTAGTTCCAGATGTTGTGATCCCTGCTAAATTCAAACTGCCAGAATTCAAGAAATACAAAGGCCTCAGTTGTCCTGAGCTTCATTTGAGGATGTACTGCAGAAAAATGGCCGCTCATACCAAAGATAATAAGCTTATGATCCATTTCTTCCAAGACAGCCTGTCTGGAGCGTCTCTAGAATGGTACATGCAGCTCGAACGCAACAATGTTCGTACTTGGCTTGATCTATCCGATGCATTCAAAAAGCAGTACAAGTACAACACTGACCTTGCTTCTAACCGTACTCAACTTCAGAGTATGTCTCAAAAGGAGAGAGAATCCTTTAAAGAGTACGCCCAACACTGGAGAGAGCTAGCTGCCAGAGTTCATCCTCCATTGGTTGACCGCGAATTGATCGATATCTTCATGGGTACCCTACAGGGGCAATATTACGAGAAGCTGATCAGCAGTGTATCTTCTGGATTTTCAGACATGGTGATGGTTGGAGAAAGAATCGAAGAAGGTTTGAAAAGCGGAAAGATCCAAGGAGGTTCTAGCAACCAAAACAATGCCAAGAAACCTTTCAACGGATACAAAAAGGGCAAAACAAACGCCGTTTCTGCTGCAAGTGGGAATTTTCAACAGAGTGCACCTGCTCTAGTTCCCTATTACCAGTATCCGTATGTTGCTGCTGCGCAATATGCTCCTATGCCATATCAGCCGGTTCCTCCAATGCCTTACCAGCAGGCCTTTCAAGCTCTATTTCCGCCTCAGATGGCTCATCAACCACGTCCAATGGTTGCAGCTGCGCAGTATGCGCCCAATCCATACCAGCAACCGGCTTATCAACCACGGCCTGGTCAACAACATCAACGCGCTCCTCTACAGCGTCCACCATATCAGCAGAGAGGATATGATAGGCACATTGATCCCCTGCCTATGACATATACCGAAATCTTTAAGGGGCTAATGGCAAAAGGAACTCTTGTGTTGAAAGATATGCCACCTCAAACTGGCAATGCCCGGAACTATGATGCCAATGCTCGCTGTGAGTATCACAAAGGCGCTCCAGGTCACAACATCGAGAACTGCCATGCCTTCAAACACTTGATTCAGGATATGATCAATTCTAAGGACCTCACTCTCACTCCGAGAAATCCAAATGTCCAAAACGATCCAATGCCGTCACATGGTGCCAACAAGTGAAGACATTTGAAGGGGTTGTTGAAGACCAAGCTGAGTAGTCTCCAACTTTGAAGTATTCAATCAAGAGAAGTTCATTCCTCAAATCAAGGCAGCCATCGCCATTTATTTATTTCTGCATTCCTGTTTGTTTTGAAATGTTTGTTGAAGTACTGTTAGCTCTGAACATTGTTATCATTTATACTTGGTTATGTTAATGTTATGTTTATGCATGCTTTGAATTAATTTATTCGCATTCGCTCATCATTTACCATTTATCATAAAAATCACAAAAATATTTCCCTCACTTCACTTTAGCAAATATTTGAGGGAGGATGATGAAAACGAAATACCAATAACTGTTGCGGTATGCTTTCGGATAAAACCTCGTTAATGATGTACAGGCATTTCCTTCAAATCCCCAAACACTGGAGATATAAGGAGTAATCCCTAGTCAACCACTTCGAGCCTAGACGTAGGAGTTTCTTTCGGATACAACCCTTATATTTAATCTGGGGCAGGGTAGTTGTTCAGTTAACCTGACTACACCTTCGAATCGCAAGATGAGACATCCCGTCAGAGGACCATCAGCAAATGACTTGGCAGTCACAGCATTCAAACAAAAAAAGAAAAAAAAAGAAAGAACCACTAAGTTGAGCACCCGAAGGGAGACTTAGTCGAAAAAGAACAAATCAAAAAAAGAGCTCAAATCCTCAGCAAAAGCAAAACAAATATCAGTGACCGTAAAAATCAAAATTAAAGGGTCACCAATAACAAAATAAGATGACTGCCACTTTCAAGCAAGCATCAAAGCTTTATCTTCACTCTTGCAAAGTCGAAAACAAATGCATGTGTAGAGTTAACTGAACGTAGGACTGGAGAACAATACGAAGAAGGGTTGGGTACAAATCAAACTTTGAGCCTAATATCCTTTGTTTCTCAAACCAATAACCAGACCACGTTACAACCCTCGAAAGACCTAATTGAGGCACGGTTTATTCTGAAAGCACGCTACCAACAAGGTTGCGTAAATTGACTCCCATATATTTGCTAATCTTCAATCTCGATTGCACATTATTCTTGCTGCATATTTTACGCACTTTCTAAATCAGCACTTCGTTTGGACTAACGGTCCATTCGTCACACTTTTAATATCATTCAAATAGATTGACTTTTTTTCAAAACTTACATGAACTTTACATTAACACTACCATTTGTGTATGAATAATTTAATTAGTGCTTGACATCAGTGTAAACCCAACAAGGGGCAATCAAAAGGGAAACTTGAACTTCATTGCCAACATGAATCAAGACTACATCAACAGTCCAATCAGGGACAAATCATCTTCAACGGCCCAATCAGAGGAAATTCATTTCAAAATCAGTCCAATCAGGGACAAAGCATCTTCAATAGCCCAATCAGGGGCAAGTTATCTTCAAGCAACTCAATTAGGGGCAGGCGCTTACCAAATCCGGACTCTGGGACAGATTATTGTCAAAGCCTCCCCATCAATTTTATTTCAGGTACCTTACAGGCAGGGGCAAGCGAACAAGGAGCAAATCTTCCTATCTCTTATCCCCAGCTGAACAAGCAGATATTGCCAAGCGTTGGCAATCGTTCAAAGCAAATCAGTCTTCACGTGTCAATTAAGTTGCTTCGCTCATCAGCAGATAACCAAACTCGAAACTTTCAGATCCATCTTCTGATCATACATCGTCGAAGATCGGGTGTCGGGGAATCAAGCCCTCCACCCACCCAAAGTCCAATCATTATTGGCAACTACCAAACCAAAAGTCCACCAAGCTGGCATCTTTCAATCGCTCATATGCATCATTATGCATCATCAACGTCATACGCATCATTTACATCAATCATTTGCAACATGTGCATCATATGCATACCTAAATAAATCAGACTTTTATTTTCCTCAACAGTTTTAACTTACATCTCAGTGCATAAACATTTGCATTGTATCTCCATCGTTATGGAATACCATTTCAAAACAATCAAGCATACGTTCATAATTCAGGATCCAGGATCAACACAAGTTTCCGGTCCTTTCCCTAGCGGAAGATCATATCAATCAAAGATTCCAGGCATCCTCTTGGCGGATTCAATAGCCATGTTTAAATTTCAGTCCAGTTGCCTTATCATCCTCTGTTGATAAGTGAGTTTATTTTTTCTGTCTATTGCCTTATCATCCTCTGTTGATAAGTGAGTTTATTTTTTCTGTCTATTTCCTTATCATCCTCTGTTGATAAGTGAGTTTATTTTTTCTGTCTAGTTGCCTTATCATCCTCTGTTGATAAGTGAGTTTATTTTTTTTTCTATCTATTTGCCTTATCATCCTCTGTTGATAAGTGAGTTTTTATTTTCTGTTATTTGCCTTATCATCCTCTGGTGATAAGTGATTTTATTTTCAGTCTGTTGCCTTATCATCCACTGGTGATAAGTGATTTTATTTTTCAGTTATTTGCCTTATCCTCCTCTGTTGATAAGTGATTTTATTTTCAGTCTGTTGCCTTATCATCCTCTGGTGATAAGTGATTTTATTTTCAGTTATTTGCCTTATCATCCTCTGTTGATAAGTGATTTTATTTTCAGTTATTTGCCTTATCATCCTCTGGTGATAAGTGATTTATTTTGTCAATTTGTTTCTTGCTGTGTCACCCATCATTTCCAATTTTAATCATCTGCTTGTTTCACAATTTCTTTCTCGGACAAATTTGGAGTCTGTTAATATCTAATTATCTTATACCTTGAAAGATTGAACGCGATTCAGTTCACCTTACTCGGTCTAAGCCAATTCGATAGGGGCATCTGTCATACCCCAAATTTGTCCTACCTTTATTATTTTTATTTTTATTTTCTGTTCATCAATCATTAGTCAAAAATTCAAAAAAATGCATTTCTTATTTTCAGACTAAAAAATTTTCAAATTTTCTTTTTATATTATCATAAGTTTCTTACTTTATTTTATTTAGTCATTTTAGGAAAAAGTATATAAAAAGATCTATTATTATTATTAAAACCATTTTGCATAAATCCATTGTCTCTCCTTTATTTACTTATTTATTTATTTATTTATTTTTTTTTAAGCCCATCACCAAAAAAATTTCTTCCATATTCCTATCTTTTATTATTATTTTCTTTTATTATTATTTCCATTACTATTATTATCATTTTTATTGTTATTACCATTTTTATTATTAGCATTATTATTATTATTATTATTATTATTATTTTTATCCATTATTATTATATTATTGTTATTATTATTATTACTTTATACCTTTATTATTATTTTCATATTAATTTTGTTATCATCTTTATTAGTATTGTTACTACTATTATTATATCATACTGCATTTATTCACTACACACTTGTGACCTATTATCCAATGCCAGCACCACTTGCATTTCACGCAGCACCCACAAGCAATTTCCAGCCTGGCCACAATTCAACTTCCTCCGTACAGCTCACCTTTTCTTTTTTTTTCATCAGCAAAATTCCACTCACAACAAAATTCAAAACACAACAAGGCCACTACTTAAATCAGCAGCAATTGCAAAACAAACAAAAAAACCATAACGAATCCACCCTCTCACCCATAAAATTTCCAAAACCCAAAATCTCAATAACAGATAACTTCATAAAATTTCCTGCAAACCACCCTCTCATTTAACCGTTTTCTGCAAAATCTTCAACAAACCATCAACAACTTCAACCAAAACACACCCTCAACCCTTCACCCATTTAATTTTCTGCATAAACCAAATGAAAATAATCACACCAAGATTGTGATTATTCACTGCAGAACCCAGAAATTGATCTGAAAATCACTAAACCATAAAACCAACTCACAGTGAAAGCACCAACAAAAAAACGCGTGAAACTCATATTCGCTTAACCCGCTGCCTCGACTCGTCTCTCCACCGAGGACCCTCTCAAAACCGTTTTGTCCTCACTGAGCCAAACACCACCATCCCACCACTGAGCTTCACCGCCTCACTGCGAGCTCAACCAAAATCGCGAATAACTCTGAACTGAGTGAGAAAGACACCGCACAAACTCGAAGTCACTCCGCCGACCTTTCTCACCACTACACAAGCCAAAACGAACCAAATCTGAGCGAGAAACAAGGTTCGCCGGAGGTCCACAATCACATCACGGCACGACCATCGTAAAGCCAAGCAAAAAAGAGCCAAGCGAATGCGACCACAAAACTTTCATCACTGTCGCACAAATCCGAGACAGAGAGACTGTTCGAACACCGAAACCATCCTTGAATCGCGCGGAAATCGTAGATTCGCCGGCGATAATCACCGGCCGTCACAGATTGAATCGGGAGATCGCGAGCGAGAGAGTGGAATCACCACAAGCGGAAGAGATCTTCGGGCGAACCGCAACCAAATCGCGAATGACAACGGCGCTGTGAGTGAGGTTAGGAATCAGAATCTGCGACGGAGGGTGTGAACAAGAGACGTGTTGTTTGCCGCCGTTGAGATACAGGGTTCGTCCTTTTCGTTTCTTCCTTTTTTTCAGAATTTGTTTTTTCATTTTGATATAAAAAGAGAACATGTTTATTTTATTTATGTTTCATTTTGTTTTTGTTTTTTTAAAAAAAACTTTATTATTTTGTTATATAACTATCACACAAAATTCAGGATTAGACTATTGGACTTGGCTTGTAACAGTTATTTTTTCTTTTCACATTTATTCCTTTCACATTTTTTTAATTCGTTTTTTTATTATTATTGTTTACCTAGTTCTTTTTTCTTTTCTAATCCTGGGCTCAAGCCCATATGTCCATGAATTTGATTCTGCTTTCCACACCACATACCAACGATGCACACACCTTCACAAATCTTACTTTTAACTTTTAGCTTCTCTTTATTTTTATTAAAATTCATGCTGTGTTTTTTTAACTTAGGTTAATTTTATCTCTCCATTCTTGTTTAAGTTATATTAAGATTTAATTTTGAGATCCATTTTCTCTTTTAATTTGGAAACTCATTTTCATTATCTTACAATTTTCTCTCTTTAGTTTTTTTCTATTATCGTATTTGGGCCAATGATATCATTAAAGGCCAAATTTTCGCCCGATTTTAATCGGTGATTTTTGGTCAATATGAGGCCCTCATTGTAATTAATTTTCCATTATTATATTATTTCGATAAACAAACATTAATTTAATTTATTCTTAATATTATTTCATTTAATTATTTAATTCATTATTCTATTTTAATTTAATTCTCGCAATTTAATTCAATTTATTCATTTAATTCGCATTTTAAATTACGATTCGACTCCTCATAGAACGATTTCATTAAATCGGCTCTAAGGCAGTTCACGAACAAAATTTCGTCGCGTCCCAAAAAGGTCCAACGCCTTCGAATAGTTGCGCTCGATTAAAAGGTCCAACGCCTTCGAATAGTTGCGTCTCGATTAAACAGGCTGAACGCCTTCAAATAGTTCAAACACACTGCACACACGCTTTCTCTTGGGCTAATTACAACGAGACCTTTTTATTTCGCGCAATCCCCTGTATTTATTTTGTATCCCTCTCCCATTAATTTGTACGCACTTTTATTTCTCGCATTTTATTTCTGAATCCTTGGTCCAACGCCAAGCGATTGCACTTGCACACTCGCACCTTTTTATTTCGTTTCGTTTAGGATCCACCTTACTTTGCGAGCCGAGCTCTTCGTGCCTCGCTGACAAAATCACAAAAACAAACCTCCAAGTTGCATTTACCCTTTAACCTCAAAAAACCAAAACGTTTCGATTAGATCCAAACCCTTGATCCAACGTCAAGCGGTCTTAGGAAATAAAACACATTTTAATAATACGAGAAGAACTATACGCCACGAGCCTTAAGCGGTAGAAAGGAGGATAACGAGCTCTCGTTACTCGCTCCGATTATTTCGACGCAGGACGCTCGTCCTATTTGGCGAGATAAACTATCCCTAGTCTTTAGTGCATTTCAACTCCTAAACCCTTTCGTCGAAGAAAGGTAATAAAATCAAACAACCGTTACCCTTAGTAGGCCGAACTACGAGGCTCTGACTTTCCCATTGCACACGGGAGTACGTAGGCACGAGGATCTCAATCCTTGCCGAGCACCTAGGATCAATCTAACTTATAATTCAACTCATTTCCCTCTAGCAAGCAATTCGTTTAATCATAGACATCCTTTCGCGCGCGTTAACTTAGATGGTTCCCATCGAGTACGATGGATGTAGGGGGTGCTAATACCTTCCCCCTGCATAACCGACTCCCTAACCCAGGCAATGGTTCTGTTGACCTTTGTCCTCATCCTTTTCCTTCCGGGTTGTATCTATATCTCCCCTTTCCCTCTTCGGGAATAAATAGAATTAGGTGGCGACTCTTTAGTCCGTCCGGCGCGCGACTTCGTCTTTTTCGGATCGCGTAAGGTCGTATTTTTCGGGGTACGACACACGCGATTAGAGATTTTTGCGTTTTCATTTCGTCATCCTCCCTGATAGAGTTTAAGCACAACAGTTGGTATTGCAATGCACATACGCAAAATTATGAGTTAATATGAACAGATTACTTCAAGAAAAACATGTGCATTTTGTAAACACCCCAAATTTGCCCTCACTCATTTCACCATGGCTTGTGATCTTTTCATATTGCATAAGTTAAATCATATCATCTCATAGTGCATTTTTTGCTTCACTGCATTGGTTCAAAGTCATCTGCATCTAGGGTTTGTGATCTGAGCAATCCAAGAGCTATCTGAGCCACTCCAAAGGCCTTCAATCATCTCAAAAGGGTCCATGTATGTTCAAACATCATATTATATCCTCCCAAGATCAAGAAAGTCAGAAAATCACAAGAATTGAGAAAGGCATGGAAGAAGAGCCAAGTTTAACTGCACAGATGACCTAAAATTAGGGTTTTGGTTTCAGAGGCCATAACTCAAAATTTTTTGGTCATTCTTGTTTCTATTGGTATCTATATGATGTAAGGATCATGCATACCAATTTTCATGAAGAAATTCAATGGGGAAGGCATCTGATCAATAGATGACTTCTTGAGCAAGTCAGTGCAAAATCAGGGCATCTGAGGCCCCCAATCATTCAACCAAAGGGTCTTCTCCATCATTTTGAGTGTATATGATCTTTATTTGATCTTAGAAGAAGTTAGAAGTTCACAAAATTGAAGAATTTCAAGCCATTTGCAAAGTTGCCATTTTGGGAAAGTGACTTGTAATACAAACTTGCCATTTTGGGAAAGTTTTTCAACCTCCTCTTTTTGATTCAAAAATGCTTCAAATGAAAATTTCTTGGTCATGAAAGTTGTAGATTGGATCATTGCCTTTTCATAAAGTACAAGAACTTGATCAAATTCATCATAGAACTCAAGTTATGGCCTTGCAAAGTTGGGGAAAAACACAAAATTTCACTTATGCACCAAAGAGGGAAGTTTGCAAAAACACTTTCCAAAGCCAAATGTGACCTCTAATTGACTTCTAAGCATTGCACAAACATCATACATGACATAAAATTCAGAATTGCCCAAAGAAATTCCAAGTTTCATGCCTTGATCATTAAGATTTCCAAAAGGGGCCAAAACATCACATAATTGCAAAACACCCCATAACTTTCTTCTCTCTTGTTGAATTGCCTCAAGAATTGATTTGTGGACCTCCATGAAGTCAGCTACGCATGGACATGCCCAAGGGCCATCTGTGTTCTTGCCCATACCTCAAGTACAAGTCATGTTGACATTTTTGCAACTTGCCCATACTAATCAACATAGGCCACCACCCACCCTCTGACCTATCCCAGCATGATATGTGTACCAAAAGCAAGCCATTCCATAACATAACACAAGCTGAAACCTCCAAGAACTCAGCAATCACAAAAACTCCCTCTTATGCAAAAGCTTTCGAAATTCATAGCTCAGCCATCAAACCTCAAAGCAAATTCCATCATTCAACTCCATATCCATTGCTGATCATTTCCCACCCTTCATTTTCCCCTAAAACACCCTGAATCAAAAACACGATTTTGACATTTCTTGAACTGAATTTCTGCCAACTTCATTTAAAGACCATTTAAGCTCCAACCAAGCATCACAAACTCTTCAGGAGGATCATTGGAGCTGATTTGAAGCAAAGAAGCAACCAGCCAGTGCCATTTTCGAAAGCTTCAGTTCAGGTGAGCTCAAGAACTTTTTTTCCAGAACCTTCATTTTAAGTTCTTAATTGATTCTATGTGCTCTCCTGATGATCATGATGTCTTTACTTTTGAAAATGATTGAGAAATAAGCATTTCATAAGCTTCTGAAATTTCTTATATGTTTTCCGTTTTGCTTCGATTCATGTTCTTGATGATGAATAAATGAATTTTGTTGTTTGATTCTTGTTGGGGTTGGTATGAGGATCATTTCTGGAGAGTTTTAGGGCTTGGGGTTGCGTATAGAGTGAAATAGCATGAGGGGATAGCCGGAGAAGATGACCGAAACACTGTTCCGGTCACCTGAAAGTGATTAGGGTTCAGATTAGGGCTTAATTGTGTAATTAGTGTAGTTTGAATTCTGGCCCTTGGATAGCGCACGAAGTCAATTCCCTCCCTTTCTCATTTGAATCTGGACCACTGGATCAACATACTTCCATTTAAATTCATTTAATTTTCATTTTTATTGCATTTCTTTGTGCATTTTATTTAAAATAGCAAAACACTTTCAAAAAATTTTATCTTTTGCATTTCCCTTTCAAATATTTTTCTCATTCTAAAAATAATTTTTATTTTATTTTTTGCATTAAATTCATATTTTTAAAATATTTAAATGTTTATTTTAATTAATTAATGAGAATTAATTAATTAAAATACCATTTAAGTTTCTAAAAATCACCAAAAAAAATAACATTGCATCTTGATACATTTAGAGACATTATCAAACCCTTCACACAAATTTGTTTATGGTCCTTGACCTATTTTGACATTTCTCTTTGGATTTAGGGTTCTTGAAAGTCAATATTTTTACCCTAACTTGGAAAAATCCTTTCTTCCTAACCATGAAGAGTTTGCTAATGGTTCTTTTTGCATTGCCTTCCTCATGTCATGTAGTTTCTAGGATAAAATGGGTTTGAATTTATCTTTCATTTTCAATTTGTTGTGAATTTTTCCTTTTGAAGTGCCCTAAATCCATAGCAAACTTAGGAAAATCATAAGTCCTTTAGGGTTTAGCTTCTGACCTTCCTCTTTGGGAAGTGAACTTGTATGGGTATAGGGTACCTTTGATTCCATTTTCAATTTTTTATCATGTCATTTGCTTCTGATTTTGAATTTTGCATTGCATATTGTATGTAAACCCTAATTTTTGCCTTCATTTGCATCCATCTTCCATATGCTTGCATACATGAACTTTCCATGACATTTTGTGCATCCACATGACATATAAGACATATTAGGACACATTAGAATCATGTTTGATCATTGCATCATCCATTTTCAATGCTTTTGCATCCATTGCATTTCATAAGTTTTATGAACTTTTATGCCTCCTTTCATGTCTCATTTTCATTTTCATTACTTGTATGATCATCCAAATCTCATGACATCCATTTGTATCATCTTTTAGCATCATTTACATCTTGAATATGCTTCTGGTTTTGGTTGGCATCATTGCATACTTCTCATTTGCATTCCATTTCATTTCCTTTTGCTAACTTTTCAGGTGGTAAGTACTTTGAGAAGTGAATTTGCCTTCACTTCTCATAATCTTTTCTCATCTCTCTTTATGCATTCATTGTTGCATTTTACTTTTGTATTAGAGTGAGCTTGCTCATTCATGCTCCCTCCCCTCTTTCTTTCTTCAAGCAACTTATCTTCTTAAGTGAAGTAAGTTGTCTTGCTTCTTCTGTTTCTTCCTCCTTTCTTCTGCTTCTTCCTTGGTGGATTTTCTCTTGAGGATCTTTTGCAAGCCTCATAAACCCTAGGAACATCCAAGTATGATCTAATTAGGGTTTGATTAGTCCCCCATTAGTTTTTTCCTTTGTGTCATCTTTGTGTCTTCTCTTCTCATCTCTTAATCAAGGACTAAACCTTTAAGGTTTTAAGGCTTTGTGATTAGGGTTATGCATGTACCCTTCTATTAGGATGGAGTGTATAACTCTAATCCTAAGTGTTAAACCCTTAATGTGTTTAAACCCTTTAATAAATCCATCTAATAATCACTAAGACATCAAGCTTGTAACTTGGGCCTTGCATTAGGGTTCTAATTCTTCCTTTATTGGTTAAGAAGGACTAACCCTGGTGTTAATGGACAAGTCCCCCTCAAGTTGTCTTACAAACCATAAAATCCCCTTCTTAATCTTATCATTAACTAAAATCCATTTTAATAAGACTTTGTTTTGTCATGAGGTTAATCCCTAATCATGGATTAAGTTGAGGAGCCTTCCTCAGCTTAAATGTTCTTATCTATTATCCTTCTATTAGGATGGTGTAATGGGTCCATTAAATCCCTGATTATGGCTTAAACTCATTACTTAACACTAAACAAAAACTCCAAAAACATCTAAATAAATGCAAGTAGGTTAATGATCTTAATCCTACATCATGATGAGAGGGAGGATGTGATGAGTTTACTAACCCTTGGTTTAGGTTTAAGCTCTTTAAATAAATGCAAGTAGGTTAATGATCTTAATCCTACATCCTGATCAGAGGGAGGATGTGATGAGTTTACTAACCCTTGGTTTAGGCTTAAGCTCATTAACTTATGACAAACACAAAAGGCAATAAAAGATTGAAAATACCAAAAACAAACAATAATCGTCTCCTCCGGGATTCTTTTCTCACCTCATTCACTCACAAACGAGAACTCGCTTCTTCCGTCTAATGCAAGACAGTTTGCACCTGAGCCAGACAGGTCATACACTTGAGCATAGACAAGTAAGCAGTTCACAAGTCAATTTATTTTCAGTCTCTTTGAGTCGAACTACGGTGTTCTAACTTCCTCATTGCACGAGAGGATACGTAGGCATAACATAACAGTTATCGAACAAAAGTCTCTGCATGTGTCCCCCTTCTTCCAAGCATTATTCTTTCAGCCTCATAGTCTTGAGCTTCCCATTCTTTCTTACACTGACACTCTCATATTTCACTTCATTTTCTTTTACACTGACACTTGCATTCTTTTTCAGCTTTTGCACACAAAATAGCACTGCCACTACCCCTTTAAAACACAAATCTTTCAGGCGTGGATCCCGTCGAGTACGGCGGACAATCTGGGTGCTAATACCTTCCCAGGTTGTAACCAACCCCCTTTCTCAGTTTCTCTGGTTCGCGACTGTCTTATCCATCTTTTCTTAGGTTTGTGCAGCATTACCATTCCCTTTCCTTTTTGGGATAAAAATGCCTGGCTGGCGACTCTATTCATTTCTTCTCTTTCGCCGACCGTTCGCGTCTGTACCCCACTTGACCGGGTGTCATTTGGCGGGAGCGACAGCTTGGCGACTCTGCTGGGGACCCTTATATTGCAACCAGAGCTTCTGTTTCTTTTTGTGGGTTCCTCCTAGCGCTTGTTTGATTTGTGTTTATTGGGGTGTTATGTGCAAATTGTGTTTATTTATTTGCTTTATCTATTGCTTTATGTACAACTTTACTTATTTGCTTTCTTTACAGTCTTATGCATATTTCATACTGTCATTGTCATTATGCTAGATCTGGTTTTTTGTTTTGGTGGGTGGGGTTCCATTGAGAGTTTAAGGTCCTATACTTGGGACCTGAGTGACACCTAGGCTAGAGTGGTTCATGTTCTTTCCCATTCCATTTCGGTCTGGTGTGGGAATATGAAACACGGTTCAGATATGGGTTTCTTCTTGAGAACTCTGTGCTACAGATTTCCTGTAGTGCTAGGGCTATCTGGGAAGCCTGCTAAGTCTGGATGACCTTTGTTATGACCTTCAGAAACTGAGGTGAATTAGAGGAGGATCTTGTATGGTTATTATAAACACTGTACCTCCGGGTTAGAAGTGTTTACACTTCTCATAACTGATCCAAGTCTGAGGATCCTTGTTCTAGAACATTACCTGTGAGGGGGGTTGGGCTGTTTACAGGTTTGCAGGAACCCTTGGCCACATCATACCCTGTTACTATCTTGTTTAAGAGTACCTCATTTTGGACAGTTCTTGTGAATAACCCTGGACATGTGACTCTTTATTTGAGTCCCCCACCTTGGTTACTGGATTTATGAACCTCCATCTGGACTTTTTGAACATACATGGGCCTTATATCAAGACAGATAATCAGATCCAGCTTGATCACAAAACCTTGCATATCATTTGCATATATCATCAATGCATCATTTAACATTTTTTTATTTGCTTTTCAGGGTATCCACCTCACTATATCTTAGTTTTGGTTTTGACCCCTTCTTATGCTTAGACCTCTGCTTCAGCTGTCTTCTTCAGCATCTGCTTCAGTTATCTCCATCACCACCTGCATCAGTCTGTCAGAGATGCTTCCAGCTTCTCAGTTTGTGATCTTCATCAACATTTGTCTCCAGCTTCTTCAACAACACTCATGACTACTCCCAGGAAGAGCAACATATCCTACCATTTCTTTGAGCCTGTGTTGACTGGTATCAGGCAGGTCTAGTCACTCATCACACCTGATCACATCCCTTTGTTTAGAGAGCATTATGGAAGAATCCTGGATATGGTTATGGACCTTGATCCTTCTCAGAGGAGCATGATCCACACATGCTTATAGTTTTATGACCCTCCTTTGAGATGATTCACCTTCCCAGACTTTCAGCTAGGGCCTCTGCTGGAAGAATTTTCTTCATTGATTGGAGTACCTATCAGAGGTGGAATCCCTTTCAACCCAGAGATGACAGCTCCCAGAAATGAGGAGATAGCAAGAGCACTGTATTTGGAGCCTGCCTTGATTGAGCAAAGTATGACAACAAAAGCTGGGATCCCTGGTTTGCATTTTGACTTCTTGATTTCTCAGGCCATCCTGAAGGCTTCATTGGGAGAGTGGATGGCAGTCTGTGCACTGTTAGCCCTCAACATATATGGGGTTATACTGTTTGTAGATGAGCCTAAATTTGTCAGCAGAAATGCCATCCATTTGTTTCTCTTGAAGAACCCAGTACCCACATTGCTAGGAGATTTCTATTATTCCATCCATCAGAGGAACGAGAAACAGAGGGGGAAGTTGGTAAGATGTTGTGCTCCTTTGTTTTACACCTGGATGCTCAGACACCTTCCTAAGTCAGATGCTTTCTTGAATCCCCACCAGCAGAAGAATTGGGCTAAGAGGCTCATTTCCTTGACTTCAGATGATATCAGATGGTGCACCCAGAGCACCAAGGGCAAGGACATTATCACTAGCTGTAGACAATACCCAAATGTGCCTCTGATAGGAGTGAAGGGTTGCATCAACTACAATCCTTTACTATTTAAGAGACAATTGGGATATGCCTTGGTTCACCCTCCCAAAGGACAGGATTTAGCTGAGACCTTATATTGTGAAGTACAACCTAATTCAGTTATTTTCAGACAAGCATCCTGGGCTTGGGACAACATCCAGACAAAAGGGGTAGCTATTCTTGGAAGATGTAACAATGTTGCTTCAGCTCAGTACTCAGACTGGTCCCGTACTAGAGCTCAGATTACCAGAATGCCTTTCATAATGGAAGACATACCTGGGCCATCCACAGTACAGCCTGTAGCAACAGTCAACCTAGAAGAATTTGAGAAGCTGAAGGAAAGGAATGAGAACTTAACTCAAGCCTTGAAGAAGACTCTTTGGGAAAGAAGTGATCGTCGTCTGGATATTGAGAGATTGGAGAAGCTTAGGGTGGAGCATCTTGCCAAAATTGAGAAGACAGAGGACTACATCAGGAAAGCAAGAGCCGGGGAACAAATATTGAAGAATGCCTGTAAAGAGGCCAAAATTCAGAAGGCTAGGACTGAGCTCTATCTGCAAGCGAGTCAGGCTAGGTGGGTCAGGATCACTGAAGCCCGTACACAAGAAGACCAGAAGACTCAAGCATAGATTGAACAGCTAGAGGCCAATGAGAAGAAGCAGCAAGAAGCTTTGTTGGCAGCCCAGAAGGAGATTTCAGAGTTGAAGCTCAGAGCAGGATTGAAGAGGTCAAAGGACCAGGACAGGCATAAGAAGCTGACCACTGCCATTGCTACCAGGAACCTCCTCATTAGGACCATTACAGAGCACCCAGCTGGTCCAGTGACTGAGGCACTCCTGAAGGAGGTCAGAGAGGATGAGTTTGGACTGGATGTCTGATCCTTTGCTTGTTGCTTGTTTCCATTTGATGTACTCTTTCTTTTGATGTATTTTGACCCTTCAAGGGCATGTATTGTAAAACAGACTATGTATTGCTCCATCATTTGTAATATATTTTGGTTTGTTTTTATTCGGGCCTTCTCTCAACAACATCAAGCATCTTCCTCGAGGTCTGGAAAGGTCAAAACCAAGAACCAAACCGGATACCTTGGAAAACAAATAAGCATATTGCATTGCATACTAACTTTGTTTTTGTTTTGTAGGCATTATAATTATTATTGTTTCTAACTTTGTTGTGATCTCAGGAAATATTGCTCGTCGCCGAGTGTTCCCTGTCAACTGCGCGCACCGGTACCCGAATCGTAACAACCTTCCCGGTATTCAAATGGAACAAGTACAGCAAGATCTGACTGAGGTCAGGAATCAGATGGTCAATGAGAGGTTGGAGATGAGAAACCAGATGTCTCAATTCATGGCAGTAATGACTGGCTTGGCCCAGAGTCAGGAAAGGTTAAGAGAACTAGTGGAAAGACAAACTCCTGAAGAGCCTCATCTTGGAACAGGAGGAACTAGCAACAATGAAGGAGGCCAACCTCGTATTAACCCACCAGTATTTGGACCTCATCTGGATCCAGAGGTTAACATCCAAAGAAATGTTCAAGGTAATGCTACTGGGGGCCAAATCCTGCAGGAGGATCATCAGGGAGAACAGTTTACTATTATAGGGGCAGGAGATGAGATATATGACAGGAGATTGGACGAGATTGCTGAAAAGTTAAGATCTTTGGAATCTCAGAATTCTTTGGGCTTCGATGTGATGGATATGGGACTAGTGGATGGGGTGAGAATTCCCCACAAATTCAAACCCCCATGCTTTGAAAAGTACAATGGTACCTCCTGTCCTCGCACTCATCTGTAGTCTTTCTTGGGAAGGCTCAAAGCTTATACCATGGATGAAAAGCTATGGATGTTCTACTTTGAAGACAGTCTGACTGGAGCTTCGTGAGAGTGGTATTCACACTTGTCTAGGGCCAACATAAGATGCTGGAAGGATTTGGCTGAGGCTTTCATCCGTCAATATCAATACAACCTGGACATGGCTCCCAACAGGACCCTTCTAATGGGAATGTCTCAATCTTCCCGAGAGAGCTTCCGGGAGTATGCTCAAAGGTGGAGACAACATGTTGCTGCTGTCCAGCCACCCACGTCGGAAAGGGAAATGGCTGATATGTTCATGAATACATTGTAAGGGACTTATATTGATAGGCTGGCTGCTTTCTCCTCTACCAGTTTTGCCGACGTAGTCATAGCTGGTGAGAGAATTGAAAGTCTCTTGAAGATGGGCAAGATCTCCGACAGTGGTGCAAGTTCCTCCGGCAATCCCAGGAAGCCTTTTGTGGGACCCCGAAGGGCAGGTGAAACAAATTCCATTCATACAAGCAGGGGTAGGCCCCAATATACTCACCGATCAGTAGCAGCTGTTACCATCCCAACTCCAATGCCACAACAATCAGCATATCCTCAACAACAGCAACCACAGTATCAACAACAAGTTCATTATCCGCAACAAAGGTCGTACAACAGCAACAACAACCAACAACAACGTCCCTTCCAACAAAGGCCATCACAAACAAACAGGGTAATTGACTCAATCCCAATGCCGTATGCTGCACTCTTGCCACAACTCCTCAAGCTCAACCTAGTTGAGTTAAGGACGTTGGCTCCTCCAGATCCTCTTAATCTCCAAAAGAACTACGATGCAAATGCTAGGTGTGCATTCCACTCAAACGCACCGGGGCATAATACTGAAAAATGCAGGGCCTTACAAATGAAAGTCCAAGATCTGGTGGACTCAAAAGCTCTCAATTTTGCATCTCCCCCGAACGTCACAAGAAATCCAATGCCTAGTCACAATGGGCCCAGAATTAACGCTATTGAAGAGGACAAACCATCCACATTGATCAACAGTGTTGCACAAATCTGAACACCCTTGGTTGAAATCAAAGCTCAGCTGTTAGAATGCCAAGTGTTCCCCAGGTGTGAGCTCGGCTGTGGATATTGCAACATTGCCACTAATGGATGTGAAAGGTTGAGAAACGACATAGATGGTCTTATTAAGGATGGTATCCTTCAGATTACGACAACAGCGACTACAACTCCAACAATTCCTTCATCAACAATCCCAGATACTCCTACAACGCCAGCAACCATTGTTCCAACTGATTCTACTACAACCCCAACAACTGCTCAATCGATCACTTCAGCGGATACAAGTTCAGTCACCATTCCTGCTACAACTTCAACACCCATCCAGTCAACAGTACCTTCTACAACATCAGCAGCAATTAATGAAAGTGTCTCAACGGTTACAATATACTACGATCCTGCAAATGTTCCTGCCAACAACTCACAAAAAAATGCTACTCCTGTCAGAGCACCAGTTACCATATACTATGACCCACACACCATTGTGGTCCCCTCTACAGCTGCTATCAGTCCGGTCACTATCACAGTACCTGGGCCAGTTCCTTACGAGAGCAATAATGCCATCCCTTGGCATTATGGATCAGATCTATACTGCGAGGGGCAGAAAATCACTTTAGAATCATCAACTTCTTCACCTCAGATAGACAATGTGGGGGGAGGCAGAGGCTTCACTAGAAGCGGATGTCTCTTTGCCTCGCAAATTCCAAGACCCGTTGCTGAAGCAGAAGTTGCTTCTAAGGCAAAAGGGAAGAGCATGGTGCAAGAAGAACCAGTTGTTAGAGAAGCTTTGAAGACTCCTTTTGATCAAGAGGTTGATGAATTCATGAGAATCATAAAGAAAAGTGATTACAAGGTGGTGGACCAGCTTCACCAAACTCCTTCCAAAATCTCCATACTATCATTGCTAACGTGCTCCGAGGCTCATCGGAACGCACTATTAAAAGTCCTGCACGCAGCTTATGTGCCGGAGGAGATTACTGTCAATCAGTTAGAGGCTATGGTTGGAAATGTCAACGCTAGTCATGGACTAGGATTTACCAACATTGATCTAACAACGGAAGGTCGCAATCACAACAAGGCTTTGCACATTACCTTGGAGTGTAAGGGTGCAGTTCTTTCTCACATATTGGTGGACACAGGGTCATCCCTCAATGTCCTGCCCAAGAAAGCCCTTGTGAAGCTGTAACATGATGGATTGGCACTACGCCCAAGCAACTTGGTAGTGAGAGCCTTTGACGGTTCTAAAAGATCAGTTCTGGGAGAGATAGAGTTGCCAATAATGATTGGCCCACAAGTGTTCAAAACGACCTTCTTTGTGATGGATATACAACCTGCCTACAACTGTTTATTGGGTAGACTATGGATACACGCCGCTGGCGCCGTGACATCAACCCTTCACCAGAAGTTAAAATTCGAGTGGGAGGGCCAAGTCATTACCATATGTGGGGAAAAGGATATCTTTGTTAGACAGCTGGCTACTTTCAAATACATTGAAATGGATGGGGAGATCCATGAAACAATGAGTCAAGGGTTTGAGGCCCTGAATATCAATGAAACATCTGCTATGCTAGGGACTTCCATCACATCGTATCAACAAGCCCGGAAGGTTGTTGAAGAGGGTACCGCTCAAGGCTGGGGCAAGCTGCTGCCAGTTGAGAAAAAAGAAGACCGATTCGGGTTGGGTTACAGACCAACTCGACAAGATCAACCAGAGGCTACAACAGAGCCCAAGTTTGTCAGTGGGGGGATGCTCACCCCGGATGCTGTGAATAGCTTGGAAGATGAGTCGGAAGACGAGCGCAATCTGGAAAGCTGGATACGTCCAAGGATCCCGGGGAGCCATGTCTCAAACTGGTCTTCCCAGGAAATTATAAGGGTTACTCCTGTAGAGTAATTATTATTTCCTGTGTTTTAAAGCATGCATCAAGTCCTGCATCTTGCCCAAGATGTCAGGACTCATTTTGTAATCGGGCCATCTTGTATTTTGTGCAAACGATCAATTAATGAATATCAGGACATCTCTTGCAAATGAGTCTTTTCTTTTCCGCTCGCTGTTTTTCATTTTTCATTTTTTGTACAAAAATAAAATGGCAATGTTTTTCAAAATAATATTTCATTTTTACATTTTCTAAACAAGATAAAACTGATCACTAAAATGAACAAATCTAAACCCTTGCAGAGAGTGCCCTCCAGACTGCACCGACAACGACACTGCTATGACTTCGTATGACTTTGACAATCCAATTAATCAAGGAGATGAAGGGGTTGAAGAAGATTATGAGCTACCTGAAGAGCTAGCCAGGTTGTTGAGACAAGAGGAGAAGGTTATCACTCCTCATCAGGAGGAAGTTGAGACAGTGAATCTTGGTACAGAAGAAGACCTGAAAGAAGTTAGGATCGGGGCCTGTCTGCAAGATTCAATAAAAGAACAACTTATTGACATGCTCCGGGAGTATGTGGATGTTTTTGCTTGGTCTTATCAGGATATGCCAGGGTTGGACACCGACATTGTTATGCACAAGCTGCCTCTGAAAGAAGACTGTCCGCCAGTAAAACAGAAGTTGCGCCGTACTCGCCCAGATATGGCAATGAAGATAAAATAAGAGGTACAAAAGCAGTGGGACGCCGGTTTCCTTGATGTGACTAGTTACCCACCGTGGGTCGCTAACATTGTACCTGTGCCTAAGAAGGATGGCAAGGTAAGGATGTGTGTGGATTACCGGGACCTGAACAGAGCCATCCCAAAAGATGACTTCCCATTACCTCACATTGATGTATTGGTCAACAACACGGCTCAGTTCTCGGTGTTCTCCTTCATGGACGGATTTTCAGGATCTAATCAGATCAAGATGTCACCTGAAGACATGGAGAAGACAACTTTCATCACACCCTGGGGCACATTCTGTTATAGAGTAATGTCGTTTGGACTGAAGAATGCTCGTGCCACTTATCAATGGGCTATGGTAACATTATTCCACGACATGGTCCACAAAGAAATTGAATGTTATGTGGATGACATGATTGCCAAGTCCCTCACAGAAGAAGACCACCTGGTGAGTCTGTTGAAGCTATTCAAGCGTCTGAGGAAGTACCAATTGAAGCTGAACCCCAACAAATGCACATTCGGGGTACGATCCGGTAAGCTGCTAGGATTTATTGTAAGTGAGAAAGGAATTGAAGTTGACCCTGACAAAGTTAAAGCAATTCAGGAGATGCCTGCACCGAAGACTAAAAAAGAAGTTCGGGGGTTCTTAGGTAGATTGAACTACATTTCGAGGTTCATATCTCATCTTACTGCAACCTGTGAACCCTTGTTCAAATTGTTGAGAAAAGAACAAACGGTCAGGTGGAATGAAGACTGCCAAAGGGCTTTTGACAAGATCAAGGAATACTTACAAGAGCCTCCAATTCTTATGCCTCCAGTTAAAGGAAGACCGCTAATAATGTACTTGACAGTATTAGAAGAGTCAATGGGGTGTGTGCTGGGCCAGCATGACGAGTCTGGTCGAAAAGAGTATGCAATATACTACCTAAGTAAAAAGTTTACCGACTATGAACAACGTTATTCACTGCTCGAGAAAACTTGTTGTGCTTTAGCGTGGGCTGCTCGCCGACTAAGGCAGTATATGTTGACCCACACTACCTTATTGATCTCAAAGATGGACCCAGTCAAGTATATATTTGAGAAGCCAACACTTACCGGACGGGTTGCAAGATGGCAAATGATCCTCACAGAATATGACATTCATTACACATCTCAAAAGGCCATCAAAGGCAGTGTACTGTCTGACTATCTTGCTGAGCAACCCATTGATGATTACCAGCCTATGAGATTTGACTTCCCTGATGAAGACATCATGTTCATAAAAGCAAAAGATCATGAAGAGCCTATTCACACTGAAGGGCCTGACCCAGAAGAAGAATGGACTATGATGTTTGATGGGACTATCAATATGAATGGACGTGGTGTTGGTGCAGTACTGATTACACCTAAGGGAGTTCACATGCCTTTCTCGGCGAAACTCACTTTTAACTGCACTAACAACGAAGCTAAATACGAAGCTTGTATTATGGGTCTTGAGGAAGCCATTGACCTCAGGATCAAGACTTTGACTGTGTTCAGAGATTCAACTCTGGTAATTAACCAAACCAACGACAAATGGTACACTCACCAGGATCATCTGATTCTATACCGGGACTATACAAGGAGATTACTGACTTTCTTCACAACAGTCAAACTTGAGTATATCCCTTGGGATGAAAATCAGTTCGCAGACGCTTTGGCTACCATTTCATCCATGATCAAAGTTCAAGCTGCCAACTTTGTACCACGGATTACAGTATCCAGACTTGACAGACCAGCATATGTATTCTCAGTAGACATTGCTAAAGATGATAAGCCTTGGTTCCACGACATCAAAAGCTTCTTGGAGGATCAAACATACCCACCTGGGGCATCCTCCAATGATAAGAAGACATTAAGAAGGTTGGCTGGTAGTTTCTTCATGAATGCTGATGGTTCCCTGTATAAGAGAAACTTTGATATGGTACTTCTCAGATGCATTGATAAAGCAGAAGCGGACTTATTGATGCACGAGGTGCACGAAGGATCTTTTTATACCCATGCTGGAGGGCATGCAATGGCTAAGAAGTTGTTGAGATCAGGTTACTACTGGATCACAATGGATGCAGACTATTGTGCTTATGCCAGAAAGTGCCATAAATGCCAGATTTATGCAGATAAAGTGCATGTGCCTCCAAATCCTTTGAATGTCATGTCTTCACCTTGGCCCTTTGCCATGTGGGGCATTGATATGATTGGAAAGATCGAGCCGACTACTTCAAACGGCCACAGGTTCATCCTGGTAGCCATTGACTATTTTACCAAATGGGTCGAAGCAGCTTCATATGCAAATGTCACCAGGCAAGTGGTAGCCCGATTCCTGAAGAGAGACATCATCTGTCGGTATGGAGTGCCCGAGTTAATCATTACTGATAATGGTTCCAACTTGAACAACAAAATGATGGCAGAACTATGCCGGGACTTCAAGATCCAACACCACAATTCTTCTCCTTACAGGCCAAAGATGAATGGTGCTGTGGAGGCAGCTAACAAGAATATCAAGAAGATTGTGCAAAAGATGGTAGTCACCTACAAAGACTGGCATGAAATGTTACCATTTTCCTTACATGGGTACCGTACTTCAATCAGAACATCCACTGGGGCAACACCGTATCAGCTTGTGTATGGTATGGAGGCAGTCCTACCTGTTGAAGTTGAATTACCCTCCTTACGGGTACTTATGGATGTCAAGTTGAATGAAGCAGAGTGGGTATGATCCCGGTACGAACAACTGAGTCTGATCGAAGAGAAGAGATTAGCTGCAATATGTCATGGGCAGTTATATCAGAAAAGAATGAAGAAAGCCTTCGATCAGAAAGTCAGGCTTCGGGAATACCAAGTGGGAGATCTTGTGCTGAAAAGACTCCTTCCTCCTCATACAGACCACAGGGGCAAGTGGACTCCAAATTACGATGGTCCATTCATAGTAAAGAAAGTTTTCTCTGGTGGAGCACTAATGCTCAATACTATGGATGGTGAAGACTTCCTGTCCCCTGTGAATTCAGATGCAGTTAAAAAATACTTCGCATAAAATGACCCGCTGGACATAAAAACAGAATGTAAGTCCAGGAAAAATAGGGCATCCCGGCGAGTCAAAAACAGAATAAAAGACTCGGGAAAAAATAAGGGAAAATAAATAAAAAATGTACACCCGCTGAGTTGAAAAGCCGCATTGGACAACTCAGGCAAAAATGGGTATCCCGGTGGATTGAAAACCCGAAAGGGCGATCCACGCAAAATAAGGGAATAAGCGAACAACTGCATTCTGAATTTGTCTGTATCACTTACAGCATGGCAAATTTCGAAGGACCAAAGCATCGGTTAGAATCAACCTTCTTCAGAAAGCAAGATGAGAAGAACGTCAAGGTCATACAGGTCATAGCAAAGGGGAAGCACTGAAGCGTCCTCAGCATTGCCAGCACCTTTTGTTTTCTCAATTTGTAACAATCCCCTCATTTCAGGGGATCTGTTTCTTTGACTGTACTTGCCAATTCAGGGCACACAAATTAATAAAATCAGATTTTCAGTCACATTTCGTCCCGTACATTTTATTTTCGTTTGCAAAAATGTCTGATGTCCTTAATATAATGATCGCGTAAATACAGATGCGTCTTTTCTAAATTACATGCTTACATGAAATAGATTCTTTCCAGGAGTGTCTAAATTCCTATGACGGAATCCGGTAAGGGATACCTCGGGATGCTTGTACGTTTCTTTGTCGCAACAGGATTGCAGGTATTCAGAACACAACATGGGGCATGAAAGTTTCTCCCCAGCAAGCTGCCAAATCACCATCTCCTCAGCACATCTTCCAAACAGCACCAGAGCTGCTTTCTCCCCAGCTGAGTTGCCGGACTGCATCATCTTCAACAAAATCACAAAAGTCTCTAGGAAGATCGTTCAGTGATCTTTCCTCCTTAGTCGGATGTTAGACAGGGAACCATCTCCCCACAGAGTTTCAGCCTCTATCCAGAAGAGCAATGTCAAACAATCTCACAACAAAGTGACGAAAGCTTCCACAGACCCCAGCTGGGCTCCCCATCACCAAGGATAGGTCTATAAGTGACCTATTTCCCCAAGCAGAATCATATATGATAGATCTACCGATGATCTCATATCCAGCTGGGACATTCCCTTCAAGCAGATCAGCCTGAGATCTTCATGACGACGGGATCCAAGTCTCGGATCGGTATCTTTGCATAATCATAGAATTCTCATCATATTTCCCCTCAGAGCGTAGCATTTCGTCTAATACGGAGCATTACGGCAAAAATCAAACATATTGCATAATCACAAGTCAGGTTCGAACCAGTCACCTGTAAATACCAACAATATCACATCAGTAATATGCAAATACCTCTCAAACTCCCCGGCAGAAAGCCAAAGCGTCCCCTTTGCACCCTTAAATACAGGTACATGTTCCTTTTGGCACTTGTTTGTGTCACCATTCCCCAGTAAAGTTGCCCGAACAAACAGATATCTATACACTCGTTGAACACTCGTCTGTGTCTCTGTCGCTCCCGATAAGTGGGGAATGACCCAAATAAAGGTACAGACGCGAACGGTCGGCGAGAGGGACAGTGAGAACACACAGCAGTGAACTCACTGGAGAATGAAAGAGTCGCCAGCTAGGAATTTTTATCCCGGAGGAAAGGTAATGCTGCATAGACCTAGAAAGATATGGATAAGACGGTTTGCGAACCAGAGAGACTGAGAAAGGGGGTTGGTTACAACCTGGGAAGGTATTAGCACCCAGATTGTCCGTCGTACTCGACGGGATCCACGCTTAAAAGATGTGTGTTTTAAAGGGGTAGTGTCAGTGCAATTTGTGTGCAAAAGAGATGGGAAAGGATGTACAGGTGTCAGTGTAAAAGAAGTGTGAAGTGTGATATATATAGTGTCAGTGTAAGGACAGGGATGAAATGCTCAAGATCATGAGGCTTAAAGGAATAAAGCTGGAGGAGGGGGAATATACAGAGACTTTTGTTCGATAACCGTTAAGTTATGCCTACGTATCCTCTCGTGCAATGAGGAAGTCAAAACACCGTAGTTCGACCCAAAGAGACTGAAAGATGAATTGACTTGTGAACTGCTTACTTGTCTATGCTCAAGTGTATGACCTGTCTGGCTCAGGTGCTAACTGTCTTGCATTAGACGGAAGAAGCAAGTTCTCGTTTGTGAATGAAGATGATGAGAAAAGAATCCCGGAGGAGACGATTATTGTTTTTTTTTTGTATTTTCAGTCTTTTATTGCTTTTGAAAGTTTGTCATAAGTTAATGAGTTTAAACCTAAACCAATGGATTTAGTAAACTCATCACATCATCCCTCTGATTAGGGGTAATGAGAATACCTTAAGTGTGAAGTCAGCTTCTCACACTTAATCACCTTTGAGGTAGGGTTAAGATCATTAACCTACTTGTGATTATTTAGATGTTTTTGGTGTTTTTGTTTAGTGTTGAGTAATGAGATTAAGCCATAATCAGGGATTAAACAGACTCATTACACCATCCTAATAGAAGGATAATAGATGAGAATGTTTAAGCTGAGGAAAGCTCCTCAACTTAATCCATGATTAGGGATTAAACTCATGACAAAACAAGCCTTTGGTTAAGTGGATTTTATTTGATGATAAGATGAAGAAGTGAATTTTAGGGTTTGTAAGACAAATTGAGGGGGACTTGTCCATTAACACTAGGGTTAGTCCTTCTTAACCAATTAAGGAAGAATTAGAACCCTAATGCAAGGCCCAAGTTACAAGCTTGATGTCTTGATGATTATTAAGTGAATTGATTAAGGGATTTAAACACATTAAGGGTTTAACACTTAGGATTAAAGTTATATACTCCATCCTAATAGAAGGATGCATGCATAAGCTTAATCACAAAGCCTTAAAGCCTTTAGGGTTTAGTCCCTGATTATGAGATGAGAAGAGAAGACTCAAAGAGACACAAAGGTAAAACTAAGAGGGGAGACTAAACAAAACCCTAATCATTGTCATGCTTGGTTGTTCCCAAGGTTTGTGAGGTTAACAAGAGAAATCTTCAATGGAACCACCAGGAAGCAGATGAAAGGATCAAGAGAAGCAAAGTAACTTGCTTCATTTAAGAAGTCAAGTCACTTGAGGAAAGAAAGTGAGAAGAAGAAGAATGAGCAAGCTCAATCTCAAACACATACAAAAATGCAGCAAGGATGCAAGAGAGAGATGAAAAGAAAATGTGAGAAGTGAAGGCAAATTCACTTCTCAAAGTTACTTACCACCTGAAAGGTTAGAAAAGAAATGCAATGCACTGCAAAATGAAAATGAAATGGCATGATGAGGAACAAAACCAGAAGCACATACATGATGTGAATGATGCTATGAGATGCTAAAAACATGAAACAACATATGGGGATGATCATACAAGCTTATGGATGCAAATGAAACAAGCTAAGGAGCATGAACATACATGAAAAGTTATGAAATGCAAATGGCATACAACATGGGAAATGCAAGATGCAATGATCAAACATGCTTTCAATATGTCTTATGATGTCAAATGAATCACAAGAATGCATAAAATGCTATGGCAAGTCAAGGTATGAATGCAAATGCAAGATGGATGCATATGGAAGCCCAAATTAGGGTTTATGATCAAAGCATCAAACACAAACCAAAATCAGAAGCAAACATCAATATAAAAAATTGAAAATGCACTTAAAGGATCCCTAATCCTATACTAACCCACTGCCCAAAGGAGAAGTCTCAACTCTTAACCTAGTTCAAGTTATGATTTTCCTAAGTTTTCTAGGGTTTTAGGGTTCCTTAACAAGAAAAATGCCAAACAAATGGAAAATGAAAGATCAAATCATGGCCATTTAATCTCATAAACTACATGATATGCTAAACACAATGCAAAAAGAATCAAAGTCCAACTCATCATGGTTAGGCAGAAGTGATTTTTGGAAGTTTGGATCAAAATAATGCATCAAAATGATTTTAATTCCATGGAAAATTCTCAAAATGCATCAAGATCAAAAAATAAATTTGGTTTGAGGGTTGGACAATGTTTATAAATGTTTTTAAATGTTTCAAGAATTTTTTGGTGATTTTTAAATACCTAAAAGTATTTTTAATTAATTAATTCTCATTAATTAATTAAAAATAAACTCTTAAATATTTAAAAATACTTTTTAAATGAAAAAAATAAAAATAAAAATATTTTTGTGTTCTGAAATTAAATAATAACTTGTATAAAAAATTTCAGATTTTTTGAATGAATTTTACTATTTTAAATAAAATGGAGAAAACAAATGAATTAATATGAAAATTAAAATGAATTTAAAATGAAATAAAGAAAAGTCAATCAATCTGAAGGTCCAGATTCAAACTCAAACACGTGCGCATTGACCTGGCGCCATATCCAAGGGTCAGCATTCAAACTCACTAACCCTAATTAATTAGCCCTAATCCAGCCCTTAATGACTTTCAGGTGACCGGAACAGTGTTCCGGTCATCTTCTCCGATCACCCAAAATCACAAACTCCTTCCACACGCATCTAAAATGAAATCTAATTAAACAGAAATGATCCCCACTCAAAAACGAATCAAAACCCCCATTCAAACAACATTTATCATTCCTAAACAATGAGAATTGAATCAAACTAGTTTTAGGGCAAAAAGTTTCAGAACCAGATTAAACTCTCATCTCTTCACCATTTTCAAAACCAACAACATATTCATGATCAGGGAGGCATATAGAAGCTATTAAGAACTTAAAAATCCATTTCTGGAAAAAAAGTTCATGAAGCTACCTGAGTTTTGAAGCTTTCAGTCTGCAACTTTCTGACCTCTTCTCTTTGTGCAATCCACTCCTTTTGGTCCCTTGATGATGTCTGGATGCTTAGAGGGAGTTTGTGTTGGCTGGTTTGGAAGTTTGAACAGGTCCTGTTCCAGCTCAGGTGAGAATCGTATCTGGCTTATGTGAGGTTTCAAGGATGAATGAAGGCAGGGAAATGATCAGAAGGATGTGGTGATGAGTTCTATGAAGTTTGTTTGTGAGTTTGTAGCTTGTCTACTGAGTTTCGAAAGCTTTTGCTTTTGAGAGTGAAAATGAGAAAGTGATGATATGGCTTGTTCCAAGCTTGCTGGTTATGTGCTTTGGCTAGCAATTTGTTTGTATAAACAATTGCTATTGGTCAGAAGATGTGACATGCCCTTTTGTGATAGGTGTAGCTACTTTTGCAAATTGTCAACTTTGTGTAAGAGAAAGCATGGGTCATGTTCTAGCCAAGTACAAGGGGTGTGGGCTGCGCAGCATGGTGAGGGAAAAGGCTAGGGTTGATCAGCAAAGTAGCTAGCAAGTGGATGCAATGCCATCATGAGTTTTTGCAACTTGGTTTGTCTTTGGTTTTCTATGAAAAAGTCTTGCTCCATAGGCCATAAACATGTGATCTCTTGGCCCATTCTGATTTTTAAGACTTGTGTGATCATGTGGTGAAGTTTAGAAATGCATTTGGTAGCTTAATTGGCCTTGAGAGGTGAATTTGCAACTTTGCCTCTTTGGTGCATAACTTGAAATTTAGTGATTTTTGCCAACTTTGACAAGCCATAACTTTTGATCCAAAATGAATTAGGTCATGTTCTTGTACTTTTTGAAAAGGGAAAGATCTAATCTACAACTTTCATGACCAAAGTTTTTCCATTTGAAGCTTTCTTGAATCAAAAAGTAAGGGTTGAAAAAGTTGCATAAAATGACATTTTCATGAAAAGTCAAACTTGCCCAAAAAGTCAACTTTGCAAAAACTTGAGATTCTTGAATTTTGTGAACTTCCAACTTCTTCCATGATCAAATAAAGATCACATACAATCAAAATGATGAAGATCACCCCTTGGTTGGGTCATTGAGGGCCTCAGATGCCCTAATTTTGCACTGACTTGTCTAGAAAGTCCACCTTTGATCAGATGACTTCCCCATGGAATTTCTTCATGAAAATTGATATGCATATCCCTATACCATATAGAGACCAATAGAAACAAGAATGAACAAAAAATATGGAGTTATGGCCTCTAAAACCAAAACCCTAATTTTAGGTCATCTGTGTAGTCAAACCTGGCTCTGCTTCCACACCAATCCCAGTTCTTGTGATTCTTTGACATTCTTGACTTTGAGAGGATATAATATGATGCTTGAACATACATGGACCCCTTTGAAGTGATTGATGACCTTTGGAGTGGCTCAAGAAGCTCTTAGATTACTCAGATCACAAACCCTAGATGTAGATGACCTAGAACCAATGCAGTGGATCAAAAATGTGGTATGAGATGATATGATTGTGTTTATGCATATGGAATGATCACAAGCCATGGTGAAATGGGTGAGGGAAAATTTGGTGTGTTTACAGCTGCCCCTATTCAAACATGAGTTAGCTGTGCAGGATGTAAGCGACGGCTTATCAGGCAAACAAGATAACTTGTGGTTGAATACCAAAGACAGTCCAAAATTTGCACTCACAAAATGAAGAAGAAAAGGGATATAGATTGTAAAAGAAAACAAAGTATATTGTAAGGTGTGGGCGACGGAGGACGACCGTCGAGCTGGGGACGACTGCTGGGGAAAGAGCAATGACGGGGACGACCGACATGCTGGGGAAAGAGCGAAAAATAGAGCAATGACGGGGACGGCCGACATGCTGGGGATAAAAGGGATTATGATGGGGACGGCCATCAAGTAAAGCTGTAAAATTCTCTGGGGATTAATGAAACATGACGGGGACGGCCATCAAGTTCAGAAAGTAAAGAAACCAACGATGGGGACGGCCATCGGGTTAAACCGAAAGGAAAAGGGACCACGACGGGGACGTCCATCGGGTTAAAGAATAAATGAAATAAACAGATGATGAGGTACGGTCATCAAAGGTGAAGGACGATCACCTAGCAGGGGACGGCTGCTCTGTTGGGTTAAGATGAGGGACGGTCATCTAAGGTGGAGGACGACCACCTGGCAGGGTACGGCTGCCAAAAATATCGCGACATAGGACGAATGCCGGATAAAAGGTCAACGATGGGGACGGCCATCGGACGAGCATGATGGAGGACGACCATCAAGAGGTGGAGGACGACCACCTAGCAGGGGACGGCTGCTCTCAAGGTTTATCATGACATAGGACGAATGCCAGATAACCAAAATCAACAATGGGGACGGCCATTGGATAAAATGATGAAGGATGATCATCAAAAGG
Organism: Lathyrus aphaca; assembly: GCA_963966055.1. Lineage (NCBI taxonomy): Eukaryota > Viridiplantae > Streptophyta > Magnoliopsida > Fabales > Fabaceae > Lathyrus > Lathyrus aphaca. The sequence continues at coordinate 168,716,022 of OZ014523.1, forward strand.
TGGAGGACGACCACCTAGCAGGGAACGGCTGCTAAATATCACGACGTAGGAAGAATGTCGGATAAAAAATCAACGATGGGGACGGCCATCGGATGAGCATGACGGAGGACGACCATCAAGAGGTGGAGGACGACCACCTAGCTGGGGACGGCTTCTCTCAAGGTTTATCATGACATAGGACGAATGTCAGATAAAAAGAAACTTGTTTTGTTGGCGATCTACTGGGGAGTATTGACACGGACAGGTGTTTACATCCAAGAAACAAGAAGTATAAGTGTTTAAATATTTGTGTATAGATTAAAGATGCGGATGAGCATCCTTAAGACTACGATACGGACGAGTATCGGGTAGAAACAAATACTGACACGTGTTCAGAGATGATGATACGGACGAGTATCAATTGGTTAACAGAGAACACGGACGAGTGTTGAATCTGAGGGGACTCTTCTGGGGGATAGTAGACACAGACGAGTATCTATATTCAAGAAGACAAAGGTGTTTGACTCGGTGTATGGATTAAAGATGCAGACGAGCATCCTTAAGACTATGATACGGACGAGCATCAGGTAGAAACAACGCTTGGCGCATTTTCTGAGATGATGATATGGACGAGTATCAACGGGTTAACAAAGAACAAGGACTAGTGTTGGATCTGCGGGGATATATAAATGGTGTATACAAGATTCGGACGAGTATTTGTATAAGTGTGATTGGTGTATAGAAGAGTGTTTAACTGTTGGGGAGAGTGACACGGATGGGTGTCAAACAAGAAGAAAAGTATAGTATAAACAAGTATCTGATATATATAAGTGTTTATGGACGGGTGTCAAGGACATGTATATAAGTATTCGTGAGTGCAAAGAGGATGTCTTTGGCTTTCTGCTGGGGTATGACACGGACGGGTGTCAAAAGGGTATCTGTAATGCGGGTGGTAATGTCTGCACAGAGTGTTCAGGCGACTTTACTGGGGAGTACTGACACGAACGGGTGCCAAAGAGAGTATATACTGGTGTTTGTGAATGTGAGGCAACTGATTTTGCTGGGGAATCTCCGCTGGGGATTTTGGGGGAAATATTCTGTATATTGATGGATTGTCATTATTCACAAGGGTTTGATTCAAAACAAGGCTTATGATTATGCTATATGCTTGATTTTTTCCGTAATACTCCGTATTAGACGGAATGCTACGCTTTGTGGGTAAATATGATGCGAATGCTATGATTATGCAAAGATACCCAACCAGGATTTGGATCCCTATGCTGCGAAAATCTTCGGCCGATCTGCCTGAAATGGACATCCCAGCTGGGGATGAGGTCATTGGTAAATCTGATGAGAAGCAATTGCTTGGGGATATAGGTCATTGATAGACCTATCCTTGTACTGAGGGACCCAGCTGGGGTTTGAAGAAGCTTTCTTCACCCTGTTGTGATCCTTCATGCGCTGCTCTTCTGGATAGAGGCTGAAACTCTGTGGGGAGAGGGCTCCTTGACTTTTGTATTTTGGCTGAGGATGAAATGGCAGCTCGGCTGGGGAGAAAGAGAGATCACTGAAAGATCTCCCTAGAGACTCTGTTGAGGAGGATTCTTGACTCAGCCGGGGATATGGGCGCCCTCTGGTACTGTTCTGTTGGAAAAACGATGCCTGGCAACTTTGATGGGGAGAAGTAATAAGTGGCAAATCAGCTGGGGGCCAGGCACTTTGGGTGCTAAGGCTGAGTGTTGATTTGTCAGCTTGCTGGAGTGAAGCTTTCGTGCCCCAAGTTGTATTCTGGACACCTGCAATCCTGCAAAGATAGGGAAACGCACAAGTAATCCCGAGGTATCCTTTACTGGATTCCGTCATAGGAGTTTAGACACTTCTGAGAGTAAGTATATTTCCTGCAAGCATGCGGCTTTTATTATATTTTTGAAGATAAGCATCTGTATTTATGCAATCAGTTTTTTCTTTAAGACACCAGACATTTTTGCAAATAAAATGTACAAAACGAAGCATGACTGAAAATCTGATTTTATTAATTCATGTGCCCTGAATTGGCAAGATACAGTCAAAGAAACAAATCCCCTGAAATGAGGAGATCGTTACAAATTGAGAAACAAAATGCTGGCAATGTTGATGACGCTTTAAGGAGCTTCCTTTTTTTTTGCTATGACTCGTATGACATTTGACGCTCTTCTCGCTTTGCTTTCTGAAGAAGGCTAATTCTGAAAGAAGCTTGATCCTTTTGAAGCTCAACAGGCTGTAAGTGATACAGACGAATTCAGAGTGCAGTTGTTCGCTTATTCCCTTATTTTGCATGGATCGCCCTTTCGGGTTTTCAATCCATCGGGATACCCATTTTTGCCTGAGTTGTCCAATGCGGCTTTTCAACTCAGCGGGTGTACATTTTTTGTTTATTTTCCCTTATTTTTGCCTGAGTCTTTTATTCTGTTTTTGACTCGCCGGGATGCCCTATTTTTGCCTGGACTTACATTCTGTTTTATGTCCAGCGGGTCCTTTTATGCGAAGTATTTTTTAACTGCATCTGAATTCACAGGGGACGGGAAGTCTTCACCATCCATGGTGTTGAGCATCAGTGCTCCACCAGAGAAAACTTTCTTTACTACAAATGGTCCTTCATAGTTTGGAGTCCATTTGCCCCTGTGGTCTGTATGAGGAGGAAGGATTCTTTTCAGCACAAGATCTCCTACCTGGTACTCTCGACGCCTGACTTTCTGATCGAAGGCTCTCTTCATTCTTTTCTGATACAACTGCCCGTGACAGATTGCAGCCAATCTTTTCTCTTCAATCAGACTCAGTTGCTCGTACCGGGCCCGAACCCATTCTGCTTCACTCAGTTTAACATCCATCAGTACCCGTAGAGAGGGTAATTCGACTTCAACCGGTAGGACTGCTTCCATACCATACACAAGTTGATACGGCGTTGCCCCAGTGGATGTTCTGATTGACGTGCGGTACCCATGCAAGGCAAACGGTAGCATTTCATGCCAGTCTTTGTATGTAACTACCATCTTCTGCACAATCTTCTTGATATTCTTATTAGCTGCCTCAACAGCGCCATTCATCTTTGGCCTGTAAGGAGAAGAATTGTGATGTTGGATCTTGAAGTCCCGGAACAGTTCTGCCATCATTTTATTATTCAAGTTGGAACCATTATCAGTAATGATTCGCTCGGGAACTCCGTATCGACAGATGATATCTCTTTTCAAGAATCGGGCTACCACCTGTCTTGTAACATTGGCATAAGACGCTGCTTCGACCCACTTGGTGAAATAGTCAATGGAAACTAGGATGAATCTGTGGCCATTCGAAGCAGTTGGCTCAATCTTGCCAATCATGTCAATGCCCCACATAGCAAAGGGCCAGGGTGAAGACATCACATTCAAAGGATTGGGAGGTACATGCACCTTATCCGCATAAATCTGGCATTTATGACATTTTCTGGCGTAGGCACAACAGTCAGCATCCATTGTGATCCAGTAATAGCCTGATCTTAGCAACTTTTTAGCCATGGCATGTCCTCCCGCATGGGTACCAAAGGATCCTTTGTGCACTTCATGCATTACCAAATCTGCTTCTGTTCTGTCAACGCATCTGAGGAGTACCATATCAAAGTTTCTCTTGTACAGGGAACCATCAGTGTTCAGAAAGAAACTACCAACAAGCCTTCTCAAAGTCTTCTTATCATTGGAAGATGCCCCAGGTGGGTATGTTTGGTCCTCCAAGAAGCACTTAATGTCATGGAACCAAGGCTTATCATCTTTGACGATGTCTGCGGCAAATACATATACTGGTTTGTTAAGTCTGGACACTGAAATCTGAGGTACAAAGTTGGCAGCCTGAACTTTGATCATGGACGAAATGGTAGCCAGAGCATCTGCAAATTGATTCTCGTCCCGAGGGATATACTCAAGCTTGACCATTGTAAAGAAAGTCAATAACCTCCTTGTATATTCCCTGTAAGGTATCAGATGATCCTGGTGGGTGTACCATTTGCCATTGGTCTGATTAACTACCAGAGCTGAATCTCCGAATACAGTCAATGTCTTGATCCTGAGGTCAATGGCTTCCTCAAGACCCATAATGCAAGCCTCGTATTCAGCTTCGTTGTTAGTGCAGTTGAAAGTGAGTTTTGCCGAGAAAGGCATGTGAACTCCTTTAGGTGTAATGAGTACTGCACCAACACCACGACCATTCATATTAACAGCCCCATCAAACATCATAGTCCATTCTTCTTCCGGGTCAGGCCCTTCAGTGTGAACAGGCTCTTCATGATCTTTTTCTTTTATGAACATGATGTCTTCATCAGGGAAGTCAAATCTCATAGGCTGGTAATCATCAATAGGTTGCTCAGCAAGATATTCAGACAATACACTGCCCTTGATGGCTTTCTAAGATGTGTACTGAATGTCATACTCTGTAAGGATCATTTGCCATCTTGCAACCCATCCGGTAAGCGCTGGCTTCTCAAATATGTACTTAACTGGGTCCATTTTTGAGATCAACAAGGTAGTGTGGGTCAACATATACTGTCTTAGTCGGCGAGCAGCCCACGCTAAAGCACAACAAGTTTTCTCGAGCAGTGAATAACGTTGTTCACAGTCGGTAAACTTTTTGCTTAGGTAGTATATTGCATACTCTTTTCGACCAGACTCGTCATGCTGGCCCAGCACACACCCCATTGACTCTTCTAATACTGTCAAGTACATTATCAGAGGTCTTCCTTCAACTGGAGGCATTAGGATTGGAGGCTCTTGTAAGTACTCCTTGATTTTGTCAAAAGCCATCTGGCAGTCTTCGTTCCACCTGACCGTTTGTTCTTTTCTCAACAGCTTGAACAAGGGTTCACAGGTGGCTGTAAGGTGAGATATGAACCGTGAAATGTAGTTCAATCGACCTAAGAAACCTCGAACTTCTTTTTTTGTCTTCGGTGCAGGCATCTCTTGAATAGCTTTGACTTTATCTGGGTCGACGTCAATCCCTTTCTCGCTCACAATAAAACCCAGCAGCTTACCAGATCGCACCCCGAATGTGCATTTGTTGGGGTTCAGCTTCAGTTGGTACTTCCTCAGACGCATGAACAGCTTCAGCAGATTTACCAGGTGGTCTTCTTCAGTGAGGGACTTGGCAATCATATCATCCACATAACACTCGATTTCTTTATGGATCATATCGTGGAATAATGTTACCATAGCCCGTTGATATGTCGCACCGGCATTCTTGAGCCCAAATGGCATTACCTTGTAGCAGAACGTGCCCCAGGGTGTGATGAAGGTTGTCTTCTCCATGTCTTCAGGTGACATTTTAATCTGATTGTATCCTGAAATTCCATCCATGAAGGAGAATACCGAGAACTGAGCCGTATTATCCACCAATACATCAATGTGAGGTAAAGGGAAGTCATCTTTCGGGCTGGCTCTGTTCAGATCCCGGTAGTCAACACACATCCTTACTTTGCCGTCTTTCTTAGGCATAGGTACTATATTAGCAACCCACGGTGGATAGCTAGTTACGGCAAGGAACCCGGCGTCCCATTGCTTCTGTACCTCTTCCTTGATTTTCATTGCCATGTCTGGGCGAGTACGGCGCAGTTTCTGCTTAACCGGTGGGAATTCTTCTCTTAAAGGCAGCTTGTGCACAACAATGTCGGTGTCCAACCCTGGCATATCTTGATAGGACCAAGCAAACACGTCCACATATTCTTGCAGCAGGTCAATCAGTTGTCTCTTCACTGAGTCTTGTAAGCAGGCCCCGATTTTAACTTCTTTCACGTCTTCATCTGTACCTAGATTAATTGTTTCTACCTCCTCCTAATGAGGAGTGATAACCTTCTCCTCTTATCTCAACAATCTGGCTAGCTCTTCAGGAAGCTCATATTCTTCTTCAACCCCTTCATCAGCTTGATTGATCGGATTGTCAAAGTCATACGAAGTCATAGCCGTGCTGTTGTCGGTGCGGTCTGGAAGGCACTCTCTGCAAGGGTTCAGTTTGTTCATTTTAGTGATTTGATTTTAATCTTGTTTAGAAAAGTGAAATAAAGTTGTCATTTTGAAAACACTGCCATTTATTTTTGTACAAAAAGAAAAATGGAAAAAACAGTGAGCGGGAAAAGAAAAGGACTCATTTGCAAAAGATGTCTGATATTACAGATGGCCCGATTACAAAATGAGTCTTGTCATCTTGGGCAAGATGCAAGACTTTGATGCATGCTATAAAAATACAGGAAATAATAATTACTCTGCATAAGTAACTCTTATAATTTCCTGGGAAGACCAGTTTGAGATACTGCTCCCCGGGATCTTTGGACGGATCCAACTCTCTAGGTTGCGGTCGCTTTCGTCCTCGTCTTCCAAATTGTTGACAGCATCAGGGGTGAGCATTCCCCCACTAACAAAGTTGGGCTCCTTAGCAGCCTCTGCTTGATCTTGTTGAGTTGGTTTGTAACCCAACCCAAATCTATCCTCTTTCTTCTCCACCGGTAACAGTTTGACCCAGCCTTGGGCATTTCCTTCTTCAACAACCTTCTGCGCTTGTTGATAAGATGTCATTGAGGTTCCAGGTACAGCAGAAGTTTCATTTATGTTCAAGGCCTCGAACCCTTGACTCATTGTTTCGTGGATCTCCCCATCCATCTCAATATATTTGTAGGTAGCCAGATGGCTAACAAAAATATCCTCCTCTCCACAGATAGTAACGACTTGACCCTCCCACTCGAATTTTAACTTCTGGTGAAGGGTTGAGGTCACGGCGCCAGCGGCGTGAATCCATGGCCTACCCAATAGACAGCTGTAGGCAGGCTGTATATCCATCACGTAGAAGGTCGTTTTGAAATTTTGTGGGCCAATCGTTATAGGCAATTCAATTTCCCCCAGAACCGATCTCTTAGAACCGTCAAAGGCCCTCACCACCAGGTTGCTGGGTCGTAATGCCAATCCGTCATATTCTAGCTTCACAAGGGCTTTTTTAGGTAAGACATTGAGGGATGATCCTGTGTCTACCAGCACATGGGAAAGAACTGCACCTTTACATTCCATGGTAATGTGCAAAGCCTTGTTATGATTGCGGCCTTCCATGGTCAAATCAGTGTTGGTGAACCCTAGTCCATGACTAGCATTAACATTTCCAACCACAACTTCCAACTGATTGACGGTGATCTCTTCAGGCACATAAGCTGCGTGCAAGACTTTTAGTAGTGCATTCCGATGAGCTTCGGAGCACATGAGCAATGATAGGATTGAGATCTTGGAAGGCGTCTGGTGAAGCTGATCCACTATTTTGTAATCACTTTTCTTGATGATTCTCATGAATTCATCAACTTCTTGATCAAAAGGTGTTTTTAAAGCCTCTTTAGCAATTTGCTCTTCTTGCACCAAGCTTTTCCCTTTTGCCTTGGCAGCAGCTTCTGCTTCTGCAGTGGGTCTTTGAATTTGTGGAGCAAAGAGACGTCCGCTTCGAGTGAAGCCTCCGCCTCCTCCCACATTGTCTATTTGTGGTGCAGGGGTTGATGATTCAAGAGTGATTTTCTGTCCTCCGCAGTATAGATCAGAGCCGTAATGCCAGGGGATGGCATTACTGCTTTCATAAGGTACTGGTCCAGGCACCGTGATAGTGACTGGACTGATGGCAGCTGCAGAAGGGACTGTGATAGTCTGTGGATCATAGTATATTGTGACTGGTGCTCTGACAGTAGTGGCATTTTGTGAGTTGTAGGCAGAATCATTTTTAGGATCATAATAAATTGTAACCGTTGAGACATTTGCTGCTGAAGTTGTAGGAGACATTGCTGGAAGGATGGGTGTTGTTGTTGTAGGAGTTTCTGAATGAAGTGGTGCTGAAGTTGTAGAAGGGATGTTTGCTGATATTTGGTCCGTTGAAAGAAAAGATGAAGCACTTGTTGACGAAATTGAAGAGTTGCTTGGAACAATGGTTGTTGTATTTGTAGAAGACACGGGAATTGTTGCTGATGAGGTTGCTGGATTGGTAGGAATTGATGTTGTGATTTGAAGCAGGCCACTCTGGATGAGACCATCTATGCCATCTCTCAAATTATCACAACCATTCACTGAAATGTTGCAATAAGCACACCCTATCTCACATCCCGAGAACATTTGACATTCAAGGAGTTGAGCTTTGATCTCTACCAACGGTGTCCGAATCTGACCCACACTGGTTATCAAGTAAGACGGCTTGTCTTCTTCAATAGCATTGATTCTGGGACCTCCGTGGTTTGGCATAGGGTTCTTATTAACATTTGGTGGTGGTGCAAAATTCAGAGCCTTAGAGTCTACCAAGTCTTATACCTTCATGTGCAAAGCTCTGCACTTTTCTGTACTGTGGCCAGGCGCATTTGAATGAAAAGCACATCTGGCGTTGGAGTCATAATTTCTGGGTAGACTGGTGGGATCTGGAGGTGCCAACGTCCTTAGCTCAACCAGGTTGAGTTTTAGGAGTTGTGGCAGTAATGTGGCATACGGCATAGGGATTGGATCGATCACCCTATTGGCCTGAGAAGGTCTCTGTTGGAACGGTCTTTGCTGATTGTTGTTGTTGGTGTTGTTGTAGTTTCTCTGAGGAGGATACTGAGTCTGTTGCTGATAATTTTGTTGCTGTGGTTGATAAGCTGGTTGTGCATGAATTGGAGCGGGAATGGTGACTGCTGCCACGGACCTATGAACATATTGGGGTCTGCCCCTGTTGGTGTGGATAGCATTGGTCTCACCCTTTCTTCTTGGGCCCACAAAAGGTTTCCTTGTGTTGCTGGATGAGCTGGCACCGTTGTCAGAAATCTTGCCCATATTTAACAGGCTCTCAATTCTCTCTCCAGCTATCACGACGTCTGCAAAACTGGTAGAAGAGAAAGCAGCCAGCCTGTCAATGTATGTTCCTTGGAGGGTGTTCATAAACATATCTGCCATCTCCCTCTCTGACATAGGTGGCTGGACAGCAGCAGCAAGCTGCCTCCACCTTTGGGCGTACTCGCGGAAGCTTTCCCTAGATGACTGTGACATCCCCATCAAGAGGGTCCTGTTGGGTGCCATATCCAAATTATACTGGTATTGTCTGATGAAGGCCTCTGCCAAGTCCTTCCAACACCTGATGGTTGCTCTAGTCAGATGGGAGTACCATTCCCTTGACGCTCCAGTTAAGCTATCCTCAAAATAAAACATCCATAGCTTCTCGTCCATAGTATATGCTTTCAACCTTCCCAAAAAGGATTTTAAGTGGGTCTGTGGGCAAGAAGTCCGGTTGTATTTCTCAAAACAAGGAGGCTTAAACTTATGGGGAATCCTGACCCCGTCCACTAAGCCCATGTCCATAACATCAAAACCCAGAGAGTTTTGAGACTCCAAGGATCTTAATTTTTCACCAATTTCATCCAGCCTTCTGTCATAGGCTTCTTCCCCAGCACCCATTACTGTGAACTGATCCTCCTGGGGGTCTTCTTGCAGCACTCTGCCTGCAGTGGCAGTCCCTTGAACGTTAGCAGGAATGTTAATCTCTGGATGAAGGTGGGGTCCAAATACAGGGGGGTTGACATGAGGTTGGACCCTCTCATTGTTGCTTGTCCCAACAGTCCCTATATGGGGATCTTCCTGATTCTGCCTTTCTACCATTGCTCTCAATCTTTCTTGGCTCTGAGCCATATTGTTCATCACTTCCATAAACTGCGTCATCTGAGTTCTCATTTCCAATCTTTCGTTGGCCATTTGGTTCCTGACCTCTGCAAGGTCCTATTGTACCTGGTCCATCTGTATGCCCGGAAGATTGTTACGGGTTGGATAACGGTGTGGACGGTTGAGTGGAAATACCCGACGTTGAGCAATAGTTCCTGATATCACAACAGAGTTAGCAACAAAAATAAAACAAACCTACAAAACAAATAAAGGGTTAGCATGCAATGCAGTATGCTTATTTGTTTCCAAGGTATCCGGCTTGGCTCTTGGTTTTGACCCTTCCAGACCCTTGAAGATACTGTTGATGTTGCTTGAAAGAGACTCGGATGGAATAAACTGATACATTTATTACAAAAAGGCAAATGGAACATAGTTTGTTTACAAATACAAGCCCTCTGAGGGGTCAAAATACATCACAAGAAAATAAAAGTACATAAAATGAAAGCAACAACAAGCAAAAGTCAAACACCAAGACCAAAATCATCCTCCTGAACTTCCTTGAGAAGTGCTTCAGTCACAGGATCATCCGGACGCTCGGTGAGATTCCTGATAAGGAGATTCCGGGTAGTAACAGCTGCAGTTAGCTTCTTGTGTTGACTCTGGTCCTTTGACCTCTTCACTCCAGCTCTGATCTTTAGTTCTGAGATCTCCCTCTGGGCTGCTACCAGGGCTTCCTGCTGCTCTTTTGCACTAGCTTCCAGCTGCTCGATCCTGTCCTGAGTCCTCTTATCTTCCAGAGTACGAGCTTCGGTGATCCTGACCCACCTAGCTTGACTCTCCTTCAGATACAAGTCTGTCTTGGCCTTCTGGAACTGGGCTTACTTGCAAGCATTCTTCAAGATCTGCTCTCCAGCCCTAGACTTCTTGATGTAATCCTCAGACTTCTCAATTTTGGCCAGATGCTCCACCTTCAATTTCTCTAACCTCTCAATATCCAACCTACCATCACTCCTCTCCCAGAGGGTCTTCTGTAAAGCCTGAGTCAACTTCTCATTTCTCTCTTTCAAGCTCTCAAACTCCTCTAAGCTGACAGTGGCAGGAGGTGGTGCTGAGGATGGTCCGGGTATATCTTCCATGGTGAAGGGCATCCCAGAGAATTGAGCCCTGACATGGGACCACTCATAGTATTGTGCTGATGCCACATTGTTGCACTTCCCCAGAATGGTTACTCCTTTAGTTTGAACATTGTCCCAGGCCCAGGCTGCCTGCCTGACAATAGCCAGATTAGGCTTGTTCTCACAGTAAAGAGTCTCAGCCAAGTCTTGTGCCTTAGGAGTGTGGACCAATGCATAGCCCAGTTGTCTTTTGAACAGCAGAGGGTTGTAATTAATGCAACCCTTAACTCCTATCAGGGGTACATTGGGAAAATGACCACAACTGGTAATGATATCCCTGCCCTTGGTGCTTTGAGTGCACCACCTGATATCAGCTGAAGTCAGAGCAGTGAGTCTTCTAGCCCAGTTTCTCTGCTGATGAGGGTTCAAAAATGCATCTGTCTTGGGCAAATGCTTGAGAAGCCAGGTATGGAACAAAGGAGCACAACACCTCACTAATATTCCCCTCTGCTTTTCATTCCTTTGGTGCACTGAGTAGTAAAAATCCCCCAATAGAGTGGGCACTGGGTTCCTCAGGATGAAAAGATGGATCGCATTCTTGCTAATGAATCTAGGCTCATCTGCAAATAATATGATCCCATATATGCTCAGGGCCAATAAAGCACAGACTGCTTTCCACTCTCCCAAAGAAGCCTTCAAAGTAGCCTGAGAGATCAAGAAATCCAGATGCAGGCCAGAGATTCCAGCCTTAGTAGTCATATGTTGCCCAATCAAAACTGGTTCCAGATGCAATGCCTTTTCTACTTCTTCATTACCAGGAAGGACCATCTCGGGGTTGAAAGGGACTCCACCCCTGATAGGTATACCAACCAAAGATGAGTACTCTTCTAATAAAGGGCCCAACTGAAAATCCTGAAAAGTGAAACACCTCAGTGGGGGATCATAAAACTGAAGGCAAGTATGGATCAGGCTCCTCTGTGAAGGGTCCAAATCCATAACCACATCAAGTATGTCTCCATAGTGTTCTCTGAAAAGTGGTATATGGTCTGGAGTGATCAGGGTTTGAATCCTCCTGATGTCAGCTAGCTCAGGCTGAAAGAAGTGGTAGGAGATGTTACTCTTTTTAGGTGCCATGTTGTTGAAGAAGGGTTGAGACAGGTGTTGATGATAACACTGAAAATGGGCCACTGACTGGATGGTGCAGGTGACTGAAGCAGGTAGCTGATAGCTGAAGCAGATGCTGATGAAGATAGGTCTATACTGATGATGGGGTCAAAACCAAGTCAAAAATAAAGGATGGATACCCTGAAAAACAAATAAGCAAATGTTAAAATGATGTAATGATGATGTATGCAAATGATATGCAAGGGTTTGTGACTGAGCTGGATCTGATCAAATGCTCTGATATGAGTCCAGGTATGTTCAAGAAATCCAGATGGAGGTCTATAAGTCCAGTAACCAAGGTGGGGGACTCAAATAAAGAGTCACATGTCCAGGGTTTAGAATCACAAGAACTGTTCCAACATGGAGTACTCTTAATCATTCAAAGTAACAGGGTATGCTGAGGTCAAGGGTACCTGCAAACCTGTAAACAGCCCAACCCCCTCACAGGTGGTGTTCTAAAACAAGGATCCTCAGACTTGGATCAGTTATGAGAAGTGTAAACACTTCTAACCCGGAGGTACAGTGTTTACAATAACCATAAAAGTTCCTCCTCTAATTCACCTCAGTTTCTGAAGGTCAATACTAAAGGTCATCTAGACTTAGCAGGCTTCCCAGATAGCCCTAGCATTGCAGGAAATCTGCAACACAGAGTTCTCAAGAAGAAACCCATATCTGAACCGTGTTTCATATTCCCGCACCAGACCGAGATGGAATGGGAAAGAATATGAACCACTCTAGCCTAGGTGTCACTCAGGTCCCAGGTATAGGACCTCAACTCTCAATAGAACACCCACCCACCAAAGCAAACAAACAGATCCAGCCAGCACAGTATGACAGTATGATATATGCATAAAGCAATAAAGAAAGCAGTAAAGCAACTGTACATAAAGCAAAAATAAATACAAATATACAAACACAGATAGCACATAACACCCCAGTAAACACAAATCAATCAAGCGCTAGGAGGAACCCACAAAAAGAACCAGAAGCCCTGGTTGCAGTATAAGGGTCCCCAGCAGAGTCGCCAAGCTGTCTCTCCCGATAAGTGGGGAATGACCCAAATAAAGGTACAGACGCGAACGGTCGGCGAGAGGGACAGTGAGAACACACAACAGTGAACTCAATGGAGAATGAAAGAGTCGCCAGCTAGGCATTTTTATCCCGGAGGAAAGGTAATGCTGCATAGACCTAGAAAGATATGGATAAGACGGTTTGCGAACCAGAGAGACTGAGAAAGGGGGTTGGTTACAACCTGGGAAGGTATTAGCACCCAGATTGTCCGTCGTACTCGACGGGATCCACGCTTAAAAGATGTGTGTTTTAAAGGGGTAGTGTCAGTGCAATTTGTGTGCAAAAGAGCTGGGAAAGGATGTACAGGTGTCAGTGTAAAATAAGTGTGAAGTGTGATATATATAGTTTCAGTGTAAGGACAGGGATGAAATGCTCAAGATCATGAGGCTTAAAGGAATAAAGCTGGAGGAGGGGGAATATACAGAGTCTTTTGTTCGATAACCGTTAAGTTATGCCTACGTATCCTCTCGTGCAATGAGGAAGTCAGAACACCGTAGTTCGACCCAAAGAGACTGAAAGATGAATTGACTTGTGAACTGCTTACTTGTCTATGCTCAAGTGTATGACCTGTCTGGCTCAGGTGCTAACTGTCTTGCATTAGACGGAAGAAGCAAGTTCTCGTTTGTGAATGAAGATGATGAGAAAAGAATCCCGGAGGAGACGATTATTGTTTTTTTTGTATTTTCAGTCTTTTATTGCTTTTGAAAGTTTGTCATAAGTTAATGAGTTTAAACCTAAACCAATGGATTTAGTAAACTCATCACATCATCCCTCTGATTAGGGGTAATGAGAATACCTTAAGTGTGAAGTCAGCTTCTCACACTTAATCACCTTTGAGGTAGGGTTAAGATCATTAACCTACTTGTGATTATTTAGATGTTTTTGGTGTTTTTGTTTAGTGTTGAGTAATGAGATTAATCCATAATCAGGGATTAAACAGACTCATTACACCATCCTAATAGAAGGATAATAGATGAGAATGTTTAAGCTGAGGAAAGCTCCTCAACTTAATCCATGATTAGGGATTAAACTCATGACAAAACAAGCCTTTGGTTAAGTGGATTTTATTTGATGATAAGATGAAGAAGTGAATTTTAGGGTTTGTAAGACAACTTGAGGGGGACTTGTCCATTAACACTAGGGTTAGTCCTTCTTAACCAATTAAGGAAGAATTAGAACCCTAATGCAAGGCCCAAGTTACAAGCTTGATGTCTTGATGATTATTAAGTGAATTGATTAAGGGATTTAAACACATTAAGCTTTTAACACTTAGGATTAAAGTTATACACTCCATCCTAATAGAAGGATGCATGCATAAGCTTAATCACAAAGCCTTAAAGCCTTTAGGGTTTAGTCCCTGATTATGAGATGAGAAGAGAAGACTCAAAGAGACACAAAGGTAAAACTAAGAGGGGAGACTAAACAAAACCCTAATCATTGTCATGCTTGGTTGTTCCTAAGGTTTGTGAGGTTAACAAGAGAAATCTTCAATGGAACCACCAGGAAGCAGATGAAAGGATCAAGAGAAGCAAAGTAACTTGCTTCATTTAAGAAGTCAAGTCACTTGAGGAAAGAAAGTGAGAAGAAGAAGAATGAGCAAGCTCAATCTCAAACACATACAAAAATGCAGCAAGGATGCAAGAGAGAGATGAAAAGAAAATGTGAGAAGTGAAGGCAAATTCACTTCTCAAAGTTACTTACCACCTGAAAGGTTAGAAAAGAAATGCAATGCACTGCAAAATGAAAATGAAATGGCATGATGAGGAACAAAACCAGAAGCACATACATGATGTTAATGATGCTATGAGATGCTACAAACATGAAACAACATATGGGGATGATCATACAAGCTTATGGATGCAAATGAAACAAGCTAAGGAGCATGAACATACATGAAAAGTTATGAAATGCAAATGGCATACAACATGGGAAATGCAAGATGCAATGATCAAACATGCTTTCAATATGTCTTATGATGTCAAATGAATCACAAGAATGCATAAAATGCTATGGCAAGTCAAGGTATGAATGCAAATGCAAGATGGATGCATATGGAAGCCCAAATTAGGGTTTATGATCAAAGCATCAAACACAAACCAAAATCAGAAGCAAACATCAATATAAAAAATTGAAAATGCACTTAAAGGATCCCTAATCCTATACTAACCCACTGCCCAAAGGAGAAGTCTCAACTCTTAACCTAGTTCAAGTTATGATTTTCCTAAGTTTTCTAGGGTTTTAGGGTTCCTTAAAAAGAAAAATGCCAAACAAATGGAAAATGAAAGATCAAATCATGGCCATTTAATCTAATAAACTACATTATATGGTAAACACAATGCAAAAAGAATCAAAGTCCAACTCATCATAGTTAGGCAGAAGTGATTTTTGGAAGTTTGGATCAAAATAATGCATCAAAATGATTTTAATTCCATGGAAAATTCTCAAAATGCATCAAGATCAAAAAATAAATTTGGTTTGAGGGTTGGACAATGTTTCTAAATGTTTTTAAATGTTTCATGAATTTTTTGGTGATTTTTAAATACCTAAAAGTATTTTTAATTAATTAATTCTCATTAATTAATTAAAAATAAACTCTTAAATATTTAAAAATACTTTTTAAATGAAAAAAATAAAAATAAAAATATTTTTGTGTTCTGAAATTAAATAATAACTTGTATAAAAAATTTCAGATTTTTTGAATGAATTTTACTATTTTAAATAAAATGGAGAAAACAAATGAATTAATATGAAAATTAAAATGAATTTAAAATGAAATAAAGAAAAGTCAATCAATCTGAAGGTCCAGATTCAAACTCAAACACGTGCGCATTGACCTGGCGCCATATCCAAGGGTCAGCATTCAAACTCACTAACCCTAATTAATTAGCCCTAATCCAGCCCTTAATGACTTTCAGGTGACCGGAACAGTGTTCCGGTCATCTTCTCCGATCACCCAAAATCACAAACTCCTTCCACACGCATCTAAAATGAAATCTAATTAAACAGAAATGATCCCCACGCAAAAACGAATCAAAACCCCCATTCAAACAACATTTATCATTCCTAAACAATGAGAATCGAATCAAACTAGTTTTAGGGCAAAAAGTTTCAGAACCAGATTAAACTCTCATCTCTTCACCATTTTCAAAACCAACAACATATTCATGATCAGGGAGGCATATAGAAGCTATTAAGAACTTAAAAATCCATTTCTGGAAAAAAAGTTCATGAAGCTACCTGAGTTTTGAAGCTTTCAGTCTGCAACTTTCTGACCTCTTCTCTTTGTGCAATCCACTCCTTTTGGTCCCTTGATGATGTCTGGATGCTTAGAGGGAGTTCGTGTTGGCTGGTTTGGAAGTTTGAACAGGTCCTGTTCATGCTCAGGTGAGAATCGTATCTGGCTTATGTGAGGTTTCAAGGATGAATGAAGGCAGGGAAATGATCAGAAGGATGTGGTGATGAGTTCTATGAAGTTTGTTTGTGAGTTTGTAGCTTGTCTACTGAGTTTCGAAAGCTTTTGCTTTTGAGAGTGAAAATGAGAAAGTGATGATATGGCTTGTTCCAAGCTTGCTGGTTATGTGCTTTGGCTAGCAATTTGTTTGTATAAACAATTGTTATTGGTCAGAAGATGTGACATGCCCTATTGTGATAGGTGTAGCTACTTTTGCAAATTGTCAACTTTGTGTAAGAGAAAGCATGGGTCATGTTCTAGCCAAGTACAAGGGGTGTGGGCTGCGCAGCATGGTGAGGGAAAAGGCTAGGGTTGATCAGCAAAGTAGCTAGCAAGTGGATGCAATTCCATCATGAGTTTTTGCAACTTGGTTTGTCTTTGGTTTTCTATGAAAAAGTCTTGCTCCATAGGCCATAAACATGTGATCTCTTGGCCCATTCTGATTTTTAAGACTTGTGTGATCATGTGGTGAAGTTTAGAAATGCATTTGGTAGCTTAATTGGCCTTGAGAGGTGAATTTGCAACTTTGCCTCTTTGGTGCATAACTTGAAATTTAGTGATTTTTGCCAACTTTGACAAGCCATAACTTTTGATCCAAAATGAATTAGGTCATGTTCTTGTACTTTTTGAAATGGGAAAGATCTAATCTACAACTTTCATGACCAAAGTTTTTCCATTTGAAGCTTTCTTGAATCAAAAAGTAAGGGTTGAAAAAGTTGCATAAAATGACATTTTCATGAAAAGTCAAACTTGCCCAAAAAGTCAACTTTGCAAAAACTTGAGATTCTTGAATTTTGTGAACTTACAACTTCTTCCATGATCAAATAAAGATCACATACAATAAAAATGATGAAGATCACCCCTTGGTTGGGTCATTGAGGGCCTCAGATGCCCTAATTTTGCACTGACTTGTCTAGAAAGTCCACCTTTGATCAGATGACTTCCCCATGGAATTTCTTCATGAAAATTGATATGCATACTCCCTATACCATATAGAGACCAATAGAAACAAGAATGAACAAAAAATATGGAGTTATGGCCTCTAAAACCAAAACCCTAATTTTAGATCATTTGTGCAGTCAAACCTGGCTCTGCTTCCACACCAATCCCAGTTCTTGTGATTCTTTGACATTCTTGACTTTGAGAGGATATAATATGATGCTTGAACATACATGGACCCCTTTGAAGTGATTGATGACCTTTGGAGTGGCTCAAGAAGCTCTTAGATTACTCAGATCACAAACCCTAGATGCAGATGACCTAGAACCAATGCAGTGGATCAAAAATGTGGTATGAGATGATATGATTGTGTTTATGCATATGGAATGATCACAAGCCATGGTGAAATGGGTGAGGGCAAATTTGGGGTGTTTACAGTCTCACTCATTACTTTTTACTCATATAGATACTCGTCCGTATCTTGGACACACCACTTATATTTTCCCAGATTCAACACTTGTCCGTGTTCTTTGTTAACCAGTTGGTACTCGTCCGTACCATCATATCTGAACATGCGTCCGTGATTGTTTCTACCGATACTCGCCCTTATCGTAGTCTTAAGGATGCTCGTCCGCATCTTTAAATCTATACACGATGTCAAACACTTATACCTATTCTTGAGTCCAGACACTCGTCTGTGTCTACCATTCCCCAAAAGAATCCCCAGTAAAAGTAAAATTTTTTTCCTATCTGACATTCGTCCTATGTCATGATACTTCTGGCAGCCGTACCCATCCCGGTGATTGTCCTTCACCTCTTGATGATCGTCCTTCATCATCCACCAGCGGAGTCTCCATTATTGGAACCCTTTCTATCCGATATTCATCTTATGTCGTGATATTTCGGCAGCCGTACCCTGCCAGGTGATCGTCCTTCACCTCTTGATGATCGTCTTTCATCATTTTATCCGATGGCCGTCCCCGTCGTTGATCTTCGTATCTGACATTCGTCCTATGTCATGATAAACCCTGAGAGCAGCCGTACCCTTCTAGGTGATCTTCCTTCACCCTTTTGATGATCGTCCTTCATCATGTTTATCCGATGGTCGTCCCCATCATCGACCTTTTCTATCCGGCATTCGTCCTATGTCGTGATACTTTCGGCAGCCGTACCCTGCCAGGTGATCGTCCTTCACCTTTTAGATGATCGTACCTCATCTTACCCCCAACGGAGCAGCCGTCCCCTGCTAGGTGATCGTCCTTCACCTTTGATGACCGTACCTTATCTTACCCCCAATGGAGCTGCCGTCCCCTGCTAGGTGATCATCCTTCACCTTTGATGACCGTCCCTCATCATTTATTTCCTCCACCCGATGGTCATCCCCATCATTTACCTTTAATCCCCAGAGAGTCTTCTTGCTTTACCTGATGGTCGTCCCCATCATGATCTCTTTATTTCCCCAGCATGCCGGTCGTCCCCATCATTGTTTCATCCCCAGCAGTCGTCCCCTGCTCAACGGTCGTCCTCCGTCGCCCGCACTTTGTAAATCATACTTTATTTTCTTTTACAATCTATATCCCTTTTCTTCTTCATTCAGTGAGCACAAATTTTGGCTCGTCTTTGGTATTTAACAACAAGTTATCTTGTTTGTCTGTTAAGCCGTCGCTTACATCCTACACAACTAACTCATGTTTAAATAGGGGCAGCTGTAAACACCCCAAATTTGCCCTCACTCATTTCACCATGGCTTGTGATCTTTTCATATTGCATAAGTTCAATCATATCATCTCATAGTGCATTTTTTGCTTCACTGCATTGGTTCAAAGTCATCTGCATCTAGGGTTTGTGATCCGAGCAATCCAAGAGCTATCCGAGCCACTCCAAAGGTCTTCAATCATCTCAAGAGGGTCCATGTATGTTCAAACATCATATTATATCCAACCAAGATCAAGAAAGTCAGAAAATCACAAGAACTGAGAAAGGCATGGAAGCAGAGTCAGGTTTAACTGCACAGATGACCTAAAATTAGGGTTTTGGTTTCAGAGGCCATAACTCCAATTTTTTGGTCATTCTTGTTTCTATTGGTATCTATATGATGTAAGGATCATGCATACCAATTTTAATGAAGAAACTCAATGGGGAAGGCATCTGATCAATAGATGACTTCTTGAGCAAGTCAGTGCAAAATCAGGGCATCTGAGGCCCCCAATCATTCAACCAAAGGGTCTTATCCATCATTTTGAGTGTATATGATCTTTATTTGATCTTAGAAGAAGTTAGAAGTTCACAAAATTGAGGAATTTTAAGCCATTTGCAAAGTTGCCATTTTGGGAAAGTGACTTGTAATGCAAACTAGCCATTTTGGGAAAGTTTTTCATCCTCCTTTTTTTGATTCAAAAATGCTTCAAATGAAAAATTATTGGTCATGAAAGTTGTAGATTGGATCATTCCCTTTTCAAAAAGTACAAGAACTTGATCTAATTCATCATAGAACTTAAGTTATGGCCTTGCAAAGTTGGGGAAAAACACAAAATTTCACTTATGCACCAAAGAGGGAAGTTTGCAAAAACACTTGCCAAAGCCTAATGTGACTTCTAATTGACTTCTAAGCATTGCACAAATATCATACATGACATTAAATTCAGAATTGCCCAAAGAAATTCCAAGTTTCATGCCTTGATCATTAAGATTTCCAAAAGGGGCCAAAACATCACATAATTGCAAAACACCCCATAACTTTCTTCTCTCTTGCTGAATTGCCTCAAGAATGGATTTGTGGACCTCCATGAAGTCAGCTGCGCATGGACATGCCCAAGGGCCAGCTGTGTTTTGCCCATACCTTAAGTACAAGTCATGTTGACATTTTTGCAACTTGCCCATACCAATAAACATAGGCCACCACCCACCCTTTGACCTATCCCAGCATGATATGTGTACCAAAAGCAAGCCATTCCATAACATAACACAAGCTGAAACCTCCAAGAACTCAGCAATCACAAAAACTCCCTCTTATGTAAAAGCTTTCGAAATTCATAGCTCAGCCATCAAACCTCAAAGCAAATTCCATCATTCAACTCCATATCCATTGTTGATCATTTCCCACCCTTCATTTTCCCCTAAAAAACCATGAATCAAAAACACGATTTTGACATTGCTTGAACTGAATTTCTGCCAACTTCATTTAGAGACCATTTAAGCTCCAACCAAGCATCACAAACTCTTCAGGAGGATCATTGGAGCTGATTTGAAGCAAAGAAGCAACCAGCCAGTGCCATTTTTGAAAGCTTCAGTTCAGGTGAGCTCAAGAACTTTTTTTCCAGAACCTTCATTTTAAGTTCTTAATTTATTCTATGTGCTCTCCTGATGATCATGATGTCTTTACTTTTGAAAATGATTGAGAAATAAGCATTTCATAAGCTTCTGAAATTTCTGATATTTTTTCCGTTTTGCTTCGATTCATGTTCTTGATGATGAATAAATGAATTTTGTTGTGTGATTCTTGTTGGGGTTGGTATGAGGATCATTTCTGGAGAGTTTTAGGGCTTGGGGTTGCGTATAGCGTGAGATAGCATGAGGGGATAGCCGGAGAAGATGACCGGAACACTGTTCCGATCACCTAAAAGTGATTATGGTTCAGATTAGGGCTTAATTGTGTAATTAGTGTAGTTTAAATTCTGGCCCTTGGATAGCGCGCGAAGTCAATCCCCTGCCTTTCTCATTTGAATATGGACCACTGGATCAGCATATTTCCATTTAAATTGATTTAATTTTCATTTTTATTGCATTTCTTTGTGCATTTTATTTAAAATAGCAAAACACTTTCAAAAATTTTATCTTTTGCATTTCCCTTTCAAATATTTTTCTCATTCTAAAACTAATTTTTATTTTATTTTTTGCATAAAATTCATATTTTTAAAATATTTAAATGTTTATTTTAATTAATTAATGAGAAGTAATTAATTAAAATACCATTTAAGTTTCTAAAAATCACCAAAAAAAATCACATTGCATCTTGATACATTTAGAGACATTATCAAACCCTTCACACAAATTTCTTTTTTGTCCTTGACCTATTTTGACATTTCTCTTTGGATTTAGGGTTCTTGAAAGTCAATATTTTTACCCTAACTTGGAAAAATCCTTTCTGCCTAACCATGAAGAGTTTGATAATGGTTATTTTTGCATTGCCTTCCTCATGTCATGTAGTTTCTAGGATAAAATGGGTTTGAATTTATCTTTAATTTTCAATTTGTTGTGCATTTTTCCTTTTGAAGTGCCCTAAAACCATAGCAAAATTAGGAAATTCATAAGTCCTTTAGGGTTTAGCTTTTGACCTTCCTCTTTGGGCAGTGAACTTGTATGGGTATAGGGTACCTTTGATTCCATTTTCAATTTTTTATCATGTCATTTGCTTCTGATTTTGAATTTTGCATTGCATATTGTATGTAAACCCTAATTTTTGCCTTCATTTGCATCCATCTTCCATATGCTTGCATACATGAACTTGCCATGACATTTTATGCATCCACATGACATATAAGACATCTTAGGACATATTAGAATCATGTTTGATCATTGCATCATCCATTTTCCATGCTTTTTCATCCATTGCATTTCATAAGTTTTATGAACTTTCATGCCTCCTTTCATGTCTCATTTGCATTTTCATTACTTGTATGATCATCCACATCTCATGACATCCATTTGTATCATCTTTTAACATCATTTAAATCTTGAATATGCTTCTGGTTTTGGTTGGCATCATTTCATACTTCTCATTTGCATTCCATTTCATTTCCTTTTGCTAACTTTTCAGGTGGTAAGTACTTTGAGAAGTGAATTTGCCTTCACTTCTCATAATCTTTTCTCATCTCTCTTTATGCATTCATTGTTGCATTTTACTTTTGTATTAGAGTGAGCTTTCTCATTCATGCTCCCTTCCCTCTTTCTTTCTTCAAGCAACTTATCTTCTTAAGTGAAGTAAGTTGTCTTGCTTCTTCTGTTTCTTCCTCCTTTCTTCTGCTTCTTCCTTGGTGGCTTTTCTCTTGAGGATCTTTTGCAAGCCTCATAAACCCTAGGAACATCCAAGTATGATCACAATTAGGGTTTGATTAGTCCCCCATTACTTTTTTCCTTTGTGTCATCTTTGTGTCTTCTCTTCTCATCTCTTAATCAAGGACTAAACCTTTAAGGTTTTAAGGCTTTGTGATTAGGGTTATGCCGGTATCCTTCTATTAGGATGGAATGTATAACTCTAATCCTAAGTGTTAAACCCTTAATGTGTTTAAACCCTTTAATCAATCCATCTAATAATCCCTAAGACATCAAGCTTGTAATTTGGGCCTTGCATTAGGGTTCTAATTCTTCCTTTATTGGTTAAGAAGGACTAACCCTGGTGTTAATGGACAAGTCCCCCTCAAGTTGTCTTACAAACCATAAAATCCACTTCTTTATCTTATCATTAACTAAAATCCATTTTAATAAAGACTTTGTTTTGTCATGAGGTTAATCCCTAATCATGGATTAAGTTGAGGAGCCTTCCTCAGCTTAAATGTTCTCATCTATTATCCTTCTATTAGGATGGTGTAATGGGTCCATTAAATCCCTGATTATGGCTTAAATTCATTACTTCATCTAAATAAATGCAAGTAGGTTAATGATCTTAATCCTACATCATGATGATTAAGTGTGAGGTGTTTACTTCATGCTTAAGGTATTCTCATTACCCCTGATCAGAGGGAGGATGTGATGAGTTTACTAACCCTTGGTTTAGGCTTAAGCTCATTAACTTATGACAAATACAAAAGGCAATAAAAGATTGAAAATACCAAAAACAAACAATAATCGTCTCCTCCAGGATTCTTTTCTCACCTCATTCACTCACAAACGAGAACTCGCTTCTTCCGTCTAATGCAAGACAATTTGCACCTGAGCCAGACAGGTCATACACTTGAGCATAGACAAGTAAGCAGTTCACAAGTCAATTTATTTTCAGTCTCTTTGAGTCTAACTACGGTGTTCTAACTTCCTCATTGCACGAGAGGATACGTAGGCATAACATAACAGTTATCGAACAAAAGTCTCTGCATGTTCCCCCTTCTTCCAAGCATTATTCTTTCAGCCTCATAGTCTTGAGCTTCCCATTCTTTCTTACACTGACACTCTCATATTTCACTTCATTTTCTTTTACACTGACACTTGCATTCTTTTTCAGCTTTTGCACACAAAATAGCACTGCCACTACCCCTTTAAAACACAAATCTTTCAGGCGTGGATCCCGTCGAGTACGGCGGACAATCTGGGTGCTAATACCTTCCCAGGTTGTAACCAACCCCCTTTCTCAGTTTCTCTGGTTCGCGACTGTCTTATCCATCTTTTCTTAGGTTTGTGCAGCATTACCATTCCCTTTCCTTTTTGGGATAAAAATGCCTGGCTGGCGACTCTATTCATTTCTTCTCTTTTGCCGACCGTTCGCGTCTGTACCCCACTTGACCGGGTGTCATTTGGCGGGAGCAACAGCTTGGCGACTCTGCTGGGGACCCTTATATTGCAACCAGAGCTTCTGTTTCTTTTTGTGGGTTCCTCCTAGCGCTTGTTTGATTTGTGTTTATTGGGGTGTTATGTGCTAATTGTGTTTATTTATTTGCTTTATCTATTGCTTTATGTACAACTTTACTTATTTGCTTTCTTTAAAGTCTTATGCATATTTCATACTGTCATTGTCATTATGCTAGATCTGGTTTTTTGTTTTGGTGGGTGGGGTTCCATTGAGAGTTTAAGGTCCTATACTTGGGACCTGAGTGACACCTAGGCTAGAGTGGTTCATGTTCTTTCCCATTCCATTTCGGTCTGGTGTGGGAATATGAAACACGGTTCAGATATGGGTTTCTTCTTGAGAACTCGGTGCTACAGATTTCCTGTAGTGCTAGGGCTATCTGGGAAGCCTGCTAAGTCTGGATGACCTTTGTTATGACCTTCAGAAACTGAGGTGAATTAGAGGAGGATCTTGTATGGTTATTATAAACACTGTACCTCCGGGTTAGAAGTGTTTACACTTCTCATAACTGATCCAAGTCTGAGGATCCTTGTTCTAGAACATTACATGTGAGGGGGGTTGGGCTGTTTACAGGTTTGCAGGAACCCTTGGCCACATCATACCCTGTTACTATCTTGTTTAAGAGTACCTCATTTTGGACAGTTCTTGTGAATAACCCTGGACATGTGACTCTTTATTTGAGTCCCCCACCTTGGTTACTGGATTTCTGAACCTCCATCTGGACTTTTTGAACATACATGGGCCTTATATCAAGACAGATAATCAGATCCAGCTTGATCACAAAACCTTGCATATCATTTGCATATATCATCAATGCATCATTTAACATTTTTTTATTTTCTTTTCAGGGTATCCACCTCACTATATCTTAGTTTTGGTTTTGACCCCTTCTTATGCTTAGACCTCTGCTTCAGCTGTCTTCTTCAGCATCTGCTTCAGTTATCTCCATCACCACCTGCATCAGTCTGTCAGAGATGCTTCCAGCTTCTCAGTTTGTGATCTTCATCAACATTTGTCTCCAGCTTCTTCAACAACACTCATGACTACTCCCAGGAAGAGCAACATATCCTACCATTTCTTTGAGCCTGTGTTGACTGGTATCAGGCAGGTCTAGTCACTCATCACACCTGATCACATCCCTTTGTTTAGAGAGCATTATGGAGGAATCCTGGATATGGTTATGGACCTTGATCCTTCTCAGAGGAGCATGATCCACACATGCTTACAGTTTTATGACCCTCCTTTGAGATGATTCACCTTCCCAGACTTTCAGCTAGGGCCTCTGCTGGAAGAATTTTCTTCATTGATTGGAGTACCTATCAGAGGTGGAATCCCTTTCAACCCAGAGATGACAACTCCCAGAAATGAGGAGATAACAAGAGCACTATATTTGGAGCCTGCCTTGATTGAGCAAAGTATGACAACAAAAGCTGGGATCCCTGGTTTGCATTTTGACTTCTTGATTTCTCAGGCCATCCTGAAGGCTTCATTGGGAGAGTGGAGGGCAGTCTGTGCACTGTTAGCCCTCAGCATATATGGGGTTATACTGTTTGTAGATGAGCCTAAATTTGTCAGCAGAAATGCCATCCATTTGTTTCTCTTGAAGAACCCAGTACCCACATTGCTAGGAGATTTCTATTATTCCATCCATCAGAGGAACGAGAAACAGAGGGGGAAGTTGGTAAGATGTTGTGCTCCTTTGTTTTACGCCTGGCTGCTCAGACACCTGCCTAAGTCAGATGCTTTCTTGAATCCCCACCAGCAGAAGAATTGTGCTAAGAGGCTCATTTCCTTGACTTCAGATGATATCAGATGGTGCACTCAGAGCACCAAGGGCAAGGACATTATCACTAGCTGTAGACAATACCCAAATGTGCCTCTGATAGGAGTGAAGGGTTGCATCAACTACAATCCTTTACTATTTAAGAGACAATTGGGATATGCCTTGGTTCACCCTCCCAAAGGACAGGATTTAGCTGAGACCTTATATTGTGAAGTACAACCTAATTCAGCTATTGTCAGACAAGCATCCTGGGCTTGGGACAACATCCAGACAAAAGGGGTAGCTATTCTTGGAATATGTAACAATGTTGCTTCAGCTCAGTACTCAGACTGGTCCCGTACTAGAGCTCAGATTACCAGAATGCCTTTCATAATGGAAGACATACCTGGGCCATCCACAGTACAGCCTGTAGCAACAGTCAGCCTAGAAGAATTTGAGAAGCTGATGGAAAGGAATGAGAACTTATCTCAAGCCTTGAAGAAGACTCTTTGGGAAAGAAGTGATCGTCGTCTGGATATTGAGAGATTGGAGAAGCTTAGGGTAGAGCATCTTGCCAAAATTGAGAAGACATAGGACTACATCAGGAAAGCAAGAGCCGGGGAACAAATATTGAAGAATGCCTGTAAAGAGGCCAAAATTCAGAAGGCTAGGATTGAGCTCTATCTGCAAGCGAGTCAGGCTAGGTGGGTCAGGATCACTGAAGCCCGTACACAAGAAGACCAGAAGACTCAAGCCAAGATTGAACAGCTAGAGGCCAATGAGAAGAAGCAGCAAGAAGCTTTGTTGGCAGCCCAGAAGGAGATTTCAGAGTTGAAGCTCAGAGCAGGATTGAAGAGGTCAAAGGACCAGGACAGGCATAAGAAGCTGACCACTGCCATTGCTACCAGGAACCTCCTCATTAGGATCATTACAGAGCACCCAGCTAGTCCAGTGACTGAGGCACTCCTGAACGAGGTCAGAGAGGATGAGTTTGGACTGGATGTATGATCCTTTGCTTGTTTCTTGTTTCCATTTGATGTACTCTTTCTTTTGATGTATTTTGACCCTTCAAGGGCATGTATTGTAAAACAGACTATGTATTGCTCCATCATTTGTAATATATTTTGGTTTGTTTTTATTCGGGCCTTCTCTCAACAACATCAAGCATCTTCCTCGAGGTCTGGAAAGGTCAAAACCAAGAACCAAACCGGATACCTTGGAAAACAAATAAGCATATTGCATTGCATACTAACTTTGTTTTTGTTTTGTAGGCATTGTAATTATTATTGTATCTAACTTTGTTGTGATCTCAGGAAATATTGCTCGTCGCCGAGTGTTCCCTGTCAACCGCGTGCACCGGTACCCGAATCGTAACAACCTTCCCGGTATTCAAATGGAACAAGTACAGCAAGATCTGACTGAGGTCAGGAATCAGATGGTCAATGAGAGGTTGGAGATGAGAAACCAGATGTCTCAATTCATGGAAGTAATGACTGGCTTGGCCCAGAGTCAGGAAAGGTTAAGAGAACTAGTGGAAAGACAAACTCCTGAAGAGCCTCATCTTGGAACAGGAGGAACTAGCAACAATGAAGGAGGCCAGCCTCGTATTAACCCACCAGTATTTGGACCTCATCTGGATCCAGAGGTTAACATCCAAAGAAATGTTCAAGGTAATGCTACTGGGGGCCAAATCCTGCAGGAGGATCCTCAGGGAGAACAGTTTACTGTTATAGGGGCAGGAGATGAGATATATGACAGGAGATTGGACGAGATTGCTGAAAAGTTAAGATCTTTGGAATCTCAGAATTCTTTGGGCTTCGATGTGATGGATATGGGACTAGTGGATGGGGTGAGAATTCCCCACAAATTCAAACCCCCATGCTTTGAAAAGTACAATGGTACCTCCTGTCCTCGCACTCATCTGTAGTCTTTCTTGGGAAGGCTCAAAGCTTATACCATGGATGAAAAGCTATGGATGTTCTACTTTGAAGACAGTCTGACTGGAGCTTCGTGAGAGTGGTATTCACACTTGTCTAGGGCCAACATAAGATGCTGGAAGGATTTGGCTGAGGCTTTCATCCGTCAATATCAATACAACCTGGACATGGCTCCCAACAGGACCCTTCTAATGGGAATGTCTCAATCTTCCCGAGAGAGCTTCCGGGAGTATGCTCAAAGGTGGAGACAGCATGCTGCTGCTGTCCAGCCACCCATGTCGGAAAGGGAAATGGCTGACATGTTCATGAATACATTGTAAGGGACTTATATTGATAGGCTGGCTGCTTTCTCCTCTACCAGTTTTGCTGACGTAGTCATAGCTGGTGAGAGAATTGAAAGTCTCTTGAAGATGGGCAAGATCTCCGACAGTGGTGCAAGTTCCTCCGGCAATCCCAGGAAGCCTTTTGTGGGACCCCGAAGGGCAGGTGAAACAAATTCCATTCATACAAGCAGGGGCATGCCCCAATATACTCACCGATCAGTAGCAGCTGTTACCATCCCAGCTCCAATGCCACAACAATCAGCATATCCTCAACAACAGCAACCACAGTATCAACAACAAGTTCATTATCCGCAACAAAGGTCGTACAACAGCAACAACAACCAACAACAACGTCCCTTCCAACAAAGGCCATCACAAACAAACAGGGTAATTGACTCAATCCCAATGCCGTATGCTGCACTCTTGCCACAACTCCTCAAGCTCAACCTAGTTGAGTTAAGGACGTTGGCTCCTCCAGATCCTCTTAATCTCCCAAAGAACTACGATGCAAATGCCAGGTGTGAATTCCACTCAAACGCACCGGGGCATAATACTGAAAAATGCAGGGCCTTACAAATGAAAGTCCAAGATCTGGTGGACTCAAAAGCTCTCAATTTTGCATCTCCCCCGAACGTCACAAGAAATCCAATGCCTAGTCACAATGGGCCCAGAGTTAACGCTATTGAAGAGGACAAACCATCCACATTGATCAACAGTGTTGCACAAATCCGAACACCCTTGGTTGAAATCAAAGCTCAGCTGTTAGAATGCCAAGTGTTCCCCAGGTGTGAGCTCGGCTGTGGATATTGCAACATTGCCACTAATGGATGTGAAAGGCTGAGAAACGACATAGATGGTCTTATTAAGGATGGTATCCTTCAGATTACGACAACAGCGACTACAACTCCAACAATTCCTTCATCAACAATCCCAGATACTCCTACAACGCCAGCAACCATTGTTCCAACTGATTCTACTACAACCCCAACAACTGCTCAATCGATCACTTCAGCGGATACAAGTTCAGTCACCATTCCTTCTACAACTTCAACACCCATCCAGTCAACAGTACCTTCTACAACATCAGCATCAATTAATGAAAGTGTCTCAACGGTTACAATATACTACGATCCTGCAAATGTTCCTGCCAACAACTCACAAAAAAATGCTACTCCTGTCAGAGCACCAGTTACCATATACTATGACCCACACACCATTGTGGTCCCCTCTACAGCTGCTATCAGTCCGGTCACTATCACAGTACCTGGGCCAGTTCCTTACGAGAGCAATAATGCCATCCCTTGGCAATATGGATCAGATCTATACTGCGAGGGGCAGAAAATCACTTTAGAATCATCAACTTCTTCACCTCAGATAGACAATGTGGGGGAGGCGGAGGCTTCACTAGAAGCGGATGTCTCTTTGCCTCGCAAATTCCAAGACCCGTTGCTGAAGCAGAAGTTGCTGCTAAGGCAAAAGGGAAGAGCATGGTGCAAGAAGAACCAGTTGTTAGAGAAGCTTTGAAGACTCCTTTTGATCAAGAGGTTGATGAATTCATGAGAATCATAAAGAAAAGTGATTAAAAGGTGGTGGACCAGCTTCACCAAACGCCTTCCAAAATCTCCATACTATCA
This sequence comes from Lathyrus aphaca, assembly GCA_963966055.1. Lineage (NCBI taxonomy): Eukaryota > Viridiplantae > Streptophyta > Magnoliopsida > Fabales > Fabaceae > Lathyrus > Lathyrus aphaca. Next base: position 168,745,585 of record OZ014523.1, read on the forward strand.
TTGCTAATGTGCTCCGAGGCTCATCGGAACGCACTATTAAAAGTCCTGCACGTAGCTTATGTGCCGGAGGAGATTACTGTCAATCAGTTAGAGGATGTGGTTGGAAATGTCAACGCTAGTCATGGACTAGGATTTACCAACATTGATCTAACAACGGAAGGTCGCAATCACAACAAGGCTTTGCACATTACCTTGTAGTGTAAGGGTGCAGTTCTTTCTCACATATTGGTGGACACAGGGTCATACCTCAATGTCCTGCCCAAGAAAGCCCTTGTGAAGCTGTAACATGATGGATTGGCACTACACCCAAGCAACTTGGTAGTGAGAGCCTTTGACGGTTCTAAAAGATCAGTTCTGGGAGAGATAGAGTTGCCAATAATGATTGGCCCACAGGTGTTCAAAACGACCTTCTTTGTGATGGATATACAGCCTGCCTACAGCTGTCTATTGGGTAGACTATGGATACACGCCGCTGGCGCCGTGACATCAACCCTTTACCAGAAGTTAAAATTCGAGTGGGAGGGCCAAGTCATTACCATCTGTGGGGAAAAGGATATCTTCGTTAGACAGCTGGCTACTTTCAAATACATTGAAATGGATGGGGAGATCCATGAAACAATGAGTCAAGGGTTTGAGGCCCTGAATATCAATGAAACATCTGCTATGCTAGGGACTTCCATCACATCGTATCAACAAGCCCGGAAGGTTGTTGAAGAGGGTACCGCACAAGGCTGGGGTAAGCTGCTGCCAGTTGAGAAAAAAGAAGACCGATTCGGGTTGGGTTACAGACCAACTCGACAAGATCAACCAGAGGCTACAACAGAGCCCAAGTTTGTCAGTGGGGGGATGCTCACCCCGGATGCTGTGAATAGCTTGGAAGATGAGTCAGAAGACGAGCGCAATCTGGAAAGCTGGATACGTCCAAGGATCCCGGGGAGCCATGTCTCAAACTGGTCTTCCCAGGAAATTATAAGGGTTACTCCTGCAGAGTAATTATTATTTCCTGTGTTTTAAAGCATGCATCAAGTCCTGCATCTTGCCCAAGATGTCAGGACTCATTTTGTAATCGGGCCATCTTGTATTTTGTGCAAACGATCAATTAATGAATATCAGGACATCTCTTGCAAATGAGTCTTTTCTTTTCCGCTCGCTGTTTTTCATTTTTCATTTTTTGTACAAAAATAAAATGGCAATGTTTTTCAAAATAATATTTCATTTTTACCTTTTCTAAACAAGATAAAAATGATCACTAAAATGAACAAATCTAAACCCTTGCAGAGAGTGCCCTCCAGACTGCACCGACAACGACACTGCTATGACTTCGTATGACTTTGACAATCCAATTAATCAAGCCGATGAAGGGGTTGAAGAAGATTATGAGCTACCTGAAGAGCTAGCCAGGTTGTTGAGACAAGAGGAGAAGGTTATCACTCCTCATCAGGAGGAAGTTGAGACAGTGACTCTTGGTACAGAAGAAGACCTGAAAGAAGTTAGGATTGGGGCCTGTCTGTAAGATTCAATAAAAGAACAACTTATTGACATGCTTCAGGAGTATGTGGATGTTTTTGCTTGGTCTTATCAGGATATGCCAGGGTTGGACACCGACATTGTTATGCACAAGCTGCCTCTGAAAGAAGACTGTCTGCCAGTAAAACAGAAGTTGCGCCGTACTCGCCTAGATATGGAAATGAAGATAAAGAAGAGGTATAAAAGCAGTGGGACGCCGGTTTCCTTGCTGTGACTAGTTACCCACCGTGGGTCGCTAACATTGTACATGTGCCTAAGAAGGATGGCAAGGTAAGGATGTGTGTGGATTACCGGGACCTGAACAGAGCCAGCCCAAAAGATGACTTCCCATTACCTCACATTGATGTATTGGTCAACAACACGACTCAGTTCTCGGTGTTCTCCTTCATGGACGGATTTTCAGGATATAATCAGATCAAGATGTCACCTGAAGACATGGAGAAGACAACTTTCATCACACCCTGGGGCACATTCTGTTATAGAGTAATGTCGTTTGGACTGAAGAATGCTGGTGCCACTTATCAACGGGCTATGGTAACATTATTCCAAGACATGGTCCACAAAGAAATTGAATGTTATGTGGATGACATGATTGCCAAGTCCCTCACAGAAGAAGACCACCTGGTGAGTCTGTTGAAGCTATTCAAGCGTCTGAGGAAGTACCAATTGAAGCTGGACCCCAACAAATGCACATTCGGGGTACGATCCGGTAAGCTGCTAGGATTTATTGTAAGTGAGAAAGGAATTGAAGTTGACCCTGACAAAGTTAAAGCAATTCAGGAGATGCCTGCACCGAAGACTAAAAAAGAAGTTCGGGGGTTCTTAGGTAGATTGAACTACATTTCGAGGTTCATATCTCATCTTACTGCAACCTGTGAACCCTTGTTCAAATTGTTGAGAAAAGAACAAACGGTCAGGTGGAATGAAGACTGCCAAAGGGCTTTTGACAAGATCAAGGAATACTTACAAGAGCCTCCAATTCTTATGCCTCCAGTTGAAGGAAGACCGCTAATAATGTACTTGACAGTATTAGAAGAGTCAATGGGGTGTGTGCTGGGCCAGCATGACGAGTCTGGTCGAAAAGAGTATGCAATATACTACCTAAGTAAAAAGTTTACCGACTATGAACAACGTTATTCACTGCTCGAGAAAACTTGTTGTGCTTTAGTGTGGGCTGCTCGCCGACTAAGGTAGTATATGTTGACCCACACTACCTTATTGATCTCAAAGATGGACCCAGTCAAGTATATATTTGAGAAGCCAACACTTACCGGACGGGTTGCAAGATGGCAAATGATCCTCACAGAATATGACATTCATTACACATCTCAAAAGGCCATCAAAGGCAGTGTACTGTCTGACTATCTTGCTGAGCAACCCATTGATGATTACCAGCCTATGAGATTTGACTTCCCTGATGAAGACATCATGTTCATAAAAGCAAAAGATCATGAAGAGCCTATTCACACTGAAGGGCCTGACCCAGAAGAAGAATGGACTATGATGTTTGATGGGACTATCAATATGAATGGACGTGGTGTTGGTGCAGTACTGATTACACCTAAGGGAGTTCACATGCCTTTCTCGGCGAAACTCACTTTTAACTGCACTAACAACGAAGCTGAATACGAAGCTTGTATTATGGGTCTTGAGGAAGCCATTGACCTCAGGATCAAGACTTTGACTGTGTTCAGAGATTCAGCTCTGGTAATTAACCAAACCAACGACAAATGGTACACTCACCAGGATCATCTGATTCTATACCGGGACTATACAAGGAGATTACTGACTTTCTTCACAACAGTCAAACTTGAGTATATCCCTCGGGATGAAAATCAGTTCGCAGACACTTTGGCTACCATTTCATCCATGATCAAAGTTCAAGATGCCAACTTTGTACCTCGGATTTCAGTATCCAGACTTGACAGACCAGCATATGTATTCTCAGTAGACATTGCTAAAGATGATAAGCCTTGGTTTCATGACATCAAAAGCTTCTTGGAGGATCAAACATACCCACCTGGGGCATCATCCAATGATAAGAAGACATTAAGAAGGCTGGCTGGTAGTTTCTTCCTGAATGTTGATGGTTCCCTGTATAAGAGAAACTTTGATATGGTACTTCTCAGATGCATTAATAAAGCATAAGCGGACTTGTTGATGCACGAGGTGCACGAAGAATCTTTTTATACCCATGCTGGAGGGCATGCAATGGCTAAGAAGTTGTTGAGATCAGGCTACTACTGGATCACAATGGATGCAGACTATTGTGCTTATGCTAGAAAGTGCCATAAATGCCAGATTTATGCAGATAAAGTGCATGTGCCTCCAAATCCTTTGAATGTCATGTCTTCACCTTGGCCCTTTGCCATGTGGGGCATTGATATGATTGGAAAGATCGAGCCGACTACTTCAAACGGCTACAGGTTCATCCTGGTAGCCATTGACTATTTTACCAAATGGGTCGAAGCGGCTTCATATGCAAATGTCACCAGGCAAGTGGTAGCCCGATTCCTGAAGAGAGACATCATCTGTCGGTATGGAGTGCCCGAGTTAATCATTACTGATAATGGTTCCAACTTGAACAACAAAATGATGGCAGAACTATGCCGGGACTTCAAGATCCAACACCACAATTCTTCTCCTTACAGGCCAAAGATGAATGGTGCTGTGGAGGCAGCTAACAAGAATATCAAGAAGATTGTGCAAAAGATGGTAGTCACCTACAAAGACTGGCATGAAATGTTACCATTTTCCTTACATGGGTACCGTACTTTAATCAGAACAATCACTGGGGCAACACCGTATCAGCTTGTGTATGGTATGGAGGAAGTCCTACCTGTTGAAGTTGAATTACCCTCCTTACGGGTACTGATGGATGTCAAGTTGAATGAAGCAGAGTGGGTCTGATCCCGGTACGAACAACTGAGTCTGATCGAAGAGAAGAGATTAGCTGCAATATGTCATGGGCAGTTATATCAGAAAAGAATGAAGAAAGCCTTCGATCAGAAAGTCAGGCTTCGGGAATACCAAGTGGGAAATCTTGTGCTGAAAAGACTCCTTCCTCCTCATACAGACCCGTTGAGTTGAAAAGCCGCATTGGACAACTCAGGCAAAAATGGGTATCCCGGTGGATTGAAAACCCGAAAGGGCGATCCACGCAAAATAAAGGAATAAGCGAACAACTACATTCTGAATTTGTCTGTATCACTTACAGCATGGCATATTTCGAAGGACCAAAGCATCGGTCAGAATCAACCTTCTTCAGAAAGCAAGATGAGAAGAACGTCAAGGTCACACAGGTCATAGCAAAGGGGAAGCACTGAAGCGTCCTCATCATTGCCAGCACCTTTTGTTTTCTCAATTTGTAACAATCCCCTCATTTCAGGGGATCTGTTTCTTTGACTGTACTTGCCAATTCAGGGCACACAAATTAATAAAATCAGATTTTCAGTCACATTTCGTCCCGTACATTTTATTTTCGTTTGCAAAAATGTCTGATGTCCTTAATATAATGATCGCGTAAATACAGATGCGTCTTTTCTAAATTACATGCTTACATGAAATAGATTCGTTCCAGGAGTGTCTAAATTCCTATGACGGAATCTGGTAAGGGATACCTCGGGATGCTTGTACGTTTCTTTGTCGCAACAGGATTGCAGGTATTCAGAACACAACATGGGGCATGAAAGTTTCTCCCCAGCAAGCTGCCAAATCACCATCTCCTCAGCACATCTTCAAAATAGCACCAGAGCTGCTTTCTCCCCAGCTGAGTTGCCGGACTACATCATCTTCAACAAAATCACAAAAGTCTCTAGGAAGATCGTTCAGTGATCTTTCCTCCTTAGTCGGATGTTAGACAGGGAACCATCTCCCCGCAGAGTTTCAGCCTCTATCCAGAAGAGCAATGTCAAACAATCTCACAACAAAGTGACGAAAGCTTCCACAGACCCCAGCTGGGCTCCCCATCACCAAGGATAGGTCTATCAGTGACCTATTTCCCCAAGCAGAATCATATATGATAGATCTACCGATGATCTCATATCCAGCTGGGACATTCCCTTCAAGCAGATCAGCCTGAGATCTTCATGACGACGGGATCCAAGTCTCGGATCGGTATCTTTGCATAATCATAGAATTCGCATCATATTTCCCCTCAGAGCGTAGCATTCTGTCTAATACGGAGCATTACGGCAAAAATCAAACATATTGCATAATCACAAGTCAGGTTCGAACCAATCACCTGTAAATACCAACAATATCAAATCAGTAATATGCAAATACCTCTCAAATTCCCCGGCAGAGAGCCAAAGCGTCCCCTTTGCACCCTTAAATACAGGTACATGTTCCTTTCGGCACTTGTCTGTGTCACCATTCCCCAGTAAAGTCGCCCGAACAAACAGATATCTATACACTCGTTGAAAACTCGTCTGTGTCTCACTTATTACTTTTTACTCATATAGATACTCGTCCGTATCTTGGACACACCACTTATATTTTCCCAGATTCAACACTTGTCCGTGTTCTTTGTTAACCAGTTGGTACTCGTCCGTACCATCATCTCTGAACATGCGTCCGTGTTTGTTTCTACCGATACTCACCCGTATCGTAGTCTTAAGGATGCTCGTCCGCATCTTTAAATCTATACACGATGTCAAACACTTATACCTATTCTTGAGTCCAGACACTCGTCCGTGTCTACCATTCCCCAAAAGAATCCCCAGTAAAAGTAAAATTTTTTTCCTATCTGACATTTGTCCTATGTCATGATACTTCTGGCAGCCGTACCCAGCCCGGTGATCGTCCTTCACCTCTTGATGATCATCCTTCATCATCCACCAGCGGAGTCTCCATTATTGGAACCCTTTCTATCCGATATTCATCTTATGTCGTGATATTTCGGCAGCCGTACCCTGCCAGGTGATCGTCCTTCACCTCTTGATGATCGTCTTTCATCATTTTATCCGATGGCCGTCCCCGTCGTTGATCTTCGTATCTGACATTCGTCCTATGTCATGATAAACCCTGAGAGCAGCCGTACCCTTCTAGGTGATCGTCCTTCACCCTTTTGATGATCGTCCTTCATCATGTTTATTCGATGGTCGTCCCTATCATCGACCTTTTATATCCGGCATTCGTCCTATGTCGTGATACTTTCGGCAACCGTACCCTGCCAAGTGATCGTCCTTCACCTTTAAGATGATCGTACCTCATCTTACCCCAACCGGAGCAGCCGTCCCCTGCTAGGTGATCGTCCTTCACCTTTGATGATTGTCGCTCCCGATAAATGGGAATGGCCCAAATAAGGGTACAGACGCGAACGGTCGGTGAAAAGAGGGATGTGAGAACACACAGGAGTGAACTCACAGAGAATGAAAAGAGTCGCCAGCTAGGCATTTTTATCCCGGAGGAAAGGTAATGCTGCATAGACCTAGAAAGATATGGATAAGACGGTTGCGAACCAGAGAGACTGAGAAAGGGGGTTGGTTACAACCTGGGAAGGTATTAGCACCCAGATTGTCCGCCGTACTCGACGGGATCCACGCTTAAAAGATTTGTGTTTTAAAGGGGTAGTGTCAGTGCAATTTGTGTACAAAAGAGAGCTGGAAAAGGTGTACAAGTGTCAGTGCAAAAGAAGTGTAAAGTGTGATATATACAGTGTCAGTGTAAGGACAAAAGTGAAATGCTCAAGAATATGAGGCTAAAAGAATAAAGATGGAAAGAGGGGGAATATATAGAGACTTTTGTTCGATAACTGTTAAGTTATGCCTACGTATCCTCTCGTGCAATGAGGAAGTCAGAACATCGTAGTTCGACCCAAAGAGACTGAAAGATGAATTGACTTGTGAACTGCTTGCCTGTCAATGCTCAAGTGTGTGACCTGTCTGGCTCAGGTGCAAACTGTCTTGCATTAGACGGAAGAAGCAAGTTCTCGCTTATGAGTGAATGAGATGAGAAAAGAATCCCGAAGGAGACGATTATTGTTTGTTTTTGAGTTTTCAGTCTTTTATTGCTTTTGGAAGTTTGTCATAAGAAAATGAGCTTAAGCCTAAACCAATGGGTTAGTAAACTCATCACATCCCCCCTCTGATTAGGGGTAATGAGTGATACCTTAAGTGTGAAGTCAGCTTCTCACACTTAATCACCTTTGGTGTAGGATTAAGATCATTAACCTACTTGTGATTATTTAAATGTTTTTGTGATTTTTGTTTAGTGTTGAGTAATGAGATTAAGCCATAATCAGGGATTAAACAGAATCATTACACCATCCTAATAGAAGGATAATAGATGAGAATGTTTAAGCCGAGGAAAGATCCTCAACTTAATCCATGATTAGGGATTAAACCCATGACAAAACAAAGCCTTTATTAGATGGATTTTAGTTAGTGGTAAGATGATGAAGTGAATTTTATGATTTGTAAGACAACTTGAGGGGGACTTGTCCATTAACACTAGGGTTAGTCCTTCTTAACCAATTAAGGAGGAATTAGAACCCTAATGCAAGGCCCAAGTTACAAGCTTGATGTCTTAATGATTATTAAGTTGATTGATTAAAGGATTTAAACACATTAAGGGTTTAACACTTAGGATTAAAGTTATACACTCCATCCTAATAGAAGGATGCAGGCATAAGCTTAATCACAAAGCCGTAAAGCCTTTAGGGTTTAGTCCCTGATTATGAGATGAGAAGAGAAAACTCAAAGAGACACAAAGGTAAAACTAAGTGGGGGGACTAATCAAAACCCTAATCATTGTCATGCCTTGTTGTTCCTAAGGTTTGTGAGGTTAACAAGAGAAATCTTCAATGGAACCACCAGGAAGCAGATGAAAGGATCAGGAGAAGCAAAGTAACTTGCTTCATTTAAGAAGTCAAGTCACTTGAAGGAAGAAAGTAAGATGAAAAAGAATGAGCAAGCTCAATCTCAAACACATACAAAAATGCAGTAAGGATGCATAAAAGAGATAAAGAGAAGTTATGAGAAGTGAAGGCAAATTCACTTCTCAAAGTTACTTACCACCTGAAAAGTTAGTGAAAGAAATGCAATGCAATGCAAAATGAAATGAAATGGCATGATGTAAATCAAAACCAGAAGCACATACATGATGTTAAAGATGCTATGAGATGCTACAAACATGTGACAAGACATGGGGATGATCATATGAACAAATGGATGCAAATGGAGCAAGTTTAGAACCATGAACATATATGAAAAGTTATGAAATGCATATGGCATACAACATGGCAAATGCAAGATGCAATGCTCAAACATGCTTTCAATATGTCTTAAGATGTCTAATGGATCAAAAGAATGCATAAAATGCTATGGCAAGTCAAGGTATGAATGCAAATGCAAGATGGATGCATATGGAAGCCCAAATTAGGGTTTATGATCAAAGCATCAAACACAAACCAAAATCAGAAGCAAACATCAATACAAAAAATTGAAAATGCACTCAAAGGATCCCTAAACCTATACTAACTCACTGCCCAAAGGAAAATTTCCAACTCTTAACCTAATTCAAGTTATGATTTTCCTAAAATTCCTAGGGTTTTAGGGTTCCTTAACAAGAAAAATGTCAAACAAATGGAAAATGAAAGATCAAATCATGCCCATTTAATCTCACAAACTACATGCTAAACACAATGCAATGCAAAAAGAATCAAGGTCCAACTCTCAATGGTTAGGCAGAAATGATTTTTGGAAGTTTGGATCAAAATAATGCTTTAAAATGATTTAATTCCATGAAAAATTCTCAAAATGCATAGAGATCAAAAACGAAATTTGGTTTGAGGGTTGGACAATGTTTCTAAATGTTTTTAAAGGTTTCATGAATTTTTTGGTGATTTTTAAATACCTAAAAGCATTTTTAATTAATTAATTCTCATTAATTAATTAAAAATAAACTTTTAAATATTTAAAAATATTTTTAAAATGCAAAAAATAAAAATAAAAATATTTTTGGTTTCTGAAATTAAATAGAAGTTTGCACAAAAAAATTTAGAATTTTTAAAATGATTTTGCTATTTTTAAATAAATGTACAAAATAAATATAAAACAAATGAATTAAAAATAAAGAAAAAGAAAAGTAAACACAATGGAAGGCCAGGATGGATTCTGGGGAAAGGATAGTTGACCACGCGCGCAATCCAATGGTCTATATTCAAACTGGGATTAATTAAGTTTACGAATTAATTAATTGGAATTAATTAAGCTAATTGTGATTAGGGTTTCTGAGGACGCATCTGGGCCACACAAACGCGCGCCAGTCTGCCCAAGTCAACAGATCCAACGCACTAGATTCAAACATCAATTAATTACAGGGATTAGGGTTAATGGTTCTCAGGTGGCCGGAGAAGACTTCCGGTCGTCTTCTCCGGCGAACCAAAACCCTAGGTTTCACCACAAGCCACCCCACTTCAAATTAAACACAGAAAAATGATCCTCTAACAACCTAGAACACAAATCATCACTCAAACAACATTTAAACTTCAAGAATCAGGCAAATCGAAGCAAACACTTTTCACGGGAGAAATTTCAGAGCATCAATAAAACCTCATTTTTCACTCATTTTCAATTCCAAGCACATCATTATGATCAGCACAACATACACTTTCATTTTATGACAAGAAAAACAAGTTCTGAGAAAAAAGTTCTTGAGCTATACCTGAGGTGGAAGCTTCTGGTTCTGGGCTTTCTGGGTTGTTTCTTGGTGCAAACTTACTCCAATGATCTCCCTTATGCTAATGGCAAGCTTGGATAGAGTTTAAACAGGCTGTTTTGAGAGGTTAAGTTCTGGTGTATCAGAAAATGAGGTCCTTATGTGGGCTGTTTCAGATCATTGTGAAGGGTGGGATTTGTTCTATGAATGATTTCTGGTTGATTGGTGAAGATAGAATGAGTGTTTGATGGCTGTGGAAGGTGATTAGAAGAGAGGAAAGTTTTTGACAGTTTTTGTGGAGGTTGTGTTGTGTCTTGTTTCAATGGCCAATGCAATGCTATAACACTCCCAAGATGTATGAGTAGCCTGTGGAGCAGGTCAGTAGAGTTGGCTGCTTACTGTTCCAAGAGTATGGGGGTTTTGGCCAAAAAGTCAAGGTGACTTGTACTTGCAGCATGGGCTATGGCAGCAGCTGTCTAAGGGCTTGTCTTGCTTCAGCTTGAGTCAAGGATGACCCTTAGATTGCTTGTGAATGTCTGCAGCATGTGGATCATGAGCTATGCTAGATCTTGCAACTTGCCCACTTGTGTTTTCTTATGATTTTGTGCCATGTACATGAGATACTTCTTGCTGAATTTTGTTGCATAATGTTTCATTTGGTCATGGCAATGCATAGAAATCAGCTAGTGATCACATAATTCCTTGGAGGGTGATTTTGCCAAAAATCCCTCTTTGCATCTTTATGAAAAATGACTTATGAACATTTGAAAATCAAAGCACAAAAATGAGATACTCCTTGGGCCAATTCTGTTTATAGGTCATGTATGATGTTTGTGTAGAGGTTAGACATCAATTAGAAGTCACAAATTGCCTTGGTACAAGAATTTGCAAGTTTTCCATTTGGTGCATAACTTGAAATTTAGTGATTTTTGCCAACTTTGATGAGCCATAACTTTTGATCCAAAATGAATTAGGTCATGTTCTTGTACTTTTTGAAAAGGGAAAGATCTATTCTACAACTTTAATGACCAAAGTTTTTCCATTTGAAGCCTTTTTGAATCAAAAAGTAAGGGTTGAAAAGTTGCCTAAAATGACAAATTCATTAAAAGTCAAACTTGCCCAAAAAGTCAACTTTGCAAAAGACTTGAAATTCTTGAATTTTGTGAACTTACAACTTCTTCCATGATCAAATAAAGATCATATACATTCAAAATGATGAAGAACACCCTTTGGTTGGGTCATTGGGGGCCTCAGATGACTTCAGAAAGTCAACCTTTGATCAGATGACTTCCCCAAGGAATTTCTTCATGAAAAATGATATGCATACTCCCTATACCATATAGAGACCAATAGAAACAAGAATGACCAAAAAATTTGGAGTTATGGCCTCTGAAACCAAAACCCTAATTTTAGGTCATCTGAACAGTTAAACCTGGCTCTGCCTCCACACCATTTCCAGTTCTTGTGATTCTTTGACATTCTTGACTTTGAGAGGATATAATATGATACTTGAACACACATGGACCTCTTTGAAGTGATTGATGACCTTTGGAATGGCTCAAGAAGCTCTTGGATTGCTCAGATCACAAACCCTAGATTCAGATGACTTTGAATCTATGCAGTGAATAAAAAAATGTGATATGAGATGTTATGATTGTATTTATGTATATGAAATGATCACAAGCCATGGTGAAATGGGTGAGGGAAAATTTGGGGTGTTTACAGCTGCCCCTATTCAAACATGAGTTAGCTGTGCAGGATGTAAGCAACGGCTTAACAGGCAAACAAGATAACTTGTGGTTGAATACCAAAGACAGTCCAAAATTTGCGCTCACAGAATGAAGAAGAAAAGGGATATAGATTGTAAAAGAAAATAAAGTATATTGTAAAGTGTGAGCGATGGAGGACGACCATCGAGCAGAGGACGACTGCTGGGTGAAGAGCAATGACGGGGACGGCCGACATGCTGGGGATAAAAGGGATTATGATGGGGACGGCCATCAAGTAAAGCTGTAAAATTCTCTGGGGATTAATGAAACATGACAAGGACGACCATCAAGTTCATAAAGCAAAGTGACCAACAATGGGGACGGCCATCGGGCTAAACTGATGAAGGACGATCATCAGGAAAAGGAAAAGGGACCACGACGGGGACGGCCATCGGGTTAAAGAATAAATGAAATAAATAGATGATGAGGTACGGTCATCAAAGGTGAAGGACGATCACCTAGCAGGGGACAGCTGCTCTGTTAGGGGGTGAGATGAGGGACGGTCATCTAAGGTGGAGGACGACCACCTGGCAGGGTACGGCTGCCGAAAATATCACGACATAGGAGGAATGCCGGATAAAAGGTCAACGATGGGGACGGCCATCGGACGAGCATGATGAAGGACGATCATCAAGAGGTGGAGGACGACCACCTAGCAGGGGACGGCTGCTCTCAAGGTTTGTCTTGACATAGGACGAATGCCAGATAACCAAAATCAACAATGGGGATGACCATTGGATAAAATGATGAAGGACGATCATCAAGAGGTGGAGGACAACCACCTAGCAGGGGACGGCAGCTAAATATCACGACATAGGACGAATGTCGGATAGAAAATCAACGATGGGGACGGCCATCGGATGAGCATGATGGAGGACGACCATCAAGAGGTGGAGGACGACCACCTAGCAGGGTACGACTACTCTCAGGGTTTATCATGACACAGGACGAATGTCAGATAAAAAGAAAATTTGCTTTGGTAGCGATCTACTTGGGAATAGTAAACACGGACGAGTGTTTACATCCAAGAAGCAAAAGGTATAAGTGTTTAGATGTTTGTGTATAGATTAAGGATGCGGACGAGCATCCTTAAGACTACGATACAGACGAGTACCGGGTAGAAACAGATACTGACGCGTGTTCAGAGATGATGATACGGACGCGTATCAACGGGTTAACAGAGAACACGGACGAGTGCTGAATCTAAAGGGATTCTTCTGGGGAATGATAGACACAGACGAGTGTCTCAATTCAAGAAGACAGAAGTGTTTGACACAGTGTATGGATTAAAGATGCGGACGAGCATCCTTAAGACTATGATACGGACGAGTATCAGGTAGAAACAAACGCTTGACGCATGTTCTGAGATGATGGTACAGACGAGTACCAACTGGTTAATAAAGAACACTGACGAGTGTCGAATCTGTGGGGATATACATGGTGCATACAAGATACAGACGAGTACCTGTATAAGTGTGAGTGGTGTATAGATGAGTGTTTAATCTGTTGGGGAGAGTGACACGGGCGAGTGTCAAAAGGAAAAGAGTATAGTATAAACGATTATTTGACATACAAAGTCTTTATGTTACTGCACTGGGGAAAATGACACGGACGGATGTCAAGGAAATTATATAAGTACATGTGAGTGCAAAGAGGATGTCTTTGGCTTTCTAGGGGTATGACACAGACGGGTGTCAAAAAGTATCTGTAATACGAGTGGTACTGTTTGCACAGAGTGTTCAGGCGACTTTACTGGGGAGTATTGACACGGACGGGTGCCAAAGGGAGTATATACTGGTGTTTGTGAATGTGAGGCAACTGCTTTTGCTGGGGAATCTCCGCTGGGGATTTTTGGGGGGAGTTTTCTGTATGTTGATGGATTGTCATTATTCACAAGTGTTTGATTCAAAACATGGCTTATGATTATGCTATATGTTTGATTTTTGCCGTAATGCTCCGTACTAGACAGAATGCTACGCTTTGTGGGTGAATATGATGCGAATGCTATGATTATGCAAGGATACCAAACTGGGACTCGGATCCCGTTGCTCTGAAGATCTCTGGCCGATCTGCTTGAAATGGACCTCCCAGTTGGGGGTGAGATCATTGGTAGATCTTATGAGATAATATCTGCTTGGGGATACAGGTCACTGGTAGACCTGTCTCAAATAAAGAGGGACCCAACTGGGAGCTTGCGGAAGCTTTCGTCACTCTGTTGTGATCCCTTCATGCATTGCTCTTCCGGATAGAGGCCGAAGCTCTGTGGGGATGGTTCCCCGACTTTTGTATTTGGCTGAGAATGAAATGGAAACTCGGCTGGGGAGAAAGAGGGATTACTGAAAGATCTCCCTAGAGATTCTGTTGAGGAGGGTTCTTGACTCAGCCGGGGATATGGGCGCCTTCTGGTACCGCCCTGCTGGAGAAGTGATGCCTGGCAACTCTGATGGGGAGAAGTAACAAGTGGCAACTCGGCTGGGAAGAAAACACTTCAAGTGTTAAGACTGAGCAAGCACTGATTTGCCAGCTTACTGGGATGAAGCTTACATGCCCCAAGTTGCGTTCTGGATACCTGCAATCCTGCAAATATAGGGAAACGCACAAGTAATCCCGAGGTATCCTTTACTGGATTCCGTCATAGGAGTTTAGACACTTCTGTGAGTAAGTATATTTCCTGCAAGCATGTGACTTTTATTACATATTTTTTGAAGGTAAGCATCTGTATTTATGCAATCAGTTTTTAGAGATATCAGACATTTTTGCAAATAAAAAAATGTACAAGACGAAACATGACTGGAAATCTGGTTTTATTAATTCATGTGCCCTGAATCGGCAAGATACAGTCAAAGAAACATATCCCCTGAAAGGAGGAGATTGTTACAAATTGAAAAACAAAATGTTGGCAATGTTGACGACGCTTTAAGGAGCTTCCTCTTTTGCTATGACTCGTATGACTTTTGACGTCCTTCTCGTCTTGCTTTCTGAAGAAGGCTGATTCTGATTGAAGCTTGATCCTTTCGAAACTTACCAAGTTGTAGGTGATACAGACGAATTCAGAATGCAGCTGTTCGCTTATTCCCTTATTTTGCATGGATCGCCCTTTCGGGTTTTCAATCCATCGGGATACCCATTTTTGCCTGAGTTGTCCAATGCGGCTTTTCAACTCAGCGGGTGTACATTTTTGTTTATTTTTCCCTTATTTTTGCCCGAGTCTTTTATTCTGTTTTTGACTCGCCGGGATGCCCTATTTTTGCCTGGACTCACATTCTGTTTTTATGTCCAGCGGGTCATTTTTATGCGAAGTATTTTTTAACTGCATCTGAATTTACAGGGGACGGGAAGTCTTCACCATCCATAGTGTTGAGCATTAGTGCTCCACCAGAGAAAACTTTCTTTACTATGAATGGTCCTTCATAATTTGGAGTCCATTTGCCCCTGTGGTCTGTATGAGGAGGGAGGATTCTCTTCAGCACAAGATCTCCTACTTGGTACTCTCGGTGCCTGACTTTCTGATCGAAGGCTCTCTTCATTCTTTTCTGATACAACTGCCCATGACAGATTGCAGCCGATCTTTTCTCTTCAATCAGACTCAGTTGTTCGTATCGGGCCCGAACCCATTCTGCTTCACTCAGTTTAACATCCATCAGTACCCGTAGAGAAGGTAATTCAACTTCAACAGGTAGGACTGCTTCCATACCATACACAAGTTGATACGGTGTTGCCCCAGTGGATGTCCTGATTGACGTGCGGTACCCATGCAAGGCAAATGGTAGCATTTCATGCCAGTCTTTGTAAGTGACTACCATCTTCTGCACAATCTTCTTGATATTCTTATTAGCTGCCTCAACAGCGCCGTTCATCTTTGGCCTGTAAGGAGAAGAATTGTGATGTTGGATCTTGAAGTCCCGGCACAGTTCTGCCATCATTTTGTTATTCAAGTTGGAACCATTGTCAGTAATTATTCGCTCGGGAACTCCGTATCGACAGATGATATCTCTTTTCAGAAATCTGGCTACCACTTGTCTTGTAACATTGGCATAAGACGCTGCTTCAACCCACTTGGTGAAATAATCAATGGCAACCAGGATGAACCTGTGGCCATTCAAAGCAGTTGGTTCAATCTTGCCAATCATATCAATGCCCCACATAGCAAAGGGCCAGGGTGAAGACATCACATTCAAAGGATTGGGAGGCACATGCACCTTATCCGCATAAATCTGGCATTTATGGCATTTTCTGGCGTAGGCGCAACAGTCAGCATCCATTGTGATCCAGTAATAACCTGATCTTAGCAACTTTTTATCCATGGCATATCCTCCAGTATGGGTACCAAAGGATCCTTCGTGCACTTCATGCATCAACAAGTCCGCTTATGTTCTATCAATGTATCTGAGAAGTACCATATCAAAGTTTCTCTTATACAGGGAACCATCAGTGTTCAGGAAGAAGCTGCCAGCAAGCCTTCTCAAGGTCTTCTTATCATTGGAAGATGCCCCAGGTGGGTATGTTTGATCCTCCAAGAAGCACTTAATGTCGTGGAACCAAGGCTTATCATCTTTGACAACATCTGCTGCGAACACATATGCTGGTCTGTCAAGTCTGGATACTGAGATCTGAGGTACAAAGTTGGCAGCTTGAACTTTGATCATGGACGAAATGGTAGCAAGAGCATCTGCAAACTGATTCTCGTCCCGAGGGATATACTCAAGCTTGACCGTTGTAAAGAAAGTCAATAACCTCCTTGTATAATCCCTGTAAGGTATCAGATGATCCTGGTGGGTGTACCATTTGCCGTTGGTTTGATTGATTACCAGAGCTGAATCTCCGAATACAGTCAATGTCTTGATCCTGAGGTCAATGGCTTCCTCAAGACCCATAATGCAAGCTTCGTATTCAGCTTCGTTGTTAGTGCAGTTGAAGGTGAGTTTTGCTGAGAAAGGCATGTGGGCTCCCTTAGGCGTAATGAGTATTGCACCAACACCACGACCGTTCATATTAACAGCCCCGTCAAACATCATAGTCCATTCTTCTTCCGGGTCAGGCCCTTCAGTGTGAACAGGTTCTTCATGATCTTTTGCTTTGATGAACATGATGTCTTCATCAGGGAAGTCAAATCTCATAGGCTGGTAATCATCAATAGGTTGCTCAGCAAGATAATCAGACAATACACTGCCCTTGATGGCTTTCTGAGAAGTGTACTGGATGTCATATTCTGTGAGGATCATTTGCCATCTTGCAACCCATCAGGTAAGTGCTGGCTTCTCAAATATGTACTTAACTGGGTCCATCTTTGAGATCAACAAAGTAGTGTGGGTCAACATATACTGCCTTAGTCGGCGAGCAGCCCACGCTAAAGCACAACAAGTTTTCTCGAGCAGTGAATAACGTTGTTCACAGTCGGTAAACTTTTTGCTTAGGTAGTATATTGCATACTCTTTTCGACCAGACTCGTCATGCTGGCCCAGCACACACCCCATTGACTCTTCTAATACTGTCAAGTACATTATCAGAGGTCTTCCTTCAACTGGAGGCATAAGGATTGGAGGTTCTTGCAAGTATTCCTTGATTTTGTCAAAAGCCTTCTGGCAATCTTCGTTCCACCTGATCGTCTGTTCTTTTCTCAACAATTTGAACAAGGGCTCACAAGTTGCTGTAAGGTGAGATATGAACCTTGAGATGTAGTTCAATCTACCTAGAAAACCTCGAACTTCTTTTTCAGTTTTCGGTGCAGGCATCTCTTGAATAGCTTTGACTTTATCAGGGTCAACTTCAATCCCTTTCTCGCTTACAATAAAACCCAACAGCTTACCCAATCGCACCCCGAATGTGCACTTGTTAGGGTTCAACTTCAGTTGGTACTTCCTCAGACGCTTGAACAGCTTCAGCAGATTTACCAGGTGATCTTCTTCAGTAAGGGACTTGGCAATCATGTCATCCACATAACATTCGATTTCTTTATGGATCATATCGTGGAATAATGTTACCATAGCCCGTTGATATGTTGCACCGGCATTCCTCAGTCCAAATGGCATTACCTTGTAACAGAACGTGCCCCAGGGTGTGATGAAGGTTGTCTTCTCCATGTCTTCAGGTGACATTTTAATCTGATTGTATCCTGAAAATCCGTCCATGAAGGAGAATACCGAGAACTGAGCCGTATTATCCACCAATACATCAATGTGAGGTAATGGGAAGTCATCTTTTGGGCTAGCTCTGTTCAGATCCCGGTAGTCAACACACATTCTTACTTTGCCGTCCTTATTAGGCACGGGCACAATATTAGCAACCCACGGTGGATAGCTAGTTACAGCAAGGAACCCGGCGTCCCACTGCTTCTGTACCTCTTCTTTGATTTTCATTGCCATGTCTGGGCGAGTACGGCGCAGTTTCTGTTTAACCAGTGGGCATTCTTCTCTCAAAGGCAGCTTGTGCACAACAATGTCGGTGTCCAACCCTGGCATATCTTGATAAGACCAAGCAAACACGTCCACATACTCTTGAAGCAGGTCAATCAGTTGTCTCTTCACTGAGTCTTGTAGGCAGGCCCCGATTTTAACTTCTTTCACATCTTCATCTGTACCAAGATTGATCGTCTCTACCTCCTCCTGGTGAGGAGTAATAACCTTTTCCTCTTGCCTCAACAACCTGGCTAGTTCTTCAGGAAGCTCATATTCTTCTTCAACCCCTTCATCAGCTTGATTGATTGGATTGTCGCAGTCATACGAAGTCATAGCCGTGCTGTTGTCGTTGCTGTCTGGAAGGCACTCTCTGCAAGGGTTTAGTTTGTTCATTTTAGTGATTTGATTTTAATCTTGTTTAGAAAAGTGAAATAAAATTGTCATTTTGAAAACACTGCCATTTATTTTTTGTACAAAAAGAAAAATGGAAAAACAGTGAGTGGGAAAAGAAAAGGACTCATTTGCAAAAAGATGTCTGATATTTCATTGATTAATCTTGTTGCACAAAAATTACAGATGGCCCGATTACAAAATGAGTCTTGTCATCTTGGGCAAGATGCAAGACTTTGATGCATGCTATAAAAATACAGGAAATAATAATTACTCTGCAGGAGTAACTCTTATAATTTCCTGGGAAGACCAGTTTGAGATACTGCTCCCCGGGATCTTTGGACGGATCCAACTCTCCAGGTTGCGGTCGCTTTCATCCTCGTCTTCCAAATTGTTGACAGCATCGGGGGTGAGCATCCCCCCACTAACAAAATTGGGCTCCTTAGCAGCCTCTGCTTGATCTTGTTGAGTTGGTTTCTAACCCAACCCAAATCTATCCTCTTTCTTCTCCACAGGTAGCAGTTTGCCCCAGCCTTGGGCAGTTCCTTCTTCAACAACCTTTCGGGCTTGTTGGTAAGATGTTATTGAGGTTCCAGGTACAGCAGATGTTTCACTTATGTTTAAGGCCTCAAACCCTTGACTCATTGTTTCGTGGATCTCCCCATCCATCTCAATGTATTTGAAGGTAGCCAGGTGGATAACAAAAATATCCTCCTCTCCACAGATAGTAACGACTTGGCCCTCCCACTCGAATTTTAACTTCTGGTGAAGGGTTGAGGTCACGGCGCCAGCAGCGTGAATCCATGGCCTACCCAATAGACAGCTGTAGGCAGGTTGTATATCCATCACGTAGAAGGTCGTTTTGAAAGTTTGCGGGCCAATCGTTATAGGCAACTCAATTTCTCCCAGAACTGATCTCTTAGAGCCGTCAAAGGCTCTCACTACCAGGTTGCTGGGACGTAATGCCAATCCGTCATACTCTAGCTTCACAAGGGCTTTTTTAGGTAAGACATTGAGGGATGATCCTGCGTCTACCAGCACATGGGAAAGAACTGCACCTTTGCATTCCATGGTAATGTGCAAAGCCTTGTTATGATTGCGGCCTTCCGTAGTCAAATCAGTGTTGGTGAATCCTAGCCCATTACTAGCATTAACATTTCCAACCACAGCTTCCAACTGATTGACGGTGATCTCTTCTGGCACATAAGCTACGTGCAAAACTTTTAGTAGTGCATTCCGATGAGCCTCGGAGCACATAAGCAATGATAGGATTGAGATCTTGGAAGGCGTCTGGTGAAGCTGGTCCACTATTTTGTAATCACTTTTCTTGATGATGCTCATGAATTCATCAACTTCTTGATCAAAAGGTGTTTTCAAAGCTTCTTTAACAACTTGCTCTTCTTGCACCAGGCTTTTCCCATTTGCCTTGGCAGCAGCTTCTGCTTCAGCAGTGGGTCTTTGAATTTGCGGGGCAAAGAGACGTCCGCTTCGAGTGAAGCCTCCGCCTCCCCCCACATTGTCTATTTGTGGTGAAGAAGTTGATGATTCAAGAGTGATTTTCTGTCCTTCACAGTATAGATCGGAGCCGTAATGCCAAGGGATGGCATTACTGCTTTCATAAGGTACTGGCCCAGGCACAATGATAGTGACTGGACTGATGGCAGCTGCAGAAGGGACCATGATAGTCTGTGGATCATAGTATATTGTGACCGGCGCTCTGATAGGAGTGGCACTTTGTGAGTTGTAAGTAGAATCATTTTCAGGATCATAATAAATTGTAACCGTTAAGACATTTGCTGCTGAAGTTGTAGGAGACATTGTTGGAAGGATGGGTGTTGTTGTTGTAGGAGATTCTGAATGAAGGGGTGCTGAAGTTGTAGAAGGGATGTTTGCTGATATCTGGTCCGTTGAAGTAACAGATGAAGCATTTGTTGACGAGATTGAAGAGTTGCTTGGAAAAATGGTTGTTGTATTTGTATAAGACTCGGGGATTGTTGTTAAGGAGATTGCTGGATTGGTAGGAATTGATGTTGTGATTTGAAGCAGGCCACTCTGGATGAGACCACCTATGCCATCTCTCAAGTTATCACAACCGTTCACTGAAATGTTGCAATAAGCACACCCTAACTCACATCCCGGGAATATTTGACATTCGAGGAGTTGAGCTTTAATCTCTACCAACGGTGTCCGAATCTGACCCACACTGGTTATCAAGTAAGACGGCTTGTCTTCTTCAATAGCATTGATTCTGGAGCCACCATGGTTTGGCATAGGGTTTTTGTTAACATTTGGTGGTGGCGCAAAGTTCAGAGCCTTAGAGTCTACCAAGTCTTGTACCTTCATGTGCAAAGCTCTGCACTTCTATGTACTATGGCCAGGTGCATTTGAGTGAAAAGCACATCTGGCGCTGGCGTCATAATTTCTAGGCAAACTGGCAGGATCGGGAGGTGCCAACGTCCTTAGCTCAACCAGGTTGAGTTTCAGGAGTTGTGGCAGTAATGTGGCATATGGCATAGGGATCGGATCAATTACCCTATTGGCCTGAGAAGGTCTCTGTTGGAACGGTCTTTGCTGATTGTTGTTGTTGGTGTTGTTGTAGTTTCTCTGAGGAGGATACTGAGTTTGTTGCTGATAATTTTGTTGCTGTGGTTGATAAGCTGGTTGTGGATGAATTGGAGCGGGAATGGTGACTGCTGCCACAGACCTATGAACATATTGGGGTCTGCCCCTGCTGGCATGGATAGCATTGGTCTCACCAGTTCTTCTTTGGCCCACAAAAGGCTTCCTTGTGTTACTGGATGAGCTGGCACCGTTGTCAGAAATTTTGCCCATTTTTAACAGGCTCTCAATTCTTTCCCCGGCTATGACTACATCTGCAAAGCTGGTAGAAGAAAAGGCAGCTAGCCTGTCAATGTATGTTCCTTGGAGGGTGTTCATAAACATATCTGCCATCTCCCTCTCTGACATAGGTGGCTGGACAGCAGCAGCCAGCTGCCTCCACCTCTGGGCGTACTCCCGGAAGCTTTCTCTAGATGATTGTGACATCCCCATCAGGAGGGTCCTGTTGGGTGCCATATCCAAATTATACTGGTATTGTCTAATGAAGGCCTCTGCAAGGTCCTTCCAACATCTGATGGTTGCTCTAGTCAGATGGGAGTACCATTCCCTTGAAGCTCCCGTTAAGCTATCCTCAAAATAAAACATCCATAGCTTTTCGTCCATGGTATATGCTTTCAGCCTCCCCAGAAAGGACTGCAAGTGGGTCCGTGGGCAGGAAGTCCCGTTGTACTTTTCAAAGCACGGTGGTTTAAATTTGTGGGGAATCCTGACCCCGTCCACTAAGCCCATGTCCATAACATCAAAACCCAAGGAGTTTTGAGACTCCAAGGACCTTAATTTTTCAGCAATTTCATCCAGCCTTCTGTCATAGGCCTCATCCCCAGCGCCCATTACTGTGAACTGATCCTCCTGGGGGTCTTCCTGCAGCACTCTGCCTGTAGTAGCATTCCCTTGCACATTAGCAGGGATGTTGATCTCTGGATGAAGGTGGGGTCCAAATACAGGGGGATTGATATGAGGCTGAACCCTCTCATTGTTGCTTGTCCCTGCAGTCCCTAGATGGGGGTCTTCTTGATTCTGCCTCTCTACCATTGCTCTTAATCTCTCTTGGCTCTGAGCCATATTGTTCATCACCTCCATAAATTGTGTCATCTGAGCCCCCATTTCCAATCTTTCATTGGCCATTTGGTTCCTGACCTCTGTAAGGTCCTGTTGTACCTGGTACATCTGTATACCCGGAAGGTTGTTACAGGTTGGATATCTGTGTGGACGGTTGAGTGGAAATACCCGACGTCGAGCAATAGTTCCTGCATATCACAACAGAGTTAGCAACAATAACAAAACAAACATACAAAACAAACAAAGGGTTAGCATGCAATGCAGTATGCTTATTTGTTTCCAAGGTATCCGGCTCGACACTTGGTTTTGACCTTTCCAAACCCTTGAAGATGCTGTTGATGTTGCTTCGAAGGAAACTCAGATGGAACAAACTGATACATATATTACAAAAAAGCAAATGATACATAGTTTGTTCTTTACAAAACATGCCCCGAGGGGTCAAAATACAACATAAGAAAATAAAAGTACATGAAATGAAAGCAACAACAAGCAAAAGTCAGACACCAAGACCAAACTCATCCTCCTGAACTTCCTTGAGAAGTGCTTCAGTCACAGGATCAGCTGGACGCTCTGTGAGGTTCCTGATAAGGAGATTCCTGGTAGTAACAGCTGCGGTTAGCTTCTTGTGTTGACTCTGGTCCTTTGACCTCTTCACTCCAGCTCTAATCTTCAGCTCTGAGATCTCCCTCTGGGCTGCTGCCAGGGCTTCCTGTTGCTCTTTTGCACTAGCTTCCAGCTGCTCAATCTTGTCCTGAGTCCTCTTATCTTCCAGAGTACGAGCTTCGGTGATTCTGACCCACCTAGCTTGGCTCTCCTTCAGATACAAGTCAGTCCTGGCTTTTTGGAACTGGGCCTCCTTGCAGGCATTCTTCAAGATCTGCTCTCCATCCCTAGACTTCTTGATATAATCTTCTGACTTCTCAATTCTGGCTAGATGCTCCACTTTCAGCTTCTCTAACCTTTCAATATCCAACCTACCATCACTCCTCTCCCAGAGGGTCTTCTGTAGAGCCTGAGTCAGCTTCTCATTTCTATCTTTCAATTTCTCAAACTCCTCCAAACTGACAGTGACAGGAGGTGGTGTTGAGGATGGCCCAGGCATATCCTCCATGGTGAAGGACATCCCAGAAAATTGAGCCCTGGCATGGGACCACTCATAGTACTATGCTGATGCCACATTGTTGCACTTCCCCAGAATGATTACTCCCTTAGTCTTAACATTGTCCCAGGCCCTGACTGCTTGCCTGACAATAGCCAGATTAGGCTTGTTCTCACAATAAAGAGTCTCAGCCAAGTCATGTGCCTTAGGAGTGTGGACCAATGCATAGCCCAGTTGTCTTTTGAATAGCAGAGGGTTGTAGTTGATGCAACCCTTCACTCCTATCAGGGGTACATTGGGAAACTTCCCACAACTGGTAATGATATCCCTGCCTTTTGTGCTTTGAGTGCACCACCTGATATCAGCTGAAGTCAAAGCAGTGAGTCTTCTAGCCCAGTTCCTCTAGAGATGAGGATTCAAAAATGCATCAGTCTTTGGCAAGTGCTTGAGTAGCCAGGTATGGAACAGGGGAGCACAGCACCTCACCAATCTTCCTCTTTGCTTTTCATTCCTTTGGTGGACAGAGTAGTAGAAATCCCCCAATAAAGTGGGCACTGGGTTCCTCAGGATGAAAAGATGGATTGCATTTTTGCTAACAAACTTAGGCTCATCTGCAAATAAAATGACCCCATATATGCTAAGGGCCAATAAAGCACAGACTGCCTTCCATTCCCCTGAGGAGGCCTTCAGAGTAGCCTGAGAAGTCAAGAAATCCAAATGTAGGCCAGAGATTCCAGCCTTGGTAGTCATATTCTGCCCAATCAGGACTGGTTCCAAATACAAAGCCTTTGCCACCTCTTCATTACTAGGAAAGACCATCTCAGGGTTGAAAGGGACACCACCCCTGACAGGTATACCAACCAATGATGAGTACTCCTCTAATAAAGGCCCCAACTAAAAATCCTGAAAAGTGAAACACCTTAGGGGGGGATCATAGAACTGCAGGCAAGTATGAATCAAGCTCCTCTGTGAAGGGTCCAAATCCATAACCACATCAAGTATGCCTCCATAGTGTTCTCTGAAAAGTGGTATATGGTCTGGAGTAATCAGGGTCTGAATCTTCCTGATGTCAGCTAGCTCAGGCTGAAAGAAATGATAGGAGATGTTACTCTTCTTAGGTGCCATGTTGCTGAAGAAAAGCTAAGACAGGTGCTGATGATGGAGAAAAATACTGATGATGGGCCACTGACAAGCTGAGATTGGTGATGCAGGTGACTGAAGCAGGCAGCTGATAACTGAAGTAAATACTGATGGAGATAGGTCTATGCTGATGATGGGGTCAAAACCAAGCCAAAAATAAAGGATGGATACCCTGAAAAACAAATAAGCAAATGTCAAAATGATGCAATGATGATGTATGCAAATGATATGCAAGGGTTTGTGACTGAGCTGGATCTGATCAAGTGCTCTGATATAAGCCCAAGTATGTTCAAGAAATCCAGATGGAGGTTCATAAGTCCAGTAACCAAGGTGGGGGACTCAAATAAAGAGCCACATGTCTAGGGTTAAAATCACAAGAACTGTTCCAAAATGGAGTACTCTTAATCAAACAAAGTAACAGGGTATGCTGAGGTCAAGGGTACCTGCAAACCTGTAAACAGCCCAACCCCCTCACAGGTGGTGTTCTAAAACAAGGATCCTCAGACTTGGATCAGTTATGAGAAGTGTAAACACTTTTAACCCGGAGGTACAGTGTTTACAATAACCATAAAAGTTCCTCCTCTAATTCACCTCAGTTTCTGAAGGTCAATACTAAAGGTCATCCAGACTTAGCAGGCTTCCCAGATAGCCCTAGTATTGCAGGAAATCTGCAACACAGAGTTCTCAAGAAGAAACCCATATTTGAACCGTGTTTCATATTCCCGCACCAGACCGAGATGGAATGGGAAAGAATATGAACCACTCTAGCCTAGGTGTCACTCAGGTCCCAGGTATAGGACCTTAACTCTCAATAGAACACCCACCCACCAAAGCAACAAAACAGATCCAGCCAGCACAGTATGACGGTATGATATAGATAAAGCTATAAAGAAAGCAGTAAAACAACTGTACATAAAGCAAGAATAAATACAAAACAAGCACAAATAGCACATAACACCCCAGTAAACACAAATCAAACAAGCGCTAGGAGGAACCCACAAAAAGAACCAGAAGCCCTGGTTACAGTATAAGGTTCCCCAGCAGAGTCGCCAAGCTGTCGCTCCCGATAAATGGGAATGGCCCAAATAAGGGTACAGACGCGAACGGTCGGCGAAAAGAGGGATGTGAGAACACACAGGAGTGAACTCACAGAGAATGAAAAGAGTCGCCAGCTAGGCATTTTTATCCCGGAGGAAAGGTAATGCTGCATAGACCTAGAAAGATATGGATAAGACGGTTGCGAACCAGAGAGACTGAGAAAGGGGGTTGGTTACATCCTGGGAAGGTATTAGCACCCAGATTGTCCGCCGTACTCGACAGGATCCACGCTTAAAAGATTTGTGTTTTAAAGGGGTAGTGTCAGTGCAATTTGTGTACAAAAGAGAGCTAGAAAAGGTGTACAGGTGTCAGTGCAAAAGAAGTGTAAAGTGTGATATATACAGTGTCAGTGTAAGGACAAAAGTGAAATGCTCAAGAATATGAGGCTAAAAGAATAAAGCTGGAAAGAGGGGGAATATACAGAGACTTTTGTTCGATAACTGTTATGTTATGCCTACGTATCCTCTCGTGCAATGAGGAGGTCAGAACATCGTAGTTCGACCCAAAGAGACTGAAAGATGAATTGACTTGTGAACTGCTTGCCTGTCAATGCTCAAGTGTGTGACCTGTCTGGCTCAGGTGCAAACTGTCTTGCATTAGACGGAAGAAGCAAGTTCTCGCTTATGAGTGAATGAGATGAGAAAAGAATCCCGAAGGAGACGATTATTGTTTGTTTTTGAGTTTTCAGTCTTTTATTGCTTTTGGAAGTTTGTCATAAGAAAATGAGCTTAAGCCTAAACCAATGGGTTAGTAAACTCATCACATCCTCCCTCTGATTAGGGGTAATGAGTGATACCTTAAGTGTGAAGTCAGCTTCTCACACTTAATCACCTTTGGTGTAGGATTAAGATCATTAACCTACTTGTGATTATTTAAATGTTTTTGTGATTTTTGTTTAGTGTTGAGTAATGAGATTAAGCCATAATCAGGGATTAAACAGACTCATTACACCATCCTAATAGAAGGATAATAGATGAGAATGTTTAAGCTGAGGAAAGCTCCTCAACTTAATCCATGATTAGGGATTAAACCCATGACAAAACAAAGCCTTTATTAGATGGATTTTATTTAGTGGTAAGATGATGAAGTGAATTTTATGATTTGTAAGACAACTTGAGGGGGACTTGTCCATTAACACTAGGGTTAGTCCTTCTTAACCAATTAAGGAAGAATTAGAACCCTAATGCAAGGCCCAAGTTACAAGCTTGATGTCTTAATGATTATTAAGTGGATTGATTAAAGGATTTAAACACATTAAGGGTTTAACACTTAGGATTAAAGTTATACACTCCATCCTAATAGAAGGATGCAGGCATAAGCTTAATCACAAAGCCTTAAAGCCTTTAGGGTTTAGTCCCTGATTATGAGATGAGAAGAGAAAACTCAAAGAGACACAAAGGTAAAACTAAGTGGGGGGACTAATCAAAACCCTAATCATTGTCATGCTTGGTTGTTCCTAAGGTTTGTGAGGTTAACAAGAGAAATCTTCAATGGAACCACCAGGAAGCAGATGAAAGGATCAGGAGAAGCAAAGTAACTTGCTTCATTTAAGAAGTCAAGTCACTTGAAGGAAGAAAGTAAGATGAAAAAGAATGAGCAAGCTCAATCTCAAACACATACAAAAATGCAGTAAGGATGCATAAAAGAGATAAAGAGAAGTTATGAGAAGTGAAGGCAAATTCACTTCTCAAAGTTACTTACCACCTGAAAAGTTAGTGAAAGAAATGCAATGCAATGCAAAATGAAATGAAATGGCATGATGTAAATCAAAACCAGAAGCACATACATGATGTTAAAGATGCTATGAGATGCTACAAACATGTGACAAGACATGGGGATGATCATATGAACAAATGGATGCAAATGGAGCAAGTTTAGAACCATGAACATATATGAAAAGTTATGAAATGCATATGGCATACAACATGGCAAATGCAAGATGCAATGCTCAAACATGCTTTCAATATGTCTTAAGATGTCTAATGGATCAAAAGAATGCATAAAATGCTATGGCAAGTCAAGGTATGAATGCAAATGCAAGATGGATGCATATGGAAGCCCAAATTAGGGTTTATGATCAAAGCATCAAACACAAACCAAAATCAGAAGCAAACATCAATACAAAAAATTGAAAATGCACTCAAAGGATCCCTAAACCTATACTAACTCACTGCCCAAAGGAAAAGTTCCAACTCTTAACCTAATTCAAGTTATGATTTTCCTAAAATTCCTAGGGTTTTAGGGTTCCTTAACAAGAAAAATGTCAAACAAATGGAAAATGAAAGATCAAATCATGCCCATTTAATCTCACAAACTACATGCTAAACACAATGCAATGCAAAAAGAATCAAGGTCCAACTCTCAATGGTTAGGCAGAAATGATTTTTGGAAGTTTGGATCAAAATAATGCTTTAAAATGATTTAATTCCATGAAAAATTCTCAAAATGCATCAAGATCAAAAAAGAAATTTGGTTTGAGGGTTGGACAATGTTTCTAAATGTTTTTAAAGGTTTCATGAATTTTTTGGTGATTTTTAAATACCTAAAAGCATTTTTAATTAATTAATTCTCATTAATTAATTAAAAATAAACTTTTAAATATTTAAAAATATTTTTAAAATGCAAAAAATAAAAATAAAAATATTTTTGGTTTCTGAAATTAAATAGAAGTTTGCACAAAAAAATTTAGAATTTTTAAAATGATTTTGCTATTTTTAAATAAATGTACAAAATAAATATAAAACAAATGAATTAAAAATAAAGAAAAAGAAAAGTAAACACAATGGAAGGCCAGGATGGATTCTGGGGAAAGGATAGTTGACCACGCGCGCAATCCAATGGTCTATATTCAAACTGGGATTAATTAAGTTTACGAATTAATTAATTGGAATTAATTAAGCTAATTGTGATTAGGGTTTCTGAAGACGCATCTGGGCCACACAAACGCGCGCCAGTCAGCCTAAGTCAACAGATCCAACGCACTAGATTCAAACATCAATTAATTACAGGGATTAGGGTTAATGGTTCTCAGGTGGCCGAAGAAGACTTCCGGTCGTCTTCTCCGGCAAACCAAAACCCTAGGTTTCACCACAAGCCACCCCACTTCAAATTAAACACAGAAAAATGATCCTCTAACATCCTAGAACACAAATCATCCCTCAAACAACATTTAAACTTCAAGAATCAGGCAAATCGAAGCAAACACTTTTCACGGGAGAAATTTCAGAGCATCAATAAAACCTCATTTTTCACTCATTTTCAATTCCAAGCACATCATTATGATCAGCACAACATACACTTTCATTTTATGACAAGAAAAACAAGTTCTGAGAAAAAAGTTCTTGAGCTATACCTGAGGTGGAAGCTTCTGGTTCTGGGCTTTCTGGGTTGTTTCTTGGTGCAAACTTACTCCAATGATCTCCCTTATGCTAATGGCAAGCTTGGATAGAGTTTAAACAGGCTGTTTTGAGAGGTTAAGTTCTGGTGTATCAGAAAATGAGGTCCTTATGTGGGCTGTTTCAGATCATTGTGAAGGGTGGGATTTGTTCTATGAATGATTTATGGTTGATTGGTGAAGATAGAATGAGTGTTTGATGGCTGTGGAAGGTGATTCGAAGAGAGGAAAGTTTTTGACAGTTTTTGTGGAGGCTGTGTTGTGTCTTGTTTCAATGGCCAATGCAATGCTATAACACTCCCAAGATGTATGAGTAGCCTGTGGAGCAGGTCAGTAGAGGTGGCTGCTTACTGTTCCAAGAGTATGGGGGTTTTGGCCAAAAAGTCAAGGTGACTTGTACTTGCAGCATGGGCTATGGCAGCAGCTGTCTAAGGGCTTGTATTGCTTCAGCTTGAGTCAAGGATGACCCTTAGATTGCTTGTGAATGTCTGCAGCATGTGGATCATGAGCTATGCTAGATCTTGCAACTTGCCCACTTGTGTTTTCTTATGATTTTGTGCCATGTACATGAGATACTTCTTGCTGAATTTTGTTGCATAATGTTTCATTTGGTCATGGCAATGCATAGAAATCAGCTAGTGATCACATAATTCCTTGGAGGGTGATTTTGCCAAAAATCCCTCTTTGCATCTTTATGAAAAATGACTTATGAACATTTGAAAATCAAAGCACAAAAATGAGATACTCCTTGGGCCAATTCTGTTTTTAGGTCATGTATGATGTTTGTGTAGAGGTTAGACATCAATTAGAAGTCACAAATTGCCTTGGTACAAGAATTTGCAAGTTTTCCATTTGGTGCATAACTTGAAATTTAGTGATTTTTGCCAATTTTGATGAGCCATAACTTTTGATCCAAAATGAATTAGGTCATGTTCTTGTACTTTTTGAAAAGGGAAAGATCTATTCTACAACTTTCATGACCAAAGTTTTTCCATTTGAAGCCTTTTTGAATCAAAAAGTAAGGGTTGAAAAGTTGCCTAAAATGACAAATTCATTAAAAGTCAAACTTGCCCAAAAAGTCAACTTTGCAAAAGACTTGAAATTCTTGAATTTTGTGAACTTACAACTTCTTCCATGATCAAATAAAGATCATATACATTCAAAATGATGAAGAACACCCTTTGGTTGGGTCATTGGGGGCCTCAGATGCCCTGATTTTGCACTGACTTGTTCAGAAAGTCAACCTTTGATCAGATGACTTCCCCAAGGAATTTCTTCATGAAAAATGATATGCATACTCCCTATACCATATAGAGACCAATAGAAACAATAATGACCAAAAAATTTGGAGTTATGGCCTCTGAAACCAAAACCCTAATTTTAGGTCATCTGAACAGTTAAACCTGGCTCTGCCTCCACACCATTTCCAGTTCTTGTGATTCTTTGACATTCTTGACTTTGAGAGGTTATAATATGATACTTGAACACACATGAACCTCTTTGAAGTGATTGATGACCTTTGGAATGGCTCAAGAAGCTCTTGGATTGCTCAGATCACAAACCCTAGATGCAGATGACTTTGAATCTATGCAGTGAATCAAAAAATGTGATATGAGATGTTATGATTGTATTTATGTATATGAAATGATCACAAGCCATGGTGAAATGGGTGAGGGCAAATTTGGGGTGTTTACAATGACCGTACCTTATCTTACCCCCAACGGAGCAGCCATCCCCTGCTAGGTGATCGTCCTTCACCTTTGATGACCGTCCCTCATCATTTATTTCCTCCACCCGATGGTCGTCCCCATCATTTACCTTTAATCCCCAGAGATTCTTCTTGCTTTACCTGATGGTCGTCCCCATCATGATCTCTTTATTTCCCCAGCATGTCGGTCGTCCCCGTCATTGTTTCATCCCCAGTAGTCGTCCCCTGCTCGACGGTCGTCCTCCGTCGCCCGCACTTTGTAAATCATACTTTATTTTCTTTTACAATCTATATCCCTTTTCTTCTTCATTTAGTGAGCACAAATTTTGGCTCGTCTTTCGTATTTAACAACAAGTTATCTTGTTTGTCTGTTAAGCCGTCGCTTACATCCTACACAACTAACTCATGTTTAAATAGGGGCAGCTGTAAACACCCCAAATTTGCCCTCACTCATTTCACCATGGCTTGTGATCTTTTCATATTGCATAAGTTCAATCATATCATCTCATAGTGCATTTTTTGCTTCATTGCATTGGTTCAAAGTATATGCATCTAGGGTTTGTGATTCGAGCAATCCAAGAGCTATCCGAGCTACTCCAAAGGTCTTAAATCATCTCAAGAGGGTCCATGTATGTTCAAGCATCATATTATATCCAACCAAGATCAAGAAAGTCAGAAAATCACAAGAACTGAGAAAGGCATGGAAGCAGAGTCAGGTTTAACTTCACAGATGACCTAAAATTAGGGTTTTGGTTTCAGAGGCCATAACTCCAATTTTTTGGTAATTCTTGTTTCTATTGGTCTCTATATGATTTAAGGATCATGCATACCAATTTTCATGAAGAAACTCAATGGGGAAGGCATCTGATCAATAGATGACTTCTTGAGCAAGTCAGTGCAAAATCAGGGCATCTGAGGCCCCCAATCATTCAACAAAAGGGTCTTATCCATCATTTTGAGTGTATATGATCTTTATTTGATCTTAGAAGAAGTTAGAAGTTCACAAAATTGAGGAATTTCAAGCCATTTGCAAAGTTGCCATTTTGGGAAAGTGACTTGTAATGCAAACTTGCCATTTTGGGAAAGTTTTTCATCCTCCTTTTTTTGATTCAAAAATGCTTCAAATGAAAAATTATTGGTCATGAAAGTTGTAGATTGGATCATTCCCTTTTCAAAAAGTACAAGAACTTGATCTAATTCATCATAGAACTTAAGTTATGGCCTTGCAAAGTTAGGGAAAAACACAAAATTTCACTTATGCACCAAAGAGGGAAGTTTGCAAAAACACTTGCCAAAGCCTAATGTGACCTCTAATTGACTTCTAAGCATTGCACAAATATCATACATGACATTAAACTCAGAATTGCCCAAAGAAATTCCAAGTTTCATGCCTTGATCATTAAGATTTCCAAAAGGGGCCAAAACATCACATAATTGCAAAACACCCCATAACTTTCTTCTTTCTTGCTGAATTGCCTCAAGAATGGATTTGTGGACCTCCATGAAGTCAGATGCGCATGGACATGCCCAAGGGCCAGCTGTGTTCTTGCCCATACCTTAAGTACAAGTCATGTTGACATTTTTGCAACTTGCCCATACCAATCAACATATGCCACCACCCACCCTCTGACCTATCCCAGCATGATATGTGTACCAAAAGCAAGCCATTCCATAACATAACACAAGCTAAAACCTCCAAGAACTCAGCAATCACAAAAACTCCCTCTTATGTAAAAGCTTTCGAAATTCATAGCTCAGCCATCAAACCTCAAAGCAAATTCCATCATTCAACTCCATATCCATTGCTGATCATTTCCCACCCTTCATTTTCCCCTAAAAAACCCTGAATCAAAAACACGATTTTGACATTGCTTGAACTGAATTTCTGCCAACTTCATTTAGAGACCATTTAAGCTCCAACCAAGCATCACAAACTCTTCAGGAGGATCATTGGAGCTGATTTGAAGCAAAGAAGCAACCAGCCAGTGCCATTTTTGAAAGCTTCAGTTCAGGTGAGCTCAGGAACTTTTTTTCCAGAACCTTCATTTTAAGTTCTTAATTGATTCTATGTGCTCTCCTGATGATCATGATGTCTTTACTTTTGAAAATGATTGAGAAATAAGCATTTCATAAGCTTCTGAAATTTCTGATATTTTTTCCATTTTGCTTCGATTCATGTTCTTGATGATGAATAAATGAATTTTGTTGTGTGATTCTTGTTGGGGTTGGTATGAGGATCATTTCTGGAGAGTTTTAGGGCTTGGGGTTGCGTATAGAGTGAGATAGCATGAGGGGATAGCTGGAGAAGATGACCGGAACACTGTTCTGATCACCTGAAAGTGATTATGGTTCAGATTAGGGCTTAATTGTGTAATTAGTGTAGTTTGAATTCTGGCCCTTGGATAGCGCACGAAGTCAATCCCCTCCCTTTCTCATTTGAATCTGGACCACTGGATCAGCATACTTCCATTTAAATTGATTTAATTTTCATTTTTATTGCATTTCTTTGTGCATTTTATTTAAAATAGCAAAACACTTTCAAAATTTTTATCTTTTGCATTTCCCTTTCAAATATTTTTCTCATTCTAAAAATAATTTTTATTTTATTTTTTGCATAAAATTCATATTTTTAAAATATTTAAATGTTTATTTTAATTAATTAATGAGAATTAATTAATTAAAATACCATTTAAGTTTCTAAAAATCACCAAAAAAAATCACATTGCATCTTGATACATTTAGAGACATTATCAAACCCTTCACACAAATTTCTTTTTTGTCCTTGACCTATTTTGACATTTCTCTTTGGATTTAGGGTTCTTGAAAGTCAATATTTTTACCCTAACTTGGAAAAATCCTTTCTGCCTAACCATGAAGAGTTTGATAATGGTTATTTTTGCATTGCCTTCCTCATGTCATGTAGTTTCTAGGATAAAATGGGTTTGAATTTATCTTTAATTTTCAATTTGTTGTGCATTTTTCCTTTTGAAGTGCCCTAAAACCATAGAAAACTTAGGAAATTCATAAGTCCTTTAGGGTTTAGCTTTTGACCTTCCTCTTTGGGCAGTGAACTTGTATGGGTATAGGGTACCTTTGATTCCATTTTCAATTTTTTATCATGTCATTTGCTTCTGATTTTGAATTTTGCATTGCATATTGTATGTAAACCCTAATTTTTGCCTTCATTTGCATCCATCTTCCATATGCTTGCATACATGAACTTTCCATGACATTTTATGCATCCACATGACATATAAGACATCTTAGGACATATTAGAATCATGTTTGATCATTGCATCATCCATTTGCCATGCTTTTTCATCCATTGCATTTCATAAGTTTTATGAACTTTCATGCCTCCTTTCATGTCTCATTTGCATTTTCATTACTTGTATGATCATCCACATCTCATGACATCCATTTGTATCATCTTTAGCATCATTTACATCTTGAATATGCTTCTGGTTTTGGTTGGCATCATTTCATACTTCTCATTTGCATTCCATTTCATTTCGTTTTGCTAACTTTTCAGGTGGTAAGTACTTTGAGAAGTGAATTTGCCTTCACTTCTCATAATCTTTTCTCATCTCTCTTTATGCATTCATTGTTGCATTTTACTTTTGTATTAGAGTGAGCTTGCTCATTCATGCTCCCTCCTCTCTTTCTTTCTTCAAGCAACTTATCTTCTTAAGTGAAGTAAGTTGTCTTGCTTCTTCTGTTTCTTCCTCCTTTCTTCTGCTTCTTCCTTGGTGGCTTTTCTCTTGAGGATCTTTTGCAAGCCTCATAAACCCTAGGAACATCCAAGTATGATCACAATTAGGGTTTGATTAGTCCCCCATTACTTTTTTCCTTTGTTTCATCTTTGTGTCTTCTCTTCTCATCTCTTAATCAAGGACTAAACCTTTAAGGTTTTAAGGCTTTGTGATTAGGGTTATACCTGTATCCTTCTATTAGGATGGAATGTATAACTCTAATCCTAAGTGTTAAACCCTTAATGTGTTTAAACCCTTTAATCAATCCATCTAATAATCCCTAAGACATCAAGCTTGTAATTTGGGCCTTGCATTAGGGTTCTAATTCTTTCTTTATTGGTTAAGAAGGACTAACCCTGGTGTTAATGGACAAGTCCCCCTCAAGTTGTCTTACAAACCATAAAATCCACTTCTTTATCTTATCATTAACTAAAATCCATTTTAATAAAGACTTTGTTTTGTCATGAGGTTAATCCCTAATCATTGATTAAGTTGAGGAGCCTTCCTCAGCTTAAATGTTCTCATCTATTATCCTTCT
The DNA here is from genome assembly GCA_963966055.1 of Lathyrus aphaca. Classification (NCBI taxonomy): domain Eukaryota; kingdom Viridiplantae; phylum Streptophyta; class Magnoliopsida; order Fabales; family Fabaceae; genus Lathyrus; species Lathyrus aphaca. The sequence continues at coordinate 168,780,734 of OZ014523.1, forward strand.
ATTAGGATGGTGTAATGGGTCCATTAAATCCCTGATTATGGCTTAAATTCATTACTTAACACTAAACAAAAACTCCAAAAACATCTAAATAAATGTAAGTAGGTTAATGATCTTAATCCTACATCATGATGATTAAGTGTGAGGTGTTTACTTCATGCTTAAGGTATTCTCATTACCCCTGATCAGAGGGAGGATGTGATGAGTTTACTAACCCTTGGTTTAGGCTTAAGCTCATTAACTTATGACAAATACAAAAGGCAATAAAAGATTGAAAATACCAAAAACAAACAATAATCGTCTCCTCCGGGATTCTTTTCTCACCTCATTCACTCACAAACGAGAACTCGCTTCTTCCGTCTAATGCAAGACAATTTGCACCTGAGCCAGACAGGTCATACACTTGAGCATAGACAAGTAAGCAGTTCACAAGTCAATTTATTTTCAGTCTCTTTGAGTCGAACTACGGTGTTCTGACTTCCTCATTGCACGAGAGGATACGTAGGCATAACTTAACAGTTATCTAACAAAAGTCTCTGCATGTTCCCCCTTCTTCCAAGCATTATTCTTTCAGCCTCATAGTCTTGAGCTTCCCATTCTTTCTTACACTGACACTCTCATATTTCACTTCATTTTCTTTTACACTGACACTTACATTCTTTTTCAGCTTTTGCACACAAAATAGCACTGCCACTACCCCTTTAAAACACAAATCTTTCAGGCGTGGATCCCGTCGAGTACGGTGGACAATCTGGGTGCTAATACCTTCCCAGGTTGTAACCAACCCCCTTTCTCAGTTTCTCTGGTTCGCGACTGTCTTATCTATCTTTTCTTAGGTTTGTGCAGCATTACCATTCCCTTTCCTTTTTGGGATAAAAATGCCTGGCTGGCGACTCTATTCATTTCTTCTCTTTCGCCGACCGTTCGCGTCTGTACCCTATCTGACCAGGTGTCATTTGGTGGGAGCGACACATTTTATTATGGTTAACACTCAAAAACAAATAAGTTTCATGCATGCATACAAATGTTTAAACAAACAATAGAAACTACAAAGGAAATTGCAGTAAAGAAACTAAGCATTGCCATCGTTGAGGAGACTTGACTCCTTCTGGACTAAATTAGTCTTGAGCGCTTCCTATGACCAGTAAATCTTAACGAACTTGTAGTATTCAGGCAAGTGGTTGCATTTCCGACACGACAATCATTTCTCATCTTCTAGTTATTATGTCCTTGTAGAAAGTAACGCTGAGAAGTAAAGTTGACACATAAGGTTGCTCAGAAAGACCTGACGATCTTCTGCCTACGTATCTCCATTGACCCAAGACTAATGAAGAATCAGAGCGACGTAGTTCCCCTCAATAGGGATGAAAATGCACTAAAAAGACGCACCATTGCCAAAAATAAGAGTATCTGGAATACTTCTGGCTTCATTGCTTTAAGACTTCAAATCAAGAAAAGTTGACAGCTTTCGAGTCGATCAAGTCCTGCACCACGTGGTGAAAACCTTTACACCTATCAATATGATGCCCTGGCGCCCTAGAATGAAAATCACAGCGGGCATTGGCATCCCATCCATCCGGTAGTGGAAAAGGAGGTGGGGACAACTTGCGAAGCCCAACCAACTTCAACTGAAGCAAATGCTGAAGAAGATCAGTGTGAGACATTGGAAAAGGGTCAAAAAACCTTTCTCTCCTTTGCTGACGACCCTGTTGAGTATTACGTTGGCGACGATTTTGCTGTTGTGAACGTGTGGCACTTGGGATGATCACAGATGTCGTCCGGTAATGTGAACCTTGATTTATCCTCTTTCGCTGAACATAAACTGCCCCTGCTTCTTCGTATTGCCTCTTTTTCTCATTTGAAAACGGCCTCTTGGTTCCAAAAGTAGAGGCACCGTTGCCCTGGATTTTTCCTTGCTTCATCCAGTTTTCAATTCTTTCCCCAGTCAAGACGATATCAGAAAAACCGTTAGCTGAACAACCTGCTAAACGTCTATGAAGTGCCCCGGGAGGGTATCCATGAATAGATCTACCATTTCTCTCTCCAGCAATGATGGTTGCACCCTGGCTGCGACCTCGCGCCATCTCTGCGCGTACTCCTTAAAGCTCTTGGAGTTCTTTTGTGACATGCTCTGAATTTGGGTTCGGTTGGGAGCCATGTCAATGTTGTACTGGTACTGCTTGAGAAAGGATTCCCCAAGTTCTTTCCAATTACGGACAGAGTTCTTTTCCAGTTTCGTGTACCACTCCAGTTAACCCCCGGAAAGGCTGTCCTGGAAGTGGTACATCCAAAGCTTCTCATCTTTGGTATGTGAAGTGATTTTGCGATAGAAGGCCTGCAAGTGAGTTTTCGTGCAAGATCTACCACTGTACTTGTCGAAAACAGGAGGTCTGAACTTTGGGGGGATGACCACCCCTGAAACCAGCTCCATATCAGCCACATCAATGTCAAGGGTATCTCTGCATTCTAGAGCCTTTACCTTCTCGGCTAGCATCTGGAAATTCTGGTTAGGAGGCATAGTTTCCGTAGGTGGAATGACAGTGTTGTTGGTCGGATTGCCTTGGGCGTCCACGGTAATCACTGGAGGATCAACCTGTGGGCGATTAAGCCTTTGCAGGGCGGTTCTCATTTCTTGCCGCCCCTGCACTATACCCTGCATTGCTGCCATGAACTCCCCCATCTGGGTGCGAAACTCGTTCAACTCAGTATGTACTGTATTCATGATTTGACTCGGGTAGCGTACTAGTATGGTCGATACTTCTCCCGAAATGGTCAAATAAATTAGGAAATCCAGATAACTCATTAGCATGCAAAAATGATATGCATGAAAATGCCATGTCACTGATCCCACTTCATTCAGATTGGGGGACAGATACCACACGGAGTGCAACATCATAAGATAAATTCTATGAGTGTGTGCGAAGAAAGTGCTGAGCATCTGGACTTCGATATCAAGATAAAATTGCCAAGATAAAAAAGTCGAAACAATGGCACATGAAAACTTCCGTAAAGCAAAAAATACGCCAACATGCGAAAACTTATACAATCACTTGCCAATAATACTGAAATACAGGAAAATGTCACAATCCACAACAGAAAAACAAGAGATTCCTTCAATAGCTCTGAAGGTAATCTCGAAATACAACAAAGCAAATCACATGTATCAAAGGAATCTACATCTCCTGACTTGAGCTTCGTGTAGTTTGCGTGACCAGCTGGATCAAGGGGCTTCAACTCTTGAGATACCCCTCTGGTGTGATGATCCCTGAATCAATTAGATACCGGAAATTGTGCCCGAAGGCTTTGCACTCGTCAATGGTATGTCCGAATGTTCCGGAGTGGAATTCACACGCAACATCCATATTGTAATCTAGGGGAATGGGGTAAGGCATTGGCAAGGCATTCATTGGCTGAATCAAAGAATTCTCGAGCAAACGGGCAAACACTTGACTAGGAGTAAACACTTATTCAACCTTCTTGAACTTGAGTCTCCCCTGTTGTTGATAGTTCTGATGCTGAGATGAATTCGAACACCCAACGTTCTTCTGTACTTTCTTCCTAATGTTGGATTGATGAATGGGTAGAGGTGACCGGCGCGATGTCTTTATGACCCAGAGTGGAGGCACACACCCCTGATTGGGGATAATTCTGGTGGTAAGGAAAGGGGAAGTACCTTCCAGTGATATGAAATCCTTTGACACATCCCCACTGATCGGTGCAAACTCGATTACCTTTTCATCAATGAGCTCTTGAACTTGATGTTTGAGTCTCTTACAGTTTTCCACATGATGACCAGGTACCCCAGAATGGAAAACACACTTGGCATTGGCGTCAAAATCTGGAGGAAGCTTTTTGGGTGTGGCTGTCATGGTGACAAGTTCGACCAGATTAAGCTCGAGAAAACAGAGAAGCAATTGCGCATATGACACCGGAATCAAATCAAACTTGGCTTCAGACGCCTTTGGCATTTTTCCTCAGCTTTTGCCTTTACCTTCCCTTTGATGAACTGGAAGAGTCTACAAATTGAGAGGCTTAGGATCCCAAAGTTGAGGAGAGTTCCCGCGAAACGCTTCCTGATCTGGGAACGAAACCACTGAACTGGGGGGACCAACCACTTCTGCAGCAGTAAAGGGGACATGGTTCCCTTATTGGAGCTTTGGGGCCTTCCTGGTCTGGTTCTCTTGTTTCTTCAGTTGGTAAACTTTCTCTGTCAATATCATGTGGCCATGGCACAAGGTCTGCATGCCCACCAAGAATTGATCCATTCGGACTTTCATTTCAGCTATTTCTGCTTGGCATTGTTCCATGTCCATCTCTTGATGACTGTGATTCAAATGGGACATTCTGAAGAGCAACCAAATCAGGATAAGAATCTGTCCCCGGACACCTGTAATGAGAGTAAGGATGCATGCAAATGTCATGTTCGATTATTTCCAAGGGATCCATCTGTTTTGATTCCAGTTTGGATATAGGAACATATAATGACATGGTTCAAACATAGGATCTCTGGAAATAACCGAACATGTATGATGAAATGCCATGATGTTATGTATGCAACAGGCATGTGATCAAGGATGTGTCTGTGATGTGCCAGTCATATAATCAGGTGTCAGTGCAGGGTCACAATATCCACATGTCACAATAACAATCCCTCTGATTCGGGATCCATATCTCAAAACCAGAAATCCAGATCACAAAACTGAACCAAAGGCAAAGCAGGTATGCTGAAGGTATTAGGGTTCCTGCAAACCTGTAAACCCCTCCCAATCTCACAGGTGTAATACTCGGGTCAACATCACGGACTCTCAAAGCCGAATAGCAATAATACGTTCACCATTACCGAGAAATGGCTCATGACCAAATCAGGGAATCGGTTTGGCATTATGTACTACTCAGGGAGGCCTCAGTTGAGTCCGGAAAAGCAAGCATCCCTCACAAGTTTCCAGCTTCAAGCACTGAATCGAGAAACAATAGTACATTCATCCCGAAGGGTACAATACTACCGTCATATGAACAATTTGCTTTAACCGAATTCCTATGAGAGAACCAGGCCATCCTATGCGAGTTCCCAATGGACCCTCGGATGCGAGTGGGTTTGCCAACAAATGTGGTCTGCCACTGTCATCACTGGAGAGGGGTGTTCCCATTAAGGTCCTCGAAGATCGGTCACCAGATACACATAACTATCAAGGTCGTACCCTGAAGTGAGGTAATCCCCACACAGAATAGTTCCAAGACGGTCGCAATCTGGATGTGGAACACATCGCCACTCATCATGGTGAGATACCATGGGAGTACAATGTCTGTCCACGCTAATCCTATAGTGCACTCAAGTCGGGTAGTTGTCTTATCTCACAGTAACTCCCATCCCACAGAAAAAATGAAAACCAGCACAGCCAGACAGTCCAGTATAATATGATGCATGGAAAATAAATACTGAAAGCGGTAAATAAATGTTGTAAAGTAAAGCTGTAAAGTAAAAAACTGTAAATAGAAACAGTAAAGCTAAACTAAATCACACATCAGCAAACAGATAAACACCCAAAGAAACCAAACCAAACAGGCGCTAGGATTGACTCTACAAGGGAAACCAGAGATTCTGGGTTCGATCCCCAGCAGAGTCGCCAGCTGTCGCTCCCGGCATTTTCATCCTAGTACAAACGCGAAAGTGGCGCGGAAAGGGTAGAGTCGCCAGCCAGATATTTTTATCCCGAAAGAATGTGAAAGGTAATGTTGCACAAACCCGAGGAAGAAGGAAAGGACAAGGTCCTGCGAACCAAAGATCTGGGTTCGGGAGTCGGTTACGACCTGGGAAGGTATTAGCACCCCAAATCGTCTGTCGTACCCGACGAGATCCACGCTTGCTTGTTTCTTTCAAAGGGTGAGAAAATACGAGTGTTGTTGAATAAAACTGCTGACTGGAATGAGAAATAAAATGAGAAAGGAGCTGGAGAAGAGAACAAAAAGAAGGGGAAAATGTAGGGAACATAAAGAATGTGCTCGAATGGGCCCTACCCCACTGCCTACGTACCTCATCGAGAAAATGAGGATTAGAGTCGACGTAGTTCGCCTAACTAAGGCGGGAACTATTTGTTTGTATTTTTTATGACTGGAACTGCGTATGTCTATGCTCAGGTGTTGCAGGCTCGTCTAGTACAAGTGCATTTACCGTCTTGCATGCGAGACAAGGCGTCGCAAGTTCGCGCTGAGAGTAAATGAGATGAGAAGAGAATTCCCGCAGGAAAGTCGCTTATTATTTGTTTTTGTCTTTTATGAGAAATATTTTGAATTTGTTTGTGAACATTCTCATACTAAGACCTATCCATCGTGGGAAGTACTTATACCTCGCCCCGAAACAGGACGCGTATAAGCACTCCGCAACAAAGTCTCGTGTCGTACAAGAACGTTCAACCTTTATTAGGTATTATATTATTTTCTTCATGAGGTGAGAAAGAATAACTCAAGTCGGAAAAAGGACAAAAACTAAGGGGAACTAAGACCAACCCTAAGTTATTTATTATTCACAAAAGGGAGATCCTAATGGTTTGTGAGGTTTTCTAATCCTAAAGATCAAAAGGAAAAGAAAGAGGAAAAAGGATGCAACTTACTTCCTAAGGAAGGTAAGTTGATCCTAACAATGGGGAATCCTACCAAACACAAATATGGAAGGAAAAATGAATTAAAATGCATAAAAGAAATGCATAAAAAATAAAGGATAAAGTGAAGTAAACTTACCTCAATCTTCCCCACTACAAAACAAATGATTAATGTGCATTTTTATTAAAAAAGAATAAGGTAAACACACAACAACTAAATCCTAATTAAATTCTAAGGCACCTTGGACCTAAACTAGACTCTATTTTAATCCTAAAGGAACTAAAAAATGCTAGGACAAAACTACAACACCTATTACACAAACAGCCATGAAAATAAGCCTAACACCAACCAGCTTTTTATAGCCAGCATGCAGCATGAAAAAGTAGGTGTAAAAAGTCAATTACAGCATGTACACATAACAAACAACACACATTTTACAACACTTATGCAAAAAAAACAGCTATGAAATGCAAAATCCAGAATTGATTATTTTCACTTTTAAAGCACAAACTCAATGCAAAAATCACTAATCTCATCATGAACATGTATTTGAACTTAAATCAACATATACCAATGCAAGAACATGAACATTATTGAATTATTATGCAAGCATATATCACATGGATTATGCAACAAGTAAATGCGCAAAGTAGCACCTAAACATGCATATGAACGTGGCATTTGAACATGGTGATTATTAATTATGAACATACGACATGATAGCTCAAAAATGATGTCAAACTTAATACAAAATTCAGAATTAAATTGATATGGATGATGTGATCAAGTATGCAACGAAATGCAACCGAATGCACAATTATGCAACATGCCAAATGCAACATACATCAACATAATGGAATGCAAAAAATGAATTAATGCAATGCAAACATGTAAAACCAAAATGCTACATGATTATTATGTGTCAAATGATGCATAAACATAGCAATAAAATGCAAGAACTCAAGCTATACACAAAGAAACACAAAAACGCATAATACGCAACATGGACGGAAATGCGTCGAAACGACTCGAAACGGGGGAATGAGCTACTGGAAATGGACCCAAAAATTCCCTAAAATCAATACCTAAACATGTATGAAACCTAAAGGCACTAGAACTTAGGACTAAGTCATCAAATAAGAAAAAATTTAAAAAATTAACAGCGTTAACCGGTTAACCAATTGGTTAACCGGTTAACGAACCTAAATCTGCACTGTTTTGTGGCCAATACGCACCCGTTAACCAGTTAACCAAATGGTTAACCGGTTAACACTGATCCAGAATGTGAAAAAAGTTTAGAAATAAGTGCTTTTGGCCACAAACTCACTTCTAATGATCCCTAACATACCTAGGAACATGCTAGCACTAATTTCTATATAATTTGGACTTATTTACACATGCTAACACCTATAGCTATCAACAGTTTAGCTTCTAAATCATTACAAATCTTAAAATGCAAGCAACACATAATGAAACATAATCGATCGCAATCGAAATGAAAAGCACTTAAAGAACGCCAAAAGTGGAAAGATGAAGAGAATAACTTAAAGAACAAGTGATTAAGATCACCAACCTACGAAGCGGAGGAGTGCTTCGGTAATTGTTGCAAGAATCGGAGCTTGATCGAAGAGAAAACCAAAAAGCCGAAAAATCGCAAAATAAATGCGTTCTTGATGCTCGAATCTTCGCACACTTCCGATAAGCCGAAATCTTCAACAAAATCACTAGCTTCTTCTTCTACAATCCACAATTAATGGAGGTTGGAGGCTTAAGCTTCAAGATATTCAAGTTTCAATGTGAAACTTGAAGAGCTTATTCAAAGAAGCTTTTGGTGAAAGGAGGGAAAATGGAGGAAAAGTGAGAGAAAAAAAGTGATTATGAAAAAGTGAAAAATTTGGAATTGTCGGAACCCTTTCGGTTTGGATGAAAATGTTTTAAATAGAGACTAGGCTAGGAACTAGGTTTGGGTTTGGGGCCCAAAAATTAGGTTTGGGATCCAAAATTAGGTTTGGAAGTTAGTTAGGGTTAGGATTGGAAAAGGGAATATTCCTTGGAACACTCTAGAAGATGGTGGAAGGTGGTGGAAGTTTCCAAGGGAAATGTAGTGTAATTGAAGTGGAAAAATGATATGGAAAGAATGAAAGGAAGTGTGGAAAGAAAGTGGAAGGAAAGGTGGAGGGAAATGGTGAAACTAACTACCTTTCAAATGATTTTTCCTTTTGATTTTTCTATGATTCCTCCATCATTTCTTGATCAAGTTTGAACCATAGGATCATTGTAACCCTAATTTCATGATCTTGATCTTAAAAGTTAGGAGTCAACCCTTTTCACCTAGCTCGGTTGCCTTTTCTCCGATTCCTTGATTTTCCGTCGTCCGGCCAGTCGAACCCCTTCTAAAATGAATTTGTGGACGAGATTTGAAACTCAGGCACTTGACAACATATATAAGACAAAGGAATCCTTATTGAATCAAAACTTCACGCGGAAGCCCCGTAGAAGTGAAACCCTAATTCGGCCATTTTCCCTCAGGAAATATTGCACTGCTTTCCTCCTTCAATCAAACCAAAACTTTCCATGACTTGTGGCTTCAAGTGAAGACTTATGGGATATTGTGAACCCTTTGCACAAGGTTGAGAAGCTTTGTGGCTCTGTGATTGACTTTGTAATGCCTTCAGCTGCTCTGATCATTGATCACATACCCATGCCTCAGCTATGCTATATATGATGCAATGTTTTTGGTTATTGATGAATTTATGAATGCAAAATGCTATGCAAAATGTTGAGGAAATGAGAGGGAAAATTTTGAGGTATTACACACGCACATGATAGCTATTGTATGGAGCCATACACCATGATTAAATCAGAGAACATAAAGTCACGTGAGAGGGAGGTGGAATTTTAATGCGCTGGCTACATAACATCCGTCCAAATGAAAGATCCAATGGCCATGAGTTCATCTTCTTCATTCACCTGAAACTTCAACATTTCCAGAATCCGGTGATGGAGCACTAGCTCCGGTCGCCGAAATATTCATACAAAGAACAAAAGTTCACAGAAATCAAATAAACTCTACAGATCCACTAATCTAAACACGGAGAATCCAAATATGAACATAGATTTTCCACTGGATTAAAGGATAATGCAAATCGAAAACAAATATCTTCACACATCAACTTTAAATTCAACATAACATGCTCATTTCTCATTCAAATTCAAAGCCAAACAGATTGGTGTACTCAGGGAAACATGAAGATCATAATGCAAACATTCAATTTCATTTCCAGATCCAAAAGTTTCAGAGCTTGCCTGAAGTTGAAGATCCTTCAAAACACCAAGAAAAGACTTTTATAGCTGCAGATCCACTCCTCCTAACTTCTATTTGCAAAATAAGTGCAAAGGAAGCCTTGAATCTTCCTAGATCTTGAGATTCGAACATAACTGCAATTGAATGGCACTTGATGAAATCTGAGGATTTAGCTCTAATAAATGGTTGATTTGTGATCCTTAGAGCTCAAGGATGAAGAATATGGAAAGAGATTGGAGAATGAGAGCATGAGGAGATAGATTCGAAGGCTTTGGTTTTTGTGCATAAATCTTTGAAGTTGATGAATGAGAGAGAGCCAGGGCTGAAGTTTGTGTGCAATAGCTTTTATATAATCCATATATCATAGTGATTAGGGTTTTGTGGTGAGTGGTGGCAAGAATTGTGTGAGAGGGATCATTTTGCAATTTTGCATGAAAGTGGTGATGAGGTGAATCTCTCATGCATTGGCTTTCCCATGTGCACAAACTGAATCATTTTCATCCCTTGATTATCCCTAAATCAATCTTGGCCATTGGATGTAAATGAATATCATGCTTTCCTCATGATTTTGCAAATTTTCACTTTGTGAAATATCTTACATTCCATGCACGAATTTATTGAATTCTCTTGAGCCAAATGTGTTTCATGCAATCCAATAGGATACCATGACCTCATTTTGCTCATTGATCAGCTTGGAAATGAATTACATGAGATTTTGCAAATGGTAGAAACTTGGAAATATGGTAAAACCCTAAAAACAAGTGAATTTCGATTGGCCATAACTTTCAAACCATGAAGGCTATGATCATGTTCTTGTAATTTTTGAAAATGGGAGATCACACTCTACAACTTTCATGTTCAAGGAAAATTCATTTGGAGTCATTTTGGTCGTGAAAGAATGCTTTGAAGATTAGGGCAAAACTTGCCAAAAATAATAACTTTCATTACAAGTCACATGCCAAACATGGAAAGTCCTTCAAAACCTCTTGATACATGATCTTTGACTTTGCCAAACCTCTTCTATGACCTTAAGAACATCCCTTGGCTTGAAAAATGGGATTGGAACCCTTGAATTGCCACAGTTAACTTTTCAAATAATCAGTTTGACCAATTTCTTCTTATGCAAGTAACTGATGAAATAACTGCCTTCCTCAATGAATCATCTCACCAAATTTCATCCTTAGCATTCACATATCACATGAAGGACTTTGCCCACATGAAATGGAAAAAGTCACAAAGAATCCCTGCTTGATCATGAAACCCAAATTTGAAGTCATCTGTGCAGAAGATTGTTCCCTCTTGGATCATCTGATGATCTCTCAACCTTTTGGGTTCTTGTAAAGAATCTTAAGCTTGTATAGGACATAAGAACACCTTGTGAGACTCTTGCAATGTTACTTGACCTCTTGCTTTGACTTGTAAGGCTTCAAATGCACCAATGATTGATCATATGCCTAATGCTAGAATATGAGAATGTTATGCTTCATTTTTCTATGTAAAGATGCTAAGGATATGCCATGCTTATAATGATTATGATATGATGATGATGCTAAAAATAAGTGGGAAAATTTGGGGTGTTACAACTGCCCCTATCCAAGCAACTGTTAATCTGAAAAGGATGATAGCACTGGCTATCGATCGTTCAAGATAAACTGTGGTTGGATACCAAGAAGACCTCACATTTGCACTCTGCTGGAGAATGAAGAAAACGGGAAATAAACCCAACCAAATAACACTTTGGATGACTGAAGTGAAGACAAAGCAGACGAGCTCCTTCCAAAATGAATTGTTACACCGGATAAAAAAACCTAGAAAAAAGAGTCTTCTTTAAGTAAACCTGTTACGCCAGGTACTGGACATACGAGCCCTCTTCATACATTCCCCAAATATATATGACTTGAGACAGACGAACCTCCATCGGATAAACCTGTGATGCCTGGACTGGTGATGCACTTAAGTCTGTGGGATAGACATGCATAATCAGGATAGACGAACCCTCCTCATATATCCTTCGTAGATATATGGTCTAAGAGAAACGAGTCTCCTTCAGATAACCTGTTACGCCAGGTGCGACGTTAGGATTGGACGAACCGTCTTCATAAATCTTGCGTAGATAAGTGGTCTATGAGACCGAAAAATCTCCTTCGGATAAACCTGTTACGCCAGGACCAGTAACCATTTTGACGTTTAATCCCACCATCATGACTTCAAACCTCTTCAACACAGACGAGTATTGGATGATCATCAAGAGAAACACAGACGAGCGCCACAAGTCAAATCATACAGACGAATATCAGACGATGATCTAAGAAATGCAGACGAGCGCTTCAGGCGATGATACAGACGAATATCAACCACTGATACAGATGAATACCAGAAATCCAACACAGACGAGTATTTGGAGTAGCAATACAGAGGAGTACCAGAAATCCAACACAGACGAGCATTTGGAGTAGCAATATAGACGAGTACCAGAATGATTATCAAATCAACACATATGGATATAAGATAACACAGACGAGTATGGAGGATGATACAAACGAGTATCCAAACAATGCAGACGAGCTTCAAACAGATAACAAACACAGACGAGTGTCGGGGAATGCATACGAGCAACGAGCAACTTATCGAACACAGACGAGCATTGGGAAATGCATACAAGCAAAAATAGGTGCTTGATTGGCAATAAGAATCACAACCCTGCAGGAGAGAACCGGTCAAGAGGCTCTGACACTTAACTCTGGTTAGGGGGATGAATAATTGTTTGTATTATAACTTTGACCCAAATTAATTGGTGACTTCTCTAGGGGGATCCTTCAACAATGGGAGTGAATCCCAATCACGACTCTACGGGGAATGACCATCTCCAGATCTGGCTGGGGAAGATGCTTGATTAAATAAACCTTACAGGCAACAAATTTTGACATGTTGAGCTCTGTGGGGAAATCAGGCGTTCAGCTGCCTACTGGGAATACTCCATTTGTGGAAAGGTAATCTGCTTGGGGAAGAAACCTCTTCAATTAGTTTTGGAGTCCTGCTGGGAGATTCCATTCAGCTGGGGAATATTCTCTGCTTGGGGAGATATAACACCATCCTGCAAATCCTGCAATAACAGTATACATTCATGTGCCCCGTGGACTTGCATGGTATGATCTGTTCATCCATTGTCACCCGACACTCAAAGATAGTTTTAAATGTTTCCCTGCAATGTCATCTTGTTTTTTTTTAAAAACAACATGTTTCAAATGCAATGTTCTTTTTACCAAAAATTCAGGACATTTTTGCAAACAAAGTAAACAAAACACAACACAGCTTTTGACTAAATATTCATTTATTGAATGGCCTCTGAATAAACAAAGTTTTACATCAAGAAGCAACTACCTGGAAAGAGATAGCTACCATAAAATTGAGAAAAGAAACTATCCTAATGGCAATGTACATGGCATTCCAATGAGTTTCCTTCCTGCTATGATCAAAATGTCTTCAAGACTTACCATTCTTGCCCTCCCTTTTTGAAGAAGATGCGGGGACTGATTCCTACCCTTATGATATTGCCAGACTGTACGAAACAATGATTTTGTTCAAATTACCCGGATCGCAGTTGTTCGCTTATTCCATTGTTTTGCGTGGATTGCCCTTTCGGGTTTTCAATCCACCGGGATACCCTTTTTTGCCTGAGCTGTCCGATGTGGATTTTTAACTCAGCGGGTGTACACATTATTTTTTAATATTTATTTTCCCTAACTTTTTCCCGAGCCTTTTATTCTGTTTTTAGCTCGCCGGGATGCCATTTTCTTGTCTGGACTGTAATTTTGTTTTTGTGTCCAGCGGGTCCTTTATGCGAAGTATTTTTTAACTACATCCGAGTTGACAGGATATTGGAAGTCTTCACCATCCAGAGTAGTGAGCATCAGTGCCCCACCAGAGAAAACTTTCTTTACTATGAATGGGCCTTCGTAGTTTGGGGTCCACTTTCCACTGTGATCTGAACCTGGAGGAATGATCCTCTTGAGTACAAGCTTGCCTACTTGATACTTTTGAGTACGTATTCGTTGGTCGAATGCTCGCTTCATTCTCCTCTGATAAAGCTGACCATGGCAGATAGCTGCTAATCTCCTTTCCTCAATTAAACACAATTGATTATATCGAGCACGTACCCACTTAGCCTCATCAAGCTTCACATCCATCATTACATGTAAAGAAGGAATTTCTACCTCGACAGGAAAGACTTCTTCCATGCCATATACCAGGGAGAATGGAGTTGCCCCAGTAGACGTCCTGACTGACGTTCGGTACCCATGCAACGCGAATGGAAACATCTCATGCCAATCTTTGTAAGTGACAACCATCTTCTGCACAATCTTCTTAATATTCTTGTTAGCTGCCTCTACCGCGCCATTCATCTTTGGTCGGTAAGGAGAAGAATTGTGATGTTGAATCTTGAAGTCCCGGCACAGTTCTTCCATCATCTTGTTATTCAAATTGGAACCATTATCAGTAATTATTCACTTAGGCACTCCGTATCTGCAAATGATGTCTCTTTTCAGAAATCTGGAAACCACTTGGCGAGTGACATTTGAATAAGATGTTGCTTCAACCCATTTGATTAATAATCAATCGCCACCAAGATGAAACGATGACCGTTTGAAGCAGTATGCTCTATCTTTCCGATCATGTCAATGCCCCACATGGAAAAGGGTCACGGAGATGACATGACGTTGAACGGGCTAGGAGGTACATGCACCTTGTCTGCATATATCTGGCATTTGTGGCACTTACGGGCATACGAACAACAATATTCATCCATTGTTAGCCAATAATACCCTGATCTCAATAACTTCTTAGCCATTGCATGTCCTCCTGCATGAGTACCGAAGGATCCCTCGTGGACTTCCTGCATTAACAAGTTTGTTTCGTGTCTATCCACGCATCTGAGCAAGACCATGTCAAAGTTCCTTTTATACAGAAATCTGTATGCATTCAAGAAGAAACTAGCAGCAAGTCATCTCAAGGTCTTCTTTTCATTGGATGATGCCCCAGCTGGGTATTCTTGTTTTTCCACGAAAATCTTGATATCAAAGTACCAAGGTTTCCCATCAGACATTGCGCCTACAGAGAAAGCATAAGCTGGTGCGTCAAGCCTGAAGATGTCAATCCTGGGTACGTAGTTCCAACACAAGACTTTGATGGACGAAGAAAGAGTAGCCAATGCATCGACAAATTGATTCTTATCTCGTGGTATATATTAAAGCTTAATTTTTGTGAAGAACGTCAACAATCTTCTGGCATAATCCCTATAAGGAATTAAGTGTTCTTGATGTGTATACCACTTGCCAGTAATCTAGTTGATAACGAGAGCTGAATCTCCGAATACATCGAGGGTCTTAATTCGAAGGTTAATAGCCTCTTCTATTCCCATTATTCATGCCTCGTCCGCTTCATTGTTGGTGCAGCCAAAAGTAATTATGGCAGCGAAAGGAAAGTGAACACCTTCGAGAGTGATAAGAACAACACCAACTCCGCGTCCATTGATATTGACTTCCCCATCAAACATCAACTTCCATTTGGGTTCAGGGTCAGGCCCCTCCTTCGGAAGTGGTTCCTCGCAATCTCTTGCCTTGAGGTACATGATGTCCTCATCAGGGAAATCAAACTTCATTGGCTGATAGTCGTCTTCAAGTGGTTGTTGGGCAAGTTATATGACAATACACTTCCTTTGATGGCTTTCTGGGAAGTATATTGTATGTCATACTTTGTTAATATCATTTGCCACCTTGCAACCCTTCCGGTTAATGCTGGTTTCTCGAAAATATACTTGACAAGGTCCAATTTTTAGATTAGCAATGTGGTGTGGGTCAACATGTATTGTCTCAGTCGGCGAGCAGCCTATGCCAAAGCGCATCAAGTTTTCTCGAGCAGTGAATAACGGGATTCACAGTCGGTAAACTTTTTGCTAAGGTAATAAATAACATGCTCTTTTCGACCAGAAACCTCATGTTGGCCTAGCACACACCCCATCGACCCTTCTAATACAATCAAATACATGATAAGTGGTCGTCCTGGAACTGGAGGCATTAGAATCAGAGGCTCCTGCAAATATTCTTTTATCTTTTCAAAGGCTCTTTGACAGTTGTCATTCCACCTGACCGTTTGTTCTTTTCTTAACAATTTGAAGATTGGCTCGCATGTGGCAGTTAGATGAGATATAAACCGTGAAATGTAGTTCAATATCCCTAAAAACCCACACACTTCTTTTTCTGTTTTTGGTGCAGGCATGTCTTGTATTGCTTTTACTTTTGCAGGATCTACCTCGATTCCCCTTTGGCTAACAAGAAAACCCAACAACTTACCGGAACGCACTCCGAAAGTGCACTTGTTAGGATTCAACCTCAATTTGTACTTTATCAACCTATCAAACTGCTTTTTGAGATTGACCAGGTGTTCTTCTTCATCCCGGGACTTGGCAATCATATCGTCCACATAACACTCAATTTCCTTGTATATCATGTCATGGAACAAAGTTACCATAGCCCATTGATACGTTGCCCCCACATTCTTCAGCCCAAAGGGCATAACCTTATAACAAAATGTACCCCACGGGGTAATGAACGTCGTTTTCTCCATGTCTTCTGGTTCCATCTTAATCTGATTGTACCCGGAGAAGCCATCCATGAAAGAAAATATCGAGAACTGAGCGGTGTTATCTACCAACACATCAATGTGAGGTAATGGAAAGTCATCTTTTGGACTAGCTCTGTTTAGATCCCGATAATCGACGCACATCCGGACCTTGCCATCTTTCTTTGGTAGAGGCACAATGTTAGCTTCCCAAGGTGGGTAACTAGTTACAGCAAGGAATCCAACATCCCACTGCTTTTGAACTTCCTCCTTGATCTTCATTGCCATGTCAGGGCGAGTTCTTCTCAGCTTTTGTTTTACCGGAGGATAGTCTTCTTTTATTGGCAGCTTATGTACAATAATGTCGGTATCCAACCCCGACATATCTTGATACGACCAAGCGAATATATCCACATATTCACATAGCATACCAATCAATTCCTCCTTTACCTCGGCCTGTAGACCTGCCCCAAACTTTATCTCTTTCTTTACATCCTCAGACCCGATGTTGATGATCTCTATTTCTTCCTGATGAGGCTGAATGAACCTTTCCTCTTGTTTCAACAACCTAACTAATTCTTCCGGGAGTTCACAGTCTTCCTCAACCCCTTCATCAGCTTGGTAGATAGGATTGTCGAAGTCATGCATAATCATAACAGGAACATTATCACAGGAATCCGAATGATCAACACTGCATAAATGATGTGCTTATTTCAGAATCTGTTCTTTTCAAAAGAGACGCAAACACACAAAAACACTAGAAAAAGAAAACATTTCCATTTTATTTGTTTTTGTAAAAAAAAAATTAAAAAATGAAAGAAAGAGAACACAATTTTGCCTGAAAAATGTCCTTTATTTCATGGTAAAAATAAATTCATTAAAAGCATGGTGGCCCTACAAATGGATCCATGCACCTTGGGCAGAGTGCAAGATTTGACATGCAGTATGATAAAAATGGAAACAAGAAAATTACTTTGACTGCCAAGTAACTTGAACAAAATCTTCAGCAGACCAGTTCTGGAGCTCCTCCCTAGGTGCACACGGGTGAATCCAGCTATCCAAGTCGCAGTCACTATCCCATTCTTCATCTGTTGCACAAATGTTATTGTAGTCAAGCATTCCAGAACTAGTGAACATTATAGACTTACTGCCCTGAGACCAGCTAGACCCTCCATGTTGATATCCGAGGCCGAACTTGTCATCTTTCTTTTCCACTTCTATCAGCTTGCCCCAGCCCTGGGCATTTCCAGATTGGACTACCTCCTTAGCTTGCTTGTAGGAGTATATAGGAGTCCCTTCCTTCTCATGGCTTTGAAGTGCAGCAACCGGAGACAAAGTACTAACATTGATCGTCTCAAAAGCTTGGCAAAGTGTCTCATGGATCTCCCCGTCCATTTCCACATACTTTAAGGTCGACAAATGGCTTACGAAAATATCTTCTTCTCCGCATACAGTAACAACTTGGCCGTCTACCACATACTTTAACTTTTGATGCAACGTGGATGTTACTGCACCAACATCATGAATCCATGGACGTCCCAACAAACAGCTATAAGCGGGTTGAATATCCATAACATAGAATGTTCTCTTCAATACCTGAGACCCAATCTTTACCGGTATCTCTACCTCCCCAAACACAGACCTCCTTGACCCGTCAAAGGCTTTTACATTCAAATCACTGGGTTGCAAAACAATGCCATCAACATTCAGCTTCATGAGGGCCTTCTTAGGGAGTACATTGAGAGAAGAGCTTGTATCTACCAAGACATGTTATAGAACAACACCCTTACACTCCATGGTGATGTGTAAGGCCTTGTTGTAATTATGTCCCTCAGAAGTGAGATCTCTCTCTGTGAATCCCAACCCTACTCGAGTTCTCTTCACATCTTCTCTTCTTCTGAGATCTTCTATCTCTTCCAGAGCCTCATGCAGCTGCTGAGACACCTCCTGTTGTCTCATGTAAGCCTGTTCTAACTCTTCTCCTTGAGCAGCAATCAGTAGCTTGAACATCTCTTCTTTTCTCTTGTACTCTGTCTGATCTTACTCTCTTTTCCCATACACCCAAGTAAGAGATTTCCTAGCATCCCTGAGAGCTTTCTTGTTTTTCTTGAACAGTTCTTCTCCCTTGATGTCCATCAACCCTCTTCTCTGGAAGTAAGCCTCCCTTTCTGCCAGCTCTTTGTTCTTAGCCTCTTGTTCTACCTGTACCTTGTGCAGCTTCTCTTCAATAGTCAACTTGGAGAGAGCTAACTGATGATGCAAGCAAACCATTTCTGTATGCTCCATTTTCAACTCTTTCAGCTGAGCCTCAAGTCTTTGATAATCTTTTAAAGGAATAGTGCTTGGTGTTATAGGGATCTGTGAAATTATTTCCTTTGGGTAGAGAGGAAGCTCCAAGGAAAAAGGCAATAAAGTAATCTTGACACGCTTCTTCAACCATGCTGCAAAGGGTTCATACATGTTGGGGTCTACCCTCCCAAACTCCTTCTTTCCCTTCTGAGTCCTGATATCCTAAGCCTAGAATACCTGGATGGCCATGTCAACATTCCCCTAAATAGGAAGATACAAAGACTCTCTCACCTCCTCATCAGAAGGGGGTTCTCTCAAAGGATATCCTAATTGCCTTCTCGCCAGCACTAGATTGTAATTGATCATTCCTTTCCTTCCAATCAAAGGAACATTGGGAAACTAGTTACATTTTACAATCATATCCTTTCCCAACACATCCCTATCATTCCCCCAGCTTATATCACCTGCAGTCAACCCCATCAATCTGCGATACCATTTCCATTCTCCCATCAAATCCTTGAAGGGTCCCACCTTAGGCAATTGTCTTGTAAACCAATCAGCAAATAGAGGCACACAACAACTCACATGACCTCCCTTCTTCTCATCCCTATAGTGAACCCCATAATAAAAGTCACCTAACAAGGTAGGTGTGGGATTCCTTCTGAAGAAAATGGCAATAGCCTCTAAGCTTACCATCCCTTGATCACTTGGGAAGAGACTAATTCCATAGACCATCAAAGCTAAGAGTAAACTGAATTGCGCCTATTGATCATCTTGAGCATATACTAAGGCTTCCAGAATCAGCATATTGCAAGACAACCCCTTCCCTTTGCTACTGCTCAAGCCATGTTCTACCCTGCTTAGAGGAAAATGACACCTTTGAGCAATCTCCTCTGCCTGAAGTACTCTCCCTGAGTTGTAATAAGGTTGTCTTCCACTAATGGGGACATGCAACAAGCTAGCAATTTCTTCCAGTGTAGGTGCTAAGACATAATCTTGGAATACAAAACAGCGCAATGGAGCATCATAGAACTGAAGTAGAGTATGAATGTTGTCTCTATGGTCTTCTGTTAGTTTGTCCATGTACCTGAGAATTTTCCCAAATTTGGCCCTGAAATCCCCTAAAATCTTGTCATTCATCAGACCTTTCAGCTAGTGTAGTTTCTTCACCTCTGGTTGTGGAAATGTGTGATGTGCATTATTCTTTTTGAGAGCTGTGGTGTTGGCCATGTGGATGTGAGACATTAACAGATACCAAAACAAGGTGTGTAAATATAACCTGAAAAATGAAAACACTAAGATGTTAAGGATGTTATGATCTGATGCCGATGCCGATGCAAATGCAAGGCAAGTATGATCAATCTGGAACTGCCTGGGTGCTGTTTGCAAGAGTCAAGTGATTACAAACTATAAGTCCTCTGAATAACAACCCATATACACTTGGACGAGTCACAGATATCCTCAGATCAAACTACCAAACCATCTAGATCAAGAACTCCACAGGTCAAAATATCAGATCAACACATAAGATTGTACTAGCATTGGGTATGATAAGGCTAAAGGGTTCCTGCAAACCTGTAAACCCCTCCCTATCTCACTGGTGTGCTCTGGATCAAACATCACAGACTCTCAAAGCCGAATAGCAATAATACTTTCACCATTTCTGAGAAATGGCTCATAACCAAATTAGGGAATCGGTTTGGCATTATGTACTACTTAGGGAGGTCTCAGCTGAGTCTGGGAAAAACAAGCATCCCTTATAAGTCCCCAGCTTCAAGCGGTGAAATCGAGAAACAATAGTACATTCATCCCGAAGGGTACAATACTATTGTCATACGACCAGATGCTTTGACTAAGTTCCTATAAAAGAACCAGACTATCCTATACAAGTTCCAAGTGGGCCCTCGGGTGCGAATGGGTTTGCCACAAAATGTGGTCTGCCACTGTCACCACTGGAGAGGGATGTTTCCACAAGGTTCTCAATGATTGGTCCCTAGCCGCACATAACTATCAAGGTTATGTAATGAAGTAGGGAAGATCCCTATATCAAGACATTTCCAAGATGGTCGCGAATATGGGTGTGAACGCACTAATACCCCCATGACAAGATGACATAGGGCCAAAGTGATTGTCCATGCTAAATCCTATGGTGCACTCAATCCGGGTATTTTGCTAGTCTCATCTCACCACACACAAGTAATACCCAAGTCCCGCCAAACAGAAAAACCAGTCCAGACTGTCCAGTATAATATATGATGCATGAAAATAAATACTGAAAGCAGTAAATAAGGCTGTAAATAAACTGTAAGTAAAACAACAGCAAAATATACACACAACAACAAACAATCAACACCCAAAGAAACAGAAACAGGAAAGCGCAAGGAGAGACTCTCTTCCCCAGCAGAGTCGCCAGTTGTCGCTCCCTGGATTTCCATCCTAGTACAAACGCGAAAGTGGCACAGAAAGAGATAGAGTCTCCAGCCAGGCATTTTTATCCCGAAGGAACGGGAATGGTAATGGTGCACAAACTAGAGAAAAGAAAAGAAAGGACACAGGTCCTGCGAACCAAAGAGACTGGGTTCGGGAGTCGTTTACGACCTAGGAAGGTATTAGCACCCCAAATCGTCCTCCGTACCCGACGGGATACACGCTTGCAAAGAAACTGTTTCAAAGGGTGAAGAAATGAAAGTTTCTGCAAAAGAAAAGGAACTGAACTTGATAAAAAGAAAAGAAAGGGGGGAAATGTAGGGAAAATAAAAGAGTTCTCGAACGGGCCCTACCCCGCTGCCTACGTACCTCATCTGGACATGAGGATCAGAGTCGCCGTAGTTCCCCTAACCAGAGGTGGAAAGATTGCTTGTGTTTTAAAATCTTGAACTGCTTATGTCAATGCTCAGGTGTTGCAGGCTTGGACGAAGAGTGCGTAACCGTCTTGCAAAATGACAAGTAGGAGCAAGTTCTTACGTAAAGATTGAATGAGGTGAGAGGAGAAGTCCCAAAGGAGAGACGCTTATTGTTTGTTTGTGTTTTTTAGAAGTCTTTAAGAGTGTGGCACAAGGAAGTGAAAGTAAAGCCTTTTCTAAGGACATGTCCTTATTACCACATCCCAAAATAGAATGAGTAACAAGTCTATCAAGAATGAGGAAGATCCTCAAACTTGTTTCTTAAGATTAGGATTTAAATTCCCTAACTTGTTTGTATTATTAAGTGCTTTTTTGTGAATTAAAGTAATGAAGTGTTTTTTATGATTTTCTTTGAGAGGATGACAAAAGGGAGAGCTCACCCCAACTATTATGAATGATTTTTATGACTTTGTTTGAAGATGAGAAAGAGAGAGTACCAAAAGGATCTCAAAGGTAAAAATTAAGGGGAAAGTCTAATCCTAAAGTTATCATGCAAAAGTGGCCCTAAGGTTAGTGTGGATTGAGTTCTATCCTAATGAAGAAGAAGGAAAGAAGAAAAGAAAGAAGAAGAAGAGAAGAAAGAGTTAGAGAACAAATTACTCCTCTAAAGGAGGCAAGTTGCTTCTAAAGGAGGAAGAAGAAAAAGAAAGCACAAGATGGCATAAGGCACACCAATAAACACAAGATAGAAAATAAAGTACAAGAGAAGATGAAGAGTTGAAATGTGGATAATCTCCACACTTCACTTACCATGAGCCCCTGAAATGGTTAGAACTAAACACATATGATAAGATAAAATCAAACAAACTCAAGTGAAGCATAAACAAGCAAAAGATCCACTATAAACACCACAATCAGAAGTGAAAGCAACCATTTATTGCACTGAGACCCATCATCAAGGCAAACCAAGCAAGAGGTAAAGCATACAAACTATTACCATGTTTCAAAAACTCTTATGAAGAAAGAAAAACACAAATGAAACACAAAGGACCCCACAAGTTAGACAAGCACTAAGAAACACAAGGTCAGAACCTTAACATCACAAGAATGACCACAAACATCACAAAAGACCAAAGAAAGGTTCATGCAAGTCCAGATACAAACAATTTAGGAGGGGAAGTGAGGTGAACATGTGCACAAGTGTAAAGACAAACAAACATAAACCAAATCATGGCATAAGCATCATGTGAAAAACTAGGGATCTAATCATGTTAAAATGTGCCTAAGAAGCATGGATAAACATGGGGAAGAAGCACACAAACTCAATCATAAGCATAATGGAGAGTAATTAGGCAAAGAAGGTGAGGTGAACATGCATACACTTGTGAGAAACTTCAAAGACAAGTAACACAAAACTATTCAAAGAACATACACCAATCAAATTCCAGGGATCAATCCTCACACAACAAGTGCTCTAAACATCCTATAGGAGTTGGCATAAGTGCCATCCTAGCCCTATGAACTAAGCATGCTAACAAGAAGAAGAAAAATTAAGGCAAACTCAAATGAAAATTCAAATCAACACACCAACTCATGCAAAAATTATGCAAATAAGCATAAGTGTTCATTAATTAAGTGATAACATCATGCCAAAGGAGCAAAGTCAGAATCATAAACAAACTAGGTCAAAGGACCTCAAGAACACAAACTAAGGTTTTGAAACTTCATGCTCAAGTCAATTGCCAAAAATATTCATGCAAGATTCTAAGAATCTGAAGAAAAATCATCTACAAACTACACCTTAAGATGAATCAAATGCAAAATACAACCAACTCAAAATTAAAATTGATGATCAAGATATAAAATCCACAAATCAGCATGTATTTAAAATGGATTAAAAACAGTTAATAAAAGTGAAAATTAATTCCTACGTGGAAAATAAAAATAAATGGAAAATAAAAATGTCAAAAATTAAAGAAAATTAAAAAGAACATTCATGATTTTTTTCAAAATTTTTGGATGCATTTTACTATTTTTAAGAATCAAAAACCAAACTAAAATAAAAAATGAAAATAAAATAAAAGGCAATGGAGGAGGGGTGCAGTCAGTAAACAAAACAGTTCAAATAAATTGGGCTTGTAAAAGCGAGAGGTGCGAATAACATTTTGAGCCCAATGGTCTGCGCAGGTTTATGAATATTACAATGGAAATTCACAAAGAAATCAGAAAAATAGAGAACCAATGGATCAATCCAATGCACATAAACAAGTCAATGATTAAGACAAGTCAAACCAATCAAGAACACTCAGTGCATGCACATGATAGCTATTGTATGGAGCCATACACCATGATTAAATCAGAGAACATAAAGTCACGTGAGAGGGAGGTGGAATTTTAATGTGCTAGCTACATAACATCCATCCAGATGAAAGACCAATGGCCACAAGTTCATCTTCTTAATTCACCTGAAACTTCAACATTTCTAGAATCCGGTGACAGAGCCCTAGCTCCGGTCACCGGAATATTCATAAACAGAACAAAATTTCACAGAAATCAAACAAACTCTCTAGATCCACTAATCTAAACATGGAGAATCCAAATATGAACTTAGATTTTCCACTGGATCAAAGGATAATGCAAATCGAAGACAAACATCTTCACACATCAACTTTAAATTCAACATAACATGCTCATTTCTCACTAAAATTCAAAGCCAAACAGATCAGTGTACTCAGGGAAACATGAAGATCATAATGCAAACATTCAATTTCATATCCAGGTCCAAAAGTTTCAGAGCTTACCTGAAGTTGAAGATCCTTCAAAACACCAAGAAAAGACTTCTACAGCTGCAAATCCACTCCTCCTAACTTCTATTTTCAAAGTAAATGCAAAAGAAGCCTTGAATCTTCCTAGATCTTGAGATTCGAACAAAACTGCACTTGAATGGCACTTGATAAAATCTGAGGATTTAGCTCTAATCAATGATTGATTTGTGATCCTTAGAGCTCAAGGATGAAGAATATGGAAAGAGATTGGAGAATGAGAGCCTGAGGATAGAGATTCGAAGGCTTTTGTTTTTGTGCATAAAACTTTGAAGTTGATGAATGAGAGAGAGTTAGGGCTGAAGTTTGTGTGCAATAGCTTTTATATGATCAATGTATCACACTGATTAAGGTTTTTGGGGTGAGTGGTGGCAAGAATTGTGTGAAAGGGATCATTTTGCGTTTTTGCATGAAGTGGTGATGAGGTTAATTTCTCGTGCATTGGCTTGACCATGTGCACAAACTGAATCATTTTCATCCCTTGATTATCCCTGAATCAATCATGGCCATTAGATGTAAATGAATCATGCTTTCGTCATGATTTTGCAAATTTGCAATTTGCGAAATATCTTACATGCCATGCACGAATTTATTGAATTCTCTTTAGCCAAATGTGTTTCATGCAATGCAATAGGATACCATGACCTCATTTTTCTCATTGATCAGCTTGGAAATGAATTACATGAGTTTTTGCAAATGGTAGAAACTTGGAAATATGGTAAAACCCTAAAAACAAGTGAATTTTGATTGGCCATAACTTTTAAACCATGAAGGCTATGATCATGTTCTTGCACTTTTGAAAATGGGAGATCATACCCTACAACTTTCATGTTCAAGGAAAATTCATTTGGAGTCAATTTGGTCATGAAAGAATGCTTTGAAGATTAGGGCAAAACTTGCCAAAAATAGTAACTTTCATTACAAGTCACATGCCAAAAATGGAAAGTCCTTCAAAACCTCTTGATTCTTGATCTTTGACTTTTCCAAACCTCTTCTATGACCTTAAGAACATCCATTGGCTTGAAAAATGGGATTGGAACCCTTGAATTGCCACAGTTAACTTTTCAAATAATCAGTTTGACCAATTTCTTCTTATGCAAGTAAATGATGAAATAACTGCCTTCCTCAATGAATATTCTCACCGAATTTCATCCATAGCATTCACATATAATATGAAGGACTTTGCCCACATGAAATGGCCAAAGTCACAAAGAATCCCTACTTGATCATGAAACCCTAATTTGAATTCATTTGTGCAGGAGACTGTTTCCTCTTGGATCATCTGATGATCACTCAACCTTTTGGGTTCTTGTGATGAATCTTGAGCTTGTATAGGACATAAGAGCACCTTGTGAGACTCTTGCAATGTTACTTGACCTCTTGCTTTGAATTTTAAGGCTTCAAATGCACCAATGATTGATCATATTCCTAATGCTAGAATATGAGAATGCCATGCTTCATTTTTCTATGCAAAAATGCTAAGGATATGCCATGCTTATGATGATTATGATATGATGTTTATTCTAAAAATAAGAGGGCAAATTTGGGGTGTTACAATAAGCATTGTTACTAAATACCTTAGCAACATGAAAGGGACCCTCCCATTTGGGTGACCATTTCCCTAAAGATCTGCTATTTTGATCCATGGGCAAGATTACCTTCCAAACTAATTCACCAATTGAAAAAGTCTTTAACTTTACCTTCTTGTTGTAGGATTTCTCTACTCTTCTCTTCTTCCTTTCTAGTAATTCTAAGGTTTGAATTCTTTCTTCATCCAAATCCAACAACTCATCTAGCATCATATTCCAATAAACGTCGAATGGAATCTCATGATGCCTTTGAATTCTTGTGGACTGAAGGTAGATTTTAAGAGGCAACCCCATATCATGCCCATAAGTTAGTCGAAACGGAGTAGCATTGGTTGCTTCCTTAGGTGAAGTTCGACAAGCCCAAAGAATTTGGTCCAATATCTTGTGCCAATTTCTTCGCTTCTTACACACGTGTTTCTTAATCAAACCAATGACTATCTTATTTGCTGCTTCCACCTGGCCATTAGCCTGGGCATAATAAGGCGTAGATGTCAAAAGTTAAAACCCATTTATGTGGCAAACTCCTGCATCTTTCGACCAGTAAACACAAACCCTTGGTCTATAGAGATTGTTTTTGGGATCCCATATCTATAGATGGTATCCTTCTGAATGAAATCAATTACCTCCTCTTGACCAACATTTGGCAATGGAATAGCTTCGACCCATTTATAAAAATAGTCAATCCCTACCAAAATGTATTTATGATATTTTGAAGATGCTGGTCGAATTTATCCAACCAGGTCCAAAGCCCATCCTCTAAAGGGCAGAGGTTTCACATTGTAATGCAATTCACTTGTAGGAACATGTTGAATGCCATCATGCACTTGACATTCTTGATATCCTTTAGTAAATTCAATGTAATCTTTCAACATAGTAGGCCAATACATACCCTGTCGAAATAACAACCACTTCATTTTATGGCCTACTTGGTGTGTTCCACACGCCCCACTATAGACAGTTGAGAGAACTAAATATGCCTCAGCTTCACTAAGGCATTTAAGTAATACTCCTTCAGGAGTCTTCTTAAATAACTCATTCCCTAAGAGAACATAACTTAAAGCTTGGTATCTAATATTCCTTTATGTCGAAGCTGTTGGATTCTCAAGATAGTCCATTAAGGGCTTTCTCTAATCCTTGTCACTTATGCTATCGACTACCAATATTGCAAATCTTTCTTTATCAGTATATCCAAGCTTAGTCTCTTATAAATGTAATGGGGTAAATCCTACTGATACAACCTTTCCTCTGACCTCAATTTCACTTTGTAATTTTTCTTTTGATATTTATATCCTAAAGCAATTTGGGCTAAGTCATTTGAAACATGAATCTCTATTCTAGGAATGTGTCGAAAGGTAACTGCTTCGAATTTTTTAAGAAGTCTATTTATTACTAAAAAATACATAATTAAATTTTATTTTAAGCTTTTTTAATCTTTGGTGACTTGTTTTATTACCAACTCTGAATCTCCCATTATTTCGACATGAGTTGCCCCTAATTCCAACAATACTTCAAGTCCAGCTATCAAAGCCTCATATTAAGCTTCATTGTTAGAACAACAACCATCAATGTTTTCCACAATTCCATCTGGCCTCCAAATGGTGACCCTTTTATGAATTGAAGATGACACTGCACCTATGCCATGTATCCACTCTCCTCCTAGCAGAAGGTTATAGTTGGCCTTACTTTCGAACATAAAAAGAGTGGGCCTTGTGAACTTTCTGACAGTCAAATCAACTTGTAGGTCCCTAAGTGTTGGTCCAGTCTTTCCTTCATAATTCGACAAGACCATATTATGAGGTTTAAGGTATGTGTCAAACCTCCCAATTTTAGGTTGCAAGAAGTGTGGCATTATGTTCACTGTTGCACCACAATCAACCAGAATTTTATTGATGGCCACATTCTCCACTTTCCCAGTGATTTATAGGGGCTTCAGATGCCCCCTCATAGCCTCAGTGGGTCTCTCAAAGAAAACATTTTGTTCTTCGACACACCCATTGTTCATCACATAGTAGCACAGTTGTTGATGTGCTTCCATTTCTGCCTCAGTAATGGCATCCAGGTTCTCGACTTCAGTAATCCTATCAAATTCTCTAGGCATTACTAAAACCATATTCACAATAATATCCAGAGAGGCTTTAGATTCACAGTCGAAGTTATTTGTCATATCTTCATCTTTGATTGCTTTCAGCTCAGCTTTTATCTCAACTTTAATCTCAGTCCCTTTGTTTCTGGATGAAAATAACTTGCGTCCCACATGCACTTTGTTTTTTATTTTTGTCTTGTGGTTGTTTCCACTTTCACCAAGCACATGTATGCTTGATTCAACACAATCACCTTTGGAGGCTTCTCTTTGAGCCTTCCTTCTACGCTGCTTGTAACACCCAAAAAACCCCACGTAAATATTAATAAAATCAACTTTTATTTGAGTGTCACATTCAACTTAATAAACACCTCACTGATACGTTTTAAAAAAATTTGTTCAACATGCAGCGAAAATAAATTTAAAACTAGCATGACTTAACTTCAATTACAAAATTTTTTTTCAAAATAAATAATAAATAACAACAATGTCGACCCAACTCCCAAAGCGACGTATCAGAGCCGACACTCTAAAAGGAGAAGTACTCCGACTTCATTGACCACCACTCGACTTATCCTACTCATCTGCACTTTACCAACATGGGGGTAACATTCAAACAGAAGGGGTGAGATACTTACATCATAAAGATCATATAATTAGAATTAAGCAAGTTTCCTAAAACACACTACTTCTCTACAACAACTATTCAACAACAACTCATACAACAACTACACATCAATTACACATTGCATACGACAACTACAACAATCATGTAATGAGACTCAACTTGACTCTATGCATGCGGTACCATAATCCGATCTCTATTTCAAGATCCAGTTCCCGTCGGAACCCTCGACCCCTCTTTCATGGTCCAATATGATCCCTATTTCATGATCACACCCTCGGCCCCTATTTCATGACCACGTACGATCCTTATTTCATGACCGCACCATCACACAACAACAACATACCCCACCTTGGTATTTTAAACAACTTATGCAACATGTCATGCAACATAATCAATGACATACATGCATACTCACTACAACTACATCAACAACATCAACAACAACATCCACATATCACAACATCTATCAATTAATACTAATCATCAACAACACGATTATCAGGCATTTCATAACATATCATCATATAATTCGGTTCATACCAGAACAATGCACCATAACACATACTACAACATATCACATATTCATATATCATCAATAAAGATATGACACATACCAACATGACACTACTCAACAAATCAACAACCTCTATGTCAACTAACATATTAGCATTATGTTTAGCTCAATTACACAAATTATCCCTACAATTAGGTGTATAACTCTCTTCTCGCTACTTCTAGCTACCCCACATCAATTCCTAAGCATTACTAATTAATTAAATAATTTAAGTAATTTTCCAGAATTTAAAAATATATTTTTCATGCTCCAGGGCTCGCTAAGCGAGGGTCACAACTCGTTAAGCGCCAATCTCCCTGACTCTTATCGCTAAGTGAGCTCTACGATTTCACGAATCACAATTCTTCTTTTCTCACTCAAATCTGCTACGAAAAAATCAACACGTATTGCATCAACAACAACCAGAAAATCCAAGTATTCACCTGTTTCACCATCTAACTCATACGATTATTAACTAATAGCAGCAAACAACTCCTAATTCAACGAATTTCTCCAACAATTCATCACAACTTCAATCCCTAATTCTCAACCTACCCAATTTCCATTATAAAACCCTTATGATGGAAGAATCCTACCCTTACCTTAGGTTTCATTGAGAAATTCTTCTTCTTCTTCTTCTTCTTCGCAAATAAACCTTTTCTCCTCTTCTTCTACTTTTCACACCTTTTCACGATCGTTCTTGTTTTCTCCCAAATACAATTATGTTTTTCTCCTTTTCCTTATTTACAACATAACCCCTAAGACCCAACTTATGATCTTCCCTATTTACCCTTATTACTTTCACCAATTGACCGCCTAGTCCTTATCTCTTATTTATTCCATTTATTTTATTTATCAACTAATAATACAATTATCCACCAAAATATAATTTAATATCATAATTATATTAGATAACATATATTATTCTTCACATACCACAACACACATTCTTAATAAAATATTTAAATAAAATCGGGGCGTTACAACTCTCCCCAACTTAAAAGGTTTTCGTTCTCGAAAACATACCTCAAGCAAAATGATTTAGGTACGACTCTCGCGTCCTGCTTTAAAATTCCCAAGTCATATGCCCAGCGGCATCTCCTCCCCAAACGACTCGTACAAGGATAATCTCCTTGCCTCTCAACCGCTTTACCTCCCGATCATCGATTCGTTCTGGTAATGCTTCAACCATAAGATTATCTCTTACCTCAACTTCATCCATCGGTATCACATGTGATGGATCCAGAACATACTTCCTAAATTGTGACACATGGAACACATCATGCAATTTGGACAATATCGGTGGCAAAAACACTCTATAAGCAACATGTCTAATTCTCGTCAAAATCTGATCCGGCCCAATAAACTAAGGAGTAAGCATCCTCGATTTCAAAGCTCGTCCAACACTGGTCACCGAAGTAACCCTAAAAAACACACGGTCTCCTTCTTGAAACTCAAGATCTTTTCTTCTCTTATCATGGTAACTCTTTTGCCTACTATGTGAAGTCTTCATCTTATCTCAAATCAATTTCATTATCTCAGTAGTTTGTTGCATAATATCAGGTCCAAGCATAACACTCTCACCCGACTCATGCCAACACAAAGGTGTTCTACATCTTCGGCCATACAAAGCTTCAAACGGTTCCATTGCAATACTAGAATGATAACTATTATTATACGTAAACTCAATCAACGACAATTGACTATCTCAAGCACCTTCATGTTCAAGTACACAAGCCCTCAACAAATCTTCTAAAGATTGTATCATCCTCTCCGTCTGTCCATCATTCTGAGGATGATAAGCCAAACTCAACTTCAACTTCGAACCCAATGCATCTTGCAAACTCTCCCAAAACCTCAAAGTAAACCTCGGATCTCTATCCGACACAATGCTCAAAGGTATTCCATGCAACTTCACAATTACACCCACATATATCTCTACCAATCTCTATAAAGAATAAGTAACCTATCCACAATCACCCAAATGGCATCATGCCCTCTTGGGGTAGTAGGTAACCCCGTATCAAAATCCATCGATATACTATCCCATTTCCACTTAGGTATATCCAACGGTTGAATCAAACCAACAGGTTTCTGATGTTCCACCTTCGTCTTCTGTTAATTCAAACTGAGCCACGTCTCGTTTCATACTGTCGCTCCCACTAAATGAGGCTAAGTCAGATAGGGTACAGACGCGAACGGTCGGCGAGAGGGACAATGAGAACACACAGCCGTGAACTCACTGGAGATGAATAGAGTCGCCAGCTAGGCATTTTTATCCCGGAGGAAAGGCAATGCTGCATAGACCTGGAAAGACATGGATAAGACGGTCGCGAACCAGAGAGACTGAGAAAGGGGGTTGGTTACAACCTGGGAAGGTATTAGCACCCAGATTGTCCGCCGTACTCGACGGGATCCACGCTTGAAAGATTTGTGTTTTAAAGGGGTAGTGTCAGTGCAATTTGTGTGTAAAAGAGCTGGAAAACAAAATGTATAGGTGTCAGTGTAAGAGAAAAGTGAAGTGTATATATGTAGTGTCAGTGTAAGGAGGAGAGTGAAATGCTCATGACTATGAGGCTTAAGAGAATGAAGCTGGAAAGAGGGGGAATATACAGAGACTTTTGTTCGATAACTGTTAAGTTATGCCTACGTATCCTCTCGTGCAATGAGGAAGTCAGAACACCGTAGTTCGACCCAAAGAGACTGAAAGATGAATTGACTTGTGAACTGCTTGCTTGCCTATGCTCAAGTGTATGACCTGTCTGGCTCAGGTGCAAACTGTCTTGCATTAGACGGAAGAAGCAAGTTCTCGGTTATGAGTGAAGGTGATGAGAAAAGAATCCCGAAGGAGACGATTATTGTTTGTTTTTGTGTTTTCAGTCTTTTATTGCTCTTGAGAGTTTGTCATAAGTTAATGAGCTTAATCCTAAACCAATGGGTTAGTAAACTCATCACATCTTCCCTCTGATTAAGGGGTAATGAGAATTACCTTAAGTGTGAAGTCAGATTCTCACACTTAATCACCTTTGATGTAGGATTAAGACCATTAACCTACTTGTGATTATTTAGATGTTTTTGTTGTTTTTGTTTAGTGTTAAGTAATGAGGTTAAGCCATAATCAGGGATTAAACAGACTCATTACACCATCCTAATAGAAGGATAATAGATGAGAATGTTTAAGCTGAGGAAAGCTCCTCAACTTAATCCATGATTAGGGATTAAACTCATGACAAAACAAGTCTTTGATTAAGTGGATTTTATTTAATGGTATGATGATGAAGTGATTTTTATGGTTTGTAAGACAACTTGAGGGGGACTTGTCCATTAACACTAGGGTTAGTCCTTCTTAACCAGTTAAGGAAGAATTAGAACCCTAGTGCAAGGCCCAAGTTACAAGTGATGTCTTGATGATTATTAAGTGAATTGATTAAGAGATTTTAAACACATTAAGGGTTTAACACTTAGGATTAAAGTTATACACTTCATCCTAAGAGAAGGATGCAGGCATAAGCTTAATCACAAAGCCTTAAAGCCTTTAGGGTTTAGTCCCTGATTATGAGGTGAGAAGAGAAGACTCAATGAGACACAAAGGTAAAACTAAGAGGGGAGACTAATCAAAACCCTAATCATTGTCATGCTTGGTTGTTCCTAAGGTTTGTGAGGTTTTCAAGAGAAGTCTTCAATGGAACCACCAGGAAGCAGATGAAAGGATCAAGAGAAGCAAAGCAACTTGCTTCATTCAAGAAGTCAAGTCACTTGAGGAAAGAAAGTGGGAAGAGGAAGAATGAGCAAGCTCAAACTCAAGCACATATCAAAATGCAGCAACGGATGCAAGAGATATGAAAAGAAAAGTTATGAGAAGTGAAGGCAAATTCACTTCCCAAAATCACTTACCACCTGAAAGGTTAGAAAAGAAATGCAATGCAATACAAAATGGGATGAGATGACATGAGGAGAAACAAAACCAGAAACATATGCATGATGCTAATGATGTTATGAGATGCTACAAACATGAGGCAGCACATGGGAATGATCATACAAGTTCATGAATGCAAATGAAGCAAGTTAAGAACCAAGAACATACATGAAAAGTTATGAAATGCACATGGCATACAACATGGCAAATACATGATGCAATGATCAAACATGCTTTAAATATGTCTTATGATGTCAAATGAATCAAATGGATGCTTGAAATGTCATGACAAGTCATGTTATGCAAGAGAATGCAGGATGGATGCATATGGAAGCCCAAATTAGGGTTTATGAACCATACATCAAACAAAAATCAAAATCAGAAGCAAACCCTAAGATAAAAAATTGAAAATGCCACTCAAAGGACCCCTAATCCTATACTAAACCAATGCCCAAAGGAGAGGTTTCAACTCTTAACCAAATTCAAGTTATGGTTTTCTTAAGATTTCTAGGGTTTTAGGGTTTCCAAACAAAAGAAATGTCAAACAAATGGAAAATGAAAGATCAAATCATGGCCATTTAATCTCACAAACTACATGTTAAACACAATGCAATGCAAAAAGAATCAATGTCCAACTCTTCATGGATAGGAAGAAATGATTTTTGGAACTTTGGATCAAATTAAAGCATGAAAATGATTTTAATTCAATGAAAAATTCTCAAAATGCATCAAGATCAAAAAATAAATTTGGTTTGAAGGTTGGACAATGTTTTTAAATGTCTTAGAACATTTCATGAATTTTTTGGTGATTTTTAAATACTTAAAAGTATTTTTAATAAATTAATTCTCATTAATCAATTAAAAATAAACTTTTAAATATTTAAAAATATTTTTTTAATGCTAAAAATGAAAATAAAAATATTTTTGTGTTTTAAAAATTATTGAAACTCTTGACAAAAAGTTTCATAATTTTTAAACAATTTTTACTATTTTAAATAAATTACACAAGTTAAATGAGAAAAAATGAAATAAAAACAAAATAAAATGGAAAGTATTTAGATCTAGAGGCTGAGATTTGAACTGGGTTTGGAAACATTGACTAGCGCGTCATCCAATGGCTGTGGTTGGTTCTGATTAAATTAATTTAATTAAGATTAATTAAACTAATGAAAAGGGATTAGGGTTAAGCAAATGAATCTGGGCCATCCAAGCAAGCGGGAAGTCAATGGGGTCAACTAATCTAACGCCCCACATTCAAATGGAATTAATGACCTGAGATTAGGGCATAACAACATTCAGGTGACCGGAGGGAAGCTCCGGTCATCTTCTCCGGCGACAACACAACCCTAATTCATGATTCAGGCATCTAAATAACAAATTAAACACAACCAAATGATCCTCTAACAACCTAGGTCATGAATCCATGCTCAAACATCATTTAAACCACCAGAATCAAGCAAATCGAAAGAAACAAAATCCACGGGTAAAATTTCAGAGAAGCATAAAATGGTCATCCCTTCACTATTTTCAGATCTAAAGACATCCCCATGATCAGCATAACACACATTTTCATTCTATAACAAGAAAAGCAAGCTCTGAGAAAAAATGTTCATAGCCATACCTGAGATGGCTGCTCCTGTTTCTGGACTTTCAGAGCTGTTCTTTGGTGCAAGCTTGCTCCACTGACTCCCCTGGTGCTAATGGAAGGCTTGAAATGAGCTTAAACAAGCTGGTTTGAGAAGTCCAGTTCTGGTGTATCAGAAAATGGAGTTTGTGTATAGGTTGTTTCAGATCAATGTGAAGGGTGGTTTTGGTTCCTTTTGATGTGTTTGATTTGTTGGTGAAAAGAGTTTGGATGTTTTGTGGCTGTGGAAGGTGATTCGAATGAAAATGCAAATTGGAGTGAAAATGGGAATGAGGTGTTCTTTCTTGATTCAGGCTTGTGTCTTGTTGGTTTTTGCTCAGTGAAGCAAGGTGAGTTGATGTGTGGAATTGGTTTGAATGTTTGTGAGCTATGGAGACAGATTCGAAGAGAAATACAAAATGGGGTGAGTTTGTGTATGTGTTGCTAGGGCTTGTTTCAGGCTGGCTCCCTGTGTGAAATGGCTAGCAAATGGATAGTATAAACAACTCCAATTGGTCAGATGATGTGACCTGGCCTGCTGTGATTGGGATGTTCACTTTTGCAAAATGTCCACTCTTGTGTAAGGAAGGCATGGGCTTGGTTCTAGGCTAGTACATGGGCTGTGTGATGCGCAGCAAGGTGAGGAGAGAGGGCTAGGGTGGTTCAGAAGCCAATGCAGCAAGTTGGTGAAGGTGATCATGAGCTTTTGCAACTTGGTTACTTTTGAAACTTCATGAAAATCTCTTGCTTTGCCAACCATGAACATGTGATCTTTTGGTTCAAATCTGATCTTTAGAACTTGTATGATGCTTACACATTGGTTTGATATGAACTAGAAGTCACAAATGGCCTTAATACATGATTTTGCAAATTTTCCAATTGGTGCATATCTTGAAAATTAGTGATTTTTGCCAAATTTGTCACTCCATAACTTTTGATCCAAAATGAATTAGGTCATGTTCTTGTACTTTTTGAAAAGGGAAAAATGTATACTACAACTTTCATGACCATAGTTTTTCCATTTGAAGCATTTTTGGACCAAAAAGTAAGGTTTGAAAAGTGACCTAAATTGACAAATTCCTTAAAAGTCAACTATGCCCTAAAAAGTCAACTTTGCAAAAACTTCAAATTCTTGATTTTTGTGAACTTCAATCCTCTTCCATGAACAAATAAAGATCATATACACTCAAAATGATGAAGATCACCCCTTGGTTGGGTCATTGGGGGGCCTCAGGTGCCCTGATTTTGCACTGACTTGTCCAGAAAGTCAACCCTTGATCAGATGACTTCCCCATGGAATTTCTTCATGAAAATTGATATGCATACTCCCTATACCATATAGAGACCAATGGAAACAAGAATGACCAAAAAATTTTGAGTTATGGCCTCTGAAACCAAAACCCTAATTTTAGGTCAACTGTGCAGTCAAACCTGGCTCTGCCTCCACACCAATCCCAATCCTTGTGATTCTTTGGCATCTTGGACTTTGAGAGGATGTAATATGATGCTTGAACACACATAGACCCCTTTTAAGTGATTGATGACCTTTGGAGTGGCTCAAGAGGCTCTTGGATTGCTCAGGTCACAAACCCTAGATGCAGATGACTTAGAACCAATGCAGTGAATCAAAAATGTAAATTGAGATGATATGATTGTGTTTATGCATATGAGATGATCACAAGCCATGGTGTGAATGGGTGAGGGAAAATTTGGGGTGTTTACAGCTGCCCCTATTCAAACATGAGTTAGCTGTGCAGGATGTAAGCGAAGGCTTAACAGGCAAACAAGATAACTTGTGGTTGAATACCAAAGACAGTCCAAAATTTGCACTCACAGAATGAAGAAGGAAAGGGATATAGATTGTAAAAGAAAATAAAGTATATGGTAAAGTATGGGCGACGGAGGACGACCGTCGAGCAGAGGATGACTGCTGGGTAAAGAGCAATGACGGGGACGGCCGACATGCTGAAAAAGGGTGTATAAAATAAAGCGATGACGGGGACGGCCGGCATGCTGGGGATACAAAGCAAAGACGGGGACGGCCGACTAGCTGGGGAAGGAAAGAATTATGATGGGGACGGCCACCAAGATAAAGCTGTAAAATTCTCTGGGGATTAATGAAACGTGACGGGGACGGCCATCAAGTTCATAAAGTAAAGTAACCAACGATGGGGACGGCCATCGGGCTAAAAAGAAAAGGGACCACGACGGGGACGGCCATCGGGTTAAAGAATAAATGAAATAAACAGATGATGGGGTACGGCCATCAAAGGGTGAAGGACGATCACCTAGCAGGGGACGGCTGCTCTGTCGGGTATAAGATGAGGGACGGTCATCTAAGGTGGAGGACGACCACCTGGCAGGGTACGGCTGCCGAAAATATCGCGACATAGGACGAATGCCGGATAAAAAGTCAACGATGGGGACGGCCATCGGACGAGCATGATGGAGGACGACCATCAAGAGGTGGAGGACGACCACCTAGCAGGGGATGGCTGCTCTCGAGGTTTATCATGACATAGGACGAATGTCAGATAACCAAAATCAACAATGGGGACGGCCATTGGACAAAATGATGAAGGACGATCATCAAAAGGTGGAGGACGACCACCTAGCAGGGGACGGCTGCTAAAAATTACGACATAGGACGAATGTCGGATAGAAAATCAACGATGGGGACGGCCATCGGATGAGCTTGATAGAGGACGACCATCAAGAGGTGGAGGACGACCACCTAGCAGGGTACAGCTGCTCTCAGGGTTTTATCATGACATAGGACGAATGTCAGATAAAAAGAAAAATTGCTTTGTTGGCGATCTACTGGGGATGTAGTAAACACGGACGAGTGTTTACAACCAAGAAAAGAAAGTATAAGTGTTTAGATGTTTGTGTATAGATTAAAGATGCGGACGAGCATCCCTAAGACTACGATACGGACGAGTATCGGGTAGAAACAAATAACTGACCCGTGTTCAGAGATGATGATACGGACGAGTATCAACTGGTTAACAGAGAACACGGACGAGTGTTGAATCTGAAGGGACTCTTCTGGGGAATAGTAGACACAGACGAGTGTCTATATTCAAGAAGACAGGAGTTTTTGACACAGTGTATGGATTAAAGATGCGGACGAGCATCCTTAAGACTATGATACAGACGAGTATCATGTAGAAACAAACGCTTGACGCATGTTCTAAGATGATGGTACGGACGAGTACCAACCGGTTAACAGAGAACACGGACGAGTGTCGAATCTGTGGGGATATGAGTAGTATGTATAAGACACGGACGAGTATCTGTATAAGAGTAACATGAGTAGTGTATAGATGAGTGTTTATCTGCTGGGGAAATTGACACGGACGGGTGTCGAAAAGTATAGTATGAACAAGTATATGGGTTGCAAAAGTGTAGGTGACTGCGCTGGGGATATGACACGGACGGGTGTCAAGGAGGTGTATATGCAGGAGTATCTGTGAGTGCAAAGAGGATGCTTTGGTTTTCTGCTGGGGGTATGACACGGACGGGTGTCAGGAGGCATCCGTAATACAGGTGGTGTCGTTTGCAAAGAGTGTTCAGGCGACTCCACTGGGGAAAGATGGCATGGACGGGTGTCACAATGAGTATACTGGTGTTTGTGATTTGTGAGGCAACTGCTTTTGCCGGGGACCCTGGTGGGGATTTTTCTGTATATTGATGAACTGTCATTATTCACAAGTGTTGGTTCAAAACATGGCTTATGATTATGCTATGTGTTGGATTTTTGCCGTAATGCTCCGTGTTAAAACGGAATGCTATGCTTTGTGGGTGAATATGATGCGAATGCTATGATTGTGCAAAGATAACGATCCGGGATTCGGATCCCGCTGCTGTGAAGATCTTCGGTTGATCTGCTTGAAAT
The DNA here is from genome assembly GCA_963966055.1 of Lathyrus aphaca. Classification (NCBI taxonomy): domain Eukaryota; kingdom Viridiplantae; phylum Streptophyta; class Magnoliopsida; order Fabales; family Fabaceae; genus Lathyrus; species Lathyrus aphaca. The sequence goes on from OZ014523.1 coordinate 168,819,492, forward strand.
GGACGTCCCAGCTGGGAGATGAGATCATTGGTAGATCTGGTGAGATGTATCTGCTTGGGGAAATGGGTCAATGATAAACCTATTCCAATAAATGAGAGACCCAGCTGGGGTCTGTAGAAGCCTTCTTCACTCTGTTGTGATTCTTCATGCGTTGCTCTTCTGGATAGAGGCCGGAGCTCTGTGGGGAAATGGTTCCCTGACTCGTATTCGGCTGAGGATGAAATGGCAACTCGGCTGGGAGTAGTAGCAAGTGGCAGCTCAGCTGGGGGAAGTCATGAGAGGCAACTCAGCTGGGGAGAAAGCACTTCGGATGCTAATACTGAGTGTTGATCTGCCAGCTTGCTGGGATGAAGCCCACATGCCCCAAGTTGCGCTTTGGATACCTGCAATCCTGCAAAGATAGGGAATGCACAAATAATCCCGAGGCATCCCTTACTGGATTCCGTCATAAGAGTTCAGATACTCCTGAGAGTAAATATATTTCCTGCAAGCATGTGTTTTTTTTTTGTTTTTTTTTTTGAAGATAATCATCTGTATTTATGCGACCATTTTTCTTTTAAGATATCAGACATTTTTGCAAATAAATGGAAATGTATAACACGAGACGTGACTGAAAATCTGATTTTATTGATCCAAGTGCCCTGAATTGGCAATATACAGTCAAGGAAACATATCTCCTGAAATGAGGAGATTGTTACAAATTGAGAAACAAGATGCTGGCAATGTTGATGACGCTTTAAGGAGCTTCCCCTTTTGCTATGACTCGTATGACTTTTGACCCTCTTCTCATCTTGCTTTCTGAAGAAGGCTGGTTCTGATTGAAGCTTGATCCTTTCGAAGCTTACCAAGTTGTAAACGATACAGACGAATTCAGAATGCAGTTGTTCGCTTATTCCCTTATTTTGCATGGATCGCCCTTTCGGGTTTTCAATCCATCGGGATACCCATTTTTGTCTGAGCTGTTCAATGCGGCTTTTCAACTCAGCGGGTGTACATTTTTCTTTATTTTCCCTTATTTTTGCCCGAGTCTTTTATTCTGTTTTTGACTCGCCGGGATGCCCTATTTTTGCCTGGACTTACATTCTGTTTTTGTGTCCAGCGGGTCATTTTATGCGAAGTATTTTTTAACTGCATCTGAATTCACAGGGGACGGGAAATCCTCACCATCCATGGTGCTGAGCATCAGTGTTCCACCAGAGAAAACTTTCTTTACCACAAACGGTCCTTCGTAATTTAAAGTCCACTTGCCCCTGTGGTCTGTATGAGGAGGGAGGATTCTTTTCAGCACAAGATCTCCTACTTGGTACTCTCGGTGCCTGACTTTCTGATCGAAGGCTTTCTTCATTCTCTTCTAATATAACTGCCCATGGCAGATCGCAGCCAATCTTTTCTCTTCGATCAGACTCAGTTGCTCGTATCGGGCCCTAACCCATTCTGCTTCATTCAGTTTAACATCCATTAGTACCCGTAGAGAGGGTAATTCAACTTCAACTGGTAGGACTGCTTCCATACCATACACAAGGTTATACGGTGTTGCCCCAGTGGATGTTCTGATTGACGTGCGGTACCCATGCAAGGCAAACGGTAGCATTTCATGCCAGTCTTTGTAAGTGACTACCATCTTCTGCACAATCTTCTTGATATTCTTGTTTGCTGCCTCAACAGCGCCGTTCATCTTTGGCCTGTAAGGAGAAGAATTGTGGTGTTGAATTTTGAAGTCCCGGCATAGTTCTGCCATCATTTTGTTGTTCAAATTGGAACCATTATCAGTAATGATTCGCTCGGGAACTCCATATCGACAGATGATATCTCTCTTTAGAAATCTGGCTACCACTTGCCTTGTGACGTTTGCATATGAGGCTGCTTCAACCCACTTGGTGAAATAGTCGATGGCAACTAGGATGAATCTGTGGCCATTTGAAGCAGTCGGCTCAATCTTGTCAATCATATCGATGCCCCACATAGCAAAGGGCCAGGGTGAAGACATTATATTCAGAGGATTTGGAGGCACATGCACCTTATCTGCGTAGATCTGGCATTTATGGCATTTTCTGGCATAGGCACAACAGTCTGCATCCATCGTGATCCAGTAATAACCTGATCTTAGCAATTTCTTTGCCATGGCATGCCCTCCCGCATGGGTACCAAAGGATCCTTCGTGTACTTCGTGCATCAACAAATCTGCTTCCGTCTTGTCAACACATCTGAGGAGTATCATGTCAAAGTTTCTCTTGTACAAAGAGCCATCAGTGTTCAGAAAGAAACTACCAGCAAGCCTTCTCAAAGTCTTCTTATCATTGGAAGATGCCCCAGGTGGGTATGTTTGATCCTCTAAGAAGCACTTAATGTCATGGAACCAAGGCTTATTATCTTTAACAACATCTGCTGCGAACACATATGCTGGTCTATCAAGTCTGGACACTGAAATCTGAGGTAAAAAGTTGGCAGCCTGAACTTTGATCATGGACGAAATGGTAGCCAGAGCATCCGCGAACTGATTCTCGTCCCGAGGGATATACTCAAGCTTGACTGTTGTAAAGAAAGTCAATAACCTCCTTGTATAATCCCTGTAAGGTATTAGATGATCCTGGTGGGTGTACCATTTGCCGTTGGTTTGATTGATTACCAGAGCTGAATCTCCGAATACGGTCAATGTCTTGATCCTGAGGTCAATGGCTTCCTCAAGGCCCATAATGCAAGCTTCGTATTCAGCTTCGTTGTTAGTGCAGTTGAAAGTGAGTTTTGCCGAGAAAGGCATGTGAACTCTTTTAGGTGTAATGAGTACTGCACCAACTCCACGACCATTCATGTTAACAGCCCCGTCAAACATCATAGTCCATTCTTCTTCCGGGTCAGGCCCTTCAGTGTGAACAGGCTCTTCATGATCTTTTGCTTTTATGAACATGATGTCTTCATCAGGGAAGTCAAACCTCATAGGCTGGTAATCATCAATGGGTTGCTCAGCAAGATATTCAGACAACACACTGCCCTTGATGGCTTTCTGAGAAGTGTACTGAATGTCATACTCTGTAAGGATCATTTGCCATCTTGCAACCCGTCCGGTAAGTGCTGGCTTCTCAAATATGTACTTAACTGGGTCCATTTTTGAGATCAACAAAGTAGTGTGGGTCAACATATACTGTCTCAGTCGGCGAGCAGCCCACGCTAAAGCACAGCAAGTTTTCTCGAGTAGTGAATAGCGTTGTTCACAGTCGGTAAACTTTTTGCTTAGGTAGTATATTGCATACTCTTTTCGACCAGACTCGTCATGCTGGCCCAGCACACACCCCATTGACTCTTCTAATACTGTCAAGTACATTATCAGAGGTCTTCCTTCAACTGGAGGCATAAGGATTGGAGGTTCTTGCAGATATCCTTTGATCTTGTCAAATGCCTTCTGGCAGTCTTCATTCCACCTGACCGTTTGTTCTTTTCTCAATAATTTGAACAAGGGTTCCCAGGTTGCTGTAAGGTGAGATATGAACCGTGAGATGTAGTTCAATCGACCTAGGAACCCTCGAACTTCCTTCTCTGTCCTCGGTGCAGGCATCTCTTGAATAGCTTTGACTTTATCAGGGTCAACTTCAATCCCTTTCTCGCTTACAATAAATCCCAGCAGCTTAACGGATCTCACCCCGAATGTGCATTTATTAGGGTTCAACTTCAGTTGGTACTTCCTCAGACGCTTGAATAGCTTCAGCAGATTCACCAGGTAATCTTCTTCAGTAAGGGACTTGGCAATCATGTCATCCACATAGCATTCAATTTCTTTATGGATCATATCGTGGAATAATGTTACCATAGCCCGTTGATATGTTGCACCGGCATTCTTGAGCCCAAATGGCATCACTTTGTAACAGAACGTGCCCGAGGGTGTGATGAAGGTTGTCTTCTCCATGTCTTCAGGTGACATTTTAATCTGATTGTATCCTGAAAATCCATCCATGAAGGAGAATACCGAGAACTGAGCCGTGTTATCCACCAATACATCAATGTGAGGTAATGGGAAGTCATCTTTCGGGCTAGCTCTGTTCAGGTCCCGGTAGTCAACACACATCCTTACTTTGCCGTCTTTCTTAGGCACAGGCACAATATTAGCATCCCACGGTGGATAGCTAGTCACAGCAAGGAACCCGGCGTCCCATTGCTTTTGTACCTCCTCCTTGATTTTCATTGCCATGTCTGGGCGAGTTCGGCGCAGTTTCTGTTTAATCGGTGGGCACTCTTCTCTCAAAGGCAGCTTGTGCACAACAATGTCGGTGTCCAACCCTGGCATATCCTGATAAGACCAAGCAAACACGTCTACATACTCTCGAAGCAGGTCAATCAGTTGTCTCTTCACTGAGTCTTGCAGGCAGGCCCCGATTTTGACTTCTTTCATGTCTTCGTCTGTACCAAGATTAATTGTCTCGACTTCCTCCTGATGAGGAGTAATAATCTTTTCCTCCTGTCTCAACAACCTGGCTAGCTCTTCAGGAAGCTCATATTCTTCTTCAACCCCTTCATCAGCTTGATTGATCGGATTGTCAAAGTCATACAAAGTCATAGCCGTGCTGTTGTCGGTGCTGTCTGGAGGGCACACTCTGCAAGGGTTCAGTTTGTTCATTTTAGTGATTTGATTTTAATCTTGTTTAGAAAAGTGAAATAAAGTTGTCATTTTGAAAACACTGCCATTTATTTTTTGTACAAAAAGAAAAATGGAAAAACAGTGAGCGGAAAAGAAAAAGACTCATTTGCAAAAAGATGTCTGATATTTCATTGATTAATCTTGTTGCACAAAAAGTACAGATGGCCCGATTACAAAATGAGTCTTGTCATCTTGGGAAAGATGCAAGACTTTGATGCATGCTATAAAAATACAGGAAATAAGAATTACTCTGCATGAGTAACTCTTATAATTTCCTGGGAAGACCAGTTTGAGATACTGCTCCCCGGGACCTTTGGACGAATCCAGCTTTCCAGGTTGCGCTCCTCTTCCAGCTCGTCTTCTAGATTGTTGATAGCATCAGGGGTGAGCATCCCCCCACTGACAAAATCGGGCTTCTCAGCAGCCTTTGCTTGATTTTGCTGAGTTGGTCTGTAACCCAACCCAAATTTGTCTTTCTTCTCCTCCACAGATAAAACCTTGCCCCAGCCTTGGGCAGTTCCTTCCTCAACAACCTTCCGGGCTTGTTGATAAGATGCCATGGATATTCCAGGTACAACGGATGCTTCATTCACATTCAGGGCCTCAAACCCTTGGCTCATTGTTTCATGGATCTCCCCATCCATCTCAATATACTTATAAGTAGCCAGATGGCTAACAAATATATCCTCCTCTCCACAGATTGTAACGATTTGACCCTCCCACTCGTATTTTAACTTCTGGTGAAGGGTAGAGGTCACGGCGCCAGCGGCGTGAATCCATGGCCTACCCAATAGACAGCTGTAGGCAGGCTGTATATCCATCACGTAGAAGGTCGTTTTGAAGGTCTGCGGGCCAATCGTTATGGGCAACTCAATCTCTCCCAGAACCGATCTCTTTGAACCATCAAAGGCTCTCACCACCAGGTTACTGGGTCTCAATGCCAATCCGTCATATTCTAGCTTCACCAGGGCCTTTTTAGGTAAGACATTGAGGGATGACCCCGTGTCTACCAGCACATGGGAAAGGACTGCACCTTTACATTCCATGGTTATGTGCAAGGCTTTGTTATGGTTGCGGCCTTCCGTTGTCAAGTCAGTATTGGTGAACCCTAGCCCATTGCTAGCAGTAACATTTCCAACCACGGTTTCCAGCTGATTGACGGTGATCTCTTCAGGCACGTAAGCTGCGTGCAAGACTTTGAGTAGTGCATTCCGATGGGCTTCGGAGCACATAAGCAATGATAGGATAGAGATCTTGGAAGGCGTCTGATGAAGCTGATCCACTACTTTGTAATCACTCTTTTTGATGATTCTCATGAACTCATCAACTTCCTGGTCGAATGGTGTTTTCAAGGCTTCCTTAACAGCTTGATCTTCCTGCACCGGGCTCTTCCCTTTTGCCTTGGCAGCAGCTTCTGCTTCGGCGGTGGGTCTTTGAATTTGTGGAGCAAAGAGACGTCCGCTTCGGGTGAAGCCTCCGCCTCCTCCCACATTGTCTATTTGTGGTGCAGGTGTTGATGGTTCAAGGGTGATTTTCTTTCCTTCGCAGTATACGTCAGAGCCGTAGTGCCAAGGGATGGCCCTATTGCTTTCATAAGGTACTGGTCCAGGCACCGTGACAGTGACTGGACTGATGGCAGCTGCAGAAGGGATTGTGATAGTCTGTGGATCATAATAAACTGTGACTGGTGCTCTAATGGGAGCAGCACTTTCTGAGTTGTAGACAGAGTTGTTTTCAGGATCATAAAATATTGTAACGGTTGAGACATTTTCATGATTTGTTGCTGATGTTGTAGGAGACATTGTTGGAAGAACGAATGTTGTTGTTGTAGGAGTTTCAAAATGGAGTGGTGCTGGAGTTGTAGAAGGAACATTCGTTGATATCTGAGCAGTTGAAATGACAGATGAAGTACTTGTTGATGAAGCCGAAGAATTGTCAGGAACAATAGTTGTTGCAGTTGTAGGAGGTTCTGGAGTTGTTGCTGATGAGATTGCTGGATTTGTAGGAAATGATGTGGTGATCTGAAGTTGGCCACTCTGTATGAGACCATCTATGCCATTCCTTAGGTTATCGCACCCATTTACTGAGATATTGCAGTAAGCACACCCCAACTCACACCCCGGGAACATCTGACATTCGAGGAGTTGAGCCTTAATTTCCACCAACGGTGTCCGGATCTGACCCACACTGGTTATTAAATAAGACGGCTTGTCTTCTTCAATAGCGTTAATTCTGGGACCACCGTGGTTTGGCATTGGGTTCTTATTGACATTGGGTGGTGGTGTGAAATTCAGAGCTTTTGAGTCTACCAGGTCTTGTACCTTCATATGCAGAGCTCTGCATTTTTCTGTACTGTGGCCAGGTGCATTTGAATGAAAACCACATCTGGCGTTGGAGTCATAGTTCCTGGGTAGACTGTTGGGATCTGGAGGTGCCAACGTCCTTAGCTCAACTAGGTTGAGTTTCAGGAGTTGTGGCAGCAACGTAGCATATGGCATAGGGATCGGATCGATCACCCTATTAGCTTGAGATGGCCTCTGCTGAAATGGCCTTTGCTGGTTGTTGTTGTTGGTGTTGTTGTAATTCCTTGGGGGATACTGAGCTTGTTGATGGTACTGAGGTTGCTGTTGATAGTTTTGCTGCGGAGGTTGATAAGCTGGTTGAGGGTGAGCTGGAGCGGGAATGGTGACTGCTGCCACTGACCTGTGAACATATTGGGGCCTGCCCCTGTTGGTGTGGATGGCATTGGTCTCGCCAGTTCTTCTTGGGCCTGCAAAAGGCTTCCTTGTGCTACTGGACGAGCTGGCACCATTGTCAGAAATCTTGCCCATTTTCAACAGGCTCTCAATTCTCTCCCCAGCTATGACAACATCTGCAAAGCTAGTGGAAGAGAAAGCAGCCAGCCTGTCAATATATGTCCCCTGGAGGGTGTTCATAAACATATCTGCCATTTCCCTCTCGGACATAGGTGGCTGAACAGCAGCAGCCAATTGCCTCCATCTCTGGGCATATTCTCGGAAACTTTCCCTTGACGACTGTGACATTCCCATTAGGAGGGTCCTGTTGGGTGCCATATCTAAGTTGTACTGATATTGTCTAATGAAAGCTTCTGCCAGGTCCTTCCAACACCTGATAGTTGCTCTCGTCAGATGAGAGTACCATTCTCTTGAAGCCCCTGTCAAGCTATCCTCGAAATAGAACATCCAGAGCTTCTCATCCATAGTATAGGCCTTCAGCCTTCCCAGAAATGATTGTAAATGAGTCCGGGGGCATGAAGTCCCGTTGTATTTTTCAAAACAAGGAGGCTTGAACTTATGGGGAATCCTGACCCCGTCTACCAAGCCCATGTCCATGACATCGAAACCCAGAGAGTTTTGAGACTCTAAGGACCTCAATTTCTCAGCTATCTCGTCCAGCCTTCTATCATAAGCTTCTTCCCCAGCACCCATTACTGTAAACTGATCCTCTTGGGGGTCTTCTTGAAGTACCCTGCCTGCAGTGGCAGTACCTTGAACATTTGCAGGAATATTGACCTCTGGATGGAGGTGGGGGCCAAATACAGGGGGGTTAACATGAGGTTGTACCCTTTCATTGTTGCTGGTGCCGGCAGTCCCTATATGTGGATCTTCTTGATTTTGCCTTTCCACCATGGCCCTCAATCTTTCCTGGCTCTGAGCCATGTTGTTCATCACTTCCATAAACTGAGTCATCTGCGTTCTCATTTCCAATCTTTCGTTTGCCATTTGATTTCTAACCTCTGCAAGGTCCTGCTGTACCTGATCCATTTGTATGCCCGGAAGGTTGTTACGGGTTGGATAACGGTGCGGACGGTTGAGGGGAAATACCCGGCGCCGAGCAATAGTTCCTGAACATCACAACAGAGTTAACAACAATAAAACAAAAACCTACAAAACAAACAAAGGGTTAGCATGCAATGTAGTATGCTTATTTGCTTTCAAGGTATCCGGCTTGACATTCAGTTTTGACCCTTCCAGACCCTTGAAGATGTTGTTGATGTTGCTTTCGAAGTAAACTCGGATGGAACAAACTAATACATATATTACAAAAGGCAAATAGTACATAGTCTGTTTACAAATACAAGCCCTCTGAGGGGTCAAAATGTATTACAAGAAAATAAAAAGTACATGGAATGAAAGCAACAACAAACAAATGGTCAAACACCAAGACCAAACTCATCCTCCCGAACTTCCTTGAGAAGTGCTTTGGTCACAGGATCAGCTGGACGCTCCGTGAGATTCCTGATGAGGAGATTCCGGGTTGTAACAGCTGCAGTTAGCTTTTTGTGCTGACTTTGGTCCTTTGACCTCTTCACTCCAGCTTTGATCCTCAGCTCTGATATCTCCCTCTGGGCTGCTGCCAGGGCTTCCTGCTGCTCTTTTGCACTGGCTTCCAGTTGTTCTATCTTGTCTTGAACTCTCTTATCCTCCAGGGTACGGGCTTCGGTGATCCTGACCCACCTAGCCTGACTCTCCTTCAGATACAAGTCTGTCCTTGCTCTCTGGAACTGGGCTTCCTTGCAAGCATTCTTCAGAATTTGTTCTCCGGCCTTAGACTTTTTGATATAATCTCCAGACTTCTCAATCTTAGTCAGATGCTCCACTCTCAACTTCTCTAACCTCTCAATATCCAACCTGCCCTCACTCCTCTCCCGGAGGGTCTTCTGCAAAGCCTGAGTCAACTTCTCATTTCTTTCTTTCAAGCTCTCAAATTCTTCCAAACTGACAGTGGCAGGGGGTGGTGCTGAGGATGGTCCTGGCATATCCTCCATGGTAAAGGGCATTCCAGAGAATTGAGCCCTGGCATGGGACCACTCATAATATTGTGCTGATGCCACATTGTTGCACTTCCCCAGAATGGTTACTCCCTTGGTTTGAACATTATCCCAGGCCCAAGCAGCCTGCCTAACAATAGCCAGATTAGGCTTGTTCTCACAATAAAGAGTCTCCACCAAGTCTTGTGCCTTAGGAGTGTGGACCAGTGCATAGCCCAGTTGCCTTCTGAACAGCAGAGGATTGTAATTAATACTACCCTTAACTCCTATTAGGGGCACATTGGGAAAATGCCCACAGCTGGTGATGATATCCCTGCCCTTGGTGCTTTGAGTGCACCATCTGATATCGGCTGAAGTTAGAGCAGTGAGTCTCTTAGCCCAGTTTCTCTGCTGATGAGGATTCAAAAATGCATCTGTCCTGGGTAGATGCCTGAGAAGCCAAGTATGGAACAATGGAGCGCAACACCTCACTAATCTTCCCCTCTGCTTTTCATTCCTCTGATGCACTGAGTAATAGAGATCCCCCAATAAAGTGGGCACTGGGTTCTTCAGGATGAAAAGATGGATTGCATTCTTGCTAATGAATCGAGGCTCATCTGCAAACAATACAATTCCATATATGCTCAGGGCCAATAAAGCACAGACAGCTTTCCACTCTCCTAAAGAAGCTTTCAGGGTAGCTTGAGAGATCAAGAAATCCAGATGGAAGCCAAGGATTCCAGCTTTAGAAGTCATATGCTGCTCAATCAGGACAGGTTCCAGATGCAGAGCCTTTGCTACTTCTCCATTACCAGGAAAGACCATCTCAGGGTTGAAAGGGATTCCACCTCTGATAGGTATACCAACCAATGATGAGTATTCTTCTAATAGAGGGCCCAACTGAAAGTCTTGGAAAGTGAAACACCTCAGTGGGGGATCATAAAACTGAATGCAAGTGTGGATCAGGCTTCTCTGTGAAGGGTCTAGATCCATAACCATATCAAGTATATCTCCATAGTGTTCCCTGAACAATGGTATGTGATCTGGAGTGATCAGGGTCTGAATCCTCCTGATGTCAGCTAGCTCTGGCTGGAAGAAGTGGTAGGTGATGTTACTCTTTTTAGGAGCCATGATGCTGAAGATGAGCAGAGACAGGTGCTGATGATGACACTGAAGAAATGGGCCACTGATTGGCTGGTGCAGGTGACTGAAGTAGATAGCTGATAACTGAAGCAGATGCTGACGAAGATAGGTCAATACTGAAGATGGGGTCAAAACCTGAGCCAGAAATGAAGGTGGATACCCTGAAACACAAATAAGCAAATGTCAATATGATGCAATGATTATGTATGCAAATGATATGCAAGGGTTTGTGACTGAGCTGGATCTGATCAAATGCTCTGATATAGGTCCAAGTATGTTCAAGAATTCCAGATGAAGGTCTATAAATCCAGTAACCAAGGTAGGGGACTCAAATAAAGAGCCACATGTCCAGGGTTTTAGAATCACAAGAAATGTCCCAAAATGAAGTACTCTTATTCAAACAAAGTAACAGGGTATTCTGAGGTCAAGGTACCTGCAAACCTGTAAACAGCCCAACCCCCTCACAGGTGGTGTTCTAAAACAAGGATCCTCAGACTTGGATCAGTTATGAGAAGTGTAAACACTTCTAACCCGGAGGTACAGTGTTTACAATAACCATAAAAGTTCCTCCTCTAATTCACCTCAGTTTCTGAAGGTCAATACTAAAGGTCATCCAGACTTAGCAGGCTTCCCAGATAGCCCTAGCATTGCAGGAAATCTGCAACACAGAGTTCTCAAGAAGAAACCCATATCTGAACCGTGTTTCATATTCCCGCACCAGACCGAGATGGAATGGGAAAGAATATGATTCACTCTAGCCTAGGTGTCACTCAGGTCCCAGGTATAGGACCTTAACTCTCAATGAATCACCCACCCTCCAAAACAAAAACCAGATCCAGCCAGCAGCATGATAGTATGATATATGTAAAGCAGTAAAGAAAGTAATAAAACAAATTGTACATAAAGCAAAAATAAAACAAATACAAACACAAATAAACACAAAACACCTCAGTAAACACCAATCAAACAAGCGTTAGGAGGAACCCACAAAGAGAACCAGAAGCTCTGGTTGCAGTATAAGGGTCCCCAGCAGAGTCGCCAAGCTGTCGCTCCCACTAAATGAGGCTAAGTCAGATAGGGTACAGACGCGAACGGTCGGCGAGAGGGACAATGAGAACACACAGCCGTGAACTCACTGGAGATGAATAGAGTCGCCAGCTAGGCATTTTTATCCCGGAGGAAAGGCAATGCTGCATAGACCTGGAAAGACATGGATAAGACGGTCGCGAACCAGAGAGACTGAGAAAGGGGGTTGGTTACAACCTGGGAAGGTATTAGCACCCAGATTGTCCGCCGTACTCGACGGGATCCACGCTTGAAAGATTTGTGTCTTAAAGGGGTAGTGTCAGTGCAATTTGTGTGTAAAAGAGCTGGAAAACAAAATGTACAGGTGTCAGTGTAAGAGAAAAGTGAAGTGTATATATGTAGTGTCAGTGTAAGGAGGAGAGTGAAATGCTCATGACTATGAGGCTTAAGAGAATGAAGTTGGAAAGAGGGGGAATATACAGAGACTTTTGTTCGATAACTGTTAAGTTATGCCTACGTATCCTCTCGTGCAATGAGGAAGTCAGAACACCGTAGTTCGACCCAAAGAGACTGAAAGATGAATTGACTTGTGAACTTCTTGCTTGCCTATGCTCAAGTGTATGACCTGTCTGGCTCAGGTGCAAACTGTCTTGCATTAGACGGAAGAAGCAAGTTCTCGGTTATGAGTGAAGGTGATGAGAAAAGAATCCCGAAGGAGACGATTATTGTTTGTTTTTGTGTTTTCAGTCTTTTATTGCTCTTGAGAGTTTGTCATAAGTTAATGAGCTTAAGCCTAAACCAATGGGTTAGTAAACTCATCACATCTTCCCTCTGATTAAGGGGTAATGAGAATTACCTTAAGTGTGAAGTCAGATTCTCACACTTAATCACCTTTGATGTAGGATTAAGACCATTAACCTACTTGTGATTATTTAGATGTTTTTGTTGTTTTTGTTTAGTGTTAAGTAATGAGGTTAAACCATAATCAGGGATTAAACAGACTCATTACACCATCCTAATAGAAGGATAATAGATGAGAATGTTTAAGCTGAGGAAAGCTCCTCAACTTAATCCATGATTAGGGATTAAACTCATGACAAAACAAGTCTTTGATTAAGTGGATTTTATTTAATGGTATGATGATGAAGTGATTTTTATGGTTTGTAAGACAACTTGAGGGGGACTTGTCCATTAACACTAGGGTTAGTCCTTCTTAACCAGTTAAGGAAGAATTAGAACCCTAGTGCAAGGCCCAAGTTACAAGTGATGTCTTGATGATTATTAAGTGAATTGATTAAGAGATTTTAAACACATTAAGGGTTTAACACTTAGTATTAAAGTTATACACTCCATCCTAAGAGAAGGATGCAGGCATAAGCTTAATCACAAAGCCTTAAAGCCTTTAGGGTTTAGTCCCTGATTATGAGGTGAGAAGAGAAGACTCAATGAGACACAAAGGTAAAACTAAGAGGGGAGACTAATCAAAACCCTAATCATTGTCATGCTTGGTTGTTCCTAAGGTTTGTGAGGTTTTCAAGAGAAGTCTTCAATGGAACCACCAGGAAGCAGATGAAAGGATCAAGAGAAGCAAAGCAACTTGCTTCATTCAAGAAGTCAAGTCACTTGAGGAAAGAAAGTGGGAAGAGGAAGAATGAGCAAGCTCAAACTCAAGAACATATCAAAATGCAGCAATGGATGCAAGAGAGATGAAAAGAAAAGTTATGAGAAGTGAAGGCAAATTCACTTCCCAAAATCACTTACCACCTGAAAGGTTAGAAAAGAAATGCAATGCAATACAAAATGGGATGAGATGACATGAGGAGAAACAAAACCAGAAACATATGCATGATGCTAATGATGTTATGAGATGCTACAAACATGAGGCAGCACATGGGAATGATCATACAAGTTCATGAATGCAAATGAAGCAAGTTAAGAACCAAGAACATACATGAAAAGTTATGAAATGCACATGGCATACAACATGGAAAATACATGATGCAATGATCAAACATGCTTCCAATATGTCTTATGATGTCAAATGAATCAAATGGATGCTTGAAATGTCATGACAAGTCATGTTATGCAAGAGAATGCAGGATGGATGCATATGGAAGCCCAAATTAGGGTTTATGAACCATACATCAAACAAAAATCAAAATCAGAAGCAAACCCTAAGATAAAAAATTGAAAATGCCACTCAAAGGACCCCTAATCCTATACTAAACCAATTCCCAAAGGAGAGGTTTCAACTCTTAACCAAATTCAAGTTATGGTTTTCTTAAGATTTCTAGGGTTTTAGGGTTTCCAAACAAAAGAAATGTCAAACAAATGGAAAATGAAAGATCAAATCATGGCCATTTAATCTCACAAACTACATGTTAAACACAATGCAATGCAAAAAGAATCAATGTCCAACTCTTCATGGATAGGCAGAAATGATTTTTGGAACTTTGGATCAAACTAAAGCATGAAAATGATTTTAATTCAATGAAAAATTCTCAAAATGCATCAAGATCAAAAAATAAATTTGGTTTGAAGGTTGGACAATGTTTTTAAATGTCTTAGAACATTTCATGAATTTTTTGGTGATTTTTAAATACTTAAAAGTATTTTTAATAAATTAATTCTCATTAATCAATTAAAAATAAACTTTTAAATATTTAAAAATATTTTTTTAATGCTAAAAATGAAAATAAAAATATTTTTGTGTTTTAAAAATTATTGAAACTCTTGACAAAAAGTTTCATAATTTTTAAACAATTTTTACTATTTTAAATAAATTACACAAGTTAAATGAGAAAAAATGAAATAAAAACAAAATAAAATGGAAAGTATTTAGATCTAGAGGCTGAGATTTGAACTGGGTTTGGAAACATTGACTAGCGCGTCATCCAATGGCTGTGGTTGGTTCTGATTAAATTAATTTAATTAAGATTAATTAAACTAATGAAAAGGGATTAGGGCTAAGCAAATGAATCTGGGCCATCCAAGCAAGCGGGAAGTCAATGGGGTCAACTAATCTAACGCCCCACATTCAAATGGAATTAATGACCTGAGATTAGGGCATAACAACATTCAGGTGACCGGAGGGAAGCTCAGGTCATCTTCTCCGGCGACAACACAACCCTAATTCATGATTCAGGCATCTAAACAACAAATTAAACACAACCAAATGATCCTCTAACAACCTAGGTCATGAATCCATGCTCAAACATCATTTAAACCACCAGAATCAAGCAAATCGAAAGAAACAAAATCCACGGGTAAAATTTCAGAGAAGCATAAAATGGTCATCCCTTCACTATTTTCAGATCTAAAGACATCCCCATGATCAGCATAACACACACTTTCATTCTATAACAAGAAAAGCAAGCTCTGAGAAAAAATGTTCATAGCCATACCTGAGATGGCTGCTCCTGTTTCTGGACTTTCAGAGCTGTTCTTTGGTGCAAGCTTGCTCCACTGACTCCCCTGGTGCTAATGGAAGGCTTGAAATGAGCTTAAACAAGCTGGTTTGAGAAGTCCAGTTCTGGTGTATCAGAAAATGGAGTTTGTGTATAGGCTGTTTCAGATCAATGTGAAGGGTGGTTTTGGTTCCTTTTGATGTGTTTGATTTGTTGGTGAAAAGAGTTTGGATGTTTTGTGGCTGTGGAAGGTGATTCGAATGAAAATGCAGATTGGAGTGAAAATGGGAATGAGGTGTTCTTGCTTGATTCAGGCTTGTGTCTTGTTGGTTTTTGCTCAGTGAAGCAAGGTGAGTTGATGTGTGGAATTGGTTTGAATGTTTGTGAGCTATGGAGACAGATTCGAAGAGAAATGCAAAATGGGGTGATTTTGTGTATGTGTTTCTAGGGCTTGTTTCAGGCTGGCTCCCTGTGTGAAATGGCTAGCAAATGGATAGTATAAACAACTCCAATTGGTCAGATGATGTGACCTGGCCTGCTGTGATTGGGATGTTCACTTTTGCAAAATGTCCACTCTTGTGTAAGGAAGGCATGGGCTTGGTTCTAGGCTAGTCCATGGGCTGTGTGATGCGCATCAAGGTGAGGAGAGAGGGCTAGGGTGGTTCAGAAGCCAATGCAGCAAGTTGGTGAAGGTGATAATGAGCTTTTGCAACTTGGTTACTTTTGAAACTTCATGAAAATCTCTTGCTTTGCCAACCATGAACATGTGATCTTTTGGTTCAAATCTGATCTTTAGAACTTGTATGATGCTTACACATTGGTTTGATATGAACTAGAAGTCACAAATGGCCTTAATACATGATTTTGCAAATTTTCCAATTGGTGCATATCTTGAAAATTAGTGATTTTTGCCAACTTTGTCACACCATAACTTTTGATCCAAAATGAATTAGGTCATGTTCTTGTACTTTTTGAAAAGGGAAAAATGTATTCTACAACTTTCATGACCAAAGTTTTTCCATTTGAAGCATTTTTGGACCAAAAAGTAAGGTTTGAAAAGTGACCTAAATTGACAAATTCGTTAAAAGTCAACTATGCCCTAAAAAGTCAACTTTGCAAAAACTTCAAATTCTTGATTTTTGTGAACTTCAATCCTCTTACATGACCAAATAAAGATCATATACACTCAAAATGATGAAGATCACCCCTTGGTTGGGTCATTGGGGGGCCTCAGGTGCCCTGATTTTGCACTGACTTGTCCAGAAAGTCAACCCTTGATCAGATGACTTCCCCATGGAATTTCTTCATGAAAATTGATATGCATACTCCCTATACCATATAGAGACCAATGGAAACAAGAATGACCAAAAAATTTGGAGTTATGGCCTCTGAAACCAAAACCCTAATTTTAGGTCAACTGTGCAGTCAAACCTGGCTCTGCCTCCACACCAATCCCAATCCTTGTGATTCTTTGGCATCTTGGACTTTGAGAGGATGTAATATGATGCTTGAACACACATAGACCCCTTTGAAGTGATTGATGACCTTTGGAGTGGCTCAAGAGGCTCTTGGATTGCTCAGGTCACAAACCCTAGATGCAGATGACTTAGAACCAATGCAGTGAATCAAAAATGTAAATTGAGATGATATGATTGTGTTTATGCATATGAGATGATCACAAGCCATGGTGTGAATGGGTGAGGGCAAATTTGGGGTGTTTACACATACCAGGCCACTTAAATATCTTCTTTAAATCCTGATACATTTTCGCCGCTCCTGGGTGAATGCTCAAGACACTCCTATGCCCTTCTTCAAAAATCATGCTCTTCAAACCAACATCATCAGGAATACAAATGCGATCTCGAAATCCCAGTACTCCCTGTTCATTAACTCGAAATTCATTATTTCCCACACGTTCATCATTAACCATCAGGTCCACCAATTTCACATCCGACTTCTGACTCTCTCGGTCACGATAAAGAAAATCATTATTAACCTTCAACATTCCCAATATCACACTATGAGGTGTCTGTTCACATACCAAACTCATATCTCTGAATTGCTCAATCAACTCCAACTCTCTAACCATCATATCCGACATGTACAATGTCTTCCGACTCAAAGCATCAGCCACAACATTAGCCTTACCTGGATGATAATTCAAACTAAAATCATAATCCTTCAGAAATTCTAACCAATGCCTATGCCTTATATTCAGATCTTTCTGATCAAATAGGTATTTCAAACTCTTATGATCACTATAAACTTCAAACCTCGAACCATATAAGTAATGTATCCAAATCTTTTAGACAAAAACCATAGCTGCCAACTCCAAATCGTGAGTAGGATAATTCCTCTCATGAACTCTTAACTGTCATGAAGCATACGCCACAACCTAACCATCTTGCATCAATACTCACCCTAACCCCATCAAAGAAGCATCACAATAAACCACAAACGGTTCATCTGCCTTCAGTAAAATCAAAATAGGCGCAATAGTCAACTTCTTCTTCCTTTTAATAAAACTCTTCTCACACTAAGAATCCCACACAAACGCTTTGTTCTTACAAGTCAATTGGGTCAACGAGAGTGCCAACTTCGAAAACCCATCAATAAACCTCTGATAATAACCGACCAATCCCAAGAAACTTCTAATTTCTGTCACTGACTTCAGAGTCTCCCTCTGTAGCACTGCATCTACTTTGGACGGATCCACATCAATCCACTATTCCGAAATCACATGACCCAGAAAACTCACATATTTCAACCAGAATTCACACTTTGACAGTTTAACATAAAGCTTCTTCTCTTTCAACACTTGAAACACAATTCGCAAATGTTCAGCATGACTTTTCTGACTTAGAATAAATCAGAATGTCATCTATAAACACAACAACAAACTGATCCAAATACTCATGAAAATCTGATTCATATACTCCATGAATACACCAGGTGAATTAGTAACTCCAAATGGCATCACCACATATTCATAGTGTCCATACCGAGTCCTAAAAGCAGTCTTCTGAATATCCTCATCCCTTACTTTGCAGTCATTTAGAACCTACCACATATTATATTCAAACAATATGGGAGAGATAAGTGCAAGCATTAGGGCCTAAAAACACACACAACCTCAGATTCACAAATTGGTGCACAAACTTGTTCTCTTCGAAACTCCCTCAAAACTTAACAAAATCCAGAAATTCCTTCACCAACAGATCACTCTCCCTCCATAGAACAAAACCCACCCCTTGAAACAGCCTGAATCACCACACACACAAACCTTCATTTCTGCTACACCAGAACTACACAACACAAACCAACCACTCTCAAAGCTTTCTAAGCTTCGTATCATCTTCAGGAGGTTCATAGGAGTAGGTTTGCAACAAGGGAGAGCCCAAAAAGCCCAGAACCAGAAGGTTCCATCTCAGGTATGGCTCAAGAACTTTTTTCTCAGAACCTTATTTTTAAGTTCTTAATCGAATCCTTATGATGTGCTGATGATTCTGATATGTTTACTTTTCAAAATGGTGGAATATTGAGTATGTATGGATTGTCTGAAAGTTTCTGACCTAAAATTGTTTTGTTTCGATTTGCCTTGTTGATGAATGAAAAATGGTTTTTGTTTGGGGATTTTGATTCAGTGATGTATGGGGTTCATTTCTGGCCAGAGAGATTTTGTTTTAGATGCCTAGGGAGTGAGATAGAGTTTTTCAGGGGAGAGTGTGGCCGGAGAAGATGACCGGAGGTCATTTCCGGCCACCTGAAAGTAATTAAGTTAATTAATTAGGGTTAGGGCTTTATTTGAATTTGGGCCGTTAGATTGAGCTTCCCGCGCGTGATTGTGTGGTCTGGATCTTGTGATTAGTTTTAATTATGGGATTAATATTTAATTAATTGAGTTTAGTCAGGTTTGAACTTGGGCTGTCCAGATGTGCGCCCAGTCAAACGTCTTAAACCCAGAAGCAATCTGAGCCTTCCATTGTGCATACTTCCCATTTTATTAATTTTATTTCATTTATTTTACATTTAATTTCTACGAATTTTTAAAAATAGAAAAAGACTTCAAAAAATTCTGAAATTTTTTATTCAAACTTTAATTAATTTTCAGAACACAAAAATATTTTTATTTTTATTTTTTGCATTAAAATTTATTTTTAAATCATTTAAATGATTATTTTTAATTAGTTAATGAAAATTAATTAATTAAAAATGCATTTAGGTATTTAAAAATCACCAAAAATTCACATTGCATTTTAATACATTTAGAAGCATTATCAAACTCTTCAAACAAATTTCTTTTTGGTTCTTGACCTATTTTGAAATTTTTTCTTGGAATTAAAGTTCTTAAAAGGCAATATTTTTGTTCCAACTTAGAAAAATTCATTCTGTCTAACCATGAAGAGTTTGATGTTGGTTCTTTTTGCATTGCATTCTTCATATCATGTAATTTCTAGGGTAAAATTGGTTTGAATTTATCTTTCATTTTCAATTTGTTTTGCATTTTTCATTGTGAGGTATCCCAAAACCCTAGCTAACTTGAGAAAATCATAACTTCCATTAGGTTAAGATTTAGGTCCCCTCCTTTGGGCAGTGAACTTATGTAGGTTTAGGGTTCCTTTGATCCCATTTTCAATTTTTTATCTTGTCATTTGCTTCTGATTTTGGATTTTGCTTTGTGTCTTGTGCATAAACCCTAATTTTTTCCTTCATTTGCATCCATCTTCCATATGCTTTCATTCATGAACTTGCCATGACATTTTGTGCATTCACATGACCTCTAAGACATATTAGGACACATTAGAATCATGATAAGGCATTTCTTCATCCATTTGCCATGTTATACCTCCATTGCATTTCTTAAACTTTCATGAACTTTCATGGTTCAAAGCATGCTTCATTTGCATCCTCATCCTTGTATGATCATCCACAACTCTTGACATGTGTTTGCTTTATCTCTTAGCATCATTAACATCATGTTTATGCTTCTGGTTTTGGTTTGCATCATTACATCCTTCTCATTTTCATTCTATTTCATTTTCTTGTTGCTAACTTTTCAGGTGGTAAGTCATTGAGAAGTGAATTTGCCTTCACTTCTCATAATCTCTTCTCATCTCTCTTATGCATCATTTATGCATTTTACTTGTGTATTAGAGTGAGCTTACTCATTCATGCTCCTTCTCCACTTTCTTTCTTCAAGCAACTTGGCTTCTTAAGTGAAGCAAGTTGACTTGTTTCTTCTGCTTCTCCTCCTTTCACCTGCTTCTTCCTTGGTGGCTCTTCTTGAAGATCTTTTGCAAGCCTCACAAACCCTAGGAATATCCAAGTATGATCACAATTAGGTTTTGATTATTCCCCCCCCCCATTAGTTTTACCTTTGTGTCATCTTTGTGTCTTCTCTTCCCATCTCTTAATCAAGGACTAAACCTTAAAGGTTTTAAGGCTTTGTGATTAAGCTTATGCCTGCATCCTTCTATTAGGATGGAGTGTATAAATTTAATCCTAAGTGTTAAACCCTTAATGTGTTTAATTCCTTTAATCAATCCACTTAATAATCACTAGGACATCAAGCTTGTAACTTGGGCCTTGCATTAGGGTTCTAATTCTTCCTTAATTGGTTAAGAAGGACTAACCCTAGTGTTAATTGACAAGTCCCCCTCAAGTTGTCTTACAAATCATAAAATCCACTTCTTAATCTTACCATTAACTAAAATCCACTCTAATAAAGGCCTTATTTTGTCATGAGTTTAATCCCTAATCAAGGATTAAGTTGAGGAGCCTTCCTCAGCTTAAAATGTTCTCATCTATTATCCTTCTATTAGGATGGTGTAATGAGTCCATTAAATCCTTGATTATGGTTTAAAATAATTATTTAACACTAAACAAAAACTCCAAAAACATCTAAATAAATACAAGTAGGTTAATGATCTTAATCCTACATCATGGTGATTAAGTGTGAGGTGCTTACCTCATACTTAAGGTATTCTCATTACCCCTAATCAGAGGGAGGATGTAATGAGTTTATTGGCCCTTGGTTTAGGCTTAAGCTCATTTTTTTATGACAAACACCAAAAAGCAACAAAAGACTGAAAACACAAAAAACAAACAATAATCGTCTCCTCCGGGATTCTTTTCTCACCTCATTCACTCACAAACGAGAACTCGCTTCTTCCGTCTAATGCAAGACAGTTTGAACCTGAGCCAGACAGGTCATACACTTGAGCATAGGCAAGTAAGCAGTTCACAAGTCAATTTATCTTTCAGTCTCTTTGAGTCGAACTACGTTGTTCTGACTTCCTCATTGCACGAGAGGATACGTAGGCATAACTTAACAGTTATCGAACAAAAGTCTTTGTGTAATCCCCCTTCTTCCAGCATTATTCTTTAAGCCTCATAGTCTTGAGCATTTCACTCTTGTTCTTACACTGACACTTCTCTTATACACTTCACATTTCTTTTACACTAACACTTGCATTCTTTCCAGCTTTGATACACAGATAGCACTGACACTACCCCTTTAAAACACAAATCTTTCAAGCGTGGATCCCGTCGAGTACGGCGGACAATCTGGGCGCTAATACCTTCCCAGGTTGTAACCAATGCCCTTTCTCAGTTTCTCTGGTTCGCGACCGTCTTATCCATATCTTTCTAGGTCTATGCAGCATTACCTTTCCTTCGGGATAAAAATGCCTAGCTGGCGACTCTTTTCTTTTTAGTTCACCCTTGTGTGTTCTCTCTCCTTTCACCGACCGTTCGCGTCTGTATCCCTCTTGACCGGGTGTCATTTGGTGGGAGCGACAGCTTGGCGACTCTGCTGGGGAACCTTATATTGTAACCAGGGCTTTTAGTTCTTTTTGTGGGTTCCTCCTAGCGCTTGTTTGATTCGTGTTTACTGGGGTGTTATGTGCTAATTGTGCTTATTTATTTGCTTTATTTATTGCTTTATGTATAACTTTATTTACTGCTTTCTTTACAGTTTTACATATTTCATACTATCATTATCATTGCTGGATCTGGCTTCTGTTTTGGTGGGTGGGGTTCCATTGAGAGTTTGAGGTCCTATACCTGGGACTTGAGTGACACCTAGGCTAGAGTGGTTCATGTTATTTCCCATTCCATTTCGGTCTGGTGCGGGAATATGAAACATGGTTCAGATGTGGTTTTCTTCTTGAGAACTCTGTGCTACAGATTTCCTGTAGTGCTAGGGCTATCTGGGAAGCCTGCTAAGTCTGGATGACCTTTATTATGACCTTCAGAAACTGAGGTTAATTAGAGGAGGATCTTTTATGGTTATTGTAAACACTGTACCTCCGGATTAGAAGTGTTTACACTTCTCATAACTGATCCAAGTCTGAGGATCCTTGTTTTAGAACATTACCTGTGAGTGGGTTGGGTTGTTTACAGGTTTGCAGGAACCCTTGGCCACATCATACCCTGTTTTTGTTTTAAGAGTACTCCACTTTGGACAGTTCTTGTGATTAACCCTGGACATGTGACTCTTTATTTGAGTCCCCCACCTTGGTTACTGGATTTTTGAACCTCCATCTGGACCTTCTTTGAACATACATGGACTTATATCAAGACAGATAATCAGATCCAGCTTGATCACAAACTCTTGCATATCATTTGCATATATCATCATTGCATCATTTAACATTTGTTTATTTGCTTTTCAGGGTATCCACATCATATCTGGTTTGGTTTTGACCCCTTCTTCTGCATAGACCTCTGCTTCATCAGTTATCTGCTTCAGCTGTCTTCATCATCACCAACATCAGCCTGTCAGTGGCTCATTTCCAGCATCAGTTTGTGATCTTCATCAGCACTTATCTTCAGTTTCTTCAGCAGCATTCATGACTACTCCCAGGAAGAGCAACATATCCTACCATTTCTTTGAGCTTGTGTTGACTGGTATCAGGCAGGTCCAATCCCTCATCACACCTGACCACATCCCACTGTTTAGAGAGCATTATGGGGGTATCCTGGATATGGTTATGGACCTTGACCCTTCTCAGAGGAGCATGATCCACACATGCCTACAGTTTTATGACCCACCTTTGAGATATTTCACCTTTCCAGACTTTCAGCTAGGGCCTCTGCTGGAAGAGTTTTCTTCTCTGATTGGAGTACCTATCAGAGGTGGAATCCCCTTCAACCCAGAGATGCCAGCTCCCAGAAATGAAGAAGTGGCAAAAGCACTGTACCTGGAGCCTGCTTTGATTGAGCAAAATATGACAACAAAAGCTGGGATCCCTAGTTTGCACTTGGACTTCTTGATTTCTCAGGCCATCCTAAAAGCCTCATTGGGAGAATGGAGGGCAGTCTGTGCACTGTTAGCCCTCAGCATATATGGGGCTATACTGTTTGCAGATGAGCCCAAATTTGTCAGCAAGAATGCCATCCATCTGTTTCTCCTGAAGAACCCAGTACCCACACTGCTGGGAGACTTTTATTATTCCATCCATCAGAGGAATGAGAAACAGAGGGGGAAGTTGGTTAGATGTTGTGCTCCTTTGTTTTACACCTGGCTGCTCAAACACCTGCCTAAGTCAGATGCCTTCCTGAATCCTCACCAACAGAAGAATTGGACCAAGAGGCTCATTGCCTTGACTTCAGATGATATCAGGTGGTGCACCCAAAGCACCAAGGGCAAGGACATTATCACCAGCTGTGGACAATATCCAAATGTGCCTCTTATAGGAGTAAAGGGTTGCATCAACTACAATCCTTTACTGTTTAAGAGACAACTGCGTTATGCTTTGGTTCACCCTCCCAGAGTGCAGGATTTAGCTGAGACCCTGTATTGCGAAGTAAAACCTAATTCAGCTGCTGTCAGACAAGCATCCTGGGCTTGGGACAACATTCAGACAGAAGGGATGGCTATTCTTGGAAGGTGTAATAATGTTGCTTCAGCTCAATACTATGACTGGTCCCGTACTAGAGCCCATATTACTGGAATGCCTTTCACCTTGGAAGACATACCTGGACCATCTGCGGTACAGCCACCAGCCACTGTCAACCTAGAGGAATTTGAGAAGTTAAAGGAAAGGAATGAGAATCTATCTCAAGCTTTGAAGAAGACTCTTTGGGAAAGAAGTGATGGTCGTCTGGATATTGAGAGATTGGAGAAGCTCAAGGTGGAGCATCTTGCCAAAATTGAGAAAACAGAGGACTACATCAGGAAAGCAAGAGCTGGGGAGCAAATATTGAAGAATGCCTGTAAAGAAGCCAAGATTCAGAAGGCTAGGACTGAGCTCTATCTGCAAGAGAGTCAGGCTAGGTGGTCAAAGAGGATGCCCGTACACAAGAAGACCAGAAAACTCAAGCCAAGATTGAACAGTTAGAGGCCAATGAGAAGAAGCAGCAGGAAGCTTTGTTGGCATCCCAGAAGGAGATTTCAGAGTTGAAGCTCAGGGCAGGGTTGAAGAGATCAAAGGACCAGGACAGGCACAAGAAGCTGACCACTGCCATTGCCACCAGGAACCTCCTCATTAGGACCATTACAGAGCACCCAGCTGGTCTAGTGACTGAGGCACTCCTGAAGGAGGTCAAAGAGGATGAGTTTGGACTGGATGTTTGATTCTTTGTTTGTTGTTATTTCCATTTGGTGTACTTTTCCTTTTATTGTATTTTGACCCTCCATGGGCATGTGTTGTAAAAAAGACTATGTATTGTTCATCATTTGTAATATATTAGTTTGTTTTCATTGGGCTTCTTTTCTCAGCAACATCAAGCATCTTCCTCGAGGTCTGGAAAGGACAAAACCAAGAACCAAACCGGATACCTTGGAAAACAAATAAGCATACTGCATTGCATACTAACTTTTGTTTTGTTTTGTAGGTTTTATTATTATTGCTTCTAACTTTGTTGTGATCTCAGGAAACATTGCTCGTCGTCGAGTGTTCCCTGTCAACCGCGCGCACCGGTACCCGACTCGTAACAACCTTCCCGGCATTCAAATGGAACAAGTACACCAGGATCTGACTGAGGTCAGAAATCAGATGGCTAATGAGAGAGTGGAGATGAGAAATCAGATGTCTCAATTCATGGCTGTGATGACTGGCTTAACCCAGAGTCATGAAAGGTTAAGAGAGCTGGTGGAAAGACAAACTCCTGAGGAGCCTCATCTTGGAACAGGAGGAACTAGTAACAATGAACGGGGCCAGCCTCGTATTGACCCACCAGTATTTGGACCTCATCTGGACCCAGAAGCTAACATCCCGAGAAATGTGCAAGGTAATACTGCTGGAGGGAGAATCCTACAAGAGGATCCCCAAGAAGAATAATTTACTGTTATGGGAGCTGGAGATGAAGTATATGACAGGAGATTGGACGAAATTGCTAAGAAGTTGAGATCGTTAGAGTCTCAGAATTCTTTGGGCTTCGATGTGATGGACATGTGGCTAGTGGATGGGGTGAGAATTCCCCCACAAATTCAAACCCCCATGCTTTGAGAAGTACAATGGAACCTCCTGCCCACGAACTCACCTGCAATCTTTCTTGGGAAGACTTAAAGCTTATACTATGGATGAAAAGTTGTGGATGTTCTACTTTGAAGATAGTCTGACTGGGGCTTCAAGAGAGTGGTATTCACATTTGTCTAGGGCCACTGTAAGATGCTGGAAAGATTTGGCTGAAGCTTTCATCCGTCAATATCAATACAATCTGGACATGGCTCCCAATAGGACCCTCCTAATGGGAATGTCTCAGTCTTCCAGAGAGAGCTTCAGGGAATATGCCCAAAGGTGGAGACAGTTTGCTGCTGCTGTCCAACCACCCATGTCAGAGAGGGAAATGGCTGACATGTTCATGAATACTTTGCAAGGGACCTATATTGACAGATTGGCTGCCTTCTCCTCTACCAGTTTTGCTGATGTGATCATAGCTGGTGAGAGGATTGAAAGTCTATTAAAGATGGGCAAAATTTCTGACAGTGGTGTGTCGTACCCCGAAAAAATACGACCTCACGCGATCCGAATGGACGGAGCCGCGCGTCGGACGGACTGAAGAGTCGCCACCTAATTCTATTTATTCCCGAAGAGGGAAAGGGAAGATATAGATACAACCCGGGGAGAAAAGGATGAGGACAAAGGTCAACGGAACCATTGTCTGGGTTCGGGAGTCGGTTATGTAGGGGGAAGGTATTAGCACCCCCTACATCCATCGTACTCGATGGGAACCATCTAAGTTAACGCGCGTGAAAGGATGTCTATGCTTTAAACGAATTGCTTGCTAGAGGGAAATGAGTTGAATTATAAGTTAGATTGAACCTAGGTGCTCGGCAAGGATTGAGATCCTCGTGCCTACGTACTCCCGCGTGCAATGGGAAAGTCAGAGCCTCGTAGTTCGGCCTACTAAGGGTAATGGATGTTGATTTTATTACCTTTCGTCGATGAAAGGGTTTAGGAGTTGAAATGCACTAAAGACTATGGATAATTTATCTCGCCCAACAAGACGAGTGTCCTGCGTCGAAATAATCGGAGCGAGTAACGAAAGCTCGTTATCCTCCTTTCTACCGCTTAAGGCTCGTGGCGTACAAATCTTCTCGTATTATTAAAGTGTTTTATTTCCTAAGACCGCTTGACGTTGGATCAAGGGTTTGGATCTAATCGAAACGTTTTGGTTTTTTGAGGTTAAAGGGTGCATGCGAATGGAGGTTATTTTTTGTAGTTTGTCAGCGAGGCACAATGCGCTCGGCTCGCAAGGATAGGAGGATCCTAATAAACGAAATAATAACTGGAAAATAAAGTGCAAGTGTGCAAGTGAGATCGCTTGGCGTTGGACCAAGGATTCGGAATTAAATAAAATGCGGAAAATAAATACGTACAAGGTAAGGGGAGAGGGATACAAAGTAAATACAGGGGATTGCGAGAAATAAAGAGGTCTCGTTGTAGTTAGCCCAAGAGAAAGCGTGTGTGCAGTGTGTTTGAACTATTCGAAGGTGTTTGGGCTGTTTAATCGGGACGCAACTATTCGAAGGCGTTGGACCTTTTCGGGACGCGGCGAAATTTGGTTCGTTTACTGCCTTAGAGCCGATTTAATGAAATCGTTCTATGAGGAGTCGAATCGTAATTTAAAATGCGAATTAAATGAATAAATTAAATGAATTGAATTGCGAAGAATTAAATAGAATAATGAATATAAAATAATAAAATAAATCGTATTCGAGAATAATAAATAAATTATATTACAAGTTTTTTTTGTTCAAAATAAAAATAATAGAATAAAATAAAAGAGGGCCTCATATTGACCGCTCATCACCGATTAAATGTAATCGGGCGAAAACGGCCTTTTATAATATCATCGGCCCTAAACAAAATTAAAATTAAAATCAAAAAGTGAAGAAATAATAAAAAAAAGAAACTAAGTGATCTAATTAAGATAGGAATAAAATTTGTTAAACCTGAACAAGAACAAAATAACTTAAAACTATTTTCTAAGAAATAAACTACAATCAATTAAATTAAGATTTTCAAAACGAAATAAATAAACAAAAACATTAAAAAAGGAAACGCAAGGTTGGTGTTCGGAGGAGAATGTGGGTGTAGTGTTTAGAAATCAATGATTTCTGGACTTATAAAGTCCATCCATAACATACAGAGAAAAACATAAGATTTCAATTAATAAAAGCTAAACAAAACATAAAAGAAAAAGCAAAATTTCAGCATAAAGAAAATAAATTAAAACAAAAAGAAAACAATGGACAACGAAATTTTTATTAAAAAAAAAAAGACTGGGACAAAATAAAGTATCAAAAGTCCCTTTTCAACATAAAGCAATGAGAGAGAGAAAGAAGCCTCACACAAGCCGCTGGTGTCCTTCTCTCAGCTTCTCGCGGTTCTCGGTGAAGGAGTGCTTTTGATTTGGTTTCGATGGCTTCGCGTGGTGAAGGAAGAGGATGTTCGGCGGATGATTCGTGTGGTTCTGTGGTGGTTCGACGGCGGCTATGGCTTCGAAAAAGGGTGGTCGGCGTTCAGCTCCTCTCTCGCGCGGCTTAAAGGAGGGGTTTTCCGGCGCGGTGGCTTGGTGATGGTGATGATACGGTTGCTGTGCAGAGAATGGAGGCGCGGCTGAGGGTGGTTTTTTACTGTGTTTTCTTGAACGTGGTTTTCACAGGTTTGGTGAGCTCGCGGATGGTGGAGGTTATGGCTGGGTTTCGATCGATGGGTTTGGGTGAGCTGTGGTGTTCAAATTGCAATGGTTTGCGGCGGATTGGTGCGATTTGGGTGTTGCGGTTTTGATTGTGTTCGGATCTGGTGCGGGTTCAACGATTTGAAGGCTTCTTTACCGTGGATTGCTGGTTTCGGTGCCTCAGATTGTTCTCTCACTGCGCGTTGTTTCAGCTCGATTTTGATGCGGTGAAATCACGATTTCAATAACACAGTGAGTTTTGGTTCGATGTTTTCATGGTTTTTTTTAAGATTTAGGCTTGGTTTTGGTCGAGAGTGATACGACGGAAGTGAGTGAGGGAATGGCGGTGTAGCACGGTGGCTTTATGGTATTTTCGGTTTTGGAATGCTTTGTGTTTTTGTTTGATGAAGGTTGAAAAGGTTGAGGTTGAGAAGAGGGCTGGGTTGTTTTTATTGGTTTTCGGGTTTCTCACGGAAGTCTCACTCGGATTTGGTTTCTTGTATTTTCCTTTCAGATTTCATGATTCAATTTTCTGGTTTTTTTTGTGGTTTGGAATGGATTCTGAAGGTATGTTTGAGTTATGGTTTGTTGGAAAAAAAGAATTGCAGAATTTTAAAGTTATTTTTGTGAGAATAGTAGTTTGAAGGTTTGTGAGATATAGATGTAAGAATGATATATGAAAGTGTTTTGAAGTTTCTGTGAATTTTTGAAGCTTGAATTTTTTGATTTCTACAGGGTAAACTTATGGCTATCCAAGCTTAGAGAAGAATGTGAGAAAAACTGTTTTTATAGAGAGTGGAAAAGGGATAAAATAGGAAGATTTGGGGAAAGAATTGGATAAGGATGAAGTTGAATTACAGGCTGTGTTTGTGAAATGCGTTGGTGAATGGAATGAATGACTATACTGCTTACTACAAGTAGTATTGGTACACTTTATGTGCTGTGTTGGAAATGAGAATGATATTGCATTAAACTATGTGATTGATTTTGGGGTAATATGAATAATAATAATATGAATAATAATAATAATTACAAGTTAAAAATAATATGAATAACAATAGTAATAATAATATGAATGAAAGTTAAAAATAATAATATGAATAATAATAATGATAATGACTTAATATAATTACAAGTAATAATAATGATGATAAAAAATATATGTATGATAATATAACGATAGTAATAACAATATAAGTTTGAATAATAATAAAAATAATAATATGTAATTTTATAAAATAAAAATAATAGATAGTGATGATAAAAAGGAATAGCAATAATAAGAAAATAATAAAAAATGACAAAACTAATAATAATAATAATAGTGAAAAAGGAGATGGAACTTTTGTAGCTTTTAATTGGAATAAAAAAATGTGATAAAAAAATAAATTTAAAAAAAGAAAATAGTTTAATGAAAAAATGGAAGAGTGATTTTTTAGAATTAATAATGGGCCTAAAAAGGAACGAAATAGCATAAAAGAAAATACACTTTTTTTGAAATTTTGGAGATAAAATGCGACATATTTATTTGAATCTTTTCGAGTAAAATGTATTATTATTTTTTTTATATTTTTTCGAAACAATGGCTAGACATTAAAATGGTGCGGGTAGGACAAATTTGGGGTATGACATGGTGCAAGTTCATCCAGTAATCCCAGAAAGCCTTTTGTGGGACCCCGAAGGGCCGGTGAAACAAATTCCATTCATGCAGGCAGGGGCAGGCCTCAGTATGCTCACCGGTCAGTAGCAACAATTACCATTCCAGCTCCGATTCCTCAACAATCAGCATATCCTCAACAACAACAACCACAGTATCAACAACAAGTTCATTATCCGCAACAAAGAACCTACAACAATAGCAATAACAACCAACAACAGCGTCCTTTCCAGCAAAGGCCATCACAAGCAAACAGGGTAATTGACCCAATCCCAATGCCGTATGCTGCACTCTTGCCACAACTCCTGAAGCTCAACCTAGTTGAGTTAAGGACATTGGCACCTCCAGATCCTCTTAATTTGCCAAAGAACTATGATGACAATGCCAGGTGTGCATTCCACTCAAACGCACCGGGGCATAATATTGAAAAATGCAGGGCCTTACAAATGAAAGTCCAAGACCTGGTGGACTCAAAAGCTCTCAACTTTGCACCTCCTCCGAATGTCACAAGGAATCCAATGCCTAGTCACAACGGGCCTAGGATTAATGCTATTGAGGAAGGCAAACCATCCACATTGATTAGTAGTGTTGCACAAATTCGAACGCCTTTGGTTGAAATCAAAGCTCAACTTTTAGAATGCCAAGTGATCCCTGGGTGTGAGCTCGGCTGTGGGTATTGCAATATTGCCGTCAATGGGTGTGAAAGATTGAGAAACGGCATAGACAGTATTATCAAGGAGGGTATCCTTCAGATTACGACAACAGCGCCTACAACTCCAACAATTTCTGCATCAACAATCCCAGATACTCCTACAACGTCAGCAACCATTGTTCCAACGGATTCTACTACAACTCCAACAACTGCTCAATCAATCACTTCAACGCATGCAAGTTCAGTCACCATTCCTGCTACAACTTCAACACCCATCCAGTCAACGATATCTTCTACAACATCAGCTGCAATTGATGAAATCGTCTCAACGGTTACAATATACTATGATCCTGCGAATGTTCCTTCCGACAACTCACAAAATACCACTCCTGTCAGAGCTCCGGTTACCATATACTATGATCCACACACCATTGTGGTCCCTTCTGCAGCTGCTATCAGTCCAGTCACTATCACAGTGCCTGGGCCAGTTCCTTACGAAAGCAATAATGCCATCCCTTGGCATTATGGCTCAGATCTATACTGCGAGGGCAGAAAATCACTTTGGAATCATCGACTTCTTCACCTCAGATAGGTAATGTGGGGGGAGGTTGAGGCTTCACTAGAAGCGGACGTCTCTTTGCCTCGCAAATTCCAAGACCCATTGCCGAAGCAGAAGCTGCTGCTAAGGCAAAAAGGGAAGAGTATGGTGCAAGAAGAACAAGTTGCTAAAGAAGTTTTGAAGACTCATTTTGATCAAGAGGTTGATGAATTCATGAGAATCATAAAGAAAAGTGATTACAAGGTGGTAGACCAGCTTCACCAAACACCTTCCAAGATCTCCATATTATCATTGCTAATGTGCTCCGAGGCTCATCGGAACGCACTTCTGAAGGTCCTGCACGCAGCTTATGTGCCGGAGGAGATTACCGTCAATCAATTAGAGGTTGTGGTTGGAAATGTCAACGCTAGTAATGGACTAGGGTTTACCAACACTGATTTGACAACGGAAGGTCGCAATCACAACAAGGCTTTGCACATTACCTTGGAGTGTAAGGGTGCAGTTCTTTCTCACGTACTGGTAGACACAGGGTCATCCCTCAATGTCCTGCCCAAGAAAGCCCTTGTGAAGCTGGAGTATGATGGATTGGCACTACGCCCAAGTAACTTGGTAGTGAGGGCCTTTGACGATTCTAAAAGATCAGTTCTGGGAGAAATAGAGTTACCAATAATGATTGGCCCGCAGGTTTTCAAAACGACCTTCTTTGTGATGGATATACAGGCTGCCTACAGCTGTCTATTGGGTAGACCATGGATACACGCCGCTGGCACCGTGACGTCAACCCTTCACCAGAAGTTAAAATTCGAGTGGGAAGGCCAAGTCATTAACATTTGTGGGGAGGAGGATATTTTTGTTAGCCAGCTGGCTACTTTCAAATACATTGAGATGGATGGAGAGATCCATGAAACCATGAGACAAGGGTTTGAGGCCCTTAATATTAATGAAACATCTGTTGTGCTTGGGACCTCCATCACATCATATCAGCAAGCCCGTGTAACACGGTGGGAGAACTGACTTTAGTTATGTTGCGGATAGCAAGAGTCGCCACCGACTTTTATTTTATCCAAAGGAAAGGCATAAAAGAACAGGAAAGACCTTTTAAAAGATTTTTGGGTCCGGGGGGTAGGTTATGTAAAGGGAAGGTGTTAGCACCCTTTACATCCATGGTTATCCATGGGCTCTTAGTTACTTAGCTCACTTTAAACTGTTTTTGAAATGTGTAGTGTGTGAATAAAAATTCTCTTAAGTGTTTATAATGACCCATGTACGGATGCGTATAAACCTTTGTTTTGAAAATTTTTGTTTGAAATTGTGAAGTGTTTGAAAAGTTTTGAAGAGTGAGCAAGTAGCTATGAGGAACCTACCCTAAGTTTGAGTCTTTTCTGTTCTTGAATCCCTTAAGTGGTAAGACTATCCCTATTATTAAGGAATAGGTAGTCATTACCTTGGATGTGAGGGACAATTGAAGGGACATTTGTTATTTAGGCAACCATGGGGTGTATAAGCAATTCGAAGGGACTATCATCTTTATTCGAAAGGGACAAGATCATTACGAAGGCAACACTCGAAAGGGACTTGATCTTTTATCTGTTAAGGGACTAGATGACTTTATTTTGAGGGACTTTTGCTTTATACACCCTACTTGACCTTTTTGATTAGGCAACATGAGAGGTATCCCTAAGGAAGTGAGATGGCGATCAAAGATCGACTTACGTGTGTGAGTGTACAATTTTTAATATTTATCTTTAAATTTAAATGATCTAAATTAATTTTAAATATACAAACATGTTGCACTCCCTATTTACTAACCATAGCATAAAATATAAATAATAAACATTATTACTAAATATTACACCAAGGAACAATTACATAATAATAATTAAGCAAAATTAAATATAATAAGCAAAAATAAATAAATAATTATAATTGGGTTAGTGAAAATAATAATAATAAAAGTAATACCAAATTAAATGGGGTTAGTAATAATAAAATATCATAAGAATATAATTAATAATAATAATGAAATAAACAAGAATATTATAATAATTAAAAGTTCAATTTTATAAACAATTATTATTTAATATTAAAATATAAACAATTATACTAATTATTATAAAGTTTTAAGTTATGTGCAAAATTATAAAAATAAGTTAATGATAAACATATTATAGAAATAAAATTATAATTACAAAATTAATTTAGCAATTTTTATTTATTTCTAAACATATATTTAAAAATTATTTATATACAAAAATTAAGTTATAAACTATTTATGCCATATTATTATATTAACAAAATTAAATTGAAAATTTTAATTTTAAACATATTTATATACAAGATTTAAATTATAAACAAATTATAAACCATATGCATATTATGAAAATAAAATTAATTATAATTATATTTACACAAATTAAGTTAAGAATTTTATTGTTTTAAACATAATTTAAAAATTATTTACATTATTAAGATTACCTAATGATAATTTGTAAATAAATAATATTAATAAAAAGTATAGAAACATAATTAACATTTATATAAACAATTAGGATTTTAAAAAAAATATATTTTTAGGGTTATAGTTTTAATTAGGATTAATAATAATAATGAACAAGCAAAAACAAATTAATGGAGAAAAAGAGAAAAAACTTACCTTGGCTGGGAATTGAACCCAGCCCCTCTGCTTTACACAACCTTCAGCCAACAACATCAACCACTGGGCCAGCGCGCGCGTTGTGAGCAATGGATGAGTACAAGCCCTCATATATTAATCCTGGAAATACAAGTGAAATAAAGCAAAAAAAATGGAGAAGCTGGGATTCGAACCCCTGCCCTGGTCTTCATACGCGCATGCATTTACCAGCTGAGCCATTACAGCGTTTTTGAAATATAATATAAACAACTCATAATAAAACAAGTCCAATTTTCAAATTGTATTTTTCGCGCCAGATCACTTCATCTTCAACCTCCAGACTTGCGAATTTTCCTGCAAAATTTGCAACCAATTTTCCTGCGAAATTTCAAATGGCTGGGAACCCTACGAAATTCAAACATCATCATTTACTTAAAATTTTGTTAAATTGAATACATAAATATAATCCAGACATCATTTTCAATTGATCTACGATTTTATAATTCATTTATATTCACTGAATCATTAAACCCTAATATGAAGGTCATGAACCCTAGAATGGCACTATACAATTCGGCCATGGTTTCTTCAATTAAACCGCCCAGAATTCATCACAAACCTTCATTAAACACAAATCAATAAGCAAAATCCATTAATAACATGTAAATTATTATGAACGAAAAATAAAAAAAAAACGTGAAAAATTGATTCGGGTTTATCAATGTGAGATGCTATGGGGCAATGTAATGATCAGGTTATGTTCCATGACATCCAAGGAACCTATTTCAACCTTTAAAATGCTTTGATAAGCCTTCTATCAAAGAATCCGAATCAAGGTTTTTTGTGAGTTTTTTGAAATTTGAATGTGCACTTGGAGGCTCTGAATTCGTCCCCTTGTACATTGGTTATCTTCATGTACTTATAGTGAATGAATTAGGTCAGAAAGTTTGATGAATTTGTGGGCTTTAGGGATAACTTGAGATTGAAGAAACCAATTATTCATAAATGTCCAAAGATCACACCAAACCTTTTTATTTCTGTTATGCACGAATTTGGATGGCATCTAATCAACTTGAATGTCATTTAAAGGCTTCTAGAAGAAGAATCATGTTCAAATATTGATTTTTTTGATTTTATTTTGATTTAATATGTATTTAAATGAATAAAATCCAAATAAATATTAAATAAAATAAAAAAAATCAGAAATTGCATGGGTTGGGTCGTGTTTGGTATTTTCATAAAGATGGGATAGCAATTTGGTGGGCTTATTTAGCAAAAATTTGATTTTAGGCCTTATTTGCTTCATAAACTTCCCTAAAATTTCCCAACTTTGCAAAGGCACAAATCCTTCAATTTTAATGCTATGAGGGTGTTCTTGTACATTTTGGAAATCTTGAAGAGTCCTCTAACCAACCCCACTGGTTTCATGTCCATATCATTTACCATTCTCAAGTTATGCCCTTTTGAAGTTGTTGACTTTTTGTTGACTTTCAAAAGGACCTATAATGTCTCAGCTCATACCTTCCAAATGAAGCATTTTTGGGCTTGGCTTGTGAGACACAAAGTTGTAGAGAATTCAATTTCCTTCAAAATGAGCTTTGGATCGAAACTTGGTGATGAAGCATGTGAAAGTTATGGCTGGTCAAAGTTCAGTTGACTTTTCCTAAGGAAACCCTAATTTAGAAACTCCTGATTCTTGATGATCTGGAATCTCCTTGATGAATCATGATCAACCCTTGATAAAATGATGAATTGTACTTCATATACTTGATGTTGGCAAAACATCATGAAGTTTTACTTTGGTTTGACCACAGTTGACCTCAGTTTGACTTTTTAACTGCTTTGACTGGTTTTGACTTATCTGATCATTTGACTGAGCAAACCTTTGAGAAAAGTCTTGAAACTTGTCATGGGGGTTCTTAAACACATATAAGATGTTATGAAGCTTACTTGAAGTCTTGGAAGTCCATTTAGCCTGATTAAAGTCAAAACCCTAGTTTTGGATGCACTGCTTAGGAGGTGCATTGTCTGAGGGAATTGTCAACTCTTCTGACCAATTGTGAACTTTATGAACCATCATAAGATATCTTCTGAACCTTGTGAACCTCATGGGAGGTCTTGTGAACCTTTTGAACCTCATAAAGTGTCTTGTAGACTTCATGAACCTCATGAAAGATCTTGTAAGTATTGTGAACCTTGTGAACCTTGTGAACCTCATAAAGTGTCTTGTAGACTTCATGAACCTCATGAAAGGTCTTGTAAGTATTGTGAATCTTGTGAACCTTGTGAACCTCATAAAGTGTCTTGTAGACTTCATGAACCTCATGAAAGGTCTTGTAAGTATTGTGAACCTCGTGAACCTTGTGAACCTCATAAAGTGTCTTGTAGACTTCATGAACCTCATGAAAGGTCTTGTAAGTATTGTGAATCTTGTGAACCTCATAAAGTGTCTTGTAAACTTCATGAACCTCATGAAAGGTCTTGTGAACCTTGTGAACCTTCTTGGCACACAAAGTTTTGTTTTGTGAGGGCAAATTTTGGGGTGCAACAGCTGCCCCTGTTCAATTTTCTGAAACCTGAGGGGTTTGATTGGTATATTTGCCAGTCGTGACCTGGAAGGTTGAAGGGGATTGAACACAAAAGCCCAAAAATTTGCACTCACCGGTGTGTAGAGTGATACTGATGACTAGTTGAATATGCTTGAGTGGGCTTAAAGATGCCACTTGGAGAAAAGTTCTTCAGATACATTTCTTGGAGGATAAAGCAGTCCAAAATATGAAGATATAATGATAGCTTTCAGGAAGATAAACAACGTCCTGAGGTAGTGGTGATAGCTTTCAGGAAGATAAACAACGTCCCGAGGAAATGATATGCTTTCAGGAGGATAAACAACGTTCTGAGGTAATAATATGCCTTCAGGAGGATAAACAACGTCCTGAGGAAGTGGTAACCTTTGGGAAGATAAACAACGACCCAAGGTAATAATGTGCTTTCAGGAGGATAATAACATCCTGAGGAAGTGGTAACCTTTTGGAAGATAAACAACGGCCCAAGGTCGTGATATGCTTTCAGGAGGATAAACAACGTCCTAAGGAAATGATATGCTTTCAGGAGGATAACCAACGTCCTGAGGTAGTAATATGCTTTCAGGAGGACAAACAACGTCCTGAGGAAATAATATGCTTTCAGGAGGATAACCAACGTCCTGAGGTAGTGATGATAGCTTCCAGGAAGATAAACAACGTCCCGAGGAGATAATATGCTTTCAGGAGGATAAACAACGTCCTGAGGTAGTGATATGCCTTCAGGAGGATAAACAACGTTCTGAGGAAGTGGTAACCTTTGGGAAGATAAACAACGGCCCAAGGTAATAATGTAACCTTTGGGAAGATAAACAACGTCCTGAGGAAATAATATGCTTTCAGGAGGATAAACAACGTCCTGAGGAAATGGTAATAGTTTTCAGGAGGATAAACAACGTCCTGAGGAGATGATATGCTTTCAGAAGGATAAACGACGTTCTGAGGAAATAATGTAACCTTTGGGAAGATAAACAATGGCCCAAGGTAATAATATGCTTTCAGGAGGATAAACAACGTCCTGAGGAAATGATATGCTTTCAGGAGGATAACCAACGTCCTGAGGTAGTAATATGCTTTCAGGAGGACAAACAACGTCCTGAGGAAATAATATGCTTTCAGGAGGATAACCAACGTCCTGAGGTAGTGATGATAGCTTTCAGGAAGATAAACAACGTCCCGAGGAGATAATATGCTTTCAGGAGGATAAACAACGTCCTGAGGTAGTGATATGCCTTCAGGAGGATAAACAACGTCCTGAGGAAGTGGTAACCTTTGGGAAGATAAACAACGGCCCAAGGTAATAATGTAACCTTTGGGAAGATAAACAACGGCCCAAGGTAATAATATGCTTTCAGGAGGATAAACAACGTCCTGAGGAAATGGTAATAGTTTTCAGGAGGATAAACAACGTCCTGAGGAGATGATATGCTTTTAGAAGGATAAACGACGTTCTGAGGAAATAATGTAACCTTTGGGAAGATAAACAACGGCCCAAGGTAATAATATGCTTTCAGGAGGATAAACAACTTCCTGAGGAAATGATATGCTTTCAGGAGGATAACCAACGTCCTAAGGTAGTAATATGCTTTCAGGAGGACAAACAACGTCCTGAGTAAATAATATGCTTTCAGGAGGATAACCAACGTCCTGAGGTAGTGATGATAGCTTTCAGGAAGATAAACAACGTCCCGGGGAGATAATATGCTTTCAGGAGGATAAACAACGTCCTGAGGTAGTGATATGCCTTCAGGAGGATAAACAACATCCTGAGGAAGTGGTAACCTTTGGGAAGATAAACAACGGCCCAAGGTAATAATGTAACCTTTGGGAAGATAAACAACGGCCCAAGGTAATAATATGCTTTCAGGAGGATAAACAACGTCCCGAGGAAATGATATGCTTTCAGAAGGATAAACAACGTTCTGAGGTATAAGAAGCTTTCAGGAAGATAAACAACGTCCTGAGGGAATGATAGTTTTCAGGAGGATAACAACGTCCTGAGGAAATGATGTAACCTTTGGGAAGATAAACAACGGCCCAAGGTAATAATATGCTTTCAGGAGGATAAACAACGTCCTGAGGAAATGATGTAACCTTTGGGAAGATAAACAACGGCCCAATAGTCACAAGTTGTTAATGAAGTCTGTCGGAGAATTAACCTGAAAAAACAAGATTATAACATCCTGCACAGTAACATTAGTTTATGCATTATGTATGCATGTATAATATGATGCACTTAAGTAAGGTATTATGTATCTAGGTATATGTATGTTATGATGTAAATGATGTATATATGCATCATGCAGCCTGAAGCGTCTGGATATCTTTGTATAACAACTGCTGGCCCGGGAAAATAAATCCCGATTCGTTGCTGAAGAATATGAGGAACTCGTTCCCATATTGTTTGATAATATAGTATATACAACCTCCCATCTTCGTTCGATAGTAAGGTATACATAACCTTCCGTCTGCTGGGGATAGTAAGGTATACATAACCTCCCGTCTTCGTTTGATAGTAGGGTATACATAACCTCCCGTCTTCGTTCGTCGTACTCTTATTGGAAAGTAAATTCCCAAATATCCGTATGAGGATAAAAGAGATGGATATAAATTCCAGGGGAGATGTGACTTGAAATACTTATGAAGATGGATTTGCCCTACTGGAGATTTTGTGACTGTTTTGTAGAGATGAACCGGTGAAGCTTCGTTGGAATCCTTCCCTCGTTCGTCCTTAGTAAATACTATTACAGCATTTTCATGCATTTCTGGTAAACATCAATCATATTAAGCATTTATGCATTTCTGGTAAACATCAATCATATTCAAAAGCATACATACATTCGAACACAACCAATGGACGTTTCGCTTATGAAAATAGGGTAAAAGTAAATTTGGATTCAGAGGGAAAAGTAAAGTTGAACTT
Organism: Lathyrus aphaca; assembly: GCA_963966055.1. Classification (NCBI taxonomy): domain Eukaryota; kingdom Viridiplantae; phylum Streptophyta; class Magnoliopsida; order Fabales; family Fabaceae; genus Lathyrus; species Lathyrus aphaca. The sequence goes on from OZ014523.1 coordinate 168,858,602, forward strand.
GAAAACAAAATCGTTTCAACTTCGAGAGTGTATAACCAATTGGATTTGGAGCTCCTGAAATTTTTAACTTTCCTGAATACCTTCCCAGAAATCCTCATAGCTGGATCTGAAGATATGATACTGACACCATCTGATACTACCGGCGTAGACAATTAATTCCCACAATGACTTCTGCTGAGAACTCCAAATCAAGGTAATATAACGAGAGGAATGTGTCTTCAAATTGTAATGGATCATATACGCTCCGGCTACTAGATTTGAAAAGAAAGCATTGCCCCTTGGTTGAGGATGAATTGTCCCAAAAGGGAAGTATCTGAATGTAGTTACCTCAGGAGAACTAAGCAGAATGCCCCATAATAATATGCCCTTGACATCATGAACTTTGCAGTGTTACCCTTGGTAATTCAAATATATGAGAAGAGCTACCCCTGGCTATTAAGCACTGTTAGATCTGGAACTGATTGCCCCGAATGATTTGAACAGTAACTTGGTATGCCCCCTTGATTAGGAAACAATGACCATGCCCCTGGCATTATGAATTCTGTAATGTTACCCTTGGCACTTCAGATAGATGAGGAGATCTGCCTCTGGCTGCTTAAACATAGTTGAATCTTGTCCTGATTTCCCCAAATGAGTTAGGCAGTATCATGGCCTGCCCCCTTGATTGGGAGATAATGATTATGCCCCTTTGTATACATGGACTTTGATCCAGGAAGCAACTTTGTTTATCGGAAGGACTTTGAACATTCATCCTGTAAGTTTCTCTGTTTATCAAACACTCAAGTATATGCAAACAAATATATTCAAAAATGCAATGCTTATGTCTGTCTTGATGTTTTGAAAAAGATTTATTTTAGAAAAACAGTTTTTTGTGAAAATTGTGATATTAACTCAAGTTTTATAATAAGCCCTAAAGGAGTCAGGATACCTTTTTGTAGCAGTACGCTTTCGAACTAACCATGCTTCAGTTAGGACTTTTAAAGGGTTGTAACGTGGCCTGGTTCACAGTTTAAGAAACAAAGGATAAAGGCTCAAATTTTATTTGTACCCAACCCAATCTCCATGATGTTCTTCAGTCCTATACTCAGTTAACTTATGCATTGAGGCTTAAAGGAGTTTGGAATTGTAACACTGACATTTATGATGGTTCAGAAACCAAAAATTTATTTGAACATTCAGTCATCTTTCTTTGTTGAGGATTCATAGTGACCTCTTTTTTCTTTTGACTTTGTTATATCTTCTTTTTGCCTGAACTGTTTGTTTCAAAATTACAGTCAGCGGAATTTCTCATTTTTTTTACTAAGTCTCCTTCATAGGTTTTGACTTAGTGGGTTTTTCTTTTGCTGGATATTGACTGTCAGGTTTAATGATTACAGAGAACCATCATTAGTTGTGTACAACACAGATAATTGGCATATTTGAGTTAACCGAGTAACTACCCTGCCCCGGGTTATGAATAAGGGTTTTAATTTGTGTGAGAATAAAAACTCCTACTTCATAGGCTCAAAAGGGTTGACTAGGGATTAACTTCCTTATATCTCCACTGTTTAGGAATTGAAACAATGCCTGTACATCGTCAGCATAGTCTGTTCAAAAGCATATTGCCTAATATTATGGTATTGTTTTCGTCATCCTCCTTCTACAGGCTTATAGCTTTATCAGGAGTTAAATATCACAAAATAGAAATATGAAACATACTTCAAAACATAGTGAAACGAATGGATTAATTCAAGACAAACATATGCAATGCATTAATGAAAACAAAAGTTTAACATAATAGTAAGTGTTTAAACAAATAAAAGAAATTACAAATGAAAATTCAAATGTTGTCCCATCCAGTTGGTTGAATGTCTTCAATTGCAATTTATGAACTTTGAGGAGCAGTATACTTCACCCTGAAATCAAATTTACCACTTGGATGTCCCAAGGTGCCCCATATCTCAACAGGAATAGGTAGGCTTCCTTTCTTGCTACACTGGGCAACTTGTCCTGCAACTTCGGTGTTTGATAGGTGATAGTAGAATTCAACTTGACCTTCTGAAGTAACCTCTAGGATTCCTTCGTCAATCAGGTCTTGGATCTTTTTCTTCAATGTCCAACAACTATTAGTATCATGTCCAGGACAGTTGGAGTGATACCCACACCTTGCCTTGGGATTATAGTGACGAGAGGAAGTTTTAGGATTTTGAGGAGAATTTTTCAAGGGAATTAGTTTCATCTCCAACAAGCATTGCAGAACTTGTGACATTGGAGTGCTGAATTTGGTAAACTGTCTTCTACATCCCTTGTGTTGAGGTGGATTAACTTTACCATGTCTTTTTTCTTTAACTGAAGAACAATCAGTGGTAACCGGTTTCTTACCTTCTTTTATCCTCATCTTTCTTTCAACCAAATCAGCTTGTTTTGACGGAGATTGATTGACAATTAGATTCCTGACTTCATTACTTTGAAGTTTTTGGACAAAGGTTCTCAGCTCTTCTTGCCCCTGAGCTAAACTTTGGATAAGAGCCACCTGGCCATTCATCTGGATCCTCCTTTCTGTTATCTCAGCTTGCAATTGTTCCAACTGGCCATCCTTGTTGTCCTCAGGACTCTTCTTCTTAGCCAGCAATGTCTTCAACTCATCTTGTCCCTTGGACAAGTTCAGAATCAACTCTTGGAATCGGGCATTCTGAGCCTGGAGATCTTTGACTGTTTGTTCAAGAGCCATTGCTGAAATAAACAGCGAGAAGATAAGAAACCTGTGCACAATAAACCTGTGATGCAATGATATGGTATGCAATGTTTTTCAAGGACCGCAAGATTTAAATTTGCTTAAACAACCAAGAATGTAATCTTTTATTAGTAATGAATTTGTTTTGCCTCTTGGGTTTACAGAAAATGAAATGAAATAAATACAAGAGATGGGGTTTTAAGTCTCCCATGGACGTTTCCTCTTTGTGTTGAGGTATGAGTTGAGATTTCGTTCCTCATGAAGTTGCTTTGTTAGTTCCAGGATTCTTTCTTGGCTTGCTTTGTAATGAGCCTCGAAAGTATCCCTCTGCTCCTTCAACTGGATCCAGGATCTCTGCAAGTCTTCCATGTCAGTAGGCATGTCTGGGTGAAGGATGGTATAAGAAGTATCTCCTTCAGCAACAGGTTCCATGGTAACTGGCAGGATAGTAGGATATGGCATCATGAGAGTTTGAGCACGAGATCGCATCCATCTGAGGTAAGCTTCCATAGGAATAGTGTACTTGGGCTCCAGAGTCTTGCTGTCAACCTTGTTCACTTTTCCCCATGCTCGTATGAATCTCTTACGGTAACCTTGAAGATCGTTGTCGTAGTCAAACACAATGCCCTGAATCAACATGTCATGTGGACCATCACTCCGAGCGTAACCAAATTGTCGTAAAGCTAGAGAGGGGTTGTAGGTAATGCCTCCTCTTATGCCTAGAAGTGGCACATTAGGAAACTCCCCACAAAGGTCAATGATAGTGACATTCTCCATAGATCTGGAGCACCAATGGATATCTGAATGAGAGAGTGACATGATTCTTTTAGACCACCTGAACCCTTGTTCATTCTTCATCACTGAGCGAGGAAGGTGAGAAATAAACCACCTAGATAGCAAAGGTGTGCAGCACATCAGAGTTCCTCTTGCCCTTGTGGTACGAGTATGAAGAGAATGTAGGATGTCTCTAAGCAATGTAGGCACTGGATTGTGACTCAGGAATATGTTGATGGCATGAACGTCTATGAAATGATCTGGATTGGGGAACAATACTAAGCCATAAATCAGCAAGGCTAAGATCTCCTCAAAAGCATCATAGCTCATGGCCTTCAAGAACACTTGAGCCTTATCCATTAGCACCTTAGCAAGAATACCTTTAACTCCGCTTCTCGTTTCTAGAACAATGTCAGACTTCTTTAGATGTAGAGCTGCAGCAATAACCTCAGGTTTAGGCTCCTTTTCCAAGCCTGTGAAGGGTCTCTGATCAAGTACAGGTATACCCAGAAGTTTAGAGAACTCTTCCATTGTAGGAACCAGCTGGTAGTCGGGGAATGTGAAGCAATGGTGCTTAGGATCAAAGAACTGAAATAGGACACTCATCATGTCTTCATTGAACCCTGAGGTGACTAGATCCAATAGGTGAACATGTCTCTTGATAAACCGGGAATGATCAGACACTTGAGAAACCAACTCTTTAAGCTTAACAGGTATGCCTACAAAGTTGATCCTGATAGTGTTTCTACGAGCAAAAGCCATGACTCCTGCAACAAAGCACAAAGATAAATCCTTTGGTCCTTGAAATGGTTAGTGAAAATGCTATGCTTATGATGCATGATGATGTCATGATGTTATGTTCAATCACAAACATGTGGCACACACAAACAAGTCACACCATAGCCCTAGGTTTAAAGGCTTGCATGAGGTTTAAAGGTATGTACCCTCCCCTGAAGTTAGTTGGTTCATCCTGTCCTACAAAAGTAACCAGGTTCTAAGGGATCTCAATATCATTGATCCTTCACAAGGGTGGTTGTTCAGTAGGCAACTTACTTGCCAACCAAAACCCTCCAAGTTCAGAATCTCAATGAGTGTAGTATCGAGTATCAACCAACTTCAGTCTGCACCAAAGCCGGTTATCTCACTACTTTTCTAAAGGCCAAGATGGGATAACTAGGGTTCTAAAAGTTAGTTAGTGCGTTGACAACATATGGAAGCCTCATATTATCCTTAACTTGACTTAAGGAACATAATCACCAACCAAGAAGTCACACTAACTATGGCCACCAGATCAACCATATCGGTATACGCCGTATAGTTTCCTTGGTCTATTGCCATTTACCTAAGGTACACTAGATCCGGGTTAGGATCTTTCACACATAAGAGCACCCAACAAGTAAAGTAAAGCAAACAAAGCAAACAAATTTAAAGTGATCTAATTCCTAAGGGTACCCCTCTTTTATATTCTCCCCAGCAGAGTCGCCAGTTCTGTAACACGGTGGGAGAACTGACTTTAGTTATGTTGCGGATAGAAAGAGTCGCCACCAACTTTTATTTTATCCAAAGGAAAGGCATAAAATAACAGGAAAGACCTTTTAAAAGATTTTTGGGTCCGGGGGGTAGGTTATGTAAAGGGAAGGTGTTAGCACCCTTTACATCCATGGTTATCCATGGGCTCTTAGTTACTTAGCTCACTTTAAACTGTTTTTGAAATGTGTAGTGTGTGAATAAAAATTCTCTTAAGTGTTTATAATGACCCATGTACGGATGCTTATAAACCTTTGTTTTGAAAATTTTTGTTTGAAATTGTGAAGTGTTTGAAAAGTTTTGAAGAGTGAGCAAGTAGCTATGAGGAACCTACCCTAAGTTTGAGTCTTTTCTGTTCTTGAATCCCTTAAGTGGTAAGACTATCCCTATTATTAAGGAATAGGTAGTCATTACCTTGGATGTGAGGGACAATTGAAGGGACATTTGTTATTTAGGCAACTGTGGGGTGTATAAGCAATTCGAAGGGACTATCATCTTTATTCGAAAGGGACAAGATCATTACGAAGGCAACACTCGAAAGGGACTTGATCTTTTATCTGTTAAGGGACTAGATGACTTTATTTTGAGGGACTTTTGCTTTATACACCCTACTTGACCTTTTTGATTAGGCAACATAAGAGGTATCCCTAAGGAAGTGAGATGGCGATCAAAGATCGACTTACGTGTGTGAGTGTACAATTTTTAATATTTATCTTTAAATTTAAATGATCTAAATTAATTTTAACTATACAAACATGTTGCACTCCCTATTTACTAACCATAGCATAAAATATAAATAATAAACATTATTACTAAATATTACACCAAGGAACAATTACATAATAATAATTAAGCAAAATTAAATATAATAAGCAAAAATAAATAAATAATTATAATTGGGTTAGTGAAAATAATAATAATAAAAGTAATACCAAATTAAATGGGGTTAGTAATAATAAAATATCATAAGAATATAATTAATAATAATAATGAAATAAACAAGAATATTATAATAATTAAAAGTTCAATTTTATAAACAATTATTATTTAATATTAAAATATAAACAATTATACTAATTATTATAAAGTTTTAAGTTATGTGCAAAATTATAAAAATAAGTTAATGATAAACATATTATAGAAATAAAATTATAATTACAAAATTAATTTAGCAATTTTTATTTATTTCTAAACATATATTTAAAAATTATTTATATACAAAAATTAAGTTATAAACTATTTATGCCATATTATTATATTAACAAAATTAAATTGAAAATTTTAATTTTAAACATATTTATATACAAGATTTAAATTATAAACAAATTATAAACCATATGCATATTATGAAAATAAAATTAATTATAATTATATTTACACAAATTAAGTTAAGAATTTTATTGTTTTAAACATAATTTAAAAATTATTTACATTATTAAGATTACCTAATGATAATTTGTAAATAAATAATATTAATAAAAAGTATAGAAACATAATTAACATTTATATAAACAATTAGGATTTTAAAAAATATATATTTTTAGGGTTATAGTTTTAATTAGGATTAATAATAATAATGAACAAGCAAAAACAAATTAATGGAGAAAAAGAGAAAAAACTTACCTTGGCTGGGAATTGAACCCAGCCCCTCTGCTTTACACAACCTTCAGCCAACAACATCAACCACTGGGCCAGCGCGCGCGTTGTGAACAATGGATGAGTACAAGCCCTCATATATTAATCCTGGAAATACAAGTGAAATAAAGCAAAAAAAATGGTGAAGCTGGGATTCGAACCCCTGCCCTGGTCTTCATACGTGCATGCATTTACCAGCTGAGCCATTACAGCGTTTTTGAAATATAATATAAACAACTCATAATAAAACAAGTCCAATTTTCAAATTGTATTTTTCGCGCCAGATCACTTCATCTTCAACCTCCAGACTTGCGAATTTTCTTGCGAAATTTGCAACCAATTTTCCTGCGAAATTTCAAATGGCAGGGAACCCTACGAAATTCAAACATCATCATTTACGTAAAATTTTGTTAAATTGAATACATAAATATAATCCAGACATCATTTGCAATTGATCTACGGTTTTATAATTCATTTATATTCACTGAATCATTAAACCCTAATATGAAGGTCATGAACCCTAGAATGGCACTATACGATTCGGCCATGGTTTCTTCAATTAAACCTCCCAGAATTCATCACAAACCTTCATTAAACACAAATCAATAAGCAAAATCCATTAACAACATGTAAATTATTATGAACGAAAAAAAAAAACGTGAAAAATTGATTCGGGTTTATCAATGTGAGATGCTATGGGGCAATGTAATGATCAGGTTATGTTCCATGACATCCAAGGAACCTATTTCAACCTTTAAAATGCTTTGACAAGCCTTCTATCAAAGAATCCGAATCAAGGTTTTTTATGAGTTTTTTGAAATTTGAATGTGCACTTGGAGGCTCTGAATTCGTCCCCTTGTACATTGGTTATCTTCATGTACTTATAGATAATGAATTAGGTCAGAAAGTTTGATGGATTTGTGGGCTTTAGGGATAACTTGAGATTGAAGAAACCAATTATTCATAAATGTCCAAAGATCACACCAAACCTTTTTATTTCTGTTATGCACGAATTTGGATGGCATCTAATCAACTTGAATGTCATTTAAAGGCTTCTAGAAGAAGAATCATGTTCAAATATTGATTTTTTTGATTTTATTTTGATTTAATATGTATTTAAATGAATAAAATCCAAATAAATATTAAATAAAATAAAAAAAAAATCAGAAATTGCATGGGTTGGGTCGTGTTTGGTATTTTCATAAAGATGGGATAGCAATTTGGTGGGCTTATTTAGCAAAAAATTGATTTTAGGCCTTATTTGCTTCATAAACTTCCCTAAAATTTCCCAACTTTGCAAATGCACAAATCCTTCAATTTTAATGCTATGAGGGTGTTCTTGGACATTTTGGAAATATTGAAGAGTCCTCTAACCAACCCCACTGGTTTCATGTCCATATCATTTACCATTCTCAAGTTATGCCCTTTTGAAGTTGTTGACTTTTTGTTGACTTTCAAAAGGACCTATAATGTCTCAGCTCATACCTTCCAAATGAAGCATTTTTGGGCTTGGCTTGTGAGACACAAAGTTGTAGAGAATTCAATTTCCTTCAAAATTAGCTTTGGATGGAAACTTGGTGATGAAGCATGTGAAAGTTATGGCTGGTCAAAGTTCAGTTGACTTTTCCTGAGGAAACCCTAATTTAGAAACTCCTGATTCTTGATGATCTGGAATCTCCTTGATGAATCATGATCAACCCTTGATCAAATGATGAATTTTACTTCATATAATTGATTTCGGCAAAACATCATGAAGTTTTACTTTGGTTTGACCACAGTTGACCTCAGTTTGACTTTTTAACTGCTTTGACTGGTTTTGACTTATCTGATCATTTGACTGAGCAAACCTTTGAGAAAAGTCTTGAAACTTGTCATGGGGGTTCTTAAACACATATAAGATGTTATGAAGCTTACTTGAAGTCTTGGAAGTCCATTTAGCCTGATTAAAGTCAAAACCCTAGTTTTGGATGCACTGCTTAGGAGGTGCATTGTCAGAGGGAATTGTCAACTCTTCTGACCAATTGTGAACTTTGTGAACCATCATAAGATGTCTTGTGAACCTTGTGAACCTCATGGGAGGTCTTGTGAACCTTGTTAACCTCATAAAGTGTCTTGTATACTTCATGAACCTCATGAAAGATCTTGTAAGTATTGTGAACCTTGTGAACCTTGTGAACCTCATAAAGTGTCTTGTAGACTTCATGAACCTCATGAAAGGTCTTGTAAGTATTGTGAATCTTGTGAACCTTGTGAACCTCATAAAGTGTCTTGTAGACTTCATGAACCTCATGAAAGGTCTTGTAAGTATTTTGAACCTAATGAACCTTGTGAACCTCATAAAGTGTCTTGTAGACTTCATGAACCTCATGAAAGGTCTTGTAAGTATTGTGAATCTTGTGAACCTCATAAAGTGTCTTGTAAACTTCATGAACCTCATGAAAGGTCTTGTGAACCTTGTGAACCTTCTTGGCACACAAAGTTTTGTTTTGTGAGGGAAAATTTTGGGGTGCAACAGCCCGGAAGGTTGTTGAGGAAGGTACCTCCCAAGGCTGGGGCAAGCTGCTGCCCGTGGAGAAGAAAGAAGACCGATTCGGGTTGGGTTACAGACCAACTCGACAAGATCAACCAGAGGCTGCAAAGGAGCCCAAGTTTGTTAGCGGGGGAATGCTCACCCCGGATGCTGTGAACAATTTGGAAGATGAGTCAGAAGACGAGCACAACCTGGAAAGCTGGATACGTCCAAAGACCCCGGGGAGCCATGTCTTAAACTGGTCTTCCCAGGAAATTATAAGAGTTACTCCTGCAGAGTAATTATTATTTCCTGTGTTTTTCAAGCATGCATCAAGTCCTGCATCTTGCCCAAGATGTTAGGACTCATTTTTTAATCGGGTCATCTTGTATTTTGTGCAAAGATCAATTAATGAATATCAGGACATCTTTTGTAAATGAGTCTTTTCTTTTCCGCTCACTGTTTTTCATTTTTTCACTTTTTGTACAAAAATAAAATTGCAATGCTTTTCAAAATAAATAATTTCATTTTCACTTTTTCTAAGCAAGATAAAATTGATCACTAAAATGAACAAATCTAAACCCTTGCAGAAAGTGCCCTCCAGACTGCACCGACAACAACACTGCTATGACTTCGTATGACTTTGACAATCCGATTAATCAAGCTGATGAAAAGGTTGAAGAAGATTATGAGCTACCTGAAGAGCTAGCCAGGTTCTTGAGACAAGAGGAGAAGGTTATCACTCCTCATCAGGAGGAGGTTGAGACGGTTAATCTTGGTACGGAAGAAGACTTGAAAGAAGTTAAGATCGGGGCCTGCCTGCAAGATTCAGTAAAAGAACAGCTGATTGATATGCTTCGGGAATATGTGGATGTCTTTGCATGGTCTTATCAGGATATGCCAGGGTTGGACACCGACATTGTCATGCACAAGCTGCCTCTGAAAGAAGACTGCCCACCAGTAAAACAGAAGTTGCACTGTACTCGCCCAGATATGGCAATGAAGATAAAAGAAGAGGTACAAAAGCAGTGGGATGCCGGTTTCCTTGTTTTGACTAACTATCCGCCGTGGGTTGCTAACATTGTACCTGTGCGTAAGAAAGATGGCAAGGTGAGAATGTGTGTGGATTACCGGGATCTGAACAGAGCCAGCCCGAAAGATGACTTCCCTTTACCTCACATTGATGTATTGGTTGACAATACGGCTCAGTTCTCAGTGTTCTCCTTCATGGATGGATTTTCAGGATACAATCGGATCAAAATGTCACCTGAAGACATGGAGAAGACAACTTTCATCACACCCTGGGGCACATTCTGTTATAAGGGGATGCCATTCGGACTGAAGAATGCGGGTGCCACTTACCAACGGGCTATGGTAACATTATTCCATGACATGATCCACAAAGAAATTGAATGTTATGTGGATGACATGATTGCCAAGTCACTCACAGAAGAAGACCACCTGGTGAACCTACTGAAGCTATTCAAGCGTCTGAGGAAGTACCAATTGAAGTTAAACCCCAACAAATACACATTCGGGGTGTGATCCGGTAAGCTGTTGGGATTTATTGTAAGTGAGAAAGGGATTGAAGTTGACCCTGATAAAGTAAAAGTCATTCAAGAAATGCCTGCACCGAAGACCGAAAAAGAAGTTCGGGGGTTTCTAGGTAGATTGAACTACATTTCACGGTTCATATCTCACCTTACTGTAAACACCCCAAATTTGCCCTCACCCATTCACACCATGGCTTGTGATCTCTTCATATGCATAAAGTTCAATCATAGCATCTCATATTGCATTTTTGATTCACTGTATTGGTTCAAAGTCATCTGCATCTAGGGTTTGTGATCTGAGCAATCCAAGAACATTTGAGCCACTCCAAAGGTCATCAATCACTTCAAAGGGGTCCATGTATGTTCAAGCATCATATTGTATCCTCACAAAGTCAAGAAAGTCAAAGAATCACAAGAACTGAGAAAGGCATGGAAGCAGAGCCAGGTTTAACTGCACAGATGACCTAGAATTAGGGTTTTGGTTTCAGAGGCCATAACTCCAAATTTTTTGGTCATTCTTGTTTCTATTGGTCTCTATATGGTATAGGGATCATGCATATCAATTTTCATGAAGAAATTCAATGGGGAAGGCATCTGATCAAGAGTTGACTTCTTGAGCAAGTCAGTGTGAAATCAGGGCATCAGAGGCCCCCAATGACCCAACCAAAGGGTATTCTTCATCATTTTGAATGTTTATGATCTTTATTTGATCATATAAGATGTTGGAAGTTCACAAAATTGAAGAATTTCAAGCCATTTGCAAAGTTGACTTTTTGGGAAAATGACTTGTAATGGAAACTTGCCATTTTGGGAAACTTTTTCAACCCTTGCTTTTTGATTCAAAAATGCTTCAAATGGGAAAGCTTTGGTCATGAAAGTTGTAGAATGGATCATTCCCTTTTCAAAAATTAAAAGAACTCATTCTAATTCATTTTGGATCAAAAGTTATGGCTTGTCAAAGTTGGGAAAAATCACATAATTTCAAGTTTTCTACCAAAGAGGCAAAGTTGCAAAATCCCTTGCCAAGGCAAATTGAGACCTCAAAGTGACTTCTAAACTTTACACAAACATGAACCAATGTCTAAAATTCAGAATGCACTAAGGGATTGCCCATTTTCATGACTTATGGATCAAGAAACTTCAAAAGGGCCAAAGTTGATTAAAGTTGCAAAACATCATTCAAACCCTAATCCATTTGCTGGCTGGCTTCAAAACTGATCCTATGGCCCTCCTCATTCCTTGATACGCAGGACACCCCTCTTGTCCTTGGCTAACTATTGGCCCATACCTCTCTTACACAAAGCTTGACTTTTTTGCAAAAGACCCATACCAATCCCACAGTGACACACCAACTCTCTGCCCAACCAGAGCATGATATGTGGACATCAAGCAATCCAAAAACACACCATACACAAGCTGAATCCTCCCACTTTTGAGCACACACAAAATTCTGTCAAAAACTCTTTCTCTTCGAATTTCCCTACACAGCCATAAAACCTCAATTCTTTCTTCACCAGTGAACCACACATCCTCCATGGAACAAAAGCCCACCATTAAAACAACCTGAAACCCCTTAGAACACAACTGTAAAATCTGCTACACCAGAACTCATATTCACAAATCAGCCATCAACAAGAGTTTTGAAGCATTCCATTGAGCTCAGGAGTTTCAGGAGAGGCAGTTTGCACAAGAGAAAGGTCAGGAAAGCTCATCTTCACAGTTCTCCATCTCAGGTAGCTTCAAACTTCCAACTTTTCAGAGCTTGCTATTTTTGTTACAAAATGAAAGAGCACATCATGGGGATCACTCTGATGCTTTTAGATTTTAAAATGGTGTGAAAATGAACATTTTGTGCCTCTCTGAAGTTTTGCCCGTGAATGTGTTTGAGTTCGTTTCTCTTTGTTCATGACTGATAAATGGTTTTTGATGATGGATTTAGGTTTAGTTTGGGAAGGGGAAGGTTTCTGGGCAATTAATTTGACTTGGAGTAGCCTGTAGAGGAAACTAGGGTTTTGCCCTGCCGGAGAAGACGACCGGAGCTCATCTCCGGTCGCCTGAAGTTGATTAGGGTTAAACCTGTTTAATTACGCATCTTTAAATTCTGTCCCTAGGATATTGTTTCCCGCGTGCTTGTGGACGGCCCAGATGACTCATTATGCCCTAATCTTGATTAATTAAGTAAATCATAATTAATTAAATCAACTTTGAACCTCAGCCATCAGATTGCGCGCGTTTAGGAACTTTGAACCACGGCCTTGGATTCTGATTACTCCCAGTCTTGTTGACTTGCACGCGCAGCCTTTAGATCTCTCAACTTTCCATCTGAGCCACTCATATTGCATACTTCTCATTTTTATTTCATTTTCTTTATATTTTATTTCTTATATTTATTAAAAATAGCAAAAATAGTTAAAAAAATTCTGAAAATTTTTGTCACATCTTTCATTAATTTTTAAAAACCCAATTTTTTTTTTTTTGGCATTAAAAATTATTTTTAAATCATTTAAAAGTTTATTTTTAATTAGTTAATGAAAATTAATTATTTAAAAATACTTTTAGGTATTTAAAAATCACAAAAAAATTCACATGACATTTAGGAACATTTAGAAACATTGTCCAACTCTCAAACCAAATTTCTTTTTTGATCTTGATCCCTTTTGATAATTTTCTTTGTATTTAATTTCATTTCAAGGCAATATTTTATTTTAAACTTCAAAAATTCATTTCTGTCTAACCTTTGAGAGTTGGATCATGATTCTTTTTGCATTGCATCTTGTATGGCATGTAGTTTATAGGATAAAATTGGCTTGAATTGATCTTGCATTTTCAATTTGTTTTGCATTTTTCTTGACAAGGTACCTTAAAACCCTAGCAATCTTAGGAAATTCACAACTTTCACTAGGTTAAGAGTTGGATCCCCTCCTTTGGGCAGTGAGTTTGTATAGGTTTAAGGTTCCTTTGATTGCATTTTAAAATTTTTATCATGTCATTTTCTTCTGTTTTTAAATTTTTGCTTTGTGTGTTGATCATAAACCCTAATTTATGCTTTCCTTTGCATCCATTTCCCATTTTCTTGCATACCATGACTTGCCATGACATTTTGTGCATCCATTTGATTCATGATGCATCTTAGGACATGTTAGAACCATGTTTGATCATTGCATCTTTCCCTTGCCATGTTATATGTCCATTGCATTTCATAACTTTTCATGTACATTCATGGTTCAAAGCATGCTTCATCTGCATCCATGCTCTTGTATGATCATTCTCATGCCTTTCCTCATGTTTGTATCATCTCTTAGCATCATTAACATCATGTGAATGCCTCTGACTTTGGTTTGCATCATGACATTTCATCTCATTTGCATTGCATTTCATTTCTTTCACTAACTTTTCAGGTGGTAAGTTGTTTGAGAAGTGAATTTGCCTTCACTTCTCACAATCTCTTTTCATCTCTCTTATGCATCATTGCTGCATTTTGTCTTGTGCTTTGGATTGATCTTGCTCATTCTTGTTCATTTCTTACTCTCTATCTTCAAGCAACTTGTGTTCTTAAATGAAGCAATTTGTTTTGCTTCTCTTTGCTTCTTGCTCCTCTCATCTGCTTCCTTCCTGGTGGCTTCCCTGAAGATCTTTCTCTCTTGAGCCTCATAAACCCTAGGATCTCCAAGCATGATAACAATTAGGGTTTGATTAGTCCCCCTTAGTTATACCTTTGTGTCATCTTTGAGTCTTCTCTTCTCATCTCATAATCAAGGACTAAACCCTAAAGGCTTTAAGGCTTTGTGATTAAGCTTATGCCTGCATCCTTCTATTAGGATGGAGTGTATAACTTTAATCCTAAGTGTTAAACCCTTAATGTGTTTAAATCCTTTAATCAATCCATCTAATAATCACTAAGACATCAAGCTTGTAACTTGGGCCTTGCATTAGGGTTCTAATTCTTCCTTAATTGGTTAAGAAGGACTAACCCTAGTGTTAATGGACAAGTCCCCCTCAAGCTGTCTTACAAACCATAAAAATCATTTCTTAATCTTATCATTAACTAAAATCCATTTAATAAAGGCTTTGTTTTGTCATGAGGTTAATCCCTAATCATGGATTAAGTTGAGGAGCCTTCCTCAGCTTAAATATCCTCATCTATTATCCTTCTATTAGGATGGTGTAATGAGTCTGTTTAATCCCTGATTATGGCTTAATCTCATTACTCAACACTAAACAAAAACATCAAAAACATCTAAATAATCACAAGTAGGTTAATGATCTTAATCCTATATCATGGTGATTAAGTGTGAGGTGCTTACTTCACACTTAAGGTATTCTCATTACCCCTAATCAGAGGGAGGATGTGATGAGTTTACTAACCCTTGGTTTAGGCTTAAGCTCATCAACTTATGACAAACTTTCAAAAGCAATAAAAGACTGAAAACTCAAAAACAAACAATAATCGTCTCCTTCAGGATTCTTTTCTCATCTCATTCACTCACAAACGAGAACTTGCTTCTTCCGTCTAATGCAAGACAGTTTGCACCTGAGCTAGACAGGTCATACACTTGAGCATAGACAAGCAAGCAGTTCACAAGTCAATTTTATCTATCAGTCTCTTTGGGTCTAACTACGGTGTTCTGACTTCCTCATTGCACGAGAGGATACGTAGGCATAACTTAACAGTTATCGAACAAAAGTCTCTTATATTCCCCCTCTTTCTAGCATCATTCTTTAAGCCTCATAGTCTTGAGCTTCATACTCCTGTTCTTACACTGACACTTTACATACTTCACTTCACATCTATTTTACACTGACACATGCATTCTTTCCAGCCTTGATACACAAATTGCACTGACACTACCCCTTTAAAACACAACTCTTTTAAGCGTGGATCCCGTCGAGTACGGCGGACAATCTGGGTGCTAATACCTTCCCAGGTTGTAACCAACCCCCTTTCTCAGTCTCTCTGGTTCGCAACCGTCTTATCCATATCTTTTCTTAGGTCTATGCAGCATTACCTTTCCTCCGGGATAAAAATGCCTAGCTGGAGACTCTTTCTTTTCTGAGTTCACCCTGGTGTGTTCTCTTCCTCTTTCGCCGACCGTTCGCGTCTGTACCCCTTCTGACCTGAGGTGTCATTTGGTGGGAGCGACAGCTTGGCGACTCTGCTGGGGACCCTTATACTGTAACCAGGGCTTCTGGTTCTTTTTGTGGGTTCCTCCTAGCACTTGTTTGATTTGTGTTTACTGGGGTGTTATGTGCTAATTGTGTTTGTATATTTGCTTTATTTACTGCTTTATGTACAGTTATTTATTGCTTTCTTTACAGCTTTATATACATCATACTGTCATACTATTATCTGGCTGGATCTGGTTTTTGTCTTGGTGGGTGGGGTTTCATTGAGTGTTTAAGGTCCTATACCTGGGACCTGAGTGACACCTAGGCTAGAGTGGTTCATGTTCTTTCCCATTCCATTTCGGTCTGGTGCGGGAATATGAAACACGGTTCAGATGTGGGTTTCTTCTTGAGAACTCTATGCTACAGATTGCCTGTAGTGCTAGGGCTATCTGGGAAGCCTGCTAAGTCTGGATGACCTTTACTATGACCTTCAGAAACTGAGGTGAATTAGAGGAGGATCTTTTATGGTTATTGTAGACATTGTACCTCCGGGTTAGAAGTGGTTACACTTCTCATAACCGATCCAAGTCTGAGGATCCTTGTTTTAGAACACCACCTGTGAGGGGGTTGGGCTGTTTAAAGGTTTGCAGGTACCCTTAGCCACATCATACCCTGTTACTTTTTGTGTTTATGAATGCTTCACTTTGGACAGTTCTTGTGATTTAACCCTGGACATGTGATTCTTTATTTGAGTCCCCCACCTTGGTTACTGGACTTCTGAACCTCCATCTAGACTTCTTGAACATACATGGACTTATATCAAGGCAGTAATCAGATCCAGCTTTATCACAAACCCTTGCATATCATTTGCATACATCATCATTGCATCATTTAACATTTGTTTATTTGTTTTTCAGGGTATCCATATTACATCTGGCTTGGTTTTGACCCCTTCATCTGCATAGACCTTTATCTGCTTCAGCTATCTTCATCATCTATCTGCTTCAGCTATCTTCATCAGTTTCCTGCTTCAGCTACCTCCATCATCATCATCAGCCTATCAGTGGCCCATCTCCAGTATTAGCCTTCATCATCAGCATCTGATTTCAGTTCTTCATCAGCAGTCATGGCACCTAAGAAGAGCAACATTTCATACCATTTCTTTGAGCCTGTGCTGACTGGCATCAGACAGGTCCAGGCACTTATTACTCCAGACCACATCCCATTATTCAGGGAGCATTATGGAGGCATCCTTGATATGGTTATGGACTTAGACCCTTCTCAGAGGAGTTTGATCCACACTTGCCTACAGTTTTATGACCCTCCTTTGAGATGCTTTACCTTCTAGAGTTTTCAGTTGGGACCTCTGCTTGAGGAAATTCTCATCATTAATTGGAGTACCTGTCAGGGGTGGTGTCCCTTCAACCCTGAGATGACTTCTCCCAGCAATGGAGAAGTGGCAAAAGCACTGTACCTAGAGCCCATATTGATTGAGCAGAACATGACAACAAAGGCTGGAATCCCTGGCTTACATCTAGACTTCCTGACTTCTCAGGCCATCCTGAAGGCCTCCTTGGGAGAATGGAGGGCAGTTTGTGCATTGTTAGCCCTCAGTATATATGGGATTATACTTTTTGCAGATGAGTCCAATTTTATCAGCAAGAATGCCATTCATCTCTTCCTTCTGAGGAACCCAGTGCCCACATTGTTGGGGGATTTCTATTATTCTGTTCATCAGAGGAATGAGAAGCAGAGAGGGAAGTTGGTAAGATGATGTGCTCCTCTATTCCATACTTGGCTGCTCAAACACTTACCCAGGACTGATGCCTTCCTGAATCCTCACCAACAGAAGAATTGGGCTAAAAGACTTATTGCTTTGACTTCAGATGACATCAGGTGGTGCACCCAGAGCACCAAAGGCAGGGACATAATTACTAGCTGTGGGAAGTACCCCAATGTACCTCTAGTGGGAGTGAAGGGTTGCATCAACTACAATCCTTTGCTGTTTAAAAGACAATTGGGCTATGCTTTGGTTCACCCTCCTAGAGTGCAAGACTTGGCTGAAACCCTGTATTGTGAGATAAAACCTAATCTAGCTGTTGTCAGGCAAGCATCCTGGGCTTGGGATAACATCCAGACCAAAGGGATGGCCATTCTTGGGAGGTGCAATAATGTGGCTTCATCTCAGTATTATGAATGGTCTCATGTTAGGGCTCAGATTTCTGGGATGCCTTTCACCATTGAGGATGCACCTGGACCATCCACAGTACCACCTCCAGCCACTGTCAGCCTGGAAGAATTTGAGAAGCTGAAGGAAAGGAATGAGAATCTGTCTCAAGCTCTGAAGAAGACCCTCTGGGAGAGGAGTGATGGTCGTTTAGACATTGAAAGGTTGGAGAAGCTTAAGGTGGAGCATATGGCCAAGATTGAGAAAGCAGAAGACTGCATCAAGAAATCAAGAGCTGGAGAGCAAATATTGAAGAATGCCTGTAAAGAGGCCATGTTTCAGAAGGCTAGGACTGATCTCTATCTAGAGGAAAGTCAAGCTAGGTGGGTCAGGATCACTGAAGCTCGCACCCAAGAAGATAAGAGAACTCAAGCCAGGATTGAGCAGTTGGAGGCTAATGAAAAGAAGCAACAGGAGGCTTTGCTGGCAGCCCAGAAGGAAATCTCAGAATTGAAGCTTAAGGCTGGTGTGAAGAGGTCAAAGGAGCAAGACATGCACAAGAAGCTGACCACTGCTATTGCCACCAGGAAACTTCTTATCAGGAACATCACAGAGCACCCGGCTGGTCCTGTAACTGAAGCACTTTTGAAGGAGGTTCAGGAGGATGAGTTTGGCTTAGATGTTTGACTTCTTTGCTTGTTGTTATTTCCATTTCATGTACTTTTCCTTTTATGTTGTATTTTGACCCTTCAGGGGCATATGTTGTAAAAACAGACAATGTATTATTCACTATTTGTAATGTATTTGTCAGTTTGTTTCACTAAGTTTTCTTTTTCTCAAGCAACATCAAAGCATCTTCCTCAGGGTCTGGAAAGGTCAAAACCAAGAGCCAAGCCGGATACCTTGGAAAATAAATAAGCATACTGCATTGCATACTGACTGTTGTTTTGTTTTGTAGGTTTGTCCTTACTTTATTTTGTTTCTAACTCTGTTGTGCTTCAGGAATTATTGCTCGCCGTCGGGTGTTCCCTCTCAATCGTCCGCACCGGTATCCTACTCGCAATAATCTTCCTGGTATCCAGATGGACCAAGTACAGCAAGATCTGACAGAGGTCAAAACTCAGATGGCTAATGAAAGGCGGGAGATGAGAAACCAAATGACCCAATTCATGGAAGTAATGAATGGCTTGGCCCAAAGTCAAGAAAGGTTGAGGGCATTGGTAGAAAGACAAACCCCGGAAGAACCTCCCCTGGGAACTGGAGGAACAAGTAACAATGAAAGGGGACAGCCTCATGTTAACCCACCAATATACGGGCGTCATCTACATCCGGAAGTCAACATCCTGGGTAATGTGCAAGGAAATACCACTGGAGGAAGGATCTTACAAGAAGACCCCCAGGAAGAGCAGTTTACTGTAATGGGTGCTGGGGATGAAGTCTATGATAGGAGGTTTGATGAAATTGCTAAGAAGTTGAGATCTCTGGAGTCTCAAAATTCCCTAGGTTTTGATGTCATGGATATGGGGTTGGTGGATGGGGTAAGGATTCCTCATAAGTTTAAACCCCCGTGCTTCGAGAAGTACAATGGAACTTCCTGTCCACGAACTCACTTACAGTCTTTTCTGGGAAGACTTAAAGCATACACAATGGATGAGAAACTGTGGATGTTTTACTTTGAAGATAGTTTGACAGGGGCTTCAAGGGAGTGGTACTCTCACTTGACCAGAGCTACTATCAGGTGCTGGAAGGACTTAGCTGAAGCTTTCATCAGACAGTACCAATACAATATGGACATGGCTCCTAACAGAACCCTTCTGATGGGAATGTCTCAATCCTCCAGAGAAAGCTTCCGGGAATATGCCCAGAGGTGGAGACAGCTTGCTGCTGCTGTCCAGCCACCCATGTCGGAAAGAGAAATGGCCGACATGTTTATGAATACCCTGCAAGGAACATATATTGATAGGCTAGATGCCTTTTCTTCCACCAGCTTCGCCGACGTAGTCATAGCTGGGGAAAGAATTGAGAGCCTTCTGAATATGGGCAAGATTTCTGATAATGGTGCAAGTTCGTCAAGTAATCCCAGGAAGCCTTTTGTGGGACCTAGAAGAACCGGTGAGACAAATTCCATTTATGCCAACAAGGGCAGACCTCAGCATGTCCATAGGTCAGTGGCAGCTGTCACAATTCCAGCTCCAATTCCTCAGCAACCAGCATATCAACCACAACAACAACCACATTATCAACAACAAGTTCAGTATCCGCCGCAGAGGACCTACAACAACAACAACAGTAATCAACAGCAAAGACCCTTTCAGCAAAGAACACCACAAGCAAATAGGGTGATTGACCCTATCCCTATGCCTTAAGCCGCTTTATTGCCACAACTCCTGAAACTCAACTTGGTTGAATTAAGGACATCGACACCACCAGATCCCTCTAATCTGCCAAGAAACTACGATGTCAATGCCAGATGTGCTTTTCACTCCAATGCACCTGGCCACAATACGGAAAAATGCAGGGCTTTACATATGAAGGTACAAGATCTGGTAGATTCTAAAGCCTTCAACTTTGCACCCCCGCCAAATGTCAACAAGAATCTCATGCCCAATCACGGGGGGGCAAGAATTAATGCCATTGAGGAAGACAAGCCATCTTTCTTAATCACCAGTGTTGGACAGATTCGGATGCCTCTGGTCGAAATTAAAGCTCAGCTCCTAGAATGCCAGATGTTCCCCGGGTGTGAGCTTGGTTGTGGTTATTGCAACATTTCGGTCAACGGGTGTGATGACTTGAGAAGCGGCATAGATGGTCTTATCAAAAGTGGTATACTTCAGATCACAACATCGGCACCTGCAAATCCAGCAATCCCTTTAACAACAATTCTTGACTCTTCTACAACTACAACAACAATCATTCCAACCAATTCATCAATATCATCAACAATGGCTCCGTCCATCACTTCAGCAAACCAGATGTCAACAACCATTTCTTCTACAACATCAACACCCATTTATTCAACAGAACCTTCTACAACGCCAACAGAAATTGATGAAGATATCTCAGCAGTCACCATCTACTATGATCCCTCAAATGTTCCTCCAAGCAACAACTTTCGACAACAAACAGTGGCACCTCCTGCCAGGTCACCAGTCACCATTTACTACGATCCGCACACCATTACAGTACCCTCCTCTGCTGCAGTCAGTCCAGTTACCATCACGGTGCCTGGACCCGTTCCATATGAAAGCAGTAATGCCATACCTTGGCATTATGGCTCTGATCTCTACTGCAACGGGGAGAAAATCACCTTGGATTCTTCAACTTCTTCTCCACAGATTGATAATGTTGGGGGAGGCGGAGGCTTCACCAGAAGCGGACGCCTTTTTGCCTCTTAATTACAAAAACCTAGTGCCGAAGCAGAAGCTGCTGCAAAGGCAAAGGGGAAGAGTGTGGTGCCTGAAGAACCAATCATCAAAGAAACTCAGAAGACATCTTTTGAGCAAGATGTAGACGAGTTTATGAGAATTATAAAGAGAAGTGATTACAAGGTGGTGGATCAGCTTCACCAAACTCCCTCAAAGATCTCCATATTATCCCTGTTGATGTGTTCTGAAGCTCACAGGAATGCATTATTGAAAGTCTTGCACGCAGCATACGTGCCAGAGGAGATCACTGTTAATCAGCTAGAAACTGTGGTGGCAAATGTCAACACCAGTCATGGACTGGGCTTTACCAATGCTGACTTAACAACCGAGGGACGTAACCACAACAAGGCTTTACACATCACTCTAGAATGCAAGGGTGCTGTCCTATCCCATGTACTGGTGGACACTGGGTCTTCACTCAATGTTCTACCAAAGAAAGCCTTGGTGAAGCTGGAGTATGATGGCTTGGCACTGCGTCCAAGTAGTTTAGTGGTGAAAGCATTCGATGGCTCTAAAAGATCAGTGCTTGGGGAGATTGACCTGCCTGTAATGATTGGCCCGCAGACCATCAAAATTACCTTCTATGTGATGGACATTCAGCCGGCCTACAGCTGTTTGTTGGGTAGACCTTGGATCCATGCCGCTGGCGCTGTTACGTCTACCCTTCACCAGAAGCTGAAATTCGAGTGGGAAGGCCAAATCATCACCATTTGTGGGGAAGAGGACATTTTTGTTAGCCATCTGGCAATGTACAAGTACATTGAAATGGATGGAGAAATCCATGAAACCATGAGCCAGGGGTTTGAGGCCCTGAACATAAATGAAGCATCTGCTGTACTGGGAACCTCCATGATATCTTATCAGCAAGCCAGGAAGGTTGTTGAAGAGGGGACTACCCAAGGCTGGGGCAAGCTGCTACCTGTGGAGAAGAAGGAGGACAGATTTGGGTTGGGTTACAAACCAACATAACGAGATCAATCAGAGGCTGCTAAGAAGTCCAACTTTGTCAGCGGGGGAATGCTCACCCCGGATGCAGTGAACAACTTGGAAGATGAGTCGGAAGATGAGCGAAACCTGGAGAGCTGGATACGTCCAAGGATCCCGGGGAACCATATCTCAAACTGGTCTTCCCAGGAAATTATAAGGGTTACTACTGCAGAGTAATTATTATTTCCTGTATATTTTAAGCATGCATCAAGTCTTGCATCTTGCCCAAGATGTCAGGACTCATTTTGTAATCGGGCCATCTTGTAATTTTGTGCAAACAGATCAATCAATGAATATCGGACATCTTTTGCAAATGAGTCTCTTTTTCTTTTCCGCTCACTGTTTTTCATTTTTCTTTTTGTACAAAAATAAAATGGCAATGTTTTCCAAAATGATAACTCCATTTCACTTTTTTCCTAAAACAAGATTAAAATCGATCACTAAAATGAACAATCTAAACCCTTGCAGAGAGTGCCTTCCAGACTGCACCGACAACAGCACAGCTATGGCTTCGTATGACTTTGACAATCCAATCAATCAAGCTGATGAAGGGGTTGAAGAAGATTATGAGCTTCCTGAAGAGCTAGCCAGGTTGTTAAGGCAAGAGGAGAAGGTTATCACTCCTCATCAGGAGGAGGTTGAAACAGTTAATCTTGGTACAGAAGAAGATGTGAAAGAGGTTAAGATCGGAGCCTGCTTACAAGATTCGGTAAAGGAACAACTGATTGATATGCTTCGGGAGTATGTGGATGTCTTTGCTTGGTCTTATCAGGATATTCCAGGGTTGGACACCGATATTGTCATGCACAAGCTGCCTTTAAAAGAAGATTGCCCACCGGTTAAACAGAAATTGCGCCATACTCGCCCAGATATGGCAATGAAGATTAAAGAAGAGGTACAAAAGCAGTGGGACGCCGGGTTCCTTGTTGTGACTAGCTATCCGCCGTGTGTTGCTAATATTGTACCTGTGCCTAAGAAAGATGGCAAGGTAAGAATGTGTGTGGACTACCGGGACCTGAACAGAGCCAGTCCGAAAGATGATTTCCCTTTACCTCACATTGATGTATTGGTTGATAATACGGCTCAGTTCTCGGTATTCTCCTTCATGGATGGATTTTCAGGATACAATCAGATCAAGATGTCACCTGAAGACATGGAGAAGACAACTTTCATCACACCCTGGGGCACATTCTGTTATAAGGTGATGCCGTTCGGACTGAAGAATGCTGGTGCCACTTATCAACGGGCTATGGTAACATTATTCCATGACATGATCCACAAAGAAATTGAATGTTATGTGGATGATATGATTGCCAAGTCCCTCACAGAAGAAGACCACCTGGTAAATCTGTTGAAGTTATTCAAGCGTCTGAGGAAGTACCAATTGAAGTTGAACCCCAACAAATGCACATTCGGGGTGCGATCTGGTAAGCTGCTGGGATTTATTGTAAGTGAAAAAGGGATTGAAGTTGACCCTGACAAAGTTAAAGCCATTCAAGAAATACATGCACCGAAGACTGAAAAAGAAGTTCGGGGGTTCCTAGGTAGATTGAATTACATTTCACGGTTCATATCTCACCTTACTGCAACATGTGAACCTCTGTTCAAGCTGTTAAGAAAAGAACAAACGGTCAGGTGGAACGAAGACTGCCAGAGGGCTTTTGACAAAATCAATGAGTACTTGCAAGAACCTCCAATCCTGATGCCTCCAGTTGAAGGAAGACCTCTAATCATGTACTTGACAGTATTAGAAGAGTCAATGGGGTGTGTGCTGGGCCAGCATGACGAGTCTGGTCGAAAAGAGTATGCAATTTACTACCTAAGCAAAAATTTTACCGACTGTGAACAACGTTATTCGCTGCTCGAGAAAACTTGTTGTGCTTTAGCGTGGGCTGCTCGCCGACTAAGGCAGTATATGTTGACCCACACTACCTTATTGATCTCAAAGATGGACCCAGTTAAGTACATATTTGAGAAGCCAGCTCTTACCGGACGGGTTGCAAGATGGCAAATGATTCTCACAGAATATGACATTCAGTACACATCTCAGAAAGCCATCAAAGGCAGTGTATTGTCTGATTATCTTCCTGAGCAACCCATTGATGATTACCAGCCTATGAGATTTGACTTCCCTGATGAAGACATCATGTTCATTAAAGCAAAAGATCATGAAGAGCCTGTTCACACTGAAGGGCCTGACCCAAAAGAAGAATGGACTATGATGTTTGATGGGGCTGTTAATATGAATGGTCGTGGTGTTGGTGCAGTACTCATTACACCTAAAGGAGTTCACATGCCTTTCTCGGCAAATCTCACCTTTAACTGCACTAACAACGAAGCTGAATACGATGCTTGTATTATGGGTCTTGAGGAAGCCATCGACCTCAGGATCAAGACTTTGACTGTGTTCGGAGATTCAGATTTGGTAATCAATTAAACCAATGGCAAATGGTACACACACCAGGATCATCTGATACTTTACCGAGATTATACTAGGAGGTTATTGACTTTCTTCACAACAGTCAAACTTGAGTATATCCCTCGAGACGAAAACCAGTTTGCAGATGCCTTGGCTACCATTTCATCCATGATCAAAGTTCAAGCTGCCAGCTTTGTACCTCGGATTTCAGTATCCAGACTTGACAGACCAGCATACGTATTCTCAGCAGATGTGGTTAAAGATGATAAGCCCTGGTTCCATGACATTAAGTGCTTCTTGGAGGATCAAACATACCCACCTGGGGCATCTTCCAATGATAAGAAGACATTAAGAAGGCTTGCTGGTAGTTTCTTCTTGAATACTGACGGTTCCTTGTACAAGAGAAACTTTGATATGGTGCTCCTCAGATGCGTTGATAGGACAGAGGCAGACTTGTTAATGCACGAGGTGCACGAAGGATCCTTTGGTACCCATGCAGGAGGGCATGCCATGGCCAAGAAGTTGCTAAGATCAGGTTATTACTGGATCACAATGGATGCCGACTGTTGTGCTTATGCCAGGAGATGTCATAAATGCCAGATTTATGCGGATAAGGTGCATGTGCCTCCAAATCCTTTGAATGTGATGTCTTCACCCTGGCCCTTTGCCATGTGGGGCATCGATATGATTGGCAAGATCGAACCGACTGCTTCAAACGGCCACAGGTTCATCTTGGTTGCTATCGACTATTTTACCAAGTGGGTCGAAGCAGCTTCTTATGCCATTGTTACAAGGCAAGTGGTAGCCCGATTTCTGAAGAGAGATATCATCTGTCGGTATGGAGTACCCGAGCGAATCATTACTGATAATGGTTCCAACTTAAACAACAAAATGATGGCAGAACTGTGCCAGGACTTCAAGATCCAACACCACAATTCTTCTCCTTACAGGCCAAAGATGAACGGCGCTGTAGAGGCAGCTAATAAGAATATCAAGAAGATTGTGCAAAAGATGGTGGTTACCTATAAAGACTGGCATGAAATGCTACCATTTGCCTTACATGGGTATCGAACGTCAATTAGAACGTCCACTGGGGCAACAACGTATCAGCTCGTGTATGGTATGGAAGCAGTCCTACCCGTTGAAGTTGAGTTACCCTCCTTACGGGTATTAATGGATGTCAAGCTAAATGAAGCAGAGTGGGTCCGATCTCGATACGAACAACTGAGTCTGATTGAAGAGAAGAGATTGGCTGCCATCTGTCATGGGCAGCTGTATCAGAAAAGAATGAAGAAAGCCTTCGATCAGAAAGTCAGGCTCCGAGAATACCAAGTAGGAGATCTTGTGCTGAAAAGACTCCTCCCTCCTCATACAGACCACAGGGGCAAGTGGACCCCGAATTATGAAGGACCATTCGTGGTAAAGAAAGTTTTCTCTGGTGGAGCACTGATGCTCAGTACTATGGATGGTGAAGACTTCCCGTCCCCTGTAAATTCAGATGCAGTTAAAAAATACTTCGCATAAAAATGACCCGCTGGACATAAAAACAGAATGTAAGTCCAGGCAAAAATAGGGCATCCCGGCGAGTCAAAAACAGAATAAAGGACTCGGGCAAAAATAAGGGAAATAAATAAAAAAATGTACACCCGCTGAGTTGAAAAGCCGCATTGGACAACTCAGGCAAAAATGGGTATCCCGGTGGATTGAAAACCTGAAAGGGCGATCCACGCAAAATAAGGGAAAAAGCGAACAACTGTACTCTGAATTCATCTGTATCACTTACAACTTGGTAAGCTCCAAAAGGATCAAGCGCCGGTCAGAATCAGTCTTCTTCAGAAAGCAAGACGAGAAGAATGTCAAATGTCATACGAGTCATAGCAAAAGGGAAGCTCCCTGAAGCGTCATCAACATTGCCAAAACACCTTTTATTTCTCAATTTGTAACAATCTCCTCATTTTAGGGGATTTGTTTCTTTGACTGTATCTTGCCGATTCAGGGCACACGAATTAATAAGAACAGATTTTCAGTCATGTCTCGTCTCGTACATTTTATTTTCATTTTGCAAGAATGTCCGATGTCCTTAAGATACTGATTGCATAAATACAAATGCTTCTCTTCTAAAAATGCGTGCTTGTAGGAAATATACTTACCCTCGGGAGTGTCTAAACTCCTATGATGGAATTCGGTAAGGGATACCTCGGGATTACTTGTGCGTTTCTCTGTCTCTTCAGGATTGCAGGTATTCAAAGCACAGCATGGGGAATGAAAGCTTCATCCCAGCAAGCTGGCAAATCATTATCTACTCAGTCTTAGCACCGGAGGTGCTTTCTCCCCAGCTGAGTTGCCATTTGTTATTTCCTCCCCAGCCAAGTACAAAAGCCAGGGAACCATCTCCCCACAGAGTTTCAGCCTCTATCATGGGAAGCAATGCCTGAAGATCTCACAACAGAGTGACAGAAGCTTCTACAAACCCCAGTTGGGTCCCTCATTACCAAAGATAGGTCTATCAGTGACCTATATCCCCAAGCAGAGTCCCATATGTCAAATCTACCAATGATCTCATCCCCAGCTGGGATGTTCACTTCAAGCAGATCAACCAGAGATCTTCATAGCAACAAGATCCGTATCCTGGATCGATATCTTTGCATAATCATAGCATTCGCATCATATTCTCCCCACAGAGCGTAGCATTCCGTCTATACGGAGCATTACAGCAAAAATCAAACATATTGCATAATCATAAGCCATGTTCTGGATCAAACACTTGTGAATAATGGCAATCTGTCAGCAAGATACAGAAAACTCCCCAAATTCCCCGGCAGAAAGCCAGGACATGTGCCTTACACTCATAAATACAAATGCACACTCCTTTTGGCACCCGTCCGCGTCATGATTCCCCAGTAAAGCCGCCCGGGCATTCTTTACAAACAGACACTTATATATTACAGATGCTTATTGACACCCGTCCGAGTCATATCCCCAGTAGAAAGCCAAAGCGTCCTCTTTGCACTCACAGATACATATATTTATACAGATTCTCTGACACCCGTCTGTGTCACCTTCCCCAACATAGTTACCTAAACACTTTGTGAACCATACACCTGTTTATAATATACTTTTTCCTACACTCATCCGTGTCACTCTCCCAGCAAGTTAAACACTCCTGTACGCCACTCATACTTATTACTCCTGTTTCACTCATACAGATACTCATTCGTATCTAGTATACACCACTCATACCTCCTCAGATCCGACACTCGTCCGTGTTCTTTGTTAACCCGTTGGTACTCGTCCGTATCATCATCTCAAAACATGCTTCAGCGTTTGTTTCTACTGATACTCGTCTGTAT
This sequence comes from Lathyrus aphaca, assembly GCA_963966055.1. Lineage (NCBI taxonomy): Eukaryota > Viridiplantae > Streptophyta > Magnoliopsida > Fabales > Fabaceae > Lathyrus > Lathyrus aphaca. Next base: position 168,886,767 of record OZ014523.1, read on the forward strand.
CATGGTCTTAAGGATGCTCGTTCGCATCTTTAATCCATACACATGTCAAACACTTATGTATTCTTGAATTTAGACACTCGTCCGTGTCTACTATTCCCCAAAAGAGTCCCCTCAGAATCAACACTCGTCCGTGTTACTTGTTAAACCAGTTGATACTCGTCCGTATCATCATCTCTGAACATGCGTCAGGCGTTTGTTTCTACCGATACTCGTCTGTGTCATGGTCTCAGGGATGCTCGTCCGCTTCTTTAATCCATACACAATACCCAAACACTTATACCTCTCATTCCTTGGATATAAACACTCGTCCATGAACTATCGCCTTTCTATCTGACATTCGTCCTATGTCATGATACCCGTTCGGCGGTCGTACCCTGCCAGGTGATCGTCCTTCACCTTTTTGATGATCGTCCTTCATCAACCCCCAGTGGAGTCTCCATTCATTAGAACCCCTTCTTATCCGACATTCGTCCTATGTCGTGATATTTTTAGCAGCCGTACCCTGCTAGGTGATCGTCCTTCACCTCTTGATGATCGTCCTTCATCATTATTATCGGATGGTCGTCCCCATTGTTAATCTTGTTATCTGACATTCGTCCTATGTCATGAAAAACCCTAAGAGCAGCCGTAACCTGCTAGGTGATCGTCCTTCACCTCTTGATGATCGTCCTTCATCATGCTTATCCGATGGCCGTCCCCATCGTCGACTTGTTATCCGGCATTCGTCCTATGTCGTGATACTTTTGGCAACCGTACCTTGCCAGGTGATCGTCCTTCACCTTAGATGACCGTCCCTCATCTTATCCCCAACAGAGCAGCCGTCCCCTTCTAGGTGATCGTCCTTCACCTTTGATGACCGTACCTCATCATTTATGTTTACTTATAATCCCCAGAGAGTCTTATAGCTTTACTTGATGGCCGTCCCCATCACAATCTCCCATATCCCCAACATATCAGTCGTCCCCGTCATTGCTCTTTCCCCAGCAGTCGTCCTCTGCTTGACGGTCGTCCTCCGTCGCCTGCACTTTATAATATACTTTATTTCCTTTTACAATCTATATCCCTTTTCTTCTTCATTCTGTGAGTGCAAATTTTGGATTGTCTTTAGGTATTCAACCACAAGTTATCTTGTTTGCCTGCTAAGCCGATGCTTACATCCTACACAGCTAACTCATGCTTGAATAGGGGCAGCTGTAAACACCCCAAATTTTCCCTCACCCATTCACACCATGGCTTGTGATCTCTTCATATGCATAAAGTTCAATCATAGCATCTCATATTGCATTTTTGATTCACTGCATTGGTTCAAAGTCATCTGCATCTAGGGTTTGTGATCTGAGCAATCCAAGACCCATTTGAGCCACTCCAAAGGTCATCAATAACTTCAAAGGGGTCCATGTATGTTCAAGCATCATATTGTATCCTCACAAAGTCAAGAAAGTCAAAGAATCACAAGAACTGAGAAAGGCATGGAAGCAGAGCCAGGTTTAACTGCACAGATGACCTAGAATTAGGGTTTTGGTTTCAGAGGCCATAACTCCAAATTTTTTGGTCATTCTTGTTTCTATTGGTCTCTATATGGTATAGGGATCATGCATATCAATTTTCATGAAGAAATTCAATGGGGAAGGCATCTGATCAAGAGTTGACTTCTTGAGCAAGTCAGTGTGAAATCAGGGCATCAGAGGCCCCCAATGACCCAACCAAAGGGTATTCTTCATCATTTTGAATGTGTATCATCTTTATTTGATCATAGAAGATGTTGGAAGTTCACAAAATTGAAGAATTTCAAGCCATTTGCAAAGTTGACTTTTTGGGAAAATGACTTGTAATGGAAACTTGCCATTTTGGGAAACTTTTTCAACCCTTGCTTTTTGATTCAAAAATGCTTCAAATGGGAAAGCTTTGGTCATGAAAGTTGTAGAATGGATCATTCCCTTTTCAAAAAGTACAAGAACTCATTCTAATTCATTTTGGATCAAAAGTTATGGCTTGTCAAAGTTGGGAAAAATCACATAATTTCATGTTTTCTACCAAAGAGGCAAAGTTGCAAAATCCCTTGCCAAGGCAAATTGAGACCTCAAAGTGACTTCTAAACTTTACACAAACATGAACCAATGTCTAAAATTCAGAATGCACTAAGGGATTTCCCATTTTCATGACTTATGGATCAAGAAACTTCAAAAGGGCCAAAGTTGATTAAAGTTGCAAAACATCATTCAAACCCTAATCCATTTGCTGGCTGGCTTCAAAACTGATCCTATGGCCCTCCTCATTCCTTGCTGCGCAGGACACCCCTCTTGTCCTTGGCTAAGTATTGGCCCATACCTCTCTTACACAAAGCTTGACTTTTTTGCAAAAGACCCATACCAATCCCACAGTGACACACCAACTCTCTGCCCAACCAGAGCATGATATGTGGACATCAAGCAATCCAAAAACACACCATACACAAGTTGAATCCTCCCACTTTTGAGCACACACAAAATTCTGTCAAAAACTCTTTCTCTTCGAATTTCCCTACACAGCCATAAAACCTCAATTCTTTCTTCACCAGTGAACCACACATCCTCCATGGAACAAAAGCCCACCATTAAAACAGCCTGAAACCCCCTAGAACACAACTGTAAAATATGCTACACCAGAACTCATATTCACAAATCAGCCATCAACAAGAGTTTTGAAGCATTCCATTGAGCTCAGGAGTTTCAGGAGAGGCAGTTTGCACAAGAGAAAGGTCAGGAAAGCTCATCTTCACAGTTCTCCATCTCAGGTAGCTTCAAACTTCCAACTTTTCAGAGCTTGCTATTTTTGTTACAAAATGAAAGAGCACATCATGGGGATCACTCTGATGCTTTTAGATTTTAAAATGGTGTGGAAATGAACATTTTGTGCCTCTCTGAAGTTTTGCCCGTGAATGTGTTTGAGTTCGTTTCTCTTTGTTCATGGCTGATAAATGGTTTTTGATGATGGATTTAGGTTTAGTTTGGGAAGGGGAAGGTTTCTGGGCAATTAATTTGACTTGGGGTAGCCTGTAGAGGAAACTAGGGTTTTGCCCTGCCGGAGAAGACGACCGGAGCTCATCTCCGGTCGCCTGAAGTTGATTAGGGTTAAACCTGTTTAATTACGCATCTTTAAATTCTGTCCCTAGGATATTGTTTCCCGCGTGCTTGTGGACGGCCCAGATGACTCATTATGCCCTAATCTTGATTAATTAAGTAAATCATAATTAATTAAATCAACTTTGAACCTCAGCCATCAGATTGCGCGCGTTTAGGAATTTTGAACCACGACCTTGGATTCTGATTACTCCCAGTCTTGTTGACTTGCACGCGCAGCCTTTAGATCTCTCAACTTTCCATCTGAGCCACTCATATTGCATACTTCTCATTTTTATTTCATTTTCTTTATATTTTATTTCTTATATTTATTAAAAATAGCAAAAATAGTTAAAAAAATTCTGAAAATTTTTGTCACATCTTTCATTAATTTATAAAAACCCAATTTTTTTTTTTGCATTAAAAATTATTTTTAAATCATTTAAAAGTTTATTTTTAATTAGTTAATGAAAATGAATTATTTAAAAATACTTTTAGGTATTTAAAAATCACAAAAAAATTCACATGACATTTAGGAACATTTAGAAACATTGTCCAACTCTCAAACCAAATTTCTTTTTTGATCTTGATCCCTTTTGATAATTTTCTTTGGATTTAATTTCATTTCAAGGCAATATTTTATTTAAAACTTCAAAAATTCATTTCTGTCTAACCTTTGAGAGTTGGATCATGATTCTTTTTGCATTGCATCTTGTATGACATGTAGTTTATAGGATAAAATTGGCTTGAATTGATCTTGCATTTTCAATTTGTTTTGCATTTTTCTTGACAAGGAACCTTAAAACCCTAGCAATCTTAGGAAATTCACAACTTTCACTAGGTTAAGAGTTGGATCCCCTCCTTTGGGCAGTGAGTTTGTATAGGTTTAAGGTTCCTTTGATTGCATTTTCAAATTTTTATCATGTCATTTGCTTCTGGTTTTAAATTTTTGCTTTGTGTGTTGATCATAAACCCTAATTTATGCTTTCCTTTGCATCCATTTCCCATTTGCTTGCATACCATGACTTGCCATGACATTTTGTGCATCCATTTGATTCATGATGCATCTTTGGACATGTTAGAACCATGTTTGATCATTGCATCTTTCCCTTGCCATGTTATATGTCCATTGCATTTCATAACTTTTCATGTACATTCATGGTTCAAAGCATGCTTCATCTGCATCCATGCTCTTGTATGATCATTCTCATGCGTTGCCTCATGTTTGTATCATCTCTTAGCATCATTAACATCATGTGAATGCCTCTGACTTTGGTTTGCATCATGACATTTCATCTCATTTGCATTGCATTTCATTTCTTTCACTAACTTTTCAGGTGGTAAGTTGTTTGAGAAGTGAATTTGCCTTCACTTCTCACAATCTCTTTTCATCTCTCTTATGCATCATTGTTGCATTTTGTCTTGTGCTTTGGATTGAGCTTGCTCATTCTTGTTCATTTCTTACTCTCTCTCTTCAAGCAACTTGTCTTCTTAAATGAAGCAAGTTGTTTTGCTTCTCTTTTCTTCTTGCTCCTCTCATCTGCTTCCTTCCTGGTGGCTTCCCTGAAGATCTTTATCTCTTGAGCCTCATAAACCCTAGGATCTCCAAGCATGATAACAATTAGGGTTTGATTAGTCCCCCATTAGTTTTACCTTTGTGTCATCTTTGAGTTTTCTCTTCTCATCTCATAATCAAGGACTAAACCCTAAAGGCTTTAAGGCTTTGTGATTAAGCTTATGCCTGCATCCTTCTATTAGGATGGAGTGTATAACTTTAATCCTAAGTGTTAAACCCTTAATGTGTTTAAATCCTTTAATTAATCCATCTAATAATCACTAAGACATCAAGCTTGTAACTTGGGCCTTGCATTAGGGTTCTAATTCTTCCTTAATTGGTTAAGAAGGACTAACCCTAGTGTTAATGGACAAGTCCCCCTCAAGCTGTCTTACAAACCATAAAAATCATTTCTTAATCTTATCATTAACTAAAATCCATTTAATAAAGGCTCTGTTTTGTCATGAGGTTAATCCCTAATCATGGATTTCGTTGAGGAGCCTTCCTCAGCTTAAATATTCTCATCTATTATCCTTCTATTAGGATGGTGTAATGAGTGTGTTTAATCCCTGATTATGGCTTAATCTCATTACTCAACACTAAACAAAAACATCAAAAACATCTAAATAATCACAAGTAGGTTAATGATCTTAATCCTATATTATGGTGATTAAGTGCGAGGTGCTTACTTCACACTTAAGGTATTCTCATTACCCCTAATCAGAGGGAGGATGTGATGAGTTTACTAACCCTTGGTTTAGGCTTAAGCTCATCAACATATGACAAACTTTCAAAAGTAATAAAAGACTGAAAACTCAAAAACAAATAATAATCGTCTCCTTCGGGATTCTTTTCTCATCTCATTCACTCACAAACGAGAACTTGCTTCTTCCGTCTAATGCAAGACAGTTTGCACCTGAGCCAGACAGGTCATACACTTGAGCATAGACAAGCAAGCAGTTCACAAGTCAATTTTATCTATCAGTCTCTTTGGGTCGAACTACGGTGTTCTGACTTCCTCATTGCACGAGAGGATACGTAGGCATAACTTAACAGTTATCGAACAAAAGTCTCTTATATTCCCCCTCTTTCTAGCATCATTCTTTAAGCCTCATAGTCTTGAGCTTCATACTCCTGTTCTTACACTGACACTTTACGTACTTCACTTCACATCTATTTTACACTGACACTTGCATTCTTTCCAGCCTTGATACACAAATTGCACTGACACTACCCCTTTAAAACACAAATCTTTTAAGCGTGGATCCCGTCGAGTACGGCGGGCAATCTGGGTGCTAATACCTTCCCAGGTTGTAACCAACCCCCTTTCTCAGTCTCTCTGGTTCGCAACCGTCTTATCCATATCTTTTCTTAGGTCTATGCAGCATTACCTTTCCTCCGGGATAAAAATGCCTAGCTGGCGACTCTTTCTTTTCTGAGTTCACCCTTGTGTGTTCTCTTCCTCTTTCGCCGACCGTTCGCGTCTGTACCCCTTCTGACCTGAGGTGTCATTTGGTGGGAGCGACACTTACGGCAACCTGTGAGCCTTTGTTCAAGTTGTTAAGAAAGGAACAAACGGTCAGGTGGAACGAAGACTGCCAGAGGGCTTTTGACAAAATTAAGGAATATTTACAAGAGCCTCCGATCCTTATGCCTCCAGTTGAAGGAAGACCTCTAATCATGTACTTGAAAGTGTTAGAAGAGTCAATGGGGTGTGTGTTGGGCCAGCATGACGAGTCGGGTCGAAAAGAGTATGCAATATACTACCTAAGCAAAGAGTTTACCAACTGTGAACAATGTTATTCACTGCTCGAGAAAACTTGCTGTGCTTTAGCGTGGGCTGCTCGCCGACTGAGACAGTATATGTTGACCTACACCACTTTATTGATCTCGAAGATGGACCCAATAAAGTACATTTTTGAGAAGCCAGCACTTACCGGACGGGTTGCAAGATGGCAAATGATCCTCACAGAATATGGCATTCAGTACACATCTCAAAAAGCCATCAAAGGCAGTGTATTGTCTGATTATCTCGCTGAGCAACCCATTGATGATTACCAGCCTATGAGATTTGACTTCCTCGATGAAGACATCATGTTAATAAAAGCAAAAGATCATGAGGAGCCTATTCACACTGAAGGGCCTGACCTGGAAGAAGAATGGACTATAATGTTTGATGGGGCTATTAATATGAATGGTCGTGGTGTTGGTGTAGTACTCATTACACCCCAGGGAGTTCACATGCCTTTCTCGGCAAAACTCACCTTTAACTGCACTAACAACGAAGCTGAATATGAAGCTTGTATTATGGGTCTTGAGGAAGCCATTGACCTCAGGATCAAAACTTTAACTGTGTTCGGAGATTCAACTTTGGTGATTAATCAAACCAACGGCAAATGGTACACCCACCAAGATCATCTGATACCTTATCGGGATTATACAAGGAGGTTGTTGACCTTCTTCACAACAGTCAAACTTGAGTATATCCCTCGAGATGAAAATCAGTTCGCAGATGCTCTGGCTACCATTTCATCAATGATCAAAGTTCAAGCTGCCAACTTTGTGCCCCAGATTTCAGTGTCCAGACTTAACAGACTAGCGTATGTATTTTCAGCAGATATTGTCCAAGATGATAAGCCTTGGTTCCATGATATCAAATGCTTCTTGGAGGATCAAACATAGCCACCTGGGGCATCTTCCAATGATAAGAAGACATTAAGAAGGCTGGCTGGTAGTTTCTTCCTGAATGCTGATGGTTCCCTGTATAAGAGAAACTTTGATATGGTACTTCTCAGATGTGTTGATAAGACAGAAGCAGACTTGTTGATGCACGAGGTGCATGAAGGATCCTTTGGTACCCATCCTGGAGGGCATGCTATGGCTAAAAATTTGCTAAGATCAGGCTATTACTGGATCACAATGGATGCAGACTGTTGTGCCTATGCCAGAAAATGCCATAAATGCCAGATCTATGCAGATAAAGTGCATGTGCCTCTGAATCCTCTGAATGTGATGTCTTCACCTTGGCCCTTTGCCATGTGGGGCATTGATATGATTGGAAAGATTGAACCAACTGCTTCAAATGGCCACATATTCATCCTGGTAGCCATTGTCTATTTTACTAAGTGGGTTGAATCAGCTTCCTATGCAAATGTCACCAGGCAAGTGGTAGCCCGATTCCTGAAGAGAGATATCATTTGTCGGTATGGAGTTCCCGAGCGAATCATTACAGATAATGGTTCCAACTTGAACAACAAAATGATGGCAGAACTGTGCCGGGACTTCAAGATCCAACACCATAATTCTTCTCCTTACAGGCCAAAGATGAATGGCACTGTGGAGGCAGCTAACAAGAATATCAAGAAGATTGTGCAGAAGATGGTGGTCACCTACAAAGATTGGCATGAAATGCTACCATTTGCCTTACATGGGTACCGTATGTCAATCAGAACATCCACTGGGGCAACACCGTATCAGCTTGTGTATGGTATGGAGGCAGTCCTACCTGTTGAAGTTGAATTGCCCTCTTTACGGGTACTAATGGATGTTAAGCTGAACGAAGCAGAATGGGTCCGATCCCGGTACGAACAACTGAGTCTGATCGAAGAAAAGAGATTAGCTGCAATCTGCCATGGGCAGCTGTATCAGAAAAGAATAAAGAAAGCCTTCGATCAGAAAGTTAGGCTTCGGGAATACCAAGTAGGAGATCTTGTGCTGAAAAGACTCCTTCCTCCTCATACAGACCACAGGGGCAAGTGGACCCCAAATTATGATGGTCCGTTCATAGTAAAGAAAGTTTTCTCTGGTGGAGCACTGATGCTCAGTACTATGGATGGTGAAGACTTCCTGTCCCCTGTGAATTCAAATGCAGTTAAAAAAATACTTCGCATAAAGAATGACCCGCTGGACATAAAAACAGAATGTAAGTCCAGGAAAATATAGGGCATCCCGGCGTGTCAAAAACAGAATAAAAGACTCGGGCAAAAATAAGGGAAAAATGAATAAAAAATGTACACCCGCTGAGCTGAAAAGCCGCATTGGACAACTCAGGCAAAAATGGGTATCCCGGTGGATTGAAAACCCGAAAGGGCGATCCACGCAAAATAAGGGAATAAGCGAACAACTGCATTCTGAATTCGTCTGTATCACCTACAACATGGTAAACTTCGAAGGGTTCAAGCTCCGATCAGAATTAGCCTTCTTCAAAAGCAGGATGGGAAGGACGTCAATGTCATATGGGTCATAGCAAAGAGGAAGCATTGAAGCGTCATCAACATTGCCAGCATCTTTTTGTTTCTTAATTTTGTAACAATCTCCTCATTTCAGGGGATTTGTTTCTTTGACTGTACTCGCCAATTCAGGGTACCCCCAAAATAATAAAATCAGATTTTCAGTCACACTTTGTCTCGTACATTTTTCATTTTTATTTGCAAAGAAATGTCTGATATCCTTGATATAATGGTCGCATGAATACAGATGCGCCTTTTCTAAATCACATGCTTACAGGAAATATATTTGCTCCCGGGGGTTTCTGAACTACTATGATGGAATCCAGTAAGGGATACCTCGGGATACTTGTACGTTCCTTTGTCAATGTAGGATTACAGGTGTTCGAAGTGCAGCATGGGGCATGAAAGCTTCTCCCCAACAAGCTACCAAATCGCTATCCCCCAAATAGCACCATGGGTGCCCTTTCCCCAGCTATGTTGCCAGACATCATCTTCCTCAGTAGGATCCCCACAGAAATCTCTAGGAAGATCGTTCAACGATCATTCCCCTCAACCATGTGTTAGACAGGGAATCATCTCCCCGCAGAGCTCCAGCTTCTATCCAAGAAGAGCAACACCTGAAGATCTCACAACAAAGTGACGAAAGCATCCACGGACCCCAGCTGGGTACCTCATCACCAAGATGGGTCCGTCAGTGACCTATTTTCCCCAAGCAGAGTCATATATATCAGATCTACCAGTGATCTCGTCCCCAGCTTGGATATCACTTCAAGCAGATCAGCCGGAAATCTTCACCGCAACGGGATCCGAATCCCAGATCGGTATCTTTGCACAATCATAGCATTCACATCATAGTTTCCCCCAGAGCGTAGCATTCCGTCTAATACGGAGCATTACGGCAAAAATCAAACATATTGCATAATCATAAGCCATGTGTCGAACCAAACACTTGTAAATACTGACATTCCATCAACAATATACAAAATACTTCCCAAACTCCCCGGCAAAAAGCCAAAGCATATTCTTTGCACTCACAAATACAGATACAGGCTCCTTTTTTGCACTCGTCCGTGTCATCATTCCCCAGTAAAGTCGCTCGAACGTTCTCTACAGACAGATACATATATATACACTTCCATGACACCCTTCTGTGTCACCTTCCCCAGCATAGTTGCCTAAACACCTTGTAAATCAAATACTTGTTTATAATAAACTTCTTCCGACACCCGTCCGTGTCATGCTCTCCCCAGCGAGTTGAACACTCGTATGTGTCTCACTCATGTTTACTTATTTCAGATACTCGTTCGTATTTTGTTTACACCACTTATCTTTCTTAGACTCAACACTCGTCTGTGTTCTTTGTTAACCAGTTGATACTCGTCCGTATCATCATCTATGAACATGCGTCAGCGTCTGTTTCTATTGATACTCGTCCGTATCAAAATCTTAAGGATGCTCGTCCGCATATTTAACCTACACACAGCGCCAAACACTTATCCCCTTTTCTTTCTTACATTTAGACATTCGTCTGTGTCTACCATTCCCCAGAAGATTTATCATCAAATCGCTAGTAAAAAGCTATTTCCTTTCTATCTGACATTCGTCCTATGTCATGATACCTTTCGGCAACCGTACCTTTCCAGGTGATCGTCTTTCACCTTTTAGATGACCGTCCCTCATCTTTCTCCCAGCGGAGTCTCCACTATTGGAACCCCTTTCTATCCGACATCCGTCCTATGTCGTGATATTTTAGCAGCCGTCCCCTACTAGGTGATCGTCCTTCACCCTCCTGATGATCGTCCTTCATCATTCTATCTGATGGCCGTCCCCATCGTTGATCTTGTTATCTGACATTCGTCCTATGTCATGATAAACCCCGAGAGCAGTCGTACCCTGCTAGGTGATCGTCCTTCACCTCTTGATGATCGTCCTTCATCATGCTTATCCGATGGTCGTCCCTATCATCGACTCTTTCTATCTGGCATTCGTCCTATGTCATGATACTTTCGGTAGCCGTACCCTGCCAGGTGATCGTCCTTCACCTTGGATGATTGTCCCTCATCCTTTTCCAAACAGAGCAGTCGTCCCCTGCTAGGTGATTGTCCTTCACCTTTGATGACCGTCCCTCATCGTTTATTTCATTGACCCGATGGCCGTCCCCATCGTTGTTTACTTTTACTTTTACCTTGAAAACCTGATGGTTGTCCCCATCATTGCCTTTACCTTTAAATCCCCGGAGAATCTTGTTACAGAACCTGATGGCCGTCCCCATCATGATCCTTTCACTTTCCCAGCATGTCAGTCGTCCCCGTCATTGCTTCATCCCCGACATTCGTCCTCTGCTCAACGGTCGTCCTCCGTCGTCCGCACTTTATAAATCATACTTCACTTCCTTTTACAATCTATATCCCTTTTCTTCTTCATTCAGTGAGTGCAAATTTTGGACTGTCTTTGGTATTCAACCACAAGTTATCTTGTTTTCCTGTTAAGCCGTTGCTTACATCCTGCACAGCTAACTCATGTTTGAATAGGGGCAGCTGTAAACACCCCAAATTTGCCCTCACTCATTTCACCATGGCTTGTGATTATTTTCATTTGCATAAGTTCAATCATATCATCTCATATTGCATTTTTGCTTCACTGCATTGGTTCAAAGTCATCTGCATCTAGGGTTTGTGATCTGAGCCATCCCTGAGCCATTTGAGCCACTCCAAAGGCCTTCAATCATCTCAAGAGGGTCCATGTATGTTCAAGCATCATATTATATCCTCCCAAGGTCAAGGAAGTCAAAAAATCACAAGAACTGAGGAAGGCAGGGAAGCAGAGCCAGGTTCAACTACACAGAAGACTTAAAATTAGGGTTTTGGTTTCAGAGGCCATAAATCCAAATTTTTTGGTCATTCTTATTTCTATTGGTCTCTATATGTTATGAGGATCATGCATACCAATTGTCATGAAGAAATTCAATGGGGAAGGCATCTGATCAATAGATGACTTCTTGAGTAGGTCAATGCAAAATCAGGGCATCTGAGGCCCCAAATCATCCAACCAAAGGGTTTTCTCCATCATTTTGAGTGTATATGATCTTTATTTGATCTTAGAAGATGTTAGAAGTTCACAAAATTGAAGAATTTCAAGCCATTTGCAAAGTTGCCATTTTGGGAAAGTGACTTGTAATGTAAACTTGCCATTTTGGGAAAGTTTTTCAACCTCCTCCTTTTGATTCAAAAATGCTTCAAATGAAAAATTCTTGGTCATTAAAGTTGTATATTGGATCCTCCCATTTTCAAAAAGTACAAGAACTCATTCTAATTCATTTTAGAACAAAAGTTATGGCCTTGCAAAGTTGGACAAAATCACTTATTTTTCACTTTTGTGCCAAAGAGGAAACTTGCAAAAACACTTGCCAAAACCAAATGTGACTTCAAATCAACTTCTAATCATCACACAAACATAATTCATGGTCCATAATTCAGATTTGCCCAAAGAATTTCTCACTTTCATGCCTTGGATTCCAAGTATCATAAGCCATTTATCACAAAAGTCACAAAGAGGGAAATCTTGCAAGATTGGTTCTTAGGGTTTTGTTTGGTCTCTAATCAATCTCAAAGTGTCATAACAACATTATATGGTACATTTTACTGCATATTTCCCAAGGGATGTCACATGTCCATGACCAAAAATCACAAGATGCACAAAGTTGGAAATTGGCAAAACACATGCTATCTTGCAATCCAAGTGTTGCAGTCCATCATAAACCATCCAAGGGTCATCCTCAAACTCAGCTGAGGCAGATACACCCTTTAGATTTCCTCTGCCATGGCCCATACTCTCAAGGACACATATTTGACTTTTTGGCCAAAACTCCCATACTCTTGGAATAGTGTTTTGCAGCCATTCAGAACCTACCACATATTATATTCAAACAATATGGGAGAGATAAGTGCAAGCATTGGGGCCTAAAAACACACACAACCTCAGATTCACAAATTGGTGCAAAAACTTGTTCTCTTCGAAACTCCCTCAAAACTTAACAAAATCCAGAAATTCCTTCACCAACAGATCACTCTCCCTCCATAGAACAAAACCCACCCCTTGAAACAGCCTGGATCACCACACACACAAACCTTCATTTCTGCTACACCAGAACCACACAACACAAACCAACCACTCTCAAAGCTTTCTAAGCTTCGTATCATCTTCAGGAGGTTCATAGGAGTAGGTTTGCAACAAGGGAGAGCCCAGAAAGCCCAGAACCAGAAGGTTCCATCTCAGGTATGGCTCAAGAACTTTTTTCTCAGAACCTTGTTTTTAAGTTCTTAATCGAATCCTTATGATGTGCTGATGATTCTGATATGTTTACTTTTCAAAATGGTGGAATATTGAGTATGTATGGATTGTCTGAAAGTTTCTGACCTAAAATTGTTTTGTTTCGATTTGCCTTGTTGATGAAATAAAAATGGTTTTTGTTTGGGGATTTTGATTCAGTGATGTGTGGGGTTCATTTCTGGCCAGAGAGATTTTGTTTTAGATGCCTAGGGAGTGAGATAGAGTTTTTCAGGGGAGAGTGTGGCCGGAGAAGATGACCGGAGGTCATTTCCGGCCACCTGAAAGTAATTAAGTTAATTAATTAGGGTTAGGGCTTTATTTGAATTTGGGTCGTTAGATTGAGTTCCCCGCGCGTGATTGTGTGGTCTGGATCTTGTGATTAGTTTTAATTATGGGATTAATATTTAATTAATTGAGTTTAGTCAGGTTTGAACTTGGGCCGTCCAGATGCGCGCCCAGTCAAACGTCTTAAACCCAGAAGCAATCTGAGCCTTCCATTGTGCATACTTCCCATTTTATTAATTTTATTTCATTTATTTTACATTTAATTTATACAAATTTTTAAAAATAGAAAAAGACTTCAAAAAATTCTGAAAATTTTTATCTAAACTTTAATTAATTTTCAGAACACAAAAATATTTTTATTTTTATTTTTTGCATTAAAAATTATTTTTAAATCATTTAAATGTTTATTTTTAATTACTTAATGAAAATTAATTAATTAAAAATGCATTTAGGTATTTAAAAATCACCAAAAATTCACATTGCATTTTAATACATTTAGAAGCATTATCAAACTCTTCAAACAAATTTCTTTTTGGTTCTTGACCTATTTTGACATTTTTTCTTGGAATTAAAGTTCTGAAAAGGCAATATTTTTGTTCCAACTTAGAAAAATTCATTCTGTCTAACCATGAAGAGTTTGATGTTGGTTCTTTTTGCATTGCATTCTTCATATCATGTAATTTCTAGGGTAAAATTGGTTTGAATTTATCTTTCATTTTCAATTTGTTTTGCATTTTTCATTGTGAGGTATCCCAAAACCCTAGCTAACTTGAGAAAATCATAACTTCCATTAGGTTAAGATTTAGGTCCCATCCTTTGGGCAGTGAACTTATGTAGGTTTAGGGATCCTTTGAACCCATTTTCAATTTTTTATCTTGTCATTTGATTCTGATTTTGGATTTTGCTTTGTGTCTTGTGCATAAACCCTAATTTTTGCCTTCATTTGCATCCATCTTCCATATGCTTGCATTCATGAACTTGCCATGACATTTTGTGCATTCACATGACCTCTAAGACATATTAGGACACATTAGAATCATGATAAGGCATTTCTTCATCCATTTGCCATGTTATACCTCCATTGCATTTCTTAAACTTTCATGAACTTTCATGGTTCAAAGTATGCTTCATTTGCATCCTCATCCTTGTATGATCATCCACAAATCTTGACATGTGTTTATTTTATCTCTTAGCATCATTAACATCATGTTTATGCTTCTGGTTTTGGTTTGCATCATTACATCCTTCTCATTTTCATTCCATTTCATTTTCTTGTTGCTAACTTTTCAGGTGGTAAGTCATTGAGAAGTGAATTTGCCTTCACTTCTCATAATCTCTTCTCATCTCTCTTATGCATCATTTCTGCATTTTACTTGTGTATTAGAGTAAGCTTGCTCATTCATGCTCCTTCTCCACTTTCTTTCTTCAAGCAACTTGGCTTCTTAAGTGAAGCAAGTTGACTTATTTCTTCTGCTTCTCCTCCTTTCACCTGCTTCTTCCTTGGTGGCTCTTCTTGAAGATCTTTTGCAAGCCTCACAAACCCTAGGAATTCCAAGTATGATCACAATTAGGTTTTGATTAGTCCCCCCCCCATTAGTTTTACATTTGTGTCATCTTTGTGTCTTCTCTTCCCATCTCTTAATCAAGGACTAAACCTTAAAGGTTTTAAGGCTTTGTGATTAAGCTTATGCCTGCATCCTTCTATTAGGATGGAGTGTATAACTTTAATCCTAAGTGTTAAACCCTTAATGTGATTAATTCCTTTAATAAATCCACTTAATAATCACTAATACATCAAGCTTGTAACTTGGGTCTTGCATTAGGGTTCTAATTCTTCCTTAATTGGTTAAGAAGGACTAACCCTAGTGTTAATGGACAAGTCCCCCTCAAGTTGTCTTACAAATCATAAAATCCACTTCTTAATCTTACCATTAACTAAAATCCACTCTAATAAAGGCCTTGTTTTATCATGAGTTTAATCCCTAATCATGGATTAAGTTGAGGAGCCTTCCTCAGCTTAAAATGTTCTCATCTATTATCCTTCTATTAGGATGGTGTAATGAGTCCATTAAATCCTTGATTATGGCTTAAAATCATTATTTAACACTAAACAAAAACTCCAAAAACATATAAATAAATACAAGTAGGTTAATGATCTTAATCCTACATAATGGTGATTAAGTGTGAGGTGCTTACCTCATACTTAAGGTATTCTCATTACCCCTAATCAGAGGGAGGATGTAATGAGTTTACTGGCCCTTGGTTTAGGCTTAAGCTCATTTTCTTATGACAAACACCAAAAAGCAATAAAAGACTGAAAACACAAAAAACAAACAATAATCGTCTCCTCCGGGATTCTTTTCTCACCTCATTCACTCACAAACGAGAACTCGCTTCTTCCGTCTAATGCAAGACAGTTTGCACCTGAGCCAGACAGGTCATACACTTGAGCATAAGCAAGTAAGCAGTTCACAAGTCAATTTATCTTTCAATCTCTTTGAGTCGAACTACGGTGTTCTGACTTCCTCATTACACGAGAGGATACTGTCGCTCCCGATAAATGGGAATGGCCCAAATAAAGGTACAGACGCGAACGGTCGGCGAAAGAGGGATGCGAAAAGACACAGGAGTGAACTCACAGGGAAATGAAAAGAGTCGCCAGCTAGGCATTTTTATCCCGGAGGAAAGGCAATGCTGCATAGGCCTAGAAAAAGATATGGATAAGACGGTTGCGAACCAGAGAGACTGAGGAAGGGGGTTGGTTACAACCTGGGAAGGTATTAGCACCCAGATTGTCCGTCGTACTCGACGGGATCCACGCTTAAAAGATTTGTGTTTTAAAGGGGTAGTGTCAGTGCAATTTGTGTATAAAAGAGCTGGAAAACAAAATGTACAGGTGTCAGTGTAAAGGAAGTGTGAAGTGTATAAATGATGTGTCAGTGTAAAGACAGGAGTGAAATGCTCATGATAATGAGGCTAAGAGAATGATGCTGGAAAGAGGGGGAATATACAGAAACTTTTGTTCGATAACTGTTAAGTTATGCCTACGTATCCTCTCGTGCAATGAGGAAGTCAGAACACCGTAGTTCGACCCAAAGAGACTTAAAGATGAATTGACTTGTGAACTGCTTACTTGCCTATGCTCAAGTGCATGACCTGTCTGGCTCAGGTGCAAACTGTCTTGCATTAGACGGAAAAAGCGAGTTCTCGTTTGTGAGTGAAGGTGATGAGAAGAGAATCCCGAAGGAGACGATTATTGTTTGTTTTTGAGTTTTCAGTCTTTTATTGCTTTTGAAAGTTTGTCATAAGTTAATGAGCTTAAGCCTAAACCAATGGACTTAGTAAACTCATCACATCTTCCCTCTGATTAGGGGTAATGAGAATACCTTAAGTGTGAAGTCAGATTCTCACACTTAATCACCTTTGATGTAGGATTAAGATCATTAACCTACTTGTGATTATTTAGATGTTTTTGGTGTTTTTGTTTAGTGTTAAGTAATGAGATTAAGCCATAATCACAGATTAAACAGACTCATTACACCATCCTAATAGAAGGATAATAGATGAGAATGTTTAAGCTGAGGAAAGCTCCTCAACTTAATCCATGATTAGGGATTAAACTCATGACAAAACAAAGCCTTTATTAAGTGGATTTTATTTAATGATATGATGATGAAGTGAGTTTTATGATTTGTAAGACAACTTGAGGAGGACTTGTCCATTAACACTAGGGTTAGTCCTTCTTAACCAATTAAGGAAGAATTAGAACCCTAATGCAAGGCCCAAGTTACAAGCTTGATGTCTTGATGGTTATTATGTGAATTGATTAAAGGATTTAAACAACATTAAGGGTTTAACACTTAGGATTAAAGTTATACACTCCATCCTAATAGAAGGATGCAGGCATAAGCTTAATCACAAAGCCTTAAAGCCTTTAGGGTTTAGTCCTTGATTATGAGGTGAGAAAAGAAGACTCAATGAGACACAAAGGTAGAACTAAGTGGGGGACTAATCAAAACCCTAATCATTGTCATGCTTGGTTGTTCCTAAGGTTTGTGAGGTTTACAAGAGAAGTCTTCAATGGAACCACCAGGAAGCAGATGAAAGGATCAGGAGAAGCAAAGTAACTTGCTTCATTCAAGAAGACAAGTCACTTGAAGAAAGAAAGTAAGAAGAAGAAGAATGAGCAAGATCAAACTCAAACACATAACAAAATGCAGCATGGATGCATAAGAGGGATGAAAAGAAAATGTGGGAAGTGAAGGCAAATCCACTTCCCAAAGTTACTTACCACCTGAAATGTTAATAAAGGAATGCAATGCAATGTAAAATGAGATGAAATGACATGGTTCAAACCAAACCAGAAGCATATATGAGATGATAATGATGCTATGAGATGCTGCAAACATGAATCAAGACATGAAGATGATCATACAAACTTATGGATGCAAATGGAGCAAGTTAAGAACCATGAACACATATGAAAAGTTATGAAATGCACATGGCATACAACATGGCAAATGCAAGATGCAATGCTCAAACATGCTTTCAATATGTCTTAAGATGTCACATGAATCCAATGGATGCACAAAATGCTATGGCAAATCAAGGTATGGATGCTAATGCAAGATGAATGCATATGGAAGCCCAAATTAGGGTTTATGATCAAAGCATCAAACATAACCCAAAATCAGAAGCAAACATCAATATAAAAAAAATGAAAATTCACTCAAAGGACCCCTAAACCTATACTAACCCACTGCCCAAAGGAAAATTTCCAACTCTTAACCTAATTCAAGTTATGAATTTCCTAAAATTTCTAGGGTTTTAGGGTTCCTTAACAAGAAAAATGCCAAACAAATGGAAAATGAAATATCAAATCATGACCATTTAATCTCACAAACTACATGCTAAACACAATGCAATGCAAAAAGAATCAAGGTCCAACTCTCAATGGTTAGGTAGAAATGATTTTTGGAAGTTTGGATCAAAATAATGCCTAAAAATGATTTTAATTCCATGAAAAATTCTCAAAATGCATCAAGATCAAAAAAGAAATTTGGTTTGAGGGTTGGACAATGTTTCTAAATGTTTTTACATGTTTCATGAATTTTTTGGTGATTTTTAAATACCTAAAAGTATTTTTAATTAATCAATTCTCATTAATTAATTAAAAATAAACTTTTAAATGATTTAAAAATATTTTTTAATGCAAAAAATAAAAATAAAAATGTTTTTGGTTTCTGAAATTAAATAAAAGTTTGTACAAAAAATTTCAGAATTTTAAAAATGGTTTTGCTATTTTTAATAAAATGGAGAAATTAAATGACAAGAAAATGAAATGAAAATTAATTAAATAGAAAGTATGCACAATCCATGGCTGAGATTCAAACTTGGGGGTCAAAGGTTGACTGCGCGCGCTATTGGAAGGTCAGGATCTCTTCTGGCTTAATTAACCTAAATATGATTTAATAATTTAATAAAACAGATTAGGGTTTTAATGATGTGATCTGAGCCACACAAACGCGCGGGAGTCAACTCCAGTCAACTGCATCTATGGTCCAAATTCAAACCCTCATTAATTACTGGGATTAGCCCTAATCTTTTTCAGGTGGCCGGAGAAGACCTCCGGTCGTCTTCTCCGGTGGGAACCCCACCTGAAAATCTCCAAAATCCTTAAAACCTTACTAAAATGAAAACTAAAAGAACAGAAATCATCCCCATATCCCCCTGAATCAAAACCCTAACTCAAAACTCATTTATCTTTCATCAATCACATGAATCGAAAGCAAACATTTTTAGATCAGAAAAGTTTCAGAGTAAGATTAAATGCTTATTTCTTAACCATTTTCAAAACCAAGAACATCAGAGTGATCAGTGAATCACGAAGAACAACTTAGGAACTTAAAAATCCATTTCTGGAAAAGATGTTCATGAAGCTACCTGAGTTTGAAGCTTTTCAGTTTGCAACTTTCTGACCCTTTCTCTTTGTGCAATCCACTCCTTTTAGGCCCCTGATGAACTCTTGATGCTTAGAAAGAGTTTGTGATGGCTGGTTTGGAAGTTTGAACAAGTTCTGTTCAGGGTGGTGTGAGAATCGTGTTTGTGATTCTTTGAGTTTCAGGTTGCTTTGAAGGGTGCTTTGTGATCAGGGAGATGTGTTGAGAAGGTTTATGAAGTTTGTATGAGTGTTTGTGGCTTGTGTTGTGTGTTTCGAATGCTTTTGCTCAATGGAGTGAAAATGAGAATGTTGTGGTGTGTCTGGTTTCAGGCTTGCTTGTGCTTATGTTTGGCTTGCCTTTGATTTGTATAAACAAATGCTATTGGTCAGATGACATGACATGTTCTTTTTTGATTGGTATGGGTGCTTTTGCAAAATTGTCAACTTTGTGTAAGAGAAGCATGGGCCACTTGCTAGCCTAGTACAACAAGGGTGTGCTGCGCAGCATGATGAGGAAAAAGGGCTAGGGTGGTTCAGCAAACTAGCCAACAAGTGGGTGAGGAGATATGATGACTTTTGCAACTTGGTTCACTTTGGTTCTTATGAAAGAAACTTGATCGATGGGCCATGAAACATGTGATTTCTTGGGTGCATTCTGAACTTTAGATGTTGTGTGATCATGTTGTGTGGATTAGAAGCCCATTTGATGACTTAATTGGCCTTGAGAAGTGAATTTGCAACTTTGCCTCTTTGGTGCATGACTTGAAATTTAGTGATTTTTGCCAACTTTGATGAGCCATATCTTTTGATCCAAAATGAATTAGGTCATGTTCTTGTACTTTTTGAAAAGGGAAAGATCTATTCTACAACTTTCATGACCAAAGTTTTTTCATTTGAAGCATTTTTGGATCAAAAAGTAAGGGTTGAAAAAGTTGCCTAAAGTGGCATTTTCATTAAAAGTCAAACTTGCCCAAAAAGTCAACTTTGCAAAAGACTTGAAATTCTTCAATTTTGTGAACTTCCAACTTCTTCCATAATCAAATAAAGATCATGTACAATCAAAATGATGAAGAACCCCCCTTGGTTGGGTCAATGGGAGCCTCAGATGCCCTGATTTTTCACTGACTTGCTTGAAAAGCAAACTCTTGATCAGATGACTTCCCCATGGAATTTCGTCATGAAAATTGATATGCATACTCCCTATACCATATAGAGACCAATAGAAACAAGAATGACCAAAAAATTTGGAGTCATGGCTTTTGAAACCAAAACCCTAATTTTAGGTCATCTGGACAGTCAAGCTTGGCTCTGCTTCCATACCAATCTCAGTTTTTGTGATTCTTTGACATTCTTGACTTTGAGGGAGTATAATATGATACTTGAACACACATGGACCTCTTTGAAGTGATTGATGGCCTTTGGAGTGGCTCAAAAGGCTCTTGGTTTGTTTAGATCACAAACCCTAGATGCAGATGACTTTGAATCTATGCAGTGAATCAAAAAATGTGGTATGAGATGCTATGATTGAGTTTATGCATATGAAATGATCACAAGCCATGGTGTGAATGGGTGAGGGCAAATTTGGGGTGTTTACAGCTGCCCCTATTCAAACATGAGTTAGCTGTGCAGGATGTAAGCTACGGCTTAACAGGCAAACAAGATAACTCCTGGTTGAATACCAAAGACAGTCCAAAATTTGCACTCACAGAATGAAGAAGAAAAGGGATATAGATTGTAAGAGACAATAAAGTATATTGTAAAGTGTGGGCGACGGAGGACGACCGTCGAGCAGAGGACGACTGCTGGGTAAAGAGCAATGACGGGGACGGCCGACATGCTGGGGATAAAAGGTATTATGATGGGGACGGCCATCAAGTCCATAAAGTAAAGTAACCAACGATGGGGACGGCCATTGGAATAAACTGAAAGGAAAAGGGACCACGACGGGAACGGCCATCGGGTTAAAGAATAAATGAAATAAACAGATGATGAGGTACGGTCATCATAGGTGAAGGACGATCACCTAGCAGGGGACGGCTGCTCTGTTGGGTTAAGATGAGGGACGATCATCTAAGGTGGAGGACGACCACCTGGCAGGGTACGACTGCCGAAAATATCGCGACATAGGACGAATGCCGGATAAAAGGTCAACGATGGGGACGGCCATCAGACGAGCATGATGAAGGACGATCATCAAGAGGTGGAGGACGACCACCTAGCAGGGGACGACTGCTCTCAAGGTTTGTCATGACACAGGACGAATGCCAGATAACCAAAATCAACAATGGGGACGGCCATTGGATAAAATGATGGAGGACAACCATCAAAAGGTGGAGGACGACCACCTAGCAGGGGACGGCTGCTAAATATCACGACATAGGACGAATGTCGGATAGAAAATCAACGATGGGGACGGCCATCGGATGAGCATGATGAAGGACGATCATCAAGAGGTGGAGGACGACCACCTAGCAGGGTACGACTGCTCTCAAAGTTTATCATGACATAGGACGAATGTCAGATAAAAGAAAATTGCTTTGCTGGCGATCTACTGGGGACTAGTAAACACGGACGAGTGTTTACATCCAAGAAACAAAAAGTATAAGTGTTTAGATGTTTGTGTATGGATTAAAGATGCGGACGAGCATCCTTAAGACTACGATACGGACGAGTATCGGATAGAAACAAACGCTTGACGCATGCTCTGAGATGATGGTACGGACGAGTACCAACCGGTTAACAAAGAACATGGACTAGTGTTGAATTCGCGGGGATATAAGTGGTATATACAAGATACGGACGAGTATCTGTATGAGTAACATGAGTAGTAAGTGTGAGTGATGTATAGACGAGTGTTTAATCTGCTGGGGAGAGTGACACGGACAAGCGTCGAGAAGAGGAAAGCATAGTATAAACAAGTATTTGATATACAAAGTGTTTATGTTACTATACTGGGGAAAATGACACGGACGGATGTCAAGGAAGTTATATAAGTACATGTGAGTGCAAAGAGGATGTCTTTGGCTTTCTGCTGGGGGTATGACACAGACGGGTGTCAAAAAGTATCCGTAATACGAGTGGTACTGTTTGCACAGAGTGTTCTGGCGACTTTACTGGGGAGCATTGACACGGACGGGTGCCAAAGAGAGTATATACTGGTGTTGTGAATGTGAGGCAACTGCTTTTGTTGGGGAATCTGGGGAGTATTCTGTATACTATTGATGAGTTGACATTACTCACAAGTGTTTGATTCAAAACATGGCTTATGATTATGCTATGTGTTTGATTTTTGCCGTAATGCTCCGTACTAGACGGAATGCTACGCTTTGTGGGTGAATATGATGCGGATGCTATGATTATACGAGGATACCAATCCGGGACTCAGATCCCGTTGCTGTGAAGATCTTTGGTTGATCTGTTGCAGTGGACATCCCAGCTGGGGATGAGGTCATTTGATAGATCTGATGAGATGCTATTGCTTGGGGATATAGGTCACTGATAGATCTACCCTTATAAATGAGAGACCCAGCTGGGGTTTGTAGAAGCTTTCGTCACTCTGTTGTGATTCCTTCATGCGTTGCTCTTTTGGATAGAGGCTGAAGTTCTGTGGGGAGATGGCTCCCTAGCTTTTGTACTCGGCTGAGGAGGAAGAACGATTGGCACCTCGACTGGGGAATAGTAACAAGTGGCAACTCAGCTGGGGAGAAAACACTTCGGGTGCTGAGATTGAGTGTTGATTTGCCAGCTTGCTGGGATAAAGCTTACAGGCCCCCTGTTGTGCTTTGGATACCTGCAATCCTGAAAAGATAGAGAAACGCACAAGTAATCCCGAGGTATCCTTTACTGGACTCCGTCATAGGAGTTAGACACTTCTGAGAGTAAGTATATTTCCTGCAAGCACGTGTTTTTATTTTTGAAAATAAGCATCTGTATTCATGCAATCAAACCTTTGGAGACATCAGACATTTTGCAAATGAAAATAAAATGGACGAGACGAAACGTGACTGAAAATCTGATTTTATTAATTCATGTGCCCTGAATTGGCAAGGTACAGTCAAAGAAACATATCTCCTAAAATGAGGAGATTGTTACAAATTGAGAAACAAAATGTGTTGGCAATGTTGACGACGCTTTAAGGAGCTTCCCTTTGCTATGACTCGTATGACATTTGACGTTCTTCTCGTCTTGCTTTCTGAAGAGGGCTGATTCTGATTGAAGCTTGATCCTTTCGAAACTTACCGAGTTGTAAGCGATACAGACGGATTTAGAATGCAGTTGTTCGCTTATTCCCTTATTTTGCCTGGATCGCCCTTTCGGGTTTTCAATCCATCGGGATACCCATTTTTGCCTGAGTTGTCCAATACGGCTTTTCAACTCAGCGGGTGTACACATTTTTTGTTAATTTCCCTTATTTTTGCCCGAGTCTTTTATTCTGTTTTTGACTCGCCGGGATGCCCTATTTTTGCCTGGACTTACATTCTGTTTTTATGTCCAGCGGGTCATTTTTATGCGAAGTATTTTTTAATTGCATCTGAATTTACAGGGGACGGGAAGTCTTCACCATCCATGGTGCTGAGCATCAGTGCTCCACCAGAAAAAACTTTCTTTACTATGAATGGTCCTTCATAATTCGGAGTCCACTTGCCCCTGTGGTCTGTATGAGGAGGGAGGATTCTCTTCAGCACAAGATCTCCTACTTGGTACTCTCGGTGCCTGACTTTCTGATCGAAGGCTCTCTTCATTTGTTTCTGATACAACTGCCCATGACAGATTGCAGCCAATCTCTTTTCTTCGATTAGACTCAGTTGTTCGTATCGGGACCGGACCCATTCTGCTTCGTTCAGCTTAACATCCATTAGTACCCGTAGAGAGGGTAATTCAACTTCAACAGGTAGGACTGCTTCCATACCATAGACAAGCTGATACGGTGTTGCCCCAGTGGATGTTCTGATTGACGTGCGGTACCCATGCAAGGCAAACGGTAGCATTTCATGCCAGTCCTTATAGGTGACTACCATCTTCTGCACAATCTTCTTGATATTCTTATTAGCTGCCTCGACAGCGCCGTTCATCTTTGGCCTGCAAGGAGAAGAATTGTGATGTTGAATTTTGAAGTCCCGGCATAGCTCTGCCATCATTTTGTTGTTCAAGTTGGAACCATTATCAGTAATGATTCGCTCGGGAACTCCGTATCGACAGATGATATCTCTCTTCAGAAATCTGGCTACCACTTGTCTTGTAACATTTGCATATGAAGCTGCCTCGACCCATTAGGTGAAATAGTCAATGGCGACCAGGATGAATCTGTGGCCATTTGAAGCAGTTGGCTCAATCTTTCCAATCATGTCAATGCCCCACATAGCAAAGGGCCAGGGTGAAGACATCACATTCAAAGGATTGGGAGGCACATGCACCTTATCCGCATAAATCTGGCATTTATGGCATTTTCTGGTGTAGGCACAACAATCAGCATCCATTGTGATCCAGTAATAGCCTGATCTTAGCAACTTTTTAGCCATGGCATGCCCTCCCGCGTGGGTACCAAAGGATCCTCTGTGCACTTCATGCATTAACAGGTCTGCTTCTGTTCTATCAACGCATCTGAGGAGTACCATATCAAAGTTTCTCTTATACAGGGAACCATCAATGTTCAGGAAGAAACTACCAGCAAGCCTTCTCAAAGTCTTCTTATCATTGGAGGATGCCCCAGGTGGGTATGTTTGGTCCTCCAAGAAGCACTTAATGTCGTGGAACCAAGGCCTATCATTTTTGACAACATCTGCTGCGAACACATATGCTGGTCTGTCAAGTCTGGATACTGAGATCTGAGGTACAAAGTTGGCAGCTTGAACTTTGATCATGGATGAAATGGTAGCAAGAGCATCTGCAAACTGATTCTCGTCCCGAGGGATATACTCAAGCTTGACCGTTGTAAAGAAAATCAATAACCTCCTTGTATAATCCCTGTAAGGTATCAGATGATCTTGGTGTGTGTACCATTTGCCGTTGGTTTGATTAACTACCAGAGCTGAATCTCCGAATACGGTCAACGTCTTGATCCTGAGGTCAATGGCTTCCTCAAGACCCATAATGCAAGCTTCGTATTCAGCTTCGTTGTTAGTGCAGTTGAAAGTGAGTTTTGCCGAGAAAGGCATGTGAACTCCCTTGGGTGTAATGAGTACTGCACCAACACCACGACCATTCATATTAACAGCCCCATCGAACATCATAGTCCATTCTTCTTCCGGGTCGGGCCCTTCAGTGTGAATAGGCTCCTCATGATCTCTTGCTTTTATGAACATGATGTCTTCATCGGGGAAGTCAAATCTCATAGGCTGGTAATAATCAATAGGCTGCTCAGCAAGATATTCAGACAATACACTGCCCTTGATGGCCTTCTGAGACGTGTACTGAATGTCATATTCTGTGAGGATCATTTGCCATCTTGCAACCCGTCCGGTAAGTGCTGGCTTCTCAAATATGTACTTAACTGGGTCCATCTTTGAGATCAACAAAGTAGTGTGGGTCAACATATACTGTCTTAGTCGGCGAGCAGCCCACGTTAAATTATAGCAAGTTTTCTCGAGCAGTGAATAGCGTTGTTCACAGTCGGTAAACTTTTTGCTTAGGTAGTATATTGCATACTCTTTTCGACCAGACTCGTCATGTTGGCCCAGCACACACCCCATTGACTTTTCTAATACTGTCAAGTACATTATCAGAGGTCTTCCTTCAACTGGAGGTATAAGGATTGGAGGTTCTTGCAAGTATTCCTTGATTTTGTCAAAAGCCTTCTGGCAATCTTCGTTCCACCTGATCGTCTATTCTTTTCTCAACAATTTGAACAAGGGCTCACAAGTTGCTGTAAGGTGAGATATGAACCTTGAGATGTAGTTCAATCTACCTAGAAAACCTCGAACTTCTTTTTCAGTTTTCGGTGCAGGCATCTCTTGAATAGCTTTGACTTTGTCGGGGTCAACTTCAATCCCCTTCTCACTCACAATAAATCCCAGCAGCTTACCGGATCGCACCCCAAATGTGCACTTGTTGGGGTTCAGCTTCAGTTGGTACTTCCTCAGACGCTTGAACAGCTTTAGCAGATTTACCAGGTGATCTTCTTCAGTAAGGGATTTGGAAATCATGTCATCCACATAACATTCTATTTCCTTATGGATCATATCGTGGAATAATGTCACCATAGCCCGTTGATATGTTGCACCGACATTCTTCAGTCCAAATGGCATCACCTTGTAACAGAACGTGCCCCAGGGTGTGATGAAGGTTGTCTTCTCCATGTCTTCAGGTGACATCTTGATCTGGTTGTATCCTGAAAATCCGTCCATGAAGGAGAATACCGAGAACTGAGCCGTGTTATCCACCAATACATCGATGTGAGGTAATGGGAAGTCATCTTTCGGGCTAGCTCTATTCAGGTCCCGGTAGTCAACGCACATTCTCACTTTTCCATCTTTCTTAGGCACAGGCACAATATTAGCAACCCACGGCGGATAGCTAGTTACAGCAAGGAACCCGACGTCCCATTGCTTTTGTACCTCTTCCTTGATTTTCATTGCCATGTATGGGCGAGTACGGCGCAGTTTCTGTTTAACCGGTGGGCATTCTTCTCTTAAAGGCAGCTTGTGCACAACAATGTCGGTATCCAACCCTGGCATATCTTGATAAGACCAAGCAAACACGTCCACATACTCTTGAAGCAGGTCAATCAGTTGTCTCTTCACTGAGTCTTGTAAGAAGGCCCCGATTTTAACTTCTTTCACGTCTTCATCTGTGCCAAGATTAATCGTTTCGACCTCCTCCTGATGAGGAGTGATAACCTTTTCCTCTTGTCTCAACAACCTTGCTAGCTCTTCAGGAAGCTCATACTCTTCTTCAACCCCTTCGTCAGCTTGATTGATCGGATTGTCAAAGTCATACGAAGTCATAGCCGTGCTGTTGTCGGTGCTGTCTGGAAGGCACTCTCTGCAAGGGTTTAGTTTGTTCATTTTAGTGATTTGATTTTAATCTTGTTTAAAAAAAGTGAAATAAAATTGTCATTTTGAAAACACTGCCATTTATTTTTTTTGTACAAAAAGAAAAATGGAAAAACAGTGAGCGGGAAAAGAAAAGGACTCATTTGCAAAAAGATGTCTGATATTTCATTGATTAATCTTGTTGCACAAAAATTACAGATGGCCCGATTACAAAATGAGTCTTGTCATCTTGGGCAATATGCAAGACTTTGATGCATGCTATAAAAATACAGGAAATAATAATTACTCTGCAGGAGTAACTCTTATAATTTCCTGGGAAGACCAGTTTGAGATACTGCTCCCCGGGATCTTTGGACGGATCCAACTCTCCAGGTTGCGGTCGCTTTCATCCTCGTCTTCCAAATTGTTGACAGCATCGGGGGTGAGCATCCCCCCACTAACAAAATTGGTCTCCTTAGCAGCCTCTGCTTGATCTTGTTGAGTTGGTTTGTAACCCAACCCAAATCTATCCTCTTTCTTCTCCACAGGTAGCAGTTTGCCCCAGCCTTGGGCAGTTCCTTCTTCAACAACCTTCCGGGCTTGTTGGTAAGATGTTATTGAGGTTCCAGGTACAACAGATGTTTCATTTATGTTCAAGGCCTCAAACCCTTGACTCATTGTTTCGTGGATCTCCCCATCCATCTCAATGTATTTGTAGGTAGCCAGGTGGCTAACAAAAATATCCTCCTCTCCACAGATAGTAACGACTTGGCCCTCCCACTCGAATTTTAACTTCTGGTGAAGGGTTGAGGTCACGGCGCCAGCGGCGTGAATCCATGGCCTACCCAATAGACAGCTGTAGGCAGGCTGTATATCCATCACGTAGAAGGTCGTTTTGAAAGTTTGTGGGCCAATCGTTATAGGCAACTCAATTTCTCCCAGAACTGATCTCTTAGAACCGTCAAAGGCTCTCACTACTAAGTTGCTGGGACGTAATGCCAATCCTTCATACTCCAGCTTCACAAGGGCTTTTTTAGGTAAGACATTGAGGGATGATCCTGTGTCTACCAGCACATGGGAAAGAACTGCACCCTTACATTCCATGGTAATGTGCAAAGCCTTGTTATGATTGCGGCCTTCCGTAGTCAAATCAGTGTTGGTGAATCCTAGCCCATTACTATCATTAACATTTCCAACCACAGCTTCCAACTGGTTGACGGATCTCTTCTGGCACATAAGCTGCGTGCAAAACTTTTAGTAGTGCATTCCGATGAGCCTCGGAGCACATAAGCAATGATAGGATTGAGATCTTGGAAGGTGTATGGTGAAGCTGGTCCACTATCTTGTAATCACTTTTCCTGATGATTCTCATGAATTCATCAACTTCTTGATCAAAAGGTGTTTTCAAAGCTTCTTTAACAATTTGCTCTTCTTGCACCATACTTTTCCCTTTTGCCTTGGCAGCTGCTTCTGCTTCAGCAGTGGGTCTTTGAATTTGCGGGGCAAAGAGACGTCCGCTTCGAGTGAAGCCTCCGCCTCCCCCCACATTGTCTATTTGTGGTGAAGAATTTGATGATTCAAGAGTGATTTTCTGTCCTTCGCAGTATAGATCGGAGCCGTAATGCCAAGGGATGGCATTACTGCTTTCATAAGGTACTGGCCCACCAGGCACTGTGATAGTGACCGGACTGATGGCAGCTGTAAAAGGGACCAGGATAGTCTGTGGATCATAGTATATTGTGACTGGTGCTCTGATGGGAGTGGCATTTTGTGAGTTGTAGGCAGAATCATTTTCAGGATCATAATAAATTGTAACCGTTGAGACATTTGCTGTTGAAGTTGTAGGAGACATTGTTGGATGGATGGGTGTTGTTGTTGTAGGAGATTCTGAATGAAGGGGTGCTGAAGTTGTAGAAGGGAGGTTTGTTGATATCTGGTCAGCTGAAGTGACAGATGATGCATTTGTTGATGAAGCTGAGGAGTTGTTTGGAACAATGGTTGTTGCAGTTGTAGAAGACACGGGAATTGTTGCTGATGAGATTGCTGGATTGGTAGGAATTGATGTTGTGATTTGAAGCAGGCCACTCTGGATGAGACTATCTATGCCATCTCTCAAGTTATCACAACCATTCACTGAAATGTTGCAATAAGCACACCCTAGCTCACATCCCGGGAACATTTGACATTCCAGGAGTTGAGCTTTAATCTCTACTAAGGGTGTCCGAATCTGACCCACACTGGTTATCAAGTAAGACGGCCTGTCTTCTTCAATAGCATTGATTCTGGGGCCACCATGGTTTGGCTTAGGGTTCTTGTTAACATTTGGTGGTGGTGCAAAGTTTAGAGCCTTAGAATCTACCAAGTCCTGTACCTTCATGTGCAAAGCTCTGCACTTCTCTGTACTATGGCCAGGTGCATTTGAATGAAAAGCACATCTGGCGCTGGCGTCATAATTTCTGGGTAGACTGGCAGGATCTGGAGGTGCCAATGTTCTTAGCTCAACCAGGTTGAGTTTTAGGAGTTGTGGCATATGGCATAGGGATCGGATCGATCACCCTATTGGCCTAAGAAGGTCTCTGTTGGAACGGTCTTTGCTGATTGTTGTTGTTGGTGTTGTTGTAGTTTCTCTAAGGAGGATACTGATTTTGTTGCTGATAATTTTGCTGTTGTGGTTGATAAACTGGTTGTGGATGAATTAGAGCGGGAATGGTGACTGCTGCCACAGACCTATGAACATATTGGGGTCTGCCCCTGTTGGTATGGATAGCATTGGTCTCACCAGTTCTTCTTTGGCCCACAAAAGGCTTCCTTGTGTTGTTGGATGAGCTGGCACCGTTGTCAGAAATTTTGCCCATCTTTAACAGGCTCTCAATTCTCTCTCCAGCTATAACGACATCTACAAAGCTGGTAGAAGAGAAATCAGCCAGCCTGTCAATGTACGTTCCTTTGAGGGTGTTCATAAACATATCTGCCATCTCCCTCTCTGACATAGGTGGCTGGACAGCAGCAGCCGGCTGCCTCCACCTCTGGGCGTACTCCCGGAAGCTTTCTCTAGATGATTGTGACATCCCCATCAGGAGGGTCCTGTTGGGTGCCATATCCAAATTATACTGGTATTGTCTAATGAAAGCCTCTGCCAAATCCTTCCAACACCTGATGGTTGCTCTAGTCAGATGTGAGTACCATTCCCTTGAAGCTCCTGTTAAGCTATCCTCAAAATAAAACATCCATAGCTTCTCGTCCATGGTGTATGCCTTCAACCTCCCCAGAAAGGATTGTAAGTGGGTCCGTGGGCAGGAGGTCCCATTGTACTTTTCAAAACAAGGAGGCTTAAACTTATGAGGGATCCTGACCCCGTCCACTAAGCCCATGTCCATAACATCAAAACCCAAAGAGTTTTGAGACTCCAAGGATCTTAAATTTTCAGCAATTTCGTCCAGCCTTCTGTCATAGGCCTCATCCCCAGCACCCATTACTGTGAACTGATCCTCCTGGGGGTCTTCTTGCAGCACTCTGCCTGCAGTGGCAGTCCCTTGTACATTAGCAGGGATGTTGATCTCTGGATGAAGGTGGGGTCCAAATACAGGGGGGTTGATATGAGGCTGAACCCTCTCATTGTTGCTTGTCCCAGCAGTCCCTAGATGAGGGTCTTCTTGATTCTGCCTCTCTACCATTGCTCTTAATCTCTCTTGGCTCTGAGCCATATTGTTCATCACCTCCATAAATTGTGTCATCTAAGCCCTCATTTCCAATCTTTCATTGGCCATTTGGTTCCTGACCTCTGTAAGGTCCTGTTGTACCTGGTCCATCTGTATACCCGGAAGGTTGTTACGGGTTGGATATCTGTGTGGACGGTTGAGTGGGAACACCCGACGTCGAGCAATAGTTCCTGAGATCACAACAGAGTTAGTAACAAAAACAAAACAAACCTACAAAACAAACAAGGGTTAGCATGCAATGCAGTATGCTTATTTGTCTCCAAGGTATCCGGCTTGGCACTTGGTTTTGACCTTTCCAGACCCTTGAGGAAGATGCTTGTGACTTTGCTTGAAAGAAACCCAGATGAAACAAACTAATACATATATTACAAAAAAGCAAAATGATACATAGTTCGTTTCTTACAAATCATGCCCTCTAAGGGGTCAAAATACAACATAAGAAAATAAAAGTACATGAAATGAAAGCAGCAACAAGCTAAAGTCTGACACCAAGACCAAACTCATCCTCCTGTACTTCCTTGAGAAGTGCTTCAGTCACAGGATCAGCTGGACGCTCTGTGAGGTTCCTGATAAGGAGATTCCTGGTAGTAACAGCTGCAGTTAGCTTCTTGTGTTGACTCTGGTCCTTTGACCTCTTCACACCAGCTCTGATCTTCAACTCTGAGATCTCCCTCTGGGATGCTGCCAGGGCTTCCTGTTGCTCTTTTGCACTAGCTTCCAGCTGCTCAATCTTGTCTTGAGTCCTCTTATCTTCCAGAGTACGAGCTTCGGTGATTCTGACCCACCTAGCTTGACTCTCCTTCAGATACAAATCAGTCCTGGCCTTCTGGAACTGGGCTTCCTTGCAGGCATTCTTCAAGATCTGCTCTCCAGCCCTAGACTTCTTGATATAATCCTCTGACTTCTCGATTCTGGCTAGATGCTCCACTTTCAGCTTCTCTAACCTCTCAATATCTAACCTACCATCACTCCTCTCCCATAGGGTCTTCTGTAGAGCCTGAGTCAACTTCTCATTTCTCTCTTTCAATTTCTCAAACTCCTCCAAACTGACAGTGACAGGAGGTGGTGCTGAGGATGGCCCAGGCATATCCTCCATGGTGAAGGGTATCCCAGAGAATTGAGCCCTGGCATGGGACCACTCATAGTATTGTGCTGATGCCACATTGTTGTACTTCCCCAGAATGGTTACTCCTTTAGTCTGAACATTGTCCCAGGCCCAGGCTGCTTGCCTGACAATAGCCAGATTAGGCTTGTTCTCACAGTAAAGAGTCTCAGCCAAGTTTTGTGCCTTAGGAGTGTGGACCAATGCATAGCCCAGTTGTCTTTTTAATAGAAGAGGGTTGTAGTTGATGCAACCCTTAACTCCTATCAGGGGTACATTGGGAAACTGCCCACAACTGGTAATGATGTCCCTGCCTTTTGTGCTTTGAGTGCACCATCTGACATCAGCTGAAGTCAAAGCAGTGAGTCTTCTAGCCCAGTTCCTCTGCTGGTGAGGATTCAAAAATGCATCAGTCTTGGGCAAATGCTTGAGCAGCCAAGTATGGAACAGGGGAGCACAGCACCTCACCAATCTTCCTCTTTGCTTTTCATTCCTTTGGTGAACAGAGTAGTAAAAATCTCCCAGTAAGGTGGGCACTGGGTTCCTCAGGATGAAAAGATGGATTGCATTCTTACTAAAAAACTTAGGCTCATCTGCAAACAAAATGACCCCATATATGCTAAGGGCCAATAAAGCACAGACTGCTTTCCACTCTCCCAAAGAAGCCTTCAGGGTAGCTTGCAAGATCAAGAAATCCAAATGTAGACCGGAGATTCCAGCCTTGGTGGTCATATTCTGTCCAATCAGAACTGGTTCCAAATGCAATGCCTTTTCCACTTCTTCATTACTTGGAAAAGCCATCTCAGGGTTGAAGGGGACTCCACCCCTGATAGGTACACCAACCAATGATGAATACTCCTCTAATAAAGGTCCCAACTGAAAATCCTGAAAAGTGAAACACCTCAGAGGGGGATCATAGAACTGCAGGCAAGTATGAATCAGGCTCCTCTGTGAAGGGTCCAAATCCATAACCACATCAAGTATGCCTCCATAGTGTTCTCTGAAAAGTGGTATATGGTCTGGAGTAATCATGGTCTGAATCTTCCTGATGTCAGCTAGCTCAGGCTGAAAGAAATGATAGGAGATGTTACTCTTCTTAGGTGCCATGTTGCTGAAGAAAAGCTAAGACAGATGCTGATGATGGAGAAAAATACTGATGATGGGCCACTGACAAGCTGAGATTGGTGATGCAGGTGACTGAAGCAGGCAGCTGATAACTGAAGTGAATACTGATGAAGATAGGTCTATGCTGATGATGGGGTCAAAACCAAGCCAAAAATAAAGTATGGATACCCTGAAAAACAAATAAGCAAATGTTAAAATGATGCAATGATGATGTATGCAAATGATATGCAAGGGTTTGTGAATCAGCTGGATCTGATCAAGTGCTCTGATATAAGCCCAAGTATGTTCAAGAAATCCAGATGGAGGTCTATAAGTCCAGTAACCAAGGTGGGGGACTCAAATAAAGAGCCACATGTCCAGGGTTAAAATCACAAGAACTGTTCCAAAATGGAGTACTCTTAATCAAAACAAAGTAACAGGGTATGCTGAGGTCAAGGGTACCTGCAAACCTGTAAACAGCCCAACCCCCTCACAGGTGGTGTTCTAAAACAAGGATCCTCAGACTTGGATCAGTTATGAGAAGTGTAAACACTTCTAACCCGGAGGTACAGTGTTTACAATAACCATAAAAGTTCCTCCTCTAATTCACCTCAGTTTCTGAAGGTCAATACTAAAGGTCATCCAGACTTAGCAGGCTTCCCAGATAGCCCTAGTACTGCAGGAAATCTGCAACACAGAGTTCTCAAGAAGAAACCCATATCTGAACCGTGTTTCATATTCCCGCACCAGACCGAGATGGAATGGGAAAGAATATGAACCACTCTAGCCTAGGTGTCACTCAGGTCCCAGGTATAGGACCTTAACTCTCATTAGAACACCCACCCACCAAAGCAACAAAACAGATCCAGCCAGCACAGTATGACAGTATGATATATGTAAAGCTATAAAGAAAGCAGTAAAACAACTGTACATAAAGCAAGAATAAATAAAAAACAAGCATAAATAGCACATAACACCCTAGTAAACACAAATCAAACAAGCGCTAGGAGGAACCCACAAAAAGAACCAGAAGCCCTGGTTACAGTATAAGGTTCCCCAGCAGAGTCGCCAAGTTGTCGCTCCCGATAAATGGGAATGGCCCAAATAAAGGTACAGACGCGAACAGTCGGCGAAAGAGGGATGCGAAAACACACAGGAGTGAACTCACAGGGAAATGAAAAGAGTCGCCAGCTAGGCATTTTTATCCCAGAGGAAAAGCAATGCTGCATTGGCCTAGAAAAAGATATGGATAAGACGGTTGCGAACCAGAGAGACTGAGGAAGGGGGTTGGTTACAACCTGGGAAGGTATTAGCACCCAGATTGTCTGTCGTACTCGACGGGATCCACGCTTAAAAGATTTGTGTTTTAAAGGGGTAGTGTCAGTGCAATTTGTGTATAAAAGAGCTGGAAAACAAAATGTACAGGTGTCAGTGTAAAGGAAGTGTGAAGTGTATAAATGATGTGTCAGTGTAAGGACAGGAGTGAAATGCTCATGATAATGAGGCTAAGAGAATGATGCTGGAAAGAGGGGGAATGTACAGAAACTTTTGTTCGATAATTGTTAAGTTATGCCTACGTATCCTCTCGTGCAATGAGGAAGTCAGAACACCGTAGTTCGACCCAAAGAGACTTAAAGATGAATTGACTTGTGAACTGCTTACTTGCCTATGCTCAAGTGCATGACCTGTCTGGCTCAGGTGCAAACTATCTTGCATTAGACGGAAAAAGCGAGTTCTCGTTTGTGAGTGAAGGTGATGAGAAGAGAATCCCGAAGGAGACGATTATTGTTTGTTTTTGAGTTTTCAGTCTTTTATTGCTTTTGAAAGTTTGTCATAAGTTAATGAGCTTAAGCCTAAACCAATGGACTTAGTAAACTCATCACATCTTCCCTCTGATTAGGGGTAATGAGAATACCTTAAGTGTGAAGTCAGATTCTCACACTTAATCACCTTTGATGTAGGATTAAGATAATTAACCTACTTGTGATTATTTAGATGTGTTTGGTGTTTTTGTTTAGTGTTAAGTAATGATATTAAGCCATAATCACAGATTAAACAGACTCATTACACCATCCTAATAGAAGGATAATAGATGAGAATGTTTAAGCTGAGGAAAGCTCCTCAACTTAATCCATGATTAGGGATTAAACTCATGACAAAACAAAGCCTTTATTAAGTGGATTTTATTTAATGATATGATGATGAAGTGAGTTTTATGATTTGTAAGACAACTTGAGGAGGACTTGTCCATTAACACTAGGGTTAGTCCTTCTTAACCAATTAAGGAAGAATTAGAACCCTAATGCAAGGCCCAAGTTACAAGCTTGATGTCTTGATGGTATTTATGTGAATTGATTAAAGGATTTAAACAATATTAAGGGTTTAACACTTAGGATTAAAGTTATACACTCCATCCTAATAGAAGGATGCAGGCATAAGCTTAATCACAAATCCTTAAAGCCTTTAGGGTTTAGTCCTTGATTATGAGGTGAGAAAAGAAGACTCAATGAGACACAAAGGTAGAACTAAGTGGGGGACTAATCAAAACCCTAATCATTGTCATGCTTGGTTGTTCCTAAGGTTTGTGAGGTTTACAAGAGAAGTCTTCAATGGAACCACCAGGAAGCAGATGAAAGGATCAGGAGAAGCAAAGTAACTTGCTTCATTCAAGAAGACAAGTCACTTGAAGAAAGAAAGTAAGAAGAAGAAGAATGAGAAATCTCAAACTCAAACACATAACAAAATGCAGCATGGATGCATAAGAGGGATGAAAAGAAAATGTGGGAAGTGAAGGCAAATCCACTTCCCAAAGTTACTTACCACCTGAAATGTTAATAAAGGAATGCAATGCAATGCAAAATGAGATGAAATGACATGGTGCAAACCAAACCAGAAGCATATATGAGATGATAATGATGCTATGAGATGCTGCAAACATGAATCAAGACATGAAGATGATCATACAAACTTATGGATGCAAATGGAGCAAGTTAAGAACCATGAACACATATGAAAAGTTATGAAATGCACATGGCATACAACATGGCAAATGCAAGATGAAATGCTCAAACATGCTTTCAATATGTCTTAAGATGTCACATGAATCCAATGGATGCACAAAATGCTATGGCAAATCAAGGTATGGATGCTAATGCAAGATGAATGCATATGGAAGCCCAAATTAGGGTTTATGATCAAAGCATCAAACATAACCCAAAATCAGAAGCAAACATCAATATAAAAAAAATGAAAATGCACTCAAAGGACCCCTAAACCTATACTAACCCACTGCCCAAACGAAAAGTTCCAACTCTTAACCTAATTCAAGTTATGAATTTCCTAAAATTTCTAGGGTTTTAGGGTTCCTTAACAAGAAAAATGCCAAACAAATGGAAAATGAAAGATCAAATCATGACCATTTAATCTCACAAACTACATGCTAAACACAATGCAATGCAAAAACAATCAAGGTCCAACTCTCAATGGTTAGGCAGAAATGATTTTTGGAAGTTTGGATCAAAATAATGCCTAAAAATGATTTTAATTCCATGAAAAATTCTCAAAATGCATCAAGATCAAAAAAGAAATTTGGTTTGAGGGTTGGACAATGTTTCTAAATGTTTTTACATGTTTCATGAATTTTTTGGTGATTTTTAAATACCTAAAAGTATTTTTAATTAATTAATTCTCATTAATTAATTAAAAATAAACTTTTAAATGATTTAAAAATATTTTTTAATGCAAAAAATAAAAATAAAAATGTTTTTGGTTTCTGAAATTAAATAAAAGTTTGTACAAAAAATTTCAGAATTTTTAAAATGGTTTTGCTATTTTTAATAAAATGGAGAAATTAAATGACAAGAAAATGAAATGAAAATTAATTAAATAGAAAGTATGCACAATCCATGGCTGAGATTCAAACTTGGGGGTCAAAGGTTGACTGCGCGCGCTATTGGAAGGTCAGGATCTCTTCTGGCTTAATTAACCTAAATATGATTTAATAATTTAATAAAACAGATTAGGGTTTTAATGATGTGATCTGAGCCACACAAACGCGCGGGAGTCAACTCCAGTCAACTGCATCTATGGTCCAAATTCAAACCCTCATTAATTACTGGGATTAGCCCTAATCTTTTTCAGGTGGCCGGAGAAGACCTCCGGTCGTCTTCTCCGGTGGGAACCCCACCTGAAAATCTCCAAAATCCTTAAAACCTTACTAAAATGAAAACTAAAAGAACAGAAATCATCCCCATATCCCCCTGAATCAAAACCCTAACTCAAAACTCATTTATCTTTCATCAATCACATGAATCGAAAGCAAACATTTTTAGGTCAGAAAAGTTTCAGAGTAAGATTAAATGCTTATTTCTTAACCATTTTCAAAACCAAGAACATCAAAGTGATCAGTGAATCACGAAGAACAACTTAGGAACTTAAAAATCCATTTCTGGAAAAGATGTTCATGAAGCTACCTGAGTTTGAAGCTTTTCAATTTGCAACTTTCTGACCCCTTCTCTTTGTGCAATCCACTCCTTTTAGGCCCCTGATGAACTCTTGATGCTTAGAAAGAGTTTGTGATGGCTGGTTTGGAAGTTTGAACAAGTTCTGTTCAGGGTGGTGTGAGAATCGTGTTTGTGATTCTTTGAGTTTCAGGTTGCTTTGAAGGGTGCTTTGTGATCAGGGAGATGTGTTGAGAAGGTTTATGAAGTTTGTATGAGTGTTTGTGGCTTGTGTTGTGTGTTTCGAATGCTTTTGCTCAATGGAGTGAAAATGAGAATGTTGTGGTGTGTCTGGTTTCAGGCTTGCTTATGCTTATGTTTGGCTTGCCTTTGATTTGTATAAACAAATGCTATTGGTCAGATGACATGACATGTGTTTTTTTGATTGGTATGGGTGCTTTTGCAAAATTGTCAACTTTGTGTAAGAGAAGCATGGGCCACTTGCTAGCCTAGTACAACAAGGGTGTGCTGCGCAGCATGATGAGGAAAAAGGGCTAGGGTGGTTCAGCAAACTAGCCAACAAGTGGGTGAGGAGATATGATGACTTTTGCAACTTGGTTCACTTTGGTTCTTATGAAAGAAACTTGATCCATGGGCCATGAAACATGTGATTTCTTGGGTGCATTCTGAACTTTAGATGTTGTGTGATCATGTTGTGTGGATTAGAAGCCCATTTGATGACTTAATTGGCCTTGAGAAGTGAATTTGCAACTTTGCCTCTTTGGTGCATGACTTGAAATTTAGTGATTTTTGCCAACTTTGATGAGCCATATCTTTTGATCCAAAATGAATTAGGTCATGTTCTTGTACTTTTTGAAAAGGGAAAGATCTATTCTACAACTTTCATGACCAAAGTTTTTTCATTTGAAGCATTTTTGGATCAAAAAGTAAGGGTTGAAAAAGTTGCCTAAAGTGGCATTTTCATTAAAAGTCAAACTTGCCCAAAAAGTCAACTTTGCAAAAGACTTGAAATTCTTCAATTTTGTGAACTTACAACTTCTTCCATGATCAAATAAAGATCATGTACAATCAAAATGATGAAGAACACCCCTTGGTTGGGTCAATGGGAGCCTCAGATGCCCTGATTTTGCACTGACTTGCTTGAAAAGTCAACTCTTGATCAGATGACTTCCCCATGGAATTTCTTCATTAAAATTGATATGCATACTCCATATACCATATAGAGACCAATAGAAACAAGAATGACCAAAAAATTTGGAGTCATGGCTTTTGAAACCAAAACCCTAATTTTAGGTCATCTGGACAGTCAAGCCTGGCTCTGCTTCCATACCAATCTCAGTTTTTGTGATTCTTTGACATTCTTGAATTTGAGGGAGTATAATATGATACTTGAACACACATGGACCTCTTTGAAGTGATTGATGGCCTTTGGAGTGGCTCAAAAGGCTCTTGGTTTGTTTAGATCACAAACCCTAGATGCAGATGACTTTGAATCTATGCAGTGAATCAAAAAATGTGGTATGAGATGCTATGATTGAGTTTATACATATGAAATGATCACAAGCCATGGTGTGAATGGGTGAGGGAAAATTTGGGGTGTTTACAGATACGTAGGCATAACTTAACAGTTATCGAATAAAAGTCTATGTGTATTCCCCCTTCTTTCAGCATTATTCTTTAAGCCTCATAGTCTTGAGCATTTCACTCTTGTTCTTACACTAACACTTCTCTTATACACTTCACATTTCTTTTACACTGACACTTGCATTCTTTCCAGCTTTGATACACAAATAGCACTAACACTACCCCTTTAAAACACAAATCTTTCAAGCGTGGATCCCGTCGAGTACGGCGGACAATCTGGGTGCTAATACCTTCCCAGGTTGTAACCAACCCCCTTTCTCAGTTTCTCTGGTTCGCGACCGTCTTATCCATATCTTTCTAGGTCTATGCAGCATTACCTTTCCTTCGGGATAAAAATGCCTAGCTGGCGACTCTTTTCTTTTCAGTTCACCCTTGTGTGTTCTCTCTCCTTTCGCCGGCCGTTCGCGTCTGTACCCCTCTTGACCAGGTGTCATTTGGTGGGAGCGACATTACTCTTATTTGGCGATAACCTGATCGCAAAATGATCTTACTGAACACACGAGCACCAACCAACTGGTCCATCAGATCATCTATCCTTTGAAGCGGATACTTATTCTTAATCATCACCTTATTTAGTTGCCTGTAATCAATACACAACCTCATGCTACCATCCTGCTTCTTCACCAAAAATACCGGTGTTCCCCACACGGTGATACACTCATGTCACTCCCAGGATTTCCATCCTGGTACAAATGCGAAAGTGGCACGGAGAAGGGTAGAGTCGTCAGCCAGACATTTTTATCCCGAAGAAACGGGAAAGGTAATGCTGCATAAACCGAAGAAAAGAAAAGGAAGGACAAAGGTCTCGCGAACCAAAGAACTGTATTCGGGAGTCAGTTTTGACCAGGGAAAGTATTAGCACCCCAGATCGTCCGTCGTACCCGACGAGATCCACGCTTGCAAAGAAACTGTTTCAAAGGGTGAATAAATGAAGCTGCTGCAAAAGAAAAGGAACTGGATTTGGAAAAGAGAAAAGAAAAGGGAAAATGTAGGGAAAATAAAAGAGTGCTCGAACGTGCCCTACCCTGCTACCTACGTACCTCATCTGGACATGAGGATCAGAGTCGCCGTAGTTCCCCTAACTAGGGAGGAAAAGGGCTTGAGTTTTGAAGCTTGAACTGATTATATCAATGCTCAGGTGTTGCAGGCTCGTCTGGCACGAGTGCATTACCGTCTTGCAAAGAGACAAGTAGAAGCAAGTTCTTTCGTTTGGAGTGAAGGTGATGAGAAAAGAAGTCCTGGAGGAGAGACATTTATTATTTATTTTAGTGTTTTAAAGAAATGTTTTTGTTGTTTTTGTTTGTGAAAATAATCTCATGATAATACTTGTATATAATGATAAACAAGCTTATACCACCACCAAGATTGGGTGAATACAAGTGCTCCATGGAATAAGGCCAAATATAAAAGACTACTTCACTTATTATTAAGTGTGTTTTCTAAGTTTTTATGTTTGAAGATGAGAAATAGAAAGAACCAAAGGATCTTAATGGTAAAATAACTAAGGGGGGACCTAGGTTATCATGCATAGATGGACCTAGGTTAGTGAGGTATCATTCTATCCTAAATAAGAGAAGGAAAGAAAAGAAGAAGAAGAAGAAGAAGAAATGAGATAGAAAGCAACTTACTTCTCTTAAAGAAGTTATGTTTTTTCTAAGGGAATGAAAAGAAGTTGAACAAATGATAGCATAAGCCCATCTCAAATCAGAAGTAAAAGCATAAAAGAAAAGAGGAGAAAGAAGTTTGAGATGTGGAAATCTCATCCACACCTCTTACTTACCATAGCTCCTGAAAGTGTTAGAAACATCCACAAATTACAAGATAAGATCAAGTAAGCTCAAACAAAGGGATAAAAAGAATTTAAACACCCAAAAACATCACAATTAGAACCTAAAAATCATAAAATTAGTCATGCCAAAACCACATAAAGAAGAGTGCAATAAGTCACAAACAACTAGCAAAGAAGTAAGGGAGAAGTGAGATGAAGACAAGAAGTTAAAATAAGCAAACAAGTTAAACATCAAAAAGTAAACTCAAAGTCAGAACCTAAACATGCTAAGTAAGCGCCTAAAAATAAAATTCAAACATCAATCAAGGCATACAAGCTCATACTAGATCAATGGGAAGAGATATGAAGAAGTTTGGAGTGAAGTGAAGTATATATGTGAATGTGTAACTTAGTGCACAAGTTAACAACAAACAAGCAAAGGAAAACCTCTAATATGAAAACTATGGATCTAACATCATGTTAACAATAATTAAACAAGACCCTAAGAGGTGGCACAAGTTCCTTTCTACTCAAGCCATAAAAATGGACCAAAAACATCCCAAAATATGACAAGTTAGGAACAAATATCAAACAATTAGTGAACATGTCTTAAAAATTCAACCATTAAGCAACAAGACACTTTAAGTATGTACAAACATCATATCAAGACCACATAACCAAAATCAGAAGCAAACATCATCAAAGAAATGGTCAAAAGGCAATTAGGGTTTCACTTTCTTAAACCAAAAGCAACAAGTTAGAAACTAGCCATACAAGACCTAAAAATCATGATAAAAATCACTAAGGTACTTCAACATGTTATCAAAGCAAAGCAAAAAGAATCATCTTCATATCACTTATCTAATTCAAAATAAAAATCAAACAAGTCAGGTTGTGCAAGAAAGGGAGCAAAATAAAAGAAATTAAATGAACAATTAATTCAGGACACAAAAACAAAGAAGAAGAAAAATTTGGATAAATTTTATAAAACTCAAAAGAGGTCACATGAATGTTTTAGTAATTTTTGAAAATGTTTTGCTATTTTTAAAAATTAAATTTGAAACTAAAAATAAAAAGAAAATAAAATGGAAAATAAATGCCAAGGAGGTACATATAGCAATCCGATGACGTTTTAAATCACCAATGGGCTTAAGGTGGGGTGAAAATAGCAAATAAAGACCAGTCCATACACGCAGGATCCACCAGGTTTTCAATGGAATACACACAATACTCAGATCAAATTAGGCATGCATGATCAATCCAAGGATCAGGATGAGGTCAACACAATGAAGCAAGTCAGCGTATCACACAGATCTAGATGCATGCACATAAAAATAAGCATACACAAGCACACACAATGAATAATTATAAAATATAAAGCCAAGCGCGCACAATTTTAATGCGTTGTCTAAATCAAAGTCGTCCAATTAAAAAAACAACGGTCCAAATTTCGTCATCTTCCTCAAGTCTCCCTTCACCTGAAAACATAGTCTGGTGATGGAGCCTTAGCTCCGGTCACCGGAAAATTCATGCCAAGAACAAAGGTTCACAGAAACACAAATAAATCTCCAGATCTATAGTTTTCAACATGCTGATCATGAATATGAAATCAAAAACATCAAAAAATCATTACAACTCACGGATCGAAGAAAATAAACTTTGACATCAAACTTTTAAATCACCAATACAAGCTCAATTCTCATCCAATTTCAAAACAAAACATATCAGCATACTCAGTGAAGCACATAGATCATTATACACACACAAAATTCAAGATCTAGATCCAAAGATTCAGAATCTAATTTGAACTTAAAGCTTCTCAAATACACTAAGAAATTCTTCAAAAACTTGCAGATCCACTTCCTAGCTCTTCTATTTGCAAAATAAATGCAAATAGAGCTTCAAATCCACCTGAATCTTGAGAGTCGAACCAAGTTGCTTCTGAATTGCACTAGGTAGAAACCTTGATCTAAGCTCAAATCAAT
Source organism: Lathyrus aphaca (assembly GCA_963966055.1). Taxonomy (NCBI): domain Eukaryota; kingdom Viridiplantae; phylum Streptophyta; class Magnoliopsida; order Fabales; family Fabaceae; genus Lathyrus; species Lathyrus aphaca. The sequence goes on from OZ014523.1 coordinate 168,929,956, forward strand.
GGTAGATTTTTGATCCTTACATCTAAGGATGAAGAATATGCAAAGAACTAAGGCAATGTGTGTGTGTAAAGCAAGATTCAAAGCAAAATGCAAGAGAGCAAAAAAATTGAAAGTGTGAAATGAGAGTGTCTTCGGCTGTAAAATTTGTGTGCACCATTTATATATCAAGTGTTTAGGAGACTGATTAGGGTTTTAGAGGCAATGGGAGCATGGAATGTGTGATAGGGAGTATTTTGCAAATTTGCATGAAAATGCACATGGGGCGATTTGTGCGTGCAAGCTTCTCATCAAGTGCACAAACTTATTTGTTTTATTCCATTGAGCACCCTTGGATCAATCACATGGCTTAGGGTACTTTGAAATTTGAATTATGAATGAAGTGGCAAAAAAGCCATTTGTGAAATAAAGTCTTTGTAAGCCACGGGTTCTTGTGTATTTTTGAGCAAACATGATTGTTTTGAAGTGTACTTGAATGTAGTAACCAGAATTGGTACTTTAGAGGCCTTGGAAATGCATAATGAACCTTTTTGCAAAGTATAGAAACTTGAGAATATGGAAAAACCCTAAAAACAAGCCAAGTTCAAATGACCATATCTTTCAAACCACAAATGCTATGGACAAGTTCTTGTAATTTTTTGGAAACGGGAGAGAAAGCCCTAAAACTTTCATGTTTGAGGAAAATTCATTTGGAGTCATCTTGATCGTGAAAGAATTGATTGAAGTTATGGCAAAAATTGCCAAAAATAGAAAGTTTAGTTACAAGTCACTTTCCATATTTAGAAACTTTATTCCAACCTCTTAATTCTTGCAAATTGAGATCACCCAAGCTATTATTTTCCCTCATGAAGGTCCACGGGCTTGCAAATGATGATTAGAACCCTTGAAATCCAATGGTTGACTTTTCTTATACACAGTTGACCTCTTTCTTCATTTACAAGTAATTGAACCAATGCATGACTTCCTCAATGAATTTTTGCATCAAACTTCATCCATAGGCCTTATATACCATATTAAAGTCTTTGACCACAATAATTGGTCAAATATATGAGAGAATGAGGATTTGAGGCAAAACCCTAATTAGGGTTTCCTTGTGTATGAGCCAATTGCACTGTTGAGCTTCTGATGAATCACATCACTTCTTGGGCCTTGAGAATGAATTTGAACTTGTATAAGATGTGAGGATCATTTGTAGGCTTCTTGCAAGACCATTTGGCTCTCCATTTTACTTTGAAGAATCATAACTTGCTAGATGAATGATCACATGCCCTATGCTTGTAACTATGGATGTCATGCCTCATTTTTCTACGCCAAATGCTAAGACTATATGCTTTATGTTATGCTATATGGTGAGGAAAAGAGAGGGAAAATTTGGGGTGTTAAAACTTCCCATATTCAAGCAACTGTTAATCTGAAAAGGACGAGAGCAACGGTTGTCGGCCGTTCGAGATAAACTGTGATTGAATACCAAAAGAACCCAGAAATTTATACTCTGCTGGAGAATAAAAAGTGATTTGAACCCGACCAAGGAAACCATACTTAGAGAACATGATGAGGTGAAAAGTAACTCAGTAACCATGATGACATGTCTTTTTATAATGAACCAGAAGACTACTGGCATGCCATAGAAGTGGGCCTTTAAATGGTATTGTAGCATCATAGGATTTGCAAACCAAAGAAATCAACAAGGAAATGGCATCATAGGATCCAAAACCAAGAACAGGAGCACATAACATCATAGGATTTACGACACGAGAAAACGTCTTTTATAATGAACCAGATGACTACTGGCCTGCCACAGAGATGTGAGCCTTAGAATGGTATTGCAGTATCATAGGATCTACTACCCAAAGGAGTGTCTTTTAGAATGAACGAGATGACTACTGGCCTGCCACATAAATGTGGGCCTTAACAACAAAGTCTGTAAAACAAAAAAGTGTTGATCAGGATGCATTGTGAAAATCCTCTTCTTGAATAGTGCATAACATTCCTACCAAGGTGTAATCCATCAGAGCTGGATATTGTCCTTTATAATGAACCAGGGGACCACTGGCCTGCCACGGGGATGTGGGCCTTGAAAAAGTCTGTTTGATATGAACCAGGACTAACCGATCTGCCACAGGAGTGTGGGCCTTAAAGAAGTATTTTAGATGAACCGGGACTAACTGGTCTGCCACAGAGGTGTGGGCCTTCACAATGTTGTCTTTTGTAATGATCCAGGAGACTACTGGCCTTCCACAAGGATGTGGGCCTTAAGAAGGGTATTGTAACATCATAGAATTTACAAACCACAATAGAGGTAATTAGGATATGGTATCGTATGATCCATAACCAGGAAAATAAGAACATACGATCATAGGATCTATGACTCAAAGAGCTGTCATTTATAAAGAACCATATGACTACTAGCCTGCCACAGAGATGTGTGCCTTTAAGAGTTGAGAAGGCAAAGTCTTCCAAGAAACTGCTCTTGTAGTAGGAGAATACCATTTGTAACTCTGCTGGGGAATGCGAACGTTCTGACTAACATTGTGTTGAGGAAATGACACCAAGATATTTTGACAATACTTGACTCTGCCTGAGGAATGTGAGCAACTGTTTGTACTACTTGTCACACTGGCCAAATATAAATTAGTGACTTCTCGGGGAATATTTCAATGACGGATGAATCCCAATCGTGAAACTCTATGGGGAATGACCATCTTCAGACTTGGCTGGAGAGATGCTTGGTAAAACTCTTGTTGAGGAGAGAATTCTAATAATCCTAAATCTATGGGGAAGATAAAGCTTTCATCTACCTGCTGGGAAAACTTCATTGTGACAACTCCGCTCGGGGATGAGAACTATTCAACTGATCTTGAAGTTCTGCTGGGTATCTACCATCCTCTTCTGACTCGGCTGGGGAAGGTTTCTTCTTCAACTCTACTAGGGATGCTGGGGATCACCCTTCTGCGGGAGATAAGAGTTATAAAGCATCTCTCACTAGGGGAGAAAAATATGCTTGGGAAATGCTGTCTTGTAACACCTTTTTCTTAGGCTGCAAAACTTGTAATAGCAAAGTGTGTACACATATGCCCCATGAAATTATATGGCATAAGTCAATCATCCAATGTTGTTTAACATTCAAAGTGATTTTAAATGTTTTCCCCATTCGCATATTATTCATAAGGCCACCTTGTTTAGATGCAATGTTCTTTTATAAAAAATTCAGGACATTTTTTGCAAATAAAACATGTAAAATAAAAACAAGGATAAAGCTTTTTAACTGAATATTATTTTATTGATGAGCCTGTGAATAGGAAAAAGATTACTTCAGGAAGCAACCACCTGGAAAGAGGTGATCACTATAAATTGAGAAAAGAAACTATCCTAATGGCAATGTGAATGGCATTCCAATGCGTTTCAATTTTGCTATGATCGGTATGTCTTCAAGATTTATCCGTTTCTATTCTTGCTTTCTTAAGAAGAAGATTAGATTGATTCCAACCCTTATGAGATTCCCAGGTTGAATAAGACGATGACGTGGTACAAATTACTCAAACCACAGTCATTCGCTTATTCCCTTATTTTGCGTGGACCGCCCTTTCGGATTTTCAATCCACCGAGATCCCCTTTTTTGCCTGAGCTTTCCAATGTAGTTTTTCAACTCACCGGGTGTACAAATTTTTTTATTTATATCCTTAACTTTTTTCTGAGCCTTTTATTCTATTTTTGGCTCACCGGGATGCCCCTTTTTTACTTGTACTCTTTATTCTGTTTTTTTGTCCAGCGGGTCTTTTTATGCAAAGTATTTTTTAACTGCGTCTGAGTTGACAGGGAACTGGAAGTATTCACCATCCATAGTAGTGAGCATCAGTGCTCCACCATAGAAAACTTTATTTACTATGAACGGACCTTCATAATTTGGAGTCCACTTGCCCCTGTGATCTGAACCTGGAGGAATAATTCTCTTGAGTACAAGCTCACCAACTTGATACTCCCGAGTGTGTACTTGTTGATCGAATGCCCGCTTCATTATCCACTAATAAAATCGACCATGGCATACAAATTTCAATCTCTTTTACTCAATTAAGCACAACTGATTATATCGGGCACGCACCCATTCAACCTCGTCAAGCTTGACATCCATCATTACTCCCAAAGAAGGAATCTCGACTTTAATAGGTAGGACTGCCTCCATACCATACACCAGGGAGAAAGGAGTTGCCCTACTAGACATTGTGACAGACGTTCGGTACCCATGCATGGCAAACGGTAACATCACATGCCAATCCTTATAGGTAACGACCATTTTCTACACAATCTTCTTGATATTCTTATTTGTCGCCTTGACCGCGCCGTTCATCTTTGGCCGGTAAGGAGAAGAATTGTGATGTTGTATTTTAGAGTCACGACATAGCTCATCCATCACTTTATTGTTAAGATTAGAACCATTATCAGTAATGATCCTCTCGGGAACTCCATATCTACAAATAATGTCTTTCTTCAGAAACTTGGCCACCACCTGTCTGGTGATGTTGGCATAAGATGCTGCTTCGACCCATTTGGTGAAGTAATCGATTGAGACCAATATGAAATGATGGACGTTCGAAGAAGTTGGCTCGATCTTCCCAATCATGTAAATGTCCCACATAGAAAAGGGCCAAGGAGATGACATGGAGTTCAACGGGCTTGGAGGTACATGCACCTTGTCTACATAAATCTCGCACTTCTAACATTTTCGGGCGTATGAACAACAATCTGCATCCATTGTTAACCAGTAATACCCCGACCTCAATAACTTATATTCCATTGCATTCCCTCTGGTATGGGTACCGAATGATCCCTCGTGAACTTCCTGCATTAACATGTTAGCTTCATGTCTATCCACGCATCTGATCAAGACCATGTCAAAGTTTCTCATTGTAACACCCCAAATTTGCCCTCTCCTGTTTAGCATCATCATCATATCATAATCATCATCATCATGTCGTATCCTTTGCATATTGCATAGAAAAATGAAGAATGGCACTCGCATATTCCGGCATAAGGCATATAATCAATCATCAGTGAAATTCGGAGCTCACAAGGTAGGTTACAAGGTTGACGTCAGGGTCAAAGCCTAAGAAAGGATTGAGGATCACAATTAGATCAAAACGGTTGGCACCGGCTTATTCTTGAAGGTTCCCACCAAAAGGAGGTAAATTTCAAAAATTCACTAGCGTTAACCGGTTAACGGATTGGTTAACCGGTTAACGGACACAAATTTTGAATTTCCAGCAGCAATTCAACATGTGTGATTTTTGGTCCAATCTCCATTTTCTGATTTTTGTTCATTTTGAATTAATTGGAAATTAAAAGGAAGGATCTAGAGCACTTGTCCAAGCCTAATCCCATTGCTAAGTCTTAATCACACTACCTAAACCATAATTTTGGATCCCAAGCCTAATTTTTGGGCCCCAAACCTAAACCATATTTAATCATTTCTCTCCAAACCAAAGGGACCTCTCCCTCATTTTTTATTCTCAATTTTCTGAATTTTCACTCTTCTCACTCACAATTCTCTCACTTTTCTCTCCCAATTTTCCAAATCACTCAAAATTCCTCTTTGAAGATCACATAACCTTGCCTTGAGGTGTGTAGATCTTGGAACTAGACCTCCATCCATAGCTTCATTGCATCTTTTTGCTGGTTTTAGTGGTGATTCAGATCTGGTTTGGGATCTAGAAGTACTTTTGGATCCAAAATTCTACATCAAGAGCTTGTTCTTGCATTAATGTTGCACGGAGAGTGAAGTTTAACACTGGATCTTCAAGGCTTTGCGCGAGATCTATCATTTTCAGTTTGATTAACAATTACCAAAGCATACCTCAGCTTTGTAGGTTGGTTAATTTCAGATCTAGCTCTGTTTTAGCTTATTTGCATGCTTGCGTTTTAGATCTGCCATGTGTTTGCGTATTTGTTTGTGTTTATTGAATCGATTGATTGATTTGTGACGGATCCGTGTGTTAATGTTCATAAGCTTCATGATGCCATTTAATGTGAATTGATGCACTATTTTCATGTTCAAATGCTTGCTGGATTGGTATGAGATTGTTTAGAATAAGCTGTTTGTGAGCTGGTTTTTGCAGGTTTTTGCTGCTGTTTTAACAGCGTTAATCGGTTAACGGATTGGTTAACTGGTTAACGCACCTGAATTGTGTAGTTTTCATGCAGGTTTTGACATAGTTAACCGGTTAACGCTTTGGTTAACCGGTTAACACTGAAGTAGTGAGCCATTTTTGCCTTATTTTGAGCATGTTTGATCTCCATACTTGTTTTAAATGCCATGGATCATTGTACGATCATTGAATATGATTGTTTGTTTGATTTTCTTGCTGATTGAGGCATGCTTCCGTGTTCTCGACACGTAAATGCTTGTTTGTGCTATGTTTAGTATGATTGTTTGATCTTGGTTGGTATGAACTTTGAGCATGTGCTGGATTTTGGCTAACTTACAGGGGCTCATGGTAAGAGAAGTGTGGATGTTCATCCACATTTCAATTTTTCATCCTTCTCTCTTTGTAAGTGCTTTCTCTTTGTGTTTTGATGTGGTTTATGCCATCATGTGATTCAACTCTTTTCCTCCCCCTCTAGGGGTAACTTATCTCCTTTAAAGGAGTAAGTTGCTTGCTAGCTCTTGCTTCCTCTTCTTCTTGCTCTTCTTTGGTTTCTTTCCATCCTTTTTCTTCATTAGGATAGTTGAAATCTCACTAACCTGAGGACCACTTTTGCATGCTAACATTAGGTTTAGTCCTCCCCCGTTTTAGACTTTTACCTTTTGCTCCTTTGGTTTCTTTCTCTTCTCATCTCAAAACAAAACCTAAACAAAAACATTAATAAAAAGAAGTGTCTTCTTGTGTAATAGCCTTATTCCATGGGGGCATATGTATTCATTCTATCTTGGAATAATGCATTTGTTTAGCATGATGCAAGAGTCGGATCATGAAGTAATCTTCATAAAGAAAAACCCTAAAAAAGACTTCTTCATTTTTAATCACTAAAACACCTAATAAATTCAACAAGTCAGTGAAATTAGGCCCTTGCCTTTGGAAACAAGTCTTGGATACGTTCTCCTTGCTTGGTGTGCTTGTTCTATTATTCCATCTTGGAATGTAGTACAAGTCCATATTCCATAGAAAAGAGCTTGAGTTCATTGTCTTGTGCCACACCAAATAAAAATCTCTAAAAAACACAAATAAACAATAATCGTCTTTCCTTCGGGAATTCTTTTCTCATCTCCTTCGCTCCGTCCACGAACTTGCTTCTTCTTGTCATTATGCAAGACGGTTACGCACTCGTCGTCCGAGCCTGCAACACCTGAGAATTGCAATAGGCAGTTCAAGCCTTAAGACACAAGCTATCTTTTCCACCCCTAGTTAGGGGAACTACGGCGTCTCTGATCCTCATGTCCAGTAAGGTACGTAGGCAGCGGGATAGGGTCCGTTCGAGCACAATCTTTATTTTCCCTACATTTTTCCTCTTGGTTTCTCTTCAGTTCTCTTTCCCATTTCGTTTCATCTTCAGTTTCGCAGCAACCTTCATCCCCTCACACTTTGAAATAGTTTATTTGCAAGCATGGATCCCGTCGGGTACGGCGGACGATTTGGGGTGCTAATACCTTCCCAGGTCGTAACCGACTTCCGAACCCAGTCTCTTTGGTTCACAGGACCTGTGTCCTTCCTTTTCGTTTTCTTCTGGTTTTTGCATCATTACCATTCTCGTCTCTTCGGGATAAAAATGCATGGCTGGCGACTCTATTCTTTTATGCGCCACTTTCGCGTTTGTACTAGGATGGAAATCCAGGGAGCGACAGCTGGTGACTCAGCTGGGGATCTCCCTAACCAGAGTATCTATGGTTCCCATGAGAGTCAATCCTAGCGCTTGCGTGTTGCTGTCTCGTTGGGTGTTGATTGTTTGTTGTTGCGTGTTTATTTTACTGTTGTTTATTTACAGTGTTATTTACAACATTTATTTACAGTTTTCAGTATTTATATTTATGCATCATTATACTGGACTGTCTGGCTGTGCTGGTTTCCTTTTTTTGCGGGACTGGGAATGGTTACTGAGAGATGAGCTCGTAACCGGGGCTCGAGTGCACCATAGGGCTTAGAGTGGACAGTCACTTTAGCTTCATGGAATTTTGCTATGTTGGTAGTAGTGAGTTCCACACCCAGACTTGCGACCTTCTTGGAAATGTATTATGCCAGAATCTTTCTGGGGTAATACACAACCTCGATAGCTATGTGCATCTGGGGACCGATCATTGAGGACCTTGTGGAAACATCCCTCTCCAGTGGTGACAGTGGCAGACCACATTTTGTGGCAAACACATTCGCACCCGAGGGCCCACTTTGGAACTCGCATAGGAGGGCCTGGTTCTTTTATAGGAACTCAGTCAAAGCATCTGGTTGTATGACGATAGTATTGTACCCTTCGGGATGAATGTACTATTGTTTCTCGATTCCAGCGCTTGACGCTGGGAACTTATAAAGGATGCTTGTTTTTCCCGGACTCACGCTGAGGCCTCCCTGAGTAGTACATAATGCCAAACCGATTCCCTGATTTGGTCATGAGCCATTTCTCAGAAATGGTGAACATATTATTGCTATTCGGCTTTGAGAGTCCGTGATGTTTGACCCGGAGCACACCCGTGAGATTGGGAGGGGTTTACAGGTTTGCAGGAACCCTCGACCTCATCATACCTCATTGCCAATACAGTTCTATGACTTGATAAGGCTACATGGATTTGGATCTTCTATTTTTGGGCTTATTGAGACTAAATTCTTGTTCATGGGGCTTTATTCAGAGGATCTTGGTTCTTGGTCACTTGGGTCCCGTGTTCCGTATCCAGTGGTTGATCATGTGCCTACATTGCATTTGCATCGCATCATACTTGTATTAACTATTTGTGTTTCCATTACAGGTTATCCTTCATCTTTGTACCCAGTTCTGGTATACATTGTTCCTCCAGATGACAGAAATCCGAGAGATACCCAGAAAAAGGAATGTTCATTACACTTTTCCGCAACCCGAAACTGAGAGTATTCAGAAACTGGTAGACTTGATGAGTGACAAGGTTTCAGATGATTTCAGAAACCGGTATGGGAAGATCTTGAGTTACATGAACAAACCCATTGTAGATCAGAGAGATAGTCTTCATTATTTATTGCAGTTTTATGACCCTCAGTTGAGAATATTCGTGTTTGCTGATTTCGTCTTGGCTCCCACAATGGAAGAGATTTCTGACATCCTGAAGATTCCTATCAAGAATGGTGTTCCCTATTATGTTGCGGAGAGATGTCCCCCGTACAAGGATATTGCAGGTGCTTGTCATTTGAGTATGCTTCGAGTGAAGATGGAGTTAGAAGCCAGTAAAGGGAAGGGATTCAACCTGGATTTTCTTATCACAAAAGCCCATATGTTTGCTTTGGGAGGAAAATGGTTAGAGTTCAGTGCGTTGTTAGCATTAACGGTCTACGGGATAAGTCTGTTCCCAAGAGAGAAAGGATGGGTAAGCTTGGAGGCTATCACCATTTTCATTAAAGGAAACCCGGTGCCTACGTTGTTGGGAGACTTTTATTTCGGCGTCCATCACAGGAATGAGAAGAGAAAAGGGTATGTAAATTGTTGTGCTCCATTGTTTGCTGAGTGGTTTGCTAAGAAGCTTCCAAAGTAAGGACCGTTCAAAGATCTTAAGCAAGATTGGAAGTGGGCTAGAAGATTGATGGGGTTAACATCGGATGATATATCCTGGGGATGTAGCAGAAACTTGGTAGGGAAGGAGTTTATTACAAGGTGTGGTGAGTTTCCCTAGGTGCCGCTACTAGGAAGAAAAGGAGTGATAAGTCATAACCTTGTGCTGTCCAGAAAGCAATTTGGTTATCCACCGAAGGATCCTCCATCAGATGAAGAAATAGAGAAGACTTTGTATTTTCTGGCTGAAGGTAATGAGCAGTTGGTTATCCAAGCATCCCAGGCTTGGGAAACGAAGGTTAGGGAGGGTAAGAAAGAATTCGGAAAGGTAGACCCTAAGACCTATCCCTCTTTTGCATCTTGGATACAAAGGAAGGTTGATACTTTCTTCCTTCCGTTCTCGGTTGAGGCTCCGCTATATCCAAATGAGGTACCGGTACAAACCACTGTTACTCTTGAAGATTACAATAAGTTGGAAGCTCAGTTGCACGAGATTCGGGTAGAGAATTCTGAAATGGCTAGTTTGTATCACCGTGCCAATCATGCTAAGCAAGAAGCAGAAGAAAAGCTACAGACGATGCAGGTTACCTTAGAAGCTAGAGAAAAGGAGTTTGCCGGGAGAGAAGCTCATTTTCAGAGGTTGAGTTTAACGGAGTCGAAGAGAGAAGCGGAGCATAAGAATATTGTGAAGACACTCAGAGAAGCTCGTCAGTCCATTGCTTGGTTACAAAGCTAAAGAGAACAGGAGCAGAAGAAGTACAAGGAAAAGGAAGAGTTCTTCGAGGCACAAATGGCATTCAAGAAGGAAGAGTTCGAACAAGCCCACAAGATACGAAGGGAAAAGACTCAGCAATTGTAGCAGAGCCAGTTGGCCTTGGAGGAAGCGATGAAGGAGATTGCCGATCTTAAGCTGAGAGCAGGCGTCAAGAAGAGCCGGACGGAGGTGGTGACTGCAGAAAAGGAGTGTCGCTTCCGATAAATGGGAATGGCCCAAATAAAGGTACAGACGCGAACGGTCGGCGAAAGGGACAGTGAGAACACACAGCAGTGAACTTACTGGAGATGAAAAGAGTCGCCAGCTAGGCATTTTTATCCCGAAGGAAAGGTAATGCTGCATAGACCTAGAAAAGATATGGATAAGACGGTTGCGAACCAGAGAGACTGAGAAAGGGGGTTGGTTACAACCTGGGAAGGTATTAGCACCCAGATTGTCCGCCGTACTCGACGGGATCCACGCTTAAAAGATTTGTGTTTAAAAGGGGTAGTGTCAGTGCAATTTGTGTATAAAAAGGGCTGGAAAGAGATATACAGGTGTCTGTGTAAAAGAAGTGTAAAGTGTAATATATACAGTGTCAGTGTAGGAACAGGAGTGAAATGCTCATGACTATGAGGCTCAAAAGAATGAAGCTGGAAGGAGGGGGAATATACAGAGACTTTTGTTCGATAACTGTTAAGTTATGCCTACGTATCCTCTCGTGCAATGAGGAAGTCAGAAGACCGTAGTTCGACCCAACGAGACTGAAAGATGAATTGACTAATGAACTGCTTGCTTGTCAATGCTCAAGTGTATGACCTGTCTGGCTCAGGTGCAAACTGTCTTGCATTAGACGGAAGAAGCAAGTTCTCGTTTGTGATTGAATGAGGTGAGGAAAGAATCCCGGAGGAGACGATTATTGTTTGTTTTTGAGTTTTCAGTCTTTTATTACTTTTGAAAGTTTGTCATAAGTTAATGAGCTTAAGCCTAAACCAATGGGTTAGTAAACTCATCACATCTTCCCTCTGATTAGGGGTAATGAGAATACCTTGAGTGTGAAGTCAGATTCTCACACTTAATCACCTTTGATGCAGGATTAAGATCATTAACCTACTTGTGATTATTTAGATGTTTTTGTTGTTTTTTTTTAGTGTTGAGTAATGAGGTTAAGCCATAATCAAGGATTAAACAGACTCATTACACCATCCTAATAGAAGGATAATAGATGAGAATGTTTAAGCTGAGGAAAGCTCCTCAACTTAATCCATGATTAGGGATTAAACTCATGACAAAACAAGCCTTTATTAGATGGATTTTACTTAATGATATGATGAAGAAGTGAGTTTTATGATTTGTAAGACAACTTGAGGGGGACTTGTCCATTAACACTAGGGTTAGTCCTTCTTAACCAATTAAGGAAGAAATAGAACCCTAATGCAAGGCCCAAGTTACAAGTGTGATGTCTTTGGTGATTATTAAGTGAATTGATTAAAAGATTTAAACACATTAAGGGTTTAACACTTAGGATTAAAGTTATACACTCCATCCTAATAGAAGGATGCAGGCATAAGCTTAATCACAAAGCCTTAAAGCCTTTAGGGTTTAGTCCTTGATTATGAGATGAGAAGAGAAGACTCAAAAGAGACACAAAGGTAAAACTAAGAGGGGGGACTAATCAAAACCTTAATTATTGTCATGCTTGGTTGTTCCTAAGGTTTGTGAGGTTTACAAGAGAAGTCTTCAATGGAACCACCAGGAAGCAGATGAAAGGATCAGGAGAAGCAAAGTAACTTGCTTCATTCAAGAAGTCAAGTCACTTGAAGAAATAAAGTGGGAAGAAGAATAATGAGAAAGCTCAAACTCAAACACATACAAAAATGCAGCAAGGATGTAAAAAGAGGTGAAGAGAAGTTATGAGAAGTGAAGGCAAATTCACTTCTCAAAGTCACTTACCACCTGAAAAGTTAGTGAAAGGAATGCTATGCAATGCAAAATGAAATGAAATGGTATGATGAGAATCAAAACCAGAAGCACATACATGATGCTAATGATGGTATGAGATGCTACAAACATGGAACAACACATGGGGATGATCATACAAGCTTATGGATGCAAATGAAACAAGTTAAGAAGCATGAACATACATGAAAAGTTATGAAATGCAAATGGCATACAACATGGCAAATGCATGATGCAATGATCAAACATGCTTTCAATGTGTCTTAAGATGTCCAATGAATCAAAAGAATGCATAAAATGCTATGGCAAGTCAAGGTATGAAATGCAAATGCAAGATGGATGCATATGGAAGCCCAAATTAGGGTTTATGATCAATGCATCAAACACAAACCAAAATCAGAAGCAAACATCAATACAAAAAATTGAAAATGCACTCAAAGGATCCCTAAACCTATACTAACTCACTGCCCAAAGGAGAAGTTCCAGCTCTTAACCTAATTCAAGTTATGATTTTCCTAAGTTATCTAGGGTTTTAGGGTTCCTTAACAAGAAAAATACCAAATAAATGAAAAATGAAAGATCAAATCATGGCCATTTAATCTCACAAACTACATGCTAAACACAATGCAATGCAAAAAGAATCAAGGTCCAACTCTTAATGGTTAGGCAGAAATGATTTTTGGAAGTTTGGATCAAAATAATGCATCAAAATGATTTTAATTCCATGAAAAATTCCCAAAATGCATCAAGATCAAAAAAGAAATTTGGTTTGAAGGTTGGACAATGTTTCTATATGTTTTTAAATGTTTCATGAATTTTTTGGTGATTTTTAAATACCTAAAAGTATTTTTAATTAATTAATTCTCATTAATTAATAAAAAATAAACTTTTAATTATTTAAAATTACTTTTTGAATGCAAAAAATAAAAATAAAAATATTTTTGTGTTCTGAAATTAAATAATAACTTGTATAAAAAATTTCAGAATTTTTGAATAAGTTTTGCTATTTTTAAATAAATGGACGAAATAAATATAAAACAAATGAAATAAAAATAAAGAAAAGGAAAAGTAAACACAATGGATGGCCAGGATAGATTCTGGGGATGAAGCTGTTGACTGCGCGCGCTATCTAATGGCCCATATTCAAACTGAAATTAATTAAGTTTATGGATTAATTAATTAAGTTAATTGAGATTGGGGTTTCTGAAAGCACATCCTGGCCCTTGAACACGCGCGGGAGTGGAATTAGTCAACCCATCCAACGTCCAAGATTCAAACTTCATTAATTACAGGGATTAAACCCTAATTATTTCCAGGTGGCCGGAGAAGACCTCCGGTCGTCTTCTCCGGTGGGAACCCCACCTGAAAATTCCTAAAACCTTCAAAACGTAACTAAAATGAAATCTAAAAGAACAGGAATCCTTCCCAAACCTCACTGAATCAAAACCCCAAACCAAAACTCATTTATATTTCATCAATCGCATGAATCGAAAGAAAACATTTCTAGGTCAGAAAGTTTCAGAACATGATTAAACCCTTATTTCATCACCATTTTCAAAACCAAAGACATCAGAATAATCAGTGAATCATGAAGAACAACTTAGGAACTTAAAAAATCGTTTCTGGAAAAAATGTTCATGAAGCTACCTGAGTTTTGAAGCTTTCAGTTTGTAACTTTCTGGCCTCTTCTCCTGGTGCAATCACCTCCTTTTATGCTCCTAATGAACTCTTGATGCTTAGAAGGAATTTGTGTTGGCTGGTTTGAGAGTTTGAACAGCTTTTGTTCAAGCTCAGGTGAGAATCGTGTTCTTGATTCAAGCAGTTTAAGGCAAGGATGAGGGGTGCTTTCTGACCAGGATGATGAGTTGAATTGATCTATGAAGTTTGTTTAAGTGTTTGTGGCTTGTATGCTGAGTTTCGAAAGCTTTTTCTTTTGAGAGTGAAAATGATAAAGTGATGCTATGGCTGGCTTCAGGCTTGCTGGTTATTGTGTTTGGCTTGCAATTGATTTGTATAAACAAATCCCATTGGTCAGAAGATGTGACATGCCCTTTTGTGATAGGTGTGGCTACTTTTGCAAATTGTCAACTTTGTGTAAGAGAAAGCATGGGTCATGTTCTAGCCAAGTACAAGGGGTGTGGGCTGCGCAGCATGGTGAGGGAAAAGGCTAGGGTTGATCAGCAAAGTAGCTAGCAAGTGGATGCAATGCCATCATGAGTTTTTGCAACTTGGTTTTTCTTTGGTTTTCAAGGAAAAAGTCTTGCTCCATAGGCCATAAACATGTGATATCTTGGCCCATTCTGATTTTTAGGACTTGTGTGATGTTTGTGTATAGATTAAAGACCATTTTGAAATCACAAATTGCCTTGGTACAAGAATTTGCAAGTTTTCCATTTGGTGCATAACTTGAAATTTAATGATTTTAGCCAACTTTGATGAACCATAACTTTTGATCTAAGATGAATTAGGTCATGTTCTTGTACTTTTTGAAAAGGGAAAGATCTATTCTACAACTTTCATGACCAAAGTTTTTCCATTTGAAGCATTTTTGAATCAAAAGTAAGGGTTGAAAAAGTTGCATAAAATGACATTTTCATGAAAAGTCAAACTTGCCCAAAATGTCAACTTTGCAAAAACTTGAGATTCTTGAATTTTGTAAACTTCCAACTTCTTCCATGATCAAATAAAGATCATATGCACTCAAAATGATGAAGATTAACCCTTAGTTGGGTCATTGGGGACCTCAGATGCCCTGATTTTGCACTGACTTGTTCAGAAAGTCAACCTTTGATCAGATGACTTCCCCATGGAATTTCTTCATGAAAATTGATATGCATACTCCCTATACCATATAGAGACCAATAGAAACAAGAATGACCAAAAAATCTGGATTTATGGCCTCTGAAACCAAAACCCTAATTCTAGGTCATCTGTGCAGTCAAGCCTGGCTCTGCTTCCATACCAATCCTAGTTCTTGTGATTCTTTGACATTCTTGACTTTGATAGGACATAATATGATACTTGAACACTCATGGACCCCTTTGAAGTGATTGTTGACCTTTTGAGTGGCTCAAGAAGCTCTTGGATTGCTCAGATCACAAACCCTAGGTGCAGATGACTTGGAACCTATGCAGTGAATCAAAATGTAATATGAGATGCTATGATTGAGTTTATGCATATGAGAAGATCACAAGCCATGGTGTGAATGGGTGAGGGCAAATTTGGGGTGTTTACAGCTGCCCCTATTCAAACATGAGTTAGCTGTGCAGGATGTAAGCAACGGCTTAACAGGCAAACAAGATAACTTGTGGTTGAATACCAAAGACAGTCCAAAATTTGCACTCACAGAATGAAGAAGAAAAGGGATATAGATTGTAAAAGAAAATAAAGCATATTGTAAAGTGTGGGCGACGGAGGACGACCGTCGAGCAGAGGACGACTGCTGGGTAAAGAGAAATGGCGGGGACGGCCGACATGCTGGAAAGGTGCGGGAAATAAGGCAATGACGGGGACGGCCGACATGCTGGGGATAAAAGAATTATGATGGGGAAGGCCATCAAGATAAAGTTGTAAAATTCTCTGGGGAATAATGAAACATGACGGGGACGGCCATCAGGTTCGTAAAGTAAAGTAACCAATGATGGGGACGACCATCGGGCTAAACTGAAAGGAAAAGGGACCACGACGGGGACGGCCATCGAGTTAAAGAATAAATGAAATGAACAGATGATGAGGTACGGTCATCAAAGGTGAAGGACGATCACCTAGCAGGGGACGGCGGCTCTGTTGGGTATAAGATGAGGGACGGTCATCTAAGGTGGAGGACGACCACCTGGCAGGGTACGGCTGCCGAAAGTATCGCGACATAGGACGAATGCCGGATAAAAGGTCAACGATGGGGACGGCCATCGGATGAGCATGATGGAGGACGACCATCAAGAGGTGGAGGACGACCACCTAGCAAGGGACGGCTGCTCTCAAGGTTTGTCTTGACATAGGACGAATGCCAGATAACCAAAATCAACAATGGGGACGGCCATTGGATAAAATGATGAAGGACGATCATCAAAAGGTGGAGGAAGACCACCTAGCAGGGGACAGCTGCTAAATATCACGACATAGGACGAATGTCGGATAGAAAATCAACGATGGGGACGGCCATCGGATGAGAATGATGGAGGACGACCATCAAGAGGTGGAGGACGACCACCTAGCAGGGTGCGGCTGCTCTCAGGGTTTATCGTGACATAGGACGAATGTCAGATAAAAGAAAATTTGCTTTGTTGGCGATCTAACGGGGAATAGTAAACACGGACGAGCGTTTACATCCAAGAAACAAAAGGTATAAGTGTTTAGATGTTTGTGTATGGATCAAAGATGCGGACGAGCATCCCTAAGACTACGATACGGACGAGTATCGAGTAGAAACAAATACTGACACGTGTTCAGAGATGATGATACGGACGAGTATCAACTGGTTAACAGAGAACATGGACGAGTGTTGAATCTGAGGGGACTCTTCTGGGGAATAGTAGACACGGACGAGTGTCTAAATTCAAGAAGACTAAAGTGTTTGACACGGTGTATGGATTAAAGATGCGGACGAGCATCCTTAAGACGAGTATCAGGTAGAAACAAACGCTTGACACATGCTCTGAGATGATGGTACGGACGAGTACCAACCGGTTAACAAAGAACACGGACGAGTGTCGAATCTGTGGGGATGTATAAGGTGTATACAAGATACGGACGAGTATCTGTATAAGTATGAGCGGTGTATAGATGAGTGTTTAACTGCTGGGGAGAATGACACGGACGAGTGTCAAAAGGAGAAAAGTATAGTATAAACAAGTATCTGATGTACAAAGTGTTTATGTCACCGTGCTGGGAAACTGACATGGACGGATGTCAAGGAAACGCAAACAAGTATTTGTGAGTGCAAAGAGGATGTCTTCGGCTTTCTGCTGGGGGTATGACACAGACGGGTGTCAAAAGGTATCTGTAATACGAATGGTACTGTTTGCACAGAGGGTTCAGGCGACTTTACTGGGGAGTATTGACACGGACGGGTGCCAAAGGGAGTATATACTGGTGTTTGTGTATGTGAGGCAACTGCTTTTGCTGGGGAATCTCCGCTGGGGATTTTTGGGAGGGAGTTTTCTGTATGTTGACGGATCGCCATTACTCACAAGTGTTGATTCAAAACATGGCTTATGATTATGCTATATGTTTGATTTTTGCCGTAATGCTCCGTGCTAGACGGAATGCTACGCTTTATGGGTGAATATGATGCGAATTCTATGATTATGCAAAAGGTACCAAACCGGGATTCAGATCCCGATGCTGCGAAAATCTTCGGCCGATCTGCTTGAAATGGACATCCCAGCTGGGGATGAGGTCATTGGTAGATCTGATGAGAAGCATTTGCTTGGGGATATAGATCACTGATGGACATATCCTTGCAAAGAGGGACCCAGCTGGGGGTCTGCAGAAGCTTTCTTCACTCTGTTGTGATTCCTTCGTGCGCTGCTCTTCTGGACAGAGGCTGGAGCTCTGTGGGGAGATGGTTCCCTGACTTTTGTATTTGGCTGAGGATGAAATGGCAGCTCGGCTGGGGAGAAAGAGAGATCACTGAAAGATCTCCCTAGAGATTCTGTTGAGGAGGATCTTTGACTCAGCCGGGGATATGGGCGCCTGTTGGAAATGCGATGCCTGGCAACTCTGATGGGGAGAAGACACTTTGGGTGCTAAGGCTGAGTGTCGATTTGTCAGCTTGCTGGGATGAAGCTTTCATGCCCCAAGTTGCATTCTGGATACCTGCAATCCTGAAAAGATAGAGAAGCGCACAAGTAATCCCGAGGTATCCTTTACTGGATTTCGTCCTAGGAGTTCAGACACTTCTGAGAGTAAGTATATTTCCTGCAAGCATGCGGCTTTTATTATATTTTTGAAGATAAGCATCTGTATTTATGCAATCAGTTTTTTTCTTTAAGACACCAGACATTTTTTGCAAATAAAATGTGCAAAACGAAACATGACTGAAAATCTGATTTTATTAATTCATGTGCCCTGAATTGGCAAGATACAGTCAAAGAAACAAATCCCCTGAAATGAGGAGATCGTTACAAATTGAGAAACAAAATGCTGGCAATGTTGACGACGCTTTAGGGAGCTTCCTCTTTTGCTATGACTCGTATGACATTTGACGCTCTTCTCGCCTTGCTTTCTGAAGAAGGCTAATTCTGAAAGAAGCTTGATCCTTTTGAAGCTCAACAGGCTGTAAGTGATACAGACGAATTCAGAGTGCAGTTGTTCGCTTATTCCCTTATTTTGCATGGATCGCCCTTTCGGGTTTTCAATCCATCGGGATACCCATTTTTGCCTGAGTTGTCCAATGCGGCTTTTCAACTCAGCGGGTGTACGTTTTTTTGTTTATTTTCCCTTATTTTTGCCCGAGTCTTTTATTCTGTTTTTGACTCGCCGGGATGCCCCATTTTTGCCTGGACTTACATTCTGTTTTATGTCCAGTGGGTCATTTTTATGCGAAGTATTTTTTAACTGCATATGAATTCACAGGGGACGGGAAATCTTCACCATCCATGGTGCTGAGCATCAGTGCTCCACCAGAGAAAACTTTCTTTACTACGAATGGTCCTTCATAATTTGGAGTCCATTTGCCCCTGTGGTCTGTATGAGGAGGAAGGATTCTTTTCAGCACAAGATCTCCTACTTGGTACTCTCGATGCCTGACTTTCTGATCGAAGGCTCTCTTCATTCTTTTCTGATACAACTGCCCATGACAGATTGTAGCCAATCTTTTCTCTTCAATCAGACTCAGTTGTTCGTATCGGGACCTGAACCATTCTGCTTCGTTCATCTTAACATCCATCAATACCCGTAGGGAGGGTAATTCAACTTCGACAGGTAGGACTGCTTCCATACCATATACAAGCTGATACGGTGTTGCCCCAGTGGATGTTCTGATTGACGTGCGGTACCCATGCAGGGCAAACGGTAGCATCTCATGCC
Organism: Lathyrus aphaca; assembly: GCA_963966055.1. Taxonomy (NCBI): domain Eukaryota; kingdom Viridiplantae; phylum Streptophyta; class Magnoliopsida; order Fabales; family Fabaceae; genus Lathyrus; species Lathyrus aphaca. Next base: position 168,949,409 of record OZ014523.1, read on the forward strand.
AGTCCTTGTAAGTGACTACCATCTTCTGCACAATCTTCTTGATATTTTTATTTGCTGCCTCAACAGCGCCATTCATCTTTGGTCTGTAAGGAGAAGAATTGTGATGTTGAATTTTGAAGTCCCGGCATAGTTCTGCCATCATTTTGTTGTTTAAATTGGAACCATTATCAGAAATCTGGCTACCACTTGTCTTGTAACATTGGCATAAGAAGCTGCCTCGACCCGCTTGGTGAAATAGTCAATGGCAACCAGGATGAATCTGTGGCCATTCGAAGCAGTCGGCTCAATCTTGCCAATCATGTCAATGCCCCACATAGCAAAGGGCCAGGGTGAAGACATCACATTCAAAGGATTGGGAGGCACATGCACCTTATCTGCATAAATCTGGCATTTATGGCATTTTCTGGCGTAGGCACAACAATCAGCATCCATTATGATCCAGTAATAGCCTGATCTCAGCAACTTCTTAGCCATGGCATGCCCTCCCGCATGGGTACCAAAAGATCCTTCGTGCACTTTATGCATTAACAAACCTGCTTTTGTCTTATCAACACATCTGAGGAGTACCATATCAAAGTTTCTCTTGTATAGGGAACCATCAGTGTTCAAGAAGAAACTACCAGCAAGCCTTCTCAAAGTCTTCTTATCATTGGAAGATGCCCCAGGTGGGTATGCTTGATCCTCCAAGAAGCACTTAATGTCATGGAACCAAGGCTTATCATCTTTGACAATGTCTGCTGCGAATACATATGCTGGTCTGTCAAGTCTGGACACTGAGATTTGAGGTACAAAGTTGGCAGCTTGAACTTTGATCATGGATGAAATGGTAGCCAGGGCATCTGCAAACTGATTCTCGTCTCGAGGAATATACTCAAGCTTGACTGTTGTAAAGAAAGTCAATAACCTCCTTGTATAATCCCTATAAGGCATCAGATGATCCTGGTGGGTGTACCATTTGCCATTGGTTTGATTGATTACCAAAACTGAATCTCCAAATACAGTCAACGTCTTGATCCTGAGGTCAATGGCTTCCTCAAGACCCATAATGCAAGCTTCGTATTCAGCTTCGTTGTTAGTGCAGTTGAAAGTGAGTTTTGCCGAGAAAGGCATGTGAACTCCTTTAGGTGTAATGAGTACTGCACCAACGCCACGACCATTCATGTTAACAGCCCCATCAAACATCATAGTCCATTCTTCCTCCGGGTCAGGCCCTTTATTGTGAACAGGCTCTTCATGATCTTTTGCTTTTATGAACATGATGTCTTCATCAGGGAAGTCAAATCTCATAGGCTGGTAATCATCAATGGGTTGCTCAGCAAGATATTCAGACAATACACTGCCCTTGATGGCTTTCTGAGAGGTGTATTGGATGTCATACTCTGTGAGGATCATTTGCCATCTTGCAACCCGTCCGGTAAGCGCTGGCTTCTCAAATATGTACTTAACTGGGTCCATCTTTGAGATCAACAAAGTAGTGTGGGTCAACATATACTGTCTCAGTCGGCGAGCAGCCCACGCTAAAGCACATCAAGTTTTCTCGAGCAGTGAATAACGTTGTTCAGAGTCGGTAAACATTTTGCTTAGGTAGTATATTGCATACTCTTTTCGACCAGACTCGTCATGCTGGCCCAACAAACACCCCATTGATTCTTCTAATACTGTCAAGTACATTATCAGAGGTCTTCCTTCAACTGGAGGCATAAGGATTGGAGGTTCTTGCAAGTATTCTTTGATTTTGTCAAAAGCCCTCTGGTAGTCTTCGTTCCACCTGACCGTCTGTTCTTTTCTCAACAGCTTGAACAAGGGTTCACAGGTTGCTGTAAGGTGAGATATGAACCTCGAGATGTAGTTCAATCGACCTAAGAACCCTCGAACTTCCTTTTCTGTCTTCGGTGCAGGCATCTCTTGAATAGCTTTGACTTTGTCGGGGTCAACTTCAATCCCCTTCTCACTCACAATAAATCCCAGCAGCTTACCGGACCGCACCCCAAATGTGCACTTGTTGGGGTTTAACTTCAGTTGGTACTTCCTCAGACGCTTGAACAGCTTCAACAGATTTACCAGGTGGTCTTCTTCAGTAAGGGACTTGGCAATCATGTCATCCACATAACATTCGATTTCTTTATGGATCATATCGTGGAATAATGTTACCATAGCCCGTTGATATGTTGCACCGGCATTCTTCAGTCCAAATGGCATCACCTTGTAACAGAACGTGCCCCAGGGTGTGATAAAAGTTGTCTTCTCCATGTCTTCAGGTGACATTTTAATCTGATTGTATCCTGAAAATCCGTCCATGAAGGAGAATACCGAGAACTGAGCCGTATTATCCACCAATACATCAATGTGAGGTAGTGGGAAGTCATCTTTCGGGCTAGCTCTGTTCAGATCCCGGTAGTCAACACACATTCTTACTTTGCCGTCCTTCTTAGGCACAGGTACTATATTAGCAACCCACGGTGGATAGCTAGTTACAGCAAGGAACCCGGCGTCCCACTGCTTTTGTACCTCTTCTTTGATCTTCATTGCCATGTCTGGACGAGTACGGCGCAGTTTCTGTTTAACCGGTGGGCATTCTTCTTTCAAAGGCAGCTTGTGCATAACAATGTCGGTGTCCAACCCTGGCATATCCTGGTAGGACCAAGCAAACACATCCACATATTCTTGAAGCAGGTCAATCAGTTGTCTCTTCACTGAGTCTTGTAAGCAGGCCCCGATTTTAACTTCTTTCACGTCTTCATCTGTACCAAGATTAATTGTCTCTACTTCCTCCTGATGAGGAGTGATAACCTTTTCCTCTTGTCTCAACAATCTGGCTAGCTCTTCAGGAAGCTCATACTCTTCTTCAACCCCTTCATCAGCTTGATTGATCGGATTGTCAAAGTCATACGAAGTCATAGCCGTGCTGTTGTCGGTGCAGTCTGGAAGGCACTTTCTGCAAGGGTTCAGTTTGTTCATTTTAGTGATTTGATTTTAATCTTGTTTAAAAAAGTGAAATAAAGTTATCATTTTGAAAACATTGCCATTTATTTTTTTGTACAAAAAGAAAAATGGAAAAACAGTGAGCGGACAAGAAAAGACTCATTTGCAAAAGATGTCTGATATTTCATTGATTAATCTTGTTGCACAAAAATTACAGATGGCCCGATTACAAAATGAGTCTTGTCATCTTGGGCAAGATGCAAGACTTGATGCATGCTATAAAAATACAGGAAATAATAATTACTCTGCAGGAGTAACTCTTATAATTTCCTGGGAAGACCAGTTTGAGATACTGCTCCCCGGGATCTTTGGACGGATCCAACTCTCCAGGTTACGGTCGCTTTCATCCTCGTCTTCCAAATTGTTGACAGCATCGGGGGTAAGCTTCCCCCTGCTAACGAAGTTGGGCTCCTTAGCAGCCTCTGCTTGATCTTGTTGAGTTGGTTTGTAACCCAACCCAAATCTATCCTCTTTCTTCTCCACAGGTAGCAATTTGCCCCAGCCCTGGGCAGTTCCTTCCTCAACAACCTTCCGGGCTTGTTGATAAGATGTTATTGAGGTTCCAGGTACAGCAGAAGTTTCGTTTATGTTCAAGGCCTCAAACCCTTGACTCATCGTTTCGTGGATCTCCCCATCCATCTCAATGTATTTGTAGGTAGCCAGGTGGCTAACAAAAATATCCTCCTCTCCACAGATAGTAACGACTTGGCCCTCCCACTCGAATTTTAACTTCTGGTGAAGGGTTGAGGTCACGGCGCCAGCGGCGTGAATCCATGGCCTACCCAATAGACAACTGTAGGCAGGCTGTATATCCATCTCGTAGAAGGTCGTTTTGAAAGTTTGTGGGCCAATCGTTATAGGCAACTCAATTTCTCCCAGAACCGATCTCTTAGAACCATCAAAGGCTCTCACTACCAGGTTGCTGGGTCGTAATGCCAATCCGTCATATTCTAGCTTCACAAGGGCTTTTTTAGGTAAGACATTGAGGGATGATCCTGTGTCTACCAGCACATGGGAAAGAACTGCACCTTTGCATTCCATGGTAATGTGCAAAGCCTTGTTATGATTGTGGCCTTCCGAAGTCAAATCAGTGTTGGTGAACCCTAGTCCATGACTAGCATTAACATTTCCAACCACCGCTTCCAACTGATTGACTGTGATCTCTTCTGGCACATAAGCTGCGTGCAAGACTTTTAGTAGTGCGTTCCGATGAGCCTCGGAGCACATAAGCAATGATAGGATTGAGATCTTGGAAGGCGTTTGGTGAAGCTGATCCACTATTTTGTAATCACTATTCTTGATGATTCTCATGAACTCATCAACTTCTTGGTCAAAGGGCGTTTTCAAAGCTTCCTTAACAATCTGCTCTTCCTGCACCAAGCTTTTCCCTTTTGCCTTGGCAGCAGCTTCTGCTTCGGCAGTGGGTCTTTGAGTTTGTGGAGCAAAGAGACGTCCGCTTCGAGTGAAGCCTCCGCCTCCTCCCACGTTGTCTATTTGTGGTGCAGGGCTTGATGATTCAAAAGTGATTTTCTGTCCTTCACAGTATAGATCAGAGCCGTAATGCCAAGGGATGGCATTACTGCTTTCATAAGGTACTGGCCCAGGCACTGTGACAGTGACTGGGCTGATGGCAGCTGCAGAAGGGACTGTGATAGTTTGTGGATCATAGTATATTGTGACTGATGCTCTGATAGGAGTGGCATTTTGTGAGTTGTAGGCAGAGTCATTTTCAGGATCATAATAAATTGTAACTGTTGAGACATTTGCTGCTGAAGTTGTAGGAGACATTGTTGGAAGGATGGGTGTTGTTGTTGTAGGAGATTCTGAATGAAGTGGTGCTGAAGTTGTAGAAGGGATGTTCGCTGATATTTGGTCCGTTGAAAGAACAGATGAAGCACTTGTTGATGAAATTGAAGAGTTGCTTGGAACAATGGTTGTTGCATTTGTAGAAGACACAGGAATTGTTGCTGATGAGGTTGCCGGATTGGTAGGAATTGATGTTGTGATTTGAAGCAGGCCACTCTGGATGAGACCATCTATGCCATCTCTCAAATTATCACAACCATTCACTGAAATGTTGCAATAAGCACACCCTAGCTCACATCCCGGGAACATTTGACATTCAAGGAGTTGAGCTTTGATCTCTACCAACGGTGTCCGAATCTGACCCACACTAGTTATTAAGTAAGACGGCTTGTCTTCTTCAATAGCATTGATTCTGGGACCTCCGTGGTTTGGCATAGGGTTCTTGTTAACATTTGGTGGTGGTGCAAAGTTCAGTGCTTTAGAGTCTACCAAGTCTTGTACCTTCATGTGCAAAGCTCTGCACTTTTCTGTACTATGGCCAGGTGCATTTGAGTGAAAAGCACATCTGGCGTTGGAGTCGTAATTTCTGGGTAGACTGGTGGGATCTGGAGGTGCCAACGTCCTTAGCTCAACCAGGTTGAGTTTCAGGAGTTGTGGCAGTAATGTGGCATATGGCATAGGGATCGGATCGATCACCCTATTGGCCTGAGAAGGTCTCTGTTGGAACGGTCTTTGCTGATTGTTGTTGTTGGTGTTGTTGTAGTTTCTCTGAGGAGGATACTGAGTTTGTTGCTGATAATTTTGTTGTTGTGGTTGATAAGCTGGTTGTGGATGAATTGGAGCGGGAATGGTGACTGCTGCCACAGACCTATGGACATATTGGGGTCTGCCCCTGTTAGCATGGATAGCATTGGTCTCACCAGCTCTTCTTGGGCCTACAAAAGGCTTCCTTGTGTTGCTGGATGAGCTGGCACCGTTGTCAGAAATTTTGCCCATCTTTAACAGGCTCTCAATTCTTTCTCCAGCTATAACGACATCTGCAAAGCTGGTAGAAGAGAAGGCAGCTAGCCTGTCAATGTATGTTCCTTGGAGGGTGTTCATAAACATATCTGCCATCTCCCTCTCTGACATGGGCGGCTGGACAGCAGCAACAAGCTGTCTCCACCTCTGGGCGTACTCCCGGAAGCTTTCTCTAGATGATTGTGACATCCCCATCAGGAGGGTCCTGTTGGGTTCCATATCCAAGTTATATTGGTATTGTCTGATGAAGGCCTCTTCCAAGTCCTTCCAACACCTGATGGTCGCTCTAGTCAGATGGGAGTACCATTCCCTTGACGCTCCAGTTAAACTATCCTCAAAATAAAACATCCATAGCTTCTCGTCCATGGTATATGCCTTCAACCTTCCCAAAAAGGATTGTAAGTGGGTCCGTGGGCAGGAAGTCCCGTTGTACTTTTCAAAACAAGGAGGCTTAAACTTATGGGGAATCCTGACCCCGTCCACTAAGCCCATGTCCATAACATCAAAACCCAAAGAGTTTTGAGACTCCAAGGATCTTAATTTTTCAGCAATTTCATCCAGCCTTCTGTCATAGGCTTCTTCCCCAGCACCCATTACTGTGAACTGATCCTCCTGGGGGTCTTCTTGCAGCACTCTGCCTGCAGTGGCAGTCCCTTGAACATTAGCAGGAATGTTGATCTCTGGATGAAGGTGGGGTCCAAATACCGGGGGGTTGACATGAGGTTGGACCCTCTCATTGTTGCTTGTGCCAGCAGTCCCTATATGGGGATCTTCCTGATTCTGCCTTTCCACCATTGCTCTCAATCTCTCTTGACTCTGAGCCATATTGTTCATCACTTCCAATATTTCATTGGCCATTTGATTCCTGACCTCTGCAAGGTCCTGTTGCACCTGGTCCATTTGTATACCCGGAAGGTTGTTACGGGTTGGATATCGGTGTGGACGGTTGAGTGGAAATACCCGACGTCGAGCAATAGTTCCTGAGTATCACAACAGAGTTAGTAACAGTAAAACAAAAACCTGCAAAACAAAACAAAAGGTTAGCATGCAATGCAGTATACTTATTTGTTTCTAAGGTATCCGGCGTGGCACTTGGTTTTGACCTTTCCAGACCCTTGAAGATGCTGTTGATGTTGCTTTTGAAGTAAACTCGGATGGAACAAACTGATACATATATTACAAAAGGCAAATGGTACATAGTTTGTTCTTTACAAAACATGCCCTCTGAGGGGTCAAAATACATCACAAGAAAATAAAAGTACATGAAATGAAAGCAACAACAAGCAAAAGTCAGACACCAAGACCAAACTCATCCTCCTGAACTTCCTTGAGAAGTGCTTCAGTCACAGGATCGGCTGGACGCTCCGTGAGATTCCTGATAAGGAGATTCCGGGTAGTAACAGCTGCAGTTAGCTTCTTGTGTTGACTCTGGTCCTTTGACCTCTTCACTCCAGCTCTGATCTTCAGCTCTGAGATCTCCCTCTGGGCTGCTGCCAGGGCTTCCTGCTGCTCTTTTGCACTAGCTTCCAGCTGCTCTATCTTGTCCTGAGTCCTCTTATCCTCCAAAGTACGAGCTTCGGTGATCCTGACCCACCTAGCTTGACTTTCCTTCAGATACAAGTCAGTCCTGGCTTTCTGGAACTGGGCTTCCTTGCAGGAATTCTTCAGAATTTGCTCTCCAGCCCTAGACTTCTTGATGTAATCCTCCGACTTCTCAATTTTAGCCAGATGCTCCACCTTCAACTTTTCCAACCTTTCAATATCCAACCTACCATCACTCCTCTCCCAGAGGGTCTTCTGTAAAGCCTGAGTCAATTTCTCATTTCTTTCTTTCAAACTCTCAAACTCCTCTAAGCTAACAGTGGCAGGAGGTGGTGCTGAGGATGATCCAGGCATATCCTCCATGGTAAAGGGCATCCCAGAAAATTGAGCCCTGGCATGGGACCACTCATAATACTGTGCTGATGCCACATTATTGCACTTCCCCAAAATGGTTACTCCTTTAGTTTGAACATTGTCCCAGGCCCAGGCTGCTTGCCTGACAGTAGCCAGATTAGGCTTGCTCTCACAGTAAAGAGTCTCAGCCAAGTCTTGTGCCTTAGGAGTGTGGACCAATGCATAGCCCAGTTGTCTTTTGAATAGCAAGGGGTTGTAATTAATGCAACCCTTAACTCCTATCAGGGGTACATTGGGAAACTGCCCACAACTGGTAATGATATCCCTGCCCTTTGTGCTTTGAGTGCACCACCTGATATCAGCTGAAGTCAGAGCAGTAAGTCTTCTAGCCCAGTTTCTCTGCTGATGAGGATTCAAAAATGCATCTGTCTTGGGCAAGTGCTTGAGAAGCCAAGTATGGAACAACGGAGCACAGCACCTCACTAATCTTCCCCTCTGCTTTTCATTCCTCTGGTGCACTGAGTAGTAGAAATCCCCCAATAAAGTGGGCACTGGGTTTCTCAGAACGAAAAGATGGATTGCATTATTGCTAATGAATCTAGGCTCATCTGCAAACAAAACAATCCCATATATGCTCAGGGCCAATAAAGCACAAACTGCTTTCCACTCTCCCAAAGAAGCCTTCAAAGTAGCCTGAGAGATCAAGAAATCCAGATGTAGGCCAGAGATTCCAGCCTTAGTAGTCATATGCTGCCCAATCAAAACTGGTTCCAGATGCAATGCCTTTGCTATCTCCTCATTACTTGGGAAAGCCATCTCAGGGTTGAAGGGGACTCCACCCCTGATAGGTATACCAACCAAAGATGAGTATTCCTCCAATAAAGGGCCCAACTGAAAATCCTGAAAAGTGAAACACCTCAGTGGGGGATCATAAAACTGAAGGCAAGTATGAATCAGGCTCCTCTGCGAAGGGTCCAAATCCATAACCACATCAAGTATGCCTCCATAGTGCTCTCTGAAAAGTGGTATATGGTCTGGAGTAATCAGGGTCTGAATCCTCCTGATGTCAGCTAGCTCAGGCTGAAAGAAGTGGTAGGAGATGTTACTCTTTTTAGGTGCCATGTTGTTGAAGAAGGGTTGAGACAGGTGCTGATGCTAACACTGAAAATGGGCCACTGACTGGCTGGCGCAGGTGACTGAAGCAGGTAGCTGATAGCTGAAGCAGATGCTGATGAAGATAGGTCTATACTGATGATGGGGTCAAAACCAAGTCAAAACTAAAGGATGGATACCCTGAAAAACAAATAAGCAAATGTTAAAATGATGTAATGATGATGTATGCAAATGATATGCAAGGGTTTGTGACTGAGCTGGATCTGATCAAATGCTCTGATATGAGTCCAGGTATGTTCAAGAAATCCAGATGGAGGTCTATAAGTCCAGTAACCAAGGTGGGGGACTCAAATAAATAGTCACATGTCCAGGGTTTAAAATCACAAGAACTGTTCCAAAATGGAGTACTCTTAATCATTCAAAGTAACAGGGTATGCTGAGGTCAAGGGTACCTGCAAACCTGTAAACAGCCCAACCCCCTCACAGGTGGTGTTCTAAAACAAGGATCCTCAGACTTGGATCAGTTATGAGAAGTGTAAACACTTCTAACCCGGAGGTACAGTGTTTACAATAACCATAAAAGTTCCTCCTCTAATTCACCTCAGTTTCTGAAGGTCAAAACTAAAGGTCATCCAGACTTAGCAGGCTTCCCAGATAGCCCTAGCATTGCAGGAAATCTGCAACACAGAGTTCTCAAGAAGAAACCCATATCTGAACCGTGTTTCATATTCCCGCACCAGACCGAGATGGAATGGGAAAGAATATGAACCACTCTAGCCTAGGTGTCACTCAGGTCCCAGGTATAGGACCTTAACTCTCAATAGAACCCCACCCATCAAGGCAACAAACAGATCCAGCCAGCACAGTATGACAATATGATATATGCAAAGCTATAAAGAAAGCAATAAACAAAACTGTACATAAAGCAATAAATAAAAATATACAAACACAAATAGCACATAACACCCCAGTAAACACAAATCAAACAAGCGCTAGGAGGAACCCACAAAAAGAACCAGAAGCCCTGGTTACAGTATAAGGGTCCCCAGCAGAGTCGCCAAGTTGTCGCTCCCGATAAATGAGAATGGCCCAAATAAAGGTACAGACGCGAACGGTCGGCGAAAGGGACAGTGAGAACACACAGCAGTGAACTTACTGGAGATGAAAAGAGTCGTCAGCTAGGCATTTTTATCCCGAAGGAAAGGTAATGCTGCATAGACCTAGAAAAGATATGGATAAGACGGTTGCGAACCAGAGAGACTGAGAAAGGGGGTTGGTTACAACCTGGGAAGGTATTAGCACCCAGATTGTCCTCCGTACTCGACGGGATCCACGCTTAAAAGATTTGTGTTTAAAAGGGGTAGTGTCAGTGCAATTTGTGTATAAAAAGGGCTGGAAAGAGATATACAGGTGTCTGTGTAAAAGAAGTGTAAAGTGTAATATATACAGTGTCAATGTAGGAACAGGAGTGAAATGCTCATGACTATGAGGCTCAAAAGAATGAAGCTGGAAGGAGGGGGAATATACAGAGACTTTTGTTCGATAACTGTTAAGTTATGCCTACGTATCCTCTCGTGCAATGAGGAAGTCAGAACACCGTAGTTCGACCCAAAGAGACTGAAAGATGAATTGACTAATGAACTGCTTGCTTGTCAATGCTCAAGTGTATGACCTGTCTGGCTCAGGTGCAAACTGTCTTGCATTAGACGGAAGAAGCAAGTTCTCGTTTGTGATTGAATGAGGTGAGGAAAGAATCCCGGAGGAGACGATTATTGTTTGTTTTTGAGTTTTCAGTCTTTTATTACTTTTGAAAGTTTGTCATAAGTTAATGAGCTTAAGCCTAAACCAATGGGTTAGTAAACTCATCACATCTTCCCTCTGATTAGGGGTAATGAGAATACCTTGAGTGTGAAGTCAGATTCTCACACTTAATCACCTTTGATGCAGGATTAAGATCATTAACCTACTTGTGATTATTTAGATGTTTTTGTTGTTTTTGTTTAATGTTGAGTAATGAGGTTAAGCCATAATCAAGGATTAAACAGACTCATTACACCATCCTAATAGAAGGATAATAGATGAGAATGTTTAAGCTGAGGAAAGCTCCTCAACTTAATCCATGATTAGGGATTAAACTCATGACAAAACAAGCCTTTATTAGATGGATTTTACTTAATGATATGATGAAGAAGTGAGTTTTATGATTTGTAAGACAACTTGAGGGGGACTTGTCCATTAACACTAGGGTTAGTCCTTCTTAACCAATTAAGGAAGAAATAGAACCCTAATGCAAGGCCCAAGTTACAAGTGTGATGTCTTTGGTGATTATTAAGTGAATTGATTAAAAGATTTAAACACATTAAGGGTTTAACACTTAGGATTAAAGTTATACACTCCATCCTAATAGAAGGATGCATGCATAAGCTTAATCACAAAGCCTTAAAGCCTTTAGGGTTTAGTCCCTGATTATGAGATGAGAAGAGAAGACTCAAAAGAGACACAAAGGTAAAACTAAGAGGGGGGACTAATCAAAACCCTAATTATTGTCATGCTTGGTTGTTCCTAAGGTTTGTGAGGTTTACAAGAGAAGTCTTCAATGGAACCACCAGGAAGCAGATGAAAGGATCAGGAGAAGCAAAGTAACTTGCTTCATTCAAGAAGTCAAGTCACTTGAAGAAAGAAAGTGGGAAGAAGAAGAATGAGCAAGCTCAAACTCAAACACATACAAAAATGCAGCAAGGATGTAAAAAGAGGTGAAGAGAAGTTATGAGAAGTGAAGGCAAATTCACTTCTCAAAGTCACTTACCACCTGAAAAGTTAGTGAAAGGAATGCAATGCAATGCAAAATGAAATGAAATGGTATGATGAGAATCAAAACCAGAAGCACATACATGATGCTAATGATGGTATGAGATGCTACAAACATGGAACAACACATGGGAATGATCATACAAGCTTATGGATGCAAATGAAACAAGTTAAGAAGCATGAACATACATGAAAAGTTATGAAATGCAAATGGCATACAACATGGCAAATGCAAGATGCAATGATCAAACATGCTTTCAATGTGTCTTAAGATGTCCAATGAATCAAAAGAATGCATAAAATGCTATGGCAAGTCAAGGTATGAAATGCAAATGCAAGATGGATGCATATGGAAGCCCAAATTAGGGTTTATGATCAATGCATCAAACACAAACCAAAATCAGAAGCAAACATCAATACAAAAAATTGAAAATGCACTCAAAGGATCCCTAAACCTATACTAACTCACTGCCCAAAGGAGAAGTTCCAGCTCTTAACCTAATTCAAGTTATGATTTTCCTAAGTTATATAGGGTTTTAGGGTTCCTTAACAAGAAAAATTCCAAATAAATGAAAAATGAAAGATCAAATCATGGCCATTTAATCTCACAAACTACATGCTAAACACAATGCAATTCAAAAAGAATCAAGGTCCAACTCTTAATGGTTAGGCAGAAATGATTTTTGGAAGTTTGGATCAAAATAATGCATCAAAATGATTTTAATTCCATGAAAAATTCCCAAAATGCATCAAGATCAAAAAAGAAATTTGGTTTGAAGGTTGGACAATGTTTCTAAATGTTTTTAAATGTTTCATGAATTTTTTGGTGATTTTTAAATACCTAAAAGTATTTTTATTTAATTAATTCTCATTAATTAATAAAAAATAAACTTTTAATTATTTAAAATTACTTTTTGAATGCAAAAAATAAAAATAAAAATATTTTTGTGTTCTGAAATTAAATAATAACTTGTATAAAAAATTTCAGAATTTTTGAATAAGTTTTGCTATTTTTAAATAAATGGACAAAATAAATATAAAACAAATGAAATAAAAATAAAGAAAAGGAAAAGTAAACACAATGGATGGCCAGGATGGATTCTGGGGATGAAGTTGTTGACTGCGCGCGCTATCTAATGGCCCATATTCAAACTGAAATTAATTAAGTTTATGGATTAATTAATTAAGTTAATTGAGATTAGGGTTTCTGAAAGCACATCCTGGCCCTTGAACACGCGCGGGAGTGGACTTAGTCAACCCATCCAACGTCCAAGATTCAAACTTCATTAATTACAGGGATTAAACCCTAATTATTTTCAGGTGGCCGGAGAAGACCTCTGGTCGTCTTCTCCGGTGGGAACCCCACCTGAAAATTCCTAAAACCTTCAAAACGTAACTAAAATGAAATCTAAAAGAACAGGAATCCTTCCCAAACCTCACTGAATCAAAACCCCAAACCAAAACTCATTTATATTTCATCAATCGCATGAATCGAAAGAAAACATTTCTAGGTCAGAAAGTTTCAGAACATGATTAAACCCTCATTTCATCACCATTTTCAAAACCAAAGACATCAGAATAATCAGTGAATCATGAAGAACAACTTAGGAACTTAAAAAATCGTTTCTGGAAAAAATGTTCATGAAGCTACCTGAGTTTTGAAGCTTTCAGTTTGTAACTTTCTGGCCTCTTCTCTTGGTGCAATCACCTCCTTTTATGCTCCTGATGAACTCTTGATAGTTAGAAGGAATTTGTGTTGGATGGTTTGAGAGTTTGAACAGCTTCTGTTCAAGCTCAGGTGAGAATCGTGTTCTTGATTCAAGCAGTTTAAGGCAAGGATGAGGGGTGCTTTCTGACCAGGATGATGAGTTGAATTGATCTATGAAGTTTGTTTAAGTGTTTGTGGCATGTATGCTGAGTTTCGAAAGCTTTTGCTTTTGAGAGTGAAAATGAGAAAGTGATGCTATGGCTGGCTTCAGGCTTGCTGGTTATTGTGTTTGGCTTGCAATTGATTTGTATAAACAAATCCCATTGGTCAGAAGATGTGACATGCCCTTTTGTGATAGGTGTGGCTACTTTTGCAAATTGTCAACTTTGTGTAAGAGAAAGCATGGGTCATGTTTTAGCCAAGTACAAGGGGTGTGGGCTGCGCAGCATGGTGAGGGAAAAGGCTAGGGTTGATCAGCAAAGTAGCTAGACGGTGGATGCAATGCCATCATGAGTTTTTGCAACTTGGTTTGTCTTTGGTTTTCTATGAAAAAGTCTTGCTCCATAGGCCATAAACATGTGATATCTTGGCCCATTCTGATTTTTAGGAATTGTGTGATGTTTGTGTATAGATTAAAGACCATTTTGAAATCACAAATTGCCTTGGTACAAGAATTTGCAAGTTTTCCATTTGGTGCATAACTTGAAATTTAATGATTTTAGCCAACTTTGATGAACCATAACTTTTGATCTAAGATGAATTAGGTCATGTTCTTGTACTTTTTGAAAAGGGAAAGATCTATTCTACAACTTTCATGACCAAAGTTTTTCCATTTGAAGCATTTTTGAATCAAAAGTAAGGGTTGAAAAAGTTGCATAAAATGACATTTTCATGAAAAGTCAAACTTGCCCAAAAAGTCAACTTTGCAAAAACTTGAGATTCTTGAATTTTGTAAACTTCCAACTTCTTCCATGATCAAATAAAGATCATATGAACTCAAAATGATGAAGATCACCCCTTGGTTGGGTCATTGGGGACCTCAGATGCCCTGATTTTGCACTGACTTGTTCAGAAAGTCAACCTTTGATCAGATGACTTCCCCATGGAATTTCTTCATGAAAATTGATATGCATACTCCCTATACCATATAGAGACCAATAGAAACAAGAATGACCAAAAAATTTGGAGTTATGGCCTCTGAAACCAAAACCCTAATTCTAGGTCATCTGTGCAGTCAAGCCTGGCTCTACTTCCATACCAATCCCAGTTCTTGTGATTCTTTGACATTATTGACTTTGAGAGGACATAATATGATACTTGAACACTCATGGACCCGTTTGAAGTGATTTTTGTCCTTTGGAGTGGCTCAAGAAGCTCTTGGATTGCTCAGATCACAAACCCTAGGTGTAGATGACTTGGAACCTATGCAGTGAATCAAAATGTAATATGAGATGCTATGATTGAGTTTATGCATATGAGAAGATCACAAGCCATGGTGTGAATTGGTGAGGGCAAATTTGGGGTGTTTACAAGGAGCCTGGGTCTTCCTTTTAGCCTAGGGTTTTAGTTTATTTTTATTTGTATTCAGACTACCTACAGGCTTGTTGTGGGAGTCTTGTTTATCTTTCTGTCATCTTTACTGTATTGTAACCCTTTGGGGGAATGTTGTTTGTGTCTATAACTCTGATTGTTGATAGTTTGTTCATGATATGTAATGTTTCTTCCCACCATTTCTGAATGAGCAAAGTTGTTTATCCTAAGCCATCAGAATCTGAATACTCCTCAAAAGAGTTTGAAAAAGTTAGTTTCCAACAAGGTCATCTGGAGTGTTTTTCTGTCAAAATACCAGAACTGGGGCACATCAATGCCTAAACATGGAAGCATGAATAGTTACATTGCATGCATATAACGTGTTTGTTGTTTTGAAGGTGTTTCTCCAGTGTCCTAACGTTCATGTCACTTTCAGGCACTATAGCTCCCGAGAAGGGTCAGAGACAGCTAACAATGCACAGATACCCTACGAAGGTGAATAGAGAGAGAGAGAGCAATGGATCAGATGCAAGTGGATCTGGATGACTTGAGGACGAGAATGGACAACTTCATGACCCTCATGGCTGGGATGGGTCAAACTCAAGAGCGCCTACTGTCGCTCCCGGGATTTTCATCCTAGTACAAACGCGAAAGTGGCGCGGAAAAGGTAGAGTCGCCAGCCAGACATTTTTATCCCAAAGGAGTGGGAAAGGTAATGTTGCACAAACCTAAGGAAGAAGGAAAGGACAAGGCCCTGCGAACCAAAGATCTGAGTTCGGGAGTCGGTTACGAACTGGGAAGGTATTAGCACCCCAATCCGTCCGTCGTACCCGACGGGATCCACGTTTGCTTGTTTTGTTTCAAAGGGTGAGAAAATAAGATGATGCTGAACAAATGAACCTCTAACTGGAAATGGAATTGAGAAAGGAGAAGAGAACTGAAATAAGAAAATGGAAAGAAAGGGGGAAATGTAGGGAAAATAAAGAATGTGCTCGAACGGGCCCTACCCCGCTGCCTACGTACCTCATCGGGAAAATGAGGATCAGAGTCGACGTAGTTCGCCTAACCTAGGCGGGAACTATTTGTTTGTGTTTTTTACAGCTGGAACTGCGTATGTCTATGCTCAGGTGTTGCAGGCTCGTCTGGTACGAGTGCGTTTACCGTCTTGCAAATGAGACAAGTCGCCGCGAGTTCGCGTTGTGAATGAATGAGATGAGAAGAGAAGTTCCCGCAGGATAGTCGTTTATTTTGTGTTTTTGGCTTTTATGAGAAGTATTTTGAATTTGTTTGTGAACGGCCTTGTACTAAGACCTATCCATCGCGGGAAGTATTTACACCTCGCCCCGAAACAGGACGCGTATAAACACTCCGCAACAAAGTCTCGTGTCGTACAAGATTGTTCGGTTTTTATTAAGTGTTTTATTGCTTTTCTTTTGAGATGAGAAAGAGAATGACTCAAGTTGATAAAAGGAAAAATCTAAGGGACTAAGACTCAATCCTAATGTGTTATGTATTTACAAAGTGGTCCTAATGGTTAGTGAGGTTTTCTATTCCTAATAGGAACTTAAAACTAATAGAATTCAACTTACTTCTTAATGAAGTTAAGTTGATTCTAAGAACAAATGGGAATCCTACACAAGTTGTAACAATAAAAATAAGACAAAACAATGAAATCAACTATGAGAAATAATATTCTAAAAATGCCTTAAAGGCATGAATAATAAATAGTCTTATTTATTTATTCTATTTCTATATGGAAATGAACTTTATACTAAATTCTAAATCTAGGTCAAACTTAATATTTACCCCAAAACAAATTAAACTAAACCTAAGTCTAATATTAAATTAAAATGATAAATCTAATCCATACTATTGTTATTTTTTGTATTGAACTATATTGTTATTATTTTTTAGTGGCCTAAACTAATGGGACTTATGCATAACTAGGCCTAAAACTAATATTCTAAGAAAATACTAAAACTCCTAGAAAAATTATGAAAATTAAATTGTAAGGTCTTAATAATATCTAAAATATTATATTAAGAGGGATTCCAAAAAATCTTATTTTTCTATGCCTAACAACTAATTATTTTAAGCTAAGAATTAACTACTAATTCCTAAGGATTATATCACTAAAACCTAAGATAAAAGCATCTAAAAATCCACTAAAAAAAAATACTAAGAACTATCATGGGTCTTTTAATTATAGAAAAAAGAATGGCTCAAAAAAATGTTGGAAGCTATTTAAACAAAATAAACAAAATTCAGCACAATTAAGAAAAAAATTCAATAAAGTTAAATAAAAGAATAATTCAGAATTAATTCAAAAATGACCAAATTCCAGAAAATAAAAATATCATAAATTTCTAAATTGAATTAACAACCTACTCTAATTTTTGGGGAATTTTCTAATGCCTTTTCCTATTTTTTAATGAATTATTTCTAACTTAATATTAACTTAAAATAGGATCTTAGAGTAATAATGCAGGGGGTTCTTTTAGTAATTTTTATGTTATTATCTCACTGGGCTTAAAATAAGGGTGTTGATAGTAATGTTTTTTTAATTAAACATACTTTAAACACATTCTAGGACTTAAACACAATCCTTAATTAACTTACAAATAAATTAAGCTAAGATATGAATTATCTAATTCTTAAGATAATATTTTCTAACTCCTAATTAAAGAATTAAACTAATATTTTCCTAGAAATCTTAATTTAAGAAAAATCTTAAACTAAACTATTATGATTTTTTCCTAAAATCTTAAATTAAACTATTATGATTTTTTCCTAAAATCTTAAATTAAAGAAAAAGAAATAGTACTAAACTTAAACTAATATTCTTTCTAAAAACTTAATTTAAGAAACTATTAAACTAATCTTAAAAATATTTTCTAAAGATTTTAAAATGAGTTAATATTAGACTAATCTTATTATACTTTTCTAAAAAAACCTGAATTACATTTTTGTTAAAAAGAATTATTATTAATCTAACAAGAACCAAGAATTTAACTAGTAATCTAATTATAAAATAAATCAAAACTGAATTAAATTATAATTAAACTATAAGATAATTACAGAATTTAATTAAATTTCAATTAAACCAAAACCTAAATACATAACCCTAATTCCTCTTTCTTCTTCCTTCCAAACGCCGTAACCCCTGCTTCCTCTCCCATTCACATCGCCGCCTCTCCTCTCCGTCATCAACAACACCCACCCTATCTCCTTCTTCTTCCTTTCCAGCTTTCACCGCCGTTGATTCCTTCCTCTCACCATCGCCACCTTTCATCCCCTCCGCCATCATCATCACCTTCGAACTCCACCACCTTCGCCGTCCTCACCTTCTTTATCCTCTTCAAATTCGAACCTCACCTTTCCCCTCAAAACCCTAACGCCGCGGACTTACCCTCTTTGCCTCACGCGCTCTCAAGTGAAACCCTAAGCCTCAACTCTTCCCCTGATTACCCTAAATCCGAACAAACTCGTCCAGATTCTATGGTTGAACAAAACGAAAAAACCAAACCAACAGCTTCCATTCAATCGTGGTAAGAGAAAGAAAAGGGGAAAGGTTGCATGTACCTGAATCGTCGAAGAACGCGATTATCCGATAGCGTCTACTTCTTTTCGTCTTGCTCCTCCTCCACCAATCCGAATATTGCTCCTTTTTCCTCTGAGAATCGCTTCGTTCCCGTTCGATTCGGAGACAAATGACGAAAGTCTTATCGACCTGATGGACAACGGTGGAGTCTGAGCCGCGATTGGTGTCAAGCGAGACACATCGATTTGATTCGAAGACTTAGGTAATCAATTCTGTATTTGGATTTTTCTTGCTGACCACGTACTCGTATTATCCGTGACCTCTCTATTGTGGTGGCTTTCGTATCACTGATGAACTAGTGACGATGACATGTTGCTTCTGCAGGTTCATTCACGGAGATACAAGGCCCGCTCTTGATTACCGATACCGTGAGGTTGCCAAAGGACCAACGAAGGTTGGTGAATGTTGATCACAGACAGGGGTGTTGAACAACACAAATTACAGAAGATTATCGACTCCGAGACGTTTTCGATGGCAACCGTAAGAGCTGTGTGATCACTGATTAAAGGTAGATCACAAATCTCGAATACAGTTCAAGCTTATCTTAGACTTGCGATTCTTTCTCCCTTCTTTTCCTTGTAACAGACCCTGTACTATCTCTCATTTGCAGGAGGTATAATGCCGTCAATGGATTCACGAGTCACAATGCTGCTCCTTCATTCCTCTTTGCGACTTGCAGCATCATTGACCATGGTAGCCATTGCTTGAACCTTGTTTGTAAAGGAGGAAACTATGGAGATCAGGGAGAACGTGAGATAGAGACTAATACTGATGAAACTGGGAGATTGAGGAGAGACTGAAAATGAAGGGTTTGAAGATTGTGTAAAAAGAAAAAATGGTGGAGAGGAAGAGAAGAGAGAGGATACAACTCTGATTTATAGGGATGGGTTCAGTTTCTGGAATCTTCCCTCAGGTAAAAATCAGTTATTAATTTCTGTTATGGTTGTTGGAGTTTGTAACTGACTTTCAAATCTGAAACTTCCTCTTGCCTTTCACTACTGAGTTTTTGTTCTGAGCTTGGTCTTAATCTCTTCTCCCTTCTCCTTTTTTTGAATTTGTTATGGGATAGATCAAATGATAATTAAAATGGTGAAATGTAAGTAACAAATCTGGGTGTGGAGTTATTTTGTAGAGTAGAAATTGGTTCAGTAATTTATTATGTCACAATGCATTTGTTGATCACACATATACATGCCATTAATACTGAGTGATTTTTATTGCTGGTAGTAATGTGTGTATCAGTTATTAGAGATAACATACAATTGAACCCTGCCAACAACAACGCATGCCGGCTTCATTTCTTCAAATAATAATGACCTTCTTCCTGCTTTCAAAGCAATTAATTCTATTTACATTTGGAATTTTTCACATAAATTATCTCTTTCCCCCTACAATTCTGAATAACCCTACTTGTTAATGAGTTCTTGTTGTATTGGCTGAGTTTTTTTGTAACTAGTGGCTTCAATTTGTGCTTTCTAATGTTATACTGATCTTTCAACTTTGTCATTGATGCTATCCTGAACTGATTCTTTGAAACGTTATGCAGGTTGAGATGAATTGATGGAGATGCGATGAGGACCATTCATAAAAGATTCAGCTGATGAACAAGTTGTCATCTGGATGTCTTTTTGAGCTATAGATCCTGATATGAAAACCGAAGATTCTGCTGCAATTATAGTCTGATCTTCTTGCACATGGTGATCCTCCTGTTTTGCAAATTGAAAGGACGTCACAAGCTGGTTTTCATCAGATTCTCCTCTAGGTGGAGAGCATTCCTTGTTCTCTGTCAAAAATCCCCGCTTCTTCTCATTCTTAATCAAATGCTCACCAGAGGGAATCAGTTTCCCTGAGTTAGGCAAATCAACACAAGGTGACTTTACAAGAGAAATGTGGACCAGATGACATATGCGGCTTTCCGTTGCTGTGAAATGAAAGAGCCTTCTCTGTACCTAAGTTACTTTCCTCAGTCTCCCTTGATCTGAGACCTTGTATAACTCCTGTATCATTAAGATTTAAACAACAGATTTAATATGGGTTGAGGTTTTACTTTCTTCAATACAAGGCAACCTCATTGCCTCAATCAACCCGTTACTTGTAGGACATTGAGTGTGTGCAGAATTCTCACTGCTATAAAACTTTCTCTTTGTAACTGAATTGGGCTTTATTTGTCCAGGCCATTTCCTGTTGTGAATGTAACTGGCTTTATATAAAACTATAACTGAACTAGTTTTGCTATAAATTTCCTCATGAATTCCTTTGATTTTTTTCTGGTGTAAGTTTCTGCTGTCAAAAGAAATTATTTATGAAATTATATCCTCCCTACCATTGATATGAGTTTTTATGTGTAAAAAAGAAATTTTACGACTTTTGTGATGAGCCTTGGAAAATACACACAAACTTATTTATTTCCCAATGACCTTTCATAATAGTGGTCAATAGATGGAAATATGGGTTAATGGGCTTAAGAAAGGTTTAGGAAATAGATTAGGAAAATAGTATTTGAAAATGGGCAACAATGGTATTGAATTTTGAATATGGTTTTAAAAAAAAATAGAAAAAATGAAAGAATTTTGTTATAAGAGGTTTTTGATAATTAGGTAAATGATTTGGAATGGATAATGGACTTGGTCTAAAATATGTGTAGAACAAAGGTTTTATGTGGATTATAATGGATTCGACAAATAGATAAAACAATGGTAAAGACTTGGACTTGAAAAGAATATTCGAATGAGTTTATGATGACTTTTGAATGAACAACAATGACACCTTGATCCCTTTCAAATAGACCCTGATCATGCGCTCTCCACCTTTAACGGGAACCCAACTCCTGATCCAAGACCAATCCTTATGAACCGTGATGTCATAGCAAATCTAAAAGCCGATACCTTAGGCCATGCTTCTTGAATCACCAATGCAACCTAGGATACCAAGAAGAAGAGGATAGTCTAATGAATCCTCTAGATAAGGAAGATTTCTGAACTTGATGAAACACAGAACATGACTTTGATGATGTGAACTCAAACTTCGTTCATCTTGAATACAATGACCCGATATATCACCTATGAATATAAGAATCCCAATCACCAGAAAATGTTTCGATCCCATGCCTGAGGAGTTAATGAAATGTATGATTACGAATGTTATGACCTAATGAGAAATGCTGATGAATGCAAAATGATGAACCAATGGAGGGAATAAATATGAGGGCAAATTTTGAGGTATTACAGCTGCCCCTATTCAATCATCTGCAGACTTGAATGAATAATTGCAAACGCTTTTAGACATTCAAGGTATGGAGTGATTGAATACTCGAATAAAAACCTGAAAATTTGCACAATGGAGGCAATGGGAATGCCATCTGTCCATCTATTTATTTATGTATTTTTTTTGATTTTGACCTCTGAATAGGTAGCGAAAATAGAAACAGGTGGAAATTTGCTGGGAAGAATGCCATCCTCGAATGACCACTCACACGGGATCCTCGGATCCAGTATTAAAACCATCCTGGAATAGAAACACGATAGTATATCGGCCGCAGGCGATAACAATCAACGACAAAGACTGACCTCGGACAGACTTCGTAAAAGAGACAAACTGACCTCGATCAATAAGCTCAAAAAGTGAACTACTATCCTCGAATAATAGCCACACAACACAAACAAAACCAACCTCGGAAGGACTTGAAGAAGAGAAATGCCATCCTCGAATGACAAATCAAAAGATCCTCAGATCTAACACGAAACCATCCTCGAATGGAGACGCAAAGGTATACCAGCCTCGACTGATAACCAAACACAAAGCTGACCTCAAACAGACTTTGCAAAAGAGACAAACTGACCTCGATCAATAAGCTCGAAAAGTGAACTACTATCCTCGAATAATAGCCACAACAACAAGACCAACCTCGGAAGGACTTGAAGAAAAGAAATGCCATCCTCGAATGACAAATCAAAAGATCCTCAGATCTAACACGAAACCATCCTCGAATGGAGACGCAAAGGTATACCAGCCTCGACTGATAACCAAACACAAAGCTGACCTCAGACAGACTTTGCAAAAGAGACAAACTGACCTCGATCAATAAGCTCGAAAAGTGAACTACTATCCTCGAATAATAGCCACAACAACAAGACCAACCTCGGAAGGACTTGAAGAAAAGAAATGCCATCCTCGAATGACAAATCAAAAGATCCTCAGATCTAACACGAAACCATCCTCGAATGGAGACGCAAAGGTATACCAGCCTCGACTGATAACCAAACACAAAGCTGACCTCAGACAGACTTTGCAAAAGAGACAAACTGACCTCGATCAATAAGCTCGAAAAGTGAACTACTATCCTCGAATAATAGCCACAACAACAAGACCAACCTCGGAAGGACTTGAAGAAAAGAAATGCCATCCTCGAATGACAAATCAAAAGATCCTCAGATCTAACACGAAACCATCCTCGAATGGAGACGCAAAGGTATACCAGCCTCGACTGATAACCAAACACAAAGCTGACCTCAGACAGACTTTGCAAAAGAGACAAACTGACCTCGATCAATAAGCTCGAAAAGTGAACTACTATCCTCGAATAATAGCCACAACAACAAGACCAACCTCGGAAGGACTTGAAGAAAAGAAATGCCATCCTCGAATGACAAATCAAAAGATCCTCGGATCTAACACGAAACCATCCTCGAATGGAGACGCAAAGGTATACCGGCCGCATGCGGTAACCAGAAACAGAGAAAATAGGACAAGATGGAACGGGATTGTTGTACATAAACGAGAGCCCAGACAAACAGGACTGTTGTACAAAACGAGAACCCGTGACGCGACTGTTGTACCAAACAAGACGCGGAATAAGTGACCAATATTGACTTGAAAAGACAAGGATGTCTGAAAAAATGATGTTGGTATCCTCTGTGCGGAGTACTTCAGGTTGAGAAGATGTTATATGTCGTACGTAATATAGCTCAAAACTGGCCCATGCTGACATGCATATGTTTGAATTTACGGCGTAATGCTCCATGATGATGGAAATGCTACGCTTTGGAGGGTGCAAATGTAATGATGATTATTGGATGCAAATGCAAATGCAAAGGGGGCTCCCGATAAGGAGACTGCAGGTATTTCCAGATAACTTGGCTGGGAAGAAACGATGATCACTGCATTGATCTAGTTCATCCTGGTGGGGAGGAAACAACTCTGCGGGGAAAGTTGTTAATAATTCACTGGCTCAGAATAGCCACCATTGCCAAAAATAAATTGGACTTTGAGATTGGAGCGCCCAGACCCTGCTGGAAGTGGACCCTTCTCAAACTCTGATGGGGAAGTGAGGACTTCTGGGAACCGAAGGCATGACACTGCTGAGGCAACAACTGCTAGGGAGGCAAGACACTCCTTATACTGCCGAGAATTGCCCCTGTCTGAAAGAAGACTTCTGCCTGGGGATTGCACCCACTCTCTGCTATCTGGCAGGGTGAAATTCCAACTTTCACATGGCTGGGGATGATTGGAAATACCCTGGGAGATACTTGTCTCTGCTCAAACAAAAGGAATGCCCATCCTGGATGATAGTCTTTAGCTCTGTTAGCAACACCAGTACCTGTACCTGCATGAACACAATCGATAGTACCTGCAACATAGAGAATTAGTTTGGGACCTGCCTGCCCCAGGCTCATAGCATGAATCATTGTCTAGGTATCTCAGCACCCTTTCAGAGTTGTATTAAATGTTTCTATTCTCCTGCATGAGTTAGAAAAGCATTCAAATGTTCATAACACAATGCAAGTTACCATTTGCTGGACGTTTTCACAATCAATCAATGCTAGATGAAAAAGTAAAAACAAAAAGTTAAAATGGTCAATTGACTGAAGTTGAATTTTATTGATTTGGAAAGGTGGCCCTGAATAGGCAATACAAAGGAAGCAGTTCCCTGGAATGAGGGAACAACTAAAAGAAAAATAAACTACCCTATTGGCAATGTGAGAAATGAATCTCATCAAGTTTCAACCCTGTTATGACTCGTATATCTTCAAGACGTTCCGCTCTCTTGCCTCTTGAGAAAAAGTAAGTGAACTGATCTTCAACCCTTAGGATAGCCTCAACTGTAGGTAGGTCATGGATCTCGCAGATCGCAGTCGTTCGTGTTAATCCCTCTTTTGCGTGGATCGCCCTTTCAGGTTTTCAATCCACCGGGATACCCTTTTTTGCCTGAGTTGTCCGATGTGGCTTTTCAACTCAGCGGGTGTACATTTTTTTCAATATTTCCCTAACTTTTGCCCGAGCCTTTTATTCTGTTTTTGGCTCGCCGGGATGCCCATTTTTGCCTGGATTTTTATTCTGTTTTTATCCAGTGGGTCCTTTTTTACACGAAGTATTTTCTTACTGCGTCTGCGTTGACAGGGGATGGAAAGTCTTCTCCGTCCATGGTTGTCAGCATTAAGGCTCCGCCTGAGAAAACCTTTTTAACCACGAACGGTCCTTCATAGTTGGGTGTCCACTTACCCCTGTGATCGTTGAGAGGAGGAAGAATCCTTTTCAGCACTAAATCTCCTGGTATGTACCTCTGTGGTCGCACTTTCTTGTCAAAAGCTTACTTCATTCGTCGCTGATACAACTGTCCATGGCATACAGCTGCTAGACGCTTCTCTTCAATAAGACTCAATTGATTATATCTGGATCGGAGCCATTCAGCTTCATCTAACTTGATGTCCATCATTAACCTCAACGAAGGGATTTCCACTTCGACCGGTAGAACTGCCTCCATACCATACGCCAATGAGAATGGAGTTGCCCCAGTTGAAGTGCGCACTGATGTTCTATACCCATGCAACGCGAATGGTAACATCTCGTGCCAATCTTTGTACGTCACAACCATCTTCTGAACAATCTTCTTGATGTTTTTATTAGCCGCCTCGACGGCGCCATTCATCTTAGGACGATATGGAGAAGAGTTGTGATGTTCTATTTTGAAGTCTCGACACAAGTCAGCCATCATCTTGTTGTTGAGATTAGAACCATTATCAGTAATGATCCTTTCAGGGACTCCATACCGGCAGATGATGTCCCGCTTAATAAATCGAGCGACCACTTGTTTAGTGACATTGGCATAGGAAGCAGCTTCGACCCACTTCGTGAAATAATCAATAGCAACTAGGATGAAGCGATGTCCATTAGAAGCTGTTGGCTCAATCTTTCCAATCATATCGATGCCCCACATAGCGAATGGCCACGGTGAAGACATGACACTCAACGGATTCGGAGGCACATGGACCTTGTCGGCATAAATTTGACACTTATGGCATTTACGGGAGTATTTGCAATAATCAGATTCCATGGTAATCCAATAGTATCCCGATCTCAATAATTTCTTGGCCATGGCATGTCCTCCAGCATGGGTACCAAAGGAGCCTTCGTGAACCTCCTGCATTAACATGTCTGCCTCGTGTCTGTCCACACATCTGAGCAGTACCATGTCAAAGTTCCGTTTGTACAACACACCATCCTGATTCAAGAAGAAACCTCCCGCCAGTCTTCTAAGAGTTTTCTTATCTTTACTGGATGCCCCAGCCGGGTATTCTTGAGTCTTCAGGAATTGTTTGATGTCGTGGTACCAAGGCTTATCATCTTCACCATCACCAATTGCGAAGACATAAGCCGGTCTTTCAAGACGAGAGATCGAAATTCGAGGCACGAAATTCTCTCGGCATACTTTAATCATGGATGATAAAGTTGCGAGAGCATCGGCGAACTGGTTTTCGTCCCTAGGAACATAGCTCAGCTTTACTTTGGTAAAGAAGGTTAACAGCCTCCTGACGTAATCTCGGTAAGGAATCAAACGAGCTTGATGAACTAGCCATTTGCCCTTGACTTGATTTACTACCAAAGCAGAATCTCCAAAGATCTCAAGGTTCTTGACTCGCAAGTCTATTGCCTCTTCGATCCCCATGATGCAAGCTTCATACTCTGCCTCGTTGTTAGTGCACTCAAAGGTCAACCGAGCGGCGAGAGGTGTGTGGAATCCTTCTGGTGAAATAATAACAGCACCTACTCCACTCCCATTCATGTTTACAGCTCCGTCAAACATCAACTTCCATCTGGATTCAGGGTCAGGCCCCTCCTCCGGAAGTGGTTCTTCATGGTCTTTCGACTTGAGGAACATGATGTCCTCATCCGGAAACTCAAACCTCATGGGTTGATAATCATCAATCGGCTGCTGGGCCAAGTATTCTGACAACACACTCCCCTTGATAGCTTTTTGTGAAGTGTATTGTATGTCATACTCCGTGAGTATCATCTGCCAACGGGCCACTCTTCCTGTCAAAGCCGGCTTCTCAAAGATGTATTTTACAGGATCCATCTTGGAAATTAGGAGAGTAGTATGAGTCAGCATGTACTGTCTTAGTCGGCGAGCAGCCCATGCCAAAGCGCAGCAAGTTTTCTCGAGTAGTGAGTATCGTGTCTCACAATCGGTAAACTTTTTGCTAAGGTAATAAATGGCATGCTCTTTTCGACCAGACTCGTCCTGCTGACCCAGCACACATCCCATCGATCCTTCGAGCACAGTAAGATACATGATCAGAGGTCTCCCTGGCACTGGAGGCATAAGAATTGGTGGCTCCAACAGATATTCTTTGATTCGGTCGAAGGCCCGCTGACAATCTTCATTCCATTTAATGGCCTGATTCTTCCTCAGAAGCTTGAAGATGGGCTCGCACGTGGCCGTTAGGTGAGAAATAAACCGTGCAATGTAGTTTAGTCTCCCCAAGAAGCCACGCACTTGCTTTTCAGTCTTCGGCTCAGGCATTTCCTGGATTGCTTTCACTTTGGCCGGGTCAACCTCAATTCCTCGTTCACTAACAATGAAGCCGAGCAACTTGCCAGAACGAACCCCGAAGGTGCATTTATTCGGATTTAACCTCAGTCTGAACTTTCGAAGCCTGTCAAACAATTTTGCTAGGTTGACCAAGTGTTCTTCTTTCGTCTGGGACTTTGCTATCATGTCATCAACATAAACCTCAATTTCATGATGGATCATGTCGTGAAACAACGTCACCATTGCCCGTTGGTAGGTAGCTCCTGCGTTCTTTAAACCAAACGGCATGACCTTGTAACAAAAGGTGCCCCAAGGAGTGATGAAAGTTGTCTTTTCCATATCCTCGGGAGCCATCTTGATTTGATTATAGCCTGAGAACCCGTCCATGAAAGAGAACACGGAAAACTGAGCAGTTTTATCGACAAGTACATCTATGTGAGGTAGAGGGAAATCATCTTTGGGGCTAGCCCTATTCAAATCCCTGTAGTCCACACACATTCTGACTTTGCCATCTTTTTTAGGAACCGGCACGATGTTAGCAACCCACGGAGGATAACTAGTCACGGACAAGAAGCCGGCATCAAACTGTTTTTGCACTTCTTCTTTTATTTTGATTGCCATGTCTGGACGTGTGCGCCTCAACTTCTGCTTTACCGGAGGACAACCTTCTCTGAGAGGTAGCTTGTGTACCACAATGTCAGTATCTAAACCAGGCATATCCTGGT
This sequence comes from Lathyrus aphaca, assembly GCA_963966055.1. Lineage (NCBI taxonomy): Eukaryota > Viridiplantae > Streptophyta > Magnoliopsida > Fabales > Fabaceae > Lathyrus > Lathyrus aphaca. The sequence continues at coordinate 168,977,407 of OZ014523.1, forward strand.
AGGACCATGCGAAGACGTCAACGTATTCTCGAAGCATAACCCTCAAACGAGTCTTGACAGATTCTTCTAATGCAGCTCCGATCTTGACTTCTTTCTTGTCCTCTTCAGTACCCAGGTTTATCACTTCAACATCTTCCTCATGCGGCTGAATCATCTTCTCTTCCTGTTTGAGCAGTCTGGCCAATTCTTCGGGTAAATCACAATCCTCTTCACCTTCCTCATCGGCTTGATAAATTGGATTGTCGAAGTCATACTTAGCCATAACAGGGTCGTCATTGATAAGATCCGGTGACGAGCACCTGCATGAATGATGATTCATGCAAGGCTTTAGCAACAACTTGATAAAATGAGAAACATTGCCATTTTAAAACTTTTCTTTCTTTTTGAAAAACAAAAGTAAAAAAAACGAAAGACAGAGAACAACATGAAATGAATGTGAAACGTCAATTTTATTAATGATTGTGTTAATGAACAAATGAACCCTTACAAAGAGCCACTATGCCCCGGGCAAGACATAGTGCTTTAATACAGGAAAACAAAAACAAAAAACATTACTCTTCAAAAGATGTTACTGAAATGAGCCTTTCTGACGTCCAGTTGCTAAGTTGAGCTCCTGGGACGGCAGGCCTAATCCATTCATCCAAGTCACAGTCACTATCAACAGCTTCATCCTGCACTGCGCTGATATTTCCGTAGTCTATCACTCCTGCACTTGTGAAAGTGACCGGGCTCTAACAACCTTTTGCACTTGTTTCAGACGAAGATCCCCTAGGGTGATAACCAATCCCGAACATGTCCTTCTTCTCTGGCAATTCGACTGGGCTGCCCCAGCCTTCTCGCACTCCAGATTCTACTAATTCACGCGCTTGTTTATAAGAGGCTATGGACACCCCCTTCTTCGGCACCTCAGGAGAAGTTGCTACAGCGGATGCTTGCTCGGACTTCAAAGGCTCGAAAGCTTGACATGGGGTTTCGACTATTTCGCCATCCATCTCCACATATTTGAATGAGGCTAGATGACTGACGAAGATATCTTCTTCCCCGCTGACTGTCACAACTTGACCTTCCCAGACGAACTTTAATTTCTGATGAAGGGTAGAAGAAACCGCTCCTGCCGAGTGTATCCAGGGCCTTCCAAGTAAACAACTATATGCCGGATGAATATCCATCACGTAAAATGTGGTATTGAAGACTTGTGGACCTACCTTGATAGGTAACTCCACCTCTCCAAATACCGATCTTCTTGATCCATCAAATGCTCGGACTACTAAATCACTGGGCTTTAGCACCACTCCATCATAGTCCAGCTTCATCAATGCCTTCTTAGGCAAGACGTTCAGAGATGAACCGGTATCCACCAGCACATGGGAGAGCACTGCACCCTTGCATTCCAGAGAAATATGCAATGCCCGATTGTGAGCACGCCCATCAGAAGTTAAGTCCAAGTCCGTGAAACCCAATCCATGGCTGGCATTAACGCTGGACACCACCGCTTCTAGCTGGTTTACGGAAATATCCTGAGGCACGTATGCCTTGTTCAGAATATTTAAAAGGGCCTTCCTGTGAGAGTCCGAACACATGAGTAATGATAAGATGGAGATCTTTGACGGCGTCTGCTGCAAATGATCTACAATCTTATAGTCACTCTTCTTGATGATCCTCAGGAATTCTTCGGCTTCTTTATCAAAGGCGAGATCTGGATCAGTTGATGGAGTTGGATCATTGGCAACTACTGGTTGCTTTCCCCTGGCTCTAGCTTGGGCTTCGGCAGTATCCCTGGGTGGTATCACATTGCTCCTCAGTGCTTCCGGCGCAAATAGTCTTCCGCTTCTAGTAAAACCCCCTACTCCAACATTCTCTACTTGAGCTGGGGTTATACTAGTCGTGGCCAACTCTTGTCTCTGGCCGTTGCAATACACTTCGCCACCATAGTTCCAGGGAACTGCTCTGTCACTTTGGTACATTATGGGTCCAGCAGTAGTAATAGTTATTGGTGCCGCTCTGGCACGCGAGGGAACTTGGGATGGATCATAAAAGATAGTCACTGTAGATACTTCACTTTCTTTCACGATCTTGTCAAATTGCAGCACTCCTTCATCAATCATACCTTGAATTCCGGCCTTCAATCGTTTACAACCGTTGGTAGCTTCTGTACATTCTGAACAATCATCCTCGCATCCAGGGAAAATGCCTTTCTTCAACAAACAAACCTTGATAGCAACCAATGAAGTCTGCAAGTCATCTACATCATCCACCAGATTCAATTTCTCCCCTTCACCAATTGCACCAACCGTGCCCCTGTGAGGAGGCATGGGATTTTCCAGCACATTAGGAGAGGGAGCGAAATTGATCGCTTTAGAATCCAACAAGTCCTGAACAACATGCTTCAATGCTTTACAATTCTCAGTACTATGGCCGGGAGCTCCAGAATGAAACTCGCATCTAGCATTCGAATCATAACCTTCAGGAATTTGGCCTGGCCTCGGAGGTTGCAAGGTACGGAGCTGAATCATTTGAAGCTGCAGGAGATTCTTCAACAGTTGGGAGTAAGACATTGGTGGAGCTTCAAAATGTCTATCTCTCGGCTTCTGAGGGTAGTACGGACGAGGGGCTCGCGGCTGATACCCCTGTGAGCGTTGCGGCTGTGGAGGTTGGACCCGCTGTTGAACTGGAGGAGTTGAAATAGTGACGGGGGCCACTTGCTGATAATATCCTTGGTGCATCATTCCTCTCTGTGCGTATATTGCTCCTGTTTCTCCTTCCCTCCTTTTCACAAAGGGTTTCTTGATACCAGACACTGAAGCGCTTCCATTTTGAATCTTCCCCTGTTTGAGCCAGCTTTCGATTCTTTCTCCAGTCAGGATAATGTCCGAAAAACCACTTGAGGAACAACCAGCCAACCTTTCCATGAAATGCCCTAGGAGGGTATTCAGGAAAAGATCGACCATCTCTCTTTCCAATAAAGGTGGTTGCACTCGGGCGGCCACCTCACGCCACCTCTGTGCATAGTCTTTGAAGCTCTCCGAGCTCCTCTGTGTCAAGCTTTGGAGCTGAGTACGGCTAGGTGCCATGTCAATGTTGTATTGATATTGTCTGAGGAAGGCTTCTCCCAAATCCTTCCAACTTCTAATAGAGCTCCTTTCCAACTTCATGTACCACTCCAAGGACCCTCCAGAAAGGCTATCCTGGAAATAGTACATCCATAGTTTCTCGTCTCGCGTGTGGGCCGCAATCTTCCTGTAGAAGGCTTGTAGGTGCGTTTTCGGGCAAGAGCTGCCATTGTATTTATCAAATGCTGGTGGCCTGAACTTGTGTGGAATGACCACCCCAGGTACTAAACCCATATCTGACACGTCAATTCCCAAAGTGTCCTTGCACTCTAAGGCCTTAACCTTCTCTGCAAGCACCAAAAAGTCGTTGAGATTCCCGTCACCGCCGAAACCCATATCATTGTTGAAGTACTGGAATTGGTCTTCCTGCCTGTCCTGCACAGGAACACACGTAGCCATAGCTGGATCTGGAACATGAGGTCCACCTGTACCGTTGTTAGTATTGGGAGGAGCCCCTAGTCCGCCGGAAGTAGTTGCCTGAGCATTAGTGTTAGGAGGAGTTAACCCTTGAATTGCATTTCTCAGCTCCTGCTGCCCCTGGGCCATCCCCTGCATCAGAGTCATAAATTCTGCCATCTTGGTACGGACATCGTTGAGTTCTGTCTGCATGGCGTCCATTGCTGTTCTTTGATTACTGCGGGTCGCGTACCGATGAGGAATATTTTGTCGAAGGTATCGGGTCTTGGCGGCCCTCGCAATCTTTGCCTGGTGAACACAGATAAATTAGACATCTCGAAGAAAAACCTGCAGAGGCAAAGACAAAATGCAAATGATGTATATGCAATGCAATGTGTTCCTTTTATTCCCGAGTATTTTACTGTGTCCGGTCCTGGCATTAAGAAGATAAGAATTGGGAAGAAGACCCAAATAATATTCATACATAATGACGGCTGTGAAAAACTGGTGCTCATTACCCCGTGTCGGTGCAAATAACGAACAAGAAATCCGGAACAAATCAATCATATAAACTGGAATTTGGAAATACAACGTTCCTGAAAGGTACCAATCAAAATAACAACAAAAGTACATCACATATAAGGAATCCCACAACAAGCCTGTGGGTAATCCAAGTACAACAATATGAAATTAGACACTAGGGAACTCTATATCTTTCAATCTCCAGCTAAGGCATTTGACGCTCTGGAACAGTTGAACCACATCTGGATGACTGGGCTCTTGGATGAGCTTCTGAATGAGGAGGTCCCTCATATCAGAAGAAGCGTGTAACTCCTCGATCTGCTGTAGAAATGTTGCTTCATTCCCCTTTCTTTGACTTGACTCGGCCTTCGACCTTTTCACATCAGCTTTCAATTTCAAGTCTTCAATCTCCTTTTGAGCTTCCTTCAGTGCTTGCTGACTTTCTGTTACGCGCCGAATACGATCTTCCTCTTGATAATAAGCTTTCCTGAGAAGTTCTTTCTGCCCATCTAAAGAATCCTGAAGGCTTTTGACTTCCTGTTTGTGCTTGGCGTCTAACTCCTTTTGTTTCTTCAGATTTTCGTCCCATTTCTCCTGCCATAAAGTAACAGCTTCATTGGCTTCACTAAGATCCTTCTTCTCTCTTCGGCGCTGGGCCGTCTTGTGAGTCTCAGCTAAACCTTTCTTTCGGAAGTAGAGCTCTCTATCTTCAAAATCCTTCTGCTTAAGACGGACTATCTCCTCGGCTTGCACAGCTCTATCTTTCAATTGACGGTTCTGGATCATCAGCGCTTGACAAGAATTAAGAGCCTCTTGATTTTCAACCCTCAGTTGCTTAACCAAAGCCTCTAACTTCTGATATTCCTCCAAAGGTACCGTAGCAGGTGATGGAGTTGGCACAGAAAAAGGAACTAGAGCCGCTTGAACCTCATTCTTTATCCAGGCTTCAAATTCAGGAAACATTCGATTGTTGCTCTTGCCCAGACATGGTATACCCTTCCTCTTAATCATCTTCCAGGACCCTGTAGCTTTTTGGACCAAAGGAAGATTGTCTTTTACCGGAAAATAGAAGGTTTGGAATAATTCAGACTCATCAGGAACCTCCTTGAGCGCATACCCTAACTGTCTTCTTAAGAGGATGGGATTGTAGTTAATACATCCTGATACTCCTAACAAAGGCACATTAGGGTAATTACCACAACTTGTAATGAAATTCTTTCCCTTCAACTTCAAAGTAAACCACCTGATATTTCCAGCAGACAAAGTACTCAGCTTCTGAGCCCAAGTAGAATTAGGATCCGCAATACTTTCAGTAGTAGGCAAGTGTCTCATAACCCATTTGTAGAATAAAGGAGCACAACATTTAACAAGACCTCCTCGCCTCTTCTCATTCTTGTAATGCACAGAATAATACAGATCACCCAAGAGAGTGGGCACCGGATTCTTCAACACAAACAAATGAATGGCATTCATGTCCACAAACTTGTCCATGTCAGCAAATAAAACTATCCCATACACAGATAACGCCAAGATAGCACAAACTGAATCCCACTGCTTCTCCACGGCACGTTCTTCAGCTCTCTTGACCAGAAACTCTAAGGAAAAACCAAGTACTCCTGCTTTGGTGGAAACCAGATTAGAAGACACCTCTGACGGGCTCAAATAAAGAGCCTTAGCAATATCATCGTGAGTTGGTCTTGTCATCTCCGAATTAAAAGGAAGCTGATCCTTGATTGAAACTCCCATAATCTCAGCATATTCTTCCAACAAAGGACCCAACTGAAAGTCATGAAATGTGAAGCACCTAAGCCGTGGATCATAATACTGCAACAAAGTGTGAATGGCGCTCCTCTGAGAATTATCCAAGTTGAATACCAGATCCAGAATATCACCATACTTTTCTTTGAAGTAGCTCAAATGACCCGGGGTAATCAGAGACACCAATTGGTTGATCAGGTCCATCTTAGTATCGAAGAATTTGTAGTGCACAGTTCTCTTTTTGACGTCTTCCATTCTGAAGCAATAATATGGCCAGGAACCGGAAATAAGTGTAGACCCTGAGAATAAAAGAAACACAAATGATTAATGATGATATGATGTTTATGCAAGACAAGGCATGTGATCAGTGAAGTGTCTGTGATGTGCCAATCATATAATCAGGTGTCGGTGCACGGTCTCAAAATCCAGATATCACAATAATCATCCCTCTGATCTAGGATCCATAACTTAAGAACAGAAATCCAGATCACAAAACTGAACCAAAGGCAAAGTGGGTATGCTGAAGGTATCAGGGTTCCTGCAAACCTGTAAACCCCTCCCAAATCTCACGGGTGTGCTACTACGGGTCAACATCACGGACTCTCAAAGCCGAATAGCAATAATACGTTCACCATTTCCGAGAAATGGCTCATGACCAAATCAGGGAATCGGTTTGGCATTATGTACTACTCAGGGAGGTCTCAGTTGAGTCCGGAAAAACAAGCATCCCTCACAAGTTTCCAGCTTCAAGCACTGAATCGAGAAACAATAGTACATTCATCCCGAAGGGTACAATACTATCGTCATACGAACAGTTTGCTTTAACTGAATTCCTATGAGAGAACCAGGCCATCCTATGCGAGTTCCCAATGGACCCTCGGATGCGAGTGGGTTTGCCAACAAATGTGGTCTGCCACTGTCATCACTGGAGAGGGTTGTTTCCATTAAGGTTCTCAATGATCGGTCCCCAGCTGCACATAACTATCAAGGTTGTACCCTGAAGTGGGGAAGAACCCCCACACAGAATAGTCCCAAGACAGTCGCAACCTGGGTGTGGAACACATCACCACTCATCATGTAACCATGCGAGCACAACATGTCCACGCTAATCCTATGGTGCACTCAAGCCGGGTATTTGGCTTATCTCACAGTAACTCCCAACCCACAGAAAAAATGAAAACCAGCACAGCCAGACAGTCCAGTATAATATGATGCATGGAAAATAAAATACTGAAAGCGGTAAATAAATGCGATAAAGTAAAGCTGTAATGTACAAACTGTAAATGAAAACTGTAAAGCTAAACTAAAGCACACAACAGCAAACAAACACCCAAAGAAGCAAAACCAAACAGGCGCTAGGATTGACTCTACAAGGGAAACCGGAAGAATCAGGTTTATCCCCAGCAGAGTCGCCAGCTGTCGCTCCCGGGATTTTCATCCTAGTACAAACGCGAAAGTGGCGCGGAAAAGGTAGAGTCGCCAGCCAGACATTTTTATCCCAAAGGAGTGGGAAAGGTAATGTTGCACAAACCTAAGGAAGAAGGAAAGGACAAGGACCTGCGAACCAAAGATCTGAGTTCGGGAGTCAATTACGAACTGGGAAGGTATTAGCACCCCAATCCGTCCGTCGTACCCGACGGGATCCACGTTTGCTTGTTTTGTTTCAAAGGGTGAGAAAATAAGATGATGCTGAACAAATGAACCTCTAACTGGAAATGGAATTGAGAAAGGAGAAGAGAACTGAAATAAGAAAATGGAAAGAAAGGGGGAAATGTAGGGAAAATAAAGAATGTGCTCGAACGGGCCCTACCCCGCTGCCTACGTACCTCATCGGGAAAATGAGGATCAGAGTCGACGTAGTTCGCCTAACCTAGGCGGGAACTATTTGTTTGTGTTTTTTACAGTTGGAACTGCGTATGTCTATGCTCAGGTGTTGCAGGCTCGTCTGGTACGAGTGCGTTTACCGTCTTTCAAATGAGACAAGTCGCCGCGAGTTCGCGTTGTGAATGAATGAGATGAGAAGAGAAGTTCCCGCAGGATAGTCGTTTATTGTGTGTTTTTGGCTTTTATGAGAAGTATTTTGAATTTGTTTGTGAACGGCCTTGTACTAAGACCTATCCATCGCGGGAAGTATTTACACCTCGCCCCGAAACAGGACGCGTATAAACACTCCGCAACAAAGTCTCGTGTCGTACAAGATTGTTCGGTTTTTATTAAGTGTTTTATTGCTTTTCTTTTGAGATGAGAAAGAGAATGACTCAAGTTGATAAAAGGAAAAATCTAAGGGACTAAGACTCAATCCTAATGTGTTATGTATTTACAAAGTGGTCCTAATGGTTAGTGAGGTTTTCTATTCCTAATAGGAACTTAAAACTAATAGAATTCAACTTACTTCTTAATGAAGTTAAGTTGATTCTAAGAACAAATGGGAATCCTACACAAGTTGTAACAATAAAAATAAGACAAAACAATGAAATCAACTATGAGAAATAATATTCTAAAAATGCCTTAAAGGCATGAATAATAAATAGTCTTATTTATTTATTCTATTTCTATATGGAAATGAACTTTATACTAAATTATAAATCTAGGTCAAACTTAATATTTACCCCAAAACAAATTAAACTAAACCTAAGTCTAATATTAAATTAAAATGATAAATCTAATCCATACTATTGTTATTTTTTATATTGAACTATATTGTTATTATTTTTTAGTGGCCTAAACTAATGGGACTTATGCATAACTAGGCCTAAAACTAATATTCTAAGAAAACACTAAAACTCCTAGAAAAATTATGAAAATTAAATTGTAAGGTCTTAATAATATCTAAAATATTATATTAAGAGGGATCCCAAAAAATCTTATTTTTCTATGCCTAACAACTAATTATTTTAAGCTAAGAATTAACTACTAATTCCTAAGGATTATATCACTAAAACCTAAGATAAAAGCATCTAAAAATCCACTAAAAAAAAATCCTAAGAACTATCATGGGTCTTTTAATTATAGAAAAAAGAATGGCTCAAAAAAATGTTGGAAGCTATTTAAACAAAATAAACAAAATTCAGCACAATTAAGAAAAAAATTCAATAAAGTTAAATAAAAGAATAATTCAGAATTAATTCAAAAATGACCAAATTCCAGAAAATAAAAATATCATAAATTTCTAAATTGAATTAACAACCTACTCTAATTTTTGGGGAATTTTCTAATGCCTTTTCCTATTTTTTAATGAATTATTTCTAACTTAATATTAACTTAAAATAGGATCTTAGAGTAATAATGCAGGGGGTTCTTTTAGTAATTTTTATGTTATTATCTCACTGGGCTTAAAATAAGGGTGTTGATAGTAATGTTTTTTTAATTAAACATACTTTAAACACATTCTAGGACTTAAACACAATCCTTAATTAACTTACAAATAAATTAAGCTAAGATATGAATTATCTAATTCTTAAGATAATATTTTCTAACTCCTAATTAAAGAATTAAACTAATATTTTCCTAGAAATCTTAATTTAAGAAAAATCTTAAACTAAACTATTATGATTTTTTCCTAAAATCTTAAATTAAAGAAAAAGAAATAGTACTAAACTTAAACTAATATTCTTTCTAAAAACTTAATTTAAGAAACTATTAAACTAATCTTAAAAATATTTTCTAAAGATTTTAAAATGAGTTAATATTAGACTAATCTTATTATACTTTTCTAAAAAAACCTGAATTACATTTTTGTTAAAAAGAATTATTATTAATCTAACAAGAACCAAGAATTTAACTAGTAATCTAATTATAAAATTAATCAAAACTGAATTAAATTATAATTAAACTATAAGATAATTACAGAATTTAATTAAAATTCAATTAAACCAAAACCTAAATACATAACCCTAATTCCTCTTTCTTCTTCCTTCCAAACGCCGTAACCCCTACTTCCTCTCCCATTCACATCGCCGCCTCTCCTCTCCGTCATCAACAACACCCACCCTATCTCCTTCTTCTTCCTTTCCAGCTTTCACCGCCGTTGATTCCTTCCTCTCACCATCGCCACCTTTCATCCCCTCCGCCATCATCATCACCTTCGAACTCCACCACCTTCGCCGTCCTCACCTTCTTTATCCTCTTCAAATTCGAACCTCACCTTTCCCCTCAAAACCCTAACGCCGCGGACTTACCCTCTTTGCCTCACGCGCTCTCAAGTGAAACCCTAAGCCTCAACTCTTCCCCTGATTACCCTAAATCCGAACAAACTCGTCCAGATTCTATGGTTGAACAAAACGAAAAAACCAAACCAACAGCTTCCATTCAATCGTGGTAAGAGAAAGAAAAGGGGAAAGGTTGCGTGTACCTGAATCGTCGAAGAACGCGATTATCCGATAGCGTCTACTTCTTTTCGTCTTGCTCCTCCTCCGCCAATCCGAATATTGCTCCTTTTTCCTCTGAGAATCGCTTCGTTCCCGTTCGATTCGGAGACAAATGACGAAAGTCTTATCGACCTGATGGATAACGGTAGAGTCTGAGCCGCGATTGGTGTCAAGCGAGACACATCGATTTGATTCGAAGACTTAGGTAATCAATTCTGTATTTGGATTTTTCTTGCTGACCACGTACTCGTATTATCCGTGACCTCTCTATTGTGGTGGCTTTCGTATCACTGATGAACTAGTGACGATGACATGTTGCTTCTGCAGGTTCATTCACGGAGATACAAGGCCCGCTCTTGATTACCGATACCGTGAGGTTGCCAAAGGACCAACGAAGGTTGGTGAATGTTGATCACAGACAGGGGTGTTGAACAACACAAATTACAGAAGATTATCGACTCCGAGACGTTTTCGATGGCAACCGTAAGAGCTGTGTGATCACTGATTAAAGGTAGATCACAAATCTCGAATACAGTTCAAGCTTATCTTAGACTTGCGATTCTTTCTCCCTTCTTTTCCTTGTAACAGACCCTGTACTATCTCTCATTTGCAGGAGGTATAATGCCGTCAATGGATTCACGAGTCACAATGCTGCTCCTTTATTCCTCTTTGCGACTTGCAGCATCATTGACCATGGTAGCCATTGCTTGAACCTTGTTTGTAAAGGAGGAAACTATGGAGATCAGGGAGAACGTGAGATAGAGACTAATACTGATGAAACTGGGAGATTGAGGAGAGACTGAAAATGAAGGGTTTGAAGATTGTGTAAAAAGAAAAAATGGTGGAGAGGAAGAGAAGAGAGAGGATACAGCTCTGATTTATAGGGATGGGTTCAGTTTCTAGAATCTTCCCTCAGGTAAAAATCAGTTATTAATTTCTGTTATGGTTGTTGGAGTTTGTAACTGACTTTCAAATCTGAAACTTCCTCTTGCCTTTCACTACTGAGTTTTTGTTCTGAGCTTGGTCTTAATCTCTTCTCCCTTCTCCTTTTTTTGAATTTGTTATGGGATAGATCAAATGATAATTAAAATGGTGAAATGTAAGTAACAAATCTGGGTGTGGAGTTATTTTGTAGAGTAGAAATTGGTTCAGTAATTTATTATGTCACAATGCATTTGTTGATCACACATATACATGCCATTAATACTGAGTGATTTTTATTGCTGGTAGTAATGTGTGTATCAGTTATTAGAGATAACATACAATTGAACCCTGCCAACAACAACGCACGCCGACTTCATTTCTTCAAATAATAATGACCTTCTTCCTGCTTTCAAAGCAACTAATTCTATTTACATTTGGAATTTTTCACATAAATTATCTCTTACCCCCTACAATTCTGAATAACCCTACTTGTTAATGAGTTCTTGTTGTATTGGCTGAGTTTTTTTGTAACTAGTGGCTTCAATTTGTGCTTTCTAATGTTATACTGATCTTTCAACTTTGTCATTGATGCTATCCTGAACTGATTCTTTGAAACGTTATGCAGGTTGAGATGAATTGATGGAGATGCGATGAGGACCATTCATAAAAGATTCAGCTGATGAACAAGTTGTCATCTGGATGTCTTTTTGAGCTATAGATCCTGATATGAAAACCGAAGATTCTGCTGCAATTCTAGTCTGATCTTCTTGCACATGGTGATCCTCCTGTTTTGCAAGTTGAAAGGACGTCACAAGCTGGTTTTCATCAGATTCTCCTCTAGGTGGAGAGCATTCCTTGTTCTCTGTCAAAAATCCCCGCTTCTTCTCATTCTTAATCAAATGCTCACCAGAGGGAATCAGTTTCCCTGAGTTAGGAAAATCAACACAAGGTGACTTTACAAGAGAAATGTGGACCAGATGACATATGCGGCTTTCCGTTGCTGTGAAATGCAAGAGCCTTCTCTGTACCTAAGTTACTTTCCTCAGTCTCCCTTGATCTGAGACCTTGTATAACTCCTGTATCATTAAGATTTAAACAACAGATTTAATATGGGTTGAGGTTTTACTTTCTTCAATACAAGGCAACCTCATTGCCTCAATCAACCCGTTACTTGTAGGACATTGAGTGTGTGCAGAATTCTCACTGCTATAAAACTTTCTCTTTATAACTGAATTGGGCTTTATTTGTCCAGGCCATTTCCTGTTGTGAATGTAACTGGCTTTATATAAAATTATAACTGAACTAGTTTTGCTATAAATTTCCTCATGAATTCCTTTGATTTTTTTCTGGTGTAAGTTTCTGCTGTCAAAAGAAATTATTTATGAAATTATATCCTCCCTACCATTGATATGAGTTTTTATGTGTAAAAAAGAAATTTTACGACTTTTGTGATGAGCCTTGGAAAATACACACAAACTTATTTATTTCCCAATGACCTTTCATAATAGTGGTCAATAGATGGAAATATGGGTTAATGGGCTTAAGAAAGGTTTAGGAAATAGATTAGGAAAATAGTATTTGAAAATGGGCAACAATGGTATTGAATTTTGAATATGGTTTTCAAAAAAAATAGAAAAAATGAAAGAATTTTGTTATAAGAGGTTTTTGATAATTAGGTAAATGATTTGGAATGGATAATGGACTTGGTCTAAAATATGTGTAGAACAAAGGTTTTATGTGGATTATAATGGATTCGACAAATAGATAAAACAATGGTAAAGACTTGGACTTGAAAAGAATATTCGAATGAGTTTATGATGACTTTTGAATGAACAACAATGACACCTTGATCCCTTTCAAATAGACCCTGATCATGCGCTCTCCACCTTTAACGGGAACCCAACTCCTGATCCAAGACCAATCCTTATGAACCGTGATGTCATAGCAAATCTAAAAGCCGATACCTTAGGCCATGCTTCTTGAATCACCAATGCAACCTAGGATACCAAGAAGAAGAGGATAGTCTAATGAATCCTCTAGATAAGGAAGATTTCTGAACTTGATGAAACACAGAACATGACTTTGATGATGTGAACTCAAACTTCGTTCATCTTGAATACAATGACCCGATAGATCACCTATGAATATAAGAATCCCAATCACCAGAAAATGTTTTGATCCCATGCCTGAGGAGTTAATGAAATGTATGATTACGAATGTTATGACCTAATGAGAAATGCTGATGAATGCAAAATGATGAACCAATGGAGGGAATAAATATGAGGGCAAATTTTGAGGTATTACACCTACGTGAGATGTTAGAGAACAATCAAGTCAGGAACAATGGAACAGCAGATGGAAGTAATCGTAACGGGGCTGGCGCCCGTCAGGTTGAAATCCTTGTGGTGCAACCAGGGGTCACTATTGTCAATGATGGAGTGAATAACCTGCAAATGGATGGGAAGGATGAGCAATTCACTTTGTTGGATGAGGCAGAAGGCCAAGGGGTTGACATGAATAGAAGGTTCGAAGAAATGGCTGAGCAGATTCGTGCCATTCAGTCTCAGAGCTCTCTGGGGTTTGACATCACTGATTTGAGCTTGGTGCCAGGGGTGAGAATTCCCTACAAGTTCAAAGTCCCCACTTTTGATAAGTACAACGGCACGGCGTGCCCGAAAACTCATCTGCAGTCGTTTGTGGGATGGATTGCTGCACATACGAATGACGAAAAGCTGTGGATGTACTACTTCCAGGATAGTCTTGTAGGAGCGTCCTTGGAATGGTACATGAAGTTGAGCAGAGTCAATATCCGAAGCTGGAAGGATTTGGCTGAGGCATTCGTGAAGTAGTATCAGTATAATTTGGATATGGCTCCAAATTGTACTCAGTTGCAGACAATGTCTCAGAATGCTAAGGAAGGGTTCAAAGAGTACGCCCAGAGGTGGCGTCAGCTTGCTGCTCGAGTGCAACCTCCCTTGCTAGAGAATGAAATGGCAGATATGTTTATGGGAACGTTGCAGGGGGTATTTATTGAGAGACTGGTGTCTTGTTCGGCAACGAAGTTCCACGAAATTGTGTTAGCGGGAGAGAGGGTCGAAACTCTTTTGAGGATGGGGAAGATTCAAGACACTAGTGCAAGTAGCTCAAGCGGTGTGAGAAAGGCTTTCAGTGGACCTCCAAGAAGAAGGGAGGGAGAGACTAATGCAGTGTTCGGTCGAGGTCGAGGTCGCGGATATAGAGGATCCTATGAGCAGGTGGCCGCTGTCACTATTCCCACAGGTCCTGTACAACCACAGCAGCAACAACAACATTCACAGTGTAATAACTATCAGCAAAGGCAGGCTCATCCAGCTAATAGGGTGCTCAAAGTTATCCCCATGACGTACATGGCACTACTTCAGAGATTGTTGGAGTTGAATTTGGTTCAGTTGAGAACGTTAGCACCACCTCCACCTGGAGAGCTTCCAGTGGGGTATGATGCTAATGCAAGATGTGCATTTCATTCAGGAGCTCCCAGCACTCAACAGAGAAGAGCATGGCATTACAGCTTAAGGTCCAAGACCTGATTGATTCAAAGGCGATCAACTTCGCACCGCCTCCAAATGTTACCTCAAACTCCTCAAGCTCTTTGCTCCTCAAGTTCTTAGAAGTGATCCTGAAGCTGAAGCTGCTGCGAAGGCTAAGGGTAAATAGATAGCCACTGAAGAGGTGACAACTCCTGCTGCTGGTCAGGGCACTTTTGAAAAAGAAGTCGAAGAATTCATTAGGATAATAAAGAAAAGCGACTACAAGGTGGTTGAACAGCGGAATCAGACCCTGTCCAAGATATCTATTTTGTCGTTGTTGATGTGTTCCCAAGCTCATCGGGAGGCTTTGCTGAAGGTTTTGCAAATGGCGTATGTACCACAAGAGATAACTGTCAACCAGTTGGAAGCTATGGTAGGCAGTGTAAACGCCAACCATGTGTTGGGATTTACAGATAGAGATCTCCCTCCTGAAGGACGCAATCACAACAAAGCCTTGCATATCACTATGGAGTGCAAGGGTGTTATTCTATCACACGTCCTGGTAGATACCGGCTCTTCTCTCAATGTACTCCCTAAGAAGGCCTTAATGAAGCTGAACATTGATGGCATCGTCTTGTGACCTAGTGATTTGATTGTGAAAGCTTTTGATGGGTCCCGAAGATCTGTGTTTGGTGAGGTAGAGCTGCCACTGAAGATTGGGTCTCAGGTATTCAAAAGAAAATTCTATGTCATGGATATTCAACTCGCTTATAGTTGTTTGCTAGGACGTCCCTAGATTCATGTTGTCGGCGCAGTGACATCCATGTTGCATCAGAAGTTGAAGTATGTGGTAGACGGCCAGGTTATCACAGTGTGCGGAGAAGAAGACATTTTCGTAAGCCATCTGTCAACTTTCAAGTATGTGGAAATGGACGGGGAAATCCATGAGACGCTTTGTCAAGCTTTTGAGACGGTCAAAGTCAACAATTTGTCTCCAGCGGTTCAGAGCAATGAGAAGGAAGGGACGCCTATCTACTCCTACAAGCAAGCTAGGGAGGTAGTTCAATCCGGAAATGCCCAGGGCTGGGGCAAGTTGCTGGAAATGGAAAAGAAAGACGACAAGTTCGGTCTCGGATATCAACCTGGTCAGTCCAGCTGGTCTCATGGCAGGAATCCCATAGCATTCACCAGCACTGGAATGCTCGATTACAACCATGTGTCGCTCCCGACAAATGACACCAGGTCAGATGAGGGTACAGACGCGAACGGTCGGCGAGAGGGACAATGAGAACACACAGCCGTGAACTCACTGGAGATGAATAGAGTCGCCAGCTAGGCATTTTTATCCCGGAGGAAAGGCAATGCTGCATAGACCTAGAAAAAGATGGATAAGACGGTTTGCGAACCAGAGAGACTGAGAAAGGGGGTTGGTTACAACCTGGGAAGGTATTAGCACCCAGATTGTCCGCCGTACTCGACGGGATCCACGCTTAAAAGATTTGTGTTTTAAAGGGGTAGTGTCAGTGCAATCTGTGTATAAAATAGCTGGAAAAGAATGTACAGGTGTCAGTTTAAAGTGTATAAGTGATATGAAGTATGAAAGTGTCAGTGTGAGAATGAAAAAGAACTGCTCAAGAATATGAGGCTTAAAGAAATGAGCTGGAAAGAGGGGGGATGTACAGAGACTTTTGTTCGATAACTGTTAAGTTATGCCTACGTATCCTCTCGTGCAATGAGGAAGTCAGAACACCGTAGTTCGACCCAAAGAGACTGAAAGATGAATTGACTGGTGAACATGCTTACTTGTCTATGCTCAAGTGTATGACCTGTCTGGCTCAGGTGCAAACTGTCTTGCATTAGACGGAAGAAGCAAGTTCTCGTTTGTGAGTGAATGAGATGAGAAAAGAATCCCGGAGGAGACGATTATTGTTTGTTTTGGAGTTTTCAGTCTTTTATTGCTTTTGGAGATTTGTCATAAGAAAATGAGCTTAAGCCTAAACCAATGGATTTAGTAAACTCATCACATCTTCCCTCTGATTAGGGGTAATGAGAATACCTTAAATGTGAAGTCAGATTCTCACACTTAATCACCTTTGATGCAGGATTAAGATCATTGACCTACTTGTGATTATTTAGATGTTTTTGGTGTTTTTGTTTAGTGTTGAGTAATGAGATTAAGCCATAATCAGGGATTAAACAGACTCATTACACCATCCTAATAGAAGGATAATAGATGAGAATGTTTAAGCTGAGGAAAGCTCCTCAACTTAATCCACGATTAGGGATTAAACTCGTGACAAAACAAGACCTTTATTAAGTGGATTTTAGATTAATGGTATGATGATGAAGTGATTTTTATGATTTGTAAGACAACTTGAGGGGGACTTGTCCATTAACACTAGGGTTAGTCCTTCTTAACCACTTAAGGAAGAATTAGAACCCTAATGCAAGGCCCAAGTTACAAGCTTGATGTCTTGATGATTATTATATGAATTGATTAAGAGATTTAAACACATTAAGGGTTTAATACTTAGGATTAAAGTTATACACTCCATCCTAAGAGAAGGATGCAGGCATAACCCTAATCACAAAGTCTTAGAGCCTTTATGGTTTAGTCTCTGATTATGAGGTGAGAAGAGAGGACTCAAAGAGAGACACAAAGGTAAAACTATGGGGGGACTAATCAAAATCCTAATTCATTATCATGCTTGGTTGGTCCTAAGGTTTGTGAGGTTTTCAAGAACAATCTTCAAAGGAGCCACCAGGAAGCAGATGAATAAGATCAAGAGAAGCAAAGTGACTTGCTTCATTCAAGAAGTCAAGTCACTTGAAGAAAGAAAGTGGGAGGAACAAGAATGAGCAAGCTCAATCTCAAACACAAATAGAAATGCAGCAATGGATGCAAGAGAGATGAAAAGAAAAGTTATGAGAAGTGAAGGCAAATTCACTTCCCAAGTTTACTTACCACCTGAAATGTTAGAAAGAAATGCAAAACAATGCAAGATGAGATGAAATGGCATGATACTAAGCAAAACCAGAAGCATATTGATGATGATTATGATGTTATGAGATGCTGCAAACATGAGGCAAGACATGGAGATGTTCATACAAGATCATGAATGCAAATGATGCAAGCTAAGGAGCATGAACAAACATGAAATGTTATGAAGCATACAAAGAAAATGACATGGCAAATATGTGATGCAATGATCAAACATGCTTCCTATATGTCTTAAGATGTCAAATGAATCACAAGAATGCACAAAATGCAAAGACAAGTCATGTTATGCAAGAGAATGCAAGAAGGATGCAAAAGAAAGCCCAAATTAGGGTTCATGGATCAAACATCAAACAAAAACTCAAAACAGAAGCAAACCCTAAGATAAAAATGGAAAATGCTAACCAAAGAAACCCTAAACCTATAATGAACCACTGCCCAAAGGAGAACTCTCAACTCTCAACCAAACTCAAGTTATGATTTTTACAAGTTATTGGGGTTTTTTAGGGTTCTTAACAAAAGAAATGCCAAACAATTAGAAAATGCAAGATCAAATCATGGCCATTTTACCCTAGAAACTACATGCCAAACACAAAACAATGCAAAAAGAATCAATGTCTCAACCTTCTCCAATTGGCAGAAATGAATTTTTGAATTTGTGATCAAAATAATGCACAAAATATGATTTAATTCAATGAAAAATTCTTAAAATGCATCAAGATCAAAAAGAAATTTGGTTTGAAGGTTGGACAATGTTTCTAAATGTCTTAGAACATTTCATGAATTTTTTTGTAATTTTTAAATACCCAAAAGTATTTTTAATTAATTAATTCCCATTAATCAATTAAAAATAATCTTTTAAATATTTAAAAATACTTTTTTAATGATGAAAAATAAAATAAAAATGTTTTTGTGTCTTAAAAATTAATAAAACTTTTAAGAAAAACTTTCATAATTTTTAGGAATTTTTTACTATTTTTAAATAAATGTGCAAATAAAAGGAAAAGAAAATGAATAAAAATTAAATAAAACGAAAGTATGCAGCATGGAAGGCCAGGATTCAATCTGGAAATGAGAGGGTTGACTGCGCGCCAGATCCAATGGGCCACATTCAAACTGGGCTAAACTTAATTAATTAAATAAATTAAACCTAATTAAGTTAATGACAAGATCTGGGCCATTGGATGCGCGCGGGAAAAGACCTGGTCAACTCATCCAACGCCTGAAATTCAAACCTGAAGCCCTAACCCTAATTACCCATTAATGACTTTCAGGTCACCGGAGACGAGCTCCGGTCGTCTTCTCCGGTGACCTTCTCCCCTGAAAACTTCCAAATCCTTCCCTAGGTCACTAAAATGAAATCTAAAACCATGGAAATGTTCCTCAACCCCTCACGAATCAAACCCCTCTCTCAAAACAAATTTATTCTTCCTAAACAAACTGAATCGAAGAAAATGAGTTCTAGGGCACGCAGGTTTCAGAGACAAATTAAACTCTCAAATCAAAGCCATTTTCAAAACCAAAGACATATTCATGATCAGGACAACACAAAGAACAAGTTTGTAACAAGAAAAATGATTTCTGGAAAAATAATTTTCAAGCTACCTGAGATTTGAAGCTTTCAGTTTGAAGACTTTCTGGCCACTTCCTTCAGTGCAAACTACTCCACTTGGTCCCCAGAAGATGTTTGAATGCTCAAAGAGAGCTTAAGCTGGCTGGATAGTGAGATTCGAAAGCTTCTGCTCAAGCTTGATCAGAAATGGCAATGGTGAAATAGAGAGCTTCAGGTCATGGTGAATGGTTGTTTGTGATCCTGAGGGTGAATGGAGAAGCTTTACAAAGTTTGTTTGACTGTTTGTGAGCTAGGATGAGAGTTTCGAATGAAACTGCAAGCTGGTGTCAAAATGGTGCAGTGATGTTGTAGCTTGTTTAAGGCTTGGTTCTTGGTTGCTTTGGGCTCAATGAGACATGGTGAGATGATTGGTAAAGATGGTTTGGATGTATGTGAGCTGGGCAGAGAGTTTCGAAGGCAAAAGCAAAGTGGAGTGTTCTTGTGTTTGTGTGTGTATGAGATGTTTCAGCCTTGCCTTTTCATATCTTTGGCTTGCAAATTGTCCACATAACTCTCTCTCATTGGTCAGTTGATTGGACATGTGCTTTATTGATTGGTAAGTTGCCTTTTGCAAAAAGTCAAGAATTGTGTAAGAGAGGTATGGTGAAGTGCTAGCTTGGTACAAAGCCTAGGGGCTGCGCAGCATGGTGTGTGTATGAAGCTAGCTTGGTTCAACAGCCAATGCCTCAAGTTGGTGAGATGTGATCATGAGTTTTTGCATGTTGTGGCCTTTGGTTCACATGTGACTTCTTTTGCTTAACCAAACATAAACCATAGGCATTCTTGGTCCAAATCTGATTTTTAGGACTTAGGGAATGTTTATGTGCTGGTTTGAAATGAATTAGAGGCTGCAATATGCATTGGTCCAAGATTTTGCAAAATTCTCACTTAGGGCATGCCTTGAAAATCAATGATTTTAGCCAACTTTGCCTTGCCATAACTTTTGATCCAAAAAGAGTTTGATCATGTTCTTGTACTTTTTGAAAAGGGAAAGATGAGATCTACAACTTTCATGACCAAAGTTTTTCCATTTGAAGCATTTTTGGATCAATAATCAAGGCTTGAAAAATGACATAAAATGAAGCATTCTTGAAAAGTCAACTATGCCCAAAAAGTCAACATTTACAAAAACCCTAAATTCTTGATTTCTATGAACTTCAACCTTCCTCCATGATCAAATAAAGATCATATACACTCAAAATGATGAAGATCAACCATTGGTTGGGTCATTGGGGGCCTCAGATGCCCTGATTTTACACTGACTTGTCTGAAAAGTCAACCCTTGATCAGATGACTTCCCCATGGGATTTCTTCATGAAAATTGATATGCATACTCCCTATACCATATAGAGATCAATGGAAACAAGAGTGACCAAAAAATTTGGAGTCATGGCCTCTGAAACCAAAACCCTAATTTTCAGTCAACTGTGCAGTCTAAACTGGCTCTGCATCACCTCAAACCCTAGTTCTTGTGATTCCTCTGCAATTTTGACTTTGAGGAGATGAAATATGATATAAGAACACACATGGACCACTTTGAGTTGATTAGTGGCCTTTGGAATGGCTCAAGATGCTTTGGGATTGCTCAGATCACAAACCCTAAGTGCAGATGCCTTAAAAACTATGCAGTGAAACAAAAATGAGATATGAGTTGATATGATTGTGTTTATGCATATGATATGATCACAAGCCATGGTGTGAATGAGTGAGGGTAAATTTGGGGTGTTTACACCATGTTAGTGCAACAGATACCGACGGGGATAGTGACTGCAAC
Source organism: Lathyrus aphaca (assembly GCA_963966055.1). Classification (NCBI taxonomy): domain Eukaryota; kingdom Viridiplantae; phylum Streptophyta; class Magnoliopsida; order Fabales; family Fabaceae; genus Lathyrus; species Lathyrus aphaca. The sequence goes on from OZ014523.1 coordinate 168,998,374, forward strand.
TTGGAAGACTGGATTCACCCATGCGTACCTGGGGAGGAGCTCCGAAATTGGTCGGCCGAAGACTTTGTTCAAGTTACTTGGCAGTCAAAGTAATTTTCTTTATTTCCATTTTTATTATACTGCATGTCAAATCCTGCACTCTGCCCAGGGTGCATGGATCCATTTGTAGGGCCACCATGTTATAATACATTTTCTTTTCCATGAAATAAAGGACTTTTTTTCAAGCAAATCATGTTCTCTTTCTTTCGTTTTAAGATTTTTCACAAAGCAAATAAAATGGCAATGTTTTTCTTTCTTGTGCTTTTGTGTATTTGCGTCTCCTTCAGATTCTGAAACAAGCACGTCTTGTGCAGTGTTGATCATTTGGATTCCCGTGATAACATTCCTGCTATGACTGAGCATGACTTCGACAATCCTATCTACCAAGCTGATGAAGGGGTTGAGGAAGACTGTGAACTCCCAGAAGAATTGGTCAGGTTGTTAAAACAAGAGGAAAGGGTCATTCAGCCTCATCATGAAGAAACATAGATCATCAACATCGGTACTGAAGATGTGAAGAGAGAGATAAAGATTGGGGCCGGTCTGCAGGCCGGGGTAAAGAAGGAGTTGATTGGTATGCTGCGTGAATATGTGGATATCTTTGCCTGGTCGTATCAGGATATGCTAGGACTAGATACTGACATCGTTGTGCACAAGCTGCCGTTGAGGGAAGACTGTCCTCCCATAAAACAAAAGCTGAGAAGAACTAGCCCTGATATGGCTATGAAGATCAAAGAGGAAGTTCAAAAACAGTGGGATGTTGGGTTCCTTGCTGTAACTAGTTACCCGCCTTGGGTAGCTAACATCGTGACAGTGCCGAAGAAAGATGGCAAGGTCCGGATGTGCGTCGATTATCGGGATCTAAACAGAGCAAGTCCAAAGGATGACTTTCCATTACCTCACATCGATGTGCTGGTAGATAACACTGCTCAGTTCTCGGTATTTTACTTCATGGATGGCTTCTCCGGGTATAATCTGATCAAGATGGCGCCAGAAGACATGGAGAAAACGACGTTCATTACCCCGTGGGGTACATTCTGTTACAAGGTTATGCCCTTTGGATTGAAGAACGTCGGGGCAACGTATCAACGGGCTATGGTAACTCTGTTCCACGACATGATACACAAAGAAATTGAGTGTTATGTGGACGACATGATTGCCAAGTCCCGAGACAAAGAAGACCATCTGGTCAATCTCAAAAGGCTGTTTGATAGATTGATAAAGTACAGATTGAGGTTGAATCCAAACAAGTGCACGTTCGGAGTGCGTTCCGGTAAGTTTCTGGGTTTCATTGTTAGTCAAAGAGGAATCAAGGTAGATCCTGCAAAAGTAAAAGCAATACAAGATATGCCTGCACCGAAAACAGAAAAAGAAGTGCGTGGGTTTTTGGGGAGATTGAATTACATTTCTCGGTTTATATCTCATCTAACTGCCACATGCGAGCCAATATTCAAATTGTTAAGAAAAGAGCAAACGATCAGGTGGAATGAGGACTGTCAAAGAGCCTTTGAAAAGATAAAAGAATATTTGTAGGAGCCACCGATTCTGATGCCTCCAGTTCCAGGACGGCCACTTATCATGTACTTGACTGTGTTAGAAGGGTCGATGGGGTGTGTTCTAGACCAACATGACGAGTTTGGTCGAAAAGAGCATGCTATTTACTACCTTAGAAAAAAGTTTGCCGACTGTGAATCCCGTTACTCACTGCTCGAGAAAACTTGTTGTGCTTTGGTATGGGCTACTCGCCGACTGAGACAATACATGTTGTCCCATACCACACTACTAATCTCAAAAATGGACCCCGTCAAGTACATTTTCGAGAAACCAACATTAACCGGAAGGGTTGCAAGGTGGAAAATGATCTTAATAGAGTATGACATACAATATACGTCCCAGAAAGCCATCAAAGGAAGTGTATTGTCGGATTATCTTACACATCAGCCACTTGAAGACGACTATCAGCCAATGAAGTTTGATTTCCCTGATGAGGACATTGTGTACCTCAATGCAAGAGATTGCGAAGAACCTCTCCCAGAGGAGGGGCCAGACCCTGAATCCAAATGGAAGCTGATGTTTGATGGGGCAGTCAATATCAACGGACGTGGATTTGGTGTCGTTCTTATCACTCCCGAAGGTGTTCATTTTCCCTTCGCTGCCAGAATCACTTTTAGATGCACCAACAATGAAGCGGATTATGAGGCGTGCATAATGGGAATAGAGGAGGCTATTAACCTTCAGATTAAGCCTCTCGATATATTCGGAGATTCAGCCCTCGTTATTAATCAGATTAACGGCAAGTTGTATACACATCAAGAACACTTAATTCCTTATAGGGATTATGCCAGAAGACTGTTGACGTTCTTCACAACGGTTAAGCTTCAGTAAATACCACGAGATGAGAATCAGTTTGCCGATGCATTGGCTACTCTTTCTTCGTCCATCAAAGTCTTGTGTTGGAACTACGTTCCTAGGATTGACATTTCCAGGCTCGACACACCAGCTTACGCTTTGTCTGTAGACGCTTTGTCTGACAAGAAACCTTGGTATTATGATATCAAGTGTTTCCTCGAAAAACAAGAATACCCAGCTGGGGCATCATCCAATGACAAGAAGACTTTGAGACGACTTGCTGCTAGCTTCTTCTTGAATACATATGGTGTTTTATATAAGAGGAACTTTGACATGGTTTTTCTCAGATGCATGGATAGACACGAAGCAGGCCTGTTAATAGAGGAAGTCCACGAGGGATCTTTCGGTACTCATGCAGGAGGACATGCAATGGCTAAGAAATTGTTGAGATCAGGGTATTATTGGCTAACAATGGATGCAGACTGTTGTTCGTACGCCCGTAAGTGCCACAAATTCCAGATTTATGCATACAAAGTGCATGTTCCTCCAAGCCTGCTCAACGTCATGTCATCTCCGTGGCCCTTTTCCATGTGGGGCATTGACATGATCGGGAAGATAGAGCCTACTGCTTCAAACGGTCATCATTTCATTCTGGTTGCGATTGATTACTTCACCAAGTGGGTTGAAGCAGCATCTTATGCCAATGTCACTCGTCAAGTGGTAGCTAGGTTTCAGAAAAGAGACATCATTTGTAGATACGGAGTGCCCGAGCGAATCATTACTGACAATGGTTCCAACTTAAACAACAGGATGATGGCAGAATTGTGCCGGGACTTCAAGATTCAACATCATAATTCTTCTCCTTACCGGCCAAAGATGAATGGTGCGGTAGAGGCGGCTAACAAGAATATTAAGAAGATTGTACAGAAGATGGTTGTCACTTACAAAGATTGGCATGAGATGTTACCATTTACACTGCATGGGTACCGAACATCAGTCAGGACGTCAACGAGGGCAACTCCTTTCTCATTGGTGTATGGCATGGAAGCAGTCTTGCCTGTTGAGGTAGAAATTCCTTCATTGCGTGTGATGATGGACGTGAAGCTTGATGAGGCTGAGTGGGTACGTGCCCGATACAATCAGTTGTGCCTAATTGAGGAAAAGAGATTAGCGGCTATCTGTCATGTTTAGCTTTATCAGAGGAGAATGAAGCGAGCGTTCGACCAACGAGTATGTACTCGAGAGTATCAAGTAGGCGAGCTTGTGCTCAAGAGGATCATCCCTCCAAGTTCAGATCACAAGGGAAAATGGACCCCAAACTACAAAGGCCCGTTCATAGTAAGGAAAGTTTTCTTAGGTAGAGCGCTGATGCTCACCACTATGGATGGAGACGATTTCCAATCTCCTGTTAACTCGGAAGCAGTTAAAAAATACTTCACATAAAAAGACACGCTGGACACAAAAACTGAATTAAAGTCCGGGCAAGAAAAGGGCATCCCGGCGATCTAAAAACAGAATAAAAAGCTCGGGTAAAAGTTAGGGAAATAAATGAAAAAATGTACACCCGCTGCGATCCGGGTAATCTGAACAAAATCACCGTTTCATGCAGTCTGACAATATCAGAAGGATAGGAATCAGTCCCCTCATTTCCTTCGGAAAGCGAAGGCAAGAACAGAAAGTAGTGAAGACATGTTGGTCATAGCAGGAAGGAAACTCATTGGAATGCAGTGTACATTGCTAATATGATAGTTTCTTTTCTCAATTTTATGGTAGCTACCTCTTTCCAGGTATTCGCTTCCTGATGTAAAACTTCGCCTATTCAGAGGCCATTCAATAAAAGAGTATTTAGTCATAAAGTTGCGTTGTGTTTTCTTTATTTTTGCAAAAATGTCCTGAATTTCTGGCAAAAGATCATTGCATATGAAACATGTTGATTTTTCTGAAACAAAATTGACATGGCAGGGAAACAATTAAAAACCTTTGAGTTTCGAGTGACAATGGATGAATAGATCATACCATACAAATCCCCGGTGATCATGCGTGTATACTGTTGTTGCAGGATGATGTTGCACTTCCACAAGTAGAGTGCTCCCTAACAGAGCCATGAAAAGTGGAATCCCTAGCAGATTTTCAAATCTAATCAGAAATGGTGTCATCCCCAAGTGGTGTTCTTCGTAAGAAAGACGCGTGTTTTCCCCAGTAGAGTTTAGATGGAATCGTCCCCAGCTAAGCAAGAGTAGGTGAGATTCTCAGCGGTGTTTTGAGCCAACTGAAGAGAGTTGAGGCGGTCAGAAGACGATTTGACCAGATATTCCCCAGCCGGGACAGGAGATCGTCTCTTCTCAGAGTTCACGATTGGTACGCAACCATCATTCAAGTATCCCTAGCAAGTCCGCCAATTTATTTCTGGCCAGGAGACCTTGATTATTTCCCCAGCGGAGTTCTAGGGTAATCGAACAGTTCTTCTCCCCAAGCAAGTTATTTTCCATAGTGAATTTCTAGTAGGCAGCAGGAGGACTTACTTCCCCACAGAGTTAGAATTGTCAGAATTCTCTCTCCAGCAAGGGTTATTTAATCAAGCAGTCTCCCCAGCGAGCAACTGATTGCTTCCCCAATGAAGTCCCCAGCTAGGGTCTGACCAAGCATCATCCTCAGCCGGGTCAGAAGGTCGTCATTTCCCCGCAGAGCTCCTAATTGAGATTCACTCCCGCCATTGGAGTATTCCCCAGGGAAGTCGTTAATCTATTTTGGTCATGAGATGCTACAAACCGTCATTCATTTCCCCAACCAGATTTAGGCATCGTCAAAGCCTTTGACCAGAGTTCCCCTGCAGAGTCGGGATTATTTGTTGCCAATCAGGGCATTTCGAAGTGTGCTCGTCTGCATCCCCTGGCACTCGTCTGTGTTGGGTATCAGTTTTGTGCTCGTACGCATCCCCAACACTCGTATATGTTTGACATTTGTTATTGCTCGTCTGCATACCCCAACACTCGTTTGTGTTTGACATCTGTCTGTTGCTTGTCCGTGTTACCCCAACACTCGTCCGTGTTCGCATTCTGCTCGTTGCTCGTATGCTTTCTCCAACACTCGTCTGTGTTTGATATTTGATAGTTGCTCGTCTGTCTCTTGTATGATCTCCTCGGCACTCACTCGTTTGTGAGGTATTATCCCCGACAGGGTCATGTTTATTACTGGAATGTCATTACTCGTTTGCTAACCCCAGCGGTCGCCTATGATTAGTAAATACTGATGCTCGTCCGCAATTCCTAGCACTCGTCTGTGTTTGAAATCTGTTGATTGCTCTTCCGCAATTCCCAGCACTCATCTGTGTGTGATATTTGTTTATTGCTCGTCTGCATTCCTCAACACTCGTCTGCGTTTGGTATTTATTTGAAGCTCGTTGGATACTCGTCTGTATCATCCTTCCCACTCGTCTGTGTCGACTTATGTCCATATGAATGCTGAGTTGATAATTGCTCTGGTACTCGTCCGTATTATTACTCTAAATGCTCGTCTATGTTGGATTCCTGGTATTTGTCTGTATTAGTGGCTGATATTCGTCTATATCATCGCCTGAAGCGCTCGTTTGTGTTTCTTGGATCACCGTCTGATATTCGTTTGTATCATTGACTTCCGACACTCGTCTGTGTTCTCTTGATAATCATCTAATATTTGTCTGTATTGAAGAGGTTTGAAGTCCTGGCGGTGGGATTAAACGTCAAAATGGTTACCGGTCCTGGCGTAACAGGTTTATCCGAAGGAGGTTCGTCTGTCTCAGAGCACCACTCATCTACGCAATATTTGTGAAGAGGGTTCGTCAAATCCTAATGTTGCACCTAGCGTAACAGGTTTGCTCAAAGAAGACTCGTCTGCCTTAGACCATATATCCACGGATAATATATGAAGAGGGTTCGTCTATCCTGATTATGCATATCTATCCCACAAACTTAAGTGCATCACCGGTCTTGGCGTAACAGGTTTATCCGAAGGAGGTTCGTCTATCTCAAGTCATATATCGCAAAATATATGAGGGCTCGTATGTCCGGCACCTGGCGTAACAGGTTCATTCTAAGAGGGCTCGTATGTCCAGCACCTGGCGTAACAGGTTTGTTCGAAGAAGACTCGTCTGTCTAGGTTTTTCTATCTGAAGTAACAATTCAACTTGGAAGGAGCTCGTCTGCTTTCTCCCCACTTCAGTCGTCAAAGCGTCATTTGTCTAGGTTTATCTCCCATTTCTTGCATTCTCCAACAGAGTGCAAATTTTAGGTCTTCTTGGTATTCAACCACAATTCATCTCGAACGGTCGATAGCCGTGCTACCGTCCTTTTCAGATTAACAGTTGCTTGAATAGGGGCAGCTGTAACACCCCAAATTTGCCCTCTCCTATTTAGCATCATCATCATATCATAATCATCATCATTATGTCGTACCCTTAGCATATTGCATAGAAAAATGAAGCATGGCACTCGCATATTCCGGCATAAGGCATATGATCAATCATTAGGGAAATTCGGAGCTCACAAGGTAGGTTACAAGCTTGACATCAGGTTCAAAGCCTAAGAAAGGATTGAGGATCAAAATCAGATCAAAACGGTTGGCACCAGCTTATTCTTGAAGGTTCCCACCAAAAGGAGGGAAATTTCAAAAATTCACTGGCGTTAACCGTTTAACGGATTGGTTAACCGGTTAACGACCATGAATTTTGAATTTCCAGCAGCAATTCAGCATGTGTGATTTTTGGTCCAATCTCCATTTTCTGATTTTTGTTCATTTTGAATTAATTGGAAATTAAAAGGAAGGATCTAGAGCACTTGTCCAAGCCTAATCCCATATCTAAGTCTTAATCACACTACCCAAACCATAATTTTGGATCCCAAGCCTAATTTTTAGGCCCCAAACCTAAACAATTTAATCATTTCTCTCCAAACCAAAGGGACCTCTCCCTCATTTTTTATTCACATTTTTCTGAATTTTCACTCTTCTCACTCACAATTCTCTCACTTTTCACTCCCAATTTTCCAAATCACTCAAAGTTCCTCTTTGAAGATCACATAATCTTGCCTTGAGGTGTGTAGATCTTGGAACTAGACCTCCATCCATAGCTTCATTGCATCTTTTTGCTGGTTTTAGTGGTGATTCAGATCTGGTTTGGGATCTATAAGTGCTTTTGGATCCAAAATTCTGCATCAAGAGCTTGTTCTTGCATTTATTTTGCACGGAGAGTGAAGTTTAACACCGAATCTTCAAGGCTTTGCACGAGATCTATCATTTTCAGTTTGATCAATAATTACCAAAGCATACCTCAGCTTTGTAGGTTGGTTAATTTCAGATCTAGCTCTGTTTTAGCTTATTTGCATGCTTGTGTTTTAGATCTGCCATGTGTTTGCATATTTGTTTGGGTTGATTGAATCGATTGATTGATTTGCGAATGGATCCGTGTGTTAATGTTCATAAGCTTCATGATGCCATTTAATGTGAATTGATGCACTATTTTCATGTTCAAATGCTTGCTAGATTGGTATGAGATTGTTTAGAATAAGCTATTTGTGAGCTGGTTTTTGCAGGTTTTTGTTGTTGTTTTAACAGCGTTAATCGGTTAACGGAATTGTTAACCGGTTAACGCACCTGAATTGTGTTGTTTTTATGCAGGTTTTGACATGGTTAACTGGTTAACGCTTTGGTTAACTATTTAACACTGAAGCAGTGAGCCATTTTTGCCTTATTTTGAGCATGTTTGATCTCTATACTTGTTTTAAATGCCATGGATCATTGTATGATCATTGAATATGATTGTTTGTTTGATTGTATTGTTGATTGAGGCATGCTTCCGTGTTCTCGACACGTAAATGCTTGTTTGTGCTATGTTTAGTATGATTGTTTGATCTTGGTTGGTATGAACTTTGAGCATGTGCTGGATTTTGGCTAACTTGCAGGAGCTCATGGTAAGAGAAGTGTGGATGTTCATCCACATTTCAATTCTTCATCCTTCTCTCTTTTTAAGTGATTTCTCTTTGTTTTTTGATGTGCCTTATTCCATCATGTGATTCAACTCTTTTCCTCCCCCTCTAGGGGTAACTTATCTCCTTTAGAGGAGTAAGTTGCTTTTTAGCTCTTGCTTCCTCTTCTTCTTGCTCTTCTTTGGTTTCTTTCCTTCCTTTTTCTTCATTAGGATAGTTGAAACCTCACTAACCTTAGGACCAATTTTGCATGCTAACATTAGGTTTAGCCCTCCCCCATTTTATACTTTTACCTTTTGCTCCTTTGTTTCTTTCTCTTCTCATCTCAAAACAAAACCTAAAAAAAACATTAATAAAAAGAAATGACTTCTTGTGTAATAGCCTTATTCCATGGGGGCATATGTATTCATTCCATCTTGGAATAGTGCATTTGTCTAGCATGATGCACAAGTCGGATCATGAAGTCAACTTCATCAAGAAAAACCCTAAAAAACACTTCTTCATTTTTAATCATTAAAACACCTAATAAATTCAACAAGTCAGTGAAATTAGGCCCTTGCCTTTGGAAACAAGTCTTGGATACGTTCTCCTTGCTTGGTGTGCTTGTTCTATTATTCCATCTTGGAATGTAGTACAAGTCCACATTCCGTAGAAAAGAGCTTGATTTCATTGTCTTGTGCCACACCAAATAAAAAGCTCTAAAAAAACACAAACAAACAATAATCGTCTTTCCTTCGGTAATTCTTTTCTCATCTCCTTCACTCCGTCCGCGAACTTGCTTCTTCTTGTCATTATGCAAGACGGTTACGCACTCGTCGTGTGAGCCTGCAACACCTGAGCATTGACATAGGCAGTTCAAGCCTTAAGACCCAAGCTATCTTTTCCACCCCTAGTTAGGGGAACTAAGGCATCTCTGATCCTCATGTCCAGTGAGGTACGTTGGCAGCGGGGTAGGGCCCGTTCGAGCACAATCTTTATTTTCCCTACATTTTTCCTCTTGGTTTCTCTTCAGTTCTCTTTCCCATTTCGTTTCATCTTCAGTTTCGCAGCAGCCTTCATCCCCTCACCCTTAGAAATAGTTTTCTTTGCAAGCGTGGATCCCGTTGGGTACGGAGGATGATCTAGGGTGTTAATACCTTCCCAGGTCGTAACCGACTCCCGAACCCAGTCTCTTTGGTTCGCATGACCTGTGTCCTTCCTTTTTGTTTTCTTCTGGTTTGTGCAGCATTACCATTCCCGTCTCTTCGGAATAAAAATGCCTGGCTGGCGACTCTATTCTTTTTCGCGCCACTTTCGCGTTTGCACCAAGATGGAAATCTGGGAGCGACACTCTTGTACAAAATGCCATCTGCATTTAAGAAGAAACTTGCAGCAAGTCACCTCAAAGTCTTTTTGTCGTTGGAAGATGCCCCAGTTCGGTATTTTTTACTTTCCAGAAAGTGTTTAATGTCATGATACCACGGCTTATCATCAGACATTGCATCTACAAAGAACATGTATGCATGTATATCAAGCTGGGAGATATCAATTTTGGGGACATAGTTGCAGCACATCACATTGATGGTTGAAGAGAGCGTAGCTAGTGCATCGACAAACTGATTTTCATCACATGGTATGTATTGAAGCTTTACTATTGTGAATAATGTCAACAAACTTCTGGCGTAATCCCGGTATGGAATTAAGTGTTCTTGATGCGTATACCAATTGTCGGTAATTTAATTAATCATGAGATCTGAATCTTTAAATATATCGAGGGTCTTAATCCAGAGATTAATAGCCTCATTTATTCCCATAATGCAAGCCTTGTACTCCACTTCATTGTTTGTGCAACCAAAAGTTATTCTGGCGACGAAGGGAAATTTAACACCTTGAGGAGTAATTTGTACAGTACCAACTCCATGCCTGTTAATATTAACAGCCCCATCAAACATCAATCTCCATTTGGATTCAGGGTCTAGCCCTTCCTCCGAGAGTGGTTCCTCGCAATCCTTAGCTTTAAGGTACATGATGTCCTCATCAGGAAAGTCAAATCTCATGGGTTGATAATCATCCTTAAGAGGTTGTTATGCAAGATAGTCTGAGAGAACACTTCCTTTGATGGCTTTTTGCGAAGTGTATTGAATATCGTACTCAGTCGACACCATCTGCCAACATGTAAGTCGTCCAGTTAACGTTGGTTTCTCAAAAATGTATTTGACATGATCTATCATTGAAATTAATAAGGTAGTGTGGGTCAACATACACTTTCTTAGTCGGAGATCATCCCATGCTAAAGTGCAAGAAGTTTTCTTAAGCAGTGAGTATCTTGATTCACAATAGATAAACGTTTTGCTAAGGTAGTATATTGCATGCTCTATTCGACCAGGCTCATCATGTTGGTCGAGAATACATCCCATTGATCCTTCAAGCACAGTCAAGTACATAATGAGCTACCTCCCCGGAACCGGAGGCATCAGGATTGGAGGTTCCTGCAAATATTCTTTGATCTTTTCAAAAGCCTTTTGACAATCATCATTCCATCTGACCGCTTACTCTTTTCTCAGTAATTTGAATATTGGTTCACATGTGGTTGTGAGGTGAGATATGAACCGCACAATGTAATTCAATCTACCTAGGAAGCCACGCACTTATTTTTTTGTTCGCGGTACAGGAATATCTTGTATGGATTTGACTTTAGCAGGATCTACCTCTATCCCCCTCGGGCTCACGACGAAACCCAACAGTTTTTCAGAACGCACCTCGAAGGTGCACTTGTTAGGATTTAACCTCAGATGAAACTTTCTCAATCGTTCAAACAACTTTTTGAGGTTAATCAGATTCTCTTCTTCATTCTGGGACATGGAAATCATTTCATCCATGTAGCATTCAATCTCTTTGTGGATTATATCATGAAATAGTGTTACCATTGTGTCGTACCTCGAAAAAATACGATCCTCGCGATGGGACGCGGAAAGAAAACAATAGAGTCGCCGCCTAATTCTATTTATTCTAATTAAAGAAAAGGAAGATATAGATACAACCTAAAGGAAGGATAAGAAATGGTTTACGAAACCAAATTCTAAGTTCGGGAGTCGGTTACGCAAGGGGGAGATATTAGCACCCCTCACGTCCGTTGTACTCAACGGGAACCTCTTAGCTAACTATGCGATTAAATGTTGATCTAAGTCTTTGTATTCTTAATTTTTGTTATTAATGTTTGTTCTAAGGAAATAAGTTTTAAATTAATGTTAAGACGGAGAAAAGATTAAGTTTTTTTATTAGGGTGCTCGCGAAGGATTAAAATCCCCATGCCTACGTATTCCCTTGTGCAATGGGAAAGTTAGAGCTTCGTAGTTCGTGCAACTACGGTTTGTGTTTTTTAATTGAACGATTGTTTAAAACGCATTCTACTGCTAAGCGTTGGCTTATACTCGCGGTGGAGGCTAAAGCACTAGCTTGTTTGTGAGATAGAATGATTTAAACAATGCTCATTTAAAGAAAAGGGCTTGACCTTGGAAAAGTGTTTTAAAATGAAAGGCGAATGGACCACAACTCGAGGGCTAGCCTCAAGAGTGATTGCATTCAAGGACCCGTGGAGTGCTTGACTCCAAAGTTTAGTTATTCGTTGATTAGTAGTAAAATGATTTGCATTCGTTGGTAAGTTTTAAGTTGTATTCTTATTGTGAAAGGGCGAATGAATTACAAATCGAGGGCTAGCCCCAACAGTAATTCAATTAAAAAACCCGAGGAATACTAGATTCCTGAGTTTAGTTCTTTCACGATTTTAATTAGAGATTTACGTTTTGAAAAACGAAAGAGCGAATGAATTACAAATCAAGGGCTAGCCCCAACAGTAATTCAATTCAAAAACCCGAGGAATGCTAGATTCCCGAGTTTAGTTCTTACGTTAATTAATTATGTGTATTAAGACGCTTTGAGATTATTTTGGATGAATTAGGGTTTAGTTTTTTTTGGGAACGAAGGAGTAAATGAAACACAACTCGAAGGCTAGCCTCAAGAGTGGTTCATTAAAGAACCCGCGGAATGCTAGATTCCGAAGTTCAGTTCCTCATTAATTAATTTATGACGCGATAAAGATCGTGCAGACGGCGTTTACTTAGTGACCGACTTACGTGTGTGCATAGCATAGGCGTAAATATTTTAATTGGTTAAGTGAATCGGTTCCTAATTCCTATGGGTATTCCTAACAATGCGAAACCGTAAAACAAAGGTAGAAAAAAAATTGCGTTTAAAATAAACGGGAAAGGGGTACAAAATAATTTACACGGAATTGCGATGAAATAAAGGGTATCGTTGAAATTTTCCCAAGAGGAAGAGTGTGTGCAATGTATGAATATATCGAAACCGTTGGAAATTAATATGGTATAAAGAGTGCGAGAAATAAATAAAATAAATAAATAGACTAAATAAAGTGAAATAAATTGCGAAATAGAATAAATGAAAATAAAATGAAAATAAAATAAACAAATGGCCTCATATCAGTCACGATTAATCGGAAACGATTTATCGTGGCTTTGTTATATCATCGGCCCAAAAATATAAATCAATAACAAATGGATCTAATATTAAATAAAAATCACTAAAATAAGAGAAATAAAAAAGTCTTTACTATCATTAATCAAACTTAATCAAATGCCAAAGTCACAACAAAAGGAATAAGTTCCTTCCGAGTTGCAATACTGCATAAATAAATTTGAGGCACATACTATTGTCTTTCAAACTACATGCATAACTCATTATTTTAAGAGCAAACTTTATACCACTTGCAGTATGAAAACCACATTTTGAAAAACTAGAATATAGTAAGAAAAATACTAAATGATTACATGGTCACCAATGTGTTCCAACAGTACCAACTAGCATATATTGTAAAAATGTTAAAAAAAACAACGAAACTAGTCTCATATCAACCAATTAAAATATACCTTATCACATTTTACAAATCCAAAGGAGAAACTTATAGCAAAATTAAAGTATGGAAAATAATAATAAGAAGGAAACAGTATTGATTGGACAAAAAAAAAGCTTTTGTCATTGATACAAGCCATCAATCACGGTCATCAATAAGGATCATAGATCCATATGGCCATCAAGATATATATAAAAAACTAATGTCTTGGGAACATTATTATATTAGCTAAGTACCAAAATGCAAGACATTAATAAACTACATGATGACCATATAAAGAAACTACCAAAAAGAACTCATTTATTTGACCGACATAACTCAATCAGTGTAAACAATGGAAAAGGAAGATAACTTCAAAGAAGGATAACGGAACCGAGAAGAAGATGTAAGTAAGAACCTCCCTCTTCTTTGTTTCGATTACTCATTCTCCTTTGTCCTAAATCAATCCTCAACAACACCGTCTGTTTCGGATTAACTCTTGCGGCTCTCTCTCTCTCTTCTCACTGTGTTTTTTATTTCAGATCGGTTTGTGGCGTGTTTCTCGGTGGGTGTTGCTTTCGTCGAAGTTGCGGTTATGGTTTGGATTTCATTTGCGGTTTTGAACGGCGGTTTTGATGGTTTTATGCGGTTTTGCGAAACGGTTTTTGGCGGAGGTTATGGACGGATTCGTGATTTATTGGTTTTGGATGAGCGGTTTTCACGGTGATGAAGGGTGGGTGGCGAGGGTGGATTTTAGAGAGGTGGTGCGCGTTTTAAGAGTTGAAAAGAGTTTTGCTGTCTATTTTTTTTTTGAGGTTTTTTTGTCTATTTATTTTTGTTTTGCTGTCTCCTTTTTCATAAAACTCTTCCCGGTTCTTAATATATTTTTTCCCTCTTTATATCCCAACAAACTTGCAATCTTTTTCAACAAGTTTAATCTATTTGTGTAATCTGTGAAGTCTCCCTTTTTAAAAATGCAGGTTTTGTTCTTTGTTAATTTGATGAAAAGTCAATGTTGCTTGTGCAGGTTGTTTGTGCAGGTTGTGGTTGGAATATAAATTTGCCATGACGTGATTTTTGGTCAAATTCAGACTGTTGTATAGGTATAGGGTATAGTAGGAAATTTGTTTAGTATGTACAGTTGGAAGACAATTGTTGGACTAAATAGATAAATACAAAAAACTAATTTAACTTTAACTAGAAATTAACTTAAAATGAGATTAAATTAAATCAGAAATTATTTTAAATATAAAAATAATTAAATTAAACTAACTTAAAAATAAGACTTAATTAAACCTAAAACTAAATTAATTAGACTAGCTAGAAATAACTAATTAAAGTTACCTAATTAAAATTAACTAATTAAAATATAGACTAAAATAAAATTAAATTCAAATTGCACTAAATAATTCTAAGTTACATATTTAATTAATGAATTAAAAATGAAAATAAATAAATTATAAAATAAAACAAACATCCTATTTGAATTGAAACAAAATCTAAGATAAAAATAAAATGAAACTCTCTAGAAAAATGCAAAAAAAAAAGAACTGACAATCAATATTGCGATAAAGAAGCGTCAGATTAAAAACTTGAAAAAGTTCGATCAAAATTCAGGGTGTGACAGTTGCCCCTATTTAATCGTCTTGAACCTGAATGTATGAATAACAAAGTTTTCGGACGTTCGAGGTGGAAGAGGATTAAATATTAAAATACCTAAAATTTTGACCGACTGCAAATAAAATGCAATGATATGCAATGTTATTAATTTATGAGGGACTCATTTTGTTTTGATGTGGATATAACGTGCGAGATGCAATGAACCCTAGCATGCTGATTTTTTTAATAATGAATATGTCGAAAATGGTATGCGGGATACGATGCAGATAACTGGTAAAGGTGATCCACGGGAACGAAATTGAGGGTGAAAACTTATTGGGGATAATAAAAGTGTTGGGGACCTAGAGACGAAAGCAGGAAGTATCCAAAGTTATAGGTCAACAGGTTCAAGTGTAACTGCTGGCACTAAGAATAACAAAAGACGGGAAACAAAACAGAAATCCAGAGCATAAGATCAATGAACAAATTGACACTCCAAGACGGCTAGAAAATAGTTCACAGTAAAAAATGCAGTGGCCCGATGCGACCAACTAACACTACGAATAAGAACAAACTATCTGAAGTGACGAGTTAGCAAGTTCAAGAGTGACTACTGGGGATCCCAATACACCAACTCGCCGTTTGAGAAAGCTAGTTGAATGACATCTACTCAGCGATCAGAAAATAGACTCAACACAACGATTGAGGGAAATAAATAACAGACATCAACACGGCGGTCGGGATAACAAACTCAACACGGCGGCTGATGAAATAAATAACAGACATCGACACGGTGTTTGGGAAAAAAAATAACAGACATCGACACGGCGGTCGAAAAAATAGCAGACATCGACACGGTGGTCGGGAAATAAAAATAACAGACATTGATGTGGCGGTCAGGAAATAAAATGGCAAACATCGACACGGTAGTCGGGAAATAAAATAATAGACATCGACACGGCGGTCGGGGAATAAAATAGCAGACATCGACACGGAGGTTGGGAAAACAAAAATGACATACATCAACACGGTGTCGCTCCAAAAGATTTGCATCCCGGTACAAGCGCGAACGGTCGGCAAAAAGAGAAATGAAGTGAAGATGAATAGAGTCTCTAGCTAGGCATTTTTATCCCGAAGGAAAGGTAATGCTGCATAAACCTAGAAAAAGATGGATAAGACGGTTGCGAACCAGAGAAACTGAGAAAGGGGTTGGTTACAACCTAGGAAGGTATTAGCACCCAAATTATCCGTCGTACTCGACGGGATCCACGCTTAAAAGTTTGTGTTTAAAAGGGTAGTGTATGTGCTATCTGTGTGCAAAAGCTGGAAAAGAATATACAAGTGTCGGTGCAAAAGGGTGAATGCTCAGGAACTGAGGCTTAGAAAAAGAAGGCTGAAAGAGGGGGAAGACACAGAGACTTTTGTTCGATAACAGTTATGTTATGCCTACGTATTCTCTCGTGGAATGAGGAAGTCAGAACACCGTAGTTCGACTCAAAGATACTGAAAGATAAATTGACTGTGAACTGCTTACTTGCCTATGCTCAAGTGTATGACTCGTCTGGCTTGAGTGCTAATTGTCTTGCATTAGACGGAAGAAGCGAGTTCTCGTTTATGAATGAGTATGATGAGAAAAGAATCCCGAAGGAAACGATTATTATTTGTTTTTGTGTTTTCAGTTTTGTTATTGTTTTTGGTGTTTTGCATAAGTTAATGAGTTTAAGCCTAAATCAAGGGCTTGTAAACTCATTATATCCTCCCTGATTAGGGATAATGAGAATACTTAAGTATGAGATAAGCATCTCAACTTAATTGCCATAATGATGTAGGATTAAGATCATTAACCTACTTATGATTAATTAGATGTTTTTGGGTTTTTGTTTAGTGTTAAGTAATGAGTTTAATCTCTAATCACAGATTAGTGAACTTATTACACCATCCTAATAGAAGGATAATAGATGAGAACACATAAGCTGAGGAAAATACCTCAACTTAATCCATGGTTAGGGATTAAATTCATTATATAACAAGCCTTTATTAAGTGGATTTTAATTAAAGGGATGAGATTAAGAAATGGATTTTATGGTTTGTAAGACAACTTGAGGGGGACTTGTCCATTAAACACTAGGGTTAGTCCTTCTTAACCATAAGGAAGAATTAGAACCCTAATGTAAGGCCCAAGTTACAAGATAAAGTCTTGATGATTATTAAGTGATTTGATTAAGAGGTTTAAACAAATTAAAGGTTTAACACTTAGGATTAAAGTTATACACTCCATCCTAAGAGAAGGATGCAGGCATAACCCTAATTCCAAAGTCCTAAAACTTTAAGAGTTTAGTCTCTGATTAAGAGGTGAGAAGAGAGACTCAAGGAGACTCAAATGTAAAAAGATAAGGGGGACTAATTACAACCCTAATTATTATCATGCTTGGATATCCTATGGTTTTTAAGGCTTAATAAAGATCTTCAAGGAAGCCACCAATGGAAGGAGCATATGAAAGAAGGAAGAAGCAGAAGAATAAGTTACTTACTTCATTGAAGAAGATAAGTAACTTAAAGAAAGAAAGTGAGAGAGATTGAGCACAAGTGAATCAAATTCACTTCAAAGACAAGTAAAATGCAAATGAAAGAGATAAGGAGATGTGATAAGTGAAGGAAAATCCTCCTCCCAAAATAACTTCCCAAAAGTTTCCGAAATGGTTAGTATGAATGCTTAAAGTATAAAGCATAAGGAAATGAAATGAAATGAGATGATATGAGATGAAATGACCATAGTCAGAAGTGTTTATGCAATGAAAATTTCATGTAAGATGATGCAAAGGCATACAAAGTGCATATGTATGATCATACAAAGATGAGATGCAAATGGAAGCATGCTTTGAAGTTTTAAAACACATGAAAGTTTATGAAGTGAAATGAATGCTAATCATGGAAAATGAATGAAGAAATGATCAAGCAAAGTTCTAACATGTCCTAAGATGTTTAATATGACATATGAATGCAAGAAATGTCATGGCAAGTTCATGTATTGATGCATATGCAAGGTGAATGCAAGTGAACATGAGAAGTTAGGGTTATATGGAAGTATGAGATGCAAATGAACAAAACAGAAGCACATGACATGACTAAAAATTTCAATCAAGCTCAAACAAAACCTAATCCCATACTACGTCACACCCCAAAGGAGAAGGTCATAAGCCTAACCAATCAAAAGTTGTGAATTTCCTAAGTTTTCTAGGGTTTTTTGGTGGTTCAAAGGGAAAAATGCAAATCAAATTGAAAATGAAAGATAAATTCCAGAGGAAAAAGACCTATATACTACATGCAATATGCAAAACAATGCAAAAATAGTCAACTTCAAACTCTTCTTGGTTAGGCAGAAATGATTTTTCAAAGCTAGGGTTCAAAAATATGATTTTAATGACCCTTTATCAAAGAAAATTGGCAAACTATGATCAAACCTAAAAAGAGATTTGTGTGAAGAGTTTGAAAATGTTTCTAAATGCATTGGGATGATTCATGATTTTTTTGGTGATTTTTAGAAACCTAAATGTATTTTTAATTAATTAAAAATAACATTTAAATA
The DNA here is from genome assembly GCA_963966055.1 of Lathyrus aphaca. Classification (NCBI taxonomy): domain Eukaryota; kingdom Viridiplantae; phylum Streptophyta; class Magnoliopsida; order Fabales; family Fabaceae; genus Lathyrus; species Lathyrus aphaca. The sequence goes on from OZ014523.1 coordinate 169,016,792, forward strand.
TTTTAAAAATGCTTTTTTAATGCAAAAAATAAAATAAAAATCATTTTTGGAATAAGAAAAATATTTAAAGTCAGAATGCAAAAGAAAATATTTTTGTGATGCTTTTTGCTATTTTAAATTAATTATGCAAGAAAATGAAAAGAAAATGAAATAAAAATGATTTAAAATTAAAGGTATGCGCATCTGATGGCTGAGATTTGAACTGGGTTGGAGGGAATTGACTGCGCGCGCAGATCAATGGCTGACATTCAAACTGGCAATTTTAAATTAATTAACCTAATTAAAACTAATTAATTTTAATTAGGGTTAATGAAAACAATTTGGGCCACTCGTTCACGCGCTAATCCACATCCAAGGGTCATGATTCAAACTGGGCAACTAAACCCTAATTAGGGTTCTAATTATTTTCAGGTGACCGGGGCAAGCTCCGGTCATCTTCTCTGGCCACACCAAAACCTCAACTTCTTCCCTAGGCTAAATCAAAAGCTCTAAAGAACCAGAAATGATCTACCAACCTCCCTCAACAAGAATCCATCATCAAAACACATTTACCATTCACACAAATCATGATTCGAAGCAAATCGTGAAAATATTCAAAACTTTCAGAAGTTCAATACATGCTCATTTCTCAATAATTTTCAAAACTAAACATATCAGGATGATCAGCTAAACATGTAGAATTATTTGGAAACTTAAATAGCAAGTTCTGGAAAAAACGTTCATCAAGCTACCTGAGTTGAAGCTTTGTGTTTTTGAGCTTTCTGGCCTCCCTTTTGGTTCAAATTCACCCCAGTGAACTCCCTGATGATGATGAGGAGCTTAGAGCAAGCTTGTGATGGCTATTTTGAGGTGTTTGGTTCTGAATATGCAGAAATCCTATTTCTGATTGACGGTGTTTTAGGCTATGGTGATGGGTGGGAAATGATCCTTAGGTCATGTGGAGATGATTGGTGAAAAAAATATTTAAGTTTCAGTGGTTGTGTGATGAGTTTCGAAGAGAGGAAGTTTTTGACAAATTTTATGGATTCTGAGTGTGTGTGTGTGTGTTTTGGGCTTCAATGTTGTTTTCTTTTGAGTCCTTAGGGCTCACATAATGTATGCTGATTGGCCAGAGAGTTGTTGTGGCACAGGCTGATTGGTATGGGGTGATTTGCAAAAAAGTCAAGATTTGTGTACTTGAGGTATGGGCCATGGCAGGCCTGATTTCTTGGGGTGTCTGGCCTTAGCAAGTTTCATGGAGAGCCATAGAATAGTTTTGTTGCAGCTGGCACATATGGATGAGAGGATCCAATGCATTTTGCAATTTTTGAAAGTTTTGGCCCTTTTGTGATTTCTTGAAGTTCAAGTCATGAAAACCCTAGGTTTGATGCACAATTCTGATGTTTAGAAGTTGCTTTGACATATTGTGAAGTGTTTGTGTACATTTGAAGTCATTAGAATGCTTGTACATGCTAATTTGCAAAATCCCTCTTTGACATGAAACTTGAAATTATAGGATTTTTGCCAACTTTGAAAGGCCATATCTTGAGTTCTAAGATGAATCAAGACATGTTCTTGTACTTTTTGAAAAGGGAAAGATCCAATCTACAACTTTCATGACCAAAACATTTTCATTTGAAGCATTTTTGATCATGAAAGAGGAGGTTTAAAAACTTTCCCAAAATGGAAAGTTTGCATTTCAAGTCATTTCCAAAAATGGCAAGATTGCAATTGGCTAAAAATTATTCAATCTTGTGAACTTCCAACCTCTTCTAAGATCAAATAAAGATCATAGAAGTTCAATTTGATGAAAATACCCCTTTGGTTCCATTGTTGGGGGCCTCAGATGCCCTGATTTTGACTTAACTTGCTAAAGAAGTTACCCAGTGAACAGATGACTTCCATAATGAGTTTCTTCATCAAACTTGGTACACATGATCCTTATTACATATTAAGAACATTGGAAACAAGAATGACCCAAAAATTTGAAGTTAAGGCCTCTGAAACCAAAACCCTAATTTTGGTCATCTGTGTAGTGAAAAACCTTAGCTCTGCTTCCATGCCTTTTATCAGTTCTTGTGATCCCTTGACTTTCATGAACTTTGAGGAGCCTAATATGATGGTAGAACACACATGGACCCTCTTAGGAAGCTTTGAGGCCTTTGGAATGGCTCATATGGATTCTTGGATTGCTCAGATCACAAACTCTAGATGCAGATGATATTGAACTTACGTAGTGAAACAAAAATGCAATATGAAGTGCAATGCTTATGCTTATGCAAAAATGAAAGATCACAAGCCATGGTGTGATATAGAGTGAGGGAAAATTTGGGGTGTTTACACACGGCAGTCGGGAAATAAACTCAACACGGCGATTGAGGGAAATAAAATAGCAGACATCGACACGACGATCGGGAAATAAAATAGCAGACATAGACACGGCGGTCGGGAAATAAAAATAACAGACATCGACACGGCGGTCGGGAAATAAAAATAACAGACATCGACACGGTGGTCGGGAAAACAAAAATAACAGACATCGACACGGAGGTCGGGAAATAAAATAGCAGACATCGACACGGCGGTTGAAGAATAAAATTCAACACGGCGGTTGAAGAAATAAATAACTGACATCAACACGGCAGTCGGGAAAATAAAATAACAGTCATCAACACGCGGTTGGGAAATAAAATAATTAGATCTCGACACGGAGGTCGGGAAATACAAACAGATATTGAAACGGCGGTCGAGAAAATGAAATAACAGTCATCGACACGGCGGTCGAGAAATAAAATAATTAGATCTTGACATGGCGGTCGAGAAATACAAATAGATATCGACACGACGGTTGAGAAAATGAAAAAACAGTCATCGACACGGTGGTCGAGAAAGCAGTTCAACGTGGCGGTTGTGGAAATAAATAACAGATAAATAATCCAAAGTGGAGAATCAACAGGTTCAAGTGTAACTGTTGATACCGAGGATAAAGAAAACGAAAACAATGTTTAGGCAGTGGCTCTGTGCAACCAAATGATACTGGGAGTAGAATGTGAAGCATTTAAAGATAAATCAAACGTTTCTAGGCGACCAGCTGGCAAATAAGAATAAATATTGGAGTTTTCAACGAGATAAACGACCAACCTCTGGAAATTCCTTAAATGAAGAGTTAAAAGAAGAACTTTAGGAACCGTCAGGAAAACACGGATACGTGTTGAATTAAAGGTCCTTAAATCTTAAGCAAACGACTCAAAGGATTTATGCCAATGATAATTGGGCTTAAAAGAAATATTGGTGGTACTAAAGCACATATCAAGAAAGGCCTATGCAGGGGATACCAGTGTTATTGGGAAAAAACTTTGATTTACTACGCTTCAGGGTACCAACAACAACAAATTTCTAAAAGAAAATTGACAGTAGTCTGGACCTGGAGTCGGACAGATGACAACTGGGAAGGGATACATGATTATGTCAAATGTGTATGATTGAGAATGATGCGAATGATCATGATGTGAAAATACTGACTCTAGGGAGACATAGAGTTTTGATAAATCAGGGGAGAGTAGGATCTCAACACCAATACTTAGACGAGCAATATGAAAGATGTTGGGGAGATGTCTTCAAACATGGAAATCGATGTTTGGTCCAAGGATCCTTCCAAGAGTTCTACCATCTTTTAATCCTTTATGGGGATTTCTGTAATAATGGCATGAGAGTGTTGCTGCATGCCAGAGGGTTTTTCGAGAAGACAGAAGATTTTTAAATCCTTCTAAAGTCAAAGAAACTTGAAAGTTTTCCAGTATGTTTTCAAAAAAACTATTAAATATTTTTGTCATTTTCAGAGTTAAATTGTAATTCAATAAAGACATTTTGCATAACAAAAGAAAATAAGAAGCAGAAAAACAAAGTTTATAGGAAAAGGTTGTATTTCAATTAAGAATAGTAGTTTGCCAATATCAAAGCTCCATGGAAAATTACAATTTGAAAATGGCAATATGGGGAAAGGTCTACATTGGATCCAAACGACCACTATATTCCATAATGACTAAGACTGCCCAACACCTTGCTTCTGACAAGATCAACTGGATTGGTCTTCAAGTAAGGTTCTTCAGTAATGGAAAACACCATTGATACAGTTAAATGCCTTTTTCCCTAATTTTTTCCTGGACCGCCCTTTTGGGTTTTCAATTCACCGGGACGCTCTTTTTTTGCCTAAGCCGCCCTTTCAGGTTTTCAACTTAGCAAGCTCTCATATTTTTGTTTTTATCCTTAACTTTTTCCTAGGTCTCCTTCATATGTTTTGATCCACTGGGATACCCATTTTTTCCTAGGTCGCCATTTCTGGTTTTCGACCTAGCGGGCTTTGTTTAGGACTAATATTTTTTGACTGCATCAAAATTCACCGGGTGTTTCACCTCTTCACCCTCCATAGTTGTGAGGATTAAGGAACCTCTGGAGAATGCCACCTTCACAACATATGGGCCTTCATAGTTAGGGCTCCATTTTCCACGCGTGTCTTTGTGGATTGGAAAGATTTTCTTGAGTACAAGATCTCCTTCTTTGAATTCTCGGAGACGGAATTTCTTGTCAAATGCTCTCTTGATGTGCTTCTGGTACAATTGGCGATGGCACATGTCGGTCATTCTTTTTTCATTAATGAGGTTTAGTTGGTCATATTTTTTCTGGACCCACTCAACTTCCTCCAGTTTAGTTTCCGTCAAGATCCTCAAGGATGGTATCTCCACTTTGATAGGGAGAACTGCATCCATCACATACACCAAAGAGAAAGGGGTTGCCCCTGTTGAAGTGCGAACTGATGTTATGTATCCGTGTAAGGCATTCGGTAACATCTCGTGCCACTCTTTGTAAGTTTTCACCATCTTCTGCAGAATCTTCTTGATGTTCTTATTCGCAACTTCAACGGCTCCATTCATCTTAGGACGGTAAGGGGAAGAGTTATGATGTTCAATCTTGAATGTCTCGCACAACTCTTTCATCGTCTTGTTGTTTAAATTGGTCCCTTTATCTGTGATGATTCGGCTTGGGATCCCGTAACGACATATAATTTGGTTCTTGATGAAACGAGCGACCACTTGCATCGTCACATTGGCGTAGGAAGCTGCTTATACCCATTTGGTAAAGTAATCGATTGCAACCAAAATAAACTGATGACCATTGGAAGCTTTAGGCTCAATTTCCCTTATCATGTCAATTCCCCACATTGAGAAAGGCCAGGGTGATGACAGAACATTCAAAAGAGTCGGAGGTACATGCACCTTGTCAGCATAAATTTGGCATTTATGACACTTTCTGGCATATTTGAAACAATCTGATTCCATGGTGAACCAGAAGTATCTAGCTCTCAAGATCTTCCTAGACATGGCATGTCCATTGGCATGTGTTCCAAATGATCCTTCATGGTTTTCACTGATCAATAAGTCTGTTTCGCGTTTGTCCACACATATGAGCAGAACCATATCGTGATTTCTCTTTTAAAGCACATTGTTGCTGAGGAAAAACTTGGACGCCAATCTCCTCAGAGTCTTCTTGTCTAAAGTTGTTGCATCCGCTGGGTACTCCTGATTTTTCAAGTAGTTCTTGATGTCATAAAACCATTATTTCTCATCATTTTCTTCTTCGACCAGTAGATAGTAGGTTGGTGTGGTTGTTCACTCGATTATAATGAGTGGAGCTTCATAAAGAAATATTACTTGAAACATAGAGGCCAACATAGCCAAGGCGTCTACTATTTGATTCTCCGCCCTTGGAACATGATGGAAAGTGACTTCATTAAAGTATTTGATCAATTCCACAATATGGGCACGGTACGAGATAAACTTCTCATCATGGGTCTCCCATTCACCTTTGACTTGGTAGATTACTAGAGCTGAGTCTCCATATACTTCAAGGATCTTGATTCTAGTATCAATTGCAGCTTCGATGCCCAAAACACATGCTTCATACTCTGTTATGTTGTTTGTACATTCGAAACATAATCTGGCTGTAAAGGGAGTATAACCACCATCAGGATTCATCAAAACGGCTCCTACACCATGCCCCATGTAATTAGAGGAACCATCAAACATCATCTTCCAACAAGAACCTGGCTCTGGACCCTCGTCTGGACCTGGAATTTCACAGTCCTTTATCAACATTATGTCCTCGTTTGGGAAATCGAATTTCAAAGGTTCATAATCTTCAACACGTTGATCAGCAAGGTAGTCAGACAAAACACTGCCCTCGATAGACTTCTGGGTTACATATTGGATGTCCTATTTGGATAACAACATGTGCCAACGGGAAAGTTTTCCAGTCAAGGCAGGCTTCTCAAAAATATACTTTATTGGATCCATTTTCGAGATCAACAAAGTAGTGTGACAAATCATATACTGCCTGAGGCGTCTGGAGGCCCATGATAAAGCACAACAAGTCTTCTCTAAAATTGAATATCTGCTTTCACAATCTGTGAACTTATTGCTTAAGTAATAAATGACATGCTCCTTACGACCAGTTTCGTCCTATTGGCTTAAAACACAACCCATAGATCCCTCGAGTACATTCAGATACATGAAGAGAGGCTTCCCTGGAGTAGGTGGGATCAAGATAGGAGGTTCCTGTAGATAAACCTTAATCGTCTCAAAAGCATGTTGACAATCAGAATTCCATTCAATTTCTTGATCCTTTCAGAGCAACTTGAATAAGGGCTCACATGTAGCTGTCATGTTTGAGATAAATCTAGAGATGTAGTTCAATCTTCCAAGGAAACCTCTGACTTGCTTTTCTGTTTTTGGAGCTGGCATTTATTGAATTGCTCTGACCTTGTTCGGATCTACCTCAATTCCTTGTTGACTAACAATAAAACCAAGCTAATTCCCTGATCTGACACCGAAGGTACACTTAGCTGGATTCAGTCGCAGTTGGAACTTTCTGAGGCGCTCAAATAACTTCAGCAGAAGATTCAAATGATCCTCCTCACTGTAATACCCATATACAAAAGACATACATAAAGCATATGTTTCATATATAATATTAATAATTTGGTACTGAAATACAAATAAGTTCTTAGCAACACATTGTATTAAATATAGCCACTACAACATAAGGTACTAAACAAGGCTATATAATAGTACAAGATGTTCAATTACAAAAAGATCTAAGAGCTAGATCCGAAGATCTCAAAAGTCCACAGCGGAAGATTAAGCCAACAACTAGTAAGGATAATCAAGACGCCTTATCCTTACCCTGAGCGGAACCTGAAGTACCTGAAATAACAACATCAACATGGGGTGAGATAAAATATCTCAGTGGGTTCACTATCTTAGAGTTCTCTCGGCTATAAGGGTCATTTCCAACGAAACTCGCATGCTTCACGAACCAATTTACACAAGGGACAAGGATATAGAGAAATCTAGGGTCCTCATACGATTTCAAAACACAAAAGGGAAATGCCTACCTCAAGTCCTTACGAATACTCTAGTGAAACACATAGTAACAACATAGAGACTTATACAAGGCCTTATGGAGGAAAGACATAACACGCGCTTCAATCCTTACGGATGCTTCCCGTGGGACTTAGGATAACCCACCTCAAGACTTACTCAAGATTGACACAATTAGCATAGCACTTGCCCCAAGTCCTTACAGATGCTTCACGTGGGACTAAGGACAACCCACCTCAAGACTTACTCAAGACCTTACGGGGGACTTATAGTCTACACTTCTCAAATCAATGCCCACGTATACACAACAAATACCTCAAGTCCTTACGGATGCTCTAGTGAAAACACATAGTAATCACTTGAGACTTATACAAGACCTTACAGAGGATCCTAAAAACGAAACATAAAACATAAATCAAACGAGTTTAAGGGAAACCTAGATACCTAACAAGTTGTACCTTTTCTCCATTTCCATTAACTCACAAGTTCCATTTTATCAAGTTTTGGTCATTTGAAAATATTCGGGTAAAAGTCGGCTCGAAATTAATGTTATTCAATCTTAATAGATAGATTATTCTTTAAGCTTCAAAACGATATGTAGAACGCTCAAAACGGACACCCGAATCATAAGTTACGAATTAAAAACCAAAGTTTGAAGCTACAGGTCTCGCTGAGCGAAAATCGCCCTGGAACTTTCGCTGAGTGAGGTATGCTCGTTGAGCGAGCTACACCAGTCCAGGAAGTTCCAGCCTTACGGGAAAACACTCTTCCCACACCCAATCCAGGAAGTTCCAGCCTTACGTTAAACTTCCGATTTTTCTTAGGTTTCCAACTAAGCTCTAACCACAAACATTTCTAAAACTCAACCAAAATCAAAGATAAAAGTTTATAACTAAGAACCCACCTCGAGAAATGAAGATTGGCATAAAGATTGAGTTGATTTGACAGACGGATGATCAGGAGTGAAGAATTGGAGCTTTAGGGCTTTTTCTCTCTTCTTCTTCTCTTCTCTTCTCCTTTTCTTCTTTTCTTCTTTCCTTACCAACTTTTTCTTTCTCTCATAATCTTTCTATATATATAAAATATAAAAGCTTATATTTTTACCGATAAGTCAAAATTAGAGAGTATCTGAAAATGTCTCTTAATCCGATATTTTATAAAACCTCTGATTCAGCTAATATCAATTAATAAAATATAATCCCATGAATTACTCTATTTAGTTCCATTAAAATTCCTTAGAGTATTCCGAAATAATATAATTACCAATTAATATTGTCCAGAGCTTTAAATAAAATACGGGGTATTACATCCCCCCCCCCTTAAATAAAATTCGTCCACGAATTTCAAAGATTACCTGAATAGGTGAGGATATGATTCCCGCATTTTTGATTCTAACTCCCACGTAGCATCATCCAGATGTGTCTCGTCCCATTGCACTTTAACAAGTGGTATTTATTTATTTCTCAGTACCTTGGTTTCTCTCCCAACAATACGGCTTGGTTTGGGTTCAAAGGTCAAATCCGTTTCTATTTCGATAGAATCCGGAAGAATAGGCTGAAGAGGATCAGGGATGAACCTACAAAGTTGGGATACATGAAAGACATCATGCATTTCAGATAGAGATGGCAGCAAGGCTAAACGGTAAGCGACTTCACCAATCCTTTCTAGGATCTGATATGGTCCTACGTATCTCGGACTTAACTTACACGACTTAAACGGTCCTTTCAATCTTAATCTCGGAGTGACTTTCAAATACACATGATCGCCTTCCCCAAATTCCAGGGGTCTCCTTCGATTGTCAGCATAGCTCTTCTGACGATCTTGGGCTTGCTTAATCTTTTCTCGGATCATACGAATCTTTTCCGTAGTCTCTTGAATAATTTCCGGTCCTAAATTTCTATCTTCACCCACTTCTGACCAACACAATGGTGTCATACACTTTCTTCCATACAAAGCCTCATACAGAACCATTCCGATGCTCGCGTGATAATTGTTATTGTACGAAAATTCGATCAACGACAAAAGTTATTTCCAATTTCCTATGCTCTCTAAGACACATGCCCTCAACATATCTTCCATCGTTTGAATCGTATGATCCGTCTGACCATCCGTTTGAGGATGATTAGAAGTACTCAAACGCAAATTCGTACCCATGGCTTGTTGGAACACCTTCCAAAATATCGAAGTGAACTTCAGATCTCTATCCGATACAATACTGGATGGAACACCGTGCAATCTCACAACTTCAGCAATAAACAACCTTGCAAGCTGACTTGCCTTATATGTAGTCCTCATGGCTAAGAAATGCGCAAATTTCGTTAGTCGGTCCATAATCACCCAAACAGAGTCATAGCCACCCTGAGTACTCGGTAAACCTACTGCAAAATCCATAAAGATACTATCCCATTTCCAAATTGGAATGTCCAAAGGTTGTAACAATCCACCTGGCCTTTGGTGCTCAATCTTCACTTGCTGACACAGTGCACATTCTGACACAAACACAACAATGTCCTTTTTCATTCCGGACCACTAATACTCTCTCTTCAAGTCTTAATACATCTTCGAAGAACCTGGATGTATCGTAAAAGAACCTTTATGTGCTTCTTCCAGAATTCTTCTCTTTAACACATCGTCATTCGGAACACAAATTCTTTGATTAAATAGGATGATCCCATCTAATGCTCTAACGAAACCCGATTGGTGTAACAGTCCTTGCAGCTTCTCATCCAAAACTTGCATTTGTTGAATATCATTCCTCAACGTAGAACTAATATTCAATTTTCCCATGATTACACCATTCGGAGTCCAAAAAAACTGAAGGTTAAGGTCTCGGAACTTTTCTAATAATGTATACTCTAATACCATCAATTCGGCACTACAAATCACTTTTCTACTCAAGGCATCTTCCACTTTGTTTGCTTTTCCGGGATGATACTTCAACTCAAGGTCATAATCCTTCAAATACTCCATCCATCTTCTCTGTCTCATATTCAGCTCCTTCTGATCAAAGAGATACTTCAAACTCTTATGATCACTAAACATCTCAAAACGCACACCATACAAATAGTGTCGCCACACCTTCAAAGTAAACACCACGACCGCTAATTCCAAATCATGCGTAGGATAATTCTTCTCATGAACTCTCAACTGCCTGGAAGCATACGCCACCACCTGCCCCTCTTGCATGAGAACACCTCCTAAACCCATATTTGAAGCATCGCAGAACACTTCATAAGATTTGTTAGGATCGGGAATAACCAAGACTGGAGTAGTTGTCAATCTCTCTTTCAACCACACGAAACTTTGTTCACAATCAGCATCCCATTTAAAATCGAAGTCCTTCCTAGTGAGTTTAGTTAACGGTAATGCCATCTGGGAAAAACCTTTAATAAATCTTCTGTAGTAACCTGCCAAACCTAGAAAGCTTCTCACTTCGGCAACATTCTTCGGTCTCAACCAATTAATTAAAGCTTCTATCTTTGACGGGTCTACATCTACACCTCCTTGTGATATAACATGACCAAGGAACTTGACTTCTGACATCCAGAATTCACACTTACTAAACTTAGAAAAAAGTTGTTTTTCCTGCAGTATCGATAGGACAATCCTTAGATGTTCTCCGTGCTCTTGCAGAGTACGAGAATAGATAAGAATATCATCGATAAAGATCACCACAAATTTATCCTAATAATTCTGGAATATCCGATTCATGTAGTCCATAAAAATAGTTGGAGCATTCGTCACACTGAAAGGCATTACTAAGAATTCGTAATGACCGTAACGGGTTCTGAACGCAGTCTTCGGAACATCAGAACTTTTCACACGAATCTGGTGATAGCCCGATCTCAGATCAATCTTCGAGAACATACAGGATCCTTTCAATTGATCTAGAAGATCGTCTATCCTCGGTAAGGGGTATTTATTCTTAATTGTAACCTTGTTCAACTTTCGATAATCGATGCACAACCTCATACCACCATCCTTTTTCTTTACTAACAACACCAGAGCTCCCCACGGTGAGACATTAGGTCTTACAAAATGTCTTGCCATCAAACCTACTAATTGATCCTTAAACTCTTTCAACTAGAGTAGAGACATCCGATAAGGGGAAACGGATACAGGAGTCGTTCCCGGTACCTGGTCGAGTGAGAATTCAACTTCTCTCACCGGAGGTAAGGAAGTGACATCTTCAGGAAAAATGTCGGAAAATTCACAAACTATCGGAATGTTCAAAACTTGCTGGTCAATACTCTCCTCTTTAGTAAGGACAAGCAAAACAGATTTCTCTTGCTCAAACAGAAAATTTACCATTCCAATCGTACCTTCTAAGATCGTTGCTAAAACATCTTTTGGAGGCACTTCAACAGAGGGAATGAGGATCAACTTCTCTTCACACCCAATAAACACAGAATTAGCAGACAACCAGTCCATCCCCAGGATAACATCAATTTTCTTAAGGGGCAAACAAATGAGATCAATCTGAAAGACTCTGCCATCCACGGACAACGTACAGTTCTCACACTTAAGCGGCGTCTCGACCGTTTCATCCATAGCGGTAGTAACCATCATTGGAGGCGACAAGGGAAAAATTCACAACCCAAGTCGCTTCGCACAAATAGTAGATATAAAATAATGCGTAGCTCCACAATCAAATAAAGCAAGACAAGGATGGTTGTTAATAAGACAATTACTCGCAATCAAAGAATTGTCGACTTTCGTCTTCTTGGCATCCATAGTATAAACTCTCCCTTGAGTCAGATCCTTCCTCTGAGGGCAATCCCTAGAAATATGTCCTTCTCTTTGACAATGATAGCAAAATAAACCGTTCTGCTCACACCTTCCAAAATGATTCTTGCGACATCGGGGGCAAGAAGGAGGAGCACTGGATCTAGGACTCGACACCTGTTTCCCCTTGAAGGGTTGAAGCCTCGGCCTATAAGATTGACTAGCCCTCCCCCTATCTCCTTGAATAACTCTTCTGGTACTAGCTTCTGCTCGAACTTACTTCAAACTATGTTCCGCAACATAGCATTGCCTCAACATCTCGGAGTAAGTAGTGAACTCCCTTTGAGAGACACTATGCGAGATCTCGGCCCTTAGCCCAAACAAGAACTGGTCAATTTTCCACCTTTCATCAGGTGCATACATAGCCTGCCTAGAGTAGGCTGTCATGTCCTCAAACTTTTCAGCATAACTGGCCACAGCCATGCTCCCTTATCTAAGTTGTTGAAATTCAAACTCTTTTTGCGTCCTCAAGGAACTCGGGAAATACTTGTCCATAAAAACTGTCTTAAATTGTTGCCACGCTCTTGGAATTTCTTGTACCATCATCAAGTTGGAGGCACTTTCCCACCACCTAGCAGCAGAACCCTTTAGTAAATGTGATGCGAAGGTCACCTTGTCTTCTTCACTACAAATCACAATCTGGAATATCCTCTCCATTCCAGTCACCCATTCATGAGCCTTAACCGGATCCAACCCGTCATGAAACTCCTGAGGGTTCATGCGGAAGAAGTCTCTAAATGTTCCACCCGCACCTCCAGGAGCAACCACGTGAGGGTGAAGGCCCTCACTCATCTGATGCATCATTTCTTGCATGAATTGGTGCAGCTGTTGCTGCATCTACTGCATAAATTGGAACATAGGAGCATTCCCTTCGCTACCTGCTTGATCGCTACTGGGAGGAGTGACACTGGGTTGAGCACGAGTTCCACGTCTACCAGCCATATTTCCTAAATGTCATCAAAACAGGATTAAGTTGATCAGGCTCAATACCCTAAACATAACATTTAGTCCTACTGCCGGTCAGCGTGCATGAAAGGAAGTAAACACTTATAATATTTCAAGGCTAGGTCGACGATATGACCTGCTCTGATACCAATTGTAATACACATATACAAAAGACATACATAAAGCATATTTTTCATATATAATATTAATAATTTGGTACTGAAATACAAATAAGTTCTTAGCAACACATTGTATTAAATATAGCCACTACAACATAAGGTACTAAACAAGGCTATATAATATTACAAGATGTTCAGCTACAAAAAGATCTAAGAGCTAGATCGGAAGATCTCAAAAGTCCACAGCGGAAGATTAAGCCAACAACTAGTAAGGAAAATCAAGACGCCTTATCCTTACCCTGAGTGGAACCTGAAGTACCTGAAATAACAACATCAACATGGGGTGAGATAAAACATCTTAGTGGGTTCACTATCTTAGAGTTCACTCGGCTTTAAGGGTCATTTCCAACGAAACTCGCATGCTTCACGAACCAATTTACACAAGGGACAAGGATATAGGGAAAACTAGGGTCCTCACACGATTTCAAAACACAAAATGGAAATGCCTACCTCAAGTCCTTACGGATGTTCTAGTGAAACACATAGTAACAACATAGAGACTTATACAAGACCTTATGGAGGAAAGACATAACACGCGCTTCAATCCTTACGGATGCTTCCCGTGGGACTCAGGATAACCCACCTCAAGACTTACTCAAGATTGACATAGTTAGCATAGCACTTGCCCCAAGTCCTTACAGATGCTTCACATGGGACTAAGGACAACCCACCTCAAGACTCACTCAAGACCTTACGGGGGACTTATAGTATACACTTCTCAAATCAACGCCCACATATACACAACGGATACCTCAAGTCCTTACGGATGCTCTAGTGAAAACACATAGTAACCACTTGAGACTTATACAAGACCTTACGGAGGATCCTAAAAACAAAACATAAAACATAAATCAAACGAGTTTAAGGCAAACCTAGATACCTCACAATTTGTACCTTTTCTCCATTTCCATTAACTCACAAGTTCCATTTTATCAAGTTTTGGTCATTTGAAAATAGTCGGGTAAAAGTCGGCTCGAAATTAATGTTATTCAATCTTAATAGATAGATTATTCTTTAAGCTTCAAAACGATATGTGGAACGCTCAAAACGGACACCCGAATCATAAGTTACGAATTAAAAACCAAAGTTTGAAGCTACAGGTCTCGCTGAGCGAAAATCGCCCTGGAACTTTCACTGAGCGAGGTATGCTCGCTGAGCGAGCTACACCAGTCCAGGAAGTTCCAGCCTTACGGGAAAACACTCTTCCCACACCCAATCACTCCCAAACATGAACCAATGCAACCAGACATGATCAAACGTATCCATTATCATAATATGAGTATTTTAGGTAGGTTTTAATCGAGTTTTAACCGTTAAACTTCCATTTTTTCTTAGGTTTCCAACTAAGCCCTAACCACAAACATTTCTAAAACTCAACCAAAATCAAAGATAAAAGTTTCTAACTAAGAACCCACCTTGAGAGATGAAGATTGGCGTAAAGATTGAGTTGATTCGACGGACGGATGATCGGGAATGAAGAATTGGAGCTTTAGAGCTTTTTCTCTATTCTTCTTCCCTTCTCTTCTCCTTTTCTTCTTTTCTTCTTTCCTTATCAACTTTTTCTTTCTCTCATAATCTTTCTATATATATAAAATATAAAAGCTTATATTTTTACCGATAAGTCAAAATTAGAGAGTATCCGAAAATGTCTCTTAATCCGATATTTTATAAAACCTCTGATTCAGCTAATATCAATTAATAAAATATACTCCCATGAATTACTCTATTTAGTTCCATTAAAATTCCTTAGAGTATTCCGAAATAATATTATTACCAATTAATATTGTCCATAGCTTTAAATAAAATACGGGGTATTACATTCACTCTGTGATTTGGCAATCATATCATCCACGTAAACTTCTATCTCTTTATGCATCATATCATGGAAAAGGGTGACCATTGCCCTTTGATAAGTGGCTCCTGCATTTCTGAGACCAAATGGCATAACCTTGTAACAATAAGTGCCCCACGGTGTGATGAAAGTAGTCTTTTCCATGTCATCAGGATCCATCTTGATATGGTTATATCCTGAAAATCCATCAATGAAGGAGAAAACAACAAACATAGCAGTGTTGTCAAACAAAGTATCAATATGCGGAAGAGGGAAATCGTCCTTTAGACTGGCTTTGTTCAAATCCCTATAATCCACACACATTCTAACCTTGCCATCCTTTTTAGGGACTGACACTATGTTAGCTATCCATTCAGGGTACTTCGCAACTGCGAGGAATCCAGCATCAAACTGTCTTTTGACCTCTTCTCGAATCTTCAGAGCCATGTCCGGTCTTGTTCTTCGGAGCTTTTGCTTTATTGGAGGACAATCTGGTCGAAGAGGCAACTTGTGGACCATTATGTCTATGTCTAAGCCGGGCATATCCTGATATGACCATGCAAACACATCCACATACTCTTTGAGAAGCTTTACCAATCTTTCTCTGACGTCTGCCCCAAGTGTTGTACCAATCTTGACTTCCTTCTTATCTTCATTGGTGCCAAGGTTGATGGTCTCTACCTGCTCCTTATGTGGCTGAAGATCTATGTACTCATACTCAACCAATCTTGCCTGTTCTTCGGGAACATCACAATCTTCCTCACTTTCATCTTGCTCTTGGTAGATGGGCGAATCGAAGTTAGGAGAGAATATAGAGTCATTTATTCAACAGGGTTTTCATTTGTTCTGCATATGGGAATGATTTGCTTTTATTAAAAGTGAAAACAGAGAGATGCAAAGAAAACTTTTTATTTGGTTTTGAAAGATCGCCATTTTCATTTAAAGGTGAAAAGAGAAAAACAGTAAATAAAACAACGTAAGAATTTAACAAAATGCCTTCATTGATTAAATAACTTGAAAATGAGAAGGGGCCCTACAAAATGATCCTATAGCCTTGGGCAGAGCTAGGGAACTTTGAAAACATTAAAATAACAATAAATTACTTTGACAGTGGAAAATATTCTGGGATCTCGACTGCCTCCAAATTGCCCAAAGCTGCTTCACACTGATACACCAAATGATCCACATCTTCATCTTCAGCATCCCCGTTAATTGCAGTGATCTGATAGCTAGCACTAGCAAACACCTCTTGAATGGTCTTTGGACATCCTTTAACGGAGGTTGATGCTCCTTCCTTCACATGAGTTGGTTTGTAACCCAACCCGTAGCGATCCAGCTTCTTCTTGACTTCAATGACATCACCCCAAACTTCATGGCTTCCTTCTTCAATAGTGGAAATGGTACTCTTCAGCGATGCAAACGATGGAATACCCTTCCCCTTCGGTTCCTCTACTTCCATAAGGACAACATTGGCTATCTCTAGAGCTTGGAAAGTAGTTTCTAAAGCATCTTCATCAGCCTCAATGTAGCTAAAGGAAGAAAGGTTGCTAACCATGAGATCTTTCTCACCAAACACAATTACCAACTTGTTATCTACCACAAACTTCATCTTCTGGTGTAGGGTAGAAGTGACTTCCCCATCGGCATGAATCCATGGTCCTCCCAGTAAACAACTGTAATTGGGGTTAATGTTTGTAACCTGGAAAGTGACTTTGAACACCTGTGGTCCAATCAAGATTGACAGGTCTACTTCTCAAATAACAATCCTCCTTGACCCATCAAAAGCTTTCACAATCAGTGCACTGGGCCTCATCTTTGCCCCTTGATAAGATAACTTAGCAAGTGTTCTTTTCAGCAAAACATTCAATGAAGATCTTGTATCCACAAGAACTCTTGCTAGAGTATCCTCTTGGCACTTCACAGATATATGGAGAGCATGGTTATGGTCCAAGCCATCCTTTGGGAGATCCTCCATACGGAAGTTGAGATTATTACATGCAGTGATGTTGGCAATGACACCATCAAACTGATTCACAGTTATGTCATGCGTAACATGGGCTTGGGCTAGTAATTTCTGGAGAGCACCTCGGTGGGCCGGAGAATGCATAAGAAGTGATAAGATAGATATTTTGGAAGGCGTTTGATGTAGTTCATCAATAACCTTATAATCACTCTTCTTAATGATTCTGAGAAATTCTTCATCCTCTTCTTCCAAGACCAACCCATTATCCTTGTTGGGAGTGGATCTGGTGGAGGACCCAAAGGCCTTAGAGTAACCAAGCCTCTCTTCAGTAGCGAGGGATATAATTCAATATAGGTCATAGGGATCCGAGGATTAGGAGGCCTCCCTCCCGGTCTTCTATTTTGAAAGATGGAATTTAGATGAGGAGCTAGAGTCCTCTGCTGGTAGGCTGAAGCATTGGGTGCTTGTTGATAGCCCGAAATATTAAGCATTGGTTGATAGGTTGGAACCACTGGAGCCGCTTGTTGATACATCAGTGCTGCTTGAGTTGGCCGATACATTGGAACTTGCTGATTATATGATGGTTGAACTGCCGCTACATAGGGATGTTGAATGTACTTTGGTGGATATGCATACTACTGTTGAGCCACAGGTGGAGGCCTCTTCCAAAGCTGATTTCTCCTTTGACTCGTCATCACTGCATTTGTCTCACGTTCTTTCTTTTTGTGGAAATTACTGGTAACCTTCTTAGCATTGTTCCCACTATTGTTGCTGGAGCTACTGGATGTACCACTCATCTTACCATTCTTCAGACCAAGTTCAACCTTGATTCCCATAGCCACAAGATCAGAGAAGCTAGCAGTTATGCTTCCCACCATTCTCTCAAAGAATTCTGGTCGCACGGTGTCAACAAACCAGTCAGCTAACTCTTTCTCAGTCAACGAGGGATCTACTTGAGAAGCGGTCCCTCTCCACCTTTGAGCGTATTTTTTAAAAGACTCAGAATCTTTCTAGGACATACTCAACAACTGCCTCCTATCAGGAGCTAGGTCCATATTGTACTTGTATTGCTAAATGAAAGCATCCTCCAGGTCTTGGAAACAACGGATTTTTGACTAATCTAGAGTCAGATACCATTTGGAGGAAATTCCTTTCAGACTATCCTGGAAGCAATGCATCATCAGTTTATCATTGTCAACTTTCCATTCTCCGATAGTACATTAAAAGATGGCTTTTAGGACATGTTGTGCCTTCATACATATCAAAACTAGGCATCTTGAACTTGGGAGGTATCACTAGTCCAGACACGAGGCACATCTCTCTAGCAGCAGCACCAAAGATCTAGTCACCTTCAATTGCTCTCAACCTCTTTTCAAGAGTGTCAAATTTCTCTTGCATCTTCTCATGTTTCTCATTTCCGTTTTCAGACATGTCTGGCACATCGTACACCTGAGGATCGTTAAAGTACGATTGGACACAGGTGTGCACAATATATGGTGTAAAATTAGTAACCACTTGGTTCTCTTCAGTAGTCAAAGGAATAATTTGTTGAGTAGTAAATCCTTGAGGGCGAGGCACAAAACCTTGTGAAGGAAATGCAAACCCTTGAGAAGGAGGCGCGAAACTTTGAGAAACAAAACCTTGGGAAGGAAATGCAAACCCTTGATAAGGAGGCGCAAAACTTTGAGAAACAAAACCTTGGGAAGGAGGGAAGAAACCCTGAGCAGTAAATCCTTTGGAAGGAGGAATGAAAATTTGAGCAGTAAATCCTTGGGAAGGAGGAATAAAACTTTGAGAAGCAAAACCCTGAGGAGGAGGTACAAACCCGTGAGGAAGCCCAAAAGGAGGCCATGTTGCAGGGGTAGTCACTGATGGCATAGGCTCAGTTGTTGTGGTGACAATCTCAGAAACCATGGTCTGTTGGGTATCCATCTTTGCTCGAATGACTTGCAGCATTTCCATAATCTGGCCCACATTTCCACGAAGATCAGTAAGCTCCTCAATAACTTTGTCCATTTCTGGGTCTCTGTCATCCATCTTCTTCATGGCCTGAGCTCGAGTGAAGTATTTGCATGAGATCCTCAGTGTGATAGTCTAGAAAAGAGGTGACGGGAATGCGTTTTTGACAAAATGCAAATACGGAGGTGCACTCATGAGTAGAAAAAAATGCAATTGCTTCAAGGGACTTGAGAAGTTATTGGAAAACATCAGAATGGATAAAACTTTCTTATTATTTTTCAAGAACTAACAAACTGAAGTCCATTCATGGTAAAATATATGATATTTGCAACAAACATCTATTTGTTCCTTGAAGCTCTTACTAAAATGATGCATATGATGCTGAGATGCAAAGATGTAGGGATGCAAGGATGCAAGGATGCGAGGCATCACAAGTAAACCCGAATCATTCTTAATAGGTAGGCTGTAAGAGATTGGTTCTACATTTTTCTACCCATAAGTCCCACTCTCAGGATGGTTTCTACGGCGATGGTTTAAGGAAACTCAAGGTCACAGACATTTATCGTATTAATGCCCCACCACAGGCTAGTTGCATTTTGACGATAATAACGATAAAGTCTACCTTGAGTGGAGTTCTCATGCTAGGCCCTCAAGAGGCGAGACTTTGGAGACTAACACTACACAAATACCACTATATAAAATGGTTCTTAATGATGGATCCCAGAATCACAGCCCTTTCATGAATCAGGTCACGCGACAGGCTAGCTGTGTTGTGACAAGATCTATGAAAAGTCTAACTATCTGTGGGAGCTTTCATGCTAGGCCCTCAAGAAGCGAGTTCTTGGAGACTAACACTAATGACTACCAATTCCAACCTATGTGTTCCCTCTTCTTTTTCCATAACTCAGATTTTACTTGCAATGTGACCCCGAGATCCCACAGACAAATAATATAATGAGCAAATAAAAGAACAAATAAACAGACATAAATAATAAACATAGAGAAGACGAAAAGACGAAAAGATAAGATCAAACAAAATAAACACACAAAGATAAGTTAGGCTCAACTCTCTGTAGCATAGAGCTGGTCCCAAGCAGAGTCCCCAAGCTTTCGTACATCGAAAAAATACGATCCTCTCGATGGGACGCGGAAAGCAAACAATAGAGTCGCCACCTAATTCTATTTATTATAATTAAAGAAAAGGGAGATATATATACAACCTAAAGGAAGGATAATAAATGGTTTACGAAACCAAATTCTAAGTTCGGGAGTCGGATACGCAAGGGGAAGATATTTGCACCCCTCACGTCCGTTGTACTCAACGGGAACCTCTTAGCTAATTATGCCATTAAATGTTGATATAAGTCTTTGTCTTCTTAATGTTTGTTATTAATGTTTGTTCTAAGGAAATAATTTTTAAATTAATGTTAAGACGGAGAAAAGATTAAGTTTTTTTATTAGGGTGCTCGCGAAGGATTAAAATCCACGTGCCTACGTATTCCCTTGTGCAATGGGAAAGTCAGAGCTTCGTAGTTCGTGCTGTAAACACCCCAAATTTTCCCTCACTAATTCCAAACCATGGCTTGTGATCTTTCATGTTTGCATTAGTATAAGCATACCATCTCATATTGCATTTTGTTTCACTGCATTAGTTCAAGTTCATCTGCATCTAGGGTTTGTGATCTGAGCAATCCAAGGATCCATCTGAGCCACTCCAAAGGTCTCCAATCATTCCAAGAGGGTCCATGTGTGTTCTATCATCATATTATATCCCTCAAAGATCAAGGAAGTCAAGAAATCAAAAGAACTTGAAAAGCATGGAAGCAGAGCTAGGGTTTCACTACACAGATGACCTAAAAGTAGGGTTTTGGTTTCAGAGGCCATAAATCCAACTTTTTTGGTCATTCTTGTTTCTAATAGTCTCAATATGTTATAAGGATCATGTGTATCAAGTTTTATGAAGAAATTCATTGTGGAAGTCATATGTTCACTGGGTAACTTCTTGAGCAAGTCAGAGCAAAATCAGGGCATCTGAGGCCCCCAACAATGGAACCAAAGTGGTATTCTCATAAAATTGAAGTTATATTATCTTTATTGGATCATTGAAGTGCTTGGAAGTTCACAAAATTGAACAAATTTGAGCTAAACCAAAAGTTGCCAAAAATGGAAATGACTTGTAATGGAAACTTTCCATTTTGGGAATGTTTTTCAACCTCCTCTTTCTCAACCAAAAATGCTTCAAATGAAAAATGGTTGGTCATGAAAGTTGTAGATTGGATCATTCCATTTCAAAAAGTACAAGAACGTGTTCTAATTCATTATGTAACTCAAGTTATGGCCTTGCAAAGTTAGCAAAAATCCTATAATTTTCACTTTCACACCAAAGAGGGATTTTTGCAAAACCACTTGCCAAGTCATTTTGTGACCTCTAATGAATCTCTAGGCAACATACAAACATAGTACAATGCATTATGATCAGAATTGCCCAAAGAATCATTCACTTTCATGCCTTGAACTTCATGAAATTCAAAAAGGGCCAAAGTTCTTCAAATTTGCAAAAGGGCATGATCTTCTCATACACTTGCTGCAGCACCCCAAATCATTTTCCATGGACCTCCTTGATCAATTCTGAACCAAGACATGCCATGAAACAGCTTTTGCATGAGCTCATACCTCAAGTACACAAGTTGTTGACTTTTTGCAATTGAGCCCATACCAATCAGCTGCCGCCACAACAACTCTCTGGCCAATAGGGACTTGTTATGTGGACCAAAAGCAAGCCAATTCATATAACCTTGGAGCTCAGAACAATACATAAGCCAAGTTTCACAACATCACTCAAGACTTTCCCTTCTTCGATTCACACAGCACAAGCCTCAAACCTCAAAACAAACTCCACCATTCAACTCACCATCATCAATAGAACCTTTCCCAACCATTAAACAAGCCTGAAAGCCCCTGAAAATAAAACACGATTCTGGTGCAACAAGAGTTCATCCTCTCAATCCAGCCATTTTAAACTCGTTCAAAGCTTCTTAACATCATCCAGGAGTTCATTGAGGTGGATTTGCACAGGAGAAGAGGAAAAAAAGCTCCAAAAGTGAAAGCTCCAGCTCAGGTAGTCACCTTCAAACTTTTTTCCAGAACCTCTCTTTTATGTTATAGAATGATTCTACATGCTCCCCGATTGCCATGATATGATTTGTTTTGAAAATGGTTGAGTTTTAAGCATTTCACGAGCTTCTGAAATTTTTGATTGCTTTTCCGTTTTGCTTTGATTCGTGTTGTTCATGTAAAATAAATGGATTTTGTTGGATGATTCATGTTTAGAGTGATGTGAGGATCATTTCTTGAGAGTTTGATGCATTTTCATGGCGTATTGAGAGAGATAGCATGTGAGGTTGGCCGGAGAAGTTGACTGGAGCTTGCTCCGGTCACCTGAGATTAATTAGGGTTTCATTTCCCAGTTTTATTGTGAGCCCTTGGATTAGGATTAGATTAGGCAGCGTACGGTCCAGATGAGTTCATTAACCCTAAACATTAATTAATTAGATTAATTAGATTTAATTGAATTAATTTAATCAGATTGAATCATGGCCTTTAAAACACGCGCGAAGTCAACCCCTCCTCCCCAGGTTTGAATCTCAGCCTTAGGATCAGCTGACTTTCCCTTTTAACTCATTTTTATTCATTTTTATTCTATTTCTTTTGCATATTTATTTTAAAATACCTAGAAAAATCCCAAAAAAATTATTTTCTGCATTTTAGTTCCAAATATTTTTCTCAACCCAAAAACAATTTTTATTTTATTTTTTGCACTTAAAAAGCGTTTTAAAATATTTAAATTTTTATTTTAATTAATTAATGGAAATTAATTAATTAAAATACCATTTATGTTTCTAAAAATCACCAAAAAATTCACATTGCATCTTAAGACATTTAGGAACATTGTCAAACCATTCATACAAATTTGTTTTTGGTTTTGAACATATTTTGACATTTTCTTTGAAGTTAGGGTTCATAAAATCCCCTTTTTAGAACCCTACTTTTGAAAAATCTTTTATGCCTAACCATGAAGGGTTTGATGATGATTATTTTTGCATTTTTTTTCATATAACATGTAGTTTTTAGGATATTTTTGTCATGAATTTATCTTTCAATTTCAAATTGATTTGCATTTTTCCTTTTAAGGTACCCAAAAACCCTAGTTAACTTAGAAAAATCATAACTTTCTTTAGGTTAAGAGTTAGACCTTCTCCTTTGGGGTGTGATATCATATTGGGTTAGGGTCTATTTGATCTCATTTTCAAATTTTATCATGTGAATTGCTTTTGTTTTGATCATTTGCATCTCATCATTTCATGTAACCCTAATTTTGCATCCTTACTTGCATCTTACATTGCATTGCATGAACGTATGAACTTGCCATGACACTCTAAGCACTTGTATGCCATCTTAGACATCTTAAAACATTGCTTGAACATTGCTTGGTCATTTATTGATACATTTGCTATGATATGCATTCATTTCCTTTCATTAAACTTCATGAACTTTCAAACTTCAAAGCATGTTTCTTTTGCATTCATTCCCTTGGATGATCATCCATTGCACTTGGTTTTACTTTGCATCATGTCATAGCATCATTTAAATCATGTGTATGCTTCTGGTTTTGATCTTTGTCATTGCATATGCTTCATTACATTTCATTTCTTTCCTTATGCATCTTGTGCTAACATTTTCAGGTGGTAAGTTAATTTGAGAAGTGAATTTGCCTTCACTTCTCATTTCACCTCATCTTCTTCATATGCATATTTGCTGCATTTTTCATTGTATTTGAGTGGGCTTGCTCATTCATGTTCATCTCTCACCTTCTTTCTCTAAGTTACTTATCTTCTTCAGTGAAGTAAGTAACTTATTTCTTCTGCTCTCTTCCTCCTTCCATCTGCTTCTTCCATTGGTGGCTTTCTCTGAAGATCTTTCTCAAGCCTTACAAACCATAGGATCATCCAAGCATGATAATAATTAGGGTTGTGATTAGTCCCCCTTAGTTTTTACCTTTGAGTCTTCTTTGTGTCTCTCTTCTCACCTCATCATTAGAGACTAAACCTTTAAGGCTTTAGGACTTTGGAATTAGGGTTATGCCTGCATCCTTCTCTTAGGATGGAGTGTATAACTTTAATCCTAAGTGTTAAACCCTTAATTTCTTTAAACCTCTTAATCAATCCATCTAATAATCACTAAGATATCAACTTGTAACTTGGGCCTTACATTAGGGTTCTAATTCTTCCTTTATGGTTAAGAAGGACTAACCCTAGTGTTTAATGGACAAGTCCCCCTCAAGTTGTCTTACAAACCATAAAACTCACTTCTTAATCTCACCCTTAATTAAAATCCACTTTTAATAAAGGCTTGTCATCTAATGACTTTAATCCCTAATCATGGATTAAGTTGAGGTATCTTCCTCAGCTTAAGTTCTCTCATCTATTATCCTTCTATTAGGATGGTGTAATGAGTTCACTAATCCTTGATTATGGCTTAAACTCATTACTTAACACTAAACAAAAAAAAAACCATCTAAATAATCACAAGTAGGTTAATGATATTAATCCTACATCATCATGGTAATTAAGTTGAGATGTTTATCTCATACTTACAGTATTCGCATTATCCCTAATCTAAGGGAGGATATAATGAGTTTACTAACCCTTGGTTTAGGCTTAAGCTCATTAACTTATGACAAACACCAAAAACAAATAAAAGATTGAAAACACAAAAACAAACAATAATCGTCTCCTTCGGGATTCTTTTCTCATCACACTCACTCATAAACAAGAACTTGCCTCTTCCGTCTAATGCAAGACAGTTAGCACTCGAGCCAGACGAGTCATACACTTGAGCATAGATAAGCAGGTAGTTCATCAGTCAATTTATCTTTCAGACTCTTTGAGTCGAACTACAGTGTTCTGACTTCCTCATTGCACGAGAGGATACATAGGCATAACTTAACGGTTATCGAACAAAAAGTCTATGTGTCTTCCCTCTCTTTCAGCATTCTCTTTTAAGCCTCATTCCTGAGCACTTCACCCTATTTTTGCACTGACACTTGTATATTCTTTTTCCAGATTTTGCACACAGATATCACATACACCTACCCCTTTAAACATAATATTTTAAGCGTGGATCCCGTCGAGTAAGACGGACAATATGGGTGCTAATACCTTCCCAGGTTGTAACCAACCCCCTTTCTCATTTTCTCTGGTTCGCGACCGTCTTATCTATATTTTTATAGGTTTATGCAGCATTACCTTTCCTTCGGGATAAAAATGCCTAGCTGGCGACTCTATTCATCTTCATTTCATCATCTCCTTTCGCCGACTGTTTGCGTCTGTACCCTATCTGACCCGATGTCTGTTCGGGGGAGCGACACGTGCAACTATAGTTTATGTTTTTCAATTGAACGATTATTTAAAACACATTCTACTGCTAAGCGTTGGCTTATACTCGCGGTGGAGGATGAAGCGCTAGCTAGTTTGCGAGATAGAATGATTTAAACAATGTTCGTTTAAAGAAAAGGGTTTGACCTTGGTTAAGTGTTTTAAAACGAAAGGCGAATGGACCACAACTTGAGGGCTAGCCTCAAGAGTGATTGCATTCAAGGACACGTGGAGTGCTTGACTCCAGAGTTCAGTTATTCATTGATTAGTAGTAAAATAATTTGCATTCGTTGGTAAGTTTTAAGTTGTATTCTTATTGTGAAAGGGTGAATGAATTACAAATCGAGGGCTAGACCCAACAGTAATTCAATTCAAAAACCCGAGGAATGCTAGATTCCTGAGTTTAGTTCTTTCACGATTTTAATTAGAGATTTACGTTTTGAAAAACGAAAGAGCGAATGAATTACAAATCGAGGGCTAGCCCCAAAAGTAATTCAATTCAAAAATCCGAGGAATGCTAGATTCCTGAGTTTAGTTCTTACGTTAATT
The DNA here is from genome assembly GCA_963966055.1 of Lathyrus aphaca. Classification (NCBI taxonomy): domain Eukaryota; kingdom Viridiplantae; phylum Streptophyta; class Magnoliopsida; order Fabales; family Fabaceae; genus Lathyrus; species Lathyrus aphaca. The sequence continues at coordinate 169,042,852 of OZ014523.1, forward strand.
AATTATGTGTATTAAGACGCTTTGCAATTATTTTGGACGAATTAGGGTTTAGTATTTTTTGGGAACGAAGGAGTAAATGAAACACAACTCGAAGGCTACCCTCAAGAGTGGTTCATTAAAGAACCCGCAGATTGCTAGATTTCGAAGTTCAGATCCTCATTAATTAATTTATGACGCGATAAAGATCGTGCAGACGGTGATCTCTTAGTGACCGACTTACGTGTGTGTGTAGCGTAGGCGTAAATATTTTCATTGGTTAAAAGAATCGGTTCCTAATTCCTATGGGTATTCCTAACAATGCGAAACCGTAAAACAAAGGAGAAAAAAAAATTGCGTTTAAAATAAACGGGAAAGGGGTATAAAATAAATTACACGGAATTGCGATGAAATAAAGTGTATCGTTGTATTTGCCCAAGAGGAAGCGTGTGTGCAATGTATGAATATATCAGAACCGTTAAATATTAATATGGTATAAAAAGTGCGAGAAATAAATAAATAAAATAAATAGACAAAATAAAGTGAAATAAATTGCGAAATAGAATAAATTAAAATAAAATGAAAATAAAATAAACAAATGGCCTCATATCGGTCACGATTAATCGGAAACGATTTATCGTGGCTTTGTTATATCATTGGCCCGAAAAAATAAATCAATAACAAATGGATCTAATATTAAATAAAAATCACTAAAATAAGAGAAATAAAAAAGTCTTTACTATCATTAATCAAACTTAATCAAATGCCAAAGTCACAACAAAAGGAATGAGTTCCATCCGAGTTGCAATACTGCATAAATAAATTTGAGGCACATATTATTGTCTTTCAAACTACACGCATAGCACATTATTTTAAGAGCAAACTTTATACCACTTGCAGTATGAAAACCACATTTTGAAAAACTAGAATATAGTGAGAAAAATACAAAATGATTACATGGTCACCAATGTGTTCCAACATTACCATCTAGCATATATTGTAAAAATGTTAAAAAAACCAACAAAACTAGTCTCATATCAACCAATTAAAATATACGTTATCACATTTTACAAATCCAAAGGAGAAACTTATAGCAAAATTTAAGTATGGCAAATTAATAATAAGAAAGAAACAGTATCGATTGGACCCAAAAAAAAAGCTTTTGTCATTGATACAAGCCATCAATCACAGTCATCAATAAGGATCATAGCTCCACATGGCCATCAAGATATATATAAAAAAACTAATGTCTTGGGAACATTATTATATTAGCTAAGTACCAAAATGAAAGACACTACCTGATGAAAGCATTCTTCGGGTAATGTAACAACACAAATAGAAAATAAACTACATGACGACCATAAAAAGAAACTAGCAAAAAGAACTCATTTATTTGACCGACATAACTCAATCAGTCTAAACAATGGAAAAGGAAGATAACCTCAAAGAAGGATAATGGAACCGAGAAGAAGATGTAAGTAAGAACCTCCCTCGTCTTTGTTTCGATTACTCGTTCTCTTTTGTCCTAAATCGATCCTCAACAACACCGTCTGTTTTGGCTTAACTCTTGCATCTCTCTCTCTCTCTCTCTCTCTCTCTCTCTCTCTCTCTCTCTCTCTCTCTCTCTCTCTTCTCACTGTGTTTTTTATTTCAGATCGGTTTTGTGGCGTGTTTCTCGGTGGGTGTTGCTTTCGTCGAAGTTGCGGTTATGGTTTGGGTTTCATTTGCGGTTTTGAACGGAGGTTTTGATGGTTTTTTGCGGTTTTGCGAAACGGTTTTCGGTGGAGGTTTTGGACGGATTCGCTATTTATTGGTTTTGGATGAGCGGTTTTCACGATGATGAAGGGTGGGTGGCAGGGTTGATTTTAGAGAGGTGGTGCGCATTTTAAGAGTTGAAAAGAGTTTTGCGGTCTATTTTTTTTTTAAGGTTTTTTTGTCTATTTTTTTTGGTTTTGCTGTCTCCTTTTTCATAAAACTCTTCCCGGTTCTTATTATATTTTTTCCCTCTTTATATCCAAACAAACTTGTAATCTTCTTCAACAAGTTTAATCTATTTGTATAATCCGTGAAGTCTCCCTTTTTTAAAATGCAGGTTTTGTTCTTTGTTAATTTGATGAAAAGTCAATGTTGCTTGTGCAGGCTGTTTGTGCAGGTTATGGTTGGAATATAAATTTGGCATGGGCTGATTTTTGGTCAAATTCAGACTGTTGTATAGGTATAGGGTATAGTAGGAAATTTGTGTAGCATGTACAGTTGGAAGACAATTGTTGGACTAAATAGATAAATGCAAAAAACTAATTTAACTCTAATTAGAAATTAACTTAAAATGAGATTAAATTAAATCATAAATTATTTTAAATATAAAAATAATAAAAATAATAAAAATCATAAAATTAAGCTAACTTAAAATTAAGACTTAATTAAACCCGAAAACTAAATTAATTAGACTAGCTAGAAATAACTAATTAAAGTTACCTAATTAAAATTAACTAATTAAAATATAGACTAAAATTAAATTAAATTCAAATTGCACTAAATAATTCTAAGTTACATATTTATTTAATGAATTAAAAATGAAAATAAATAAATTATAAAATAAAACAAACATCCTATTTGAATTGAAACAAAATCTAAGATAAAAATAAAATTAAACTGTCTAGAAAAATGCAAAAAAAAAAGATCTGACAATCAATACTGCGATAAAGAAGCGTCAGATTAAAAACTTAAAAAAGTTCGGTCAAAATTTAGGGTGTGACACATTGCCTGCTAATATGTTGCCCCGACGTTCTTAAAACCAAAAGGGATAACCTTATAGCAAAATTTACCCCACGGGGTAATGAACGTTGTTTTCTCCATGTCTTCCAGTGCCATCTTTATCTAATTATAAACGGAGAAGCCATCCATGAAAGAAAAGACTGAGAACTAAGTCGTGTTATCAACCAATACATCAATGTGAGGTAATGGGAAATCATCTTTCGGGATCGCTCTATTTATGTCTCAGTAGTCAACACACATCCAGACCTTGCCATCCTTCTTTGGTACTGGTACAATGTTATCTACCTAGGGTGGATAACTAGTCACGGCAAGGAACCCGGCGTCCCACTGCTTCTGAACTTCTTCTTTGATTTTCATCGCCATGTCAAGACGAGTTCTACGAAGCTTTTGCTTAACTAGAGGGCAATCCTCCCTCAATGGCAGCATATGCATCACGATGTCTGTATCTAAACCTGGCATATCTTGATATGACCAAGCAAATATTTCTACGTATTCTCGAAGCATGCCAATAAATTTCTCTTTCACCCCAGCCTGTAGACTGACCCATATCTAGATTATCTTCTTTGCATCTTCTAACCCAATATTGATAATCTCAACATCTTCTTGGTGAGGCTGGATTCTTTCCTCCTGTCTCAATAACCGGCCAATTCTTCAGGGAGTTAACAATCTTCCTCAACCCCTTCATCGGCTTGATAGATAAGATTATCGAAGTTATACTCAGTCATAGTAGAAGTGTTATCAAAGGAATCCAGGTGATTTATTATGCACAAGTGATGTGCTTATTTCAGAATCTGTTTTATGAAAAGAAAGGAAAAGGAAAACAAAATAAAACATTGCCATTTTATTATTTTTTATGAAAAATTTTAAACTGAAAGAAAGAGACCAAAATTTTGAATGTAAAAATGTCCTTTATTTATGATAAACTAAAATTGCATATAATGCAAGGGATGCCCTACAATGGATCCGTGCACCTTGGGTAGAGTGCAAGACTTGACATGCGTATCAAATGGAAAAAACACAGAAAATGACTCTGAATGGGAAGTCACTTAAATGATGTCCTCCGCAAACCAATTACTTAATTCCTCACCCGGTACACATGGTCGTACCTAGCTATCTAGATCGCAGTCGCTATCAGCGTCTTCTCCAGCAGCAGTAATCATCTAATTAGGATCGAAACCCCCCCGCTTGAGAAGCTTATTGAACCCTTTCTCTGAGACCCCACAGATTGGCCTGGCGTGTATCCTATTCCAAAGCCTTGGAAGTTGCTTTCTTGCACGACTTCCAAAGCCTGCCTATAGGAAGCTATGGAAGTACCCACTTTATCAACAATCTTAGCCACAAAATTGGGAGAAACGTCGTTAATGTTGACAGCCTCAAAAGCTTGGCACAACGTCTCATGGATTTCCCCATCCATTTCAACGTACTTGAATGTAGACAAGCTGCTCACAAAAATGTCTTCTTCTCCATAGACGGTGACCACTTTCCTGTAAACAACATATTTCAGTTTCTGATGCAATATGGAGGTCACTGCCCCAGCAGCATGGATCCATAGGCGACCAAGAAGACATTTGTACGCCGATTGTATATCCATGACGTAAAATGTACTCTTGAATATTTGGGACCAAATCTTGACTGGTAGCTATACTTCTCCGAAGACTGATCTCTTAGATTCATCGAAAGGTCTTACTACCAGATCACAGGGAAGCAATATGATCCCATCTACATCAATTTTCATCAATTCCTTTTTAGGTAGAACATTCAATGAGGACCCAATGTCCACCAACACATGGGAAATAACTCATTTGCATTCCATACTAATATGCAGCGCTTTGTTGTGATTTCTTCCTTCTGAAGTCAAATCCATGTCTATAAAACCTAGTCCATGATTAGTGTTTACATTTGCAACCACAACTTCCAATTGATTAACAGTTATTTCTTGTGGAACATACACCATATGTAACACTTTCAGCAAAGCTTCTCATTGTGCCTGAGAACACATCAGCATGGATAGTATTGATATCTTGGACGGAGTTTGATTAAGATGTTCTACTACTTTGTAGTCGCTCTTCTTTATGATTCTCATAAACTCCTTAAAATAACTTTGCTCTGGAACATGAGTCACAACATCTTCCATAGCCACTTGTTTACCCTTATCCCGTGCAACAACTTCAGCTTTAGTGTTGGTTTTGAGAGCATGGGGAGGAAACAATCTTCTAATTCTCGTAAAACCACCCATACCTCCAACATTCACAATGATGGGATCAATTGTCACCAGAATCTTATCTTCAACTTTTTGTCCCTGTACATATACGTCCACGCCATAGCTCCACGGAACAGCTCTTTCGTTGTCATACGGTACATGACCTAGAACAATAATGGTGACCGGGCTTACCTCTTGAGGTACATATATTGTAATAGGCTATGGATGAAGAGGCACTGGCATATCTTCAGGAGTGAAATAGATAGTTACTGTAGACACGGTGTTGCTTTTGTTGTTAATCTTGTCAAACTGTAAAGACCCTTTCAGTCATCAAACTATGAATTCCGGCCCTTAACTTGACACAACCATTCTGAGACAACAAACAATCTTCACAATCTCTAGCACAACCTGGTGTCGCTCCCCCGAAAAGACACCTAGTCAGATAGATTACAGACGCAAACGGTCGGCGAAAGGAGAAAATGAAGTGAAGTGAATAGAGTCGCCAGCTAGGCATTTTTATCCCGAAGGAAATGTAAGGCTGCATAAACCTAGAAAGACATGGATAAGACGGTTGCGAACCAGAGAAACTGAAAAAGGGGGTTGGTTACAACCTGGGAAGGTATTAGCACCCAGATTGTCCGTCGTACTCGACGAGATCCATGCTTGAAAGGTTGTGTTTAAAGGGGTAGTGTATGTGTTATCTATGTGCAAAAGCTGAGAAAAAGAATATACAGGTGTCAGTGCAAAAGGTTGATGCTCAGGAGCTGAGGCTTAAAAGAGAATGCTGGAAAAAAAGGGAAAACACACATTCTTTTATTCGATAACTGTTAAGTTATGCCTACATATCCTCTCGTGCAATGAGGAAGTCAGAACACCATAGTTCGACTCAAAGAGACTGGAAAATAAATTGACTGTGAACTGCCTACTTGTCTATGCTCAAGTGTATGACTCGTCTGGCTCGAGTGCTAACTGTCTTGCATTAGACGGAAGAAGCAAGTTCTCGCTTATGAATGAGTGTGGTAAGAAAAGAATCCCGAAGGAGACGATTATTGTTTGTTTTTATGTTTTCAGTTTTGTTATTGTTTTTGGAGTTTTTCATAAGTTAATGAGCTTAAGCCTAAATCAAAGGTTGTAAACTCATTATATTCTCCCTGATTAGGGATAATGAGCCTACTTAAGTGTGAAATAAACATCTCAACTTAATTTCCATGATGATGTAGGATTAAGATCATTAACCTACTTGTGATTATTAAAGTGTTTTTTTGGTTTTTTTGTTTAGTGTTAAGTAATGAGTTTAATCTCTAATCACAGATTAGTGAACTCATTACACCATCCTAATAGAAGGATAACAGATGAGAACACTTAATCTGAGGAAGATAACTCAACTTAATCCATGGTTAGGGATTAAATTCATTATATAATAAGCCTTTATTAAGTGGATTTTAATTAAGGATGAGATTAAGAAGTGAGTTTTATGATTTGTAAGACAACTTGAGGGGGGACTTGTCCATTAAACACTAGGGTTAGTCCTTCTTAACCATAAAGGAAGAATTAGAACCCTAATGTAAGGCCCAAGTTACAAGTTAATGTCTTAGTGATTATTTTATGGATTGATTAAGAGGTTTAAACAGATTAAGGGTTTAACACTTAGGATTAAAGTTATACACTCCATCCTAAGATAAGGATGCAAGCATAACCCTAATTCCAAAGTCCTAAGACCTTAAAGGTTTAGTCTCTAATGATGAGATGAGAAAAGAGACACAAAGAAGACTCAAAGGAAAAATACTAAAGGGAAACTAATAAGTTCTAGAAATTTATCATGCTTGGAAGTCCTAGGTTTTGTGAGGCTTGAGAGAAGAAGTCTTCAAGGAAGCCACCAAGGAGAAGCAAGATAGGAAAGAGATGAGATGAGAAGAGAAAGAAAGGAAGAGAAGCACAAGTGAGGAAATCCCACTCAAAGACAAGTAAAAATGCAGCAAGGATGCAATATGAAGGTATGAGAAGAGGTGGGAGGTTAAGGCAAATCCACCTCCCAAACAACTTACCATTAACCCTGAAAAGTTAGTACAAGATGCAATATGAAAGGAATGAAATGAAATGAAGCAAATGTAAGTGAAAATACCAAGACCAGAAGCATGTACATGATGCAAATGATGCTATGATATGAAGAAAAGACATACAAGATGAATATGTGTGATCATACAAAAGAATGAATGCAAATGAAGCATGTAGGAAGCATGTAAACACATGGATGTTTATGAAATGAAATGGATGCAAAGCATAGAAAATGTATGGATAAATGATCAAGCAATGTTCAAGCAATGTCTTAAGATGTCTAAGATGGCATACAAATGCTTAGAATGGCATGGCAAGTTCACATGTTCATGCAATGCAATGGAAGATGCAAGTAAAGATGCAAAATTAGGGTTATATGGCAACATGAGATGCAAATGGCCAAAACAGAAGCATATGACATGATAAAAAAATTGCAAATGAGCTCAAACAAACCCTAATCCCATATGATATCACACCCCAAAGGAGAAGGTCTAACTCTTAACCCAATGAAAGTTATGATTTTTCTAAGTTTGCTAGGGTTCTTGGGTGCTTCAAAAGGAAAAATGCAAATAAAATTGAAAATGCAAGATAAATTCATGCCAAAAATATCCTAGATACTACATGATATGTGTAAAACAATGCAAAAAGATACATATTCAAACCCTTCATGGTTAGGCAGAAAAGATTTTTCAAAGGTTAGGGTTTAAAAATGTGATTTTATGAACCCCAAATTCAAAGAAAATTGTCAAGTTATTATCAAAACCAAAACGAAATTTGTATGAAGGGTTTGAAAATGTTTCTAAATGTGTTAAGATGCAACATGATTTTTTTTGGTAATTTTTAGAAACCTAAATGCTATTTTAATTAATTAATTAAAATAAATATTTAAATATATTAAAAATACTTTTTAAATGCAAAAAATAAAATAAAAATTATTTTTTAGGTTGAGAAAAATATTTAAAACTAAAATGCAGAAAATGAAATTTTTAAAAATGATTTTTGGTATTTTAAATAAATTAAACAAAAGAAATGCAATAAAAATGAAATAAAAATAATTAAAATGGGAAGTATGCAAATCCAGTGGCTGAGATTCAAACAAATTTGGTGGGAATTGACTGGCGCGCGTTTGGATGGCTAGGATTAAATCTGGAAATTTAAAATTAATTAATCCTAATTAATTTAATTAATCAGGATTAGGGTTAAGTTGGTCAATCCAAACCATTCGTACGCGCGCGAAGCAAGGATCCAAGGGCTCACATTCAAACCTGGCTAAAACCTTAATTAATAACTCTAATCACTTTCAGGTGACCGGAGCAAGCTCCGGTCATCTTCTCCGGCACCCCTTTCATGCTATCTCACTCAAAACGCAACCCTAAGTCTACAACTCTCCAGAATCAAACATCTAACAACCCTAAACATGAATCCAGCCCCAAAACTCATTTATTTTACATCAAGAACATGAATCAAAGCAAAACGGAAAATTTCACAAAACTTTCAGAAGTACGATACATCCTTATTTCTCAATCATTTTCAAAACAAACTACATCATGGTGATCAGGAGAGCTCATATATTCATTTAGAAACAAAAAATACAAGTTCTGGAAAAAAGTTTGAAGATGAATACCTGAGCTGGAGCTTTACAAACTGATACTTTCTGGACCTCTCCCTTGTGCAAATCCACTCCAATGAATTCCTTGATGATGTTGAAAAGCTTTGCAAAAGTTTATATGGCTTGGTTTGTAAGTTTTGGCTCTGTGGAGGCAGGAATCGTGTTTTTGATTCTTGAGGTTTTAGGCTTGTTTAATGGTTCAGAAATGATCTGGAGGATGTAAGGAGATGATTGATGAAGTTTTCTTGAAGTTTTGTGGTCTGAGCAGAGAGATTCGAAGAGCTCAAGGTTTGGAGTGTTTTTGGGATTCTTGAGTTGTGATCAGTTTCAGGCCAATGAGTTATGTGTTATGGCTTGCATAATGTCCACATATCATGTCTTAATAGGTCAGAAGAGTGGTTGTGGCCTATGCTGATTGGTATGGGTGATTTTGCAAAAAGTCAAGCTTGGTTGTACTTGAGGTATGGGCACGGGTCAGGGCTGGATTTGGGCATGGCTGGGCTCAGCTGAGATCAAGGAAAGCTTATGGATCAGATTTGATGAGCTAGAACACATGGAACTAGGGTTTGTATGAGTTTTGCATATTTTCCCTCTTTAGTGTATCTTGTGATTCAAGGCATGAAATGATCCAATTCTTGGGCCAATTCTGGGTTTTTGAAGTTGCTTGATCATGTTATGAAGTATTTGGGCACATTAGAAGTCATTAGAAGCCTTGGCAAGTGGTTTTGCAAAAATCCCTCTTTGGTGCATTCTTGAAAATTATAGGATTTTTGCCAACTTTGAAGGATTATAACTTGAGTTCCATAATGAATCAAAACATGTTCTTGTACTGTTTGAAAAGGGAAAGACCTAATCTACAACTTTCCTGACCAAGAATTTTTCATTTGAAGCATTTTTGGTTATGAAAGAGGAGGTTGAAAAACTTTCCCAAAATGGAAAGTTTCCATTACAAGTCATTTCCATTTTTGGCAACTTTTCAAATGGCTAAAAAATCTTCAATCTTGTGAACTTCCAACCTCTTCTAAGATCAAATAAAGATCATAGAACTTCAATTTGATGAAAATACCCCTTTGGTTCCATTGTTGGGGGCCTCAGATGCCCTGATTTTGACTTAACTTGCTCAAGAAGTTACCCAGTGAACAGATGACTTCCACAATGAATTTACTCATCAAACTTGGTACACATGATCCTTATAACATCTTAAGAATATTAGAAACAAGAATGGCCCAAAAATTTGGAGTTGAGGCCTCTGAAACCAAAACCCTAATTTTTGTCATTTGTGTAGTGAGAACCCTGGCTCTTCTTCCATGCCTTGCCAGTTCTTGTGAATTCTTGACTTCCATGAAATTTGAGGGACATAATATGATGATAGAACACACATGGACCCTCTTGGAACACTTTGAGGCCTTTGGGATGGCTCATATGGATCTTTGGATTGCTCAGATCACAAACCCTAGATGCAGATGAACTTGAACTTATGCAGTGAAGAAAAAATTTAATATGAGGTGGTATGCTTATGCTAATGCAAACATGAAAGATCACAAGCCATGGTGTGAAATTAGTGAGGGAAAATTTGGGGTGTTTACACCTGGGAACACCTGTCCCTTCAACAAACGGTCCTTTACAACAGCCAATGGAGTCTGGACCTTATCAACATCAATAATCAAACTCAACTGCTCCCCGTCTTCAATAGAATTAACCCTTGCTCCACCATTATGGTTAGGCATCAGGTTGTTGGTGACATTAGGTGGTGGAGCAAAGTTGATGGCTTTTGAGTCAATCAAGTCTTGTACTTTCATCTGTAGAGCTCTGCACGAGGGCAAATTTGGGGTGTTTACACCTGGGAACACCTGTCCCTTCAACAAATGGTCCTTTACAACAGCCAATGGAGTCTGGACCTCATCAACATCAATAATCAAACTCAATTTCTCCCCATCTTCAATAGCATTAACCCTTGCTCCACCATTGTGGTTAGGCATCGGGTTGTTGGTGACATTAGGTGGTAGAGCAAAGTTGATGGCTTTTGAGTCAATCAAGTCTTGTACTTTCATCTTCAGAGCTCTGCACTTCTCTATAGAATAGCCTGGAGCTCCTGAATGAAATGCACAACATACATTAGCATCAAATCCTAGGGGAGGATTTCCAATAGGTGGCACCAGAGTTCAAAGTTGTACCATGTTTAAATCCAACTATCTCTGCAAGAGAGCATCATATGTCACAGGGATAACATCAAAATTACGGTCAGAATGTTTGGGCTGGCGCTGCTGATACGACCTTTGTTGGTTGTTATATTGAGAACGTTGTTGTTGTTGTGGAGAAGGCCCTGATGGAATAGTGACAACAACCACTTGATCATAGTGATTCTGATGATTACGACCTCTTCCTCTGCCGTACACCGCATTGGTTTCACCTTCTCTCCTCCTCTGAGGTCCATCAAAGGGTTTTCTTGCTCTAGACGAGCTACTCGCACCCATATCTTGAATCTTACCCATCTTCAACAAAGGCTTGACCCTCTGTCCATCAATAACTAGATCTGTGAACTTTGTGGCTGATCATGAAGCCAAAAGATCCAAAAACACTCCTTACAATGTTCCCATGAACATGTCTGCCATTTTACTATCCAACAGAGGCGATTGAACCTTAGCAGCCAGCTGACGCCACCGTTGCACGTATTCTTTGAAGCTTTCTTTTGACATCTGGGACATGCTTTGCAACTGAGTGCGGTTGGGAGCCATGTCCATATTATATGGATATTGATAGCAGCCCAATTAGGCTTCATGTACCATTATTGAGATGGCCCTGTAAGGCTATCTTGGAAATAATACATCCACAACTTTTCGTCATCAGTATGTGCAGCAATTCTCCCCACATAGGCTTGGAGATGAGTTTTCGGGCAGGTGGAGCCGTTGTACTTGTCAAAAGTTGGAGGCCTAAACTTGTTCAGGATTCTCACCCCAGGATCTAATCCCAAATCAGCAACATCAAAGCCTAAGGTACTTTGATATTGCATAACACAAATCTGCTCAGCTAGCTCGTCACAAGGACGATACACATCCACATTCTGATTACCCATGTCACCATCAATAAGAGTAAACTTGTCATCCTTACCATCCATCTGAATTTGAGTTGGGCCACCAGTATGAACAAGCACACAAGTACCAATCCTAAGACCATCACCAGTACCATTCCTAGGACCATCACCAGTACCACAATTTCCTTCAACCATTTCTCTAATCTTCTCCTGATTCTGGTGCATACCAGTCATCAGGTTCATAAACTGATCCATTTTATTGTGCAGTTCCATAAGCTCTGTCTGCATTTATTCTATAATATGATTCTTCCTCGATTCTCTATGGTCGGGTATCTATGAACTCTCTTCGCAACAATAATGTCTGAAATTGGAAGAGATGTTAGAAACCTGTGATTGTACCTGCAAAATAGAGAAATGGGGTGATATGTATGCAATGCAAATGTTTGTGCTTTCAATCTCAAGCATTTTTATGCCCTGTTTTGGTATCTGTTAAGGAAAAATCCAGATGGCATTCTGAAATTGCTCTTTGAGAAAATATCTTTGCAAGATATCCCCTTTTCCAGATGACTTTGCACAACCAGGTTTTAAGGCATACAGAGATCAAGAATCTGAATAAGAATTGTGTATTATAAAGCAAAGCCTACAAGGCAAGAGTAAAAAAATCCCTGCAGGGTTACAAGTCTTACATAACTAAACATAAAAATGCAGAAGGAAAATAAATCAGGATTCCTACAATAAGCCTATAGGTAATCCGAATACACAAAAACAGAAAACAAACTAAAACCTAAGGCTGCATGAAGATCTTAGTATCCTCCGCACTAGGTCCTAGCTTAGACCTTGTCTTCTTGACTCCAGCCATGAATTTGAGATTTTCCATCTCTCTAAGTGCTTCCTCTAGCTGCTGGGACTTCTCCTGATGGACCTTGTGAATCAACTTCAATTCTTCCCTCTAGGAGGCTATATGTAGCTCATAACACTCCTCTTTCTCCTGACGCTCTTTTTTACTTTTGTCCCACTTGTCTTGCCACATACTGATGGATAAGTTAGCTTCTCTAAGAGACTTCCTAGCCTTCTTGTATTCATCTTCTCTTTCGATATCCATCAGACCTCTTCTTTTTAAGTAGGCTTCTGTTCCAGCAAATTCCCTCTCTTTGGCTTCTTGATCTTGCTGCATCTTGTGCATCTTCTTTTCTAGAACCTCATTAGCATGAGCAATGCGATGATACAAACCAGTCACCTCTGAAATCTCAACCCTAACCTTATGTAGCTGAGCTTCCAGCTTTTTGAAATCTTCTAAGGGAATAGTAGTCTGTGGAACCATAGTCTGGGGTAACATCTCTTTTGGATAAAGCTGAGACTCTACTGAAAATGGAAAGAGTGTAAACTCCACAAAAATCTTCAACCAGGTAGTGTAAGGATCATACATCTTCGGTTCCACTCTCCTGAACTCTTTCTTTCCTTTTTTCATCTTCCTATTCCAAGCCTGAGATACACTGATAACTACCTCTTCATTGCCTTCAGAGGGAAGATATAGAGATTCAGCTACTTCCTCCACAGATGGAGGATTTCTCAAAGGGTATCCAAATTTCCTTCTTGCTAACACAGGGTTGTAATTAATCAATCCCATCCTCCCCAGCAAAGAAACATTGGGAAAATCACCACAGCTAGTCATCATTTCCTTCCCCAACACGTCTTTGTTACATCCCCAAGTGATATCATCTGCAATTAGTCCCATCAGCCTCCGAGACCATTTCCATTCCCTTTTTAGGTCTTTAAAAGGTCCTGACTTCGGCAGTTGCTTTGCAAACCAATATGCAAACATAGGAACAGAAAATTTGACAAAACCTCCTTTTCTTTCATTTCGGTTGTGGACACCATAGTAGAAATCTCCCAGCAAAGTAGGTATAGGATTTCCTTTAGCAAAGATGGAGACGGCCTCCATGCTCACAAGCCTTTTATCACTAGGAAAACAACTAGCCACGTACACCAGTAAAGCCAACAAAACACTGAAGTATGCCCATTTTCTTTCCTGAGCATATACCAAAGACTCCTTAATAAGCATGTCCCACTGTAACCCTTTACCTTTACTACTGCTCAAACCAAGCTTGACCTTTCCTATGAGCAAATGACAAACCCTGGCTATCTCTTCTTATTGGAGAACTCTTCCTGAAGCATAGTAAGGCGAACTCTCTATGACAGGGATCCGCAGCATGCTGGAAACTTCCTCTAGAGTAGGTTCCAAAATATAATCCGAGAGCATAAAGCACAGTAATGGAGATTCATAAAACTGCAGCAATGTGTGGAAGCTATCTTTCTAATCTTCAGTAGGCTTGCCCATGTAGAATAGTATCTGCCTATACCTTATCTTGAAATCCCCCAGAACTTTGTCATTCATCAAATCCTTCAGCTTAAGAAAATTCTTGACCTCTGGTTGCGGGAAGGTGTAATGAGCATTGTTCTTTCTGGGAATCTTCTTAGCTTCTGCCATCTGGATATGAAAAAGATTGACAAATACCAGAACCGGGAGAAAACACAAATGAAAACCTGAGAAATGAAACACAAAAATATTAATGATGCATATGGTGAAATGTGTAACACGGTGGGAGAACTGTCTTTAGTTATGTTGCGGATAGCAAGAGTCGCCACCGACTTTTATTTTATCCAAAGGAAAGGCATAAAAGAACAGGAAAGACCTTTTAAAAGATTGTTTTGGGTCCGGGGGGTAGGTTATGTAAAGGGAAGGTGTTAGCACCCTTTACATCCATGGTTATCCATGGGCTCTTAGCTACTTAGCTCACTTTAAAATGTTTTTGAAATGTGAAGTGTGTGAATATAAATTTTCTTAAGTGTTTTATAATGATCCATGTACGGATATATATAAAACCTTTGTTTTGAAAATTGTTTAAAATGTATGAAGTGTTTGAAATGTTTTTGAAGAGTGAGCAAGTATCTAAGAGGAACCTACCCTAAATTAGGTCTTTTCTTGTTCTTGAATCCTTTAAATGGTAAGACTATCCCTATTATTAAGGAATAGGTAGTCATTACCTTGGATGTGTGGGACAAGTGAAGGGACATCTGTTATTTAGGCAACTGTGGGGTGTATAAGCAATTCGAAGGGACTTATCATCTTTATTCGAAAGGGACAAGATCATTACGAAGGCAACATTCGAAGGGACTTGATCTTTTTATCTGCTTAGGGACTAGATGATGTGAGATGAGGGACTTTTGCTTTATACACCCTACTTGACCTTTTGTTTAGGCAACTTGAGAGGAAACCCTTAAGAAGTGAGATGGCGATCCAGGATCGACTTACGTGTGTGAGTGTACCAATTTAAATATTTATCTTTAAATTTAATGAGCTAAATTAATTTTTAAATACAAACATATTTCACTCCCTATTTTACTAACCATAGCATTTAAAATAATAATAAAAATTACTACTACAAATATTACATAAGGGATACAATTACATAATAATAATAAATTAAATAAATAAGTAAAAATAAATAATTGGGTTAGTAATAATAATAATAAAAATAATATATAAATAAGTGGGGTTAGTAATAATAAAAATTAATAAGAATAAAAATCAAGAAATTAACATAATAATGAATAATAAATTTAAAAGTGCAATTTTTAATGGATAATTATTTTTTAGATTTTTAAGAAGAAAAATAAACAATCCGTGTTATATACTAATTATTATAAAGATTTAAATTATATATACATGTTATGAAAAATAATGGTTAATTATGATTAAATAAATATATTATAAAAATAAATTATATTTACAAAATTAAATTAGGAGTTTTTAATTATTTTAAGCATACACTAAAATTATTTACATGCAAGAATTATATTAAATAATTATAAACAAATTATAAAATATGTACATAATTAAGGTTTACAAATAAATAAATTAAAAGTTATAATTAAATTT
Organism: Lathyrus aphaca; assembly: GCA_963966055.1. Lineage (NCBI taxonomy): Eukaryota > Viridiplantae > Streptophyta > Magnoliopsida > Fabales > Fabaceae > Lathyrus > Lathyrus aphaca. The sequence goes on from OZ014523.1 coordinate 169,058,438, forward strand.
TATATAAAATAAAATTAGGGTTTGATTATTTTAGAAAAAATACATTAGGATTTACTTATTAATTAAAATATAAACAAGAATTGTGAAATTAAAATAAATAGATAAATTTATATTTACAATTAGGGTTCATAGAAATAATTAGGTTTTAAAAATATTTTAGGGTTTATGAAAATATTAGGGTTTACATGTTTGGAAAAATAAATTAGGATTAATTATCTAATATAAATTAATTATACAAAATTATACAATATTAATAATATACAAAAATAAATATTAAATAATTTTTACTAATAAGATTTAATTTTGAAAAGATGAATTTTAAATTATAGAAAAGAAAATAATGTTATTAACATTTTATTTTATTATTTAGATTTATTTAACAATAATATAAACAAATAAAATAGAAAAAACAAGAAAAATGAAAAAAAGACTTACCTGGACTGGGATTCGAACCCAGTCCCTGAACAATGCAGCCTCAAAGACCAGCAAGCCAGCCACTGGGCTGCGCGCGCGCCAGTGATATGGAAAGAACTCCATATGGTTTTGTTCAAAACCTGAAAAATCATAATAAAACAAAACAAAATAGCACAAAAAGGCCTGGGGAATGTTTCGAACCCAGGACCTTCACACAACAAGCAAGCATTCTTACCATCCATCCAGAAGGGTGCATCTGATGCATAATCCACAACAAGTTATAATATATTAAGTCATATGGTTAAATGGAAAAAATAAGAAAAAGGTTGCTGCACCCAGGGATCGAACCAATGGCCTAACCCTCACAAGGACAAGTTTCCAACCATCAGGCTAACACGCACGCTGTGAAATACAAACCAAACGTAAATAATAAAAAAACAAACAAATATTTGAATCCTGGAATTCGCGCCAGGGTCTTCGTCTTCCTCCAGGTTACCTTCAAATTTTGCTGCGAATTCATCTACGCATTTTCCTGCGAGTTCTTGATATCCAGAACCTGCGAATTTCAACTAGCAAGCAAACAATACAATTTTCTTCAATTAATTAAGGCATTGTGATCCCCAGAGCTTACACAATCATCCTATGTTTTCCAAATTCATTTATATTAGGTTTAGTATGAAGCCCTAAAAGCTTGGCCGAAACCCTAGCCATGGCAATTCCTTAAACCTGTAGCAAAACTTCAATTAAACCATCCAGAAACAATCAACAACTCAATATAAACATGAAACAATGATCAAATCTCATTTATAATACACAAATATAAGAAAACGAAAAAATAATCAAGGCATGAAAAGTTTTATTCGGGTTATGCACTATGTCATGTTTTTGATGCTTTTAATGATTGGAATAGGTTCAATGATGTCCATAAAACATGTATCAACCTTCAAATTGCCTTGAAAGAGCTTGAATCGTGAAATCCGAATTGTGTTTTTGGTGAGTTTTGGAAAATTGGAAACTTACTCTTGAGGCAGAAAATTCGTGCTTGTGCATTGTGATATGTTTGTATACTTATAGTTGAGTGAAGCTAGGTCAAAAAATTGGATCATTGTTTGGACTTTTTGATTTTTGGAGATTAAAAAAGATTATGACTTAAATTTCATATATTTTTGAATGAGACCTTTCTATCTTAAGACAATCATCATCAATTGTGTATCAATTTAATCCAATTCATGTTTATGATCTTCTAGAATCAAAATATATTTTAAATTTTCATATTTGATATTTTATTTAAATTTAAAATGATTTTTAATATAAAAAATCATAATAAATAAAATAAATAAAATAAAATAATGAAAATATCAAATAAATTTTGTGCATGATGTCATGGAACACCTTGGGTCACAAAAAGTTCAACCCATTTGAAAGAATTTGGTTTTAAGACCCTATTTTCTTCATACACCATCCAAAAATTTCCCAACTTTGCAAGGGCACATATCCTTAAATTTTAATGCTATGAGTGTGTTCTTGGACATTTTGGAAAGCTTAAAGAGTCCTATAACCAACCCCATTGTTTTCATGTCCATATCATTTACCATTCTCAAGTTATGCCCTTTTGAAGTTGTTGACTTTTTATTGACTTTCAAAAGGACCTATAATATCTTAGCTCATACCTTCCAAATGAAGCATTTTTGGGCTTGGCTTGTGAGACACAAAGTTGTAGAGAATTCAATTTCCTTCAAAATGAGCTTTGGATGGGAAAAATTTGATGAAGTATGTGAAAGTTATGGCTGGTCAAAATTCAGTTGACTTTTCCTGAAGAAACCCTAATTTAGAAACCTCTGATTCTTGATGATCTGAAATCTCCTCGATGAATCATGATCAACCCTTGATCAAATGATGAATTTTACTTCATATACTTGATGTTGGCAAAAAATCATGAAGTTTGAATTTGGTTTGACCACAGTTGACCTCAGTTTGACTTTTTAACTACTTTGACTGATTTTGACTTATCTGATCATCTGACTGAGCAAACCATTGAGAAAAGTCTTGAAACTTGTCATCGGGATTCTTAAACACATATAAGATGTTATGAAGCTCACTTGAAGTCTTGGAAGTCCATTTAGCCTGATTAAAGTCAAAACCCTAGTTTTGGATGTCCTGCTTAGGAAGATGCATTGTCTGAGGGAATTGTCAAATCTTCTGACTAATTGTGAACTTTGTGAACCTTGTGAACCTCATAAGATGTCTTGTGAACCTTGTGAACCTCATGAGGAGTCTTGTGAACCTTGTGAACCTCATAAGAGGTCTTGTAAAGCTTGTTAACCTCATATGATGTCTTGTGAACCTCATGAGAGATCTTGTGAACCTTGTGAACCTCATAAGATGTCTTGTGAATCTTGTGAACCTCATAAAGTGTCTTGTGAACCCTTTGAACCTTATAGTACACAAAGTCTTGTTTTGTGAGGGAAAATTTTGGGGTGAAACAGCTGCCACTGTTCAAGTTTCTGAAACCTGAGGGGTTAGATTGGTATATGTGCCACTCGTGACCTGGAAGGTTGAAGGGGATTTAACACAAAAACCCAAAAATTTGCACTCACTGGTGCGTAGAGTGATATTGATGACTAGCTGTATATGCTTGAGTGGGCTTAAAGATGCCACTTGGAGAAAAGTTCTTCAAATACATCTCTTGGAGGATAAAGTAGTCCAAAATATGAAGATATAGCTTTTTGGGAAGATAAACAACGGCCCAAAGTAATGATTGCTTTCAGGAGGATAAACAACGTCCTGAGGTATAAGTATAACTTTTGGGAAGATAAACAACGGCCCAAAGAAATGATAGCTTTCAGGAGGATAAATAACGTCCTGAGGAAATGATAGCTTTCAGGAGGATAAACAACATCCTGAGGTATAATGATAACTTTTGGGAAGATAAACAACGGCCCAAAGAAATGATTGCTTTCAGGAGGATAAACAACGTCCTGAGGTATAATGATAGCTTTCAGGAGGATAAACAACGTCCTGAGGAAATAATGATAGCTTTCAGGAGGATAAACAACGTCCTGAGGTATAATGATAGCTTTCAGGAGGATAAACAACGTCCTGAGGAAATAATGATAGCTTTCAGGAGGATAAACAACGTCCTGAGGTATAATGATAGCTTTCAGGAGGATAAACAACGTCCTGAGGTATAAGTATAACTTTTGGGAAGATAAACAACGGCCCAAAGTCATGATATGGCTTTTGAGTAGATAAACGACGTCTCAAGATAGCCTTCGGGAAGATAAACGACGTCCCATGATAATGAGGTAACCTTTGGGAAGATAAACAACGGCCCAAGGTCATGATAGCTTTCAGGAGGATAAACAACGTCCTGAGGTATAAGTATAACTTTTGGGAAGATAAACAACGGCCCAAAGTCATAACATGGCTTTTGAGAAGATAAACGACGTCTCAAGATAGCCTTCGGGAAAATAAACGACGTCCCATGATAATGAGGTAACCTTTGGGAAGATAAACAACGGCCCAAGGTCACAAGTTGTTGATGAAGTTTGTCTGCTGGAGAATTAATCTGAAAAACAAGATTATAACATTCTGTATGATAATATTAGTTTATGCATTATGTATGCATGTATAATATGATGCACTTAAGTAATGTATTATGTACTTATGGATATATATGTTATGGTATGATGTAAATGATGTATATATGTATCATGCAGCTCGAAGCGCCTGGATATCTTCGTACAACAACTGCTGGCCAGGGAAACTAAATCCCGATTTGTTGCTGAAGAATATGAGGAACTCGTTCCCGTCTTGTTTGATAATATAGTATATATAACCTCCCGTCTTCGTTCGATAGTAAGGTATACATAACCTCCCGTCTCCGTTCGATAGTAAGGTATACATAACCTCCCGTCTTCATTCGATAGTACTCCTATTGGAAAAATAAATTCCCGACTATCCGTATGAGGATAAAAGAGATGGAAATAAATTCCAGGGGAGATGTGACTCGAAGTATTTATGAAGATGGATTTGTCCTACTGGGGATTTGTAGTTGTCTTGTAGGGATGAACCGACGAAGCTTCGTTGAATTCCTTCCCTCGTTCGTCCTTAGTAAATACTATTACTGCATTTTCATGCATTTCTGGTAAACATCAATCATATTAAGCATTTTATGTATTTCTGGTAAACATCAATCATATTCAAAAGCATACATACATTCAAACACAACTAATGGACGTTTCGCTTATGTAAATAGGGTAAAAGTAAATCTGGATTCAAAGATGAAATTTTATTTATATCACAAAGGGGCCTATACACATGCAAGTTGGTACAAGGAGACAAAAATCCTAGTAAGAGGAATTCGTCATAAATTTTTTTACAAAACAAAGAAAATCAGCTATGTGGGAAATAATCCTATTGAGTTTCAATTCTACTATTGCCATTATCTTCAAGTATCTCATCTTCTGCTGTTGAGATGGAAACGATTGGATTGAGCTTTATCTGTTCGAGCTTGATTAAGTAGCACAACTGGTTGTAGTTACATGGGTGATCCAAACGAGACATAGTCATACGCTTTAATCCCTATCTTTTGCCTGGATTGCCCTTTCAGGTTTTCAATCCACCGGGATACCCTTTTTTTCCCAAGCCGCCTTTTCAGGTTTTCGACTTGCCGGGTGTACATTTTTTTATATATCCCTAATTTTTGCCCGAACCCTTTTAGTTTGCCGGGATGCCCTTATTTTTGCCTAGTCCAGTCAACCTAGCAGGTCTCTTTTTATGCGTAGTATTTTTTAACTATGTCTGCGTTTACAGGCTGCGAGAAGTCTTCACCACCCATAGTAGTAAGTATCATGGCACCTCCTGAAAACACTGTTTTGACCACAAATGGTCCTTCATATGTTGGAGTCCACTTGCCCCTAGGATCACCCTGTGGTAATATGATACGCTTGATTACCAAATCACCAACCTGATATACCTTTGGCTTAACCTTCTTGTTGAAAGCCTTGATCATTCGTTTCTGGTACATCTGGCCATGACAAACTGCTGCTAACCTCTTCTCATCAATCAAATTTATCTGGTCAAGTCGGGTCTGAATCCACTCATCTTCATCCAAGCCTGCCTCCTTCATAATTCTTAAGGAGGGAATCTGAACTTCAATGGGCAGAACTGCTTCCATACCATAGACTAAGGAGAATGGGGTTGCCCCTGTTGAAGTGCGTATTGTAGTACGATAACCATGAAGAGCAAATGGTAACATCTCATGCCAATCCTTGTAAGTAACAGTCATCTTCTGTATAATCTTCTTAATGTTCTTATTTGTAGCTTCAACTACCCCATTCATCTTTGGACGATACGGAGAAGAGTTGTAATGCTTAATCTTGAACTGCATGCAGAGATCAGTAATCATGGTGTTGTTCAGATTAGAGCCATTGTCAGTAATAATCCTTTCAGGGATGCCATACCTACATATAAGATTATTCTTAATGAATCGAGCCACCGCATTCTTAGTAACAAATGCAAATGAAGCTGCCTCCACCCACTTTGTGAAGTAATCAATAGCAACCAGGATGAAACGATGCCCATTAGAAGCAGTAGGCTTGATCTCACCAATCATATCAATGCCCCACATGGCAAAAGGACAAGGAGCAGTCAACACATTCAACGGTGATGGAGGTATATGTACTTTATCACCATAAATTTGACACTTGTGACATGTTCTGGAGTGTTGATAGCAATCAGCTTCCATGGTAGACCAATAGTAACCTGCTCTCAAAATCTTCTTTGCCATGGTATGACCACTAGAATGAGTGCCAAAGATCCCATCATGCATATCTTGCATAATCTCTGTTGCTTCCTTCTTATCCACACAACGAAGCAAAGTTGAATCATGATTGCGCTTGTACAAAATTCCATTACTTAGAAAGAACTTAGCAGAAAACCTTCTCAGAAACTTCCTATCTTTGACAGATGCCTCTTCAGGGAATTCCTGAGTTTCAAGATATCTTTTCACTTCATAGAACCAAGGCTTCTCCTCTGTTTCTTCAGTGTCAATCTCATTGCAGTATGCAGGCTTTTCAAATCTATCAACAGTAATCTTGGGAGCCTCATCATCCCAGCTGATCTCAAACATAGATGCCATGGTGGCTAATGCATCTGCCAACTGATTTTCTCTTCGTGGAATATGTCCAAAGGTAATCTCTTTGAAATGTGGGATCAGAGACAACACATACTCTCTGTAAGGAATGAGATTATCATGCTTGGTATCCCAATCTCCTTTGATCTGACTTACTACCAGGGCTGAATCTCCATACACATCAAGGCACTGAATCTTCATATCAATAGCAGCTTTAATACCCAGGATACATGCCTCATACTCAGCCATGTTATTGGTACAATAGAAACACAATCTTGCAGTAATCGGGGTATGACAACCTTCAGGGGAACTGATCACAAAACCAACACCATTACCAAGTGCATTAGAAGCTCCATCAAAAACCATAGTCCATCGGGATCCTTGTTCAGGTCTGTCATATTGTCCAGGTTCTTTAGTAATAATCATAATGTCTTCATCAGGGAACTCAAAACTCATTGATTGGTAATCATCCACTGCTTGATGAGCCAAATGGTCAGCTACAACACTTCCTTTAATGGCCTTCTGAGTAGTATACTGTATGTCATATTCTGTCAAGATCATTTGCCATCTTGCTAATCTTCCGGAGAGAACAGGTTTCTCGAATATGTACTTGATTGGATCCATCTTCGAAATTAATAAGGTAGTATGAGTCAACATATATTGTCTTAGTCGGCGAGCAGCCCATGCCAAAGCGCAGCAAGTTTTCTCGAGCAGTGAGTATCTTGTTTCACAGTCGGTAAACTTTTTGCTAAGGTAGTATATTGCCTGCTATTTTCGACCAGACTCGTCATGTTGCCCCAATACACACCCCATTGAGTTGTCTAATACTGTTAAGTACATAATCAAGGGTCTTCCATCAACTGGTGGCATCAAAATTGGAGGTTCTAGCAGATATTTCTTGATTTCATCAAATGCAGTCTGGCAATCATCATTCCACTCCATTACCTGATCTTTCTTCAACAACTTGAAGATTGGCTCACAGGTAGCTGTTAATTGTGAAATAAATCTTGCAATGTAATTCAATCGTCCCAAGAAACCTCTAACTTCCTTCTCAGTACGGGGAGCTGGCATCTCTCGTATAGCTTTCACTTTTGCAGGATCTACTTCAATACCTTTTCCACTGACAATGAAACCCAAGAGTTTACCAGATCTAACTCCAAAAGTACACTTGTTTGGATTCAATCTCAACTTGTATTTCTTCAACCTCTTAAATAACTTATGCAGATGATCAAGATGTTGCTCTTCATTCTCGGACCTGGCTGTCATATCATCCACATACACCTCTATCTCATGATGAATCATATCATGAAACAAAGCCACCATAGCACGCTGATATGTTGCCCCTGCATTCTTCAAACCAAATGGCATCACTTTATAGCAAAAGGTTCCCCACTATGTAACAAATGTTGTCTTCTCCATATCTTCAGGTGCCATCTTGATTTGATTGTAACCAGAGAAACCATCCATGAAAGAGAATACTTTATGCTGAGCAGTGTTGTCTACCAGAACATCAATATGAGGAAGTGGAAAGTCATCTTTGGGGCTAGCCTTGTTCAAATCTCTGTAGTCTACACACATACGTACCTTACCATCTTTCTTAGGTACCGGCACCACATTTGCAACCCACTGAGGATAAGAAGTCACAGCTAAGAACCCTGCATCAAACTGTTTCATTACCTCTGCTTTGATCTTCTCTGACATTTCAGGACGCATGCGACGAACCTTCTTCTTCTTTGGACGACAATCTTCTTTTACCGGTAAACAGTGAACCACAATGTCTGTATCCAACCCTGGCATATCTTCGTAGGACCAAGCAAAGATCTCCACATAATCATGTAACATCTGAATCAACCTGCTCTTGACACTATCCTCCAATTCAGCCCCTATCTTGACCTCTTTCCTGTTTTCTTCAGTTCCCAAATTCACAACTTCAACTGGCTCTTCATGTGGCTGTATAGCTTTCTTTTCTTGTTGTAACAACCTAGCAAGCTCTACAGGTACTTCACAATCGTCCTCATTTCCATCTTCAGCTTGATAGATTGGATTCTCGAAATTATAATTGGCAATAGTAGAACTGTTATCAATAGGATCCAGAGTGGATAAGGATCTGCATTTTAGTGATGTGGGTGTGTGTAAGAACACATAGCTGATAAAATAAAAATAAAGGAAAAGAAAGACAAGGAACACAATATTTACGAAAATGAAACGTCCACTGATTTTTATTGAATGAAGTATGCAAATGAAATGACATCCCGTAACAAGCACACCATTGTGCCCTGGGTAAGGCACAAGGCTTAAGAGTTTTAATTGTTCAAAAATTAAAACTTTAAAAGTGACAACACAGTAATAGTATTTACTCCTGACTAAAGGAGATAGGAATAACGTCTTCCGCCTTCCAGTTATTGAGTCCAACACCCACAGTAGGAAAAATCCAAGCATCCAAGTTGTAGTCTTCCTCATAGTCACCCACAACATTGATCTGATTCTTCATAATCCCCTGATTTGTGATACGAATGGCACGAGCACGACGAACAGCCTTCTGGGACTCTGCAGTGAAAGCCAAACCAAATTTGTCAGACTTGTACGGAATGTCAGGAAGCTGAACCCAAATAGTACAACCACCTTCATCCACCACAGCTCTAGCATATTTAAGGGAGGCCATTGTAGGAGGTACTCTGGTGACCACAGGGACTTTCTTGACAACAGAAGGAGCTTCATAATCATTAACAATCCAAGGAACCACTTCAAATGTCTGACACGGAGTTTCAACATATTCACCTTCCACTTCAAGATATTTAAAGGTGTTCACATGGCTAATCATATACCCTTCCTCTCCGTAAACAGTAACAACCTTCCCTTCTACTGGATACCTCAGCTTATGATGCAAAGTAGAAGTTACAGCACCTGCCCCATGGATCCAGGGACGCCCAAGCAAACAAGAATAAGAAGGACGAATATCCATGACAAAAAAGGTAGCATTGAAGACCTGAGAACCTACTTTGATTGGGAGATCAATTTCTCCATGCACCACTCTTCTCGAGCCATCAAAAGCTTTCACCACTATATTGCTGGGCTTCAACACAGCATCTTCAGGACTAAGCTTATTCAGAAGTTCTTTGGGCAACACATTCAGAGAGGAACCATTGTCTATTAATACATGTGACAGGGTAGTGCCCCTGCATTCAATAGAGATATGTAGAGCCCTATTATGGTCCCTCTTGGCCGGAGTCAAATCAACATCGGAGAAACCTAACCCATTATCATAGGTCAAGTGTGCAACACAATTTTCAAACTGGTCAACAGAAATTTCATTTAGTACATGAGCAGTCCTCAGAAATTTAATCAGGGCCTTGGCATGAGCCTCAGAGTACAACAATAAAGACAACATAGAAATCTTGGAGGGAGTATGCCCCAATTGATCAACAATGTCATAATCACTCTTGCGAATGATTTTCAATACTTCTTCCATCTGCTTAGAAAGATCATCATCAGCTGGTATATCAGTTGGTAGGGGTTCAATAACAGGACCTTTGCCCCGAGCATCAGTAGTGGAGGTAGTAGCTGGAGTAACTGTACTCTTGGAGGTGATTGGAGGAGAGAAAACTCTTCCGCTTCGTGTGATCTTACTAGATCCAACAATATTATCAACATCAATATTTTCATCAGCAACGGGTGTATCAGCTAAGGGTTCCTGCTTAACACCATGGATATAAACATCAGACCCATAATGCCAAGGCACAGCTTTATCAGAAGTATACGGAATAGGATCAGGAGTGGTAATGATCATAGGACCCACTCTAGCTTCACCAACAATCTTCACAGGGCCTTCAGCAGTAATCTTAATTGGACCCTTATGAGTGATTTTGACAGGTCCCTTGGACGTAATCCTTACCGACACTTTATCAACCATATCCACCTCTTCAACCTTTGCACCTTTAGTTATATGACCCACCATACTTTCCACAGAAGGTGGTGTCCTCTCAAATACTATGGTGTAATTATTCATGAGGCGTTGAATTTCGTCCTTCAACCTCCAGCAACTATTCGGCTTATAGGCACAATAGACACAATCTTCACGACAACCTGGAAAGAACCCAACTTGTACTAACTTCTTCTTAATAACAGACAATGGTGTAGTCAACTCTGCAGCTGAAGAAATATGTGAATCTTCATCGATGGCATTGACAGTCTTCTCATGATTTGGCATGGGAGCAGTAATCACATTTGGAATACCCGGAGGGTCAAACTCAATTTCCCCAACATCAATCATGTCCTGAATTTTGTTCTTCAATACCCAGCAACTATTGGTATCATGTCCCTGACAATTTGAATGATATGCACATCGTGCATTAGGATTATACCTGGGAGAGGTGACATTGGGATTCTGAGGAGGATCTTTCAAAGTGATAAGTTCAGCTTTCAACAAGTGTTGCAAGGCTTGGGCCATTGACATGTTGATCTTAGTGAACTGCCTTCTAGCTCTCTGTTGATTTCCCTGTGGCTGCTCTGGTGTTGTAGGAGTTGGATTGGAGATATGAACTGCACTCACAGACTGATGCCTTCTATTACGATCAGGTTGATCATAAACAGCATTTGCCTCTTTCTTCCCACTGGGAGGCTTCTTTGCAGCACCTGATGAAGAAGCACCCACTTGAATCTTGCCACTCCTTATACCACTTTCTACGCGCTCTCCTGTCATTATCAACTCAGTGAAGCCAGATGATGAGCTTCCAATGAGATGACTGTAAAAGGGACCATTCAACGTACACATGAACATATCAACCAACTCCCTGTCAGTTAAAGGGGGTTGTACTCTTCCAGCCAAATCTCTCCACTTCTGGGCATACTCCTTGAAATTTTCTTTAGCACCCATAGACATGCTCTGCAGTTGCATGCGAGTAGGGGCTAAATCAACATTGTATTGATATTGCTTATAGAAGGCTTCAGCAAGATCATTCTAATCACGGATGTTGACACTCTCCAACTGATAGTACCATTCCAATTGAGCTCCAGATAAACTCTCTTGGAAGAAATGGATCCACAACTTCTTATCAGCAGTATGGGGTTGGATCCTCCGGACATAAGACCTCAAATGCAGCTTGGGACAAGAAACACCATCATAAACTACAAAGGTAGGAACCTTGAAACCAATGGGTATGACTACCCCAGATATCAAACTCAGGTCTTCAAAATCCATCCCATAAGACTTTTGCAATTCCATAGCATCCATTCTATCCACCAGCATCTTGAATTTATCTTCATTAGGCTCATGATAGTAGTTAGCTTCAGAATCAGAGTCCCCCATTGTATTGTGGAGACTGCCTCCCTCTTTCTCAGACTCTTCAGACTCATAATCTTCAACCTGTTTTTTGGTCTTGACAGGACCTCTGAACCTTCTTCCCATGTTGATCAGGCCCCCTGATCTTCTAGTCTTCTTAGTCTTCTTGGCCAGCAGTGTCTTCAATTCATCCTGCCCCTTGGACAAGTTCAGGATCAGCTCTTGGAACTGTGCATTTTGTTCCTAGAGATCCTTAACTGTTTGCTCAAGAGCCATTGCTGAAATAAACAGCGAGAAGATAAGAAACCTGTGCACAATAAACCTGTGATGCAATGATATGCGTATGCAATGTTTTCAAGGACCGCAGGATTTAAATTTGCTTAAACAAACAAGAAGGTAAATTTTTATTAGTAATAAATTTGTTTTGCCCTTTGGGCTTACAAAATGAAATGAAATAAATACAAAAGATGGGGTTTTAAGTCTCCCATGGACGTTTCCTCTTTGTGTTGAGGTATGAGTTGAGATTCCGCTCCTCGTGAAGTTGCTTTGTTAGCTCCAAGATTCTTTCTTGACTTGCTTTGTAATGAGCGTCGAAAGTATCCCTTTGCTCCTTCAACTGGATCCAGGACCTCTGTAAGTCTTCCATGTCAGTGGGCATGTCTAGGTGAAGGATGGTATAAGAGGCATCTCCTTCAGCAACAGGCTCCATAGTAACTGGCAGGATGGCAGGATATGGCATCATAAGAGTCTGAGCACGAGATCGCACCCATCTGAGGTAATATTCCATAGGAATAGTGCACTTGGGCTCCAGAGTCTTGCTGTCAACCTTGTTCACTTTTCCCCATGCTCGTATGAACCTCTGACGGTAACCTTGCAGATCGTTGTCGTAGTCAAACACAATACCCTGAATCAACATGTCATGTGTACCATCACTCCGAGCGTAACCAAAATGCCGTAAAGCTAAGGAAGGGTTGTAAGTAATGCCTCCTCTTATGCCTAGAAGTGGCACATTAGGAAACTCCCCACAACGGTCAATGATAGTGACATTCTCCATAAATCTGGAGCACCAATGGATATCTGAATGAGAGAGTGACATGATCCTTTTAGACAACCTGAACCCTTGTTCATTCTTCATCACTGAGCGAGGAAGGTGAGAAATAAACCACCTAGATAGCAAAGGTATGCAACACATCAAATTTCCTCTTGCCCTTGTAGTACGAGTATTAAGAGAATGTAGAATGTCTCCAAGAAATGTAGGCACTGGGTTGTGACTCAGGAATATGTTGATGGCATGCACGTCTATGAACTGATCAGGATTGGGGAACAACACTAAACCATAAATCAACAAGGCTAAGATCTCCTCAAAAGCATCATGGCTCATAGCCTTCAAGAACACTTGAGCTTTATCCATTAATACCTTAGCAAGAATACCCTTAACTCCACTTCTCGTTTCTAGAACAATGTATGACTTCTTCAGATGTAGAGCTGCAGCAATAACCTCAGGTTTAGGCTCTTTCTCCAAGCCTGTGAAGGGTCTTTGATCAAGAACAGGTATACCCAGAAGTTTAGAGAACTCTTCCATTGTAGGAACCAGCTGATAGTCGGGGAATGTGAAGCAATGGTGCTTAGGATCAAAGAACTGGAACAGAACACTCATCATATCTTCATTGAATCCTGAGGTGACTAGATCCAATAGGTGACCATGTCTCTTGATGAACTGGGAGTGTTCAGACACTTGAGAAACCAACTCTTTAAGCTTAACAGGTATCCCTACAAAGTTGATCCTGATAGTGTTTCTACAGGCAGAAGCCATGACCTGCAACAAAGAACAAAGATAAATCCTTTGGTCCTTGAAATGGTTAGTGAAAATGCTATGCTTATGATGCATGATGATGTCATGATGTTATGCTCAATCACAAACATGTGGCACACACAAACAAGTCACACCATAGCCCTAGGTTTAAAGGGTTGCATGAGGTTCAAAGGTAAGTACCCTCCTCGGAAGTTAGTTGGTTCATCCTGTCCTATAAAGTAACTAGGTTCTAAGGGATCTCAATATCATTGATCCTTCGCAAGGGTGGTTGTTCAGTAGGCAACTTACTTGCCAACCAAAACCCTCCAAGTTTAGAATCTCAATGAGCGTAGCATCGAGTATCAACCAACTTCAGTCTGCACCAAAGCCGGTTATCTCACTACTTTTCTAAAGGCCAAGATGGGATAACTAGGGTTCTAAAAGTTAGTTAGTGCATTGACAACATATGGCAGCCTCATATTATCCTCAACTTGACTTAAGGAACATAAGCACCAACCAAGAAGTCACACTAACTATGGCCACCAGATCAACCATATCGGTATATGCCGTACAGTTTCCTTGGTCTATTGCCATTTACCTAAGGTACACTAGATCCGGGTTAGGATCTTTCACACATAAGAGCACCCCAACAGATAAGTATAAAGCAAGCAAGGCAAACAATTTTAAAGTGATCTAATTCCTAAGGGTACCCCTCTTTTATTAATCCCCAGCAGAGTTGCCAGTTTTGTAACACGGTGGGAGAACTGTCTTTAGTTATGTTGCGGATAGCAAGAGTCGCCACCGACTTTTATTTTATCCAAAGGAAGGCATAAAAGAACAGGAAAGACCTTTTAAAAGATTTTTTTTGGGTCCGGGGGGTAGGTTATGTAAAGGGAAGGTGTTAGGACCCTTTACATCCATGGTTATCCATGGGCTCTTAGCTACTTAGCTCACTTTAAAATGTTTTTGAAATGTGAAGTGTGTGAATAGAAATTTTCTTAAGTGTTTTATAATGATCCATGTACGGATATATATAAAACCTTTGTTTTGAAAATTGTTTAAAATGTATGAAGTGTTTGAAATGTTTTTGAAGAGTGAGCAAGTATCTAAGAGGAACCTACCCTAAATTAGGTTTTTTCTTGTTCTTGAATCCTTTAAATGGTAAGACTATCCCTATTATTAAGGAATAGGTAGTCATTACCTTGGATGTGTGGGCCAAGTGAAGGGACATCTGTTATTTAGGCAACTGTGGGGTGTATAAGCAATTCGAAGGGACTTATCATATTTATTCGAAAGGGACAAGATCATTACGAAGGCAACATTCGAAGGGACTTGATCTTTTTATCTGTTTAGGGACTAGATGATGTGAGATGAGGGACTTTTTCTTTATACACCCTACTTGACCTTTTGTTTAGGCAACTTGAGAGGAAACCCTTAAGAAGTGAGATGGCGATCCAGGATCGACTTACGTGTGTGAGTGTACCAATTTAAATATTTATCTTTAAATTTAATGAGCTAAATTAATTTTTAAATACAAACATATTTCACTCCCTATTTTACTAACCATAGCATTTAAAATAATAATAAAAATTACTACTACAAATATTACATAAGGGATACAATTACATAATAATAATAAATTAAATAAATAAGCAAAAATAAATAATAATAAATAATTGGGTTAGTAATAATAATAATAAAAATAATATATAAATAAGTGGGGTTAGTAATAATAAAAATTAATAAGAATAAAAATCAAGAAATTAACATAATAATGAATAATAAATTTAAAAGTGCAATTTTTAATGGATAATTATTTTTTAGATTTTTAAGAAGAAAAATAAACAATTCGTGTTATATACTAATTATTATAAAGATTTAAATTATATATACATGTTATGAAAAATAATGGTTAATTATGATTAAATAAATATATTATAAAAATAAATTATATTTACAAAATTAAATTAGGAGTTTTTAATTATTTTAAGCATACACTAAAATTATTTACATGCAAGAATTATATTAAATAATTATAAACAAATTATAAAATATGTACATAATTGAGGTTTACAAATAAATAAATTAAAATTTATAATTAAAGTTTATATAAAAGAAAATTAGGGTTTGATTATTTTAGAAAAAATACATTAGGATTTACTTATTAATTAAAATATAAACAAGAATTGTGAAATTAAAATAAATAGATAAATTAATATTTACAATTAGGGTTCATAGAAATAATTAGGTTTTAAAAATATTTTAGGGTTTATGAAAATATTAGGGTTTACATGTTTGGAAAAATAAATTAGGATTAATTATCTAATATAAATTAATTATACAAAATTATACAATATTAATAATATACAAAAATAAATATTAAATAATTTTTACTAATAAGATTTAATTTTGAAAAGATGAATTTTAAATTATAGAAAAGAAAATAATGTTATTAACATTTTATTTTATTATTTAGATTTATTTAACAATAATATAAACAAATAAAATAGAAAAAACAAGAAAAATGAAAAAAAGACTTACCTGGACTGGGATTCGAACCCAGTCCCTGAACAATGCAGCCTCCAAGACCAGCAAGCCAGCCACTGGGCTGCGCGCGCGCCGGTGATATGGAAAGAACTCCATATGGTTTTGTTCAAAACCTGAAAAATCATAATAAAACAAAACATAATAGCACAAAAAGGCCTGGGGAGTGTTTCGAACCCAGGACCTTCACACAACAAGCAAGCATTCTTACCATCCAGCCAGAAGGGCGCATCTGATGCATAATCCACAACAAGTTATAATATATTAAGTCATATGGTTAAATGGAAAAAATAAGAAAAAGGTTGCTGCACCCAGGGATCGAACCAAGGGCCTAACCCTCACAAGGACAAGTTTCCAACCATCAGGCTAACACGCACGCTGTGAAATACAAACCAAACGTAAATAATAAAAAAACAAACAAATATTTGAATCCTGGAATTCGCGCCAGGGTCTTCGTCTTCCTACAGGTTACCTTCAAATTTTGCTGCGAATTCATCTACGCATTTTCCTGCGAGTTCTTGATATCCAGAACCTGCGAATTTCAACTAGCAAGCAAACAGTACAATTTTCTTCAATTAATTAGGGCATTGTGATCCCCAGAGCTTACACAATCATCCTATGTTTTCCAAATTCATTTATATTAGGTTTAGTATGAAGCCCTAAAAGCTTGGCCGAAACCCTAGCCATGGCAATTCCTTAAACCTGTAGCAAAACTTCAATTAAACCATCCAGAAACAATCAACAACTCAATACAAACATGAAACAATGATCAAATCTCATTTATAATACACAAATATAAGAAAACGAAATAATCATCAAGGCATGAAAAGTTTGATTCGGGTTATGCACTATGTCATGTTTTTGATGCTTTTAATGATTGGAATAGGTTCAATGATGTCCATAGAACATGTATCAACCTTCAAATTGCCTTGAAAGAGCTTGAATCGTGAAATCCGAATTGTGTTTTTGGTGAGTTTTGGAAAATTGGAAACTTCCTCTTGAGGCAGAAAATTCGTGCTTGTGCATTGTGATATGTTTGTATACTTATAGTTGAGTGAAGCTAGGTCAAAAAATTGGATCATTGTTTGAACTTTTTGATTTTTGGAGATTAAAAAAGATTATGACTTAAATTTCATATATTTTTGAATGAGACCTTTCTATATTAAGACAATCATCATCAATTGTGTATCAATTTAATCCAATTCATGTTTATGACCTTCTAGAATCAAAATATATTTTAAATTTTCATATTTGATATTTTATTTAAATTTAAAATGATTTTTAATATAAAAAATCATAATAAATAAAATAAATAAAATAAAATAATGAAAATATCAAATAAATTTCGTGCATGATGTCATGGAACACCTTGGGTCACAAAAAGTTCAGCCCATTTGAAAGAATTTGGTTTTAAGACCCTATTTTCTTCATACACCACCCAAAAATTTCCCAACTTTGCAAGGGCACATATCCTTCAATTTTAATTCTATGAGGGTGTTCTTGGACATTTTGGAAAGATTAAAGAGTCCTCTAACCAACCACATTGGTTTCATGTCCATATCATTTACCATTCTCATGTTATGCCCTTTTGAAGTTGTTGACATTTTGTTGACTTTCAAAAGGACCTATAATATCTTAGCTCATACCTTCCAAATGAAGCATTTTTGGGCTTGGCTTGTGAGACACAAAGTTGTAGAGAATTCAATTTCCTTCAAAATGAGATTTGGATGGGAAAAATTTGATGAAGTATGTGAAAGTTATGGCTGGTCAAAGTTCAGTTGACTTTTCCTGAAGAAACCCTAATTTAGAAACCTCTGATTCTTGATGATCTGAAATCTCCTTGATGAATCATGATCAACCATTGATCAAATGATGAATTTTACTTCATATACTTGATGTTGGAAAAAAATCATGAAGTTTGAATTTGGTTTGACCACAGTTGACCTCAGTTTGACTTTTTAACTACTTTGACTGATTTTGACTTATCTGATCATCTGACTGAGCAAACCTTTGAGAAAAGTCTTGAAACTTGTCATGGGGATTCTTAAACACATATAAGATGTTATGAAGCTCACTTGAAGTATTTGAAGTCCATTTAGCCTGATTAAAGTCAAAACCCTAGTTTTGGATGTCCTGCTTAGGAAGATGCATTGTCTGAGGGAATTGTCAAATCTTCTGACTAATTGTGAACTTTGTGAACCTTGTGAACCTCATAAGATGTCTTGTGAACCTTGTGAATCTCATGAGGAGTCTTGTGAACCTTTTTAACCTCATGAGAGGTCTTGTAAAGCTTGTGAACCTCATAAGATGTCTTGTGAACCTCATGAGAGGTCTTGTGAACCTTGTGAACCTCATAAGATGTCTTGTGAATCTTGTGAACCTCATAAAGTGTCTTGTGAACCTTGTGAACCTTATAGTACACAAAGTATTGTTTTGTGAGGGAAAAATTTGGGGTGCAACAGCTGCCACTGTTCAATTTTCTGAAACCTGAGGGGTTAGATTGGTATATGTGCCAGTCGTGACCTGGAAGGTTGATGAGGTCAATGGTTCCTGCAAACCTGTAAACCCTTCCCAATATCACGGGTGTGATTCGGGTCAAACATCACGGACTCTCAAAGCTTTATAGCAATAATACGTTCACCATTTCCGAGAAATGGCTCATGACCAAATTAGGGAATCGATTTAGCATTATGTACTACTCATGGAGGTCTCATATAGAGTCTGGGAAAAACAAGCATCCCTTATAAGTCCCCAGCTTCAAGCTCTAAAATTGAGAAACAATAGTACATTCAGCCTGCGAGATACAATACCATTGTCATACGACCAGATGCTTTAACTGAGTTCCTATAAGAGAACCAGACCATCCTATGCGAGTTCCTAGTGGGCCCTCGGGTGCAAATGGGTTTGCCACATAATGTGGTCTACCACTATCACCACTGGAGAGGGATGTTTCCACAAAGATTTTCAATGATTGGTCCCCATCTGCACATAACTATCGAGGTCATGTAATTAAGTAAAGAAAATCCATATATCAAGACACTTCTAAGACGGTCATAAATCAGGGTGTGAATGCACTACTACCCCCATGACAAGATACCATGGGGTCAAATTAATTGTTTACGCTAAGTCCTAGGGTGCACTCAAGCCCTGGTATGGAGCTCATCTCACAATAACAATATCCCCAAACCCACCAAACTTTAAACCCAGTCCAGACAATTGTAAACACCCCAAATTTCCCGTCTCCTTTTTCTCACACCTTGGCTTGTGATCCTTCATGATTGCATTGCAAGAGCATACCATCTCACATTGCATAATAATTTCACTGCATAAGCTGCATAGTTAGGGTTTGTGATCAGATGAATCTTAGTTGTGGTTTGAGCTATCTCAGAGTCCATGAAGCATTCCAATAGGGTCCATTAGTGTTCTATGATCATATTATTCCTCCAAGGGTTCTTTAAAGTCAAAAGATCACAAGAGATTGCAGATCCACCCAGGCAGGCTCAGGGCTCCTACACAGATGACCAGAAATTAGGTTTTTGGGATTGAGGCCCTTACACTTAAATTTTTTGGCCATTCTTGATTCTATTGATCTATATATGTTATAAGGAGCATGTGTATCAAATTTGAAGCAAAAATTCATTGTGGAAGTCATCTGGTCAAATGGTAACTTGTTGTGCAAGAAAAGTCAGAATCAGGGCATCTGAGGCCACCAACAAGGGTTCCAAAGGGTCATCTTCATCAATTTGAGGTCCTATGATCTTTATTTGATCTTAGGAATGTTTGGAAGTTCACAAAATTGAAGAATTTTGAGCCATTGCAAAAGTTTCCATTTTTGGACATGACTTGTAATGAAAACTTTCCATTTTGGGAAAGA
The DNA here is from genome assembly GCA_963966055.1 of Lathyrus aphaca. Classification (NCBI taxonomy): domain Eukaryota; kingdom Viridiplantae; phylum Streptophyta; class Magnoliopsida; order Fabales; family Fabaceae; genus Lathyrus; species Lathyrus aphaca. The sequence goes on from OZ014523.1 coordinate 169,078,476, forward strand.
TCTTCAACCTCCTCTTTCTTAATCAAAAAAGTTTCAAATGAATTTTCTTCAAACATGAAAGTTGTAGATTGGATTTTCCCATTTTCAAAAAGTACAAGAACTCCTCTTGATTCATCTGAGATATGGAAAGTCAAAGTTGGGAAAAATCTTGTAATTTTCAAGTTCATGTCAAAGAGGGAAATGTGTAAAATGGTATTCCAGGCCTTTATGTGACCTCTAAAGATCAGAATTGAGCCTTGAACCAAAGGATTCCATGACTTGTTTCTCAAGAAATCACAAAGTTGTGAAATTGCAAAAACCATACAAACTCTTGATCCAAGCCATACAGTTCACCACAATTGATCCAAGAGTCATCCTTGAACTCAGCTGAACACAATCTAGCCAGAAAATCACCTCTGCCATGGCCCATACCTCAAGTACACAATTTTTGACTTTCTTGCATTTCAAACCATACCAATCCCACAGTGTCAAAACAACTCCTCTGACCAATGGAAATTGTTTATAGAAACCCTAAGCTTCATAAAACAACACACTTCAAGCCTTGAAAGAACACACACACTCAGATTGCAAAAAATCCCTCAAAACTTCATATCTTCGAATCTCATTACACAGCCATCAAACTTCACATATTCTTTCACCAATCAACTCCACATGACCAAAGGAACATTTCCCACCCATCACCATGGCCTGAAACACCCTAAACAAGAAACACGATTTTTTTTGAACCAGGACTGAACCTCTCAAAATAGCCATTATAAACTCCATTCAAGCTTTCCATTAGCACAAGGGGGACCAGAGGAGTTGATTTGCACAAGAGGGAGGCCCTGAAAGCTCCAATTTGAAGAACTTCAGTTCAGGTATCCATCAAGAACAAATTTTCCATAATCTCTTTTTCTTGATATAAATTGATTATATATGTTGCACTGATCATCCTGATGTGTTTAAAATTGAAAATGGTTGAGAAACAAGCATTTCATGTTGTTCTGAAAGTTTGACCTAAAAAAATGTTTGCTTCGATTTGCTTGATTCATGAAGTTTAAATGTTGTTTGTCGATTGATTCATGTTCTATGATGTTTGGGGATCATTTCTGGGTATGTTTAATGCGTTTTAGTGGCTTTTAGGTGAAGTTGGGGTTAGGGGATGGCCGTAGAAGATGACCGGAGCTTATCTCCGGTCACCTGAAAATAATTAGGGTTAATGGTGATTAGGGTTTCCAGTTTGAATACCAGCCATAGGATCTTGATTAGGTTTGCGCGTGGATGGTCCAGATTGCACCATTAATTTTAATTTCAATTAATTAATTTAATTATGATTAATTAAGTCAGAGAGAACCATAGGCCTTAGATCACGCGCGAATCTCAAATTTGAATCTAGGCCTTAGGATCTGGTTACCTCAAGTCAAGCTGACTAGCAATCCCGACCCTTGATCCATCTCTCACGCAATCTGGGCCTCTCATTTCAATTACTTTTCATTTTCTTTTCTTTTATTTCATTTTATTTTCTTTCATTTATTAAAAATAGTAAAACATTTTCTAAAAATCTTATTTTTTGCATTCTTACTTTAAATAATTATCAGAAATCAAAAACTTTTTTATTTTTTATTTTTGCATTAAAAATCTATTTTTAAATCATTTAATTGTATTATTTAATTAATTAATTCATTTTAATTAATTAAAAATACTTTTAGGTATTTAAAAATCACCAAAAAAATCATGAAGCATTCTTGCATGTTTAGAACAATTTACAAACTCATCTTACAAATTTATTTTAGGGTTTGATCATGTTTTGACAATTAACCATGAATTAGGGTTTCCAAATTTCTTATTTTTCTAACCCTAACTTCAAAATTTCATTTCTGACCAACCAAGATGAGTTTGTGCATAGTTCTTTTTGCATTCTTTCATACTTTGCATGTAGTATCTAGGGTATTTTACTCATATTTTTGAATTGCATTTTCCATTTGTTTGGCATTTTTCATGAAGAAGTACCCAAAACCCTAGCCTAACTTAAAAAAACCATAACTTGACTTTGGTATATCTTCTGACTTCCATCTTTGGGGAGTGATCTTATGTGTGTTTAGGGTTCACTTGGTTGCAATTTCATTTTTTTATCATGTGTTTTGCTTCTGCTTTGATCATATGCATCTCATATTTTCTTACAACCCTAATTTGCCATGTTCATTTGCATTCATCTTTGCATACCTTCATCATTTGAACTTGTCATGACATCTCACGCATTTGTATATCATCTTGGATTCCTTAGGACATGTATGAAGATTGGTTGATCATTGTTGCATCCATTTTATATGTTTTGCATTCATTCATTCTTAAGTGTATTCATGTGATTCCAAGCTTCTAACATGCCTTCCTTTGCATCCCATCTCTTGTATGATCATGCATAAACATTGTACATGTCTTTGCATCATTTCATAACACATTTGCATTGTTTTTGCACTTCTGGTCTTGATCATTGCATCTTCATTTGCCTTATTTCCTTTTGTTTCACATCTTATGCATTCATACTAACCATTTAAGGGGCTTCAGGTAAGTTGTTTAGGATGTGGATTTGCCTCCACATCCAACTTCTTCTTATCTCTTCATTTGCATCTTTATTTGTCTTTGAAGTGAGTTTGACTCACTTATTCTCTCTCTTGCTCCTTTTCTATCTCTTAGGTTACTTAACTTCTTCAGGAAGTAAGTAACCTATTCTCCTTTCTCTTTTATTTTCATCTGCTTCTTCTTCCTTGGTGGCCATCTGAAGATCTTTTCTTAAGCCTCAAAAACCATAGGAATATCCAAGCATGATAACTTTAGGGTTGTACATAGTCTCCCCTAGTGTTTACCTTTGAGTCTCCTTGATTCTCTACTTCTCATCTCAAAATCAAGGCTAAACAGTTAAAGTTTTAAGACTCTGAATTAGGGTTATGCATGTATCCTTATCTTAGGATGGAGTGTATAACTTTAATACTTAGTGTTAAACCTTTAAGTTGTTTTCACCTCTTAATCAAAACACCTAATAATTATCAAGAGTTAAGCTTGTAACTTGGGCCTTATATAAGGGTTACATCTCTGCCTGTTAGTTCAGAGGGACTAACCCTAGTGTTCAATGGACATGTCCCCCTCAGGTTTGGTCTTACAAACATAAAATCCATTTCTTAATCCCACCTTTAATTAAAATCCACTTTAATAAAGGCTTGTTATATAATGATTTTAATACCTAACCATGGATTAAGTTGAGTTATCTTCCTTATCTTAAGTGTCTGCATCTATCATCCTTATCTTAGGATGGTGTAATGAGTTCACTAATCCCTTATTAGAGATTAAACTCATTACTTAACACAAAACAAAAACCCAAAAACACTTAATAATCACAAGTAGGTTAATGATCTTAATCCTGCATCATTAGGGTAATTAAGTTGAGATTTTCATCTCATACTTAAGTAGACTCATTATCCCTAATCAGGGGTGATATAATGAGTTTATGACCCTTGATTAAGGCTTAAGCTCATTATCCTATGCAAAACACCAAAAAAAAAACAATAAAAAACTGAAAACACGAAAACAAACAATAAACGTCTTCCCCGCGATTCTTTTCTCATCACACTCACTCTAAAAAAGAGAATTCGCTTCTTCCGTCTAATGCAAGACAATTAGCACTCGAGCCAGACGAGTCATGCACTTGAGCATAGACAAGCAAGTTGTTCACAACAAAATCATCCAGTCTCTTTGAGTCGAACTATGGTGTTCTGACTTCCTCATTGCACGAGAGGATACGTAGGCATAACTTAACAGTTATCGAACCAAAAATTCTGATTGATGACATTGCAAGTATTCAAACACCATTGGCCGAAGTAAAAGCTCAGCTATTGAAGTGTCAAGTGTTTCCGGGTTGTGAGGCCCATTGTGAAGCTTGCAAAATTTCTATCAATGGTTGTGCAAATCTGAAGAAGGGTATTAACAGTCTTATCAGAGAAGGCATCCTGCAAATCACATCAACAATTCCACCTTCTACAACTGCGACACAAATCTCTTCTATAACACCCACAAACATTATCCCAACAGAATCGACTACAACAACAGCAAACACCAGTGATGACATCTCAACGGTTACCATCTATTATGATCCAGCAACCATCCATGTTCCGGACTCTCTTAACAACAACTTTCAACAACAGCCTCCTCAACATCAACAACTTCCTGCACCTGCACCATCTTCAATCAGACCTCCTGTCACCATCTACTATGATCCATAGACTATCACAACTCCTTCTTATGTTGCAATTAGTTAGGTGACCATCATAGTGCCTGGACCAATTCCTTATGATAACAACAATGTCGTGCCTTGGCATTATGGTTCGGATCTTTATTGCCACGAAATGAAGATCACTCTTGACTCCTCAATACTTGTACCACAAATTGACAATGTCGGGGGAGGCGGAGGCTTCACTCGAAGCGGACGACTCTTTGCTTCACAGTTTCCAAGAATTAATGCTGAAGCAGAAACTGCTGCCAAAGCAAAAGGAAAAAGTGTGGTGCCAGAAAAGACATCTGCAAAAGAAACTCAGAAGACGTCCTTTGATCAGGATGTGGATGATTTTATGAGGATTATCAAGATAAGTGACTACAAAATTGTGGACCAGCTCCACCAAACACTCTCCAAGATCTCCATACTATCTCTACTCATGTGTTCCGAGGCTCACCGGAATGCACTAATCAAAGTCCTGCATGCAACTTATGTGCAGGAAGAAATCACGGTCAATCAGTTAGAAACGGTGGTCGCAAATGTCAATACTAGTCATGGACTAGGTTTCACCAATGCTGACTTGACTACGGAGGGGCGTAACCACAACAAGGCTTTATATATCACTTTGGAATGTAAAGATGTTATACTTTCCCATGTCCTTGTTGACACTGGATCATCACTCAACGTCTTGCCAAAGAAATCTCTAATCAAATTAGAGTATGATGGTCTTGCACTCCATCCGAGCAACCTAGTTGTCAGAGCTTTTGATGGTTCTAAGAGATCGGTTCTCGGAGAGATTGAGCTGCCTGTGGTAATTGGCCCGTAAGTTTTCAAAACTACCTTCTATATGATGGATATACAGCCGGCCTACAGTTGTTTGTTGGGTCGACCCTGGATACACGCCGTCGGCGTGGTAACGTCTACCCTTCACCAGAAGTTAAAATATGAGTGGGAAGGCCAAATTATCACCATCTGTGGAGAAGAAGACATCTTTGTCAGTCACTTGGCTACATACAAGTACATAGAGATGGATGGGGAGATCCATGAAACTATGAGTCAAGGTTTTGAAGCTTTGAACGTCAACGAATCTACAACTGAGGTGTTTGCTGTATCCCAAGAGGAAAGGATGGGCACCTCGTTTGCTTCCTACAAACAGGCTCAGAAGGTTGTGAAAGAAGGGAATTCCCAAGGCTGGGGAAAGCTGCTGAAGGTTCAGATGAAAGAAGACAAATTCTGTTTGGGTTAGAGACCATCCCGACAAGTTCCAGAGGAGGCTTTTGAAGCTCCCAAGTTCATAATTAGGAAAATGCTGACCTCGGATGCTGTCAACACTTTGGAAAACGAGGCTAAGAGCGACTACAACCTGGAAAGCTGGATCCATCCAAGAGTCCTGGGCCAACAAATCCTCAACTGGTCTTCCTAGGAAATTATAAGGGTTACTGCTACAGAGTAATTATTATTTCCTGTTTTAAGCATACATCAAAGTCCCGCATACTGCCAAAGATGTCGGGACTCATTTTGTAATAGGACCATATGTATTTTGTGCAAATTAAATATTAATGAACAATGGACATCTTTTTGCAAACGACCTTTTTCGCTCCCTGTCTTTTCATTTTTGTTATTTTCGCACAAAACAATAAATGGCAATGTTTTTCTCAATAATAACTTCATTCACTTTTTCTAAATAAGATAAAATCAATCACTAAAATGAACCAAATCTCAACCCTTGCAGAGATAGCCCTCAAGATTGAACCGACAATGACACTGCTATGACCTCGTATGACTTCGATAATCCGATTAATCAAGCAGATGAAGGGGTTGAAGAAGACTACGATTTACCTGAAGAGTTAGCCAGGTTATTGAGACAAAAGGAAAAGGTGATTGCTCCTCATCAGGAGGAGTTTGAGATCATTAATCTTGGTACCGAGGAAGATGTGAAAGAGGTGAAGATTGGGGCCAGTCTGCAAGCTTCGGTAAAAGAACAACTTATCAGTATGCTGTGAGAATATGTCGATGTCTTCGCTTGGTCCTATCAAGATATATCGGGTTTGGACACAGATATTGTAATGCACAAGCTGCCATTGAAAGAGGATTGTCCGCCAGTTAAACAGAAGTTGCGTCGTACTCGCCCTGACATGGCCATGAAAATCAAAGAGGAAGTACAAAAGCAGTGGGACGCCGGTTTTCTTGCTGTAACTAGTTACCCTCCGTGGGTTGCTAACATTGTACTTGTACCTAAGAAGTATGGCAAGGTGCGTATGTGTGTTGATTACCGGGATTTGAACAGAGCAAGCCCGAAAGATGACTTCCCATTACCTCATATTGATGTATTGGTAGATAACACATCTCAGTTCTCGGTATTTTCCTTCATGGACGGATTTTCTGGATACAATCAGATCAAGATGTCACCTGAAGACTTAGAGAAGACAACCTTCATCACACCGTGGGGCACGTTCTTCTACAAAGTAATTCCGTTTGGTCTGAAGAATGTCGGTGCAACATATCAACGGGCTATGGTAACATTATTCCACTATGTGATCCATAAAGAAATCGAGTGCTACGTGGATGAGATGATTGCCAAGTCCCAAACAGAGGAAGGGCATTTGGTAAATCTTTTGAAACTGTTCAAGCATCTGAGTAAGTATCAGTTAAGGTTAAACCCCAATAAGTGCATATTCGGGGTGCGTTCTGGTAAGCTGCTGGGTTTTATTGTAAGCAGAAAAGGAATTGAGGTTGATCCCGACAAAGTCAAAGCAATTTAGGAAATGCCTGCACCTAAGACTGAGAAAGAAGTTCGAGGGTTCTTAGGTAGATTGAACTACATTTCAAGGTTCATATCTCATCTCACTGCAACCTGCGAGCCCTTGTTCAAACTGCTAAGAAAGGAACAAATAGTCAGGTGGAACGATGATTGTCAGAAAGCTTTTGACAAGATCAAAGAGTATCTGCAAGAACCTCCAATTCTCATGCCTCTAGTTGAAGGAAGACCTCTAATAATGTACCTGAAAGTATTAGATGAATCAATGGGGTGTGTGTTGGGCCAACATGAAGAGTCCGGTCGAAAAAGAGTATGCAATATACTACCTAAGCAAAAAGTTTACCGACTGTGAACAACGTTATTCACTTCTCGAGAAAACTTGTTGTGCTTTAGCGTGGGCTTCTCGCCGACTAAGACGGTATATGTTGACTTATAATACCTTGTTGATCTCAAAGATGGACCCCGTCAAGTACATATTTGAGAAGCCAGCACTTACCGGAAGGGTCGCAAGGTGGAAAATGATTCTAACAGAATATGATATTCAGTACACCTCTCAGAAAGCCATCAAGGGCAGTGTATTGTCTGACTATCTGGCTGAGTAACCCATTAATGACTACCAGCCTATGAGATTTGATTTCCCTGATGAAGATATCATGTTCTTAAAGTCAAAAGACTGTGAAGAGCCTATTCACACTGAAGGGCCTGATCCAGAAGAAGCATGGACTATGATGTTTGATGGGGCAGTTAATTGTAACGGTCGTGGGGTTGATGCAGTGCTTATTACACCCAAAGGAATCCATATGTCTTTCTCAGCAAGGCTTACCTTTGCCTGCACTAACAAAGAAGCAGAATACGAAGCTTGTGTCATAGGTCTTTAAGAAGCCATCGACCTCTGGATCAAAATCTTGAATGTATTCGGAGATTCAGCTTTGGTGATCAACCAAACTAATGGCAAGTGGTATACTCATCAAGAGCATCTGGTTCCCTACCGTGACTATACGGGGAGATTTTTGACTTTATTTACAACAATCAAGCTTGAATACATCCCTCAAGATGAGAATCAGTTTGTAGACGCCTTGTCCACAATTTCATCTATGATTAAAGTACAAACTGCTAACTATGTACCTCGGATTTTAGTATCCAGACTAGATCGAAAGGCGTATGTATTCTCTGTGGACACTGTTACTGACAACAAACCCTGGTTCCACGACATCAAATGCTTCTTAGAGACTCAGACATACCCACATGGGGAATCGTCTAATAATAAGAAGTCATTGAGAAGGCTAGCCGGCAGTTTCTTCCTCAATACTGATGGCTCCCTATACAAGCAAAACATCGACATGGCCTTGCTCAGATGTGTTGAAAAGAAGGAAGCAAACCTGTTGATGCACGAGGTACACGAAGGTTCTTTCGGTACTCATGCTGGAGGACATGCAATGGCGAAGAAATTGTTGAGATCATGTTATTATTGGATCACAATGGATGCAGACTGTTGTGCCTATGCCAGAAAATGCCATAAATGCCAGATCTACGCAGACAAAGTGCATGTGCCTCCCAATCCTTTGAATATATTATCTTCACCCTGGCCCTTTGCCATGTTGGGCATCGATATGATTGGAAAGATCGAACCAACTGATTCAAATTGTAAAAAATTCATCCTGGTAGCCATTGATTACTTCACCAAATGGGTCGAAGCAGCTTCGTATGCAAATGTCACCAGGCAAGTGGTAGCCCGATTTCCGAAAAGGGATATCATCTGTCGATATGAAGTTCCCGAGCGAATCATTACTGATAATGGTTCAAACCTTAACAACAAGATGATGGCAGAACTGTGCCGAGACTTCAAAATTCAACATCACAACTCTTCTCCTTACAAGCCAAAGATGAATGGCGCTGTTGAGGCGGCTAACAAGAACATTAAGAAGATTGTGCAAAAGATGGTAGTCACATACAAAGACTGGCATGAAATGTTACCATTCGCCTTGCATGGGTACCGAACATCCATCATAACATCTACCGGGGCAACACCTTATCAGCTTGTGTATGGTATGGAAGCAGTCCTACATGTTGAAGTTGAATTACCCTTTTTGCGGGTAATAATGGATGTAAAACTGGACGAAGCAGAATGGGTCTGATCTCGTTATAATCAACTGAGCCTGATTCAAGAAAAGAGATTGGTAACTATCTGTCATGGTCAGTTGTATCAAAAGCGGATGAAGAAAGCCTTCGATCAAAAAGTCAAACCTCGGGAATATCAAGTGGGAGAGTTTGTACTGAAAAGAATCCTTCCTCCTCATACAGACCACAGGGGCAAGTGCACACCAAAATATGAAGGTCCCTATGTGATAACTAAAGTCTTCTCGGGCGGAGCACTGATGCTCTCAACCATGGAGGGTGAAGACTTCCCGTCTCCTGTGAATTCAGATGCGGTTAAAAAAATACTTCGCATAAATGACCCGCTGGACATAATAACAGAATGTAAGTCCAGGAAAATATAGGGTATCCCGGCGAGTCAAAAACATAATAAAAGACTCGGGCAAAAATAAGGGAAAATTGAAAAAAAATGTACACCCGCTGAGTTGAAAAGCCACATCGGACAGCTCAGGCCTAAAAGGGTATCCCGGTGGGTTGAAAACCCGAAAGGGCGATCCACGCAAAATCAGGGAATAAGCGAACAACTGCATTTTGAATTCGTTTGTATCACTCACATAACATGGCAAGCTTCGAAAGGACAAAGCGTCGGTCAGAATCAACATTCTTCAGAAAGCAGGATAAGAAAAGTGTTCAAGTCATACAGGTCATAGCAAAGGAAGCTCATTGGAGCGTCAACTTCAACATTGCCAAATAGGACTTTTATTTTCTCAATTTTCTAGCAATCTCCTCATTTCAAGGATTAGCTTCTTCAAATGTACTCGCCTATTTAGGGTACACAAATCAATAAAATCAATATTCACTCATACTCTGTTTTGTACCTTTTTGTTTTGTTTGCAAAAATGTCTAAGCTTCGTAATACAACACTTGCATGAAAACATATAAGCCATTTTCAATAAATGCTTGCAAGAAATATGTGCTCTTAAGCGAACCTAACTCCTATGACGGAATCCGGTTGAGGATACCTCAGGGCACTTGTGTGTTTCCTTTGTTTGACAGGTTGCAAGTACTCAAGGCGGACAACCTTTCACAGCATGGGGCATATCAGGTACTATATCCCCAGCCGAGCCGGAAGTCACCATAAGAAGGACTACTTGACGAAAGTATTCCCTCACAGAGTTTTTTATTCCCTCAGGGTATCCCCCACAAAGCCGATCCTCCGGCAGATTACTTCCCAGAAGTTCTCTCCTCCCCAAGCAGGATCTCCAAAGTAATGTCTGAATCACTTTTCCCCAGAGAGTTTCTAGATCTTCTCATCCCCACCATTGGATCCCCATAGAGCTCTCTCCCCAGAGTTCTCCAAAAAGATCGTGCAGTGATCCTTCCTCCCACAGAACACCCAGTGATCCGTTCTCCCTGCAGATTTCAGATCTCGGATCTCGCTTCTCTCATTTGAATAATCATAGCATTCGCATTATCTCTCCCCAAACAGAGCGTAGCATTTCATCTAATACGGAGCATTACGACAAAAATCAAACATTTGCATGATCATAAGCCGGGTTCGAGCCAGTCACCTGCAAACACCAAAATCACTCCTCCAGCATTGCGCAAAAACTTATCCCCTGCAGATAAAAGCCAAAATATCCTTTTTCACTCTCAATACAAATACTTGTACATACTTATACACGATCCTTCTGATACTCGTCTGTATCCTACTTATACATAATCCTTCTGATACTCGTCCGTACCCTACTTATACATAATTCTTTGATACTCATATGTATCGTATGCATCTCCCTAGCAGATCAACACTCGTCTGTGTTCCTTGTTCAAACAGTTGATACTCGTCTGTATCATCACTCCTTAAACACGCGTCATTGTTTGTTTCTATCGATATGCGTCCGTATCTTGGTCCTAAGGATACTCGTCAGTATCTTTAATCTATAAACACTGTCGAAACACTTATACTATTTTATTTTTAGGGCTTAAACACTCGTTCGTGTTTATCTATCCCCAGAAGTCGCCAACAAAACAACTTTTTATCTGGCATTCGTCCTATGTCGCGATAATCCTCAGCAGTCGTACCCTGCTAGGTGATCGTCCTTCACCTTTTGACGACCGTACCTCATCATTCATCCGATGGCCATCCCCATCGTTGATATTTTTATCCGACATTCGTCCTATGTCGTGATATCGTTTAGCAGCCGTACCCTTCTAGGTGATCGTCCTTCACCTTTTGTATATTGTACCTCATCATTCATCTGATGGTCGTCCCCATAGTCGATCTTTTTATCCGACATTCGTCCTATGTCATGATATCTCAGAGCAGCCGTCCCCTGCTAGGTGATCTTCCTTCACCTTTCGATGACCGTCCCTCATCATTTTATCTGATGGTCGTCCCCACCGTTGATCTTCCTACCCGACATTTGTCCCATGTTATGATATATTTTAGCACTCGTCCCTTGCTAGGTGATCGTCCTTCACCTTTTGATGACTGTCCCTCATCATTGATTTATTTATTCTTCACCTGATGGCCGTCCCCGTCGCGGTTTCTTTATGCTTCAGCCTGACGGTCGTCCCCGTAGGTGCTTTTAAATCCCCAGTAAAGTCGCCTTTCTTTACCCGATGGCTGTCCACGTCGCGGATTCTTCATTCCCCAGCATGATGGTCATCCCCGTCAGTGTGTTTCTCACAGTTTTTATCCCCAACAGTTGTCCTCTGCTCGATGGTCGTCCTCCATCGCTATCATTTGATATTCAGTCTATATTGTCTATTACAATTTATATCCCTTTTCTTCTTATAATAAAGAGTGCAAATTTTGGACTGTCTTGGTATTCAACCACAAGTTATCTTGTTTGTCTGTTAAGCCAGGCGCTTACGTCGTACAAAGCTAACTCATGCTTGAAAAGGGGCAACTGTAAACACCCCAAATTTTCCCTCTCCTTTTTCTCACACCTTGGCTTGTGATCCTTCATGATTTCATTGCATAAGCATACCATCTCACATTGCATAATTATTTCACTACATAAGCTTAATAGTTAGGGTTTGAGATCAGATGAATCTTAGTAGTGGTTTGAGCTATCTCAGAGGCCATGAAGCATGCCAAGAGGGTCCATGAGTGTTCTATGATCATATTATTCCGCCAATGGTTCTTTAAAGTCAAATGACCAGAAATTAGGGTTTTGGGTTTGAGGCCCTTACACTCAATTTTTTTGGTCATTCTTGATTCTATTGATCTATATATGTTATAAGGAGCATGTGTATCATATTTGAAGCAAAAATTTATTGTGGAAGTCATCTGGTCAAATGGTAACTTGTTGTGAAAGAAAAGTCAGAATCACGGCATCTGAGGCCACCAACAAGGGTTCCAAAGGGTCATCTTCATCAATTTGAGGTCCTATGATCTTTATTTGATCTTAGGAATGTTTGGAAGTTCACAAAATTGAAGAATTTTGAGCCATTGCAAAAGTTGCCATTTTTGGACATGACTTGTAATGAAAACTTTCCATTTTGGGAAAGATCTTCAATCTCCTCTTTCTTGATCAAAAATGTTTCAAATGAATTTTCTTCAAACATGAAAGTTGTAGATTGGATCTTCCCATTTTCAAAAAGTACAAGAACTCCTCTTGATTCATCCAAGAACTCAAGATATGGCAAGTCAAAGTTGGGAAAAATCTTGTAATTTTCAAGTTCATGTCAAAGAGGGAAATGTGCAAAATGGTATTTCAGGCCTTTATGTGACCTCTAATCCACTCAAATACATAATGCCATGATCAAACAACTTCTAAAGATCATAATTGAGACTTGAACCAAAGGATTCCATGACTTGTTTCTCAAGAAATCACAAAGTTGTGAAATTGCAAAAACCATACAAACTCTTGATCCAGACCATACAGTTCACCACAATTGATCCAAGAGTCATCCTTGAACTTAGCTGAACACAATCCAGCCAGAGAATCACCACTGCCATGGCCCATACCTCAAGTACACAATTTTTGACTTTCTTGCATTTCAAACCATACCAATCCCACAGTGCCCCAACAACTCCTCTGACCAATGACTATTGTTTATAGAAACCTTAAGCTTCATAAAACAGCACATATCAAGCCTTAAAATAACACATACACTCAGATTGCATAAAATCCCTCAAAACTTCATCTCTTCGAATCTCATTACACAACAATCAAACTTCACATTTTCTTTCACTAATCAACTCCACATGACCTAAGGATCATTTCCCACCCATCACCATGGCCTGGAACACCCTAAACAAGAAACACGATTTCTATTGAACCAGAACTGAACCTCTCAAAATAGCCATTATAAACTCCATTCAAGCTTGCCATTAGCACAAGGGGGACCAGTGGAGTTGATTTGCACAAGAGGGAGGCCCTGAAATCTCCAGTTTGAAGAACTTCAGTTCAGGTATCCATCAAGAACAAATTTTCCAGAACCTCATTTTCTTGTTATAAATTGATTATATGTGTTGCACTAATCATCCTGATGTGTTTAAAATTGAAAATGGTTGAGAAACAAGAATTTCATGTTGTTCTGAAAGTTTGACCTAAACAAATGTTTGCTTCGATTTGCTTGATTCATGAAGTTTAAATGTTGTTTGTTGATTGATTCATGTTCTATGATGTTTGGGGATCATTTTTGGGCAGGTTTGATGCGTTTTGGTGGCTTGTAGGTGAAGTTGGGGTTTGGGGATGGCCAGAGAAGATGACTGGAGCTTATCTCCGGTCACCTGAAAATAATTAGGGTTAATGGTGATTAGGGTTTCCAGTTTGAATACTAGCCATAGGATCTTGATTAGGTTAGCGCGTGGATGGTCCAGATTGCACCATTAATTTTAATTTTAATTAGTTAATTTAATTATGCTTAATTAAGTCAGAGAGAACAATAACCCTTATATCACGCGCGATTCACAAATTTGAATCTATGCCTTAGGATCTGGTTACTTCAAGTCAAGCTGACTAGCAATCCTGACCATTGATCTGTCTCTCACACAATCTGGGCCTCTCATTCCAATTACTTTTCATTTTCTTTTCTTTTATTTCATTTTATTTTCTTTCATTTATTAAAAATGGTAAAATATTTTCTAAAAATCTGATTTTTTGCATTCTTACTTTAAATAATTTTCAGAAATCAAAAACATTTTTAATTTTAATTTTTGCATTCAAAATCTATTTTTAAATCATTTAATTGTATTATTTAATTAATTAAATCATTTTAATTAATTAAAAATACTTTTAGGTATTTAAAAATCACCAAAAAAAATCATGAAGCATTCTAGCATGTTTAGAACAATTTACAAACTCATCTTACAAATTTATTTTAGGGTTTGATCATGTTTTGACAATTAACCATGAGTTAGGGTTTCCAAATTTCTTATTTTTCTAACCCTAACTTCAAAAATACATTTCTTACCAACCAAGATGAGTTTGTGCATGGTTCTTTTTGAATTCTTTCATACTTTGCATGTAGTATCTATGGTATTTAACTTATATTTTTGCATTGCATTTTCCATTTTTTTTGGCATTTTTCATGAAGAAGTACCCAAAACCCTAGCATAACTTAGAAAAACCATAACTTGACTTTGGTATAGCTTCTCACTTCCCATCTTTGGGGAGTGATCTTTTATGTGTATTTAGGGTTCACTTTGTTGCAATTTCATTTTTTTACCATGTGTTTTGCTTCTTCTTTGATCATATGCATCTCATACTTTCTTAAAACCCTAATTTGCCATGTTCATTTGCATTCATCTTTGCATACCTTCATCATTTAAACTTGTCATGACATCTCATGCATTTGTATGTCATCTTGGATACCTTAGGACATGTATGAAGATTGGTTGATCATTGTTGCATCCGTTTGATATATTTTGCATTCATTCACTCTTATGTGTATTCATGTGATTCCAAGCTTCTAACATGCCTTCCTTTGCATCCCAACTCTTGTATGATCATGCATAAACATTGTACATGTCTTTTCATCATTTCATAACACATTTGCATTGTGTTGGGACTTCTGGTCTTGATCATCGCATCTTCATTTGCCTTATTTCCTTTTGTTTCACATCTTATGCATTCATACTAACCATTTAAGGGGCTTCAGGTAAGTTGTTTAGGATGTGGATTTGCCTCCACATCCAACTTCTTCTTATCTCTTCATTTGCATCTTTATTTGTCTTTGAAGTGAGTTTGACTCACTTATGCTCTCTCTTGCTCCTTTTCTATCTCTTAGGTTACTTAACTTCTTCAGGAAGTAAGTAACCTATTTTCCTTTCTCTTATCTTTTCATCTGCTTCTTCTTCCTTGGTGGCCATCTGAAGATCTTTTCTTAAGCCTCACAAACTATAGGAATATCCAAGCATGTTAACTTTAGGGTTTTACATAGTCTCCCCTAGTTTTTACCTTTGATTCTCCTTGAGTCTCTACTTCTCATCTTATAATCAAGGCTAAACGGTTAAAGTTTTAAGACTCTGAATTAGGGTTATGCCTATATCCTTATCTTAGGATGAAGTGTATAACTTTAATACTTAGTGTTAAACCTTTAAGTTGTTTTCACCTCTTAATCAAAACACCTAATAATTATCAAGACTTACGTTGTTTCTAAGGGTATGAAAATAATTTGAACAAATGATGGCATAAGCGCATCTCAAATCATAAGTAAAAGCATAATAGAAAATAGGATAAAGAAGTTTGATATGTGGAAATCTCATCCACACCTCTTACTTACCATAGCCCCTGAAAGTGTTAGAAACATCCATATATGACAAGATGAGATTAAGTAAGCTCAAACAAAGGGAGAACAAGCATTTAAACACCTCAAACCATCACAATTAGAACCTAAACATCATACAATTAGTCATGCCAAAACCACACAAAGAAGAGTACAACAAGTCACAAACAACTAGCAAAGAAGTAAGGGAGAAGTGAGATGAAGACACAAAGTTAAGATAAGCAAACAATTTAAACATCAACAAGTAAACTCAAAGTCAGAACCTCAAACATGCTAAGTAAGTGCATAAGAAGAAGATTCAAACATCAATCAAGGCATACAAGCTCATACTAGATCAATGGGAAGAGACATGAAGACATTTGGAGTGAAGTGAAGCATACATGTGAATTTATAACTTAATGCATAAGTTAACAAAAAACAAGCAAAGGAAAAGCTCTCATACAAAAACCAATGATCTAACATCATGTTAATAATCATTAAACAAGATCCTAAGAGGTGGCACAAGTTCCTCTACTCAAGCCATCAAACATGGACCAAAAACCTCTCAAAATATGACAAGTTAGGAACAAATCTAAAAAAATTAGTGCACATGTCTTAAAAATTCAACCATTAAGCAAAAAGACACTTTAAGTAAGTACAAACATCATGTCAAGACCACATAACCAAAATCAGAAGCAAACATTATCAAAGAAATGGTCAAAAGGCAATTAGAGTTTTACTTTCTTACACCAAAAGAAACAAGGTAAAAACTATCCAAACAAGACCTAAAAAACATGATAAAAATTACTAAGGTACGCCAACATGTTATCAAAGCAAATAAAAAAGAATCATCTTCATATCACTTATATAATTCAAACTAAAAATTAAACAAGTTAGGTTGTGAAAGAAAGGGAGCAAAATAAAAGAAATTAAATGAACAATTAATTCAGGACACAAGAACAAAGAAAAAAAGAAACATAAAATTGGATAAAATCAGGCACGCAGTCCATACACGCAGTATCCACCAGGTTTATCATGGAATACACACAATACTCAGATCAGATCAGGCACGCATGATCAATCCAAGGATCAGGATGAGGTGCACAAAATAAATCAAGTCAGCACATCACACTGATCTAGACGCACACACATGATAATAAGCATAGACAAGCACACATAATGAATAATTATAAAATAGTAAGCACATGCCAAGCACACGCAATTTTAATGCGTTGTCCAAATCAAAGTCGTCCAATTCAAAAAAACAATGGTCCATATTTCCTCATCTTCCTCAAGCTTCCCTTCACCTGAAAACACTGTCGGTGACGGAGCCCTAGCATCCCTTCACCTGAAAACACAGTCCGGTGACGGAGCCAAGAACAAAAGTTCACAGAAACACAAATAAATCTCCAGATCTATAGTTTTCAACATGTTGATCATGAATATGAAATCAAAAACATGAAACAATCACTACAACTCATGGATCGAAGAAAATAAACTTTGACATCCAACTTTCAAATCACCAATACAAGCTCATTTCTCAACCAATTTCAAAACAAAACATATCAGCATACTCAGTTAAACACGTAGATCATTATACACACAAAAATTCAAGATCTAGATCCAAATATTTAGAAGCTAACCTGAACTTGAAGCTTCTCAAATACATCAAGAAATTCTTCAAAAACATGTAGATCTACTCTCTAGCTCCTATATTTGAAAAATAAATGCAAATAGAGCTTCAAATTCACCTGAATCTTGAGATTCGAACATAGTTGCTTCTGAATTGAACTATGTAGAAACCTTGTTCTAAGCTCAAATCAATGGTTAATTTGTGATCCTTACACACTAAGGATGAAGAATATGCAAAGAACTGAGGCAATGTGTGTGTGAAAAGAAAGTTTTGAAGCAAAATGCAAGAGAGCAAAAAAATTTGAAAGTGTGAAATGAGAGATTCTCCGACTGCAAAATTCATGTGCACCACTTATATATCACGTGTTTAGGAGACTAATTAGGGTTTTAGAGGCAATGGGAGCATGGAATGTGTGATATGGAGTATTTTGCAATTTTGCATGAAAATGAACATGGGGCGATTTGTGCATGTAAGCTTCTCATAAAGTGCACAAATTGATTTGTTTTAGTCCCTTGAGCACCCTTGGATCAATCACATGGCTTAGGATACTTGGAAATTTGAATTATGAATGAAGTTGCAAAAAATCCATTTGTGAAATAAACTCTTTGTAAGCCACGAGTTCTTGTGAATTTTTGAGAAAAATTGGTTGTTTTGAAGTTTACTTGAATGTAGTAACCAGAATTGGTACATTAGAGGCCTTGGAAATGCATAATGAACCTTTTTGCAAAGTATAGAAACTTGAGAATATGGAAAAACCCTAAAAATAAACGAAGTTCAAATGACCATATCTTTCAAACCACAAATGATATGGACAAGTTCTTGTACTTTTTTGGAAAGGGGAGAGAAAGCCCTACTACTTTCATGTTTGAGGAAAATTCATTTGAAGTTATCTTGATCATGAAAGAATTTATTGAAGTTAGGGCAAAAATTGCCAAAAATAGAAGGTTTAATTACAAGTCACTTTCCATATTTAGAAACTTTCTTCCAACCTCTTGATTCTTGGAAATTGAGATCACCCAAGATATTTGTTTCCACATGAAGGTCCATAGGATTGAAAATGATGATTGGAACCCTTGAAATCCAATGGTTGACTTTTCTTCTGCATAGTTGACTTCTTTCTTCATTTACAAGTAACTGCACCAATGCTTGACTTCCTCAATGAAATTTTGCATAAAACTTCATCCATAGGCCTTATATACCATATAAACGTCTTTGAACACAAGAATTGGTCACAGCTATGAGAGAATGAGTATTTGAGGCAAAACCCTAATTAGGGTTTCCTTGTGTAGGAGCCAATTGCACTGTTGAGCTTCTGATGAATCACATCACTTCTTAGGCCTTGAGAATGAATTTGATATTGTATAAGATGTGAGGATCCTTTGTAGGCTTCTTGCAAGACCACTTGTGTAACACCCTTCTAACCCAAAACAAAATATTTAAAATAATATCAGAGTAACCACAAAAGGGTATCACATATCTATCGAAAACATCAACATACAGTGTCATGTCCGGTAACACGGGTTAATCAACATCCAAAATCAATATATAATCATTTCGCAACGGAATAAAACTTCATAGTCAAACATCACTAAATCACTTCATAATCATAATTTTCTCCATCTGAAACTTAACATCATAAAATAAGAAAACATCCTTCAAATAATGACATAACTGACACAAGTTTAATAACTAAACCCCATCCCAGTGTTACATGACACAGAGCAGGACACAAAGACTCCAAACCACTCCTAAAGTAAAAACAAGGCATGCTCTGAAACCCGTGAAGAACTCCTCTTGCAGCGCAAGGCTAATCTTTATCATCTGCAAGTTACCCACTAAGGAGGTAACATTTCCAAGAAGGCAGAGTGAGTAATCATAATATATCATAAACATACAAGAATATGGAATATAAATAATTTGGAATAGCATGTCATAACATCATCCACAATAAAATTCAGCAACAATAACACAGTCATGAATTCATCCAGAAATATACAATTCCAACTATCCCGATGTGCAATATATTCATGTGGTACCAATTTCATTGTGAGATGGATACATGACCATCAACCCTCCACTAGGGAGCACACCGTAATCATCGAATCACTTCAATCCACACAATTAGATTTGAGCTACCAATTAGGCCGAAGCCCCATCGTGAATGTCATGAAATGCAATGATGCGTTACACCGTAAAACTCATCAAAATTCAAATCCGCATCATTCATTTCATATCAGTAGCTTAACATCAGTTAATCACATATTTTCATCGTAACATCACACCAAAAACCTCATTTCATTAGCTACATCAACTCATCAATACATAACCCGAACCCGGTAAAATTATAACACAATTTACAAGGTTTTTCCAAAAATTCAGTTCTGAAAAATTATCTCACTCCTCTCATTTTTATTCATCAAAACAAAGATTATTTTATTCTCTTTCCGGTGCTTCAAACGGAATGCAAATCGGACTTATGTTTAAAAAGTTATGAATTTTTAAAGATTTCAAAATCTGCCATCAACACAGTGTTAACCGGTTAACCCATAGTGTTAACCAGTTAATGCTTGTGAAACTTCAGAAAAACACCAAATTTGAAATGGTTAAGTGGTTAACCCATAGCGTTAACCGGTTAACACACGTAAATCATAAAATTCTCTGTTGTTTATGAATTCAGCACCTAAGACCCCAAACTTTTCATTCGATTTTCATCCTAATACCTTCCAAAACTCATTCCCATCATCAATCAAATACAAAAAACATTAAGACATCTATTCACACATCAATTGTATGATTCTAACACATTCTAATTACTCCAATTTAATCAATTATGCTCATACCCTCAACCTAAGTCAAGACCCCTAAAATTCACAAAAACTCATGCAAATCTAATCTACTCATAATCCGATAACTACATGATTTCAATAGATTATGAAAACTTCCCATACCTTAGAGAATTTCACTGATAGACACTCTTCTCCAAGGTTCTTCACAACTTCTTGACTCTGAGCTTCCTCTCCTTCCTTTTTCTTCAGAGCCCTTCACCAAAACACGATAAAATGAGCATTTTGATCGTATAATCCTTTTTTATCAAAATTATCCCAGTTGTCTTTTCCCATCTTACCCTCATACTTTTCACATAATTACCATCTTACCCTTTTCTTTATAATATTTTTAATAGTAATAACAAAATAGTATAATAATATACTATCTATCCTTCTTATATAAAAATACATTTTTCTCCAAAATTCTCCATTTTAATCCAAATTCTCCAATCCTTCTAAATTAATTAAATAATAGAATAAATAATTAAATTTAGATTTTCGGGGCGTTATAACTCTCCCCTACTTAACGAATTTTCGTCCTCGAAAATTACCTGAAGTAAACAGAGTCGTATACGACTCCCTCATCTGATCTTCCCGTTCCCAAGTCCAACTTTCTCCAGCTGGTCCACTCCACAATACCTTCACTAACTCAATTTCTTTACCTCGTAGTTGCTTCAATTCTCTGCCATCAATTCTTATCGGTAAAGCTTCAATTGTCAAATTATCCCTCACCTGAACATTATCTATCTTTATCACACGTGATGGATCTAGAATGTACTTCCTCAGCTGTGATACATGGAATACATCATGCAAATTCACAAGTGACAGCAGTAAAGCAACTCGATAGGAAAACTCTCCTATCTTCTGCATAATCTGATACGGACCGACGAAACATGGAATGACCTTTCTAGACTTCAAAGCTCTCCCCACACCAGTCATAGGATTAACTCTTAAGAACACGTGATCTCCCTCTTGGAAGTCAAGTGCTTTTCTTCTCTTATCATGATAACTCTTATGACGACTCTGCGACGTCTTCATTCTTTCCCGAATCATTCTTATCTTCTCAGTTGTTTCTTGAACAATCTCAGGCCCAAGCACCAAACTCTCTCTTGACTCATACAAACACAATGGAGTACAACAATGTCTACCATATTGTAACACCCCAAAATTTTCCCTCTCATTTTGATCAAGAAATGGTGGAGAAATAAAAAATAAATAAATTAATAAATAAATTAAAAAAAAATTACTCATTTCGTATCGACGCATACGAATTTTGTATCGATACATAAGCCTGTATGTATCGATACATACAAGTTTCGTATCGATACATGATTCAATTAATTTTCCAAAACTTCAGTATGTATCGAAGCATACATTTTCGTATCGATACATATCAATTATAAAACTGACATGCATCGATGCATACATGTTTTGTATCGATACATAAGCTGTTTTTTTTGCTGTTTTTGCTGTTTTTTCTTTTTTTTTCCTTTCCTTTCCTTCGCATTTTGTTTCACACTCTTCACATTTGTTCCACACTCTTCTTTTGGATTACTCTACCACATTTTAGAGTCTTCTACAACCTTCCAAGGAATATTCCAAGGAATATTCTAAGGAATATTCCAAAGAATACTCTAGAACTCTCTAGAGCCCTAACTAACTTCAAACCTAACCTAACTCCTAAGCAACCTCCAAACCCAAACCTCATGTCAAGTCTACACATTATATAAACCTAAACCATCCCAAAGCAAAGCTCTCTCCCAATTTTTTCACTATTCTTCTTCATTTTCACTTCATCTCTTTCATTCTTCTCTCAAATTTTCCACCATTTTCAACCTCTTACCAAAGCTTCTTTCTAGAAGTTCTTCAAATTATTCATTGGAATTTGAAGAACTTGTTAAAACCTCCATTAATCATCTCATTCTGAAGCTTATTTGAAGAATCAATTCTGATTTTGGAAGAGTTTTGAGCTTATTGGAGGTTATTGATCAAGTGTTCTTCATGAAGCATCATCAACCGCATTTATTTTGCACGTTCACGAATCGAAGCTCCGACTCTCTAGTTTTCTTCTCCATTTTAATTCCGATCTACATTGCAACACTTACCGAAGAAATCCTCCGCTTCGTAGGTTTGTGATCTAAATCCGCTTCTTGATTTAACTTATTCTCTTCATCTCGCCATGACAACATTCTTCGTGTGTTTATCGTTGTGTATGCGCTTGACCGTTTAATTTCGTCTTGGTTACGATTTGATCACTTTGTTTGTTCGTAGTTAGAATTATAGCTTATTCTAGGTGCCATTAATGTTTAGATTATGGCTTTTAGGTGTAAAATTTGTGCTCACTAGATAATAGTTGCATTTGGAGCTTTAAGAAATAAGTCGATTGCAAGAAGTGCTTTTTCCCTATTTCTTGGGCATTACTCCCCCTTTACCACCATAGATTGATATGTCCTGATTTTAGGGAATTTTCAAGATTAGTTTCGACATCTGATTCCTCCATTTCGGGTCGTTTTGACACGCTTCCATCCATTTCACATATTTTGTGCATGAATTGACTTATTGCATATTGTTGCTATATCCATGCACCTTTTGTCATGTAAATAATCATGTTGCATTCTATTTTTGCATGCTTTGCATGTTTTGTTAACTTATTTGAATTTCATTGTATCAATATATATATATATATATATATATATATATATATATATATATATATATATATGTTGCATTTCACATAACCATGTATGTATGTGCATTTGGTTTCATGTTTGATCATATCATTCACATCAATTCAATTCTGAATTTTGCATTAAGCTTGGCATTCCTGTCAATCCATCATGTTGCATTTACATGATCAATGTTCATTATGTTCATATGCCATGTTCATGTGTCATATTTTGCATACTTGTTGCATAATAAATCATGTGGGGCTTTCTTGCATAATCCCTCAAAAAAATAATCATGACATTCAATTATGTGCTTGATCCATATTCATATTGCATATTCATGTTAGTTGAGCATTTCATGATTGAGTTTGTGCATTAAAAATGAAAATAATCAAAGTTTCATTTTACATTTCATAGCTGTCTTGGCATATAGGAGCTGTAAAATGCATGTTATTTGCTATGATGTTCATGTTGTTTGTGACTTTTTACACATGTCTTGCATGTAGATTATGTGTTGTAAAAAGCTGGTTGTGTGTTACATGACATTTCATTGATGTTTTTGCATTGCATTGCCTTTAGGCACCCTTAAACTTAAGATTGAGTCTTGTTTAAGTCCAAGTTGCCTTAGAAATTATTTGGTATGTGTTTACCTCATTCATTTTTATTAAATGTACACCACTAACCCTTGTTTTGTAGGGAGGTTGAGGTATGTTTTGTTACACCTTATCCTTTTAATTCCTTTATGCATTTCCTTATGCATTTATTTCCTTTACCTTTCATGTTTGTGTTTGGTAAGATTCCCCTTTGTTTTTTAGAATCAACTTAACTTCCTTAGGAAGTAAGTTGCATTCTATTCCTTTTTCTTTTCCTTTTGTTAATTAGGATTAGAAACTGCATTAACCATTAGGACCTCCTTTTGCATTGAATAAATAACTTAGGATTGGTCTTAGTGCCCCTTAGTTTTTGCCCTTTTCCGATTTGAGTCTTCTTGTCTCATACTCAAACAAAATCTAAAAGACATTCAATAAAGGATTGAAATAGCCTTATTCCATGGGGAACTCATATTAATTCCATCTTGGAATAGTGTGAGCTTGTCTAGCATGACACACAAATCTAATCATGAGGCTACTTTCACAAACGATAAACTCAAAACACTTATCATAAAAGACAATCAACAAAGACATCGCGTCTTCTCTTCTCATCTCCCAATCTTTGCGGATGAATGCGATTTTCCACGACAGTTCAAACAACAATATGGTAAACACCCTCAAGTCAGAGCTAGTAACACCTGAGCTAGAGCTATGGCAATGTCATCTTAAAAAACACAAACAAAGTTCCCGCCTTAGTTAGGCGAACTATGTCAACTCTGATCCTCATTTTCCCGATGAGGTACGTAGGCAGCGGGGTAGGGCCCATTCGAGCACATTCTTTATTTTCCCTAGATTTTCCCTCTATCTTTCCATTTTTCCTTTCAAATTCCCTTTCTCATTTCTATTCCAGTCAGCAGTTTTATTCAGCAACTTTATTCTTTCACACCCTTTGAAACAAACAAGCAAGCGTGAACCCCGTCGGGTACGGTGGACGGTCTGGGGTGCTAATACCTTCCCAGGTCAAGACCGACTTCCGAACCCAGATCTTTGGTTCGAAGGACCTTGTCATTTCCTTCTTCCTCAGGTTTGTGCAGCATTACCTTTCCCATTCCTTCGGGATAAAAATGCTTTGCTGACGACTCTAACTTTTACCCGCCACTTTCGCGTTTGTACTAGGATGAAAAACCTGGGAGCGACAGCTGGCGACTCTGCTGGGGAGCGAACCCAGAATCTCTGGTTTCCCTCGTAGAGTCAATCCTAGTGCTTGTCTGTTTTTTATTTTCTTTGGGTGTTTATTTGTTTGCTATTGTGTGCTTTAGTTTAGCTTTACTGTTTTCATTAACAGTTTTACTTTACAGCTTTACTTTACGACATTTATTTACTACTTTCAGTATTTATCATGCATCATTATTACTATCTGGCTGTGCTGGTTTCATTTTTTCTGAGGGATGGGGTTAATGTGAGATGAGATCGTAATCGGGGCTCGAGTGCACCCTAGGACTTAGAGTGGATCCACTTTGGCTTCATGATGTAACACCCCAATTTTATAAAGTATTTTTATAAAATAAATATCGAAAGTATGATGGTGTATTTTGAATAATAAGTGGATGAGGTATTTTATTTAAATAATGATAATATAATGAGGTGGTATTATTATTACAATATTGTTATTTAATAAATAAAATAAAATATAAGTTGGAGGTTTGAGGGGAAAGGTTGTAATTTGATTCTGTTATGAAAAGGGGAGAACACGATACATTTCTCATTATCGTATTTTGACGAAGGAAAGAGGGCTCTGGAGAAAAAGGGAAAGGAGAAGGGAAATCAAGAATCGTAAAGCTTCAAGATCAAGGTTTGCAAGGATTTTGTCAAATTCGAGGTAAGGGGGGAGAAAGGGTTCTTTATTGGTGACCTAACATGAAAGGGTAATTGGGAGTTCCTTACTCCCAATGGGATTGTCTAATGTTGTTGATTATGATGAAATTGTGATATGATGTATATATATGTTATGATGATTAATTATGGTTGTGTGAAATTAGTATTGAGTTATATGCTTGATTGTTGTAATTGGAATGGTGGTGATTTGATTTCTATAACAAGTTTGGTATAGAAGTAGTTATAGAGATAATGATGTTGTTGATGATGTAAATGGAGAATTGGAAACAAACCTAAGATCTTTCTTAATTTGATTAGTAATATTAGGTTGTGAAGATCATAAGGAATTAGAGGTATAAAATTAGTTTAAGAACAACAATTGGATTGTTTTGAGTGATAAAAGTGAGAGATAAGTGATAGAATTCGAACTGGTATGAAATTGGGAGAGAAAAGTGAGTTTTAGAAAAAGCTAAATTTTGGGGGTACAGGTGCCCTGACACGGGTAGTGTTGTACAACACGGGCGGTCGTGTCAGGCTACGGGAATTATGCTAAAAAGTGGAAATTTGGGAAGTTGGCTTCAGGAGGCCTGACACGGGCAGTGTTGTACAACATGGGCGGCCGTGTCAGCCTCCTGGAAAATGTGTTTTTGATGATTTGGAGGGTCGTGTCCCAGGCCACCTGACACGGGCCGTGTCATGGGACACGGGGGGCCGTGTCAGGCCTCTGTTTTGAGGAATTTTTCTGTATTTTAAGTGGTTTAATCCCAAGTTCTTGTTCGATACTTGTACCATTAGTCTAGGGCCTTGATGATGACATCCATGTTTAACTATAGGACCCGGCGACCGATAATAAGCGTGTGCGTGTTATGTGATTATTGGGGATATTATAACTTTATTAATATGTCGATTAGAAGGTCTTGATGATGGAAATGTTTATTATAAGTCTTGCACAATTATATGAAGGAATAGTGATAAACGAAGTGGATCGTGATGATTGGTAACATAGTTGATTATATGTCTTGCTTAGACCCCATGATGTAAGTGTTGGTAGCGGTGAGGATCGGAAGGATCATGTGGTATTAGAATATACGTATAGGGAATAAATGAGAGTGGAATTAATGAGGAATTCATAAGATATGACATTTGGTAATTAGCGTGTATGAATATATGTGCTTATGTTGATTTATATGACTCTTGATGATGAACTATACGAATTGTATTAATAATATGTGTGAACATTGTCTGATTATTTATGTGACCCATGTGATGGGATGTGTGGTAATTGATGAAGATCATGAGGATCGCGTTGGCATGCTTGTATTCATGTGTGTTCGTGATATGGTATGTGTGTAATCGAGTTTGGAATACGCATACATGTTGATGGAATAATTATGTCGTGGATGTGATTATTCGTGATTCGTTGAGAATCGTGGTTGCAGGGATGATCGTGTCTTGTTGGAGACGTTAACGATGCGTTCGGGGTTCTATTTGATGAACCATTATTGTGAGTTGGTACCACATTTGCATTGTGTCATTGAGTCACTTTGCATTGATTGAATTAATGATGTATGATATGTGTTGATGAACTATTTGAGATATTGATTAATTGTATGATGTATGATGTGTATTTGATGAATAGAGGTGACACTACCCTGTAAGATATTATTTGCACCGTTAATATATTGAATTGTTTTCTCACCCCTTTGTTGTTTGGTTGCGTCTGTGCTTCTTCGGAAGTACAGATGATTCAGGTACTTGAGTATGCTCGGGGTACAAGTTGTTTGGTCGAGTCCTAGGAGTCACTCTGATACGTAACACGGGAAATTTGGATATTTGTTATTTAATTATTCTTGTTAGTAATAGTTACGTATCATATTTTGTTGAAACTTATAAATTAAGTGAATTGATGAATTTGTGGATATTTGGTGAATTGCCGATTGTTGAATAAAAAGATATTTCCGCTGTTTTTAATAAATGATTATACTTTTGGTTGATTTTGAAAATGTAACTACTCACTTGTTAATTAAACTCTGATTTATCTGAAAACTTATGTTATTTTAGAAAATGGGAAAAGTGGGTGTTACAATTGGTATCAGAGCAGGTCGGTCCGTCCGGCCAGGTTGTCGCGTGTCGTTTGTCCCGGAGTATGCGATACGTGTGTGAAACACTATCGATACTTGTTTGTTTGCTAGCTATTTGTTTGTAGATGTTTGTTGAATATAAGTGGGGGAGGAGTTATTTCTTCTCCTGCGAGTTGGCTTGTGGTGTGTTGGAATTGTGGTGTGGCAGAGGTTGCTAAGGTTGACGTTGACTAAGGACTCGCTCGTGAAGCAACTTAGTTCACAAGATGCAAGGAACGCTATTAAAGTTGGAAAATGTAACTTATGGCCATCATGATTGTCGGCTATCTATTGGAAAATTGAGGAACTGATCACCCTCAATCCCTTGCTAATAGTAGGTGGAATTGTGTTGGATGCAAAAGACATATCTTTCAGCCGAGATAGTATGTTCAGTAGACCATTTGGAGTTGAGCCAGAGCTATTAGTGGTATAAAGGAGTAGATGTAGATTCCGGTATCCGGAAAATAGATGAATTTAAGGATTGATTATGTTGATTAGATATTACTAATGGTTACTCCTCGGTGAGTAGGAAGTGAATTGGGAATGGATAGTTATGAAAAGATGAACGTTATATCTACTAGATATGTAGCGGAACTTTTGAGAAAGGACTCCGATGTCTGATTTGGTTGCATAGATGACATTGATTGGGAATAAGGTCACAACGATGGACCGTCTGTAGAGTACGAATATAATTGTGTTTTGAAGGATATATTAGAGGTGTAGTTATAAGGAATCATGGCAGCAAGGGTTCCTTCTGGGAAAACTTTGGTGTTATTGATATAAAAAGATGAGGATATGAAGTAATATGTCGATTAGTAAATAGTATGAGAATTCACAATTGCAATGGGAACAAATTGGATTTGATTGATAAAGGATCAATAGTGAGCTGAAATTCATCTGTAGTATTGTTGTTGTTGTGAGTTGGATTGTCATGCCTCCCAGGACCTTGAGTTGGTTAGGATTTTGTAAGCCTAGTGTAAGAGGAATGTGGTAATAAGAACTAGATGTTGACAGATCATGTTGGATGAATTTACTACGTTGAAGGATGTGGGATGGAGATTGAAGAAGTAAGTATTGAGTTATATTTTGGCATAGTATGATAAGAGGTGGGTGAGTTTTTGAAACTACGAAGGTACAATTTTTGTGGGAATTAATTATAACCAGGTGTCTGCATAATGTAGTGATGTTGAGCTATTGCCTTAGTAGTATGGTGTATGTTGATACAACAGAGTATGGATAGTTTCATAAGTGTTTGAAATGGTGAACCGTGAGTTATGGGATGCAACAATGGAAATATAAGTATCACTGTATGTGTTGGACTATTAAGACAAAAGTAAAATAATAAGTGTGCAATATTTGTTTTTCTGGAATTTATGAATTCATGGTCTAATTAATGTGGAATTGGAACGTTGGAAGGATAATCCAACGAGAGAGTAGGCATAATGTGAAACTATGAGATAGTCATGAATATTGCTTAGAAGCTAGTAGTGACTGGTATGTATTAAGGTAAGTATGGAATATGAATGGTGCCTTTCAAGGTGGCTTGGATAATTTCGAGATGGTAACCTTTGGATGTTCTTGTCTATAATGAAAGTAGAGAAAAAGGATTTGGAGAATATAGGAAATTGAAATATGAGAATTAGAAAAGATGCAGTTATATACTAAGTTGTCGAGGACAATTTTTATGAACAGGTGTAGATTGAGTTGTTCAGAGAAAGGTATGAGAAAGAGTTTGTCCGAAGTAGATATGGATCTACAATGATAGAAAAGAGTGGGATATAAGAGACTAGGATGTATTTGGACTTAGTTGGTTGTTGTTAAGGTTTGTGAAAAGTTTTCCAAGTTAGTATTTTATGGTTTCGGATAATTTGCGAAAGATAAGTTGTTCGTTGAGAAGGGGTGTGGTGAGGGAAGGTGCTAGAGAGTCGGAATAGGAGTTAGCTTCAGTTGTAGTATGATTTTGTTTGATTCTAACAAGTTGTGGATAAAATGTTGGATAATGATGTGATAAGTGGATAAGTTATTAGTACTGGATCGTAAAGTCATAGTTGGTATTATACGATGAGAGAGGAATTATGGAGGTATCTATCTTACCCATGAATTGAAAATGGATGAGAGTAAAATTGTGGGAATATCCGATAATATTATTGTTATGATTGAAGATTGAAGTGTTTGGTAATCACATGAACACACAGTTCTTATTTGATCGGAAAGGGGGGGGATGGGACGACTAAGATAATTGGAAGGTTTGAGGTAGGAAGTCGATAATTTTTCCTATGTTTACACTAATGGTTAAAGAGTTGGAATTAAATTAACAATTAAGGTACTTGCATTCGGATTTTTGAAATATGCTAAGGGATTTATCACTGTAATTGTGATGATGGTTGGAGATGATTAAAGTTAGAATGCGAATTTCATGGAATAGATAGTTGCGAGTAATCAGAGTGCGCAACGGAAGATTGAAGTGGTGTAATTGTTTATACATAAATGGTTGGTAAAGACTCGATAGATTGAATAATAAGACCTGTAGAGATATTGAGACTATTGGACATCCCGGAATGGATGGGTAGTGATAAGAGGTTATCTACACATTGAGGATTGTGAGATATACAAAGATATTAATATATGTGATGTATGTCCTTCATTGATGGATTGTAATCATGTTGTTTTGGTAGAGGAAACTAAAAGGTCAATCCGTTATCAATGTTGTGGTATCTAGAGGATGTATAGAGTGAAATTTTGAGTTTGTCCTGGTTGTCGCCTCGTTACCTACGGTGATGGTACGAGTGCGGTTGACTAATTCCTACGATGGGGAATTAGGAGAGTGTTACCTACGGTGATGGTAGCGACTTTCGTTGCGTTCTTTTTCAGGTATATACCTGCGTTTTGAGCATTGATAAAGGTGGTGCTTGTTGTTAGGGAGGTTGTCTTGGAATCAGTGTTGTTGTTTTGAGTTGGTTGCGGAGTTGTCGGCTTGGGCAAGGGAGTGATTAGTCAGGTGCAAGAGTATATCAAAGTGATGCCATTGAGTACTATTTTCGAGGACGAAAATAAAATAAGTGGGGGAGAGTTGTAACGCCCCAATTTTATAAAGTATTTTTATAAAATAAATATCAAGAGTATGATGGTGTATTTTGAATAATAAGTGGATGAGGTATTTTATTTAAATAATGATAATATAATGAGGTGGTATTATTATTATAATATTGTTATTTAATAAATAAAATAAAATATAAGTTGGAGGTTTGAGGGGCAAGGTTGTAATTTGATTATGTTATGAAAAGGGGAGAACACGATACATTTTCTCATTATCGTATTTTGACGAAGGAAAGAGGGCTCTAGAGAAAAAGGGAAAGGAGAAGGGAAATCAAGAATCGTAAAGCTTCAAGATCAAGGCTTTGCAAGGATTTTGTCAAATTCGAGGTAAGGGGGGAGAAAGGGTTCTTTATTGGTGACCTAACATGAAAGGGTAGTTGGGAGTTCCTTACTCCCTAGGGATTGTCTAATGTTGTTGATTATGATGAAATTGTGATATGATGTATATATATGTTATGATGATTAATTATGGTTGTGTGAAATTAGTATTGAGTTATATGCTTGATTGTTGTAATTGGAATGGTGGTGATTTGAGTTCTATGACAAGTTTGGTATAGAAGTAGTTATAGAGATAATGATGTTGTTGATGATGTAAATGGAGAATTGGAAACAAACCTAGGATCTTTCTTAATTTGATTAGTA
This sequence comes from Lathyrus aphaca, assembly GCA_963966055.1. Classification (NCBI taxonomy): domain Eukaryota; kingdom Viridiplantae; phylum Streptophyta; class Magnoliopsida; order Fabales; family Fabaceae; genus Lathyrus; species Lathyrus aphaca. Next base: position 169,109,738 of record OZ014523.1, read on the forward strand.
ATATTAGGTTGTGAAGATCATAAGGAATTAGAGGTATAAAATTAGTTTAAGAACAACAATTGGATTATTTTGAGTGATAAAAGTAAGAGATAAGTGATAGAATTCGAACTGGTATGAAATTGGGAGAGAAAAGTGAATTTTAGAAAAAGCTGAATTTTGGGGGTACAGGTGCCCTGACACGGGTAGTGTTGTACAACACGGGCGACCGTGTCAGGCTATGGGCATTATGCTAAAAAGTGGAAATTTAGGAAGTTGGCTTCAGGAGGCCTGACACGGGCAGTGTTGTACAACACGGGCGGCCGTGTCAGCCTCCTAGAAAATGTGTTTTTGATGATTTGGAGGGCCGTGTCCCAGGCCACCTGACACGGGCCGTGTCATGGGACACGGGGGGCCGTGTCAGGCCTCTATTTTGAGGAAATTTTCTGTATTTTAAGTGGTTTAATCCCGAGTTCTTGTTTGATACTTGTACCATTAGTCTAGGGCCTTGATGATGACATCCATGTTTAACTATAGGACCCGGCGACCGATAATAAGCATGTGCGTGTTATGTGATTATTGGGGATATTATAACTTTATTAATATGTCGATTAGAAGGTGTTGATGATGGAAATGTTTACTATAAGTCTTGCACAATTATATGAAGGAATAGTGATAAACGAAGAGGATCGTGATGATTGGTAACATAGTTGATTATATGTCTTGCTTAGACCCCATGATGTAAGTGTTGGTAGCGGTGAGGATCGGAAGGATCGTGTGGTATTAGAATATATGTATAGGGAATAAATGAGAGTGGAATTAATGAGGAATTCATAAGATATGACATTTGGTAATTAGCGTGTATGAATATATGTGCTTATGTTGATTTATATGACTCTTGATGATGAACTATACGAATTGTATTAATAATATGTGTGAACATTGTCTGGTTATTTATATGACCCATGTGATGGGATGTGTGGTAATTGATGAAGATCATGAGGATCGTGTTGGCATGATTATATTCATGTGTGTTCGTGATATGGTATGTGTGTAATCGAGTTTGGCATACGCATACATGTTGATGGAATAATCATGTCGTGGATGTGATTATTCGGGATTCGTTGAGAATCGTGGTTGCAGGGATGATCGTGTCTTGTTGGAGACGTTAACGATGCATTCGGGGTTCTATTTGATGAACCGTTATTGTGAGTCAGTACCGCATTTGCATTGTGTCATTGAGTCACTTTGCATTGATTGAATTAATGATGTATGATATGTGTTGATGAACTATTTGAGATATTGATTAATTGTATGATGTATGATGTGTATTTGATGAATAGAGGTGAGACTACCATGTAAGATGTTAATTACACCGTTAATATATTGAATTGTTTTCTCACCCCTTTGTTGTTTGGTTGCGTCTGTGCTTCTTCGGAAGTACAGATGATTCAGGTACTTGAGTATGCTCATGGTACAAGTTGTTTGGTCGAGTCCTAGGAGTCGCTCTGATACGTAACACAGGAAATGGGGATATTTGTTATTTAATTATTCTTGTTAGTAATAGTTACGTATCATATTTTGTTGAAACTTATAAATTAAGTGAATTGATGAATTTGTGGATATTTGGCGAATTGCCAATTGTTGAATAAAAAGATATTTCCGCTGTTTTTAATAAATGATTATACTTTTGGTTGATTTTGAAAATGTAGCTACTCACTTGTTAATTAAACTCTGATTTATCTAAAAACATAAGTTATTTTAGAAAATGGGAAAAATGGGTGTTACACATGAAATCTTGCTATATTGGTAGTAGTGATTTCCACACCCAGACTTACGACCTTCTCGGAAATGTTTTGGTACCGGAATCTTTCTGGGGAAATACACAACCTTGATAGTTATGTGCAGTCTAGGGACCGATCATTGAGGACCTTTGTGGAAACATCCCTCTCCTGTGATGATAGTGGCAGACCACATTTGTTGGCAAATCCACTCGCATCCGAGGGTCCATTGGAACTCGCATAGGATGGTCTGGTTCTCTCATAGGAACCCATTCAAGGCAAATTGTTCGTATAACGATAGTATTGTACCCTTCGGGATGAATGTACTGTTGTTTCTCAATTCAGTGTTTGAATCTAGGGACTTATGAGGGATGCTTGTTTTCCCCGTACTCAGCTGAGACCTCCCTGGATAGTATATAATGCTCAACCGATTCTCTGATTTGGTCATAAGCCATCTCTCGGAAATGGTGAACGTATTATTGCTATCCGGCTTTAAGAGTCTGTGATGTTGACTCGGAGTAGCATACCCGTGAAGTGGGAGGGGTTTACAGGTTTGCAGGAACCCTGAAACATCCAACATACATGCTTCATCATCATTGTTCAATATTATGATCAGGTTTCACATGGTCCTTTTGTCATGAGATCCTGGATTTCAATGGTACTGTTATTATGACTCTTCAATAGCACACGACTGTCTTCTCAGCACCAACATCATACCAGTGATCTCCAGACCTCTGATCACATGCCAGTGCATTGCATAACATCCTCTGCATGATTGCATTACTAACACATGCTTACTCATTTGCAGGATCACATCCTCATGAATATATCATACTTATTTACTGCGCAATTTGCATATTTTGCATTTTTACATGTTATTCAGACTTCCTAACTTATTCAACTTCAGGAAATATAGCTGGTCAATGCGTTCATTGGTATCAAACAAAAAGAAACTGAGTATAAATGGCTGAAAGAATGCAGAACGATCTCAATGAGCTCCGATAGAGAATGGATCAGTTCATGGAAATGATGACTGGCATGGCCCATAACCAAGAGCGTCTCAGGTTTATGGTTGAGCAACCCCAGGAAAATGATAATAATGCTAACACCGGAACACCGACTGAGAATGTGGATCCTAACGTTGCCCGTAACGGAGAGCCAAATCCAAATAGGACTGCAACCCGTAATTAGGGTTTAGAAGACAATCAAGAGGACCAGTTTACTCTACTGGATGCTGATATGGGTAACATGAATGAGGTCAACAATCGAAGGTATGAAGAGCTGGAGGAGAATATTAAGGCCATGGAATGCCAAAATTCCGTGGGAATCGATGTAACCAGTCATGGGTTAGTGCCAGGAGTCAGAATCCCTCCTAAGTTCAAGGTGCCATCATTTGACAAGTACAACAAAAACACATGCCCTAGAACTCACATTTATGCATACTTTGGAAGAATCTCGGCTCACATTGATGACGAGAAACTTTGGATGCATTTCTTCCAAGATAGTCTATCTGGAGCTTCATTGAGCTGGTACATGAAGCTAAGAAGGGTCTTTATTCGATGCTGGAAAGATTTAGCTGAAGCTTTTCTCAAGAAGTATCAATAAAATATTGATATGGCTCCAAACCGCACTCATTTGCAGAACTTGTCTCAAGGACCTAAGGAAAGCTTTAAGGAGTACACCTAGAGGTGGCGTGAATTGGTTGCACAGGTTCAACCTCCATTGCTCGATCGGGAAATGGAGGACATGTTTATGGGCACCTTGCAAGATGCATACTTGGATCGTCTGGCCGCTTGCCCATCCATCGGTTTTGCTGATATTGTCATTGCTGGAGAAAGGATAGAAAATTTCCTGAAATTTGGGGAAGATCGAGGATGCAAATAATACTGGTTCTTCTGGTGTGAAAAAGCCTTTTGGCAATGGCCAACGACGAAAAGAAGGCGAGACCAATGTTGTGTATATGGGCCGAGACAGAGGTCGTTCTCAAGGTTACTACCAAACAGCTGCAATAACTATTACGCCACAGGTTCAACATCTCAAGGTCAACAATATCAGGCACATAGACCAAATCAAGAAAGAACAAGAGCGAGGAACCACATACTTGATCCCATCCCATGCCCATATGATGTATTGCTTCCAGAGCTGCTAAAGTTGAACATGGTCGAGCTTCGTACCATGAGAGCTCCTTCTCCTGATAATCTACCTCCGAATTTTGATTCAAATGCCAGATGTGAATTCCATTCGGGTCCCCAGGGGCACACTATTGAGAAATTTTGGGCTTTTCAGAACAAGGTACAAGACTTAATTGACTCCAAAGCAAACAATATTGCTCCTCGCCCAAATGTACTCCAAAACCCAATGCCTAATCACAACGGAGCCGGTGTCACGGTTGTTTTACCAGATGGTCCACATTAAGTTGGAATCTTCAAGAAGCAAATAAAGCCATCAATATTCAGATACTATCAGCAATGGCAACTGTTTGTTTGTTTTTCTTCAATGCATTTATCTTCCCTATTGAGGGGAACTACGTTGCTCTGATTCTTCATTGCTCATTGGTCAATGGAGATACGTAGGTGTAAACACCCCAATTTTCCCTCACCCATTCACACCATGGCTTGTGATATCTTCATATGCATAAGTTCAATCATAGCATCTCATATTGCATTTTTGATTCACTGCATTGTTCCCAAGTCATCTGCATCTAGGGTTTGTGATCTGGGCATTCCAAGAACTATGTGAGCCACTCCAAAGGTCTTCAAATGGGTCCATGTATGTTCAAACATCATATTGAATCCCCACAAAGTCAAGAAAGTCAAAGAATCACAAGAACTGAGAATAGCATGGAAGCAGAGCCAGGTTTAACTGCACAGATGACCTAAAATTAGGGTTTTGGATTCAGAGGCCATAACTCCAAATTTTTTGGTCATTCTTGTTTCTATTGGTCTCTATATGTCATAAGGATAATGCATATCAATTTTCATGAAGAAATTCCATGGGGAAGGCATCTAATCAAGAGTTGACTTCTTGAGTAAGTCAGTGTAAAATATGGGCATCTGAGGCCCCCAATGACCCAACCAAAGGGTGTTCATCATCATTTTGATTGTGTATGATCTTTATTTGATCATAGAAGATGCTAGAAGTTCACAAAATTGAAGAATTTCAAGCCATTTGCAAAGTTGCCTTTTTGGGAAAATGACTTGTAATGGAAACTTGCCATTTTGAGAAACTTTTTCAACCTTTTCTTTTTGATTAAAAAATGCTTCAAATGGGAAAACTTTGGTCATGAAAGTTGTAGAATGGATCATTCCCTTTTCAAAAAGTACAATAACTCATTCTAATTCATTTTGGATCAAAAGTTATGGCTTGTCAAAGTTGGGGAAAATCACATAATTTCAAGTTATGTACCAAAGAGGCAAAGTTGCAAAACCACTTGCCAAGACAAATTGTGCTTTCAAATGAACTTATAATCTTTGTACAAACATAAACCAAGGCCTAAAATTCAGAATGCACCAAAGGTTTGCCCATTTTCATGACTTATGGATCAAGAAATCACAAAAGGGCCAAAAGTCACAAAGTTGCAAAAACTATGACAAACCCTAATCCACTTGTTAATTGGCTTCAAGACTGATCCCATAGCTCTCCTCATTCCTTGCTGCGCAGGACACCCCTTTTTCCTTGGCCTACCATTGACCCATACCTCTCTTACACCTAGACTTGACTTTTTTTGCAAAAACCCCATACCAATCAGCCTGTGCCACACCAACTTCTCTGACCTCTCTAGTTGTGATAAGTGGACCAAATGAGACTAAACACACCACACACACAAGCCTGAAACACTCTCCAAGCCATAGCTCCAAGCTTTCACCTCTTATGCATTTTCATTCGAAACACATCACACAAGCATCAAACATAAAAACAAACTTCATAGGATCACTCAGCATGTTCCCCTGATCATTTCCCTATCCTTATTCATCCCTGAAACCTCCTCAAACTGAAACACGATTCCTTCCCCTCTCTGAACAGAACTTCTTCAAACTCACAAACCAGCCATTTTAAACTCCAACCAAGCTTCATAACTTCATCAAGAGGATCAGTGGGACCATTTTGAGGCAAAGAGGCAAGCAGAAAGCTCCTGGACTGAAAGCTCAATCTCAGGTAACATGATGAACAAATTTTCCAGAACTTTGATTTCTTGTTAGAATGTTGTTCTATATGTTGCCCTGATCATGGGGATCTATTTATTTTTGAAAATGAGCCAGAAACAAGCATGTTGTGATGTTCTGAAACTTGACCCGTGAAAATGTTTTGCTTCGATTCTCCTTGCTCATGCTTGATAAATGATGTTTGATGATGGATTTGAGTTTAGTTTTGATAGGAGAGTGTTTCTGGGCAATTAATTTGGGTTGGGGTGGCCTGTAGTGGAAGCTAGGTATTTGGTTTCGCCGGAGAAGACGACCGGAACACTGTTCCGGTCGCCTGAATGTGTTTAGCCCTAATTGCATCATTAATGGGAGTTTGAATGTGGACCTTTGATTTTGAGGACTTTCGTTGACTCCCGCGCGAATGGAGGGCCTGGATCTCTCATTAAACCCTAATTCAGATTAATTAGGTTAATTAATTAGGATTAAAATTTGAATTTGCCAGAATCAATCCTAGCCACTCAAACGCGCGCCAGTCAACTCCCGCCCTCTGACTTTGAATCTCATCCTTTGGATTGCTTGACTTTTCCATTAAATTCATTTATTTTCATATTTTTCTTATTTGTTTTTGCATATTTATTTTAAAATAGCTAAATCATTTAAAAATTATGAAATTTTTTGTCAAGGGTTTCATGAATTTTCAGAACACAAAAATATTTTTATTTTTATTTTATGCATTAAAATTTTTTTAAATCATTTAAATGTTTATTTTTAATTAGTTAATGAAAATTAATTAATTAAAAATACATTTAGGTATTTGAAAATCACAAAAAATTCACATTGCATTTAGTAACATTTAGAAACATTGTCCAACTCTCAAACCAAATTTCTTTTTTGTTCTTGATGCCTTTTGATCATTTTCATTGGATTTAATTTCATTTTAAGGCAATATTTTGTTTCAAACTTCAAAAATTTCTTTCTGCCTAACCATTGAGAGTTGGGTGATGATTCTTTTGGCATTGCATCTTGCATAGCATGTAGTTTATAGGATAAATTTGATTTGAATTGATCTTGCATTTTCAATTTGTTTAGCATTTTTCTTGTTGAGGAACCTTAAAACCCTAGCAATCTTAGGAAATTCATAACTTTCAATAGGTTAAGAGTTGGATCCTCTCCTTTTGGCAGTGAGTTTGTATAGGTTTAGGGTATCTTTGATTGCATTTTCAAATTTTTATCATGTCATTTGCTTCAAGTTTTGGATTTTTGCTTTGTGTGATGCATGTAACCCTAATTTGTGCCTTCCTTTGCATCTTTCTTTCATTTGCTTGCATTCAATGACTTGCCATGATGTTTTGTGCATTCACTTGATTCATAATACATCTTAGGACATATTAGAATCATGTTTGATCATTGCATCTTTCATTTGCCATGTTATTTGTCCTTTACATTTCATAACTTTTCATGTGCTTTCATGGTTCAAAACATGCCTCTTTTGCATCTTTATGCTTGTATGATCATTCTCATGCCTTGTCTCATGTTTGCATCATCTCTTAGCATCATTAACATCATGTGAATGCTTCTGACTTTGGTTTGCATCATGACATTGCATCTCATTTGCATTGCATTTCATTTCTTTCACTAACTTTTCAGGTGGTAAGTTACTTTGAGAAGTGAATTTGCCTTCACTTCTCACATTCTCTTTTCATCTCTTTCATACTTCCTTTGCTGTATTTTGTATGTATATTAGAGTGAGCTTGCTCATTCATGTTCTCTCCCACTTTCTTTCTTCAAGCAACTTGTCTTCTTAAGTGAAGCAAGTTGTTTTGCTTCTCTTTGCTTCTTACTCCTTTCATCTGCTTCCTTCCTGGTGGTTTCTCTGAAAATCTTCTTGCAAAACTCATTAACCCTAGGAATAACCAAGCATGATAACAATTAGGTTTTGATTAGTCCCCCATTTAGCTTTTACCTTTGTGTCTCTTTGAGTCTTCTCTTCTCATCTCATAATCAGGGACTAAACCTTAAAGGTTTTAAGGCTTTGTGATTAAGTTTATGCCTGCATCCTTCTATTAGGATGGAGTGTACAACTTTAATCCTAAGTGTTAAGCCCTTAATGTGTTTAAATATTTTAATCAATTCACTTAATAATCATCAAGACATCAAGCTTGTAACTTGGGCCTTGCATTAGGGTTCTAATTCTTCCTTAACTGGTTAAGAAGGACTAACCCTAGTGTTAATGGACAAGTCCCCCTCAAGCTGTCTTACAAACCCTAAAATCCTTTCTTAATCTCACTATTAACTAAAATCCATTTTAATAAAGGCTTTGTTTTGTCATGAGGTTAATCCCTAATCATGGATTAAGTTGAGAAGCCTTTCTCAGCTTAAATGTTCTCATCTATTATCCTTCTATTAGGATGGTGTAATGAGTCCATTAAATCCTTGATTATGGCTTAAACTCATTACTTAACACTAAACAAAAACAACAAAAACATCTAAATAATTACAAGTAGGTTAATGATCTTAATCCTACATCAGGGTGATTAAGTGTGAGATGCTGACTTCACACTTAAGGTATTCTCATTACCCCTAATCAGAGGGAAGATGTGATGAGTTTATTAACCCATTGGTTTAGGCTTAAGCTCATTAACTTATGACAAAACTTCAAAAAACAATAAAAGACTGAAAACTCAAAAACAAATAATAATCGTCTCCTTCGGGATTCTTTTCTCATCTCATTCACTCATAAACGAGAACTTGCTTCTTCCGTCTAATGCAAGACAGTTTGCACATGAGCCAGACAGGTCATACACTTGAGCATAGACAAGCAAGCAGTTCACAAGTCAATTTACCTTTCAGTCTCTTTGAGTCGAACTACGATGTTCTGACTTCCTCATTGCACGAGAGGATACGTAGGCATAACTTAACAGTTATCGAACAAAAGTCTCTGTATATTCCCCCTCCTCCAGCTTTATTCTTGAGCCTCATAATCTTGAGCATTTCATTCTTATTCTTGCACTGACACTTTTCTTATACACTTCACATTTCTTTTGCACTGTCACTTGCATTCTTTCCAGCTTTGATACACAAATAGCACTGACACTACCCCTTTAAAACACAAATCTTTCAAGCGTGGATCCCGTCGAGTACGGCGGACAATCTGGGTGCTAATACCTTCCCAGGTTGTAACCAACCCCCTTTCTCAGTCTCTCTGGTTCGCAACCGTCTTATCCATATCTTTTTTCTAGGTCTATGCAGCATTACCTTTCCTCCGGGATAAAAATGCCTAGCTGGAGACTCTTGTCTTTCTGAGCTCACCCTTGTGTGTTCTCTCCTCCTTCGCCGACCGTTCGCGTCCGTACCCCTCTTGACCTTGGGTGTCATTTGGTGGGAGCGACAGCTTGGCGACTCTGCTGGGGATCCTTACTGTAACCAGGGCTTCTGGTTCTTTTTGTGGGTTCCTCCTAGCGCTTGTTTGATTTGTGTTTACTGGGGTGTTATGTGCTAATTGTGTTTATATAGTTTCTTTATTTACTGCTTTATGTACAGTTATTTATTGCTTTCTTTACAGTTTTTCATATTTCATACTGTCATACTGTCATCTTGCTGGATCTGGTTTGTTGTTTTGATGGGTGGGGTTCTATTGAGAGTTTGAGGTCCTATACCTGGGACCTGAGAGACACCTAGGCTAGAGTGGTTCATGTTCTTTCCCATTCCATTTCGGTCTGGTGCGGGAATATGAAACACGGTTCAGATGTGGGTTTCTTCTTGAGAACTCTGTGCTACAGATTTCCTGTAGTGCTAGGGCTATCTGGGAAGCCTGCTAAGTTTAGATGACCTTTATCATGACCTTCAGAAACTGAGGTGAATTAGAGGAGGATCTTTTATGGTTATTGTAAACACTGTACCTCCGGGTTAGAAGTGTTTACACTTCTCATAACTGATCCAAGTCTGAGGACCCTTGTTTTAGAACACCACCTGTGAGGGGGATGGGCTGTTTACAGGTTTGCAGGTACCATTGGCCTCATCATACCCAGTTACTTGTTTTGATTAAGAGTACCTCACTTTGGACAGTTCTTGTGATTTAACCCTGGACATGTGACTCTTTATTTGAGTCCCCCACCTTGGTTACTGGATTTCTAAACCTCCATCTGGACTTCTTGAACATACATGGGCCTATATCAAGATAGTTAATCAGATACAGCTTAATCACAAACCCTTGCATATCATTTGCATACATCATCATTGCATCATTTGACATTTGTTTATTTGTTTTTCAGGGTATCCACATTATATCTGGCTTGGTTTTGACCCCTTCATCTGCATAGACCCCTGTTCATCAGTTATCTGCTTCAGCTATTCTCCCTAGTTGTTTGCTTCAGCCATCTTCATCATCACCAGCATCAGCCTATCAGTGGCCCATTTCCAGTATCAGTCTTCATCATCAGCATTTAGCTCTTCATCAGCAGTCATGGCACCCAAGAAGAGCAACATTTCATACCATTTATTTGAGCCTGTGCTGACTGGCATCAGACAGGTCCAGGCACTTATCACTCCAGACCACATCCCATTATTCAGGGAGCATTATGGAGGAATCCTTGATATGGTTATGGACCTGGACCCTTCTCAGAGGAGTTTGATCCACACCTGCCTACAGTTTTATGACCCTCCTTTGAGATGCTTCACTTTCCAGAACTTTCAGTTAGGACCTCTGCTGGAGGAGTTCTCATCATTGATTGGAGTACCTGTCAGGGGTGGTGTCCCCTTTAACCCTGAGATGGCTTCTCCCAGCAATGGAGAAGTGGCAAAGGCACTATATTTGGAGCCTATTTTGATTGAGCAGAACATGACCACAAAGGCTGGGATCCCTGGTTTGCACTTAGACTTTCTGACTTCTCAGGCCATCCTGAAAGCCTCCTTGGGAGAATGGAGGGCAGTTTGTGCATTGTTAGCCCTCAGTGTATATGGGGTTATACTATTTGCAGATGAGCCCAAGTTTATCAGCAAGAATGCCATTCATCTCCTCCTTTTGAGAAACCCAGTACCCACATTGCTGGGGGATTTCTATTATTCTGTTCAGCAAAGAAATGAGAAACAAAGAGGGAAGTTGGTGAGATGTTGTGCTCCTCTATTTCATACTTGGCTGCTTAAACACTTACCCAGGACTGATGCCTTCTTGAACCCTCACCAACAGAAGAATTGGGCTAAAAGACTTATTGCTTTGACTTCAGATGACATCAGATGGTGCACCCAGAGCACCAAAGGCAGGCACATAATAACTAGCTGTGGGCAGTACCCCAATGTACCTCTAGTGGGAGTGAAGGGTTGCATCAACTACAATCCTTTGCTATTTAAGAGACAATTGGGCTATGCTTTGGTCCACCCTCCTAGAGTGCAAGACTTGGGTGAAACCCTGTATTGTGAGATAAAGCCTAATCTAGCTGTTGTCAGACAGGCATCCTGGCCTTGGGACAACATCCAGACAAAGGGAATGGCTATCCTTGGGAGATGCAATAATATGGCTTCAGCTCAGTATTATGAATGGTCTCATGCTAGGGCTCAGATTTTGGGATGCCTTTTACCATTGAAGACATACCTGGACCATCCACAGCACAGCCACCAGCCACTGTCAGCCTGGAAGAATTTGAGAAGCTGAAGGAAAGAAATGAGAATCTGTCTCAAGCTCTAAAGAAGAACCTCTGGGAGAGGAGTGATGGTCGTCTAGACATTGAGAGGTTGGAGAAGCTTAAGGTGGAGCATCTGGCCAAGATTGAGAAAGCAGAGGACTACATCAAGAAATCAATGGCTGGGGAGCAAATATTGAAGAATGCCTGTAAAGAGGCCCAGTTTCAGAAAGCTAGGACTGATCTCTATCTACAAGAAAGACAAGCTAGGTGGGTCAGGATCACTGAAGCTCGTACTCAAGAAGATAAGAGAACTCAGGCCAGGATTGAGCAGTTGGAGGCCAATGAAAAGAAACAACAGGAAGCTCTGCTGGCAGCCCAGAAGGAGATTTCAGAATTGAAGCTTAGGGCTGGTTTGAAGAGGTCAAAGGACCAGGAGAGGCACAAGAGGCTGACCACTGCTATTGCCGCCAGAAATCTTCTTATCAGAAACATTACAGAGCACCCAGCTGGTCCTGTAACTGAAGCACTGTTAAAGGAGGTTAAGGAGGATGAATTTGGATTAGATGTTTGACTTCTTTGCTTGTTGTTATTTCCATCTGATGTACTTTTCTTTTATGTTGTATTTTGACCCCTCAGGGGCATGTGTTGTAAAAAACAAACTATGTATGATCCATCATTTGTAATATATTTGTTAGTTTGTTTCAATGAGTTACTTTTCTCAAGGCAACATCAAAGCATCTTCCTCAGGGTCTGGAAAGGCCAAAACCAAGTACCAAGCCGGATACCTTGGAAAGCAAATAAGCATACTGCATTGCATACTGACCTTTGTTTTGTTTTGTAGGTTTTTTTGTTTTGTTTGTTACTAACTCTGTTGTGGTTCAGGAATTATTGCTCGTCGTCGGGTGTTCCCTCTCAACCGTCCGCACCGGTATCCTACTCGCAACAATCTTCCTGGTATCCAAATGGATCAAGTACAGCAAGATCTGACAGAGGTCAGAACTCAGATGGCTAATGAAAGGCTGGAGATGAGAAACCAAATGACTCAATTCATGGAAGTAATGAATGGCTTGGCCCAAAGTCAAGAAAGGTTGAGGGCATTAGTAGAAAGACAAACCCCGGAAGAACCCCATCTGGGAACTGGAGGAACAAGTAACAATGAAAGGGGTCAGCCTCATGTTAATCCACCAGTATATGTGCCTCATCTACACCCAGAAGTCAACATCCCGGGTAATGTGCAAGGAAATACTACTGGAGGAAGGATCTTACAAGAAGACCCCCAAGAGGAGCAGTTTACTGTAATGGGAGCTGGGGATGAAGTCTATGATAGGAGGTTTGATGAAATTGCTGAGAAGTTGAGATCTTTGGAGTCTCAAAACTCACTAGGCTTCGATGTAATGGATATGGGGTTAGTGGATGGGGTAAGGATTCCCCACAAGTTTAAACCCCCGCGCTTTGAGAAGTACAATGGAACTTCCTGTCCACGAACTCACTTGCAGTCCTTCCTGGGGAGACTTAAGGCATATACTATGGACGAGAAGCTGTGGATGTTGTACTTTGAAGATAGTTTGACTGGTGCTTCCAGGGAATGGTATTCCCACTTGACCAGGGCTACTATCAGATGCTGGAAGGACCTAGCTGAAGCCTTCATCAGACAGTACCAATACAATCTGGACATGGCTCCTAACAGGACCCTCTTGATGGGAATGTCTCAATCCTCCAGGGAAAGCTTCAGGGAATATGCCCAAAGGTGGAGACAGCTTGCTGCTGCTGTCCAGTCACCCATGTCGGAAAGAGAGATGGTCGACATGTTCATGAATACTCTGCAAGGAACATATATGGATAGGCTAGCTGCCTTCTCTTCCACCAGCTTCGCAGATGTAGTTATAGCCGGGGAAAGAATTGAAAGCCTTCTAAAGATGGGTAAGATTTCTGATAATGGTGCAAGTTCGTCAAGTAATCCCAGGAAGCCTTTTGTGGGACCTAGAAGAACCAGTGAGACAAATGCCATTCATGCCAGCAGGGGCAGACCTCGGTATGTCCACAGATCAGTAGCAGCTGTCACTATTCCAGCTCCGATTCCTCAGCAACCAACATATCAACAACAACAACAACAACCACATTATCAACAACAAGTTCAGTATCTGCCACAGAGAGCCTACAACAACAACAACAACAATCAACAACAAAGACCTTTTCAGCAAAGACCATCGCAGGCAAATAGGGTGATTGACCCTATCCCTATGCCTTATGCTGCCTTATTGCCACAACTCCTGAAACTCAAATTGGTTGAATTAAGGACATTGGCACCACCAGATCCCTCCAATCTCCCAAGGAATTATGATGCCAACGCCAGATGTGCTTTCCACTCCAATGCACCTGGCCACAATACTGAGAAATGCAGGGCTTTACAAATGAAGGTACAAGATCTGGTAGATTCTAAAGCCCTCAACTTTGCACCCCCTCCAAGTGTCACCAAGAATCCCATGCCCAATCATGGAGGGCCAAGAATTAATGCCATTGAGGAAGACAAGCCATCTTTCTTAATCACCAGTGTTGGACAAATTCGGACACCTCTGGTCGAGATTAAAGCTCAGCTCCTAGAATGCCAGATGTTCCCCGGGTGTGAGCTCGGTTGTGGTTATTACAACATTTCGGTCAACGGGTGTGATAACTTGAGAAGCGGCATAGATGGTATTATCAAGGGTGGTATACTTCAGATCAAAACAACGGCGCCTACAAACCCAGCAAATCCTTTGACAACAATTCCTGATTCTTCTACAACTGCAACAACAATCATTCCGACCAATTCATCAATATCATCAACAATGGCTCCGTCCATCACTTCAGCAAACCAGATGTCAACAACCATTTCTTCTACAACATCAGCACCCATTTATTCAGCAGAATCTTCTACAACGCCAACAGAAATTAATGAAGATATCTCAGCAGTCACCATTTACTATGATCCATCAGATGTTCCACCGAACAACAACTTTCAGCAACAAACAGTGGCACCTCTTGCCAGGTCACCAGTCACCATTTACTACGATCCGCACACCATTTCAGTACCCTCCGCTGCAGCAATCAGTCCAGTTACCATCACGGTGCCTGGACCAGTTCCATATGAAAGCAGTAATGCCATACCTTGGCATTATGGCTCTGATCTCTACTGCAACGGGGAGAAAATCACTTTGGATTCTTCAACCTCTTCTCCACAGATTGATAATGTTGGGGGAGGCGGAGGCTTCACCAGAAGTGGACGCCTTTATGCCTCACAATTGCAAAGACCTAATGCCGAAGCAGAAGCTGCTGCAAAAGCAAAGGGGAAGAGTGTAATACCTGAAGAACCAATCATCAAAGAAACTCAGAAGACATCTTTTGAACAAGATGTAGACGAGTTTATGAGAATCGTAAAGAGAAGTGATTACAAGGTGGTGGATCAGCTTCACCAAACTCCCTCAAAAATCTCCATATTATCCCTGTTAATGTGTTCTGAAGCTCACAGGAATGCATTACTGAAAGTCTTGCACGCAGCATACGTGCCAGAGGAGATCAATGTTAATCAGCTAGAAACTATGGTGGAAAATGTCAACACCAGTCATGGACTGGGCTTTACCAATGATGACTTAACAACTGAGGGACGTAACCACAACAAGGCTTTACACATCACTCTGGAATGTAAGGGTGTTGTTCTATCCCATGTACTAGTGGACACTGGGTCTTCACTCAATGTTCTACCAAAGAAAGCCTTGGTGAAGCTGGAGTATGATGGCTTGGCACTGCGTCCAAGTAATTTAGTGGTGAGAGCATTTGATGGCTCTAAAAGATCAGTGCTTGGGGAGATTGATCTGCCTGTGATGATTGTCCCGCAGACCTTCAAAATTACCTTCTATGTGATGGACATTCAGCCGACCTACAGCTGTTTGTTGGGTAGACCTTGGATCCATGCCGCTGGCGCTGTTACGTCTACCCTTCACCAGAAGCTGAAATTCGAGTGGGAAGTCCAGATCATCACCATCTGTGGGGAAGAGGACATCTTTGTTAGCCATCTGGCTACGTACAAATACATTGAAATGGATGGAGAAATCCACGAAACTATGAGCCAAGGGTTTGAGGCCCTGAACATAAATGAAGCGTCTGCTGTACTAGGAACCTCCATGACGTCTTATCAGCAAGCCAGAAAGGTTGTTGAAGAGGGTACTGCCCAAGGCTGGGGCAAGTTGCTGCCCGTAGAGAAGAAGGAAGACAAATTTGGGTTGGGTTACAGACCAACTCAACAAGATCGATCAGAGGCTGCCAAGAAGCCCAACTTTGTTAGTGGGGGGATGCTCACCCCGGATGCTGTGAACAACTTGGAAGATGAGTCGGAAGATGAGCGCAACCTGGAGAGCTGGATACGTCCAAGGACCCCGGGGAGCCATGTCTCAAACTGGTCTTCCCAGGAAATTATAAGGGTTACTCCTGCAGAGTAATTATTATTTCCTGTATTTTTAAAGCATGCATCAAGTCTTGCATCTTGCCCAAGGTGACAAGGCTCATTTTGTAATCGGGCCATTTTGTGCAAACAGATCAATCAATGAATATCGGACATCTTTTGCAAATGAGTCTTTTTCTTTCCCGCTCACTGTTTTTCATTTTTATTTTTGTACAAAAATAAAATGGCAATGTTTTCCAAAATGACAACTTCATTTCACTTTTTTCTAAACAAGATTAAAATCGATCACTAAAATGAACAATCTAAACCCTTGCAGAGAGTGCCTTTCAGACTGCACCGACAACAACACAGCTATGGCTTCGTATGACTTTGACAATCCAATCAATCAAGCCGATGAAGGGGTTGAAGAAGATTATGAGCTTCCTAAAGAGCTAGCCAGGTTGTTAAGGCAAGAGGAGAAGGTTATCACTCCTCATTAGGAGGAGGTCGAAACAGTTAATCTTGGTACAGAAGAAGATGTGAAAGAAGTTAAGATCGGGGCCTGCCTACAAGATTCGGTAAAAGAACAAATGATTGACATGCTTCGGGAATATGTGGATGTCTTTGCTTGGTCTTATCAGGATATGCCAGGGTTGGACACCAACATTGTCATGCACAAGCTGCCACTGAAAGAAGACTGCCCGCCAGTAAAACAGAAGTTGCGCCGTACTCGCCCGGATATGGCAATGAAGATTAAAGAAGAGGTACAAAAACAGTGGGACGTCAGGTTCCTTGCCGTCACTAGCTATCCGCCGTGGGTTGCTAATATTGTACCTGTGCCTAAGAAAGATGGCAAGGTGAGGATGTGTGTGGATTACCGGGACCTGAACAGAGCCAGCCCGAAAGATGACTTCCCTTTACCTCACATTGATGTATTGGTCGATAATACGGCTCAATTCTCAGTGTTCTCCTTCATGGATGGATTTTCAGGATATAATCAGATCAAAATGTCGCCTGAAGACATGGAGAAGACAACCTTTATCACACCCTGGGGCACATTCTGTTACAAGGTGATGCCATTCGGACTGAAGAATGCTGGTGCAACTTATCAACGGGCTATGGTAACATTATTCCATGACATGATCCATAAAGAAATAGAATGTTATGTGGATGATATGATTTCCAAGTCCCTCACGGAAGAAGACCACCTGGTAAATCTGTTGAAACTGTTCAAGCGTCTGAGGAAGTACCAGTTGAAGTTAAACCCCAACAAATGCACATTCGGGGTGCGATCCGGTAAGTTCCTGGGGTTTATTGTAAGTGAGAAAGGGATTGAAGTTGACCATGATAAAGTCAAAGCCATTCAAGAAATGCCTGCACCGAAGACAGAAAAAGAAGTTCGGGGGTTCCTAGGTAGATTGAACTACATTTCAAGGTTCATATCTCACCTTACAGCAACCTGTGAACCCTTGTTCAAGTTGTTAAGAAAAGAACAAACGGTCAGGTGGAACAAAGACTGCCAGAGGGATTTTGACAAAATCAAGGAATACTTACAAGAGCCTCCGATCCTTATGCCTCCAGTTGAAGGAAGACCTCTAATTATGTACTTGACAGTATTAGAAGAGTCAATGGGGTGTGTGCTGGGCCAGCATGATGAGTCTGGTCGAAAAGAGTATGTAATATACTACCTAAGCAAAAAGTTTACCGATTGTGAACAACGTTATTCACTGCTCGAGAAAACTTGTTGTGCTTTAGCGTGGGCTGCTCGCCGACTAAGGCAGTATATGTTGACCCACACCACTTTATTGATCTCAAAAATGGACCCAGTTAAGTACATATTTGAGAAACCAGCTCTTACCGGACGGGTTGCAAGATGGCAAATGATCCTCACAGAATATGACATTCAGTACACCTCTCAAAAGGCCATCAAAGGCAGTGTACTGTCTGATTATCTTGCTGAGCAACCCATTAATGATTACCAGCCTATGAGATTTGACTTCCCTGATGAAGACATCATGTTCATAAAAGCAAAAGATCATGAAGAGCCTATTCACACTGAAGGGCCTAACCCGAAAGAAGAATGGACTATGATGTTTGATGGGGTTGTTAATATGAATGGTCGTGGTGTTGGTGCAGTACTCATTACACCTAAAGGAGTTCACATGCCTTTCTCGGTGAAACTCACCTTTAACTACACTAACAACGAAGCTGAATACGAAGCTTGCATTATGGGTCTTGAGGAAGCCATTGACCTCAGGATCAAGACTTTGACTGTGTTCGGAGATTCAGCTCTGGTAATTAATCAAACCAATGGAAAATGGTACACACACCAAGATCATCTGATACCTTACCAGGATTATACAAGGAGGTTATTAACTTTCTTCACAATAGTCAAGCTTGAGTATATCCCTCGAGACGAGAATCAGTTTGCAGATGCTCTGGCTACCATTTCATCCATGATCAAAGTTCAAGCTGCCTACTTTGTGCCTCGGATTTCAGTGTCCAGACTTGACAGACCAGCATACGTGTTCTCAACAGATATTGTTAAGGATGATAAGCCTTGGTTCCATGACATTAAGTGCTTCTTGGAGGACCATACATACCCACCTGGGGCATCTTCCAATGATAAGAAAACATTAAGAAGGTTTGCTGGCAGTTTCTTCCTGAATACTGATGGTTCCCTGTACAAGAGGAACTTTGATATGGTACTTCTCAGATGCGTTGATAAGACAGAAGCAGACCTGTTGATGCACGAAGTGCACGAAGGATCCTTTGGTACCCATGCAGGAGGGCATGTCATGGCCAAGAAGTTGCTAAGATCAGGTTATTACTGGATCACAATGGATGCCGACTGTTGTGCTTATGCCAGGAAGTGCCATAAATGCCAGATTTATGCGGATAAGGTGCATGTGCCTCCCAATCCTCTGAATGTGATGTCTTCACCCTGGCCCTTTGCCATGTGGGGCATTGATATGATTGACAAGATTGAACCGACTGCTTCAAATGGCCACAGATTCATTCTGGTTGCCATTGACTATTTCACCAAGTGGGTTGAAGCGGCTTCTTATGCAAATGTCACCAGGCAAGTGGTAGCCCGATTCCTGAAAAGAGATATCATCTGTCGGTATGGAGTGCCCGAGCGGATCATTACTGATAATGGTTCCAATTTAAACAACAAAATGATGGCAGAACTGTGCCGGGACTTCAAGATCCAACACCACAATTCTTCTCCTTATAGGCCAAAGATGAATGGCGTTGTTGAGGCAGCTAACAAGAATATCAAGAAGATTGTACAGAAAATGGTAGTTACCTATAAAGACTGGCATGAAATGCTACTGTTTGCCTTGCATGGGTACCGTACGTCAATCAGAACATCCACTGGGGCAACACCGTATCAGCTTGTTTATGGTATGGAAGCAGTCCTACCTGTTGAAGTTGAATTATCCTCTCTGCGGGTGTTAATGGATGTTAAGCTGAATGAAGCAGAATGGGTCCGGTCCCGATATGAACAACTGAGTCTGATTGAAGAGAAGAGATTAGCTGCAATCTGTCATTGGCAGTTGTATCAGAAAATAATGAAGAAAGCCTTCGACCAAAAAGTCAGGCTCCGAGAGTACCAAGTAGGAGATCTTGTGCTGAAAAGACTCCTCCCTCCTCATACAGACCACAGGGGCAAGTGGACTCCGAACTATGAAGGACCATTCGTAGTAAAGAAAGTTTTCTCCGGTGGAGCACTCTTGCTCAGTACTATGGATGGTGAAGACTTCCCGTCCCCTGTGAATTCAGATGCAGTTAAAAAATACTTCACATAAAAATGACCCGCTGGACATAAAAACAGAATGTAGGTCCAGGCAAAAATAGGGCATCCCGGCGAGTCAAAAACAGAATAAAAGACTCGGGCAAAAATAAGGGGAAATAAATAAAAAAATGTACACCCGCTGAGTTGAAAAGCCGCATTGGACAACTCAGGCAAAAATGGGTATCCCGGTGGATTGAAAACCCGAAAGGGCGATCCACGCAAAATAAGGGAATAAGCGAACAATTGCATTCTGAATTCATCTGTATCACCTACAACTCGGTAAGCTTCGAAAGGATCAAGCGCCGATCAGAATCAGCCTTCTTCAGAAAGCAAGACGAGAAGAACGTCAAATGTCATACGAGTCATAGGGGAGCTCCTTGAAGCGTCATCAACATTGCCAATACCTTTTATTTCTCAATTTGTAACAATCTCCTTATTTTAGGGATTTGTTTCTTTGACTGTATCTTGCCAATACAGGGCACACGAATTAATAAAATCAGATTTTCAGTCATGTTTCGTCTCGCACATTTTTATTTTCATTTGCAAGAATGTCCGATGTCTTTAAGATATTGATTGCATGAATACAGATGTTTCTCTTCTAAAAAATGCGTGCTTGCAGGAAACATACTCACTCCCAGGAGTGCCTAAACTTTTATGATGGAATCTGGTAAAGGATACCTCGGGATTGCTTGTGCGTTTCTCTGACTTTTCAGGGTTGCAGGTATTCAAAGCACCACATGGGGCATGAAAGCTTCATCCCAGCAAGCTGGCAAATCATTATCTACTCAGTCTTAGCACCGGAGGTGCTTTCTCCCCAACTGAGTTGCCATTTATGTTTCCTCCTCAGCCAAGTACAAAAACCAGAGAATCATCTCCCCACAGAGTCTCAACCTCTATCCAGCGAAGCAATAACCTGAAGATCTCACAACAGAGTGACGAAAGCTTCTACAAACCCCAACTGGGTCTCTCATTACTAGGATAGGTCTATCAGTGACCTATTTCCCCAAGCAGAGTCATATATGTCAGATCCATCAATGATCTCATCCCCGGCTGGGATGTCCACTTCAAACAGATCAGCCAGAGATCTCCGCAAACATCGGGATCCGAATCCTGGATCGGTATCTTTGCATAATCATAGCATTCGCATCATATTCTCCCCGCAGAGCGTAGCATTCCGTTTAATATGGAGCATTACGGTAAAAATCAAACATATTACATGATCATAAGCCATGTTCTGAATCAAACACTTGTAAATACTGACAATCCACCAAAGATGTACAGAAAACTCCCCGGATTCCCTGGCAGAAAGCCGAGGCACTTGCCCTAAAGATACAGATACTTCTTGACACCCGTCCGTGTCATATCCCCAGTAGAAAGCCAAAGCGTCCCCTTTGCACTCACATATACACATGTGTACAATTCCCTGACACCCGTACGTGTCACATTCCCAGCATGGTTACCTAAACACTTTGTAAACCATATACTTGTTTATAATACACTTTTTCCGACACTCGTCCGTGTCATACTCTCCCCAGCAAGTTAAACACTCATCTGTACACCACTCATACTTATTACTCCTGTTTCACCCGTACAGATACTCGTCTATATCTTGTATACACCACTTATACCCCCTCAGATCCGACACTCGTCTGTGTTCTTTGTTGACCAGGTGATACTCGTCCGTACTATCATCTCTGAACATGCGTCAGCGTTTGTTTCTACTGATACTCGTCCGTATCATGGTCTTAAGGATGCTCGTTCGCATCTTTAATCCGTACACAATTTCAAACACTTGTGTCTTCTTGAATTTAGACATTCTTCTGTGTCTACTTTTCCCCAGAAGAATCCCCGCAGAATCAATACCCGTCCGTGTTCTTTGTTAACCAGTTGGTACTCGTTTGTACCATCATCTCCGAACATGTGTCAGCATTTGTTTCTACCTGATACCCGTCCGTATCATAGTCTTAAGGATGCTCGTCCTCATCTTTAGTCTATACACAGTACCCAAACACCTATATCTTTCATTTCTTGGATGTAGACACTCGTCCGTGTTTACTCTTCCCCAGCGAAGTCCTCAGCAAAACTCCATTTCTATCTGACATTCGTCCTATGTCATGATACCTTTTCGGCAGCCGTACCCTGCCAGGTGATCGTCCTTCACCTTTTTGATGATCGTCCTTCATCACCCCTAGTGGAGTTTCTATTCATTAGAACCCCTTCCTACCCGACATTCATCCTATGTCGTGATATTTTCCGCAGTCGTCCCCTGCTAGGTGATCGTCCTTCACCTCCCGATGATCGTCCTTCATCATTTTATCTGATGGTCGTCCCCGTCGATCTTGTTATCTGGCATTCGTCCTATGTCATGATAAACCCTAAGAGCAGCCGTACCCTGCTAGGTGATCGTCCTTCACCTCTTGATGATCGTCCTTCATCATGCTTATCCGATGGCCGTCCCCATCGTCGACCTCGTTACCCGACATTCGTCCTATGTCGTGGTACGTTCGGCAGCCGTACCTTTCCCGGTGATCGTCCTTCACCTTAGATGACCGTCCCTCATCTTATCCCCAGCAGAGCAGCCGTCCCCTGCTAGGTGATCGTCCTTCACCTTTGATGACCGTACCTCATCGTTTATTTCATATACCTATAATCCCCAGAGAGTCTTATAGCTTTACTTGATGGCCGTCCCCATCATAATCTCTTATATCCCCAGCATGTCGGCCGTCCCCGTCATTGCTCCTTTCCCAGCAGTCGTCCTCTGCTCGACGGTCGTCCTCCGTCGCCCGCACTTTATAATTATACTTTATTTTCTTTTACAATCTATATCCCTTTTCTTCTTCATCCTGTGAGTGCAAATTTTGGACTGTCTTTGGTATTCAACCACAAATTATCTTGTTTGCCTATTAAGCCGTCGATTACATTCTACACAGCTAACTCATGTTTGAATAGGGGCAGTTGTAAACACCCCAAATTTGCCCTCACCCATTCACACCATGGCTTGTGATATCTTCATATGCATAAGTTCAATCATAGCATCTCATATTGCATTTTTGATTCACTGCATTGTTCCCAAGTCATCTGCATCTAGGGTTTGTGATCTGGGAAATCCAAGAACTATGTGAGCCACTCCAAAGGATTTCAAAGGGGTCCATGTATGTTCAAACATCATATTGAATCCCCACAAAGTCAAGAAAGTCAAAGAATCACAAGAACTGAGAATGGCATGGAAGCAGAGCCAGGTTTAACTGCACAAATGACCTAAAATTAGGGTTTTGGATTCAGAGGCCATAACTCCAAATTTTTTGGTCATTCTTGTTTCTATTGGTCTCTATATGTCATAAGGATAATGCATATCAATTTTCATGAAGAAATTCCATGGGGAAGGCATCTAATCAAGAGTTGACTTCTTGAGTAAGTCAGTGTAAAATCAGGGCATCTGAGGCCCCCAATGACCCAACCAAAGGGTGTTCATCATCATTTTGATTGTGTATGATCTTTATTTGATCATAGAAGATGCTAGAAGTTCACAAAATTGAAGAATTTCAAGCCATTTGCAAAGTTGCCTTTTTGGGAAAATGACTTGTAATGGAAACTTGCCATTTTGGGAAACTTTTTCAACCCTTTCTTTTTGATTCAAAAATGCTTCAAATGGGAAAACTTTGGTCATGAAAGTTGTAGAATGGATCATTCCCTTTTCAAAAAGTACAAGAACTCATTCTAATTCATTTTGGATCAAAAGTTATGGCTTGTCAAAGTTGGGGAAAATCACATAATTTCAAGTTATGTACCAAAGAGGCAAAGTTGCAAAACCACTTACCAAGACAAATTGTGCTTTCAAATGAACTTATAATCTTTGTACAAACATAAACCAAGGCCTAAAATTCAGAATGCACCAAAGGTTTGCCCATTTTCATGACTTATGGATCAAGAAATCACAAAAGGGCCAAAAGTCACAAAGTTGCAAAAACTATGACAAACCCTAATCCACTTGTTAATTGGCTTCAAAACTGATCCCATGGCTCTCCTCATTCCTTGCTGCGCAGGACACCCCTTTGTCCTTGGCCTACCATTGACCCATACCTCTTACACCTAGATTTGACTTTTTTGCAAAAACCCCATACCAATCAGCCTGTGCCACACCAACTTCTCTGGCCTCTCTTGTTGTGATAAGTGGACCAAATGAGACTAAACACACCACACACACAAGCCTGAAACACTCTCCAAGCCATAGCTCCAAGCTTTCACCTCTTATGCATTTTCATTCGAAACACATCACACAAGCATCAAACATAAAAACAAACTTCATAGGATCACTCAGCATGTTCCCCTGATCATTTCCCTATCCTCATTCATCCCTGAAACCTCCTCAAACTGAAACACGATTCCTTCCCCTCTCTGAACAGAACTTCTTCAAACTCACAAACCAGCCATTTTAAACTCCAACCAAGCTTCATAACTTCATCAAGAGGATCAGTGGGACCATTTTGAGGCAAAGAGGCAAGCAGAAAGCTCCTGGACTGAAAGCTCAATCTCAGGTAACATGATGAACAAATTTTCCAGAACTTTGATTTCTTGTTAGAATGTTGTTCTATATGTTGCCCTGATCATGGGGATCTATTTATTTTTGAAAATGAGCCAGAAACAAGCATGTTGTGATGTTCTGAAACTTGACCCGTGAAAATGTTTTGCTTCGATTCTCCTTGCGCATGCTTGATAAAATGATGTTTGATGATGGATTTGAGTTTAGTTTTGATAGGAGAGTGTTTCTGGGCAATTAATTTGGGTTGGGGTGGCCTGTAGTGGAAGCTAGGTATTTGGTTTCGCCGAAGAAGACGACCAGAACACTGTTCCGGTCGCCTGAATGTGTTTAGCCCTAATTGCATCATTAATGGGAGTTTGAATGTGGACCTTTGATTTTGAGGACTTTTGTTGACTCCCGCGCGAATGGAGGGCCTGGATCTCTCATTAAACCCTAATTCAGATTAATTAGGTTAATTAATTAGGATTAAAATTTGAATTTTCCAGAATCAATCCTAGCCACTCAAACGCACGCCAGTCAACTCCCGCCCTCTGACTTTGAATCTCATCCTTTGGATTGCTTGACTTTTCCATTAAATTCATTTATTTTCATATTTTTCTTATTTGTTTTTGCATATTTATTTTAAAATAGCTAAAATCATTTAAAAAGTATGAAATTTTTTGT
This sequence comes from Lathyrus aphaca, assembly GCA_963966055.1. NCBI lineage: Eukaryota > Viridiplantae > Streptophyta > Magnoliopsida > Fabales > Fabaceae > Lathyrus > Lathyrus aphaca. Next base: position 169,134,671 of record OZ014523.1, read on the forward strand.
CAAGGGTTTCATGAATTTTCAGAACACAAAAATATTTTTATTTTTATTTTTTGCATTAAAAATTATTTTTAAATCATTTAAATGTTTATTTTTAATTAGTTAATGAAAATTAATTAATTAAAAATAAATTTAGGTATTTAAAAATCACAAAAAAATTCACATTGCATTTAGTAACATTTAGAAACATTGTCCAACTCTCAAACCAAATTTCTTTTTTGTTCTTGATGCCTTTTGATCATTTTCATTGGATTTAATTTCATTTTAAGGCAATATTTTGTTTCAAACTTCAAAAATTTCTTTCTGCCTAACCATTGAGAGTTGGGTGATGATTCTTTTGGCATTGCATCTTGCATAGCATGTAGTTTATAGGATAAATTTGATTTGAATTGATCTTGCATTTTCAATTTGTTTAGCATTTTTCTTGTTGAGGTACCTTAAAACCCTAGCAATATTAGGAAATTCATAACTTTCAATAGGTTAAGAGTTGGATCCTCTCCTTTGGACAGTGAGTTTGTATAGGTTTAGGGTATCTTTGATTGCATTTTCAAATTTTTATCATGTCATTTGCTTCTGGTTTTGGATTTTTGCTTTGTGTGATGCATGTAACCCTAATTTGTGCCTTCCTTTGAATCCTTATTTCATTTGCTTGCATTCAATGACTTGCCATGATGTTTTGTGCATTCACTTGATTCATAATACATCTTAGGACATATTAGAATCATGTTTGATCATTTCATCTTTCATTTGCCATGTTATTTGTCCTTTAAATTTCATAACTTTTCATGTGCTTTCAGGGTTCAAAACATGCCTCTTTTGCATCTTTATGCTTGTATGATCATTCTCATGCCTTGTCTCATGTTTGCATCATCTCTTAGCATCATTAACATCATGTGAATGCTTCTGACTTTGGTTTGCATCATGACATTGCATCTCATTTGCATTGCATTTCATTTCTTTCACTAACTTTTCAGGTGGTAAGTTACTTTGAGAAGTGAATTTGCCTTCACTTCTCACATTCTCTTTTCATCTCTTTAATACTTCCTTTGATGCATTTTGTATGTGTATTAGAGTGAGCTTGCTCATTCATGTTCTCTCCCACTTTCTTTCTTCAAGCAACTTGTCTTCTTAAGTGAAGCAAGTTGTTTTGCTTCTCTTTGCTTCTTGCTCCTTTCATCTGCTTCCTTCCTGGTGGTTTCTCTGAAAATCTTCTTGCAAAACTCATTAGCCCTAGGAATAACCAAGCATGATAACAATTAGGTTTTGATTAGTCCCCCATTTAGCTTTTACCTTTGTGTCTCTTTGAGTCTTCTCTTCTCATCTCATAATCAGGGACTAAACCTTAAAGGTTTTAAGGCTTTGTGATTAAGTTTATGCCTGCATCCTTCTATTAGGATGGAGTGTACAACTTTAATCCTAAGTGTTAAGCCCTTAATGTGTTTAAATCTTTTAATCAATTCACTTAATAATCATCAAGACATCAAGCTTGTAACTTGGGCCTTGCATTAGGGTTCTAATTCTTCCTTAATTGGTTAAGAAGGACTAACCCTAGTGTTAATGGACAAGTCCCCCTCAAGTTGTCTTACAAACCCTAAAATCCTTTCTTAATCTCACTATTAACTAAAATCCATTTTAATAAAGGCTTTTTTTTGTCATGAGGTTAATCCCTAATCATGGATTAAGTTGAGAAGCCTTTCTCAGCTTAAATGTTCTCATCAATTATCCTTCTATTAGGATGGTGTAATGAGTCCATTAAATCCTTGATTATGGCTTAAACTCATTACTTAACACTAAACAAAAACAACAAAAACATCTAAATAATTACAAGTAGGTTAATGATCTTAATCCTACATCAGGGTGATTAAGTGTGAGATGCTGACTTCACACTTAAGGTATTCTCATTACCCCTAATCAGATGGAAGATGTGATGAGTTTATTAACCCATTGGTTTAGGCTTAAGCTCATTAACTTATGACAAAACTTCAAAAAGCAATAAAAGACTGAAAACTCAAAAACAAATAATAATCGTCTCCTTCGGGATTCTTTTCTCATCTCATTCACTCATAAACGAGAACTTGCTTCTTCCGTCTAATGCAAGACAATTTGCACCTGAGCCAGACAGGTCATACACTTGAGCATAGACAAGCAAGCAATTCACAAGTCAATTTACCTTTCAGTCTCTTTGAGTCGAACTACGGTGTTCTGACTTCCTCATTGCACGAGAGGATACGTAGGCATAACTTAACAGTTATCGAAAAAAAGTCTCTGTATATTCCCCCTCCTCCAGCTTTATTCTTGAGCCTCATAATCTTGAGCATTTCATTCTTATTCTTGCACTGATACTTTTCTTATACACTTCACATTTCTTTTGCACTGTCACTTGCATTCTTTCTAGCTTTGATACACAAATAGCACTGACACTACCCCTTTAAAACACAAATCTTTCAAGTGTGGATCCCGTCGAGTACGGCGGACAATCTGGGTGCTAATACCTTCCCAAGTTGTAACCAACCCCCTTTCTCAGTCTCTCTGGTTCGCAACCGTCTTATCCATATCTTTTTTCTAGGTCTATGCAGCATTACCTTTTCTCCGGGATAAAAATGCCTAGCTGGCGACTCTTGTCTTTCTGAGCTCACCCTTGTGTGTTCTCTCCTCCTTCGCCGACCGTTCGCGTCCGTACCCCTCTTGACCTTGGGTGTCATTTGGTGGGAGCGACAGTAGGCAAAAGATCGTCGGGTCTTTCCGAGCAACCTTATGGGGCATCTTTACTACCCAACTTTACTTTTTCCTTCAGACGTCTCGTGTCAGAGTCATAATAAATAGAAGAAGAGGTATGATTTCCATTGTTGGGTATACGGCTGTAACTTGAAGATTACAAGTCTGTGAAAGAGCTATTGATCACTGAAAATATCCAAGACTGACAGGTCCAGACGGAGTCAAGCCTCCTCAACAACGACAATATTCAGCTTCTTTACTGCATTTTCATTTGTAGTTCCTGTTATTTGCAAAACATTTATATACATGTACGAAAGTTGTTTACTTTTGAATGATAATCATAATAAAACTCGCGTGTTTTCTTGAAGTAATTCATTTGTATTCATGTATAGTTTTGTATGTGTGCATTGCAATACCAATTGTCATGTTTTAAACTCTATGAGGGAGAATGACGAAACAAAAATGCAAGAATCTCTAATTGTGTGCTCTTGAGTAAGACCCTGTTATCGATGTATAGGCTTTGTTTCAAATCCCTAAACACCGAAGATATAAGGGAGATAGACCCTCGCTAACCCCTTTGAGCCTCGAAGTAGGAGTTTCTTTTCGCATGAAAAAACCCTTACGTTTAACCTAGGGGCAGGGTAGGTGTCAACTAATTGGACCAAGCGTTCAGGCTTTCACAAAGGAGTGTATTTGAGGATACATTACATTCCACTATGCTAATCAAGAGGTCCAAAGACCAGAAACCACAATGGTTATCCATATCAAGAGGTCCAGAGATTGAAAACCACAATGGTTATCCTTCATCGACAAAAGAATGAGGTTGTCACAACCCTCACAAAACAATCAAGACAAACAGTGTAACACGATTTGTTTAAAAAAAAGAGAAATGAAAAGCCCGCTAAGTCGAAACTTGAAAACAAGCGACTTAGGCAAAAATCAGGGCATCCCGCTGGACTCCACAATCAAAGATTCATAAGAATCAGTCCAGGAAAAAGTTAGGGATAAGCAAAAGAACGCAAAGAGCGAAAGACAAAAAAGGATTACACAAGAAATATCCTCAAACAAGAACCAAGTTGTGTGACATAGGCACGAAAGATAAAGGGGTGACTGACTCCAAATAATAACCTGATGGGTGCTTGAACTACTAGCAGCAATGGTTCCTCAACCACCACAAAACCCTTATGAAAGGTGAAAGCTTGCGAAAATTAGCTGAACATAGGAATGGAGAACATCACGAAGAGGGGTGGGCACATATAAACCTCAAGCCTATATCCGTTGTTTCTATAACCATAAACCAGGACACGATACAACCCTCAAAAGTCCTAATTGAAGTAGGGTTATTTTGAGAGCGTACTACCACGAGGCCTCGTTCCTGACTCCTATGAGTTATGCTAAAAGATCCTTGTTGGTATTGCATGTACATACTTTCATTAAAAAACGAGGTCGTATCTTAACCAGTGATTTTCTCACAAAGGTTTGTGACCCCTTTTCAAAACTTCAAGCTTAACATGTGTGTTGCATTAGAATTTCCATTCTCAGAATAAACATTTTCTGCCTGCATACATTTGTTTGGCATCATAAAAAGCTCGCATGTGGAAATTCATTCCATAAGCTTAAGCTTGCCAAGTTGAGAAGTCTAAAAATTCTAAAAGACAGTCAGGTCAAGGTGCACTTTTCTGAGAAAGCTCCATTGAGTGAGGACTTTCCCAACCAGTCATGGTAAGAACCAACCAATCCGGGGAAATTACATCGAGAAATCTCTTCAAAATTCAGCCAAACTAGGGTAATCACTCGAGATTCAGATCTCTCCTAGAAAATTAGTCAAAGACTCATACTGGGACAAGCCACCCCAATCGCACGAGGATTCATTCTTTCCTAAAGAAAGATAATCGGAAGTTTAGAATACAAGGGCAATTATACTCCTGAAGAGTTTAAAGACACCAAGTCTTTTGTAAAATACTCTTAAGGTAATGTCCGGATAAAATCAAGTGACCCATAGCACGAAACGACGAGAAGTCTTTCCTCCTCAAGCAGGACGCGGTTCAGCTTCGTTATCCCCAACAGGCGCATGGGAGTTATCCCCAATAAGGTCGCCAAACTTTTCTTCAGCAGGTTTCCTTGATCTTATTTCCCAGCAGATCTCAAACCAAATCCTTCTCTTTCCCAATAGAGAAATAAGGATTATCCCTAGCAAGATTCATCTTCCCATAGTGAAGCACTTCTTACAAGAATCCAGGAATCCCTGGCAGTCAGCTCATCGGTTTCCCTCCCCGCTTAGGTTCGGGAAATTCAGATAGACATAAAGTTTTCCTCAGCAGAGCCTTGACAGGTCTTTCCCCAGCTAAGTCGAAAGTTGCAGATCACCAGAGAAATCTTATGAGTGAGATTCAATCCCTAGCAGTTGAGGCTTCCCCTAGAAGGGCCTTCAAATCTAAAGTCCAATTTATTTTTGGCAAAGGTGATAAGTCTAGACAGACTAGTCACACCCTTTTCCAGCAAAAATATCTACAATCATCTGTATTCCCCACTGAGTCAGCAAGGGTTTGTTATATTTGCGTCAGGAATTCCCTTTGTACTTATCTCCCAGTGTCATGGGGCATCATTTCATACAGTTCAACATATGCGTGCTCGATCCAAGGTTGATATCCAAAGTCCACCTGCAACGTGGCAACTTATCCAAAGTCCAACCGTAAATTGGCCAAAGTCCATCCCATGGGTGGCAAATTCTTAAAGTCCAACCGTAGATTGGCCAAAGTCCATTCTCTGGGTGGCAAATTCTAAGGTCCCCCATAGTGGGCCAAAGTCTCCCGTAGTGAGCAATCTGCCTGTAAAACCCCAAATTTGCCCTCTTCTTTGTAGCATCATCATCATATCATAAGCATCATAAGCATGGCATATCCTTAGCATTTTTGTATAGAAAAATGATGCATAACATTCTCATGTTCTAGCATTGGGCATGTGATCAATCATTGGTGCATTTGAAGCCTTACAAGTCAAAGCAAGAAGTCAAGTGACCTTATCCAAGTCCCTTGAAGTGTATATAGGTCATGTTCAAGCTCAAGAGCCCAGAAGGTTGGGAGATTATCAGATGATCCAAGGAATGGCAGGCTCCTACACAAATGGCCTCAAATTAGGGTTTCATGTTCAAGCAGGGATTCTTTGAGACTTTGGCCATTTCATGTGGGAAAAGTTCTTCATATGATATGAGAATGCTATGGATGAAATTTGGTGAGAAGATTCATTGAGAAAGGCAGTCAATTCATCAGTTGCTTGCATAAGAAGAAATTGGTCAAACTGATCATTTGAAAAGTCAACTGTGGAAATTCAAGGGTTCCAATCCCATTTCTCAAGCCAATGGGAGGTTCTTAAGGTCAAGTAATAGGTTTGGCAGAGTCAAAGATCAAGAATTTAGGGTTTTGGCAAGTGTTTCTATTTTTGGCATATGGCATGTAACTAAACTTTCCAAAGTTAGCAAGTTTTGCCCTAATCTTCAAGTGATTATTACATGGCTAAGATGACTCTAAATGAATTTTCCTTGAACATGAAAGTTGTAGAGTATGATCTCCCATTTCTAAAAATTACAAGAAAATTTTCATAGCCCTCATGGTTTGAAAGTTATGGCCAATCGAAAGACACATTTTTAGGGTTTTACCATAAATTCAAGTCTCTCCAATTTTGCAAATTGCCTTGTATTGCATTTTTCAAGCTATCCTACGGATTAATTCTGGTCATAAGCATCAAGGGCAAAGCATGAAGAGTATTTGGCTCAAGAGAAGTTACCAAAATCGTGCATGGGATGCATGATATTACACTTAGTGTATTTTTGCAAAATCTTGAGGAAACCATGATCCACTTAAATCCAATGGCCAAAAGTGACTCAGGGGTAAATATGGGATGAAATAAAGTCAGGTCATGCACTTGTGCACAAGGTGGCACGAGCAAATCACCTCATCACAATTCTCTTGAAAACTTGCAAATTGTTATCAATCACACTTCCCATGCGTGCATTGGTGCAAAAACCCTAGTCACGTGTGAATACTAGTGATATATAAGGAATCCATGCATTGAATTTGAGCTAACTCTCTTCCATTCTCTCACTCTCAATTTTCTTGCACAACTGCATTTGCTTTCGAATCTCACTCCACAACCACACATTTCAAAAACAAACCATAGATTCTTGATCCTTGAGCTCTAAGGATCATAAATACATCATCAATTCAATTAATTTGCCAAAACTTCAGTATGTATCGACGCATACATTTTCGTATCGATACATATCAGTTATAAAACTGACATGTATCAATGCATACATATTTCGTATCGATACATAAGTTGTTTTTGCTGTTTTTTCTGTTTTTTTTCTTTCTTTTCCTTCACATTTTGTTCCACACTCTTCACATTTGTTCCACACTCTTCTTTTGGATTACTCTACCACATTCTAGACTCTTCTACAACCTTCCAAAGAATATTCCAAGGAATATTGCAAGGAATATTCTTAGGAATATTCCAAAGAATACTATAAAACTCTCTAGAGCCCTAACTAACTCCAAACCTAACCTAACTCCTAAGCAACATCCAAACCCAAACCTCATGTCAAGCCTGCACATTATATAAACCTAAACCATCCCAAAGCAAAGCTCTCTCCCATTTTTTTCACTATTCTTCTTCATTTTCACTTCATCTCTTTCATTCTTCTCTCAAATTTTTCCACCATTTTCAACCTCTCACCAAAGCTTCTTTCTAGAAGTTATTCAAATTCTTCATTGGAATTTGAAGAACTTGAAGCTAAAACCTCCATTAATCATCTCATTGTGAAGCTTATTTGAAGAATCAATTCTGATTTTGGAAGAATTTTGAGCTTATTGGAGGTTAATGATCAAGTGTTCTTCAAGAAGCATCATCAACCGCATTTGTTTTGCGCGTTCACGGATCAAAGCTCCGACTCTCCGGTTTTCTTCTCCATTTGCATTCCGATCTACATTGCAACACTCACCGAAGAAATCCTCCGCTTCGTAGGTTTGTGATCTAAATCTGCTTCTTGATTTAACTTATTCTCTTCATCTCGCCATGGCGGCATTCTTTGTGTGTTTATCGTTGTGTATGCGCTTGACCGTTTAATTTCGTCTTGATTACGATTTGATCACTTTGTTTGTTCGTAGTTAGAATTATAGCTTATTCTAGGTGCCATTAAGGTTTAGATTATGGATTTTAGGTGTAAAATTTGTGCTCACTAGATAACAGTTGCATTAGGAGCTTTAAGAAATAAGTCGATTGGAAGAAGAGCTTTTTCCCTCTTTCTTGGGCATTACTTCCCCCTTTACCACCATATATTGATATGTCCTGATTTTAGGGAATTTTCAAGATTAGTTTTGACATCTCATTCCTCCATTTCGAGTCGTTTCGACACGCTTCCATCCATTTCTCATATTTTGTTCATGAATTGACTTATTGCATATTGTTGCTATATCCATGCACCTTTTGTCATGTAAATAGTCATGTTGCATTCTGTTTTTGCATCTTTTGCATGTTTCGTTAACTCATTTGCATTTTATTGTATCAATATATATATGTTGCATTTTACATAATCATGTATGTATGTGCATTTGGTTGCATTTTGGTTGCATGTTTGATCATATCATTCACATCAATTCAATTCTGAATTTTGCATTAAGCTTGACATTCTTGTTAATCCATCATGTTTCATTTACATGATCAATGTTCATTATGTTCATATGCTATGTTTTGCATACTTGTTGCATAATAAATCATGTGGTGCTTTCTTGCATAATCCCTCAAAAAAATAATCATGACATTCAATTATGTGCTTGATCCATATTCATATTGCATATTCATGTTAATTGAGCATTTCATGGTTGAGTTTGTGCATTAAAAATGAAAATAATCAAAGCTGCATTTTACATTTCATAGCTGTCTTTGCATATAGGAGCTGTAAAATGCATGTTGTTTGCTATGATGTTCATGATGTTTGTGACTTTTTACACTTGTCTTGCATGTAGATTATGTGCTGTAAAAAGCTGATTGGGTGTTACATGACATTTCATTGCTGTTTTTGCATTTGGTAGCTGTTATAGGCTGCTGAATTTTGCATTGTATTGCCTTTAGGCACCCTTAAACTTAAGATTGAGTCTAGTTTAGGTCCAAGTTGCCTTAGGAATTATTTGGTATGAGTTTACCTCATTCCTTTTTATTAAATGTACACAACTAACCCTTGTTTTGTAGGGAGGTTGAGGTATGTTTCCTTACACCTTATCCTTTTAATTCTTTTATGCATTTCCTTATGCATTTATTTCCTTTACCTTTCATGTTTGTGTTTGGTAAGATTCCCCTTTGTTCTTTAGAATCAACTTAACTTTCTTAGGAAGTAAGTTGCATTCTATTCCTTTTTCTTTTCCTTTTGTTAATTAGGATTAGAAACCGCATTAACCATTAGGATCTCCTTTTGCATTGAATAAATAACTTAGGATTGGTCTTAGTCCCCCTTAGTTTTTTCCCTTTTCCGATTTGAGTCTTCTTCTCTCATCTTCAAACAAAATCTAAAAGACATTCAATAAGGGATTGAAATAGCCTTTTGTGTATAGCCTTATTCCATGGGGCACTCATATTCATTCCATCTTGGAATAGTGTGAGCTTGTCTAGCATGACGCACAAGTCTAATCATGAGGCTACTTTCACAAACGATAAACTTAAAACACTTCTCATAAAAGACAATCAACAAAGACATTGCGTCTTCTCTTCTCATCTCCTAATCTGTACGGACGAATGCGACTTGCCTCGACAGTTCAAACAACGATACCGTAAACACCCTCGAGTCAGAGCCGGTAACACCTTACCTAGAGCTATGGCAACTTCATCCTAAAAAACACAAACAAAGTTCCCGCCTTAGTTAGGCGAACTACGTCGACTCTGATCCTCATTTTCCTGATGAGGTACGTAGGCAGCGGGGTAGGGCCCGTTCGAGCACATTCTTTATTTTCCCTACATATTCCTTCTTTCTTTCCATTTTCTTTTCCAATTCCCTTTCTCATTTCTATTCCAGTCAGCAGTTTTATTCAGCAACTTTATTCTTTCACACCATTTGAAATAAAAAAGCAAGCGTGAATCCCGTCGGGTATGGCGGACGGTCTGGGGTGCTAATACCTTCCCAGGTCGTGACCGACTCCCGAACCCAGATCTTTGGTTCGTAGGACCTTGTCCTTTCCTTCTTCCTTAGGTTTGTGCAGCATTACCTTTCCCGTTCTTTCGGGATAAAAATTCCTGGCTGGCGACTCTAACTTTTCCGTGCCACTTTCACGTTTGTACTAGGATGAAAATCCCGGGAGCGACACATATAATGCTTCATACAGAGCCATTCCAATACTAGCATGAAAAATGTTGTTGTATGTAAACTCAACCAACGAAAAATGACTATCCCAAGATCCTCCTTGGTCAAATACACAAGCTCTCTGCAAATCTTCTAAAGATTGCATCATTATTTCTGTTTGACCATCCGTTTGTGGATGATAAGAAGAACTCATCCTCAACTTAGTACCTAAAGCATCATGTAAACTCTTCCAAAACCTCGACGTAAACCGCAGATCTCTATCCGATACAATACTTGAAGGTACACCGTGTAACTTCAATATTTCCTCAATATAAATATCAGCTATCTTTTGCATGGAATGATTAATCTTCATCTGCAAGAAATGTGCCAACTTAGTTAATCGATTAATTATCACCCAAATCAAATCATTACCTCTTGTAGTCTTAGGTAATCCAGTCACAAAATCCATGGAAATACTATCCCATTTCCCATCAAGAACATTCAAAGGTTGCATCATACCTGAAGGTTTCTGATGTTCAATCTTCGACTTCTGAAATGTCAAAAAAGCATACATAAATCCAGCAATATCTCTTTTCATACTCGGCCACCAAAATAACCTGTGCAAATCCTGATATATCTTCGTAGCGCCAGGATGAATACTCAGTCGATTCTTATGTCCTTCTTCTAAAATACTCTTTTTAATTTCATGAATATCTGGAACACATACTCTATCCCGAAATCTCAAAACTACATCTTTATTAATTCAGAAGTCACCTTCATTACCTTGATCAACCAACATCAATTGATCAACTAATTTCAAATCATATTTCTGACCCTCACGAATTTCATCCAAAATCCCACAAGTCAGCTTTAACATACCCAATTTCACACTATATGTAGTAGTTTCACACAATAAGCTCATGTCTTTGAATTGCTCAATCATTTCTAGTTCTATCACCATAAGCATTGAAATATTCAATGATTTCCTACTCAAAGCATCAACCACAACATTTTCCTTACCAGGATGATAATTCAAATCAAAATCAAAATATGTTAATAATTCAAGCCACCGCCTCTGCCTCATATTTAACTCCTTTTGATCAAACAAGTATTTCAAACTTTTGTGGTCACTGAATACTTCAAATTTCAAACCAAACAAGTAGTGCCTCCAAATCTTAAGTACAAATACCACATATGCCAACTTTAAGTCATGAGTAGGGTAGTTCCTCTCATGAACTCTTAACTATCTAAAATCATAAGCAACAACTTTATTATCCTGCATCAAATCTCCACCAAGACCTATCTTGGAAGCATCACAATAAACCACGAAGGACTCATCCGGATTCGGAAAAACCAACACTGGTGCGGTTGTTAACCTTTTCTTCTGCTCTACAAAACTCTCTTCGCAAGTGACATCCCAGACATACGTCTGGCCCTTCCTAGTCAATTAGGTCAACGGTAAAGCTATCTTAGAAAAACCTTCAATGAACTTACGATAGTAACCAGCTAACCCAAGAAAACTACGAATTTCCGTCGTCGACTTCGGAGTCTCCCACTGCAATACCGCATAAATCTTTGAAGGATCTACAAAAATTACACCCCTTGAAATTACATGGCCAAGGAAACTCACTTCCTTCAACCAGAACTCGCACTTGGATAATTTAGCAAACAATTTTTTCTCTCTTAACACCTGCAACACAACTTTCAAATGCTCGGCCTGTTCCTCTTCTGATTTAGAATATACAAAGATGTCATCTATGAAAAACACCACAAATTTATCAAGATACTCATGAAAGATCCCATTCATATATTCCATAAACACACCAAGCAAATTAGAAACGCCAAACGACATCACTGTATACTCATAATGTCCATATCTCGTCATGAAAGTAGTCTTCGGAATATCATCAGCTTTAACTCGAATCTGATGTTAACTAGACCTCAGATCAATCTTACTGAATACACAAGCACCTACTAGTTGAACCATCAAATCATCAATCCTTGGAAGTGGGTACTTATTCTTGATAGTTACTTTATTTAGCTGCCGGTAATCAACACACAACCTCATACTACCATCTTTCTTCTTAACAAGTAACACCAGAGCACCACAAGCAAAAAACTGGATCTAATGAACCTCTTCTCTAACAATTCTTCTATTTGCTTCTTCAACTCATTCAACTCTGAAGCATACATTCTATAAGGAAACATCGAGACATGACTCATACCCAGTACTAAGTCCACAGAAAAATCAATTTCATGTTCGGGAGGTAAGTCACTTATATCATCAGGAAACACATCTTGAAATTCACAAACCATAAGCAACTATGCACTGACGGTCTTATCATCAACTTGCAATGATGCAAATACCGCAAACATCAAGGCTTAATCTAATAAAAGTTCATCCGCTTGCTTAGCAGATAGGAACATCAACTCACCATTCTCGCTCAATTCAGGGAACCTCACAGTCTTACTATAATAGTTAATATGAACATAATTGAATTCTAACCAGTTCATACCAAGAATAACATCAATTTGGTGCAAAGGTAAGCACACCAAATCCATCACAAAATTCCTCTCAAACATTGTCAGAGGACACTTCAAACAAATAAGCACGATCGTCACAGAACCATTAGCAAGAGTCTCTATTATCATATTACCATTCATATTAGACAACCTTAAACCCAATATATTAGCACACTTAAGAGATATAAATGAATGTGTAGCTCCAGTGTTAATAATAGAAATCAACTCAGTATTATTAATAAAATAGGTACCTCTTATCAGGTTGTCTTTCTTCGGAGCCTCTGAACTAGCTAAAGCAAACACTCTCCCAACATTCTGAGTAGTAGCAGTAGTTTTCTTCGGTTTCTAGCATTGGGCACTGATATGCCCATGTTCATCACACTTATAACAGGTTGGACCCTCATTCGGATAATCACTTAGCTTATGTTCAAGCTTACCACAATAATAACATTTCAGAACTCTGGCGGTAGACACATCAGCCTTATGACATATCTCTCCACATTTGTAACACTTAAAAGGTACATTAGAAGCTCCCATACTTTTCTTTTTTCATCTAATGCCTTATGTTTCCCTTTATCACCGATAGTCATATAAGGCTTCCCTCTATACTGACTCTTGTCTTTCTTCTCGCTCAGCTGCTTATAGTGAGCAGAGCGAGCTCGGCTATCCTCATCATAAATACGACTCTTATCCACTAATTATGCATATCTACGAATCTGTTGGCATCCAATTCCCTGCTTGATTTCGGGTCTCATCCCATTCTCGAACTTAAGGCACTTGGAAATTTTAGCATCTTCCCTGTTATAGTGAGGACAAAACTTCACCAGCCTTTCAAATTTGGCAGCATACTCTGCTACTGTCATGTTTCCTTGCTTCAGTTCAAGGAGCTCTACCTCCAGTTTACCACGAGCATCTTCAGGAAAATACTTCTTAAGAAATTCTGCCTTAAACACAGTCCAAGTCACCACATCACCCTCATCCTCCAGATGCTGACGGGTATTATCCCACCAGTCTTCAGCTTCCTCAAACAACATATGAGTTCCAAATTGTACTTTCTGCGCATCAGCACATTGTAAACACCCCAAATTTTCCCTCACCCATTCACACAATGGCTTGTGATCATTTCATATGCATAAACACAATCATGCCATCTCACATCACAAGTTGATCCATTGCATTGGTTCTAAGTCATCTGCATCTAGGGTTTGTGATCTGAGCAATCCAAGAGCTTCTTGAGCCACTCCAAAGGTCATCAATCACTTCAAATAGGTCCATGGATGTTCAAGCATCATATTATATCCTCTCAAAGTCAAGGATGTCAAAGAATCACAAGAACTGGGATGGTTGTGGAAGCAGAGCCAGGCTTGACTGCACAGATGACCTAAAATTAGGGTTTTGGTTTCAGAGGCCATAACTCCAAATTTTTTGGTCATTCTTGTTTCTATTGGTCTCTATATGGTATAGGGAGTATGCATATCAATTTTTATGAAGAAATTCCATGGGGAAGTCATCTGATCAAGAGTTGACTTTTCAGACAAGTTAGTGCAAAATCAGGGCATCTGAGGCCCCCAATGACCCAACCAAGGGGTGATCTTCATCATTTTGAGTGTATATTATCTTTATTTGATCATAAAAGAAGTTGTAAGTTCACAAAATTCAAGAATCTCAAGTTCTTGCAAAGTTGACTTTTTGGGCAAGTTTGACTTTTGGATGAAAATGTCATTTTATGCAACTTTTTCAACCCTTACTTTTTGATCCAAAAATGCTTCAAATGGAAAAACTTTGGTCATGAAAGTTGTAGAATAGATCTTTCCCCTTTCAAAAAGTACAAGAACATGACCTAATTCATTTTGGATCAAAAGTTATGGCTTGTCAAAGTTGGCAAAAATCACAAAATTTCAAAGTTTCTACCAAAGAGGTATTTTGCAAAATGACTTGATCAAGTGTTCTAAGGATATCAAATGGACTTCTAATTCACATAACATGACATTGTGGCATCTAAAGTTCAGATTGGACCAAAGAATTACATGTTTGTATGGTTTTTTGAACAAGCTCTTTCCATGAGAACCAAAATAGACCAAGTTGCAAAATCCATCATAACATCTCATCCACTTGCTGCCTTGGATGCTGAACCACCCTAGCCCTCTCCTCACCTCATGCTGCGCAAGACAAGCCCTTTGTACCAAGCTAGCAAAGTAGCCCATGCCCTTCTTACACAAAGTTGACAATTTGCAAAAAGGACCCATACCTATCACAAAAGGACATGTCATGTCATCTGACCAATAGGATTAGTTTATACAAACAATTTGCAAGCCAAACAACACAACACACAAGCCTGAAACAAGCAAGAACTCAGCACTCTCATTTTTCACCCTTGAAGCAAAAGCTTTCGAAACACAGCATACAAGCCACAAACACTTAAACAAACTTCATAGAACTCATCACCACATCCTTCTGATCATTTCCCTGCCTTCATTCATCCTTGAAACACCACATAAGCCAAACACGATTCTCACCTGAGCTTGAACAGAACCTGTTCAAACTCTTAAACCAGCCACCACAAACTCCTTCTAAGCATCCAGACATCATCAAGGGGCCAAAAGGAGTGGATTTCATAAAGGGGAGAGGTCAGAAAGCTGCAAAGTTGAAAGCTTCAAAAACTCAGGTAGCTCAAGAACTTTTTTTCCAGAAATGATTTTTAAAGTTCCTAGGTTGTTCTTTGTAGTTCACTGATTACTCTGATGTCTTTGGTTTTGAAAATGGTGAAGAGATGAGTATGTATGCAGTCTCCGAAACTTTTTGCCCTAGAATTAGATTGATTCGATTCTCTTTGTTTAGGAAAGATAAATGTTGTTTGAATGGGGGTTTTGATTCGTTTTGGAGTGGGGATCATTTCTGTTTAATTAGATTTCATTTTCATAGCGTGTAGAATGATTTAGCGTTTGAGCTCGCCGGAGAAGATGACCGGAACCACTGTTCCGGTCATCTGAAAGTCATTAAGGGCTGATTAGGGCTAATTAATTAGGGTTAGTGAGTTTGAATTCCAGCCGTGGGATCTGGCGCCAAGTCAATGTGCGCGTGTTTCAGTTTGAATGAGGGCCATTGGATCTGATTACTTTTCTATTTTCAGATTAAATTCATTTTATTTTTCATATTATTTCATTTAATTTCCACAATTTATTAAAAATAGCAAAAATACATTAAAAATTCTGAAATTTTTTATACAAGTTATTATTTAATTTCAGAACACAAAAATATTTTCATTTTTATTTTTAGCATTTAAAAAGTATTTTTAAATATTTAAAAGTTTCTTTTTAATTAATTAATGAGAATTAATTAATTAAAAATACTTTTAAGTATTTAAAAATCACCAAAAAATTCATGAAACCTTTAAAAACATTTAGAAACATTGTCCAACCCTCAAACCAAATTTCTTTTTTGATCTTGATGCATTTTGAGAATTTTTCATGGAATTAAAATCATTTTGATGCATTATTTTGATCCAAACTTCCAAAAATCATTTCTGCCTAACCCTAGAGAGTTGGACTTTGATTCTTTTTGCATTGTGTTTAGCATATCATGTAGTTTTTGAGGTTAAATGGTCATGATTTGATCTTTCATTTTCAATTTGTTTGGTAATTTCCTTTTGAGGAACCCTAAAACCCTAGAAAACTTTGGAAAATCATAACTTGAATTAGGTTAAGAGTTGGAACTTCTCCTTTGGGCAGTGAGTTAGTATAGGTTTAGGGATCCTTTAAGTGCATTTTCAATTTTTTATATTGATGTTTGCTTCTGATTTTGGTTTGTGTTTGACGCTTTGATCATAAACCCTAATTTGGGCTTCCATATGCATCCATCTTACATTTGCATTCATACCTTGACTTGCCATGACATTTTATGCATCCATGTGATTCATTTGACATCTTAAGATATATTGAAAGCATGTTTGATCATTGCATCTTGCATTTGTCATGTTGTATGCCCTTTGCATTTCATAACTTTTCATGAATGTTCATGCTTCTTAACTTGTTTCATTTGCATCCATGAGCTTGTATGATCATCCCCATGTGTTGTTCCATGCTTGTAGCATCTCATATCATCATTAGCATCATGTATGTGCTTCTGGTTTTGATTTACATCATGTCATTTCATCCCATTTTGCATTGTATTGCATTCCTTTCACTAACCTTTCAGGTGGTAAGTAACTTTGAGAAGTGAATTTGCCTTCACTTCTCATACTTTCTTCTCATCTCTCTCTTGCATCCTTGCTGCATTCTTTGTATGTGTTTGGATTGAGCTTGCTCATTCTTCTTCTTCTCACTTTCTTTATTCAGGTGACTTGACTTCTTGAATGAAGCAAGTTACCTTTGCTTCTCCTGATCTTTTCATCTGCTTCCTGGTGGTTCCATTGAAGACTTCTCTTGAAAACCTCACAAACCTTAGGAACAACCATGTATGACAATGATTAGGGTTTTGTTTAGTCTCCCCTCTTAGTTTTACCTTTGTGTCTCTTTTGAGTCTTCTCTTCTCATCTCATAATCAAGGACTAAACCATAAAGGCTTTAAGGCTTTGTGATTAAGTTTATGCCTGCATCCTTCTATTAGGATGGAGTGTATAACTTTAACCCTAAGTGTTAAACCCTTAATGTGTTTAAATCCTTTAATCAATCCATCTTAATAATCATTAAGACATCAAGCTTGTAACTTGGGCCTTACATTAGGGTTCTAATTCTTCCTTAAATGGTTAAGAAGGACTAACCCTAGTGTTAATGGACAAGTCCCCCTCAAGTTGTCTTACAAATCATAAAACTCATTTCTTCATCATATCACTAAACAAAATCCACTTAATCAAAGGCTTGTTTTGTCATGAGTTTAATCCCTAATCATGGATTAAGTTGAGGAGCTTTCCTCAGCTTAAACATTCTCATCTATTATCCTTCTATTAGGATGGTGTAATGAGTCTGTTTAATCCCTGATTATGGCTTAATCTCATTACTTAACACTAAACAAAAACAACAAAAACATCAAAATAATCACAAGTAGGTTATTGATCTTAACCCTACACCAAAGGTGATTAAGTGTGAGAAGCTGACTTCACACTTAAGGTATTCTCATTACCCCTAATCAGAGGGAAGATGTGATGAGTTTACTAAATCCATTGGTTTAGGCTTAAGCTCATTAACTTATGACAAACTTTCAAAAGCAATAAAAGACTGAAAACACAAAAAACAAACAATAATCGTCTCCTCCGGGATTCTTTTCTCATCTCATTCACTCATAAACGAGAACTTGCTTCTTCCGTCTAATGCAAGACAGTTTGCATCTGTGCCAGACAGATCATACACTTGAGCATAGACAAGTAAGCAGTTCACAAGTCAATTCACCTTTCAGTCTCTTTGGGTCGAACTACGGTGTTCTGACTTCCTCATTGCACGAGAGGATACGTAGGCATAACTTAACAGTTATCGAACAAAAGTCTCTGTATATTCCCCCTCTTTCCAGCTATCCTTTAAGCCTCATGATCATGAGCATTTCACTCCTGTCCTTACACTGACACTATATATATTTATACACTTCACACTTGTCTTACACTGACACCTGTACATCCTTTTCCAGCTCTTTGATACACAGATTGCACTGACACTACCCCTTTAAAACACAAATTTTTTAAGCGTGGATCCCGTCGAGTACGACGGACAATCTGGGTGCTAATACCTTCCCAGGTTGTAACCAACCCCCTTTCTCAGTCTCTCTGGTTCGCAACCGTCTTGTCCATATCTTTCTAGGTCCATGCAGCATTACCTTTCCTCCGGGATAAAAATGCCTAGCTGGCGACTCTATTCATCTCCAGTGAGTTCACTGCTGTGTGTTCTCATTGTCCCTCTCGCCGACCGTTCGCGTCTGTACCTTTATTTGGGCCATATTCCCATTTATCGGGAGCGACACACATGCCATCATTCTGAAAATCTTCTCAATTGCCTTGAGCCACTTCTATGCCCTCGCTGGGTCATGATTTCCTTCAAACACTGGTGGATTATTCCTCTGAAATTTCTCCAAGGAACAGAACTCATCATGCATATTATTCCGAGCAGTAGTCTGAGCAAGAGCTGCAATAGCATCAGCGAGAGCACGCGTGTTGTTTCCAGCCAATATGCATAACACTCACCACATCAGAAAAGAATAATTGTTACTAAATAACAACATGACGACAGATTGACAACAACAAAGTATGGTCGGACAGACCGACCTGCTTTGATACCACTAATGCAACACCCTTCTAACCCAAAACAAAATATTTAAAATAATATCAGAGTAACCACAAAAGGGTATCACATATCTATCGAAAACATCAACATACATTGTCCTATCCCGTAACATGGGTTAATCAACATCCAAAAATCAATATATAATCATTTCGGAGCGGAATAAAACTTCATAGTCAAACATCACTAAATCACTTCATAATCATAATTTTCTCCATCCGAAATTTAACATCATAAAATAAGAAAACACCCTTCAAATAATAACATAACTGACACAAGTTTAATAACTAAACCTCGTCCCAATGTTACATGACAGAGAGCAGGACACAAAGACTCCAAACCATTCCTAAAGTAAAAACAAGGCGCGCTCTGAGACCCTTGAAAAACTCCTCTTGCAGCGCATGGCTAAACTTTATCATCTGCAAGTTACCCACAAAGGAGGTAACATTTCCAAGCAGGCAGGGTGAGTAATCATAATATATCATAAACATACAAGAATATGGAATATAAATAATTTGGAATAGCATGTCATAACATCATCCAGAATAAAATTCAGAAACAACAACATAATCATGAATTCATCCAGAAATATACAATTCCAACTATCCTGATGTGCAATATGCATGTGGTAGCAATTTCATCGTAAGATTGATACATGACCATCAACCATCCACTAGGGAGCACATTGTAATCACCGAATCACTTCAATCCACACAATGGGATTGAAGCTACCAAATAGGTCGAAGCCCCCATCGTGAATGTCATGAAATGCAATGATGCGTTACACCGTAAAACTCATCAAAATTCAAATTCGCATCATTCATTTCATATCAGTACCTCAACATCAGTTAATCACGTATTTTCATCGTAACATCGTACCAAAAACCACATTTCATTAGCTACCTCAACTCATCAATACATAACCCGAACCCGGTAAAATTATTACACAATTTACAAGGTTTTTCCAAAAATTAAGTTCTGAAGAATTATCTCACTCCTCTCATTTTTATTCATCAAAACAAAGATTATTTTATTCTCTTTCTGACACTTCAAATGTAATGCAAATCAGACTTACGGTTAAAAAGTTACGAATTTTTAAATATTTCAAAATCTGCCATCAATACAGTGTTAACCGGTTAACCCATAGCGTTAACCGGTTAACGCTTGCGAAACTTCAGAAAAACACCAAATTTTAAATGGTTAACCGGTTAACCCATAGCGTTAACCAATTAACACACGTATATCAGCAAATTCTCTTCTATTTACAAATTCAGCACCCAAAACCCCAAATATTTCATACGATTTTCATCCTAATACCTTCCAAAACTCATTCCCAGCATCAATCAAATACAAACAACATTAAGACATCTATTCACACATCAATTGTATGATTCTAACACATTCTAATTACTCCAATTTCATCAATTATGCTCATACCCTCAACCTAAGTCAAGACCCCTAAAATTCACAAAAACTCATGCAAATCTAAGCTACTCATAATCCGATATCTATAAGATTACAATAGATTATGAAAATTCCCCATACCTAGAATTTCACTGATAGACACTCTTCTCCAAGGTTCTTCACAACTTCTTGACTCTAAGCTTCCTCTCATTCCTTTTTCTTCAGAGCCCTTCACCAAAACACAATAAAATAAGCATTTTGATCGTATAATCCGTTTTGATCAAAATTTTCCCAGTTATGTATTTTCCCATCTTACCCTCATACTTTTCACATAATTACCATCTTACCCTTTTCTTTATAATATTTTTAATTATAATAACAAAATAGTATAATAATATACTATCCATCCTTATTATATAAAAATACATTTTTCTCCAAAATTCTCCATTTTAATCCAAATTCTCCAATCCTTCTAAATTAATTAAATAATCGAATAAATAATTAAATTTAGATTTTCGGGGCATTACAACTTGGCTCTCCATTTGACTTTGAAGAATCATAACTTGCTAGATGACTGATCACATGCCCTATGCTTGTAACTATAGATGTCATGCCTCATTTTTCTATTCCAAATGCTAAGACATGTATGCTTTATGCTATGTTATATGATGAGGAAAAGAAAGGGAAAACTTGGGATGTTACAACTCAGTCTCACAAATTTCTTTTCTAACAGTTCCTCTAGTTGTTTCTTCAACTCGGATAACTCGGAAGCTGACATACGATACTGTGCCATCGAAATAGGTCTCATTCATGGCACAAGATCGATATTAAATACCACGTCCCTCTTTGGCGGAACATGCACAACATCATTTGGAAACACTTTCGGAAACTCCCTCACCACTTGCAATTCATTAATTGCCACATCACCCTCAACCGACAACGATGCAAACAACGCCAAAACCTACGCTTCATCATCCATAAGCTCTTTCAACTCTCTAGCAGAAAAATAACCAGCTTGTTCCGCCTCTTCATCAGGAGTAAGAAACCAAACTGACTTACTAAAGAAATTAATATGAGCATGGTTGTACTCTAACCAATTCATACCTAAAATCACATCCATACCTCTCAACAAAAAACAAACCAAATCTACACCAAATTCTTTACCATAGATCGATAACGGACAATTCTTTACCATGTATGATTAAGATCATTAACCTACTTGTGATGTTTTAGATGTTTTTGGGTTTTTGTTTAGTGTTAAGTAATGAGTTTAATCTCTAATCATAGATTAGTGGACTCATTACACCATCCTAATAGAAGGATAATAGATGAGAACACTTAAGTTGAGGAAGATACCTCAACTTAATCCATGGTTAGGGACTAAATTCATTATATAACAAATCTTTATTAAGTGGATTTTAATTAAGGATGAGGTTAAGAAATGAGTTTTATGGTTTGTAAGACAACTTGAGGGGGACTTGTCCATTAAACATTAGGGTTAGTCCTTCTTAACCATAAAGGAAGAATTAGAACCCTAATGTAAGGCCCAAGTTACAAGATGAAGTCTTAGTGATCATTAATGATTTGATTAAGAGGTTTAAACAAATTAAAGGTTTAACACTTAGGATTAAAGTTATACACTCCATATTAATAGAAGGATACAGGCATAACCCTAATTCCAAAGTCCTAAAACTTTAAGAGTTTAGTCTCTGATTATGAAGATGAGAAGAGAGACTCTAGGAGACTCAAAGGTAAAAACTAGGGGGACTAATCACAACCCTAATTATTATCATGCTTGGATGTTCCTATGGTTTGTAAGGCTTGAGAAAGATCTTCGAGGAAGCCACCAATGGAAGAAGCAGATGAAAGGAGGAAGAAGCAGAAGAAATAAGTTACTTACTTCATTGAAGAAGATAAGTAACTTAAAGAAAGAAAGTGAGAGAAATGGAACACAAATGAACAAGTTCACTTCAAAACCAGCAAGATGCAAATGAAAGAGATAAAGAGAAATGAGAAGTGAAGGCAAATCCACTTCTCAAAGTAACTTACCACCTAAAAATGTTAGCATGAATGCATAAAGTTCAAGGCATAAAGAAATGAAATGAAATGAGATGAGATGAAATGACCAAAGTCAGAAGTGTTTATGCAACGTTAATGTCATGTGAGATGATGCAAAGGCATACAAAGTGCATATGTATGATCATACAAAGATGAGATGTCATGTAAGCATGCTTTGAAGTTTGAAAGTTCATGAAAGTTAATGAAAGGAAATGAATGCAAATCATGGAAAATGAATGAAGAAATGATCAAGCATGATTCTAACATGTCCTAAGATGTCTAAGATGACATATGAATGCATGGAATGTCATGGAAAGTTCATGTATGGATGCATATGCAAGATGAATGCAAGTGAACATGTAAAATTAGGGTTTTATGGAAGTATGAGATGCACATGACCAAAATAGAAGCAATGCACAAGATAAAAAAATGAAAATTCACTCAAAGGAACCCTAAACCTATACTATGTTACCATCCAAAGAGGGAGGTCAGAAACTAAACCTAGAAGAAGTTATGGATTTTCTAAGTTTGCTAGGGTTTTTGGGTGATCTTCAATGTAAAATTCCAAACAAATTGAAAATGCAAGATAAAAATGAAACATAAATGTTTTTAGATGCTAAAGGACATGTACAAAGCAAGGCAAAAAGAATCATTCACAAATTCAACTTAGATTTAGGGTTATGAGTTTTTGAAGCTAGGGTTAGAAAATGGACATTTTTAAGAACCCTAATTCATTGAAAAATCTCAAAGTATGATCAAAACCAAAAAGAAATTTATAAGGTGAGTTTGTAAATGTTTGTAAATGTCTTAGAATGTTCTCTGATTTTTTTGGTGATTTTTAAATACCTAAATGTATTTTTAATTAATTAAAATGAATTAATTAATTAAATAAAACATTTAAATGATTTAAAAATACTTTTTTAATGCAAAAAATAAATAAGAATCATTTTCTGATTAAGAAAAATATTTGGAACAAAAATGCAATAGGAAATATTTTTTGAAGTTTTTTAACTATTTTAAATAAATTATGTAAAAGTAGGAAAAAATGAAAAAAAAAATTAATAAAATGGAAAGGTATGCAGATCCTGTGGCCAAGATTTAAACTGTGGAAAAAGAGGTTGACTAGCGCGTGATTCAATGGCTGAGATATTTTCCTGGCTAATTTAATTTAATTAAATTAATTAATCAGGTTTAGGGTTAATTGGGCGCATCTGGACCCTCCAAACACGCGCGCGAACTCACATCCATCGGCTGAGATTCAAACTTCCCTTAATCACACAATTAGGGCTAACAACATTCAGATGACCGGAACACTGGTTCCGGTCATCTTCACCGGCGAGATAAAATGCTATCTCTCTCCCTAAGCCTCTAAAACTCAATCTCTCTGCCCAGAATCAACCCCCAAACAACATACAACAAGAATCATCAAACAAAACACATTTATAACACATGAAAAGAGAGAATCGAAGCAAATCAGTTTTAGGTCAAAAACTTTCAGAGAACTCATACATGCTTAATACTCAATCATTTTGCAAAATAAACACATCAGGATCATCAGCACATCATGAAGATTCATCTAAGAACTTAAAAAAACATTTCTGGAAAAAATGTTCTTGAGGTATACTTGAGTTGAAGCTTTACACTTTGGAGTTTTTTTGCCACCTCTTTAGTGCTTTTTCACTCCAATGAACCCCTTGGTGCTTATGGCAAGCTTGAAACAAGTTTATGTAGGCTGTTTTATGAGTTTCAGTTCAGAGGAAGATGAAATCGTGTTTTGGTTAGAGGGTGTTTCAGGCCAATGTGAGGGGTGGGAAATGATCCTGGGGTTATATGGAGATGATTGGTGAAAGAATTTTGGATTTTGGTTGGCTGAGTTGAGAGATTCGAAGAGATGAATTTTTGAGGGGATTTTGTGTAATCTGAGCAATGGAGAGTTTTAGGCATGTGTGTTATGTTATTTGTGTTCCTTAGGGTTAGTATAAGCAAGTGTGATTGGTCCAAGGAGTTGGTGTGGCTCAGTTTGATTGGTATGGTGTAAAATGCAAAAAGTCAACATTGTTTGTACCTCAAGCATGGGCACGAGTCAGAGCTGTATTTGGGCATGTCTGGCCTCAGCTTAGTTCATGGAGAGCCCTTGGATTGAAAGATTGCAACTGGAACACTTGATGCTATGGTTTACAAGGTTTTTGCATATTTTCTCTCTTTGATGCTTCTTGTGCTTCAAGGCATGAAATGACCTAATTCTTGGGCCAATTCTGAGTTTTGATGTTGTTTGATCATGTTATGGCATATATGGGCACTTTAAAAGTCATTTGAGGCCTTGGCAAGTGGTTTTGCAAAAATCCCTCTTTGGTACACTTTTGAAAATTATAGGATTTTTGCCAACTTTAAAGGATCATAACTTGAGTTCTATAATGAATTAGAAGGATTTCTTGTACTTTTTGAAAATGGGAAGATCCATCCTACAACTTTCATGACCAAGAATTTTTCATTTGAAGCATTTTTTATCAAGAAAGAGGAGGTTGAAAAACTTTCCCAAAATGGAAAGTTTCCATTACAAGTCATTTCCATTTTTGGCAAGTTTGCAAATGGCTCAAAATTCTTCAATCTTGTGAACTTCCAACCTCTTCTAAGATCAAATAAAGATCATATAACTTCAATTTGATGAAAATATCCCTTTGGTTCCATTGTTGGGGGCCTTAGATGCTCTGATTTTGACTTAACTTGCTCAAGAAGTTACCCAGTGAACAGATGACTTCCACAATGAATTTCGTCATCAAACTTGGTACACATGATCCTTATAACATCTTAAGAACATTAGAAACAAGAATGGCCCAAAAATTTGGAGTTAAGGCCTCTGAAACCAAAACCCTAATTTTGTTCGTCTGTGCAGTGAAAACCCTAGCTCTGCTTCCATGCCTTGCCAGTTCTTGTGATTTCTTGACTTCCATGAACCTTGAGGGATATAATATGATGATAGAACACACATGGACCCTCTTGGAATTATGTGAGGCCTTTGGGGTGGCCCAATGGAATCTTGGATTGCTCAGATCACAAACCCTAGATGCAGATGAACTTGAACTATGCAGATGAAACAAATATGCAATATGAGATAGTATGCCTATGCTAAATGCAAAAAAATGAAATATCACAAGCCATGGTGTGATAAAGAGTGAGGGAAAATTTGGGGTATTTACAGCTGCCCCTATTCAAACATGAGTTAGTTGTGCAGGATGTAAGCGTTTGACTTAACAGACAAACAAGATAACTTGTGGTTGAATACCAAAGACAGTCCAAAATTTGCACTCGCTCGATAGAAGAAGAAAAGGGATATAAATTGTAAAAGGTAGTATAGTATGATTATCAAATGACGGCGATGGAGGACAACCATCGAGCAGAGGATGACTGCTGGGGATAAGGCGGTAAGTAAAGCAATGACGGGGACGGCTGACATGCTGGGGAGATAAAGAAATCATGATGGGGACGACCATCAGGTAAGGAAACAAGATTCTCTGGGGATTGAAGTAAAGGCAATGATGGGGACGGCCATCAGGTTTGAAAATTAACGTAAACAACGATGGGGACGACCATCGGGTTAAAGAATAAATGAAATATTAATGAGGGACGGTCATCAAAGGTGAAGGACGATCACCTAGCAGGGGACGACTGTTCTTTATCACGACATATGACGAATGTCGGATAGAAAAGGTCGACGATGGGGATGACCATCGGACAAAATGATGAAGGACGATCATCAAGAGGTGAAGGACCATCACCTAGCAGGGTACGACTGCTCTTCGGGGTTTATCACGACATAGGACGAATATAAGATAACAAGATCAACGATGGGGATGGCCATCGGATGAAATGATGAGGGACGGTCATCAAAAGGTGAAGGAAGATCACCTAGCAGGGGACGGCTGCTAAATATCACGACATATGACGAATGCCGGATAGAAAAGGGTTCCAATAATGGAGACTCCGCTGGGGAAAGGATGAGGGACGGTCATCCAAAGGTGAAGGACGATCATCTGGCGGGGGACGGCTGCCGAAAGTATCACGACATAGGACGAATGTCGGATAGGAGAAAGTTGTTTTGTTGGTGACTTACTGGGGAACGGTAAACACATACGAGTATTCACGCTCAAGAAATAAAAGGTATAAGTGTTTGACGATATGTATAGATTAAAGATGTGGACGAGCATCCTTAAGACCATGATACGGACGGGTATCGATAGAAACAAACGCTTTCGCATGTTCAGAGATGATGGTACGGACGGGTACCAACTGGTTAACAAAGAACACGGACGAGTGTCGAATCTGTTGAAGAGTGATATATATACAAGATACGGACGAGTATCGGAGACTTCTGTATAAGTATGAGTATTGGTTTATAGGTGAAGTATGAGCAAGACACGGACGAGTGTTCAACTTGCTGGGGAATGTATGACACAGACGAGTGTCATAAAGGGAATATGTATGTGAGAGTGTAAAAAGTGTTCTGGCGAACTGTGGCGATAGGATGATACAGACGGGTGTCGAAAGGAGTGTGTTATAAACAAGTGTTTTGGCAATCATGCTGGGGAAGGATGACACGGACGAGTATCAAAAGATTATGTATAGGTATCTGTATTTGAGAGTGCAAAGAGGACGCTTTGGCTCATCTGCGGGGAATCATACGACACGGACGAGTATCAAAAATGGTATATATGAACAGGCATTTGTGTTGGAGAGTGCAAAGGGGACGCTTTGGCTTTTATTTGCAAGGGATGTGAGTTTTTATATACATTGCTGATGAAATACTGATGGTATTTACAGGTAACTGGCTCAAACCTGGCTTGTGATCATGCGAATGTTTGATTTTTGACGTAATGCTCTGTATCAGACGGAATGCTACGACTATTTCGGTGATTTATGATGCGAATGCTATGATTATGCAAAAGAGAAACCGATTCGGGATTTGGATCCCACTGAAGAAAAGATCTCTGGCTGATCTGCTTGGAGGGATATCCCAGCTAGGGAAGAGATCATTGGTAGATCTGTTAGGAGATACAGCTCTGCTAGGGGAAACAGATCATTGATAGATCCATCCATAAGGAGAACTTAGCTGGGTAGAAGGAAACTTTCGTCACTTTGTTGTGTAAGATTTTCATGCATTTCTCTTCTGAGGAGAAGCTGGAGACTCTGTGGGGAGATGGCTGGAGACTCTGTGGGGAGATGGCTGGGGATGCTCCTGTTGAGTAGATTTGTGATGGGGATGAGGAGGCTTTGACAACTTTGCTGGGGAAAAGCATTTCAGACACTTCTTAGGAAGGAGGTATGCTGGGGCAGTGATGTTTGGCATGCCCCATGTTGCGTATTGAATACCTGCAACCTGTTAAGACAAAGAAATGCACAAGTATCCCGAGGTATCCCTTACCGGATTCCGTCATAGGAATTAGATATTCCTGAAAGTAAATATATTTCCCACAAGCATTTATTAAAAATGGCTCATTTGTTTTATACAAGTATTATATTGTCTAAATAACAACCATTTCATCTTATGCCCTACTTGGTGTGCACCACATGTACCACTATGTACATTCGACAATGCCATGTAAGCTTTTTCTTCGCCTAAGCATCTTAGTAAGACTCCCTCTGCAGTCTTCTTAAGTAATTCGTTTCCAAAGAGTACGTAGCTTAGAGCTCTGTATCTTACTTTTCTTTCCACCTTTTGGTTTGGGTCTTGTAGGTATTCTTTGATGGGTTTTCTCCAATCTTCCATCTTTGAATTATCTATGTTAAAGATTTCAAAGCTTTCGTCATCCCCATAACCAAGTCTTATCGTTTCCAAATCTGATGGGGATAATTTTGTTGATATAACCCTTCCCCTTACTTCAATAGTTTTCTCCATTTTTTCTTTCGACACTTTGTAACTTGATGCGATTTGAGCCAAGTCATTGGCCTCTTGATTTTTAATTCTAATAATATGTTTAAAGGCCACGGTGTCGAATGCTTTGAGGAGTCTATTGGCTATAACGAAGTACATAATCAGATTTTCTTTGACACATCTGTATTCTTTGGTCAGTTGTTTTATTACTAGTTTTGAGTCGCCCATTATTTCGACTCTTGTTGCCCCCAATTCCAACAACATTTCAAGTCCAGCAATTAAAGCTTCATATTCGGCTTCATTGTTTGAACATGGTTCTTCGAACCTGTACTTGAATTTTGTTGGAATTTTATCAGGAGAAATAATTAATATTCCAATACCGGCACCATTCTTGTGGCTGGAACCGTCAAAATATAATCTCCATAGTTATAATTCGACATATTTTATTTCATTTTCGTCTATGGAGTGGTCAGCTATAAAGTCAGCCACCACTTGTCCTTTTACAGCCTTTAAAGGCAGATATTTCAAGGAATACTCAGTTAATTCTAGAGCCCAATTCCCAATTCGACTATGTAAAATGGATTTAGACAACATATATTTTATTACGTCGAAATGGGATGATACAAATACATCAACTGGCTTTATATAGTGCTTTAATTTTGTACAAGAAAAATACACACATAAACATAATTTTTCTATTACACTATATCTAGTTTCAACATCGTTTAAGACTCTGCTGAGATATTAAATGGCTCTTTTGACGCCATTTTCATCCTCCTGACATAGCATGCTTCCTAGGGTCTTATCGGATGCTGAGATGTACAACCTCATGCTTCTTTTTCTACTAGGAGACATCAAGACTGGGGGACATGCTAGATATCCCTTGATCTTGTCGAAAGCGTACTGTTTCACTTGCCCCTATGCAAAGTCTTCTTTTTTGAGTCGAAGCAGAGGAGAGAAAGCTTGCATTTTCCCACTGAGGTTTGATATGAATCTTCTTAGAAAATTAATTTTCCCCAGTAGTGATTGCAATCCTTTCTTCACTGATGGTGATTTCGCCTCCATTATTGCTTTAGCTTTGTTGGCGTTTATTTCAATTCCCTTTTTGTGGACCACAAAACCTAGGAAA
The DNA here is from genome assembly GCA_963966055.1 of Lathyrus aphaca. Taxonomy (NCBI): domain Eukaryota; kingdom Viridiplantae; phylum Streptophyta; class Magnoliopsida; order Fabales; family Fabaceae; genus Lathyrus; species Lathyrus aphaca. The sequence continues at coordinate 169,163,953 of OZ014523.1, forward strand.
TCTCCAGCCTGCACACCAAACGCACATTTGAGGGGATTCATTTTTAAACCAAATTTTCTCATCCTTTCAAAGGATTGTTGAAGATGGTCTAAATGATGTTTTCCTGAAACAAACTTTATTACAATGTCATCAATATATACTTGCATGAATGTTTCAATGAAATCATGAAAAATAGAATTCATGGCCCTTTGGTATGTATCCCCAGCATTTTTTAAACCGGAGGGCATAACTACCCATTTGTATGTCCATATTGCTCTAGGACAACGAAAGGTTGTTTTGGCAACATCTTCCTCTGCAATGATGATTTGATTATAGCCAGAGTATCCATCTAGCATGCTTAGGTACTCATGGCATGTTGCAGCGTCTACTAACATATCTTCTACTGGCATAGGATATTCATCCTTAGGGGTGGCTGAATTCAAGTCTCGAAAATCAATGAACACCCTCAATGTGCCATTTTTCTTTATCACGAGTACAATATTTGCAATCCATTCGACATACCTGTTTGGGCGAATGAACTTGCATTTGAGAAGTCTTTCGACCTCTTCTTTTATTTTTGACAGGACCTCTGGTGCGAACCACCTTGGAGTCTGCTTTAGAGGCTGTTTTCCCTCTATTATAGGAAGCTTTAGTTCGACTAGGCTTCTATCGAGGCCAGGCATTTCGTCATAGTCTCATGCAAAGCAATCTTTAAACTCCTTTAGCAACTGGACTAATTCGACTCTGAACTAGGGGTCCATATTAGCGCTTATATAGGTTGGTCTTTTTTCTGCTCCAAGTCCTAGATTGATTTCTTCCAAAGGGTCTTGTGCCACCATCTTCAAGCTAGTTGATATTGGGTCTTTTTCAAATCCTAAAGGTTCGTCATCATAGATGGCGTCAAGCTTTTGATCCTGCCATTCGCCTATTTGGTTGTCTTTATCTTCTCCATCAGTGCCTGGTGAGGGCATGGTGGGTTTAGATTTTCTTCATTGGCTTCGACATCCATATATTTTTACTTCGACTTCAAGAGCCTCCTTCGATTTATTTTCGGCCATATAGGCCATTAGTCTATTCAATGTTTATGCTTCACTCATCGTCATCGTCGAACTCACTACCCCATCTAGTTGGCTCTATATTAGAGGTTCCCATACATGGATTGGTTCACCAGTCACCTCCTTGTCCCATTGAAACCCATGTGTTGGATGTAGGTACATGGAACAATAGGCATTGTCTGATGCCTTCAGATCAAACTCAGCTGGGCTGTAAGGAGCTATGTGAGCCAGATTTCTGTCGAAGCTTTGACTGGTTACATTGTTTACTTCAGTCATGAAGTAGCTTTGGCCTGCTTCGATGTTTTTGATGATACCATCAAGGCGCTAGATGACTATGCGCTGATGCATGGACGAAGGGACAACTCCTATTCCATGGATCCACTCCCTTCCCAACAGTAAATTGTAGTTAGCCCTGGAAGTTATAACTATAAACATCGTTGGCCTGGTGATAGTGCCAACTGTCAGATCCACTTGAATAACACCCATAGTTGTGCCCACTTTTCCTTCATAGTTCGACAGGACCATGGTTTGTGGTTTTGCATCAGAGTCATCTTTCCAAAATTTTCCTTAGCATGTAATGGGGCATTAGATTCACTGCAGCTCCCCCATCCACTAATATTTTGTTGACGCCTACATTTTCGACCTTCCCTTTTATGAATAAAGGTTTCAAATGTCCCTTCATTGATTTGTCTGGCTTCTCGAAGAAGGCGTTTTGTTCTTCGACACAGTCGTTATTCATGATGTAATAACACACGGGCCTTGGTCCCATGGTACTGTCTATCATGTTTTCTTCTTCGTCTTCGATTTCCATCACCGTGTCATAGTCTCTAGGGAGGACTAATACTACATTGAATATTATGTTGAACGAACCTTCTTCGTCATACTCGAAGTTGTCAGTTGCTTCGTCACCTTCTGATATTGTGTTAGTGAGCTTCGACAATTGCAACATGTTGTTGGTATTGTTTCTTTTGTGAGGTTTGTTCGTCTCTGCTGCCTGAGTGTTTCTGCTAGACACTGCTTTGTCTTTGTCAGCGTCTTTCTTCTTGACGTTGAGTTTGTCTGCTACTTCTTTCTTGGCCCTTCTCTGCCTCTGGAATCTCCTCCATTGAGACTTTGACAAAGGGAGTTTTCCTTTATAATTCTCTGAGGGGTACGGTCTTGGCTTCTTTTCACCAGTTTCTTTCTTTATTTCGACTGAAGATCCTCTTTGGACTTCGAAATTCTTCCATTTTCTTGGTCCTTGGGCATCTCTAATTGGGTGCACCCATCTATCATCAGGTACCTTGCCAGAAGGTTTGTAGGTGTTGTAGTATCTGCCCCCGGGATTCTGAAAGTGATACTTGCCTTCTCTTGGATCACATCTACATGCTTCGACTGCTGGCCTTGGCCCCCAAATTTCCTCTTATTTTGGTCCTTTCCACAGCCTCCAAGTTTGTTGCTGCTTTTTTGTCGAATATGGCACTGCATCATGGACATAGCATTATTTTAGTCTTTTTCTGTTGACATCTTTGAATGAATTCTTCCAAGTTCTCATCTTCTTTTGGGTAGGTTGTCCTTTGGTATTCCTCTCGACGACATTCCATTTCACTCTTCTCTTTACTCTCTCGAGAGGCTTCTACCATGTTGATATCTATTTTCTTTCCTCTAGTAATGCTCAGCTTATCCATCTTCTTGATGAGGGATTCTTTGACAGTTTCCACCCTGACGTCTGCAGTGCTCTCATTTGCAGTCTCGACAGCATTGGTGAGGTTCCCAGTATCATCTTCTTTTGCTTGGTCAGGAGCATCACCTTCAGCAGTTTTGTCTTCATTGTTGAGGCCTTCAGTAGCCTTCTTCTCAATGTTGAGGGAAACATCAGATTTTTTCTCGGTGTTCTCAAGGATGTCTTCCCAACCTGTTGGTTGGATTTTATTGATGTCGATATGGGAACTAGCAGGAGCGGTATATTTCACCAGGTAGTCGAACTTTCCGCTAGGCTCTCCCAAGGTGTCCCGTATTACTCCGTCTTCAGCCAAGTTGTTATTTCTCTTGTCGAAGCCTTCAGTAGCTTCCTTCTTCGGACACTCAGAGCTTTCAATAACCCTGGTCTTGTCTTGATGGTCGAAACCGTCAACGGCCTCAACCTTGTTCTGGTTGTTGAAATCTTCAGTAATCTCAATGTTGATGGCGTTGTCTAGACCCTCAGTAGTCTCAATCTTTTTTGGAACGTCGAAACCCTTAGTGGCCTTGACATTGTTCTTCACCTCAAGATCATTAGTAACCTTGATCAATACGGGCATGGTTAGCTCGTCATTGGACACTTCCTCCATGTTGGGCTAGATAGGAAGATCTTCAATAATCCCCACCATGTTAACGTAGTTGTCTAAGCCTTAAGTGGCTTCAATCATCTCGAAGTTATCATCAGACATATTTTTCATTTCGACCATATTCATGTCGAATGGTTCAGCATAGTTGGCTTCCAGGATCTGCATAGGATTGGTGTCAATCCTCATTTGTTGCTTCAGCTTATCCCCAAATTTCAGCCTTCCATCCTAAATTGCATTTTGAACTAGATCCCTGAAAATAAAACACTGAGAAGTTTTATGGCCCAGAAAATTATGGTACTTACAAAAACCTCTCTTTTTCTGTTGGTCAATAGGGGGTTCTTTAGCGTCTGGTGGTTTTATTAGTTGACCATCTTTTACCAACAAATCAAAGATTTCATCACACTTGGTGAGGTCGAACGTATATGTTCTTTTAGGGAATTTATTGTTCTTCTCCGGTTCGACAGGATTCTTTCCATTCGACGGAGTTAACATTTTGCAAGAATATGGTGGAACTTGCTTTAATTCTGCCAGGTCAATTTCTTGGTCATCGAAAACGACTGATTCGTCTTCGTCACAGTCATCTTCTTGGCATATTCCTACATAGGCCACCCTTACTTTTTTACTTTTGTTAGCCCTAAACTTCTCAGCTTTTAACCTTTCGATCTGCATTACCCTATCTGCTAACTATGCCATGTCTCTTAAGTATTGAGTATCTAGTTTCTTCCTTATGGAATAGTCTATACATCCTGCAGCCATTTCGATCAGTTATTGTACTAGAACTTGCGTGAAACATCTTGCTTTTAGCAGTCTGAATCTGTTAAGGTAGTCATCTATAGGCTATGAGAATTTTCTTTTAATGCTGGCTAATTCTTTCAGGCTTATTTTAGTTTGTCCCATGTAGAATTGTTCATGGAACAATCTCTCCAACTGAGTCCATGTATGTATGGAATTTGCTGGTATGGATGTAAACCAAGTGAACGCATTTTTTGTTAAAGAGCTTGGGAAATATTTCATCCTTAGATTTTCATTACGTGCTATTTCACCCGCTTCGATCAAGTAACGCGTTATGTGCTTTGTGGTGGATTCACTAGTATCCCCTAAAAATTTTGTGAATTTGGGGATTTTTCACCTTGGAGGTAATTCTTGTTGCAAAACATATTCAGATAATGGGGAAGCGTAACTAGGCCTATAAAACCCCACGTTTACCCCATTTTGCGCCATTATTCTTTCGATCATGACTGCCAAAGTATTTTCGGCAGGTGGATTATTATAATGCATTCTCTATTGTAAAATGTCATCAGCGTCTTAACCTCTCTGAACTATCAACCTCCTAGGCTCTCGTTGGATAAGGACTTCGACATGAGGCTGTTCGACAACCTCCTCCTGGATTCTAGGATTTTCCTGAGGGTTGTCTAAAGGTCTCTGATTTATTTTTGGTTATTCTTCGACATTGATTACTGGATTCTTAATCACAGGTTCTCTCTGTCAAATTTGAGGGACTCCAAAGAACTAAGCAATACGCACCATTTGTGCTGCCAATATCTGATTCGTTTGAGTAGTGTTTTGTATTAAAGGGTTAAACACTTCCCCCATTTGTTGCATCAACCTATGGACCATTTCATGATTACTTTTGTCCATTTGCTGATGTATTGCTTGCACAAAATTGGAATCCTGGTGGGGTTGGTTTGGTCTACTAACGTTCCCACCATAACCTCACCCTTGTAATGGTGGAGACATCTGAACCATGGCTTCTGAATACAAAGGTGTTGTGTTATGTAAATTAGCCATCACTGAAGTTGGCATTCCATAAGGTTGTTCTCTTCCAAACATATGTGTGGAATAATTTGTTTGATACGGCCTAAAGTTATTTCCTCCAAGGGGAGGGGTTCCCATAGGCATCGGATGTCCTATATTGGAGGAACTGGGTGCAGTCTGAGAGAAAGATACCGCTGGTATCGATCCAGATGATGAGGGATTTCCCCCTTCTGAAATGTGGATTAGTTTCATATTTCCCCCTGTCGACGGAATAACATTGGAAACTGGAATTTCGTCAGGATTTACTGGCGGGATAGCCATTTTTCTTACTCTTGTTCGCCTAGGTCTTTCTACGTCAGTCACGGCTAGTTTACAGCTTCGTAAGATCATACAAAGTAATAAGACTTTTTTTTATTAAGAAGAATCCTTTTTAGTATTTTAGCATTGGTCCCACTGGGCGTGCCAATTTGTTCGCTGGTGATTTTGGTGAACAACCTCTGGTTTACCAATTCCTTGGAACTGGGTTACTTGCCGGACTAACCACACAAGTCCTAGGACACATGTGCTAAATTATTGGGGTTTGTTTCTTAATATAAAAGTCTTACTAGTTTTTGTAAGTCTGTGGAATGATCTCTAATGAAGTTGTTCTTGTTTATATTGAAGTATGGATATGTTTATATAATAAAACTAACAAAGAACTTGAAGTTCGCAATAAAGGATTTCTGGAATGTAAATTTGCTTGAAAGTAAATTTCTTGAAAAATGACAGAAAGCATAAACTTGAACAAGGAATAAAGGAAGTATAAATTGTATAACTGAAATATAAATGGTGTTTACATGTACATTTCCCAGATAATTCTCTTTTCTCTTACACACGAGTATTAGAGTAATTTTTACAGGAATGTTGTACAGAATTTCACACACTTAAAACAAAACAAAGATATCCTATTTACATATAAATAAAATAACTGTCGAATAACGGTCAATTCCTAAGAATTCGCCACTTGGCGTTCAGCATGCTACTAATCTCTAGGAATCCTCCACGTATCTTCTACCAAGCGAGGCCGTTATTCATATTAAAACTGCCTTTTAACTGGTGAAGCGATGAATCTTCTCGTCACGTCGAATTCATTTGAAATTCAAATATAAAGTCATAACGTCTCCTTTGTCTAATTCTGCCTTCATATCCCTTGTCGAAAACACAAAAAGACTTTTTCTTAGTGATGTGAAGAAATTTTAGCTGGCATCTCGACCGCTCTTTCGACAGACATCCGTTCGTTGTATCACAAACCAAATCATCACAAACCTTCTCAAGATTCTGGATATGTTTGGAAGAAAGAGTGATCCTAATCTGTCGAATATCTTCACAGCTACGTACATCATTTCTCAAAGCACAATGAGATGAATAATGGTGACTTGTGAAAGAATATCTGACGAAGCTACCAGCTACTAAGAAACATCATTGCTGAGAAACTTCAATGTCGAATAATGGTGACTTGTGAAAGAATATCTGATGAAGCTACCAGCTACTAAGGCTCTTATTTATTAAAAAGCATGGTGTCGAAATTATGTGTATACACCACGCCTAGTATATCTCCAGCTCAGGTGGAGAATGTTGGGGTAGGAGGTTTTACTAGGAGTGGAAGATTTTTTGCGCCTGAGACACTGAGAAACAGTGTAGTGCCACCTAAAGATACTGCAGAGGCCCAAGCTAAGGCGAGGGGAAAGCAACCAGTAACTATTGATGGGTTGGTGGACACAAGGTCATCACTGAACGTACTTCCCAAGAAAGCGTTAATGAAACTAGATTACGACGGAGTTATTTTGAAGCCCAATGACTTGGTGGTTCGAGCGTTTGACAATTCAAGAAGGTCAGTGTTTGGAGAAGTGGACTTGTCAATCAAGGTAGGGCCGCAAGTCTTCAACACTACATTCTATGTAATGGACATCCAACCTACGTACAATTATTTACTGGGGAGGCCTTGGATCTATTTGGCAGGGGCAATATCATCTACGCTTCATCAGAAATTGAAATTCTTATGGGAAGGGCAAATTGTAAAGGTCTGAGGAGAGGAGGATATCTTCATCAGCCATATGGCCTCATTTAAATATGTAGAGGTGGACGGCTAGATTGTTGAGACTCCGTGCCAAGCTTTCGAGCCCCTTAAGACTGAATTGGCATCTTCATCAGCAGCTTCTTTTGAAGAGTCAAAGAAAGGAGTCTCCATAGCTTCTTACAAGCAGGCTTTAAAAGTGGTGGAGTCATGAATGCGAGAAGGCGGGGGCAAGCCGGTGGAAGTATCAGAAAAGAAGGACATGTTTGGTGTTGGCTACCAGCCTGGGCAGTCATCATCTGAACATAGCGCCAGAGGTCAAAAGGGCCCGATTACCTTCACAAGTGCTGGATGGTTTGATTATGGGCCCACGCCTGTGGTTGACCCTGATCTTACATTTGACAGAGAAGCAGAAGAGTTTCTAAGAATCATCAAGAAGAGCGATTATAAAATCGTAGATCACTTGCAACAGACACCATCAATATTTCCATCTTGTCTCTGTTAATGTGTTCTGACTCTCATAGAAAAGCTCTCTTAAACATCCTGAACAAAGCCTATGTACCTCAGGATATCTCAGTGAACCAATTAGAAATTGTGGTGTCCAGTGTGAACGCCAGTCATGGACTGGGATTTACTAATATGGACATGACATCTGAGGATCGCTCCCAAAATCGGGCACTGCATATTTCTTTGGAGTGTAAGGGTGTAGTGTTATCCTATGTGTTGGTGGACACAAGGTCATCACTTAACGTACTTCCCAAGAAAGCGTTAATGAAACTAGATTACGACGGAGTTATTTTGAAGCCCAGTGACTTGGTGGTTCAAGCGTTTGACAATTCAAGAAGGTCAGTGTTTGGAGAAGTGGAATTATCAATCAAGGTAGGGCCGCAAGTCTTCAACACTACATTCTATGTAATGCACATCCAACCTGCGTACAGTTGTTTACTGGGGAGGCCTTGGATCTATTCGGCAGGGCAGTATCATCTACACTTCATCAGAAATTGAAATTCGTCTGGGAAGGGCAAATCGTAATGGTCTATGGAGAGGAGGATATCTTCATCAGCCATATGGCCTCATTTAAATATGTAGAGATGGACGGTAAGATTTTTGAGACTCCGTTCCAAGCTTTCGATCCCCTTAAGACTGAATTGGCATCTTCATCAGCAGCTTCTTCCGAAGAGTCAAAGAAAGGAGTCTCGTTAGCTTCTTACAAGAAGGCTTTAAAAGTGGTGGAGTCATGAATGCGAGAAGGCTGGGGCAAACCGGTGGAAGTATCAGAAAAGAAGGACATGTTTGGTGTTGGCTACCAGCCTGGGAAGTCATCATCTTAATAGAGCGTCAGAGGTCGAAAGGGCCCGATTACCTTCACATGTGCTGGATGGTTTGATTATGGGAGTATCAGTGCAGTGCAAGATGACATAATTGATATTGATTGTGACATTGACGAGTGGATCAGGCCTTGTGCTCCAGAGACGCAGCTCAACAATTGGTCGTCTGAAAGGCTCATCTCCGTCACTTCCCTTGAAGAGTAATGGTTTTTGTTTTTGTCTTTCCTATATTCAAGCGCTATGCCTTACCCGGGGCATAGCAGCTCATTGTAAGGGTTCCATTGTTCATGACACAATACCATAATCATTAATAAAGCGGACGTTTTGCATTCATCCATGTTGTTCCTTGTCTTTCATTTTTGTCTTTGTTTTTAAAAGGGAAAGAAAAGTTTTAAAGTGGCAATGTTTTCATTTCTCAAACTCTTTCTAAATCCTTGCATGAATCATCATTCATGCAGGTGCTCTTCACCGGGTCTCATCAATGATGACCCTACTATGGCTAAGTATGACTTTGACAATCCGATTTACTAAGTCGATGAGGAAGGTGAAGAAGATTTCGAACTACCTGAAGAGCTAGCCAGATTACTTAAACAAGGGGAGAAGATGATTCAACCCTATGAGGAGGTTATTTAAGTGATAAATTTGGGCACTAAAGAAGATGAGAAAGAGGTTAAGATCGGGGCTGCATTATAAGAATCTGTCAAAAGCCGTCTGATTGCCATGCTTCGAGAATATGTTGATGTATTCTCCTGGTCTTATCAAGATATGCCTGGTTTGGACACAGATATTGTGGTGCACAAGATGCCTTTGAGTGAAGACCGCCCACTAGTGAAGAAAAAGTTGATACGTACAGGCCCTGATATGGCAATCAAAATCAAGAGGAAGTACAGAAGCAGTTTGATGTTGGATTCTTAGCAGTGACTAGTTACCCTCCATGGGTTGCCAATATTGTATCGGTCCCTAAAAAAGATGGTAAAGTTAGAATATGTGTAGACTATAGGGACTTGAATCGGGCCAGCCATAAATATGATTTCCCTCTGCCTCACATTGACGTGTTAGGTGACAACACTTCTAAGTTTTCCGTATTCTCTTTCATGGATGGATTCTCGGGCTATAATCAGATTAAAATGGCGCCAGAGGACATGGAAAAGACTACGTTTATTATGCCTTGGTATCATGATATCAAGCAATTATTGAAGTCTCAAGAGTACCCAACTAGGGCATCCAGTAAAGACAAGAAGACTCTCAGAATGATAGCAGGCGGATTCTTTTTGAATCAAGATGATGTGTTATACAAACGAAACTTCGACATGGTTCTGATCAGATGCGTGGATAGACACGAAGCAGACCTGTTGATGCAAGAAGTTCATGAAGGCTTCTTTGGTACCCATGCTGGAGGACATTCTATGACAAAGAAACTACTAAGATCAGGATATTATTGGATCACCATGGAATCTGATTTCTGTAACTATTCCCGCAAATGTCACAAGTGGCAGATTTATGCTGATAAAGTCCATGTGTCTCCAAATCCATTGAGTGTCATGTCTTCACCTTGGTCGTTCGCCATGTGGGGCAGTGATATGATTGGCAAGATTGAGCCAACAGCTTCTAACGGTCACCGCTTCATCCTGGTTGCTATAGACTATTTCACGAAGTAGGTTGAAGAGACATCTTATGCCAATGTTACAAAACATGTGGTAGCCCGGTTCATCAAAAGGGACATCATTTGTCGGTATGGAATTCGCGAAAGAATCATTATTGATAATGATTCTAACCTCAATAACAAGATGATGGCTGACTTGTGCCGAGATTTCAAAATAGAGCATCACAACTCTTCACCATATCGCCCGAAGATGAATGGCTCCGTCAAGGCGGCCAACAAGAACATCAAGAAAATCGTGTAGAAGATGGTTGTGACATATAAAGATTGGCATGAGATGTTACCGTTTGCGTTACATGGCTACTGAATGTTTGTGCGTACCTCAAAAGGGGCAACCCCGTTCTCATTGGTGTATGGTATGGAGGCAGTCCCACCAGTCGAAGTTGAGATCCCCTCATTGAAAATAATGATGGATGTTAAGCTAGATGAAGTTGAATGGCTCTGATACAAGTACAATCAACTAAGCCTCATTGAAGAGAAACTCTTAACAGTTGTATATCATGGACAGTTGTACCAACGGTGGATGAAACAGGCTTTCGACAAGAAAGTACGGCCTCAACGGTACATACCAGGTGACCTGGTGCTGAAAAGGATTCTTCCTCCTCTCAACGATCTTAGGGGCAAGTTGACACCCAACTATGAAGGTCCATTCGTGGTTTAAAAGGTCTTCTCAGGCAGAGCCTTGATGCTAACAACTATGGATGCCGAGGACTTCCATTCCCCTGTCAATCTGGACGCAGTAAGAAAATACTTCATGTAAAAAGACCCACTAGATAAAAACAAAATAAAGATCCAGGCAAAAATGGGCATCCCGGCGAGCCAAAAAACAGAATAAAAGGCTCGGGAAAAGGTTAGGAAAATATTGAAAAAATGTACACCCGCTGAGTTGAAAAGTCACATCGGACAACTCAGGAAAAAAAGGGTATCCCAGTGGATTGAAAACCCGAGAGGGCGATCCACGCAAAAGAGGGACTAACACGAACGACTGCGGTCTGCGAGATTTGTGATCCATTTGCAACTAAGGTTATTCCAAGGTTTGAGGACCAGTCCAATTACCTTTCTCAGGGGCAGAGCAAGTGGATAGTCTTGAAGGTATACAAGTTATAGCCGAGTCGAAACCTGATGATATCCATTTTTCACATTGCCAATACGATAGTTTGTTTTCCTTTTGGGCGATTTCCTCTTTCCAAGGAATTGCTTCCTGATGTAATGCATATTTATGGTCGTTTTCCAAATCAATAAAATTCAATTTCAGTCAAACTTGTGACTATTTGCTTTTGTTTTTCATCTAACATTGATTGATTGCAAAAATGTCCAGCAAATTGTGATTTATAATTGTGTTGTGAACATTCGAATGCTTTCTAACTCATGCAGGAGGACAGAAACATTCAATGCAAATCTAAAAAGGGTTAAGTGACCGGGATGATGATTCATACCATAAGCCTGGGGCATACAGGTCCAAACTAACTCTCCATGTTGCAGGCACTATCAGTTGTGTTTATGCAGGTGCAGGTACAGGTGTTTCTAGTAGAGCTAAAGCAAACTTCCAGGTGGAATATCTCAATAATGTGCTTGAACAAGAATAAGTATCTTCTCGTGTGTCTCCTATCATCCCCAGTAGAATTGGAAGTTGAAATCTCCCTCAGCAAGGCAACAGAGGGTTGGTGTCCTCCCCAAGCAGAGACTTCCCTTCAATACAGGAGCAATCCTCCAACAGTACAAGGAGTTTATTTCCTCCCCGGCAGGTTACTACCTCAGTAGTGCCATACAACTGGTTCCCCAGCCAAGCCAAAAGGTTTTCACTTCCCTAGTGGAGTTCAACGGGTAGCGTACCTCGCAAGAAACGTCCACTTAACATGGTCCTGGCTCTCAAATCTCAAAGTCCAATTTATTTTTGGCAGTGGCGGAAATTCAGAGCCGGTGTATCATTAACAACATTCCCCGCAAAGTTGTTTTCTCCTCACAAGGATTAACCCGATCAATGTAGTGATCATCTTGTCTCCCCAGTCAAGCCACATGGGATACTTGCAGTCTCCTTATCAGGAGATCTCTTCACATATGCATAATCATCATTACATTTGCATCCTCCAACGCATAGCATTTCCATCATCATGGAGCATTACGCCATAAATCCAAGCATGTGCATGCCAACATGGGCCGATTTTGAGGTATATTACATAAGACCCAAAATATCTTCTCAACCTGAAGTACTCCCCACAGAGGATACCAATATTAATTTCCAAGCATCCTTGTCTATCCAAGTCAATGTTTGTCATCACCTTCGAGTTCCATTTTGTACAATGGTCTCGTTCAAGCCGTGTTTGGTACAACAGGCCCCCATTTCGCGTCTTGTTTGGTACAACAGTCGCGTCGCAGGCTCTCATTTTTTACAACGATCCTGTTTGCCTGGGCTCTCATTTATGTACAACGGTCCCATTCTACCTTCGAGTTCCATTTTGTACAACGGTCTTGTTTTTAAGCCCTGTTTTGTAAAACAGGCCCCCATTTCGCGTCTTGTTTGGTACAACAGTCGCGTCGCAGGCTCTCGTTTTGTACAACGATCTTGTTTGCCTGGGCTCTCATTTATATACAACGATCTCGTTCCACCTTCGAGTTCTGTTTTGTACAATGGTCTCGTTCAAGCCCTATATGGTACAACATGCCCCCATTTCGCGTTTTGTTTGGTACAACAGTCACGTCGCGGGTGTAAACACCCCAAATTTGCCCTCACCCATTCACACCATGGCTTGTGATCATTCCATATGCATAAACACAATCATATCATCTCATATCTCATTTTTGTTTCACTGCATTGGTTCTAAGTCATCTGCATCTAGGGTTTGTGATCTGAGCAATCCAAGAGCTTCTTGAGCCACTCCAAAGGCCACCAATCACTTCAAAGGGATCCATGTGTGTTCAAGCATCATATTATATCTTCTCAAAGCCAAGAATTCCAAAGAATCACAAGAACTGGGATTGGTATGGAAGCAGAGCCAGGCTTGACTGCACAGATGACCTAGAATTAGGGTTTTGGTTTCAGAGGCCATAACTCCAAATTTTTTGGTCATTCTTGTTTCCATTGGTCTCTATATGGTATAGGGAGTATGCATATCAATTTTCATGAAGAAATTCCATGGGGAAGTCATCTGATCAAGGGTTGACTTTCTGGACAAGTCAGTGCAAAATCAGGGCATCTGAGGCCCCCAATGACCCAACCAAGGGGTGATCTTCATCATTTTGAGTGTATATGATCTTTATTTGATCATGGAAGAAGGTTGAAGTTCACAAAAATCAAGAATTTGAAGTTTTTGCAAAGTTGACTTTTTAGGGCATGGTTGACTTTTAAAGAATATGTCATTTTATGCCACTTTTCAAACCTTACTTTTTGATCCAAAAATGCTTCAAATGGAAAAACTTTGGTCATGAAAGTTGTAGAACACATTTTTCCCTTTTCAAAAAGTACAAGAACATGATCTAATTCATTTTGGATCAAAAGTTATGGTGTGACAAAGTTGGCAAAAATCACTAATTTTCAAGATATGCCTCAAATGAGAAACTTGCATTTTCATGTACCAAACATTCTTGTGACCTCTAATTGACATCAAACCATTACACAAGCATCATGTAAGTCCTAAAGTTCAGATTGGACCAAGGTTTCCTCATGTTTTATGGCTTGTAAGGCAAGAAAGTTTCATATGAACCAAAAGGAACCAAGTTGCAAAACCACTCATCACACTTCACCAACTTGCTGCATTGGCCTTTGAACCACCCTAGCCTCACTCACACACCATGCTGCGCCAACCCATGCTTTTGTACCAAGCTAGAACTTAGCCCATGCCCACCTTATACCAAAGTTGACATTTTGCAAAAGTGAACATCCCAATCACAGCAGGCCAGGTCACATCATCTGACCAATTGGAGTTGTTTATACTATCCATTTGCTAGCCATTTCATACAAGGAGCCAGCCTGAAACAAGCCCTAGAAACACATACACAAACTCACCCCATTTTGCATTTCTCTTCGAATCTGTCTCCATAGCTCACAAACACAAGAAACAATTCCACTAATCCACTCACCATGCTTCATTAAGCCCAGACCAACACTCAAAATAGCCAGAAGCACACTAGAACACAACATTCACAAAAACACTCCAATCTGCATTTTCATTCGAATCACCTTCCACAGCCACAAAACATCCAAACTCTTTTCACCAACAAATCAAACACATCAAAAGGAACCAAAACCACCCTTCACATTGATCTGAAACAGCCTATACACAAACTCCATTTTCTGATACACCAGAACTGGACTTCTCAAACTAGCTTGTTTAAGCTCATCTCAAGCCTTCCATTAGCACCAGGGGAGTCAGTGGAGCAAGCTTGCACCAAAGAACAGCTCTGAAAGTCCAGAAACAGGAGTCTCCATCTCAGGTATGGCCATGAACATTTTTTCTCAGAGCTTGCTTTTCTTGTTATAGAATGAAAGTGTGTGTTATGCTGATCATGGGGATGTCTTTAGATTTGAAAATAGCGAAGGGATGACCATTTTATGCTTCTCTGAAATTTTACCCGTGGATTTTGTTTCTTTCGATTCGTTTGATTCTTGGTGTTTAAATGATGTTTGAAGGTGGATTCGTAACCTAGGTTGTTAGAGGATCATTTGGATGTGTTTAATTTGTTGTTTAGATGCCTGAATCATGAACTAGGGTTTTGTTATCGCCGGAGAAGATGACCGGAGCTTCCCTCCGGTCACCTGAATGTCGTTATGCCCTAATCTCAGGTCATTAAGTCCATTTGAATTTGGATCGTTGGATTGGTTGACCCCATTGACTTCCCGCGTGCTTGAGTGGCCCAGATTCACTCAGTTAGCCCTAATCCTCTTTCATTAGTTTAATTAATCTTAATTAAATTAATTTAATCAGAACCAACCACAGCCATTGGATGACGCGCTAGTCAATGTTTCCAAACCCAGTTCAAATCTCAGCCTCTAGATCTAAATACTTTCCATTTTATTTTGTTTTTATCTCATTTTTTCTCATTTAACTTGTGTAATTTATTTAAAATAGTTAAAATTGTTTAAAAATTATGAAACTTTTTCTCAAGAGTTTCAATAATTTTTAAAACACAAAAATATTTTTATTTTCATTTTTAGCATTAAAAAAGTATTTTTAAATATTTAAAAGATTATTTTTAATTGATTAGTGAAAATTAATTTATTAAAAATACTTTTAGGTATTTAAAAATCACCAAAAAATTCATGAAATGTTCTAAGACATTTGGAAACATTGTCCAACCTTCAAACCAAATTTATTTTTTGATCTTGATGCATTTTGAGAATTTTTCATTGAATTAAAATCATTTTTATGCATTAATTTGATCCAAAGTTCTAAAAATCATTTCTGCCTATCCATGAGGAGTTGGACATTGATTATTTTTGAATTGCATTGTGTTTAGCATGTAGTTTGTGAGATTAAATGGCTTTGATTTGATCTTTCATTTTCCATTTGTTTGGTAATTTTCTTGTTTAGGAACCCTAAAACCCTAGAAAACTTGTAAAAATCATAACTTGAAATTGGTTAAGAGTTGAGACCTCTCCTTTGGGAAGTGAGTTAGTATAGGATTAGGGGTCCTTTGAGTGGCATTTTCAATTTTTTATCTTAGGTTTTGCTTCTGATTTTGATTTTTGTTTGATGTATGGTTCATAAACCCTAATTTGGGTTCCCATATGCATCCATCTTGCATCTTCTTGCATAACATGACTTGCCATGACATTTCAAGCATCCATTTGATTCATGTGACATCATAAGACATATTGAAATCATGTTTGACCATTGCATCATGTATTTGCCATGTTGTTTGCCATGTGCACTTCATAACTTTTCATGTATGTTCATGGTTCCTAACTTGCTTCATTTGCATTCATGAACTTGTATGATCATTTCCATGTGCTGCCTCATGTTTGTAGCATCTCATAACATCATTGGCATCATGTAAATGCTTTTGGTTTTGTTTCTCACCATGTCATCCCATCCCATTTTGCATTGCATTGCATTTCTTTTCTAACCTTTCAGGTGGTAAGTAGCTTTGGGAAGTGAATTTGCCTTCACTTCTCATAACTTTTCTTTTCATCTCTCTTGCATCCAATGCTGCATTTTGATATGTGTTTGAGTTTGGGCTTGCTCATTCTTCCTCTTCCCACTTTACCTTCTTCAAGTGACTTGACTTCTTGAATGAAGCAAGTTGCTTTGCTTCTCTTGATCCTTTCATCTGCTTCCTGTTGGTTCCATTGAAGACTTCTTTTGAAAACCTCACAAACCTTAGGAACAACCAAGCATGACAATGGTTAGGGTTTTGATTAGTCTCCCCTCTTAGTTTTACCTTTGTGTCTCTTTGAGTCTTCTCTTCTCACCTCATAATCAGGGACTAAACCCTAAAGGCTTTAAGGCTTTGTGATTAAGCTTATACCTGCATCCTTCTCTTAGGATGGAGTGTATAATTTTAATCCTAAGTGTTAAACCCTTAATGTGTTTAACTCCTTTAATCAATCCATCTAATAATCATCAAGACACCACACTTGTAACTTGGGCCTTGCATTAGGGTTCTAATTCTTCCTTAATTGGTTAAGAAGGTCTAACCCTAGTGTTAATGGACAAGTCCCCCTCAAGTTGTCTTACAAATCATAAAATCCACTTCACCATCATACCATTAAATAAAATCCACTTAATCAATGACTTGTTTTGTCATGAGTTTAATTCCTAATCATGGATTAAGTTGAGGAGCTTTCCTCAGCTTAAACATTCTCATCTATTATCCTTCTATTAGGATGGTGTAATGAGTTTGTTAAATCCCTGATTATGGCTTAACCTCATTACTCAACACTAAACAAAAACACCAAAAACCCCTAAATAATCACAAGTAGGTTAATGATCTTAATCCTACACCAAAGGTGATTAAGTGTGAGAATCTGACTTCACACTTAAGGTATTCTCATTACCCCTAATCAGAGGGAAGATGTGATGAGTTTACTAACCCATTGGTTTAGGCTTAAGCTCATTAACTTATGACAAACTTTCAAAAGCAATAAAAGACTGAAAACTCAAAAACAAACAATAATCGTCTCCTCCGGGATTCTTTTCTCATCTCCTTCACTCATAAACGAGAACTTGCTCCTTCCGTCTAATGCAAGACAGTTTGCATCTGTGCCAGACAGATCATACACTTGAGCATTGACAAGTAAGCAGTTCACAAGTCAATTCATCTTTCAGTCTCTTTGGGTCGAACTACGGTGTTCTGACTTCCTCATTGCACGAGAGGATACGTAGGCATAACTTAACAGTTATCGAACAAAAGTCTCTGTATATTCCCCCTCCTTCTAGCACTGACCTTTAAGCCTCATTATCTTGAGCATCTTATTCCTTTTCTTACACTGACACAGCATATATACACTTCACACTTCTTTTGCACTGACACTTGTACATTCTTTTCCAGCTATTTTGTACACAGATTGTACTGACACTACCCCTTTAAAACACAAATCTTTCAAGCGTGGATCCCGTCGAGTACGGCGGACAATCTGGGTGCTAATACCTTCCCAGGTTGTAACCAACCCCCTTTCTCAGTCTCTCTGGTTCGCAACCGTCTTATCCATCTCTTTCTAGGTTTATGCAGCATTACCTTTCCTCCGGGATAAAAATGCCTAGCTGGCGACTCTATTCATCTCCAGTGAGTTCACGGCTGTGTGTTCTCATTGTTCCTCTCGTCGACCGTTCGCGTCTGTACCTTTATCTGGGCCTGGTCCCACTTATCGGGAGCGACAGCTTGGCGACTCTGCTGGGGACCCTTATACTGCAACCAGGGCTTCTGGTTCTTTTTGTGGGTTCCTCCTAGCGCTTGATTGATTTGTGTTTACTGGGGTGTTATGTGCTATTTGTGTTTGTGTATTTGTATTTATTTTGCTTTATGTGCAGTTGTTTACTGCTTTCTTTTTAGCTTTGCATTATATCATATTGTCATACTGTGCTGGCTGGATCTGTTTGTTTGCTTTGGTGGGTGGGTGTTCTATTGAGAGTTGAGGTCCTATACCTGGGACCTGAGTGACACCTAGGCTAGAGTAGTTCATATTCTTTCCCATTCCATCTCGGTCTGGTGCGGGAATATGAAACACAGTTCAGATATGGGTTTCTTCTTGAGAACTCTGTGTTGCAGATTTCCTGCAATGCTAGGGCTATCTGGGAAGCCTGCTAAGTCTGGATGACCTTTAGTATTGACCTTCAGAAGCTGAGGTGAATTAGAGGAGGAACTTTTATGGTTATTGTAAACACTGTACCTCCGGGTTAGAAGTGTTTACACTTCTCATAACTGATCCAAGTCTGAGGATCCTTGTTTTAGAACACTACCTGTGAGGGGATTGGGCTGTTTACAGGTTTGCAGGAACCCTTGACCTCAACATACCCCCATTACCAGTACAATTGTTTGATCCGGTAACTATGATCCTGAAGTTATTGACCTTTGGTTCTCGGTTACTATTTTGGGTTATTATGCAGATCTTGTGGTTACAGACACTTGATTCTTGGCAGTATCCCAGATTCCAGGCAGTTTCCAGCTGTGATCCCATGTCTTTGCATCTTTTGCATCATCATATTGCATTTTGCATTTGCATCTGCATTGCATTTTCCTCCTCCAGAGAGCTCATCCTTCCTCTTTTGTCCATGACCAGCCAGCTGATTTCCCGGTACTCAGTTTGAACAAGTGTTAACTGTTGGAAGACGACGGTGTTTGAAGGAAGACTGAACAGTGTCAAGAGTTAAGAAGGGTCAGTTTGAAAGCCGTCAGTAGCTATGTCAGAGAACAACCGTCAGAATGTTGAGTTTCCACCTGGTTTCACTTCAATGACCAATCCTCTGTATGGTCTTTCTCATGAGGAGGATCCTCCACAGGTGAACAATCTTGCTCAAGCTCAGCCTGCACAGACCCCGATCGTGAATCAGAATGTACCTGAACCATCTGCTGTCCGAGGTGGACCTTCATCTTCTTCTGATTCTACAGATTATCAGGGTTTTGCCTTCCCTATGCCAGATTTCCAAGGGGCAATCCCTCTTGTGAAAACCAAGGATCCACAAGTTATTGGTCCTGCTGAAAGATTTCGTGTGTTGGACGAGCGACTCAAAGCCTTATCGGATCCTGATGCCTTCGGTTTTGATGCTCTAACCCTGTGTTTGGTGCCTGGTCTTGTCATTCCTCCAAATTTCAAAACTCCGAAGTTTGAGAAATACACTGGTGTCAGTTGCCCGAAGCGTCATTTGGTGATGTTCTGTAGAAAAATGACTTCTCATGCCCGCAATGATAAGTTGATGATTCACTGTTTTCAGGACAGTTTAAGTGGGGCATCTTTAAGTTGGTACATGGATTTGGAAAGCAGTCATATCCGATCTTGGAATGATTTATCCAGAGCTTTCGTAAAGCAATACCAGTACAATGTGGATGTGGCGCCCAATCGCACACACTTGCAGAGCCTATCCCAGAGGAGTGGTGAATCTTTCAGAGAATATGCACAGCGGTGGAGAGAATTGGCAGCCCAAGTGCAACCACCACTTTCAGACAGAGAATTAATTGACCTGTTCGTGAGCACCTTGCAGGGTCCATACTTGGAAAGAATGAGTAGCATTGGGATGACAAGCTTCTCTGATTTGATGATAGTTGGAGTACGCATTGAGAGCCTGCTCAAAAGTGGAAAGATCCAGGACTTTTCGAATATCCCAGCTAGTGAAGGTGAGTCTGTTGTTAGCTCCCAAGAGGAAGAATGGTATGACATCAGTGCAGTCACGGCAAATATCAAATATTCAAGACCAACATCTTCTAAGAGATCATCTTTTCCTGAATCTGATTACTCTTACGGGCATTCGGCAATGCTTAGAGCACCATATCAGAAGTCCTGGACTCCTCCTCGTCCAAATCTGCAATCTCATGGCCGAAGACCTCAGAATCAACTTCAGAGCCAACCTAGGCCTCGTAACAATCTGGAAAGAAGGATTGCTCCTCTTCATCCAGTCCCCATGGCATACAGTGAACTCTTGCCACATCTAATTCAGAGCTCTTTGGTGGTTCCTAAGCCTCTCAAGCCGTTGTCAGAGTCGTACCCTCCAGGGTACAATCCTTATGAGCAGTGCGGGTATCATGGTGGATCGATCGGACATTCAACTGAAGATTGCAAAGCTTTTCAAGCCAGAATACAACAGTTGATCGACAAGGGCTACATCTCCTTTCCAGAAGGAAGCTTGGTTGTGCGTCAACTTTTCACCTGATTGAGTTCAAAGACTTCAGAAGAAGCGTATCTTGATTTCAGTGGCTCAGACAACAGTATGTCATCAGAGTTGGTGATCGTTGTATCCTTTTATCATTTGCATTGTAGTTTCTTTCCTGTTAGCAGCTACTTGTCTTTTAAGCATTGTTATTTTAAATGGTAATGTTAATGTAGTGATCTTGCACTTTTGAATCAATTATGTCGCATTCGCTCATTTTTCTTTACTTGCATTGAAAAAAAACAAAAACAAAAAATTTGCATCCATTTACCTCCCATTTATTTCACTGTTGTTTAGCAGGTTTGAGGGAGGATGATGACAACTGAATACCCATAATTGTTGAAGGTATGCTTTCAGGGTAGGACCTGCTGACGATGTACAGGCATTGCTTCAATTCCCAAACACCGGAGATATAAGGGAGATAAACCCTCGTCAACCCCTTTGAGCCTTGAAGCAGGAGTTTCTTTTCTGAACGAAAAAAAACCTCACATTCAACCCGGGGCAGGGTAGTTATCAGTTAATTTGACCGAGCGTTCAAATTTCCAAAGGAGTGTGCATCCGAGGATCCATTACCTTTATTCATTACACCTCAAGAGGTCAAGGGACGTGAAACCACAATGGTTATCCCTCACCAACAAAGGAATGAGGCAGTCAACCTTTTCAGCAAGTCACGACAAGCCAGTGTCACACGATTTGTTCAACAAAAATCAAAAGAAAAAGAAATAAAGCCCGCTAAGTCGAAAAATGTGTGAAAACATATGACTTAGGCAAAAGTTAGGGCATCCCTCTGGACTTCAAAATTTCAAAAAAATTTCAAAAAGAATCAGTCCAGGCAAAAGTTAGGGAGTAAAAAAAAAATAAAATGAAAGAGAATCTTCCAGGAGAACAAAGTCGCGTGACCAGACACAAAGTCAGAATGGGTGACTGTTACTCCAAGAAACCTCATTGGTGCATAAACCATCAACGTCATTGGTTCCTCAATCCTTACAAATCCCTTGTGAGAAGCGAGCGCTTAAGTCGAATTAGCTGAACATAGGACTGGAGAACATCAAGGAGAATGGGTGGGCACAGATAAACTTTGAGCCATAAATCCTTCTTTCTAAAACCGTGAACCAGGCCACGTCATAACCCTTGAAAGTCCTAATTGAATCAGGTTCAATTCTGAAAGCATACTACGACAAGGTTGCGTAAACTGACTCCTAACGGTTTGCTAATTCAACACTACGTTTGGACTAATCGTCCATTCGTCACACACTGTCACAGCATCAAAACAAATAAATTTTCAAAAACTTGCATGTATACTGCATTAAAATTACCATTTGTAAATGAACAGTTTTAATTGCAAGTCAGCCTGTGTCATCAGGAAAGTTCCTACAAAAGGCAATCGCGAGGGAACTTAATCATTCAACAATGATGACCAGAATCAAGAGCATCTTGTCAGCCTATGAATCAGGGGCATGTTATCCAGTGGCTTTGTCGACCAAGGTATATGTCAGGGTAAAGCAAGTTCCCAAAGTTCAGTTGATTGAGGAACATCATTCAAAGTCAGTTGATCAGAGCTGAATCTGCCAAACAGGGGCAGGCCACCCGAAATTTCCGTTGACTAAGGGTCAATTCTTCCAATGCTCAGTCAGAATGAATCAAGTCGCTTACACGCTCATACCGGGAAAGGACACTTCCAGAGATCACTAAGTGCAACTCTCCTCGAGAGAACATCCAAGCTTGCTATTCCAGAAATTGGATAATCAGTGACAGTCTGTTCAGAGACTCACCCAACAGGGGCAAACTTTAGCTACACAGAGCAATTTGTATCAGTGATCTTCGAGTTCATGACGAGTGTCGGGAAATCATGCTACCCACCGTCGCCTTTGTCACCCTTCTCAACCAGAAGCCTTGTCACTAAGACTCTTTCCCCATCCTTGGGAGTTCTTATAGCCTTTCATAATCATGGCATAAATCATTTGCATACGTTATTCATGTCGCACATAGAGCATGTGCATCATAATTGCATTGAGCATAACCCCCACAACATCAGATCTCACATCCAGGGCCCCGTAACCCTAACTTATCAACTTTTCAAAGCCCAGTTCTCGTCTGGCAAACCGTTTTAAGGTCCAGTTCTCGTCTGGAAAACCTTTCAAAGTCTAGTCCTCGTCCGGCAGACAAACCCAAAGTCCAGTTCTCGTCTGGCAAACCAACTTCAAATACCAGTTCTCGTCTGGTAGGTGAATCTTGTAACCAGTTCTCGTCTGGTCACCTTTTCATTAACCTTTTGGACGCCAGTTCCCGTCTGGTAGTCATTCTTTTTCAAAGTCAATTCTCGCTTGACAATGAACCCCAAGGAGTCAGTTCTCGTCTGACAACTTATTCTTTGCCCATCAGTTCTCGTCTGTTGGCCTAATTTCAATAAACCAGTTCTCGTCTGGTAATTCACCTTCAAAAGTCCAATTGCTTGGCAACCAAAAAAAATATATATCTATCAACCTGGCCTTGCGCCCAACCATCCGTGTTTCATATCCTTGGCATTGAGCATACGTCTGCATTGTACATCATTTTCATTGCATCTTCATACCGCATGGTTTCTGTTTTAGCTCTGATGTGGGGCAAGAATCGTTTCAAGACGTAATCTGGGGCAGTTATCTCAAGACTTGTTGAATTTCTGCGAGAATTTGAAGACACTGGGGCAATTCTGGATGCCAAGTCTTCTGTAAAATCCTCTGAAGACGATCTTTTTATGGATGATGTAGTACAGTATAATTGAGGAGTTAAGGGAATGTTAGTTCACTCAGGATGATCAGTAATGCTTTTGTTGAGATCAGAAGTTTGAAGCACTGTGTTAATTCTCAGGGAATGTCTGGTATTTATTTTACCAGCAGGGCATTGGAAGTTTATTTCTTCCCCAAGCATAATTTTTCTTCAGCCAACAAGGCTTCCTCGTGAGGAGTTGGTATTCTCTACAGTCAAAGTCCAATTTTCATTGGCATATCTTCCCAACACAGTCATTATGCTCTACTTGGGGCACATTTTGATTCTCCAGCAAAGTCTCTCCTCAGCAGAGCATTGCCAAATCTTTTCTCAGCCATGCCAGAGGGTTGACACATCCCCAGCTGAGTTGGAACAGATGATAACCCCAGCAGAACTTCAAGGCTAATTGAATCGTTCTCATCCCCAAGCGGACTTATCTGTCCACAGTGAAGTTTTCCCAACAGGCAGCTGAAGGCCTTGTTTCCCCACAAAGTTAGAATTATCAGAATTCCCCCCCTCAGCAGGGTTGTGTGATCAAGCATCTTCCCTAGCCAAGTCTAAAGATGGTCTTTTCCCCATAGAGTCATCGGGATTCTCATTTCCAAGGGATTTCCCCCAGCAGAGCAAGAAGAAATTCTCCCCAGTGGAGTCAGAGCAGGATGATCAGATCCTCAGCAGATGTTCAAAGAAGTTAAACGAAGTATACCTCACGCAGAGTCGTCTTTCCTCCAGTGAAAACCTCTCCAACAAGCATCAGGTTGCCAACACTTCGTTCCCATCAGAGTTAAAAGCTTTCAACCCGTCAGCAGTATACAGAATGCTTCCCAAATTCCCCAGCGAAGAGTTAAAGCTAAAACAGTTGCCTAGCACTCCCAAACATCAGTATATACTCCTTGTGGCACCCGTCCGTGTCATATCCCCAGCAGAAAGCCAAAGTATCCCCTTTGCACTCACAAATACATATATATATATATATATAATTTTCTTGACATCTGTCCGTGTCACTTTCCTCAGCATAATTACCTAAACACTTTGTAAAGCATATACTTGTTTATAATATACCTCTTGACACTCGTCCGTGTCACTCTCTCCAGCAGATTGAACACTCATCTATACATCACTCATACTTACTACTCATACTTACTTATACAGATACTCATCCGTATCTTGTATATACCATTTATATCGCCCGCAGATTCAACACTAGTCCTTGTTCTTTGTTAACCGGTTGGTACTCGTCCGTACCATCATCTCAGAACATGCGTCAAGCGTTTGTTTCTACTTGATACTCGTCCGTATCATGGTCTTAAGGATGCTCGTCCGCATCTTTAATCCATACACGTGTCAAACACTTTTGTCTTCATGAATTTAGACACTCGTCTGTGTCTACTATTCCCCAGAAGAGTCCCATCAGATTCAACACTCGTCCGTGTTCCTTGTTAACCAGTTGATACTCGTCCGTATCATCATCTCTGAACACGTGTCAGTATTTGTTTCTACCCGATACTCGTCCGTATCGTAGTCTTAAGGATGCTCGTCCGCATCTTTAATCTATACACAATACCAAACACTTATGCCTTTTGTTTCTTGGATGTAAGCACTCGTCCGTGTTTACTATTCCCCAGTAGGTTACCAACATACAAATTTTCTTCTTATCTGACGCTCGTCCTGTGTCATGATAAACTTTGAGAGCAGCCGTACCCTGCTAGGTGGTCGTCCTCCACCTCTTGATGGTCGTCCTCCATCATGCTCATCCGATGGCCGTCCCCCATCGTTATTTTTAGCAGCCGTCCCCTGCTAGGTGGTCGTCCTCCACCCTTTGATGATCGTCCTTCATCATTTTATCCAATGGCCGTCCCCATTGTTGATTTTGGTTATCTGACATTCGTCCTATGTCATGACAAACCTTGAGAGCAGCCGTCCCCTGCTAGGTGGTCGTCCTCCACCTCTTGATGGTCGTCCTCCATCATGCTCATCCGATGGCCGTCCCCATCGTTATTTTTAGCAGCCGTACCCTGCCAGGTGGTCGTCCTCCACCTTAGATGACCGTCCCTCATCTTACCCGACAGAGCAGCCGTACCCTGCCAGGTGGTCGTCCTCCACCTTAGATGACCGTCCCTCATCTTACCCGACAGAGAAGTCGTCCCCTGCTAGGTGATCGTCCTTCACCTTTGATGGCCGTACCCCATCATCTGTTTATTTCATTTATTCTTTAACCCGATGGCCGTCCCCGTCGTGGTCCCTTTTCTTTTTAACCCGATGGCCGTCCCCGTCGTGGTCCCTTTTCTTTTTAGCCCGATGGTCGTCCCCATCGTTGGTTACTTTGCTTTTTGAAATTGATGGCCGTCCCCGTCATGTTTCATTAATCCCCAGAATTTTACAGCTTTATCTTGATGGCCGTCCCCATCATAATCTTATTTTTCCAGCTAGTCGGCCGTCCCCGTCTTGGCTTCACCTTTTATCCCCAGCATGTCGGCCGTCCCCGTCATTGCTCTTTAACCAGCAGTCGTCCTCTGCTCGACGGTCGTCCTCCGTCGCCCATGCTTTACAATATACTTTATTTTCTTTTTACAATCTATATCCCTTTTCTTCTTCATTCTGTGAGTGCAAATTTTGGACTGTCTTTGGTATTCAACCACAAGTTATCTTGTTTGCCTGTTAAGCCGTTGCTTACATCCTGCACAGCTAACTCATGTTTGAATAGGGGCAGCTGTAAACACCCCAAATTTGCCCTCACCCATTCACACCATGGCTTGTGATCATTCCATATGCATAAACACAATCATATCATCTCATATCTCATTTTTGTTTCACTGCATTGGTTCTAAGTCATCTGCATCTAGGGTTTGTGATCTGAGCAATCCAAGAGCTTCTTGAGCCACTCCAAAGGCCACCAATCACTTCAAAGGGATCCATGTGTGTTCAAGCATCATATTATATCTTCTCAAAGCCAAGAATGCCAAAGAATCACAAGAACTGGGATTGGTATGGAAGCAGAGCCAGGCTTGACTGCACAGATGACCTAGAATTAGGGTTTTGGTTTCAGAGGCCATAACTCCAAAATTTTTGGTCATTCTTGTTTCCATTGGTCTCTATATGGTATAGGGAGTATGCATATCAATTTTCATGAAGAAATTCCATGGGGAAGTCATCTGATCAAGGGTTGACTTTTTGGACAAGTCAGTGCAAAATCAGGGCATCTGAGGCCCCCAATGACCCAACCAAGGGGTGATCTTCATCATTTTGAGTGTATATGATCTTTATTTGATCATGGAATAAGGTTGAAGTTCACAAAAATCAAGAATTTGAAGTTTTTGCAAAGTTGACTTTTTAGGGCATGGTTGACTTATAAAGAAAATGTCATTTTATGCCACTTTTCAAACCTTACTTTTTGATCCAAAAATGCTTCAAATGGAAAAACTTTGGTCATGAAAGTTGTAGAACACATTTTTCCCTTTTCAAAAAGTACAAGAACATGATCTAATTCATTTTGGATCAAAAGTTATGGTGTGACAAAGTTGGCAAAAATCACTAATTTTCAAGATATGCCTCAAATGAGAAACTTGCATTTTCATGTACCAAACATTCTTGTGACCTCTAATTGACATCAAACCATTACACAAGCATCATGTAAGTCCTAAAGTTCAGATTGGACCAAGGTTTCCTCATGTTTTATGGCTTGTAAGGCAAGAAAGTTTCATATGAACCAAAAGGAACCAAGTTGCAAAACCACTCATCACACTTCACCAACTTGCTGCATTGGCCTTTGAACCACCCTAGCCTCACTCACACACCATGCTGCGCCAACCCATGCTTTTGTACCAAGCTAGAACTTAGCCCATGCCCACCTTATACCAAAGTTGACATTTTGCAAAAGTGAACATCCCAATCACAGCAGGCCAGGTCACATCATCTGACCAATTGGAGTTGTTTATACTATCCATTTGCTAGCCATTTCATACAAGGAGCCAGCCTGAAACAAGCCCTAGAAACACATACACAAACTCACCCCATTTTGCATTTCTCTTCGAATCTGTCTCCATAGCTCACAAACACAAGAAACAATTCCACTAATCCACTCACCATGCTTCATTAAGCCCAGACCAACACTCAAAATAGCCAGAAGCACACTAGAACACAACATTCACAAAAACACTCCAATCTGCATTTTCATTCGAATCACCTTCCACAGCCACAAAACATCCAAACTCTTTTCACCAACAAATCAAACACATCAAAAGGAACCAAAACCACCCTTCACATTGATCTGAAACAGCCTATACACAAACTCCATTTTCTGATACACCAGAACTGGACTTCTCAAACTAGCTTGTTTAAGCTCATCTCAAGCCTTCCATTAGCACCAGGGGAGTCAGTGGAGCAAGCTTGCACCAAAGAACAGCTCTGAAAGTCCAGAAACAGGAGTCTCCATCTCAGGTATGGCCATGAACATTTTTTCTCAGAGCTTGCTTTTCTTGTTATAGAATGAAAGTGTGTGTTATGCTGATCATGGGGATGTCTTTAGATTTGAAAATAGCGAAGGGATGACCATTTTATGCTTCTCTGAAATTTTACCCGTGGATTTTGTTTCTTTCGATTCGTTTGATTCTTGGTGTTTAAATGATGTTTGAAGGTGGATTCGTAACCTAGGTTGTTAGAGGATCATTTGGATGTGTTTAATTTGTTGTTTAGATGCCTGAATCATGAACTAGGGTTTTGTTATCGCCGGAGAAGATGACCGGAGCTTCCCTCCGGTCACCTGAATGTCGTTATGCCCTAATCTCAGGTCATTAAGTCCATTTGAATTTGGATCGTTGGATTGGTTGACCCCATTGACTTCCCGCGTGCTTGAGTGGCCCAGATTCACTCAGTTAGCCCTAATCCTCTTTCATTAGTTTAATTAATCTTAATTAAATTAATTTAATCAGAACCAACCACAGCCATTGGATGACGCGCTAGTCAATGTTTCCAAACCCAGTTCAAATCTCAGCCTCTAGATCTAAATACTTTCCATTTTATTTTGTTTTTATCTCATTTTTTCTCATTTAACTTGTGTAATTTATTTAAAATAGTTAAAATTGTTTAAAAATTATGAAACTTTTTCTCAAGAGTTTCAATAATTTTTAAAACACAAAAATATTTTTATTTTCATTTTTAGCATTAAAAAAGTATTTTTAAATATTTAAAAGATTATTTTTAATTGATTAGTGAAAATTAATTTATTAAAAATACTTTTAGGTATTTAAAAATCACCAAAAAATTCATGAAATGTTCTAAGACATTTGGAAACATTGTCCAACCTTCAAACCAAATTTATTTTTTGATCTTGATGCATTTTGAGAATTTTTCATTGAATTAAAATCATTTTTATGCATTAATTTGATCCAAAGTTCTAAAAATCATTTCTGCCTATCCATGAGGAGTTGGACATTGATTATTTTTGCATTGCATTGTGTTTAGCATGTAGTTTGTGAGATTAAATGGCTTTGATTTGATCTTTCATTTTCCATTTGTTTGGTAATTTTCTTGTTTAGGAACCCTAAAACCCTAGAAAACTTGTAAAAATCATAACTTGAAATTGGTTAAGAGTTGAGACCTATCCTTTGGGAAGTGAGTTAGTATAGGATTAGGGGTCCTTTGAGTGGCATTTTCAATTTTTTATCTTAGGTTTTGCTTCTAATTTTGATTTTTGTTTGATGTATGGTTCATAAACCCTAATTTGGGTTCCCATATGCATCCATCTTGCATCTTCTTGCATAACATGACTTGCCATGACATTTCAAGCATCCATTTGATTCATGTGACATCATAAGACATATTGAAATCATGTTTGACCATTGCATCATGTATTTGCCATGTTGTTTGCCATGTGCACTTCATAACTTTTCATGTATGTTCATGGTTCCTAACTTGCTTCATTTGCATTCATGAACTTGTATGATCATTTCCATGTGCTGCCTCATGTTTGTAGCATCTCATAACATCATTGGCATCATGTAAATGCTTTTGGTTTTGTTTCTCACCATGTCATCCCATCCCATTTTGCATTGCATTGCATTTCTTTTCTAACCTTTCAGGTGGTAAGTAGCTTTGGGAAGTGAATTTGCCTTCACTTCTCATAACTTTTCTTTTCATCTCTCTTGCATCCAATGCTGCATTTTGATATGTGTTTGAGTTTGGGCTTGCTCATTCTTCCTCTTCCCACTTTACCTTCTTCAAGTGACTTGACTTCTTGAATGAAGCAAGTTGCTTTGCTTCTCTTGATCCTTTCATCTGCTTCCTGTTGGTTCCATTGAAGACTTCTTTTGAAAACCTCACAAACCTTAGGAACAACCAAGCATGACAATGGTTAGGGTTTTGATTAGTCTCCCCTCTTAGTTTTACCTTTGTGTCTCTTTGAGTCTTCTCTTCTCACCTCATAATCAGGGACTAAACCCTAAAGGCTTTAAGGCTTTGTGATTAAGCTTATACCTGCATCCTTCTCTTAGGATGGAGTGTATAATTTTAATCCTAAGTGTTAAACCCTTAATGTGTTTAACTCCTTTAATCAATCCATCTAATAATCATCAAGACACCACACTTGTAACTTGGGCCTTGCATTAGGGTTCTAATTCTTCCTTAATTGGTTAAGAAGGTCTAACCCTAGTGTTAATGGACAAGTCCCCCTCAAGTTGTCTTACAAATCATAAAATCCACTTCACCATCATACCATTAAATAAAATCCACTTAATCAATGACTTGTTTTGTCATGAGTTTAATTCCTAATCATGGATTAAGTTGAGGAGCTTTCCTCAGCTTAAACATTCTCATCTATTATCCTTCTATTAGGATGGTGTAATGAGTTTGTTAAATCCCTGATTATGGCTTAACCTCATTACTCAACACTAAACAAAAACACCAAAAACCCCTAAATAATCACAAGTAGGTTAATGATCTTAATCCTACACCAAAGGTGATTAAGTGTGAGAATCTGACTTCACACTTAAGGTATTCTCATTACCCCTAATCAGAGGGAAGATGTGATGAGTTTACTAACCCATTGGTTTAGGCTTAAGCTCATTAACTTATGACAAACTTTCAAAAGCAATAAAAGACTGAAAACTCAAAAACAAACAATAATCGTCTCCTCCGGGATTCTTTTCTCATCTCCTTCACTCATAAACGAGAACTTGCTCCTTCCGTCTAATGCAAGACAGTTTGCATCTGTGCCAGACAGATCATACACTTGAGCATTGACAAGTAAGCAGTTCACAAGTCAATTCATCTTTCAGTCTCTTTGGGTCGAACTACGGTGTTCTGACTTCCTCATTGCACGAGAGGATACGTAGGCATAACTTAACAGTTATCGAACAAAAGTCTCTGTATATTCCCCCTCCTTCTAGCACTGACCTTTAAGCCTCATTATCTTGAGCATCTTATTCCTTTTCTTACACTGACACAGCATATATACACTTCACACTTCTTTTGCACTGACACTTGTACATTCTTTTCCAGCTATTTTGTACACAGATTGTACTGACACTACCCCTTTAAAACACAAATCTTTCAAGCGTGGATCCCGTCGAGTACGGCGGACAATCTGGGTGCTAATACCTTCCCAGGTTGTAACCAACCCCCTTTCTCAGTCTCTCTGGTTCGCAACCGTCTTATCCATCTCTTTCTAGGTTTATGCAGCATTACCTTTCCTCCGGGATAAAAATGCCTAGCTGGCGACTCTATTCATCTCCAGTGAGTTCACGGCTGTGTGTTCTCATTGTTCCTCTCGTCGACCGTTCGCGTCTGTACCTTTATCTGGGCCTGGTCCCACTTATCGGGAGCGACAGCGGGCTCTCGTTTTGTACAACAATCATGTTTGTCTGGGCTCTCGTTTATGTATAACGATCACGTTCCATCGAGTTTTGTTTCCATTGCCTTGTCAAAATTCAATTCAAGAAAAATAATAATTAATAAAAACAAATGGCATCCTCATTGTCTCGCGGAGTACAAATTTTCAAGTTTTATTCGAGTATTCAATCACTTCATACCCTGGATGTCTAAAAGTTGTTGCTATTTTTCATTCAGGTCTGCAGATGATTGAATAGGGGCAGCTGTATTACCTCAAAATTTTCCCTCTCATTTTCTCAACATTTTAAATAGCATTTAGCATAAATAAATTCATGTAACAATCAAAAACATTGCACCATATTCATCATGGTTGAGGCATAGGTATGTGATCAATGATTGGAGCAATTGAAGGCTATACAAGGACAGCCAAGGAGCCACAAAGCTTCTCAATCATGTGCAAATGGTTCACAACATCCCACAAGTCTTCATTTGAGGCCTCAAGTCTTGAAAAGAATTGAATTGATCAAAGGAGGCAGGCAGTGCAACATCTCCTGATGAAAAGGGGCCAAATTAGGGTTTCTATTCTACTGGGCTTCTTAGTGAAATTTTGATCCAAAGTTGATTCCATTGTTTTCTACATGATGTCAAGTGCCTAGGGTTGAATTTTCATCCATGGAATCATTTTGGAAGAGGTTCAATTGGTCAGATGATTGAAAAATAAAGGAATTAGGGAAAGTCAACCATGCTGAGGAAAAAGTCAACTCCTGACTTTTTAGGGTCAAAATAATGAAATTAGGGTTAAAAGGATCCTATGGTTCAAATTTGATCAAGATATGATGGAGGAATCTAGCTAATTCAAGAAAATCAAAGCTTACAATTTTTGGAAAATTAGGGTTTCCAAATATGGCAAGTTTTGGCCATTTTTGCAGCCACTTTGAGAGAGGCTTTCTCCCAAAATACAAGGGCTATGAAAATTCTACCTTGAGATAATTAAATATGGCATCTTAAGCTTCAAATATATATGTGGAACTCACTCATAGCATTAAAATTGAGAGAGATATGATCATGCAAAGTTTGAGCAAAGTAGGGCAAGAACTAGGTCATGGGCGAGGCAGCCTGCTGGCCTACGCGCGTGCCCTACCTAGCATTTTATCAAACATGTCTTGTGAAAAATTTCAAGCTATTTTTCCCCATTAAGCAAGCTTCAAATTTAATATCTTTGAACTACAAAGTTGTTCATTTACATATTTCCAACAACTTTGGTGTTTAAGGATTTTTCATTTAGCCATTAGTTGGAGAGTTATTGAAGGCCAAAGTAGGGTTTTCATCCTGATTCACCATAGGCACAAATTGTCAAGGCATGACAAATTCGTGCAGGCCAAGAATGCAGTCATGTTGCATTGTGTTCAATGTTACATTTGAGTGACTTAGATGCATCATTGTCATTTGGTGTGAACTTCAATCTTGTTCTATGAAGCATTCACTTTAAATTGAGCACAAGATTGTCATCATTTGGTGCCTTGAGCATGAAGAAACAAGCCATGGAAGATCACAACATGCCATCTATTTTCTTGCTTGACAAGGCAATGATAATTCAATGTATAAGCTGAGTTCAATTGAAATTCTTGGCCTCATTTAGATTACCATGATCATGAATACTTCATATTGGGAGTGTGTCATCCAATGTCTGCATCACCACACTAATTGTCATGCATTTCATGATAATAAAGAAAGGGATGAAATTCCAAGCATTGAGTTCAGGATTTTATGATCAGATGCTTCACATTATATCAAACTCACCATGAATGTCATACTTTACTCTACACCTGATCTAGCTCGAGGCAAACAAGTTCATCATGCATGCTCATCACTACATAAGATCACATCTTAGGGCTGCATTGATCTGAGGCACAATCCATCACCTCAAGCTCACCCTAGTTGTTATGCTCTTCATCACATTGGATCAGATTCAAGTAAGGGAAGTTTCTAGAGTTTGCAGCTTGCACACGTAACTTGCATTCATGTAACAAATTTGACTCAGCTTCAAGTGAATCAACTCAGTTAACCAAGGATCCAACTGTTAACTGAGCTGGTTAAGATCTTTAACTCATTCTATATAAAGGATTCACCATGGTTGGTTCATGAATCTCATTCATTTTGACTCAGAATCACACCAAATCCATAGAATTCTCTCAAATTATTCTTTTGCAGTTTGCTTCGAGGAAGCTTCATATTCATCCATTTTGATCATTTCTTCTTCAATTCATCATCATCAGCATTTCATACACAATCTCCATGGATTGTACAACTTGATTCATCAAGGATCATCACTGCACATTCTTGAGGTTCCACTGCATTTTGGATTGAACCATCACCAACTTTCAAATCTAAGCTTCATCCAATCATCATCAGCATCAAGTTTTGCACAAGATCCATGGCTTGCTCAGCTTGATTCACCAAGGATTCATCACT
The DNA here is from genome assembly GCA_963966055.1 of Lathyrus aphaca. Taxonomy (NCBI): domain Eukaryota; kingdom Viridiplantae; phylum Streptophyta; class Magnoliopsida; order Fabales; family Fabaceae; genus Lathyrus; species Lathyrus aphaca. The sequence continues at coordinate 169,197,428 of OZ014523.1, forward strand.
GCACAATTCTGAACTTAACTGCACCATATCCATTTTCACAATATTCTCTAAGTGTTGAGTATTTATTTCACTCCATTGAAGATCAACAAAGAGTTTGAAGCATACTTGGAGCACCAACTCTGGTTTTCTTCAACTGAACTGAGCTATGCATTCCAGGTTTGATCTTAAGTTGCAATTGCTCGTTTTCATTATTTCTTGCTTGTTTTGTGTTGTTTGAAGCTCAATAGGAGCAGTGTGATACTTAGCTAGTTGATAGGCACCATAAGTGCTTAGATGCAGTTTTTAGGTTGGATTTTGTGTGCTTCGATTTGCATAATCTAAGAACCCTAAGTGAAAACCAAGGCTAGATATGGAATCAGGGTGAAGAGACGAGTTGAATTGTGGTCTTAGATTTTGTTTTAGTGAAGATTTTGGCCAAGCCCTAACCAGAGGTCACTGGAGAAGGTGACTGGAATCCCTCTCTGGTGACTTAAATAGTGCCCTAATGTTTTTTTCAACTTTATAACGTGACTGTCCATTCCTTTTGATCCATTGGTCCATATCATGCCAGCGAATAAAAAAAAATCATGCAACTCACGTGCCCTTTTTTGTGTACAAAAACTTCAGACCACTATGTGCACCCCCAGCGCGTATGCCTTAAGCCCAAACCAGTTCATTTCTTTGCTATCCATACCACCAGGCCCAATCCAATTCATTTCTTTTATTTTCTTTTATTCAATTTTATTCAGTTTTCATTTTCTATTTTTAAAAATACCAAAACACCTTTAAAAATTTCCTAAAAATTCATACACGATCTTCATCTTTTTCGTTAGTTTTCCATAATTTTTTTTTTCATTTTTCTTTTATTGTGGAACCATAATTAATTTCACCATTAATTTCCTCCTATTTTCTTTCCTTTTTGACCAATCAACTTGTCAATTTTTGTTCTCTAAAACCATAAATGATAATTTGTTCATTATTTTTGCAACATCCAGATAACTCATTAAATTTCTCCAAAATATTTTTTTATTTGATATTTAGGTCATGGTAAGTCACATTTTGACCCCATCCTTTCACATGTGTGCACATAGACCCTAATATCATTCCACACCTCATTTGACCATTCAAAAATAGGAATTTTGTGATATTTTTTGTACATAAGTCACCTTATGGATTGTGATCTGAACTGTTAAGTTTCATAATTTTTCTAAGCCATTTGATATTTTTTCTAAGTTGCTTAAGTCATAAGTCACTTTTTGGTCTTTTCCTTTACTTCCTTTGATCCAAATTGAATAAGGCATTTATGCCATTACCTTAAGGTCTTGATTTTGAGTCTTATAGATCATGTGGGATGTCTTCAAGTGTTGAGTACCCTCATTAGGTCTTCACCTTTGATGTTTTTGGGTTTCCTGAGCCATAAGTCATATATCTTTCATTTTGACCTAATTTCACTTCTTCTTCTACATTAGCCATTTCAAATGCAATTTGTGCATAAGCTAACTTTGTGAAACCATTGTTTTGTGTCTCATAAGTGTATTTTTATTACTTACATGTGTCTACTTCAAGAGTAGAAGTTTTGGTATCCTTTTGAACCTCATTTGTCACCTAAAAGGTCCTTAAAACCCTAATTTGTGACACTTAGCCTTAAGACAATTCTTACCACTTCATTTGTGAGTATTTTGTGAATCTAATCTTAATTATAACTTTTAATCAAGCATCTGGTTTTTGTATGGGGAGTTCAAGTCTCCTTGGTCATTTTTTATTTATTTTCTAAATCATTTGTTTCACTTTTAAAACCATGCTTCCATGTTCATTCTTTCATCTTTCAATCTCATGTTTGAATCTCCTTAACTTGAATCTCTTCTTTCTCATATGATTTAATCACATCCTTAATTTAGTGTTAAGTTCTGAACTTTGCATTCAATTTTTATTTTAGTAGATTTTAACATAATAAAACCCTTAGGTTTCCCTTTTAACTCTTCCTTAGGTTACATTAGGGTTTAACAACACTTTAGGGAATAGTTTGAATTTGATTCACTTCATCCCTTTAGATACTTTTAATATGATTTAACTCCTGCCCTTATAGGTTAGATAACATGTAGAATGCTTTAGAACTTAGTTTTTAGGCTTAGAAGTTCATTAGTGCTCTTATTAGCTAGTGTGAGTTCTTAATTGAATCTTGTCATGTTATAATTGTGCAAATTACTTCATCATGCTAACATTTGTATTGTAGGGGGAAGATTGAGGTAAGCATTACTTCGTTCCTATCTCTTATGCATTTTTAATTGTTCTTGTCTTAGCACTTGGTGCTTTGTTCATAGGCTTCCCTTTTGTTATTTAGATTCAACTTAACTTCCTTAGGAAGTAAGTTAAACTCTAAGTTGCTTTTCTCTTCCTTAGGTTTAGATTACCTCATAAACCATAGGATCACCTTTTGTACATAGTAAGATAACTTAGGGTTGTGTCTTAGTCCCCCATTAGCTTTGACCTTTTGCCTCTTGAGTCTTCTTTCCTCATCTTCAAACAAAATCAAAAACACTTAATAAATGCATGAAAGAATCTCTTGTGTATAGCGTTATTCCATGGGGCACTCATATTCATTCCATCTTGGAATAGTGTGGGCTTGTCTAGCAAGATATACAAGTCTGATCAAGAGGTTATTTCACAAAGAAAACCTAAAAGATACTTCTTCACAAGCTACAAAAACAGGTAATAAGTTCAACAAGCTATTGAACTTAGACCCTAATCCTTAGAAACAAGTCTTGGATAAATTATCCCTACTTGATGTGCTTGTTCTACTATTCCATCTTGGAATGTAGCAGCAAGTACACATTCCATGGAAAAGAGTTTGAATTCACTTCCTTGTGTCAAATTCATACAAAACTCTTAAAAAGCAAACGAAAAACATTAAGCGATTTTCCTGCGGGAACTTCTTTTCTCACTTCATTCATTCCCAACGCGAACTTGCAATGACTTGTCTCGCATGCAAGGCAGTAAACACACTCGTACCAGACGAGACTGCTTCACCTGAGCATAGATATACGAAGTTCCAACATAAAAAAACACAAACAAATAGTTCCCGCCTTAGTTAGGCGAACTACGTCGACTCTGATCCTCATTTTCCTGATGAGGTACGTAGGCAGTGGGGTAGGGCCCATTCGAGCACAATCTTTATTTTCCCTACATTTTCCCCTTTCTTTCTTTTTGTTCTCTTTTTGCTCCATTTCTCATTTCAGTTCCATTTCCAGTAGCAGTTCTTTGTTCAGCAGCATCTTATTTCTTACCCTTTGAAACAAACAAACGAGCGTGGATCCCGTCGGGTACGACGGACTATCTGGGGTGCTAATACCTTCCCAGGTCGTAACCGACTCCCGAACCCCGATATTTGATTCCCAGGACCTCATCCTTTCCTTCTTCCTTAGGTTTGCGCAACATTACCTTTCTAATTTAATCGGGATAAAAATGCATGGCTGACGACTCTACCTTTTTTTCGCCACTTTCGCGTTTGTACTAGGATAAAAATCCCGGGAGCGACACTATGTAAAATATATTTAGATAACAAATACTTTATTACGTTGAAATGAGAAGATACATATACATCAACAGGTTTTATATAGTGTTTCAACTTCATACAGGAAAAGTATACACATAAACATAACTTTTCTATAACACTATATCTAGTTTCGGCATCATTCAGGACCCTACTGAGGTAGTAAATGGCCCTTTCGACGCCATTTTTTCTTCTTGACACATCATGCTTCCCAGTGTTTTATCTGATGCTGAAATGTATAATCTCATGCTTCTTTTTCTACATGGAGGTGTCAATATTGGAGGGCTGGAGAGGTATCCTTTGATCAGATCGAAAGCAGCTTGCTGCTCTTGCCCCCAGGCGAAGTCTTCCTTCTTCCGTCGAAGCAGAGGTGTCAAGGCCTGCATTTTTCCACTAAGGTTAGGGATGAACCTTCTGAGAAAGTTAATTTTCCCTAGCAGAGACTGCAATTCCTTCTTTGTTGATGGCGTTTTCGCTTCCATTATGGCCTTGGCTTTGTTTTCATGGATTTTGATCCCCTTTTTGTGATGCACAAAGCCTAAAAAGTCACCAGCCTGCACACCGAAAGCACGTTTTAAGGGATTCATCTTTAAACTAAACTTCCTCATTCTCTTAAAGGACTGTCGAAGATGGTCTATATGACTTTTTCCTGAAATAGACTTAATCACAATGTCATCTATGTAAATCTGCATGAAAGTTTCAATATAATCGTGAAAATTTGAATTCATAGCACGTTGATAAGTCGCTCCAACATTTTTTAAGCTGAAAGGCATCATTATCCATTCATAAGTTCCTATTGCCCCAGGACAACGGAACACTGTCTTAGGAACATCTCCTTCGGCAATAAAGATTTGATTATAACCAGAGTATCTGTCTAACATACTTAAGTATTCATGGCCTGCTGCCGAATCTACAAGCATTTCTGCAAATGGCATGGGGTATTCATCTTTTGGGGTGGCTGAATTTAAGTCTCGAAAATCAATAAATACCCTAACTTTGCCATTTTCATTTATTACAGGAACTATGTTTGCAATCCAATCGACATACCTGACCGTGTAGATGAATTTGCATTTCAGAAGTCTTTCGACCTCTTCTTTTATTTTTGATAGAAATTCTGGTGCGAAACATCTTAGGGCCTGCTTCACTGGCTTATTTCCCTCCAATATTGGAAGCTTCAATTCGACCACGCTTCTGTCTAAACCAGGTATTTCATCGTAGTCCCATGCAAAGCAATCTTTGTATTCACGCAGCAACTGAACTATTTTGACCTTGAACTGAGGGTCCATCTTGGCACTTATGTAAGTTGGCCTTTTTTCTACCCCCTGTCCCAAGTCTATTTCTTCCAATGGGTCTTGTGCCACCATCTTCGTGTTGGTCATCATTGGATCTTGTTCGAACCCCAAAGGCTCGTCATTATAAATGGTGTCAAGATTTTGGTCTTGCCATTCCCCTATTTGAATGTTTTCACTATTTTCTTCAATGTCTTCTTTTAGACATTGTTGATTGGATTTGTTCTGATTGGCTTCAACGACTATGAATTTTACTTCAGCTTCAAGTGCCGCTTTCATTCTGTTTTCGGCTATGTAAGTCGTAATTCTTTCAAACGCTAATGCTTCAGTCATAGTCTTCAAATTCACTTCCCCACCCAGTTGGTTCTATATGGGAAGTTCCCCATATATAGTTTGATTCATCGACAACTTCCTTATCCCACTAGAAACCATACGTAGGGTGAAGGTACATAGAGCAGTAAGCGTTGTCAGTTTTCCTGAGGTCAAAGTTGGTTGGGCTACATGGGGGTATATGAGCCAAGTTTTTGTCGAAACTGAGGTGGTCGGCGTGGTTTACGTCATTCATGAAATAACTTTGGTCCACCTCTATATTTTCCACTATGCCATCTGCTCTCCAAATAGCAATCCTATGGTGCATAGATGAAGGTACAACTCCCACACCATGTATCCATTCTCTTCCCAAAAGAAGGTTATAGTTTGCTTTCAATGTTATTACCATAAACATTGTTGGTCTTGTTATAGTTCCAACAATTAGATCTACCTGGATTATGTCGTACCCCGAAAAATACGACCTCACGCGATCCGAAAGGACAGGAGTCGCGCGCTGGACAGACTGAAGATTCGCCACCTAATTTTATTTATTCCCGAAGAGGGAAAGGGAAGATACAGATAAAACCCGGGAAGATAGAGATAAGGACAAAGTTCAATGGAACCATTGCCTGGGTTCGGAAGTCGGTTATGCAGGGGGAAGGTATTAGCACCCCCTACATCCATCGTACTCGATGGGAACCATCTAAGTTATCACGCGCGAAAGGATGCATATGCTTAAACGAATTAATTGCTAGAGGGAAAAGAGTTTAAATTATAAGTTAGATTGATCCTAGGTGCTCGGCAAGGATTGAGATCCTTGTGCCTACGTACTCCCGTGTGCAATGGGAAAGTCAGAGCCTCGTCGTTCGACCTTCTAAGGGTTGATGATTGTTGGTTTTATTACCTTTCTTCGATGAAAGGGTTTAGGGGTCGATTTGTACTAAAGACTATGGATAGTTTATTCTGTCCAACAAGACGAGCGTCTTGCGTCGAAATAATCGGAGCGAGTAACGAGAGCTCGTTATCCTCTTTTCTACCGCTTAAGGCTCGTGGCGTACAATTCTTCTCGTATTATTAGAATGTTTTATTTCCTAAGACCGCTTGACGTTGGATCAAGGGTTTGGATCTAAAAAGAATCGTTTTGGTTTTTTTGAAGTTTATGGGTGAATGCGAATGGAGTTTTATTTTGTAGTTTTGTTAGCGAGGCACAATGCGCTCGGCTCGCAAAGGTGGAGTGGATCCTAATAAACGAAAACTGAAAAATAAAGTGTGAGTGTGCAAGTGCAACCACTTGGCATTGGACCAAGGGTTCGCGAATAAAATAAAATACGAAAAGATAAAATGCGTACATAAAATTGGGGAGGGATACAAAAATAAATTACAGGGGATTGCGAGAAATAAAGGGGTCTCGTTGTAATTCGCCCAAGAGAAAGCGTGTGTGCAGTGTTTTTGAACTGTTCGAAGGCGTTCGGCCTTTTTATTCGAAAAACAACTATTCGAAGGCGTTGGACCTTTTCGGACGCATCGAGATGTGTTTCGTTAACTGCCTTAGAGCCGGTTCAAAGCTTAGAACCGTTCTATGAGGAGTCGAGCGATTTTTTTTTGTTGGAATGCGAAAATAAATAAATAAATTGAATTGAATTGCGAAAATTAAATTAGAATAGAATAATAAATACAAAGAATTAAATAAATTGATAATATTGAGAATATATATAATGGTATAATGAATAAAATAAATTAAATTAAATGTTATTGGTCAAAATAAAATAATAAAATAAAAACTAATTAAAAGGAGGGCCTCATATTGATTAAACATTTCGACTTAATAAAATCAGAATAAATTTAACCTTTTAGCATATCATCAGCCCATATAAAATAGAATAAAATAATATAAAATTTAAAATAAAGAAATAAAATTGATTTAGAAGAATTATCAACAAGACTAACAATATTATTATTAAAAAGAAGATGAACAAATAAGATTCAAAACCATTATAATAATAAAACTATAAAAAAAAATAGATTGGGCTCAACCCAATCATGATTTATAACTATAAGAAAAATAAAAACTAAAATTAAAATAAACAAATAATAAAAAAAGGCTCAGATTTAATGTCAGCAAAAATAATATAAAAATTAAAAACGAATGATATGCCTCGGCCTCGTCAGTGTATGATATGCATAAGATTTAAATAAAATAAAATTAAAAAAAAAACTAAGTACAAGGGTTTTTTAAAAACGAAAACAAAAATTTAAATTAAAAAACTGATGAAAACAGAACAGTAAAAAAGGAGAAACATAGTCTGTGTGGATTTAAATCAACTAAGGTTGGTCCAAGACCCATTAATAACAACCAGTTCTTTTTATAAAAATAAAAATAAAATAAATAAATAAACTATTAAAATGAGGTGTGACAGTCTATGAGTGTGTGTTTAAGAACAAATTAAATGGGCCTCACAATCTTACCCCAACAAAATTTTAAGAAAACCTAATAGATCAAAAAAAACAATTATATATAAAAGCAAACCAAAAAATGCAGCGTAATTAAAAAGAAACTGCATCCTATTACTTTTTCAATAAATCCAAATCAACATTTCAGAAAAAACCCACCCCTTTAAAGAACACAGCGGCGGCGGCCCTGTTTTTTTTTTCACGCACGGTTTTTTTTTGTTTTGATCGGTGGGTTTCAGCGGAGATTCGACGACAGTTTATGGTTGTTAAACGGATCACTGGCATTTCAAGTTTGTTCTCGGTGGTCCTCGCGGCGGTTTTAGGTTCGGTTTGGTGGTTTGATTTATGGTTCGTCAGTTTTTCGCGGTTTCACGCTTTCGGTGGTGGTTTCCGGATTTGACTTCGGTAATAATTGAATGGCTCGCGGTGAAGGTTTGCGTTTGTGGATGGCTATGATGAAGGTTGAGTGATTAGTGAGAAGCTGATTTTTTGTGAAGTTGGTTTGTTTTTTTTTACAGAGCTTATTTTATGTATTTCCAAGCTCCTGTAATGAAGAAAGTGGGGTTGATTTTATAAAGGGATGAAAGTGTGAAATTGGAAAATAATTGGAAGAATCTTTTGGATAAGATTGCAAGCTAGAAATGATTGTGAAAGTGTGAAATTTGTTGGATTGGTTGCTGGAAAATTTGTTGGTGAGTGGAAATTGTTGCCTTTGTTGAATGTTGTTGTGCGTGAGTGGTAGTGAGTACGTTTGTTGTGCTGAGAAAAAGAATCACATGGAAAAAAATGAGTGTGATGGGAATTGATTTTAACTAATAATAACAATAATCCCAATAATAATAATAATAATAATAATAATAATAATAATTATAATTATAAGTAGAAATAATAATACTAATAAAGTAGTAAAACTAAAAATAATAATAATTATAGAAATAGTGATAAAAGAAATGGTGGATAATAGTAAGTATAATAAGAAGTAATAATACCAAATGAAATAATAATAATAATAATAAAATAAAAATAATAATAATACTACGAATGAAATAAAAATAAAGATATAGAAATAATAATAACAATGATAAAGAAAATAATAGAAATAGAGAATAGTAATAATAAGTTTTTTTTGTAAATTTTTGTGTGGAAAAATAATAAAAGGTTAATAACAAAAAGGAGGGTTTAAAAAATGATTTTTTTTGTAATTTTCTGATAATGAACTAAAATAAAATGAAAACATATAATAATATGAAAAGAGAATAAATTTTTTTTATGAAAAATGATAGATAGAAAATGAAAGTGAGAATCGAACAAAAAAAAACTCTACACGACATGTTGCACGCGCACGCACGCGCCAATTTCAAAATGAACCCCGACTTTTGCACAAACCCGAAAGAAAAGTAAACACATATTTTTTTGTTTTTTCGATTATAAGACAAAAAAGAAAATGGTGCATGCTTTTGGATTTTCCGAATAATGGTTAGACAGTAAATAAAATAATAAAAAACAATAAAAATAACAATAAATAATAATAATAATAATAATAATAATAATAATAAATAATGAATAGTCATAATAGAATACAAGAATATCAAATGATAATAGAAAAGAGTGGAAATAGAGAATAATGGATTTAAATGATTTAATCTAATAAAAATGGAAATAAAAGAAATAAATGTTTTTAATAAAAATAATGGAAGATAATATGAACTTTTGAAAATGAACTAAATAATAAAATAGAAAAACTTATAATATAGAAAGAGAATTTGAGTTTTTTTAGTTTAAAAATAAAAATATATTTTTTGGACAATTGATGATTGATTTTTTGGATAAAATATAAAATAAAAGGATATTGGATATGGATGAAATTGGGTATAAAAATAAAAAGTGACATATTTTTGGGATTTTTTTAAATATCAGACAGAAAAATAAAATGGTACATATTTTTATACAGTAAAATAAAATGATGCAGATATGACAAATTTGGGGTATGACAGTTGCCCTTATCGAATTAGCTTAGACCGAGTAAGATGAACTGTCTCATGTTCAAACTTTCAAGGTGTAAGATAATTAGATACTAACAGACTCCAAATTTGTCCGACAACAGAAAAATGCACTGATTAAAGCTAAATGACTGAAAACTGGAAAAACGGTTGACACAGCGAATAAGTCGACAAAATAAATCATTTATCACCGACGGATGATAAAGCGAGTGACTGAAAATAAAATCACTTATCACCAGAGGATGATAAGGCGAATGACTGAAAATAAAATCACTTATCACCAGAGGATGATAAGGCGAATGACTGAAAATAAAATCACTTATCACCAGAGGATGATAAGGTGAATGACTGAAAATAAAATCACTTATCACCAGAGGATGATAAGGCGAATGACTGAAAACAAAATCAATTATCACCAGAGGATGATAAGGCGAATGACTGAAAACAATATCACTTATCACCAGAGGATGATAAGGCGAATGACTGAAAACAAAATCACTTATCACCAGAGGATGATAAGGCGAATGACTGAACATAAAATCACTTATCACCAGAGGATGATAAGGGGAATGACTGAAAATAAAATCACTTATCACCAGAGGATGATAAGGCGAATGACTGAAAATAAAAATCACTTATCACTAGAGGATGATAATGCGAATGACTGAAAATAAAAATCACTTATCACCGAAGGATGATAAGGCAAATGAAATTTAAATACGACTCCCATTACTAAAGGGAAAACCGAGTGGCTGGAATTTAAAATAGTTGAAGAGGAAAAGACTCAATGGGAGACGGCCACTGAATCAGCCGAGGATATGCCTGGAATCTTTGATTGATATGATCCTGACTTCCGTTGGGGAAAGGATTAGAAACTTGCGTTGATCCTGGATCCTGAATTATGCAACTATGCTTGACTGTTTTTGAAATGGTATTCCATAACGATGGAGATACGATGCAAATGTTTATGCACTGAGATATAAGTTAAAAATGTTGGGGATATATAAAAAGTCTGATTTATTTAGGTACGCATATGATGCACATGCTGTAAACGATTGATGTAAATGATGCTTATGACATTTGATGATGCATAATGATGCATATGAGCGATTGAAAGGTGCCAGCTTGTTGGACTTTTGGTCTGGTAGTTGCCAATAACGATTGGACTTTGGGTGGGTGGAGGGCTTGATTCCCTGACACTCGATCTTCGACGATGTAAGATCAAAAGATGGATTTGTATGCTCCAAGTTTTGGTCACTTGCTGATAAGCGGAACGACTTAATTGACACGTGAAGACTGATTTGCTTTGAATGATTGCCAACATCCATCAAAAATCTGCTTGCTTAGCTGGGGAGAAGAGATAAGAAGATTTGCTCCTTGTTTGGTTGCCCCTGCCTGTAGGGTATTTGAAATAAATCTGGTGGGGGAACCTTTGACAATGGCCATGGCGTGATCTGCCCCAGAGTCTGGATTTGGTAGGTGTCTGCCCCTAATTGAGCCTTTGAAGGTGATCTTGCCCCTGATTGAGCTGATTTCGAAGAAGTATTGATTCAAATTCCTCTTTTGATTGCCCCTTGTTGGGATTGTACTGATGTCAAGCACTGATTTGCAATTAAATTATTCATACACGAATGGTAGTGTTAATGTAAAGTTCATGTAAGTTTTGAAAAAAGTCAATTTATTTGAATGATTGTGATAGTGTGACGGATGGACCGTTGGTCTAAACGTGGTGCTGATTTAGAAAGTGCGTGAAAGATGCAGCAAGAATAATGTGCAATCGAGATTGAAGATTAGCAAATATATGGGATTCAATTTACGCAACCTTGTTGGTAGCATGCTTTCAGAATAAACCGTGCCTCAATTAGGTCTTTCGAAGGTTGTAACGTGGTTTGGTTAATGGTTTGAGAAACAAAGGATAAAAGGCTCAAAGTTTGATTTGTACCCAACCCTTCTTCGTAGTGTTCTCCAATCCTACATTCAGTTAACTCTACACATGCATTTGTTTTGACTTTGTAAGAGTGAAGATGAAGCTTTAAGGTTTGCTTGAAAATGGCAGTAATCTTATTTTGTTGTTGGTGACCCTTTGATTCTTGATTATTTTGGTCACTGACATTTGTTTTGTTTTTTGTTGAGGTTTTGAGTTCCTCTTTTGATTTCTTTTTTTCGGCTAAGTCTCCCTTCGGGTGCTCAACTTAGCGGTTTTCTTTTCTATTTTTTTATTTTGTTGAATATTGTGACTGCCAAGTCATTTGTTGATGGTCCTCTGATGGGATGTCTCATCTTGAGATTTGAAGGTGTAGTCAGGCTAACTGAACAACTACCCTGCCTCGGGTTAGATGTAAGGGTTTGTATCCGAAAGAAACTCCTACTTCTATGCTTAAAGTCGTTGACTAGGGATTAACTCCTTATATCTCCAGTGTTTGGGGATTTTTGGAAAAAAAATGCATGTACATCATTGACGAGGTTTTATCTGAAAGCAAACCGCAACAATTATGGGTATTTAGTTTTCATCATCCTCCCTCTGATATTTGCTAAAGTGGAGTGAGAGAAAATTTTGTGATTTTTGCGATAAATGATAAATGATGAGCGAATGCGAATAGATTGATTCAAAACATGCATAAACATAATATTAACAAAACCAAGTACAAACGATAATGTTCAAAGCAAACAGTACTTAAACAAACATTACAAAATAACAGGAATGCGGAAATGATAAATGGCGATGGCTGCCTTGATTTGAGGAATTGAACTTCTCCTGATTGAATACTTCAAAGTTGGAGGCTACTCAGCTTGGTCTTCAACAACCCCTTCAAATGTCTTCAATTGTTGGCACCGTGCGGCGGCATTGGATTGTTCTGGACATTTGGATTTCTCGGAGTGAGGGTGAGATCCTTAGAGTTGATCATATCTTGAACCATGTGTTTGAAGGCATGGCAGTTCTCGATTGTGTGACCTGGAGCGCCTTTGTGATACTCACAGCGAGCATTGGCATCATAGTTCCGAGCATTACTAGTCTGAGGTGGCATATCTTTCAAAGTAAGAGATCCTTTTGCCATCAGCCCATTAAAGATTTCGGAATATGTCATAGGCAGGGGATCAATGTGTCTATCATATCCTCTTTGTTGATATGGTGGGCGCTGTTGAGGAGCGCGTTGGCGTTGTTGACCAGGCTGTTGCGGATAAGCCGGTTGCTGGTATGGTCCAGATGCATATTGAGCAGCTGCAACTAGAGGATATGGATGTGGTTGATAAACCATCTGAGGCGGAAATGGAGCTTGAATGGCCTGTTGATAAGGCATTGGAAGAATTGGCTGATAAGGCACAGAAGCATATTGTGCAGTAGCAACATACAGGTATTGATAGTAGGAAATTGGAGTAGGTGCACCCTGTTGAGTATTCCCACTTGCAGCAGAAATGGCATTTGTTTCGCCCTTTTTGTACCCGTTGAAAGGCTTCTTGACATTGTTTTGGCTGCTAGAACCTCCTTGGATCTTTCCACTTTTCAGACCCTCTTCAATTCTTTCTCCTACCATCACCATGTCAGAAAATCCAGAAGATACGCTGCTGATCAGCTTCTCGTAGTATGGCCCCTAGAAGGTACCCATGAAGATGTCGATCAATTCACGGTCAACCAAAGGCGGATGCACTCTGGCAGCTAACTCCCTCCAGCGTTCGGCGTACTCCTTAAAGGATTCGCTCTCCTTTTGAGTCGTACTCTGAATTTGAGTACGATTCAGAGCTAAGTCAGTGTTGTACTTGTACTGCTTTTTGAATGCATCAGATAGATCAAGACAAGTACGAACATTGTTACGCTCAAGTTGCATGTACCATTCTAGAGATGCTCCAGACAAGCTGTCTTGGAAGCAATGGATCATGAGTCTGTCGTCTTTGGCATGAGCGGTCATTTTTCTGCAGTACATTCTCAAATGAAGCTCAGGACAGTTGAGGCCTTTGTATTTTTCGAATTCTGGAAGTTTGAACTTAGCAGGTATCACAACATTCGGAACTAGGCACATGTCTGAAGCACTCAGAGAGGTTGAATTGTGTCCTTCCATGATTCGGAGTTTTTTAGCTAACTCACGACACATCTTCATAGCTTCAGATTCTTGAACAGCATGGGGGTTGTGTAAACCCATAATTTCGACAAGACTAAAATTAAGGGTTTGAGGTCATCTTTGTCGAAGGATACTAAAAGGAAGAAAATTTAAGAATTGCTGACAGGATTTTAAAACTCCATTGCTTCGACAGAAAGGCAAATGTTGTTCTGGCAGAATAGAGTTGGGAAGTTATTTAGCTAAGTGTTTGACAAAAGAAGATGGTCTTTTGAAGATTTCGACAGAAGAGGATTCTTGACAAAAGACAGTTTTTTGCTGAAAGAGTTTGTTTCTTCTTGAAAAGGTTTCGACAGCTTGAAGAGTTGCAAGGTTTCGTCACCAAAGAAAGGAATTCAAATTCAAAAGGTTGTAATCTTTGGCAGTTGGACACATGGAAGTTTCAGAGAAGAGAATTACATGCAGGCTGACACTTGTCATTTAGTTATAGTTTTTCCGTTCTAAGCAGTTATTTTGTTTGTATATAAATAGGATAGTTTGTGTTTAGAATAGTGTGTGAAAATTGATACAAAATTCTTGTAAAACACTCTAAGTACCTAGTGTGAGAGAAAATGAGTTTGCTATTTGGAACTATGTATGTTTGAACACCATTTATTTTTCAAAGTTATTTAAATTACTTGTTCATTCTTCAAGTTTATGTCATTCTAAACTTTATTTACTTTTCTGCAAGTTTTTAGCCTTCGACACTTCTTCTTATGTTTGTTTAGAAAACTTTTACTTTATTTCATTTTAAGTTTGAAAACTTTACTTTACTTGTAAAAATCAAAGTCCTTAATACTTTGATAATATTGACGAAACAAACCACAAATCAAACACAAACACTAAGAACAGTTCGACAAAACCAAATGCACATGTATCCCAGGACTTGTTTGGTTGGTCCTGCAAGTAACCCAGTTTTCTGAAGAAATTGGTTAACCAGAGGTTGTTCGCCAGAAACCACCGCGAACAAATTGGCACGCCCGGTGGGACTAGTGCATTAGAAATTATCTAATAAAGAACTTCTTAGACAAATTGTTCCTTGCTACGTTGTATGATTCTTAGAAGCGGTAAACTAGCCGTAACCGACGTAGAGAGACCAAAGAGAACAAGAAGAAGAAACATGGCTAACTTGCCAAATACTTCAAACATTCCTGACGAAACAATACCAGTTTCCAACCCTATCCCTTCGTCAGGAACAATACCAGTGTCTGGCCCTGTTTTAGAACAAATTAGGCCTCCTTTGGGGGATTCCATACCAACGGGTTCAGGATCCCAAAATGTGCCTAGTTCTTCCACCATGGGACAAGCCAGACCCCTTGGAACCCCTCCCCCTGGAGGAAATACATTCAGGCCATATCTGAATTATTCTCAGCCTTTGACTGGGAGGGAGCAACCGTATGGAATGCCAACTTCAATGATGGCAAGCCTACATAATTCGTCACCATTATTCTCTGATGCTATGGTTCAAGTGTCATCACCATTGCAGGGATCAGGATATGGTGGAAATGGAAATAGAATGAATCAAATTCCACCAGGTTTCCATATGCCCGCTATGACAAACCATTCTGCACAAGTAATTCGTCAACAGATGGATGAAAGCAATCATGATATGGTGCAGGCTTTGACACAACAAATGGGAGAAGTGTTCAATCCCTTAATACAAAACACTACCCAAACAAACCAAATATTGGCAGAACAAATGGCACGCATTGCTGACTTTTTTGGAGTCCCGCAAGCACAGCAAAGAATGCAATTAAATCAGAACCCTGCCAATAGGGTTGTCGAAGAGGAACTTACTATAAACCAAAGGCCATTGGGGAACCCTCATGAAAATCCCAGGGGCCAAGAGGTGGTAGTTGAACAACCTAATGTAGAAGAGCCTATTCGACAGGAACCAAGAAGGATAATAGTCCAGAGAAACCAAAATGCTGACGAAGTATTACAACAGAGAATGCGTTACAATAACATGCCTGTCGAAAATAATATTGCCACCATGGTTGAGAGAATAATGGCACAAAATGGAGTGAACGTAGGATTACAAAGGCCTAGTTATACTTCCCCCTTGTCTGAATTTGTCTTACAACAAGAGTTACCACCAAGGTGGAAAGTCCCCAAATTCACAAAATTCTCAGGGGATACTAGTGAGTCCACCATAGAACACGTGGCACGTTATTTGATAGAGGCAGGAGAGATTGCTAATAATGAGAACTTAAGGATGAAATATTTCCCAAGTTCTTTGACGAAAAATGCTTTCACTTGGTTTACATCACTTCCTGCAACTTCAATTTTTACTTGGACCCAATTAGAGAGATTGTTCCATGAACAATTTTATATGGGACAAACCAAGATAAGTTTGAAAGAGTTGGCAAGTGTCAAAAGAAAATTTTCTGAACCTATAGATGACTATTTGAATAGGTTTAGATTATTAAAAGCCAGATGCTTTACGCAAGTGCCGGAACAAGAACTAGTCGAAATGGCTGCAGGGGGTCTAGATTATTCCATAAGGAAAAAATTGGATACCCAGTACTTGAGAGACATGGCATAATTGGCAGACAGAGTGAGGCAAATAGAAAGACTAAAAAATGAAAAATTTAGATCAAATAAAAACAAGAAGGAAAGAGTGGCCTATGTAGGAATAGTTCAAGAAGATGATTATGACGAAAACGAACCAGTCATTTTCGACCAGCAAGAAATTGATCTTGCAGAATTAAAACAAGGCCCTCCATATTCTTGTAAAGTTTTAGCCCCGTCGAATGGAAAAAATCCAGTCGAAGTGGAAAAGAATGACAGGTTCCCTAAAAGAACCTATACATTCGACATCACCAAGTGTGATGAGATATTTGATTTATTAGTCAAAGATGGTCAGTTAATAAAACCAGCAGGCACTAAAGAGCCTCCTGTAGACCAACAGAAAAAGAGAGGTTTTTGTAAATACCATAATTTCTTGGGTCATAAAACTTCTCAATGTTACCTTTTCAGGGATCTTGTCTAGAACGCAATCCAAAATGGAAGGCTGAAGTTTGGAGACAAAGGCAAGCAGCAGATGAAGATTGACTCCAATCCCATGCAGGTTGTGGAGGCCAACTATGCTGAACCAGAAATGGTAAACGTGGTCGAAATGGAGATCATGGCAGAAGAAAATTTTGAAATGGTGGAAGTTACTGAAAGCTTCGACACCAACTTCACCATGATAGAAGCTGCTGAAGGTTTCGACACCCGTGTCAATGTGGTGGAAGAAGGTGATAATTTTACTGACCAAGCTGAGGAAAAAGAAGTCAAAGTTTCTGAAGACTTTGACAATGAGAATGCCATTGAAACTACTGAAGGTTTCGACGGAAGAAATACAGTCAAAGTGGGAAGAAGCTTCGACAAGAAAAACTGTGAAAGAGATGCTGAGCAAGGGGTGATCTGGGACACTTTGGGAGAGTCAAATGGGAAGTTCGACTTCATGGTGAAATATTCAGCACCACCAAGCTCCAAAACAGATATCAACAAAATCAAACCCACAGGATAGGGAGATTCTTTCAAAAAGGATGACGAAGAGGAGGATAGCAAAACCCTCACTATCCAAAAAGAGGCCACTGAAGGCCCTGACCAAGAGGAGATCAAAACAGCAGGGGATGATGACAATTCCCTCACTGTCGAACCAATAAACAGTGGTACCACCAGAACTGAAGAACATCCTGTCGAAAGGGTTGCACATTGCTGCAAATACCTCTATAAGGGCTTACACCCAAAAGGCAATGTGAGTCAGTCAAAGGAGGACATCCCAGAGGAAATCATGCTAGTCGAAAAAATGAACAAATTGAAAATTACAACTGAACAGAGTGTTGGGATTCATATGGTGGAAATCACTCAAAAAGGAGGACCAGACACCAACAAGGGAAAGAAATATCAAGAGAAGCATCAGAAGCTGGTTTACCCAGAAGAGAACGAGAGTCTTGTCGAATTCATCCAGAGGTGTCAAAGGAAAAATGCAGAAGTCATGCTTTGCCCAAGATGCAGTGCTGTATTCGACAAGAAAGCAGCTGATGACTTAGAAGCAGCAGAAAAGACCCAGAGAAAAAGAAATTGGGGAACAGTCCCACCAACCAGAAATGAAAGATTTGACCCAAGAAGAGGGAAGTATCACAGTCAAGGGGTGAGGGAAAGACGTTTCAACACCTACAAACCATCCAACAGACCAAATGATGACAAATGGGTTCAACCTATAAGGGATGCCCAAGGTCAGAAGAGATGGAAGAGTTTTGAAGTGAACAGGGGTCCTTCAATGGAAGTTAAAAAGGAGGCAAGGTCAAAATATGTCTCTGAAAACTACAAAGGGAAGAATCCTATGTCCAGATCCCAATGGAGAAGATTCCAAAGGCAGAAGAAAATTGAAAAGGAAACTGTAGAACGCCAAAGGGTTGGGCAAAGGGAAGCTGAATCAAGCAAATGTTTCCAGATTACAAACAAGGGGATACCTCTGGCAGAAAAAGAAGCCCTTCAGAAGAATAAACCTAGTGACACTACAGAAATACAGAAAACAAACAACAAAATGCCAGTGGACGAAGAAGTCACAGATGAATTTAGTTCAGAATCAGATGCCTCTTTTGATGTAACTTGCAATGTGGTTTCTGTGCTGCCTAGAGATTATGACAGGATAATGGAAGTCGAAGATGAAGAGGATGACATGGCAGATGACAGCATAGGCTTGAAGCCTGTATGCTACTACATAATGAACAATGGCTGTGTCGAAGAGAAAAATGCTTTCTTCGAAAAGCCAGATGATGCAATGAAGGCTCACTTGAAGCCTCTCTTCATAAAAGGGAAGGTAGAAAACGTGGGGGTCAACAAAATTCTGATAGATGGTGGAGCGGCTGTAAATTTAATTCCTCATTACATGATAAAGAGGATTGGGAAAGATGACTCCGACACTAAGCCTCACAATATGGTGTTGTCCAACTATGAAGGTAAAGTAGGAACAACACTGGGAGTAATACAACTAAACTTGACTGTAGGATCCATCACCAGGCCTACCATGTTTGTGGTGATAGCATCAAAGGCAAATTACAACTTACTGTTGGGAAGAGAATGGATCCATGGGATTGGGGTTGTACCATCCTCCATGCATCAAAGGATAGCAATCTGGAGGCCAGATGGGATTGTCGAAAACATAGAAGCAGATCAGAGTTACTTCACAACTGATGTGAACAACGTCACTGGTCGTAACTTCGACAAAAATCTAGCTCACATAGCACCATGCAATCCTGCTGCTTTCGACTTAACAGCTTCCGACAATGCTTACTGTTCCATGTACCTCCATCCTACGCATGGTTTCCAGTGGGATAAAGAAGTAATTGGGGAGACAAACTACACTTGGGGGACTGCCCATGTCAACCCAACTGGATGGGGGAGTGAATTCAGTGAAAATGACTGAAGTTTCAGCAATGGAAAGGATTTCGGCTTATATAGCCGAAAAACAACTCAGAACGGCCCTTGAGGCTGAAGTTAGAAATATGGCTGTCGAAGCCAGCACTCAGGTTGTCGAAGGACAACATCCTCAAGAAAATATTGAGGAGCAACATGCAAATCAGAGTTTTGAAGAAGACTCAAATGGTGAATGGCAGAATCAAAGACTTGATGCCATTTATGATGACGAACCTTTGGGGTTCGAAAAGGATCCAACCTCAACCAATATGAAAATGGTGGCACAGGATCCTTTAGAGGAGATTAATCTGGGACTGGGGGCAGAAAAAAGGCCCACTTACATTAGTGCCAAGTTGAATCCTCAACTCAGAGTCAAAATAATCCAACTGCTGAATGAGTTTAAAGACTGCTTCGCCTGGGATTATGACGAAATGCCTGGTTTAGACAGAAGTTTGGTGGAATTGAAGTTGCCAATACTGGAAGGGAAGAAGCCAATAAAGCAGACCCCCAGACGTTTTGCACCTGAGATTCTGTCGAAAATCAAAGAAGAAGTTGAAAGGCTTCTAAAATGCAAATTCATCCGTACAACAAGGCAGGGGATTTCTTAGGCTTTGTGGTCCACAAGAAAGGGATTGAAATTAATGAGAACAAAGCTAAAGCAATAATGGAAGCAAAAGCGCCATCGACAAAGAAGGAATTGCAGTCTCTACTAGGGAAAATCAACTTTCTCAGAAGGTTCATCTCCAACCTTAGTGGAAAGACTCAGGCCTTCTCACCTCTGCTTCGACTGAAGAAGGAAGGTTTCACTTGGGGGCAAGAGCAGCAAGATGCCTTCGACAAGATCAAGGAGTATCTGGCAAATCCTCCAGTTTTAATATCTCCTTGTCGAAAAAGAAGCATGAGGCTCTACATATCAGCATCTGACAGAACATTAGGAAGTATGCTTTGTCAAGAGGATGAACATGGCGTCGAAAGAGCCATTTATTATCTCAGCAGAGTCTTAAATGATGCTGAAACTAGATATAGTATGATAGAGAAATTATGTTTATGTGTATATTTCTCTTGTATAAAATTGAAGCATTATATAAAACCCGTTGATGTACATATATCTTCTCATTTCGACGTAATAAAACATATGTTGTCTAAGTCTATTTTGCATAGTCGAATTGGAAAATGGGCTTTAGCCTTGACTGAGTATTCTTTAAAATATATGCCTCTAAAAGCTGTTAAAGGGCAAGTAGTTGCTGACTTCATAGCTGACCACTCCATACTTGGAGATGAGACAAATTATGTCGAAAAAGAGCCTTGGAGGTTATATTTTGATGGTCCCAGTCATAAAAATGGAACAGGTGTTGGGGTATTAATTATTTCTCCCAATAAAATTCCAACAAAGTTCAAGTATAAAATAGAAGGATTCTGTTCAAATAATGAGGCAGAATATGAAGCTTTAATTGCTGGACTTGAAATTTTGTTGGAACTGGGGGCAACAGAGGTCGAAATAATGGGTGACTCTGAGTTGGTGATAAAGCAATTGACGAAAGAGTATAAATGTGTCAAAGAAAATTTGATCATGTACTTTGTGATAGCCAACAGACTCCTCAAGAGATTCGACAGTGTAGTTTTTAGACACATTCCCAGATTAGAAAATCAAGAAGCAAATGACTTAGCTCAGTTGGCTTCAGGGTATAAAGTGTCGAAGGAAAATCTGATGAAGGTTGTCGAAGTGAGAGGCAAAGTCTTATCCACCAAACTGTCCCCATCTGATTTGGAGACAATGAGATTGGGATATGGTGATGAAGAGAACTTTGAGATTTTCAATGTAGGTGATCTAGAAGTTGGAGATTGGAGAAAACCCATCAAAGATTATTTACAAAATCCAAATCAGACAGTCGAAAGAAAGATAAAGTACAGAGCTATAAGTTATGTACTCTTTGGAAATGAACTGTTTAAAAAGACTGCAGAAGGAGCTCTACTAAAATGCCTAGGAGAGACTGAAGCTTATATAGCTTTGTCGAATGTACACAGTGGTGCATGTGGTGCTCACCAAGCAGGACATAAGATGAAATGGCTATTATTTTGACAAGGAATGTATTGGCCAACCATGTTGAAAGACTGTGTCGAATTTGCAAAGGGTTGTCAGGAATGTCAAATTCATGCAGGCATACCTCATGTGCCAGCAAATGAGTTACATTCCATTGTAAAGCCTTGGCCATTCAGAGGTTGGGCTTTAGATTTGATTGGTGAAATTCGACCAGCCTCTTCAAAAGGGCAGAAGTACATTTTAGTAGGAGTAGACTATTTCACTAAATGGATTGAAGCCATACCCTTGACGAATGTAGATTAAGAAGCAGTCATAGACTTCATCCAGAAACACATAATGTATAGGTTTGGAATACCAGAGACTATAACCACTGATCAAGGATCTATGTTTACTGGTAGAAATATGCAGGCATTTGCAAAAGAGACAGGTTTTAAGTTGTTGACTTCGACACCCTATTATGCCCAAGCAAATGGTCAGGTCGAAGCAGCCAACAAAGTAGTAATAAACCTGATAAAGAAGCATGTGGGTAAAAAACCCAGAAATTGGCATAAGACCCTGGATCAAATCCTTTGGGCTTGTCGAACATCTCCTAAGGAAGCAACTAATTCCACCCCATTTAAATTAACCTATGGACATGATGCAGTATTGCCTGTCGAAATCTGTTTACAGTCAATACGAATTCAAAGACATCATGAGATTCCATCTGAAATCTATTGGAGTATGATGATGGATGAGTTGGTTGATTTAGACGAAGAAAGGTTGCGTGCTTTAGAATTAATAAGAAGGCAGAAAGAGAGAGTCGAAAAGTTTTATAACAAAAAAGTAAAATTTAAAGCCTTTTTAGTGAATGATTTAGTTTGGAAAGTGATCTTGCCCATGGAGAAGAAAGACAGAGTGATGGGAAAATGGTCCCCTAAATGGGAAGGACCTTTCAAAATTCTAAGAGTTTTTTCCAATGGTGCATACGAAGTCGAAGAAATAGAAAAAGACAGAAGAGTGCTGAAAATAAATGGGAAGTACTTAAAGAAGTATAAACCAACATTGCAGGAAATAAAAATAGGAACAAATTAAAATTGCAAACGAAACTTGTCTTCGCCAAACAAATGGCGTGAAATAGCATTACATATAAAAGTGCTAAAAGAAAATATCCTTAAACAAATAAAATTCCTAAGTCCTATTACAGAACTACTGTCGAAGGAAGGTAGCTTTGAGTTCGTCGAATTTTTTCTTTTGAAGTTGGATTCGACGCTCGCAGAGACTCTTGCTGACAGTCATTTCTTCAATCTCCCTGTGAAGTTGCTGGGCTGTTTCTGCATGTTGTAGCCCCTTCTGGAGTTCACTATCTATTGCTTCCTGATTTGGATGTTGGAGAGAGGCCTGGCGTTCTTTTTCTTGAAGGATTTTCCTTTGAAGATCATTAATCTGGGCCTGGTAGGCTTGAATATTGCTTTCACACTCAGCAGCAGCCTTAGTGTATTCGTCAGAAAACTTATTCAGCTCTGAAATCTTTTCTGTCGAAGAAGCCACTGTGTTCCATTCTGAAACTTGCTCTTCAGACTTGGCTGTGATTTTTTGGGAGAATTCTTTTTGTCGAACCAGATCAGCACTAACAGAATCAATTAAGGATATCAAATCCATCACCAAACGGCTTTCCTCAGTCGAAGCCTCCAACAAATTGGCACTTTTCAGAAGCTTCTTCAGATCATATTGGGCAGAAGCATTCTCAGACAAGACTTCGAACAGGTCAACTCCAAGGATTCTTGTTTTAATTTCATCCATAATGACATTGATTGGTTGGAGGTCAGAAGTGGCCCCTGAAGCTGTCGAACCACTGGAAGAGGAGTCTTGGAAGTTATACCTGGTGTCGAGTAAGGCTTTTAAATATTCAAAGTGTTTTCTAACTTTCAAGCTCTCAATCTCTTCGTGCGACAAGCTTGTCGAATTAGTACCCACAGAAGTTTCAGTAGGAATTTTTGTTGGAGAAGGAATGTATTGAGAAGTGCCTCCAATGCTCAAGTTGACTCCTGGTTGATTCGACAGAGTGACTTCCTCTTCGACATTTTCTTTGTTAACTATGTTGGTGTCAGTTGGATCTGGAGCTTGTGCATCCTGAGCAGGGACATCTTTATCAATTTCTGGTATAGCAGCTGGTGTTGGAAGTGGTGCATCTTGATCTGGAATTATTTTTTCTGCAGTGAAGTCTGGTCGAAATGGAGAATTGTTGCCAGAAGATTCAGAATCACTGAGGTCGAATTCATCCAAGGTTTGAGGTCCATGGGCACCTGCATCTGGAGTGGCATCATCTTGAAGTCTTTCAGCCAGAGTCCTCTCAGAATTAGAAGGGACATTTTCTTCTTGGAGTGTAGAAGTCTCTTCGACATCAATGACGACCTACAGAAAACATGAAAGAAAGTTATAAGATAGATACATGCAGTCAAGATATGTGATTGTTGTGTGTCGAAGTGATTACCTGAGGGATTTCAGTATGGGCACTTGAGTCTCCACTTCTTTCACTCCTTGAGGGAATTTTGCTGACTGGACTGGCAGGTGGAGTTCGTCTTTGGACTATAGATCTTTGAGATGCTACTGTTTTAATTCTTAGACCTTTGTTTCTTTTCAAAGGCTGGGGTTCAGGGGATTCGTCTTCAGACTCTTCGACGCTTGCCTCTTTTTCTTCTGGTTTCCTTTTCTTTGCTGGGGTACGAGTTACCTACAAAAAAAAAAGGAGAAGTGTTCAGTATAAGAAAATGTGAAGTACACAAATAAGGAGGGATGCTCTATTTTGTCGAAACCTTCTTGGTTGTTGAGGGGGATTTTTCGACTGTTTTGGATGAAGTTCCTTCGCCAGTAGTCTTCCTGACAATTCTAACAGCTGAAAAAGAGAAGTTGCATGAACATTGATATAGAAATAAAAGGAGTTAGAAACAAAATAAAGGAATGTAATTTCTTCGACACCTTCAAGAATGGGTTCGTCCACAGTAACATGTTCTATCCCAATGTGAAGGTGCCCAGTGAAGTTGTCCAGATGATACTTCGTCGCAACCACACGTTCGGCAGGTTTTTTGTTTCTTTCACGAAGCAGTTTTAAATCAGATCCACACACAAACCAATCTGGAAATGGAGGACACAAGGCCACCCCAAATTCTGCAGAAGGGAGTGGAGGGAATTTTTGGGGAAAAGTGGTGAATGCAAAGTCATAGTGTGCATGTGGTGGAAGAGATGAAGGAAAAAATAACTTATTCAATTTTTCTGTGAATTTGTGTTTTAAAGATACTGCTGCCTCGCCTATGGTTCGACGAAGATCATCAGGCCTGTAAATAGTTTCAAAATACTTTTGAAACTTTTGAATTTCTTTGATATGCTGATCAGTACCTTTTTTCTTCTTGTCCTGCACAAAGGTAAAAGCATTTGTCAGAAGAGTAGTGAAGGTTGCTACGTCGAAAAATCTGTTGATATAATATTCCTTCCACCAGACGTCGAATTCTTCAGTACAGAGGAAGTTTGGTAGAAAGATGGTGGGATAGACCTCCAAAGATGGGTCGAAAAACTTGTTGTACAGCTCTAAACTTTTGTCGAAGTGGTGAAATGAGTTATAGAAAATGATAGCACCTTTCTTGTGGTAGATAGGCTTCGTCTTCGTCTGAATTAATCCAAACTGCCTAGCTACCAGATTGGGTTGATACACAATGAGGGATACCTTTGTGTTGTTAAGACTGTGATGGGAGAAAAAGTGCCTGGGCATGAGAAAAGCTTCCCAAATGGAGATATAGGAGTCTTCATCCTTCTGGTTCTCCACTGGGAGTCTTCTGGTAAACCATCTTGGACCTACTTGTCTGTTGGCGAATGGTGCCATTGAAGGAGAAAATTTGTAGCGTTTGGCAAACATCATGATGTAGCCAGTAAATGCTTGTTGAAGGCTTGTATTATCATCTGTAGGGGTCAGTTGAACCAGCCTAGGCCATTCGACACGCCTTTCCTTTACTGCTTCTTCGACAACTGGCATTTTGATGGGGATGAAATTTTCAAAAGTGGCGTTCAGCCATAGTTGTAGGAGCCAAAAAGGGCCTGTAAGACTAATGTTACCTTTGTCCTTAAGGGTTTTGAGGTTGCTTACACTCTCACTTAAGGATTCCTAGAGGTTTGCCAAAAGTAGTTCACTCAGGCAGAATGCAACTCCATTATGAAGTTGATTGGCCATAATGATATAACTTCTGGCCACCTGAAGAGACCTAGTACAGAAAACAAATTTGGCTAACCACAGGGAGAGGAAAGCAATGTGCTCTCTATCAGAGACTTCTTCATTGTTTTCACCTTGGTGGTGGGCTATGAAAACAGAATACCCAGCATGCTTTGTGTCGAAGCCTATGGGATCCTTGTTCAAGTGTTCAGGGTTAAAGATTTCCCCTAAAGGGCTAAGGCCAGTTATGGCTGCTATGTCGAATAGGGTAGGAGTTATCATTCCACAGGGTAAGTGGAAAGTATTGTAAGTACTATCCCAAAAATACAAGGAGGCTAACAGCATGTTTTGGCAATAACGGGGACCCTCCTTCGACAATTGGATTAAGTCATAGATACCAGTTTTCTTCCAAAATGTCTCTTTGGCTTTTTCGATCCTAGTAAGCCATGCTAGGTAGTCAGAGGGATCTTTCGTCAAAGGGGGACTTCTGAAAATCCTATTTTGGTTTAGATAAGACAGATCTATTTTTGTCGAAGCCATAAGGACTTCAGGTTCTTTTGATGAGGTTTCGACAGGTTTAGGGTTTTTGTTAGCAGCTATGGGTTTGGAAGCAGAATAACAGGGATAAAATTCTTTTAAACGGTTAGGGTCCACAGTGGGATCAAAAATAGGACCTAACATAGCATGATGAACTCCAGAAACAGAAATGGGAATCATTACCTGTGACCTGTAAATGCTTGCCTTTTCCCTTTCATTTGGGGGTTCTGGAAAATACTGTTGGTGTTGTGTTTGTGTAGGCCCAGATAATACGTGAGCAGGAGGAAGATCCATGGTCTTCTTTGTCTTCTTTGCACTGCGGCCAGTAGTAGTCTTTGGGGGAGCCATTGATTTGATGGAGAGTTTGAAAGAACAGAAGCTTGAAAGGTCTTGAAATGGAGTTTTACGTTTGGGTAAGAGAAGAGTTTGAGAAGGTGAAAAGTGTGAAATGTTGTTGAAAGTGGTATTTATAGAGGATGAAATAAATGACAAATAATTAAAAAAGGAAAATGAAAAGATTTTCAGTTGGGAAGTGGAGACGTGCGTTTCTGATCCATTGGTGGAAGTTAGAAAGTGGCAGTTGGTAGGGTGCCATGATTTACCTACAATATAGGGTTATGGGAGATTGTGTAAAAACGTGGGCTAGATGTGACGTTTTCATAAAGTGGAAATCCTGATGTTTTCTTGGGACTCAACAAAATCACTTTACAATAAATGCAACTGACAGGAAGTCAAAGGTCACTTCGACAGCAAAAGATATTTCTCCAAGAAGAGTCGAAAACATCTTTGCTGGGGGGCAATTTGTAAACCCATAATTTCGACAAGACTAAAATTAAGGGTTTGAGGTCATCTTTGTCGAAGGATACTAAAAGGAAGAAAATTTAAGAATTGCTGACAGGATTTTAAAACTCCATTGCTTCGACAGAAAGGCAAATGTTGTTCTGGCAGAATAGAGTTGGGAAGTTATTTAGCTAAGTGTTTGACAAAAGAAGATGGTCTTTTGAAGATTTCGACAGAAGAGGATTCTTGACAAAAGACAGTTTTTTGCTGAAAGAGTTTGTTTCTTCTTGAAAAGGTTTCGACAGCTTGAAGAGTTGCAAGGTTTCGTCACCAAAGAAAGGAATTCAAATTCAAAAGGTTGTAATCTTTGGCAGTTGGACACATGGAAGTTTCAGAGAAGAGAATTACATGCAGGCTGACACTTGTCATTTAGTTATAGTTTTTCCGTTCTAAGCAGTTATTTTGTTTGTATATAAATAGGATAGTTTGTGTTTAGAATAGTGTGTGAAAATTGATACAAAATTCCTGTAAAACACTCTAAGTACCTAGTGTGAGAGAAAATGAGTTTGCTATTTGGAACTATGTATGTTTGAACACCATTTATTTTTCAAAGTTATTTAAATTACTTGTTCATTCTTCAAGTTTATGTCATTCTAAACTTTATTTACTTTTCTGCAAGTTTTTAGCCTTCGACACTTCTTCTTATGTTTGTTTAGAAAACTTTTACTTTATTTCATTTTAAGTTTGAAAACTTTACTTTACTTGTAAAAATCAAAGTCCTTAATACTTTGATAATATTGACGAAACAAACCACAAATCAAACACAAACACTAAGAACAGTTCGACAAAACCAAATGCACATGTATCCCAGGACTTGTTTGGTTGGTCCTGCAAGTAACCCAGTTTTCTGAAGAAATTGGTTAACCAGAGGTTGTTCGCCAGAAACCACCGCGAACAGGTTGGCGATTGGAACAGCAGTATGCATCTCATACTCAACTTGATGGTCCTCTTCAGCATGAGGAAACTGGACTTGAGTTGGAAACGGTTGAGCTTGAGGAATAGCACCAACAGTAACACCAGAGGTAGGTATTGGTTGAGAAGTGACCTCTTCAACAGCAGGAGTGAAGCCTGGAGGCAAACCATAGACCAAAGGATTTGGAACTGGAACTGAAGGCATTGCTCGTGAGGCAGATCCTTGCACTAAAGTATTGTTCATTGCGGCAGCAGCTTCACGACGTTCTTCCATCCTAGCCAAAACTTGTATGGTCTCGTAAATCTGGTCAATCTTGTTCTTGACCGAGTCAATCTCTTCCCTCATAGCAGCTTGCTCTTCTTGAATCACGTCCATTAGTCTTCTAGTGTTGGCTCGAGTTAGGTACGGGCGTCTAGCACGATACGGGCGTCGGGAAACAAGCTTGATTTACTGAAGATGGAGGAACACGAAATGAGTTTTCGGATTTGGAATGAAATGCAAGATGAACAAATAATGCAAATAAGATGATATGCAATGTCAGAATCCAGGATCACAAGATCAGGGTCTCATGAGTCCAAGGTACAGATGGAGGATACTCTGATCAGGAACTCACTGGGTAGACTCTAAGGCTTTAGGGATCCCAAAGTTATCAATTCATATGGTTGTTCATCACACACACCATAAGCATGACAATTGACTGACTCCCCCATATGAATCTATTTTGGGTGAGATCTTCGTATCGACAACCCACGAGAGCAAATTTTCTCGGGAGCCCATACTACGTGATCATCGACACGAGGTTTAAACAAAGCCTCAGAGTTATGGACTTAGCTCAAATGTTTGTTGCAAATGTCAGCTCTTGACAGTCAATCAACTCCATTGAAAAATCTATTCTGAGTGAGGTCTTCGTATTGACAACCCACGAGAGCAAATTTCTCGGGAGCCAATACTACGCGACCATCAATCGATGCTTTATCCAGAAGGTTCTAAAGGTCCTCAGAGTCGATGACCCTAATGAAAACAACTGAGCACACACGCCAAGAATTTGACGGTCGTCAGTATTCTCACTAGAATCTACTCCAAGTGAGGTTTTCGTATCGACAACCCACGAGAGATGATCCCTCGGGAGCCCATACTACACAACCTCGCTAACTTATGTTTGTACTCGTAAGCCCGGGTATAGAGCCTTTCTCTCAAGTTTCTTTTGCAAAGTATCGATCCAAATTATAGTACCAAGGAGCCACAAGATATATAAGATGGAATGCGATAAAGAAAGCGATAAAAATAAACAAGCAAGGCATAAAAGCAAACATCCAAACAACCGTGGAAACCTAGACTAGGCTTGACTCGCATAGGAGTGAACCAGTCCCCAGCAAAGTCGCCAGCTGTCGTACCCCGAAAAAAAACGACCTCACGCGATCCGAAAGGACGGGAGCCGCGTGCTGGACAGACTGAAGAGTCGCCACCTAATTTTATTTATTCCCGAAGAGGAAAGGGAAGATATAGATAAAACCCGGGAAGAGAGAGATAAGGACAAAGGTCAATGGAACCATTGCCTGGGTTCGGAAGTCGGTTATTCAGGGGGAAGGTATTAGCACCCCCTACATCCATCGTACTCGATGGGAACCATCTAAGTTATCACGCGCAAAAGGATGTATATGCTTAAACGAATTACTTGCTAGAGGGAAAAGAGTTTAAATTATAAGTTAGATTGATCCTAGGTGCTCGACAAGGATTGAGATCCTTATTCCTACATACTCCCGCATGCAATGGGAAAGTCAGAGCCTCGTAGTTCGGCCTTCTAAGGGTTGATGGTTGTTGATTTTATTACCTTTCTTCGATGAAAGGGTTTAGGAGTCGATTTGTACTAAAGACTATGGAAAGTTTATTCCGTGCAACAAGACGAGCGTCTTGCGTCGAAATAATCGGAGCGAGTAACGAGAGCTCGTTATCCTCCTTTCTACCGCTTAAGGCTCGTGGCGCACAATTTTTCTCGTATTATTAGAATGTTTTATTTCCTAAGACCGCTTGACGTTGGATCAAGGGTTTGGATCTAAAAAGAATCGTTTTGGTTTTTTTGAAGTTTATGGGTGAATGCGAATGGAGTTTTATTTTGTAGTTTTGTTAGCGAGGCACAATGTGTTCGGCTCGCAAAGGTGGAGTGGATCCTAATAAACGAAAACTGAAAATAAAGTGTGAGTGTGCAAGTGCAACCGCATGGCATTGGACCAAGGGTTCGTGAATAAAATAAAATACGAAAAGATAAAATGCGTACATAAAATGGGGGAGGGATACAAAAAATAAATTACAGGGGATTGCGAGAAATAAAGGGGTCTCGTTGTAATTCGCCCAAGAGAAAGCGTGTGTGCAGTGTTTTTGAACTGTTCGAAGGCGTTCGGCCTTTTTATTCGAAAAACAACTATTAGAAGGCGTTGGACCTTTTCGGACGCATCGAGATGTGGTTCGTTAACTGCCTTAGAGCCGGTTCAAAGCTTAGAACTGTTCTATGAGGAGTCGAGCGATTGTTTTTTGTTGGAATGCGAAAATAAATAAATAAATTTTATTGAATTGCGAAAATTAAATTAGAATAGAATAATAAATACAAATAATTAAATAAATTGATAATATTGAGAATATTTATAATGATATAATGAATAAAATAAATTAAATTAAATGTTATTGGTCAAAGTAAAATAATAAAATAAAAACTAATTAAAAGGAGGGCCTCATATTGATTAAACATTTCGACTTAATAAAATCAAAACAAATTTAACCTTTTAGCATATCATCGGCCCATAAAAATAGAATAAAATAATATAAAATTTAAAATAAAGAAATAAAATTGATTTAGAAGAATTATCAACAAGACTAACAATATTATTATTAAAAAGAAGATGAACAAATAAGATTCAAAACCATTATAATAATAAAACTATAAAAAATAGATTGGGCTCAGCCCAATCATGATTTATAACTATAAAAAAAATAAAAACTAAAATTAAAATAAACAAATAATAAAAAAAAAGACTCAGATTTAATGTCAGCAAAAATAATATAAAAATTAAAAAAGAATGATATGCCTCGGCCTCATCAGTGTATGATATGCATAAGATTTAAATAAAATAAAATTAAAAAAAAAACTAAGTACAAGGGTTTTATAAAAATGAAAACAAAAATTTAAATTAAAAAACTGATGAAAACAGAACAGTAAAAAAGGAGAAACACGGTCTTGTCGCTCCCGATAAATGGGAATGGCCCCAAATAAAGGTACAGACGCGAACGGTCGGCGAAAGGAGGGTGTGAGGACACACAGGAGTGAACTCACGGGGAATGAAAAGAGTCGCCAGCTAGGCATTTTTATCCCGGAGGAAAGGTAATGCTGCATAGACCTAGAAAGATATGGATAAGACGGTTGCGAACCAAAGAGACTAAGAAAGGGGGTTGGTTACAACCTGGGAAGGTATTAGCACCCAGATTGTCCTCCGTACTCGACGGGATCCACGCTTAAAAGATTTGTGTTTTAAAGGGGTAGTGTCAGTGCAATTTGTGTATCAAAGAGCTGGAAAAGGGTGTACAGGTGTCAGTGTAAGTGAAGTGAAGTGTATAAGTGAAGTGTCAGTGAAAGGACAAGAGTGCAGTGCTCATGATAATGAGGCTAAAAGAATAAAGCTGGAAAGAGGGGGAATATACAGAGACTTTTGTTCGATAACTGTTAAGTTATGCCTACGTATCCTCTCGTGCAATGAGGAAGTCAGAACACCGTAGTTCGACCCAAAGAGACTGAAAGATGAAATGACTTGTGAACTGCTTGCTTGCCTAGGCTCAAGTGTATGACCTGTCTGGCTCAGGTGCTAACTGTCTTGCATTAGACGGAAGAAGCAAGTTCTCGTTTGTGAGTGAAGATGATGAGAAAAGAATCCCGAAGGAGACGATTATTGTTTGTTTTCTGAGTTTTTAGTCTTTTATAGCTTTTGGAAGTTTGTCATAAGTTAATGAGCTTAAGCCTAAGCCAATAGGTTAGTAAACTCATCACATCTTCCCTCTGATTAGGGGTAATGAGAATACCTTAAGTGTGAAGTCAGCATCTCACACTTAATCACCTTTTGATGTAGGGTTAAGATCATTATCTTACTTGTGATTATTAGATGTTTTTGTGATTTTTGTTTAGTGTTAAGTAATGAGATTAAGCCATAATCAAGGATTAAACAGACTCATTACACCATCCTAATAGAAGGATAATAGATGAGAGTGTTTAAGCTGAGGAAGACTCCTCAACTTAATCCATGATTAGGGATTAAACTCATGACAAAACAAAGCCTTTATTAAGATGGATTTTAGTTAATGATATGATGAAGAAGTGATTTTTATGATTTGTAAGACAACTTGGGGGGGACTTGTCCATTAACACTAGGGTTAGTCCTTCTTAACCACTTAAGGAAGAATTAGAACCCTAATGCAAGGCCCAAGTTACAAGCTTGATGTCTTGATGATTATTAAGTGAATTGATTAAAGGAGTTAAACACATTAAGGGTTTAACACTTAGGATTAAAGTTATACACTCCATCCTAATAGAAGGATGCAGGCATAAGCTTAATCACAAAGCCTTAAAGCCTTTAGGGTTTAGTCCTTGATTATGAGATGAGATGAGAAGACTCAAAGAGACATAAAGATAAAATAAGTGGGGAGACTAATCAAAACCCTAATCATTGTCATGCTTGGTTGTTCCTAGGGTTTGTGAGGTTAACAAGAGAAGTCTTCAATGGAACCACCAGGAAGCAGATGAAAGGATCAGGAGAAGCAAAGTAACTTGCTTCATTTAAGAAGACAAGTCACTTGAAGAAAGAAAGTGAGAAGGAGAAGAATGAGCAAGCTCAATCTCAAACACAAAGTAAAATGCAGCAAGGATTCATGAGAGAGATGAAAAGAAGTTGTGAGAAGTGAAGGCAAATTCACTTCTCAAAGTAACTTACCACCTGAAAAGTTAGTGAGAAAGATGCAATGCAATGCAAAATGGAATGAAAAGACATGATGCAAATCAAAACCAGAAGCATACATGAGATGATAATGGTGCTATGAGATGATGCAAACATGAATCAAGGCATGATAATGATCATACAAACATGTGGATGCAAATGGAACAAGTTTAGAACCATGAACATACATGAAAAGTTATGAGATGCAAATGACATACAACATGGCAAATACATGATGCAATGATCAAACATGCTTCTAATAGGTCTTAAGATGCCCAATGAATCAAATGGATGCATAAAATGTCATGGCAAGTCATGTTATGCAAGCAAATGCAAGATGAATGCAAATGAAAGCCCAAATTAGGGTTTATGATCAATGCATCAAACAAAAACCAAAATCAGAAGCAAACATCAAGATAAAAAATTGAAAATGCATTCAAAGCAACCCTAATCCTATACAAACTCACTGCCCAAAGGAGGGGTTCTAACTCTTAACCTAATTAGGGTTATGAATTTCCTAAGTTTCCTAGGGTTTTAAGGTACCTTAACAAGAAAAATACCAAACAAATGGAAAATGAAAGATAAAATCAAGCCAATTTAATCTCACAAACTACATGCTAAATAAAATGCAATGCAAAAAGAATCAAAGTCCAGCTCTCAATGGTTAGGCAGAAATGATTTTTTGAAGTTTGGATCAAAATAATGCCTTGATATGATTTTAATTCCATGAAAAATTCTCAAAAGACATCAAGATCAAAAAAGAAATTTGGTTTGAGGGTTGGACAATGTTTCTAAATGATTATGAAGGTTTCATGAATTTTTTTGTGATTTTTAAATACCTAAAAGTATTTTTAATTAATTAATTCTCATTAATTAATTAAAAATAAACTTTTAAATGATTTAAAAATCTTTTTTAATGCAAAAAATAAAAATAAAAATATTTTTGGTTTCTGAAATTAAATAAAAGTTTGTATAAAAAATTTCAGAATTTTTAAAATGATTTTGCTATTTTTAATAAATATGAGAAAACAAATGAATTAATATGAAAAAGAAAATGAAATTAATCTGAAAAAGGAAAAGTATGCGCATCCAAGGGTCCAGGTTTGAATTCACACGCGCGGGAAGAGACTTGGCGCCACATCCAAGGGCTGACATTCAAATTCACTAATTAACTGATTAAACCCTAATCCATGCCCTAATCACTCTCAGGCGACCGGAACACTGTTCCGGTCGTCTTCTCCGGCTAGGTCATCTCCCAATCTCTCTCAATACGCCATGAAATCATGCCAAACTCTCCAGATCAACTAAACTAACATCCCTAAACAACAATCCAGCAACAAAATCCATTTATTTCAACACAAAATCAAGATACGAATCAAACATCAAAAAGTGCCAAAATTTCAGAAACACAATACAACCTCATTTCTCAATCTTTTTCAAAAGTAACAAGTTTAGTGAACTCAGGGAAGCATGCTTTATCATTTAGAAACAAGAAATAGAGGTTCTGGAAAAATGAAATGCCATAGCTACCTGAATCGAAGCTTTCAAACCAGGAGCTTCTGGGCCAGTTTCTTGCTTCTAAACAGCTCCAATGACCTCTCCAAAGTGTTTGCCAGGCTTGTTTGAAGTTTATTTGGACTGGTTTGAGAGATTGAACAAGTTCTGTTCAGGGTCAGGTGATGATCGTGTTTTTGATTCAATGGCTTTCAAGCTGTTTTGAGGGTTGGTTTGTGTTCAGTGAAGCATGGTGAGATGGTTTGTGAAGTTGGTTTGTATGTTTGTGGCCTGTGTGATGATTTTCGAAAGCTCTTGCAAGATGAGGTGAAAATGTGAATGCTGTGTTGTGGTGTGTTTCAGGCTTGCCTCTTGTTGTGTTTGGCTTGCCTTTTCTTTGTATAAACAAATGCCATTGGTCAGAAGAAGTGACATGTGCTTTATTGATTGGTATGGGTGCTTTTGCCAAAATGTCAAAGTTGTGTAAGAAGGGCATGGGCTACTTGCTAGCTAAGTACAAGGAGTGTGTCCTGCGCAGCATGGTGTGAGGAAAAGCCTAGGATTGATCAGCAAGCTAGCAAGCAAGTGGATGAGAAGCTATGATGAGTTTCGCAACTTGGTTCACTTTTGCCTCTTATGAAAAATCTTGTTCCATAAACTATAAAAATGTGTAATTCTTTGGTCCATTCTGAACTTTAGATGTCACATGATCATGTTGTGTGGATTAGAAGTGCATTTGATAGCTTTAGAACACTTGATCAAGTCATTTTGCAAAATACCTCTTTGGTAGAAACTTTGAAATTTTGTGATTTTTGCCAACTTTGACAAGCCATAACTTTTGATCCAAAATGAATTAGGTCATGTTCTTGTACTTTTTGAAAAGGGGAAGATCTATTCTATAACTTTCATGACCAAAGTTTTTCCATTTGAAGCTTTTTTGAATCAAAAAGTAAAGGTTGAAAAGGTTGCCTAAAATGGCAATTTCATTAAAAGTCAAACTTGCCCAAAAAGTCAACTTTGCAAAAACTTGAAGTTCTTGAATTTTGTAAGCTTCTAACATCTTTCATGATCAAATAAAGATCACATACAATCAAAATGATGAAGAATGCCCTTTGGTTGGGTCATTGGGGGCCTCAGATGCCCTGATTTTGCACTGACTTGCTTGAAAAGTCAACTCTTGATCAGATGACTTCCCTATGGAATTTCTTCATGAAAATTGATATGCATACTCCCTATACCATATAGAGACCAATAGAAACAAGAATGACCAAAAAATTTGGAGTCATGGCCTCTGAAACCAAAACCCTAATTTTAGGTCATCTGTGTAGTCAAGCCTGGCTCTGCTTCCATACCATTCTCAGTTCTTGTGATTCTTTGACATTCTTGACTTTGAGAGGATATAATATGATATTTGAACACACATAGACCCCTTTGAAGTGATTGTTGACTTTTGGAGTGGCCCATGAAGCTCTTGGATTGCTCAGATCACAAACCCTAGATGCAGATGACTTGGAACCTATGCAGTGAATCAAAAATGTGATATGAGATGGTATGATTGAGTTTATGCATATGAAAATGATCACAAGCCATGGTGTGAATGGGTGAGGGCAAATTTGGGGTGTTTACAGCTGCCCCTATTCAAACATGAGTTAGCTGTGTAGGGTGTAAGCGACGGCTTATCAGGCAAACAAGATAACTCGTGGTTGAATACCAAAGACAGTCCAAAATTTGCACTCACTGAATGAAGAAGAAAAGGGATATAGATTGTAAAAAGAAAATAAAGTATATTGTAAAGTGTGGGCGACGGAGGATGACCGTCGAGCAGAGGACGACTGCTGGGTAAAGAGCAATGACGGGGACGGCCGACATGCTGGGCAAAGTGCGGAAAATAAAGCAATGACGGGGACGGCCGACATGCTGGGGATAAAAGAATTATGATGGGGACGGCCATCAAGTAAAGCTGTAAAATTCTCTGGGGATTAATGAAACATGACGGGGACGGCCATCAAGTTCACAAAGTAAAGTAACCAACGATGGGGACGGCCATCGGGCTAAACTGATGAAGGACGATCATCAGGAAAAGGAAAAGGGACCACGACGGGGACGGCCATCGGGTTAAAGAATAAATGAAATAAACAGATGATGAGGTACGGTCATCAAAGGTGAAGGACGATCACCTAGCAGGGGACGGCTGCTCTGTTGGGGGTAAGATGAGGGACGGTCATCTAAGGTGGAGGACGACCACCTGGCAGGGTACAGCTGCCGAAAATATCGCGACATAGGACGAATGCCGGATAAAAGGTCAACGATGGGGACGGCCATCGGACGAGCATGATGAAGGACGATCATCAAGAGGTGGAGGACGACCACCTAGCAGGGGACGGCGGCTCTCAAGGTTTGTCTTGACATAGGACGAATGTCAGATAACCAAAGTCGACAATGGGGACGGCCATTGGATAAAATGATGAAGGACGATCATCAAAAGGTGGAGGACGACCACCTAGCGGGGGACGGCTGCCAAATATCACGACATAGGACGAATGTCGGATAGAAAAACAACGATGGGGACGGCCATCGGATGAGCATGATGAAGGACGATCATCAAGAGGTGGAGGACGACCACCTAGCAGGGTATGGCTGCTCTCAAAGCTTATTATGACACAGGACGAGTGTCATAAGAGAAAATTTTACTTCGTTGGCGATCTACTGGGGAATAGTAAACACGGACGAGTGTTTACATCCAAGAAACAAAAGGTATAAGTGTTTAGATGTTTGTGTATGGATTAAAGATGCGGACGAGCATCCCTAAGGCTACGATACAGACGAGTATCGGGTAGAAACAAATACTGACACGTGTTCAGAGATGATGATACGGACGAGTATCAACTGGTTAACAGAGAACACGGATGAGTGTTGAATCTGAGGGGACTCTTCTGGTGAATAGTAGACACAGACGAGTATGTATATTCGAGAAAACAAGAGTGTTTGACACAGTGTATGGATTAAAGATGCGGACGAGCATCCTTAAGACTATGATACGGACGAGTATCAGGTAGAAACAAACGCTTGACGCATGTTCTGAGATGATGGTACGGACGAGTACCATCTGGTTAACAAAGAACAAGGACTAGTGTTGAATCTGCGGGGATATATAAATGGTGTATACAAGATACGGACGAGTATCTGTATGAGTAACATGAGCAGTAAGTATGAGTGATGTATAGACGAGTGTTTAATCTGCTGGGGGGGTGACACGGACGAGTGTCAAAAGGAGAAGAGTATAGTATAAACAAGTATCTGATGTACAAAGTGTTTATGTTACTACACTAGGGAAAATGACATGGACGAACGTCAAGGAATTTTATAAGCATATGTGAGTGCAAAGAGGATGCCTTTGGCTTTCTACTGGGGATATGACACGGACGGGTGCCACAAGGAGTATATACTGGTGTTTGGGAATGTAAGGTAACTGTGTTTGCTGGGGAATCTGGAGGGAGTTTTCTGTATATGGATGGATTGTCATTATTCACAAGTGTTTGATTCAGACCATGACTTATGATTATGCAATATGTTTGCTTTTTTCCGTAATGCTCCGTATTAGACGGAATGCTACGCTTCGTGGGTGAATATGATGCAAATGCCATGATTATGCAAAGATACCAAACTGGGACTCGGATCCCGTTGCTGTGAAGATTTCAGGTCGATCTGTTTGAAGTGGACATCCCAGCTGGGAATGAGATCATTGGTAGATCCAACAAGATGTATCTGTTTGGGGGGAATAAGTCACTGATAGACCCATCCTGGTAATAAGGGATCCAGCTGGGGTTTGTAGAAGCTTTCGTCACTCTATTGTGATCCCTTCGTGCGTTGCTCTTCTGGATAGAGGCTGAAACTCTGTGGGGAGATGGTTCCCTGACTTTTTTACTCAGCTGAGGGGGAAACAAGGTTGGCACCTCGGCTGGGGAGAAATAGCAAGTGGAAACTCAGATGGGGAGAAGACACTTTGGGTGCTAAGGCTGAGTGTTGATTTGTCAGCTTGCTGGAGTGAAGCTTTCATGCCCCATGTTGCGCCTTTGAATACCTGCAATCCTGAAAAGGCAGAGAAACGCACAAGTGATCCCGAGGTATCCTTTACTGGATTCCGTCATAGGAGTTTAGACACTCCTGAGAGTAAGTATATTTCCTGCAAGCATGTGACTTTTATTATTATTATTATTATTATTATTTTGAAGATAAGCATCTGTATTCAGGAAATCAGTTTTTCTTAAGACATCAGACATTTTTGCAAATAAAAATGTTCAAAACGAAACATGACTGAAAATCTGATTTTATTAATTCATGTGCCCTTAATTGGCGAGGTACAGTCAAGGAAACATATCCCCTGAAATGAGGAGATTGTTACAAATTGAGAAACAAAATGCTGGCAATGTTGACGCCGCTTCGAGGAGCTTCCCTTTTGCTATGACTCGTATGACATTTGACGTTCTTCTCGTCTTGCTTTCTGAAGAAGGCTGATTCTGAAAGAAGCTTGATCCTTTTGAAGCTTACCAAGTTGTAAACGATACAGACGAATTCAGAATGCAGTTGTTCGCTTATTCCCTTATTTTGCCTGGATTGCCCTTTCGGGTTTTCAATCCATCGGGATACCCATTTTTGCCTGAGTTGTCCAATGCGGCTTTTCAACTCAGCGGGTGTACATTTTTTTTGTTTATTTTCCCTTATTTTTTCCCGAGTCTTTTATTCTGTTTTTGACTCGCCGGGATGCCCTATTTTTGCCTGGACTTACATTCTGTTTTTGTGTCCAGCGGGTCATTTTTATGCAAAGTATTTTTTAACTGCATCTGAATTCACAGGGGACGGGAAATCTTCACCATCCATGGTGCTGAGCATCAGTGCTCCACCAGAAAAAATTTTCTTTACTACAAATGGTCCTTCATAATTCGGAGTCCACTTGCCCCTGTGGTCTGTATGGGGAGGGAGGATTCTCTTCAGCACAAGATCTCCTACTTGGTACTCTCGGTGCCTGACTTTCTGATCGAAGGCTCTCTTCATTCTTTTCTGATACAACTGCCCATGACAGATTGCAGCCAGCCTCTTCTCTTCAATCAGACTCAGTTGTTCATATCGGGACCGGACCCACTCTGCTTCGTTTAGCTTAACGTCCATCTATACCCGTAGGGAGGGTAATTCAACTTCAACTGGCAGGACTGCTTCCATACCATACACAAGCTGATACGGTGTTGCCCCAGTGGATGTTCTGATTGACATGCGGTACCCATGCAAGGCAAATGGTAGCATCTCATGCCAGTCATTGTAAGTAACTACCATCTTCTGCACAATCTTCTTGATATTCTTATTAGCTGCCTCAACAGCGCCATTCATCTTTGGCCTGTAAGGAGAAGAATTGTGATGTTGGATCTTGAAGTCCCGGCATAGCTCTGCCATCATTTTGTTGTTCAAGTTGGAACCATTATCAGTAATGATTCGCTCGGGAACTCCGTACCGACAGATGATATCCCTCTTCAGAAATCTGGCTACCACTTGCCTTGTAACGTTTGCATAGGAAGCTGCTTCGACCCACTTGGTGAAATATTCAATGGCAACCAGGATGAATCTATGTCCATTCGAAGCGGTTGGCTCAATCTTGCCAATCATGTCAATGCCCCACATAGCAAAGGGCCAAGGTGAAGACATCACATTCAAAGGATTGGGAGGCACATGCACCTTATCCGCATAAATCTGGCATTTATGACATTTTCTGGCGTAGGCACAACAGTCAGCATCCATCGTGATCCAGTAATAACCTGATCTCAGCAACTTTTTAGTCATGGCATGCCCTCCAGCATGGGTACCAAAGGATCCTTCGTGCACTTCATGCATTAACAAGTCTGCCTCTGTTCTATAAACGCATCTGAGGAGTACCATATCAAAGTTTCTCTTATACAGGGATCCATCAGTGTTCAGGAAGAAACTACCAGCAAGCCTTCTCAAAGTCTTCTTATCATTGGAAGATGCCCCAGGTGGGTATGTCTGATCCTCTAAGAAACACTTAATGTCATGGAACCAAGGCTTATCATCCTTGACAACATCTGCCGCGAACACATATGCTGGTCTGTCAAGTCTAGACACTGAAATCTGAGGTACAAAGTTGGCAGCTTGAACTTTGATCATGGATGAAATGGTGGCAAGAGCATCTGCAAATTGATTCTCGTCCCGAGGGATATACTCAAGCTTGACTGTTCTGAAGAAAGTCAATAACCTTCTTGTATAATCCCTGTAAGGTATCAGATGATCTTGGTGGGTGTACCATTTGCCGTTGGTTTGATTGATTACCATAGTT
Organism: Lathyrus aphaca; assembly: GCA_963966055.1. NCBI lineage: Eukaryota > Viridiplantae > Streptophyta > Magnoliopsida > Fabales > Fabaceae > Lathyrus > Lathyrus aphaca. The sequence continues at coordinate 169,237,821 of OZ014523.1, forward strand.
GAATCTCCGAATACGGTCAATGTCTTGATCCTGAGGTCAATGGCTTCCTCAAGACCCATAATGCAAGCTTCGTATTCAGCTTCGTTGTTAGTGCAGTTGAAAGTGAGTTTTGCCGAGAAAGGCATGTGAACTCCTTTAGGTGTAATGAGTACTGCACCAACACCACGACCATTCATATTAACAGCCCCATCAAACATCATAGTCCATTCTTCTTCCAGGTCAGGCCCTTCAGTGTGAATAGGCTCTTCATGATCTTTTGCTTTTATGAACATGATGTCTTCATCAGAGAAGTCAAATCTCATAGGCTGGTAATCATCAATAGGTTGCTCAGCAATATATTCAGACAATACACTGCCCTTGATGGCTTTCTGAGAAGTGTACTGGATGTCATATTCTGTGAGGATCATTTGCCATCTTGCGACCCGTCCGGTAAGAGCTGGCTTCTCAAATATGTACTTAACTGGGTCCATCTTTGAGATCAACAAAGTAGTGTGGGTCAACATATACTGTCTCAGTCGGCGAGCAGCCCACGCTAAAGCACAGCAAGTTTTCTCGAGCAGTGAATAACGTTGTTCACAGTCGGTAAACTTTTTGCTTAGGTAGTATATTGCATACTCTTTTCGACCAGACTCGTCATGCTGGCCCAGCACACACCCCATTGACTCTTCTAATACTGTCAAGTACATTATCAGAGGTCTTCCTTCAACTGGAGGCATAAGGATTGGAGGTTCTTGCAAGTATTCCTTGATCTTGTCAAAAGCCTTCTGACAGTCTTCGTTCCACCTGACCGTTTGTTCTTTTCTCAACAGCTTGAACAAAGGTTCATAGGTTGCTGTAAGGTGAGATATGAACCTTGAAATGTAGTTCAATCTGCCTAAGAACCCTCGAACTTCTTTTTCAGACTTTGGTGCAGGCATTTCTTGAATGGCTTTGACTTTATCAGGGTCAACTTCAATCCCTTTCTTGCTCACAATAAAACCCAGCAGCTTACCAGATCGCACCCCGAATGTGCACTTGTTGGGATTCAATTTTAGTTGGTACTTCCTCAGACGCTTGAATAGTTTTAGCAGATTTACCAGGTGGTCTTCTTCAGTGAGGGACTTGGCAATCATGTCATCCACATAACATTCGATTTCTTTATGGATCATGTCATGGAATAATGTAACCATAGCCCGTTGATACGTTGCACCAGCATTCTTCAGTCCGAATGGCATCACCTTGTAACAGAACGTGCCCCAGGGTGTGATAAAAGTTGTCTTCTCCATGTCTTCAGGTGACATTTTAATCTGATTGTATCCTGAAAATCCGTCCATGAAGGAGAATATCGAGAACTGAGCCGTATTATCAACCAATACATCAATGTGAGGTAATGGGAAATCATCTTTCGGGCTGGCTCTGTTCAGATCCCGGTAGTCAACACACATTCTTACTTTGCCGTCCTTCTTAGGCACAGGCACAATATTAGCAACCCACGGTGGATAGCTAGTTACAGCAAGGAACCCGGCGTCCCATTGCTTTTGTACCTCTTCTTTGATTTTCATTGCCATATCCGGGCGAGTACGGCGCAGTTTCTGTTTAACCGGCGGGCATTCTTCTCTTAAAGGCAGCTTGTGCACAACAATGTCGGTGTTCAAACCTGGCATATCTTGATAAGACCAAGCAAACACATCCACATACTCTTGAAGCAGGTCAATCAGTTGTCTCTTCACTGAGTCTTGTAAGCAGGCCCCGATTTTAACTTCTCTCACGTCTTCATCTGTACCAAGATTGATCGTCTCTACCTCCTCCTGATGAGGAGTGATAACCTTCTCCTCTTGTCTCAACAATCTGGCTAGCTCTTCAGGAAGCTCGTAATCTTCTTCAACCCCTTCATCAGCTTGATTGATTGGATTGTCAAAGTCATACGAAGTCATAGCCGTGCTGTTGTCGGTGCAGTCTGGAAGGCACACTCTGCAAGGGTTCAGTTTGTTCATTTTAGTGATTTGATTTTAATCTTGTTTAGAAAAGTGAAACAAAGTTGTCATTTTGAAAACATTGCCATTTATTTTTTGTACAAAAAGAAAAATGGAAAAATAGTAAGCGGAAAAGAAAAAGACTCATTTGCAAAAGATGTCTGATATTTCATTGATTAATCTTGTTGCACAAAAATTACAGATGGCCCGATTACAAAATGAGTCTTGTCATCTTGGGCAAGATGCAAGACTTGATGCATGCTTAAAAATACAGGAAATAATAATTACTCTGCAGGAGTAACTCTTATAATTTCCTGGGAAGACCAGTTTGAGATACTGCTCCCCGGGATCTTTGGACGGATCCAACTCTCCAGGTTGTGGTCGCTTTCATCCTCGTCTTCCAAATTGTTGACAGCATCAGGGGTGAGCATCCCCCCACTAACAAAGTTGGGCTCCTTAGCAGCCTCTGCTTGATCTTGTTGAGTTGGTTTGTAACCCAACCCAAATCTATCCTCCTTCTTCTCTACGGGCAGCAACTTGCCCCAGCCTTGGGCAGTCCCTTCTTCAACAACCTTCCGGGCTTGTTGATAAGATGTCATTGAGGTTCCAGGTACAGCAGATGTTTCATTTATGTTCAAGGCCTCAAACCCTTGACTCATCGTTTCATGGATCTCCCCATCCATCTCAATGTATTTGTATGTAGCCAGATGGCTAACAAAAATATCTTCCTGTCCACAAATAGTAACGACTTGGCCCTCCCACTCGAATTTTAACTTCTGGTGAAGGGTAGACGTAACTGCGCCAGCGGCATGAATCCATGGTCTACCCAACAAACAGCTGTAGGCAGGCTGAATGTCCATCACGTAGAAGGTTGTTTTGAAAGTTTGTGGGCTAATCGTTATAGGAAACTCAACTTCCCCCAGAACTGATCTCTTAGAACCGTCGAAGGCTCTTACTACCAAGTTACTGGGACGTAATGCCAATCCGTCATACTCTAGCTTCACAAGGGATTTTTTAGGTAAGACATTGAGGGATGATCCTGTGTCTACCAGCACATGGGAAAGAACTGCACCTTTACATTCCATGGTAATGTGCAAAGCCTTGTTATGATTGCGGCCTTCCGTAGTCAAATCAGTGTTGGTGAACCCTAGTCCATGACTAGCATTAACATTTCCAACCACAGCTTCTAACTGATTGACGGTGATCTCTTCTGGCACATAAGCTGCGTGCAAGACTTTTAGTAGTGCGTTCCGATGAGCCTCGGAGCACATGAGCAATGCTAGAATAGAGATCTTGGAAGGCGTCTGGTGAAGCTGGTCCACTATCTTGTAATCACTTTTCTTGATGATTCTCATGAATTCATCAACTTCTTGATCAAAAGGTGTTTTCAAAGCCTCTTTAACAATTTGCTCTTCTTGCACCATGCTCTTCCCTTTTGCCTTGGCAGCAGCTTCTGCTTCAGCAGTGGGTCTTTGAATTTGTGGGGCAAAGAGACGTCCGCTTCGAGTGAAGCCTCCGCCTCCCCCCACATTGTCTATTTGTGGTGAAGAAGTTGATGATTCAAGAGTGATTTTCTGTCCTTCGCAGTATAGATCGGAGCCGTAATGCCAAGGGATGGCATTACTGCTTTCATAAGGTACTGGCCCAGGCACTGTGATAGTGACTGGACTGATGGCAGCTGCAGAAGGGACCATGATAGTTTGTGGATCATAGTATATTGTGACTGGTGCTCTGATGGGAGTGGCGTTTTGTGAGTTGTAGGCAGAATCATTTTCAGGATCATAATAAATTGTAACTGTTGAGACATTTGTTGTTGAAGCTATAGGAGACATTGTTGAATGGATGGGTGTTGTTGTTGTAGGAGATTCTGAATAAAGGGGTGCTGAAGTTGTAGAAGGGATGTTTGCTGATATTTGGTCCGTTGAAGTAACAGATGAAGCATTTGTTGATGAGATTGAAGAGTTGCTTGGAACAATGGTTGTTGTATTTGTAGAAGACTCGGGGATTGTTGTTAAGGAGACTGCTGGATTGGTAGGTATTGATGTTGTGATTTGAAGCAGGCCACTCTGGATGAGACCATCTATGCCATCTCTCAAGTTATCACAACCATTCACTGAAATGTTGCAATAAGCACACCCTAACTCACATCCCGGGAATATTTGACATTCAAGGAGTTGAGCTTTAATCTCCACCAAAGGTGTCCGAATCTGACCCACACTGGTTATCAAGTAAGACGGCTTGTCTTCTTCAATAGCATTGATTCTGGGGCCACCATGGTTTGGCATAGGGTTCTTGTTAACATTTGGTGGTGGTGCAAAGTTTAGAGCTTTAGAGTCCACCAGGTCTTGTACCTTCATGTGCAAGGCTCTGCACTTCTCTGTACTGTGGCCAGGTGCATTTGAATGAAAAGCACATCTGGCGCTGGCGTCATAATTTCTAGGCAAACTGGCAGGATCTGGAGGTGCCAATGTCCTTAGCTCAACCAGGTTGAGCTTTAGGAGTTGTGGCAGTAATGTGGCATATGGCATAGGGATCGGATCGATCACCCTATTGGCCTGAGAAGGTCTCTGTTGGAACGGTCTTTGCTGATTGTTGTTGCTGGTGTTGTTGTAATTTCTCTGAGGAGGATACTGAGTTTGTTGTTGATAATTTTGTTGTTGTGGTTGATAAGCTGGTTGTGGATGAATTGGAGAGGGAATGGTGACTGCTGCCACAGACCTATGAACATATTGGGGTCTGCCCCTGTTGGTATGGATAGCATTGGTCTCACCAGTTCTTCTTGGGCCCACAAAAGGCTTCCTTGTGTTGCTGGATGAGCTGTCACCGTTGTCAGAAATTTTGCCCATCTTTAATAGGCTCTCAATTCTTTCTCCAGCTATAACGACATCTGCAAAGCTGGTAGAAGAAAAGGCAGCTAGCCTATCAATGTATGTTCCTTGGAGGGTGTTCATAAACATATCAGCCATCTCCCTCTCTGACATGGGTGGCTGGACAGCAGCAGCAAGCTGTCTCCACCTCTGGGCGTACTCCCGGAAGCTTTCTCTAGATGATTGTGACATTCCCATCAGGAGGGTCCTGTTGGGAGCCATATCCAAATTATATTGGTATTGTCTGATAAAGGCCTCAGCCAGGTCTTTCCAACATCTGATGGTGGCTCTAGTCAGATGTGAATACCATTCCCTTGAAGCTCCCGTTAAGCTATCCTCAAAATAAAACATCCATAGCTTTTCGTCCATGGTATAGGCCTTCAGCCTCCCCAGAAAGGATTGCAAGTGGGTCCGTGGGAAGGAAGTCCCGTTGTACTTCTCAAAGCACGGTGGTTTAAATTTGTGGGGAATCTTGACCCCGTCCACTAGGCCCATGTCCATAACATCAAAACCCAAGGAGTTTTGAGACTCTAAGGACCTTAATTTTTCAGCAATTTCATCCAGCCTTCTGTCATAGGCCTCATCCCCAGCTCCCATCACTGTGAATTGATCTTCCTGGGGGTCTTCTTGCAGTACCCTGCCTGTAGTAGCATTCCCTTGCACATTAGCAGGGATGTTGATCTCTGGATGAAGGTGGGGTCCAAATACAGGGGGGTTGATATGGGGCTGAACCCTCTCGTTGTTGCTTGTCCCACCAGTCCCTAGATGGGGATCTTCCTGAGTCTGCCTCTCTACCATTGCTCTTAATCTCTCTTGGCTTTGGGCCATATTATTCATCACCTCCATAAATTGCGTCATCTGAGCCCTCATTTCCAATCTTTCATTGGCCATTTGGTTCCTGACCTCTGTAAGGTCCTGTTGTACCTGGTCCATCTGTATACCCGGAAGGTTGTTGCGGGTTGGATATCTGTGTGGACGGTTAAGTGGGAACACCCGACGTCGAGCAATAGTTCCTGAGATCACAACAGAGTTAGTAACAAAAACAAAACAAACCTACAAAACAAACAAAGGTTAGCATGCAATGCAGTATGCTTATTTGCTTCCAAGGTATCCGGATTGGCACCTGGTTTTGACCTTTCCAGACCCCTGAGGAGGATGCTTGTGATGTTGCTTGAAAGAAACTCAGATTGAACAAACTGATACATACATTACAGAAAGTGAATAATACACAGCTGTTTTTTACAATACATGCCCTCTGAGGGGTCAAAATACAACATAAGAAAATAAAAGTACATGAAATGAAATCAACAACAAGCAAAAGTCAGACACCAAGACCAAACTCATCCTCCTGAACTTCCTTGAGAAGTGCCTCAGTCACAGGATCAGCTGGACGCTCTGTGAGGTTCCTGATAAGGAGATTCCTGGTAGTAACAGCTGCAGTTAGCTTCTTGTGTTGACTCTGGTCCTTTGACCTCTTCACTCCAGCTCTAATCTTCAACTCTGAGATTTCTCTTTGGGCTGCTAGCAGGGCTTCCTGTTGCTCTTTTGCACTAGCCTCCAGCTGCTCAACCTTGTCCTGAGTCCTTTTATCTTCCAGAGTACGAGCTTCGGTGATCCTGACCCACCTGGCTTGACTCTCCTTCAGATACAAATTAGTTCGGGCCTTTTGGAACTGAGCCTCCTTGCAGGCATTCTTCAAAATCTGTTCTCCAGCCCTTGACTTCTTGATGTAATCCTCTGACTTTTCAATCCTGGCCAGATGTTCCACCCTTAGCTTTTCTAAACTCTCAATGTCCAGCCGACCATTACTCCTCTCCCAGAGGGTCTTCTGCAGAGCCTGAGTCAACTTCTCATTTCTCTCTTTCAAATTCTCAAACTCCTCTAAGCTGACAGTGACAGGAGGTGGGGCTGAGGATGGTCCAGGTATATCTTCCATGGTGAAGGGCATCCCAGAAAATTGAGCCCTGGCATGAGACCACTCATAATACTGTGCTGAGGCCACATTGTTGCATTTTCCCAGAATGGTTACTCCTTTAGTCTGGACATTGTCCCAAGCCCAGGATGCTTGCCTGACAATAGCCAGGTTAGGCTTAATTTCACAGTAAAGAGTCTCAGCCAAGTCTTGTGCTTTAGGAGGGTGGACCAATGCATAGCCCAGTTGTCTTTTGAATAGCAAAGGGTTGTAGTTGATGCAACCCTTTACTCCTATCAGAGGTACATTGGGAAATTGCCCACAACTGGTAATGATATCCCTGCCTTTTGTGCTTTAAGTGCACCATCTGATATCAGCTGAAGTTAAAGCAGTGAGTCTTCTAGCCCAGTTCCTCTGCTGATGAGGATTCAAAAATGCATCAGTCTTGGGCAAGTGCTTGAGCAGCCAGGTATGGAACAGGGGAGCACAGCACCTCACCAATCTTCCTCTTTGCTTTTCATTCCTTTGGTGGACAGAGTAGTAGAAATCTCCCAGTAAGGTGGGCACTGGGTTCCTCAGGATGAAAAGATGGATTGCATTCTTGCTAACAAACCTAGGCTCATCTGCAAATAATATGATCCCATATATGTGTAATACCTCAAAATTTTCCCTCTCATTTCCTCAACATTTTGCATAGCATTTTGCATATATGGATTCATAAAATAACCAAAAACATTGCATCATATATAGCATAGCCGAGGCGTGGGTATGTGATCAATGATCGGAGCAACCGAAAGTTATGAAGAGGCTACCGAAGGGCCACAAAGCTTCTCAACCTTGTGCAAAGGGTTCACAATATCCCACAAGTCTTCACTTGAAGCCACAAGTCATGGAAAGTTTTGGTTTGATTGAAGGAGGCAAGCAGTGCAATACTTCTTGAGGGAAAAGAGCCGAATTAGGGTTTCATTTCTACAGGGCTTCTACATAAATTTTTGAGTCGAAGTGGATTTCTTTGACTTATATATGATGTCAAGTGCCTAGGGTTCAAATCTCGTCCACAAATTCATTTTGGAAGGGGTTCGACTGGCCGGACGACGGAAAATCGAGGAATTGGAGAAAAGGCAATCGGGCTAGGTAAAAAGGGTCGACTCCGGACTTTTAAGATCGAGATCGTGAAATTAGGGTTACAATGATCCTATGGTTCAAACTTGATCAAGAAATGATGGAGGAATCATAGAAAAACCAAAGAAAAATCATTTGAAAGGTAGTTAGTTTCACCATTTCCCTCCACCTTTCCTTCCACTTTCTTTCCACACTTCCTTTCATTCTTTCCGTCTCATTTTTCCACTTCAATTCCACTCCATTTCCCTTGGAAACTTCCACCACCTTCCACCATTTTCTAGAGTGTTCCAAGGAATATTCCCTTTTCCAACCCTAACCCTAACTAACTTCCAAACCTAATTTTGGATCCCAAACCTAATATTTGGGCCCCAAACCCAAACCTAGCTCCTAGCCTAGTCTCTATTTAAGCCATTTTCATCCAAACAAAAAGGGTTGAACACCATTTTCCAATCTCACTCTTTGATAAGCACTTTTTTCTCTCACTTTTCCTCTCCCTCTCACCAAAGCTTTTTCAAATAAGCTCTTCAAGTTTCACATTGAAACTTGAAGATCTTGAAGCTTAAGTCTCCAACCTTCATATTTTGTGGATTGAAGAAGGATAAGCTACTGAATTTTGTGAGGATTATCGACTTATCAGAAGCACATGAAGATTCAAGCTCAAGAACGCATTTATTTTGCGATTTCTTGGTTTTCGGTTTTCTCTTCGATTCAAGCTCCGATTCTTGCAACAATCACCGAAGCACTCCTCCGCTTCGTAGGTTGGTGATCTTAATCATTTCTTCTTTAAGTTATTCTCTCCATCTCGCCATTTTTGGCATTCTTTAAGTGCTTTTCGCTTTGTTTAAAATCAATTCCGTTTCGATTATGTTTGCTTGTGATTTGTGATTTTGGTTGAATTTGGATTTAAGGTGTTAATAGATATAGGTTCTACCATGTGTAAATAAGCTCCAATTGAGTAGAAATTTGTGTTAGCATGATTAAGTGGGGGTTAGGATTGTTTAGAAGGAAGATTGTGGCCAAAAGCACTTTTTTCAAAAAGCATTTTTCACTTTTTTTTCAGTGTTAACCGGTTAACGCATTTGGTTAACCGGTTAACGCATGCGTTTTTGGCCAGAATGCTGTATTTTTCTGCCCGTTAACGGGTTAACCTATATGGTTAACCGGTTAACGCTGTTAATTTTTGGTTTTTTAGCCTATTTTCTTGCTCAATCTTGCTTCCTAGTGCCTCTAATGTTCATGTATGCTTAGGTAGTGATTTTAGGGAATTTTTGGGTCCATTTCCAGTAGCCAATTTATTTTTTTCGAGTCGTTTCGACATGATTCCATTTACTTTTCTATGTTTTGTGTTAAAGGTGCAAATGTGATATAAGTGATTCTTGATGTTGTTTGCTACACTTTAATCATTTGTTTCACATGTTAATTGCTTGCTTAAATCTAACATATGCTTCATGATTATTGTCATTGCTTGCTTGATTGATAAAGTGATTAAATACCATGTTGATTTTTTTGCCAAAAGTGATTAAATGCTTCACATGTTCATGCAAGTTTCTTGTGCTTAATTGACCATATCTTAACATGAGTTCAATTCTGATTTTATGCCATGCATGTGTAACAATTGATGCTTGTAGTGATACTTGTTCAATCTCATGATAAAATGCTCATGTGTGCAACATGAAAAAAGTATGTTTGTTCTTGATTGATCATTGTCATTTTTAATCAAATAGATGATGTAAATAAATTCACATGTTTGAGTTCATTTTGTGATGCATGTAGATTCATGTCAAGTGACATTAATGTGTTGTTTATCATTCACTTTGTGCACATAAATAAAAATAATCAAATTTGGATTTTGCATTTCATAACTGTTTTTGTATATAGCTGCTGTAAAATACTTGTTTGTTGTATTAGTATGATGTGTGTGACTTTCTACACCTACTTTTTCATGTTGCATGCTGGCTGTAAAAAGCTGGTGGGTGTTAGGCTTAGTTTCATAGCTGTTTGTGTATTAAGGGGCTGTAATAGGTGTTGTATTTTGATTTTAGCATTTTTCTAGTTCCTTTAGGATTAAAATAGAGTCTAGTTTAGGTCTAAGGTGCCTTAGAATTTAATTAGGATTTAATTAATGTGTGTTTGCCTTATTCTTTTTAATAAAAATGTGCATTAACACTTGTTTTGTAGTGGGGAAGATTGAGGTAAGTTTACTCCACTTTATCCTTTATTTTTTATGCATTTCTTTTAGGCTTTTTAATTCATTTTTCCTTCCATATTTGTGATTGGTAGGATTCCCCATTGTTAGGACCAACTTATCTTCCTTAGGAAGTAAGTTGCATCCTTTTTCCTTTTTTTCTTTTCCTTTTTCCATTAGGAATAGAAAACCTCACTAACCACTAGGATCACTTTGTAAATACATAATACATTAGGATTGAGTCTTAGTCCCTTAGATTTTTCCTTTTATCAACTTGAGTCATTCTCTTTCTCATCTCAAAAGAAAAGCAATAAAACACTTAATAAAAACCGAACAATCTTGTACGACACGAGACTTTGTTGCGGAGTGTTTATACGCGTCCTGTTTCGGGGCGAGGTGTAAATACTTCCCGCGATGGATAGGTCTTAGTACAAGACAGTTCACAAACAAATTCAAAAACACTTCTCTTAAAAGCCAAAAACAAATAATAAGCGACTATCCTGCGGGAACTTCTTTTCTCATCTCATTCACTCACATCGCGAACTCGCGGCGACTTGTCACACATGCAAGACGGTAAACGCACTCGTACCAGACGAGCCTGCAACACCTGAGCATAGACATACGCAGTTCCAGCTGTAAAAAACATAAACAAATAGTTCCCGCCTTAGTTAGGCAAACTACGTCGACTCTGATCCTCATTATCCCGATGAGGTACGTAGGCAGCGGGGTAGGGCCCGTTCGAGCACATTCTTTATTTTCCCTACATTTCCCCTTTTCTTTCCATTCTCTCTTCTTATTCCTTTCTCATTTTCCATTCCCTTTATTCCAGTTAGCAGTTTTATTCAGCAGCATCTTATTTTCTCACCCTTTGAAACAAGCAAGCAAGCGTGGATCCCGTCGGGTACGACGGACGATCTGGGGTGCTAATACCTTCCCAGTTCGTAACCGACTCCCGAACTCAGATCTTTGGTTCGCAGGACCTCGTCCTTTTCCTTCTTCCTCAGGTTTGTGCAACATTACCTTTCCCATTCATTCGGGATAAAAATGTCTGGCTGGCGACTCTAACCTTTCCGCGCCACTTTCGCGTTTGTACTAGGATGAAAATCCCGGGAGCGACAGCTGGCGACTCTGCTGGGGACTAACTTGATTCTTCCGGTTTCCCTTGTAGAGTCAATCCTAGCGCCTGTTTGGTTTTGTTTCTTTGGGTGTATATATGTTGTTGCTGAGCGCTTTAGTTTAGCTTTACTGTTTTTATTTACAGTTTTATTTACAGCTTTACTTTACCGCATTTATTTACCGCTTTCAGTATTTTATTTTCCATGCATCATATTATACTGGACTGTCTGGCTGTGCTGGTTTTCATTTTTTCTGTGGGTTGGGAGTTACTGTGAGATAAGCCAACTACCCGACTTGAGTGCACCCTAGGACTTAGAGTGGTTCCACTTTGGCTTCATGGCATCTTGCTATGTTGGTAGTAGTGAGTTCCACACCTTGACTTGCGACCTTCTCGGGAATGTATTGATACCGGAATCTTTCTGGGTTGATGCGCTACCTTGATAGTTATGTGCAGTCAGGGGACCGATCATTTAGAACCTTTGTGGAAACATCCCTCTCCAGTGATGACGGTGGCAGACCACATTTGTTGGCAAACCCACTCGCATCCGAGGGCCCACTGGGAACTCGCATAGGATGGCCTGGTTCTCTCATAGGAATTCAGTTAAAGCAAACTATTCGTATGACGATAGTATTGTACCCTTCGGGATGAATGTACTATTGTTTCTCGACTCAGTGCTTGAAGCTGGAAACTTGTGAGAGATGCTTGTTCTTTCCGGACTCAACTGAGACCTCCCTGAGTAGTACATAATGCCAAACCGATTCCCTGATTTGGTCATGAACCACTTCTCGGAAATGGTGAACGTATTATTGCTATTCGGCTTTGAGAGTCCGCGATGTTGACCCGAGTAGCATACCCGTGAGATTGGGAGGGGTTTACAGGTTTGCAGGAACCCTGGTACCTTCAGCATACCCACTTTGCCTTTGGTTCAGTTTTGTGATCTGGATTTCTGTTCTTAAGTTATGGACCCCGGATCAGAGGGATGATTATTGTGATATCTGGATTTTGAGACTGTGCACCGACACCTGATTATATGATTGGCACATCACAGACACTTCACTGATCACATGCCTTGTCTTGCATAAGCATCATATCATCATTAATCATTTTGTGTTCTTTTTATTCCCAGGGTTCATTGCTTCCTAGGTCCTGGTCATATTTTCTACTTTAGCATGGAGATTCCGAGGAAGAGAAATGTTCATTATACTTTCCCGCAGCCAGAGACAGAGAGTGTTCAGGGTTTGATTAGCTTGATGGGTGACCGAGTCCTTGATGATTTCAGGAGAGAGTACGGCAGGATACTGAATTATGTGAGCAAGCCCACAGTCGACCAGAAGGATAGCTTGCATTCTTTGTTGCAGTTCTATGATCCACAACTGAGGGTCTTTGTTTTTCCTGATTATATTTTGGCGCCTACATTGGAGGAGGTTTCTAGCATGCTGAGTGTTCCTGTTAAGGAGGGTGTACCTTACTATGTTTCGGAGAGGATCCCATCTCATGAGGATATCACTATTGCCTGTCATTTGAGTATGCCTAGACTCAAGGTGGGATTAGAGGATGGCCAAAGCAAAGGAATCCCTTTGGACTTTCTTGTTGCAGAGGCACGTGTTATGGCATCGGAAAAGAAATGGGCAGACTTCAAAGCACTGTTGGCTATGGTAGTATATGGAATCAGTTTGTTTCCCGGAGAGAAAGGACTAATTAACAGGGAGGCCATCACCATCTTCGTCAAGAGAAATCCTGTTCCTACATTGCTAGCTGACTTTTATTATGGAGTTCACCACAGAAATGAAAAGAGGAAGGGGTTTGTAAATTGTTGTGCTCCCATATTCGCTGATTGGTTTGTAAGGCAACTCCCTAAATCAGGACCCTTTCAGGATTTGAAACAATCTTGGAAGTGGTCCAAAAGATTAATGGGCTTAACCGCAGCTGACATTGCTTGGGGATGCAACAGAGATTTGGTGGGCAAAGAAATGTTGGTTAGTTGTGGTAGTTTTCCAAATGTACCTTTGATGGGAAGAAAAGGTGGGATTAGCTACAATCCTATCTTGTCCAGGAAACAGTTCGGCTATCCTTTAAGAGATGTACCTTTGATCGGCGATGCAAATGAGTCCTTATATTTCTCAGCAGAGGGAAACTCCAAAATGAGTATCCTAGCATCCCAAGCTTGGGAAGTTAAGGTGATGAAAGGAAAGAAAGATTTTGGAAGAGTAGATCCTAATACCTATGATCCTTTTGCCAGCTGGTTGGAGGACCGTGTGAAGACTCATCTTCTACCATTTTCTAGAGAGACGCCTCTTTACCCTAAAGAGGTGGCACCAAGAACTACGGTGCCTTTGGAGGAATATCAGAAGTTAGAAGCTTTGGTTAAGCAACTTAGGGTTGAAAATCAAGAGGCTCTCAACTCTTGTCAAGCGCTGATGATCCAGAACCGTCGATTGAAAGATAGAGCTGTGCAAGCCGAGGAGATAGTCCGTCTCAAGCAGAAGGACTTTGAAGATAGAGAGCTCTATTTCCGAAAGAAAGGTTTAGCTGAGACTCATATGACGGCCCAGCGCCGAAGAGAGAAGAAGGATCTTAGTGAAGCCAATGAAGCTGTTACTTTATGGCAGGAGAAATGGGACGAGAATCTGAAGAAACAAAAGGAGTTAGACGCCAAGCACAAACAGGAAGTCAAAAGTCTTCAGGATTCCTTAGATGGGCAGAAAGAACTTCTCAGGAAAGCTTATTATCAAGAGGAGGATCGTATCCGGCGCGTAACAGAAAGCCAGCAGGCACTGAAGGAAGCTCGAAAGGAGATTGAAGACTTGAAGTTGAAAGCTGAGGTGAAAAGGTCGAAGGCCGAGTCGAGTCAAAGCAAGGAGAATGAAGCAGCATTTCTACAGCAGATCGAGGAGTTACACGCTTCTTCTGATACGAGGGACCTCCTCATTCAGAAGCTTATCCAGGAGCCCAGTCATCCAGATGTGGTTCAACTGTTCCAGAGCATCAAATGCCTTAGCTGGAGATTGAAAGATATAGAGTTCCCTAGTGTGTAATTTCATATTGTTGTACTCGGATTACCCACAGGCTTGTTGTGGGATTCCTTATATGTGATGTACTTTTGTTATTGTGATTGGCACCCTTCAGGGACTTTGTATTTTCAAACTCCAGTTTATATGATTGATTTGTTCCGGATTTCTTGTTTGTTATTTGCACCGACACGGGGTAATGAGCACCAATTCTTCACAGTCGTCATTATGTCTGAATATTATTTGGGTCTTCTTCCCAATCCTTATCTTCCTAATGCCAGGACCGGACACGGTAGAATACTCAGGAATAAAAGGAACACATTGCATTGCATACGCATCATTTGCATTTTGTCTTTGTCTTTGCAGGTTTTTCTTCGAGATGTCTAATTTATCTGTGTTCGTAGGCAAAGATTGCGAGGGCCGCCAAGACCCGGTACATTCGACAAAATATTCCTCATCGGTACGCGACCCGCAGCAATCAAAGAACAGCAATGGACGCCATGCAAACAGAACTCAACGATGTCCGTACCAAGATGGCAGAATTCGTGACTCTGATGCAGGGGATGGCCCAAGGGCAGCAGGAGCTGAGAAATGCAATTCAAGGGTTAACTCCTCCTAACACTAATGCTCAGGCAACTACTTCCGGAGGACTAGGGGCTCCTCCCAATACCAACAACGGTACAGGTGGACCTCATGTTCCAGATCCAGCTATGGCTACGTATGTTCCTGTGCAGGACAGGCAGGAAGACCAATTCCAGTACTTCAACAATGATATGGGTTTCGGCGGTGACGGAAATCTCAACGACTTCTTGGTGCTTGCAGAGAAGGTCAAGGCCTTAGAGTGCAAAGATACTTTGGGGATTGACGTGTCAGATATGGGTTTAGTACCTGGGGTGGTCATTCCACACAAGTTCAGGCCACCAGCATTTGATAAATACAACGGCAACTCTTGCCCGAAAACTCACCTACAGGCCTTCTACAGGAAGATTGCGGCTCACACGCGAGACGAGAAGCTATGGATGTACTATTTCCAGGATAGCCTTTCTGGAGGGTCCTTGGAGTGGTACATGAAGTTGGAAAGGAGTTCTATCAGAAGCTGGAAGGATTTGGGAGAGGCCTTCCTCAGACAATATCAATACAATATTGACATGGCACCTAGCCGTACTCAGCTTCAAAGCTTGACACAGAGAAGTTCGGAGAGCTTCAAAGACTATGCACAGAGGTGGCGTGAGGTGGCCGCCCGAGTGCAACCACCGTTACTGGAAAGAGAGATGGTCGATCTTTTCCTGAATACCCTCCCAGGGCATTTCATGGAAAGGTTGGCTGGTTGTTCCTCAAGTGGCTTCTCGGATATTATCTTGACTGGAGAAAGAATCGAAAGCTGGCTCAAACAGGGGAAGATTCAAAATGGAAGCGCTTCAGTATCTGGCATCAAGAAACCCTTTGTGAAAAGGAGGGAAGGAGAAACAGGAGCAGTATACGCGCAGAGAGGAATGATGCACCAAGGATATTATCAGCAAGTGGCCCCCGTCACTATTTCAACTCCTCCAGTTCAACAACGGATTCAGCCTCCGCAGCCGCAACGCTCACAGGGGTATCAGCCAAGACCCCCTCGTCCGTACTACCCTCAGAAGCCGAGGGATAGACATTTTGAAGCTCCACCAATGTCTTACTCCCAACTGTTGAAGAATCTCCTGCAGCTTCAAATGATTCAGCTCCGTACCTTGCAACCTCCGAGGCCAGGCCAAATTCCTGAAGGTTATGATTCGAATGCTAGATGCGAGTTTCATTCTGGAGCTCCCGGCCACAGTACTGAGAATTGTAAAGCATTGAAGCATGTTGTTCAGGACTTGTTGGATTCTAAAGCGATCAATTTCGCTCCCTCTCCTAATGTGCTGGAAAATCCCATGCCTCCTCATAGAGGCACGGTTGGTGCAATTGGTGAAGGGGAGAAATTGAATCTGGTGGATGATGTAGATGACTTGAAGACTTCTTTGGTTTCTATCAAGGTTTGTTTGTTGAAGAAAGGCATTTTCCCCGGATGCAAGGATGATTGTTCAGAATGCGCAGAAGCTACCAACGGTTGTAAACAATTGAAGGCCGGAATTCAAGGTATGATTGATGAAGGAGAGCTACAATTTGACAAGATCGTGAAAGAAAGTGAAGTATCTACAGTGACTATCTTTTATGATCCATCCCAAGTTCCTTCGCGTGCCAGAGCGGCGCCAATAACTATTACTACTGCTGGACCCATAATGTACCAAAGTGACAGAGCAGTTCCCTGGAACTATGGTGGCGAAGTGTATTGCAACGGCCAGAGACAAGAGTTGGCCACGACTAGTATAATCCCAGCTCAGGTAGAGAATGTTGGAGTAGGGGGTTTTACTCGAAGTGGAAGATTGTTTGCGCCGGAAGCACTGAGAAGCAATGTGATACCACCCAGGGATACTGCCGAAGCCCAAGCTAGAGCCAGGGGGAAGCAACCGGTAGCTGCCAATGATCCAATTCCATCAACTGATCCGGATCTCACCTTTGATAAAGAAGCCGAAGAATTCCTGAGGATCATCAAGAAGAGTGACTATAAGATTGTAGACCATTTGCAGCAGACGCCGTCAAAGATCTCCATCTTGTCATTGCTTATGTGTTCAGACTCTCACAGGAAAGCTCTCCTAAATATTCTGAACAAGGCATACGTGCCTCAGGATATTTCTGTAAACCAGTTAGAAACGGTGGTGTCCAGCGTTAATGCCAGTCATGGATTGGGTTTCACAGACTTGGATTTGACTTCTGATGGGCGTGCTCACAATCGGGCATTGCATATCTCTCTTGAATGCAAAGGTGCAGTACTCTCCCACGTGCTGGTGGATACTGGATCATCTCTGAACGTCTTGCCTAAGAAGGCATTGATGAAGCTGGACTATGATGGGGTGGTGCTGAAGCCCAGTGATTTAGTAGTTCGAGCTTTTGATGGATCAAGAAGATCGGTATTTGGAGAGGTGGAGTTACCTATCAAGGTAGGTCCACAAGTCTTCAATACCACGTTTTACGTGATGGATATCCAGCCGGCATATAGTTGTTTACTTGGAAGGCCCTGGATTCACTCGGCAGGAGCGGTTTCTTCTACACTTCATCAGAAATTAAAGTTTGTCTGGGAAGGTCAAGTTGTGACAGTCAGCGGGGAAGAGGATATCTTCGTCAGTCATCTAGCCTCATTCAAATATGTGGAGATGGATGGCGAAATAGTCGAAACTCCATGTCAAGCTTTTGAGCCTTTTAAATCCGAACAAGCATCCGCCGTAGCAACTTCTCCTGAGGTGCCAAAGAAGGGGGTGTCTATAGCTTCTTATAAACAAGCGCGTGAATTAGTAGAATCTGGAGTGCGAGAAGGCTGGGGCAGCCCAATCGAATTACCAGAGAAGAAGGACATGTTCGGGATTGGCTATCACCCTGGGGGATCTTCGTCTAAAACAAGTGCAAAAGGTTGTCAGAGCCCGGTCACTTTCACAAGTGCAGGAGTGATAAACTACGGAAATATCAGCGCAGTGCAAGATGAAGTTGTTGATAGTGACTGCGACTTGGATGAATGGATTAGGCCTGCCGTCCCAGGAGCTCAACTTAGCAACTGGACGTCAGAAAGGCTCATTTCAGTAACATCTTTTGAAGAGTAATGTTTTTGTTTTTGTTTTCCTGTATTAAAGCGCTATGTCTTGCCCGGGGCATAGTGGCTCTTTGTAAGGGTTCATTTGTTCATTAACACAATCATTAATAAAATTGACGTTTCACATTCATTTCATGTTGTTCTCTGTCCTTCGTTTTTTTTTACTTTTGTTTTTCAAAAAGAAAGAAAAGTTTTTAAAGTGGCAATGTTTCTCATTTTCTCGAGTTGTTGCTAAAGCCTTGCATGAATCATCATTCATGCAGGTGCTCGTCACCGGATCTTATCAATGACGACCCTGTTATGGCTAAGTATGACTTCGACAATCCAATTTATCAAGCCGATGAGGAAGGTGAAGAGGATTGTGATTTACCCGAAGAATTGGCCAGACTGCTCAAACAAGAGGAGAAGATGATTCAGCCGCACGAGGAAGATGTTGAAGTGATAAACCTGGGTACTGAAGAGGACAAGAAAGAAGTCAAGATTGGAGCTGCATTAGAAGAGTCCGTCAAGACTCGCTTGACTGCTATGCTTCGAGAATATGTCGACGTCTTTGCATGGTCCTACCAAGACATGCCGGGTTTAGACACTGATATTGTGGTGCACAAGCTACCTCTCAGAGAAGGTTGTCCTCCGGTAAAGCAGAAGTTGAGGCGTACACGTCCAGATATGGCAATCAAAATAAAAGAAGAAGTGCAAAAACAGTTTGATGCTGGCTTCTTGGCCGTGACTAGTTATCCTCCATGGGTTGCTAACATTGTGCCGGTTCCTAAAAAAGATGGCAAAGTCAGAATGTGTGTGGATTACAGGGATTTGAATAGGGCTAGCCCCAAAGATGATTTCCCTCTACCTCACATAGATGTACTTGTCGATAATACTGCTCAGTTTTCCGTGTTCTCTTTCATGGACGGATTCTCAGGCTATAATCAAATCAAGATGGCTCCTGAGGATATGGAAAAGACAACTTTCATCACTCCTTGGGGCACCTTTTGTTACAAGGTCATGCCGTTTGGTTTAAAGAATGCAGGAGCTACCTACCAGCGGGCAATGGTGACGTTGTTTCACGACATGATCCATCATGAAATTGAGGTTTATGTTGATGACATGATAGCAAAGTCCCAGACGGAAGAGGAACACTTGGTCAACCTAGCAAAATTGTTTGACAGGCTTCGAAAGTTCAGACTGAGGTTAAATCCGAATAAATGCACCTTCGGGGTTCGTTCTGGCAAGTTGCTCGGCTTCATTGTTAGTGAACGAGGAATTGAGGTCGATCCGGCCAAGGTGAAAGCAATCCAGGAAATGCCTGAGCCAAAGACTGAAAAGCAAGTGCGTGGTTTCTTGGGGAGATTAAACTACATTGCACGGTTTATTTCTCACCTAACGGCCACGTGCGAGCCCATCTTCAAGCTTCTGAGGAAGAATCAAGCCATTAAATGGAATGAAGATTGTCAGCGAGCCTTTGACCGAATCAAAGAGTACCTGTTGGAACCACCAATTCTTATGCCTCCAGTGCCAGGAAGGCCTTTGATCATGTATCTTACTGTGCTCGAAGGATCGATGGGATGTGTGCTGGGTCAGCAGGACGAGTCTGGTCGAAAAGAGCACGCCATTTATTACCTTAGCAAAAAGTTTACCGAATGTGAGACACGATATTCACTACTCGAGAAAACTTGCTGCGCTTTGGCATGGGCTGCTCGCCGACTAAGACAGTACATGCTGACTCACACTACCCTCCTAATTTCCAAGATGGATCCTGTAAAATACATCTTCGAGAAGCCGGCTTTGACAGGAAGAGTGGCCCGTTGGCAAATGATACTCACGGAGTATGACATACAATACACTTCACAAAAAGCAATCAAGGGGAGTGTGTTGTCAGAATACTTGGCCCAGCAGCCGATTGATGATTATCAACCCATGAGGTTTGAGTTTCCGGATGAGGACATCATGTTCCTCAAGTCGAAAGACCATGAAGAACCACTTCCGGAGGAAGGGCCTGACCCTGAATCCAGATGGAAGTTGATGTTTGACGGAGCTGTAAACATGAATGGGAGTGGAGTGGGTGCTGTTATTATCTCCCCAGAAGGAGTCCACACACCTCTCGCTGCTCGGTTGACCTTCGAGTGCACTAATAACGAAGCCGAGTATGAAGCTTGCATCATGGGGATCGAAGAGGCAATAGACTTGCGAGTCAAGAACCTTGAGATCTTCGGAGATTCTGCTTTGGTAGTAAATCAAGTCAATGGCAAATGGCTAGTTCATCAAGCTCGTTTGATTCCTTACCGAGATTACGTCAGGAGGCTGTTAACCTTCTTTACCAAAGTAAAGCTGAGCTATGTTCCTAGAGACGAAAACCAGTTCGCCGATGCTCTCGCAACTTTATCATCCATGATTAAAGTATGCCGAGAGAATTTCGTGCCTCGAATTTCGATCTCTCGTCTTGAAAGACCGGCTTATGTCTTCGCAGTTGGTAATGGTGAAGATGACAAGCCTTGGTACCACGACATCAAACAATTCCTGAAAGCTCAAGAATACCCGGCTGGGGCATCCAGTAAAGATAAGAAAACTCTTAGAAGACTGGCGGGAGGTTTCTTCTTGAATCAGGATGGTGTGCTATACAAACGGAACTTTGACATGGTGCTGCTTAGATGTGTGGACAGACACGAGGCAGACCTGTTAATGCAGGAGGTTCACGAAGGCTCCTTTGGTACTCATGCTGGTGGACATGCCATGGCTAAGAAGTTATTGAGATCGGGATACTATTGGATTACCATGGAGTCTGATTGTTGCAAATACTCCCGCAAATGCCATAAGTGTCAAATTTATGCCGACAAGGTCCATGTGCCTCCGAATCCTTTGAGTGTCATGTCTTCACCGTGGCCGTTCGCTATGTGGGGCATCGATATGATTGGAAAGATTGAGCCAACAGCCTCTAATGGACATCGCTTCATCCTAGTTGCTATTGATTATTTCACCAAGTGGGTCGAAGCTGCTTCCTATGCCAATGTCACTAAACAAGTGGTCGCTCGATTTATTAAGCGGGACATCATCTGCCGGTATGGAGTCCCTGAAAGGATCATTACTGATAATGGTTCTAATCTCAATAACAAGATGATGGCTGACTTGTGTCGAGACTTCAAAATAGAACATCACAACTCTTCTCCATATCGTCCTAAGATGAACGGCGCCGTCGAGGCGGCTAATAAAAACATCAAGAAGATTGTTCAGAAGATGGTGGTGACGTACAAAGATTGGCACGAGATCTTACCATTCGCGTTACATGGGTATAGAACATCAGTGCGCACTTCAACTGGGGCAACTCCATTCTCATTGGTGTATGGTATGGAGGCAGTTCTACCGGTCGAAGTGGAAATCCCTTCGTTGAGGTTAATGATGGACATCAAGCTAGATGAAGCTGAGTGGCTCCGATCCAGATATAATCAATTGAGTCTCATTGAAGAGAAGCGTCTAGCAGCTGTATGCCATGGACAGTTGTATCAGCGACGAATGAAGCAAGCTTTTGACAAGAAGGTGCGACCACAGTGGTACATGCCAGGAGATTTAGTGCTGAAAAGGATTCTTCCTCCTCTCAACGATCACAGGGGCAAGTGGACACCCAACTATGAAGGACCGTTCGTGGTTAAAAAGGTTTTCTCAGGCGGAGCCTTAATGCTGACAACCATGGACGGAGAAGACTTTCCATCCCCTGTCAACGCAGACGCAGTAAGAAAATACTTCGTGTAAAAAAGGACCCGCTGGATAAAAACAGAATAAAGATCCAGGCAAAAAATGGGCATCCCGGCGAGCCAAAAACAGAATAAAAGGCTCGGGCAAAAGTTAGGGAAATATTGAAAAAAATGTACACCCGCTGAGTTGAAAAGCCACATCGGACAACTCAGGCAAAAAGGGTATCCCGGTGGATTGAAAACCTGAAAGGGCGATCCACGCAAAAGAGGGATTAACACGAACGACTGCAATCTGCGAGATCCATGACTTACCTACAGTTGAGGCTATCCAAAGGGTTGAAGATCAGTTCACTTACTTTTCCTCAAGAGGCAAGAGAGCGGAGCATCTTGAAGACATACGAGTCATAACCGGGTTGATACTTGATGAGATTCACTTCTCACATTGCCAATAGGATAGTTTTCTTTTTCTTTTCAGCTGTTCCCTCATTCCAGGGAACTGCTTCCTTTGTACTGCCTATTCAGGGCTACCTTTCCAAATCAATAAAAATTCAACTTCAGTCAATTGACCATTTTAACTTTTTGTTTTTTCATCTAGCATTGATTGATTGCGAAAACGTCTAGCAAATGGTAACTTGCATTGTGTTGTGAACATTTGAATGCTTTTCTAACTCGTGCAGGAGAATAGAAACATTTAATACAACTCTGAAAGGGTGCTGAGATACCTAGACAATGATTCATGCTATGAGCCTGGGGCAAGCAAGTCCAAAACTAATTCTCTATGTTGCAGGTACTATCGATTGTGTTCATGCAGGTACAGGTACTGGTGTTGCTAGCGAAGCTCATAACTATGGGCATTCCCATTTGTTTGAGCAGAAACAAATGTCTCCCGGGGTGTTTCCAATCATCCTCAGCCATGTGCAAGTTGAAATTTCTCCTAGCTAGATAGCAGAGAGCGGGTGCTGTCCCCAAGCAGAAGTCTCCTTTCAGACAGGGGCAAGTCTCGGCAGTATAAAGAGTGGTTTGCCTCCCCAGCAGTTGCTTCCTCAGCAGTGTCACGCCTGTGGTTCCCAGAAAGTCCTCACTTCCCCATCAGAGTTCAAGAAGGGTTCACCTCCAGCAGGGTCTTGGCGATCCAATCTCAAAGTCCAATTTATTTTTGGCGGTGGCGGCTATTATGAGCCAGTGAATTATTAACAGTTTTCCCCGCAGAGTTGTTTCCTCCCCACCAGGATGAACTAGATCAATGCAGTGATCACCGTTTCTTCCCAGCCAAAGCTATCTGGGATACCTGCAGTTTCCTTATCAGGAGATCCTTTTTGCATTTGCATATGCATAATCATCATTGCATTTGCATCCTCCAAAGCGTAGCATTTCCATTATCATGGAGCGTTACGCCATAAATTCAAACATATGCATGCCAGCATGGGCCAGTTTTGAGGTATATTACGTACGACTTATAATATCTTTTCAACCTGAAGTACTCCGCACAGAGGATACCAATATCATTTTCCAGACATCTTTGTCTTTTCAAGTCAATGTTTGTCACTTATTCCGCGTCTTGTTTGGTACAACAGTCGCGTCGCGGGTTCCCGTTTTATACAACGTTTCTGTTTGCTTGGGCTCTCGTTTATGTATAATGATCCCGTTCCATCTTGTCCTATTTTCTTTGTGTTTGGTTACCGCCTGCGGCCGGTATACCTTTGTGTCTCCATTTGAGGATGGTTTCGTGTTAGATCCGAGGATCTTTTGGATTGTCATTCGAGGATGACATTTCTTTTCTTCAAGTCCTTCCGAGGTTGGTCTTTTTGTTTTGTGTGGCTATTATTCGAGGATAGTAGTTCACTTTTCGAGCTTATTGATCGAGGTCAGTTTGTCTCTTTTGCAAAGTCTGTCTGAGGTCAGCTTTGTGTTTGGTTATCAGTCGAGGCTGGTATACCTTCGCGTCTCCATTCGAGGATGGTTTCGCGTTAGATCCGAGGATCTTTTTGATTTGTCATTCGAGGATGGCATTTCTTTTCTTCAAGTCCTTCCGAGGTTGGTCTTGTTGTTTTGTGTGGCTATTATTCGAGGATAGTAGTTTACTTTTCGAGCTTATTGATCGAGGTCAGTTTGTCTCTTTTGCAAAGTCTGTCTGAGGTCAGCTTTGTGTTTGGTTATCAGTCGAGGCTGGTATACCTTTGTGTCTCCATTCGAGGATGGTTTCGTGTTAGATCCGAGGATCTTTTGGATTGTCATTCGAGGATGGCATTCTTTTCTTCAAGTCCTTCTGCGGTTGGTCTTGTTGTTGTTTTGTGTGGCTATTATTCGAGGATAGTAGTTTACTTTTTGAGCTTATTGATCGAGGTCAGTTTGTCTCTTTTGCAAAGTCTGTCCGAGGTCAGTCTTTGTTGTTGATGGTTATCTCCTGCGGCCGATATACCATTGTGTTTCTATTCAAGGAGGGTTTTAGTACTGGATCCGAGGATCCCGTGTGAGTGGTCATTCGAGGATGGCATTCTTCCCAACATATTTCCACCTGTTTCTATTTTTCCGCTACCTATTCGGAGGTCAAAATCAGAAAATACATAAATAAATAAATGGGCAGATGGCATTTCCATTACCCTCGGTGTGCAAATTTTCAGGTTTTATTCGAGTATTCAATCACTCCATACCTTGAACGCCTAAAAGTTGTTGCAATCATCCGTTCAGGTCTGCAGTTGATTGAATAGGGGCAGCTGTAATACCTCAAAATTTGCCCTCTCATTTCCTCAACATTTTGCATAGCATTTTGCATATATGGATTCATAAAATAACCAAAAACATTGCATCATATATAGCATAGCCGAGGCGTGGGTATGTGATCAATGATCGGAGCAACCGAAAGTTATGAAGAGGCTACCGAAGGGCCACAAAGCTTCTCAACCTTGTGCAAAGGGTTCACAATATCCCACAAGTCTTCACTTGAAGCCACAAGTCATGGAAAGTTTTGGTTTGATTGAAGGAGGCAAGCAGTGCAATACTTCTTGAGGGAAAAGAGCCGAATTAGGGTTTCATTTCTACAGGGCTTCTACATAAATTTTTGAGTCGAAGTGGATTTCTTTGACTTATATATGATGTCAAGTGCCTAGGGTTCAAATCTCGTCCACAAATTCATTTTGGAAGGGGTTCGACTGGCCGGACGACGGAAAATCGAGGAATTGGAGAAAAGGCAATCGGGCTAGGTAAAAAGGGTCGACTCCGGACTTTTAAGATCGAGATCGTGAAATTAGGGTTACAATGATCCTATGGTTCAAACTTGATCAAGAAATGATGGAGGAATCATAGAAAAACCAAAGAAAAATCATTTGAAAGGTAGTTAGTTTCACCATTTCCCTCCACCTTTCCTTCCACTTTCTTTCCACACTTCCTTTCATTCTTTCCGTCTCATTTTTCCACTTCAATTCCACTCCATTTCCCTTGGAAACTTCCACCACCTTCCACCATTTTCTAGAGTGTTCCAAGGAATATTCCCTTTTCCAACCCTAACCCTAACTAACTTCCAAACCTAATTTTGGATCCCAAACCTAATATTTGGGCCCCAAACCCAAACCTAGCTCCTAGCCTAGTCTCTATTTAAGCCATTTTCATCCAAACAAAAAGGGTTGAACACCATTTTCCAATCTCACTCTTTGATAAGCACTTTTTTCTCTCACTTTTCCTCTCCCTCTCACCAAAGCTTTTTCAAATAAGCTCTTCAAGTTTCACATTGAAACTTGAAGATCTTGAAGCTTAAGTCTCCAACCTTCATATTTTGTGGATTGAAGAAGGATAAGCTACTGAATTTTGTGAGGATTATCGACTTATCAGAAGCACATGAAGATTCAAGCTCAAGAACGCATTTATTTTGCGATTTCTTGGTTTTCGGTTTTCTCTTCGATTCAAGCTCCGATTCTTGCAACAATCACCGAAGCACTCCTCCGCTTCGTAGGTTGGTGATCTTAATCATTTCTTCTTTAAGTTATTCTCTCCATCTCGCCATTTTTGGCATTCTTTAAGTGCTTTTCGCTTTGTTTAAAATCAATTCCGTTTCGATTATGTTTGCTTGTGATTTGTGATTTTGGTTGAATTTGGATTTAAGGTGTTAATAGATATAGGTTCTACCATGTGTAAATAAGCTCCAATTGAGTAGAAATTTGTGTTAGCATGATTAAGTGGGGGTTAGGATTGTTTAGAAGGAAGATTGTGGCCAAAAGCACTTTTTTCAAAAAGCATTTTTCACTTTTTTTTCAGTGTTAACCGGTTAACGCATTTGGTTAACCGGTTAACGCATGCGTTTTTGGCCAGAATGCTGTATTTTTCTGCCCGTTAACGGGTTAACCTATATGGTTAACCGGTTAACGCTGTTAATTTTTGGTTTTTTAGCCTATTTTCTTGCTCAATCTTGCTTCCTAGTGCCTCTAATGTTCATGTATGCTTAGGTAGTGATTTTAGGGAATTTTTGGGTCCATTTCCAGTAGCCAATTTATTTTTTTCGAGTCGTTTCGACATGATTCCATTTACTTTTCTATGTTTTGTGTTAAAGGTGCAAATGTGATATAAGTGATTCTTGATGTTGTTTGCTACACTTTAATCATTTGTTTCACATGTTAATTGCTTGCTTAAATCCAACATATGCTTCATGATTATTGTCATTGCTTGCTTGATTGATAAAGTGATTAAATACCATGTTGATTTTTTTGCCAAAAGTGATTAAATGCTTCACATGTTCATGCAAGTTTCTTGTGCTTAATTGACCATATCTTAACATGAGTTCAATTCTGATTTTATGCCATGCATGTGTAACAATTGATGCTTGTAGTGATACTTGTTCAATCTCATGATAAAATGCTCATGTGTGCAACATGAAAAAAGTATGTTTGTTCTTGATTGATCATTGTCATTTTTAATCAAATAGATGATGTAAATAAATTCACATGTTTGAGTTCATTTTGTGATGCATGTAGATTCATGTCAAGTGACATTAATGTGTTGTTTATCATTCACTTTGTGCACATAAATAAAAATAATCAAATTTGGATTTTGCATTTCATAACTGTTTTTGTATATAGCTGCTGTAAAATACTTGTTTGTTGTATTAGTATGATGTGTGTGACTTTCTACACCTACTTTTTCATGTTGCATGCTGGCTGTAAAAAGCTGGTGGGTGTTAGGCTTAGTTTCATAGCTGTTTGTGTATTAAGGGGCTGTAATAGGTGTTGTATTTTGATTTTAGCATTTTTCTAGTTCCTTTAGGATTAAAATAGAGTCTAGTTTAGGTCTAAGGTGCCTTAGAATTTAATTAGGATTTAATTAATGTGTGTTTGCCTTATTCTTTTTAATAAAAATGTGCATTAACACTTGTTTTGTAGTGGGGAAGATTGAGGTAAGTTTACTCCACTTTATCCTTTATTTTTTATGCATTTCTTTTAGGCTTTTTAATTCATTTTTCCTTCCATATTTGTGATTGGTAGGATTCCCCATTGTTAGGACCAACTTATCTTCCTTAGGAAGTAAGTTGCATCCTTTTTCCTTTTTTTCTTTTCCTTTTTCCATTAGGAATAGAAAACCTCACTAACCACTAGGATCACTTTGTAAATACATAATACATTAGGATTGAGTCTTAGTCCCTTAGATTTTTCCTTTTATCAACTTGAGTCATTCTCTTTCTCATCTCAAAAGAAAAGCAATAAAACACTTAATAAAAACCGAACAATCTTGTACGACACGAGACTTTGTTGCGGAGTGTTTATACGCGTCCTGTTTCGGGGCGAGGTGTAAATACTTCCCGCGATGGATAGGTCTTAGTACAAGACAGTTCACAAACAAATTCAAAAACACTTCTCTTAAAAGCCAAAAACAAATAATAAGCGACTATCCTGCGGGAACTTCTTTTCTCATCTCATTCACTCACATCGCGAACTCGCGGCGACTTGTCACACATGCAAGACGGTAAACGCACTCGTACCAGACGAGCCTGCAACACCTGAGCATAGACATACGCAGTTCCAGCTGTAAAAAACATAAACAAATAGTTCCCGCCTTAGTTAGGCGAACTACGTCGACTCTGATCCTCATTATCCCGATGAGGTACGTAGGCAGCGGGGTAGGGCCCGTTCGAGCACATTCTTTATTTTCCCTACATTTCCCCTTTTCTTTCCATTCTCTCTTCTTATTCCTTTCTCATTTTCCATTCCCTTTATTCCAGTTAGCAGTTTTATTCAGCAGCATCTTATTTTCTCACCCTTTGAAACAAGCAAGCAAGCGTGGATCCCGTCGGGTACGACGGACGATCTGGGGTGCTAATACCTTCCCAGTTCGTAACCGACTCCCGAACTCAGATCTTTGGTTCGCAGGACCTCGTCCTTTTCCTTCTTCCTCAGGTTTGTGCAACATTACCTTTCCCATTCATTCGGGATAAAAATGTCTGGCTGGCGACTCTAACCTTTCCGCGCCACTTTCGCGTTTGTACTAGGATGAAAATCCCGGGAGCGACAATATGCTAAGGGCCAATAAAGCACAGACTGCCTTCCACTCCCCCAAGGAGGCCTTCAGAATAGCCTGAGAGGTCAAGAAATCCAAATGTAGACCAGAGATTCTAGCCTTGGTAGTCAAATTCTGCCCAATCAGAACTGGTTCCAGATGCAATGCCTTTGCCACTTCTTCATTACTTGGAAAAGCCATCTCAGGGTTGAAAGGGACTCCACCCTTGATAGGTATACCAACCAATGATGAATACTCCTCTAATAAGGGTCCCAACTGAAAATCCTGAAAAGTGAAACACCTCAGAGGGGGATCATAGAACTGCAGGCAAGTATGAATCAGGCTCCTCTGTGAAGGGTCCAAATCCATAACCACATCAAGTATGCCTCCATAGTGTTCTCTGAATAGTGGTATATGGTCTGGAGTAATCAGGGTCTGAATCTTCCTGATGTCAGCTAGCTCAGGCTGAAAGAAATGATAGGAGATATTGCTCTTCTTGGGTGCCATGTTGCTGAAGAAGAGCTGAGACAGATGCTGATGATGACACTGAAGATGGGCCACTGACAGGCTGAGACTGGTGGCCGAAGCAGGTAGCTAATAGCTGAAGTAGATAGGTCTATGCTGATGATGGGGTCAAAACCAAGCCAAAAATAAAGTATGGATACCCTGAAAAACAAATAAGCAAATGTTAAAATGATGCAATGATGATGTATGCAAATGATATGCAAGGGTTTGTGACTGAGCTGGATCTGATCAAGTGCTCTGATATAAGTCCAGGAATGTTCAAGAAATCCAGATGGAGGTCCATAAGTCCAGTAACCAAGGTGGGGGACTCAAATAAAGAGTCACATGTCCAGGGTTAAAAATCACAAGAACTGTTCCAAGATGGAGTACTCTTAGTCAAAACAAAGTAACAGGGTATGTTGAGGTCAAGGGTACCTGCAAACCTGTAAACAGCCCAACCCCCTCACAGGTGGTGTTCTAAAACAAGGATCCTCAGACTTGGATCAGTTATGAGAAGTGTAAACACTTCTAACCCGGAGGTACAGTGTTTACAATAACCATAAAGAATCCTCCTCTAATTCACCTCAGTTTCTGAAGGTCAATATTGAAGGTCATCCAGACTTAGCAGGCTTCCCAGATAGCCCTAGCACTACAGGAAATCTGCAGCACAGAGTTGTCAAGAAGAAACCCATATCTGAACCGTGTTTCATATTCCCGCACCAGACCGAAATGGAATGGGAAAGAACATGAACCACTCTAGCCTAGGTGTCACTCAGGTCCCAGGTATAGGACCTCAACTCTCAATAGAACACCCACCCACCAAAGCAACAAAGCAGATCCAGCCAGCACAGTATGACAGTATGATATATGTAAAGCTATAAAGAAAGCAGTAAAACAAACTGTACATAAAGCAAAAATAAATACAAATACAAGCACAAATAGCACATAACACCCCAGTAAACACAAATCAATCAAGCGCTAGGAGGAACCCACAAAAAGAACCAGAAGCCCTGGTTACAGTATAAGGGTCCCCGGCAGAGTCGCCAAGCTGTCGCTCCCGATAAATGGGAATGGCCCCAAATAAAGGTACAGACGCGAACGGTCGGCGAAAGGAGGGTGTGAGGACACACAGGAGTGAACTCACGGGGAATGAAAAGAGTCGCCAGCTAGGCATTTTTATCCCGGAGGAAAGGTAATGCTGCATAGACCTAGAAAGATATGGATAAGACGGTTGCGAACCAGAGAGACTGAGAAAGGGGGTTGGTTACAACCTGGGAAGGTATTAGCACCCAGATTGTCCGCCGTACTCGATGGGATCCACGCTTAAAAGATTTGTGTTTTAAAGGGGTAGTGTCAGTGCAATTTGTGTATCAAAGAGCTGGAAAAGGGTGTACAGGTGTCAGTGTAAGTGAAGTGAAGTGTATAAGTGAAGTGTTAGTGCAAGGACAAGAGTGCAGTGCTCATGATAATGAGGCTAAAAGAATAAAGCTGGAAAGAGGGGGAATATACAGAGACTTTTGTTCGATAACTGTTAAGTTATGCCTACGTATCCTCTCGTGCAATGAGGAAGTCAGAACACCGTAGTTCGACCCAAAGAGACTGAAAGATGAAATGACTTGTGAACTGCTTGCTTGCCTATGCTCAAGTGTATGACCTATCTGGCTCAGGTGCTAACTGTGTTGCATTAGACGGAAGAAGCAAGTTCTCGTTTGTGAGTGAAGATGATGAGAAAAGAATCCCGGAGGAGACGATTATTGTTTGTTTTCTGAGTTTTCAGTCTTTTATTGCTTTTGGAAGTTTGTCATAAGTTAATGAGCTTAAGCCTAAGCCAATAGGTTAGTAAACTCATCACATCTTCCCTCTGACTAGGGGTAATGAGAATACCTTAAGTGTGAAGTCAGCATCTCACACTTAATCACCTTTTGATGTAGGGTTAAGATCATTATCTTACTTGTGATTATTAGATGTTTTTGTGATTTTTGTTTAGTGTTAAGTAATGAGATTAAGCCATAATCAAGGATTAAACAGACTCATTACACCATCCTAATAGAAGGATAATAGATGAGAGTGTTTAAGCTGAGGAAGACTCCTCAACTTAATTCATGATTAGGGATTAAACTCATGACAAAACAAAGCCTTTATTAAGATGGATTTTAGTTAATGATATGATGAAGAAGTGATTTTTATGATTTGTAAGACAACTTGGGGGGGACTTGTCCATTAACACTAGGGTTAGTCCTTCTTAACCACTTAAGGAAGAATTAGAACCCTAATGCAAGGCCCAAGTTACAAGCTTGATGTCTTGATGATTATTAAGTGAATTGATTAAAGGAGTTAAACACATTAAGGGTTTAACACGTAGGATTAAAGTTATACACTCCATCCTAATAGAAGGATGCAGACATAAGCTTAATCACAAAGCCTTAAAGCCTTTAGGGTTTAGTCCTTGATTATGAGATGAGAAGAGAAGACTCAAAGAGACATAAAGGTAAACTAAGTGGGGAGACTAATCAAAACCCTAATCATTGTCATGCTTGGTTGTTCCTAGGGTTTGTGAGGTTAACAAGAGAAGTCTTCAATGGAACCACCAGGAAGCAGATGAAAGGATCAGGAGAAGCAAAGTAACTTGCTTCATTTAAGAAGACAAGTCACTTGAAGAAAGAAAGTGAGAAGGAGAAGAATGAGCAAGCTCAATCTCAAACACAAAGTAAAATGCAGCAAGGATGCATGAGAGAGATGAAAAGAAGTTGTGAGAAGTGAAGGCAAATTCACTTCTCAAAGTAACTTACCACCTGAAAAGTTAGTGAGAAAGATGCAATGCAATGCAAAATGGAATGAAAAGACATGATGCAAATCAAAACCAGAAGCATACATGAGATGATAATGGTGCTATGAGATGATGCAAACATGAATCAAGGCATGATAATGATCAGATAAACATGTGGATGCAAATGGAACAAGTTTAGAACCATGAACATACATGAAAAGTTATGAGATGCAAATGACATACAACATGGCAAATACATGATGCAATGATCAAACATGCTTCTAATAGGTCTTAAGATGCCCAATGAATCAAATGGATGCATAAAATGTCATGGCAAGTCATGTTATGCAAGCAAATGCAAGATGAATGCAAATGAAAGCCCAAATTAGGGTTTATGATCAATGCATCAAACAAAAACCAAAATCAGAAGCAAACATCAAGATAAAAAATTGAAAATGCATTCAAAGCAACCCTAATCCTATACAAACTCACTGCCCAAAGGAGGGGTTCTAACTCTTAACCTAATTAGGGTTATGAATTTCCTAAGTTTCCTAGGGTTTTAAGGTACCTTAACAAGAAAAATACCAAACAAATGGAAAATGAAAGATCAAATCAAGCCAATTTAATCTCACAAACTACATGCTAAATAAAATGCAATGCAAAAAGAATCAAAGTCCAGCTCTCAATGGTTAGGCAGAAATGATTTTTTGAAGTTTGGATCAAAATAATGCCTTGAAATGATTTTAATTCCATGAAAAATTCTCAAAAGACATCAAGATCAAAAAAGAAATTTGGTTTGAGGGTTGGACAATGTTTCTAAATGATTATGAAGGTTTCATGAATTTTTTGGTGATTTTTAAATACCTAAAAGTATTTTTAATTAATTAATTCTCATTAATTAATTAAAAATAAACTTTTAAATGATTTAAAAATCATTTTTAATGCAAAAAATAAAAATAAAAATATTTTTGGTTTCTGAAATTAAATAAAAGTTTGTATAAAAAATTTCAGAATTTTTAAAATGATTTTGCTATTTTTAATAAATATGAGAAAACAAATGAATTAATATGAAAAAGAAAATGAAATTAATCTGAAAAAGGAAAAGTATGCGCATCCAAGGGTCCAGGTTTGAATTCACACACGCGGGAAGAGACTTGGCGCCACATCCAAGGGCTGACATTCAAATTCACTAATTAACTGATTAAACCCTAATCCATGTCCTAATCACTCTCAGGCGACCGGAACACTGTTTCGGTCGTCTTCTCCGGCTAGGTCATCTCCCAATCTCTCTCAATACGCCATGAAATCATGCCAAACTCTCCAGATCAACTAAACTAACATCCCTAAACAACAATCCAGCAACAAAATCCATTTATTTCAACACAAAATCAAGATACGAATCAAACATCAAAAAGTGCCAAAATTTCAGAAACACAATACAACCTCATTTCTCAATCTTTTTCAAAAGTAACAAGTTTAGTGAACTCAGGGAAGCATGCTTTATCATTTAGAAACAAGAAATAGAGGTTCTGGAAAAATGAAATGCCATAGCTACCTGAATCGAAGCTTTCAAACCAGGAGCTTCTGGGCCAGTTTCTTGCTTCTAAACAGCTCCAATGACCTCTCCAAAGTGTTTGCCAGGCTTGTTTGAAGTTTATTTGGACTGGTTTGAGAGATTGAACAAGTTCTGTTCAGGGTCAGGTGATGATCGTGTTTTTGATTCAATGGCTTTCAAGCTGTTTTGAGGGTTGGTTTGTGTTCAGTGAAGCATGGTGAGATGGTTTGTGAAGTTGGTTTGTATGTTTGTGGCCTTGTGATGATTTTCGAAAGCTCTTGCAAGATGAGGTGAAAATGTGAATGCTGTGTTGTGGTGTGTTTCAAGCTTGCCTCTTGTTGTGTTTGGCTTGCCTTTTCTTTGTATAAACAAATGCCATTGGTCAGAAGAAGTGACATGCGCTTTATTGATTGGTATGGGTGCTTTTGCCAAAATGTCAAAGTTGTGTAAGAAGGGCATGGGCTACTTGCTAGCTAAGTACAAGGAGTGTGTCCTGCGCAGCATGGTGTGAGGAAAAGCCTAGGATTGATCAGCAAGATAGCAAGCAAGTGGATGAGAAGCTATGATGAGTTTCGCAACTTGGTTCACTTTTGCCTCTTATGAAAAATCTTGTTCCATAAACTATAAAAATGTGTAATTCTTTGGTCCATTCTGAACTTTAGATGTCACATGATCATGTTGTGTGGATTAGAAGTGCATTTGATATCTTTAGAACACTTGATCAAGTCATTTTGCAAAATACCTCTTTGGTAGAAACTTTGAAATTTTGTGATTTTTGCCAACTTTGACAAGCCATAACTTTTGATCCAAAATGAATTAGGTCATGTTCTTGTACTTTTTGAAAAGGGGAAGATCTATTCTATAACTTTCATGACCAAAGTTTTTCCATTTGAAGCTTTTTTGAATCAAAAAGTAAAGGTTGAAAAGGTTGCCTAAAATGGCAATTTCATTAAAAGTCAAACTTGCCCAAAAAGTCAACTTTGCAAAAACTTGAAGTTCTTGAATTTTGTAAGCTTCTAACATCTTCCATGATCAAATAAAGATCACATACAATCAAAATGATGAAGAATGCCCTTTGGTTGGGTCATTGGGGGCCTCAGATGCCCTGATTTTGCACTGACTTGCTTGAAAAGTCAACTCTTGATCAGATGACTTCCCTATGGAATTTCTTCATGAAAATTGATATGCATACTCCCTATACCATATAGAGACCAATAGAAACAAGAATGACCAAAAAATTTGGAGTCATGGCCTCTGAAACCAAAACCCTAATTTTAGGTCATCTGTGCAGTCAAGCCTGGCTCTGCTTCCATACCATTCTCAGTTCTTGTGATTCTTTGACATTCTTGACTTTGAGAGGATATAATATGATATTTGAACACACATAGACCCCTTTGAAGTGATTGTTGACTTTTGGAGTGGCCCATGAAGCTCTTGGATTGCTCAGATCACAAACCCTAGATGCAGATGACTTGGAACCTATGCAGTGAATCAAAAATGTGATATGAGATGGTATGATTGAGTTTATGCATATGAAAATGATCACAAGCCATGGTGTGAATGGGTGAGGGCAAATTTGGGGTGTTTACAGGTCTGTGTGGATTTAAATCAACTAAGGTTGGTCCAAGACCCATTAATAACAACCAGTTCTTTTTATAAAAATAAAAATAAAATAAATAAATAAACTATTGAAATGAGGTGTGACAGTCTGTGAGTGTGTGTTTAAGAACAAATTAAATGGGCCTCACAATCTTGCCCCAACAAAATCTTAAGAAATCCTAATAGATAAAAAAACAATTATATATAAAAGCAAACCAAAAAATGCAGCGTAATAAAAAAGAAACTGCATCCTATTACTTTTTCAATAAATCCAAATAAACATTTCAGAATAAGTGAAGCCACCCCTTCAAAGAACACAGCGGCGGCGGCCCTGTTTTTTTTCACGCACGATTTTTTTTGGTTTTGATCGGTGGGTTTCGGCGGAGATTCGACGATAGTTTATGGTTGTTAAACGGATCAGTGGCGAGCCAGGTGAAGGTTTGCGTTTGTGGATGGCTATGATTAAGGTTGAGTGATTAGTGAGAAGCTGGTTTTTTGTGAAGTTGGTTTGGGATTTTTTTTTGCAGAGCTTATTTTATGTATTTCCAAGCTCATGTAATGAAGAAAGTGGGGCTAATTTTATAAAGGGATGAAAGGGTGAAATTGGAAAATAATTGGAAGAATCTTTTGGATAAGATTGCAAGCTGGAAATGATTGTGAAAGTGTGAAATTTGTTGGATTGGTTGCTGGAAAATTTGTTGGTGAGTGGAAATTGTTGCCTTTGTTGAATGTTGTTGTGCGTGAGTGGTAGTGAGTACGTTTGTTGTGCTGAGAAAAAGAATCACATGGAAAAAAAATGAGTGTGATGGAAATTGATTTTAACTAATAATAACAATAATCCCAATAATAATAATAATAATAATAATAATAATAAGTAGAAATAATAATACTAATAAAGTAGTAAAACTAAAAATAATAATAATTATAGAAATAGTGATAAAAGAAATGGTGGATAATAGTAAGTATAATAAGAAGTAATAATAATAAGAATAACAATACCAAATGAAATAATAATAATAATAAAATAAAAATCATAATAATAATACGAATGAAATAAAAATAAAGATATGAAAATAATAATAACAATGATAAAGAAAATAATAGAAATAGAGAATAGTAATAATAAGTTTTGTTTTGTAAATTTTTGTGTGGAAAAATAATAAAAGGTTAATAACAAAAAGGAGGGTTTAAAAAATGATTTTTTTTTTGTAATTTTCTGATAATGAACTAAAATAAAATGAAAACATATAATAATATGAAAAGAGAATAAATTTTTTTATGAAAAATGATAGATAGAAAATGAAAGTGAGAATCGAACAAAAAAAAACTCTACACAACATGTTGTACGCGCACGCACGCGCCAATTTCAAAATGAACCCTGACTTTTGCACAAACCCGAAAGAAAAGTAAAGACATATTTTTTTTATTTTTTCGATTATAAGACAAAAAAGAAAACGGTACATGCTTTTGGATTTTCCGAATAATGGTTAGACAATAAATAAAATAATAAAAAACAATAAAAATAATAATAAATAATAATAATAATAATAAATAATGAATAGTCATAATAGAATACAAGAATATCAAATGATAAAAGAAAAGAGTGGAAATGGAGAATAATGGATTTAAATGATTTAATCTAATAAAAATGGAAATAAAAGAAATAAATGTTTTTAATAAAAATAATGGAAGATAATATGAACTTTTGAAAATGAACTAAATAATAAAATAGAAAAACTTATAATATAGAAAGAAAATTTGAGTTTTTTTAGTTTAAAAATAAAAATATTTTTTTTGGACTTTTGATGATTGATTTTTTGGATAAAATATAAAATAAAAGTATATTGGATATGGATGAAATTGGGTATAAAAATAAAAAGTGACATATTTTTGGGATTTTTTTAAATATCAGACAGAAAAATAAAATGGTACATATTTTTAGACAGTAAAATAAAATGATGCAGATATGACAAATTTGGGGTATGACAGATTACACCCATGGTAGTTCCTATTTTTCTTTCGTAATTTGATAATACCATGTTGAGGGGCTTGGCGTCATAGTCATTCTTACCAATATTTTTTAACATAAAGTGAGGCATTAAGTTCACTGATGCTCCCCCATCTACTAGTATTTTGTTTATTCATATGTTCTCGATTTTTCCTTTTATGAACAAAGGTTTCAAGTGCCCCTTCAATGAGTCATCTAGTCTTTCGAAAAACACATTTTGTTCTTCCACACAACCATTGTTCATTATGTAATAGCATACTGGTTTGTGAACCATTTTCTCTTCTTCGACGCTATCATCTTTGTCCTCTATCTGCATCACCCTATCATAGTCTCTGGGCAGGACATAGACTACATTGCATACAACATCGAAAGAGGCTTCAAAATCGGATTTGAAATCATCAGTCATTTCTTCGTCATCTTGAGCTTTAGGCTTTATTTGTTCGACCCTTGCACCTGAAATTTTGTTGTTAGATACTTCCTTCCTCTCTAACTCTTGGACGTTGTGGCGCTATGCAGCTTCATCTTTGCTTCCTCTTTTTGTAGCTTCTTTTTCTGCTCTCTTTTTCCTTTGGAACCTTCTCCATTGAGACTTTGTCATGGAGTTTTTACCCTTATAGTTATCTGAGGGGTAAGCTCTAGGTTTCTTTTTTTCGACCCCGACTCTTTGCGCTAACGAAGGTCCCCTCTGAACGTTGAAGTTGCTCCAATCCTTTCATCCTTGAGCGTCCCTTATGAGTTGTATCCATTTTTTGTTGACGCCTTTGTTTGTTGGTTTGAATGAATGGTAGCTTCGACCTCCAATCCTTTGCTGGTGGTGCTCACTTCTTCTTGGGTCATATCTTTCTGCTTTTGGGGTTGGTATTGCCCTCCAGTTTCCTTTCCTCATGGAATTTTCTATCACTTCCAGATTATCTGTTGCCTTCTTGTCGAAAATGGCGCTGCAACATGGGCACAACATCACTTCAACTTTCCTCCGTTGACATCTTTTTATAAAGTCAATCAAATTCTTGTCTTCTTTTAGATATGCCAACCTCTGATACTCTGCTCAACGACATTCATCAGGAGTCTACACTAGGTTATTTTGGGATGTTTCGACTATGTTGATACTAGCTGGTTTTCCACCACTAATCTTCAACATGTCCATCTTTTCAATTAACCTCCTTTCAACCTCACATATCTTCTTTGTTGAATCGTCCTCTTCATTTGGAAATGAGTTTCCACAGGCTTTCTGGCAGTAGTTTTCGACTGGCTTTTCCCTGGGATCCTCCATTATTCTTCGCAGGATTCCATAGGTGATTGGATCTTTAGACATTTCTCCAATTTTTGCTTTCAGCATGGTAGCATTTTCACCAACTTCAGTATTCATAGTGACCCCTTCAGTAGCCTTCTTTTCACTGTCACCCAGATCATCAGTAATTCTCTGGTCCTTTGTTATATTGGGGCTTTCAGTAGTTTCCCACTCATTTTCGATGGAGTCCTCAATGGCTTTGTCGTTGCTTGTTTCATTGTGGCCTTTAGTGGCTTCAACTCTGGTCATGTTGATGAGGCACTCAGTAGCCTTCTGGTTTGCTGGGACGAAATCCTCAGTGATTTTGTCAGCTTTTGTTTTGCCAAGATCATTTGTGATTTCAATCTTGGTTCCATTGTTGAGGCCTTCAGTGGCCTTCTCGCTGTAGTCAATTTATTCACCTTCAACTATGTGCTCAACATCCTACAATTCCATGACTTCGTCCAGGTTTACAAGATCCTCAGTAATCTCTACCATGTTGACGTTGGTGTCAAAACCTTTAGCAGCTTCCACCATTTTGAAACTGTATTCATAACCATTTCCTACTTCCACCATGTTAATGATTGATGGCTCAGCATAGCGGGCTTCAACAGTCTGCATGGTATTTGAGTCAATTTTCATTTGTTATTTCTGCTTGTCACTGAACTTCAGCCTTCCAACACGAATAGCATTCTGCACTAGATCCCTAAAAAGGAAACATTGAGACGTTTTATGACCCAGAAAACCATGGTACTTACAAAAACTTCTCTTTTTCTGTTGTTCCATGGGAGGCACTTTAGTGCCTGGGGGAACTATCATCTGACCATCTTCGACTAATTTGTCAAAGATTTCGTCACACTTAGTGACGTCGAACGTATAAGTTCTTTTGGGGAATTTATCGTTCTTTTCAGATTCGACTGGATTCTTTCCGTTCGACGGAACTAGCACTTTACAAGAATATGGTGGTCCTTGTTTTAGTTCTGCTAGGTCAATTTCCTGTTCGTCGAAACTAGCTGATTTGTCTATGTTTTCTATATCATTTTCGTCCTCCTGGTGTATTCCTACATAAGCCACTCTTTCTCTCTTATTTCTATTTGCCCTGAATTTCTCAACTTTCAGTCTTTCGACCTGCCTCACCCTATCTGCTAACTGTGACATGTCTCTCAGATATTGGGTGTCTAATTTCTTTATTATAGAATAGTCTAAACCCCCTGCGGCCATTTCGACCAATTCACGTTCAGGTACTTGGGTGAAACATCTGGCCTTTAGTAATATAAACCTATTCCAGTAGTCATCTATTGGTTCAGAGAGTTTCATTTTTACACTATCCAATTCTTTCAGGCTTATTTTGGTTTGCCCCATGTAGAATTGTTCATGAAACAATCTTTCTAATTGGGTCCACGTATAAATAGAATTCGTAGGTAGGGACGTAAACTAAGTAAAATCATTTTTTGTTAGGAAACATGGAAAATATTTTGTCCTTAAATTTTCATTGTTTGTTATTTCTCCCGCTTCGATTAAATAGCGTGTGTCGCTCCCCGGATTTCCATCCTGGTACAAACGCGAAAGTGGCGCGGAAAAGAATAGAGTCGCCAGCCAGGCATTTTTATCCCGAAAGAACGGGAATGGTAATGTTGCACAAACCAAAAGAAAAGAAAAGGAAGGACACGGTCCTGCGAACCAAAGAGACTGAGTTCGGGAGTCGGTTACGACCTGGGAAGGTATTAGCACCCAGATCGTCCGCCGTACCCGACGGGATCCACCCTTGCAAAGAAACTGTTTCAAAGGGTGAAGAAATGAAAGCTGCTGCAAAGAAAATGAACTGAACTGGATAAAAGAAAAGAAAATGGAACTGAAAAAGAAATGAAAAGGAGAAATGTAGGGAAAATAATAGATTGTGCTTGAACGGGCCCTACCCCGCTGCCTATGTACCTCATCGGGAAAATGAGGATCAGAGACGCCATAGTTCCCCTAACTAGGGGGGAAAAAGATTGCTTGCGTCTTAAGGCTTGAACTGCCTATGCCAATGCTCATGTGTTGCAAGCTCGGACGACGAGTGCGTAACCGTCTTGCAAAATGACAAGTAGGAGCAAGTTCGCGTACGGAGCGAAGGAGATGAGAAAAGAATTCCCGAAGGAAAGACGCTTATTGTTTGTTTGTGTTTTTTAGAAGCTTTAATGAATGTGTCACAAGGAAGTGAACTCAAGCTCTTTTCCATGGAATGTGCACTTGTCACTACATTCCAAGATGGAATAATAGAACAAGCACACTCAAGTAAGGAGAAGATCCCCAAAACTTGAATCCAGAGATTAGGGCCTAAGCTCACTAACTCATTAACTTTTTAAGTGTTTTTTTGGTATTTACAATGAAGAAGTGTTTTTTATGATTTTCTTTGTGAAGATGATATCTTGATCAGACTTGTGCATCACAAGATAAGCTTGTACTATCCCAAGATGGGAAGACTACAAGTATTTCATGGGATAAGGCTATTGCTCAAGGCATCACTTCAAACTTTATTAAGTGTCTTCTTTAGAGTTTTGAGATGAGAAGAGAAGAGAAACCAAAAGGATCACAAAGGTGAAAGTCTAATGGGGGACTAAGAATCCTAAGTGTTGTCATGCATGGATATCCTAGGTTGGTGTGGTTTACTATCCTAAAGAAGAAAGAAAGAAGAAGTGAAGAAGAAGAAAGAAGAATAGAAGAAGAGGAAGTAAGGCCTAAGCCCAACAATCAAAAGGTTAGTACAAGTAATGATAAGAAAATAAGAGATGAGATTTTGAGATGTGGGAATCACATCCACACCTCTCACTTACCATAGCCCCTGAAAAGGTTAGCAACACAAGCATACAAGCAAAACCAAATGAACATAATGACATGCCAACATCATACAAACAGAAGTGAAGTCATACATACAAATGCTCAATGCAAATGCAAGTCACAAGAATGAGAAAAGAATCACATAAGTCAATATGAAGCAACATGAATCACATGGCAAAGCAAAGTAAACTTGGTAAGATGCAAGGCAAAATAAGCAAAACACAAACTCAAGGCACAAGACTAGAACCATAACCAAGTTAAAGAAGTGCTTAAGAAGCAAGAGAGATGAAGAGAAGAGAAGCACAAAGCTAAGCAAACACATTATGGGAAGAAAGAAGCAAAGGAGGGAAGTGAATGTACAAAGGAAAAGAATGAACTTCAAAGGTAAACCAATTACAAAATTTCAAAAACACAAATGCTAAACCAAGATCAGAAAGGTATCAATGCCCTAAAGAGACCCCAAATGAGATGAAGAAGTTGGCACAAGTGCCCTTCTAAGCTAAGGAGAGGACTTATAATCAAAAAGAAGCAAAATGGGACAAGTTAAGAACCAAAATTCAAATCAAATCAACAATGCACCCAAAAATTCCACAACCTTGGACAAAAGATCTTCAATCATGATATAACAACATGCCAAAAGGATAGGAGGAAATTCATAAGCTATGCAAGTCAAAAGAGGGCTCAAATATGAACTAGGGTTAAGAAACTTCACTCACAAGTCAAAGGCCAAAACCAAATAAACAAGTTTCTAAAAATCAGAATAAAAATCACACAAGAAGTACACTCTATTAGGAGTCCAGAGCAAAACGAACCACTCAAAAATTCTAAATGAGGATCAATATGGAAAATGGACAAGACAGCATGCTTAAAAAGGAATTAAAATGAATTAATTAAAATGAACAATTAATATCCACGTGTCAGCATAAGATAAATGACAAATAAAAAATATGAAAAATTAAAGAAAACTCAAAGTGACATCCATGAATTATTTCATAAGTTTTTGACACTTAGAACTATTTTTGAAAATTAAAAACCAAAATGATATAAAATGAGGTAAAAGAAAAAATAAATAAAAGAAGAAATGGTTAGGAGGTGCGAATAGAAGGGATCCATGTTCAAATAAGCTGGGCTCAAAACAAATTGGGGTGTGGATAGTGATTCTAGCCCAATGGGTTTTGCGCAGCACACGAATACAAGGATGGAAATTCACAAAAATACTGGAAAAACAATAGCCAACGGATCAAAGGGACGCATCCAAACAGTCAACTCATTAATTGATGTGGCAGAATGATTGGTCAGGAGAGAGTGAGCATATTAGTTGCTGTGGGGTGAGAAACACAAGCAATTAAAATAGAAACAGAAGCTCACGTGAGGGAGAGCATCCTCATTTATGAGGTGTCACAAGCATGTACGTCCAGATGATGAGATCTAATGGCTCTAAGATCATCTTCTTCGTGGAAAACCCTAAATCACACAGCCCGGAATCCGGTGACCGGAGCTAGGGCTCCGGCACCGGAAAATGCATAAAATGAACAAACATCAATAATAATTCACGAAATGCTCAACATCTGATCATTAAGTCATGCTGATTTCAAAAATGGCAACCAAAATCACAAATGAACAATGAACAAGCTGGATCGAAGAGAAACAGCTTTCACCAGGAAAAATCAAATCCACATATAAAGCTCAATAATGCACCAAATTCGAATCTAAAGCAAGCAGAATCATCAGCAACAACAGAGGATCACAATGCACACTTCTATTTTCATTTCTAGATCTGAGAATTTGGAGCTTACTTGAGACTTGCAGATCTTGAAATAGCTTGTGATAAGCCAAGAAAATGCTGCCAATCCACTCCAAATGCACTCTAGTTGCAAAATAAATGCAACTAGAGCCTTGAAGGTTACTGGATCTAAGATCTTGAAGCTAACTGCTCTGAAATGGCAAGGTGCTGGATCTTGAGAATTAGCTTGAACAATGGATGGATTTGTGATCCTGAGCTCTCAAGGATGAAGAATATGTGGTTGGTTTATAAAGAGAGCAAGTGTAGAGAAAGATTCGAAGGAATTTGAAAACTGAGCCAAAATTTAAGAGTGATGAAATGAGAGAGATCTGGACCCTTCTAAAACCCTAATTTGCTTTTATGTGAGCTCATGAGGCAATGCTGAAAGCATGAGGGCCTTTGCACGTGAGAAGAGAGAGTGTGAGAGATTTTGCAAAATTTTCAAATTTGTGGTGATATCATGAAACACTCATGCATTTCCTTGCTTCTTGCCCATGTGCATCCATAATCTGACCCTTGATTTCAATCCAAAAAGATCCTGGCCATTGGATGAAAGTGTCACAATTTTCATGATCATGCAACTTTTGCACTTAGGGGATAAAATTCTCATCATGCACGAATTTGGTGTAATTCTTGGAGCAAAATGACTTATTTTCATTTCATTGTAACATTGTAACATTATTTGGTATGTACCAACACCCAAAAATTTGATTCATGACTTTTTGCTTTGGTGTACAAATGAAAAATCAAGTTTTGCCCTAATTTTACCCATATTTTCGAGGGCCTCATCTCCTTAACCATGAAGGCTATGAAAAAGTACTTGTACTTTTTGAAAATGGGAGGCTTTAATCTCCAACTTTCATGTTTGACTTTGGTCCATTTGAATATTTTTTCACCAAGTTATGATCACTTGAAATTTAGGGCAAAAACTTGCTAAAAATGGCATTTTCCATAACCAACTTCACACCAATTTTGCAAAACACATCAAAACCTCATGATTCTTGATCTTTGATCTTGCCAAACCTCTTTTAACATTATAAGAACATCCCTTGGCTAGACAAATGGGGTTGGACCCCTTGAAATCTCACAGTTGACTTTTCTAAGGCACAGTTGACCTTCTTCATTTACAAGCAACTGAAGAACTACTTGACTTCCACAAGGAATTTTCTCACCAAATTTCATCCCTAGGATCCTCTTAACATGTAAAAGACTTTGCCCAAATGAAATGGCCAAAGTCTTGAGGTTTTCATGCTTGAAACCCAAACCCTAATTTGGGACCATTGTGTAGGAGCTTTGCCCTAGCCTGGATTCCCTGATGATCTTCCAACCTTCTGAGCTTTTGTAAATGAACTTGAACTTGTAAATGCAATATAGACCCCTCATAGGACTTGTAAAAATCCATTGGGCCCCTTGTCATGGCTTGTGATGCTTCAAAAACCTCCACAGATGATCATATGCCTAATGCTAGGTCATGAGAAATGTTATGCCTCATCTTTCCATGCTAGGATGCCAAGAATATGATATGTTCATGATGAATATGATGTGATATGATGCTTAAAAAGAAGAGGGAAAATTTGGGGTGTTACATCTGCCCCTATTCAAACAATTGTTAATCTGAAAAGGACGGTAGCACGGGATATCGACCTTTCAAGATAAACTGTGGTTGAATACCAAGAAAACCTGAAATTTGCACTCTGACGAGAATGCAAAACTGGGAAATAAACCCAACCAAATGACGTTGTGGTGATTGAAGTGGAGAGAAAGTGGACGAGCTTCTTCCAAGCTGAAACTGAAATCTGGAATCAGAAAACTTTGACAAACGAGTCTTCTTCGAACAATCCTGTTACGCTAGGAACTGGACATACGAGCCCTCACATACTTTGCAAAACATATAACTTGAGACAGAAGAATCTCCTTCGGATATACCTATTACGCCAGGACCGGTAATTCACTAAAGTTTGTGGGATAGACATGCATAATCAAGGTAGACGAACCTTCTTCATATATTATTCGTGGATATATGGTATAAGACAGACGAGTATTTTTCGAGCAAACCTGTTATGCCAGGTGCAACATTAATAAGTGGTACTTGAGACAGACGAGCCTCCTTCAGATATACCTGTTACGCCAGGACTGGTAACCCTTTTTGACATTTATTCCCACAGTCAGGATTTCAAACCTCTTCAATACAGACGAGTATTGGATGATCATCAAAATAACACAGACGAGTGCCATAAGTCACTGATACAGACGAATATTAGACGATGATCTGAGAAACACAGACGAGCGCTTTAGGCGATGATACAGACGAATGTCAACCATTGGTATAGACGAATACCAGCAATTCAAACACAGACGAGCATTTGGAGTAGCAATACAGACGAGTACCAGAAATCCAACACATCAACACATACGGATATAAG
This sequence comes from Lathyrus aphaca, assembly GCA_963966055.1. NCBI lineage: Eukaryota > Viridiplantae > Streptophyta > Magnoliopsida > Fabales > Fabaceae > Lathyrus > Lathyrus aphaca. The sequence continues at coordinate 169,282,522 of OZ014523.1, forward strand.
TTAACACAGACGAGTATCCAAACAATGCAGACGAGCTTCAAACAGATAAAACACAGGCGAGTGCTGGAGAATGCATACGAGCAAGTAGATATTGAACACAGACGAGTGTTGGGAAGTATAGACGAGCAACAGCAAAGTGATAACACAGACGAGTGTTGGAAAGTGCAGACGAGCAATTAATTATCAAACATCAAACACAGACGAGTGTTGGAAATTGCAAACGAGCAACAACAAAGTAATCGTGGGCTACTGCTGGGGAAAGCAAACGAGCAATACCAAAGTGACAACACGGACGAGTGTTAGGATACAGACGAGCAGCAATAAAGTATGAACACAGACGAGTGCTGGAGAATGTTTCCCTGATGGTTGGGAATTCCTCAAATATCCACTGTTGGTGACAAGAGTTCTGCCAAACAAATTCTGTGGGGAATGGGCCTCCCACTGCTTGCTGGGTATACTCCACTGGGGAAGAAAAACTGCTTGGGCTACCTGCCAAGACTTAGTTGGGGAAATCCTTCTTGGGAGAATGTGACGCCATCCTGCAAAACCTGCAACAACAGAAAACACATATGTGCCCCGAGGACTTGCATGGTATGATCTGTTCATCCATCGTCACCTGACACTCAAAGAGGATTTCAAATGTTTCCCTGCAATGTCTTTTTCTTTTAAATTATCACCATGTTTTAAATGCAATGCTATTTTTGTCAAAAATTCAGGACATTTTGCAAACAAAAATAAACACAACACAGCTTTTTGACTGAATATTCTTTTTATTGAAAGGCCTCTGAATAGGCAAAGTTTTACATCAGGAAGCAACCACCTGGAAAGAGGTAGCCACCATAAAATTAAGAAAAATAAACTATCCTAATGGCAATGGACACGGCATCCCAATGAGTTCCCTTTCTTCTATGACCAGCATGTCTTCAAAACTCTCCATTTTTGCCTTTGCTTTCTGAGAAGATGAGGGAACTGATTCCTATCCTTCTGATATTGTCAGGCTGTACGAAACGATGATTTGGTTCAGATTACCCGGATCGTAGTTGTTCGCTTATTCCCTTATTTTGCGTGGATCGCCCTTTCGGGTTTTCAATCCACCGGGATACCTTTTTTTTGCCTGAGTTGTCCGATGTGGCTTTTCAACTCAGCGGGTGTACATTTTTTTACTTATTTTCCCTAACTTTTTCCCGAGCTTTTTATTCTGTTTTTAGCTCGTTGGGATGCCCTTTTCTTGCCTGGACTTTAATTTTGTTTTTATGTCCAGCGGGTCTTTTTATGCGAAGTATTTTTTAACTGCGTCCGAGTTAACAGGGGATTGGAAATCTTCTCCATCCATAGTGGTGAGCATCAGTGCTCCTCCTGAGAAAACTTTCTTCACTATGAATGGTCCTTCGTAGTTTGGGGTCCACTTGCCCCTGTGATCTGAACCGGGAGGAACAATCCTCTTTAGCACAAGCTCTCCTACTTGATACTCCCGAGTACGTACTCGTTGGTCGAATGCTCGCTTCATTCTCCTCTGATAAAGCTGACCATGACAGATAGCCGCTAATCTCTTTTCCTCAATTAGACATAGCTGATTGTAACGAGCACGCACCCATTCAGCCTCATCAAGCTTCACATCCATCATCACACGCAATGAAGGAATCTCCACTTCAACAGGCAAGACTGCCTCCATACCATATACCAATGAGAAGGGAGTTGCCCCAGTTGACGTCCTGACTGACGTTCGGTACCCATGCAGCGCAAATGGTAACATCTCATGCCAATCTTTGTAAGTGACAACCATCTTTTGCACAATCTTCTTGATATTCTTATTAGCCGCCTCTACCGCACCATTCATCTTTGGTCGGTAAGGAGAAGAATTGTGATGCTGGATCTTGAAGTCCCGACACAACTCTGCCATCATCTTGTTGTTGAGATTAGAACCATTGTCAGTGATGATTCTTTAGGGCACTCCGTATCTACAAATGATGTCCCTTTTCAAAAATCTGGCAACCACTTGACGAGTGATGTTGGCATAAGATGATGCTTCAACCCACTTAGTGAAGTAATCAATTGCAACCAAGATGAAGCGATGACCATTTGAAGCAGTAGGCTCTATTTTCCCAATCATGTCAATGCCCCACATAGAAAAAGGCCAAGGAGATGACATGACGTTGAGCGGGCTTGGAGGAATATACACCTTGTCTGCATAAATCTGGCACTTGTGGCACTTACGGGCGTATGAACAACAGTCTGCATCCATCGTCATCCAGTAATACCCCGATCTTAACAATTTCTTTGTCATAGCATGCCCTCCTGCATGGGTACCGAAAGATCCCTCGTGGACTTCCTGCATTAACAGGCTTGCTTCGTGTCTATCCACGCATCTGAGCAACACCATGTCAAAGTTTCTCTTGTACAAAACCCCGTATGTATTCAAGAAGAAGCTAGCAGCAAGTCGCCTTAAGGTCTTCTTGTCATTAGAAGATGCCCCAGCTGGGTATTCTTGCTTTTCTAGGAATAGCTTGATATCAAAATACCAAGGTTTCTCGTCAGACACGGCGTCTACAGAGAAGGCATGAGCTGGAGCGTCAAGCCTGGAAATGTCAATTCTGGGCACATAATTCCAACACAAGACTTTGATAGACGAAGAAAGAGTGGCCAATGCGTCGGCAAATTGATTTTCATCACGTGGTATGTACTGAAGCTTAATTGTCGTGAAGAACGTCAACAGTTTTCTGGCATAATCCCTGTAAGGAATTAAATGCTCTTGATGCATATACCACTTGCTGGTAACCTGGTTAATGACGAGGGCTGAATCTTCGAATATATCGAGGGTCTTAATCCGAAGATTAATAGCCTCCTTTATTCCCATTATGCACGCCTCGTATTCCGCTTCATTGTTGGTGCAGCCAAATGTAATTCTGGCAGCGAAGGGAAAGTGAACACCTTCGGGAGTAATAAGAACAGCACTAACTCCACGTCCGTTGATATTGACTGCCCTATCAAACATCAACTTCCATTTGGATTCAGGGTCTGGCCCCTCCTCCGGAAGTGGTTCCTCGCAATCGTTTTCTTTGAGGTACATCATGTCCTCATCAGGGAAATCAAACTTCATTGGCTGATAATCATCTTCAAGAGGTTGCTGTGCAAGGTAATCGGACAATACACTTCCTTTGATGGCTTTCTGAGAAGTATATTGTATGTCATACTCAGTCAAGATCATTTGCCACCTAGCAACCCTTCCGGTCAACGCTGGTTTCTCGAAGATGTACTTGACAGGATCCATTTTGGAAATTAGCAGTGTGGTATGAGTCAACATGTACTGTCTCAGTCGGCGAGCAGCCCATACCAAAGCACATCAAGTTTTCTCGAGCAGCGAGTAACGGGCTTCACAGTCAGTAAAATTTTTGCTAAGGTAATAAATAGCGTACTCTTTTCGACCAGACTCGTCATGTTAGCCTAGAACACACCCCATTGACCCTTCTAGCACAGTCAAGTACATGATTAAAGGTCTTCCTTCAACTGGAGGCATTAGAATTGGAGGCTCCTGCAAATATTCTTTTATCTTGTCGAAAGCTCTTTGGCAGTCCTCATTCCACCTGACCGTTTGCTCTTTTCTTAGCAATTTGAATATTGGCTCGCACGTGGCAGTTAGATGAGATATGAACCATGAAATTTAGTTCAACCTCCCTAAAAACCCGCGCACTTCTTTTTCTATTTTCGGTGCAGGCATATCTTGAATTGCTTTTACTTTTGCAGGATCTACCTCAATTCCTTTCTGACTAACAATGAAACCCAGCAGTTGTAGACACCCCAATTTTTCCCTCTGGTTTTTATATCTTCTTCAAGATATTTTTCAGAAGAACTAATCCTGACGTTCTTTTGACCTTGGAGAGTAGGCAAACGGTCTGTAAGAAGATCCATTCCCTAATCCATGATATTTCCAGAAGATTTCATCTATCTGGTCTTGAATAGCAGGAAAACGATCTGTACAAAGATCCATTCCCTGGTTCAAGATATTTTCAGAAGATTTAATCTATTGGCCCTTGAATAGCAGGCAAACGGTCTGTACAAAGATCCATTCCCTGGTTCAATATATTTTTCAGAAGAATTAATCCTGACGTTCTTTTGACCTTGGAGAGTAGGCAAACGATCTGTACAAAGATCCATTCCCTAATCCAAGATACTTCCAGAAGAGATAATCATCACGAAGATTTATTTCCACTGGTCCATTCAACAATTCAAATCATGTTGCATAAATGATTCAGAGACGGCCTATATGAAGACCTAGTACTGATATCCAGTATCAACATAAAGCCATCATCACATCCTGATATTTTAGATGGCATCTCTAAGCCCATCTCCAGTTCCTCCAAGTGGAATCTTCAAGCCCACTCAAGTATATACAATTAATCATCAGTGTTTCTTTACGCACTGGCGAGTGCAAATATTTGGGCTTTTGTGTTCAATCCCCTTCAACCTTCCAGGTCACGACTGGCACATATACCAATCTAACCCCTCAGGTTTCAGAAAATTGAACAGGGGCAGTTGTTGCACCCCAAAATTTGCCTTCCACAAGACAAGACATTGTGTCCCAAGAGGTTCACAAGGTTCACAAGACATCTCATGAGGTTCACAAAGTTCACAAGGTTCACAATTGGTTGACAAATTTGACAATTCCCTCAGACAATGCATCCTCCTAAGCAATGCATCTTAAACTAGGGTTTTGACTTTCATCAGGCTAAATGGACTTCCAAGACTTCAAGTGAGCTTCATAGCATCCTATATATGTTCAAGAATCCCCATGTCAAGTTTCAAGACTTTCCCAAAAGATTTGCTCAGTCAGATGATCAGATAGGTTAAAATCAGTCAAAGCAGTTAAAAAGTCAAATTGAGGTCAACTGTGATCAAACCAAAGTCAAACTTCATGAGTTTTTGCCAACATCAAGTATATGAAGTAAAATTCATCATTTGATCAAGGGTTTATCATGATTCATCAAGGAGATTTCAGATCATCAAGAATCAGGAGTTTCTAAATTAGGGTTTTCACTAGAAAAGTCAACTGAACTTTGACCAGCCATAACTTTCACATGCTTCATCAAAAACTTTCCATCCAAAGCTCATTTTGAAGGAAATTGAATTCTCAACAACTTTGTGTCTCACAAGCCAAGCCCAAAAATGCTTCATTTGGAAGGTATGAGCTAAGACATTATAGGTCCTTTTAAAAGTCAACAAAAAGTCAACAACTTCCAAAGGGCATAACTTGAGAATGGTAAAAGATATGGACATGAGACCAAAGAGGTTAGTTAGAGGACTCTTTAATCTTTCCAAAATGTCCAAGAACACCTTCATAGCATTAAAATTGAAGGATTTGTGCCCTTGCAAAGTTGGGAAATTTTTGAGAGGTTTATGATGCAAATGGGGTCTTAAAACCATAATTCACCAAATGGGCTTGCTTTTTTGTGATCCAAATGCTTCCATGACATCATGCACGAAATTAAATTTATTTATTCATAATTTTATTCATTTTAATTTTATTTATTATGATTTTTTATGTTAAAAATCATTTTAAATTAAAATAAAATATAAAATAATGGATATTTGATTTGATTTGGTTTCTAGAAAGTCTTAAAACATATTTAGACTTGATTGATACAAAAATAATGAAGATTGTACCAAAATAGCAAGGCTAGATCAAGATATTTCAAGTTTTAAGAACAAATCTTTTTCAATCTCCCAAAGATCAAATATCCACAAATTTGTTGAACTCTTGACCTAGTTTCATTCCCTCATATATAAACAACATGAAGACAAGCACTATTCACGAATTCAGAGCCTCCCACACCTTGTTCAAACCTCACAAAAATCATCCAAAAACTCAAATTCGGTTTTATCATTACAAAGCATTTTAAGGTATTTTAAGAACATAGGAAGGATCCTTGAACATCACTGATCATGTATCAATAATCATATGCATCCCAAACCTCATGAATGGCTCAAACCGAATCAAACTTCTAACACTTTTATGAATTTCTCGTTCTCATATATTTGTGCAATATAAATTGAATTTGATCATTGTTTTGTGTTTATAATAAGCTCGTGATTGTTTCTGGGCAAGTTAATTTGATTTTTGGTACAGGTTTGAAGAATCACCATTGTTAGGATTTTCGGCCACTTTTAGGGTTTAATGATTGAGCAAATATAAATCAATTCTAAGGACGTGGTTGAACTGTAAATGATATGTTGATTCTTTTGGTGTGGTTAATTTTTGAAAATTTTGCAGTTTTGATGATGATTGAAGAACATAGGAAAACCTGCGAAGTTGAATTCGCAGGAAAATCCCTAATAGTATTCGTAGGTGAATTCGTAGGTTCAGAGGTAGGAGATGAAGTGGCTGCGCGCGAAAATCATATTTGAAAATTTGACAGGGCTTAAAACAAATTTGTTCCGTCTATATATCACAATGAGCATGTAGCTCAGCTGGTTTTGGTGCGCGTATGATATACTGAAGGGCTTGGGTTCGAAACCAGCCTAATGAATTTTTTTTGCTTTAATTTGTTTTGTTTTCCAGGATAACCCTAATATTTTTACATATATAATTAAAAACCCTAATTATCCTTAACCCTAATTTATTTTTTAATTTCTAAAAACCCTAATTTCTTTTAAAACTTTAATTTCTCACTTTAATTATTTTTTGTTTAAATATTATACTTAATAAATACTTCTAATATATATAATTAAATCATTAATCATGTTTTATTTTGTAATTAAATTAATATATGATTTATTATTATTATCTTTATTATTCTTATTTTCATCTCAAAATTCTTTAAAATTGTTTATTTAAATCTAAAAATACTTAATTGATTTATATATATATATATATATATATATATATATATATATATATTGTATATTATTACTAACCTTTCTTCTTATAATTATTTTATCACTAACCATTTATTCAATTGCTTATTTTATTATATAATTATTATTTAAATTGTTTTTATTATTATGTAACTGTAAAAGCGTTGTAATAGTCGTAGTATTTTATCGTTTATAAATACGATTGCTTTGGTTAGTAATTATAGGGAGTGATAACCTATTTGCTTTAAAATTAACTTAGATCACTAATAATAAGATAAATATTTGAATTTGTACACGCACACACGTAAGTCGATCTTGATCGCCATCTCACTTCCTAAGGGTTATCCCTCATGTTACCTAAATCAAAAGGTCAAGTAAGGTTTCTAAAAGCAAGGCCCCTTCTCCTAAAATATCATCTAGTCCCTTTACGATTATAAGATCAAGTCCCTTCAATGTTGCCTTCGTAAACGATCTTGTCCCTTTCGAATAAGAGATGATAAGTCCCTTCGTATTGCTAAGACACCTTACAGTTGCCTAAACACAGATGACCCTTCATATGTCCCTTAACACATCCAAGGTAATGACTACCTATTCCTTAATAATAGGGATAGTCTTACCATTGAAAGAACATTTAATAACAGTAAAGATTCAAATTAGGGTAGGTTCCTCTTAAGTACTTGCTCACTCATTCAAAAACATTTCATAACACTTCACATTTTCAAACAAATTTCAAAACAAAGTCTTTACATATATTCGTACAAGGATCATTATAAAGTACTTAAGAAAATTTTTAATCACACACTACACTTATCAAAACAATTTAAAGTGAGCTAAGTAACTAAGAGCCCATGGATAACCATGGATGTAAAGGGTGCTAACACCTTCCCTTTACATAACCTACCCCCCGAACCCAAAAATCTTTTAAGGTCTTTCCTGTTCTTTTATGCCCTTTCCTTTGGATAAAATAAAAGTCGGTGGCGACTCTTGCTATCCGCAACATAACTAAATTCAGTTCTCCCACCGTGTTACAGAACTAGCGACTCTGCTGGGGATTTAATAAAAGAGGGGTACCCTTAGGAATTAGATCACTTAAATTGTTTGCCTTGTTTGCTTTATATTACTTGTTGGTATTTATGTGTGAAAGATCCTAACCCGGATCTAGTGTACCTTAAGTAAATGGCAATAGACCAAGGAAACTGTACGGCGTATACCGATATGGTTGATCTGGTGGCCATAGTTAGTGTGACTTCTTGGTTGGTGCTTATATTGCTTAAGTAAGTTGAGGATAATATGAGGCTGCCATATGTTGTCAATACACTAACTGACTTTTAGAACCCTAGTCATCCCATCTTGGCCTTTAGAAAGTAGTGAGATAACCGGCTTTAGTGAAGACTGAAGTTGGTTGATACTCGATACTACACTCATTGAGATTCTAAACTTGGAGGGTTTTAGTTGGCAAGTAAGTTGCCTACTGAACAACCACCCTTGTGAAGGATCAATGATATTGAGATCCCTTAGAACCTGGTTACTTTATAGGACAGGATGAACCATCTAAACTTCAGGGGAGGGTACTTACCTTTAAACCTCATGCAAGCTTTCAAACCTAGGGCTATTGTGTGACTTGTTTGTGTGTGCCACATATTTGTGATTGAACATAACATCATGACATCATCATGCATCATAAGAATAGCATTTTCACTAACCATTTCAAGGACCAAAGGATTTATCTTTGTTCTTTGTTGCAGTTCATGGCTTCTGCTCGTAGGAATACTATCTAGATCAACTTTGTAGGAATGCCTCCTAAGCTTAAGGAGTTGGTCTCTCAAGTTTCTGAAAAATCCCAATTCATCAAGAGACATGGTCACCTACTGGATCTAGTCACTTCAGGGTTCAATGAAGACCTGATGAGTGTTCTATTTCAGTTCTATGATCCTAAACATCACTGTTTCACATTCCCCGACTATCAGTTGGTTCCTACAATGGAAGAGTTCTCTAAACTTCTGGGTATACCTATTCTTGATCAGAAACCCTTCACAGGCTTAGAGAAAGAGCCCAAACCTGAAGTCATTACTGCAGCTCTACATTTGAAGAAATCAGACATTATCCTAAAAACGAGAAGTGGAGTTAAGGGTATTATTGCTAAGGTGTTGATAGAGAAGGCTCAAGTGTTCTTGAAGGCTATGAGCTATGATGCTTTTGAGGAGATCTTAGCCTTGTTAATTTATGGCTTAGTATTGTTCCCCAATCCAGACCAGTTCATAGACATACACGCCATCAACATATTTCTGACTCGCAATCCAGTGCCTACATTACTTGGAGACATCTTACACTCTCTTCATACTCGTACTACAAAGGCACGAGGAACTCTGATGTGCTGCATACCCTTGCTATCTAGGTGGTTTATTTCTCACCTTCCTCGATCAGTGATGAAGAATGAAGAAGGGTTCAGGTGGTCCAAGAGGATTATGTCACTCTCTCATTCAGATATTCATTGGTGCTCTAGATCTATGGAGAATGTTGCCATCATTGACCGTTGTGGGGAGTTTCCTAATGTGCCACTCCTTGGCATAAGATGCGGCATTACCTACAACCCTTCCTTAGCTTTACGTCAGTTTGGTTACGCTCGGAGTGATGGTCCTCATGACATGTTGATTCAGGGTATTGTGTTTGACTACGACAACGATCTTCAAGGTTACCGTCAAAGGTTCATACGAGCATGGGGTAAAGTGAACAAGGTTGACAGCAAGACTCTGGAACCCAAGTACACTATTCCTATGGAACCTTATCTCAGATGGGTGCGATCATGTGCTCAGACTCTTATGATGCCATATCTTGCCATCCTGCCAATTACTATGGAGCCTGTTGCTGAAGGATATACTTCTTATACCATCTTTCATCCAGACATGCCCATTGACATGGAAGAGTTACAGAGGTCCTGGATCCAGTTGAAGGAGCAAAGGGATACTTTTAAGACTCATTACAAAGCAGGTCAAGAAAGAATCCTGGAGCTAACAAAGCAACTTCACGAGGAGCGGAATCTTAACTCATACCTCAACACAAAGAGGAAACGTCCATGGGAGACTTAAAACCCCATCTTTTGTATTCATTTCATTTTTATTGTAAGCCCAAGGGGCAAACAAATTAATTACTAATAAAAGTTTACTTTTTGGTTGTTTAAACAAATTTAAATCTTGCGGTCCTTGAAAACATTGCATACGCATTTGTACACCATATCATTGCATCACAGGTTTCTTATGTACAGGTATCTTATCTTCTCGCTGTTTATTTCAGCAGAAATGGCTCTTGAACAGACTGTCAAAGATCTCCAGGCTCAGAATGCACAATTCCAAGAGTTGATTCTGAACTTGTCCAAGGGACAAGATGAGTTGAAGACACTGCTGGCTAAGAAGAAGAATCCTGAGGACAACAAGGATGATCAGCTGAAACGACTACAAGCTGAGATGACAGAAATGAGGATCCAGATGAATGACCAGGTGGCTCTTATTCAAAGTTTAGCTCAGGGGCAAGAAGAGCTAAGAACCTTTGTTCACAAACTTCAAAGTAGTGGAGTCAGGAATCTAATTGTCAGTCAACCTCTGTTAAAACAAGATGACTTAGTTGAAAGGAAGATGAGGATAAAAGAAGGTAAGAGACAGGTTGCCACTGATTGTTCTTCAGTTGAAGAAAAAAGACCTGATAAGGTTAATCCACCTCAACACAAGGAATGTAGAAGGCAGTTTATCAAATTCAGCACTCCAATGTCACAAGTTCTGCAATGCTTGTTGGAGATGAAGCTAATTTCCTTGAAAAATCCTCCTCAAAATCCTAATACTTCCTCTCCTCACTATAATCCCAAGGCAAGGTGTGGGTATCACTCCAACTGTCCCGGACATGATACTAATAGTTGTTGAACATTGAAGAAAAAGATTCAAGACCTAACTGACGAAGGAATCCTCGAGGTTACACCAGAAGGTCAAATTGAATTCTACTATCATCCATCAAACGTCGAAGCTGCAAGACAAATCACCCAAAGTAGCAAGAAAGAAAACCTACCTATTCCTGTTGAGATATGGGGCACCTTGGGACATCCAAGTGGAAAATTTGATTTCATGGTGAAATATACTGCTCCTGAAAGTTCACGGATTGCAATTGAAGACATTCAGCCAACTGGATGGGACAACATTTGAACTTTCATTTGTAATTTCTTTTGTTTTGTTTAAACACTTACTATTATGTTAAACTTTTATTTTCATTAATGCATTGCGTATGTTTGTCTTGAATTAATCCATTCGTTTCACTATGTTTTGAACTATGTTTCATATTTCTATTTTGTGATATTTAACTCCTAATAAATCTATAAGCCTGTAGAGGGAGGATGACGAAAACAATACCATAATATTAGGCAGTATGCTTTTGAACAGACTATGCTGACGATGTACAGGCATTGTTTCAATTCCTAAACAATGGAGATATAAGGAAGTTAATCCCTAGTCAACCCTTTTGAGCCTATGAAGTAGGAGTTTTTATTCTCAAGCAAATTAAAACCCTTATTCATAACCCGGGGCAGGGTAGTTACTCGGTTAACTCAAATATGCCAATTATCGGTGTTGAACACAACTAATGATGGTTCTCTGTAATCATTAAACCTGAAAGTCAATATCTAGTAAAAGAAAAACCCACTAAGTCAAAACCTATGAAGGAGACTTAGTAAAAAAATTGAGAAATTACGCTGACTGTAATTTTGAAACAAACAGTTCAGGCAAAAAGAAGGGATAACAAAGTCAAAAGAAAAAAGAGGTCACTATGAATCCTCAACAAAGAAAGATGACTGAATGTTCAAATAAAGTTTTGGTTTCTGGACCATCACAAATGTCAGTGTTACAATTCCAAACTCCTTTGAGCCTCAATGCATAAGTTAACTGAGCATAGGACTGAAGAACATCATGGAGATTGGGTTGGGTACAAATAAAATTTGAGCCTTTATCCTTTGTTTCTTAAACCGTGAACCAGACCACGTTACAACCCTTTAAAAGTCCTAACTGAAGCATGGTTAGTTCAAAAGCATACTGCCACAAAAAGGTATCCTGAATCCTTTAGGGCTTATTATAAAACTTGAGTTAATATCACAGTTTTCACAAAAACTGTTTTTCTAAAATAACTTTTTTTTCAAAACTTCAAGACAGACATAAGCATTGCATTTTTGAATATATTTGTTGGCATATACTTGAGTGTTTGATAAACAGAGAAACTTACAGGATGAATGTTCAAAGTCCTTCCGATAAACAAAGTTGCTTCCTGGATCAAAGTTCATGTATACAAAGGGGCATAGTCATTATCTCCCAATAAAGGGGGCAGGCCATGATACTGCCTAACTCATTTGGGGCAATCAGGACAGGATTCAACTATGTTTAAGTAGCCAGGGGAAGATATCCTCATCTATCTAAGTTACCAAGGGTAATATTACAGAGTTCATAATGCTAGGGGCATAGTCACTGTTTCCCAATCAAGGGGGCATACCAAGTTACTGTTCAATTCATTCGGGGCAATCAGGTCCAGATTCAACAGTGCTTAATAGCCAGGGGCAGCTTTCCTCATGTATTTGAATTACCAAGGGTAACATTACGAAGTTCATGATGTCAGGGGCATATTATTGTGGGGCGTTCTGCTTATTTCTCTTGAGGTAACTACCTTCAGATACTTCCATTATGGGACAATTCATCCTCAACCAAGGGGCAATGCTTTCTTTTCAAATCTAATATCCGGAGCGTATATGGTCCATCACAATTTGAAGACACGATCCTCTCATTGTATTACCTTGATATTGGATTCTCAGTAGAAGCCATTGTGGAAATTAATTGTCTATGCCAGTAGTATCAGATGGTGTCAGTATCATGTCTTCAGATCCAGCTATGAGGATTTCTGGGAAGGTATTCAGGAAAGTTAAGAATCTCAGGAGCTCTATATCCAATTGGTTATACACTCTCAAAGTTGAAACGATTCTGTTTTCGAGTTCAGCTTTACTTTTCCCTCTTTATTCAGGATTACTTTTCCTCTTTTACTAAAGCGAAAAACGTCTATTGGTTGTGTTTGAATGTATGTATGCTTTTGAATATGATTGATGTTTACCAGAAATGCATAAAATGCTTGAATATGATTGATGTTTACCAGAAATGCATAAAATGCAGTAATAGTATTTACTAAGGACGAACGAGGGTAGTAGTTCAACGAAGCTTCGCCGGTTCATCCCCACAAGACAACTATAAATCCCCAGCAAGGGCAAATCTATCTTGATAGATACTCCGAGTTACATCTCCCCTTGAATTTATGTCCATCTCTTTTATCCTCATTCGGGATACTCAGGAACTTATTCCTTCAATAGAAGTACGACGAACAAAGACGGGAAGTTATAAATACTATACTATCAAACAAGACGGGGGAAAGGTTCCTTATATTCTTCAGCAACAAATCGAGATTTATTTTCCCTAAGCCAGCAGTTGTTACACAAAGATATACAGACGTTTCAGGCTGCATGATTCATACATACATCATTTTCATCATACCATAACATATCCATAAATGCATAGTACATTTACTTAGGTGCATCATACTATGCATGCATACATATTGCATAAACTAACATTCTCCTTACAGGATAGTTATATACAGATAAAACAACATCAACAATTCACAACAGGTCATAAATAATCTATACATTACTCAAGATGTCCTCGGAGAGTAGGCAAACGGTCTGTAAGAAGATCCATTCCCTAATCCAGGATATTTCCAGAAGATTTCATCTATCTGGTCTTGAATAGCAGGCAAACGATCTGTACAAAGATCCATTCCCTGGTTCAAGGTATTTTCAGAAGATTTACTCTATTGGCCCTTGAATAGCAGGCAAACGGTTTGTAAAAAGATCCATTCCCTGGTTTAAGATATTTTTCAGAAGAACTAATCCTGACGTTCTTTTGACCTTGGAGAGTAGGCAAACGGTCTGTAAGAAGATCCATTCCCTAATCCAGGATATTTCCAAAAGATTTCATCTATCTGGTCTTGAATAGCAGGCAAACGATCTGTACAAAGATCCATTGCCTGGTTCAAGATATTTGCAGAAGATTTAATCTATTGGCCCTTGAATAGCAGGCAAACGGTCTGTACAAAGATCCATTCCCTGGTTCAAGATATTTTTCAGAAGAATTAATCCTGACGTTCTTTTGACCTTGGAGAGTAGGCAAACGATCTGTATAAAGATCCATTCCCTAATCCAGGATATTTCCAGAAGATTTCATATATCTGGTCTTGAATAGCAGGCAAACGATCTGTACAAAGATCCATTCCCTGGTTCAAGGTATTTTCAGAAGATTTAATCTATTGGCCCTTGAATAGCAGGCAAACGGTCTGTACAAAGATCCATTCCCTGATACAAGATATTTTTCAGAAGAACTAATCCTGACGTTCTTTTGACCTTGGAGAGTAGGCAAACGGTCTGTAAGAAGATCCATTCCCTAATCCAGGATATTTCCAGAAGATTTCATCTATCTGGTCTTGAATAGCAGGCAAACGATCTGTACAAAGATCCATTCCCTGGTTCAAGATATTTTCAGAAGATTTAATCTATTGGCCCTTGAATAGCAGGCAAACGGTCTGTACAAAGATCCATTCCCTGGTTCAAGATATTTTTCATAAGAATTAATCCTGACGTTCTTTTGACCTTGGAGAGTAGGCAAACGATATGTACAAAGATCCATTCCCTAATCCAAGATACTTCCAGAAGAGATAATCATCACGAAGATTTATTTCCATTGGTCCATTCAACAATTCAAATCATGTTGCATAAATGATTCAGAGACGGCCTATACGAAGACCTAGTACTGATATCCAGTATCAACATAAAGCCATCATCACATCCTGATATTTTAGATGGCATCTCTAAGCCCATCTCCAGTTCCTCCAAGTGGCATCTTCAAGCCCACTCAAGTATATACAATTAATCATCAGTGTTTCTTTACGCACTAGCGAGTGCAAATTTTTGGGCTTTTGTGTTCAATCCCCTTCAACCTTCCAGGTCACGACTGGCACATATACCAATCTAACCCCTCAGGTTTCAGAAAATTGAACAGGGGCAGTTGTTGCACCCCAAAATTTTCCCTCCACAAGACAAGACATTGTGTCCCAAGAGGTTCACAAGGTTCTCAAGACATCTCATGAGGTTCACAAAGTTCACAAGGTTCACAATTGGTTGACAAATTTGACAATTCCCTCAGACAATGCATCCTCCTAAGCAATGCATCTTAAACTAGGGTTTTGACTTTCATCAGGCTAAATGGACTTCCAAGACTTCAAGTGAGATTCATAGAATCCTATATATGTTCAAGAATCCCCATGTCAAGTTTCAAGACTTTCCCAAAAGATTTGCTCAGTCAGATGATCAGATAGGTTAAAATCAATCAAAGCAGTTAAAAAGTCAAACTGAGGTCAACTGTGATCAAACCAAAGTCAAACTTCATGATTTTTTGCCAACATCAATTATATGAAGTAAAATTCATCATTTTATCAAGGGTTGATCATGATTCATCAAGTAGATTTCAGATCATCAAGAATCAGGAGTTTCTAAATTAGGGTTTTCATTGGAAAAGTCAACTGAACTTTGACCAGCCATAACTTTCACATGCTTCATCAAAAAAATTCCATCCAAAGCTCATTGTGAAGGAAATTGAATTCTATACAACTTTGTGTCTCACATGCCAAGCCCAAAAATGCTTCATTTGGAAGGTATGAGCTAAGACATTATAGGTCCTTTTAAAAGTCATCAAAAAGTCAACAACTTCCAAAGAGCATAACTTGAGAATGGTAAAAGATTTGTACATGAGACCAAAGAGGTTAGTTATAGGACTCTTTAAGCTTTCCAAAATGTCCAAGAACACCTTCATAGCATTAAAATTGAAGGATTTGTGCCCTTGCAAAGTTGGGAAATTTTTGAGAGGCTTATGAAGCAAATGGGGTCTTAAAACCATAATTCACCAAATGGGCTTGCTTTTTTGTGATCCAAATGCTTCCATGACATCATGCACGAAATTAAATTTATTTATTCATAATTTTATTCATTTTAATTTTATTTATTATGATTTTTTATGTTAAAAATCATTTTAAATTAAAATAAAATATAAAATAATGGATATTTGATTTGATTTGGTTTCTAGAAAGTCTTAAAACATATTTAGACTTGATTGATACAAAAATAATGAAGATTGTACCACAATAGCAAGGCTAGATCAAGATATTTCAAGTTTTAAGAACAAATCTTTTTCAATCTCCCAAAGATCAAATATCCACAAATTTGTTGAACTCTTGACCTAGTTTCATTCCCTCATATATAAACAACATGAAGACAAGCACTATTCACGAATTCAGAGCCTCCCACACCTTGTTCAAACCTCACAAAAATCATCCAAAAACTCAAATTCGGTTTTATCATTACAAAGCATTTTAAGGTATTTTAAGAACATAGGAAGGATCCTTGAACATCACTGATCATGTATCAATAATCATATGCATCCCAAACCTCATGAATGGCTCAAACCGAATCAAACTTCTAACACTTTTATGAATTTCTCGTTCTCATATATTTGTGCAATATAAATTGAATTTGATCATTGTTTTGTGTTTATAATAAGCTCGTGATTGTTTCTGGGCAAGTTAATTTGATTTTTGGTACAGGTTTGAAGAATCACCATTGTTAGGATTTTCGGCCACTTTTAGGGTTTAATGATTGAGCAAATATAAATCAATTCTAAGGACGTGGTTGAACTGTAAATGATATGTTGATTCTTTTGGTGTGGTTAACTTTTGAAAATTTTGCAGGTTTGATGATGATTGAAGAACATAGGAAAACCTGCGAAGTTGAATTCGCAGGAAAATCCCTAACAGTTTTCGTAGGTGAATTCGCAGGTTCAGAGGTAGGAGATGAAGTGGCTGCGCGCGAAAATCATATTTGAAAATTTGACAGGGCTGAAAACAAATTTGTTCCGTCTATATATCACAATGAGCATGTAGCTCAGCTGGTTTTGGTGCGCGTATGATATACTGAAGGGCTTGGGTTCGAAACCAGCCTAATGAATTTTTTTTGCTTTAATTTGTTTTGTTTTCCAGGATAACCACAAAACCAATTTGAAGTGAATTACTCTCAGCTGCGTGCAGTGGCCCAGTGGTTATGCTTCTGATTATCCAGGTAAAGGACCTGGATTCAAATCCCAGGTCCTGTTTTTTTTAGGTTCTTGTTTTATTTATTTTTGCTATTTCTTTATTTCATTCTTTAAATCAATTAAAATAATTTCTAAACAATATCTAAATTATTTTCTAATAAAACTTTATTTTCTTTTAAAACTTATATTATTTTCTTAAAACCTAAATTAGTATATTTATTTCTTTATATGTTTTTTTAATACTATTTATTAATATTTATATATATTTTTGTATATAATTTCATTAATTATATTAATTTCTAACCCTAATATTTTTACATATATAATTAAAAACCCTAATTTTCTCTAACCCTAATTATCCTTAACCCTAATTCATTTTCTAATTTCTAAAAACCCTAATTTCTTTTAAAACTTTAATTTCTCACTTTAATTATTTTTTGTTTAAATATTATACTTAATAAATACTTCTAATATATATAATTAAATCATTAATCATGTTTTATTTTGTAAGTAAATTAATATATGATTTATTATTATTATCTTTATTATTCTTATTTTCATCTCAAAATTCTTTAAAATTGTTTATGTAAATCTAAAAATACTTAATTGATTTATATATATATATATATATATATATATATATATATATATATATATATATATATATATATATATATATATTGTATATTATTACTAACCTTTCTTCTTATAATTATTTTATCACTAACCATTTATTCAATTGCTTATTTTATTATATAATTATTATTTAAATTGTTTTTATTATTATGTAACTGTAAAAGCGTTGTAATAGTCGTAGTATTTTATCGTTTATAAATATGATTGCTTTGGTTAGTAATTATAGGGAGTGATAACCTATTTGTTTTAAAATTAATTTAGATCACTAATAATAAGATAAATATTTGAATTTGTACACGCATACACATAAGTCGATCTTTGATCGCCATTTCACTTCCTAAGGGTTATCCCTCATGTTGCCTAAATCAAAAGGTCAAGTAAGGTGTCTAAAAGCAAGGTCCCTTCTCCTAAAAAATCATCTAGTCCCTTTACGATTATAAGATCAAGTCCCTTCGATGTTGCCTTCGTAAATGATCTTGTCCCTTTCGAATAAAAGATGATAAGTCCCTTCGTATTGGTAAGACACCTTACAGTTGCCTAAACACAGATGACCCTTCATATGTCCCTTAACACATCCAAGGTAATGACTACCTATTCCTTAATAATAGGGATAGTCTTACCATTGAAAGAACATTTAAGAACAGTAAAGATTCAAATTAGGGTAGGTTCCTCTTAAGTACTTGCTCACTCATTCAAAAACATTTCATAACACTTCACATTTTCAAACAAATTTTCAAAACAAAGTCTTTATATATATCCATACAAGGATCATTATAAAGTACTTAAGAAAATTTTTAATCACACACTACACTTCTCAAAACAATTTAAAGTGAGCTAAGTAACTAAGAGCTCATGGATAACCATGGATGTAAAGGGTGCTAACACCTTCCCTTTACATAACCTACCCCCCGAACCCAAAAATCTTTTAAGGTCTTTCCTGTTCTTTTATGCCCTTTCCTTTGGATAAAATAAAAGTCGGTGGCGACTCTTGCTATCCACAACATAATTAAAGTCAGTTCTCCCACCGTGTTACACCCAGCTGCATATAACTGTCAAGGTTATGAAATGAGAGAGGAAGATCCCCAAATCAAGACATTTCCAAGACGGTCGCAAATCTGGGCGTGGAACTCACTACTACCCCCATGACATGATCTCATGAGGCCAAAGTGGAACCACTCTAAGTCCTAAGGTGCACTCGAGCCATGGTAATGAGCTCATCTCTCAGAAACAGTATCACCCAACCCACCAAACAGAAAATCCAGTCCAGACAGTCCAGTAATAATATGATGCGGAAAAATAAATACTGAAAACTGTAAATAAAGCTGTAAATAAACTATAAATAAACAACAGCAAAAATACAACAAGCAGCAGCAAGCAATCAACACCCCAAGAAACAGCAACAAACAAGCGCTATGAGAGACTCACAGAGGAACCAGAGATTCTGGGTTCGGTCCCCAACAGAGTCGCCAGCTATCGCTCCCCGGATTTCCATCCTGGTACAAACGCGAAAGTGGGGCGGAAAAGAATAGAGTCGCCAGCCAGGAATTTTTATCCCGAAAGAACGGGAATGGTAATGCTGCACAAACCAGAAGAAAAGAAAAGGAAGGACACGGGTCTTGCGAACCAAAGAGACTGAGTTCGATAGTCGGTTACGACCTGGGAAGGTATTAGCACCCAGATCGTTCGCCGTACCCGACGGGATCCACGCTTGCAAAGAAACTATTTCAAAGGGTGAAGAAATGAAAGCTGCTGCAAAGAAAATGAACTGAACTGGATAAAAGAAAAGAAAATGGAACTGAAAAAGAAATGAAAAGGAGAAATGTAGGGAAAATAAAAGATTGTGCTCGAACGGGCCCTACCCCGCTGCCAACGTACCTCATCGGGAAAATGAGGATCAGAGACGCCGTAGTTCCCCTAACTAGGGGGGAAAAAGATTGCTTGCGTCTTAAGGCTTAAACTGCCTATGCCAATGCTCAGGTGTTGCAGGCTCGGACGACGAGTGCGTAACCGTCTTGCAAAATGACAAGTAGGAGCAAGTTCGCGTACAGAGCGAAGGAGATGAGAAATGAATTCCCGAAGGAAAGACGCTTATTGTTTGTTTGTGTTTTTTAGAAACTTTTATGAATGTGTCACAAGGAAGTGAACTCAAGCTCTTTTCCATGGAATGTGCACTTGTCACTACATTCCAAGATGGAATAATAGAACAAGCACACTCAAGTAAAGAGAAGATCCCTAGAACTTGAATCCAGAGATTAGGGCCTAAGCTCACTAACTCATTAACTTATTAAGTTTTTTTTTGGTATTTACAATGAAGAAGTGTTTTTTATGATTTTCTTTGTGAAGATGATATCTTGATCAGACTTGTGCATCACAAGATAAGCTTGTACTATCCCAAGATGGGAAGACTACAAGTATCTCATGGGATAAGGCTATTGCTCAAGGTATCACTTCAAACTTTATTAAGTGTCTTCTTTAGAGTTTTGAGATGAGAAGAGAAGAGAAACCAAAAGGATCACCAAGGTGAAAGTCTAATGGGGGACTAAGAATCCTAAGTGTTGTCATGCATGGATATCCTAGGTTAGTGTGGTTTACTATCCTAAAGAAGAAAGAAAGAAGAAGAGAAGAAGAAGAAAGAAGAATAGAAGAAGAGGAAGTAAGGCCTAAGCCCAACAATCAAAAGGTTAGTACAATTAATGATAAGAAAAGAAGATATGAGATTTGGAGATGTGGGAATCACATCCACACCTCTCACTTACCATAGCCCCTGAAAAAGGTTAGCAACACAAGCATACAAGCAAAACCAAATGAACATAATGACATGCCAACATCATACAAACAGAAGTGAAGTCATACATACAAATGCTCAATGCAAATGCAAGTCACAAGAATGAGAAAAGAATCACACAAGTCAATATGAAGCAACATGAATCACATGGCAAAGCAAAGTAAACTTGGTAAGATGCAAGGCAAAATAAGCAAAACACAAACTCAAGGCACAAGACCAGAACCATAACCAAGTTAAAGAAGTGCTTAAGAAGCAAGAGAGATGAAGATAAGAGAAGCACAAAGCTAAGCAAACACATTATGGGAAGAAAGAAGCAAAGGAGGGAAATGAATGTACAAAGGAAAAGAATGAACTTCAAAGGTAAACCAATTACAAAATTTCCAAAACACAAACCCTAAACCAAGATCAAAAAGGTATAAATGCCCTAAAGAGACCCCAAATGAGATGAAGAAGTTGGCACAAGTGCCCTTCTAAGCTAAGGAGAGAACTTATAATAAAAAAGAAGCAAAATGGGACAAGTTAAGAACCAAAATTCAAATCAAATCAACAATGCACCCAAAACTTCCACAACCTTGGACAAAAGATCTTCAATCATGATATAAAAACATGCCAAAAGGATAGGAGGAAATTCAGAAGCTATGCAAGTCAAAAGAGGGCTCAAATATGAACTAGGGTTAAGAAACTTCACTCACAAGTCAAAGGCCAAAACCAAATAAACAAGTTTCTAAAAATCAGAATAAAAATCACACAAGAAGTACACTTTATTAAGAGTCCAGAGCAAAAAGAACCACTCAAAAATTCAAAATGAGGATCAATATGGAAAATGGACAAGACAACATGCTTAAAAAGGAATTAAAATGAATTAATTAAAATGAACAATTAATATCCACGTGTCAGCATAAGATAAATGACAAATAAAAATATGAAAAATTAAAGAAAACTCAAAGTGACATCCATGAATTATTTCATAATTTTTTGACACTTAGAACTATTTTTGAAAATTAAAAACCAAAATGATATAAAATGAGGTAAAAGAAAAAAGAAATAAAAGAAGAAATGGTTAGGAGGTGCGAATAGAAGGGATCCATGTTCAAATCAGCTGGGCTCAAAACAAATGGGGGTGTGGATAGTGATTCTAGCCCAATGGGTCCTGCGCAGCACACGAATACAAGGGTGGAAATTCACAAAAATACTGGAAAAACAATAGCCAACGGATCAAAGGGACGCATCCAAACAGACAACTCATTAATTGATGTGGCCGAATGATTGGACAGAAGAGAGTGAGTATATTAGTCGCTGTGGGGTGAGAAACACAAGCAATTAAAATAGAAGCAGAAGCTCACGTGAGGGAGAGCATCCTCATTTATGAGGTGTCACAAGCATGTACGTCCAGATGATGAGATCTAATGGCTCTAAGATCATCTTCTTCGTGAAAAACCCTAAATCACACAGTCCAGAATCCGGTGACCGGAGCTAGGGCTCCGGCACCGGAAAATGCATAAAATGAACAAACATCAATAATAATTCACAAAATGCTCCAGATCTGATCATTAAGTCATGCTGATTTCAAAAATGGCAACCAAAATCACAAATGAACAATGAACAAGCTGGATCGAAGAGAAACAGCTTTCACCATGAAAAATCAAATCTACATATAAAGCTCAATAATGCACCAAATTCGAATCTAAAGCAAGAAGAATCATCAGCAACAACAAAGGATCACAATGCACACTTCTATTTTCATTTCTAGATCTGAGAATTTGGAGCTTACCTGAGACTTGCAGATCTTGAAATAGCTTGTGATAAGCCAAAAAAATGCTGCCAATCCACTCCAAATGCACTCTAGTTGCAAAATAAATGCAACTAGAGCCTTGAAAGTTGTTGGATCTAAGGTCTTGAAGCTAGATGCTCTGAAATGGCAAGGTGCTGGATCTTGAGAATTAGCTTGAACAATGGATGGATTTGTGATCCTGAGCTCTCAAGGATGAAGAATTTGTGGTTGGTTTATGAAGAGAGCAAGTGTAGAGAAAGATTCGAAGGAATTTGCAAACTGAGCCAAAACTTGAGAGTGATGAAATGAGAGAGATCTGGACCCTTCTAAAACCCTAATTTGCTTTTATGTGAGCTCATGAGGCAATGCTGAAAGCATGAGGGCCTTTGCACGTGAGAAGAGAGAGTGTGAGAGATTTTGCAAAATTTGCAAATTTGTGGTGATATCATGAAACACTCATGCATTGCCTTTCTTCTTGACCATGTGCATCCACAATCTGACCCTTGATTTCAATCCAAAAAGATCCTGGCCATTAGATGAAAGTGTCACACAATTTTCATGATCATGCAACTTTTGCACTTAGGGAATAAAATTCTCATCATGCATGAATTTGGTGTAATTCTTGGAGAAAAATTACTTATTTGCATTGCATTGTAACATTGTAACATTATTTGGTATGTACCAACACCCAAAAATTTGATTCATGACTTTTTGCTTTGGTGTACAAATGAAAAATCAAGTTTTGCCCTAATTTTACCCTAATTTTCGAGGGCCTCATATCCTTAACCATGAAGGCTATGAAAAAGTACTTGTACTTTTTGAAAATGGGAGGCTTTAATCTCCAACTTTCATGTTTGACTTTGGTCCATTTGAAGATTTTTTCACCAAGTTATGATCACTTGAAATTTAGGGCAAAAACTTGCTAAAAATGGCATTTTCCATAACCAACTTCACACCAATTTTGCAAAACACCTCAAAACCTCATGATTCTTGATCTTTGATCTTTCCAAACCTCTTTTAACATTATAAGAACATCCCTTGGCTAGACAAATGGGGTTGGACCCCTTGAAATCTCACAATTGACTTTTCTAAGGCACAGTTGACCAGTTTCTTCATTTACAAGCAACTGAAGAACTACTTGACTTCCACAAGGAATTTTCTCACCAAATTTCATCCCTAGGATCCTCTTAACATGTAAAAGACTTTTTACAATTGAAATGGCCAAAGTCTTGAGGTTTTCATGCTTGAAACTTAAACCCTAATTTGGGACCATTGTGTAAGAGCTTTGCCCTAGCCTGGATTCCCTGATGATCTTCCAACCTTCTGAGCTTTTGTAAATGAACTTGAACTTGTAAATGTAATATAGACCCATCATAGGACTTGTAAAAATCCATTGGGCCCGTTGTCATGTCTTGTGATGCTTCAAAAACCTCCACAGATGATCATATGCCTAATGTTAGGTCATGAGAAATGTTATGCCTCATCTTTCCATGCTAGGATGCCAAGAATATGATATGTTCATGATGAATATGATGTGATATGATACTTAAAAAGAAGAGGGCAAATTTGGGGTGTTACAGCGTGCTACATGTTCTATGGTTGATTCGCTAGTATCCCCTAAGAATTTGGTGAACTTAGGCACTTTCCACCTTGGGGGTAATTCTTGTTGCAGAATATACTCAGATAATAGGGAGACGTAATTAGGCCTCTGTGCTCCTACATTTACCCCATTGTGTGCCATTATCCTTTCGACCATAGCCGCTAAGTTGTTTTCGGAAGGCATATTATTATAGCGCATTTGTTTCACTATGTAATCAACGTCTTGACCCCTTTGGACTAGTATCCTCCTAGGCTCTTGCTAGGGAGGAATTTCTACACGAGACTGTTCGACTACTTCCTTTTGGTTTCTAACATTTATTTGGGGAATTTCTAGTGGCCTCTGATTTATTGTAGGTTCTTCTTCGGCATGCGTCCTAGGGCCTTGAACTATTTGTTCTCTAGGTTGAGTTTAGGGCACGCCGAAAAAATTAGCAATGCGGGTCATTTGTTCTGCCAACAATTGGTTGGTTTGGGTCGTGTTTTGTATTAAAGGGTTAAACACTTGTCACATTTGTTGTGTCAACATGTGGACCATCTCATGATTACTTTCGTCCATTTGTTGTCTAATTACTTGTGTCGAATTAGTAGTAATTGCTGGCGTATAATTTTGAAATCCTGGTGGGGGTTGATTTATTTTGCCCATGTTTCCACCAGATCCTGATCTTTGTAATGGTGAAGACCTATTTACCAAGGCGTCAGAATACAGTGACGATGCATGTTGCAAACTTCCATCATTGTAGTAGGCATCCCATAAGGTTGTTCCCTACCAAATAGGGGCATTGAAAAGTTTGTCGCAAAGGGCCTATGAACACTCCCTATATGAGGAGGCGTTCCTATGGGCATTTGGGATCCCATGGAAGAAAAACTAGGCGCACTTTGAGACACTGCAAACACAGGTGTTGAACCTGATGACGAAGGTATGGCCTCTGATACAGAGATTGGCCTTGTATTTTCTCCTGTCGAATGAGTAGGGTTAAACACCATAGTATTTTCGTTTTGACTATTTGGCGGATTCACCATTCTTCTCACTCTTGTTATTTTAGGTCTTTCTATGTCAGTTACAGCTAGTTTACCACTTCTTAGAATCAAGCAACGAATTAAAGCCTTTTTGACTAAGAGTTGTTATGATATTTTTCGCACTAAAGTCTTTTGGGCGTGCCAATTTGTTCGCTGGTGTTTTCCGATGAACAACATCTGGTTTCTAATCCAACGTTAGATTAGTTTACTTGCAGGATCAACCATACAAATCCTATGACATAAGTGCGAATTGATTTGGTTGAAAGTGATGATTTTTAGCAATACTGATAGTTTCACCTTTTTTAAGTGTCTCTCGTATGTTTGTATTATTCATAGAACTAATAACTAAGAACAAGGGTAAAATAACTTGGCAAACTTAAAGGAAATAACTTCTAAAAATGCATAAAGTAATGAATAAGAACAAATGCAGAATGTCGAACTAAAACAAAAACTTATAAATTTTTTAGGTTGAAAAAGTGCAAAGATGTTAAATAAACTTGGAATTTATTAAACTTGAAGAATTAAAGATGGTGTTTACACGTACATTTTTCCAGAATCACACTCTTTTCTCTCACACAGGTACTTTGAGTTATTTACATGAATTTGTACAAATGATTTTCACACACACAAATCTGAAAAGAATTGCTCTACTTATACACAAACTAAATAACTACCCCTAATGGACAAATCCTACGATTACAACACTTGGCCTGCGGAATGTCTTTTTCTATCAAATGCTTCCACGTGTCCCTTCTGCAAAACATCTTTCATCTTTGAATTTTAAATTTCAGCGCATGCGTCGAAACAACACGTCTTCTCAAAGTTGTCGAACTCATCGAAGACCAGCCTTTGCCACCTTTAACTAGCCTCATTGAAGTTGTCGAAACATCATCATTTCCTATCTTTGTCGAAGACGGCGAAGATGTTCTTCACATTTCTTTAGTCGAAATTAACCCCTGGAAACATTTTATTCCCTGATCGAAATGATGTTTTGGATTCTGATTTCATAGCGTCGAAAATCCCTATCTACAGCATTCTGCAAATTTTCCATCATTGAAGTTGGCATTCCAAAGGGTTGTTCCGTGTTATACGGAGGCATGATAAAAGTTGTCGCAAAAGACCTGTGAGTATTTCCTATAGGATGAGGTGTCCCTATGGGCGTTTGGTGTCCCATGGTGGAAAAACTAAGTGCATTTTGAGATACTGAAATCACTAGTGTAGCTGCTGATGAAGGCACAGCCTCTAACACAGAGATTGACTTTGTATTTCCCCTTGTCAAAGGGGTAGGGCTAAGCACTGGAATGTTTTCATTTGAATTATTTGGCACATTTTCCATTCTTCTTACTTTTGTTCTTTTAGGCCATTCTACGTCAATTACGACTAATTTACCGCTTCTTAGAATCATACAACAAAGTTAAACCTTTTTTGACTAAGAGTTATTATGTTTTTATAAATTTTCACTTGTCCCACCGGGTGTGCCAATTTGTTCGCTGTTGATTTTTGACAAACAACCGTTGGTTTCCCAATCTTAACGAATTGGTTTACTTACAGGATTAACCATACAAATCCTAGAGCACACGTGCTTTTCTACAAAATTTCTATCTCTTAACACACTTTGGTTTCACTTTTATTAAGTTTTTTATGTATATGGATAATTTGACTAACGAAAGAGTAAAAAAGTTTCTGGCGAAAACTTAAATAAAATAGATTGGAACAAAGCATAAAGTAAGTTGGTGAAGAAAGATAAATAACTTATAACATGTAAAGGAATTGTAAAGAGTTTTTTGAACTTTTATTAAACTTGATAAAATAAATTGGTGTTGTACACGTACATTTTCCAATTAAAAACTCTTTTCTCAAACACAATTACTTCGAGTTTTTTTGCAGGAATTTTGTACAAGAATTTTCACACACACATTATGACAAGAACTACCCAATTTATATACAAACAACATAACTGTCACTAACAGACAACTACTAAAATTATTACACTTGGCCTTCGGCATGTCCTCTTTTCACCAAATGCTTCCACGCGTCCTTCTGCCAAACGCATCAATTCTTGAATTTTGAATGTCTTCCTTTGCATCGAAATAACGCACCTCCTCAAGTTTGTCGAAAATGTCGAAAACAATATCACCACCTAGTTTTGTCGAAATTGTCTTCTAATCATGTTCTTCAACTTTCTTTCTTAGTCGAAATACATCAAATTTGAGCTTTATATTTATGGCGTCAAAAATGCCCGTCTATACAGTGGTACAAGAAGTTTGAGTCTATTATGTATGATCAAGGATACTAGAAGACTACTTTAGTTCATTGTGTTTTTGTTAGAAAATTTTCTAACAATGACTTCATTATCCCGTTGTTATTTGTTGATGATATTCTTACTGTAGGGAAAGTATTTCTAACATTAAAAAAATTAAAGAAGCAATTGGGATAGTCAATTTCCATGAAAGACATGGGAGCAGCTAAACAGATTCTTGACTTTATAATCATGTGTGACAGAAAAGAGAAGAAACTTTGGATGTCACAAGAATATTATATAGAAATAGTGATGCAAAGATTCAAAATAGAAAGTTCTAAGGCGATAAGCATTCCACTTGCTACTCATTTCAAGTTGAGTTCTAATCAAAGTCCTTCAAGTGAAGATGAAGCTTTTGATATGAATTATGTTTATTTTGTGTCTGATGTGGGAAATTTGATATATGCAATGGTGTGTACAAGACCAAATATAGTACATGTTTTTGGTACAGTTAGTAGATTTTTATCAAATCCAAGTAGAGAGCATTGGAATGTTGTAAAATGGATTCTAAGGTATCTTTGTGGTACTACTTCTGCGAGGCTTTGTTTTGGAGGAGATAAGCATATTCTAGTAGGATACTCTGGCTCATATATGGTCGGAGACATTGATTCCAGATAGTCCACTTTTGGCTATATTATTAAATTTGTAGGGGAAGCTTTGACTTGACACTCCAGATTGTAAAAGTGTGTAACATTATCTACTACAAAAGCTGAGTTCATTGTCATTACAAAAGCATGCAAAAAGTTATTCTGGTTGAAGAAATTGTTTCATGAGCATGGTTTTGGTCAAGAAGAATATGTGCTATTTGTTGATAGTCAAAGTTTTATTCATCTTGGTGAGAATTCGACTTTTCATAGTAGGTCGAAGCACATTGATGTGAGATATCATTGGATGCATGATATTTTGGATGCTAAGTTGTTGGAGTTAGCTAAAGTTCATACAAATGGTAATGGTTCTGATATAATGACTAAAACATTACCAAGAGGGAAATTTGAAGTTTGTTGTGATATCGTCAGTTTGGCGATTTCCTCCACATAGTTGTAAGGGAGACATTTGTTGTGTTTGGGATTCCTTTCTATGTGGAGAAAGATCCATATATGATTAGCCCATTTTCTCACTAATTTAAGTGGAGGGGGTCAATTTAGGGTCGAGAGAGATAGAGAGAACATAAGGATTCAAAAGAGAGAAAAATACAGAGAAACCTATTATCGTTAAATCAACGATCCTGGATTCGTTAATCGTCCGATCAAACTCAAATTTGGAGGGTATGTTCACAACACCAGTATCTAACTTTTGACTGTTCAAAATTTTAAAGCAAGATCTGAGATGAGAGATATTTGTTTTGCACTAAAGCTGCAAATTTGAGTAATTTTTCAACTTTTTTATTCTTATTTGTAAGCTAGTTTGTTTTGTGATTTGCGATTGTTAGCACTAATTTGTGAATCACTTTAAGACTTTCGTGTACTTTTAATTGATTATAGTGGAGTTATTTCTTTGGTCTTGATGACTCGTGATTTTTACTCTCATATTGAAGGAATTTCCACGTTAAAATATCAGTGTTCTTTTGTGTCTTTATTTGTTCGATTTGTCGTCTTATATTTGTTGTTAATCCTAAAGATTCCTACAAATATGGAGAATTTTATATCTGTTGTATATTGATTTGTTATTGTCTTAATTTTCCATCACAATTATTGATATGTATTAGTTGAGATAAAGGAGTGTAAGTTAGTTTAGATTCAATACCTCACAACAACAAACATTTATTTATATTTATAAATTGATATAAATAAATTGTTGATATTTTATAAATAATAATTTAAAAAATATATGTATTAGAAATAATGTTTATCACAACTTAGGTAAACATCTTTTAAACACAATATCATAAGAATCCAAATAAAATTCAAAATGGACAAATGCCTTAAAGAAATGGTGGTGCTAGAAATAGGCCTAAGAGTTATCATACATAGTTTATACATTGCTTGTAAATGGTGCTAGGAGGCACAAGAGTTATCATAGTTTATGCATTGGTTGTAAATGGTGCTAGAAGAAGGCGTAAGAGTTATAATAATTCATGCATTGCTTGTGAGTTGAGGTTTGAGTAATTTATAAGCATCAAATAGGTGCCTTATAAGGACAACATTGTAAGACGCATCAATGCCTTATAAGGACAACATTGTAAGACTCACGTAGCACTCCAATTTAACAAATCCATTTTAAGAAATCTCAAAATTTTCTCTCAATTTTGCATACTACATTTTCTCTCAATTAATTACGGTTGTCGGAGTGCAACTGCACCGTTTTGTGACTGCCGTTTTTGCTCGGTGCACCATATTTCAAAACCTAAATTTTATTGGAGAATTTAAAAAATAACACTAACTCAATCAAGGCCTACAAGAGTACAAGTAATAAGTAACAAACTACTGGTACATAAATATATTCTCATTCTAATAATAGAATCGAATTACATGAATAATGTAACATACTATATGACCAAATACTATATAACCAACAACAAAACATATAGAAAACCTAAGCCGAAGTCATTCTCCTTAGCCATGCAAGTAAAAAAGCCAGCTGACCAAGGTAGAAATAAATTTACAGCATATTTCACATAATAATATGATAAATAACTCCAAGCCTAACATAGAAAAAAAAGCACCACTACAACTTTCAAAAACTCAAATTGCAGTAGCAGCCACTAAAACCCTATCTTGGTATCTTTCAAAGAGAATCCCAATCAATCTCATAAGAAGGAAACTTCTGCAGATTAAAATTTTCCCACTGTGGCTCCCCAGAATCACCAAAAGTAAGATCAGAAAGAGGAGAAGAATCATCAGACCCTTCACTTGAACAACACAAAGAGCTTTCAACAACAGCTTTCTTGTTATTGTTATCATCATTCTCAACAATAGGTTTAACTTGAACTAGAGCCTCTTTTTTTACACACTTCTTAGATAGTTTCACTTTTTTCTCCACTTTGCCTGATTTCTTTGCATCATCACTGCCTAAACTCTCACAAATGGCATCAAGTTTAGCATCAATAGACGAATGCAAAGTCTTAAACTCACCAAACAAACCTTGCTGGTCTTTCATGTTTGGGAAATTAAGCCTGGCAAAATCACCTCTTAATCTATAAGCAGCTCTATCATAAGCTAAAGCAGCTTCTTCAGCAGTATCAAAAGTTCCAAGCCAGAGCCTTGTTCTGTTCTTGGGCAATCTTATCTCGGCCACCCATTTTCCCCAATGTCTCTGCCTTACACCTCTGTAAAGCTTTGTCGGCTTTGGAGGTACACCAGGCTGTTTCATCGGGACAGGCTTAGGCCCAAGAAAGCTCAAATTTGGATTAATTTGTTGAGACTGAAACTGGATCTGGGATTGGATCTGATTGATTTGAGATGGAGTTAAGTTGTTTAGCCCAATTGCAGAACTTGGTTGTGGTTGTTCAAAGCCTATGAAATTTTGGCTGGCTGATGAAGAATTACCGGAGGGAAATGTGTAATTCATCATGGATGAACAATAACCGTTTTCTGTATAGAAATTGGGCTGTGGAGGAGGAAAAGAAGGTGAAGAAAAAGAGGGTTGGAAATAGGTAGGGGTAGAAGAGTAAAATGGAGATGAAGTTGAAGGGAGGTGTGAATTTAGAGATGGGGGTGTAGATGTAGATAGAGATGAAGAGGGTGTAGTAGTGGAAGAACTCTTCATAAAAGGTTCAAGTACTTCCATTAACTCACCATTGAATGGATCTTGTGAATTGTTGAAGAAATCCATTCTACCTGCCATAAACTAATTTATCAACGACAAAAAATTAAATAAAAAAAACACAGATCTTAGATAAAATTAATCTGGATTTACTAAAAAAATTAAGATAAAATGAGAAAATAAAAAATAAGAAAGAGGTTTAAAATAGACAACCTCTTTGTTCCAGAAATTTCTTTTAAAATAAAAATTGAATAAGCTTTGAGGGATAAAAAAAACTACCCTCTTGGCTGATTCAATGATGAGAAAAGATTAAACTGAAATTTTAAAAATTAAAAAATTTTAAAAACAAAAATTAAGAAAACTGGATCTCGATTCTGAAAACACCTGACTTTTTCTGTGTATAGTTTTTTTTAGAGAAAAACTCAAAAAAAATATTATAGAATGAAAGACAGATGATTAACAGAAAGGGATACAGAGAAGCGGGGTGTAAAGTGAGGGAGAGGGGTGTGAAAAAGAAGACTACAACAGTAAAATCTTTGAAAACTGAAAAATGTTAACACTCTTTTTTAATCTCACTCTCAATTATGAAATGAAACTCTCGTTCACTCTTGGTTCTGAGAATGTGAGATTATCACATTTATATAGTGGCTGTGTGATATACTTCAATTCAACTGTGGTGCGCGTAACCATGGGTTGGGTTTTGGTTGAGTTTGGTGCTTTGATTTGGGTTACTCATGGTTTTGTTTTCATGCGAATCATGTTTTGTCATGATTTGAAAGATGAATGGCCATGATTGTGACACGTGTAGATATTTTGGTGCGGGGGACACGTGTAGTGTCGGATGAGTCAGGTGTATGAGTGTGTTTAACGTTGGTTTGACCGTTTCTCAGCGCGTTCATACCTCTGGCACTGAATTCGATGTACCTTTTTTCCCTTAATTACGATTAGGATAGGACTGTAGTTACTTCTTCTTTAAGTCCTAAAATTTGAAATAAATTGTTTTTTTGGGAGTTTTTAACCATTCACGCATTCGATTTTCTTTAATCATTTTATCCAGATAAAATGTTCAAATTTGTTTTAAAATAGTTAGTTTAATTGTAAGATAAATTGTTAAAATTTGGAAAAATACTGGTTAATTAAATTAATTATTTTTAGATAAATTCGATGATAAAAATTTGAAAAATAAAAATACACATTCTAGAGATTAAACAGTACAATTTCCACCCACCGGCCACAAATTTATCTCTTACTCCTTACTCGCTAGTATAGAATTGTGGTCCATTTATTAGTTTTTTTTGGTTCATTTCTTGACTAGATTCTAAAAGTATATTGATAAATAATTATTCAATGCGTTTTAAATTTTTAAAAATTATATAGATAAAAATACGTGCTTTATATTTATAGAAATAAATAGTATTTATTTAATATCATAAATATAATTATTTTAAGCCATAAAATTATATTAAATGTGTTTTTTTAGACAAAAGGAAAATTTAAAATGAAATTTATTTTTATCATATTATGTTTATTTTGTATTGGTATTATTATTATTATAAATAAAATATAAAATATGTTAAATTGAGTATATATATATATATATATATATATATATATATATATATATATATATATATATATATATATATATATATATATATATATATATATATATATATATATATATATATATATATATATATATATATATATATATATATATATATATATATATATATATATATATATATATATATATATATATATACGAGGGGAAAAGATGGCAACCGTTTGATTTAAAACAAAAGGTTGAGATTTAATATCTCATCATATTTACTCCTCTTACTTTCATATAAGATTACTCTTTTAGTTGAGAAAATTAAGGATCATCCAAAATCAAGTTCGACCTCTCGCCACCGTCAACAACATTTATCCTAGCCCCTCCATGATTTGGAATGGGGTATGATGTAACATTTGGAGGCGGTGCAAAGTTAATTGTCTTTGAATCAATCAAGTCTTGTACCTTATGCTGCAACGCCCTGCACTTCTCCGTTGAGTGTCCGGGAGCTCCTGAATGAAATACGCATCTTGAATTAGCATCATACCCCACTAGAAGCTCTCCAGGCGGAGGTGGTGCTAACGTCCTCAACTGCACCAAGTTCAAGTCTAACAATCTCTAGAGCAGTGTCGTGTACGTCATTGGGATGGCCTCAAGCACCATGTTAGCTGGACGAGCTTGCCTCTGTTGATATGGCCTTTGATAATAGTTATTGTGATGTGGTTGTTGCTGTTGTTGCTGCTATTGCACAAGACCTGTGGGGATGGTGACAACGACCACCTGCTCATAAGATCCTCTGTATCCGCGGCCCCGACCTCGACCGTACACAAAATTAGTTTCTCCCTCCCTTCTTCTTGGAGGTCCACTGAAAGCCTTTCTCACACCGCTTGAGCTACTTGCACTAGTGTCTTGAATCTTCCCCATTTTCAAAAGAGTTTCCACTCTCTCTCCTGCTATCACAATGTCGTTGAACTTCGTTGCTGAACATGACGCCAATCTCTCAATAAACACCCCCTGTAGAGTTCCCATGAACATGTCTTCTATTTCATTTTCCAACAAGGGAGGTTGCACTCGAGCAGCAAGCTGACGCCACCTCTGGGCGTACTCTTTGAACCCTTCTGTAGCACTCTAAGACATTGTCTGCAACTGGGTACGATTTGGAGCCATATCCAAATTATACTGATACTGTTTCACAAATGCCTTAGCCAAATCCTTCCAGCTTCGGATATTGACTCTACTCAACTTCATGTACCATTCCAAGGAAGCTCCTACAAGACTATCCTGGAAGTAATACATCCACAGCTTCTCATCATCTGTATGCGCAACAATTCTTCCCACAAACGACTGAAGGTGGATTTTCGGACACGCCGTGTCGTTGTACTTATCAAAAGTGGGAACCTTGAACTTATAGGGAATTCTCACCCCTGGCACCAAGCCCAAATCAATAATGTCAAATCCTAGAGAACTCTGAGATTGAATAGCACGAATCTGCTCAGCCATTTCTTCGAACCTTCTATTCATGTCAACCCCTTGGCCTTCTGCCTCATCCAAAAAGGTGAACTGCTCGTCCTGCCTATCCATCTGCAGGTTATTCACTCCATCATTGACAATAGTAACCCCTGGTTGCACCACAGGGATTTCAACATGACGGGCGCCAGCCCCATTGCGATTACCTCCATCTATTGTCCCATTATTCCTGACTTGATTGTTCTCCAACATCTCGCGCAGACGCTCTTGAGTTTGACCCATCCCAGCCATGAGGGTCATGAAGTTATCCATTCTTGTCCATAAATCATCCAGATCTGCTTGCATCTAATCCATTGCTTTCTCTCTGTTCACCTTTATAGGGTATTGTCGCTCCCGAAGATTTGCATCCCGGTACAAGCGCGAACGGTCGGCGAAGAGAGAAAATGAAATGAACTGAATAGAGTCGCCAGCTAGACATTTTTATCCCGAAGGAAAGGTAATGCTGCATAAACCTGGAAAGAGATGGATAAGACGGTCGCAAACCAGAGAAACTGAGAAAGGGGGTTGATTACAACCTGGGAAGGTATTAGCACCCAGATTGTCCGTCGTACTCGACGGGATCCACGCTGAAGAGATTGTGTTTAAAGGGGGAGTGTATGTATTGTTTGTGTGTAAAAGCTAAGAATGAATATACAGGTGTCAGTGCAAAAAGGGTGAATGCTCAGGAACTGAGGTTTAAAAAAGAATGTTGAAAGAGGGGGAAGACAAAGAGACTTTTGTTCGATAACTGTTAAGTTATGCCTACGTATCCTCGCGTGCAATGAGGAAGTCAGAACACCGTAGTTCGACTCAAAGAGACTGAAAATAAATTGACGGTGAACTGCTTACTTGTCTATGCTCAAGTGTATGACTCGTCTGGCTCGAGTGCTAACTGTCTTGCATTAGACGGAAGAAGCAAGTTCTCGTTTATGAATGAGTGTGATGAGAAAAGAATCCCGAAGGAGATGACTATGGTTTGTTTTTGTGTTTTCAGTTTTGTTATTGTTTTTGGTGTTTTGCATAAGTTAATGAGCTTAAGCCTAAACCAAGGGCTTGTAAACTCATTATATCCTCCCTGATTAGGGATAATGAGCCTACTTAAGTATGAGATAAGCATCTCAACTTAATTACCATGATGATGTAGGATTAAGATCATTAACCTACTTGTGATTATTTATATGTTTTTGGGTTTTGTTTAGTGTTAAGTAATGAGTTTAATCTCTAATCACAGATTAGTGAACTCATTACACCATCCTAAAAGAAGGATAATAGATGAGAACACTTAAGCTGAGGAAGATATCTCAACTTAATCCATGGTTAGAGATTAAGTTCATTATATAAAAAGCCTTTATTAAATGGATTTTAATTAAAGTATGAGATTAAGAAGTGGATTTTAAGTTTGTAAGATAACTTGAGGAGGACTTGTCCATTAAACACTAGGGTTAGTCCCTCTTAACCATAAGGAAGAGTTAGAACCCTAATGTAAGGCCCAAGTTACAAGATAAAGTCTTGGTGATTATTAAGTGATTTGATTAAAAGGTTTAAACAAATTAAAGGTTTAACATTTAGGATTAAAGTTATACATTCCATCCTAAGAGAAGGATGCAGACATAACCATAATTCCAAAGTCCTAAAACTTTAAGAGTTTAGTCTTTGATTATTGAGATGAGAAGAGAGGCTCAAGGAGACTCAAAGGTAAAAAACTAAGGGGGACTAATTACAACCCTAATCATTATCATGCTTGGATATCCTATGGCTTGTGAGGCTTAGAGAAAGATCTTCAAGGAAGCCACCAATGGAAGAAGCAGATGAAAGGAGGAGGAAGCAGAAGAATAAGTTACCTACTTCCTAAGAAGATAAGTAACTTAAAGGAAGAAATTGAGAGATATGGAACAAAAGTGAATTAGATTCACTTCAAGGAAAAACAAAATGCAAATGAAAGAGATAAGAAGAGGTGAGAGGTGAAGGCAAATACACCTCTCAAGATAACTTACCAAAAGTCCCTGAAAAGTTAGTATGGATGCATAAGACATAAAACATGAAGAAATGAATTGAAATGAGATGAAATGAAGTGCAAAGACCAAAGTCAAAAGTGTTTATGTTATGCAAATGTCATGTGAGATGATGCAATGTCATACAAGATGCACATGAATGTTCATACAAAGATGAGATGTTATGGAAGCATGCTTAGGAGTTTGAAAACACATGAAAGTTTATGAAATGAAATGGATGCTAAACATGGCAAATGAATGAATAAATGATCAAGAAAGATTCTAACATGTCCTAAGATGTCTAAGATGACACACGAATGCATGAAATGTCATGGCAAGTTCATGTGATGGTGAATATGCAAGGTGAATGCAAGTGAACATGAGGTATTAGGGGTACATGGATATGTGAGATGCAAATGGATAAAACAGATGCATATGACATGATAAAAATTTGAAATTAAGCTCAAATAAACCTTAATCCCATATTATGTCACACCCCAAAGGAGAAGGTCAGAAGCCTAACCTATCAAAAGTTATGATTTTTCTAAGTTTTATAGGGTTTTTGGGTGATTCAAAAGGAAAAATGCAAATCAAATTGAAAATGCAAGATAAATTCATGAGTAAAATAACTTATAAACTACATGCAATATGTAACACAATGCAAAAAGAATCAAGTTCAAACTCTTCTTGGTTAGGCAGAAATGATTTTTCAAAGTTATGGTTCAAAAATGTGATTTTAATGACACTTAATTCAAAGAAAATTGGTAAACTAAGATCAAAACTAAAAAGAACTTTGTGAGGAGAGTTTGAAAATGTTTCTAAATGCATTGGAATGATTCATGATTTTTTTGGTGATTTTTAGAAACCTAAATGTATTTTTAATATATTAAAATACTTTAATTAATTAAAAATAACATTTAAATATTTTAAAAATACTTTTTTAATGCAAAAAATATAATAAAAATTATTTTTAGATTGAGAAAAATATTTTAAATCATAATGCAAAGTTTGAGATTTTTAGAAAATGTTTTGCTATTTTAAAATAAATGAGAAAGAAAATGCAATAAAAATGAAATAAAAACCAATTACATGGAAAGTAATCTGATCTAGTGGTTGAGATTTGAGCTTGGGGGGAGGGGTTTGACTGTGCGCGTCTTTGAACGGTCAGGATGTATTCTGGATAATTAATTTGTTTTATAATTAATTAATCAGGATTAAGTTAATACGCGCAATCTGGGTCGTTCCTTCACTAACCCTAATCAAGATCCTAAGGCCACAAATGAATCTGGGCAACTAATCACACTTAAACACCCTAAGTATTTCAGGTGACCGGAGCTAACCTCCTGTCATCTTCTCCGGCGAGCAAAAACTTCAAAACCTCAAATAAGCTTCTAAACTCCTAATTTCTTGCCTAAAAATGTTCTACTAACATCATACAACAACAATCAAGCAACAAAAATTATTTATCATGCATCAAATGACTGAATCGAATCAAACAAGTTTTTAGGTCAAAATTTCAGATCATCAATACATACTCAGTTCTTGCTCATTTTCAAAACTAAACACATCCCCATGATCAGTGCAACACATAGAATCATATTTTAACAAGAAAACAAGCTTCTGGAAAAATTGTTCATGGAGGATACCTGAGTTGAAGTTCTTTGAAATTGAACTTTCTGGGCCTTTCTTTTGTGCAATCCACCTCCTTTGGTCCCCCTGAGTCTATTGTGATGCTTGGAATGAGTTTATTTTGGCTGAATCATGAGTTTCAGTTCTGAGTATGTAGAAATCGTGTTTGTGATTGAGAGTGTTTCAGGCTATGGTGATGAGTGGGAAATGATCCTGAGGTGATGCTGAGTTGAATGGTGAAGAAAGATTGAAGTTTGAGTGGTTGTGCTATGAAATTCGAAGAGGTGAAGGTTTCTTGAGGTTTTTGGCAATCTGATTGTTGATAGGCTTTCAGGCTTGTGTGTTATGTGTTTTGTGATCCATGATGTTTGTATAAACCAATGGGATTTCTCAGAAAGTGGGTGGTGGCACAGCTTGATTGGTATGGGCCATTTTACAAAACGTCAAAGTGAGGTGTACTTGAAGCATGGAACGGGTCAGAGGTTGTTTGGAGGGGTGTTTGGCCTCAGCTTGGTTCATGGAGGACCATGGGATTGAATTTGATGTGCTGGAAGGCTTGGATAATGAGATGGCATAGGTTTTGCAATTTTCCCTCTTTGGTGTTTCTTGGATCACAAGCCATGAAATTCTTCCAATCTTGGGCCAAATCTGATCTTTTGAGAATGCTTTGACATATTATGATGCATAGAAGTTGATTTGAGGTCATTAGAATGCTTGGCAAGTGAAATTGCAAAATTCCCTCTTTGGCATGAACTTGAAAATTATGTGATTTTTGCCAACTTTGAAAGGCCATATCTTGTGTTCTAAGATGAATCAAGAAATGTTCTTGTACTTTTTGAAAAGGGAAAGACCTAATCTACAACTTTCATGCCCAAGAATATTTCATATGAAGCATTTTTGGTCATGAAAGAGGAGGTTGAAAATCTTTCCCAAAATGGAAAGTTTGCATTTCAAGTCATTTCCAAAAATGGCCAGTTTGCAATTAGCTCAAAATTCTTCAATCTTGTGAACTTACAACCACTTCTAAGATCAAATAAATATCATTGAACCTCAATTTGATGAAAATACCCCTTTGGTTCCATTGTTGGGGGCCTCAGATGCCCTAATTTTGACTTAACTTGCTCAGGAAGTTACCCAGTGAACAGATGACTTCCACAATGAGTTTCTTCATCAAACTTGGTACACATGATCCTTATAACATATTAAAAACATTAGAAACAATAATGACCAAAAAAATTGGTGTTAAAGCCTCTGAAACCAAAACCCTAATTTTGGTCATCTGTGCAGTGAAAACCCTAGCTCTGCTTCCATGCCTTTGCCAGTTCTTGTGATCTCTTGACTTTCATGAACTTTGAGGAGCATAATATGATGATAGAACACACATGGACCCCCTTGGAAAGCTTTAATACCTTTGGGATGGCTCAGATGGATTCTTGGATTGCCCAGATCACAAACCCTAGATGCAAATGAGCTTAAACTATGCAGTGACGAAAACATGCAATATGAGATGTAATGCTTATGCTTATGAAAAAATGAAAGATCACAAGTGTAAGCACCCCAAAT
The DNA here is from genome assembly GCA_963966055.1 of Lathyrus aphaca. Classification (NCBI taxonomy): domain Eukaryota; kingdom Viridiplantae; phylum Streptophyta; class Magnoliopsida; order Fabales; family Fabaceae; genus Lathyrus; species Lathyrus aphaca. The sequence continues at coordinate 169,321,626 of OZ014523.1, forward strand.
TTGCCCTCACCCATTCACACATGGCTTGTGATCATCTCATATGCATATACACCATCATATCATCTCATAGTACATTTTTGATTCACTGCATAGCTTCTAAGTCATCTGCACTTAGGGTTTGTGATCTGAGCAATCCCAATGCTTCTTGAGCCATTCCAAAGGCCACCAATCAACTCAAAGAGGTCCATGTGTGTTCTTGTATCATGTTACATCCTCACAAAGTCCAAATTGCAGAGGAATCACAAGAACTAGGGTTTGAGTGGATGCAGAGCCAGGATGAACTGCACAGTTGACTGAAAATTAGGGTTTTGGTTTCAGAGGCCATAACTCCAAATTTTTTGGTCATTCTTGTTTCCATTGATCTCTATATGGTATAGGGAGTGTGCATATCAATTTTCATGAAGAAATTCCATGGGGAAGTCATCTGATCAAGAGTTGACTTTTCAGACAAGTCAGTGCAAAATCAGGGCATCTGAGGCCCCCAATGACCCAACCAATGGGTGATCTTCATCATTTTGAGTGTATATGATCTTTATTTGATCATGGAAGAAGGTTGAAGTTCATAAAAATCAAGAATTTGGAGTTTTTGCAAATGTTGACTTTTTGGGCATAGTTGACTTTTCAAGAATGCACCATTTTAGGTCAATTTTCAAGCCTTGATTCATGATCCAAAAAGGCTTCAAATGGAAAAACTTTGGTCATGAAAGTTGTAGATCTCATCTTTCCCTTTTCAAAAAGTACAAGAACATGATCAAATTCTTCTTGGATCAAAAGTTATGACCATGCAAAGTTGCCAAAAATCACTTATTTTCAAGTTATGCACCAAGTGGAAATTTTGCAAAGTCTTGGATCAAAACACATTGCAGCCTCTAGTTCACTACAAACCATTACACAAACATTTCCCTAAGTCATAAAATCAGATTTTTGATCAAGTTTGCCCATGGTTTAGTTCATGTAACTTGAATTTTTCACATGTGAACCAAAAGCTAGCCAACTTGCAAAAACCACTCATTTCACTTCCTACAACTTATGACATTGGAAGCTGACTTTGGCTAGCCTCTCCCTCACCTTTTGCTGCGCCAGCCATGCTTTGTCCTTGCCTAGATTTGGAGCCATGCCCTATCTTACACAAAAGTGGTTTTTGAGCAAAAAGTGATCTACCAATCCATAAAGCACAAGTCACATCAGCCAGCCAATCAGAATTGTTTATGATTTCAATTTGCAAGTTGAACATAACACAAGCCAAGGCTGAAACACACACACTCATCACATTTCACAAAAACTCACCTCATTGCAAGTTCCTTCGAAATTCTGTCCACAGCCATAAAACACTCAAACTCTCATCATCGTTCAACTCACCACATCTCATAGACAAGAAACCACCAAAGCTCAAGCCTAAATCAAGCCTGAAAACTCCATTGCCATTATTCACCTCAAGCTGCAGATTCTATCGAATCTCTCTCCACAAGCCACAAACACACCAACCAACACCACAAACTTTCTCAACACACTTCATAGATCACAAACAACTCCTTTTCACAGCCTGAAAGTGCCAAAATCATCATGGCCATTGTTGACTGAACTGAAGCAGTTCCATTCGAATCTCCTTCTCCAGCCAACACAAACTCATTTTGAGCATTCAAACACATTTGGGGGATCAAGTAGAGCAGCTTGCATCAAAGGAAGTGGCCAGAAAGTTCCTAAACTGAAAGCTCCAAATCTCAGGTAGCTCGAAATTAATTTTTCCAGAAATGGTTTTTTATGCTACAAACTTGTTCTTCATGATGCACTGATCATTCTGGTACCTTTAGTTTTTGAAATGGTTTTGTTTTGAGCATTTAATTTGTGTTTGAAGCTCACGAACCCTAGAAATTGTTTGCTTCGATTCAGTTGATTTAGGAACTTTAAATTTGTTTTGAGAGAGGGGTTTGGTTCGTGAGAGGATAAGGATCATTTCCCTGGTCTTAGATTTCATTTTTGTAACGTTTTGAGGAAGTTGGGTGATTCTCAGGTGAGAGCTGGCCGGAGAAGACGACCGGAAGTCTTCTCCGGCCACCTGAATGTATTTAGGGCTTAATCCCATAATTAATGCTCGTTTGAATTTTGGCCGTTGATGCGCGTTGAATGTTTGACTTCCCACCCTTTTTGATGGCCAGGATCTGTTCATTAGCCCTAATCACTTTAATTAATTTATTTAATTAAGATTAATTCAGCTTTGAATCACAGCCACAGGATTACGCGCCAGTCAACACATTTAAACCCTGGAGCAATCCTGGCCATCCAATCTGTTTACTTTCATTTTCTTTTAATTTTTATTCATATTCATTTCATTTAAATTGCACAATTTATTTAAAATAGTTAAAAAATCATAAAAATTATGAAACTTTTTCTTTAAGGTTTTATTAATTTTTATGACACAAAAATATTTTTATTTTATTTTTTATCATTAAAAAAGTATTTTTAAATATTTAAAAGATCATTTTTAATTGATTAATGAGAATTAATTAATTAAAAATACTTTTAGGTATTTAAAAATTACAAAAAAATTCATGAAATGCTCTAAGACATTTAGAAACATTGTCCAACCTTCAAACCAAATTTCTTTTTTGATCTTGATGCACTTTAAGAATTTTTCATTGAATTAAATCATTTTTTATGCATTATTTTGATCACATGTTTGAAAATTCATTTCTGCCTTTTGGTGAAGGTTGAGACATTGATTCTTTTGCATTGTTTTCCATTTGACATGTATTTTCAAAGATAAAAAGTCCATGATTTGATCTTGCATTTTCTAATTGATGGGCATTTGTTTTGATAAGAACCCTAAAAAACCCTAATAACTTGCAAAAATCATATCTTGAGATTGGTAAAGAGTTGGGAGCTCCCCTTTGGGCAGTGGTTTGTTATAGGTCTAGGGTTTCTTTGAGTGCCATTTTCCATTTTTTATCTTAGGGTTTGCTTCTGTTTTTGGTTTGTGTTTGATTGTTTGTTTCATAAACCCTAATTTGGGCTTTCTCTTGCATCCTTCTTGCATTCTTTTGCATAAGTTGACTTGCCATTGCATTTTGTGCATTCTTATGATTCATTTGACATCTTAAGACATGTATGAAGCATCATTGATCATTGCATTACATCTTTGCCATGCCATTTGCCTTGTATGCTTCATAACATTTCATGCTTGTTCATGTTCCTTAGCTTGCATCATATGCATTCATGGTCTTGTATGAACATCCCCATGTCATGCCTCGTGTTTGCAGCACCTCATAACATCATAATCATCATGTACATGCTTCTGGTTTGGTCTAGCATCATGCCATTTCATCTCATCTTGCATTGCATTGTGTTTCTTTCTAACATTTCAGGTGGTAAGTAAACTTGAGAAGTGAATTTGCCTTCACTTCTCATACCTTTTCTTTTCATCTCCCTTGCATCCATTGCTGCATTTTTACTTGTGCTTGAGTTTGAGCTTGTTCATCCTTCTTCCTCCCACTTTCTTTCTTCAAGTGACTTGACTTCTTGAATGAAGCAAGTCACTTTGCCTCTCTTGATCTTATTCATCTGCTTCCTGGTGGCTCCTGTGAAGATTGTTCTTGAAAACCTCACAAACCATAGGAACAACCAAGCATGTCAATGAATTAGGGTTTTGATTAGTCTCCCCCATAGTTTTTTACCTTTGTGTCTCCCTTTGAGTCTTCTCTTCTCATCTCATAATCAGAGACTAAACCCTAAAGGTTTTAAAACTTTGTGATTAGGGTTATGCCTGTATCCTTCTTTTAGGATGGAGTGTATAACTTTAATCCTAAGTATTAAACCCTTAAGGTGTTTAAATCTCTTAATCAATCCATCTAATAATCATCAAGACATCACACTTGTAACTTGGGCCTTGCATTAGGGTTCTAATTCTTCCTTAAGTGGTTAAGAAGGACTAACCCTAGTGTTAATGGACAAGTCCCCCTCAAGTTGTCTTACAAACAATAAAATCCATTTCATCATCATACCATTAAATAAAATCCACTTAATCAAAGGTTTGTTTTGTCATGAGTTTAATCCCTAATCATGGATTAAGTTGAGGAGCTTTCCTCAGCTTAAATATTCTCATCTATTATCCTTCTTTTAGGATGGTGTAATGAGTCTGTTAGATCCCTGATTATGGCTTAACCTCATTACTCAACACTAAACAAAAACACCAAAAACATCTAAATAATCACAAGTAGGTTAATGATCTTAACCCTACATCAAAGGTGATTAAGTGTGAGAATCTGACTTCACACTTAAGGTAATTCTCATTACCCCTAATCGGAGGGAAGATGTGGTGAGTTTACCAACCCATTGGTTTAGGCTTAAGCTCATTATCTTATGACAAACTCCAAAAAGAAATAAAAGACTGAAAACATCAAAAACAAACAATAGTCGTCTCCTCCGGGATTCTTTTCTCATCTCATTCACTCACAAACGAGAGCTCGCTTCTTCCGTCTAATGCAAGACAGTTTGCATCTGTGCCAGACAGATCATACACTTGAGCATAGGCAAGTAAGCAGTTCACAAGTCAATTCATCTTTCAGTCTCTTTGGGTCGAACTACGGTGTTCTGACTTCCTCATTGCACGAGAGGATACGTAGGCATAACTTAACAGTTATCGAACAAAAGTCTCTGTACATTCCCCCTCTTTCCAGCATCTTTCTCTTAGCCTCATTGTCATGAGCATTTCACTCCTTTCTTACACTGACACTTTCATACTTCACATCACATTTCTCTACACTGACACCTGTACATTCCTTTCCAGCTCTTTTACACACAAATTGCACTGACACTACCCCTTTAAAACACAAATCTTTTAAGCGTGGATCCCGTCGAGTACGGCGGACAATCTGGGTGCTAATACCTTCCCAGGTTGTAACCAACCCCCTTTCTCAGTCTCTCTGGTTCGCAACCGCCTTATCCATTCTTTTTCTAGGCTTATGCAGCATTGCCTTTCCTCCGGGATAAAAATGCCCAGCTGGCGACTCTATTCATCTCCAGTGAGTTCACGGCTGTGTGTTCTCATTGTCCCTCTCGCCGACCGTTCGCGCTTGTACCAGGATGCAAATCTTCGGGAGCGACAGCTTGGCGACTCTGCTGGGGACCCTTTATATTGCAACCAGGGCTTCTGGTTCTTTTTGTGGGTTCCTCCTAGCGCTCGATTGATTTGTGTTTATTGGGGGTGTTATGTGCTATTTGTGTTTGTATATTTGCTCTATTTACTGCTTTCTGTACAGCTTTATTTATTGCTTTCTTTACAGTTTTTCATATATCATATCTGTCATACTGTGCTGGCTGGCTGGATCTGTTGTTTGTTTTGGTGGGTGGGGTTCATTGAAAGTTAAGGTCCTATACCTGGGACCTGAGTGACACCTAGGCTAGAGTGAATCATATTCTTTCCCATTCCATTTCGGTCTGGTGCGGGAATGTGAAACACGGTTCAGATATGGGTTTCTTCTTGAGAACTCTGTGTTGCAGATTTCCTGCAGTACTAGGGGGATCTGGGAAGCCTGCTAAGTCTGGATGACCTTTTAGTTTTGACCTTCAGAAACTGAGGTGAATTAGAGGAGGAATTGTTATGGTTATTGTAAACGCTGTACCTCCGGGTTAGAAGTGTTTACACTTCTCATAACGGATCCAAGTCTGAGGATCCTTGTTCTAGATCGCTACCTGTGAGGGGGTTGGGCTGTTTACAGGTTTGCAGGTACCTTGACCTCAGAATACCCTGTTACTTTGACTTTGTTAAGAATGCTCCATGTTGGATAGTTCTTGTGATTCCAAAACCCTGGACTTGTGGCTCTTTATTTGAGTCCCCCACCCTGGTTACTGGATTTATAGACCTCCATCTGGAATTCTTGAACACACATGGATCTATACCAAGGCAGTTTAATCAGATCCAGCTCAGTCACAAACCCTTTTGCATTTCATTTGCATACATACTCATTGCATCATATTAACATGTGCTTATTTGTGTTTCAGGGTATCCACCTTTATCTGGTTTTGGTTTTGACCCCATCTGCAGTTTTGACTTACCTCCACCAGCACTTGCTTCAGCTGCCAGCCATATACTTCAGTCACTTGCACCAGCCTATCAGTGGCTCACTCCTCAGCATCTCCATCAGCACTTATTCTACTCAGTCTTCAGCATCATGGCTCCAAAGAAAAGCAACATCACTTATCATTTCTTCCAACCAGACTTATCAGACATCAGGAGGGTTCAAACCCTGATCACTCCAGAGCACATACCTCTGTTCAGAGAATATTATGGGGATATACTGGACTTGGTTATGGATATGGACCCATCTCAGAGGAGCCTCATCCACACCTGTATTCAGTTCTATGACCCTCCATTGAGGTGTTTCACCTTTAGAGACTTTCAGTTGGGTCCTCTCCTGGAAGAATACTCATCATTGATTGGTCTGCCTATCAGGAGAGAAATCCCTTTCAACCCTGAAATGGTCTTTCCCAGCAATGGAGAGATAGCAAAAGCTTTACATCTGGAGCCTGTTTTGATTGAGCAACACATGACCTCTAAAGCTGGGATCCCTGGTTTTCATCTGGACTTCCTAATTTCTCAAGCTAGTCTGAAGGCCTCCCTGGGGGAGTGGAAAGCTGTTTGTGCTCTGTTGGCCTTAAGTGTATTTGGAATTGTGTTGTTTGCAGATGAGCCTCGATTCATCAGCAAGAATGCAATCCACCTGTTCATCCTGAAGAACCCAGTGCCAACTTTGCTGGGTGATCTTTATTACTCAGTGCATCAGAGGAATGAGAAGCAGAGGGGGAAGTTAGTAAGGATGTGTGCTCCATTATTCCATACCTGGCTCCTCAAGCATCTACCCAGAACAGATGCATTCCTGAATCCTCATCAGCAGAGCAACTGGGCTAAGAGGCTCACTACTCTCACTTCAGCAGACATCAGATGGTGCACTCAGAGCACCAAGGGCAGAGATATCATCACAAGCTGTGGGCACTTTCCCAATGTGCCTTTAATAGGAGTCAAGGGAAGTATTAATTACAACCCTCTGCTGTTCAGGAGACAGCTGGGATATGCTCTAGTCCATACTCCCAAAGCACAGGACTTGGTGGAAACTCTCTATTGTGAGAACAAGATCAGTTTGACTGTTGTTAGGCAGGCTGCCTGGGCCTGGGATCATGTTCAAACCAAGGGAATCACCATTCTGGGGAAGTGCAATAATGTGGCATCAGCCCAATATCATGAGTGGTCTTATGCTAGAGCCCAATTCTCTGGATTGCCTTTCACCATAGAAGACATGCCTGAGTCATCATCAGCACCACCCCCTGCTGCTATCAGTCTGGAGGAGTTTGAAAGCCTGAAGGAAAGGAAAGAGAAGTTATCCCAAGCCTTGCAGAAGACCCTCCGGGAGAGGAGTGAAGGTGTGAGGGAGATTGAAAGATTGGAGAAGCTGAGGGTGGAACACTTGACTAAAATTGAGAAGTCTGGAGATTATATCAACAAGTCTAAAGCTGGTGAGCAGATTCTGAAGAATGCTTGTAAAGAAGCCCAGTTCCAGAGAGCAAGAACAGACTTGTATTTGAAAGAGAGTCAGGCCAGGTGGGTCCGGATCACTGAGGCCCGTACTCTAGAAGACAAGAGAGTTCAGGACAAGATGGAGCAGATGGAAAAAGCCCTGGCAGCAGCCCAGAAGGAAATATCAGAGCTAGAAATCAGAGCTGGAGTGAAGAGGTCTAAAGACCAAGGTCAGAACAAGAAGTTGACTGCAGCTGTTGCAACAAGAAACCTTCTCATCAGAGGTCTCACGGAGCGTCCGGCTGATCCTGTGACCGAAGCACTTCTTAAGGAAGTTCGTGAGGATGAGTTTGGCCTGGGAGTTTGATCATTTGCTTGTTGTTATTCTTATTCCATGTACTTTTGCTTTTTTTTTGTGATGTATTTTGACCCCTTAGGGGGGGGACTTGTGTTGTAAAAAGAACAAGTTGTATTATTTCGTCTTATGTAATATATTTGTGTTGGTTTTCATCTGAGTTCACTCCGGAAGCAACTTCAACAGCATCATCATCAAGGGTCTGGAAGGGTCAAAACTGAAGACCAAACCGGATACCTTGAGAGCAAATAAGCACAACTGCATTGCATACTAACCCTTCTGTTTGTTTTGTAGGTTTTGTTTTTATTGTTACTAACCTCTGTTGTGAATCTCAGGCAGTATTGCTCGTCGCCGGGTGTTTCCTCTCAACAGGCCGCACAGGTACCCAACTAGAAACAACCTTCCGGGCATCCAAATGGATCAAGTTCAACAAGATCTTGCTGATGTCAGAAATCAGCTAGCCAATGAAAGATTGGAGATGAGAACACAGATGACGCAGTTCATGGAGGTTATGAACAACATGGCTCAGAGCCAGGAGAGACTGAGGGCTATGGTTGAGAGGCAAAATCCAGAGGAGCCTCATGTAGGAACTGCAGGCACCAGTAACAATGAAAGGGTGCAACCACATGTGAATCCCCCTGTGTTTGGTCCACATCTACATCCTGAGATTAATATTCCTGCCAACATCCAAGGAACAGCTACTGCAGCCAGAGTACTTCAAGAAGATCCTCAGGAGGACCAATTTACAGTAATGGGTGCTGGAGAGGATGCTTATGATAGGAGATTGGATGAAATAGCTGAGAAGTTAAGGTCTTTAGAATCTCAAAATTCTTTGGGCTTCGACGTCATGGACATGGGTTTGGTTGATGGGGTCAGGATCCCTCATAAGTTCAAGCCTCCTTGTTTCGAAAAGTATAATGGGACTTCGTGCCCCCGGACTCATCTGCAATCATTTCTGGGAAGGCTGAAGGCCTATACAATGGATGAGAAGCTTTGGATGTTCTACTTCGAAGACAGTTTGACAGGAGCATCGAGGGAATGGTATTCCCACTTGACAAGGGCAACTGTAAGATGCTGGAAGGACCTGGCAGAAGCCTTCATCCGACAGTATCAATACAACTTAGACATGGCACCCAACAGGACTCTCCTAATGGGAATGTCACAGTCGTCAAGGGAAAGTTTCCGAGAATACGCCCAAAGATGGAGGCAATTGGCTGCTGCCGTTCAACCCCCAATGTCTGAGAGAGAAATGGCAGACATGTTTATGAACACTCTTCAGGGAACCTATATTGACAGGTTGGCTGCTTTCTCTTCCACTAGCTTCGCAGATGTTGTCATAGCTGGGGAGAGAATTGAAAGCCTGTTAAAAATGGGTAAGATATCTGATAATGGTGCAAGCTCGTCCAGTGGTACAAGAAAGCCTTTTGCAGGCCCGAGAAGAACTGGCGAGACCAATGCCATTCACACCAACAGGGGCAGGCCCCATTATGTTCCCAGAACAATAGCAGCAGTCACAATCCCTGCTCCAGCTCATCCTCAGCCGGACTATCAACCTCCTCAACAAAATTTCCAACAACAACCTCAGTATCATCAGAATCAATATCCTCCAAGAAACAACTACAACAACAACAATAGCAACAACAATCAACAGAGGCCATTTCAACAGAGGCCCTCCCAAGCTAACCGAGTGATCGACCCGATCCCAATGCCGTACGCTGCTTTGCTGCCACAACTTCTGAAACTCAACCTAGTTGAGCTAAGAACGTTGGCACCTCCGGATCCCAACAGTCTACCAAGGAACTATGACTCCAATGCTAGGTGTGCTTTTCATTCCAACGCACCTGGCCACAGTACAGAAAAATGCAGGGCTCTGCATATGAAGGTACAAGACTTGGTAGACTCCAAGGCTCTGAATTTTGCACCTCCGCCCAATGTCAACAAAAACCCAATGCCACACCATGGTGGTCCCCGTATTAATGCTATTGAAGAAGGCCAACCGTCTTATTTGATAACTAGTGTGGATCAGATCAGGACGCCATTGGTGGAAATCAAAGCTCAACTCCGTGAAAACAATATATTTCCGGGGTGTGAACTAGGGTGCCCCTACTGCAATATTTCTTGGAATGGGTGTGAAGACTTGAGGAATGGCATTGACAGCCTTATTAAGAGTGGCCTCCTACAGATCACTACATCATTTCCGGCAAATCCTACAACTTCATCAACAACGGTTTCAGACCCTCCTACAACTGCAGTAACAATTGTTCCCGATAATTCATCAGCAGCATCAGCAAGTACTTCATCTGTCCTACCAAATGATCGGTTTTTAACAGTTTCTCCTGCTACCACATCAGCTTCATTCCATTTCGACTCTCCATCAACAACAGCAACAGTCCTTCCAACGGAACCTCCTACAACACCAGCAAACAATCATGAAGATGTCTCCACAGTTACCATATTCTACGATCCAGAAAATAACTCCGCCTACCATTCAGAAGGTGCTGCTCCCACTAGAGCACCAGTCACAATCTTTTATGATCCACAAACAATAACAGTCCCTTCAGCAGCAGCAATCAGTCCAGTTACCGTCACGGTGCCTGGACCTGTACCATATGAAAGCGATAGGGCCATCCCTTGGCACTATGGCTCTGACTTGTATTGCGAGGGAAAAAGAATCACTCTTGAAACATCAGCACCTGCGCCACAAATTGATAATGTGGGCGGAGGCGGAGGCTTCACCCGAAGCGGACGTCTCTTTGCTTCACAAGTCCAAAGACCTACTGCCGAAGCAGAAGCTGCTGCCAAGGCAAAAGGAAAAGGCCCGGTGCAGGAAGATCCAGCTGCCAAAGAAACCCTGAAGACTCCATTTGATCAGGAAGTTGATGAGTTTATGCGAATCATTAAAAAGAGTGATTATAAAGTTGTGGATCAGCTTCATCAAACGCCATCCAAAATCTCCATCCTCTCTCTGCTTATGTGCTCCGAAGCCCATCGGAATGCACTACTGAAAGTACTGCACGCAGCTTACGTGCCCGAGGAGATTACTGTCAACCAATTGGAAACCGTTGTTGGAAATGTTACTGCTAGCAATGGGCTAGGGTTTACCAATTCTGACTTGACAGCGGATGGCCGCAACCACAACAAAGCCCTGCACATAACCATGGAATGCAAAGGAGCTGTCCTTTCTCATGTGCTGGTGGACACAGGCTCTTCCCTGAATGTCTTACCAAAGAAGGCTCTGGTGAAGCTTGAATATGATGGATTGGCATTGAGACCCAGCAACCTGGTAGTAAGAGCCTTTGACGGTTCAAAGAGATCGGTTCTGGGAGAGATTGAGCTGCCCGTGACAATTGGCCCACAGACCTTTAAAACTATCTTTTATGTGATGGACATTCAGCCCGCCTACAGCTGTTTGTTGGGTAGACCCTGGATTCACGCCGCCGGCGCAATAACGTCTACCCTCCACCAAAAGTTAAAATATGAGTGGGAAGGCCAAGTTGTCACAATCTGCGGGGAGGAGGATATATTTGTTAGCCATCTGGCTACTTACTGTAAACACCCCAAATTTGCCCTCACCCATTCACACCATGGCTTGTGATCATTCTCATATGCATAAGTACAATCATATCATCTCACATCTCATTTTTGATTCACTGGATAGTTTCTAAGGCATCTGCATTCAGGGTTTGTGATCTGAGCAATCCCAAGGCATCTGGAGCCATTCCAAAGGCCACCAATCAACTCAAGGGGGTCCATGTGTGTTCCTATATCATATTCCATCTCCTCAAAGTCAAAAAGTGCAGAGGAATCACAAGAGCTAGGGTTGAGTGGATGCAGAGCCAGGTTGAACTGCACAGTTGACTGAAAATTAGGGTTTTGGTTTCAGAAGCCATAACCCCAAATTTTTTGGTCATTCTTGTTTCCATTGGTCTCTATATGGTATAGGGAGTATGCATATCATTTTTCATGAAGAAATTCCATGGGGAAGTCATCTGATCAAGGGTTGACTTTTCAGACAAGTCAGTGCAAAATCAGGGCATCTGAGGCCCCCAATGACCCAACCAATGGGTGATCTTCATCATTTTGGGTGTATATGATCTTTATTTGATCATGGAAGAAGGTTGAAGTTCATAAAAATCAAGAATTTGGAGTTTTTGCAAATGTTGACTTTTTGGGCATAGTTGACTTTTCAAGAATGCACCATTTTAGGTCAATTTTCAAGCCTTGATTCATGATCCAAAAAGGCTTCAAATGAAAAAACTTTGGTCATGAAAGTTGTAGATCTCATCTTTCCCTTTTCAAAAAGTACAAGAACATGATCAAATTCTTCTTGGATCAAAAGTTATGATCATGCAAAGTTGCCAAAAATCACTTATTTTCAAGTTATGCACCAAGTGGAAATTTTGCAAAGTCTTGGATCAAAACACATTGCAGCCTCTAGTTCATCTCAAATCAACATGTAAACATTCTCTAAGTTACAAAAATCAGATTTGAACTAAGTTTGCCCTTGGTTTCATGTTTGGTTATGCAAAGGATCACATGTGAAACATAAGCCAACCAACTTGCAAAACACTCATGATCACTTCCTACAACTTGGTGCATTGGCTGCTGAGCTTTGCTAGGCCTCTCCCTCACCTTTGCTGCGCCAGCCATGCCTTGTACTTGCCTAGACCTTGCCCATGCCCTATCTTACACAAAGTTGACCTTTTATGCAAAAGCAAACTTACCTATCACAGCTGCACAAGTCACATCCTCTGGCCACTTGGATTAAAATATGTTATCAATTTGCAAGCTAAACACATCAAGGACCAAGGCTGAAACACACACATTCATCACATTCACACAAAGACTCCTAACTGCAGCTTGCTTCGAATCCTTTAACACAGCCATAAAACACTAAAACTTTCTTCATCATTCAACTCCACACACTTCATAGACCATCCAGCACCCAAAGCCCAAGCCTGAAACAGCCAAGAAACCCCACTGCCATTTCTCACTTCAGTTTGCAAAAACTTTCGAATCTTCCATCCTAGCTCACAAACACACAAACCAACACCACAGATCTTCTCTACACATTGTATGGACCTCAAACAACCCATCACCATGACCTGAAAGTGCCAAAATCACCATAGCCATTGTTGACTGAGCTTGAAGCAGTTCCATTCGAATCTCCTTCTCCAGCCAACACAAACTCATTTTGAGCATTCAAGCATCTTTGGGGGATCAAGTGGAGTGGTTAGCACAAAGAGAGGTGGCCAGAAAGTTCCTAAACTGAAAGCTTCAAATCTCAGGTAACCTGAAATTAATTTTTCCAGAAGTGACTTTTATTGTTACAAACTTGTTCTTCATGCTTGCCTGATCATTCTGGTACCTTTGGTTTCGAAAATGGTGTTGATTCGAGTGTTTAATTCGTGACTGAAGCTTGCGTGACCTAGAACTTTCCCTCTTCGATTCAGCTTGTTTAGGTAATATAAATTTGTTTTAGGTTAGGGGTTTGATTCGTGAGGAGGAGAGGAACATTTCTCTGGTCTTAGATTTCATTTATGTTACGTTTTTAGGAAGTTTGAGGATTCTCAGGTGAGGGCTGGCCGGAGAAGACGACCGGAAGTCTTCTCCGGCAGCCTGAAAGTGATTAGGGTTAAGTGTAATTAATTAGGGCAAAGTTCAAACGTGGACCATTGGATCATCTTTCCCGCGCGCGTGTGTGTGGTCTGGATTGCATCATTAATTCATAATCAGGTTTAATTAAATCAATTAATTAAGTTTTAGAAGTTTGAATCTAGGCCTTTCATTCTGGCGCGCAGTCAATGCCTTTGAACTCAGGAGCAATCTCATCCATCCATCCTGTTTACTTTTATTTTAATTCCTTTTTAATTCATTTTCTTTCATTTATTTTGCACAATTAATTTAAAATAGCAAAAATGTTTTAAAAATTATGAAACTTTTTGTCAAGAGTTTCACTAATTTTTAAAACCCTAAAATATTTTTAGTTTTATTTTTATCACTAAAAAAGTATTTTTAAATATTTAAAAGATTATTTTTAATTGATTAATGAGAATTAATTAATTAAAAATACTTTTAGGTATTTAAAAATTACAAAATAAATTCATGAAATGTTCTAAGACATTTAGAAACATTGTCCAACCTTCAAACCAAATTTCTTTTTTGATCTTGATGCATTTTAAGAATTTTTCATTGAATTAAATCATTTTTTATGCATTATTTTGATCATGGATTCAAAAATTCATTTCTGCCAATTGGTGAAGGTTGAGACATTGATTCTTCTTGCATTGTCTTTTGTTTTGCATGTAGTTCCTAGGATAAAAAGGCCATGAATTGTTCTTGCATTTTCTAATTGATTGGCATTTGTTTTGATAAGAACCCTTGAAAATCCTAAAAACTTGCAAAATTCATAACTTGAGTTTGGTTGAGAGTTGAGAGCTCCCCTTTGGGCAGTAGATCATCATAGGCCTAGGGTTTCTTTGGGTAGCATTTTCCATTTTTTATCATGAGGTTTGCTTCTGTTTTGGGTTTTTGTTTGATGTTTGTTTCATAAACCCTAATTTGGGCTTTCTCTTGCATCCTCCTTGCATTCCCTTGCATAGCATGACTTGTCTTTGCATTTTGTGTATTCTTATGATTCATTTGACATCTTAAGACATGTATAAAGCATCATTGATCATTGCATTACATATTTGCCATGTCATTTGTCTTGTGTGCTTCATAACTTTCCATGTTCATTCATGCTCCTTAGCTTGCACCATTTGCATTCATAATCTTGTATGAGCATATCCATATGTTGTCTCATGTTCATAGCACCTCATAGCATCATAATCATCATCAACATGCTTCTGGTTTTGCTTGGTCCCATGTCATTTCATCTCATCTTGCATTGCATTGCTTTTCTTTCTAACATTTCAGGTGGTAAGTAAACTTGAGAAGTGAATTTGCCTTCACTTCTCATACCTTTTCTTTTCATCTCTCTTGCATCCATTGCTGCATTTTTGTTTGTGTATGGGTTTGAGCTTGCTCATTCTTCTCTTTCCCACTTTCTTTCTTCAAGTGACTTGACTTCTTGAATGAAGCAAGTCACTTTGCTTCTCTTGATCCTGTTCATCTGCTTCCTGGTGGTTCCTTTGAAGATTGTCCTTGAAAACCTCACAGACCTTAGGACCAACCAAGCATGACAATGAATTAGGGTTTTGATTAGTCCCCCCATAGTTTTACCTTTGTGTCTCTCTTTGAGTCTTCTCTTCTCATCTCATAATCAGGGACTAAACCCTAAAGGCTTTAAGACTTTGTGATTAAGCTTATGCCTGCATCCTTCTCTTAGGATGGAGTGTATAACTTTAATCCTAAGTATTAAACCCTTAAGGTGTTTAAATCCTTTAATCAACCCACATAATAATCATCAAGACATCACACTTGTAACTTGGGCCTTGCATTAGGGTTCTAATTCTTCCTTAAGTGGTTAAGAAGGACTAACCCTAGTGTTAATGGACAAGTCCCCCTCAAGTTGTCTTACAAATCATAAAAATCACTTCATCATCATACCATTAAATAAAATCCACTTAATCAAAGGCTTGTTTTGTCATGGGTTAATCCCTAATCATGGATTAAGTTGAGGAGTTTTCCTCAGCTTAAACATTCTCATCTATCATCCTTCTTTTAGGATGGTGTAATGGGTCTGTTTAATCCTTGATTATGGCTTAACCTCATTACTTAACACTAAACAAAAACACCAAAAACATCTAAATAATCACAAGTAGGTTAATGATCTTAATCCTACACCGAAGGTGATTAAGTGTGAGAATCTGACTTCACACTTAAGGTATTCTCATTACCCCTAAACAGAGGGAAGATGTGATGAGTTTACTAACCCATTGGTTTAGACTTAAGCTCATTATCCTATGACAAACTCCAAAAAGAAATAAAAGACTGAAAGCTCAAAAAAACAAACAATAATCGTCTCCTCCGGGATTCTTTTCTCATCTCATTCACTCACAATCGAGAACTCGCTTCTTCCATCTAATGCAAGACAGTTAGCACCTGAGCCAGACAGGTCATACACTTGAGCATAGACAAGCAAGCAGTTCACAAGTCAATTCACCTTTCAGTCTCTTTGGGTCGAACTACGGTGTTCTGACTTCCTCATTGCACGAGAGGATACGTAGGCATAACTTAACAGTTATCGAACAAAAGTCTCTGTATATTCCCCCCTCCTTCCAGCATTATTCTTAGCCTCATGATCTTGAGTATATCATTCCTGTTCCTACACTAACACTGTACATACTGCACTTCACTTCTTTCAGCACTGACACCTGTACATCTTTATCCAGCTCTTTGACACACAAATTGCACTGACACTACCCCTCTAAAACACAAATCTTTGAAGCGTGGATCCCGTCGAGTACGACGGACAATCTGGGTGCTAATACCTTCCCAGGTTGTAACCAACCCCCTTTCTCAGTCTCTCTGGTTCGCAACCGTCTTATCCATCTCTTTCTAGGTCTATGCAGCATTGCCTTTCCTCCGGGATAAAAATGCCTAGCTGGCGACTCTATTCATCTGCAGTGAGTTCACGGCTGTGTGTTCTCATTGTCCCTCTTCGCCGACCGTTCGCGTCTGTACCCCTATTTGACCCTGTTTCATTTATCGGGAGCGACACTTACAAGTATATTGAAATGGATGGAGAAATCGTTGAAACCATGAGCCAAGGTTTTGAAGCCTTGAATGTAAATGAAGCATCTGCTGTTTCGGGGATCTCCATGTCGTCATACCAACAAGCCCGGAAGGTTGTTGAGGAAGGAACGACCCTAGGCTGGGGCAAGGTCTTAGCTGTGGAGGAGAAGAAGGACAAATTTGGGTTGGGTTACAGACCAACTCAACATCAAGTGAAGGCTGCTGGAGAGCCTGGTTTTGTCAGTGGGGGAATGCTTACCCCCGATGCTATCAACTGTCTGGAAGACGAGCTGGAAGAGGAGCGCAACCTGGAGAATTGGATTCGTCCGAAGATCCCGGGGAGCAGTGTCTCGAACTGGTCTTCCCAGGGAATTATAAGTGTTACTCGAGCAGAGTAATTATTATTTCCTGTATTTTTTATAAGCATGCATCAAAGTCTTGCATCTTGCCCAAGATGACAAGACTCATTTTGTAATCAGGGCCATCTGTACTTTTGTGCAAACGAGATTAAAGTAATGAAATATCAGACGATCTTTTTGCAAACAAGTCTTTTTCTTTTATGTTCACTGTTTTTCCATTTTTCTTTTTGTACAAAAATAAATGGCAGTGTTTTTCAAAATGACAACTTCATTTCACTTTTCTAAATAAGACTAAAATCAGATCACTAAAATGAACCAATTAAACCCTTGCAGAGAGTGCCTTCCTGACAGCACCAACAACAGCACGGCTATGACATCGTATGACTTTGACAATCCGATCAATCAAGCTGAAGAAGGGGTTGAAGAAGAATACGAGCTTCCTGAAGAACTAGCCAGGTTGTTAAGACAAGAGGAAAGGGTCATTACCCCTCACCAGGAGGAGGTTGAAGTGATCAATCTTGGTACAGAGGAAAATGTGAAAGAAGTCAAGATCGGGGCCTGCCTGCAAGACTCAGTGAAGAAGCAACTGATAGATCTACTTCAAGAGTATGTGGATGTGTTTGCTTGGTCGTATCAAGACATGCCAGGGTTGGATACCGATATTGTTGTGCACAAGTTGCCTTTGAGAGAAGAGTGCCCTCCAGTCAAACAAAAGTTGCGCCGTACTCGTCCAGACATGGCTATGAAGATCAAAGAGGAGGTACAAAAGCAATGGGATGCCGGATTCCTTGCTGTGACAAGTTACCCGCCGTGGGTTGCTAACATAGTACCTGTGCCAAAGAAGGACGGTAAGGTAAGAATGTGTGTTGATTACCGGGATCTGAATAGGGCCAGCCCGAAAGATGATTTCCCATTACCTCACATTGACGTATTGGTTGATAATACGGCTCAGTTCTCGGTATTCTCCTTCATGGATGGGTTTTCAGGATATAACCAGATCAAGATGTCACCTGAAGACATGGAAAAGACAACATTCATTACACCTTGGGGCACGTTCTGCTACAAAGTAATGCCATTTGGGCTTAAGAATGCGGGTGCAACTTATCAACGGGCTATGGTAACATTATTCCACGATATGATCCATAAGGAAATCGAGTGTTATGTGGATGACATGATCACCAAGTCCCTTACAGAGGAAGACCATCTGGTGAATCTGCTGAAGTTGTTCAAGCGTCTGAGAAAGTATCAACTGAAGCTGAACCCCAACAAATGCACATTCGGGGTGCGATCCGGTAAACTGCTGGGCTTTATTGTAAGCGAGAAAGGGATTGAGGTTGACCCTGATAAAGTCAAAGCCATCCAAGAGATGCCTGCACCGAAAACTGAGAAATAAGTTCGAGGGTTCTTGGGTAGATTGAACTACATTTCACGGTTCATATCTCACCTCACAGCAACCTGCGAGCCCTTGTTCAAGCTGTTAAGAAAGGAACAAACGGTCAGGTGGAACGAAGATTGCCAAAGGGCTTTTGACAAGATCAAAGAATATCTGCAAGAACCTCCAATCCTTATGCCTCCAGTTGAAGGAAGACCTCTAATAATGTACTTGACAGTATTAGAAGAGTCAATGGGGTGTGTGCTGGGCCAGCATGACGAGTCTGGTCGAAAAGAGTATGCAATTTACTACCTAAGCAAAAAGTTTACCGACTGTGAACAACGTTATTCACTGCTCGAGAAAACTTGCTGTGCTTTAGCGTGGGCTGCTCGCCGACTAAGGCAGTATATGTTGACCCACACTACCTTGTTAATCTCAAAAATGGACCCAGTCAAGTACATATTCGAGAAGCCAGCTCTTACCGGACGGGTTGCAAGATGGCAGATGATTCTCACAGAATACGACATACAGTACACATCTCAGAAAGCCATCAAGGGCAGTGTACTATCTGAATATCTTGCTGAGCAACCCATTGACGATTACCAGCCAATGAGGTTTGACTTCCCTGATGAAGACATCATGTTCATTAAATCAAAAGATCATGAAGAGCCTATTCACACTGAAGGGCCCGACCCAGAAGAAGAATGGACCATGATGTTTGACGGGGCTGTTAACATGAATGGCCGTGGTGTTGGTGCAGTACTCATTACACCCAAAGGAGTTCACATGCCTTTCTCGGCAAAACTCACTTTCAACTGCACTAACAACGAAGCTGAATACGAAGCTTGCATTATGGGTCTTGAGGAAGCCATTGACCTCAGGATCAAAACATTGACCGTATTCGGAGATTCGGCTTTGGTAATCAATCAGACCAATGGAAAATGGTACACACACCAAGATCATCTGATACCTTACAGGGACTATACAAGAAGGTTATTGACTTTCTTCACAACAGTCAAACTTGAGTATATCCCTCGGGACGAGAATCAGTTTGCGGATGCCTTGGCTACCATTTCGTCCATGATCAAAGTTCAGACTGCTAACTTTGTACCTCAGATTTCAGTATCGAGACTTGATAGACCAGCATATGTATTTGCGGCAGATATTGCCAAAGATGATAAGCCTTGGTTCCATGACATTAAGTGCTTCTTGGAGGATCAGACATACCCACCTGGGGCATCTTCCAATGATAAGAAGACTTTAAGAAGGCTTGCTGGGAGTTTCTTTCTGAATACTGATGGATCTTTATACAAGAGGAACTTTGACATGGTACTCCTCAGATGTGTTGACAAGACGAAAGCAGATCTACTGATGCATGAAGTGCATGAAGGCTCTTTTGGTACCCATGCTGGAGGGCATGCCATGGCTAAGAAGTTGTTAAGATCAGGCTATTATTGGATCACAATGGATGCAGACTGTTGTGCCTATGCCAGGAAATGTCACAAATGCCAGATCTACGCAGATAAAGTGCATGTGCCTCCGAATCCTTTGAACATCATGTCTTCACCATGGCCCTTTGCCATGTGGGGCATTGATATGATTGGCAAGATTGAGCCAACTGCTTCAAACGGCCACAGATTCATCCTGGTCGCCATCGATTATTTCACGAAGTGGGTTGAAGCAGCCTCATATGCAAATGTCACAAGGCAAGTGGTAGCCCGATTCCTAAAAAGAGATATCATCTGTCGGTATGGAGTGCCCGAGCGAATCATTACTGATAATGGGTCCAACCTAAACAATAAAATGATGGCAGAATTATGCCGGGACTTCAAGATCCAACATCACAATTCTTCTCCTTACAGGCCAAAGATGAATGGCGTTGTAGAGGCGGCAAATAAGAATATTAAGAAGATTGTGCAAAAGATGGTAGTCACCTACAGAGACTGGCACGAAATGCTACCATTTGCCTTACATGGGTACCGCACATCAATCAGGACATCCACTGGGGCAACACCGTATCAGCTTGTGTATGGTATGGAAGCAGTCCTACCAGTTGAAGTTGAGTTACCCTCGCTGCGGGTATTAATGGATGTCAAACTGAGTGAAGCAGAATGGGTTCGGTCCCGATACGAGCAACTGAGTCTGATCGAAGAGAAGAGATTGGCTGCAATCTGCCATGGGCAGTTATATCAGAAGAGAATGAAGAGGGCCTTCGATCAGAAACACGGTTCAGATATGGGTTTCTTCTTGAGAACTCTGTGTTGCGGATTTCCTGCAATACTAGGGCTATCTGGGAAGCCTTCTAAGTCTGGATGACCTTTTAGTATTGACCTTCAGAAACTGAGGTGAATTAGAGGAGGATTTTTTATGGTTATTGTAAACACTGTACCTCCGGGTTGGAAGTATTTACACTTCCCATAACTGATCCAAGTCTGAGGATCCTTGTTTTAGATCACCACCTGTGAGGGGGTTGGGCTGTTTACAGGTTTGCAGGTACCTTGACCTCAGAATACCCTGTTATTTTGACTTTGTTAAGAGTGCTCCATGTTGGACAGTTCTTGTGATTCTAAAACCCTGGACATGTGGCTCTTTATTTGAGTCCCCTACCCTGGTTACTGGATTTATAGACCTCCAACTGGAATTCTTGAACACACATGGATCTATACCAAAGCAGTTAATCAGATCCGGCTCAGTCACAAACCCTTGCATTTCATCTTGCATACATACTCATTGCATCATATTAACATGTGCTTATTTGTGTTTCAGGGTATCCATTTCTCATCTGGTTTTGGTTTTGACCCCATCTGCAGTTTTGACCTATCTCCACCAGCATTTGCTTCAGCTTGTCAGCCATACTTCAGTTACTTGCACCAGCCAATCAGTGGCTCATTCTTTCAGCATCTTCATCAGCACTCTACTCAGTCTTCAGCATCATGGCTCCAAAGAAAAGCAACATCACCTATCATTTCTTCCAACCAGACTTGTCAGACATCAGGAGGATCCAAACCCTGATCACTCCAGGTCACATACCCTTGTTCAGGGAAAGCTATGGAGATATACTGGACATGGTTATGGATCTGGACCCTTCACAGAGGAGCCTCATCCACACCTGCATTCAGTTTTATGATCCTCCATTGAGATGTTTCACCTTTCAAGACTTTCAGTTGGGGCCTCTTCTGGAAGAATACTCATATTTGGTTGGTTTGCCTATCAAAAGAGAAATCCCTTTCAACCCTGAAATGGTCCTTCCCAGCAATGGAGAGATAGCAAAAGCTTTGCACCTGGAACCTGTATTGATTGAACAACACTTGACCTCTAAAGCTGGGATCCTTGGATTTCATCTGGACTTCCTGATTTCTCAAGCTAGTTTGAAGGCCTCCTTGGGGGAGTGGAAAGCTGTTTGTGCTCTGTTGGCCTTAAGTGTATATGGAATTGTGCTGTTTGCAGATGAGCCTCGATTCATCAGCAAAAATGCAATCCACTTGTTCATCTTGAAGAACCCAGTGCCAACTTTACTGGGTGATCTCTATTACTCAGTCCATCAGAGAAATGAGAAGCAGCGGGGAAGGTTAGTGAGGATTTGTGCTCCATTATTCCATACTTGGCTCCTCAGGCATCTACCCAGGACAGATGCATTTCTCAATCCTCATCAGCAAAGCAACTGGGCTAAGAGACTCACTGTCCTAACTTCAGCAGACATCAGATGGTGCACTCAGAGCACCAAGGGCAGAGATATCATCACAAGCTGTGGGCACTTTCCCAATGTGCCTTTAATAGGAGTCAAGGGAAGTATCAATTACAACCCTCTGCTGTTCAAAAGGCAATTAGGCTATGCACTGGTCCATACTCCTAGGGAACAAGATTTGGTTGAGACCCTCTACTGTGAGAACAAGATTAGTTTGGTTGTTGTTAGGTAGGCTGCCTGGGCCTGGGATCATGTTCAAACCAAGGGAATCACCATTCTGGGGAAGTGCAATAATGTGGCATCAGTCCAATATTATGAGTGGTCCCATGCTAGGGCCCAATTCTCTGGAATGCCCTTCACCATAGAAGACATGCCTGAGTCATCTTCAGCACCACCCCCTGCCACTATCAGTTTGGAAGAATTTGAGAGCTTGAAGGAAAGAAATGAGAAGTTAACTCAAGCCTTGCAGAAGACCCTCCGGGAGAGAAGTGAAGGTGTGAGGGAAATTGAAAGATTGGAGAAGTTGAGAATAGAGCACTTGACTAAAATTGAGAAGTCTGGGGAGTATATCAACAAATCCAAAGCTGGTGAGCAGATTCTGAAGAATGCTTGTAAAGAAGCCCAGTTCCAAAGAGCAAGAACAGACTTGTATTTGAAAGAGAGTCAGGCCAGGTGGGTCCGGATCACTGAGGCCCGTACTCTAGAAGACAAGAAAGTTCAGGACAAGATGGAGCAGATGGAAAAAGCCCTGGCAGCAGCCCAGGAGGAAATATCAGAGCTGAAAATCAGAGCTGGAGTGAAGAGGTCTAAGGACCAAAGTCAGAACAGGAAGTTGACTGCAGCTGTTGCAACAAGAAACCTTCTCATCAGAAGTCTCACGGAGCATCCGGCTGATCCTGTGACCGAAGCACTTCTTAAGGAAGTTCGTGAGGATGAGTTTGGCCTTGGAGTTTGATCATTTGCTTGTTGTTTTTTCCCATTCCATGTACTTTTGCTTTTTGTGATGTATTTTGGCCCCTTTTGGGGTTTTGTGTTGTAAAATGAACAAATTGTATTATTTCACCTTTGTAATATATTTGTGTTAGTTTCCATCTGGGTTCACATCAAAAGCAACTTCAACAGCATCATCTTCAAGGGTCTGGAAGGGTCAAAACTGAAGGCCAAACCGGATACCTTGAGAGCAAATAAGCATAACTGCATTGCATGCTAACCCTTTTGTTTGTTTTGTAGGTTTTTGTTTTGTTGTTACTAACCTCTGTTGTGATATTCAGGAATTATTGCTCGCCGCCGGGTATTTCCTCTCAACAGGCCACACAGGTACCTAACCAGAAACAACCTTCCGGGAATCCAGATGGATCAAGTTCAACAAGATCTTGCTGATGTCCGAAATCAGCTAGCCAATGAAAGATTGGAGATGAGAACACAGATGGCGCAGTTCATGGAGGTTATGAACAACATGGCTCAGAGCCAGGAGAGACTAAGGGCTATGGTTGAGAGGCAAAATCCAGAGGAACCTCATGTAGGAACTGCAGGCACCAGTAACAATGAAAGGGTGCAACCACATGTGAATCCCCCTGTGTTTGGTCCACATCTACATCCTGAGATTAATATTCCTGCCAACATCCAAGGAACAGCTACTGCAGCCAGAGTACTTCAAGAAGATCCTCAGGAGGACCAATTTACAGTAATGGGTGCTGGAGAGGATGCTTATGATAGGAGATTGGATGAAATAGCTGAGAAGTTAAGGTCTTTAGAATCTCAAAATTCTTTGGGCTTCGACGTCATGGACATGGGTTTGGTTGATGGGGTCAGGATCCCTCATAAGTTCAAGCCTCCTTGTTTCGAAAAGTATAATGGGACTTCGTGCCCCCGAACTCATTTGCAATCATTTCTGGGAAGGCTGAAAGCCTATACAATGGATGAGAAATTGTGGATGTTCTATTTTGAAGATAGCTTGACTGGAGCTTCGAGGGAGTGGTATTCCCATCTGACAAGAGCAACTATTAGATGCTGGAAGGACCTGGCAGAGGCCTTCATCAGACAGTATCAGTATAATCTAGATATGGCACCCAACAGGACCCTCCTAATGGGAATGTCACAGTCTTCGAGGGAGAGCTTCAGAGAATATGCTCAAAGATGGAGACAATTGGCTGCTGCCGTTCAACCACCAATGTCTGAAAGAGAAATGGCAGACATGTTTATGAACACTCTTCAGGGAACCTATATTGACAGGTTAGCTGCTTTCTCTTCCACTAGCTTTGCGGATGTTGTTATAGCTGGGGAGAGAATCGAAAGCCTGTTAAAGATGGGAAAGATCTCAGACAACGGTGCAAGCTCGTCCAGTGGTACAAGAAAGCCTTTTGCAGGCCCGAGAAGAACTGGCGAGACCAATGCCATTCACACCAACAGGGGTAGGCCCCAATATGTTCAGAGATCAATAGCAGCAGTTACTATCCCTGCTCCAGCTCATCCTCAGCCAATCTATCAACCTCCTCAACAAAACTTCCAACAACAACCTCAGTATCATCAGAATCAGTATCCTCCGAGAAACTACAACAACAACAACTCCAACAACAACAATCAACAGAGGCCATTCCAACAGAGGCCATCCCAAGCTAACCGAGTGATCGACCCGATCCCAATGCCGTATGCCGCTTTGCTGCCACAACTGCTGAAACTCAACCTAGTTGAGCTAAGAACGTTGGCACCTCCGGATCCCAACAGTCTACCAAGGAACTATGACTCCAATGCTAGGTGTGCTTTTCATTCGAATGCACCTGGTCACAGTACAGAAAAATGCAGGGCTCTGCATATGAAGGTACAAGACTTGGTAGACTCCAAGGCTCTGAATTTCGCACCTCCGCCCAACGTCAATAAAAACCCAATGCCAAACCATGGTGGTCCTCGAATTAACGCTATTGAAGAAGGCCAACCGTCTTATTTCATAACTAGTGTGGATCAGATCAGGACGCCATTGGTGGAAATCAAAGCTCAACTCCGTGAAAACAATATATTTCCGGGGTGTGAACTAGGGTGCCCATACTGCAATATTTCATGGAATGGGTGTGAAGATTTAAGGAATGGCATTGACAGCCTTATTCAGAGTGGCTTGCTACAGATCACTACATCATTTCCGACAAATCCGGCAACTTCATCAACAACGGTTTCAGAACCTCCTACAACTGCAGCAACTATTGTTCCCAACAATTCATCAGCACCATCAACAAGTACTTCACCTGTCCTTCCAAATGATCAGTTTACAACAGTTTCTCCTGCTACAACTTCAGCTTCATTCCATTTCGACTCTCCATCAACAACAACAACAGTCCTTCCAACGGAACCTCCTACAACACCAGCAATCAATCACGAAGATGTCTCTACTGTTACCATATTCTATGATCCTGAAAATAACTCCGCTTACCATTCAGAAGGTGCTGCTCCCACCAGAGCACCAGTTACAATCTTCTATGATCCACAAACAATAACGGTCTCTTCAGCAGCAGCAATCAGTCCAGTCACTGTCACGGTGCCTGGACCAGTACCATATGAAAGCAATAGGGCCATCCCTTGGCACTATGGCTCTGACGTGTACTGCGAAGGAAAAAGAATCACTCTGGAGACATCAACACCTGCACCACAAGTAGATAATGTGGGGGGAGGCGGAGGCTTCACTCGAAGCGGACGTCTCTTTGCCTCACAAGTTCAAAAACCTACTGCCGAAGCAGAAGCTACTGCCAAGGCAAAAGGAAAAGGCCCGGTGCAGGAAGATCCAGCTGCCAAAGAAACCCTGAAGACTCCATTTGATCAGGAAGTTGATGAGTTTATGCGGATCATCAAAAAGAGTGATTATAAAATTGTGGATCAGCTTCATCAGACGCCATCCAAAATCTCCATCCTCTCACTGCTTATGTGCTCCGAAGCCCATCGGAATGCACTACTTAAAGTCCTGCACGCAGCTTACGTGCCGGAGGAGATTACTGTCAACCAATTGGAAACCGTGGTTGGAAATGTTACTGCCAGCAATGGGCTAGGGTTTACCAATTCTGACTTGACAGCGGATGGCCGCAATCACAACAAAGCCTTGCACATAACCCTGGAATGCAAAGGAGCTGTCCTTTCTCATGTGCTGGTGGACACAGGTTCTTCCCTGAATGTCTTGCCAAAGAAGGCTCTGGTGAAGCTTGAATATGATGGATTGGCATTGAGACCCAGCAACCTGGTAGTGAGAGCCTTTGATGGCTCAAAGAGATCGGTTCTGGGAGAGATTGAGCTGCCTGTGACAATTGGCCCACAGACCTTTAAAACTATCTTTTATGTGATGGACATTCAGCCCGCCTACAGCTGTTTGTTGGGTAGACCCTGGATTCACGCTGCTGGCGCAATAACGTCTACCCTTCACCAAAAGTTAAAATTTGAGTGGGAAGGTCAAGTTGTCACAATCTGTGGAGAGGAGGACATTTTTGTTAGCCACCTGGCAACCTACAAGTACATTGAAATGGATGGAGAGATCCATGAAACAATGAGCCAGGGGTTTGAAGCGTTGAATGTGAATGAAGCATCTGCTGTATCTGGTACTCCAATGTCATCTTACCAACAAGCCCGGAAGGTTGTTGAAGAAGGAACTGCCCTAGGCTGGGGCAAGGTTTTAGCTGTGGAGGAGAAGAAGGACAAGTTTGGGTTGGGTTACAGACCAACTCAACATCAAGCAAAGGCTGCTGCAGAGCCTGGTTTTGTCAGTGGGGGGATGCTCACCCCTGATGCTATCAACTGTCTGGAAGACGAGCTGGAAGAGGATCGCAATCTGGAGAATTGGATTCGTCCAAAGATCCCGGGGAGCAGTGTCTCGAACTGGTCTTCCCAGGAAATTATAAGTGTTACTCGAGCAGAGTAATTATTATTTCCTGTATTTTTTATATAGCATGCATCCAAGTCTTGCATCTTGCCCAAGATGACAAGACTCATTTTGTAACCAGGGCCATCTGTACTTTTGTGCAAACAAGATTAATCAATGAGACATCAGACATCTTTTTGCAAATGAGTCTTTTTCTTTTCCACTCACTGTTTTTCCATTTTTCTTTTGTACAAAAAATAAATGGCAGTGTTTTCAAAATGATAACTTTATTTCACTTTTCTAAACAAGACTAAAATCAAATCACTAAAATGAACAAACTAAACCCTTGCAGAGAGTGCCTTCCTGACAGCACCGACAACAGCACGGCTATGACTTCGTATGACTTTGACAATCCAATCAATCAAGCTGATGAAGGGGTTGAAGAAGAATATGAGCTTCCTGAAGAGCTAGCCAGGTTGTTAAGACGAGAGGAAAAGGTCATTACTCCTCACCAGGAGGAGGTTGAAGTGATTAATCTTGGTACGGAAGAAAACGTGAAAGAAGTTAAAATCGGGGCCTGCCTGCAAGACTCAGTAAAGAGACAACTGATAGATCTGCTTCAAGAGTATGTTGATGTGTTTGCTTGGTCGTATCAAGACATGCCAGGGTTGGACACCGATATAGTTGTGCACAAGCTGCCTTTGAGGGAAGGATGCCCACCAGTTAAACAGAAGCTGCGCCGAACTCGCCCAGACATGGCTATGAAAATCAAGGAAGAGGTACAAAAGCAATGGGACGCCGGGTTCCTTGCTGTGACTAGCTACCCGCCGTGGGTCGCTAACATAGTACCTGTGCCTAAGAAAGACGGCAAAGTAAGAATGTGTGTTGACTACCGGGATCTGAACAGAGCCAGCCCGAAAGATGACTTCCCATTACCTCACATTGACGTATTGGTGGATAACACGGCTCAGTTCTCGGTATTCTCCTTCATGGATGGATTTTCAGGATATAATCAGATCAAGATGTCACCTGAAGACATGGAGAAGACGACATTCATCACACCTTGGGGCACGTTCTGTTACAAAGTGATGCCATTCGGACTGAAGAATGCGGGTGCCACATATCAACGGGCTATGGTGACATTATTCCACGATATGATCCACAGGGAAATAGAATGTTATGTGGATGATATGATCGCCAAGTCCCTCACTGAAGAAGAACATCTGGTGAATCTGCTCAAATTATTCAAGCGTCTGAGGAAGTACCAGCTGAAGTTGAACCCCAACAAATGCACATTCGGGGTGCGATCCGGTAAGCTGCTGGGCTTTATTGTAAGCGAGAAGGGGATTGAGGTTGACCCAGATAAAGTCAAGGCTATACAAGAAATGCCTGCACCTAAAACTGAGAAAGAAGTTCGAGGGTTCTTAGGTCGATTGAACTACATCTCGCGGTTCATATCTCACCTCACAGCAATCTGTGAACCCTTGTTCAAGCTGCTAAGAAAGGAACAAACGGTCAGGTGGAACGAAGATTGCCAGAAGGCTTTTGACAAGATCAAGGAGTATTTACAAGAACCTCCAATTCTCATGCCTCCAGTTGAAGGAAGACCTCTGATAATGTACTTGACAGTATTAGAAGAGTCAATGGGGTGTGTGCTGGGCCAGCATGACGAGTCTGGCCGAAAAGAGTATGCAATATACTACCTAAGCAAAAAGTTTACCGACTGTGAACAGCGTTATTCACTGCTCGAGAAAACTTGTTGTGCTTTAGCGTGGGCTGCTCGCCGACTAAGGCAGTATATGCTGACCCACACTACCTTATTAATCTCAAAAATGGATCCAGTTAAGTACATTTTCGAGAAGCCAGCTCTTACCGGACGGGTTGCAAGATGGCAGATGATTCTCACAGAATACGACATACAGTACACATCTCAGAAAGCCATCAAGGGCAGTGTACTATCTGAATATCTTGCTGAGCAACCCATTGATGACTACCAGCCAATGAGGTTTGACTTCCCTGATGAAGACATCATGTTCATTAAAGCAAAAGATCACGAAGAGCCTATTCACACTGAAGGGCCTGACCCGGAAGAAGAATGGACTATGATGTTTGATGGGGCTGTTAACATGAATGGCCGTGGTGTTGGTGCAGTACTCATTACACCTAAAGGAGTTCACATGCCTTTCTCGGCAAAACTCACTTTCAACTGCACTAACAACGAAGCTGAATACGAAGCTTGCATTATGGGCCTTGAGGAAGCCATTGACCTCAGGATCAAGACATTGACCGTATTCGGAGATTCAGCTTTGGTAGTCAATCAAACCAACGGGAAATGGTACACCCACCAAGATCATCTGATACCTTACAGGGATTATACAAGGAGGTTACTGACTTTCTTCACAACAGTCAAGCTTGAGTATATCCCTCGGGACGAGAATCAGTTTGCGGATGCCCTTGCTACCATTTCATCCATGATCAAAGTTCAAGCGGCTAACTTTGTACCCCAGATTTCAGTGTCTAGACTTGGTAGACCAGCATATGTATTTGCAGCGGATGTTGTAAAAGACGATAAGCCTTGGTACCATGACATCAAGTGCTTCTTGGAGGATCAAACATACCCACCTGGGGCATCTTCCAATGACAAGAAGACCTTGAGAAGGCTTGCTGGAAGTTTCTTTCTGAACACTGATGGGTCTTTATACAAGAGGAACTTTGATATGGTACTCCTCCGATGTGTTGACAAGACGGAAGCAAATTTGCTGATGCATGAAGTGCACGAAGGATCCTTTGGTACCCATGCTGGAGGACATGCAATGGCTAAGAAATTGCTAAGATCAGGCTATTATTGGATCACAATGGATGCAGACTGTTGTGCCTATGCCAGAAAGTGTCATAAATGCCAGATCTACGCAGATAAGGTGCATGTGCCTCCCAATCCTTTGAACATCATGTCTTCACCATGGCCCTTTGCCATGTGGGGCATTGATATGATTGGCAAGATTGAGCCAACTGCTTCAAATGGCCACAGATTCATCCTGGTCGCCATCGATTATTTCACGAAGTGGGTTGAAGCAGCCTCATATGCAAATGTCACAAGGCAAGTGGTAGCCCGATTCCTAAAAAGAGATATCATCTGTCGGTATGGAGTGCCCGAGCGAATCATTACTGATAATGGGTCCAACCTAAACAATAAAATGATGGCAGAATTATGCCGGGACTTCAAGATCCAACATCACAATTCTTCTCCTTACAGGCCAAAGATGAATGGCGCTGTAGAGGCGGCAAATAAGAATATTAAGAAGATTGTGCAAAAGATGGTAGTCACTTACAGAGACTGGCACGAAATGCTACCATTTACCTTACATGGGTACCGCACATCAATCAGGACATCCACTGGGGCAACACCGTATCAGCTTGTGTATGGTATGGAAGCAGTCCTACCAGTTGAAGTTGAGTTACCTTCGCTGCGGGTATTAATGGATGTCAAACTGAGTGAAGCAGAATGGGTTCGGTCCCGATACGAGCAACTGAGTCTGATCGAAGAGAAGAGATTGGCTGCAATCTGCCATGGGCAGTTATATCAGAAGAGAATGAAGAGGGCCTTCGATCAGAAAGTCAGGCATCGAGAGTATCAAGTGGGAGATCTTGTGCTGAAAAGAATCCTCCCTCCTCATACAGACCACAGGGGAAAATGGACTCCAAATTACGAAGGACCATTCGTCGTCAAGAAAGTTTTCTCTGGTGGAGCACTGATGCTCAGCACCATGGATGGTGAAGATTTTCCATCCCCTGTGAATTCAGATGCAGTTAAAAAATACTTCGTGTAAAATGACCCGCTGGACATAAAAACAGAATGTAAGTCCGGGCAAAAATAGGGCATCCCGGCGAGTCAAAAACAGAATAAAAGACTCGGGCAAAAGTAAGGGAAATAAATGAAAAAAAACGTACACCCGCTGAGTTGAAAAGCCTCATTGGACAGCTCAGGCAAAAATGGGTATCCCGATGGATCGAAAACCCGAAAGGGCGATCCATGCAAAATAAGGGAATAAGCGAACAACTGCATTCTGAATTCGTCTGTATCACCTACAACTTGGTAAGCTTCAAAAAGATCGAGCTTCAATCAGAATCAACTTTCTCCAGAAAGCAAGACGAGAAGAACGTCATTGTCATACGAGTCATAGCAGGAGAGGAAGCTCCTCAAAGCGTCATCAACACTGTCAACACTTTGTTTCTCAATTTGTAACAATCTCCTCATTTCAGGAGATATGTTTCTTTGACTGTATCTTGCCAATTCAGGGCACATGAATTAATAAAATCAGATTTTTCAGTCATGTCTCGTCTTTTACATTTACGTTTTGCAAAGAGTTGTCTGATATCTCTAAAAATACAATTGCATAAGTACAGATGCCTTTCTCTAAAAAATAACACATGCTTACAGGGAATATACTTACTCTCGAAAGTACTTATCTCCTATGACGGAATCCAGTAAGGGATACCTCGGGACCTTTTGTACGTTTCCTTACCTTTGCAGGATTGCAGGTATCCAGAACGCAACCTGGGGCAAGCAGATTACGTCTCAGCAAGTAGGCGAATCATTATCGACTCGGTCTATCTTCCGCGTGGCATTGGAGGGTGCCCATTTCCCCAGCGGAGCTGCCAAATCAGCATACACCCAATCTCAGTATCCGAAATGCTCTTTCCCCAGCTGAGTAGCTCCCCATTGCCTTCCCCAGCAAAGTTGCCAAATCAACAAACAGGTTTAACACTCAGGATGTTTTCTCGCCAGCCGAGTTGCCTCCCATTGCTCTCCCCGGCCGAGTTACCAGCAGCATTCCCCAGCTGTAGTACCAACCGTTCTTCCTCAGCAGAATGCAGAAAGCAGGGAATCATCTCCCCACAGAATCCCCAGCCTCTATTCAGAAGAGCAACGCGCGAAGAAATCACAACAGAGTACAGAAGCTTCTACAAACCCCAGCTGGGTCCCGTATTACAAAGATATGTCAATCAGTGACCTATATCCCCAAACAGATACATCACTAGATCTACCAATGATCTCATCCCCAGCTGGGATGTTCACTTCAAGCAGATCATCCAGAGATCTTCGCAGCAACGGGATCCGAATCCCGGATCGGTGCTCCTTTGCATAATCATAGCATTCGCATCATACTATACCCTCATAGCGTAGCATTCCGTCTAATACGGAGCATTACGGCAAAAATCAAATGCATAGCATAATCATAAGTCATGTCGTGAATTGAACGCTTGTGAATAATAAACTGTTCATCATCATTGTACAAACATCCCCCAGAGTCCCCACCAGGATCCCAGCAAAAGCAGCGGCCTCATATTCACAAATACCAGCATATTCCCTTTTGATACCCGTCTGTATCATTGCTCCCCAGTGAAGTCGCCAGAACACTCTTTGGACACCTGTCCGTGTCACATCACCAGCAGAAAGCCAAAGACATCCTCTTTGCACTCACATATACTCATATACACTTTCCTGACACCCGTCCGTGTCATATCCAGCGCAGTCACTTACACTTTCATCAACTCATATACTTGTTAATATTATACTTTTCTCTCTTGACACCCGTCCGTGTCACTCTCCCCAGCAGATAAACACTCATCTATACACCACTCGCTCTTATACAGATACCCATCCGTATCTTGTATACATCATTATTTATATCCCCACAGATTCGACAGTAGTCCTTGTTCTTTGTTAACCAGTTGGTACTCGTCCGTACCATCATCTCAGAACATTGCGTCTGGTGTTTGTTTCTACATGATACTCGTCCGTATCATAGCCTTAGGGATGCTCGTCCGCATCTTTAATCCATACACCGTGTCAAACACTTATGTCTTCTTGAATATAGATACCCGTCTGTGTCTACTATTCCCCAGGAGAGTCTTCTCAGATGCAACACTCGTCCTTGTTCTTTGTTAACCAGTTGGTACTCGTCCGTATCATCATCTCTGAACATGTGTCAGTTTGTTTCTACCCGATACTCGTCCGTATCGTAGTCTTAAGGATGCTCGTCCGCATCTTTAATCTATACACAATACCAAACACTTGTACCTTTTGTTTCTTGGATGTAAACGCTCGTCCGTGTTTACTATCCCCAGTAGATCGCCAACAAAGCAAGTTTTCTTTTTTATCTAACACTCGTCCTGTGTTATGATACCTTTGAGAGCAGCCGTACCCTGCTAAGTGGTCGTCCTCCACTTCTTGATGGTCGTCCTCCATCGTGCTCATCCGATGGCCGTCCCCATCGTTGATTTTTAGCAGCCGTCCCCTGCTAGGTGGTCGTCCTCCACCTTTTGATGATCGTCCTTCATCACTTTATCCAATGGTCGTCCCCATTGTTGATTTTGGTTATCTGACATTCGTCCTATGTCATGAGAAACCTCGAGAGCAGCCGTCCCCTGCTGAGTGGTCGTCCTCCACTTCTTGATGGTCGTCCTCCATCTTGCTCGTCTGATGGCCGTCCCCATCGTTATCCTTTTCTATCCGATGGCCGTCCCCATCGTTGATATTTTCGGCAGCCGTACCCTGCCAGGTGGTCGTCCTCCACCTTTGATGGCCGTCCCCATCATATTTTCTTTCCCCACAGAGCAGCCGTCCCCTGCTAGGTGATCGTCCTTCACCTTTGATGGCCGTACCCCATCATCTGTTATTTCATTCATTCTTTAACCCGATGGCCGTCCCCGTCGTGGTCCCTTTTCCTTTTTAGCCCGATGGCCGTCCCCATCGTTGGTTACTTGACCTTTATGAACTTGATGGCCGTCCCCGTCATGTTTCATTAATCCCCAGAGAACTTTGCAGCTTTATCTTGATGGCCGTCCCCATCATAATATCCTATTTTCCCCAGCTAGTCGGCCGTCCCCGTCTTAGCTTTACTTGTTTTCCCCAGCATGTCGGCCGTCCCCGTCATCGCTTTATTTCCTACACTTTACCAGCATGTCGGCCGTCCCCGTCATTGCTATTTACCCAGCAGTCGTCCTCTGCTCGACGGTCGTCCTCCGTCGCCTACACTTTACAATATGCTTTATTTTGCCTTTACAATCTATATCCCTTTTCTTCTTCATTCTGTGAGTGCAAATTTTGGACTGTCTTTGGTATTCAACCACAAGTTATCTTGTTTGCCTGTTAAGCCGTCGCTTACAACCTGCACAGCTAACTCATGTTTGAATAGGGGCAGCTGTAAACACCCCAAATTTGCCCTCACCCATTCACACCATGGCTTGTGATCATTCTCATATGCATAAGTACAATCATATCATCTCACATCTCATTTTTGATTCACTGGATAGTTTCTAAGGCATCTGCATTCAGGGTTTGTGATCTGAGCAATCCCAAGGCATCTGGAGCCATTCCAAAGGCCACCAATCAAATCAAGGGGGTCCATGTGTGTTCCTATATCATATTCCATCTCCTCAAAGTCAAAAAGTGCAGAGGAATCACAAGAGCTAGGGTTGAGTGGATGCAGAGCCAGGTTGAACTGCACAGTTGACTGAAAATTAGGGTTTTGGTTTCAGAAGCCATAACCCCAAATTTTTTGGTCATTCTTGTTTCCATTGGTCTCTATATGGTATAGGGAGTATGCATATCATTTTTCATGAAGAAATTCCATGGGGAAGTCATCTGATCAAGGGTTGACTTTTCAGACAAGTCAGTGCAAAATCAGGGCATCTGAGGCCCCCAATGACCCAACCAATGGGTGATCTTCATCATTTTGGGTGTATATGATCTTTATTTGATCATGGAAGAAGGTTGAAGTTCATAAAAATCAAGAATTTGGAGTTTTTGCAAATGTTGACTTTTTGGGCATAGTTGACTTTTCAAGAATGCACCATTTTAGGTCAATTTTCAAGCCTTGATTCATGATCCAAAAAGGCTTCAAATGAAAAAACTTTGGTCATGAAAGTTGTAGATCTCATCTTTCCCTTTTCAAAAAGTACAAGAACATGATCAAATTCTTCTTGGATCAAAAGTTATGATCATGCAAAGTTGCCAAAAATCACTTATTTTCAAGTTATGCACCAAGTGGAAATTTTGCAAAGTCTTGGATCAAAACACATTGCAGCCTCTAGTTCATCTCAAATCAACATGTAAACATTCTCTAAGTTACAAAAATCAGATTTGAACTAAGTTTGCCCTTGGTTTCATGTTTGGTTATGCAAAGGATCACATGTGAAACATAAGCCAACCAACTTGCAAAACACTCATGATCACTTCCTACAACTTGGTGCATTGGCTGCTGAGCTTTGCTAGGCCTCTCCCTCACCTTTGCTGCGCCAGCCATGCCTTGTACTTGCCTAGACCTTGCCCATGCCCTATCTTACACAAAGTTGACCTTTTATGCAAAAGCAAACTTACCTATCACAGCTGCACAAGTCACATCCTCTGGCCACTTGGATTAAAATATGTTATCAATTTGCAAGCTAAACACATCAAGGACCAAGGCTGAAACACACACATTCATCACATTCACACAAAGACTCCTAACTGCAGCTTGCTTCGAATCCTTTAACACAGCCATAAAACACTAAAACTTTCTTCATCATTCAACTCCACACACTTCATAGACCATCCAGCACCCAAAGCCCAAGCCTGAAACAGCCAAGAAACCCCACTGCCATTTCTCACTTCAGTTTGCAAAAACTTTCGAATCTTCCATCCTAGCTCACAAACACACAAACCAACACCACAGATCTTCTCTACACATTGTATGGACCTCAAACAACCCATCACCATGACCTGAAAGTGCCAAAATCACCATAGCCATTGTTGACTGAGCTTGAAGCAGTTCCATTCGAATCTCCTTCTCCAGCCAACACAAACTCATTTTGAGCATTCAAGCATCTTTGGGGGATCAAGTGGAGTGGTTAGCACAAAGAGAGGTGGCCAGAAAGTTCCTAAACTGAAAGCTTCAAATCTCAGGTAACCTGAAATTAATTTTTCCAGAAGTGACTTTTATTGTTACAAACTTGTTCTTCATGCTTGCCTGATCATTCTGGTACCTTTGGTTTCGAAAATGGTGTTGATTCGAGTGTTTAATTCGTGACTGAAGCTTGCGTGACCTAGAACTTTCCCTCTTCGATTCAGCTTGTTTAGGTAATATAAATTTGTTTTAGGTTAGGGGTTTGATTCGTGAGGAGGAGAGGAACATTTCTCTGGTCTTAGATTTCATTTATGTTACGTTTTTAGGAAGTTTGAGGATTCTCAGGTGAGGGCTGGCCGGAGAAGACGACCGGAAGTCTTCTCCGGCAGCCTGAAAGTGATTAGGGTTAAGTGTAATTAATTAGGGCAAAGTTCAAACGTGGACCATTGGATCATCTTTCCCGCGCGCGTGTGTGTGGTCTGGATTGCATCATTAATTCATAATCAGGTTTAATTAAATCAATTAATTAAGTTTTAGAAGTTTGAATCTAGGCCTTTCATTCTGGCGCGCAGTCAATGCCTTTGAACTCAGGAGCAATCTCATCCATCCATCCTGTTTACTTTTATTTTAATTCCTTTTTAATTCATTTTCTTTCATTTATTTTGCACAATTAATTTAAAATAGCAAAAATGTTTTAAAAATTATGAAACTTTTTGTCAAGAGTTTCACTAATTTTTAAAACCCTAAAATATTTTTAGTTTTATTTTTATCACTAAAAAAGTATTTTTAAATATTTAAAAGATTATTTTTAATTGATTAATGAGAATTAATTAATTAAAAATACTTTTAGGTATTTAAAAATTACAAAATAAATTCATGAAATGTTCTAAGACATTTAGAAACATTGTCCAACCTTCAAACCAAATTTCTTTTTTGATCTTGATGCATTTTAAGAATTTTTCATTGAATTAAATCATTTTTTATGCATTATTTTGATCATGGATTCAAAAATTCATTTCTGCCAATTGGTGAAGGTTGAGACATTGATTCTTCTTGCATTGTCTTTTGTTTTGCATGTAGTTCCTAGGATAAAAAGG
Source organism: Lathyrus aphaca (assembly GCA_963966055.1). Taxonomy (NCBI): domain Eukaryota; kingdom Viridiplantae; phylum Streptophyta; class Magnoliopsida; order Fabales; family Fabaceae; genus Lathyrus; species Lathyrus aphaca. Next base: position 169,358,399 of record OZ014523.1, read on the forward strand.
CCATGAATTGTTCTTGCATTTTCTAATTGATTGGCATTTGTTTTGATAAGAACCCTTGAAAACCCTAAAAACTTGCAAAATTCATAACTTGAGTTTGGTTGAGAGTTGAGAGCTCCCCTTTGGGCAGTAGATCATCATAGGCCTAGGGTTTCTTTGGGTAGCATTTTCCATTTTTTATCATGAGGTTTGCTTCTGTTTTGGGTTTTTGTTTGATGTTTGTTTCATAAACCCTAATTTGGGCTTTCTCTTGCATCCTCCTTGCATTCCCTTGCATAGCATGACTTGTCTTTGCATTTTGTGTATTCTTATGATTCATTTGACATCTTAAGACATGTATAAAGCATCATTGATCATTGCATTACATATTTGCCATGTCATTTGTCTTGTGTGCTTCATAACTTTCCATGTTCATTCATGCTCCTTAGCTTGCACCATTTGCATTCATAATCTTGTATGAGCATATCCATATGTTGTCTCATGTTCATAGCACCTCATAGCATCATAATCATCATCAACATGCTTCTGGTTTTGCTTGGTCCCATGTCATTTCATCTCATCTTGCATTGCATTGCTTTTCTTTCTAACATTTCAGGTGGTAAGTAAACTTGAGAAGTGAATTTGCCTTCACTTCTCATACCTTTTCTTTTCATCTCTCTTGCATCCATTGCTGCATTTTTGTTTGTGTATGGGTTTGAGCTTGCTCATTCTTCTCTTTCCCACTTTCTTTCTTCAAGTGACTTGACTTCTTGAATGAAGCAAGTCACTTTGCTTCTCTTGATCCTGTTCATCTGCTTCCTGGTGGTTCCTTTGAAGATTGTCCTTGAAAACCTCACAGACCTTAGGACCAACCAAGCATGACAATGAATTAGGGTTTTGATTAGTCCCCCCATAGTTTTACCTTTGTGTCTCTCTTTGAGTCTTCTCTTCTCATCTCATAATCAGGGACTAAACCCTAAAGGCTTTAAGACTTTGTGATTAAGCTTATGCCTGCATCCTTCTCTTAGGATGGAGTGTATAACTTTAATCCTAAGTATTAAACCCTTAAGGTGTTTAAATCCTTTAATCAACCCACATAATAATCATCAAGACATCACACTTGTAACTTGGGCCTTGCATTAGGGTTCTAATTCTTCCTTAAGTGGTTAAGAAGGACTAACCCTAGTGTTAATGGACAAGTCCCCCTCAAGTTGTCTTACAAATCATAAAAATCACTTCATCATCATACCATTAAATAAAATCCACTTAATCAAAGGCTTGTTTTGTCATGGGTTAATCCCTAATCATGGATTAAGTTGAGGAGTTTTCCTCAGCTTAAACATTCTCATCTATCATCCTTCTTTTAGGATGGTGTAATGGGTCTGTTTAATCCTTGATTATGGCTTAACCTCATTACTTAACACTAAACAAAAACACCAAAAACATCTAAATAATCACAAGTAGGTTAATGATCTTAATCCTACACCGAAGGTGATTAAGTGTGAGAATCTGACTTCACACTTAAGGTATTCTCATTACCCCTAAACAGAGGGAAGATGTGATGAGTTTACTAACCCATTGGTTTAGACTTAAGCTCATTATCCTATGACAAACTCCAAAAAGAAATAAAAGACTGAAAGCTCAAAAAAACAAACAATAATCGTCTCCTCCGGGATTCTTTTCTCATCTCATTCACTCACAATCGAGAACTCGCTTCTTCCATCTAATGCAAGACAGTTAGCACCTGAGCCAGACAGGTCATACACTTGAGCATAGACAAGCAAGCAGTTCACAAGTCAATTCACCTTTCAGTCTCTTTGGGTCGAACTACGGTGTTCTGACTTCCTCATTGCACGAGAGGATACGTAGGCATAACTTAACAGTTATCGAACAAAAGTCTCTGTATATTCCCCCCTCCTTCCAGCATTATTCTTAGCCTCATGATCTTGAGTATATCATTCCTGTTCCTACACTAACACTGTACATACTGCACTTCACTTCTTTCAGCACTGACACCTGTACATCTTTATCCAGCTCTTTGACACACAAATTGCACTGACACTACCCCTCTAAAACACAAATCTTTGAAGCGTGGATCCCGTCGAGTACGACGGACAATCTGGGTGCTAATACCTTCCCAGGTTGTAACCAACCCCCTTTCTCAGTCTCTCTGGTTCGCAACCGTCTTATCCATCTCTTTCTAGGTCTATGCAGCATTGCCTTTCCTCCGGGATAAAAATGCCTAGCTGGCGACTCTATTCATCTGCAGTGAGTTCACGGCTGTGTGTTCTCATTGTCCCTCTTCGCCGACCGTTCGCGTCTGTACCCCTATTTGACCCTGTTTCATTTATCGGGAGCGACACTTACAAGTATATTGAAATGGATGGAGAAATCGTTGAAACCATGAGCCAAGGTTTTGAAGCCTTGAATGTAAATGAAGCATCTGCTGTTTCGGGGATCTCCATGTCGTCATACCAACAAGCCCGGAAGGTTGTTGAGGAAGGAACGACCCTAGGCTGGGGCAAGGTCTTAGCTGTGGAGGAGAAGAAGGACAAATTTGGGTTGGGTTACAGACCAACTCAACATCAAGTGAAGGCTGCTGGAGAGCCTGGTTTTGTCAGTGGGGGAATGCTTACCCCCGATGCTATCAACTGTCTGGAAGACGAGCTGGAAGAGGAGCGCAACCTGGAGAATTGGATTCGTCCGAAGATCCCGGGGAGCAGTGTCTCGAACTGGTCTTCCCAGGGAATTATAAGTGTTACTCGAGCAGAGTAATTATTATTTCCTGTATTTTTTATAAGCATGCATCAAAGTCTTGCATCTTGCCCAAGATGACAAGACTCATTTTGTAATCAGGGCCATCTGTACTTTTGTGCAAACGAGATTAAAGTAATGAAATATCAGACGATCTTTTTGCAAACAAGTCTTTTTCTTTTATGTTCACTGTTTTTCCATTTTTCTTTTTGTACAAAAATAAATGGCAGTGTTTTTCAAAATGACAACTTCATTTCACTTTTCTAAATAAGACTAAAATCAGATCACTAAAATGAACCAATTAAACCCTTGCAGAGAGTGCCTTCCTGACAGCACCAACAACAGCACGGCTATGACATCGTATGACTTTGACAATCCGATCAATCAAGCTGAAGAAGGGGTTGAAGAAGAATACGAGCTTCCTGAAGAACTAGCCAGGTTGTTAAGACAAGAGGAAAGGGTCATTACCCCTCACCAGGAGGAGGTTGAAGTGATCAATCTTGGTACAGAGGAAAATGTGAAAGAAGTCAAGATCGGGGCCTGCCTGCAAGACTCAGTGAAGAAGCAACTGATAGATCTACTTCAAGAGTATGTGGATGTGTTTGCTTGGTCGTATCAAGACATGCCAGGGTTGGATACCGATATTGTTGTGCACAAGTTGCCTTTGAGAGAAGAGTGCCCTCCAGTCAAACAAAAGCTGCGCCGTACTCGTCCAGACATGGCTATGAAGATCAAAGAGGAGGTACAAAAGCAATGGGATGCCGGATTCCTTGCTGTGACAAGTTACCCGCCGTGGGTTGCTAACATAGTACCTGTGCCAAAGAAGGACGGTAAAGTAAGAATGTGTGTTGATTACCGGGATCTGAATAGGGCCAGCCCGAAAGATGATTTCCCATTACCTCACATTGACGTATTGGTTGATAATACGGCTCAGTTCTCGGTATTCTCCTTCATGGATGGGTTTTCAGGATATAACCAGATCAAGATGTCACCTGAAGACATGGAGAAGACAACATTCATTACACCTTGGGGCACGTTCTGCTACAAAGTAATGCCATTTGGGCTTAAGAATGCGGGTGCAACTTATCAACGGGCTATGGTAACATTATTCCACGATATGATCCATAAGGAAATCGAGTGTTATGTGGATGACATGATCACCAAGTCCCTTACAGAGGAAGACCATCTGGTGAATCTGCTGAAGTTGTTCAAGCGTCTGAGAAAGTATCAACTGAAGCTGAACCCCAACAAATGCACATTCGGGGTGCGATCCGGTAAACTGCTGGGCTTTATTGTAAGCGAGAAAGGGATTGAGGTTGACCCTGATAAAGTCAAAGCCATCCAAGAGATGCCTGCACCGAAAACTGAGAAATAAGTTCGAGGGTTCTTGGGTAGATTGAACTACATTTCACGGTTCATATCTCACCTCACAGCAACCTGCGAGCCCTTGTTCAAGCTGTTAAGAAAGGAACAAACGGTCAGGTGGAACGAAGATTGCCAAAGGGCTTTTGACAAGATCAAAGAATATCTGCAAGAACCTCCAATCCTTATGCCTCCAGTTGAAGGAAGACCTCTAATAATGTACTTGACAGTATTAGAAGAGTCAATGGGGTGTGTGCTGGGCCAGCATGACGAGTCTGGTCGAAAAGAGTATGCAATTTACTACCTAAGCAAAAAGTTTACCGACTGTGAACAACGTTATTCACTGCTCGAGAAAACTTGCTGTGCTTTAGCGTGGGCTGCTCGCCGACTAAGGCAGTATATGTTGACCCACACTACCTTGTTAATCTCAAAAATGGACCCAGTCAAGTACATATTCGAGAAGCCAGCTCTTACCGGACGGGTTGCAAGATGGCAGATGATTCTCACAGAATACGACATACAGTACACATCTCAGAAAGCCATCAAGGGCAGTGTACTATCTGAATATCTTGCTGAGCAACCCATTGACGATTACCAGCCAATGAGGTTTGACTTCCCTGATGAAGACATCATGTTCATTAAATCAAAAGATCATGAAGAGCCTATTCACACTGAAGGGCCCGACCCAGAAGAAGAATGGACCATGATGTTTGACGGGGCTGTTAACATGAATGGCCGTGGTGTTGGTGCAGTACTCATTACACCCAAAGGAGTTCACATGCCTTTCTCGGCAAAACTCACTTTCAACTGCACTAACAACGAAGCTGAATACGAAGCTTGCATTATGGGTCTTGAGGAAGCCATTGACCTCAGGATCAAAACATTGACCGTATTCGGAGATTCGGCTTTGGTAATCAATCAGACCAATGGAAAATGGTACACACACCAAGATCATCTGATACCTTACAGGGACTATACAAGAAGGTTATTGACTTTCTTCACAACAGTCAAACTTGAGTATATCCCTCGGGACGAGAATCAGTTTGCGGATGCCTTGGCTACCATTTCGTCCATGATCAAAGTTCAGACTGCTAACTTTGTACCTCAGATTTCAGTATCGAGACTTGATAGACCAGCATATGTATTTGCGGCAGATATTGCCAAAGATGATAAGCCTTGGTTCCATGACATTAAGTGCTTCTTGGAGGATCAGACATACCCACCTGGGGCATCTTCCAATGATAAGAAGACTTTAAGAAGGCTTGCTGGGAGTTTCTTTCTGAATACTGATGGATCTTTATACAAGAGGAACTTTGACATGGTACTCCTCAGATGTGTTGACAAGACGAAAGCAGATCTACTGATGCATGAAGTGCATGAAGGCTCTTTTGGTACCCATGCTGGAGGGCATGCCATGGCTAAGAAGTTGTTAAGATCAGGCTATTATTGGATCACAATGGATGCAGACTGTTGTGCCTATGCCAGGAAATGTCACAAATGCCAGATCTACGCAGATAAAGTGCATGTGCCTCCGAATCCTTTGAACATCATGTCTTCACCATGGCCCTTTGCCATGTGGGGCATTGATATGATTGGCAAGATTGAGCCAACTGCTTCAAACGACCACAGATTCATCCTGGTCGCCATCGATTATTTCACGAAGTGGGTTGAAGCAGCCTCATATGCAAATGTCACAAGGCAAGTGGTAGCCCGATTCCTAAAAAGAGATATCATCTGTCGGTATGGAGTGCCCGAGCGAATCATTACTGATAATGGGTCCAACCTAAACAATAAAATGATGGCAGAATTATGCCGGGACTTCAAGATCCAACATCACAATTCTTCTCCTTACAGGCCAAAGATGAATGGCGCTGTAGAGGCGGCAAATAAGAATATTAAGAAGATTGTGCAAAAGATGGTAGTCACCTACAGAGACTGGCACGAAATGCTACCATTTGCCTTACATGGGTACCGCACATCAATCAGGACATCCACTGGGGCAACACCGTATCAGCTTGTGTATGGTATGGAAGCAGTCCTACCAGTTGAAGTTGAGTTACCCTCGCTGCGGGTATTAATGGATGTCAAACTGAGTGAAGCAGAATGGGTTCGGTCCCGATACGAGCAACTGAGTCTGATCGAAGAGAAGAGATTGGCTGCAATCTGCCATGGGCAGTTATATCAGAAGAGAATGAAGAGGGCCTTCGATCAGAAAGTCAGGCATCGAGAGTACCAAGTGGGAGATCTTGTGCTGAAAAGAATCCTCCCTCCTCATACAGACCACAGGGGCAAATGGACTCCAAATTACGAAGGACCATTCGTCGTCAAGAAAGTTTTCTCTGGTGGAGCACTGATGCTCAGCACCATGGATGGTGAAGATTTTCCATCCCCTGTGAATTCAGATGCAGTTAAAAAATACTTCGTGTAAAATGACCCGCTGGACATAAAAACAGAATGTAAGTCCGGGCAAAAATAGGGCATCCCGGCGAGTCAAAAACAGAATAAAAGACTCAGGCAAAAATAAGGGAAATAAATAAAAAATGTACACCCGCTGAGCTGAAAAGCCGCATTGGACAGCTCAGGCAAAAATGGGTATCCCGATGGATTGAAAACCCGAAAGGGCGATCCATGCAAAATAAGGGAATAAGCGAACAACTGCACTCTGAATTCGTCCGTATCACTTACAGCTTGGAAAGTTTTGACAGAATCAAGCTCCGATCAGAATCAACTTTCTCCAGAAAGCAAGACGAGAAGAACGTCATTGTCATACGAGTCATAGCAGGAGAGGAAGCTCCTCAAAGCGTCATCAACACTGCCAACACTTTGTTTCTCAATTTGTAACAATCTCCTCATTTCAGGAGATATGTTTCTTTGACTGTATCTTGCCAATTCAGGGCACATGAATTAATAAAATCAGATTTTTCAGTCATGTCTCGTCTTTTACATTTATGTTTTGCAAAGAGTTGTCTGATATCTCTAAAAATGCAATTGCATAAGTACAGATGCCTTTCTAAAAAAAAAAAAAAAAAAAACAAAGCACATGCTTGCAAGGAATATTACTTACTCTCGAAGGCACTTAACTCCTATGGCGGAATCCAGTAAAGGATACCTCGGGACCTTTCGTATGTTTCTTTATCTTTGCAGGATTGCAGGTATCCAGAACGCAACTTGGGGCATGCAAGGTATAACTCAGCGAGTTGGTGAATCAACAAAAGATATCAGCATCCGAAATGCTCTATCCCCAGCTGAGTTGCTTCCCATTGCTCTCCCCAGCCGGTCTACCTCTCATCATCTCCCCATAGAGCTTCAGGCCTCTATTCAGAAGAGCAACGCACGAAGGAATCACAACAGAGAGGGAGGAAGCTTCTACAAACCCCAGCTGGGTCCCCGTATGATAAGGATATGTCAATCAGTGACCTATATCCCCAAGCAGATACATCATTAGATTTACCAATGATCTCATCCCCAGCTGGGATGTTCACTTCAAAGCAGATCAACCAGAAATCTTTGCAGCAACGGGATCCGAATCCCGGATCTGTGCCTCTTTGCATAATCATAGCATTCGCATCATGTTATACCCTCAGAGCGTAGCATTCCGTCTAATGCGGAGCATTACGGCAAAAATCAAATACATAGCATAATCATAAGTCATGCTGTGAATCGAACACCTGTAAATAATGACAACCTGTCGGTATACAGAATTTATACAGAAAAATCCCCACCAGGGTCCCAGCAAAAGCAGTTGCCTCTCAAATCACCAACACCATCATGTACACCTTTTGATACTCGTCCGTGTCATATCCCCAGCGTGGTCGCCTATACTCATATATATACTTTTTCTTGACACCCGTCCGTGTCATATCCCCAGCGCAGTCGCTTACACCTCTATCACCCACATACTTGTTAATATTATACTTTTCTCTTCGACACTCGTCCGTGTCACTCCCCCTAGCAGATAAACACTCATATACAATACTCACTACTCATTGGTACACCTATACAGATACTCGTCCGTATCTTGTATACATCATCACTCATATCACTCACAGATTCGACGATAGTCCTTGTTCTTTGTTAACCAGTTAGTACTCGTCCGTACCATCATCTCAGAACATTGCGTCTAATGTTTGTTTCTACATGATACTAGTCTGTATCATAGTCTTAAGGATGCTCGTTCGCATCTTTAATCCATACACTGTGTCAAACACTTGTGTCTTCTTGAATATAGATACTCGCCTGTGTCTACTATTCCCCAGAAGGATTCTTTCAGATGCAACACTCGTCCGTGTTCTTTGTTAACCAGTTGATACTCGTCCGTATCATCATCTCTGAACATGTGTCAGTTTGTTTCTAAATGATACTCGTCCGTATCATGGTCTTAAGGATGCTCGTCCGCATCTTTAATCTATACACAATACCGAACACATATACCCTTTTGTTTCTTGGATATAAACACTCGTACGTGTTTACTATTCCCCAGTAGATCACCAACAAAGCATTTTTCTTTTTTATCTAACACTCGTCCTGAGTTATGATAAACCCTGAGAGCAGCCGTCCCCTGCTGAGTGGTCGTCCTCCACTTCTTGATGGTCGTCCTCCATCATGCTCATCCGATGGCCGTCCCCATCGTTGTTTTTAGCAGCCGTCCCCTGCTAGGTGGTCGTCCTCCACCTTTTGATGATCGTCCTTCATCACTTTATCCAATGGCCGTCCCCATTGTTGATTTTGGTTATCTAACACTCGTCCTGTGTTATGAGAAACCCTGAGAGCAGCCGTACCCTGCTGAGTGGTCGTCCTCCACTTCTTGATGGTCGTCCTCCATCATGCTCGTCCGATGGCCGTCCCCATCGTTGACCTTTTCTATCCGATGGCCGTCCCCATCGTTGATATTTTCGGCAGCCGTACCCTGCCAGGTGGTCGTCCTCCACCTTTGATGGCCGTCCCCATCATATTTACCTTTTTATCCCCAACAGAGCAGCCGTCCCCTGCTAGGTGATCGTCCTTCACCTTTGATGACCGTACCTCATCATCTGTTTATTTCGTTTATTAACCCGATGGCCGTCCCCGTCGTGGTCCCTTTTCCTTTTAACCCGATGGTCGTCCCCATCGTTGGTTACTTTACCTTTGTGAACTTGATGGCCGTCCCCATCATGTTTCATTAACTCCCAGAGAATTCTACAGCTTTACCTTGGTGGCCGTCCCCATCGTAATATCTTATTTCCCCAGCTAGTCGGCCGTCCCCGTCTTAGCTTTACCTTTTATCCCCCAGCATGTCGGCCGTCCCCGTCATTGCTATTTACCCAGCAGTCGTCCCTGCTCGACGGTCGTCCTCCGTCGTCCCACTTTACAATATACGTTATTTGCTGTCACAATCTATATCCCTTTTCTTCTTCATTTCTGTGAGTGCAAATTTTGGACTGTCTTTGGTATTCAACCACAAGTTATCTTGTTTGCCTGTTAAGCCATCGCTTACAACCTGCACAGCTAACTCATGCTTGAATAGGGGCAGCTGTAAGCACCCCAAATTTGCCCTCACCCATTCACACATGGCTTGTGATCATCTCATATGCATATACACCATCATATCATCTCATAGTACATTTTTGATTCACTGCATAGCTTCTAAGTCATCTGCACTTAGGGTTTGTGATCTGAGCAATCCCAATGCTTCTTGAGCCATTCCAAAGGCCACCAATCAACTCAAAGAGGTCCATGTGTGTTCTTGTATCATGTTACATCCTCACAAAGTCCAAATTGCAGAGGAATCACAAGAACTAGGGTTTGAGTGGATGCAGAGCCAGGATGAACTGCACAGTTGACTGAAAATTAGGGTTTTGGTTTCAGAGGCCATAACTCCAAATTTTTTGGTCATTCTTGTTTCCATTGATCTCTATATGGTATAGGGAGTGTGCATATCAATTTTCATGAAGAAATTCCATGGGGAAGTCATCTGATCAAGAGTTGACTTTTCAGACAAGTCAGTGCAAAATCAGGGCATCTGAGGCCCCCAATGACCCAACCAATGGGTGATCTTCATCATTTTGAGTGTATATGATCTTTATTTGATCATGGAAGAAGGTTGAAGTTCATAAAAATCAAGAATTTGGAGTTTTTGCAAATGTTGACTTTTTGGGCATAGTTGACTTTTCAAGAATGCACCATTTTAGGTCAATTTTCAAGCCTTGATTCATGATCCAAAAAGGCTTCAAATGGAAAAACTTTGGTCATGAAAGTTGTAGATCTCATCTTTCCCTTTTCAAAAAGTACAAGAACATGATCAAATTCTTCTTGGATCAAAAGTTATGACCATGCAAAGTTGCCAAAAATCACTTATTTTCAAGTTATGCACCAAGTGGAAATTTTGCAAAGTCTTGGATCAAAACACATTGCAGCCTCTAGTTCACTACAAACCATTACACAAACATTTCCCTAAGTCATAAAATCAGATTTTTGATCAAGTTTGCCCATGGTTTAGTTCATGTAACTTGAATTTTTCACATGTGAACCAAAAGCTAGCCAACTTGCAAAAACCACTCATTTCACTTCCTACAACTTATGACATTGGAAGCTGACTTTGGCTAGCCTCTCCCTCACCTTTTGCTGCGCCAGCCATGCTTTGTCCTTGCCTAGATTTGGAGCCATGCCCTATCTTACACAAAAGTGGTTTTTGAGCAAAAAGTGATCTACCAATCCATAAAGCACAAGTCACATCAGCCAGCCAATCAGAATTGTTTATGATTTCAATTTGCAAGTTGAACATAACACAAGCCAAGGCTGAAACACACACACTCATCACATTTCACAAAAACTCACCTCATTGCAAGTTCCTTCGAAATTCTGTCCACAGCCATAAAACACTCAAACTCTCATCATCGTTCAACTCACCACATCTCATAGACAAGAAACCACCAAAGCTCAAGCCTAAATCAAGCCTGAAAACTCCATTGCCATTATTCACCTCAAGCTGCAGATTCTATCGAATCTCTCTCCACAAGCCACAAACACACCAACCAACACCACAAACTTTCTCAACACACTTCATAGATCACAAACAACTCCTTTTCACAGCCTGAAAGTGCCAAAATCATCATGGCCATTGTTGACTGAACTGAAGCAATTCCATTCGAATCTCCTTCTCCAGCCAACACAAACTCATTTTGAGCATTCAAACACATTTGGGGGATCAAGTAGAGCAGCTTGCATCAAAGGAAGTGGCCAGAAAGTTCCTAAACTGAAAGCTCCAAATCTCAGGTAGCTCGAAATTAATTTTTCCAGAAATGGTTTTTTATGCTACAAACTTGTTCTTCATGATGCACTGATCATTCTGGTACCTTTAGTTTTTGAAATGGTTTTGTTTTGAGCATTTAATTTGTGTTTGAAGCTCACGAACCCTAGAAATTGTTTGCTTCGATTCAGTTGATTTAGGAACTTTAAATTTGTTTTGAGAGAGGGGTTTGGTTCGTGAGAGGATAAGGATCATTTCCCTGGTCTTATATTTCATTTTTGTAACGTTTTGAGGAAGTTGGGTGATTCTCAGGTGAGAGCTGGCCGGAGAAGACGACCGGAAGTCTTCTCCGGCCACCTGAATGTATTTAGGGCTTAATCCCATAATTAATGCTCGTTTGAATTTTGGCCGTTGATGCGCGTTGAATGTTTGACTTCCCACCCTTTTTGATGGCCAGGATCTGTTCATTAGCCCTAATCACTTTAATTAATTTATTTAATTAAGATTAATTCAGCTTTGAATCACAGCCACAGGATTACGCGCCAGTCAACACATTTAAACCCTGGAGCAATCCTGGCCATCCAATCTGTTTACTTTCATTTTCTTTTAATTTTTATTCATATTCATTTCATTTAAATTGCACAATTTATTTAAAATAGTTAAAAAATCATAAAAATTATGAAACTTTTTCTTTAAGGTTTTATTAATTTTTATGACACAAAAATATTTTTATTTTATTTTTTATCATTAAAAAAGTATTTTTAAATATTTAAAAGATCATTTTTAATTGATTAATGAGAATTAATTAATTAAAAATACTTTTAGGTATTTAAAAATTACAAAAAAATTCATGAAATGCTCTAAGACATTTAGAAACATTGTCCAACCTTCAAACCAAATTTCTTTTTTGATCTTGATGCACTTTAAGAATTTTTCATTGAATTAAATCATTTTTTATGCATTATTTTGATCACATGTTTGAAAATTCATTTCTGCCTTTTGGTGAAGGTTGAGACATTGATTCTTTTGCATTGTTTTCCATTTGACATGTATTTTCAAAGATAAAAAGGCCATGATTTGATCTTGCATTTTCTAATTGATGGGCATTTATTTTGATAAGAACCCTAAAAAACCCTAATAACTTGCAAAAATCATATCTTGAGATTGGTAAAGAGTTGGGAGCTCCCCTTTGGGCAGTGGTTTGTTATAGGTCTAGGGTTTCTTTGAGTGCCATTTTCCATTTTTTATCTTAGGGTTTGCTTCTGTTTTTGGTTTGTGTTTGATTGTTTGTTTCATAAACCCTAATTTGGGCTTTCTCTTGCATCCTTCTTGCATTCTTTTGCATAAGTTGACTTGCCATTGCATTTTGTGCATTCTTATGATTCATTTGACATCTTAAGACATGTATGAAGCATCATTGATCATTGCATTACATCTTTGCCATGCCATTTGCCTTGTATGCTTCATAACATTTCATGCTTGTTCATGTTCCTTAGCTTGCATCATATGCATTCATGGTCTTGTATGAACATCCCCATGTCATGCCTCGTGTTTGCAGCACCTCATAACATCATAATCATCATGTACATGCTTCTGGTTTGGTCTAGCATCATGCCATTTCATCTCATCTTGCATTGCATTGTGTTTCTTTCTAACATTTCTGGTGGTAAGTAAACTTGAGAAGTGAATTTTCCTTCACTTCTCATACCTTTTCTTTTCATCTCCCTTGCATCCATTGCTGCATTTTTACTTGTGCTTGAGTTTGAGCTTGTTCATCCTTCTTTCTCCCACTTTCTTTCTTCAAGTGACTTGACTTCTTGAATGAAGCAAGTCACTTTGCCTCTCTTGATCTTATTCATCTGCTTCCTGGTGGCTCCTGTGAAGATTGTTCTTGAAAACCTCACAAACCATAGGAACAACCAAGCATGTCAATGAATTAGGGTTTTGATTAGTCTCCCCCATAGTTTTTTACCTTTGTGTCTCCCTTTGAGTCTTCTCTTCTCATCTCATAATCAGAGACTAAACCCTAAAGGTTTTAAAACTTTGTGATTAGGGTTATGCCTGTATCCTTCTTTTAGGATGGAGTGTATAACTTTAATCCTAAGTATTAAACCCTTAAGGTGTTTAAATCTCTTAATCAATCCATCTAATAATCATCAAGACATCACACTTGTAACTTGGGCCTTGCATTAGGGTTCTAATTCTTCCTTAAGTGGTTAAGAAGGACTAACCCTAGTGTTAATGGACAAGTCCCCCTCAAGTTGTCTTACAAACAATAAAATCCATTTCATCATCATACCATTAAATAAAATCCACTTAATCAAAGGTTTGTTTTGTCATGAGTTTAATCCCTAATCATGGATTAAGTTGAGGAGCTTTCCTCAGCTTAAATATTCTCATCTATTATCCTTCTTTTAGGATGGTGTAATGAGTCTGTTAGATCCCTGATTATGGCTTAACCTCATTACTCAACACTAAACAAAAACACCAAAAACATCTAAATAATCACAAGTAGGTTAATGATCTTAACCCTACATCAAAGGTGATTAAGTGTGAGAATCTGACTTCACACTTAAGGTAATTCTCATTACCCCTAATCGGAGGGAAGATGTGGTGAGTTTACCAACCCATTGGTTTAGGCTTAAGCTCATTATCTTATGACAAACTCCAAAAAGAAATAAAAGACTGAAAACATCAAAAACAAACAATAGTCGTCTCCTCCGGGATTCTTTTCTCATCTCATTCACTCACAAACGAGAGCTCGCTTCTTCCGTCTAATGCAAGACAGTTTGCATCTGTGCCAGACAGATCATACACTTGAGCATAGGCAAGTAAGCAGTTCACAAGTCAATTCATCTTTCAGTCTCTTTGGGTCGAACTACGGTGTTCTGACTTCCTCATTGCACGAGAGGATACGTAGGCATAACTTAACAGTTATCGAACAAAAGTCTCTGTACATTCCCCCTCTTTCCAGCATCTTTCTCTTAGCCTCATTGTCATGAGCATTTCACTCCTTTCTTACACTGACACTTTCATACTTCACATCACATTTCTCTACACTGACACCTGTACATTCCTTTCCAGCTCTTTTACACACAAATTGCACTGACACTACCCCTTTAAAACACAAATCTTTTAAGCGTGGATCCCGTCGAGTACGGCGGACAATCTGGGTGCTAATACCTTCCCAGGTTGTAACCAACCCCCTTTCTCAGTCTCTCTGGTTCGCAACCGCCTTATCCATTCTTTTTCTAGGCTTATGCAGCATTGCCTTTCCTCCGGGATAAAAATGCCCAGCTGGCGACTCTATTCATCTCCAGTGAGTTCACGGCTGTGTGTTCTCATTGTCCCTCTCGCCGACCGTTCGCGCTTGTACCAGGATGCAAATCTTCGGGAGCGACAACAAGCCATGGTGTGATAAAGAGTTAGGGCAAATTTAGGGTGTTTACAGGTATCTGTGCACCGTTGACTGTCTCTGAACATTCTTGGGAGCTATAGTGCCTGAAAGTGACATGAACGTTAGAACACTGGAGAAATACCTGCAAAACTACAAAAACGTTATATGCATGCAATGTAACTATTCATGTTTCCATGTTCAAGCATTAATATGCCCCAGTTCTGGTATTTTGACAAAAACTACTCCAGATGACTTTGTTGGAAACTAACTTTTCAAACTCTTTCGAAGAGTATTCAAATCCTGGTGTCTTAGGACAAACAACTTTGCTCATTCAGTAATGGTAATTGGAAAGTATCATTGCATATCATGAACAAACTACCAACAATCAAAGTCATAGGCATAAATAGCATTCCCCAAAGGGTTACAATTCGGTACAAATGATAGAAAGATAAAGCAAGACTCCTACAATAAGCCTGTAGGTAGTCTGAATACAAATATCAATAAACTAAAACCCTAAACTAAAAGGAAGATCCAGGCTCCTCTTCTGCAGTCACCACCTCTGTTCGGCTCTTCTTGACACCTGCTCTCAACTTAAGATCTGCAATTTCCTTCATTGCTTCCTTCAAGGCTAGTCGGCTCTTTTCCAATTGCTGAGTCATTTCCCTTTGTATCTTGTGGACTTGTTTGACCTCTTACTTCTTGAATGCCAATTGCGCTTCAAAGAACTCTTCCTTTTCCTTGTACTACTTCTGCTCCTGTTCTCTTTGGCCCTGTAACCAAGTAATGGATTGACGAGCTTCTCTGAGTGTCCGCACAATCCTCTTATGCTCTGCTTCTATTTTTGACTTCGTTAAACCCAATCTCTGAAAATGAGCTTCTCTCCCAGCAAACTCCTTTTCTTTAGCTCCTAAGGTAGCCTGCATCATCTGTAGCTTTTCTTCCGCTTCTTGTTTAGCATGGTTGGCACGGTGATACAAACTAGCCATTTCAGAATTCTCTACCCGAACCTCGAGCAACTGAGCTTCCAATTTCTTGTAATCTTCAAGAGAAATAGTGGTTTGCACCGGTACCTCCTTTGAATATAGTGGAGCCTCAACCAAAAACGGAAGGAAAAAGGTATCGACCCTCCCTCGTATCCAAGTAGAAAAAGAGATATAAGTCTTAGGGTCTACCTTTCCAAATTCTTTCTTACCCTCCCTAACCTTTATTTCCCAAGCTTGGGATGCTTGAATAACCAACAACTCATTATCTTCAGCCGGAAAATACAAAGTCTTAGCTATTTCTTCATGTGATGGAGGATCCTTCAGTGGATAACCAAATTGCTTTCTGGACAGCACATGGTTATGACTTATCACTCCTTTTCTACCTAACAAAGGCACATAGGGAAACTCACCACACCTTGTAATAAACTCCTTCCCTACCAAGTTTCTGCTACATCCCCAGGCTATATCATCAGATGTTAACCCCATCAATCTTTTAGCCCACTTCCAATCTTGCTTAAGATCTTTGAACGGTCCTGACTTTGGAAGCTTCTTAGCAAACCACTCAGCGAACAATGGAGCGCAACAATTCATGTACCCCTTTCTCTTCTCATTTCTGTGATGGACGCCGAAGTAGAAGTCTCCCAACAACGTAGGCACCGGGTTCCCTTTAATGAAAAGGGTGATAGCCTCCAAGCTTACCCATCCTTTCTCTCCTGGAAAAAGACTTATCCTGTAGACCATTAATGCCAACAACACACTAAACTCTAACCATTTGCCTCCCAGAGCAAACACGTGGGCTTCTGTGATAAGAAAATCCAGATTAAATCCCTTCCCTTTACTGGCTTCTAACTCCATCTTCACTTTAAGCATACTCAAATGACAAGCACCTGCAATATCCTTGTACGAGCGACATTTCTCCGCAGCATAGTAGGGAACACCATTCTTGATAGGAATCTTCAGGATGTCAGAAATCTCTTCCACAGTGGGAGCCAAGACATAATCAGCAAACACGAAAATTCTCAACTGAGGGTCATAAAACTGCAACAAAAAATGAAGACTATCTCTCAGATCGATAGTAGGCTTGTTCATGTAACCCAAGATATTCCCATACCGGCTTCTGAAATCATCTGAAACCTTGTCACTCATCAAGTCCACCAGTTTCTAAATACTTTCAATTTCGGGTTGCGGGAAAGTATAATGAACATTCCTTTTTCTGGGTATCTCTTGGATTTCTATCATCTGGAGAAAACAATGAATACCAGAACTGGGTACAGAGATGAATGATAACCTAAAATGGAAACACAAACAGTTAATGCAAGTATGATGCGATGCACATGCAATGCAGGCACATGATCAACGACCAGAACTGTCTGGATATGGAACACGGGACCCAAGTGACCAAGAACCAAAATCCTCTAAATAAAGCCTCATGAACAAGAATTCAGTCTCAAATAAGCCCAAAACCCCAAAGATCCAAATCCATGTAGCCTTATCAAATCATAGAACTGTACTGGCAATGAGGTATGATGAGGTCGAGGGTTCCTACAAACCTGTACACCCCTCCCAATCTCACGGGTGTGCTCCGGGTCAAACATCATAGACTCTCAAAGCTGAGAAATGGCTCATGACCACATCAGGGAATTGGTTTGGCATTATGTACTACTCAGGGAGGCCTCAACGTGAGTCCGGGAAAAACAAGCATCCTTTATAAGTTCCCAACTTCAAGTGCTGGAATCGAGAAACAATAGTACATTCATCCCGAAGGGTACAATACTATCGTCATACGACCAGATGCTTTGACTGAGTTCCTATAAAATAACTAGGCCATCCTATGCGAGTTCCCAAGTGGGTCGTCGGGTGCGAATGGGTTTGCCACAAAATGTGGTCTGCCACTGTCACCACTGGAGAGGGATGTTTCCATAAAGGTTCCTCAATGAGCGGTCCCCAGATGCACATAACTATCGAGGTTGTGTATTACCCCAGAAAGATTCCAGCATAATACATTTCCAAGACGGTCGCAAGTCTGGGTGTGGAACTCACTACTACCAACATAGCAAGATGCCATGAAGCTAAAGTGACTATCCACTCTAAGTCCTATGGTGCACTCGAGCCCCCGTTACGAGCTCATCTCTCAGTAACAATTCCCAATACCATAGAGAAAAGGAAACAAGTACGGCCAGACAGTCCAGTATAATGGTGCATGAATATAAATAATGAAAACTGTAAATAAAGCTGTAAATAAAACTGTAGATAAACAACAGCAAAATAAACACGCAACAACAAATAATCAACACCCAACGAAACAGAAACACGCAAGCTAGGATTGACTCTCAGGGGAATCGGAGATACTCCGGTTAAGAGGTCCCCAGCAGAGTCGCCAGCTGTCGTTCCCCGGATTTCCATCCTGGTACAAACGCGAAAGTGGCGCAGAAAGATGTAGAGTCGCCAGCCAGACATTTTTATCCGGAAGGAATGGGAATGGGAATGTTGCACAAACTAGAAGAAAAGAAAAGGAAGGACAAAGGTCCTGCGAACCAAAGAGACTGGGATCGGGAGTCGGTAATGATCTGGGAAGGTATTAGCACCCCGGATCATCCGCCGTACCCGACGGGATCCACGCTTGCGAAGAAAATGTTCAAAGGGCGAAGGAATGAAAGCTGCTGCAAAACTGAAAATGAAGCTGAATAAAAAGAGAATAAAAGGGGACTGAAAAAGAAATGAAAAGGAAAAAATGTAGGGAAAATAAAGATTGTGCTCGAACGGGCCCTACCCCGCTGCCTACGTACCTCATCTGGACATGAGGATCAGAGACACTGTAGTTCCCCTAACTAGGGGTGGAAAAGATTTCTTGTGAATTAAGGCTTGAACTGCCTATGTCAATGCTCAGTTGTTACAGGCTCGGACGACGAGTGCGTAACCATCTTGCAAAATGACAAGTAGGAGTAAGTTCGCGGATAGAGCGAAGGAGGTGAGAAAAGAATTCCTGAAGGAAAGACGATTATTGTTTGTTTGTGTTTTTTATAAGCTTTTTATTGGTGTGGCACAAGAGAATGAACTCAAGCTCTTTTCTAGGAAATGTGTACTTGCTACTACATTCCAAGATGGAATAATAGAACAAGCACACCAAGTAAGGAGAACTTATCCAAGACTTGTTTCCAAAGGCAAGGGCCTACTTTCATTGACTTGTTGAATTTATTAGGTGTTTTAGTGATTAAAAAATGAAGAAGTGTTTTTTAGGGTTTTTCTTGATGAAGATGACTTCATGATCCAACTTGTGCATCATGTTAGACAAATGCACTATTCCAAGATGGAATGAATACATATTCCCCATGGAATAAGGCTATTACACAAGAAGTCACTTCTTTCTTTATTAATGTTTTTTAGGTTTTGTTTTGAGATGAGAAGAGAAAGAATCCAAAGGAGCAAAAAGGTAAAAGTCTAAAAATGGGGAAAGACTAAACCTAATGTTATCATGCAAAAGAGTGGTCCTAAGGTTAGTGAGGTTTCAACTATCCTAAGAGAAAAGAAGATCCAAAGAGGAGCAAGAAGGAGAGGATGCAAGAGCTAGCAAGCAACTTACTCCTCTAAAGGAGATAAGTTGCTCCTAATGGGGGGGGAGAAAGTTGCAACACATGATGGCATAAGGCACGTCAAAAAGCACAAGGAGAAAGCACTTAAAAAAGGGAGAAGGATGAAGAGTTGAAATGTGGATGAACATCCACACTTCTCTTACAATGAGCCCCTGCAAGTGTTAGCAAAATCCAGCACATGTTCATCAATAAAATCATGGAATTAGCATGCTCAAAGTTCACACCAACCAAGATCAAACAATCATGCCAAACATAGTACACACAAGCATTTACGTGTCGAGAACACGGAAGCATGCATCAATCAGCACGAAAATCACCCAAACAATCATATTCAATGATCCATGGCATTTAAAAAAAGTAAGGGGATCAAACATGCTTAAAATAGCCCAAAAATGGCTCACGGCATCAGTGTTAACCGGTTAACCAAAGCATTAACCGGTTAACCAGTCAAATCCTGCAGAAAAACAACAAAGAAAAAGGTGCGTTAACCGGTTAACCAATCCGTTAACCGGTTAACGCTGTTAAGACAACAACAATTCATGCAGAAAAAAATCAGTTCAAACCAGCTTTTCCGATTAATCTCACACCAGACCAGCAATCAATCGAGCATGAAAATAGTGTATCAATTCATATTAAATGGCATCATCAAGCTCATGAACATTAATACATAGATCCGGTTACCAATCAATCAATCAATTCAAGCAACACAAGAAAATACGCAAGCACATGGAGGATCTAAAGCGCAAGCATGCAAATAAGCTAAAACAGAGCTAGATCTGAAATTAACCAATCTACAAAGTCGAGGTATGCTTTGGTAATTGTTGATCGAGCTGAAAACGATAGATCTCACAGAGAACTTTGAAGATCCGGTGCTCAGCTTCACACTCCATGCAAAATAAATGCAAGAACAAGGTCTTGATGCAAAATTTTAGATCCAAAAGCACTTCTAGATCCCAAACCAGATCTGAATCACCAATTAAACCAACAAAAAGATGCAATGAAGCTAAGGATGAAGGTCTAGTTCCAAGATCTACACACCTTAAGGCAAGGTTATGTGATCTTCAAAGAGGAACTTTGAGTGATTTGGAAAATTGGGAGAGAAAAGTGAGAGAATTGTGAGTGAGAAGAGTGAAAATTCAGAATGAGAATAAAAAAATGAGAGAGAGGTCCCTTGGTTTGGAGAGAAATGGATTAAATATGGTTTAGGTTTGGGGCCCAAAAATTAGGCTTGGGATCCAAAATTATGGTTTGGCAAAGAGATTAGGATTTTGCAATGGGATTAGGCTTGGATAAGTGCTCTAGATCCTTCTTTTTCATTCAAATTAATAAAAAAATCAGAAAATGGAAATTGGAACCAAATCACACATGCTGAATTTGCTGCTGGAAATTCAAAATTTGCAATCGTTAATAGGTTAACCAATCCGTTAACCGGTTAATGCCAGTGAATTTTGAATTTTCCCTCCTTTTGGTGGGAAACCTCAGGAATCACCCGACGCCAACCGTTTTGACCTGATTTTGATCCTCAATCCTTTCTTTAGGCTTTGACCCTGATGTCAACCTTGTAACCTACCTTGTGAGCTTTGAATTTCCATGATAATTTATCATATGCCTTATGCTGGAACATGCAAGTGCTATGCTTCATTTTTCTATGCAATATGCTAAGGATATGACATGCTGATGATGTTTATGATATGACGATGATGCTAAACAGGAGAGGGAAAATTTGGGGTGTTACAAAAGGAAAACATAGGGGAAACTTTGATAGGAGATCTGGTGGAGGGAGTTCTGGTCCCGTTAAGTGTTACAAGTGTGGCGATTTGCGTCATAAGTCTTTTGAGTCAGGGAAGAATATTGTGAAATGTTCAAACTGTGGAGGTCTTGGTCATGCTACTACCGAGTGTAGGAGAAATGCTTTGAAGTGCTTCAATTGTGGAGAAGTTGGTCACATTAGTACTAAGTGTACTAAGCCGAAGCAAGCTCAGGCGGGCGGAAAGGTGTTTGCATTAGCAGGGAAGGACACTACTAGTGCAGACCGTTTAATTAAAGGTACATGCTTTATTAATAGTACTCCTTTAGTTACTATTATTGATACGGGAGCGACTCATTCGTTCATTTCTCTTGAGTGCGCTAAGCTTTTGAATTTGTTTATGTCTTCTTGGGGTGGTGAGATGGTTATTGAGACTCCTGCTTCAGGGTCGGTAACTACTTCTTTGGTGTGCGTATGTTGTTATTTGACCATGTATGGTAAAGATTTTGTTATGAATTTAGTTTTTTTGCCTTTAGAAGGTTTGGACGTGATCTTGGGTATGAATTGGTTGCAATTTAATCGAGTTCATATAGATTGTTATCATAAGTTAGTAAGGTTTCCTTCTTTGGATGATGAAGAAGAGAGTTTCCTATCCACGAAATATTTGAAGAAACTTTTAGTGGATGAAGTTCAATTGTTTGGTTTGTTTGCATCGTGGTCAGTGGAAAGCGAAGTGGAGATAAGTAGGTTTCCAGTGGTGTATGATTTTCCAGAAGTGTTTCCGGATGATATTAAGGATGTACCACGGGAAAGAAAAGTTGAGTTTTCTATTGATCTAGTTCCGGGTACTAGACCGATTTCGATGGCACCGTATCGTATGTCATCTTCAGAGTTGGTAGAATTGAAGAAACAATTGAATGACTTGTTGGATAAGAGGTTTGTTAGGCCGAATGTTTCTCCTTGGGGTGCGCCGGTATTGTTGGTAAAGAAGTAGGATGGAAGTATGCGGTTTTGTATTGATTATCGACAGTTGAACAAGGTGACAATTAAGAACAAGTATCCGCTTCCAAGGATCGATGATTTGATGGACCAATTGGTTGGCGCGCGTGTTTTTAGTAAGATTGATTTGAGATCAGGATATCACCAGATTTGTGTGAAAGAGGAGGATATTCAAAAGATGACATTTAGGACACGGTATGGTCATTACGAGTATTATGTGATGCCATTCGGAGTTTCTAATGCGCCAGGTGTGTTTATGGAATACATGAATCGTATTTTTCATGAACAGTTGGATCGTTTTGTGGTTGTGTTCATCAACGACATTGTGATTTATTCTAAGTCTCAAGAAGAGCATGAAGAGCATTTAAGGATTGTGTTACAGATTTTGAAGGAGAAGCAATTGTATGCTAAGTTGTCAAAGTGCGTGTTTTGGTTGTCGAAGGTAAGTTTTCTTGAGCATGTTATTTCCGATGGTGGTATTAGTGTTGATCCATCCAAGATTGATGTGGTAATGCAATGGGAAGTTCCTAGATCGGTTACGGAGATTCGAAGCTTTTTAGGCTTGGCGGGTTATTATCGGAGGTTTATTGAAGGATTTTCAAAGTTGGCACTTCCGTTAACGCAGTTGACTTGTAAGGGAAAGGCTTTCATTTGGGATATTCATTGTGAAGAGAGTTTTGTGGAACTTAAGAGAAGGTTAACAACGGCTCCGATCTTGATTTTTCCGAATCCGATGGAACCATTTGTGGTGTTTTGTGATGCTTCATTGTTTGGGTTAGGTGGTGTTTTGATGCAAGATGGAAAAGTTGTAGCTTATGTTTCAAGACAATTGAGGGTGAATGAAAAGAATTATCCTACGCATGATTTGGAATTGGTGGCCATGGTTTTTGCTCTAAAAATTTGGAGGCATTATCTTTATAGTGCAAGGTTCAAAGTTTTTAGTGATCACAAGAGTTTGAAGTATTTATTTGATCAAAAGGAATTGAACATGAGACAAAGGAGATGGTTAGAACTTTTGAAGGATTATGATTTTGGTCTGAATTACCATCCGGGTAAGGCGAATGTGGTGGCCGATGCCTTGAATCGTAAGTTGTTACATATGTCTGCATTGATGATAAGGGAATGGGAACTTTTGGAGAATTTTAGAGACTTGAGTTTGGTTTGTGAGATGACGCCGAGAAGCGTGAGACTTGGTATGCTACGTGTTACGAATGATTTTCTTGCAACCGTTTGTGAAAAGCAAAAGTTGGATTTGAAATTTGTTGATTTGATGATGAATGAGAATGAGGATTTCAAGGTTGATAATTTCAGAGTTTTGAGATTCTGTGGTCGTATTTGTATTCCCGATGATGAGGAGTTCAAAAATATGATTTTGGAGGAAGTACACCGGAGTAATTTAAGTATACATCCGAGAGTGAATAAGATGTATCAAGATTTGAAAAATATCTTTTGGTGGTTTGGATTGAAGAGAGATGTAGCTCATTTTGTGTATGCGTGTTTGACTTGTCAGAAGTCTAAGGTGGAACATCAGAAGCCTAGTGGTTTAATGCAACCGTTGGATATTCCAGAATGGAAATGGGATAATATATCGATGGATTTTGTTACGGGTTTTCCGAATACGCAAAGAGGTCATAATGCTATTTGGGTAATTGTGGATAGGCTTACTAAATCTGCTCACTTTATTCCGATTGATATTAGTTATTCTTTGGAGAAGCTACCCGATATTTATGTTTCTGTGATTGTGAAGTTGCATGGAGTCCCTAAGAGTATTGTGTCGGATAGAGATCCTATATTTACATTGAGGTTTTGGGAAAGTTTGCAAAAGGCTTTGGGTTCTAAGCTAAGATTGAGTTCGGCTTACCATCCGCAAACGGACGGTCAAACCGAGAGGAAAATCCAATCGTTAGAGGATTTGTTGTGTGCTTGTGTGCTAGAACAAGATGGTGTTTGGGATAGTTATTTAGCGTTGATTGAGTTCACCTACAATAACAGTTTTAATTCGAGTATTGGTATGGCACCATTTGAGGCTTTGTATGGTCGGAGATGTCGAACACCTTTGTGTTGGCATGAAACCAGAGAGAGAATGGTAGTTGGACCGGAAATGGTACAACAAACGAAGGAAAAAGTAAAGTTTATTAGGGAGAAGATGAGAGCTTCTCAGAGTAGACAAAAGAATTATCATGACAAGAGAAGGAAGGATCTTGAGTTTCAGGAACGCGACCATGTGTTCTTCAGAGTTACACCAGTTACGGGTGTGGGTCGTGCTTTGAAGTCGAAGAAGTTGACTTCTCGTTTTATTGGGCCGTATCAGATAACTGCACGAGTGGGTGCTGTGACTTATCGTGTGGAGTTGCCTCCGAATCTTTCGAATTTGCATTATATGTTCCATGTTTCGCAACTTCGGAAGTATGTTCCGGATCCGTCACATGTTATTCCTATCGACGAGGTTGAAGTAAGAGATAACCTTACGGTGAAAGCTTTGCCGGTTAGGATTTTGGATCGTGAAATCAAGAAGCTAAGAGGCAAGGATATTGCGCTTGTGAAAGTGGCGTAGGGTGGCGCTGCGGAAGGCAATATGACTTGGGAATTGGAGACTAGGATGCGCGAGTCGTATCCGGAGTTGTTTGGATCAGGTAATATTTTCGAGGACGAAAATTTCTAAAGTGGTGGAGAGTTGTAACGCCCCGATTCGATTTTCCCAAATTTTTGTGGAGTCTTTTATTTTATTTGTATGATAATTGTTTTATTTGTGAAATTAACATGATGATATTTTAGGTTGAGGAATTAATGTGATATGTTGGTATGATATGTTATTTTATCGTTTTGTGAATTTTCGGGTAAAATTGAAATTGGAGGGTATTTTAGGCATTTGCTAATTAATGTTAAGTTAGAAATTAGTAGAATTGGTATTTTTGTGAGAGAATGATATTTGGTTGGAAAGAGTAGAAAATAGAAATAGAAAGAAAAAGAATATAAGAGAGTGAGAAAGAGTGAAATAGAAAGTTGGTAAGAAGAGAAAGAAAAAGAGAAGAAAGAAAAGGAGAAAAGAGAAAAAGAAGAGAAAAGAGGAAAGTTGGAAAAACTTCAAGATTGCTCCTAGGAATCGGTAGAATCGGGTAAGGGTGATAATCATTGTTATCTTAATATTGTGTATGATTATGTATATGATTGATTGGTTGAGTTTTGGTTTTGATGGAAGTTTAGAGAAGATGAATAGTTAGGGTTTTAGTGGAAATGTGAGAAATTGGTAGATTAATCGGTTAGAAATCGTTATAATCGAAGTATGATAGCTAGTACATGTTGTTGATCATGTTTAGTGGAGTTTTGGTGGAGTTTTGGAGAGAAAGAGTTGACTCTTACGCAACTGGAAATCCTGGAAATCGCTATTGTCGCTCAGCGAAAGTTCCAGGGTTTTCCTCACTCAGCGAGCGAGAGGGTGCTCAGCGAGCCTGTAGGTTTTTGAGGAAATGGTGTTTTAATCCGTAGCTTTAGTTTTGGGTATCCGTTTTGAGTGTTCCTCATATCGATTCGAAGCTACAAACGTGTAGAAACTAATGATGCAAAGAAATGAAATGTTTAGCCGACTTCCACCCGACTTTTCCGATAAATGGAAATGTGGGTTGATGTGATGTTGTGGCAGTTTGGAAAATGAATACATTGTTTGAATTGAATGTCAATGTATGTTAATTGAATGAGATGAATGCATAATTATGTTATGGATAATGTATGCATTTCAAGAATGTTGTGTGTCATTTTGCATGTAAAGCATAATGTATGCATTCTTGTGCTGTGGGATTCCTTGTGAAAAATGCTTCAAATGAAAAATCTTTGGTCATGAAAGTTGTAGATTGGACCCTCCCATTTTCAAAAAGTACAAGAACTTGATCTAATTCATTTTAGAACAAAAGTTATGGCCTTGCAAAGTTGGATAAAATCACTTAATTTTCACTTTTGTGCCAAAGAGGAAACTTGCAAAAACACTTGCCAAAGCCAAATGTGACTTCAAATCAACTTCTAATCATCACACAAACATCATTCATGGTCCATAATTAATATTTGCCCAAAGAATCTCTCACTTTCATGCCTTGGATTCCAAGTATCATAAGCCATTTATCACAAAAGTCACAAAGAAGGAAATCTTGCAAGAATGGTTCTTAGGGTTTTGTTTGGTCTCTAATCAATCTCAAAGTGTCATAACAACATTATATGGTACATTTTGCTGCATATTGCCCAAGGGATGTCACACATCCATGACACAAACTTCAAAATGCAACAAGTTGCAAAAAGGCAAAACATGTGACATCTCACCCTTCATCCATTCCAGATCACCTCAGAACATCCCATGGCCCTCCTTGAAGGCAGCTGGACTCAGAGCAGCCCTAAGATAGCTTCTGCCATGGCCCATACTTGAAGTACACCTAACATTGACTTTTTGGCCAATTGCCCCATGCCATTCCCACAGTGCATGTCACTTCCTCAGACCTCTTCCAATAGTTTAGGGATATGTTATGGATGATAAAACATGCTGGACATAAGCTGGAAGGGGACACACAATCAGATTTCACAAACTTGCAAAAAACTTCACCTCTTCGAAACTTCTCACACAGCCATCAAACTTCCATTTTTCCTTCACCAATGAGTCACACATCCTCCATAGAACCAAAATCCACCATTGAAACAGCCTGAAACATCACATACTCAACTCCCCAAATCTGCTACACCAGAGCTGGAACTTCAAAACCAGCCATCCTCAAAGTTTTCTAAGCTTTGTATCATCTTCAGGAGGTTCATAGGAGTGGGTTTGCATCAAGGGAGGACCCAGAAAGCCCAGAACCAGAAGGTTTCATCTCAGGTATAGCTCAAGAACTTTTTTCTCAGAACCTTGTTTTTAAGTTCTTAATCGAATCCTTATGATGTGCTAATGATTCTGATATATTTACTTTTCAAAATGGTGGAATATTGAGTATGTATGGATTGTCTGAAAGTTTCTGACCTAAAATTGTTTTGTTTCGATTTGCCTTGTTGATGAATGAAAAATGGTTTTTGTTTGGAGATTTTGGTTCAGTGATGTGTAGGATTCATTTCTGGCCAGAGAGTTTTTGTTTTAGATGCTTAGGGAGAGAGATAGGGTTTTGGCTCGTCGGAGAAGACGACCAGAACACTGTTTCGGTCGCCTGAGAGTGGTTAAGCCCTAATCCCGTAATTAAGTAACTTTGAATGTCAGCCCCAGGATCTGCCTTGCGCGCGCGTTTTCAGTGGCCAGGATTGTTTTGATTAGCCCCAATCCTCATTTATTAGTTTAATTAAGATTAATTAAATTAATTTAATCAGGATAAACCCCAACCCTTGGATGACGCGCCAGTCAACCAATTTCACCCCAGTTCAAATCTAGGCCATTAGATCTGATTACTTCTCCTTTAATTTAATTTTATTTTCAATTTTATTCATTTTTCTTGCACATTTTATTTAAAATAGCAAATCACTTCTAAAAAATCCCATTTTTTTGCATCACACCTTAAATATTTTTCTCTTTCAGAAAATAATTTTTATTTTATTTTTTGCATAATTTTCGTATTTTAAAAATATTTAAATGTTTATTTTAATTAGTTAATGAGAATTAATTAATTAAAATAGCATTTAGGTTTCTAAAAATCACAAAAAAATTCACATTGCATTTTGATACATTTAGAAACATTATCAAACTCTTCAAACAAATTTCTTTTTGGTTCTTGACCTATTTTGACATTTTTTCTTGGAATTAAAGTTCTTAAAAGGCAATATTTTTGTTCTAACTTAGAAAAATTCATTCTGCCTAACCATGAAGAGTTTGATGTTGGTTCTTTTTGCATTACATTCTTCATATCATGTAGTTTCTAAGGTAAAATTGGTTTGAATTTATCTTTCATTTTCAATTTGATGTTCATTTTTCCTTTTGAGGTGCCTTAAAACCCTAGCCAACTTGAGAAAATCATAACTCCCATTAGGTTAAGAGTTAGGGCCCTCCTTTGGGCAGTGAGCTTATGTAGGGTTAGGGTTCCTTTGATCCCATTTTCAATTTTTTTATCTTGTCATTTGCTTCTGATTTTGGATTTTGCTTTGTGTCTTGTGCATAAACCCTAGCTTTTGCCTTCATTTGCATTCATCTCTCATTTGCTTACATACATGAGATTGCCATGACATTTTGTGCATTCACATGACTCCTAAGACATGTTAGGATACATTAGAATCATGATAAGTCATTTATTCATCCATTTGTCATGTTATACCTCCATTGCATTTCATAAACTTTCATGAACTTTTATGGTTCAAAGCATGCTCCATTTGCATCCTTATCCTTGTATGAATGTCCACAACTCTTGATTTGTGTTTGCTTTATCTCTTAGCATCATTAACATCATGTTTATGCTTCTGACTTTGGTGTGCATCATTGCATTTCATCTCATTTTCATGTCATTTCATTTCTTGTTACTAACTTTTCAGGTGGTTAGTCATTGAGAAGTGAATTTGCCTTCACTTCTCATAATCTCTTCTCATCTCTCTCTTGCATCATTCTTGCATTTTACTTGTGTATTAGAGTGAGCTTTCTCATTCATGTCTCCTTCTCACTTTATTTCTTCAAGCAACTTATCTTCTTAAGTGAAGTAAGTTGACTTGCTTCTTCTGCTTCTTCCTCCTTTCATCTGCTTCTTTCTTGGTGGCTTTCCTCTTGAAGATCTTTTGCAAGCCTCATAAACCCTAGGAATACCCAATCATGATCACAATTAGGGTTTGATTAGTCCCCCATTAGTTTTACCTTTGTGTCATCTTTGTGTCTTCTCTTCTCATCTCATAATCAAGGACTAAACCTTAAAGGTTTTAAGGCTTTGTGATTAAGCTTGTGCCTGCATCCTTCTATTAGGATGGAGTGTATAACTTTAATCCTAAGAGTTAAATCCTTAATGTGTTTAACTCCTTTAATCAATCCATCTAATAATCATCAAGACATCAAGCTTGTAACTTGGGCCTTGCATTAGGGTTCTAATTCTTCCTTAACTGGTTAAGAAGGACTAACCCTAGTGTTAATGGACAAGTCCCCCTCAAGTTGTCTTACAAACCCTAAAATCCATTTCTTAACCTTACCATTAATTGAAATCCACTTTAATAAAGGTTTTGTTATGGCATGAGGTTAATCCCTAATCATGGATTAAGTTGAGGGGCCTTCCTCAGCTTAAATGTTCTCATCTATTATCCTTCTATTAGGATGGTGTAATGAGTCCATTAAATCCTTGATTATGGCTTAAACTCATTACTTAACACTAAACAAAAACAACAAAAACATCTAAGTAAATACAAGTAGGTTAATGATCTTAATCCTACATCGTGGTGATTAAGTGTGAGGTGTTTACTTCATACTTAAGGTATTCTCATTACCCTTAATCAGAGGGAGGATGTGATGAGCTTACTAACCTTTGGTTTAGGCTTAAGCTCATTAGCTTATGATAAATACAAAAAGCAATAAAAGACTAAAAACACCAAAAATAAACAATAATCGTCTCTTTCGGGATTCTTTTCTCATCATCTTCACTCACAAACGAGAACTCGCTTCTTCCGTCTAATGCAAGACAGTTTGCACCTGAGCCAGACAGGTCATACACTTGAGCATAGGCAAGTAAGCAGTTCACAAGTCAATTTATCTCTCAGTCTCTTTGGGTCGAACTACGGTGTTCTGACTTCCTCATTGCACGAGAGGATACGTAGGCATAACTTAACAGTTATCGAACAAAAGTCTCTGTGTATTCCCCCTCTTCCGGCCTTATTCTTTAAGCCTCATAGTCTTGAGCTTCATTCTTTCCTTACACTGACACTCCTCTTATACACTTCACATTTCTTTTACACTGACACTTGCATTCTTTTCCAGTTTTTGCACACAAAATAGCACTGACACTACCCCTTTAAACACAAATCTTTTAAGCGTGGATCCCGTCGGGTACGGCGGACAATCTGGGTGCTAACACCTTCCCAGGTTGTAACCAACCCCCTTTCTCAGTTTCTCTGGTTCGCAACCGTCTTATCCATCTTTTCTAGGTCTATGCAGCATTACCTTTCCTTCGGGATAAAAATGCCTAGCTGGCGACTCTTTTCTTTTCAGTTCAGCCTTGTGTGTTCTTTCTCCCTTTCGCCGACCGTTCGCGTCTGTACCCCTCTTGACCGGGTGTCATTTGGTGGGAGCGACAGCTTGACGACTCTGCTGGGGACCCTTATACTGTAACCAGGGCTTCTGGTTCTTTTTGTATGTTCCTCCTAGCGCTTGTTTGATTTGTGTTTACTGGGGTGTTATTTGCTAATTGTGTTTATTTGCTTTATTTACTGCTTTATGTACATCTTTATTTATTGCTTTCCTTTACAGCTTTTCATATTTCATACTGTCATTGTCATTGCTGGATCTGGCTTCTGTTTTGGTGGGTGGGGTTCCATTGAGAGTTTTAAGGTTCTATACCTGGGACCTGAGTGACACCTAGGCTAGAGTGGTTCATGTTCTTTCCCATTCCATTTCGGTCTGGTGCGGGAATATGAAATACGGTTCAGATGTGGGTTTCTTCTTGAGAACTCTGTGCTACAGATTTCCTGTAGTGCTAGGGCTATCTGGGAAGCCTGCTAAGTCTGGATGACCTTTATTATGACCTTCAGAAACTGAGGTGAATTAGAGGAGGATCTTTTATGGTTATTGTAAACACTGTACCTCCGGGTTATAAGTGTTTACACTTCTCATAACTGAACCAAGTTTGAGGATCCTTGTTATAGAACATTACATGCGAGGGGGTTGGGATGTTTACAGGTTTGCAGGAACCCTTGGCCACATCATACCCTGTTACTGTATTGTTTAAGAATGCTTCACTTTGGACAGTTCTTGTGATTAACCCCGGACATGTGACTCTTTATTTGAGTCCCCCACCTTGGTTACTGGATTTCTGAGCCTCCATCTGGACCTTTTTGTTGAACATACATGGGCCTTATATCAGGACAGATAATCAGATCCAGCTTGATCACAAACCCTTACATATCATTTGCATATACCATAACTGCATCATTTAACATTTGTTTATTTGTTTTTCAGGGTATCCACATCATATCTGGTTTGGTTTTGACCCCTTCTTCTGCATAGACCTCTGCTTCACTAGTTATCTACTTCAGCTATCTTCATCATCACCAGCATCAGCCTGTCAGTGGCTCATTTCCAGCACCAGTCTGTGATCTTCATCAGTACCAATCTTCAGTTTCTTCAGTAGCATTCATGACTACTCCCAGGAAGAGCAACATATCCTACCATTTCTTTGAGCCTGTGTTAACTGGTATCAGGCAGGTCCAGTCACTTATCACACCTGACCACATCCCATTGTTTAGAGAGCATTATGGAGGAATCCTGGACATGGTTATGGACCTTGACCCTTCTCAGAGAATCATGATCCATACATGCTTGCAGTTTTATGATCCTCCATTGAGATGCTTCACATTCCCAGACTTTCAGTTAGGACCTTTACTGGAAGAGTTTTCTTCATTAATTGAAGTACCTATCAGGGGTGGAATCCCCTTCAACCCAGAGATGCCAGCTCTCAGAAATGAAGAAGTAGCAAAGGCATTGTACCTGGAGCCTGCTTTGATTGAGCAAAATATGACAACAAAGGCTGGGATCCCTGGTTTGCATTTGGATTTCTTGGTTTCTCAGGCCATCCTGAAGGCCTCAATAGGGGAGTGGAGGGCAGTCTGTGCACTGTTAGCCCTCAGCATATATGGGGCTATACTGTTTGCAGATGAGCCCAAATTTGTCAGCAAGAATGCTATCCATCTGTTTCTTCTGAAGAACCCAGTACCCACACTGTTGGGAGACTTTTACTATTCCATCCATCAGAGGAATGAGAAACAAAGGGGGAAGTTGGTGAGATGTTGTGCTCCTTTGTTTCACACCTGGCTGTTCAGACACCTACCTAAGTCAGATGCCTTCCTGAATCCTCACCAACAGAAGAATTGGGCCAAGAGGCTCATTGCCTTGACTTCAGATGATATTAGATGGTGCACCCAAAGCACCAAAGGCAAGGACATTATCACCAACTATGGACAATACCCAAATGTGCCTCTGATAGGAGTAAAGGGTTGCATCAACTACAATCCTTTACTGTTTAAGAGACAACTGGGCTATGCTTTGGTTCACCCTCCTAGAGTGCAAGATTTAGTTGAGACCCTGTATTGTGAAGTAAAACCTAATTCAGCTGCTGTCAGACAAGCATCCTGGGCTTGGGACAACATCCAGACAAAAGGGATGGCAATTCTGGGAAGGTGTAATAATGTTGCTTCAGCTCAATACTATGACTGGTCCCGTACTAGAGCTCAGATTACTGGGATGCCTTTCACCTTGGAAGATATACCTGGACCATCTACAATACAGCCAGCAGCAACTGTCAGCCTGGAAGAATTTGAGAAATTGAAAGAAAGGAATGAGAACCTATCTCAAGTTTTAAAGAAGACTCTTTGGGAAAGGAGTGATGGTCTTATGGACATTGAAAGATTGGAGAAGCTCAGGGTGGAGCATCTTGCCAAAATTGAGAAGACAGAGGACTACATCAGGAAAGCAAGAGCTGGGGAACAAATATTGAAGAATTCCTGTAAAGAAGCCAAGATTCAGAAGGCTAGGACTGAGATCTATCTGCAAGAGAGTCAGGCTAGGTGGGTCAGGATCACCGAGGCCCGTGTACAAGAAGACCAGAAGACTCAAGCCAAGATTGAACAGCTAGAGGCCAATGAGAAGAAGCAGCAGCAAGCGCTGTTGGCTGCACAGAAAGAGATATCAGAGTTGAAGCTCAGAGCAGGATTGAAGAGATCCAAAGACCAGGACAAGCATAAGAATCTGACCACTGCCATTGCCACCAGGAACCTCCTCATTAGGACCATTACAGAGCACCCAGCAGGTCCAGTGACTGAGGCACTTCTGAAGGAGGTCAAAGAGGATGAGTTTGGAGTGGATGTCTGATTCTTTGTTTGTTGTTGTTTCCATTTTATGTACTTTTCCTTTTATTATATTTTGACCCTCCATGGGCGTGTGTTGTAAAACAAACTATGTATTATTCCCTATTTGTAATATATTTTAGTTTGTTTCCATTTGGGCTTTTCTCTCAACAACATCAAGCATCTTCCTCGAGGTCTGGAAAGGTCAAAACCAAGAACCAAACCGGATACCTTGGAAAACAAATAAGCATACTGCATTGCATACTAACTTTTGTTTTGTTTTGTAGGTTTTATTATTATTGTTTCTAACTTTGTTGTGATCTCAGGAAACATTGCTCGTCGCCGAGTGTTCCTTGTCAACCGCGCGCACCGGTACCCGACTCGCAACAACCTTCCCGGTATTTAAATGGAACAAGTACAACAAGACCTGACTGAGGTCAGAAATCAGATTGCTAATGAAAGAGTAGAGATGAGAAATCAGATGTCTCAATTCATGGCAGTGATGACTGGCTTGGCAGAGAGTCAAGAAAGGTTAAGAGAGCTGGTGGAAAGACAAACTCCTGAGGAGCCTCATCTTGGAACAGGAGGAACTAGTAACAATGAACGGGGTCAGCCTCGTATTGATCCACCAGTATTTGGACCTCATCTGGATCCTGAAGTTAACACCCCGAGAAATGTGCCAGATAACACTGCTGGGGGAAGAATCCTGCAGGAAGATCCCCAAGAAGAGCAGTTTACTGTCATGGGGGCTAGAGATGAAGTATATGACTGGAGATTGGACGAAATTGCTGAGAAATTAAGATCTTTGGAGTCACAGAATTCTTTGGGCTTCGATGTGATGGACATGGGATTAGTGGATGGGGTGAGAATTCCCCACAAATTCAAACCCCCATGCTTTGAAAAGTACAATGGTACCTCCTGTCCTCGCACTCATTTGCAGTCTTTCCTGGGGAGACTTAAATCTTATACTATGGATGAGAAACTGTGGATGTTCTACTTTGAAGACAGTCTGACTGGGGCTTCAAGAGAGTGGTATTCACACTTGTCTAGAGCCACCATAAGATGCTGGAAGGATTTGGCTGAGGCTTTCATCCGTCAATATCAATACAACCTGGACATGGCTCCCAACAGGACCCTTCTGATGGGAATGTCTCAATCTTCTAGAGAGAGCTTCCGGGAGTATGCTCAAAGGTGGACACAACTTGCTGTTGCTGTCCAACCACCCATGTCAGAGAGAGAAATGGCTGACATGTTCATGAATACATTGCAAGGGACCTATATTGATAGATTGGCTGCCTTCTCCTCTACCAGTTTTGCTGATGTGGTCATAGTGTCGCTCCCGACAAATGAAAATCTTATCATATGAAGGTACAGACGCGAACGGTCGGCGAAGGGAACAGTGAGAACACACAGCCGTGAACTCACTGGAGAATGAAAAGAGTCGCCAGCTAGGCATTTTTATCCCGGAGGAAAGGCAATGCTGCATAGACCTAGAAAGAGATGGATAAGACGGTTGCGAACCAGAGAGACTGAGAAAGGGGGTTGGTTACAACCTGGGAAGGTATTAGCACCCAGATTG
This sequence comes from Lathyrus aphaca, assembly GCA_963966055.1. Lineage (NCBI taxonomy): Eukaryota > Viridiplantae > Streptophyta > Magnoliopsida > Fabales > Fabaceae > Lathyrus > Lathyrus aphaca. The sequence goes on from OZ014523.1 coordinate 169,392,988, forward strand.
TCCGTCGTACTCGACGGGATCCACGCTTAAAAGATTTGTGTTTTAAAGGGGTAGTGTCAGTGCAATCTGTGTATAAAATAGCTGGAAAAAGATGTACAGGTGTCAGTGTATGAGAAGTGAAGTGTGATATATATACAGTGTCAGTGTGAGACCAGGAATGAAATGCTCATGATAATGAGGCTAAAAGAAATGAGCTGGAAGGAGGGGGGGGTGTACAGAGACTTTTGTTCGATAACTGTTAAGTTATGCCTACGTATCCTCTCGTGCAATGAGGAAGTCAGAACACCGTAGTTCGACCCAAAGAGACTGAAAGATGGATTGACTTGTGAACTGCTTGCTTGTCTATGCTCAAGTGTATGACCTGTCTGGCTCAGGTGCTTACTGTCTTGCATTAGACGGAAGAAGCAAGTTCTCGATTGTGAGTGAAGGTGATGAGAAAAGAATCCCGGAGGAGACGATTATTGTTTGTTTTTGAATTTTCAATCTTTTATTGCTTTGAGAATTTGTCATAAGTTAATGAGCTTAAGCCTAAACCAATGGATTTAGTAAACTCATCACATCTTCCCTCTGATTAGGGGTAATGAGAATACCTTAAGTGTGAAGTCAGATTCTCACACTTAATCACCTCTGGTGTAGGATTAAGATCATTAACCTACTTGTGATTATTTAGATGTCTTTTGTGGTTTTTGTTTAGTGTTAAGTAATGAGGTTAAGCCATAATCAAGGATTAAACAGACTCATTACACCATCCTAATAGAAGGATAATAGACGAGAATGTTTAAGCTGAGGAAGACTCCTCAACTTAATCCATGATTAGGGATTAAACCCATGACAAAACAAGCCTTTATTAAGTGGATTTTAGTTAATGATATGATGATGAAGTGAATTTTATGATTTGTAAGACAACTTGAGGGGGACTTGTCCATTAACACTAGGGTTAGTCCTTCTTAACCACTTAAGGAAGAATTAGAACCCTAATGCAAGGCCCAAGTTACAAGTGTGATGTCTTGATGATTATTAGATGAATTGATTAAGAGATTTAAACGCATTGAGGGTTTAATACTTAGGATTAAAGTTATACACTCCATCCTAAGAGAAGGATGCAGGCATAAGCTTAATCACAAAGTCTTAAAGCCTTTAGGGTTTAGTCCCTGATTATGAGGTGAGAAGAGAAGACTCAAAGAGAGACACAAAGGTAAAACTATGGGGGGAGACTAATCAAAACCCTAATTCATTGTCATGCTTGGTTGTTCCTAAGGTTTGTGAGGTTTCACCAAGAAGATCTTCAAAGGAAACACCAGGAAGCAGATGAACAGGATCAAGAAAGGCAAAGTGACTTGCTTCATTCAAGAAGTCAAGTCACTTGAAGAAAGAAAGTGGGAGGAAGAAGAATGAGCAAGCTCAAACTCAAACACATATAGAAATGCAGCAATGGACGCAAGAGAGATGAAAAGAAAAGTTATGAGAAGTGAAGGCAAATCCACTTCTCAAGTTTACTTACCACCTGAAATGTTAGAAAGAAATGCAATGCAATGCAAGATGAGATGAAATGGTATGATGCTAGACCAAACCAGAAGCATGTTGATGATGATGATGATGTTATGAGGTGCTGCAAACATGAGGCAAGACAATGGGGATGTTCATACAAGATCATGAATGCAAATGATGCAAGCTAAGGAGCATGAACAAGCATGAAAAGTTATGAATCATACAAGACAAATGACATGGCAAATATGCAATGCAATGACCAAACATGCTTTCTAAATGTCTTAAGATGCCAAATGAATCATAAGAATGCACAAAATGCAAAGACAAGTCATGTTATGCAAGGAAATGCAAGAAGGATGCAAGAGAAAGCCCAAATTAGGGTTCATGGATCAAACATCAAACAAAAACCCAAAACAGAAGCAAACCCTAAGATAAAAAATGGAAAATGGCACCCAAAGAAACCCTTGACCTATAATGAACCACTGCCCAAAGGGGAGCTCTCAACTCTCAACCAAACTCAAGATATGAATTTTCTAAGTTCTTAGGGTTTTTTAGGGTCCTTAACAAAGCAAATGCCAAACAATTTGAAAATGCAAGAACAATTCATGGCCTTTTTATCCTTGAAAATACATGCTAAACACAAAACAATGCAAGAAGAATCAATGTCTCAACCTTCTCCAATAGGCAGAAATGATTTTTTGAACTTATGATCAAAATAATGCACAAAATATGATTTAATTCAATGAAAAATTCTCAAAATGCATCAAGATCAAAAAAGAAATTTGGTTTGAAGGTTGGACAATGTTTCTAAATGTCTTAGAACATTTCATGAATTTTTTGGTGATTTTTAAATACCTAAATGTATTTTTAATAAATTAATTTCCATTAATCAATTAAAAATAATCTTTTAAATATTTAAAAATACTTTTTTAATGCTAAAAATGAAAATAAAAATATTTTTGGGTTTTAAAAATTAGTGAAATATTTGACAAAAAATTTCATAATTTTTAAATGGTTTTTGCTATTTTAAATAAAATGTAAAAGATAAATCAATTCAAATGAAATAAAATATAAAATAAATGAAAGTATGCAAAAGGGAGGGCCAGGATTTGATCTGGGCTTGGACTGGTTGACTGCGCGCCAGATCCAAGGGCCCAGATTCAAATCTGGCTAATTTGTTTTATGAATTAATTAAACAGGATTTGAGTTAATTAAAAAGGGATTAGGGTTTTAATGACACATCCTGGCCACACATTTGCGCGCAAGTCAACCAAAGTCAGCTGATCTAACGCACAGGATTCAAACCTCATTTAATCACTCAGATTAGGGCTAATGACTCTCAGGCTGCCGGAGAAGACTTCCGGTCATCTTCTCCGGCGAGCCAAAACCCTAGGTTTTTCTACAGGTCACCAATCAACAAATTTCTTCCACCAAAATGATCTTCTCCTCAATCTAAACCCAACCCCTCTCCCAAAACTCATTTATTTTCACTCATAAGCTTGAATCGAAGCAAAACACAAAATACGAGCAAATGTTCAGAGATACCATACATGCTGGTTTCTTCACTATTTCAAAAAATAAACACATATCCATGATCAGGAGAAGACATAGCATCATAAAAGAACTTAAAAATCAGTTTCTGGGAGAAATGTTCTTCATGTTACCTGAGATGAAGCTTCTCTGTTTATGAGCTTTCTGGGTTTTTCTTTTGCGCAAGCTTGCTTCCTTGAACCTCCTGAGGATGGAATGGAGCTTAGAAAGCTTGTGGAGAGGCTGGTTTGAAAGATTCAGCTCTGGTGTAGCAGAAATGGGGATCCTTGTATGTGATGTTTCAGGCTGCTTTGAGGGGTGGCTTTTGTTCTAGGGACAATTTGTGACTTATTGGTGAAAGAAAAAATGAAGTTTGATGGCTGTGTGTGAAGATTCGAAGAGGAGAAGTTTTGGTCAGATTTCTTGGATGCTGGATTGTAGGAGGTTTCTGCCTTGTGAATGGTGTGTTTTATGATCCATACATTACCCCTAATCTATTGGAACCAGTCAGAAGACTTGACATGCACTGTGGGAAAAGTATGGAGCAATTGGCCAAAAAGTCAAAAGTTGTTGTACTTGCAGCATGGGCTATGGCAGCAGCTATGTTAGGGCATGTCTTGCTTCAGCTTGAGTCAGGGACAACCCTTGGATGGCTTGAGAATGTCTGCAGCATGTGGATGACAAGCTATGCTAGCTTTTGCAACTTGACAACTTGTGTTTTCTCATGAGTTTATGCTAAGTACATGTGAATCTTCTTGCTGAATTTTGTAGCATAACACTTCTTTTAGTCATGGCAATGTTTAAGAGTCAGCTAGAGACCACATAATTCCTTGGAAAATGACTATGCCAAAAATCCAACTTTGCACTTGTAATGGAAAATGTCTTATGGATTTCTTGAAAATCAAGGCAAACAATGAAGAATCCCTTGGGCAAATTCTGTTTTTTTAGGGCATATGTGATCATGTGATGAAGTTTTGAAGTCACTTTGAAGTCACTAGAATGCTTGATACATGAATTTGCAAGTTTTCCATCTAGTGCATAACTTGAAATTTAGTGATTTTTGCCAATTTTAACAAACCATAACTTTTGATCCAAGATGAATTAGATCATGTTCTTGTACTTTTTGGAAAGGGAAAGATGAGATCTACAACTTTCATGACCAAAGTTTTTCCATTTGAAGCATTTTTGGATCCAAAATCATGGCTTGAAAAATGACCTAAAATGATGCATTCTTGAAAAGTCAACTATGCCCAAAAAGTCAACATTTGCAAAAACCCTAAATTCTTGATTTTATGAACTTCAACCTTCTTCCATGATCAAATAAAGATCATATACACTCAAAATGATGAAGATCACCCATTGGTTGGGTCATTGGGGGCCTCAGATGCCCTGATTTTGCACTGACTTGTCTGAAAAGTCAACTCTTGATCAGATGACTTCCCCATGGAATTTCTTCATGAAAATTGATATGTATACTCCCTATACCATATAGAGATCAATGAAAACAAGAATGACCACAAAATTTGGAGTTATGGCCTCTGAAACCAAAACCCTAATTTTCAGTCAACTGTGTAGTTCAAACTGGCTCTGCATCCACTCAAACCCTAGCTCTTGTGATTCCTCTGCATTTTTGACTTTGAGGAGATAGAATATGATGTAAGAACACACATGGACCCCTTTTGAGTGATTGGTGGCCTTTGGAATGGCTCAAGATGCTTTGGGATTGCTCAGATCACAAACCCTAGGTGCAGATGCCTTGAAAACTATGCAGTGAATCAAAAATGAAATGTGAGATGATATGATTGTGTTTATGCATATGAGAATGATCACAAGCCATGGTGTGAATGGGTGAGGGCAAATTTGGGGTGTTTACAGCTGCCCCTATTCAAACATGAGTTAGCTGTGCAGGGTGTAAGCGACGGCTTAACAGGCAAACAAGATAACTTGTGGTTGAATATCAAAGACAGTCCAAAATTTGCACTCACAGAATGAAGAAGAAAAGGGATATAGATTGTAAAAGCAAAATAAAGTATATTGTAAAGTATGGGCGACGGAGGACGACCGTCGAGCAGAGGACGACTGCTGGGTAAGGAGCAATGACGGGGACGGCCGACATGCTGGGAAAAGTGTATGAAAATAAAGCAATGACGGGGACGGCCGACATGCTGGGGATAAAAGGTAAAGCTAAGACGGGGACGGCCGACTAGCTGGGGAAAGTGTATGAAAATAAAGCAATGACGGGGACGGCCGACATGCTGGGGATAAAAGGTAAAGCTAAGACGGGGACGGCCGACTAGCTGGGGAAAGAAAAGAAATTATGATGGGGACGGCCATCAAGATAAAGTTATAAAATTCTCTGAGGATTAATGAAACATGACGGGGACGGCCATCAAGTTCATAAAGGTAAAGTAACCAACGATGGGGACGGCCATCGGGCTAAAAAGGAAAAGGGACCACGACGGGGACGGCCATCGGGTTAAAGAATAAATGAAAAAAACAGATGATGGGGTACGGCCATCAAAGGTGAAGGACGATCACCTAGCAGGGGACGGCTGCTCTGTTGGGGATAAAAAATATGATGGGGACGACCATCAAAGGTGGAGGACGACCACCTGGCAGGGTACGGCTGCCGAAAATATCAACGATGGGGACGGCCATCGGATAGATAAGGTCAACGATGGGGACGGCCATCGGACGAGCAAGATGGAGGACGACCATCAAGAAGTGGAGGACGACCACCCAGCAGGGTACGGCTGCTCTCAAGGTTTATCATGACATAGGACGAATGTCAGATAACCAAAATCAACAATGGGGACGGCCATTGGATAAAGTTGATGAAGGACGATCATCAAAAGGTGGAGGACGACCACCTAGCAGGGGACGGCTGCTAAAAATCAACGATGGGGACGGCCATCGGATGAGCAGGATGGAGGACGACCATCAAGAAGTGGAGGACGACCACTCAGCAGGGTACGGCTGCTCTCAGAGTTATCATAACACAGGACGAGTGTTAGATAAAAAGAAAAAATTGTTTTGTGATCTACTGGGGAAAATGTAAACACGGACGAGCGTTTACACCCAAGAAACAAAAGGTATAAGTGTTTGGTATTGTGTATAGATTAAAGATGCGGACGAGCATCCTTAAGACTTATGATACGGACGAGTATCAGGTAGAAACAAACTGACACAATGTTCAGAGATGATGATACGGACGAGTATCAACTGGTTAACAAAGAACACGGACGAGTGTTGCATCCGAAGGGACTCTTCTGGGGAATAATAGACACGGACGAGTATCTATATTCAAGAAGACATAAGTATTTGACACGGTGTATGGATTAAAGATGCGGACGAGCATCCCTAAGACTATGATACGGACGAGTATCATGTAGAAACAAACACTAGATGCAATGTTCTGAGATGATGGTACGGACGAGTACCAACTGGTTAACAAAGAACAAGGACTATTGCCGAATCTGTGGGGTTATGAGTGATGATGTATACAAGATACGGACGAGTATCTGTATAAGCGTACCATGAGTAGTGAGTATGGTATTGTATAGATGAGTGTTTTAACTGCTGGGGAGAATGACACGGACGAGTGTCAAGAGAGAAAAGTATAATATTAACAAGTGTATGGGTTGATGAAGGTAAGCGACTGCGCTGGGGATATGACACGGACGGGTGTCAAGAAAGTGTATATAGAAGTATATGTGAGTGCAAAGAGGATGTCTTTGGCTTTTTGCTGGTGATTTGACACGGACGGGTGTCCTGAAGTGTCTGTAATACGGGTGATTTGTTTGTAAAGAGTGTCCAGGCGACTTTACTGGGGAAAGATGACACGGGCGGGTGCCAAAAGGTGTATATACTGGTGTTTGTGATTTGAAAGGGCAGCTGCTTTTGCTGGGACTCTGATGGGGATTTTTGCGTACAATGGTGATGAACGGTTTGTTATTCACAAGTGTCCAATTCACGACATGACTTATGATTATGCTATGCATTTGATTTTTGCCGTAATGCTCCGTATTAGACGGAATGCTACGCTCTGGGGGATAGTATGATGCAAATGCCATGATTATGCAAAGGGGCACGGATCCGGGATTCGGATCCCGTTGCTGCGAAGATCTCTGGTCGATCCGCTTGAAATGGACCTCCCAGCTGGGGATGAGATCACTAGTAGATCTAATGATGTATCTGCTCGGGGATATAGGTCACTGATTGACATATCCTTATAATACGGGACCCAGCTGGGGTTTGTAGAAGCTTTCTTCACTCTATTGTGACTTCTTCGTGCGTTGCTCTTCTGAATAGAGGCTGGGGATTCTGTGGGGAGATGATTCCCTGATTTCTGCATTCAACTGAGGATGACATGGCAACTCGGCTGGGGAAGTGAGAGGTAACTCAGCTGGGGAAGTGAGAGGCAACTCAGCTGGGGAGAGCAACAAGAGGCAACTCAGCTGGGGATATAGCATTTCCGATGTTGAGATTGAGTGCATGTCGATTTGGCAACTTTGCTGGGGAAAGCAATGGGGAGCTACTCAGCTGGGGATAGAGCATCTCGGATGCTGATATCTTTTGTTGATTTGCCAGCTTGCTGGGATGTACCTTGCATGCCCCAAGTTGCGTTCTGGATACCTGCAATCCTGCAAAGATAAGGAAACGTACAAAAGGTCCCGAGGTATCCCTTACTGGATTCCGTCATAGGAGTTAAGTACTTTCGAGAATAATCACATTCCCTGTAAGCATGTGTTTTGTTTTTTAGAGAAAGGCGTCTGTACTTATGCAATTGTATTTTTAGAAATATCAGACAACTCTTTGCAAAACATAAATGTAAAAGACGAAACATGACTGAAAATCTGATTTTATTAATTCATGTGCCCTGAATTGGCAGGATACAGTCAAAGAAACATATCTCCTGGAATGAGGAGATTGTTACAAATTGAGAAACAAAATGCTGGCGATGTTGGTGACGCTTTCAAGGAGCTTCCTCTTCTGCTATGACTCGTATGACAATGACGTTCTTCTCGTCTTGCTTTCTGGAGAGAGTTGATTCTGATTGAAGCATGATCCTTTGGAGCTTACCAAGTCGTGGGTGATACAGACGAATTCAGAATGCAGTTGTTCGCTTATTCCCTTATTTTGCCTGGATCGCCCTTTCGGGTTTTCAATCCATCGGGATACCCATTTTTGCCTGAGCTGTCCAATGCGGCTTTTCAACTCAGCGGGTGTACATTTTTTTAATATATTTTCCCTTACTTTTGCCCGAGTCTTTTATTCTGTTTTTGACTCGCCGGGATGCCCTATTTTTTCCTGGACTTACATTCTGTTTTTATGTCCAGCGGGTCATTTTATGCGAAGTATTTTTTAACTGCATCTGAATTCACAGGGGATGGGAAATCCTCACCATCCATGGTGCTGAGCATCAGTGCTCCACCAGAGAAAACTTTCTTTACTACGAATGGTCCTTCATAATTGGGAGTCCATTTGCCCCTGTGGTCTGTATGAGGAGGGAGGATTCTTTTCAGCACAAGATCCCCTACTTGGTATTCTCGGTGCCTGACTTTCTGATCGAAGGCTCTCTTCATTCTCTTCTGATATAACTGCCCATGGCAGATTGCAGCCAATCTCTTCTCTTCGATCAGACTCAGTTGTTCGTATCGGGACCGAACCCATTCTGCTTCACTCAGTTTAACATCCATCAATACCCGTAAGGAGGGTAATTCAACTTCAACAGGTAGGACTGCTTCCATACCATATACAAGCTGATACGGTGTTGCCCCAGTGGATGTTCTGATTGATGTGCGGTACCCATGCAAGGCAAATGGTAGCATTTCGTGCCAGTCTTTGTAGGTGACTACCATCTTCTGCACAATCTTCTTAATATTCTTATTTGCTGCCTCAACAGCGCCGTTCATCTTTGGCCTGTAAGGAGAAGAATTGTGATGTTGGATCTTGAAGTCCCGGCACAGCTCTGCCATCATCTTGTTGTTTAAATTGGAACCATTATCAGTAATGATTCGCTCGGGAACTCCATATCGACAGATGATATCTCTTTTCAGAAATCTGGCTACCACTTGTCTTGTAACATTTGCATATGAGGCTGCTTCAACCCACTTGGTGAAATAGTCGATAGCAACCAGGATGAATCTGTGGCCGTTTGAAGCAGTCGGCTCAATCTTGCCAATCATATCAATGCCCCACATGGCAAAGGGCCATGGTGAAGACATGATATTCAAAGGATTGGGAGGCACGTGCACCTTGTCTGCATAGATCTGGCATTTATGGCATTTTCTGGCGTAAGCACAACAGTCTGCATCCATCGTGATCCAGTAATAGCCTGATCTTAATAACTTCTTAGCCATGGCATGCCCTCCAGCATGGGTACCAAAAGATCCTTCGTGCACTTCATGCATCAACAAATCTGCTTCCGTCTTGTCAACACATCTGAGGAGTACCATGTCAAAGTTCCTCTTGTATAAAGACCCATCAGCATTCAGGAAGAAACTACCAGCAAGCCTTCTCAAAGTCTTCTTATCATTGGAAGATGCCCCAGGTGGGTATGTCTGATCCTCCAAGAAGCACTTAATGTCATGGAACCAAGGCTTATCATCCTTGACAACATCTGCTGCAAATACATATGCTGGTCTATCAAGTCTGGACACTGAAATCTGGGGTACAAAGTTAGCCGTTTGAACTTTGATCATGGATGAAATGGTAGCAAGAGCATCTGCAAACTGATTCTCGTCTCGAGGGATATACTCAAGCTTGACTGTTGTGAAGAAAGTCAGTAACCTTCTTGTATAATCCCTGTAAGGTATCAGATGATCTTGGTGAGTGTACCATTTCCCGTTGGTTTGATTGACTACCAAAGCTGAATCTCCGAACACGGTCAATGTTTTGATCCTGAGGTCAATGGCTTCCTCAAGACCCATAATGCAAGCTTCGTATTCAGCTTCGTTGTTAGTGCAGTTGAAAGTGAGTTTTGCCGAGAAAGGCATGTGAACTCCTTTAGGTGTAATGAGTACTGCACCAACACCACGACCATTCATGTTAACAGCCCCGTCAAACATCATAGTCCATTCTTCTTCCGGGTCGGGCCCTTCAGTGTGAATAGGCTCTTCGTGATCTTTTGCTTTAATGAACATGATGTCTTCATCAGGGAAGTCAAACCTCATAGGCTGGTAGTCATCAATGGGTTGCTCAGCAAGATATTCAGATAGTACACTGCCCTTGATGGCTTTCTGAGATGTGTACTGTATGTCGTATTCTGTGAGAATCATCTGCCATCTTGCAACCCGTCCGGTAAGAGCTGGCTTCTCAAATATGTACTTGACTGGATCCATTTTTGAGATTAATAAGGTAGTGTGGGTCAACATATACTGTCTCAGTCGGCGAGCAGCCCACGCTAAAGCACAGCAAGTTTTCTCGAGTAGTGAGTAACGTTGTTCACAGTCGGTAAACTTTTTGCTTAGGTAGTATATTGCATACTCTTTTCGACCAGACTCGTCATGCTGGCCCAGCACACACCCCATTGACTCTTCTAATACTGTCAAGTACATTATCAGAGGTCTTCCTTCAACTGGCGGCATAAGGATTGGAGGTTCTTGTAAATACTCCTTGATCTTGTCAAAAGCCTTCTGGCAATCTTCGTTCCACCTGACCGCTTGTTCTTTTCTTAACAGCTTGAACAAGGGTTCACAGGTTGCTGTAAGGTGAGATATGAACCTTGAAATGTAGTTCAATCGACCTAAGAACCCTCGAACTTCTTTCTCAGTCTTCGGTGCAGGCATCTCTTGAATAGCTTTGACTTTATCAGGGTCAACTTCAATCCCTTTCTCACTTACAATAAAGCCCAGCAGCTTACCGGATCGCACCCCGAATGTGCATTTGTTTGGGTTCAGCTTCAATTGGTATTTCCTCAGACGCTTGAACAACTTCAGCAGATTTACCAGGTGTTCTTCCTCTGTAAGGGACTTGGCGATCATATCATCCACATAACACTCGATTTCCTTATGGATCATATCATGGAATAATGTCACCATAGCCCGTTGATATGTGGCACCGGCATTCTTCAGTCCGAATGGCATCACTTTGTAACAGAACGTGCCCCAAGGTGTGATGAATGTTGTCTTCTCCATGTCTTCAGGTGACATCTTGATCTGATTATATCCTGAAAATCCATCCATGAAGGAGAATACCGAGAACTGAGCCGTGTTATCCACCAATACATCAATGTGAGGTAATGGGAAGTCGTCCTTCGGGCTGGCTCTGTTCAGATCCCGGTAATCAACACACATTCTTACTTTGCCATCCTTCTTAGGCACAGGTACTATGTTAGCAACCCACGGCGGATAGCTAGTCACAGCAAGGAACCCGGCGTCCCATTGCTTTTGTACCTCTTCTTTGATTTTCATAGCCATGTCTGGGCGAGTTCGGCGCAACTTCTGTTTGACTGGTGGGCATTCTTCTCTTAGAGGTAGCTTGTGCACAACAATGTCGGTATCCAACCCTGGCATATCTTGATATGACCAAGCAAACACATCAACATACTCTTGAAGCAGATCTATCAGTTGTCTCTTCACTGAGTCTTGCAGGCAGGCCCCTATTTTAACCTCTTTCACGTCTTCCTCTGTTCCAAGATTAATCACTTCAATCTCCTCCTGGTGAGGAGTAATGACCTTTTCCTCTTGTCTCAACAACCTGGCTAGCTCTTCAGGAAGCTCATACTCTTCATCAACCCCTTCATCAGCTTGATTGATTGGATTGTCAAAGTCATACGATGTCATAGCCGTGCTGTTGTCGGTGCTGTCAGGAAGGCACTCTCTGCAAGGGTTAAGTTTGTTCATTTTAGTGCTTGATTTTAATCTTGCTTTAGAAAAAAGTGAGATGAAGTTATCATTTTGAAAACACCGCCATTTATTTTTGTACAAAAAGAAAAATGGAAAAACAGTGAGCAGAAAAGAAAAAGACTCGTTTGCAAAAAGATGTCTGATATTTCATTAATTTAATCTTGTTTGCACAAAAGTACAGATGGCCCTGGTTACAAAATGAGTCTTGTCATCTTGGGCAAGATGCAAGACTTGGATGCATGCTAAAAAAATACAGGAAATAATAATTACTCTGCATGAGTAACTCTTATAATTTCCTGGGAAGACCAGTTCGAGACACTGCTCCCCGGGATCTTCGGACGAATCCAATTCTCCAGATTGCGCTCCTCTTCCAGCTCGTCTTCCAGACAGTTGATAGCATCGGGGGTGAGCATCCCCCCACTGACAAAACCAGGCTCTGCAGCAGCCTTTGCTTGATGTTGAGTTGGTCTGTAACCCAACCCAAACTTGTCCTTCTTCTCCTCCACAGCTAAGACCTTGCCCCAGCCTAGGGCAGTTCCTTCCTCAACAACCTTCCGGGCTTGTTGGTATGATGACATGGAGATCCCTGACACAGCAGATGCTTCATTGACGTTCAAGGCTTCAAAACCTTGGCTCATTGTTTCATGGATCTCTCCATCCATCTCAATGTATTTATAAGTAGCCAGATGGCTAACAAAAATGTCCTCCTCTCCACAGATTGTGACAACTTGGCCTTCCCACTCAAATTTTAACTTTTGGTGAAGGGTAGACGTTATTGCGCCGGCGGCGTGAATCCAGGGTCTACCCAACAAACAGCTGTAGGCGGGCTGAATGTCCATCACATAAAAGACAGTTTTAAAGGTCTGCGGGCCAATTGTCACAGGCAGCTCAATCTCTCCCAGAACCGATCTCTTAGAACCATCAAAGGCTCTTACTACCAGGTTGCTGGGTCTCAATGCCAAACCATCATATTCAAGCTTCACCAGAGCCTTCTTTGGTAAGACATTCAGGGAAGAACCCGTGTCCACCAGCACATGAGAAAGGACAGCTCCTTTGCATTCCATGGTTATGTGCAAGGCTTTGTTGTGGTTGCGGCCATCCGCTGTCAAGTCAGAATTGGTAAACCCTAGCCCATTGCTAGCAGTAACGTTTCCAACCACGGTTTCCAACTGGTTGACAGTAATCTCCTCAGGCACGTAAGCTGCGTGCAGGACTTTAAGTAGTGCATTCCGATGGGCTTCGGAGCACATAAGCAGTGAGAGGATGGAGATTTTGGATGGCGTCTGGTGAAGCTGATCCACAACTTTATAATCACTCTTTTTGATGATCCGCATAAACTCATCAACTTCCTGATCAAATGGAGTCTTCAGGGCTTCTTTGGCAGCTGGATCTTCCTGCACCGGGCCTTTTCCTTTTGCCTTGGCAGCAGCTTCTGCTTCGGCTGTAGGTCTTTGCATTGGTGGAGCAAAGAGACGTCCGCTTCGAGTGAAGCCTCCGCCTCCTCCCACATTATCTACTTGTGGTGCAGGTGTTGATGCTTCAAGAGTGATTCTTCTTCCTTCGCAGTACACGTCAGAGCCATAGTGCCAAGGGATGGCCCTATTGCTTTCATATGGTACTGGTCCAGGCACAGTGACAGTGACTGGACTGATTGCTGCTGCTGAAGGGACTGTAATTGTTTGTGGATCATAAAAGATTGTAACTGGTGCTCTGGCGGGAGCAGCACCTTCTGAATGGTAGGCAGAATTATTTTCAGGATTGTAGAATATGGTGACGGTAGAGACATCTTCATGATTGATTGCTGGAGTTGTAGGAGGTACTGTTGGAAGAACTGTTGTTGTTGTTGATGGAGATTCGAAATGGAATGAAGCTGAAGTTGTAGCAGGAGAAACTGTTGAAAACTGATCATTTGGGAGGACAGATGAAGTACTGGTTGATGGTGCTGATGAATTGTCGGGAACAATAGTTGCTGTAGTTGTAGGAGGTTCTGGAACCGTTGTTGATGAAGTTGCCGGATTTGTCGGAAATGATGTAGTGATCTGTAGCAGGCCACTCTGAATAAGGCTGTCAATGCCATTCCTCAGGTCCTCGCACCCATTCCATGAAATATTGCAGTAGGGACACCCTAGTTCACACCCCGGAAATATTTGGTTTTCACGGAGTTGAGCTTTGATTTCCACCAATGGCGTCCGGATCTGATCCACACTTGTTATTAAATAAGACGGTTGGTCTTCTTCAATAGCATTAATTCGAGGACCACCATGGTTTGGCATAGGGTTTTTATTGACATTGGGCGGAGGTGCAAAGTTCAGAGCCTTGGAGTCTACCAAGTCTTGTACCTTCATATGCAGAGCCCTGCATTTTTCTGTACTGTGACCAGGTGCGTTGGAATGAAAAGCACACCTAGCATTGGAGTCATAGTTTCTTGGTAGACTGTTGGGATCCGGAGGTGCCAACGTTCTTAACTCAACTAGGTTGAGTTTCAGAAGTTGTGGCAGCAAGGCAGCATACGGCATTGGGATCGGGTCGATCACTCGGTTAGCTTGGGATGGCCTTTGTTGGAATGGCCTTTGTTGATTGCTGTTGTTGGAGTTGTTGTTGAAGTTCCTTGGAGGATACTGATTCTGATGATACTGAGGTTGTTGTTGGAAGTTTTGTTGAGGAGGTTGATAGACTGGCTGAGGATGAGCTGGAGCAGGGATAGTGACTGCTGCTATTGACCTCTGAGCATATTGGGGCCTACCCCTGTTGGTGTGGATGGCATTGGTCTCGCCAGTTCTTCTCGGGCCTGCAAAAGGCTTCCTTGTACTACTGGACGAGCTTGCACCGTTGTCTGAGATCTTTCCCATTTTTAACAGGCTTTCAATTCTCTCCCCAGCTATGACAACATCTGCGAAGCTGGTGGAAGAGAAAGCAGCTAACCTGTCAATATACGTTCCCTGGAGAGTGTTCATAAACATGTCTGCCATTTCTCTCTCAGACATTGGTGGTTGAACAGCAGCAGCCAATTGCCTCCACCTTTGGGCATACTCTCGGAAACTCTCCCTCGAAGACTGTGACATTCCCATTAGGAGGGTCCTGTTGGGTGCCATATCTAGATTATACTGATACTGTCTGATGAAGGCTTCTGCCAGGTCCTTCCAGCATCTTATAGTTGCTCTTGTCAGATGGGAATACCATTCCCTTGATGCTCCAGTCAAGCTATCTTCGAAGTAGAACATCCAGAGTTTCTCATCCATTGTATAGGCCTTCAGCCTTCCCAGAAATGATTGCAAATGAGTCCGGGGGCATGAAGTCCCATTATACTTTTCGAAACATGGAGGCTTGAACTTATGGGGGATCCTGACCCCTTCTACCAAACCCATGTCCATGACGTCGAACCCCAAAGAGTTTTGAGACTCCAGTGATCTCAACTTCTCAGCTATTTCTTCCAATCGTCTATCATATGTTTCCTTTCCAGCACCCATCACTGTATACTGGTCCTCCTGAGGATCTTCTTGAAGTACTCTGGCTGCTGTGGCTGTCCCTTGAATGTTGACTGGGATGTTGGCCTCTGGATGGAGATGGGGTCCAAAAACTGGGGGATTGACATGAGGTTGGACCCTCTCGTTGTTACTTGTGCCAGCAGTTCCCACATGGGGCTCCTCTTGATTCCTTCCTTCTACCAAAACTCTGAGCCTCTCCTGGCTTTGAGCTAAATTGTTCATCACTTCCATGAATTGTGTTATCTGGGTTCTCATCTCCAACCTTTCGTTGGCCATCTGGTTTCTGACCTCCGTAAGGTCCTGCTGCATCTGATCCATCTGGATTCCTGGAAGGTTGTTTCTGGTTGGATACCTGTGTGGCCTGTTGAGGGGGAATACCCGGCGGCGAGCAATAATTCCTGAACATCACAACAGAGGTTAGCAACAACAAAACAAAAACCTACAAAACAAACAAAAGGGTTAGCATGCAATGCAGTTATGCTTATTTGTTCTCAAGGTATCCGGTTTGGCCTTCAGTTTTGACCCTTCCCGACCCTTGAAGATGATGCTGTTGAAGTTGCTTTCGAAGTAACCCAGATAGAAACCAACACAAATATATTACAAAGGGTGAAATAATACAACTTGTTCATTTTTACAACACAAGCCCTCAAAGGGGTCAAAATACATCACAAAAAAGCAAAAGTACATGGAAAAGGAACAACAACAAGCAGATGATCAAACTCCAAGGCCAAACTCATCCTCACGAACTTCCTTGAGAAGTGCTTCGGTCACAGGATCAGCCGGATGCTCCGTGAGACTTCTGATGAGAAGGTTTCTTGTTGCAACAGCTGCAGTCAACTTCCTGCTCTGACTTTGGTCCTTAGACCTTTTCACTCCTGCCTTGATTTTCAGCTCTGATATTTCCTCCTGGGCTGCTGCCAGGGCTTTTTCCATCTGCTCCATCTTGTCTTGAACTCTTTTGTCTTCTAGAGTACGGGCCTCAGTGATCCGGACCCACCTGGCCTGACTCTCTTTCAGGTACAAGTCTGTTCTTGCCCTCTGGAACTGGGCTTCTTTACAAGCATTCTTCAGAATCTGCTCACCAGCTTTAGACTTGTTGATATACTCCCCAGACTTCTCAATCTTAGTCAAGTGTTCCACTCTCAACTTCTCCAATCTCTCAATCTCCCTCACACCTTCACTCCTCTCCCGGAGGGTCTTCTGCAAGGCTTGGGTTAGCTTATCATTCCTTTCTTTCAAGCTCTCAAACTCTTCCAAACTGATAGTGGCAGGGGGTGGTGCTGAAGATGACTCAGGCATGTCTTCTATGGTGAAGGGCATTCCTGAGAATTGGGCCCTGGCATGGGACCACTCATAATATTGGACTGATGCCACATTATTGCACTTCCCCAGAATGGTGATTCCCTTGGTCTGAACATGATCCCAGGCCCAGGCAGCCTGCCTAACAACAATCAATCTAATCTTGTTCTCACAGTAGAGGGTCTCCACCAAATCTTGTTCCCTAGGAGTGTGGACCAGTGCATAGCCCAATTGTCTCCTGAACAGCAGAGGGTTGTAATTGATACTTCCCTTAACTCCCACTAAAGGCACATTGGGAAAGTGCCCACAGCTGGTGATCATATCTCTGCCTTTGGTGCTTTGAGTACACCATCTGATGTCTGCTGAAGTGAGAGTAGTGAGCCTCTTAGCCCAGTTGCTTTGCTGATGAGGATTGAGAAATGCATCTGTCCTGGGTAGATGCCTGAGAAGCCAAGCATGGAATAATGGAGCACAAATCCTCACTAATCTTCCCCTCTGCTTCTCATTTCTCTGATGCACTGAGTAATAGAGATCTCCTAGCAAAGTTGGCACAGGGTTCTTCAGGATGAACAAGTGGATTGCATTCTTGCTAATGAAACGGGGCTCATCTGCAAACAACACAATTCCATATACACTTAAGGCCAACAGAGCACAAACAGCTTTCCAATCCCCCAAGGAGGCCTTCAAACTAGCTTGAGAAATCAGGAAGTCCAGATGAAATCCAGGGATCCCAGCTTTAGAGGTCATATGCTGTTCAATCAAAACAGGCTCCAGGTGCAAAGCTTTTGCTATCTCTCCATTGCTGGGAAAGACCATTTCAGGGTTGAATGGGATTTCTCTTTTGATGGGCAGACCAGTCAAAGATGAGTATTCTTCCAGAAGAGGCCCCAACTGAAAGTCTTGAAAGGTGAAACATCTCAATGGAGGATCATAAAACTGAATGCAGGTGTGGATCAGGCTCCTCTGAGATGGGTCCAGATCCATAACCATGTCCAGTATATCTCCATAACTCTCCCTGAACAAGGGTATGTGATCTGGAGTGATCAGGGTTTGGATCCTCCTGATGTCTGATAAGTCTGGTTGGAAGAAATGATAAGTGATGTTGCTTTTCTTTGGAGCCATGATGCTGAGGACTGAGTAGGATAAGTGCTGATGAAGAGGCTGAGGAGTGGGCCACTGGCTGGCTAGTGCTAGTAACTGAAGTATATGGCTGACAAACTGAAGCAAGTGCTGATGGAGACAGGTCAATACTGCAGATGGGGTCAAAACCAAAACCAAAGATGAAGGTGGATACCCTGAAACACAAATAAGCAAATGTTAATATGATGCAATGAGTATGTATGCAAAATGAAATGCAAGGGTTTGTGACTGAGCTGGATCTGATTAACTGCCTTGGTATAGATCCATGTGTGTTCAAGAATTCCAGATGGAGGTCTAAAAATCCAGTAACCAGGGTGGGGGACTCAAATAAAGAGCCACATGTCCAGGGTTTCAAAATCACAAGAACTATCCAACATGGAGTATTCTTAACAAAGTCAAAGTAACAGGGTATTCTGAGGTCAAGGTACCTGCAAACCTGTAAACAGCCCAACCCCCTCACAGGTGGTGATCTAGAACAAGAATCCTCAGACTTGGATCAGTTATGAGAAGTGTAAACACTTCTAACCCGGAGGTACAGTGTTTACAATAACCATAACAATTCCTCCTCTAATTCACCTCAGTTTCTGAAGGTCAATACTAAAAGGTCATCCAGACTTAGCAGGCTTCCCAGATAGCCCTAGCATTGCAGGAAATCTGCAACACAGAGTTCTCAAGAAGAAACCCATATCTGAACCGTGTTTCATATTCCCGCACCAGACCGAAATGGAATGGGAAAGAATATGATTCACTCTAGCCTAGGTGTCACTCAGGTCCCAGGTATAGGACCTTAACTCTCAATGGAACACCCACCCACCAAAGAAAAACCAGATCCAGCCAGCAACAATGACAATATGATATATAAATGCAGTAAAGAAAGCAGTAAAGTAACTGTACATAAAGCAATAAACAAAAATAAATACAAGCACAAACAAGCACATAACACCCTAGTAAACACAAATCAAACAAGCGCTAGGAGGAACCCACAAAAAGAACCAGAAGCCCTGGTTGCAATATAAGCATCCCCAGCAGAGTCGCCAAGCTGTCGCTCCCGACAAATGAAAATCTTATCATATGAAGGTACAGACGCGAACGGTCGGCGAAGGGAACAGTGAGAACACACAGCCGTGAACTCACTGGAGAATGAAAAGAGTCGCCAGCTAGGCATTTTTATCCCGGAGGAAAGGCAATGCTGCATAGACCTAGAAAGAGATGGATAAGACGGTTGCGAACCAGAGAGACTGAGAAAGGGGGTTGGTTACAACCTGGGAAGGTATTAGCACCCAGATTGTCCGTCGTACTCGACGGGATCCACGCTTAAAAGATTTGTGTTTTAAAGGGGTAGTGTCAGTGCAATCTGTGTATAAAATAGCTGGAAAAAGATGTACAGGTGTCAGTGTATGAGAAGTGAAGTGTGATATATATACAGTGTCAGTGTGAGACCAGGAATGAAATGCTCATGATAATGAGGCTAAAAGAAATGAGCTGGAAGGAGGGGGGGGTGTACAGAGACTTTTGTTCGATAACTGTTAAGTTATGCCTACGTATCCTCTCGTGCAATGAGGAAGTCAGAACACCGTAGTTCGACCCAAAGAGACTGAAAGATGGATTGACTTGTGAACTGCTTGCTTGTCTATGCTCAAGTGTATGACCTGTCTGGCTCAGGTGCTTACTGTCTTGCATTAGACGGAAGAAGCAAGTTCTCGATTGTGAGTGAAGGTGATGAGAAAAGAATCCCGGAGGAGACGATTATTGTTTGTTTTTGAATTTTCAATCTTTTATTGCTTTGAGAATTTGTCATAAGTTAATGAGCTTAAGCCTAAACCAATGGATTTAGTAAACTCATCACATCTTCCCTCTGATTAGGGGTAATGAGAATACCTTAAGTGTGAAGTCAGATTCTCACACTTAATCACCTCTGGTGTAGGATTAAGATCATTAACCTACTTGTGATTATTTAGATGTCTTTTGTGGTTTTTGTTTAGTGTTAAGTAATGAGGTTAAGCCATAATCAAGGATTAAACAGACTCATTACACCATCCTAATAGAAGGATAATAGACGAGAATGTTTAAGCTGAGGAAGACTCCTCAACTTAATCCATGATTAGGGATTAAACCCATGACAAAACAAGCCTTTATTAAGTGGATTTTAGTTAATGATATGATGATGAAGTGAATTTTATGATTTGTAAGACAACTTGAGGGGGACTTGTCCATTAACACTAGGGTTAGTCCTTCTTAACCACTTAAGGAAGAATTAGAACCCTAATGCAAGGCCCAAGTTACAAGTGTGATGTCTTGATGATTATTAGATGAATTGATTAAGAGATTTAAACGCATTGAGGGTTTAATACTTAGGATTAAAGTTATACACTCCATCCTAAGAGAAGGATGCAGGCATAAGCTTAATCACAAAGTCTTAAAGCCTTTAGGGTTTAGTCCCTGATTATGAGGTGAGAAGAGAAGACTCAAAGAGAGACACAAAGGTAAAACTATGGGGGGAGACTAATCAAAACCCTAATTCATTGTCATGCTTGGTTGTTCCTAAGGTTTGTGAGGTTTCACCAAGAAGATCTTCAAAGGAAACACCAGGAAGCAGATGAACAGGATCAAGAAAGGCAAAGTGACTTGCTTCATTCAAGAAGTCAAGTCACTTGAAGAAAGAAAGTGGGAGGAAGAAGAATGAGCAAGCTCAAACTCAAACACATATAGAAATGCAGCAATGGACGCAAGAGAGATGAAAAGAAAAGTTATGAGAAGTGAAGGCAAATCCACTTCTCAAGTTTACTTACCACCTGAAATGTTAGAAAGAAATGCAATGCAATGCAAGATGAGATGAAATGGTATGATGCTAGACCAAACCAGAAGCATGTTGATGATGATTATGATGTTATGAGGTGCTGCAAACATGAGGCAAGACAATGGGGATGTTCATACAAGATCATGAATGCAAATGATGCAAGCTAAGGAGCATGAACAAGCATGAAAAGTTATGAATCATACAAGACAAATGACATGGCAAATATGCAATGCAATGACCAAACATGCTTTCTAAATGTCTTAAGATGCCAAATGAATCATAAGAATGCACAAAATGCAAAGACAAGTCATGTTATGCAAGGAAATGCAAGAAGGATGCAAGAGAAAGCCCAAATTAGGGTTCATGGATCAAACATCAAACAAAAACCCAAAACAGAAGCAAACCCTAAGATAAAAAATGGAAAATGGCACCCAAAGAAACCCTTGACCTATAATGAACCACTGCCCAAAGGGGAGCTCTCAACTCTCAACCAAACTCAAGATATGAATTTTCTAAGTTATTAGGGTTTTTTAGGGTCCTTAACAAAGCAAATGCCAAACAATTTGAAAATGCAAGAACAATTCATGGCCTTTTTATCCTTGAAAATACATGCTAAACACAAAACAATGCAAGAAGAATCAATGTCTCAACCTTCTCCAATAGGCAGAAATGATTTTTTGAACTTATGATCAAAATAATGCACAAAATATGATTTAATTCAATGAAAAATTCTCAAAATGCATCAAGATCAAAAAAGAAATTTGGTTTGAAGGTTGGACAATGTTTCTAAATGTCTTAGAACATTTCATGAATTTTTTGGTGATTTTTAAATACCTAAATGTATTTTTAATAAATTAATTTCCATTAATCAATTAAAAATAATCTTTTAAATATTTAAAAATACTTTTTTAATGCTAAAAATGAAAATAAAAATATTTTTGGGTTTTAAAAATTAGTGAAATATTTGACAAAAAATTTCATAATTTTTAAATGGTTTTTGCTATTTTAAATAAAATGTAAAAGATAAATCAATTCAAATGAAATAAAATATAAAATAAATGAAAGTATGCAAAAGGGAGGGCCAGGATTTGATCTGGGCTTGGACTGGTTGACTGCGCGCCAGATCCAAGGGCCCAGATTCAAATCTGGCTAATTTGTTTTATGAATTAATTAAACAGGATTTGAGTTAATTAAAAAGGGATTAGGGTTTTAATGACACATCCTGGCCACACATTTGCGCGCAAGTCAACCAAAGTCAGCTGATCTAACGCACAGGATTCAAACCTCATTTAATCACTCAGATTAGGGCTAATGACTCTCAGGCTGCCGGAGAAGACTTCCGGTCGTCTTCTCCGGCGAGCCAAAACCCTAGGTTTTTCTACAGGTCACCAATCAACAAATTTCTTCCACCAAAATGATCTTCTCCTCAATCTAAACCCAACCCCTCTCCCAAAACTCATTTATTTTCACTCATAAGCTTGAATCGAAGCAAAACACAAAATACGAGCAAATGTTCAGAGATACCATACATGCTGGTTTCTTCACTATTTCAAAAAATAAACACATATCCATGATCAGGAGAAGACATAGCATCATAAAAGAACTTAAAAATCAGTTTCTGGGAGAAATGTTCTTCATGTTACCTGAGATGAAGCTTCTCTGTTTATGAGCTTTCTGGGCTTTTCTTTTGCGCAAGCTTGCTTCCTTGAACCTCCTGAGGATGGAATGGAGCTTAGAAAGCTTGTGGAGAGGCTGGTTTGAAAGATTCAGCTCTGGTGTAGCAGAAATGGGGATCCTTGTATGTGATGTTTCAGGCTGCTTTGAGGGGTGGCTTTTGTTCTAGGGACAATTTGTGACTTATTGGTGAAAGAAAAAATGAAGTTTGATGGCTGTGTGTGAAGATTCGAAGAGGAGAAGTTTTGGTCAGATTTCTTGGATGCTGGATTGTAGGAGGTTTCTGCCTTGTGAATGGTGTGTTTTATGATCCATACATTACCCCTAATCTATTGGAACCAGTCAGAAGACTTGACATGCACTGTGGGAAAAGTATGGAGCAATTGGCCAAAAAGTCAAAAGTTGTTGTACTTGCAGCATGGGCTATGGCAGCAGCTATGTTAGGGCATGTCTTGCTTCAGCTTGAGTCAGGGACAACCCTTGGATGGCTTGAGAATGTCTGCAGCATGTGGATGACAAGCTATGCTAGCTTTTGCAACTTGACAACTTGTGTTTTCTCATGAGTTTATGCTAAGTACATGTGAATCTTCTTGCTGAATTTTGTAGCATAACACTTCTTTTAGTCATGGCAATGTTTAAGAGTCAGCTAGAGACCACATAATTCCTTGGAAAATGACTATGCCAAAAATCCAACTTTGCACTTGTAATGGAAAATGTCTTATGGATTTCTTGAAAATCAAGGCAAACAATGAAGAATCCCTTGGGCCAATTCTGTTTTTTTAGGGCATATGTGATCATGTGATGAAGTTTTGAAGTCACTTTGAAGTCACTAGAATGCTTGATACATGAATTTGCAAGTTTTCCATCTAGTGCATAACTTGAAATTTAGTGATTTTTGCCAATTTTAACAAACCATAACTTTTGATCCAAGATGAATTAGATCATGTTCTTGTACTTTTTGGAAAGGGAAAGATGAGATCTACAACTTTCATGACCAAAGTTTTTCCATTTGAAGCATTTTTGGATCCAAAATCATGGCTTGAAAAATGACCTAAAATGATGCATTCTTGAAAAGTCAACTATGCCCAAAAAGTCAACATTTGCAAAAACCCTAAATTCTTGATTTTATGAACTTCAACCTTCTTCCATGATCAAATAAAGATCATATACACTCAAAATGATGAAGATCACCCATTGGTTGGGTCATTGGGGGCCTCAGATGCCCTGATTTTGCACTGACTTGTCTGAAAAGTCAACTCTTGATCAGATGACTTCCCCATGGAATTTCTTCATGAAAATTGATATGTATACTCCCTATACCATATAGAGATCAATGAAAACAAGAATGACCAAAAAATTTGGAGTTATGGCCTCTGAAACCAAAACCCTAATTTTCAGTCAACTGTGTAGTTCAAACTGGCTCTGCATCCACTCAAACCCTAGCTCTTGTGATTCCTCTGCATTTTTGACTTTGAGGAGATAGAATATGATGTAAGAACACACATGGACCCCTTTTGAGTGATTGGTGGCCTTTGGAATGGCTCAAGATGCTTTGGGATTGCTCAGATCACAAACCCTAGGTGCAGATGCCTTGAAAACTATGCAGTGAATCAAAAATGAAATGTGAGATGATATGATTGTGTTTATGCATATGAGAATGATCACAAGCCATGGTGTGAATGGGTGAGGGCAAATTTGGGGTGTTTACACATAGCTGGTGAGAGGATTGAAAGCCTCTTAAAGATGGGCAAAATCTCCGACAGTGGTGCAACTTCATCCAGTAATCCCATAAAGCCTTTTGTGGGACCCCGAAGAGCCAGTGAGACCAATTCCATTCATGCAAGCAGGGGCAGGCCCCAGTATGTTCACCGGTCAGTAACAGCTGTTACCATCCCAGCTCCGATTCCTCAACAATCAGCATATCCTCAACAACAACAACCACAGTATCAACAACAAATTCAGTATCCACAACAGAGAACCTACAACAACAACAATAACAACCAACAACAGCGTCCTTTTCAGCAAAGACCATCACAGGCAAACAGAGTAATTGACCCAATCCCAATGCCGTATGCTGCACTCTTGCCACAACTCCTGAAGCTCAACTTGGTTGAGTTAAGGACATTGGAACCTCCAGATCCCCTCAATCTCCCAAAGAATTATGATGCCAATGCCAGGTGTGCATTCCATTCAAACGCACCGGGGCATAATACTGAAAAATGCAGGGCCTTACAGATGAAAGTCCAAGACCTGGTGGACTCAAAAGCTCTCAACTTTGCACCTCCTCCGAATGTCACAAGAAATCCAATGCCTAGTCACAACGGGTCTAGGATTAACGCTATTGAGGAAGGCAAACCATCCACCTTAATCACCAGTGTTGCACAAATTCGAACACCTTTGGTTGAAATCAAAGCTCAGCTTTTAGAATTCCAAATGTTCCCTGAGTGTGAGCTCGGCTGTGGGTATTGCAATATTGTAGTCAATAGGTGTGAAAGGCTGAGAAACAGCATAGATGGTCTTATTAAGGATGGTATCCTTCAGATTACGACAACAGCGCCTACAAATCCAGCAATTCCTTCACCGGCAATCACAAATACTCCTACAACGTCAGCAACCATTGTTCCAACGGATTCTATTACAACTCCAACAACTGCTCAATCAATCACTTCAATGGATACAAGTTCAATCACCATTCCTGCTACAACTTCAACACCTATCCAGTCAATAGTGTCTTCTACAACATCAGCAACAATTGATGAAAGCGTCTCAACGGTTACCATATACTATGACCCTGTAAATGTTCCTGCCAACAACTCACAAAATGCCACTCCTGTCAGAGCACCAGTTACCATATACTACGATCCACACACCATTATGGTCCCCTCTGCAGCTGCTATCAGTCCGGTCACTATCACAGTGCCTGGGCCAGTTCCTTACGAAAGCAATAGTGCCATCCCTTGGCATTATGGCTCAGATTTATACTGCGAGGGGCAGAAAATGACTTTAGAGTCATCAACTTCTTCACCTCAGATAGACAATGTGGGGGGAGGCGGAGGCTTCACTAGAAGTGGACGTCTCTTTGCCTCGCAAATTCCAAGACCCGTTGCTGAAGCAGAAGCTGCTGCTAAGGCAAAGGGGAAGAGCATGGTGCAAGAAGAACAAGTTGTCAAAGAAGCTTTGAAGACTCCTTTTGATCAAGAGGTTGATGAATTCATGAGAATCATAAAGAAAAGTGATTACAAGGTGGTAGACCAGCTTCACCAAACACCTTCCAAGATCTCCATACTATCATTACTAATGTGCTCCGAGGCTCATCGGAACGCACTACTGAAGGTCCTGCACGCAGCTTATGTGCCAGAGGAGATTATCGTCAATCAGTTAGAGGCTGTGGTTGGAAATGTCAACGCTAGTAATGGGCTAGGATTTACCAACACTGATTTGACAACGGAAGGTCGCAATCACAACAAGGCTTTGCACATTACCTTGGAGTGTAGGGGTGCAGTTCTTTCTGACGTACTGGTGGATATAGGGTCATCCCTCAATGTCCTGCCCAAGAAAGCCCTTGTGAAGCTGGAGTATGATGGATTGGCACTACGCCCAAGTAACTTGGTAGTGAGAGCCTTTGACGGTTCTAAAAGATCAGTTCTAGGGGAGATAGAGTTGCCTATAATGATTGGCCCACAAGTTTTCAAAACGACCTTCTTTGTGATGGATATACAGCCTACCTACAGCTGTCTATTGGGTAGACCATGGATACACGTCTCCGGCTCCGTGACGTCAAACCTTCACCAGAAGTTAAAATTTGAGTGGGAAGGCCAAGTCATTACTATTTGTGGGGAGGAGGATATTTTTGTTAGCCAGCTGGCTACTTTCAAATACATTGAGATGGATGGGGAGATCCATGAAACCATGAGCCAAGGGTTTGAGGCCCTTAATATTAATGAAACGTCTACTGTACTTGGGACCTCCTTCACATCATATCAGCAAGCCCGGAAGGTTGTTGAGGAAGGTACCGCCCAAGGCTGGGGCAAGCTGCTACCCATGGAGAAGAAAGAAGACCGATTCGGGTTGGGTTACAGACCAACTCGACAAGATCAATCAGAGGCTGCAACGGAGCCCAAGTTCATTAGTGGGGGGATGCTCACCCCGGATGCTGTGAATAGCTTGGAAGATGAGTCAGAAGACGAACGCAACCTGGAAAGCTGGATACGTCCAAGGACCCCGGGGAGCCATGTCTCAAACTGGTCTTCCCAGGAAATTATAAGGGTTACTCCTGCAGAGTAATTATTATTTCCTGTTTTTTAAGCATGCATCAAGTCCTACATCTTGCCCAAGATGTCAGGACTCATTTTGTAATCGGGCCATCTTGTATTTTGTGCAAAGATCAATTAATGAATATCAGAACATCTTTTGCAAATGAGTCTTTTCTTTTCCGCTCACTGTTTTTCATTTTTCATTTTTTGTACAAAAATAAAATGGCAATGCTTTTCAAAATAAATAACTTCATTTTCACTTTTTCTAAATAAGATAAAACTGATCACTAAAATGAACAAATCTAAGCCCTTGCAGAAAGTGCCCTCCAGACTGCACCGACAACAACACTGCTATGACTTCGTATGACTTTGACAATCCAATCAATCAAGCTGATGAAGGGGTTGAAGAAGATTATGAGCTACCTGAAGAGCTAGCCAGGTTGTTGAGACAAGAGGAGAAGGTTATCACTCCTCATCAGGAGGAGGTTGAGACGGTTAACCTTGGTACGGAAGAAGACTTGAAAGAAGTCAAGATCGGGGCCCGCTTACAAGATTCAGTGAAAGAGCAACTGATTGACATGCTTCGGGAATATGTGGATGTTTTTGCTTGGTCTTATCAGGATATGCCAGGGTTGGACACCGACATTTTCATGCACAAGCTGCCTCTGAAAGAAGACTGCCCACCAGTAAAACAGAAGTTGCGCCGTACTCGCCCAGATATGGCAATGAAGATAAAAGAAGAGGTACAAAAACAGTGGGACGCCAGTTTCCTTGCTGTGACTAGCTATCCGCCGTGGGTTGCTAATATTGTACCTGTGCCTAAGAAAGATGGCAAGGTGAGAATGTGTGTGGATTACCGGGATCTGAACAGAGCTAGCCCGAAAGATGACTTCCCATTACCTCACGTTGATGTATTGGTCGACAATACAACTCAGTTCTCGGTGTTCTCCTTCATGGACGGATTTTCAGGATATAATCAGATCAAAATGTCACCTGAAGACATGGAGAAAACAACTTTCATCACACCCTGGGGCACATTCTGTTATAAGGTGATGCCATTCGGATTGAAGAATGCGGGTGCCACTTATCAGCGGGCTATGGTAACATTATTCCATGACATGATCCACAAAGAAATTGAATGTTATGTGGATGACATGATTGCCAAGTCCCTCACAGAAGAAGACCACCTGGTGAATCTGTTGAAGTTATTCAAGCATCTGGGGAAGTACCAGTTGAAGTTAAACCCCAACAAATGCACCTTTGGGGTGTGGTCCGGTAAGCTGCTGGGATTTATTGTAAGTGAGAAAGGGATTGAAGTTGACCCTGATAAAGTAAAAGCC
The DNA here is from genome assembly GCA_963966055.1 of Lathyrus aphaca. Classification (NCBI taxonomy): domain Eukaryota; kingdom Viridiplantae; phylum Streptophyta; class Magnoliopsida; order Fabales; family Fabaceae; genus Lathyrus; species Lathyrus aphaca. The sequence continues at coordinate 169,420,843 of OZ014523.1, forward strand.
ATTCAAGAAATGCCTGCACCGAAGACTGAAAAAGAAGTTCGGGGGTTCTTAGGTAGATTGAACTACATTTCAAGGTTCATATCTCATCTTACTGCAACCTGTGAACCCTTGTTCAGGTTGTTGAGAAAAGAACAAACGGTCAGGTGGAATGAAGACTGCCAAAGGGCTTTTGACAAAATCAAGGAATATTTACAAGAGCCTCCAATCCTTATGCCTCCAGTTGAAGGAAGACCTCTAATCATGTACTTGACAGTATTAGAAGAGTCAATGGGGTGTATGCTAGGCCAGCATGACGAGTCTGGTCGAAAAGAGTATGCAATTTACTACCTAAGCAAAAAGTTTACCGACTGTGAACAACGTTATTCACTGCTCGAGAAAACTTGCTGTGCTTTAGCATGGGCTGCTCGCCGACTGAGACAGTATATGTTGACCTACACTACTTTATTGATATCCAAGATGGATCCAGTTAAGTACATTTTTGAGAAGCCAGCACTTACCGGACGGGTTGCAAGATGGCAAATGATCCTCACAGAGTATGACATTCAATACACATCTCAAAAAGCCATCAAAGGCAGTGTATTGTCTGATTATCTCGCTCAACAACCCATTGATGATTACCAGCCTATGAGATTTGACTTCCTCGATGAAGACATCATGTTCATAAAAGCAAAAGATCATGAAGAGCCTATTCACACTGAAGGGCCTGACCCGGAAGAAGAATGGACTATGATGTTTGATGGGGCTGTTAATATGAATGGTCGTGGTGTTGGTGCAGTACTCATTACACCTAAGGGAGTTCACATGCCTTTCTCAGCAAAACTCACCTTTAACTGCACTAACAACGAAGCTGAATACAAAGCTTGTATTATGGGTCTTGAGGAAGCCATTGACCTCAGGATCAAGACTTTGACTGTGTTCGGAGATTCAGCACTGGTAATTAATCAAACCAACGACAAATGGTACACTCACCGAGATCATATGATACCTTATCGGGATTATACAAGGAGGTTACTGACTTTCTTCACTACAGTCAAGCTTGAGTATATCCCTCGAGATGAAAATCAGTTTGCAGATGCTCTGGCTACCATTTCATCCATGATCAAAGTTCAAGCTGCCAACTTTGTGCCGCGAATTTCAGTATCCAGACTTGACAGACCAGCATATGTATTCTCTGCAGATGTTGTTAAAGATGATAAGCCTTGGTTTCACGACATTAAGTGCTTCTTGGAGGATCAAACGTACCCACCTAGGGCATCATTCAATGATGAGAAGACATTAAGAAGGTTGGCTGGTAGTTTCTTCCTGAATGCTGATGGTTCCCTGTATAAGAGAAACTTTGATATGATACTTCTCAGATGTGTTGATAGGGCAGAAGCGGACTTGCTGATGCACGAGGTGCACGAAGGATCTTTTGGTACCCATGCTGGAGGACATGCAATGGCTAAAAAGTTGTTAAGATCAGGCTACTACTGGATCACAATGGATGCAGACTGTTGTGCTTATGCCAGGAAATGCCACAAATGCCAGATTTATGCAGATAAAGTGCATGTGCCTCCGAATCCTCTGAACGTAATGTCTTCACCCTGGCCCTTTGCCATGTGGGGCATTGATATGATTGGCAAGATCGAACCGACTGCTTCAAACGGCCACAGATTCATCTTGGTAGCCATTGACTATTTTACCAAGTGGGTGGAAGCAACTTCTTATGCAAATGTCACCAGGCAAGTGGTAGCCCGATTCCTGAAGAGAGACATCATCTGTTGGTATGGAGTGCCCGAGCGAATGATTACTGATAATGGTTCCAACTTGAATAATAAGATGATGGCAGAGCTGTGTCGGGACTTCAAGATCCAACACCATAATTCTTCTCCTTACAGGCCAAAAATAAATGGCGCTGTTGAGGCAGCTAACAAGAATATCAAGAAGATTGTGCAGAAGATGGTGGTCACCTACAAAGACTGGCATGAAATGCTACCATTTGCCTTGCATGGGTACCGTACGTCAATCCGAACATCCACTGGGGCAACACCGTATCAGCTTGTGTATGGTATGGAGGCAGTCCTACCTGTTGAAGTTGAGTTACCCTCTTTACGGGTATTAATGGATGTTAAATTGAATGAAGCAGAATGGGTCCGATCCCGGTACGAACAACTGAACCTGATTGAAGAGAAGAGATTAGCTGCAATCTGCCATGGGCAGTTATATCAGAAGATAATGAAGAAAGCCTTCGATCAGAAAGTCAGGCTTCGGGAATACCAAGTAGGAGATCTTGTGCTGAAAAGACTCCTCCCTCCTCATACAGACCACAAGGGCAAGTGGACTCCGAATTATGATAGTCCGTTCATAGTAAAGAAAGTTTTCTCTGGTGGAGCACTGATGCTCAGTACTATAGATAGTGAAGACTTCCTGTCCCCTGTGAATTCAGATGCAGTTAAAAAACACTTCGCATAAAAAATGGCCCGATGGACATAAAAATAGAATGTAAGTCCAGGAAAAAATAGGGCATCCCGGCGAGCTAAAAACAAAATAAAAGACTCGGGCAAAAATAAGGGAAAATAAATATAAAAAAAAAGTACACCCGCTGAGTTGAAAAGCCGCATTGGACAACTCAGGCAAGAAAGGGTATCCCGGTGGATTGAAAACCCGAAAGGGCGATCCACGCAAAATAAGGGAATAAGCGAACAACTGCATTCTGAGTTCGTCTGTATCATTTACGACGCGGCATTTTCGAAAGGTTAAAGCATCAGTCAGAATCAACCTTCTTCAAAGAGAAAGATGAGAGGAACGTCAATGTCATACAAGTCATAGCAAAAAGGGAAACACTAAAGCGTCATCAACATTGCCAGCATCTTTTTGTTTCTCAATTTTGTAACAATCTCCTCATTTCAGGGGATTTGTTTCTTTGACTGTATTTGCCAATTCAGGGCACGCAAATTAATAAAATCAGATTTTCAGTCATGTTTCGTCTCGTACCTTCTATTTTCTTTTACAAAAGATGTCCGATGTCCTTAATATAATGATTGCATAAATACAAGTGCCTTTTCTAAAGTTACATGCTCACAGGAAATATATTTGCTCCCGGGAGTGTCTAAACTCCTATGATGGAATCCAGTAAGGGATACCTCGGGATACTTGTACATTTTTTTGTCATAACAGGATTGCAGATATTCAAAGCGCAACAAGGGGCATGGAAGCTTCTCCCCGCCAAGCTGCCGAATCATTATTTACTCAGCACATCTAGCACCAGAGATGCTTTCTCCCCAGCTGAGTTTCCAGACTTCAATCATCTTCAGCAGAATCACAGAAATCTCTAGGAAGATCGTTCAATGATCATTCCTCCCCAGCCAAGTGTCAGGCAGGGAATCATCTCCCCGCAAAGTTCCAATCTTTATCCAGGAGAGCAATGTCTAAAAAATCTCACAACAAAGTGACGAAAGCTTCCACGGATCCCAGCTGGGGTCCTCATCACCAAGAATAGGTCTATAGGTGACTTATCTCCCCAAGCCAAGTCATACATATTAGATCTACCAATGATCTCATCCCAGTTGGGATATCACTTCAAGCATATCAGCCAGAGACCTTCATCGCAACGGGATCCGAATCCCGGATCGGTATCTTCGCATAATCATAGCATTCACATCATATTTTCCCCCAGAGCATGGCATTCCATTTAATACGGAGCATAACGGCAAAAATTAAACATATTGCATAATCATAAGCCATGTGTCGAACCGAACGCTTGTAAATGTTGACATTCCATCAACAATATACAAAATACCTCTCAAATTCCCCGGTAAAGTCGCCCGAACGTTCTCTATAGATAGATACATATATATACACTTCCCTGACACCCGTCCGTGTCACCTTCCCCAACATAGTTGCCTAAACACTTTGTAAACCAAATACTTGTTTATAATACACTTCTTCCGACACCCGTCCATGTCGTGCTCTCCCCATGCAAGTTGAACACTCGTATGTGTCTCACTCATGTTTACTCATTTCAGATACTCGTCCGTATCTTGTTTACACCACTTATCTTTCTCAGACTCAACACTCGTTCGTGTTCTTTGTTAACCAGTTGATACTCATCTGTATCATCATCTCTGAACATGCGTCAGCGTTTGTTTCTACCGATACTCGTCCATATCAAAATCTTAAGGATGCTCGTCCGCATCTTTAACACACAGCGTCAAACATTTATCCCCTTTCTTTCTTACATTTAGACATTCGTCTGTGTCTACCATTCCCCAGAAGAGTTCTCATCAAGTCGCCAGTAAAAAGCAAATTTCTTTTCTATCTGACATTCATCCTGTGTCATGATCCTTTCGGCAGCCGTACCCTGCCAGGTGATCGTCCTTCACCTTTTGATGATCATCCCTCATCATTCCTCCAGCGGAGTCTCCACTATTGGAACCCTCTTCTATCCGACATTCGTCCTATGTCGTGATATTTTAGCAGCCGTCCCTTGCTAGGTGATCATCCTTCACCCTTCTGATGATCGTCCTTCATCATTTTATCCGATGGCCGTACCCATCATTGATCCTGTTATCTAACATTCGTCTTATGTCATGATAAATCCCGAGAGCAGCCGTACCCTGCTAGGTGATCGTCCTTCACCTCTTTATGATCGTCCTTCATCATGATTATCTGATGGCCGTCCCCATCGTCGACTCTTTCTATCCGGCATTCGTCCTATGTCGTGATATTTTCGGCAGCCGTACCTTGCCAGGTGATGGTCCTTCACCTTAGATGACCGTCCCTCATCTTATCCCCAACAGAGCAGCCGTCCCCTGCTAGGTGATCGTCCTTCACCTTTGATGACCGTCCCTCATCATTCATTTCAAACCTGATGGCCGTCCCCATCATTACCTTTAAATTCCCAGAGAGTCTTATTTCTTTGCCTGATGGCCGTCCCCATCATGATACCTCCATTTCCCCAGCATGTCGGTCGTCCCCGTCATTACTTTATCCCCGACAGTCGTCCTCTGCCCAATGGTCGTCCTCCGTTGCCCGCACTTTATAATCATACTTTACTTCCTTTTACAATCTATATCCCTTTTCTTCTTCATTCAGTGAGTGCAAATCTTGGACTGTCTTTGGTATTCAACTACAAGTTATCTTGTTTGCCTGATAAGCCGTTGCTTACATCCTACACAGCTAACTCATGTTTGAATAGGGGCAGCTGTAAACACCCCAAATTTGCCCTCACTCATTTCACCATGGCTTGTGATTCTTTTCATTTGCATAAGTTCAATCATATCATCTCATATTTGCTTCACTGCATTGGTTCAAAGTCATCTGCATCTAGGGTTTGTGATCTGAGCAATCCCTGAGCTATCTGAGCCACTACAAGAGTCTCCAATCATCTCAAGAGGGTCCATGTATGTTCAAGCATCATATTATATCCTGTCAAGATCAAGAAATCCAGGAAATCACAAGAACTGAGGAAGGCATAGAAGCAGAGCCAGGGTTAATTGCACAGATGACCTAAAATTAGGGTTTTGGTTTCAGAGGCCATAACTCCAAAGCTTTTGGTCATTCTTGTTTCTATTGGTCTCTATATGTTATAAGAGTCATACATACCATTTTTCATGAAAAAATTCAATGTGGAAGTCATCTGATCACTGGGTAACTTCTTGAGCAAGTCAGAACAAAATCAGGGCATCTGAGGCCCCCAAACATGGAACCAAAAGGTTTTCTTCATCATTTTGGATGTACATGATCTTTATTTGATCTTATAAGAAGTTATAAGTTCACAAAATTGAAGAATTTCCAGCCATTTGCAAAGTTGTCATTTTGGGGAAGTGACTTGTAATGGAAATTTGCCATTTTGGGAAAGTTTTTCAACCTCCTCTTTTTGATTCAAAAATGCTTCAAATGAAAAATCTTTGGTCATGAAAGTTGTAGATTGGACCCTCCCATTTTCAAAAAGTACAAGAACTTGATCTAATTCATTTTAGAACAAAAGTTATGGCCTTGTAAAGTTGGATAAAATCACTTAATTTTCACTTTTGTGCCAAAGAGGAAACTTGCAAAAACACTTGCCAAAGCCAAATGTGACTTCAAATCAACTTCTAATCATCACACAAACATCATTCATGGTCCATAATTCAGATTTTCCCAAAGAATCTCTCACTTTCATGCCTTGAATTCCAAGTATCATAAGCCATTTATCACAAAAGTCACAAAGAGGGAAATCTTACAAGAATGGTTCTTAGGGTTTTGTTTGGTCTCTAATCAATCTCAAAGTGTCATAACAACATTATATGGTACATTTTGCTGCATATTGCCCAAGGGATGTCACACATCCATGACAAAAACTTCAAAATGCAACAAGTTGCAAAAAGGCAAAACATGTGACATCTCACCCTTCATCCATTCCAGATCACCTCAGAACATCCCATGGCCCTCCTTGAAGGCAGCTGGACTTAGAGCAGCCCTAAGATAGCTTCTGCCATGGCCCATGCTTGAAGTACACATAACATTGACTTTTTGGCCAATTGCCCCATGCCATTACCACAGTGCATGTCACTTCCTCAGACCTCTTCCAATAGTTTAGGGATATCTTATGGATGATAAAACAGGCTGGACATAAGCTGGAAGGGGACACACAATCAGATTTCACAAACTTACAAAAAACTTCACCTCTTCGAAACTTCTCACACAACCATCAAACTTCCATTTTTCCTTCACCAATGAGTCACACATCCTCCATAGAACCAAAATCCACCATTGAAACAGCCTGAAACATCACATACTCAACTCCCCAAATCTGCTACACCAAAGCTGGAACTTCAAAACCAGCCATCCTCAAAGTTTTCTAAGCTTTGTATCATCTTCAGGAGGTTCATAGGAGTAGGTTTGCATTAAGGGAGGACCCAGAAAGCCCAGAACCAGAAGGTTTCATCTCAGGTATAGCTCAAGAACTTTTTTCTCAGAACCTTGTTTTTAAGTTCTTAATCGAATCCTTATGATGTGCTGATGATTCTGATATATTTACTTTTCAAAATGGTGGAATATTGAGTATGTATGGATTGTCTGAAAGTTTCTGACCTAAAATTGTTTTGTTTCGATTTGCCTTGTTGATGAATGAAAAATGGTTTTTGTTTGGGGATTTTGGTTCAGTGATGTGTGGGATTCATTTCTGGCCAGAGATTTTTTGTTTTAGATGCTTAGGGAGAGAGATAGGGTTTTGGCTCATCGGAGAAGACGACCGGAACACTGTTCCGGTCGCCTGAGAGTGGTTAAGCCCTAATCCCGTAATTAAGTAACTTTGAATGTCAGCCCCAGGATCTGCCTTGCGCGTGCGTTTTCAGTGGCCAGGATTGTTTTGATTAGCCCCAATCCTCGTTTATTAGTTTAATTAAGATTAATTAAATTAATTTAATCAGGATAAACCCCAACCCTTGGATGACGCGCCAGTCAACCAATTTCACCCCAGTTCAAATCTAGGCCATTAGATCTGATTACTTCTCCTTTAATTTAATTTTATTTTCAATTTTATTCATTTTTCTTGCACATTTTATTTAAAATAGCAAATCACTTCTAAAAAATCCCATTTTTTGCATCACACCTTAAAATATTTTTCTCTTTCAGAAAATAATTTTTATTTTATTTTTTTCATAATTTTCGTATTTTAAAAATATTTAAATATTTATTTTAATTAGTTAATGAGAATTAATTAATTAAAATAGCATTTAGGTTTCTAAAAATCACAAAAAAATTCACATTGCATTTTGATACATTTAGAAACATTATCAAACTCTTCAAACAAATTTCTTTTTGGTTCTTGACCTATTTTGACATTTTTCCTTGGAATTAAAGTTCTTAAAAGGCAATATTTTTGTTCTAACTTAGAAAAATTCATTCTGCCTAACCATGAAGAGTTTGATGTTGGTTCTTTTTGCATTGCATTCTTCATATCATGTAGTTTCTAGGGTAAAATTGGTTTGAATTTATCTTTCATTTTCAATTTGATGTGCATTTTTCCTTTTGAGGTGCCTTAAAACCCTAGCCAACTTGAGAAAATCATAACTCCCATTAGGTTAAGAGTTAGGGCCCCTCCTTTGGGCAGTGAGCTTATGTAGTGTTAGGGTTCCTTTGATCCCATTTTCAATTTTTTTATCTTGTCATTTGCTTCTGATTTTGGATTTTGCTTTGTGTCTTGTGCATAAACCCTAGCTTTTGCCTTCATTTGCATTCATCTCTCATTTGCTTGCATACATGAGATTGCCATGACATTTTGTGCATTCACATGACTCCTAAGACATGTTAGGATACATTAGAATCATGATAAGTCATTTCTTCATCCATTTGTCATGTTATACCTCCATTGCATTTCATAAACTTTCATGAACTTTTATGGTTCAAAGCATGCTCCATTTGCATCCTTATCCTTGTATGATTGTCCACAACTCTTGATTTGTGTTTGCTTTATCTCTTAGCATCATTAACATCATGTTTATGCTTCTGACTTTGGTGTGCATCATTGCATTTCATCTCATTTTCATGTCATTTCATTTCTTGTTACTAACTTTTCAGGTGGTAAGTCATTGAGAAGTGAATTTGCCTTCACTTCTCATAATCTCTTCTCATCTCTCTCTTGCATCATTCCTGCATTTTACTTGTGTATTAGAGTGAGCTTGCTCATTCATGTCTCCTTATCACTTTATTTCTTCAAGCAACTTATCTTCTTAAGTGAAGTAAGTTGACTTGCTTCTTCTGCTTCTTCCTCCTTTCATCTGCTTCTTTCTTGGTGGATTTCCTCTTGAAGATCTTTTGAAAGCCTCATAAACCCTAGGAATACCCAATCATGATCACAATTAGGGTTTGATTAGTCCCCCATTAGTTTTACCTTTGTGTCATCTTTGTGTCTTCTCTTCTCATCTCATAATCAAGGACTAAACCTTAAAGGTTTTAAGGCTTTGTGATTAAGCTTATGCCTGCATCCTTCTATTAGGATGGAGTGTATAACTTTAATCCTAAATGTTAAACCCTTAATGTGTTTAAATCCTTTAATCAATCCATCTAATAATCATCAAGACATCAAGCTTGTAACTTGGGCCTTGCATTAGGGTTCTAATTCTTCCTTAACTGGTTAAGAAGGACTAACCCTAGTGTTAATGGACAAGTCCCCCTCAAGTTGTCTTACAAACCCTAAAATCCATTTCTTAACCTTACCATTAATTAAAATCCACTTTAATAAAGGTTTTGTTATGTCATGAGGTTAATCCCTAATCATGGATTAAGTTGAGGGGCCTTCCTCAGCTTAAATGTTCTCATCTATTATCCTTCTATTAGGATGGTGTAATGAGTCCATTAAATCCTTGATTATGGCTTAAAATCATTACTTAACACTAAACAAAAACAACAAAAACATCTAAGTAAATACAAGTAGGTTAATGATCTTAATCCTACATCGTGGTGATTAAGTGTGAGGTGTTTACTTCATACTTAAGGTATTCTCATTACCCCTAATCAGAGGGAGGATGTGATGAGCTTACTAACCTTTGGTTTAGGCTTAAGCTCATTAGCTTATGACAAATACAAAAAGCAATAAAAGACTAAAAACACCAAAAACAAACAATAATCGTCTCTTTCGGGATTCTTTTCTCATCATCTTCACTCACAAACGAGAACTCGCTTCTTCCGTCTAATGCAAGACAGTTTGCACCTGAGCCAGACAGGTCATACACTTGAGCATAGGCAAGTAAGCAGTTCACAAGTCAATTTATCTCTTAGTCTCTTTGGGTCGAACTATGGTGTTCTGAGTTCCTCATTGCACGAGAGGATACGTAGGCATAACTTAACAGTTATCGAACAAAAGTCTCTGTGTATTCCCCCTCTTCCGGCCTTATTCTTTAAGCCTCATAGTCTTGAGCTTCATTTTTTCCTTACACTGACACTCCTCTTATACACTTCACATTTCTTTTACACTGACACTTGCATTCTTTTCCAGTTTTTGCACACAAAATAGCACTGACACTACCCCTTTAAACATAAATCTTTTAAGCATGGATCCCGTCGGGTACGGCGGACAATCTGGGTGCTAACACCTTCCCAGGTTGTAACCAACCCCCTTTCTCAGTTTCTCTGGTTCGCAACCGTCTTATCCATCTTTTCTAGGTCTATGCAGCAACACCTTTCCTTCGGGATAAAAATTCCTAGCTGGCGACTCTTTTCTTTTCAGTTCACCCTTGTGTGTTCTTTCTCCCTTTCGCCGACCGTTCGCGTCTGTACCCCTCTTGACCGGGTGTCATTTGGTGGGAGCGACAATATGAAGAAATAAACATGAATGTGCATATGTTTATTTGGAGTATTATGGAGATGATAGTATGTGTGATGAAACATACTTGTTTGTATATATGCATGTTTGATATATGTATATGTATGTGATTTATACATTTGTAATGTATATGTGTGATTAAACATAGCTAGACGTATGTTTATGCGGAATGAATAGAATTGAGGAATAAACATAAATAATGTAAGTTTATGTGAATTAGTGAATTGGTGCATGATGAATATGCTTGATTTTGTGTATGTACACGTTGCGATGTGTATAGGTGATGAGGAATGATTTGTGGTGAGAATATGTTTTATGTTCATTTTATATGTTGAGATATATAATTATATGCAATGTTATTATGATAATGTTTCTCACCCTTCTGCTGTTTTATGATGCTCTATGAGGCTTTGCAGAGTAGGTTTGCTGGAGGTATTTTTGTGAAGCTCGTCTTCATCTTTTGGTCGGTCGGCTCTGATATGTAGCACCGGGTAGTTAGGTTGGCTTCGTACCATTTTTGTGATGCATTGTATACATGTATCTTTTGGATGAATGTTTTGTATAGACATAAATATTGTTTTTGGAATCAAACTTGTTGATATATATATATATATATATATATATATATATATATATTTATGTATATCCATAAATATATATATATATATATATATATATATATATATATATATGTTTGATGTTGTTGAAATGTTTCCGCTGTATAATTAGTTATCATTTGGAAATTACCCTATTGTTGCATATCTATTATGAGCAGGTGTAATGTGGTTTGATTTCAAGTATAATGTGACATTTCTCTTTTATACCATATTTCGAATATACTCTGATGGAATTTTTAACATGTGCCTAAATGATTTAATTGATTATTTGGGGTTATAGAAAGGGGGTGTTATAGTTATGACTACGGTTGTTTTTTTTATTGTTGTGATATATTTTGTATGATTTTTTATTCTAAATATGACTCTCGCACTTCATTATGAAATTTCATTATTAAAGGAATATATCATGACGGCTTGTAATAATGATCATCGTAGTATAGTTTCAATATTTTTTGTATCATAACGGTTGATTGTATAGACTTTCGTAGTAGCTTTACAATATACTTCTAGCTAGTTTACTTGTCTCTTCAGTATCCTTTTTTCCATTGAGAATAGAAACTAGACGAAATGATAGATGATTTTAACCCTAAACCCTAACGTTCAATATTGTGAAACAATAATTGATTTCAACCAAATCTTGCATCATTAGTATCCATTAATTATTGTGTTGTTGTAAATTTCGTCATCATCGTCACGATCATTACAGAAGGAAGTTTGTGCACCAACCAATATCGTCATCATCATTGTCACTGTTGAGAAGGAAGATAACAACAACACTTTCGTTATCACAAGGAAGGAAGACACCAACAACACTAACATCAACATCATTAACTTAGTCATCACATTTAGGGTACGTAAAATATTTCCCCATGCATCTACAGTAAGCTCATTTTCCATTGTTGTTCATTTTGTTGTTGTTGTTTATGTTCTTATTGTTCATGTTGTTGTTGATGATGTTGTTTTTGTTGTTTTTTAACATAGATGTCGATCTTGTGGAGCTCTTCAACAGGAAGCAGCGAAGATACTCAAACAATTGAGTGTTCTAAAAATACAACTCAAACAAAAAGATCATAGAGAGGTGCACAATGATGCCCCAATTCACATCATTTCGCAACTCATCTAGTGTGAAAATTCCGATTGAGTTTGATTCGTTGTAAAGAGTAGTAGATTGTCCACATGACTCTACTTTTAAGAGTTATATTTGAAATTCTGGGATCAGATACGTGATGTCGAACCAGATGTTTAAACACTTGAAATCTTAAACAAAAATTAATGAGCTGGTAAATTAAATGACACAGGAAATTGTTAACCCAATTCAGTGTATCTCCACACTTACATCTGGGGGCTACCAAGCCAGGAAGGAAATCCAATATAAGTAATATTAATTATGGAGTTAAACAAATCAGTTTAATCCTTCACTTAATATCTACCCAAGGCAATTTCTACCTAAGACTCAACTTAGATATGAGTACCTACTCACTCCCCCTCAATCACACAGTGATCTTTACAATGATTAATAAAATTGAAGTCACACTTCAAACACACCAGCTTGATCTTACTTAAAAGTTTCAATCAAGACATAATTCACTTTTTGCTTAAAAGCTCATAAAGTGACAAACAATTAAAACCTTCTTAAAATACCTAGCTTTACAAAACACCCTTTACAGTCTTCTTAAATTCGTGCTCTTTTCTTGAGTGTTTCAGTTCCTTAAATAGATGCTTGGTTTGTGGGCTTTTTGCAAATTATCCAGACTTTGGTAAATCCCACAGTCATCTCCTTGAATTAGGGTTAGTTAGTTAGTTATCTCCTTGAATCAAGGTGAGTTAGTTATTCTGTTATACTGGAACCAGATAACTAAGCTTCCTAAATATGCGCCTTGGAGTGCTTATCCTTTTCCAATTAATTCCATATATTTTCTCCTGAATTTAATCACTTCTGTTACGCATCATTTAAGTCAGATAGCAGGTTTACGATGTCACAACATCTGGTGTGACATCCTGATGTCTTGAACTAAGTTCATTAACTTTTACTTTGTTTGTCAATGTCACAACATCTGGTGTGACATCCTGAACTAAGTTCATAACTTCTTGTTTGTCAAAAATTCTGCCAATTCTTAACAGCTATAAACTCCCCCTTTGGCTAATTTTTGGCTAACACAATCTTCTGGTTTTATCAGAGAGCAACGGAGTTCTGTTGAATCATGTGAGAGCTAATAATTTGCTCCCCCTCAAACCTGTATGTATACTGCTATGACTTATTCAACAAACTTTGATATACCAATGAACATTCAAAAATAACTTAGTTCAGAAGACAGAAATTAACATCAGCATTGTTCATCAAACATGCATTAACAGCAGCAACATTGTTACATTTCTCCCCTTTGTTAGACAGAAATTTGGGGCCAAACATTACAGAAACAGAAGCAGAACATTCAGAAATATTAAGCACAACATTTTCCACCACACACAGCTTCACTCAGACTCAGTATACTCTGTATCTTCTGCATCCTCAGACTCAGCATCAGATTCATCAACATTCTTAGCCACCTCTTCCAGCTCCAGCCTTTGAATTATGTTCTCAAGCTTTTTCTTCCTTTCATCCAGCTCTTTGCAAGTTGTCTTGAGCTCTGCAATGAGGGCTGCCTTGGATATAGGGTTTTGACAGCAGATGGCCCAACACATGTCCCACCTGGTGCTTCAACATCTGCAGCATGATGGCTCAAAAACAGTTTGTAGTGAAAGGACAGCGGACTCTCCCTTTTACAGATAGAATCCTTGTCAGTAAGGATTCCTGGATATTGGTTGAGAATTATTCCACAAAGCAGTGATGGGAAGGCTATTGGAAGCTTGATTGTTGAGGTTCCTGCATGCTTGAGAGTTTGATCAAAGATATATGCCCCATAAATGAGGTGTGGTTGGTTGGGACCCAGTTGACAGTTCCAATTCTATGAAGCATGGCATACTTTCTTGTTAACAAGCTGACAGATAGTTTGCCTTTGACTGGCCATGACTTGACCTGGTTGGCAGTGATTATTTTGCAGACTTGATTGTCAGTTTTGCCCAGCTCATTTGGCCCATCTGATTCTCTTCCTAGGTACTGATTTATCACCCTAGGAGAAAAATCAACACATCTCCCCCTGACATATACCTTCCTGAAATCCTCAGATTTCCCATCAGCACACCCTTCTTGTAGATTAACTATGAATTCTTTTACTAGTAGTTCATAACAAGGAGAAAAGTTGGAGACAGTTTTGAATAAACCAGCATTGGAGATTAAATCTATTACCTCAGTGCACTCCAAAGCATTGCTACCTAGCTCTCTTTCCAAAGCCACCCTTCTTTGATAGACATACTTCCACTTGCTTACACTGGAGACATGGTGGAAGGACACATTGTCCAGGGGTGCTTCAGGAACAGCAGTGGCAGTCCTAGGAGGTGCTGGCTTCTTCCTGGGTTGGGATGTTGGGACATCCTCCTCAACATCAGAGTCAGATGAAGTTGTAGCCTTCCTCTTCTGGGTGCTTACCTTACTCCATTGCTTTGTAGGTCCAAAGGCAACTTTGACCTTGTCCTTCTTGGGAGTTAACTGTCTCTTCTCAGGAGTTGCATGAGCAACTGGCTTCTTATCCTTCCTAGCCCTAAGCCTCTTGACTATGCTGGGATTAACAGAAGCTATGATCTCTGTGTCAGAGTCATCATCTAGGTTTTCAATAGGAGGAGGTTGGGAAGCCTCATTTTCAACAGCTTGATCAACAGGAGCTTGATCATCAGTAGCTTTATCATCAGTAGCTTGATCATTTGGGGCTTTGTCCTGGCCCTTAGATGTTTCAACATTGTTTGGGATATCCTGTGAAGCAGGTATGTCTTCTTCAGCTTGGCTGCTTGGGTCATTTTGTGGAGCAGGCATACTGTTCAGGGGAACAGACACCCCAGGCACAACTCTTTGTTCAGCAAGGATCCTGTTTACAAGCTGTTTGATTAATGCGTCCACATAAGCAGAAGCTTTGGGGGTACTGGAAGATGAAGGGGTTCCTTTGCTTTTGCTGAAGACTGGCTCCTTAGGTCTTCTTGCATGGGGAGTCCTGGGCTTTTGAGCAAGAGGAACGCTTCCTCTGATCACATTTATAGGAGTAGCATCCATTAGTACTACAAATATTGGAGTTGCATTCACCACGTCTTCTTGATTGAGACCCTCATCAATGGAGTTAGGGTTCTGATGTTGAGACATTTTTTCGATTGTAGTGAAAATGTGTAAGGTTTTGACAGATTTTGATGAGTTTAGAGATTCAGCTGGAGCATGCAAAACGTTCAGTGGTGCTAATGAGAATGTGAGAAGCTGAAAGCACGTTTGTACATAAATAGAATCCGTTGCTAGTGGAGTTTTTTAAGATTGGAATACAAACAGTTATTGGCCAGACTAGTGCTGCCATCTGGTGATCATGCCACACGATGTCATGAGACATGCTGGCACTTCTCCATAACTGCTATATGTCACATATACAGATTCCCAATTTACCCCTTAGGTTTTCAAATTGGGTAGCATCCAAAGCCTTAGTAAATATGTCAGCTAATTGCAGCTCTGTGGCTACATGCTCTAATGTGATCACCTTCTCTTCCACAAGGTCTCTGATGAAGTGATGTCTGATATCTATGTGCTTAGTCCTGCTGTGTTGGATAGGATTTTTGGAGATATTAATAGCACTTAAATTGTCACAGTACAATGTCATGACATCTTGTGGGACATTGTATTCTGTGAGCATTTGTTTCATCCATACCAGCTGTGAACAACTGCTACCAGCTGCAATATATTCAGCTTCAGCAGTGGATAAAGACACACAATTTTGTTTCTTACTGAACCAAGAAATTAAATTGTTCCCTAGAAAGAAGCATCCTCCTGACGTACTCTTTCTGTCATCAGCACTTCCAGCCCAGTCAGCATCACAAAATCCAGTGAGGATTGGTTCACAACCATGAGAGTACATTATGCCATAGTCACATGTACCATTTACATATTTCAAGATCCTCTTAACCTGGTTTAGATGGCTCACTTTTGGTTCAGCTTGATACCTTGCACATACACCTACTGCAAAAGCTATATCTGGTCTGCTAGCTGTAAGATATAGTAGACTTCCAATCATGCTTCTGTACAGGCTTTGGTCCACACTCTCACCTTTGTCATCCTTTGTCAGTTTTAAATGAGTGGGGGCAGGTGTTCTCTTGTGACTTGCATTGTCCATCCCAAACTTCTTGACAGTATTCTTTGCATACTTGCTTTGGGATATGAACATGAAGTCCTCCATCTATTTGATTTGCAGTCCAAGGAAGTAGGTTAGTTCTCCCACTAGGCTCATTTCAAACTCAGACTCCATTTGAGTAACAAAATGTTTAACCATCCTGTCTGACATCCCACCAAATACTATGTCATCCACATATATCTGAGCAATCATAACCTTTCCTTCTTCATCCTTTACAAACAGGGTTTTGTCTATTCCACCTTTCCTGTATCCATGTTTAATGAGAAAGGTGGTAAGTCTTTCATACCATGATCTGGGGGCTTGCTTTAGACCATACAAAGCCTTCCTCAGCTTATATACATGGTCTGTACAGCTTGGATCAACAAATCCCTTTGGTTGCTCCACATATACTTCTTCATTAAGGTACCCATTTAGGAAGGCACTTTTAACATCCATCTGAAATAGTTTGAATTTTAGGATGCAAGCAATTCCTAGGAGTAGTCTGATGGATTCAAGTCTTGCTACTGGTGCAAAAGTTTCATCAAAATCTACCCCCTCAATTTGTGTATATCCTTAATCTACAAGCCTAGCCTTGTTTTTTGTAACTACTCCCTGCTCATTAGACTTGTTTTTGTACACCCACTTAGTTCCAATCACATTAATGTCATCAGGCCTAGGAACAAGATCCCATACTTCATTCCTTGTAAACTGGCCTAATTCTTCTTGCATAGTAGAGATCCAGTACTCATCATTCAGAGCTTCCTCGATGTTCTTAGGTTCTATCTTTGAAACAAAGCAGGAGCCTGAAATCATCTCTCTTGATCTAGTGATGACACCACTGTTGGGATCACCAATTATCAGATCTTTAGGATGATCTTTCTGGATTCTGATGGAGGGAGGTTTGTTGGATTGCTCTGACCTTGCCTCAGTTAAAGTGAAGTCAAGATTATCACTTTCTGTTTTAACTTCAGTTTGATTGTCAGCAGATGTTCCAACATCATCAGCAACATCTGTCTTTGCATAGGCATCATCAATAATCACATTTATTGACTCCATTATAACCTTGGTTCTGGAGTTAAATACTCAGTAAGCTCTGCTATTTATGGAGTATCCAAGAAATATCCCTTCATCACTCTTAGGGTCCATCTTCCTTCTTTGATCCCTATCAGCCAGAATGTAGCACTTACTTCCAAATATATGAAAGTACTTGACTGTAGGTTTTCTACCTTTCCAGACTTCATAGATGGTGGATAAAGTTCCCTTTCTTAGTGTGACTCTATTGTGGATGTAGCATGCTGTGTTCATAGCTTCAGCCCAAAAATACAGGGGTAACTTCTTGGCATGAATCATGGCTCTAGCTGACTCCTGAATAGTTCTGTTTTTTCTTTCAACAATCACATTCTGTTGAGGGGTGATGGGAGAAGAATACTCATGGTTTATCCCTTCTGAAGAACATAAGTCTGAGAATTTTTGATTCTCAAACTCCTTTCCATGATCACTTCTTATTCTGACCACACAGCTTGCTTTTTCTCTTTGGATCCTATGGCACAGATCTTTAAATACCTCAAACACATCAGACTTTTATTTGATGAAGCTTATCCAGGTATATCTTAAAAAGTCATCAACAACCACATAGGCATATCTTTTTCCATCAAGACTCTCTACCTGCATTGGTCCCATAAGATCCATGTGCAATAATTCCAAGACTTTGGAAGTTGTCAGATGTTGAAGCTTTGGGTGTGACATCTTGGTTTGCTTGCCTATTTGACATTCACCACAAACTTTACTTTCATCAATCTTAAGTCTTGGGATTCCTCTTACAACCTCCATAGATATGATCTTCTTTATTCCTCTGAGATGGAGATGACCCAGTCTTTGATGCCACAACTTCACTTCTTCTTCTTTGGCTAAGGAACAAGTAGATGTGAGGCTGAAATCTTGGGGTTCCCACATATAGCAGTTGTCTTTTGATCTGGCTCCTCTCATGATAACTTTATGTTCTTCATCAGAAACTATGCACTCAGTTTTGGTGAAGTTGACACTGTAACCTTGGTCACATAACTGACTTATGCTGATCAAGTTAGCAGTTAATCCTTTTACCAACAGCACACCATCTAGACTTGGTACACCTGAGCAGTCCAGGGTCCCAACTCCCTTGATTTCCCCCTTTGCTCCATCTCCAAAGGTTACATAGCTGGATGAGTGTGACTTTAAGCCTACCAACAGATTCTTCAGTCTAGTCATGTGTCTTGAGCAACCACTGTCAAAATACCAGTCTTCCTTAGCAGATACTCTGAGAGATGTGTGTGCTATAGATGCAACAACCTGCTTGGACCATTTGTGCCTGTTGTGAGGTTTCCTTTGATGAATCTGCCCTGAGTAGTGTCCATCTCTAGAGATCCAAGGTTGCATAGTGAACTTGTTCTTAGGTATGTACTGGTAGCTTTGATCAGTATAAAGACTAGTTTTAGGTATCCAAATTTTCTTGGTGACCTTTGTCTTCTGCTCAGGAAGGTGTTGAGAACTCTGATTTGGGTATCCATGCAGTTTGTAGCAAAAAGGTTTGATGTGACCAAACCTTCCACAGTGATGGCATCTCCATCTTTGATATTTCTTTTTCATCATGTTTTTGTCATGATGTTGAGACATCTGCTTGAACATCTTGTTTGACTTCATGGGATTTGGAGTTGATTGGCTGGTGCTAGCCTCAAAGTTTTGAGCTTTATTAAATCCCATCCCAGTCCTATCCCCTGAGTGCTTGTTATTGTTGAGAATGGCATCCAGTGTGTTTGAGCCACTGTTCAGCATTTTGACAGATTTGGACATATGCTCCATTTTGGAGTTGAGTAGGCTGACTTCACTTTTCAAAGTGTCAATGATCTCTAGATGACTTGCCTTTTAAGCCTTTAATTCCTCAATCTGCTGTTTATTTTCCATGCATACTTCAGTGCTCCTTTTACACAGCATCCTGTAAGATGCTTCAAGCTCTTCAAATGTCAGATCCTCATCACTGGATCCCCCTTCAGTTTCACATACTCCAGCTAGAGCAGTGATGTGCTTAGCAGATTCTTCTTCTGACTCACTACCTGAGTCTTCATCTGACCAGGACACAGAGAGACCTTTCTTTTGCTTCTTTAGATAGGTTGGGCATTCACTTCTAATGTGTCCATACCCTTCACATCCATGACATTGGATCCCTTTTCCTTGGTTAGTCTTCTCATCATAGGTTGACCTTCTATTAGAGTCATAAGGTCTTTTATTCTCAGAGGTTGAGTTTCTTCCACTTGGTCTGGGCCTGTTTTCCATTCTTTTGAGAATTTTGTTAAATTGTCTTCCAAGCATAGCAATTGATTCTGATAAGTTGTCCTCAGAGCCTTCTTCATGACTTTCTTCTTCTTTATCAGTGTTTGAGACCAGGGCTATGCTTTTGTTTTTCTTCATAATTGTATCATTCATTCCCATCTCAAAGGTTTGAAGAGAACCAATGAGCTCCTCAACCTTCATTGTGCAGATGTCCTGAGCTTCTTCTATGGCAATAACCTTCATGTCAAACCTCTTTGGCAGTGATCTGAGAATCTTCCTTACCAACTTTTCATCACTCATCTTCTCTCCCAAGGCACCAGAAGTATTAGCAATTTCCAGGATGTTCATGTAAAACTCATGAATGGTCTCATCTTCCTTCATCCTCAAGTTCTCAAACATGGTGGTGAGAAGTTGAAGTCTTGACATCTTCACCTTTGATGTTCCTTCATGAGTAGTTTTGAGAGTGTCCCAAACATCCTTGGCCAGCTCACAGTGATGCACAAGCCTAAATATGTTCCTGTCAATGCCATTGAATAAGGCATTTAAGGCTTTGGAATTTCCAAGTGCTGAATCTTCTTCCTCCTTGCTCCACTCTTCTTCAGGCTTCATCACTTTTGCCCCATCTTTATTGTCTTGGACAGGGTGCTCCCATCCTTTGTTAACTGCTTTCCAAGCCCCGCTATCAAGAGATTTCAAGAATGCTACCATTCTTGGCTTCCAGTAATCATAGTTGGATCCATCCAAGATAGGTGGTCAATTCACAGATCCTATATCTCTGTCCATGTTCCCCAAAATTTGCAGTACCTAGATCTCACCCAGATATACAGGCAGGGTGCCTGCTCTGATGCCAATTGAAATTCTGGGATCAGATACGTGATGTCGAACCAGATGTTTAAACACTTGAAATCTTAAACAAAAATTAATGAGCTGGTAAATTAAATGACACAGGAAATTGTTAACCCAGTTCAGTGTATCTCCACACTTACATCTGGGGGCTACCAAGCCAGGAAGGAAATCCAATATAAGTAATATTAATTATGGAGTTAAACCACTCAGTTTAATCCTTCACTTAATATCTACCCAAGGCAATTTCTACCTAAGACTCTACTTAGATATGAGTACCTACTCATTCCCCCTCAATCACACAGTGATCTTTACAATGATTAATAAAATTGAAGTCACACTTCAAACACACCAGCTTGATCTTACTTAAAAGTTTCAATCAAGACACAATTCACTTTTTGCTTAAAAGCTCATAAAGTGACAAACAATTAAAACCTGCTCAAAATAAACAACTTCACAAACACCCTTTACAGTCTTCTAAAATTCGTGCTCTTTTCTTGAGTGTTTCAGTTCCTTAAATAAATGCTTGGTTTGTGGGCTTTTTGCAAATTATCCAGACTTTGATAAATCCCACAGTCATCTCCTTGAATTAGGGTTAGTTAGTTAGTTATCTCCTTGAATCAAGGTGAGTTAGTTATTCTGTTATACTGGAACCAGATAACTAAGCTTCCTAAATATGCGCCTTGGAGTGCTTATCCTTTTCCAATTAATTCCATATATTTTCTCCTGAATTTAATCACTTCTGTTACGCATCATTTAAGTCAGATAGCAGGTTTACGATGTCACAACATCTGGTGTGACATCCTGATGTCTTGAACTAAGTTCATTAACTTTTACTTTGTTTGTCAATGTCACAACATCTGGTGTGACATCCTGAACTAAGTTCATAACTTCTTGTTTGTCAAAAATTCTGCCAATTCTTAACATCTACAATATTTCTTTCCTTGTATGTAGCAAGGTCAATATATTGATAGATGACTGGAGAGAAGTGGATGATAATGTCAAAGATAGCATATGAATAGATGTTAAGGTATTACATAGTTTCTAATTCATACTTTATAGTTTCTAATTCACTGCCTATAATTTCTGATTCATACTTATGTATTGATTTAAATATAGTTGAATTATGAGATTGCCGATAACTCAAAATTGAAAAATAAGTGGATATCTTATGTCGGTGTTTGTTGGATGGGATTTAAGTCACAACTCATGGCTGACTACATTATGAGGCCTAAGAGTGGTCTTGAACATCCATGGATTCGGTATATTTTATATCGAGAAAGGCGTGGCACAGGTTTGCAAAAAAACGTCGTTTTGAGGAATTCAGGGTTAATACTAGTCTTATTTAATCGATAATGTTATGCTAATGAGTAATAGATACTAATCATACACATTAACCATTTTGTTAATAACAGGCTATAAGCGAAACATGGGTTCAAAACAAGGCGAAAAACATGTACCCCCATAGATTGTCTCGTGGGGGTTACATGAAACTTGAGAAGAAAATGATGCTTAAAAAACAACAACAAATGGGAGATGGTGACATTCCATCTCCACCATCAAGACACGAGAAATGGAAGAGGGCTCAAGTAAGACCTAAGGGAGAGTACACCTTTGAGGCTTCAAGAGTAGTTACTGAGAAAATTGTAAGTATACGTTTTGTTTTGCTTATGCTATTTAAATGCATTTGCTTATATAAGTGGCTCATGTTGTGTAGGATAATTTGGTTGTGGTGGCACGTGAAGGCACATTTGTTCCGGAAGCATGACATGACATATTAGTGGAAGCTATCGAAACAACTGAGCATGGAGGTCGTGTCTGTGGTGTTGGAGAAGGTGTCGGCTTGAGGTCATACTTTGGGTATCAAAAGAGAAGCACCGAAACCCTGAATTGAATGCTCAACGACAAAATATTGAAAATGTTTAGAGGAAATTAGAAGAACAACGAAGGATGTTTGTAAGAGGAGAGGGGAAAAAGGGAAAAAGACATGAAAAAGTTACAAGAGTTATATTCGGTATGTACTTTACTTGAGATGTATGATATATATATATATATATATATATATATATATATATATATATATATATATATATATATATATTTTGTTTATTTTTTATTTATGTTGTAATTCAATGTTATGATGCAGAGATTAAGTGAAAACCTCGAATAACGAACAAATGAAGATAATTGTTGCATTGATGGTGATGATCATCAAACTCTAAGTTGAAGTGTTGTAAATCGCGCTTCTACAAGAGGAATTAATACAAACCCCCTGTGGATAACCGCAATGTATTATTGGACCCTAGTCCAAATGAAATAACCAAGTTATACATCTTCATTGCAACAACAAATTTATCGCAACCTCTCTCGTTAGAACATTACCCGCAATTGGATGTAATGTATTATGGTCCTGAAGATGTAATAGATTTTATCGCATGATTTAAGTGTCTTGACGAATGTATTTTGCAATTTTGGGGCACATAAGTATATTGTCGAATATACATGTAATTAACATTATCATTTTTTGTATGTTCTTCTCCCTTAATTGATTAGTTTTCTTTGACCATTTAGGTACATTCACCATCTTTGTATTAGAGTTGAATAAATCAAGTATTTAAGGGATCTTGGAGCCAACTTATATTATGTGGGCGTATAATGAAAAAAAATCATGGAAAATTACTTGAGAAGTCGGCTAAATGAGGGAGAAAAAGAATGTTACCTTGCATCATTCCTCTGTTGGTAAGTATTGTTATAATTTATTTATATATATATTTATATATATATATATATATATATATATATATATATATATATATATATATATATATTATATTTAGTTTTGTTTTAGTGAAAACTAATAATATATATTCTCGTGTTCATTCATTGGTCATTGACAATTGATCATAATATCATTTAGGACAAATATGGTGACTACACTGTGTTCCTTGCATACTCCACTCCACAAACCAATGAAAGAAATTATTCAAACGTAAGTGTCTATGTTTAATATCATTTTCTTTGACATTAATTGTAATTAGTTTATCATATGTAATATGTTGAATTCATTTTCAATGTGCAGTTAATGCAGAGCAAGTTAATATGTTGAGGAATGTTAAAAAAAGCCGACATGGGTGGCTCCTGAGGTTAGTATTCATGTAATTATTTCTTTACATTTATATTTACATTCATGTATGGTTATATTCATGTAATTATTTCAAAAATTTGTAGACGAAGAGACAACCCGAGACTTACAAGTGTGGGTATTATGTTATGAAACACATGTTAAACATTGTCCTTGGTGGCATTGTTGACTCATGGAATAAGGTATATATTTCATTAATATAAAAGTTGACTATTTAATTATTATCATGCATGGTATTCAATATTTTTCTCTTTCTTATGTAAATGTTTAACGACCAAACCCCATTCCCATTCGAGGACTTTGTAGATCTTCGCAAACGTTGGGCGTATATGCACAATCTGCTTAACGTTAAACAAGTTGTTTGATTTATCTGTAACATTCCTCAACATATATTTTGCTGCACATATTTTTTTATGTAAAAAAACCTATTTTGACAGTTAGTTTT
Source organism: Lathyrus aphaca (assembly GCA_963966055.1). Lineage (NCBI taxonomy): Eukaryota > Viridiplantae > Streptophyta > Magnoliopsida > Fabales > Fabaceae > Lathyrus > Lathyrus aphaca. The sequence goes on from OZ014523.1 coordinate 169,444,712, forward strand.
TTATGTACGTCTATAGTGCTTTTGACAATTTGATGAACATAATGTTAGTCTTTGATGTAAAATTGATGAACATAATGTCAATTTGATGCACAAATTGTGTTATATATGTAAATATCCACTGTTTCGATGAACATTGTTAGTTCTATATTTATAGGATTGACATTAATTTTGTAAAACAAATATAGCAGCAATATATTGTATAGGATATTGCAAAATAAATAACAGGTTAAGCAAAGAAGTCCTATTGTGCGTCTAAACACGTTGAGTTAAAGTGTTTCAACATCTCAACCAAAATTTCGAAGAAGATGTCCTAAACAGTTCATTCAACATCATGAACAAATATAGGTGGATTGAAGATTCTGTTATAATTTAACAAAAGTAGAATATTCAGAGAATTAAAGCAATGCATATGGCGTTGATTTAAAGATCTTGAATATTCAAATATATTGGAGACAAATATTGAATAAATATAGACTTTCTATATTTAGAGATATTTTAGGAAGTTGTTATTTTTGAAGATCTTATTTGTAGCAGATTTTTCTGCATGATTGTAGCAGCTGCTATGCTGCGTTTTTGAAGGCCCAAAATCCAATTGGGATTAGATTATAAAAAGAAACCTTGTAACCTAGGTTTATTAACCAACCAAAGATGTAAACATTGTATCATTAGTTTGAGTTCTTGTAGCATCCGTATGACAAAAGATTTATTCTGTAGGGCTGTTTTATTTGTAATCCTTGAAGCTGTTAAGCAAGAGGTTGTGTGTACTTGATTGAAGCTTTGAAGCAAGGTTAAGATATTGTCATGGAAGTGTGTCTTCTGATTCTGAATTGTTAAGTTAGTTATCACTATTGTGATTGAGAGGGAATGAGACGGGTCTCATATTTAGGAGTTCCTAAGTAGAAGTTGCATTGGTAGTGATTAAGTAAGAGGATTATAAACTTAGTGGTTTGTTGTGGGTCCTTAAATTGATACTACATAGTGGATTTTCTTTCTGGCTAGGTAGCCCCCAGAGTAGATGTGGTTGCATCGAACTGGGTTAACAATTTGAATGTGTTATTTATGCTTTTCTGTTATGTGTTTTATGCAATGTTCTTACTGAATGTCATACTAGATGTCTCAACATCCTGTAGAATTGTTAGAAGTTTGTATATTAGAACACAATAATGTTATTGTTTGTACCTTGCCATGTTTTCTATAACAAACTAGATGTCTTGACATCGTATTCGATATTTGGTTCTGTCACACCAAAATTTTAATTGGTATTAGAGCAGGCATCCTAGTCTATTTATGAATGAGATCCAAGGAGGATACTTTCTGGTTCATGGTCAGGGTGGAAGATTTCTACTGAAAATTTGTATGTTGTGTGAATGGTCCCTAGAAGTGGAGGATGAACTATTCTGTTGTTGCAGCCTTGTGGTAAGCTGTTGTTGTAGTAGGTTGATTTATTTTCAAACCTATTGTTATTTGTGTGTCACCTGGAGTATGTTGCTAGGGCTGATATGTGACATATGAAGTGTTTGAGGATTTTGTGTTTTAATCTACTACATAGCTATCTGAAAACTCCTGATGTTGAGAAGGTTGTTCTTATCTGGTGATATAGCCTATGGTGACAAAATATATGCATGTCTGCTTCAGATGAATTTGCCAACAATACTTGAAGATTATTGTTCAAGTCCTCTTATAAAAGCATTGTTAAGTTGATGTAAAATGGTCTGGAGCTTGCAAGAACATTTTGTTTAACAGATCCTTCTCTAGTCTGTAGATCTCTTGGTGTATTCCTTGGAATGATGTCATCACATCAGAATTGTGCTCAATTTTGTTGTCTAAAGGAAGTGTCGAATAAATGCTTTGGGAGCCAAACTAATGTGGTGAAATCACATATGTTTGGAACCTACTCCTGATCTGGAAGAGGAGGCATCTAAGTGGTGTGTCTGAGAAGGTTGTTGGAGTGCTTCTGTTGTTGCTTGTACTCTTATTTTGTCTTGGAAGTTTGAACAACTACTGATGATTGTTCCCCTTGTGTTCCGTTACTAGTGTTTGTGTAGATTACTATGAGAGTTGCCTTCAAAACCATAGTAATTTGAGAATTCATTTATGTCTAAGGTTGATGTCTGGAAAATATGTTATAACATCATCTCATGATGGAGTTCAGGATTAAGACACTGATCTTTTTGAGGCCATCAGAAAATGTTAGATGCCTGCTATGGCACCCAAAAATTTTCCCTCCCACAATTAAGACAATATCTCTCAAGACTTCTAAATGATTATAAGGTCCTTAATACTCCCAAGTGATCAAGAAGTGTGGAAGTTTCCCCAGACAATGCCTCCTCCTAAGCAAAGTATCCAAAACTAGAGTTTTGAGTTTCCTCAGGTTAAATTGATTTTCAAGGCCTCAAGTGAGATTCATAACATCCCACATGTATTCAAGAATCACCATGTCAAGTTTCAAGGCTTTCCCAATAAGTTTGACCAGTCAGATGATCCGATATGCAAAAATCAGTCAAAGTAGTTAAAAAGTCAAACTGAGGTCAACCGTGGTCAAATTAAAGTCAAACTTCAAGATTTTTTTCCAACATCACGTTTATGAAGTAAAATTCATCATTTGATCAAGATTTGATCATGATTCATCAAGAAAGTTTCAGATCATCAAGAATCAGGAGTTTCTAAATTAGGGTTTTCTTAAGAAAAGTCAACTGAACTTTGACCAGCCATAACTTTCACATGCTTCATCAAAAATTTCCCATCCAAAGCTCACTTTGAAGAAAATTGAATTCTCTACAACTTTGTGTCTCACAAGCCAAGCCTAAAAATGCTTCATTTGTAAGGTATGAGCTAAAACATTACAGGTCATTTCAAAAGTCAACAAAAAGTCAACATCTTCCAAAGAGCATAATTTGAAAATAGTAAAAGATATAGACATGAGACCAAAGAGATTTGTTATAGGACTCTTTAACCTTTCCAAAATTTCCAAGAACACCTTCATAGCCTAAAAATTGAGGGATTTATGCCTTGTCAAAGTTGGGAGATTTTTAAGGGGTGTATGAAGAAAATAAGGGCTTAAATCTATTTTTTTTCCAAATGGGCCTATCATTTTGCAACCCAATCTTCATGATAACATCAAACACGACCCAATTCAAATATTTTCTGATTTTTATAATTTATTTATTATTTATTTGGATTTTGTTCATTAAAATTCATTTTAAATCAAAATAAAATATGAAAATACAAATATTTGATTTGATTCTTCTTCTAGAAGCTCTTAAACATCATTTAAGTTGATTTGATACTCTCCAATTTCGTGCACAACCAATTTGGAAACATATCATTTGAATTTGTTTTGATATTTTTGACCATAGCTTTCTTCACAATCAAGTAACCTCAACCCATTGCCAAAAGGCCCAAATTCTTAACCTAATTTCATTACTATATAACCACAACAACATCACAAGACAAAGAAGGGAGGATGGAGAGAAAGAGGATCATATTCGTACTTTAAAATTTCATACAATTCAAAATTCGGTTTCCATAATCCACCACTTTTACAATTTGATTAAAGGTTGCAAATGAATCCTTGAGGTTTCCTGAACCTATTCCAATCATCCTCATCATCAAATTCATGCCAAATCATACAAACCAAATTCATATTCTAGCTTTTCTTTTTATTTTTTTCAATTTCAATGATTTATGCATGATTAATTGATTTGGATTACATAATATGTTTGTTTGATTGTGTAGATGGTTTCTGGATAGTTGGATTTAAGTTTCGATGAAGGAATCATAGGGCACCATGGAGAACTAAACTATTGGTTAATCAGCTGTAATCTGTTTTCGTCGATACTTCGAAGGCTGCAGTAGTGATAAGAATTCCAGGCTGACAGGTAAGTCAGGTAAGTACTACTGTTTCGATTTACTCCGAATTGTTTCCAGAAGTTCAGAAAACAATCGACGAACAATACTCTTTTAGAATAAAATTTGTAAAGATTTCGACCCTCAAAATCGCAAATTCCTCTTTTTTCTATTTTATTTGATTTATTTTCTATTTTCATATTCTCAAAAAAATCTAAAAAAAATTGCGCGTTCTTTATTTGATTTTATTAGATTTTTAACATCGTTTTAATATTTTTTAGAATTTATTTTAATCGCTTTTCTTATTTTTCATTATTTTAAAAACTGTAGTGATTTTATTTGATCTTGTTTATTTCTTTTTTTATTCTTCCAATAGTATATACCAAAAATATGCAGGTGGGAGGAAGAAGATGGTGTGTGGTGTGTGCTGATTGGCCTAGTGACAAAGACCTAAGGTTGAAAGTCTGAGGGTGTGGGTTCAACACTCATTCCCAACATTTTGGCAAAGAAACGTGGGTTCAACACTCATTCTCAACATTTTGGCAAAGAAACGTCGGTTCAACACCAACCCCCAACATTTTGGGTATCTCTAACTTTATTTTTCCCTTTTTCATCAAATTATGTATTTTCTTTGAATTTCCTTATTATTATTATTAAACTAATTTCTAAAAGATAAAACAAAATTCTTTTTTTAAAACTTATATTTCTTTATATAAACCTTTTTTTAATAATTTATCTCTTTTAATTTTATTATATTTTCTGAATTAAAATGAAACTTTTTTTATATATAATTATTAATTTATTTTCATTAATTAATAATAATTAGTAACTAGATTTTTTTTATAAATTAAAATTTTCTTTTAAACCCTAATTTTTTTTATATAACCCTAATTACTTATTAAACCTATTTTTTTTCTTTTTTTTTTTCAAACCTTAAACCTTTTCCTCTTTTTTATGTTATTCATAATCTGCCTTGTTATTGTTGCTCTGAAATTTTCCATTCGCCATTATAACTATGTAACTGTTTCTCACCTGTAAATTTTCATATTTTTATTTTTCGCCTCATAATTATGTAACTGCCCCAAAGCATTGTCATAGATTAGGAATTTTTTATTTTTTGCCTTTAATTTTCCGCCATTTATTTTTATAATTGCATGGTTAGTAAATAGGGAGTGCAAAACATGATTGAATTAAAAAGGCTTAGATAATCAAAATAATAAGATAAATATCTGAAAATAACACTCACACACGTAAGTCGATCGTAAATGATCGCCATCTGCACCTCCTAGGGTCCCCCGTCTTGGTTGCCTTCAATACATGGTCAAGTCCCTCGAACGTGGGGTGTCTTAAGCAAAGTCCCTTCACAGATAAATCATCAAGTCTCTACAGATTCAAAAGATCATAAGTCCCTTCGAGGTTGCTTACGGAATAATGATATTGTCCCTTCGAATAAATGATGATAGTCCCTACGAATTGCTAAAGACACCCTTAAGTTAACTTCTTTGACCATACGATGACCCTACGCCCATCCCTTAAACAAATCCAAGGTAATGACTACCTATTCCTTAATAATAGGGATAGTCTTACCCTTGAAAGAACATATAAGAACATGAATGACTTAGTCTAGGGTAGGTACATCATAGTTACTTACTCACTTCTTAAAATTACTTTTTTACACCTCACTTTCTTAAACATTTTTCAAAATAAGGCTTTGTATACATCCATACGAAGATCATTACAAAGTACTTAGAAAAATTTCTAATCACACACTACACTCTTCAAAAATAATTTAAGTGAGCTAAGTAACTAAGAGCCCATGGATAACCATGGATATAAAGGGTGTTAACACCTTCCCTTTATATAACCTACCCCCCGAACCCAAGTCTTTTAGAAAAGGTATTTCCCGTTCTTTTATGTCCTTTCCACTTGGATACAATAAAAGTCGGTGGCGACTCTTTCTATCCGCAACATTTGTAGAAAGTCAGTTCTCCCACCGTGTTATAGAATTGGCGACTCTGCTGGGGAATTGCTAAGTAAAAGAGGGGTACCCTTAGGAATTAGATCACTTAAATTGTTTGTCTTGTTTGCTTTATATTTATCTGTTGGGCTTATGTGTGAAAGATCCTAACCCGGATCTAGTGTACCCTAGGTAAATGATAATAGACCAAGGAAACTGTACGGTGTATACTGATATGGTTGATCTGGTGGCCATAGTTAGTGTGACTTCTTGGTTAGTGCTTATGTTCCTTAAGTAAGTTAAGGATAATATGGGGCTGCCATATGTTGTCAATACACTAACTGACTTTTAGAACCCTAATTGTCCCATCTTGGCCTTTTGAAAGTAGTGAGATAGCCGGCTTTGGTGAAGACTGAAGTTGGTTGATACTCGATACTACGCTCATTGAGATCCTAAACTTGGAGAGTTTTGGTTGGCAAGTAAGTTGCCTACTGAACAACCACCCTTGGGAAGGATCAGTGATATTGAGATCCCTTAGAACCTGGTTACTTTTGTAGGACAGGATGAACCAACTAAACTTCAAGGGAGGGTACTTACCTTTAAACCTCATGCAAGCCTTCAACCCTAGGGCTATTGTGTGACTTATTTGTGTGTGCCACATGTTTGTGATTGCGCATAACATCATGACATCATAAGCATAACATTTTAACTAACCATTTCAAGGACCAAAGGATTTATCTTTGTTCTTTGTTGCAGGTCATGGCTTCTGCTCGTAGGAATACTATTCAGATCAACTTTGTAGGGATACCTTCTAAGCTTAAGGAATTGGTCTCTCAAGTTTCTGAAAACTCCCAGTTCATCAAGAAACATGGTCACCTACTTGACTTAGTCACCTTAGGGTTTGATGAAGATATGATGAGTGTCCTATTCCAATTCTTTGATCCTAAACATCATTGCTTCACATTTCCTGACTATTAGCTGGTTCCTACAATGGAAGAGTTCTCCAAACTACTGGGTATACCTATCCTTGATCAGAGACCTTTCACAGGCTTAGAGAAAGAGCCTAAACCTGAAGTCACTGTTGCAACCCTACATCTGAAGAAATCAGACATTGTCCTAGAAACGAGAAGCGGAGTTAAGGGTATTCTTGCTAAGGTATTGATGGAGAAAGCTCAAGTGTTCTTGAAGGCTATGAGCTATGATGCTTTTAAGGAGATCCTAGACCTATTGATATATGGCTTAGTATTGTTCCCTAATCCAGACCAGTTCATAGACGTACACGCCATCGACATATTTCTGACTCACAACCCAGTGCCTACATTACTTAGAGACATCTTACATTCTCTTCAAACTTGTACTATGAAGGCGAGAGGGACTCTGATGTGCTGCATACCTTTATTCTCTAGGTGGTTTATTTCTCACCTTCGTCGATCAATGGTGAAGAATGAACAAGGGTTCAGGTGGTCTAAGAGGATCATGTCACTTTCTCATTCAGACATTAATTGGTACTCTCGGTCTATGGAGAATGTTACTATCATTGACCGTTGTGGGGAATTCCCTAATGTGCCACTCCTTGGCATAAAAGGGGGCATTACCTACAACCCTTCTTTAGCACTACGTCAGTTTGGTTATGCTCGGAGTAATGGTCCTCATGACATGCTTATTCAGGGTATTGTGTTCGACTACGACAGCGATCTTCAGGGTTACCATCAAAGGTTTATACGAGCTTAGAACAAGGTGAACAGGATTGACAACAACACTTTGGAGCCAAAGTATTCTATTCCTATGGAGCCTTATCTCAGATGGGTGTGATCTCGTGCTCAGACTCTTATGATGCCATATCCTGCTGTTCTACTAATCACTATGGAGCCTGTTGTTGAAGTAGATGTTCCTTATACCATTCTTCATCCAGACATGCCCACTGATCTGGAAAAGCTGCAGAAGTCCTGGATTCAGTTGAAAGAGCAGAGGGATACTTTTGAGACTCACTTCAGAGCTAGCCAAGAAAGAATTTTGGAGCTGATAAGGCAACTTCACGAAGAGCGGAACCTCAACAAATACCTCCACACAAAGAGGAAGCGTCCATGGGAGACTTGAAACCCTATATATTTATTTTTTGTACTTTTTTATTATTTCCTTTTATTGTAAGCCCAAGGGGCAAATTACTCTAACATTTACTAATAAAATTTTGTTTTCGAACAAATTTAAATCTTGTGGTCCTTGAAAACATTGCATATGCATCTACATACCATCTCATTTCATAACAGGTTTCCATAGCATGTTTCTCAATCTTCTCGCTGTTTATTTCAGCATAAATGGCTTTCGAACAAACTGTCAAGGATCTCCAGACTCAGAATGCTCAGTTCCAAGAAGTGATCCTGAATTTGTCCAAGGGGCAAGAAGAGTTGAAAACACTCCTCTCTGAAAATCATGAAGATAACAAGAATGGTCAGTTGGAAGAATTGCAAACTGAGATGACAGAAATGAGGATCCAGATGAATGACCAGGTGGCTCTTATTCAAAGTTTAGCTCAGGGGCAAAAAGAGCTGAGAACCTTTGTCCATAAACTTCAAAGTAATGGAGTCAGGAATCTAATTGTCAGTCAACCTCCGTTAAAACAAGCTGACGTGGTTGAAAGGAAGATTAGGATAAAAGAAGGTAAGAGACAGGTTGCCACTGATTGTTCTTCAGTTGAAGAAAAAAGACCTGTTAAGGTTAATCCACCTCAACACAAGGAATGTAGAAGACAGTTTATCAAATTCAGCACTCCAATGTCGCAAGTTCTGCAATGCTTGTTGGAGATGAAGCTAATTTCCTTGAAAAATCCTCCTCAAAATCCTAATACTTCCTCTTCTCGCTATAATCCCAAGGCAAGGTGTGGGTATTACTCCAACTATCCCGGACATGATACTAATAGTTGTTGGGCATTGAAGAAAAAGATTCAAGACCTGATTGACGAAGGAATCCTCGAGGTTACGCCAGAAGGTCAAATTGAATTCTACTATCGTCCATCAAACATTGAAGCTGCAAGACAAATTTCCCAAAGTAGCAAGAAGGAAAGCCTACCTATTCCTGTTGATATATGGGGCACCTTGGGACAACCAAGTGGTAAATTTGATTTCATGGTGAAATATAATGCTCCTAAAAGTTCACAAATTGCAATCGAAGATATTCAGCCAACTGGATGGGACAACATTTGAATTTTCATTTGTAATTTCTTTTATTTTGTTAAACACTTACTATTATGTTAAACTTTTGTTTTCATTAATGCATTGCATATGTTTGTCTTGAATTAATCCATTCGTTTCACTATATTTTGAACTATGCTTCATATTTCTCTTTTGTAATATTTAACTCCTGATAAAGCTATAAGCCTGTAGAGGGAGGATGACGAAAACAATACCATAATCTTATGCAGTATGCTTTTGAACAGACTATGCTGACGATGTACATGCATTGTTTCAATTCCTAAACAGTGGAGATATAAGGAAGTTAATCCCTAGTCAACCCTTTTGAGCCTATGAAGTAGGAGTTTTCAATCTCACGCAAATTAAAACCCTTATTCATAACCTGGGGCAGGGTAGTTACTCGGTTAACTCAACTATGCCAATTGTTTGTGTTGTACACAACTAATGATGTTTCCCTGTAATCACTAAAGTTTTCAAGTCAATATCTAGCAAAAGAAAAGCTCACTAAGTTAAAACCTATGAAGGAGACTTAGTAAAAATTGAGATGTCCCGCTGACTGTAATCTTGAAACAAACAGTTCAGGAAAAAGGAAGGGATAATAAAGTCAAAAGAAAAAAAATAGGTCACTATGAATCCTCAATAAAGAAAGATGACTGAATGTTCAAATAAATTTTTGGTTTCTGAACCATCACAAATGTCAGTGTTACGATTCCAAACTCCTCTAGAGCTTCAATGCATAAGTTAACCGAACATAGGACTGAAGAGCATTATGATGGATGGGTTGGGTACAGATAAAATTTGAGCCTTTATCTTTTGTTTCTTAAACCGTGAACCTGACCACATTACAACCCTTTAAAAGTCCTAACTGAAGCATGGTTAGTTTGAAAGCATATTGCCACAAAAAGGTATCCTGACTCCTTTAGGGCTTATTATAAAACTTGAGTTAATATCACAGTTTTCATAAAAATTGTTTTTCTAAAATAACTCTTTTTTAAAACTTCAAGACAGACATAAGCATTTCATTGTTGAATATATTTGTTTACATATAACTAAGTGTTTGACACACATAGGAGCTTATATGATGAATGTTCAAAGTGCTTCCAATAGACAAAGTTGCTTCCTGGATCAAAGCCAATATATACAAGGGGCATAGTCACTATTTCCCAATCATTAGGGCATACCAAGTTACTGCCCAATTCATTTGGGGCAATCAGGTCAAGATACAGCTATGTTTAAGTAGCTAGGGGCATATCGCCTCATCTATCTGAATTACCGAGGGTAACATTACAAAGTTCATGATGCCAGGAGCATATTATTGTGGGGCATTTTGTTTGAGGTAGCTCCATTCAGATACTTCCATTATAGGACAATTCATCCTCTACCAAGGGGCAATGCTCTCTTTCCAAATCTAATACTCGGAGCGTATATGATCCATCACAATTTGAAGACACGTCCCTCTCATTGCATTACCTTGATATTGGATTCTCAGCAGAAGCCATTGTGAAAATCAACTGTTTATGCCAGTAGTATCAAATGGTGTCAGTATCATCTCTTCGGATCCAACCATGAGAATTCTTGGGAAATTATTCAAGAAAATTAAGAACCTCAGAAGCTCTAAATCCAATTGGTTATACACTCTCAAAGTTGAAACGATTATGTTTTCGAGTTCAGCTTTACTTTTCCCTCTTTATTCAAGTAGGAAATGCTTTCCGAATTCAGGTTTACTTTTCCCTTTTTACTAAAGCGAGAAATGTCCATTGGTTATGCTTGAATGTATATATGCCTTTGAATATGATTGATGTTTACCAGAAATGCATAAAATACAATAATAACATTTACTAAGAACGAACGGAGGTAGGAATTTAACAAAGCTTCGCCGGTTCATTCCCACAGAGTAATCTTTACGAATATCCTTACAGAATACCTTAAGTAATATCTTATACTTCCAGCTTTACGAAGTCTCCAAGCAGTTTCATATCCTCCGAAGAATTGATACTCAACTACATAGGTCTCCCGGATCTATGTCTATCTCTTTTATCCTCAGTCAGGATGTTCAGGAACTTAATCCTTCAATAAAAAGCACGATGAACGAAAACGGGAGTTCCTAAGTATGATATTCTTAAAACAAGACGGGAACGAAGTCTTCATTCTCTTCAGCAACAAATCGGGATTTATTTTCTCCAGTCAGCAGTTGTTCTACGAAGCTACTTATACGCTTCAGTTACATAATTCATTCGTACATACATCATATCATATCGTATCATATCATACGCATTCTCATAAAATATTATCTTACAGATTGTTATATATATTTGATCCAAACTAACCTTGTTTTTCAGGTTAATTCTCCAGTAGAAAAAATTCATCAACAACTTACCTTGGGCCGTCGTTTATTCTTCCCAATGGTTATCTTGTTACATCGGGCCGTCGTTTATTCTTCCCGAAGGTTATCTCATTTTGGGTCATTGTTTATTCTTCCCAAAAGCCAACTTACCTTGGTCCATCGTTTATTCTTCCCAATGGTTATCTTGTTACCTCGGGCCGTCGTTTATTCTTCCCGAAGGTTATATCATTTTGTCCCGTCGAATATTCTTCCCAAAAATCAACTTACCTTGGGCCGTCGTTTATTCTTCCCAATGGTTATTTCGTTACCTCGGGCCGTCGTTTATTCTCCCCGAATGTTATCTCATTTTGGGTCGTCGTTTATTCTTCCCAAAAGTCAACTTACCTTGGGCCGTCGTTTATTCTTCCCAATGGTTATCTTGTTACATCGGGCCGTCATTTATTCTTCCCGAAGGTTATCTCATTTTGGGCCGTCGTTTATTCTTCCCAAAAGTTAACTTACCTTGGGCCATCGTTTATTCTTCACAGAGGTTATCTTATTACCTCAGGCCGTCGTTTATTCTTCCCGAAGGTTATCTCATTTTTGGGCCGTCGTTTATTCTTCCCAAAAGCCAACTTAACTTGGGACGTCGTTTATTCTTCCCAATGGTTATCTTGTTACCTCGAGCCGTCATTTATTCTTCCCGAAGGTTATCTCATTTTGGGTCGTCGTTTATTCTTCCCAAAAGCCGACTTACCTTAGGCCGTCGTTTATTCTTCCCAATGGTTATCTTGTTACCTCGGGCCGTCGTTTATTCTTCCTGAAGGTTATCTCATTTTTGGCCCGTCGTTTATTCTTCCCAAAAGCCGACTTACCTTGGACCGTCGTTTATTCTTCCCAATGGTTATCTTATTACCTCGGGCTGTCGTTTATTCTTCCCGAAGGTTATCTCTTTTTTGGCCCGTCGTTTATTCTTCCCAAAAGTCAACTTACCTTTGGCCATCGTTTATTCTTCCCAATGGTTATCTTATTACCTCAGGCCGTCGTTTATTCTTCCCGAAGGTTATCTCATTTTTGGGCCGTCGTTTATTCTTCCCAAAAGTCAACTTATCTTGGACCGTCGTTTATTCTTCAAAAAAGCCAACTTACCTTGGGCCGTTGTTTATTCTTCCCAATGGTTATCTTGTTACCTCGGGCCGTCGTTTAATCTTCCCGAAGTTTATCTCATTTTGGGGCGTCGTTTATTCTTCACAAAAGCTAATTTACCTTGGGCCGTTGTTTATTCTTCCCAATGGTTACCCTGGTACCTCGGGTCGTCGTTTTTTCTTCCCGCAGGTTATCTCATTTTGGGCCGTCGTTTCTTCTTCCCAAATGTCAACTTACCTTGGGCAGTCGTTTATTCTTCCCTATGGTTACCTTGCTACCTCGGGATGTCGTTTATTCTTCCCGAAGGTTATCTCATTTTTGGGTCGTCGTTTATTCTTCCCAAAAGCCAACTTACCTTGGGCCGTCGTTTATTCTTCCCAATGGTTATTTCCTTACCTCGGGCCATTGTTTATTCTTCCCACAGGTTATCTTGTTTTTGGGCCGTCTTTTATTCTTCCCAAAAGCCAACTTACCTTGGGCCGTCGTTTATTCTTCCCAATGGTTATCTTATTAACTCAGGCCGATGTTTATTCTTCCCTGTAGGTTATCTCATTTTAATGTCGTCGTTTATTCTTCCTAAAAGCCAACTTACCTTGGGCCGTCGTTTATTATTTCAAACGGTTATCTTGTTACCTCGGGCCGTCATTTATTCTTCTCACAGGTTATCTCATTTTGGGCCTTCGTTTATTCTTCCCAAAAGTCAACTTACCTTGGGCCGTCGTTTATTCTTCTCAATGGTTATCTTGTTACCTCGGGCCGTCGTTTATTCCCATAGGTTATCTCATTTTGGGCCGTCGTTTATTCTTCCCAATGGTTATTTTGTTATCTCGGGCCGTCATTTATTCTTCCCGAAGGTTATCTCATTTTGTCCTGTCGATTATTCTTCCCAAAAATCAACTTACCTTGGGCCGTCGTTTATTCTTCCCAATGGTTATATTATTACCTCGGGCAGTCGTTTATTCTTCCCGAAGGTTATCTCATTTTGGGCCGTCGTTTATTCTTCCCAAAAGTTAACTTACCTTGGGTCGTCGATTATTCTTCCCAATGGTTATCTTGTTACATCGGGCCATCGTTTATTCTTCTTGAAGGTTATCTCATTTTGGGCCGTCGTTTATTCTTCCCAAAAGTCAACTTACCTTGGGTCATCGTTTATTCTTCACAAAGGTTATCTTATTACCTCGGGCCGTCGTTTTTTCTTCCCGAAGGTTATCTCATTTTAGGGCCGTTGTTTATTCTGCCCAAAAGCCAACTTACCTTGGGAAGTCGTTTAATCTTCCCAATAGTTATCTTGTTACCTCGGGCCGTCATTTATTCTTCCCGAAGGTTATGTCATTTTGGGCCGTCATTTATTCTTCCCAAAAGCCGACTTAAATTGGGTCGTTGTTTATTCTTCCCAATGGTTATCTTATTACCTCGGGCTGTCGTTTATTCTTCCCGAAGGTTATCTCATTTTTGGCCCGTCGTTTATTCTTCCCAAAAGTCAACTTACCTTGGGCCGTCGTTTATTCTTCCCAATGGTTATCTTATTACCTCTGGCCGTCGTTTATTCTTCCCGAAGGTTATCTCATTTTTGGGCCGTCGTTTATTCTTCCCAAAAGCCGACTTAAATTGGGTCGTCGTTTATTCTTCCCAATGGTTAGCTTATTACCTCGGGCTGTCGTTTATTCTTCCCGAAGGTTATCTCATTTTTGGCCCGTCGTTTATTCTTCCCAATAGTCAACTTACCTTGGGCCGTCGTTTATTCTTCCCAATGGTTATCTTATTATCTCAGGCCATCGTTTATTCTTCCCGAAGGTTATCTCATTTTTGGGCCGCCGTTTATTCTTCCCAAAAGTCAACTTATCTTGGACCGTCGTTTATTATTCCCAAATGCCAACTTACCTTGGGACGTTGTTTATTCTTCCCAATGGTTATCTTGTTACCTCGAGCCGTCGTTTATTCTTCCCGAAGGTTATCTCATTTTGGGGCGTCGTTTATTCTTCACAAAAGCCAATTTACCTTGGGCCGTTGTTTATTCTTCCCAATGGTTACCCTGTTACCTCGGGTCGTCGTTTTTTCTTCCCGCAGGTTATCTCATTTTGGGCCGTCGTATATTCTTCCCAAAAGTTAACTTACCTTGGGTCGTCGTTTATTCTTCCCTATGGTTACCTTGCTACCTTGGGCCGTAGTTTATTCTTCCCGAAGGTTATCTCATTTTTGGGTCGTCGTTTATTCTTCCCAAAATCCAACTTACCTTGGGCCGTCGTTTATTCTTCCCAATGGTTATTTCGTTACCTCGGGCCTTCGTTTATTCTTCCCGCAGGTTATCTCGTTTTTGGGCCGTCGTTTATTCTTCCCAAAAGCGAAGTTACCTTGGGCCGTCGTTTATTCTTCCCGAAGGTTTCTCATTTTGGGCCGTCGTTTATTCTTCCCAAAAGTCAACTTACCTTGGGCCATCGTTTATTCTTCACAAAGGTTATCTTATTACCTCAGGCCGTCGTTTATTCTTCCCGAAGGTTATCTCATTTTTGGGCCGTCGTGTATTCTTCCCAAAAGCCAACTTACCTTGGGAAGTCGTTTATTCTTCCCAATGGTTAACTTGTTACCTCGGGCCGTCATTTATTCTTCCCTAAGGTTATCTCATTTTGGGCCGTCGTTTATGCTTCCCAAAAGCCGACTTACCTTGGGTCGTCGTTTATTCTTCCCAGTGGTTATCTTATTACCTCGGGCTATCGTTTATTCTTCCCGAAGGTTATCTCTTTTTTGGCCCGTCGTTTATTCTTCCCAAAAGTCAACTTACCTTTGGCCATCGTTTATTCTTCCCAATGGTTATCTTATTACCTCAGGCCGTCGTTTATTCTTCCCGAAGGTTATCTCATTTTTAAGCCGTCGTTTATTCTTCCCAAAAGTCAACTTATCTTGGACCGTCGTTTATTCTTCCCAAAAGCCAACTTACCTTGGGCCGTTGTTTATTCTTCCCAATGGTTATCTTGTTACCTCGGGCCGTCGTTTATTCTTACCGAAGGTTATCTCATTTTGGGGCGTCGTTTATTCTTCACAAAAGACAATTTACCTTGGGTCGTTGTTTATTCTTCCCAATGGTTACCCTGTTACCTCGGGTCGTCGTTTTTTCTTCCCGCAGGTTTTCTCATTTTGGGGCGTCGTTTATTCTTTCCAAATGTCAACTTACCTTGGGCCGTCGTTTATTCTTCCCTATGGTTACCTTGCTACCTCGGGCTATCGTTTATTCTTCCCGAAGGTTATCTCATTTTTGGGTCGTCGTTTTTTCTTCCCAAAAGCCAACTTACATTTGGCCGTCGTTTATTCTTCCCAATGGTTATTTCGTTACCTCGGGCCGTCGTTTATTCTTCCCGCAGGTTATCTCGTTTTTGGGCCGTCGTTTATTCTTCCCAAAAGCCAACTTAACTTGGGCCGTCGTTTATTCTTCCCAATGGTTATCTTATTAACTCAGGCCGACGTTTATTCTTCCCTGTAGGTTATCTCATTTTTATGCCGTCGTTTATTCTTCCTAAAAGCCATCTTACCTTGGGCCGTCGTTTATTATTCCAAACGGTTATCTTGTTACCTCGGGCCGTCGTTTATTCTTCTCACAGGTTATCTCGTTTTGGGCCTTCGTTTATTCTTCTCAAAAGTCAACTTACCTTGGGTCATCGTTTATTCTTCCCAATGGTAATCTTGTTACCTCGGGCCGTCGTTTATTCTTCCCGCAGGTTATCTCATTTTGGGCCGTCATTTATTCTTCCCAATGGTTATTTTGTTAACTCGGGCCGTCGTTTATTCTTCCCGAAGGTTATCTCATTTTGTCCTGTCGATTATTCTTCCCAAAAATCAACTTTCCTTGGGCCGTCTTTTATTCTTCCCAATGGTTATATTATTACCTCGGGCAGTCGTTTATTCTTCCCGAAGGTTATCTTATTTTGGTCCGTCGTTTATTCTTCCCAAAAGTTAACTTACCTTGGGCCGTGGATTATTCTTCCCAATGGTTATCTTGTTACATCGGGCCATCGTTTATTCTTCCAGAAGGTTATCTCATTTTGGGCCGTCGTTTATTCTTCCCAAAAGTCAACTTACCTTGGGTCATCGTTTATTCTTCACAAAGGTTATCTTATTACCTCGGGCCGTCGTTTATTCTTCCCGAAGGTTACCTCATTTTTGGGCCGTTGTTTATTCTGCCCAAAAGCCAACTTACCTTGGGAAGTCGTTTAATCTTCCCAATGGTAATCTTGTTACCTCGGGCCGTCATTTATTCTTCCCGAAGGTTATGTCATTTTGGGCCGTCATTTATTCTTCCCAAAAGCCGACTTAAATTGGGTCGTTGTTTATTCTTCCCAATGGTTATCTTATTACCTCGAGCTGTCGTTTATTCTTCCCGAAGGTTATCTCATTTTTGGCCCGTCGTTTATTCTTCCCAAAAGTCAACTTACCTTGGGCCGTCGTTTATTCTTCCCAATGGTTATCTTATTACCTCTGGCCGTCGTTTATTCTTCCCGAAGGTTATCTCATTTTTGGGCTGTCGTTTATTCTTCCCAAAAGCCGACTTAAATTGGGTCGTCGTTTATTCTTCCCAATGGTTAGCTTATTACCTCGGGCTGTCGTTTATTCTTCCCGAAGGTTATCTCATTTTTGGCCCGTCGTTTATTCTTCCCAAAAGTCAACTTACCTTGGGCCGTCGTTTATTCTTCCCAATGGTTATCTTATACCCTCAGGCCGTCGTTTATTCTTCCCGAAGGTTATCTCATTTTTAAGCCGTCGTTTATTCTTCCCAAAAGTCAACTTATCTTGGACCGTCGTTTATTATTCCCAAAAGCCAACTTACCTTGGGACGTTGTTTATTCTTCCCAATGGTTATCTTGTTACCTCGAGCCGTCGTTTATTCTTCCCGAAGGTTATCTCATTTTGGGCCGTCGTAAATTCTTCCCAAAAGTCAACTTACCTTGGACCGTCGTTTATTCTTCACAAAGGTTATCTTATTACCTCGGGCCGTCGTTTATTCTTCCCGAAGGTTATCTCATTTTTGGGCCGTCGTTTATTCTTCCCAAAAGCCAACTTACCTTGGGAAGTCGTTTATTCTTCCCAATGGTTAACTTGTTACCTCGGGCAATCATTTATTCTTCCCGAAGGTTATCTCATTTTGGGCCGTCGTTTATTCTTCCCAAAAGCCGACTTACCTTGGGTCGTCGTTTATTCTTCCCAATGGTTATCTTATTACCTCGGGCTGTCGTTTATTCTTCCCGAAGGTTATCTCTTTTTTGGCCCGTCGTTTATTCTTCCCAAAAGTCAACTTACCTTTGGCCGTCTTTTATTCTTCCCAATGGTTATCTTATTACCTCAGGCCGTCGTTTATTCTTCCCGAAGGTTATCTCATTTTTGGGCCGTCGTTTATTCTTCCCAAAAGTCAACTTATCTTGGACCGTCATTTATTCTTCCCAAAAGCCAACTTACCTTGGGCCGTTGTTTATTCTTCCCAATGGTTATCTTGTTACCTCGGGCCGTCGTTTATTCTTCCCGAAGGTTATCTCATTTTGGGGCGTCGTTTATTCTTCACAAAAGACAATTTACCTTGGGCCGTTGTTTATTCTTCCCAATGGTTACCCTGTTACCTCGGGTCGTCGTTTTTTCTTCCCGCAGGTTTTCTCATTTTGGGCCGTCGTTTATTCTTCCCAAATGTCAACTTACCTTGGGCCGTCGTTTATTCTTCCCTATGGTTACCTTGCTACCTCGGGCTATCGTTTATTCTTCCCGAAGGTTATCTCATTTTTGGGTCGTCGTTTATTCTTCCCAAAAGCCAACTTACATTTGGCCGTCGTTTATTCTTCCCAATGGGTATTTCGTTACCTCGGGCCGTCGTTTATTCTTCCCGCAGGTTATCTCGTTTTTGGGCCGTCGTTTATTCTTCCCAAAAGCCAACTTAACTTGGGCCGTCGTTTATTCTTCCCAATGGTTATCTTATTAACTCAAGCCGACGTTTATTCTTCCCTGTAGGTTATCTCATTTTTATGCCGTCGTTTATTCTTCCTAAAAGCCAACTTACCTTGGGCCGTCGTTTATTATTCCAAACGGTTATCTTGTTACCTCGGGCCGTCGTTTATTCTTCTCGCAGGTTATCTCGTTTTGGGCCTTCGTTTATTCTTCTCAAAAGTCAACTTACCTTGGGTCGTCGTTTATTCTTCCCAATGGTTATCTTGTTACCTCGGGCCGTCGTTTATTCTTCCCGCAGGTTATCTCATTTTGGGCCGTCATTTATTCTTCCCAATGGTTATTTTGTTAACTCGGGCCGTCGTTTATTCTTCCCGAAGGTTATCTCATTTTGTAACGTCGATTATTCTTCCCAAAAATCAACTTACCTTGGGCCGTCGTTTATTCTTCCCAATGGTTATTTTATTACCTCGGGCAGTCGTTTATTCTTCCCGAAGGTTATCTCTTTTTTGGCCCGTCGTTTATTCTTCCCAAAAGTCAACTTACCTTTGGCCGTCTTTTATTCTTCCCAATGGTTATCTTATTACCTCAGGCCGTCGTTTATTCTTCCCGAAGGTTATCTCATTTTTGGGCCGTCGTTTATTCTTCCCAAAAGTCAACTTATCTTGGACCGTCATTTATTCTTCCCAAAAGCCAACTTACCTTGGGCCGTTGTTTATTCTTCCCAATGGTTATCTTGTTACCTCGGGCCGTCGTTTATTCTTCCCGAAGGTTATCTCATTTTGGGGCGTCGTTTATTCTTCACAAAAGACAATTTACCTTGGGCCGTTGTTTATTCTTCCCAATGGTTACCCTGTTACCTCGGGTCGTCGTTTTTTCTTCCCGCAGGTTTTCTCATTTTGGGCCGTCGTTTATTCTTCCCAAATGTCAACTTACCTTGGGCCGTCGTTTATTCTTCCCTATGGTTACCTTGCTACCTCGGGCTATCGTTTATTCTTCCCGAAGGTTATCTCATTTTTGGGTCGTCGTTTATTCTTCCCAAAAGCCAACTTACATTTGGCCGTCGTTTATTCTTCCCAATGGTTATTTCGTTACCTCGGGCCGTCGTTTATTCTTCCCGCAGGTTATCTCGTTTTTGGGCCGTCGTTTATTCTTCCCAAAAGCCAACTTAACTTGGGCCGTCGTTTATTCTTCCCAATGGTTATCTTATTAACTCAAGCCGACGTTTATTCTTCCCTGTAGGTTATCTCATTTTTATGCCGTCGTTTATTCTTCCTAAAAGACAACTTACCTTGGGCCGTCGTTTATTATTCCAAACGGTTATCTTGTTACCTCGGGCCGTCGTTTATTCTTCTCGCAGGTTATCTCGTTTTGGGCCTTCGTTTATTCTTCTCAAAAGTCAACTTACCTTGGGTCGTCGTTTATTCTTCCCAATGGTTATCTTGTTACCTCGGGCCGTCGTTTATACTTCCCGCAGGTTATCTCATTTTGGGCCGTCATTTATTCTTCCCAATGGTTATTTTGTTAACTCGGGCCGTCGTTTATTCTTCCCGAAGGTTATCTCATTTTGTCACGTCGATTATTCTTCCCAAAAATCAACTTACCTTGGGCCGTCGTTTATTCTTCCCAATGGTTATTTTATTACCTCGGGCAGTCGTTTATTCTTCCCGAAGGTTATCTCATTTTGGGCTGTCGTTTATTCTTCCCAAAAGTCAACTTACCTTGGGTCGTCGTTTATTCTTCACAAAGGTTATCTTATTACCTCGGGCTGTCGTTTATTCTTCCCGAAGGTTATCTCATTTTTGGCCCGTCGTTTATTCTTCCCAAAAGTCAACTTACCTTGGGCCGTCGTTTATTCTTCCCAATGGTTATCTTATTACCTCAGGCCGTCGTTTATTCTTCCCGAAGGTTATCTCATTTTTGGGCAGTCGTTTATTCTTCCCAAAAGTCAACTTATCTTGGACCGTCGTTTATTCTTCCCAAAAGCCAACTTACCTTGGGCCGCTGTTTATTCTTCCCAATGGTTATCTTGTTACCTCGAGCCGTCGTTTATTCTTCCCGAAGGTTATCTCATTTTGGGGCGTCATTTATTCTTCACAAAAGCCAATTTACCTTGGGCCGTTGTTTATTCTTCCCAATGGTTACCCTGTTACCTCGGGTCGTTGTTTTTTCTTCCTGCAGGTTATCTCATTTTGGGCCGTCGTATATTCTTCCCAAAAGTCAACTTACCTTGGGCCGTCGTTTATTCTTCCCTATGGTTACCTTGCTACCTTGGGCCGTCGTTTATTCTTCCCGAAGGTTATCTCATTTTTGGGTCGTCGTTTATTCTTCCCAAAAGCCAACTTACCTTGGGCCGTCGTTTATTCTTCCCTATGGTTATTTCGTTACCTCGGGCCGTCGTTTATTCTTCCCGCAGGTTATCTCGTTTTTTGGCCGTCGTTTATTCTTCCCAAAAGCCAACTTACCTTGGGCCGTCGTTTATTCTTCCCAAAAGCGAACTTACCTTGGGCCGTCGTTTATTCTTCCCGAAGGTTATCTCATTTTGGGCCGTCGTTTATTCTTCCCAAAAGTCAACTTACCTTGGGCCGTCGTTTATTCTTCCCAATGGTTATCTTGTTACATCGGGCCATCGTTTATTCTTCCTGAAGGTTATCTCATTTTTGGCCGTCGTAAATTCTTCCCAAAAGTCAACTTACCTTGGGCCGTCGTTTATTCTTCACAAAGGTTATCTTATTACCTAGGGCTGTCGTTTATTCTTCCCGAAGGTTATCTCATTTTTGGGCCGTCGTTTATTCTTCCCAAAAGTCAACTTATCTTGGACCGTCATTTATTCTTCCCAAAAGCCAACTTACCTTGGGCCGTTGTTTATTCTTCCCAATGGTTATCTTGTTACCTCGGGCCGTCGTTTTTTCTTCCCGAAGGTTATCTCATTTTGGGGCGTCATTTATTCTTCACAAAAGACAATTTACCTTGGGCCGTTGTTTATTCTTCCCAATGGTTACCCTGTTACCTCGGGTCGTCGTTTTTTCTTCCCGCAGGTTTTCTCATTTTGGGCCGTCGTTTATTCTTCCCAAAAGTCAACTTACCTTGGACCGTCGTTTATTCTTCCCTATGGTTACCTTGCTACCTCGGGCTATCGTTTATTCTTCCCGAAGGTTATCTCATTTTTGGGTCGTCGTTTATTCTTCCCAAAAGCCAACTTACATTTGGCCGTCGTTTATTCTTCCCAATGGTTATTTCGTTACCTCGGGCCGTCGTTTATTCTTCCCGCAGGTTATCTCGTTTTTGGGCCGTCGTTTATTCTTCCCAATGGTTATCTTATTAACTCAGGCCGATGTTTATTCTTCCCTGTAGGTTATCTCATTTTTATGCCGTCGTTTATTCTTCCTAAAAGCCAACTTACCTTGGGCCGTCGTTTATTATTCCAAACGGTTATCTTGTTACCTCGGGCCGTCGTTTATTCTTCTCGCAGGTTATCTCGTTTTGGGCCTTCGTTTATTCTTCTTAAAAGTCAACTTACCTTGGGTCGTCGTTTATTCTTCCCAATGGTTATCTTGTTACCTCGGGCCGTCGTTTATTCTTCCCGCAGGTTATCTCATTTTGGGCCGTCATTTATTCTTCCCAATGGTTATTTTGTTAACTCGGGCCGTCGTTTATTCTTCCCGAAGGTTATCTCATTTTGTCCTGTCGATTATTCTTTCCAAAAATCAACTTACCTTGGGCCGTCGTTTATTCTTCCCAATGGTTATTTTATTACCTCGGGCAGTCGTTTATTCTTCCCGAAGGTTATCTCATTTTGGGCTGTCGTTTATTCTTCCCAAAAGTCAAATTACCCTGGGTCGTCGTTTATTCTTCACAAAGGTTATCTTATTACCTCGCGCTGTCGTTTATTCTTCCCGAAGGTTATCTCATTTTTGGCCCGTCGTTTATTCTTCCCAAAAGTCAACTTACCTTGGGTCGTCGTTTATTCTTCCTAATGGTTATCTTATTACCTCAGGCCGTCGTTTATTCTTCCCGAAGGTTATCTCATTTTTGGGCAGTCGTTAATTCTTCCCAAAAGTCAACTTATCTTGGACCGTCGTTTATTCTTCCCAAAAGCCAACTTACCTTGGGCCGCTGTTTATTCTTCCCAATGGTTATCTTGTTACCTCGAGCCGTCGTTTATTCTTCCCGAAGGTTATCTCATTTTGGGGCGTCGTTTATTCTTCACAAAAGCCAATTTACCTTGGGCCGTTGTTTATTCTTCCCAATGGTTACCTTGTTACCTCGGGTCGTTGTTTTTTCTTCCCGCAGGTTATCTCATTTTGGGCCGTCGTATATTCTTCCCAAAAGTCAACTTACCTTGGGCCGTCGTTTATTCTTCCCTATGGTTACCTTGCTACCTTGGGCCGTCGTTTATTCTTCCCGAAGGTTATCTCATTTTTGGGTCGTCGTTTATTCTTCCCAAAAGCCAACTTACCTTGGGCCGTCGTTTATTCTTCCCTATGGTTATTTCGTTACCTCGGGCCGTCGTTTATTCTTCCCGCAGGTTATCTCGTTTTTGGGCCGTCGTTTATTCTTAAAAAAAGGCAACTTACCTTGGGCCGTCGTTTATTCGTCCCAAAAGCGAACTTACCTTGGGCCGTCGTTTATTCTTCCCGAAGGTTATCTCATTTTGGGCCGTCGTTTATTCTTCCCAAAAGTCAACTTACCTTGGGCCGTCGTTTATTCTTCCCAATGGTTATCTTGTTACATCGGGCCATCGTTTATTCTTCCCGAAGGTTATCTCATTTTGGGCCGTCGTAAATTCTTCCCAAAAGTCAACTTACCTTGGGCCGTCGTTTATTCTTCACAAAGGTTATCTTATTACCTCGGGCCGTCGTTTATTCTTCCCGAAGGTTATCTCATTTTTGGGCCGTCGTTTATTCTTCCCAAAAGTCAACTTATCTTGGGAAGTCATTTATTCTTCCCAATGGTTATCTTGTTACTTCGGGCCGTCATTTATTCTTCCCGAAGGTTATCTCATTTTGGGCCGTCGTTTACTCTTCCCAAAAGCCGACTTACCTTGGGCCGTCGTTTATTCTTCCCAATGGTTATCTTATTACCTCGGGCTGTCGTTTATTCTTCCCGAAGGTTATCTCTTTTTTGGCCCGTCGTTTATTCTTCCCAAAAGTCAACTTACCTTTGGCCGTCGTTTATTCTTCCCAATGGTTATCTTATTACCTCAGGCCGTCGTTTATTCTTCCCGAAGGTTATCTCATTTTTGGGCCGTCGTTTATTCTTCCCAAAAGTCAACTTATCTTGGAACGTCGTTTATTCTTCCAAAAAGCCAACTTACCTTGGGCCGTTGTTTATTCTTCCCAATGGTTATCTTTTTACCTCGGGCCGTCGTTTATTCTTCCCGAAGGTTATCTCATTTTGTGGCGTCGTTTATTCTTCACAAAAGAAAATTTACCTTGGGCCGTTGTTTATTCTTCCCAATGGTTACCCTGTTACCTCGGGTCGTCGTTTTTTCTTCCCGCAGGTTATCTCATTTTGGGCCGTCGTTTATTCTTCCCAATGTCAACTTACCTTGGGCCGTCGTTTATTCTTCCCTATGGTTACCTTGCTACCTCATGTTGTCGTTTATTCTTCCCGAAGGTTATCTAATTTTTGGGTCGTTGTTTATTCTTCCCAAAAGCCAACTTACCTTTGGCCATCGTTTATTCTTCCCAATGGTTATTTCGTTACCTCCGGCCGTCGTTTATTCTTCCCGCAGGTTATCTCGTTTTTGGGCCGTCGTTTATTTTTCCCAAAAGCCAACTTAACTTGGGCCGTCGTTTATTCTTCCCAATGGTTATCTTATTAACTCTGGCCGACGTTTATTCTTCCCTGTAGGTTATCTCATTTTTAAGCCGTCGTTTATTCTTCCTAAAAGCCAACTTACCTTGGGCCGTCGTTTATTATTCCAAACGGTTATCTTGTTACCTCGGGCCGTCGTTTATTCTTCTCGCAGGTTATCTCGTTTTGGGCCTTAGTTTATTCTTCTCAAAACTCAACTTACCTTGGGTCGTCGTTTATTCTTCCCAATGGTTATCTTGTTACCTCGGGCCGTCGTTTATTCTTCCCGCAGGTTATCTCATTTTGGGCCGTCATTTATTCTTCCCAATGGTTATTTTGTTAACTCGGGCCGTCGTTTATTCTTCCCGAATGTTATCTCATTTTGTCCCGTCGATTATTCTTCCCAAAAATCAACATACCTTGGGCTGTCGTTTATTCTTCCCAATGGTTATTTTGTTAACTCGGGCCGTCATTTATTCTTCCAGAAGGTTATCTCATTTTGTCCCGTTGGTTATTCTTCCCAAAAATCAACTTAACTTGGGCCGTTGTTTATTCTTCCCAATGGTTATTTTATTACCTCGGGCCGTCATTTATTCTTCCCGAAGGTTATCTCATTTTGGGCCGTCGTTTATTCTTCCCAAAAGTCAACTTACCTTGGGCCGTCGATTATTCTTCCCAATGGTTATCTAGTTACATCGGGCCATCGTTTATTCTTCCCGAAGGTTATCTCATTTTGGGCCGTCGTTTATTCTTCCCAAAAGTCAATTTACCTTGGGCCGTCGTTTATTCTTCACAAAGGTTATCTTATTAACTCGGGCCATCGTTTATTCTTCCCGAAGGTTATCTCATTTTTGGGCCGTCGTTTATTCTTCCGAAAAGCCAACTTACCTTGGGAAGTCGTTTATTCTTCCCAATGGTTATCTTGTTACCTCAGGCCGTCATTTATTCTTCCCGAAGGTTATCTCATTTTGGGCCGTTGTTTATTCTTCCCAAAAGCCGACTTACCTTGGGCCGTCGTTTATTCTTCCCAATGGTTATCTTATTACCTCGGGCTGTCGTTTATTCTTCCCGAAGGTTATCTCATTTTTGGCCCGTCGTTTATTCTTCCCAAAAGTCAACTTACCTTGGGCCGTCGTTTATTCTTCCCAATGGTTAACTTATTACCTCAGGCCATCGTTTATTCTTCCCGAAGGTTATCACATTTTTGGGCCGTCGTTTATTCTTCCCAAAAGTCAACTTATTTTGGACCGTCGTTTATTCTTCCCAAAAGCAACCTTACCTTGGGCCGTCGTTTATTCTTCCCAATGGTTATCTTGTTACCTCGGCCCGTCGTTTATTCTTCCCGAAAGTTATCTCATTTTGGGCCGTCGTTTATTCTTCACAAAAGCCAATTTACCTTGGGCCATGGTTTATTCTTCCCAATGTTTACCCTGTTACCTCGGGTCGTCGTTTTTTTCCCCGTAGGTTATCTCATTTTGGGCCGTCGTTTATTCTTCCCAAAAGTCAACTTACCTTGGGCCGTCGTTTATTCTTCCCTATGGTTACCTTGCTACCTCGGGCTGTCGTTTATTCTTCCCGAAGGTTATCTCATTTTTGGGTCGTCGTTTATTCTTCCCAAAAGCCAACTTACCTTTGGCCGTCGTTTATTCTTCCCAATGGTTATTTCGTTACCTCGGGCCGTCGTTTATTCTTCCCGCAGGTTATCTCGTTTTTGGGCCGTCGTTTATTCTTCCCAAAAGCCAACTTACCTTGTGCCGTCGTTTATTCATCCCAATGGTTATCTTATTAACTCAGGCCGACGTTTATTCTTCCCTGTAGGTTATCTCATTTTTATGTCATCGTTTATTCTTCCTAAAAGCAAACTTACCTTGGGCCATCGTTTATTATTTCAAACGGTTATCTTGTTACCTCGGGCCGTCGTTTATTCTTCTCGCAGGTTATCTCATTTTGGGTCTTCGTTTATTCTTCCCAAAAGTCAACTTACCTTGTGCCGTCGTTTATTCTTCTCAATGGTTATCTTGTTACCTCGGACCGTCGTTTATTCTTCCCACAGGTTATCTCATTTTGGGCCGTCGTTTATTCTTCCCAATGGTTATATTGTTACCTCGGGCCGTCGTTTATTCTTCCCGAAGGTTATATCATTTATTCCCGTCGATTATTCTTCCCAAAAATCAACTTACCTTCGGCCGTCGTTTATTCTTCCCAATGGTTATTTTATTACCTCGGGCCGTCATTTATTCTTCCCAAAGGTTATCTCATTTTGGGCCGTCGTTTATTCTTCCCAAAAGTCAACTTACCTTGGGCCGTCGTTTATTCTTCCCAATGGTTATCTTGTTACATCGGGCCATCGTTTATTCTTCCCGAAGGTTATCTCATTTTGGGCCGTCGTTTATTCTTCCCAAAATTCAATTTACCTTGGGCCGTCGTTTATTCTTCACAAAGGTTATCTTATTACCTCGGGCCATCGTTTATTCTTCCCGAAGGTTATCTCATTTTTGGGCCGTCGTTTATTCTTCCAAAAAGCCAACTTACCTTGGGAAGTCGTTTATTCTTCCCAATGGTTATCTTGTTACCTCAGGCCGTCATTTATTCTTCCCGAAGGTTATCTCATTTTGGGCCGTTGTTTATTCTTCCCAAAAGCCGACTTACCTTGGGCCGTCGTTTATTCTTCCCAATGGTTATCTTATTACCTCGGGCTTTCGTTTATTCTTCCCGAAGGTTATCTCATTTTTGGCCCGTCGTTTATTCTTCCCAAAAGTCAACTTACCTTGGGCCGTCGTTTATTCTTCCCAATGGTTAACTTATTACCTCAGGCCATCGTTTATTCTTCCCGAAGGTTATCACATTTTTGTGCCGTCGTTTATTCTTCCCAAAAGTCAACTTATTTTGGACCGTCGTTTATTCTTCCCAAAAGCAACCTTACCTTGGGCCGTCGTTTATTCTTCCCAATGGTTATCTTGTTACCTCGGCCCGTCGTTTATTCTTCCCGAAAGTTATCTCATTTTGGGCCGTCGTTTATTCTTCACAAAAGCCAATTTACCTTGGGCCATGGTTTATTCTTCCCAATGTTTACCCTGTTACCTCGGGTCGTCGTTTTTTTCCCCGTAGGTTATCTCATTTTGGGCCGTCGTTTATTCTTCCCAAAAGTCAACTTACCTTGGGCCGTCGTTTATTCTTCCCTATGGTTACCTTGCTACCTCGGGCTGTCGTTTATTCTTCCCGAAGGTTATCTCATTTTTGGGTCGTCGTTTATTCTTCCCAAAAGCCAACTTACCTTTGGCCGTCGTTTATTCTTCCCAATGGTTATTTCGTTACCTCGGGCCGTCGTTTATTCTTCCCGCAGGTTATCTCGTTTTTGGGCCGTCGTTTATTCTTCCCAAAAGCCAACTTACCTTGTGCCGTCGTTTATTCATCCCAATGGTTATCTTATTAACTCAGGCCGACGTTTATTCTTCCCTGTAGGTTATCTCATTTTTATGTCATCGTTTATTCTTCCTAAAAGCCAACTTACCTTGGGCCGTTGTTTATTATTTCAAACGGTTATCTTGTTACCTCGGGCCGTCGTTTATTCTTCTCGCAGGTTATCTCATTTTGGGTCTTCGTTTATTCTTCCCAAAAGTCAACTTACCTTGTGCCGTCGTTTATTCTTCTCAATGGTTATATTGTTACCTCGGGCCGTCGTTTATTCTTCCCACAGGTTATCTCATTTTGGGCCGTCGTTTATTCTTCCCAATGGTTATATTGTTACCTCGGGCCGTCGTTTATTCTTCCCGAAGGTTATATCATTTAGTCCCGTCGATTATTCTTCCCAAAAATCAACTTACCTTGGGCCGTCGTTTATTCTTCCCAATGGTTATTTTATTACCTCGGGCCGTCATTTATTCTTCCCAAAGGTTATCTCATTTTGGGCCGTCGTTTATTCTTCCCAAAAGTCAAGTTACCTTGGGCCGTCGTTTATTCTTCCCAATGGTTATCTTGTTACATCGGGCCATCGTTTATTCTTCCCGAAGGTTATCTCATTTTGGGCCGTCGTTTATTCTTCCCAAATTCAATTTACCTTGGGCCGTCGTTTATTCTTCACAAAGGTTATCTTATTACCTCGGGCCATCATTTATTCTTCCCGAAGGTTATCTCATTTTTGGGCCGTCGTTTATTCTTCCAAAAAGCCAACTTACCTTGGGAAGTCGTTTATTCTTCCCAATGGTTATCTTGTTACCTCAGGCCGTCATTTATTCTTCCCGAAGGTTATCTCATTTTGGGCCGTTGTTTATTCTTCCCAAAAGTCGACTTACCTTGGGCCGTCGTTTATTCTTCCCAATGGTTATCTTATTACCTCGGGCTTTCGTTTATTCTTCCCGAAGGTTATCTCATTTTTGGCCCGTCGTTTATTCTTCCCAAAAGTCAACTTACCTTGGGCCGTCGTTTATTCTTCCCAATGGTTATCTTATTACCTCAGGCCATCGTTTATTCTTCCCGAAGGTTATCACATTTTTGGGCCGTCGTTTATTCTTCCCAAATGTCAACTTATCTTGGACCGTCGTTTATTCTTCCCAAAAGCAACCTTACCTTGGGCCGTCGTTTATTCTTCCCAATGGTTATCTTGTTACCTCGGGCCGTCGTTTATTCTTCCCGAAGGTTATCTAATTTTGGGCCATCGTTTATTCTTCACAAATGCCAATTTACCTTGGGCCATGGTTTATTCTTCCCAATGGTTACCCTGTTACCTCGGGTCGTCGTTTTTTCTTCCCGCAGGTTATCTCATTTTGGGCCGTCGTTTATTCTTCCCAAAAGTCAACATACCTTGGGCCGTCGTTTATTCTTCCCTATGGTTACCTTGCTACCTCGGGATGTCGTTTATTCTTCCCGAAGGTTAACTCATTTTTGGGTCGTCGTTTATTCTTCCCAAAAGCCAACTTACCTTTGGCCGTCGTTTATTCTTCCCAATGGTTATTTCGTTACCTCGGGCCGTCGTATATTCTTCCCGCAGGTTATCTCGTTTTTGGGCCGTCGTTTATTCTTCCCAAAAGCCAACTTACCTTGGGCCGTCGTTTATTCTTCCCAATGATTATCTTATTAACTCAGGCCGACTTTTATTCTTCCCTGTAGGTTATCTCATTTTTATGTCGTCGTTTATTCTTCCTAAAAGCCAACTTACCTTGGGCCGTCGTTTATTATTTCAAACGGTTATCTTGTTACCTCGGGCCGTCGTTTATTCTTCTCGCAGGTTATCTCATTTTGGGCCTTCGTTTATTCTTCCCAAAAGTCAACTTACCTTGGACTGTCGTTTATTCTTCTCAATGGTTATCTTGTTACCTCGGGCCGTCGTTTATTCTTCCCACAGGTTATCTCATTTTGGGCAGTCGTTTATTCTTCCCAATGGTTATCTTGTTACCTCGGGCCGTCGTTTATTCTTCCCGAAGGTTATATCATTTTGTCCCGTCGATTATTCTTCCCAAAAATCAACTTACCTTGGGCTGTCGTTTATTCTTCCCAATGGTTATTTTGTTAACTTGGTCCGTCGTTTATTCTTCCTGAAGGTTATCACATTTTGTCCCGTCGATTATTCTTCCCAAAAATCAACTTACCTTGGGTCGTCGTTTATTCTTCCCAATGGTTATTTTATTACCTCGGGCCGTCATTTATTCTTCCCGAAGGTTATCTCATTTTGGGCCGTCGTTTATTCTTCCCAAAAGTCAACTTACCTTGGGCCGTCGTTTATTCTTCCCAATGGTTATCTTGTTACATCGGGCCATTGTTTATTCTTCCCGAAGGTTATCTCATTTTGGGCCGTCGTTTATTCTTCCCAAAAGTCAATTTACCTTGGGCCGTCGTTTATTCTTCACAAAGGTTATCTTATTAACTCGGGCCATCGTTTATTCTTCCCGAAGGTTATCTCATTTTTGGGTCGTCGTTTATTCTTCCGAAAAGCCAACTTACCTTGGGAAGTCGTTTATTCTTCCCAATGGTTATCTTGTTACCTCAGGCCGTCATTTATTCTTCCCGAAGGTTATCTCATTTTTGGCCGTTGTTTATTCTTCCCAAAAGCCGACTTACCTTGGGCCGTCGTTTATTCTTCCCAATGGTTATCTTATTAACTCGGGCTGTCGTTTATTCTTCCCGAAGGTTATCTCATTTTTGGCCCATCGTTTATTCTTCCCAAAAGTCAACTTACCTTGGGCCGTCGTTTATTCTTCCCAATGGTTATCTTATTACCTCAGGCCATCGTTTATTCTTCCCGAAGGTTATCACATTTTTGGGCCGTCGTTTATTCTTCCCAAAAGTCAACTTATTTTGGACCGTCGTTTATTCTTCCCAAAAGCAACCTTACCTTGGGCCGTCGTTTATTCTTCCCAATGGTTATCTTGTTACCTCGGGCCGTCGTTTATTCTTCCCGAAGGTTATCTCATTTTGGGCCGTCGTTTATTCTTCACAAAAGCCAATTTACCTTGGGCCATGGTTTATTCTTCCCAATGTTTACCTTGT
The DNA here is from genome assembly GCA_963966055.1 of Lathyrus aphaca. Lineage (NCBI taxonomy): Eukaryota > Viridiplantae > Streptophyta > Magnoliopsida > Fabales > Fabaceae > Lathyrus > Lathyrus aphaca. Next base: position 169,475,370 of record OZ014523.1, read on the forward strand.
TACCTCGGGTCGTCGTTTTTTTTCCCACAGGTTATCTCATTTTGTGCCGTCGTTTATTCTTCCCAAAAGTCAACTTACCTTGGGCCGTCGTTTATTCTTCCCTATGGTTACCTTGCTACCTCGGGCTGTCGTTTATTCTTCCCGAAGGTTATCTCATTTTTGGGTCGTCATTTATTCTTCCCAAAAGCCAACTTACCTTTGGCCGTCGTTTATTCTTCCCAATGGTTATTTCGTTACCTCGGGCCGTCGTTTATTCTTCCCGCAGGTTATCTCGTTTTTGGGCCGTCATTTATTCTTCCCAAAAGCCAACTTACCTTGTGCCGTCGTTTATTCTTCCCAATGGTTATCTTATTAACTCAGGCCGACGTTTATTCTTCCCTGTAGGTTATCTCATTTTTATGTCGTCGTTTATTCGTCCTAAAAGCCAACTTACCTTGGGCCATCGTTTATTATTTCAAACGGTTATCTTGTTACCTCGGGCCGTCGTTTATTCTTCTCGCAGGTTATCTCATTTTGGGTCTTCGTTTATTCTTCCCAAAAGTCAACTTACCTTGGGCCGTCGTTTATTTTTCTCAATGGTTATCTTGTTACCTCGGGCCGTCGTTTATTCTTCCCACAGGTTATCTCATTTTGAGCCGTCGTTTATTCTTCCCAATGGTTATATTGTTACCTCGGGCCGTCGTTTATTCTTCCCGAAGGTTATATCATTTTGTCCCGTCGATTATTCTTCCCAAAAATCAACTTACCTTGGGCCGTCGTTTATTCTTCCCATTGATTATTTTATTACCTCGGGCCGTCATTTATTCTTCCCGAAGGTTTTCTCATTTTGGGCCGTCGTTTATTCTTCCCAAAAGTCAACTTACCTTGGGCCGTCGTTTATTCTTCCCAATGGTTATCTTGTTACATCGGGCCATCGTTTATTCTTCCCGAAGGTTATCTCATTTTGGGTCGTCGTTTATTCTTCCCAAAATTCAATTTACCTTGGGCCGTCGTTTATTCTTCACAAAGGTTATCCTATTACCTCGGGCCATCGTTTATTCTTCCCTAAGGTTATCTCATTTTTGGGCCGTCGTTTATTCTTCCAAAAAGCCAACTTACCTTGGGAAGTCGTTTATTCTTCCTAATGGTTATCTTGTTACCTCAGGCCGTCATTTATTCTTCCCGAAGGTTATCTCATTTTGGGCCGTTGTTTATTCTTCCCAAAAGCCGACATACCTTGGGCCGTCGTTTATTCTTCCCAATGGTTATCTTATTACCTCGGGCTGTCGTTTATCCTTCCCGAAGGTTATCTCATTTTTGGCCCGTCGTTTATTCTTCCCAAAAGTCAACTTACCTTGGGCCGTCGTTTATTCTTCCCAATGGTTATCTTATTACCTCAGGCCATCGTTTATTCTTCCCGAAGGTTATCACATTTTTGGGCCGTCGTTTATTCTTCCCAAATGTCAACTTATCTTGGACCGTCGTTTATTCTTCCCAAAAGCAACCTTACCTTGGGTCGTCGTTTATTCTTCCCAATGGTTATCTTGTTACCTCGGGTCGTCGTTTATTCTTCCTGAAGGTTATCTACTTTTGGGCCGTCGTTTATTCTTCACAAAAGCCAATTTACCTTGGGCCATGGTTTATTCTTCCCAATGGTTACCCTGTTACCTCGGGTCGTCGTTTTTTCTTCCCGGAGGTTATATCATTTTGGGCCGTCGTTTATTCTTCCCAAAAGTCAACTTACCTTGGGCCGTCGTTTATTCTTCCCTATGGTTACCTTGCTACCTCGGGATGTCGTTTATTCTTCCCGAAGGTTAACTCATTTTTGGGTCGTCGTTTATTCTTCCCAAAAGCCAACTTACCTTTGGCCGTCGTTTATTCTTCCCAATGGTTATTTCGTTACCTCAGGCCGTCGTATATTCTTCCCGCAGGTTATCTCGTTTTTGGGCCGTCGTTTATTCTTCCCAAAAGCCAACTTACCTTGGGCCGTCGTTTATTCTTCCCAATGGTTATCTTATTAACTCACGCCGACGTTTATTCTTCCCTGTAGGTTATCTCATTTTTATGTCGTCGTTTATTCTTCCTAAAAGCCAACTTACCTTGGGCCGTCGTTTATTATTTCAAACGGTTATCTTGTTACCTCGGGCCGTCGTTTATTCTTCTCGCAGGTTATCTCATTTTGGGACTTCGTTTATTCTTCCCAAAAGTCAACTTACCTTGGACCGTCGTTTATTCTTCTCAATGGTTATCTTGTTACCTCGGGTCGTCGTTTATTCTTCCCACAGGTTATCTCATTTTGGGCAGTCGTTTATTCTTCCCAATGGTTATCTTGTTACCTCGGGCCGTCGTTTATTCTTCCTGAAGGTTATATCATTTTGTCCCGTCGATTATACTTCCCAAAAATCAACTTACCTTGGGCTGTCGTTTATTCTTCCCAATGGTTATTTTGTTAACTCGGGCCGTCGTTTATTATTCCTGAAGGTTATCACATTTTGTCCCGTCGATTATTCTTCCCAAAAATCAACTTACCTTGGGCCGTCGTTTATTCTTCCCAATGGTTATTTTATTACCTCGGGCCGTCATTTATTCTTCCCGAAGGTTATCTCATTTTGGGCCGTCGTTTATTCTTCCCAAAAGTCAATTTACCTTGGGCCGTCGTTTATTCTTCACAAAGGTTATCTTATTACCTCGGGCCATCGTTTATTCTTCCCGAAGGTTATCTCATTTTTGGGCCGTCGTTTATTCTTCCGAAAAGCCAACTTACCTTGGGAAGTCGTTTATTCTACCCAATGGTTATCTTGTTACTTCAGGCCGTCATTTATTCTTCCCGAAGGTTATCTCATTTTGGGCCGTTGTTTATTCTTCCCAAAAGCCGACTTACCTTGGGCCGTCGTTTATTCTTCCCAATGGTTATCTTATTACTTCGGGCTGTCGTTTATTCTTCCCGAAGGTTATCTCATTTTTGGCCCGTTGTTTATTCTTCCCAAAAGTCAGCTTACCTTGGGCCGTCGTTTATTCTTCCCAATGGTTATCTTATTACCTCAGGCCATCGTTTATTCTTCCCGAAGGTTATCACATTTTTGGGCCGTCGTTTATTCTTCCCAAAAGTCAACTTATCTTGGACCGTCGTTTATTCTTCCCAAAAGCAACCTTACCTTGGGCCGTCGTTTATTCTTCCCAATGGTTATCTTGTTACCTCGGGCCGTCGTTTATTCTTCCCGAAGGTTATCTCATTTTGGGCCGTCGTTTATTCTTCACAAAAGCCAATTTACCTTGGGCCATGGTTTATTCTTCCCAATTGTTACCCTGTTACCTCGGGTCGTTGTTTTTTCTTCCCGCAGGTTATCTCATTTTGGGCCGTCGTTTATTCTTCCCAAAAGTCAACTTACCTTGGGCCGTCGTTTATTCTTCCCTATGGTTACCTTGCTACCTCGGGCTGTCGTTTATTCTTCCCGAAGGTTATCTCATTTTTGGGTCGTCGTTTATTCTTCCCAAAAGCAAACTTAACTTTGGCCGTCGTTTATTCTTCCCAATGGTTATTTCGTTACCTCGGGCCGTCGTTTATTCTTCCCGCAGGTTATCTCGTTTTTGGGCCGTCGTTTATTCTTCCCAAAAGCCAACTTACCTTGGGCCGTCCTTTATTCTTCCCAATGGTTATCATATTAACTCAGGCCGACGTTTATTCTTCCCTGTAGGTTATCTCATTTTTATGTCGTCGATTATTCTTCCTAAAAGCCAACTTACCTTGGGCCGACGTTTATTATTTCAAACGGTTATCTTGTTACCTCGGGCCGTCGTTTATTCTTCTCGCAGGTTATCTCATTTTGGGACTTCGTTTATTCTTCCCAAAAGTCAACTTACCTTGGGCCGTCGTTTATTCTTCTCAATGGTTATCTTGTTACCTCGGGAAATCGTTTATTCTTCCCACAGGTTATCTCATTTTGGGCCGTCGTTTATTCTTCCCAATGGTTATCTTGTTACCTCGGGCCGTCGTTTATTCTTCCCGAAGGTTATATCATTTTGTCCCGTCGATTATTCTTCCCAAAAATCAACTTACTTTGGGCCGTCGTTTATTATTCCCAATGGTTATTTTATTACCTCGGGCCGTCATTTATTCTTCTCGAAGGTTATCTCATTTTGGGCCGTCGTTTATTCTTCCCAAAAGTCAACTTACCTTGGGCCGTCGTTTATTCTTCCCAATGGTTATCTTGTTACCTCGGGCCGTCGTTTATTCTTCCCGAAGGTTATATCATTTTGTCCCGTCGATTATTCTTCCCAAAAATCAACTTACCTTGGGCCGTCGTTTATTCTTCCCAATGGTTATTTTATTACCTCGGGCCGTCATTTATTCTTCTCGAAGGTTATCTCATTTTGGGCGTCGTTTATTCTTCCCAATGGTTATCTTGTTACCTCGGGCCGTCGTTTATTCTTCCCGAAGGTTATATCATTTTGTCCTGTCGATTATTCTTCCCAAAAATCAACTTACCTTGGGCTGTCGTTTATTCTTCCCATTGGTTATTTTGTTAACTCGGGCCGTCGTTTATTCTTCCTGAAGGTTATCACATTTTGTCCCGTCGATTATTCTTCCCAAAAATCAACTTACCTTGGGCCGTCGTTTATTCTTCCCAATGGTTATTTTATTACCTCGGGCCGTCATTTATTCTTCCCGAAGGTTATCTCATTTTGGGCCGTCGTTTATTCTTCCCAAAAGTCAATTTACCTTGGGCCGTCGTTTATTCTTCACAAAGGTTATCTTATTACCTCGGGCCATCGTTTATTCTTCCCGAAGGTTATCTCATTTTTGGGCCGTTGTTTATTCTTCCGAAAAGCCAACTTACCTTGGGAAGTCGTTTATTCTACCCAATGCTTATCTTGTTACTTCAGGCCGTCATTTATTCTTCCCGAAGGTTATCTCATTTTGGGCCGTTGTTTATTCTTCCCAAAAGCCGACTTACCTTGGGCCGTCGTTTATTCTTCCCAATGGTTATCTTATTACCTCGGGCTGTCGTTTATTCTTCCCGAAGGTTATCTCATTTTTGGCCCGTTGTTTATTCTTCCCAAAAGTCAACTTACCTTGGGCCGTCGTTTATTCTTCCCAATGGTTATCTTATTACCTCAGGCCATCGTTTATTCTTCCCGAAGGTTATCACATTTTTGGGCCGTCGTTTATTCTTCCCAAAAGTCAACTTATCTTGGACCGTCGTTTATTCTTCCCAAAAGCAACCTTACCTTGGGCCGTCGTTTATTCTTCCCAATGGTTATCTTGTTACCTCGGGCCGTCGTTTATTCTTCCCGAAGGTTATCTCATTTTGGGCCGTCGTTTATTCTTCACAAAAGCCAATTTACCTTGGGCCATGGTTTATTCTTCCCAATTGTTACCCTGTTACCTCGGGTCGTTGTTTTTTCTTCCCGCGGGTTATCTCATTTTGGGCCGTCGTTTATTCTTCCCAAAAGTCAACTTACCTTGGGCCGTCGTTTATTCTTCCCTATGGTTACCTTGCTACCTCGGGCTGTCGTTTATTCTTCCCGAAGGTTATCTCATTTTTGGGTCGTCGTTTATTCTTCCCAAAAGCAAACTTAACTTTGGCCGTCGTTTATTCTTCCCAATGGTTATTTCGTTACCTCGGGCCGTCGTTTATTCTTCCCGCAGGTTATCTCGTTTTTGGGCCGTCGTTTATTCTTCCCAAAAGCCAACTTACCTTGGGCCGTCCTTTATTCTTCCCAATGGTTATCTTAGTAACTCAGGCCGACGTTTATTCTTCCCTGTAGGTTATCTCATTTTTATGTCGTCGATTATTCTTCCTAAAAGCCAACTTACCTTGGGCCGTCATTTATTATTTCAAACGGTTATCTTGTTACCTCGGGCCGTCGTTTATTCTTCTCGCAGGTTATCTCATTTTGGGTCTTCGTTTATTCTTCCCAAAAGTCAACTTACCTTGGGCCGTCGTTTATTCTTCTCAATGGTTATCTTGTTACCTCGGGCAATCGTTTATTCTTCCCACAGGTTATCTCATTTTGGGCCGTCGTTTATTCTTCCCAATGGTTATCTTGTTACCTCGGGCCGTCGTTTATTCTTCCCGAAGGTTATATCATTTTGTCCCGTCGATTATTCTTCCCAAAATTCAACTTACCTTGGGCCGTCGTTTATTCTTCCCAATGGTTATTTTATTACCTCGGGCCGTCATTTATTCTTCTCGAAGGTTATCTCATTTTGGGCCGTCGTTTATTCTTCCCAAAAGTCAACTTACCTTGGGCCGTCGTTTATTCTTCCCAATGGTTATCTTGTTACCTCGGGCCGTCGTTTATTCTTCCCGAAGGTTATATCATTTTGTCCCGTCGATTATTCTTCCCAAAAATCAACTTACCTTGGGCCGTCGTTTATTCTTCCCAATGGTTATTTTATTACCTCGGGCCGTCATTTATTCTTCTCGAAGGTTATCTCATTTTGGGCGTCGTTTATTCTTCCCAAAAGTCAACTTACCTTGGGCCGTCGTTTATTCTTCCCAATGGTTATCTTGGTACCACGGGCCGTCGTTTATTCTTCCCGAAGGTTATATCATTTTGTCCCGTCGATTATTCTTTCCAAAAATCAACTTACCTTGGGCCGTCGTTTATTCTTCCCAATGGTTATTTTATTACCTCGGTCCGTCATTTATTCTTCTCGAAGGTTATCTCATTTTGGGCCGTCGTTTATTCTTCCCAAAAGTCAACTTACCTTGGGCCGTCGTTTATTCTTCCCAATGGTTATCTTATTACCTCAGGCCATCGTTTATTCTTCCCGAAGGTTATCACATTTTTGGGTCGTCGTTTATTCTTCCCAAAAGTCAACTTATCTTGGACCGTCGTTTATTCTTCCCAAAAGCATCCTTACCTTGGGCCGTCGTTTATTCTTCCGAATGGTTATCTTGTTACCTCGGGCCGTCGTTTATTCTTCACAAAAGCCAATTTACCTTGGGCCATGGTTTATTCTTCCCAATGGTTACCCTGTTAGCTCGGGTCGTCGTTTTTTCTTCCCGCAGGTTATCTCATTTTGGGCCGTCGTTTATTCTTCCCAAAAGTCAACTTACCTTGGGCCGTCGTTTATTCTTCCCTATGGTTACCTTGCTACCTCGGGCTGTTGTTTTTTCTTCCCAAAATCCAACTTACCTTTGGCCGTCGTTTATTCTTCCCATTGGTTATTTCGTTACCTCGGGCCGTCGTTTATTCTTCCCGCAGGTTATCTCGTTTTTGGGCCGTCGTTTATTCTTCCCAAAAGCCAACTTACCTTGGGCCGTCGTTTATTCTTCCCAATGGTTATCTTATTAACTCAGGCCGACGTTTATTCTTCCCTGTAGTTTATCTCATTTTTATGTCGTCGTTTATTCTTCCTAAAAGCCAACTTACCTTGGGCCGTCGTTTATTATTTCAAACGGTTATCTTGTTACCTCGGGCCGTCGTTTATTCTTCTCGCAGGTTATCTCATTTTGGGCCTTCGTTTATTCTTCCCAAAAGTCAACTTACCTTGGGCCGTCGTTTATTCTTCTCAATGGTTATCTTGTTACCTCGGGCCGTCGTTTATTCTTCCCACAGGTTATCTCATTTTGGGCCGTCGTTTATTCTTCCCAATGGTTATCTTGTTACCTCGGGCCGTCGTTTATTCTTCCCGAAGGTTATATAATTTTGTCCCTTCGATTATTCTTCCAAAAAATCAACTTACCTTGGGCTGTCGTTTATTCTTCCCAATGGTTATTTTGTTAACTCGGGCCGTCGTTTATTCTTCCTTAAGGTTATCTCATTTTGTCCCGTCGATTATTCTTCCCAAAAATCAACTTACCTTGGGTCGTCGTTTATTCTTCCCAATGGTTATTTTATTACCTCGGGCCATCATTTATTCTTCCCGAAGGTTATCTCATTTTGGGCCGTCGTTTATTCTTCCCAAAAGTCAACTTACCTTGGGCCGTCGTTTATTCTTCCCAATGTTTATCTTGTTACATCGGGCCATCGTTTATTCTTCCCGAAGGTTATCTCATTTTGGGCCGTCGTTTATTCTTCCCAAAAGTCAATTTACCTTGGGCCGTCGTTTATTCTTCACAAAGGTTATCTTATTACCTCGGGCCATCGTTTATTCTTCCCTAAGGTTATCTCATTTTTGGGCCGTCGTTTATTCTTCCGAAAAGCCAAGTTACCTTGGGAAGTCGTTTATTCTTCCCAATGGTTATCTTGTTACCTCAGGCCGTCATTTATTCTTCCCGAAGGTTATCTCATTTTGGGCCGTTGTTTATTCTTCCCAAAATCCGACATACCTTGGGCCGTCGTTTATTCTTCCCAATGGTTATCTTATTACCTCGGGCTGTCGTTTATTCTTCCCGAAGGTTATCTCATTTTTGGCCCGTCATTTATTCTTCCCAAAAGTCAACTTACCTTGGGCCGTCGTTTATTCTTCCCAATGGTTATCTTATTACCTCAGGCCATCGTTTATTCTTCCCGAAGGTTATCACATTTTTGGGCCGTCGTTTATTCTTCCCAAAAGTCAACTTATCTTGGACCGTCGTTTATTCTTGCCAAAAGCAACCTTACCTTGGGCCGTCGTTTATTCTTCCCAATGGTTATCTTGTTACCTCGGGCCGTCGTTTATTCTTCCCGAAGGTTATCTCATTTTGGGCCGTCGTTTATTCTTCACAAAAGCCAATTTACCTTTGGCCATGGTTTATTCTTCCCAATGGTTACCCTGTTACCTCGGGTCGTCGTTTTTTCTTCCCGCAGGTTATCTCATTTTGGGCCGTCATTTATTCTTCCCAAAAGTCAACTTACCTTGGGCCGTCGTTTATTCTTCCCTATGGTTACCTTGCTACCTCGGGCTGTCGTTTATTCTTCCCGAAGGTTATCTCATTTTTGGGTCGTCGTTTATTCTTCCCAAAAGCCAACTTACCTTTGGCCGTCGTTTATTCTTCCCAATGGTTATTTCGTTACCTCGGGCCATCGTTTATTCTTCCCGTAGGTTATCTCGTTTTTGGGTCGTCGTTTATTCTTCCCAAAAGCCAACTTACCTTGGGCTGTCGTTTATTCTTCCCAATGGTTATCTTATTAACTCAGGCCGACGTTTATTCTTCCCTGTAGGTTATCTCATTTTTATGTCGTCGTTTATTCTTCCTAAAAGCCAACTTACCTTGGGCCGTCGTTTATTATTTCAAACGGTTATCTTGTTACCTCGGGCCGTCGTTTATTCTTCCCACAGGGTATCTCATTTTGGGCCGTCGTTTATTCTTCCCAATGGTTATCTTGTTACCTCGGGCCGTCGTTTATTCTTCCCGAAGGTTATATCATTTTGTCCCGTCGATTGTTCTTCCCAAAAATCAACTTACCTTGGGCTGTCGTTTATTCTTCCCAATGGTTATTTGGTTAACTCGGGCCGTCGTTTATTCTTCCTGAAGGTTATCTCATTTTGTCCTGTCGATTATTCTTCCCAAAAATCAACTTACCTTGGGCCGTCGTTTATTTTTCCCAATGGTTATTTTATTACCTCGAGCCTTCATTTATTCTTCCCGAAGGTTATTTCATTTTGGGTCGTCGTTTATTCTTCCCAAAAGTCAACTTACCTTGGGCCGTCGTTTATTCTTCCCAATCGTTATCTTGTTACATCGGGCCATCGTTTATTCTTCCCGTAGGTTATCTCATTTTGGGTCGTCGTTTATTCTTCCTAAAATTCAATTTACCTTGGGCCGTCGTTTATTCTTCACAAAGGTTATCTTATTACCTCGGGCCATCGTTTATTCTTCCCGAAGGTTATCTCATTTTTGGGCCGTCGTTTATTCTTCCGAAAAGCCAACTTACCTTGGGAAGTCGTTTATTCTTCCCAATGGTTATCTTGTTACCTCAGGCCGTCATTTATTCTTCCCGAAGGTTATCTCATTTTGGGCCGTTGTTTATTTTTCCCAAAAGCCGACTTACCTTGGGCCGTCGTTTATTCTTCCCAATGGTTATCTTATTACCTCGGGCTGTCGTTTATTCTTCCCGAAGGTTATCTCATTTTTGGCCCGTCGTTAATTCTTCCCAAAAGTCAACTTACCTTGGGCCGTCGTTTATTCTTCCCAATGGTTATCTTGTTACATCGGGCCATCGTTTATTCTTCCCGAAGGTTATCTGATTTTGGGCCGTCGTTTATTCTTCCCAAAAATCAACTTACCTTGGGCTGTCGTTTATTCTTCCCAATGGTTATTTTGTTAACTCGGGCCGTCGTTTATTCTTCCTGAAGGTTATCTCATTTTGTCCCGTCGATTATTCTTCCCAAAAATCAACTTACCTTCGGCCGTCGTTTATTCTTCCCAATGGTTATTTTATTACCTCGGGCCGTCATTTATTCTTCAAGAAGGTTATCTCATTTTGGGCCGTCGTTTATTCTTCCCAAAAGTCAACTTACCTTGGGCCGTCGTTTATTCTTCCCAATGGTTATCTTGTTACATCGGGCCATCGTTTATTCTTCCCGAAGGTTATCTCATTTTGGGCCGTCGTTTATTCTTCCTAAAATTCAATTTACCTTGGGCCGTCGTTTATTCTTCACAAAGGTTATCTTATTACCTGGGGCCATCGTTTATTCTTCCAGAAGGTTATCTCCTTTTTGGGCCGTCGTTTATTCTTCCGAAAAGCCAACTTACCTTGGGAAGTCATTTATTCTTCACAATGGTTATCTTGTTACCTCAGGCCGTCATTTATTCTTCCCGAAGGTTATCTCATTTTGGGTCGTTGTTTATTCTTCCCAAAAGCCGACTTACCTTGGGCCGTCGTTTATTCTTCCCAATGGTTATCTTATTACCTCGGGCTGTCGTTTTTTCTTCCCGAAGGTTATCTCATTTTTGGCCCGTCGTTTATTCTTCCCAAAAGTCAACCTTACCTTGGGCCGTCGTTTATTCTTCCCAATGGTTATCTTGTTACCTCGGGCCGTCGTTTATTCTTCCCGAAGGTTATCTCATTTTGGATCGTCGTTTATTCTTCACAAAAGCCAATTTACCTTGGGCCATGGTTTATTCTTCCCAATGGTTACCCTGTTACCTCGGGTCGTCGTTTTTTCTTCCCGCAGGTTATCTCACTTTGGGCCGTCTTTTATTCTTCCCAAAATTAGACTTACCTTGGGCCGTCGTTTATTCTTCCCTATGGTTACCTTGCTACCTCGGGCTGTCGTTTATTCTCCCCGAAGGATATCTCATTTTTGGGTCGTCGTTTATTCTTACCAAAAGCCAACTTACCTTTGGCCGTCGTTTATTCTTCCCAATCGTTATTTCGTTACCTCGGGCCGTCGTTTATTCTTCCCGCAGGTTATCTCGTTTTTGATCCGTCGTTTATTCTTCCCAAAAGCCAACTTACCTTGGGCCGTCGTTTATTCTTCCCAAAAGCAAACTTACCTTGGGCCGTCGTTTATTCTTCCCAATGGTTATCTTATTAACTCAGGCCGACGTTTATTCTTCCCTATAGGTTATCTCATTTTTATGCCGTCGTTTATTCTTCCTAAAAGCCAACTTACCTTGGGCCGACGTTTATTATTTCAAACGGTTATCTTGTTACCTCGGGCCATCGTTGATTCTTCTCGCAGGTTATCTCTTTTTGGGCCTTCGTTTATTCTTCCCAAAAGTCAACTTACCTTGGGCCGTCGTTTATTCTTCCCAATGGTTATCTTGTTACCTCGGGCCGTCCTTTATTCTTCCCAATGGTTATCTCATTTTGGGCCGTCGTTTATTCTTCCCAATGGTTATCTTGTTACCTCGGGCCGTCGTTTATTCTTCCCGAAGGTTATATAATTTTGTCCCGTCGATTATTCTTCCCAAAAATCAACTTACCTTAGGCCGTCGTTTATTCTTCAAAATGGTTATTTTGTTCACTCGGACCATCGTTTATTCTTCCCGAAGGTTATCTCATTTTTGGTCCGTCGTTTATTCTTCCCAAAAGTCAACTTACCTTGGGCCGTCGTTTATTCTTCCCAATGGTTATCTTATTAACTCAGGCCGACGTTTATTCTTCCCTGTAGGTTATCTCATTTTTATGCCGTCGTTTATTCTTCCTAAAAGCCAACTTACCTTGGGCCGTCGTTTATTATTCCAAACGGTTATCTTGTTACCTCGGGCCGTCGTTTATTCTTCTCGCAGGTTATCTCGTTTTGGGCCTTCGTTTATTCTTCCCAAAAGTCAACTTACCTTGGGTCGTCGTTTATTCTTCCCAATGGTTATCTTGTTACCTCGGACCGTCGTTTATTCTTCCCGCAGGTTATCTCATTTTGGGCCATCATTTATTCTTCCCAATGGTTATTTTGTTAACTCGGGCCGTCGTTTATTCTTCCCGAAGGTTATCTCATTTTGTCCCGTCGATTATTCTTCCCAAAAATCAACTTACCTTGGGCCGTCGTTTATTCTTCCCAATGGTTATCTTATTAACTCAGGCCGACGTTTATTCTTCCCTGTAGGTTATCTCATTTTTATGCCGTCGTTTATTCTTCCTAAAAGCCAACTTACCTTGGGCCGTCGTTTATTATTCCAAACGGTTATCTTGTTACCTCGGGCCGTCATTTATTCTTCTCGCAAGTTATCTCGTTTTGGGCCTTCGTTTATTCTTCCCAAAAGTCAACTTACCTTGGGTCATCGTTTATTCTTCCCAATGGTTATCTTGTTACCTCGGACTGTCGTTTATTCTTCCCGCAGGTTATCTCATTTTGGGCCATCATTTATTCTTCACAATGGTTATTTTGTTAACTCGGGCCATCGTTTATTCTTCCGGAAGGTTATCTCATTTTGTCCCGTCGATTATTCTTCCCAAAAATCAACATACCTTGGGCCGTCGTTTATTCTTCCCAATGGTTATTTTATTACCTCGGGCAATCGTTTATTCTTCCCGAAGGTTATCTCATTTTGGGTCGTCGTTTATTCTTCCCAAAAGTCAACTTACCTTGGGCCGTCGTTTATTCTTCCCAATGGTAATCTTATTACCTCGGGCCGTCGTTTATTCTTCCCGAAGGTTATCTCATTTTTGGGCCGTCGTTTATTCTGCATAAAAGCCAACTTACCTTGGGAAGTCGTTTATTCTTCCCAATGGTTAGCTTGTTACCTCGGGCCGTCATTTATTCTTCCCGAAGGTTATGTCATTTTGGGCCGTCGTTTATTCTTCCCAAAAGCCGACTTACCTTGGGTCGTCGTTTATTCTTCCCAATGGTTATCTTATTACCTCGGGCTGTCGTTTATTCTTCCCGAAGGTTATCTCATTTTTGGCCCGTCGTTTATTCTTCCCAAAAGTCAACTTACCTTGGGCCGTCATTTATTCTTCCCAATGGTTATCTTATTACCTCAGGCCATCGTTTATTCTTCCCGAAGGTTATCACATTTTTGGGCCGTCGTTTATTCTTCCCAAAAGTCAACTTATCTTGGACTGTCGTTTATTCTTCCCAAAAGCAACCTTACCTTGGGCCGTCGTTTATTCTTCCCAATGGTTATCTTGTTACCTCGGGCCGTCATTTATTCTTCCCGAAGGTTATCTCATTTTGGGCCGTCGTTTATTCTTCACAAAATCCAATTTACCTTGGGCCATGGTTTATTCTTCCCAATGGTTACCCTGTTACCTCGGTTCGTCGTTTTTTCTTCCCACAGGTTATCTCATTTTGGGCCGTCGTTTATTCTTCCCAAAAGTCAACTTACCTTGGGCCGTCGTTTATTCTTCCCTATGGTTACCTTGCTACCTCGGGATGTCGTTTATTCTTCCCGAAGGTTAACTCATTTTTGGGTCGTCGTTTATTCTTCCCAAAAGCCAACTTACCTTTGGCCGTCGTTTATTCTTCCCAATGGTTATTTCGTTACCTCGGGCCGTCGTTTATTCTTCCCGCATGTTATCTCATTTTTGGGCCGTCGTTTATTCTTCCCAAAAGCCAACTTACCTTGGGCCGTCGTTTATTCTTCCCAATGGTTATCTTATTAACTCAGGCCGACGTTTATTCTTCCCTGTAGGTTATCTCATTTTTATGTCGTCGTTTATTCTTCCTAAAATCCAACTTACCTTGGGCCGTCGTTTATTATTTCAAACGGTTATCTTGTTACCTCGGGCCGTCGTTTATTCTTCACGCAGGTTATCTCATTTTAGGCCTTCGTTTATTCTTCCCAAAAGTCAACTTACCTTGGGCCGTCGTTTATTCTTCTCAATGGTTATCTTGTTACCTCGGGCTGTCGTTTATTCTTCCCACAGGTTATCTCATTTTGGGCCGTCGTTTATTCTTCCCAATGGTTATCTTTTTACCTCGGGCCGTCGTTTATTCTTCCCGAAGGTTATATCATTTTGTCCCGTCGATTATTCTTCCCAAAAATCAACTTACCTTGGGCTGTCGTTTATTCTTCCCAATGGTTATTTTGTTAACTCGGGCCGTCGTTTATTCTTCCTGAAGGTTATCTCATTTTTTCCCGTCGATTATTCTTCCCAAAAATCAACTTACCTTCGGCCGTCGTTTATTCTTCCCAATGGTTATTTTATGACCTCGAGCCGTCATTTATTCTTCCCGAAGTTTATCTCATTTTGGGCCGTCTTTTATTCTTCCCAAAAGTCAACTTACCTTGGGCCGTCGTTTATTCTTCCCAATGGTTATCTTGTTACATCGGGCCATCGTTTATTCTTCCCGAAGGTTATCTCATTTTGGGCCGTCGTTTATTCTTCCCAAAAGTCAATTTACCTTGGGCCGTCGTTTATTCTTCACAAAGGTCATCTTATTACCTCGGGCCATCATTTATTCTTCCCGAAGGTTATCTCATTTTTGGGCCGTCGTTTATTCTTCCGAAAAGCCAACTTACCTTGGGAAGTCGTTTAATCTTCCCAATGGTTATCTTGTTACCTCAGGCCGTCATTTATTCTTCCCGAAGGTTATCTCATTTTGGGCCGTTGATTATTCTTCCCAAAAGCCTACTTACCTTGGGCCGTCGTTTATTCTTCCCAATGGTTATCTTATTACCTCGGGCTGTCGTTTATTCTTCCCGAAGGTTATCTCATTTTTGGCCGGTCGTTTATTCTTCTCAAAAGTCAACCTTAACTTGGGCCGTCGTTTATTCTTCCCAATGGTTATCTTGTTACCTCGGGCCGTCGTTTATTCTTCCCGAAGGTTATCTCATTTTGGGCCGTCGTTTATTCTTCACAAAAGCCAATTTACCTTGGGCCATGGTTTATTCTTCCCAATGGTTACCCTGTTACCTCAGGTCGTCGTTTTTTCTTCCCGCAGGTTATCTCATTTTGGGCCGTCTTTTATTCTTCCCAAAAGTCAACTTACCTTGGGTCGTCGTTTATTCTTCCCAATGGTTATCTTGTTACCTCGGGCCGTCGTTTATTCTTCCCGCAGGTTATCTCATTTTGGGCCGTCATTTATTCATCCCAATGGTTATTTTGTTAACTCGGACCGTCGTTTATTCTTCCCGAAGGTTATCTCATTTTGTCCCGTCGATTTTTCTTCCCAAAAATCAAATTACCTTGGGCCGTCGTTTATTCTTCCCAATGATTATTTTATTACCTCGGGCAGTCGTTTATTCTTCCCGAAGGTTATCTCATTTTGGGTCGTCGTTTATTCTTCCAAAAAGTCAACTTACCTTGGGTCGTCGTTTATTCTTCACAAAGGTTATCTTATTACCTCGGGCCGTCGTTTATTCTTCCCGAAGGTTATCTCATTTTTGGGCCATCGTTTATTCTGCCCAAAAGCCAACTTACCTTGGGAAGTCGTTTATTCTTCCCAATGGTTAGCTTGTTACCTCGGGCCGTCATTTATTCTTCCCGAAGGTTATGTCATTTTGGGCCGTCGTTTATTCTTCCCAAAAGCCGACTTACCTTGGGTCGTCGTTTATTCTTCCCAATGGTTATCTTATTACCTCGGGCTATCGTTTATTCTTCTCGAAGGTTATCTCATTTTTGGCCCGTCGTTTATTCTTCCCAAAAGTCAACTTACCTTGGGTCGTCGTTTATTCTTCCCAATTGGTATCTTATTACCTCAAGCCATCGTTAATTCTTCCCGAAGGTTATCTCATTTATGGGCCGTCGTTTATTCTTCCCAAAAGTCAACTTATCTTGGACCGTCGATTATTCTTCCCAAAAGCAAATTTACCTTGGGCCGTTGTTTATTCTTCCCAATGGTTATCTTGTTACCTCGTGCCGTCGTTTATTCTTCCCGAATGTTATCTCATTTTGGGGCGTCGTTTATTCTTCACAAAAGCCAATTTACCTTGGGCCGTTGATTATTCTTCCCAATGGTTACCCTGTTACCTCGGGTCGTTGTTTTTTCTTTCCCGCAGGTTATCTCATTTTGGGCCGTCGTTTATTCTTCACAAAAGTCAACTTACCTTGGGCCGTCGATTATTCTTCCCTATGGTTACCTTGCTACCTCGGGCTGTCGTTTATTCTTCCTGAAGGTTATCTCATTTTTGGGTCGTCGTTTATTCTTCCCAAAAGCCAACTTACCTTGGGCCGTCGTTTATTCTTCCCAATGGTTATTTCGTTACCTCGGGCCGTCGTTTATTCTTCCCGCAGGTTATCTCGTTTTTGATCCGTCGTTTATTCTTCCCAAAAGCCAACTTACCTTGGGCCGTCGTTTATTCTTCCCAAAAGCGAACTTACCTTGGGCTTTCGTTTATTCTTCCCAATGGTTATCTTATTAACTCAGGCCGACGTTTATTCTTCCCTATAGGTTATCTCATTTTTATGCCGTCGTTTATTCTTCCTAAAAGCCAACTTACCTTGGGCCTTCGTTTATTATTTCAAACGGTTATCTTGTTACCTCGGGCCGTCGTTTATTCTTCTCGCAGGTTATCTCTTTTTGGGCCTTCGTTTATTATTCCCAAAAGTCAACTTACCTTGGGCCGTCGTTTATTCTTCCCAATGGTTATGTTGTTACCTCGGGCCGTCCTTTATTCTTCCCAATGGTTATCTCATTTTGGGCCGTCGTTTATTCTTCCCAATGGTTATCTTGTTACCTCGGGCCGTCGTTTATTCTTCCCGAAGGTTATATCATTTTGTCCCGTCGATTATTCTTCCCAAAAATCAACTTACCTTAGGCCGTCGTTTATTCTTCAAAATGGTTATTTTGTTAACTCGGACCGTCGTTTATTCTTCCCGAAGGTTATCTCATTTTTGGCCCGTCGTTTATTCTTCCCAAAAGTCAACTTACCTTGGGCCGTTGTTTATTCTTCCCAATGGTTATCTTATTACCTCAGGCCGTCGTTTATTCTTCCCGAAGGTTATCTCATTTATGGGCCGTCGTTTATTCTTCCCAAAAGTCAACTTATCTTGGACCGTCGTTTATTCTTACAAAAAGTAAACTTACCTTGGGCCGTTATTTATACTTCCCAATGGTTATCTTGTTACCTCGAGCCGTCGTTTATTCTTCCCGAATGTTATCTCATTTTTGGGCGTCGTTTATTCTTCACAAAAGCCAATTTACCTTGGGCCGTTGTTTATTCTTCCCAATGGTTACCCTGTTACCTCTGGTCGTTGTTTTTTCTTTCCCGCAGGTTATCTCATTTTGGGCCGTCGTTTATTCTTCCCAAAAGTCAACTTACCTTGGGCCGTCGATTATTCTTCCCTATGGTTACCTTGCTACCTTGGGCTGTGGTTTATTCTTCCCGAAGGTTATCTCATTTTTGGGTCGTTGTTTATTCTTCCCAAAAGCCAACTTACCTTGGGCCGTCGTTTATTCTTCCCAATGGTTATTTCGTTACCTCGGGCCGTCGTTTATTCTTCCCGCAGGTTATCTCGTTTTTGATCCGTCGTTTATTCTTCCCAAAAGCCAACTTACCTTGGGCCGTCGTTTATTCTTCCCAAAAGCGAACTTACCTTGGGCCGTCGTTTATTCTTCCCAATGGTTATCTTATTAACTCAGGCCGACGTTTATTCTTCCCTATAGGTTATCTCATTTTTATGCCGTCGTTTATTCTTCCTAAAAGCCAACTTCTTTGGGCCGTCGTTTATTATTTCAAACGGTTATATTGTTACCTCGGGCCGTCGTTTATTCTTCTCGCAGGTTATCTCATTTTGGGCCTTCGTTTATTCTTCCCAAAAGTCAACTTACCTTGGGCCGTCGTTTATTCTTCCCAATGGTTATCTTGTTACCTCGGGCCGTCCTTTATTCTTCCCAATGGTTATCTCATTTTGGGCCGTCGTTTATTCTTCCCAATGGTTATCTTGTTACCTCAGGCCGTCGTTTATTCTTCCCGAAGGTTATATCATTTTGTCCCATCGATTATTCTTCCCAAAAATCAACTTACCTTAGGCCGTCGTTTATTCTTCCCAATGGTTATTTTGTTAACTCGGGCCGTCGTTTATTCTTCCCGAAGGTTATCTCATTTTGTCCCGTCGATTATTCTTCCAAAAATCAACTTACCTTGGGCCATCGTTTATTCTTCCCAATGGTTATTTTATTACCTCGGGCCGTCGTTTATTCTTCCCGAAGGTTATCTCATTTTGGGCCGTCGTTTATTCTTCCCAAAAGTCAACTTACCTTGGGCCATCGTTTATTCTTCCCAATGGTTATCTTGTTACATCGGGCCATCGTTTATTCTTCCCGAAGGTTATCTCATTTTGGGCCGTCGTTTATTCTTCCCAAAAGTCAACTTACGTTGGGCCGTCGTTTATTGTTCACAAAGGTTATCTTATTACCTCGGGCCGTCGTTTATTCTTCCTGAAGGTTATCTCATTTTTGGGTCGTCGTTTATTCTTCCCAAAAGCCAACTTACCTTAGGAAGTCGTTTATTCTTCACAATGGTTATTTTGTTACCTCGGGCCGTCATTTATTCTTCCCGAAGGTTATCTCATTTTGGGCCGTAGTTTATTCTTCCCAAAAGCCGACTTACCTTGGGCCGTCGTTTATTCTTCCCAATGGTTATCTTATTACCTCGGGCTGTCGTTTATTCTTCCCGAAGGTTATCTCATTTTTGGCCCGTCGTTTATTCTTCCCAAACGTCAACTTACCTTTGGCCGTCGTTTATTCTTCCTAATGGTTATCTTATTACCTCAGGCCATCGTTTATTCTTCCCGAAGGTTATCACATTTTTGGACCGTCGTTTATTCTTCCCAAAAGTCAACTTATCTAGGACCGTCGTTTATTCTTCCCAAAAGCAACCTTACCTTGGGCCGTCGTTTATTCTTCCCAATGGTTATCTTGTTACCTCGGGCCGTCGTTTATTCTTCCCGAAGGTTATCTCATTTTGGGCCGTCGTTTATTCTTCACAAAAGCCAATTTACCTTGGGCCATTGTTTATTCTTCCCAATGGTTACCCTGTTACCTTGGGTCGTCGTTTTTTCTTCCCGCAGGTTATCTCATTTTGGGCCGTCGTTTATTCTTCCCAAAAGTCAACTTACCTTGGGCCGTCGTTTATTCTTCCCTATGGTTACCTTGCTACCTCGGGCTGTCGTTTATTCTTCCCGATGGTTATCTCATTTTTGGGTCGTCGTTTATTCTTCCCAAAAGCCAACTTACCTTGGGCCGTCGTTTATTCTTCCGAATGGTTATTTTGTTACCTCAGGCCGTCGTTTATTCTTCCCGCAGGTTATCTCGTTTTTGGGCCGTCGTTTATTCTTCCCAAAAGCCAACTTACCTTGCGCCGTCGTTTATTCTTCCCAATGGTTATCTTATTAACTCAGGCCGACGTTTATTCTTCCCTGTAGGTTATCTCATTTTTATGCCGTCGTTTATTCTTCCTAAAAGCCAACTTACCTTGGGCCGTCGTTTATTATTCCAAACGGTTATCTTGTTACCTCGGGCCGTCGTTTATTCTTCTCGCAGGTTATCTCATTTTGGGCCTTCGTTTATTCTTCCCAAAAGTCAACTTACCTTGGGCCGTCGTTTATTCTTCCTAATGGTTATCTTGTTACCTCGGGCCATCTTTTATTCTTCCCGCAAGTTATCTCATTTTGGGCCGTCGTTTATTCTTCCCAATGGTTATCTTGTTACCTCGGGCCGTCGTTTATTCTTCCCGAAGGTTATATCATTTTGTCCCGTCGATTATTCTTCCCAAAATTAACTTACCTTGGGCCGTCGTTTATTCTTCCCAATGGTTATTTTGTTACCTCGGGCCGTCGTTTATTCTTCCCGAAGGTTATCTCATTTTTGGCCGTCGTTTATTCTTCCCAAAAGTCAACTTACCTTGGGCCGTCGTTTATTCATCCCAATGGTTATCTTGTTACATCGGGCCATCGTTTATTCTTCCCGAAGGTTATCTCATTTTGGGCCGTCATTTATTCTTCCCAAAAGTCAACTTACCTTGGGCCGTCTTTTATTCTTTACAAAGGTTATCTTATTACCTTGGGCCGTCGTTTATTCTTCCAGAATGTTATCTCATTTTGGGGCGTCGTTTATTCTTCACAAAAGCCAATTTACCTTGGGCCGTTGTTTATTCTTCCCAATGGTTACCCTGTTACCTCGGGTCGTTGTTTTTTCTTTCCCGCAGGTTATCTCATTTTGGGCCGTTGTTTATTCTTCCCAAAAGTCAACTTACCTTGGGCCGTCGATTATTCTTCCCTATGGTTACCTTGCTACCTCGGGCTGTCGTTTATTCTTCCCGAAGGTTATCTCATTTTTGGGTCGTCGTTTATTCTTCCCAAAAGCCAACTTACCTTGGGCCGTCGTTTATTCTTCCCAATGGTTATTTCGTTACCTCGGGCCGTCGTTTATTCTTCCCGCAGGTTATCTCGTTTTTGATCCGTCGTTTATTCTTCCCAAAAGCCAACTTACCTTGGGTCGTCGTTTATTCTTCCCAAAAGCGAACTTACCTTGGGCCGTCGTTTATTCTTCCCAATGGTTATCTTATTAACTCAGGCCGACGTTTATTCTTCCCTATAGGTTATCTCATTTTTATGCCGTCGTTTATTCTTCCTAAAAGCCAACTTACCTTGGGCCGTCGTTTATTATTTCAAACGGTTATCTTGTTACCTCGGGCCGTCGTTTATTCTTCTCGCAGGTTATCTCTTTTTGGGCCTTCGTTTATTCTTCCCAAAAGTCAACTTACCTTGGGCCATCGTTTATTCTTCCCAATGGTTATCTTGTTACCTCGGGCCGTCCTTTATTCTTCCCAATGGTTATCTCATTTTGGGCCGTCGTTTATTCTTCCCAATGGTTATCTTGTTACCTCGGGCCGTCGTTTATTCTTCCCGAAGGTTATATCATTTTGTCCCGTTGATTATTCTTCCCAAAAATCAACTTACCTTAGGCCGTCGTTTATTTTTCAAAATGGCTATTTTGTTAACTCGGACCGTCGTTTATTCTTCCCGAAGGTTATCTCATTTTTGGCCCGTCGTTTATTCTTCCCAAAAGTCAACTTACCTTGGGCCGTCGTTTATTCTTCCCAATGGTTATCTTATTACCTCAGGCCGTCGTTTATTCTTCCCGAAGGTTATCTCATTTATGGGCCGTCGTTTATTCTTCCCAAAAGTCAACTTATCTTGGACCGTCGTTTATTCTTCCAAAAAGCAAACTTACCTTGGGTCGTTGTTTATTCTTCCCAATGGTTATCTTGTTACCTCGAGCCGTCGTTTATTCTTCCCGAATGTTATCTCATTTTGGGGCGTCGTTTATTCTTCACAAAAGCCAATTTACCTTGGGCCGTTGTTTATTCTTCCCAATGGTTACCCTGTTACCTCTGGTCGTTGTTTTTTCTTTCCCGCAGGTTATCTCATTTTGGGCCGTCGTTTATTCTTCCCAAAAGTCAACTTACCTTGGGCCGTCGATTATTCTTCCCTATGGTTACCTTGCTACCTTGGGCTGTCGTTTATTCTTCCCTAAGGTTATCTCATTTTTGGGTCGTCGTTTATTCTTCCCAAAAGCCAACTTACCTTGGGCCTTCGTTTATATTTCCCAATGGTTATTTCGTTACCTCGGGCCGTCGTTTATTCTTCCCGCAGGTTATCTCGTTTTTGATCCGTCGTTTATTCTTCCCAAAAGCCAACTTACCTTGGGCCGTCGTTTATTCTTCCCAAAAGCGAACTTACCTTGGGCCGTCATTTATTCTTCCCAATGGTTATCTTATTAACTCAGGCCGACGTTTATTCTTCCCAATGGTTATCTTATTAACTCAGGCCGACGTTTATTCTTCCCAATGGTTATCTTGTTACCTCGGGCCGTCGTTTATTCTTCCCGAAGGTTATATCATTTTGTCCCGTCGATTATTCTTCCCAAAAATCAACTTACCTTAGGCCGTCGTTTATTCTTCCCAATGGTTATTTTGTTAACTCGGGCCGTCATTTATTCTTCCCGAAGGTTATCTCATTTTGTCCCGTCGATTATTCTTCCAAAAATCAACTTACCCTGGGCCATCGTTTATTCTTCCCAATGGTTATTTTATTACCTCGGGCCGTCGTTTATTCTTCCCGAAGGTTATCTCATTTTTGGTCGTCGTTTATTCTTCCCAAAAGTCAACTTACCTTGGGCCGTCGTTTATTCTTCCCAATGGTTATCTTGTTACATCGGGCCATCGTTTATTCTTCCCGAAGGTTATCTCATTTTGGGCCGTCGTTTATTCTTCCCAAAAGTCAACTTACCTTGGGCCGTCGTTTATTGTTCACAAAGGTTATCTTATTACCTCGGGCCGTCGTTTATTCTTCCCGAAGGTTATCTCATTTTTGGGTCGTCGTTTATTCTTCCCAAAAGCCAACTTACCTTAGGAAGTCGTTTATTCTTCACAATGGTTATTTTGTTACCTCGGGCCGTCATTTATTCTTCCCGAAGGTTATCTCATTTTGGGCCGTAGTTTATTCTTCCCAAAAGCCGACTTACCTTGGGCCGTCGTTTATTCTTCCCAATGGTTATCTTATTACCTCGGGCTGTCGTTTATTCTTCCCGAAGGTTATCTCATTTTTGGCCCGTCGTTTATTCTTCCCAAACGTCAACTTACCTTTGGCCGTCGTTTATTCTTCCTAATGGTTATCTTATTACCTCAGGCCATCGTTTATTCTTCCCGAAGGTTATCACATTTTTGGGCCGTCGTTTATTCTTCCCAAAAGTCAACTTATCTTGGACCGTCGTTTATTCTTCCCAAAAGCAACCTTACCTTGGGCCGTCGTTTATTCTTCGCAATGGTTATCTTGTTACCTCGGGCCGTCGTTTATTCTTCCCGAAGGTTATCTCATTTTGGGCCGTCGTTTATTCTTCACAAAAGCCAATTTACCTTGGGCCGTTGTTTATTCTTCCCAATGGTTACCCTGTTACCTTGGGTCGTCGTTTTTTCTTCCCGCAGGTTATCTCATTTTGGGCCGTCGTTTATTCTTCCCAAAAGTCAACTTACCTTGGGCCGTCGTTTATTCTTCCCTATGGTTACCTTGCTACCTCGGGCTGTCGTTTATTCTTCCCGATGGTTATCTCATTTTTGGGTCGTCGTTTATTCTTCCCAAAAGCCAACTTACCTTGGGCCGTCGTTTATTCTTCCGAATGGTTATTTTGTTACCTCAGGCCGTCGTTTATTCTTCCCGCAGGTTATCTCGTTTTTGGGCCGTCGTTTATTCTTCCCAAAAGCCAACTTACCTTGCGCCGTCGTTTATTCTTCCCAATGGTTATCTTATTAACTCAGGCCGACGTTTATTCTTCCCTGTAGGTTATCTCATTTTTATGCCGTCGTTTATTCTTCCTAAAAGCCAACTTACCTTGGGCCGTCGTTTATTATTCCAAACGGTTATCTTGTTACCTCGGGCCGTCGTTTATTCTTCTCGCAGGTTATCTCATTTTGGGCCTTCGTTTATTCTTCCCAAAAGTCAACTTACCTTGGGCCGTCGTTTATTCTTCCTAATGGTTATCTTGTTACCTCGGGCCATCTTTTATTCTTCCCGCAAGTTATCTCATTTTGGGCCGTCGTTTATTCTTCCCAATGGTTATCTTGTTACCTCGGGCCGTCGTTTATTCTTCCCGAAGGTTATATCATTTTGTCCCGTCGATTATTCTTCCCAAAATAAACTTACCTTGGGCCGTCTTTTATTCTTCCCAATGGTTATTTTGTTACCTCGGGCCGTCGTTTATTCTTCCCGAAGGTTATCTCATTTTTGGCCGTCGTTTATTCTTCCCAAAAGTCAACTTACCTTGGGCCGTCGTTTATTCTTCCCAATGGTTATCTTGTTACATCGGGCCATCGTTTATTCTTCCCGAAGGTTATCTCATTTTGGGCCGTCGTTTATTCTTCCCAAAAGTCAACTTACCTTGGGCCGTCTTTTATTCTTTACAAAGGTTATCTTATTACCTTGGGCCGTCGTTTATTCTTCCCGAATGTTATCTCATTTTGGGGCGTCGTTTATTCTTCACAAAAGCCAATTTACCTTGGGCCGTTGTTTATTCTTCCCAATGGTTACCCTGTTACCTCGGGTCGTTGTTTTTTCTTTCCCGCAGGTTATCTCATTTTGGGCCGTTGTTTATTCTTCCCAAAAGTCAACTTACCTTGGGCCGTCGATTATTCTTCCCTATGGTTACCTTGCTACCTCGGGCTGTCGTTTATTCTTCCCAAAGGTTATCTCATTTTTGGGTCGTCGTTTATTCTTCCCAAAAGCCAACTTACCTTGGGCCGTCGTTTATTCTTCCCAATGGTTATTTCGTTACCTCGGGCCGTCGTTTATTCTTCCCGCAGGTTATCTCGTTTTTGATCCGTCGTTTATTCTTCCCAAAAGCCAACTTACCTTGGGTCGTCGTTTATTCTTCCCAAAAGCGAACTTACCTTGGGCCGTCGTTTATTCTTCCCAATGGTTATCTTATTAACTCAGGCCGACGTTTATTCTTCCCTATAGGTTATCTCATTTTTATGCCGTCGTTTATTCTTCCTAAAAGCCAACTTACCTTGGGCCGTCGTTTATTATTTCAAACGGTTATCTTGTTACCTCGGGCCGTCGTTTATTCTTCTCGCAGGTTATCTCTTTTTGGGCCTTCGTTTATTCTTCCCAAAAGTCAACTTACCTTGGGCCATCGTTTATTCTTCCCAATGGTTATCTTGTTACCTCGGGCCGTCCTTTATTCTTCCCAATGGTTATCTCATTTTGGGCCGTCGTTTATTCTTCCCAATGGTTATCTTGTTACCTCGGGCCGTCGTTTATTCTTCCCGAAGGTTATATCATTTTGTCCCGTTGATCATTCTTCCCAAAAATCAACTTACCTTAGGCCGTCGTTTATTTTTCAAAATGGTTATTTTGTTAACTCGGACCGTCGTTTATTCTTCCCGAAGGTTATCTCATTTTTGGCCCGTCGTTTATTCTTCCCAAAAGTCAACTTACCTTGGGCCGTCGTTTATTCTTCCCAATGGTTATCTTATTACCTCAGGCCGTCGTTTATTCTTCCCGAAGGTTATCTCATTTATGGGCCGTCGTTTATTCTTCCCAAAAGTCAACTTATCTTGGACCGTCGTTTATTCTTCAAAAAAGCAAACTTACCTTGGGTCGTTGTTTATTCTTCCCAATGGTTATCTTGTTACCTCGAGCCGTCGTTTATTCTTCCCGAATGTTATCTCATTTTGGGGCGTCGTTTATTCTTCACAAAAGCAAATTTACCCTGGGCCGTTGTTTATTCTTCCCAATGGTTACCCTGTTACCTCTGGTCGTTGTTTTTTCTTTCCCGCAGGTTATCTCATTTTGGGCCGTCGTTTATTCTTCCCAAAAGTCAACTTACCTTGGGCCGTCGATTATTCTTCCCTATGGTTACCTTGCTACCTTGGGCTATCGTTTATTCTTCCCTAAGGTTATCTCATTTTTGGGTCGTCGTTTATTCTTCCCAAAAGCCAACTTACCTTGGGCCGTCGTTTATTCTTCCCAATGGTTATTTCGTTACCTCGGGCCGTCGTTTATTCTTCCCGCAGGTTATCTCGTTTTTGATCCGTCGTTTATTCTTCCCAAAAGCCAACTTACCTTGGGCCGTCGTTTATTCTTCCCAAAAGCGAACTTACCTTGGGCCGTCGTTTATTCTTCCCAATGGTTATCTTATTAACTCAGGCCGACGTTTATTCTTCCCAATGGTTATCTTATTAACTCAGGCCGACGTTTATTCTTCCCAATGGTTATCTTGTTACCTCGGGCCGTCGTTTATTCTTCCCGAAGGTTATATCATTTTGTCCCGTCGATTATTCTTCCCAAAAATCAACTTACCTTAGGCCGTCGTTTATTCTTCCCAATGGTTATTTTGTTAACTCGGGCCGTCATTTATTCTTCCCGAAGGTTATCTCATTTTGTCCCGTCGATTATTCTTCCAAAAATCAACTTACCCTGGGCCATCGTTTATTCTTCCCAATGGTTATTTTATTACCTCGGGCCGTCGTTTATTCTTCCCGAAGGTTATCTCATTTTGGGCCGTCGTTTATTCTTCCCAAAAGTCAACTTACCTTGGGCCGTCGTTTATTCTTCCCAATGGTTATCTTGTTACATCGGGCCATCGTTTATTCTTCCCGAAGGTTATCTCATTTTGGGCCGTCGTTTATTCTTCCCAAAAGTCAACTTACCTTGGGCCGTCGTTTATTGTTCACAAAGGTTATCTTATTACCTCGGGCCGTCGTTTATTCTTCCCGAAGGTTATCTCATTTTTGGGTCGTCGTTTATTCTTCCCAAAAGCCAACTTACCTTAGGAAGTCGTTTATTCTTCACAATGGTTATTTTGTTACCTCGGTCCGTCATTTATTCTTCTCGAAGGTTATCTCATTTTGGGCCGTAGTTTATTCTTCCCAAAAGCCGACTTACCTTGGGCCGTCGTTTATTCTTCCCAATGGTTATCTTATTACCTCGGGCTGTCGTTTATTCTTCCCGAAGGTTATCTCATTTTTGGCCCGTCGTTTATTCTTCCCAAAAGTCAACATACCTTTGGCCGTCGTTTATTCTTCCTAATGGTTATCTTATTACCTCAGGCCATCGTTTATTCTTCCCGAAGGTTATCACATTTTTGGGCCGTCGTTTATTCTTCCCAAAAGTCAACTTATCTTGGACCGTCGTTTATTCTTCCCAAAAGCAACCTTACCTTGGGCCGTCGCTTATTCTTCGCAATGGTTATCTTGTTACCTCGGGCCGTCGTTTATTCTTCCCGAAGGTTATCTCATTTTGGGCCGTCGTTTATTCATCACAAAAGCCAATTTACCTTGGGCCGTTGTTTATTCTTCCCAATGGTTACCCTGTTACCTCGGGTCGTCGTTTTTTCTTCCCGCAGGTTATCTCATTTTGGGCCGTCGTTTATTCTTCTCAAAAGTCAACTTACCTTGGGCCGTCGTTTATTCTTCCCTATGGTTACCTTGCTACCTCGGGCTGTCGTTTATTCTTCCCGATGGTTATCTCATTTTTGGGTCGTCGTTTATTCTTCCCAAAAGCAAACTTACCTTGGGCCGTCGTTTCTACTTCCCAATGGTTATTTCGTTACCTCGGGCCGTCGTTTATTCTTCCCGCAGGTTATCTCGTTTTTGGGCCGTCGTTTATTCTTCCCAAAAGCCAACTTACCTTGCGCCGTCGTTTATTCTTCCCAATGGTTATCTTATTAACTCAGGCCGACGTTTATTCTTCCCTGTAGGTAATCTCATTGTTATGCCGTCGTTTATTCTTCCTAAAAGCCAACTTACCTTGGGCCGTCGTTTATTATTTCAAACGGTTATCTTGTTACCTCGGGCCGTCGTTTATTCTTCTCGCAGGTTATCTCTTTTTGGGCCTTCGTTTATTCTTCCCAAAAGTCAACTTACCTTGGGCCGTCGTTTATTCTTCCCAATAGTTATCTTATTACCTCGGGCCGTCCTTTATTCTTCCCAATGGTTATCTCATTTTGGGCCGTCGTTTATTCTTCCCAATGGTTATCTTGTTACATCGGGCCGTCGTTTATTCTTCCCGAAGGTTATATCATTTTGTCCCGTCGATTATTCTTCCCAAAAATCATCTTACCTTGGGCCGTCGTTTATTCTTCCCAATGGTTATTTTGTTAACTCGGGCCGTCATTTATTCTTCCCGAAGGTTATCTCATTTTGTCCCGTCGATTATTCTTCCAAAAATCAACTTACCTTGGGCCTTCGTTTATTCTTCCCAATGGTTATTTTATTACCTCGGGCCGTCGTTTATTCTTCCCGAAGGTTATCTCATTTTGGGCCATCGTTTATTCTTCCCAAAAGTCAACTTACCTTGGGCCGTCGTTTATTCTTCCCAATGGTTATCTTGTTACATCGGGCCATCGTTTATTCTTCCCGAAGGTTATCTCATTTTGGGCCGTCGTTTATTCTTCCCAAAAGTCAACTTACCTTGGGCCGTCGTTTATTGTTCACAAAGGTTATCTTATTACCTCGGGCCGTCGTTTATTCTTCCGAAGGTTATCTCATTTTTGGGCCGTCGTTTATTCTTCCCAAAAGCCAACTTACCTTAGGAAGTCGTTTATTCTTCCCAATGGTTATCTTGTTACCTCGGGCCGTCATTTATTCTTCCCGAAGGTTATCTCATTTTGGGCCGTAGTTTATTCTTCCCAAAAGCCGACTTACCTTGGGCCGTCGTTTATTCTTCCCAATGGTTATCTTATTACCTCGGGCTGTCGTTTATTCTTCCCGAAGGTTATCTCATTTTTGGCCCGTCGTTTATTCTTCCCAAAAGTCAACTTACCTTGGGCCGTCGTTTATTCTTCCTAATGGTTATCTTATTATCTCAGGCCATCGTTTATTCTTCCCGAAGGTTATCACATTTTTGGGCCGTCGTTTATTCTTCCCAAATGTCAACTTATCTTGGACCGTCATTTATTCTTCCCAAAAGCAACCTTACCTTGGGCCGTCGTTTATTCTTCCCAATGGTTATCTTGTTACCTCGGGCCGTCGTTTATTCTTCCCGGAGGTTATCTCATTTTGGGCCGAAGATTATTCTTCACAAAAGCCAATTTACCTTGGGTCGTTGTTTATTCTTCCCAATGGTTACCCTTTTACCTCGGGTCGTTGTTTTTTCTTCCCGCAGGTTATCTCATTTTGGGTCGTCGTTTATTCTTCCCAAAAGTCAACTTACCTTGGGCCTTCGTTTATTCTTCCCTATGGTTACCTTGCTACCTCGGGCTGTCGTTTATTCTTCCCGATGGTTATCTCATTTTTGGGTCGTCGTTTATTCTTCCCAAAAGCCAACTTACCTTGGGCCGTCGTTTATTCTTCCCAATGGTTATTTTGTTACCTCAGGCCGTCGTTTATTCTTCCCGCAGGTTATCTCGTTTTTGGGCCGTCGTTTATTCTTCCCAAAAGCCAACTTACCTTGCGCCGTCGTTTATTCTTCCCAATGGTTATCTTATTAACTCAGGCCGACGTTTATTCTTCCCTGTAGGTTATCTCATTTTTATGCCGTCGTTTATTCTTCCTAAAAGCCAACTTACCTTGGGCCGTCGTTTATTATTCCAAACGGTTATCTTTTTACCTCGGGCCGTCGTTTATTCTTCTCGCAGGTTATCTCGTTTTGGGCCTCCGTTTATTCTTCCCAAAAGTCAACTTACCTTGGGTCGTCGTTTATTCTTCCCAATGGTTATCTTGTTACCTCGGGCCGTCGTTTATTCTTCCCGCAGGTTATCTCATTTTGGGCTGTCGTTTATTCTTCCCAATGGTTATTTTGTTAACTCGGGCCGTCGTTTATTCTTCCCGGAGGTTATCTCATTTTGTCCCGTCGATTATTCTTCCCAAAAATCAACATACCTTGGGCCGTCGTTTATTCTTCCCAATGGTTATTTTGTTACCTCGGTTATTTCGTTTATTCTTCCCGAAGGTTATCTCATTTTGGGCCGTCGTTTATTCTTCCCAAAAGCCAACTTACCTTGGGCCGTCGTTTATTCTTCCCAATGGTTATCTTGGTACCTAGGGCCGTCATTTATTCTTCCCGAAGGTTATCTCATTTTGGGCCGTTGTTTATTCTTCCCAAAAGCCGACTTACCTTGGGCCGTCGTTTATTCTTCCCAATGGTTATCTTATTAACTCAGGCCGGCGTTTATTCTTCCCTGTAGGTTATCTCATTTTTATGCCGTCATTTATCCTTCCTAAAAGCCAACTTACCTTGGGCCGTCGTTTATTATTCCAAACGGTTATCTTGTTACCTCGGGCCGTCGTTTATTCTTCTCGCATGTTATCTCATTTTGGGCCTTCGTTTATTCTTCCCAAAAGTCAACTTACCTTGGGCCGTCGTTTATTCTTCACAATGGTTATCTTGTTACCTCGGGCTATCGTTTATTCTGCCCGCAGGTTATCTCATCTTGGGCCGTCGTTTATTCTTCCCAATGGTTATCTTATTACCTCGGGCCGTCGTTTATTCTTACCGCTGGTTATCTCATTTTGGGCCGTCGTTTATTCTTCCCAATGGTTATCTTGTTACCTTGGGCCGTCGTTTATACTTCCCGAAGGTTATATCATTTTTTCCCGTCGATTATTCTTCCCAAAAATCAACTTACCTTGGGCCGTCGTTTATTCTTCCCAATGGTTATTTTGTTACCTCCGGCCGTCGTTTATTCTTCCTGAGGTTATCTCATTTTGGGCTGTCGTTTATTCTTCCCAAAAGTGAACTTACCTTGGGCCGTCGTTTATTCTTCCCAATGGTTATCTTGTTACATCGGGCCATCGTTTATTCTTCCCGAAGGTTATCTCATTTTGGGCCGTCGTTTATTCTTCCCAAAAGTCAACTTACCTTGGGCCGTCGTTTATTCTTCACAAAGGTTATCTTATTACCTTGGGTCGTCGTTTATTCTTCCCAAAGGTTATCTCATTTTTGGGCCGTCGTTTATTCTTCCCAAAAGCCAACTTACCTTTGGCCGTCATTTATTCTTCCCAATGGTTATCTTGGTACCTCGGGCCGTCATTTATTCTTCCCGAAGGTTATCTCATTTTGGGTCGTTATTTATTCTTCCCAAAAGCAGACTTACCTTGGGCCGTCGTTTATTCTTCCCAATGGTTATCTTATTAACTCAGGCCAACGTTTATTCTTCCCTGTAGGTTATCTCATTTTTATGCCGTCGTTTATTCTTCCTAAAAGCCAACTTACCTTGGGTCGTCGTTTATTATTCCAAACGGTTATCTTGTTACCTCGGGCCGTCGTTTATTCTTCTCGCAGGTTATCTAATTTTGGGCCTTCGTTTATTCTTCCCAAAAGTCAACTTACCTTGGGCCGTCGTTTATTCTTCCCAATGGTTATCTTGTTACCTCGGGTCGTCGTTTTTTCTTCCCGCAGGTTATCTCATTTTGGGCCGTCGTTTATTCTTCCCAAAAGTCAACTTACCTTGGGCCGTCATTTATTCTTCCCTATGGTTACCTTGCTACCTCGGGCTGTCGTTTATTCTTCCCGAAGGTTATCTCATTTTTGGGTCGTCGTTTATTCTTCCCAAAAGCCAACTTACCTTGTGCCGTCGTTTATTCTTACCAATGGTAATTTCGTAACCTCGGGCCGTCGTTTATTCTTCCCGAAGGTTATCTCGTTTTTGGGCCGTCGTTTATTCTTCCCAAAAGCCAACATACCTTGGGCCGTCGTTTATTCTTCCCAATGGTTATCTTATTAACTCAGGCCGACGTTTATTCTTCCCTGTAGGTTATCTCATTTTTATGCCGTCGTTTATTCTTCCTAAAAGCCAACTTACCTTGGGCCGTCGATTATTATTCCAAACAGTTATCTTGTTACCTCGGGCCGTCGTTTATTCTTCTCGCAGGTTATCTCATTTTGGGCCTTCGTTTATTCTTCCCAAAAGTCAACTTACCTTGGGCCGTCGTTTATTCTTCCCAATGGTTATCTTGTTACCTCGGGCCGTCGTTTATTCTTCCCGCAGGTTATCTCATTTTGGGCCGTCGTTTATTCTTCCCAATGGTTATCTTGTTACCTCGGGGCGTCGTTTATTCTTCCCGCAGGTTATATCATTTTGTCCCGTCGATTATTCATCCCAAAAATCAACTTACCTTGGGCCGTCATTTATTCTTCCCAATGGTTATTTTGTTACCTCGGGCCGTCGTTTATTCTTCCCGAAGGTTATCTCATTTTGGGCCGTCGTTTATTCTTCCCAAAAGTCAACTTACCTTGGGCCGTCGTTTATTCTTCCCAATGGTTATCTTGTAACATTGGGCCATCGTTTATTCTTCCCGAAGGTTATCTCATTTTGGGCTGTCGTATATTCTTCCCAAAAGTCAACTTACCTTGGGCCGTCGTTTATTCTTCACAAAGTTTATCTTATTACCTCGGGCCGTCGTTTATTCTTCCCGAAGGTTATCTCATTTTTGGGCCGTCGTTTATTCTTCCCAAAAGCCAACTTACCTTGGGCCGTCGTTTATTCTTCCCAATGGTTATCTTGGTACCTAGGGCCGTCATTTATTCTTCCCGAAGATTATCTCATTTTGGGCCGTTGTTTATTCTTCCCAAAAGCCGACTTACCTTGGGCCGTCGTTTATTCTTCCCAATGGTTATCTTATTAACTCAGGCCGACGTTTATTTTTCCCTGTAGGTTATCTCATTTTTATGCCGTCATTTATCCTTCCTAAAATCCAACTTACCTTGGGCCTTCGTTTATTATTCCAAACGGTTATCTTGTTACCTCGGGCCGTCATTTATTCTTCTCGCAGGTTATCTCATTTTGGGCCTTCGTTTATTCTTCCCAAAAGTCAACTTACCTTGGGCCTTCGTTTATTCTTCCCAATGGTTATCTTGTTACCTCGGGCCATCGTTTATTCTTCCTGCAGGTTATCTCATCTTGGGCCGTCGTTTATTCTTCCCAATGGTTATCTTGTTACCTCGGGCCGTCGTTTATTCTTCCCGCAGGTTATCTCATTTTGGGCCGTCGTTTATTTTTCCCAATGGTTATCTTGTTACCTCGGGGCGTCGTTTATTCTTCCCGAAGGTTATATCATTTTGTCCCGTCGATTATTCTTCCCAAAAATCAACTTACCTTGGGCCGTCATTTATTCTTCCCAATGGTTATTTTGTTACCTCGGGCCGTCGTTTATTCTTTCCGAAGGTTATCTCATTTTGGGCCGTCGTTTATTCTTCCCAAAAGTCAACTTACCTTGGGCCGTCGTTTATTCTTCCCAATGGTTATCTTGTAACATCGGGCCATCGTTTATTCTTCCCGAAGGTTATCTCATTTTGGGCTGTCGTATATTCTTCCCAAAAGTCAACTTACCTTGGGCCGTAGTTTATTCTTCACAAAGTTTATCTTATTACCTCGGGCCGTCGTTTATTCTTCCCGAAGGTTATCTCATTTTTGGGCCGTCGTTTATTCTTCCCAAAAGCCAACTTACCTTGGGCCGTCGTTTATTCTTCCCAATGGTTATCTTGGTACCTAGGGCCGTCATTTATTCTTCCCGAAGGTTATCTCATTTTGGGCCGTTGTTTATTCTTCCCAAAAGCCGACTTACCTTGGGCCGTCGTTTATTCTTCCCAATGGTTATCTTATTAACTCAGGCCGACGTTTATTTTTCCCTGTAGGTTATCTCATTTTTATGCCGTCATTTATCCTTCCTAAAATCCAACTTACCTTGGGCCTTCGTTTATTATTCCAAACGGTTATCTTGTTACCTCGGGCCGTCATTTATTCTTCTCGCAGGTTATCTCATTTTGGGCCTTCGTTTATTCTTCCCAAAAGTCAACTTATCTTGGGCCGTCGTTTATTCTTCCCAATGGTTATCTTGTTACCTCGGGCCATCGTTTATTCTTCCCGCAGGTTATCTCATCTTGGGCCGTCGTTTATTCTTCCCAATGGTTATCTTGTTACCTCGGGCCGTCGTTTATTCTTCCCGCAGGTTATCTCATTTTGGGCCATCGTTTATTCTTCCCAATGGTTATCTTGTTACCTTGGGCCGTCGTTTATTCTTCCCGAAGGTTATATCATTTTGTCCCGTCGATTATTCTTCCCAAAAATTAACTTACCTTGGGCCGTCGTTTATTCTTCCCAATGGTTATTTTGTTACCTCGGGTCGTCGTTTATTCTTCCCGAGGTTATCTCATTTTGGGCCGTCGTTTATTCTTCCCAAAAGTGAACTTACCTTGGGCCGTCGTTTATTCTTCCCAATGGTTATCTTGTTACATCGGGCCATCGTTTATTCTTCCCGAAGGTTATCTCATTTTGGGCCGTCGTTTATTCTTCCCAAAAGTCAACTTACCTTGGGCCGTCGTTTATTCTTCACAAAGGTTATCTTATTACCTCGGGTCGTCGTTTATTCTTCCCGAAGGTTATCTCATTTTTGGGCCGTCGTTTATTCTTCCCAAAAGCCAACTTACCTTTGGCCGTCATTTATTCTTCCCAATGGTTATCTTGGTACCTCGGGCCGTCATTTATTCTTCCCGAAGGTTATCTCATTTTGGGCCGTTGTTTATTCTTCCCAAAAGCCGACTTACCTTGGGCCGTCGTTTATTCTTCCCAATGGTTATCTTATTAACTCAGGCCGACGTTTATTCTTCCCTTTAGGTTATCTCATTTTTATGCCGTCGTTTATTCTTCCTAAAAGCCAACTTACCTTGGGCCGTCGTTTATTATTCCAAACGGTTATCTTGTTACCTCGGGTCGTCGTTTATTCTTCTCGCAGGTTATCTCATTTTGGGCCTTCGTTTATTCTTCCCAAAAGTCAACTTACCTTGGGCCGTCGTTTATTCTTCCCAATGGTTATCTTGTTACCTCGGGTCGTCGTTTTTTCTTCCCGCAGGTTATCTCATTTTGGGCCGTCCTTTATTCTTCCCAAAAGTCAACTTACCTTGGGCCGTCGTTTATTCTTCCCTATGGTTACCTTGCTACCTCGGGCTGTCGTTTATTCTTCCCGAAGGTTATCTCATTTTTGGGTCGTCGTTTATTCTTCCCAAAAGCCAACTTACCTTGTGCCGTCGTTTATTCTTCCCAATGGTTATTTTGTTACCTCGGGCCGTCGTTTATTCTTCCCGAGGTTATCTCATTTTGGGCCGTCGTTTATTCTTCCCAAAAGTGAACTTACCTTGGACCGTCTTTTATTCTTCCCAATGGTTATCTTGTTACATCGGGCCATCGTTTATTCTTCCCGAAGGTTATCTCATTTTGGGCCGTCGTTTATTCTTCCCAAAAGTCAACTTACCTTGGGCCGTCGTTTATTCTTCACAAAGGTTATCTTATTACCTCGGGTCGTCGTTTATTCTTCCCGAAGGTTATCTCATTTTTGGGCCGTCGTTTATTCTTCCCAAAAGCCAACTTACCTTTGGCCGTCATTTATTCTTCCCAATGGTTATCTTGGTACCTCGGGCCGTCATTTATTCTTCCCGAAGGTTATCTCATTTTGGGCCGTTGTTTATTCTTCCCAAAAGCCGACTTACCTTGGGCCGTCGTTTATTCTTCCCAATGGTTATCTTATTAACTCAGGCCGACGTTTATTCTTCCCTGTAGGTTATCTCATTTTTATGCCGTCGTTTATTCTTCCTAAAGCCAACTTACCTTGGGCCGTCGTTTATTATTCCAAACGGTTATCTTGTTACCTCGGGCCGTCGTTTATTCTTCTCGCAGGTTATCTCATTTTGGGCCTTCGTTTATTCTTCCTAAAAGTCAACTTACCTTGGGCCGTCGTTTATTCTTCCCAATGGTTATCTTGTTACCTCGGGTCGTCGTTTTTTCTTCCCGCAGGTTATCTCATTTTAGGCCTTCGTTTATTCTTCCCAAAAGTCAACTTACCTTGGGCCGTCGTTTATTCTTCCCTATGGTTACCTTGCTACCTCGGGTTGTCGTTTATTCTTCCCGAAGGTTATCTCATTTTTGGGTCGTCGTTTATTCTTCCCAAAAGCCAACTTACCTTGTGCCGTCGTTTATTCTTCCCAATGGTTATTTCGTTACCTCGGGCCGTCGTTTATTCTTCCCGAAGGTTATCTCGTTTTTGGGCCGTCGTTTATTCTTCCCAAAAGCCAACTTACCTTGGGCCGTCGTTTATTCTTCCCAATGGTTATCTTATTAACTCAGGCCGACGTTTATTCTTCCCTGTAGGTTATCTCATTTTTATGCCGTCGTTTATTCTTCCTAAAAGCCAAATTACCTTGGGCCGTCGTTTATTATTCCAAACGGTTATCTTGTTACCTCGGGCCAACGTTTATTCTTCTCGCAGGTTATCTCATTTTGGGCCTTCGTTTATTCTTCCCAAAAGTCAACTTACCTTGGGCCGTCGTTTATTCTTCCTAATGGTTATCTTGTTACCCCGGGCCGTCTTTTATTCTTCCTGCAGGTTATCTCATTTTGGGCCGTCGTTTATTCTTCCCAATGGTTATCTTGTTACCTAGGGCCGTCGTTTATTCTTCCCGAAGGTTATATCATTTTGTCCCGTCGATTATTCTTCCCAAAAATCAACTTACCTTGGGCCGTCGTTTATTCTTCCCAATGGTTATTTTGTTACCTCGGGCCGTCGTTTATTCTTCCCGAAGGTTATCTCATTTTGGGCCGTCGTTTATTCTTCCCAAAAGTCAACTTACCTTGGGCCGTCGTTTATTCTTCCCAATGGTTATCTTGTTACATCGGGCCATCGTTTATTCTTCCCGAAGGTTATCTCATTTTGGGCCGTCGTTTATTCTTCCCAAAAGTCAACTTACCTTGGGCCGTCTTTTATTCTTCACAAAGGTTATCATATTACCTTGGGCCATCGTTTATTCTTCTCGAAGGTTATCTCATTTTTGGGTCGTCGTTTATTCTTCCCAAAAGTCAACTTACCTTGGGCCGTCGTTTATTATTCCAAACGGTTATCTTGTTACCTCGGGCCGTCGTTTATTCTTCTCGCAGGTTTTCTCATTTTGGGCCTTCGTTTATTCTTCCCAAAAGTAAACTTACCTTGGGCCGTCGTTTATTCTTCCCAATGGTTATCTTGTTACCTCGGGTCTTCGTTTTTTCTTCCCGAAGGTTATCTCATTTTGGGCCGTCGTTTATTCTTCCCAAAAGTCAACTTACCTTGGGCCGTCGTTTATTCTTCCCTATGGTTACCTTGCTACCTCGGGCTGTCGTTTATTTTTCCCGAAGGTTATCTCATTTTTGGGTCATCGTTTATTCTTCCCAAAAGCCAACTTACCTTGTGCCGTCGTTTATTCTTCCCAATGGTTATTTTGTTACCTCGGGCCGTCGTTTATTCTTCCTGAGGTTATCTCATTTTGGGCCGTCGTTTATTCTTCCCAAAAGTGAACTTACCTTGGGCCGTCGTTTATTCTTCCCAATGGTTATCTTGTTACATCGGGCCATCGTTTATTCTTCCCGAAGGTTATCTCATTTTGGGCCGTCGTTTATTCTTCCCAAAAGTCAACTTACCTTGGGCCGTCGTTTGTTCTTCACAAAGGTTATCTTATTACCTCGGGTCGTCGTTTATTCTTCCCGAAGGTTATCTCATTTTTGGGTCGTCGTTTATTCTTCCCAAAAGCCAACTTACCTTTGGCCGTCATTTATTCTTCCCAATGGTTATCTTGGTACTTCGGGCCGTCATTTATTCTTCCCAATGGTTATCTCATTTTGGGCCGTTGTTTATTCTTCCCAAAAGCCGACTTACCTTGGGCCGTCGTTTATTCTTCCCAATGGTTATCTTATTAACTCAGGCCGACGTTTATTCTTCCCTGTAGGTTATCTCATTTTTATGTCGTCGTTTATTCTTCCTAAAGCCAACTTACCTTGGGCCGTCGTTTATTATTCCAAACCCTTATCTTGTTACCTCGGGCCTTCGTTTATTCTTCTCGCAGGTTATCTCATTTTGGGCCTTCGTTTATTCTTCCCAAAAGTCAACTTACCTTGGGCCGTCGTTTATTCTTCCCAATGGTTATCTTTTTACCTTGGGTCATCGTTTTTTCTTCCCGCAGGTTATCTCATTTTGGGCCGTCGTTTATTCTTCCCAAAAGTCAACTTACCTTGGGCCGTCGTTTATTCTTCCCTATGGTTACCTTGCTACCTCGGGCTGTCGTTTATTCTTCCCGAACGTTATCTCATTTTTGGGTCGTCGTTTATTCTTCCCAAAAGCCAACTTACCTTGTGCCGTCGTTTATTCTTCCCAATGGTTATTTCGTTACCTCGGGCCGTCGTTTATTCTTCCCGAAAGTTATCTCGTTTTTGCGCCGTCGTTTATTCTTCCCAAAACAAACTTACCGTGGGCCGTCGTTTATTCTTCCCAATGGTTATCTTATTAACTCAGGCCGACGTTTATTCTTCCCTGTAGGTTATCTCATTTTTATACCGTCGTTTATTCTTCCTAAAAGCCAACTTACCTTGGGCCTTCGTTTATTATTCCAAACGGTTATCTTGTTACCTCGGGCCGTCGTTTATTCTTCTCGCAGGTTATCTCATTTTGGGCCTTCGTTTATTCTTCCCAAAAGTCAACTTACCTTGGGCCGTCGTTTATTCTTCCTAATGGTTATCTTGTTACCTCGGGCCGTCTTTTATTCTTCCCGCAATTTATCTCATTTTGGGCCATCGTTTATTCTTCCCAATGGTTATCTTGTTACCTCGGGCTGTCGTTTATTCTTCCCGAAGGTTATATCATTTTGTCCCGTCGATTATTCTTCCCAAAAATCAACTTACCTTGGGCCGTCGTGTATTCTTCCCAAAGGTTATTTTGTTACCTCGGGCCGTCGTTTATTCTTCCCGAAGGTTATCTCATTTTGGGCCGTCGTTTATTCTTCCTAAAAGTCAACTTACCTTGGGTCGTTGTTTATTCTTCCCAATGGTTATCTTGTTACATCGGGCCATCGTTTATTCTTCCTGAAGGTTATCTCATTTTGGGCCGTCGTTTATTCTTCCCAAAAGTCAACTTACCTTGGGCCGTCTTTTATTCTTCACAAAGGTTATCTTATTACCTTGGGCCATTGTTTATTCTTCTCGAAGGTTATCTCATTTTTGGGCCGTCGTTTATTCTTCCCAAAAGCCAACTTACCTTGGGCCGTCATTTATTCTTCCCAATGGTTATCTTGGTACCTCGGGCCGTCATTTATTCTTCCCGAAGGTTATCTCATTTTGGGCCGTTGTTTATTCTTCCCAAAAGCCGACTTACCTTGGGCCGTCGTTTATTCTTCCCAATGTTTATCTTATTAACTCAGGCCGACGTTTATTCTTCCCTGTAGGTTATCTCATTTTTATGCCGTCATTTATTCTTCCTAAAAGCCAACTTACCTTGGGCCGTCGTTTATTATTCCAAACGGTTATCTTGTTACCTCGGGCCGTCGTTTATTCTTCTCGCAGGTTATCTCATTTTGGGCCTTCGTTTATTCTTCCCAAAAGTCAACTTACCTTGGGTCGTCGTTTATTCTTCCCAATGGTTATCTTGTTACCTTGGGCCATCGTTTATTCTACCCGCAGGTTATCTCATCTTGGGCCGTCGTTTATTCTTCCAAATGGTTATCTTGTTACCTCGGGCCATCGTTTATTCTTCCCGCAGGTTATCTCATTTTGGGCCGTCGTTTATTCTTCCCAATGGTTATCTTGTTACCTCGGGCCGTCGTTTATTCTTCCCGAAGGTTATATCATTTTGTCCCGTCGATTATTCTTCCCAAAAATAAACTTACCTTGGGTCGTCGTTTATTCTTCCCAATGGTTATTTTGTTACCTCGGCTCGTCGTTTATTCTTCCCGAAGGTTATCTCATTTTGGGCCGTCGTTTATTCTTCCCAAAAGTCAACTTACCTTGGGCCGTCGTTTATTCTTCACAAAAGTCAACTTACCTTGGGCCGTCGTTTATTCTTCCCAATGGTTATCTTGTTACATCGGGCCATCGTTTATTCTTCCCGAAGGTTATCTCATTTTGGGCCATCGTTTATTCTTCCCATAAGTCAACTTACCTTGGGCCGTCTTTTATTCTTCACAAAGTTTATCTTATTACCTCGGGCCATCGTTTATTCTTCCCAAAGGTTATCTCATTTTTGGGCCGTCGTTTATTCTTCCCAAAAGCCAACTTACCTTGGGCCGTCGTTTATTCTTCCCAATGGTTATCTTGGTACCTCAGGCCGTCATTTATTCTTCCCGAAGGTTATCTCATTTTGGGCCGTTGTTTATTCTTCCCAATAGCCGACTTACCTTGGGCCGTCGTTTATTCTTCCCAATGGTTATCTTATTAACTCAGGCCGACGTTTATTCTTCCCTGTAGGTTATCTCATTTTTATGCCGTCGTTTATTCTTCCTAAAAGCCAACTTACCTTGGGCCGTCGTTTATTATTCCAAACGGTTATCTTGTTACCTCGGGCCGTCGTTTATTCTTCTCGCAGGTTATCTCATTTTGGGCATTCGTTTATTCTTCCCAAAAGTCAACTTACCTTGGGCCGTCGTTTATTCTTCCCAATGGTTATCTTGTTACCTCAGGCCGTCTTTTATTCTTCCCGCAGGTTATCTCATTTTGGGCCGTCGTTTATTCTTCCCAATGGTTATCTTGTTACCTCGGGCCGTCGTTTATTCTTCCCGAAGGTTATATCATTTTGTCCCGTCGATTATTCTTCCTAAAAATCATCATACCTTTTGCCGTCGTTTATTCTTCCCAATGGTTATTTTGTTACCTCGGGCCGTCGTTTATTCTTCCCGAAGGTTATCTCATTTTGGGCCGTCGTTTATTCTTCCCAAAAGTCAACTTACCTTGGGCCGTCATTTATTCTTCCCAATGGTTATCTTGGTACCTCGGGCCGTCATTTATTTTTCCCGAAGGTTATCTCATTTTGGGCCGTTGTTTATTCTTCCCAAAAGCCGACTTACCTTGGGCCGTCGTTTATTCTTCCCAATGTTTATCTTATTAACTCAGGCAGACGTTTATTCTTCCCTGTAGGTTATCTCATTTTTATGCCGTCATTTATACTTCCTAAAAGCCAACTTACCTTGGGCCGTCGTTTATTATTCCAAACGGTTATCTTGTTACCTCGGGCCGTCGTTTATTCTTCTCGCAGGTTATCTCATTTTGGGCCTTCGTTTATTCTTCCCAAAAGTCAACTTACCTTGGGTCGTCGATTATTCTTCCCAATGGTTATCTTGTTACCTTGGGCCATCGATTATTCTTCCCGCAGGTTATCTCATCTTGGGCCGTCGTTTATTCTTCCCAATGGTTATCTTGTTACCTCGGGCCGTCGTTTATTCTTCCCGCAGATTATCTCATTTTGGGCCGTCGTTTATTCTTCCCAATGGTTATCTTGTTACCTCGGGCCATCGTTTATTCTTCCCGAAGGTTATATCATTTTGTCCCGTCGATTATTCTTTCCAAAAATCAACTTACCTTGGGCAGTCGTTTATTCTTCCCAATGGTTATTTTGTTACCTCGGGTCGTCGTTTATTCTTCCCGTAGGTTATCTCATTTTGGGCCGTCGTTTATTCTTCCCAAAAGTCAACTTACCTTGGGCCGTCGTTTATTCTTCCCAATGGTTATCTTGTTACATCGGGCCATCGTTTATTCTTCCCGAAGGTTATCTCATTTTGGGCCGTCGTTTATTCTTCCCAAAAGTCAACTTACCTTGGGCCGTCTTTTATTCTTCACAAAGATTATCTTATTACCTCGGGCCATCGTTTATTCTTCCCAAAGGTTATCTCATTTTTGGGGCGTCGTTTATTCTTCCCAAAAGCTAACTTACCTTGGGCCGTCGTTTATTCTTTCCAATGGATATCTTGGTACCTCGGGCCGTCATTTATTCTTCCCGAAGGTTATCTCATTTTGGGCCGTTGTTTATTCTTCCCAAAAGCAGACTTACCTTGGGCCGTCGTTTATTCTTCCCAATGGTTATCTTATTAACTCAGGCCGACGTTTATTCTTCCCTATAGGTTATCTCATTTTTATGCCGTCGTTTATTCTTCCTAAAAGCCAACTTACCTTGGGCCGTCGTTTATTATTCCAAACGGTTATCTTGTTACCTCGTGCCGTCGTTAATTCTTCTCGCAGGTTATCTCATTTTGGGCCTTCGTTTATTCTTCCCAAAAGTCAACTTACCTTGGGCCGTCGTTTATTCTTCCCAATGGTTATCTTGTTACCTCGGGTTGTCGTTTTTTCTTCCCGCAGGTTATCTCATTTTGGGCCGTCGTTTATTCTTCCCAAAATTCAACTTACCTTGGGCCGTCGTTTATTCTTCCCTATGGTTACCTTGCTACCTCGGGCTGTCGTTTATTCTTCCCGAAGGTTATCTCATTTTTGGGTCGTCGTTTATTCTTCCCAAAAGCCAACTTACCTTGTGCCGTCGTTTATTCTTCCCAATGGTTATTTTGTTACCTCGGGCCGTCGTTTATTCTTCCCGAGGTTATCTCATTTTGGGCCGTCGTTTATTCTTCCCAAAAGTGAACTTACCTTGGACCGTCGTTTATTCTTCCCAATGGTTATCTTGTTACATCGGGCCATCGTTTATTCTTCCCGAAGGTTATCTCATTTTGGGCCGTCGTTTATTCTTCCCAAAAGTCAACTTACCTTGGGCCGTCGTTTATTCTTCCCAAAAGTCAACTTACCTTGGGCCGTCGTTTATTCTTCCCAATGGTTATCTTGTTACATCGGGCCACGTTTATCCTTCCCGAAGGTTATCTCATTTTGGGCCGTCGTTTATTCTTCCCAAAAGTCAACTTACCTTGGGCCGTCTTTTATTCTTCACAAAGTTTATCTTATTACCTCGGGCCATCGTTTATTCTTCCCAAAGGTTATCTCATTTTTGGGCCGTCGTTTATTCTTCCCAAAAGCCAACTTACCTTGGGCCGTCGTTTATTCTTCCCAATGGTTATCTTGGTACCTCGGGCCGTCATTTATTCTTCCCGAAAGTTATCTCATTTTGGGCCGTTGTTTATTCTTCCCAAAAGCCGACTTACCTTGGGCCGTCGTTTATTCTTCCCAATGGTTATCTTATTAAATCAGGCCGACGTTTATTTTTCCCTTTAGGTTATCTCATTTTTATGCTGTCGTTTATTCTTCCTAAAAGCCAACTTACCTTGGGCCGTCGTTTATTATTCCAAACGGTTATCTTGTTACCTCAGGCCGTCGTTTATTCTTCTCGCAGGTTATCTCATTTTGGGCATTCGTTTATTCTTCCCAAAAGTCAACTTACCTTGGGCCGTCATTTATTCTTCCCAATGGTTATCTTGTTACCTCGGGCCGTCTTTTATTCTTCCCGCAGGTTATCTCATTTTGGGCCGTCGTTTATTCTTCCCAATGGTTATCTTGTTACCTCGGGCCGTCGTTTATTCTTCCCGAAGGTTATATCATTTTGTCCCGTCGATTATTCTTTCCAAAAATCATCTTACCTTTTGCCGTCGTTTATTCTTCCCAATGGTTATTTTTTTACCTCGGGCCGTCGTTTATTCTTCCCGAAGGTTATCTCATTTTGGGCCGTCGTTTATTCTTCCCAAAAGTCAACTTACCTTGGGCCGTCATTTATTCTTCCCAATAGTTATCTTGGTACCTCGGGCCGTCATTTATTCTTCCCGAAGGTTATCTCATTTTGGGCCGTTGTTTATTCTTCCCAAAAGCCGACTTACCTTGGGCCGTCGTTTATTCTTCCCAATGGTTATCTTATTAACTCAGGCCGACGTTTATTCTTCCCTGTAGGTTATCTCATTTTTATGCCCCCATTTATTCTTCCTAAAAGCCAACTTACCTTGGGCCGTCGTTTATTATTCCAAACGGTTATCTTGTTACCTCGGGCCGTCGTTTATTCTTCTCGCAGGTTATCTCATTTTGGGCCTTCGTTTATTCTTCCCAAAAGTCAACTTACCTTGGGTCGTCGTTTATTCTTCCCAATGGTTATCTTGTTACCTTGGGCCATCGTTTATTCTTCCCGCAGGTTATCTCATCTTGGGCCGTCGTTTATTCTTCCCAATGGTTATCTTGTTACCTCGGGCCGTCGTTTATTCTTCCCGCAGGTTATCTCATTTTGGGCCGTCGTTTATTCTTCCCAATGGTTATCTTGTTACCTCGGGCCGTCGTTTATTCTTCCCGAAGGTTATATCATTTTGTCCCGTCGATTATTCTTCCCAAAAGTCAACTTACCTTGGGCCGTCGTTTATTCTTCCCAATGGTTATCTTGTTACCTCGGGCCGTCTTTTATTCTTCCCGCAGGTTATCTCATTTTGGGCCGTCGTTTATTCTTCCCAATGGTTATCTTGTTACCTCGGGCCGTCGTTTATTCTTCCCGAAGG
This sequence comes from Lathyrus aphaca, assembly GCA_963966055.1. Classification (NCBI taxonomy): domain Eukaryota; kingdom Viridiplantae; phylum Streptophyta; class Magnoliopsida; order Fabales; family Fabaceae; genus Lathyrus; species Lathyrus aphaca. The sequence continues at coordinate 169,519,302 of OZ014523.1, forward strand.
TTATATCATTTTGTCCCGTCGATTATTCTTTCCAAAAATCATCTTACCTTTTGCCGTCGTTTATTCTTCCCAATGGTTATTTTGTTACCTCGGGCCGTCGTTTATTCTTCCCGAAGGTTATCTCATTTTGGGCCGTCGTTTATTCTTCCCAAAAGTCAACTTACCTTGGGCCGTCATTTATTCTTCCCAATAGTTATCTTGGTACCTCGGGCCGTCATTTATTCTTCCCGAAGGTTATCTCATTTTGGGCCGTTGTTTATTCTTCCCAAAAGCCGACTTACCTTGGGCCGTCGTTTATTCTTCCCAATGGTTATCTTATTAACTCAGGCCGACGTTTATTCTTCCCTGTAGGTTATCTCATTTTTATGCCCCCATTTATTCTTCCTAAAAGCCAACTTACCTTGGGCCGTCGTTTATTATTCCAAACGGTTATCTTGTTACCTCGGGCCGTCGTTTATTCTTCTCGCAGGTTATCTCATTTTGGGCCTTCGTTTATTCTTCCCAAAAGTCAACTTACCTTGGGTCGTCGTTTATTCTTCCCAATGGTTATCTTGTTACCTTGGGCCATCGTTTATTCTTCCCGCAGGTTATCTCATCTTGGGCCGTCGTTTATTCTTCCCAATGGTTATCTTGTTACCTCGGGCCGTCGTTTATTCTTCCCGCAGGTTATCTCATTTTGGGCCGTCGTTTATTCTTCCCAATGGTTATCTTGTTACCTCGGGCCGTCGTTTATTCTTCCCGAAGGTTATATCATTTTGTCCCGTCGATTATTCTTCCCAAAAGTCAACTTACCTTGGGCCGTCGTCTATTCTTCCCAATGGTTATCTTGTTACCTCGGGCCGTCTTTTATTCTTCCCGCAGGTTATCTCATTTTGGGCCGTCGTTTATTCTTCCCAATGGTTATCTTGTTACCTCGGGCCGTCGTTTATTCTTCCCGAAGGTTATATCATTTTGTCCCGTCGATTATTCTTTCCAAAAATCATCTTACCTTTTGCCGTCGTTTATTCTTCCCAATGGTTATTTTGTTACCTCGGGTCGTCGTTTATTCTTCCCGAAGGTTATCTCATTTTGGGCCGTCGTTTATTCTTCCCAAAAGTCAACTTACCTTGGGCCGTCATTTATTCTTCCCAATAGTTATCTTGGTACCTCGGGCCGTCATTTATTCTTCCCGAAGGTTATCTCATTTTGGGCCGTTGTTTATTCTTCCCAAAAGCCGACTTACCTTGGGCCGTCGTTTATTCTTCCCAATGGTTATCTTATTAACTCAGGCCGACGTTTATTCTTCCCTGTAGGTTATCTCATTTTTATGCCGTCATTTATTCTTCCTAAAAGCCAACTTACCTTGGGCCGTCGTTTATTATTCCAAACGGTTATCTTGTTACCTCGGGCCGTCGTTTATTCTTCTCGCAGGTTATCTCATTTTGGGCCTTCGTTTATTCTTCCCAAAAGTCAACTTACCTTGGGTCGTCGTTTATTCTTCCCAATGGTTATTTTGTTACCTTGGGCCATCGTTTATTCTTCCTGCAGGTTATCTCATCTTGGGCCGTCGTTTATTCTTCCCAATGGTTATCTTGTTACCTCGGGCCGTCGTTTATTCTTCCCGCAGGTTATCTCATTTTGGGCCGTCGTTTATTCTTCCCAATGGTTATCTTGTTACCTCGGGCCGTCGTTTATTCTTCCCGAAGGTTATATCATTTTGTCCCGTCGATTATTCTTCCCAAAAATCAACTTACCTTGGGCCGTCGTTTATTCTTCCCAATGGTTATTTTGTTACCTCGGGTCGTCGTTTATTTTTCCCGTAGGTTATCTCATTTTGGGCCGTCGTTTATTCTTCCCAAAAGTCAAATTACCATGGGCCGTCGTTTATTCTTCCCAATGGTTATCTTGTTACATCGGGTCATCGTTTATTCTTCCTGAAGGTTATCTCATTTTGGGCCGTCGTTTATTCTTCCCAAAAGTCAACTTACCTTGGGCCGTCTTTTATTCTTCACAAAGGTTATCTTATTACCTCGGGCCATCGTTTATTCTTCCCAAAGGTTATTTCATTTTTGGGCCGTCGTTTATTCTTCCCAAAAGCTAACTTACCTTGGGCCGTCGTTTATTCTTCCCAATGGTTATCTTGGTACCTCGGTCCGTCATTTATTCTTCCCGAAGGTTATCTCATTTTGGGCCGTTGTTTATTCTTCCCAAAAGCAGACTTACCTTGGGCCGTCGTTTATTCTTCCCAATGGTTATCTTATTAACTTAAGCCGACGTTTATTCTTCACTATAGGTTATCTCATTTTTATGCCGTCGTTTATTCTTCCTAAAAGCCAACTTACCTTGGGCCGTCGTTTATTATTCCAAACGGTTATCTTGTTACCTTGTGCCGTCGTTTATTCTTCTCGCAGGTTATCTCGTTTTGGGCCTTCGTTTATTCTTCCCAAAAGTCAACTTACCTTGGGCCGTCATTTATTCTTCCCAATGGTTATCTTGTTACCTCGGGTCGTCGTTTTTTCTTCCCGCAGGTTATCTCATTTTGGGCCGTCGTTTATTCTTCCCAAAAGTCAACTTACCTTGGGCCGTCGTTTATTCTTCCCTATGGTTACCTTGCTACCTCGGGCTGTCGTTTATTCTTCCCGAAGGTTATCTCATTTTTGGGTCGTCGTTTATTCTTCCCAAAAGCCAACTTACCTTGTGTCGTCGTTTATTCTTCCCAATGGTTATTTTGTTACCTCGGGCCGTCGTTTATTCTTCCCGAGGTTATCTCATTTTGGGCCGTCGTTTATTCTTCCCAAATGTGAACTTACCTTGGGCAGTCGTTTATTCTTCCCAATGGTTATCTTGTTACATCGGGCCATCGTTTATTCTTCCCGAAGGTTATCTCATTTTGGGCCGTCGTTTATTCTTCCCAAAAGTCAACTTACCTTGGGCCGTCGTTTGTTCTTCACAAAGGTAATCTTATCACCTCGGGTCGTCGTTTATTCTTCCCGAAGGTTATCTCATTTTTGGTTCGTCGTTTATTCTTCCCAAAAGCCAACTTACCTTTGGCCGTCATTTATTCTTCCCAATGGTTATCTTGGTACCTCGGGCCGTCATTTATTCTTCCCGAAGGTTATCTCATTTTGGGCCGTTGTTTATTCTTCCCAAAAGCCGACTTACCTTGGGCCGTCGTTTATTCTTCCCAATGGTTATCTTATTAACTCAGGCCGACATTTATTCTTCCCTGTAGGTTATCTCATTTTTATGTCGTCGTTTATTCTTCCTAAAGCCAACTTACCTTGGGCCGTCGTTTATTATTCCAAACGGTTATCTTGTTACCTCGGGCCGTCGTTTATTCTTCTCGCAGGTTATCTCATTTTGGGCCTTCGTTTATTCTTCCCAAAAGTCAACTTACCTTGGGCCGTCGTTTATTCTTCCCAATGGTTATCTTGTTACCTCGGGTCATCGTTTTTTCTTCCCGCAGGTTATCTCATTTTGGGCCGTCGTTTATTCTTCCCAATGGTTATCTTGTTACCTCGGGCCGTCGTTTATTCTTCCCGAAGGTTATATCATTTTGTCCCGTCGATTATTCTTCCCAAAAATCAACTTACCTTGGGCCGTCGTTTATTCTTCCCAATGGTTATTTTGTTACCTCGGGCCGTCGTTTATTCTTCCCGAAGGTTATCTCATTTTGGGCCGTCGTTTATTCTTCCCAAAAGTCAACTTACCTTGGGCCGTTGTTTATTCTTCCCAATGGTTATCTTGTTACATCGGGCCATCGTTTATTCTTCCCGAAGGTTATCTCATATTGGGCCGTCGTTTATTCTTCCCAAAAGTCAACTTACCTTGGGCCGTCTTTTATTCTTCACAAAGGTTATCTTATTACCTTGGGCCATCGTTTATTCTTCTCGAAGGTTATCTCATTTTTAGGCCGTCTTTTATTCTTCCCAAAAGCCAACTTACCTTGGGCCGTCATTTATTCTTCCCAATGGTTATCTTAGTACCTCGGGCCGTCATTTATTCTTCCCGAAGGTTATCTCATTTTGGGCCGTTGTTTATTCTTCCCAAAAGCCGACTTACCTTTGGCCGTCGTTTATTCTTCCCAATGGTTATCTTATTAACTCAGGCCGACGTTTATTCTTCCCTGTAGGTTATCTCATTTTTATGCCGTCATTTATTCTTCCTAAAAGCCAACTTACCTTGGGCCATCGTTTATTATTCCAAACGGTTATCTTGTTACCTCGGGCCGTCGTTTATTCTTCTCGCAGGTTATCTCATTTTGGGCCTTCGTTTATTCTTCCCAAAAGTCAACTTACCTTGGGTCGTCGTTTATTCTTCCCAATGGTTATCTTGTTACCTTGGGCCATCGTTTATTCTTCCCGCAGGTTATCTCATCTTGGGCCGTCGTTTATTCTTCCAAATGGTTATCTTGTTACCTCGGGACATCGTTTATTCTTCCCGCAGGTTATCTCATTTTGGGCCGTCGTTTATTCTTCCCAATGGTTATCTTGTTACCTCGGGCCGTCGTTTATTCTTCCCGAAGGTTATATCATTTTGTCCCGTCGATTATTCTTCCCAAAAATCAACTTACCTTGGGCCATCGTTTATTCTTCCCAATGGTTATTTTCTTACCTCGGGTCGTCGTTTATTCTTCCCGAAGGTTATCTCATTTTGGGCCGTCGTTTATTCTTCCCAAAAGCTAACTTACCTTGGGCCGTCGTTTATTCTTCCCAATGGTTATCTTGGTACCTCGGGCTGTCGTTTATTTTTCCCGAAGGTTATCTCATTTTGGGCCGTTGTTTATTCTTCCCAAAAGCAGACTTACCTTGGGCCGTCGTTTATTCTTCCCAATGGTTATCTTATTAACTCAGGCCGACGTTTATTCTTCCCTATAGGTTATCTCATTTTTATGCCGTCGTTTATTCTTCCTAAAAGCCAACTTACCTTGGGCCGTCGTTTATTATTCCAAACGGTTATCTTGTTACCTCGTGCCGTCGTTTATTCTTCTCGCAGGTTATCTCATTTTGGGCCTTCGTTTATTCTTCCCAAAAGTCAACTTACCTTGGGCCGTCGTTTATTCTTCCCAATGGTTATCTTGTTACCTCGGGCCGTCGTTTATTCTTCCCGCAGGTTATCTCATTTTGGGCCGTCGTTTATTCTTCCCAATGGTTATCTTGTTACCTCGGGCCGTCGTTTATTCTTCCCGAAGGTTATATCATTTTGTCCCGTCGATTATTCTTCCCAAAAATCAACTTACCTTGGGCAGTCGTTTATTCTTCCCAATGGTTATTTTGTTACCTCGGGCCGTCGTTTATTCTTCCCGAAGGTTATCTCATTTTGGGCCATCGTTTATTCTTCCCAAAAGTCAACTTACCTTGGGCCGTCGTTTATTCTTCCCAATGGTTATCTTGTTACATCGGGCCATCGTTTATTCTTCCCGAAGGTTATCTCATTTTGGGCCGTCGTTTATTCTTCCCAAAAGTCAACTTACCTTGGGCCGTCTTTTATTCTTCACAAAGGTTATCTTATTACCTCGGGCCATCGTTTATTCTTCCCGAAGGTTATCTCATTTTTGGGCCGTCGTTTATTCTTCCCAAAAGCCAACTTACCTTGGGCCGTCGTTTATTCTTCCCAATGGTTATCTTGGTACCTCGGGCCGTCATTTATTCTTCCCGAAGGTTATCTAATTTTGGGCCGTTGTTTATTCTTCCCAAAAGCCGACTTACCTTGGGCCGTCGTTTATTCTTCCCAATGGTTATCTTATTAACTCAGGCCGACGTTTATTCTTCCCTGTAGGTTATCTCATTTTTATGTCGTCGTTTATTCTTCCTAAAAGCCAACTTACCTTGGGCAGTCGTTTATTATTCCAAACGGTTATCTTGTTACCTCGGGCCGTCGTTTATTCTTCTCGCAGGTTATCTCATTTTGGGCATTCGTTTATTCTTCCCAAAAGTCAACTTACCTTGGGCCGTCGTTTATTCTTCCCAATGGTTATCTTGTTACCTCGGGCCGTCGTTTATTCTTCCCGCAGGTTATCTCATTTTGGGCCGTCGTTTATTCTTCCCAATGGTTATCTTGTTACCTCGGGCCGTCGTTTATTCTTCCCGAAGGTTATATCATTTTGTCCCGTCGATTATTCTTCCGAAAAATCAACTTACCTTGGGCCGTCGTTTATTCTTCCCAATGGTTATTTTGTTACCTCGGGCCGTCGTTTATTCTTCCCGAAGGTTATCTCATTTTGGGTCGTCGTTTATTCTTCCCAAAAGTCAACTTACCTTGGGCCGTTGTTTATTCTTCCCAATGGTTATCTTGTTACATCGGGCCATCGTTTATTCTTCCCGAAGGTTATCTCATATTGGGCCGTCGTTTATTCTTCCCAAAAGTCAACTTACCTTGGGCCGTCTTTTATTCTTCACAAAGGTTATCTTATTACCTCGGGCCGTCGTTTATTCTTCCCGAAGGTTATATCATTTTGTCTCGTCGATTATTCTTCCCAAAAATCAACTTACCTTGGGCCGTCGTTTATTCTTCCCAATGGTTATTTTGTTACCTCGGATCGTCGTTTATTCTTCCCGAAGGTTATCTCATTTTGGGCCGTCGTTTATTCTTCCCAAAAGCTAAGTTACCTTGTGCCGTCGTTTATTCTTCCCAATGGTTATCTTGGTACCTCGGGCTGTCGTTTATTCTTCCCGAAGGTTATCTCATTTTGGGCCGTTGTTTATTCTTCCCAAAAGCAGACTTACCTTGGGCCGTCGTTTATTCTTCCCAATGGTTATCTTATTAACTCAGGCCGACGTTTATTCTTCCCTGTAGGTTATCTCATTTTTATGCCGTCGTTTATTCTTCCTAAAAGCCAACTTACCTTGGGCCGTCGTTTATTATTCCAAACGGTTATCTTGTTACCTCGTGCCGTCGTTTATTCTTCTCTCAGGTTATCTCATTTTGGGCCTTCGTTTATTCTTCCCAAAAGTCAACTTACCTTGGGCCGTCGTTTATTCTTCCCAATGGTTATCTTGTTACCTCGGGCCGTCGTTTATTCTTCCCGCAGGTTATCTCATTTTGGGCCGTCGTTTATTCTTCCCAATGGTTATCTTGTTACCTCGGGCCGTCGTTTATTCTTCCCGAAGGTTATATCATTTTGTCCCGTCGATTATTCTTCCCAAAAATCAACTTACCTTGGGCAGTCGTTTATTCTTCCCAATGGTTATTTTGTTACCTCGGGCCGTCGTTTATTCTTCCCGAAGGTTATCTCATTTTGGGCCATCGTTTATTCTTCCCAAAAGTCAACTTACCTTGGGCCGTCGTTTATTCTTCCCAATGGTTATCTTGTTACATCGGGCCATCGTTTATTCTTCCCGAAGGTTATCTCATTTTGGGCCGTCGTTTATTCTTCCCAAAAGTCAACTTACCTTGGGCCGTCTTTTATTCTTCACAAAGGTTATCTTATTACCTCAGGCCATCGTTTATTCTTCCCGAAGGTTATCTCATTTTTGGGCCGTCGTTTATTCTTCCCAAAAGCCAACTTACCTTGGGCCGTCGTTTATTCTTCCCAATGGTTATCTTGGTACCTCGGGCCGTCATTTATTCTTCCCGAAGGTTATCTCATTTTGGGCCGTTGTTTATTCTTCCCAAAAGCCGACTTACCTTGGGCCGTCGTTTATTCTTCCCAATGGTTATCTTATTAACTCAGGCCGACGTTTATTCTTCCCTGTAGGTTATCTCATTTTTATGTCGTCGTTTATTCTTCCTAAAAGCCAACTTACCTTGGGCCGTCGTTTATTATTCCAAACGGTTATCTTGTTACCTCGGGCCGTCGTTTATTCTTCTCGCAGGTTATCTCATTTTGGGCATTCGTTTATTCTTCCCAAAAGTCAACTTACCTTGGGCCGTCGTTTATTCTTCCCAATGGTTATCTTGTTACCTCGGGCCGTCTTTTATTCTTCCCGCAGGTTATCTCATTTTGGGCCGTCGTTTATTCTTCCCAATGGTTATCTTGTTACCTCGTGCCTTCGTTTATTCTTCCCGAAGGTTATATCATTTTGTCCCGTCGATTATTCTTCCCAAAAATCATCTTACCTTTTGCCGTCGTTTATTCTTCCCAATGGTTATTTTGTTACCTCGGGTCGTCGTTTATTCTTTCCGAAGGTTATCTCATTTTGGGCCGTCGTTTATTCTTCCCAAAAGTCAACTTACCTTGGGCCGTCATTTATTCTTCCCAATGGTTATCTTGGTACCTCGGGCCGTCATTTATTCTTCCCGAAGGTTATCTCATTTTGGGCCGTCGTTTATTCTTCCCAAAAGTCAACTTACCTTGGGCCGTCTTTTATTCTTCACAAAGGTTATCTTATTACCTCGGGCCGTCGTTTATTCTTCCCGAAGGTTATATCATTTTGTCTCGTCGATTATTCTTCCCAAAAATCAACTTACCTTGGGCCATCGTTTATTCTTCCCAATGGTTGTTTTGTTACCTCGGGTCGTCGTTTATTCTTCCCGAAGGTTATCTCATTTTGGGCCGTCGTTTATTCTTCCCAAAAGCTAACTTACCTTGTGCCGTCGTTTATTCTTCCCAATGGTTATCTTGGTACCTCGGGCTGTCGTTTATTCTTCCCGAAGGTTATCTCATTTTGGGCCGTTGTTTATTCTTACCAAAAGCAGACTTACCTTGGGCCGTCGTTTATTGTTCCCAATGGTTATCTTATTAACTCAGGCCGACGTTTATTCTTCCCTGTAGGTTATCTCATTTTTATGCCGTCGTTTATTCTTCCTAAAAGCCAACTTACCTTGGGCCGTCGTTTATTATTCCAAACGGTTATTGAAATTCTGTAATGAGATGTCCTAAGAGATGTTCCAACACTTAATAGGACATTTGACAAGTTTAACCAAAACTTTAAACAGCAGGAAAAATAAACAACACAGAAGTTTGTTAACCCAGTTCAGTGTATAACCACACCTACATCTGGAGGCTACCAAGCCAGGAGGAAATCCACTATTAGTAATATTAATTCTAGACTTAAACCACCCTGTTTAATCTATCACTTAATACTTACCCAATGCAATTTCTACCTAAGACTCACTTAGATAAGAGTACCCTACTCACTCCCCCTCAATCACACAGTGATTTTGTTTACAAGTTTAATTAAATTGAAGTCACACTTCAAACAAAACAGCTTGATCTTACTTCACAGTTTCAATCAAGTCACAAATGCACTTTTGCTTAAAAGCTCATAAAGTGGTACATAAAAACAACCTGCTCTTAAAACACTAGAAACCCTATTTGATCTTCTGAAATTCGTGCACAATTCTATGAGTTTCTGTTGTTTTTATAGGTATCTGAATTTTGGGCTTTCTGTAGAATGATCCAGCCCTAATATGCAGCAACTGTCACCTTGAATTTAGGGTTTGTTACCTCCTATATTCTAGGTGCATTAGGTCTTCTGTTTTAATCTGAATCTTCAATTTAAAACCCCCTACAGATGCGCCTTGTTCTGTTTTTATCCAGCATTAATTAATTCCAGATAGTTCTCCTTAAATATCTCTGATCTGTTAATCAATAATTAATTCTGGTAGCAGGTCTGAAATGTCTCAACATCTGTTGGGACATCCTGACAAAACTGAACTTAGTCATTTACACAATGTCCCAACATCTGGTAGGACATCCTGAAATAAGTTCACATACTCTGTTTGCTAATGTCCCAACATCTGATAGGACATTCTGAACTGAATTTAACATTTCTTGTTTGGTCAAAAATTCTACCAATTCTTAAACATCTACAAACTCCCCCTTTGGCTAATTTTTGGCTAACATCTTTTCTGGTTTTCAGAGTGCAACAGAAGTTCTTTTTATCAGAGTATATCATTACTTTTCTGTTGATTCATATTTGAGTTTTACTCCCCCTCAAACATACATGTGTCCTGTCTTTATCCAGTCTTTGTCTTTATCCAGTCTTGTTCCAACAGAAAAACTTATTCAGTTCAGAAGCAAACACACAGAATTTTTTTTTTTTTTTCATTCATTTAAACAGCAATTACATTTGATGTTATTTGATGTTGTTCTCCCCCTTGGTAGACACAAAATTAGGGGCCAAAGACACTATTTCAGTCATTACATTGCTGTCATTACATTTGCCTCACATACATTTGATCACTCAGATTCATCACTCTCAGTAGCTTCCTCCACTTCAGTGTCTTCATCTTTATCAGCTTCACTTGCAGCTTCACTGTCTTCACCAGATGCAGCATTCTGATCTTCTTCACTTTCCAACCTCTTAATTATTTCCTCCAGCTTCTTCTTTCTAGCTTCAAGCTCTTTGCAGGTGCACTTTAGCTCAGCAATCAAGGCCCTCTTAGAGATTGGATTCTTAGCAGTGGAGGGACCAGCAGATGTCCCAGCAGGTGTTTCAACATCTGCAGCATGGTGACTGAGAAATAATTTGTAGTGAAAAGCCAGGGGGCTCTCTCTCTTGCAGACAATGTCCTTCTTAGTTAAAATTCCAGGGTATTGACTTAGAACAATACCACACAGCAATGATGGAAAAGCTATTGGCAACTTTGTTGCAGTAGAAATGGCATGCTTCATAGTCTGATCAAAAATATATGCTCCATAATCCATCTTGGTTTGAGTCCCCACAGCAAAGATGAATCTGGCCAGACCAGTTGAGATTGATGAAGTGTGATTGGTAGGCACCCAGTTTGCAGTTCCAATCTTGTTAAGCATGGCATATTTTCTAGTAAGCATGCTCACAGAGAGCTTTCCCTTCACAGGCCAAGCTTTGACCTGGTTTGCAGTGATCACCTTACAGATTTGATTATCTGTTTTCCCTAGCTCATTGGGTCCATCTGTTTCTCTTCCTAGATACTGATTAATGATTTGGGGAGAGAACTCAACACACTTACCTCTTACATAAACTTTTCTAAACTCAGAGGACTTACTATTTGAGCAATCCTCCTGAAGATTCACAATGAACTCTTTGACAAGAAGTTCATAGCAGGGAGAGAGGTCTGAGACTGTTTTGAATAGTCCTGCAGCAGAGATGAGATCAATCAGTTCTGTGCACTCAAGTGCATTGCTGCTCAGTTCTCTTTCCAGGGCAACCCTTCTTTGGTACACATACTTCCACCTGTTCACACTAGAGACATGGTGAAATGATATGTTGTCCAAGGGAGCTTCGGGTACAGCAGTTGAAGCTCTGGATGTTGCTGGTCTCTTCTTGGGAGGAGATGTTGGGACATCTAATTCAACATCTGAATCTGATGGTGTGACAGCCTTTCTTTTCTGAGTTTGAACTTTACTCCATTTTTTTGATGGCCCAAAAGAGGCTTTAGCTTTCCCTTTCTTTGGAGAGGCTTTCTTCTTTTCAGGAATTGCTGCTTCAGCTTGCATCTTACCCTTCCTGGACCTGAGTCTTTTGGCTATGCTGGGTTTGACAGATGCTATGATTTCTGCATCAGAGTCCTGCTCCATGTTGACCACTGGAGGAGATTGAGCAGTCTCTTCTTCAGCTTGTTGATCAGCAGGGATTAGATCTTCATCTGAGGCTTTGGTCTGATCCTCAGAGACTTTGTCATTATCTTCATTTAAGGCCTTATTCTGATCCTCAGAGTTTTCTTTATCACTTTCACTTGAGGCCTTCTCTTGGACCTCAGTCTGATCAGCATCAGATGAATTTTCTTTCTCATCTGCAGATGTTCCAACATTTATTGGGACATCTTGTTCTGCAGAAGTGTCCTCTGCAGTTTGAGATGGTTCTTCTTGGGGAGCAGGCATGGTTTGCAATGGAACAGAGATCCCACTCACCTTTCTTTGTTCAAACAGAATTTGGGTGACAATCTCCTTGATTGAATCATCCACATAGTTTGAAGATTTTGGTGGCATGTTAGCAGGAGAAGGAATGCCTCCTTTGGCTTTGCTACAAACTTGATCTTTAGCTCTCTTTGGTGTTCTTGCCTTTTTAGAGTGAGAAGCGCTTCCCCTGAGTTCGTCCAATGGTGTTGATTGCATTGGTACCACAGAGATGGGAGTGGCATGAACTACGTCTTCATGGTTGAGAACTTCCTCAGTAGTTTTAGGGTTTTGAGACATTGTAGAGGAAGATGAATGTGCAGCTTTAGGGTTTTTGATTTCTGAAGGATTACTAGTTAATGTGATTCGCTTGTGATGGTGTGATGAGACTCTTGATAGCTGCTTATAAGGAATTACTAAATAAGTAGCCGTTACAGTCCAAATGATTAGGAATGAAATTCCCAAGGATCTAGTCCAGACTAGCTTTGCCATCTGGAACTTATGCCATGCAATGTCATAAGACATGTTGGCACATCTCATTAACTGCTAGATATCACATAAACAGATTCCAAGTTTGCCCCTTAAGTTCTCAAATTGTGTAGCATCCAATGCCTTGGTAAAGATATCAGCTAACTGCAGATCTGTAGCTACATGCTCCAATGAAATCACCTTTTCTTCTACAAGATCTCTGATGAAATGATGTCTGATATCAATATGCTTTGTCCTGCTGTGTTGGATAGGATTTTTAGATATGTTGATTGCACTTAAGTTGTCACAGTACAATGTCATGACATCCTGTGGGACATTGTACTCAGTGAGCATCTGCTTCATCCAAACCAACTGAGAACAACTGCTACCTGCTGCTATGTACTCAGCTTCAGCTGTAGATAAGGATACACAATTCTGTTTCTTACTGAACCAAGAAATCAGATTGTTTCCTAGAAAGAAGCATCCTCCTGAAGTGCTTTTTCTGTCATCAGCACTTCCTGCCCAATCAGCATCACAGAAGCCAGTGAGAATTGGTTTGCACCCATGAAAGTACATTATGCCATAGTCACAAGTACCATTAACATATTTAAGGATTCTCTTGACTTGATTGAGATGACTGACTTTTGGATCAGCTTGATATCTTGCACAAACTCCTACTGCAAATGCAATGTCTGGTCTGCTAGCAGTCAAGTATAACAAGCTCCCAATCATGCTTCTATATAAACTATGATCTACATTCTCACCCTTCTCATCTTTAGTCAGCTTTAAATGTGTAGGAGCAGGAGTTCTTTTATGAGAAGCATTTTCCATTCCAAATTTCTTCACTATGTTCTTGGAGTACTTGCTTTGTGAGATGAACATTGAGTCTTCCATTTGCTTAACTTGCAGACCAAGAAAATAGGTTAATTCACCTACTAGACTCATTTCAAATTCAGCTTCCATCTGCTTGACAAAATGTTTGACCATCTTATCAGACATCCCACCAAACACAATGTCATCCACATATATTTGTGCAATCATGACATTACCTTCTTCATCTTTAACAAACAGGGTTTTATCAATCCCACCTTTTCTGTATCCTTGCTTGATAAGAAATGTGGTAAGTCTTTCATACCATGCCCTTGGAGCTTGCTTCAGACCATAAAGTGCTTTCTTGAGTTTGTATACATGATTTGGACAGCTTGGATCAACAAATCCTTTAGGCTGTTCTACATATACCTCTTCATTAAGATAACCATTAAGAAAGGCACTTTTCACATCCATTTGAAATAGCTTGAACTTTAAGATACAAGCAATTCCCAACAGTAGTCTTATTGATTCAAGCCTTGCTACTGGTGCAAAGGTTTCATCAAAGTCTACTCCTTCAATTTTGTTAATGCTATTATTTTATGATTGGCATTATGTTTGGTAAAACTAATATGGCTGGAAAATGTTGAATAAGAAGTTCCATATTAACATAGTATAGACTCTGGAAGAACATGTCAAACATGATGTCCTGACATGGTGGCACAGATAAATGTGGAAGTTGTCAAAGAAGATGTTGAATTCAGTTCAGAATGTCCTATCAGATGTTGGGACATTATCAAACAGAGTAGAAGAACTAAATTCAGGATGTCCCAACAGATGTTGTCATATGTTACAGTCAGATGTCAAAGAAGATGTTGAAACATCTGCAAATGTCATGACAGAATTACTGTCATATGTTATAGACAAATGTCAAAGAAGATGTTGAAACATCTGCAAATGTCATGACAGAATTACTGTCATATGCTACAAACATATGTCAAAGAAGATGGTGAAACATCTGCAAATGTCTTGACAGATGTCAAAGAGAATGTTGAAACATCTGCAAATGTCATGACAGATGTCAAAGAGAATGTTGAAACATCTGCAACTGTCATGACAACATTACTGTCATATGTTACATATAGATATCAAACAAGAAGTGTTGAACTTAGTTCAGGATGTCACACCAAATGTTGTGACACTGTCAAACAGAGTAACAGTTAATGAACTTAAGTCAAGATATCAGGATGTCACACCAGATGTTAGGACATTGTATCAGTTGATGGAATAAGTTCAGTTTACAGGATGTCCCAACAGATGTTGTGACATTGTATCAGTAAATGAAGTAAGTTCAGTTTTTCAGGATGTCCCAACAGATGTTGAGACATCTCAGACCTGTTACCAGAATTAATTAATAACTAACTGATCTGAGATATTTAAGGAGAGTTATCTGGAATTAATTATGGATGGATAAAAACAGAACAAGGCGCATCTGTAGGGAGTTTTGTTATGAAGATTCAGATTAATCAGAAGAACAAAATCACCTAGAATCTAGGAAGTAACAAACCCTAAGTCAAGGTGATGACATTGGATTTATCAGATCTGAATTATGCAGAATATTCTGGAGATATTATGCAATCATATGTGGTGCTGATCTAGAAGATCTTAATGACTCAATTTAAATTGAAGACAAATATTGAAAAATATAGGTTTCTATATTTAGAGATATTTTAGGAGTTGAAGATCTTTTGGAATATTTGTAGCAGATATTTCTGCATATTTGTAGCAGATATTTCTGCATATTTGTAGCAGCTATTGTTGTGATTGTTTAGGCCCAAATCCAGTTGGGAATAGGTTATAAAAGAAACCTTGTAACCTAGTTTAGGATCAACCCAATGAACCGAAAATGTAAACATTATTAGGGTTGTGTCCTTGTGTCAGCCGTGCATAACAAGTAACACTATTGTGGCTGTTTCACTTGTGATTCTCGAAGCTTGTAAGCAAGAGAAGTATTGTGTCTTGATTGAAACTTCTAAGTAAGATCAAGCTGTTGTGTTTGAAGTGTGACTTCAATTTTATTAATCATTGTAAAAGATCACTGTGTGATTGAGGGGGAGTGAGTAGGGTACTCATATCTAAGTTGTGTCTTAGGTAGAAATTGCATTGGGTAGTTATTAAGTGATAGATTAAACAGGGTGGTTTAAGTCTAGAATTAATATTACTTATAGTGGATTTCCTCCTGGCTTGGTAGCCTCCAGATGTAAGTGTGGTTATACACTGAACTGGGTTAACAAACTTCTGCTGTGTTCTTTTTATCTTTTATGTTTTATGCAGTACCTGAACTGAATGTCCTATCAGATGTCCCAACATCCTGAAGCATGTTTGACTCTGATATAACAGAATTATTTAAGTACTGATATGTATACCTTACCATGTTTATAAGTAACAGATAAGATGTCTCAACATCATATTAGACATCTGAGTCTGTCAGACCAGAATTTCAATTGGTATCAGAGCAGGCATCCTGGTCTGTTTCTGGATGAGATCTAAGGGGGATACTTTCTGGTTCATGGTAAAGGAAGAAGGAGGATATAATGAAAAGCTGTTTGAACTTGAGAGGTTCATATTGGTGTTTGAATGGTCCCTAGAAGTGGAGGATGGACTATTCATCATATGGTGTATATTGGACCAGTCTGGTGTTATCAGGGCTGGAAATTTGCTGGTGAATTGTTGTGTAGCTATGATGTCAAACAGAATGTCCTGACATCTTGGTTCTGAGAATTCTATATTTGAAGGAGGCTTGTATTTTGTTTTCTGTGAGAATTGGAGAACACTTAGTTCAAAATGTTGTGGTTCTTGATGAAAGAAGAGGTTGGAGCCAAAACAAAAAAGTATAATTATCAAATCTTTCATGCGGGAGTGAAAATCTTGATAAGTTATCTCTTAAGCTTATTTATGGTGACCTAATGAGGATATCCTTCTTGGTTATGGTGTCCTATGTTGTTTAGGTATAGCTGGAGAAAATCTCTCCTGTGAAGATACATGTTTATGATTGTCTAAATCATGAACTGAAGGAAGTTTCATCAAGAAAGAAGCTGAATTGATATGTCAATCCTAATGGCTTAACACCACACTACACATCAACAGTTTATGAACCAAGCTTAGTTTTGTGTTCCAGAAGAAGGAAACTGGTGTGATGATGGATGCTTTGGGTGCTAGACAAATGTGTGATGATCACATATGTTTGGAACCTACTCCTAACCTGGAAGAGGAGGCATCTATGCTACATGTTGAAGACTTAGATAATGATCATTGCTTCTGTGGACCCTAGCATAGCCAAAAGGCTTAGGGCTAGAAAGGAAAAGAAGACTACAGGACATTCATCTCCTGAAAAGAAGCAGCCTACTCCAAAGAAAGACAAGGTCAAAGTGATACTTGGTCCTACTAAACAATGGAGCAAGGTGAATACCCAAAAGAGGAAAGCTGTAACTCCACCAGATTCAGATGTTGAAGAGGATGTCCCAACATCCCAACCAAAGAAGAAACCAACACCCTCAAGGTCCACCTCTGCTGTTCCAGAAGCTCCTCTGGACAATGTTTCATTCCATCATGTGTCAAGTATGAGCAAATGGAAATTTGTATACCAAAGAAGGGTAGCACTTGAAAGAGAGCTGGGCAGAAATGCACTTGAGTGCACTGAGGTAATTGACCTAATTTCTTCTGCTGGTTTATTCAAGATAGTATCAAACTTTTCACCTTGCTATGAGCTGCTAGTCAAGGAATTCATTGTCAACCTTCAAGAGGACTGTGATGATGGTAAATCAGATGACTTCAGAAAGGTGTATGTAAGAGGGGAATGTGTGGAATTCTCTTCTAGGGTTATCAACCACTATCTAGGAAGAGAATCTGATGGACCTAATGAGCTGGGAAAGATAAATAACCATGTGTGCAAGGTCATCACTGCTAATCAATTCAAAGCTTGGCCAGTCAAAGGGAAATTTTCTGTTAGCTTGCTGACAAGGAAGTATGCAATGCTGCATAGGATTGGCACTTCAAATTGGGTCCCTACCAACCATACCTCCTCAATAGCAACTGAATTGAGCAGGTTCATATATGCTGTGGGCACCCAAGCAAAGCTGTACTTTGGGGCTTATATTTTTTATCAGACATTGAAGCATGTTGGAACATCTGCAACAAAGCTTCCCATTGCTTTTTCATCTCTGCTATGTGGAATCATACTAAGCCAGTATCCAGGTATCCTCACTGAGAAGGATTCAGTATGCAAAAGAAAAAGTCCTCTGGCCTTCCATTACAAACTTTTCTTGAGCCATCATGCTGCTGATGTTGAAGCTTCCACTAGGACATCTGCTGGACCTTCAAAAGCAAAGACTCCCATATCCAAAGCTGCCTTGATTGCAGATCTGAAGACCACTTGCAAAAATCTGGATGCCAGGAAGAAAAAGCTTGAGGAAGTATTTCAAAGGCTGGAGCTGGAAGAGGTTGCTCAGAATACTGATGAATCTAATGGTGAATCTGAAGATGAAGAAGCTTCTAAATGTATTTACAAATGTGGGTGATAAATGCATGACTTTGGTCATGATTAAAGCTAGCAATGTGACCAACAATTGCTAGAAGCAAGGGAAGAATGTCAGATTGGGAAGTCTGATCAGAATGGTTGTTGAACTGGTAGTCTCTTCCACTACTAGTCATGGATAGTGGCAGTATAAACCCTTTGTGGCAAGCAAACTAAGAGCATCTGTTCTGGAATATAAAATCAAGTGTGGATATTTATCAGTTGTGCTCTTTGTATGTTCATCAGGGGTGTGAAATTGAGAATTAGTGGAGTACATGCTCAGCTGAAGTATTGTTTATCCATGACATGAGGAGATCTTGCTAATCTTATCTGGAGCTAACCTTAAAATCCTTCAAAAGTAAAAGATCAGATTGTGTAGAACTATTTGATAAGGTATTATACAAGAATTTAAGATCAATTGTTGTTTGTGGAATTCACAAATATTTGATTGATTATCCTTGTGATTCAAGATTGGTGATGTTCAAAAAGATGTTGGAACATCTTATCATCAGAGTTTGTGCAGAATCATGGGAGAGGTATTGCATAAGCTGTAACATTGGCTTCAGTCTTGTGTGACAGGAGTTATGTAATTCTGGAAAGTTTCTTGGCAAGAACTTGTCTGGATATTGTTGATGCTAAAGATGGAGATGAAAGACCATGAACATATCATAATCTTGGTAACTACTTGGATTGGTTTATTTCTGATCTAGGTGTAGTCCAAAATGCTCATCATGGAGTTAAGATAGGTGGAGATATCATAAATTTGTTTAGACTGCCTTACTCCAGGAAAGGTGGCATCCTTGGTATAGTTTTGAGGTGTAGTTCTTAACTATTCCTTCTGAATAATCAGACAGTGGCAGGTTTGAAGACTTTGGAGAAACATTGGAAGTTTCTCATCAATATGTGTTATTGGTAAGAACTTCTGCAAAACCAATAGAATGGAGGTTGTTTACTCAAACTTGATGGATAAATCAAGTCTATGAGAGCATGGAACTCTTGTTCTATAAAGGAAGGAGGTTCTTTCAAGTGGCAGAAGAAGGAACTGAATTTAACAGATGGATGTGGGCTAATAATGTTTAAACATCTAGTTCAACATCAGAGTCTAATTGGTGAAGATCAATTTTTTTGATCAGGATATCTTTGGAAGATTTATTATAAACGTGAAGAAGACAAAAGTGGCAATTGGCTTTTTCATATGAGGATTCATAAAGAAGGTTATCAAAATGTGGTAATTGATTGATCTTTAAAGTAGATTCAAAGAATCAAGATAATCAGAGTGTGGCATCTGGTTGTTCTTGAGGATTGTCTTGGAACAAATTACTCTTGGGCAGAGGAGTGATGAGTTGAAGACTCAAGAGGATTTATTCTTCTTGAAGGTGGATGAGAGTCTATCACTCTTTCTGGATTTCTGATTCTAACTGGTGGCACAGTGTAGTTGAAGATTTTCAGTTCTTGGATTACTATGCTATAGTAAGTCCAGTTGGTGGAGCACATCTAGGATCATGGTGATAAGGTCTTGGTGTATGAAAAATGTTCTAACTAAGTGTTAGTACATTATCTGGGGTGTTTATCTACATGGTTTCTATTATTAGACTACCTAATCATATGGGAGAATGATGAAGTAGATGATCTATATTGGAAGAAACATGTAGAAGAGACTGGAAGTGTTCCTCGTGCTAAAAAGCCAAGAACTCCAAAAAGATCAAGTTTTCAGCAAGACCAAAGGCATACCTTCACCATTGTACAACACTCCAAAAGCTTCTGAGTATGTGGATGATTCCATAAAGGAGTTGGTAACCAAGATCCTATCTGAGCAAAGAGTGGTAAGTGGCATATCTATCCCTCTGAACACTATGCCAGCCCCACAAGAAAATCAATAAACTCAGGCTGCAAAGGACACTCCTGCTCAACAGGATGTCCCAATAGATGTTGAAACATCTGAGGACCAGAAAAAGGCCTTTAATAATTGTGATGAAGAAGCATCTGAGGATCAGCACCAGGCCTCAACTGAATAGCACATCTCTGTTGATCCACCAGAAGTATATCAGGTATTGATTGCTTGGAAGTTTGTTTGTGGACATTCATTCTAATTTCATAATTAGTTTGGATGTGTTTTATCTGGATTGTATGGCCTTTGGTGTGTAAAGGCTTAGTGTCAAGAACCTATGTGCTAGAAGATGTTCATCTTGTGTAGTCTGTGGTAACTACAAACCTAGAAAGGAATCAGGTATGCTTTGGTACAAGAAGTGAATGTGTTCGATTGGGAATTAAACAGAGAGTGAGCTCTTGAAGACATGAAGATGCGTCTTATGTTTTCCTTTCATCAATGTACAGAGAAGCATGGAGTATCCTAGACAGGGGGAGTGTGTTACAAGTATGTGCACTTGATTTTGGGGTGTTAAGGGGGAGTAATACCTTAACCAGATAAGAAGAATCCTAAGAGTCTAGAAGGCTATATTACATAAAGCTTCTCTCTGCAGTTTGATTCTTGAGGAATTGTGTGTGTTTCAAGAATATGGAGATTATATACCTCTATTTTGGTACCTTTGTCTTTTTATGGCTAAAAAGGGGGAGAAGTAATAGTGTGAGGTCTGATATGAAGATGTGATGTTAAGGAACTTCTACATAAGGTACTACTACACCTGTATGTAAATTAGTTTTAGCCAAAATAAGCCAAAGGGGGAGATTGTTAATGCTATTATTTTATGATTGGCATTATGTTTGGTAAAACTAATATGGCTGGAAAATGTTGAATAAGAAGTTCCATATTAACATAGTATAGACTCTGGAAGAACATGTCAAACATGATGTCCTGACATGGTGGCACAGATAAATGTGGAAGTTGTCAAAGAAGATGTTGAATTCAGTTCAGAATGTCCTATCAGATGTTGGGACATTATCAAACAGAGTAGAAGAACTAAATTCAGGATGTCCCAACAGATGTTGTCATATGTTACAGTCAGATGTCAAAGAAGATGTTGAAACATCTGCAAATGTCATGACAGAATTACTGTCATATGTTATAGACAAATGTCAAAGAAGATGTTGAAACATCTGCAAATGTCATGACAGAATTACTGTCATATGCTACAAACATATGTCAAAGAAGATGGTGAAACATCTGCAAATGTCTTGACAGATGTCAAAGAGAATGTTGAAACATCTGCAAATGTCATGACAGATGTCAAAGAGAATGTTGAAACATCTGCAACTGTCATGACAACATTACTGTCATATGTTACATATAGATATCAAACAAGAAGTGTTGAACTTAGTTCAGGATGTCACACCAAATGTTGTGACACTGTCAAACAGAGTAACAGTTAATGAACTTAAGTCAAGATATCAGGATGTCACACCAGATGTTAGGACATTGTATCAGTTGATGGAATAAGTTCAGTTTACAGGATGTCCCAACAGATGTTGTGACATTGTATCAGTAAATGAAGTAAGTTCAGTTTTTCAGGATGTCCCAACAGATGTTGAGACATCTCAGACCTGTTACCAGAATTAATTAATAACTAACTGATCTGAGATATTTAAGGAGAGTTATCTGGAATTAATTATGGATGGATAAAAACAGAACAAGGCGCATCTGTAGGGAGTTTTGTTATGAAGATTCAGATTAATCAGAAGAACAAAATCACCTAGAATCTAGGAAGTAACAAACCCTAATTCAAGGTGATGACATTGGATTTATCAGATCTGAATTATGCAGAATATTCTGGAGATATTATGCAATCATATGTGGTGCTGATCTAGAAGATCTTAATGACTCAATTTAAATTGAAGACAAATATTGAAAAATATAGGTTTCTATATTTAGAGATATTTTAGGAGTTGAAGATCTTTTGGAATATTTGTAGCAGATATTTCTGCATATTTGTAGCAGATATTTCTGCATATTTGTAGCAGCTATTGTTGTGATTGTTTAGGCCCAAATCCAGTTGGGAATAGGTTATAAAAGAAACCTTGTAACCTAGTTTAGGATCAACCCAATGAACCGAAAATGTAAACATTATTAGGGTTGTGTCCTTGTGTCAGCCGTGCATAACAAGTAACACTATTGTGGCTGTTTCACTTGTGATTCTCGAAGCTTGTAAGCAAGAGAAGTATTGTGTCTTGATTGAAACTTCTAAGTAAGATCAAGCTGTTGTGTTTGAAGTGTGACTTCAATTTTATTAATCATTGTAAAAGATCACTGTGTGATTGAGGGGGAGTGAGTAGGGTACTCATATCTAAGTTGTGTCTTAGGTAGAAATTGCATTGGGTAGTTATTAAGTGATAGATTAAACAGGGTGGTTTAAGTCTAGAATTAATATTACTTATAGTGGATTTCCTCCTGGCTTGGTAGCCTCCAGATGTAAGTGTGGTTATACACTGAACTGGGTTAACAAACTTCTGCTGTGTTCTTTTTATCTTTTATGTTTTATGCAGTACCTGAACTGAATGTCCTATCAGATGTCCCAACATCCTGAAGCATGTTTGACTCTGATATAACAGAATTATTTAAGTACTGATATGTATACCTTACCATGTTTATAAGTAACAGATAAGATGTCTTAACATCATATTAGACATCTGAGTCTGTCAGACCAGAATTTCAAATTTGAGTGTATCCTTGAGCCACAAGTCTAGCTTTGTTCTTTGTAACAGTTCCTTGTTAATTTGACTTGTTCTTATACACCCATTTTGTACCAATCACATTTATGTCATCAGGTCTAGGTACAAGATTCCACACTTCATTCCTTGTGAATTGACTTAATTCCTCTTGCATAGCACAAATCCAGTATTCATCAGTGAGAGCTTCCTTGACATTTTTAGGTTCTATTTTGGAAACAAAACAAGAACCTGAAATCACTTCTCTTGATCTAGTGCTCACACCTCTGTTGGGATCACCAATTATTAAATCTTTGGGATGATCCTTCTGTATTCTGATGGAGGGAGGTTTGCTTGAATCTTCTGACCTTGTATCATTTTGAGTGAAGTTATATTGATCATTCTTTTCTTCAACTTCAACCTTGATATCAGCAGATGTTCCAACATCTTCTGGGACATCTGTAGGAGCATCATCAATTATCACATTTATGGACTCCATGATAACATTTGTTCTGTAGTTAAATACTCTATATGCTCTGCTGTTTATAGAGTATCCAAGGAAAATTCCTTCATCACTTTTAGGATCCATTTTTCTCCTTTGCTCCCTATCTGCCAGAATATAGCATTTACTTCCAAATACATGAAAATACTTAACAGTGGGTTTTCTGCCCTTCCAGACTTCATATATTGTGGACAAAGTTCCTTTTCTCAAGGTAACTCTGTTATGGATATAGCAGGCAGTGTTCATGGCTTCAGCCCAGAAATACAGAGGTAGCTTTTTAGCATGTATCATAGCTCTTGCAGATTCTTGAATAGTTCTATTTTTTCTCTCAACAATCCCATTCTGTTGAGGAGTGATAGGAGAAGAGTATTCATGATTGATTCCTTCTGAAGAGCAGAAATCTAAGAATTTTTGATTCTCAAATTCCTTTCCATGATCACTTCTAATTCTGATCACACAGCTGGATTTTTCCCTTTGTAATCTTTGACATAATTCCTTGAATACATCAAAGACATCTGACTTTTCTTTAATGAAATTTATCCATGTATATCTTGAAAAGTCATCAACCACCACATATGCATACCTCTTACCACCAAGGCTTTCAACTTGCATAGGTCCCATGAGATCCATATGTAACAATTCCAAAACTTTGGAAGTTGTCAGATGTTGGAGCTTTGGATGGGACATCTTGGTTTGTTTGCCTATTTGACAGTTACCACAGATTTTGCCATCATCAATCTTCAGTTTAGGGATACCTCTTACAGCATCCATAGATATGATCTTCTTTATGCCTCTGAAATGAAGATGACCTAGCCTTTGGTGCCATAGTTTTACTTCTTCTTCTCTAGCTAGAGAACAAGTTGAAGTGGGGCTGAAGTCTAGTGGCTCCCACATGTAACAGTTGTCTTTAGACCTTGCACCTTTCATGATAACTTTTTGCTCTTTGTTAGTCACTATGCATTCAGTTTTTGTAAAGTTTACACTGTATCCTTGATCACATAGTTGACTTATGCTGATCAGGTTAGCAGTTAAACCTTTAACAAGCAGCACATCATCTAGTCTTGGAACATCTTGACAATCCAAGGTTCCAACTCCCTTGATCTCTCCTTTAGCTCCATCTCCAAAGGTAACATACCTGGATGAATGTGACTTTAAGTTTACTAGCAAATTCTTCAATCCAGTCATGTGTCTTGAGCATCCACTGTCAAAGTACCAGTCTTCTTTAGCTGATACTTTCAATGATGTATGTGCTATGTATGCAGTACTTTTCTTTGACCAGATGAGTTGAGATTTCTTTTGATGCCTCTGCTCTGAGTGTTGTTCAGCTGATCTCCAAGCTTGATTGTTGATCTTGTTCTTGTGTATGTGGCTTTGATCAGTCTGAATGTCAGCTTTTGGTCTCCAAACTGTCTTGATTACTTCTGTCTTTTGCTTAGGAGGTTGCTGATTTCTATGCAGCACTTTCTTGGTACCTTCTACTTTCTGCTTGGAAGGTTGCTGACACATCTGATTTGGATATCCATGTAGCTTATAACAGTGAGGTTTGATATGCCCAAATCTTCCACAGTGATGACATCTCCATCTTTGATATTTTTTCTTCATTTTGTTCTTTCCAGAATGTTGAGACATCTGTTGGAACATTATGTTTGTCTTTGTGTTCTGATGTTGGAGCATCTGTTGAGACATCTTGTTTGACTGTATAGTTTTTGAAGTAGTTTTGCTAGAGCTTGCTTCATCTCTGTTATATCCCAGTCCACTTTTGTCCCCTGAATGTTTATTATTGCAGAGAATAGCATCCAGTGTATTTGAGCTGCTGTTCATCATTCTCACAGATTTGGACATATGTTCCAGCTTAGAATTGAGAAGAGTTACTTCACTTTTTAAGGTATCAATGATTACTTGATCACTTGCTTTTTCTTCTTCTAGTACTTCATTCTGCTTCTTTAGCTTTATGACCTCACTGCATACTTCAGTACTACTCTTGTACAGATCCTTGAAGGCTTGCTCAAGATCTGCATAAGTAAGCTCTCCACAGCTGGAATCACTATCATATTCACACAGTCCAGCTAAAGCAGCAATGTGCTTAGCTGATTCTTCTTCTGAATCTCCTGAGTCTTCATCAGACCAGGTTACAGATAGTCCCTTCTTTTGTCTTTTTAAGAAGTTAGGACATTCCTTCTTGATGTGTCCATATCCTTCACATTCATGGCACTTGATTCCTTTTTCTTGACTGGTCTTTTCAGCAAGATTTGATCTTCTGTTAGCATCATAGGTTCTCTTGTTTTCAGAAGAGTTTGTGAATCTTCCACTGGAATTTGATTTACCTTCCATACCTCTGAGAATCTGTTTGAACTGTCTTGTAATCAATACAAGGTTTTCTGATAAGCTTTTATCATTTGCTAGTTCATCATCTTCTTCTTCATCTGCATTTGAAACCAAGGCAATGCTTTTGTTCTTTTTAGCATGTGTGTCATTCATTCCCATCTCAAAAGTTTGAAGGGAACCAATGAGTTCTTCAGCTTTCATGGAGCATATGTCTTGTGCCTCTTCTATTGCTGTGACTTTCATGTCAAATCTTTTTGGCAAAGATCTGAGAATCTTCCTTACAAGCTTTTCATCAGTCATCTTTTCTCCCAAGGCTCCAGAAGTATTGGCTATATCCAAGATGTTCATGTAGAACTCATGAATTGATTCATCTTCCTTCATTCTCAAGTTTTCAAACTTGGTGGTGAGAAGTTGAAGTCTTGACATTTTTACTTTTGATGTTCCTTCATGAGTTGTCTTGAGGGTATCCCACACATCTTTGGCCAGCTCACAATGATGCACCAGTCTGAAAATATTTCTATCAATTCCATTGAATAAAGCATTTAGGGCTTTTGAGTTGCCTAGTTCTGAATCTTCTTCCTCTTTACTCCATTCTTCTTCAGGTTTCAGAACTTTTGATCCATCTTTGGTGTCTTGGACAGGATGTTTCCATCCAACATTTACTGCTTTCCATGCCCTGTTGTCAAGAGATTTTAAGAATGCAATCATTCTTGGCTTCCAGTAGTCATAATTAGAACCATCCAGTATAGGTGGTCTATTTACTGACCCTATATCTCTGTCCATGTTACAGAATTTGTTTTCCCTAGATCTCACCCAGTATAAACAGGCAGGGTGCCTGCTCTGATACCAATTGAAATTCTGTAATGAGATGTCCTAAGAGATGTTCCAACACTTAATAGGACATTTGACAAGTTTAACCAAAACTTTAAACAGCAGGAAAAATAAACAACACAGAAGTTTGTTAACCCAGTTCAGTGTATAACCACACCTACATCTGGAGGCTACCAAGCCAGGAGGAAATCCACTATTAGTAATATTAATTCTAGACTTAAACCACCCTGTTTAATCTATCACTTAATACTTACCCAATGCAATTTCTACCTAAGACTCACTTAGATAAGAGTACCCTACTCACTCCCCCTCAATCACACAGTGATTTTGTTTACAAGTTTAATTAAATTGAAGTCACACTTCAAACAAAACAGCTTGATCTTACTTCACAGTTTCAATCAAGTCACAAATGCACTTTTGCTTAAAAGCTCATAAAGTGGTACATAAAAACAACCTGCTCTTAAAACACTAGACACCCTATTTGATCTTCTGAAATTCGTGCACAATTTTATGAGTTTCTGTTGTTTTTATAGGTATCTGAATTTTGGGCTTTCTGTAGAATGATCCAGCCCTAATATGCAGCAACTGTCACCTTGAATTTAGGGTTTGTTACCTCCTATATTCTAGGTGCATTAGGTCTTCTGTTTTAATCTGAATCTTCAATTTAAAACCCCCTACAGATGCGCCTTGTTCTGTTTTTATCCAGCATTAATTAATTCCAGATAGTTCTCCTTAAATATCTCTGATCTGTTAATCAATAATTAATTCTGGTAGCAGGTCTGAAATGTCTCAACATCTGTTGGGACATCCTGACAAAACTGAACTTAGTCATTTACACAATGTCCCAACATCTGGTAGGACATCCTGAAATAAGTTCACATACTCTGTTTGCTAATGTCCCAACATCTGATAGGACATTCTGAACTGAATTTAACATTTCTTGTTTGGTCAAAAATTCTGCCAATTCTTAAACATCTACAGTTATCTTGTTACCTCGTGCCGTCGTTTATTCTTCTCGCAGGTTATCTCATTTTGGGCCTTCGTTTATTCTTCCCAAAAGTCAACTTACCTTGGGTCGTCGTTTATTCTTCCCAATGGTTATCTTGTTACCTCGGACCGTCGTTTATTCTTCCCGCAGGTTATCTCATTTTGGGTCGTCGTTTATTCTTCCCAATGGTTATCTTGTTACCTCGGGCCGTCGTTTATTCTTCCCGAAGGTTATATCATTTTGTCCCGTCGATTATTCTTCCCAAAAATCAACTTACCTTGGGCAGTCGTTTATTATTCCCAATGGTTATTTTGTTACCTCGGGCCGTCGTTTATTCTTCCCGAAGGTTATCTCATTTTGGGCCATCGTTTATTCTTCCCAAAATTCAACTTACCTTGGGCCGTCGTTTATTCTTCCCAATGGTTATCTTGTTACATCGGGCCATCGTTAATTCTTCCCGAAGGTTATCTCATTTTGGGCCGTCGTTTATTCTTCCCAAAAGTCAACTTACCTTGGGCCGTCTTTTATTCTTCACAAAGGTTATCTTATTACCTCGGGCCATCGTTTATTCTTCCCGAAGGTTATCTCATTTTTGGGCCGTCGTTTATTCTTCCCAAAAGCCAACTTACCTTGGGCCATCGTTTATTCTTCCCAATGGTTATCTTGGTACCTCGGGTCGTCATTTATTCTTCCCGAAGGTTATCTCATTTTGGGCCGTTGTTTATTCTTCCCAAAAGCCGACTTACCTTGGGCCGTCGTTTATTCTTCCCAATGGTTATCTTATTAACTCAGGTCGACGTTTATTCTTCCCTGTAGGTTATCTCATTTTTATGTCGTCGTTTATTCTTCCTAAAAGCCAACTTACCTTGGGCCGTCGTTTATTATTCCAAACGGTTATCTTGTTACCTCGGGCCGTCGTTTATTCTTCTCGCAGGTTATCTCATTTTGGGCATTCGTTTATTCTTCCCAAAAGTCAACTTACCTTGGGCCGTCGTTTATTCTTCCCAATGGTTATCTTGTTACCTCGGGCCGTCGTTTATTCTTCCCGCAGGTTATCTCATTTTGGGCCGTCGTTTATTCTTCCCAATGGTTATCTTGTTACCTCGGGCCGTCGTTTATTCTTCCCGAAGGTTATATCATTTTGTCCCGTCGATTATTCTTCCGAAAAATCAACTTACCTTGGGCCGTCGTTTATTCTTCCCAATGGTTATTTTGTTACCTCGGGCCGTCGTTTATTCTTCCCGAAGGTTATCTCATTTTGGGTCGTCGTTTATTCTTCCCAAAAGTCAACTTACCTTGGGCCGTTGTTTATTCTTCCCAATGGTTATCTTGTTACATCGGGCCATCGTTTATTCTTCCCGAAGGTTATCTCATATTGGGCCGTCGTTTATTCTTCCCAAAAGTCAACTTACCTTGGGCCGTCTTTTATTCTTCACAAAGGTTATCTTATTACCTCGGGCCGTCGTTTATTCTTCCCGAAGGTTATATCATTTTGTCTCGTCGATTATTCTTCCCAAAAATCAACTTACCTTGGGCCGTCGTTTATTCTTCCCAATGGTTATTTTGTTACCTCGGATCGTCGTTTATTCTTCCCGAAGGTTATCTCATTTTGGGCCGTCGTTTATTCTTCCCAAAAGCTAAGTTACCTTGTGCCGTCGTTTATTCTTCCCAATGGTTATCTTGGTACCTCGGGCTGTCGTTTATTCTTCCCGAAGGTTATCTCATTTTGGGCCGTTGTTTATTCTTCCCAAAAGCAGACTTACCTTGGGCCGTCGTTTATTCTTCCCAATGGTTATCTTATTAACTCAGGCCGACGTTTATTCTTCCCTGTAGGTTATCTCATTTTTATGCCGTCGTTTATTCTTCCTAAAAGCCAACTTACCTTGGGCCGTCGTTTATTATTCCAAACGGTTATCTTGTTACCTCGTGCCGTCGTTTATTCTTCTCTCAGGTTATCTCATTTTGGGCCTTCGTTTATTCTTCCCAAAAGTCAACTTACCTTGGGCCGTCGTTTATTCTTCCCAATGGTTATCTTGTTACCTCGGGCCGTCGTTTATTCTTCCCGCAGGTTATCTCATTTTGGGCCGTCGTTTATTCTTCCCAATGGTTATCTTGTTACCTCGGGCCGTCGTTTATTCTTCCCGAAGGTTATATCATTTTGTCCCGTCGATTATTCTTCCCAAAAATCAACGTACCTTGGGCAGTCGTTTATTCTTCCCAATGGTTATTTTGGTACCCCGGGCCGTCGTTTATTCTTCCCGAAGGTTATCTCATTTTGGGCCATCGTTTATTCTTCCCAAAAGTCAACTTACCTTGGGCCGTCGTTTATTCTTCCCAATGGTTATCTTGTTACATCGGGCCATCGTTTATTCTTCCCGAAGGTTATCTCATTTTGGGCCGTCGTTTATTCTTCCCAAAAGTCAACTTACCTTGGGCCGTCTTTTATTCTTCACAAAGGTTATCTTATTACCTCGGGCCATCGTTTATTCTTCCCGAAGGTTATCTCATTTTTGGGCCGTCGTTTATTCTTCCCAAAAGCCAACTTACCTTAGGCCGTCGTTTATTCTTCCCAATGGTTATCTTGGTACCTCGGGCCGTCATTTATTCTTCCCGAAGGTTATCTCATTTTGGGCCGTTGTTTATTCTTCCCAAAAGCCGACTTACCTTGGGCCGTCGTTTATTCTTCCCAATGGTTATCTTATTAACTCAGGCCGACGTTTATTCTTCCCTGTAGGTTATCTCATTTTTATGTCGTCGTTTATTCTTCCTAAAAGCCAACTTACCTTGGGCCGTCGTTTATTATTCCAAACGGTTATCTTGTTACCTCGGGCCGTCGTTTATTCTTCTCGCAGGTTATCTCATTTTGGGCATTCGTTTATTCTTCCCAAAAGTCAACTTACCTTGGGCCGTCGTTTATTCTTCCCAATGGTTATCTTGTTACCTCGGGCCGTCTTTTATTCTTCCCGCAGGTTATCTCATTTTGGGCCGTCGTTTATTCTTCCCAATGGTTATCTTGTTACCTCGTGCCTTCGTTTATTCTTCCCGAAGGTTATATCATTTTGTCCCGTCGATTATTCTTCCCAAAAATCATCTTACCTTTTGCCGTCGTTTATTCTTCCCAATGGTTATTTTGTTACCTCGGGTCGTCGTTTATTCTTCCCGAAGGTTATCTCATTTTGGGCCGTCGTTTATTCTTCCCAAAAGTCAACTTACCTTGGGCCGTCATTTATTCTTCCCAATGGTTATCTTGGTACCTCGGGCCGTCATTTATTCTTCCCGAAGGTTATCTCATTTTGGGCCGTCGTTTATTCTTCCCAAAAGTCAACTTACCTTGGGCCATCTTTTATTCTTCACAAAGGTTATCTTATTACCTCGGGCCGTCGTTTATTCTTCCCGAAGGTTATATCATTTTGTCTCGTCGATTATTCTTCCCAAAAATCAACTTACCTTGGGCCGTCGTTTATTCTTCCCAATGGTTATTTTGTTACCTCGGGTCGTCGTTTATTCTTCCCGAAGGTTATCTCATTTTGGGCCGTCGTTTATTCTTCCCAAAAGCTAACTTACCTTGTGCCGTCGTTTATTCTTCCCAATGGTTATCTTGGTACCTCGGGCTGTCGTTTATTCTTCCCGAAGGTTATCTCATTTTGGGCCGTTGTTTATTCTTCCCAAAAGCAGACTTACCTTGGGCCGTCGTTTATTCTTCCCAATGGTTATCTTATTAACTCAGGCCGACGTTTATTCATCCCTGTAGGTTATCTCATTTTTATGCCGTCGTTTATTCTTCCTAAAAGCCAACTTACCTTGGGCCGTCGTTTATTATTCCAAACGGTTATCTTGTTACCTCGTGCCGTCGTTTATTCTTCTCGCAGGTTATCTCATTTTGGGCCTTCGTTTATTCTTCCCAAAAGTCAACTTACCTTGGGCCGTCGTTTATTCTTCCCAATGGTTATCTTGTTACCTCGGGCCGTCGTTTATTCTTCCCGCAGGTTATCTCATTTTGGGCCGTCGTTTATTCTTCCCAATGGTTATCTTGTTACCTCGGGCCGTCGTTTATTCTTCCCGAAGGTTATATCATTTTGTCCCGTCGATTATTCTTCCCAAAAATCAACTTACCTTGGGCAGTCGTTTATTCTTCCCAATGGTTATTTTGTTACCTCGGGCCATCGTTTATTCTTCCCGAAGGTTATCTCATTTTGGGCCATCGTTTATTATTCCCAAAAGTCAACTTACCTTGGGCCGTCGTTTATTCTTCCCAATGGTTATCTTGTTACATCGGGCCATCGTTTATTCTTCCCGAAGGTTATCTCATTTTGGGCCGTCGTTTATTCTTCCCAAAAGTCAACTTACCTTGGGCCGTCTTTTATTTTTCACAAAGGTTATCTTATTACCTCGGGCCATCGTTTATTCTTCCCGAAGGTTATCTCATTTTTGGGCCGTCGTTTATTCTTCCCAAAAGCCAACTTACCTTGGGCCGTCGTTTATTCTTCCCAATGGTTATCTTGGAACCTCGGGCCGTCATTTATTCTTCCCGAAGGTTATCTCATTTTGGGCCGTTGTTTATTCTTCCCAAAAGCCGACTTACCTTGGGCCGTCGTTTAGTCTTCCCAATGGTTATCTTATTAACTCAGGCCGACGTTTATTCTTCCCTGTAGGTTATCTCATTTTTATGCCGTCGTTTATTCTTCCTAAAAGCCAACTTACCTTGGGCCGTCGTTTATTATTCCAAACGGTTATCTTGTTACCTCGGGCCGTCGTTTATTCTTCTCGCAGGTTATCTCATTTTGGGCATTCGTTTATTCTTCCCAAAAGTCAACTTACCTTGGGCCGTCGTTTATTCTTCCCAATGGTTATCTTGTTACCTCGGGCCGTCTTTTATTCTTCCCGCAGGTTATCTCATTTTGGGCCGTCGTTTATTCTTCCCAATGGTTATCTTGTTACCTCGGGCCGTCGTTTATTCTTCCCGAAGGTTATATCATTTTGTCCCGTCGATTATTCTTCCCAAAAATCATCTTACCTTTTGCCGTCGTTTATTCTTCCCAATGGTTATTTTGTTACCTCGGGTCGTCGTTTATTCTTTCCGAAGGTTATCTCATTTTGGGCCGTCGTTTATTCTTCCCAAAAGTCAACTTACCTTGGGCCGTCATTTATTCTTCCCAATGGTTATCTTGGTACCTCGGGCCGTCATTTATTCTTCCCGAAGGTTATCTCATTTTGGGCCGTCGTTTATTCTTCCCAAAAGTCAACTTACCTTGGGCCGTCTTTTATTCTTCACAAAGGTTATCTTATTACCTCGGGCCGTCGTTTATTCTTCCCGAAGGTTATATCATTTTGTCTCGTCGATTATTCTTCCCAAAAATCAACTTACCTTGGGCCATCGTTTATTCTTCCCAATGGTTATTTTGTTACCTCGGGTCGTCGTTTATTCTTCCCGAAGGTTATCTCATTTTGGGCCGTCGTTTATTCTTCCCAAAAGCTAACTTACCTTGTGCCGTCGTTTATTCTTCCCAATGGTTATCTTGGTACCTCGGGCTGTCGTTTATTCTTCCCGAAGGTTATCTCATTTTGGGCCGTTGTTTATTCTTACCAAAAGCAGACTTACCTTGGGCCGTCGTTTATTGTTCCCAATGGTTATCTTATTAACTCAGGCCGACGTTTATTCTTCCCTGTAGGTTATCTCATTTTTATGCCGTCGTTTATTCTTCCTAAAATCCAACTTACCTTGGGCCGTCGTTTATTATTCCAAACGGTTATCTTGTTACCTCGTGCCGTCGTTTATTCTTCTCGCAGGTTATCTCATTTTGGGCCTTCGTTTATTCTTCCCAAAAGTCAACTTACCTTGGGCCGTCGTTTATTCTTCCCAATGGTTATCTTGTTACCTCGGGCCGTCGTTTATTCTTCCCGCAGGTTATCTCATTTTGGGCCGTCGTTTATTCTTCCCAATGGTTATCTTGTTACCTCGGGCCGTCGTTTATTCTTCCCGAAGGTTATATCATTTTGTCCCGTCGATTATTCTTCCCAAAAATCAACTTACCTTGGGAAGTCGTTTATTATTCCCAATGGTTATTTTGTTACCTCGGGCCGTCGTTTATTCTTCCCGAAGGTTATCTCATTTTGGGCCATCGTTTATTCTTCCCAAAATTCAACTTACCTTGGGCCGTCGTTTATTCTTCCCAATGGTTATCTTGTTACATCGGGCCATCGTTAATTCTTCCCGAAGGTTATCTCATTTTGGGCCGTCGTTTATTCTTCCCAAAAGTCAACTTACCTTGGGCCGTCTTTTATTCTTCACAAAGGTTATCTTATTACCTCGGGCCATCGTTTATTCTTCCCGAAGGTTATCTCATTTTTGGGCCGTCGTTTATTCTTCCCAAAAGCCAACTTACCTTGGGCCGTCGTTTATTCTTCCCAATGGTTATCTTGGTACCTCGGGTCGTCATTTATTCTTCCCGAAGGTTATCTCATTTTGGGCCGTTGTTTATTCTTCCCAAAAGCCGACTTACCTTGGGCCTTCGTTTATTCTTCCCAATGGTTATCTTATTAACTCAGGTCGACGTTTATTCTTCCCTGTAGGTTATCTCATTTTTATGTCGTCGTTTATTCTTCCTAAAAGCCAACTTACCTTGGGCCGTCGTTTATTATTCCAAACGGTTATCTTGTTACCTCGGGCCGTCGTTTATTCTTCTCGCAGGTTATCTCATTTTGGGCATTCGTTTATTCTTCCCAAAAGTCAACTAACCTTGGGCCGTCGTTTATTCTTCCCAATGGTTATCTTGTTACCTCGGGCCGTCGTTTATTCTTCCCGCAGGTTATCTCATTTTGGGCCGTCGTTTATTCTTCCCAATGGTTATCTTGTTACCTCGGGCCGTCGTTTATTCTTCCCGAAGGTTATATCATTTTGTCCCGTCGATTATTCTTCCGAAAAATCAACTTACCTTGGGCCGTCGTTTATTCTTCCCAATGGTTATTTTGTTACCTCGGGCCGTCGTTTATTCTTCCCGAAGGTTATCTCATTTTGGGCCGTCGTTTATTCTTCCCAAAAGTCAACTTACCTTGGGCCGTTGTTTATTCTTCCCAATGGTTATCTTGTTACATCGGGCCATCGTTTATTCTTCCCGAAGGTTATCTCATATTGGGCCGTCGTTTATTCTTCCCAAAAGTCAACTTACCTTGGGTCGTCTTTTATTCTTCACAAAGGTTATCTTATTACCTCGGGCCGTCGTTTATTCTTCCCGAAGGTTATATCATTTTGTCTCGTCGATTATTCTTCCCAAAAATCAACTTACCTTGGGCCGTCGTTTATTCTTCCCAATGGTTATTTTGTTACCTCGGATCGTCGTTTATTCTTCCCGAAGGTTATCTCATTTTGGGCCGTCGTTTATTCTTCCCAAAAGCTAACTTACCTTGTGCCGTCGTTTATTCTTCCCAATGGTTATCTTGGTACCTCGGGCTGTCGTTTATTCTTCCCGAAGGTTATCTCATTTTGGGCCGTTGTTTATTCTTCCCAAAAGCAGACTTACCTTGGGCCGTCGTTTATTCTTCCCAATGGTTATCTTATTAACTCAGGCCGACGTTTATTCTTCCCTGTAGGTTATCTCATTTTTATGCCGTCGTTTATTCTTCCTAAAAGCCAACTTACCTTGGGCCGTCGTTTATTATTCCAAACGGTTATCTTGTTACCTCGTGCCGTCGTTTATTCTTCTCGCAGGTTATCTCATTTTGGGCCTTCGTTTATTCTTCCCAAAAGTCAACTTACCTTGGGCCGTCGTTTATTCTTCCCAATGGTTATCTTGTTACCTCGGGCCGTCGTTTATTCTTCCCGCAGGTTATCTCATTTTGGGCCGTCGTTTATTCTTCCCAATGGTTATCTTGTTACCTCGGGCCGTCGTTTATTCTTCCCGAAGGTTATATCATTTTGTCCCGTCGATTATTCTTCCCAAAAATCAACTTACCTTGGGCAGTAGTTTATTATTCCCAATGGTTATTTTGTTACCTCGGGCCGTCGTTTATTCTTCCCGAAGGTTATCTCATTTTGGGCCATCGTTTATTCTTCCCAAAATTCAACTTACCTTGGGCCGTCGTTTATTCTTCCCAATGGTTATCTTGTTACATCGGGCCATCGTTTATTCTTCCCGAAGGTTATCTCATTTTGGGCCGTCGTTTATTCTTCCCAAAAGTCAACTTACCTTGGGCCGTCTTTTATTCTTCACAAAGGTTATCTTATTACCTCGGGCCATCGTTTATTCTTCCCGAAGGTTATCTCATTTTTGGGCCGTCGTTTATTCTTCCCAAAAGCCAACTTACCTTGGGCCGTCGTTTATTCTTCCCAATGGTTATCTTGGTACCTCGGGCCGTCATTTATTCTTCCCGAAGGTTATCTCATTTTGGGCCGTTGTTTATTCTTCCCAAAAGCCGACTTACCTTGGACCGTCGTTTATTCTTCCCAATGGTTATCTTATTAACTCAGGTCGACGTTTATTCTTCCCTGTAGGTTATCTCATTTTTATGTCGTCGTTTATTCTTCCTAAAAGCCAACTTACCTTGGACCGTCGTTTATTATTCCAAACGGTTATCTTGTTACCTCGGGCCGTCGTTTATTCTTCTCGCAGGTTATCTCATTTTGGGCATTCGTTTATTCTTCCCAAAAGTCAACTTACCTTGGGCCGTCGTTTATTCTTCCCAATGGTTATCTTGTTACCTCGGGCCGTCTTTTATTCTACCCGCAGGTTATCTCATTTTGGGCCGTCGTTTATTCTTCCCAATGGTTATCTTGTTACCTCGTGCCTTCGTTTATTCTTCCCGAAGGTTATATCATTTTGTCCCGTCGATTATTCTTCCCAAAAATCATCTTACCTTTTGCCGTCGTTTATTCTTCCCAATGGTTATTTTGTTACCTCGGGCCGTCGTTTATTCTTCCCGAAGGTTATCTCATTTTGGGCCGTCGTTTATTCTTCCCAAAAGTCAACTTACCTTGGGCCGTCATTTATTCTTCCCAATGGTTATCTTGGTTCCTCGGGCCGTCATTTATTCTTCCCGAAGGTTATCTCATTTTGGGCCGTCGTTTATTCTTCCCAAAAGTCAACTTACCTTGGGCCGTCTTTTAATCTTCACAAAGGTTATCTTATTACCTCGGGCCGTCGTTTATTCTTCCCGAAGGATATATCATTTTGTCTCGTCGATTATTCTTCCCAAAAATCAACTTACCTTGGGCCGTCGTTTATTCTTCCCAATGGTTATTTTGTTACCTCGGGTCGTCGTTTATTCTTCCCGAAGGTTATCTCATTTTGGGCCGTCGTTTATTCTTCCCAAAAGCTAACTTACCTTGGGCCGTCGTTTATTCTTCCCAATGGTTATCTTGGTACCTCGGGCTGTCATTTATTCTTCCCGAAGGTTATCTCATTTTGGGCCGTTGTTTATTCTTCCCAAAAGCAGACTTACCTTGGGCCGTCGTTTATTCTTCCCAATGGTTATCTTATTAACTCAGGCCGACGTTTATTCTTCCCTGTAGGTTATCTCATTTTTATGCCGTCGTTTATTCTTCCTAAAAGCCAACTTACCTTGGGCCGTCGTTTATTATTCCAAACGGTTATCTTGTTACCTCGTGCCGTCGTTTATTCTTCTCGCAGGTTATCTCATTTTGGGCCTTCGTTTATTCTTCCCAAAAGTCAACTTACCTTGGGCCGTCGTTTATTCTTCCCAATGGTTATCTTGTTACCTCGGGCCGTCGTTTATTCTTCCCGCAGGTTATCTCATTTTGGGCCGTCGTTTATTCTTCCCAATGGTTATCTTGTTACCTCGGGCCGTCGTTTATTCTTCCCGAAGGTTATATCATTTTGTCCCGTCGATTATTCTTCCCAAAAATCAACTTACCTTGGGCAGTCGTTTATTCTTCCCAATGGTTATTTTGTTACCTCGGGCCGTCGTTTATTCTTCCCGAAGGTTATCTCATTTTGGGCCATCGTTTATTATTCCCAAAAGTCAACTTACCTTGGGCCGTCGTTTATTCTTCCCAATGGTTATCTTGTTACATCGGGCCATCGTTTATTCTTCCCGAAGGTTATCTCATTTTGGGCCGTCGTTTATTCTTCCCAAAAGTCAACTTACCTTGGGCCGTCTTTTATTTTTCACAAAGGTTATCTTAGTACCTCGGGCCATCGTTTATTCTTCCCGAAGGTTATCTCATTTTTGGGCCGTCGTTTATTCTTCCCAAAAGCCAACTTACCTTGGGCCGTCGTTTATTCTTCCCAATGGTTATCTTGGAACGTCGGGCCGTCATTTATTCTTCCCGAAGGTTATCTCATTTTGGGCCGTTGTTTATTCTTCCCAAAAGCCGACTTACCTTGGGCCGTCGTTTAGTCTTCCCAATGGTTATCTTATTAACTCAGGCCGACGTTTATTCTTCCCTGTAGGTTATCTCATTTTTATGCCGTCGTTTATTCTTCCTAAAAGCCAACTTACCTTGGGCCGTCGTTTATTATTCCAAACGGTTATCTTGTTACCTCGGGCCGTCGTTTATTCTTCTCGCAGGTTATCTCATTTTGGGCATTCGTTTATTCTTCCCAAAAGTCAACTTACCTTGGGCCGTCGTTTATTCTTCCCAATGGTTATCTTGTTACCTCGGGCCGTCTTTTATTCTTCCCGCAGGTTATCTCATTTTGGGCCGTCGTTTATTCTTCCCAATGGTTATCTTGTTACCTCGGGCCGTCGTTTATTCTTCCCGAAGGTTATATCATTTTGTCCCGTCGATTATTCTTCCCAAAAATCATCTTACCTTTTGCCGTCGTTTATTTTCCCAATGGTTATTTTGTTACCTCAGGCTGTCGTTTATTCTTCCCGAAGGTTATCTCATTTTGGGCCGTCGTTTATTCTTCCCAAAAGTCAACTTACCTTGGGCCGTCATTTATTCTTCCCAATGGTTATCTTGGTACCTCGGGCCGTCATTTATTCTTCCCGAAGGTTATCTCATTTTGGGCCGTCGTTTATTCTTCCCAAAATTCAACTTACCTTGGGCCGTCTTTTATTCTTCACAAAGGTTATCTTATTACCTCGGCCCATCGTTTATTCTTCCCAAAGGTTATCTCATTTTTGGGCCGTCGTTTATTCTTCCCAAAAGCTAACTTACCTTGGGCCGTCGTTTATTCTTCCCAATGGTTATCTTGGTACCTCGGGCTGTCGTTTATTCTTCCCGAAAGTTATCTCATTTTGGGCCGTTGTTTATTCTTCCCAAAAGCAGACTTACCTTGGGCCGTCGTTTATTCTTCCCAATGGTTATCTTATTAACTCAGGCCGACGTTTATTCTTCCCTGTAGGTTATCTCATTTTTATGCCGTCGTTTATTCTTCCGAAAAGCCAACTTACCTTGGGCCGTCGTTTATTATTCCAAACGGTTATCTTGTTACCTCGTGCCGTCGTTTATTCTTCTCGCAGGTTATCTCATTTTGGGCCTTCGTTTATTCTTCCCAAAAGTCAACTTACCTTGGGCCGTCGTTTATTCTTCCCAATGGTTATCTTGTTACCTCGGGCCGTCGTTTATTCTTCCCGCAGGTTATCTCATTTTGGGCCGTCGTTTATTCTTCCCAATGGTTATCTTGTTACCTCGGGCCGTCGTTTATTCTTCCCGAAGGTTATATCATTTTGTCCCGTCGATTATTCTTCCCAAAAATCAACTTACCTTGGGCAGTCGTTTATTCTTCCCAATGGTTATTTTGTTACCTCGGGCCGTCGTTTATTCTTCCCGAAGGTTATCTCATTTTGGGCCATCGTTTATTATTCCCAAAAGTCAACTTACCTTGGGCCGTCGTTTATTCTTCCCAATGGTTATCTTGTTACATCGGGCCATCGTTTATTCTTCCCGAAGGTTATCTCATTTTGCGCCGTCGTTTATTCTTCCCAAAAGTCAACTTACCTTGGGCCGTCTTTTATTTTTCACAAAGGTTATCTTATTACCTCGGGCCATCGTTTATTCTTCCCGAAGGTTATCTCATTTTTGGGCCGTCGTTTATTCTTCCCAAAAGCCAACTTACCTTGGGCCGTCGTTTATTCTTCCCAATGGTTATCTTGGAACCTCGGGCCGTCATTTATTCTTCCCGAAGGTTATCTCATTTTGGGCCGTTGTTTATTCTTCCCAAAAGCCGACTTACCTTGGGCCGTCGTTTAGTCTTCCCAATGGTTATCTTATTAACTCAGGCCGACGTTTATTCTTCCCTGTAGGTTATCTCATTTTTATGCCGTCGTTTATTCTTCCTAAAAGCCAACTTACCTTGGGTCGTCGTTTATTATTCCAAACGGTTATCTTGTTACCTCGGGCCGTCGTTTATTCTTCTCGCGGGTTATCTCATTTTGGGCATTCGTTTATTCTTCCCAAAAGTCAACTTACCTTGGGCCGTCGTTTATTCTTCCCAATGGTTATCTTGTTACCTCGGGCCGTCGTTTATTCTTCCCGAAGGTTATATCATTTTGTCCCGTCGATTATTCTTCCCAAAAATCATCTTACCTTTTGCCGTCGTTTATTCTTCCCAATGGTTATTTTGTTACCTCAGGCTGTCGTTTATTCTTCCCGAAGGTTATCTCATTTTGGGCCGTCGTTTATTCTTCCCAAAAGTCAACTTACCTTGGGCCGTCATTTATTCTTCCCAATGGTTATCTTGGTACCTCGGGCCGTCATTTATTCTTCCCGAAGGTTATCTCATTTTGGGCCGTCGTTTATTCTTCCCAAAATTCAACTTACCTTGGGCCGTCTTTTATTCTTCACAAAGGTTATCTTATTACCTCGGCCCATCGTTTATTCTTCCCAAAGGTTATCTCATTTTTGGGCCGTCGTTTATTCTTCCCAAAAGCTAACTTACCTTGGGCCGTCGTTTATTCTTCCCAATGGTTATCTTGGTACCTCGGGCTGTCGTTTATTCTTCCCGAAAGTTATCTCATTTTGGGCCGTTGTTTATTCTTCCCAAAAGCAGACTTACCTTGGGCCGTCGTTTATTCTTCCCAATGGTTATCTTATTAACTCAGGCCGACGTTTATTCTTCCCTGTAGGTTATCTCATTTTTATGCCGTCGTTTATTCTTCCGAAAAGCCAACTTACCTTGGGCCGTCGTTTATTATTCCAAACGGTTATCTTGTTACCTCGTGCCGTCGTTTATTCTTCTCGCAGGTTATCTCATTTTGGGCCTTCGTTTATTCTTCCCAAAAGTCAACTTACCTTGGGCCGTCGTTTATTCTTCCCAATGGTTATCTTGTTACCTCGGGCCGTCGTTTATTCTTCCCGCAGGTTATCTCATTTTGGGCCGTCGTTTATTCTTCCCAATGGTTATCTTGTTACCTCGGGCCGTCGTTTATTCTTCCCGAAGGTTATATCATTTTGTCCCGTCGATTATTCTTCCCAAAAATCAACTTACCTTGGGCAGTCGTTTATTCTTCCCAATGGTTATTTTGTTACCTCGGGCCGTCGTTTATTCTTCCCGAAGGTTATCTCATTTTGGGCCATCGTTTATTATTCCCAAAAGTCAACTTACCTTGGGCCGTCGTTTATTCTTCCCAATGGTTATCTTGTTACATCGGGCCATCGTTTATTCTTCCCGAAGGTTATCTCATTTTGCGCCGTCGTTTATTCTTCCCAAAAGTCAACTTACCTTGGGCCGTCTTTTATTTTTCACAAAGGTTATCTTATTACCTCGGGCCATCGTTTATTCTTCCCGAAGGTTATCTCATTTTTGGGCCGTCGTTTATTCTTCCCAAAAGCCAACTTACCTTGGGCCGTCGTTTATTCTTCCCAATGGTTATCTTGGAACCTCGGGCCGTCATTTATTCTTCCCGAAGGTTATCTCATTTTGGGCCGTTGTTTATTCTTCCCAAAAGCCGACTTACCTTGGGCCGTCGTTTAGTCTTCCCAATGGTTATCTTATTAACTCAGGCCGACGTTTATTCTTCCCTGTAGGTTATCTCATTTTTATGCCGTCGTTTATTCTTCCTAAAAGCCAACTTACCTTGGGTCGTCGTTTATTATTCCAAACGGTTATCTTGTTACCTCGGGCCGTCGTTTATTCTTCTCGCGGGTTATCTCATTTTGGGCATTCGTTTATTCTTCCCAAAAGTCAACTTACCTTGGGCCGTCGTTTATTCTTCCCAATGGTTATCTTGTTACCTCGGGCCGTCGTTTATTCTTCCCGAAGGTTATATCATTTTGTCCCGTCGATTATTCTTCCC
The DNA here is from genome assembly GCA_963966055.1 of Lathyrus aphaca. Taxonomy (NCBI): domain Eukaryota; kingdom Viridiplantae; phylum Streptophyta; class Magnoliopsida; order Fabales; family Fabaceae; genus Lathyrus; species Lathyrus aphaca. Next base: position 169,560,334 of record OZ014523.1, read on the forward strand.
AAAAATCATCTTACCTTTTGCCGTCGTTTATTCTTCCCAATGGTTATTTTGTTACCTCAGGCTGTCGTTTATTCTTCCCGAAGGTTATCTCATTTTGGGCCGTCGTTTATTCTTCCCAAAAGTCAACTTACCTTGGGCCGTCATTTATTCTTCCCAATGGTTATCTTGGTACCTCGGGCCGTCATTTATTCTTCCCGAAGGTTATCTCATTTTGGGCCGTCGTTTATTCTTCCCAAAATTCAACTTACCTTGGGCCGTCTTTTATTCTTCACAAAGGTTATCTTATTACCTCGGCCCATCGTTTATTCTTCCCAAAGGTTATCTCATTTTTGGGCCGTCGTTTATTCTTCCCAAAAGCTAACTTACCTTGGGCCGTCGTTTATTCTTCCCAATGGTTATCTTGGTACCTCGGGCTGTCGTTTATTCTTCCCGAAAGTTATCTCATTTTGGGCCGTTGTTTATTCTTCCCAAAAGCAGACTTACCTTGGGCCGTCGTTTATTCTTCCCAATGGTTATCTTATTAACTCAGGCCGACGTTTATTCTTCCCTGTAGGTTATCTCATTTTTATGCCGTCGTTTATTCTTCCGAAAAGCCAACTTACCTTGGGCCGTCGTTTATTATTCCAAACGGTTATCTTGTTACCTCGTGTCGTCGTTTATTCTTCTCGCAGGTTATCTCATTTTGGGCCTTCGTTTATTCTTCCCAAAAGTCAACTTACCTTGGGCCGTCGTTTATTCTTCCCAATGGTTATCTTGTTACCTCGGGCCGTCGTTTATTCTTCCCGCAGGTTATCTCATTTTGGGCCGTCGTTTATTCTTCCCAATGGTTATCTTGTTACCTCGGGCCGTCGTTTATTCTTCCCGAAGGTTATATCATTTTGTCCCGTCGATTATTCTTCCCAAAAATCAACTTACCTTGGGCAGTCGTTTATTCTTCCCAATGGTTATTTTGTTACCTCGGGCCGTCGTTTATTCTTCCCGAAGGTTATCTCATTTTGGGCCATCGTTTATTATTCCCAAAAGTCAACTTACCTTGGGCCGTCGTTTATTCTTCCCAATGGTTATCTTGTTACATCGGGCCATCGTTTATTCTTCCCGAAGGTTATCTCATTTTGCGCCGTCGTTTATTCTTCCCAAAAGTCAACTTACCTTGGGCCGTCTTTTATTTTTCACAAAGGTTATCTTATTACCTCGGGCCATCGTTTATTCTTCCCGAAGGTTATCTCATTTTTGGGCCGTCGTTTATTCTTCCCAAAAGCCAACTTACCTTGGGCCGTCGTTTATTCTTCCCAATGGTTATCTTGGAACCTCGGGCCGTCATTTATTCTTCCCGAAGGTTATCTCATTTTGGGCCGTCGTTTATTCTTCCCAAAATTCAACTTACCTTGGGCCGTCTTTTATTCTTCACAAAGGTTATCTTATTACCTCGGCCCATCGTTTATTCTTCCCAAAGGTTATCTCATTTTTGGGCCGTCGTTTATTCTTCCCAAAAGCTAACTTACCTTGGGCCGTCGTTTATTCTACCCAATGGTTATCTTGGTACCTCGGGCTGTCGTTTATTCTTCCCGAAAGTTATCTCATTTTGGGCCGTTGTTTATTCTTCCCAAAAGCAGACTTACCTTGGGCCGTCGTTTATTCTTCCCAATGGTTATCTTATTAACTCAGGCTGACGTTTATTCTTCCCTGTAGGTTATCTCATTTTTATGCCGTCGTTTATTCTTCCGAAAAGCCAACTTACCTTGGGCCGTCGTTTATTATTCCAAACGGTTATCTTGTTACCTCGTGCCGTCGTTTATTCTTCTCGCAGGTTATCTCATTTTGGGCCTTCGTTTATTCTTCCCAAAAGTCAACTTACCTTGGGCCGTCGTTTATTCTTCCCAATGGTTATCTTGTTACCTCGGGCCGTCGTTTATTCTTCCCGCAGGTTATCTCATTTTGGGCCGTCGTTTATTCTTCCCAATGGTTATCTTGTTACCTCGGGCCGTCGTTTATTCTTCCCGAAGGTTATATCATTTTGTCCCGTCGATTATTCTTCCCAAAAATCAACTTACCTTGGGCAGTCGTTTATTCTTCCCAATGGTTATTTTGTTACCTCGGGCCGTCGTTTATTCTTCCCGAAGGTTATCTCATTTTGGGCCATCGTTTATTATTCCCAAAAGTCAACTTACCTTGGGCCGTCGTTTATTCTTCCCAATGGTTATCTTGTTACATCGGGCCATCGTTTATTCTTCCCGAAGGTTATCTCATTTTGCGCCGTCGTTTATTCTTCCCAAAAGTCAACTTACCTTGGGCCGTCTTTTATTTTTCACAAAGGTTATCTTATTACCTCGGGCCATCGTTTATTCTTCCCGAAGGTTATCTCATTTTTGGGCCGTCGTTTATTCTTCCCAAAAGCCAACTTACCTTGGGCCGTCGTTTATTCTTCCCAATGGTTATCTTGGAACCTCGGGCCGTCATTTATTCTTCCCGAAGGTTATCTCATTTTGGGCCGTTGTTTATTCTTCCCAAAAGCCGACTTACCTTGGGCCGTCGTTTAGTCTTCCCAATGGTTATCTTATTAACTCAGGCCGACGTTTATTCTTCCCTGTAGGTTATCTCATTTTTATGCCGTCGTTTATTCTTCCTAAAAGCCAACTTACCTTGGGTCGTCGTTTATTATTCCAAACGGTTATCTTGTTACCTCGGGCCGTCGTTTATTCTTCTCGCAGGTTATCTCATTTTGGGCATTCGTTTATTCTTCCCAAAAGTCAACTTACCTTGGGCCGTCGTTTATTCTTCCCAATGGTTATCTTGTTACCTCGGGCCGTCTTTTATTCTTCCCGCAGGTTATCTCATTTTGGGCCGTCGTTTATTCTTCCCAATGGTTATCTTGTTACCTCGGGCCGTCTTTTATTCTTCCCGAAGGTTATATCATTTTGTCCCGTCGATTATTCTTCCCAAAAATCATCTTACCTTTTGCCGTCGTTTATTCTTCCCAATGGTTATTTAGTTACCTCAGGCCGTCGTTTATTCTTCCCGAAGGTTATCTCATTTTGGGCCGTCGTTTATTCTTCCCAAAAGTCAACTTACCTTGGGCCGTCATTTATTCTTCCCAATGGTTATCTTGGTACCTCGGGCCGTCATTTATTCTTCCCGAAGGTTATCTCATTTTGGGCCGTCGTTTATTCTTCCCAAAAGTCAACTTACCTTGGGCCGTCTTTTATTCTTCACAAAGGTTATCTTATTACCTCGGCCCATCGTTTATTCTTCCCAAAGGTTATCTCATTTTTGGGCCGTCGTTTATTCTTCCCAAAAGCTAACTTACCTTGGGCCGTCGTTTATTCTTCCCAATGGTTATCTTGGTACCTCGGGCTGTCGTTTATTCTTCCCGAAGGTTATCTCATTTTGGGCCGTTGTTTATTCTTCCCAAAAGCAGACTTACCTTGGGCCGTCGTTTATTCTTCCCAATGGTTATCTTATTAACTCAGGCCGACGTTTATTCTTCCCTGTAGGTTATCTCATTTTTATGCCGTCGTTTATTCTTCCTAAAAGCCAACTTACCTTGGGCCGTCGTTTATTATTCCAAACGGTTATCTTGGTACCTCGGGCCGTCGTTTATTCTTCTCGCAGGTTATCTCATTTTGGGCCTTCGTTTATTCTTCCCAAAAGTCAACTTACCTTGGGCCGTCGTTTATTCTTCCCAATGGTTATCTTGTTACCTCGGGCCGTCGTTTATTCTTCCCGCAGGTTATCTCATTTTGGGCCGTCGTTTATTCTTCCCAATGGTTATCTTGTTACCTCGGGCCGTCGTTTATTCTTCCCGAAGGTTATATCATTTTGTCCCGTCGATTATTCTTCCCAAAAATCAACTTACCTTGGGCAGTCGTTTATTCTTCCCAATGGTTATTTTGTTACCTCGGGCCGTCGTTTATTCTTCCCGAAGGTTATCTCATTTTGGGCCATCGTTTATTATTCCCAAAAGTCAACTTACCTTGGGCCGTCGTTTATTCTTCCCAATGGTTATCTTGTTACATCGGGCCATCGTTTATTCTTCCCGAAGGTTATCTCATTTTGCGCCGTCGTTTATTCTTCCCAAAAGTCAACTTACCTTGGGCCGTCTTTTATTTTTCACAAAGGTTATCTTATTACCTCGGGCCATCGTTTATTCTTCCCGAAGGTTATCTCATTTTTGGGCCGTCGTTTATTCTTCCCAAAAGCCAACTTACCTTGGGCCGTCGTTTATTCTTCCCAATGGTTATCTTGGAACCTCGGGCCGTCATTTATTCTTCCCGAAGGTTATCTCATTTTGGGCCGTTGTTTATTCTTCCCAAAAGCCGACTTACCTTGGGCCGTCGTTTAGTCTTCCCAATGGTTATCTTATTAACTCAGGCCGACGTTTATTCTTCCCTGTAGGTTATCTCATTTTTATGCCGTCGTTTATTCTTCCTAAAAGCCAACTTACCTTGGGCCGTCGTTTATTATTCCAAACGGTTATCTTGTTACCTCGGGCCGTCGTTTATTCTTCTCGCGGGTTATCTCATTTTGGGCATTCGTTTATTCTTCCCAAAAGTCAACTTACCTTGGGCCGTCGTTTATTCTTCCCAATGGTTATCTTGTTACCTCGGGCCGTCGTTTATTCTTCCCGAAGGTTATATCATTTTGTCCCGTCGATTATTCTTCCCAAAAATCATCTTACCTTTTGCCGTCGTTTATTCTTCCCAATGGTTATTTTGTTACCTCAGGCTGTCGTTTATTCTTCCCGAAGGTTATCTCATTTTGGGCCGTCGTTTATTCTTCCCAAAAGTCAACTTACCTTGGGCCGTCATTTATTCTTCCCAATGGTTATCTTGGTACCTCGGGCCGTCATTTATTCTTCCCGAAGGTTATCTCATTTTGGGCCGTCGTTTATTCTTCCCAAAATTCAACTTACCTTGGGCCGTCTTTTATTCTTCACAAAGGTTATCTTATTACCTCGGCCCATCGTTTATTCTTCCCAAAGGTTATCTCATTTTTGGGCCGTCGTTTATTCTTCCCAAAAGCTAACTTACCTTGGGCCGTCGTTTATTCTTCCCAATGGTTATCTTGGTACCTCGGGCTGTCGTTTATTCTTCCCGAAAGTTATCTCATTTTGGGCCGTTGTTTATTCTTCCCAAAAGCAGACTTACCTTGGGTCGTCGTTTATTCTTCCCAATGGTTATCTTATTAACTCAGGCCGACGTTTATTCTTCCCTGTAGGTTATCTCATTTTTATGCCGTCGTTTATTCTTCCGAAAAGCCAACTTACCTTGGGCCGTCGTTTATTATTCCAAACGGTTATCTTGTTACCTCGTGTCGTCGTTTATTCTTCTCGCAGGTTATCTCATTTTGGGCCTTCGTTTATTCTTCCCAAAAGTCAACTTACCTTGGGCCGTCGTTTATTCTTCCCAATGGTTATCTTGTTACCTCGGGCCGTCGTTTATTCTTCCCGCAGGTTATCTCATTTTGGGTCGTCGTTTATTCTTCCCAATGGTTATCTTGTTACCTCGGGCCGTCGTTTATTCTTCCCGAAGGTTATATCATTTTGTCCCGTCGATTATTCTTCCCAAAAATCAACTTACCTTAGGCAGTCGTTTATTCTTCCCAATGGTTATTTTGTTACCTCGGGCCGTCGTTTATTCTTCCCGAAGGTTATCTCATTTTGGGCCATCGTTTATTATTCCCAAAAGTCAACTTACCTTGGGCCGTCGTTTATTCTTCCCAATGGTTATCTTGTTACATCGGGCCATCGTTTATTCTTCCAGAAGGTTATCTCATTTTGCGCCGTCGTTTATTCTTCCCAAAAGTCAACTTACCTTGGGCCGTCTTTTATTTTTCACAAAGGTTATCTTATTACCTCGGGCCATCGTTTATTCTTCCCGAAGGTTATCTCATTTTTGGGCCGTCGTTTATTCTTCCCAAAAGCCAACTTACCTTGGGCCGTCGTTTATTCTTCCCAATGGTTATCTTGGAACCTCGGGCCGTCATTTATTCTTCCCGAAGGTTATCTCATTTTGGGCCGTCGTTTATTCTTCCCAAAATTCAACTTACCTTGGGCCGTCTTTTATTCTTCACAAAGGTTATCTTATTACCTCGGCCCATCGTTTATTCTTCCCAAAGGTTATCTCATTTTTGGGCCGTCGTTTATTCTTCCCAAAAGCTAACTTACCTTGGGCCGTCGTTTATTCTTCCCAATGGTTATCTTGGTACCTCGGGCTGTCGTTTATTCTTCCCGAAAGTTATCTCATTTTGGGCCGTTGTTTATTCTTCCCAAAAGCAGACTTACCTTGGGCCGTCGTTTATTCTTCCCAATGGTTATCTTATTAACTCAGGCTGACGTTTATTCTTCCCTGTAGGTTATCTCATTTTTATGCCGTCGTTTATTCTTCCGAAAAGCCAACTTACCTTGGGCCGTCGTTTATTATTCCAAAAGGTTATCTTGTTACCTCGTGCCGTCGTTTATTCTTCTCGCAGGTTATCTCATTTTGGGCCTTCGTTTATTCTTCCCAAAAGTCAACTTACCTTGGGCCGTCGTTTATTCTTCCCAATGGTTATCTTGTTACCTCGGGCCGTCGTTTATTCTTCCCGCAGGTTATCTCATTTTGGGCCGTCGTTTATTCTTCCCAATGGTTATCTTGTTACCTCGGGCCGTCGTTTATTCTTCCCGAAGGTTATATCATTTTGTCCCGTCGATTATTCTTCCCAAAAATCAACTTACCTTGGGCAGTCGTTTATTCTTCCCAATGGTTATTTTGTTACCTCGGGCCGTCGTTTATTCTTCCCGAAGGTTATCTCATTTTGGGCCATCGTTTATTATTCCCAAAAGTCAACTTACCTTGGGCCGTCGTTTATTCTTCCCAATGGTTATCTTGTTACATCGGGCCATCGTTTATTCTTCCCGAAGGTTATCTCATTTTGCACCGTCGTTTATTCTTCCCAAAAGTCAACTTACCTTGGGCCGTCTTTTATTTTTCACAAAGGTTATCTTATTACCTCGGGCCATCGTTTATTCTTCCCGAAGGTTATCTCATTTTTGGGCCGTCGTTTATTCTTCCCAAAAGCCAACTTACCTTGGGCCGTCGTTTATTCTTCCCAATGGTTATCTTGGAACCTCGGTCCGTCATTTATTCTTCCCGAAGGTTATCTCATTTTGGGCCGTTGTTTATTCTTCCCAAAAGCCGACTTACCTTGGGCCGTCGTTTAGTCTTCCCAATGGTTATCTTATTAACTCAGGCCGACGTTTATTCTTCCCTGTAGGTTATCTCATTTTTATGCCGTCGTTTATTCTTCCTAAAAGCCAACTTACCTTGGGCCGTCGTTTATTATTCCAAACGGTTATCTTGTTACCTCGGGCCGTCGTTTATTCTTCTCGCAGGTTATCTCATTTTGGGCATTCGTTTATTCTTCCCAAAAGTCAACTTACCTTGGGCCGTCGTTTATTCTTCCCAATGGTTATCTTGTTACCTCGGGCCGTCTTTTATTCTTCCCGCAGGTTATCTCATTTTGGGCCGTCGTTTATTCTTCCCAATGGTTATCTTGTTACCTCGGGCCGTCTTTTATTCTTCCCGAAGGTTATATCATTTTGTCCCGTCGATTATTCTTCCCAAAAATCATCTTACCTTTTGCCGTCGTTTATTCTTCCCAATGGTTATTTAGTTACCTCAGGTCGTCGTTTATTCTTCCCGAAGGTTATCTCATTTTGGGCCGTCGTTTATTCTTCCCAAAAGTCAACTTACCTTGGGCCGTCATTTATTCTTCCCAATGGTTATCTTGGTACCTCGGGCCGTCATTTATTCTTCCCGAAGGTTATCTCATTTTGGGCCGTCGTTTATTCTTCCCAAAAGTCAACTTACCTTGGGCCGTCTTTTATTCTTCACAAAGGTTATCTTATTACCTCGGCCCATCGTTTATTCTTCCCAAAGGTTATCTCATTTTTGGGCCGTCGTTTATTCTTCCCAAAAGCTAACTTACCTTGGGCCGTCGTTTATTCTTCCCAATGGTTATCTTGGTACCTCGGGCTGTCGTTTATTCTTCCCGAAGGTTATCTCATTTTGGGCCGTTGTTTATTCTTCCCAAAAGCAGACTTACCTTGGGCCGTCGTTTATTCTTCCCAATGGTTATCTTATTAACTCAGGCCGACGTTTATTCTTCCCTGTAGGTTATCTCATTTTTATGCCGTCGTTTATTCTTCCTAAAAGCCAACTTACCTTGGGCCGTCGTTTATTATTCCAAACGGTTATCTTGTTACCTCGTGCCGTCGTTTATTCTTCTCGCAGGTTATCTCATTTTGGGCCTTCGTTTATTCTTCCCAAAAGTCAACTTACCTTGGGCCGTCGTTTATTCTTCCCAATGGTTATCTTGTTACCTCGGGCCGTCGTTTATTCTTCCCGCAGGTTATCTCATTTTGGGCCGTCGTTTATTCTTCCCAATGGTTATCTTGTTACCTCGGGCCGTCGTTTATTCTTCCCGAAGGTTATATCATTTTGTCCCGTCGATTATTCTTCCCAAAAATCAACTTACCTTGGGCAGTCGTTTATTCTTCCCAATGGTTATTTTGTTACCTCGTGCCGTCGTTTATTCTTCCCGAAGGTTATCTCATTTTGGGCCATCGTTTATTATTCCCAAAAGTCAACTTACCTTGGGCCGTCGTTTATTCTTCCCAATGGTTATCTTGTTACATCGGGCCATCGTTTATTCTTCCCGAAGGTTATCTCATTTTGGGCCGTCGTTTATTCTTCCCAAAAGTCAACTTACCTTGGGCCGTCTTTTATTTTTCACAAAGGTTATCTTATTACCTCGGGCCATCGTTTATTCTTCCCGAAGGTTATCTCATTTTTGGGCCGTCGTTTATTCTTCCCAAAAGCCAACTTACCTTGGGCCGTCGTTTATTCTTCCCAATGGTTATCTTGGAACCTCGGGCCGTCATTTATTCTTCCCGAAGGTTATCTCATTTTGGGCCGTTGTTTATTCTTCCCAAAAGCCGACTTACCTTGGGCCGTCGTTTAGTCTTCCCAATGGTTATCTTATTAACTCAGGCCGACGTTTATTCTTCCCTGTAGGTTATCTCATTTTTATGCCGTCGTTTATTCTTCCTAAAAGCCAACTTACCTTGGGCCGTCGTTTATTATTCCAAACGGTTATCTTGTTACCTCGGGCCGTCGTTTATTCTTCTCGCAGGTTATCTCATTTTGGGCATTCGTTTATTCTTCCCAAAAGTCAACTTACCTTGGGCTGTCGTTTATTCTTCCCAATGGTTATCTTGTTACCTCGGGCCGTCTTTTATTCTTCCCGCAGGTTATCTCATTTTGGGCCGTCGTTTATTCTTCCCAATGGTTATCTTGTTACCTCGGGCCGTCGTTTATTCTTCCCGAAGGTTATATCATTTTGTCCCGTCGATTATTCTTCCCAAAAATCATCTTACCTTTTGCCGTCGTTTATTCTTCCCAATGGTTATTTTGTTACCTCAGGCCGTCGTTTATTCTTCCCGAAGGTTATCTCATTTTGGGCCGTCGTTTATTCTTCCCAAAAGTCAACTTACCTTGGGCCGTCATTTATTCTTCCCAATGGTTATCTTGGTACCTCGGGCCGTCATTTATTCTTCCCGAAGGTTATCTCATTTTGGGCCGTCGTTTATTCTTCCCAAAAGTCAACTTACCTTGGGCCGTCTTTTATTCTTCACAAAGGTTATCTTATTACCTCGGCCCATCGTTTATTCTTCCCAAAGGTTATCTCATTTTTGGGCCGTCGTTTATTCTTCCCAAAAGCTAACTTACCTTGGGCCGTCGTTTATTCTTCCCAATGGTTATCTTGGTACCTCGGGCTGTCGTTTATTCTTCCCGAAAGTTATCTCATTTTGGGCCGTTGTTTATTCTTCCCAAAAGCAGACTTACCTTGGGCCGTCGTTTATTCTTCCCAATGGTTATCTTATTAACTCAGGCCGACGTTTATTCTTCCCTATAGGTTATCTCATTTTTATGCCGTCGTTTATTCTTCCGAAAAGCCAACTTACCTTGGGCCGTCGTTTATTATTCCAAACGGTTATCTTGTTACCTCGTGCCGTCGTTTATTCTTCTCGCAGGTTATCTCATTTTGGGCCTTCGTTTATTCTTCCCAAAAGTCAACTTACCTTGGGCCGTCGTTTATTCTTCCCAATGGTTATCTTGTTACCTCGGGCCGTCGTTTATTCTTCCCGCAGGTTATCTCATTTTGGGCCGTCGTTTATTCTTCCCAATGGTTATCTTGTTACCTCGGGCCGTCGTTTATTCTTCCCGAAGGTTATATCATTTTGTCCCGTCGATTATTCTTCCCAAAAATCAACTTACCTTGGGCAGTCGTTTATTCTTCCCAATGGTTATTTTGTTACCTCGGGCCGTCGTTTATTCTTCCCGAAGGTTATCTCATTTTGGGCCATCGTTTATTATTCCCAAAAGTCAACTTACCTTGGGCCGTCGTTTATTCTTCCCAATGGTTATCTTGTTACATCGGGCCATCGTTTATTCTTCCCGAAGGTTATCTCATTTTGCGCTGTCGTTTATTCTTCCCAAAAGTCAACTTACCTTGGGCCGTCTTTTATTTTTCACAAAGGTTATATTATTACCTCGGGCCATCGTTTATTCTTCCCGAAGGTTATCTCATTTTTGGGCCGTCGTTTATTCTTCCCAAAAGCCAACTTACCTTGGGCCGTCGTTTATTCTTCCCAATGGTTATCTTGGAACCTCGGGCCGTCATTTATTCTTCCCGAAGGTTATCTCATTTTGGGCCGTTGTTTATTCTTCCCAAAAGCCGACTTACCTTGGGCCGTCGTTTAGTCTTCCCAATGGTTATCTTATTAACTCAGGCCGACGTTTATTCTTCCCTGTAGGTTATCTCATTTTTATGCCGTCGTTTATTCTTCCTAAAAGCCAACTTACCTTGGGCCGTCGTTTATTATTCCAAACGGTTATCTTGTTACCTCGGGCCGTCGTTTATTCTTCTCGCAGGTTATCTCATTTTGGGCATTCGTTTATTCTTCCCAAAAGTCAACTTATCTTGGGCCGTCGTTTATTCTTCCCAATGGTTATCTTGTTACCTCGGGCCGTCTTTTATTCTTCCCGCAGGTTATCTCATTTTGGGCCGTCGTTTATTCTTCCCAATGGTTATCTTGTTACCTCGGGCCGTCTTTTATTCTTCCCGAAGGTTATATCATTTTGTCCCGTCGATTATTCTTCCCAAAAATCATCTTACCTTTTGCCGTCGTTTATTCTTCCCAATGGTTATTTAGTTACCTCAGGCCGTCGTTTATTCTTCCCGAAGGTTATCTCATTTTGGGCCGTCGTTTATTCTTCCCAAAAGTCAACTTACCTTGGGCCGTCATTTATTCTTCCTAATGGTTATCTTGGTACCTCGGGCCGTCATTTATTCTTCCCGAAGGTTATCTCATTTTGGGCCGTCGTTTATTCTTCCCAAAAGTCAACTTACCTTGGGCCGTCTTTTATTCTTCACAAAGGTTATCTTATTACCTCGGCCCATCGTTTATTCTTCCCAAAGGTTATCTCATTTTTGGGCCGTCGTTTATTCTTCCCAAAAGCTAACTTACCTTGGGCCGTCGTTTATTCTTCCCAATGGTTATCTTGGTACCTCGGGCTGTCGTTTATTCTTCCCGAAGGTTATCTCATTTTGGGCCGTTGTTTATTCTTCCCAAAAGCAGACTTACCTTGGGCCGTCGTTTATTCTTCCCAATGGTTATCTTATTAACTCAGGCCGACGTTTATTCTTCCCTGTAGGTTATCTCATTTTTATGCCGTCGTTTATTCTTCCGAAAAGCCAACTTACCTTGGGCCGTCGTTTATTATTCCAAACGGTTATCTTGTTACCTCGTGCCGTCGTTTATTCTTCTCGCAGGTTATCTCATTTTGGGCCTTCGTTTATTCTTCCCAAAAGTCAACTTACCTTGGGCCGTCGTTTATTCTTCCCAATGGTTATCTTGTTACCTCGGGCCGTCGTTTATTCTTCCCGCAGGTTATCTCATTTTGGGCCGTCGTTTATTCTTCCCAATGGTTATCTTGTTACCTCGGGCCGTCGTTTATTCTTCCCGAAGGTTATATCATTTTGTCCCGTCGATTATTCTTCCCAAAAATCAACTTACCTTGGGCAGTCGTTTATTCTTTCCAATGGTTATTTTGTTACCTCGGTCTATCATTTATTCTTCCCGAAGGTTATCTCATTTTGGGCTGTCGTTTATTATTCCCAAAAGTCAACTTACCTTGGGCCGTCGTTTATTCTTCCCAATGGTTATCTTGTTACATCGGGCCATCGTTTATTCTTCCCGAAGGTTATCTCATTTTGGGCCGTCGTTTATTCTTCCCAAATGTCAACTTACCTTGGGCCGTCTTTTATTCTTCACAAAGGTTATCTTATTACCTCGGGCCATCGTTTATTCTTCCCGAAGGTTATCTCATTTTTGGGCCGTCGTTTATTCTTCCCAAAAGCCAACTTACCTTGGGCCGTCGTTTATTCTTCCCAATGGTTATCTTGGTACCTCGGGCCGTCATTTATTCTTCCAGAAGGTTATCTCATTTTGGGCCGTTGTTTATTCTTCCCAAAAGCCTACTTACCTTGGGCCGTCGTTTATTCTTCCCAATGGTTATCTTATTAACTCAGGCCGACGTTTATTCTTCCCTATAGGTTATCTCATTTTTATGCCGTCATTTATTCTTCCTAAAAGCCAACTTACCTTGGGCCGTCGTTTATTATTCCAAACGGTTATCTTGTTACCTCGGGCCGTCGTTTATTCTTCTCGCAGGTTATCTCATTTTGGGCCTTCGTTTATTCTTCCCAAAAGTCAACTTACCTTGGGTCATCGTTTATTCTTCCCAATGGTTATATTGTTACCTTGGGCCATCGTTTATTCTTCCCGCAAGTTATCTCATCTTGGGCCGTCGTTTATACTTCCCAATGGTTATCTTGTTACCTCGGGCCGTCGTTTATTCTTCCCGAAGGTTATATCATTTTTTCCCGTCGATTATTCTTCCCAAAAATCATCTTACCTTTTGCCGTCGTTTATTCTTCCCAATGGTTATTTTGTTACCTCGCGTCGTCGTTTATTCTTCCCGAAGGTTATCTCATTTTGGGCCGTCGTTTATTCTTCCCAAAAGCTAACTTACCTTGTGCCGTCGTTTATTCTTCCCAATGGTTATCTTTGTACCTCGGGCTGTCGTTTATTCTTCCCGAAGGTTATCTCATTTTGGGCCGTTGTTTATTCTTCCCAAAAGCAGACTTACCTTGGGCCGTCGTTTATTCTTCCCAATGGTTATCTTATTAACTCAGGCCGACGTTTATTCTTCCCTGTAGGTTATCTCATTTTTATGCCATCGTTTATTCTTCCTAAAAGCCAACTTACCTTGGGCCGTCGTTTATTATTCCAAACGGTTATCTTGTTACCTCGTGCCGTCGTTTATTCTTCTCGCAGGTTATCTCATTTTGGGCCTTCGTTTATTCTTCCCAAAAGTCAACTTACCTTGGGACTTCGTTTATTCTTCCCAATGGTTATCTTGTTACCTCGGGCCGTCGTTTATTCTTCCCGCAGGTTATCTCATTTTGGTCCGTCATTTATTCTTCCCAATGGTTATCTTGTTAGCTCGGGCCGTCGTTTATTCTTCCCGAAGGTTATATCATTTTGTCCCGTCGATTATTCTTCCAGAAAATCAACTTACCTTGGGCAGTCGTTTATTCTTCCCAATGGTTATTTTGTTACCTCGGGCTATCATTTATTCTTCCCGAAGGTTATCTCATTTTGGGTCGTCGTTTATTCTTCCCAAAAGTCAACTTACCTTGGGCCGTCGTTTATTCTTCCCAATGGTTATCTTGTTACATCGGGCCATCGTTTATTCTTCCCGAAGGTTATGTCATTTTGGGCCGTCGTTTATTCTTCCCAAATGTTTGGGCCGTCTTTTATTCTTCACAAAGGTTATCTTATTACCTCGGGCCATCGTTTATTCTTCCCGAAGGTTATCTCATTTTTGGGCCGTCGTTTATTCTTCCCAAAAGCCAACTTACCTTGGGCCGTCGTTTATTCTTCCCAATGGTTATCTTGGTACCTCGGGCCGTCATTTATTCTTCCCGAAGGTTATCTCATTTTGGGTCGTTGTTTATTCTTCCCAAAAGCCTACTTACCTTGGGCCGTCGTTTATTCTTCCCAATGGTTATCTTATTAACTCAGGCCGACGTTTATTCTTCCCTGTAGGTTATCTCATTTTTATGCCGTCATTTATTCTTCCTAAAAGCCAACTTACCTTGGGCCGTCGTTTATTATTCCAAACGGTTATCTTGTTACCTCGGGCCGTCGTTTATTCTTCTCGCAGGTTATCTCATTTTGGGCCTTCGTTTATTCTTCCCAAAAGTCAACTTACCTTGGGTCATCGTTTATTCTTCCCAATGGTTATATTGTTACCTTGGGCCATCGTTTATTCTTCCCGCAGGTTATCTCATCTTGGGCCGTCGTTTATTCTTCCCAATGGTTATCTTGTTACCTCGGGCCGTCGTATATTCTTCCCGCAGTTTATCTCATTTTGGGCTGTCGTTTATTCTTCCCAATGGTTATCTTGTTACCTCGGGCCGTCGTTTATTCTTCCCGAAGGTTATATCATTTTGTCCCGTCGATTATTCTTCCCAAAAATCAACTTACCTTGGGCCGTCGTTTATTCTTCCCAATGGTTATTTTGTTACCTCAGGTCGTCGTTTATTCTTCCCGAAGGTTATCTCATTTTGGGCCGTCGTTTATTCTTCCCAAATGTCAACTTACCTTGGGCCGTCTTTTATTCTTCACAAAGGTTATCTTATTACCTCGGGCCATCGTTTATTCTTCCCGAAAGTTATCTCATTTTTGCGCCGTCGTTTATTCTTCCCAAAATCCAACTTACCTTGGGCCGTCGTTTATTCTTCCCAATGGTTATCTTGGTACCTCGGGCCGTCATTTATTCTTCCCGAAGGTTATCTCATTTTGGGCCGTTGTTTATTCTTCCCAAAAGCCTACTTACCTTGGGCCGCAGTTTATTCTTCCCAATGGTTATCTTATTAACTCAGGCCGACGTTTATTCTTCCCTGTAGGTTATCTCATTTTTATGCCGTCATTTATTCTTCCTAAAAGCCAACTTACCTTGGGGCGTCGTTTATTATTCCAAACGGTTATCTTGTTACCTCGGGCCGTCGTTTATTCTTCTCGCAGGTTATCTCATTTTGGGCCTTCGTTTATTCTTCCCAAAAGTCAACTTACCTTGGGTCATCGTTTATTCTTCCCAATGGTTATATTGTTACCTTGGGCCATCGTTTATTCTTCCCTCAGGTTATCTCATCTTGGGCCGTCGTTTATTCTTCCCAATGGTTATCTTGTTACCTCGGGCCGTCGTATATTCTTCCCGCAGTTTATCTTATTTTGGGCTGTCGTTTATTCTTCCCAATGGTTATCTTGTTACCTCGGGCCGTCGTTTATTCTTCCCGAAGGTTATATCATTATGTCCCGTCGATTATTCTTCCCAAAAATCAACTTACCTTGGGCCGTCGTTTATTCTTCCCAATGGTTATTTTGTTACCTCAGGTCGTCGTTTATTCTTCCCGAAGGTTATCTCGTTTTGGGCCGTCGTTTATTCTTCCCAAAAGTCAACTTACCTTGGGCCGTCGTTTATTCTTCCCAATGGTTATCTTGTTACATCGGGCCATCGTTTATTCTTCCCGAAGGTTATCTCATTTTGGGCCGTCGTTTATTCTTCCCAAAAGTCAACTTACCTTGGGCCGTCTTTTATTCTTCACAAAGGTTATCTTATTACCTCGGGCCATCGTTTATTCTTCCCAAAGGTTATCTCATTTTTGGGCCGTCGTTTATTCTTCCCAAAAGCCAACTTACCTTGGGCCGTCGTTTATTCTTCCCAATGGTTATCTTGGTACCTCGGGCCGTCATTTATTCTTCCCGAAGGTTATCTCATTTTAGGCCGTTGTTTATTCTTCCCTAAAGCAGACTTACCTTGGGCCGTCGTTTATTCTTCCCAATGGTTATCTTATTAACTCAGTCCGACGTTTATTCTTCCCTGTAGGTTATCTCATTTTTATGCCGTCGTTTATTCTTCCTAAAAGCCAACTTACCTTGGTCCGTCGTTTATTATTCCAAACGGTTATCTTGTTACCTCGTGCCGTCGTTTATTCTTCTCGCAGGTTATCTCATTTTGGGCCTTCGTTTATTCTTCCCAAAAGTCAACTTACCTTGGGCCGTCGTTTATTCTTCCCAATGGTTATCTTGTTACCTCGGGCCGTCGTTTATTCTTCCCGCAGGTTATCTCATTTTGGGCCGTCGTTTATTCTTCCCAATGGTTATCTTGTTACCTCGGGCCGTCGTTTATTCTTCCCGAAGGTTATATCATTTTGTCCCGTCGATTATTCTTCCCAAAAATCAACTTACCTTGGGCAGTCGTTTATTCTTCCCAATGGTTATTTTGTTACCTCGGGCCGTCGTTTATTCTTCCCGAAGGTTATCTCATTTTGGGCCATCGTTTATTCTTCCCAAAAGTCAACTTACCTTGGGCCGTCGTTTATTCTTCCCAATGGTTATCTTGTTACATCGGGCCATCGTTTATTCTTCCCGAAGGTTATCTCATTTTGGGCCGTCGTTTATTCTTCCCAAAAGTCAACTTACCTTGGGCCGTCTTTTATTCTTCACAAAGGTTATCTTATTACCTCGGGCCATCGTTTATTCTTCCCAAAGGTTATCTCATTTTTGGGCCGTCGTTTATTCTTCCCAAAAGCCAACTTACCTTGGGCCGTCGTTTATTCTTCCCAATGGTTATCTTGGTACCTCGGGCCGTCATTTATTCTTCCCGAAGGTTATCTCATTTTGGGCCGTTGTTTATTCTTCCCTAAAGCAGACTTACCTTGGGCCGTCGTTTATTCTTCCCAATGGTTATCTTATTAACTCAGTTCGACGTTTATTCTTCCCTGTAGGTTATCTCATTTTTATGCCGTCGTTTATTCTTCCTAAAAGCCAACTTACCTTGGTCTGTCGTTTATTATTCCAAACGGTTATCTTGTTACCTCGTGCCGTCGTTTATTCTTCTCGCAGGTTATCTCATTTTGGGCCTTCGTTTATTCTTCCCAAAAGTCAACTTACCTTGGGCCTTCGTTTATTCTTCCCAATGGTTATCTTGTTACCTCGGGCCGTCGTTTATTCTTCCCGCAGGTTATCTCATTTTGGGCCGTCGTTTATTCTTCCCAATGGTTATCTTGTTACCTCGGGCCGTCGTTTATTCTTCCCGAAGGTTATATCATTTTGTCCCGTCGATTATTCTTCCCAAAAATCAACTTACCTTGGGCAGTCGTTTATTCTTCCCAATGGTTATTTTGTTACCTCGGGCCGTCGTTTATTCTTCCCGAAGGTTATCTCATTTTGGGCCATCGTTTATTCTTCCCAAAAGTCCTCTTACCTTGGGCCGTCGTTTATTCTTCCCAATGCTTATCTTGTTACATCGGGCCATCCTTTATTCTTCCCGAAGGTTATCTCATTTTGGGCCGTCGTTTATTCTTCCCAAAAGTCAACTTACCTTGGGCCGTCTTTTATTCTTCACAAAGGTTATCTTATTACCTCGGGCCATCGTTTATTCTTCCCGAAGGTTATCTCATTTTTGGGCCTTCGTTTATTCTTCCCAAAAGCCAACATACCTTGGGCCGTCGTTTATTCTTCCCAATGGTTATCTTGGTACCTCGGGCCGTCATTTATTCTTCCCGAAGGTTATCTCATTTTGGGTCGTTGTTTATTCTTCCCAAAAGCCGACTTACCTTGGCCCATCGTTTATTCTTCCCAATGGTTATCTTATTAACTCAGGCCGACGTTTATTCTTCCCTGTAGGTTATCTCATTTTTATGCCGTCATTTATTCTTCCTAAAAGCCAACTTACCTTGGGCCGTCGTTTATTATTCCAAACGGTTATCTTGTTACCTCGGGCCGTCGTTTATTCTTCTCGCAGGTTATCTCATTTTGGGCCTTCGTTTATTCTTCCCAAAAGTCAACTTACCTTGGGTCATCGTTTATTCTTCCCAATGGTTATCTTGTTACCTTGGGCCATCGTTTATTCTTCCCGCAGGTTATCTCATCTTGGGCCATCGTTTATTCTTCCCAATGGTTATCTTGTTACCTCGGGCCGTCGTTTATTCTTCCCGCAGTTTATCTCATTTTGGGCTGTCGTTTATTCTTCCCAATGGTTATCTTGTTACCTCGGGCCGTCGTTTATTCTTCCCGAAGGTTATATCATTTTGTCCCGTCGATTATTCTTCCCAAAAATCAACTTACCTTCGGCCGTCGTTTATTCTTCCCAATGGTTATTTTGTTACCTCAGGTCGTCGTTTATTCTTCCCGAAGGTTATCTCATTTTGGGCCGTCGTTTATTCTTCCCAAAAGTCAACTTACCTTGGGCCGTCGTTTATTCTTCCCAATGGTTATCTTGTTACATCGGGCCATCGTTTATTCTTCCTGAAGGTTATCTCATTTTGGGCCGTCGTTTATTCTTCCCAAAAGTCAACTTACCTTGGGCCGTCTTTTATTCTTCACAAAGGTTATCTTATTACCTCTGGCCATCGTTTATTCTTCCCAAAGGTTATCTCATTTTTGGGTCGTCGTTTATTCTTCCCAAAATCCAACTTACCTTGGGCCGTCGTTTATTCTTCCCAATGGTTATCTTGGTACCTCGGGCCGTCATTTATTCTTCCCGAAGGTTATCTCATTTTGGGCCGTTGTTTATTCTTCCCTAAAGCCGACTTACCTTGGGCCGTCGTTTATTCTTCCCAATGGTTATCTTATTAACTCAGGCCGACGTTTATTCTTCCCTGTAGGTTATCTCATTTTTATGCCGTCGTTTATTCTTCCTAAAAGCTAACTTACCTTGGGCCGTCGTTTATTATTCCAAACGGTTATCTTGTTACCTCGGGCCGTCGTTTGTTCTTCTCGCAGGTTATCTCATTTTGGGCCTTCGTTTATTCTTCCCAAAAGTCAACTTACCTTGGGCCGTCGTTTATTCTTCCCAATGGTTATCTTGTTACCTCGGGCCGTCGTTTATTCTTCCCGCAGGTTATCTCATTTTGGGCCGTCGTTTATTCTTCCCAATGGTTATCTTGTTACCTCGGGCCGTCGTTTATTCTTCCCGAAGGTTATATCATTTTGTCCCGTCGATTATTCTTCCCAAAAATCAACTTACCTTGGGCAGTCGTTTATTCTTCCCAATGGTTATTTTGTTACCTCGGGCCGTCGTTTATTCTTCCCGAAGGTTATCTCATTTTGGGCAATCGTTTATTCTTCCCAAAAGTCAACTTACCTTGGGCCGTCGTTTATTCTTCCCAATGGTTATCTTGTTACATCGGGTCATCGTTTATTCTTCCCGAAGGTTATCTCATTTTGGGCCGTCGTTTATTCTTCCCAAAAGTCAACTTACCTTGGGCCGTCTTTTATTCTTCACAAAGGTTATCTTATTACCTCGGGCCATCGTTTATTCTTCCCGAAGGTTATCTCATTTTTGGGCCGTCGTTTATTCTTCCCAAAAGCCAACTTACCTTGGGCCGTCGTTTATTCTTCCCAATGGTTATCTTGGTACCTCGGGCCGTCATTTATTCTTCCCGAAGGTTATCTCATTTTGGGCCGTTGTTTATTCTTCCCAAAAGCCGACTTACCTTGGGCCGTCGTTTATTCTTCCCAATGGTTATCTTATTAACTCAGGCCGACGTTTATTCTTCCGTGTAGGTTATCTTATTTTTATGCCGTCATTTATTCTTCCTAAAAGCCAACTTACCTTGGGCCGTTGTTTATTATTCCAAACGGTTATCTTGTTACCTCGGGCCGTCGTTTATTCTTCTCGCAGGTTATCTCATTTTGGGCCTTCGTTTATTCTTCCCAAAAGTCAACTTACCTTGGGCCGTCGTTTATTCTTCCCAATGGATATCTTGTTACCTCGGGCCATCGTTTATTCTTCCCGCAGGTTATCTCATCTTGGTCCGTCGTTTATTCTTCCCAATGGTTATCTTGTTACCTCGGGCCGTCGTTTATTCTTCCCGCAGGTTATCTCATTTTGGGCCGTCGTTTATTCTTCCCAATGGTTATCTTGTTACCTTGGTCCGTCGTTTATTCTTCCCGAAGGTTATATCATTTTGTCTCGTCGATTATTCTTCCCAAAAATCAACTTACCTTGGGCCGTCGTTTATTCTACCCAATGGTTATTTTGTTACCTCGGGCCGTCGTTTATTCTTCCCGAGGTTATCTCATTTTGGGCCGTCGTTTATTCTTCCCAAAAGTGAACTTACCTTGGGCCGTCGTTTATTCTTCCCAATGGTTATCTTGTTACATCGGGCCATCGTTTATTCTTCCCGAAGGTTATCTCATTTTGGGCCTTCGTTTATTCTTCCCAAAAGTCAACTTACCTTGGGCCGTCGTTTATTCTTCACAAAGGTTATCTTATTACCTGGGGTCTTCGTTTATTCTTCCCGAAGGTTATCTCATTTTTGGGCCGTCGTTTATTCTTCCCAAAAGCCAACTTACCTTTGGCCGTCATTTATTTTTCCCAATGGTTATCTTGGTACCTCGGGCCGTCATTTATTCTTCCCGAAGGTTATCTCATTTTGGGCCGTTGTTTATTCTTCCCAAAACCCAACTTACCTTGGGCCGTCATTTATTCTTCCCAATGGTTATCTTATTAACTCAGGCCGACGTTTATTCTTCCCTGTAGGTTATCTTATTTTTATGCCGTCGTTTATTCTTCCTAAAAGCCAACTTACCTTGGGCCGTCGTTGATTATTCCAAACGGTTATCTTGTTACCTCGGGCCGTCGTTTATTCTTCTCGCAGGTTATCTCATTTTGGGCCTTCGTTTATTCTTCCCAAAAGTCAACTTACCTTGGGCCGTCGTTTATTCTTCCCAATGGTTATCTTGTTACCTCGGGCCATCGTTTATTCTTCCCGCAGGTTATCTCATCTTGGTCCGTCGTTTATTCTTCCCAATGGTTATCTTGTTACCTCGGTCCGTCGTTTATTCTTCCCGCAGGTTATCTCATTTTGGGCCGTCGTTTATTCTTCCCAATGGTTATCTTGTTACCTTGGGCCGTCGTTTATTCTTCCCGAAGGTTATATCATTTTGTCTCGTCGATTATTCTTCCCAAAAATCAACTTACCTTGGGCCGTCGTTTATTCTTCCCAATGGTTATTTTGTTACCTCGGGCCGTCGTTTATTCTTCCCGAGGTTATCTCATTTTGGGCCGTCGTTTATTCTTCCCAAAAGTGAACTTACCTTGGGCCGTCGTTTATTCTTCCCAATGGTTATATTGTTACATCGGGCCATCGTTTATTCTTCCCGAAGGTTATCTCATTTTGGGCCGTCGTTTATTCTTCCCAAAAGTCAACTTACCTTGGGCCGTCGTTTATTCTTCCCAATGGTTATCTTGTTACCTCGGGCCGTCTTTTATTCTTCCCGTAGGTTATCTCATTTTTGGGCCGTCGTTTATTCTTCCCAAAAGCCAACTTACCTTTGGCCGTCATTTATTCTTCCCAATGGTTATCTTGGTACCTCGGGCCGTCATTTATTCTTCCCGAAGGTTATCTCATTTTGGGCCGTTGTTTATTCTTCCCAAAACCCAACTTACCTTGGGCCGTCATTTATTCTTCCCAATGGTTATCTTATTAACTCAGGCCGACGTTTATTCTTCCCTGTAGGTTATCTTATTTTTATGCCGTCGTTTATTCTTCCTAAAAGCCAACTTACCTTGGGCCATCGTTTATTATTCCAAACGGTTACCTTGTTACCTCGGGCCGTCTTTTATTCTTCTCGCAGGTTATCTCATTTTGGGCCTTCGTTTATTCTTCCCAAAAGTCAACTTACCTTGGGCCGTCGTTTATTCTTCCCAATGGTTATCTTGTTACCTCGGGCCGTCGTTTATTCTTCCCGAAGGTTATCTCGTTTTTGGGCCGTCGTTTATTCTTCCCAAAAGCCAACTTACCTTGGGCCGTCGTTTATTATTCCCAATGGTTATCTTATTAACTCAGGCCGACGTTTATTCTTCCCTGTAGGTTATCTCATTTTTATGCCGTCGTTTATTCTTCCTAAAAGCCAACTTACCTTGGGCCGTCGTTTATTATTCCAAACGGTTATCTTGTTACCTCGGGCCGTCGTTTATTCTTCTCGCAGGTTATCTCATTTTGGGCCTTCGTTTATTCTTCCCAAAAGTCAACTTATCTTGGGCCGTCGTTTATTCTTCCCGCAGGTTATCTCATTTTGGGCCGTCGTTTATTCTTCCCAATGGTTATCTTGTTACCTCGGGCCGTCGTTTATTCTTCCCGAAGGTTATATCATTTTGTCCCGTCGATTATTCTTCCCAAAAATCAACTTACCTTGGGCCGTCGTTTATTCTTCCCAATGGTTATTTTGTTACCTCGGGCCGTCGTTTATTCTTCCCGAAGGTTATCTCATTTTGGGCCGTCGTTTATTCTTCCCAAAAGTCAACTTACCTTGGGCCGTCGTTTATTCTTCACAAAGGTTATCGTATTACCTGGGGTCGTCGTTTATTCTTCCCGAAGGTTATCTCATTTTTGGGCCGTCGTTTATTCTTCCCAAAAGTGAACTTACCTTGGGCCGTCGTTTATTCTTCCCAATGGTTATCTTGTTACATCGGGCCATCGTTTATTCTTCCCGAAGGTTATCTCATTTTGGGCCGTCGTTTATTCTTCCCAAAAGTCAACTTACCTTGGGCCGTCGTTTATTCTTCACAAAGGTTATCTTATTACCTGGGGTCTTCGTTTATTCTTCCCGAAGGTTATCTCATTTTTGGGCCGTCGTTTATTCTTCCCAAAAGCCAACTTACCTTTGGCCGTCATTTATTTTTCCCAATGGTTATCTTGGTACCTCGGGCCGTCATTTATTCTTCCCGAAGGTTATCTCATTTTGGGCCGTTGTTTATTCTTCCCAAAACCCAACTTACCTTGGGCCGTCATTTATTCTTCCCAATGGTTATCTTATTAACTCAGGCCGACGTTTATTCTTCCCTGTAGGTTATCTTATTTTTATGCCGTCGTTTATTCTTCCTAAAAGCCAACTTACCTTGGGCCGTCGTTGATTATTCCAAACGGTTATCTTGTTACCTCGGGCCGTCGTTTATTCTTCTCGCAGGTTATCTCATTTTGGGCCTTCGTTTATTCTTCCCAAAAGTCAACTTACCTTGGGCCGTCGTTTATTCTTCCCAATGGTTATCTTGTTACCTCGGGCCATCGTTTATTCTTCCCGCAGGTTATCTCATCTTGGTCCGTCGTTTATTCTTCCCAATGGTTATCTTGTTACCTCGGTCCGTCGTTTATTCTTCCCGCAGGTTATCTCATTTTGGGCCGTCGTTTATTCTTCCCAATGGTTATCTTGTTACCTTGGGCCGTCGTTTATTCTTCCCGAAGGTTATATCATTTTGTCTCGTCGATTATTCTTCCCAAAAATCAACTTACCTTGGGCCGTCGTTTATTCTTCCCAATGGTTATTTTGTTACCTCGGGCCGTCGTTTATTCTTCCCGAGGTTATCTCATTTTGGGCCATCGTTTATTCTTCCCAAAAGTGAACTTACCTTGGGCCGTCGTTTATTCTTCCCAATGGTTATCTTGTTACATCGGGCCATCGTTTATTCATCCCGAAGGTTATCTCATTTTGGGCCGTCGTTTATTCTTCCCAAAAGTCAACTTACCTTGGGCCGTCGTTTATTCTTCACAAAGGTTATCTTATTACCTGGGGTCGTCGTTTATTCTTCCCGAAGGTTATCTCATTTTTGGGCCGTCGTTTATTCTTCCCAAAAGCCAACTTACCTTTGGCCGTCATTTATTCTTCCCAATGGTTATCTTGGTACCTCGGGCCGTCATTTATTCTTCCCGAAGGTTATCTCATTTTGGGCCGTTGTTTATTCTTCCCAAAACCCAACTTACCTTGGGCCGTCATTTATTCTTCCCAATGGTTATCTTATTAACTCAGGCCGACGTTTATTCTTCCCTGTAAGTTATCTTATTTTTATGCCGTCGTTTATTCTTCCTAAAAGCCACCTTACCTTGGGCCATCGTTTATTATTCCAAACGGTTACCTTGTTACCTCGGGCCGTCGTTTATTCTTCTCGCAGGTTATCTCATTTTGGGCCTTCGTTTATTCTTCCCAAAAGTCAACTTACCTTGGGCCGTCGTTTATTCTTCCCAATGGTTATCTTGTTACCTCGGGCCGTCGTTTATTCTTCCCGAAGGTTATCTCGTTTTTGGGCCGTCGTTTATTCTTCCCAAAAGCCAACTTACCTTGGGCCGTCGTTTATTATTCCCAATGGTTATCTTATTAACTCAGGCCGACGTTTATTCTTCCCTGTACGTTATCTCATTTTTATGCCATCGTTTATTCTTCCTAAAAGCCAACTTACCTTGGGCCGTCGTTTATTATTCCAAACGGTTATCTTGTTACCTCGGGCCGTCGTTTATTCTTCTCGCAGGTTATCTCATTTTGGGCCTTCGTTTATTCTTCCCAAAAGTCAACTTATCTTGGGCCGTCGTTTATTCTTCCCAATGGTTATCTTGTTACCTCGGGCCGTCGTTTATTCTTCCCGCAGGTTATCTCATTTTGGGCCGTCGTTTATTCTTCCCAATGGTTATCTTGTTACCTCGGGCCGTCGTTTATTCTTCCCGAAGGTTATATCATTTTGTCCCGTCGATTATTCTTCCCAAAAATCAACTTACCTTGGGCCGTCGTTTATTCTTCCCAATGGTTATTTTGTTACCTCGGGCCGTCGTTTATTCTTCCCGAAGGTTATCTCATTTTGGGCCGTCGTTTTTTCTTCCCAAAAGTCAACTTACCTTGGGCCGTCGTTTATTCTTCACAAAGGTTATCGTATTACCTGGGGTCGTCGTTTATTCTTCCCGAAGGTTATCTCATTTTTGGGCCGTCGTTTATTCTTCCCAAAAGCCAACTTACCTTTGGCCGTCATTTATTCTTCCCAATGGTTATCTTGGTACCTCGGGCCGTCATTTATTCTTCCCGAAGGTTATCTCATTTTGGGCCTTTGTTTATTCTTCCCAAAACCCAACTTACCTTGGGCCGTCATTTATTCTTCCCAATGGTTATCTTATTAACTCAGGCCGACGTTTATTCTTCCCTGTAGGTTATCTTATTTTTATGCCGTCGTTTATTCTTCCTAAAAGCCAACTTACCTTGGGTCGTCGTTTATTATTCCAAACGGTTATCTTGTTACCTCGGGCCGTCGTTTATTCTTCTCGCAGGTTATCTCATTTTGGGCCTTCATTTATTCTTCCCAAAAGTCAACTTACCTTGGGCCGTCGTTTATTCTTCCCAATGGTTATCTTGTTACCTCGGATCGTCGTTTTTTCTTCCCGCAGGTTATCTCATTTTGGGCCGTTGTTTATTCTTCCCAAAAGTCAACTTACCTTGCGTCGTCGTTTATTCTTCCCTATGGTTACCTTGCTACCTCGGGCTGCCGTTTATTCTTCCTGAAGGTTATCTCATTTTTGGGTCGTCGTTTATTCTTCCCAAAAGTCAACTTACCTTGTGCCGTCGTTTATTCTTCCCAATGGTTATTTCGTTACCTCGGGCCGTCGTTTATTCTTCCCGAAGTATATCTCGTTTTTGGGCCGTCGTTTATTCTTCCCAAAAGCCAACTTACCTTGGGCCGTCGTTTATTATTCCCAATGGTTATCTTATTAACTCAGGCCGACGTTTATTCTTCCCTGTAGGTTATCTCATTTTTATGCCGTCGTTTATTCTTCTTAAAAGCCAACTTACCTTGGGCCGTCGTTTATTATTCCAAACGGTTATCTTGTTACCTCGGGCCGTCGTTTATTCTTCTCGCAGGTTATCTCATTTTGGGCCTTCGTTTATTCTTCCCAAAAGTCAACTTATCTTGGGCCGTCGTTTATTCTTCCCAATGGTTATCTTGTTACCTCGGGACGTCGTTTATTCTTCCCGCAGGTTATCTCATTTTGGGCCGTCGTTTATTCTTCCCAATGGTTATCTTGTTACCTCGGGCCGTCGTTTATTCTTCCCGAAGGTTATATCATTTTGTCCCGTCGATTATTCTTCCCAAAAATCAACTTACCTTGGGCCGTCGTTTATTCTTCCCAATGGTTATTTTGTTACCTCGGGCCGTCGTTTATTCTTCCCGAAGGTTATCTCATTTTGGGCCGTCGTTTATTCTTCCCAAAAGTCAACTTACCTTGGGCCGTCGTTTATTCTTCCCAATGGTTATCTTGTTACATCGGGCCATCATTTATTCTTCCCGAAGGTTATCTCATTTTGGGCCGTTGTAAACACCCCAAATTTGCCCTCACCCATTCACACCATGGCTTGTGATCATTTCATATGCATAAACACAATCATAACATCTCATATTCCATTTTTGATCCACTGCATAAATTCAAAGTCATCTGCATCTAGGGTTTGTGATCTGAGCAATCCAAGAGCTTCTTGAGCCACTCCAAAGGCCACCAATCACTTAAAAGGGGTCTATGTGTGTTTAAGCATCATATCACATCCTCTCAAAGTCAAGATTGCCAAAGAATCACAAGAACTGGGATTGGTATGGAAGCAGAGCCAGGCTTGACTGCACAGATGACCTAGAATTAGGGTTTTGGTTTCAGAGGCCATAACTCCAATTTTTTTGGTCATTCTTGTTTTTATTGGTCTCTATATGGTATAGGGAGTATGCATATCAATTTTCATGAAGAAATTCCATGGGGAAGTCATCTGATCAAGGGTTGACTTTTCAGACAAGTCAGTGCAAAATCAGGGCATCTGAGGCCCCCAATGACCCAACCAAGGGGTGATCTTCATCATTTTGAGTGTATATGATCTTTATTTGATCATGAAAGAAGGTTGAAGTTCACAAAAATCAAGAATTTGAAGTTTTTGCAAAGTTGACTTTTTAGGGCATGGTTGACTTTTAAAGAATATGTCATTTTATGCCACTTTTCAAACCTTACTTTTTGATCCAAAAATGCTTCAAATGGAAAAACTTTGGTCATGAAAGTTGTAGAACACATTTTTCCCTTTTCAAAAAGTACAAGAACATGATCTAATTCATTTTGGATCAAAAGTTATGGTGTGACAAAGTTGGCAAAAATCACTAATTTTCAAGATATGCCTCAAATGAGAAACTTGCATTTTCATGTACCAAACATTCTTGTGACCTCTAATTGACATCAAACCATTACACAAGAATTACATGTGACCTAAAAATCAGATTTGAACCAAAAAGACCACATGTTCATGGTTTGTGTAACAAGACATTTCCATATGAACCAAAAGGGAACCAAGTTGCAAAAGCTCATGATCACCTTCACCAACTTGCTGCATTGGCCTTTGAACCACCCTAGCCTCACTCACACACCATGCTGCGCCAGCCCATGCTTTTGTACCAAGCTAGAACTTAGCCCATGCCCACCTTACACCAAAGTTGACATTTTGCAAAAGTGAACATCCCAATCACAGCAGGCCAGGTCACATCATCTGACCAATTGGAGTTGTTTATACTAGCCATTTGCTAGCCATTTCACACAACAAGCCAGCCAGAAGCAAGCCCTAAGCACACATTCACAAACTCACCCTCACTTGCATTTTCCTTCGAATCTGTTTCCACAATCCATAAACACTAAAACAAACTTCACTACTCATCTCACCATACTTCATTGACCCCAAACCAACAAGACCTAAGGCTGAAACCAGCAAGAACATTGCTTTTCCATTTTTTCACTCTCAAAGCCAAAACTTTCGAAACTCACTCCACAGGCCACAAACACCTGAACAAACTTCATAAACCTTCTCCATTCATCATCCTGGTCATAAAGAACCCTTCACCTTAGCCTGAAACAGCTTGAATCACAAACACCATTTTCACCTGAGCTTGAGCAGAAGCTGTGCAAACTCCTTAACCAGCCAACATAAACTTCATTCAAGCACTCAAGCATCATCAGGGGACCAAGTAGAGTGGATTGCAACAAAGGGAGGGGTCAGAAAGTTGCAGGGGTGAAAGCTTCGAAACTCAGGTAGCTCAAGAACTTTTTTTCCAGAAATGGATTTTTAAGTTCTAAAGTTGTTCTATATGCTTCACTGATTGCTCTGATATCTTTAGTTTTGAAAATGGTGGAGAGATGAGAGTTTAATTTGTTTCTGAAAGTTTTTCCCTAAAATCTTCTTTGTTTCGATTCATGAAATTGATGGAATATAAATGTTGTTGGTGATGGGGTTTTGATTCAGTGGGTTATGGGGATCATTCCAGTGTTCTTGGTTTTCATTTTAATTGCGTTTTGAGGTTTTTAGGGATTTTTAGGTGGGGTTCCCACCGGAGAAGACGACCGGAGGTCTTCTCCGGCCACCTGAAAATCATTAGGGCTTAATCCTGTAATTAATGAGATTTTGAATCTGGAGCGTTGGATTGCTTTGACCAGTTGACTTGCCGCGCGTGTGTATGGCTGGATTTCATCATTAAACCCTAAACCATAATTAATTAATTCATAATTGTATTTAACTCAGTTTGAATGTGAACCACAAGATCTGGCGCGCAGTCAACATTTTCAAACCCAGATTGAATCCTGGCCTTCCATCCTGCATACTTCAGTCTATTTTCATTTTTATTTCATTTTCTTTCATTTAATTTGCATAATTTATTTAAAATAGCAAAAATGTTTTAAAAATTATGAAACTTTTTGTCAAGAGTTTCAATAATTTTTAAAAACACAAAAATATTTTTATTTTCATTTTTAGCATTAAAAAAGTATTTTTAAATATTTAAAAGATTATTTTTAATTGATTAATGGAAATTAATTTATTAAAAATACTTTTAGGTATTTAAAAATCACCAAAAAATTCATGAAATGTTCTAAGACATTTAGAAACATTGTCCAACCTTCAAACCAAATTTATTTTTTGATCTTGATGCATTTTGAGAATTTTTCATTGATTTAAAATCATTTTTATGCATTAATTTGATCCAAAGTTCCAAAAATCATTTCTGCCTATCCATGAAGAGTTGGACATTGATTCTTTTTGCATTGCATTGTGTTTAGCATGTAGTTTGTGAGATTAAATGGCCATGATTTGATCTTTCATTTTCAATTTGTTTGATAATTTTCTTGTTTAGGAACCCTAAAACCCTAGAAATCTTAAGAAAATCATAACTTGAAATTGGTTAAGAGTTGAAACCTCTCCTTTGGGCATTGGGTTAGTATAGGATTAGGGGTCCTTTGAGTGGCATTTTCAATTTTTTATCTTAGGGTTTTCTTCTGATTTTGATTTTTGTTTGATGTATGGTTCATAAACCCTAATTTGGGCTTCCATTTGCATCCATCTTGCATTCTCTTGCATAACATGACTTGCCATGCCATTTCAAGCATCCATTTGATTCACTTGACATCATAAGACATATTGGAAGCATGTTTGATCATTGCATCATGCATTTGTCATGTTGTATGCCATGTGCACCACATAACTTTTCATGTTTGTTCATGGTTCTTAACTTGCTTCATTTGCATTCATGAACTTGTATGATCACTTCCTTGTGTTGCCTCATGTTTGTAGCATCTCATAACATCATTAACATCATGTATATGCTTCTGGTTTTTGTTTGCATCATGTCATCTCATCTCATTTTGCATTGCATTGCATTTTCTTTTCTAACTTTTCAGGTGGTAAGTGATTCTGGGAAGTGAATTTGCCTTCACTTCTCATAACTTCTCTTCATCTCTTTTCATGTATCCTTGCTGCATTTTTTGTATGTGCTTGAGATTGAGCTTGTTCATTCCTCTTCTTCTTACTTTCTTTCTTCAAGTGACTTGTCTTCTTAAATGAAGCAAGTTACTTTGCTTCTCCTGATCCATTCATCTGCTTCCTGGTGGTTCCATTGAAGATTTCTTTATTAAACCTCACAAACCTTAGGAGCAACCAAGCATGACAATGATTAGGGTTTTGATTAGTCTCCCCTCTTAGCTTTTACCTTTGTGTCTCTTTGAGTCTTCTCTTCTCATCTCATAATCAGGGGCTAAACCCTAAAGGCTTTAAGGCTTTGTGATTAAACTTATGCCTGCATCCTTCTCTTAGGATGGAGTGTATAACTTTAATCCTAAGTGTTAAACCCTTATTATGTTTAACTCCTTTAATCAATTCACTTAATAATCATCAAGACATCACACTTGTAACTTGGGCCTTGCATTAGGGTTCTAATTCTTCCTTAATTGGTTAAGAAGGACTAACCCTAGTGTTAATGGACAAGTCCCCCTCAAGTTGTCTTACAAATCATAAAAATCACTTCATCATCATATCATTAACTAAAATCCACTTAATAAAGGCTTTGTTTTGTCATGAGTTTAATCCCTAATCATGGATTAAGTTGAGGAGCTTTCCTCATCTTAAACATTCTCATCTATTATCCTTCTATTAGGATGGTGTAATGAGTCTGTTTAATCCCTGATTACGGCTTAACCTCATTACTCAACACTAAACAAAAACACCAAAAACACCTAAATAATCACAAGTAGGTTAATGATCTTAATCCTACACCAAAGGTGATTAAGTGTGAGAATCTGACTTCACACTTAAGGTATTCTCATTACCCCTAATCGGAGGGAAGATGTGATGAGTTTACTAACCCATTGGTTTAGGCTTAAGCTCATTAACTTATGACAAACTTTCAAAAGCAATAAAAGACTGAAAAACTCAAAAACAAACAATAATCGTCTCCTTCGGGATTCTTTTCTCATCACCTTCACTCACAAACGGGAACTTGCTTCTTCCGTCTAATGCAAGACAGTTTGCACCTGAGCCAGACAGGTCATACACTTGAGCATAGACAAGTAAGCAATTCACAAGTCAATTCATCTTTCAGTCTCTTTGGGTCGAACTACGGTGTTCTGACTTCCTCATTGCACGAGAGGATACGTAGGCATAACTTAACAGTTATCGAACAAAAGTCTCTGTATATTCCCCCTCCTTCTAGCATTGACCTTTAAGCCTCATGATCTTGAGCATCTTTTTCTTACATTGACACATCATTTATACACTTCACACTTCCTTTACACAGACACCTGTACATCTTTTTCCAGCTCTTTTATACACAGATTGCACTGACACTACCCCTTTAAAACACAAATCTTTTAAGCGTGGATCCCGTCGAGTACGGCGGACAATCTGGGTGCTAATACCTTCCCAGGTTGTAACCAACCCCCTTTCTCAGTCTCTCTGGTTCGCAACCCGTCTTATCCATCTCTTTCTAGGTCTATGCAGCATTGCCTTTCCCCCGGGATAAAAATGCCTAGCTGGCGACTCTATTCATCTCCAGTGAGTTCACGGCTGTGTGTTTTCATTGTCCCTCTCACCGACCGTTCGCGTCTGTACCTTTATCTGGGCCTGGTCCCACTTATCGGGAGCGACAGCCGTCGTTTATTCTTCCCAAAAGTCAACTTACCTTGGGCCGTCTTTTATTCTTCACAAAGGTTATCTTATTACCTCGGGCCATCGTTTATTCTTCCCGAAGGTTATCTCATTTTTGGGCCGTCGTTTATTCTTCCCAAAAGCCAACTTACCTTGGGCCGTCGTTTATTCTTCCCAATGGTTATCTTGGTACCTCGGGCCGTCATTTATTCTTCCCGAAGGTTATCTCATTTTGGGCCGTTGTTTATTCTTCCCAAAAGCCGACTTACCTTGGGACGTCATTTATTCTTCCCAATGGTTATCTTATTAACTCAGGCCGACGTTTATTCTTCCCTGTAGGTTATCTTATTTTTATGCCGTCGTTTATTCTTCCTAAAAGCCAACTTACCTTGGGCCGTCGTTTATTATTCCAAACGGTTATCTTGTTACCTCGGGCCGTCGTTTATTCTTCTCGCAGGTTATCTCATTTTGGGCCTTTGTTTATTCTTCCCAAAAGTCAACTTACCTTGGGCCGTCGTTTATTCTTCCCAATGGTTATCTTGTTACCTCGGGTCGTCGTTTTTTCTTCCCGCAGGTTATCTCATTTTGGGCCGTCGTTTATTCTTCCCAAAACTCAACTTACCTTGGGCCGTCGTTTATTCTTCCCTATGGTTACCTTGCTACCTCGGGCTGTCGTTTATTCTTCCTAAAGGTTATCTCATTTTTGGGTCGTCGTTTATTCTTCCCAAAAGTCAACTTACCTTGTGCCGTCGTTTATTCTTCCCAATGGTTATTTCGTTACCTCGGGCCGTCGTTTATTCTTCCCGAAGGTTATCTCGTTTTTGGGCCGTCGTTTATTCTTCCCAAAAGCCAACTTACCTTGGGCCGTCGTTTATTATTCCCAATGGTTATCTTATTAACTCAGGCCGACGTTTATTCTTCCCTGTAGGTTATCTCATTTTTATGCCGTCGTTTATTCTTCCTAAAAGCCAACTTACCTTGGGCCGTCGTTTATTATTCCAAACGATTATCTTGTTACCTCGGGCCATCGTTTATTCTTCTCGCAGGTTATCTCATTTTGGGCCTTCGTTTATTCTTCCCAAAAGTCAACTTATCTTGGGCCGTCGTTTATTCTTCCCAATGGTTATCTTGTTACCTCGGGCCTTCGTTTATTCTTCCCGCAGGTTATCTCATTTTGGGCCGTCGTTTATTCTTCCCAATGGTTATCTTGTTACCTCGGGCCGTCGTTTATTCTTCCCGAAGGTTATATCATTTTGTCCCGTCGATTATTCTTCCCAAAAATCAACTTACCTTGGGCCGTCGTTTATTCTTCCCAATGGTTATTTTGTTACCTCGGGCCGTCGTTTATTCTTCCCGAAGGTTATCTCATTTTGGGTCGTCGTTTATTCTTCCCAAAAGTCAACTTACCTTGGGCCGTCGTTTATTCTTCCCAATGGTTATCTTGTTACATCGGGCCATCGTTTATTCTTCCCGAAGGTTATCTCATTTTGGGCCGTCGTTTATTCTTCCCAAAAGTCAACTTACCTTGGGCCGTCTTTTATTCTTCACAAAGGTTATCTTATTACCTCGGGCCATCGTTTATTCTTCCCGAAGGTTATCTCATTTTTGGGCCGTCGTTTATTCTTCCCAAAAGCCAACTTACCTTGGGCCGTCGTTTATTCTTCCCAATGGTTATCTTGGTACCTCGGGCCGTCATTTATTCTTCCCGAAGGTTATCTCATTTTGGGCCGTTGTTTATTCTTCCCAAAAGCCGACTTACCTTGGGCCGTCGTTTATTCTTCCCAATGGTTATCTTATTAACTCAGGCCGACGTTTATTCTTCCCTGTAGGTTATCTCATTTTTATGCCGTCATTTATTCTTCCTAAAAGCCAACTTACCTTGGCCGTTGTTTATTATTCCAAACGGTTATCTTGTTACCTCGGGCCGTCGTTTATTCTTCTCGCAGGTTATCTCATTTTGGGCCTTCGTTTATTCTTCCCAAAAGTCAACTTACCTTGGGCCGTCGTTTATTCTTCCCAATGGTTATCTTGTTACCTCGGGCCATCGTTTATTCTTCCCGCAGGTTATCTCATCTTGGGCCGTCGTTTATTCTTCCCAATGGTTATCTTGTTACCTCGGGCCGTCGTTTATTCTTCCCGCAGGTTATCTCATTTTGGGCCGTCGTTTATTCTTCCCAATGGTTTTCTTGTTACCTTGGGCCGTCGTTTATTCTTCCCGAAGGTTATATCATTTTGTCCCGTCGATTATTCTTCCCAAAAATCAACTTACCTTGGGCCGTCGTTTATTCTTCCCAATGGTTATTTTGTTACCTGGGGTCGTCGTTTATTCTTCCCGAAGGTTATCTCATTTTTGGGCCGTCGTTTATTCTTCCCAAAAGCCAACTTACCTTTGGCCGTCATTTATTCTTCCCAATGGTTATCTTGGTACCTCGGGCCGTCATTTATTCTTCCCGAAGGTTATCTCATTTTGGGCCGTTGTTTATTCTTCCCAAAACCCAACTTACCTTGGGCCGTCGTTTATTCTTCCCAATGGTTATCTTATTAACTCAGGCCGACGTTTATTCTTCCCTGTAGGTTATCTCATTTTTATGCTGTCGTTTATTCTTCCTAAAAGCGAACTTACCTTGGGCCGTCGTTTATTATTCCAAACGGTTATCTTGTTACCTCGGGCCGTCGTTTATTCTTCTCGCAGGTTATCTCATTTTGGGCCGTCATTTATTCTTCCCAAAAGTCAACTTACCTTGGGCCGTTGTTTATTCTTCCCAATGGTTATCTTGTTACCTCGGGTCGTCGTTTTTTCTTCCTGCAGGTTATCTCATTTTGGGCCGTCGTTTATTCTTCCCAAAAGTCACCTTACCTTGGGTCGTCGTTTATTCTTCCCTATGGTTACCTTGCTACCTCGGGTTGTCGTTTATTCTTCCCGAAGGTTATCTCATTTTTGGGTCGTCGTTTATTCTTCCCAAAAGTCAACTTACCTTGTGCCGTCGTTTATTCTTCCCAATGGTTATTTCGTTACCTCGGGCCGTCGTTTATTCTTCCCGAAGGTTATCTCGTTTTTGGGCCGTCGTTTATTCTTCCCAAAAGCCAACTTACCTTGGGCCGTCGTTCATTATTCCCAATGGTTATCTTATTAACTCAGGCCGACGTTTATTCTTCCCTGTAGGTTATCTTATTTTTATGCCGTCGTTTATTCTTCCTAAAAGCCAACTTACCTTGGGCCGTCGTTTATTATTCCAAACGGTTATCTTGTTACCTCAGGCCGTCGTTTATTCTTCTCACAGGTTATCTCATTTTGGGCCTTCGTTTATTCTTCCCAAAAGTCAACTTATCTTGGGCCGTCGTTTATTCTTCCCAATGGTTATCTTGTTACCTCGGGCCGTCGTTTATTCTTCCCGCAGGTTATCTCATTTTGGGCCGTCGTTTATTCTTCCCAATGGTTATCTTGTTACCTCGGGCCGTCGTTTATTCTTCCCGAAGGTTATATCATTTTGTCCCGTCGATTATTCTTCCCAAAAATCAACTTACCTTGGGCCGTCGTTTATTCTTCCCAATGGTTATTTTGTTACCTCGGGCCGTCGTTTATTCTTCCCGAAGGTTATCTCATTTTGGGCCGTCGTTTATTCTTCCCAAAAGTCAACTTACCTTGGGCCGTCGTTTATTCTTCCCAATGGTTATCTTGTTACATCGGGCCATCGTTTATTCTTCCCGAAGGTTATCTCATTTTGGGCCGTCGTTTATTCTTCCCAAAAGTCAACTTACCTTGGGCCGTCTTTTATTCTTCACAAAGGTTATCTTATTACCTCGGGCCATCGTTTATTCTTCCCGAAGGTTATCTCATTTTGGGCCGTCGTTTATTCTTCCCAAAAGTCAACTTACCTTGGGCCGTCTTTTATTCTTCCCAATGGTTATCTTGGTACCTCGGGCCGTCATTTATTCTTCCCGAAGGTTATCTCATTTTGGGCCGTTGTTTATTCTTCCCAAAAGCCGACTTACCTTGGGCTGTCGTTTATTCTTCCCAATGGTTATCTTATTAACTCAGGCCGACGTTTATTCTTCCCTGTAGGTTATCTCATTTTTATGCTGTCATTTATTCTTCCTAAAAGCCAACTTACCTTGGCCGTTGTTTATTATTCCAAACAGTTATCTTGTTACCTCGGGCCGTCGTTTATTCTTCTCGCAGGTTATCTCATTTTGGGCCTTCGTTTATTCTTCCCAATAAGTCAACTTACCTTGGACCGTCGTTTATTCTTCCCAATGGTTATCTTGTTACCTCGGGCCATCGTTTATTCTTCCCGCAGGTTATCTCATCTTGGGCCGTCGTTTATTCTTCCCAATGGTTATCTTGTTACCTCGGGCCGTCGTTTATTCTTCCCACAGGTTATCTCATTTTGGGCCGTCGTTTATTCTTCCCAATGGTTATCTTGTTACCTTGGGCCATCGTTTATTCTTCCCGAAGGTTATATCATTTTGTCTCGTCGATTATTTTTCCCAAAAATCAACTTACCTTGGGCCGTCGTTTATTCTTCCCAATGGTTATTTTGTTACCTCGGGCCGTCGTTTATTCTTCCCGAGGTTATCTCATTTTGGGCCGTCGTTTATTCTTCCCAAAAGTGAACTTACCTTGGGCCGTCGTTTATTCTTCCCAATGGTTATCTTGTTACATCGGGCCATTATTTATTCTTCCCGAAGGTTATCTCATTTTGGGCCGTTGTTTATTCTTCCCAAAAGCCGACTTACCTTGGGCCGTCGTTTATTCTTCCCAATGGTTATCTTATTAACTCAGGCCGACGTTTATTCTTCCCTGTAGGTTATCTCATTTTTATGCCGTCATTTATTCTTCCTAAAAGCCAACTTACCTTGGCCGTTGTTTATTATTCCAAACGGTTATCTTGTTACCTCGGGCCGTCGTTTATTCTTCTCGCAGGTTATCTCATTTTGGGTCTTCGTTTATTCTTCCCAAAAAGTCAACTTACCTTGGGCCGTCGTTTATTCTTCCCAATGGTTATCTTGTTACCTCGGGCCATCGGTTATTCTTCCCGCAGGTTATCTCATCTTGGGCCGTCGTTTATTCTTCCCAATGGTTATCTTGTTACCTCGGGCCGTCGTTTATTCTTCCCGCAGGTTATCTCATTTTGGGCCGTCGTTTATTCTTCCCAATGGTTATCTTGTTACCTTGGGCCGTCGTTTATTCTTCCCGAAGGTTATATCATTTTGTCTCGTCGATTATTCTTCCCAAAAATCAACTTACCTTGGGCCGTCGGTTATTCTTCCCAATGGTTATTTTGTTACCTCGGGCCGTCGTTTATTCTTCCCGCGGTTATCTCATTTTGGGCCGTCGTTTATTCTTCCCAAAAGTGAACTTACCTTGGGCCGTCGTTTATTCTTACCAATGGTTATCTTGTTACATCGGGCCATCGTTTATTCTTCCCGAAGGTTATCTCATTTTGGGCCATCGTTTATTCTTCCCAAAAGTCAACTTACCTTGGGCCGTCGTTTATTCTTCACAAAGGTTATCTTATTACCTGGGGTCGTCGTTTATTCTTCCCGAAGGTTATCTCATTTTTAGGCCGTCGTTTATTCTTCCCAAAAGCCAACTTACCTTTGGCCGTCAATTATTCTTCCCAATGGTTATCTTGGTACCTCGGACCGTCATTTATTCTTCCCGGAGGTTATCTCATTTTGGGCCGTTGTTTATTCTTCCCAAAACCCAACTTACCTTGGGCCGTCGTTTATTCTTCCCAATGGTTATCTTATTAACTCAGGCCGACGTTTATTCTTCCCTGTAGGTTATCTCATTTTTATGCCGTCGTTTATTCTTCCTAAAAGCCAACTTACCTTGGGCCGTCGTTTATTATTCCAAACGGTTATCTTGTTACCTCGGGCCGTCGTTTATTCTTCTCGCAGGTTATCTCATTTTGGGCCTTCGTTTATTCTTCCCAAAAGTCAACTTACCTTGGGCCGTCGTTTATTCTTCCCAATGGTTATCTTGTTACCTCGGGTCGTCGTTTTTTCTTCCCGCAGGTTATCTCATTTTGGGCCGTCGTTTATTCTTCCCAAAAGTCAATTTACCTTGGGTCGTCGTTTATTCTTCCCTATGGTTACCTTGCTACCTCGGGCTGTCGTTTATTCTTCCCGAAGGTTATCTCATTTTTGGGTCGTCGTTTATTCTTCCCAAAATCCAACTTACCTTGTGCCGTCATTTATTCTTCCCAATGGTTATTTCGTTACCTCGGGCCGTCGTTTATTCTTCCCGAAGGTTATCTCGTTTTTGGGCCGTCGTTTATTCTTCCCAATGGTTATCTTATTAATTCAGGCCGATGTTTATTCTTCCCTGTAGGTTATCTCATTTTTATGCCGTCGTTTATTCTTCCTAAAAGCCAACTTACCTTGGGCCGTCGTTTATTATTCCAAACTGTTATCTTGTTACCTCGGGCCGTCGTTTATTCTTCTCGTAGGTTATCTCATTTTGGGCATTCGTTTATTCTTCCCAAAAGTCAACTTATCTTGGGCCGTCGTTTATTCTTCCCAATGGTTATCTTGTTACCTCGGGCCATCGTTTATTCTTCCCGCAGGATATCTCATTTTGGGCCATCGTTTATTCTTCCCAATGGTTATCTTTTTACCTCGGGCCGTCGTTTATTCTTCCCAATGGTTATCTTGTTACCTCGGGCCGTCGTTTATTCTTCCCGAAGGTTATATCATTTTGTCCCATCGATTATTCTTCCCAAAAATCAACTTACCTTGGGCCGTCGTTTATTCTTCCCAATGGTTATTTTGTTACCTCGGGTCATCGTTTATTCTTCCCGAAGGTTATCTCATTTTGGGCCGTCGTTTATTCTTCCTAAAAGTCAACTTACCTTGGGCCGTCGTTTATTCTTCCCAATGGTTATCTTGTTACATCGGGCCATGGTTTATTCTTCCCGAAGGTTATCTCATTTTGGGTCGTCGTTTATTCTTCCCAAAAGTCAACTTACCTTGGGCCGTCTTTTATTCTTCACAAAGGTTATCTTATTACCTCGGGCCATCGTTTATTCTTCCCAAAGGTTATCTCATTTTTGGGTCGTCGTTTATTCTTCCCAAAAGCCAACTTACCTTGGGCCGTCGTTTATTCTTCCCAATGGTTATCTTGGTACCTCGGGCCGTCATTTATTCTTCCCGAAGGTTATCTCATTTTGGGCCGTTGTTTATTCTTCCCAAAAGCCGACTTACCTTGGGCCGTCGTTTATTCTTCCCAATGGTTATCTTATTAACTCAGGCCGACGTTTATTCTTCCCTGTAGGTTATCTCATTTTTATGCCGTCATTTATTCTTCCTAAAAGCCAACTTACCTTGGGCCGTTGTTTATTATTCCAAACGGTTATCTTGTTACCTCGGGCCGTCGTTTATTCTTCTCGCAGGTTATCTCATTTTGGGCCTTCGTTTATTCTTCCCAAAAGTCAACTTACCTTGGGCCTTCGTTTAGTCTTCCCAATGGTTATCTTGTTACCTCGGGCCATCGTTTATTCTTCCCGCAGGTTATCTCATCTTGGGCCGTCGTTTATTCTTCCCAATGGTTATCTTGTTACCTCGGGCCGTCGTTTATTCTTCCCGCAGGTTATCTCATTTTGGGCCGTCGTTTATTCTTCCCAATGGTTATCTTGTTTCCTTGGGCCGTCGTTTATTCTTCCCGAAGGTTATATCATTTTGTCCCGTCGATTATTCTTCCCAAAAATCAACTTACCTTGGGCCGTCGTTTATTCTTCCCAATGGTTATTTTGTTACCTCGGGCCGTCGTTTATTCTTCCCGAGGTTATCTCATTTTGGGCCGTCGATTATTCTTCCCAAAAGTGAACTTACCTTGGGCCGTCGTTTATTCTTCCCAATGGTTATCTTGTTACATCGGGCCATCGTTTATTCTTCCCGAAGGTTATCTCATTTTGGGCTGTCGTTTATTCTTCCCAAAAGTCAACTTACCTTGGGCCGTCATTTATTCTTCCCAATGGTTATCTTGGTACCTCGGGCCGTCATTTATTCTTCCCGAAGGTTATCTCATTTTGGGCCGTTGTTTATTCTTCCCAAAAGCCGACTTACCTTGGGCCGTCGTTTATTCTTCCCAATGGTTATCTTGTTACCTCGGGCCATCGTTTATTCTTCCCGCAGGTTATCTCATCTTGGGCCGTCGTTTATTCTTCCCAATGGTTATCTTGTTACCTCGGGCCGTCGTTTATTCTTCCCACAGGTTATCTCATTTTGGGCCGTCGTTTATTCTTCCCAATGGTTATCTTGTTACCTTGGGCCATCGTTTATTCTTCCCGAAGGTTATATCATTTTGTCTCGTCGATTATTTTTCCCAAAAATCAACTTACCTTGGGCCGTCGTTTATTCTTCCCAATGGTTATTTTGTTACCTCGGGCCGTCGTTTATTCTTCCCGAGGTTATCTCATTTTGGGCCGTCGTTTATTCTTCCCAAAAGTGAACTTACCTTGGGCCGTCGTTTATTCTTCCCAATGGTTATCTTGTTACATCGGGCCATTGTTTATTCTTCCCGAAGGTTATCTCATTTTGGGCCGTTGTTTATTCTTCCCAAAAGCCGACTTACCTTGGGCCGTCGTTTATTCTTCCCAATGGTTATCTTATTAACTCAGGCCGACGTTTATTCTTCCCTGTAGGTTATCTCATTTTTATGCCGTCATTTATTCTTCCTAAAAGCCAACTTACCTTGGCCGTTGTTTATTATTCCAAACGGTTATCTTGTTACCTCGGGCCGTCGTTTATTCTTCTCGCAGGTTATCTCATTTTGGGTCTTCGTTTATTCTTCCCAAAAAGTCAACTTACCTTGGGCCGTCGTTTATTCTTCCCAATGGTTATCTTGTTACCTCGGGCCATCGGTTATTCTTCCCGCAGGTTATCTCATCTTGGGCCGTCGTTTATTCTTCCCAATGGTTATCTTGTTACCTCGGGCCGTCGTTTATTCTTCCCGCAGGTTATCTCATTTTGGGCCGTCGTTTATTCTTCCCAATGGTTATCTTGTTACCTTGGGCCGTCGTTTATTCTTCCCGAAGGTTATATCATTTTGTCTCGTCGATTATTCTTCCCAAAAATCAACTTACCTTGGGCCGTCGTTTAATCTTCCCAATGGTTATTTTGTTACCTCGGGCCGTCGTTTATTCTTCCCGCGGTTATCTCATTTTGGGCCGTCGTTTATTCTTCCCAAAAGTGAACTTACCTTGGGCCGTCGTTTATTCTTACCAATGGTTATCTTGTTACATCGGGCCATCGTTTATTCTTCCCGAAGGTTATCTCATTTTGGGCCATCGTTTATTCTTCCCAAAAGTCAACTTACCTTGGGCCGTCGTTTATTCTTCACAAAGGTTATCTTATTACCTGGGGTCGTCGTTTATTCTTCCCGAAGGTTATCTCATTTTTAGGCCGTCGTTTATTCTTCCCAAAAGCCAACTTACCTTTGGCCGTCAATTATTCTTCCCAATGGTTATCTTGGTACCTCGGACCGTCATTTATTCTTCCCGGAGGTTATCTCATTTTGGGCCGTTGTTTATTCTTCCCAAAACCCAACTTACCTTGGGCCGTCGTTTATTCTTCCCAATGGTTATCTTATTAACTCAGGCCGACGTTTATTCTTCCCTGTAGGTTATCTCATTTTTATGCCGTCGTTTATTCTTCCTAAAAGCCAACTTACCTTGGGCCGTCGTTTATTATTCCAAACGGTTATCTTGTTACCTCGGGCCGTCGTTTATTCTTCTCGCAGGTTATCTCATTTTGGGCCTTCGTTTATTCTTCCCAAAAGTCAACTTACCTTGGGCCGTCGTTTATTCTTCCCAATGGTTATCTTGTTACCTCGGGTCGTCGTTTTTTCTTCCCGCAGGTTATCTCATTTTGGGCCGTCGTTTATTCTTCCCAAAAGTCAATTTACCTTGGGTCGTCGTTTATTCTTCCCTATGGTTACCTTGCTACCTCGGGCTGTCGTTTATTCTTCCCGAAGGTTATCTCATTTTTGGGTCGTCGTTTATTCTTCCCAAAATCCAACTTACCTTGTGCCGTCATTTATTCTTCCCAATGGTTATTTCGTTACCTCGGGCCGTCGTTTATTCTTCCCGAAGGTTATCTCGTTTTTGGGCCGTCGTTTATTCTTCCCAATGGTTATCTTATTAATTCAGGCCGATGTTTATTCTTCCCTGTAGGTTATCTCATTTTTATGCCGTCGTTTATTCTTCCTAAAAGCCAACTTACCTTGGGCCGTCGTTTATTATTCCAAACTGTTATCTTGTTACCTCGGGCCGTCGTTTATTCTTCTCGTAGGTTATCTCATTTTGGGCATTCGTTTATTCTTCCCAAAAGTCAACTTATCTTGGGCCGTCGTTTATTCTTCCCAATGGTTATCTTGTTACCTCGGGCCATCGTTTATTCTTCCCGCAGGATATCTCATTTTGGGCCATCGTTTATTCTTCCCAATGGTTAT
Organism: Lathyrus aphaca; assembly: GCA_963966055.1. Lineage (NCBI taxonomy): Eukaryota > Viridiplantae > Streptophyta > Magnoliopsida > Fabales > Fabaceae > Lathyrus > Lathyrus aphaca. The sequence continues at coordinate 169,602,213 of OZ014523.1, forward strand.
CTTTTTACCTCGGGCCGTCGTTTATTCTTCCCAATGGTTATCTTGTTACCTCGGGCCGTCGTTTATTCTTCCCGAAGGTTATATCATTTTGTCCCATCGATTATTCTTCCCAAAAATCAACTTACCTTGGGCCGTCGTTTATTCTTCCCAATGGTTATTTTGTTACCTCGGGTCATCGTTTATTCTTCCCGAAGGTTATCTCATTTTGGGCCGTCGTTTATTCTTCCTAAAAGTCAACTTACCTTGGGCCGTCGTTTATTCTTCCCAATGGTTATCTTGTTACATCGGGCCATGGTTTATTCTTCCCGAAGGTTATCTCATTTTGGGTCGTCGTTTATTCTTCCCAAAAGTCAACTTACCTTGGGCCGTCTTTTATTCTTCACAAAGGTTATCTTATTACCTCGGGCCATCGTTTATTCTTCCCAAAGGTTATCTCATTTTTGGGTCGTCGTTTATTCTTCCCAAAAGCCAACTTACCTTGGGCCGTCGTTTATTCTTCCCAATGGTTATCTTGGTACCTCGGGCCGTCATTTATTCTTCCCGAAGGTTATCTCATTTTGGGCCGTTGTTTATTCTTCCCAAAAGCCGACTTACCTTGGGCCGTCGTTTATTCTTCCCAATGGTTATCTTATTAACTCAGGCCGACGTTTATTCTTCCCTGTAGGTTATCTTATTTTTATGCCGTCGTTTATTCTTCCTAAAAGCCAACTTACCTTGGGCCGTCGTTTATTATTCCAAACGGTTATCTTGTTACCTCGGGCCGTCGTTTATTCTTCTCGCAGGTTATCTCATTTTGGGCCTTTGTTTATTCTTCCCAAAAGTCAACTTACCTTGGGCCGTCGTTTATTCTTCCCAATGGTTATCTTGTTACCTCGGGTCGTCGTTTTTTCTTCCCGCAGGTTATCTCATTTTGGGCCGTCGTTTATTCTTCCCAAAACTCAACTTACCTTGGGCCGTCGTTTATTCTTCCCTATGGTTACCTTGCTACCTCGGGCTGTCGTTTATTCTTCCTAAAGGTTATCTCATTTTTGGGTCGTCGTTTATTCTTCCCAAAAGTCAACTTACCTTGTGCCGTCGTTTATTCTTCCCAATGGTTATTTCGTTACCTCGGGCCGTCGTTTATTCTTCCCGAAGGTTATCTCGTTTTTGGGCCGTCGTTTATTCTTCCCAAAAGCCAACTTACCTTGGGCCGTCGTTTATTATTCCCAATGGTTATCTTATTAACTCAGGCCGACGTTTATTCTTCCCTGTAGGTTATCTCATTTTTATGCCGTCGTTTATTCTTCCTAAAAGCCAACTTACCTTGGGCCGTCGTTTATTATTCCAAACGATTATCTTGTTACCTCGGGCCATCGTTTATTCTTCTCGCAGGTTATCTCATTTTGGGCCTTCGTTTATTCTTCCCAAAAGTCAACTTATCTTGGGCCGTCGTTTATTCTTCCCAATGGTTATCTTGTTACCTCGGGCCTTCGTTTATTCTTCCCGCAGGTTATCTCATTTTGGGCCGTCGTTTATTCTTCCCAATGGTTATCTTGTTACCTCGGGCCGTCGTTTATTCTTCCCGAAGGTTATATCATTTTGTCCCGTCGATTATTCTTCCCAAAAATCAACTTACCTTGGGCCGTCGTTTATTCTTCCCAATGGTTATTTTGTTACCTCGGGCCGTCGTTTATTCTTCCCGAAGGTTATCTCATTTTGGGTCGTCGTTTATTCTTCCCAAAAGTCAACTTACCTTGGGCCGTCGTTTATTCTTCCCAATGGTTATCTTGTTACATCGGGCCATCGTTTATTCTTCCCGAAGGTTATCTCATTTTGGGCCGTCGTTTATTCTTCCCAAAAGTCAACTTACCTTGGGCCGTCTTTTATTCTTCACAAAGGTTATCTTATTACCTCGGGCCATCGTTTATTCTTCCCGAAGGTTATCTCATTTTTGGGCCGTCGTTTATTCTTCCCAAAAGCCAACTTACCTTGGGCCGTCGTTTATTCTTCCCAATGGTTATCTTGGTACCTCGGGCCGTCATTTATTCTTCCCGAAGGTTATCTCATTTTGGGCCGTTGTTTATTCTTCCCAAAAGCCGACTTACCTTGGGCCGTCGTTTATTCTTCCCAATGGTTATCTTATTAACTCAGGCCGACGTTTATTCTTCCCTGTAGGTTATCTCATTTTTATGCCGTCATTTATTCTTCCTAAAAGCCAACTTACCTTGGCCGTTGTTTATTATTCCAAACGGTTATCTTGTTACCTCGGGCCGTCGTTTATTCTTCTCGCAGGTTATCTCATTTTGGGCCTTCGTTTATTCTTCCCAAAAGTCAACTTACCTTGGGCCGTCGTTTATTCTTCCCAATGGTTATCTTGTTACCTCGGGCCATCGTTTATTCTTCCCGCAGGTTATCTCATCTTGGGCCGTCGTTTATTCTTCCCAATGGTTATCTTGTTACCTCGGGCCGTCGTTTATTCTTCCCGCAGGTTATCTCATTTTGGGCCGTCGTTTATTCTTCCCAATGGTTTTCTTGTTACCTTGGGCCGTCGTTTATTCTTCCCGAAGGTTATATCATTTTGTCCCGTCGATTATTCTTCCCAAAAATCAACTTACCTTGGGCCGTCGTTTATTCTTCCCAATGGTTATTTTGTTACCTGGGGTCGTCGTTTATTCTTCCCGAAGGTTATCTCATTTTTGGGCCGTCGTTTATTCTTCCCAAAAGCCAACTTACCTTTGGCCGTCATTTATTCTTCCCAATGGTTATCTTGGTACCTCGGGCCGTCATTTATTCTTCCCGAAGGTTATCTCATTTTGGGCCGTTGTTTATTCTTCCCAAAACCCAACTTACCTTGGGCCGTCGTTTATTCTTCCCAATGGTTATCTTATTAACTCAGGCCGACGTTTATTCTTCCCTGTAGGTTATCTCATTTTTATGCTGTCGTTTATTCTTCCTAAAAGCGAACTTACCTTGGGCCGTCGTTTATTATTCCAAACGGTTATCTTGTTACCTCGGGCCGTCGTTTATTCTTCTCGCAGGTTATCTCATTTTGGGCCGTCATTTATTCTTCCCAAAAGTCAACTTACCTTGGGCCGTTGTTTATTCTTCCCAATGGTTATCTTGTTACCTCGGGTCGTCGTTTTTTCTTCCTGCAGGTTATCTCATTTTGGGCCGTCGTTTATTCTTCCCAAAAGTCACCTTACCTTGGGTCGTCGTTTATTCTTCCCTATGGTTACCTTGCTACCTCGGGTTGTCGTTTATTCTTCCCGAAGGTTATCTCATTTTTGGGTCGTCGTTTATTCTTCCCAAAAGTCAACTTACCTTGTGCCGTCGTTTATTCTTCCCAATGGTTATTTCGTTACCTCGGGCCGTCGTTTATTCTTCCCGAAGGTTATCTCGTTTTTGGGCCGTCGTTTATTCTTCCCAAAAGCCAACTTACCTTGGGCCGTCGTTCATTATTCCCAATGGTTATCTTATTAACTCAGGCCGACGTTTATTCTTCCCTGTAGGTTATCTTATTTTTATGCCGTCGTTTATTCTTCCTAAAAGCCAACTTACCTTGGGCCGTCGTTTATTATTCCAAACGGTTATCTTGTTACCTCAGGCCGTCGTTTATTCTTCTCACAGGTTATCTCATTTTGGGCCTTCGTTTATTCTTCCCAAAAGTCAACTTATCTTGGGCCGTCGTTTATTCTTCCCAATGGTTATCTTGTTACCTCGGGCCGTCGTTTATTCTTCCCGCAGGTTATCTCATTTTGGGCCGTCGTTTATTCTTCCCAATGGTTATCTTGTTACCTCGGGCCGTCGTTTATTCTTCCCGAAGGTTATATCATTTTGTCCCGTCGATTATTCTTCCCAAAAATCAACTTACCTTGGGCCGTCGTTTATTCTTCCCAATGGTTATTTTGTTACCTCGGGCCGTCGTTTATTCTTCCCGAAGGTTATCTCATTTTGGGCCGTCGTTTATTCTTCCCAAAAGTCAACTTACCTTGGGCCGTCGTTTATTCTTCCCAATGGTTATCTTGTTACATCGGGCCATCGTTTATTCTTCCCGAAGGTTATCTCATTTTGGGCCGTCGTTTATTCTTCCCAAAAGTCAACTTACCTTGGGCCGTCTTTTATTCTTCACAAAGGTTATCTTATTACCTTGGGCCATCGTTTATTCTTCCCGAAGGTTATCTCATTTTGGGCCGTCGTTTATTCTTCCCAAAAGTCAACTTACCTTGGGCCGTCTTTTATTCTTCCCAATGGTTATCTTGGTACCTCGGGCCGTCATTTATTCTTCCCGAAGGTTATCTCATTTTGGGCCGTTGTTTATTCTTCCCAAAAGCCGACTTACCTTGGGCTGTCGTTTATTCTTCCCAATGGTTATCTTATTAACTCAGGCCGACGTTTATTCTTCCCTGTAGGTTATCTCATTTTTATGCTGTCATTTATTCTTCCTAAAAGCCAACTTACCTTGGCCGTTGTTTATTATTCCAAACAGTTATCTTGTTACCTCGGGCCGTCGTTTATTCTTCTCGCAGGTTATCTCATTTTGGGCCTTCGTTTATTCTTCCCAATAAGTCAACTTACCTTGGACCGTCGTTTATTCTTCCCAATGGTTATCTTGTTACCTCGGGCCATCGTTTATTCTTCCCGCAGGTTATCTCATCTTGGGCCGTCGTTTATTCTTCCCAATGGTTATCTTGTTACCTCGGGCCGTCGTTTATTCTTCCCACAGGTTATCTCATTTTGGGCCGTCGTTTATTCTTCCCAATGGTTATCTTGTTACCTTGGGCCATCGTTTATTCTTCCCGAAGGTTATATCATTTTGTCTCGTCGATTATTTTTCCCAAAAATCAACTTACCTTGGGCCGTCGTTTATTCTTCCCAATGGTTATTTTGTTACCTCGGGCCGTCGTTTATTCTTCCCGAGGTTATCTCATTTTGGGCCGTCGTTTATTCTTCCCAAAAGTGAACTTACCTTGGGCCGTCGTTTATTCTTCCCAATGGTTATCTTGTTACATCGGGCCATTGTTTATTCTTCCCGAAGGTTATCTCATTTTGGGCCGTTGTTTATTCTTCCCAAAAGCCGACTTACCTTGGGCCGTCGTTTATTCTTCCCAATGTTTATCTTATTAACTCAGGCCGACGTTTATTCTTCCCTGTAGGTTATCTCATTTTTATGCCGTCATTTATTCTTCCTAAAAGCCAACTTACCTTGGCCGTTGTTTATTATTCCAAACGGTTATCTTGTTACCTCGGGCCGTCGTTTATTCTTCTCGCAGGTTATCTCATTTTGGGTCTTCGTTTATTCTTCCCAAAAAGTCAACTTACCTTGGGCCGTCGTTTATTCTTCCCAATGGTTATCTTGTTACCTCGGGCCATCGGTTATTCTTCCCGCAGGTTATCTCATCTTGGGCCGTCGTTTATTCTTCCCAATGGTTATCTTGTTACCTCGGGCCGTCGTTTATTCTTCCCGCAGGTTATCTCATTTTGGGCCGTCGTTTATTCTTCCCAATGGTTATCTTGTTACCTTGGGCCGTCGTTTATTCTTCCCGAAGGTTATATCATTTTGTCTCGTCGATTATTCTTCCCAAAAATCAACTTACCTTGGGCCGTCGGTTATTCTTCCCAATGGTTATTTTGTTACCTCGGGCCGTCGTTTATTCTTCCCGCGGTTATCTCATTTTGGGCCGTCGTTTATTCTTCCCAAAAGTGAACTTACCTTGGGCCGTCGTTTATTCTTACCAATGGTTATCTTGTTACATCGGGCCATCGTTTATTCTTCCCGAAGGTTATCTCATTTTGGGCCATCGTTTATTCTTCCCAAAAGTCAACTTACCTTGGGCCGTCGTTTATTCTTCACAAAGGTTATCTTATTACCTGGGGTCGTCGTTTATTCTTCCCGAAGGTTATCTCATTTTTAGGCCGTCGTTTATTCTTCCCAAAAGCCAACTTACCTTTGGCCGTCAATTATTCTTCCCAATGGTTATCTTGGTACCTCGGACCGTCATTTATTCTTCCCGGAGGTTATCTCATTTTGGGCCGTTGTTTATTCTTCCCAAAACCCAACTTACCTTGGGCCGTCGTTTATTCTTCCCAATGGTTATCTTATTAACTCAGGCCGACGTTTATTCTTCCCTGTAGGTTATCTCATTTTTATGCCGTCGTTTATTCTTCCTAAAAGCCAACTTACCTTGGGCCGTCGTTTATTATTCCAAACGGTTATCTTGTTACCTCGGGCCGTCGTTTATTCTTCTCGCAGGTTATCTCATTTTGGGCCTTCGTTTATTCTTCCCAAAAGTCAACTTACCTTGGGCCGTCGTTTATTCTTCCCAATGGTTATCTTGTTACCTCGGGTCGTCGTTTTTTCTTCCCGCAGGTTATCTCATTTTGGGCCGTCGTTTATTCTTCCCAAAAGTCAATTTACCTTGGGTCGTCGTTTATTCTTCCCTATGGTTACCTTGCTACCTCGGGCTGTCGTTTATTCTTCCCGAAGGTTATCTCATTTTTGGGTCGTCGTTTATTCTTCCCAAAATCCAACTTACCTTGTGCCGTCATTTATTCTTCCCAATGGTTATTTCGTTACCTCGGGCCGTCGTTTATTCTTCCCGAAGGTTATCTCGTTTTTGGGCCGTCGTTTATTCTTCCCAATGGTTATCTTATTAATTCAGGCCGATGTTTATTCTTCCCTGTAGGTTATCTCATTTTTATGCCGTCGTTTATTCTTCCTAAAAGCCAACTTACCTTGGGCCGTCGTTTATTATTCCAAACTGTTATCTTGTTACCTCGGGCCGTCGTTTATTCTTCTCGTAGGTTATCTCATTTTGGGCATTCGTTTATTCTTCCCAAAAGTCAACTTATCTTGGGCCGTCGTTTATTCTTCCCAATGGTTATCTTGTTACCTCGGGCCATCGTTTATTCTTCCCGCAGGATATCTCATTTTGGGCCATCGTTTATTCTTCCCAATGGTTATCTTTTTACCTCGGGCCGTCGTTTATTCTTCCCAATGGTTATCTTGTTACCTCGGGCCGTCGTTTATTCTTCCCGAAGGTTATATCATTTTGTCCCATCGATTATTCTTCCCAAAAATCAACTTACCTTGGGCCGTCGTTTATTCTTCCCAATGGTTATTTTGTTACCTCGGGTCATCGTTTATTCTTCCCGAAGGTTATCTCATTTTGGGCCGTCGTTTATTCTTCCTAAAAGTCAACTTACCTTGGGCCGTCGTTTATTCTTCCCAATGGTTATCTTGTTACATCGGGCCATGGTTTATTCTTCCCGAAGGTTATCTCATTTTGGGTCGTCGTTTATTCTTCCCAAAAGTCAACTTACCTTGGGCCGTCTTTTATTCTTCACAAAGGTTATCTTATTACCTCGGGCCATCGTTTATTCTTCCCAAAGGTTATCTCATTTTTGGGTCGTCGTTTATTCTTCCCAAAAGCCAACTTACCTTGGGCCGTCGTTTATTCTTCCCAATGGTTATCTTGGTACCTCGGGCCGTCATTTATTCTTCCCGAAGGTTATCTCATTTTGGGCCGTTGTTTATTCTTCCCAAAAGCCGACTTACCTTGGGCCGTCGTTTATTCTTCCCAATGGTTATCTTATTAACTCAGGCCGACGTTTATTCTTCCCTGTAGGTTATCTCATTTTTATGCCGTCATTTATTCTTCCTAAAAGCCAACTTACCTTGGGCCGTTGTTTATTATTCCAAACGGTTATCTTGTTACCTCGGGCCGTCGTTTATTCTTCTCGCAGGTTATCTCATTTTGGGCCTTCGTTTATTCTTCCCAAAAGTCAACTTACCTTGGGCCTTCGTTTAGTCTTCCCAATGGTTATCTTGTTACCTCGGGCCATCGTTTATTCTTCCCGCAGGTTATCTCATCTTGGGCCGTCGTTTATTCTTCCCAATGGTTATCTTGTTACCTCGGGCCGTCGTTTATTCTTCCCGCAGGTTATCTCATTTTGGGCCGTCGTTTATTCTTCCCAATGGTTATCTTGTTTCCTTGGGCCGTCGTTTATTCTTCCCGAAGGTTATATCATTTTGTCCCGTCGATTATTCTTCCCAAAAATCAACTTACCTTGGGCCGTCGTTTATTCTTCCCAATGGTTATTTTGTTACCTCGGGCCGTCGTTTATTCTTCCCGAGGTTATCTCATTTTGGGCCGTCGATTATTCTTCCCAAAAGTGAACTTACCTTGGGCCGTCGTTTATTCTTCCCAATGGTTATCTTGTTACATCGGGCCATCGTTTATTCTTCCCGAAGGTTATCTCATTTTGGGCTGTCGTTTATTCTTCCCAAAAGTCAACTTACCTTGGGCCGTCATTTATTCTTCCCAATGGTTATCTTGGTACCTCGGGCCGTCATTTATTCTTCCCGAAGGTTATCTCATTTTGGGCCGTTGTTTATTCTTCCCAAAAGCCGACTTACCTTGGGCCGTCGTTTATTCTTCCCAATGGTTATCTTGTTACCTCGGGCCATCGTTTATTCTTCCCGCAGGTTATCTCATCTTGGGCCGTCGTTTATTCTTCCCAATGGTTATCTTGTTACCTCGGGCCGTCGTTTATTCTTCCCACAGGTTATCTCATTTTGGGCCGTCGTTTATTCTTCCCAATGGTTATCTTGTTACCTTGGGCCATCGTTTATTCTTCCCGAAGGTTATATCATTTTGTCTCGTCGATTATTTTTCCCAAAAATCAACTTACCTTGGGCCGTCGTTTATTCTTCCCAATGGTTATTTTGTTACCTCGGGCCGTCGTTTATTCTTCCCGAGGTTATCTCATTTTGGGCCGTCGTTTATTCTTCCCAAAAGTGAACTTACCTTGGGCCGTCGTTTATTCTTCCCAATGGTTATCTTGTTACATCGGGCCATTGTTTATTCTTCCCGAAGGTTATCTCATTTTGGGCCGTTGTTTATTCTTCCCAAAAGCCGACTTACCTTGGGCCGTCGTTTATTCTTCCCAATGGTTATCTTATTAACTCAGGCCGACGTTTATTCTTCCCTGTAGGTTATCTCATTTTTATGCCGTCATTTATTCTTCCTAAAAGCCAACTTACCTTGGCCGTTGTTTATTATTCCAAACGGTTATCTTGTTACCTCGGGCCGTCGTTTATTCTTCTCGCAGGTTATCTCATTTTGGGTCTTCGTTTATTCTTCCCAAAAAGTCAACTTACCTTGGGCCGTCGTTTATTCTTCCCAATGGTTATCTTGTTACCTCGGGCCATCGGTTATTCTTCCCGCAGGTTATCTCATCTTGGGCCGTCGTTTATTCTTCCCAATGGTTATCTTGTTACCTCGGGCCGTCGTTTATTCTTCCCGCAGGTTATCTCATTTTGGGCCGTCGTTTATTCTTCCCAATGGTTATCTTGTTACCTTGGGCCGTCGTTTATTCTTCCCGAAGGTTATATCATTTTGTCTCGTCGATTATTCTTCCCAAAAATCAACTTACCTTGGGCCGTCGTTTAATCTTCCCAATGGTTATTTTGTTACCTCGGGCCGTCGTTTATTCTTCCCGCGGTTATCTCATTTTGGGCCGTCGTTTATTCTTCCCAAAAGTGAACTTACCTTGGGCCGTCGTTTATTCTTACCAATGGTTATCTTGTTACATCGGGCCATCGTTTATTCTTCCCGAAGGTTATCTCATTTTGGGCCATCGTTTATTCTTCCCAAAAGTCAACTTACCTTGGGCCGTCGTTTATTCTTCACAAAGGTTATCTTATTACCTGGGGTCGTCGTTTATTCTTCCCGAAGGTTATCTCATTTTTAGGCCGTCGTTTATTCTTCCCAAAAGCCAACTTACCTTTGGCCGTCAATTATTCTTCCCAATGGTTATCTTGGTACCTCGGACCGTCATTTATTCTTCCCGGAGGTTATCTCATTTTGGGCCGTTGTTTATTCTTCCCAAAACCCAACTTACCTTGGGCCGTCGTTTATTCTTCCCAATGGTTATCTTATTAACTCAGGCCGACGTTTATTCTTCCCTGTAGGTTATCTCATTTTTATGCCGTCGTTTATTCTTCCTAAAAGCCAACTTACCTTGGGCCGTCGTTTATTATTCCAAACGGTTATCTTGTTACCTCGGGCCGTCGTTTATTCTTCTCGCAGGTTATCTCATTTTGGGCCTTCGTTTATTCTTCTCAAAAGTCAACTTACCTTGGGCCGTCGTTTATTCTTCCCAATGGTTATCTTGTTACCTCGGGTCGTCGTTTTTTCTTCCCGCAGGTTATCTCATTTTGGGCCGTCGTTTATTCTTCCCAAAAGTCAATTTACCTTGGGTCGTCGTTTATTCTTCCCTATGGTTACCTTGCTACCTCGGGCTGTCGTTTATTCTTCCCGAAGGTTATCTCATTTTTGGGTCGTCGTTTATTCTTCCCAAAATCCAACTTACCTTGTGCCGTCATTTATTCTTCCCAATGGTTATTTCGTTACCTCGGGCCGTCGTTTATTCTTCCCGAAGGTTATCTCGTTTTTGGGCCGTCGTTTATTCTTCCCAATGGTTATCTTATTAATTCAGGCCGATGTTTATTCTTCCCTGTAGGTTATCTCATTTTTATGCCGTCGTTTATTCTTCCTAAAAGCCAACTTACCTTGGGCCGTCGTTTATTATTCCAAACTGTTATCTTGTTACCTCGGGCCGTCGTTTATTCTTCTCGTAGGTTATCTCATTTTGGGCATTCGTTTATTCTTCCCAAAAGTCAACTTATCTTGGGCCGTCGTTTATTCTTCCCAATGGTTATCTTGTTACCTCGGGCCATCGTTTATTCTTCCCGCAGGATATCTCATTTTGGGCCATCGTTTATTCTTCCCAATGGTTATCTTTTTACCTCGGGCCGTCGTTTATTCTTCCCAATGGTTATCTTGTTACCTCGGGCCGTCGTTTATTCTTCCCGAAGGTTATATCATTTTGTCCCATCGATTATTCTTCCCAAAAATCAACTTACCTTGGGCCGTCGTTTATTCTTCCCAATGGTTATTTTGTTACCTCGGGTCATCGTTTATTCTTCCCGAAGGTTATCTCATTTTGGGCCGTCGTTTATTCTTCCTAAAAGTCAACTTACCTTGGGCCGTCGTTTATTCTTCCCAATGGTTATCTTGTTACATCGGGCCATGGTTTATTCTTCCCGAAGGTTATCTCATTTTGGGTCGTCGTTTATTCTTCCCAAAAGTCAACTTACCTTGGGCCGTCTTTTATTCTTCACAAAGGTTATCTTATTACCTCGGGCCATCGTTTATTCTTCCCAAAGGTTATCTCATTTTTGGGTCGTCGTTTATTCTTCCCAAAAGCCAACTTACCTTGGGCCGTCGTTTATTCTTCCCAATGGTTATCTTGGTACCTCGGGCCGTCATTTATTCTTCCCGAAGGTTATCTCATTTTGGGCCGTTGTTTATTCTTCCCAAAAGCCGACTTACCTTGGGCCGTCGTTTATTCTTCCCAATGGTTATCTTATTAACTCAGGCCGACGTTTATTCTTCCCTGTAGGTTATCTCATTTTTATGCCGTCATTTATTCTTCCTAAAAGCCAACTTACCTTGGGCCGTTGTTTATTATTCCAAACGGTTATCTTGTTACCTCGGGCCGTCGTTTATTCTTCTCGCAGGTTATCTCATTTTGGGCCTTCGTTTATTCTTCCCAAAAGTCAACTTACCTTGGGCCTTCGTTTAGTCTTCCCAATGGTTATCTTGTTACCTCGGGCCATCGTTTATTCTTCCCGCAGGTTATCTCATCTTGGGCCGTCGTTTATTCTTCCCAATGGTTATCTTGTTACCTCGGGCCGTCGTTTATTCTTCCCGCAGGTTATCTCATTTTGGGCCGTCGTTTATTCTTCCCAATGGTTATCTTGTTTCCTTGGGCCGTCGTTTATTCTTCCCGAAGGTTATATCATTTTGTCCCGTCGATTATTCTTCCCAAAAATCAACTTACCTTGGGCCGTCGTTTATTCTTCCCAATGGTTATTTTGTTACCTCGGGCCGTCGTTTATTCTTCCCGAGGTTATCTCATTTTGGGCCGTCGATTATTCTTCCCAAAAGTGAACTTACCTTGGGCCGTCGTTTATTCTTCCCAATGGTTATCTTGTTACATCGGGCCATCGTTTATTCTTCCCGAAGGTTATCTCATTTTGGGCTGTCGTTTATTCTTCCCAAAAGTCAACTTACCTTGGGCCGTCATTTATTCTTCCCAATGGTTATCTTGGTACCTCGGGCCGTCATTTATTCTTCCCGAAGGTTATCTCATTTTGGGCCGTTGTTTATTCTTCCCAAAAGCCGACTTACCTTGGGCCGTCGTTTATTCTTCCCAATGGTTATCTTATTAACTCAGGCCGACGTTTATTCTTCCCTGTAGGTTATCTCATTTTTATGCCGTCATTTATTCTTCCTAAAAGCCAACTTACCTTGGGCCGTTGTTTATTATTCCAAACGGTTATCTTGTTACCTCGGGCCGTCGTTTATTCTTCTCGCAGGTTATCTCATTTTGGGTCTTCGTTTATTCTTCCCAAAAGTCAACTTACCTTGGGCCTTCGTTTATTCTTCCCAATGGTTATCTTGTTACCTCGGGCCATCGTTTATTCTTCCCGCAGGTTATCTCATCTTGGGTCGTCGTTTATTCTTCCCAATGGTTATCTTGTTACCTCGGGCCGTCGTTTATTCTTCCCGCAGGTTATCTCATTTTGGGCCGTCGTTTATTATTCCAAACGGTTATCTTGTTACCTCGGGCCGTCGTTTATTCTTCCCGAAGGTTATATCATTTTGTCCCTTCGATTATTCTTCCCAAAAATCAACTTACCTTGGGCCGTCGTTTATTCTTCCCAATGGTTATCTTGTTACCTCGGGTCGTCGTTTTTTCTTCCCGCAGGTTATCTCATTTTGGGCCGTCGTTTATTCTTCCCAAAAGACAACTTACCTTGGGCCGTCGTTTATTCTTCCCTATGGTTACCTTGCTACCTCGGGCTGTCGTTTATTCTTCCCGAAGGTTATCTCATTTTTGGGGCGTCGTTTATTCTTCCCAAAATCCAACTTACCTTGTGCCGTCGTTTATTCTTCCCAATGGTTATTTCGTTACCTCGGGCCATCGTTTATTCTTCCCGAAGGTTATCTCGTTTTTGGGCCGTCGTTTATCCTTCCCAAAAGCCAACTTACCTTGGGCCGTCGTTTACTCTTCCCAATGGTTATCTTATTAACTCAGGCCGACGTTTATTCTTCCCTGTAGGTTATCTCATTTTTATGCCGTCGTTTATTCTTCCTAAAAGCCAACTTACCTTGGGCCATCGTTTATTATTCCAAACGGTTATCTTGTTACCTCGGGCCGTCGTTTATTCTTCTCGCAGGTTATCTCATTTTGGGCCTTCGTTTATTCTTCCCAAAAGTCAACGTACCTTGGGCCGTCGTTTATTCTTCCCAATGGTTATCTTGTTACCTCGGGCCGTCGTTTATTCTTCCCGCAGGTTATCTCATTTTGGGCCGTCGTTTATTCTTCCCAATGGTTATCTTGTTACCTCGGGCCGTCGTTTATTCTTCCCGAAGGTTATATCATTTTGTCCCGTCGATTATTCTTCCCAAAAATCAACTTACCTTGGGCCGTCGTTTATTCTTCCCAATGGTTATTTTGTTACCTCGGGCCGTCGTTTATTCTTCCCGAAGTTTATCTCATTTTGGGCCGTCATTTATTCTTCCCAAAAGTCAACTTACCTTGGGCCGTCGTTTATTCTTCCCAATGGTTATCTTGTTACATCGGGCCATGGTTTATTCTTCCCGAAGGTTATCTCATTTTGGGCCGTCGTTTATTCTTCCCAAAACTCAACTTACCTTGGGCCGTCTTTTATTCTTCACAATGGTTATCTTATTACCTCGGGCCATCGTTTATTCTTCCCGAAGGTTATCTCATTTTTGGGTCGTCGTTTATTCTTCCCAAAAGCCAACTTACCTTGGGCCGTCGTTTATTCTTCCCAATGGTTATCTTGGTACCTCGGGCCGTCATTTAATCTTCCCGAAGGTTATCTCATTTTGGGCCGTTGTTTATTCTTCCCAAAAGCCGACTTACCTTGGGCCGTTGTTTATTCTTCCCAATGGTTATCTTATTAACTCAGGCCGACGTTTATTCTTCCCTGTAGGTTATCTCATTTTTATGCCGTCATTTATTCTTCCTAAAAGCCAACTTACCTTGGGCCGTTGTTTATTATTCCAAACGGTTATCTTGTTACCTCGGGCCGTCGTTTATTCTTCTCGCAGGTTATCTCATTTTGGGCCTTCGTTTATTCTTCCCAAAAGTCAACTTACCTTGGGCCGTCGTTTATTCTTCCCAATGGTTATCTTGTTACCTCGGGCCATCGTTTATTCTTCCCGCAGGTTATCTCATCTTGGGCCGTCGTTTATTCTTCCCAATGGTTATCTTGTTACCTCGGGCCGTCGTTTATTTTTCCCGAAGGTTATATCATTTTGTCCCGTCGATTATTCTTCCCAAAAATCAACTTACCTTGGGCCGTCGTTTATTCTTCCCAAGGGTTATTTTGTTACCTCGGGCCGTCGTTTATTCTTCCCGAGGTTATCTCATTTTGGGCCGTCGATTATTCTTCCCAAAAGTGAACTTACCTTGGGCCGTCGTTTATTCTTCCCAATGGTTATCTTGTTACATTGGGCCATCGTTTATTCTTCCCGAAGGTTATCTCATTTTGGGCCGTCATTTATTCTTCCCAAAAGTCAACTTACCTTGGGCCGTCGTTTATTCTTCACAAAGGTTATCTTATTACCTGGGGTCGTCGTTTATTCTTCCCGAAGGTTATCTCATTTTTGGGCCGTCGTTTATTCTTCCCAAAAGCCAACTTACCTTTGGCCGTCATTTATTCTTCGCAATGGTTATCTTGGTACCTCGGGCCGTCATTTATTCTTCCCGAAGGTTATCTCATTTTGGGCCGTTGTTTATTCTTCCCAAAACCCAACTTACCTTGGGCCGTCGTTTATTCTTCCCAATGGTTATCTTATTAACTCAGGCCGACGTTTATTCTTCCCTGTAGGTTATCTCATTTTTATGCTGTCGTTTATTCTTCCTAAAAGCTAACTTACCTTGGGCCGTCGTTTATTATTCCAAACGGTTATCTTGTTACCTCGGGCCGTCGTTTATTCTTCTCGCAGGTTATCTCATTTTGGGCTTCGTTTATTCTTCCCAAAAGTCAACTTACCTTGGGCCGTCGTTTATTCTTCCCAATGGTTATCTTGTTACCTCGGGTCGTCGTTTTTTCTTCCCGCAGGTTATCTCATTTTGGGCCGTCGTTTATTCTTCCCAAAAGACAACTTACCTTGGGCCGTCGTTTATTCTTCCCTATGGTTACCTTGCTACCTCGGGCTGTCGTTTATTCTTCCCGAAGGTTATCTCATTTTTGGGGCGTCGTTTATTCTTCCCAAAATCCAACTTACCTTGTGTCGTCGTTTATTCTTCCCAATGGTTATTTCGTTACCTCGGGCCATCGTTTATTCTTCCCGAAGGTTATCTCGTTTTTGGGCCGTCGTTTATCCTTCCCAAAAGCCAACTTACCTTGGGCCGTCGTTTATTCTTCCCAATGGTTATCTTATTAACTCAGGCCGACGTTTATTCTTCCCTGTAGGTTATCTCATTTTTATGCCGTCGTTTATTCTTCCAAAAGCCAACTTACCTTGGGCCGTCGTTTATTATTCCAAACGGTTATCTTGTTACCTCGGGCCGTCGTTTATTCTTCTCGCAGGTTATCTCATTTTGGGCCTTCGTTTATTCTTCCCAAAAGTCAACTTACCTTGGGCCGTCGTTTATTCTTCCCAATGGTTATCTTGTTACCTCGGGCCGTCGTTTATTCTTCCCGCAGGTTATCTCATTTTGGGCCGTCGTTTATTCTTCCCAATGGTTATCTTGTTACCTCGGGCCGTCGTTTATTCTTCCCGAAGGTTATATCATTTTGTCACGTCGATTATTCTTCCCAAAAATCAACTTACCTTGGGCCGTCGTTTATTCTTCCCAATGGTTATTTTGTTACCTCGGGTCGTCGTTTATTCTTCCCGAAGGTTATCTCATTTTGGGCCGTCGTTTATTCTTCCCAAAAGTCAACTTACCTTGGTCCGTCGTTTATTCTTCCCAATGGTTATCTTGTTACATCGGGCCATTGTTTATTCTTCCCGAAGGTTATCTAATTTTGGGCCGTCGTTTATTCTTCCCAAAAGTCAACTTACCTTGGGCCGTCTTTTATTCTTCACAAAGGTTATCTTATTACCTCGGGCCATCGTTTATTCTTCCCGAAGGTTATCTCATTTTTGGGTCGTCGTTTATTCTTCCCAAAAGCCAACTTACCTTGGGCCGTCGTTTATTCTTCCCAATGGTTATCTTGGTACCTCGGGCCGTCATTTATTCTTCCCGAAGGTTATCTCATTTTGGGCCGTTGTTTATTCTTCCCAAAAGCCGACTTACCTTGGGCCGTTGTTTATTCTTCCCAATGGTTATCTTATTAACTCAGGCCGACGTTTATTCTTCCCTGTAGGTTATCTCATTTTTATGCCGTCATTTATTCTTCCTAAAAGCCAACTTACCTTGGGCCGTTGTTTATTATTCCAAACGGTTATCTTGTTACCTCGGGCCGTCGTTTATTCTTCTCGCAGGTTTTCTCATTTTGGGCCTTCGTTTATTCTTCCCAAAAGTCAACTTACCTTGGGCCGTCATTTATTCTTCCCAATGGTTATCTTGTTACCTCGGGCCATCGTTTATTCTTCCCGCAGGTTATCTCATCTTGGGCCGTCGTTTATTCTTCCCAATGGTTATCTTGTTACCTCGGGCCGTCGTTTATTCTTCCCGCAGGTTATCTCATTTTGGGCCGTCGTTTATTCTTCCCAATGGTTATCTTGTTACCTTGGGCCGTCGTTTATTCTTCCCGAAGGTTATATCATTTTGTCCCGTCGTTTATTCTTCCCAATGGTTATTTTGTTACCTCGGGCCGTCGTTTATTCTTCCCGAGGTTATCTCATTTTGGGCCGTCGATTATTCTTCCCAAAAGTGAACTTACCTTGGGCCGTCGTTTATTCTTCCCAATGGTTATCTTGTTACATCGGGCCATCGTTTATTCTTCCCGAAGGTTATCTCGTTTTTGGGCCGTCGTTTATCCTTCCCAAAAGCCAACTTACCTTGGGCCGTCGTTTATTCTTCCCAATGGTTATCTTATTAACTCAGGCCGACGTTTATTCTTCCCTGTAGGTTATCTCATTTTTATGCCGTCGTTTATTCTTCCTAAAAGCCAACTTACCTTGGGCCGTCGTTTATTATTCCAAACGGTTATCTTGTTACCTCGGGCCGTCGTTTATTCTTCTCGCAGGTTATCTCATTTTGGGCCTTCGTTTATTCTTCCCAAAAGTCAACTTACCTTGGGCCGTCGTTTATTCTTCCCAATGGTTATCTTGTTACCTCGGGCCGTCGTTTATTCTTCCCGCAGGTTATCTCATTTTGGGTCGTCGTTTATTCTTCCCAATGGTTATCTTGTTACCTCGGGCCGTCGTTTATTCTTCCCGAAGGTTATATCATTTTGTCACGTCGATTATTCTTCCCAAAAATCAACTTACCTTGGGCCGTCGTTTATTCTTCCCAATGGTTATTTTGTTACCTCGGGCCGTCGTTTATTCTTCCCGAAGGTTATCTCATTTTGGGCCGTCGTTTATTCGTCCCAAAAGTCAACTTACCTTGGTCCGTCGTTTATTCTTCCCAATGGTTATCTTGTTACATCGGGCCATGGTTTATTCTTCCCGAAGGTTATCTAATTTTGGGCCGTCGTTTATTCTTCCCAAAAGTCAACTTACCTTGGGCCGTCTTTTATTCTTCACAAAGGTTATCTTATTACCTCGGGCCATCGTTTATTCTTCCCGAAGGGTATCTCATTTTTGGGTCGTCGTTTATTCTTCCCAAAAGCCAACTTACCTTGGGCCGTCGTTTATTCTTCCCAATGGTTATCTTGGTACCTCGGGCCGTCATTTATTCTTCCCGAAGGTTATCTCATTTTGGGCCGTTGTTTATTCTTCCCAAAAGCCGACTTACCTTGGCCCGTCATTTATTCTTCCCAATGGTTATCTTATTAACTCAGGCCGACGTTTATTCTTCCCTGTAGGTTATCTCATTTTTATGCCGTCATTTATTCTTCCTAAAAGCCAACTTATCTTTGGCCGTTGTTTATTATTCCAAACGGTTATCTTGTTACCTCGGGCCGTCGTTTATTCTTCTCGCAGGTTATCTCATTTTGGGCCTTCGTTTATTCTTCCCAAAAGTCAACTTACCTTGGGCCGTCGTTTATTCTTCCCAATGGTTATCTTGTTACCTCGGGCCATCGTTTATTCTTCCCGCAGGTTATCTCATCTTGGGCCGTCGTTTATTCTTCCCAATGGTTATCTTGTTACCTCGGGCCGTCGTTTATTCTTCCCGCAGGTTATCTCATTTTGGGCCGTCGTTTATTCTTCCCAATGGTTATCTTGTTACCTTGGGCCGTCGTTTATTCTTCCCGAAGGTTATATCATTTTGTCCCGTCGATTATTCTTCCCAAAAATCAACTTACCTTGGGCCGTCGTTTATTCTTCCCAATGGTTATTTTGTTACCTCGGGCCGTCGTTTATTCTTCCCGAGGTTATCTCATTTTGGGTCGTCGATTATTCTTCCCAAAAGTGAACTTACCTTGGGCCGTCGTTTATTCTTCCCAATGGTTATCTTGTTACATCGGGCCATCGTTTATTCTTCCCGAGGTTATCTCATTTTGGGCCGTCGATTATTCTTCCCAAAAGTGAACTTACCTTGGGCCGTCGTTTATTCTTCCCAATGGTTATCTTGTTACATCGGGCCATCGTTTATTCTTCCCGAAGGTTATCTCGTTTTTGGGCCGTCGTTTATCCTTCCCAAAAGCCAACTTACCTTGGGCCGTCGTTTATTCTTCCCAATGGTTATCTTATTAACTCAGGCCGACGTTTATTCTTCCCTGTAGGTTATCTCATTTTTATGCCGTCGTTTATTCTTCCTAAAATCCAACTTACCTTGGGCCGTCGTTTATTATTCCAAACGGTTATCTTGTTACCTCGGGCCGTCGTTTATTCTTCTCGCAGGTTATCTCATTTTGGGCCTTCGTTTATTCTTCCCAAAAGTCAACTTACCTTGGGCCGTCGTTTATTCTTCCCAATGGTTATCTTGTTACCTCGGGCCGTCGTTTATTCTTCCCGCAGGTTATCTCATTTTGGGCCGTCGTTTATTCTTCCCAATGGTTATCTTGTTACCTCGGGCCGTCGTTTATTCTTCCCGAAGTTTATATCATTTTGTCACGTCGATTATTCTTCCCAAAAATCAACTTACCTTGGGCCGTCGTTTATTCTTCCCAATGGTTATTTTGTTACCTCGGGTCGTCGTTTATTCTTCCCAAAGGTTATCTCATTTTGGGCCGTCGTTTATTCTTCCCAAAAGTCAACTTACCTTGGTCCGTTGTTTATTCTTCCCAATGGTTATCTTGTTACATCGGGCCATTGTTTATTCTTCCCGAAGGTTATCTAATTTTGGGCCGTCGTTTATTCTTCCCAAAAGTCAACTTACCTTGGGCCGTCTTTTATTCTTCACAAAGGTTATCTTATTACCTCGGGCCATCGTTTATTCTTCCCGAAGGGTATCTCATTTTTGGGTCGTCGTTTTTTCTTCCCAAAAGCCAACTTACCTTGGGCCGTCGTTTATTCTTCCCAATGGTTATCTTGGTACCTCGGGCCGTCATTTATTCTTCCCGAAGGTTATCTCATTTTGGGCCATTGTTTATTCTTCCCAAAAGCCGACTTACCTTGGGCCGTCATTTATTCTTCCCAATGGTTATCTTATTAACTCAGGCCGACGTTTATTCTTCCCTGTAGGTTATCTCATTTTTATGCCCTCATTTATTCTTCCTAAAAGCCAACTTACCTTGGGCCGTTGTTTATTATTCCAAACGGTTATCTTGTTACCTCGGGCCGTCGTTTATTCTTCTCGCAGGTTATCTCATTTTGGGCCTTCGTTTATTCTTCCCAAAAGTCAACTTACCTTGGGCCGTCGTTTATTCTTCCCAATGGTTATCTTTTTACCTCGGGCCATCGTTTATTCTTCCCGCAGGTTATCTCATCTTGGGCCGTCGTTTATTCTTCCCAATGGTTATCTTGTTACCTCGGGCCGTCGTTTATTCTTCCCGCAGGTTATCTCATTTTGGGCCGTCGTTTATTCTTCCCAATGGTTATCTTGTTACCTTGGGCCGTCGTTTATTCTTCCCGAAGGTTATATCATTTTGTCCCGTCGATTATTCTTCCCAAAAATCAACTTACCTTGGGCCGTCGTTTATTCTTCCCAATGGTTATTTTGTTACCTCGGGCCGTCGTTTATTCTTCCCGAGGTTATCTCATTTTGGGCCGTCGATTATTCTTCCCAAAAGTGAACTTACCTTGGGCCGTCGTTTATTCTTCCCAATGGTTATCTTGTTACATCGGGCCATCGTTTATTCTTCCCGAAGGTTATCTCGTTTTTGGGCCGTCGTTTATCCTTCCCAAAAGCCAACTTACCTTGGGCCGTCGTTTATTCTTCCCAATGGTTATCTTATTAACTCAGGCCGACGTTTATTCTTCCCTGTAGGTTATCTCATTTTTATGCCGTCGTTTATTCTTCCTAAAAGCCAACTTACCTTGGGCCGTCGTTTATTATTCCAAACGGTTATCTTGTTACCTCGGGCCGTCGTTTATTCTTCTCGCAGGTTATCTCATTTTGGGCCTTCGTTTATTCTTCCCAAAAGTCAACTTACCTTGGGCCGTCGTTTATTCTTCATAATGGTTATCTTGTTACCTCGGGCCGTCGTTTATTCTTCCCGCAGGTTATCTCATTTTGGGCCGTCGTTTATTCTTCCCAATGGTTATCTTGTTACCTCGGGCCGTCGTTTATTCTTCCCGAAGGTTATATCATTTAGTCACGTCGATTATTCTTCCCAAAAATCAACTTACCTTGGGCCGTCGTTTATTCTTCCCAATGGTTATTTTGTTACCTCGGGTCGTCGTTTATTCTTCCCAAAGGTTATCTCATTTTGGGCCGTCGTTTATTCTTCCCAAAAGTCAACTTACCTTGGTCCGTCGTTTATTCTTCCCAATGGTTATCTTGTTACATCGGGCCATGGTTTATTCTTCCCGAAGGTTATCTAATTTTGGGCCGTCGTTTATTCTTCCCAAAAGTCAACTTACCTTGGGCCGTCTTTTATTCTTCACAAAGGTTATCTTATTACCTCGGGCCATCGTTTATTCTTCCCGAAGGGTATCTCATTTTTGGGTCGTCGTTTTTTCTTCCCAAAAGCCAACTTACCTTGGGCCGTCGTTTATTCTTCCCAATGGTTATCTTGGTACCTCGGGCCGTCATTTATTCTTCCCGAAGGTTATCTCATTTTGGGCCATTGTTTATTCTTCCCAAAAGCCGACTTACCTTGGGCCGTCATTTATTCTTCCCAATGGTTATCTTATTAACTCAGGCCGACGTTTATTCTTCCCTGTAGGTTATCTCATTTTTATGCCCTCATTTATTCTTCCTAAAAGCCAACTTACCTTGGGCCGTTGTTTATTATTCCAAACGGTTATCTTGTTACCTCGGGCCGTCGTTTATTCTTCTCGCAGGTTATCTCATTTTGGGCCTTCGTTTATTCTTCCCAAAAGTCAACTTACCTTGGGCCGTCGTTTATTCTTCCCAATGGTTATCTTTTTACCTCGGGCCATCGTTTATTCTTCCCGCAGGTTATCTCATCTTGGGCCGTCGTTTATTCTTCCCAATGGTTATCTTGTTACCTCGGGCCGTCGTTTATTCTTCCCGCAGGTTATCTCATTTTGGGCCGTCGTTTATTCTTCCCAATGGTTATCTTGTTACCTTGGGCCGTCGTTTATTCTTCCCGAAGGTTATATCATTTTGTCCCGTCGATTATTCTTCCCAAAAATCAACTTACCTTGGGCCGTCGTTTATTCTTCCCAATGGTTATTTTGTTACCTCGGGCCGTCGTTTATTCTTCCCGAGGTTATCTCATTTTGGGCCGTCGATTATTCTTCCCAAAAGTGAACTTACCTTGGGCCGTCGTTTATTCTTCCCAATGGTTATCTTGTTACATCGGGCCATCGTTTATTCTTCCCGAAGGTTATCTCGTTTTTGGGCCGTCGTTTATCCTTCCCAAAAGCCAACTTACCTTGGGCCGTCGTTTATTCTTCCCAATGGTTATCTTATTAACTCAGGCCGACGTTTATTCTTCCCTGTAGGTTATCTCATTTTTATGCCGTCGTTTATTCTTCCTAAAAGCCAACTTACCTTGGGCCGTCGTTTATTATTCCAAACGGTTATCTTGTTACCTCGGGCCGTCGTTTATTCTTCTCGCAGGTTATCTCATTTTGGGCCTTCGTTTATTCTTCCCAAAAGTCAACTTACCTTGGGCCGTCGTTTATTCTTCATAATGGTTATCTTGTTACCTCGGGCCGTCGTTTATTCTTCCCGCAGGTTATCTCATTTTGGGCCGTCGTTTATTCTTCCCAATGGTTATCTTGTTACCTCGGGCCGTCGTTTATTCTTCCCGAAGGTTATATCATTTTGTCACGTCGATTATTCTTCCCAAAAATCAACTTACCTTGGGCCGTCGTTTATTCTTCCCAATGGTTATTTTGTTACCTCGGGTCGTCGTTTATTCTTCCCAAAGGTTATCTCATTTTGGGCCGTCGTTTATTCTTCCCAAAAGTCAACTTACCTTGGTCCGTCGTTTATTCTTCCCAATGGTTATCTTGTTACATCGGGCCATGGTTTATTCTTCCCGAAGGTTATCTAATTTTGGGCCGTCGTTTATTCTTCCCAAAAGTCAACTTACCTTGGGCCGTCTTTTATTCTTCACAAAGGTTATCTTATTACCTCGGGCCATCGTTTATTCTTCCCGAAGGGTATCTCATTTTTGGGTCGTCGTTTTTTCTTCCCAAAAGCCAACTTACCTTGGGCCGTCGTTTATTCTTCCCAATGGTTATCTTGGTACCTCGGGCCGTCATTTATTCTTCCCGAAGGTTATCTCATTTTGGGCCATTGTTTATTCTTCCCAAAAGCCGACTTACCTTGGGCCGTCATTTATTCTTCCCAATGGTTATCTTATTAACTCAGGCCGACGTTTATTCTTCCCTGTAGGTTATCTCAATTTTATGCCGTCATTTATTCTTCCTAAAAGCCAACTTACCTTGGGCCGTTGTTTATTATTCCAAACGGTTATCTTGTTACCTCGGGCCGTCGTTTATTCTTCTCGCAGGTTATCTCATTTTGGGCCTTCGTTTTTTCTTCCCAAAAGTCAACTTACCTTGGGCCGTCGTTTATTCTTCCCAATGGTTATCTTGTTACCTCGGGCCATCGTTTATTCTTCCCGCAGGTTATCTCATCTTGGGCCGTCGTTTATTCTTCCCAATGGTTATCTTGTTACCTCGGGCCGTCGTTTATTCTTCCCGCAGGTTATCTCATTTTGGGCCGTCGTTTATTCTTCCCAATGGTTATCTTGTTACCTCGGGCCATCGTTTATTCTTCCCGAAGGTTATATCATTTTGTCCCGTCGATTATTCTTCCCAAAAATCAACTTACCTTGGGCCGTCGTTTATTCTTCCCAATGGTTATTTTGTTACCTCGGGCCGTCGTTTATTCTTCCCGAGGTTATCTCATTTTGGGCCGTCGATTATTCTTCCAAAAAGTGAACTTACCTTGGGCCGTCGTTTATTCTTCCCAATGGTTATCTTGTTACATCGGGCCATCGTTTATTCTTCCCGAAGGTTATCTCGTTTTTGGGCCGTCGTTTATCCTTCCCAAAAGCCAACTTACCTTGGGCCGTCGTTTATTCTTCCCAATGGTTATCTTATTAACTCAGGCCGACATTTATTCTTCCCTGTAGGTTATCTCATTTTTATGCCGTCGTTTATTCTTCCTAAAAGCCAACTTACCTTGGGCCGTCGTTTATTATTCCAAACGGTTATCTTGTTACCTCGGGCCGTCGTTTATTCTTCTCGCAGGTTATCTCATTTTGGGCCTTCGTTTATTCTTCCCAAAAGTCAACTTACCTTGGGCCGTCGTTTATTCTTCCCAATGGTTATCTTGTTACCTCAGGCCGTCGTTTATTCTTCCCGCAGGTTATCTCATTTTGGGCCGTCGTTTATTCTTCCCAATGGTTATCTTGTTACCTCGGGCCGTCGTTTATTCTTCCCGAAGGTTATATCATTTTGTCCCGTCGATTATTCTTCCCAAAAATCAACTTACCTTGGGCCGTCGTTTATTCTTCCCAATGGTTATTTTGTTACCTCGGGCCGTCGTTTATTCTTCCCGAAGGTTATCTCATTTTGGGCCGTCGTTTATTCTTCCCAAAAGTCAACTTACCTTGGGCCGTCGTTTATTCTTCCCAATGGTTATCTTGTTACATCGGGCCATGGTTTATTCTTCCCGAAGGTTATCTAATTTTGGGCCGTCGTTTATTCTTCCCAAAAGTCAACTTACCTTGGGCCGTCTTTTATTCTTCACAAAGGTTATCTTATTACCTCGGGCCATCGTTTATTCTTCCCGAAGGGTATCTCATTTTTGGGTCGTCGTTTATTCTTCCCAAAAGCCAAATTACCTTGGGCCGTCGTTTATTCTTCCCAATGGTTATCTTGGTACCTCGGGCCGTCATTTATTCTTCCCGAAGGTTATCTCATTTTGCGCCGTTGTTTATTCTTCCCAAAAGCCGACTTACCTTGGGCCGTCGTTTATTCTTCCCAATGGTTATCTTATTAACTCAGGCCGATGTTTATTCTTCCCTGTAGGTTATCTCATTTTTATGCCGTCATTTATTCTTCCTAAAAGCCAACTTACCTTGGGCCGTTGTTTATTATTCCAAACGATTATCTTGTTACCTCGGGCCGTCGTTTATTCTTCTCGCAGGTTATCTCATTTTGGGCCTTCGTTTATTCTTCCCAAAAGTCAACTTACCTTGGACCGTCGTTTATTCTTCCCAAAGGTTATCTTGTTACCTCGGGCCATCGTTTATTCTTCCCGCAAGTTATCTCATCTTGGGCCGTCGTTTATTCTTCCCAATGGTTATCTTGTTACCTCTGGCCGTCGTTTATTCTTCCCGCAGGTTATCTCATTTTGGGCCGTCGTTTATTCTTCCCAATGGTTATCTTGTTACCTTGGGCCGTCGTTTATTCTTCCCGAAGGTTATATCATTTTGTCCCGTCGATTATTCTTCCCAAAAATCAACTTACCTTGGGCCGTCGTTTATTCTTCCCAATGGTTATTTTGTTACCTCGGGCCGTCGTTTATTCTTCCCGAGGTTATCTCATTTTGGGCCGTCGATTATTCTTCCCAAAAGTGAACTTACCTTGGGCCGTCGTTTATTCTTCCCAATGGTTATCTTGTTACATCGGGCCATCGTTTATTCTTCCCGAAGGTTATCTCATTTTGGGCCGTCGTTTATTCTTCCCAAAAGTCAACTTACCTTGGGCCGTCGTTTATTCTTCACAAAGGTTATCTTATTACCTGGGGTCGTCGTTTATTCTTCCCGAAGGTTATCTCATTTTTGGGCCGTCGTTTATTCTTCCCAAAAGCCAACTTACCTTTGGCCGTCATTTATTCTTCCCAATGGTTATCTTGGTACCTCGGGCCGTCATTTATTCTTCCCGAAGGTTATCTCATTTTGGGCCGTTGTTTATTCTTCCCAAAACCCAACTTACCTTGGGCCGTCGTTTATACTTCCCAATGGTTATCTTATTAACTCAGGCCGACGTTTATTCTTCCCTGTGGTTATCTCATTTTTATGCTGTCGTTTATTCTTCCTAAAAGCGAACTTACCTTGGGCCGTCGTTTATTATTCCAAACGGTTATCTTGTTACCTCGGGCCGTCGTTTATTCTTCTCGCAGGTTATCTCATTTTGGGCCTTCGTTTATTCTTCCCAAAAGTCAACTTACCTTGGGCCGTCGTTTATTCTTCCCAATGGTTATCTTGTTACCTCGGGTCGTCGTTTTTTCTTCCCGCAGGTTATCTCATTTTGGGCCGTCGTTTATTCTTCCCAAAAGTCAACTTACCTTGGGCCGTTGTTTATTCTTCCCTATGGTTACCTTGCTACCTCGGGCTGTCGTTTATTCTTCCCGAAGGTTATCTCATTTTTGGGTCGTCGTTTATTCTTCCCAAAATCCAACTTACCTTGTGCCGTCGTTTATTCTTACCAATGGTTATTTCGTTACCTCGGGCCGTCGTTTATTCTTCCCGAAGGTTATCTCGTTTCTGGGCCGTCGTTTATCCTTCCCAAAAGCCAACTTACCTTGGGCCGTCGTTTATTCTTCCCAATGGTTATCTTATTAACTCAGGCCGACGTTTATTCTTCCCTGTAGGTTATCTCATTTTTATGTCGTCGTTTATTCTTCCTAAAAGCCAACTTACCTTGGGCCGTCGTTTATTATTCCAAACGGTTATCTTGTTACCTCGGGCCGTCGTTTATTCTTCTCGCAGGTTATCTCATTTTGGGCCTTCGTTTATTCTTCCCAAAAGTCAACTTACCTTGGGCCGTCGTTTATTCTTCCCAATGGTTATCTTGTTACCTCGGGCCGTCGTTTATTCTTCCCGCAGGTTATCTCATTTTGGGCCGTCGTTTATTCTTCCCAATGGTTATCTTGTTACCTCGGGCCGTCGTTTATTCTTCCCGAAGGTTATATCATTTTGTCCCGTCGATTATTCTTCCCAAAAATCAACTTACCTTGGGCCGTCGTTTATTCTTCCCAATGGTTATTTTGTTACCTCGGGCCGTCGTTTATTCTTCCCGAAGGTTATCTCATTTTGGGCCGTCGTTTATTCTTCCCAAAAGTCAACTTACCTTGGGCCGTCGTTTATTCTTCCCTATGGTTACCTTGCTACCTCGGGCTGTCGTTTATTCTTCCCGAAGGTTATCTCATTTTTGGGTCGTCGTTTATTCTTCCCAAAATCCAACTTACCTTGTGCCGTCGTTTATTCTTCCCAATGGTTATTTCGTTACCTCGGGCCGTCGTTTATTCTTCCCGAAGGTTATCTCGTTTTTGGGCCGTCGTTTATCCTTCCCAAAAGCCAACTTACCTTGGGCCGTCGTTTATTCTTCCCAATGGTTATCTTATTAACTCAGGCCGACGTTTATTCTTCCCTGTAGGTTATCTCATTTTTATGCCGTCGTTTATTCTTCCTAAAATCCAACTTACCTTGGGCCGTCGTTTATTATTCCAAACGGTTATCTTGTTACCTCGGGCCGTCGTTTATTCTTCTCGCAGGTTATCTCATTTTGGGCCTTCGTTAATTCTTCCCAAAAGTCAACTTACCTTGGGCCGTCGTTTATTCTTCCCAATGGTTATCTTGTTACCTCGGGCCGTCGTTTATTCTTCCCGCAGGTTATCTCATTTTGGGCCGTCGTTTATTCTTCCCAATGGTTATCTTGTTACCTCGGGCCGTGGTTTATTCTTCCCGAAGGTTATATCATTTTGTCCCGTCGATTATTCTTCCCAAAAATCAACTTACCTTGGGCCGTCGTTTATTCTTCCCAAAAGTCAACTTACCTTGGGCCGTCGTTTATTCTTCCCAATGGTTATCTTGTTACATCGGGCCATCGTTTATTCTTCCCGAAGGTTATCTCATTTTGGGCCGTCGTTTATTCTTCCCAAAAGTCAACTTACCTTGGGCCGTCTTTTATTCTTCACAAAGGTTATCTTATTACCTCGGGCCATCGTTTATTCTTCCCGAAGGTTATCTCATTTTTGGGTCGTCGTTTATTCTTCCCAAAAGCCAACTTACCTTGGGCCGTCGTTTATTCTTCCCAATGGTTATCTTGGTACCTCGGGCCGTCATTTATTCTTCCCGAATGTTATCTCATTTTGGGCCGTTGTTTATTCTTCCCAAAAGCGGACTTACCTTGGGCCGTCGTTTATTCTTCCCAATGGTTATCTTATTAACTCAGGCCGACGTTTATTCTTCCCTGTAGGTTATCTCATTTTTATGCCGTCATTTATTCTTCCTAAAAGCCAACTTACCTTGGGCCGTTGTTTATTATTCCAAACGATTATCTTGTTACCTCGGGCCGTCGTTTATTCTTCTCGCAGGTTATCTCATTTTGGGCCTTCGTTTATTCTTCCCAAAAGTCAACTTACCTTGGACCGTCGTTTATTCTTCCCAAAGGTTATCTTGTTACCTCGGGCCATCGTTTATTCTTCCCGCAAGTTATCTCATCTTGGGCCGTCGTTTATTCTTCCCAATGGTTATCTTGTTACCTCTGGCCGTCGTTTATTCTTCCCGCAGGTTATCTCATTTTGGGCCGTCGTTTATTCTTCCCAATGGTTATCTTGTTACCTTGGGCCGTCGTTTATTCTTCCCGAAGGTTATATCATTTTGTCCCGTCGATTATTCTTCCCAAAAATCAACTTACCTTGGGCCGTCGTTTATTCTTCCCAATGGTTATTTTGTTACCTCGGGCCGTCGTTTATTCTTCCCGAGGTTATCTCATTTTGGGCCGTCGATTATTCTTCCCAAAAGTGAACTTACCTTGGGCCGTCGTTTATTCTTCCCAATGGTTATCTTGTTACATCGGGCCATCGTTTATTCTTCCCGAAGGTTATCTCATTTTGGGCCGTCGTTTATTCTTCCCAAAAGTCAACTTACCTTGGGCCGTCGTTTATTCTTCACAAAGGTTATCTTATTACCTGGGGTCGTCGTTTATTCTTCCCGAAGGTTATCTCATTTTTGGGCCGTCGTTTATTCTTCCCAAAAGCCAACTTACCTTTGGCCGTCATTTATTCTTCCCAATGGTTATCTTGGTACCTCGGGCCGTCATTTATTCTTCCCGAAGGTTATCTCATTTTGGGCCGTTGTTTATTCTTCCCAAAACCCAACTTACCTTGGGCCGTCGTTTATACTTCCCAATGGTTATCTTATTAACTCAGGCCGACGTTTATTCTTCCCTGTGGTTATCTCATTTTTATGCTGTCGTTTATTCTTCCTAAAAGCGAACTTACCTTGGGCCGTCGTTTATTATTCCAAACGGTTATCTTGTTACCTCGGGCCGTCGTTTATTCTTCTCGCAGGTTATCTCATTTTGGGCCTTCGTTTATTCTTCCCAAAAGTCAACTTACCTTGGGCCGTCGTTTATTCTTCCCAATGGTTATCTTGTTACCTCGGGTCGTCGTTTTTTCTTCCCGCAGGTTATCTCATTTTGGGCCGTCGTTTATTCTTCCCAAAAGGCAACTTACCTTGGGCCGTTGTTTATTCTTCCCTATGGTTACCTTGCTACCTCGGGCTGTCGTTTATTCTTCCCGAAGGTTATCTCATTTTTGGGTCGTCGTTTATTCTTCCCAAAATCCAACTTACCTTGTGCCGTCGTTTATTCTTACCAATGGTTATTTCGTTACCTCGGGCCGTCGTTTATTCTTCCCGAAGGTTATCTCGTTTCTGGGCCGTCGTTTATCCTTCCCAAAAGCCAACTTACCTTGGGCCGTCGTTTATTCTTCCCAATGGTTATCTTATTAACTCAGGCCGACGTTTATTCTTCCCTGTAGGTTATCTCATTTTTATGTCGTCGTTTATTCTTCCTAAAAGCCAACTTACCTTGGGCCGTCGTTTATTATTCCAAACGGTTATCTTGTTACCTCGGGCCGTCGTTTATTCTTCTCGCAGGTTATCTCATTTTGGGCCTTCGTTTATTCTTCCCAAAAGTCAACTTACCTTGGGCCGTCGTTTATTCTTCCCAATGGTTATCTTGTTACCTCGGGCCGTCGTTTATTCTTCCCGCAGGTTATCTCATTTTGGGCCGTCGTTTATTCTTCCCAATGGTTATCTTGTTACCTCGGGCCGTCGTTTATTCTTCCCGAAGGTTATATCATTTTGTCCCGTCGATTATTCTTCCCAAAAATCAACTTACCTTGGGCCGTCGTTTATTCTTCCCAATGGTTATTTTGTTACCTCGGGCCGTCGTTTATTCTTCCCGAAGGTTATCTCATTTTGGGCCGTCGTTTATTCTTCCCAAAAGTCAACTTACCTTGGGCCGTCGTTTATTCTTCCCTATGGTTACCTTGCTACCTCGGGCTGTCGTTTATTCTTCCCGAAGGTTATCTCATTTTTGGGTCGTCGTTTATTCTTCCCAAAATCCAACTTACCTTGTGCCGTCGTTTATTCTTCCCAATGGTTATTTCGTTACCTCGGGCCGTCGTTTATTCTTCCCGAAGGTTATCTCGTTTTTGGGCCGTCGTTTATCCTTCCCAAAAGCCAACTTACCTTGGGCCGTCGTTTATTCTTCCCAATGGTTATCTTATTAACTCAGGCCGACGTTTATTCTTCCCTGTAGGTTATCTCATTTTTATGCCGTCGTTTATTCTTCCTAAAATCCAACTTACCTTGGGCCGTCGTTTATTATTCCAAACGGTTATCTTGTTACCTCGGGCCGTCGTTTATTCTTCTCGCAGGTTATCTCATTTTGGGCCTTCGTTTATTCTTCCCAAAAGTCAACTTACCTTGGGCCGTCGTTTATTCTTCCCAATGGTTATCTTGTTACCTCGGGCCGTCGTTTATTCTTCCCGCAGGTTATCTCATTTTGGGCCGTCGTTTATTCTTCCCAATGGTTATCTTGTTACCTCGGGCCGTGGTTTATTCTTCCCGAAGGTTATATCATTTTGTCCCGTCGATTATTCTTCCCAAAAATCAACTTACCTTGGGCCGTCGTTTATTCTTCCCAAAAGTCAACTTACCTTGGGCCGTCGTTTATTCTTCCCAATGGTTATCTTGTTACATCGGGCCATCGTTTATTCTTCCCGAAGGTTATCTCATTTTGGGCCGTCGTTTATTCTTCCCAAAAGTCAACTTACCTTGGGCCGTCTTTTATTCTTCACAAAGGTTATCTTATTACCTCGGGCCATCGTTTATTCTTCCCGAAGGTTATCTCATTTTTGGGTCGTCGTTTATTCTTCCCAAAAGCCAACTTACCTTGGGCCGTCGTTTATTCTTCCCAATGGTTATCTTGGTACCTCGGGCCGTCATTTATTCTTCCCGAATGTTATCTCATTTTGGGCCGTTGTTTATTCTTCCCAAAAGCGGACTTACCTTGGGCCGTCGTTTATTCTTCCCAATGGTTATCTTATTAACTCAGGCCGACGTTTATTCTTCCCTGTAGGTTATCTCATTTTTATGCCGTCATTTATTCTTCCTAAAAGCCAACTTACCTTGGGCCGTTGTTTATTATTCCAAACGGTTATCTTGTTACCTCGGGCCGTCGTTTATTCTTCTCGCAGGTTATCTCATTTTGGGCCTTCGTTTATTCTTCCCAAAAGTCAACTTACCTTGGGTCGTCGTTTATTCTTCCCAATGGTTATCTTGTTACCTCGGGCCATCGTTTATTCTTCCCGCAGGTTATCTCATCTTGGGCCGTCGTTTATTCTTCCCAATGGTTATCTTGTTACCTCGGGCCGTCGTTTATTCTTCTCGCAGGTTATCTCATTTTGGGCCGTCGTTTATTCTTCCCAATGGTTATCTTGTTACCTTGGGCCGTCGTTTATTCTTCCCGAAGGTTATATCATTTTGTCCCGTCGATTATTCTTCCCAAAAATCAACTTACCTTGGGACGTCATTTATTCTTCCCAATGGTTATCTTGTTACCTCGGGCCGTCGTTTATTCTTCCCGCAGGTTATCTCATTTTGGGCCGTCGTTTATTCTTCCCAATGGTTATCTTGTTACCTCGGGCCATCGTTTATTCTTCCCGAAGGTTATATCATTTTGTCCCGTCGATTATTCTTCCCAAAAATCAACTTACCTTGGGCCGTCGTTTATTCTTCCCAATGGTTATTTTGTTACCTCGGGCCGTCGTTTATTCTTCCCGAAGGTTATCTCATTTTGGGCCGTCGTTTATTCTTCCCAAAAGTCAACTTACCTTGGGCCGTCGTTTATTCTTCCCTATGGTTACCTTGCTACCTCGGGCTGTCGTTTATTCTTCCCGAAGGTTATCTCATTTTTGGGTCGTCGTTTATTCTTCCCAAAATCCAACTTACCTTGTGCCGTCGTTTATTCTTCCCAATGGTTATTTCGTTACCTCGGGCCGTCGTTTATTCTTCCCGAAGGTTATCTCGTTTTTGGGCCGTCGTTTATCCTTCCCAAAAGGCAACTTACCTTGGGCCGTCGTTTATTCTTCCCAATGGTTATCTTATTAACTCAGGCCGACGTTTATTCTTCCCTGTAGGTTATCTCATTTTTATGCCGTCGTTTATTCTTCCTAAAATCCAACTTACCTTGGGCCGTCGTTTATTATTCCAAACGGTTATCTTGTTACCTCGGGCCGTCGTTTATTCTTCTCGCAGGTTATCTCATTTTGGGCCTTCGTTTATTCTTCCCAAAATTCAACTTACCTTGGGCCGTCGTTTATTCTTCCCAATGGTTATCTTGTTACCTCGGGCCGTCGTTTATTCTTCCCGCAGGTTATCTCATTTTGGGCCGTCGTTTATTCTTCCCAATGGTTATCTTGTTACCTCGGGCCGTCGTTTATTCTTCCCGAAGGTTATATCATTTTGTCCCGTCGATTATTCTTCCCAAAAATCAACTTACCTTGGGCCGTCGTTTATTCTTCCCAATGGTTATTTTGTTACCTCGGGCCATCGTTTATTCTTCCCGAAGGTTATCTCATTTTGGGCCGTCGTTTATTCTTCCCAAAAGTCAACTTACCTTGGGCCGTCGTTTATTCTTCCCAATGGTTATCTTGTTACATCGGGCCATCGTTTATTCTTCCCGAAGGTTATCTCATTTTGGGCCGTCGTTTATTCTTCCCAAAAGTCAACTTACCTTGGGCCGTCGTTTATTCTTCCCAATGGTTATCTTGTTACCTCGGGCCGTCGTTTATTCTTCCCGCAGGTTATCTCATTTTGGGCCGTCGTTTATTCTTCCCAATGGTTATCTTGTTACCTCGGGCCGTCGTTTATTCTTCCCGAAGGTTATATCATTTTGTCACGTCGATTATTCTTCCCAAAAATCAACTTACCTTGGGCCGTCGTTTATTCTTCCCAATGGTTATTTTGTTACCTCGGGTCGTCGTTTATTCTTCCCGAAGGTTATCTCATTTTGGGCCGTCGTTTATTCTTCCCAAAAGTCAACTTACCTTGGTCCGTCGTTTATTCTTCCCAATGGTTATCTTGTTACATCGGGCCATTGTTTATTCTTCCCGAAGGTTATCTAATTTTGGGCCGTCGTTTATTCTTCCCAAAAGTCAACTTACCTTGGGCCGTCTTTTATTCTTCACAAAGGTTATCTTATTACCTCGGGCCATCGTTTATTCTTCCCGAAGGTTATCTCATTTTTGGGTCGTCGTTTATTCTTCCCAAAAGCCAACTTACCTTGGGCCGTCGTTTATTCTTCCCAATGGTTATCTTGGTACCTCGGGCCGTCATTTATTCTTCCCGAAGGTTATCTCATTTTGGGCCGTTGTTTATTCTTCCCAAAAGCCGACTTACCTTGGGCCGTTGTTTATTCTTCCCAATGGTTATCTTATTAACTCAGGCCGACGTTTATTCTTCCCTGTAGGTTATCTCATTTTTATGCCGTCATTTATTCTTCCTAAAAGCCAACTTACCTTGGGCCGTTGTTTATTATTCCAAACGGTTATCTTGTTACCTCGGGCCGTCGTTTATTCTTCTCGCAGGTTTTCTCATTTTGGGCCTTCGTTTATTCTTCCCAAAAGTCAACTTACCTTGGGCCGTCATTTATTCTTCCCAATGGTTATCTTGTTACCTCGGGCCATCGTTTATTCTTCCCGCAGGTTATCTCATCTTGGGCCGTCGTTTATTCTTCCCAATGGTTATCTTGTTACCTCGGGCCGTCGTTTATTCTTCCCGCAGGTTATCTCATTTTGGGCCGTCGTTTATTCTTCCCAATGGTTATCTTGTTACCTTGGGCCGTCGTTTATTCTTCCCGAAGGTTATATCATTTTGTCCCGTCGTTTATTCTTCCCAATGGTTATTTTGTTACCTCGGGCCGTCGTTTATTCTTCCCGAGGTTATCTCATTTTGGGCCGTCGATTATTCTTCCCAAAAGTGAACTTACCTTGGGCCGTCGTTTATTCTTCCCAATGGTTATCTTGTTACATCGGGCCATCGTTTATTCTTCCCGAAGGTTATCTCGTTTTTGGGCCGTCGTTTATCCTTCCCAAAAGCCAACTTACCTTGGGCCGTCGTTTATTCTTCCCAATGGTTATCTTATTAACTCAGGCCGACGTTTATTCTTCCCTGTAGGTTATCTCATTTTTATGCCGTCGTTTATTCTTCCTAAAAGCCAACTTACCTTGGGCCGTCGTTTATTATTCCAAACGGTTATCTTGTTACCTCGGGCCGTCGTTTATTCTTCTCGCAGGTTATCTCATTTTGGGCCTTCGTTTATTCTTCCCAAAAGTCAACTTACCTTGGGCCGTCGTTTATTCTTCCCAATGGTTATCTTGTTACCTCGGGCCGTCGTTTATTCTTCCCGCAGGTTATCTCATTTTGGGCCGTCGTTTATTCTTCCCAATGGTTATCTTGTTACCTCGGGCCGTCGTTTATTCTTCCCGAAGGTTATATCATTTTGTCACGTCGATTATTCTTCCCAAAAATCAACTTACCTTGGGCCGTCGTTTATTCTTCCCAATGGTTATTTTGTTACCTCGGGCCGTCGTTTATTCTTCCCGAAGGTTATCTCATTTTGGGCCGTCGTTTATTCGTCCCAAAAGTCAACTTACCTTGGTCCGTCGTTTATTCTTCCCAATGGTTATCTTGTTACATCGGGCCATGGTTTATTCTTCCCGAAGGTTATCTAATTTTGGGCCGTCGTTTATTCTTCCCAAAAGTCAACTTACCTTGGGCCGTCTTTTATTCTTCACAAAGGTTATCTTATTACCTCGGGCCATCGTTTATTCTTCCCGAAGGGTATCTCATTTTTGGGTCGTCGTTTATTCTTCCCAAAAGCCAACTTACCTTGGGCCGTCGTTTATTCTTCCCAATGGTTATCTTGGTACCTCGGGCCGTCATTTATTCTTCCCGAAGGTTATCTCATTTTGGGCCGTTGTTTATTCTTCCCAAAAGCCGACTTACCTTGGGCCGTCATTTATTCTTCCCAATGGTTATCTTATTAACTCAGGCCGACGTTTATTCTTCCCTGTAGGTTATCTCATTTTTATGCCGTCATTTATTCTTCCTAAAAGCCAACTTATCTTTGGCCGTTGTTTATTATTCCAAACGGTTATCTTGTTACCTCGGGCCGTCGTTTATTCTTCTCGCAGGTTATCTCATTTTGGGCCTTCGTTTATTCTTCCCAAAAGTCAACTTACCTTGGGCCGTCGTTTATTCTTCCCAATGGTTATCTTGTTACCTCGGGCCATCGTTTATTCTTCCCGCAGGTTATCTCATCTTGGGCCGTCGTTTATTCTTCCCAATGGTTATCTTGTTACCTCGGGCCGTCGTTTATTCTTCCCGCAGGTTATCTCATTTTGGGCCGTCGTTTATTCTTCCCAATGGTTATCTTGTTACCTTGGGCCGTCGTTTATTCTTCCCGAAGGTTATATCATTTTGTCCCGTCGATTATTCTTCCCAAAAATCAACTTACCTTGGGCCGTCGTTTATTCTTCCCAATGGTTATTTTGTTACCTCGGGCCGTCGTTTATTCTTCCCGAGGTTATCTCATTTTGGGCCGTCGATTATTCTTCCCAAAAGTGAACTTACCTTGGGCCGTCGTTTATTCTTCCCAATGGTTATCTTGTTACATCGGGCCATCGTTTATTCTTCCCGAGGTTATCTCATTTTGGGCCGTCGATTATTCTTCCCAAAAGTGAACTTACCTTGGGCCGTCGTTTATTCTTCCCAATGGTTATCTTGTTACATCGGGCCATCGTTTATTCTTCCCGAAGGTTATCTCGTTTTTGGGCCGTCGTTTATCCTTCCCAAAAGCCAACTTACCTTGGGCCGTCGTTTATTCTTCCCAATGGTTATCTTATTAACTCAGGCCGACGTTTATTCTTCCCTGTAGGTTATCTCATTTTTATGCCGTCGTTTATTCTTCCTAAAATCCAACTTACCTTGGGCCGTCGTTTATTATTCCAAACGGTTATCTTGTTACCTCGGGCCGTCGTTTATTCTTCTCGCAGGTTATCTCATTTTGGGCCTTCGTTTATTCTTCCCAAAAGTCAACTTACCTTGGGCCGTCGTTTATTCTTCCCAATGGTTATCTTGTTACCTCGGGCCGTCGTTTATTCTTCCCGCAGGTTATCTCATTTTGGGCCGTCGTTTATTCTTCCCAATGGTTATCTTGTTACCTCGGGCCGTCGTTTATTCTTCCCGAAGTTTATATCATTTTGTCACGTCGATTATTCTTCCCAAAAATCAACTTACCTTGGGCCGTCGTTTATTCTTCCCAATGGTTATTTTGTTACCTCGGGTCGTCGTTTATTCTTCCCAAAGGTTATCTCATTTTGGGCCGTCGTTTATTCTTCCCAAAAGTCAACTTACCTTGGTCCGTTGTTTATTCTTCCCAATGGTTATCTTGTTACATCGGGCCATTGTTTATTCTTCCCGAAGGTTATCTAATTTTGGGCCGTCGTTTATTCTTCCCAAAAGTCAACTTACCTTGGGCCGTCTTTTATTCTTCACAAAGGTTATCTTATTACCTCGGGCCATCGTTTATTCTTCCCGAAGGGTATCTCATTTTTGGGTCGTCGTTTTTTCTTCCCAAAAGCCAACTTACCTTGGGCCGTCGTTTATTCTTCCCAATGGTTATCTTGGTACCTCGGGCCGTCATTTATTCTTCCCGAAGGTTATCTCATTTTGGGCCATTGTTTATTCTTCCCAAAAGCCGACTTACCTTGGGCCGTCATTTATTCTTCCCAATGGTTATCTTATTAACTCAGGCCGACGTTTATTCTTCCCTGTAGGTTATCTCATTTTTATGCCCTCATTTATTCTTCCTAAAAGCCAACTTACCTTGGGCCGTTGTTTATTATTCCAAACGGTTATCTTGTTACCTCGGGCCGTCGTTTATTCTTCTCGCAGGTTATCTCATTTTGGGCCTTCGTTTATTCTTCCCAAAAGTCAACTTACCTTGGGCCGTCGTTTATTCTTCCCAATGGTTATCTTTTTACCTCGGGCCATCGTTTATTCTTCCCGCAGGTTATCTCATCTTGGGCCGTCGTTTATTCTTCCCAATGGTTATCTTGTTACCTCGGGCCGTCGTTTATTCTTCCCGCAGGTTATCTCATTTTGGGCCGTCGTTTATTCTTCCCAATGGTTATCTTGTTACCTTGGGCCGTCGTTTATTCTTCCCGAAGGTTATATCATTTTGTCCCGTCGATTATTCTTCCCAAAAATCAACTTACCTTGGGCCGTCGTTTATTCTTCCCAATGGTTATTTTGTTACCTCGGGCCGTCGTTTATTCTTCCCGAGGTTATCTCATTTTGGGCCGTCGATTATTCTTCCCAAAAGTGAACTTACCTTGGGCCGTCGTTTATTCTTCCCAATGGTTATCTTGTTACATCGGGCCATCGTTTATTCTTCCCGAAGGTTATCTCGTTTTTGGGCCGTCGTTTATCCTTCCCAAAAGCCAACTTACCTTGGGCCGTCGTTTATTCTTCCCAATGGTTATCTTATTAACTCAGGCCGACGTTTATTCTTCCCTGTAGGTTATCTCATTTTTATGCCGTCGTTTATTCTTCCTAAAAGCCAACTTACCTTGGGCCGTCGTTTATTATTCCAAACGGTTATCTTGTTACCTCGGGCCGTCGTTTATTCTTCTCGCAGGTTATCTCATTTTGGGCCTTCGTTTATTCTTCCCAAAAGTCAACTTACCTTGGGCCGTCGTTTATTCTTCATAATGGTTATCTTGTTACCTCGGGCCGTCGTTTATTCTTCCCGCAGGTTATCTCATTTTGGGCCGTCGTTTATTCTTCCCAATGGTTATCTTGTTACCTCGGGCCGTCGTTTATTCTTCCCGAAGGTTATATCATTTTGTCACGTCGATTATTCTTCCCAAAAATCAACTTACCTTGGGCCGTCGTTTATTCTTCCCAATGGTTATTTTGTTACCTCGGGTCGTCGTTTATTCTTCCCAAAGGTTATCTCATTTTGGGCCGTCGTTTATTCTTCCCAAAAGTCAACTTACCTTGGTCCGTCGTTTATTCTTCCCAATGGTTATCTTGTTACATCGGGCCATGGTTTATTCTTCCCGAAGGTTATCTAATTTTGGGTCGTCGTTTATTCTTCCCAAAAGTCAACTTACCTTGGGCCGTCTTTTATTCTTCACAAAGGTTATCTTATTACCTCGGGCCATCGTTTATTCTTCCCGAAGGGTATCTCATTTTTGGGTCGTCGTTTTTTCTTCCCAAAAGCCAACTTACCTTGGGCCGTCGTTTATTCTTCCCAATGGTTATCTTGGTACCTCGGGCCGTCATTTATTCTTCCCGAAGGTTATCTCATTTTGGGCCATTGTTTATTCTTCCCAAAAGCCGACTTACCTTGGGCCGTCATTTATTCTTCCCAATGGTTATCTTATTAACTCAGGCCGACGTTTATTCTTCCCTGTAGGTTATCTCAATTTTATGCCGTCATTTATTCTTCCTAAAAGCCAACTTACCTTGGGCCGTTGTTTATTATTCCAAACGGTTATCTTGTTACCTCGGGCCGTCGTTTATTCTTCTCGCAGGTTATCTCATTTTGGGCCTTCGTTTTTTCTTCCCAAAAGTCAACTTACCTTGGGCCGTCGTTTATTCTTCCCAATGGTTATCTTGTTACCTCGGGCCATCGTTTATTCTTCCCGCAGGTTATCTCATCTTGGGCCGTCGTTTATTCTTCCCAATGGTTATCTTGTTACCTCGGGCCGTCGTTTATTCTTCCCGCAGGTTATCTCATTTTGGGCCGTCGTTTATTCTTCCCAATGGTTATCTTGTTACCTCGGGCCATCGTTTATTCTTCCCGAAGGTTATATCATTTTGTCCCGTCGATTATTCTTCCCAAAAATCAACTTACCTTGGGCCGTCGTTTATTCTTCCCAATGGTTATTTTGTTACCTCGGGCCGTCGTTTATTCTTCCCGAGGTTATCTCATTTTGGGCCGTCGATTATTCTTCCAAAAAGTGAACTTACCTTGGGCCGTCGTTTATTCTTCCCAATGGTTATCTTGTTACATCGGGCCATCGTTTATTCTTCCCGAAGGTTATCTCGTTTTTGGGCCGTCGTTTATCCTTCCCAAAAGCCAACTTACCTTGGGCCGTCGTTTATTCTTCCCAATGGTTATCTTATTAACTCAGTCCGACATTTATTCTTCCCTGTAGGTTATCTCATTTTTATGCCGTCGTTTATTCTTCCTAAAAGCCAACTTACCTTGGGCCGTCGTTTATTATTCCAAACGGTTATCTTGTTACCTCGGGCCGTCGTTTATTCTTCTCGCAGGTTATCTCATTTTGGGCCTTCGTTTATTCTTCCCAAAAGTCAACTTACCTTGGGCCGTCGTTTATTCTTCCCAATGGTTATCTTGTTACCTCAGGCCGTCGTTTATTCTTCCCGCAGGTTATCTCATTTTGGGCCGTCGTTTATTCTTCCCAATGGTTATCTTGTTACCTCGGGCCGTCGTTTATTCTTCCCGAAGGTTATATCATTTTGTCCCGTCGATTATTCTTCCCAAAAATCAACTTACCTTGGGCCGTCGTTTATTCTTCCCAATGGTTATTTTGTTACCTCGGGCCGTCGTTTATTCTTCCCGAAGGTTATCTCATTTTGGGCCGTCGTTTATTCTTCCCAAAAGTCAACTTACCTTGGGCCGTCGTTTATTCTTCCCAATGGTTATCTTGTTACATCGGGCCATGGTTTATTCTTCCCGAAGGTTATCTAATTTTGGGCCGTCGTTTATTCTTCCCAAAAGTCAACTTACCTTGGGCCGTCTTTTATTCTTCACAAAGGTTATCTTATTACCTCGGGCCATCGTTTATTCTTCCCGAAGGGTATCTCATTTTTGGGTCGTCGTTTATTCTTCCCAAAAGCCAAATTACCTTGGGCCGTCGTTTATTCTTCCCAATGGTTATCTTGGTACCTCGGGCCGTCATTTATTCTTCCCGAAGGTTATCTCATTTTGCGTCGTTGTTTATTCTTCCCAAAAGCCAACTTACCTTGGGCCGTCGTTTATTCTTCCCAATGGTTATCTTATTAACTCAGGCCGATGTTTATTCTTCCCTGTAGGTTATCTCATTTTTATGCCGTCATTTATTCTTCCTAAAAGCCAACTTACCTTGGGCCGTTGTTTATTATTCCAAACGATTATCTTGTTACCTCGGGCCGTCGTTTATTCTTCTCGCAGGTTATCTCATTTTGGGCCTTCGTTTATTCTTCCCAAAAGTCAACTTACCTTGGACCGTCGTTTATTCTTCCCAAAGGTTATCTTGTTACCTCGGGCCATCGTTTATTCTTCCCGCAAGTTATCTCATCTTGGGCCGTCGTTTATTCTTCCCAATGGTTATCTTGTTACCTCTGGCCGTCGTTTATTCTTCCCGCAGGTTATCTCATTTTGGGCCGTCGTTTATTCTTCCCAATGGTTATCTTGTTACCTTGGGCCGTCGTTTATTCTTCCCGAAGGTTATATCATTTTGTCCCGTCGATTATTCTTCCCAAAAATCAACTTACCTTGGGCCGTCGTTTATTCTTCCCAATGGTTATTTTGTTACCTCGGGCTGTCGTTTATTCTTCCCGAGGTTATCTCATTTTGGGCCGTCGATTATTCTTCCCAAAAGTGAACTTACCTTGGGCCGTCGTTTATTCTTCCCAATGGTTATCTTGTTACATCGGGCCATCGTTTATTCTTCCCGAAGGTTATCTCATTTTGGGCCGTCGTTTATTCTTCCCAAAAGTCAACTTACCTTGGGCCGTCGTTTATTCTTCACAAAGGTTATCTTATTACCTGGGGTCGTCGTTTATTCTTCCCGAAGGTTATCTCATTTTTGGGCCGTCGTTTATTCTTCCCAAAAGCCAACTTACCTTTGGCCGTCATTTATTCTTCCCAATGGTTATCTTGGTACCTCGGGCCGTCATTTATTCTTCCCGAAGGTTATCTCATTTTGGGCCGTTGTTTATTCTTCCCAAAACCCAACTTACCTTGGGCCGTCGTTTATACTTCCCAATGGTTATCTTATTAACTCAGGCCGACGTTTATTCTTCCCTGTGGTTATCTCATTTTTATGCTGTCGTTTATTCTTCCTAAAAGCGAACTTACCTTGGGCCGTCGTTTATTATTCCAAACGGTTATCTTGTTACCTCGGGCCGTCGTTTATTCTTCTCGCAGGTTATCTCATTTTGGGCCTTCGTTTATTCTTCCCAAAAGTCAACTTACCTTGGGCCGTCGTTTATTCTTCCCAATGGTTATCTTGTTACCTCGGGTCGTCGTTTTTTCTTCCCGCAGGTTATCTCATTTTGGGCCGTCGTTTATTCTTCCCAAAAGTCAACTTACCTTGGGCCGTTGTTTATTCTTCCCTATGGTTACCTTGCTACCTCGGGCTGTCGTTTATTCTTCCCGAAGGTTATCTCATTTTTGGGTCGTCGTTTATTCTTCCCAAAATCCAACTTACCTTGTGCCGTCGTTTATTCTTACCAATGGTTATTTCGTTACCTCGGGCCGTCGTTTATTCTTCCCGAAGGTTATCTCGTTTTTGGGCCGTCGTTTATCCTTCCCAAAAGCCAACTTACCTTGGGCCGTCGTTTATTCTTCCCAATGGTTATCTTATTAACTCAGGCCGACGTTTATTCTTCCCTGTAGGTTATCTCATTTTTATGTCGTCGTTTATTCTTCCTAAAAGCCAACTTACCTTGGGCCGTCGTTTATTATTCCAAACGGTTATCTTGTTACCTCGGGCCGTCGTTTATTCTTCTCGCAGGTTATCTCATTTTGGGCCTTCGTTTATTCTTCCCAAAAGTCAACTTACCTTGGGCCGTCGTTTATTCTTCCCAATGGTTATCTTGTTACCTCGGGCCGTCGTTTATTCTTCCCGCAGGTTATCTCATTTTGGGCCGTCGTTTATTCTTCCCAATGGTTATCTTGTTACCTCGGGCCGTCGTTTATTCTTCCCGAAGGTTATATCATTTTGTCCCGTCGATTATTCTTCCCAAAAATCAACTTACCTTGGGCCGTCGTTTATTCTTCCCAATGGTTATTTTGTTACCTCGGGCCGTCGTTTATTCTTCCCGAAGGTTATCTCATTTTGGGCCGTCGTTTATTCTTCCCAAAAGTCAACTTACCTTGGGCCGTCGTTTATTCTTCCCTATGGTTACCTTGCTACCTCGGGCTGTCGTTTATTCTTCCCGAAGGTTATCTCATTTTTGGGTCGTCGTTTATTCTTCCCAAAATCCAACTTACCTTGTGCCGTCGTTTATTCTTCCCAATGGTTATTTCGTTACCTCGGGCCGTCGTTTATTCTTCCCGAAGGTTATCTCGTTTTTGGGCCGTCGTTTATCCTTCCCAAAAGCCAACTTACCTTGGGCCGTCGTTTATTCTTCCCAATGGTTATCTTATTAACTCAGGCCGACGTTTATTCTTCCCTGTAGGTTATCTCATTTTTATGCCGTCGTTTATTCTTCCTAAAATCCAACTTACCTTGGGCCGTCGTTTATTATTCCAAACGGTTATCTTGTTACCTCGGGCCGTCGTTTATTCTTCTCGCAGGTTATCTCATTTTGGGCCTTCGTTTATTCTTCCCAAAAGTCAACTTACCTTGGGCCGTCGTTTATTCTTCCCAATGGTTATCTTGTTACCTCGGGCCGTCGTTTATTCTTCCCGCAGGTTATCTCATTTTGGGCCGTCGTTTATTCTTCCCAATGGTTATCTTGTTACCTCGGGCCGTGGTTTATTCTTCCCGAAGGTTATATCATTTTGTCCCGTCGATTATTCTTCCCAAAAATCA
This sequence comes from Lathyrus aphaca, assembly GCA_963966055.1. NCBI lineage: Eukaryota > Viridiplantae > Streptophyta > Magnoliopsida > Fabales > Fabaceae > Lathyrus > Lathyrus aphaca. The sequence goes on from OZ014523.1 coordinate 169,645,089, forward strand.
ACTTACCTTGGGCCGTCGTTTATTCTTCCCAAAAGTCAACTTACCTTGGGCCGTCGTTTATTCTTCCCAATGGTTATCTTGTTACATCGGGCCGTCGTTTATTCTTCCCGAAGGTTATCTCATTTTGGGCCGTCGTTTATTCTTCCCAAAAGTCAACTTACCTTGGGCCGTCTTTTATTCTTCACAAAGGTTATCTTATTACCTCGGGCCATCGTTTATTCTTCCCGAAGGTTATCTCATTTTTGGGTCGTCGTTTATTCTTCCCAAAAGCCAACTTACCTTGGGCCGTCGTTTATTCTTCCCAATGGTTATCTTGGTACCTCGGGCCGTCATTTATTCTTCCCGAATGTTATCTCATTTTGGGCCGTTGTTTATTCTTCCCAAAAGCGGACTTACCTTGGGCCGTCGTTTATTCTTCCCAATGGTTATCTTATTAACTCAGGCCGACGTTTATTCTTCCCTGTAGGTTATCTCATTTTTATGCCGTCATTTATTCTTCCTAAAAGCCAACTTACCTTGGGCCGTTGTTTATTATTCCAAACGGTTATCTTGTTACCTCGGGCCGTCGTTTATTCTTCTCGCAGGTTATCTCATTTTGGGCCTTCGTTTATTCTTCCCAAAAGTCAACTTACCTTGGGCCGTCGTTTATTCTTCCCAATGGTTATCTTGTTACCTCGGGCCATCGTTTATTCTTCCCGCAGGTTATCTCATCTTGGGCCGTCGTTTATTCTTCCCAATGGTTATCTTGTTACCTCGGGCCGTCGTTTATTCTTCTCGCAGGTTATCTCATTTTGGGCCGTCGTTTATTCTTCCCAATGGTTATCTTGTTACCTTGGGCCGTCGTTTATTCTTCCCGAAGGTTATATCATTTTGTCCCGTCGATTATTCTTCCCAAAAATCAACTTACCTTGGGCCGTCATTTATTCTTCCCAATGGTTATCTTGTTACCTCGGGCCGTCGTTTATTCTTCCCGCAGGTTATCTCATTTTGGGCCGTCGTTTATTCTTCCCAATGGTTATCTTGTTACCTCGGGCCATCGTTTATTCTTCCCGAAGGTTATATCATTTTGTCCCGTCGATTATTCTTCCCAAAAATCAACTTACCTTGGGCCGTCGTTTATTCTTCCCAATGGTTATTTTGTTACCTCGGGCCGTCGTTTATTCTTCCCGAAGGTTATCTCATTTTGGGCCGTCGTTTATTCTTCCCAAAAGTCAACTTACCTTGGGCCGTCGTTTATTCTTCCCTATGGTTACCTTGCTACCTCGGGCTGTCGTTTATTCTTCCCGAAGGTTATCTCATTTTTGGGTCGTCGTTTATTCTTCCCAAAATCCAACTTACCTTGTGCCGTCGTTTATTCTTCCCAATGGTTATTTCGTTACCTCGGGCCGTCGTTTATTCTTCCCGAAGGTTATCTCGTTTTTGGGCCGTCGTTTATCCTTCCCAAAAGGCAACTTACCTTGGGCCGTCGTTTATTCTTCCCAATGGTTATCTTATTAACTCAGGCCGACGTTTATTCTTCCCTGTAGGTTATCTCATTTTTATGCCGTCGTTTATTCTTCCTAAAATCCAACTTACCTTGGGCCGTCGTTTATTATTCCAAACGGTTATCTTGTTACCTCGGGCCGTCGTTTATTCTTCTCGCAGGTTATCTCATTTTGGGCCTTCGTTTATTCTTCCCAAAATTCAACTTACCTTGGGCCGTCGTTTATTCTTCCCAATGGTTATCTTGTTACCTCGGGCCGTCGTTTATTCTTCCCGCAGGTTATCTCATTTTGGGCCGTCGTTTATTCTTCCCAATGGTTATCTTGTTACCTCGGGCCGTCGTTTATTCTTCCCGAAGGTTATATCATTTTGTCCCGTCGATTATTCTTCCCAAAAATCAACTTACCTTGGGCCGTCGTTTATTCTTCCCAATGGTTATTTTGTTACCTCGGGCCATCGTTTATTCTTCCCGAAGGTTATCTCATTTTGGGCCGTCGTTTATTCTTCCCAAAAGTCAACTTACCTTGGGCCGTCGTTTATTCTTCCCAATGGTTATCTTGTTACATCGGGCCATCGTTTATTCTTCCCGAAGGTTATCTCATTTTGGGCCGTCGTTTATTCTTCCCAAAAGTCAACTTACCTTGGGCCGTCTTTTATTCTTCACAAAGGTTATCTTATTACCTCGGGCCATCGTTTATTCTTCCCGAAGGTTATCTCATTTTTGGGTCGTCGTTTATTCTTCCCAAAAGCCAACTTACCTTGGGCCGTCGTTTATTCTTCCCAATGGTTATCTTGGTACCTCGGGCCGTCATTTATTCTTCCCGAAGGTTATCTCATTTTGGGCCGTTGTTTATTCTTCCCAAAAGCGGACTTACCTTGGGCCGTCGTTTATTCTTCCCAATGGTTATCTTATTAACTCAGGCCGACGTTTATTCTTCCCTGTAGGTTATCTCATTTTTATGCCGTCATTTATTCTTCCTAAAAGCCAACTTACCTTGGGCCGTTGTTTATTATTGCAAACGGTTATCTTGTTACCTCGGGCCGTCGTTTATTCTTCTCGCAGGTTATCTCATTTTGGGCCTTCGTTTATTCTTCCCAAAAGTCAACTTACCTTGGGCCGTCGTTTATTCTTCCCAATGGTTATCTTGTTACCTCGGGCCATCGTTTATTCTTCCCGCAGGTTATCTCATCTTGGGCCGTCGTTTATTCTTCCCAATGGTTATCTTGTTACCTCGGGCCGTCGTTTATTCTTCTCGCAGGTTATCTCATTTTGGGCCGTCGTTTATTCTTCCCAATGGTTATCTTGTTACCTTGGGCCGTCGTTTATTCTTCCCGAAGGTTATATCATTTTGTCCCGTCGATTATTCTTCCCAAAAATCAACTTACCTTGGGCCGTCGTTTATTCTTCCCAATGGTTATCTTGTTACCTCGGGCCGTCGTTTATTCTTCCCGCAGGTTATCTCATTTTGGGCCGTCGTTTATTCTTCCCAATGGTTATCTTGTTACCTCGGGCCATCGTTTATTCTTCCTGAAGGTTATATCATTTTGTCCCGTCGATTATTCTTCCCAAAAATCAACTTACCTTGGGCCGTCATTTATTCTTCCCAATGGTTATTTTGTTACCTCGGGCCGTCGTTTATTCTTCCCGAAGGTTATCTCATTTTTGGGTCGTCGTTTATTCTTCCCAAAATCCAACTTACCTTGTGCCGTCGTTTATTCTTCCCAATGGTTATTTCGTTACCTCGGGCCGTCGTTTATTCTTCCCGAAGGTTATCTCGTTTTTGGGCCGTCGTTTATCCTTCCCAAAAGCCAACTTACCTTGGGCCGTCGTTTATTCTTCCCAATGGTTATCTTCTTAACTCAGGCCGACGTTTATTCTTCCCTGTAGGTTATCTCATTTTTATGCCGTCGTTTATTCTTCCTAAAAGCCAACTTACCTTGGGCCGTCGTTTATTATTCCAAACGGTTATCTTGTTACCTCGGGCCGTCGTTTATTCTTCTCGCAGGTTATCTCATTTTGGGCCTTCGTTTATTCTTCCCAAAAGTCAACTTACCTTGGGCCGTCGTTTATTCTTCCCAATGGTTATCTTGTTACCTCGGGCCGTCGTTTATTCTTCCCGCAGGTTATCACATTTTGGGCCGTCGTTTATTCTTCCCAATGGTTATCTTGTTACCTCGGGCCGTCGTTTATTCTTCCCGAAGGTTATATCATTTTGTCCCGTCGATTATTCTTCCCAAAAATCAACTTACCTTGGGCCGTCGTTTATTCTTCCCAATGGTTATTTTGTTACCTCGGGCCGTCGTTTATTCTTCCCGAAGGTTATCTCATTTTGGGCCGTCGTTTATTCTTCCCAAAAGTCGTCTTACCTTGGGCCGTCGTTTATTCTTCACAATGGTTATCTTGTTACATCGGGCCATCGTTTATTCTTCCCGAAGGTTATCTCATTTTGGGCCGTCGTTTATTCTTCCCAAAAGTCAACTTACCTTGGGCTGTCTTTTATTCTTCACAAAGGTTATCTTATTACCTCGGGCCATCGTTTATTCTTCCCGAAGGTTATCTCATTTTTGGGTCGTCGTTTATTCTTCCCAAAAGCCAACTTACCTTGGGCCGTCGTTTATTCTTCCCAATGGTTATCTTGGTACCTCGGGCCGTCATTTATTCTTCCCGAAGGTTATCTCATTTTGGGCCGTTGTTTATTCTTCCCAAAAGCGGACTTACCTTGGGCTGTCGTTTATTCTTCCCAATGGTTATCATATTAACTCAGGCCGACGTTTATTCTTCCCTGTAGGTTATCTCATTTTTATGCCGTCATTTATTCTTCCTAAAAGCCAACTTACCTTGGGCCGTTGTTTATTATTGCAAACGGTTATCTTGTTACCTCGGGCCGTCGTTTATTCTTCTCGCAGGTTATCTCATTTTGGGCCTTCGTTTATTCTTCCCAAAAGTCAACTTACCTTGGGCCGTCGTTTATTCTTCCCAATGGTTATCTTGTTACCTCGGGCCATCGTTTATTCTTCCCGCAGGTTATCTCATCTTGGGCCGTCGTTTATTCTTCCCAATGGTTATCTTGTTACCTCGGGCCGTCGTTTATTCTTCTCGCAGGTTATCTCATTTTGGGCCGTCGTTTATTCTTCCCAATGGTTATCTTGTTACCTTGGGCCGTCGTTTATTCTTCCCGAAGGTTATATCATTTTGTCCCGTCGATTATTCTTCCCAAAAATCAACTTACCTTGGGCCGTCGTTTATTCTTCCCAATGGTTATCTTGTTACCTCGGGCCGTCGTTTATTCTTCCCGCAGGTTATCTCTTTTTGGGCCGTCGTTTATTCTTCCCAATGGTTATCTTGTTACCTCGGGCCATCGTTTATTCTTCCTGAAGGTTATATCATTTTGTCCCGTCGATTATTCTTCCCAAAAATCAACTTACCTTGGGCCGTCGTTTATTCTTCCCAATGGTTATTTTGTTACCTCGGGCCGTCGTTTATTCTTCCCGAAGGTTATCTCATTTTTGGGTCGTCGTTTATTCTTCCCAAAATCCAACTTACCTTGTGCCGTCGTTTATTCTTCCCAATGGTTATTTCGTTACCTCGGGCCGTCGTTTATTCTTCCCGAAGGTTATCTCGTTTTTGGGCCGTCGTTTATCCTTCCCAAAAGCCAACTTACCTTGGGCCGTCGTTTATTCTTCCCAATTGTTATCTTATTAACTCAGGCCGACGTTTATTCTTCCCTGTAGGTTATCTCATTTTTATGCCGTCGTTTATTCTTCCTAAAAGCCAACTTACCTTGGGCCGTCGTTTATTATTCCAAACGGTTATCTTGTTACCTCGGGCCGTCGTTTATTCTTCTCGCAGGTTATCTCATTTTGGGCCTTCGTTTATTCTTCCCAAAAGTCAACTTACCTTGGGCCGTCGTTTATTCTTCCCAATGGTTATCTTGTTACCTCGGGCCGTCGTTTATTCTTCCCGCAGGTTATCACATTTTGGGCCGTCGTTTATTCTTCCCAATGGTTATCTTGTTACCTCGGGCCGTCGTTTATTCTTCCCGAAGGTTATATCATTTTGTCCCGTCGATTATTCTTCCCAAAAATCAACTTACCTTGGGCCGTCGTTTATTCTTCCCAATGGTTATTTTGTTACCTCGGGCCGTCGTTTATTCTTCCCGAAGGTTATCTCATTTTGGGCCGTCGTTTATTCTTCCCAAAAGTCAACTTACCTTGGGCCGTTGTTTATTCTTCCCAATGGTTATCTTGTTACATCGGGCCATCGTTTATTCTTCCCGAAGGTTATCTCATTTTGGGCCGTCGTTTATTCTTCCCAAAAGTCAACTTACCTTGGGCTGTCTTTTATTCTTCACAAAGGTTATCTTATTACCTCGGGCCATCGTTTATTCTTCCCGAAGGTTATCTCATTTTTGGGTCGTCGTTTATTCTTCCCAAAAGCCAACTTACCTTGGGCCGTCGTTTATTCTTCCCAATGGTTAACTTGTTACCTCGGGCCATCGTTTATTCTTCCTGCAGGTTATCTCATCTTGGGCCGTCGTTTATTCTTCCCAATGGTTATCTTGTTACCTCGGGCCGTCGTTTATTCTTCTCGCAGGTTATCTCATTTTGGGCCGTCGTTTATTCTTCCCAATGGTTATCTTGTTACCTTGGGCCGTCGTTTATTCTTCCCGAAGGTTATATCATTTTGTCCCGTCGATTATTCTTCCCAAAAATCAACTTACCTTGGGCCGTCGTTTATTCTTCCCAATGGTTATCTTGTTACCTCGGGCCGTCGTTTATTCTTCCCGCAGGTTATCTCATTTTGGGCCGTCGTTTATTCTTCCCAATGGTTATCTTGTTACCTCGGGCCATCGTTTATTCTTCCTGAAGGTTATATCATTTTGTCCCGTCGATTATTCTTCCCAAAAATCAACTTACCTTGGGCCGTCGTTTATTCTTCCCAATGGTTATTTTGTTACCTCGGGCCGTCGTTTATTCTTCCCGAAGGTTATCTCATTTTTGGGTCGTCGTTTATTCTTCCCAAAATCCAACTTACCTTGTGCCGTCGTTTATTCTTCCCAATGGTTATTTCGTTACCTCGGGCCGTCGTTTATTCTTCCCGAAGGTTATCTCGTTTTTGGGCCGTCGTTTATCCTTCCCAAAAGCCAACTTACCTTGGGCCGTCGTTTATTCTTCCCAATGGTTATCTTATTAACTCAGGCCGACGTTTATTCTTCCCTGTAGGTTATCTCATTTTTATGTCGTCGTTTATTCTTCCTAAAAGCCAACTTACCTTGGGCCGTCGTTTATTATTCCAAACGGTTATCTTGTTACCTCGGGCCGTCGTTTATTCTTCTCGCAGGTTATCTCATTTGGGGCCTTCGTTTATTCTTCCCAAAAGTCAACTTACCTTGGGCCGTCGTTTATTCTTCCCAATGGTTATCTTGTTACCTCGGGACGTCGTTTATTCTTCCCGCAGGTTATCACATTTTGGGCCGTCGTTTATTCTTCCCAATGGTTATCTTGTTACCTCGGGCCGTCGTTTATTCTTCCCGAAGGTTATATCATTTTGTCCCGTCGATTATTCTTCCCAAAAATCAACTTACCTTGGGCCGTCGTTTATTCTTCCCAATGGTTATTTTGTTACCTCGGGCCGTCGTTTATTCTTCCCGAAGGTTATCTCATTTTGGGCCGTCGTTTATTCTTCCCAAAAGTCAACTTACCTTGGGCCGTCGTTTATTCTTCCCAATGGTTATCTTGTTACATCGGGCCATCGTTTATTCTTCCCGAAGGTTATCTCATTTTGGGTCGTCGTTTATTCTTCCCAAAAGTCAACTTACCTTGGGCTGTCTTTTATTCTTCACAAAGGTTATCTTATTACCTCGGGCCATCGTTTATTCTTCCCGAAGGTTATCTCATTTTTGGGTCGTCGTTTATTCTTCCCAAAAGCCAACTTACCTTGGGCCGTCGTTTATTCTTCCCAATGGTTATCTTGGTACCTCGGGCCGTCATTTATTCTTCCCGAAGGTTATCTCATTTTGGGCCGTTGTTTATTCTTCCCAAAAGCGGACTTACCTTGGGCCGTCGTTTATTCTTCCCAATGGTTATCTTATTAACTCAGGCCGACGTTTATTCTTCCCTGTAGGTTATCTCATTTTTATGCCGTCATTTATTCTTCCTAAAAGCCAACTTACCTTGGGCCGTTGTTTATTATTGCAAACGGTTATCTTGTTACCTCGGGCCGTCGTTTATTCTTCTCGCAGGTTATCTCATTTTGGGCCTTCGTTTATTCTTCCCAAAAGTCAACTTACCTTGGGCCGTCGTTTATTCTTCCCAATGGTTATCTTGTTACCTCGGGCCATCGTTTATTCTTCCCGCAGGTTATCTCATCTTGGGCCGTCGTTTATTCTTCCCAATGGTTATCTTGTTACCTCGGGCCGTCGTTTATTCTTCTTGCAGGTTATCTCATTTTGGGCCGTCGTTTATTCTTCCCAATGGTTATCTTGTTACCTTGGGCCGTCGTTTATTCTTCCCGAAGGTTATATCATTTTGTCCCGTCGATTATTCTTCCCAAAAATCAACTTACCTTGGGCTGTCGTTTATTCTTCCCAATGGTTATCTTGTTACCTCGGGCCGTCGTTTATTCTTCCCGCAGGTTATCTCTTTTTGGGCCGTCGTTTATTCTTCCCAATGGTTATCTTGTTACCTCGGGCCATCGTTTATTCTTCCTGAAGGTTATATCATTTTGTCCCGTCGATTATTCTTCCCAAAAATCAACTTACCTTGGGCCGTCGTTTATTCTTCCCAATGGTTATTTTGTTACCTCGGGCCGTCGTTTATTCTTCCCGAAGGTTATCTCATTTTTGGGTCGTCGTTTATTCTTCCCAAAATCCAACTTACCTTGTGCCGTCGTTTATTCTTCCCAATGGTTATTTCGTTACCTCGGGCCGTCGTTTATTCTTCCCGAAGGTTATCTCGTTTTTGGGCCGTCGTTTATCCTTCCCAAAAGCCAACTTACCTTGGGCCGTCGTTTATTCTTCCCAATTGTTATCTTATTAACTCAGGCCGACGTTTATTCTTCCCTGTAGGTTATCTCATTTTTATGCCGTCGTTTATTCTTCCTAAAAGCCAACTTACCTTGGGCCGTCGTTTATTATTCCAAACGGTTATCATGTTACCTCGGGCCGTCGTTTATTCTTCTCGCAGGTTATCTCATTTTGGGCCTTCGTTTATTCTTCCCAAAAGTCAACTTACCTTGGGCCGTCGTTTATTCTTCCCAATGGTTATCTTGTTACCTCGGGCCGTCGTTTATTCTTCCCGCAGGTTATCACATTTTGGGTCGTCGTTTATTCTTCCCAATGGTTATCTTGTTACCTCGGGCCGTCGTTTATTCTTCCCGAAGGTTATATCATTTTGTCCCGTCGATTATTCTTCCCAAAAATCAACTTACCTTGGGCCGTCGTTTATTCTTCCCAATGGTTATTTTGTTACCTCGGGCCGTCGTTTATTCTTCCCGAAGGTTATCTCATTTTGGGCCGTCGTTTATTCTTCCCAAAAGTCAACTTACCTTGGGCCGTTGTTTATTCTTCCCAATGGTTATCTTGTTACATCGGGCCATCGTTTATTCTTCCCGAAGGTTATCTCATTTTGGGCCGTCGTTTATTCTTCCCAAAAGTCAACTTACCTTGGGTTGTCTTTTATTCTTCACAAAGGTTATCTTATTACCTCGGGCCATCGTTTATTCTTCCCGAAGGTTATCTCATTTTTGGGTCGTCGTTTATTCTTCCCAAAAGCCAACTTACCTTGGGCCGTCGTTTATTCTTCCCAATGGTTATCTTGGTACCTCGGGCCGTCATTTATTCTTCCCGAAGGTTATCTCATTTTGGGTCGTTGTTTATTCTTCCCAAAAGCCGACTTACCTTGGGCCGTCGTTTATTCTTCCCTATGGTTATCTTATTAACTCAGACCGACGTTTATTCTTCCCTGTAGGTTATCTCATTTTTATGCCGTCATTTATTCTTCCTAAAAGCCAACTTACCTTGGGCCGTTGTTTATTATTCCAAACGGTTATCTTGTTACCTCGGGCCGTCGTTCATTCTTCTCGCAGGTTATCTCATTTTGGGCCTTCGTTTATTCTTCCCAAAAGTCAACTTACCTTGGGCCGTCGTTTACTCTTCCCAATGGTTATCTTGTTACCTCGGGCCATCGTTTATTCTTCCCGCAGGTTATCTCATCTTGGGCCGTCGTTTATTCTTCCCAATGGTTATCTTGTTACCTCGGGCCGTCGTTTATTCTTCTCGCAGGTTATCTCATTTTGGGCCGTCGTTTATTCTTCCCAATGGTTATCTTGTTACCTTGGGCCTTCGTTTATTCTTCCCGAAGATTATATCATTTTGTCCCGTCGATTATTCTTCCCAAAAATCAACTTACCTTGGGCCGTCGTTTATTCTTCCCAATGGTTATTTTGTTACCTCGGGCCGTCGTTTATTCTTCCCGAGGTTATCTCATTTTGGGTCGTCGATTATTCTTCCCAAAAGTGAACTTACCTTGGGCCGTCGTTTATTCTTCCCAATGGTTATCTTGTTACATCGGGCCATCGTTTATTCTTCCCGAAGGTTATCTCATTTTGGGCCGTCGTTTATTCTTCCCAAAAGTCAACTTACCTTGGGCCGTCGTTTATTCTTCACAAAGGTTATCTTATTACTTGGGGTCGAAGTTTATTCTTCCCGAAGGTTATCTTATTTTTGGGCCGTCGTTTATTCTTCCCAAAAGCCAACTTACCTTTGGCCGTCATTTATTCTTCCCAATGGTTATCTTGGTACCTCGGGCCGTCATTTATTCTTCCCGAAGGTTATCTCATTTTGGGCCGTTGTATATTCTTCCCAAAACCCAACTTACCTTGGGCCGTCATTTATTCTTCCCAATGGTTATCTAATTAACTCAGGCCGACGTTTATTCTTCCCTGTAGGTTATCTCATTTTTATGCCGTCATTTATTCTTCCTAAAAGCCAACTTACCTTGGGCCGTTGTTTATTATTCCAAACGGTTATCTTGTTACCTCGGGCCGTCGTTTATTCTTCTCGCAGGTTATCTCATTTTGGGCCTTCGTTTATTCTTCCCAAAAGTCAACTTACCTTGGGCCGTCGTTTATTCTTCCCAATGGTTATCTTGTTACCTCGGGCCATCGTTTATTCTTCCCGCGGGTTATCTCATCTTGGGCCGTCGTTTATTCTTCCCAATGGTTATCTTGTTACCTCGGTCCGTCGTTTATTCTTCTCGCAGGTTATCTCATTTTGTCACGTCGATTATTCTTCCCAAAAATCAACTTACCTTGGGCCGTCGTTTATTCTTCCCAATGGTTATTTTGTTTCCTCGGGTCGTCGTTTATTCTTCCCAAAGGTTATCTCATTTTGGGCCGTCGTTTATTCTTCCCAAAAGTCAACTTACCTTGGTCCGTCGTTTATTCTTCCCAATGGTTATCTTGTTACATCGGGCCATGGTTTATTCTTCCCGAAGGTTATCTAATTTTGGGCCGTCGTTTATTCTTCCCAAAAGTCAACTTACCTTGGGCCGTCTTTTATTCTTCACAAAGGTTATCTTATTACCTCGGGCCATCGTTTATTCTTCCCGAAGGGTATCTCATTTTTGGGTCGTCGTTTTTTCTTCCCAAAAGCCAACTTACCTTGGGCCGTCGTTTATTCTTCCCAATGGTTATCTTGGTACCTCGGGCCGTCATTTATTCTTCCCGAAGGTTATCTCATTTTGGGCCATTGTTTATTCTTCCCAAAAGCCGACTTACCTTGGGCCGTCATTTATTCTTCCCAATGGTTATCTTATTAACTCAGGCCGACGTTTATTCTTCCCTGTAGGTTATCTCAATTTTATGCCGTCATTTATTCTTCCTAAAAGCCAACTTACCTTGGGCCGTTGTTTATTATTCCAAACGGTTATCTTGTTACCTCGGGCCGTCGTTTATTCTTCTCGCAGGTTATCTCATTTTGGGCCTTCGTTTTTTCTTCCCAAAAGTCAACTTACCTTGGGCCGTCGTTTATTCTTCCCAATGGTTATCTTGTTACCTCGGGCCATCGTTTATTCTTCCCGCAGGTTATCTCATCTTGGGCCGTCGTTTATTCTTCCCAATGGTTATCTTGTTACCTCGGGCCGTCGTTTATTCTTCCCGCAGGTTATCTCATTTTGGGCCGTCGTTTATTCTTCCCAATGGTTATCTTGTTACCTCGGGCCATCGTTTATTCTTCCCGAAGGTTATATCATTTTGTCCCGTCGATTATTCTTCCCAAAAATCAACTTACCTTGGGCCGTCGTTTATTCTTCCCAATGGTTATTTTGTTACCTCGGGCCGTCGTTTATTCTTCCCGAGGTTATCTCATTTTGGGCCGTCGATTATTCTTCCAAAAAGTGAACTTACCTTGGGCCGTCGTTTATTCTTCCCAATGGTTATCTTGTTACATCGGGCCATCGTTTATTCTTCCCGAAGGTTATCTCGTTTTTGGGCCGTCGTTTATCCTTCCCAAAAGCCAACTTACCTTGGGCCGTCGTTTATTCTTCCCAATGGTTATCTTATTAACTCAGGCCGACATTTATTCTTCCCTGTAGGTTATCTCATTTTTATGCCGTCGTTTATTCTTCCTAAAAGCCAACTTACCTTGGGCCGTCGTTTATTATTCCAAACGGTTATCTTGTTACCTCGGGCCGTCGTTTATTCTTCTCGCAGGTTATCTCATTTTGGGCCTTCGTTTATTCTTCCCAAAAGTCAACTTACCTTGGGCCGTCGTTTATTCTTCCCAATGGTTATCTTGTTACCTCAGGCCGTCGTTTATTCTTCCCGCAGGTTATCTCATTTTGGGCCGTCGTTTATTCTTCCCAATGGTTATCTTGTTACCTCGGGCCGTCGTTTATTCTTCCCGAAGGTTATATCATTTTGTCCCGTCGATTATTCTTCCCAAAAATCAACTTACCTTGGGCCGTCGTTTATTCTTCCCAATGGTTATTTTGTTACCTCGGGCCGTCGTTTATTCTTCCCGAAGGTTATCTCATTTTGGGCCGTCGTTTATTCTTCCCAAAAGTCAACTTACCTTGGGCCGTCGTTTATTCTTCCCAATGGTTATCTTGTTACATCGGGCCATGGTTTATTCTTCCCGAAGGTTATCTAATTTTGGGCCGTCGTTTATTCTTCCCAAAAGTCAACTTACCTTGGGCCGTCTTTTATTCTTCACAAAGGTTATCTTATTACCTCGGGCCATCGTTTATTCTTCCCGAAGGGTATCTCATTTTTGGGTCGTCGTTTATTCTTCCCAAAAGCCAAATTACCTTGGGCCGTCGTTTATTCTTCCCAATGGTTATCTTGGTACCTCGGGCCGTCATTTATTCTTCCCGAAGGTTATCTCATTTTGCGCCGTTGTTTATTCTTCCCAAAAGCCGACTTACCTTGGGCCGTCGTTTATTCTTCCCAATGGTTATCTTATTAACTCAGGCCGATGTTTATTCTTCCCTGTAGGTTATCTCATTTTTATGCCGTCATTTATTCTTCCTAAAAGCCAACTTACCTTGGGCCGTTGTTTATTATTCCAAACGATTATCTTGTTACCTCGGGCCGTCGTTTATTCTTCTCGCAGGTTATCTCATTTTGGGCCTTCGTTTATTCTTCCCAAAAGTCAACTTACCTTGGACCGTCGTTTATTCTTCCCAAAGGTTATCTTGTTACCTCGGGCCATCGTTTATTCTTCCCGCAAGTTATCTCATCTTGGGCCGTCGTTTATTCTTCCCAATGGTTATCTTGTTACCTCTGGCCGTCGTTTATTCTTCCCGCAGGTTATCTCATTTTGGGCCGTCGTTTATTCTTCCCAATGGTTATCTTGTTACCTTGGGCCGTCGTTTATTCTTCCCGAAGGTTATATCATTTTGTCCCGTCGATTATTCTTCCCAAAAATCAACTTACCTTGGGCCGTCGTTTATTCTTCCCAATGGTTATTTTGTTACCTCGGGCCGTCGTTTATTCTTCCCGAGGTTATCTCATTTTGGGCCGTCGATTATTCTTCCCAAAAGTGAACTTACCTTGGGCCGTCGTTTATTCTTCCCAATGGTTATCTTGTTACATCGGGCCATCGTTTATTCTTCCCGAAGGTTATCTCATTTTGGGCCGTCGTTTATTCTTCCCAAAAGTCAACTTACCTTGGGCCGTCGTTTATTCTTCACAAAGGTTATCTTATTACCTGGGGTCGTCGTTTATTCTTCCCGAAGGTTATCTCATTTTTGGGCCGTCGTTTATTCTTCCCAAAAGCCAACTTACCTTTGGCCGTCATTTATTCTTCCCAATGGTTATCTTGGTACCTCGGGCCGTCATTTATTCTTCCCGAAGGTTATCTCATTTTGGGCCGTTGTTTATTCTTCCCAAAACCCAACTTACCTTGGGCCGTCGTTTATACTTCCCAATGGTTATCTTATTAACTCAGGCCGACGTTTATTCTTCCCTGTGGTTATCTCATTTTTATGCTGTCGTTTATTCTTCCTAAAAGCGAACTTACCTTGGGCCGTCGTTTATTATTCCAAACGGTTATCTTGTTACCTCGGGCCGTCGTTTATTCTTCTCGCAGGTTATCTCATTTTGGGCCTTCGTTTATTCTTCCCAAAAGTCAACTTACCTTGGGCCGTCGTTTATTCTTCCCAATGGTTATCTTGTTACCTCGGGTCGTCGTTTTTTCTTCCCGCAGGTTATCTCATTTTGGGCCGTCGTTTATTCTTCCCAAAAGTCAACTTACCTTGGGCCGTTGTTTATTCTTCCCTATGGTTACCTTGCTACCTCGGGCTGTCGTTTATTCTTCCCGAAGGTTATCTCATTTTTGGGTCGTCGTTTATTCTTCCCAAAATCCAACTTACCTTGTGCCGTCGTTTATTCTTACCAATGGTTATTTCGTTACCTCGGGCCGTCGTTTATTCTTCCCGAAGGTTATCTCGTTTTTGGGCCGTCGTTTATCCTTCCCAAAAGCCAACTTACCTTGGGCCGTCGTTTATTCTTCCCAATGGTTATCTTATTAACTCAGGCCGACGTTTATTCTTCCCTGTAGGTTATCTCATTTTTATGTCGTCGTTTATTCTTCCTAAAAGCCAACTTACCTTGGGCCGTCGTTTATTATTCCAAACGGTTATCTTGTTACCTCGGGCCGTCGTTTATTCTTCTCGCAGGTTATCTCATTTTGGGCCTTCGTTTATTCTTCCCAAAAGTCAACTTACCTTGGGCCGTCGTTTATTCTTCCCAATGGTTATCTTGTTACCTCGGGCCGTCGTTTATTCTTCCCGCAGGTTATCTCATTTTGGGCCGTCGTTTATTCTTCCCAATGGTTATCTTGTTACCTCGGGCCGTCGTTTATTCTTCCCGAAGGTTATATCATTTTGTCCCGTCGATTATTCTTCCCAAAAATCAACTTACCTTGGGCCGTCGTTTATTCTTCCCAATGGTTATTTTGTTACCTCGGGCCGTCGTTTATTCTTCCCGAAGGTTATCTCATTTTGGGCCGTCGTTTATTCTTCCCAAAAGTCAACTTACCTTGGGCCGTCGTTTATTCTTCCCTATGGTTACCTTGCTACCTCGGGCTGTCGTTTATTCTTCCCGAAGGTTATCTCATTTTTGGGTCGTCGTTTATTCTTCCCAAAATCCAACTTACCTTGTGCCGTCGTTTATTCTTCCCAATGGTTATTTCGTTACCTCGGGCCGTCGTTTATTCTTCCCGAAGGTTATCTCGTTTTTGGGCCGTCGTTTATCCTTCCCAAAAGCCAACTTACCTTGGGCCGTCGTTTATTCTTCCCAATGGTTATCTTATTAACTCAGGCCGACGTTTATTCTTCCCTGTAGGTTATCTCATTTTTATGCCGTCGTTTATTCTTCCTAAAATCCAACTTACCTTGGGCCGTCGTTTATTATTCCAAACGGTTATCTTGTTACCTCGGGCCGTCGTTTATTCTTCTCGCAGGTTATCTCATTTTGGGCCTTCGTTTATTCTTCCCAAAAGTCAACTTACCTTGGGCCGTCGTTTATTCTTCCCAATGGTTATCTTGTTACCTCGGGCCGTCGTTTATTCTTCCCGCAGGTTATCTCATTTTGGGCCGTCGTTTATTCTTCCCAATGGTTATCTTGTTACCTCGGGCCGTGGTTTATTCTTCCCGAAGGTTATATCATTTTGTCCCGTCGATTATTCTTCCCAAAAATCAACTTACCTTGGGCCGTCGTTTATTCTTCCCAAAAGTCAACTTACCTTGGGCCGTCGTTTATTCTTCCCAATGGTTATCTTGTTACATCGGGCCATCGTTTATTCTTCCCGAAGGTTATCTCATTTTGGGCCGTCGTTTATTCTTCCCAAAAGTCAACTTACCTTGGGCCGTCTTTTATTCTTCACAAAGGTTATCTTATTACCTCGGGCCATCGTTTATTCTTCCCGAAGGTTATCTCATTTTTGGGTCGTCGTTTATTCTTCCCAAAAGCCAACTTACCTTGGGCCGTCGTTTATTCTTCCCAATGGTTATCTTGGTACCTCGGGCCGTCATTTATTCTTCCCGAATGTTATCTCATTTTGGGCCGTTGTTTATTCTTCCCAAAAGCGGACTTACCTTGGGCCGTCGTTTATTCTTCCCAATGGTTATCTTATTAACTCAGGCCGACGTTTATTCTTCCCTGTAGGTTATCTCATTTTTATGCCGTCATTTATTCTTCCTAAAAGCCAACTTACCTTGGGCCGTTGTTTATTATTCCAAACGGTTATCTTGTTACCTCGGGCCGTCGTTTATTCTTCTCGCAGGTTATCTCATTTTGGGCCTTCGTTTATTCTTCCCAAAAGTCAACTTACCTTGGGCCGTCGTTTATTCTTCCCAATGGTTATCTTGTTACCTCGGGCCATCGTTTATTCTTCCCGCAGGTTATCTCATCTTGGGCCGTCGTTTATTCTTCCCAATGGTTATCTTGTTACCTCGGGCCGTCGTTTATTCTTCTCGCAGGTTATCTCATTTTGGGCCGTCGTTTATTCTTCCCAATGGTTATCTTGTTACCTTGGGCCGTCGTTTATTCTTCCCGAAGGTTATATCATTTTGTCCCGTCGATTATTCTTCCCAAAAATCAACTTACCTTGGGCCGTCATTTATTCTTCCCAATGGTTATCTTGTTACCTCGGGCCGTCGTTTATTCTTCCCGCAGGTTATCTCATTTTGGGCCGTCGTTTATTCTTCCCAATGGTTATCTTGTTACCTCGGGCCATCGTTTATTCTTCCCGAAGGTTATATCATTTTGTCCCGTCGATTATTCTTCCCAAAAATCAACTTACCTTGGGCCGTCGTTTATTCTTCCCAATGGTTATTTTGTTACCTCGGGCCGTCGTTTATTCTTCCCGAAGGTTATCTCATTTTGGGCCGTCGTTTATTCTTCCCAAAAGTCAACTTACCTTGGGCCGTCGTTTATTCTTCCCTATGGTTACCTTGCTACCTCGGGCTGTCGTTTATTCTTCCCGAAGGTTATCTCATTTTTGGGTCGTCGTTTATTCTTCCCAAAATCCAACTTACCTTGTGCCGTCGTTTATTCTTCCCAATGGTTATTTCGTTACCTCGGGCCGTCGTTTATTCTTCCCGAAGGTTATCTCGTTTTTGGGCCGTCGTTTATCCTTCCCAAAAGGCAACTTACCTTGGGCCGTCGTTTATTCTTCCCAATGGTTATCTTATTAACTCAGGCCGACGTTTATTCTTCCCTGTAGGTTATCTCATTTTTATGCCGTCGTTTATTCTTCCTAAAATCCAACTTACCTTGGGCCGTCGTTTATTATTCCAAACGGTTATCTTGTTACCTCGGGCCGTCGTTTATTCTTCTCGCAGGTTATCTCATTTTGGGCCTTCGTTTATTCTTCCCAAAATTCAACTTACCTTGGGCCGTCGTTTATTCTTCCCAATGGTTATCTTGTTACCTCGGGCCGTCGTTTATTCTTCCCGCAGGTTATCTCATTTTGGGCCGTCGTTTATTCTTCCCAATGGTTATCTTGTTACCTCGGGCCGTCGTTTATTCTTCCCGAAGGTTATATCATTTTGTCCCGTCGATTATTCTTCCCAAAAATCAACTTACCTTGGGCCGTCGTTTATTCTTCCCAATGGTTATTTTGTTACCTCGGGCCATCGTTTATTCTTCCCGAAGGTTATCTCATTTTGGGCCGTCGTTTATTCTTCCCAAAAGTCAACTTACCTTGGGCCGTCGTTTATTCTTCCCAATGGTTATCTTGTTACATCGGGCCATCGTTTATTCTTCCCGAAGGTTATCTCATTTTGGGCCGTCGTTTATTCTTCCCAAAAGTCAACTTACCTTGGGCCGTCTTTTATTCTTCACAAAGGTTATCTTATTACCTCGGGCCATCGTTTATTCTTCCCGAAGGTTATCTCATTTTTGGGTCGTCGTTTATTCTTCCCAAAAGCCAACTTACCTTGGGCCGTCGTTTATTCTTCCCAATGGTTATCTTGGTACCTCGGGCCGTCATTTATTCTTCCCGAAGGTTATCTCATTTTGGGCCGTTGTTTATTCTTCCCAAAAGCGGACTTACCTTGGGCCGTCGTTTATTCTTCCCAATGGTTATCTTATTAACTCAGGCCGACGTTTATTCTTCCCTGTAGGTTATCTCATTTTTATGCCGTCATTTATTCTTCCTAAAAGCCAACTTACCTTGGGCCGTTGTTTATTATTGCAAACGGTTATCTTGTTACCTCGGGCCGTCGTTTATTCTTCTCGCAGGTTATCTCATTTTGGGCCTTCGTTTATTCTTCCCAAAAGTCAACTTACCTTGGGCCGTCGTTTATTCTTCCCAATGGTTATCTTGTTACCTCGGGCCATCGTTTATTCTTCCCGCAGGTTATCTCATCTTGGGCCGTCGTTTATTCTTCCCAATGGTTATCTTGTTACCTCGGGCCGTCGTTTATTCTTCTCGCAGGTTATCTCATTTTGGGCCGTCGTTTATTCTTCCCAATGGTTATCTTGTTACCTTGGGCCGTCGTTTATTCTTCCCGAAGGTTATATCATTTTGTCCCGTCGATTATTCTTCCCAAAAATCAACTTACCTTGGGCCGTCGTTTATTCTTCCCAATGGTTATCTTGTTACCTCGGGCCGTCGTTTATTCTTCCCGCAGGTTATCTCATTTTGGGCCGTCGTTTATTCTTCCCAATGGTTATCTTGTTACCTCGGGCCATCGTTTATTCTTCCTGAAGGTTATATCATTTTGTCCCGTCGATTATTCTTCCCAAAAATCAACTTACCTTGGGCCGTCATTTATTCTTCCCAATGGTTATTTTGTTACCTCGGGCCGTCGTTTATTCTTCCCGAAGGTTATCTCATTTTTGGGTCGTCGTTTATTCTTCCCAAAATCCAACTTACCTTGTGCCGTCGTTTATTCTTCCCAATGGTTATTTCGTTACCTCGGGCCGTCGTTTATTCTTCCCGAAGGTTATCTCGTTTTTGGGCCGTCGTTTATCCTTCCCAAAAGCCAACTTACCTTGGGCCGTCGTTTATTCTTCCCAATGGTTATCTTCTTAACTCAGGCCGACGTTTATTCTTCCCTGTAGGTTATCTCATTTTTATGCCGTCGTTTATTCTTCCTAAAAGCCAACTTACCTTGGGCCGTCGTTTATTATTCCAAACGGTTATCTTGTTACCTCGGGCCGTCGTTTATTCTTCTCGCAGGTTATCTCATTTTGGGCCTTCGTTTATTCTTCCCAAAAGTCAACTTACCTTGGGCCGTCGTTTATTCTTCCCAATGGTTATCTTGTTACCTCGGGCCGTCGTTTATTCTTCCCGCAGGTTATCACATTTTGGGCCGTCGTTTATTCTTCCCAATGGTTATCTTGTTACCTCGGGCCGTCGTTTATTCTTCCCGAAGGTTATATCATTTTGTCCCGTCGATTATTCTTCCCAAAAATCAACTTACCTTGGGCCGTCGTTTATTCTTCCCAATGGTTATTTTGTTACCTCGGGCCGTCGTTTATTCTTCCCGAAGGTTATCTCATTTTGGGCCGTCGTTTATTCTTCCCAAAAGTCGTCTTACCTTGGGCCGTCGTTTATTCTTCACAATGGTTATCTTGTTACATCGGGCCATCGTTTATTCTTCCCGAAGGTTATCTCATTTTGGGCCGTCGTTTATTCTTCCCAAAAGTCAACTTACCTTGGGCTGTCTTTTATTCTTCACAAAGGTTATCTTATTACCTCGGGCCATCGTTTATTCTTCCCGAAGGTTATCTCATTTTTGGGTCGTCGTTTATTCTTCCCAAAAGCCAACTTACCTTGGGCCGTCGTTTATTCTTCCCAATGGTTATCTTGGTACCTCGGGCCGTCATTTATTCTTCCCGAAGGTTATCTCATTTTGGGCCGTTGTTTATTCTTCCCAAAAGCGGACTTACCTTGGGCTGTCGTTTATTCTTCCCAATGGTTATCATATTAACTCAGGCCGACGTTTATTCTTCCCTGTAGGTTATCTCATTTTTATGCCGTCATTTATTCTTCCTAAAAGCCAACTTACCTTGGGCCGTTGTTTATTATTGCAAACGGTTATCTTGTTACCTCGGGCCGTCGTTTATTCTTCTCGCAGGTTATCTCATTTTGGGCCTTCGTTTATTCTTCCCAAAAGTCAACTTACCTTGGGCCGTCGTTTATTCTTCCCAATGGTTATCTTGTTACCTCGGGCCATCGTTTATTCTTCCCGCAGGTTATCTCATCTTGGGCCGTCGTTTATTCTTCCCAATGGTTATCTTGTTACCTCGGGCCGTCATTTATTCTTCTCGCAGGTTATCTCATTTTGGGCCGTCGTTTATTCTTCCCAATGGTTATCTTGTTACCTTGGGCCGTCGTTTATTCTTCCCGAAGGTTATATCATTTTGTCCCGTCGATTATTCTTCCCAAAAATCAACTTACCTTGGGCCGTCGTTTATTCTTCCCAATGGTTATCTTGTTACCTCGGGCCGTCGTTTATTCTTCCCGCAGGTTATCTCTTTTTGGGCCGTCGTTTATTCTTCCCAATGGTTATCTTGTTACCTCGGGCCATCGTTTATTCTTCCTGAAGGTTATATCATTTTGTCCCGTCGATTATTCTTCCCAAAAATCAACTTACCTTGGGCCGTCGTTTATTCTTCCCAATGGTTATTTTGTTACCTCGGGCCGTCGTTTATTCTTCCCGAAGGTTATCTCATTTTTGGGTCGTCGTTTATTCTTCCCAAAATCCAACTTACCTTGTGCCGTCGTTTATTCTTCCCAATGGTTATTTCGTTACCTCGGGCCGTCGTTTATTCTTCCCGAAGGTTATCTCGTTTTTGGGCCGTCGTTTATCCTTCCCAAAAGCCAACTTACCTTGGGCCGTCGTTTATTCTTCCCAATTGTTATCTTATTAACTCAGGCCGACGTTTATTCTTCCCTGTAGGTTATCTCATTTTTATGCCGTCGTTTATTCTTCCTAAAAGCCAACTTACCTTGGGCCGTCGTTTATTATTCCAAACGGTTATCTTGTTACCTCGGGCCGTCGTTTATTCTTCTCGCAGGTTATCTCATTTTGGGCCTTCGTTTATTCTTCCCAAAAGTCAACTTACCTTGGGCCGTCGTTTATTCTTCCCAATGGTTATCTTGTTACCTCGGGCCGTCGTTTATTCTTCCCGCAGGTTATCACATTTTGGGCCGTCGTTTATTCTTCCCAATGGTTATCTTGTTACCTCGGGCCGTCGTTTATTCTTCCCGAAGGTTATATCATTTTGTCCCGTCGATTATTCTTCCCAAAAATCAACTTACCTTGGGCCGTCGTTTATTCTTCCCAATGGTTATTTTGTTACCTCGGGCCGTCGTTTATTCTTCCCGAAGGTTATCTCATTTTGGGCCGTCGTTTATTCTTCCCAAAAGTCAACTTACCTTGGGCCGTTGTTTATTCTTCCCAATGGTTATCTTGTTACATCGGGCCATCGTTTATTCTTCCCGAAGGTTATCTCATTTTGGGCCGTCGTTTATTCTTCCCAAAAGTCAACTTACCTTGGGCTGTCTTTTATTCTTCACAAAGGTTATCTTATTACCTCGGGCCATCGTTTATTCTTCCCGAAGGTTATCTCATTTTTGGGTCGTCGTTTATTCTTCCCAAAAGCCAACTTACCTTGGGCCGTCGTTTATTCTTCCCAATGGTTAACTTGTTACCTCGGGCCATCGTTTATTCTTCCTGCAGGTTATCTCATCTTGGGCCGTCGTTTATTCTTCCCAATGGTTATCTTGTTACCTCGGGCCGTCGTTTATTCTTCTCGCAGGTTATCTCATTTTGGGCCGTCGTTTATTCTTCCCAATGGTTATCTTGTTACCTTGGGCCGTCGTTTATTCTTCCCGAAGGTTATATCATTTTGTCCCGTCGATTATTCTTCCCAAAAATCAACTTACCTTGGGCCGTCGTTTATTCTTCCCAATGGTTATCTTGTTACCTCGGGCCGTCGTTTATTCTTCCCGCAGGTTATCTCATTTTGGGCCGTCGTTTATTCTTCCCAATGGTTATCTTGTTACCTCGGGCCATCGTTTATTCTTCCTGAAGGTTATATCATTTTGTCCCGTCGATTATTCTTCCCAAAAATCAACTTACCTTGGGCCGTCGTTTATTCTTCCCAATGGTTATTTTGTTACCTCGGGCCGTCGTTTATTCTTCCCGAAGGTTATCTCATTTTTGGGTCGTCGTTTATTCTTCCCAAAATCCAACTTACCTTGTGCCGTCGTTTATTCTTCCCAATGGTTATTTCGTTACCTCGGGCCGTCGTTTATTCTTCCCGAAGGTTATCTCGTTTTTGGGCCGTCGTTTATCCTTCCCAAAAGCCAACTTACCTTGGGCCGTCGTTTATTCTTCCCAATGGTTATCTTATTAACTCAGGCTGACGTTTATTCTTCCCTGTAGGTTATCTCATTTTTATGTCGTCGTTTATTCTTCCTAAAAGCCAACTTACCTTGGGCCGTCGTTTATTATTCCAAACGGTTATCTTGTTACCTCGGGCCGTCGTTTATTCTTCTAGCAGGTTATCTCATTTGGGGCCTTCGTTTATTCTTCCCAAAAGTCAACTTACCTTGGGCCGTCGTTTATTCTTCCCAATGGTTATCTTGTTACCTCGGGCCGTCGTTTATTCTTCCCGCAGGTTATCACATTTTGGGCCGTCGTTTATTCTTCCCAATGGTTATCTTGTTACCTCGGGCCGTCGTTTATTCTTCCCGAAGGTTATATCATTTTGTCCCGTCGATTATTCTTCCCAAAAATCAACTTACCTTGGGCCGTCGTTTATTCTTCCCAATGGTTATTTTGTTACCTCGGGCCGTCGTTTATTCTTCCCGAAGGTTATCTCATTTTGGGCCGTCGTTTATTCTTCCCAAAAGTCAACTTACCTTGGGCCGTCGTTTATTCTTCCCAATGGTTATCTTGTTACATCGGGCCATCGTTTATTCTTCCCGAAGGTTATCTCATTTTGGGTCGTCGTTTATTCTTCCCAAAAGTCAACTTACCTTGGGCTGTCTTTTATTCTTCACAAAGGTTATCTTATTACCTCGGGCCATCGTTTATTCTTCCCGAAGGTTATCTCATTTTTGGGTCGTCGTTTATTCTTCCCAAAAGCCAACTTACCTTGGGCCGTCGTTTATTCTTCCCAATGGTTATCTTGGTACCTCGGGCCGTCATTTATTCTTCCCGAAGGTTATCTCATTTTGGGCCGTTGTTTATTCTTCCCAAAAGCGGACTTACCTTGGGCCGTCGTTTATTCTTCCCAATGGTTATCTTATTAACTCAGGCCGACGTTTATTCTTCCCTGTAGGTTATCTCATTTTTATGCCGTCATTTATTCTTCCTAAAAGCCAACTTACCTTGGGCCGTTGTTTATTATTGCAAACGGTTATCTTGTTACCTCGGGCCGTCGTTTATTCTTCTCGCAGGTTATCTCATTTTGGGCCTTCGTTTATTCTTCCCAAAAGTCAACTTACCTTGGGCCGTCGTTTATTCTTCCCAATGGTTATCTTGTTACCTCGGGCCATCGTTTATTCTTCCCGCAGGTTATCTCATCTTGGGCCGTCGTTTATTCTTCCCAATGGTTATCTTGTTACCTCGGGCCGTCGTTTATTCTTCTCGCAGGTTATCTCATTTTGGGTCGTCGTTTATTCTTCCCAATGGTTATCTTGTTACCTTGGGCCGTCGTTTATTCTTCCCGAAGGTTATATCATTTTGTCCCGTCGATTATTCTTCCCAAAAATCAACTTACCTTGGGCCGTCGTTTATTCTTCCCAATGGTTATCTTGTTACCTCGGGCCGTCGTTTATTCTTCCCGCAGGTTATCTCTTTTTGGGCCGTCGTTTATTCTTCCCAATGGTTATCTTGTTACCTCGGGCCATCGTTTATTCTTCCTGAAGGTTATATCATTTTGTCCCGTCGATTATTCTTCCCAAAAATCAACTTACCTTGGGCCGTCGTTTATTCTTCCCAATGGTTATTTTGTTACCTCGGGCCGTCGTTTATTCTTCCCGAAGGTTATCTCATTTTTGGGTCGTCGTTTATTCTTCCCAAAATCCAACTTACCTTGTGCCGTCGTTTATTCTTCCCAATGGTTATTTCGTTACCTCGGGCCGTCGTTTATTCTTCCCGAAGGTTATCTCGTTTTTGGGCCGTCGTTTATCCTTCCCAAAAGCCAACTTACCTTGGGCCGTCGTTTATTCTTCCCAATTGTTATCTTATTAACTCAGGCCGACGTTTATTCTTCCCTGTAGGTTATCTCATTTTTATGCCGTCGTTTATTCTTCCTAAAAGCCAACTTACCTTGGGCCGTCGTTTATTATTCCAAACGGTTATCATGTTACCTCGGGCCGTCGTTTATTCTTCTCGCAGGTTATCTCATTTTGGGCCTTCGTTTATTCTTCCCAAAAGTCAACTTACCTTGGGCCGTCGTTTATTCTTCCCAATGGTTATCTTGTTACCTCGGGCCGTCGTTTATTCTTCCCGCAGGTTATCACATTTTGGGTCGTCGTTTATTCTTCCCAATGGTTATCTTGTTACCTCGGGCCGTCGTTTATTCTTCCCGAAGGTTATATCATTTTGTCCCGTCGATTATTCTTCCCAAAAATCAACTTACCTTGGGCCGTCGTTTATTCTTCCCAATGGTTATTTTGTTACCTCGGGCCGTCGTTTATTCTTCCCGAAGGTTATCTCATTTTGGGCCGTCGTTTATTCTTCCCAAAAGTCAACTTACCTTGGGCCGTTGTTTATTCTTCCCAATGGTTATCTTGTTACATCGGGCCATCGTTTATTCTTCCCGAAGGTTATCTCATTTTGGGCCGTCGTTTATTCTTCCCAAAAGTCAACTTACCTTGGGTTGTCTTTTATTCTTCACAAAGGTTATCTTATTACCTCGGGCCATCGTTTATTCTTCCCGAAGGTTATCTCATTTTTGGGTCGTCGTTTATTCTTCCCAAAAGCCAACTTACCTTGGGCCGTCGTTTATTCTTCCCAATGGTTATCTTGGTACCTCGGGCCGTCATTTATTCTTCCCGAAGGTTATCTCATTTTGGGTCGTTGTTTATTCTTCCCAAAAGCCGACTTACCTTGGGCCGTCGTTTATTCTTCCCTATGGTTATCTTATTAACTCAGACCGACGTTTATTCTTCCCTGTAGGTTATCTCATTTTTATGCCGTCATTTATTCTTCCTAAAAGCCAACTTACCTTGGGCCGTTGTTTATTATTCCAAACGGTTATCTTGTTACCTCGGGCCGTCGTTCATTCTTCTCGCAGGTTATCTCATTTTGGGCCTTCGTTTATTCTTCCCAAAAGTCAACTTACCTTGGGCCGTCGTTTACTCTTCCCAATGGTTATCTTGTTACCTCGGGCCATCGTTTATTCTTCCCGCAGGTTATCTCATCTTGGGCCGTCGTTTATTCTTCCCAATGGTTATCTTGTTACCTCGGGCCGTCGTTTATTCTTCTCGCAGGTTATCTCATTTTGGGCCGTCGTTTATTCTTCCCAATGGTTATCTTGTTACCTTGGGCCTTCGTTTATTCTTCCCGAAGATTATATCATTTTGTCCCGTCGATTATTCTTCCCAAAAATCAACTTACCTTGGGCCGTCGTTTATTCTTCCCAATGGTTATTTTGTTACCTCGGGCCGTCGTTTATTCTTCCCGAGGTTATCTCATTTTGGGTCGTCGATTATTCTTCCCAAAAGTGAACTTACCTTGGGCCGTCGTTTATTCTTCCCAATGGTTATCTTGTTACATCGGGCCATCGTTTATTCTTCCCGAAGGTTATCTCATTTTGGGCCGTCGTTTATTCTTCCCAAAAGTCAACTTACCTTGGGCCGTCGTTTATTCTTCACAAAGGTTATCTTATTACTTGGGGTCGAAGTTTATTCTTCCCGAAGGTTATCTCATTTTTGGGCCGTCGTTTATTCTTCCCAAAAGCCAACTTACCTTTGGCCGTCATTTATTCTTCCCAATGGTTATCTTGGTACCTCGGGCCGTCATTTATTCTTCCCGAAGGTTATCTCATTTTGGGCCGTTGTATATTCTTCCCAAAACCCAACTTACCTTGGGCCGTCATTTATTCTTCCCAATGGTTATCTAATTAACTCAGGCCGACGTTTATTCTTCCCTGTAGGTTATCTCATTTTTATGCCGTCATTTATTCTTCCTAAAAGCCAACTTACCTTGGGCCGTTGTTTATTATTCCAAACGGTTATCTTGTTACCTCGGGCCGTCGTTTATTCTTCTCGCAGGTTATCTCATTTTGGGCCTTCGTTTATTCTTCCCAAAAGTCAACTTACCTTGGGCCGTCGTTTATTCTTCCCAATGGTTATCTTGTTACCTCGGGCCATCGTTTATTCTTCCCGCGGGTTATCTCATCTTGGGCCGTCGTTTATTCTTCCCAATGGTTATCTTGTTACCTCGGTCCGTCGTTTATTCTTCTCGCAGGTTATCTCATTTTGGGCCGTCGTTTATTCTTCCCAATGGTTATCTTGTTACCTTGGGCCGTCGTTTATTCTTCCCGAAGGTTATATCATTTTGTCCCGTCGATTATTCTTCCCAAAAATCAACTTACCTTGGGCCGTCGTTTATTCTTCCCAATGGTTATTTTGTTACCTCGGGCCGTCGTTTATTCTTCCCGAGGTTATCTCATTTTGGGCCGTCGATTATTCTTCCCAAAAGTGAACTTACCTTGGGCCGTCGTTTATTCTTCCCAATGGTTATCTTGTTACATCGGGCCATCGTTTATTCTTCCCGAAGGTTATCTCATTTTGGGCCGTCGTTTATTCTTCCCAAAAGTCAACTTACCTTGGGCCGTCGTTTATTCTTCACAAAGGTTATCTTATTACTTGGGGTCGTCGTTTATTCTTCCCGAAGGTTATCTCATTTTTGGGCCGTCGTTTATTCTTCCCAAAAGCCAACTTACCTTTGGCCGTCATTTATTCTTCCCAATGGTTATCTTGGTACCTCGGGCCGTCATTTATTCTTCCCGAAGGTTATCTCATTTTGGGCCGTTGTTTATTCTTCCCAAAACCCAACTTACCTTGGGCCGTCGTTTATTCTTCCCAATGGTTATCTTATTAACTCAGGCCGACGTTTATTCTTCCCTGTTGGTTATCTAATTTTTAAGCTGTCGTTTATTCTTCCTAAAAGCCAACTTACCTTGGGCCGTCGTTTATTATTCCAAACGGTTATCTTGTTACCTCGGGCCGTCGTTTATTCTTCTCGCAGGTTATCTCATTTTGGGCCTTCGTTTATTCTTCCCAAAAGTCAACTTACCTTGGGCCGTCGTTTATTCTTCCCAATGGTTATCTTGTTACCTCGGGCCATCGTTTATTCTTCCCGCGGGTTATCTCATCTTGGGCCGTCGTTTATTCTTCCCAATGGTTATCTTGTTACCTCGGTCCGTCGTTTATTCTTCTCGCAGGTTATCTCATTTTGGGCCGTCGTTTATTCTTCCCAATGGTTATCTTGTTACCTTGGGCCGTCGTTTATTCTTCCCGAAGGTTATATCATTTTGTCCCGTCGATTATTCTTCCCAAAAATCAACTTACCTTGGGCCGTCGTTTATTCTTCCCAATGGTTATTTTGTTACCTCGGGCCGTCGTTTATTCTTCCCGAGGTTATCTCATTTTGGGCCGTCGATTATTCTTCCCAAAAGTGAACTTACCTTGGGCCGTCGTTTATTCTTCCCAATGGTTATCTTGTTACATCGGGCCATCGTTTATTCTTCCCGAAGGTTATCTCATTTTGGGCCGTCGTTTATTCTTCCCAAAAGTCAACTTACCTTGGGCCGTCGTTTATTCTTCACAAAGGTTATCTTATTACTTGGGGTCGTCGTTTATTCTTCCCGAAGGTTATCTCATTTTTGGGCCGTCGTTTATTCTTCCCAAAAGCCAACTTACCTTTGGCCGTCATTTATTCTTCCTAATGGTTATCTTGGTACCTCGGGCCGTCATTTATTCTTCCCGAAGGTTATCTCATTTTGGGCCGTTGTTTATTCTTCCCAAAACCCAACTTACCTTGGGCCGTCGTTTATTCTTCCCAATGGTTATCTTATTAACTCAGGCCGACGTTTATTCTTCCCTGTTGGTTATCTAATTTTTATGCTGTCGTTTATTCTTCCTAAAAGCCAACTTACCTTGGGCCGTCGTTTATTATTCCAAACGGTTATCTTGTTACCTCGGGCCGTCGTTTATTCTTCTCGCAGGTTATCTCATTTTGGGCCTTCGTTTATTCTTCCCAAAAGTCAACTTACCTTGGGCCGTCGTTTATTCTTCCCAATGGTTATCTTGTTACCTCGGGCCGTCGTTTATTCTTCCCGCAGGTTATCTCATTTTGGGCCGTCGTTTATTCTTCCCAATGGTTATCTTGTTACCTCGGGCCGTCGTTTATTCTTCCCGAAGATTATATCATTTTGTCCCGTCGATTATTCTTCCCAAAAATAAACTTACCTTGGGCCGTCGTTTATTCTTCCCAATGGTTATTTTGTTACCTCGGGCCGTCGTTTATTCTTCCCGAAGGTTATCTCATTCTGGGCCGTCGTTTATTCTTCCCAAAAGTCAACTTACCTTGGGCCGTCGTTTATTCTTCCCAATGGTTATCTTGTTACCTCGGGCCATCGTTTATTCTTCCCGCAGGTTATCTCATCTTGGGCCGTCGTTTATTCTTCCCAATGGTTATCTTGTTACCTCGGGCCGTCGTTTATTCTTCTCGCAGGTTATCTCATTTTGGGCCGTCGTTTATTCTTCCCAATGGTTATCTTGTTACCTTGGGCCGTCGTTTATTCTTCCCGAAGGTTATATCATTTTGTCCCGTCGATTATTCTTCCCAAAAATCAACTTACCTTGGGTCGTCGTTTATTCTTCCCAATGGTTATCTTGTTACCTCGGGCCGTCGTTTATTCTTCCCGCAGGTTATCTCATTTTGGGCCGTCGTTTATTCTTCCCAATGGTTATCTTGTTACCTCGGGCCGTCGTTTATTCTTCCCGAAGGTTATATCATTTTGTCCCGTCGATTATTCTTCCCAAAAATCAACTTACCTTGGGCCGTCGTTTATTCTTCCCAATCATTATTTTGTTACCTCGGGCCGTCGTTTATTCTTCCCGAAGGTTATCTCATTTTGGGCCGTCGTTTATTCTTCCCAAAAGTCAACTTACCTTGGGCCGTCGTTTATTCTTCCCTATGGTTACCTTGCTACCTCGGGCTGTCGTTTATTCTTCCCGAAGGTTATCTCATTTTTGGGTCGTCGTTTATTCTTCCCAAAATCCAACTTACCTTGTGCCGTCGTTTATTCTTCCCAATGGTTATTTCGTTACCTCGGGCCGTCGTTTATTCTTCCCGAAGGTTATCTCGTTTTTGGGCCGTCGTTTATCCTTCCCAAAAGCCAACTTACCTTGGGCCGTCGTTTATTCTTCCCAATGGTTATCTTATTAACTCAGGCCGACGTTTATTCTTCCCTGTAGGTTATCTCATTTTTATGCCGTCGTTTATTCTTCCTAAAAGCTAACTTACCTTGGGTCGTCGTTTATTATTCCAAACGGTTATCTTGTTACCTCGGGCCGTCGTTTATTCTTCTCGCAGGTTATCTCATTTTGGGCCTTCGTTTATTCTTCCCAAAAGTCAACTTACCTTGGGCCGTCGTTTATTCTTCCCAATGGTTATCTTGTTACCTCGGGCCGTCGTTTATTCTTCCCGCAGGTTATCTCATTTTGGGCCGTCGTTTATTCTTCCCAATGGTTATCTTGTTACCTCGGGCCGTCGTTTATTCTTCCCGAAGGTTATATCATTTTGTCCCGTCGATTATTCTTCCCAAAAATCAACTTACCTTGGGCCGTCGTTTATTCTTCCCAATGGTTATTTTGTTACCTCGGGCCGTCGTTTATTCTTCCCGAAGGTTATCTCATTTTGGGCCGTCGTTTATTCTTCCCAAAAGTCAACTTACCTTGGGCCGTCGTTTATTCTTCCCAATGGTTATCTTGTTACATCGGGCCATCGTTTATTCTTCCAGAAGGTTATCTCATTTTGGGCCGTCGTTTATTCTTCCCAAAAGTCAACTTACCTTGGGCCGTCTTTTATTCTTCACAAAGGTTATCTTATTACCTCGGGCCATCGTTTATTCTTCCCGAAGGTTATCTCATTTTTGGGTCGTCGTTTATTCTTCCCAAAAGCCAACTTACCTTGGGCCGTCGTTTATTCTTCCCAATGGTTATCTTGGTACCTCGGGCCGTCATTTATTCTTCCCGAAGGTTATCTCATTTTGGGCCGTTGTTTATTCTTCCCAAAAGCCGACTTACCTTGGGCCGTCGTTTATTCTTCCCAATGGTTATCTTATTAACTCAGGCCGACGTTTATTCTTCCCTGTAGGTTATCTCATTTTTATGCCGTCATTTATTCTTCCTAAAAGCCAACTTACCTTGGGCCGTTGTTTATTATTCCAAACGGTTATCTTGTTACCTCGGGCCGTCGTTTATTCTTCTCGCAGGTTATCTCATTTTGGGCCTTCGTTTATTCTTCCCAAAAGTCAACTTACCTTGGGCCGTCGTTTATTCTTCCCAATGGTTATCTTGTTACCTCGGGCCATCGTTTATTCTTCCCGCAGGTTATCTCATCTTGGGCCGTCGTTTATTCTTCCCAATGGTTATCTTGTTACCTCGGGCCGTCGTTTATTCTTCTCGCAGGTTATCTCATTTTGGGCCGTCGTTTATTCTTCCCAATGGTTATCTTGTTACCTTGGGCCGTCGTTTATTCTTCCCGAAGATTATATCATTTTGTCCCGTCGATTATTCTTCCCAAAAATCAACTTACCTTGGGCTGTCGTTTATTCTTCCCAATGGTTATTTTGTTACCTCGGGCCGTCGTTTATTCTTCCCGAAGGTTATCTCATTTTGGGCCGTCGTTTATTCTTCCCAAAAGTCAACTTACCTTGGGCCGTCGTTTATTCTTCCCAATGGTTATCTTGTTACATCGGGCCATCGTTTATTCTTCCAGAAGGTTATCTCATTTTGGGTCGTCGTTTATTCTTCCCAAAAGTCAACTTACCTTGGGCCGTCTTTTATTCTTCACAAAGGTTATCTTATTACCTCGGGCCATCGTTTATTCTTCCCGAAGGTTATCTCATTTTTGGGTCGTCGTTTATTCTTCCCAAAAGCCAACTTACCTTGGGCCGTCGTTTATTCTTCCCAATGGTTATCTTGGTACCTCGGGCCGTCATTTATTCTTCCCGAAGGTTATCTCATTTTGGGCCGTTGTTTATTCTTCCCAAAAGCCGACTTACCTTGGGCCGTCGTTTATTCTTCCCAATGGTTATCTTATTAACTCAGGCCGACGTTTATTCTTCCCTGTAGGTTATCTCATTTTTATGCCGTCATTTATTCTTCCTAAAAGCCAACTTACCTTGGGCCGTTGTTTATTATTCCAAACGGTTATCTTGTTACCTCGGGCCGTCGTTTATTCTTCTCGCAGGTTATCTCATTTTGGGCCTTCGTTTATTCTTCCCAAAAGTCAACTTACCTTGGGCCGTCGTTTATTCTTCCCAATGGTTATCTTGTTACCTCGGGCCATCGTTTATTCTTCCCGCAGGTTATCTCATCTTGGGCCGTCGTTTATTCTTCCCAATGGTTATCTTGTTACCTCGGGCCGTCGTTTATTCTTCTCGCAGGTTATCTCATTTTGGGCCGTCGTTTATTCTTCCCAATGGTTATCTTGTTACCTTGGGCCGTCGTTTATTCTTCCCGAAGATTATATCATTTTGTCCCGTCGATTATTCTTCCCAAAAATCAACTTACCTTGGGCTGTCGTTTATTCTTCCCAATGGTTATTTTGTTACCTCGGGCCGTCGTTTATTCTTCCCGAGGTTATCTCATTTTGGGCCGTCGATTATTCTTCCCAAAAGTGAACTTACCTTGGGTCGTCGTTTATTCTTCCCAATGGTTATCTTGTTACATCGGGCCATCGTTTATTCTTCCCGAAGGTTATCTCATTTTGGGCCGTCGTTTATTCTTCCCAAAAGTCAACTTACCTTGGGCCGTCGTTTATTCTTCACAAAGGTTATCTTATTACTTGGGGTCGTCGTTTATTCTTCCCGAAGGTTATCTCATTTTTGGGCCGTCGTTTATTCTTCCCAAAAGCCAACTTACCTTTGGCCGTCATTTATTCTTCCCAATGGTTATCTTGGTACCTCGGGCCGTCATTTATTCTTCCCGAAGGTTATCTCATTTTGGGCCGTTGTTTATTCTTCCCAAAACCCAACTTACCTTGGGCCGTCGTTTATTCTTCCCAATGGTTATCTAATTAACTCAGGCCGACGTTTATTCTTCCCTGTAGGTTATCTCATTTTTATGCCGTCATTTATTCTTCCTAAAAGCCAACTTACCTTGGGCCGTTGTTTATTATTCCAAACGGTTATCTTGTTACCTCGGGCCGTCGTTTATTCTTCTCGCAGGTTATCTCATTTTGGGCCTTCGTTTATTCTTCCCAAAAGTCAACTTACCTTGGGCCATCGTTTATTCTTCCCAATGGTTATCTTGTTACCTCGGGCCATCGTTTATTCTTCCCGCAGGTTATCTCATCTTGGGCCGTCGTTTATTCTTCCCAATGGTTATCTTGTTACCTCGGTCCGTCGTTTATTCTTCTCGCAGGTTATCTCATTTTGGGCCATCGTTTATTCTTCCCAATGGTTATCTTGTTACCTTGGGCCGTCGTTTATTCTTCCCGAAGGTTATATCATTTTGTCCCGTCGATTATTCTTCCCAAAAATCAACTTACCTTGGGCCGTCGTTTATTCTTCCCAATGGTTATTTTGTTATCTCGGGCCGTCGTTTATTCTTCCCGAGGTTATCTCATTTTGGGCCGTCGATTATTCTTCCCAAAAGTGAACTTACCTTGGGCCATCGTTTATTCTTCCCAATGGTTATCTTGTTACATCGGGCCATCGTTTATTCTTCCCGAAGGTTATCTCATTTTGGGCCGTCGTTTATTCTTCCCAAAAGTCAACTTACCTTGGGCCGTCGTTTATTCTTCACAAAGGTTATCTTATTACTTGGGGTCGTCGTTTATTCTTCCCGAAGGTTATCTCATTTTTGGGCCGTCGTTTATTCTTCCCAAAAGCCAACTTACCTTTGGCCGTCATTTATTCTTCCCAATGGTTATCTTGGTACCTCGGGCCGTCATTTATTCTTCCCGAAGGTTATCTCATTTTGGGCCGTTGTTTATTCTTCCCAAAACCCAACTTACCTTGGGCCGTCGTTTATTCTTCCCAATGGTTATCTTATTAACTCAGGCCGACGTTTATTCTTCCCTGTAGGTTATCTCATTTTTATGCTGTCGTTTATTCTTCCTAAAAGCCAACTTACCTTGGGCCGTCGTTTATTATTCCAAACGGTTATCTTGTTACCTCGGGCCGTCGTTTATTCTTCTCGCAGGTTATCTCATTTTGGGCCTTCGTTTATTCTTCCCAAAAGTCAACTTACCTTGGGCCGTCGTTTATTCTTCCCAATGGTTATCTTGTTACCTCGGGCCGTCGTTTATTCTTCCCGCAGGTTATCTCATTTTGGGCCGTCGTTTATTCTTCCCAATGGTTATCTTGTTACCTCGGGCCGTCGTTTATTCTTCCCGAAGGTTATATCATTTTGTCCCGTCGATTATTCTTCCCAAAAATCAACTTTCCTTGGGCCGTCGTTTATTCTTCCCAATGGTTATTTTGTTACCTCGGGCCGTCGTTTATTCTTCCCGAAGGTTATCTCATTTTGGGCCGTCGTTTATTCTTCCCAAAAGTCAACTTACCTTGGGCCGTCGTTTATTCTTCCCAATGGTTATCTTGTTACATCGGGCCATCATTTATTCTTCCCGAAGGTTATCTCATTTTGGGCCGTCGTTTATTCTTCCCAAAAGTCAACTTACCTTGGGCCGTCGTTTATTCTTCACAAAGGTTATCTTATTACTTGGGGTCGTCGTTTATTCTTCCCGAAGGTTATCTCATTTTTGGGCCGTCGTTTATTCTTCCCAAAAGCCAACTTACCTTTGGCCGTCAT
Organism: Lathyrus aphaca; assembly: GCA_963966055.1. Taxonomy (NCBI): domain Eukaryota; kingdom Viridiplantae; phylum Streptophyta; class Magnoliopsida; order Fabales; family Fabaceae; genus Lathyrus; species Lathyrus aphaca. Next base: position 169,679,099 of record OZ014523.1, read on the forward strand.
TTATTCTTCCCAATGGTTATCTTGGTACCTCGGGCCGTCATTTATTCTTCCCGAAGGTTATCTCATTTTGGGCCGTTGTTTATTCTTCCCAAAACCCAACTTACCTTGGGCCGTCGTTTATTCTTCCCAATGGTTATCTTATTAACTCAGGCCGACGTTTATTCTTCCCTGTAGGTTATCTCATTTTTATGCTGTCGTTTATTCTTCCTAAAAGCCAACTTACCTTGGGCCGTCGTTTATTATTCCAAACGGTTATCTTGTTACCTCGGGCCGTCGTTTATTCTTCTCGCAGGTTATCTCATTTTGGGCCTTCGTTTATTCTTCCCAAAAGTCAACTTACCTTGGGTCGTCGTTTATTCTTCCCAATGGTTATCTTGTTACCTCGGGCCGTCGTTTATTCTTCCCGCAGGTTATCTCATTTTGGGCCGTCGTTTATTCTTCCCAATGGTTATCTTGTTACCTCGGGCCGTCGTTTATTCTTCCCGAAGGTTATATCATTTTGTCCCGTCGATTATTCTTCCCAAAAATCAACTTTCCTTGGGCCGTCGTTTATTCTTCCCAATGGTTATTTTGTTACCTCGGGCCGTCGTTTATTCTTCCCGAAGGTTATCTCATTTTGGGCCGTCGTTTATTCTTCCCAAAAGTCAACTTACCTTGGGCCGTCGTTTATTCTTCCCAATGGTTATCTTGTTACATCGGGCCATCGTTTATTCTTCCCGAAGGTTATCTCATTTTGGGCCGTCGTTTATTCTTCCCAAAAGTCAACTTACCTTGGGCCGTCTTTTATTCTTCATAAAGGTTATCTTATTACCTCGGGCCATCGTTTATTCTTCCCGAAGGTTATCTCATTTTTGGGTCGTCGTTTATTCTTCCCAATGGTTATCTTGGTACCTCGGGCCGTCATTTATTCTTCCCGAAGGTTATCTCATTTTGGGCCATTGTTTATTCTTCCCAAAAGCCGACTTACCTTGGGCCGTCGTTTATTCTTCCCAATGGTTATCTTATTAACTCAGGCCGACGTTTATTCTTCCCTGTAGGTTATCTCATTTTTATGCCGTCATTTATTCTTCCTAAAAGCCAACTTACCTTGGGCCGTTGTTTATTATTCCAAACGGTTATCTTGTTACCTCGGGCCGTCGTTTATTCTTCTCGCAGGTTATCTCATTTTGGGCCTTCGTTTATTCTTCCCAAAAGTCAACTTACCTTGGGCCGTCGTTTATTCTTCCCAATGGTTATCTTGTTACCTCGGGCCATCGTTTATTCTTCCCGCAGGTTATCTCATCTTGGGTCGTCGTTTATTCTTCCCAATGGTTATCTTGTTACCTCGGGCCGTCGTTTATTCTTCTCGCAGGTTATCTCATTTTGGGCCGTCGTTTATTCTTCCCAATGGTTATCTTGTTACCTTGGGCCGTCGTTTATTCTTCCCGAAGGTTATATCATTTTGTCCCGTCGATTATTCTTCCCAAAAATCAACTTACCTTAGGCCGTCGTTTATTCTTCCCAATGGTTATTTTGTTACCTCGGACCGTAGTTTATTCTTCCCGAGGTTATCTCATTTTGGGCCGTCGATTATTCTTCCCAAAAGTGAACTTACCTTGGGCCGTCGTTTATTCTTCCCAATGGTTATCTTGTTACATCGGGCCATCGTTTATTCTTCCCGAAGGTTATCTCATTTTGGGCCGTCGTTTATTCTTCCCAAAAGTCAACTTACCTTGGGCCGTCGTTTATTCTTCACAAAGGTTATCTTATTACTTGGGGTCGTCGTTTATTCTTCCCGAAGGTTATCTCATTTTTGGGCCGTCGTTTATTCTTCCCAAAAGCCAACTTACCTTTGGCCGTCATTTATTCTTCCCAATGGTTATCTTGGTACCTTGGGCCGTCATTTATTCTTCCCGAAGGTTATCTCATTTTGGGCCGTTGTTTATTCTTCCCAAAACCCAACTTACCTTGGGTCGTCGTTTATTCTTCCCAATGGTTATCTTATTAACTCAGGCCGACGTTTATTCTTCCCTGTAGGTTATCTCATTTTTATGCTGTCGTTTATTCTTCCTAAAAGCCAACTTACCTTGGGCCGTCGTTTATTATTCCAAACGGTTATCTTGTTACCTCGGGCCGTCGTTTATTCTTCTCGCAGGTTATCTCATTTTGGGCCTTCGTTTATTCTTCCCAAAAGTCAACTTACCTTGGGCCGTCGTTTATTCTTCCCAATGGTTATCTTGTTACCTCGGGCCGTCGTTTATTCTTCCCGCAGGTTATCTCATTTTGGGCCGTCGTTTATTCTTCCCAATGGTTATCTTGTTACCTCGGGCCGTCGTTTATTCTTCCCGAAGGTTATATCATTTTGTCCTGTCGATTATTCTTCCCAAAAATCAACTTACCTTGGGCCGTCGTTTATTCTTCCCAATGGTTATTTTGTTACCTCGGGCCGTCGTTTATTCTTCCCGAAGGTTATCTCATTTTGGGCCGTCGTTTATTCTTCCCAAAAGTCAACTTACCTTGGGCCGTCGTTTATTCTTCCCAATGGTTATCTTGTTACATCGTGCCATCGTTTATTCTTCCCGAAGGTTATCTCATTTTGGGCCGTCGTTTATTCTTCCCAAAAGTCAACTTACCTTGGGCCGTCTTTTATTCTTCACAAAGGTTATCTTATTACCTCGGGCCATCGTTTATTCTTCCCGAAGGTTATCTCATTTTTGGGTCGTCGTTTATTCTTCCCAAAAGCCAACTTACCTTGGGCCGTCGTTTATTCTTCCCAATGGTTATCTTGGTACCTCGGGCCGTCATTTATTCTTCCCGAAGGTTATCTCATTTTGGGCCGTTGTTTATTCTTCCCAAAAGCCGACTTACCTTGGGCCGTCGTTTATTCTTCCCAATGGTTATCTTATTAACTCAGGCCGACGTTTATTCTTCCCTGTAGGTTATCTCATTTTTATGCCGTCATTTATTCTTCCTAAAAGCCAACTTACCTTGGGCCGTTGTTTATTATTCCAAACGGTTATCTTGTTACCTCGGGCCGTCGTTTATTCTTCTCGCAGGTTATCTCATTTTGGGCCTTCGTTTATTCTTCCCAAAAGTCAACTTACCTTGGGTCGTCGTTTATTCTTCCCAATGGTTATCTTGTTACCTCGGGCCATCGTTTATTCTTCCCGCAGGTTATCTCATCTTGGGCCGTCGTTTATTCTTCCCAATGGTTATCTTGTTACCTCGGGCCGTCGTTTATTCTTCTCGCAGGTTATCTCATTTTGGGCCGTCGTTTATTCTTCCCAATGGTTATCTTGTTACCTTGGGCCGTCGTTTATTCTTCCCGAAGGTTATATCATTTTGTCCCGTCGATTATTCTTCCCAAAAATCAACTTACCTTGGGCCGTCGTTTATTCTTCCCAATGGTTATTTTGTTACATCGGACCGTCGTTTATTCTTCCCGAGGTTATCTCATTTTGGGCCGTCGATTATTCTTCCCAAAAGTGAACTTACCTTGGGTCGTCGTTTATTCTTCCCAATGGTTATCTTGTTACATCGGGCCATCGTTTATTCTTCCCGAAGGTTATCTCATTTTGGGCCGTCGTTTATTCTTCCCAAAAGTCAACTTACCTTGGGCCGTCGTTTATTCTTCACAAAGGTTATCTTATTACTTGGGGTCGTCGTTTATTCTTCCCGAAGGTTATCTCATTTTTGGGCCGTCGTTTATTCTTCGCAAAAGCCAACTTACCTTTGGCCATCATTTATTCTTCCCAATGGTTATCTTGGTACCTCGGGCCGTCATTTATTCTTCCCGAAGGTTATCTCATTTTGGGCCGTTGTTTATTCTTCCCAAAACCCAACTTACCTTGGGCCGTCGTTTATTCTTCCCAATGGTTATCTTATTAACTCAGGCCGACGTTTATTCTTCCCTGTAGGTTATCTCATTTTTATGCTGTCGTTTATTCTTCCTAAAAGCCAACTTACCTTGGGCCGTCGTTTATTATTCCAAACGGTTATCTTGTTACCTCGGGCCGTCGTTTATTCTTCTCGCAGGTTATCTCATTTTGGGCCTTCGTTTATTCTTCCCAAAAGTCAACTTACCTTGGGCCATCGTTTATTCTTCCCAATGGTTATCTTGTTACCTCGGGTCGTCGTTTTTTCTTCACGCAGGTTATCTCATTTTGGGCCGTCGTTTATTCTTCCCAAAAGTCAACTTACCTTGGGCCGTCGTTTATTCTTCCCTATGGTTACCTTGCTACCTCGGGCTGTCGTTTATTCTTCCCGAAGGTTATCTCATCTTGGGCCGTCGTTTATTCTTCCCAATGGTTATCTTGTTACCTCGGGCCGTCGTTTATTCTTCTCGCAGGTTATCTCATTTTGGGCCGTCGTTTATTCTTCCCAATGGTTATCTTGTTACCTTGGGCCGTCGTTTATTCTTCCCGAAGGTTATATCATTTTGTCCCGTCGATTATTCTTCCCAAAAATCAACTTACCTTAGGCCGTCGTTTATTCTTCCCAATGGTTATTTTGTTACCTCGGACCGTAGTTTATTCTTCCCGAGGTTATCTCAATTTGGGCCGTCGATTATTCTTCCCAAAAGTGAACTTACCTTGGGCCGTCGTTTATTCTTCCCAATGGTTATCTTGTTACATCGGGCCATCGTTTATTCTTCCCGAAGGTTATCTCATTTTGGGCCGTCGTTTATTCTTCCCAAAAGTCAACTTACCTTGGGCCGTCGTTTATTCTTCACAAAGGTTATCTTATTACTTGGGGTCGTCGTTTATTCTTCCCGAAGGTTATCTCATTTTTGGGCCGTCGTTTATTCTTCCCAAAAGCCAACTTACCTTTGGCCGTCATTTATTCTTCCCAATGGTTATCTTGGTACCTTGGGCCGTCATTTATTCTTCCCGAAGGTTATCTCATTTTGGGCCGTTGTTTATTCTTCCCAAAACCCAACTTACCTTGGGCCGTCGTTTATTCTTCCCAATGGTTATCTTATTAACTCAGGCCGACGTTTATTCTTCCCTGTAGGTTATCTCATTTTTATGCTGTCGTTTATTCTTCCTAAAAGCCAACTTACCTTGGGCCGTCGTTTATTATTCCAAACGGTTATCTTGTTACCTCGGGCCGTCGTTTATTCTTCTCGCAGGTTATCTCATTTTGGGCCTTCGTTTATTCTTCCCAAAAGTCAACTTACCTTGGGCCGTCGTTTATTCTTCCCAATGGTTATCTTGTTACCTCGGGCCGTCGTTTATTCTTCCCGCAGGTTATCTCATTTTGGGCCGTCGTTTATTCTTCCCAATGGTTATCTTGTTACCTCGGGTCGTCGTTTATTCTTCCCGAAGGTTATATCATTTTGTCCCGTCGATTATTCTTCCCAAAAATCAACTTACCTTGGGCCGTCGTTTATTCTTCCCAATGGTTATTTTGTTACCTCGGGCCGTCGTTTATTCTTCCCGAAGGTTATCTCATTTTGGGCCGTCGTTTATTCTTCCCAAAAGTCAACTTACCTTGGGCCGTCGTTTATTCTTCCCAATGGTTATCTTGTTACATCGTGCCATCGTTTATTCTTCCCGAAGGTTATCTCATTTTGGGCCGTCGTTTATTCTTCCCAAAAGTCAACTTACCTTGGGCCGTCTTTTATTCTTCACAAAGGTTATCTTATTACCTCGGGCCATCGTTTATTCTTCCCGAAGGTTATCTCATTTTTGGGTCGTCGTTTATTCTTCCCAAAAGCCAACTTACCTTGGGCCGTCGTTTATTCTTCCCAATGGTTATCTTGGTACCTCGGGCCGTCATTTATTCTTCCCGAAGGTTATCTCATTTTGGGCCGTTGTTTATTCTTCCCAAAAGCCGACTTACCTTGGGCCGTCGTTTATTCTTCCCAATGGTTATCTTATTAACTCAGGCCGACGTTTATTCTTCCCTGTAGGTTATCTCATTTTTATGCCGTCATTTATTCTTCCTAAAAGCCAACTTACCTTGGGCCGTTGTTTATTATTCCAAACGGTTATCTTGTTACCTCGGGCCGTCGTTTATTCTTCTCGCAGGTTATCTCATTTTGGGCCTTCGTTTATTCTTCCCAAAAGTCAACTTACCTTGGGCCGTCGTTTATTCTTCCCAATGGTTATCTTGTTACCTCGGGCCATCGTTTATTCTTCCCGCAGGTTATCTCATCTTGGGCCGTCGTTTATTCTTCCCAATGGTTATCTTGTTACCTCGGGCCGTCGTTTATTCTTCTCGCAGGTTATCTCATTTTGGGCCGTCGTTTATTCTTCCCAATGGTTATCTTGTTACCTTGGGCCGTCGTTTATTCTTCCCGAAGGTTATATCATTTTGTCCCGTCGATTATTCTTCCCAAAAATCAACTTACCTTGGGCCGTCGTTTATTCTTCCCAATGGTTATTTTGTTACATCGGACCGTCGTTTATTCTTCCCGAGGTTATCTCATTTTGGGCCGTCGATTATTCTTCCCAAAAGTGAACTTACCTTGGGTCGTCGTTTATTCTTCCCAATGGTTATCTTGTTACATCGGGCCATCGTTTATTCTTCCCGAAGGTTATCTCATTTTGGGCCGTCGTTTATTCTTCCCAAAAGTCAACTTACCTTGGGCCGTCGTTTATTCTTCACAAAGGTTATCTTATTACTTGGGGTCGTCGTTTATTCTTCCCGAAGGTTATCTCATTTTTGGGCCGTCGTTTATTCTTCGCAAAAGCCAACTTACCTTTGGCCATCATTTATTCTTCCCAATGGTTATCTTGGTACCTCGGGCCGTCATTTATTCTTCCCGAAGGTTATCTCATTTTGGGCCGTTGTTTATTCTTCCCAAAACCCAACTTACCTTGGGCCGTCGTTTATTCTTCCCAATGGTTATCTTATTAACTCAGGCCGACGTTTATTCTTCCCTGTAGGTTATCTCATTTTTATGCTGTCGTTTATTCTTCCTAAAAGCCAACTTACCTTGGGCCGTCGTTTATTATTCCAAACGGTTATCTTGTTACCTCGGGCCGTCGTTTATTCTTCTCGCAGGTTATCTCATTTTGGGCCTTCGTTTATTCTTCCCAAAAGTCAACTTACCTTGGGCCATCGTTTATTCTTCCCAATGGTTATCTTGTTACCTCGGGTCGTCGTTTTTTCTTCACGCAGGTTATCTCATTTTGGGCCGTCGTTTATTCTTCCCAAAAGTCAACTTACCTTGGGTCGTCGTTTATTCTTCCCTATGGTTACCTTGCTACCTCGGGCTGTCGTTTATTCTTCCCGAAGGTTATCTCATCTTGGGCCGTCGTTTATTCTTCCCAATGGTTATCTTGTTACCTCGGGCCGTCGTTTATTCTTCTCGCAGGTTATCTCATTTTGGGCCGTCGTTTATTCTTCCCAATGGTTATCTTGTTACCTTGGGCCGTCGTTTATTCTTCCCGAAGGTTATATCATTTTGTCCCGTCGATTATTCTTCCCAAAAATCAACTTACCTTAGGCCGTCGTTTATTCTTCCCAATGGTTATTTTGTTACCTCGGACCGTAGTTTATTCTTCCCGAGGTTATCTCATTTTGGGCCGTCGATTATTCTTCCCAAAAGTGAACTTACCTTGGGCCGTCGTTTATTCTTCCCAATGGTTATCTTGTTACATCGGGCCATCGTTTATTCTTCCCGAAGGTTATCTCATTTTGGGCCGTCGTTTATTCTTCCCAAAAGTCAACTTACCTTGGGCCGTCGTTTATTCTTCACAAAGGTTATCTTATTACTTGGGGTCGTCGTTTATTCTTCCCGAAGGTTATCTCATTTTTGGGCCGTCGTTTATTCTTCCCAAAAGCCAACTTACCTTTGGCCGTCATTTATTCTTCCCAATGGTTATCTTGGTACCTTGGGCCGTCATTTATTCTTCCCGAAGGTTATCTCATTTTGGGCCGTTGTTTATTCTTCCCAAAACCCAACTTACCTTGGGCCGTCATTTATTCTTCCCAATGGTTATCTTATTAACTCAGGCCGACGTTTATTCTTCCCTGTAGGTTATCTCATTTTTATGCTGTCGTTTATTCTTCCTAAAAGCCAACTTACCTTGGGCCGTCGTTTATTATTCCAAACGGTTATCTTGTTACCTCGGGCCGTCGTTTATTCTTCTCGCAGGTTATCTCATTTTGGGCCTTCGTTTATTCTTCCCAAAAGTCAACTTACCTTGGGCCGTCGTTTATTCTTCCCAATGGTTATCTTGTTACCTCGGGCCGTCGTTTATTCTTCCCGCAGGTTATCTCATTTTGGGCCGTCGTTTATTCTTCCCAATGGTTATCTTGTTACCTCGGGTCGTCGTTTATTCTTCCCGAAGGTTATATCATTTTGTCCCGTCGATTATTCTTCCCAAAAATCAACTTACCTTGGGCCGTCGTTTATTCTTCCCAATGGTTATTTTGTTACCTCGGGCCGTCGTTTATTCTTCCCGAAGGTTATCTCATTTTGGGCCGTCGTTTATTCTTCCCAAAAGTCAACTTACCTTGGGCCGTCGTTTATTCTTCCCAATGGTTATCTTGTTACATCGTGCCATCGTTTATTCTTCCCGAAGGTTATCTCATTTTGGGCCGTCGTTTATTCTTCCCAAAAGTCAACTTACCTTGGGCCGTCTTTTATTCTTCACAAAGGTTATCTTATTACCTCGGGCCATCGTTTATTCTTCCCGAAGGTTATCTCATTTTTGGGTCGTCGTTTATTCTTCCCAAAAGCCAACTTACCTTGGGCCGTCGTTTATTCTTCCCAATGGTTATCTTGGTACCTCGGGCCGTCATTTATTCTTCCCGAAGGTTATCTCATTTTGGGCCGTTGTTTATTCTTCCCAAAAGCCGACTTACCTTGGGCCGTCGTTTATTCTTCCCAATGGTTATCTTATTAACTCAGGCCGACGTTTATTCTTCCCTGTAGGTTATCTCATTTTTATGCCGTCATTTATTCTTCCTAAAAGCCAACTTACCTTGGGCCGTTGTTTATTATTCCAAACGGTTATCTTGTTACCTCGGGCCGTCGTTTATTCTTCTCGCAGGTTATCTCATTTTGGGCCTTCGTTTATTCTTCCCAAAAGTCAACTTACCTTGGGCCGTCGTTTATTCTTCCCAATGGTTATCTTGTTACCTCGGGCCATCGTTTATTCTTCCCGCAGGTTATCTCATCTTGGGCCGTCGTTTATTCTTCCCAATGGTTATCTTGTTACCTCGGGCCGTCGTTTATTCTTCTCGCAGGTTATCTCATTTTGGGCCGTCGTTTATTCTTCCCAATGGTTATCTTGTTACCTTGGGCCGTCGTTTATTCTTCCCGAAGGTTATATCATTTTGTCCCGTCGATTATTCTTCCCAAAAATCAACTTACCTTGGGCCGTCGTTTATTCTTCCCAATGGTTATTTTGTTACATCGGACCGTCGTTTATTCTTCCCGAGGTTATCTCATTTTGGGCCGTCGATTATTCTTCCCAAAAGTGAACTTACCTTGGGTCGTCGTTTATTCTTCCCAATGGTTATCTTGTTACATCGGGCCATCGTTTATTCTTCCCGAAGGTTATCTCATTTTGGGCCGTCGTTTATTCTTCCCAAAAGTCAACTTACCTTGGGCCGTCGTTTATTCTTCACAAAGGTTATCTTATTACTTGGGGTCGTCGTTTATTCTTCCCGAAGGTTATCTCATTTTTGGGCCGTCGTTTATTCTTCGCAAAAGCCAACTTACCTTTGGCCATCATTTATTCTTCCCAATGGTTATCTTGGTACCTCGGGCCGTCATTTATTCTTCCCGAAGGTTATCTCATTTTGGGCCGTTGTTTATTCTTCCCAAAACCCAACTTACCTTGGGCCGTCGTTTATTCTTCCCAATGGTTATCTTATTAACTCAGGCCGACGTTTATTCTTCCCTGTAGGTTATCTCATTTTTATGCTGTCGTTTATTCTTCCTAAAAGCCAACTTACCTTGGGCCGTCGTTTATTATTCCAAACGGTTATCTTGTTACCTCGGGCCGTCGTTTATTCTTCTCGCAGGTTATCTCATTTTGGGCCTTCGTTTATTCTTCCCAAAAGTCAACTTACCTTGGGCCATCGTTTATTCTTCCCAATGGTTATCTTGTTACCTCGGGTCGTCGTTTTTTCTTCACGCAGGTTATCTCATTTTGGGCCGTCGTTTATTCTTCCCAAAAGTCAACTTACCTTGGGCCGTCGTTTATTCTTCCCTATGGTTACCTTGCTACCTCGGGCTGTCGTTTATTCTTCCCGAAGGTTATCTCATTTTTGGGTCGTCATTTATTCTTCCCAAAAGCCAACTAACCTTGTGCCGTCGTTTATTCTTCCCAATGGTTATTTCGTTACCTCGGGCCGTCGTTTATTCTTCCCGGAGGTTATCTCGTTTTTGGGCCGTCGTTTATTCTTCCCAAAACCAACTTACCTTGGGCCGTCGTTTATTCTTCCCAATGGTTATCTTATTAACTCAGGCCGACGTTTATTCTTCCCTGTAGGTTATCTCATTTTTATGCCGTCGTTTATTCTTCCTAAAAGCCAACTTACCTTGGGCCGTCGTTTATTATTCCAAACGGTTATCTTGTTACCTCGGGCCTTCGTTTATTCTTCTCGCAGGTTATCTCATTTTGGGCCTTCGTTTATTCTTCCCAAAAGTCAACTTACCTTGGGCCGTCGTTTATTCTTCCCAATGGTTATCTTGTTACCTCGGGCCGTCGTTTATTCTTCCCGCAGGTTATCTCATTTTGGGCCGTCGTTTATTCTTCCCAATGGTTATCTTGTTACCTCGGGCCGTCGTTTATTCTTCCCGAAGGTTATATCATTTTGTCCCGTCGATTATTCTTCCCAAAAATCAACTTACCTTGGGCCGTCGTTTATTCTTCCCAATGGTTATTTTGTTACCTCGGGCCGTCGTTTATTCTTCCCGAAGGTTATCTCATTTTGGGCCGTCGTTTATTCTTCCCAAAAGTCAACTTACCTTGGGCCGTCGTTTATTTTTCCCAATGGTTATCTTGTTACATCGGGCCATCGTTTATTCTTCCCGAAGGTTATCTCATTTTGGGCCGTCGTTTATTCTTCACAAAAGTCAACTTACCTTGGGCCGTCGTTTATTCTTCACAAAGGTTATCTTATTACCTCGGGCCATCGTTTATTCTTCCCGAAGGTTATCTAATTTTTGGGCCGTCGTTTATTCTTCCCAAAAGCAAACTTACCTTGGGCCGTCGTTTATTCTTCCCAATGGTTATCTTGGTACCTCGGGCCGGCATTTATTCATCCCGAAGGTTATCTCATTTTGGGCCGTTGTTTATTCTTCCCAAAAGCCGACTTACCTTGGGCCGTCGTTTATTCTTCCCAATGGTTATCTTATTAACTCGTGCTATCATTTATTCTTTTCGAAGGTTATCTCATTTTTGGCCCGTCGTTTATTCTTCCCAAAAGTCAACTTACCTTGGGCCGTCGTTTATTCTTCCCAATGGTTATCTTATTACCTCAGGCCGTCGTTTATTCTTCCCGAAGGTTATCACATTTTTGGGCCGTCGTTTATTCTTCCCAAAAGTCAACTTATCTTGGACCGTCGTTTATTTTTCCCAAAAGCCAACTTACCTTGGGCCGTCGTTTATTCTTCCCAATGGTTATCTTGTTACCTCGGACCGTCGTTTATTCTTCCCGAAGGTTATCTCATTTTGGGCCGTCGTTTATTATTCACAAAAGCCAATTTACCTTGGGCCGTTGTTTATTCTTCCCAATGGTTACCCTATTACCTCGGGTCGTCGTTTTTTCTTCCTGCAGGTTATATCATTTTGGGCCGTCGTTTCTTCTTCCCAATAGTCAACTTCCCTTGGGCCGTCGTTTATTCTTCCCTATGGTTACCTTGCTACCTCGGGCTGTCGTTTATTCTTCCCGAAGGTTATCTAATTTTTGGGTCGTCGTTTATTCTTCCCAAAAGCCAACTCACATTGGGCCGTCGTTTATTCTTCCCAATGGTTATTTCGTTACCTCGGGCTGTCGTTTATTCTTCCCGCAGGTTATCTCGTTTTTGGGCCGTCGTTTATTCTTCCCAAAAGCCAACTTACCTTGGGTCGTCGTTTATTCTTCCCAATTGTTATCTTATTAACTCAGGCCGACGTTTATTCTTCCCTGTAGGTTATCTCATTTTTATGTCGTCGTTTATTCTTCCTAAAAGCCAACTTACCTTGGGCCGTCGTTTATTATTCCAAATGGTTATCTTGTTACCTCGGGCCATCGTTTATTCTTCTCGCAGGTTATCTCATTTTGGGCCTTCGTTTATTCTTCCCAAAAGTCAACTTACCTTGGGCCGTCGTTTATTCTTCCCAATGGTTATCTTGTTACCTCGGGCCGTCGTTTATTCTTCCCGTAGGTTATCTCATTTTGGGCCGTCGTTTATTCTTCCCAATGGTTATCTTGTTACTTCGTGCCGTCGTTTATTCTTGCCGAAGGTTATCTCAATTTGGGTCGTCATTTATTCTTCCCAAAAGTCAACTTACCTTGGGCCGTCGTTCATTCTTCCTAATGGTTATCTCATTACCTCAGGCCGTCATTTATTCTTCCCAAAGGTTATTTCATTTTGGGCCGTCGTTTATTCTTCCCAAAAGTCAACTTACCTTGGGTCAACGTTCATTCTTCGAAATGGTTATCTCGTTACCTCGGGCCGTGGTTTATTCTTCCCGAAGTTATCTCATTTTGGGCCGTCGTTTATTCATCTCAAAAGTCAACTTACCTTTGGCCGTCGTTTATTCTTTCCAATGGTTATTTTGTTACCTCGGGCCGTCTTTTATTCTTCCCGAAGGTTATTTTGTTACCTCGGGCTTTCGTTTATTCTTCACGAAGGTTATCTCATTTTGGGCCGTCGTTTATTCTTCCCAAAAGTCAATTTACCTTGGGCCATCGTTTATTCTTCCAAATGGTTGTCTTGTTACCTCGGGCCGTCGTTTATTCATCCCGAAGGTTATCTCATTTTGGGTCATCGTTTATTCTTCCCAATGGTTATTTTGTTGCCTTGGGCCGTCGTTTATTCTTCCCGAAGGTTGTCTCACCTTGGGCCGTCGTTTATTCTTCCCAAGGGTTGTTATCTCATTTTTGGGCCGTCGTTTATTCTTCCTAGAAATAAACTTACCTTAGATCGTTATATATTCTTCCCAATGGTTATCTTGTTACCTCGGGCCGTCGTTTATTCTTCCTGCAGGTTATCTAATTTTTGGGTCGTCATTTATTCTTCCCAGAAATCAACTTACATTGGGCCGTCGTTTATTCTCCCCATGGTTATCTTGTTACCTCGGGCCGTCGTTTATTCTTCCCGAAGGTTATCTCATTTTGGGTCGTCGTTTATTCTTCACAAAAGCCAATTTACCTTGGGCCGTTGTTTATTCTTTCCAATGGTTACCCAGTTACCTCGGGTCGTCGTTTTTTCTACCCGCAGGTTATCTCATTTTGGGTCGTCGTTTATTCTTCCCAAAAGTACAATTACCTTGGGCCGTCTTTTATTCTTCCCTATGGTTACCTTGCTACCTCGGGCTATCGTTTATTCTTCCTGAAGGTTATCTCATTTTTGGGTCGTCGTTTATTCTTCCCAAAAGCCAACTTACCTTGGGCCATCGTTTATTGTTCCCAATGGTTATTTCGTTACCTCGGGCCGTCGTTTATTCTTCCCGCAGGTTATCTCGTTTTTGGGCCGTCGTTTATTCTTCCCAAAAGCCAACTTACCTTGAGCCGTCGTTTATTCTTCCCAATGGTTATCTTATTAACTCAGGCCGACGGTTATTCTTCCCTGTAGGTTATCTCATTTTTATGCCGTCGTTTATTCTTCCTAAAAGGCAACTTACGTTGGGCCGTCGTTTATTATTTCAAAAGGTTATCTTGTTACCTCGGGCCGTCGTTTATTCTTCTCGCAGGTTATCTCATTTTGGACCTTCGTTTATTCTTCCCAAAAGTCAACTTACCTTGGGCCGTCGTTCATTCTTCCCAATGGTTATCTTGTTACCTCGGGCCGTCGTTTATTCTTCCTGCAGGTTATCTCATTTTGGACCGTCGTTTATTCTTCCCAATGGTTATCTTGTTACCTCGGGCCGTCATTTATTCTTCCCGAAGGTTATATCATTTTGTCCCGTAGATTATTCTTCCCAAAAATCAACTTACCTTGGGCCGTCGTTTATTCTTCCCGAAGGTTATCTCATTTTGGGCCGTTGTTTATTCTTCCCAAAAGTCAACTTACCTTGGGCCGTCGTTTATTCTTCCCAACGGTTATCTTGTTACCTCGGGCCGTCATTTATTCTTCTCGCAGGTTATCTCATTTTGGACCTTCGTTTATTCTTCCCAAAAGTCAACTTACCTTGGGCCGTCGTTTATTCTTCCCAATGGTTATCTTGTTACCTCGGGCCGTCGTTTATTCTTCTCGCAGGTTATCTCATTTTGGGCCGTCGTTTATTCTTCCCAATGGTTATCTTGTTACCTCGGGCCGTCGTTTATTCTTCCCGAAGGTTATATCATTTTGTCTCGTCTATTATTCTTCCCAAAAATCAACTTACCTTGGGTCGTCGTATATTCTTCCCAATGGTTATTTTGTTACCTCGGGCCGTCGTTTATTCTTCCCGAAGGTTATCTCATTTTGGGCCGTCGTTTATTCTTCCCAAAAGTCAACTTACCTTGGGTCGTCGTTTATTCTTCCCAATGGTTATCTTGTTACATCGGGCCATCGTTTATTCTTCCCGAAGGTTATCTCATTTTGGGCCGTCGTTTATTCTTCCCAAAAGTCAACTTACCTTGGGTCGTCGTTTATTCTTCACAAAGGTTATTTTATTACCTCAGGCCGTCGTTTATTCTTCCCGAAGGTTATCTCATTTTTGGGCCGTCGTTTATTCTTCCCAAAAGCCAACTTACCTTGGGCCGTCGTTTATTCTTCCCAATGGTTATCTTGGTACCTAGGGCCGTCATTTATTCTTCCCGAAGGTTATCTCATTTTGGGCCGTTGTTTATTCTTCCCAAAAGCCGACTTACCTTGGGTCGTCGTTTATTCTTCCCAATGGTTATCTTTTTACCTCGTGCTGTCGTTTATTCTTCCCGAAGGTTATCTCATTTTTGCCCCGTCGTTTATTCTTCACAAAAGTCAACTTACCTTGGGCCGTCGTTTATTCTTCACAATGGTTATCTTATTACCTCAGGCCGTCGTTTATTCTTCCCGAAGGTTATCACATTTTTGGGCCGTCGTTTATTCTTCCCAAAAGACAACTTATCTTGGACCGTCGTATATTCTTCCTAAAAGCCAACTTACCTTGGGCCGTCGTTTATTCTTCCCAATGGTTATCTTGTTACATCGGGCCGTCGTTTATTCTTCCCGAAGGTTATCTCATTTTGGACCGTCGTTTATTCTTCACAAAAGCCAATTTACCTTGGGCCGTTGTTTATTCTTCCCAATGGTTATCCTGTTACCTCGGGTCGTCGTTTATTCTTCCCGAAGGTTATATCATTTTGTCTCGTCGATTATTCTTCCCAAAAATCAACTTACCTTGGGCTGTCGTTTATTCTTCCCAATGTTTATTTTGTTACCTCGGGCCATCGTTTATTCTTCCCGAAGGTTATCTCATTTTGGGTCGTCGTTTATTCTTCCCAAAAGTCAACTTACCTTGGGCCGTCGTTTATTCTTCCCAATTGTTATCTTGTTACATCGGGCCATCGTTTATTCTTCCCGAAGGTTATCTCATTTTTGGTCGTCGTTTATTCTTCCCAAAAGTCAACTTACCTTGGGTCGTCGTTTATTCTTCACAAAGGTTATCTTATTACCTCAGGCCGTCATTTATTCTTCCCGAAGGTTATCTCATTTTTGGGCGGTCGTTTATTCTTCCCAAAAGCCAACTTACCTTGGGCCGTCGTTTATTCTTCCCAATGGTTATCTTGGTACCTCGGGCCGTCATTTATTCTTCCCGAAGGTTATCTCATTTTGGGTCGTTGTTTATTCTTCCCAAAAGCCGACTTACCTTGGGCCGTCGTTTATTCTTCCCAATGGTTATCTTTTTACCTCGTGCTGTCGTTTATTCTTCCCGAAGGTTATCTCATTTTTGGCCCGTCGTTTATTCTTCCCAAAAGTCAACTTACCTTGGGCCGTCGTTTATTCTTCCCAATGGTTATCTTATTACCTCAGGCCGTCGTTTATTCTTCCCGAAGGTTATCACATTTTTGGGCCGTCGTTTATTCTTCCCAAAAGTCAACTTATCTTGGACCGTCGTATATTCTTCCCAAAAGCCAACTTACCTTGGGTCGTCGTTTATTCTTCCCAATGGTTATCTTGTTACATCGGGCCGTCGTTTATTCTTCCCGAAGGTTATCTCATTTTGGGCCGTCGTTTATTCTTCACAAAAGCCAATTTACCTTGGGCCGTTGTTTATTCTTCACAATGGTTACCCTGTTACCTCGGGTCGTCGTTTTTTCTTCCCGCAGGTTATCTCATTTTGGGCCTGTCGCTCCCAAAAGATGAGACTGGCCCAAATAAAGGTACAGACGCGAACGGTCGGCGAGAGGGACAATGAGAACACACAGCCGTGAGACTGGAGATGAATAGAGTCGCCAGCTAGGCATTTTTATCCCGGAGGAAAGGTAATGCTGCATAGACCTAGAAAGATATGGATAAGACGGTTGCGAACCAGAGAGACTGAGAAAGGGGGTTGGTTACAATCTGGGAAGGTATTAGCACCCAGATTGTCCGCCGTACTCGACGGGATCCACGCTTAAAAGATTTGTGCTTTAAAGGGGTAGTGTAAGTGCAATTTGTGTATAAGATAGCTGGAAAAGAATGTACAGGTGTCAGTGTAAAAGAAGTGAAGTGTATAATGATGTGTCAGTGTAAGAATGAGAATGAATTGCTCATGATAATGAGGCCTAAAGAATGAAGCTGGAAAAAGGGGGAATATACAGAGACTTTTGTTCGATAACTGTTAAGTTATGCCTACGTATCCTCTCGTGCAATGAGGATGTCAGAACACCGTAGTTCGACCCAAAGAGACTGAAAGATGAATTGACTGATGAACTGCTTTCTTGCCTATGCTCAAGTGTATGACCTGTCTGGCTCAGGTGCAAACTGTCTTGCATTAGACGAAAGAAGCAAGTTCTCGTTTATGAGTGAATGAGATGAGAAAAGAATCCCGAAGGAGACGATTATTGTTTGTTTTTGTGTTTTCAGTCTTTTATTGCTTTTGAAAGTTTGTCATAAGTTAATGAGCTTAAGCCTAAACCAATGGGTTAGTAAACTCATCACATCTTCCCTCTGATTAGGGGTAATGAGAGTACCTTAAGTGTGAAGTCAGATTCTCACACTTAATCACCTTTGATGCAGGATTAAGATCATTAACCTACTTGTGATTATTTAGATGTTTTTGGTGTTTTTGTTTAGTGTTAAGTAATGAGGTTAAGCCATAATCAAGGATTAAACAGAATCATTACACCATCCTAATAGAAGGATAATAGATGAGGATGTTTAAGCTGAGGAAAGCTCCTCAACTTAATCCATGATTAGGGATTAAACTCATGACAAAACAAGCCTTTATTAAGTGGATTTTATTTAATGGTATGATGATGAAGTGAGTTTTATGATTTGTAAGACAACTTGAGGGGGACTTGTCCATTAACACTAGGGTTAGTCCTTCTTAACCAATTAAGGAAGAATTAGAACCCTAATGCAAGGCCCAAGTTACAAGTGTGATGTCTTGATGATTATTAGATGGATTGATTAAAGGATTTAAACACATTAAGGGTTTAACACTTAGGATTAAAGTTATACACTCCATCCTAAGATAAGGATGCAGGCATAAGCTTAATCACAAAGTCTTAAAGCCTTTAGGGTTTAATCCCTGATTATGAGGTGAGAAGGGAAGACTCAAAGAGACACAAAGGTAAAACTAAGAGGGGAGACTAATCAAAACCCTAATCATTGTCATGCTTGGTTGTTCCTAAGGTTTGTGAGGTTTTACAAGAGAAGTCTTCAATGGAGCCACCAGGAAGCAGATGAAAGGATCAAGAGAAGCAAAGTGACTTGCTTCATTCAAGAAGTCAAGTCACTTGAAGGAAGAAAGTAAGAGGAACAAGAATGGGCAAGCTCAAACTCAAACACATATAAAAATGCAGCAAGGGATGCAAGAGAGATGAAAATAAAAGTTATGAGAAGTGAAGGCAAATTCACTTCCCAAATCACTTACCACCTGAAAAGGTTAGAAAAGAAATGCAATGCAATGCAAGATGAGATGAAATGACATGGTGAGAAACAAAACCAGAGGCATACTCATGATGCAAATGATGTTATGAGATGCTACAAAAATGAGGCAGCACATGGAAATGGTCATACAAGTTCATGGATGCAAATGGTGCAAGTTAAGAAGCATGAACATACATGAAAAGTTATGAAGCATACAAGGCAAATGACATGGCAAATGCAAGATGCAATGATCAAGCATGCCTTATATATGTCTTATGATGTCAAATGAATCAAATGGAGGCTTGAAATGTCATGGCAAGTCATGCTATGCAAGAGAATGCAAGATGGATGCAAATGGAAGCCCAAATTAGGGTTTATGAACCAAACATCAAACAAAAACCAAAAACAGAAGCAAACCCTAAGATAAAAAATGGAAAATGCCACTCAAAAGGCCCCTAATCTTATACTAAACCAATGTCCAAAGGGGAGGTCTCAACTCTTAACCACTCTTAAGTTATGATTTTTACAAGTTATTAGGGTTTTTTAGGGTTCCTAAACAAGAAAATTATCAAACAAATTGAAAATGAGGAATCAAATCATGACCATTTTATCTCAAAAACTACATGCCAAACACAATGCAATGCAAGAAGAATCAATGTCCAACTCTTCATAGATAGGCAGAAATGATTTTTTGAACTTAGGATCAAGATAATGCACAAAAATGATTTTAATTCAAAGAAAAATTCTCAAAATGCATCAAGATCAAAAAAGAAATTTGGTTTGAAGGTTGGACAATGTTTCTAAATATCTTAGAACATCTCATGAATTTTTTGGTGATTTTTAGATACTTAAAAGTATTTTTAATAAATTAATTCCCATTAATCAATTAAAAATAATCTTTTAAATATTTAAAAATACTTTTTTAATGCTAAAAATAAAAACAAAAATATTTTTGTATCCTAGAAATTAATAAAACTCTCAAGAAAAAGTTTCATAATTTTTAGACATTTTTTACTATTTTAAAATAAATATGCAAGTTAAATGAAAAAGAAATGAAAATAAATTAAAATAAAGGAAAGTAATCAGAATGGAGGGTTGAGATTGAGACTGGGTTTGAATGCATTGACCAGCGCGCATTTGGACGGTTGTGATTCATTCTGAGTTAATTAACCTAATTGTGAATTAATTAATCTAATTAATTGAATTAGGGCTAATCAAAGTGATCTGGGCCCTCTATCCACGCGGGAAGTCCACTAAGTCAACTAATCTAACGCTCCACATTCAAACGCCCATAATGACCTGAGATTAGGGCAAATCACTTTCAGGTGACCGGAGGGAAGCTCCGGTCATCTTCTCCGGTGGTATCCAAACCCTAAAACATGATTCAAGCATCTATTCCACAAATTAAACACACCTAAGTGATCCTCTAACATCCTAAGACACGAATCCATGCTCAAACAACATTTAAACACCATGAATCAAACGAATCGAAGGAAATAAAATCCACGGGCAAAATTTCAGAGGGATCATACAAACTCATTTCTCACTTATTTTTGATTCTGAAACCATCCCCATGACCAGCAAGACATGAGCAATCATATTATAACTTAAAATGCAAGCTTTGGGAGAAAGTGTTCATGTTCATACCTGAGCTGGAAAGCTTCAAAACTGAGCTTCCAGAGCTTCCTTTGCGTGCAAATGGACTCCCTTGACTCTCCTGGTGCTAATGGAAGGCTTGAAATGAGCTTAGACAAGCTGCCTTGAGCAATCCATTTCTGGTGTAGCAGAAAATGCAGTTTGTGTATAGGCTGTTTCAGGTCAACGTGAAGGGTGGTTTTGACTCCTTGTGATGTGCTTGACTTGTTGGTGAAGGAAAATGATGTGTTTGATGGCTGGATAAAGGGATTCGAAGAGTTCTGGTTTTGAGGATGAGAAATGGTGAAGCTCAATTCATGAGGGTTTCAGGCTTGAATCTTGTTGGTTTCTACTCAATGAAACATGGTGAGATGATTGGTGAAAATGGTTTGGATGTTTGAAGTTTGTGGAGGCAGATTCGAAGAGTTTTGCAAAATGAGGTGTTTTTGTGTATGTGATGTTGTATGTTGTTTCAGCCTTGCCTCTTCTATGAAATGGCTTGCAAATGGATAGTATATTTTAATCCTATAGGTCAGATGATTTGACATGGCCTCTATTGATTGGTAAGTTTGCTTTTGCCAAAAGTCCACTCTTTGTGTAAGAGAAGTATGGCTTGGTTCTAGGCTAGTAAAAGGCATGGGGCTGCGCAGCAAGGGTGAGGGGAAAGGCTAGCCAAAGTCAGCATCCAATGTTGCAAGTTGTAGGAAGTGTGATGAGTGGTTTTGCAAGTTGGCACACTTTTGAAACTTCATGGAAAAGTCTTGTTACACAAACCATAACCATGTGAAACCTTGGTCCAATTCTGATTTTTAAGGCTCATAGAATGTTTGTGTAATGGTTTGAAGTGAATTAGAAGTTACAAATGGCATTGGTTCATGGTTTTGCAAAATTCACATTTGGTGCACATCTTGAAAATCAATGATTTTTGCCAACTTTGTCACACCATAACTTTTGATCCAAGAAGAATTTGATCATGTTCTTGTACTTTTTGAAAAGGGAAAAATGTATTCTACAACTTTCATGACCAAAGTTTTTCCATTTGAAGCATTTTTGGATCATGAATCAAGGCTTGAAAAATGACCTAAAATGAAGCATTCTTGAAAAGTCAACTATGCCCAAAAAGTCAACACTTGCAAAAACTCCAAATTCTTGAATTTTATGAACCTCAACCTTCTTCCATGATCAAATACAGATCATATACACTCAAAATGATGAAGATCACCCATTGGTTGGGTCATTGGGGGCCTCAGATGCCCTGATTTTACACTGACTTGTCCAGAAAGTCAACCCTTGATCAGATGACTTCCCCATGGAATTTCTTCATGAAAATTGATATGCATACTCCCTATACCATATAGAGATCAATAGAACCAAGAATGACCAAAAAATTTGGGGTCATGGCCTCTGAAACCAAAACCCTAATTTTAGGTCAACTGTGCAGTCAAATCTGGGCTTTGCATCCATACCAATCCCAGTTCTTGTGATTCTTTGGCATTTTTGACTTTGAGAGGATATAATATGATGCTTGAACACACATGGACCCCCTTGAAGTGATTGATGACCCTTGGAGTGGCTCAAGAGGCTCTGGGATTGCTCAGATCACAAACCCTAGGTGCAGATGACCTTGAATCTATGCAGTGAATCAAAACTGTGATATGAGATGCTATGATTGAGTTTATGCATATGAAATGATCACAAGCCATGGTGTGAATGGGTGAGGGCAAATTTGGGGTGTTTACAGCTGCCCCTATTCAAACATGAGTTAGCTGTGCAGGATGTAAGCAACGGCTTATCAGGCAAACGAGATAACTTGTGGTTGAATACCAAAGACAGTCCAAAATTTGCACTCACAGAATGAAGAAGAAAAGGGATATAGATTGTAAAGAAAAATAAAGTATATTGTAAAGTGGGGGCGACGGAGGCAGACCGTCGAGAAGAGGACGACTGCTGGGTAAATAGCAATGACGGGGACGGCCGATATGCTGGGGATAAAAGGTAAAGCTAAGACGGGGACGGCCGACTAGCTGGGGATAAAAGGTAAAGCTAAGACGGGGACGGCCGACTAGCTGGGGAAAATAGAAATATGATGGGGACGGCCATCAAGATAAAGTAGGATTCTTTGGGAATTAATGAAACATGACGGGGACGGCCATCAAGTTCACAAAGGTAAAGTAACCAACGATGGGGACGGCCATCGGGCTAAAAAGGAAAAAGGACCACGATGGGGACGGCCATCGGGTTAAAGAATAAATGAAATAACAGGTGATGAGGTACGGTCATCAAAGGTGAAGGACGATCACCTAGCAGGGGACGGCTGCTCTGTTGGGTTAAGATGAGGGACGGTCATCTAAGGTGGAGGACGACCACCTGGCAGGGTACGGCTGCCGAAAATATCGCGACACAGGACGAATGTCGGATAAAAGGTCAACGATGGGGACGGCCATCGGACGAGCATGATGGAGGACGACCATCAAGAGGTGGAGGACGACCACCTAGCAGGGGACGGCTGCTCTCAAGGTTTGTCATGACATAGGACGAATGTCAGATAACCAAAAAACAACAATGGGGACGGCCATTGGATAAAATGATGAAGGACGATCATCATAGGTGGAGGACGACCACCTAGCAGGGTACGGCTGCTAAAATCAACGATGGGGACGGCCATCGGATGAGCATGATGGAGGACGACCATCAAGAGGTGGAGGACGACCACCTAGCAGGGTACGGCTGCTCTCAGGGTTTATCATGACATAGGACGAATGTCAGATAAAAAAGGAAAATTTGCTATGCTGGGGAATAGTAAACACGGACGAGTGTTTACATCCAAGAAACAAAAGGTATAAGTGTTTAGATGTTTGTGTATTGATTAAAGATGCGGACGAGCATCCTTAAGACTACGATACGGACGAGTATCGGGTAGAAACAAATACTGACACGTGTTCAGAGATGATGATACGGACGAGTATCATCTGGTTAACAAAGAACAAGGACTAGAGTCGAATCTGTGGGGATATGAATGGTGTATACAAGATACGGACGAGTATCTGTATAAGTGTAACATGAGTAGTGAGTATGAGTATTGTACAGATGAGTGTCTATCTGCTAGGGAGAGTGACACAGACGAGTGTCAAAAGGGAGAAAAGTATAGTATAAACAAAGTATATGGGTTGCAAAAGTTTCAGGCGACCATGCTGGGGATATGACACGGACGGGTGTCAAGGAATTGTATATATGAAAGTATCTATGAGTGCAAAGGGGATGCTTTGGCTTTTTGTTGGGGATATGACACGGACGAGTGCCACAAGGAGTATCTGTAATGTGAGTGATCTTGTTTGTAAAGAGTGTTCAGGCGACTTTACTGGGGAAGAATGACACGGACGGGTGTCAAAAGGAGTATATGATGGTGTTTTGTGAATGTGAGGCAACTGCTTTTGCTGGGGGGGAACCCGTTGGGGATTTTTGTGTATTGTTGATGGACTGTCAATATTTACAAGTGTTTGATTCAGGCCATGACTTATGATTATGCAATATGTTTGATTTTTGCCGTAATGCTCCATATTGGACGGAATGCTACGCTTTGTAGGTGAATATGATGCGAATGCTATGATTATGCAAAGGTACCAAACCGGGATTCGGATCCCGTTGCTGTGAAGATCTCTGGTCGATCTGCTCAAAATGGACATCCCAGCTGGGGATGAGATCATTGATAGATCTGATGAGATGCATCTGCTTGGGGATATAGGTCACTGATAGACATATCCTTGTAAATGAGAGACCCAGCTGGGGTTTGTAGAAGCTTTCTTCACTCTGTTGTGATCCTTTCATGCGTTGTTCTCTTGGATAGAGGCTGAAACTCTGTGGGGAGATGGTTCCCTGGTTTTTGTATTCTGCTGAGGAAGAATGATTGGAACTTCGGCTGGGAGAAGCAACAGGTGGTAACTCAGCTGGGGAGAAAGCACTTTGGGTGCTAAGACTTGAGTGAGTGCTGATTTGCCATCTTACTGGGATGAAGCTTACATGCCCCAGGTATAGCATAACAGCTGTGTTGGGAAGATATGCCAATGAAAATTGGAGTTTGACTGAATGAGAATAACCAAATCCTCACGAACAAACCTTGTCGGCTGAAAGAAGATCTTTATGCTCGGGGAAGAAATAAACTTCCAATGCCCTGCTGGTAAAATAAATACCAGACATTCCCTGAGAATTAACACAGTGCTTCAAACTTCTGAGCTCAACAAAAGCATTACTGATCATCCTGAGTGAACTATCATTCCCTTAACTCCTTAATTATACCATACTGCACCATCCATAAAAAGATTGTCTTCAGAGGATTTTACAGAAGACTTGGCATCCAGAATTGCCCCAGTGTCTTCAAACTCTCGCAGAAATTCAACAAGTCTTAAGATAACTGCCCTAGATTACGTCTTGAAACAATTCTTGCCCCACATCAGAGCTAAAACAGAAACCATGCGGTATGAGGATGCAATGCAAATGATGTACAATGCAGACGTATGCTCATAACCAAAGATATGAAACAAGGATGGTTGGGCGCTAGGGCCAGGTTGATAGATATATTTTTGGTTGCCAAGCAATTGGACTTTTGAAGGTGAGTTACCAGACGATAACTGGTTTATTAAAGGTAGGCCAACAGACAAGAACTGGTGGGCAAAGAATAAGTCGTCAGACGAGAACTGACTACTTGGGTTCATTGTCAAACGAGAATCGACTCTGAAAAAGAATGACTACCAGACGGGAACTGGCGTTCAACGGGCTAAATGAAAAGGTGACCAGACGAGAACTGGTTAAAAGGTTCGCCTACCAGACGAGAACTGGTATTTGAAGTTGGTTTGCTAGACGAGAACTGGACTTTGGGTTGGTCTGCCGGACGAGGACTAGACTCTGAAAAGTTTGCCAGACGGGAACTGGGCTTTGAAAAGGCTTGCCAGACGAGAACTGGACTTTGAAAGGTTGATAAGTTGGGGTTACGAGGCCCTGGATGTGAGATCTGATGTTTGTGGGGTTATGACCAATGCAAATATGATTCATATGCTCTATATGCGACATGAATAACGTATGCAAATGATTTATGCAATGATTATGAAAGGCTATGAGAACTCCCGAGGATGGGAAGAAAGGTCTTATGTGACAAGGCTTCTAATGAGAAGGGTGACAAAGGCGACGGTGGGTAGCATGATTTCCCGACACTCGTCATGAACTCGAAGATCACTGATACAAATTGCTCTGTGTAGCTAAAATTTGCCCCTGTTGGGTGAGTCTCTGAACAGACTATCACTAATTATCCAATCCTTGGCATGGCGGACTTGGATGTCCTCTCGAGGAGAATTGCACTTAGTGATCTCTGGAAGTATTCTGCCCCGGTACGAGCGTGGGAGCGACTTGACTCACTCTGACTGGGCATTGGAAGATTTCATCTTTGGACAACAGAAATATCGGATGGCCTGCCCCTGTTTGGCGGATTCAGCTCTGATCAACTGACTTTGAATGACGCTCCTCGATCAACTGATGCTTGGGAACTCTCTTTACCCTGACAGATTCCTTGGTCAACAAAACCACTAGATAACATGCCCCTGATTCATAGGCTGACAAGATGCTCTTGATTCTGGTCATCATTGTTGAATAACCAAGTTCCTCGCGATTGCTTTTTGTAGGAACTTCCCGGGTGTCACAAACTAACTTGCAATTAAAACTGTTCATTTGCAAATGGTAATTTTAATGCAGTACACATGCAAGTTTTTGAAAATTTATTTATTTTGATGTTGTGATAGTGTGTGACGAATGGACGATTAGTCCAAACGTAGTGTTGAGTTAGCAAACCTTTAGGAGTCAGTTTACGCAACCTTGTCGTAGTATGCTTTCAGAGTTGAACCTGACTCAATTAGGACTTTCAAGGGTTATGACGTGGTCTGGTTCACGGTTTTTAGAAAGAAGGATTTATGGCTCAAAATTTATATGTGCCCACCCATTCTCCTTGATGTTCTCCAGTCCTATGTTCAGCTAATTCGACTTAAGCGCTCGCTTCTCACAAGGGTTTTGTAATGATTGAGGAACCAATGACGTTGATGGTTTACGCACCAATGAGGTTTCTTGGAGTGACAGTCACCCATTCCGACTTTGTGTCTGGTCACAAGACTTTGTTCTTATGAAACTTTTTCTTTTTTGATATTTTTACTCCCTAATTTTTGCCTGGACTGATTCTTTTTTGAATTTTCGATTTTGAAGTCCAGCGGGATGCCCTAACTTTTGCCTAAGTCATTGGTTTTCACATTTTTTCGACTTAGCGGGCTTTATTTCTTTTTTTTTCTTTGATTTTTGTTGAACAAATCGTGTGACACTGGCTTGTCATGACTTGCTGAAAGGGTTGACTGCCACATTCCTTTGTTGGTGAGGGATAACCATTGTGGTTTCACGTCCCTTGACCTCTTGAGGTGTAATGAATAAAGGTAATGGATCCTCGGATGCACACTCCTTTGGAAATTTGAACGCTCGGTCAAATTGACTGATAACTACCCTGCCCCGGGTTAAATGTGAGGGTTTTTTCGTTCAGAAAAGAAACTCCTGCTTCAAGGCTCAAAGGGGTTGACGAGGGTCTATCTCCCTTATATCTCCGGTGTTTGGGAATTGAAGCAATGCCTGTACATCGTCAGCAGGTTCTACTCTGAAAGCATACCTTCAACAATTATGAGTATTCAGTTGTCATCATCCTCCCTCAAACCTGCTAAACAACAGTGACATAGATGGGAGGTAAATGGATGCAATCTTTTTGTTTTTTTTTCTTTTTTCAATGCAAGTAAAGAAAAATGAGCGAATGCGACATGATTGATTCAAAAGTGCAAGATCACTACATTAACATTACCATTTAAAATAACAATGCTTAAAAGACAAGTAGCTGCTAACAGGAAAGAAGCTACAATGCAAATGATAAAAGGATACAATGATCACCAACTCTGCTGACATACTGTTGTCTGAGCCACTGAAATCAAGATACGCTTCTTCTGAAGTCTTTGAACTCAATCAGGTGAAAGGTTGACGTGCACAACCAAGCTTCCTTCTGGAAAGGAGATGTAGCCCTTGTCGATCAACTGTTGTACTTTGGCTTGAAAAGCTTTGCAATCTTCAGTTGAATGTCCCATTGATCCACCATGATACCCACACTGCTCATGGGGATTGTACTCTGGAGGGTACGGCTCTGACAACGGCTTGAGAGGCTTAGGAACCACCAAAGAGCTCTGAACTAGATGTGGTAAGAGTTCACTGTATGCCATGGGGACTGGATGAAGAGGAGCAATCCTTCTTTTCAGATTGTTACGAGGCCTAGGCTGGCTCTGAAGTTGATTATGAGGTTTTCGATCATGAGATTGCATATTTGGACGAGGAGGAGTCCACGACTTCTGATATGGTGTTCTAAGCATTGCCGAATGCCCATAAGAGTAATCAGATTCAGGAACAGATGATCTCTGAGAAGATGTTGGTCCAGAATATGCAACATTGGCCATGACTGCATTGGTATCATACCATTCTTCTCCTTGGGAGCTAACAACAGATTCACTTTCACTAGCTGGGATATTCGAAAAGTCCTGGATCTTTCCACTTTTGAGCAGGCTCTCAATGCGTACTCCAACTATCATCAAATCAGAGAAGCTTGTCATCCCAATGCTACTCATTCTTTCCAAGAATGGACCCTGCAAGGTGCCCACGAACAGGTCAATTAATTCTCTGTCTGAAAGTGGTGGTTGCACTTGGGCTGCCAATTCTCTCCACCGCTGTGCATATTCTCTGAAAGATTCACCACTCCTCTGGGATAGGCTCTGCAAGTGCGTGCGATTGGGCGCCACGTCCATATTGTGCTGGTATTGCTTTACGAAAGCTCTGGATAAATCATTCCAAGATCGGATGTGACTGCTTTCCAAATCTATGTACCAACTTAAAGATGCCCCACTTAAACTATCCTGAAAACAGTGAATCATCAACTTATCATTGCGGGCATAAGAAGTCATTTTTCTACAGAACATCACCAAATGATGCTTCGGGCAACTGACACCAGTGTATTTCTCAAACTTCGGAGTTTTGAAATCTGGAGGAATGACAAGACCAGGCACCAAACACAGGGTTAGAGCATCAAAACCGAAGCCATCAGGATCCGCTAAGGCTTTGAGTCGCTCGTCCAACACACGAAATCTTTCAGCAGGATCAATAACTTGTGGACCCTTGGTTTTCACAAGAGGGATTGCCCCTTGGAAGTCTGGCATTGGGAAGGCAAAACTCTGATAATTCGCAGTATCAGTCGAAGATGAAGGTCCACCTCGGACAACAGATGGTTCAGGTATACTCTGATTCACGATCGGGGTCTGTGCAGGCTGAGCTTGAGCAAGATTGCTCACTTGTGGAAGATCTTCATCAGGAGAAAGACCATACAGAGGATTGGTCATTGAAGTGAAACCAGGTGGAAACTCAACATTCTGACGGTTGTTCTCTGACATAGCTACTGACGGCTTCCAATCTGACCCTTTACCTCTTGACACTGCTCAATCTTCCTTCAAACACTGTCGTCTTCCAACAATTAACACTTGTTCAAACTGAGTACCGGGAAATCAGCTGGCTGGTCATGGACAAAAGAGGAAGGATGAGCTCTTTGGAGGAGGAAAATGCAATGCATATGCAAATGCAAAATGCAATATGATGATGCAAAAGATGCAAAGACATGGGATCACAGCTGGAAACTGCCTGGAATCTAGAATGTCGGACCAAGAATCGAGTGTCTGTAACCACAAGATCTCTGTATAGTAACCCGAAATAGTAACTGAAAACCAGAGGTCAATAGCTTCAGGATCATAGTGACCGGATCAAACAATTGTACTGGTAATGAGGGTATGTTGAGGTCAAGGGTTCCTGCAATCCTGTAAACAGCCCGACCCCCTCACAGGTAGTGTTCTAAAACAAGGATCCTCAGACTTGGATCAGTTATGAGAAGTGTAAACACTTCTAACCCGGAGGTACAGTGTTTACAATAACCATAAAAAATCCTCCTCTAATTCACCTCAGTTTCTGAAGGTCAATACTAAAGGTCATCCAGACTTAGCAGGCTTCCCAGATAGCCCTAGCACTACAGGAAATCTGTAGCACAGAGTTCTCAAGAAGAAACCCATATCTGAACCGTGTTTCACATTCCCGCACCAGACCGAAATGGAATGGGAAAGAACATGAACCACTCTAGCCTAGGTGTCACTCAGGTCCCAGGTATAGGACCTTAACTCTCAGTAGAACTCCCACCCACCAAAACAGAAACAACAGATCCAGCCAGAATAGAACGACAGTATGATGTATGCAAAGCTATAAAGAAAGCAGTAAACAAAACTGTACATAAAGCAATGAATAAAACATATAAATACAAATAGCACATAACACCCCAGTAAACACAAATCAAACAAGCGCTAGGAGGAACCCACAAAAAGAACCAGAAGCCCTGGTTGCAGTCTAAGGATCCCCAGCAGAGTCGCCAAGCTGTCGCTCCCAAAAGATGAGACTGGCCCAAATAAAGGTACAGACGCGAACGGTCGGCGAGAGGGACAATGAGAACACACAGCCGTGAACTCACTGGAGATGAATAGAGTCGCCAGCTAGGCATTTTTATCCCGGAGGAAAGGTAATGCTGCATAGACCTAGAAAGATATGGATAAGACAGTTGCGAACCAGAGAGACTGAGAAAGGGGGTTGGTTACAATCTGGGAAGGTATTAGCACCCAGATTGTCCGCCGTACTCGACGGGATCCACGCTTAAAAGATTTGTGCTTTAAAGGGGTAGTGTAAGTGCAATTTGTGTATAAGATAGCTGGAAAAGAATGTACAGGTGTCAGTGTAAAAGAAGTGAAGTGTATAATGATGTGTCAGTGTAAGAATGAGAATGAATTGCTCATGATAATGAGGCCTAAAGAATGAAGCTGGAAAAAGGGGTAATATACAGAGACTTTTGTTCGATAACTGTTAAGTTATGCCTACGTATCCTCTCGTGCAATGAGGAAGTCAGAACACCGTAGTTCGACCCAAAGAGACTGAAAGATGAATTGACTGATGAACTGCTTGCTTGCCTATGCTCAAGTGTATGACCTGTCTGGCTCAGGTGCAAACTGTCTTGCATTAGACGAAAGAAGCAAGTTCTCGTTTATGAGTGAATGAGATGAGAAAAGAATCCCGAAGGAGACGATTATTGTTTGTTTTTGTGTTTTCAGTCTTTTATTGCTTTTGAAAGTTTGTCATAAGTTAATGAGCTTAAGCCTAAACCAATGGGTTAGTAAACTCATCATATCTTCCCTCTGATTAGGGGTAATGAGAGTACCTTAAGTGTGAAGTCAGATTCTCACACTTAATCACCTTTGATGCAGGATTAAGATCATTAACCTACTTGTGATTATTTAGATGTTTTTGGTGTTTTTGTTTAGTGTTAAGTAATGAGGTTAAGCCATAATCAAGGATTAAACAGAATCATTACACCATCCTAATAGAAGGATAATAGATGAGGATGTTTAAGCTGAGGAAAGCTCCTCAACTTAATCCATGATTAGGGATTAAACTCATGACAAAACAAGCCTTTATTAAGTGGATTTTATTTAATGGTATGATGATGAAGTGAGTTTTATGATTTGTAAGACAACTTGAGGGGGACTTGTCCATTAACACTAGGGTTAGTCCTTCTTAACCAATTAAGGAAGAATTAGAACCCTAATGCAAGGCCCAAGTTACAAGTGTGATGTCTTGATGATTATTAGATGGATTGATTAAAGGATTTAAACACATTAAGGGTTTAACACTTAGGATTAAAGTTATACACTCCATCCTAAGATAAGGATGCAGGCATAAGCTTAATCACAAAGTCTTAAAGCCTTTAGGGTTTAATCCCTGATTATGAGGTGAGAAGGGAAGACTCAAAGAGACACAAAGGTAAAACTAAGAGGGGAGACTAATCAAAACCCTAATCATTGTCATGCTTGGTTGTTCCTAAGGTTTGTGAGGTTTTACAAGAGAAGTCTTCAATGGAGCCACCAGGAAGCAGATGAAAGGATCAAGAGAAGCAAAGTGACTTGCTTCATTCAAGAAGTCAAGTCACTTGAAGGAAGAAAGTAAGAGGAACAAGAATGGGCAAGCTCAAACTCAAACACATATAAAAATGCAGCAAGGTATGCAAGAGAGATGAAAAGAAAAGTTATGAGAAGTGAAGGCAAATTCACTTCCCAAATCACTTACCACCTGAAAAGGTTAGAAAAGAAATGCAATGCAATGCAAGATGAGATGAAATGACATGGTGAGAAACAAAACCAGAGGCATACTCATGATGCAAATGATGTTATGAGATGCTACAAAAATGAGGCAGCACATGGAAATGGTCATACAAGTTCATGGATGCAAATGGTGCAAGTTAAGAAGCATGAACATACATGAAAAGTTATGAAGCATACAAGGCAAATGACATGGCAAATGCAAGATGCAATGATCAAGCATGCCTTCTATATGTCTTATGATGTCAAATGAATCAAATGGAGGCTTGAAATGTCATGGCAAGTCATGCTATGCAAGAGAATGCAAGATGGATGCAAATGGAAGCCCAAATTAGGGTTTATGAACCAAACATCAAACAAAAACCAAAAACAGAAGCAAACCCTAAGATAAAAAATGGAAAATGCCACTCAAAAGGCCCCTAATCTTATACTAAACCAATGTCCAAAGGGGAGGTCTCAACTCTTAACCACTCTTAAGTTATGATTTTTACAAGTTATTAGGGTTTTTTAGGGTTCCTAAACAAGAAAATTATCAAACAAATTGAAAATGAGGAATCAAATCATGACCATTTTATCTCAAAAACTACATGCCAAACAAAATGCAATGCAAGAAGAATCAATGTCCAACTCTTCATAGATAGGCAGAAATGATTTTTTGAACTTAGGATCAAGATAATGCACAAAAATGATTTTAATTCAAAGAAAAATTCTCAAAATGCATCAAGATCAAAAAAGAAATTTGGTTTGAAGGTTGGACAATGTTTCTAAATATCTTAGAACATCTCATGAATTTTTTGGTGATTTTTAGATACTTAAAAGTATTTTTAATAAATTAATTCCCATTAATCAATTAAAAATAATCTTTTAAATATTTAAAAATACTTTTTTAATGCTAAAAATAAAAACAAAAATATTTTTGTGTCCTAGAAATTAATAAAACTCTCAAGAAAAAGTTTCATAATTTTTAGACATTTTTTACTATTTTAAAATAAATATGCAAGTTAAATGAAAAAGAAATGAAAATAAATTAAAATAAAGGAAAGTAATCAGAATGGAGGGTTGAGATTGAGACTGGGTTTGAATGCATTGACCAGCGCGCATCTGGACGGTTGTGATTCATTCTGAGTTAATTAACCTAATTGTGAATTAATTAATCTAATTAATTGAATTAGGGCTAATCAAAGTGATCTGGGCCCTCTATCCACGCGGGAAGTCCACTAAGTCAACTAATCTAACGCTCCACATTCAAACGCCCATAATGACCTGAGATTAGGGCAAATCACTTTCAGGTGACTGGAGGGAAGCTCCGGTCATCTTCTCCGGTGGTATCCAAACCCTAAAACATGATTCAAGCATCTATTCCACAAATTAAACACACCTAAGTGATCCTCTAACATCCTAAGACACGAATCCATGCTCAAACAACATTTAAACACCATGAATCAAACGAATCGAAGGAAATAAAATCCACGGGCAAAATTTCAGAGGGATCATACAAACTCATTTCTCACTTATTTTTGATTCTGAAACCATCCCCATGACCAGCAAGACATGAGCAATCATATTATAACTTAAAATGCAAGCTTTGGGAGAAAGTGTTCATGTTCATACCTGAGCTGGAAAGCTTCAAAACTGAGCTTCCAGAGCTTCCTTTGCGTGCAAATGGACTCCCTTGACTCTCCTGGTGCTAATGGAAGGCTTGAAATGAGCTTAGACAAGCTGCCTTGAGCAATCCATTTCTGGTGTAGCAGAAAATGCAGTTTGTGTATAGGCTGTTTCAGGTCAACGTGAAGGGTGGTTTTGACTCCTTGTGATGTGCTTGACTTGTTGGTGAAGGAAAATGATGTGTTTGATGGCTGGATAAAGGGATTCGAAGAGTTCTGGTTTTGAGGATGAGAAATGGTGAAGCTCAATTCATGAGGGTTTCAGGCTTGAATCTTGTTGGTTTCTACTCAATGAAACATGGTGAGATGATTGGTGAAAATGGTTTGGATGTTTGAAGTTTGTGGAGGCAGATTCGAAGAGTTTTGCAAAATGAGGTGTTTTTGTGTATGTGATGTTGTATGTTGTTTCAGCCTTGCCTCTTCTATGAAATGGCTTGCAAATGGATAGTATATTTTAATCCTATAGGTCAGATGATTTGACATGGCCTCTATTGATTGGTAAGTTTGCTTTTGCCAAAAGTTCACTCTTTGTGTAAGAGAAGTATGGCTTGGTTCTAGGCTAGTACAAGGCATGGGGCTGCGCAGCAAGGGTGAGGGGAAAGGCTAGCCAAAGTCAGCATCCAATGTTGCAAGTTGTAGGAAGTGTGATGAGTGGTTTTGCAAGTTGGCACACTTTTGAAACTTCATGGAAAAGTCTTGTTACACAAACCATAACCATGTGAAACCTTGGTCCAATTCTGATTTTTAAGGCTCATAGAATGTTTGTGTAATGGTTTGAAGTGAATTAGAAGTTACAAATGGCATTGGTTCATGGTTTTGCAAAATTCACATTTGGTGCACATCTTGAAAATCAATGATTTTTGCCAACTTTGTCACACCATAACTTTTGATCCAAGAAGAATTTGATCATGTTCTTGTACTTTTTGAAAAGGGAAAAATGTATTCTACAACTTTCATGACCAAAGTTTTTCCATTTGAAGCATTTTTGGATCATGAATCAAGGCTTGAAAAATGACCTAAAATGAAGCATTCTTGAAAAGTCAACTATGCCCAAAAAGTCAACACTTGCAAAAACTCCAAATTCTTGAATTTTATGAACCTCAACCTTCTTCCATGATCAAATACAGATCATATACACTCAAAATGATGAAGATCACCCATTGGTTGGGTCATTGGGGGCCTCAGATGCCCTGATTTTACACTGACTTGTCCAGAAAGTCAACCCTTGATCAGATGACTTCCCCATGGAATTTCTTCATGAAAATTGATATGCATACTCCCTATACCATATAGAGATCAATAGAACCAAGAATGACCAAAAAATTTGGGGTCATGGCCTCTGAAACCAAAACCCTAATTTTAGGTCAACTGTGCAGTCAAATCTGGGCTTTGCATCCATACCAATCCCAGTTCTTGTGATTCTTTGGCATTTTTGACTTTGAGAGGATATAATATGATGCTTGAACACACATGGACCCCCTTGAAGTGATTGATGACCCTTGGAGTGGCTCAAGAGGCTCTGGGATTGCTCAGATCACAAACCCTAGGTGCAGATGACCTTGAATCTATGCAGTGAATCAAAACTGTGATATGAGATGCTATGATTGAGTTTATGCATATGAAATGATCACAAGCCATGGTGTGAATGGGTGAGGGCAAATTTGGGGTGTTTACAGGGCCTTCGTTTATTCTTCCCAAAAGTCAACTTACCTTGGGCAGTCGTTTATTCTTCCCTATGGTTACCTTGCTACCTCGGGTTGTCGTTTATTCTTCCAGAAGGTTATCTCATTTTTGGGTCGTCGTTTATTCTTCCCAAAAGCCAACTTACCTTGGGCCGTCGTTTATTCTTCCCAATGGTTATTTCTTTACCTTGGGCCATCGTTTATTCTTCCCGCAGGTTATCTCGTTTTTGGGCCGTCGTTTATTCTTCCCAAAAGCCAACTTACCTTGTGCCGTTGTTTATTCTTCCCAATGGTTATCTTATTAACTCAGGCCGACGATTATTCTTCCCTGTAGGTTATCTCATTTTTATGTCGTCGTTTATTCTTCCTGAAAGCCAACTTACCTTGGGCCGTCGTTTATTATTTCAAAAGGTTATCTTGTTACCTCGAGTCGTCGTTTATTCTTCTCGCAGGTTATCTCATTTTGGACCTTCGTTTATTCTTCCCAAAAGTCAACTTACCTTGGGTCGTCGTTCATTCTTCCCAATTGTTATCTTGTTACCTCGGGCCGTCGTTTATTCTTCCCGCAAGTTATCTCATTTTGGGCCGTCGTTTATTCTTCCCAATGGTTATCTTGTTATCTCGGGCCGTCATTTATTCTTCCCGAAGGTTATATCATTTTGTCCCGTAGATTATTCTTCCCAAAAATCAACTTACCTTGGGCCGTCGTTTATTCTTCCCAATGGTTATTTTGTTACCTCGGGCCGTCGTTTATTCTTCCCGAAGGTTATCTCATTTTGGGCCGTCGTTTATTCTTCCCAAAAGTCAACTTACCTTGGGCCGTCGTTTATTCTTCCCAATGGTTATCCTGTTACCTCGGGCCGTCGTTTATTCTTCTCGCAGGTTATCTCATTTTGGACCTTCGTTTATTCTTCCCAAAAGTGAACTTACCTTGGGTCGTCGTTTATTCTTCCCAATGGTTATCTTGTTACCTCGGGCCGTCGTTTATTCTTCTCGCAGGTTATCTCATTTTGGGCCATCGTTTATTCTTCCCAATGGTTATCTTGTTACCTCGGGCCGTCGTTTATTCTTCCCGAAGGTTATATCATTTTGTCTCTTCGATTATTCTTCCCAAAAATCAACTTACCTTGGGCCGTCGTTTATTTTTCCCAATGGTTATTTTGTTACCTCGGGCCGTCGTTTATTCTTCCCGAAGGTTATCTCATTTTGGGCCGTCGTTTATTCTTCCCAAAAGTCAACTTACCTTGGGTCGTCGTTTATTCTTCACAAAGGTTATCTTATTACCTCAGGCCGTCGTTTATTCTTCCCGAAGGTTATCTCATTTTTGGGCCGTCATTTATTCTTCCCAAAAGCCAACTTACCTTGGGTCGTCGTTTATTCTTCCCAATGGTTATCTTGGTACCTCGGGCCGTCATTTATTCTTCCCGAAGGTTATCTCATTTTGGGCCATTGTTTATTCTTCCCAAAAGCCGACTTACCTTGGGCCGTCGTTTATTCTTCCCAATGGTTATCTTTTTACCTCGTGATGTCGTTTATTCTTCCCGAAGGTTATCTCATTTTTAGCCCGTCGTTTATTCTTCCCAAAAGTCAACTTACCTTGGGCCGTCGTTTATTCTTCCCAATGGTTATCTTATTACCTCAGGCCGTCGTTTATTCTTCCCGAAGGTTATCACATTTTTGGGCCTTCGTTTATTCTTCCCAAAAGTCAACTTATCTTGGACCGTCGTATATTCTTCCCAAAAGCCAACTTACCTTGGGTCGTCGTTTATTCTTCTCAATGTTTATCTTGTTACATTGGGCCGTCGTTTATTCTTCCCAAAGGTTATCTCATTTTGGGCCGTCGTTTATTCTTCACAAAATCCAATTTACCTTGGGCCGTTGTTTATTCTTCCCAATGGTTACCCTGTTACCTCGGGTCGTCGTTTTTTCTTCCCGCAGATTATCTCATTTTGGGCCGTCGTTTTTTCTTCCCAAAAGTCAACTTACCTTGGGCCGTCGTTTATTCTTCCCTACGGTTACCTTGCTACCTCGGGCTATCGTTTATTCTTCCCGAAGGTTATCTCATTTTTGGGTCGTCGTTTATTCTTCCCAAAAGCCAACTTACCTTGGGCCGTCGTTTATTCTTCCCAATGGTTATTTTGTTACCTCGGGCCATCGTTTATTCTTCCCGCAGGTTATCTCGTTTTTGGGCCGTCGTTTATTCTTCCCAAAAGCCAACTTACCTTGGGCCGTCGTTTATTCTTCCCAATGGTTATCTTATTAACTCAGGCCGACGATTATTCTTCCCTGTAGGTTATCTCATTTTTATGCCGTCGTTTATTCTTCCTGAAAGCCAACTTACCTTGGGCCGTCGTTTATTATTTCAAAAGGTTATCTTGTTACCTCGGGCCGTCGTTTATTCTTCTCGCAGGTTATCTCATTTTGGACCTTCGTTTATGCTTCCCAAAAGTCAACTTACCTTGGGCCGTCGTTCATTCTTCCCAATGGTTATCTTGTTACCTCGGGCCGTCGTTTATTCTTCCCGCAGGTTATCTCATTTTGGGCCGTCGTTTATTCTTCCCAATGGTTATCTTGTTATCTCGGGCCTTCATTTATTCTTCCCGAAGGTTATATCAATGTCCCGTAGATTATTCTTCCCAAAAATCAACTTACCTTGGGCCGTCGTTTATTCTTCCCAATGGTTAATTTGTTACCTCGGGCCGTCGTTTATTCTTCCCGAAGGTTATCTCATTTTGGGACGTCGTTTATTCTTCCCAAAAGTCAACTTACCTTGGGCCATCATTTATTCTTCCCAATGGATATCCTGTTACCTCGGGCCGTCGTTTATTCTTCTCGCAGGTTATCTCATTTTAGACCTTCGTTTATTCTTCCCAAAAGTCAACTTACCTTGGGCCGTCGTTTATTCTTCCCAATGGTTATCTTGTTACCTCGGGCCGTCGTTTATTCTTCTCGCAGGTTATCTCATTTTGGGCCATCGTTTATTCTTCCAATTGGTTATCTTGTTACCTCGGGCCGTCGTTTATTCTTCCCGAAGGTTATATCATTTTGTCTCGTCGATTATTCTTCCCAAAAATCAACTTACCTTGGGCCGTCGTTTATTCTTCCCAATGGTTATTTTGTTACCTCGGGCCGTCGTTTATTCTTCCCGAAGGTTATCTCATTTTGGGCCGTCGTTTATTCTTCCCAAAAGTCAACTTACCTTGGGTCGTCGTTTATTCTTCACAAAGGTTATCTTATTACCTCAGGCCGTCGTTTATTCTTCCCGAAGGTTATCTCATTTTTGGGTCGTCGTTTATTCTTCCCAAAAGCCAACTTACCTTGGGCCGTCGTTTATTCTTCCCAATGGTTATCTTGGTACCTCGGGCCGTCATTTATTCTTCCCGAAGGTTATCTCATTTTGGGCCGTTGTTTATTCTTCCCAAAAGCCGACTTACCTTGGGCCGTCGTTTATTCTTCCCAATGGTTATCTTTTTACCTCTTGCTGTCGTTTATTCTTCCCGAAGGTTATCTCATTTTTGGTCCGTCGTTTATTCTTCACAAAAGCCAATTTACCTTGGGCCGTTGTTTATTCTTCCCAATGGTTACCCTGTTACCTCGGGTCGTCGTTTTTTCTTCCCGCAGGTTATCTCATTTTGGGCCGTCGTTTATTCTTCCCAAAAGTCAACTTACCTTGGGCCGTCGTTTATTCTTCCCTATGGTTACCTTGCTACCTCGGGCTGTCGTTTATTCTTCCCAAAGGTTATCTCATTTTTGGGTCGTCGTTTATTCTTCCCAAAAGCCAACTCACCTTGGGCCGTCGTTTATTCTTCCCAATGGTTATTTCGTTACCTCGGGCCGTCGTTTATTCTTCCCGCAGGTTATCTCGTTTTTGGGCCGTCGTTTATTCTTCCCAAAAGACAACTTACCTTGGGTCGTCATTTATTCTTCCCAATGGTTATCTTATTAACTCAGGCCGACGTTTATTCTTCCCTGTAGGTTATCTCATTTTTATATCTTCGTTTATTCTTCCTAAAAGCTAACTTACCTTGGGCCATCGTTTATTATTCCAAACGGTTATCTTGTTACTTCGGGCCGTCGTTTATTCTTCCCGAAGGTTATCTCATTTTGGGCCTTCGTTTATTCTTCCCAAAAGTCAACTTACCTTGGGCCGTCGTTTATTCTTCCCAATGGTTATCTTGTTACCTCGGGCCGTCGTTTATTTTTCCCGAAGGTTATATCATTTTGTCTCGTCGATTATTCTTCCCAAAAATAAACTTACCTTGGGCCGTCGTTTATTCTTCCCAATGGTTATTTTGTTACCTCGGGCCGTCGTTTATTCTTCCCGAAGGTTATCTCATTTTGGGCCGTCGTTTATTCTTCCCAAAAGTCAACTTACCTTGGGCCGTCGTTTATTCTTCCCAATGGTTATCTTGTTACATCGGGCCATCGTTTATTCTTCCCGAAGGTTATCTCATTTTGGGCCGTCGTTTATTCTTCCCAAAAGTCAACTTACCTTGGGTCGTCGTTTATTCTTCACAAAGGTTATATTATTACCTCAGGCCGTCATTTATTCTTCCCGAAGGTTATCTCATTTTTGGGCGGTCGTTTATTCTTCCCAAAAGCCAACTTACCTTGGGCCGTCGTTTATTCTTCCCAATGGTTATCTTGGTACCTCGGGCCGTCATTTATTCTTCCCGAAGGTTATCTCATTTTGGGCCGTTGTTTATTCTTCCCAAAAGCCGACTTACCTTGGGCCGTCGTTTATTCTTCCCAATGGTTATCTTTTTACCTCTTGCTGTCGTTTATTCTTCCCGAAGGTTATCTCATTTTTGGTCCGTCGTTTATTCTTCACAAAAGCCAATTTACCTTGGGCCGTTGTTTATTCTTCCCAATGGTTACCCTGTTACCTCGGGTCGTCGTTTTTTCTTCCCGCAGGTTATCTCATTTTGGGCCGTCGTTTATTCTTCCCAAAAGTCAACTTACCTTGGGCCGTCGTTTATTCTTCCCTATGGTTACCTTGCTACCTCGGGCTGTCGTTTATTCTTCCCAAAGGTTATCTCATTTTTGGGTCGTCGTTTATTCTTCCCAAAAGCCAACTCACCTTGGGCCGTCGTTTATTCTTCCCAATGGTTATTTCGTTACCTCGGGCCGTCGTTTATTCTTCCCGCAGGTTATCTCGTTTTTGGGCCGTCGTTTATTCTTCCCAAAAGACAACTTACCTTGGGTGGTCGTTTATTCTTCCCAATGGTTATCTTATTAACTCAGGCCGACGTTTATTCTTCCCTGTAGGTTATCTCATTTTTATATCTTCGTTTATTCTTCCTAAAAGCTAACTTACCTTGGGCCGTCGTTTATTATTCCAAACGGTTATCTTGTTACTTCGGGCCGTCGTTTATTCTTCCCGAAGGTTATCTCATTTTGGGCCTTCGTTTATTCTTCCCAAAAGTCAACTTACCTTGGGCCGTCGTTTATTCTTCCCAATGGTTATCTTGTTACCTCGGGCCGTCGTTTATTTTTCCCGAAGGTTATATCATTTTGTCTCGTCGATTATTCTTCCCAAAAATAAACTTACCTTGGGCCGTCGTTTATTCTTCCCAATGGTTATTTTGTTACCTCGGGCCGTCGTTTATTCTTCCCGAAGGTTATCTCATTTTGGGCCGTCGTTTATTCTTCCCAAAAGTCAACTTACCTTGGGCCGTCGTTTATTCTTCCCAATGGTTATCTTGTTACATCGGGCCATCGTTTATTCTTCCCGAAGGTTATCTCATTTTGGGCCGTCGTTTATTCTTCCCAAAAGTCAACTTACCTTGGGTCGTCGTTTATTCTTCACAAAGGTTATCTTATTACCTCAGGCCGTCATTTATTCTTCCCGAAGGTTATCTCATTTTTGGGCGGTCGTTTATTCTTCCCAAAAGCCAACTTACCTTGGGTCGTCGTTTATTCTTCCCAATGGTTATCTTGGTACCTCGGGCCGTCATTTATTCTTCCCGAAGGTTATCTCATTTTGGGTCGTTGTTTATTCTTCCCAAAAGCCGACTTACCTTGGGCCGTCGTTTATTCTTCCCAATGGTTATCTTTTTACCTCGTGCTGTCGTTTATTCTTCCCGAAGGTTATCTCATTTTTGGCCCGTCGTTTATTCTTCCTAAAAGTTAACTTACCTTGGGCCGTCGTTTATTCTTCCCAATGGTTATCTTATTACCTCAGGCCGTCGTTTATTCTTCCCGAAGGTTATCACATTTTTGGGCCGTCGTTTATTCTTCCCAAAAGTCAACTTATCTTGGACTGTTGTATATTCTTCCCAAAAGCCAACTTACCTCGGGTCGTCGTTTATTCTTCCCAATGGTTATCTTGTTACATCGGGTCGTCGTTTATTCTTCCCGAAGGTTATCTCATTTTGGGCCGTCGTTTATTCTTCACAAAAGCCAATTTACCTTGGGCCGTTGTTTATTCTTCCCAATGGTTACCCTGTTACCTCGGTTCGTCGTTTTTTCTTCCCGCAGGTTATCTCATTTTGGGCCGTCGTTTATTCTTCCCAAAAGTCAACTTTCCTTGGGCCGTCGTTTATTATTCCCTATGGTTAAATTGCTACCTCGGGCTGTCGTTTATTCTTCCCGAAGGTTATCTTATTTTTGGGTCGTCGTTTATTCTTCCCAAAAGCCAACTTACCGTGGGCCGTCGTCTATTCTTCCCAATGGTTATTTCGTTACCTCGGGCCATCGTTTATTCTTCCCGCAGGTTATCTCGTTTTTGGGCCGTCGTTTATTCTTCCCAAAAGCCAACTTACCTTGGGCCGTCGTTTATTCTTCCCAATGGTTATCTTATTAACTCAGGCCGATGATTATTCTTCCCTGTAGGTTATCTCATTTTTATGCCGTCGTTTATTCTTCCTGAAAGCCAACTTACCTTGGGCCGTCGTTTATTATTTAAAAAGGTTATCTTGTTACCTCGAGCCGTCGTTTATTCTTCTCGCAGGTTATCTCATTTTGGACCTTCGTTTATTCTTCCCAAAAGTCAACTTACCTTGGGCCGTCGTTCATTCTTCCCAATGGTTATCTTGTTACCTCGGGCCGTCGTTTATTCTTCCCGCAGGTTATCTCATTTTGGGCCGTAGTTTATTCTTCCCAATGGTTATCTTGTTATCTCGGGCCGTCGTTTATTCTTCTCGAAGGTTATATCATTTTGTCCCGTATATTATTCTTCCCAAATATCAACTTACCTTGGGCCGTCGTTTATTCTTCCCAATGGTTATTTTGTTACCTCGGGCCGTCGTTTATTCTTCCCGAAGGTTATCTCATTTTGGGCCGTCGTTTATTCTTCCCAAATGTCAACTTAACTTGGGCCGTCGTTTATTCTTCCCAATGGTTATCCTGTTACCTCGGGCCGTCGTTTATTCTTCTCGCAGGTTATCTCATTTTGGACCTTCGTTTATTCTTCCCAAAAGTCAACTTACCTTGGGTCGTCATTTATTATTCCCAATGGTTATCTTGTTACCTCGGGCCGTCGTTTATTCTTCTCGCAGGTTATCTCATTTTGGGCCATCGTTTATTCTTCCCAATGGTTATCTTGTTACCTCGGGCCGTCGTTTATTCTTCCCGAAGGTTATATCATTTTGTCTCGACGATTATTCTTCCCAAAAATCAACTTACCTTGGGCCGTCGTTTATTCTTCTCAATGGTTATTTTGTTACCTCGGGCCGTCGTTTATTCTTCCCGAAGGTTATCTCATTTTGGGCCGTCGTTTATTCTTCCCAAAAGTCAACTTACCTTGGGTCGTCGTTTATTCTTCACAAAGGTTATCTTATTACCTCAGGCCGTCGTTTATTCTTCCCGAAGGTTATCTCATTTTTGGGCCGTCGTTTATTCTTCCCAAAAGCAAACTTACCTTGGGCCGTCGTTTATTCTTCCCAATGGTTATCTTGGTACCTCGGGCCGTCATTTATTCTTCCCAAAGGTTATGTCATTTTGGGCCGTTGTTTATTCTTCCCAAAAGCCGACTTACCTTGGGCCGTCGTTTATTCTTCCCAATGGTTATCTTTTTACCTCTTGCTGTCGTTTATTCTTCCCGAAGGTTATCTCATTTTGGGCCGTTGTTTATTCTTCCCAAAAGCCGACTTACCTTGGGCCGTCGTTTATTCTTCCCAATGGTTATCTTTTTACCTCTTGCTGTCGTTTATTCTTCCCGAAGGTTATCTCATTTTTGGTCCGTCGTTTATTCTTCACAAAAGCCAATTTACCTTGGGCCGTTGTTTATTCTTCCCAATGGTTACCCTGTTACCTCGGGTCGTCGTTTTTTCTTCCCGCAGGTTATCTCATTTTGGGCCGTCGTTTATTCTTCCCAAAAGTCAACTTACCTTGGGCCGTCGTTTATTCTTCCCTATGGTTACCTTGCTACCTCGGGCTGTCGTTTATTCTTCCCAAAGGTTATCTCATTTTTGGGTCGTCGTTTATTCTTCCCAAAAGCCAACTCACCTTGGGCCGTCGTTTATTCTTCCCAATGGTTATTTCGTTACCTCGGGCCGTCGTTTATTCTTCCCGCAGGTTATCTCGTTTTTGGGCCGTCGTTTATTCTTCCCAAAAGACAACTTACCTTGGGTCGTCATTTATTCTTCCCAATGGTTATCTTATTAACTCAGGCCGACGTTTATTCTTCCCTGTAGGTTATCTCATTTTTATATCTTCGTTTATTCTTCCTAAAAGCTAACTTACCTTGGGCCATCGTTTATTATTCCAAACGGTTATCTTGTTACTTCGGGCCGTCGTTTATTCTTCCCGAAGGTTATCTCATTTTGGGCCTTCGTTTATTCTTCCCAAAAGTCAACTTACCTTGGGCCGTCGTTTATTCTTCCCAATGGTTATCTTGTTACCTCGGGCCGTCGTTTATTTTTCCCGAAGGTTATATCATTTTGTCTCGTCGATTATTCTTCCCAAAAATAAACTTACCTTGGGCCGTCGTTTATTCTTCCCAATGGTTATTTTGTTACCTCGGGCCGTCGTTTATTCTTCCCGAAGGTTAT
The DNA here is from genome assembly GCA_963966055.1 of Lathyrus aphaca. Lineage (NCBI taxonomy): Eukaryota > Viridiplantae > Streptophyta > Magnoliopsida > Fabales > Fabaceae > Lathyrus > Lathyrus aphaca. The sequence continues at coordinate 169,722,494 of OZ014523.1, forward strand.
CTCATTTTGGGCCGTCGTTTATTCTTCCCAAAAGTCAACTTACCTTGGGCCGTCGTTTATTCTTCCCAATGGTTATCTTGTTACATCGGGCCATCGTTTATTCTTCCCGAAGGTTATCTCATTTTGGGCCGTCGTTTATTCTTCCCAAAAGTCAACTTACCTTGGGTCGTCGTTTATTCTTCACAAAGGTTATATTATTACCTCAGGCCGTCATTTATTCTTCCCGAAGGTTATCTCATTTTTGGGCGGTCGTTTATTCTTCCCAAAAGCCAACTTACCTTGGGCCGTCGTTTATTCTTCCCAATGGTTATCTTGGTACCTCGGGCCGTCATTTATTCTTCTCGAAGGTTATCTCATTTTGGGCCGTTGTTTATTCTTCCCAAAAGCCGACTTACCTTGGGCCGTCGTTTATTCTTCCCAATGGTTATCTTTTTACCTCTTGCTGTCGTTTATTCTTCCCGAAGGTTATCTCATTTTTGGTCCGTCGTTTATTCTTCACAAAAGCCAATTTACCTTGGGCCGTTGTTTATTCTTCCCAATGGTTACCCTGTTACCTCGGGTCGTCGTTTTTTCTTCCCGCAGGTTATCTCATTTTGGGCCGTCGTTTATTCTTCCCAAAAGTCAACTTACCTTGGGCCGTCGTTTATTCTTCCCTATGGTTACCTTGCTACCTCGGGCTGTCGTTTATTCTTCCCAAAGGTTATCTCATTTTTGGGTCGTCGTTTATTCTTCCCAAAAGCCAACTCACCTTGGGCCGTCGTTTATTCTTCCCAATGGTTATTTCGTTACCTCGGGCCGTCGTTTATTCTTCCCGCAGGTTATCTCGTTTTTGGGCCGTCGTTTATTCTTCCCAAAAGACAACTTACCTTGGGTCGTCGTTTATTCTTCCCAATGGTTATCTTATTAACTCAGGCCGATGTTTATTCTTCCCTGTAGGTTATCTCATTTTTATATCTTCGTTTATTCTTCCTAAAAGCTAACTTACCTTGGGCCGTCGTTTATTATTCCAAACGGTTATCTTGTTACTTCGGGCCGTCGTTTATTCTTCCCGAAGGTTATCTTATTTTGGGCCTTCGTTTATTCTTCCCAAAAGTCAACTTACCTTGGGCCGTCGTTTATTCTTCCCAATGGTTATCTTGTTACCTCGGGCCGTCGTTTATTTTTCCCGAAGGTTATATCATTTTGTCTCGTCGATTATTCTTCCCAAAAATAAACTTACCTTGGGCCGTCGTTTATTCTTCCCAATGGTTATTTTGTTACCTCGGGCCGTCGTTTATTCTTCCCGAAGGTTATCTCATTTTGGGCCGTCGTTTATTCTTCCCAAAAGTCAACTTACCTTGGGCCGTCGTTTATTCTTCCCAATGGTTATCTTGTTACATCGGGCCATCGTTTATTCTTCCCGAAGGTTATCTCATTTTGGGCCGTCGTTTATTCTTCCCAAAAGTCAACTTACCTTGGGTCGTCGTTTATTCTTCACAAAGGTTATCTTATTACCTCAGGCCGTCATTTATTCTTCCCGAAGGTTATCTCATTTTTGGGCGGTCGTTTATTCTTCCCAAAAGCCAACTTACCTTGGGCCGTCGTTTATTCTTCCCAATGGTTATCTTGGTACCTCGGGCCGTCATTTATTCTTCCCGAAGGTTATCTCATTTTGGGTCGTTGTTTATTCTTCCCAAAAGCCGACTTACCTTGGGCCGTCGTTTATTCTTCCCAATGGTTATCTTTTTACCTCGTGCTGTCGTTTATTCTTCCCGAAGGTTATCTCATTTTTGGCCCGTCGTTTATTCTTCCTAAAAGTTAACTTACCTTGGGCCGTCGTTTATTCTTCCCAATGGTTATCTTATTACCTCAGCCCGTCGTTTATTCTTCCCGAAGGTTATCACATTTTTGGGCCGTCGTTTATTCTTCCCAAAAGTAAACTTATCTTGGACTGTCGTATATTCTTCCCAAAAGCCAACTTACCTCGGGTCGTCGTTTATTCTTCCCAATGGTTATCTTGTTACATCGGGCCTTCGTTTATTCTTCCCGAAGGTTATCTCATTTTGGGCCGTCGTTTATTCTTCACAAAAGCCAATTTACCTTGGGCCGTTGTTTATTCTTCCCAATGGTTACCCTGTTACCTCGGTTCGTCGTTTTTTCTTCCCGCAGGTTATCTCATTTTGGGCCGTCGTTTATTCTTCCCAAAAGTCAACTTTCCTTGGGCCGTCGTTTATTATTCCCTATGGTTAACTTGCTACCTCGGGCTGTCGTTTATTCTTCCCGAAGGTTATCTCATTTTTGGGTCGTCGTTTATTCTTCCCAAAAGCCAACTTACCGTGGGCCGTCGTCTATTCTTCCCAATGGTTATTTCGTTACCTCGGGTCATCGTTTATTCTTCCCGCAGGTTATCTCGTTTTTGGGCCGTCGTTTATTCTTCCCAAAAGCCAACTTACCTTGGGCCGTCGTTTATTCTTCCCAATGGTTATCTTATTAACTCAGGCCGATGATTATTCTTCCCTGTAGGTTATCTCATTTTTATGCCGTCGTTTATTCTTCCTGAAAGCCAACTTACCTTGGGCCGTCGTTTATTATTTAAAAAGGTTATCTTGTTACCTCGAGTCGTCGTTTATTCTTCTCGCAGGTTATCTCATTTTGGACCTTCGTTTATTCTTCACAAAGGTTATCTTGTTACCTCGAGCCGTCGTTTATTCTTCCCAAAAGTCAACTTACCTTGGGTCGTCGTTTATTCTTCACAAAGGTTATCTTATTACCTCAGGCCGTCGTTTATTCTTCCCGAAGGTTATCTCATTTTTGGGCCGTCGTTTATTCTTCCCAAAAGCAAACTTACCTTGGGCCGTCGTTTATTCTTCCCAATGGTTATCTTGGTACCTCGGGCCGTCATTTATTCTTCCCAAAGGTTATGTCATTTTGGGCCGTTGTTTATTCTTCCCAAAAGCCGACTTACCTTGGGCCGTCGTTTATTCTTCCCAATGGTTATCTTTTTACCTCTTGCTGTCGTTTATTCTTCCCGAAGGTTATCTCATTTTGGGCCGTTGTTTATTCTTCCCAAAAGCCGACTTACCTTGGGCCGTCGTTTATTCTTCCCAATGGTTATCTTTTTACCTCTTGCTGTCGTTTATTCTTCCCGAAGGTTATCTCATTTTTGGTCCGTCGTTTATTCTTCACAAAAGCCAATTTACCTTGGGCCGTTGTTTATTCTTCCCAATGGTTACCCTGTTACCTCGGGTCGTCGTTTTTTCTTCCCGCAGGTTATCTCATTTTGGGCCGTCGTTTATTCTTCCCAAAAGTCAACTTACCTTGGGCCGTCGTTTATTCTTCCCTATGGTTACCTTGCTACCTCGGGCTGTCGTTTATTCTTCCCAAAGGTTATCTCATTTTTGGGTCGTCGTTTATTCTTCCCAAAAGCCAACTCACCTTGGGCCGTCGTTTATTCTTCCCAATGGTTATTTCGTTACCTCGGGCCGTCGTTTATTCTTCCCGCAGGTTATCTCGTTTTTGGGCCGTCGTTTATTCTTCCCAAAAGACAACTTACCTTGGGTCGTCATTTATTCTTCCCAATGGTTATCTTATTAACTCAGGCCGACGTTTATTTTTCCCTGTAGGTTATCTCATTTTTATATCTTCGTTTATTCTTCCTAAAAGCTAACTTACCTTGGGCCATCGTTTATTATTCCAAACGGTTATCTTGTTACTTCGGGCCGTCGTTTATTCTTCCCGAAGGTTATCTCATTTTGGGCCTTCGTTTATTCTTCCCAAAAGTCAACTTACCTTGGGCCGTCGTTTATTCTTCCCAATGGTTATCTTGTTACCTCGGGCCGTCGTTTATTTTTCCCGAAGGTTATATCATTTTGTCTCGTCGATTATTCTTCCCAAAAATAAACTTACCTTGGGCCGTCGTTTATTCTTCCCAATGGTTATTTTGTTACCTCGGGCCGTCGTTTATTCTTCCCGAAGGTTATCTCATTTTGGGCCGTCGTTTATTCTTCCCAAAAGTCAACTTACCTTGGGCCGTCGTTTATTCTTCCCAATGGTTATCTTGTTACATCGGGCCATCGTTTATTCTTCCCGAAGGTTATCTCATTTTGGGCCGTCGTTTATTCTTCCCAAAAGTCAACTTACCTTGGGTCGTCGTTTATTCTTCACAAAGGTTATATTATTACCTCAGGCCGTCATTTATTCTTCCCGAAGGTTATCTCATTTTTGGGCGGTCGTTTATTCTTCCCAAAAGCCAACTTACCTTGGGCCGTCGTTTATTCTTCCCAATGGTTATCTTGGTACCTCGGGCCGTCATTTATTCTTCTCGAAGGTTATCTCATTTTGGGCCGTTGTTTATTCTTCCCAAAAGCCGACTTACCTTGGGCCGTCGTTTATTCTTCCCAATGGTTATCTTTTTACCTCTTGCTGTCGTTTATTCTTCCCGAAGGTTATCTCATTTTTGGTCCGTCGTTTATTCTTCACAAAAGCCAATTTACCTTGGGCCGTTGTTTATTCTTCCCAATGGTTACCCTGTTACCTCGGGTCGTCGTTTTTTCTTCCCGCAGGTTATCTCATTTTGGGCCGTCGTTTATTCTTCCCAAAAGTCAACTTACCTTGGGCCGTCGTTTATTCTTCCCTATGGTTACCTTGCTACCTCGGGCTGTCGTTTATTCTTCCCAAAGGTTATCTCATTTTTGGGTCGTCGTTTATTCTTCCCAAAAGCCAACTCACCTTGGGCCGTCGTTTATTCTTCCCAATGGTTATTTCGTTACCTCGGGCCGTCGTTTATTCTTCCCGCAGGTTATCTCGTTTTTGGGCCGTCGTTTATTCTTCCCAAAAGACAACTTACCTTGGGTCGTCGTTTATTCTTCCCAATGGTTATCTTATTAACTCAGGCCGACGTTTATTCTTCCCTGTAGGTTATCTCATTTTTATATCTTCGTTTATTCTTCCTAAAAGCTAACTTACCTTGGGCCGTCGTTTATTATTCCAAACGGTTATCTTGTTACTTCGGGCCGTCGTTTATTCTTCCCGAAGGTTATCTTATTTTGGGCCTTCGTTTATTCTTCCCAAAAGTCAACTTACCTTGGGCCGTCGTTTATTCTTCCCAATGGTTATCTTGTTACCTCGGGCCGTCGTTTATTTTTCCCGAAGGTTATATCATTTTGTCTCGTCGATTATTCTTCCCAAAAATAAACTTACCTTGGGCCGTCGTTTATTCTTCCCAATGGTTATTTTGTTACCTCGGGCCGTCGTTTATTCTTCCCGAAGGTTATCTCATTTTGGGCCGTCGTTTATTCTTCCCAAAAGTCAACTTACCTTGGGCCGTCGTTTATTCTTCCCAATGGTTATCTTGTTACATCGGGCCATCGTTTATTCTTCCCGAAGGTTATCTCATTTTGGGCCGTCGTTTATTCTTCCCAAAAGTCAACTTACCTTGGGTCGTCGTTTATTCTTCACAAAGGTTATCTTATTACCTCAGGCCGTCATTTATTCTTCCCGAAGGTTATCTCATTTTTGGGCGGTCGTTTATTCTTCCCAAAAGCCAACTTACCTTGGGCCGTCGTTTATTCTTCCCAATGGTTATCTTGGTACCTCGGGCCGTCATTTATTCTTCCCGAAGGTTATCTCATTTTGGGTCGTTGTTTATTCTTCCCAAAAGCCGACTTACCTTGGGCCGTCGTTTATTCTTCCCAATGGTTATCTTTTTACCTCGTGCTGTCGTTTATTCTTCCCGAAGGTTATCTCATTTTTGGCCCGTCGTTTATTCTTCCTAAAAGTTAACTTACCTTGGGCCGTCGTTTATTCTTCCCAATGGTTATCTTATTACCTCAGCCCGTCGTTTATTCTTCCCGAAGGTTATCACATTTTTGGGCCGTCGTTTATTCTTCCCAAAAGTAAACTTATCTTGGACTGTCGTATATTCTTCCCAAAAGCCAACTTACCTCGGGTCGTCGTTTATTCTTCCCAATGGTTATCTTGTTACATCGGGCCTTCGTTTATTCTTCCCGAAGGTTATCTCATTTTGGGCCGTCGTTTATTCTTCACAAAAGCCAATTTACCTTGGGCCGTTGTTTATTCTTCCCAATGGTTACCCTGTTACCTCGGTTCGTCGTTTTTTCTTCCCGCAGGTTATCTCATTTTGGGCCGTCGTTTATTCTTCCCAAAAGTCAACTTTCCTTGGGCCGTCGTTTATTATTCCCTATGGTTAACTTGCTACCTCGGGCTGTCGTTTATTCTTCCCGAAGGTTATCTCATTTTTGGGTCGTCGTTTATTCTTCCCAAAAGCCAACTTACCGTGGGCCGTCGTCTATTCTTCCCAATGGTTATTTCGTTACCTCGGGCCATCGTTTATTCTTCCCGCAGGTTATCTCGTTTTTGGGCCGTCGTTTATTCTTCCCAAAAGCCAACTTACCTTGGGCCGTCGTTTATTCTTCCCAATGGTTATCTTATTAACTCAGGCCGATGATTATTCTTCCCTGTAGGTTATCTCATTTTTATGCCGTCGTTTATTCTTCCAGAAAGCCAACTTACCTTGGGCCGTCGTTTATTATTTAAAAAGGTTATCTTGTTACCTCGAGCCGTCGTTTATTCTTCTCGCAGGTTATCTCATTTTGGACCTTCGTTTATTCTTCCCAAAAGTCAACTTACCTTGGGTCGTCGTTCATTCTTCCCAATGGTTATCTTGTTACCTCGGGCCGTCGTTTATTCTTCCCGCAGGTTATCTCATTTTGGGCCGTCGTTTATTCTTCCCAATGGTTATCTTGTTATCTCGGGCCGTCGTTTATTCTTCTCGAAGGTTATATCATTTTGTCCCGTATATTATTCTTCCCAAATATCAACTTACCTTGGGCCGTCGTTTATTCTTTCCAATGGTTATTTTGTTACCTCGGGCCGTCGTTTATTCTTCCCGAAGGTTATCTCATTTTGGGCCGTCGTTTATTCTTCCCAAATGTCAACTTAACTTGGGCCGTCGTTTATTCTTCCCAATGGTTATCCTGTTACCTCGGGCCGTCGTTTATTCTTCTCGCAGGTTATCTCATTTTGGACCTTCGTTTATTCTTCCCAAAAGTCAACTTACCTTGGGCCGTCGTTTATTATTCCCAATGGTTATCTTGTTACCTCGGGCCGTCGTTTATTCTTCTCGCATGTTATCTCATTTTGGGCCATCGTTTATTCTTCCCAATGGTTATCTTGTTACCTCGGGCCGTCGTTTATTCTTCCCGAAGGTTATATCATTTTGTCTCGTCGATTATTCTTCCCAAAAATCAACTTACCTTGGGCCGTCGTTTATTCTTCTCAATGGTTATTTTGTTACCTCGGGCCGTCGTTTATTCTTCCCGAAGGTTATCTCATTTTGGGCCGTCGTTTATTCTTCCCAAAAGTCAACTTACCTTGGGTCGTCGTTTATTCTTCACAAAGGTTATCTTATTACCTCAGGCCGTCGTTTATTCTTCCCGAAGGTTATCTCATTTTTGGGCCGTCGTTTATTCTTCCCAAAAGCAAACTTACCTTGGGCCGTCGTTTATTCTTCCCAATGGTTATCTTGGTACCTCGGGCCGTCATTTATTCTTCCCGAAGGTTATCTCATTTTGGGCCGTTGTTTATTCTTCCCAAAAGCCGACTTACCTTGGGCCGTCGTTTATTCTTCCCAATGGTTATCTTTTTACCTCTTGCTGTCGTTTATTCTTCCCGAAGGTTATCTCATTTTTGGTCCGTCGTTTATTCTTCACAAAAGCCAATTTACCTTGGGCCGTTGTTTATTCTTCCCAATGGTTACCCTGTTACCTCGGGTCGTCGTTTTTTCTTCCCGCAGGTTATCTCATTTTGGGCCGTCGTTTATTCTTCCCAAAAGTCAACTTACCTTGGGCCGTCGTTTATTCTTCCCTATGGTTACCTTGCTACCTTGGGCTGTCGTTTATTCTTCCCAAAGGTTATCTCATTTTTGGGTTGTCGTTTATTCTTCCCAAAAGCCAACTCACCTTGGGCCGTCGTTTATTCTTCCCAATGGTTATTTCGTTACCTCGGGCCGTCGTTTATTCTTCCCGCAGGTTATCTCGTTTTTGGGCCATCGTTTATTCTTCCCAAAAACCAACTTACCTTGGGTCGTCGTTTATTCTTCCCAATGGTTATCTTATTAACTCAGGCCGACGTTTATTCTTCCCTGTAGGTTATCTCATTTTTATATCTTCGTTTATTCTTCCTAAAAGCTAACTTCCCTTGGGCCGTCGTTTATTATTCCAAACGGTTATCTTGTTACTTCGGGCCGTCGTTTATTCTTCCCGAAGGTTATCTCATTTTGGGCCTTCGTTTATTCTTCCCAAAAGTCAACTTACCTTGGGCCGTCGTTTATTCTTCCCAATGGTTATCTTGTTACCTCGGGCCGTCGTTTATTCTTCCCGAAGGTTATATCATTTTGTCTCGTCGATTATTCTTCCCAAAAATCAACTTACCTTGGGCCGTCGTTTATTCTTCCCAATGGTTATTTTGTTACCTCGGGCCGTCGTTTATTCTTCCCGAAGGTTATCTCATTTTGGCCCGTCGTTTATTCTTCCCAAAAGTCAACTTACCTTGGGCCGTCGTTTATTCTTCCCAATGGTTATCTTGTTACATCGGGCCATCGTTTATTCTTCCCGAAGGTTATCTCATTTTGGGCCGTCGTTTATTCTTCCCAAAAGTCAACTTACCTTGGGTCGTCGTTTATTCTTCACAAAGGTTATCTTATTACCTCAGGCCGTCATTTATTCTTCCCGAAGGTTATCTCATTTTTGGGCGGTCGTTTATTCTTCCCAAAAGCCAACTTACCTTGGGCCGTCGTTTATTCTTCCCAATGGTTATCTTGGTACCTCGGGCCGTCATTTATTCTTCCCGAAGGTTATCTCATTTTGGGTCGTTGTTTATTCTTCCCAAAAGCCGACTTACCTTGGGCCGTCGTTTATTCTTCCCAATGGTTATCTTTTTACCTCGTGCTGTCGTTTATTCTTCCCGAAGGTTATCTCATTTTTGGCCCGTCGTTTATTCTACCTAAAAGTCAACTTACCTTGGGCCGTCGTTTATTCTTCCCAATGGTTATCTTAATACCTCAGGCCGTCGTTTATTCTTCCCGAAGGTTATCACATTTTTGGGCCGTCGTTTATTCTTCCCAAAAGTCAACTTATCTTGGACTGTCGTATATTCTTCCCAAAAGCCAACTTACCTCGGGTCGTCGTTTATTCTTCCCAATGGTTATCTTGTTACATCGGGCCGTCGTTTATTCTTCCCGAAGGTTATCTCATTTTGGGCCGTCGTTTATTCTTCACAAAAGCCAATTTACCTTGGGCCGTTGTTTATTCTTCCCAATGGTTACCCTGTTACCTCGGTTCGTCGTTTTTTCTTCCCGCAGGTTATCTCATTTTGGGCCGTCGTTTATTCTTCCCAAAAGTCAACTTTCCTTGGGCCGTCGTTTATTATTCCCTAAGGTTACCTTGCTACCTCGGGCTGTCGTTTATTCTTCCCGAAGGTTATCTCATTTTTGGGTCGTCGTTTATTCTTCCCAAAAGCCAACTTACAGTGGGCCGTCGTCTATTCTTCCCAATGGTTATTTCGTTACCTCGGGCCATCGTTTATTCTTCCCGCAGGTTATCTCGTTTTTGGGCCGTCGTTTATTCTTCCCAAAAGCCAACTTACCTTGGGCCGTCGTTTATTCTTCCCAATGGTTATCTTATTAACTCAGGCCGATGATTATTCTTCCCTGTAGGTTATCTCATTTTTATGCCGTCGTTTATTCTTCCTGAAAGCCAACTTACCTTGGGCCGTCGTTTATTATTTAAAAAGGTTATCTTGTTACCTCGAGCCGTCGTTTATTCTTCTCGCAGGTTATCTCATTTTGGACCTTCGTTTATTCTTCCCAAAAGTCAACTTACCTTGGGCCGTCGTTCATTCTTCCCAATGGTTATCTTGTTACCTCGGGCCGTCGTTTATTCTTCCCGCAGGTTATCTCATTTTGGGCCGTCGTTTATTCTTCCCAATGGTTATCTTGTTATCTCGGGCCGTCGTTTATTCTTCTTGAAGGTTATATCATTTTGTCCCGTATATTATTATTCCCAAATATCAACTTACCTTGGGCCGTCGTTTATTCTTCCCAATGGTTATTTTGTTACCTCGGGCCGTCGTTTATTCTTCCCGAAGGTTATCTCATTTTGGGCCGTCGTTTATTCTTCCCAAATGTCAACTTAACTTGGGCCGTCGTTTATTCTTCCCAATGGTTATCCTGTTACCTCGGGCCGTCGTTTATTCTTCTCGCAGGTTATCTCATTTTGGACCTTCGTTTATTCTTCCCAAAAGTCAACTTACCTTGGGCCGTCGTTCATTCTTCCCAATGGTTATCTTGTTACCTCGGGCCGTCGTTTATTCTTCCCGCAGGTTATCTCATTTTGGGCCGTCGTTTATTCTTCCCAATGGTTATCTTGTTATCTCGGGCCGTCGTTTATTCTTCTCGAAGGTTATATCATTTTGTCCCGTATATTATTATTCCCAAATATCAACTTACCTTGGGCCGTCGTTTATTCTTCCCAATGGTTATTTTGTTACCTCGGGCCGTCGTTTATTCTTCCCGAAGGTTATCTCATTTTGGGCCGTCGTTTATTCTTCCCAAATGTCAACTTAAATTGGGCCGTCGTTTATTCTTCCCAATGGTTATCCTGTTACCTCGGGCCGTCGTTTAGTCTTCTCGCAGGTTATCTCATTTTGGACCTTCGTTTATTCTTCCCAAAAGTCAACTTACCTTGGGCCGTCGTTTATTCTTCCCAATGGTTATCTTGTTACCTCGGGCCGTCGTTTATTCTTCTCGCAGGTTATCTCATTTTGGGCCATCGTTTATTCTTCCCAATGGTTATCTTGTTACCTCGGGCCGTCGTTTATTCTTCCCGAAGGTTATATCATTTTGTCTCGTCGATTATTCTTCCCAAAAATCAACTTACCTTGGGTCGTCGTTTATTTTTCCCAATGGTTATTTTGTTACCTCGGGCCGTCGTTTATTCTTTCCCGAAGGTTATCCCATTTTGGGCCGTCGTTTATTCTTCCCAAAAGTCAACTTACCTTGGGTCGTCGTTTATTCTTCACAAAGGTTATCTTATTACCTCAGGCCGTCGTTTATTCTTCCCGAAGGTTATCTCATTTTTGGGCCGTCGTTTATTCTTCCCAAAAGCCAACTTACCTTGGGCCGTCGTTTATTCTTCCCAATGGTTATCTTAGTACCTCGGGCCGTCATTTATTCTTCCCGAAGGTTATCTCATTTTTGGGTCGTCGTTTATTCTTCCCAAAAGCCAACTTACCTTGGGCCGTCGTTTATTCTTCCCAATGGTTATTTCGTTACCTCGGGCCATCGTTTATTCTTCCCGCAGGTTATCTCATTTTGGGTCGTTGTTTATTCTTCCCAAAAGCCGACTTACCTTGGGCCGTCGTTTATTCTTCCCAATGGTTATCTTTTTACCTCGTGCTGTCGTTTATTCTTCCCGAAGGTTATCTCATTTTTGGCCCGTCGTTTATTCTACCTAAAAGTCAACTTACCTTGGGCCGTCGTTTATTCTTCCCAATGGTTATCTTATTACCTCAGGCCGTCGTTTATTCTTCCCGAAGGTTATCACATTTTTAGGCCGTCGTTTATTCTTCCCAAAAGTCAACTTATCTTGGACTGTCGTATATTCTTCCCAAAAGCCAACTTACCTCGGGTCGTCGTTTATTCTTCCCAATGGTTATCTTGTTACATCGGGCCGTCGTTTATTCTTCCCGAAGGTTATCTCATTTTGGGCCGTCGTTTATTCTTCACAAAAGCCAATTTACCTTGGGCCGTTGTTTATTCTTCCCAATGGTTACCCTGTTACCTCGGTTCGTCGTTTTTTCTTCCCGCAGGTTATCTCATTTTGGGCCGTCGTTTATTCTTCCCAAAAGTCAACTTTCCTTGGGCCGTCGTTTATTATTCACTATGGTTACCTTGCTACCTCGGGCTGTCGTTTATTCTTCCCGAAGGTTATCTCATTTTTGGGTCGTCGTTTATTCTTCCCAAAAGCCAACTTACCGTGGGCCGTCGTCTATTCTTCCCAATGGTTATTTCGTTACCTCGGGCCATCGTTTATTCTTCCCGCAGGTTATCTCGTTTTTGGGCCGTCGTTTATTCTTCCCAAAAGCCAACTTACCTTGGGCCGTCGTTTATTCTTCCCAATGGTTATCTTATTAACTCAGGTCGATGATTATTCTTCCCTGTAGGTTATCTCATTTTTATGCCGTCGTTTATTCTTCCTGAAAGCCAACTTACCTTGGGCCGTCGTTTATTATTTAAAAAGGTTATCTTGTTACCTCGAGTCGTCGTTTATTCTTCTCGCAGGTTATCTCATTTTGGACCTTCGTTTATTCTTCCCAAAAGTCAACTTACCTTGGGCCGTCGTTCATTCTTCCCAATGGTTATCTTGTTACCTCGGGCCGTCGTTTATTCTTCCCGCAGGTTATCTCATTTTGGGCCGTCGTTTATTCTTCCCAATGGTTATCTTGTTATCTCGGGCCGTCGTTTATTCTTCTTGAAGGTTATATCATTTTGTCCCGTATATTATTATTCCCAAATATCAACTTACCTTGGGCCGTCGTTTATTCTTCCCAATGGTTATTTTGTTACCTCGGGCCGTCGTTTATTCTTCCCGAAGGTTATCTCATTTTGGGTCGTCGTTTATTCTTCCCAAATGTCAACTTAACTTGGGCCGTCGTTTATTCTTCCCAATGGTTATCCTGTTACCTCGGGCCGTCGTTTATTCTTCTCGCAGGTTATCTCATTTTGGACCTTCGTTTATTCTTCCCAAAAGTCAACTTACCTTGGGCCGTCGTTCATTCTTCCCAATGGTTATCTTGTTACCTCGGGCCGTCGTTTATTCTTCCCGCAGGTTATCTCATTTTGGACCGTCGTTTATTCTTCCCAATGGTTATCTTGTTATCTCGGGCCGTCGTTTATTCTTCTCGAAGGTTATATCATTTTGTCCCGTATATTATTATTCCCAAATATCAACTTACCTTGGGCCGTCGTTTATTCTTCCCAATGGTTATTTTGTTACCTCGGGCCGTCGTTTATTCTTCCCGAAGGTTATCTCATTTTGGGCCGTCGTTTATTCTTCCCAAATGTCAACTTAAATTGGGCCGTCGTTTATTCTTCCCAATGGTTATCCTGTTACCTCGGGCCGTCGTTTATTCTTCTCGCAGGTTATCTCATTTTGGACCTTCGTTTATTCTTCCCAAAAGTCAACTTACCTTGGGCCGTCGTTTATTCTTCCCAATGGTTATCTTGTTACCTCGGGCCGTCGTTTATTCTTCTCGCAGGTTATCTCATTTTGGGCCATCGTTTATTCTTCCCAATGGTTATCTTGTTACCTCGGGCCGTCGTTTATTCTTCCCGAAGGTTATATCATTTTGTCTCGTCGATTATTCTTCCCAAAAATCAACTTACCTTGGGTCGTCGTTTATTTTTCCCAATGGTTATTTTGTTACCTCGGGCCGTCGTTTATTCTTTCCCGAAGGTTATCCCATTTTGGGCCGTCGTTTATTCTTCCCAAAAGTCAACTTACCTTGGTTCGTCGTTTATTCTTCACAAAGGTTATCTTATTACCTCAGGCCGTCGTTTATTCTTCCCGAAGGTTATCTCATTTTTGGGCCGTCGTTTATTCTTCCCAAAAGCCAACTTACCTTGGGTCGTCGTTTATTCTTCCCAATGGTTATCTTAGTACCTCGGGCCGTCATTTATTCTTCCCGAAGGTTATCTCATTTTTGGGTCGTCGTTTATTCTTCCCAAAAGCCAACTTACCTTGGGCCGTCGTTTATTCTTCCCAATGGTTATTTCGTTACCTCGGGCCATCGTTTATTCTTCCCGCAGGTTATCTCATTTTTGGGCCGTCGTTTATTCTTCCCAAAAGCCAACTTACCTTGGGCCGTCGTTTATTCTTCCCAATGGTTATCTTATTAACTCAGGCCGACGATTATTCTTCCCTGTAGGTTATCTCATTTTTATGCCGTCGTTTATTCTTCCTGAAAGCCAACTTACCTTGGGCCGTCGTTTATTATTTAAAAAGGTTATCTTGTTACCTCGAGCCGTCGTTTATTCTTCTCGCAGGTTATCTCATTTTGGACCTTCGTTTATTCTTCCCAAAAGTCAACTTACCTTGGGCCGTCGTTCATTCTTCCCAATGGTTATCTTGTTACCTCGGGCCGTCGTTTATTCTTCCCGCAGGTTATCTCATTTTGGGCCATCGTTTATTCTTCCCAATGGTTATCTTGTTATCTCGGGCCGTCATTTATTCTTCCCGAAGGTTATATCATTTTGTCCCGTAGATTATTCTTCCCAAAAATCAACTTACCTTGGGCCGTCGTTTATTCTTCCCAATGGTTATTTTGTTACCTCGGGCCGTCGTTTATTCTTCCATAAAGGTTATCTCATTTTGGGCCGTCGTTTATTCTTCCCAAAAGTCAACTTACCTTGGGCCGTCGTTTATTCTTCCCAATGGTTATCCTGTTACCTCGGGCCGTCGTTTATTCTTCTCGCAGGTTATCTCATTTTGGACCTTCGTTTATTCTTCCCAAAAGTCAACTTACCTTGGGCCGTCGTTCATTCTTCCCAATGGTTATCTTGTTACCTCGAGCCTTCGTTTATTCTTCCCGCAGGTTATCTTATTTTGGGCCATCGTTTATTCTTCCCAATGGTTATCTTGTTATCTCGGGCCGTCGTTTATTCTTCCCGAAGGTTATATCATTTTGTCCCGTAGATTATTCTTCCCAAAAATCAACTTACCTTGGGCCGTCGTTTATTCTTCCCAATGGTTATTTTGTTACCTCGGGCCGTCGTTTATTCTTCCCGAAGGTTATCTCATTTTGGGCCGGCGTTTATTCTTCCAAAAAGTCAACTTACCTTGGGCCGTCGTTTATTCTTCCCAATGGTTATCCTGTTACCTCGGGCCGTCGTTTATTCTTCTCGCAGGTTATCTCATTTTGGACCTTCGTTTATTCTTCCCAAAAGTCAACTTACCTTGGGCCGTCGTTTATTCTTCCCAATGGTTATCTTGTTACCTCGGGCCGTCGTTTATTCTTCTCGCAGGTTATCTCATTTTGGGCCATCGTTTATTCTTCCCAATGGTTATCTTGTTATCTCGGGCCGTCGTTTATTCTTCCCGAAGGTTATATCATTTTGTCCCGTAGATTATTCTTCCCAAAAATCAACTTACCTTGGGCCGTCGTTTATTCTTCCCAATGGTTATTTTGTTACCTCGGGCCGTCGTTTATTCTTCCCGAAGGTTATCTCATTTTGGGCCGTCGTTTATTCTTCCCAAAAGTCAACTTACCTTGGGCCGTCGTTTATTCTTCCCAATGGTTATCCTGTTACCTCGGGCCGTCGTTTATTGTTCTCACAGGTTATCTCATTTTGGACCTTCGTTTATTCTTCCCAAAAGTCAACTTACCTTGGGCCGTCGTTTATTCTTCCCAATGGTTATCTTGTTACCTCGGGCCGTCGTTTATTCTTCTCGCAGGTTATCTCATTTTGGGCCATCGTTTATTCTTCCCAATGGTTATCTTGTTAACTCGGGCCGTCGTTTATTCTTCACGAAGGTTATATCATTTTGTCTCGTCGATTATTCTTCCCAAAAATCAACTTACCTTGGGCCGTCGTTTATTTTTCCCAATGGTTATTTTGTTACCTCGGGCCGTCGTTTATTCTTCCCGAAGGTTATCTCATTTTGGGCCGTCGTTTATTCTTCCCAAAAGTCAACTTACCTTGGGTCGTCGTTTATTCTTCACAAAGGTTATCTTATTACCTCAGGCCGTCGTTTATTATTCCCGAAGGTTATCTCATTTTTGGGCCGTCGTTTATTCTTCCCAAAAGCCAACTTACCATGGGCCGTCGTTTATTCTTGCCAATGGTTATCTTGGTACCTCGGGCCGTCATTTATTCTTCCCGAAGGTTATCTCATTTTGGGCCGTTGTTTATTCTTCCCAAAAGCCGACTTACCTTGGGCCGTCGTTTATTCTTCCCAATGGTTATCTTATTACCTCAGGCCGTCGTTTATTCTTCCCGAAGGTTATCACATTTTTGGACCTTCGTTTATTCTTCCCAAAAGTCAACTTATCTTTGACCGTCGTTCATTCTTCCCAAAAGCCAACTTACCTTGGGTCGTCGTTTATTCTTCCCAATGGTTATCTTGTTATCTCGGGCCGTCGTTTATTCTTCCCGAAGGTTATATCATTTTGTCCCGTAGATTATTCTTCCCAAAAATCAACTTACCTTGGGCCGTCGTTTATTCTTCCCAATGGTTATTTTGTTACCTCGGGCCGTCGTTTATTCTTC
Source organism: Lathyrus aphaca (assembly GCA_963966055.1). Taxonomy (NCBI): domain Eukaryota; kingdom Viridiplantae; phylum Streptophyta; class Magnoliopsida; order Fabales; family Fabaceae; genus Lathyrus; species Lathyrus aphaca. The sequence continues at coordinate 169,738,818 of OZ014523.1, forward strand.
CCGAAGGTTATCTCATTTTGGGCCGGCGTTTATTCTTCCAAAAAGTCAACTTACCTTGGGCCGTCGTTTATTCTTCCCAATGGTTATCCTGTTACCTCGGGCCGTCGTTTATTCTTCTCGCAGGTTATCTCATTTTGGACCTTCGTTTATTCTTCCCAAAAGTCAACTTACCTTGGGCCGTCGTTTATTCTTCCCAATGGTTATCTTGTTACCTCGGGCCGTCGTTTATTCTTCTCGCAGGTTATCTCATTTTGGGCCATCGTTTATTCTTCCCAATGGTTATCTTGTTATCTCGGGCCGTCGTTTATTCTTCCCGAAGGTTATATCATTTTGTCCCGTAGATTATTCTTCCCAAAAATCAACTTACCTTGGGCCGTCGTTTATTCTTCCCAATGGTTATTTTGTTACCTCGGGCCGTCGTTTATTCTTCCCGAAGGTTATCTCATTTTGGGCCGTCGTTTATTCTTCCCAAAAGTCAACTTACCTTGGGCCGTCGTTTATTCTTCCCAATGGTTATCCTGTTACCTCGGGCCGTCGTTTATTGTTCTCACAGGTTATCTCATTTTGGACCTTCGTTTATTCTTCCCAAAAGTCAACTTACCTTGGGCCGTCGTTTATTCTTCCCAATGGTTATCTTGTTACCTCGGGCCGTCGTTTATTCTTCTCGCAGGTTATCTCATTTTGGGCCATCGTTTATTCTTCCCAATGGTTATCTTGTTAACTCGGGCCGTCGTTTATTCTTCACGAAGGTTATATCATTTTGTCTCGTCGATTATTCTTCCCAAAAATCAACTTACCTTGGGCCGTCGTTTATTTTTCCCAATGGTTATTTTGTTACCTCGGGCCGTCGTTTATTCTTCCCGAAGGTTATCTCATTTTGGGCCGTCGTTTATTCTTCCCAAAAGTCAACTTACCTTGGGTCGTCGTTTATTCTTCACAAAGGTTATCTTATTACCTCAGGCCGTCGTTTATTATTCCCGAAGGTTATCTCATTTTTGGGCCGTCGTTTATTCTTCCCAAAAGCCAACTTACCATGGGCCGTCGTTTATTCTTGCCAATGGTTATCTTGGTACCTCGGGCCGTCATTTATTCTTCCCGAAGGTTATCTCATTGGCCGTTGTTTATTCTTCCCAAAAGCCGACTTACCTTGGGCCGTCGTTTATTCTTCCCAATGGTTATCATTTTACCTCGTGTTGTCGTTTATTCTTCCCGAAGGTTATCTCATTTTTACCCCGTCGTTTATTCTTCCCAAAAGTCAACTTACCTTGGGCCGTCGTTTATTCTTCCCAATGGTTATCTTATTACCTCAGGCCGTCGTTTATTCTTCCCGAAGGTTATCACATTTTTGGACCTTCGTTTATTCTTCCCAAAAGTCAACTTATCTTTGACCGTCGTTCATTCTTCCCAAAAGCCAACTTACCTTGGGTCGTCGTTTATTCTTCCCAATGGTTATCTTGTTACATCGGGCCGTCGTTTATTCTTCCCGAAGGTTATCTCATTTTGGGCCGTCGTTTATTCTTCACAAAAGCCAATTTACCTTAGGCTGTTGTTTATTCTTCCCAATGGTTACCCTGTTACCTCGGGTCGTCGTTTTTTCTTCTCGCAGGTTACCTCATTTTGGGCCGTCGTTTATTCTTCCCTATGGTTACCTTGCTACCTCGGGCTATCGTTTATTCTTCCCGAAGGTTATCTCATTTTTGGGTCGTCGTTTATTCTTCCCAAAAGCCAACTTACCTTGGGCCGTCGTTTATTCTTCCCAATGGTTATTTCGTTACCTCGGGCCATCGTTTATTCTTCCCGCAGGTTATCTCGTTTTTGGGCCGTCGTTTATTCTTCCCAAAAGCCAACTTACCTTGGGCCGTCGTTTATTCTTCCCAATGGTTATCTTATTAACTCAGGCCGACGATTATTCTTCCCTGTAGGTTATCTCATTTTTATGCCGTCGTTTATTCTTCCTGAAAGCCAACTTACCTTGGGCCGTCGTTTATTATTTCAAAAGGTTATCTTGTTACCTCGGGCCGTCGTTTATTCTTCTCGCAGGTTATCTCATTTTGGACCTTCGTATATTCTTCCCAAAAGTCAACTTACCTTGGGCCGTCGTTCATTCTTCCCAATGGTTATCTTGTTACCTCGGGCCGTCGTTTATTCTTCCCGCAGGTTATCTCATTTGGGGCCGTCGTTTATTCTTCCCAATGGTTATCTTGTTATCTCGGGCCTTCATTTATTCTTCCCGAAGGTTATATCATTTTGTCCCGTAGATTATTCTTCCCAAAAATCAACTTACCTTGGGCCGTCGTTTATTCTTCCCAATGGTTATTTTGTTACCTCGGGCCGTCGTTTATTCTTCCCGAAGGTTATCTCATTTTGGGCCGTCGTTTATTCTTCCCAAAAGTCAACTTACCTTGGGTCGTCGTTTATTCTTCACAAAGGTTATCTTATTACCTCAGGCCGTCATTTATTCTTCCCGAAGGTTATCTCATTTTTGGGCCGTCGTTTATTCTTCCCAAAAGCCAACTTACCTTGGGCCGTCGTTTATTCTTCCCAATGGTTATCTTGGTACCTCGGGCCGTCATTTATTCTTCCCGAAGGTTATCTCATTTTGCGCCGTTGTTTATTCTTCCCAAAAGCCGACTTACCTTGGGCCGTCGTTTATTCTTCCCAATGGTTATCTTTTTACCTCTTGCTGTCGTTTATTCTTCCCGAAGGTTATCTCATTTTTGGCCCGTCATTTATTCTTCCCAAAAGTCAACTTACCTTGGGCCGTCATTTATTCTTCCCAATGGTTATCTTATTACCTCAGGCCGTCGTTTATTCTTCCCGAAGGTTATCACATTTTTGGGCCGTCGTTTATTCTTCCCAAAAGTCAACTTATCTTGCACCGTCGTATATTCTTCCCAAAAGCCAACTTACCTTGGGTCGTCGTTTATTCTTCCCAATGGTTATCTTGTTAATTCGGGCCGTCCTTTATTCTTCCTGAAGGTTATCTCATTTTGGGCCGTCGTTTATTCTTCACAAAAGCCAATTTACCTTGGGCCGTTGTTTATTCTTCCCAATGGTTACCCTGTTACCTCGGGTCGTATTTTTTTCTTCCCGCAGGTTATCTCATTTTGGGCCGTCGTTTATTCTTCCCAAAAGTCAACTTACCTTGGGCCGTCATTTATTCTTCCCTATGGTTACCTTGCTACCTCGGGCTGTCGTTTATTCTTCCCGAAGGTTATCTCATTTTTGGGTCGTCGTTTATTCTTCCCAAAAGCCAACTTACCTTGGGCCGTCGTTTATTCTTCCCAATGGTTATTTCGTTACCTCGGGCCATCGTTTATTCTTCCCGCAGGTTATCTCGTTTTTGGGCCGTCGTTTATTCTTCCTAAAAGCCAACTTACCTTGGGCCGTCGTTTATTCTTCCCAATGGTTATCTTATTAACTCAGGCCGACGATTATTCTTCCCTGTAGGTTATCTCATTTTTATGCCGTCGTTTATTCTTCCTGAAAGCCAACTTACCTTGGGTCGTCGTTTATTATTTCAAAAGGTTATCTTGTTACCTCGGGTCGTCGTTTATTCTTCTCGCAGGTTATCTCATTTTGGACCTTCGTTTATTCTTCCCAAAAGTCAACTTACCTTGGGCCGTCATTCATTCTTCCCAATGGTTATCTTGTTACCTCGGGCCGTCGTTTATTCTTCCCGCAGAGTATCTCATTTTGGGCCGTCGTTTATTCTTCCCAATGGTTATCTTGTTATCTCGGGCCGTCATTTATTCTTCCCGAAGGTAATATCATTTTGTCCCGTAGATTATTCTTCCCAAAAATCAACTTACCTTGGGCCGTCGTTTATTCTTCCCAATGGTTATTTTGTTACCTCGGGCCGTCGTTTATTCTTCCCGAAGGTTATCTCATTTTGGGCCGTCGTTTATTCTTCCCAAAAGTCAACTTACCTTGGGCCGTCGTTTATTCTTCCCAATGGTTATCCTGTTACCTCGGGCCGTCGTTTATTCTTCTCGCAGGTTATCTCATTTTGGACCTTCGTTTATTCTTCCCAAAAGTCAACTTACCCTGGGCCGTCGTTTATTCTTCCCAATGGTTATCTTGTTACCTCGGGCCGTCGTTTATTCTTCTCGCAGGTTATCTCATTTTGGGCTATCGTTTATTCTTCCCAATGGTTATCTTGTTACCTCGGGCCGTCGTTTATTCTTCCTGAAGGTTATATCATTTTGTCTCGTCGATTATTCTTCCCAAAAATCAACTTACCTTGGGCCGTCTTTTATTCTTCCCAATGGTTATTTTGTTACCTCGGGCCGTCGTTTATTCTTCCCGAAGGTTATCTCATTTTGGGTCGTCGTTTATTCTTCCCAAAAGTCAACTTACCTTGGGTCGTCGTTTATTCTTCACAAAGGTTATCTTATTACCTCAGGCCGTCGTTTATTCTTCCCGAAGGTTATCTCATTTTTGGGCCGTCGTTTATTCTTCCCAAAAGCCAACTTACCTTGGGCCGTCGTTTATTCTTCCCAATGGTTATCTTGGTACCTCGGGCCGTCATTTATTCTTCCCGAAGGTTATCTCATTTTGGGCCGTTGTTTATTCTTCCCAAAAGCCAACTTACCTTGGGCCGTCGTTTATTCTTTCCAATGGTTATCTTTTTACCTCGTGCTGTCGTTTATTCTTCCCGAAGGTTATCTCATTTTTGGCCCGTTGTTTATTCTTCCCAAAAGTCAACTTACCTTGGGCCGTCGTTTATTCTTCCCAATGGTTATCTTATTAACTCAGGCCGTCGTTTATTCTTCCCGAAGGTTATCACATTTTTAGGCCGTCGTTTATTCTTCCCAAAAGTCAACTTATCTTGGACCGTCGTATATTCTTCCCAAAAGCCAACTTACCTTTGGCTGTCGTTTATTATTCCCAATGGTTATCTTGTTACATCGGGCCGTCGTTTATTCTTCCCGAAGGTTATCTCATTTTGGGCCGTCGTTTATTCTTCACAAAAGCAAATTTACCTTGGGCCGTTGTTTATTCTTCCCAATGGTTACCCTGTTACCTCGGTGTCGCTCCCGGGATTTTCATCCTAGTACAAACGCGAAAGTGGCGCGGAAAGGTAGAGTCGCCAGCCAGACATTTTTATCCCAAAAGAATGGGAAAGGTAATGTTGCACAAACCTGAGGAAGAAGGAAAGGACAAGGCCTTGCGAACCAAAGATCTGAGTTCAGGATTCGGTTACGACCTGGGAAGGTATTAGCACCCCAGAATGTCCGCCGTACCCGACGGGATCCACACTTGCTTGCTTGTTTCAAAGGGTGAGAAAAATAAAGTGTTGCTGAACAAATGAACTGCTAACTGGAACTGGAATGAGAAATGAGAATGGAACTGGAAAAAGAGAATGGGAATAAAAGGGGGAAAGTTAGGGAAAATAAAGAATGTGCTCGAACGGGCCCTACCCCGCTGCCTACGTACCTCATCGGGATAATGAGGATCAGAGTCGACGTAGTTCGCCTAACTAAGGCGGGAACTATTTGTTTGTGTTTTTTATGCTGGAACTGCGTATGTCTATGCTCAGGTGTTGCAGGCTCGTCTGGTACGAGTGCGTTTACCGTCTTGCATGTGTGACAAGTCGCTGCGAGTTCGCGTTGTGAGTGAATGAGATGAGAAGAGAAGTTCCCGCAGGATAGTCGCTTATTGTTTGTTTTTGGCTTTTATGAGAAATGTTTTGAATTTGTTTGTGAACGGTCTTGTACTAAGACCTATCCATCGCGGGAAGTATTTACACCTCGCCCCGAAACAGGACGCGTATAAACACTCCGCAACAAAGTCTCGTGTCGTACAAGATTATTCGGTTTTTATTAGGTGTTTTATTTCTTTTCTTTATAAGATGAGAAAGAATGACTCAAGTCGGAAAAAGGGAAAAACTAAGGGAACTAAGACACAACCCTAAGTTAGTTTATTTATAAGTGATCCTATGGTTTGTGAAGTATTCTAATCCTAATTAAGAAACTAGAAACTACTAGAATTCAACTTACTTCCTAATGAAGTTAAGTTGATTCTAAGAACAATAGGGGAAGCCTATGCAAGTTATAAAATCAAATGATAAGACAAAACAATGAAATTGAATTAAGAAATAAAATTCTAAAAATGCATTTAAAGGCATGAATTAAAATAGTCTATTTATTTATTCTAATCCTAATTAAAATGGAACTTTAAGCCTAAGTACTAAATCCAAATCAAGAAAAACAGGCCCAATTTAGTAACCCAAGAGATTAATGGGGGTTAATGCAGTCATTATGGATTAATGGAGTTTATGAGAAGCTAATCCTGATTAAATGGATTAATTCATTTTTATTGCTCATTATTTCTCTTAATTTCTATTAGTTAAATTAACTGGTTGAAATCATTATAATAAACAGAAAAAAAACAATCAAATAAAATAATAACACAAACTCAAACAAAACCCTAGGCCCTCTCTTTCTTCTTCTCCGCCGCCATGGCGTCCATCCCCTTCAGCTCACCACCTTTGCCTCCTCTCAATCTCCGCCACTCAACACCACCCTCAACCTCCTTCTTCTTCGCAAATTCCGCCACCACTCACTACCTCTCCCTCGGCTTCATCTTCTTCTCCATCTCACCTCCTCTCAGTTTCTTGTCATAAACCTCATCTCCCTCTTCTTCGAAGCCTAGCCCCTTTCCCTTTATCGCACCACAGTCCCGAATAACCACAAAGAAACCTCACCTTTGTCATGACCTAACTCCTCTTATACCTCAAAGCTGAAATCGAAACTTCAACCTCTCACTACGAAAACCAAGACCTATATATTTTCGCAAGAACAAAAAATAAGAATCGCACCTTATGAATGAGGACGATGATGCTTCACAATCGTGGTTTCGAAGATGATACTAATGACGTGTTGAGGATGTGTCTTCCGTTTCAATTTTGTCGCGATTGCAAATGAAGGAGCTACCGTCGTTTCCGTCAACGAAAGGCGCGTTCAGGTATTTGCTCTGACCTAGCGTTATGTATTCTTGAAGGTTGCGATAACGAGCAAGTCTTGATGATGCTTGAAACTGAGTTTGTACTTGAATTTTGAAGAGACTGAAAGTGTGCAATTAGAGAAGAGGAATGGAGATTGAAGGAGAAGGAGCAATCTTTGAATGGCTGGAGATGAAGAACAGAGTTGTTGAAGTGGTGATGAAGATTCCGAAGCTAATTGTAGCTGAAGATTGGGGCTGCGGTTTGAAGATGAGAAGAAGAGTGGTGTGAAAATTCAGAATTGGAGATTGATGATAACTCGAGCTGAAAGCTGGCTATGGCTGAAGAACAATGGTGAATGAGAGGATTGAGAAATGGAGAAGTTATGGGAGATCAGAAAAGAAAAAATGGTTGAAGGGTTCTGAAAAATTGTGGAAGAAGAAATTGAGGAATTGTTAAGGAATGGCAGAGAAGAATTGAGAGGATAAGAGAGGAGAAAATGGTGGCAAGGATTAAAATGGTGAAGGGGATTGAAAAGTTGTGGCAACCAAAAACTGATTGATTCAGAAACTACTGATTTATAGGAGATTTGAAGATGGTTCTGGAAGGTTATCAGGTGAACCTTCTGGAAAGAAAATCAGTTACCAATTCAGTTAGAAATTCTGCCTTTGTTATTCTCTGTTATGGTTCTGTTAGAATCAGTTATTTGCTTTGCTTTTTGATTCTATTATGAATTGATTTGATGAGATTTTGTTATGCAGGTTGGATTCTGCCTTGACAGTCAGACTCAATTGCTGATCCTCTTTTGATTGCAGGCCCAAAACTAAATTAACAAAGTTATGAAACAAACGTAAGACCTTATTTCAGCTGAACTTTTCTTCTTCATTTTTCGTCCCAACTTTTACATAGCCGAGAATTCGTCACGAATGTGACTGAGTTCCTTTCTGACTTCTTATTATGATGTCGATTCTGAATTTATTATTACTCTGCAGGATTCGTATGTGTCGCTCCCGAAAGATTGACACCCAGGTACAAGCGCGAACGGTCGGCGAAGGGAACAGTGAGAACACACAGCCGTGAACTCACTGGAGATGAATAGAGTCGCCAGCTAGGCATTTTTATCCCGGAGGAAAGGCAATGCTGCATAGACCTGGAAAGATATGGATAAGACGGTTGCGAACCAGAGAGACTGAGAAAGGGGGTTGGTTACAACCTGGGAAGGTATTAGCACCCAGATTGTCCGCCGTACTCGACGGGATCCACGCTTAAAAGATTTGTGTTTTAAAGGGGTAGTGTCAGTGCAGTTTGTGTGTAAAAGAGCTGGAAAGCAAAATGTACAGGTGTTAGTGTAAGAGAAAAGTGAAGTATATAAGTGAAGTGTCAGTGTAAGAACAGGAGTGAAATGCTCAAGGTCATGAGGCTAAAAGAATGAGGCTGGAAAGAGGGGGAATATACAGAGACTTTTGTTCGATAACTGTTAAGTTATGCCTACGTATCCTCTCGTGCAATGAGGAAGTCAGAACACCGTAGTTCGACCCGAAGAGACTGAAAGATGAATTGACTGGTGAACTGCTCGCTTGTCAATGCTCAAGTGTATGACCTGTCTGGCCCAGGTGCTAACTGTCTTGCATTAGACGGAAGAAGCAAGTTCTCGTTTATGAGTGAAGGTGATGAGAAAAGAATCCCGGAGGAGACGATTATTGTTTGTTTTTTGTGTTTTCAGTCTTTTATTGCTTTTGGAAGTTTGTCATAAGTTAATGAGCTTAAGCCTAAACCAATGGATTTAGTAAACTCATCACATCTTCCCTCTGATTAGGGGTAATGAGAACACCTTAAGTGTGAAGTCAGATTCTCACACTTAAACACCTTTGGTGTAGGATTAAGATCATTAACCTACTTGTGATTAATTAGATGTTTTTGTGGTTTTTGTTTAGTGTTAAGTAATGAGGTTAAGCCATAATCAGGGATTAAACAGACTCATTACACCATCCTAATAGAAGGATAATAGATGAGAATGTTTAAGCTGAGGAAAGCTCCTCAACTTAATCCATGATTAGGGATTAAACCCATGACAAAACAAGCCTTTGATTAAGTGAATTTTATTTAATGATATGATGATGAAGTGAGTTTTAGGGTTTATAAGACAACTTGAGGGGGACTTGTCCATTAACACTAGGGTTAGTCCTTCTTAACCAATTAAGGAAGAATTAGAACCCTAATGCAAGGCCCAAGTTACAAGTGATGTCTTGATGATTATTAGGTGAATTGATTAAGAGATTTAAACACATAAAGGGTTTAACACTTAGGATTAAAGTTATACTCTCCATCCTAAGAGAAGGATGCAGGCATAACCCTAATCACAAAGTCTTAAAGCCTTTAGGGTTTAGTCCCTGATTATGAGGTGAGAAGAGAGGACTCAAAGAGAGACACAAAGGTAAAACTATGGGGGGACTAATCAAAACCCTAATTCATTGTCATGCTTGGATGATCCTAAGGTTTGTGAGGTTTGCAAGAACAAATCTTCAGAGGAGCCACCAGGAAGCAGATGAATAAGATCAAGAGAAGCAAAGTGACTTGCTTCATTCAAGAAGTCAAGTCACTTGAAGAAAGAAAGTGGGAGGAAGAAGAATGAGCAAGCTCAAACTCAAACACATATAAGAATGCAGCAATGGATGCTAGAAAGATGAAAAGAAAAGTTATGAGAAGTGAAGGCAAATTCACTTCTCAAGTTCACTTACCACCTGAAATGTTAGAAAGAAATGCAATGCAATGCTAAATGAGATGAAATGACATGATGCTAGACCAAACCAGAAGCATGTTGATGATGATAATGATGCTATGAGGTGCTGCAAACATGAGGCAAGGCATGGGGATGTTCATATAAGATCATGGATGCAAATGATGCAAGTTAAGGAACATGAATGAACATGAAAAGTTATGAATCATACAAGACAAATGACATGGCAAATATGCAATGCAATGGTCAAACATGCTTTCTATATGTCTTAAGATGTCAAATGAATCACAAGAATGCACAAAATGCAAAGACAAGTCATGTTATGCAAGGAAATGCAAGAAGGATGCAAAAGAAAGCCCAAATTAGGGTTCATGGATCAAACATCAAACAAAAACCCAAAACAGAAACAAATCCTAAGATAAAAAATGGAAAATGGTAACCAAAGAAACCCTAAACCTATACTAAACCACTGCCCAAAGGGGAGCTCTCAACTCTCAACCAAACTCAAGATATGAATTTTCTAAGTTATTAGGGTTTTTTTAGGGTTCTTAACAAAAGAAATGCCAATCAAATAAAAAATGCAAGATCAAATCATGGCCATTTTACCCTAGAAACTACATGCTAAACACAAAACAATGCAAGAAGAATCAATGTCTCAACCTTCTCCAATAGGCAGAAATGAATTTTTGAACTTAGGATCAAATTAATGCACAAAATATGATTTAATTCAATGAAAAATTCTTAAAGTGCATCAATATCAAAAAAGAAATTTGGTTTGAAGGTTGGACAATGTTTCTAAATGTCTTAGAACATTTCATGAATTTTTTTTTGTAATTTTTAAATACCTAAAAGTATTTTTAATTAATTAATTTCCATTAATCAATTAAAAATAATATTTTAAATATTTAAAAATACTTTTTTAATGATAAAAAATAAAATAAAAATATTTTTGGGTCATAAAAATTATTAAAACTCAGAGGAAAAAGTTTCATAATTTTTATGTATTTTTTGCTATTTTAAAATAATTATGCAAGTTAATTGAAATAAAAATGAATAAAAATTAAATAAAAGAGAAAGTCAAAGGAAAGGATGGCTGAGATTGATTCTGAGTTTGAAAGCGTTGACTGGCGCGAAAATGGAGGGTGCGGATTGCATCTGAATTAATTAATTTAATTACGAACTAATTAAAGCTAATGAGAGAGATTAGGGCAAATGAAATGATCTGGGCCATCCAAAAGAGAGGGAAGTCAACAGGTCAAAGGCCATCTACGGCTCAAATTCAAACTGGAGTTAATGACCTGAGATTAGGGTTTAATGACTCAGGTGGCCGGAGAAGACTTCCGGTCGTCTTCTCCGGCCAGCACCTCACCGGGAAACTCACCAACTTCCTCAAAACGTAACAAAAACAAAATCTATGAATTGGGAAATGATCTCCAACCTCTCACGAATCAAACCCCTCTCTCAAAACGAATTTATTCTTCCTAAACAAGCTGAATCGAAGAGAACAAGTTCTAGGGCACGCAAGCTTCAGAGACAAATTAAATACTCAAAACAAAGCCATTTCAAAAACTAAAAACATCAGGATGATCAGTGAATCACATAGAACAAGTTTGTAACAAGAAAAATGATTTCTGGAAAAATAATTTTCGAGCTACCTGAGATTTGGAGCTTTCAACTTGAGGACTTTCTGGCCACTTCTTTCAGTGCAAACCACTCCACTTGATCCCCAGAAGATGTTTGAATGCTCAAAAGAAGTTTGAGCTGGCTGGATAGTGAGATTCGAAAGCTTCTGCTCAAGCTTGGTCAGAAATGGCAATGGAGTTTCTGGAGGTTTCAGGCCATTGTGAATGATGGTTTGTGATCCTGAGGATGAATGGAGAAGGTCTGGAGTGTTTGTTGGTGTGTTTGTGGTTTGTGGAAGGAGATTCGATTGAAACTGCAAAATGAAGTGAGAAATGGCAGTGAGATGTTCAGGCTGTTTCAGGCTTGTGTTCTTGGTGCTGGGTGGTCTATGGAGCAAGGTGAGTTGAATGGTGAAGAGAGTTTGAGTGTTTGCAAGCTATGGAGGCAGATTCGAAGCAACTTGCAATTGGGAGAGTTTGTGTGAATGTGTGGAATGTGTGTGTTTCAGCCTTGCTTAGTGTTATGTTTAGCTTGCAAATTGTCCACATAACTCTCTCTCATTGGTCAGTTGATTGGACATGTGCTTTATTGATTGGTAAGTTGCCTTTTGCAAAAAGTCAAAAATTGTGTAAGAGAGGTATGGTGAAGTGCTAGCTTGGTACAAAGCCTAGGGGCTGCGCAGCATGGTGTGTGTATGAAGCTAGCTTGGTTCAGCAGCCAATGCCTCAAGTTGGTGAGATGTGATCATGAGTTTTGCAAGTTGTTGCTCTTTTGTTCACATGTGATTTTCTTGATAAAAATGCCTTGTTACATGAACTAAACACATGTGATCTTGGTTCAAATCTGATTTTTAGGGCTTAGAGGATGTTTATGTGCTGGTTTGATACCAATTAGAAGTTGCAATTTGACTTAGCACATGATTTTGCAATTTTCACACTTGGTGCATATCTTGAAAATAAGTGATTTTTGCCAACTTTGCATTGCCATAACTTTTGATCCAAGAAGATTTTGATCATGTTCTTGTACTTTTTGAAAAGGGAAAGATGAGATCTACAACTTTCATGACCAAAGTTTTTCCATTTGAAGCATTTTTGGATCAAGAATCATGGCTTGAAAAATGACCTAAAATGATGCATTCTTGAAAAGTCAACTATGCCCAAAAAGTCAACATTTGCAAAAACCCTAAATTCTTGATTTCTATGAACTTCAACCTTCTTCCATGATCAAATAAAGATCATATACACTCAAAATGATGAAGATCACCCATTGGTTGGGTCATTGGGGGCCTCAGGTGCCCTGATTTTACACTGACTTGTCTGAAAAGTCAACCCTTGATCAGATGACTCCCCCATGGAATTTCTTCATGAAAATTGATATGCATACTCCCTATACCATATAGAGATCAATGTAAACAAGAATGACCAAAAAAATTTGGAGTTATGGCCTCTGAAACCAAAACCCTAATTTTCAGTCAACTGTGTAGTTCATCCTGGCTCTGCATCCACTCAAGCCCTAGTTCTTGTGATCCCTCTGCATTTTTGACTTTGAGGAGATGAAATACGACATAAGAACACACATGGACCCCTTTGAGTTGATTAGTGGCCTTTGGAATGGCTCAAGATGCTCTGGGATTGCTCAGATCACAAACCCTAGGTGCAGATGCCTTAGAAACTGTGCAGTGCAACAAAAGTGAGATATGAGATGATATGTTTGTGTTTATGCATATGAGGATGATCACAAGCCATGGTGAAATGGGTGAGAGCAAATTTGGGGTGTTTACAGCTGCCCCTATTCAAACATGAGTTAGCTGTGCAGGTTGTAAGCAACGGCTTAACAGGCAAACAAGATAACTTGTGGTTGAATATCAAAGACAGTCCAAAATTTGCACTCACAAAATGAAGAAGAAAAGGGATATAGATTGTATAAGAAAAATAAAGTATATTGTAAAGTGTGGGCGACGGAGGACGACCGTCGAGCAGAGGACGACTGCTGGGTAAATAACAATGACGGGGACGGCCGACATGCTGGGAAAGGTGAGGAAAATAAAGCAATGACGGGGACGGCTGACATGCTGGGGATAAAAGGTAAAGCTAAGACGGGGACGGCCGACTAGCTGGGAAAAATAAAATATCATGATGGGGACGGCCATCAAGATAAAGTTGCAAGATTCTCTGGGGATTAATGAAACATGACGGGGACGGCCATCAAGTTCATAAAGCAAAGTAACCGACGATGGGGACGGCCATCGGGTTAAAAGGAAAAGGGACCACGACGGGGACGGCCATCGGGTTAAAGAATAAATGAAATAAACAGATGATGGGGTACGGCCATCAAAGGTGAAGGACGATCACCTAGCAGGGGACGGCTGCTCTGTTGGGTAATAAAAGGAATATGATGGGGACGGCCATCAAAGGTGGAGGACGACCACCTGGCAGGGTACGGCTGCCGAAGATATCAACGATGGGGACGGCCATCGGATAGAAAAGGTCAACGATGGGGACGGCCATCGGACGAGCATGATGGAGGACGACCATCAAGAAGTGGAGGACGACCACTCAGCAGGGTACGGCTGCTCTCAAGGTTTCTCATGACATAGGACGAATGCCAGATAACCAAAATCGACAATGGGGACGGCCATTGGATAAAATGATGAAGGACGATCATCAAAAGGTGGAGGACGACCACCTAGCAGGGGACGGCTGCTAAAAATCAACGATGGGGACGACCATCGGCTGCTTTCAGGGTTATCATGACGCAGGACGAGTGTCAGATAAAAGAAAATGCTTTGTTGGTGATCTACTGGGGATATAGTGAACACGGACGGGCGTTCACAACCAAGAAAAGAAAGTATAAGTGTTTGGATGTTGTATATAGATTAAAGATGCGGACGAGCATCCTTAAGACTACGATACGGACGAGTATCGGACGAGTATAAACTGGTTAACAAAGAACACGGACGAGTGTTGAATTTGAGAGGACTCTTTCGGGGAATAGTAGACACAGACGAGTATCTATGTTCAAGAAGACAAGAGTGTTTGACACAGTGTATGGATTAAAGATGCGGACGAGCATCCTTAAGACTTATGATACGAACGAGCATCATGTAGAAACAAACACTAGACGCAATGTTCTGGGATGATGATACGGACGAGTACCAACTGGTTAACAAAGAACAAGGACTTTTGTCGAATCTGTGGGGATATGAGTGATGATGTATACAAGATACGGGCGAGTACCTGTATAAGCGTACCAATGAGTAGTGAGTATTGTATAAGTGTTTATCTGTTGGGGAGAGTGACACGGACGAGTGTCAAGAGAGAAAAGTGTAATATTAACAAGTGTATGGGTGATGAAGGTGTAAGCGACTGCGCTGGGGATATGACACGGACGGGTGCCAAGAAAATGTATATATAAGTATATGTGAGTGCAAAGAGGATGTCTTTGGCTTTCTGCTGGTGATTTGACACGGACGGGTGTCAGGAGGCATCTGTAATGCGGGTGATCTTGTTTGTAGAGTGTATTCAGGCAACCTGCTGGGGAGTGATGACACGGACGGGTGCCAAAAGGTGTATATACTGGTGTTTGTGATTTGAGGCAACTGTTTTTGCTGGGATTCTGGTGAGGATTTTTTTCTGTACAATGATGATGAACGGTTATTATTCACAAGCGCTAATTCATAACATGGCTTATGATTATGCTATATGTTTGATTTTTGCCGTAATGCTCCGTATTAGACGGAATGCTACGCTCTGAGGGGATATTATGATGCAAATGCTATGATTATGCAAAGAGGCGAAGATCCGGGACTCGGATCCCGTTGCCGCGAAGATCTTTGGTTGATCTGCTTGAAGGGAACATCCCAGCTGGGGATGAGATCACTGGTAGATCTAATAAGATGCATTTGCTTGGGGATATATGTCACTGATTGACATATCCTTATAATATGGGACCCAGCTGGGGTTTGTAGAAGCTTTCTTCACTCTGTTGTGATCTTCTATGCGCTGCTCTTCTGGATAGAGGCTGAAGATTCTGTGGGGAGATGACTCCCTGACTCCTGTACTCAGATGAGGATGAAATGGCAACTTGGCTGGGGAATGGTGAGAGGCAACTCAGCTGGGGAGAGCAACAAGTGGCAACTCAGCTGGGGACAGGGCATTTCAGATGCTGAGATTGAGTGTATGTTGATTTGGCAACTTTGCTGGGGAAATGGGCCCCTTCCAGTGCCATGTGGAGGATAGACCGAGTTGATAATGATTTGCCAGCTTGCTGAAACGTGACTTGCATGCCCCAGGTTGCGTTCTGGATACCTGCAATCCTGCAAAGATAAGGAGACGCACAAAAGGTCCCGAGGTATCCTTCACTGAATTCCGTCAAAGGAGTTAAGCATTCTCACGAATAAGTACATTCCCTGCAAGCATGTGTTTTATTTTCTTTCTTTTTAGTGAAAAAAGAAAAAAACATCTGTACTTATGCAATTAGTTTTTTAGAGACATCAGACATTCTTTGCAAATAAAATGTATAAAACGAAACATGACTGAAAAATCTGATTTTATTAATTCATGTGCCCTGAATTGGCAAGATACAGTCAAGGAAACATATCCCCTGAAATGAGGAGATTGTTACAAATTGAAAAACGAGGTGCTGGCAGTGTTGACGAGGTTTTCAAGGAGCTTCCTCTCCTGCTATGACTCGTATGACAATGACGTTCTTCTCGTCGTGCTTTCTGGAGAGAGTTGATTCTGATTGAAGCTTGATCCTTCGAAGCTTTCCAAGTTGTAAGTGATACAGACGAATTCAGAATGCAGTTGTTCGCTTATTCCCTTATTTTGCATGGATCGCCCTTTCGGGTTTTCAATCCATCGGGATACCCATTTTTGCCTGAGCTGTCCAATGCGGCTTTTCAACTCAGCGGGTGTACATTTTTCAATTATTTCCCTTATTTTTGCCCGAGTCTTTTATTCTGTTTTTGACTCGCCGGGATGCCCTATTTTTGCCTGGACTTACATTCTGTTTTTATGTCCAGCGGGTCATTTTATGCGAAGTATTTTTTAACTGCATCTGAATTCAAAGGGGACGGGAAATCTTCACCATCCATGGTGCTGAGCATCAGCGCTCCACCAGAGAAAACTTTCTTTACAACGAATGGTCCTTCATAATTTGGAGTCCATTTGCCCCTGTGGTCTGTATGAGGAGGGAGGATTCTTTTCAACACAAGATCCCCTACTTGGTACTCTCGATGCCTGACTTTCTGATCAAAGGCTCTCTTCATTCTTTTCTGATACAACTGCCCATGACAGATTGCAGCTAATCTCTTCTCTTCGATCAGACTTAGTTGCTCGAATCGGGACCGAACCCATTCTGCTTCACTCAGTTTAACATCCATTAATACCCGTAACGAGGGTAGTTCAACTTCAACAGGTAGGACTGCTTCCATACCATATACAAGCTGATACGGTGTTGCCCCAGTGGATGTCCTGATTGACGTACGGTACCCATGCAAGGCAAACGGTAGCATTTCATGCCAGTCTTTGTATGTGATTACCATCTTCTGCACAATCTTCTTAATATTCTTATTCGCTACCTCAACAGCGCCATTCATCTTTGGCCTGTAAGGAGAAGAATTGTGATGTTGGATCTTGAAGTCCCGGCACAGCTCTGCCATCATTTTGTTGTTTAAATTGGAACCATTATCAGTAATGATTCGCTCGGGCACTCCATACCGACAGATGATATCTCTCTTCAGAAATCGGGCTACCACTTGTCTTGTAACATTTGCATATGAGGCTGCTTCAACCCACTTGGTGAAATAATCAATGGCGACCAGGATGAATCTGTGACCATTCGAAGCAGTTGGCTCAATCTTGCCAATCATATCAATGCCCCACATAGCAAAGGGCCATGGTGAAGACATGATGTTCAAAGGATTGGGAGGCACATGCACCTTATCTGCGTAGATCTGGCACTTATGACATTTTCTGGCGTAGGCACAACAGTCTGCATCCATTGTGATCCAATAATAGCCTGATCTTAGCAACTTCTTAGCCATGGCATGCCCTCCGGCATGGGTACCAAAAGATCCTTCGTGCACTTCATGCATCAATAAATCTGCTTCTGTCCTATCAACACATCTGAGGAGTACCATATCAAAGTTCCGCTTATATAAAGACCCATCAGTGTTCAGAAAGAAACTACCAGCAAGCCTTCTCAAAGTCTTCTTATCATTGGAAGATGCCCCAGGTGGGTATGTTTGATCCTCCAAGAAGCACTTAATGTCGTGGAACCAAGGCTTATCATCTTTGACAACATCTGCTGCAAATACATATGCTGGTCTATCAAGTCTGGACACTGAAATCTGAGGTACAAAGTTGGCCGTTTGAACTTTGATCATGGATGAAATGGTAGCCAGAGCATCTGCAAACTGATTCTCGTCTCGAGGGATATACTCAAGCTTGACTGTTGTAAAGAAAGTCAGTAACCTCCTTGTATAATCCCTGTATGGTATCAGATGATCCTGGTGGGTGTACCATTTCCCGTTGGTTTGATTGACTACCAAAGCTGAATCTCCGAATACGGTCAATGTCTTGATCCTGAGGTCAATGGCTTCCTCAAGACCCATAATGCAAGCTTCGTATTCAGCTTCGTTGTTAGTGCAGTTGAAAGTGAGTTTTGCCGAGAAAGGCATGTGAACTCCTTTGGGTGTAATGAGTACTGCACCAACACCACGACCATTCATATTAACAGCCCCATCAAACATCATAGTCCATTCTTCTTCTGGGTTAGGCCCTTCAGTGTGAATAGGCTCCTCATGATCTTTTGCTTTAATGAACATGATGTCTTCATCAGGGAAGTCAAATCTCATAGGCTGGTAATCATCAATAGGTTGCTCAGCAAGATATTCAGACAATACACTGCCTTTGATGGCTTTCTGAGATGTGTATTGGATGTCGTACTCTGTGAGAATCATCTTCCATCTTGCAACCCGTCCGGTAAGAGCTGGCTTCTCGAAAATGTACTTAACTGGATCCATTTTTGAGATTAATAAGGTAGTGTGGGTCAACATATACTGTCTCAATCGGCGAGCAGCCCACGCTAAAGCACAGCAAGTTTTCTCGAGCAGTGAATAACGTTGTTCACAGTCGGTAAACTTTTTGCTTAGGTAGTATATTGCATACTCTTTTCGACCAGACTCGTCATGCTGGCCCAGCACACACCCCATCGACTCTTCTAATACTGTCAAGTACATAATCAGAGGTCTTCCCTCAACTGGCGGCATGAGGACTGGAGGTTCTTGTAAGTACTCTTTGATCTTGTCAAAAGCCTTCTGGCAGTCTTCATTCCACCTGACCGTCTGTTCCTTTCTTAACAACTTGAACAAGGGTTCGCAGGTTGCTGTGAGGTGAGATATGAACCTTGAAATGTAGTTCAATCGACCTAAGAACCCTCGAACTTCTTTCTCAGTTTTCGGTGCAGGCATCTCTTGGATAGCTTTGACTTTATCAGGGTCAACTTCAATCCCTTTCTCGCTTACAATAAAACCCAGCAGCTTACCAGATCTTACCCCGAATGTGCATTTGTTGGGGTTCAACTTCAGTTGGTACTTTCTCAGACGCTTGAACAATTTGAGCAGATTTACCAGATGTTCTTCTTCAGTGAGGGACTTGGCAATCATATCATCCACATAACATTCTATTTCTTTGTGGATCATATCGTGGAACAATGTTACCATAGCCCGTTGATATGTGGCACCAGCATTCTTCAGTCCGAATGGCATCACTTTGTAACAGAACGTGCCCCAAGGTGTAATGAATGTTGTCTTCTCCATGTCTTCAGGTGACATCTTGATCTGATTATATCCTGAAAATCCATCCATGAAGGAGAATACCGAGAACTGAGCCGTGTTATCCACCAATACATCAATGTGAGGTAATGGGAAGTCATCTTTCGGGCTGGCTCTGTTCAGATCCCGGTAATCAACACACATTCTAACTTTTCCGTCTTTCTTTGGCACAGGTACTATATTAGCAACCCACGGCGGATAGCTAGTTACAGCAAGGAACCCGGCGTCCCATTGCTTTTGTACCTCTTCCTTGATTTTCATAGCCATGTCTGGGCGAGTTCGGCGCAGCTTCTGCTTAACTGGTGGGCATTCTTCCCTCAAAGGCAGCTTATGCACAACAATGTCGGTATCCAACCCTGGCATATCTTGATACGACCAAGCAAACACATCAACATACTCTTGAAGCAGATCTATCAGTTGTCTCTTCACTGAGTCTTGCAGGCAGGCCCCGATTCTAACTTCTTTCACGTCTTCATCTGTACCAAGATTGATCACTTCAATCTCCTCCTGATGAGGGGTAATAACCTTTTCCTCTTGCCTTAACAACCTGGCTAGCTCTTCAGGAAGCTCATATTCTTCATCAACCCCTTCATCAGCTTGATTGATTGGATTGTCAAAGTCATACGATGTCATAGCCGTGCTGTTGTCGGTGCTGTCTGGAAGGCACTCTCTGCAAGGGTTAAGCTTGTTCATTTTAGTGATTGATTTTAATCTTGCTTTAGAAAAAAGTGAAATGAATTTATCATTTTGAAAACACTGCCATTTATTTTTTTGTACAAAAAGAAAAATGGAAAAACAGTGAACAAAAAGAAAAAGACTCGTTTGCAAAAAGATGTCTGATATTTCATTAATTGATCTTGTTTGCACAAAAAGTACAGATGGCCCGATTACAAAATGAGTCTTGTCATCTTGGGCAAGATGCAAGACTTTGATGCATGCTTATAAAATACAGGAAATAATAATTACTCTGCATGAGTAACTCTTATAATTTCCTGGGAAGACCAGTTCGAGACACTGCTTCCCGGGATCTTTGGACGAATCCAATTCTCCAGATTGCGCTCCTCTTCCAGCTCGTCTTCCAAACAGTTGATAGCATCGGGGGTAAGCATCCCCCCACTGACAAAACCTGGCTCTTCAGCAGCCTTTGCTTGATGTTGAGTTGGTCTGTAACCCAACCCAAACTTGTCCTTCTTCTCCTCCACAGCTAAAACCTTGCCCCAGCCTAGGGCAGTTCCTTCTTCAACAACCTTCTGGGCTTGTTGGTATGATGACATTGGAGTACCAGATACAGCAGATGCCTCATGCACGTTCAGAGCTTCAAACCCCTGGCTCATTGTTTCATGGATCTCCCCATCCATTTCAATGTACTTATATGTTGCCAGGTGGCTGACAAAAATGTCCTCCTCTCCACAGATTGTGACAACTTGACCTTCCCACTCAAATTTTAACTTTTGGTGAAGGGTAGACGTTATTGCGCCGGCGGTGTGAATCCAGGGTCTACCCAACAAACAGCTGTAGGCGGGCTGAATGTCCATCACATAAAAGATAGTTTTAAAGGTCTGCGGGCCAATTGTCACGGGCAGCTCAATCTCTCCCAGAACCGATCTCTTCGAACCATCAAAGGCTCGTACCACCAGGTTGCTGGGTCTCAATGCTAGTCCATCATATTCTAACTTCACCAGAGCCTTCTTTGGTAGGACATTCAGGGAAGAACCTGTGTCCACCAGCACATGAGAAAGGACAGCTCCTTTGCATTCCATGGTTATGTGCAAGGCTTTGTTGTGGTTGCGGCCATCCGCTGTCAAGTCAGAATTGGTAAACCCTAGCCCATTGCTAGCAGTAACATTTCCAACCACGGTTT
Source organism: Lathyrus aphaca (assembly GCA_963966055.1). Classification (NCBI taxonomy): domain Eukaryota; kingdom Viridiplantae; phylum Streptophyta; class Magnoliopsida; order Fabales; family Fabaceae; genus Lathyrus; species Lathyrus aphaca. Next base: position 169,759,822 of record OZ014523.1, read on the forward strand.
CCAACTGGTTGACAGTAATCTCTTCAGGCACGTAAGCTGCGTGCAAGACCTTGAGTAGTGCATTCCGATGGGCTTCAGAGCACATAAGCAGTGAGAGGATAGAGATTTTGGATGGCGTCTGGTGAAGTTGATCCACAATTTTGTAATCACTCTTTTTGATGATTCTCATAAACTCATCAACTTCTTGATCGAACGGTGTCTTCAAGGCTTCTTTAACAGTTTGATCTTCCTGCACAGGGCTCTTTCCTTTTGCCTTGGCAGCAGCTTCTGCTTCGACGGTAGGTCTTTGCATTGGTGGAGCAAAGAGACGTCCGCTTCGAGTGAAGCCTCCGCCTCCCCCCACATTGTCAATTTGTGGTGCAGGTGTTGATGTTTCAAGAGTGATTCTTTTTCCTTCGCAATACACGTCAGAGCCATAGTGCCAAGGGATGGCCCTATTGCTTTCATATGGTACTGGTCCAGGCACCGTGACAGTGACTGGACTGATTGCTGCTGCTGAAGGGACTGTAATTGTTTGCGGATCATAAAAAATTGTAACTGGTGCCCTGGTGGGAGCAGCACCTTCTGAATGGTAGGCGGAATTATTTTCAGGATCGTAGAATATGGTAACAGTGGAGACATCTTCGTGATTGATCGCTGGTGTTGTAGGAGGTACTGTTGGAAGGACTGCTGTTGTTGTTGATGGAGATTCGAAATGGAATGAAGCTGAAGTTGTAGCAGGAGAAACTGTTGAAAACTGATCATTTGGAAGGACAGATGAAGTACTTGTTGATGGTGCTGATGAATTGTCGGGAACAATAGTTGTTGCATTTGTAGGAGGTTCTGAAACCGTTGTTGATGAAGTTGTCGGATTTGTCGGAAATGATGTTGTGATCTGTAGTAGGCCACTCTGAATAAGGCTGTCAATGCCATTCCTCAGGTCCTCACACCCATTCCATGCAATATTGCAATAGGGACACCCTAGTTCACACCCTGGAAATATCTGGTTTTCACGGAGCTGAGCTTTGATTTCCACCAATGGTGTCCTGATCTGATCCACACTGGTTATTAAATAAGACGGTTGGTCTTCTTCAATAGCATTAATTCGGGGACCACCATGGTTTGGCATAGGGTTTTTATTGACATTGGGCGGAGGTGCAAAATTCAGAGCCTTGGAGTCTACCAAGTCTTGTACCTTCATATGCAGAGCCCTGCATTTTTCTGTACTGTGACCAGGTGCGTTTGAGTGAAAAGCACACCTAGCATTAGAGTCATAGTTCCTTGGTAAACTGTTGGGATCCGGAGGTGCCAACGTTCTTAGCTCAACTAGGTTGAGTTTCAGAAGTTGTGGCAGCAAGGCAGCATACGGCATTGGGATCGGGTCGATCACTCTGTTAGCTTGGGATGGCCTCTGTTGGAATGGCCTCTGTTGATTATTGTTGTTGGAGTTGTTGTTGAAGTTCCTTGGAGGATACTGATTCTGGTGATACTGAGGTTGTTGTTGGAAGTTTTGTTGCGGAGGTTGATAGACTGGCTGAGGGTGTGCTGGAGCAGGGATAGTGACTGCTGCTATTGACCTTTGAACATATTGGGGCCTACCCCTGTTGGTGCGAATGGCATTGGTCTCGCCAGTTCTTCTCGGGCCTGCAAAAGGCTTTCTTGTACTACTGGACGAGCTTGCACCGTTATCAGAGATCTTACCCATTTTTAACAGGCTTTCAATTCTCTCCCCAGCTATAACAACATCTGCGAAGCTAGTGGAAGAGAAAGCAGCCAACCTGTCAATATACGTTCCCTGGAGAGTGTTCATAAACATGTCTGCCATTTCTCTCTCAGACATAGGTGGCTGGACAGCAGCAGCAAGCTGTCTCCATCTTTGAGCATATTCTCTGAAGCTCTCCCTAGATGACTGTGACATTCCCATTAGGAGGGTCCTGTTGGGTGCCATGTCTAAGTTGTATTGATACTGTCTAATGAAGGCCTCTGCCAGGTCCTTCCAGCATCTCACAGTTGCCCTTGTCAAGTGGGAATACCATTCCCTCGATGCTCCAGTCAAGCTGTCTTCAAAATAGAACATCCACAATTTCTCATCCATTGTATAGGCCTTCAGCCTTCCCAGAAATGATTGCAAATGAGTCCGGGGGCATGAAGTCCCATTGTACTTTTCGAAGCATGGAGGCTTGAACTTGTGGGGAATCCTGACCCCGTCTACCAAACCCATGTCCATAACGTCGAAACCCAATGAATTTTGAGACTCCAGTGATCTCAACTTCTCAGCTATTTCATCCAATCTCCTGTCATCAGTTTCTTCTCCAGCACCCATCACTGTAAATTGGTCCTCCTGAGGATCTTCTTGAAGTACTCTCCCTGCTGTGGCAGTCCCTTGTATATTGACTGGGATGTTGGCCTCTGGATGGAGATGGGGTCCAAAAACCGGGGGATTGACATGAGGTTGGACCCTCTCGTTGTTACTTGTGCCAGCAGTCCCCACATGGGGCTCCTCTTGATTCCTCCCTTCTACCAAGGCTCTGAGCCTCTCCTGGCTTTGAGCTAAGTTGTTCATCACTTCCATGAACTGTGTTATCTGAGTTCTCATCTCCAACCTTTCGTTGGCCATCTGGTTTCTGACCTCCGTAAGGTCTTGCTGCATCTGATCCATCTGAATTCCCGGAAGGTTGTTTCTAGTTGGGTACCTGTGTGGCCTGTTGAGGGGAAATACCCGGCGGCAAGCAATAATTCCTGAGATTCACAACAGAGGTTAGTAACAACAAAACAAAAACCTACAAAACAAACAAAAGGTTAGCATGCAATGCAGTTATGCTTATTTTCTCTCAAGGTATCCGGTTTGGCATTCAGTTTTGACCCTTCCAGACCCTTGAAGGTGATGCTGTTGAAGTTGCTTTTGAAGTGAACTTGGATGGAACAAACTAACAAATATATTACATAAGATGAAATAATACAACTTGTTCATTTTTACAACACAAGCCCTCAAAGGGGTCAAAATACATCACAACAAGCAAAAGTACATGAAAAGGAATAACAACAAGCAAATGATCACACCCCAAGGCCAAACTCATCCTCACGAACTTCCTTAAGAAGTGCTTCGGTCACAGGATCAGCCGGACGCTCCGTGAGACCTCTGATGAGAAGGTTTCTTGTTGCAACAGCTGCAGTCAACTTCTTGTTCTGACTTTGGTCCTTAGACCTCTTCACTCCAGCTCTGATTTCTAGCTCTGATATTTCCTTCTGGGCTGCTTCCAGGGCTTTTTCCATCTGCTCCATCTTGTCCTGAACTCTCTTGTCTTCTAGAGTACGGGCCTCAGTGATCCGGACCCACCTGGCCTGACTCTCTTTCAAATACAAGTCTGTCCTTGCTCTCTGGAACTGGGCCTCTTTACAAGCATTCTTCAGAATCTGCTCACCAGCTTTAGACTTGTTGATATAATCTCCAGAATTCTCAATTTTAGTCAAGTGTTCCACTCTTAATTTCTCTATTCTCTCAATCTCCCTCACACCTTCACTCCTCTCCCGGAGGGTCTTCTGCAAAGCCTGGGTTAACTTCTCATTCCTTTCCTTCAAGCTCTCAAACTCCTTCAAACTGATAGTGGCAGGGGGTGGTGCTGAAGATGACTCAGGCATGTCGTCTATGGTGAAAGGCATTCCAGAGAAATGGGCCCTAGCATGGGACCACTCATAATATTGGGCTGATGCCACATTATTGCACTTCCCCAGAATGGTGATTCCCTTGGTCTGAACATGATCCCAAGCCCAGGCAGCCTGCCTAACAGTTGCCAGACTTATCTTGTTCTCACAGTAGAGGGTCTCAACCAAGTCTTGCTCCCTGGGAGTATGGACCAGTGCATAGCCTAATTGCCTCCTGAACAGCAAAGGGTTGTAATTGATACTTCCCTTGACCCCTATCAAAGGCACATTAGGAAAGTGCCCACAGCTTGTAATGATATCTCTGCCCTTGGTGCTTTGAGTACACCATCTGATGTCTGCTGAAGTGAGAGTAGTGAGCCTCTTAGCCCAGTTGCTTTGCTGATGAGGGTTTAAAAATGCATCTGTCCTAGGTAGATGCTTGAGAAGCCAAGTGTGGAACAATGGAGCACAACACCTTACTAATCTTCCCCTCTGCTTTTCATTTCTCTGATGCACTGAGTAATAGAGATCCCCTAATAAAGTTGGTACTGGGTTCTTCAAGATGAATAGATGGATTGCATTCTTGCTGATGAATCGAGGCTCGTCTGCAAACAACACAATTCCATATATGCTCAAAGCTAACAAGGCACAAACAGCCTTCCACTCTCCTAAAGAAGCTTTCAGGGTAGCTTGAGAGATTAAGAAATCCAGATGAAAGCCAGGGATCCCAGCTTTAGAAGTCATATGCTGCTCAATCAAAACAAGTTCCAGATGCAAAGCTTTTGCTACTTCTCCATTGCTAGGAAAGACCATCTCAGGGTTGAAAGGGATTCCACCCCTGATAGGCAAACCAACCAATGATGAGTATTCTTCTAATAGAGGGCCCAACTGAAAGTCTTGGAAAGTGAAACATCTCAGTGGGGGATCATAAAACTGAATGCAGGTGTGGATCAGGCTTCTCTGTGATGGGTCCAGATCCATAACCATATCAAGTATATCTCCATAACTTTCTCTGAACAATGGTATGTGATCTGGAGTGATCAGGGTCTGAATCCTCCTGATATCTGATAGCTCTGGCTGGAAGAAGTGATAGGTGATGTTGCTCTTTTTAGGAGCCATGATGCTGAAGACTGAGTAGAGACAGGTGCTGATGATAATACTGAAGAAGTGGGCCACTGACTGGCTGGTGCAGGTGATAACTGAAGCAGATAGCTGATGAAGATAGGTCAGTACTGAAGATGGGGTCAAAACCAAAACCAAATGAAGATGGATACCCTGAAACACAAATAAGCAAATGTCAATATGATGCAATGGTTATGTATGCAAATGAAATGCAAGGGTCCGTGACTGAGCTGGATCTGATCAAAACTCTGATATAAGTCCAAGTGTGCTCAAGAATTCCAGATGAGGTCTATAAATCCAGTAACCAAGGTGGGGGGCTCAAATAAAGAGCCACATGTCCAGGGTTTTAGAATCACAAGAACCGTCCCAAAATGAAGCACTCTTAAACAAACAAAGTAACAGGGTATTCTGAGGTCAAGGTACCTGCAAACCTGTAAACAGCCCAACCCCCTCACAGGTGGTGTTCTAAAACAAGGATCCTCAGACTTGGATCAGTTATGAGAAGTGTAAACACTTCTAACCCGGAGGTACAGTGTTTACAATAACCATAAAAGTTCCTCCTCTAATTCACCTCAGTTTCTGAAGGTCAATACTAAAAGGTCATCCAGACTTAGCAGGCTTCCCAGATAGCCCTAGCACTGCAGGAAATCTGCAACACAGAGTTCTCAAGAAGAAACCCATATCTGAACCGTGTTTCATATTCCCGCACCAGACCGAAATGGAATGGGAAAGAATATGATTCACTCTAGCCTAGGTGTCACTCAGGTCCCAGGTATAGGACCTTAACTCTCAATGGAACACCCACCCACCAAAGCAGACAACAGATCCAGCCAGCAGTATGATAGTATGATAAATGAAAAAAACAGTAAAGAAAGCAATAAATAAAGCTGTACAGAAAGCAGTAAATAAAGCAAATATACACATACAAATAGCACATAACACCCCCAATAAACACAAATCAATCAAGCGCTAGGAGGAACCCACAAAAAGAACCAGAAGCCCTGGTTGCAGTATAAGGTTCCCCAGCAGAGTTGCCAAGCTGTCGCTCCCGAAAGATTGACACCCAGGTACAAGCGCGAACGGTCGGCGAAGGGAACAGTGAGAACACACAGCCGTGAACTCACTGGAGATGAATAGAGTCGCCAGCTAGGCATTTTTATCCCGGAGGAAAGGCAATGCTGCATAGACCTGGAAAGATATGGATAAGACGGTTGCGAACCATAGAGACTGAGAAAGGGGGTTGGTTACAACCTGGGAAGGTATTAGCACCCAGATTGTCCGCCGTACTCGACGGGATCCACGCTTAAAAGATTTGTGTTTTAAAGGGGTAGTGTCAGTGCAATTTGTGTGTAAAAGAGCTGGAAAGCAAAATGTACAGGTGTTAGTGTAAGAGAAAAGTGAAGTATATAAGTGAAGTGTCAGTGTAAGAACAGGAGTGAAATGCTCAAGGTCATGAGGCTAAAAGAATGAGGCTGGAAAGAGGGGGAATATACAGAGACTTTTGTTCGATAACTGTTAAGTTATGCCTACGTATCCTCTCGTGCAATGAGGAAGTCAGAACACCGTAGTTCGACCCGAAGAGACTGAAAGATGAATTGACTGGTGAACTGCTCGCTTGTCAATGCTCAAGTGTATGACCTGTCTGGCCCAGGTGCTAACTGTCTTGCATTAGACGGAAGAAGCAAGTTCTCGTTTATGAGTGAAGGTGATGAGAAAAGAATCCCAGAGGAGACGATTATTGTTTGTTTTTTGTGTTTTCAGTCTTTTATTGCTTTTGGAAGTTTGTCATAAGTTAATGAGCTTAAGCCTAAACCAATGGATTTAGTAAACTCATCACATCTTCCCTCTGATTAGGGGTAATGAGAACACCTTAAGTGTGAAGTCAGATTCTCACACTTAAACACCTTTGGTGTAGGATTAAGATCATTAACCTACTTGTGATTAATTAGATGTTTTTGTGGTTTTTGTTTAGTGTTAAGTAATGAGGTTAAGCCATAATCAGGGATTAAACAGACTCATTACACCATCCTAATAGAAGGATAATAGATGAGAATGTTTAAGCTGAGGAAAGCTCCTCAACTTAATCCATGATTAGGGATTAAACCCATGACAAAACAAGCCTTTGATTAAGTGAATTTTATTTAATGATATGATGATGAAGTGAGTTTTAGGGTTTATAAGACAACTTGAGGGGGACTTGTCCATTAACACTAGGGTTAGTCCTTCTTAACCAATTAAGGAAGAATTAGAACCCTAATGCAAGGCCCAAGTTACAAGTGATGTCTTGATGATTATTAGGTGAATTGATTAAGAGATTTAAACACATAAAGGGTTTAACACTTAGGATTAAAGTTATACTCTCCATCCTAAGAGAAGGATGCAGGCATAACCCTAATCACAAAGTCTTAAAGCCTTTAGGGTTTAGTCCCTGATTATGAGGTGAGAAGAGAGGACTCAAAGAGAGACACAAAGGTAAAACTATGGGGGGACTAATCAAAACCCTAATTCATTGTCATGCTTGGATGATCCTAAGGTTTGTGAGGTTTGCAAGAACAAATCTTCAGAGGAGCCACCAGGAAGCAGATGAATAAGATCAAGAGAAGCAAAGTGACTTGCTTCATTCAAGAAGTCAAGTCACTTGAAGAAAGAAAGTGGGAGGAAGAAGAATGAGCAAGCTCAAACTCAAACACATATAAGAATGCAGCAATGGATGCTAGAAAGATGAAAAGAAAAGTTATGAGAAGTGAAGGCAAATTCACTTCTCAAGTTCACTTACCACCTGAAATGTTAGAAAGAAATGCAATGCAATGCTAAATGAGATGAAATGACATGATGCTAGACCAAACCAGAAGCATGTTGATGATGATAATGATGCTATGAGGTGCTGCAAACATGAGGCAAGGCATGGGGATGTTCATATAAGATCATGGATGCAAATGATGCAAGTTAAGGAACATGAATGAACATGAAAAGTTATGAATCATACAAGACAAATGACATGGCAAATATGCAATGCAATGGTCAAACATGCTTTCTATATGTCTTAAGATGTCAAATGAATCACAAGAATGCACAAAATGCAAAGACAAGTCATGTTATGCAAGGAAATGCAAGAAGGATGCAAAAGAAAGCCCAAATTAGGGTTCATGGATCAAACATCAAACAAAAACCCAAAACAGAAACAAATCCTAAGATAAAAAATGGAAAATGGTAACCAAAGAAACCCTAAACCTATACTAAACCACTGCCCAAAGGGGAGCTCTCAACTCTCAACCAAACTCAAGATATGAATTTTCTAAGTTATTAGGGTTTTTTTAGGGTTCTTAACAAAAGAAATGCCAATCAAATAAAAAATGCAAGATCAAATCATGGCCATTTTACCCTAGAAACTACATGCTAAACACAAAACAATGCAAGAAGAATCAATGTCTCAACCTTCTCCAATAGGCAGAAATGAATTTTTGAACTTAGGATCAAATTAATGCACAAAATATGATTTAATTCAATGAAAAATTCTTAAAGTGCATCAAGATCAAAAAAGAAATTTGGTTTGAAGGTTGGACAATGTTTCTAAATGTCTTAGAACATTTCATGAATTTTTTTTTGTAATTTTTAAATACCTAAAAGTATTTTTAATTAATTAATTTCCATTAATCAATTAAAAATAATATTTTAAATATTTAAAAATACTTTTTTAATGATAAAAAATAAAATAAAAATATTTTTGGGTCATAAAAATTATTAAAACTCAGAGGAAAAAGTTTCATAATTTTTATGTATTTTTTGCTATTTTAAAATAATTATGCAAGTTAATTGAAATAAAAATGAATAAAAATTAAATAAAAGAGAAAGTCAAAGGAAAGGATGGCTGAGATTGATTCTGAGTTTGAAAGCGTTGACTGGCGCGAAAATGGAGGGTGCGGATTGCATCTGAATTAATTAATTTAATTACGAACTAATTAAAGCTAATGAGAGAGATTAGGGCAAATGAAATGATCTGGGCCATCCAAAAGAGAGGGAAGTCAACAGGTCAAAGGCCATCTACGGCTCAAATTCAAACTGGAGTTAATGACCTGAGATTAGGGTTTAATGACTCAGGTGGCCGGAGAAGACTTCCGGTCGTCTTCTCCGGCCAGCACCTCACCGGGAAACTCACCAACTTCCTCAAAACGTAACAAAAACAAAATCTATGAATTGGGAAATGATCTCCAACCTCTCACGAATCAAACCCCTCTCTCAAAACGAATTTATTCTTCCTAAACAAGCTGAATCGAAGAGAACAAGTTCTAGGGCACGCAAGCTTCAGAGACAAATTAAATACTCAAAACAAAGCCATTTCAAAAACTAAAAACATCAGGATGATCAGTGAATCACATAGAACAAGTTTGTAACAAGAAAAATGATTTCTGGAAAAATAATTTTCGAGCTACCTGAGATTTGGAGCTTTCAACTTGAGGACTTTCTGGCCACTTCTTTCAGTGCAAACCACTCCACTTGATCCCCAGAAGATGTTTGAATGCTCAAAAGAAGTTTGAGCTGGCTGGATAGTGAGATTCGAAAGCTTCTGCTCAAGCTTGGTCAGAAATGGCAATGGAGTTTCTGGAGGTTTCAGGCCATTGTGAATGATGGTTTGTGATCCTGAGGATGAATGGAGAAGGTCTGGAGTGTTTGTTGGTGTGTTTGTGGTTTGTGGAAGGAGATTCGATTGAAACTGCAAAATGAAGTGAGAAATGGCAGTGAGATGTTCAGGCTGTTTCAGGCTTGTGTTCTTGGTGCTGGGTGGTCTATGGAGCAAGGTGAGTTGAATGGTGAAGAGAGTTTGAGTGTTTGCAAGCTATGGAGGCAGATTCGAAGCAACTTGCAATTGGGAGAGTTTGTGTGAATGTGTGGAATGTGTGTGTTTCAGCCTTGCTTAGTGTTATGTTTAGCTTGCAAATTGTCCACATAACTCTCTCTCATTGGTCAGTTGATTGGACATGTGCTTTATTGATTGGTAAGTTGCCTTTTGCAAAAAGTCAAAAATTGTGTAAGAGAGGTATGGTGAAGTGCTAGCTTGGTACAAAGCCTAGGGGCTGCGCAGCATGGTGTGTGTATGAAGCTAGCTTGGTTCAGCAGCCAATGCCTCAAGTTGGTGAGATGTGATCATGAGTTTTGCAAGTTGTTGCTCTTTTGTTCACATGTGATTTTCTTGATAAAAATGCCTTGTTACATGAACTAAACACATGTGATCTTGGTTCAAATCTGATTTTTAGGGCTTAGAGGATGTTTATGTGCTGGTTTGATACCAATTAGAAGTTGCAATTTGACTTAGCACATGATTTTGCAATTTTCACACTTGGTGCATATCTTGAAAATAAGTGATTTTTGCCAACTTTGCATTGCCATAACTTTTGATCCAAGAAGAGTTTGATCATGTTCTTATACTTTTTGAAAAGGGAAAGATGAGATCTACAACTTTCATGACCAAAGTTTTTCCATTTGAAGCATTTTTGGATCAAGAATCATGGCTTGAAAAATGACCTAAAATGATGCATTCTTGAAAAGTCAACTATGCCCAAAAAGTCAACATTTGCAAAAACCCTAAATTCTTGATTTCTATGAACTTCAACCTTCTTCCATGATCAAATAAAGATCATATACACTCAAAATGATGAAGATCACCCATTGGTTGGGTCATTGGGGGCCTCAGGTGCCCTGATTTTACACTGACTTGTCTGAAAAGTCAACCCTTGATCAGATGACTCCCCCATGGAATTTCTTCATGAAAATTGATATGCATACTCCCTATACCATATAGAGATCAATGGAAACAAGAATGACCAAAAAAATTTGGAGTTATGGCCTCTGAAACCAAAACCCTAATTTTCAGTCAACTGTGTAGTTCATCATGGCTCTGCATCCACTCAAGCCCTAGTTCTTGTGATCCCTCTGCATTTTTGACTTTGAGGAGATGAAATACGACATAAGAACACACATGGACCCCTTTGAGTTGATTAGTGGCCTTTGGAATGGCTCAAGATTCTCTGGGATTGCTCAGATCACAAACCCTAGGTGCAGATGCCTTAGAAACTGTGCAGTGCAACAAAAGTGAGATATGAGATGATATGTTTGTGTTTATGCATATGAGGATGATCACAAGCCATGGTGAAATGGGTGAGAGAAAATTTGGGGTGTTTACAGTATGAAAACGACAAGAAGATGAAAGTCTTGATGGATGAATAGAGTTGAAGATGGTAGAAGGTGATAAAGATTGATGCAGAGAATTATTTTTTGGTTTCTGAGTTTTTCTTTCTCTTTTTCTTTCACTGAATCCCTCTACTCCTCCTATGTTTCTGTTATATATCTTGTAATGTGCAGGTGAATTGTAGAAGATGATGATGAAGTGGTGATGTTGCCTGAAGAATGTTGAAGAATCAAGTTAAGCCGTGGCAGCCATGTGATTCTGAGTTGAGAACTGAAGTTTGTTTTCGCTTTTCTCTATTGGAAGTGAAGAATGATTAGTTGCAGAAATTGAGTTAATGGAGGTCAAGACTCAAGGTTGCAGAGAGATTTTTGGAAGATGGAGTAGATTGGTGACGTGATGTCAGCTTGGGAGAGATCCCCCTTTCTTTTGAATTTTCTTCTTTTATTTATTTATTTTGTATTGTAGAGAAAAACTTGGCTTTGTATAATAAACTTCATTGATGAACCTTGTAGCCGTGTATCACCCTTTTTGTGAAATTTGCTTCTTAATCACAATTTGACTTAGCATATGAGTATGTACAAAAAATTCTTGGGTTAAAGCAATGGATTAAAATAATGAAAATGAATGTGTACAACAAACAAAGGTTTATATGATTGGTTGACCTCTAAAAAGTGATATGTGGTATTAGTACAGATGAAATGATTATTTGGTTAATAAAATGGATAAAAATGATAAAAATGAATGTGTACAACAAACAAAGGTTTATATGATTGGTTGGCCTCTAGAAAATGAAATGATTATTTGATTAATACAATGGATAAAAAATGAACGGATATGTGAATAAACTGAAACTGAATTGATGGAAATATATAGAAATATGGAAATTGAAGTAAAAGACGAAAGTGGAATGGACTAATCGGGAATGGTTTATAACAATGAGAACAGAACAAATGGATACGAAATCTCGATTTTAGCCCAAAGCCTATTTTGAATTCTCTCCACAAGCCCATGAACACAACTCCTTCTGAACCACTGTACAATTTTCCAGATAAGTCACACCCCTTCCGAATCGTCTGAAACATGTTATGCTAATTCAAGCAGATGAATCACTGTTAAACAGAAGACTCCAACCAAACTTCTCACAAAAAACTGCTCGATAACCTGATGAATCTCAACACACGGCATCCTGAACTTTGAATATGCATGGTCTAAGAAAAAGACCAATGACCCAACTAATCTTGCAGTTGCAATAATCTTCTGATAGTTTGACCAAAATTAGGTCAAGCTCCTATCTGGATCGAAACACAACTGAACAAACGCATTTGAAGTGGAATCATTGTCCAGTGAATAATCTCCATCATTTCAATCCCTGACAGATACAGATAAGATACGAAACCCTAATTTCCCTGGGCCTTGATCACATGCCTTAGGAAACAATGAAATGCAAGATTATGATGTTAATGATTAGTGAGAAATGCAGATGAAATGCGAAATGATACGCCAATTAAGGGAATAAATATGAGGGCAAATTTTGAGGTATACAGCTGCCCCTATTCAATCATCTGCAGACCTGAACGAAATAATGGCAACCTCTTTTAGACGTTCAAGGTATGGAGTGATTGAATATTCGAATAAAACCTGAAAATTTGCACATTGAGGGTAACAAAAATGCCATCTGCCCACTTATTTATTTATATGTTTTTTTATTTTGACCTCTGAATAAGTAGCGAAAATGGAACCAGGTGGAAATACGCTGGGAAGCATGCCATCCTCGAATGACAACTCACCCGGGATCCTCGGATCCAGTACTAAAAACCATCCTCGACTAGAAACACAATGGTATACCGGCCGCAGGCGATAACCATCAATCACCAAAGACTGACCTCAGACAGACATTGCAAAAGAGACAAACTGACCTCGATCAATAAGCTCAAAAAGGTGGACTACCATCCTCGAATAATAACCACAACAACAAGACCAACCTCGGAAGGACTTGAAGAAAAGAATGCCATCCTCGAATGACAATCCAAAAGATCCTCGGATCTAACACGAAACCATCCTCGAATGGAGACGCAAAGGTATACCAGCCTCGACTGATAACCAAACACAAAGCTGACCTCAGACAGACTTTGCAAAAGAGACAAACTGACCTCGATCAATAAGCTCGAAAAGTGAACTACTATCCTCGAATAATAGCCACACAAACAACAATACCAACCTCGGAAGGACTTGAAGAAAAGAATGCCATCCTCGAATGACAATCCAAAAGATCCTCGGATCTAACACGAAACCATCCTCGAATGGAGACGCAAAGGTATACCAGCCTCGACTGATAACCAAACACAAAGCTGACCTCAGACAGACTTTGCAAAAGAGACAAACTGACCTCGATCAATAATAGCCATCCTCGAATAATAGCCACAACAACAATACCAACCTCGGAAGGACTTGAAGAAAAGAAATGCAATCCTCGAATGACAAATCAAAAGATCCTCGGATCTAACACGAAACCATCCTCGAATGGAGACGCAAAGGTATACCAGCCTCGACTGATAACCAAACACAAAGCTGACCTCAGACAGACTTTGCAAAAGAGACAAACTGACCTTGATCAATAAGCTCGAAAAGTGAACTACTATCCTCGAATAATAGCCACACAAAACAACAAGACCAACCTCGGAAGGACTTGAAGAAAAGAATGCCATCCTCGAATGACAATCCAAAAGATCCTCGGATCTAACACGAAACCATCCTCGAATGGAGACACAAAGGTATACCAGCCTCGACTGATAACCAAACACAAAGCTGACCTCAGACAGACTTTGCAAAAGAGACAAACTGACCTCGATCAATAAGCTCAAAAATGAACTACTATCCTCGAATAATAGCCACAACAACAAGACCAACCTCGGAAGGACTTGAAGAAAAGAAATGCAATCCTCGAATGACAAATCAAAAGATCCTCGGATCTAACACGAAACCATCCTCGAATGGAGACGCAAAGGTATACCAGCCTCGACTGATAACCAAACACAAAGCTGACCTCAGACAGACTTTCCAAAAGAGACAAACTGACCTCGATCAATAAGCTCAAAAAGTGAACTACTATCCTCGAATAATAGCCACAACAACAAGACCAACCTCAGAAGGACTTGAAGAAAAGAAATGTCATCCTCGAATGACAAATTAAAAGATCCTCGGATCTAACACGAAACCATCCTCGAATGGAGACGCAAAGGTATACCAGCCTCGACTGATAACCACACACAAAGCTGACCTCAGACAGACTTTGCAAAAGAGACAAACTGACCTCGATCAATAAGATCGAAAAGTGAACTACTATCCTCGAATAATAGCCACACAAAACAACAAAACCAACCTCGGAAGGACTTGAAGAAAAGAAATGTCATCCTCGAATGACAATCCAAAAGATCCTCGGATCTAACACGAAACCATCCTCGAATGGAGACGCAAAGGTATACCAGCCTCGACTGATAACCAAACACAAAGCTGACCTCAGACAGACTTTGCAAAAGAGACAAACTGACCTCGATCAATAAGCTCGAAAAGTGAACTACTATCCTCGAATAATAGCCACACAAACAACAATACCAACCTCAGAAGGACTTGAAGAAAAGAATGCCATCCTCGAATGACAATCCAAAAGATCCTCGGATCTAACACGAAACCATCCTCGAATGGAGACGCAAAGGTATACCAGCCTCGACTGATAACCAAACACAAAGCTGACCTCAGACAGACTTTGCAAAAGAGACAAACTGACCTCGATCAATAATAGCCATCCTCGAATAATAGCAACAACAACAAGACCAACCTTGGAAGGACTTGAAGAAAAGAATGCCATCCTCGAATGACAATCCAAAAGATCCTCGGATCTAACACGAAACCATCCTCGAATGGAGACGCAAAGGTATACCAGCCTCGACTGATAACCAAACACAAAGCTGACCTCAGACAGACTTTGCAAAAGAGACAAACTGACCTCGATCAATAAGCTCGAAAAGTGAACTACTATCCTCGAATAATAGCCACACAAACAACAATACCAACCTCGGAAGGACTTGAAGAAAAGAATGCCATCCTCGAATAACAATCCAAAAGATCCTCGGATCTAACACGAAACCATCCTCGAATGGAGACGCAAAGGTATACCAGCCTCGACTGATAACCAAACACAAAGCTGACCTCAGACAGACTTTGCAAAAGAGACAAACTGACCTCGATCAATAAGCTCGAAAAGTGAACTACTATCCTCGAATAATAGCCACACAAAACAACAAGACCAACCTCGGAAGGACATGAAGAAAAGAATGCCATCCTCGAATGACAATCCAAAAGATCCTCGGATCTAACACGAAACCATCCTCGAATGGAGACGCAAAGGTATACCAGCCTCGACTGATAACCAAACACAAAGATGACCTCAGACAGACTTTGCAAAAGAGACAAACTGACCTCGATCAATAAGCTCAAAAAGTGAACTACTATCCTCGAATAATAGCCACAACAACAAGACCAACCTCGGAAGGACTTGAAGAAAAGAAATGCAATCCTCGAATGACAAATCAAAAGATCCTCGGATCTAACACGAAACCATCCTCGAATGGAGACGCAAAGGTATACCAGCCTCGACTGATAACCAAACACAAAGCTGACCTCAGACAGACTTTGCAAAAGAGACAAACTGACCTCGATCAATAAGCTCAAAAAGTGAACTACTATCCTCGAATAATAGCCACAACAACAAGACCAACCTCGGAAGGACTTGAAGAAAAGAAATGTCATCCTCGAATGACAAATTAAAAGATCCTCGGATCTAACACGAAACCATCCTCGAATGGAGACGCAAAGGTATACCAGCCTCGACTGATAACCACACACAAAGCTGACCTCAGACAGACTTTGCAAAAGAGACAAACTGACCTCGATCAATAAGATCGAAAAGTGAACTACTATCCTCGAATAATAGCCACACAAAACAACAAGACCAACCTCGGAAGGACTTGAAGAAAAGAAATGTCATCCTCGAATGACAATCCAAAAGATCCTCGGATCTAACACGAAACCATCCTCGAATGGAGACGCAAAGGTATACCGGCCGTAGGCGGTAACCAAACACAAAGAAAATAGGAAAAGATGGAACGGGATCGTTGTACATAAACGAGAGCCCAAGCAAACAGGATCATTGTACTTAAATGATAACCTGAGACGCGATCGTTGTACTTAAACGGAGACGCGAACAAATAAGACTGTTGTACTGAAACAAAACTCAAAAACGAGGCCATTGTACTTGAATGGAGACTCGAAAGGAACGGGATCGTTGTACTTAAACGAGAGCCCAAGACGCAACCGTTGTACTGAAACGGAGACGCGAAAAAATGAGACTATTGTACTGAAACAAGACTCAGAGACGAGACCATTGTACTTAAATGGAGACTCGAAAGGAACGGGATCGTTGTACTTAAATGAGAGCCCAAGACGCGACCGTTGTACTGAAACGGAGACGCAAAAAAATGAGACTATTGTACTGAAACAAGACTCAGAGACGAGACCATTGTACTTAAATGGAGACTCGAAAGGAACGGGATCGTTGTACTTAAACGAGAGCCCAAGACGCGACCGTTGTACTGAAACGGAGACGCGAAAAAATGAGACTGTTGTACTGAAACAAGACTCAGAGACGAGACCATTGTACTTAAATGGAGACTCGAAAGGAACGGGATTGTTGTACTTAAACGAGAGCCCAAGATGCGACCGTTGTACTGAAACGGAGACGCGAAAAAATGAGACTGTTGTACTGAAACAGGACTCAAACGGGGATAACAACAAGACGTGGTAGAAATAACCACCCGGGGAAACGAAGTTGCATTCTGTGGATAACACTTCAATCTGATTGGAGGTGTAACGGGTCTTATGTAATATACCTCAAAACTGGCCCATGCTGGCATGCATATGTTTGAATTTATGGCGTAATGTTCCATGACGATGGAAATGCTACGCTTTGGGAGGATGCAGACACAATGATGATTATGCGAATGACAATGTAAATGAGATCTCCTGATAAGGAGACTGCAGGTATTCCAGGTAACTTGGCTGGGGAAAAAATAATGATCACTGCATTGATCTGGTTCATCCTTATGAGGAGGAAACAAACTCTGCGGGGAAAGTTGTCAATAATTCACTGGCTCTGAACAGCCTCCACTGCCAAAAATAAATTGGACTTTGAGATTGGAGCGCCAAGACCCTGCTGGAAATGGACCCTTCTTGAACTCTGGTGGGGAAGTGAGGACCTCCTGGGAACCAAAGGCATGACACTGCTGAGGAAGCAACTTGCTGGGGAGGAAAGAACTCCTTGTACTGCTGAGGATTGCCCCTGTCTAAAGGGGAACTTCTGCTTGGGGATAACACCCACTCCTTGCTACCTTGCTGGGCAAACTTTCAACTTCCACATGGCTGGGGATGATTGGGAACACCCTGGGAGATACTTGTTTCTATTCAAACACTAGGGAATGCCCATCCTGGATAATAGTCTTTAGCTCTGTTAGCAACACCAGTACCTGTACCTGCACGAACACAATCGATAGTACCTACAACATAGAGAATTAGTTTGGGACCTGCTTGCCCCTGGCTCATAGCATGAATCATTGTCTGGGCATCTCAACACCCTTTCTGAGTTATATTAAATGTTTATATTCTCCTGTACGAGTTAGAAAAGCATTCAAATGTTCATAACACAATGCAAGTTACCATTTGCTAGACGTTTTCACAATCAATCAATGCTAGATGAAAAGAAGAAAAATAGTCAATTGACTGAATTTGAATTCTTATTGATTTGGAAAGGAGGCCCTGAATAGGCAACACAAAGGAAGCAGTTCCCTGGAATGAGGGAACAACTGAAAAGAAATACAAACTATCCTATTGGCAATGTGAAAAGTGAATCTCATCAAGTCTCAACCCAGTTATGACCCGTATGTCTTCAAGACGCTCCGCTCGCTCTGCCTCTTGAGAAAAAGTAAGTGAACTGATCTTCAAACCTTAGGATAGCCTCAACTGTAGGTAGGTCATGGATCTCGCAGATCGCAGTCGTTCGTGTGAATCCCTCTTTTGCGTGGATCGCCCTTTCAGGTTTTCAATCCACCGGGATACCCTTTTTTTCCTGAGTTGTCCGATATGGCTTTTCAACTCAGCGGGTGTACATTTTTTTCAAGATTTACCTAACTCTTGCCCGAGCCTTTTTTTTCTGTTTTTGGCTCGCCGGGATGCCCATTTTTGCCTGGATCTTTATTCTGTTTTTATCCAGCGGGTCCTTTTTTACACGAAGTATTTTCTTACTGCGTCTGCGTTGACAGGGGATTGGAAGTCTTCTCCGTCCATGGTTGTCAGCATTAAGGCTCCGCCTGAGAAAACCTTTTTAACCACGAACGGTCCTTCATAGTTGGGTGTCCACTTGCCCCTGTGATCGTTGAGAGGAGGAAGAATCCTTTTCAGCACTAAATCTCCTGGCGTGTACCTCTGTGGTCGCACCTTCTTGTCAAAAGCCTGCTTCATTCGTCGCTGATACAACTGTCCATGGCATACAGCTGCTAGACGCTTCTCTTCAATGAGGCTCAATTGATTATATCTGGATCGGAGCCACTCAGCTTCATCTAGCTTGATGTGCATCATCAACCTCAACGAGGGGATTTCTACTTCAATTGGTAAGACTGCCTCCATACCATACACCAATGAGAATGGAGTTGCCCCCGTTGAAGTGCGTACTGATGTTCTATACCCATGTAACGCGAATGGTAACATCTCGTGCCAGTCTTTGTACGTCACAACCATCTTCTGAACAATCTTCTTGATGTTTTTATTAGCCGCCTCGACGACACCATTCATCTTCGGACGATATGGAGAAGAGTTGTGGTGTTCTATTTTGAAGTCTTGACACAAGTCAGCCATCAACTTGTTATTGAGATTAGAACCATTATCAGTAATGATACTTTCAGGGACTCCATACCGGCAGATGATGTCCCGCTTAATAAATCGAGCGACCACTTGTTTAGTGACATTGGTGTAGGATGCCGCTTCAACCCACTTCGTGAAATAATCAATAGCAACTAGGATGAAGCGATGCCCATTAGAAGATGTTGGCTCAATCTTTCCAATCATATCGATGCCCCACATAGCGAACGGCCACAGTGAAGACATGACACTCAACGGATTCGGAGGCACATGGACCTTGTCGGCATAAATTTGACACTTATGGCATTTATGGGAGTATTTACAACAATCAGATTCCATGGTAATCCAATAGTATCCCGATCTCAATAATTTCTTGGCCATGGCATGTCCTCCAGCATGGGTACCAAAGGAGCCTTCGTCAACCTCCTGCATTAACAGGTCTGCTTCGTGTCTATCCACGCATCTGAGCAGCACCATGTCAAAATTCCGTTTGTACAACACACCATCTTGATTCAAGAAGAAACCTCCTGCCAGTCTTATAAGGGTCTTCTTATCCTTACTAGATGCCCCAGTCGGGTATTCCTGAGCCTTCAGGAATTGTTTGATGTCGTGGTACCAAGGCTTGTTATCTTTACCATCTCCAACTGCAAAGACATAAGCAGGTCTTTCTAGCCGGGAGACCGAAATTCGAGGCACGAAATTCTCTCGACAAACTTTGATCATGGACGACAAAGTTGCAAGAGCATCGGCGAACTGGTTTTCGTCTCTAGGAACATAGCTCAGCTTGACTTTAGTAAAGAAAGTTAACAGCCTCCTGACATAATCTCTGTAAGGAATCAAACGAGCTTGATGAACCAACCATTTGCCATTGACTTGATTTACCACCAAAGCAGAATCTTCGAAGATCTCAAGGTTCTTGACTTGCAAGTCTATTGCCTCTTCGATCCCCATGATACAAGCTTCATACTCTGCCTCATTGTTAGTGCACTCGAAGGTCAACCGAGCGGCGATAGGTGTGTGAACTCCTTCTGGCGAGATAATAACAACACCTACTCCACTCCCATTCATGTTTACAGCCCCGTCAAACATCAACTTCCACCTGGATTCGGGGTCGGGCCCCTCCTCCGGAAGTGGTTCTTCGTAGTCTTTCGACTTGAGGAACATGATGTCCTCATCCGGAAACTCAAACCTCATGGGTTGATAATCATCGATCGGCTGCTGGGCCAAGTATTCTGACAAAACACTCCCCTTGATCGCTTTTTGTGAAGTGTATTGTATATCATACTCCGTTAGTATCATCTGCCAATGGGCCACTCTTCCTGTCAAAGCCGACTTCTCAAAGATGTATTTTACAGGATCCATCTTGGAAATTAAGAGAGTAGTGTGAGTCAGCATGTACTGTCTTAGTCGGCGAGCAGCCCATGCCAAAGCGCAGCAAGTTTTCTCGAGTAGTGAGTATCGTGTCTCACAATCGGTAAACTTTTTGCTAAGGTAATAAATGGCGTGCTCTTTTCGACCAGACTCGTCCTACTGACCCTGCACGCATCCCATCGATTCTTCAAGCACAATAAGATACATAATCAGAGGTCTCCCTGGCACTGGAGGCATAAGAATTAGTGGTTCTAACAGGTATTTTTTGATTCGGTCAAAGGCTTGCTGACAGTCTTCGTTCCATTTAATGGCCTGATTCTTCCTCAGAAGCTTAAAGATGGGCTCGCACGTGGCCGTCAGGTGAGAAATAAACCGTGCAATGTAGTTTAGTCTCCCCAAGAAACCACGCACTTGCTTTTCAGTCTTCGGCTCAGGCATTTCTTGGATAACTTTCACCTTGGCTGGATCAACCTTAATTCCTCGTTCACTAACAATGAAACCGAGTAACTTGCCAGAACGAACCCCTAAGGTACACTTATTCGGATTCAACCTCAGTCTGAACTTCCGAAGCCTGTCAAACAATTTTTCTAGGTTAACCAAGTGCTCTTCCTCTGTCTGGGATTTTGGTATCATGTCATCAACATAAACCTCAATTTCATGATGGATCATGTCGTGAAACAACGTCACCATTGCCCGTTGATAGGTAGCTCCTGCATTTTTTAAATCAAATGGCATGACCTTGTAACAAAAGGTGCCCCAAGGAGTGATGAAAGTTGTCTTTTCCATATCCTCGGGAGCCATCTTGATTTGATTATAGCCTGAGAAACCGTCCATGAAAGAGAACACGGAAAACTGAGCAGTATTATCGACAAGTACATCTATGTGAGGTAGAGGGAAGTCATCTTTGGGACTATCCCTATTCAAATCGCTGTAGTCCACACACATTCTGACTTTGCCGTCTTTCTTGGGAACCGGCACAATGTTAGCAACCCACGGAGGATAACTGGTCACGGCCAAGAAGCCAGCATCAAACTGTTTTTGCACTTCTTCTTTTATTTTAATTGCCATGTCTGGACGCGTGCGCCTCAACTTCTGCTTTACCGGAGGACAATCTGCTCTGAGAGGTAGCTTGTGTACCACAATGTCAGTCTCTAAACCAGGCATATCTTGTTAGGACCATGCGAAGACGTCAACGTATTCTCGAAGCATAGCCATCAGACGAGTCTTAACAGATTCTTCTAACACAGCTCCGATCTTGACTTCTTTCTTGTCTTCTTCAGTACCCAGGTTTATTACTTCGACATCTTCTTCGTGCGGCTGAATCATCTTCTCCTCCTGTTTAAGCAGTCTGGCCAATTCTTCGGGTAAATCGCAATCCTCTTCACCTTCCTCATCGGTTTGATAAATTGGATTGTCGAAGTCATACTCAGCCATAACAGGGTCGTCATTGATAAGATCCGGTGACAAGCACCTGCATGAATGATGATTCATGCAAGGCTTTAGCAACAACTTGAGAAAATGAGAAACATTGCCATCTTAAAAATTTTCTTTCTTTTTAAAAAAACAAAAGTAAAAAATGAAAGACAGAGAACAACATGAATGAATGTGAAACGTCAATTTTATTTATGATTGTGTTAATGATCAAATGAACCCTTACAAAGAGCCACTATGCCTCGAGCAAGACATAATGCTTTAATACAGGAAAAATAGAAACAAAAAATTATTACTCTTCGAAAGAGGTGACCGAAATAAGCCTTTCCGATGTCCAGTTGCTAAGCTGAGTTCCTGGAGCGGCAGGCCTGATCCATTCATCTAAGTCACAATCACTATCAACAGCGTCATCCTGCACAGCACTGATGTTTTCATAGTCTACCACTCCCGCACTTGTGAAAGTAACCGGGCTCTGACAACCTTTAGCACTTGTTTCAGACGAAGATCTTCCAGGATGATAGCCAATCCCGAACATGTCTTTCTTCTCTGGCACTTCTACCGGACTGCCCCAGCCTTCTCGTATTCCAGATTCTACCAATTCAAGCGCTTGCTTATAAGAGGCTATGGAAACCCCCTTCCTCGGTTCTTCAGGAGAAGTTGCTACTGCGGATGCTTGCTCAGACTTCAAGGGCTTAAAAGCTTGACATGGGGTCTCAACAATTTCTCCGTCCATCTCCACATATTTGAATGAGGCTAGATGACTAACAAATATATCTTCTTCCCCACTGACAGTCACAATTTGACCCTCCCAGACAAACTTTAGCTTCTGATGGAGTGTATACGATACCGCTCCTGCCGAATGTATCCAAGGTCTTCCGAGTAAACAACTATATGCAGGTATTATATCCATCACGTAAAACGTGGTATTGAAGACTTGTGGACCTACCTTGATAGGAAACTCCACCTCTCCAAACACCGATCTCCTCGACCCGTCAAATGCTCGAACTACTAGATCACTGGGCTTTAGAACCACTCCATCATAGTCCAACTTCATCAGTGCTTTCTTGGGCAAGACGTTCAAAGAGGATCCAGTATCTACCAATACGTGGGAAAGCACTGCACCCTTACATTCCAGAGAAATATGCAATGCCCGATTATGAGCACGCCCGTCAGAAGTCAAATCCAAGTCTGTGAAACCCAATCCATGACTGGCATTAACGCTGGACACCACCGTTTCTAACTGAGTTACAGAAATATCCTGAGGCACGTATGCCTTGTTCAGAATATTTAGGAGAGCTTTTCTGTGAGAGTCAGAACACATGAGCAAGGACAAGATGGAGATCTTCGACGGCGTCTGCTGCAAATGGTCTACGATCTTGTAGTCACTCTTCTTGATGATCCTCAGGAATTCTTCAGCTTCTTTATCAAAGGTGAGGTCTGGATCAGTTGATGGAGTTGGATCATTGACAACTACTGGTTGCTTCCCTCTGGCTCTAGCTTGGGCTTCGGCAGTATCTCTGGGCGGTATCACATTGTTTCTCAGTGTTTCAGGCGCAAACAACCTTCCGCTTCTAGTAAACCCCCCTACTCCAACATTTTCTACTTGAGCTGGGGTTATACTAGTCGTGGCCAACTCTTGCCTCTAGCCGTTGTAATACACTTCACCACCATAATTCTAAGGAACAGCTCTGTCACTTTGGTACATTATGGGTCCAGCAGTGGTAATGGTTATTGGTGTCGCTCGGGTCCGTGAAGGAACTTGGGATGGATCATAAAAGATAGTTACTGTGGAGACTTCACTTTCTTTCACAATCTTGTCAAACTGCAGCACTCCTTCGTCAATCATGCCTTGGATTCCGGCCTTCAACCGTTTACAACCGTTGGTAGCTTCAGTACATTCTGAACAATCCTCCTCGCATCCAGGGAAGATGCCTTTCTTCAACAAGCAAACCTTGATAGCAACCAATGAAGTCTGCAAGTCATCAACATCATCCACCAAATTCAAATTCTCCCCTTCATCAATTGCACCAATCGTGCCCCTGTGAGGAGGCATGGGATTTTGCAGCACATTAGGAGAGGGAGAAAAATTGATCGCTTTAGAATCCAACAAGTCCTGAACAACATGCTTCAATGCTTTACAATTCTCAGTACTATGGCCAGGAGCTCCGGAATGAAACTCGCATCTAGCATTTAAGTCATAACCTTCAGGAATTTGGCCTGGCTTCGGAGGTTACAAGGTCCGGAGCTGAATCATCTGAAGCTGTAGGAGATTCTTCAAGAGCTGTGAGTAAGACATCGGTGGAGCTTCAAAATGTCTATCCTTCGGCTTCTGAGAGTAATATGGACGAGGGGCTCTTGGCTGATACCCTTGTGAGCGCTGCGGCTGCGGAGGCTGGACCTGCTGTTGAACGGGCGGAGTTGAAATAGTGACAGGGGCCACTTGCTGATAATATCCTTGGTGAATCATTCCCCTCTGTGCGTATACTGCACCTGTTTCTCCTTCCCTCCTTTTCACAAAGGGTTTCTTGATACCAGACACCGAGGTGCTTCCATTCTGAATTTTCCCCTGTTTGAGCCAGCTTTCAATTCTTTCTCCAGTCAAGATAATGTCCGAGAAACCACTTGAGGAACAACCAGCCAATCTTTCCATGAAATGCCCCGGGAGGGTATTCAGGAAAAGGTCGACCATCTCTCTCTCCAATAAAGGTGGTTGCACTCGGGCGGCTACCTCACGCCACCTCTTTGCATAATCTTTGAAGCTCTCCGAGCTCCTCTGCGTCAAGCTCTGAAGCTGAGTGCGGCTGGGTGCCATGTCAATGTTGTATTGATATTGCCTGAGGAAGGCTTCTCCCAAATACTTCCAGCTTCTAATAGAGCTCCTCTCCAGCTTCATGTACCACTCCAAGGATCCTCCGGAGAGACTATCCTGGAAGTAGTACATCCAGAGTTTTTCATCTCGTGTGTGGGCCGCGATCTTCCGGTAGAAGGCCTGTAGGTGAGTTTTCGGGCAGGAGCTGCCGTTGTATTTATCAAAAGCCGGTGGTCTGAACTTGTGTGGAATGACCACCCCATGTACTAAACCCATATCCGATACATCAATCCCTAAAGTGTCTCTACACTCGAGGGCCTTGACCTTCTCCGCAAGCACCAAGAAGTCATTAAGATTTCCATCACCGCCGAAACCCATATCATTATTGAAATACTGGAATTGGTCCTCCTGCCTGTCGTGCACAGGAACGAACGTTGCCATAGCTGGATCTGGAACATGAGGTACACCTGAGCCGTTGTTGGTGTTGGGAGGAGCCCCTAGCCCGCCGGAAGTGGTCGCCTGAGCATTAGTATTAGGAGGAGTTAACCCTTGAATTGCATTTCTCAGCTCTTGTTGGCCCTGGGCCATCCCTTGCATCAGGGTCATAAATTCTGCCATCTTGGTACGGACTTCATTGAGCTCTGTCTGCATGGCGTCCATTGCTGTTCTTTGATTGCTGCGGGTCGCGTACCGATGAGGGATATCTTGTCGAAGGTACCGGGTCTTGGCGGCTCTCGCAATCTTTGCCTGCTGAACACAGATAAATTAAACATCCCGTAGAAAAACCTGCAAAGACAAAGACAAAATGCAAATGATGCGTATGCAATGCAATGTGTTCCTTTTATTCCCGAGTCTTTTCCTGTGTCCGGTCCTGGCATTAAGAAGATAAGAATTGGGAAGAAGACCCAAGTAATATTCAAATATAATTACGGCTGTGGAGAATTGGTGCTCATTACCCTGTGTCGGTGCAACAAATAACGAACAAGAAATACTGAACAAATCAATCATATAAACTGGAGTTTGAAAATACAAAGTCCCCGAGGGGTGCCAATCACAATAACAACAAAAGTTCATCAAATATAAGGAATCCCACAACAAGCCTGTGGGTAATCCAAGTACAATAACATGAAATTAAACCCTAGGGAACTCTATATCTTTCAATCTCCAGCTAAGGCGTTTGACATTCTGGAACAGCTGAACTACATCTGGATGACCAGGCTCCTGGATGAGTCTCTGGATGAGGAGGTCCCTCGTATCAGAAGAAGCGTGTAACTCCTCAATCTGTTGTAGGAATATTGTCTCATTCTCCTTGCTTTGACTCGACTCGGCCTTCGACCTCTTCACATCAGCTTTCAACTTCAAGTCTTCAATTTCCTTTTGAGCTTCCTTTAGTGCCTGCTATCTTTCTGCTAAGCGCTGGAGACGGTCCTTCTCTTGATGATAAGCCTTCCTGAGGAGTTCTTTCTTCCCATCCAAAGAATCCTGAAGACTTTTGACTTCCTGTTTGTGCTTGGCGTCTAACTCCTTTTGTTTCTTCAAATTGTCGTCCCATTTCTCCTGCCATAACGTAACAGCTTCATTGGCTTCACTAAGATCTTTCTTCCCTCTTCGGCGTTGTGCCGTCTTGTGAGTCTCAGCTAACCCTTTCTTTCGGAAGTAGAGCTCTCTATCTTCAAAGTCCTTCTACTTGAGACGGACTATTTCCTCGACTTGTACAGCTCTATCCTCCAATCGACGGTTCTGGATCATCAGTTTTTGACAAGAATTAAGAGCCTCTTGATTTTCAACCCTAAGTTGCTTAACCAAAGCTTCTAACTTCTGATATTCCTCCAAAGGCACCATAGCAGGTGGTGGAGTCGACACAGAAAAAGGGACTAGAGCCGCTTGAACCTCCTTCTTTATCCAGGCTTCAAATTCAGGAAACATTCGATTGTTGCTCCTGCCCAGACATGTGATACCCTTCCTCTTGATCATCTTCCAGGACCCTGCAGCTTTTTGGACCAAAGGAAGATTGTCTTTTACCAGAAAATAGAAGGTTTGGAATAATTCAGACTCATCAGGAACCTCCTTGAGCGCATACCCTAACTGTCTTCTTAAGAGGATGGGATTGTAGTTGATACCTCCCGATACTCCTAACAAAGGCACATTAGGGTAATTACCACAACTGGTAATGAAATTCTTTCCTTTCAACCTCAAAGTAAACCACCTGATATCTCCAGCAGACAAAGTACTCAGCTTCTGAGCCCAAGTAGAATTAGGATCAGCAAAACTCTCAGTAGTAGGCAAGTGTCTCATAACCCATTTGTAGAATAAAGGAGCACAACATCTAACAAGACCTCCTCGCTTCTTCTCATTCTTATAATGCACAGAATAATACAAATCACCTAAGAGGGTGGGCACCGGATTCTTCAACACGAACAAATGAATAGCATTCATGTCCACAAACTTGTCCATATCGGCAAATAAAACTATCCCATACACAGATAACGCCAAGATGGCACAAACTGAATCCCACTGCTTTTCCACGACACATTCTTCAGCTCTCTTGACCAGAAACTCTAAAGGAAAACCAAGTACTCCTGCTTTGGTGGAAACCAGATTAGAAGACACCTCTGATGGGCTCAAATAAAGAGCCTTAGCAATGTCATCGTGAGTAGGTCTTGTCATATCCGAGTTAAAAGGAAGCTGATCATTGATTGAAACTCCCATAATCTCAGCATATTCTTCCAGCAAAGGACCCAACTGAAAGTCATGAAATGTGAAACACCTAAACCGTGGATCGTAATACTGCAACAAAGTGTGAATGGCACTCCTCTGAGAACTATCCAAGTTGAATACCAGATCTAGAATATCACCATACTTTTCCTTGAAGTAGCCCAAATGACCCGGGGTAATCAGAGACACCAATTGGTTGATCAGGTCCATCTTGGTATCAAAGAATTTGTAGTGCACAGTTCTCTTTTTGACGTCTTCCATTCTGAAGCAATGATATGGCCAGGAACCGGGAGTAAATGTAAACCCTGAGAATAAAAGAAACACAAATGATTAATGATGATATGATGTTTATGCAAGACAAGGCATGTGATCAGTGAAGTGTCTGTGATGTGCCAGTCATATAATCAGGTGTCGGTGCAAGGTCTCAAAATCCAGATATCACAATAATCATCCCTCTGATCCGGGATCAATATCTTAAGAACAGAAATCCAGATCACAAAACTGAACCAAAGCAAAGTGGGTATGCTGAAGGTATTAGGGTTCCTGCAAACCTGTAAACCCCTCCCAATCTCACGGGTGTGCTACTCGGGTCAACATCACGGACTCTCAAAGCCGAATAGCAATAATACGTTCACCATTTCCGAGAAATGGCTCATGACCAAATCAGGGAATCGGTTTGGCATTATATACTACTCAGGGAGGTCTCAATTGAGTCCGGAAAAACAAGCATCCCTCACAAGTCTCCAGCTTCAAGCACTGAGTCGAGAAACAATAGTACATTCATCCCGAAGGGTACAATACTATCGTCATACGATCAGTTTGCTTTAACTGAATTCCTATGAGAGAACCAGGCAATCCTATGCGAGTTCCTAATGGACCCTCGGATGTGAGTGGGTTTGCCAACAAATGTGGTCTGCCACTGTCATCACTGGAGAGGGGTGTTTCCATTAAGGTCCTCGAAGATCGGTCACCAGATGCACATAACTATCAAGGTTGTACCCTGAAGTGGAGAAGAACCCCCACACAGAATAGTCCCAAGACAGTCGCAATCTGGGTGTGGAACACATCACCACTCATGATGTAACCATGCGAGCACAACGTGTCCACGCTAATCCTATAGTGCACTCAAGCCGGGTAGTTGGCTTATCTCACAGTAACTCCCATCCCACAGAAAAATTGAAAACCAGCACAGCCAGACAGTCCAGTATAATATGATGCATGGAAAATAAAATACTGAAAGTGGTAAATAAATGCGGTAAAGTAAAGCTGTAAATAAAAGCAGTAAATAAACAGTAAAGCTAAACTAAAACACACAGCAACAAACAGATAAACACCCAAAGAAATAAAACCAAACAGGCGCTAGGATTGACTCTACAAGGGAAACCAGAGATTCTGAGTAGTCCCCAGCAGAGTCGCCAGCTGTCGCTCCCGGGATTTTCATCCTAGTACAAACGCGAAAGTGGCGCAGAAAGGTAGAGTCGCCAGCCAGACATTTTTATCCCAAAAGAATGGGAAAGGTAATGTTGCACAAACCTGAGGAAGAAGGAAAGGACAAGGCCTTGAGAACCAAAGATCTGAGTTTGGGAGTCGGTTACGACCTGAGAAGGTATTAGCACCCCAGATCGTCCGCCGTACCCGACGGGATCCACACTTGCTTGCTTGTTTCAAAGGGTGAGAAAAATAAAGTTCTGCTGAACAAATGAACTGCTAACTGGAACTGGAATGAGAAATGAGAAAGGAACTGGAAAAAGAGAATGGGAATAAAAGGGGGAAATGTAGGGAAAATAAAGAATGTGCTCGAACGGGCCCTACCCCGCTGCCTACGTACCTCATCGGGATAATGAGGATCAGAGTCGACGTAGTTCGCCTAACTAAGGCGGGAACTATTTGTTTGTGTTTTTTATGCTGGAACTGCGTATGTCTATGCTCAGGTGTTGCAGGCTCGTCTGGTACGAGTGCGTTTACCGTCTTGCATGTGTGACAAGTCGCCGCGAGTTCGCGTTGTGAGTGAATGAGATGAGAAGAGAAGTTCCCGCAGGATAGTCGCTTATTGTTTGTTTTTGGCTTTTATGAGAAATGTTTTGAATTTGTTTGTGAACGGTCTTGTACTAAGACATATCCATCGCGGGAAGTATTTACACCTCGCACCGAAACAGGACGCGTATAAACACTCCGCAACAAAGTCTCGTGTCGTACAAGATTATTCGGTTTTTATTAGGTGTTTTATTGCTTTTCTTTATAAGATGAGAAAGAATGACTCAAGTCGGAAAAAGGGAAAAACTAAGGGAACTAAGACACAACCCTAAGTTAGTTTATTTACAAGTGATCCTATGGTTTGTGAAGTATTCTAATCCTAATTAAGAAACTAGAAATTACTAGAATTCAACTTACTTCCTAATGAAGTTAAGTTGATTCTAAGAACAATAGGGGAAGCCTATGCAAGTTATAAAATCAAATGATAAGACAAAACAATGAAATTGAATTAAGAAATAAAATTCTAAAAATGCATTTAAAGGCATGAATTAAAATAGTCTATTTATTTATTCTAATCCTAATTAAAATGGAACTTTAAGCCTAAGTACTAAATCCAAATCAAGCCTAATATTTTCATTCTAAAACTCAATTTAAACTAACCTAAGTCTATATTAGATTCTAGGATTAAATCTAATCTAAACTATATTTTTTTTACTTTATTTTCAATGGCCTAAACTAAATGAGAATTATATATAACTAAGCCTAAGAATTAATATTCTAAAAAATAGCTAAACCTCAGGAAAAATTATGGAATTAAACCTATAGGGTCCTAAAACTACCTATAATATTATACTAAAAGGAATCCTACAAAATCAAATTTTAACTAGGTCTAAAAAATGATTATTTTCAGCTATGAACTAATCCTTAATTTCTAAAGAATTGGCCTCTAAAACCTAAGGTAAAATATTATAAAAAATCTACAAAAAATATCCTAAGTACTTTTATTAGTCTTCTAATTACAGTAAAAGGAATGGGCTAAAAAAGTTACTGGAAGTTACAAAAATAAAATCAACAAAATTCAGCACAATTAAAGGGAGTTCAATAAAAGCTAATTAAAAGAAAAGTCAGAATTAAATCGAAAATAATGCCAAATTCAGAAAATAAAAATACCAAAAATTTCTAATTAGATTTATTAGTCTACAGGAATTTTTATAGAATTTTCTAGTGAATTTACTATTTTTTACTGATTTATTTGTGAACTATATAAAACTGAAAAATTAAATCCTAAAAAAACAAGAAATTGGGTGTATTTAGTAATATTTCTATCTGTTTTGTGAACTGGGCCCAAAATAGGGGTGTGAGTAGCAAGGCCACTGAGCCCAGTTCGCAGCCTTGAGAGGGGGTACCGAAAGTAATATTTTCATTTGGCAATTTTTTAAAGGCTTAATGTGGGGTGCGCTTAGCAAAAGGGCTAAGCCTAATTGCACAGGTTACAGGGGGTGCAGTCAGTATATTTTTCATGGTTGTTTTCGCTATGAGCCTAAGGAGGGTGGTGCAACTAGCAAGAAAAACAGGCCCAATTTAGTAACCCAAGAGATTAATGGGGGTTAATGCAGTCATTATGGATTAATGGAGTTTATGAGAAGCTAATCCTGATTAAATGGATTAATTCATTTTTATTGCTCATTATTTCTCTTAATTTCTATTAGTTAAATTAACTAGTTGAAATCATTATAATAAACAAGAAAAAAAAACAATCAAATAAAATAATAACACAAACTCAAACAAAACCCTAGGCCCTCTCTTTCTTCTTCTCCGCCGCCATGGCGTCCATCCCCTTCAGCTCACCACCTTTGCCTCCTCTCAATCTCCGCCACTCAACACCACCCTCAACCTCCTTCTTCTTCGCAAATTCCGCCACCACTCACTACCTCTCCCTCGGCTTCATCTTCTTCTCCATCTCACCTCCTCTCAGTTTCTTGTCATAAACCTCATCTCCCTCTTCTTCGAAGCCTAGCCCCTTTCCCTTTATCGCACCACAGTCCCGAATAACCACAAAGAAACCTCACCTTCGTCATGACCTAACTCCTCTTATACCTCAAAGCCGAAATCGAAACTTCAACCTCTCACTACGAAAACCAAGACCTATATATTTTCGCAAGAAAAAAAAATAAGAATCGCACCTTATGAATGAGGACGATGATGCTTCACAATCGTGGTTTCGAAGATGATACTGATGACATGTTGAGGATGTGTCTTCCGTTTCAATTTTGTCGCGATTGCAAATGAAGGAGCTACCGTCGTTTCCGTCAACGAAAGGCGCGTTCAGGTATTTGCTCTGACCTAGCATTATGTATTCTTGAAGGTTGCGATAACGAGCAAGTCTTGATGACGCTTGAAACTGAGTTTGTACTTGAATTTTGCAGAGACTGAAAGTGTGCAATTAGAGAAGAGGAATGGAGATTGAAGGAGAAGGAGCAATCTTTGAATGGCTGGAGATGAAGAACAGAGTTGTTGAAGTGGTGATGAAGATTCCGAAGCTAATTGTAGCTGAAGATTGGGGCTGCGGTTTGAAGATGAGAAGAAGCGTGGTGTGAAAATTCAGAATTGGAGATTGATGATAACTCGAGCTGAAAGCTGGCTATGGCTGAAGAACAATGGTGAATGAGAGGATTGAGAAATGGAGAAGTTATGGGAGATCAGAAAAGAAAATATGGTTGAAGGGTTCTGAAAAATTGTGGAAGAAGAAATTGAGGAATTGTTAAGGAATGGCATAGAAGAATTGAGAGGATAAGAGAGGAGAAAATGGTGGCAAGGATTAAAATGGTGAAGGGGATTGAAAAGTTGTGGCAACCAAAAACTGATTGATTCAGAAACTACTGATTTATAGGAGATTTGAAGATGGTTCTGGAAGGTTATCAGGTGAACCTTCTGGAAAGAAAATCAGTTACCAATTCAGTTAGAAATTCTGCCTTTGTTATTCTCTGTTATGGTTCTGTTAGAATCAGTTATTTGCTTTGCTTTTTGATTCTATTATGAATTGATTTGATGAGATTTTGTTATGCAGGTTGGATTCTGCCTTGACAGTCAGACTCAATTGCTGATCCTCTTTTGATTGCAGGCCCAAAACTGAATTAACAAAGTTATGAAACAAATGTAAGACCTTATTTCAGCTGAACTTTTCTTCTTCATTTTTCGTCCCAACTTTTACATAGCCGAGAATTCGTCACGAATGTGACTGAGTTCCTTTTTGACTTCTTATTGTGATGTAGATTCTGAATTTATTATTACTCTGCAGGATTCGTATGAAAACGACAAGAAGATGAAAGTCTTGATGGATGAATAGAGTTGAAGATGGTAGAAGGTGATAAAGATTGATGCAGAGAATTATTTTTTGGTTTCTGAGTTTTTCTTTCTCTTTTTCTTTCACTGAATCCCTCTACTCCTCCTATGTTTCTGTTATATATCTTGTAATGTGCAGGTGAATTGTAGAAGATGATGATGAAGTGGTGATGTTGCCTGAAGAATGTTGAAGAATCAAGTTAAGCCGTGGTAGCCATGTGATTCTGAGTTGAGAACTGAAGTTTGTTTTCGCTTTTCTCTATTGGAAGTGAAGAATGATTAGTTGCAGAAATTGAGTTAAT
This sequence comes from Lathyrus aphaca, assembly GCA_963966055.1. Classification (NCBI taxonomy): domain Eukaryota; kingdom Viridiplantae; phylum Streptophyta; class Magnoliopsida; order Fabales; family Fabaceae; genus Lathyrus; species Lathyrus aphaca. The sequence continues at coordinate 169,792,658 of OZ014523.1, forward strand.
GGAGGTCAAGACTCAAGGTTGCAGAGAGATTTTTGGAAGATGGAGTAGATTGGTGACGTGATGTCAGCTTGGGAGAGATCCCCCTTTCTTTTGAATTTTCTTCTTTTTTTTATTTATTTTGTATTGTAGAGAAAAACTTGGCTTTGTATAATAAACTTCATTGATGAACCTTGTAGCCGTGTATCACCCTTTTTGTGAAATTTGCTTCTTAATCACAATTTGACTTAGCATATGAGTATGTACAAAAAATTCTTGGGTTAAAGCAATGGATTAAAATAATGAAAATGAATGTGTACAACAAACAAAGGTTTATATGATTGGTTGACCTCTAAAAAGTGATATGTGGTATTAGTACAGATGAAATGATTATTTGGTTAATAAAATGGATAAAAATGATAAAAATGAATGTGTACAACAAACAAAGGTTTATATGATTGGTTGGCCTCTAGAAAATGAAATGATTATTTGATTAATACAATGGATAAAAAATGAACGGATATGTCAATAAACTGAAACTGAATTGATGGAAATATATAGAAATATGGAAATTGAAGTAAAAGACGAAAGTGGAATGGACTAATCAGGAATGGTTTATAACAATGAGAACAGAACAAATGGATACGAAATCTCGATTTTAGCCCAAAGCCTATTTTGAATTCTCTCCACAAGCCCATGAACACAACTCCTTCTGAACCACCTTACAATTTACCAGATAAGTCACACCCCTTCCGAATCGTCTGAAACATGCTATGCTAATTCAAGCAGATGAATCACTGATAAACAGAAGACTCCAACCAAACTTCTCACAAAAAACTGCTCGATAACCTGATGAATCTCAACACACGGCATCCTGAACTTTGAATATGCATGGTCTAAGAAAAACACCAATGACCCAACTAATCTTGCAGTTGCAATAATCTTCTGATAGTTTGACCAAAATTAGGTCAAGCTCCTATCTGGATCGAAACACAACTGAACAAACGCATTTGAAGTGGAATCATTGTCCAGTGAATAATCTCCATCATTTCAATCCCTGACAGATACAGATAAGATACGAAACCCTAATTTCCCTGGGCCTTGATCACATGCCTTAGGAAACAATGAAATGTATGATTATGATGTTAATGATTAGTGAGAAATGCAGATGAAATACGAAATGATACGCCAATTAAGGGAATAAATATGAGGGCAAATTTTGAGGTGTTACACTCGGGTCGTCGTTTTTTCTTCCCGCAGGTTATCTCATTTTGGGCCGTCGTTTATTCTTCCCAAAAGTCAACTTACCTTGGGCCGTCGTTTATTCTTCCCTATGGTTACCTTGCTACCTCGGGCTGTCGTTTATTCTTCCCAAAGGTTATCTCATTTTTGGGTCATCGTTTATTCTTCCCAAAAGCCAACTCACCTTGGGCCGTCGTTTATTCTTCCCAATGGTTATTTCGTTACCTCGGGCCGTCGTTTATTCTTCCCGCAGGTTTTCTCGTTTTTGGGCCGTCGTTTATTCTTCCCAAAAGCCAACTTACCTTGGGTCGTCGTTTATTCTTCCCAATGGTTATCTTATTAACTCAGGCCGACGTTTATTCTTCCCTGTAGGTTATCTCAATTTTATATCTTCGTTTATTCTTCCTAAAAGCCAACTTACCTTGGGCCGTCGTTTATTATTCCAAACGGTTATCTTGTTAACTCGGGCCGTCGTTTATTCTTCTCGCAGGTTATCTCATTTTGGGCCTTCGTTTATTCTTCCCAAAATTCAACTTACCTTGGGCCGTCGTTTATTCTTCCCAATGGTTATCTTATTACCTCGGGCCGTCGTTTATTCTTCCCGCAGGTTATCTCATTTTGGGCCGTCATTTATTCTTCCCAATGGTTATCTTGTTACCTCGGGCCGTCGTTTATTCTTCCCGAAGGTTATATCATTTTGTCTCGTCGATTATTCTTCCCAAATATCAACTTACCTTGGGCCGTCGTTTATTCTTCCCAATGGTTATTTTTTTACCTCGGGCCGTCGTTTATTCTTCCCGAAGGTTATCTCATTTTGGGCCGTCGTTTATTCTTCCCAAAAGTCAACTTACCTTGGGTCGTCGTTTATTCTTCCCAATGGTTATCTTGTTACATCGGGCCATCGTTTATTCTTCCCGAAGGTTATCTCATTTTGGGCCGTCGTTTATTCTTCCCAAAAGTCAACTTACCTTGGGTCGTCGTTTATTCTTCACAAAGGTTATCTTATTACCTCAGGCTGTCATTTATTCTTCCCGAAGGTTATCTCATTTTTGGGCTGTCGTTTATTCTTCCCAAAAGCAAACTTACCTTGGGCCGTCGTTTATTCTTCCCAATGGTTATCTTGGTACCTCGGGCCGTCATTTATTCTTCCCGATGGTTATCTCATTTTGGGCTGTTGTTTATTCTTTCCAAAAGCCGACTTACCTTGGGCCGTCGTTTATTCTTCCCAATGGTTATCTTTTTACCTCCTGCTGTCGTTTATACTTCCCGAAGGTTATCTCATTTTTTGCCCGTCGTTTATTCTTCCCAAAAGTCAACTTACCTTGGGCCGTCGTTTATTCTTCCCAATGGTTATCTTATTACCTCAGGTCGTCGTTTATTCTTCCCGAATGTTATCACATTTTTGGGCCGTCGTTTATTCTTTCCAAAAGTCAACTCAACTTGGACCGTCGTATATTCTTCCCAAAAGCCAACTTACCTTGGGCCGTCGTTTATTTTTCCCAATGGTTATCTTGTTACATCGGGCCGTCGTTTATTCTTCCCGAAGGTTATCTCATTTTGGGCCGTCGTTTATTCTTCACAAAAGCCAATTTACCTTGGGCCGTTGTTTATTCTTCCCAATGGTTACCCTGTTCCCTCGGGTCGTCGTTTTTTCTTCCCGCAGGTTATCTCATTTTGGGCCGTCGTTTATTCTTCCCAAAAGTCAACTTACCTTGGGCCGTCGTTTATTCTTCCCTATGGTTACCTTGCTACCTCGGGCTGTCGTTTATTCTTCCCAAAGGTTATCTCATTTTTGGGTCGTCGTTTATTCTTCCCAAAAGCAAACTCACCTTGGGTCGTCGTTTATTCTTCCTAATGGTTATTTCGTTACCTCGGGCCGTCGTTTATTCTTCCCGCAGGTTATCTCGTTCTTGGGCCGTTGTTTATTCTTCCCAAAAGTCAACTTACCTTGGGTCGTCGTTTATTCTTCCCAATGGTTATCTTATTAACTCATGCCGACGTTTATTCTTCCCTGTAGGTTATCTCATTTTTATATCTCCGTTTATTCTTCCTAAAAGCCAACTTACCTTAGGCCGTCGTTTATTATTCCAAACGATTATCTTGTTACCTCGGGCCGTCGTTTATTCTTCTCGCAGGTTATCTCATTTTGGGCCTTCGTTTATTCTTCCCAAAATTCAACTTACCTTGGGCCGTCGTTTATTCTTCCCAATGGTTATCTTGTTACCTCGGGCCGTCGTTTATTCTTCCCACAGGTTATCTCATTTTGGGCCGTCGTTTATTCTTCCCAATGGTTATCTTGTTACCTCGGGCCGTCGTTTATTCTTCCCGAAGGTTATATCATTTTGTCTCGTCGATTATTCTTCCCAAATATCAACTTACCTTGGGCCGTCGTTTATTATTCCCAATGGTTATTTTGTTACCTCGGGCCGTCGTTTATTCTTCCCGAAGGTTATCTCATTTTGGGCCGTCGTTTATTCTTCCCAAAAGTCAACTTACCTTGGGCCGTCGTTTATTCTTCCCAATGGTTATCTTGTTGCATCGGGCCATCGTTTATTCTTCCCGAAGGTTATCTCATTTTGGGCCGCCGTTTATTCTTCCCAAAAGTCAACTTACCTTGGGTCGTCGTTTATTCTTCACAAAGGTTATCTTATTACCTCAGGCCGTCGTTTATTCTTCCCGAAGGTTATCTCATTTTTGGGCTGTCGTTTATTCTTCCCAAAAGCAAACTTACCTTGGGCCGTCGTTTATTCTTCCCAATGGTTATCTTGGTACCTCGGGCCGTCATTTATTCTTCCCGATGGTTATCTCATTTTGGGTCGTTGTTTATTCTTTCCAAAAGCCGACTTACCTTGGGCCGTCGTTTATTCTTCCCAATGGTTATCTTTTTACCTCGTGCTGTCGTTTATACTTCCCGAAGGTTATCTCATTTTTGGCCCGTCGTTTATTCTTCCCAAAAGTCAACTTACCTTGGGCCGTCGTTTATTCTTCCCAATGGTTATCTTATTACCTTAGGCCGTCGTTTATTCTTCCCGAATGTTATCACATTTTTGGGCCGTTGTTTATTCTTCCCAAAAGTCAACTTATCTTGGACCGTCGTATATTCTTCCCAAAAGCCAACTTACCTTGGGCCGTCGTTTATTCTTCCCAATGGTTATCTTGTTACATCGGGCCGTCGTTTATTCTTCCCGAAGGTTATCTCATTTTGGGCCGTCGTTTATTCTTCACAAAAGCCAATTTACCTTGGGCCGTTGTTTATTCTTCCCAATGGGTACCCTGTTACCTCGGGTCGTCGTTGTTTCTTCCCGCAGGTTATCTCATTTTGGGCCGTCGTTTATTCTTCCCAAAAGTCAACTTACCTTGGGCCGTCGTTTATTCTTCCCTATGGTTACCTTGCTACCTCGGTCTGTCGTTTATTCTTCTCAAAGGTTATCTCATTTTTGGGTCGTCGTTTATTCTTCCCAAAAGCAAACTCACCTTGGGCCGTCGTTTATTCTTCCCAATGGTTATTTCGTTACCTCGAGCCGTCGTTTATTCTTCCCGCAGGTTATCTCGTTCTTGGGCCGTCGTTTATTCTTCCCAAAAGTCAACTTACCTTGGGTCGTCGTTTATTCTTCCCAATGGTTATCTTATTAACTCAGGCCGACGTTTATTCTTCCCTGTAGGTTATATCATTTTTATATCTTCGTTTATTCTTCCTAAAAGCCAACTTACCTTGGGCCGTCGTTTATTATTCCAAACGGTTATCTTGTTACCTCGGGCCGTCGTTTATTCTTATTGCAGGTTATCTCATTTCGGGCCTTCGTTTATTCATCCCAAAAGTCAACTTACCTTGGTCCATCGTTTATTCTTCCCAATGGTTATCTTGTTACCTCGGGCCGTCGTTTATTCTTCCCGCAGGTTATCTCATTTTGGGCCGTCGTTTATTCTTCCCAATGGTTATCTTGTTACTTCGGGCCGTCGTTTATTCTTCCCGAAGGTTATCTCAATTTGGGTCGTCATTTATTCTTCCCAAAAGTGAACTTACCTTGGGCCGTCGTTCATTCTTCCCAATGGTTATCTCATTACCTCAGGCTGTCGTTTATTCTTCCCGAAGGTTATTTCATTTTGGGCCGTCATTTATTCTTCCCAAAAGTCAACTTACCTTGGGTCATCGTTCATTCTTCCCAATGGTTATCTCATTACCTCGGGCCGTCGTTTATTCTTCCCGAAGTTATCTCATTTTGGGCCGTCGTTTATTCTTCTCAAAAGTCAACTTACCTTTGGCCGTCGTTTATTCTATCCAATGGTTATTTTTTTACCTCGGTGTCGCTCCCACCAAAATGACACCTAAGTCAAATGGGGTACAGACGCGAACGGTCGGCGAAAGAGAGAACACACAAGGGTGAACTTAGAAAGAAAAGAGTCGCCAACTAGGCATTTTTATCCCGGAGGAAAGGTAATGCTGCATAAACCTGAGAAAAGATGGATAAGACGGTTGCAAACCAGAGAAACTGAGAAAGATGGTTGGTTACAACCTGGGAAGGTATTAGCACCCATATTGTCCGCCGTACTCGACGGGATCCACACTTAAAAGATTTGTGTTTTAAAAGGGGTAGTGTCAGTGCAATCTGTGTATCAAAGCTAGAAAGACTGCTAGTGTCAGTGTAAAAGAAATGTGAAGTGTATAAGGGAAGTGTCAGTGTGAGAATAAGAGTGGAATGCTCAAGACTATGAGGCTCAAAGAATAATGCTGGAGGGAGGGGGAATATATAGAGACTTTTGTTCGATAACTGTTAAGTTATGCCTACGTATCCTCTCGTGCAATGAGGAAGTCAGAACACCGTAGTTAGACTCAAAGAGACTGGAAGATAAATTGACTCGTGAACTGCTTACTTGTCTATGCTCAAGTGTATGACCTGTCTGGCTCAGGTGCAAACTGTCTTGCATTAGACGGAAGAAGCAAGTTCTCGTTTGTGAGTGAATGAGATGAGAAAAGAATCCCAGAGGAGACGATTATTGTTTGTTTTTGGGTTTTCAATCTTTTATTGCTTTTTGATAATTGTCATAAGAAAATGAGCTTAAGCCTAAACCAAGGGTTAGTAAACTCATCACATTCTCCCTCCGATTAGGGGTAATGAGAATACCTTAAGTATGAAGTAAGCATCTCACACTTAATCACCATGATGTAGGATTAAGATCATTAACCTACTTGCAATTATTTAGATGTTTTGGGAGTTTTTGTTTAGTGTTAAGTAATGAGTTTAAGCCATAATCAAGGATTTAATGGACCCATTACACCATCCTAATAGAAGGATAATAGATGAGAACATTTAAGCTGAGAAAGGCTCCTCAACTTAATCCATGATTAGGGATTAACCTCATGACAAAACAAAGCCTTTATTAAAGTGGATTTTAATTAATGGTAAGATTAAGAAGTGGATTTTATGGTTTTTAAGACAACTTGAGGGGGACTTGTCCATTAACACTAGGGTTAGTCCTTCTTAACCAATTAAGGAAGAATTAGAACCCTAATGCAAGGCCCAAGTTACAAGCTTGGTGTCTTGATGATTATTAGATGGATTTATTAAAGGATTTAAACACATTAAGGGTTTAACACTTAAGATTAAAATTATACACTCCATCCTAATAGAAGGGTGCAGGCATAATCTTAATCACAAAGCCTTAAAACCTTTAAGGTTTAATCTCTGATTATGAGATGAGAAGAGAGACACAAAGAAGACACAAAGGTAAAAACTAAAGGGGGACTAATTAAACCCTAATTATTGTCATGCTTGGGTGTTCCTAAGGTTTATGAGGCTTGCAAGAAGATCTTCAAGAGAAAAGCCACCAAGGAAGAAGCAGATGAAAGGAGAAGGAAGCAGAAGAAGCAAGTCAACTTACTTCACTTAAGAAGATAAGTTACTTGAAGAAAGAAGGTGAGAAGGAGACATGAATGAGCAAGCTCACTCTAATACACAAGTAAAAATGAAGCAATGAATTCATAAGATAGATGATAAGATATTATGAGAAGTGAAGGCAAATTCACTTCTCAATGACTTACCACCTGAAAAGTTAGTAACAAAAGGTGAAATGAAATGAAGATGAGATGAATGTAATGATGCAAACCAAAGTCAGAAGCATAAACATGATGTTAATGATGCTAAGAGATGATGCAAACACATATCAAGAGTTGTAGATGATCATACAAGGATGAGGATGCAAATGGAGCATGCTTTGAACCATGAAAGTTCATGAAAGTTTATGAAATGCAATGAATGCATAACATGGCAAATGAATGATGCAATGATCAAACATGATTCTAATATGTCCTAAGATGTCTTAGAAGTCACGTGAATGCACAAAATGTCATGGCAAGTTCATGTATGCAGGCATATGAGAGATGAATGAAAATGAAAGCCAAAATTAGGGTTTATACAAAGGACACAAAGAAAAATTCAAAATCAGAAGCAAATGACAAGATAAAAAAATTGAAGATGGGATCAAAGGAACCCTAACCCTACATAAGCTCACTTCCCAAAGAAGGGGACCTAAGTCTTAACCTAATGGAAGTTATGATTTTCTCAAGTCAACTAGGGTTTCAAGGCACCTCAAAAGGAAAAATGCATATCAAATTGAAAATGAAAGATAAATTCAAACCAATTTTACTCTAGAAACTACATGACATGAGGAATGCAATGCAAAAAGAACCAACATCAAACTCTTCATGGTTAGGCAGAATGAATTTTTCTAAGTTAGAACAAAAATATTGCATTTTTAGAACTTTAATTCCAAAGAAAAATGTCAAAATATGTCAAGAACCAAAAAGAAATTGGTTTGAAGAGTTTGATAATGTTTCTAAATGTATTAAAATGCAATGTGAATTTTTTTTTGTGATTTTTAGAAACTTAAATGCTATTTTAATTAATTAATTCTCATTAACTAATTAAAATAAACATCTAAATATTTTTAAAATACGAAAATTATGTAAAAAATAAAAATAAAATTATTTTCAGAAAGAGAAAATTATTTAAAACCATAATGCAAAAAATGAGATTTTTTGGAAGTGATTTGCTATTTTTAATAAAATGTACAAATTAAATGAAAAGAAAATGAAGTAAAAATTAAATAAAGGAAAGTATGCCAAAGGGAGGGTTTAGATTGATTCTGGGCTTAAGACGTTTGACTGGGCGCGCATCTGGACGACCTAGGTTCAAACCTGGCTAATTTTCATTAATTCATTAATTAAACTTAATTAAATCAGGATTAGGGCTAATGACTAGATCTCAACCATTGAAACGCGCGCGAGAAACAAAATCTAACGGCTCACGTTTAAACCTCACTAATTACACTGATTAGGGCAAATCACTTTCAGGCGACCGGAATAGTGTTCCGGTCATCTTCTCCGACGAGCACAAAACCCTAGCTTCTTCTACAGGTCACCAAACTTCAAAATTCTTTCACAAAAATGACCCTCTAATCATTCTAAACCTAAACCCCCAACTAAAACTCATTTATTTCACACCATGAGCACGAATCGAAGAAAAATGTAAAACAAGGGCAAAAGTTCAGAGACCACATACATGGTGGTTTCTCACTCATTTTCAAAAGCAATCATATCCCCATGATCAGGGGAGCATATAGAACCATAAAAGAACTTAAAAGCTAGCTTCTGGGAAAAACGTTCATCATGTTACCTGAGATGGAACTTTCTGGTTCTGGGCTTTCTGGCATTTCCTTTGCTGCAAATCCACTTCTTTGAACCCCCTGATGATGGAATGAAGCTTAGAAAGCTTTAAGAATGGCTGGTTTGAATGTTTCAATTCTGGTATAGCAGAAATGGAGGTCTGTGTATGTGATGTTTTTGGCTGCTTTGAGGGTTGATTCTTGTTCAGTGAGTGATATGTGATTTGTTGGTGAAGAAATTTTGGATTTTTGATGGCTGAGGAAGGAGTTTCGAAGAGATGAAGGTTTTGACAGTTTTTGTGCAAGCTGGTTGTATGTGTGTTCTGAGCCTTCTTCCTTCTTGTTTTATGATCTTGAGGCAATCCATAAGCAATCCCAACAATCTAGGAGGGCAGGTATGCACTGTGGGAATGGTATGGGGTGATTGGACAAAAAGTCAAAAATTGTGTACTATAGGTATGGGCCATGGCAGAGGAGATTTCTGTGCTTGGATTGCCTCAGCCAGCTTCAAGGAAGGCCCTTGGATGTTCTGATGTGATCTAAAATGGATGAAGGGAGAGATGTCACATGTTTTGCAAATTTCACAACTTGTTGCATTTTGAGATTTTGGTCATGGGCATGTCTTATTCCTTGGGCAATATGCAGCAAGATGCACCACATAATGTTGTTATGACACTTTGATATTGATTAGAGACCAAACAAAACCCTAAGAACCATTCTTGCAAGATTTCCCTCTTTGTGACTTTTGTGAAAAATGGATTATGATACTTGAATCCAAGACATGAAAGTGAGGAATTCATTTGGGCCAATCTGAATTTTAGGTCATGTGTTGTGTTTATGTAATGCTTAGAAGCCATTTTGAAGTCATGGAAATGCTTGGCATGTGAATTTGCAAGTTTCCCTCTTTGGTGTAAAAGTGAAAATTTAGTGATTTTGTCCAACTTTGCAAGGCCATAACTTTTGATCTAAAATGAATTAGAATGAGTTCTTGTACTTTTTGAAAATGGGAGGATCCAATCTAAAACTTTCATGACCAAAGATTTTTCATTTGAAGCATTTTTGAATCAAAAAGAGGAGGTTGAAAAACTTTCCCAAAATGGCAATTTTGCATTACAAGTCACTTTCCCAAAAAGGCAACTTTGCAAATGGCTTGAAATTCTTCCATTTTTTGAACTTCTAAAATCTTCTATGATCAAATAAAGATCATACACATTCAAAATGATGGAGAAACCCCTTTGGTTGGGTGATTGGGGGCCTCAGATGCCCTGATTTTGCACTGACTTGCTCAAGAAGTCATCCCTTGATCAGATGCCTTCCCCATTGAATTTCTTCATGAAACTTGGTATGGATGATCCTCATAACATTAGAGACCAATAGAATCAAGAATGACCAAAAAATTTGGAGTTATGTCCCCTGAAACCAAAACCCTAATTTTAGGTCATCTGTGCAGTTAAACCTGGCTCTGCTTCCATGCCTTCCTCAGTTCTTGTGATTTCCTGGCTTTCTTGATCTTGAGAGGATATAATATGATGCTTGAACATACATGGACCCTTTTTAAATGATTGAAGGCCTTTGGAGTGGCTCAGATGACCCTTGGACTGCTCAGATCACAAACCCTAGATGCAGATGATTTTGAATCAATGCAGTGAAGCAAAAATGCACTATGAGATGATATGATTGAACTTATGCAAATGAAAAGAATCAAAAGCCATGGTAAAAATGAGTGAGGGCAAATTTGGGGTGTTTACACTCGGGCCGTCGTTTATTCTTCCCGAAGGTTATCTCATTTTGGGCCGTCATTTATTCTTTCCAAAAGCCAACTTACCTTGGGCCGTCGTTTATTCTTCCCAATGGTTATTTTGTTACCTCGGGCCGTCGTTTATTCTTACCGAAGGTTATCTCATTTTGGGCCGTCGTTTATTCTTCCCAAAAGTCAACTTAACTTGGGCCGTCGTTTATTCTTCCCAATGGTTGTCTTGTTACCTCGGGCCGTCGTTTATTCATCTCGAAGGTTATCTCATTTTGGGTCGTCGTTTATTCTTCCCAAAAGTCAACTTACCTTGGGCCGTCTTTTATTCTTCCCAATGGTTATTTTGTTGTCTTGGGCCGTCGTTTATTCTTCCCGAAGGTTGTTTCACCTTGGTCTGTCGTTTATTCTTCCCAAGGGTTTTTATCTCATTTTTGGGCCGTCGTTTATTCTTCCTAGAAATCAACTTACCTTGGGCCGTTGTTTATTCTTACCAATGGTTGTCTTGTTACCTCAGGCCGTCGTTTATTCTTCCCACAGGTTATCTCATTTTTGGGTCGTCGTTTATTCTTCCCAGAAATCAACTTACCTTGGGCCGTCGTTTATTCTTCCCAATGGTTATCTTGTTACCTCGGGCTGTCGTTTATTCTTCCCGAAGGTTATCTCATTTTGGGACGTCGTTTATTCTTCACAAAAGCCAATTTACCTTGGGCCTTTGTTTATTCTTCCCAATGGTTACCCTGTTACCCCGGGTCGTCGTTTTTTCTTCCTGCAGGTTATCTCATTTTGGGCCGTCGTTTATTCTTCCCATAAATCAACTTACCTTGGGCCGTCTGTAAACACCCCAAATTTGCCCTCACCCATTCACACCATGGCTTGTGATCATCTCATATGCATAAATACAATCATATCATCTCACATCTCATTTTTGATTCACTGCATAGCTTCTAAGGCATCTGCACCTAGGGTTTGTGATCTGAGCAATCCCAAGGCATCTTGAGACATTTAAAAGGCCACCAATCCACTCAAAGGGACCCATGTGTGTTCTTACATCATATTCCATCTCCTCAAAGTCAAAAATGCAGAGGAATCACAAGAGCTAGGGTTTGAATGGATACAGAGCCAGGATGAACTGCACAGTTGACTGAAAATTAGGGTTTTGGTTTCAGAGGCCATAACTCCAAATTTTTTGGTCATTCTTGTTTCCATTGGTCTCTATATGGTATAGGGAGTATGCATATCAATTTTCATGAAGAAACTCCATGGGGAAGTCATCTGATCAAGAGTTGACTTTCTGGACAAGTCAGTGCAAAATCAGGGCATCTGAGGCCCCCAATGACCCAACCAATGGGTGATCTTCATCATTTTGAGTGTATATGATCTTTATTTGATCATGGAAGAAGTTTGAAGTTCATAGAAATCAAGAATTTAGGGTTTTTGCAAATGTTGACTTTTGGGCATAGTTGACTTTTCAAGAATGCATCATTTTAGGTCATTTTTCAAGCCTTGATTCATGATTCAAGAATGCTTCAAATGGAAAAACTTTGGTCATGAAAGTTGTAGATCTCATCTTTCCCTTTTCAAAAAGTACAAGAACATGATCAAACTCTTCTTGGATCAAAAGTTATGGCAATGCAAAGTTGGCAAAAATCATTGTTTTTCAAGTTAGGCACCAAAGGGGAACTTTGCAAAAACTTGAACTAATGCATATTGTGACCTCTAATCCACTCCAAACCAGCATGTAAGCATTCTCTAAGTCCTAAAAATCAGATTTGAACCAAGTTTGCCTATGGTTTCATGTTTGGTTATGCAAAAGATCACATGTGAAACCTAAGCTAACCAACTTGCAAAACACTCATGATCACCTCTCACCAACTTGATGCATTGGCTGCTGAGCTTTGCTAGGCCTCTCCCTCACCTTTGCTGCGCCAGCCATGCCTTGTACTTGCCTAGACTTTGAGCCATGCCTCACTTACACAAAAGTTGACTTTTTGGCAAAAGCAAACATCCCAATCAATAAAGGACATGTCACATCTCCCAGCCACTTGCAATTGTTTATGCTATCCAAATGCTGGCCAAAACATAAGATACACAAGGCTGAAAACATCTCATTCACAACTTACACAAAAACCTCCCATTTTGCAACTTGCCTCGAATCCCTTCACACAGCAAGCAAACACTAAAACTCTCTTCACCATTCATCTCACCTCACTTCATAGACAAGAAATCATCCAAAGCACAAGCCTGAAACAGCCTGAACACTCCATTACCATTCTTCACTCTCATTCTGCAGATTCATTCGAATCTCCTTCCATAAGCCACAAACAACCAAACAAACCTTGCAAAGCTTCTCTACACATCCTCTGGACCTCAAACCATCATCCACCATGGCCTGAATCCTCCAGAATCACCATATCCATTGTTGACTGAGCTTGAAGCAGTTCCATTCGAATCTCCTTCTCCAGCCAACACAAACTCATTTTGGGCATTCAAGCATCTTTGGGGGATCAAGTGGAGCAGCTTACATCAAAGGAAGTGGCCAGAAAGTTCCTAAACTGAAAGCTTCAAATCTCAGGTAGCTCGAAAATAATTTTTTCCAGAAATCATTTTTATTGTTACAAACCTGTTCTTTGTGTTGTCCTGATCATCCTGGTGCCATTAGTTTTTGAAATGGTTGTGTTTTGAGCATTTAATTGAACTCTGAAGCTTGCGTGACCTAAAACTTTTTCTCTTCGATTCAGTTGATTTAGAGAAAATAAATTTGTTTTAGGTTAGGGGTTTGGTTCGTGAGGATGAGAGGAGCATTTCCCTGGTCTTAGATTTCATTTTTGTTACGTTTTTAGGAAGTTTGAAATTTTCAGGTGAGCTTCTGGCCGGAGAAGACGACCGGAAGTCTTCTCCGGCCACCTGAATGTGATTAGGGCATAATCCCAGTCATTAATGCTACTTTGAATTTAGGCCATAGGATCCTTGACTTTCCTTGACTTCGCGCGCAGATAGATGGTCCAGATCACTTCATTTGCCCTAATCTTATTTAATTAGAATAATCATAATTAATTAAGCCAGAAGCAATCTAGACCTTTCATCCTGGCGCGCAGTCAATGCTTTTGAACCCAGCTTCAATCTCATCCGTCCAATCTGATTACTTTTCATTTTTATTTGTTTTATTTCCTTTTATTTCATTTTAACTTGCATATTTATTTTAAAATAGTTAAAAATTCATAAAAATTATGAGACTTTTTCCTTAAAGTTTTATTAATTTTTATGACACAAAAATATTTTTATTTTATTTTTTATCATTAAAAAAGTATTTTTAAATGTTTAAAAGATTATTTTTAATTGATTAATGGGAATTAATTAATTAAAAATACTTTTAAGTATTTAAAAATTACAAAAAAATTCATGAAATGTTCTAAGACATTTAGAAACATTGTCCAACCTTCAAACCAAATTTCTTTTTGGATCTTGATGCATTTTGAGAATTTTCCATTGAATTAAATCATTTTTTATGCATTATTTTGATCATATGTTTGAAAATTCATTTCTGCCTTTTGGTGAAGGTTGAGACATTGATTCTTTTTGCTTTGTGTTGAGTTTAGCATGTATTTTCAAAGATAAAAAGGCCATGAATTGTTCTTGCATTTCCTAATTGATTGGCATTTCTTTTGTTAAGAACCCTTAAAAACCCTAAAAACTTGCAAAATTCATAACTTGAGTTTGGTTGAGAGTTGAGAGCTCCCCTTTGGGCAGTAGATCATCATAGGCCTAGGGTTTCTTTGGGTAGCATTTTCCATTTTTTATCTTAGGGTTTGCTTCTGTTTTGGATTTTGGTTTGGTGTTTGATCCATGAACCCTAATTTGGGCTTTCTCTTGCATCCTTCTTGCATTTCCTTGCATAACATGACTTGTCTTTGCATTTTGTGCATTCTTGTGATCCATTTGACATCTTAAGACATATAGAAAGCATGTTTGATCATTGCATTACATATTTGCCATGTCATTTGTCTTGTATGATTCATAACTTTCCATGCTTGTTCATGCTCCTTAGCTTGCATCATTTGCATTCATGATCTTGTATGAGCATCTCCATATGTTGTCTCATGTTCATAGCACCTCATAGCATCATAATCATCAGCAACATGCTTCTGGTTTTGCTTGGTCACATGTCATTTCATCTCATCTTGCATTGCATTGCTTTTCTGTCTAACATTTCAGGTGGTAAGTAAACTTGAGAAGTGAATTTGCCTTCACTTCTCATACCTTTTCTTTTCATCTCTCTTGCATCCATTGCTGCATTTTTGTTTGTGTATGAGTTTGAGCTTGCTCATTCTTGTTCCTCCCACTTTCTTTCTTCAAGTGACTTGACTTCTTGAATGAAGCAAGTCACTTTGCTTCTCTTGATCCTGTTCATCTGCTTCCTGGTGGTTCTTCTGAAGATTGTTCTTGAAAGCCTCACAAACCTTAGGATCATCCAAGCATGACAATGAATTAGGGTTTTGATTAGTCCCCCCATAGTCTTACCTTTGTGTCTCTCTTTGAGTCTCCTCTTCTCACCTCATAATCAGGGACTAAACCCTAAAGGCTTTAATACTTTATGATTAAGCTTATGCCTGCATCCTTCTCTTAGGATGGAGTGTATAACTTTAATCCTAAGTATTAAACCCTTAAGGTGTTTAAATATCTTAATCAATTCATCTAATAAATATCAAGACATTACACTTGTAACTTGGGCCTTGCATTAGGGTTCTAATTCTTCCTTAAGTGGTTAAGAAGGACTAACCCTAGTGTTAATGGACAAGTCCACCTCAAGTTGTCTTACAAACCATAAAAAAGCACTTCATCATCATACCATTAAATAAAATCCACTTAATCAAAGGCTTGTTTTGTCATGGGTTTAATCCCTAATCATGGATTAAGTTGAGGAGTTTTTCTCAACTTAAACATTCTCATCTATTATCCTTCTTTTAGGATGGTGTAATGAGTCTGTTTAATCCTTGATTATGGCTTAACCTCATTACTCAACACTAAACAAAAACACCAAAAACATCTAAATAATCACAAGTAGGTTAATGATCTTAATCCTACACCAAAGATGATTAAGTGTGAGAATCTGACTTCACGCTTAAGGTAATTCTCATTACCCCTAATCAGAGGGAAGATGTGATGAGTTTACTAAATCCATTGGTTTAGACTTAAGCTCATTTTCTTATGACAAAAAATAAAAAAAAAAGAAATAAAAGACTGAAAACTCAAAAACAAGCAATAATCGTCTCCTTCGGGATTCTTTTCTCATCATCTTCACTCACAAACGAGAACTTGCTTCTTCCGCCTAATGCAAGACAGTTAGCACCTGAGCCAGACAGGTCATACACTTGAGCATAGACAAGCAAGCAGTTCACAAGTCAATTCACCTTTCAGTCTCTTTGGGTCGAACTACGGTGTTCTGACTTCCTCATTGCACGAGAGGATACGTAGGCATAACTTAACGGTTATCGAACAAAAGTCTCTGTACATTCCCCCTCTTTCAGCTTCATTCTTTTAAGCCTCATTATCTTGAGCAATTCATTCTCATTCTTACACTGACACTGTACATTTACACATATCACATTTCTTTTACACTGACACCTGTACATTCCTTTCCAGCTCATTTATACACAGATTGCACTGACACTACCCTTTTAAAACACAAATCTTTTAAGCGTGGATCCCGTCGAGTACGGCGGACAATCTGGGTGCTAATACCTTCCCAGGTTGTAACCAACCCCCTTTCTCAGTCTCTCTGGTTCGCAAACCGTCTTATCCATCTCTTTCTAGGCTTATGCAGCATTGCCTTTCCTCCGGGATAAAAATGCCTAGCTGGCGACTCTTTTCATCTCCAGTGAGTTCACGGCTGTGTGTCCTCACTGTTCCCTTCGCCGACCGTTCGCGCTTGTACCGGGATGCAAATCTTTGGGAGCGACAGCTTGGCGACTCTGCTGGGGAACCTTATACTGCAACCAGGGCTCCTGGTTCTTTTTGTGGGTTCCTCCTAGCGCTTGTTTGATTTGTGTTTACTGGGGTGTTATGTGCTTGTCTGTGCTTGTATATCTGTTTTGTTTATTGCTTTATGTACAGTTGCTTTACTGCTTTCTTTATTGCATTTATATATATCATACTGTCATTATTGCTGGCTGGATCTGGTTTTTCTTTGGTGGGTGGGTGTTTCATTGAGAGTTAAGGTCCTATACCTGGGACCTGAGTGACACCTAGGCTAGAGTGAATCATATTCTTTCCCATTCCATTTCGGTCTGGTGCGGGAATATGAAACACGGTTCAGATATGGGTTTCTTCTTGAGAACTCTGTGTTGCGGATTTCCTGCAATGCTAGGGCTATCTGGGAAGCCTGCTAAGTCTGGATGACCTTTTAGTATTGACCTTCAGAAACTGAGGTGAATTAGAGGAGGAATGGTTATGGTTATTGTAAACACTGTACCTCCGGGTTAGAAGTGTTTACACTTCTCATAACTGATCCGAGTCTGAGGATCTTTGTTCTAGATCACCACCTGTGAGGGGGTTGGGCTGTTTACAGGTTTGCAGGTACCTTGACCTCAGAATACCCTGTTACTTTGACTTTGTTAAGAATACTCCATGTTGGACAGTTCTTGTGATTCTAAAACCCTGGACATGTGGCTCTTTATTTGAGTCCCCTACCCTGGTTACCGGATTTATAGACCTCCATCTGGAATTCTTGAACACACATGGATCTATACCAAGGCAGTTAATCAGATCCAGCTCAGTCACAAACCCTTGCATATCATCTGCATACATACTCATTGCATCATATTAACATGTGCTTATTTGTATTTCAGGGTATCCACCTTCCTCTGGTTTTGGTTTTGACCCCATCTGCTATATTGACCTATCTCCACCAGCACTTGTTTCAGCTTGTCAGCCATATACTCCAGTTATTTGCACTAGCCAGCCAGTGGCCCACTTCTCAGCATCTTCATCAGCACTTATTCTACTCAGCCTTCAGTACTCATGGCTCCAAAGAAAAGCAACATCACCTATCATTTCTTCCAACCAGACTTGTCAGACATCAGGAGGATCCAAACCCTGATCACTCCAGATCACATGCCCTTGTTCAGGGAGAGTTATGGAGATATACTGGACATGGTTATGGATATGGATCCATCTCAGAGGAGCCTGATCCACACCTGCATTCAGTTTTATGATCCCCCATTGAGATGTTTCACCTTTCAAGACTTTCAGTTGGGGCCCCTATTAGAAGAATACTCATCCTTGATTGGTTTGCCTATCAAGAGGGAAATCCCTTTCAACCCTGAAATGGTCTTTCCCAGCAATGGAGAGATAGCAAAAGCTTTGCACCTGGAACCTGTATTGATTGAACAACACTTGACCTCTAAAGCTGGGATCCTTGGATTTCACCTGGACTTCCTAATTTCTCAAGCTAGTTTGAAGGCCTCCTTGGGGGAGTGGAAAGCTGTTTGTGCTCTGTTGGCCTTAAGTGTATATGGAATTGTGCTGTTTGCAGATGAGCCTCGATTCATCAGCAAGAATGCAATCCACTTGTTCATCCTGAAGAACCCTGTGCCAACTTTACTGGGTGATCTCTATTACTCAGTCCATCAGAGAAATGAGAAGCAGAGGGGAAGATTGGTGAGGATTTGTGCTCCATTATTCCATGCTTGGCTTCTTAAGCATCTACCCAGGACAGATGCATTCCTCAATCCTCATCAGCAAAGCAACTGGGCTAAGAGGCTCACTACTCTCACTTCAGCAGATATCAGATGGTGTACTCAGAGCACCAAGGGCAGAGATATGATCACCAGCTGTGGGCACTTTCCCAATGTGCCTCTGATAGGAGTTAAGGGAAGTATCAACTACAACCCTCTGCTGTTCAGGAGACAATTGGGTTATGCACTGGTTCATACTCCTAGGGAACAAGACTTGGTGGAGACCCTCTACTGTGAGAACAAGATTAGTTTGACTGCTGTTAGGCAGGCTGCCTGGGCCTGGGATCATGTTCAGACTAAGGGAATCACCATTCTGGGGAAGTGCAATAATGTGGCGTCAGTCCAATATTATGAGTGGTCCCATGCTAGGGCCCAATTCTCTGGAATGCCCTTTACCATAGAAGACATGCCTGAGTCATCTTCAGCACCACCCCCTGCCACTATCAGTTTGGAGGAGTTTGAGAGCTTGAAGGAAAGAAATGAGAAGTTAACTCAAGCATTGCAGAAAACCCTCCGGGAGAGGAGTGAAGGTGTGAGGGAGATTGAGAGATTGGAGAAATTGAGGGTAGAACACTTGACTAAGATTGAGAAGTCTGGGGAGTATATCAACAAGTCTAAAGCTGGTGAGCAGATTCTGAAGAATGCTTGTAAAGAAGCCCAGTTCCAAAGAGCAAGAACAGACTTGTATTTGAAAGAAAGTCAGGCCAGGTGGGTCCGGATCACTGAGGCCCGTACTCTAGAAGACAAGAGAGCTCAAGACAAGATGGAGCAGATGGAAAAAGCCCTGGCAGCAGCCCAGGAGGAAATATCAGAGCTGAAAATCAAAGCAGGATTGAAGAGGTCAAAGGACCAAAAGCAGAATAAGAAGTTGACTGCAGCTGTTGCAACAAGAAACCTTCTCATCAGAAGTCTCACGGAGCGTCCGGCTGATCCTGTGACCGAAGCACTTCTCAAGGAAGTTCGTGAGGATGAGTTTGGCCTTGGAGTTTGATCATTTGCTTGTTGTTGTTCCTTTTCCTTGTACTTTTGCTTTTGTGATGTATTTTGGCCCCTTTGAGGGTTTGTGTTGTAAAATGAACAAATTGTATTATTTCACCTTTGTAATATATTTGTGTTGGTTTCTATCTGGGTTCACATCAAAAGCAACTTCAACAGCCTCATCTTCAAGGGTCTGGAAGGGTCAAAACTGAAGGCCAAACCGGATACCTTGATAGCAAATAAGCATAACTGCATTGCATGCTAACCTTTTATTTGTTTTGTAGGGTTTTGTTTTGTTGTTGCTAACCTCTGTTGTGATGTTCAGGAATTATTGCTCGCCGCCGGGTATTTCCCCTCAACAGGCCACACAGGTACCCAACTAGAAACAACCTTCCGGGAATTCAGATGGATCAGATGCAGCAAGACCTTACGGAGGTCAGAAACCAGATGGCCAACGAAAGGTTGGAGATGAGAACTCAGATAACACAGTTCATGGAAGTAATGAACAACTTAGCTCAAAGCCAGGAGAGGCTCAGAGCTTTGGTAGAAGGGAGGAATCAAGATGAGCCCCACGTGGGAACTGCTGGCACAAGTAACAATGAACGGGTGCAACCCCATGTTAACCCTCCTGTGTTTGGCCCACATCTACATCCTGAGATTAACATTCCTGCAAATGTTCAAGGAACAGCCACTGCAGCCAGAGTACTTCAAGAAGATCCTCAGGAGGACCAATTTACAGTAATGGGTGCTGGAGAGGAAACTTATGATAGACGATTGGAGGAAATAGCTGAGAAGTTGAGGTCCTTAGAATCTCAAAATTCTTTGGGTTTCGACGTTACGGACATGGGTTTGGTAGAAGGGGTCAGGATTCCCCACAAGTTCAAGCCTCCTTGTTTCGAAAAGTATAATGGGACTTCATGCCCCCGAACTCATTTGCAATCATTTCTGGGAAGGCTGAAGGCCTATACAATGGATGAGAAATTGTGGATGTTCTATTTTGAAGATAGCTTGACTGGAGCTTCGAGGGAGTGGTATTCCCATCTGACAAGAGCAACTATTAGATGCTGGAAGGACCTGGCAGAGGCCTTCATCAGACAGTATCAGTATAATCTAGATATGGCACCCAACAGGACCCTCCTAATGGGAATGTCACAGTCATCTAGGGAAAGCTTCAGAGAATATGCTCAAAGATGGAGGCAACTGGCTGCTGCTGTTCAACCACCAATGTCTGAGAGAGAAATGGCAGACATGTTTATGAACACTCTTCAGGGAACGTATATTGACAGGTTAGCTGCTTTCTCTTCCACCAGCTTCGCAGATGTTGTCATAGCTGGGGAGAGAATTGAAAGCCTGTTGAAAATGGGCAAAATTTCCGACAATGGTGCAAGCTCGTCCAGTGGTAC
The DNA here is from genome assembly GCA_963966055.1 of Lathyrus aphaca. Classification (NCBI taxonomy): domain Eukaryota; kingdom Viridiplantae; phylum Streptophyta; class Magnoliopsida; order Fabales; family Fabaceae; genus Lathyrus; species Lathyrus aphaca. Next base: position 169,813,402 of record OZ014523.1, read on the forward strand.
AAGAAAGCCTTTTGCAGGCCCGAGAAGAGCTGGAGAGACCAATGCCATTCACACCAACAGGGGCAGGCCCCAATATGTTCAAAGGTCAATAGCAGCAGTCACTATCCCTGCTCCAGCTCATCCTCAGCCAGTCTATCAACCTCTTCAACAAAACTTCCAACAACAACCTCAGTATCATCAGAATCAGTATCCTCCAAGAAACTTCAACAACAGCAACTCCAACAACAACAATCAACAGAGGCCATTCCAACAGAGGCCGTCTCAAGCTAACCGAGTGATCGATCCGATCCCAATGCCATATGCTGCTTTGCTGCCACAACTTCTGAAACTCAACCTAGTTGAGCTAAGAACGTTGGCACCTCCGGATCCCAACAGTCTACCAAGGAACTATGACTCCAATGCTAGGTGTGCTTTCCACTCGAACGCGCCTGGTCACAGTACAGAAAAATGCAGAGCTCTGCATATGAAGGTACAAGATTTGGTAGACTCCAAGGCTCTGAACTTTGCACCTCCGCCCAATGTCAATAAAAACCCTATGCCAAACCATGGTGGTCCCCGAATTAACGCTATTGAAGAAGACCAACCGTCTTATTTGATAACTAGTGTGGATCAGATCAGGACACCATTGGTGGAAATCAAAGCTCAACTCCGTGAAAACAATATACTTCCGGGGTGTGAACTAGGATGCCCCTACTGCAATATTTCATGGAATGGGTGTGAAGATTTGAGGAATGGCATTGACAGCCTTATTCAGAGTGGCTTACTCCAGATCACTACATCATTTCCGGCAAATCAAGCAACTTCATCAACAACGGTTTCAGAACCTCCTACAAATGCAGCATCTATTGTTCCCGACAATTCTTCAGCACCATCAACAAGTACTTCACCTGTCCTTCCAAATGATCAGTTTACAACAGTTTCTCCTGCTACAACTTCAGCTTCATTCCATTTCGACTCTCCATCAACAACAACAACAGTCCTTCCAACAGTACCCCCTTCAACACCAGCAATCAATCATGAAGATGTCTCCACTGTGACCATATTCTACGATCCTGAAAATAACTCCGCCTACCATTCAGAAGGTGCTGCTCCCACCAGAGCACCAGTTACAATCTTTTACGATCCACAAACGATAACAGTCCCTTCAGCAGCAGCAATCAGTCCAGTCACCGTCACGGTGCCTGGACCCGTACCATATGAAAGCAATAGGGCCATCCCTTGGCACTATGGCTCTGACATATACTGCGAAGGAAAAAGAATCACTCTTGACACATCAACACCTGCACCACAAGTAGATAATGTGGGGGGAGGCGGAGGCTTCACTCGAAGCGGACGTCTCTTCGCTTCACAAGTTCAAAGACCCACTGCCGAAGCAGAAGCTGCTGCCAAGGCAAAAGGAAAAGGCCCGGTGCAGGAAGATCCAGCTGCCCAAGAAGCCCTGAAGACTCCATTCGATCAGGAAGTTGATGAGTTTATGAGGATCATCAAAAAGAGTGATTACAAAATTGTGGATCAACTTCACCAGACGCCATCCAAAATCTCCATCCTCTCACTGCTTATGTGCTCCGAAGCCCATCGGAATGCACTACTCAAAGTCCTGCACGCAGCTTACGTGCCTGAGGAGATAACTGTAAACCAATTGGAAACCGTGGTTGGAAATGTTACTGCTAGCAATGGGCTAGGGTTTACCAATTCTGACCTGACAGTGGATGGCCGCAATCACAACAAAGCCTTGCACATAACCGTGGAATGCAAAGGAGCTGTCCTTTATCATGTGCTGGTGGACACAGGTTCTTCCCTGAATGTCTTACCCAAGAAGGCTCTGGTGAAGCTTGAATATGATGGAGTGGCATTGAGACCCAGCAACCTGGTGGTACGAGCCTTTGATGGTTCGAAGAGGTCGGTTCTGGGAGAGATTGAACTGCCCGTGACAATTGGCCCACAGACCTTTAAAACTATCTTTTATGTGATGGACATTCAGCCCGCCTACAGCTGTTTGTTGGGTAGACCCTGGATTCACGCCGCTGGCGCAATAACGTCTACCCTTCACCAAAAGTTAAAATTTGAGTGGGAAGGCCAAGTTGTCACTATCTGTGGAGAGGAGGACATTTTTGTCAGCCACCTGGCAACCTATAAGTACATTGAAATGGATGGAGAGATCCATGAAACAATGAGCCAGGGGTTTGAAGCCTTGAATGTGAATGAAGCATCTGCTATATCTGGTACCCCAATGTCATCTTACCAACAAGCCCGAAAGGTTGTTGAGGAAGGAACTGCCCTAGGCTGGGGCAGGGTTTTAGCTGTGGAGGAGAAGAAGGACAAGTTTGGGTTGGGTTACAAACCAACTCAACATCAAGCAAAGGCTGCTACAGAGCCTGGTTTCGTCAGTGGGGGGATGCTTACCCCTGATGCTATCAACTGTCTGGAAGACGAGCTGGAAGAGGAGCGCAATCTGGAGAATTGGATTCGTCCAAAGATCCCGGGGAGCAGTGTCTCGAACTGGTCTTCCCAGGAAATTATAAGTGTTACTCATGCAGAGTAATTATTATTTCCTGTATTTTTATAAGCATGCATCAAAGTCTTGCATCTTGCCCAAGATGACAAGACTCATTTTGTAATCAGGGCCATCTGTACTTTTGTGCAAACAAGATTAAATTAATGAAATATCAGACATCTTTTTGCAAACGAGTCTTTTTCTTTTCTGCTCACTGTTTTTCCTTTTTTCTTTTTGTACAAAAAATAAATGGCGGTGTTTTCAAAATAATAACTTCATTTCACTTTTTTTCTAAAGCAAGATTAAAATCAATCACTAAAATGAACCAACTTAACCCTTGCAGAGAGTGCCTTCCAGACAGCACCGACAACAACACGGCTATGACATCGTATGACTTTGACAATCCAATCAATCAAGCTGATGAAGGGGTTGATGAAGAGTATGAGCTTCCTGAAGAGCTAGCCAGGTTGTTGAGACAAGAGGAAAAGGTCATTACTCCTCACCAGGAGGAGATTGAAGTGATTAATCTTGGTACCGACGAAGACGTGAAAGAGGTTAAAATCGGGGCCTGCCTGCAAGACTCGGTGAAGAGACGACTGATAGATCTGCTTCAAGAGTATGTTGATGTGTTTGCTTGGTCGTATCAAGACATGCCAGGGTTGGATACTGATATAGTTGTGCACAAGCTGCCTTTGAGGGAAGAATGCCCACCAGTTAAACAGAAGCTGCGTCGAACTCGCCCAGACATGGCTATGAAAATCAAGGAAGAGGTACAAAAGCAATGGGACGCCGGATTCCTTGCTGTAACTAGCTATCCGCCGTGGGTTGCTAACATAGTACCTGTGCCTAAGAAGGATGGCAAAGTAAGAATGTGTGTTGATTACCGGGATCTGAACAGAGCCAGCCCGAAAGACGACTTCCCATTACCTCACATTGATGTATTGGTGGATAATACGGCTCAGTTCTCGGTATTCTCCTTCATGGATGGATTTTCAGGATATAATCAGATCAAGATGTCACCTGAAGACATGGAGAAGACAACATTCATTACACCTTGGGGCACGTTCTGTTACAAAGTGATGCCATTCGGACTGAAGAATGCTGGTGCCACATATCAACGGGCTATGGTGACATTATTCCACGATATGATCCACAAGGAAATAGAATGCTATGTGGATGATATGATCGCCAAGTCCCTTACAGAAGAAGACCATCTGGTGAATCTGCTCAAATTATTCAAGCGTCTGAGGAAATACCAATTGAAGCTGAACCCCAACAAATGCACATTCGGGGTGCGATCCGGTAAGCTGCTGGGCTTTATTGTAAGCGAGAAGGGGATTGAGGTTGATCCAGATAAAGTCAAGGCTATACAAGAAATGCCTGCACCGAAAACTGAGAAAGAGGTTCGAGGGTTCTTAGGTCGATTGAACTACATTTCAAGGTTCATATCTCACCTTACAGCAACCTGTGAACCCTTGTTCAAGCTGTTAAGAAAAGAACAAACGGTCAGGTGGAACGAAGACTGCCAGAAAGCTTTTGACAAGATCAAGGAGTATTTACAAGAACCTCCAATCCTTATGCCTCCAGTCGAAGGAAGACCTCTGATAATGTACTTGACAGTATTAGAAGAGTCGATGGGGTGTGTGCTGGGCCAGCATGACGAGTCTGGTCGAAAAGAGTATGCAATATACTACCTAAGCAAAAAGTTTACCGACTGTGAACAACGTTATTCACTGCTCGAGAAAACTTGCTGTGCTTTAGCGTGGGCTGCTCGCCGACTAAGGCAGTATATGCTGACCCACACTACCTTATTAATCTCAAAAATGGATCCAGTTAAGTACATTTTTGAGAAGCCAGCTCTTACCGGACGGGTTGCAAGATGGCAAATGATTCTCACAGAATACGACATCCAGTACACCTCTCAGAAGGCCATCAAGGGCAGTGTACTATCTGAATATCTTGCTGAGCAACCCATTGATGATTACCAGCCTATGAGATTTGACTTCCCTGATGAAGACATCATGTTCATTAAATCAAAAGATCACGAGGAGCCTGTTCACACTGAAGGGCCTGACCCGGAAGAAGAATGGACTATGATGTTTGATGGGGCTGTTAATATGAATGGTCGTGGTGTTGGTGCAGTACTCATTACACCTAAAGGAGTTCACATGCCTTTCTCGGCAAGACTCACTTTCAACTGCACTAACAACGAAGCTGAATACGAAGCTTGCATTATGGGTCTTGAGGAAGCTATTGACCTCAGGATCAAGACGTTGACCGTATTCGGAGATTCAGCTCTGGTAATCAATCAAACCAACGGCAAATGGTACACCCACCAGGATCATCTGATACCTTACAGGGATTATACAAGGAGGTTATTGACTTTCTTCACAACAGTCAAGCTTGAGTATATCCCTCGGGACGAGAATCAATTTGCAGATGCTCTTGCTACCATTTCATCCATGATCAAAGTTCAAGCTGCTAACTTTGTACCTCAGATTTCAGTATCGAGACTTGATAGACCAGCATATGTATTTGCAGCAGAGGTTGTCAAAGACGATAAGCCTTGGTTTCAGGACATTAAATGCTTCTTGGAGGATCAGACATACCCACCTGGGGCATCTTCCAATGATAAGAAGACTTTGAGAAGGCTTGCTGGTAGCTTCTTTCTGAACACTGATGGATCTTTATACAAAAGGAACTTTGATATGGTACTCCTCAGATGTGTTGACAAGACGGAAGCAGGTTTGTTGATGCATGAAGTGCACGAAGGATCGTTTGGTACCCATGCCGGAGGGCATGCCATGGCTAAAAAGTTGTTAAGATCAGGTTATTACTGGACCACAATGGATGCAGACTGTTGTGCTTACGCCAGGAAATGCCACAAATGCCAGATCTACGCAGATAAGGTGCATGTGCCTCCCAATCCTTTGAACATCATGTCTTCACCTTGGCCTTTTGCCATGTGGGGCATTGATATGATTGGCAAGATTGAGCCAACTGCTTCAAATGGCCACAGATTCATCCTGGTCGCCATTGACTATTTCACCAAGTGGGTTGAAGCAGCCTCATATGCTAATGTTACAAGACAAGTGGTAGCCAGATTTCTGAAGAGAGATATCATCTGTCGGTATGGAGTGCCCGAGCGAATCATTACTGATAATGGTTCCAATCTCAACAACAAAATGATGGCAGAACTGTGCCAGGACTTCAAGATCCAACATCACAATTCTTCTCCTTACAGACCAAAGATGAACGGCGCTGTTGAGGCAGCAAATAAGAATATCAAGAAGATTGTGCAGAAGATGGTAATCACATACAAAGACTGGCACGAAATGCTACCATTTGCCTTGCATGGGTACCGCACATCAATTAGAACATCCACTGGGGCAACACCGTATCAACTTGTATATGGTATGGAAGCAGTCCTACCTGTTGAAGTCGAACTACCCTCGTTACGGGTATTAATGGATGTTAAACTGAGTGAAGCAGAATGGGTTCGGTCCCGATTCGAACAACTAAGTCTGATCGAAGAGAAAAGATTGGCTGCAATCTGTCACGGGCAGTTATATCAGAAGAGAATGAAGAAGGCCTTCGATCAGAAAGTCAGGCACCGAGAGTACCAAGTGGGAGATCTTGTGCTGAAAAGAATCCTCCCTCATCATACAGACCACAGGGGAAAATGGACTCCAAATTATGAAGGACCATTCGTTGTAAAGAAAGTTTTCTCTGGTGGAGCACTGATGCTCAGCACCATGGATGGTGAAGATTTCCCGTCCCCTGTGAATTCAGATGCAGTTAAAAAATACTTCGCGTAAAATGACCCGCTGGACATAAAAACAGAACGTAAGTCCAGGCAAAAATAGGGCATCCCGGCGAGTCAAAAACAGAATAAAAGACTCGGGCAAAAGTAAGGGAAATAAATGAAAAAATGTACACCCGCTGAGTTGAAAAGCCGCATCGGACAGCTCAGGCAAAAATGGGTATCCCGATGGATTGAAAACCCGAAAGGGCGATCCATGCAAAACAAGGGAATAAGCGAACAACTGCATTCTGAGTTCGTCTGTATCACCTACAACTTGGTAAGCTTCAAAGGATCAAGCTTCAACCAGAATCAACTCTCTCCAGAAAGCAAGACGAGAAGAACGTCATTGTCATACGAGTCATAGCAGAAGAGGAAGCTCCCTCAAAGCGTCGTCAACACCGCCAGCACTTTATTGCTCAATTTGTAACAATTTCCTCATTTCAGGAGATATGTTCCTTTGACTGTATCTTGCCAATTCAGGGCACATGAATTAATAAAATCCGATTCTCAGTCATGTCTTGTTTTACATTTATGTTTCGCAAAAAAGTTTTCTGATATCTCTAAAAATGTAATTGCATAAGTACAGATGCCCTTCTCTAAAATAAAAAAAAAATAAATAAAACACATGCTTACGGGAAGTGTGATTATTCTCGAAAGTACTTAACTCCTATGACGGAATCCAGTAAGGGATACCTCGGGACCTTTTGTGCGTTCCATTATCTTTGCAGGATTGCAGGTATCCAGAACGCAACCTGGGGCATGCAGGTTACGTCTCAGCAAGTAGGCGAATCATTATCAACTCGGTCTATCTTCCACGTGGCACTGGAAGGTGTCCATTTCCCCAACGGAGCTGCCAAATCAGCATACACTCAATCTCAGCATCCGAGATGCTCTTTCCCCAGCTGAGTTGCTCCCCATTGCTTTCCCCAGCTGAGTTGCCTCTCACAATTCCCCAGCCGAGTTGCCTTGTCATCCTCAGTTGAATACAGAAGACATGAAATCATCTCCCCACAGAGTTCCAGCCTCTATCCAGAAGAGCAACGCATGAAGAGATCACAACAGAGTGAAGAAAGCTTCTACAAACCCCAGCTGGGTCCCGTATTACAGGGATATGTCAACCAGTGACCCGTGTCCCCAAGCAGATATATCATTAGATCTATCAATGATCTCATCCCCAGCTGGGATGTTCACTTCAGGCAGATCAACCAGAAATCTTCGCAACAACGGGATCCGAATCCTGGATCGGCGCCTCTTTGCATAATCATGGCATCCGCATCATATTCACCCCCCAGAGCGTAGCATTCCGTCTAATACGGAGCATTACGGCAAAAATCAAATGCATAGCATAATCATAAGTCAGGTTGTGAATTAAACGCTTGTGAATACAGATTCCTTTCCCCCAAAATCCCCATCGGAATCCCAGCAAAAGCAGTTGCCCCACAATTACAGACACCAGTATATACACCTCTTGGCACCCGTCCGTGTCATCTTTCCCCAGTAAAGTCGCCTGAACACCCTTTATAAACAAATCACCCTCATTACAGATACATCCTGACACCCGTCCGTGTCATATCCCAGCAGAAAGCCAAAGGCATCCTCTTTGCACTCACATATACTTATATACACCCTTTTTGACACCCGTCCATGTCATATCCCCAGCGCAGTCGCGAACACCTTCCTCACCCATACACTTGTTAATATCATACTTTTCTCTCCTGACACTCGTCCGTGTCACTATCCCCAGCAGATAAACACTCATCTATACAATACAATACTCACTACTCATGGTACGCTTATACAGATACTTGTCCGTATCTTGTATGCATCATCACTCACACCCCCCCCCCACAGATTCGGCAGTAGTCCTTGTTCATTGTTAACCAGTTGATACCCGTCCGTATCATCATCTCTGAACGTGTGTCAGTTTGTTTCTACATGATACTCGTCCGTATCATAGTCCTAAGGATGCTCGTCCGCATCTTTAATCTATACACAATACCAAACACTTATACCTTTTGTTTCTTGGATGTAAATGCTCGTCCGTGTTTATTTTATCCCCGGTAGATCACCAACAAATTTCCTTTTTATCTAACACTCGTCCTGTGTTATGATACCTTTGAGAGCAGCCGTACCCTGCTGAGTGGTCGTCCTCCACTTCTTGATGTTCGTCCTCCATCATGCTCATCCGATGGCCGTCCCCATCGTTGTTTTTAGCAGCCGTCCCCTGCTAGGTGGTCGTCCTCCACCTTTTGATGATCGTCCTTCATCACTTTATCCAATGGCCGTCCCCATTGTTGATTTTGGTTATCTGGCATTCGTCCTATGTCATGAGAAACCTCGAGAGCAGCCGTACCCTGCTGAGTGGTCGTCCTCCACTTCTTGATGGTCGTCCTCCATCATGCTCGTCCGATGGCCGTCCCCATCGTTGACCTTATCTATCCGATGGTCGTCCCCATCGTTGATATTTTCGGCAGTCGTACCCTGCCAGGTGGTCGTCCTCCACCTTTGATGGCCGTCCCCATCATATTTCTTTCATTCCCAACAGAGCAGCCGTCCCCTGCTAGGTGATCGTCCTTCGCCTTTGATGGCCGTACCCCATCATCTGTTTATTTCATTTATTCTTTAACCCGATGGCCGTCCCCGTCGTGGTCCCTTTTCCTTTTTAGCCCGATGGCCGTCCCCATCGTTGGTTACTTGACCTTTATGAACTTGATGGCCGTCCCCGTCATGTTTCATTAATCCCCAGAGAACTTCGCAGCTTTATCTTGATGGCCGCCCCCATCATAATATCCTATTTTTCCCAGCTAGTCGGCCGTCCCCGTCTTGGCTTTACTTGTTTTTCCCCATCTAGTCGGCCGTCCCCGTCTTAGCTTTACCTTTTATCCCCAGCATGTCGGCCGTCCCCGTCATCGCTTTATTTCCTGCACTTTACCAGCATGTCGGCCGTCCCCGTCATCGCTTTGCTTCACATACCACTTTACCCAGCAGTCTTTCTCTGCTCGACGGTCGTCCTTCGTCGCCCATACTTTACAATATACTTTATTTTGCCTTTACAATCTATACCCCTTTTCTTCTTCATTCTGTGAGTGCAAATTTTGGACTGTCTTTGGTATTCAACCACAAGTTATCTTGTTCGCCTGTTAAGCCGTCGCTTACAACCTGCACAGCTAACTCATGCTTGAATAGGGGCAGCTGTAAACACCCCAAATTTGCCCTCACCCATTCACACCATGGCTTGTGATCATCTCATATGCATAAATACAATCATATCATCTCACATCTCATTTTTGATTCACTGCATAGCTTCTAAGGCATCTGCACCTAGGGTTTGTGATCTGAGCAATCCCAAGGCATCTTGAGACATTTCAAAGGCCACCAATCCACTCAAAGGGACCCATGTGTGTTCTTACATCATATTCCATCTCCTCAAAGTCAAAAATGCAGAGGAATCACAAGAGCTAGGGTTTGAATGGATGCAGAGCCAGGATGAACTGCACAGTTGACTGAAAATTAGGGTTTTGGTTTCAGAGGCCATAACTCCAAATTTTTTGGTCATTCTTGTTTCCATTGGTCTCTATATGGTATAGGGAGTATGCATATCAATTTTCATGAAGAAACTCCATGGGGAAGTCATCTGATCAAGAGTTGACTTTCTGGACAAGTCAGTGCAAAATCAGGGCATCTGAGGCCCCCAATGACCCAACCAATGGGTGATCTTCATCATTTTGAGTGTATATGATCTTTATTTGATCATGGAAGAAGTTTGAAGTTCATAGAAATCAAGAATTTAGGGTTTTTGCAAATGTTGACTTTTGGGCATAGTTGACTTTTCAAGAATGCATCATTTTAGGTCATTTTTCAAGCCTTGATTCATGATTCAAGAATGCTTCAAATGGAAAAACTTTGGTCATGAAAGTTGTAGATCTCATCTTTCCCTTTTCAAAAAGTACAAGAACATGATCAAACTCTTCTTGGATCAAAAGTTATGGCAATGCAAAGTTGGCAAAAATCATTGTTTTTCAAGTTAGGCACCAAAGGGGAACTTTGCAAAAACTTGAACTAATGCATATTGTGACCTCTAATCCACTCCAAACCAGCATGTAAGCATTCTCTAAGTCCTAAAAATCAGATTTGAACCAAGTTTGCCTATGGTTTCATGTTTGGTTATGCAAAAGATCACATGTGAAACCTAAGCTAACCAACTTGCAAAACACTCATGATCACCTCTCACCAACTTGATGCATTGGCTGCTGAGCTTTGCTAGGCCTCTCCCTCACCTTTGCTGCGCCAGCCATGCCTTGTACTTGCCTAGACTTTGAGCCATGCCTCACTTACACAAAAGTTGACTTTTTGGCAAAAGCAAACATCCCAATCAATAAAGGACATGTCACATCTCCCAGCCACTTGCAATTGTTTATGCTATCCAAATGCTGGCCAAAACATAAGATACACAAGGCTGAAAACATCTCATTCACAACTTACACAAAAACCTCCCATTTTGCAACTTGCCTCGAATCCCTTCACACAGCAAGCAAACACTAAAACTCTCTTCACCATTCATCTCACCTCACTTCATAGACAAGAAATCATCCAAAGCACAAGCCTGAAACAGCCTGAACACTCCATTACCATTCTTCACTCTCATTCTGCAGATTCATTCGAATCTCCTTCCATAAGCCACAAACAACCAAACAAACCTTGCAAAGCTTCTCTACACATCCTCTGGACCTCAAACCATCATCCACCATGGCCTGAATCCTCCAGAATCACCATATCCATTGTTGACTGAGCTTGAAGCAGTTCCATTCGAATCTCCTTCTCCAGCCAACACAAACTCATTTTGGGCATTCAAGCATCTTTGGGGGATCAAGTGGAGCAGCTTACATCAAAGGAAGTGGCCAGAAAGTTCCTAAACTGAAAGCTTCAAATCTCAGGTAGCTCGAAAATAATTTTTTCCAGAAATCATTTTTATTGTTACAAACCTGTTCTTTGTGTTGTCCTGATCATCCTGGTGCCATTAGTTTTTGAAATGGTTGTGTTTTGAGCATTTAATTGAACTCTGAAGCTTGCGTGACCTAAAACTTTTTCTCTTCGATTCAGTTGATTTAGAGAAAATAAATTTGTTTTAGGTTAGGGGTTTGGTTCGTGAGGATGAGAGGAGCATTTCCCTGGTCTTAGATTTCATTTTTGTTACGTTTTTAGGAAGTTTGAAATTTTCAGGTGAGCTTCTGGCCGGAGAAGACGACCGGAAGTCTTCTCCGGCCACCTGAATGTGATTAGGGCATAATCCCAGTCATTAATGCTACTTTGAATTTAGGCCATAGGATCCTTGACTTTCCTTGACTTCGCGCGCAGATAGATGGTCCAGATCACTTCATTTGCCCTAATCTTATTTAATTAGAATAATCATAATTAATTAAGCCAGAAGCAATCTAGACCTTTCATCCTGGCGCGCAGTCAATGCTTTTGAACCCAGCTTCAATCTCATCCGTCCAATCTGATTACTTTTCATTTTTATTTGTTTTATTTCCTTTTATTTCATTTTAACTTGCATATTTATTTTAAAATAGTTAAAAATTCATAAAAATTATGAGACTTTTTCCTTAAAGTTTTATTAATTTTTATGACACAAAAATATTTTTATTTTATTTTTTATCATTAAAAAAGTATTTTTAAATGTTTAAAAGATTATTTTTAATTGATTAATGGGAATTAATTAATTAAAAATACTTTTAAGTATTTAAAAATTACAAAAAAATTCATGAAATGTTCTAAGACATTTAGAAACATTGTCCAACCTTCAAACCAAATTTCTTTTTGGATCTTGATGCATTTTGAGAATTTTCCATTGAATTAAATCATTTTTTATGCATTATTTTGATCATATGTTTGAAAATTCATTTCTGCCTTTTGGTGAAGGTTGAGACATTGATTCTTTTTGCTTTGTGTTGAGTTTAGCATGTATTTTCAAAGATAAAAAGGCCATGAATTGTTCTTGCATTTCCTAATTGATTGGCATTTCTTTTGTTAAGAACCCTTAAAAACCCTAAAAACTTGCAAAATTCATAACTTGAGTTTGGTTGAGAGTTGAGAGCTCCCCTTTGGGCAGTAGATCATCATAGGCCTAGGGTTTCTTTGGGTAGCATTTTCCATTTTTTATCTTAGGGTTTGCTTCTGTTTTGGATTTTGGTTTGGTGTTTGATCCATGAACCCTAATTTGGGCTTTCTCTTGCATCCTTCTTGCATTTCCTTGCATAACATGACTTGTCTTTGCATTTTGTGCATTCTTGTGATCCATTTGACATCTTAAGACATATAGAAAGCATGTTTGATCATTGCATTACATATTTGCCATGTCATTTGTCTTGTATGATTCATAACTTTCCATGCTTGTTCATGCTCCTTAGCTTGCATCATTTGCATTCATGATCTTGTATGAGCATCTCCATATGTTGTCTCATGTTCATAGCACCTCATAGCATCATAATCATCAGCAACATGCTTCTGGTTTTGCTTGGTCCCATGTCATTTCATCTCATCTTGCATTGCATTGCTTTTCTGTCTAACATTTCAGGTGGTAAGTAAACTTGAGAAGTGAATTTGCCTTCACTTCTCATACCTTTTCTTTTCATCTCTCTTGCATCCATTGCTGCATTTTTGTTTGTGTATGAGTTTGAGCTTGCTCATTCTTGTTCCTCCCACTTTCTTTCTTCAAGTGACTTGACTTCTTGAATGAAGCAAGTCACTTTGCTTCTCTTGATCCTGTTCATCTGCTTCCTGGTGGTTCTTCTGAAGATTGTTCTTGAAAGCCTCACAAACCTTAGGATCATCCAAGCATGACAATGAATTAGGGTTTTGATTAGTCCCCCCATAGTCTTACCTTTGTGTCTCTCTTTGAGTCTCCTCTTCTCACCTCATAATCAGGGACTAAACCCTAAAGGCTTTAATACTTTATGATTAAGCTTATGCCTGCATCCTTCTCTTAGGATGGAGTGTATAACTTTAATCCTAAGTATTAAACCCTTAAGGTGTTTAAATATCTTAATCAATTCATCTAATAAATATCAAGACATTACACTTGTAACTTGGGCCTTGCATTAGGGTTCTAATTCTTCCTTAAGTGGTTAAGAAGGACTAACCCTAGTGTTAATGGACAAGTCCACCTCAAGTTGTCTTACAAACCATAAAAAAGCACTTCATCATCATACCATTAAATAAAATCCACTTAATCAAAGGCTTGTTTTGTCATGGGTTTAATCCCTAATCATGGATTAAGTTGAGGAGTTTTTCTCAACTTAAACATTCTCATCTATTATCCTTCTTTTAGGATGGTGTAATGAGTCTGTTTAATCCTTGATTATGGCTTAACCTCATTACTCAACACTAAACAAAAACACCAAAAACATCTAAATAATCACAAGTAGGTTAATGATCTTAATCCTACACCAAAGATGATTAAGTGTGAGAATCTGACTTCACGCTTAAGGTAATTCTCATTACCCCTAATCAGAGGGAAGATGTGATGAGTTTACTAAATCCATTGGTTTAGACTTAAGCTCATTTTCTTATGACAAAAAATCAAAAAAAAAGAAATAAAAGACTGAAAACTCAAAAACAAGCAATAATCGTCTCCTTCGGGATTCTTTTCTCATCATCTTCACTCACAAACGAGAACTTGCTTCTTCCGCCTAATGCAAGACAGTTAGCACCTGAGCCAGACAGGTCATACACTTGAGCATAGACAAGCAAGCAGTTCACAAGTCAATTCACCTTTCAGTCTCTTTGGGTCGAACTACGGTGTTCTGACTTCCTCATTGCACGAGAGGATACGTAGGCATAACTTAACGGTTATCGAACAAAAGTCTCTGTACATTCCCCCTCTTTCAGCTTCATTCTTTTAAGCCTCATTATCTTGAGAAATTCATTCTCATTCTTACACTGACACTGTACATTTACACATATCACATTTCTTTTACACTGACACCTGTACATTCCTTTCCAGCTCATTTATACACAGATTGCACTGACACTACCCTTTTAAAACACAAATCTTTTAAGCGTGGATCCCGTCGAGTACGGCGGACAATCTGGGTGCTAATACCTTCCCAGGTTGTAACCAACCCCCTTTCTCAGTCTCTCTGGTTCGCAAACCGTCTTATCCATCTCTTTCTAGGCTTATGCAGCATTGCCTTTCCTCCGGGATAAAAATGCCTAGCTGGCGACTCTTTTCATCTCCAGTGAGTTCACGGCTGTGTGTCCTCACTGTTCCCTTCGCCGACCGTTCGCGCTTGTACCGGGATGCAAATCTTTGGGAGCGACACCGTCGTTTATTCTTCACTATGGTTACCTTGCTACCTCGGGTTTTCGTTTATTCTTCCCGAAGGTTATCTCATTTTTGGGTCGTCGTTTATTCTTCCCAAAGCCAACTTACCTTGGGTCATCGTTTATTCTTCCTAATGGTTATCTTATTAACTCAGGCCGACGTTTATTCTTCCCTGTAGGTTATCTCATTTTTATGCCGTCGTTTATTCTTCCTAAAATCCTACTTACCTTGGGCCGTCGTTTATTAGTCCAAACGGTTATCTTGTTACCTCGGGCCGTCGTTTATTCTTCTCGCAGGTTATCTCATTTTGGGCCTTTGTTTATTCTTCCCAAAAGTCAACTTACCTTGGGCCGTCGTTTATTCTTCCCAATGGTTATCTTGTTACCTCGTGCCGTCGTTTATTCTTCCCGCAGGTTATCTCATTTTGG
Source organism: Lathyrus aphaca (assembly GCA_963966055.1). Lineage (NCBI taxonomy): Eukaryota > Viridiplantae > Streptophyta > Magnoliopsida > Fabales > Fabaceae > Lathyrus > Lathyrus aphaca. The sequence continues at coordinate 169,828,452 of OZ014523.1, forward strand.
GCCGTCGTTTATTCTTCCCAATGGTTATCTTGTTACCTCGGGCCGTCGTTTATTCTTCCCGGAGGTTATATCATTTTGTCCCGTCGATTATTCTTCCCAAAAATCAACTTACCTTGGGCCGTCGTTTATTCTTCCCAATGGTTATTTTGTTATCTCGGGCCGTCGTTTATTCTTCCCGAAGGTTATCTCATTTTGGGCCGTCGTTTATTCTTCCCAAAAGTCAACTAACCTTGGGCCATCGTTTATTCTTCCCAATGGTTATCTTGTTACATCGGGCCATCGTTTATTCTTCCCGAAGGTTATCTCATTTTGGGCCGTCGTTTATTCTTCCCAAAAGTCAACTTACCTTGGGCCGTCGTTTATTCTTCACAAAGGTTATCTTATTACCTCGGGCCATCGTTTATTCTTCCCGAAGGTTATCTCATTTTTGGGCCGTCGTTTATTCTTCCCAAAAGCCAACTTACCTTGGGCCATCGTTTATTCTTCCCAATGGTTATCTTGTTACCTCGGGCCGTCATTTATTCTTCCCGAAGGTTATCTCATTTTGGGCCGTTGTTTATTCTTCCCAAAAGCCAACTTACCTTGGGCCTTCGTTTATTCTTCCCAATGATTATATTATTACCTCGGGCTGTCGTTTATTCTTCCCGAAGGTTATCTCATTTTTGGCCCGTCGTTTATTCTTCCCAAAAGTCAACTTACCTTGGGTCGTCGTTTATTCTTCCCAATGGTTATCTTATTACCTCAGGCCGTCGTTTATTCTTCCTGAAGGTTATCACATTTTTGGGGCGTCGTTTATTCTTCCCAAAAGTCAACTTATCTTGGACCGTCGTTTATTCTTTCCAAAACCCAACTTACCTCGGGCCGTCGTTTATTCTTCCCAATGGTTATCTTGTTATCTCGGGTCGTCGTTTATTCTTCCCGAAGGTTATCTCATTTTAGGCCGTCGTTTATTCTTTCCAAAAGTCAACTTACCTTGGGTCGTCGTTTATTCTTCCCAATGGTTATCTTGTTACATCGGGCCATCGTTTATTCTTCCCGAAGGTTATCTCATTTTGGGCCGTCGTTTATTCTTCCCAAAAATCAACTTACCTTGGGCCGTCGTTTATTCTTCCCAATGGTTATTTTGTTACCTCGGGCCATCGTTTATTCTTCCCGAAGGTTTTCTCAATTTTGGGCCGTCGTTTATTCTTCCCAAAAGCCAACTTACCTTGGGCCATCGTTTATTCTTCCCAATGGTTATCTTGTTACCTCGGGCCGTCATTTATTCTTCCTGAAGGTTATCTCATTTTGGGCCGTTGTTTATTCTTCCCAAAAGCCGACTTACCTTGGGCCTTCGTTTATTCTTCCAAATGATTATATTATTACCTCGGGCTGTCGTTTATTCTTCCCGAAGGTTATCTCATTTTTGGCCCGTCGTTTATTCTTCCCAAAAGTAAACTTACCTTGGGTCGTCGTTTATTCTTCCCAATGGTTATCTTATTACCTCAGGCCGTCGTTTATTCTTCCCGAAGGTTATCACATTTTTGGGCCGTCGTTAATTCTTCCCAAAAGTCAACTTATCTTGGACCTTCGTTTATTCTTTCCAAAAGCCAACTTACCTCGGGCCGTCGTTTATTCTTCCCAATGGTTATCTTGTTACCTCGGGCCGTCGTTTATTCTTCCTGAAGGTTATCTCATTTTGGGCCGTCGTTTATTCTTCACAAAAGCCAATTTACCTTGGGCCGTTGTTTATTCTTCCCAATGCTTATTAACTCAGGCCGACGTTTATTCTTCCCTGTAGGTTATCTCATTTTTATCCCGTCGTTTATTCTTCCTAAAAGCCAACTTACCTTGGGCCGTCGTTTATTATTCCAAACGGTTATCTTGTTACCTCGGGCCGTCGCTTATTCTTCTCGCAGGTTATCTCATTTTGGGCCTTCGTTTATTCTTCCCAAAAGTCGACTTACCTTGGGCCGTCGTTTATTCTTCCCAATGGTTATCTTGTTACCTCGGACCGTCGTTTATTCTTCCCGCAGGTTATCTCATTTTGGGCCGTCGTTTATTCTTCCCAATGGTTATCTTGTTACTTCGGGCCGTCGTTTATTCTTCCCGAAGGTTATCTCATTTTGGGTCGTCATTTATTCTTCCCAAAAGTCAACTTACCTTGGGTCATCGTTCATTCTTCCCAATGGTTATCTCGTTACCTCAGGCCGTCATTTATTCTTCCCGAAGGTTATTTCATTTTGGGTCGTCGTTTATTCTTCCCAAAAGTCAACTTACCTTGGGTCATCGTTCATTCTTCCCAATGGTTATCTCGTTACCTCGGGCCGTCGTTTATTCTTCCCGAAGTTATCTCATTTTGGGCCGTCATTTATTCATCTCAAATGTCAACTTACCTTGGGCCGTCATTTATTCTTTCCAATGGTTATTTTTTTACCTCGGGCCGTCGTTTATTCTTCCCGAAGGTTATCTCATTTTGGGCCGTCATTTATTCTTTCCAAAAGCCAACATACCTTGGGTCGTCGTTTATACTTCCCAATGGATATTTTGTTACCTCGGGCCGTCGTTTATTCTTCCCGAAGGTTATCTCATTTTGGGCCGTCATTTATTCTTCCCAAAAGTCAACTTACCTTGGGTCGTCGTTTATTCTTCCCAATGGTTGTCTTGTTACCTCGGGTCGTCGTTTATTCAACCCGAAGGTTATCTCATTTTGAGTCGTCGTTTATTCTTCCCAAAAGTCAACTTACCTTGGGCCGTCTTTTATTCTTCCCAATGGTTATTTTGTTGCCTTGGGCCGTCGTTTATTCTTCCCGATGGTTGTCTCACCTTGGGCCGTTGTTTATTCTTCCGAAGGGTTGTTATCTCATTTTTGGGTCGTCGTTTATTCTTCCTAGAAATCAACTTACCTTTGGCCATCGTTTATTCTTCCCATTGGTTATCTTGTTACCTCGGGCCGTCGTTTATTCTTCCCGCAGGTTATCTCATTTTTGGGTCGTCGTTTATTCTTCCCAGAAATCAACTTACCTTGGACCGTCGTTTATTCTTCCCAATGGTTATCTTGTTACCTCGGGCCGTCATTTATTCTTCCCGATGGTTATCTCATTTTGGGTCGTCATTTATTCTTCCCAAAAGTCAACTTACCTTGGGTCATCGTTCATTCTTCCCAATGGTTATCTCGTTACCTCAGGCCGTCATTTATTCTTCCCGAAGGTTATTTCATTTTGGGTCGTCGTTTATTCTTCCCAAAAGTCAACTTACCTTGGGTCATCGTTCATTCTTCCCAATGGTTATCTCGTTACCTCGGGCCGTCGTTTATTCTTCCCGAAGTTATCTCATTTTGGGCCGTCATTTATTCATCTCAAAAGTCAACTTACCTTGGGCCGTCATTTATTCTTTCCAATGGTTATTTTTTTACCTCGGGCCGTCGTTTATTCTTCCCGAAGGTTATCTCATTTTGGGCCGTCATTTATTCTTTCCAAAAGCCAACATACCTTGGGTCGTCGTTTATACTTCCCAATGGATATTTTGTTACCTTGGGCCGTCGTTTATTCTTCCCGAAGGTTATCTCATTTTGGGCCGTCATTTATTCTTCCCAAAAGTCAACTTACCTTGGGTCGTCGTTTATTCTTCCCAATGGTTGTCTTGTTACCTCGGGTCGTCGTTTATTCAACCCGAAGGTTATCTCATTTTGAGTCGTCGTTTATTCTTCCCAAAAGTCAACTTACCTTGGGCCGTCTTTTATTCTTCCCAATGGTTATTTTGTTGCCTTGGGCCGTCGTTTATTCTTCCCGAAGGTTGTCTCACCTTGGGCCGTTGTTTATTCTTCCCAAGGGTTGTTATCTCATTTTTGGGTCGTCGTTTATTCTTCCTAGAAATCAACTTACCTTTGGCCATCGTTTATTCTTCCCATTGGTTATCTTGTTACCTCGGGCCGTCGTTTATTCTTCCCGCAGGTTATCTCATTTTTGGGTCGTCGTTTATTCTTCCCAGAAATCAACTTACCTTGGACCGTCGTTTATTCTTCCCAATGGTTATCTTGTTACCTCGGGCCGTCGTTTATGCTTCCCGCAGGTTATCTCATTTTTGGGTCGTCGTTTATCCTTCCCAAAAATATCATCTCCATATTTAAGAAGCATATCAGAAGACTCTTTATTCAAATGGCATCTTTAAGCCCATTCAAGCGTCACGATCAACCAACATCATCATTCTACACACCAGCGAGTGCAAATTTTTGGGCTTTTATGTTCAATCCCCTTCAATCTTCAAGTCACGAATGGCGTACATGCCAATCTAACTCCTCAGATTCCAGAAAATTGAACAAGGGGAAGCTGTGGCACCCCAAAATTTTCCCTCCCACAATCAAGACAATATCTCTCAAGACTTTTAAATGATTATAAGGTCCTCAAGACTCCGAAGTGATCAAGAAGTATGGAAGTTTCCCCAGACAATGCCTCCTCCTAAGCAAAGTATCCAAAACTAGGGTTTTGAGTTTCCTCAGGTTAAATTGATTTTCAAGGCCTCAAGTGAGATTCATAACATCCCACATGTATTCAAGAATCTCCATGTCAAGTTTCAAGGCTTTCCCAGTAAGTTTGACCAGTCAGATGATCCGATATGCAAAAATCAGTCAAAGTAGTTAAAAAGTTGAGGTCAACTGTGGTCAAATTAAAGTCAAACTTCAAGATTTTTTTGCCAACATCAAGTTTATGAAGTAAAATTCATCATTTTATCAAGGGTTGATCATGATTCATCAAGAAAGTTTCAGATCATCAAGAATCAGGAGTTTCTAAATTAGGGTTTTCTTAAGAAAAGTCATGATTCATCAAGAAAGTTTGTGTCTCACAAGCCAAGCCTAAAAATGCTTCATTTGGAAGGTATGAGCTAAAACATTACAGGTCATTTCAAAAGTCAACAAAAATTAAACATCTTCCAAAGAGCATAATTCGAAAATGGTAAAAGATATGGACATAAGACCAAAGAGTTTTGTTAGAGGACTCTTTAAGCTTTCCAAAATGTCTAAGAACACCTTCATATCCTTAAAATTGAGGGATTTATGCCTTGTCAAAGTTTGGAGATTTTCAAGGTGTGTATGAAGAAAATAAGGGCTTAAATCTAATTTTTTCCAAATGGGCCTATCATTTTGCAACCCAATCTTCATGATAACATCAAGCACGACCCAATTCAAATATTTTCTGATTTTTATAATTTATTTGGATTTTATTCATTAAAATTTATTTTAAATCAAAATAAAATATGAAAATACAAATATTTGATTTGATTCTTCTTCTAGAAGCTCTTAAACATCATTTAAGTTTATTTGATACTCTCCAATTTCGTGCACAACCAATTTGGAAACATATCATTTGATTTTTTTTTGATATTTTTGACCATAGCTTTCTTCACAATCAAGTAACCTCAACCCATTGCCAAAAGGCCCAAATTCTTAACCTAATTTCATTACTATATAACCACAACAACATCACAAGACAAAGAAGGGAGGATGGAGAACAAGAGGATCATATTCGTACTTTATAATTTCATATAATTCAAAATTCGGTTTCCATAATCCACTACTTTTACAAGTTGATTAAAGGTTGCAAATGAATCCTTGAGGTTTCCTGAACCTATTCCAATCATCCTCATCATCAAATTCATGTCAAATCATACAAACCAAATTCATATTCTTGCTTTTCTTTTGATTTTTTTCAATTTCAATGATTTATGCATGATTAATTGATTTTGATTACATAATATGTTTGTTTGATTGTGTAGATGGTTTCTGGATAGTTGGATTTAAGTTTCGATGCAGGAATCATAGGGCACCATGGAGAACTAAACTATTGGTTAATCTGCTGTAATCTGTTTTCGTCGATACTTTGAAGGCTGCAGTAGTGATAAGAATTCCAGGCTGACAGGTAAGTCAGGTAAGTACTACTGTTTCGATTTACTCCGAATTTTTTCCAGAAGTTCAGAAAACAATCAACGAACAATACTCTTTTAGAATAGAATTCTAAAAGATTCCGACCCTCAAAATCGCAAATTCCTCTTTTTTCTATTTTATTTGATTTATTTTCTATTTTCATATTCTGAAAACAATCTAAAAAAATTTGTGCGTTCTTTATTTGATTTTATTAGATTTTTAGCATCGTTTTAATATTTTTTAGATTTTATTTTAATCGCTTTTCTTATTTTTCATTATTTTAGAATCTGCAGTGATTTTATTTGATCCTGTTTATTTCTTTTTTTATTCTTCCAATAGTATATACCGAAAATATGCAGGTGGGAGGAAGAAGATGGCGTGTGGCGTGCGTTAATTGACCTAGTGACAAAGACCTAAGGTTGAAAGTCTAAGGGTGTGGGTTCAACACTCATTCCCAACCTTTTGGGAAAGAAACGTGGGTTCAACACTCATTCCCAACATTTTGGCAAAGAAATTTGGGTTCAACACTCATTCCCAACATTTTGGCAAAGAAACGTGGGTTCAACACCAACCCCCAACATTTTGGGTATCTCTAACTTTATTTTTCCCTTTTTCATCAAATTATGTATTTTCTTTGAATTTCCTTATTATTATTATTAAACTAATTTCTAAAAAATAAAACAAAATTCTTTTTTTAAAACTTATATTTCTTTATATAAACCTTTTTTTTATAATTTATCTCTTTTAATTTTATTATATTTTATGAATTAAAATGAAACTTTTTTTTATATATAATTATTAATTTATTTTCATTAATTAATAATAATTAGTAACTAGATTTTTTTTATAAATTAAAATTTTCTTTTAAACCCTAATTTTTTTATATAACCCTAATTACTTGTTAAACCTATTTTTTTTTCAAACCTTAAACTTTTTCCTCTTTTTTATGTTATTCATAATCTGCCTTGTTATTGTTGCTCTGAAATTTTCCATTCGCCATTATAACTATGTAACTGTTTCTCACCTGTAAATTTTCATATTTTTATTTTTCGCCTCATAATTATGTAACTGCCCCGAAACATTGTAATAGTTTAGGAATTTTTTATTTTTTTCCTTTAATTTTCCGCCATTTATTTTTATAATTGCATGGTTAGTAAATAGGGAGTGCAAAACATGATTGAATTAAAAAGGCTTAGATAGTAAAAATAATAAGATAAATATCTGAAAATAACACTCACACACGTAAGTCGATCGTAAACGATCGTCATCTGCACCTCCTAGGGTCCCCCCTCTTGGTTGCCTTCAATGCATGGTCAAGTCCCTTGAACGTGGGGTGTCTTAAGCAAAATCCCTTCACAGATAAATCATCAAGTCTTTACAGATTCAAAAGATCATAAGTCCCTTCGAGGTTGCCTACGGAATAATGATCTTGTCCCTTCGAATAAATGATGATAGTCCCTACGAATTGCTAAAGACACCCTTAAGTTGCCTTCATTGACCATACGATGACCCTACGCCCATCCCTTAAACAAATCCAAGGTAATGACTACCTATTCCTTAATAATAGGGATAGTCTTACCCTTGAAAGAACATATAAGAACATGAATGACTTAGTCTAGGGTAGGTACATCATAGTTACTTGCTCACTTCTTAAAATTACTTTTTTACACCTCACTTTCTTAAATATTTTTCAAAACAAGGCTTTGTATACATCCATACGAGGATCATTACAAAGTACTTAGAAAAATTTCTAATCACACACTACACTCTTCAAAAACAATTTAAGTGAGCTAAATAACTAAGAGCCCATGGATAACCATGGATATAAAGGGTGTTAACACCTTCCCTTTATATAACCTACCCCCCGAACCCAAGTCTTTTAAAAAAGGTCTTTCCTGTTCTTTTATGTCCTTTCCACTTGGATAAAATAAAAGTCGGTGGCGACTCTTGCTATCCGCAACATTTGTAGAAAGTCAGTTCTCCCACCGTGTTACACCTGCTGAAGAAGAGGAAGTCAGACTACTTGTCCTACCTTGTGTGAGAAGGTAATCCTATCTGACAAATAATAAATACTTTGACGGGAGACTTAGTATTTGTCTGTTATTGTTGTGATGCATATGATTGAAGGTGGATACTTTGAAGGGAGACTTAGTATTTATCCGAAAGTTATGCATATTTGCTGGCTGAACATTTTGTTTTAGAAAGTGTACTGAGAAATTGGTGCTAGTAGGTGACTCTGCTTAGTTGACTGTATTGTGTGTGGGTGTTCTTTGCATTAATAAACATTGTGAGACTATGCTCAACAAGTGCAAGAAGTGTAAGTTCCTCATGATGGGAATGTGGAATCTTAATGTGTTTTCATCTGGTGCTATCAGAAGGAGCTTTGCTTTTTCATGTCAGGGGGAGTTAAGGGTGTTGTGTATAGTCTTTTGATACAAGGGTGCAAAATGTTGAGTGTTGCTGAGGCCTGATCAGAATGCTGAGAATGAGTGGAGTTTATATTCAACTAGTGTATTATCTTTCCATGACAATGGAGTTTGTGCAGAAACATGGGAGGGATCCTGATATCATCTCAGAATTTGGAACATCTCAATATTATGTTACTGGAGATGGAGATGATAGACTATGTAGACATTATAACTTATGACCACTTGAAATGGTTTATTTCTGGTTTAGGTGCAGACCAGAATGATTATCATGAAGTTATAATAGATATAATTTTCAGAACTTTGTGAAGAATGCTTTACTCAAGGAAATGTGTCTTTCTTGGTATGGCTATGAGGTGTAGTTCTTAACTACTCCTTTTGAAGTTTCAGATAGTTACAGGTTTGAGGACTTTGGAGAACCAATACCAAGAGAAGCCCATAAATCATCCTTTGATCAAGATGTGGATGAATTTATGAGGATAATCAAGAGAAGCGACTACAAGGTTGTGGATCAGCTCCACCAGACTCCTTCCAAGATCTCCATCTTATCCTTGCTATTGTGTTCCGAAGCTCATCTGGATGCATTACTTAAATTTCCGCACGCAGCCTACGTGCCAGAAGAGATCACGGTAAATCAGCTTGAGACAGTGGTGTCTAATGTTAATACTAGCCATGGGCTAGGCTTCACCAACGCTGATTTGACAACGGAAGGTCGTCACCACAACAAAGCTTTACACATCACTCTGGAACGTAAAGGGGATGTGCTTTCACATGTTCTTGTTGACACTGGGTCTTCACTCAATGTCTTGGCAAAGAAAGCCCTTGTCAAGCTTGAATATGATGGTATAGCTCTCCGACCAAGCAATCTGGTGGTTAAAGCTTTTGACGGTTCCAAGAGTTCTGTTCTTGGAGAGGTGGAGCTCCCTGTGATAATTGGCCCCCAGGTCTTTCAAACTACTTTCTATGTGATGGACATTCAGCCGACCTACAACTGTTTGTTGGGTCGACCATGGATTCACGCCGCTGGCGCAGTTACGTCGACCCTTCACCAGAAATTGAAATATGAATGGGAAGGGCATATTATCACAATCTGTGGTGAAGAGGATATTTTTGTTAGCCATCTGGACACCTACAAATAAATTGAGATGGATGGTGAAATCCATGAAACCATGAGCCAAGGTTTCGAAGCACTGAACGTCAATGAGGCGACAACTGAAGTATTTGCTGCATCCTAGGAAGATAGGATGTGTTCTTCAATTGTCTCCTATCAACAAGCTCGGAAGGTTGTTGAAGATGGAAATGCCCAAGGCTGGGGCAAGCTGCTACCGGTGGAGAAGAAGGAGGACAGATTCGGTTTGGGTTACAAACCATTCTTACAAGATCAAGCAGAAGCTGCTAAGGAGCCCAAGTTCATAAGTGGGGGGATGCTCACCCCAGATGCTGTCAATAACATGGAAGACGAGGTGGAAAGCGACCTCAACCTGGAGAGCTGGATTCGTCCAAGGATCCCGGGTCACCAAGTCCTTAAGTGGTCTTCCCAGGAAATTATAAGGGTTACTCATGCAGAGTAATTATTATTTCCTGCTTTTTTCCAGCATGCATCAAGTCTTGCATCTTGCCCAAGGTCTCAGGACTCATTTTGTAATAGGGCCATATTTGTAATTTTGTGCAAATGGAATATCAATGAATATTAGACACCTTTTGCAAACAATTTTCTCTTTCACTCACTGTCTTTTCATTTTTGTTATTTTTCGCACAAAACAATAAAATGGCAATGTTTTCAAAATAAATAACTTCATTTTCTGAACAAGATTAAAATTGATCACTAAAACGAACAAATCTCAACCCTTGCAGAAATAATCCTCCAGATTGCACCGACAACAATACTGCTATGACCTTGTATGACTTCGACAATCCAATTAATCAAGCTGATGAAGGGGTTGAAGAGGACTATGAGTTTCCTGAAGAGTTAGCCAGGTTGTTGAGGCAAGAAGAGAAAGTGATTACTCCTCATCAGGAGGAAGTTGAAACTGTTAATCTTGGTACCGAGGAAGATTTGAAAGAAGTGAATATTGGGGCCAGTCTGCAAGCTTCGGTAAAAGAACAACTTATCAACATGCTTCGAGAATATGTCGACGTCTTTGCTTGGTCCTATCAAGACATGCCAGGTCTAGATACGGATATTGTCATGCACAAGTTACCCTTGAAAGAAGATTGTCCTCCAGTGAAGCAAAAGCTACGCCGTACTCGCCCAGATATGGCCATGAAGATTAAAGAGAAAGTACAAAAACAGTGGGACGCTGGTTTCCTTGCTGTAACTAGTTACCTGCCGTGGGTTGCTAATATTGTACCTATGCCAAAGAAGGATGGCAAGGTGCGTATGTGTGTGGATTATCGGGACCTGAAAAAAGCTAGACCGAAGGATGATTTCCCATTACCTCACATTGATGTATTGGTCGACAACACGACTCAGTTCTCGGTATTTTCTTTCATGGACAGATTTTCTGGGTATAATCAGATCAAGATGTCACCTGAAGACATGGAGAAAACAACCTTCATCACACCTTGGGGCATATTTTGTTACAAGGTAATGCCTTTTGGAATGAAGAACGTCGGTGCCACTTATCAACGGGCTATGGTGACGTTATTTCATGATATGATCCATAAGGAAATTGAATGCTACATGGATGACATGATTGCCAAGTCCCTTACTGAAGAAGATCTTCTGGTAAATCTGCTGAAGTTGTTCAAGCGTCTGAGGAAATATCAGTTGAAGTTGAACCCCAACAAATGCACATTCGGGGTACGTTCTGGTAAGTTGCTAGGATTTATCGTAAGTGAAAAGGGAATTGAAGTTGATCCCGACAAAGTCAAAGCCATTCAGGAGATGCCTGCACCTAAGACTGAAAAAAAAGTTCGGGGGTTTTTAGGTAGATTGAACTACATATCAATGTATATATCTCACCTCACTGCAACCTGTGAACCCTTGTTCAAGCTGTTAAGAAAGGAACAAACAGTCAGGTGGAACGACGATTGCCAGAAAGCTTTTGACAAGATCAAGGAGTACCTACAAGAACCTTCAATTCTCATGCCTCCAATTGAAGGAAGACATCTAATAATGTACCTAACAGTATTAGAAGGGTCAATGGGGTGTGTGTTGGGCCAGCATTACGAGTCTGGTCGAAAAGAGTATGCAATATACTACCTAAGCAAAAAGTTTACCGACTGTGAACAACGTTATTCACTGCTCGAGAAAACTTGTTGTGCTTTAGCGTGGGCTGCTCTCAGACTAAGACAGTATATGCTGACTCACACTACCTTGTTGATTTCAAAGATGGACCCCTTCAAGTACATATTTGAGAAGCCATCACTTACCGGAAGGGTTGCAAGATGGAAAATGATACTGATAAAGTATGACATTCAGTACACATCTCAAAAAGCCACCAAGGGCAGTGTACTGTCTGACTATCTAGCTGAGCAACCCATTGATGATTACCAGCCCATGAGATTTGACTTCCTTGATGAAGACATCATGTACTTCAAAGCAAAAGATTGTGAAGAGCCAGTTCACACTAAAGGGCCTGACCTTGAAGAAAAGTGGACTATGATGTTTGACGGGGCTGTCAATATGAATGGTCGTGGAGTTGGTGCAGTGCTCATTACACCTAAAGGAGTTCATATGCCTTTCTCGGAAAAACTCATCTTTGCCTGCACTAACAACAAAGTAGAATACGAAGCATGTATCATGGGTCTTGAGGAGGCCATTGACCTCGGGATCAAAACATTGAATGTATTCGGAGATTCAGCTTTGGTAATCAATCAGACCAACGGCAAATGGTACACTCACCAAGAGCATCTAATTCCATACCGTGACTATAAGAGGAGATTATTGACTTTCTTCACAACAGTCAAACTTGAGTACATCCCTCGAGATGAGAATCAGTTTACAGATGCTTTGGCTACCATTTCCTCTATGATCAAGGTTCAAACTTCCAATTATGTGCCTCAGATTTTGGTATCCAGACTGGACCGACCGGCATATGTATTCTCTGTGGACACTGCTAAAGATGACAAGCCTTGGTTCTATGACATCAAAAGCTTCTTAGAGGATCAAACATACCCACCAGGGGCATCATCCAATGATAAGAAGACATTAAGAAGGCTGGCCGGTAGTTTCTTCCTTAATGCTGATGGTTCATTATACAAGCGAAACTTCGACATGGTTCTGCTCAGATGTGTTGACAAGAAAGAAGCAGACCTGCTGATGCACGAGGTGCATGAAGGTTCTTTCGGTACCCATGCCGGAGGGCATGCAATGGCAAAGAAATTTTTAAGATCAGGTTACTACTGGATCACAATGGATGCAGACCGTTGTGCCTATGCCAGAAAATGCCACAAATGCCAGATCTACGCAGATAAAGTGCATGTGCCTCCGAATCCTTTGAACGTGATGTCTTCACCTTGGCCCTTTGCCATGTGGGGCATTGACATGATTGGAAAGAACGAACCAACTGCTTCAAATGGCCACAGATTCATCCTAGTGGCCATTGATTACTTCACCAAATGGGTTGAAGCAGCTCCATATGCAAACATCACTAGACAAGTGGTAGCCAGATTTCTGAAAAGAGACATCATCTGTCGATATGGAGTTCCCGAGAAAATCATTACTGACAATGGTTCCAATTTAAACAACAAAATGATGGCATAACTGTGTCGGGACTTCAAAATCGAATATCACAACTCTTCTCCTTCCAGGCCAAAAATGAATGGCGTTGTTGAGGCAGCTAACAAAAACATCAAGAAGATTGTGCAGAAGATGGTGGTCACTTACAAAGACTGGCATGAAATGCTGCCATTTGCCATGCATGGGTATCGAACCTCAATCAGAACATCTATCGGGGCAACACCTTATCAGCTTGTGTATGGTATGGAGGCAGTCCTACCTATTGAAGTTGAGCTACCCTCCTTACGGGTAATTATGGATGTAAAGCTGGACGAAGCAGAATGGGTCCAGTCTCGATACAATCAACTTGATTTGATCGAGGATAAAAGGCTAGCTGCCATTTGTCATGGGCAGTTATATCAAAAGCGGATGAAGAAAGCCTTCGATCAGAAAGTCAGGCTTCAGGAATACCAAGTGGGAGATCTTGTTCTGAAAAGACTTCTTCCTCCTCATACAGACCACAGGGGCAAATGGACGCCAAACTACGATGGTCCATTCATAGTAAGGAAAGTTTTCTCTGGCGGATCACTAATGCTCACTACTATGGACGGCGAGGATTTCTTATCCCCTGTGAATTCAGATGCAGTTAAAAAATACTTCGCATAAAATGACCTGTTGGATATCAAAACAGAATGTACGTCCAGGAAAAAATAGGGCATCCCAGCGAGTCAAAAACAAAATAAAAGACTCGGGCAAAAATAAGGGAAAATAAAAAAATGTACACCTGCAGAGTTGAAAAGCCGCATTGGACAGCTCAGGCGAAAATGGGTATCCCGGTGGATTGAAAACCTGAAAGGGCGATCCACGCAAAAATAGGGAATAAGCGAACAACTGCATTCTGAATTCGTCTGTATCATTCACAACATGGCAAGCTTCGAAACGACAAAGCATCGGTCAGAATCATCCTTCTCTAGAAAGCAAGATAAGAATAACGTCAAGGTCATATAGGTCATAGAAAAGGAAGATCACTGGAACGTCGTCGTCAACATTGCCAACACCTTTATTTTCTCAATTTAGAGCAATCTCCTCATTTCAGGGGATTTTTTCTTTGACTGTATTTGCCGATTCAGGGCACCCAAAATGTCTGATATTCATAATACAACAATTGCATAATACACATGAGCCATTTTTGATGAAAATGCTTGCAGGAAATATATTACTTTCAGGAAGGTCTAACTCCTATAAGGGAATCCGGTTAGGGATACCTCGAGATACTTATGCATTTCTTTTGTCTTAACAGATTGCAAGTATTCAATATACAACATGGGGCATGTCAAGCATTGAATCCTCAGCATGTTACTTCCAGAAGTTATCTCCTCCCCAAGCAGTACCGGAAAACTCTTCCACAGCAAGGTGGTCAAAGAATTCTCTGCTACCCACCAGAGTTCCAGATCTCTCTCATCCTCAGAAAAGTTAATGGAACTTCCTCCCCATAGAGTTTCCATTCCTTCCCCAGAAGAGCAATGCCTGAAGCCCATCCCCAACAAAGTAGCTGAAGCTTCCTTCCCCCCAGCTAAGTTCTCCTTACAGATAGATCTACCAATGATCTATTCCCCCAAGTAGAGTTCTCCCTCTTGACATATACATCAATGATCTCTTCCCTAGCCGGGTTATTCTTCCAAGCAGATCAACCATAAATCCTTATCCCAGCAGGATCCGAGTCCCGAATCAGTTTCTCCCCTTTGCATAATCATAGCATTTGCATCATATTCACCAAATAAGCGTAGCATTCCGTCTAATATGGAGCACTACGGAAAAAATCAAACATTTGCATGATCACAAGCCGGGTTCGAGCCAGTCGCCTGCGATTACCATCAATATTTCATCAACAATATACAAAATAAATGTCTTGTACATAAAAGCCAGAGCATCCCCTTTGCACTCTCATGTACAAATACATGTTCATAACACACTCTTTTCGACACCCGTCCGTGTCACCTTATCCCCACAGGTCTCCCGAACACCTTCTGCAAGAAGATACTTGTCCGTAACATGTTCTTCTCGACACTCGTCCGTGTCATCTTATACCCCACAGAAAGCCAAAACATATCCTTTGCACTTTCAAAACAAATTCTTGTTTATATTTATACATGTTTGACACTCTCCCGTGTCATACCTTCCTCAGCAAGTCGAACACTCGTTCATGTCTTGCACATACCTCACTAGCAGATCATACTTATACATACTTATCCAGAAGTCTTTGACACTCATCCGCATCTTATTTATATCACTCCTCAACAGATTCGACACTCATTCGTGTTCCTTGTTAACCAGTTGATACTCGTCTTTATCATCATCTTTGAACACACGTCAGCATTTGTTTCTATCGATACTCGTCAGTATCATGGTCCTAAGGATGCTCGTCCGCATCTTTAATCTATACACAGCGTCAAACACTTATTCTTGGAAGCATAAGCACGCGTCCGTGTTTACCATTCCCCAGTAAGTCATCAATAAAACAACTTTCTCCTATCCGACATCCGTCCTATGTCGTGATGCTTTGGGCAGTCGTCCCCTTCCAGGTGATCGTCCTTCACCTTTGGATGACCGTCCCTCATCCTTTCCTAGTGGAATTCCTATTATTGGAGCCTTCTATCCGGCATTCATCCTATGTCGTGATACTTTCGGCAGCCATCCCCTGCCAGGTGATCGTCCTTCACCTTTTTGATGATCGTCCCTCATCATTTTATCCGATGGCCGCCCCCATCGATGATCTTGTTATCCGACATTCGTCCTATGTCGTGATAAACCCCGAGAGCTGTTGTACCCTGCTAGGTGATCATCCTTCACCTCTTGATGATCGTCCTTCATCAAGCTTATCTGATGGCCGTCCCCACCGTTGACCTTTTTCTATCCGACATTCGTCCTATGTCGTGATATTTTCAGCAGCCGTCCCCTTCTAGGTGATCGTCCTTCACCTGTGATGACCGTCCCTCATTGTTATTTCATTTATTCTTTAAATCGACGGCCGTCCCCATCGTTGTTTCGTTTACTTTCCAAAGCCTTATGGACGTCCCTATCATTGCTTTTCTCATTGCTTTAATCCCCAGAGAATCTTATTTCTTTACCCGATGGCCGTCCCCATCATGGCCTCTTTATTTACCCAACTTGTCGGTCGTCCCCATCATTGACTTACTTACCACTTTATCCCCAACAGTCATCCTTTGCTCGATGGTCGTTCTCCATCGCCTTCATTCGATAATCATATTATACTACCTTTTACAATTTATATCCCTTTCCTTCTTATATCCAGCGAGTGCAAATTTCGGACTGTCTTCGGTATTCAACCACAAGTTATCTTGTTTGTCTGTTAAGCCAGGCGCTTACACCCTGCACAGCTAACTCATGTTTGAATAGGGGCAGCTGTAAACACCCCAAATTTTCCCTCACTCTTTATCACACCATGACTTGTGATCTTTCATTTTTTCACTAGCATAAGCATACTATCCCATATTGCATTTTTGTTTCACTGCATAGTTCAAATTCATCTGCATCTAGTGTTTGTGATCTAAGCAATCCAAGAATCCATCTGAGACATCCCAAAGGTCTTAAAGCTTTCCAAGAGGGTCCATGTATGTTCTATCATCATTTTATTCTCATCAAAGTTCATGAAAGTCAAAGGATCACAAGAACTGGCAAAGGCATGGAAGTAGAGCTAGGGTTTTCACCACACAGATGACCAAAATTAGGGTTTTGGTTTTAGAGGACTTAACTCTAAATTTTTGGGTCATTCTTGTTTCTAATGTTCTTAATATGTTATAAAGATCATGTGTACCAAGTTTGATGAAGAAATTCATTGTGTAAGTCATCTGTTTACTGGGTAACTTCCTGAGCAAGTTGTCGCTCCCGATAAATGGGAATGGCCCAAATAAAGGTACAGACGCGAACGGTCGGCGAAAGGGACAATGAGAACACACAGCAGTGAACTCACTGGAAAAGAAAAGAGTCGCCAGCTAGGCATTTTTATCCCGGAGGAAAGGCAATGCTGCATAGACCTAGAAAAAGATGGATAAGACGGTTGCGAACCAGAGAGACTGAGAAAGGGGGTTGGTTACAACCTGGTAAAGGATTAGCACCCAGATTGTCCGTCGTACTCGACGGGATCCACGCTTAAAATATTTGTGTTTTAAAGGGGTAGTGTCTGTGCAATCTGTGTGTCAAAGCTAAAAAAAAAAAAATGCAAGTGTCAGTGTAAAAAAGAATGTGAAGTGTATAAGAGAAGTGTCAGTGTAAGAACAAGAGTGAAATGCCCAAGATAATGGGGCTTAAAGAATAATGCTAGAAGGAAGGGGAATATACAGAGACTTTTTTTCGATAACTGTTAAGTTATGCCTACGTATCCTCTCGTGCAATGAGGAAGTCAGAACACCGTAGTTCGACCCAAAGAGACTGAAAGATGAATTGACTTGTGAACTGCTTACTAGTCTATGCTCAAGTGTATGACCTGTCTGGCTCAGGTGCAAACTGTCTTGCATTAGACGGAAGAAGCGAGTTCTCGTTTGTGAGTGAAGATGATGAGAAAAGAATCCCGAAGGAGACGATTATTGTTTGTTTTTGAGTTTTCAGTCTTTTATTTCTTTTTGGAGTTTGTCATAAATTAATGAGCTTAAGCCTAAACCAATGGATTTAGTAGACTCATCACATCTTCCCTCTGATTAGGGGTAATGAGAATACCTTAAGTGTGAAGTCAGCTTCTCACACTTAATCACCTTTGGTGTAGGATTAAGATCATTAACCTACTTGTGATTATTTAGATGTTTTTGGTGTTTTTGTTTAGTGTTAAGTAATGAGGTTAAGCCATAATCAGGGATTAAACAGACTCATTACACCATCCTAATAGAAGGATAATAGATGAGAATGTTTAAGCTGAGGAAAGCTCCTCAACTTAATCCATGATTAGGGATTAAACTCATGACAAAACAAGCCTTTGGTGAAGTGAATTTTATTTAATGATATGATGAAGAAGTGTTTTTTAGGGTTTGTAAGACAACTTGAGGGGGACTTGTCCATTAACACTAGGGTTAGTCCTTCTTAACCAATTAAGGAAGAATTAGAACCCTAATGCAAGGCCCAAGTTACAAGTGTGATGTCTTGATGATTATTAAGTGAATTGATTAAAGGATTTAAACACATTAAGGGTTTAACACTTAGGATTAAAGTTATACACTCCATCCTAATAGAAGGATGCAGGCATAAGCTTAATCACAAAGCCTTAAAGCCTTTAGGGTTTAATCCCTGATTATGAGATGAGAAGAGAAGACTCAAAGAGACACAAAGGTAAAAGCTAAGTGGGGGGACTAATCAAACCCTAATCATTATCATGTTTGGTTGTTCCTAAGGTTTGTGAGGTTAACAAGAGAAATCTTCAATGGAACCACCAGGAAACAGATGAAAGGATCAGGAGAAGCAAAGCAACTTGCTTCATTTAAGAAGACAAGTCACTTGAAGAAAGAAAGTAAGATGAAGAAGAAAGGGCAAGCCCAATCTCAAACACAAATAAAAATGCAGCAAGGATGCATAAGGGAGATGAAAAGAAGTTGTGAGAAGTGAAGGCAAATTCACTTCTCAAAGTAACTTACCACCTGAAAAGTTAGTGAAAAGAATGAAATGCAATGCAAATGAGGTGCAATGGTATGATGCAAACCAAAACCAGAAGCATAGGTATGATGCTAATGATGCTATGGGATGATGCAATCATGAAACAAAGCATGGGGATGATCATACAAGCCTATGGATGCAAAATGAAACAAGTTAAGGAGCATGAACATACATGAAAAGTTATGAAATGCAAATGGCATACAACATGGCAAATGCAAGATGCAATGGTCAAAAATGCTTCCAATGTGTCTTAAGATGTCAAATGAATCACAAGAATGCATAAAATGCTATGGCAAGTCAAGGTATGAATGCAAATGCAAGATGGATGCATATGGAAGCCCCAAATTAGGGTTTATGATCAATGCATCAAACAAAAACCAAAATCAGAAGCAAACATCAAGATAAAAAATTGAAAATGCAATCAAAGCAACCCTAATCCTATACAAACTCACTTCCCAAAGGAGGGGTACCAACTCTTAACCTAATAAAAGTTATGATTTTTCTAAGTTTTCTAGGGTTTTAGGGTTCCTTAACAAGAAAAATGCCAAACAAATGGAAAATGAAATATCAAATCCTGGCCATTTAATCTCACAAACTACATGATATGCTAAACACAATGCAAAAAGAATCAAAGTCCAACTCATCATGGTTAGGCAGGAGTGATTTTTGGAAGTTTGGATCAAAATAATGCATCAAAATGATTTTAATTCCATGTAAAATTCTTAAAATGCATCAAGATCAAAAAATAAATTTGGTTTGAGGGTTGGACAATGTTTCTAAATGTTTTTAAATGTTTCATGAATTTTTTGGTGGTTTTTAAATACTTAAAAGTATTTTTAATTAATTATTTCTCATTAATTAATTAAAAATAAACTTTTAAATATTTAAAAATAGTTTTTAAATGCAAAAAAGGAAAATAAAAATATTTTTGTGTTCTGAAATTAAATAATAACTTGTATAAAAAATTTCAGAATTTTTAAATTAGTTTTACTATTTTAAAATAAATGGGGAAAGAAATATAAAATAAATGGAATAAAAATAAAGAAAAAGGAAAAGTAAACGCAATGGAGGGCCAGGATGGGTTCTGGGGAGAAGCCTGTTGACTACGCGCGCAGATCAATGGTCCATATTCAAACTTGACTAAAAACAGTTATGAATTAATTAATTGAGATTAGGGTTTAATGAGTGCATCTGGGCCACACAAACACGCGCCAGGTCAACCAAGTCAAAAGATCCAACGCATCAGATTCAAACTACACTTAATGACATGATTAAGCCCTAATTATTTTCAGGTGGCCGGAGAAGACTTCCGGTCGTCTTCTCCGGTGGGAACCCCACCTGAAAATTCCTAAAACCTTCAAAACGTAACTAAAATGAAATCTAAGCAAACAGAAATCCTTCCCACACCTCACTGAATCAAAACCCTAACACAAACATCATTTATATTTCATCAATCTCATGAATCGAAACAAAACAAATTTTAGGGCAAGACTTTCAGAACACGATTAAACTCTCATCTCTTCACCATTTTCAAAACCAACAACATATTCATGACCAGGGAAGCATGTAGAAGCTATTATGAACTTAAAAATCCTTTTCTGGAAAAAAAGTTCTTGAGCTACCTGAGTTTTGAAGCTTTCAGTTTGCAGCTTTCTGACTTCTTTCCTTTGTGTAATCCTCTCCTTTTGGTCCCTTGATGATGTCTGGATGCTTAGAAGGAGCTTGTGTTGGCTGGTTTGAGAGTTTGAACAGCTTCTGCTCAAGCTCAGGTGAGAATCGTGTTCTTGATTCAAGCAGTTTAAGGCAAGGGTGAGAGGTGCTTTGTGATCAGGGTGATGTGTTGAGAAGGTCTGTGAAGTTTGTTTGAGTGTTTGTGGCTTGTTTTCTGAGTTTCGAAAGCTTTTGCTTTTGAGGGTGAAAATGAGAATGTGATCCTTGGGCTTGTTTCAGGCTTGCTGGTTATGAGCTTTGGCTTGCAATTAGTTTGTATAAACAATGCTGATTGGTTAGAAGATGTGACATGCCCTTTTGTGATAGGTGTGGCTACTTTTGCAAATTGTCAACTTTGTGTAAGAGAAATCATGGGTCATGTTCTAGCCAAGTACAAGGGGTGTGGGCTGCGCAGCATGGTGAGGGGAAAGGCTAGGGTTGAGCAGCAAAGTAGCTAGCAAGTGGATGAAGTGTGATCATGAGTTTTTGCAACTTGGTTTGCCTTTGGTTCTTCATGAAAAGTCTTGCCTCACAAGCCATAAAACATGTGATCCCTTTGGCCCATTCTGATTTTTAGGACTTGTGTGATGTTTGTGTAAAGATTAGAGACCACTTTGAAGTCACAAATTGCCTTGGTACAAGAATTTGCAAGTTTTCCATTTGGTGCATAACTTGAAATTTAGTGATTTTAGCCAACTTTGATGAACCATAACTTTTGATCCAAAATGAATTAGGTCATGTTCTTGTACTTTTTGAAAAGGGAAAGATCTATTCTACAACTTTCATGACCAAAGTTTTTCCATTTGAAGCATTTTTGAATCAAAAAGTAAGGGTTGAAAAAGTTGCATAAAATGACATTTTCATTAAAAGTCAAACTTGCCCAAAAAGTCAACTTTGCAAAAACTTGAGATTCTTGAATTTTGTGAACTTCCAACTCTTCCCATGATCAAATAAAGATCATATACACTCAAAATGATGAAGATCACCCCTTGGTTGGGTCATTGAGGGCCTCAGATGCCCTAATTTTGCACTGACTTGTCTAGAAAGTCAACCTTTGATCAGATGACTTCCCCATGGAATTTCTTCATGAAAATTGATATGAATAATCCCTATACCATATAGAGACCAATAGAAACAAGAATGACCAAAAAACTTGGAGTTATGGCCTTTGAAACCAAAACCCTAATTTTAGGTCAACTGTGCAGTCAAGCCTGGCTCTGCCTCCATACCAATCCCAGTTCTTGTGATTTTCTGACATTCTTGACTTTGAGAGGATATAATATGATACTTGAACACACATAGACCCCTTTGAAGTGATTGATGACTTTTGGAGTGGCTCAAGAAGCTCTTGGATTGCTCAGATCACAAACCCTAGGTGCAGATTACTTAGAAACAATGCAATGACTCAAAATTAAGATATGAGGTGGTATGATTGTGTTTATGCATATGAAATGATCACAAGCCATGGTGTGAATGGGTGAGGGCAAATTTGGGGTGTTTACAGCTGCCCCTATTCAAACATGAGTTAGCTGTGCAGGATGTAAGCGACGACTTATCAGGCAAACAAGATAACTTGTGGTTGAATACCGAAGACAGTCCAAAATTTGCACTCATAAAATGAAGAAGAAAAGGGATATAGATTGTAAAAGAAAATAAAGTATATTGTAAAGTGTGGGCGACGGAGGACGACCGTCGAGCAGAGGACGACTGCTGGGTAAAGAGCAATGGCGGGGACGACCGACATGCTGGAAAGGTGCGGGAAATAAGGCAATGACGGGGACGGCCGACATGCTGGGGATAAAAGAAATATGATGGGGACGGCCATCAAGTAAAACGGTAAAATTCTCTGGGGATAATGAAACATGACGGGGACGGCCATCAGGTTCGTAAAGTAAAGTAACCAACGATGGGGGAGGCCATCGGGCTAAACTGAAAGGAAAAGGGACCACGACGGGGACGGCCATCGGGTTAAAGAATAAATGAAATGAACAGATGATGAGGTACGGTCATCAAAGGTGAAGGACGATCACCTAGCAGGGGACGGCTGCTCTGTTGGGTTAAGATGAGGGACGGTCATCTAAGGTGAAGGACGATCACCTGGCAGGGGACGGCTGCCGAAAATATCGCGACATAGGACGAATGCCGGATAAAAAGGTCAACGATGGGGACGGCCATCGGATGAGCATGATGAAGGACGATCATCAAGAGGTGGAGGACGACCACCTTGCAGGGGACGGCTGCTAAATATCACGACAAAGGACGAATGTCGGATAGAAAATCAACGATGGGGACGGCCATCGGATGAGCATGATGGAGGACGACCATCAAGAGGTGGAGGACGACCACCTAGCAGGGTACGGCTACTCTCAGGGTTTACCGTGACATAGGACGAATGTCAGATAAAAGAAAATTTTCTTTGTTGGCGATCTACTGGGGAATAATAAACACGGACGAGTGTTTATATCCAAGAAATAAAAGGTATAAGTGTTTAGACGTTTGTGTATAGATTAAAGATGCGGACGAGCATCCTTAAGACTACGATACGGACGAGTATCGGGTAGAAACAAATACTGACACGTGTTCAGAGATGATGATACAGACGAGTGTCAACTGGTTAACAGAGAACACAGACGAGTGTTGAATCCGAAGAGACTCTTCTGGGGAATAGTAGACACAGACGAGTATCTATATCCAAGAAGACGAGAGTGTTTGACACGGTGTATGGATTAAAGACGCGGACGAGCATCCTTAAGACTATGATACGGACGAGTATCAGGTAGAAACAAACGCTTGACGCATGTTCTGAGATGATGGTACGGATGAATACCAACTGGTTAACAAAGAACAAGGACTAGTGTTGAATCTGCGGGGATATATATGGTGTATATAAGATACGGACGAGTATTTGTATAAGTAAATAGGTATGAGTGGTGTATAGATGAGTGTTTAACTGTTGGGGAGAGTGACACGGACGAGCGTCAAAAGGAGAAAAGTATAGTATAAACAAGTATCTAATATATATAAGTGTTTGTGGACGGGTGTCAAGGAAATGTATATAAGTATGTGTGAGTGCAAAGAGGACGTCTTTGGCTTTCTGCTGGGGTTATGACACAGACGGGTGTCAAAAGGGTATCTGTAATACGAGCGGTATTGTTTTCACAGAGTGTTCAGGCGACTTTACTGGGGAGTATTGACACGGACGGGTGCCAAAGAGAGTATATACTGGTGTTTGTGTACGTGAGGCAACTGATTTTGCTGGGGAATCTCCGCTGGGGATTTTGGGGGAAGTATCCTGTACATTGACGGATTGTCATTATTCACAAGTGTTGATTCAAAACATGGCTTATGATTATACTATATGTTTGATTTTTTCCGTAATGCTCCGTACTAAACGGAATGCTACGCTTTGTCGGTGAATATGATGTGAATGCTATGATTATGCAGAGATACCCAACCAGGATTCGGATCCCGTCGCTACGAAGATCTCCGACCGATTTGTTTGAAATGGACATCCCAGCTGGGGATGAGGTCATCGGTAGATCTGATGAGAAGCATTTGCTTGGGGATATAGATCACCAATGGATATATCCTTGCAAAGAGGGACCCAGCTGGAGATCTGCAGAAGCTTTCTTCATTTTGTTGTGATTCCTTCGTGCGCTGCTCTTCTGGATAGAGGCTGGAGCTCTGTGGGGAGATGGTTTCCTGACTTTTGTATTTGGCTGATGATGAAATGGCAACCCGGCTGGGGAGAATGAGAGATCACTGAAAGATCTCCCTAGAGATTCTGTTGAGGAGGAATCTTGACTCAGCCGGGGATATGGGCGCCCTCCGGTACTGTTCTGTGGGAAAAACGATGCCTGGCAACTTTGATGGGGAGAAGTAATAAGTGGAAAATCAACTGGGGGCCGGGCACTTTGGGTGCTAAGGCTGAGTGTTGATTTGTCAGCTTGCTTGAGTGAAGCTTTCGTGCCCCAAGTTGCATTCTGGATACCTGCAATCCTGCAAAGATAGGGAAACGCACAAGTAATCCCGAGGTATCCTTTACTAGATTCCGTCATAGGAGTTTAGACACTTCTGAGAGTAAGTATATTTCCTGCAAGCATGTGACTTTATTATATTTTTGAAGATAAGCATCTGTATTCATGCAATCGGTTTTTTCTTTAAGACATCATACATTTTTTGCAAATAAAATGTACAAAATGAAACATGACTGAAAATCTGATTTTATTTAATTCATGTGCCCTGAATTGGCAAGATACAGTCAAAGAAACAAATCCCCTGAAATGAGGAAATCATTATAAGTTGAGAAACAAAATGCTGGCAATGTTGACGACGCTTTAAGGAGCTCCCCCTTTTGCTATGACTCTTATGACCTTTGACGTTCTTCTCGCCTTGCTTTCTGAAGAAGGCTGATTCTGAAAGAAGCTTGATCCTTTTGAGACTTACCAAGTTGTAAACAATACAGACGAATTCAGAGTGCAGTTGTTCGCTTATTCCCTTATTTTGCATGGATCGCCCTTTTCAGGTTTTCAATCCATCGGGATACCCATTTTTGCCTGAGTTGTCCAATGCGGCTTTTCAACTCAGCGGGTGTACACATTTTTTTGTTTATTTTCCCTTATTTTTTCCCGAGTCTTTTATTCTGTTTTTGACTCGCCGGGATGCCCTATTTTTGCTTGGACTTACATTCTGTTTTTGTGTCCAGCGGGTTATTTTATGCGAAGTATTTTTTAACTGCATCTGAATTCACAGGCGACGGGAAATCTTCACCATCCATGGTGCTGAGCATCAGTGCTCCACCAGAGAAAACTTTCTTTACTACGAATGGTCCTTCATAGTTTGGAGTCCACTTGCCCCTGTGGTCTGTATGAGGAGGGAGGATTCTTTTCAACACAAGATCTCCTACTTGGTACTCTCGATGCCTGACTTTCTGATCAAAGGCTCTCTTCATTCTTTTCTGATACAACTGCCCATGACAGATTGCAGCCAGTCTTTTCTCTTCGATCAGACTCAGTTGTTCGTATCGGGATCGGACCCACTCTGCTTCGTTTAACTTAACATCCATCAATACCCGTAGGGAGGGTAGCTCAACTTCAACAGGTAGGACTGCCTCCATACCATAGACAAGCTGATACGGTGTTGCCCCAGTGGATGTTCTGATTGACGTGCGGTACCCCTGCAAGGCAAATGGTAGCATTTCATGCCAGTCTTTGTAAGTGACTACCATCTTCTGCACAATCTTCTTGATATTTTTATTAGCTGCCTCAACAGCGCCATTCATCTTTGGCCTGTAAGGAGAAGAATTGTGATGCTGAATCTTGAAGTCCCGGCACAGTTCAGCCATCATTTTGTTGTTCAAGTTGGAACCATTATCAGTAATGATTCGCTCGGGAACTCCGTATCGACAGATGATATCTCTTTTCAGAAATCTGGCTACCACTTGTCTTGTAACGTTTGCATAAGACACTGCTTCGACCCACTTGGTGAAATAGTCAATGGCGACCAGGATGAACCTGTGGCCATTCGAAGCAGTTGGCTCAATCTTTCCAATCATGTCAATACCCCACATGGCAAAGGGCCAAGGTGAAGACATCACATTCAAAGGATTGGGAGGCACATGCACCTTATCCGCATAAATCTGGCATTTATGGCATTTTATGGCATAGGCACCACAGTCGGCATCCATTGTGATCCAGTAATAGCCTGATCTTAGCAACTTTTTAGCCATGGCAAGCCCTCCCGCATGGGTACCAAAGGATCCTTCGTGCACTTCATGCATCAATAAGTCTGCTTCTGTCCTATCAACACATCTGAGGAGTACCATATCAAAGTTTCTCTTGTATAGGGAGCCATCAGTGTTCAGAAAGAAACTACCAGCAAGCCTTCTTAAAGTCTTCTTAACACTGGAAGATGCCCCAGGTGGGTATGTTTGATCCTCCAAGAAGCACTTAATGTCATGGAACCAAGGCTTATCATCTCTGACAATGTCTGCTGCGAATACATATGCTGGTCTGTCAAGTCTGGACACTGAGATTTGCGGTACAAAGTTGGCAGCTTGAAATTTGATCATGGACGAAATGGTAGCCAGAGCATCTTCAAACTGATTCTCGTCCCGAGGGATATACTCAAGCTTGACTGTTGTAAAGAAAGTCAATAACCTCCTTGTATAATCTCGGTAAGGTATCAAATGATCCTGGTGGGTGTACCATTTTCCATTGGTTTGATTGATTACCAAAGCTGAATCTCCGAATACGGTCAATGTCTTGATCCTGAGGTTAATGGCTTCCTCAAGACCCATAATGCAAGCTTCGTATTCAGCTTCGTTGTTAGTGCAGTTAAAGGTGAGTTTTGCCGAGAAAGGCATGTGAACTCCTTTAGGTGTAATGAGTACTGCACCAACACCACGACCATTCATGTTAACAGCCCCATCAAACATCATAGTCCATTCTTCTTCTGGGTCAGGCCCTTCAGTGTGAATAGGCTCTTCATGATCTTTTGCTTTTATGAACATGATGTCTTCATCAGGGAAGTCAAATCTCATAGGCTGGTAATCATCAATAGGTTGCTCAGCAAGATATTCAGACAACACACTGCCCTTGATGGCTTTTTGAGAAGTGTACTGGATGTCATACTCTGTAAGGATCATTTGCCATCTTGCAACCCGTCCGGTAAGTGCTGGCTTCTCAAATATGTACTTGACTGGATCCATTTTTGAGATTAACAGGGTAGTGTGGGTCAACATATACTGTCTCAGTCGGCAAGCAGCCCACGCTAAAGCACAACAAGTTTTCTCGAGCAGTGAATAACGTTGTTCACAGTCGGTAAACTTTTTGCTTAGGTAGTATATTGCATACTCTTTTCGACCAGACTCGTCATGCTGGCCCAGCACACACCCCATTGACTCTTTTAATACTGTCAAATACATGATTAGAGGTCTTCCTTCAACTGGAGGCATAAGGATTGGAGGCTCTTGTAAGTATTCCTTGATCTTGTCAAAAGCCTTCTGACAGTCTTCATTCCACCTGACCGTTTGTTCTTTTCTCAACAGTTTGAAAAAGGGCTCACAGGTTGTCGTAAGGTGAGATATGAACCTCGAGATGTAGTTCAATCTACCTAGAAACCCTCGAACTTCCTTTTCAGATTTTGGTGCAGGCATCTCTTGAATGGCTTTGACTTTATCAGGGTCAACTTCAATCCCTTTCTCGCTTACAATAAATCCCAGCAGCTTACCAGATCGCACCCCGAATGTGCATTTGTTGGGGTTCAGCTTCAGTTGGTACTTCCTCAGTCGCTTGAACAGCTTCAGCAGATTTACCAGGTGGTCTTCTTCAGTAAGGGACTTGGCAATCATGTCATCCACATAACATTCTATCTCTTTATGGATCATATCGTGGAATAATGTTACCATGGCCCGTTGATACGTCGCACCGGCATTCTTGAGCCCAAATGGCATTACTTTGTAGCAGAACGTGCCCCAGGGTGTGATGAAGGTTGTCTTCTCCATGTCTTCAGGTGACATTTTAATCTGATTGTATCCTGAAAATCCATCCATGAAGGAGAATACCGAGAACTGAGCCGTATTATCCACCAATACATCAATGTGAGGTAATGGGAAATCATCTTTCGGGCTGGCTCTGTTCAGATCCCGGTAATCAACACACATCCTTACTTTGTCGTCTTTCTTAGGCACAGGTACTATATTAGCAACCCACGGTGGATAGCTAGTCACAGCAAGGAACCCGGCGTCCCATTGCTTCTGTACCTCTTCCTTGATTTTCATTGCCATGTCTGGGCGAGTACGGCGCAGTTTCTGTTTAACCGGTGGGCATTCCTCTCTTAAAGGCAGCTTGTGCACAACAATGTCGGTGTCCAACCCTGGCATATCTTGATAGGACCAAGCAAACACGTCCACATATTCTTGCAGCAGGTCAATCAGTTGTCTCTTCACTGAGTCTTGTAGGCAGGCCCCGATTTTAACTTCTTTCACATCTTCATCTGTACCAAGATTAATTGTTTCTACCTCCTCCTGATGAGGAGTGATAGCCTTCTCCTCTTATCTCAACAATCTGGCTAGCTCTTCAGGAAGCTCATATTCTTCTTCAACCCCTTCATCAGCTTGATTGATCGGATTGTCAAAGTCATACGAAGTCATAGCCGTGCTGTTGTCGGTGCGGTCTGGAAGGCACTCTCTACAAGGGTTCAGTTTGTTCATTTTAGTGATTTGATTTTAATCTTGTTTAGAAAAGTGAAATAAAGTTGTCATTTTGAAAACACTGCCATTTTTTTTGTACAAAAAGAAAAATGGAAAAACAGTGAGCAGAAAAGAAAAAGACTCATTTGCAAAAAGATGTCTGATATTTCATTGATTAATCTTGTTGCACAAAAATTATAGATGGCCCGATTACAAAATGAGTCTTGTCATCTTGGGCAAGATGCAAGACTTGGATGCATGCTATAAAAATACAGGAAATAATAATTACTCTGCATGAGTAACTCTTATAATTTCCTGGGAAGACCAGTTTGAGATACTGCTCCCCGGGACCTTTGGACGAATCCAACTTTCCAGGTTGCGGTCGCTTTCATCCTCGTCTTCCAAATTGTTGACAGCATCAGGGGTGAGCATTCCCCCACTAACAAAGTTGGGCTCCTCAGCAGCCTCTGCTTGATCTTGTTGAGTTGGTTTGTAACCCAACCCAAATCGATCCTCTTTCCTCTCCACCGGTAACAATTTGCCCCAGCCTTGGGCAGTTCCTTCTTCAACAACCTTCCGGGCTTGTTGGTAAGATGTCATTGAGGTTCTAGGTACAGCAAATGTTTCATTTATGTTCAGAGCCTCGAACCCTTGACTCATCGTTTCGTGGATCTCCCCATCCATCTCAATGTATTTGTAGGTAGCCAGGTGGCTAACAAAAATATCCTCCTCTCCACAGATAGTAACGACTTGACCCTCCCACTCGAATTTTAACTTTTGGTGAAGGGTTGAGGTCACGGCGCCAGCAGCGTGAATCCATGGCCTACCCAATAGACAGCTGTAGGCAGGCTGTATATCCATCACGTAGAAGGTCGTTTTGAAAGTTTGTGGGCCAATCGTTATAGGCAACTCAATTTCCCCCAGGACCGATCTCTTAGAACCATGAAAGGCTCTCACTACCAGGTTGCTGGGACGTAATGCCAATCCGTCATACTCTAGCTTCACAAGGGCTTTTTTAGGTAAGACATTGAGGGATGATCCTGTGTCTACCAGCACATGGGAGAGAACTGCACCTTTGCATTCCATGGTAATATGCAAAGCCTTGTTATGATTGCGGCCTTCCGTAGTCAAATCAGTGTTGGTGAACCCTAGTCCATGACTAGCATTAACATTTCCAACCACAGCTTCCAACTGATTGACGGTGATCTCTTCAGGCACATAAGCTGCGTGCAAGACTTTTAGAAGTGCGTTCCGATGAGCTTCGGAGCACATAAGCAATGATAGAATAGAGATCTTGGAAGGCGTCTGGTGAAGCTGATCCACTATTTTGTAATCACTTTTCTTGATGATTCTCATGAATTCATCAACTTCTTGATCGAAAGGTGTTTTCAAAGCTTCTTTAACAATTTGCTCTTCTTGCACCAAGCTTTTCCCTTTTGCCTTGGCAGCAGCTTCTGCTTCGGCAGTGGGTCTTTGCATTTGTGGAGCGAAGACACGTCCGCTTCGAGTGAAGCCTCCGCCTCCTCCCACATTGTCTATTTGTGGTGCAGGGGTTGATGATTCAAAAGTGATTTTCTGTCCTTTGCAGTATAGATCAGAACCGTAATGCCAGGGGATGGCATTACTGCTTTCATAAGGTACTGGCCCAGGCACTGTGATAGTGACTGGACTGATGGCAGCTGCAGAAGGGACCGTGATAGTCTGTGGATCATAATATATTGTGACTGGTGCTCTGATAGGAGTGGCATTTTGTGAGTTGTAGGCAGAGTCATTTTCAGGATCATAATAAATTGTAACCGTTGAGACATTTGCTGCTGAAGTTATAGGAGACATTGTTGGAAGGATGGGTGTTGTTGTTGTAGGAGATTCTAAATGAAGTGGTGCTGAAGTTGTAGAAGGGGTGTTTGTTGATGTTTGGTCCGTTGAAGTAACAGATGAAGCATTTGTTGACGAGATTGAAGAGTTGTTTGGAACAATGGTTGTTGCAGTTGTAGAAGACACCGGAATTGTTGCTGATGAGGTTGCCGGATTGGTAGGAATTGATGTTGTGATTTGAAGCAGGCCACTTTGGATGAGACCATCTATGCCATCTCTCAAATTATCACAACCATTCACTGAAATGTTGCAATAAGCACACCCTAACTCATATCCTGGGAACATTTGACTTTCGAGGAGTTGAGCTTTGATCTCTACCAACGGTGTCCGAATCTGACCCACACTGGTTATCAAATAAGACGACTTGTCTTCTTCAATAGCATTGATTCTGGGACCTCCGTGGTTTGGCATAGGGTTCTTGTTAACATTCGGTGGTGGTGCAAAGTTCAGTGCCTTAGAGTCTACCAAATCCTGTACCTTCATGTGCAAAGCTCTGCACTTTTCTGTACTGTGGCCAGGCGCATTTGAATGAAAAGCACATCTGGCGTTGGAGTCATAATTTCTGGGTAGACTGGTGGGATCTGGAGGTGCCAACATCCTTAGCTCAACCAGGTTGAGTTTCAGGAGTTGTG
Source organism: Lathyrus aphaca (assembly GCA_963966055.1). Lineage (NCBI taxonomy): Eukaryota > Viridiplantae > Streptophyta > Magnoliopsida > Fabales > Fabaceae > Lathyrus > Lathyrus aphaca. The sequence goes on from OZ014523.1 coordinate 169,859,506, forward strand.
GCAGTAACGTGGCATAGGGCATAGGGATCGGATCGATCACCTGATTGGCCTGAGAGGGTCTCTGTTGGAACGGTCTTTGCTGATTGTTGTTGTTGGTGTTGTTGTAGTTTCTCTGAGGAGGATACTGAGTCTGTTGCTGGTAATTTTGTTGCTGTGGTTGATAAGCTGGCTGAGGATGAATTGGAGCGGGGATGGTGACCGCTGCCACAGACCTATGAACATATTGGGGTCTGCCCCTGTTGGTATGGATAGCATTGGTCTCACCAGTTCTTCTTGGGCCCGCAAAAGGCTTCCTTGTGTTGCTGGATGAGCTGGCACCGTTGTCAGAAATTTTGCCCATCTTCAACAGGCTCTCAATTCTCTCTCCAGCTATAACGACATCTGCAAAGCTGGTAGAAGAGAAAGCAGCCAGCCTGTCAATGTATGTTCCTTGGAGGGTGTTCATAAACATATCTGCCATTTCCCTCTCTGGCATAGGTGGCTGGACAGCAGCAGCCAACTGCCTCCACCTTTGGGCGTACTCGCGGATGCTTTCCCTGGATGACTGTGACATCCCCATCAGGAGGGTCCTGTTGGGTGCCATATCCAAGTTATACTGGTATTGTCTGATGAAGGCCTCTGCCAAGTCCTTCCAACACCTGATGGTCGCCCTAGTCAGATGGGAGTATCATTCCCTTGACGCTCCAGTTAAGCTATCCTCAAAATAAAACATCCATAGCTTCTCGTCCATGGTATATGCTTTCAACCTCCCCAAAAAGGATTGTAAGTGGGTCCGTGGGCAGGAAGTCCCGTTGTACATTTCAAAACAAGGAGGCTTAAACTTGTGGGGAATCCTGACCCCGTCCACTAAGCCCATGTCCATAACATCAAAACCCAAAGAGTTTTGAGACTCCAAGGATCTTAATTTTTCACCAATTTCATCCAGCCTTCTGTCATAGGCTTCTTCCCCAGCACCCATTGTCGCTCCCGACAAATGAAACAAGGTCAGATGAAGGTACAGACGCGAACGGTCGGCGAAGGGAACAATGAGAACACACAGCCGTGAACTCACTGGAGATGAATAGAGTCGCCAGCTAGGCATTTTTATCCCGGAGGAAAGGTAATGCTGCATAAACCTAGAAAGATACGGATAAGACGGTTGCGAACCAGAGAGACTGAGAAAGGAGGTTGGTTACAACCTGGGAAGGTATTAGCACCCAGATTGTCCGTCGTACTCGACGGGATCCACGCTTAAAAGATTTGTGTTTTAAAGGGGTAGTGTCAGTGCAATTTGTGTATAAAATAGCTGGAAAAAAGATGTACAGGTGTCAGTGTAAGAGAAGTGAAGTGTATAAATGATGTGTCAGTGTAAGAAAAGGAATAAGATGCTCAAGATCATGAGGCTAAAAGAATGATGATGGGAAGAGGGGGAATGTACAGAGACTTTTGTTCGATAACCATTAAGTTATGCCTACGTATCCTCTCGTGCAATGAGGAAGTCAGAACACCGTAGTTCGACCCAAAGAGACTGAAAGATGAATTGACTTGATGAACTGCTTACTTGCCTATGCTCAAGTGTATGACCTGTCTGGCTCAGGTGCAAACTGTCTTGCATTAGACGGAAGAAGCAAGTTCTCGTTTATGAGTGCATGTGATGAGAAAAGAATCCCGGAGGAGACGATTATTGTTTGTTTTTGAGTTTTCAGTCTTTTATTGCTTTTGGAGTTTGTCATAAGTTAATGAGCTTAAGCCTAAACCAATGGATTTAGTAAACTCATCACATCATCCCTCTGATTAGGGGTAATGAGAATACCTTGAGTGTGAAGTCAGATTCTCACACTTAATCACCATGGTGTAGGATTAAGATCATTAACCTACTTGTGATTATTTAGATGTTTTTGGTATTTTTGTTTAGTGTTGAGTAATGAGGTTAAGCCATAACCAAGGATTAAACAGACTCATTACACCATCCTAATAGAAGGATAATAGATGAGAATATTTAAGCTGAGGAAAGCTCCTCAACTTAATCCATGATTAGGGATTAAACTCATGACAAAACAAGCCTTTGATTAAGTGGATTTTATTTAATGGTATGATGATGAAGTGAGTTTTATGATTTGTAAGACAACTTGAGGGGGACTTGTCCATTAACACTAGGGTTAGTCCTTCTTAACCATTTAAGGAAGAATTAGAACCCTAATGCAAGGCCCAAGTTACAAGTGTGATGTCTTGATGATTATTAAATGAATTGATTAAGAGATTTAAACACATTAAGGGTTTAACACTTAGGATTAAAGTTATACACTCCATCCTAAGAGAAGGATGCAGGCATAAGCTTAATCACAAAGCCTTAAAGCCTTTAGGGTTTAGTCCCTGATTATGAGATGAGAAGAGGAGACTCAAGGAGACACAAAGGTAAAAGCTAAGTGGGGGACTAATCAAAACCCTAATCATTGTCATGCTTGGTTGTTCCTAAGGTTTGTGAGGTTTTACAAGATAAGATCTCCCATGGAACCACCAGGAAGCAGATGAACAGGATCAAGAGAAGCAAAGTGACTTGCTTCATTCAAGAAGTCAAGTCACATGAAGAAAGAAAGTAAGAAGAACAAGAATGAGCAAGCTCAATCTCAAACACAAATAGAAATGCAGCAATGGAGGCAAGAGAGATGAAAAGAAAAGTTATGAGAAGTGAAGGCAAATTCACTTCCCAAGTTACTTACCACCTGAAATGTTAGGAAGAAATGCAATGCAATGCTAGATGGGATGAAATGGTATGAAGCAAAACAAAACCAGAAGCATGTTGATGATGATAATGATGCTATGAGATGATATAAACATGAGGCAGCACATGGGAGTGTTCATACAAGATCATGGATGCAGATGATGCAAGTTAAGGAGCATGAATGAACATGAAAAGTTATGAAGCACACAAGGTAAATGACATGGCAAATATGTGATGCAATGATCAAAGATGCTTTATACATGTCTTAAGATGTCAAATGAAACACAAGCATGCATAAAATGCAAAGACAAGTCATGTTATGCAAGAGAATGCAAGAAGGATGCAAATGAAAGCCCAAATTAGGGTTTATGGATCAAGCATCAAACAAAAACCAAAAACAGAAGCAAACCCTAAGATAAAAAATGGAAAATGCCACTCAAAGAAACCCTAAACCTATACTAAACCAAGGTCCAAAGGGGAGGTCTCAACTCTTAACCAATCTCAAGTTATGAATTTTCTAAGTTATTAGGGTTTTTAGGGCTCCTAAACAAAAGAAATGCCAAACAATTGGAAAATGCAAGATCAAATCATGGCCATTTTATCCTAGAAACTACATGCAAAACATAAGACAATGCAAGAAGAACCAATGTCCAAACCTTCCTAGATAGGCAGAAATGAATTTTTGAACTTAGGATCAAATTAATGCATAAAAAATGATTTAATTCAATGAAAAATTCTTAAAATGCATCAAGATCAAAAAAGAAATTTGGTTTGAAGGTTGGACAATGTTTCTAAATGTCTTAGAACATTTCATGAATTTTTTGGTGATTTTTAAATACCTAAAAGTATTTTTAATTAATTAATTTCCATTAATCAATTAAAAATAATCTTTTAAATATTTAAAAATACTTTTTTAATGATAAAAAATAAAATAAAAATATTTTTGGGTCTTAAAAATTAATAAAACTTTTAGGAAAAAGTTTCATAATTTTTAAGAATTTTTTACTATTTTAAAATAAATATGCAAGTTAATTGAAAAGAAAATGAATAAAAATTAAATAAAAGGGAAAGTAAACCAAATGGAAGGCTGAGATGAGCCCAGGGTTTGAATCTGTTGACCAGCGCGCAAATGAAGGGCCCAGATGGCTCCTGAGTTAATTAACTTAATTAAAAATTAAATAAAACTAATGAGAGAGATTAGGGCTAAGCAGACTGATCCTGGCCTTTCATTCGCGCGGGGAGTCAAACATGTCAACGCATCCAGTGGTCCACATTCAAATGGTCATTAATCACACAATTAGGGCTTAATCACTCTCAGGCGGCCGGAGAAGACTTCCGGTCGTCTTCTCCGGCCAGCATCCCCCCTGAGAAATCCCCAAACCCCTCAAATCGTAACAAAAACAAAATCTACGAATTGGGAAATGTTCTCCAACCACTCACGAATCAAACCCCTCTCTCAAAACAAATTTCTTTCTCCTAGATAAGCTGAATCGAAGAAAATGAAAACTAGGGCACGCAGGTTTCAGAGAGAAATTAAATGCTCATTTCAAAACCATTTTCGAAACCAATGACATCAGGATGATCAGTGGAGCACATAGAATAAGTTTATAACATGAAAAATGATTTCTGGAAAAATAATTTTCAAGCTACCTGAGATTCGAAGCTTTCACTCTGATGACTTTCTGGCCACTTCTCCTTGTGCAATCCACTCCACTTGATCCCCAGATGATGTTTGAATGCTCAAAAGAAACTTATGTTGGCTGGATAATGAGTTTCGAAAGCTCCTGCTTCAACTCAGTCAGAAATGGCTATGGTGATTCTGGCACTTTCAGGTCATTGTGAATGGTGGTTTGTGGTCCAGATGATGTATGGAGAAGCTTTGCAAGGTTTGTTTGGCTGTTTGTGAGCTAGGGAGGGAGATTCGAATGGAACTGCAGCTTGGGGTGAGAAATGGCTATGGGGTGTTCTGGTTGATTCAGGCTTGTGTTCTTGCTGGTTTCTACTCAATGATACATGGTGAGTTGAATGGTGAAAATGGTTTTAGTGTTTCTTGGCTGAGCAGAGAGATTCGAAGGCTTATGCAGTTTTGTGTGTTTTTGTGAATGTGTGTGTGTGAATGGTTTCAGCCTTGCTTTGCCTAGTGTTATGGCTTGCCAAAGGATACAATAAACAAATGCAAGTGGCCAGAGGATGTGACATAGCCTGTGGTGATTGGGATGTTTGCTTTTGCCAAAAGTCAAATTTCTTGTAAGAGAGGCATGGGCTTGATACTAGCTTGGTACAAAGGCTAGGGCTGGCGCAGCATGGTGTGGTGAGAGAGCTAGCAAGGTTCAAAGGCCAAGGCAGCCAGTTGAGGGAAGTGTCATGAGTGTTTTGCAAGTTGTTGCCTTTTTGGTTCACATGTGAAAAGTCTTGTTACATGAACCATAACCATGGGCATTCTTGGTTCATTCTGAATTTTATGACTTAGAGAATGTTTGCATACTGGTTTGGAGTGAATTAGAAGTCACATTGGGCTTTGGTTCATGACTTTGCAAAATTTTCCATTTGAAGCATGCCTTGAAAATCAATGATTTTAGCCAACTTTGCCATGCCATAACTTTTGATCCAAGAAGAGTTTGATCATGTTCTTGTACTTTTTGAAAAGGGAAAGATGAGATCTACAACTTTCATGACCAAAGTTTTTTTATTTGAAGCATTTTTGGATCAAGAATCAAGGCTTGAAAAATGACCTAAAATGAACCATTCTTGAAAAGTCAACTATGCCCAAAAAGTCAACATTTGCAAAACTTCCAAATTCTTGATTTCTATGAACTTCAACCTTCTTCCATGATCAAATAAAGATCATATGCACTCAAAATGATGAAGATCACCCATTGGTTGGGTCATTGGGGGCCTCAGATGCCCTGATTTTACACTGACTTGTCTGAAAAGTCAACCCTTGATCAGATGACTTCCCCATGGAATTTCTTCATGAAAATTGATATGCATACTCCCTATACCATATAGAGACCAATGGAAACAAAAATGACCAAAAAATTTGGGGTTGTGGCCTCTGAAACCAAAACCCTAATTTTAGGTCAACTGTGCAGTCAAACTTGGCTCTGCATCCATTCAAAACCCAGTTCTTGTGATTCTTTTGAATTCTTGACTTTGTGGGGATATAAAGTGATGCTTGAACACACATGGATCCCTTTGAGGTGATTGGTAGCATTTGGGGTGGCTCAAGTAGCTCTTGGATTGCTCAGATCACAAACCCTAGGTGCAGATGACTTAAAAACTATCCAGTGAACAAAAATGGGATATGAGATGATATGATTGTGTTTATGCATATGAGAATGATCACAAGCCATGGTGTGAATGGGTGAGGGCAAATTTGGGGTGTTTACAGCTGCCCCTATTCAAACATGAGTTAGCTGTGCAGGATGTAAGCAACGGCTTAACAGGCAAACAAGATAACTTGTGGTTGAATACCAAAGACAGTCCAAAATTTGCACTCACAGAAATGAAGAAGAAAAGGGATATAGATTGTAAAGAAGAATAAAGTATACTGTAAGGTGTGGGCGACGGGGGACGACCGTCGAGCAGAGGACGACTGCTGGGCAAATAGCAATGACGGGGACGGCCGACATGCTGGGGATAAAAGGTAAAGCCAAGACGGGGACGGCCGACTAGCTGGGGAAATAAAATCATGATGGGGACGGCCATCAAGATAAAGCTGTAAAATTCTCTGAGGATTTAATGAAACATGACGGGGACGGCCATCAAGTTCATAAAGCAACGTAACCAACGATGGGGACGGCCATCGGGCTGAAAAGGAAAAGGGACCACGACGGGGACGGCCATCGGGTTAAAGAATAAATGAAATAAACAGATGATGGGTGACGGCCATCAAAGGTGAAGGACGATCACCTAGCAGGGGACGGCTGCTCTGTTGGGGATAAAAGAAATATGATGGGGACGGCCATCAAAGGTGGAGGACGACCACCTGGCAGGGTACGGCTGCCGAAAATATCAACGATGGGGACGGCCATCGGATAGAAAAGGTCAACGATGGGGACGGCCATCGGATAGAAAAGGTCAACGATGGGGACGGCCATCGGACGAGCATGATGGAGGACGACCATCAAGAAGTGGAGGACGACCATTCAGCAGGGGACGGCTGCTCTCAGGGTTTATCATAACGCAGGACGAGCGTCAGATAACCAAAAATCAACAATGGGGACGGCCATTGGATAAAGTGATGAAGGACGATCATCAAAAGGTGGAGGACGACCACCTAGCAGGGGACGGCTGCTAGAAAGATCAACGATGGGGACGGCCATCGGATGAGCATGATGGAGGACGACCATCAAGAAGTGGAGGACGACCACTCAGCAGGGTACGGCTGCTCACAGGACGAGTGTTAGATAAAGGAAAAAAGCTTACTTGGCGATCTACTGGGGGTATAGTAAACACGGACGAGCGTTTACAACCAAGAAAGGAAAGTATAAGTGTTTGGTATTATGTATAGATTAATGATGCGGACGAGCATCCTTAAGACTATGATACGGACGAGTATCATGTAGAAACAAACTGACACCTGTTCAGAGATGATGATACGGACGAGTACCATCTGGTTAACAAAGAACACGGACGAATGTTGCATCTGAAAGGACTCTTCTGGGGAATAGTAGACACAGACGAGTATCTATATTTAAGAAGACAAAAGCGTTTGACACAGTGTATGGATTAAAGATGCGGACGAGCATCCTTAAGACTACGATACGGACGAGTATCATGTAGAAACAAACACCAGACGCAATGTTCTGAGATGATGGTACAGACGAGTACCAACTGGTTAACAAAGAACAAGGACTACTGTTGAATCTGTGGGGAGATAAGTGATGGTGTATACAAGATACGGACGAGTATCTGTATAAGTGTATCGTGAGTAGATATAGATGAATGTTTTAACTGCTGGGGAGAATGACACGGACGGGTGCCAAGAGAGAAAAGTGTAATATGAACAAGTATCTGCTATACAAAGTATAGATGACTGCTGGGGATATGACACGAACGGGTGTCAAGAAAGTGTATACATAGGTATGTGTGGGTGCAAAGGGGACGTCTTTGGCTTTCTGCTGGTAATATGACACGGACGGGCGTCATGAAGTATCCGTGATACGGGTAATCTTGTTACAAAGAGTGTTCCAGCGATTTTACCGGGGAGTGATGATACGGACGGGTATCAAAGGGTGTATATGGTGGTATTTGTGAATATGAGGCAACTGTTTTTGCTGGGACTCTGGTGAGGGTTTCTGTACAATGATGATGAACGGTTATTATTCACAAGCGTTAATTCAGAACATGGCTTATGATTATGCTATGCGTTTGATTTTTTTGCCGTAATGCTCCGTATTAGACGGAATGCTACGCTCTGAGGGGATAGTATGATGCGAATGCTATGATTATGCAAAGATATCAAACCGGGATTCGGATCCCGTTGCCGCGAAGATCTCTGGCTGATCTGTTTGAAAAGGACCTCCCAGCTGGGGATGAGATCATTGGTAGATCTAGTGAGATGTATTCATTTGGGGATATAGGTCACTGGTTGACATATCCTAATAAATGTGAGGCCCAGCTGGGGTTTGTAGAAGCTTTCTTCACTCTGTTGTGATCTTCTATGCGCCGCTCTTCTGGATAGAGGCTGGGGATTCTGTGGGGATATAGTTCCCTGACTTCTGCACTCAGCTGGGGATGAAATGGCAACTCGGCTGGGGGGAATTATGAGAGGCAACTCAGCTGGGGATAGCAACAAGAGGCAACTCAGCTGGGGATAGAGCATTTCAGATGCTGAGATTGAGTGTATGTTGATTTGGCAACTTTGCTGGGGAAGTGGGCACCTTCCAGTGCCACGTGGAAGATAGACCGAGTTGATAATGATTCGCCAGCTTGCTGAGACGTAACTTGCATGCCCCAGGTTGCGTTCTGGATACCTGCAATCCTGCAAAGATAAAGAGACGCACAAAAGGTCCCGAGGTATCCTTTACTGGATTCCGCCATAGGAGTCGAGCATTCTCAAGAGTAAGTATATTCCCTGTAAGCATGTGTTTTATTATTATTATTTTTGGGAGAAAAACATCTGTACTTATGCAATTGATTTTTTAGAGACATCAGACATCCTTTGCAAATAAAAATATACAAAACGAAACATGACTGAAAAATCTGATTTTATTAATTCATGTGCCCTGAATCGGCAAGATACAACCAAAGAAACATATCCCCTGAAATGAGGAGATTGTTTACAAATTGAGAAACAAAGTGCTGGCAGTGTTGATGACGCTTTAAGGAGCTTCCTCTCCTGCTACGACTCGTATGACAATGACGTTCTTCTCGTCTTGCTTTCTGAAGAAAGTTGATTCTGATTGAAACTTGATTTCGTCGGAGCTTTCCAAGTTGTAAGTGATACAGACGAATTCAGAATGCAGTTGTTCGCTTATTCCCTTATTTTGCATGGATCGCCCTTTCGGGTTTTCAATCCATCGGGATACCCATTTTTGCCTGAGTTGTCCAATGCGGCTTTTCAACTCAGCGGGTGTACATTTTTTATTTATTTCCCTTATTTTTGCCCGAGTCTTTTATTCTGTTTTTGACTCGCCGGGATGCCCTATTTTTGCCCGGACTTACATTCTGTTTTTATGTCCAGCGGGTCAATTTTATGCGAAGTATTTTTTAACTGCATCTGAATTCACAGGGGACGGGAAATCTTCACCATCCATGGTGCTGAGCATCAGTGCTCCACCAGAGAAAACTTTCTTCACCACAAATGGTCCTTCGTAATTTGGAGTCCACTTGCCCTTGTGGTCTGTATGAGGAGGGAGGATTCTCTTCAGCACAAGATCTCCCACTTGGTACTCTCGATGCCTGACTTTCTGATTGAAGGCTCTCTTCATTCTCTTCTGATATAACTGCCCATGACAGATTGCGGCCAATCTCTTCTCTTCAATCAGACTCAGCTGCTCGTATCGGGACCTAACCCATTCTGCTTCACTCAGTTTGACATCCATCAAGACTCGCAAGGAGGGCAATTCAACTTCAACTGGTAGGACTGCTTCCATACCATACACAAGCTGGTACGGTGTTGCCCCAGTGGATGTTCTGATTGACGTGCGGTACCCATGCAAGGCGAACGGTAGCATTTCATGCCAGTCTTTGTAGGTGACTACCATCTTCTGCACAATCTTCTTGATATTCTTATTTGCCGCCTCAACAGCGCCATTCATCTTTGGCCTGTAAGGAGAAGAATTGTGATGTTGAATCTTGAAGTCCCGGCACAGCTCTGCCATCATTTTGTTATTTAAGTTAGAACCATTATCAGTAATGATTCGCTCGGGCACTCCATATCGACAGATGATATCTCTTTTCAGAAATCGGGCTACCACTTGCCTTGTAACATTTGCATATGAGGCTGCTTCAACCCACTTAGTGAAATAGTCAATGGCAACCAGGATGAATCTGTGACCATTTGAAGCAGTTGGCTCAATCTTGCCAATCATGTCGATGCCCCACATGGCAAAGGGCCATGGTGAAGACATGATGTTCAAAGGATTCGGAGGTACATGCACTTTATCTGCGTAGATCTGGCATTTGTGGCATTTCCTGGCATAGGCACAACAGTCTGCATCCATTGTGATCCAATAATAGCCTGATCTTAACAACTTCTTAGCCATTGCATGTCCTCCAGCATGGGTACCAAAAGAGCCTTCATGCACTTCATGCATCAACAAGTCTGCTTCTGTTCTATCAACGCATCTGAGGAGTACCATATCAAAGTTTCTTTTGTACAGGGAACCATCAGTGTTCAGAAAGAAACTCCCAGCAAGCCTTCTCAAGGTCTTCTTATCATCGGAAGATGCCCCAGGTGGGTATGTTTGATCCTCCAAGAAGCACTTAATGTCATGGAACCAAGGCTTATCATCTTTGACTACATCTGTTGCAAATACATATGCTGGTCTATCAAGTCTTGATACTGAAATCTGAGGTACAAAGTTAGCAGCTTGAACTTTGATCATGGACGAAATGGTAGCAAGAGCATCTGCAAACTGATTCTCGTCCCGAGGGATATACTCAAGCTTGACTGTTGTGAAGAATGTCAATAACCTTCTTGTATAATCCCTGTAAGGTATCAGATGATCCTGGTGTGTATACCATTTCCCATTGGTCTGATTGACTACCAAAGCTGAATCTCCGAATACGGTCAATGTCTTGATCCTGAGGTCAATGGCTTCCTCAAGACCCATAATGCAAGCTTCGTATTCAGCTTCGTTGTTAGTGCAGTTGAAAGTGAGTTTTGCCGAGAAAGGCATGTGAACTCCCTTTGGTGAAATGAGGACTGCACCAACACCACGGCCATTCATGTTAACAGCCCCATCGAACATCATAATCCATTCTTCCTCCGGGTCAGGCCCTTCAGTGTGAATAGGCTCTTCATGATTTTTTGATTTAATGAACATGATGTCTTCATCAGGGAAGTCAAACCTCATAGGCTGGTAGTCATCAATGGGTTGCTCAGCAAGATATTCAGACAATATACTGCCTTTGATGGCTTTCTGAGATGTGTATTGGATGTCATACTCTGTAAGGATCATTTGCCATCTTGCAACCCGTCTGGTAAGCGCTGGCTTCTCAAAAATGTACTTGACTGGGTCCATCTTCGAGATTAATAAAGTAGTGTGGGTCAACATATACTGTCTCAGTCGGCGAGCAGCCCACGCTAAAGCACAGCAAGTTTTCTCGAGCAGTGAATAACGTTGTTCACAGTCGGTAAACTTTTTGCTTAGGTAGTATATTGCATACTCTTTTTGACCAGACTCGTCATGTTGGCCCAGCACACACCCCATTGATTCTTCTAATACTGTCAAGTACATTATCAGAGGTCTTCCTTCAACTGGCGGCATGAGGATTGGAGGTTCTTGCAGATATTCCTTGATCTTGTCAAAAGCTTTCTGGCAATCTTCGTTCCATCTGACCGTTTGTTCTTTTCTTAACAGCTTGAACAAGGGTTCACAGGTTGCTGTAAGGTGAGATATGAACCTTGAAATGTAGTTCAATCGACCTAAGAACCCTCGAACTTCTTTCTCAGTTTTCGGTGCAGGCATCTCTTGAATAGCTTTGACTTTATCAGGGTCCACTTAAATCCCTTTCTCGCTTACAATAAAGCCCAGCAGCTTACCAGACCGCACCCCGAATGTGCATTTGTTGGGGTTCAACTTCAGCTGGTACTTCCTCAGACGCTTGAACAACTTCAGCAGATTTACCAGGTGGTCTTCCTCTGTGAGGGACTTGGCAATCATATCATCCACATAACACTCTATTTCTTTATGGATCATATCATGGAATAATGTTACCATAGCCCGTTGATACGTTGCACCGACATTCTTGAGCCCAAATGGCATTACCTTGTAGCAGAACGTGCCCCAGGGTGTGATGAATGTTGTCTTCTCCATGTCTTCAGGTGACATTTTGATCTGGTTGTATCCTGAAAAACCATCCATGAAGGAGAATACCGAGAACTGAGCCGTGTTATCAACCAATACATCAATGTGAGGTAGAGGGAAATCATCTTTCGGACTGGCTCTGTTCAGATCCCGGTAATCAACACACATTCTTACCTTACCGTCTTTCTTAGGCACAGGTACTATGTTAGCAACCCACGGCGGGTAGCTAGTCACAGCAAGGAACCCGGCGTCCCATTGCTTCTGTACCTCTTCTTTGATTTTCATAGCCATGTCTGGGCGAGTACGGCGCAGCTTCTGTTTGACTGGAGGGCATTCTTCTCTCAGAGGCAGCTTGTGCACCACAATGTCGGTATCCAACCCTGGCATGTCTTGATACGAACAAGCAAACACATCCACATACTCTCGAAGTAGATCAACCAGTTGCTTCTTCACTGAGTCTTGCAGGCAGGCCCCGATTTTAACCTCTTTCACGTCTTCCTCCGTACCAAGATTAATCACTTCAACCTCCTCCTGGTGAGGGGTAATAACCTTTTCCTCTTGTATTAACAACCTGGCTAGCTCTTCAGGAAGCTCATATTCTTCTTCAACCCCTTCATCAGCTTGATTGATCGGATTGTCAAAGTCATACGATGTCATAGCCGTGCTGTTGTCGGTGCTGTCAGGAAGGCACTCTCTGCAAGGGTTAAGTTGTTCGTTTTAGTGATCTGATTTTAATCTTATTTAGAAAAGTGAAATGAAGTTGTCATTTTGAAAACACTGCCATTTATTTTTGTACAAAAAAGAAAAATGGAAAAACAGTGAACGAAAAGAAAAAAGACGCGTTTGCAAAAAGATGTCTGATATTTCATTAATTGATCTTGTTTGCACAAAAAGTACAGATGGCCCGATTACAAAATGAGTCTTGTCATCTTGGGCAAGATGCAAGACTTTGATGCATGCTTATAAAAATACAGGAAATAATAATTACTCTGATCGAGTAACTCTTATAATTTCCTGGGAAGACCAGTTCGAGACACTGCTCCCCGGGATCTTTGGACGAATCCAATTCTCCAGATTGCGCTCCTCTTCCAGCTCGTTTTCCAGACAGTTGATAGCATCGGGGGTAAGCATCCCTCCACTGACAAAACCAGGCTCTTCAGCAGCCTTTGCTTGATGTTGAGTTGGTCTGTAACCCAACCCAAACTTGTCTTCTTTTTTCTCCACCGATAGCAGTTTGCCCCAGCCTTGGGCAGTTCCTTCCTCAACAACCTTCCGGGCTTGTTGGTATGATGACATTGGAGTACCAGATACAGCAGATGCCTCATTCACATTCAAAGCTTCAAACCCCTGGCTCATTGTTTCATGGATCTCCCCATCCATTTCAATGTACTTATAGGTTGCCAGGTGGCTGACAAAAATGTCCTCCTCTCCACAGATTGTGACAACTTGGCCTTCCCACTCAAATTTTAACTTTTGGTGAAGGGTAGACGTTATTGCGCCGGCGGCGTGAATCCAGGGTCTACCCAACAAACAGCTGTAGGCGGGCTGAATGTCCATCACATAAAAGATAGTTTTAAAGGTCTGTGGGCCAATTGTCACAGGTAGCTCAATCTCTCCCAGAACCGATCTCTTAGAACCATCAAAGGCTCTTACCACCAGGTTGTTGGGTCTCAATGCCAAACCATCATATTCTAACTTCACCAGAGCCTTCTTTGGTAAGACATTCAGGGATGAACCTGTGTCCACCAGCACATGTGAAAGGACAGCTCCTTTGCATTCCACATTGCGAACCAGAGAGACTGAGAAAGGGGGTTGGTTACAACCTGGGAAGGTATTAGCACCCAGATTGTCCGTCGTACTCGACGGGATCCACGCTTAAAAGATTTGTGTTTTAAAGGGGTAGTGTCAGTGCAATTTGTGTATAAAATAGCTGGAAAAAAGATGTACAGGTGTCAGTGTAAGAGAAGTGAAGTGTATAAATGATGTGTCAGTGTAAGAAAAGGAATAAGATGCTCAAGATCATGAGGCTAAAAGAATGATGATGGGAAGAGGGGGAATGTACAGAGACTTTTGTTCGATAACCATTAAGTTATGCCTACGTATCCTCTCGTGCAATGAGGAAGTCAGAACACCGTAGTTCGACCCAAAGAGACTGAAAGATGAATTGACTTGATGAACTGCTTACTTGCCTATGCTCAAGTGTATGACCTGTCTGGCTCAGGTGCAAACTGTCTTGCATTAGACGGAAGAAGCAAGTTCTCGTTTATGAGTGCATGTGATGAGAAAAGAATCCCGGAGGAGACGATTATTGTTTGTTTTTGAGTTTTCAGTCTTTTATTGCTTTTGGAGTTTGTCATAAGTTAATGAGCTTAAGCCTAAACCAATGGATTTAGTAAACTCATCACATCATCCCTCTGATTAGGGGTAATGAGAATACCTTGAGTGTGAAGTCAGATTCTCACACTTAATCACCATGGTGTAGGATTAAGATCATTAACCTACTTGTGATTATTTAGATGTTTTTGGTATTTTTGTTTAGTGTTGAGTAATGAGGTTAAGCCATAATCAAGGATTAAACAGACTCATTACACCATCCTAATAGAAGGATAATAGATGAGAATATTTAAGCTGAGGAAAGCTCCTCAACTTAATCCATGATTAGGGATTAAACTCATGACAAAACAAGCCTTTGATTAAGTGGATTTTATTTAATGGTATGATGATGAAGTGAGTTTTATGATTTGTAAGACAACTTGAGGGGGACTTGTCCATTAACACTAGGGTTAGTCCTTCTTAACCATTTAAGGAAGAATTAGAACCCTAATGCAAGGCCCAAGTTACAAGTGTGATGTCTTGATGATTATTAAATGAATTGATTAAGAGATTTAAACACATTAAGGGTTTAACACTTAGGATTAAAGTTATACACTCCATCCTAAGAGAAGGATGCAGGCATAAGCTTAATCACAAAGCCTTAAAGCCTTTAGGGTTTAGTCCCTGATTATGAGATGAGAAGAGGAGACTCAAGGAGACACAAAGGTAAAAGCTAAGTGGGGGACTAATCAAAACCCTAATCATTGTCATGCTTGGTTGTTCCTAAGGTTTGTGAGGTTTTACAAAATAAGATCTCCCATGGAACCACCAGGAAGCAGATGAACAGGATCAAGAGAAGCAAAGTGACTTGCTTCATTCAAGAAGTCAAGTCACATGAAGAAAGAAAGTAAGAAGAACAAGAATGAGCAAGCTCAATCTCAAACACAAATAGAAATGCAGCAATGGAGGCAAGAGAGATGAAAAGAAAAGTTATGAGAAGTGAAGGCAAATTCACTTCCCAAGTTACTTACCACCTGAAATGTTAGGAAGAAATGCAATGCAATGCTAGATGGGATGAAATGGTATGAAGCAAAACAAAACCAGAAGCATGTTGATGATGATAATGATGCTATGAGATGATATAAACATGAGGCAGCACATGGGAGTGTTCATACAAGATCATGGATGCAGATGATGCAAGTTAAGGAGCATGAATGAACATGAAAAGTTATGAAGCACACAAGGTAAATGACATGGCAAATATGTGATGCAATGATCAAAGATGCTTTATACATGTCTTAAGATGTCAAATGAAACACAAGCATGCATAAAATGCAAAGACAAGTCATGTTATGCAAGAGAATGCAAGAAGGATGCAAATGAAAGCCCAAATTAGGGTTTATGGATCAAGCATCAAACAAAAACCAAAAACAGAAGCAAACCCTAAGATAAAAAATGGAAAATGCCACTCAAAGAAACCCTAAACCTATACTAAACCAAGGTCCAAAGGGGAGGTCTCAACTCTTAACCAATCTCAAGTTATGAATTTTCTAAGTTATTAGGGTTTTTAGGGCTCCTAAACAAAAGAAATGCCAAACAATTGGAAAATGCAAGATCAAATCATGGCCATTTTATCCTAGAAACTACATGCAAAACATAAGACAATGCAAGAAGAACCAATGTCCAAACCTTCCTAGATAGGCAGAAATGAATTTTTGAACTTAGGATCAAATTAATGCATAAAAAATGATTTAATTCAATGAAAAATTCTTAAAATGCATCAAGATCAAAAAAGAAATTTGGTTTGAAGGTTGGACAATGTTTCTAAATGTCTTAGAACATTTCATGAATTTTTTGGTGATTTTTAAATACCTAAAAGTATTTTTAATTAATTAATTTCCATTAATCAATTAAAAATAATCTTTTAAATATTTAAAAATACTTTTTTAATGATAAAAAATAAAATAAAAATATTTTTGGGTCTTAAAAATTAATAAAACTTTTAGGAAAAA
Source organism: Lathyrus aphaca (assembly GCA_963966055.1). NCBI lineage: Eukaryota > Viridiplantae > Streptophyta > Magnoliopsida > Fabales > Fabaceae > Lathyrus > Lathyrus aphaca. The sequence goes on from OZ014523.1 coordinate 169,876,011, forward strand.
GTTTCATAATTTTTAAGAATTTTTTACTATTTTAAAATAAATATGCAAGTTAATTGAAAAGAAAATGAATAAAAATTAAATAAAAGGGAAAGTAAACCAAATGGAAGGCTGAGATGAGCCCAGGGTTTGAATCTGTTGACCAGCGCGCAAATGAAGGGCCCAGATGGCTCCTGAGTTAATTAACTTAATTAAAAATTAAATAAAACTAATGAGAGAGATTAGGGCTAAGCAGACTGATCCTGGCCTTTCATTCGCGCGGGGAGTCAAACATGTCAACGCATCCAGTGGTCCACATTCAAATGGTCATTAATCACACAATTAGGGCTTAATCACTCTCAGGCGGCCGGAGAAGACTTCCGGTCGTCTTCTCCGGCCAGCATCCCCCCTGAGAAATCCCCAAACCCCTCAAATCGTAACAAAAACAAAATCTACGAATTGGGAAATGTTCTCCAACCACTCACGAATCAAACCCCTCTCTCAAAACAAATTTCTTTCTCCTAGATAAGCTGAATCGAAGAAAATGAAAACTAGGGCACGCAGGTTTCAGAGAGAAATTAAATGCTCATTTCAAAACCATTTTCGAAACCAATGACATCAGGATGATCAGTGGAGCACATAGAATAAGTTTATAACATGAAAAATGATTTCTGGAAAAATAATTTTCAAGCTACCTGAGATTCGAAGCTTTCACTCTGATGACTTTCTGGCCACTTCTCCTTGTGCAATCCACTCCACTTGATCCCCAGATGATGTTTGAATGCTCAAAAGAAACTTATGTTGGCTGGATAATGAGTTTCGAAAGCTCCTGCTTCAACTCAGTCAGAAATGGCTATGGTGATTCTGGCACTTTCAGGTCATTGTGAATGGTGGTTTGTGGTCCAGATGATGTATGGAGAAGCTTTGCAAGGTTTGTTTGGCTGTTTGTGAGCTAGGGAGGGAGATTCGAATGGAACTGCAGCTTGGGGTGAGAAATGGCTATGGGGTGTTCTGGTTGATTCAGGCTTGTGTTCTTGCTGGTTTCTACTCAATGATACATGGTGAGTTGAATGGTGAAAATGGTTTTAGTGTTTCTTGGCTGAGCAGAGAGATTCGAAGGCTTATGCAGTTTTGTGTGTTTTTGTGAATGTGTGTGTGTGAATGGTTTCAGCCTTGCTTTGCCTAGTGTTATGGCTTGCCAAAGGATACAATAAACAAATGCAAGTGGCCAGAGGATGTGACATGGCCTGTGGTGATTGGGATGTTTGCTTTTGCCAAAAGTCAAATTTCTTGTAAGAGAGGCATGGGCTTGATACTAGCTTGGTACAAAGGCTAGGGCTGGCGCAGCATGGTGTGGTGAGAGAGCTAGCAAGGTTCAAAGGCCAAGGCAGCCAGTTGAGGGAAGTGTCATGAGTGTTTTGCAAGTTGTTGCCTTTTTGGTTCACATGTGAAAAGTCTCTGTACATTCCCCCTCTTCCCATCATCATTCTTTTAGCCTCATGATCTTGAGCATCTTATTCCTTTTCTTACACTGACACATCATTTATACACTTCACTTCTCTTACACTGACACCTGTACATCTTTTTTCCAGCTATTTTATACACAAATTGCACTGACACTACCCCTTTAAAACACAAATCTTTCAAGCGTGGATCCCGTCGAGTACGACGGACAATCTGGGTGCTAATACCTTCCCAGGTTGTAACCAACCCCCTTTCTCAGTCTCTCTGGTTCGCAACCGTCTTATCCATCCTTTCTAGGTCTATGCAGCATTGCCTTTCCTCCGGGATAAAAATGCCTAGCTGGCGACTCTTTTCTTCTCCAGTGAGTTCACGGCTGTGTGTTCTCATTGTTCCCTTCGCCGACCGTTCGCGTCTGTACCTTCATCTGACCCTGTTTCATTTGTCGGGAGCGACACCCATTACTGTGAACTGATCCTCCTGGGGGTCTTCTTGCAGCACTCTGCCTGCAGTGGCAGTCCCTTGAACATTGGCAGGAATGTTGGTCTCTGGATGAAGGTGGGGTCCAAATACAGGGGGGTTGACATGAGGTTGGACCCTCTCATTGTTGCTTGTCCCAGCAGTCCCTATATGGGGATCTTCTTGATTCTGCCTTTCCACCATTGCTCTCAATCTTTCTTGGCTCTGAGCCATGTTGTTCATTACTTCCATAAACTGCGTCATCTGAGTTCTCATTTCCAATCTTTCGTTGGCCATTTGGTTCCTGACCTCTGCAAGGTCCTGTTGCACCTGGTCCATTTGTATGCCCGGAAGGTTGTTACGGGTTGGATATCGGTGTGGACGGTTGAGTGGAAATACCCGACGTCGAGCAATAGTTCCTGAATATCACAACAGAGTTAGCAACAACAAAAATAAACCTACAAAACAAGCAAAGGGTTAGCATGCAATGCAGTATGCTTATTTGTTTCCAAGGTATCCGGCTTGGCACTTGGTTTTGACCTTTCCAGATCCTTGAAGATGCTGTTGATGTTGCTTTTGAAGTAAACTCAGATGGAACAAACTGATACATATATTACAAAAAAGAAAATGGTACATAGTTTGGTTCTTTACAAAACATGCCCCGAGGGGTCAAAATACATCACAAGAAAATAAAAGTACATGAAATGAAAGCAACAACAAGCAAAAGTCATACACCAAGACCAAATTCATCCTCCTGAACTTCCTTGAGAAGTGCTTCAGTCACAGGATCAGCCGGACGCTCCGTGAGATTCCTGATAAGGAGATTCCTGGTAGTAACAGCTGCAGTTAGCTTCTTGTGTTGACTTTGGTCTTTTGACCTCTTCACTCCAGCTCTGATCTTCAGCTCTGATATCTCCCTCTGGGCTGCTGCCAGGGCTTCCTGCTGCTCTTTCGCACTAGCTTCCAACTGCTCGATCTTGTCCTGAGTCCTCTTATCTTCCAGAGTACGAGCTTCGGTGATCCTGACCCACCTAGCTTGACTCTCCTTCAGATACAAGTCTGTCCTGGCTTTCTGGAACTGGGCTTCCTTGCAAGCATTCTTCAAGATCTGCTCTCCAGCCCTAGACTTCTTGATGTAATCCTCAGACTTCTAAATTTTAGCCAGATGCTCCACCTTCAACTTTTCCAACCTTTCAATATCCAACCTACCATCACTCCTCTCCCAGAGGGTCTTCTGTAGAGCCTGAGTCAACTTCTCATTTCTTTCTTTCAAACTCTCAAACTCTTCTAAACTGATAGTGGCAGGAGGTGGTGCTGAGGATGGTCCAGGTATATCCTCCATGGTGAAGGGCATCCCAGAAAATTGAGCCCTGGCATGGGACCACTCATAGTATTGTGCTGATGCCACATTGTTGCACTTCCCCAAAATGGTTACTCCTTTAGTTTGAACATTGTCCCAGGCCCAGGCTGCCTGCCTGACAATAGCCAGATTAGGCTTGTTCTCACAGTAAAGAGTCTCAGCCAAGTCTTGTGCCTTAGGAGTGTGGACCAATGCATAGCCCAGTTGTCTTTTGAACAGCAGAGGGTTGTAATTAATGAAATCCTTAACTCCTATCAGGGGTACATTGGGAAAATGCCCACAACTGGTAATGATATCCCTGCCCTTGGTGCTTTGAGTGCACCACCTGATATCAGCTGAAGTCAGAGCAGTGAGTCTTCTAGCCCAGTTCCTCTGCTGATGAGGATTTAAAAATGCATCTGTCTTGGGCAAATGCTTGAGAAGCCAAGTATGGAACAAAGGAGCACAACACCTCACTAATATTCCCCTCTGCTTTTCATTCCTCTGGTGCACTGAGTAGTAAAAATCCCCCAATAAAGTGGGCACTGGGTTCCTCAGGATGAAAAGATGGATTGCATTCTTGCTAATGAACCTAGGCTCATCTGCAAATAATATGATCCCATATATGCTCAGGGCCAATAAAGCACAGACTGTTTTCCACTCTCCCAAAGCAGCCTTCAAAGTAGCCTGAGAGATCAAGAAATCCAGGTGCAGGCCAGAGATTCCAGCCTTAGTAGTCATATGCTTCCCAATCAGAACTGGTTCCAGATGCAATGCCTTTGCTATTTCTTCATTACTTGGAGAAGCCATCTCAGGGTTGAAGGGGACTCCACCCCTGATAGGTATACCAACCAATGATGAGTATTCCTCCAATAAAGGGCCCAACTGGAAATCCTGAAAAGTGAAACACCTCAGTGGGGGATCATAAAACTGAAGGCAAGTATGAATCAGGCTCCTTTGTGAAGGGTCCAAATCCATAACCACATCAAGTATGTCTCCATAGTGCTCCCTGAAAAGTGGTATATGGTCTGGAGTAATCAGGGTCTGAATCCTCCTGATGTCAGCTAGCTCAGGCTGGAAGAAGTGGTAGGAGATGTTACTCTTTTTAGGTGCCATGTTGTTGAGGATGAATTAAGACAGGTGCTGATGATAACACTGAAAATGGGCCACTGATTGGCTGGTGCAGGTGACTGAAGCAGGTAGCTGATAGCTGAAGCAGATGCTGATGAAGATAGGTCTATACTGATGATGGGGTCAAAACCAAGCCAAAAATGAAGATGGATACCCTGAAAAACAAATAAACAAATGTCAAAATGATGCAATGATGATGTATGCAAATGATATGCAAGGGTTTGTGACTGAGCTGGATCTGATCAAATGCTCTGATATAAGTCCAGGTATGCTCAAGAAATCCAGATGGAGGTCTATAAATCCAGTAACCAAGGTGGGGGACTCAAATAAAGAATCACATGTCCAGGGTTAGAATCACAAGAACTGTTCCAAAATGGAGTATTCTTAATCAAACAAAGTAACAGGGTATGCTGAGGTCAAGGGTACCTGCAAACCCGTAAACAGCCCAACCCCCTCACAGGTGGTGTTCTAAAACAAGGATCCTCAGACTTGGATCAGTTATGAGAAGTGTAAACACTTCTAACCCGGAGGTACAGTGTTTACAATAACCATAAAAGTTCCTCCTCTAATTCACCTCAGTTTCTGAAGGTCAAAATTAAAGGTCATCCAGACTTAGCAGGCTTCCCAGATAGCCCTAGCATTGCAGGAAATATGCAACACAGAGTTCTCAAGAAGAAACCCATGTCTGAACCGTGTTTCATATTCCCGCACCAGACCGAGATGGAATGGGAAAGAATATGAACCACTCTAGCCTAGGTGTCACTCAGGTCCCAGGTATAGGACCTCAACTCTCAATAGAACACCCACCCACCAAAGAAAACAAATAGATCCAGTATGACAGTATGATATATGTAAAGCTATAAAAAAAAGCAGTAAAATAACTGTACATAAAGCAAAAATAAATGCAAATATACAAACACAGATAGCACATAACACCCCAGTAAACACAAATCAAACAAGCACTAGGAGGAACCCACAAAAAGAACCAGAAGCCCTGGTTGCAGTATAAGGGTCCCCAGCAGAGTCGCCAAGCTGTCGCTCCCGATAAATGGGAATGGCCCAAATAAAGGTACAGACGCGAACGGTCGGCGAAAGGGACAATGAGAACACACAGCAGTGAACTCACTGGAAAAGAAAAGAGTCGCCAGCTAGGCATTTTTATCCCGGAGGAAAGGCAATGCTGCATAGACCTAGAAAAAGATGGATAAGACGGTTGCGAACCAGAGAGACTGAGAAAGGGGGTTGGTTACAACCTGGGAAGGTATTAGCACCCAGATTGTCAGTCGTACTCGACGGGATCCACGCTTAAAAGATTTGTGTTTTAAAGGGGTAGTGTCTGTGCAATCTGTGTATCAAAGCTAAAAAAAAATAAAAAATGCAAGTGTCAGTGTAAAAAAGAATGTGAAGTGTATAAGAGAAGTGTCAGTGTAAGAACAAGAGTGAAATGCCCAAGATAATGGGGCTTAAAGAATAATGCTAGAAGGAAGGGGAATATACAGATACTTTTGTTCGATAACTGTTAAGTTATGCTTACGTATCCTCTCGTGCAATGAGGAAGTCAGAACACCGTAGTTCGACCCAAAGAGACTGAAAGATGAATTGACTTGTGAACTGCTTACTAGTCTATGCTCAAGTGTATGACCTGTCTGGCTCAGGTGCAAACTGTCTTGCATTAGACGGAAGAAGCGAGTTCTCGTTTGTGAGTGAAGATGATGAGAAAAGAATCCCGAAGGAGACGATTATTGTTTGTTTTTGAGTTTTCAGTCTTTTATTTCTTTTTGGAGTTTGTCATAAATTAATGAGCTTAAGCCTAAACCAATGGATTTAGTAGACTCATCACATCTTCCCTCTGATTAGGGGTAATGAGAATACCTTAAGTGTGAAGTCAGCTTCTCACACTTAATCACCTTTGGTGTAGGATTAAGATCATTAACCTACTTGTGATTATTTAGATGTTTTTGGTGTTTTTGTTTAGTGTTAAGTAATGAGGTTAAGCCATAATCAGGGATTAAACAGACTCATTACACCATCCTAATAGAAGGATAATAGATGAGAATGTTTAAGCTGAGGAAAGCTCCTCAACTTAATCCATGATTAGGGATTAAACTCATGACAAAACAAGCCTTTGGTGAAGTGAATTTTATTTAATGATATGATGAAGAAGTGTTTTTTAGGGTTTGTAAGACAACTTGAGGGGGACTTGTCCATTAACACTAGGGTTAGTCCTTCTTAACCAATTAAGGAAGAATTAGAACCCTAATGCAAGGCCCAAGTTACAAGTGTGATGTCTTGATGATTATTAAGTGAATTGATTAAAGGATTTAAACACATTAAGGGTTTAACACTTAGGATTAAAGTTATACACTCCATCCTAATAGAAGGATGCAGGCATAAGCTTAATCACAAAGCCTTAAAGCCTTTAGGGTTTAATCCCTGATTATGAGATGAGAAGAGAAGACTCAAAGAGACACAAAGGTAAAAGCTAAGTGGGGGGACTAATCAAACCCTAATCATTATCATGTTTGGTTGTTCCTAAGGTTTGTGAGGTTAACAAGAGAAATCTTCAATGGAACCACCAGGAAACAGATGAAAGGATCAGGAGAAGCAAAGCAACTTGCTTCATTTAAGAAGACAAGTCACTTGAAGAAAGAAAGTAAGATGAAGAAGAAAGGGAAAGCCCAATCTCAAACACAAATAAAAATGCAGCAAGGATGCATAAGGGAGATGAAAAGAAGTTGTGAGAAGTGAAGGCAAATTCACTTCTCAAAGTAACTTACCACCTGAAAAGTTAGTGAAAAGAATGAAATGCAATGCAAATGAGGTGCAATGGTATGATGCAAACCAAAACCAGAAGCATAGGTATGATGCTAATGATGCTATGGGATGATGCAATCATGAAACAAAGCATGGGGATGATCATACAAGCCTATGGATGCAAAATGAAACAAGTTAAGGAGCATGAACATACATGAAAAGTTATGAAATGCAAATGGCATACAACATGGCAAATGCAAGATGCAATGGTCAAACATGCTTCCAATGTGTCTTAAGATGTCAAATGAATCACAAGAATGCATAAAATGCTATGGCAAGTCAAGGTATGAATGCAAATGCAAGATGGATGCATATGGAAGCCCCAAATTAGGGTTTATGATCAATGCATCAAACAAAAACCAAAATCAGAAGCAAACATCAAGATAAAAAATTGAAAATGCAATCAAAGCAACCCTAATCCTATACAAACTCACTGCCCAAAGGAGGGGTTCCAACTCTTAACCTAATAAAAGTTATGATTTTTCTAAGTTTTCTAGGGTTTTAGGGTTCCTTAACAAGAAAAATGCCAAACAAATGGAAAATGAAAGATCAAATCATGGCCATTTAATCTCACAAACTACATGATATGCTAAACACAATGCAAAAAGAATCAAAGTCCAACTCATCATGGTTAGGCAGGAGTGATTTTTGGAAGTTTGGATCAAAATAATGCATCAAAATGATTTTAATTCCATGGAAAATTCTTAAAATGCATCAAGATCAAAAAATAAATTTGGTTTGAGGGTTGGACAATGTTTCTAAATGTTTTTAAATGTTTCATGAATTTTTTGGTGGTTTTTAAATACTTAAAAGTATTTTTAATTAATTAATTCTCATTAATTAATTAAAATAAACTTTTAAATATTTAAAAATACTTTTTAAATGCAAAAAAGGAAAATAAAAATATTTTTGTGTTCTGAAATTAAATAATAACTTGTATAAAAAATTTCAGAATTTTTAAATTAGTTTTACTATTTTAAAATAAATGGGGAAAGAAATATAAAATAAATGGAATAAAAATAAAGAAAAAGGAAAAGTAAACGCAATGGAGGGCCAGGATGGGTTCTGGGGAGAAGCCTGTTGACTACGCGCGTAGATCAATGGTCCATATTCAAACTTGACTAAACTGAGTTATGAATTAATTAATTGAGATTAGGGTTTAATGAGTGCATCTGGGCCACACAAACACGCGCCAGGTCAACCAAGTCAACAGATCCAACGCATCAGATTCAAACTACACTTAATGACATGATTAAGCCCTAATTATTTTCAGGTGGCCGGAGAAAACTTCCGGTCGTCTTCTCCGGTGGGAACCCCACCTGAAAATTCCTAAAACCTTCAAAACGTAACTAAAATGAAATCTAAGCAAACAGAAATCCTTCCCACACCTCACTGAATCAAAACCCTAACACAAACATCATTTATATTTCATCAATCTCATGAATCGAAACAAAACAAATTTTAGGGCAAGACTTTCAGAACACGATTAAACTCTCATCTCTTCACCATTTTCAAAACCAACAACATATTCATGACCAGGGAAGCATGTAGAAGCTATTATGAACTTAAAAATCCTTTTCTGGAAAAAAAAGTTCTTTAGCTACCTGAGTTTTGAAGCTTTCAGTTTGCAGCTTTCTGACTTCTTTCCTTTGTATAATCCTCTCCTTTTGGTCCCTTGATGATGTCTGGATGCTTAGAAGGAGCTTGTGTTGGCTGGTTTGAGAGTTTGAACAGCTTCTGCTCAAGCTCAGGTGAGAATCGTGTTCTTGATTCAAGCAGTTTAAGGCAAGGGTGAGAGGTGCTTTGTGATCAGGGTGATGTGTTGAGAAGGTCTGTGAAGTTTGTTTGAGTGTTTGTGGCTTGTTTTCTGAGTTTCGAAAGCTTTTTCTTTTGAGGGTGAAAATGAGAATGTGATCCTTGGGCTTGTTTCAGGCTTGCTGGTTATGAGCTTTGGCTTGCAATTAGTTTGTATAAACAATGCTGATTGGTCAGAAGATGTGACATGCCCTTTTGTGATAGGTGTGGCTACTTTTGCAAATTGTCAACTTTGTGTAAGAGAAAGCATGGGTCATGTTCTAGCCAAGTACAAGGGGTGTGGGCTGCGCAGCATGGTGAGGGGAAAGGCTAGGGTTGATCAGCAAAGTAGCTAGCAAGTGGATGAAGTGTGATCATGAGTTTTTGCAACTTGGTTTGCCTTTGGTTCTTCATGAAAAGTCTTGCCTCACAAGCCATAAAACATGTGATCCCTTTGGCCCATTCTGATTTTTAGGACTTGTGTGATGTTTGTGTAAAGATTAGAGACCACTTTGAAGTCACAAATTGCCTTGGTACAAGAATTTGCAAGTTTTCCATTTGGTGCATAACTTGAAATTTAGTGATTTTAGCCAACTTTGATGAACCATAACTTTTGATCCAAAATGAATTAGGTCATGTTCTTGTACTTTTTGAAAAGGGAAAGATCTATTCTACAACTTTCATGACCAAAGTTTTTCCATTTGAAGCATTTTTGAATCAAAAAGTAAGGGTTGAAAAAGTTGCATAAAATGACATTTTCATTAAAAGTCAAACTTGCCCAAAAAGTCAACTTTGCAAAAACTTGAGATTCTTGAATTTTGTGAACTTCCAACTCTTCCCATGATCAAATAAAGATCATATACACTCAAAATGATGAAGATCACCCCTTGGTTGGGTCATTGAGGGCCTCAGATGCCCTAATTTTGCACTGACTTGTCTAGAAAGTCAACATTTGATCAGATGACTTCCCCATGGAATTTCTTCATGAAAATTGATATGCATACTCCCTATACCATATAGAGACCAATAGAAACAAGAATGACCAAAAAACTTGGAGTTATGGCCTTTAAACCAAAACCCTAATTTTAGGTCAACTGTGCAGTCAAGCCTGGCTCTGCCTCCATACCAATCCCAGTTCTTGTGATTTTCTGACATTCTTGACTTTGAGAGGATATAATATGATACTTGAACACACATAGACCCCTTTGAAGTGATTGATGACTTTTGGAGTGGCTCAAGAAGCTCTTGGATTGCTCAGATCACAAACCCTAGGTGCAGATGACTTAGAAACAATGCAATGACTCAAAATTGAGATATGAGGGGGTATGATTGTGTTTATGCATATGAAATGATCACAAGCCATGGTGTGAATGGGTGAGGGCAAATTTGGGGTGTTTACACAAGTTAAGTCAAAATCAAGGCATCTGAGGCCCCCAACAATGGAACCAAAGGGGTATTTTCATCAAACTGAAGTTCAATGATCTTTATTTGATCTTATAAGTGGTTGGAAGTTCACAAGATTGAAGAATTTTGAGCCAATTGCAAACTTTCCATTTTTGGAAATGACTTGAAATGCAAACTTTTCATTTTGGGAAAGATTTTCAACCTCCTCTTTCATGACCAAAAATGCTTCAAATGAAAAATTCTTGGGCATGAAAGTTGTATATTAGGTCTTTCCCTTTTCAAAAATTATAAGAACATGTCTTGATTCATCGTATAACTCAAGATGTGGCCTTTCAAAGTTGGCAAAAATCACATAATTTTCAAGTTCATGTCAAAGAGGGATTTTTGCATATTTGCATTTCAAGCTTCTACAAGACCTCTAATGTGCCCAAATGTGACATAACATGCTAGTACAACTTGCCTAGACCAGAATTATGCCTTGTACCAAAGCATTTCATGGCTTGATTTCACAAAATTCACAAAATAACAATTATGCATAAACATTGCAAACTCTTGATCAAAGCATTACAGTTGCATTCTATTGAACTAAGTGCCATCCATGATCCAAGCTGAGGCAATCCATGCTCAGAAATCCCCTTTGTCCCAGCCCATACCTATGGTACACATATGTTGACATTTTTGCATTTCATGCCATACCAATCCCACATTGCCATAACAACTCTTCTGGCAAATAACAATTGTTTATTCAAGCCCTAAGCACTATAAAGAGACACCCTTCATGGCCTGAAACAACACACAACTTCATAATCAAGAATTTGCTCTCAAACTTTAGCTCTTCGAATCTCTCAATCTAGCCATTCAAAACCAGAAATTTCTTCACCAATAGACTCCATATAACCTCAGGATCATTTCCCACCCATCACCATAGCCTGAAACACCCTCAAACTCAAACACAATTTCTGCAACTTCAGAAACCAAACACTCAAAATAGCCACTCTAAGCTTCATTCAGGCTTGCCAATAGCATCTGGAGGTCAAAGGGGAATGGATTGCACATGGGAGAGGCCCAGAAAGCTCCATTTCAAAGAACTGCAACTCAGGTAACCTTCATGAACTTTTTTTCCAGAAGCATGATTTTAAGTTCTTAAATGATTCCCCATGTTTCCCTGGTCACACTGATATGATTAGAATTGAAAATGAGGTAGAAATGAGGATTTCATGATGTTCTGAAATTTTTGACCTAGAACTTGTTTGCTTCGATTCAGCTTTTTGATGCATGATAAATGATTTTTGTTTGTTGATTAGTGATGTATGATGTTAGGAGATTATTTCTGGGAAGAAAATTTGAAGTTTAGATGCTTAATTAGGAAGTTGGTGTTTTGTGTTGCAGGAGAAGATGATCGGAGCTTAGCTTCGGTCACCTGAAAGTGATTAGGGCTAATCCATATATAAATCCCCAGTTTGAATCTTGGCAATTGGATGTTGATTAGGGTTAGGAAGTGAACGGCCAGATGCGCGTGTTTAATTTTAATTCTGATTAATTAATTATAAAACTTAATTAAAATGCCAGATTGAATCCTAGCCACTAGATCCTGCACGCGTTTTTCATTTAAATAAGGGCCATAGGATCTGCATACCCCAAGTCAACAAGACTTTCAATCCTGGCCACTGATCTCCCCCCCACGCAATCTGAGCCACTCTTTTGCATTACTTTCATTTTTATTTTTATTTTATTTTGCTTTTTTTTCTTTTAATTATTAAAAATAGCAAAAATCATTTAAAAATTCTGAAATTTTTTATCATCACTTTAATTAATTTTCAGAACCCAAAAATATTTTTATTTTTATTTTTTCCATTAAAAATGAATTTTTAAATAATTTAATTGTATATTTTAATTAATTAAGTCCATTTAATTAATTAAAAATACTTTAAAGTATCTAAAAATCACAAAAAAAATTCAGAAAGATTTCTTAAACATTTAGAAACATTTCCAAACTCATTCCACAAATTTCTTTTTGGTTTTGATCAAATCTTGCCAATTTCATTTGAATTATGGTCTCTAAAATTCATATTTTGCAACCCTAACTTTAAAAATTCATTTCTCTCAAACCAAGATGAGTTTGCATTTGATTCTTTTGGCCATCTTTCATACTCTACCTCTAGTTTCTAAATATATTTTTGACACATTTTTATCTTGAATTTTCAAATTAATTTGCATTTTCCCTTTAGAATCACCCAATAACCCTAGAAAACTTAGGAAAATCATAACTTTTGATAGGTTAGGCTTCTGACCTCCTCCTTTGGGGTGTGACCTAGTTTGGGATTAGGGTTTGTTTGAGCTTGATTTCAAATTTTTATCATGTTGATTGCTTCTGTTTTAGTCATTTGCATTTCACATGTTTATAAAACCCTAATTTCTCATGTTCATTTGCATTCTCCTTGCATATTCATCATCACATGAACTTGTCATGACATTTCATGCATTCATATGTCATCTTAGACATCTTAGGACATGTTAAAACCTTGCATGATCATTTCTTCATTCATTTTCCATGTTTTTCATTCATTTCATTTCATAAACATCCATGTGTTTTCAAACTTCAAAGCATGTTTCCTTTGCTTCTCATCTTTGTATGATCACACATATGCATATTGTATGACTTTGCATCATCTCACATGACATTTACATGGAATAAGCACTTATGACTTTGATCATTGCATCTCATTTCACTTCATTTCTTTATGCTTTATACTTTATGCATTCATACAAACACTTTCAGGTTTGGTAAGTTATTTTGGGAGGTGGATTTGCCGTCACCTCTCACTTCTTCTTATCTCTTTCATATGCATTTTAACTTGTCTTTGAAGTGAATCTAATTTACTTATGTTCCATATTTCTCACATTCTTCCTTTAAGTTACTTATCTTCTTAGGAAGTAAGTAACGTATTCTTCTGCTTCCTCCTCCTTTCATCTGCTTCTTCCATTGGTGGCTTCCTTGAAGATCTTTCTCTAAGCCTTATAAGCCATAGGATATCCAAGCATGATAATAATTAGAGTTGTGATTAGTCCCCCTTAGCTTTTTACCTTGGAGTCTCTCTTCTCATCTCAATAATCAGAGACTAAACTCTTAAAGTTCTAGGACTTTGGAATTAGGGTTATGCCTGCATCCTTCTCTTAGGATGGAGTGTATACCTTTAATCCTAAGTGTTAAACCTTTAATTTGTTTAAACCTCTTAATCAAATCACTTAATAATCACCAAGACTTTATCTTGTAACTTGGGCCTTACATTAGGGTTCTAACTCTTCCTTATGGTTAAGAGGGACTAACCCTAGTGTTTAATGGACAAGTCCTCCTCAAGTTGTTTTACAAACTTAAAACCCACTTCTTAATATCATCCTTTAACATAAATCCATTTAATAAAGGCTTGTTATATAATGAATTTAGTCCCTAACCATGGATTAAGTTGAGGTATCTTCCTCAGCTTAAGTGTTCTCATCTATTATCCTTCTATTAGGATGGTGTAATGAGTTGACTAATCTGTGATTAGAGATTAAACTCATTACTTAACACTAAACAAAAACCCAAAAACATCTAATTAATCACAATTAGGTTAATGATCTTAATCCTACGTCATCATGGTAATTAAGTTGAGATGCTTATCTCACACTTAAGTTGACTCATTATCCCTAATCAGGGAGGATATAATGAGTTTGCAAGCCCTTGATCTAGGCTTAAGCTCATTAGCTTATGCAAAACACCAAAAACAATAAAAAAACTGAAAACACAAAAACAAATAATAATCGTCTCCTTCAGGATTCTCTTCTCATCACACTCATTCATAAGCGAGAACTTTCTTCTTCCGTCTAATGCAAGACAGTTAGAACTCGAGCTAGACGAGTCATACACTTGAGCATGGGCAAACAGGCAATTCATAGTCAATTTATTTTTCAGTCTCTTTGAGTCGAACTACGGTGTTCTGACTTCCTCATTGCACGCGAGGATACGTAGGCATAACTTAACTGTTATCGAACAAAAGTCTCTTTGTCATCCCCCTCTTTCAGCATTCTTTTCTAAACCTCAGTTCCTAAGCAATTCACCTTTTTGCACTGACACTTGTATATTTCTTTTCTAGCTTTGGCACACATATAGCACATACACCTACCCCTTTAAACACAATCTCTTAAGCGTGGATCCCGTCGAATACGACGGACAATCTTGGTGCTAATACCTTCCCTGTTTTTAACCAACCCCCTTTCTCAGTTTCTCTGGTTCGCAACCGTCTTATCCGTCTTTTTCTAGGTTTATGCAACATTACCTTTCCTTCGGGATAAAAATGCCTAGCTGGAAACTCAATTCTTTTCACCTTCATTTTCTCTTTTCGCCGATCGTTCGCGTCTGTACCCTGGGACCCTGGTGTCTTTTCGGGGGAGCGACACCTGTGGGTCCTTGTATGAATCCCAAGAGGAGGTTGGGAATAAGACTTTCCAAGTCTCCTAGTATAAATCCCAAGAAGAGTCTATCTTTGTTGGGGATAAATTTATTTGAGGGAACTAGTTGTAGTTGAAAGGATCCTATTATTTGACCTATGTCTAAACCAAGGATTGCTATATTGTAAATACCAAGAGAAAGTTAATGTAAACAAGTATATGATAAGTATATAGACATGAATTGAAAAGGTGATGGGTCTTACACTGATAAAGGCCCAAGTGTTAAGTGAATTGATTGAGATTGATTACATGATTGTATGTGAGAAATTAAATGATGCTTTAAGGGAAGGAGAGAGAAGGTGTTGGGTCTTACACTCTGAATAGAGGTCCAAGATTATTTGTTTGAATTTGAAAAGAAAGGTGGGATTTACACTCTGAATAGAGGCCCAGAGATTGAAAATATTGATGATTGAATATATTGAAATTTGAAAGATTGTTATTCAGGAAGAAATTGAAGTTTTGAAAATATGATAAAAGGGAAAGATGGATGGGACTTACACTCTATTAGAGGCCCAGGTGTTGAAAACAGTGATAGCACTGTGATTTTGAAAGACGTAGTGGGACTTATACTATAGCAGAAACCCAAAGAATATTTATTTACAGAGGGGGTTGGGTCTTATACTCAGGAAGAGGCCCGTGATGTTTTGAAATGAAGCTTGAAAAGTTGAATCAAGTTAAAAAATCTAATTTCATTTTTAAAGATATTTTCAAAAGAAAATCAATTTAAAAAATGGAATATTTATCAAAAGAATTGATCAATCATGTCATAAACAATGATCAAGGTTTATGGAAAGGTGTCTTATTCCCATGAATATTCAAAAATCAATTTGGTTTAAGAAAAATCAAGAAAATAAATTATTTTAAAACATTTAAAATAATTTAAAATAATACTTTTAATATATTAAAAAATATATCAAATAAAATATTTTATTTTTTTGGTGAATAAAATTTTAAAATATATGAATGATATTTGTTCAAAAAATAATTTGAAAATAATTTAAATTGAATATAAAAATTAATTATTTGAAAATCATATGAAAATATGAAAAAATATAAAAATATTAAAAAATTTGAAAAATGGCGCCCAGAACATCATCTTCTTCCTCATGCCACCCAGATTTGCAAAATCCCTCACATCTCACTCAATTCATGATGAAATTTCACAACGTAAACATGAACATTACTCTCTTTTCAACAAGGAACACAAAGGTACTATTTAATTTCATTTATTTTAAGTGTAGAACAAGATAGCATGTGATGAACAGATGAACCTTAACTTTGCAAAAACTATTATGAAATCCCATACATGATTGATAAATAGCAATTGATTGAGGATTAATGACCTATGAATATCCAAAAACATGTTGGTAACTTGAAATAATATTTATGATGTATGATTCATGGAGTTTGAAAAGTTCATGCTTACCTTGCAAGAGGAATTCAAATTCTCAGTTGTTGGTGTTACAAAAGTGTTTTGATGATCTAAACAACTTCCCTGGACCTCAGGGAGTGTGTTGATGTGCTTGGAATGGATTGAAACCTTCTGGATTGAAGATATCAAATACAACTACAACTTGCTTGGGATGAACTATTATCTTGATGAATTTGATGTTACATATAATGTTTAAGTGTTTGGATCACTCATATATGATGTATGTTAGGTGTTTGTGTCGTACCCCGAAAAATAAGACCTTACGCGATCCGAAAGGACGGTTTCGCGCGCCGGACGGACCGAAGAGTCGCCACCTAATTCTATTTATTCCCGAAGAGGGAAAGGGAAGATATAGATACAACCCGGGGAGTGAAGGATGATGACAAAGGTCAACGGAACCATTGCCTGGGTTCGGGAGTCGGTTAACCAGGGGGAAGGTATTAGCACCCCCTACATCCATCGTACTCGATGGGAACCATCTAAGTTATCATGCGCGAAAGGATGTCTATGCTTAAACGGATTGCTTGCTAGAGGGAAATGAGTTGAATTATAAGTTAGATTGAACCTAGGTGCTCGGCAAGGATTGAGATCCTCGTGCCTACGTACTCCCGCGTGCAATGGGAAAGTCAGAGCCTCGTAGTTCGGCCTACTAAGGGTAATGGTTGTTCGTTTTTATTACCTTTCATCGATGAAAGGGTTTAGGAGTTGAATGTACTAAAGACTATGGATAGTTTATCTCGTCCAACAAGACGAGCGTCTTGCGTCGAAATAATCGGAGCGAGTAACGAGAGCTCGTTATCCTCCTTTCTACCGCTTAAGGCTCGTGGCGTACAAATCTTCTCGTATTATTAGAATGTTTTATTTCCTAAGACCGCTTGAGGTTGGATCAAGGGTTTGGATCTAATCGAAACGTTTTGGTTTTTTGAGGTTAAAGGCTAAATGCAAGTGGAGTTTATTTTTGTGGTTTGTTAGCGAGGCACAATGCGCTCAGCTCGCAAAGAGAGGTGGATCTTAATAAACTAAAACTAAATAATAAGGTGCAAGTGTGCAAGTGCAATCGCTTGGCGTTGGACCAAGGATTCAGGATTAAATAAAATACGGAAAATAAAGTGTGTACAAAGTAATGGGAGAGGGATACAAAATAAATACAGGGGATTGCGAGAAATAAAGAGGTCCCGTTGTAATTTGCCCAAGAGGAAGCGTGTGTGCATTGTTTTGAACGGTTCGAAGGCGTTCGGCCTTTTTAATCGGAAACAACTATTCGAAGGCGTTGGACCTTTTAATCGAGAACAACTATTCGAAGGCGTTGGACCTTTTAATCGAGAACAACTATTCGAAGGCGTTGGACCTTTTTGGGACGCGTCGAAATTTAGTTCGTGAACTACCTTAGAATCGATTCAAAATTGGAATCATTCTATAAGGAGTCGAAACATTATTTGAAAATGCGAAATAAATAAATAAAATTGAATTGAATCGCTAGAATTAAAAATAAAATAATGAATATAAATAATAAATAAATTGGTAATATTGACATAATGAATAAAATTAATTAAATTACAAATTTTTGTTCAAAATAAAATAATAAGATAAAATAGAAAAAAGAGGGCCTCATATTGACCGAATATCACAGATTTAACGAAATCCTGCAAAAATCGGCCTTTTATCAAGTCATTGGCCCTATGAAAATAATAAATTGATAAATAAATAAATAAGAAATAAAAAAAAACTAGAAAAAAGTTAATAAACAATAAATCAATAACAATAATTCTAAAAAAAATTAATTAGATATTGCTAAAGATAAAATGGTCTCATAATAATTCCGATAACGTCTATAAACCGAATATCAAGAAATTATGACTATATCATAGACCCAAAAAAATAAGGAGATTAAATAAGAATGATTATATTAATAGTCTACTTGAATCTATAAAAACCTATCAATAAAATTCAATTTTGAAATCTAAAAGTAACAAAAATTATAAAAAGAAAAATTATATATATATACAAAAAAAGAAAACCTATAAACAATAAAAATAGAAAAATAAAGAGGCAGATGGTGAGCCTGTGATGGGTGGTAAGAGATAAATACACTAAAACAAAAGAAAAAATAAAAGAAATAAATAATTTATAAACAATAAAACACACGTTCCCTATAAACAATAAAAACTAAAAATAAAGGAAATAAATAATAGAGAAGGAAAGAGTCAATATCAAAACACAGGGAACTTAAAAACAAATTAAATAAATTTATAGAAATCAAATCCTTTTTTTTATGAAAATAAATAGATATTAATTAAAAATTAAGTGAGTAAAATTTGGCCTAGGAACACACGTTTCTTTTCTCTTAAAAACTGTATCATTCAATATTCATATTAAAAGACTTAAAAAATAAAAGTGGAAACGAATCCCCTTCCCCTCAAAACGTGATTTCGCTAAAAACAAAAAAACGAGAAACCCACCCTCAGTTAGCTTCGGATTCTTGCGATATCTCACGCACGCGTTTCGAAGGTTTTCGGCTCTGTGTGTTTTTTCGACGGTCTAAGGGTGGTGGTCAATGCGGTGGAGGCTGTTTAGGCCGGACTGCGTTTTCGAGAGATGGTCCGCGGTGGTGGAGATGGTTCAGATCGCGGATGTGAGCGGTTTGGCGGTGGTGATGTGGAGTTGAACGGTGGTTTTCGTTCAGATCTAGGATTGTTTTGATGGTGAAGTGATTTGTTACGAGGATGTAACAGTTTGGGGTTTTAATCCAGAAACAAAAAGTGTTAGTTTATGCGTTTGATTTGGATTTATGGCGGTTTTCAAGATTCTGCGTTTTCAAGTTTGGTTGAGAAGAGTGAGGATCGTTCCAATGAGGAAGAAAAGGTTGGTGTTTCTTTATGATTTTTCTGGTTTATTTTTCAAGTTTAGAAAAGAATTATGCAGAATTTTTTTTGTGTTTTTGTTTCTGAAGCTTGATCTTGGTTCTATTTTTGCAGAATATTTTTAGGCTATCCAAGATTCTCTTTGTTATGAATTAAGGATGGATTTTATAGGTGATATTAGATGAGGGTATTAGAGGAAATTGGTGCAGAAAAAAAAATTGTATAAGAATTATTGTTTATGAGCTGGATTTTGATTCCATGTACTGCTGAGTTTTTTTCGGATGGTTGTGGTGTGGGTATTGCGTACAGTTTGTGTGGCTGGTGTAATGTGAGGTAGTGAATTAGAAAAAGTGGTCACATGAGTTTGTTGCAGCGAATTAGAATTGTGAGGAGAGGTCATATATATTTTTTAGTATAAACTGCTTAGCATTATGTGGCAAATGTAGCTTGAAGGAAAAAAAAAAGGTCCTGCTATGTATGTGGAATGTGGTAACGTGTGGGAAAAATGGAGAAAAGAATTAGAAAAATGGATTAATAATAATAATAAGAAGAATAATTATAATAACAATAATATACTATTTAATAATAATAACTAATAAGAATAAAAATAAAAATAATAATAATTCTAATAATAAGGAATAAAAATAGGAAATAAAACAAAAAGGTGAATAATGAAAATAAAATAAAATAATGCTAATAATAAGGAATAAAAATAGGAAATAAAACAAAAAAGGTGAATAATGAAAATAATAATAACGATAAAAATGAGAAATAGTAAAGAACATAAAAAGAATAATAATAGATTTTTTTTGTATTTTTGAGTGAATATTAATAAGAAAAAATTGAAATATAGTAAAATAGATATTTTAGAAAAGATAAATAAATAAAAGAGAAATTGATTTTTTTTATAGATTTTTTTTATGATAGAAAAAAAAAATGAAAGAAATAGTTAAGGGAAAATGGAAGTGAGAAATGGACAAATAAGCTCCACACAACATGTTGCGCACGCGCACGCACTCGACAATTCCAAAATGAACCCCGACTTTTGCACAAACCCGAAAGAAAAGTAAAGACATATTTTTTTCCGATTATAAGACAAAAAAGAAAATGGTATATGTTTTTGGATTTTCCGAATAATGGTTAGACAATAAATAAAATAATAAAACAATAATAATAACAATAAATAATAATAATAATAAATAATGAATAGTCATAATAAAATACAAGAATATCAAATGATAAAAGAAAAGAGTGGAAATGGAGAATAATGGATTTAAATGATTTAATCTAATAAAAATGGAAATAAAAGAAATAAATGTTTTCTAATAAAAATAATGGAAGATAATATGAATTTTTTAAAATGAACTAAATAATAAAAACTTATAATATAGAAAGAGGATTTGAGTTTTTTTAGTTTAAAAAAAAAATTGTATTTTTTGGACTTTTGATGATTGATTTTTTTTTTGATAAAATATAAAATAAAAGGACATTGGATATGGATGAAATTGGGTGTAAAAAGTGACATATTTTTGGGATTTTATTTTTAAATATCAGACAGAAAAATAAAATGGTACATATTTTTAGACAGTAAAATAAAATGATGCAGATAGGACAAATTTGGGGTATGACAGTTGCCCCTCTCGAATTAGCTTAGACCGAGTAAGATGAACCGACTCGCGTTCAAACTTTCAAGGTATAAGATAATTAGATACTATCAGACTCCGAATTTGTCCGAAAAGAATGAAATTGTGAAAATAGCAGATGATTAAAATTGGAAATGATGGATGACACAACAAGACACAATTGACAAAATAAATCACTTATCACCAGAGGATGATAAGGCAAATGACTGAAAAATAAAATCACTTATCAACAGAGGATGATAAGGCAAATAACTGAAAATAAAATCACTTATCACCAGAGGATGATAAGGCAACAGACTGGAAATAAAATCACTTATCACCAGAGGATGATAAGGCAAATAATTGAAAATAAAATCACTTATCACCATAGGATGATAAGGCAAATGACTGAAAAATAAAATCACTTATCAACAGAGGATGATAAGGCAACAGACTGAAAATAAAATCACTTATCAACAGAGGATGATAAGGCAAATGACTGAAAAATAAAATCACTTATCAACAGAGGATGATAAGGCAACAGACTGAAAATAAAATCACTTATCAACAGAGGATGATAAGGCAAATGACTGAAAAATAAAATCACTTATCAACAGAGGATGATAAGGCGAATAACTGACAAATAAAATCACTTATCAACAGAGGATGATAAGGCAACAGACTGAAAATAAAATCACTTATCAACAGAGGATGATAAGGCAAAAGAAATTAAAATACGACCATTGAATCCGCCAAGGAGATGCCTGGAATCTTCGATTGATATGATCCTGACATCCGCTGGGGAAAGGACCGGAAACTTGTGTTGATCCTAAATCCTGAATTATGCACGTATGCTCGATTGAAATGGTATTCCATAAGGATGGAGATACGATGCAAATGTTTCTGCACTTAGATATAAGTTAAGAATGTCGGGGATATGAAAAGCTGGTTTATTTAGGTATGCATATGATGCATATGTTGTAAATGATTGATGTAAATGATGCTTAATGATACATAATGATGCATATGAGCAATTGAAAGGTGCCAGCTTTATGGACTTTGGGTTTGGTAGTTGCCAATAATGATTGGACTTTGGGTGGGTGGAGGGACTGATTCCCCGACACTCGATCTTTGACGGTGTATGGTCAGAAGATAGATCTGAATGCTCCAAGTTTGGTTACTTGCTGATGAGCGAAGCGACTTAATTGACACATGAAGACCAATTTTGCTTTGAATGATTGCCAATGTCTGGCAGGAACTGCTTGTTCAGCTGGGGAGAAGAGATAGGAAGATTTGCTCCTTGTTTGCTTGCCCCTGCCTGTAGGGTATTTGAAATAAATTTGATGGGGAAGCTTTGAGATTGACCAGGACATGATCTACCCCAGTATCTAGATTTTGTAGGCGTCTGCCCCTGGTTGAGTTGTTTGGAGATAAATTGCCCCTGATTGGGCTGTTGAAGTAGTCTTGACTCATGTTGGCGATGAAGTTCACGTTTCTCTTTTGATTGCCCCTTGTTGGGATTGTACTGATGTCAAACACTGATTTGCAATTAAATTGTTCATACATAAATGGTAGTGTTAATGCAACGTTCATGTAAGTTTTGAAAAAAAAATCAATTTATTTGAATGATTGTGATAGTGTGACGAATGGACCATTAGTCCAAACGAGGTGCTGATTTAGAGAGTGTATGAAAGATGCAGCAAGAATGATGTGCAATCGAAATTGAAGATTAGCAAATATATATGGGAGTCAATTTACGCAACCTTGTTGGTAGCATGCTTTCAGAATAAACCCTGCCTCAATTTAGGACTTTCGAGGGTTATAACGTGGTCCGGTTAATGGTTTGAGAAACAAAGGTATAAGGCTCAAATGATTTGTACCCATCCCTTCTTCGTATTGTTCTCCTGTCCTACGTTCAGTTAACTCTACACATGCATTTGTTTTGACTTTTCAAGAGTGAAAATAAAGTTGGAGACTACTCAGCTTGGTCTTCAACAACCCCTTCAAATGTCTTCACTTGTTGGCACCGTGTGGCGGCATTGGATCGTTCTGGACATTTTCATTCCTCGGAGTGAGAGTGAGGTCCTTAGAGTTGATCATATCCTGAACCATGTGTTTGAAGGCATGACAGTTCTCGATTGTATGACCAGGAGCGCCTTTGTGTTACTCACAGCGAGCATTGGCATCATAGTTCCGGGCATTGCCAGTCTGAGGTGGCATATCTCTCAAAGTAAGAGGTCCTTTTGCCATCAGCTGTTTAAAGATTTCGGTGTATGATATAGGCAGGGGATCAATGTGCCTATCATATCCTCTTTGTTGATATGGTGGAAGCTGTTGAGGAGTGCGTTGTTGCTGTTGACCAGGCCGTTGTGGATAAGCCGGTTGCTGGTATGGTCCAGGTGCATATTGCGCGACTGCAACCATAGGACGTGGATGTGGTTGATGAGCCATCTGAGGCGGAAATAGAGTTTGAAAGGCCTGCTGATAAGGCATTGGAGGAACTGGCTGATATGGCATAGGAGCATATTGCGCAGCAGCAACATAGGGATACTGATAGTAGGGACCTGGAGTAGGTGCACTCTGTTGAAAATTCCCATTTGCAGCAGAGACGGCATTTGTTTCGCCCTTTTAGTACCCGTTGAAAGGTTTCTTGACATTGGCTTGGTTGCTAGAGCCTCCTTGGATCTTTCCGCTTTTAAGACCTTCTTCAATTCTTTCTCCTACCATCACCATGTCTGAGAATCCAGAAGATACGCTGCTGATCAGCTTCTCGTAGTATTGCCCCTGTAGGGTACCCATGAAGATATCGATCAGTTCACGGTCAACCAATGGCAGCTAACTCCCTCCAGCGTTGGGCGTACTCCTTAAAGGATTCACTTTCCTTTTGAGACATACTCTGAAGTTGAGTACGGTTAGGAGCAAGGTCAGTGTTGTACTTGTACTGCTTTTTGAATGCATCAGATAAATCAAGCCAAGTACGAACATTGTTGCGTTCAAGTTGCATGTACCATTCTAGAGACGCTCCAGACAGGCTGTCTTGGAAGCAATGGATCATAAGCTTATCATCTTTGGCATGAGCGGCCATTTTTCTGCAGTACATCCTTAAATGAAGCTCAGGACAGCTGAGGCCTTTGTATTTCTCGAATTATGGAAGTTTGAATTTAGCAGGGATCACAACATCTGGAACTAAGCACATGTATGCAGCACTCAGAGAGGTTAAGTTGTGTCCTTCCATGATTCAGAGTTTTTCAGCTAACTCGCGACACATCTTCATAGCTTCAGATTCTTGAACAACATGGGGATTGGTGATTGGAACGGCAGTATGCATCTCATACTCAACTTGATGATTCTCTTCAGTTTGAGGAAACTGGACTTGAGTTGGAATAGGTTGAGCTTGAGGAATAACACCAACAGTGACACCAGAAGTAGGTATTGGTTGGGAAGTGACCTCTTCAACAGCAGGAGTGAAACCTGGAGGCAAACCGTAGACCAAAGGATTAGGCACTGGAACTGAAGGCATTGTGCGCGAGGTAGATCCCTGCACTTGAGCATTGTTCATTGCGGCAGCAGCTTCGCGACATTCTTCCATCCTAGCCAAAGCTTGTAAAGTCTCATAAATCTGGTTGATCTTGCTTTTGATCGAGTCAATCTCTTCCCTCATGGCAGCTTGTTCTTCTTGAATCACGTCCATCAGTCTTTTAGTGTTGACTCTAGTTAGATACAGTCGTCTAGCTCGATACGGGCGTCGGGAAACCAGCTTGATTTACTGAAGATGGAGGAACATGAAATAATTTTTCGGATTTTGGAATGAAATGCAATATGAACAAATAATGCAAATGAGATGATATGCAATGTCAGAATCCAGGATCACAAGATCAAGGTCTCACGAGTCCAAGGTACAGATGGAGGATACTCTGATCAGGAACTCACTGGGTAGACTCTAAAGTTTAGGGACCCCAAAGTAATCAATTCATATGGCTGTTCATCACACACACCATAAGCATGACGGTTGATTGACTCCGCCATACGAATCTATTTTGGGTGAGATCTTCGTATCGACAACCCACAAGAGCAAATTTTATTGGGAGTCCATACTACGTGATCATCGACACGAGGTTTAAAACAAAGTCCTGGAGTTATGGAACTTTCTCAACTGTTTGATGCACATGTCAATTTCATACATTCTTGACAGTCAATCAACTCCATTGAGTAAGTCTATTCCAAGTGAGGTTTTCGTACCGAGCCACGCAAGGGCAAACCCTGGTGCCCAATACTACACAACCATCAACCGATGCTTTAATCAAAAGGTTCTAAAGGTCCTTAGAGTTGATGACCCTAATGAAAGCAACTGAGCACACACGTCAAGGCCTTGACGGTTGTCAGTATTCTCAATAGAATCTACTCCAAGTGAAGTTTTCGTATCGACAACCCACGAGAGAGGTTCTCTCGGGAGCCCATACTACACAACCTCTCTAGCTTATGTTTATACTCGCAAGCCCGGGTATAGAGCTTTTCCCTCAAGTTTCTTTTGCAAAGTATCGATCCAAATTATAGTACCAAGGAGCCACAAGATATATAAAATGGAATGCGATAAAGAAAGCGATAAAAATAAACAAGCAAGGCATAAAAGCAAACATCCAAACAAACACGAAAACCTAGACTAGGCTTGACTCGCATAGGGGTGAACCAATCCCCAGTAGAGTCGCCAGCTGTCGTGCCCCGAAAAATACGACCTTACGCGATCCGAAAGGACGGTTTCGCGCGCCGGACAGACTGAATAGTCGCCACCTAATTCTATTTATTCCCAAAGAGGGAAAGGGAAGATATAGATACAACCCGGAGAGAGAAGGATGAGGACAAAGGTCAACGAAACCATTGCCTGGGTTCGGGAGTCGGTTATGCAGGGGGAAGGTATAAGCACCCCCTACATCCATCGTACTCGATGGGAACCATCTAAGTTATCATGCGCGAAAGGATGTCTGTGCTTAAACGGATTGCTTGCTAGAGGGAAATGAGTTGAATTATAAGTTAGATTGAACCTAGGTGCTCGGCAAGGATTGAGATCCTCGTGCCTACGTACTCCCGCGTGCAATGGGAAAGTCAGAGCCTCGTAGTTCGGCCTACTAAGGGTAATGGTTGTTCGTTTTTATTACCTTTCTTCGATGAAAGGGTTTAGGAGTTGAATGTACTAAAGACTATGGATACTTTATCTCGTCCAACAAGACGAGCATCTTGCATCGAAATAATCGGAGCGAGTAACGAGAGCTCGTTATCCTCCTCTCTACCGCTTAAGGCTCGTGGCGTACAAATCTTCTCGTATTATTAGAATGTTTTATTTCCTAAGACCGCTTGACGTTGGATCAAGGGTTTGGATCTAATCGAAACGTTTTGGTTTTTTGAGGTTAAAGGGTAAATGCAAGTGGAGTTTATTTTTGTGGTTTGTTAGCGAGGCACAATGCGCTCGACTCGCAAAGAGAGGTGGATCCTAATAAACGAAAACTAAATAATAAGGTGCAAGTGTGCAAGTGCAATCGCTTGGCGTTGGACCAAGGATTCAGGATTAAATAAAATATGGAAAATAAAGTGCGTACAAAGTAATGGGAGAGGGATACAAAATAAATACAGGGGATTGCGAGAAATAAAGAGGTCTCGTTGTAATTTGCCCAAGAGAAAGTGTGTGTGCAGTGTTTTGAACGGTTCGAAGGCGTTCGGCCTTTTTAATCGGAAACAACTATTCGAAGGCGTTGGACCTTTTAATCGAGAACAACTATTCGAAGGCGTTGGACCTTTTAATCGAGAACAACTATTCGAAGGCGTTAGACCTTTTTGGGACATGTCGAAATTTAGTTCGTGATCTACCTTAGAATCGATTCAAAATTGGAATTATTCTATAAGGAGTCGAAACATTATTTGAAAATGCGAAATAAATAAATAAAATTGAATTGAATCGCTAGAATTAAAAATAAAATAATGAATATAAATAATAAATAAATTGGTAATATTGACATAATGAATAAAATTAATTAAATTACAAATTTTTGTTCAAAATTAAATAATAAGATAAATAGAAAAAAGAGGGCCTCATATTGACCGAATATCACCGATTTAACGAAATCGGGCGAAAATCGGCCTTTTATCAAGTCATTGGCCCTATGAAAATAATAAATTGATAAATAAATAAATAAGAAATAGAAAAAAAACTAGAAAAAAGTTAATAAACAATAAATCAATAACAATAATTCTCAAAAAAATTAATTAGATATTGCTAAAGATAAAATGGTCTCATAATAATTCTGATAACGTCTATAAACCGAATATCAAGAAATTATGACTATATCATAGACCCAAAAAAATAAGGAGATTAAATAAGAATGATTATATTAATAGTCTACTTGAATCTATAAAAACCTATAAATAAAATTCAATTTTGAAATCTAAAAGTAACAAAAATTATAAAAAGAAAAATTATATATATACAAAAAAAGAAAACCTATAAACAATAAAAATAGAAAAATAAAGAGGCAGATGGTGAGCCTGTGATGGGTGGTAAGAGATAAATACACTAAAACAAAAGAAAAAATAAAAGAAATAAATAATCTATAAACAATAAAACACAAGTTCCCTATAAACAATAAAAAATAAAAATAAAGGAAATAAATAATTGAGAAGGAAAGAGTCAATATCAAAACACATGGAACTTAAAAACAAATTAAATAAATTTATAGAAATCAAATCCTTTTTTTTATGAAAATAAATAGATATTAATTAAAAATTAAGTGAGTAAAATTTGGCCTAGGAACACACGTTCCTTTTCTCTTAAAAATTGTATC
The DNA here is from genome assembly GCA_963966055.1 of Lathyrus aphaca. Taxonomy (NCBI): domain Eukaryota; kingdom Viridiplantae; phylum Streptophyta; class Magnoliopsida; order Fabales; family Fabaceae; genus Lathyrus; species Lathyrus aphaca. Next base: position 169,903,622 of record OZ014523.1, read on the forward strand.
ATTCAATATTCATATTAAAAGACTTAAAAAATAAAAGAGGAAACGAATCCCCTTCCCCTCAAAACGTGATTTCGCTAAAAACAAAAAAACGAGAAACCCACCCTCAGTTAGCTTCGGATTCTTGCGATATCTCACGCACGCATTTCGAAGGTTTTTAGCTCTGTGTGTTTTTTCGACGGTCTAAGGGTGGTGGTCAATGCGGTGGAGGTTGTTTAGGCCGGACTGCGTTTTCGAGAGATGGTCCGCGGTGGTGGAGATGGTTCAGATCGCGGATGTGAGCGGTTTGGCGGTGGTGATGTGGAGTTGAATGGTGGTTTTCGTTCGGATCTAGGATTGTTTTGATGGTGAAGTGATTTGTTATGAGGATGTAACAGTTTGGGGTTTTAATCCAGAAACAAAAAGTGTTAGTTTATGCGTTTGATTTGGATTTATGGTGGTTTTCAAGATTCTGCGTTTTCAAGTTTAGTTGAGAAGAGTGAGGATCGTTCCAATGAGGAAGAAAAGGTTGGTGTTTCTTTATGATTTTTCTGGTTTATTTTTCAAGTTTAGAAAAGAATTATGCAGAATTTTTTTGTGTTTTTGTTTCTGAAGCTTGGTCTTGGTTCTATTTTTGCAGAATATTTTTAGGCTATCCAAGCTTCTCTTTACTATGAATTAAGGATGGATTTTATAGGTGATATTAGATGAGGGTATTAGAGGAAATTGGTGCAGAAAAAAAATTGTATAAGAATTATTGTTTATGAGCTGGATTTTGATTCCATGTACTGCTGAGTTTTTTTCGGATGGTTGTGGTGTGGGTATTGCGTACAGTTTGTGTGGCTGGTGTAATGTGAGGTAGTGAATTAGAAAAAGTGGTCACATGAGTTTGTTGCAGGGAATTAGAATTGTGAGGAGAGGTCATATATATTTTTTAGTATAAACTGCTTAGCATTTTGTGGCAAATGTAGCTTGAAGGAAAAAAAAAGGTCCTGCTATGTATTTGGAATGTGGTAACGTGTGGGAAAATTGGAGAAAAGAATTAGAAAAATGGATTAATAATAATAATAAGAATAATTATAATAACAATAATATACTATTTAATAATAATAACTAATAAAAAAAAATAATAATAATAATGCTAATAATAAGGAATAAAATTAGGAAATAAAACAAAAAGGTGAATAATGAAAATAAAATAAAATAATGCTAATAATAAGGAATAAAAATAGGAAATAAAACAAAAAGGTGAATAATGAAAATAAAATAAAATAATGCTAATAATAAGGAATAAAAATAGGAAATAAAACAAAAAAGGTGAATAATGAAAATAATAATAACAATAAAAATGAGAAATAGTAAAGAACATAAAAAGAATAATAATAGATTTTTTTTGTATTTTTGAGTGAATATTAATACGAAAAAATTGAAATATAGTAAAATAGATATTTTAGAAAAGAGAAATAAATAAATAAATAAAAGAGAAATTGATTTTTTTTTTTATAGATTTTTTTTATGATAGAAAAAAAATGTGAAAGAAATAGTTAAGGGAAAATGGAAGTGAGAAATGGACAAATAACCTCCACACAACATGTTGCGCACGCGCACGCACTCGACAATTCCAAAATGAACCCCGACTTTTGCATAAACCCGAAAGAAAAGTAAAGACATATTTTTTTCGATTATAAGACAAAAAAGAAAATGGTATATGTTTTTGGATTTTCTGAATAATGGTTAGACAATAAATAAAATAATAAAACAATAATAATAACAATAAATAATAATAATAATAAATAATGAATAGTCATAATAAAATACAAGAATATCAAATGATAAAAGAAAAGAGTGGAAATGGAGAATAATGGATTTAAATGATTTAATCTAATAAAAATGGAAATAAAAGAAATAAATGTTTTCTAATAAAAATAATGGAAGATAATATGAATTTTTGAAAATGAACTAAATAATAAAAACTTATAATATAGAAAGAGGATTTGAGTTTTTTTAGTTTAAAAAAAATGTATTTTTTGGACTTTTGATGATTGGTTTTTTTTGATAAAATATAAATTAAAAGGACATTGGATATGGATGAAATTGGGTGTAAAAAGTGACATATTTTTGGGATTTTATTTTTAAATATCAGACAGAAAAATAAAATGTTATTTTTAGACAGTAAAATAAAATGATGCAGATAGGACAAATTTGGGGTATGACAGTTTGAATCATTAGTTTGAGTGGAATTCCTCTGGTTTGAGTAATTTGATTTTCACTCTTTGAAAATTGGAACTTTGATATGAAAGAGGGAAAGTGAGAAAACAATGCTTAGAGTTGTTTTGGTGTGTTTTAATTGATCAGAAATGAGTCTTATTTATAAGAGAACAAGTTTGTTTTTGGAGGAATAATGTTGGATGTGGGATCACTCTAATATCCAATGGATTATGTCATGTTGCACTTTCTTGAATGTTAAGGTACCTTTGGTCTTCTTAGCATCTTGAATCAACTTGCTTTGCAGGTTTGTCACTCGTTGTTTTTTTAAACTTATTTTGACTGGTTGTGACTCATTTATGGCTAATTCAATGTTTCATATAAATGCCAAATGAGAAAACTCAAGTTCTCACATAAATATTGTTATTTTTCCTAAGTTGATTAAAGGCCAATTCAGTGATTCATACTTGATCTTGATAAGTTTATTGAAGTTAGGAATTACTGCTACATACAATGTTGTTGTACATAAGGTATGTTGTTAAATGATGTGATTCTGCCTTGCTGGATATTACGCATGTTCAGTTCTGAATATAGAAGTTGTTAAAAGCTATTATTGCTTGTTGCTGGATTTTATAACTATGCAGGTGTTGTAGCACTGTTGTAGCTGCTATTTGTCGTACCCCGAAAAATACGACCTCACGCAATCCGAAAGGACGGAGTCACGCGCCGGACAGACTGAAGAGTCTCCACCTAATTCTATTTATTCCCGAAGAGGGAAAGGGAAGATATAGATACAACCCGGGAAGAGAAGGATGAGGACAAAGGTCAACGGAACCATTGCCTGGGTTCGGGAGTCGGTTATGCAGGGGGAAGGTATTAGCACCCCCTACATCCATCGTACTCGATGGGAACCATCTAAGTTATCACGCGCGAAAGGATGTCTATGCTTAAACGAATTTCTTGCTAGAGGGAAATGAGTTTAAATTATAAGTTAGATTGATCCTAGGTGCTCGGCAAGGATGGAGATCCTCGTGCCTACGTACTCCCATGTGCAATGGGAAAGTCAGAGCCTCGTAGTTCGGCCTACTAAGGGTAATGGTTGTTGATTTTATTACCTTTCTTCGAAGAAAGGGTTTAGGAGTTGAGATGTACTAAAGACTATGGATAGTTTATCTCATCCAACAAGACGAGTGTCTTGCGTCGAAATAATCGGAGCGAGTAACGAGAGCTCGTTATCCTCCTGTCTACCGCTTAAGGCTCGTGGCGTACAGTTCTTCTCGTTTTTATTAAAGTGTTTTATTTCCTAAGACCGCTTGACGTTGGATCAAGGGTTTGGATCTAATCGAAACATTTTGGTTTTTTGAGGTTAGAGGGTAAATGCACGTGGAGGTTATTTTTGTGGTTTGTTAGCGAGGCACAATGCGCTCGGCTCACAAAGGAGGAGTAGATCCTAATAAACGATAATTGAATAATAAAGTGCGAGTGTGCAAGTGAAATCGCTTGGCGTTGGACCAAGGATTCGGAATTAAATAAAATACGAAAAATAAAATGCGTACAAAGTAGTGGGAGAGGGATACAAAATAAATATAGGGGATTGCGCGAAATAAATGGTATCATTGTAGTTTGCCCAAGAGGAAGTGTGTGTGCAGTGTTTTTGAACGGTTCGAAGGTGTTCGACCTTTTTAATCGGAAACAACTATTCGAAGGCGTTGGACCTTTTTGGGACGCGTCGAAATTTAGTCCGTGAACTACCTTAGAATCGATTCAAAATTGGAATCATTCTATAAGGAGTCGAAACATTTTTTTGAAATGCGGAAATAAATATATAAAATTAAATTGAATTGCTAGAATTAAATTGAAATAAAATAATAAATTAAATAATTAAATAAATTGAGTGATATTAAGAATAATAAATAAATTAAATTAATTTAAATGTTTGTTTGCTCAAATAATAAAAATGAATAATAATAAAAAAAACTAATTACAAGGAGGGCCTCATATTGACCGAACATCACCGATTTAACGAAATCGGGCGAATATTGGCCTTTTATCAAGTCATTGGCCCTTAAAAAGAAATTAAATAAATATAAGTTGATTAATAATCAAAAAGGATAATAAAAAACAACTAGATCCACAATAATCTAAAAAACGAAATGAAATTAACATTTAAAAAGATTTCTAAATGTTGTTTTTTTAAAAATATCTCTTTAAAGGTTTTATTAAAATAAAATAAAATAAAATTCAAAAGAAGATGATATAAAATATTTAAAGGCTACACCGCCAATATTAGGAAAAAAAACAGTAATAAAATATAAAATCTCAAATGGAGTGTGAGGGTGCATCAGCTTTGTGTAGTGTGCGATTGAGGATCTTGAGTGGCTTAGGAAAGCCTAATAAGCTTATCAACATAAAAAATAAATTGCAAGGAATAAATAATAAAAAATAGTTATAATGGATCGGAAAACATAAAATATAAAGCCATTTTTATTCTCCTTCCCAAACACATATCAAAAGAAAAAAAACATGAAAACCCACCTTCACGAACAAGACCAGCGGCGCCTCTCTTTCACTCACTCAATCTCGCACTCTTCCTCGCTCAAGCTCGCGGCGGTGGTGGTACCTTTCACGGCGGTCTCACTCCCTCTCTTGGTTCTAATCGTGAATTGGCGAAGGTTTTCGGCTCGCGCGTGCGACCTTACTCTTTCAATCGCAATGGTTCAGATCCGATTTTTCGGTTACGAAGGTTTGTGTTGGGGTTTCTGTGAGTGGTGGCGGCGTGGTATTGATGGTTCGCGGTGGGTTTTGCGGCTGTGTTGGTGGTAGTTCGTTCGATGAGCGAAGGTTTTGTTCGCGTTTTCGGGGATATTGCAGGTTTCTGCTTTGGTTCAGTTTGTGTGGTGGTGATGTTCGGGTTCGTAATTTACACGGCTCTGTGTGTTTTCTTCTTTCTCTTTTTGTTCTGTTTGGTTTTACGTTTAAGGGTGAAGAGAGGTTTATGGTGTCAACGATGGTGAGGTAAGTTTTTTCGGTGATTTGAGTTTAGGGCAGAGGAATGGAGAGTTGGTGATTGTTTGTATGGGACGGGCAAAGAGATTTTCGGCGTGGATTTGTGGTAGTAAAGGGGTGGTTTATGGCTCTGCGTGAGGAGTTGGTGTTTCAGGTTTGTTGTGTTTGTGTTCTATATTCTGAATGGTTGGGAAGGGTGGCGACGAAAGATGGTGAAGTGTGTGTTGTTATTATGAGCAGATGGTGTTGTTATAAGAGCTGCTGCATTTTTGTCATGGAGCGTTGTTTTGTGTGTACGGGAAGAATGCGGGTGTGATGTGCGTGAAAACTAGGTGAGTGGAACGACAAAATTCTGGAGGAAATTTGTTGCTGATGCTGTTACTTGTGTGGGGGCCACGGGTGCTGAATGGAATCCGCTGGAAATTAACATGGACACCTTGAATTCCATACTTTTCATTTTTACATATTTTTTCAATTTGTGCAGATAGATACCAACGAATATACAAAGTCTTTGTGATCAAAAAATAATACAAGTAGTAATAATAGAATAATAAAAGAATTATAAAAGTATAATAATAGAATAATAATAATAGAATTATAAAAGTATAATAATAAAATAATAATAATAGAATAATAATAATAGAATTATAAAAGTATAATAATGAAATAATAATAATAGAATTATAAAAGTATGATAATAATAATAATAATAATAATATAATTATAAAAGTATAATAATGAAATAATAATAATAGAATTATAAAAGTATGATAATAATAATAATAATAGAATTATAAACGTATAATAATGAAATAATAATAATAGAATAATGATAATAATAGTAATAATAAAGGGAATAAAATGGACTTTGAAATAAATTTAAAATGATTTTTTTTAAAAAAATAGAATAATGGAAAAAGAAATTAAAATATAAGTGGAATGGTTTTTTTGAATTTTTTTATAATGCCTAAAATAATAAAGGACAGAATAAAGCTTGAAATAAGAAGAGAATGCTTCTTTTTTTGAATTTTTCGAATAAAAGGAAACGAAACATATTTTTTGAATTTTTATAGTATTAGACAGAAAATAAAATGGTACGCATTTTTTGGATTTTTGAAATAATGGTTAGACAGAAAAAATCGGTGCAGGTAGGACAAATTTGGGGTATGACAGATGCCCCTATCGAATTGGTTTAGACCAAGTAAGGTGAACTGGCTGGCGTTCAGCCTTTCAAGGTATAAGATAATTAGATATTAACAGACTCCAAATTTGTCCGAAAAGAAATTGCGAAAATAGCAAACGAAATAAACTGGAAAATAACGGGTGACACAACAAGAAATAATTGACAAAATAAATCACTTATCACCGGAGGATGATAAGGCAAATGACTGAAAATAAAATCACTTATCAACAGAGGATGATAAGGCAAACGAATGAAAAATAAAATCACTTATCAACAGAGGATGATAAGGCAACAGACTGAAAATAAAATCACTTATCAACAGAGGATGATAAGGCAATAGACTGAAAATAAAATCAATTATCAACAGAGGATGATAAGGCAAATAACTGAAAATAAAAATCACTTATCAACAGAGGATGATAAGGCAAAAGACTAAGAATAAAATCACTTATCAACAGAGGATGATAAGGCAACAAACTGAAAATAAAATCTCTTATCACCATAGGATGATAAGGCAAATAACTGAAAATAAAATCACTTATCACTAGAGGATGATAAGGCAACAGACTGAAAATAAAATCTCTTATCACCAGTGGATGATAAGGAAAATGACTGAAAATAAAATCACTTATCACCAGAGGATGATAAGGCAAGTGGAATTTAAACACGTCCATTGAATCCGCCAAGAGGATGCCTGGAATTTTTGATTAACATGATCCTGACTTCCGTTGGGGAAAGGACTGGAAACTTGTGCTGATCCTGGATCCTGAATTATGCACGTATGTTTGGTTGTTTTGAAATGGTATCCCATAGCGATGGAGATACGATGCAAATGTTTTATGCACTGAGATGTAAGTCGAAAATGTTGGGGAATAAAAAGTCTGATTTATTTAGGTATGCATATGATGCACATGTTGCAAATGATTTATGTAAATGATGCGTATGACGTTGATGATGCATAATGATGCATATGAGCGATTGAAAGGTGCCAGCTTGGTGGACTTTTGGTCTGGTAGTTGCTAATAATGATTGGACTTTGGGTGGGTGGATGGCTTGATTCCCCGACACTCGATCTTCGACGATGTATGATTAGAAGATGGATCTGAATGCTCCAAGTTTGGTTATCTGCTGGTGAGCGAAGTGACCTAATTGACACATGAAGACTGATTTGAATGGTTGCCAACGTCTATTAAGGACTGCCTGTTCAGCTGGGGAGAAGAGATAGGAAGATTTTCTCCTTGTTTGCTTGCCCCTGCCTGCAGGGTATTTGAAATAAATCGGGTGGGGAAGCTTTGACAATGGCTATGGCATGATCTGCCCCCATTATCTGGATTTGATAGGTGCCTGCCCCTGATTGAGTTGTTGGAAGATGATTTGCCCCTGATTGGGCCATTGAAGATGATTTTGCCCCTGATTGGGCCATTGAAGATGATTTTGCCCCTGATTAATGGACTTTGAGATAAATTGCCCCTGATTGGACTGCTGAGAGTACTTTTGCTCCTGGTTGAGCTGATTTTGAAGAAGTATTGATTTAAATTCCTCTTTTGATTGCTCCTTGTTGGGATTGCACTGATGTCAAGCACTAATTTGCAATTTAAATTATTCATACACAAATGGTAGTGTTAATGTAAAGTTCATGTAAGTTTTTTAAAAAGTCAATTTATTTGAATGATTGTGATAGTGTGACGAATGGACCATTAGCCCAAACGAGGTGCTGATTTAGAAAGTGCGTAAAGGATGCAGCAAGAATAATGTGCAATTGAGATTGAAGATTAGCAAATATATGAGAGTCAATTTACGCAACCTTGTTGGTAACATGCTTTCAGAATAAACCCTGCCTCAATTAGGAATTTCGAGGGTTGTAACGTGGTCTTGTTAATGGTTTTGAGAAACAAAGGTATAAGGCTCAAAGTTTGATTTGTATCCATCCCTTCTTCGTGATATTCTCCAGTCCTACGTTCAATTAACTTCTACACATGCATTTGTATTGACTTTGCAAGAGTGAAGAGGAAGCTTTAAAGTTTGCTTGAAGATGGCAGTCATTTTTTTTTCTAGTGACCCTTTGATTCTTGATTTGGTGGTCACTGATATTTGTTTTGCTTTTGCTGAGGATTTGAGTTCCTCTTTTGATTTTTTCCCGACTAAGTCTCCCTTTGGGTGCTCAACTTAGTGTTTTTTCGTATTTTGTTGAATGTTGTGACTGCCAAGTCATTTGTTGATGGTCCTCCGACGGGATGTCTCATCTTGCAATTGGAAGGTGTAGTCGGGTTAACTGAACAACTACTCTGCCCCGGGTTAAATGTAAGGGTTGTATCCGAAAGAAACTCCTACTTCTAGGCTCGAAGTGGTTGACTAGGGATTAACTCCTTATATCTCCAGTGTTTGGGGATTTGAACAAATGCCTGTACATCATTGACAAGGTTTTATCCGAAAGCATACCGCAACAGTTATGAGTATTTGTTTTCATCATCCTCCCTCAAATATTTGCTAAAGTGAAGTGAGAGAATATTTTTGTGATTTTTGTGATAAATGATAAATAATGAGCGAATGCGAATAGATTGATTCAAAACATGCATAAACATACCATTAACATAACCAAGTACAAACAATAACAATGTTCAGAGCAAATAGTACTTAAACAAACATTACAAAACAACAGGAATGCGGAAATCATAAATGGCACTGGCTGCCTTGATTTGAGGAATTGAACTTCTCTTGATGGAATGCTTCAAACTAGGAGACTACTCAGCTTGGTCTTCAACAACCTCTTCAAATGTCTTCACTTGTTGGCACCGTGCGGTGCCATTGGATCGTTCTGGACATTTGCATTTCTCGGAGTGAGAGTGAGGTCCTTAGAGTTGATCATGTCTTGAACCATGTGTTTGAAGGCATGGAAATTCTCGATTGTGTGACCTGGAGCGCCCTTGTGATACTCACAACGAGCATTGGCATCATAGTTCCGGGCATTACCAGTCTGAGGTGGCATATCTCTCAAAGTAAGAGGTCCTTTTTCCATCAGCTGTTTAAAGATTTTAGTGTATGACATAGGAAGGGATCAATGTGCCTATCATATCCTCTTTGTTGATATGGTGGACGTTGTTGAGGAGCGCGTTGTTGCTGTTGACCAGACCATTATGGATAAGCCGGTTGCTGGTATGGTCCAGGTGCATATTGCGCAGCTGCAACCATTGGAGGTGGACGTGCTTGATGAGCCATCTGAGGCGGAAATAGAGCTTGAAAGGCCTGCTGATAAGGCATCGGAGGTATTGGCTGATATGGCATAGGAGCATATTGCGCAGCAGCAACATATGGGTACTGATAGTAAGGAATTGGCGCAGGTGCACTCTGTTGAAAATTCCCACTTGCAGCAGAAACGACATTTGTTTCGCCCTTTTTATACCCGTTGAAAGGTTTCTTGACATTATTTAGGCTGCTAGAACCTCCTTGAATCTTTCCACTTTTCAAACCTTCCTCAATTCTTTCTCCTACCATCACCATGTCTGAAAATCCAGAAGATACACTGCTAATCAGCTTCTCGTAGTATTGCCCCTGTAGGGTACCCATGAAGATATCAATTAGTTCACAGTCAACCAATGGGGGATGCACTCTGGCAGCTAATTCCCTCCAGCGTTGGGCGTACTCCTTAAAGGATTCGCTTTCCTTTTGAGACATACTCTGAAGTTGAGTATGGTTAGGAGCAAGATCAGTGTTGTACTTGTACTTCTTTTTGAATGCATCAGATAGATCAAGCCAAGTACGAACATTGTTGCGTTCGAGATGCATGTACCATTCTAGAGACGCTCCAGACAGGCTGTCTTGGAAGCAATGGATCATGAGCTTGTCATCTTTGGCATGAGCGGCCATTTTTCTACAGTACATCCTCAAATGAAGCTCAGGATAGCTGAGGCCTTTGTACTTCTCGAATTCTGGCAGTTTGAACTTAGCAGGGATCACAACATCTGGAACTAAGCACATGTCTGAGGCACTCAGAGAAGTTGAGTTGTGTCCTTCCATAATTCGGAGTTTTTCAGCTAACTCGCGACACATCTTTATAGCTTCAGACTCTTGAACAACATGAGGATTGGTGATTGGAACAGAAGTATGCATCTCATACTCAACTTGATGATTCTCTTCAGTTTGAGGAAACTGGACTTGAGTTGGAATAGGTTGAGCTTGAGGAATGGCACCAACAGTGACACCAGAAGCAGGTATTGGTTGGGAAGTGACCTTCTCAACAACAGGAGTGAAACCTGGAGGAAAACCATAGACCAAAGGATTTGGAACTGGAACTGAAGGCATTGCGCGTGATGTAGATCCCTGCACTTGAGCATTGTTTATTGCGGCAGCAGCTTTGCGACGTTCTTCCATTCTTGCCAAAGCTTGCAAAGTCTCATAAATCTGGTCAATCTTGCCCTTGACCGAGTCAATCTCTTCCCTCATAGCAGCTTGTTCTTCTTGAATCACGTCCATCAGTCTTCTAGTGTTGGCTCGAGTTAAGTATGGGCGTCTAGCACGATACGGGCGTCGGGAAACTAGCTTGATTTACTGAAGATGGAAGAGCATGAAATAAGTTTTTGAATTTTGGAATGAAATGCAAGAATTGATGTAAATGAAATGATATGCAATTTAAGAATCCAGGATCACAAGATCAGGGTCTCACGAGCTCAAGGTACAGCCGGAAGATACTCTGATCAGGAACTTACTGGGTAGACTCTAAAGTTTAGGGATCCCAAAGTTATCAACTCATATGGGTGTTCATCACACGCGCCATAAGCATGACGGTTGATTGACTCCGTCATATGAATCTATTTTGGGTGAGATCTTCGTATCGACAACCCACGAGAGCAAATTTTCTTGGGAGTCCATACTACGTGATCACCGACACGAGGTTTAAAACAAAGTCCTGGAGTTATGGAACTTTCTCAACTGTTTGATGCACGTGTCAATTTCATACATTCTTGACAGTCAATCAACTCCATTGAGTAAGTCTATTCCAAGTGAGGTTTTCGTATCGAGCCACGCGAGGGCGAACCCTGGTGCCCAATACTACGCAACCATCAATCGATGTTTTAACCAAAAGGTTCTAAAGGTCCTCAGAGTTGATGACCCTAATGAAAGCAACTGAGCACACACGTCAAGGACTTAACGGTTGTCAGTATTCTCATCAGAATCTACTCCAAGTGAGGTTTTCGTATCAACAACCCACGAGAGTGGTTCTCTCGGGAGCCCATACTACACAACCTCGCTAACTTATGTTTGTACTCGTAAGCCCGGGTATAGAGCCTTTCCCTTAAATTCGTTTGCGATCAAAGTATCGATCCAAATTATAGTAACAAGGAGCCACAAGATATATAAGATGGAATGCTATAAAGAAAGCGATAAAAATAAACAAGCAAGGCATAAAAACAAACATCCAAACAAATGCGGGAACCTAGACTAGGCTTGACTCGCATAGGGGTGAACCAGTCCCCAGCAGAGTCGCCAGCTGTCGTACCCCGAAAAATACGACCTCACGCGATCCGAAAGGACGGAGTCACGCGCCGGACAGACTGAAGAGTCGTCACCTAATTCTATTTATTCCCGAAGAGGGAAAGGGAAGATATAGATACAACCCGAGAAGAGAAGGATGAGGACAAAGGTCAACGGAATCATTTCCTGGGTTCGGGAGTCGGTTATGCAGGGGGAAGGTATTAGCACCCCCTACATCCATCGTACTCGATGGGAACCATCTAAGTTATCACGCGCGAAAGGATGTCTATGCTTAAACGAATTGCTTGCTAGAGGGAAATGAGTTTAAATTATAAGTTAGATTGATCCTAGGTGCTTGGCAAGGATGGAGATCCTCGTGCCTACGTACTCCCGTGTGCAATGGGAAAGTCAGAGCCTCGTAGTTCGGCCTACTAAGGGTAATGGTTGTTGATTTTATTACCTTTCTTCGATGAAAGGGTTTAGGAGTTGAGATGTACTAAAGACTATGGATAGTTTATCTCGTCTAACAAGACGAGCGTCTTGCGTCGAAATAATCGAAGCGAGTAACGAGAGCTTGTTATCCTCCTTTCTACCGCTTAAGGCTCGTGGCGTACAGTTCTTCTCGTTTTTATTAAAGTGTTTTATTTCCTAAGACCGCTTGACGTTGGATCAAGGGTTTGGATCTAATCGAAACATTTTGGTTTTTTGAGGTTAGAGGGTAAATGCACGTGGAGGTTATTTTTGTGGTTTGTTATCGAGGCACAATGCGCTCGGCTCGCAAAGGTGGAGTAGATCCTAATAAACGATAACTGAATAATAAAGTGCGAGTGTGCGAGTGAAATCGCTTGGCGTTGGACCAAGGATTCGGAATTAAATAAAATACGAAAAATAAAATGCGTACAAAGTAGTGGGAGAGGGATACAAAATAAATACAGGGGATTGCGCGAAATAAATGGTATCATTGTAGTTTGCCCAAGAGGAAGCGTGTGTGCAGTGTTTTTGAACGGTTCGAAGGTGTTCGACCTTTTTAATCGGAAACAACTATTCGAAGGCGTTGGACCTTTTTGGGACGCGTCGAAATTTAGTCCGTGAACTACCTTAGAATCGATTCAACATTGGAATCATTCTATAAGGAGTCGAAACATTTTTTGAAATGCAGAAATAAATATATAAAATTAAATTGAATTGCTAGAATTAAATTGAAATAAAATAATAAATTAAATAATTAAATAAATTGAGTGATATTAAGAATAATAAATAAATTAAATTAATTTAAATGTTTGTTTGCTAAAATAATAAAAATGAATAATAATAAAAAAACTAATTACAAGGAGGGCCTCATATTGACCGAACATCACCGATTTAACGAAATCGGGCGAATATTGGCCTTTTATCAAGTCATTGGCCCTTAAAAAGAAATTAAATAAATATAAGTTGATTAATAATCAAAAAGGATAATAAAAAACAACTAGATCCACAATAATCTAAAAAACGAAATGAAATTAACATTTAAAAAGATTTCTAAATGTTGTTTTTTTAAAATATCTCTTTAAAGGTTTTATTAAAATAAAATAAAATAAAAATTCAAAAGAAGATGATATAAAATATTTAAAGGCTGCACCGCCAATATTAGAAAAAAAAAACAGTAATAAAATATAAAATCTCAAATGGAGTGTGAGGGTGCATCAACTTTGTGTAGTGTGCGATTGAGGATCTTGAGTGGCTTAGGAAAGCCTAATAAGCTTATCAACATAAAAAATAAATTGCAAGGAATAAATAATAAAAAATAGTTATAATGGATCGCAAAACATAAAATATAAAGCCCTTTTTATTCTCCTTCCCAAACACATATCAAAAGAAAAAGAAACATGAAAACCCACCTTCACGAACAAGACCAGCGGCGCCTCTCATTCACTCACTCAATCTCGCACTCTTCCTCGCTCAAGCTCGCGGCGGTGGTGGTACCTTTCACGGAGGTCTCACTCCCTCTCTTGGTTCTAATCGTGAATCGGCGAAGGTTTTTGGCTCACGCATGCGACCATACTCTTTCAATCGCAATGGTTCAGATCCGATTTTTCGGTTACGAAGGTTTATGTTGGGGTTTCTGTGAGTGGTGGCGGCGTGGTATTGATGGTTCGCGGTGGGTTTTGCGGCTGTGTTGGTGGTAGTTTGTTCGATGAGCGAAGGTTTTGTTCGCGTTTTCGGGGATATTGCAGGTTTCTGCTTTGGTTCAGTTTGTGTGGTGGTGATGTTCGGGTTCGTAATTTACACGACTCTGTGTGTTTTCTTCTTTCGCTTTTTGTTCTGTTTGGTTTTACGTTTAAGGGTTAAGAGAGGTTTATGGTGTCAACGATGGTGAGGTAAGTTTTTTCGGTGATTTGAGTTTATGGCAGAGGAATGGAGAGTTGGTGATTGTTTGTATGGGACGAGCAAAGAGATTTTTCGGCGTGGATTTGCGGTAGTAAAGGGGTGGTTTATGGCTCTGCGTGAGGAGTTGGTGTTTCAGGTTTGTTGTGTTTGTGTTCTATATTCTGAATGGTTGGGAAGGGTGGCGACGAAAGATGGTGAAGTGTGTGTTGTTATTATGAGCAGATGGTGTTGTTATAAGAGCTGCTGCATTTTTTTCATGGAGCGTTGTTTTGTGTGTACGGGAAGAATGCGGGTGTGATGTGCGTGAAAACTGGGTGAGTGGAACGGCAAAATTCTGGAGGAAATTTGTTGCTGATGTTGTTACTTGTGTGGGGGCCACGGGTGCTGAATGGAATCCGCTGGAAATTAACATGGACACCCTGAATTCAATACTTTTCATTTTTACATATTTTTTTCAATTTGTGCAGATAGATACCAACGAATATACAAAGTCTTTGTGATCAAAAAATAATACAAGTAGTAATAATAGAATAATAAAAGAATTATAAAAGTATAATAATAGAATAATAATAATAATAATAGAATTATAAAAGTATAATAATAAAATAATAATAATAGAATAATAATAATAGAATTATAAAAGTATAATAATGAAATAATAATAATAGAATTATAAAAGTATGATAATAATAATAATAATAATAATAATAATAGAATTATAAAATTATAATAATGAAATAATAATAATAGAATTATAAAAGTATGATAATAATAATAATAATAATAGAATTATAAAAGTATAATAATGAAATAATAATAATAGAATAATGATAATAATAGCAATAATAAAGGGAATAAAATGGACTTTGAAATAAAATTAAAATGATTTTTAAAAAAAATAGAATAATGGAAAAAGAAATTAAAATATAAGTGGAATGTTTTTTTTGAATTTTTTTATAATGCCTAAAATAATAAAGGACAAAATAAAGCTTGAAATAAGAAGAGAATGCTTTTTTTTTGAATTTTTCGAATAAAAGGAAACGAAATATATTTTTTGAATTTTTATAGTATTAGACAGAAAATAAAATGGTACGCATTTTTTGGATTTTTGAAATAATGGTTAGACAGAAAAAATCGGTGCAGGTAGGACAAATTTGGGGTATGACAGTATTTTGTGTTATTTCCTTGTTTTTTGCTTTTCTTTGCATGTTTCCTTAGGGCCTCTTGTCCAACTTAATTTTCTATTTAAGCTTGGAGCAGGATAGTCATTAGGGTCACCTAATCCAACTTAATTTTTTTTATTAAGCTTGGAGTAGGATAAACTTTAGGATAGTATCCTTTGCATGTCAACATTAGGTAGCATTCCCTTTATTTCTCCTCAACAATAGGATCAATTTTGCATGCTAAATTCTAAGATGGAGATCCCCTTAGATTTTTCTTTTAACCATTTGAGTCTCTCTTCTCTCCCGCTTAAACAAAAACAAAAACATCTAACAAATAAAGTGTGTATAGTGTGCCACGAGCCTTAAGCACATGGAAAATGATAAGAGGGAATTTCTCCTAAATTTATCTAGGGTGCTTTGTATAGAATCAAGAATATCAAGATCAACTTATGTTTTGATGAAGACAAAAACCACTTGACAAGAAGGAAAAGATGTATATTCATTTTAAAAGCACCATGTTAAAGCAAGAATCGGGACAAAGACTTGATAAGAAGAATAATCTCCTTTGAAGGTATAATGAAAATATTCATCAAGTATTTAAGTCCTAGTTTCTAAATTTAATCAAAAATAATTTGCATTACATGATCACATTTTCACAAATTTATTTTCAAATTGTTTTCTAAGTTATGGCCAGAGCAATCGATTGCACCCTTTGCAGCAATCGATTGCAAACTCAATTTTTAACTCATTTTTGGCCTCTATTTGTGGTGAAATCAATTAACCCTTTAGTGAGATCAATTGCATGCTTGAAAATTCAAATTTTGTGTTTTTATGTTTGTGGTGTAATCGATTGCTGCTAAGGTGCAATCGATTGCTCACTGTGTGTTTTTGAAAAATTGCTTAGAAAAATTGCACCTCTTCATCCAATCTTTCATAATTTGTTTCCAATGAATCATGGCAATTGTTCATGATATTTTCTGAAGAATTTCATGATGTTTCAAGGGGTGCTTATGATCTTATAAATACCTTATCTTTCAATTTTTCAAAATAACTGTCACACCCTAAATTTTAACCAGACTTTTACTTTTTTCATATGACGCATTTTTATCGCAGTATCGATTGTCAGTCCTTTTTGCATTCTTAGTCCGCTAATCTTTAATCATGCATTCTATATTTCAATCTCATCATTCATTGTCATTGTTATTTTATTGTTGATTTTCTTAGAGTTTTTGTTTAAGAATATGTTTTTTGTCTCACTTCGTAATATAACTATTTTTACTTGAATATCATAGTTATTTAGAATTAGTCTATTTAGTTTATTATCAAGTTATTTTGTAATATAGTTAATTAGTTTAATTAACCTTTTTTTAGAATCAATTTAATGTTTAGTTAGTTTTTATTTCTAATATAATTTTAATTCGCAGATTTATTTATTTTAGTTTAATTAGGATTTAGTTAAATTATTATTTTTTAATTTACATTTGTATTATTTATTCTACTTGCTTTGTTTTGTTTGGATTAACTATTTTTATTTATTTAATTTTATCTTAAAAATGTATTTTATTTGGTATCTTTTCTTATTAACGTTGCATATAATCTTATAACTTGGTCCAACAACTTTCCACATGAAGTCACGCTAAAGACCACACATATACCCCTCTGTAATGTACAAGCCATACTGAGCCATAGCCACAGCCTGTAAAACCTACAACACTCCATCCAAACTTTCATCAAAATAGGCCAAAGTCAAACCTACAAACCAAAAGCCAGAAAAGAACAATAACCTGCAAATTTGATAATGACATATCAGCACAGAAACCAAATTCAAACTTAATGAACAAGTTTTTGAAAGCATAAGAGAGGGAAGAAATCACAGCAAAGAGGGGGAGAGAAAGTTTTTGACAGAGAGAACCTCAACTCACCACAACATACATACCATCCCCTCTTTTTTCAACCTTCACAGCAACGCACTTCATCAAACTGGTTCTACCACCAAATCCCTCACTCCGCCTCCGAGACACATCACAAACCAACAACTCCCCGCCATTAACCTTCAACAACACATAAAAAAACAAAAAAACAAATGAAAAGAAGAAGTTTTGAATCGCAAGATCTGAAATGACCTAAAACCACGACCGAAATCCCACCACCGTATCGAAACTGATCCGAAAGTGCAGGAAGCCGAATCGCAAACACAACCGTGATTCACAAACCGAAAACCGAGTGAAGTCGCTGAGTGAGAAAACCACTGTCGAAACCTTGAGACAAAATTGTGAATCTGAATCCTCCACCGTGAGCAAGTCGTGAGCGAGAACGAGATATCCAGAGTGAGAGCTTTCGAACGCCACCACTCAAACAACAACCCACCGAATCGCAAAACCTGTGATAAAGAAAAACCACTGCGACTTTAGCATGAGAGGAGGAGAGAAACGCGAGTTTGAGAACGGAAATCCAGAGAGAGAAAGTCGTGAGTTGAGAGACAGATCCGAAAGCGAGAGACTCTTTCCACCTCTTGAACCGCACATTTTGCTTTTTTTTTGTATGTTACTGAACCCTTGTTTAATATTCCCCTTTTCTTTGTTTTGTTTTTTTTTATATTTTGTATTTTTTATTTAAAATAAAATTAATTTGTTATGTTGATAATTGTTTTGGGTTTCAGCCCAATCTGCTTTCTTTCCTTCACACATTCAAGGAATACTTACAAGATCCCCCGATCCTTATGCCTCCAATTGAAGGAATACCTCTAATCATGTACTTGACAGTATTAGAAGAGTCAATGGGGTGTGTGTTGGGCCAGCATGACGAGTCTGGTCGAAAAAAGTATGCAATATACTACCTGTAAACACCCCAAATTTTCCCTCACCCATTCACACCATGGCTTGTGATTATTTCATATGCATAAACTCAATCATACCACCTCACATTACATTTTTGATTCACTGCATAGATTCACAGTCATCTGCACCTAGGGTTTGTGATCTGAGCAATCCAAGAGCTTCTTGAGCTATTCCAAAGGTCATCAATCACTTCAAAGGGGTATATGTGTGTTCAAGTATCATATTACATCCTCTCAAAGTCAAGAATGCCAAAGAATCACAAGAACTGAGATTGGTATGGAAGCAGAGCCAGGCTTTACTGCATAAATGACCTAGAATTAGGGTTTTGGTTTCAAAGGCTATAACTCCATATCTTTTGGTCATTCTTGTTTCTATTGGTCTCCATATGATATAGGGAGTATGCATATCAATTTCCATGAAGAAATTCCATGGGGAAGTCATCTGATCAAGGGTTGACTTTTCAAGCAAGTCAGTGCAAAATCAGGGCATCTGAGGCCCCCAATGACCCAACCAAGGGGTGATATTCATCATTTTGAGTGTATATGATCTTTATTTGATCATGGAAGAGATTGGAGGTTCACAAAATTCAAGAATCTCAAGTTTTTGCAAAGTTGACTTTTTGGGCATGTTTGACTTTTAATGGAAATGTCATTTTATGCAACTTTTTCAACCTTTACTTTTTGATCCAAAAATGCTTCAAATGGAAAAACTTTGGTCATGAAAGTTGTAGAATAGATCTTTCCCTTTTCAAAAAGTACAAGAACATGACCTAATTCATTTTGGATCAAAAGTTGTGGTTTGTCAAAATTGGCAAAAATCACTAAATTTCAAGTTATGCACCAAATGGAAAACTTGCAAAATCTTGTGTCAAGGCAATTTGTGACTTCTAATTGATGTCAAACCATTACACAAACATCACATGTGACCTAAAAATCAGAATGGGCCAAGAGTTTCTCATTTGTTTGGCCTTTGGAGCAAGATATTTTCATGAAAAGCAAAAGCAAAGTCAAGTTGCAAAAGCTCATGATCACTTCCCATCCACTTGCTGCCTTGGATGCTGAACCACCCTAGCCTTTCCCCTCACCATGCTGCGCAGCCCACAACCCTTGTACTTGGCTAGAGCAAGACCCATGCCTTCTCTTACACAAAGTTGACATTTTGCAAAAGCCACCATACCAATCAATAAAGCACATGTCACATCTTCTGACCAATAGGATTAGTTTATACAAATCAAATGCAAGCTAAACATCACAAGAGGCCAGGCTGAAACACACAAGAACAAGACATTCTCATTTTTCATCCTTAGAGCAAAAGCCTTCAAAACTCAGAAAACAAGCCACAAACACTTAAACAAACTTCATAGATCAACTCAACCCATCATCCTGGTCACAAAGCACCCCTCACCCTTGCCTTAAACTGCCTGAATCATAAACACAATTCTCACCTGAGCTTGAGCAGAACCTGTTCAAACTCTCAAACCAGCCAGCACAAACTCCTTCTAAGCATCCAGACATCATCAAGGGGCCAAAAGGAGTGGATTGCATCAAGGGGAGAGGCCAGAAAGCTGCAAACTGAAAGCTTCAAAACTCAGGTAGCTCAAGAACTTTTTTTCCAGAAATGATTTTTTAAGTTCTTAATAGCTTCTACATACTTCCCTGGTCATGAATATGTTGTTGGTTTTGAAAATGGTGAAGAGATGGGTATGTATGCAGTCTCTGAAACTTTTTGCCCTAGAATTAGATTGATTCGATTCTCTTTGTTTAGGAAAGATAAATGTTGTTTGAATGGGGGTTTTGATTCGTTTTGGAGTGGGGATCATTTCTGTTTAATTAGAATTTGTTTTAGATGCGTTTAGAGAGAGTTTGAAGTTTGGAGTGATCGGAGAAGATGACCGGAACACTGTTCCGGTCACCTGAGAGTCATTAAGGCTATGATTAGGGTTAGTTAATTAGGGTTAGTGAGTTTGAATGTAGGTCGTCCAGATGCGCGCCTAGTCAACTCCCGCGCGTGTGACTTTGAATTCAGGCCTTAGGATCTGTTGACTTCTTCAATAATTCATTTAATTTCATTTTATTTTCATTTAAATACATTTGTTTTCCATAATTTATTTAAAATAGCAAAAATACTTTAAAAAATCTGAAATTTTTTATACAAGTTATTATTTAATTTCAGAACACAAAAATATTTTTATTTTCATTATTAGCATTAAAAAAGTATTTTTAAATATTTAAAAGTTTCTTTTTAATTAATTAATGAGAATTAATTAATTAAAAATACTTTTAGGTATTTAAAAATCACCAAAAAATTCATGAAACATTTAAAAACATTTAGAAACATTGTCCAACCCTCAAACCAAATTTATTTTTTGATCTTGATGCATTTTGAGAATTTTCCATGGAATTAAAATCATTTTGATTTATTATTTTGATCCAAACTTCCAAAAATCACTTCTGTCTAACCATAAAGAGTTGGACTTTGATTCTTTTTGCATTGTGTTTAGCATATCATGTAGTTTGTAGGATTAAATGGCCATGATTTGATCTTTCATTTTCCATTTGTTTGGCATTTTTCTTCTTAAGGAACCCTAAAACCCTAGAAAACTTAGGAAAATCATAACTTGAACTAGGTTAAGAGTTGAGACTTCTCCTTTGGGCAGTGAGTTAGTATAGGTTTAGGGATCCTTTGAGTGCATTTTCAATTTTTTGTATTGATGTTTGCTTATGATTTTGGTTTGTGTTTGATGCTTTGATCATAAACCCTAATTTGGGCTTCCATATGCACCCACCCTGCATTTGCTTGCATAACATGACTTTCCATAGCATTCTATGCATTCTTTTGATTCATGTGACATCTTAAGACACATTGAAAGCATGTTTGATCATTTCATCATGTATATGCCATGTTGTATGTCATTTGCATCTCATAACTTTTCATGTAGGTTTATGGTTCTTAACTTGTCTCATCTGCATCCATTGGTTCATATGATCATCCTCATGTCTTGATTCATGTTTGCAGCATCTCATAGCATCATTATCATCTCATATGTGCTTCTGGTTTTGTTTCTCATCATGCCATTTCATTTCATTTTGCATTGCATTGCATTTCCTTTCTAACTTTTCAGGTGGTAAGTGACTTTGAGAAGTGAATTTGCCTTCACTTCTCACAACTTCTCTTCATCTCTTTCATGCATCCTTGCTGCATTTTGTTATGTGTTTGAGTTTGAGATTGTTCATTCTCCTTCTTCTCACTTTCTTTCTTCAAGTGACTTGACTTCTTGAATGAAGCAAGTTACTTTGCTTCTCCTGATCCTTTCATCTGCTTCCTGGTGGTTCCTCTGAAGATCTTTCTTGTAAACCTCACAAACCTTAGGAACAACCAAGCATGATAATAATTAGGGTTTTGATTAGTCCCCCATTTAGTTTTACCTTTGTGTCTCCTTTGAGTCCTCTCTTCTCACCTCATAATCAGGGACTAAACCCTAAAGGCTTTAAGGCTTTGTGATTAAGCTTATGCCTGCATCCTTCTATTAGGATGGAGTGTATAACTTTAATCCTAAGTGTTAAACCCTTAATGTGTTTAAATCCTTTAATTAATCCACTTAATAATCATCAAGACATCACACTTGTAACTTGGGCCTTGCATTAGGGTTCTAATTCTTCCTTAATTGGTTAAGAAGGACTAACCCTAGTGTTAATGGACAAGTCCCCCTCAAGTCGTCTTACAAATCATAAAACTCACTTCTTCATCACATCATTAAATAAAATCCACTTAACCAAAGGCTTGTTTTGTCATGAGTTTAATCCCTAATCATGGATTAAGTTGAGGAGCTTTCCTCAGCTTAAACATTCTCATCTATTATCCTTCTATTGGGATGGTGTAATGAGTCTGTTTAATCCCTGATTATGGCTTAATCTCATTATTTAACACTAAACAAAAACACCAAAAACATTTAACTAATCACAAGTAGGTTAATGATCTTAATCCTACATCAAGGGTGTTTAAGTGTGAGAAGCTGACTTCACACTTAAGGTATTCTCATTACCCCTAATCAGAGGGAAGATGTGATGAGTTTACTAACCCATTGGTTTAGGCTTAAGCTCATTTTCTTATGACAAAATTCAAAAAGCAATAAAAGACTGAAAGCACAAAAACAAACAATAATCGTCTCCTTCGGGATTCTTTTCTCATCTCATTCACTCACAAACGAGAACTCGCTTCTTCCGTCTAATGCAAGACAGTTTGCATCTGTGCCAGACAGATCATACACTTGAGCATAGGCAAGCAAGCAGTTCACAGGTCAACTCATCTTTCAGTCTCTTTGAGTCGAACTACGGTGTTCTGACTTCCTCATTGCACGAGAGGATACGTAGGCATAACTTAACAGTTATCGAACAAAAGTCTTTGTATATTCCCCCTCTTTCCAGGTTTATTCTTTTAGCCTCATGATCATGAGCATTTCACTCCTGTCCTTACACTGACACTATATATTTATACATATCACACTTCTCTTACACTGACACCTGTACATCCTTTTCCAGCTCTTTGATACACAAATAGCACTAACACTACCCCTTTAAAACACAAATCTTTTAAGCGTGGATCCCGTCGAGTACGGCGGACAACCTGGGTGCTAATACCTTCCCAGGTTGTAACCAACCCCCTTTCTCAGTCTCTCTGGTTCGCAACCGTCTTATCCATATCTTTTCTAGGTCTATACAGCATTACCTTTCCTCCGGGATAAAAATGCCTAGCTGGCGACTCTTTTCATCTCTAGTGAGTCCACTGCTGTGTGTTCTCATTGTTCCTCTCGCCGACCGTTCGTGTCTGTACCTTTATTTAGGCCATTCCCATTTATCGGGAGCGACAGCTTGGCGACTCTGCTGGGGACCCTTATACTGCAACCAGGGCTTCTGGTTCTTTTTGTGGGTTCCTCCTAGCGCTTGATTGATTTGTGTTTACTGGGGTGTTATGTGCTTATTTGTGTTTGTACATTTGTATTTATTTTTGCTTTATGTACAGTTGCTTTACTGCTTCCTTTATAGCTTTGCATTATATTGTCATACTGTGCTGCTGGCTGGATCTGTTTGTTTGCTTTGGTGGGTGGGTGTTCTATTGAGAGTTGAGGTCCTATACCTGGGATCTGAGTGACATCTAGGCTAGAGTGGTTCATATTCTTTCCCATTCCATCTCGGTCTGGTGCGGGAATATGAAACACAGTTCAGATATGGGTTTCTTCTTGAGAACTCTGTGTTGCAGATTTCCTGCAATGCTAGGGCTATCTGGGAAGCCTGCTAAGTCTGGATGACCTTTAGTTTTGACCTTCAGAAACTGAGGTGAATTAGAGGAGGAACTTTTATGGTTATTGTAAACACTGTACCTCCGGGTTAGAAGTGTTTACACTTCTCATAACTGATCCAAGTCTGAGGATCCTTGTTTTAGAACACCACCTGTGAGGGGGTTGGGCTGTTTACAGGTTTGCAGGTACCCTTGGCCTCAGCATACCCTGTTGCTTTGATTTGATTAAGAATACTCCATGTTGGAACAATTCTTGTGATTCTAAACCCTGGACCTGTGACTCTTTATTTGAGTCCCCCACCTTGGTTACTGGACTTATAGACCTCCATCTGGATTTCTTGAACATACCTGGACTTATATCAGAGAACTTGATCAGATCCAGCTCAGTCACAAACCCTTGCATATCATTTGCATACATCCTCATTGCATCATTTGTTTATTTGTTTTTCAGGGTATCCATCTTCATTTTTGGCTTGGTTTTGACCCCATCATCAGTATAGACCTATCTTCATCAGCATCTGCTTCAGCTATCAGCTACCTGCTTCAGTCACCTGCACCAGCCAGTCAGTGGCCCATTTTCAGTGTTATCATCAGCACCTGTCTCAACCCCTCTTCAACAACATGGCACCTAAAAAGAGTAACATCTCCTACCACTTCTTCCAGCCTGAGCTAGCTGACATCAGGAGGATTCAGACCCTGATTACTCCAGACTATATACCACTGTTCAGGGAACACTATGGAGACATACTTGATGTGGTTATGGATTTGGACCCTTCACAGAGGAGCCTGATTCATACTTGCCTTCAGTTTTATGATCCCCCACTGAGGTGTTTCACTTTTCAGGATTTTCAGTTGGGCCCTTTATTGGAAGAATACTCATCATTGGTTGGTATACCTATCAGGGGTGGAGTCCCTTTCAACCCTGAGATGGTCTTTCCTGGTAATGAGGAAGTAGCAAAGGCATTGCATCTGGAACCAGTTCTGATTGGGCAGCATATGACTACTAAGGCTGGGGTCTCTGGCTTGCATCTGGATTTCTTGATCTCTCAAGCTACCCTGAAAGCTTCTTTGGGAGAGTGGAAAGCAGTCTGTGCTTTATTGGCCCTGAGCATATATGGGATTATATTATTTGCAGATGAGCCTAGATTCATTAGCAAGAATGCAATCCATCTTTTCATTCTGAGGAACCCAGTGCCCACTTTATTGGGGGATTTTTACTACTCAGTGCACCAGAGGAATGAAAAGCAGAGGGGAAGATTAGTGAGGTGCTGTGCTCCTTTGTTCCATACTTGGCTTCTCAAGCATTTGCCCAAGACAGGTGCATTTTTGAATCCTCATCAGCAGAGAAACTGGGCTAGAAGACTCACTGCTTTGACTGCAGTTGATATCAGGTGGTGCACTCAAAGCACCAAGGGCAGGGATATCATTACCAGTTGTGGGCATTTTCCCAATGTGCCCCTGATAGGAGTCAAGGGTTGCATTAATTACAACCCCCAGCTATTCAAAATACAATTGGGCTATGCACTGGTCCACACTCCTAAGGCACAGGATTTGGCTGAGACTCTTTACTGTGAGAACAAGCCTAATCTGGCTATTGTCAGGCAGGCAGCCTGGGCCTGGGACAATGTTCAAACTAAAGGAGTGACCATTCTGGGGAAGTGCAACAATGTGGCATCAGCACAATATTATGAGTGGTCCCGTGCCAGGGCTCAATTTTCTGGGATGCCCTTTACCATGGAGGATATGCCTGGATCATCCTCAGCACCACCTCCTGCCACAGTTAGCTTAGAGGAGTTTGAGAGTTTGAAAGAGAGAAATGAGAAGTTGACTCAGGCTTTGCAGAAGACCCTCTGGGAGAGGAGTGATGGTAGGTTGGATATTGAAAGGTTGGAAAAGTTGAGGGTGGAGCATCTGTCTAAAATTGAGAAGTCTGAGGATTACATCAAGAAGTCTAGAGCTGGAGAGCAGATCTTGAAGAATGCTTGCAAGGAAGCCCAGTTCCAGAAAGCCAGGACAGACTTGTATCTGAAGGAGAGTCAAGCTAGGTGGGTCAGGATCACCGAAGCTCGTACTCTGGAAGATAAGAGGACTCAGGACAAGATCGAGCAGCTGGAAGCTAGTGCAAAAGAACAGCAGGAAGCCCTGACAGCAGCCCAGAGGGAAATATCAGAGCTGAAGATCAGAGCTGGAGTGAAGACGTCAAAGGACCAAAGTCAACACAAAAAGCTAACTGCGGCTGTTACTACCCGGAATCTCCTTATCAAGAATCTCACGGAGCGTCCAGCTGATCCTGTGACTGAAGCACTTCTCAAGGAAGTTCAGGAGGATGAGTTTGGTCTTGGTGTCTGACTTTTGCTTGTTGTTGCTTTCATTCCATGTACTTTTATTTTTCTTGTAATGTATTTTTACCCTTCAGAGGGCATGCTTTGTAAAGAACAAATTATGTACCATTTGCTTCCTTGTAATATATGTATCCGTTTGTTCCATCTGAGTTTACTTCAAAAGCAACATCAACAGTTTCCTCAAGGGTCTGGAAGGGTCAAAACCAAGTGCCAAGCCGGATACCTTGGAAACAAATAAGCATACTGCATTGCATGCTAACCTTTTGTCTTGTTTTGCAGGTTTTTGTTTTATTGTTACTAACTCTGTTGTGATGTTCAGGAACTATTGCTCGACGTCGGGTATTTCCACTCAACCGTCCACACCGATATCCAACCCGTAACAACCTTCCGGGCATACAAATGGATCAGGTACAACAGGACCTTGCAGAGGTCAGAAACCAAATGGCCAACGAGAGATTGGAAATGAGAACTCAGATGACGCAGTTTATGGAAGTGATGAACAACATGGCTCAGAGCCAAGAAAGATTGAGAGCAATTGTGGAAAGGCAGAATCAGGAAGATCCCCATATAGGGACTGCCGGCACAAGCAACAATGAGAGGGTCCAACCTCATGTCAACCCCCCTGTATTTGGACCCCACCTTCATCCAGAGGTCAACATTCCTGCTAATGTTCAAGGGACTGCCACTGCAGGTAGAGTGCTGCAAGAAGACCCCCAGGAGGATCAGTTCACAGTAATGGGTGCTGGGGAAGAAGCCTATGACAGAAGGCTGGATGAAATTGATGAAAAATTAAGATCCTTGGAGTCTCAAAACTCTTTGGGTTTTGATGTTATGGACATGGGCTTAGTGGACGGGGTCAGGATTCCCCATAAGTTTAAGCCTCCTTGTTTTGAAAAATACAACGGGACTTCCTGCCCACGGACCCACTTACAATCCTTTCTGGGGAGGTTGAAGGTATATACCATGGACGAGAAGTTATGGATGTTTTATTTTGAGGATAGCTTAACTGGAGCATCAAGGGAATGGTACTCCCATCTGACTAGAGCAACCATCAGGTGTTGGAAGGACTTGGCAGAGGCCTTCATCAGACAATACCAGTATAATTTGGATATGGCACCCAACAGGACCCTCCTGATGGGGATGTCACAGTCATCTAGGGAAAGCTTCCGCGAGTACGCCCAAAGGTGGAGGCAGCTGGCTGCTGCTGTCCAGCCACCTATGTCAGAGAGGGAGATGGCAAATATGTTTATGAACACCCTCCAAGGAACATACATTGACAGGCTGGCTGCTTTCTCTTCTACCAGCTTTGCAGATGTCGTTATAGCTGGAGAGAGAATTGAGAGTCTGTTAAAGATGGGCAAGATTTCTGACAACGGTGCCAGCTCATCCAGCAACACAAGGAAGCCTTTTGCAGGCCCAAGAAGAACTGGTGAAACCAATGCTATCCATACCAACAGGGGCAGACCCCAATATGTTCACAGATTTGTGGCAGCAGTCACCATTCCCGCTCCAGTTCATCCACAACCAGTTTATCAACCACCGCAACAAAATTATCAACAGCAAACTCAGTATCCTCCTCAGAGAAACTACAACAACACCACCAACAACAATCAGCAAAGACCGTTCCAACAGAGACCTTCTCAGGCCAACAGGGTGATCGATCCGATCCCTATGCCATATGCTACATTACTGCCACAACTCCTGAAACTCAACCTGGTTGAGCTAAGGACGTTGGCACCTCCGGATCCTACCAGTCTACCCAGAAATCATGACTCCAACGCCAGATGTGCTTTTCATTCAAATGCGCCTGGCCACAGTACAAAAAAGTGCAGAGCTTTGCACATGAAGGTACAAGACCTGGTAGACTCTAAAGCTCTGAACTTTGCACCACCACCAAATGTTAATAAAAACCCTATGCCAAACCACGGAGGTCCCAGAATTAATGCTATTGAAGAAGACAAGCCGTCTTACTTGATAACCAGTGTGGGTCAGATTCGGACGCCGTTGGTAGAAATCAAAGCTCAACTCCTTGAATGCCAAATGTTCCCAGGATGTGAGCTAGGGTGTGCTTATTGCAACATTTCGGTGAATGGTTGTGATAATTTGAGAGATGGCATAGATGATCTCATCCAGAGCGGCCTGCTTCAAATCACAACATCAATTCCTACCAATCCAGCGACCTCATCAGCAACAATTCCCATGTCTTCTACAACTGCAACAATCATTGTTCCAAACAACTCTTCGATTTCATCAACTAGTGCTTCATCTGTTACTTCAACGGACCAGATATCAGCAAACATCCCTTCTACAACTTCAGCACCACTTCATTCAGAATCTTCTACAACAACAACACCCATCCTTCCAACAATGTCTCCTACAACTTCAGCAGCAAATGTCTCAACAGTTACGATTTATTATGATCCTGAAAATGATTCTGCCTACAACTCGCAAAATGCCACTCCCATAAGAGCACCGGTCACAATATACTATGATCCACAAACTATCACAGTCCCTTCTGCAGCTGCCATCAGTCCAGTCACCATCACGGTGCCTGGGCCAGTACCTTATGAAAGCAGTAATGCCATCCCCTGGCATTACGGCTCTGATTTATACTGCGGAGGACAGAAAATCACTCTTGAATCATCAACTCCTGCACCACAAATAGACAATGTGGGAGGAGGCGGAGGCTTCACTCGAAGCGGACGTCTCTTTGCTCCACAAATTCAAAGACCCACTGCCGAAGCAGAAGCTGCTGCCAAGGCAAAAGGGAAAAGCTTGGTGCAAGAAGAGAAAATTGTTAAAGAAGCTTTGAAAACACCCTTTGATCAAGAAGTTGATGAATTCATGAGAATCATCAAGAAAAGTGATTACAAAATAGTGGATCAGCTTCACCAGACGCCTTCCAAGATCTCAATCCTATCATTGCTTATGTGCTCCGAGGCTCATCGGAACGCACTACTAAAAGTCTTGCACGCAGCTTATGTGCCAGAGGAGATCACCGTCAATCAGTTGGAAGCTGTGGTTGGAAATTTTAATGCTAGTCATGGACTAGGGTTCACCAACACTGATTTGACCACGGAAGGCCGCAATCATAACAAGGCTTTGCACATTACCATGGAATGCAAAGGTGCAGTTCTTTCCCATGTGCTGGTAGACACAGGATCATCCCTCAATGTCTTACCTAAAAAAGCCCTTGGGAAGCTAGAGTATGACGGGTTGGCATTACGCCCCAGTAACCTGGTAGTAAGAGCCTTTGATGGTTCTAAAAGATCGGTTATGGGAGAGATTGAGTTGCCTATAACGATTGGCCCATAAACTTTCAAAACGACCTTCTACGTGATGGATATACAGCCTGCCTACAACTGTCTATTGGGTAGGCCATGGATTCACGCCGTTGGCGTCGTGACCTCAACCCTTCACCAGAAGTTAAAATTCGAGTGGGAGGGCCAAGTCGTTACTATCTGTGGAGAGGAGGATATTTTTGTTAGCCATCTGGATACATACAAATACATTGAGATGGATGGGGAGATCCATGAAACAATGAGTCAAGGGTTTGAGGCCTTGAACATAAATGAAACATCTGCTGTACCTGGAACCTCAATGACATCTTATCAACAAGCCCGGAAGGTTGTTGAAGAAGGAACTGCCCAAGGCTGGGGCAAACTGTTACCGGTGGAGAAGAAAGAGGATAGATTTGGGTTGGGTTACAAACCAACTCAACGAGATCAAGCAGAGGCTGAAAAAGAGCCCAACTTTGTTAGTGGGGGAATGCTCACCCCTGATGCTGTCAACAATTTGGAAGACGAGGATGAAAGCGACCGCAACCTGGAGAGTTGGATTCGTTCAAAGATCCCTGGGAGCAGTATCTCAAACTGGTCTTCCCAGGAAATTATAAGAGTTACTCATGCAGAGTAATTATTATTTCCTGTATTTTTATAGCATGCATCAAAGTCTTGCATCTTGCCCAAGATGACAAGACTCATTTTGTAATCGGGCCATCTGTAATTTTTGTGCAACAAGATTAATTAACGAAATATCAGACATCTTTTGCAAACAAAGTCTTTTTCTTTTCCGCTCACTGTTTCTTCCATTTTTTCTTTTTGTACAAAAAAATAAATGGAAGTCTTTTCAAAATGACAACTTCATTTCACTTTTCTAAAAAAGATTAAAATCAAATCACTAAAATGAACAAACTGAACCCTTGCAGAGAATGCCTTCCAGACAGCACCGACAACAGCACGGCTATGACTTCGTATGACTTTGACAATCCGGTCAATCAAGCTGATGAAGGGGTTGAAGAAGAATATGGGCTTCCTGAAGAGCTAGCCAGGTTGCTGATACAAGAGGAAAGGGTTATCACTCCTCATCAGGAGGAGGTCGAAACGATTAATCTTGGTACAGATGAAGATGTGAAAGAAGTTAAAATCGGGGCCTGCCTACAAGACTCAGTGAAGAGACAACTGATTGACCTGCTTCAAGAATATGTGGACGTGTTTGCTTGGTCTTATCAAGATATTCCAGGGTTGGACACCGACATTGTTGTGCATAAATTGCCTTTAAGAGAAGAATTCCCGCCGGTTAAACAGAAACTGCGCCGTACTCGCCCAGACATGGCAATGAAAATCAAGGAAGAGGTACAAAAGCAATGGGACGCCGGGTTCATTGCCGTAACTAGCTATCCACCGTGGGTTGCTAACATAGTACCTGTGCCAAAGAAAGACGGCAAGGTTAGGATGTGCGTTGACTACCGGTATTTGAACAGAGCCAGCCTGAAAGATGACTTCCCTTTACCTCACATTGATGTATTGGTGGATAATACGGCTCAGTTCTCGGTATTCTCCTTCATGGATGGATTTTCAGGATATAATCAGATTAAGATGTCACCGGAAGACATGAAGAAGACAACCTTCATCACACCCTGGGGCACGTTCTGCTACAAGGTAATGCCATTTGGGCTCAAGAATGCCGGTGCGACGTATCAACGGGCTATGGTAACATTATTCCATGATATGATCCATAAAGAGATAGAATGTTATGTGGATGACATGATTGCCAAGTCCCTTACTGAAGAAGACCACCTGGTAAATCTGCTGAAGCTGTTCAAGCGTCTGAGGAAGTACCAACTGAAGTTGAACCCCAACAAATGCACATTCGGGGTGCGGTCGGGTAAGTTGCTGGGATTCATTGTAAGCGAGAGAGGGATTGAAGTTGACCCTGATAAAGTCAAAGCTATTCAAGAGATGCCTGCACCGAAGACAGAGAAGGAAGTTCGAGGATTTTTAGGTAGATTGAACTACATCTCAAGGTTCATATCTCACCTTACAGCAACCTGTGAGCCTTTGTTCAAATTGTTGAGAAAAGAACAGACGGTCAGGTGGAACGAAGACTGTCAGGAGGCTTTCGACAAGATCAAGGAATACTTGCAAGAACCTCCAATCCTTATGCCTCCAGTTGAAGGAAGACCTCTGATAATGTACTTGACAGTATTAGAAGAGTCAATGGGGTGTGTGATGGGCCAGCATGACGAGTCTGGTCGAAAAGAGTATGCAATATACTACCTAAGCAAAAAGTTTACCGACTGTGAACAACGTTATTCACTGCTCGAGAAAACTTGTTGTGCTTTAGCGTGGGCTGCTCGCCGACTGAGACAGTATATGTTGACCCACACTACTTTATTGATCTCAAAAATGGACCCAGTTAAGTACATATTTGAGAAGCCAGCTCTTACCGGACGGGTTGCAAGATGGCAAATGATCCTCACGGAATATGACATCCAGTACACATCTCAGAAAGCCATCAAGGGCAGTGTATTGTCTGAATATCTTGCTGAGCAACCCATTGATGATTACCAGCCTATGAGATTTGACTTCCCTGATGAAGACATCATGTTCATAAAAGCAAAAGATCATGAAGAGCCTATTCACACTGAAGGGCCTGACCCGGAAGAAGAGTGGACTATGATGTTTGATGGGGCTGTTAATATGAATGGTCGTGGTGTTGGTGCAGTACTCATTACACCTAAGGGAGTTCACATGCCTTTCTCGGCAAAACTCACCTTTAACTGCACTAACAACGAAGCTGAATACGAAGCTTGCATTATGGGTCTTGAGGAGGCCATTGACCTCAGGATCAAGACTTTAACTGTACTCGGAGATTCAGCTCTGGTAATCAATCAGACCAACGGCAAATGGTACACCCACCAAGATCATCTGATACCTTATAGGGATTATACAAGGAGGTTATTGACTTTCTTCACAACAGTCAAGCTTGAGTATATCCCTCGAGACGAGAATCAGTTTGCAGATGCTCTGGCTACCATTTCGTCCATGATCAAAGTTCAAACCGCCAACTTTGTACCTCAAATCTCAGTGTCCAGACTTGACAGGCCAGCATATGTGTTCGCAGCAGATGTTATCAAAGACGATAAGCCTTGGTTCCATGACATTAAGTGCTTCTTGGTTCCATTGACAAGAAGACTTTGAGAAGGCTTGCTGGTAGTTTCTTTCTGAACACTGATGGTTCCCTGTACAAGAGAAACTTTGATATGGTACTCCTCAGATGTGTTGATAAGACAGAAGCGGACTTGTTAATGCATGAAGTGCACGAAGGATCCTTTGGTACCCATGCGGGAGGGCATGCCATGGCTAAGAAGTTGCTCAGATCAGGATATTATTGGATCACAATGGATGCAGACTGTTGTGCCTACGCCAGAAAATGCCATAAATGCCAGATTTATGCGGATAAGGTGCATGTGCCTCCCAATCCTTTGAATGTGATGTCTTCACCCTGGCCCTTCGCTATGTGGGGCATTGACATGATTGGCAAGATTGAACCAACTGCTTCAAACGGCCACAGATTCATCTTGGTTGCTATTGACTATTTTACCAAGTGGGTTGAAGCAGCTTCCTATGCCAATGTTACAAGACAAGTGGTAGCCAGATTTCTGAAGAGGGAGATCATCTGTCGATATGGAGTTCCCGAGCGAATCATTACTGACAATGGTTCCAACTTGAATAACAAAATGATGGCAGAGCTATGCCGGGACTTCAAGATCCAACACCACAATTCTTCTCCTTACAGGCCAAAGATGAATGGCGCTGTTGAGGCGGCTAATAAGAATATCAAGAAGATTGTGCAGAAGATGGTAGTCACCTACAAGGACTGGCATGAGATGCTACCGTTTGCCCTGCATGGGTACCGCACGTCAATCAGAACATCCACTGGGGCAACACCATATCAGCTTGTCTATGGTATGGAGGCAGTCCTACCTGTTGAAGTTGAGCTACCCTCCCTACGGGTACTAATGGATGTTAAGCTGAACGAAGCAGAATGGGTCCGATCCCGGTACGAGCAACTGAGTCTGATTGAAGAGAAGAGATTGGCTGCAATCTGTCATGGGCAGTTGTATCAGAAAAGAATGAAGAGAGCCTTCGATCAGAAAGTCAGGCACCGAGAGTACCAAGTGGGGGATCTTGTGTTGAAAAGAATCCTCCCTCCTCATACAGACCACAGGGGAAAATGGACTCCAAATTATGAAGGACCATTCGTAGTAAAGAAAGTTTTCTCTGGTGGAGCACTGATGCTCAGCACTATGGATGGTGAAGATTTCC
This sequence comes from Lathyrus aphaca, assembly GCA_963966055.1. Taxonomy (NCBI): domain Eukaryota; kingdom Viridiplantae; phylum Streptophyta; class Magnoliopsida; order Fabales; family Fabaceae; genus Lathyrus; species Lathyrus aphaca. The sequence continues at coordinate 169,937,078 of OZ014523.1, forward strand.
CGTCCCCTGTGAATTCAGACGCAGTTAAAAAATACTTCGCATAAAATGACCCGCTGGACATAAAAACAGAATGTAAGTCCAGGCAAAAATAGGGCATCCCGGCGAGTCAAAAACAGAATAAAAGACTCGGGCAAAAATAAGGGAAAAATAAAAAAACGTACACCCGCTGAGTTGAAAAGCCGCATTGGACAGCTCTGGCAAAAATGGGTATCCCGATGGATTGAAAACCCGAAAGGGCGATCCATGCAAAATAAGGGAATAAGCGAACAACTGCATTTTGAATTCGTCTATATCGTTTACAACTTGGTAAGCTTCGAAAGGATCAAGCTTCAATCAGAATCAGCATTCTTCAGAAAGCAAGATGAGGAGAACGTCAAAAGTCATACGGGTCATAGTAAAGAGGAAGCTCCTTAAAGCGTCATCAACATTGCCAGCATTTTGTTTCTCAATTTGTAACAATCTCCTCATTTCAGGGGATATGTTTCCTTGACTGTATCTCGCCAAATCAGGGCATATGAATTAATAAAATCAGATTTTCAGTCATGTCTCGTCTTGTACATTTTTTATTTGCAAAAATGTCTGATGTCTTAAAGAAAAAATGATTGCATGAATACAGATGCTTATCTTCAAAAATATAATAAAAGCCGCGTGCTCGCAGGAAATATACTTACTCTCAGAAGTGTCTAAACTCCTAAGATGGAATCCAGTAAAGGATACCTCGGGATTACTTGTGCGTTTCTCTATCTTTTCAGGATTGCAGGTATCCAAATGCAGCTTGGGACATGAAAGCTTCATCCCAGCAAGCTGACGAATCAGCACTCAGTCTTAACCCTCGAAGTGTTTTCTCCCCAGCCGAGTTGCCATTTTATCCTCAGCCAAAATACAAAAGTCAAGGAGCCCTCTCCCCACAGAGTCTCAGCCTCTATCCAGAAAGAGCAGTGCATGAAGAATCACAACAGAGTAAATAAAGCTTCTTCGAACCCCAGCTGGGTCCCCAATACAAGGATGGGTCTATCAATGACCTGTATCCCTAGGAAATAGCATCTCATCAGATCTACCAGTGATCTCACTCCCAGCTGGGATGTCCATTTCGAACAGATCGGTCGAAGATCTTCGTAGCGACGGGATCCGAGTCCCGGTTTGGTACCTTTCGCATAATCATAGCATTCGCATCATATTCACCCATAAAGCGTAGCATTCCGTCTAATACGGAGCATTACGGCAAAAACCAAACATATAGCATAATCATAAGCCATGTTTTGAATCAACACTCGTGAATAATGACATTTCAACAGTATACAGAAAACTCCTCCCAAAATCCCCAGCGGAGATTCCCCAGCAAAAGCAGTTGCCTCACATTCACAAACACCAGTATATATACTCCCTTTGACACCCGTCCGTGTCATCACTCCCCAGTAAAGTCGCCCGAGCACTCCTTACAAACAAAACTACCCACATTACTGATACCTTTTTGACACCTGTCTGTGTCATAACCCCAGCAGAAAGCCAAAGACGTCCTCTTTGCACTCACATATACTTACATATGATAGTCCTTTGACACCCGTCCGTGTCATATCCCCAGCGCAGTCGCCTACACTTTGTACATCAGATACTTGTTCATATCACACTCTTCTCCTTTTGATACTCGTCCGTGTCACTCTCCCCAGCTGTTAAACACTCATCTATACACCACTCACACTTATACTGATACTCGTCCGTATCTTATATATACCACTTATATCCCCACAGATTCAACACTAGTCCTTGTTCTTTGTTAACTCGTTGGTACACGTCCGTACCATCATCTCAGAACATGCGTCAAGAGTTTGTTTCTACATGATACTCGTCCGTATCATAGTCTTAAGGATGCTCGTCCGCATCTTTAATCCATACACTGTGTCAAACACTCTTGTCTTCTTGAATATAGATACTCGCCTGTGTCTACTATCCCCCAGAAGAATCCTCTCAGATTCAACATTTATCCGTGTTCTCTGTTAACCCGTTGATACTCGTCTGTATCATCATCTCGGAACACGAGTCAGTATTTGTTTCTACCCGATACTCGTCTGTATCGTAGTCTTAAGGATGCTCGTCCGCATCTTTAACCTGTACACAAACATCTAAACACTTATACCTTTTGTTTCTTGGATGAAAGCACTCGTCCATGTTTGCTATCCCCCAGTAGATCGCCAGCGAAGCAAATTTTCTTTTATCTGACATTCGTCCTATGTCATGATAAACCTCGAGAGCAGCCGTCCCCTGCTAGGTGGTCGTCCTCCACCTCTTGATGATCGTCCTTCATCATGCTCATCCGATGGCCGTCCCCATCGTTGATCTTTTCTATCCGACGTTCGTCCTATGTCGTGATATTCAGCAGCCGTCCCCTGCTAGGTGGTCGTCCTCCACCATTTGATGATCGTCCTTCATCATTTTATCCAATGGCCGTCCCCATTGTTGATCTTGGTTATCTGGCATTCGTCATATGTCATGATAAACCTTGAGAGCAGCCGTCCCCTGCTAGGTGGTCGTCTTCCACCTCTTGATGGTCGTCCTCCATCATGCTCATCCGATGGCCGTCCCCATCGTTGACCTTTTATCCGACATTCGTCCTATGTCGTGATTTTCGGCAGCCGTACCCTGCCAGGTGGTCGTCCTCCACCTTAGATGACTGTCCCTCATCTTACCCGACAGAGCAGCCGTCCCCTGCTAGGTGATCGTCCTTCACCTTTGATGACCGTACCTCATCATCTGTTATTTCATTTATTCTTTAACCCGATGGCCGTCCCCGTCGTGGTCCCTTTTCCTTTCAGTTTAGCCCGATGGCCGTCCCCATCGTTGGTTACTTTACTTTGTGAACTTGATGGTCGTCCCCATCATAATTCTTTTTATCCCCAGCATGTCGGCCGTCCCCGTCATCGATTTATTTCCCGCACTTTTCCCAGCATGTCGGCCGTCCTCGTCATTGCCCTTTACCCAGCAGTCGTCCTCTGCTCGACGGTCGTCCTCCGTCGCCCACACTTTACAATATACTTTATTTTCTTTTACAATCTATATCCCTTTTCTTCTTCATTCAGTGAGCGCAAATTTTGGACTGTCTTTGGTATTCAACCACAAGTTATCTTGTTTGCCTGATAAGCCTTTGCTTACAACCTGCACAGCTAACTCATGTTTGAATAGGGGCAGCTGTAAACACCCCAAATTTGCCCTCACCCATTCACACCATGGCTTGTGATTATTTCATATGCATAAACTCAATCATACCACCTCACATTACATTTTTGATTCACTGCATAGATTCACAGTCATCTGCACCTAGGGTTTGTGATCTGAGCAATCCAAGAGCTTCTTGAGCTATTCCAAAGGTCATCAATCACTTAAAAGGGGTCTATGTGTGTTCAAGTATCATATTACATCCTCTCAAAGTCAAGAATGCCAAAGAATCACAAGAACTGGGATTGGTATGGAAGCAGAGCCAGGCTTGACTGCACAGATGACCTAGAATTAGGGTTTTGGTTTCAAAGGCTATAACTCCAAATATTTTGTTCATTCTTGTTTCTATTGGTCTCCATATGATATAGGGATTATGCATATCAATTTCCATGAAGAAATTCCATGGGGAAGTCATCTGATCAAGGGTTGACTTTTCAAGCAAGTCAGTGCAAAATCAGGGCATCTGAGGCCCCCAATGACCCAACCAAGGGGTGATCTTCATCATTTTGAGTGTATATGATCTTTATTTGATCATGGAAGAGATTGGAGGTTCACAAAATTCAATAATCTCAAGTTTTTGCAAAGTTGACTTTTTGGGCAAGTTTGACTTTTAATGGAAATGTCATTTTATGCAACTTTTTCAACCTTTACTTTTTGATCCAAAAATGCTTCAAATGGAAAAACTTTGGTCATGAAAGTTGTAGAATAGATCTTTCCCTTTTCAAAAAGTACAAGAACATGACCTAATTCATTTTGGATCAAAAGTTGTGGTTTGTCAAAATTGGCAAAAATCATTAAATTTCAAGTTATGCACCAAATGGAAAACTTGCAAAATCTTGTGTCAAGGCAATTTGTGACTTCTAATTGATGTCAAACCATTACACAAACATCACATGTGACCTAAAAATTAGAATGGGCCAAGAGTTTCTCATTTGTTTGGCCTTTGGAGCAAGATATTTTCATGAAAAGCAAAAGCAAAGTCAAGTTGCAAAAGCTCATGATCACTTCCCATCCACTTGCTGCCTTGGATGCTGAACCACCCTAGCCTTTCCCCTCACCATGCTGCGCAGCCCACAGCCCTTGTACTTGGCTAGAGCAAGACCCATGCCTTCTCTTACACAAAGTTGACATTTTGCAAAAGCCACCATACCAATCAATAAAGCACATGTCACATCTTCTGACCAATAGGATTAGTTTATACAAATCAAATGCAAGCTAAACATCACAAGAGGCCAGGCTGAAACACACAAGAACAAGACATTCTCATTTTTCATCCTTAGAGCAAAAGCCTTCGAAACTCAGAAAACAAGCCACAAACACTTAAACAAACTTCATAGATCAACTCAACCCATCATCCTGGTCACAAAGCACCCCTCACCCTTGCCTTAAACTGCCTGAATCATAAACACGATTCTCACCTGAGCTTGAGCAGAACCTGTTCAAACTCTCAAACTAGCCAGCACAAACTCCTTCTAAGCATCCAGACATCATCAAGGGGCCAAAAGGAGTGGATTGCATCAAGGGGAGAGGCCAGAAAGCTGCAAACTGAAAGCTTCAAAACTCAGGTAGCTCAAGAACTTTTTTTCCAGAAATGATTTTTTAAGTTCTTAATAGCTTCTACATGCTTCCCTGGTCATGAATATGTTGTTGGTTTTGAAAATGGTGAAGAGATGGGTATGTATGCAGTCTCTGAAACTTTTTGCCCTAGAATTAGATTGATTCGATTCTCTTTGTTTAGGAACGATAAATGTTGTTTGAATGGGGGTTTTGATTCGTTTTGGAGTGGGGATCATTTCTGTTTAATTAGAATTTGTTTTAGATGCGTTTAGAGAGAGTTTGAAGTTTGGAGTGATCGGAGAAGATGACCGGAACACTGTTCCGGTCACCTGAGAGTCATTAAGGCTGTGATTAGGGTTAGTTAATTAGGGTTAGTGAGTTTGAATGTAGGCCGTCCAGATGCGCGCCTAGTCAACTCCCGCGCGTGTGACTTTGAATTCAGGCCTTAGGATCTGTTGACTTCTTCAATAATTCATTTAATTTCATTTTATTTTCATTTAAATACATTTGTTTTCCATAATTTATTTAAAATAGCAAAAATACTTTAAAAAATCTGAAATTTTTTATACAAGTTATTATTTAATTTCAGAACACAAAAATATTTTTATTTTCATTTTTAGCATTAAAAAAGTATTTTTAAATATTTAAAAGTTTCTTTTTAATTAATTAATGAGAATTAATTAATTAAAAATACTTTTAGGTATTTAAAAATCACCAAAAAATTCATGAAACATTTAAAAACATTTAGAAACATTGTCCAACCCTCAAACCAAATTTATTTTTTGATCTTGATGCATTTTGAGAATTTTCCATGGAATTAAAATCATTTTGATTTATTATTTTGATCCAAACTTCCAAAAATCACTTCTGTCTAACCATAAAGAGTTGGACTTTGATTCTTTTTGCATTGTGTTTAGCATATCATGTAGTTTGTAGGATTAAATGGCCATGATTTGATCTTTCATTTTCCATTTGTTTGGCATTTTTCTTCTTAAGGAACCCTAAAACCCTAGAAAACTTAGGAAAATCATAACTTGAACTAGGTTAAGAGTTGAGACTTCTCCTTTGGGCAGTGAGTTAGTATAGGTTTAGGGATCCTTTGAGTGCATTTTCAATTTTTTGTATTGATGTTTGCTTATGATTTTGGTTTGTGTTTGATGCTTTGATCATAAACCCTAATTTGGGCTTCCATATGCACCCACCCTGCATTTGCTTGCATAACATGACTTGCCATAGCATTCTATGAATTCTTTTGATTCATGTGACATCTTAAGACACATTGAAAGCTTGTTTGATCATTTCATCATGTATATGCCATGTTGTATGTCATTTGCATCTCATAACTTTTCATGTAGGTTTATGGTTCTTAACTTGTCTCATCTGCATCCATTGGTTCATATGATCATCCTCATGTCTTGATTCATGTTTGAAGCATCTCATAGCATCATTATCATCTCATATGTGCTTCTGGTTTTGTTTCTCATCATGCCATTTCATTTCATTTTGCATTGCATTGCATTTCCTTTCTAACTTTTCAGGTGGTAAGTGACTTTGAGAAGTGAATTTGCCTTCACTTCTCACAACTTCTCTTCATCTCTTTCATGCATCCTTGCTGCATTTTGTTATGTGTTTGAGTTTGAGCTTGTTCATTCTTCTTCTTCTCACTTTCTTTCTTCAAGTGACTTGACTTCTTGAATGAAGCAAGTTACTTTGCTTCTCCTGATCCTTTCATCTGCTTCCTGGTGGTTCCTCTGAAGATCTTTCTTGTAAACCTCACAAACCTTAGGAACAACCAAGCATGATAATAATTAGGGTTTTGATTAGTCCCCCATTTAGTTTTACCTTTGTGTCTCCTTTGAGTCCTATCTTCTCACCTCATAATCAGGGACTAAACCCTAAAGACTTTAAGGCTTTGTGATTAAGCTTATGCCTGCATCCTTCTATTAGGATGGAGTGTATAACTTTAATACTAAGTGTTAAACCCTTAATGTGTTTAAATCCTTTAATCAATCCACTTAATAATCATCAAGACATCACACTTGTAACTTGGGCCTTGCATTGGGGTTCTAATTCTTCCTTAATTGGTTAAGAAGGACTAACCCTAGTGTTAATGGACAAGTCCCCCTCAAGTCGTCTTACAAATCATAAAACTCACTTCTTCATCACATCATTAAATAAAATCCACTTAACCAAAGGCTTGTTTTGTCATGAGTTTAATCCCTAATCATGGATTAAGTTGAGGAGCTTTCCTCAGCTTAAACATTCTCATCTATTATCCTTCTATTGGGATGGTGTAATGAGTCTGTTTAATCCCTGATTATGGCTTAATCTCATTACTTAACACTAAACAAAAACACCAAAAACATTTAACTAATCACAAGTAGGTTAATGATCTTAATCCTACATCAAGGGTGTTTAAGTGTGAGAAGCTGACTTCACACTTAAGGTATTCTCATTACCCCTAATCAGAGGGAAGATGTGATGAGTTTACTAACCCATTGGTTTAGGCTTAAGCTCATTTTCTTATGACAAAATTCAAAAAGCAATAAAAGACTGAAAGCACAAAAAAAAACAATAATCGTCTCCTTCGGGATTCTTTTCTCATCTCATTCACTCACAAACGAGAACTCGCTTCTTCCGTCTAATGCAAGACAGTTTGCATCTGTGCCAGACAGATCATACACTTGAGCATAGGCAAGCAAGCAGTTCACAGGTCAACTCATCTTTCAGTCTCTTTGAGTCGAACTACGGTGTTCTGACTTCCTCATTGCACGAGAGGATACGTAGGCATAACTTAACAGTTATCGAACAAAAGTCTCTGTATATTCCCCCTCTTTCCAGCTTTATTCTTTTAGCCTCATGATCATGAGCATTTCACTCCTGTCCTTACACTGACATTATATATTTATACACTTCACACTTCTCTTACACTGACACCTGTACATCCTTTTCCAGCTCTTTGATACACAAATAGCACTGACACTACCCCTTTAAAACACAAATCTTTTAAGCGTGGATCCCGTCGAGTACGGCGGACAACCTGGGTGCTAATACCTTCCCAGGTTGTAACCAACCCCCTTTCTCAGTCTCTCTGGTTCGCAACCGTCTTATCCATATCTTTTCTAGGTCAATGCAGCATTACCTTTCCTCCGGGATAAAAATGCCTAGCTGGCGACTCTTTTCATCTCCAGTGAGTCCACTGCTGTGTGTTCTCATTGTTCCTCTCGCCGACCGTTCGCGTCTGTACCTTTATTTGGGCCATTCCCATTTATCGGGAGCGACACTACCTAAGCAAAATGTTTACCGACTGTGAACAACATTATTCACTGCTCGAGAAAACTTGTTGTGCTTTAGCGTGGGCTGCTCGCCGACTAAGACAGTATATGTTGACCCACACTACCTTATTGATCTCAAAGATGGACCCAATTAAGTACATATTTGAGAAGCCAGCACTTACCGGACGGGTTGCAAGATGGAAAATGATCCTCACAGAATATGACATTCAATACACATCTCAGAAGGCCATCAAAGGCAGTGTATTGTCCGATTATCTTGCTGAGCAACCCATTGATGATTACCAGCCTATGAGATTTGACTTCCCTGATGAAGACATCATGTTCATAAAAGCAAAATATCATGAAGATCCTATTCACACTGAAGGGCCTGACCCAGAAGAAGAATGGACTATGATGTTTGATGGGGATGTTAATATGAATTGACGTGGTGTTGGTGCATTACTCATTACACCTAAAGGAGTTCACATGCCTTTCTCGGTAAAACTCACCTTTAACTGCACTAACAACGAAGCTGAATACGAAGCTTGTATTATGGGTCTTGAGGAAGCCATTGACCTCAGGATCAAGACTTTGACTGTATTCGGGGATTCAGCTTTGGTAATCAATCAAACCAACGGCAAATGGTACACCCACCAAGATCATCTGATACCTTACCGGGATTATACAAGAAGGTTGCTGACTTTCTTCACAACAGTCAAGCTTGAGTATATCCCTCGAGACGAAAATCGGTTTGCAGATGCTCTGGATACCATTTCATCCATGATCAAAGTTCAAGCTGCCAACTTTGTGCCTCGGATTTCAGTGTCCAGACTTGACAGACCAGCATACGTGTTCTCAGCAGATGTTGTTAAAGATGATAAGCCTTGGTTCCATGACATTAAGTGCTTCTTGGAGGATCAAACATACCCACCTGGGGCATCTTCCAATGATAAGAAGACTTTAAGAAGGCTAGTTGGTAGTTTCTTCTTGAATACTGACGGTTCCCTGTACAAGAGAAACTTTGATATGGTACTTCTCAGATGCGTGGATAGGACAGAAGCAGACTTGTTAATGCATGAAGGATCTTTTGGTACCCATGCGGGAGGGCATGCAATGGCTAAAAAGTTGCTAAGATCAGGCTATTACTGGATCACTGTCGCTCCCGATTAGTGGGACCAGTCCCAGATAAAGGTACAGACGCGAACGGTCGGCGAGAGGGACAATGAGAACACACAGTCGTGAACTCACTGGAGATCAAAAGAGTCGCCAGCTAGGCATTTTTTATCCCGGAGGAAAGGCAATGCTGCATAGACCTAGAAAAAAGAATGGATAAGACGGTTGCGAACCAGAGAGACTGAGAAAGGGGGTTGGTTACAACCTGGGAAGGTATTAGTACCCAGATTGTCCGCCGTACTCGATGGGATCCACGCTTAAAAGATTTGTGTTTTAAAGGGGTAGTGTCAGTGCAATCTGTGTACAAAAGAGAGCTGGAAAAGGATGTATAGGTGTCAGTGTAAAAGAAGTGTAAAGTGTGATATATGCAGTGTCAGTGTAAGGACAAAGAATGAGATGCTCAAGATCATGAGGCTTAAAGAATAATGCTGGAAGGAGGGGGAATATACAGAGACTTTTGTTCGATAACTGTTAAGTTATGCCTACGTATCCTCTCGTGCAATGAGGAAGTCAGAACACCGTAGTTCGACCCAAAGAGACTGAAAGATGAATTGACTTGTGAACTGCTTGCTTGTCTATGCTCAAGTGTTATGACCTGTCTGGCTCAGGTGCTAACTGTCTTGCATTAGACGGGAGAAGCGAGTTCTCGTTTATGAGTGAATGAAATGAGAAAAGAATCCCGGAGGAGACGATTATTATTTGTTTTTGAGTTTTCAGTCTTTTATTGCTTTTTGAAGTTTGTCATAAGATAATGAGCTTAAGTCTAAACCAATGGATTTAGTAAACTCATCACATCCTCCCTCTGATTAGGGGTAATGAGAATACCTTAAGTGTGAAGTCAGATTCTCACACTTAATCACCTTTGGTGCAGGATTAAGATCATTAACCTACTTGTGATTATTTAGATGTTTTTGGTGTTTTTGTTTAGTGTTAAGTAATGAGGTTAAGCCATAATCAAGGACTAAACAAACTCATTACACCATCCTAATAGAAGGTAATAGATGAGAGTGTTTAAGCTGAGGAAAGCTCCTCAACTTAATCCATGATTAGGGATTAAACTCATGACAAAACAAGCCTTTGGTTAAGTGGATTTTATTTAATGATATGATGATGAAGTGAGTTTTATGGTTTGTAAGACAACTTGAGGGGGACTTGTCCATTAACACTAGGGTTAGTCCTACTTAACCAATTAAGGAAGAATTAGAACCCTAATGCAAGGCCCAAGTTACAAGTGTGATGTCTTGATGATTATTAGATGGATTGATTAAAGGAGTTAAACACATTAAGGGTTTAACACTTAGGATTAAAGTTATACACTCCATCCTAAGAGAAGGATGCAGGCATAAGCTTAATCACAAAGCCTTAAAGCCTTTAGGGTTTAGTCCCTGATTATGAGGTGAGGAGAGAAGACCCAAAGAGACACAAAGGTAAAACTAAGAGGGGAAACTAATCAAAACCCTAATCATTGTCATGCTTGGTTGTCCCTAAGGTTTGTGAGGTTTTCAAGAGAAATCTTCAATGGAACCACCAGGAAGCAGATGAAAGGATCAGGAAAGGCAAAGCAACTTGCTTCATTCAAGAAGTCAAGTCACTTGAAGAAAGAAGGTGGGAAGAAGAAGAATGAGCAATCTCAATCTCAAACACAAACAAAAATGCAGCAATGGATGCAAGAGAGAGATGAGAGGAAAGTTATGAGAAGTGAAGGCAAATTCACTTCTCAAAGTCACTTACCACCTGAAAGGTTAGAAAAGAAATGCAATGCAATGCAAAATGGGATGAGATGACATGATGAGAAACAAAACCAGAAGCATTTACATGATGCCAATGATGTTATGAGATGCTACAAACATGAGGCAGCACATGGAAATGATCATACAAGTTCATAAATGCAAATGAAAGCAAGTTAGGAACCATGAACATACATGAAAAGTTATGAAGTGCACAAGGAATGAAACATGGCAAATACATGATACAATGATCAAACATGCTTTCAATATGTCTTATGATGTCAAATGAATCAAATTGAAGCATGGAATGGCATGGCAAGTCATGTTATGCAAGAGAATGCAAGATGGATGCATATGGGAACCCAAATTAGGGTTTATGAACAATACAACAAACAAAGGAGAGGTTTCAAACCCTAAGATGAAAAATTGAAAATGCCACTCAAAAGACCCCTAATCCTATACTAACCCAATGCCCAAAGGAGAGGTTTCAACTCTTAACCAATTTCAAGTTATGGTTTTCTTAAGATTTCTAGGGTTTTAGGGTTCCTAAACAAGAAAATTACCAAACAAATGGAAAATGAAAGATCAAATCAAGGCCATTTAATCTCACAAACTACATGCTAAACACAATGCAATGCAAAAATAATCAATGTCCAACTCTTCATAGATGGGCAGAAATGATTTTTGGAACTTTGGATCAAATTAATGCATAAAAATGATTTTAAATCAATGAAAGATTCTCAAAATGCATCAAGATCAAAAAATAAATTTGGTTTGAAGGTTGGACAATGTTTCTAAATGTCTTAGAACCTTTCATGAATTTTTTGGTGATTTTTAAATACTTAAAAGTATTTTTAATAAATTAATTTTCATTAATCAATTAAAAATAAACTTTTAAATATTTAAAAATACTTTTTTAATGCTAAAAATAAAAATAAAAATATTTTTGTGTTTTAAAATTTAATGAAACTCTTGACAAAAAGTTTCATAATTTTTAAAACATTTTTGCTATTTTTAATAAATTATGCAAATTAAAAGAAATGAAATGAAATAAAAATTAAAATAAATGGAAGTAAGCTGAAGGAGAGGCTGAGATTGATTCTGGGTTTCACAAGGTTTGACTGGGCGCGCATCTGGACGACCCAGATTCAAACTTCCCTAATTCTAATTAATTAATTATTAATCCATAATTAAGTCTTAATGAAATGATCCAGGCCCTCCAATTGCGCGCGGGAAACACAATCCACTGGCTCACATTCAAACCTGGTGCCCTAACCCTAATTAGAAGCTAATCACTTTCAGGTCACCGGAGACGAGCTCCGGTCGTCTTCTCCGGTGACCTCCCTCCCTGAGAATTTCCAAATCCTTCCCTAGGTCATTTCTGGAGCTCTAAAGCTCCAGATTTGTTCCTTTCACCCTTCTAAACTCAACCCCACCCTCATTTCTCATTTATTTCCAACCATAACCAAGAATCGAAGCTAAGAACAAAAAACTGCCAAAGTTTCAGACAAGCAATACAACTTCATCTCTCAACCATTTTCAATAATTTTTAGTTCAGTGTGATCAGTGAGGCATGCTTAATCAATTTGTAACAAAAAATAGAGGTCCTGGAAAAATTGATTTGGAAGGCTACCTGAGATGGAGCTTTCACCCTTTGAGCTTACTGGTTGCTTCCTTGGTGCAAAAAGCTCCTAATGGCCTTCCTGATGAGTTTGCAATGCTTGGACAACTTGGAATGTGGCTGGTTTGGCAACTTGAACAAGTTCTGTTCAGGATGGTGTAAGAATCGTGTTTCTGATTCTTTGAGCTTTGGGATGTTTTGAAGGGTGCTTAGTGATCAGGGAGGGATGTTGAAAAGGTTTATGAAGTTTGCTTGTGTGTTTGTGAGCTGTGGAGAGAGATTCGAAGGGTTTTGCTTGAGAGGGTGATTTTGTGAATGTGTTCTTGTGGTGAGCTTCAGCCTTGCTTTCTATGTGAAATGGTTAGCATTTGGCTTGCATAAAATAATCCCATTGGTCAGATGATGTGACCTGGCCTGCTGTGATAGGTAAGTTCACTTTTGCAAAATGTCAACTTTGGTGTAAGGAAAGCATGGGCTGGGTTCTAGGCAGGTACATGTGTGTGGGCTGGCGCAGCATGGTGTGGAAGAGAGGCTAGAAAGGTTCAGCATGCTAGGCACCAAGTGGGTGAAGTGTGATGAGTGGTTTTGCAACTTGACTTTGCTTTTGCTTCATGAAAATATCTTGCTTCAATACCATGCAAAACATGTGATCTCTTGGCCCATTCTGATTTTTAGAAGTTGTGTGATCATGTTGAGTGCATTAGAAGCCCATATGATGACTGAATTGGCCTTGAAAGGAGAATTTGCAACTTTGCCTTTTGGTGCATGACTTGAAAATTAGTGATTTTTGCCAACTTTAACACACCATAACTTTTGATCCAAGATGAATTAGGTCATGTTCTTGTACTTTTTGAAAAGGGAAAGATCTAATCTACAACTTTCATGACCAAAGTTTTTCCATTTGAAGCATTTTTGGATCAAAAAGTAAGGCTTGAAAAGTGGCATAAAATGACATATTCCTTAAAAGTCAACCATGCCCTAAAAAGTCAACTTTGCAAAAACTTGTAATTTTTGAATTTTGTGAACTTCAATCTTCTTCTATGATCAAATAAAGATCAAATACACTCAAAATGATGAAGATCACCCCTTGGTTGGGTCATTGGGGGCCTCAGATGCCCTGATTTTGCACTGACTTGTCTGAAAAGTCAACCCTTGATCAGATGACTTCCCCATGGAATTTCTTCATGAAAATTGATATGAATACTCCCTATACCATATAGAGACCAATAGAAACAAGAATGACCAAAAAATTTGGAGTTATGGCCTCTGAAACCAAAACCCTAATTTTAGGTCATCTGTGCAGTCAAGCCTGGCTCTGCTTCCATACCAATCCCAGTTCTTGTGACCCTTTGGCATTCTTGACTTTGAAAGGATGTAATATGATGCTTGTACACACATAGACCCCTTTGAAGTGATTGATGGCCTTTGGAGTGGCTCCAGAAGCTCTGGGATTGCTCAGATCACAAACCCTAGATGCAGATGACTTAGAACCAATGCAATGGATCAAAAATGTGATATGAGATGATATGATTGTGTTTATGCATATGAAATGATCACAAGCCATGGTGTGAATGGGTGAGGGCAAATTTGGGTGTTTACAGCTGCCCCTATTCAAACATGAGTTAGCTGTGCAGGTTGTAAGCAATGGCTTAACAGGCAAACAAGATAACTTGTGGTTGAATACCAAAGACAGTCCAAAATTTGCACTCACAGAATGAAGAAGAAAAGGGATATAGATTGTAAAAGGAAAATAAAGTATATTGTAAAGTGTAGGCGACGGAGGACGACCGTCGAGCAGAGGACGACTGCTGGGTGAAGAGCAATGACGGGGACGGCCGACATGCTGGGGATAAAAGGTAAAGCCAAGACGGGGACGACCGACTAGCTGGAAAAATAAGATTATGATGGGGACGGCCATCAAGATAAAGTTGTAAGATTCTCTGGAAACATGACGGGGACGGCCATCAAGTTCATAAAGCAAAGTAACCGACGATGGGGACGGCCATCGGGCTAAAAAGGAAAAGGGAACACGACGGGGACGGCCATCGGGTTAAAGAATAAATGAAATAAACAGATGATGAGGTACGGTCATCAAAGGTGAAGGACGATCACCTAGCAGGGGACGGCTGCTCTGTTGGGTATAAGATGAGGGACGGTCATCTAAGATGGAGGACGACCACCTGGCAGGGTACGGCTGCCGAAAATATCGCGACATAGGACGAATGCCGGATCGAAAATCAACGATGGGGACGGCCATCGGATGAGCATGATGGAGGACGACCATCAAGAGGTGGAGGACGACCACCTAGCAGGGGACGGCTGCTCTCAAGGTTTATCATGACATAGGACGAATGCCAGATAACCAAAATCAACAATGGGGACGGCCATTGGATAAAATGATGAAGGACGATCATCAAAAGGTGGAGGACGACCACCTAGCAGGGGACGGCTGCTAAAAATCAACGATGGGGACGGCCATCGGAGGAGCATGATGGAGGACGACCATCAAGAGGTGGAGGACGACCACCTAGCAGGGTACGGCTGCTCTCAGGGTTTATCATGACACAGGACGAGTGTCAGATAAAAAGGAAAATTTGCTCTGTTGGTGATCTACCGGGGAATAGTAAACACGGACGAGTATTTACATCCAAGAAACAAAGGGTATAAGTGTTTGGTATTGTGTATAGAGCAAAGATGCGGACGAGCATCCTTAAGACTATGATACGGACGAGTATCATGTAGAAACAAACGCTTGACGCATGTTCTGAGATGATGGTACGGACGAGTACCAACGAGTTAACAAAGAACAAGGA
This sequence comes from Lathyrus aphaca, assembly GCA_963966055.1. Classification (NCBI taxonomy): domain Eukaryota; kingdom Viridiplantae; phylum Streptophyta; class Magnoliopsida; order Fabales; family Fabaceae; genus Lathyrus; species Lathyrus aphaca. Next base: position 169,952,454 of record OZ014523.1, read on the forward strand.
CTAGTGCCGAATCTGAGGGGATATGAATGGTATATACAAGATACGGACGGGTATCTGCATGAGTGTAACATGAGTAGTGAGTATGAGTATTGTATAGATGAGTGTTTATCTGCTGGGGAGGGTGACACGGACGAGTGTCAGGAGAGGAAAGTATAATAATATCAACAAGTATATGGGTTGTAAAAGTGCAGGCAACTGCGCTGGGTATACGACACGGACGGGTGTCAAGAAAGTGTATATAGGTATATGTGAGTGCAAAGAGGATGTCTTCGGCTTTCTGCTGGGGTATGACACGGACGGGTGTCAGGAAGTATCTGTAATACGGGTGGTGTTGTTTGCAAAGAGTGTTCGGGCGACTTTACTGGGGAAAGATGATACGGGCGGGTGCCAAAAGGAGTATATACTGGCGTTTGTGATTTGTGAGGCAGCTGCTTTTGCCGGAGGTTCTGGTGGGGATTCTTCTGTGCGTTGGTGAACTGTCATTATTCACAAGTATTGATTCAAAACATGGCTTATGATTATGCTATGTGTTGGATCTTTGCCATAATGCTCCGTGTTGAAACGGAATGCTACGCTTTGTGGGTGACTATGATGCGAATGCTATGATTGTGCAAAGATACCAAACCGGGATCCGGGTCCCGTTGCTGCGAAGATCTTCGATCGTTCTGTTGAAGTGGATATCCCAGCTGGGGATGAGATCATTGGTAGATCTGATGAGATGCTATCTTCTTGGGGATATGGGTCATTGGTAGACCTATTCCAATAAATGAAAGACCCAGCTGGGGTTTGTAGAAGCTTTCTTCACTCTGTTGTGATTCCTTCATGCGTTGCTCTTCTGGACAGAGACTGGAGCTCTGTGGGGAGATGATTCCCTGACTTCTGCATTCTGCTGAGGAAGAATCAACAACTCGGCTGGTGGTAGTAGCAATTGGCAGCTCACTGGGGAAAGTTGTTGGCAACTCAGCTGGGGAGAAAACACCTCTGATGCCAAGAGTGAGTGTTGATTTGCCAACTTGCTGGGATGTAACTCACATGCCCCAAGTTGCGCTTTGGATACCCGCAATCCTGTAATGATAGAAACGCACAAGTAATCCCGAGGTATCCTTTACTGGATTCCGTCATAGGAGTTTAGACACTTCTGAGAGTAAGTATATTTCCTGCAAGCATGTTTTTTTATTTTTGAAGATAAACATCTGTATTCATGCAATCGTTTTTCTTTAAGACATCAGACATTTTTTTGCAAATAAAGAAATGTACAAGACGAAACATGACTGAAAATCTGATTTTATTAATTCATATGCCCTGAATTGGCGAGATACAGTCAAAGAAACAAATCCCCTGGAATGAGGAGATTGTTACAAATTGAGAAACAAAATGCTGGCAATGTTGATGACGCTTTAAGGAGCTTCCTCTTTACTATGACTCGTATGACTTTTGACGTTCTTCTCATCTGGCTTTCTGAAGAATGTCGACTTTGATTGAAGCTTGATCCTTTCGAAGCTTACCAAGTTGTAGGTGATACAGACGAATTCAGAATGCAGTTGTTCGCCTATTCCCTTATTTTGCATGGATCGCCCTTTCGGGTTTTCAATCCATCGGGATACCCCTTTTTGCCCGAGTTGTCCAATGCGGCTTTTCAACTCAGCGGGTGTATGTTTTTTTTTTATTCTCCCTTATTTTTGCCCGAGTCTTTTATTCTGTTTTTGACTCGCCGGGATGCCCTATTTTTGCCTGGACTTACATTCTGTTTTTGTGTCCAGCGGGTCATTTTATGCGAAGTATTTTTTAACTGCATCCGAATTCACAGGGGACGGGAAATCTTCATCATCCATGGTGCCGAGCATCAGTGCTCCACCAGAGAAAACTTTCTTTACCACAAATGGTCCTTCATAGTTCGGAGTCCATTTGCCCCTGTGGTCTGTATGAGGAGGGAGGATTCTTTTCAGCACAAGATCTCCTACTTGGTACTCTCGGTGCCTGACTTTCTGATCAAAGGCTTTCTTCATTCTCTTCTGATATAACTGTCCATGACAGATTGCAGCCAATCTCTTTTCTTCAATCAGACTCAGTTGCTCGTATCGGGACCTAACCCATTCTGCTTCACTCAGTTTAACATCCATTAGTACCCGTAGAGAGGGTAATTCAACTTCAACCGGTAGGACTGCTTCCATACCATACACAAGCTGATACGGTGTTGCCCCAGTGGATGTTCTGATTGACGTGCGGTACCCATGCAAGGCAAACGGTAGCATCTCATGCCAGTCCTTGTAGGTGACTACCATCTTCTGCACAATCTTCTTAATATTCTTATTAGCTGCCTCAACAGCGCCGTTCATCTTTGGCCTGTAAGGAGAAGAATTGTGATGTTGGATCTTGAAGTCCCGACACAGTTCCGCCATCATTTTGTTGTTTAAATTGGAACCATTATCAGTAATGATTCGCTCGGGCACTCCATACCGACAGATGATATCTCTTTTCAGAAATCTGGCTACCACTTGTCTTGTAACATGGGCATAGGAGGCTGCTTCAACCCACTTGGTAAAGTAGTCAATGGCAACCAGGATGAATCTGTGGCCATTCGAAGCAGTTGGCTCAATCTTACCAATCATGTCAATGCCCCACATAGCAAAGGGCCAGGGTGAAGACATTATGTTCAAAGGATTGGGAGGCACATGCACCTTATCTGCATAGATCTGGCATTTGTGGCATTTTCTGGCGTAGGCACAACAGTCGGCATCCATTGTGATCCAGTAATAACCAGATCTCAGCAACTTCTTGGCCATGGCATGCCCTCCCGCATGGGTACCAAAGGATCCTTCGTGCACTTCATGCATCAACAAATCTGCTTCCGTCTTGTCAACACATCTGAGGAGTACCATATCAAAGTTCCTTTTGTATAAAGACCCATCAGTGTTTAGAAAGAAACTACCAGCAAGCCTTCTCAGAGTCTTCTTATCATTGGAAGATGCCCCAGGTGGGTATGTTTGATCCTCCAAGAAGCATTTAATGTCATGGAACCAAGGCTTATCATCTTTTACAACATCTGCTGCGAATACATGCGCTGGTCTGTCAAGTCTGGACACTGAAATTTGAGGTACAAAGTTGGCAGCCTGAACATTGATCATGGACGAAATGGTAGCCAGAGCATCTGCAAACTGATTCTCGTCCCGAGGGATATACTCGAGCTTGACTGTTGTGAAGAAAGTTAATAACCTCCTTGTATAATCCCTGTAAGATATCAGATGATCCTGGTGAGTGTACCATTTACCGTTGGTTTGATTGATTACCAAAGCTGAATCTCCGAATACGGTCAATGTCTTGATCCTGAGGTCAATGGCTTCCTCAAGACCCATAATACAAGCTTCGTATTCAGCTTCGTTGTTAGTGCAGTTGAAAGTGAGTTTTGCCGAGAAAGGCATGTGAACTCCTTTAGGTGTAATGAGTACTGCACCAACACCACGACCATTCATGTTAACAGCCCCATCAAACATCATAGTCCATTCTTCTTCCGGGTCAGGCCCTTCAGTGTGAATAGGCTCTTCATGATCTTTTGCTTTTATGAACATGATGTCTTCATCAGGGAAGTCAAATCTCATAGGCTGGTAATCATCAATGGGTTGCTCAGCAAGATATTCAGACAAAACACTGCCCTTGATGGCTTTCTGAGAAGTGTACTGAATGTCATACTCTGTAAGAATCATTTGCCATCTTGCAACCCGTCCGGTAAGAGCTGGCTTCTCAAATATATACTTAACTGGATCCATCTTTGAAATCAACAAGGTGGTGTGGGTCAACATATACTGCCTTAGTCGGCGAGCAGCCCACGCTAAAGCACAGCAAGTTTTCTCGAGCAGTGAATAACGTTGTTCACAGTCGGTAAACTTTTTGCTTAGGTAGTATATTGCATACTCTTTTCGACCAGACTCGTCATGCTGGCCCAGCACACACCCCATTGACTCTTCTAATACTGTCAAGTACATTATCAGAGGTCTTCCTTCAACTGGAGGCATAAGGATTGGAGGCTCTTGTAAGTATTCCTTAATCTTGTCAAAAGCCTTCTGGCAGTCTTCATTCCACCTGACCGTCTGTGCTTTTCTCAACAATTTGAACAAGGGCTCACAGGTTGCTGTAAGGTGAGATATGAACCTTGAGATGTAGTTCAATCGACCTAAGAACCCTCGAACTTCCTTCTCTGTCTTTGGTGCAGGCATCTCTTGGATGGCTTTGACTTTATCAGGGTCAACTTCAATCCCTTTCTCACTTACAATAAATCCCAGCAGCTTACCAGATCTAACCCCGAATGTGCATTTGTTGGGGTTCAACTTCAGTTGGTATTTCCTCAGACGCTTGAACAATTTCAGCAAATTTACCAAGTGGTCTTCTTCAGTAAGGGACTTGGCAATCATGTCATCCACATAACACTCGATTTCTTTATGGATCATATCGTGGAATAATGTTACCATAGCCCGTTGATACGTCGCACCGACATTCTTGAGCCCAAATGGCATTACCTTGTAGAAGAACGTGCCCCAGGGTGTGATGAAGGTTGTCTTCTCCATGTCTTCAGGTGACATTTTAATCTGATTGTACCCTGAAAATCCATCCATGAAGGAGAATACCGAGAACTGAGCCGTATTATCTACCAATACATCAATGTGAGGTAATGGGAAGTCATCTTTCGGGCTAGCTCTGTTCAGATCCCGGTAGTCAACACACATCCTTACTTTGCCGTCTTTCTTGGGCACAGGTACTATGTTAGCAACCCACGGTGGATAGCTAGTCACGGCAAGGAATCCGGCGTCCCATTGCTTCTGTACCTCTTCCTTGATTTTCATTGCCATGTCCGGACGAGTACGGCGCAGTTTCTGTTTAACCGGCGGGCATTCTTCTCTCAAAGGCAGCTTGTGCACAACAATGTCGGTATCCAACCCTGGCATATCTTGATAAGACCAAGCGAACACGTCCACATACTCTTGAAGCAGGTCAATCAGTCGTCTCTTCACTGAGTCTTGTAAGTAGGCCCCGATTTTAACTTCTTTCACGTCTTCATCTGTACCAAGATTGATCGTTTCAACCTCCTCCTGGTGAGGAGTAATAACCTTTTCCTCTTGTCTTAACAACCTGGCTAGCTCTTCAGGAAGCTCATATTCTTCTTCAACCCCTTCATCAGCTTGATTGATTGGATTGTCAAAGTCATACGAAGTCATAGCCGTGCTGTTGTCGGTGCTGTCTGGAAGGCACACTCTTCAAGGGTTCAGTTTGTTCATTTTAGTGATTTGATTTTAATCTTGTTTTAGAAAAGTGAAATAAAGTTGTCATTTTGAAAACACTGCCATTTATTTTTTGTACAAAAAGAAAAATGGAAAAACAGTGAACGGAAAAGAAAAAGACTCATTTGCAAAAAGATGTCTGATATTTCATTGATTAATCTTGTTGCACAAAAAGTACAGATGGCCCGATTACAAAATGAGTCTTGTCATCTTGGGCAAGATGCAAGAATTTGATGCATGCTATAAAAATACAGGAAATAATAATTACTCTGCATGAGTAACTCTTATAATTTCCTGGGAAGACCAGTTCGAGATACTGCTCCCCGGGATCTTTGGACGAATCCAGCTTTCCAGGTTGCGTTCTTCTTCCAGCTCGTCTTCCACATTGTTGACAGCATCAGGGGTGAGCATCCCCCCACTCACAAAGTTGGGCTCTTTTGCAGCCTCTGCTTGATCTTGTTGAGTTGGTTTGTAACCCAACCCAAATCTATCCTCTTTCTTCTCCACCGGTAACAATTTGCCCCAGCCTTGGGCAGTTCCTTCCTCAACAACCTTCCGGGCTTGTTGGTATGATGATATTGAAGTACCAAGTACAGCAGATGTTTCATTGACATTCAAGGCTTCGAAACCTTGGCTCATTGTTTCATGGATCTCCCCATCCATCTCAATGTACTTATAAGTAGCCAGGTGGCTGACAAAAATATCCTCCTCTCCACAGATTGTAACGATTTGACCCTCCCACTCGTATTTTAACTTCTGGTGAAGGGTTGAGGTCACGGCGCCAGCGGAGTGAATCCATGGCCTACCCAATAGACAGCTGTAGGCAGGCTGTATAACCATCACGTAGAAAGTCGTTTTGAAAGTTTGCGGGCCAATCGTTATGGGCAACTCAATCTCTCCCAGAACCGATCTCTTTGAACCATCAAAGGCTCTCACCACCAGGTTGCTGGGTCTTAACGCCAATCCGTCATATTCTAGCTTCACCAGGGCCTTTTTAGGTAAGACATTGAGGGATGACCCCGTGTCTACCAGCACATGGGAAAGGACAGCACCTTTACATTCCATGGTTATGTGCAAGGCTTTGTTATGGTTGCGGCCTTCCGTAGTCAAATCAGTGTTGGTGAACCCTAGTCCATGACTAGCATTAACATTTCCAACTACAGCTTCCAGCTGATTGACAGTGATCTCTTCAGGCACGTAAGCTGCGTGCAAGACTTTGAGTAGTGCATTCCGATGGGCTTCGGAGCACATAAGCAATGATAGGATTGAGATCTTGGAAGGCGTCTGATGAAGCTGATCCACTATTTTATAATCACTTTTCTTGATGATTCGCATGAACTCATCAACCTCTTGATCGAAGGGTGTTTTCACAGCTTCCTTAACAGTCTGCTCTTCCTGCACCAAGCTCTTTCCTTTTGCTTTGGCAGCAGCTTCTGCTTCGGCAGTGGGTCTTTGAATTTGTGGAGCAAAGAGACGTCCGCTTCGAGTGAAGCCTCCGCCTCCTCCCACATTGTCTACTTGTGGTGCAGGGGTTGATGATTCAAAAGTGATTTTTTGTCCTTCGCAGTACAGGTCAGAGCCGTAATGCCAGGGGATGGCATTGCTGCTTTCATAAGGTACTGGTCCAGGCACCGTGATAGTGACTGGACTGACTGCAGCTGCGGAAGGAATTGTGATAGTCTGTGGATCGTAATATATCGTGACTGGTGCTCTGATGGGAGCAGCACTTTGTGAGTTGTAAGCAGAGTTATTTTCCGGATCATAATAAATGGTAACGGTTGAGACATCTTCATGATTTGTTGCTGATGTTGTAGGAGACGTTGTTGGAAGGATGGGTGTTGTTGTTGTAGGAGTTTCAAAATGAAGTGGTGCTGAAGTTGTAGAAGGAACACTTGTTGATGTTTGGTTAGTTGAAACGACAGATGAAGCACTTGTTGATGAAGCTGAAGAGTTGTCGGGAACAATGGTTGTTGCAGTTGTAGGAGATACTGGAATTGTTGCTGATGAGATTGCTAGATTTGTAGGAAATGATGTGGTGATTTGAAGTTGGCCACTCTGAATGAGACCATCTATGCCATTCCTCAGGTTATCGCACCCATTTACCGAAATATTGCAGTAAGCACACCCTAACTCACACCCCGGGAACATTTGACATTCGAGGAGCTGAGCCTTAATCTCTACCAACGGTGTCCGGATTTGACCCACACTGGTTATTAAATAAGACGGCTTGTCTTCTTCAATAGCGTTAATTCTGGGACCACCGTGGTTTGGCATTGGGTTTTTGTTGACATTAGGTGGTGGCGCGAAATTCAGAGCTTTTGAGTCTACCAGGTCTTGTACCTTCATATGCAGAGCTCTGCACTTTTCTGTACTGTGGCCAGGTGCATTTGAATGAAAAGCACATCTGGCGTTGGAGTCATAATTTCTTGGCAGACTATTAGGATCCGGAGGTGCCAGCGTCCTTAGCTCAACCAGGTTGAGTTTCAGGAGTTGTGGCAGCAATGTAGCATATGGCATAGGGATCGGATCGATCACCCTATTGGCTTGAGATGGCCTCTGCTGAAATGGCCTTTGCTGGTTGTTGCTGTTGGTGTTGTTGTAGTTCCTTGGAGGATACTGAGCTGGTTGATGGTACTGAGGTTGTTGCTGATAGTTTTGTTGCGGAGGTTGATAAGCTGGTTGGGGATGAGCTGGAGCGGGAATGGTGACTGCTGCCACAGATCTATGGACATATTGGGGCCTGCCCCTGTTGGTGTGGATGGCATTGGTCTCGCCAGTTCTTCTTGGGCCTACAAAAGGCTTCCTTGTACTACTGGACGAGCTGGCACCATTGTCAGAAATCTTGCCCATTTTTAACAGGCTCTCAATTCTCTCCCCAGCTATGACAACATCTGCAAAGCTAGTGGAAGAGAAAGCAGCCAGCCTGTCAATATATGTTCCCTGGAGGGTGTTCATAAACATATCTGCCATTTCCCTCTCAGACATAGGTGGCTGAACAGCAGCAGCCAATTGCCTCCATCTCTGGGCATATTCTCGGAAACTTTCCCTTGACGACTGTGACATTCCCATTAGGAGGGTCCTGTTGGGTGCCATATCTAAGTTGTACTGATATTGTCTAATGAAAGCTTCTGCCAAATCCTTCCAACACCTGATGGTTGCCCTTGTCAGGTGAGAGTACCATTCTCTTGAGGATCCCGTCAAGCTGTCTTCAAAATAGAACATCCAGAGCTTCTCATCCATAGTATAGGCCTTCAGCCTTCCCAGAAATGATTGTAAATGAGTCCGGGGGCATGAAGTCCCGTTGTATTTTTCAAAACAAGGAGGCTTGAACTTATGGGGAATCCTGACCCCGTCTACCAAGCCCATGTCCATGACGTCGAAACCCAAAGAGTTTTGAGACTCTAAGGATCTCAACTTCTCAGCTATCTCATCCAACCTTCTGTCATAAGCTTCCTCCCCAGCACCCATTACTGTGAATTGATCCTCTTGGGGGTCTTCTTGCAGTACCCTGCCTGCAGTGGCAGTCCCTTGAACATTTGCAGGAATATTGACCTCTGGATGAAGATGGGGGCCAAATACAGGGGGGTTAACATGAGGTTGGACCCTTTCATTGTTGCTGGTGCCGGCAGTCCCTATATGTGGATCTTCTTGATTTTGCCTTTCCACCATGGCCCTCAATCTTTCCTGGCTCTGAGCCATGTTGTTCATCACTTCCATAAACTGAGTCATCTGCGTTCTCATTTCCAATCTTTCGTTTGCCATTTGATTTCTAACCTCTGCAAGGTCCTGCTGTACCTGATCCATTTGTATGCCCGGAAGGTTGTTACGGGTTGGATAACGGTGCGGACGGTTGAGGGGAAATACCCGGCGTCGAGCAATAGTTCCTGAATATCACAACAGAGTTAGCAAAAACAAAAACCTACAAAACAAACAAAGGGTTAGCATGCAATGCAGTATGCTTATTTGTTTTCAAGGTATCCGGCTTGGCATTCAGTTTTGACCCTTCCAGACCCCTGAAGATGCTATTGATGTTGCTTTCGAAGTAAACTCGGATGGAACAAACTAATACATATATTACAAAAAGCAAGATGGTACATAGTTTGTTTACAAATACAAGCCCTCGGAGGGGTCAAAATACATTACAGGAAAACAAAAGTACATGGAATGAAAGCAACAACAAACAAATGGTCAAACACCAAGACCAAACTCATCCTCCCGAACTTCCTTGAGAAGTGCTTCGGTCACAGGATCAGCTGGACGCTCCGTGAGATTCCTGATGAGGAGATTCCGGGTAGTAACAGCTGCTGTTAACTTCTTGTGCTGACTTTGGTCCTTTGACCTCTTCACTCCAGCTTTGATCTTCAGCTCTGATATCTCCCTCTGGGCTGCTGCCAGGGCTTCCTGCTGCTCTTTTGCACTAGCTTCCAGTTGCTCCATCTTGTCTTGGACCCTCTTATCTTCCAGAGTACGAGCCTCGGTGATCCTGACCCACCTAGCCTGACTCTCCTTCAGATACAAGTCTGTCCTTGCTCTCTGGAACTGGGCTTCCTTGCAAGCATTCTTCAGAATTTGTTCTCCAGCTTTAGACTTTTTGATATAATCCCCAGACTTCTCAATCTTAGCCAGATGCTCCACTCTCAACTTCTCTAACCTCTCAATATCCAACCTGCCCTCACTCCTCTCCCGGAGGGTCTTCTGCAAAGCCTGGGTCAACTTCTCATTTCTTTCTTTCAAGCTCTCGAACTCCTCCAAACTGACAGTGGCAGGGGGTGGTGCTGAGGATGGCCCAGGCATATCCTCCATGGTAAAGGGCATTCCAGAGAATTGAGCCCTGGCGTGGGACCACTCATAATATTGTGCTGATGCCACATTGTTGCACTTCCCCAGAATGGTTACTCCCTTGGTTTGAACATTATCCCAGGCCCAGGCAGCCTGCCTAACAGTAGCCAGACTAGGCTTGTTCTCACAATAAAGAGTCTCAACCAAGTCATGTGCCTTAGGAGTGTGGACCAGTGCATAGCCCAGTTGTCTTTTGAACAACAGAGGGTTGTAATTAATACTACCCTTAACTCCTATTAGGGGCACATTGGGAAAATGCCCACAGCTGGTGATGATATCCTTGCCCTTGGTGCTTTGAGTGCACCACCTGATATTAGCTGAAGTCAGAGCAGTGAGTCTTCTAGCCCAGTTTCTCTGCTGATGAGGGTTCAAGAATGCATCTGTCCTGGGCAAATGCCTGAGAAGCCAAGTGTGGAACAAAGGAGCACAACACCTCACTAATTTTCCCCTCTGCTTTTCATTCCTCTGATGCACTGAATAGTAGAGATCCCCCAATAAAGTGGGCACTGGGTTCTTTAGGATGAAAAGATGGATTGCATTCTTGCTAATGAATCGAGGCTCATCTGCAAATAATATGATTCCATATATGCTCAGGGCCAATAAAGCACAGACTGCTTTCCACTCCCCCAAAGAAGCTTTCAGGGTAGCTTGAGAGATCAAGAAGTCCAGATGCAGGCCAGGGATTCCAGCCTTAGAAGTCATATGCTGCCCAATCAGGACTGATTCCAGATGCAATGCCTTTGCTACCTCTTCATTACCAGGGAAGACCATCTCAGGGTTGAAAGGGACTCCACCCCTGATAGGTATACCAACCAATGATGAGTATTCCTCCAATAAAGGGCCCAACTGAAAGTCCTGAAAAGTGAAACACCTCAGTGGGGGATCATAAAACTGAAGGCAGGTGTGAATCAGGCTCCTCTGTGAAGGGTCCAAATCCATAACCATATCAAGTATATCTCCATAGTGTTCCCTGAACAATGGTATGTGATCTGGAGTGATCAGGGTCTGAATCCTCCTGATGTCAGATAGCTCTGGCTGGAAGAAGTGATAGGTGATGTTACTCTTTTTAGGCGCCATGATGCTGAGACTGAGTAGAGACAAGTGCTGATGATGATACTGAAGAAAGGGCCACTGATTGGCTGGTGCAGGTGATAGCTGAAGCAGATGCTGATGAAGATAGGTCAGTACTGAAGATGGGGTCAAAACCAAAACCAAATGAGGATGGATACCCTGAAAAACAAATAAACAAATGTCAACATGATGCAATGAGTATGTATGCAAATGATATGCAAGGGTTTGTGACTTAGCTGGATCTGATCAAATGCCCTGATATAGGTCCAAGTATGTTCAAGAAATCCAGATGGAGGTCTATAAATCCAGTAACCAAGGTGGGGGGCTCAAATAAAGAGCCACATGTCCAGGGTTTAGAATCACAAGAACTGTTCCAACATGGAGTATTCTTAATCACATCAAAGTAACAGGGTATGTTGAGGCCAAGGGTACCTGCAAACCTGTAAACAGCCCAACCCCCTCACAGGTGGTTTTCTAGAACAAAGATCCTCAGACTTGGATCAGTTATGAGAAGTGTAAACACTTCTAACCCGGAGGTACAGTGTTTACAATAACCATAAAAGTTCCTCCTCTAATTCACCTCAGTTTCTGAAGGTCAAAACTAAAGGTCATCCAGACTTAGCAGGCTTCCCAAATAGCCCTAGCATTGCAGGAAATCTGCAACACAGAGTTCTCAAGAAGAAACCCATATCTGAACCGTGTTTCATATTCCCGCACCAGACCGAGATGGAATGGGAAAGAATATGAACCACTCTAGCCTAGGTGTCACTCAGGTCCCAGGTATAGGACCTTAACTCTCAATAGAACCCCACCCACCAAAACAACAACCAGATCCAGCCAGCAGCACAATATGACAGTATGATATAATGCAAAACTATAAAGAAAGCAGTAAAGCAACTGTACATAAAGCAAAAAATACAAACACAAATAAGCACATAACACCCCAGTAAACACAAATCAATCAAGAGCTAGGAGGAACCCACAAAAAGAACCAGAAGCCCTGGTTGCAGTATAAGGGTCCCCAGCAGAGTCGCCAAGCTGTCGCCCCCGATAAGTGGGACCAGGCCCAGATAAAGGTACAGACGCGAACGGTCGGCGAGAGGGACAATGAGAACACACAGCCGTGAACTCACTGGAGATCAAAAGAGTCCCCAGCTAGGCATTTTTATCCCGGAGGAAAGGCAATGCTGCATAGACCTAGAAAAAAGAATGGATAAGACGGTTGCGAACCAGAGAGACTGAGAAAGGGGGTTGGTTACAACCTGGGAACGTATTAGCACCCAGATTGTCCACCGTACTCGACGGGATCCACGCTTAAAAGATTTGTGTTTTAAAGGGGTAGTGTCAGTGCAATCTGTGTACAAAAGAGAGCTGGAAAAGGATGTACAGGTGTCAGTGTAAAAGAAGTGTAAAGTGTGATATATGCAGTGTCAGTGTAAGGACAAAGAATGAGATGCTCAAGATCATGAGGCTTAAAGAATAATGTTGGAAGGAGGGGGAATATACAGAGACTTTTGTTCGATAACTGTTAAGTTATGCCTACGTATCCTCTCGTGCAATGAGGAAGTCAGAACACCGTAGTTCGACCCAAAGAGACTGAAAGACGAATTGACTTGTGAACTGCTTGCTTGTCTATGCTCAAGTGTTATGACCTGTCTGGCTCAGGTGCTAACTGTCTTGCATTAGACGGGAGAAGCGAGTTCTCGTTTATGAGTGAATGAGATGAGAAAAGAATCCCGGAGGAGACGATTATTATTTGTTTTTGAGTTTTCAGTCTTTTATTGCTTTTTGAAGTTTGTCATAAGATAATGAGCTTAAGTCTAAACCAATGGATTTAGTAAACTCATCACATCCTCCCTCTGATTAGGGGTAATGAGAATACCTTAAGTGTGAAGTCAGATTCTCACACTTAATCACCTTTGGTGCAGGATTAAGATCATTAACCTACTTGTGATTATTTAGATGTTTTTGGTGTTTTTGTTTAGTGTTAAGTAATGAGGTTAAGCCATAATCAAGGACTAAACAAACTCATTACACCATCCTAATAGAAGGATAATAGATGAGAGTGTTTAAGCTGAGGAAAGCTCCTCAACTTAATCCATGATTAGGGATTAAACTCGTGACAAAACAAGCCTTTGGTTAAGTGGATTTTATTTAATGATATGATGATGAAGTGAGTTTTATGGTTTGTAAGACAACTTGAGGGTGACTTGTCCATTAACACTAGGGTTAGTCCTACTTAACCAATTAAGGAAGAATTAGAACCCTAATGCAAGGCCCAAGTTACAAGTGTGATGTCTTGATGATTATTAGATGGATTGATTAAAGGAGTTAAACACATTAAGGGTTTAACACTTAGGATTAAAGTTATACACTCCATCCTAAGAGAAGGATGCAGGCATAAGCTTAATCACAAAGCCTTAAAGCCTTTAGGGTTTAGTCCCTGATTATGAGGTGAGGAGAGAAGACCCAAAGAGACACAAAGGTAAAACTAAGAGGGGAAACTAATCAAAACCCTAATCATTGTCATGCTTGGTTGTCCCTAAGGTTTGTGAGGTTTTCAAGAGAAATCTTCAATGGAACCACCAGGAAGCAGATGAAAGGATCAGGAAAGGCAAAGCAACTTGCTTCATTCAAGAAGTCAAGTCACTTGAAGAAAGAAGGTGGGAAGAAGAAGAATGAGCAAGCTCAATCTCAAACACAAACAAAAATGCAGCAATGGATGCAAGAGAGAGATGAGAGGAAAGTTATGAGAAGTGAAGGCAAATTCACTTCTCAAAGTCACTTACCACCTGAAAGGTTAGAAAAGAAATGCAATGCAATGCAAAATGGGATGAGATGACATGATGAGAAACAAAACCAAAAGCATTTACATGATGCCAATGATGTTATGAGATGCTACAAACATGAGGCAGCACATGGAAATGATCATACAAGTTCATAAATGCAAATGAAAGCAAGTTAGGAACCATGAACATACATGAAAAGTTATGAAGTGCACAAGGCATGCAACATGGCAAATACATGATACAATGATCAAACATGCTTTCAATATGTCTTATGATGTCAAATGAATCAAATGGAAGCATGGAATGGCATGGCAAGTCATGTTATGCAAGAGAATGCAAGATGGATGCATATGGGAACCCAAATTAGGGTTTATGAACAATACAACAAACAAAAATCAAAATTAGAAGCAAACCCTAAGATGAAAAATTGAAAATTCCACTCAAAAGACCCCTAATCCTATACTAACCCAATGCCCAAAGGAGAGGTTTCAACTCTTAACCAATTTCAAGTTATGGTTTTCTTAAGATTTCTAGGGTTTTAGGGTTCCTAAACAAGAAAATTACCAAAAAAATGGAAAATGAAAGATCAAATCAAGGCCATTTAATCTCACAAACTACATGCTAAACACAATGCAATGCAAAAAGAATCAATGTCCAACTCCTCATAGATGGGCAGAAATGATTTTTGGAACTTTGGATCAAATTAATGCATAAAAATGATTTTAAATCAATGAAAGATTCTCAAAATGCATCAAGATCAAAAAATAAATTTGGTTTGAAGGTTGGGAAATGTTTCTAAATGTCTTAGAACCTTTCATGAATTTTTTGGTGATTTTTAAATACTTAAAAGTATTTTTAATAAATTAATTTTCATTAATCAATTAAAAATAAACTTTTAAATATTTAAAAATACTTTTTTAATGCTAAAAATAAAAATAAAAATATTTTTGTGTTTTAAAAATTAATGAAACTCTTGACAAAAAGTTTCATAATTTTTAAAACATTTTTGCTATTTTTAATAAATTATGCAAATTAAAAGAAAAGAAATGAAATAAAAATTAAAATAAATGGAAGTAAGCTGAAGGAGAGGCTGAGATTGATTCTGGGTTTCACAAGGTTTGACTGGGCGCGCATCTGGACGGCCCAGATTCAAACTTCCATAATTCTAATTAATTAATTATTAATCCATAATTAAGTCTTAATGAAATGATCCAGGCCCTCCAATTGCGCGCGGGAAACACAATCCACTGGCTCACATTCAAACCTGGTGCCCTAACCCTAATTAGAAGCTAATCACTTTCAGGTCACCGGAGACGAGCTCCGGTCGTCTTCTCCGGTGACCTCCCTCCCTGAGAATTTCCAAATCCTTCCCTAGGTCATTTCTGGAGCTCTAAAGCTCCAGATTTGTTCCTTTCACCCTTCTAAACTCAACCCCACCCTCATTTCTCATTTATTTCCAACCATAACCAAGAATCGAAGCTAAGAACAAAAAACTGCCAAAGTTTCAGACAAGCAATACAACTTCATCTCTCAACCATTTTCAATAATTTTTAGTTCAGTGTGATCAGTGAGGCATGCTTAATCAATTTGTAACAAAAAATAGAGGTCCTGGAAAAATTTATTTGGAAGGCTACCTGAGATGGAGCTTTCACCCTTTGAGCTTACTGGCTGCTTCCTTGGTGCAAAAAGCTCCTAATGGCCTTCCTGATGAGTTTGCAATGCTTGGACAACTTAGAATGTGGCTGGTTTGGCAACTTGAACACGTTCTGTTCAGGATGGTGTAAGAATCGTGTTTCTGATTCTTTGAGCTTTGGGATGTTTTGAAGGGTGCTTAGTGATCAGGGAGGGATGTTGAAAAGGTTTATGAAGTTTGCTTGTGTGTTTGTGAGCTGTGGAGAGAGATTCGAAGGGTTTTGCTTGAGAGGGTGATTTTGTGAATGTGTTCTTGTGGTGAGCTTCAGCCTTGCTTTCTATGTGAAATGGTTAGCATTTGGCTTGCATAAAATAATCCCATTGGTCAGATGATGTGACCTGGCCTGCTGTGATAGGTAAGTTCACTTTTGCAAAATGTCAACTTTGGTGTAAGGAAAGCATGGGCTGGGTTCTAGGCAGGTACATGTGTGTGGGCTGGCGCAACATGGTGTGGAAGAGAGGCTAGAAAGGTTCAGCATGCTAGGCACCAAGTGGGTGAAGTGTGATGAGTGGTTTTGCAACTTGACTTTGCTTTTGCTTCATGAAAATATCTTGCTTCAATACCATGCAAAACATGTGATCTCTTGGCCCATTCTGATTTTTAGAAGTTGTGTGATCATGTTGAGTGCATTAGAAGCCCATATGATGACTGAATTGGCCTTGAAAGGAGAATTTGCAATTTTGCCTTTTGGTGCATGACTTGAAAATTAGTGATTTTTGCCAAATTTAACACACCATAACTTTTGATCCAAGATGAATTAGGTCATGTTCTTGTACTTTTTGAAAAGGGAAAGATCTAATCTACAACTTTCATGACCAAAGTTTTTCCATTTGAAGCATTTTTGGATCAAAAAGTAAGGCTTGAAAAGTGGCATAAAATGACATATTCCTTAAAAGTCAACCATGCCCTAAAAAGTCAACTTTGCAAAAACTTGTAATTTTTGAATTTTGTGAACTTCAATCTTCTTCTATGATCAAATAAAGATCAAATACACTCAAAATGATGAAGATCACCCCTTGGTTGGGTCATTGGGGACCTCAGATGCCCTGATTTTGCACTGACTTGTCTGAAAAGTCAACCCTTGATCAGATGACTTACCCATGGAATTTCTTCATGAAAATTGATATGCATACTCCCTATACCATATAGAGACCAATAGAAACAAGAATGACCAAAAAATTTGGAGTTATGGCCTCTGAAACCAAAACCCTAATTTTAGGTCATCTGTGCAGTCAAGCCTGGCTCTGCTTCCATACCAATCCCAGTTCTTGTGACCCTTTGGCATTCTTGACTTTGAAAGGATGTAATATGATGCTTGTACACACATAGACCCCTTTGAAGTGATTGATGGCCTTTGGAGTGGCTCCAGAAGCTCTGGGATTGCTCAGATCACAAACCCTAGATGCAGATGACTTAGAACCAATGCAATGGATCAAAAATGTGATATGAGATGATATGATTGTGTTTATGCATATGAAATGATCACAAGCCATGGTGTGAATGGGTGAGGGCAAATTTGGGGTGTTTACAGCTGTCCCTATTCAAACATGAGTTAGCTGTGCAGGTTGTAAGCAATGGCTTAACAGGCAAACAAGATAACTTGTGGTTGAATACCAAAGAAAGTCCAAAATTTGCACTCACAGAATGAAGAAGAAAAGGGATATAGATTGTAAAAGGAAAATAAAGTATATTGTAAAGTGTAGGCGACGGAGGACGACCGTCGAGCAGAGGACGACTGCTGGGTGAAGAGCAATGACGGGGACGGCCGACATGCTGGGGATAAAAGGTAAAACCAAGACGGGGACGGCCGACTAGCTGGAAAAATAAGATTATGATGGGGACGGCCATCAAGATAAAGTTGTAAGATTCTCTGGAAACATGACGGGGACGGCCATCAAGTTCATAAAGCAAAGTAACCGACGATGGGGACGGCCATCGGGCTAAAAAGGAAAAGGGACCACGACGGGGACGGCCATCGGGTTAAAGAATAAATGAAATAAACAGATGATGAGGTACGGTCATCAAAGGTGAAGGACGATCACCTAGCAGGGGACGGCTGCTCTCTTGGGTATAAGATGAGGGACGGTGTCGCTCCCGATAAATGGAGCTAAGTCCAGATAAAGGTACAGACGCGAACGGTCGGCGAAGGGAACAGTGAGAACACACAGCCGTGAACTCACTGGAGAATGAATAGAGTCGCCAGCTAGGCATTTTTATCCCGGAGGAAAGGCAATGCTGCATAGACCTAGGAAGATATGGATAAGACGGTTGCGAACCAGAGAGACTGAGAAAGGGGGTTGGTTACAACCTGGGAAGGTATTAGCACCCAGATTGTCCGTCGTACTCGACGGGATCCACGCTTAAAAGATTTGTGTTTTAAAGGGGTAGTGTCAGTGCAATCTGTGTATAAGGAGGCTGGAAAACACAATGTACAGGTGTCAGTGTATAGTGTATAAGTGATATGAAGTATGAAAGTGTCAGTGTGAGGAAGGAGTGAAATGCTCAAGATCATGAGGCTAAAGAATAAAGAGAGAAAGAGGGGGAATATACAGAGACTTTTGTTCGATAACTGTTAAGTTATGCCTACGTATCCTCTCGTGCAATGAGGAAGTCAGAACACCGTAGTTCGACCTAAAGAGACTGAAAGATAAATTGACTTGTGAACTGCTTACTTGTCTATGCTCAAGTGTATGACCTGTCTGGCTCAGGTGCAAACTGTCTTGCATTAGACGGAAGAAGCGAGTTCTCGTTTGTGAGTGAAGGTGGTGAGAAAAGAATCCCGAAGGAGACGATTATTGTTTGTTTTGAGTTTTCAGTCTTTTATTGCTTTTGAAAGTTTGTCATAGATTAATGAGCTTAAGCCTAAACCAGTGGGTTAGTAAACTCATCACATCTTCCCTCTGATTAGGGGTAATGAGAGTACCTTAAGTGTGAAGTCAGATTCTCACACTTAATCACCTTTGGTGTAGGATTAAGATCATTAACCTACTTGTGATTAATTAGATGTTTTTGTTGTTTTTGTTTAGTGTTAAGTAATGAGGTTAAGCCATAATCAGGGATTAAACAGACTCATTACACCATCCTAAAAGAAGGATAATAGATGAGAATGTTTAAGCTGAGGAAAGCTCCTCAACTTAATCCATGATTAGGGATTAAACTCATGACAAAACAAGCCTTTGATTAAGTGGATTTTACTTAATGATAAGATGATGATGTGATTTTTAGGGTTTGTAAGACAACTTGAGGGGGACTTGTCCATTAACACTAGGGTTAGTCCTTCTTAACCAATTAAGGAAGAATTAGAACCCTAATGCAAGGCCCAAGTTACAAGTGTGATGTCTTGGTGATTATTAAGTGAATTGATTAAAGGAGTTAAACACATTAAGGGTTTAACACTCAGGATTAAAGTTATACACTCCATCCTAAGAGAAGGATGCAGGCATAAGCTTAATCACAAAGCCTTAAAGCCTTTAGGGTTTAGTCCCTGATTATGAGATGAGAAGAGAAGACTCAAAAGAGACACAAAGGTAAAACTATGAGGGGAGACTAATCAAAACCCTAATTCATTGTCATGCTTGGTTGTTCCTAAGGTTTGTGAGGTTTTCAAGAACAATCTTCAATGGAACCACCAGGAAGCAGATGAATAGGATCAAGAGAAGCAAAGTGACTTGCTTCATTCAAGAAGTCAAGTCACTTGAAGAAAGAAAGTGGGAGAAACAAGAATGAGCAAGCTCAATCTCAAACACATATATAAATGCAGCAATGGATGCAAGGGAGATGAAAAGAAAAGTTATGAGAAGTGAAGGCAAATTCACTTCTCAAGTTTACTTACCACCTGAAATGTTAGAAAGAAATGCAATGCAATGCAAAATGGGATGAAATGGTATGATGCTAAACAAAACCAGAAGCATGTTGATGATGATAATGATGCTATGGAGTGCTATAAACATGAGGCAAGGCATGGAGATGCTCTCACAAGTTCATGGGTGCAAATGAGGCAAGCTTAGAAGCATGGATACACATGAAAAGTTAGGAAGCATACAAAGCATACAACATGGAAAATATGTAATGCAATGATCAAACATACTTTCTACATGTCTTATGATGTTAAATGAATCACATGAATGCTTGAAATGTCATGACAAGTCATGTTATGCAAGAGAATGCAAGAGGTATGCAAATGAAAGCCCAAATTAGGGTTTGTGGATCAAACAACAAGCAAAAACCAAAAACAGAAGCAAACCCTAAGATAAAAAATGGAAAATGCCATCCAAAGAAACCCTAAACCTATGCTAAACCAAAGTCAAAAGGGGAGGTCTCAACTCTTAACCAATCTCAAGTTATGATTTTTCTAAGTTATTAGGGTTTTTAGGGTTCGTAAACAAAAGAAATGCCAAGCAAATTGAAAATGAAGAAACAAAACATGGCCATTTAATCCTAGAAACTACATGCTAAACACAAAACAAAGCAAAAAGAATCAATGTCCAACTCTTCTTAGATAGGCAGAAATGAATTTTTGAACTTATGATCAAAATAATGCACAAAAAATGATTTAATTCAATGAAAAATTCTTAAAATGCATCAAGATCAAAAAAGAAATTTGGTTTGAAGGTTGGACAATGTTTCTAAATGTCTTAGAACATTTCATGAATTTTTTGGTGATTTTTAAATACCTAAAAGTATTTTTAATTAATTAATTTCGATTAATCAATTAAAAATAATCTTTTAAATATTTAAAAATACTTTTTTAATGATAAAAAATAAAATAAAAATATTTTTGGGTCTTAAAAATTAATAAAACTTTTAAGAAAAAGTTTCATAATTTTTAAGACATTTTTGCTATTTTTAATAAATTATGCAAATAAAATGAAAAGAAAATGAATTAAAGTTAAATAAAAGGGAAAGTAATCAGAATGGAGGGATGAGATTGAGTCTGGATTTGAATCTGTTGACCACGCGCGTCATCCAAGGGTCCAGGTTGTTTCTGACTTAATTAATTAAATTATGGACTAATTATATTAAACACGTGGATTAGGGCTAATCAGAGAGATCCAGGCCACACACTCACGCGGGAGGTCAACATTTTCAACGCATCCAATGGCCCAAATTCAAATGGTCTTAATTACTGAGATTAGGGCATAATCACTTTCAGGCTGCCGGAGAAGACTTCCGGTCGTCTTCTCCGGCCAGCATCTCCCCTGAAAAATCCCCAAAACCCCAAAAAGCTAACTAAAATGAAATCTAAGAATTGGGAAATGATCTCCAACCACTCACGAATCAAAACCCTCTCTCAAAACAAATTTATACTTCCTAACTAAGCTGAATCGAAGAAAATAAGAACTAGGGCACGCAAGTTTCAGAGAGCAATTAAATGTTCATTTCATCACCATTTCAAAAACTGAAAGCATATTCATGATCAGGAAGGCACAAAGAGCAAGTTTAGAACAAGAGAAATGATTTCTGGAAAAATATTTTTCAAGCTACCTGAGATTCGAAGCTTTCACTCTGATGACTTTCTGGCCACTTCTCCTTGTGCAATCCACTCCACTTGATCCCCAGATGATGTTTGAATGCTCAAAAGGAATTTATGTTGGCTGGATGAGGAGTTTGACAAGCTTTTGCTCAAGCTCAGTCAGAAATGGCAATGGAGTTTCAGGCAGTTACAGGTCATTGTAAACGGTTCTTTGTGATCCAGATGGTGAGTGGAGAAGGTCTGTGGTGTTTGTTTGTATGTTTGTGTGCTGTGGAAAGAGTTTCGAATGAAACTGCAAGTTGAGGTGAGAAATGGCAGTGGGGTGTTCTTGCTTGTTTCAGGTCTGGCTCTTGGTGGTTTGAGGTCTATGAAGTGTGGTGAGTTGAAGTGTGGAAATGGTTTGAGTGTTTGAAGGCTGGGCAGAGAGATTCGAAACAAAATGCAGCTGGGGTGTGTTTTTTTGAATGTGATCTTGTGAATGGTTTCAGCCTTGCTTCTTGATACCTTTTGCTTGCCAAATGATATTGTATTTTAATCCTATAGGTCAGATGATGTGACCTGGCCTATAGTGATTGGTAAGTTTGCTTTTGCTCAAAAGTCAAATTTGGTGTAAGGAAAGTATGGCTCATGATCTAGGCAAGTACAAACATGGGGCTGCGCAGCAAGGGTGAGGGGAAAGGCTAGCCAAAGTCAGCAGCCAATGTCACAAGTTGTAGGAAGTGTGATGAGTGCTTTTGCAAGTTGTTGCCTTATGGTTCACATGTGATTTCCTTGTCCAACAAACCATAAACCATGGGCATTCTTGGTCCAATTCTGACTTTTAAGGCCTAAGGAATGTTTGTGTCATGGTTTGAAATGAATTAGAGGTTGCCATTGGCTTTAGTTCATGATCTTGCAAAATTCTCATTTGAAGCATGCCTTGAAAATCAATGATTTTTGCCAACTTTGTCACACCATAACTTTTGATCCAAGAAGAGTTTGATCATGTTCTTGTACTTTTTGGAAAGGGAAAGATGAGATCTACAACTTTCATGACCAAAGTTTTTCCATTTGAAGCTTTTTTGGATCAAGAATCAAGGCTTGAAAAATGACCTAAAATGAAGCATCCTTGAAAAGTCAACTATGCCCCAAAAGTCAACATTTGCAAAACTTCCAAATTCTTGATTTCTATGAACTTCAACCCTCTTCCATGATCAACTAAAGATCATATACACTCAAAATGATGAAGATCACCCATTGGTTGGGTCATTGGGGGCCTCAGATGCCCTGATTTTGCACTGACTTGTCTGAAAAGTCAACCCTTGATCAGATGACTTCCCCATGGAATTTCTTCATGAAAATTGATATGTATACTCCTTATACCATATAGAGACCAATAGAAACAAGAATGACCAAAAAAATTGGAGTTATGGCCTCTGAAACCAAAACCCTAATTTTAGGTCAACTGTGCAGTCAAACTTGGCTCTGCATCCATCCAAACCCTAGTTCCTGTGATTCTTTTGAAATCTTGACTTTGAGAAGATGTAATATGATACTTGAACACATATGGATCCCTTTGAAGTGATTGGTTGCCTTTGGAGTGGCTCAATGGGCTCTTGGATTGCTCAGATCATAAACCCTAGGTGCAGATGACTTAGAAACAATGCAATGAATCAAAAATGAGATATGAGATGATATGATTGTGTTTATGCATATGAAATGATCACAAGCCATGGTGAATGGGTGAGGGCAAATTTGGGGTGTTTACAGCTGCCCCTATTCAAACATGAGTTAGCTGTGCAGGATGTAAGCGACGGCTTAACAGGCAAACAAGATAACTTGTGGTTGAATACCAAAGACAGTCCAAAATTTGCACTCACAGAATGAAGAAGAAAAGGGATATAGATTGTAAAGGAAAATAAAGCAATTGTAAAGCGGGAAACAACGCAATGACGGGGACGGCCGACATGCTGGGGATAAAAGGTAAAGCCAAGACGGGGACGGCTGACTAGCTGGGGAATGTCAAAATATGATGGGGACGGCCATCAGGATAAAGCTGTAAAATTTTCTGGGAGTTAATGAAACATGACGGGGACGGCCATCAAGTTCATAAAGCAAGGTAACCGACGATGGGGACGGCCATCGGGCTAAAGGAAAAGGGACCACGACGGGAACGGCCATCGGGTTAAAGAATAAATGAAATAAACAGATGATGGGGTACGGCCATCAAAGGTGAAGGACGATCACCTAGCAGGGGACGGCTGCTCTGTTGGGGAATAAAGGAAGTATGATGGGGACGGCCATCAAAGGTGGAGGACGACCACCTGGCAGGGTACGGCTGCCGAAAAAATATCAACGATGGGGACGGCCATCGGATAGAAATGGTCAACGATGGGGACGGCCATCGGACGAGCATGATGGAGGACGACCATCAAGAAGTGGAGGACGACCACTCAGCAGGGTACGGCTGCTCTCAAGGTTTGTCATGACATAGGATGAATGCCAGATAACCAAAATCAACAATGGGGACAGCCATTGGACAAAGTGATGAAGGACGATCATCAAAAGGTGGAGGGCGACCACCTAGCAGGGGACGGCTGCTAAAAGACACCGATGGGGACGGCCATCGGACGAGCATGATGGAGGACGACCATCAAGAGGTGGAGGACGACCACCTAGCAGGGTACGGCTGCTCTCAAGGTTTATCATGACACAGGACGAGTGCCAGATAAAAAGGAAAATTTGTTGTGTTGGTGATCCGCTGGGGATAGTAAACACGGACGAGCGTTTACAACCAAGAAAAGAAAGTATGAGTGTTTAGATGTTTGTGTATAGATTAAAGATGCGGACGAGCATCCTTAAGACTACGATAAGGACGAGTATCGGGTAGAAACAAACGCTTGACGCATGTTCTAAGATGATGATACGGACGAGTATCAACTGGTTAACAGAGAACGCGGACGAGTGTCGTATCTGAAAAGACTTTCCTGGGGAATAGTAGACACAGACAAGTATCTATATTCAAGAAGACAAAAGTGTTTGACACAGTGTATGGATTAAAGATGCGGACGAGCATCCTTAAGACTAAGATACGGACGAGTATCTCGTAGAAACAAACATTAGACGCAATGTTCTGAGATGATGATACGGACGAGTATCAACTGGTTAACAAAGAACACGGACTACTGTCGAATCTGTGGGGATATAGATGGTGTATATTAGATACGGACGAGTATCTGTATGAGTGTAACATGAGTAGTGAGTATTGTATTGTATAAATGAGTGCTTTAAAATGCTGGGGAGAGTGACACGGACGAGTGTCAAGAGAGGGAGGTGTAATAATATCAACAAGTATATGGGTTGTAGAAGTGTAAGCGACTGCGCTGGGGAAACGACACGGACGGGTGCCAAGAAAGTGTATATATAGGTATAGGTGAGTGCAAAGATGATGTCTTTGGCTTTCTGCTGGTGATGTGACACGGATGGGTGTCAGGAAGTATCTGTAATACGGGTGATCTTGTTTGTAAAGAGTGTTCCAGCGACTTTACTGGGGAGTGATGATATGGACGGGTATCAAAAGGAAATATATACTGGTGTTTGTGATTTGTGAGGCAACTGCTTTGCTGGGACCCTGGTGGGGATTTCTGCACAATGATGATGAACGGTTATTATTCACAAATGTTAATTCAGAACATGGCTTATGATTATGCTATGCGCTTGATTTTTGCCGTAATGCTCCGTGTTAGACGGAATGCTACGCTCTGAGGGGACAGTATGATGCAAATGCCATGATTATGCAAAGATATCAAATCGGGATTTGGATCCCGTTGCCGTGAAGATCTCTGGCTGATCTGTTTGAAATGGACCTCCCAGCTGGGGATGAGATCATTGATAGACTTGGGGAGATGTATCCATTTGGGGATATATGCCACCTGGTTGACATATCCTTATAATGCGGGACCCAGCTGGAGTTTGTAGAAGCCTTCTTCACTCTGTTGTGATCTTCATGCATTGCTCTTCTGGATAGAGGTTAGAACTCTGTGGGGAGATGGTTCCCTGACTTTTGTACTCAGCTGAGGATGAAATGGCAACTCGGCTGGGGGAATTATGAGAGGCAACTCAGCTGGGGAGAGCAACAAGAGGCAACTCAGCTGGGGATAGAGCATTTCGGATGCTGAGATCTTTTGTTGATTTGCCAGCTTGTTGAGATGTAGCTTGCATGCCCCAAGTTGCGTCCTGTATACCTGCGATCCTGCAAAGATAAGGAAACGCACAAAAGGTCCCGAGGTATCCTTTACTGGATTCCGTCATAGGAGTTAAGCATTTTCGAGAGTAAGTATATTCCCTGTAAGCATGTGTTTTATTATTATTATTTTCGGGAGAAAAGCATCTGTATTTATGCAATTGATCTTTTTAGAGACATCAGACATCCTTTGCAAATAAAAATATACAAAACGAAACATGACTGAAAAATCTGATTTTATTAATTCATGTGCCCTGAATTGGCAAGATACAGTCAAAGAAACATATCTCCTGAAATGAGGAGATTGTTACAAATTGAGAAACAAAGTGCTGGCAGTGCTGACGACGCTTTCAAAGGAGCTTCCTCTTCTGCTATGACTCGTATGACTTTTGACTTTCTTCTCATCTTGCTTTTGAAGAATGTTGATTCTGATTGAAACTCGATCTTGAAGCTTACCAAGTCGTAAGTGATACAGACGAATTCAGAATGCAGTTGTTCGCTTATTCCCTTATTTTGCATGGATCGCCCTTTCGGGCTTTCAATCCATCGGGATACCCATTTTTGCCTGAGCTGTCCAATGCGGCTTTTCAACTCAGCGGGTGTACATTTTTCATTTATTTCCCTTATTTTTGCCCGAGTCTTTTATTCTGTTTTTGACTCGCCGGGATGCCCCATTTTTGCCTGGACTTACATTCTGTTTTTGTGTCCAGCGGGTCATTTTATGCGAAGTATTTTTTAACTGCATCTGAATTCACAGGGGACGGGAAATCTTCACCATCCATGGTGCTGAGCATCAGTGCTCCACCAGAGAAGACTTTATTTACCACGAATGGTCCTTCGTAATTTGGAGTCCATTTGCCCCTGTGGTCTGTATGAGGAGGGAGGATTCTTTTTAGCACAAGATCTCCTACTTGGTACTCTCGGTGCCTGACTTTCTGATCGAAGGCTTTCTTCATTCTTTTCTGATACAACTGCCCATGACAGATTGCAGCCAATCTCTTCTCTTCAATCAGACTCAGTTGCTCGTATCGGGACCTAACCCATTCTGCTTCACTCAGTTTAACATCCATTAATACCCGCAGAGAGGGTAATTCAACTTCAACTGGTAGGACTGCTTCCATACCATACACAAGTTGATACGGTGTTGCCCCAGTGGATGTTCTGATTGACGTGCGGTACCCATGCAAGGCAAACGGTAGCATTTCATGCCAGTCTTTGTAAGTGACTACCATCTTCTGCACAATCTTCTTGATATTTTTATTTGCTGCCTCTACAGCGCCGTTCATCTTTGGCCTGTAAGGATTAGAATTGTGATGTTGGATCTTGAAGTCCCGGCACAGTTCTGCCATCATTTTGTTGTTTAGATTGGAACCATTATCAGTAATGATTCGCTCGGGAACTCCGTACCGACAGATGATATCTCTCTTTAGGAATCGGGCTACTACTTTCCTTGTAACATTTGCATATGAGGCTGCCTCAACCCACTTGGTGAAATAGTCAATGGCGACCAAGATGAATCTGTGGCCGTTTGAAGCAGTTGGCTCAATCTTGCCAATCATATCAATGCCCCACATAGCAAAGGGCCAAGGTGAAGACATGATGTTCAAAGGATTAGGAGGCACATGCACTTTTTCCGCGTAGATCTGGCATTTGTGGCATTTCCTGGCATAGGCACAACAGTCTGCATCCATTGTGATCCAGTAATAGCCTGATCTTAACAACTTCTTAGCCATTGCATGTCCTCCAGCATGGGTACCAAAGGAGCCTTCGTGCACTTCATGCATCAATAAATCTGCTTCTGTCCTGTCAACGCATCTGAGGAGTACCATATCAAAGTTCCTTTTGTATAAAGACCCATCAGTGTTCAAGAAGAAACTACCAGCAAGCCTTCTCAAAGTCTTCTTATCGTTGGAAGATGCCCCAGGTGGGTATGTTTGATCCTCCAAGAAGCACTTAATGTCATGGAACCAAGGTTTATCATCTTTGACAACTTCCGCTGCAAATACATATGCTGGTCTATCAAGTCTTGACACTGAAATCTGAGGTACAAAGTTAGCAGCTTGAACTTTGATCATGGATGAAATGGTAGCAAGAGCATCTGCAAACTGATTCTCGTCTCGAGGGATATACTCAAGCTTGACTGTTGTAAAGAAAGTCAATAACCTCCTTGTATAATCCCTGTAAGGTATCAGATGATCCTGGTGGGTGTACCATTTTCCGTTTGTTTGATTGACTACCAAAGCTGAATCTCCGAATACGGTCAATGTCTTGATCCTGAGGTCAATGGCTTCCTCAAGACCCATAATGCAAGCTTCGTATTCAGCTTCGTTGTTAGTGCAGTTGAAAGTGAGTTTTGCCGAGAATGGCATGTGAACTCCCTTGGGTGTAATGAGTACTGCACCAACACCACGGCCATTTATGTTAACCGCCCCGTCAAACATCATAGTCCATTCTTCTTCCGGGTCAGGCCCTTCAGTGTGAACAGGTTCCTCATGGTCTTTTGATTTAATGAACATGATGTCTTCATCAGGGAAGTCAAATCTCATAGGCTGGTAGTCATCAATGGGTTGCTCAGCAAGATATTCAGATAGCACACTGCCCTTGATGGCTTTCTGAGAAGTGTACTGGATGTCGTATTCTGTAAGAATCATTTGCCATCTTGCAACCCGTCCGGTAAGTGCTGGCTTCTCGAAAATGTACTTGACTGGGTCCATTTTTGAGATCAACAAAGTAGTGTGGGTCAACATATAATGTCTCAGTCGGCGAGCAGCCCACGCTAAAGCACAACAAGTTTTCTCGAGCAGTGAATAACGTTGTTCACAGTCGGTAAACTTTTTTCTTAGGTAGTATATTGCATACTCTTTTCGACCAGACTCGTCATGCTGGCCCAGCACACACCCCATTGACTCTTCTAATACTGTCAAGTACATAATCAGAGGTCTTCCTTCAACTGGAGGCATAAGGATTGGAGGTTCTTGTAAGTATTCTTTGATCTTGTCAAAAGCCTTCTGACAATCTTCATTCCACCTGACCGTTTGTTCTTTTCTCAATAGCTTGAACAAGGGTTCACAGGTTGCTGTGAGGTGAGATATGAACCGTGAGATGTAGTTCAATCGACCTAAGAAACCTCGAACTTCTTTCTCTGTTTTCGGTGCAGGCATATCTTGAATGGCCTTGACTTTATCAGGGTCAACTTCAATCCCTTTCTCGCTTACAATAAAGCCCAGCAGCTTACCAGATCGCACCCCGAATGTGCATTTGTTGGGGTTCAACTTCAGTTGGTACTTCCTCAGACGCTTGAATAACTTGAGAAGATTCACCAGGTGATCTTCCTCTATAAGGGACTTGGCAATCATGTCATCCACATAACACTCGATTTCCTTATGGATCATATCGTGGAATAACGTTACCATAGCCCGTTGATATGTTGCACCAGCATTCTTGAGCCCAAATGGCATTACCTTGTAGCAGAACGTGCCCCAGGGTGTGATGAATGTTGTCTTCTCCATGTCTTCAGGTGACATCTTGATCTGGTTATATCCTGAAAATCCATCCATGAAGGAGAATACCGAGAACTGAGCCGTGTTATCCACCAATACATCAATGTGAGGTAATGGGAAGTCATCTTTCGGGCTGGCTCTGTTCAGATCCCGGTAGTCAACACACATCCTTACTTTGCCGTCTTTCTTAGGCACAGGTACTATGTTAGCAACCCACGGTGGATAGCTAGTTACAGCAAGGAACCCGGCGTCCCATTGCTTCTGTACCTCTTCTTTGATTTTCATTGCCATGTCCGGACGAGTACGGCGCAGCTTCTGTTTAACTGGCGGGCATTCTTCTCTCAAAGGCAGCTTGTGCACGACGATATCGGTATCCAACCCTGGCATGTCTTGGTAAGACCAAGCAAACACGTCCACATACTCTTGAAGCAGGTCAATCAGTTGTCTTTTCACCGAGTTTTGTAAGCAGGGCCCGATCTTAACCTCTTTCACGTCTTCATCTGTACCAAGATTGATCACTTCAACCTCCTCCTGGTGAGGAGTAATAACCTTTTCCTCTTGTCTTAACAACCTGACTAGATCTTCAGGAAGCTCATATTCTTCATCAACCCCTTCATCAGCTTGATTGATTGGATTGTCAAAGTCATACGAAGTCATAGCCGTGCTGTTGTCGGTGTTGTCTGGAAGGCACTCTTCTGATCGAGTAACTCTTATAATTTCCTGGGAAGACCAGTTCGAGACACTGCTCCCCGGGACCTTTGGACGAATCCAGCTTTCCAGGTTGCGCTCCTCTTCCAGCTCGTCTTCCAGACATTTGATAGCATCAGGGGTAAGCATCCCCCCACTCACAAAATTGGGCTCTTTCGCAGCCGCTGTTTGATCTTGTTGAGTTGGTCTGTAACCCAACCCAAATCTGTCTTCTTTCTTCTCCACCGATAGCAGCTTGCCCCAGCCTTGGGCAGTTCCTTCCTCAACAACCTTCCGGGCTTGCTGGTATGATGACATTGGAGTACCAGATACAGCAGATGCCTCATTTACATTCAAAGCTTCAAACCCCTGGCTCATTGTTTCATGGATCTCCCCATCCATTTCAATGTACTTATAGGTTGCCAGGTGGCTGACAAAAATGTCCTCCTCTCCACAGATTGTGACAACTTGGCCTTCCCACTCAAATTTTAACTTTTGGTGAAGGGTAGACGTTATTGCGCCGGCGGCGTGAATCCAGGGTCTACCCAACAAACAGCTGTAGGCGGGCTGAATGTCCATCACATAAAAGATAGTTTTAAAGGTCTGTGGGCCAATTGTCATAGGTAACTCGATTTCTCCTAGAACCGATCTCTTAGAACCATCGAAGGCCCTTACTACCAGGTTGCTGGGTCTCAATGCCAATCCATCATATTCTAACTTCACCAGAGCCTTCTTTGGTAAGACATTAAGGGACGACCCCGTGTCTACCAGCACATGAGAAAGGACTGCCCCTTTGCATTCCATGGTGATGTGCAAGGCTTTGTTGTGGTTGCGGCCATCTGCTGTCAAGTCAGTATTGGTGAACCCTAGCCCATTGCTAGCAGTAACGTTTCCAACCACGGTTTCCAACTGGTTGACAGTAATCTCTTCAGGCACGTAAGCTGCGTGCAAGACTTTGAGTAGTGCATTCCGATGGGCTTCGGAGCACATAAGCAGTGAGAGGATGGAGATCTTGGATGGCGTCTGGTGAAGTTGATCCACAATTTTGTAATCACTCTTTTTGATGATTCTCATAAACTCATCAACTTCTTGATCGAACGGTGTCTTCAAGGCTTCTTTAACAGCTTGATCTTCCTGCACAGGGCTCTTCCCTTTTGCCTTAGCAGCAGCTTCTGCTTCGGCGGTAGGTCTTTGAATTGGTGGAGCAAAGAGACGTCCGCTTCGGGTGAAGCCTCCGCCTCCCCCCACATTATCTACTTGTGGTGCAGGTGTTGATGTTTCAAGAGTGATTCTTTTTCATTCGCAGTACACGTCAGAGCCATAGTGCCAAGGGATGGCCCTATTGCTTTCATATGGTACTGGTCCAGGCACCGTGACAGTGACTGGACTGATTGCTGCTGCTGAAGGGACTGTAATTGTTTGTGGATCATAAAAGATTGTAACCGGTGCTCTGGTGGGAGCAGCACCTTCTGAATGGTAGGCAGAGTTGTTCTCAGGATCATAAAATATTGTGACAGTAGAAGCATCTTCATGATTTGTTGCTGGAGTTGTAGGAGGGATTGTCGGAAGAAATGATGTTGTTGTTGTAGGAGTCTCAAAATGGAGTGAAGCTGAAGTTGTAGCAGGAAAATTTGTTGAAAACTGATCGGTTGAGATGATAGATGGAGTACTTGTTGATGAAGCCGAAGAATTGTCAGGAACAATAGTTGCTGCAGTTGTAGGAGGTTCTGAAACCGTTGCTGATGATATTGCTGGATTTGTTGGAAATGATGTGGTGATCTGAAGCTGGCCACTCTGGATAAGGCTGTCTATGCCATTCCTCAAATTATCACACCCGTTTACAGAGATATTGCAGTAAGCACAGCCTAACTCACACCCTGGGAACATCTGACATTCCAAGAGCTGAGCCTTGATTTCTACCAATGGCGTCCTGATCTGTCCCACACTGGTTATTAAATAAGACGGCTTGTCTTCTTCAATAGCGTTAATCCGGGGACCACCATGGTTTGGCATCGGGTTCTTATTGACATTGGGTGGTGGTGCGAAATTCAGAGCCTTGGAGTCTACCAGGTCTTGTACCTTCATATGCAGAGCCCTGCATTTTTCTGTGCTGTGGCCAGGTGCGTTTGAATGGAAGGCACACCTAGCGTTGGAGTCATAATTCCTTGGTAGACTGTTGGGATCCGGAGGTGCCAACGTTCTTAGCTCAACCAGGTTGAGTTTCAGAAGCTGTGGCAGCAATGTAGCATATGGCATTGGGATCGGATCGATCACTCTGTTAGCTTGAGAAGGCCTCTGCTGAAATGGCTTCTGTTGACTGTTGTTGTTGGTGTTGCTGTTGTTGTAATTCCTTGGAGGATACTGACTTTGCTGGTGATACTGAGGTTGCGGCTGATAGTTTTGCTGAGGAGGTTGATAGACTGGCTGAGGATGAGCTGGAGCAGGAATGGTGACTGCTGCTATTGACCTCTGAACATACTGGGGCCTGCCCCTGTTTGAATGGATGGCATTGGTCTCGCCAGTTCTTCTCGGGCCTACAAAAGGCTTTCTTGTACTACTGGACGAGCTTGCACCGTTGTCTGAGATATTTCCCATTTTTAACAAGCTTTCAATTCTCTCCCCGGCTATGACAACATCTGCAAAGCTAGTGGAGGAGAAAGCAGCCAACCTGTCAATATATGTTCCCTGAAGGGTATTCATGAACATCTCTGCCATTTCCCGTTCAGACATAGGTGGCTGAACAGCAGCAGCCAATTGCCTCCATCTCTGGCATATTCTCGGAAACTCTCCCTTGAAGACTGTGACATTCCCATTAGGAGGGTCCAGTTGGGTGCCATGTCTAAGTTATACTGATACTGTCTGATGAAGGCCTCTGCCAGGTCCTTCCAGCATCTAATAGTTGCCCTTGTCAAGTGAGAGTACCATTCTCTTGACGCTCCAGTTAAGCTGTCTTCGAAGTAGAACATCCACAATTTCTCGTCCATGGTATAAGCTTTTAATCTCCCGAGAAAAGATTGTAGATGGGTTCGAGGACAAGAAGTCCCATTATACTTTTCAAAACATGGAGGCTTAAACTTGTGGGGAATCCTAACCCCGTCTACCAAGCCCATGTCCATGACGTCGAAGCCCAAAGATTTTTGAGATTCTAAGGACCTCAACTTCTCAGCTATCTCATCCAATCTTCTATCATAAGCTTCTTCACCAGCGCCCATTACTGTGAATTGGTCCTCCTGAGGATCCTCTTGAAGTACCCTAGCTGCGGTGGCAGTCCCTTGAACATTTGCTGGAATATTGACCTCAGGATGGAGGTGTGGCCCAAATACCGGAGGGTTGACGTGAGGTTGGACTCTTTCATTGTTACTGGTACCGGCAGTCCCTATATGTGGATCCTCTTGATTCTGCCTTTCCACCATGGCCCTCAGTCTTTCCTGGCTCTGAGCCATGTTGTTCATAACTTCCATAAACTGAGTCATTTGATTCCTCATCTCCAGCCTTTCATTTGCCATTTGATTTCTGACCTCAGTAAGGTCCTGCTGCATCTGATCCATTTGAATTCCCGGAAGGTTGTTTCGGGTTGGATAACGGTGCGGACGGTTGAGGGGAAATACCCGGCGCCTAGCAATAGTTCCTGATTTATCACAACAGAGGTTAGCAACAACAAAACAAAAACCTACAAAACAAACAAAGGGTTAGCATGCAATGCAGTTATGCTTATTTGTTCTCAAGGTATCCGGTTTGGCCTTCAGTTTTGACCCTTCCAGACCCTTGAAGATGCTGTTGTTGTTGCTTGATGAAAGCTCAGATGAAGCAAACTAACACAAATACATTACAGAAGGTGGAATAATACAACTTGTTCATTATACAACACAAGCCCTCTAAGGGGTCAAAATACAGTACAAGAAAATAAAAAGTACATGGAAAGAAAACAACAACAAACAAATGATCAAACACCAAGACCAAACTCATCCTCACGAACTTCCTTAAGAAGTGCTTCGGTCACAGGATCAGCCGGACGCTCCGTGAGATTCCTGATGAGGAGATTCCGGGTCGTAAAAGCTGCTGTTAGCTTCTTGTGCTGAGTTTGTTCCTTTGACCTTTTCACTCCTGCTTTGATCTTCAGCTCTGATATCTCCCTCTGGGCTGCTGCCAGGGCTTCTTGTTGTTCTTTTGCACTAGCTTCTAGTTGCTCCATCTTGTCTTGAACTCTCTTGTCCTCCAGGGTACGAGCCTCGGTGATCCTGACCCACCGAGCCTGACTCTCCTTCAGATACAAGTCTGTCCTTGCTCTCTGGAACTGGGCTTCTTTGCAAGCATTCTTCAGAATTTGTTCTCCAGCCTTAGACTTTTTGATATAATCCCCAGACTTCTCAATCTTAGTCAGATGCTCTATTCTCATCTTCTCCAACCTCTCAATCTCCCTCATACCTTCACTCCTCTCCCGGAGGGTCTTCTGCAAGGCCTGGGTTAACTTCTCATTCCTCTCCTTCAAGCTCTCATACTCCTCCAAACTGATAGTGGCAGGGGGGGGTGCTGAAGATGACTCAGGCACGTCTTCTATGGTAAAGGGCATCCCAGAGAATTGGGCCCTGGCACGGGACCACTCATAATATTGTGCTGATGCCACATTATTGCACTTCCCCAGAATGGTTATTCCCTTGGTTTGAACATTATCCCAGGCCCAAGCAGCCTGCCTAACAACAGTCAAACTAATCTTGTTCTCACAATAGAGGGTCTCAACCAAGTCCTGTGCCTTAGGAGTATGGACCAGTGCATAGCCCAGTTGTCGTCTAAACAGCAGAGGGTTGTAGTTGATACTACCCTTAACTCCTATCAAAGGCACATTAGGAAAATGCCCACAGCTGGTGATGATATCCCTGCCCTTGGTGCTCTGAGTGCACCATCTGATGTCAGCTGAAGTTAGAACAGTGAGTCTCTTAGCCCAGTTGCTTTGCTGATGAGGGTTTAAAAATGCATCCGTCCTGGGTAGGTGCCTGAGAAGCCAAGTGTGGAACAATGGAGCACAACACCTCACTAATCTCCCCCTCTGCTTTTCATTCCTCTGATGCACTGAATAGTAAAGATCCCCCAATAAAGTTGGCACTGGGTTCTTCAAGATGAACAGATGGATTGCATTCTTGCTAATGAATCGAGGCTCATCTGCAAACAACACAATTCCATATACACTCAAGGCCAGTAAAGCACAAACAGCTTTCCACTCTCCTAGAGAAGCTTTCAGGGTAGCTTGAGAGATCAAGAAGTCCAGATGAAAACCAGGGATCCCAGCTTTGGAAGTCATATGTTGCTCAATCAAAACAGGTTCCAGATGCAAAGCTTTTGCTACTTCCCCATTAGCAGGAAAGACCATCTCAGGGTTGAAAGGGATTCCACCCCTGATAGGTAAACCAATCAATGAAGAGTACTCTTCCAATAAGGGACCCAACTGAAAGTCTTGAAAGGTGAAACATCTTAGTGGAGGGTCATAAAACTGAATGCAGGTATGGATCAAGCTTCTCTGTGATGGGTCCAGATCCATGACCATATCAAGTATATCTCCATAACTTTCCCTGAACAAAGGTATGTGATCTGGGGTGATCAAGGTCTGAATCCTCCTGATATCTGATAACTCTGGCTGGAAGAAGTGGTAGGTGATGTTGCTCTTTTTAGGAGCCATGATGCTGAGACTGAGTAGAGGCAGGTGCTGATGATAATACTGAAGAAGTGGGCCACTGACTGGCTGGTGCAGGAGATAACTGAAGCAGATAGCTGATGAAGACAAGTCAATACTGAAAATGGGGTCAAAACCAAAACCAGATGAAAATGGATACCCTGAAACACAAATAAGCAAATGTCAATATGATGCAATGATTATGTATGCAAATGAAATGCAAGGGTCTGTGACTGAGCTGGATCTGATCAAAACTCTGATATAGGTCCAAGTGTGTTCAAGAATTCCAGATGAGGTCTATAAATCCAGTAACCAAGGTAGGGGACTCAAATAAAGAGCCACATGTCCAGGGTTTTAGAATCACAAGAACTGTCCAACATGGAGTACTCTTAACAAATCAAAGTAACAGGGTATTCTGAGGTCAGGGTACCTGCAAACCTGTAAACAGCCCAACCCCCTCACAGGTGGTGTTCTAAAACAAGGATCCTCAGACTTGGATCAGTTATGAGAAGTGTAAACACTTCTAACCCGGAGGCACAGTGTTTATAATAACCATAACAATTCCTCCTCTAATTCACCTCAGTTTCTGAAGGTCAATACTAAAGGTCGTCCAGACTTAGCAAGCTTCCCAGATAGCCCTAGCATTGCAGGAAATCTGCAACACAGAGTTCTCAAGAAGAAACCCACATCTGAACCGTGTTTCATATTCCCGCACCAGACCGAAATGGAATGGGAAAGAATATGATTCACTCTAGCCTAGGTGTCACTCAGGTCCCAGGTATAGGACCTTAAACTCTCAATGGAACCCCCACCCACCAAGACAGAAGAACAGATCCAGCAATGATAATGACAGTATGTAATATGAAAAAAACTGTAAAGAAAGCAATAAATAAAGTTGTACATAAAGCAGTAAATAAAGCAAATATACAAACACAAATAGCACATAACACCCCAGTAAACACAAGTCAATCAAGCGCTAGGAGGAACCCACAAAAAGAACCAGAAGCCCTGGTTGCAGTATAAGGGTCCCCAGCAGAGTCGCCAAGCTGTCGCTCCCGATAAATGGAGCTAAGTCCAGATAAAGGTACAGACGCGAACGGTCGGCGAAGGGAACAGTGAGAACACACAGCCGTGAACTCACTGGAGAATGAATAGAGTCGCCAGCTAGGCATTTTTATCCCGGAGGAAAGGCAATGCTGCATAGACCTAGGAAGATATGGATAAGACGGTTGCGAACCAGAGAGACTGAGAAAGGGGGTTGGTTACAACCTGGGAAGGTATTAGCACCCAGATTGTCCGTCGTACTCGACGGGATCCACGCTTAAAAGATTTGTGTTTTAAAGGGGTAGTGTCAGTGCAATCTGTGTATAAGGAGGCTGGAAAACACAATGTACAGGTGTCAGTGTATAATGTATAAGTGATATGAAGTATGAAAGTGTCAGTGTGAGGAAGGAGTGAAATGCTCAAGATCATGAGGCTAAAGAATAAAGCTAGAAAGAGGGGGAATATACAGAGACTTTTGTTCGATAACTGTTAAGTTATGCCTACGTATCCTCTCGTGCAATGAGGAAGTCAGAACACCGTAGTTCGACCTAAAGAGACTGAAAGATAAATTGACTTGTGAACTGCTTACTTGTCTATGCTCAAGTGTATGACCTGTCTGGCTCAGGTGCAAACTGTCTTGCATTAGACGGAAGAAGCGAGTTCTCGTTTGTGAGTGAAGGTGGTGAGAAAAGAATCCCGAAGGAGACGATTATTGTTTGTTTTGA
Organism: Lathyrus aphaca; assembly: GCA_963966055.1. Taxonomy (NCBI): domain Eukaryota; kingdom Viridiplantae; phylum Streptophyta; class Magnoliopsida; order Fabales; family Fabaceae; genus Lathyrus; species Lathyrus aphaca. The sequence continues at coordinate 169,989,432 of OZ014523.1, forward strand.
GTTTTCAGTCTTTTATTGCTTTTGAAAGTTTGTCATAGATTAATGAGCTTAAGCCTAAACCAGTGGGTTAGTAAACTCATCACATCTTCCCTCTAATTAGGGGTAATGAGAGTACCTTAAGTGTGAAGTCAGATTCTCACACTTAATCACCTTTGGTGTAGGATTAAGATCATTAACCTACTTGTGATTAATTAGATGTTTTTTTTGTTTTTGTTTAGTGTTAAGTAATGAGGTTAAGCCATAATCAGGGATTAAACAGACTCATTACACCATCCTAAAAGAAGGATAATAGATGAGAATGTTTAAGCTGAGGAAAGCTCCTCAACTTAATCCATGATTAGGGATTAAACTCATGACAAAACAAGCCTTTGATTAAGTGGATTTTACTTAATGATAAGATGATGATGTGATTTTTAGGGTTTGTAAGACAACTTGAGGGGGACTTGTCCATTAACACTAGGGTTAGTCCTTCTTAACCAATTAAGGAAGAATTAGAACCCTAATGCAAGGCCCAAGTTACAAGTGTGATGTCTTGGTGATTATTAAGTGAATTGATTAAAGGAGTTAAACACATTAAGGGTTTAACACTCAGGATTAAAGTTATACACTCCATCCTAAGAGAAGGATGCAGGCATAAGCTTAATCACAAAGCCTTAAAGCCTTTAGGGTTTAGTCCCTGATTATGAGATGAGAAGAGAAGACTCAAAAGAGACACAAAGGTAAAACTATGAGGGGAGACTAATCAAAACCCTAATTCATTGTCATGCTTGGTTGTTCCTAAGGTTTGTGAGGTTTTCAAGAACAATCTTCAATGGAACCACCAGGAAGCAGATGAACAGGATCAAGAGAAGCAAAGTGACTTGCTTCATTCAAGAAGTCAAGTCACTTGAAGAAAGAAAGTGGGAGAAACAAGAATGAGCAAGCTCAATCTCAAACACATATATAAATGCAGCAATGGATGCAAGGGAGATGAAAAGAAAAGTTATGAGAAGTGAAGGCAAATTCACTTCTCAAGTTTACTTACCACCTGAAATGTTAGAAAGAAATGCAATGCAATGCAAAATGGGATGAAATGGTATGATGCTAAACAAAACCAGAAGCATGTTGATGATGATAATGATGCTATGGAGTGCTATAAACATGAGGCAAGGCATGGAGATGCTCTCACAAGTTCATGGGTGCAAATGAGGCAAGCTTAGAAGCATGGATACACATGAAAAGTTAGGAAGCATACAAAGCATACAACATGGCAAATATGTAATGCAATGATCAAACATACTTTCTACATGTCTTATGATGTTAAATTAATCACATGAATGCTTGAAATGTCATGACAAGTCATGTTATGCAAGAGAATGCAAGAGGTATGCAAATGAAAGCCCAAATTAGGGTTTGTGGATCAAACAACAAGCAAAAACCAAAAACAGAAGCAAACCCTAAGATAAAAAATGGAAAATGTCATCCAAAGAAACCCTAAACCTATGCTAAACCAAAGTCAAAAGGGGAGGTCTCAACTCTTAACCAATCTCAAGTTATGATTTTTCTAAGTTATTAGGGTTTTTAGGGTTCCTAAACAAAAGAAATGCCAAGCAAATTGAAAATGAAGAAAAAAAACATGGCCATTTAATCCTAGAAACTACATGCTAAACACAAAACAAAGCAAAAAGAATCAATGTCCAACTCTTCTTAGATAGGCAGAAATGAATTTTTGAACTTATGATCAAAATAATGCACAAAAAATGATTTAATTCAATGAAAAATTCTTAAAATGCATCAAGATCAAAAAAGAAATTTGGTTTGAAGGTTGGAAAATGTTTCTAAATGTCTTAGAACATTTCATGAATTTTTTGGTGATTTTTAAATACCTAAAAGTATTTTTAATTAATTAATTTCCATTAATCAATTAAAAATAATCTTTTAAATATTTAAAAATACTTTTTTAATGATAAAAAATAAAATAAAAATATTTTTGGGTCTTAAAAATTAATAAAACTTTTAAGAAAAAGTTTCATAATTTTTAAGACATTTTTGCTATTTTTAATAAATTATGCAAATAAAATGAAAAGAAAATGAATTAAAGTTAAATAAAAGGGAAAGTAATCAGAATGGAGGGATGAGATTGAGTCTGGATTTGAATCTGTTGACCACGCGCGTCATCCAAGGGTCCAGGTTGTTTCTGACTTAATTAATTAAATTATGGATTAATTATATTAAACACGTGGATTAGGGCTAATCAGAGAGATCCAGGCCACACACTCACGCGGGAGGTCAACATTTTCAACGCATCCAATGGCCCAAATTCAAATGGTCTTAATTACTGAGATTAGGGCATAATCACTTTCAGGCTGCCGGAGAAGACTTCCGGTCGTCTTCTCCGGCCAGCATCTCCCCTGAAAAATCCCCAAAACCCCAAAAAGCTAACTAAAATGAAATCTAAGAATTGGGAAATGATCTCCAACCACTCACGAATCAAAACCCTCTCTCAAAACAAATTTATACTTCCTAACTAAGCTGAATCGAAGAAAATAAGAACTAGGGCACGCAAGTTTCAGAGAGCAATTAAATGTTCATTTCATCACCATTTCAAAAACTGAAAGCATATTCATGATCAGGAAGGCACAAAGAACAAGTTTAGAACAAGAGAAATGATTTCTGGAAAAATATTTTTCAAGCTACCTGAGATTCGAAGCTTTCACTCTGATGACTTTCTGGCCACTTCTCCTTGTGCAATCCACTCCACTTGATCCCCAGATGATGTTTGAATGCTCAAAAGGAATTTATGTTGGCTGGATGAGGAGTTTGACAAGCTTCTGCTCAAGCTCAGTCAGAAATGGCAATGGAGTTTCAGGCAGTTTCAGGTCATTGTAAACGGTTCTTTGTGATCCAGATGGTGAGTGGAGAAGGTCTGTGGTGTTTGTTTGTATGTTTGTGTGCTGTGGAAAGAGTTTCGAATGAAACTGCAAGTTGAGGTGAGAAATGGCAGTGGGGTGTTCTTGCTTGTTTCAGGTCTGGCTCTTGGTGGTTTGAGGTCTATGAAGTGTGGTGAGTTGAAGTGTGGAAATGGTTTGAGTGTTTGAAGGCTGGGCAGAGAGATTCGAAACAAAATGCAGCTGGGGTGTGTTTTTTTGAATGTGATCTTGTGAATGGTTTCAGCCTTGCTTCTTGATACCTTTTGCTTGCCAAATGATATTGTATTTTAATCCTATAGGTCAGATGATGTGACCTGGCCTATAGTGATTGGTAAGTTTGCTTTTGCTCAAAAGTCAAATTTGGTGTAAGGAAAGTATGGCTCATGATCTAGGCAAGTACAAACATGGGGCTGCGCAGCAAGGGTGAGGGGAAAGGCTAGCCAAAGTCAGCAGCCAATGTCACAAGTTGTAGGAAGTGTGATGAGTGCTTTTGCAAGTTGTTGCCATATGGTTCACATGTGATTTCCTTGTCCAACAAACCATAAACCATGGGCATTCTTGGTCCAATTCTGACTTTTAAGGCCTAAGGAATGTTTGTGTCATGGTTTGAAATGAATTAGAGGTTGCCATTGGCTTTAGTTCATGATCTTGCAAAATTCTCAATTGAAGCATGCCTTGAAAATCAATGATTTTTGCCAACTTTGTCACACCATAACTTTTGATCCAAGAAGAGTTTGATCATGTTCTTGTACTTTTTGGAAAGGGAAAGATGAGATCTACAACTTTCATGACCAAAGTTTTTCCATTTGAAGCTTTTTTGGATCAAGAATCAAGGCTTGAAAAATGACCTAAAATGAAGCATCCTTGAAAAGTCAACTATGCCCCAAAAGTCAACATTTGCAAAACTTCCAAATTCTTGATTTCTATGAACTTCAACCCTCTTCCATGATCAACTAAAGATCATATACACTCAAAATGATGAAGATCACCCATTGGTTGGGTCATTGGGGGCCTCAGATGCCCTGATTTTGCACTGACTTGTCTGAAAAGTCAACCCTTGATCAGATGACTTCCCCATGGAATTTCTTCATGAAAATTGATATGCATACTCCCTATACCATATAGAGACCAATAGAAACAAGAATGACCAAAAAAATTGGAGTTATGGCCTCTGAAACCAAAACCCTAATTTTAGGTCAACTGTGCAGTCAAACTTGGCTCTGCATCCATCCAAACCCTAGTTCCTGTGATTCTTTTGAAATCTTGACTTTGAGAAGATGTAATATGATACTTGAACACATATGGATCCCTTTGAAGTGATTGGTTGCCTTTGGAGTGGCTCAATGGGCTCTTGGATTGCTCAGATCATAAACCCTAGGTGCAGATGACTTAGAAACAATGCAATGAATCAAAAATGAGATATGAGATGATATGATTGTGTTTATGCATATGAAATGATCACAAGCCATGGTGAATGGGTGAGGGCAAATTTGGGGTGTTTACAGACGGTCATCTAAGGTGGAGGACGACCACCTGGCAGGGTACGGCTGCCGAAAATATCGCGACATAGGACGAATGCCGGATCGAAAATCAACGATGGGGACGGCCATCGGATGAGCATGATGGAGGACGACCATCAAGAGGTGGAGGACGACCACCTAGCAGGGGACGGCTGCTCTCAAGGTTTATCATGACATAGGACGAATGCCAGATAACCAAAATCAACAATGGGGACGGCCATTGGATAAAATGATGAAGGACGATCATCAAAAGGTGGAGGACGACCACCTAGCAGGGGACGGCTGCTAAAAATCAATGATGGGGACGGCCATTGGAGGAGCATGATGGAGGACGACCATCAAGAGGTGGAGGACGACCACCTAGCAGGGTACGGCTGCTCTCAGGGTTTATCATGACACAGGACGAGTGTCAGATAAAAAGGAAAATTTGCTCTGTTGGCGATCTACCGGGGAATAGTAAACACGGACGAGTATTTACATCCAAGAAACAAAGGGTATAAGTGTTTGGTATTGTGTATAGAGCAAAGATGCGGACGAGCATCCTTAAGACTATGATACGGACGAGTATCATGTAGAAACAAACGCTTGACGCATGTTCTGAGATGATGGTACGGACGAGTACCAACGAGTTAACAAAGAACAAGGACTAGTGCCGAATCTGAGGGGATATGAATGGTATATACAAGATACGGACGAGTATCTGCATGAGTGTAACATGAGTAGTGAGTATGAGTATTGTATAGATGAGTGTTTATCTGCTGGGGAGGGTGACACGGACGAGTGTCAGGAGAGGAAAGTATAATAATATCAACAAGTATATGGGTTGTAAAAGTGCAGGCAACTGCACTGGGTATACGACACGGACGGGTGTCGAGAAAGTGTATATAGGTATATGTGAGTGCAAAGAGGATGTCTTCGGCTTTCTGCTGGGGTATGACACGGACGGGTGTCAGGAAGTATCTGTAATACGGGTGGTGTTGTTTGCAAAGAGTGTTCGGGCGACTTTACTGGGGAAAGATGATACGGGCGGGTGCCAAAAGGAGTATATACTGGCGTTTGTGATTTGTGAGGCAGCTGCTTTTGCCGGAGGTTCTGGTGGGGATTCTTCTGTGCGTTGGTGAACTGTCATTATTCACAAGTATTGATTCAAAACATGGCTTATGATTATGCTATGTGTTGGATCTTTGCCATAATGCTCCGTGTTGAAACGGAATGCTACGCTTTGTGGGTGACTATGATGTGAATGCTATGATTGTGCAAAGATACCAAACCGGGATCCGGGTCCCGTTGCTGCGAAGATCTTCGATCGTTCTGTTGAAGTGGATATCCCAGCTGGGGATGAGATCATTGGTAGATCTGATGAGATGCTATCTTCTTGGGGATATGGGTCATTGGTAGACCTATTCCAATAAATGAAAGACCCAGCTGGGGTTTGTAGAAGCTTTCTTCACTCTGTTGTGATTCCTTCATGCGTTGCTCTTCTGGACAGAGACTGGAGCTCTGTGGGGAGATGATTCCCTGACTTCTGCATTCTGCTGAGGAAGAATCAACAACTTGGATGGTGGTAGTAGCAATTGGCAGCTCACTGGGGAAAGTTGTTGGCAACTCAGCTGGGGAGAAAACACCTCTGATGCCAAGAGTGAGTGTTGATTTGCCAACTTGCTGGGATGTAACTCACATGCCCCAAGTTGCGCTTTGTATACCCGCAATCCTGTAATGATAGAAACGCACAAGTAATCCCGAGGTATCCTTTACTAGATTCCATCATAGGAGTTTAGACACTTCTGAGAGTAAGTATATTTCCTGCAAGCATGTTTTTTTATTTTTGAAGATAAACATCTGTATTCATGCAATCGTTTTTCTTTAAGACATCAGACATTTTTTTGCAAATAAAGAAATGTACAAGACGAAACATGACTGAAAATCTGATTTTATTAATTCATATGCCCTGAATTGGCGAGATACAATCAAAGAAACAAATCCCCTGGAATGAGGAGATTGTTACAAATTGAGAAACAAAATGCTGGCAATGTTGATGACGCTTTAAGGAGCTTCCTCTTTACTATGACTCGTATGACTTTTGACGTTCTTCTCATCTGGCTTTCTGAAGAATGTCGACTTTGATTGAAGCTTGATCCTTTCGAAGCTTACCAAGTTGTAGGTGATACAGACGAATTCAGAATGCAGTTGTTCGCTTATTCCCTTATTTTGCATGGATCGCCCTTTCGGGTTTTCAATCCATCGGGATACCCCTTTTTGCCCGAGTTGTCCAATGCGGCTTTTCAACTCAGCGGGTGTACGTTTTTTTTTATTCTCCCTTATTTTTGCCCGAGTCTTTTATTCTGTTTTTGACTCGCCGGGATTCCCTATTTTTGCCTGGACTTACATTCTGTTTTTGTGTCCAGCGGGTCATTTTATGCAAAGTATTTTTTAACTGCATCCGAATTCACAGGGGACGGGAAATCATCATCATCCATGGTGCCGAGCATCAGTGCTCCACCAGAGAAAACTTTCTTTACCACAAATGGTCCTTCATAGTTCGGAGTCCATTTGCCCCTGTGGTCTGTATGAGGAGGGAGGATTCTTTTCAGCACAAGATCTCCTACTTGGTACTCTCGGTGCCTGACTTTCTGATCAAAGGCTTTCTTCATTCTCTTCTGATATAACTGTCCATGACAGATTGCAGCCAATCTCTTTTCTTCAATCAGACTCAGTTGCTCGTATCGGGACCTAACCCATTCTGCTTCACTCAGTTTAACATCCATTAGTACCCGTAGAGAGGGTAATTCAACTTCAACCGGTAGGACTGCTTCCATACCATACACAAGCTGATACGGTGTTGCCCCAGTGGATGTTCTGATTGATGTGCGGTACCCATGCAAGGAAAACGGTAGCATCTCATGCCAGTCCTTGTAGGTGACTACCATCTTCTGCACAATCTTCTTAATATTCTTATTAGCTGCCTCAACAGCGCCGTTCATCTTTGGCCTGTAAGGAGAAGAATTGTGATGTTGGATCTTGAAGTCCCGGCACAGTTCCGCCATCATTTTGTTGTTTAAATTGGAACCATTATCAGTAATGATTCGCTCGGGCACTCCATACCGACAGATGATATCTCTTTTCAGAAATCTGGCTACCACTTGTCTTGTAACATGGGCATAGGAGGCTGCTTCAACCCACTTGGTAAAGTAGTCAATGGCAACCAGGATGAATCTGTGGCCATTCGAAGCAGTTGGCTCAATCTTACCAATCATGTCAATGCCCCACATAGCAAAGGGCCAGGGTGAAGACATTATGTTCAAAGGATTGGGAGGCACATGCACCTTATCTGCATAGATCTGGCATTTGTGGCATTTTCTGGCGTAGGCACAACAGTCGGCATCCATTGTGATCTAGTAATAACCAGATCTCAGCAACTTCTTGGCCATGGCATGCCCTCCCGCATGGGTACCAAAGGATCCTTCGTGCACTTCATGCATCAACAAATCTGCTTCCGTCTTGTCAACACATCTGAGGAGTACCATATCAAAGTTCGTTTTGTATAAAGACCCATCAGTGTTTAGAAAGAAACTACCAGCAAGCCTTCTCAGTGTCTTCTTATCATTGGAAGATGCCCCAGGTGGGTATGTTTGATCCTCCAAGAAGCATTTAATGTCATGGAACCAAGGCTTATCATCTTTTACAACATCTGCTGCGAATACATGCGCTGGTCTGTCAAGTCTGGACACTGAAATTTGAGGTACAAAGTTGGCAGCCTGAACTTTGATCATGGACGAAATGGTAGCCAGAGCATCTGCAAACTGATTCTCGTCCCGAGGGATATACTCGAGCTTGACTCTTGTGAAGAAAGTCAATAACCTCCTTGTATAATCCCTGTAAGATATCAGATGATCCTGGTGAGTGTACCATTTACCGTTGGTTTGATTGATTACCAAAGCTGAATCTCCGAATACGGTCAATGTCTTGATCCTGAGGTCAATGGCTTCCTCAAGACCCATAATACAAGCTTCGTATTCAGCTTCGTTGTTAGTGCAGTTGAAAGTGAGTTTTGCCGAGAAAGGCATGTGAACTCCTTTAGGTGTAATGAGTACTGCACCAACACCACGACCATTCATGTTAACAGCCCCATCAAACATCATAGTCCATTCTTCTTCCGGGTCAGGCCCTTCAGTGTGAATAGGCTCTTCATGATCTTTTGCTTTTATGAACATGATGTCTTCATCAGGGAAGTCAAATCTCATAGGCTGGTAATCATCAATGGGTTGCTCAGCAAGATATTCAGACAAAACACTGCCCTTGATGGCTTTCTGAGAAGTGTACTGAATGTCATACTCTGTAAGAATCATTTGCCATCTTGCAACCCGTCCGGTAAGAGCTGGCTTCTCAAATATATACTTAACTGGATCCATCTTTGAAATCAACAAGGTGGTGTGGGTCAACATATACTGCCTTAGTCGGCGAGCAGCCCACGCTAAAGCACAGCAAGTTTTCTCGAGCAGTGAATAACGTTGTTCACAGTCGGTAAACTTTTTGCTTAGGTAGTATATTGCATACTCTTTTCGACCAGACTCGTCATGCTGGCCCAGCACACACCCCATTGACTCTTCTAATACTGTCAAGTACATTATCAGAGGTCTTCCTTCAACTGGAGGCATAAGGATTGGAGGCTCTTGTAAGTATTCCTTAATCTTGTCAAAAGCCTTCTGGCAGTCTTCATTCCACCTGACCGTCTGTGCTTTTCTCAACAATTTGAACAAGGGCTCACAGGTTGCTGTAAGGTGAGATATGAACCTTGAGATGTAGTTCAATCGACCTAAGAACCCTCGAACTTCCTTCTCTGTCTTTGGTGCAGGCATCTCTTGGATGGCTTTGACTTTATCAGGGTCAACTTCAATCCCTTTCTCACTTACAATAAATCCCAGCAGCTTACCAGATCTAACCCCGAATGTGCATTTGTTGGGGTTCAACTTCAGTTGGTATTTCCTCAGACGCTTGAACAATTTCAGCAAATTTACCAAGTGGTCTTCTTCAGTAAGGGACTTGGCAATCATGTCATCCACATAACACTCGATTTCTTTATGGATCATATCGTGGAATAATGTTACCATAGCCCGTTGATACGTCGCACCGGCATTCTTGAGCCCAAATGGCATTACCTTGTAGCAGAACGTGCCCCAGGGTGTGATGAAGGTTGTCTTCTCCATGTCTTCAGGTGACATTTTAATCTGATTGTACCCTGAAAATCCATCCATGAAGGAGAATACCGAGAACTGAGCCGTATTATCTACCAATACATCAATGTGAGGTAATGGGAAGTCATCTTTCGGGCTAGCTCTGTTCAGATCCCGGTAGTCAACACACATCCTTACTTTGCCGTCTTTCTTGGGCACAGGTACTATGTTAGCAACCCACGGTGGATAGCTAGTCACGGCAAGGAATCCGGCGTCCCATTGCTTCTGTACCTCTTCCTTGATTTTCATTGCCATGTCCGGACGAGTACGGCGCAGTTTCTGTTTAACCGGCGGGCATTTTTCTCTCAAAGGCAGCTTGTGCACAACAATGTCGGTATCCAACCCTGGCATATCTTGATAAGACCAAGCGAACACGTCCACATACTCTTGAAGCAGGTCAATCAGTCGTCTCTTCACTGAGTCTTGTAAGCAGGCCCCGATTTTAACTTCTTTCACGTCTTCATCTGTACCAAGATTGATCGTTTCAACCTCCTCCTGGTGAGGAGTAATAACCTTTTCCTCTTGTCTTAACAACCTGGATAGCTCTTCAGGAAGCTCATATTCTTCTTCAACCCCTTCATCAGCTTGATTGATTGGATTGTCAAAGTCATACGAAGTCATAGCCGTGCTATTGTCGGTGCTGTCTGGAAGGCACACTCTGCAAGGGTTCAGTTTGTTCATTTTAGTGATTTGATTTTAATCTTGTTTTAGAAAAGTGAAATAAAGTTGTCATTTTGAAAACACTGCCATTTATTTTTTGTACAAAAAGAAAAATGGAAAAACAGTGAACGGAAAAGAAAAAGACTCATTTGCAAAAAGATGTCTGATATTTCATTGATTAATCTTGTTGCATAAAAAGTACAGATGGCCCGATTACAAAATGAGTCTTGTCATCTTGGGCAAGATGCAAGACTTTGATGCATGCTATAAAAATACAGGAAATAATAATTACTCTGCATGAGTAACTCTTATAATTTCCTGGGAAGACCAGTTCGAGATACTGCTCCCCGGGATCTTTGGACGAATCCAGCTTTCCAGGTTGCGTTCTTCTTCCAGCTCGTCTTCCACATTGTTGACAGCATCAGGGGTGAGCATCCCCCCACTCACAAAGTTGGGCTCTTTTGCAGCCTCTGCTTGATCTTGTTGAGTTGGTTTGTAACCCAGCCAAAATCTATCCTCTTTCTTCTCCACCGGTAACAATTTTCCCCAGCCTTGGGCAGTTCCTTCCTCAACAACCTTCCGGGCTTGTTGGTATGATGATATTGAAGTACCAAGTACAGCAGATGTTTCATTGACATTCAAGGCTTCGGAACCTTGGCTCATTGTTTCATGGATCTCCCCATCCATCTCAATGTACTTATAAGTAGCCAGGTGGCTGACAAAAATATCCTCCTCTCCACAGATTGTAACAATTTGACCCTCCCACTCGTATTTTAACTTCTGGTGAAGGGTTGAGGTCACGGCGCCAGCGGCGTGAATCCATGGCCTACCCAATAGACAGCTGTAGGCAGGCTGTATATCCATCACGTAGAAAGTCGTTTTGAAAGTTTGCGGGCCAATCGTTATGGGCAACTCAATCTCTCCCAGAACCGATCTCTTTGAACCATCAAAGGCTCTCACCACCAGGTTGCTGGGTCTTAACGCCAATCCGTCATATTCTAGCTTCACCAGGGCCTTTTTAGGTAAGACATTGAGGGATGACCCCGTGTCTACCAGCACATGGGAAAGGACAGCACCTTTACATTCCATGGTTATATGCAAGGCTTTGTTATGGTTGCGGCCTTCCGTGGTCAAATCAGTGTTGGTGAACCCTAGTCCATGACTAGCATTAACATTTCCAACTACAGCTTCCAGCTGATTGACAGTGATCTCTTCAGGCACGTAAGCTACGTGCAAGACTTTGAGTAGTGCATTCCGATGGGCTTCGGAGCACATAAGCAATGATAGGATTGAGATCTTGGAAGGCGTCTGATGAAGCTGATCCACTATTTTATAATCACTTTTCTTGATGATTCGCATGAACTCATCAACCTCTTGATCGAAGGGTGTTTTCACAGCTTCCTTAACAGTCTGCTCTTCCTGCACCAAGCTCTTTCCTTTTGCTTTGGCAGCATCTTCTGCTTCGGCAGTGGGTCTTTGAATTTGTGGAGCAAAGAGACGTCCGCTTCGAGTGAAGCCTCCGCCTCCTCCCACATTGTCTACTTGTGGTGCAGGGGTTGATGATTCAAAAGTTATTTTTTGTCCTTCGCAGTACAGGTCAGAGCCGTAATGCCAGGGGATGGCATTGCTGCTTTCATAAGGTACTGGTCCAGGCACCGTGATAGTGACTGGACTGACTGCAACTGCGGAAGGAATTGTGATAGTCTGTGGATCGTAATATATCGTGACTGGTGCTCTGATGGGAGCAGCACTTTGTGAGTTGTAAGCAGAGTTATTTTCCGGATCATAATAAATGGTAACGGTTGAGACATCTTCATGATTTGTTGCTGATGTTGTAGGAGACATTGTTGGAAGGATGGGTGTTGTTGTTGTAGGAGTTTCAAAATGAAGTGGTGCTGGAGTTGTAGAAGGAACACTTGTTGATGTTTGGTTAGTTGAAACGACAGATGAAGCACTTGTTGATGAAGCTGAAGAGTTGTCGGGAACAATGGTTGTTGCAGTTGTAGGAGATACTGGAATTGTTGCTGATGAGATTGCTGGATTTGTAGGAAATGATGTGGTGATTTGAAGTTGGCCACTCTGAATGAGACCATCTATGCCATTCCTCAGGTTATCGCACCCATTTACCGAAATATTGCAGTAAGCACACCCTAACTCACACCCCGGGAACATTTGACATTCGAGGAGCTGAGCCTTAATCTCTACCAACGGTGTCCGGATTTGACCCACACTGGTTATTAAATAAGACGGCTTGTCTTCTTCAATAGCGTTAATTCTGGGACCACCGTGGTTTGGCATTGGGTTTTTGTTGACATTAGGTGGTGGCGCGAAATTCAGAGCTTTTGAGTCTACCAGGTCTTGTACCTTCATATGCAGAGCTCTGCACTTTTCTGTACTGTGGCCAGGTGCATTTGAATGAAAAGCACATCTGGCGTTGGAGTCATAATTTCTTGGCAGACTATTAGGATCCGGAGGTGCCAGCGTCCTTAGCTCAACCAGGTTGAGTTTCAGGAGTTGTGGCAGCAATGTAGCATATGGCATAGGGATCGGATCGATCACCCTATTGGCTTGAGATGGCCTCTGCTGAAATGGCCTTTGCTGGTTGTTGTTGTTGGTGTTGTTGTAGTTCCTTGGAGGATACTGAGCTGGTTGATGGTACTGAGGTTGTTGCTGATAGTTTTGTTGCGGAGGTTGATAAGCTGGTTGGGGATGAGCTGGAGCGGGAATGGTGACTGCTGCCACAGATCTATGGACATATTGGGGCCTGCCCCTGTTGGTGTGGATGGCATTGGTCTCGCCAGTTCTTCTTGGGCCTGCAAAAGGCTTCCTTGTACTACTGGACGAGCTGGCACCATTGTCAGAAATCTTGCCCATTTTTAACAGGCTCTCAATTCTCTCCCCAGCTATGACAACATCTGCAAAGCTAGTGGAAGAGAAAGCAGCCAGCCTGTCAATATATGTTCCCTGGAGGGTGTTCATAAACATATCTGCCATTTCCCTCTCAGACATAGGTGGCTGAACAGCAGCAGCCAATTGCCTCCATCTCTGGGCATATTCTCGGAAACTTTCCCTTGACGACTGTGACATTCCCATTAGGAGGGTCCTGTTGGGTGCCATATCTAAGTTGTACTGATATTGTCTAATGAAAGCTTCTGCCAAATCCTTCCAACACCTGATGGTTGCCCTTGTCAGGTGAGAGTACCATTCTCTTGAGGCTCCCGTCAAGCTGTCTTCAAAATAGAACATCCAGAGCTTCTCATCCATAGTATAGGCCTTCAGCCTTCCCAGAAATGATTGTAAATGAGTCCGGGGGCATGAAGTCCCGTTGTATTTTTCAAAACAAGGAGGCTTGAACTTATGGGGAATCCTGACCCCGTCTACCAAGCCCATGTCCATGACGTCGAAACCCAAAGAGTTTTGAGACTCTAAGGATCTCAACTTCTCAGCTATCTCATCCAACCTTATGTCATAAGCTTCCTCCCCAGCACCCATTACTGTGAATTGATCCTTTTGGGGGTCTTCTTGCAGTACCCTGCCTGCAGTGGCAGTCCCTTGAACATTTGCAGGAATATTGACCTCTGGATGAAGATGGGGGCCAAATACAGGGGGGTTAACATGAGGTTGGACCCTTTCATTGTTGCTGGTGCCGGCAGTCCCTATATGTGGATCTTCTTGATTTTGCCTTTCCACCATGGCCCTCAATCTTTCCTGGCTCTGAGCCATGTTGTTCATCACTTCCATAAACTGAGTCATCTGCGTTCTCATTTCCAATCTTTCGTTTGCCATTTGATTTCTAACCTCTGCAAGGTCCTGCTGTACCTGATCCATTTGTATGCCCGGAAGGTTGTTACGGGTTGGATAACGGTGCGGACGGTTGAGGGGAAATACCCGGCGTCGAGCAATAGTTCCTGAATATCACAACAGAGTTAGCAAAAACAAAAACCTACAAAACAAACAAAGGGTTAGCATGCAATGCAGTATGCTTATTTGTTTTCAAGGTATCCGGCTTGGCATTCAGTTTTGACCCTTCCAGACCCCTGAAGATGCTGTTGATGTTGCTTTCGAAGTAAACTCGGATGGAACAAACTAATACATATATTACAAAAAGCAAGATGGTACATAGTTTGTTTACAAATACAAGCCCTCTGAGGGGTCAAAATACATTACAGGAAAACAAAAGTACATGGAATGAAAGCAACAACAAACAAATGGTCAAACACCAAGACCAAACTCATCCTCCCGAACTTCCTTGAGAAGTGCTTCGGTCACAGGATCAGCTGGACGCTCCGTGAGATTCCTGATGAGGAGATTCCGGGTAGTAACAGCTGCTGTTAACTTCTTGTGCTGACTTTGGTCCTTTGACCTCTTCACTCCAGCTTTGATCTTCAGCTCTGATATCTCCCTCTGGGCTGCTGCCAGGGCTTCCTGCTGCTCTTTTGCACTAGCTTCCAGTTGCTCCATCTTGTCTTGGACCCTCTTATCTTCCAGAGTACGAGCCTCGGTGATCCTGACCCACCTAGCCTGACTCTCCTTCAGATACAAGTTTGTCCTTGCTCTCTGGAACTGGGCTTCCTTGCAAGCATTCTTCAGAATTTGTTCTCCAGCTTTAGACTTTTTGATATAATCCCCAGACTTCTCAATCTTAGCCAGATGCTCCACTCTCAACTTCTCTAACCTCTCAATATCCAACCTGCCCTCACTCCTCTCCCGGAGGGTCTTCTGCAAAGCCTGGGTCAACTTCTCATTTCTTTCTTTCAAGCTCTCGAACTCCTCCAAACTGACAGTGGCAGGGGGTGGTGCTGAGGATGGCCCAGGCATATCCTCCATGGTAAAGGGCATTCCAGAGAATTGAGCCCTGGCGTGGGACCACTCATAATATTATGCTGATGCCACATTGTTGCACTTCCCCAGAATGGTTACTCCCTTGGTTTGAACATTATCCCAGGCCCAGGATGCCTGCCTAACAGTAGCCAGACTAGGCTTGTTCTCACAATAAAGAGTCTCAACCAAGTCCTGTGCCTTAGGAGTGTGGACCAGTGCATAGCCCAGTTGTCTTTTGAACAGCAGAGGGTTGTAATTAATACTACCCTTAACTCCTATTAGGGGCACATTGGGAAAATGCCCACAGCTGGTGATGATATCCTTGCCCTTGGTGATTTGAGTGCACCACCTGATATTAGCTGAAGTCAGAGCAGTGAGTCTTCTAGCCCAGTTTCTCTGTTGATGAGGGTTCAAGAATGCATCTGTCCTGGGCAAATGCCTGAGAAGCCAAGTGTGGAACAAAGGAGCACAACACCTCACTAATTTTCCCCTCTGCTTTTCATTCCTCTGATGCACTGAATAGTAGAGATCCCCCAATAAAGTGGGCACTGGGTTCTTTAGGATGAAAAGATGGATTGCATTCTTGCTAATGAATCGAGGCTCATCTGCAAATAATATGATTCCATATATGCTCAGGGCCAATAAAGCACAGACTGCTTTCCACTCCCCCAAAGAAGCTTTCAGGGTAGCTTGAGAGATCAAGAAGTCCAGATGCAGGCCAGGGATTCCAGCCTTAGAAGTCATATGCTACCCAATCAGGACTGATTCCAGATGCAATGCCTTTGCTACCTCTTCATTACCAGGGAAGACCATCTCAGGGTTGAAAGGGACTCCACCCCTGATAGGTATACCAACCAATGATGAGTATTCCTCCAATAAAGGGCCCAACTGAAAGTCCTGAAAAGTGAAACACCTCAGTGGGGGATCATAAAACTGAAGGCAGGTGTGAATCAGGCTCCTCTGTGAAGGGTCCAAATCCATAACCATATCAAGTATATCTCCATAGTGTTCCCTGAACAATGGTATGTGATCTGGAGTGATCAGGGTCTGAATCCTCCTGATGTCAGATAGCTCTGGCTGGAAGAAGTGATAGGTGATGTTACTCTTTTTAGGCGCCATGATGCTGAGACTGAGTAGAGACAAGTGCTGATGATGATACTGAAGAAAGGGCCACTGATTGGCTGGTGCAGGTGATAGCTGAAGCAGATGCTGATGAAGATAGGTCAGTACTGAAGATGGGGTCAAAACCAAAACCAAATGAGGATGGATACCCTGAAAAACAAATAAACAAATGTCAACATGATGCAATGAGTATGTATGCAAATGATATGCAAGGGTTTGTGACTGAGCTGGATCTGATCAAATGCCCTGATATAGGTCCAAGTATGTTCAAGAAATCCAGATGGAGGTCTATAAATCCAGTAACCAAGGTGGGGGGCTCAAATAAAGAGCCACATGTCCAGGGTTTAGAATCACAAGAACTGTTCCAACATGGAGTATTCTTAATCACATCAAAGTAACAGGGTATGTTGAGGCCAAGGGTACCTGCAAACCTGTAAACAGCCCAACCCCCTCACAGGTGGTGTTCTAGAACAAAGATCCTCAGACTTGGATCAGTTATGAGAAGTGTAAACACTTCTAACCCGGAGGTACAGTGTTTACAATAACCATAAAAGTTCCTCCTCTAATTCACCTCAGTTTCTGAAGGTCAAAACTAAAGGTCATCCAGACTTAGCAGGCTTCCCAGATAGCCCTAGCATTGCAGGAAATCTGCAACACAGAGTTCTCAAGAAGAAACCCATATCTGAACCGTGTTTCATATTCCCGCACCAGACCGAGATGGAATGGGAAAGAATATGAACCACTCTAGCCTAGGTGTCACTCAGGTCCCAGGTATAGGACCTTAACTCTCAATAGAACCCCACCCACCAAAACAACAACCAGATCCAGCCAGCAGCACAATATGACAGTATGATATAATGCAAAACTATAAAGAAAGCAGTAAAGCAACTGTACATAAAGCAAAAAATACAAACACAAATAAGCACATAACACCCCAGTAAACACAAATCAATCAAGCGCTAGGAGGAACCCACAAAAAGAACCAGAAGCCCTGGTTGCAGTATAAGGGTCCCCGGGAGAGTCGCCAAGCTGTCGCTCCCGATAAGTGGGACCAGGTCCAGATAAAGGTACAGACGCGAACGGTCGGCGAGAGGGACAATGAGAACACACAGCCGTGAACTCACTGGAGATCAAAAGAGTCGCCAGCTAGGCATTTTTATCCCGGAGGAAAGGCAATGCTGCATAGACCTAGAAAAAAGAATGGATAAGACGGTTGCGAACCAGAGAGACTGAGAAAGGGGGTTGGTTACAACCTGGGAACGTATTAGCACCCAGATTGTCCACCGTACTCGACGGGATCCACGCTTAAAAGATTTGTGTTTTAAAGGGGTAGTGTCAGTGCAATCTGTGTACAAAAGAGAGCTGGAAAAGGATGTACAGGTGTCAGTGTAAAAGAAGTGTAAAGTGTGATATATGCAGTGTCAGTGTAAGGACAAAGAATGAGATGCTCAAGATCATGAGGCTTAAAGAATAATGCTGGAAGGAGGGGGAATATACAAAGACTTTTGTTCGATAACTGTTAAGTTATGCCTACGTATCCTCTCGTGCAATGAGGAAGTCAGAACACCGTAGTTCGACCCAAAGAGACTGAAAGATGAATTGACTTGTGAACTGCTTGCTTGTCTATGCTCAAGTGTTATGACCTGTCTGGCTCAGGTGCTAACTGTCTTGCATTAGACGGGAGAAGCGAGTTCTCGTTTATGAGTGAATGAGATGAGAAAAGAATCCCGGAGGAGACGATTATTATTTTTTTTGAGTTTTCAGTCTTTTATTGCTTTTTGAAGTTTGTCATAAGATAATGAGCTTAAGTCTAAACCAATGGATTTAGTAAACTCATCACATCCTCCCTCTGATTAGGGGTAATGAGAATACCTTAAGTGTGAAGTCAGATTCTCACACTTAATCACCTTTGGTGCAGGATTAAGATCATTAACCTACTTGTGATTATTTAGATGTTTTTGGTGTTTTTGTTTAGTGTTAAGTAATGAGGTTAAGCCATAATCAAGGACTAAACAAACTCATTACACCATCCTAATAGAAGGATAATAGATGAGAGTGTTTAAGCTGAGGAAAGCTCCTCAACTTAATCCATGATTAGGGATTAAACTCATGACAAAAAAAGCCTTTGGTTAAGTGGATTTTATTTAATGATATGATGATGAAGTGAGTTTTATGGTTTGTAAGACAACTTGAGGGGGACTTGTCCATTAACACTAGGGTTAGTCCTTCTTAACCAATTAAGGAAGAATTAGAACCCTAATGCAAGGCCCAAGTTACAAGTGTGATGTCTTGATGATTATTAGATGGATTGATTAAAGGAGTTAAACACATTAAGGGTTTAACACTTAGGATTAAAGTTATACACTCCATCCTAAGAGAAGGATGCAGGCATAAGCTTAATCACAAAGCCTTAAAGCCTTTAGGGTTTAGTCCCTGATTATGAGGTGAGGAGAGAAGACCCAAAGAGACACAAAGGTAAAACTAAGAGGGGAAACTAATCAAAACCCTAATCATTGTCATGCTTGGTTGTCCCTAAGGTTTGTGAGGTTTTCAAGAGAAATCTTCAATGGAACCACCAGGAAGCAGATGAAAGGATCAGGAAAGGCAAAGCAACTTGCTTCATTCAAGAAGTCAAGTCACTTGAAGAAAGAAGGTGGGAAGAAGAAGAATGAGCAAGCTCAATCTCAAACACAAACAAAAATGCAGCAATGTATGCAAGAGAGAGATGAGAGGAAAGTTATGAGAAGTGAAGGCAAATTCACTTCTCAAAGTCACTTACCACCTGAAAGGTTAGAAAAGAAATGCAATGCAATGCAAAATGGGATGAGATGACATGATGAGAAACAAAACCAAAAGCATTTACATGATGCCAATGATGTTATGAGATGCTACAAACATGAGGCAGCACATGGAAATGATCATACAAGTTCATAAATGCAAATGAAAGCAAGTTAGGAACCATGAACATACATGAAAAGTTATGAAGTGCACAAGGCATGCAACATGGCAAATACATGATACAATGATCAAACATGCTTTCAATATGTCTTATGATGTCAAATGAATCAAATGGAAGCATGGAATGGCATGGCAAGTCATGTTATGCAAGAGAATGCAAGATGGATGCATATGGGAACCCAAATTAGGGTTTATGAACAATACAACAAACAAAAATCAAAATCAGAAGCAAACCCTAAGATGAAAAATTGAAAATGCCACTCAAAAGACCCCTAATCCTATACTAACCCAATGCCCAAAGGAGAGGTTTCAACTCTTAACCAATTTCAAGTTATGGTTTTCTTAAGATTTCTAGGGTTTTAGGGTTCCTAAACAAGAAAATTACCAAACAAATGGAAAATGAAAGATCAAATCAAGGCCATTTAATCTCACAAACTACATGCTAAACACAATGCAATGCAAAAAGAATCAATGTCCAACTCCTCATAGATGGGCAGAAATGATTTTTGGAACTTTGGATCAAATTAATGCATAAAAATGATTTTAAATCAATGAAAGATTCTCAAAATGCATCAAGATCAAAAAATAAATTTGGTTTGAAGGTTGGACAATGTTTCTAAATGTCTTAGAACCTTTCATGAATTTTTTGGTGATTTTTAAATACTTAAAAGTATTTTTAATAAATTAATTTTCATTAATCATTTAAAAATAAACTTTTAAATATTTAAAAATACTTTTTTAATGCTAAAAATAAAAATAAAAATATTTTTGTGTTTTAAAAATTAATGAAACTCTTGACAAAAAGTTTCATAATTTTTAAAACATTTTTGCTATTTTTAATAAATTATGCAAATTAAAAGAAAAGAAATGAAATAAAAATTAAAATAAATGGAAGTAAGCTGAAGGAGAGGCTGAGATTGATTCTGGGTTTCACAAGGTTTGACTAGGCGCGCATCTGGACGGCCCAGATTCAAACTTCCCTAATTCTAATTAATTAATTATTAATCCATAATTAAGTCTTAATGAAATGATCCAGGCCCTCCAATTGCGCGCGGGAAACACAATCCACTGGCTCACATTCAAACCTGGTGCCCTAACCCTAATTAGAAGCTAATCACTTTCAGGTCACCGGAGACGAGCTCCGGTCGTCTTCTCCGGTGACCTCCCTCCCTGAGAATTTCCAAATCCTTCCCTAGGTCATTTCTGGAGCTCTAAAGTTCCAGATTTGTTCCTTTCACCCTTCTAAACTCAACCCCACCCTCATTTCTCATTTATTTCCAACCATAACCAAGAATCGAAGCTAAGAACAAAAAACTGCCAAAGTTTCAGACAAGCAATACAACTTCATCTCTCAACCATTTTCAATAATTTTTAGTTCAGTGTGATCAGTGAGGCATGCTTAATCAATTTGTAACAAAAAATAGAGGTCCTGGAAAAATTGATTTGGAAGGCTACTTGAGATGGAGCTTTCACCCTTTGAGCTTACTGGCTGCTTCCTTGGTGCAAAAAGCTCCTAATGGCCTTCCTGATGAGTTTGCAATGCTTGGACAACTTAGAATGTGGCTGGTTTGGCAACTTGAACACGTTCTGTTCAGGATGGTGTAAGAATCGTGTTTCTGATTCTTTGAGCTTTGGGATGTTTTGAAGGGTGCTTAGTGATCAGGGAGGGATGTTGAAAAGGTTTATGAAGTTTGCTTGTGTGTTTGTGAGCTGTGGAGAGAGATTCGAAGGGTTTTGCTTGAGAGGGTGATTTTGTGAATGTGTTCTTGTGGTGAGCTTCAGCCTTGCTTTCTATGTGAAATGGTTAGCATTTGGCTTGCATAAAATAATCCCATTGGTCAGATGATGTGACCTGGCCTGCTGTGATAGGTAAGTTCACTTTTGCAAAATGTCAACTTTGGTGTAAGGAAAGCATGGGCTGGGTTCTAGGCAGGTACATGTGTGTGGGCTGGCGCAGCATGGTGTGGAAGAGAGGCTAGAAAGGTTCAGCATGCTAGGCACCAAGTGGGTGAAGTGTGATGAGTGGTTTTGCAACTTGACTTTGCTTTTGCTTCATGAAAATATCTTGCTTCAATACCATGCAAAACATGTGATCTCTTGGCCCATTCTGATTTTTAGAAGTTGTGTGATCATGTTGAGTGCATTAGAAGCCCATATGATGACTGAATTGGCCTTGAAAGGAGAATTTGCAACTTTGCCTTTTGGTGCATGACTTGAAAATTAGTGATTTTTGCCAACTTTAACACACCATAACTTTTGATCCAAGATGAATTAGGTCATGTTCTAGTACTTTTTGAAAAGGGAAAGATCTAATCTACAACTTTCATGACCAAAGTTTTTCCATTTGAAGCATTTTTGGATCAAAAAGTAAGGCTTGAAAAGTGGCATAAAATGACATATTCCTTAAAAGTCAACCATGCCCTAAAAAGTCAACTTTGCAAAAACTTGTAATTTTTGAATTTTGTGAACTTCAATCTTCTTCTATGATCAAATAAAGATCAAATACACTCAAAATGATGAAGATCACCCCTTGGTTGGGTCATTGGGGGCCTCAGATGCCCTGATTTTGCACTGACTTGTCTGAAAAGTCAACCCTTGATCAGATGACTTCCCCATGGAATTTCTTCATGATAATTGATATGCATATTCCCTATACCATATAGAGACCAATAGAAACAAGAATGACCAAAAAATTTGGAGTTATGGCCTCTGAAACCAAAACCCTAATTTTAGGTCATCTGTGCAGTCAAGCCTGGCTCTGCTTCCATACCAATCCCAGTTCTTGTGACCCTTTGGCATTCTTGACTTTGAAAGGATGTAATATGATGCTTGTACACACATAGACCCCTTTGAAGTGATTGATGGCCTTTGGAGTGGCTCCAGAAGCTCTGGGATTGCTCAGATCACAAACCCTAGATGCAGATGACTTAGAACCAATGCAATGGATCAAAAATGTGATATGAGATGATATGATTGTGTTTATGCATATGAAATGATCACAAGCCATGGTGTGAATGGGTGAGGGCAAATTTGGGGTGTTTATAGCTGCCCCTATTCAAACATGAGTTAGCTGTGCAGGTTGTAAGCAATGGCTTAACAGGCAAACAAGATAACTTGTGGTTGAATACCAAAGACAGTCCAAAATTTGCACTCACAGAATGAAGAAGAAAAGGGATATAGATTGTAAAAGGAAAATAAAGTATATTGTAAAGTGTAGGCGACGGAGGACGACCGTCGAGCAGAGGACGACTGCTGGGTGAAGAGCAATGACGGGGAC
The DNA here is from genome assembly GCA_963966055.1 of Lathyrus aphaca. Classification (NCBI taxonomy): domain Eukaryota; kingdom Viridiplantae; phylum Streptophyta; class Magnoliopsida; order Fabales; family Fabaceae; genus Lathyrus; species Lathyrus aphaca. The sequence continues at coordinate 170,011,930 of OZ014523.1, forward strand.
GGCCGACATGCTGGGGATAAAAGGTAAAGCCAAGACGGGGACGGCCGACTAGCTGGAAAAATAAGATTATGATGGGGACGGCCATCAAGATAAAGTTGTAAGATTCTCTGGAAACATGACGGGGACAGCCATCAAGTTCATAAAGCAAAGTAACCGACGATGGGGACGGCCATCGGGCTAAAAAGGAAAAGGGACCACGACGGGGACGACCATCGGGTTAAAGAATAAATGAAATAAACAGATGATGAGGTACGGTCATCAAAGGTGAAGGACGATCACCTAGCAGGGGACGGCTGCTCTGTTGGGTATAAGATGAGGGACGGTCATCTAAGGTGGAGGACGACCACCTGGCAGGGTACGGCTGCCGAAAATATCGCGACATAGGACGAATGCCGGATCGAAAATCAACGATGGGGACTATCGCTCCCACTAAACGAAACCGGGTCAAATAGGGTACAGACGCGAACGGTCGGCGAGAGGGACAGTGAGAACACACAGTCGTGAACTCACTGGAGAATGAATAGAGTCGCCAGCTAGGCATTTTTATCCCGGAGGAAAGGCAATGCTGCATAGACCTAGAAAGAGATGGATAAGACGGTTGCGAACCAGAGAGACTGAGAAAGGGGGTTGGTTACAACCTGGGAAGGTATTAGCACCCAGATTGTCCGCCGTACTCGACGGGATCCACGCTTGAAAGATTTGTGTTTTAAAGGGGGAGTGTCAGTGCAATTTGTGTATAGAATAGCTGGAAAAGATGTACAGGTGTCAGTGTAAAGTGTATAAGTGATATGAAGTATGAAAGTGTCAGTTTAAGAACAGGAGTGAAATGCTCAAGATCATGAGGCTAAAAGAATGAGGCTAGAAAGAGGGGGGAATATACAGAGACTTTTTGTTCGATAACTGTTAAGTTATGCCTACGTATCCTCTCGTGCAATGAGGAAGTCAGAACACCGTAGTTCGAACCAAAGAGACTGAAAGATGAATTGACTTGTGAACTGCTTACTTGCCTATGCTCAAGTGTATGACCCGTCTGGCTCAGGTGCAAACTGTCTTGCATTAGACGGAAGAAGCAAGTTCTCGGTTGTGAGTGAGGGTGATGAGAAAAGAATCCCGAAGGAGACGATTATTGTCTGTTTTTGTGTTTTCAGTCTTTTATTGCTTTTGAAAGTTTGTCATAAGTTAATGAGCTTAAGCCTAAACCAATGGGTTAGTAAACTCATCACATCTTCCCTCTGATTAGGGGTAATGAGAGTACCTTAAGTGTGAAGTCAGATTCTCACACTTAATCACCTTTGATGCAGGATTAAGATCATTAACCTACTTGTGATTATTTAGGTGTTTTTGGTGTTTTTGTTTAGTGTTAAGTAATGAGGTTAAGCCATAATCCAGGATTAAACAGACTCATTACACCATCCTAATAGAAGGATAATAGATGAGGATGTTTAAGCTGAGGAAAGCTCCTCAACTTAATCCATGATTAGGGATTAAACTCATGACAAAACAAGCCTTTATTAAGTGGATTTTATTTAATGGTATGATGATGAAGTGAGTTTTATGATTTGTAAGACAACTTGAGGGGGACTTGTCCATTAACACTAGGGTTAGTCCTTCTTAACCAATTAAGGAAGAATTAGAACCCTAATTCAAGGCCCAAGTTACAAGTGTGATGTCTTGATGATTATTAGATGGATTGATTAAAGGATTTAAACACATTAAGGGTTTAACACTTAGGATTAAAGTTATACACTCCATCCTAAGATAAGGATGCAGGCATAAGCTTAATCACAAAGTCTTAAAGCCTTTAGGGTTTAATCCCTGATTATGAGGTGAGAAGGGAAGACTCAAAGAGACACAAAGGTAAAACTAAGAGGGGATACTAATCAAAACCCTAATCATTGTCATGCTTGGTTGTTCCTAAGGTTTGTGAGGTTTTACAAGAGAAGTCTTCAATGGAGCCACCAGGAAGCAGATGAAAGGATCAAGAGAAGCAAAGTGACTTGCTTCATTCAAGAAGTCAAGTCACTTGAAGGAAGAAAGTAAGAGGAACAAGAATGGGCAAGCTCAAACTCAAACACATATAAAAATGCAGCAAGGGATGCAAGAGAGATGAAAAGAAAAGTTATGAGAAGTGAAGGCAAATTCACTTCCCAAATCACTTACCACCTGAAAAGGTTGGAAAAGAAATGCAATGCAATGCAAGATGAGATGAAATGACATGGTGAGAAACAAAACCAGAGGCATACTCATGATGCAAATGATGTTATGAGATGCTACAAAAATGAGGCAGCACATGGAAATGGTCATACAAGTTCATGGATGCAAATGGTGCAAGTTAAGAAGCATGAAGATACATGAAAAGTTATGAAGCATACAAGGAAAATGACATGGCAAATGCAAGATGCAATGATCAAGCATGCTTTCTATATGTCTTATGATGTCAAATGAATCAAATGGAGGCTTGAAATGTCATGGCAAGTCATGCTATGCAAGAGAATGCAAGATGGATGCAAATGGAAGCCCAAATTAGGGTTTATGAACCAAACATCAAACAAAAACCAAAAACAGAAGCAAACCCTAAGATAAAAAATGGAAAATGCCACTCAAAAGGCCCCTAATCTTATACTAAACCAATGTCCAAAGGGGAGGTCTCAACTCTTAACCACTCTTAAGTTATGATTTTTACAAGTTATTAGGGTTTTTAGGGCTTCTAAACAAAAGAAATGCCAAACAAATTGAAAATGAGGAATCAAAACATGACCATTTTATCTCAAAAACTACATGCCAAACACAATGCAATGTAAGAAGAATCAATGTCCAACTCTTCATAGATAGGCAGAAATGATTTTTTGAACTTAGGATCAAGATAATGCACAAAAATGATTTTAATTCAAAGAAAAATTCTCAAAATGCATCAAGATCAAAAAAGAAATTTGGTTTGAAGGTTGGACAATGTCTCTAAATGTCTTAGAACATTTCATGAATTTTTTGGTGATTTTTAAATACCTAAAAGTATTTTTAATAAATTAATTTTCATTAATCAATTAAAAATAATCCTTTAAATATTTAAAAATACTTTTTTAATGATAAAAATGAAAATAAAAATATTTTTGTGCCATAAAAATTATTAAAACCCATGAGAAAAAGTTTCATAATTTTTAGATATTTTTTACTATTTTAAATAAAATATGCAAATAAAATGAAAAGAAATTAAAATAAATTGAGATAAATGGAAAGTATGCTCAATGAAGCGTCCAGATTGAATCTGGGCTTGGGAGGTTTGACCTGGCGCGCATCTGGACGGCCCAGGTTCAAACTTCCCTAAACTCAATTAATCAAATAATTAACATTTAATTAAATACGGATTAGGGCTAATGATCAGATCTCCACCACTCAATGCACGCGGGAAAAGAGAATCGCACGGCCTAAATTCAAACTTGCCCCTAAACCCTAATTAACTCATTAATGACCTTCAGGCGGCCGGAGAAGACTTCCGGTCGTCTTCTCCGGCCAGCTCCCTCCCTGAAAAATGCTAACTCTCACCCAAGCTCACTAAAACCTAATTTTCTTGCCCAGAAATCATCCCCACGCATCATATAACCAGAATCCATAGCCAAAACAAATTTATTTTACACAATAAAGCTGAATCGAAGCAAAAGGGATTTAGGTCAAAAAATTTCAGGAACATCATACATGCTCAAAACTCAATGATTTTCGAAACCAAACACATCATCATGACCAGTGGAACATGGAGAACCAATTAAGAACTTAAAAACAAACTCCTGGGAAAAAAGTTCATGAAGCTCACCTGAACTGGAGCTCTGATCTCTGGCACTTTCTGGCTAGTTCTTTGGCTCAAACAGGTCCCAATGATCCCCCTTTGAAGCTTTGGATACTTGGTTGGAGTTTAAACAGCCTCCTGAGTGAATTTGCAGAAGCTCTGACCAAGGGAGTGTGAAAATCGTATTTGAGATATGGAGGGTCTCAGGCCAAAACAATGGTTGGTTTCTGGTCAATGAAGCAAGGTGAGTTGATGTGTGTAATTTGTTTGGGTGTTTATGGCTTGTGTAGACAGATTCGAAAGCTTTTGCTTTATGGAGTGAAAATGGAGAAGTGAAGCTATGGCTGGTTTCAGGCCTGGGTCTTGTTGGTTTGGGGTCTATGAGACATGGTGAATTGATTAGTGGAAGTTGTTCTTGTGTTTGTTAGCTGTGGAGAGTGATTCGAAGAGTTTTGCTTGAGAGGGTGATTTTGTGAATGGTGTCTTGTGGCTTGTTTCAGCTTGGCCTCCTCTATGAAATGGCTTGCAAATGGATAGTATATTTTAATCCTATAGGTCAGATGATTTGACATGGCCTCTATTGATTGGTAAGTTTGCTTTTGCCAAAAGTCCACTCTTTGTGTAAGAGAAGTATGGCTTGGTTCTAGGCTAGTACAAGGCATGGGGCTGCGCAGCAAGGGTGAGGGGAAAGGCTAGCCAAAGTCAGCATCCAATGTTGCAAGTTGTAGGAAGTGTGATGAGTGGTTTTGCAAGTTGGCACACTTTTGAAACTTCATGGAAAAGTCTTGTTACACAAACCATAACCATGTGAAACCTTGGTCCAATTCTGATTTTTAAGGCTCATAGAATGTTTGTGTAATGGTTTGAAGTGAATTAGAAGTTACAAATGGCATTGGTTCATGGTTTTGCAAAATTCACATTTGGTGCACATCTTGAAAATCAATGATTTTTGCCAACTTTGTCACACCATAACTTTTGATCCAAGAAGAATTTGATCATGTTCTTGTACTTTTTGAAAAGGGAAAAATGTATTCTACAACTTTCATGACCAAAGTTTTTCCATTTGAAGCATTTTTGGATCATGAATCAAGGCTTGAAAAATGACCTAAAATGAAGCATTCTTGAAAAGTCAACTATGCCCAAAAATTCAACACTTGCAAAAACTCCAAATTCTTGAATTTTATGAACCTCAACCTTCTTCCATGATCAAATACAGATCATATACACTCAAAATGATGAAGATCACCCATTGGTTGGGTCATTGGGGGCCTCAGATGCCCTGATTTTACACTGACTTGTCCAGAAAGTCAACCCTTGATCAGATGACTTCCCCATGGAATTTCTTCATGAAAATTGATATGCATACTCCCTATACCATATAGAGATCAATAGAACCAAGAATGACCAAAAAATTTGGGATCATGGCCTCTGAAACCAAAACCCTAATTTTAGGTCAACTGTGCAGTCAAATCTGGCTCTGCATCCATTCCAAACCCAGTTCTTGTGATTCTTTTGAAATCTTGACTTTTAGGGGATGTAATATGATATAAGAACACACATGGACCCCTTTGAAGTGATTGGTGGCCTTTGGAGTGGCCCAAGAAGCTCTTGGATTGCTCAGATCACAAACCCTAGGTGCAGATGACTTAGAAACTGTGCAATGAATCAAAACTGAGATATGAGATGATATGATTGTGTTTATGCATATGAAGAGATCACAAGCCATGGTGTGAATGGGTGAGGGAAAATTTGGGGTGTTTACAGCTGCCCCTATTCAAACATGAGTTAGCTGTGCAGGATGTGAGCAACGGCTTAACAGGCAAACAAGGTAACTTGTGGTTGAATACCAAAGACAGTCCAAAATTTGCACTCACAGAATGAAGAAGAAAAGGGATATAGATTGTAAAGAAAAATAAAGTATATTGTAAAGTGTGGGCGACGGAGGACGACCGTCGAGCAGAGGACGACTGCTGGGTAAATAGCAATGACGGGGACGGCCGATATGCTGGGGATAAAAGGTAAAGCTAAGACGGGGACGGCCGACTAGCTGGGGAAAATAGAAATATGATGGGGACGGCCATCAAGATAAAGTAGGATTCTTTGGGAATTAATGAAACATGACGGGGACGGCCATCAAGTTCACAAAGGTAAAGTAACCAACGATGGGGACGGCCATCGGGCTAAAAAGGAAAAAGGACCACGATGGGGACGGCCATCGGGTTAAAGAATAAATGAAATAAACAGATGATGGGGTACGGCCACCAAAAGTGAAGGACGATCACTTAGCAGGGGACGACTGCTCTGTTGGGGATAAAAGAAATATGATGGGGACGGCCATCAAAGGTGGAGGACGACCACCTGGCAGGGTACGGCTGCCGAAAATATCAACGATGGGGACGGCCATCGGATAAAAGGTCAACGATGGGGACGGCCATCGGACGAGCATGATGGAGGACGACCATCAAGAGGTGGAGGACGACCACCTAGCAGGGTACGGCTGCTCTCAGGGCTTATCATGACATAAAACGAATGTCAGATAACCAAAATCAACAATGGGGACGGCCATTGGATAAAATGATGAAGGACGATCTTCAAGAGGTGGAGGACGACCACCTAGCAGGGGACGGCTGCTAAAATCAACGATGGGGACGGCCATCGGATGAGCATGATGGAGGACGACCATCAAGAGGTGGAGGACGACCACCTGGCAGGGTACGGCTGCTCTCAAAATCAACGATGGGGACGGCCATCGGATGAGCATGATGGAGGACGACCATCAAGAGGTGGAGGACGACCACCTAGCAGGGTACGGCTGCTCTCAAAATTTATCACAACACAGGACGAGTGTTATATAAAAAGAAAATTGCTTGGCGATTTACTGGGGAGTAGTAAACACGGACGAGTGTTTATATCCAAGAAACAAAAGGTATAAGTGTTTGGTATTTGGTGTATAAAATAAAGATGCGGACGAGCATCCTTAAGACAATGATACGGACGAGCATCAGGTAAAAACAAACTGACACGTGTTCAAAGATGATGATACGGAAGAGTATCAATTGGTTAACAGAGAACACGGACGAGTGTTGAATCTGAGAGGATTCCTCTGAGGAATAGTGGACCCAGACGAGTATCTATATTCAAGAGTATAGAAGTGTTCGACACAGTGTATGGATTAAGGATGCGGACGAGCCTCCTTAAGGCTATGATACGGACGGGTATCATGTAGAAACAAACGCTTGACGCATGCTCTGAGATGATGATACGGGCGAGTACCAACTGGTTAACAAAGAACAAGGACTAGAGTCGAATCTGTGGGGATATGAATGGTGTATACAAGATACGGACGAGTATCTGTATAAGTGTAACATGAGTAGTGAGTATGAGTATTGTACAGATGAGTGTTTAATCTGCTGGGGAGAGTGACACGGGCGAGTGTCAAGAGAAAAGTGTAATAATATCAACAAGTATTTGGGTCGTAAAAGTGTAAGTGACTGCGCTAGGGATGTGACACGGACGGGTGTCAAGACAATATACAAGTATAGGTGAGTGCAAAGATGATGTCTTTGGCTTTCTGCTGAGGATATGACACGGGCGGGTGCCAGGAAGTATCTGTAATACGGGTGATCTTGTTTGTAAAGAGTGTTCAGGCGACTTACTGGGGAGTGATGACACGGACGGGTGTCGAAAGGTGTATATACTGGTGTTTGTGATTTGAGGCAACTGCTTTTGCTGGGAGTCTGGGGATTTTTCTGTATATTAATGATGAACGGTTATTATTCACAAGTGTTCGATTCACAATATAGCTTATGATTATGCCATGCGTTTGATTTTTTGCCGCAATGCTCCGTATTAGACGGAATGCTACGCTTTGTGGGTGAATATGATGCGAATGTCATGATTATGCAAAAGATGCCAAACCGGGATTTGGATCCCGTTGCTGCGAAGATCTTCGGCCGATCTGCTTGAAATGGACATCCCAGCTGGGGATGAGATCATTGATAGACCTGGAGAGATGTATCTGCCTGGGGATATAGGTCACTGATTGACATATCCTTGTAATATGAGACCCAGCTGGGGTTTGTAGAAGTCTTCTGTACTCTGTTGTGACTCCTTCATGTGCTGCTCTTCTGAATAGAGGCTGAGGATTCTGTGGGGAGATGATTCCCTGACTTCTGCCTTCTGCTGAGGAAGAATAAATGGTACTACAGCTGGGGAATGTTGTTGGCCACTCAGCTGGGGATAGAGCATTTCGGATGCTGAGATTATTTGTTGATTTACCAGCTTGCTGAGATGTAGCTTGCATGCCCCAAGTTGCGTTCTGGATACCTGCAATCCTGCAAAGATAAGGAAACGCACAAATGGTCCCGAGGTATCCTTTGTTGGATTCCGTCATAGGAGTTAAGTACTTTCGAGAGTAAGTATATTCCCTGCAAGCATGTGTTTATTTGAAAATAAACATTTGTATCCTCATGCAATCAGTGTTTCTTTAAGATATCAGACCTTTTTGCAAAATGAAAATGTACAAAACGAGACATGACTGAAAATCTGATTTTATTAATTCATATGCCCTGAATCGGCGAAATACAGTCAAAGAAACAAATCCCCTGAAATGAGGAGATTGTTACAAATGGAGAAATAAATGCTGGCAGTGTTGACGACGCTTTCAAGGAGCTTCCTCTTCTGCTATGACTCGTATGACAATGACGTTCTTCTCGTCCTGCTTTCTGAAGAAGGTTGATTCTGATTGAAGCTTGATCCTTTAGAGCTTACCGAGTTGTAGATAATACAGACGAATTCAGAATGCAGTTGTTCGCTTATTCCCTTATTTTGCATGGATCGCCCTTTCGGGTTTTCAATCCATCGGGATACCCATTTTTGCCTGGGTTGTCCAATGCGGCTTTTCAACTCAGCGGGTGTACACATTTTTTTGTTTCTTTTCCCTTATTTTTTCCCGAGTCTTTTATTCTGTTTTTGACTCGCCGGGATGCCCTATTTTTGCCTGGACTTACATTCTGTTTTTGTGTCCAGCGGGTCTTTTTATGCGAAGTATTTTTTAACTGCATCTGAATTCACAGGGGACGGGAAATCTTCACCATCCATGGTGCTGAGCATCAGTGCTCCACCAGAGAAAACTTTCTTTACTACAAATGGTCCTTCATAATTTGGAGTCCATTTGCCCCTGTGGTCTGTATGAGGAGGGAGGATTCTCTTTAGCACAAGATCTCCTACTTGGTACTCTCGGTGCCTGACTTTCTGATCGAAGGCTTTCTTCATTCTCTTCTGATACAACTGCCCATGACAGATTGCAGCCAATCTCTTCTCTTCAATCAGACTCAGCTGTTCATATCGGGACCGGACCCATTCTGCTTCGTTCAGCTTAACATCCATTAGTACCCGTAGGGAGGGTAATTCAACTTCAACAGGTAGGACTGCTTCCACACCATACACAAGTTGATATGGTGTTGCCCCAGTGGATGTTCTTATTGACGTGCGGTACCCATGCAAGGCAAACGGTAGCATCTCATGCCAGTCTTTATAGGTGACTACCATCTTCTGCACAATCTTCTTGATATTCTTATTTGCTGCCTCAACAGCGCCATTCATCTTTGGCCTGTAAGGAGAAGAATTGTGATGTTGAATCTTGAAGTCCCGGCATAGCTCTGCCATCATTTTGTTGTTTAGATTGGAACCATTATCAGTAATGATTCGCTCGGGCACTCCATATCGACAGATGATATCTCTCTTCAGAAATCTGGCTACCACTTGCCTTGTGACATTTGCATATGAGGCTGCTTCGACCCACTTAGTGAAATAGTCAATGGCGACCAGGATGAATCTGTGGCCATTTGAAGCAGTTGGCTCAATCTTGCCGATCATATCAATGCCCCACATGGCAAAGGGCCATGGTGAAGACATGATGTTCAAAGGATTGGGAGGTACATGCACTTTATCTGCATAGATCTGGCATTTGTGGCATTTTCTGGCATAGGCACAACAATCTGCATCCATTGTGATCCAGTAATAACCTGACCTTAGCAACTTCTTAGCCATGGCATGCCCTCCTGCATGGGTACCAAAGGAGCCTTCATGCACTTCATGCATCAATAAACCTGCTTCTGTCTTGTCAACACATCTGAGGAGTATCATATCAAAGTTCCTTTTGTATAAAGATCCATCAGTGTTCAGAAAGAAACTACCAGCAAGCCTTCTCAAAGTCTTCTTATCATTGGAAGATGCCCCAGATGGGTATGTTTGATCCTCCAAGAAGCATTTAATGTCATGGAACCAAGGCTTATCATCTTTGACAACTTCTGCTGCAAACACATATGCTGGTCTATCAAGTCTGGACACTGAAATCTGATGTACACAGTTAGCAGCTTGAACTTTGATCATGGATGAAATGGTAGCGAGAGCATCTGCAAACTGATTCCCGTCCCGAGGGATATACTCAAGCTTGACTGTGGTGAAGAAAGTCAATAACCTCCTTGTATAATCCCTGTAAGGTATCAGGTGATCCTGGTGGGTGTACCATTTCCCGTTGGTTTGATTAACTACCAAAGCTGAATCTCCGAACACGGTCAATGTCTTGATCCTGAGGTCAATGGCTTCCTCAAGACCCATAATGCAAGCTTCGTATTCAGCTTCGTTGTTAGTGCAGTTGAAAGTGAGTTTTGCCGAGAAAGGCATGTGAACTCCTTTAGGTGTAATGAGCACTGCACCAACACCACGACCATTCATATTAACAGCCCCATCAAACATCATAGTCCATTCTTCTTCCGGGTCAGGCCCTTCAGTGTGAACAGGCTCTTCATGATCTTTTGATTTTATGAACATGATGTCCTCATCAGGGAAGTCAAACCTCATAGGCTGGTAGTCGTCAATAGGTTGCTCAGCAAGATATTCAGATAGTACACTGCCCTTGATGGCTTTCTGAGAGGTGTACTGAATGTCATATTCTGTGAGAATCATTTGCCATCTTGCAACCCGTCCGGTAAGATATGGCTTCTCAAATATGTACTTAACTGGGTCCATCTTTGAGATCAATAAAGTAGTGTGGGTCAACATATACTGTCTTAGTCGGCGAGCAGCCCACGCTAAAGCACAACAAGTTTTCTCGAGCAGTGAATAACGTTGTTCACAGTCGGTAAACTTTTTGCTTAGGTAGTATATTGCATACTCTTTTCGACCAGACTCGTCATGCTGGCCTAGCACACACCCCATTGACTCTTCTAATACCGTCAAATACATTATCAGAGGTCTTCCTTCAACTGGAGGCATAAGGATTGGAGGTTCTTGTAAGTACTCCTTGATCTTGTCAAAAGCCTTCTGGCAGTCTTCGTTCCACCTGACCGTCTGTTCTTTTCTTAACAGCTTGAACAAGGGTTCACAGGTTGCTGTAAGGTGAGATATGAACCGCGAAATGTAGTTCAATCGACCTAAGAACCCTCGAACTTCTTTCTCAGTTTTCGGTGCAGGCATCTCTTGGATGGCTTTGACTTTATCAGGGTCAACCTCAATTCCTTTCTCGCTTACAATAAAACCTAGCAGCTTACCAGATCGCACCCCGAATGTGCATTTGTTGGGGTTCAGCTTCAGTTGGTACTTCCTCAGACGCTTGAACAACTTCAGCAGATTCACCAGGTGATCTTCTTCAGTAAGGGACTTGGCGATCATATCATCCACATAACACTCGATTTCCTTATGGATCATATCGTGGAATAATGTCACCATAGCCCGTTGATATGTGGCACCAGCATTCTTCAGTCCGAATGGCATCACTTTGTAACAGAACGTGCCCCAAGGTGTAATGAATGTCGTCTTCTCCATGTCTTCAGGTGACATCTTGATCTGATTATATCCTGAAAATCCGTCCATGAAGGAGAATACCGAGAACTGAGCTGTGTTATCCACCAATACATCGATGTGAGGTAATGGGAAATCATCTTTCGGGCTAGCTCTGTTCAGATCCCGGTAGTCAACACACATCCTTACCTTGCCGTCTTTCTTGGGCACAGGTACTATATTAGCAACCCACGGCGGGTAGCTGGTTACAGCAAGGAACCCGGCGTCCCACTGCTTTTGTACCTCTTCCTTGATTTTCATAGCCATGTCTGGGCGAGTACGGCGCAGTTTCTGCTTAACTGGCGGGCATTCTTCTCTCAAAGGCAGCTTGTGCACGACAATGTCAGTGTCCAACCCTGACATATCTTGATAAGACCAAGCAAACACATCCACATACTCTCGAAGCAGGTCAATCAGTTGTCTCTTCACTGAGTCTTGCAGGCAGGCCCCGATTTTAACTTCTTTCACGTCTTCATCTGTACCAAGATTGATCACTTCAACCTCCTCCTGGTGAGGAGTAATAACCTTTTCCTCTTGTCTCAACAACCTGGCTAGCTCTTCAGGAAGCTCATACTCTTCTTCAACCCCTTCATCAGCTTGATTGATTGGATTGTCAAAGTCATACGAAGTCATAGCCGTGCTGTTGTCGGTGCTGTCTGGAAGGCACACTCTGCAAGGGTTCAGTTGGTTTATTTTAGTGATTGATTTTAATCTTGCTTTAGAAAAAGTGAAATAAAGTTATCATTTTGAAAACATCGCCATTTATTTTTGTACAAAAAAGAAAAATGGAAAAAACAGTGAACGGAAAAGAAAAAGACTCATTTGCAAAAAGATGTCTGATATTTCATTGATTAATCTTGTTTGCACAAAAAGTACAGATGGCCCGATTACAAAATGAGTCTTGTCATCTTGGGAAAGATGCAAGACTTTGATGCATGCTATAAAAATACAGGAAATAATAATTACTCTGCATGAGTAACTCTTATAATTTCCTGGGAAGACCAGTTCGAGATACTGCTCCCCGGGATCTTTGGACGAATCCAGCTTTCCAGGTTGCGTTCTTCTTCCAGCTCGTCTTCCAGACAGTTGATAGCATCAGGGGTAAGCATCCCCCCACTCACAAAATTGGGCTCTTTCGCAGCCGCTGCTTGATCTTGTTGAGTTGGTTTGTAACCCAACCCAAATCTGTCTTCTTTCCTTTCCACCGGTAGTAGCTTGCCCCAGCCTTGGGCAGTTCCTTCCTCAACAACCTTCCGGGCTTGTTGGTATGATGATATCGACGTACCAGGCACAACAGATGTTTCATTCACATTCAAGGCTTCAAACCCCTGGCTCATTGTTTCATGGATCTCCCCATCCATCTCAATGTACTTATAGGTAGCCAGGTGGCTGACAAAAATGTCCTCCTCTCCGCAGATTGAAACGATTTGACCCTCCCACTCATATTTTAACTTCTGGTGAAGGGTAGAGGTCACGGCGCCAGCGGCGTGAATCCATGGCCTACCCAATAGACAGCTGTAGGCAGGCTGTATATCCATCACGTAGAAGGTCGTTTTGAAGGTCTGCGGGCCAATCGTTACAGGTAACTCAATCTCTCCCAGAACCGATCTCTTTGAACCATCAAAGGCTCTCACCACCAGGTTACTGGGTCTCAACGCCAATCCATCATATTCTAGCTTCACCAAGGCCTTCTTAGGTAAGACATTGAGGGATGACCCCGTGTCTACCAGCACATGGGAAAGGACAGCACCTTTGCATTCCATGGTTATGTGCAAGGCTTTGTTATGGTTGTGGCCTTCCGTTGTCAAATCAGTATTGGTGAACCCTAGTCCGTGACTAGCATTAACATTCCCCACTACAGCTTCCAACTGATTGACAGTGATCTCTTCAGGCACGTAAGCTGCGTGCAATACTTTGAGTAGTGCATTCCGATGGGCTTCGGAGCACATAAGCAATGATAGGATTGAGATCTTGGAAGGCGTCTGATGAAGCTGATCCACTATTTTATAATCACTCTTTTTGATGATTCGCATGAACTCATCAACCTCTTGATCGAATGGTGTCTTCAAAGCTTCTTTAACAACTTGCTCATCCTGCACCAAGCTTTTTCCTTTTGCCTTGGCAGCAGCTTCTGCTTCGGCAGTGGGTCTCTGAATTTGTGGAGCGAAAAGACGTCTGCTTCGAGTGAAGCCTCCGCCTCCTCCCACATTGTCAATTTGTGGTGCAGGGGTTGATGATTCAAAAGTGATTCTTTGTCCCTCACAGTACAAGTCAGAGCCGTAATGCCAGGGGATGGCATTACTGCTTTCATAAGGTACCGGTCCAGGCACCGTGATGGTGACTGGACTGATTGCAGCTGTTGAAGGAACTGTGATAGTCTGCGGATCATAATAAATTGTAACTGGTGCTCTAATGGGAGCAGCACCTTCTGAATTGTAGGCAGAGTTGCTTTCAGGATCATAGAATATGGTGACAGTTGAGACATCTTCATGATTTGTTGCTGGTGTTGTAGGAGATATTGTCGGAAGAAAGGATGTTGTTGTTGTAGGAGGTTCAAAATGAAGTGAAGCTGAAGTTGTAGAAGAAAAAATTGCTGATAACTGATCAGTTGAGACGATAGATGGAGTACTTGTTGATGAAACCGAAGAATTGTCAGGAACAATGGTTGCTGCAGTTGTAGGAGGTTCTGAAACCGTTGCTGATGAGATTGCTGGATTTGTTGGAAATGATGTGGTGATCTGAAGTTGGCCACTCTGAATAAGACCATTTATGCCATTCCTTAAATTATCGCACCCATTTACTGAGATGTTGCAGTAAGCACAGCCTAACTCACACCCCGGGAACATTTGACATTCCAAGAGCTGAGCTTTGATTTCCACCAACGGTGTCCTGATCTAGCCCACACTGGTTATTAAATAAGACGGCTTGTCTTCTTCAATAGCGTTAATCCTGGGACCACCGTGGTTTGGCATCGGGTTCTTATTGACATTGGGTGGTGGCGCGAAATTCAGAGCTTTTGAGTCTACCAGGTCTTGTACCTTCATGTGCAGGGCTCTGCACTTTTCCGTACTATGGCCAGGTGCGTTTGAATGGAAGGCACACCTAGCGTTGGAGTCATAATTCCTGGGTAGACTGTTGGGATCTGGAGGTGCCAGCGTCCTTAGCTCAACTAGATTGAGTTTCAGGAGTTGTGGCAGCAGGGTAGCATATGGCATAGGGATCGGATCGATCACCCTGTTAGCTTGAGATGGCCTCTGCTGAAATGGCCTTTGTTGACTGTTGTTGTTGGTGTTGCTGTTGTTGTAATTCCTTGGAGGATACTGATTTTGTTGATGGTACTGAGGTTGCTGCTGATAGTTTTGTTGCGGAGGCTGATAGACTGGTTGAGGATGAGCTGGAGCAGGAATGGTGACTGCTGCTATTGACCTTTGAACATATTGGGGCCTGCCCCTGTTGGTGTGGATGGCATTGGTCTCGCCAGTTCTTCTCGGGCCTGCAAAAGGCTTTCTTGTACTACTGGACGAGCTGGCACCATTATCAGAAATCTTACCCATCTTCAATAGGCTTTCAATTCTCTCCCCAGCTATGACAACATCCGCAAAGCTAGTGGAAGAGAAAGCAGCCAGCCTGTCAATGTAAGTCCCCTGAAGGGTGTTCATAAACATATCTGCCATTTCCCTTTCAGACATAGGTGGTTGAACAACAGCAGCCAATTGCCTCCATCTCTGGGCATATTCTCGGAAACTTTCCCTTGACGACTGTGACATTCCCATTAGGAGGGTCCTGTTGGGTGCCATGTCTAAGTTATACTGATACTGTCTGATGAAGGCCTCTGCCAGGTCCTTCCAGCACCTAATAGTTGCCCTTGTCAAGTGAGAGTACCATTCTCTTGACGCTCCAGTCAAGCTGTCCTCAAAATAGAACATCCAGAGCTTCTCATCCATAGTATAGGCCTTCAGCCTCCCCAGAAATGATTGTAAATGAGTCCGGGGGCAGGAAGTCCCGTTTTATTTTTCAAAACAAGGAGGCTTGAACTTATGGGGGATCCTGACCCCGTCTACCAAGCCCATGTCCATGACGTCGAAGCCCAAAGAGTTTTGAGATTCTAAGGACCTCAACTTCTCAGCTATCTCATCCAATCTTCTATCATAAGCTTCCTCCCCAGCACCCATTACTGTGAATTGATCCTCCTGGGGGTCTTCTTGAAGTACCCTGGCTGTAGTGGCAGTCCCTTGAACATTTGCAGGAATATTGACCTCAGGATGGAGGTGTGGTCCAAATACAGGGGGATTTACATGAGGTTGGACCCTTTCATTGTTGCTGGTGCCGGCAGTTCCTATGTGTGGATCTTCTTGATTCTGCCTTTCCACCATGGCCCTTAATCTTTCCTGGCTCTGAGCCATGTTGTTCATTACTTCCATAAACTGCGTCATTTGATTCCTCATTTCTAGCCTTTCGTTTGCCATCTGGTTTCTGACCTCAGTAAGGTCCTGCTGCATCTGATCCATTTGGATGCCCGGAAGATTGTTACGGGTCGGATAATGGTGCGGACGGTTGAGGGGAAATACCCGGCACCGAGCAATAATTCCTGAACATCACAACAGAGTTAGCAACAACAAGACAAAAACCTACAAAACAAACAAAGGGTTAGCATGCAATGCAGTATGCTCATTTGCTCTCAAGGTATCCGGCTTGGCATTCAGTTTTGACCCTTCCAGACCCTTGAAGATGTTGTTGATGTTGCTTTTGAAGCGAAGCTCGGATGGAACAAACTAATACATATATTACAAAAGCGAAACGGTACATAGTTCGTTTACAAATACAAGCCCTCGGAGGGGTCAAAATATTACAGGAAAACAAAAGTACATGGAAAGAAAACAACAACAAACAAATGGTCAAACACCGATACCAAACTCATCCTCACGAACTTCCTTGAGAAGTGCTTCGGTCACAGGATCAGCTGGACGCTCCGTGAGATTCCTGATAAGGAGATTCCGGGTTGTAACAGCTGTAGTGAGCTTCTTGTGCTGAGCTTGGTCCTTTGACCTCTTCACCCCAGCTTTGATCTTCAGCTCTGATATCTCCCTCTGGGCTGCTGCCAGGGCTTCTTGCTGCTCTTTTGCATTAGCTTCCAGTTGCTCCATCTTGTCTTGAACCCTCTTGTCTTCCAAAGTACGGGCTTCGGTGATCCTGACCCACCTAGCCTGACTCTCCTTCAGATACAAGTCTGTCCTTGCTCTCTGGAACTGGGCTTCTTTGCAAGCATTCTTCAGGATTTGTTCTCCAGCTTTAGACTTTTTGATATAATCCCCAGACTTCTCAATCTTAGTCAGATGCTCTACTCTCAACTTCTCCAACCTCTCAATCTCCCTCATACCCTCACTCCTCTCCCGGAGGGTCTTCTGCAAAGCCTGGGTTAACTTCTCATTCCTTTCCTTCAAACTTTCAAACTCCTCCAAACTGACAGTGGCAGGTGGTGATGTTGAAGATGACTCAGGCATGTCTTCTATGGTAAAGGGCATCCCAGAGAATTGAGCCCTGGCACGAGACCACTCATAATATTGTGCTGATGCCACATTATTGCACTTCCCCGGAATGGTTACTCCCTTGGTTTGAACATTATCCCAGGCCCAGGCAGCCTGCCTAACAACAGCCAAATTAATCTTGTTCTCACAATAAAGAGTTTCCACCAAGTCTTGTGCCTTAGGAGTATGGACCAGTGCATAGCCCAGTTGCCTTCTGAACAGCAGAGGGTTGTAATTAATACTACCCTTAACTCCTATTAGGGGCACATTGGGAAAATGCCCACAGCTGGTGATGATATCCCTGCCCTTGGTGCTTTGAGTGCACCATCTAATATCAGCTGAAGTTAGAGCAGTGAGTCTCTTAGCCCAGTTGCTCTGCTGATGAGGATTTAGAAATGCATCTGTCCTGGGTAGATGCTTGAGAAGCCAAGTGTGGAACAATGGAGCACAACACCTCACTAACCTTCCCCTCTGCTTTTCATTCCTCTGATGCACTGAATAGTAAAGATCCCCCAATAAAGTGGGTGTTGGGTTCTTCAGGATGAAAAGATGGATTGCATTCTTGCTAATGAATCGAGGCTCATCTGCAAACAATACAATTCCATATATACTCAAGGCCAATAATGCACAAACAGCTTTCCACTCTCCTAAAGAAGCTTTCAGGGTAGCTTGAGAGATCAAGAAATCCAGATGGAAACCAGGGATCCCAGCTTTAGAAGTCATATGCTGCTCAATCAGGACAGGTTCCAAATGCAAAGCCTTTGCTACTTCTTCATTACCAGGAAAGACCATCTCAGGGTTGAAAGGAATTCCACCCCTGATAGGCATACCAACCAATGAGGAGTACTCTTCCAATAGAGGGCCCAGCTGAAAGTCTTGAAAAGTGAAACACCTCAGTGGGGGATCATAGAACTGAATGCAAGTGTGGATCAGACTTCTTTGTGAAGGGTCCAGATCCATAACCATATCTAGTATATCTCCATAGCTTTCCCTGAACAATGGTATGTGATCTGGAGTGATCAGGGTTTGAATCCTCCTGATGTCTGATAACTCTGGCTGGAAGAAGTGATAGGTGACATTGCTCTTTTTAGGAGCCATGATGCTGAAGACTGAGTAGAGATAGGTACTGATGATAATACTGAAGAAGGGGCCACTGATTGGCTGGTGCAGGTGATAGCTGAAGCAGATAGCTAAACTGAAGCAGGTGCTGATGAAGATAGGTCACTACTGAAGATGGGGTCAAAACTAGCCAAAAGTGAAGATGGATACCCTGAAACACAAATAAGCAAATGTCAATATGATGCAATGTTTATGTATGCAAATGATATGCAAGGGTCTGTGACTGAGCTGGATCTGATCAAAATGTCCTGATATAGGTCCAAGTGTATTCAAGAATTCCAGATGGAGGTCTATAAATCCAGTAACCAAGGTTGGGGACTCAAATAAAGAGCCACATGTCCAGGGTTTTAGAATCACAAGAACTGTCCCAAAATGGAGTACTCTTAACAAACAAAGTAACAAGGTATTCTGAGGCCAAGGTACCTGCAAACCTGTAAACAGCCCAACCCCCTCACAGGTGGTGTTCTAAAACAAGGATCCTCAGACTTGGATCAGTTATGAGAAGTGTAAACACTTCTAACCCGGAGGTACAGTGTTTACAATAACCATAACAATTCCTCCTCTAATTCACCTCAGTTTCTGAAGGTCAATACTAAAAGTCATCCAGACTTAGCAGGCTTCCCAGATAGCCCTAGCATTGCAGGAAATCTGCAACACAGAGTTCTCAAGAAGAAACCCATATCTGAACCGTGTTTCATATTCCCGCACCAGACCGAAATGGAATGGGAAAGAATATGATTCACTCTAGCCTAGGTGTCACTCAGGTCCCAGGTATAGGACCTTAACTCTCAATGGAACACCCACCCACCAAAGCAAAACCAGATCCAGCCAGACAGCATGACAGTATGATATATGAAAAGCAATAAAGAAAGCAGTAAACAACTGTACATAAAGCAAAAATAAATACAAAAATACAAACACAAATAAGCACATAACACCCCAGTAAACATAAATCAATCAAGCGCTAGGAGGAACCCACAAAAAGAACCAGAAGCCCTGGTTACAATATAAGGCTCCCCAGCAGAGTCGCCAAGCTGTCGCTCCCACTAAACGAAACCGGGTCAAATAGGGTACAGACGCGAACGGTCGGCGAGAGGGACAGTGAGAACACACAGTCGTGAACTCACTGGAGAATGAATAGAGTCGCCAGCTAGGCATTTTTATCCCGGAGGAAAGGCAATGCTGCATAGACCTAGAAAGAGATGGATAAGACGGTTGCGAACCAGAGAGACTGAGAAAGGGGGTTGGTTACAACCTGGGAAGGTATTAGCACCCAGATTGTCCGCCATACTCGACGGGATCCACGCTTGAAAGATTTGGGTTTTAAAGGGGGAGTGTCAGTGCAATTTGTGTATAGAATAGCTGGAAAAGATGTACAGGTGTCAGTGTAAAGTGTCAGTGTAAGAACAGGAGTGAAATGCTCAAGATCATGAGGCTAAAAGAATGAGGCTAGAAAGAGGGGGGAATATACAGAGACTTTTTGTTCGATAACTGTTAAGTTATGCCTATGTATCCTCTCGTGCAATGAGGAAGTCAGAACACCGTATTTCGACCCAAAGAGACTGAAAGATGAATTGACTTGTGAACTGCTTACTTGCCTATGCTCAAGTGTATGACCCGTCTGGCTCAGGTGCAAACTGTCTTGCATTAGACGGAAGAAGCAAGTTCTCGGTTGTGAGTGAGGGTGATGAGAAAAGAATCCCGAAGGAGACGATTATTGTCTGTTTTTGTGTTTTCAGTCTTTTATTGCTTTTGAAAGTTTGTCATAAGTTAATGAGCTTAAGCCTAAACCAATGGGTTAGTAAACTCATCACATCTTCCCTCTGATTAGGGGTAATGAGAGTACCTTAAGTGTGAAGTCAGATTCTCACACTTAATCACCTTTGATGCAGCATTAAGATCATTAACCTACTTGTGATTATTTAGATGTTTTTGGTGTTTTTGTTTAGTGTTAAGTAATGAGGTTAAGCCATAATCCAGGATTAAACAGACTCATTACACCATCCTAATAGAAGGATAATAGATGAGGATGTTTAAGCTGAGGAAAGCTCCTCAACTTAATCCATGATTAGGGATTAAACTCATGACAAAACAAGCCTTTATTAAGTGGATTTTATTTAATGGTATGATGATGAAGTGAGTTTTATGATTTGTAAGACAACTTGAGGGGGACTTGTCCATTAACACTAGGGTTAGTCCTTTTTAACCAATTAAGGAAGAATTAGAACCCTAATGCAAGGCCCAAGTTACAAGTGTGATGTCTTGATGATTATTAGATGGATTGATTAAAGGATTTAAACACATTAAGGGTTTAACACTTAGGATTAAAGTTATACACTCCATCCTAAGATAAGGATGCAGGCATAAGCTTAATCACAAAGTCTTAAAGCCTTTAGGGTTTAATCCCTGATTATGAGGTGAGAAGGGAAGACTCAAAGAGACACAAAGGTAAAGCTAAGAGGGGAGACTAATCAAAACCCTAATCATTGTCATGCTTGGTTGTTCCTAAGGTTTGTGAGGTTTTACAAGAGAAGTCTTCAATGGAGCCACCAGGAAGCAGATGAAAGGATCAAGAGAAGCAAAGTGACTTGCTTCATTCAAGAAGTCAAGTCACTTGAAGGAAGAAAGTAAGAGGAACAAGAATGGGCAAGCTCAAACTCAAACACATATAAAAATGCAGCAAGGGATGCAAGAGAGATGAAAAGAAAAGTTATGAGAAGTGAAGGAAAATTCACTTCCCAAATCACTTACCACCTGAAAAGGTTAGAAAAGAAATGCAATGCAATGCAAGATGAGATGAAATGACATGGTGAGAAACAAAACCAGAGGCATACTCATGATGCAAATGATGTTATGAGATGCTACAAAAATGAGGCAGCACATGGAAATGGTCATACAAGTTCATGGATGCAAATGGTGCAAGTTAAGAAGCATGAACATACATGAAAAGTTATGAAGCATACAAGGCAAATGACATGGCAAATGCAAGATGCAATGATCAAGCATGCTTTCTATATGTCTTATGATGTCAAATGAATCAAATGGAGGCTTGAAATGTCATGGCAAGTCATGCTATGCAAGAGAATGCAAGATGGATGCAAATGGAAGCCCAAATTAGGGTTTATGAACCAAACATCAAACAAAAACCAAAAACAGAAGCAAACCCTAAGATAAAAAATGGAAAATGCCACTCAAAAGGCCCCTAATCTTATACTAAACCAATGTCCAAAGGGGAGGTCTCAACTCTTAACCACTCTTAAGTTATGATTTTTACAAGTTATTAGGGTTTTTAGGGCTTCTAAACAAAAGAAATGCCAAACAAATTGAAAATGAGGAATCAAAACATGACCATTTTATCTCAAAAACTACATGCCAAACACAATGCAATGCAAGAAGAATCAATGTCCAACTCTTCATAGATAGGCAGAAATGATTTTTTGAACTTAGGATCAAGATAATGCACAAAAATGATTTTAATTCAAAGAAAAATTCTCAAAATGCATCAAGATCAAAAAAGAAATTTGGTTTGAAGGTTGGACAATGTCTCTAAATGTCTTAGAACATTTCATGAATTTTTTGGTGATTTTTAAATACCTAAAAGTATTTTTAATAAATTAATTTTCATTAATCAATTAAAAATAATCCTTTAAATATTTAAAAATACTTTTTTAATGATAAAAATGAAAATAAAAATATTTTTGTGCCATAAAAATTATTAAAACCCATGAGAAAAAGTTTCATAATTTTTAGATATTTTTTACTATTTTAAATAAAATATGCAAATAAAATGAAAAGAAATTAAAATAAATTGAGATAAATGGAAAGTATGCTCAATGAAGCGTCCAGATTGAATCTGGGCTTGGGAGGTTTGACCTGGCGCGCATCTGGACGGCCCAGGTTCAAACTTCCCTAAACTCAATTAATCAAATAATTAACATTTAATTAAATACGGATTAGGGCTAATGATCAGATCTCCACCACTCAATGCACGCGGGAAAAGAGAATCGCACGGCCTAAATTCAAACTTGCCCCTAAACCCTAATTAACTCATTAATGACCTTCAGGCGACCGGAGAAGACTTCCGGTCGTCTTCTCCGGCCAGCTCCCTCCCTGAAAAATGCTAACTCTCACCCAAGCTCACTAAAACCTAATTTTCTTGCCCAGAAATCATCCCCACGCATCATATAACCAGAATCCATAGCCAAAACAAATTTATTTTACACAACAAAGCTGAATCGAAGCAAAAGGGATTTAGGTCAAAAAATTTCAGGAACATCATACATGCTCAAAACTCAATGATTTTCGAAACCAAACACATCATCATGACCAGTGGAACATGGAGAACCAATTAAGAACTTAAAAACAAACTCCTGGGAAAAAAGTTCATGAAGCTCACCTGAACTGGAGCTCTGATCTCTGGCACTTTCTGGCTAGTTCTTTGGCTCAAACAGGTCCCAATGATCCCCCTTTGAAGCTTTGGATACTTGGTTGGAGTTTAAACAGCCTCCTGAGTGAATTTGCAGAAGCTCTGACCAAGGGAGTGTGAAAATCGTATTTGAGATATGGAGGGTCTCAGGCCAAAACAATGGTTGGTTTCTGGTCAATGAAGCAAGGTGAGTTGATGTGTGTAATTTGTTTGGGTGTTTATGGCTTGTGTAGACAGATTCGAAAGCTTTTGCTTTATGGAGTGAAAATGGAGAAGTGAAGCTATGGCTGGTTTCAGGCCTGGGTCTTGTTGGTTTGGGGTCTATGAGACATGGTGAATTGATTAGTGGAAGTTGTTCTTGTGTTTGTTAGCTGTGGAGAGTGATTCGAAGAGTTTTGCTTGAGAGGGTGATTTTGTGAATGGTGTCTTGTGGCTTGTTTCAGCTTGGCCTCCTCTATGAAATGGCTTGCAAATGGATAGTATATTTTAATCCTATAGGTCAGATGATTTGACATGGCCTCTATTGATTGGTAAGTTTGCTTTTGCCAAAAGTCCACTCTTTGTGTAAGAGAAGTATGGCTTGGTTCTAGGCTAGTACAAGGCATGGGGCTGCGCAGCAAGGCTGAGGGGAAAGGCTAGCCAAAGTCAGCATCCAATGTTGCAAGTTGTAGGAAGTGTGATGAGTGGTTTTGCAAGTTGGCACACTTTTGAAACTTCATGGAAAAGTCTTGTTACACAAACCATAACCATGTGAAACCTTGGTCCAATTCTGATTTTTAAGGCTCATAGAATGTTTGTGTAATGGTTTGAAGTGAATTAGAAGTTACAAATGGCATTGGTTCATGGTTTTGCAAAATTCACATTTGGTGCACATCTTGAAAATCAATGATTTTTGCCAACTTTGTCACACCATAACTTTTGATCCAAGAAGAATTTGATCATGTTCTTGTACTTTTTGAAAAGGGAAAAATGTATTCTACAACTTTCATGACCAAAGTTTTTCCATTTGAAGCATTTTTGGATCATGAATCAAGGCTTGAAAAATGACCTAAAATGAAGCATTCTTGAAAAGTCAACTATGCCCAAAAATTCAACACTTGCAAAAACTCCAAATTATTGAATTTTATGAACCTCAACCTTCTTCCATGATCAAATACAGATCATATACACTCAAAATGATGAAGATCACCCATTGGTTGGGTCATTGGGGGCCTCAGATGCCCTGATTTTACACTGACTTGTCCAGAAAGTCAACCCTTGATCAGATGACTTCCCCATGGAATTTCTTCATGAAAATTGATATGCATACTCCCTATACCATATAGAGATCAATAGAACCAAGAATGACCAAAAAATTTGGGGTCATGGCCTCTGAAACCAAAACCCTAATTTTAGGTCAACTGTGCAGTCAAATCTGGCTCTGCATCCATTCCAAACCCAGTTCTTGTGATTCTTTTGAAATATTGACTTTTAGGGGATGTAATATGATATAAGAACACACATGGACCCCTTTGAAGTGATTGGTGGCCTTTGGAGTGGCCCAAGAAGCTCTTGGATTGCTCAGATCACAAACCCTAGGTGCAGATGACTTAGAAACTGTGCAATGAATCAAAAATGAGATATGAGATGATATGATTGTGTTTATGCATATGAAGAGATCACAAGCCATGGTGTGAATGGGTGAGGGCAAATTTGGGGTGTTTACAGGGACGGCCATCGGATGAGCATGATGGAGGACGACCATCAAGAGGTGGAGGACGACCACCTAGCAGGGGATGGCTGCTCTCAAGGTTTATCATGACATAGGACGAATGCCAGATAACCAAAATCAACAATGGGGACGGCCATTGGATAAAATGATGAAGGACGATCATCAAAAGGTGGAGGACGACCACCTAGCAGGGGACGGATGCTAAAAATCAACGATGGGGACGGCCATCGGAGGAGCATGATGGAGGACGACCATCAAGAGGTGGAGGACGACCACCTAGCAGGGTACGGCTGCTCTCAGGGTTTATCATGACACAGGATGAGTGTCAGATAAAAAGGAAAATTTTCTCTGTTGGCGATCTACCGGGGAATAGTAAACACGAACGAGTATTTACATCCAAGAAACAAAGGGTATAAGTGTTTGGTATTGTGTATAGAGCAAAGATGCGGACGAGCATCCTTAAGACTATGATACGGACGAGTATCATGTAGAAACAAACGCTTGACGCATGTTCTGAGATGATGGTACGGACGAGTACCAACGAGTTAACAAAGAACAAGGACTAGTGCCGAATCTGAGGGGATATGAATGGTATATACAAGATACGGACGAGTATCTGCATGAGTGTAACATGAGTAGTGAGTATGAGTATTGTATAGATGAGTGTTTATCTGCTGGGGAGGGTGACACGGACGAGTGTCAGGAGAGGAAAGTATAATAATATCAACAAGTATATGGGTTGTAAAAGTGCAGGCAACTGCGCTGGGTATACGACACGGACGGGTGTCAAGAAAGTGTATATAGGTATATGTGAGTGCAAAGAGGATGTCTTCGGCTTTCTGCTGGGGTATGACACGGACGGGTGTCAGGAAGTATCTGTAATACGGGTGGTGTTGTTTGCAAAGAGTGTTTGGGCGACTTTACTGGGGAAAGATGATACGGGCGGGTGCCAAAAGGAGTATATACTGGCGTTTGTGATTTGTGAGGCAGCTGCTTTTGCCGGAGGTTCTGGTGGGGATTCTTCTGTGCGTTGGTGAACTGTCATTATTCACAAGTATTGATTCAAAACATGGCTTATGATTATTCTATGTGTTGGATCTTTGCCATAATGCTCCGTGTTGAAACGGAATGCTACGCTTTGTGGGTGACTATGATGCGAATGCTATGATTGTGCAAAGATACCAAATCGGGATCCGGGTCCCGTTGCTGCGAAGATCTTCGATCATTCTGTTGAAGTGGATATCCCAGCTGGGGATGAGATCATTGGTAGATCTGATGAGATGCTATCTGCTTGGGGAAATGGGTCATTGGTAGACCTATTCCAATAAATGAAAGACCCAGCTGGGGTTTGTAGAAGCTTTCTTCACTCTGTTGTGATTCCTTCATGCGTTGCTCTTCTGGACAGAGACTGGAGCTCTGTGGGGAGATGGCAGAACTATGCCGGGACTTCAAGATCCAACATCACAATTCTTCTCCTTACAGGACAAAGATGAATGGCGCTGTTGAGGCAGCTAACAAGAATATCAAGAAGATTGTGCAGAAGATGGTGGTTACCTACAAAGATTGGCATGAAATGCTACCGTTTGCCTTACATGGGTACCGAACGTCAATCAGGACATCCACTGGGGCAACACCGTATCAGCTTGTGTATGGTATGGAAGCAGTCCTACCGGTCGAAGTTGAGTTACCATCTTTACGGGTATTGATGGATGTCAAGTTGAACGAGGCAGAATGGGTCCGATCCCGATACGAGAAACTGAATCTGATTGAAGAGAAGAGATTAGCTGCAATCTGTCATGGGCAGCTGTATCAGAAAAGAATGAAGAAAGCCTTCTATCAGAAAGTCAGGCTCCGAGAGTACCAAGTAGGAGATCTTGTGCTGAAAAGACTCCTCCCTCCTCATACAGACCACAGGGGCAAGTGGACTCCGAATTATGATGGCCCATTCATAGTAAAGAAAGTTTTCTCCGGTGGAGCACTGATGCTCGGTACTATGGATGGTGAAGACTTCCTGTCCCCTGTGAATTCAGATGCAGTTAAAAAATACTTCGCATAAAATGACCCGCTGGACATAAAAACAGAATGCAAGTCCAGGCAAAAAATAGGGCATCCCGGCGAGTCAAAAACAGAATAAAAGACTCGGGCAAAATAAGGGAAAATAAATAAAAAAATGTACACCCGCTAAGTTGAAAAGCCGCATTGGACAACTCAGGCAAAAATGGGTATCCCGGTGGATTGAAAACCCGAAAGGGCGATCCACGCAAAATAAGGGGATAAGCGGACAAATGCATTCTGAATTCATCTGTATCACTTACAACATGATAAGCTTCGAAAGGTTCGAGCGTCGGTCAGAATCAGCCTTCTTTAGAAAGCAAGACGAGAAGAACGTCAAATGTCATACGAGTCATAGCAAAAGGGAAGCTCCTTGAAGCGTCATCAACATTGCCGACATCTTTTTGTTTCTCAATTTGTAACGATTTCCTCATTTCAGGGGATCTATTTCTTTGGCTGTATCTTGCCAATTCAGGGCACACAAATTAATAAAATCAGACTTTCAGTCACACACTGTCTCGTACTCTTTTATTTGCAAAAATGTCCGATGTCATTAATTTGTTGATCGCATAAATACAGATGCGTCTTTCCTAAACTACATGCTTGCAGGAAACATGCTTACTCCCGGGAGTGTCTAAACTCCTATGATGGAATCCAGTAAGGGATACCTCGGGGTACTTGTGCGTTTTTTTGTCTTTACAGGATTGCAGGAATCCAAAGCGCAACTTGGGGCATGAAGGCTTCTCCCCAGTAGGCTGCCAAATCATTGTTTCCTCAACATACCTTCCAAACAGCACCAGAGATGCTTTCTCCCCATCAGAGTTGACAGGCATCACTTCTCCAACATTTCCTTCAAAGAGCAGCACCAGAAGGTGTTCATATCCCCAGCTGAGTTGTCAAGTATCGTCCTCAGCAGGATCCCCACAGAAATCTCTAAGAAGATCTTTCAATGATCTTTCTCATTCCCCAGCCAAGTACTAGACCGGGAACCATTGCCCCACAGAGTCCCAATCCAGCAAAGCAATACCTAAAGATCCCACAACAGAGTGATGAAAGCTTCCACAGGCCCCAGCTGGGTCTCTCATTACCAAGACAGGTCTATCAGTGACCTACTTCCCCATGCAGAGTCGGATGTGTCAGATCTACCAATGATCTCATCCCCAGCTGGGATATCCACTTCAAGAAGATCAGCCACAACAACGGGATCCGAATCCCGGATTGATATCTTTGCATAATCATAGCATTCACATCATATTCTCCCCATAGAGCGTAGCATTCCGTCTAATACGGAGCATTACGGCAAAAATCAAACATATTGCATAATCATAAGCCATGTTCTGAATCAAACACTTGTAAATGCTGACAATCCATCAGCGATATACAGAAAACTCCCCAGATTCCCCGGCAGAGAGCCAAGGCACTTTCCCTGAAGATACAGAGACTTCCTGACACCCGTCCGTGTCATATCCCCAGTAGAAAGCCAAAGCGCCC
This sequence comes from Lathyrus aphaca, assembly GCA_963966055.1. Taxonomy (NCBI): domain Eukaryota; kingdom Viridiplantae; phylum Streptophyta; class Magnoliopsida; order Fabales; family Fabaceae; genus Lathyrus; species Lathyrus aphaca. The sequence continues at coordinate 170,039,874 of OZ014523.1, forward strand.
CCTTTGCACTCACAGATACATATCTATACAAATTCCCTGACACCCGTCCGTGTCCCCATCCCCAGCATAGTTGCCCAAATACTTTATAAACCGTACACTTGTTTATATTACACTTTTCTCTTTTTGTCACTCGTCCGTGTCACTCTCCCCAGCAAGTTAAACACTCGTCTATACACCACTCATACTTGTTACTTCTGTTTTACTCATACAGATACTCGTCTGTATCTTGTATATACCACTTATATCCCCTCAGATTCGACACTCGTCCGTGTTCTTTGTTAACTAGTTGGTACTCGTCCGTATCATCATCTCTGATCATGCGTCAAGCGTTTGTTTCTACCTGATACCCGTCCGTATCGTAGTCCTAAGGATGCTCGTCCGCATCTTTAATCTATGCACTGTGTCAAACACTTATGTCTTCTTGGATTTAGACACTCGTCTGTGTCTATTATTCCCCAGAAGAGTCCCAGCAAATCCCAATAAACTATTTCCTTTCTATCTGACATTCGTCCAATGTCATGATACCTTTTGGCAGCCGTACCCTGCCAGGTGATCGTCCTTCACCTTTTTGATGATCGTCCTTCATCACCCCCAGAGGAGTCTCTATTTATTAGAATCCCTCCTATCCGGCATTCGTCCTATGTCGCGATATTCTTAGCAGTCGTCCCCTTCTAGGTGATCGTCCTTCACCTTTTTGATGATCGTTCTTCATCATTCCATCTGATGGCCGTACCCATTGTTGATCTTGTTATCTGACATTTGTCCTATGTCATGATAAACCCCGATAGCAGCCGTCCCCTGCTAGGTGATCGTCCTTCACCTCCTGATGATCGTCCTTCATCATGCTTGTCCGATGGCCGTCCCCATCGTCGACCCCTTTTATCCGGCATTCGTCTTATGTCGCGATGTTTTTGGCAACCGTACCTTGCCAAGTGATCGTCCTTCACCTTAGATGACCGTCCCTCATCTTATCCCCAAAAAAGCAGCCGTCCCCCGCTAGGTAATCGCCCTTCACGTTTGATGACCGTACCTCATCACTTATTTCATTTATGTCGTGAGCTTGATGGTCGTCCCCATCATTTACCCTTAACCCCCAGAGAGTCTTTGTTGCTTTTTCTTGATGGCCGTCCCCATCATAATCTCCTATATTCCCAGCTTGTCGGCCGTCCCCGTCATTGCTTTTTTTCCCGCATCATTCCCCAGCATGTCGGTCGTCCCCGTCATTGCTTCATCCCCAGCAGTCGTCCTCTGCCCGACGGTCGTCCTCCATCGCCCGCACTTTATAATATACTTTATTTTCTTTTACAATCTATATCCCTTTTCTTCTTCATTCTGTGAGTGCAAATTTTGGACTGTCTTTGGTATTCAACCACAAGTTATCTTGCTTTCCTGTTAAGCCGTTGCTTACATCCTGCACAGCTAACTCATGTTTGAATAGGGGCAGCTGTAAACACCCCAAATTTGCCCTCACCCATTCACACCATGGATTGTGATCTTTTCATATGCATGAAATCAACCATAGCATCTCATACCACATTTTTGATTCATTGCATTGCTTCTAAGTCATCTACATCCTCTCAAAGTCAAGAAAGTCAAAGGATCACAAGAACTGAGAAAGGCATGGAAGCAGAGCCAGGCTTAACTGCACAGATGACCTAGAATTAGGGTTTTGGTTTCAAAGGCCATAACTCCAAATTTTTTGGTCATTCTTGTTTCTATTGGTCTCTATATGGTATAGGGATCATGCATATCAATTTTCATGAAGAAATTCCATGGGGAAGGCATCTGATCAAGAGTTGACTTCTTGAGCAAGTCAGTGTAAAATAAGGGCATCTGAGGCCCCCAATGACCCAACCAAAGGGTATTCTTCATCATTTTGAATGGGTATGATCTTTATTTGATCATAGAAGATGTTAGAAGTTCACAAAATTGAAGAATTTCAAGCCATTTGTAAAGTTGCCTTTTTGGGAAAGTGACTTGTAATGGAAACTTGCCATTTTGGGAAAGTTTTTCAACCCTTTCTTTTTTATTCAAAAATGCCTCAAATGAGAAAACTTTGGTCATGAAAGTTGTAGAATGGATCATTCCCTTTTCAAAAAGTACAAGAACTTGTCCTAATTCATTTTGGATCAAAAGTTATGGCTTGTCAAAGTTGGGAAAAATCACATAAATTCAAGTTTTGTACCAAAGAGGCATTTTGCAAAATGGTATGATCAAGCATTCTAAAGACTTCAAATGTGCACAAACTCTTCACAACATGCTCATATGACTTCTAAAAATCAGAATTGGCCCAAGAATTATGCATTTTGATGCTTTGAACTTCATGAATTTCCAAAGGGGCCAAAGATGTACCAACTTGCAAAAACTCATGAAGCCATGCCTCTACTTGTTACAGCTCACAAAATCTGGTCCACAAGAACTCCATGATCTCAGCTGAGCCAAACCATGCCCCTATCACAACCTCACACTTGCCCATACCTCAAGTACACCAAACTTGGACTTTATGCAAAAACACCCATACCAATCAGCATGTGCCACACCAACTATTCTGACCAATCAAGACTTTACAAACACACTCTAAGCAAGCAATTTCATATCATATTGAAGCCTGAGCACACACACAAGCCATAGCATACACAAAAATCCTCCATCTTGCATTTTCTATCGAATCCATTAACTCAGCCACCCATTCCTCAAATTTCTTCCACCATCCATCTCAAAACACTCCACTGGTCATCCCTGACCCTTCACCTTGCCTTGAAACCCCCTGAAACTGAAATACGATTCTCACCCCCCACTGAACAGAACCTCTTCAAACTCACAAACCAGCCACTCTAAACTCCAACCAAGCTCCAAAGCTTCATCAAGGGGATCATTGGAGCCATTTTGAAGCAAAGAAGCAGGCAGAAAGCTCCTGGATTGAAAGCTCAACCTCAGGTAACATGATGAACAAATTTTCCAGAACCATGATTTCTTGTTAGAATGTTGTTCTATATGTTTCCCTGATCATGGGGATCTATTTATTTTTGAAAATGAGCCAGAAATGAACATTTGGTGTTGTTCTGAAACTTTTGCCCTAGAATTTGTTTCCTTCGATTCTCACTGTGTGTTTAATATAAATTGTTTTTGACCCTGGATTCTTGTTACCCATTGATGGAGGTTTGATTCTGGAGATTTGGGAGTCTTGGGGATGCGTTTTGGGTGATTCAGGGGGGGGGGAGTTGAACGGAGAAGACGACCGGAGCTTATCTCCGGTCGCCTGAGTTTAATTAGCCCTAATCTCATTAATTAATCAACTTTGAATTTGGACCTTAGATCTTGTTGACCTCCATTGACTCCCGCGCGTGTGTGTGGCCAGGATTTGTCATTAAAGCCCTAAAACGTGTTTAATTAAGACTAATCAGGTTTAAGAAATTTTGAATCCCATAATTGATCTCAACCGTCCATGAGCGCGCGCAGTCTTTCCCTCCCCCCTGAGTTTGAATGCTGGCCCTTGATTGCGTTGACTCTCCCTTTTTATTCATTTTAATTTCTTTTATTTTCATTTCTTTTCCTCATTTTATTTAAAATAGCAAAAATCCTTTAAAAATTATGAAAATTTTTGTCAAAGATTTCATTAATTTTTAAAACCCAAAAATATTTTTATTTTTATATTTTGCACTGAAAATTATTTTAAAATCATTTAAATGATTATTTTTAATTAGTTAATGAAAATTAATTAATTAAAAATACATTTAGGTATTTAAAAATCACAAAAAAATTCACATTGCATCTAGAAAAATTTAGAAACATTATCCAACTCTCAAACCAAATTTCTTTTTTGTTCTTGATGCCTTTTGATCATTTTCATTGGAATTAAATTCATTATAAGGCAATATTTTGTTTCAAACTTTAAAAATTTCATTCTGCCTAACCATTGAGAGTTGGATGATGATTCTTCTTGCATTGCACTCTTCATAGCATGTAGTTCATAGGATAATTTTGGTTTGAATTGATCTTGCATTTTCAATTTGTTTGGTATTTTTCTTGATGAGATACCCCAAAACCCTATTAATCTTAGGAAATTCATAACTTACACTAGGTTAAGAGTTGGATCCTCTCCTTTGGGCAGTGAGCTTGTATAGGTTTAGGGTATCTTTGATTGCATTTTCAAATTTTTATCATGTCATTTACTTCTGGTTTTGGAATTTTGCTTTGTATGATGCATGAAACCCTAATTTGTACCTTCCTTTGCATCCATTTCACATTTGCTTGCATCCAATGACTTGCCATGACATTTTGTGCATCCCCATGATTCATAATGCATCTTAGAACATATTAGAATCATGTTTGATCATTGCATCTTTCATTTGCCATGTTATATGTCCATTACATCTCATAACTTTTCATGAACCTTCATGGTTCAATGCCTGCTTCATTTGCATCCTTATGCTTGTTTGATCATTCTCATGTCTTGCCTCATGTTTGTATTACCTCTTAGCATCACTAACATCATATAAATGCTTATGAGTTTGGTTTGCATCATGACATTTCATCCCATTTGCATTGCATTTCATTTCTTTTGGCTAATTTTTCAGGTGGTAAGTTGTTTTGAGAAGTGAATTTGCCTTCACTTCTCACAATCTCTTCTCATCTCTTATGCATCATTGCTGAATTTTATCTTGTGTATTGGATTGAGCTTGCTCATTCATGTTCATCTTACTTTCTTTCTTCAAGCAACTTGTCTTCTTAAGTGAAGCTTGTTGTTTTGCTTCTCTTTGCTTCTTGCTCCTTTCATCTGCTTCCTTCCTGGTGGTTTCTCTGAAGATCTTTTACTCTTAAGCCTCATAAACCCTAGGATCTCCAAGAATGATAACAATTAGGGTTTGATTAGTCTCCCATTTAGTTTCACCTTTGTGTCATCTTTGAGTCCTCTCTTCTCACCTCATAATCAGGGACTAAACCCTAAAGGCTTTAAGGCTTTGTGATTAAGCTTATGCATGCATCCTTCTATTAGGATGGAGTGTATAACTTTAATCCTAAGTGTTAAACCCTTAATGTGTTTAAATCCTTTAATCAATTCACTTAATAATCATCAAGACATCAAGCTTGTAACATGGGCCTTGCATTAGGGTTCTAATTCTTCCTTAATTGGTTAAGAAGGAATAACCCTAGTGTTAATGGACAAGTCCCCCTCAAGTTGTCTTAAAAATCATAAAAATCACTTCTTCATCTTACCATTAACTAAAATCCACCTTAATAAAGGCTTTGTTTTGTCATGAGGTTAATCCCTAATCATGGATTAAGTTGAGGAGTCTTTCTCAGCTTAAATGTTCTCATCTATTATCCTTCTATTAGGATGGTGTAATGGGTCCATTAAATCCCTGATTATGGCTTAAACTCATTACTTAACACTAAACAAAGATAACAAAAATATCTAATTAATCACAAGTAGGTTAATGATCTTAATCCTACACCATGGTGATTGAGTGTGAGGTGCTTACTTCATACTTAAGGTATTCTCATTACCCCTAATCAGAGGGAGGAAGTGATGAGTTTACTAACCCATTGGTTTAGGCTTAAGCTCATTAATTTATGACAAACTTCAAAAAGCAATAAAAGACTGAAAATACAAAAAACAAACAATAATCGTCTCCTCCGGGATTCTTTTCTCATCTCATTCAATCTTAACCGAGAACTTGCTTCTTCCGTCTAATGCAAGACAGTTTGCACCTGAGCCAAATAGGTCATACACTTGAGCATAGACAAGTAAGCAGTTCACAAGTCAATTTACCTTTCAGTCTCTTTAGGTCGAACTACGGTGTTCTGACTTCCTCATTGCACGAGAGAATACGTAGGCCTAACTTAACAGTTATCGAACAAAAGTCTCTGTATATTCCCCCTCCTTCCAGCATTATTCTTTGAGCCTCATAGTCTTGAGCTTTTCACTCTTTCTCTTGCACTGACACTTTCATATTTCACTTCACTTTCTTCCAGCACTGACACTTGCATTCTTTCCAGTCTTGATACACAATTTGCACTGACACTACCCCTTTAAAACACAAATCTTTCAAGCGTGGATCCCGTCGAGTACGACGGACAATCTGGGTGCTAATACCTTCCCAGGTTGTAACCAACCCCCTTTCTCAGTCTCTCTGGTTCGCAACCGTCTTATCCATCTTTTCTAGGTTTATGCAGCATTACCTTTCCTCTGGGATAAAAATGCCTAGCTGGCGACTCTTGTCTTTCTGAGTTCACCCTTGTGTGTACTCTCTTCTTCGCCGACCGTTCACGTCTGTACCCCATTTGACCTAGCCTCATTTTGGTGGGAGCGACACCTATCAACAGAATACACCGGTACCCGACATAAAACAACCTTCTGAGACTCCAGATGGATCAAGTTCAGCAAGACTTGAATGAAGTAAGGACCCAAATGGCCAATGAGAGGGTTGAGATGAGGAATCAGATGACCTAATTCATGACTCTAATGACTGGTTTAGCTCAGAGCCAGGAAAGACTAAGGGAGTTGGTTGAGAGACAAACTCCTGAAGAACACCATCCAGGTACAGGGGGTACCAGTAACAATGATCACGTGCAACCTCGCACTGATCCACCAGAGTTTGGGCATCATCTAAACCTGGAAATCAATGCCATAAGGAATACTCAGGGTAACACTGCTGGAGGAAGGGTCTTGCAAGAGGATCCTCAAGAAGAGCAGTTCACAGTGGTTAGGGCCTATGATGAGGTTTACGCCCGTCGGTTAGATGAAATTGCAGAGAAGCTGAGGTTTCTTGAATCCCAAAATTCCCTAGGTTTTGATGTAATGGACATGGGATTGGTGGAAGGGGTGAGAATTCCTCACAAGTTCAAACCCCCGTGTTTTGAAAGATATAATGGCACATCATGCCCATGCACCCACCTTCAATCATTCTTGGGAAGGTTAAAAGCATACACCATGGACGAAAAGTTATGGAAGTTTTACTTCGAGGATAGTCTAACAGGGGCATCCCGAGAATGGTATTCCCATTTGACCAGAGCCACAGTAAGGAACTGGAAGGACTTGGCTGAAGCTTTTATCCGTAAGTATAAGTATAACCTGGACATGGCTCCAAACAGGACCCTTCTAATGGGAATGTCTCAATCTTCCCGTGAAAGCTTTAGGGAATATACCCAAAGGTGGAGACAACTTGCTGCTGCAGTTCAACCTCCCATGTCCGAAAGAGAAATGGAAGACATGTTCATGAATACTCTCCAAGGAACCTACATTGACATATTGGCCGCATTTTCTTCTACCAGCTTTGCAGATGTGGTGATAGCTGGGGAAAGAATAGAGAGCCTACTGAAGATGGGAAAGATCTCTGATAACGGTGCCAGTTCAAGCAGTACAAGGAAACCATTTGCTGGGCCCTATAGATCTGGTGAGACAAACTCTATGCACATGGGAAGAGGGAGACCCCAATACTTGCCCAGAACAATTGCTGCTGTTACTATCCCTGCTCCACCTCCTCAGTATACTCAACAACCACAACACTTTCCGCAACAACAACAATTTCCTCAACAGAGATCATACAACAACAATAACAACAACGCCCTTTTCAACAGCGGCCATCTCAGGTCAACCGGGTAATTGACCCATTCCAATGCCATATGCTACACTACTGCCACAACTCCTAAAGCTCAATCTAGTTGAGTTGAGGACATTGGCTCCACCTGATCCTCAAAACCTTCCAAGAAACTACGATGTCAACGCTAGGTGTGATTTTCACTCTAATGCACCTGGTCATTCTACGGAAAAATGGAGGGCTCTGCACATAAAGGTTCAGGATATGGTAGTTTCAAAGGCCCTAAACTTTGCACCACCTCCCAATGTCATGAAAAATCCTATGCCAAGCCACAATGGGCCAAGGTTTAATGCCATAGAGGAAGGCTCACCCATGAGTTTAATAGAAGATATTGCAGGTATTCAGACACCTCTGGCAGAGGTTAAAGCCCAGCTTTTAAAATGCCAAGTGTTTCCAGGTTGTGAGGCCTGTTGTGAATTATGCAAACTTTCCGAGAATGGATGTGCGAGCTTAAGGAGTGGAATTAATGGCTTGATCAGAGAAGGAATTCTGCAAATTACCACAATTTCTTCTACAACACCAGCAACTCCTTTGTCAACAACAAGTGATTCTTCTACAGCTGCAACAACCATTGTTCCTACTGATTCATCTACAACTTCAGCAACCATTTCTTCCTTCACTTCAACAAACAACAGTTCCACTCCATCTCCTTCTACAACTTCAGCAACTACCAACAATGATGTTTCCACTGTCACAATTTATTATGACCCGGCAACGGTCCCGAATTCCAGCAACTTTCAACAATCTCAACAATAATCCCAACAAAGCTTCAATTCACCTCCACCAACATCTGCCAGAGGTCCTGTTAGTATTTTCTATGATCCATAGACTATTACAGTCCCAACATCTGCTGCAGTGAGCCCATTCACTATCACGGTGCATGGGCCAGTCCCATATGATAAAGACAGTGTTGTACCATGGCATTATGGTGCTGACCTTTACTGCAACGGAGAGAAAGTCCTTCTTGATTCTCTAGTTCTCATTCCCCAAGTGGACAATGTCGGGGGAGGCGGAGGCTTCACCCAAAGCGGACGTCCCTTCATGTCACAAGTTCCCAGAAATAACACTGAGGCAGAGGCTGCTGCCAAAGCCAAAGGGAAGAGTGTGATACCTGAAGAATCTACACCAAAAGAAACTCATAAGTCATCCTTCGATCAAGATGTGGATGAGTTTATGAGAATTATTAAAAGAAGCGAATATAAAGTTGTGGACCAGCTCCACCAGACTCCTTCAAAGATCTCAATCTTATCTCTGCTGTTGTGTTCCGAAGCCCATCGGGATGCACTACTCAAAGTTCTTCACGCTGCCTACGTGCCAGAAGAGATCACAGTAAATCACCTGGAAACAGTAGTGTCAAATGTCAACACTAGCCATGGGCTAGGTTTCACTAATGCTGATTTAACGACCGAAGGACGTCACCACAACAAAGCTTTTCACATAACCCTGGAGTGCAAAGGAGGTGTACTCTCTCATGTTCTTGTAGACATTGGGCCCTCACTCAATGTCTTACCCAAGAAAGCTCTTGTCAAGCTCGAATATGATGGGATAGCTCTCCAGCCAAGTAACCTTGTGGTCAGGGCTTTTGATGGCTCCAAAAGATCTGTTCTCGGAGAGGTGGAGCTGCCAGTGATAATCGGTCCACAAGTCTTTAAGACCATTTTCTACGTGATGGACATACAGCCTGTTTACAGCTATTTGTTAGGTCGACCTTGGATTCATGCCGCAGGCGCAATAACGTCGACCCTTCACCAGAAACTGAAGTATAAATGGGAAGGACAGATTATCACCATCTGTGGTGAGGAGGACATATTTTTTAGCCAGCTGGCTACATACAAGTATATTGAGATGGATGGTGAAATCCATGAGACAATGAGCCAAGGGTTCGAGGCCCTGAATGTCAATGAGGCGACTGAAGTATTTGTTGCATCCCAGGAGGATAGGATGGGTACTTCAATTGTCTCCTATCAGCAAGCCCGAAAGGTTGTTGAAGACGGTAATGCCCAAGTATGGGGCAAGCTGCTACCAGTGGAGAAAAAGGAAGATAGATTTGGTTTGGGTTACAGACCATTCCGAAAAGATAAATCAGAGGCTGCCAAAGAGCCCAAGTTCATCAGTGGGGGGATGCTCACCCCAGATGCTGTTAACAACCTGGAAGACGAGGCAAAAAGCGACCGCAACCTGGAGAGCTGGATACATCCAAGGATCCCGGGGCACCAAGTCCTTAACTGGTCTTCCTAGGAAATTATAAGGGTTACTCCTGCAGAGTAATTATTATTTCCTGTCTTTTTAGCATGCATCAAGTTCTACATCTTGCCCAAGGTGTCAGGACTCATTTTGTAATAGGTCCATATTGTAATTTTGTGCAAATGGATTAATCAATGAATATCGGACATCTTTTACAAACGAGTCTCTTTTTCGCTCACTGCCTTTTCATTTTTCACTTTTGTACAAAACAATAAAATGGCAATGTTTTCAAAATAAATAACTTCATTTTCCCTTTTTCTAAACAAGATTAAAACTGATCACTAAAACGAACCAATCTCAACCCTTGCAGAGATTATCCTCCAGATTGCACCGACAACAGCACTGCTATGATCTTGTATGACTTCGACAATCCAATTAATCAAGCTGATAAAGGGGTTGAAGAAGACTATGAGTTACCTAAAGAGTTAGCCAGGTTGTTGAGGCAAGAAGAGAAAGTGATTACTCCTCATCAGGAGGAGGTTAAGACAGTTAATCTTGGTACTGAAGAAGACTTGAAAGAAGTGAAGATTGGGGCCGGTCTGCAAGATTCAGTGATGGAACAACTTATTGAAATGCTTCGAGAATACGTCGACGTCTTTTCTTGGTCCTATCAAGACATGCCAGGTCTGGATACTAATATTGTTATGCACAAGCTGCCTTTGAAGGAAGATTGTCCTCCAGTAAAGCAAAAGCTACGTCATACTCATCCGGATATGGCCATGAAGATTAAGGAAGAAGTACAAAAAGAGTGGGACGTCGGTTTCCTTGCTGTGACTAGTTACCCTCCGTGGGTCGCTAACATTGTACCAGTGCCTAAGAAGGATGGCAAAGTACGGATGTGTGTGGATTATCGGGATCTGAACAGAGTAGCCCAAAGGAGGATTTCCCATTACCTCACATTGATGTATTGGTTGACAACACAACTCAGTTCTTGGTATTTTCTTTCATGGATGGTTTTTCCGGGTATAATCAGATCAGGATGTCACCCGAAGACATGGAGAAAACTACCTTCATCACACCTTGGGGCACATTCTATTATAAGGTAATGCCTTTTGGACTGAAGAATGCCGTTGCGACTTATCAACGGGCTATGGTAACGTTATTCCACGATATGATCCACAAAGAAATTGAATGTTACGTGGATGACATGATTTCCAAGTCCCTCACTGAAGAAGATCATCTGGTAAATCTGCTGAAGTTGTTCAAGCGTCTGAGAAAGTACCAGCTGAAACTAAACCCCAACAAATGCACATTCGGGGTACGTTCCGGTAAACTGCTAGGATTCATTGTAAGTGAAAAAGGAATTGAAGTTGATCCTGACAAAGTCAAAGCCATTCAGGAGATGCCTGCACCAAGGACTGAAAAGAAAGTTTGGGGTTTCTTAGGTAGATTGAACTACATATCAAGGTTCATATCTCACTTCACTGCAACCTGTGAGCCCCTGTTCAAATTGTTAAGAAAGGAACAGACAGTCAGGTGGAACGAAGATTGTCAGAAGGCTTTTGACAAAATCAAGGAGTACTTACAAGAACCTCCAATTCTTATGCCTCCGATTGAAGGAAGACCTCTAATAATTTACCTGACAGTATTAGAAGGATCAATGGGGTGTGTGTTGGGCCAGCATGACGAGTCTGGTCGAAAAGAGTATGCAATATACTACCTAAGCAAAAAGTTTACCGACTATGAACAACGTTATTCACTGCTCGAGAAAACTTGTTGTGCTTTAGCGTGGGCTGCTCGCCGACTGAGACAGTATATGTTGACTCACGCTACCTTATTGATCTCAAAGATGGACCCCGTCAAGTACATATTTGAGAAGCCAACACTTACCGGAAGAGTTGCAAGATGGAAAATGATTCTGACAGAGTATGACATTTAGTACACATCTCAAAAGGCCATCAAAGGCAGTGTATTGTCTGACTATCTAGCTGAGAAACCCTTTGACGATTACCAGCCAATGAGATTTGACTTCCCTGATGAGGACATCATGTTCCTAAAAGCAAAAGATCATGAAGAGCCTGTTCACACTGAAGGGCCTGACCCAGAAAAAGAATGGACAATGATGTTTGATGGGGCTGTCAATATGAATGGTCGTGGAGTTGGTGCAGTGCTCATTACACCTAAAGGAGTTCATATGCCTTTCTCGGCAAAACTCACCTTTGCATGAACTAACAACGAAGCTGAATACGAAGCCTATATTATGGGACTTGAGGAAGCCATTGACCTCAGGATCAAGACGTTAATTGTATTCGAAGATTCAGCTTTGGTAATCAATCAAACTAACAGGAAATGGTACACCCACCAAGAGCATCTGATTCCATACCGTGACTATACGAGGAGATTATTGACTTTCTTCACAATAGTCAAACTTGAGTATATCCCTCGAGACGAAAATCAGTTTGCAGATGCTTTAGCTACTATTTCCTCCATGATCAAGGTTCAGACTGCCAATTATGTGCCTCGGATTTCGGTATCCAGACTTGACCGACCAGCATACGTATTCTCCGTGGACACTGCTAAAGATGACAAGCCTTGGTTCCATGACATCAAATGCTTCTTAGAGGATCAAACATACCCACCTAGGGCATCATCCAATGATAAGAAGACATTAAGAATACTGGCCGGTAGTTTCTTCCTTAATACTGATGGTTCATTATACAAGCGAAACTTTGACATGGTTCTTCTCAAATGTGTTGATAAGAAAGAAGCAGACTTGTTGATGCACGAGGTGCATGAAGGATCTTTCGGTACCCATGCTGGAGGACATGCAATGGCTAAGAAATTGTTACGATCAGGTTACTACTGGATCACAATGGATGCAGACTGTTGTGCCTATGCTAGAAAGTGCCACAAATGCCAGATTTACGCAGATAAAGTGCATGTGCCCCCAAATCCGTTGAATGTGATGTCTTCACCCTGGCCTTTTGCCATGTGAGGCATTGACATGATTGGAAAGATCGAACCGACAACTTCAAATGGCCACAGATTCATCCTGGTAGCCATTGATTACTTTACCAAGTGGGTTGAAGCAGCTTTGTATGCAAACGCCACCAGACAAGTGGTAGCCAGATTCCTGAAAAGAGACATCATTTGTCGATATGGAGTACTCGAGAGAATCATTACTGACAATGGTTCCAATTTGAACAACAAAATGATGGCAGAACTATGTCGGGACTTCAAAATCCAACATCACAACTCTTCTCCTTACAGGCCAAAGATGAATGGCGTTGTTGAGGCAGCTAATAAGAACATCAAGAAGATTGTGCAAAAGATGGTGGTAACTTACAAAGATTGGCATGAAATGCTACCATTTTCCTAGCATGGGTATCGAACCTCGATTATAACATCTATTGGGGCAACTTTGTATCAACTTTTTATGGTATGGAGGCAGTCCTACCCGTTGAAGTTGAATTACCCTCCTTACGGGTACTGATGGATGTCAAGCTGAATGAAGCAGAATGGGTCCGTTCTCGGTACAATCAACTGAATCTGATCGAAGAAAAGAGATTAGCTGCAATCTATCATGGGCAGCTATATCAGAAAAGGATGAAGAAAGCCTTCGATCATAAAGTCAGGCTTCGGGAATACCAAGTAGGAGATCTTGTGCTGAAAAGACTCCTTCCTCCTCATACAGACCACAGGGGCAAGTGGACTCCAAATTACGATGGTCCATTCATAGTGAAGAAGTTTTTCTCTGGTGGGGCACTGATGCTCACTACTATGGATGGTGAAGATTTCTTATCCCCTGTGAATTCAGATGCAGTTAAAAAATACTTCGCATGAAAAGACCCGCTGGACATAAAAACAGAATGTAAGTCCAGGAAAAAATAGGGCATCCCGGCGAGTCAAAAACAAAATAAAAGACTCGGGAAAAAATAAGGGAAAAATTGAAAAAAAAATGTACACCCGCTGAGTTGAAAAGCCACATCGGACAACTCAGGCAAAAATGGGTATCCCGGTGGATTGAAAACCCGAAAGGGCGATCCACGCAAAATCAGGGAACAAGCGAACAACTGCATTCTGAATTCGTCTATATTATTCACAACACGGCAAGCCTCGAAAGGATAAAATGTCGGTCAGAATCAACTTTCCTCAGAAAGCAAGATGAGAAGAACGTCAAGGTCATACTGGTCATAGTAAAGAAAGCTCACCAGAGCGTCGTCAACATTGCCAACACTTTTACTCTTTCTTAATTTGTAACAATCTCCTCATTCCAGGGGATCTGTTTCTTTGACTTTATCTGCCAATTCAGGGCACCTATATTAATAAAATCAGAGTTTTCAATCACACCTCGTTGCGTACATTTTTGTTTCGTTTGCAAAATGTCCAATATCCATGATATAATACTTGCGTAAAACAAATGAGCCATTCTTAATAAATGCTTGCAGGAAATGTATTTACTCTCAAGAATATATAACTCCTATAAGGGAATCCGATAAGGGATACCTCGGGATACTCGTGCGTTTCTTTGTCTTAATAGGTTGCAGGTATTCAAATACGCAGCATGGGGCATGCCAAGCATCACTTCCCCAACATACCTCCTCCAAGCAGCATCTGGAATGCTCCTCATCCCTAGCATAATGTCGCTCCCGACAAATGAAAATGGATCATATGAAGGTACAGACGCGAACGGTCGGCGAGAGGGACAATGAGAACACACAGCCGTGAACTCACTGTAGATGAATAGAGTCGCCAGCTAGGCATTTTTATCCCGGAGGAAAGGTAATGCTGCATAGACCTAGAAAAGATGGATAAGACGGTTTGCGAACCAGAGAGACTGAGAAAGGGGGTTGGTTATAACCTGGGAAGGTATTAGCACCCAGATTGTCCGCCGTACTCGACGGGATCCACGCTTAGAAGATTTGTGTTTTAAAGGGGTAGTGTCAGTGCAATTTGTGTGTAAAATAGCTGGAAAAGATGTACAGGTGTCAGTGTAAAAGAAGTGAAGTGTAGTATATACAGTGTCAGTGTAGGAACAAAGATGAGATGCTCATGATAATGAGGCTCAAAGAATAATGCTGGAAGGAGGGGGAATATACAGAGACTTTTGTTCGATAACTGTTAAGTTATGCCTACGTATCCTCTCGTGCAATGAGGAAGTCAGAACACCGTAGTTCGACCCAAAGAGACTGAAAGATGAATTGACTTGTGAACTGCTTATTTGCCTATGCTCAAGTGTATGACCTGTCTGGCTCAGGTGCTAACTGTCTTGCATTAGACGGAAGAAGCAAGTTCTCGTTTGTGAGTGAAGGAGGTGAGAAAAGAATCCCGAAGGAGACGATTATTGTTTGTTTTTGAGTTTTCAGTCTTTTATTGCTTTTTGGATTTTGTCATAAGTTAATGAGCTTAAGCCTAAACCAATGGGTTAGTGAACTCATCACATCTTCCCTCTGATTAGGGGTAATGAGAATACCTTAAGTGTGAAGTCAGATTCTCACACTTAATCACCTTTTGATGTAGGATTAAGATCATTAACCTACTTGTGATTATTTAGATTTTTTTGGTGATTTTTGTTTAGTGTTGAGTAATGAGATTAAGCCATAATCAAGGATTAAACAGACCCATTACACTATCCTAAAAGAAGGATAATAGATGAGAGTGTTTAAGCTGAGGAAGGCTCCTCAACTTAATCCATGATTAGGGATTAAACCCATGACAAAACAAGCTTTTATTAAGTGGATTTTTAGATTAATGGTATGATGATGAAGTGAATTTTATGATTTGTAAGACAACTTGAGGGGGACTTGTCCATTAACACTAGGGTTAGTCCTTCTTAACCAATTAAGGAAGAATTAGAACCCTACTGCAAGGCCCAAGTTACAAGTGTGATGTCTTGATGATTATTATGTGAATTGATTAAGGGATTTAAACACAATAAGGATTTAATACTTAGGATTAAAGTTATACACTCCATCCTAAGAGAAGGATGCAGGCATAAGCTTAATCACAAAGTCTTAAAGCCTTTAGGGTTTAGTCCCTGATTATGAGATGAGAAGAGAAGACTCAAAGAGAGACCCAAAGGTAAAAACTATGAGGGGAAACTAATCAAAACCCTAATTCATTGTCATGCTTGGTTGTTCCTAAGGTTTGTGAGGTTTCACCAAGAGGATCTTCAATGGAACCAACAGGAAGCGGATGAATAAGATCAAGAGAAGCAAAGTGACTTGCTTCATTCAAGAAGTCAAGTCACTTGAAGAAAGAAGGTGGGAGGAAGAAGAATGAGCAAGCTCAAACTCAAACACAAATAGAAATGCAGCAAAGGATGCAAGGGAGATGAGAAGAAAAGTTATGAGAAGTGAAGGCAAATTCACTTCTCAAGTTTACTTACCACCTGAAATGTTAGAAAGAAATGCCATGCAATGCCAAATAAGATGAGATGACATGATGATAAGCAAAACCAGAAGCATGTGGATGATGACTATGATGCTATGAGATGCTATGAACATGAGGCAGCATATGGAGATGCTCATACAAGATTATGAATGCAAATGATGCAAGTTAAGAAGCATGAACAAACTTGAAATGTTATGAAGCATACAAGACAAATGACATGGCAAATATGCAATGCAATGATCAAACATGCCTTCTACATGTCTTAAGATATCAAATGAATCATAAGCATGCACAAAATGCAAAGACAAGTCATGTTATGCAAGGAAATGCAAGAAGGATGCAAGAGAAGGCCCAAATTAGGGTTCATGGATCAAACATCAAACCAAAACCCAAAACAGAAGCAAACCTCATGATAAAAAATGGAAAATGGTATTCAAAGAAACCCTAGACCTATAACAAGCCACTGCCCAAAGGGGAGCTCTCAACTCTCAACCAAACTCAAGATATGAATTTTGCAAGTTATTAGGGTTTTTTAGGGTTCTTAACAAAACAAATGCCAATCAATTAGAAAATGAAGAAACAAATCATGGCCATTTTATCCTTGAAAATACATGCCAAACACAAAACAATGCAAGAAGAAGCAATGTCTCAACCTTCCCCAATAGGCAGAAATGAATTTTTAAACTTATGATCAAAATAATGCACAAAATATGATTTAATTCAATGAAAAATTCTTAAAATGCATCAAGATCAAAAAAGAAATTTGGTTTGAAGGTTGGACAATGTTTCTAAATGTCCTAGAACATTTCATGAATTTTTTTGTAATTTTTAAATACCTAAAAGTATTTTTAATTAATTAATCCCCATTAATCAATTAAAAATAATCTTTTAAATATTTAAAAATACTTTTTTAATGATAAAAAAATAAAATAAAAATATTTTTGGGTCTTAAAAATTAATAAAACTTTAAAGAAAAAGTTTCATAATTTTTAAGAATTTTTAACTATTTTAAAATAAATATACAAATTTAATGAAATAAAATGAATAAAAAAACAAATAAAATGAAAGTCAGAGGGATGGAGGGCCAGGATGAGCCTAGGATTCAAAGGTGTTGACTGGCGCGTGAATGGATGGTGGGGATGCAATCTGGCCAGATTAAATTAATTATGAATTAATTAATGTTAACCAAATGGATTAGGGCAAATGAAGTGATCCTGACCACTCACTGGCGCGCGGGAAACAAAGATCAAGGGCCCAAGTTTAAAGTTGCTAATTAATGACACTTAAACCCTAATTACTCTCAGGCGACCGGAGATGAGCTCCGGTCGTCTTCTCCGGCCATACCAAAACCCTAGCTCCTTATCCAGACCACCCCATGTCAAATTGACTGCCCAGAAACACTCCCCACACTTCCTACAACCCAAATCCATGATCAAACACCATTTTACCAACAAGAACAGCTTGAATCGAAACCAAACAAAAATGGGGCCAAACTTTCAGACACTCACAAAATGCTCATTTTCCCACCATTTTAGATTCTAAACACATCACAGTGATCCTCAGAGCATGTACTTTCAATTTGTAACAAAAGAAACAAGCTTTAAAAAGTTTGAAGTTTGAGACTACCTGAGGTGAAGAACTGTGAATGTGAGCTCTTTTGGCCTTGCTTTGATGCAGAACAACTCCCCTGAACCCCTTGAAGCTAATGGAAAGCCTGGAATGAGCTTAGGCAAGCTGCTTTGAGAGATTCACTTCTGGTGTAGCAGGAAATGCACTTTGTGTACAGGTTGTTTCAGTTCAAAGTAAAGGGTGGTTATGACTCCTTGGGGTATGCTTGACTTGTTGGTGGAGAAAGATGAAGTGTTTGATGGCTGGATAGTGAGATTCGAAGAGAACTGGTTCTGAGGGTGAAGAATGGTGAAGCTCAGGTCAGGCTTGTTTCAGGCTTGAGCTTTGGTGGTCTTTTGTCTATGAAGTGTGTTGAGTTGGATGATGAAGAAAGCTTGAGTGTTTGCAAGCTGTCTAGAGGAATTCGAAGGCTTTTGCAATGTGGAAGGTTTTTGTGAATGTGTGGAATGTATCTGTTTCAGCCTTGCTTAGTGATGTCTTTAGCTTGCAAAGGGATAACATAAACAAATCTGATTGGTCAGAGGATGTGACTTGTGCTTTATGGATAGGTATGTCACCTTTTGCTCAAAGTCCACTTTATGTGTAAGGCAAGTATGGTGAGGTGCTAGGCAAGTACAAGGCATGGGCTATGCGCAGCAAAATGAGGGGAAAGAGTCAGCTTGGTCCAGCATTCAAGGCAGCAAGTTGGTAAAGCATGATCATGAGTTTTTGCAAGTTGTGACATTTTGGTTCACATGTGATTCTTTGTCTAACCAAGCATAAAACCATGGCATTCTTAGTTCAAATCTGATTTTTAGGACTTGTAGAATGTTGGCACATTGGTTAGAGGTGAACTTGAGGCTGCAAAAGTCATTGATCCATGATTTTGCAAAATTCTCACTTAGGGCATGCCTTGAAAATTAATGATTTTAGCCAACTTTGCATTGCCATAACTTTTGATCCAAGAAGAGTTTGATCATGTTCTTGTACTTTTTGAAAAGGGAAAGATGAGATCTACAACTTTCATGACCAAAGTTTTTCCATTTGAAGCCTTTTTGGATCAAGAATCAAGGCTTGAAAAATGACCTAAAATGATGCATTCTTGAAAAGTCAACTATGCCCAAAAAGTCAACATTTGCAAAAACCCTAAATTCTTGATTTCTATGAACTTCAACCTTCTTCCATGATCAAATAAAGATCATATACACTCAAAATGATGAAGATCACCCATTGGTTGGGTCATTGGGGGCCTCAGATGCCCTGATTTTGCACTAACTTGTCTGAAAAGTCAACTCTTGATCAGATGACTTCCCCATGGAATTTCTTCATGAAAATTGATATGCATACTCCCTATACCATATAGAGACCAATGGAAATAAGAATGGCCAAAAAATTTGGGGTTATGGCCTCTGAAACCAAAACCCTAATTTTCAGTCAATTGTGCAGTTCATCCTGGCTCTGCATCCACTCAAACCCTAGTTCTTGTGATTCCTCTGCAATTTTGACTTTGAGGAGATGAAATATGATATAAGAACACACATGGATCCCTTTGAGTTGATTGGTGCCCTATGGAATGGCTCAAGAGGCCTTGGGATTGCTCAGATCACAAACCCCTAGGTGCAGATGACTTAGAAACAATGCAATGAATCAAAAATGAGATGTGAGATGATATGATTGTGTTTATGCATATGAGAATGATCACAAGCCATGGTGTGAATGGGTGAGGGCAAATTTGGGGTGTTTACAGCTGCCCCTATTCAAACATGAGTTAGCTGTGCAGGGTGTAAGCGACGGCTTAACAGGCGAACAAGATAACTTGTGGTTGAATACCAAAGACAGTCCAAAATTTGCACTCACAGAATGAAGAAGAAAAGGGATATAGATTGTAAAGGAAAATAAAGTATATTGTAAAGTATGGGCGACGGAGGACGACCGTCGAGCAGAGGACGACTGCTGGGTAAGGAGCAATGACGGGGACGGCCGACATGCTGGGGAGAGTGTATGAAAATAAAGCAATGACGGGGACGGCCGACATGCTGGGGATAAAAGGTAAAGCTAAGACGGGGACGGCCGACTAGCTGGGGAAAATAAAATCATGATGGGGACGGCCATCACGATAAAACTGTAAAATTTCTGAGGATTAATGAAACATGACGGGGACGGCCATCAAGTTCATAAAGGTAAAGTAACCAACGATGGGGACGGCCATCGGGCTAAAAAGGAAAAGGGACCACGACGGGGACGGCCATCGGGTTAAAGAATAAATGAAATAAACAGATGATGGGGTACGGCCATCAAAGGTGAAGGACGATCACCTAGCAGGGGACGGCTGCTCTGTTGGGAATAAAAGAAAAATGATGGGGGCGGCCATCAAAGGTGGAGGACGACCACCTGGCAGGGTACGGCTGCCGAAAGTATCACGACACAGGACGAGTGCCGGATAGAAAGGGTCAACGATGGGGACGGCCATCGGATGAGCATGATGGAGGACGACCATCAAGAAGTGGAGGACGACCACTCAGCAGGGTACGGCTGCTCTCAAGGTTGGTCATGACATAGGACGAATGTCAGATAACCAAAATCAACAATGGGGACGGCCATTGGATAAAGTGATGAAGGACGATCATCAAAAGGTGGAGGACGACCACCTAGCAGGGGACGGCTGCTAAAAACAACGATGGGGACGGCCATCGGACGAGCATGATGGAGGACGACCATCAAGAAGTGGAGGACGACCACTTAGCAGGGTACGGCTGCTCTCAGGGTTTTCATAACACAGGACGAGTGTTAGATAAAAAGGAAATTTGTTTTGTTGGCGATCTACTGGGGAGATAGTAAACACGGACGAGCGTTTACATCCAAGAAACAAAAGGGTATAAGTGTTTGGTATCGTGTATAGATTAAAGATGCGGACGAGCATCCTTAAGACTATGATACGGACGAGTATCATGTAGAAACAAACTGACACATGTTCAGAGATGATGATACGGACGGGTATCAACTGGTTAACAAAGAACACGGACGAGTGTTGCATCTGGAAGAATTCTTCTGGGGAATAATAGACACAGACGAGTATCTATATTCAAGAAAACATAAGTGTTTGACACGGTGTATGGATTAAAGATGCGGACGAGCATCCTTATGACTATGATACGGACGAGCATCCTTATGACTATGATACGGACGAGTATCATGTAGAAACAAACACTAGACGCAATGTTCTGAGATGATGGTACGGACGAGTACCAACTGGTTAACAAAGAACAAGGACTACTGTCGAATCTGTGGGGATGTAACTGGTATATACAAGATACGGACGAGTATCTGTATCATGAGTAGTAAGTATGAGTAATGTATAGATGAGTGTTTATCTGCTGGGGAGAGCGACACGGACGAGTGTCAAAAGGAGAAGAGTGTAGTATGAACAAGTATCTGGTATACAAAGTATAGATGACTGTGCTGGGGAAAGTGACACGGACGGATGTCAAGAAAGTTGTATATATGTATATGTGAGTGCAAAGAGGGTGTCTTTGGCTTTCTGCTGGTGATGTGACACGGACGGGTGTCATGAAGTATCTATAATACGGGTGATCTTGTTCGTAAAGAGTGTTCAGGCGACTTTACTGGGGAGTGATGATACGGACGGGTATCAAAGGGTGCATATGGTAGTGTTTGTGATTATGAGGCAACTGCCTTTGCTGGGACTCTGGGGGATTTCTGTACAATGGTGATGAACGGTTGTTATTCACAAGTGTTAATTCAGAACATGGCTTATGATTATGCTATGTGTTTGATTTTTGCCGTAATGCTCCGTATTAGACGGAATGCTACGCTCTGAGGGGATAGTGTGATGCAAATGCCATGATTATGCAAAGATACAGATCCGGGATTCGGATCCCGTCACTGCGAAGATCTCTGGTCGATCTGTTGGAAATGGACCTCCCAGCTGGGGATGAGATCATTGGTAGATCTGATGAGATGGGTCACTGATTGACATATCCTTATAATACGGGACCCAGCTGGGGTTTGTAGAAGCTTTCTGAGCTCTGTTGTGACTTCTATGCGTCGTTCTTCTGGATAGAGGCTGAAGATTCTGTGGGGAGACGATTCCCTGACTCCTGCAATCAACTGAGGATGAAATGGCAACTCGGCTGGGGAATTATGAGAGGCAACTCAGCTGGGGATAGCAACAAGAAGCAACTCAGCTGGGGATAGAGCATCTCCGATGTTGTATGTTGATTTGGCAACTTTGCTGGGGAAGTGGGCACCTCCCAGTGCCATGTGAGTTGATAATGATTCGCCAGTTTGCTGAGACGTAACTTGCATGCCCCAGGTTGCGCTCTGGATACCTGCAGTCCTGCAATGATAAGGAAACGCACAAAAAGGTCCCGAGGTATCCTTTACTGGATTCCGTCATAGGAGATAAGTACTTTCGAGAGTAAGTATATTCCCTGTACGCATGTGTTTTATTTTCAGAGAAAGGCATCTGTACTTATGCAGTTGTACTTTTAGAGATATCAGACAACTCTTTGCAAAACATAAATGTAAAACGAAACATGACTGAAAATCTGATTTTATTAATTCGCGCGTCCTGAATTGGCAAGATACAGTCAAAGAAACATATCTCCTGAAATGAGGAGATTGTTACAAATTGAGAAATAAAGTGCTGGCGATGTTGGTGACGCTTTGAGGAGCTTCCTCTCCTGCTATGACTCGTATGACAATGACGTCCTTCTCGTCTTGCTTTCTGGAGAGAGTTGATTCTGATTGAAGCTTGATCCTTTGGAGCTTACCAAGTCGTGGGTGATACAGACGAATTCAGAATGCAGTTGTTCGCTTATTCCCTTATTTTGCATGGATCGCCCTTTCGGGTTTTCAATCCATCGGGATACCCATTTTTGCCTGAGCTGTCCAATGCGGCTTTTCAACTCAGCGGGTGTACATTTTTTTGTTTATTTTCCCTTATTTTTGCCCGAGTCTTTTATTCTGTTTTTGACTCGCCGGGATGCCCTATTTTTGCTTGGACTTACATTCTGTTTTTATGTCCAGCGGGTCATTTTATGCGAAGTATTTTTTAACTGCATCCGAATTCACAGGGGACGGGAAATCTTCACCATCCATGGTGCTGAGCATCAGTGCTCCACCAGAGAAAACTTTCTTCACCACGAATGGTCCTTCATAATTCGGAGTCCATTTGCCCCTGTGGTCTGTATGAGGAGGGAGAATTCTTTTCAGCACAAGATCTCCCACTTGGTACTCTCGGTGCCTGACTTTTTGATCGAAGGCCTTCTTCATTCTCCTCTGATATAACTGCCCATGACAAATTGCAGCCAATCTTTTCTCTTCGATCAGACTCAGTTGTTCGTATCGGGACCGAACCCATTCTGCTTCACTCAGTTTAACATCCATCAAAACTCGTAGAGAGGGTAATTCAACTTCAACAGGTAGGAATGCTTCCATACCATATACAAGTTGATACGGTGTTGCCCCAGTGGATGTTCTGATTGATGTGCGGTACCCATGCAAGGCAAATGGTAGCATTTCGTGCCAGTCTCTGTAGGTGACTACCATCTTCTGCACAATCTTCTTGATATTCTTATTTGCCGCCTCAACAGCGCCATTCATCTTCGGCCTGTAAGGAGAAGAATTGTGGTGTTGGATCTTGAAGTCCCGGCACAGTTCTGCCATCATTTTGTTGTTTAAATTGGAACCATTATCAGTAATGATTCGCTCGGGCACTCCATATCGACAGATGATATCTCTTTTCAGAAATTGGGCTACCACTTGCCTCGTAACATTTGCATATGAGGCTGCTTCAACCCACTTGGTGAAATAGTCAATGGCAACCAGGATGAATCTATGGCCATTTGAAGCAGTTGGCTCAATCTTGCCAATCATATCAATGCCCCACATAGCAAAGGGCCATGGTGAAGACATGATGTTCAAAGGATTAGGAGGCACATGCACCTTATCTGCGTAGATCTGGCATTTGTGGCATTTCCTGGCATAGGCACAACAGTCTGCATCCATTGTGATCCAATAGTAGCCTGATCTTAACAACTTTTTAGCCATTGCATGTCCCCCAGCATGGGTACCAAAAGAGCCTTCATGCACTTCATGCATCAACAAATCTGCTTCCGTCTTGTCAACACATCGGAGGAGTACCATATCAAAGTTCCTTTTGTATAGAGATCCATCAGTGTTCAGAAAGAAACTTCCAGCAAGCCTTCTCAAAGTCTTCTTATCATTGGAAGATGCCCCAGATGGGTATGTTTGATCCTCCAAGAAGCACTTAATATCATGGAACCAAGGCTTATCATCTTTGACAACATCTGCTGCGAATACATATGCTGGTCTGCCAAGTCTCGATACTGAAATCTGAGGTACAACGTTAGCAGCTTGAACTTTGATCATGGACGAAATGGTAGCAAGAGCATCCGCAAACTGATTCTCGTCCCGAGGGATATACTCAAGCTTGACTGTTGTGAAGAAAGTCAATAACCTCCTTGTATAATCCCTGTAAGGTATCAGATGATCTTGGTGGGTGTACCATTTCCCGTTGGTTTGATTGACTACCAAAGCTGAATCTCCGAATACGGTCAATGTCTTGATCCTGAGGTCAATGGCTTCCTCAAGACCCATAATGCAAGCTTCGTATTCAGCTTCGTTGTTAGTGCAGTTGAAAGTGAGTTTTGCCGAGAAAGGCATGTGAACTCCTTTGGGTGTAATGAGTACTGCACCAACACCACGACCATTCATGTTAACAGCCCCATCAAACATCATAGTCCATTCTTCCTCCGGGTCAGGCCCTTCAGTGTGAACAGGCTCCTCATGATCTTTTGATTTAATGAACATGATGTCTTCATCAGGGAAGTCAAATCTCATAGGCTGGTAGTCATCAATGGGTTGCTCAGCAAGATATTCAGATAATACACTGCCTTTGATGGCTTTCTGAGATGTGTACTGTATGTCGTATTCTGTGAGAATCATCTGCCATCTTGCAACCCGTCCAGTAAGAGCTGGCTTCTCGAAAATGTACTTAACTGGATCCATTTTTGAGATTAATAAGGTAGTGTGGGTCAACATATACTGTCTCAGTCGGCGAGCAGCCCACGCTAAAGCACAGCAAGTTTTCTCGAGCAGTGAATAACGTTGTTCACAGTCGGTAAACTTTTTGCTTAGGTAGTATATTGCATACTCTTTTCGACCGGACTCGTCATGCTGACCTAGTACACACCCCATTGACTCTTCTAATACTGTCAAGTACATGATCAGAGGTCTTCCTTCAACTGGCGGCATAAGGATTGGAGGTTCTTGCAGATATTCCTTGATCTTGTCAAAAGCCTTCTGGCAGTCTTCGTTCCACCTGACCGTTTGTTCCTTCCTTAACAGCTTGAACAAGGGTTCACAGGTTGCCGTGAGGTGAGATATGAACCGGGAAATGTAGTTCAATCGACCTAAGAACCCTCGAACTTCTTTCTCAGTTTTCGGTGCAGGCATCTCTTGAATAGCTTTGACTTTATCTGGGTCAACCTCAATCCCCTTCTCGCTTACAATAAAGCCCAGCAGCTTACCAGATCTCACCCCGAATGTGCATTTGTTGGGGTTCAACTTTAGTTGGTACTTCCTCAGACGCTTGAACAACTTCAGCAGATTCACCAGGTGATCTTCCTCTGTAAGGGACTTGGCGATCATATCATCCACATAACATTCTATTTCCTTGTGGATCATATCATGGAATAATGTCACCATAGCCCGTTGATATGTGGCGCCAGCATTCTTCAGCCCAAATGGCATCACTTTGTAACAGAACGTGCCCCAAGGTGTGATGAATGTTGTCTTCTCCATGTCTTCAGGTGACATCTTGATCTGATTATATCCTGAAAATCCATCCATGAAGGAGAATACCGAGAACTGAGCCGTGTTATCCACCAATACATCAATGTGAGGTAATGGGAAGTCATCCTTCGGGCTGGCTCTGTTCAGATCCCGGTAATCAACACACATTCTTACTTTGCCGTCCTTCTTAGGCACAGGTACTATGTTAGCAACCCACGGCGGGTAGCTAGTCACAGCAAGGAACCCGGCGTCCTATTGCTTTTGTACCTCTTCCTTGATTTTCATAGCCATGTCTGGGCGAGTTCGGCGCAGCTTCTGTTTGACTGGAGGGCATTCTTCTCTCAAAGGCAGCTTGTGCACAACAATGTCGGTATCCAACCCTGGCATATCTTGATACGACCAAGCAAACACATCAACATACTCTTGAAGCAGATCTATCAGTTGTCTCTTCACTGAGTCTTGCAGGCAGGCCCCGATTTTAACCTCTTTCATGTCTTCGTCTGTACCAAGATTAATCACTTCCATCTCCTCCTGATGAGGAGTAATAACCTTTTCCTCTTGTCTCAACAACCTGGCTAGCTCTTCAGGAAGCTCATATTCTTCGTCAACCCCTTCATCAGCTTGATTGATTGGATTGTCAAAGTCATACGATGTCATAGCCGTGCTGTTGTCGGTGCTGTCTGGAAGGCACTCTCTGCAAGGGTTAAGTTGGTTCATTTTAGTGATTGATTTTAATCTTGCTTTAGAAAAAAGTGAAATGAAGTTATCATTTTGAAAACACCGCCATTTATTTTTGTACAAAAAGAAAAATGGAAAAACAGTGAGCAGAAAAGAAAAAAACTTGTTTGCAAAAAGATGTCTGATATTTCATTAATTTAATCTTGTTTGCACAAAAGTACAGATGGCCCTGATTACAAAATGAGTCTTGTCATCTTGGGCAAGATGCAAGACTTTGATGCATGCCATAAAGAATACAGGAAATAATAATTACTCTGCTCGAGTAACACTTATAATTTCCTGGGAAGACCAGTTCGAGACACTGCTCCCCGGGATCTTTGGACGAATCCAATTCTCCAGATTGCGCTCCTCTTCCAGCTCGTCTTCCAGACAGTTGATAGCATCGGGGGTGAGCATCCCCCCACTGACAAAACCAGGCTCTGCAGCAGCCTTTGCTTGATGTTGAGTTGGTTTGTAACCCAACCCAAATTTGTCCTTCTTCTCCTCCACAGCTAAGACCTTGCCCCAACCTAGGGCAGTTCCTTCTTCAACAACCTTCCGGGCTTGTTGGTAAGATGACATGGAGATACCTGACACAGCAGATGCTTCATTGACGTTCAAGGCTTCAAAACCTTGGCTCATTGTTTCATGGATCTCTCCATCCATCTCAATGTACTTGTAGGTAGCCAGATGGCTAACAAAAATATCCTCTTCCCCACAGATTGTGACAACTTGACCTTCCCACTCAAATTTTAACTTTTGGTGAAGGGTAGACGTTATTGCGCCGGCGGCGTGAATCCAGGGTCTACCCAACAAACAGCTGTAGGCGGGCTGAATGTCCATCACATAAAAGATAGTTTTAAAAGTCTGTGGGCCAATTGTCACGGGCAGCTCAATCTCTCCCAGAACCGATCTCTTTGAGCCATCAAAGGCTCGTACCACCAGGTTGCTGGGTCTCAATGCCAGTCCATCATATTCTAACTTCACCAGAGCCTTCTTCGGTAAGACATTCAGGGAAGAACCTGTGTCCACCAGCACATGAGAAAGGACAGCTCCTTTGCATTCCATGGTTATGTGCAAGGCTTTGTTGTGATTGCGACCATCCGCTGTCAAGTCAGAATTGGTAAACCCTAGCCCATTGCTAGCAGTAACATTTCCAACCACGGTTTCCAATTGGTTGACAGTAATTTCCTCAGGCACGTAAGCTGCGTGCAAGACCTTGAGTAGTGCATTCCGATGGGCTTCGGAGCACATAAGCAGTGAGAGGATAGAGATTTTGGATGGCGTCTGGTGAAGTTGATCCACAATTTTGTAATCACTCTTTTTGATGATCCGCATAAACTCATCAACTTCCTGATCAAATGGAGTTTTCAGGGCTTCTTTGGCAGCTGAATCTTCCTGCACCGGGCCTTTTCCTTTTGCCTTGGCAGCAGCTTCTGCTTCGGCAGTAGGTCTTTGAACTTGTGAAGCAAAGAGACGTCCGCTTCGAGTGAAGCCTCCGCCTCCCCCCACATTATCTACTTGTGGTGCAGGTATTGATGTTCCAAGAGTGATTCTTTTTCCTTCGCAGTATACGTCAGAGCCATAGTGCCAAGGGATGGCCCTATTGCTTTCATATGGTACTGGTCCAGGCACCGTGACAGTGACTGGACTGATCGCTGCTGCTGAAGGGACTGTAATTGTTTGTGGATCATAAAAGATTGTAACTGGTGCTCTGGTGGGAGCAGCACCTTCTGAATGGTAGGCGGAATTATTTTCAGGATCATAGAATATGGTAACAGTAGAGACATCTTCATGATTGATTGCTGGTGTTGTAGGAGGTACTGTTGGAAGGACTGTTGTTGTTGTTGATGGGGATTCGAAATGGAATGAAGCTGAAATTGTAGCAGGAGAAACTGTTGAAAACTGATCATTTGGGAGGACATATGAAGTACTTGCTGATGGTGCTGATGAATTGTCGGGAACAATAGTTGCTGCATTTGTAGGAGGTTCTGAAACCGTCGTTGATGAAGTTGCCGGATTTGTCGGAAATGATGTAGTGATCTGTAGCAGGCCACTCTGAATAAGGCTGTCAATGCCATTCCTCAGGTCCTCGCACCCATTCCATGAAATATTGCAATAGGGACACCCTAGTTCACATCCCGGAAATATTTGGTTTTCACGGAGTTGAGCTTTGATCTCCACCAATGGCGTCCGGATCTGATCCACACTGGTTATTAAATAAGACGGTTGGTCTTCTTCAATAGCATTAATTCGGGGACCACCATGGTTTGGCATAGGGTTTTTATTGACATTGGGCGGAGGTGCAAAATTCAGAGCCTTGGAGTCTACCAAGTCTTGTACCTTCATATGCAGAGCCCTGCATTTTTCTGTACTGTGACCAGGTGCGTTCGAGTGAAAAGCACACCTAGCATTGGAGTCATAGTTCCTTGGTAGACTGTTGGGATCCGGAGGTGCCAACGTTCTTAGCTCAACCAGGTTGAGTTTCAGAAGTTGTGGCAGCAAGGCAGCATACGGCATTGGGATCGGGTCGATCACTCGGTTAGCTTGGGATGGTCTTTGTTGGAATGGCCTTTGTTGATTGTTGTTGTTGTTGTTACTGTTGAAGTTTCTTGGAGGGTACTGATTCTGATGATACTGAGGTTGTTGTTGGAAGTTTTGTTGAGGAGGTTGATAGACTGGTTGTGGGTGAATTGGAGCAGGGATAGTGATTGCTGCTATTGACCTCTGAGCATATTGGGGCCTACCCCTGTTGGTGTGGATGGCATTGGTCTCGCCAGTTCTTCTCGGGCCTGCAAAAGGCTTTCTTGTACTACTGGACGAGCTTGCACCGTTGTCTGATATCTTTCCCATTTTTAACAGGCTTTCAATTCTCTCCCCAGCTATGACAACATCTGCGAAGCTGGTGGAAGAGAAAGCAGCTAACCTGTCAATATACGTTCCCTGAAGAGTGTTCATAAACATGTCTGCCATTTCTCTCTCAGACATTGGTGGTTGAACAGCAGCAGCCAGTTGCCTCCACCTTTGGGCATACTCTCGGAAACTCTCCCTCGAAGACTGTGACATTCCCATTAGGAGGGTCCTGTTGGGTGCCATATCTAGATTATACTGATACTGTCTGATGAAGGCCTCTGCCAGGTCCTTCCAGCATCTTACAGTTGCTCTTGTCAGATGGGAATACCATTCCCTAGACGCTCCAGTCAAACTATCTTCGAAGTAGAACATCCACAATTTCTCGTCCATGGTATAAGCTTTTAATCTCCCGAGAAAAGATTGTAGATGGGTTCGAGGGCAAGAAGTCCCATTATACTTTTCAAAACATGGAGGCTTGAACTTGTGGGGAATCCTAACCCCGTCTACCAAACCCATGTCCATGACGTCGAAACCCAAAGAATTTTGAGATTCTAAGGACCTCAACTTCTCAGCTATCTCTTCCAATCGTCTATCATATGTTTCCTCTCCGGCACCCATTACTGTATACTGGTCCTCCTGAGGATCTTCTTGAAGTACTCTGGCTGCTGTGGCTGTCCCTTGAATGTTGACTGGGATGTTGGCCTCTGGATGGAGATGGGGTCCAAAAACTGGGGGATTGACATGAGGTTGGACCCTCTCGTTGTTACTTGTGCCAGCAGTTCCCACATGGGGCTCCTCTTGATTCCTTCCTTCTACCAAAACTCTGAGCCTCTCCTGGCTTTGAGCTAAATTGTTCATCACTTCCATGAATTGTGTTATCTGAGTTCTCATCTCCAACCTTTCGTTGGCCATCTGGTTTCTGACCTCCGTAAGGTCCTGCTGCATCTGATCCATCTGAATTCCCGGAAGGTTGTTTCTAGTTGGGTACCTGTGTGGCCTGTTGAGGGGGAAAACCCGGCGGCGAGCAATAATTCCTGAATATCACAACAGAGGTTAGCAACAACAAAACAAACAACCTACAAAACAAACAAAAGGGTTAGCATGCAATGCAGTTATGCTTATTTGTTCTCAAGGTATCCGGTTTGGCCTTCAGTTTTGCCCCTTCCAGACCCTTGAAGATGCTGCTGTTGAAGTTGCTTTTGATGTGAACCCAGATAGAAACCAACACAAATATATTACAAAGGTGAAATAATACAATTTGTTCATTTTACAACACAGACCCTCAAAGGGGCCAAAATACATCACAAAAAGCAAAAGTACATGGAAAAGGAACAACAACAAGCAAATGATCAAACTCCAAGGCCAAACTCATCCTCACGAACTTCCTTGAGAAGTGCTTCGGTCACAGGATCAGCCGGATGCTCCGTGAGACCTCTGATGAGAAGGTTTCTTGTTGCAACTGCTGCAGTCAACTTCCTCTTCTGACTTTGGTCCTTAGACCTCTTCACTCCAGCTCTGATTTCTAGCTCTGATATTTCCTTCTGGGCTGCTGCCAGGGCTTTTTCCATCTGCTCCATCTTGTCCTGAACTCTCTTGTCTTCTAGAGTACGGGCCTCAGTGATCCGGACCCACCTGGCCTGACTCTCCTTCAGGTACAAGTCTGTCCTTGCTCTCTGAAACTGGGCTTCTTTACAAGCATTCTTCAGAATCTGTTCACCAGCCTTAGACTTGTTGATATAATCTCCAGACTTCTCAATCTTGG
The DNA here is from genome assembly GCA_963966055.1 of Lathyrus aphaca. Lineage (NCBI taxonomy): Eukaryota > Viridiplantae > Streptophyta > Magnoliopsida > Fabales > Fabaceae > Lathyrus > Lathyrus aphaca. Next base: position 170,070,831 of record OZ014523.1, read on the forward strand.
TCAAGTGTTCCACTCTCAACTTCTCCAATCTATCAATCTCCCTCACACCTTCACTCCTCTCCCGGAGGGTCTTCTGCAAAGCCTGGGTTAACTTCCCATTTCTTTCCTTCAAGCTCTCAAACTCCTCCAAACTGATGGTGGCAGGGGGTGGTGCTGAAGATGACTCAGGCATGTCTTCTATGGTGAAAGGCAATCCAGAGAATTGGGCCCTGGCATAGGACCACTCATGATATTGGGCTGATGCCACATTATTGCACTTCCCCAGAATGGTGATTCCCTTAGTTTGAACATTATCCCAGGCCCAGGCAGCCTGCCTAACAGTTGCCAGACTAACCTTGTTCTCAAAGTAGAGGGTCTCCACCAAATCCTGTACCCTAGGAGTGTGGACCAGTGCATAGCCTAATTGCCTCTTGAACAGCAGAGGGTTGTAGTTGATACTTCCCTTGACTCCTATTAAGGGCACATTGGGAAAGTGCCCACAGCTTGTAATGATATCTCTGCCCTTGGTGCTTTGAGCACACCATCTGATGTCTGCTGAAGTGAGAGTAGTGAGCCTCTTAGCCCAGTTGCTTTGCTGATGAGGATTTAGGAATGCATCTGTCCTGGGTAGATGTTTAAGAAGCCAAGCATGGAATAATGGAGCACAAATCCTCACCAATCTTCCCCTCTGCTTCTCATTCCTCTGATGTACTGAGTAATAGAGATCACCCAACAAAGTTGGCACTGGGTTCTTTAGGATGAACAAATGGATTGCATTCTTGCTGATGAATCGAGGCTCATCTGCAAACAACACAATTCCATATACACTTAAGGCCAACAAAGCATAAACAGCTTTCCACTCCCCCAAGGAGGCCTTCAGACTAGCTTGAGAAATCAGGAAGTCCAGATGAAATCCAGGGATCCCAGCTTTAGAGGTCATGTGTTGCTCAACCAAAACAAGCTCCAGGTGCAAAGCTTTTGCTACCTCTCCATTGCTGGGAAAGACCATTTCAGGGTTGAAAGGGATCTCTCTTTTGATAGACAGACCAATCAATGATGAGTATTCTTCCAGAAGAGGACCCAACTGAAAGTCTTGAAAGGTGAAACATCTCAATGGGGGGTCATAGAACTGAATACAGGTATGGATCAGGCTTCTCTGAGATGGGTCCAGATCCATGACCAAGTCAAGTATATCCCCATAATGATCCCTGAACAAAGGTACGTGATCTGGAGTGATCAGGGTTTGGATCCTCCTGATGTCTAACAAGTCTGGTTGGAAGAAATGATAGGTGATGTTGCTTTTCTTTGGAGCCATGATGCTGAGACTGAGTAGAGTGCTGATGAAGATGCTGAAAGAATGAGCCACTGATTGGCTGGTGCTGGTGAAGATGGGTCAATACTGCAGATGGGGTCAAAACCAAAACCAGATGAAAATGGATACCCTGAAACACAAATAAGCAAATGTTAATATGATGCAATGGGTATGTATGCAAATGATATGCAAAGGGTTTGTGACTGAGCTGGATCTGATCAAAATGCCCTGATATAAGTCCATGTGTGTTCAAGAATCCCAGATGGAGGTCTATAAATCCAGTAACCAAGGTAGGGGGACTCAAATAAAGAGCCACAAGTCCAGGGTTTTAGAATCACAAGAACTATCCAACATGGAGTATTCTTAACAAAGTCAAAGTAACAGGGTATTCTGAGGTCAAGGTACCTGCAAACCTGTAGACAGCCCAACCCCCTCACAGGTGGTGATCTAGAACAAGGATCCTCAGACTTGGATCAGTTATGAGAAGTGTAAACACTTCTAACCCGGAGGTACAGTGTTTACAATAACCATAACAATTCCTCCTCTAATTCACCTCAGTTTCTGAAGGTCAATACTAAAAGGTCATCCAGACTTAGCAGGCTTCCCAGATAGCCCTAGCATTGCAGGAAATCCGCAACACAGAGTTCTCAAGAAGAAACCCATATCTGAACCGTGTTTCATATTCCCGCACCAGACCGAAATGGAATGGGAAAGAATATGATTCACTCTAGCCTAGGTGTCACTCAGGTCCCAGGTATAGGACCTTAACTCTCAATGAAATACCCACCCACCAAAGAAAAACCAGATCCAGCCAGCACAGTATGACAGTATGAAAAATATAAAGCTATAAAGAAAGCAATAAATCAACTGTACATAAAGCAATAAACAAAACAGATATACAAGCACAGATAGCACATAACACCCCAGTAAACACAAATCAATCAAGCGCTAGGAGGAACCCACAAAAAGAACCAGAAGCCCTGGTTGCAGTATAAGGGTCCCCAGCAGAGTCGCCAAGCTGTCGCTCCCGACAAATGAAAATGGATCATATGAAGGTACAGACGCGAACGGTCGGCGAGAGGGACAATGAGAACACACAGCCGTGAACTCACTGTAGATGAATAGAGTCGCCAGCTAGGCATTTTTATCCCGGAGGAAAGGTAATGCTGCATAGACCTAGAAAAGATGGATAAGACGGTTTGCGAACCAGAGAGACTGAGAAAGGGGGTTGGTTACAACCTGGGAAGGTATTAGCACCCAGATTGTCCGCCGTACTCGACGGGATCCACGCTTAGAAGATTTGTGTTTTAAAGGGGTAGTGTCAGTGCAATTTGTGTGTAAAATAGCTGGAAAAGATGTACAGGTGTCAGTGTAAAAGAAGTGAAGTGTAGTATATACAGTGTCAGTGTAGGAACAAAGATGAGATGCTCATGATAATGAGGCTCAAAGAATAATGCTGGAAGGAGGGGGAATATACAGAGACTTTTGTTCGATAACTGTTAAGTTATGCCTACGTATCCTCTCGTGCAATGAGGAAGTCAGAACACCGTAGTTCGACCCAAAGAGACTGAAAGATGAATTGACTTGTGAACTGCTTATTTGCCTATGCTCAAGTGTATGACCTGTCTGGCTCAGGTGCTAACTGTCTTGCATTAGACGGAAGAAGCAAGTTCTCGTTTGTGAGTGAAGGAGGTGAGAAAAGAATCCCGAAGGAGACGATTATTGTTTGTTTTTGAGTTTTCAGTCTTTTATTGCTTTTTGGATTTTGTCATAAGTTAATGAGCTTAAGCCTAAACCAATGGGTTAGTGAACTCATCACATCTTCCCTCTGATTAGGGGTAATGAGAATACCTTAAGTGTGAAGTCAGATTCTCACACTTAATCACCTTTTGATGTAGGATTAAGATCATTAACCTACTTGTGATTATTTAGATTTTTTTGGTGATTTTTGTTTAGTGTTGAGTAATGAGATTAAGCCATAATCAAGGATTAAACAGACCCATTACACTATCCTAAAAGAAGGATAATAGATGAGAGTGTTTAAGCTGAGGAAGGCTCCTCAACTTAATCCATGATTAGGGATTAAACCCATGACAAAACAAGCCTTTATTAAGTGGATTTTTAGATTAATGGTATGATGATGAAGTGAATTTTATGATTTGTAAGACAACTTGAGGGGGACTTGTCCATTAACACTAGGGTTAGTCCTTCTTAACCAATTAAGGAAGAATTAGAACCCTACTGCAAGGCCCAAGTTACAAGTGTGATGTCTTGATGATTATTATGTGAATTGATTAAGGGATTTAAACACAATAAGGATTTAATACTTAGGATTAAAGTTATACACTCCATCCTAAGAGAAGGATGCAGGCATAAGCTTAATCACAAAGTCTTAAAGCCTTTAGGGTTTAGTCCCTGATTATGAGATGAGAAGAGAAGACTCAAAGAGAGACCCAAAGGTAAAACCTATGAGGGGAAACTAATCAAAACCCTAATTCATTGTCATGCTTGGTTGTTCCTAAGGTTTGTGAGGTTTCACCAAGAGGATCTTCAATGGAACCAACAGGAAGCAGATGAATAAGATCAAGAGAAGCAAAGTGACTTGCTTCATTCAAGAAGTCAAGTCACTTGAAGAAAGAAGGTGGGAGGAAGAAGAATGAGCAAGCTCAAACTCAAACACAAAGAGAAATGCAGCAAAGGATGCAAGGGAGATGAGAAGAAAAGTTATGAGAAGTGAAGGCAAATTCACTTCTCAAGTTTACTTACCACCTGAAATGTTAGAAAGAAATGCCATGCAATGCCAAATAAGATGAGATGACATGATGATAAGCAAAACCAGAAGCATGTGGATGATGACTATGATGCTATGAGATGCTATGAACATGAGGCAGCATATGGAGATGCTCATACAAGATTATGAATGCAAATGATGCAAGTTAAGAAGCATGAACAAACTTGAAATGTTATGAAGCATACAAGACAAATGACATGGCAAATATGCAATGCAATGATCAAACATGCCTTCTACATGTCTTAAGATATCAAATGAATCATAAGCATGCACAAAATGCAAAGACAAGTCATGTTATGCAAGGAAATGCAAGAAGGATGCAAGAGAAGGCCCAAATTAGGGTTCATGGATCAAACATCAAACCAAAACCCAAAACAGAAGCAAACCTCATGATAAAAAATGGAAAATGGTATTCAAAGAAACCCTAGACCTATAACAAGCCACTGCCCAAAGGGGAGCTCTCAACTCTCAACCAAACTCAAGATATGAATTTTGCAAGTTATTAGGGTTTTTTAGGGTTCTTAACAAAACAAATGCCAATCAATTAGAAAATGAAGAAACAAATCATGGCCATTTTATCCTTGAAAATACATGCCAAACACAAAACAATGCAAGAAGAAGCAATGTCTCAACCTTCCCCAATAGGCAGAAATGAATTTTTAAACTTATGATCAAAATAATGCACAAAATATGATTTAATTCAATGAAAAATTCTTAAAATGCATCAAGATCAAAAAAGAAATTTGGTTTGAAGGTTGGACAATGTTTCTAAATGTCCTAGAACATTTCATGAATTTTTTTGTAATTTTTAAATACCTAAAAGTATTTTTAATTAATTAATCCCCATTAATCAATTAAAAATAATCTTTTAAATATTTAAAAATACTTTTTTAATGATAAAAAAATAAAATAAAAATATTTTTGGGTCTTAAAAATTAATAAAACTTTAAAGAAAAAGTTTCATAATTTTTAAGAATTTTTAACTATTTTAAAATAAATATACAAATTTAATGAAATAAAATGAATAAAAAAACAAATAAAATGAAAGTCAGAGGGATGGAGGGCCAGGATGAGCCTAGGATTCAAAGGTGTTGACTGGCGCGTGAATGGATGGTGGGGATGCAATCTGGCCAGATTAAATTAATTATGAATTAATTAATGTTAACCAAATGGATTAGGGAAAATGAAGTGATCCTGACCACTCACTGGCGCGCGGGAAACAAAGATCAAGGGCCCAAGTTTAAAGTTGCTAATTAATGACACTTAAACCCTAATTACTCTCAGGCGACCGGAGATGAGCTCCGGTCGTCTTCTCCGGCCATACCAAAACCCTAGCTCCTTATCCAGACCACCCCATGTCAAATTGACTGCCCAGAAACACTCCCCACACTTCCTACAACCCAAATCCATGATCAAACACCATTTTACCAACAAGAACAGCTTGAATCGAAACCAAACAAAAATGGGGCCAAACTTTCAGACACTCACAAAATGCTCATTTTCCCACCATTTTAGATTCTAAACACATCACAGTGATCCTCAGAGCATGTACTTTCAATTTGTAACAAAAGAAACAAGCTTTAAAAAGTTTGAAGTTTGAGACTACCTGAGGTGAAGAACTGTGAATGTGAGCTCTTTTGGCCTTGCTTTGATGCAGAACAACTCCCCTGAACCCCTTGAAGCTAATGGAAAGCCTGGAATGAGCTTAGGCAAGCTGCTTTGAGAGATTCACTTCTGGTGTAGCAGGAAATGCACTTTGTGTACAGGTTGTTTCAGTTCAAAGTAAAGGGTGGTTATGACTCCTTGGGGTATGCTTGACTTGTTGGTGGAGAAAGATGAAGTGTTTGATGGCTGGATAGTGAGATTCGAAGAGAACTGGTTCTGAGGGTGAAGAATGGTGAAGCTCAGGTCAGGCTTGTTTCAGGCTTGAGCTTTGGTGGTCTTTTGTCTATGAAGTGTGTTGAGTTGGATGATGAAGAAAGCTTGAGTGTTTGCAAGCTGTCTAGAGGAATTCGAAGGCTTTTGCAATGTGGAAGGTTTTTGTGAATGTGTGGAATGTATCTGTTTCAGCCTTGCTTAGTGATGTCTTTAGCTTGCAAAGGGATAACATAAACAAATCTGATTGGTCAGAGGATGTGACTTGTGCTTTATGGATAGGTATGTCACCTTTTGCTCAAAGTCCACTTTATGTGTAAGGCAAGTATGGTGAGGTGCTAGGCAAGTACAAGGCATGGGCTATGCGCAGCAAAATGAGGGGAAAGAGTCAGCTTGGTCCAGCATTCAAGGCAGCAAGTTGGTAAAGCATGATCATGAGTTTTTGCAAGTTGTGACATTTTGGTTCACATGTGATTCTTTGTCTAACCAAGCATAAAACCATGGCATTCTTAGTTCAAATCTGATTTTTAGGACTTGTAGAATGTTGGCACATTGGTTAGAGGTGAACTTGAGGCTGCAAAAGTCATTGATCCATGATTTTGCAAAATTCTCACTTAGGGCATGCCTTGAAAATTAATGATTTTAGCCAACTTTGCATTGCCATAACTTTTGATCCAAGAAGAGTTTGATCATGTTCTTGTACTTTTTGAAAAGGGAAAGATGAGATCTACAACTTTCATGACCAAAGTTTTTCCATTTGAAGCCTTTTTGGATCAAGAATCAAGGCTTGAAAAATGACCTAAAATGATGCATTCTTGAAAAGTCAACTATGCCCAAAAAGTCAACATTTGCAAAAACCCTAAATTCTTGATTTCTATGAACTTCAACCTTCTTCCATGATCAAATAAAGATCATATACACTCAAAATGATGAAGATCACCCATTGGTTGGGTCATTGGGGGCCTCAGATGCCCTGATTTTGCACTGACTTGTCTGAAGAGTCAACTCTTGATCAGATGACTTCCCCATGGAATTTCTTCATGAAAATTGATATGCATACTCCCTATACCATATAGAGACCAATGGAAATAAGAATGGCCAAAAAATTTGGGGTTATGGCCTCTGAAACCAAAACCCTAATTTTCAGTCAACTGTGCAGTTCATCCTGGCTCTGCATCCACTCAAACCCTAGTTCTTGTGATTCCTCTGCAATTTTGACTTTGAGGAGATGAAATATGATATAAGAACACACATGGATCCCTTTGAGTTGATTGGTGCCCTTTGGAATGGCTCAAGAGGCCTTGGGATTGCTCAGATCACAAACCCCTAGGTGCAGATGACTTAGAAACAATGCAATGAATCAAAAATGAGATGTGAGATGATATGATTGTGTTTATGCATATGAGAATGATCACAAGCCATGGTGTGAATGGGTGAGGGCAAATTTGGGGTGTTTACACATAAGTCTATTCAACAGAAGCTTCCCCAGCCGGGATCCCCACAGAGAACTCTAGGAAGATCGTTTAGTGATCTTTTCTTCCCCAAACAGAGTACCAGGTCTCTCAAAGATAAAGGAACCATCTCCACGCAGAGTTCCAGACTCTCCCAGGAGATCAATGCCTGAAATTCTCACACAACAAAGTGACGAAAGCTTCCTTATCCCCAGCTGGGCTTCTCCTTACAAGATAGGTATATCAATGATCTAGTTCCCCAGGTAGAGCTACACATCCTAACATATCTACCAATGATCTTCCCCAACTAGGATGCTCCTCCCAACAAATCAGCCAGAGATCTTCACAACAGCGGGATCCGAATCCCAGATCGGTTTCCTTTTGCATAATCATAGCATTCGCATCATCTCTCCCCACAGAGCGTAGCATTCCATCTAATACAGAGCATTACGGCAAAAATCAAACATTCGCATGATCAAAAGCCAGGTTCAAATTAGTCACCTACAATTACCATAAGTATTTCATCAGCAATGTATATAAAAGCTCACATCCCTTACAAATAAAAGCCAAAGCGTCCCCTTTGCACTCTCCAACATAAATACATGTTCATATATACTCTTCTGAAACTCGTCTGTGTCACCTTTCCCCAGCATGGTTGCCAAGTCACTTATTGCAAACCAAATACTTGTTTATAATACACTCTTGGCGACACCCGTCTGTGTCATCCTATCCCCGCAAGTCGCCGAGACACCTTTTACACTCTTCTATACAAATGTTTGTTCATAACCTATATATTCACTTTTGACACCCGTCTGTGTCTTGTTCATACTTCACAATAATCATTTATACTTATACAGATACTCGTCCGTATCTTGTATACATTCCCCACAGATTCGACATTTGTCCGTGTTCTTTGTTAACCAGTTGGTACTCGTCCGTATCATCATCTCTGAGCACGCGTCAACGTTTGTTTCTATCGATACTCGTCCGTATCATGGTCTTAAGGATGCTCGTCCGCATCTTTAATCTATACACAATGTCAAACACTTATACCTTTTATTTCTTCGGCGTAAACACTCGTCCGTGTTTACCATCCCCCAGTAAATCTCCAACAAAGCAACCTTTCCTTGTATCCGACATTCGTCATATGTCGTGATACTTTTGGCAGCCGTACCCTGCCAGGTGATCGTCCTTCACCTTTGGATGACCGTCCCTCATCCCTTTCCCCAGCGGAGTCTCCATTATTGGAACCCTTTTCTATCCGGAATTCGTCTTATGTCGTGATATTTAGCAGCCGTCCCCTACTAGGTGATCTTCCTTCACCTTTTGATGATCGTCCTTCATCACTTTTATCTGATGGCCGCCCCCATCGTTGATCTTGTTATCCTACATTCGTCCTATGTCGAGATAAACCCCGAGAGCAGTCATACCCTGCTAGGTGATCGTCCTTCACCTCCTGATGATCGTCCTTCATCATGCTTATCCGATGGCCGTCCCTATCATCGACCTTTTCTATCCGACATTCATCCTATGTCGTGATAAAGAGCAGCCGTCCCCTGCTAGGTGATCGTCATTCACCATTGATAACCGTCCCTCATCATTTATTTCATTTATTCTTTGAACTGATGGTCGTCCCCATCGTTATTTATTTTACTTTGCAAACCTGATGGCCGTCCCCATCATTACCTTTACCTTTAATCCCCAGAGAATCTTGTTTCTTTTACTTCATGGTCATCCCCATCATGATCTCTTTATTTCCCCAGCATGTCGGTCGTCCCCGTCATTGCCTTATCCCCAGCAGTCGTCCTCGGCTTGATGGTCGTCCTCCATCGCCCGCATTTTAATCATACTATACTTTATTTTATAATTTATATCCCTTTTCTTCTTCTCCCCAGTGAGTGCAAATTTTGGACTGTCTTTGGTATTCAACCACAAGTTATCTTGTTTGTCTGTCAAGCCAGGCGCTTACATCCCTGCACAGCTAACTCATGTTTGAATAGGGGCAGCTGTAAACACCCCAAATTTTCCCTCACTTATTTCACCATTGGCTTGTGATCTTTCATGATTGCATTATTATAAGCATAACATCTCATATTGCATATTTGTTCCCTCTGCATAGTTCAAACTCATCTGCATCTAGGGTTTGTGATCTGAGCAATCCAAGGATCCATCTGAGCCACCCCAAAGGTCTCCAATCATTCCAAGAGGGTCCATGTGTGTTCTATCATCATATTACATCCTTCAAAGATCAAGGAAGTCAAGAAATCACAAGAACTTGGAAAGAATGGAAGCAGGGCTAGGGTTTCTCTGCACAGATGACTTGAAATTAGGGTTTTGGATTCAGAGGCCATAACTCCAAATTGTTTGGTCATTCTTGTTTCTAATAGTCTCAATATGTTATAAGGATCATATGTACCAAGTTTGATGAAGAAATTCATTGTGGAAGTCACCTGTTCACTGGGTAACTTCTTGAGAAAATCAGAGCAAAATCAGGGCATCTGAGGCCCCCAACAATGGAACCAAAGTGGATTTTTCATCAAATTGAAGTTATATGATCTTTATTTGATCATTAAAGTGCTTGGAAGTTAACAAAATTGAAGAAATTTGAGCTAAACCAAAAGTTGCCAAAAATGGAAATGACTTGTAATGGAAACTTTCCATTTTGGGAAAGCTTTTCAACCTCCTCTTTCTCAACCAAAAATGATTCAAATGAAAAATTGTTGGTCATGAAAGTTGTAGATTGGATCATTCCCTTTTCAAAAAGTACCAGAACATGTTCTAATTCATTATGGAACTAAAGTTATGGCCTTGCAAAGTTGGCAAAAATCCTATAATTTTCACTTTCACACCAAAGAGAATTTTTTGCAATTTCACATACCAAGTCATTTTGTGACCTCTAATCACTCTCTAAGCATCATACAAACATAATAAATTGCATTGTGACCAAAATTGCCCAAAGAATCACAAGTTTTTATGGCTTGCATCACAAGAAATCACAAAAGGGGCAAAATGCATAACACTTGCAAAAACTCTTGTAACCATGCTTCCACTTGTGCCAGCTGCATAATTTCAATCCCATGGCTCTCCTTGATCAATGTTGAGGCCAGACATGCTCTTGAACAACCCCTGCCATAGCCCATACCTCAAGAACACATAATGTTAACATTTTGGAAACATTCCCATACCAATCACCATAGGCCACCACCCACTTTCTGACCTATCAAACAATGTTATGTGGACTCAAAGCAAGCTACTTCACATAACATTGGAGCTCAGATCATCTCATAGACCAAGTTTCACAAAATCACCTTCAAGCTTCAAACTTTCGAAACTCTCTGTCCAGCCACTCAAACCACAAACAAACTTCACCATTCAACTCACCATCATCATTAGAACATTTCCCATCCATCACCAAGCCCTAAAAGCCAGCCAAACACAAACACGATTTTGGACCAGCTGTGTTGCAACCTCTCAATCCAGCCATTTTAAACTCATTCCAAACATTGCAACACCATCAAGGGGTCAAGTGAAGTGGATTTGCACAAGAGAAGAGGTCTGAAAGCTCCAAAAGTGAAAGCTCCAGCTCAGGTATCCATCTTCAAACTTTTTTCCAGAAGCATGATTTTAAGTTTCTAAATTGTTCTACATGTTATGCTGATCACCATGATATAATTTGTTTTGAAAATGAGTTGAAAATAAGCTTGTATTTGACTTCTGAAACTTTTCCCGTGAAACACGATCTTGTTTGATTCTCATGATTGATGCAAAATAAATTAGTTTTGAGGGTGGATTCATGTTTAGGGTGAGTTGGGGATTTGATCTGGAGCTTTAGAGCTCCTGAAATGACCTAGGGAGTGAGTTTTGAAAACTACCCTGCGGGAGAAGATGACCGGAACACTGTTCCGGCCGTCTGAGTTGGATTAGCGCTAATCTCAGGTGATTAGCTGTGTTTGAATCTGGGCCGTTTGATGAGTGTTTGGCGTGTGTTTTTGAGGGCTGAGATCACTTCATTAACCCTAATTTTATTTTATTAATTTAATTAAGTCAGATTAAGTCCTAGCCGTAAGATTTCATTTAATTAGAAAGATTAAGTCACCGCCTTTGGATCTAAATACTCTAAATCATGCAGACTTTGCATCCTGACCCCTGGATCCCTCAACTTGCAATCTCAGCCACTCATCCTGCATACTTTCATTTTTATTTTTATTTCTTTCTATTTTATTTTGTTTATTTATTTAAAATAGTAAAAATCATCAAAAAAATATTTCCTTCTGCATTTTAATTTCAAATATTTTTCTTCACCCAAAAACATTTTTATTTTTATTTTTTGCATTAAAAAATCATTTTAAAAATATTTTAATGATTATTTTAATTAATTAATGGAAATTAATTAATTAAAATACCATTTAGGTTTCTAATAATTCCAAAAAAATTTACATTGCATTTTAGGACATTTAGAAACATTGTCAAACCATTCATACAAATTTCTTTTTGGTTTTGATCCAAGTTTGACATTTTTCTTGAATTTAGGGTTCATAAAATTCCCTTTTTGGAACCCTAACTTTGAAAATTCTTTTCTGCCTAACCATGAAGGGTTTGACAATGTTTCTTTTTGCATTGTTTTCCATATAGCATGTAGTTTCTAGGATATTTTTTTCATGAATTTATCTTTCATTTTCAATTTGATTTGCATTTTTCCTCTTAAGGTACCCAAAAATCCTAGTTAACTTAGAAAAATCATAACTTTTTTAGGTTAAGAGTTAGACCTTCTCCTTTGGGGTGTGATATCATATGGGGTTAGGGTTTGTTTGAGCTCATTTGCAAATTTTTATCATGTAAATTGTTTTTGTTTTGATCATTTGCATCTCATCCTCTCATGTAACCCTAATTTATCATCCATACTTGCATCTTACATTGCATTGCATGAATATGTGAACTTTCCATGACATTATAAGCACTTGTATGCCATCTTAGACATCTTAAGACATTGCTTGAACATTGCTTGGTCATTTCTTCATACATTTGCTATGCCTTACCTCCATTTCATTCCATAAACATACATGTGTTTTCATACTTCAAAGCATGCTTCATTTGCATTCATTCCCTTGTATGATCATTCATTGCACTTGGTATGCCTTTGAATCATCTCATAGCATCATTTTCATCATGTGATTGCTTCTGGTTTTGTTTCTTTGTCATTTCATATGCTTCATTTCACTTCATCTCTTTCTTTATGCTAACATTTTCAGGTGGTAAGTAATTTGAGAAGTGAATTTTCCTTCACTTCTCATTTCTCTTCATCTTCTTCATATGAATACTTGCTGCATTTTCTATTGTCTTAGAGTGATCTGGCTCATTCATATTCATCTCTCACTTTCTTTCTCTAAGTCACTTATCTTCTTCAATGAAGTAAGTAACTTATTCATCTGCTTCTTCCATTGGTAGCTTCTTTGAAGATCTCTTTTAAGCCTCACAAACCATAGGAACATCCAAGCATGACAATATTTAGGGTTGTAATTAGTCCCCCTTAGTTTTTACCTTTGTGTCTTCTTTGTGTCTCTCTTCTCACCTCATCATTAGAGACTAAACCTTTAAGGCTTTAGGACTTTGGAATTAGGGTTATGCCTGCATCCTTCACTTAGGATGGAGTGTATAACTTTAATCCTAAGTGTTAAACCCTTAATTTGTTTAAACCTCTTAATCAATCCATCTAATAATCACTAAGACATTAACTTGTAACTTGGGCCTTACATTAGGGTTCTAATTCTTCCTTTATGGTTAAGAAGGACTAACCCTAGTGTTTAATGGACAAGTCCTCCTCAAGTTGTCTTACAAACCATAAAATCCACTTCTTAATCTCATCTCTTAATTAAAATCCACTTTAATAAAGGTTTGTTTTTTCATGAGGTTAATCCCTAATCATGGATTAAGTTGAGGTATCTTCCTCAACTTAAGTGTGCTCATCTATTATCCTTCTATTAGGATGGTGTAATGAGTTCACTAATCCTTGATTATGGCTTAAACTCATTACTTAACACTAAACAAAAACTCAAAAACATCTAAATAATCACAAGTAAGTTAATGATCTTAATCCTATATCATCATGGTAATTAAGTTGAGAGGTTTATCTCATACTTAAGGTATTCTCATTATCCCTAATTAAAGGGAGGATATGATGAGTTTACTAACCCTTGGTTTAGGCTTAAGCTCATTAACTTATGACAAACACAAAAAAAACAATAAAAGATTGAAAACACAAAAACAAACAATAATCGTCTCCTTCGGGATTCTTTTCTCATCACACTCACTCACAAACGAGAACTCGCTTCTTCCGTCTAATGCAAGACAGTTAGCACTCAAGCCAGACGAGTCGTACACTTGAGCATAGACAAGCAAGCAGTTCATCAGTCAATTTATCTTTCAGTCTCTTTGAGTCGAACTACGGTGTTCTGACTTCCTCATTGCACGAGAGGATATGTAGGCATAACTTAACTGTTATCGAACAAAAGTCCTTGTGTCTTCCCCCTCCTTCAGCATTCTCTTTTAAGCCTCAGTTCCTGAGCATTCACCATTTTGCACTGACACTTGTATATTCTCTTCTAGCCTTTGCACACATATAGCACATACACCTACCCCTTTGTAAACAAAATCTTTTAAGCATGGATCCTGTCAAGTACGACAGAAAATCTGGGTGCTAATACCTTCCCAGGTTGTAACCAACCCCCTTTCTCAGTTTCTCTGGTTCGCAACCATCTTATCCATCTTTTCTTAGGTTTATGCAGCATTACCTTTCCTTCGGGATAAAAATTCCTAGCTGGCGACTCTATTCACCTTCCATTCATTCTCTCTTTTGCCGACCGTTTGCGACTGTACCCTATCCGACCTGGTGTCTTTTCGGGGGAGCGACAGGTATGTGCATCGATTTTGCGATAGAAGGCCTGCAAGTGAGTATTCGGGCAAGATCTTCCACTGTACTTGTCGAAAACAGGAGGTCTGAACTTTGGAGGGATGACCACCCCTGAAACCAGCCCCATATCAACAACATCAATGCCAAGGGTATCTTTTCATTCTAGAGCCTTTACCTTCTCGGCTAGTATCTGGAAGTCTTTGTTATTGGCCCCATAACCAAATCCCATATCTTCATTGAGAAAATTAAAATGATCCTCATGTCGGTCTTCTACACGAACATGAATTGGACCAACGCCTTCAAGAGTAGGAGGCCTATTCTCCGTAGGTGGAATGACAGTGTTGTTGATCGGATTGCCTTGGGCGTCCAAGGTAATCATTGGAGGATCAGACTGTGGGCGATTAAGCCTTTGTATGGCGGTTCTCATTTCTTGATGTCCCTGCATTATACCCTGCATTTCTTCCATGAACTCCCCCATCTGAGTGCGAAACTCGTTCAACTCAGCTTGCATTGTATTAATGATTTGACTCGGGTAGCGTACTGGTATGGCCGATACTTCTCCTGAAATTACCAAATAAATTAGGAAATCCAGATAACTCGTTAGTATGCAAAAAGGATATGCATGAAAATGCCATGTCACCGATCCCACTTCATTCAGATTAGGGGACAGATACCCCACGGAGTGCCACATCATAAGATAAATTTTGTGAGTGTGTGCGGAGAAAGTGTTGAGCATCGGAAATTCAATATCAAAATAAAATTGCCAAGATAGAAACGTTGAAACAATGGCACCTGAAAACTTCCATAAATCAAAAAATACACCAACGTGCGAAAACTTATACAATCACTTGCCAATAATAATGAAATACAAGAAAATGTCACAATCAACAACAGAAAAA
Source organism: Lathyrus aphaca (assembly GCA_963966055.1). Classification (NCBI taxonomy): domain Eukaryota; kingdom Viridiplantae; phylum Streptophyta; class Magnoliopsida; order Fabales; family Fabaceae; genus Lathyrus; species Lathyrus aphaca. Next base: position 170,086,045 of record OZ014523.1, read on the forward strand.
CAAGAGATTCCTTCAACAGCTCTGAAGGTAATCTCGAAATACAATAAAGAAAATCACATGCATCAAAGAAATCTACGTCTCCTGACTTGAGCTTCGTGCAGTCTGCATGGCCAGCTGGATCAAGAGGCTTCAGCTCTTGAGGTACCCCTCTGGTGTAATAATCCCTGAATCAATTAGATATTGTACATTGTTCCTGAAGGCTTTGCACTCGTCGATGGTATGTCCGAATGTTCCGGAGTGGAATTCACACGTAACATCCATATTGTAATCTGGGGGAATGGGGTAGGGCATTGGCAAGGCATTCCTTGTCTGAATCAAAGAATTCTCGAGCAAACAGGCAAACACTTGACTAGGAGTAAACACTTCTTCATCCTACTTGAGTTTGAGTCTCCCCTATTGTTGATAGTTCTGATGTTGAGATGAATTCGAACACCCAAAGTTCTTCTGCACTTTCTTCTTTATGTTGGATCGGTGAATGGGTAGAGGTGACTAGCGTGATGTCTTTACGACCCAGCGTGGAGGCACACACCCCTGATTGGGGATAATTCTTGTGGTAAGGAAAGGAGAAGTACCTTCCATCGATATGAAATCCTTTGACACATCCCCACTGATCGTTGCGAACTCGATTACCTTTGAATCAATGAGCTCTTGAACTTGATATTTGAAACTCTTACAGTTTTCTACATGATGACCAGGTGCCCCAGAATGGAAAACACACCTGGCACTGGCGTCAAAATCTAGAGGAAATGTTTTGGGTGTGGCTGTCACGGTGACAAGTTCAACCAGATTAAGCTTGAGCAAACAAAGAAGCAATTGCGCATATGACACTAGAATCAAATCAAACTTGGCTTCAAAAGTCTTTGGCATTTGTCCACAGCTTTTGCCTTTACCTTCCCTTTGATGAACTGGAAGAGTCTGCAAATTGAGAGGCTTAGGATCCCAAAGTTGAAGAGAGTTTCCGCGAAACGCATCCTAATCTTGGAACAAAACCACTGAACTGGGAGGACCAACAACTTCTGTAGCAATAAAGGGGACATGGTGCCCTTCTTGGAGCTTTGGGGATTCCCTGGTCTGGTTCTCTTGTTTCTTCAGTTGTTAAACTTTCTCTGTCAATAGCATGTGGCCATGGCACAAGGTATGCATGTCCTCCAAGATTTGTTCCATTCGGATTTTCATTTCAGCTATTTCTGCTCGGTATTGTTCCATGTCCATCTCTTGATGACTGTGATTCAAATTGGCCATTCTAGAGAGTAACCAAATTAGGATGAGAATCTGTCCCCGTACACCTGTAATGAGAGTAAGGATGCATGCAAATTCCATGTTTGATTATTTCCAAGGGATCCATCTGCTTTGATTCCACTTTGGATATATGAACATATAATGACATGGTTCAAACATGGGATCTTTGGAAATAACCGAACATGTATGATAAGATGCCATGATGTTATGTATGCAACAGGCATGTGATCAAGGATCTGATGTTGGTGTTGGACGGTGAACCAAATGTGGATAGTCACTTTTGTCTTTGTATAGATACTTCAGAATATAGGACCAGATCATACTACTGAACAATACTGGAAAAGTGGGTATGTTGAAGTTTAGGGTTCCTGCAAACCTGTAAACCCTCCCAATCTCACGGGTGTGCTACTCGGTTCAAACATCACGGACTCTCAAAGCCGAATAGCAATAATACGTTCACCATTTCCGAGAAATGGCTCATGACCAAATCAGGGAATTGGTTTGGCATTATGTACTACTCAGGGAGGCCTCAGCTGAGTCTGGAAAAATAAGCATTCCTTATAAGTCCCCAGTTTCAAGCACTGAATCGAGAAACAATAGTACATTCATCCCGAAGGGTACAATACTACCGTCATACAAACAATTTGCTTTAACTGGATTCCTATGAGAGAACCAGGCCATCCTATGCGAGTTCCCAGTGGGCCCTCGGATGCGAGTGGGTTTGCCAACAAATGTGGTCTACCACTGTCATCACTGGAGAGGGGTGTTCCTATTAAGGTCCTCAAAGATCGGTCACCAGATGCACATAACTATCAAGGTGGTACCCTGAAGTGGGGTAATCCCCACACAGAATAGTTCCAAGACGGTCGCAATCTGGGTGTGGAACACATCGCCACTCATCATGGTGAGATACCATGGAAGTACAATGTCTGTCCACGCTAATCCTATAGTGCACTCAAGCCGGGTATTTGGCTTATCTCACAGTAACTCCCATCCCGCAGAAAAAATGAAAACCAGCACAGCCAGACATTCCAGTATGATATGATGCATGGAAAATAAATACTGAAAGCAGTAAATAAATGCGGTAAAATAAATTGTAAAGTAAAACTGTAAATGAAAACAATAAAGCTAAACTAAAGCACACAGCAGCAAACAGATAAACACCCAAAGAAACAAAACCAAACAGGAGCTAGGATTGACTCTACGAGGGAAACCAGAGATTCTGTTTCCCCAGCAGAGTTGCCAGCTGTCGCTCCCGGGATTTTCATCCTAGTACAAATGCGAAAGTGGCGCGGAAAAGGTAGAGTCACCAGCCAGGCATTTTTATCCCGAAGGAACGGGAAAGGTAATGCTGCACAAACCTAGGTAAGAAGGAAAGTACAAGGTCCTGGGAACCAAAGATCTGGGTTTGGGAGTCGGTTACGACCTGGGAAGGTATTAGCACCCCAAATCGTCCGATGTACCCGACGGGATCTACGCTTGTTTGTTTGTTTCAAAGGGTGAGAAAATACGAATGCTGCTGAATAAAACTGCTGATTGGAATAGGAATGCGAAATGGAACTGAAAAAAAGAATGGAAAGGAAGGGGGAAAATGTAGGGAAAATAAAGAATGTGCTCGAACGGGCCCTACCCCGCTGCCTATGTATCTCATCGGGAAAATGAGGATCAGAGTCGACGTAGTTCGCCTAACTAAGGCGAGAACTATTTATTTGTGTTCTTTACAGCTGGAACTGCGTATGTCTATGCTTAGGTGTTGCAGGCTCGTCTGGTACGAGTGCGTTTACCGTCTTGCATGTGAGACAAGTCGTTGCAAGTTTTCGTTGTGAGTGAATGAGATGAGAAAAGAAGTTCCCGCAAGATAGTCGCTTATTATTTGTTTTTGTCTTTTATGAGAAATGTTTTGAATTTGTTTGTGAACATTCTCATACTAAGACCTATCCATCGCGGTAAGTACTTACACCTCGCCCCGAAACAGGACGTGTATAAGCATTCCGCAACAAAGTCTCGTGTCGTACAAGAACGTTCGGTTTTTCTTAAGTGTTTTATTGCTTTTCTTTATGAGATGAGAAAGAAGGACTCAAGTTGCAAAAGGTAAGAACCAAGGGACATAGACTCAATTCTAATTTTCGTTATTATTCAAAAAGTGGTCCTAATGGTTTGTGAAGTTTTCTAAACCTAATAAGAAAAGAAAAGAATGCAACTCACTTCCTAGAGAAGTTAAGTTGATTCTACAAAAGAGGGGGAAATCCTACCAAACACAAGTATGAAAAGTAAAGGAAATTAAATGCATAAAGGAAGTAAAATAATAAGTTGAAGGAAACTTACCTCAATCTTCCCCTCTACAAAACAAAGGTTAATGTGCATTTTTTATTTAAAAAATAATAAAGAAAACATACCCTAATTAAATCCTAATGACTCTCTTAATTCTAGAGAACTAAAAATGCTAGGACAAATATTTAGCACCTACCACAGCCCCTAAACTAAAAGCAGCTATCAAAACAATGCATAACACAAGGTAAAGCACAAACAACTTTCTACAGCCAGCATATGTAACACCCTTCTACCCAAAACATAATATTTAAATACTATCAGAGTAATCATCAAAAAGGGTATCACATTTTCATCATAAATCAACACAACAGTGTCCTGTCCCGTAACACGGGTTAATCAACATCAAAACATAATAAATCATTTCACAGCGGAATTTAACTTCATAATTTAAAACTTCATAAAAATCAATTTTCACCATCCTGAATTTAACATCATAAAATGGAAAACATTATCCAGATAACAACATACTGAAAACATTTTAGCAAAAGAAAACCCATCCCAGTGTTACATGACACAGAGCAGGACACATAAACCAGAACCACTAATAAGGAACACTAAAGCATGCTCCGAGACTCATGAATTACTCCTATTGCACTGCAGGGCTATTCTTCGACATCTGCAAGTTACCCACGAAAGAGGCAACATTTCCAAACAGGCAGGGTAAGTAATCATAATTTATCATAAATCTATTAGAATATGGAATCTAAATAAATTAATACACATATCATGACATCGTCAACTACAAAATTCAGCATCAACCGCAACACTATCATGAAATCAATCAACACCAACACAGTCATGAAATTTATCCCAAAATATGCAATTCTACATCCTGATATGCAATATGCATGTGGTACCATTTTCATCATGAGATGGATACATGACCATCAACCCTCCACAAGGGAGCACACCATAATCATCGAGACACTTCAATCCACACAATGGGATTGAAGCAAATAAATAGGCCGAAGCCCCATCGTGAATGTCATGAAATGCAATGATGCGTTACACCGTAAAATTCATCAAGAAATCAATTGCGCATCATTCATTTCATATCAACACCTCAACATCAATTAATCATATATTTCCATCGTAATAACACGTCAAAACCTCATTTCATTAGCTACCTCAACTCATCAAGACATAACCAATCATTTCATGTCCAACAAATAATCATCATAGAATCATGCCTTTCATCCCGACAACATATCAACAATACTTCTTTATCAATCATACAAAAAAACAACTTATTCGATTCAATGAGACAACCAAACAACTCCCCTCATCAACAACAACAAAACTTTAATTCACAATAACATCATGTTTATAATCATAAAACCAATTTTTAACAACAAATCAAACAACTTCCTTCATCAACAACAACAAATCGTCCACTTACAATAGAATCCTATTTATAATCATAAAACCAACTCAACTTTTTCTAAATATTCATCATTTAAAAATGTATCATTTCACTCATTTTATTTCATTAAATTAAAGTTCATCTCGCTAGCTTTCCGACGCTTCAAACGGGACCTAAATCGGAGTTACGGATCAAAAGCTATGAATTTTTCAAAATAACAGTGCCACTGATACAGTGTTAACCGGTTAACCAAAGCGTTAACCGGTTAACGCCTCATTTTTTTTGCCCAAAACGCATATTTTTCACTGGTTAACCGGTTAACCAAATGGTTAACCGGTTAACACCTGTACATAAGCAGTTTTCTGCTGTTTTTACGAATTCTACACCAAAATACCTCAATTTTTCATACGAATTAATTCCAATGCAACCCAAAACTTCTTACCAATCAAAATTAATCATATACAACAACAATATCAATTCAAACATCAAACATGCCATTCTAAAACATCTTATCAATCCTAATTCACCAATTCTTACTCTTATAACTCAATATATGTCATCAAACCTAACAATAACCAAAATCATATCAAACCTAATCTATTCATAAACCAATTCCTATAAAATTAAAATAGATTATGAAAACTCCCCATACCTTAGAGAATTTCGCCGCTTTACACTCTTCTCTGGGGTTCTCCACAGCCTCCTGACTCTGAGCTTCTCCTTTCTCTCCCTTTTTCCTTCAGAGCACCTCTTTTCTCAAAACACGATAATGTTAGAAAACTAATCGTATTCTCCTCTTTGGATATATTATCCCAGTTTAATCTTTTCCCACTATACCCTCATAATTTCACAAAAGGACCACCTTACCCTTTTCTTTAATATAATTTCAATAATAATAATAAAATAGTATAATAAAACACTATTTATCCTTATTATATAAATTACTCTTATACTCCAAAATAACCAACATAACATTCATACTTCCACTTCTATTATTTTAAATAATAACCAATAATCTGAATAATACTACATGATTATTCTTATTATTAATATTATTAAAATAATTTCACCACCATGCATCGGTTCACATCACCACCAATTGTCCATTCATTCATATATCCTCAAATAAGCAACAAATACTCATAATCAAATTTGGGGTGTTACAGCATACAACATGAAAAAGATAGGTGTAGAAAGTCACATACAACATACAAACATAATAAACCCCATGTATTTTACAGCACCTATATTAACAAACAGCTACGAAAACATGGGACATATTTGATCATTTTTATTTATGTGCACAAAGTGAATGATAAACAACACATTAATGTCACTTAACATGAATCTACATGCATCACAAAATGAACCCAAACATGTGAATTTATTTACATTATTTATTTGATTAAAAATGACAATGATCCATCAAGAACAAACATACTTTTTCATGTTGCACAAATGAGCATTTTATCATGAGATTGAACAAGTATCACTACAAGCATCAATTGTTACACATGCATGGCATAAAAATCAGAATTGAACTCATGTTAAGATGTGATCAATTAAGCACAAGAAACTTGCATGAACATGTGAAATATTTAATCACTTTTGACAAAAAATCAACATGGCCTTTAATCATTTTATCAATCAAGCAAGCAATGACAATAATCATGAAGCACATATTGAATTTAAGCAAGCACTTAACATGTGAAACAAATGATTAAAGTGTATCAAAACAACATCAAGAATCAATTATATCACATTTGCACATTTAAAACAAAACATGGAAAAGTGAACGGAATCATGTCGAAACGACTCGAAACAAATGAATTGGCTACTGGAAATAGACCCAAATATTCCCTAAAATCAATACCTAAACATACATGAACCTTAGAAGTACTAGGAAGCAATATTGAGCAAGAAAATAAGATAAAAATCCAAAAATGAACAGAGTTAACCGGTTAACCAAACGGTTAACCCGCTAACGGACCCTGGACAACACTAAAAATGGCCAAAAACGCATGCGTTAACCAGTTAACCAAACCGTTAACCGGTTAACGCTGAACAAAACGTGAAAAATACTTTTGAAATAAGTGATTTTGGCCACAATCTTCCTTCTAAACAACCCTAACCCCCACCTAATCATGCTAACACGAATTTCTACTCAATTAGGGCTTATTAACACATGCTAGAATGTATAACAAGCTACAACCTAACTTCTAATACATCAAAAACCACAAATCGCAAGCAAAACTTAACGAAAACATAATCAAACATAAGCAATACGAAAAGCACTTAAAGAATGCGGAAATGGCGAGATGAAGAGAATAACTTAAAGGAAAAGTGATTTAGATCACCAACCTACGAAGCGGAGAAGTGCTTCGGTAAATGTTGTGAGAATCGGAACTTGATCGAAGAGAAACCCAAGAAAACCGTGAATCCGCAAAATAAATGCGTTCTTGATGCTTGAGCCTTCTTGCACTTCCGATAAGTCGAAATCTTCACAAAAATCAGTAGCTTCTTCTTCTACAATCCACAAAATCAATGAAGGTTGGAGGCTAAGCTTCAAGATCTTCAAGTTTCAATGTGAAACTTGAAGAGCTTCTACAAAAAAGCTTTAGTGAAAGAAAGGAAAATGGAGGAAAAGTGAGAGAGAAAAAGTGATTGTGAGAGAGTGAAGAAACTTGTGAATGAAAATTGTGAGAATCTCCTTTGGTTTGGATGAAAATGGATTAAATATGGCTTAGGTTTGGGGCCCAAAAATTAGGCTTGGGATCCAAAATTATGGTTTGGTAATGAGGTTAGGATTTAGCAATGGAGCTAGGTTAGGAGAAGGAACATTCTAGAAGATGGTAGAACATGGTAGAAGTTTCCAAGGGAAATGGAGTGGAATTGAAATGGAAAAACAAAAGGGAAAGAATGAAAGGAAGTGTGGAAGGAAAGTGGAGGGAAATGTAAAACCAACCACACTTTTCAAATGATTTTTCTTTGATTTTTTTTTATGATTCCTGTCGCTCCCCGGATTTCCATCCTGGTACAAACGCGAAAGTGGCGCGGAAAAAGAATAGAGTTGCCGGCCAGGAATTTTTATCCCGAAGAAAGGGAATGGTAATGTTGCACAAACCAGAAGAAAGAAAGAGGAAGGACACAGGTCCGGCGAACCAAAGAGACTGAGCTCGGGAGTCGGTTACGACTTGGGAAGGTATTAGCACCCAGATCGTCCGCCGTACCCGACGGGATCCACGCTTGCAAAGAAAACTGTTTCAAAGGGTGAGGGTATGAAAGCTGCAGCAAAAGAAAAGGAATGAACTGGAAAAGAAACCTGAGAAAGGAAATGAATAAGGAATGAAAGGAAAAATGTAGGGAAAATAAAGATTGTGCTCGAACGGGCCCTACCCCGCTACCTACGTACCTCATCAGGATAATGAGGATCAGAGACGCCGTAGTTCCCCTAACTAGAGGTAACAAGGAAATTACTTGTGAATTAAAGGCTTGAACTGCCTATGTCAATGCTCAAGTGTTGCAGGCTCGGACGACGAGTGCGTTACCGTCTTGCAAAGTGACATGTAGGAGCAAGTTCGCGTACGGAGCGAAGGAGATGAGAAAAGAATTCCCGAAGGAAAGACGCCTTTTGTTTGTTTGTGTTTTTTAGAAGCTTTTAGGAGTATGTCACAAGGAAGTGAACTCAAGCTCTTTTCCATGGAATGTGCACTTGTCGCTACATTCCAAGATGGAATAATAGAACAAGCACACTCAAGTAAGGAGAAGATCCCCAAAACTTGAACCCAAAGACTAGGGCTTAGGCTCACTAACTTGCTTTATTATTAAGTGTTTTGGTATTTACAAATGAAGAAGTGTTTTTTATGCTTTTCTTGGTGAAGAAGATACCTTGATCAGACTTGTGCATCACAAAGTAAACTTGTACTATCCCAAGATGGGAAGACTACAAGCATACCTCATGGGATAAGGCTATGGATCAAGACATCACTTCAAAATTATTAAAGTGTCTTTTATGGAGTTATGAGATGAGAAGAGAAGAAGAACCAAAAAAGATCATAAAGGTAAAAGCTAACGGGAAAAATCTAATCCTAATATTCACATGCTCGGATGGTCCTAGGTTAGTGAGGCTCACTACCCTAAAGAAGAAAGAAAAGAAGAAGATGAAAGGAGAAACACCATGGTGGCCTAAGCACACCTCAAGTCGAGAATGAATAAGAGAAGATGAGGAAGGAGAAATAAGATGCATAAGAAGTGAGATAAGAAGATGAGAATGCGATATGGAGATAAGATGAATAATGAATAAGATAAGGAGATGAGAATGTGAAATGGAGATAATGCACAAACAGAGCCTACACCAGTAGGACTTCCAGATGCAACAACATGCAATAGGGATAATCGGGCCTCAGTGGTACCTAACGGAGAAGGTCCGTTGCCTCTTCAGTATGCACAAGAGAAATCGAGAAATGATATCAAGTCCAAAACAGATTTCAACAGTCAAGTGCAAATGTCCCTTATCAAGATATCAGACCAAAGTCAAATGTAGGCTTCCCGCATCCAGAATTAAGACCACGAATTAGTCCGTGCGAAACCTAAGTCCAATTAGTATCCAGAGGTCTCATAAGTCCCAAAAATAATCGACTAGGAATCACAACTTGCATCGAACAATTAATATCCAGGTCATCATCAAGCAACATCCTCCGTCATCAAAATCAAGCCAGAAGCCTACAAAATGACAACACAAACTAAAACCAAAATAAACTCAATTTTATTTAATTAAATCGAACTCAAACTAAAATCAAATTTTAATTAAGATTAATAATTAAAGTTAGCCAAAACTCTAAATAAAAAAGCTAGTCCCTAAACAAAAATTAACTAAAAGCAACTAATTAACATATTATAGAAAAAGAACTAATTAAGTTCTAAATTAAAACTCTAATAGTTTCTAATACATAACAAACACTAATAATATCTTAGTTAGAATAATAAAGGAATTAATTAGAACAAATCAAAAATAACTAATAAGGAAAAAGAAAATAATGAAAAGAAAAAGGGAAAGTTCGCTGGAAGAGGTGCTGAGAGGAAGTTTGCGCCGGCCCGAAAGCCCACATCAAAACAGCAGCCATGGGGGTGCAGAACTGAATTGGAAGGTGATGTCGATGGGGAAATCCACGTTGGGCTTAGTGGTTCGGTCCAATTTGTTTACTCTCACCAAACCAAATGAAGTGCAAGACCTAAAGAGAAAGAGCGAAATGAATTCCCCTCCTTCAGTAAGAAAATAGCACACAGTGCCTCAATGTTAATTCACGAAAATCTCTTCCCTCTCCCTCAACGTCGTTTTGCTTCACGTCGTGTCACCGATCTCATCTTCTCTCGAAAAACTCACGGCGGTCTCCCTTCGATCTCGTCTTCTCGCTGACGAACTTCTCTCGTTCGTGAAATCGCATCGCCGGCGGCCATTGCATCTCCAACGCGGTTTCCCTTGCGTCGGTTCCAATCTTGTTCTCGCGGATTTTGGTTTCCAGGTTTGTTCAATTTCAGATCTGGTTTGTTGTTCTCTACTTCTACTCCTTCTGTTCTGTGTTCGTTGTTGAAGATGGGTGTTGAAGGAAGTGTTTGTGAGTTGCAATGAAGGTTCGGTGGTTGTTGTAGAAGATTGTGTGGTTCGTTTTATGTTGTGAGATGGTGGTGTTTTGAGTGTGAAGAGGGTTAAGGTTGAAGTTTGTGAGGAAGATGGATGAACAGAAGTTGTTTGGTGTTTGGTTGAAGGAAATTTGGTCGATGATGGGGTTCTGTTGCTGTGGTGATGGTTGTTGCGTTTCGGTAGTGGTGGTGTTGCGTTGAAGATTAGAGTGAAGAATATGGTGGTTGGGTTGCGATAAGGTTTGGGGTTGGTTTCAAATGGAAGGGAGGTTGGGATGTTACGGTAATGCGCTAAAGATTATTGATGGTGTAATGAGTTGAGGGAGAAAAGAATTTCTGTCGCTGTCGTTTTCGTTGAATCAAGTTTTCTTTGTGTGTTGCTGTTGTTGGTTTTGATGCAGTTAAACTCTATGCAGGTTTTTTTTGCATTGGAATGGAGGCATGAAAAATGTTGAGAGAGCGTTGTAGTGTTGCATTGTTATTGTCATGGCCTGCTGTGCGTGCTGCGTGAAGGAGGAATCCGTGTGGAAGGAAAGTTGTGGCTGCATGTTGTACGAAAAACAAAAGAGCAGGATGTTGGTGGAATTGGTTGTATGAGTGGAGCAAAATTTTGCAGCAGGAGTGGGGTCACCGAGTGTGATTTGCGAGTCTTGTTGGTTTTGTTGTGTAATATTTTATAACTTGTACAAATAATAAAAATGTAAATGGGCTTAATGGAAGTGCTTAATAATGGTTATTTAGAATGTATGGACTTACAAAATGGAGAAAAATGAAATTAAATTGAAAAAAAAAATTAAATGAAGTACGGTTTTAGAAATGAACAAAAATGGTTTGAAATATGGACATGGTCTTAGAATGGATAATCGGAACATGAATTAATGAACATGAGAAATAGATTGAAACTTAAATTGAAAAATGGACACAATTACGGTATCAATTGGACATGAACTTGAAATTGAACAAAATCTGGAATAAACTTGAATATGCCCTCCATACACATCTTGATTGAATTTAAACCAACAACCATACTAGAACTTTTCCACACATCCTTTATAAAACACAAACCTCCTGAACCACCGAACAACACATCGTTTGAATCTGTCTAAATCAACCACTGGAAAATAAATCCACGGATAATCCAATCATGGACTGATGAGCCTGATGAACTTGATGATCCAACCACATCCCTCATGAATCAAAATTGGACAAACTGATGACCTTCACACCACAACTTTGGATACACGCTATTGTGTAAATAAACCACATGGACTGATAACTTGAACTGAAATACACTCCTGATAGTTTGACCAATGTTAGGTCAAACATCCCTCTGAATTGGATCGTGACAGAATAAACACGTTTGAAACGAAGCCAAAGTTCTTGAGATATTGATAGCCTGAGATGCTGAGAATGAAGGGATAACCATGTGACTTGATGAAGAAGAAACTATCAATTCATTCTTAAATGGTGATGACGGGCTAGATGCACCAGCAAACAATCTTTGTTGATGTGAAATCCTTGAATAACATTAAATCGGGGAAATAAACCATAATTTTGTGATAAGAGCAACAAGAGAATGATGCCATTGATGGCTGCATAACCAAAACCTTGAGTTCGCCTGATAATCCACAAATAGGGTGTGAAACCCTAATCCTTCTGAAAATCTCGATCCCATGTCTTAGGAGCATATGCAGATGATATGACCTAATGTACGATCTAATGGAAAATGCGAATGATATTGAAAACGAAAAGCCAGAAAAACAGAGGGCAAATTTAGGGTGTCTACAGCTGCCCCTATTCAATCAGCTGTTAATCCGAAAAGGATGAAAGCAACGGTTATCAGACTTTCAAGATAAACAGTGATTGAATACCAAAAAGACCCTGAAATTTGCACTCTGCAGGAGAATGCAGAAATGGGAAATAAACCCAACCAGATGACGCTCTGGGGATATGAAAGGGAGGAAAAGCAGACAAGCTTCTTCCAAGTTGAAACTGATATCTGGAATAAGAACATGTTGACAGACGAGTCTTCGAATGACCTGTGACGCCAGGTGCAGAGAGCGGATGTGCCCTTAAGAATCTTCAAAGTAACCTGAGATGGACGAATATCCTTCACTAATCCTTACGCAGATAAGTAGAATAAGACGAATGAGTCTTCTTAGGATAACCCTTACGCAGGTTCCGGAAATGCATATAAGTCTGTGGGACAGACATGCAACTAGGATGGACGAATCCTCTTCACGAATCCTTACGCAGATAAGTGGAATAAGACGAACGAGTCTTCTTCGGATAACCCTTACGCAGGTTCCGGTAATGCATATAAGTCTGTGGGACAGACATGCAACTAGGATATATGTATCCTCTTCACGAATCCTTACGCAGATAAGTGGAATAAGACGGACGAGTCTTCTTCGGATAACCCTTACGCAGGTTCCGGAAATGGTTTTGACGTTTTAATCCCACCGTCAGGATTTTCAACCTCTTCAATGCGGACGAGCATTGGAATGATCATCAAAGAAACACGGACGAGTGTCATAAGTCGACGATACGGACGAGTACCGGACGATGATCCAAGAAACACGGACGAGTGCTTCTGATAATGATACAGACGAGTGTCGAAGGATGCAGACGAGCAATCTTCAAAGGAGTAACAAGCACGTACGAGTGCTAAGAGATGCGGTCGAGCATCAAATAAAGATGCGAGTACGGACGAGTACTGGCGACTTTCTTGGGGATATGCCTCAAATAAAGAGGAATCGGAAAATGAAATGCACGGACGAGTGCTGCAGGGATGCGGACGAGCACCAAATGAAGATGCGCACACAGACGAGTACAGGCAACTTCGCTGGGGAAAAAACTTCAAAGACTAATAAGCACGGACGAGTGCCGAGAGCTACGGACGGTCATCAAATAAAGATGCTAGCACGGACGAGTGCTGGGGAATACCTCAAATAAAGAAGAATCTGGTGAGGAAAAGGCACGGACGAGTGCTGAAAGAGGATGAGCATCAAATAAAGATGCGAGCACAGACGAGTGCTAGTACATATAGACTCTACTGGGGAAAGCAAACGAGCAATACCACAGAGCTAACACAGACGAGTGTTGAAAGATGCAGACGAGCAGCAATAAAGCATGATATATCACTGCTGGGGATAACTCTGCTTAGAGATAACACAGACGAGTGTTGACAAACGCAGACGAGCGGTAGACAAATGCCTGATTGGCCACCGAGAGTTACAACTCTGCAGGGGAAGATAAGTCTAGAGGTCTGACTACCCATCTCTGACTGAGGTGATATATAACTGACTGTATCCTCAAATGACCACCAGTATGGCAACTTTGCTGGGAAATATTTCACTGCCGGAAGTGGAGATCAGACATGAACTCTGTGGGGAAAGATCATCTTCAGACTTGGCTGGGGAAGATGCTTCGTCAAATAACCCTTGCTGGGGAGAGAGAGCTCTGACAATTCTAACTTTGTGGGGAAACAAGGCCTTCAGCTACCTGTTGGGAAAACTTCATTGTGGAAAGATAAGTCCTCTTGGGAATGAGAACGATTCAATTAGCCTTGAAGTTATGCTGGGGATATCGTCTGCTCTAACTCAGCTGGGGATGTGTCAACCTTCCGGATTGACGGAGAAACATATTTGACAATGCTCTGCTGAGGAAATGCTTTGCTGGAGAATCAAATAAGTCAAAATATGCCCCAAGTATAGTATGACGACTGTGATGGAAGATTTGCCAATGAAAATTGGACCTTGACTGTGGAGAATACCAATTCCTCATGAGGAAACCTTGTCGGCTGAAGAAGATCTTTATGCTCGGGGAAGAAATAAACTTCCAATGCCCTGCTGGTAAAATAAATACCAGACATTCCCTGAGAATTAACACAGTGCTTCAAACTTCTGAGCTCAACAGCTGCATACTGATTATCAATTCCCTTAACTCCTCAATTATGCCTCAGACTGCACATTCTATGAAAATATTGTCCCCAGAGGATTTTACAGAAGACCCGGCATCCAGAATTGCCCCAGTATCTTCAAACTCTCGCATAAATTCATCATATTTTGAGATAACTTCCCCTGGTTGCGTCTCGTGACGGCTCTTGCTCCACACCAGAGATGGAAACTATGCAGTATGAAGGTGCAATGATGCAAGATGTAAACGTATGTTCATGATGCTGAGGATAAGATGACATGCAAGCACGGGAGACGAAACAAGGATGGTTGGGCATAAGGCCAGGTTGATAGAGATTTTTGTTTTTGGTTGCCAAGCAATTGGACTTAAATGGTAAATTACCAGACGAGAACTGGTTTATTGAAGGTAGGCCAACAGACGAGAACTGATGGGCAAAGAATAAGTCGTCAGACGAGAACTGACTCCTTAGGTGCTCATTGTCAAACGAGAATTGACTCTGAAAAAGAATGACTACCAGACGAGAACTGGCGTCCAACAGGTTAATGAAAAGGTGACCAGACGAGAACTGGTTAAAAGATTTGCCTACCAGACGAGAACTGGTATTTGAAGTTGAATTTCCAGACGGGAACTGGATTTTGGATTTGGTTCGCCAGACGAGAACTGGGCTTTGGGTTTGTCTGCCAGACGAGGACTAGACTTTGAAAAGTTTGTCAGACGAGAACTGGACTTTGAATTGTTGATAAGCTAGGGTTACGGGGCCCTGGGTGAGATTGATGTTGCGGGGGTTATGCTCAATGCAAATATGATGCGTATGCTCTATGTGCTTGAGCGAAGCGACGTGATTAATGTATGCAAATGATTTATGCAATGCTCATGAAAAGCTAGAAAAACTCCCAAGGATGGGAAGAAAGGTCTTATGACAAGGCTTTTGATGTTGTGAAGGGTGACAAAGGCGACGGTGGGTAGCATGATTTCCCGACACTCGTCTTGAACTCTGAGATTACTGATATACTTTGCTCTGCATAGCTAAAGTTGCCCCAGTTGGGTGAGTCTCTGAACAGACTGTTACTGATTATCCAGCTCTTGGAATGGCGGACTTGGATGCTCGAGGAGAATTGCACTTAGTGAACTCTGGAAGTGTCCTGCCCTGGTATGAGCGTGGAAGCGACTTGACTCATTCTGACTGAGCATTGGAAGAATATGTCTTTGGTCAGCAGAAAATTAAGGTGGCCTGCCCCTGTTTGGTAGATTCAGCTCTGATCAACTGGCTCTTGAATGATGTTCCTCAATCAACTGATGCTTGGGAATTGCTTAGAGTAACTGATTCTTTGGTCGATGAAAGGACTGGATAACATGCCCCTGATTCATAGGCTAACAAGATGCTCTTGATTATGGTCATCACTGTTGAATGATCAAATTCTCCTCTGATTGCCCTTTGTAGGAACTTCCCTGGTGTCACAAACTGACTTGCAATAAAAACTGCTCATTTACAAATGGTAATTTTAATGCAGTTCGCATGCAAATTTTGAAAATTTATTTATTTGAATGTTGTGATAGTGTGTGACGAATGGACGATTAGTCCAAACGTAGTGCTGAGTTAGCAAATCGTTAGGAGTCAGTTTACGCAACCTTGTCGTAGTATGCTTTCAGAATTGAACCTGATTCAATTAGGACTTTCAAGGGTTATGACGTGGCCTGGTTCACATTTTTAGAAAGAAGGATTTATGGCTCAAAATTTATATGTGCCCACCCATTCTCCTTGATGTTCTCCGGTCCTATATTCAGCTAATTTGACTTAAGCGCTTGCCTCTCGAAAGGGTTTTGTAATGGTTGAGGAACCAATGACGTTGACGATTTACGCACCAATGAGGTTTCTTGGAGTAACAGTTACCCCTTTTGACTTTGTGTCTGGTCACACGATTTTGTTCTTATGGAACTTTTTTCTTTCTGATATTTTTTACTCCCTAAATTTTGCCTGGACTGAATTTTTTTTTGAATTTTTTCGATTTCGAAGTCCAGCGGGATGCCCTAACTTTTGCCTAAGTCATTTGTTTTCACTTCTCCTTTTTTTTCCGACTTAGCGGGCTTTATTTCTCCTTTTTTTATCTTTGTTGAACAAATCGTGTGACACTGGTTTGTCTGACTTGCTGAAAGGGTTGTGACTGCCTCATTCCTTTGATATTGAAGGATAACCATTGTGGTTTTACGTCCCTTAACCTCTTGAGGTGTGATGAATAAAGGTAATGGATCCTCGGATGCATACTCCTTTGGAAATTTGAACGCTCGGTCAAATTGGCTGACAACTACCCTGCCCCGGGTTGAATGTGAGGGTTTTTTCATTTAGAAAAGAAACTCCTACTTCAAGGCTCAAAGGGGTTGACGAAGGTTTATCTCCCTTATATCTCCGGTGTTTGGAAATTGAAACAATGCATGTACATCATCAGCAGGTTCTACTCTGAAAGCATACTTTCAACAATTATGGGTATTCAGTTGTCATCATCCTCCCTCAAACCTGCTAAACAACAGTGAAATAAATGGGAGGTAAATGGATGCAGTTTTTTTTTTTGTTTTGTTTTTTTTCAATGCAAGTAAAGAAAAATGAGCGAATGCGACATAATTGATTCAAAATGCAAGAACACTACATTAACATTACCATTCAAAATAACAATGCTTAAAAGACAAGTAGCTGCTAACAGGAAAGAAACTACAATGCAGATGATAAAAAGGATACAATGATCACCAGCTCTGATGACATCTTCTTGTATGAGTCACTGAAATTAGGAGACGCTTCTCCGCAGTCTTTGATCTCAATTAGGCAAGAGGTTGACGTGCACAACCAAGCTTCCTTCTGGAAAGGATATGTAGCCCTTGTCGATCAACTGTTGTACTTTGGCTTGAAAAGCTTTGCAATCTTCAGTTGAATGCCCCATTGATCCACCATGATACCCACACTGCTCATGAGGATTGTACCCTGGAGGGTACGGCTCTAACAATGGCTTGAGAGGCTTAGGAACCACCAATGAGCTCTGAATTAGATGTGGCAATAGCTCACTGTATGTCATGGGAACTGAATAAAGAGGAGCGTTCCTTCTTTCCAGGTTGTTGCGAGGCCTCGGCTGGCCCTGAAGTTGATTCTGAGGTCTTCGACCATGAGCTTGCAGATTTGGACGAGGCGGAGTCCACGGTTTCTGATACGGTGCTCTGAGCATTGCCGGATGCCCATAAGAGTAAGCAGACCTAGGAAAAGATGATCTCTGAGAAGATGTTGGTCCAGAATATTCAATATTTTCCATGACTGCATTGGTATCATACCATTCTTCCTCTTGGGAGCTAACAATAGATTCACCTTCACTAGCTGGGATGTTCGAAGAGTCTTGGATCTTTCCACTTTCGAGCAGGCTTTCGATGCGTACTCCAACTTTTATCAAATCAGAGAAGCTTGATGTCCAAATGCTACTCATTCTTTCCAAGTACGTTCCTTGCAACGTGCCCACGAACAGGTCCACTAATTCTCTGTCTAAAAGTGGTGGTTGCACTTGGGCTGCCAATTCTCTCCACCGCTGTGCATACTCTCTGAAAGATTCACCAGTTCTCTGAGATAGGTTCTACAAATGCATGCGACTGGGCGCCATGTCCACATTGTACTGGTATTGCTTTACGAAAGCTCTGGATAAATCATTCCACGACCGGATACGACTGCTTTCCAAATCCATATACCAACTTAAGGATGCACCGCTTAAACTGTCCTGAAAATAGTGAATCATCATCTTATCATTGCGGGCATGAGAAGTCATTTTTCTGCAGAACATCACCAAATGACGCTTCGGGAAACTGACACCAGTGTATTTCTCAAACTTTGGAGTTTTGAAATCTGGAGGAATGACAAGACCAGGCACCAAACACAGGTTTAGAGCATCAAAACCAAAGGCATCAGGATCTGCTAAGGCTTTGATTTGCTCATCCAACACACGAAACCTTTCAGCAGGATCAAAAGTTGGTGGATCCTTGGTTTTCACAAGAGGGATTGCCCCTTGGAAGTTTGGCATAGGGAAGGCAAAACTCTGATAATCCGTAGCATCAGAAGAAGCTGAAGGTCCACCTCGGACAACAGATGGTTCAGGTACATTCTGATTCACAATCGGGGTCTGTGCAGGCTGAGCTTGAGCAAGATTGTTCACTTGTGGAAGATCCTCATCAGGAGAAAAACAATACAGAGGATTGGTCACCGAAGTGAAACCAGGCGGAAACTCAACATTCTGACGGTTGCTCTCCGACATAGCTACTGATGACTTCCAAACTGACCTTTTACCTCTTGACACTGCTCAATCTTCCTTCAAACACTGTCGTCTTCCAACAGTTGCCACTTGTTTCAAACTGAGTACTGGGAAATCAGCTGGCTGGTCACGGACAAAAGAGGAAGGATGAGATCTCTGGAAAAAGGATATGCAATGCAGATGCAAATGCAAATGCAAAATTCAATATGATGATGCAAAAGATGCAAAGACATGGGATTAAAATCTGGAAACTGTCTGGAATCTGGAATACTGAGCCAAGAATCGAGTGTCTGTAACCACAAGATCTCTGCATAATAACCCAAAAGAGTAACCAAAAACCGAAGGATCAAGAACTTCAGGATCATAGTGACCGGATCAAAACATAGAACTGCACTGGCAATGAGGGTATGTTGAGGTCAATGGTTCCTGTAAACCTGTAAACCCCTCCCAATCTCACTGGTAGGCTCCGGGTCAGACATCACGGACTCTCAAAGCCGAATAGCAATAATACTTTCACCATTTCCGAGAAATGGCTCATGACCAAATCAGGGAATCGGTTTGGCATTATATACTACGCAGGGAGGCCTCAGCTGAGTCCAGGACACAAGGTCATCCTATGCGATCCCCAGGTGGGCCCTCGGATGCGAATGGGTTTGCCATAAAATGTGGGCTGCCACTGTCATCACTAGAGAGGGATGTTTCGACAAGGTTCTTAGTGATTGGTCCCCAGCTGCACATAACTGTCAGGGTTATGTAATGAGAGAGGAAGATCCCCAAATCAAGAAATTTCCAAGACAATCGCAACCTGGGTGTGGAACTCACTACTACCCCCATGACAAGATCTCATGAGGCCAAAATGGAAACACTCTAAGTCCTATGGTGCACTCGAGTCGGGTACTTGGCTCATCTTTCAAGAACAAGTAACACCCATCCCACCAAACAGAAAACCAGTCCAGACAATCCAGTATATATACATGATGCAGTAAATAAAGACTGAAAACTATAAATAAAGCTATAAATAAAGCTGTAAATAAACAACAATAAAATACAACAAGCCACAGCAAACAAACATCACCCAAAGAAACAGCAACACACAAGCGCTAGGAGAGACTCACAGGGGAACCAGAGATTCTGGGTTCGTTCCCCAGCAGAGTCGCCAAGCTGTCGCTCCCCGGATTTCCATCCTGGTACAAACAGGAAAGTGGCGCGGAAAAAGAATAGAGTCGCCAGCCAGGCATTTTTATCCCGAAGAAAGGGAATGGTAATGCTGCACAAACCAGAAGAAAGAAAGAGGAAGGACACAGGTCCTGCGAACCAAAGAGACTGAACTCGGGAGTCGGTTACGACCTGGGAAGGTATTAGCACCCAGATCGTTCGCCGTACCCGACGGGATCCACGCTTGCAAAGAAAACTGTTTCAAAGGGTGAGGGTATGAAAGTTGCAGCAAAAGAAAAGGAATGAACTGGAAAAGAAACCTGAGAAAGGAAATGAATAAGGAATGAAAGGAAAAATGTAGGGAAAATAAAGATTGTGCTCGAACGGGCCCTACCCCGCTGCCTACGTACCTCATCAGGATAATGAGGATCAGAGACGTCGTAGTTCCCCTAACTAGGGGTAACAAGGAAATTGCTTGTGAATTAAAGGCTGGAACTGCCTATGTCAATGCTCAGGTGTTGCAGGCTCGGACGACGAGTGCGTTACCGTCTTGCAAAGTGACATGTAGGAGCAAGTTCGCGTACGGAGCGAAGGAGATGAGAAAAGAATTCCCGAAGGAAAGACGCCTTTTGTTTGTTTGTGTTTTTTAGAAGCTTTTAGGAGTATGTCACAAGGAAGTGAACTCAAGCTCTTTTCCATGGAATGTGCACTTGTCGCTACATTCCAAGATGGAATAATAGAACAAGCACACTCAAGTAAGGAGAAGATCCCCAAAACTTGAACCCAAAGACTAGGGCTTAGGCTCACTAACTTGCTTGATTATTAAGTGTTTTGGTATTTACAAATGAAGAAGTGTTTTTTATGCTTTTCTTGGTGAAGAAGATACCTTGATCAGACTTGTGCATCACAAAGTAAACTTGTACTATCCCAAGATGGGAAGACTACAAGCATACCTCATGGGATAAGGCTATGGATCAAGACATCACTTCAAAATTATTAAAGTGTCTTTTATGGAGTTATGAGATGAGAAGAGAAGAAGAACCAAAAAAGATCATAAAGGTAAAAGCTAACGGGAAAAATCTAATCCTAATATTCACATGCTCGGATGGTCCTAGGTTAGTGAGGCTCACTACCCTAAAGAAGAAAGAAAAGAAGAAGATGAAAGGAGAAACACCATGGTGGCCTAAGCACACCTCAAGTCGAGAATGAATAAGAGAAGATGAGGAAGGAGAAATAAGATGCATAAGAAGTGAGATAAGAAGATGAGAATGCGATATGGAGATAAGATGAATAATGAATAAGATAAGGAGATGAGAATGTGAAATGGAGATAATGCACAAACAGAGCCTACACCAGTAGGACTTCCAGATGCAACAACATGCAATAAGGATAATCGGGCCTCAGTGGTACCTAGCGGAGAAGGTCCGTTGCCTCTTCAGTATGCACAAGAGAAATCGAGAAATGATATCAAGTCCAGAACAGATTTCAACAGTCAAGTGCAAATGTCCCTTATCAAGATATCAGACCAAAGTCAAATGTAGGCTTCTCGCATCCGGAATTAAGACCACGAATTAGTCCGTGCGAAACCTAAGTCCAATTAGTATCCAGAGGTCTCATAAGTCCCAAAAATAATCGACTAGGAATCACAACTTGCATCGAACAATTAATATTCAGGTCATCATCAAGCAACATCCTCCGTCATCAAAATCAAGCCAGAAGCCTACAAAATGACAACACAAACTAAAACCAAAAAAAACTCAATTTTATTTAATTAAATCGAACTCAAACTAAAATCAAATTTTAATTAAGATTAATAATTAAAGTTAGCAAAAACTCTAAATAAAAAAGCTAGTCCCTAAACAAAAATTAACTAAAAGCAACTAATTAACATATTATAGAAAAAGAACTAATTAAGTTCTAAATTAAAACTCTAATAGTTTCTAATACATAACAAACACTAATAATATCTTAGTTAGAATAATAAAGGAATTAATTAGAACAAATCAAAAATAACTAATAAGGAAAAAGAAAACAATGAAAAGAAAAAGGGAAAGTTCGTTGGAAGAGGTGCTGAGAGGAAGTTTGCGCCGGCCCGAAAGCCCACATCAAAACAACAGCCATGGGGGTGCAGAACTGAAATGGAAGGTGATGTCGATGGGGAAATCCACGTTGGGCTTAGTGGTTCGGTCCAATTTGTTTACTCTCACCAAACCAAATGAAGTGCAAGACCTAAAGAGAAAGAGCGAAATGAATTCCCCTCCTTCAGTAAGAAAATAGCACACAGTGCCTCAATGTTAATTCACGAAAATCTCTTCCCTCTCCCTCAACGTCGTTTTGCTTCACGTCGTGTCACCGATCTCATCTTCTCTCGAAAAACTCACGGCGGTCTCCCTTCGATCTCGTCTTCTCGCTGACGAACTTCTCCCGTTCGTGAAATCGCATCGCCGGCGGCCATTGCATCTCCAACGCGGTTTCCCTTGCGTCGGTTCCAATCTTGTTCTCGCGGATTTTGGTTTCCAGGTTTGTTCAATTTCAGATCTGGTTTGTTGTTCTCTACTTCTACTCCTTCTGTTCTGTGTCCGTTGTTGAAGATGGGTGTTGAAGGAAGTGTTTGTGAGTTGCAATGAAGGTTCGGTGGTTGTTGTAGAAGATTGTGTGGTTCGTTTTATGTTGTGAGATGGTGGTGTTTTGAGTGTGAAGAGGGTTAAGGTTGAAGTTTGTGAGGAAGATGGATGAACAGAAGTTGTTTGGTGTTTGGTTGAAGGAAATTTGGTCGATGATGGGGTTCTGTTGCTGTGGTGATGGTTGTTGCGTTTCGGTAGTGGTGGTGTTGCGTTGAAGATTAGAGTGAAGAATATGGTGGTTGGGTTGCGATAAGGTTTGGGGTTGGTTTCAAATGGAAGGGAGGTTGGGATGTTACGGTAATGTGCTAAAGATTATTGATGGTGTAATGAGTTGAGGGAGAAAAGAATTTCTGTCGCTGTCGTTTTCGTTGAATCAAGTTTTCTTTGTGTGTTGCTGTTGTTGGTTTTGATGCAGTTAAACTCTATGCAGGTTTTTTTTGCATTGGAATGGAGGCATGAAAAATGTTGAGAGAGCGTTGTAGTGTTGCATTGTTATTGTCATGGCCTGCTGTGCGTGCTGCGTGAAGGAGGAATCCGTGTGGAAGGAAAGTTGTGGCTGCATGTTGTACGAAAAACAAAAGAGCAAGATGTTGGTGGAATTGGTTGTATGAGTGGAGCAAAATTTTGCAGCAGGAGTGGGGTCACCGAGTGTGATTTGCGAGTCTTGTTGGTTTTGTTGTGTAATATTTTATAACTTGTACAAATAATAAAAATGTAAATGGGCTTAATGGAAGTGCTTAATAATGGTTATTTAGAATGTATGGACTTACAAAATGGAGAAAAATGAAATTAAATTGAAAAAAAAAATTAAATGAAGTACGGTTTTAGAAATGAACAAAAATGGTTTGAAATATGGACATGGTCTTAGAATGGATAATCGGAACATGAATTAATGAACATGAGAAATAGATTGAAACTTAAATTGAAAAATGGACACAATTACGGTATCAATTGGACATGAACTTGAAATTGAACAAAATCTGGAATAAACTTGAATATGCCCTCCATACACATCTTGATTGAATTTAAACCAACAACCATACTAGAACTTTTCCACACATCCTTTATAAAACACAAACCTCCTGAACCACCGAACAACACATCGTTTGAATCTGTCTAAATCAACCACTGGAAAATAAATCCACGGATAATCCAATCATGGACTGATGAGCCTGATGAACTTGATGATCCAACCACATCCCTCATGAATCAAAATTGGACAAACTAATGACCTTCACACCACAACTTTGGATACACGCTATTGTGTAAATAAACCACATGCACTGATAACTTGAACTGAAATACACTCCTGATAGTTTGACCAATATTAGGTCAAACATCCCTCTGAATTGGATCGTGACAGAATAAACACGTTTGAAACGAAGCCAAAGTTCTTGAGATATTGATAGCCTGAGATGCTGAGAATGAAGGGATAACCATGTGACTTGATGAAGAAGAAACTCTCAATTCATTCTTAAATGGTGATGATGGGCTAGATGCACCAGCAAACAATCTTTGTTGATGTGAAATCCTTGAATAACATTAAATAGGGGAAATAAACCATAATTTTGTGATAAGAGCAACAAGAGAATGATGCCATTGATGGCTGCATAACCAAAACCTTGAGTTCGCCTGATAATCCACAAATAGGGTGTGAAACCCTAATCCTTCTGAAAATCTCGATCCCATGTCTTAGGAGCATATGCAGATGATATGACCTAATGTACGATCTAATGGAAAATGCGAATGATATTGAAAACGAAAAGCCAGAAAAACAGAGGGCAAATTTAGGGTGTATACAATTCCTCCATCATTTCTTAACCAAATTTGAACCATAGGATCATTGTAACCCTAATTTCATGATATCGATCTTAAAAGTCAGGAATCGACCCTTTTCACCTAGCTCGGTTGCTTTTTCCCCGATTCCTCGATTTTTTAGTCGTCTGGCCAGTCGAACCCCTTCCAAAATGAATTTGTGGACGAGATTTGAACCTTATGCCTTTGACATCATATATAATACAAAGGAATCCTCTTTGAATCGAAACTTCATGAAGAAGCCCAGTAGAAGTGCAACCATAATTTGGCCATTTTCATCAGGAAACATAGCACTGCTTGCCTCCTTTGATTAAACCCCATCTTTCCATGGCTTGTGGCTTCAAGTGAAGACTTGTAGGGTGTTGTAACCCCTTTGCACAAGGTTGAGAAGCTTTGCGGCCCTGTGATTGCCTTTGTAACGCCTTCAGCCTTCAGTTACTCCAATCATTGATCACATACCCATGCCTCAGCTATGCTACATATGATGCAATGTTTTTTTTATTTTATGAATTTATGAATGCAAAATGTTGAGGAAATGAGAGGGAAAATTTTAAGGTATTACACATATGAAGGCCCATCAGGTCGAACCCTTGCGATAACGGTTATGTCGAAGAGAGTGGGAGTGATTATCCCACATGGAAGATGAAAAGTATAATGGGTACAGTCCCAGAAATACAAAGAGGCGGCCAGAAGGTTTAAACAATAAGGGATATGAGTCTTCGTCAGCATCAAAAGATCGTAAATACCAATCTCCTTCCAGTGGTCAGCCTTGGTTATTTCCAACCTAGCCAGCCACTCATCAAATTCATTAAATTGGTTAATATCCCTAACTAGTCTGGTACCATCATGAAGATACTTCAAGTTCAGCTGAGTGAGAGCTGGTGGGTCAGTCGAAGCATCGTCAGTTTTGGGAAGATATTTGTGTCATAGGGGTTGGGTTCTATGGAAACTAGGGAAGAACTCTTTCAGTTTATCATATGTACTGGGTAAAACAGCCACAAGACTAAATACAACAAGGGGCAATCATTCATAAGGAAATGGATCATTACCTGGGAACGATAGATTCTCCTAGCTTCGTTGACCGGAGGTTCAGGCGCAAACTGAAGATTCTGGACATCTTGAGGTTCAATGATACTGGCGAAATGTTCGAGAGTTTGTTTAAAGTGGAAAGACTTAGTTTTATGACCTTTCTTCTGGGAAGCAGTAGCTTTTGAGGACGCCATTGTTGAGAGCAAAATTGGAGTCCTTTAGGGTTTCTTAGAGAAAGGAAAAAGCTTTAGCAAAGGAGGAGATTGAGTTTGTAAGAGTTTGGAAACGTTTCTTTGTTTGTTGAAGACTATATTTATACGCAAAGACAATGTGAAGTTGTATAGTCTTGCCACTTAATGGAGACGTGAAGTGGTGGGACACGTGGCACTTGGGACCTGACGTGTTGAGGAGGCAGTTAATGTGAAAGACGTTTCGCGCGTTGTTTCAAGAAATAACCCATGATTAAAATCCAGAAGATTTGACTGATGGGACTTTTGGGATTTTTTCCATTATTACTTGACGTCAAGCACATGGACGAAAAATCACAATAGTTTTTAGAACGTGGGGTAAGTAGTCACAACCATACTCTCATCTGACCTAAGTTGGCATAGAAAAGATGAATATCAAAAAATGATCTTTTCATCATGATGGTTGAAAAGAACATTTTTGGGGGGCAATTTGTTATCCCTAAATTTCAACGCTAGCAATTAATGAGGTTATTTTGGCTTAATAACTGGATTATCAAATCATGAGCTAAAAAGAGGATTTAGAGGATTCGACCAAGACGTGTTTGACAGGGATGGAGGTTACCAAGAGTTTGTACACTTTCGAACATGGGAAGGAAAGTGGGTGATCTTCACTTTAAAGATAGAGACAAGTGGCGCCAGATCAAGCTTCTCCAACAAATAGTGGGACAAGTGTCACCATCTTAGGCTAGTTCTAGGAAGAAATCGTTGAAAGCGGTTACTTTGTAATGTATATAAATAGCTACTTTTAGTATGTGAATAATTGTTTGGAAATCATATGTACTAGTAACTTCGTAGACTCAAATTATCTGCGTGTAGAGAAACTAGTGCAGTGAGAATGTACGTGATTGAAGAACCACCACATTTATCTTTATGTTGAATTTATCTTCAATGTTAAATTTACTATCAAGTCTTTCATCTTTGAAGCCTTTTACCTTCTGCAAATTTTTACATTAAAATCCTTTACATTTTAAAGCCATTTACACTTCCAAGTAATTTATCTTTCATGCACTTTACTGCATTCCTTTACAATTCAAGCAGTTTTACATTTCAAGTCTTGCCTTTACCTTTCCTTTAATTTTCAAGCCTTGTCTTTATTTTCATTTAAATTTCAAGTCTTGCCCTTTTACCTTCCTTTATTTTAAAGTCTTTGTCCTTTACTTCATTTTCTTGTTCAAAACAAATCTTTGAGTCTTATTTTAGAGATTCATTGACACTTTCCCAAAAACATCGCGATTCATGCGAATAATAAAAAATTAGCACATATCCTAGGATCAATCTAATCGATCCTACGAGTAACCAATGGTATTTTAGGTATCTTTGGAGGACCAGCGGTTGTTTACCAATTTTGGGGGTAAACAGGTGAATACTTTGATTTCTGGAAAATTTGCATGAAGGCTCATTTAGAGGCACAAGGTGGTGAAATATGGGATGCTGTCCAAAATGGCCCTTTAATTCCTTCAATGGTTGTTAATGGTGTTGGATCAACAAAGCCTAAAGGTTCATGGGATGACGATGATAAAAAAAAGTTTCTCTATGACAAAAAGGCATTCAATCTTCTACAAAGTGAACTAAGCATGGATGAATTCTTTCGCATCTCAACATGTACATCGATAAAACAAATTTGGGATACTTTGGTGGAAACTCGTGAAGGAATAGCTAAAGTTAAAAGATCGAGATTGAATATGTTGAGTCAGGAGTACGAATTATTCAGAATGCAGCCAGGAGAATCAATCCTTGATTTGCATAAAATATTTGTGCACTTGACAAATCATTTGACGGCACTTGGTATGACTCTGACTAACAATGAACTTAATTTTAAAGTGCTTAGAACTTTTTTCAGAGAATGGAAACCCAAAGTGACGATGATATCCGAAAAGAAAAGTCTATCAATGATGACATCCACTACATTGTTCGGAAAACTATAAGAATATGAGACGGGACTTGGGCGATTGAAAAAGCATGAGAATCAAGAGAAGAAATCTAAAAGTATCGCATTAAAGGTTGATTCCACAGAAGTGGAGAGAGAAGACAATCTGATTGAAGATGAAATTTTATGCTTCTTGTAAATAGGTTAGGAAAATATTTTGGTCCTAAGAATAATATTGGTAATTCTAACTATATCAAAAGGAATAAATTTTCAAAGAACAAGGAGAAGGAAGCATCAACATCCACACAAGATATCAAATGCTATGAATGTGGAAAACCATGGCACATCAAACCGGACTGTCCTAAACTCTCAAAGAATAGTGGTTATAAAGGCAAAAAAGATTACAAGAAAAATAAGGTATGTGTTGCTTAGGAGGATAATGAGATAAGATCTTCATCAGACTCAGACAGTGATCAAAGGGCAAATTTAGCATTGATGGCCTCACACCATTTCGATGATGAAGACAATGAGGTATGCTTGAAGACCTCTATAAATAAATGGTATCTTGATAGTGGGTGTTCAAGGCATTTGACGGGAGAATTAATAAATTTTCACATATAACGCTTAAGACCAAAGGATTTGTGACCTATGGTGATAACAACAAAGGAAAGATCCTTGACATAGGCATCATTGGTACACCACCTTTAACAACCATAGAAGATGTCCTCTATGTAGAAGGTCTAAAGCATTATCTCCTTAGCATTAGCTAATTGCGTGACAGAGGATTCAAAATCAACTTCACCAAAGATGAATGTTTGATAGATAACAAAGTCACTCATGAGGTAATGTTAAAAGGTAAGCGAATTAACAATATTTTTATGATTTCCCTTGATCACTTGTGTTATGGCACAAAAGATTTGCTCACATTCATATAGAGCACATGAACAAATTGATCAAACATGACTTAGCTGTCGGACTTCCGAATATCAAATTTATCAAAGATAGATTATGTGATGCTTTCCAAAAAGGGAAACAAACCAATTCAACTTTCAAATCCAAGAATGTGGTGTCGTCAACAAGGCCACTACAATTGTTAGACATGGATCTTTTTGGTCCATCAAGAACAAAGGGCTTAGAAGGTAATGTTTATGCATTAGCTATTGTTGATGACTTCTATAGATATACATGGACTTTCTTCTTAGTGTAGAAAAGTGAAGCTTTCAAGGCATTCAAGAATTTTGCAAAACAAATTCAGAATGAGAAGTCAATTTTAATTGTCTCCATTAGAAGCGACCATGGTGGAGAATTCCAAAATTCCTTTGTTGAAGAATTTTGTGAAGAACATGGAATCTCACACAACTTCTCCGCACCAAGAACCCCACAACAAAATGGTGTCGTAGAAAGGAAGAATAGGTCATTGGTAGAACTTGCAAGAACAATGCTTAACGATTCAAACCTTCCTAAATATTTTTGGGTGGATGCGGTAAGCACGACTTGTTTTGTAAGTAATCGTGTCAATATTAGACCTATTCTCAAGAAGACTCCCTATGAATGTTTCAAAGGGAGGAAACAAAATATATCATTCTTTCACATCTTTGGATGCAAATGTTTTGTCTTGAACAACAACAAAGATATTCTTGGAAGTTCGACAAAAAGTCGGATGAAGGTATATTTCTTGGCTATTCTCTTTCAAGTAAGGATTTTAGAATCTATAATAAAAAAACCTTAACTATATAAGAATCTATGCATGTATCTTTTGATGAATATAACCCCTCCAAGGAGGATAATGTTATTGTTGATAATGATGAGTATGTAGTAGAAACCTCTCAAGAGAATACTCTCAATGATGTTGCAAGTGATTAACAAAAACAACAACAAGATGATTCACAACAATTTGAAGAACAGAAAGATCTACCTAGATAATGGAAGACTAATAGAGATCAAACGATCGATAAAATTGTTGGTGACATTAGGTAAGGTGTCGCAACAAGGTTAAATCTCAAGGATACTTGTCTAAACATGGAGTTTGTGTCTCAAATTGAACCATCAAAAATCGATGAAGCCTTAGGCGATGATCAATGGATAATAGCTATGCAAGAGGAACTAAATTAATTTGAAAGAAATCAAGTTTAGAGTCTTGACCCTAGGCCAAGCAATAAGCACATCATAGGAACGAGATGGGTCTTCAAAAACAAACTTGATGAAAATGAAATAATAGTTCAAAATAAATAAAGATTTGTCGCACAAGGATACAACTAAGAAGAAGGAATTGGTTTTGAAGAAAAATTCGCTTCGGTTGCAAGGTTAGAAGCAATTAGACTTTTATTACCTTATGCGTGTTCCATGAATTTTCAGCTTTTCCAAATGGACGTCAAGAGTGCATTCTTAAATGGATTCATAAATGAAGAAGTATATGTCAAGAAACCCCCTAGATTTGAAGATTATAAGAATACCTCTCATGTCTTCAAACTAAAGAAAGCCCTCTATGGATTAAAGAAAGCACCAAGAGCATGGTATGATCGCCTGAGCAATCTCTTATGTGACAAAGGCTTTGAAAAAGGAAAAGTTGACAAAACCTTATTCATCAAGAAAATTAAAGAAGATACTCATTTGGTGCAAGTATATGTTGATGACATAATCTTCAGATCAATCAACACAAAGTTATGTGAAGAATTCTCATCCATGATGCAAGGAGAATTTGAAATGTCTATGATGGGAAAAATGAATTATTTTCTTGGACTAAAAATCAAGCAATTAAAATATGGCATCTTTATCAATCAATCCAAATATTGCAAAGAATTATTGAAGAGATTTGATATGGACAATTGCAAGACATTGATAACACCTATGGGATTCAGTACATATGTAGATCAAGATGAGTCCGGTGTCTCGGTCTATATCACAAAATATAGAGGTATGATTGGCTCCTTACTATATTTGATGGCAATTCGTCCTGACATAATGTTAAGTGTTTGTCTATATGCTCGCTTTCAAGCAAACCCAAATGAATCTCATCTCATGGCAGTCAAGTGGATCATGAAGTATCTCAAAAGAAAACAAATGGCTTATGGTATCCTAAAGGTACTATTTGAAATTTAATTGGATACTCTGACGCGGATTATGCAGGATATAAAACAGATAGGAAAAGCACAAGTGGAATGTGTCACATATTGGGAAATGCATTAACCTCGTGGGCATGCAAGAAGCAAGCATGTGTAACACTCAGTACGACCGAAGCAGAATACATAGCAGCAGTTAGTTGTTGTGCACAAATACTTTGGCTTAAACAACAACTTCGTGACTACAAACTCGATTTACGATGCATTCCTCTACGTTGTGACAACACCAGTGCTATCAACATTACAAAGAATCTGATCATGCATTCAAGGAAAAAGCATGTTGACATACGACATCATTTTCTACGAGATCATGTACTTCAAGGATATGTCGAGGTAACCTTTGTGGATACTCACAATCAACTTGCAAATATTTTCACAAAGCCTTTGGTAAAGGAACCGTTCTTCAAAATTCAAAGAGAACTTGGAACTTTGGATGAAAACGATGTTTAATTATGAGAGATCATCAACCATGCTACATGTTATCTTTTCTATATTTAAAAATATTCCAATATAACATGTTTTTGATATTTCAAATGTTACATATATGTATGAAAAATGTTATGTGGTTATATCAATGTTAGGATAATTGTATTTTTAAATTTTTGCAATTTACTTAAGTTTCTTAACTAGTGTACTATGTTTCTTAACTATTGTACTTTCAATTTTTTGCAATTTACTTAAGTCTCTTTAAAATTTTGCATGTTCTATGTTTCTTAACTATTGTACTTTGAAATTTTATCTATGCTAAGTTATTATGTTAATTAAATCATTGTCTCTCTTCTATTTTTATTGCTTTATCCATCTTTCCCTTCTGTTTGATAATGTCAAAGAGGGAGAAGGATGTTACCCTTTCTTTTCTTGTTTTTTTTATCTTTAAGGTAAAAATGCAAGACTACTCCAAACCTCAATAAAAAATCAGATCTTTCAAGTCTTCACACATTGAGGGGGAGATCCATATCTCAGGGGGAGTAACTTGTCGGGAAAAAACATCGCAGAAAAAGAGAATGTTTTGTCATCATCAAAAAGGGGTAGAATATGGAATCAAGATTATCAAGATCAACTTATATTTTGATGAAGACAAACCACTTGAAAAGAAGGAAAAAATGTTCATTCATTTTAAAAGCATCATGTTAAAGAAAGAATCGGGACAAAGACTTGATAAGAAGAATAATCTCCTTTAAAGGTATAATGAAAATCTCCATCAGGTATTTAAGTCCTAGTTTCTCAATTTAATCAAAAATCATTTGCATTACTTGATCACACTTTCACAAATTTATTTTCAAATTTTTTTCTAAGTTATGGCCAGAGCAATTGATTGCACCCTTTGCAGCAATCGATTGCATACTCAATTTCTAACTCATTTTTTGCCTTTATTTGTGATGCAATCGATTGGCCCTTTAGTGCAATCGATTTCATGCTTGAAAATTAAAATTTTGTGTGTTTCTGTTTGTGGTGCAATCGATTGCTATTAATGTGCAATCGATTGCTCATTGTCTTATTTTGAAAAATTGCTTTGAAAAGTTGCACCTCTTCATCCAATCTTTCATAATTTATTTCAAATGAATCATGACAATTGTTAATGATATTTTCTGAATAATTGCATGATGTTTCAAGGGGTGCTTATGATCTTATAAATACCTCATATTTCAATTTACAAAATAACCTCTTTCAAAATCTCTTTCTTAAAAAAATTTGCAAAAACTTTCACTTTCCACATCTTGAACAAGTTATCTTCATAAGAATTTTATGCATATTTTCAAATCATTTGAACATAAATCATTGAGCAACAAAGTGTTAAATATTTGTGGAAATTATCATTGAAAGAGAAGATCAATCATTGTATTGATAAAAAATTGTATATACAACTTTCATACTCATTGTAAATCAACCATTATAATTACTTCCCTTCTATTCAGGATTGTTGAAAGCAAGTGTGTGCATTGAAGTGGATTGTTCTTTTTGCACTTAGTGTTCAGATTTTAAAGGTGTTAAGAGCCTCTGATATCCCTTTAGGTTAGATAGTAAGCACCACCATTAGTGTGAATAGGTTGTACAATAATTCTAACTATAGTGAAATCTCTTTCGGTTGGAAAGGGGACTGGATGTACCTTCGGTTTATGGAAGGAACAAGGATAAACCATTGTGTCATTTACTTTCTGCACTTTATTACTTTCATAACCTTACCACAATTCATAAAAGAAATAACCTTAATAAAAACCATAAAATTTTTAAAGAACCTAATTCACCCCCTCTTAGGTGCAACTCAGACTTTCACTTTGAGCGCGTCCCGTCTCGGGGCGATGTGTTAATTATTTTCTCCTATGTCATAGTCTTTAGTGTTATACATAAAACAAACAAAACCAATCAAAACACATATTTAAAAAACATTAATAAATCAATCGTCTTTATCTTATCATCTCACTTCAAATCAAGCGTAAAGGCATGTCAAGTTCGTTTTATCGCAAACAGATAACACATAAGTCTCGATTCAGCGAGTGGCAACACTTAACTTCTAGAAAGCACACTTTGGCATTGTCCACCTAAAAAACACCAAAAACAGTTGGTCACCCGTAGTATTCCGAACTACGAAACTCTTATTCTCATTCCAAATGAGATACGTATGAGGATGTCATATCCTATCGAGTCCACTTCCTTTGTTTCCCCATTTTCCCTCTTTGTTTCTCGTTCTCTTTCCTTTCATATCAGCTAATGGAGATTTAGATATATATATATATATATATATATATATATATATATATATATATATATATATATATATATTGATCAGAATAGCAAACGGCGATCCCATCGAGCAAGGTGGACGCGGAGGGGTGCTAATACATTCTCTTCGCGTAATCGACTCCTGAGCCCCAACTTGGTTGTGATGATTTTGTCTTTCCTTTTCTTCAGGTTTTCTTTGATCGTTTCCTTTCCTTGTTGGAATAAATAACATTCGGTGGTGACTCTCTATTTTTTGCACCGGTTGTTTTTTGCGTTGCGACAAACATAACCCAAGTAATCTCAACACCAACAACCTCCAAACTCTGACACATATTATCCTACTAGTATTCAGCCTCCTTGATAGTATTTAAGTACCAAAATGAACCTTTTGTGATTCAGTGCAAGTCATCACTAGAAAAATCTTCTCGATCTCTCTTAGCCATGTATGTGCATCCTCTGAATCATATATGCCTTAAAGGTTGGAAGATTATTTCTCTAAAACTTCCCCAATGCATGAATTCATGGTCGGTCTGATTCTACTGACCATGCAACTCCTGAGCCATCCCTCCAAATCATCAGTGATTTTGTCTTTCCTTTTCTTCAGGTTTTCTTTGATCGTTTCCTTTCCTTGTTGGAATAAATAACATTCGGTGGTGACTCTCTATTTTTTGCACCGGTTGTTTTTTGCGTTGCGACAAACATAACCCAAGTAATATCAACACCAACAACCTCCAAACTCTGACACATATTATCCTACTAGTATTCAGCCTCCTTGATAGTATTTAAGTACCAAAATGAACCTTTTGTGATTCAGTGCAAGTCATCACTAGAAAAATCTTCTCGATCTCTCTTAGCCATGTATGTGCATCCTCTGAATCATATATGCCCTTAAAGGTTGGAAGATTATTTCTCTAAAACTTCCCCAATGCATGAATTCATGGTCGGTCTGATTCTACTGACCATGCAACTCCTGAGCCATCCCTCCAAATCATCAGTGATCACTCAGTCGTTTCTTCCTCTTCCCAAATTTCGACGCACCAGTAAATAATCATTAGAAGAAACATTGCACCGAAAATGTTCATACACTCGTCGCATACTAGGGAATAAACAAATTACAAAAACCAGACCGGATGGACCGACCTACTATGATACCACTAATGTAACATCCTAAACTCTAAAACTTATATAAAAATATTTAATAGACAATTTAAGGTGTCACTACGACAACCATCCAAAACTTATCACACACATTTAACAATAGTAGCAGATAATCATATCACCAAAACTTCAAAATTAAATTCATAATAAAAGTATTAGACTTTAAACCATGTAATTCAAAATTAACTCAAAACATAGCAAAACGCCTTGTTCGCGATGTTACAAGATTAGAGCACTAAAACCATTAATTACGATAAACGATAAATAAATGAATAATAGCTCCCACAAGTCACCTTCCACACACAACAACAACTCTACTCCTGATTATCTGCAACATGTCCATGGTGGACAACATTAATATAAAAAAGGTGATAAATAAACTTCATATAAAGTGGTGTAATGAATGCAAAGACAAATAAATACAAAACATATCATACATTCAATACACAATCAACATCATTGCAATTTCAGAACCATTCCATAACAACACACACACAAACAACATACAATGACACAATGATGCATGCTAATACAAATTAATTCAACAACAATAACAACACTTGCGGCCCCCTTCAGACCATAAACAACATGCATTAACATACAATATTAATTCCCCCTTCTGAACTACTATCCAACAATCATAACATCAATGCATACAAATATACAAATAGTTCCCCCTTCTGAACTATTTATCATTACGTCAACAATACATAATTAATCACCATATAATCATGCATCTCACAACAATACTAGTCATATTCACACCATATAATGTAACGCCCCAATTTATTTTAATTATTTTTGTAATTAAAAGTGTATGAGGTCGTGTATATGTGTGTGATTATGTGTGTTTTGGTTGTGTTGGGTTGCCTTTAGTATGGAGGTAAGGACCTTAGAATTATAGATATTAAGGTGTTAGGGGTGTGTGACCAATTATATAGAACTTGGTGGTGTTGTGAGTAAGACTAATTAAGCTATATTAGATAATAATTAGTTAATTATATAATATTAGTTGAATATTATTAATTTAATTAATTAGTGATTATTATTATTATAATTATTAATAAAAGGAATTAGTAATAATAATATAATATAATAACAAGAAAATGGGAATAAAGGAGGAGAAGTTGTTAGTGCGTGAAAAGTAGAGAAAAGAGAGAAGAAGAGCTAGGGCATGGAAAAAGAATTAGGGAGAATCACCATTGTTGAGGTAGAGTAAAGCTTTGCTACAAAGAACTCTAAGATAAGGGTGGGGTTTCAATTATCTAAGGGTTTTCATGATGAATTGTGGGTAGATCATAACATATAGGGTTTATGTTTTCTTCTTTATTCTTGTTCTTGATGAAGAATTGTGTGAATAATAAAATTGTGATTGAATTTCATGTTATGTGTTGATGTTGTTGTAGTGATTTCTATTAGAATTGTGTTTTGTGGTAATTATTGTTGTTGTTGTGAAATTGTGTGATTAAGAAGTGTATGATGTGAATGTGTCGGTTGTTAAAACAAGATTTTTATTCTACTTATCTAATAAAGTTTTGATGATAACAATATTTTATAAGAACAAATTATAGCACTAAATCATTCTCGATGTGCAGGATAGAATTTCTCAACAAAAGAATGATTCTAAGTTGCTCAGCATCTTCTAACGGTACTCAAGCCAAGCGCACCTCTTATAGAAGATCTGATGGTAGAAAGAAGTTCTCATCAAATACGTTTTCATTGCTGCGAAATTTCAAACATACTCTGATGTGCATTTAGTATATTCTGATTCTCATAATAAAGGATTATTAAGAGGGAATCAAGAATAACGGATGGGAACAAAATTCTTATTTTTGGAAGGACATTATAACTATTTACAAACATCCAAATATGGCACCAGATGTTCCCAACGGATCTCCTCTTCAAACACTTATATAAAGGAGACATCTTGTAGAAATTAAGGCTTTAACACTCTGTAAACACCCCAAATTTTCCCTCACTAAGTTTACACCATGGCTTGTGACCTTTCATATTTGCATTAGTTCAATCATAGCATATCATGTTGCATTTTTGCTTCACTGCATTAGTTCAAATTCATCTGCATCTAGGGTTTGTGATCTGAGCAATCCAAGATCCTTCTGAGCCACTCCAAAGGTCTTAAATCACCTCAAGAGGGTCCATGTATGTTAAATCATCATATTTTATCCTCCAAAGATCAAGGAAGTCAAAGAATCACAAGAACTGGCAAAGCATGGAAGCAGAGCTAGGGTTTAACTACACAGATGACCTAAAATTAGGGTTTTGGTTTCAGAGCCCATAACTCCAAATTTTTTGTCATTATTGTTTTTATTGGTCTCAATATGTTATAAGGATGATACATACCAAGTTTGATGAAGAAATTCATTATGGAAGTCATTTGATCACTGGGTAGCTTCTTGAGCAAGTCAGAGCCAAATCAGGGCATCTGAGGCCCCCCAACATGGAACCAAAGTGGATTTTTCATCAAATTGAAGTTATATGGTTTTTATTTGATCATTTAAGTGTTTAGAAGTTCACAAATTTGAAGAAAAGTGGGCTAACCAAAAGTTGCCAAAAATGGAAATGACTTGTAATGTAAACTTTCCATTTTGGGAAAGTTTTTCAACCTCCTCTTTCTTAACCAAAAATGCTTCAAATGAAAAATTGTTGGTCATGAAAGTTGTAGATTGGATCATTCCATTTTCAAAAATTACAAGAACAAGATCTAATTCATTTTGGAACACAAGTTATGGCTTTCCAAAGTTGGCAAAAATCACATAATTTCATGTTTCATGCCAAAGAAGGATTTTTGCAAAACCTCATGCCAAGCTATTTTGTGACTTAAAATGGACTTCTAATCATCATAATATCATAATGCATTGCCTAAAACTCAGAATTGGCCCAAGAATTTCCAAATTCCATGACTTGCACATAAAGAAATCTCAAAAGGGCCAAAGGTTCATGAATTTGCAAAACCTCCCATAACTTCTCACAAACATGTTGAATTGCCTCAAAGTGATTTCTATGGCTATCCTTGATCCTTGCTGCACCAGACACCCCTTTGTACCTGGCCTGAACCAGCCCATACCTCAAAGTACAACCAATGTTGACTTTTTGCATTTTGCACCATACCAATCAGCATAGCCCACACCAACTATTCTGACCTATCACAGCTTCACATACATGCTTTATGCAAGCCATAACACACAAGAACCAAGCCTGAATCCTCAGCATTGCCATAGTTCACAAAAACTCCCTCCTTTCCATTTTTCTTCGAAACTCTCAGCACACTTAACAAAACTTCAAACTTCTTCCACCATTCATCTTCAAATCAATCACTGAGCACAAACCACCCCTCAAAACAACCTGAAACCACCTCAAACCAAAATACGATTTTCATCACCTCTGAACTGAAACCTTCAATACACTCCATACAAACTTGTTTCAAGCTTACCAGAAGCATCAAGGGGTTCATTGGAGTGGAAAAGCACAAAGAAGGAGGCCAGAAAGCCCAGAATTCGAAAGCTCAACCTCAGGTAACATGATGAACTTTTTTCCAGAACCTTGTTTTCTTGTTAAAATGTTGTTCTTTGTGTTGCCCTGATCATGGGGATGTGTTCATTTTCGAAAATGAGCCAGAAACAAGCATTTCATGTTGCTCTGAAACTTTTGCCCTAAACTTGTTCTTCTTCGATTCTCTTTGTATGGTTGAAATAAATTGTTTTTGTTGCTGGATTTGTGTTTGATGATGTTCATTGTTTGATTCTGGAGAGTTTGGCACGTTTTCATGGCTTTTTAAGAGAGATAGGATGAGAGGAGCGCCGGAGAAGACGACCGGAGCTCTTCTCTGGTCGCCTGAATCAGATTAGGGTTAATCTCATTAATTAGGCAACTTTGAATATTGGCCTTTAGATTAGGTTTCCCGCCCGCGTGTGAACGGTCCAGATGTCTCATTAAACCCTAATCCCAATTAATTAAATAAAACATAATTAATTAAGCCAGCTTTGAACTTCAGCCATCAGATTGCGCGCGTTTAGCAACTTTAAATTCCAGCCCTTGATCCTGATTACCTTGGGTCAGCTTGACTTGCGTGCAGAGCCTTTAGATCTCTCAACTTTTGATCTGAGCCACTCATATTGCATACTTTTCATTTTTATTTAATTTTCTTTGTATTTTATTTCTTGTATTTATTTAAAATAGCAAAAATGATTTAAAAATTCTGAAAATTTTTGTCAAGACTTTTATTAATTTTCAGGAACCAAAAATATTTTTTTTTTATTTTTTGCATTAAAAAATATTTTTAAATCATTTAAATATTTTATTTAATTAATTAATGAAAATTAATTAATTAAAAATACATTTAAGTATTTAAAAATCACCAAAAAAATCAGAGAGCATTTTTTAGACATTTACAAACATTTACAAACTCACCATACAAATTTCTTTTTGGTTTTGATCATGCTTTGACATTTTCCAATGAATTAGGGTTCTTAAAATTGTTCATTTTCTAACCCTAGCTTCAAAAATTCATAACTTTTAAACCAAGTTGAGTTTGTGAATGATTCTTTTTGCATTGTTCTATGCATGACTCCTAGTTTCTTAAAACATTTTTGTTTCATTTTTATCTTTCATTTTCAATTTGATTTTCATTTTTTCCCTTTGAACCACCCAAAAACCCTAGAAAACTTAGGAAATTCATAACTTTTGATTGGTTAGGCTTCTGACCTTCTCCTTTGAGGTGTGACCTAGTATAGGTTTAGGGTTCCTTTGATTGCATTTTCAATTTTTTATCATGTCATTTGCTTCTGTCTTTGCCACTTGCATCTCATGTTGCATATAAACCCTAATTTTGCATCTTCACTTGCATTCATCTTGTATATGCTTTCATCCATGAACTTGCCATGACATTTTATGCATTCACATGACATATAAGACATCTTAGGACACATTAGAATCGTGTTTGATCATTGCATCATCCATTTGCTATGTTATGCACTCATTTCATTTCATGTGCATTCATGAACTTTCATGCTCCTTTCATGCTTCATTTGCATCCTCATTACTTGTATGATCATTTACATCTCTTGACATACATTTGCATCATCTCTTAGCATCATTTGCATCATGAATATGCTTCTGGTTTTGGTTTGCATCCTTGCATTTCATTTTATTTTCATTTCATTTTCATTTCTTTTTACTAACTTTTCAGGTGGTAAGTTACTTTGAGAAGTGAATTTGCCTTCACTTCTCACAATCTCTTCTCATCTCACTTATACATCCTTGCTGCATTTTGTATTTGTCTTAGAGTGAGATTGCTCATTCAAGTTCCTTCCTCACTTTCTTTCTTCAAGCAACTTATCTTCTTAAGTGAAGTAAGTTGACTTGCTTCTGTTGCTTCTCTTCCTTTCCTATTTCTTCCTTGGTGGCTCTCTTGAAGATTTCTTGCAAGCTTCATAAACCCTAGGACTACCCAAGCATGATCACAATTAGGGTTTGATTAGTCCCCCATTAGTTTTACCTTTGTGTCATCTTTTGTGTCTTCTCTTCTCATCTCTTAATCAAGGACTAAACCTCAAGGGTTTTAAGGATTTGTGATTAAGGTTATGCATGCATCCTTCTCTTAGGATGGAGTGTATAACTTTAATCTTAAGTGTTAAACCCTTAATATGTTTAAATATCTTAATCAATTCACCTAATAATCACTAAGACATCAAGCTTGTAACTTGGGCCTTACATTAGGGTTCTAATTCTTCCTTAATTGGTTAAGAAGGACTAACCCTAGTGTTAATGGAAAATTCCCCCTCAATTTGTCTTACAAACCATAAAATTCATTTCTTAATCTTACCATTAACTACAATCCACTCTAATAAAGGTTTTGTTTTGTCATGAGGTTAATCCCTAATCATGGATTAAGTTGAGGAGCCTTTCTCAGCTTAAATGTTCTCATCTATTATCCTTCTATTAGGATGGTGTAATGGGTCCATTAAATCCTTGATTATGGCTTAAACTCATTACTTAACACTAAACAAAAACTCCAAAAGCATCTAAATAAATGCAAGTAGGATAATGATCTTAATCCTACATCATGGTGATTAAGTGTGAGGTGTTTACTTCATACTTAAGGTATTCTCATTACCCCTAATCAGAGGGAAGATGTGATGAGTTTACTAACCCTTGGTTTAGGCTTAAGATCATTTTCTTATGACAAACACCAAAAAGCAATAAAAGATTGAAAATACCAAAAACAAGCAATAATCGTCTCTTTCGGGATTCTTTTCTCACCTCATTCATTCACAAACGAGAACTTGCTTCTTCCGTCTAATGCAAGACAGTTAGCACCTGAGCCAGACAGGTCATACACTTGAGCATAGACAAGTAAGCAGTTCACAAGTCAACTTATCTTTCAGTCTCTTTGAGTCGAACTACGGTGTTCTGAATTCCTCATTGCACGAGAGGATACGTAGGCATAACTTAACTGTTATCGAACAAAAGTCTCTGTATATTCCCCCTCTTCCAGCATTATCCTTTTAGCCTCATCGTCTTGAGCTTTGCACTCTTTTCTTGCACTGACACTCCTTTTCTTCACTTCACATTTCTTTTTCACTGAC
Organism: Lathyrus aphaca; assembly: GCA_963966055.1. Lineage (NCBI taxonomy): Eukaryota > Viridiplantae > Streptophyta > Magnoliopsida > Fabales > Fabaceae > Lathyrus > Lathyrus aphaca. The sequence goes on from OZ014523.1 coordinate 170,127,151, forward strand.
ACTTGCATTCTTTTCCAGCTTTTTGCACACAAATTAGCACTAACACCACCCCTTTAAATACAAATCTTTCAAGCGTGGATCCCGCCGAGTACGGCAGACAATCTGGGTGCTAATACCTTCCCAGGTTATAACCAACCCCCTTTCTCAGTTTCTCTGGTTCGCAACCGTCTTATCCATCTTTTCTTAGGTTTATGCAGCATTACCTTTCCTTCGGGATAAAAATGCCTAGTTGGCGACTCTTTTCAGTTCATCTTCATGTTCTCTCTCTCTCTCGCCGACCGTTCACGTCTGTACCCCTCTTGGCCCCGGTGTCATCAGGTGGGAGAGACACACTCGCGCGCAAATATTCATCAATTTCTTATTTTGTTCTTAATTTCTGTAAAAACTATCACTTAGTGATAATAGCTTTCTGAAGCAGTTTTTGTTACAAATTTTGTAAAACTCTTTGTGAATTCCTTGAGTGACTAGTGTAGTCAGTAGACTCAAGAAGACTTTGACTATAAGTCTTGGTGGTTGTATTCAAAGTTTTAAATAGTGGATTAAGACCTCGTTGAGAGAGGAAAAATCACCTTGGCAGGTGGCGGGTGGACTGGATGTAGTTTGAGTTCAAACGAACCAGGATAAATCAAAGTGTCATTTACAGTCATTGTTTTAAAACCCAATTCCAACCCCCCATTCCTTATGTTTTTCGCTCCTTCAATTGGCATCAGAGCTCTAAGTTCTGAGAAATACACTTAACTGTGCCAGTATAAGATCCAGAAGACAAACACAATGGCAGATTCTGTCAACAACAACAATGATTATCAAAATGACAAGATCAACGGAAAACCTCCAGTGTTCAATGGTGACAACTTTGACTACTGGAAGGATGTTCTGGAGAGTTTCTTTCTGGCTCTGGATGGATATCTTTGGGATATGGTGACAGATGGTTACATTCATCCTGTTGGAGCAGATAGTCAGAAGATAGAAAGAATATGTCATCTCAATAGAAGAAAAAACTCAGAAACCCACACAAGGCCAGAACCATACTTCTGAGTGTTATTTCCTACACATAATATGAAAAGATCACGAACATATAATTAGCCACACATGTTCGACTCCCTGAGGATGACACATGAAGGCAACACTCAAGTCAATGAGACAAAAACTCTAGCTCTTATCCAGAAGTATGAAGCTTTCAAGATGGAAGAAGATGAAACAGTTGAGAAGATGTTCTCAAGGTTTCAAATTCTGGTTGCTGGACTAAAAGTTTTGGACAAAGGCTACTCAACAACATATCATGTGAAGAAGATCATCAGAAGCTTGCCAAAGGCTTGGAGACCCATGGTCCCTTCTTTGAATCTATCAAAGAATCTGAATAAGATATCTCTTGAAGAATTGATTAGCTCACTGAGAAGTCATGAGATAGAACTAGAAGAAGATGAACCCCAAAAGAAAGGTAAGTCTGTTGCTCTTAAATCTAACAAATATGATTCTAAAGCTTTGCAGGCAGAAGAAGAAAAAAATTTGGAGGCTCATCAGAAGAAGACGAACTTTCTCTTTTATCCATAAGAGTTCAACAATTCTGGAAGCATCGTCAGTAGAAGTTAAGAAATCCCAGAAGATCAAGCAATCACTCAGAATCATCCTTTGGTCATAGGAAACCCAAAAATAAAGAAGTAGTGTGCTATGAATGCAAGGAACTTGGACAAGAGCGACTTCCCAAAACTTCAGAAAGAGAAGCCTAGAAAGAAATTTCAACAGAGAGAAAAAGAAAAATCTCATGGCAACATGGGATGATTCAGAATCTTCTGAAGCAGATTCAAACTCAGAAGATGAATATGCCAACATTGCATTAATGGAAAATATACCAGAAGAAGTCAACTCATTAGAATCAAATTCTGATACAGAAGAGATATTCTCTAAACTTTCTAGATCTCAATTAGAAGATAGTCTCTCAGAAATTCTTGATAAATATCAGAAATTTCAATTCAAATACAAAGACATAAAACTAAGTCTAGTATCTGAATCGGATGAAGTTAGAAAACCAAAGTCAGAAAACTCTGAGTTAAAAGAAAATAATTTAAAATGCAAAATTTCCCTTGAAAAATTTAAAGCTCAGAAGGAATCTGAATCATAAATTCTACCTAGTTCTGATAATATCATAAAGCAATATGATTATAGTTTTAAAAAATTTCTAGCTAAGAACATATATAGAAGCAAACTTTCCTCAATGGTCTATGGAGTTAGTAGAAATGGTAGAAGAGGTATAACTTATGTGAAAACTAAAGGAGAAGAACCTCTGAAGTTTAAACAAGTTGATGACATGATCATAAAAGTTAATACTCCTTTAAGTTCTCATTTCACCTATGGTCATAATCATAGTGAGCCATCCTGTTCTACAAGTTCTGATGAGAAATTCAAACTCAATCAGAAAGTTGTAAAATATAACAAACAAGGACCCAGAAAGATATGGGTACCCAAAGATAAAATTGTGTATGTTGCAGATGTCTTTGACAGCCAGACTGAAACAGCAATCTTGGTACTTGGACTCTGGATGCTCGCGACACATGACGGGAAAAAAGCATATGTTCCAAAGTCTTGAGATGAAAGCTGGAGGATACGTAGGCTTCAGAGGAAATCAAAAAGGAAAGATTATTGGCTCTGGAACTATTGGTAACAGTACACTTCCCTCTATCTCTAATGTTATGTTAGTAGAAGGATTAATGCATAATTTGTTATCCATAAGTCAATTAAGTGATAACGGTTATGATATAATCTTTAATCAAAAGTTCTGTAAGGTTGTTAGTCAGAAAGATGGAACAATCCTATTTAGTGTAAAGAGAAAGAACAACATATATAAAATAAAACTTTCTGAACTAAAAAGTCAGAACGTAAAATGCCTAATGTCTATGGACACTGAGCAATGGGTCTGGCACAGAAGATTGGGACATGTTAATATGAGAAGTTTGTCTCAGATTAACAAACTCAATCTGATCAGAGGACTTCCTAACTTGAGGTTCAACTCAGAAGCTCTGTGTGAAGCATGTCAGAAAGGAAAATTTTATAAACCTGCTCTTAAACCTAAAAATGTTGTCTCTTCCTCTAGACCACTAGAACTTCTACACATTGATTTATTTGGTCCAGTAAAAGTTGCCTCTATCAGTGGTAAGAAGTATGGATTAGTGATCGTAGATGACTATAGCAGATGGACATGGGTAATATTTCTTAGACACAAGGATGAGTCAATTGCTGTATTTTCTAACTTCTGCAAACAAGTTCAAAATGAAAAAGAGTTTATAATTGTTAAAGTCAGAAGTGATCATGGTGGAGAATTTGAAAAAAAAATTGGAATTATTTTTAAATGAAAATGGAATCTCTCATAATTTCTCTTGCCCTAGAAATCCACAACAAAATGGGGTTGTAGAACGTAAGAATATGTCATTACAAGAGATGGCCATAACCATGATCAATGAGACTAACATGGCTAAACATTTTTGGGCAGAAGCAGTAAATACAACATGCTACATTCAGAATCGAATCTCTATAAGACCAATTCTAGAGAAGACTCATTATGAATTGTGGAAGAACATAAAGCCCAACATTTCTTACTTTCATCCATTTGGATGCACTTGTTTTATTCTGAATACTAACGATCCTATGAACAAGTTTGATTCTAAGGCACAAAAATGTTATATGTTAGGATACTCTGAACGTTCTAAAGGATACAGAGTATACAACACAGAAACACGAATTGTGATAGAATCCTTCTATGTCAAATTTGATGATAAGCTTGGTTCTGTAAAACAAAAGCAGATTGAATCTCTTGCAGATATAGAAGTTCAAATCACTGAAGACATAACATTTGAAGATCAACCATCCATAGAACAAAATTAGACAATCACCGCAACTAATACTGAAGACCCCATTCAGAAGAAACAATCCAGAAGCACGTTGAATCATCCAAAAGATAAGATTATGGGAAAGAAGGATGATCCAATTAGAACAAGGTCATCATTCAGAAACTCTGAAGAATCTCTAATGGGACTAGTCTCTCTGATTGAACCAAATTTTGTGGAAGGAGCACTTTCATAAAATGATTGGATACTTGCAATGCAAGAATAACTAAATCAATTCACCAGAAATGACGTGTGGGATTTAGTTCCTAGACCAAAATGATTCAACATTATTAGCACCAAATGGCTATTCAGAAACAAGCTCAATGAACAAGGTGAAGTCGTCAGAAACAAAGCACAGTTGGTTGCACAATGTTATAGTCAACAAGAAGGAATAGACTACACAGAAACCTTTTCACCAGTCCCAAGGTTAGAATCAATTAGACTCTTAATCTCATTTGCTGTTAATCATGACATCACTCTTTATCAGATGGATGTCAATAGTGCATTTTTAAATGGTTATATTGACGAAGAAGTTTATGTACACCAACCCCCTGGTTTTGAAAATACTAAATTTACAGAACATGTTTACAAACTTAAAAAATCTTTATACGGTCTGAAACAAGCTCCCAGAGCTTGGTATGAAAGACTAAGTAATTTTCTTTTGGAAAATAATTTTATCAGAGGGAAAGTGGACAAAAATCTCTTTTGTAAAACCTTTAAAAATGATATTCTGATTTGTCAAATATATGTAGATGATATTATTTTTGGTTCCACTAAAAGTGCCTTGGGAAAGGAATTTTCTAAGTCTATGCAGGTAGAATTTGAAATGAGCCTGATGGGAGAATTAAAGTTCTTTCTGGGAATACAAATCAATCAAACACCATAAGGAACGCATATACATCAAAGCAAATATGTCAAGGAACTTCTGAAGAAAATTGATATGTCAGATATTAAGATTTCCAAAACTACTATGCATCCCACGTGTATTCTGGAAAAGGAAGAGGTAAGTAAGAAAGTAGATCAGAAGATCTATAGAGGTATGATTGGCTCTCTTCTCTATTTAACTGCCTCAAGACCAGATATTCTATATAATGTATGTTTATGTGCTAGATTCCAATCAGATCCTAGAGAAACTCACTTAACAGTAGTTAAGATAATCCTTAGATATCTGAAAGGTACTACTAATCTTGGTATATGCTACAGAAAGTCCAAAAATTACAAGCTCGTAGGATACTGTGACGCTGATTTTACTGGAGATAGAATAGAAAGAAAGAGTACTTATGGAAGTTGTCAATTTCTGGGAGACAATTTAATATCTTGGTCCAACAAAATGCAATCAACAATAGAACTATCAACTGCTGAGGCTGAATACATAATAGCAGCTGGATGCAGTACTCAGATGCTCTGGATGAAAAACCAGCTTGAGGACTTCAATATTTATGAGAGTAACATTCCCATCCTCTATTATAATACTTCTGCTATCTGACTTTCTAAAAACCATATCTTACACTCTAGAGCTAAACACAAAGAAGTTAAACATCATTTCATTAGGGACTATACTCAGAAGGGGATTCTGTTTTTAAAATTTATAGATACAAATCACCAATGGAATTATGCCCAGAATGAAAATGTTTAAATTTATGCATTTAACTCTCAGAAGTTCTGTATCAATCTAATTTTTTTTGTTCAGAAGTTTTAAAAATGATCTGATTGTTTACTTCTCAGACTTCTATGTCAAAAGAATAACATACAGTTCATAACATCAACACATGTCAATGAAGATCCGAGGAATCCTAAAGAATCAGAATATGTGTTCACACTATGAAGATTGACAGAACATGCACTTCGACAGCTGTCCTCTGCAGAAGAATACATGTTCAAGTTCTGGGAAACTGAAACGGCTGAAAAGACACAATTGAGGCGCTAGTCACATTAGTAAATGTTCCAAAATCTTTACGCCACTCCCTTGTCAGAACTCATTAAATGCAATTAATCATGATGTTTTATGCATTAATGTTTTCCACTAATTGTGCTTTTCTTTTAAAAGTATGTTTTCCGCCTCTTAACTCTATATAAATGTATGTTTTCACCTCACAAACACTTTTCACTTTCAGTTTCACTTCTTGTTTCTATTTTCTTTGCACCTATATTCAAACCTTCATCTTGGTAACAAATGGCCTCTCCATCTTAAAACGTTCATTAAGCTACTTCTTTTCAGTAAACACAACAAGATCAAACTTCAGAAGAACTCCATATCTCTCCAGTCAGAACCCTTCTTACTCCTGTAGACAAGATAGAAGTTCTTTGTGAGCTTTTTGTTAACTTTGACAATTTGAAGGAAAATGGGTTTGATCTTACACATGCAGTCAAGGCTCAAGGATGGGAGAAATACTTTGATCGTCTGTTGGGTCCAGTTATTCCTAAACTGGTCAAGGAATTTTGGATCTTTGCAAGTGCCTTTAACTCTCATGTAACTTCTTACGTTCTGGGTAAGAGGATCATCATTACTGAAGAATACATTGAAAAGTTAATACAATCTGATGGACATAGGATCAAGTGCAGTGATATGGACAAGATTTCTGATACTACACTAGTGGCTAAAGAAATCTTCACACATGGGCAACACTCCAACAAGATTAAAGATCTGAAGGATCATCTGAGAATTTGGGCTAAGATAATTCTGGGAAGCATCAATCATAGGAAAACAACAAATTCACCAGACTACATCAATGTGGATCAACAATTTCTGTTGTATTTCATCTCCAAGAACAAAAGGGTAAATCTTGATCATTCACTTTTAAATCATCTGAAGAACAGTGTAAAGGAAACTAGAGAAGGAGAAAAGACTAAGAGAGACTGGATTCCACTGGGAAGGCTTATTTCAGACATTCTGACTAAAAATAAGCTTGTAGATCATCTGACTGAAGCTCAGTAGGTTGAAATTCTGGAAACAAATGTTGGGAAGCCTCTAAATAACAAGAACCTAAAGAAAATGAAGTTCATAGAAACAATCAAGAAGGATCCAATTTTGTACTCTAGAGAAGTCATTACCACCTGGAAAATTCCTCTGAAGGATTTCCCTATGTTCTCTGCTGACACACCACCAGAAGTTATGGTCAAATACTTGGAATCTTGCAAGCTAGATGGTGTTGATCCTTTGTTCAATCCTGAAGAGCTCATAAGACATACACCAGAAGTTGCTCAGAAGAAGAACAAGAAGAGGAAATCTTCTGAAGGAACTTCTCAGAAGGCTCCAAAGCAAATCAGAAAGAAATGTGCTTCTTCTTCTCAATCTGAGTTTATTTCTATTGTAGAATCTGTAACAGTGGTCACATCTGAAAACCCTTCTTCGGATACCATTCCTTCTGTTACTCCTACACTTTCCAATCCTATCACTTCTGAAATACCTTCTCTACCTTCACCTCCACTATATACTCAACCTGAAAACACTACCTCACAACCAAAAACATCTGAACATCACTCTCCTCAAACTCTAGTAGATTTTGACATGCCAATAGATCCAACTCCTCCTTTTGATTTGAACACCTCAACCTTCGCTGAAACCCATTCAGAACTTCAACAAGTTTTGTCTGATATTGACATTTTTCCTAATTTTGTTGCTGCCTCTGAAGCTCAGTCCTCTAATCCACTTCAAACAACATCCATTCAACAAACATATGGCTTTAACCCTCCTCTAAACTCTGACTATCATAGAGTTATTTTTGACTTATCCCCCATTTGTGAAGCATCCATATCTTATTATGAATCCACTCCACCAAAAACTCCCTCTTACATTACCATTCCAGATAGTCCTTCCATAACAAATGAACCTGAATATCCCCTTAGATTATCCATTGATATAAAAGCTCTACACAAACTATCTTCTGTCACAAATAAAACTGTCATACCAATACCTAAACCAAAACCAACCAAATCAGATATTGGTACATTGTTTCTAGCATTCGAAGCAAAAATGAAACTTAGGCTGGAAGATCTGAAGGTCGCCTGTGCATAAATTCATGATCCTGCAGCTTCTGATTTTCTTTGGACTTCCTTCAGAAAGTGGTTTAATGCTGAGACCAAGAAGCTGGAAGATATATTCTATGATATTGCTCAGCAGAACTTTTGTGAAAGTCTGAAAGAAGTGGTGACTAGTCTTGATAAGAAGAAAACTCACCTTCTAGATGACAAGCCTTGGAGAGAATCTGAACCAAAGGAATCATCTTCTGCACTTCAACTGATGATAGTTCCTTTTGCTGAAGACAAGGGCAAAGAAACTGTTGAAGTACATTCTGCTGAAGAATCTTCTGAGGAACCCTCCACTCAAGCTGCTGCAACAGTTGAAGAATCACTTCCAACATCCTTGGTGCTGAAAACTATGAATGAGCTTAAGAAAGAAAATGAAATTGTCAAGTAGAGTTTGGACAAGCAAGATGAGACTAATGTTGAACTCAAATCAATGATTGGACAATAGGTTGAATCAACTTCTCAGATCAAGTCTCTTCTGGTGCATGTTGGACAGTGGTGGTGCAATGTATTGGTTGTAAGATAGTCATATGCATGTTGGTTGTCGTTGTATGTTGTCGTGGTATGCATATCATGCTGCATGAGTTGTGTAATAAGTTGTGTGCCCATGTGAGGTGTGAGCACCTTATTCAAATTCTTGAAATAGAGTCGTGTTATTGTTGTTGTTGAAGTAATCGTGTGCCCATGTGTCATGTGTCTATATGGGGTGTGAGCGACTTATATGGGAATTAGGACGGGAATTATAATCAAGAAAAAGGGATCGAATTGGTACCACTGGCATTGAGTCGAGTTGTGAGTCTCATTGCATAGTATATTATTGGCATCTGTTGTTGTGTGTAAATGATGTAGTAGCATGTTGGGTGTTGTTGTTATATGTTATACTTGTATGCAGGATGTTGTAGTTGTATGTTTGATGTTGTTGTTGATAAGTGGATTGGGTGATGTGCATGTGATAATTTGTTGCTTAATTTTTATCATGTTTTCTTTTATATAATTATGATATCTCACCCCTTCTATTTCAATATTATCTCCACGTGGATAACATACGGATAATTCGCAGTAGGAGATCCTTTGTGAGTGGAAGATGAAGTCTTCAGTTTATTTTCTCAGTTTGGTGACTGCTCTGATATGTAACACTGGGGTCCTGGAACGCTATGTTTTCTTCGGCTATGTTTGCTTTAGAATTTAGATATCTATTAATTTTAGTTATTTATTTAACTGACAATTATGCTTATGTTGTAATGAATAATGATTGATGTTTCCATTGTTTTAATAAAAATGAAGTTAGAAATCTTTTATCAATATCATTGTTGTTAAATAATATAAAAAATGATGTCTCGCATATCAGGTTTATGGGCAGGTGGTTGAAGAAAGTAGCATCCTAAATGTCTGATATTTTATTTTACTCGGATTTTATTTATATTACGCGGGATATTATTTGGGGTGTTACATATAACATCATAAAACAACATCATATGCATTTCATACAATTGCTACACCATGAACACAATAACATTTAAGTAATTCAATCATTATTCATTAAAAACAATTCCTCCACTACTAATTTAGCTCATAATAATTAATAAAAAAACCAATATAAGCAAACAAGCCAAATGCCGACCAAATTACAAAACAACATCAAAATTCCAAACTGACAGCTCGAACTACACAAACTAGGAAAAAACGCCCCTTCTGACAGTATGACGGGTAGCCTGTCACCGTGGTGACACCCGTTATCCTGTTAAAACTCCTAACTCGTTATTCCCAAGGTGACCAACTTATAAAACTAAGCTTGGAGACCAGACGATCTGACGCCCATTAGTGTCTTAAGGTGTGTGACAGTCAACCCGTCATCTAGGTGACGCTTGTCACCCTGCACCAGGTTGTAGAAACGCGAATTAGTCATGGAATTTTACTGGAAACTTCAATTTTTGGCTTTCCAACCATCCTGATACGTCCAGAAAAATATACTACATATAATATCATCATTATAACATGCTAAATCACATATTCACACATTTATTCTCTAATTTCATGATATTCATGTTTATGTTTCAAAGCTTCAAATCCTCAACAATGACATCTATCGTATATGCATCACTTAGTCATTCATCATATTCATTACATAGAACATACACATCAAACATACACGTCATATCAGCACCTTAAACATCTTACAACAACATATACATCATAATAACACCATAACAATCATCACAACATCAAAGCATTAACATATAAATCGACCAAGAATTACCCCAAAAATTAATCTGACGTTTTCTTAAATTCAATATTGGAAAAGTAATTAATTTTAATAATTTTATTTTACCAAATTAAATTTCATAATGTCAGCTTTCCAAGGCTTCAAACAACACTAAAATCGAACTTACGGATCAAAAATTATGAATTTTCAAAGTTTTCAAAAAACCAATTGTTTCAGTGGTAACCGGTTACCACATATGGCGTAACCGGTTACACAGTGTAAAAATGCCCAAAAACGCAAAATTTCAACATGTTAACCAATTACTCATCCTATGGTATCCGATTAATAACATGATAGAAGTATATTTTCTGCTGTTTACGAATCCAGCCCCAAAACCCCCCAATTTTCCACACGAGTTCATCAATGTACAAGCCTAAAACACTCATAGATCATCATGAAATAATATACAACAACACATCATTTTAGGCAACACATACATAATTCCAAATAAAAAATACACCCTAATTTCATCACTTTATACCTATTTAATCAAGAACTCATCATAACCTCCAAATCCCCATAAAACCTCAAACTCATCTATATTCAAACCTTATATCAATCAAAATAAAAGCTATACTCCCCATACCTTATGATATAATTCTGAAAACTCTTTCTCTTGATGTCTGCATCAATTCTTCAAGAGCCCTAGGTTCTCCCTTTTCTACCTCATAGCACTTTTCTCTAAAAGATACGATCAAAAATTAGAATGACTTATCACTTTCTATTCTATTTAATCAAATAACCTTAATAATGGGTTCCCAATTTTACCCTCACTTACTCCATTCAAAAGATCAAATTTCCCTTCTTATTATTTTAATTAATAATAATAGTTCAAACAATATAATAATTATTCAAATTATTATTAATTATCAAAATAAACTCTATTATTCCAATATTCTTCCAAAACACACCCAACACCATTTAAACTCACAAAATCCCTCTAAATTAATTAAATAACCAATTAAATAATTAAATTTAGATTTTTGGAGTGTTACAACTTTGCCCTACTTAAAGAATTTCTATCCTTGAAAATTACCTGAAGGAAACAGAGTCGGATATGATTCCTTCATCTGATCCTCGCGCTCCCAAGTCAATTTTTCACCAGCTAGTCTTCCCTAAAATAATTTCACTAAAGCAATCTCTTTACTTTGCAATTGTTTCATTTCTCGACCATCAATCCTCACAGACAATGCTTCAACAATCAATTTATCTCTTATCTGCACATCATCCATTTGGATCACATTGTAACACCCTAAATTTTCCCTCTTCATTTTAAGCATCATATCACATCATATTCATCATGGACATATCATATTCTTAGCATCCTAGCATGGAAAGATGAGGCATAACACTTCTCATGGCCCAGCATTAGGCATATGATCATCTGTGGAGGTTTTTGAAGCATTTCAAGCCATGACAAGGGGATCAATGGTTTTGTACAAGTCCTATGAGGGGTCTACATTGCATTTACAAGTTCAAGTTCATTTGAAAAAACTCAGAAGGTTGGAAGATCATCAAGGATTACAGGCTAAGGCAAAGCTCCTACACAATGGTCCTAAACTAGGGTTTGAGATTCAAGCATGAAAACCTCACAACTTTGGCCATTTCATTTGGGAAAAGTCTTTTATATGTCAAGAGGATCCTAGGTACCAATTTTCATGAGAAAATTCCTTGTGGAAGTCAAGAAATTCTTCAGTTGCTTGCAGATGAAGTAATTGGTCAATTGTGCCTTTAAAAAGTCAACTGTGTGATTTCAAGGGGTCCAACCCAATTTTTCTAGCCAAGGGATGTTCTTACAATGTTATAAGAGTTTTGGCAAGTTCAAGGATCAAGAATCATGAAGTTTTGAGGGGTTTTGCAAAATTGGTGCAAAGTTGGTTTTAAGGAAATTCCATTTTTGGCAACTTTTGCCCTAAAATTCAAGTGACCTTAACTTGATCAAAAAATCTTCAAATGGACCAAAGTCAAACATGAAAGTTGGATATTAGGACCTCCCATTTTCAAAAAGTACAAGTACTTTTTCATAGCATGTGTGGTTAGGGATATATGGCCCTCGAAAATTCCTCCAAATTAGGTCAAAAGTTGAAGCTTCATGCATGCACCAGGAGCCAAAAGTCTCAAAACTCAATTTCAAGTGTTGGAATGGATCAAGTGAGGTTACAAAGTTAAAATACATTGCAAATGGACCATTTTTCTCAAGAGAATGCACCAAATTCGTGCCAAGTGAGGATGTTGCTTCAAAAATGCAAATTTTGCATATTCATGAGAAAAGTGTGATAACTTAATCTAAGGGCCAAGATCTTTTGGATTATGATTAAGGGCTGGATTTAGAGTGCACATGGGTCTAAAGGCCAAGGAAAGCATGAGGATTACATGATATCACACCAAACTTGCTCAAATTGCAAAATCACAAATTCTTTTCATTCCCACGTGCAAATCACACCATTTCTTCAGCATTTGCTCATGAGGTGATATAAAACAAATTAGGGTTTCAATTTGCCTCAGTTCTCTCTCATTATTCAGTTTCAAATTTTTTGCATACTTTGCATTTTCTCCAAAATCTCCTCATACACGAGCTCTCTCCAAAAACCAATTGTAGATCCTTGATCCTTGGAAGCTCAGGATCGTTAATCATACACTTGTTCAAGCTTTCTCTCAAGATTCACAACCTTGCCATTTCAGGGCAGGTGCTTGCAAAGCTCAAGATCCAGCCATACTCAAGGCTCTAGTTGCATTTATTTTGCAACTAGAGAGCATTTGGAGTGATTTAGCCTCATCATCTGGAATTCTAGCATGCTCTATCAAGATTTGCAAGTTCAGGTAACATTCAAATCTTCAGATCTGAAAATGAAATTGGTTGTGTTTTTTATGATCCTTGATGTTCATTGATCATTATGCCATGTTTAGTTTCAAAATTGGTGCATAAATGAGCTTGTAATGTGGTTTCAAAGTTTCATGGTCACACCTGTTTTTGCTCGATCCAAGAGATCCATGGATCTATGGACTTTTTCATGGTCATTTTTGAATTCAGGGCACATCAATTAGTAAATTTGGAGTGTTTTGTTAATTATTATGGTGATTTGTTCTTCTGGTTTAACTTCCGGTGCTAGAGCCCTAGCTCTGGTCACCGGAATCTGGAAAATGTTTGCATTAGGGTTTGTAGGTTGAAGATGAACTCTGGTCCATTAGATCTTTCCTCACACGCGCCCAGATCATGCCACGTTTTATTGAACACCACCCACTCCTCACGTGGTTTCTGTTTTATATTTTAATTCATTTTACTTCACACCACACCATAACACACATGCGTCCTCACCTCATAACCCTTCAAGCTTCCACTTCATTTAATGAAGAGAGCCACCAGATGCGCCCATTTGATCCTCTGGTCATTTGTTTTTCTCAATTAATTTGTGAATTTCCACCATTGCTTTTGTATTCCAGCGCAGGGTCCATTGGGCTCATATGATTTTCGCACCCCCTTGCAGCTAAGCCCAACTCAAATGAACTATATTTCCTTCTTTTCGCACCTCCAGTCCATTTTTCTTATTTTAATTTTCTTTTCTTTTATTTCTTTATTTCATTTTTGCTTTCTAATTATTAAAAATACCTCCAAGTGTCTAAAAGTTCCAAATTAATTCATGGTAGTCCAATTGAGTTTTCTTTATTTTTCCATTTTTTTTTTATTATCCACGTGTCATTTAATTTCCCCTTTCAATTAATTCATTTTAATTCCTTTTTTAGTATCCTGACTTGTTTAATTTCCCTAGGGTTCATCTTTTTGAGTTTTGTGTTGATTCTTTTTGTTCTGGATTCCTAAGATGATGTACTTTATGTGTGATTTTTCCCCTGATATTTAGAAATTTATTCATTTGGTTTTGATCCTTGGCTTGTGAAGGAAGTTTTTAACCCTAGTTCATGTTCTTGTCCTCATTTGACCTACTTGGCTTCTGAATTTCTCCCAATCCTTTTGGTGTCTTATTATTTAATGTTTGAGGATCATTTGTCCTAAGTTGTGTAATATTTAGATGCATTGTTGATTTGATTTGAATTTTTGTTCTTACCTAGTCTCATTTTGTTTCCTTTTGATCATAAGGTCTCTTATTAGCTTAGAAGGGCACTTGTGCCAACTTCTTCTTCTCATTTGGGATCTCTTTGGGGTATGGGTACCATTATGATCTTAGCTTAGGGTTTGTGTCTTGGAAATATTTGTGTTTGGCTTACCTTTAAAGTTCTTTCTTTCTTAAGTGTATTCACCTCACTTCCTTACTTCTTTCCTTCCATTATGTGATTGTTTGGTCTTGTGTGTCTCTTCTCTTCATCTCCCTTGCTTCTAAAGCTCTCCTTTGACTTGATTTGGTTCTGTTTGTGCACCTTGAGTTCATGTTTGTGCATTCTTGCTTTGCATTTCATTAATTGTACCTTTACTTTACCATGTGATTCATTTTGCTTCATAATTGCCTTGCATGTTTCTTCCCTCATTCTTGTGATTTGATTTTGCATTGAGCATTTGTATATATGACTTCAATTCTGTTTGTATGATGTTGCCATGTCATTAAGTTCATTTCATTTCACTTGTATGCTTATGTTGCTAACCTTGCAGGGGCTATGGTAAGTGAGAGGTGTGGAAGTGATTCCCACATCTCCAAATCTCATCTTTTCTTATTCTTATTCTTACTTGTGCTAACCTTTGTTTGTTGGGCTTAGGCCTTACTCATCCCTCTTCTTCTTTCTTCTTCTTCTCTTCTTCTTTATTTCTTCTTTAGGATAGAAAACCACACTAACTTAGGATATCCATGCATGACAACACTTAGGATTCTTTAGTTCCCCATTAGACTTTTACCTTTGTGATCCTTTTGGTTCCTCTTCTCTTCTCATCTCATAATCTTAAAGAAAACACTTAATAAAGTTTGAAGTAATACCTTGAGAAATAGCCTTCTCCCATGAGGTACTTATAGTCTTCCCATCTTGGGATAGTACGAGCTTACCTTGTGATGCACAAGTCTGAGCAAGGTATCTTCTTCATAAAGAAAAGCATAAAAACACTTCTTCACTGTAAATACCAAAAACACTTAATAAGTTAATGAGTTAGTGAGCTTAGGCCCTAATCTCTGGGTTCAAGTTTCGGGGATCTTCTCCTTACTTGAGTGTGCTTGTTCTATTATTCCATCTTGGAATGTAGTGACAAGTGCATATTCCATGGAAAAGAGCTTGAGTTCACTTCCTTGTGACACACTCATAAAAGCTTCATAAAAAACACAAACAAACAATAAGCGTCTTTCCCGATGAGGTACGTAGGCAGCGGGGTAGGGCCCGTTCGAGCACAATCTATATTTTCCCTACATTTTTTTCCTTTGCATTTCTTTTTCAGTCCTTTTTCTCAGTTTTCATTTCCAGTTCATTTCTTTTTCTTTGCAGCAGCTTTCATTTCCTCACCCTTTGAAACAGTTTCCTTTGCAA
Organism: Lathyrus aphaca; assembly: GCA_963966055.1. Classification (NCBI taxonomy): domain Eukaryota; kingdom Viridiplantae; phylum Streptophyta; class Magnoliopsida; order Fabales; family Fabaceae; genus Lathyrus; species Lathyrus aphaca. The sequence continues at coordinate 170,142,775 of OZ014523.1, forward strand.
GCGTGGATCCCGTCGGGTACGGCGGACGATCTGGGGTGCTAATACCTTCCCAGGTCGTAACCGACTCCCGAACTCAGTCTCTTTGGTTCGCAGGACCCGTGTCCTTCCTCTTCTTTTCTTCTGGTTTGTACAGCATTACCGTTCTCGTTCCTTCAGGATAAAAATGCCTGGCTGGCAACTCTATTCTTTTTCCGCGCCACTTTCGCGTTTGTACCAGGATGGAAATCCGGGGAGTGACAGCTGGCGACTCTGCTGGGGAAATTCCTAACCATAGTATCTCTGGTTCCCCTGTGAGTCTCTCCTGGCGCTTGTTTGTGTCTGTTTCTTTTGGTGATGTTTGCTTGCTGTTGTGTGTTGTGTTTTACTGTTGTTTATTTACAGCTTTATTTACAGCTTTATTTACAGTTTTCAGTATTTATTTTCTGCATCATATTATTACTGGACTGTCTGGACTGGATTTTCTGTTTGGTGGGTTGGGTTATACTATTTCTGAGAGATGAGCTCATTACCACGGCTCGAGTGCACCTTAGGACTTAGAGTGGTTCCACTTTGGCCTCATGAGATCTTGTCATGGGGGGTAGTAGTGAGTTCCACGCCCAGATTTGCGACCGTCTTGGAAATGTTTTGATTTGGGGATCTTCCTCTTTCATTTCATAACCTTGACAGTTATGTGCAGTTGGGGACCGATCATTGAGAACCTTGTGGAAACATCCCTCTCTTGTGATGACAGTGGTTGACCACGTTGTGTGGCAAACCCATTCGCATTCGAGGGCCCACCTGGGACTTACATAGGATGACCTTGTTTCCCAGACTCAGCTGAGGCCTCCATGCATAGTATATAATGCCAAACCGATTCCCTGATTTGGTCATGAGCCATTTCTTGGAGATGGTGAAAGTATTATTTCTATTCGGCTTTGAGAGTACGTGATGTCTGACCCGGAGCATACCAGTGAGATTGGGAGGGGTTTACAGGTTTGCAGGAACCCTTGGCCTCTACATACACTCATTTATCAGTGGTCCTTATTATGATTTATGGTTCTATGTTCCTATGGTTCTGGTGTTCTGGTTTTCTTGGTATTGTGGTTCTGAGATCTTCTATCAGAGAGTTGTGACTCAGAAGCTTTGGTTTTCTAGTGATCAGAGGGTCCTTGTGTTCAGTGTCCAGTATCCAGATGGTCCCAGATCGATCATATGCCTGCATTGCATCTGCATTTGCATCATTATTGAATTAATTGTTTATGTTTCCATTTTTCAGGTCATTGTTCATACTCAGCTCCCAGTTCTAGTAAATCTTATCTCCAGATGGCAGAAATCAGAAGAGTTACAAGGAAAAAGAATGTTCACTATACTTTTCTTCAACCTGAAGTTAGAAGTGTTCAGAAATTAGCAGGTCTGATGAATGACCAAGTCTTGGGTAATTTCAGGAAAAGATATGGCCAGATATTGAAGTATGTGGACAAGCCCATTGCAGACCAGAAGGACAGTTTGCATACCTTGTTGTAGTTTTATGATCCTCTGCTGCGTTGCTTTGTGTTTCCAGATTACATCTTAGCTCCTACCTTGGAGGAGATTGCCAGCATTCTGAATGTTCCAGTCAGAGAGACCTTGCCTTTCTATGGGTCTGAGGTGATGCTTAAAGAAGAAGACATAGCCAAAGTTTGTCGTTTTCCAGCTGCTACAGTCAAGAAAACTCTGAAAGATAGTGAAGGCAAAGGACTCCCTTGGAGTGTGCTCATACCAGAGGCAGAGGGATATGCTAAAGAAGGTAGTTGGGGTGACTTTGGTGTTGTGCTTGCTTTGATGGTGTACGGGTCTAGCTTGTTCCCAAGAGAGAAAGAATTTGTAAGCTTGGAAGTGATCTATATCTTTGCCAAAGGCAATCCTGTGTCAACTCTGTTGGGTGACTTCTATTACAGTGTGCATTACAGGAATGAGAAAGGTAGGGGTGGACCAGTAGTCTGCTGTGCTACATTGTTTACTGAGTGGTTTGCCAGACAACTGCCAAAATCAGGTGCTTTCAAAGAAATGAGGGATGGTTGGAGATGGTCAAGAAGGTTGATGGGGTTAACTGCTGAAGATATTGCCTGGGGATATGACAGAGATCTGCTAGGAAAAGAATTGCTGGTCAGTTGTGGAAGATTTGCTGGAGTACCTTTGCTGGGAAGGAAAGGTGTGATCAGTTATTATCCAACATTAGCCAGGAAGCAATTTGGCTACCCTTTGAAAGACCCACCACAGATGGAAGAGTTTGCTGAGTCTTCGTATTTTCCTGTGGAAGGAAACAAGGAGTTAGTCCTACAAGCTTCCCAAGCTTGGGCTCACAAGATAAGGAAGGGTAAGAAAGACTTTGGCAGAGTAGATCCCAAGACTTATCCACCTTTTGCTGCATGGTTGCAAAAACATGTAGAAGAAGTTCTCATGCCTTTCTCAATAGAAGCTCCACTTTATCCCAAAGAAGTTCCAAGTCAGAGTATTGTCTCCCTTGAAGAGTACAAGAAACTGGAAGCTCAGCTGCATGAAGTTCGAGTGGAGAATGATGAAATGGTAAGCCTGTACCATCTTGCCAACAGGGCCAAAAATGAAGCAGAGGGAAAGCTACAGAAGATACAAGCCTCTCTGGAAGATAAAGAGAAAGACTTTGCTGGAAGGGAAGCTCACTTTCACAGGTTGGGTATGATGGAGGCAAAAAGAGAAGCTGAACGCAAAAAGACTTTGAAAACTCTCAAGGAAGCTCGTCAATCCATTGTTTGGTTGCAAAGCCAAAGAGAGGAAGAGCAGAAGAAATTCAGAGAGAAAGAAGAGTTCTTTGAAGTACAAATTGCCTATAAGAAAGAAGAGGTGGAGCAAGTCCACAACATCGGGAGGGAAAAGACTCAGCAGTTAGCACAAAGTCAGTTAGCCTTGGAGGAGGCCCGGAAGGAGATTGAAGAGCTCAAGCTGAGAGCGGGTGTCAAGAAGAGCGGAGCAGAGGTGGTAGAGCCTGGGTCCTTAGTTTAGTTTATTTTTCAGACTACCTACAGACTTGTTGTAGGAGTCTTGCTTTGTTTATTTTTGTCTTTTATTCATGTAATGGCTTGTAACCCTTTGGGGAATATTTCTGTTTGTGCTCTAACTTTTGGCCGGCAGTGGTTTGTCCACGATATACAGTGTTAATGTGCAAATTATCTTTTCTGAATGTGCAAGACTTGTTTGTCTGATACTGCTAATATCTGAACACTCATCAAAGAGAAAGCTTGAAAGTTAATACTCAAAGTGTCTGTCTGGAGTAGATGCCAGAACTGGGGCATGCAAATGCTTAAAAATTTTGGGAACATGAGTAGTTACATTGCATTGCATATGACGTGTTTGTTCGTTTTGCAGGTAGTGCTTCAGTTTCTAACGTTCTTGTTGTTTCAGGCACTATAGCTCGCAGAAAAGTTCGGGAACAGCCAGTCGCACACAGATATCCAACAAAGGTCAACAGAGAGAGAATCATGGATCAGATGCAAGCTGACTTAGCTGACCTGAGGCTGAGGATGGACAATTTCATGACTTTGATGGCAGGCATGGGTCAGAATCAAGAACGTCTGCGGGAGTTGATAGAAAATGGTCAAGCCAGAAACAATGGTACTGCTGAGGGAGGTAATCGTAACGGTGTGGGCGCCCGTCAGGTTGAAATCCCTGTAACACAGCCAGGGGTTACCATAATTAATGATGGGCTGAATAATGTTCAAATGGACGGACAAGACGAATAGTTCACTCTGCTGGACGAAATTGAAGGCTAGGGGGCTGAGATGAACAGGAAGTTTGAGGAAATGGCAGAACAAATCAAGGCTATTCAATCCCAGAATTCTTTGGGATTTGACATTACTGACTTGGGCTTGGTTCCAGGGGTTAGAATCCCTTACAAGTTCAAGGTCCCAACTTTTGAGAAATACAATGGCATGGTGTGTCCAAAGACACATCTTTAGTCCTTTGTAGGAAGGACCGCTGCCCACACTGATGATGAAAAGCTATGGATGTACTATTTCCAGGACAGTCTGGTTGGGGCCTCCCTGGAATGGTATATGAAGTTAAGCAGAGTCAACATTAAGAGCTGGAAAGACCTGGCAGAGGCTTTTGTGAGACAATACCAGTATAATTTGGACATGGCTCCAAATCGCACTCAATTGCAACACATGTCTCAAACTGCTAAGGAGAGTTTCAAAGAATATGCTCAGAGGTGGCGTCAGCTCGCTGCCAGAGTGAAACCACCACTGCTTGAGAATGAGATGGCTGATATGTTTATGGGGACTTTGCAAGGTGTGTTTATCGAAAGATTGGCGTTTTGTTCGGCCACCAAGTACAACGATATAGTGATTGCTGGAGAGAGGGTAGAGCCTTGTTGAAAATGGGAAAGATCCAAGATACAAGTGCGAGCAGCTCGAATGGAGCAAGAAAAGCTTTCAGCGGACCCCCAAGGAGAAGGGAGGGTGAGACAAATGCTGTGTTTGGCCGAGGACGGGGCCGAGGGTATAGAAGACCATATGAGCATGTGGCAGCAGTCACAATTCATTCAAGCCCTGTGCAGCAGGTGCAACCTCAACAACAACAGCAATAACAACAGTCACAACGTAACAACTACCAACAAAGACCTTATCAGCCAAGGCAGGCTCGCCCATTTAATAGGGTGCTTGAAGCGATCCCCATGACGTATGCTGCTTTGCTACCAATATTGCTGGACCTGAATCTGATTCAATTAAGAACTTTGGCACCACCACCACCTGGAGAGCTTCCAGTGGGGTACGATGTCAATGCAAGATGCGCTTTCCATTCAGGGGCACCCGGGCACTCAACTGAGAAGTGCAGGGCGCTACAGCACAAAGTTCAAGATCTGATAGACTCCAAGGCGATTAACTTTGCACCACCGCCAAATGTTACCTCAAACCCTATTCTGAATCATGGAGGGGCTAGAATACATGTTGTTGATAGTGGTGAGAAGTTAAGTCTGATGCTGAGTATTGAAGAAGTGAAGACTCTGTTATTGGTAGTGAAAGGGAGGTTGCTGAAAGGTCAAGTGTTTCTAGGATGCAGTCCTGATTGTGAGAAGTGTGTGAATTCAGAGAATGGGTGTGAAGACCTGAAGATGGGATTGCAGAGTTTGATTGATGAAGGATCCTTGCAGTTTAGCAAAGTTGATAAAGAGATTGATGATGTGTCCACTATTATCATATTCTATGATGAAGCTGAAATGCCTACTAGAAGAGAGCCCGTAACCATTTACGCTCCTGAGGTTAGTCTTGTGACTATCACCGTGCCTGGGCATGTGCCTTATACAGACGATAAAGCCATTCCATGGCATTACGGCTCAGATGTGTACGTCGCTGGACAGAAAGTTGAGAGCAAGTTTGTTGCTATTGACCCGACTGTAGTGAACGTCAGAGGAGTTGGAGGTTTCACAAGAAGTGGTCGTCTATTTGCTCCCCCAGTTCTGAGAGGGGATCCTAAGGCTGAAGCTTCGGCAAAGGCTAAAGGAAAGCAAGTTGTGACTAAAGAATCTACAACTCTTGTTGCTGGATAGGGAACTTTTGAGAAGGAGGTCGAGGAATTTATGCGGATCATTAAAAAGAGTGATTATAAGGTGGTCGAGCAGTTGAACCAGACACCTTCCAAGATATCCATTCTATCTTTCTTGATGTGTTCTCCTGCACACAGAGAAGCCTTGTTGAAAGTGCTGCAGATGGCCTATGTTCCTCAAGAAATCACTGTCAATTAACTTGAAGCTGTAGTGGGCAGTGTGAATGCAAGCCATGGACTGGGCTTTACAGACAGAGACCTCACGTCAGAGGGCTGTAACCATAAAAAAGCGCTACATATCACTATGGAGTGCAAGGGTGATGTGTTGTCACATGTCCTTGTTGACACATGCTCTTCTCTTAATGTACTTCCGAAGAAAGCGTTAATGAAGCTCAATGTTGATGGTATCGTCCTAAGACCCAGTGATTTGATCGTCAAAGCGTTTGATGGGTCTAAAAGATCAATTTTTGGAGAAGTTGAGTTACCCGTGAAAATAGGTTCTCAAGTATTCAAAAGTATCTTCTATGTCATGGACATTTAGCCCGCGTACAGCTGCTTGTTGGGACGCCCATGGATTCATGATGTCGGAGCTGTAACCTCCACTCTGCATCAGAAGCTCAAATATGTGGTTGATGGTCAAGTAATCACAGTATGCGGAGAGGAAGACATCTTTGTAAGCCACTTATCAACGTTCAAATATGTAGAGATGGACGGAGAAATCCATGAGACTCTATGTCAAGCCTTAGAGGCAGTTAATGTCAACATCTTGACTCCTGTAGAGAGAAGCAGTGAGAAAGAAGGTACCTCCATTCATTCCTACAAGAAGGCAAAGGAGGTGGTTCAGTTAGGAAGCGCCCAAGGCTAGGGCAAATTGCTGGAATTGGAGAAGAAAGACGACAAGTTTGGTTTGGGTTATCAGCCTGGTGGATCTACTCCAAGTGGTAAAGCCATTACCTTTACAAGCACTGGGATGCTCGACCGCAACCAAATCTGTATGACAAGCCAAGATGGAGACAGTGACGGTGACTGGGACAACTGGATTCATCCGTGTGCGCCCGGAGAGGAGCTGAAGAACTGGTCTGCTGAAGACATTGTCCAAGTTACCTGGCACTCAGAGTAATTCATTTGTTTCCTTTTCTTATCATACTGCATTGTCAAATCCAGCATTCGGCCTAAGATGCTAGGATCCATTGTACTGGGCCACCATGTTTGTTATGCACTTATTTTACCATGAAATAAAAGGACATTTTCAGACAAAATTGTGTTCTCTTTCTTTGTTTTAAATTTTTCACAAAAAATATAAAAATGGCAATGTGTTTTTCCTTTTTGTTTTTGTTTGCGTCTCTTTTCAAAATAAGCAGATTCTGAAATAAGCACATCATCTGTGCAGTGTTGATCATCCGGATTCCATTGATAACATTCCTGCTATGACCACGCATGACTTTGACAATCCTATCTACCAAGCTGATGAAGGGGTTGAGGAAGACTGTGAACTCCCTGAAGAATTGGTCAGATTGTTGAAACAAGAGGAACGGGTTATTCAGCCTCATCAGGAAGAAATTGAGATCATCAACATTGGTACTGAAGATGTGAAGAAAGAGATCAAGATTGGGGCCAGTCTGCAGGCCGAGGTCAAGAAAGAGCTGATCAGTATGCTGCGTGAGTATGTGGATATCTTTGCTTGGTCATATCAAGATATGTCAGGGTTGGATACCGACATCGTTGTGCATAAGCTACCTTTGAGAGAGGATTGTCCTCCTGTGAAACAGAAATTGAGAAGAACTCGTCTTGACATGGCGATGAAGATCAAAGAGGAGGTTCAGAAGCAATGGGATGTCGGCTTCCTTGCCGTAACTAGTTACCCACCTTGGGTAGCTAACATTGTACCTGTACCAAAGAAGGAAGGCAAGGTCCAGATGTGCGTTGACTACCGAGATTTGAATAGAGCAAGCCCAAAAGATGACTTTCCGTTACCTCACATTGACGTGTTGGTAGACAATACTGCTCAATTCTCGGTATTTTCCTTCATGGATGGCTTCTCCGGATATAACCAGATTAAGATGGCACCGGAAGACATGGAGAAGACAATGTTCATTACCCCGTGGGGTACAGTCTGCTATAAGGTCATGCCCTTTGGTTTGAAGAACGCCGGGGCAACTTATCAGCGGGAGATGGTCACATTGTTCCATGACATGATACACAAGGAGATTGAGTGTTATGTGGACGATATGATTGCAAAGTCCCGAAACGAAGAAGAACATCTGGTCAATCTCAAGAAGTTGTTTGATAGACTGATAAAATACAAGCTGAGGTTGAATCCAAACAAGTGCACTTTCGGAGTGCGTTTCGGGAAACTGTTGGGTTTCATTGTTAGTCAGAAAGGAATTGAGGTAGATCCTGAAAAGGTAAAAGCAATTCAAGATATGCCTACACCGAGAACAGAAAAAGAAGTGTCCGGGTTTTTAGGGAGGTTGAACTACATTTCTCGGTTCATATCTCATCTAACTCCCACGTGCGAACCAATATTCAAGTTGCTAAGAAAAGAGCAAACGGTCAGGTGGAATGACGACTACCAAAGAGCTTTCGACAAGATAAAAGAATATTTGCAGGAGACTCCAATTCTAATGCCTCCAGTTGAAGGAAGACCTTTAATCATGTACTTGACCGTGCTAGAAGGGTCAATGGGGTGTGTTCTAGGCCAACATGACGAGTCTGGTCGAAAAGAGTACGCTATTTATTACCTTAGCAAAAAGTTTACCGACTGTGAATCCCGTTACTCACCGCTCGAGAAAACTTGTTGCGCTTTGGTATGGGCTGCTCGCCGACTGAGACAGTACATGTTGACTCATACCACACTGCTAATTTCCAAAATGGATCCTGTCAAGTACATTTTTGAGAAACCAGCGTTAACCAGAAGGGTTTCTAGGTGGCAGATGATTTTAACTGAATATGACATACATTATACTTCTCAGAAAGCCATCAAGGGAAGTTTGTTGTCGGATTACCTTGCACAACAACCTCTTGAAGATGATTATCAGCCAATGAAGTTTGATTTCCCTGATGAGGACATCATGTACCTCAAAGCAAACGATTGCGAGGAACCACTTCCGGAGGAGGGGCCAGACCCTGAATCCAAATGGAAGTTGATGTTTGATGGGGAAGTTAATATCAATGGACGTGGAGTTGGTGCCATTCTTATTACACCCGAAGGTGTTCACTTTCCCTTCGCTGCCAGAATTACTTTTGGCTGCACCAACAATGAAGCGGAATACGAGGCATGCATAATGGGAATAGAGGAGGCTATTAATCTTGGGATTAAGAACCTCGACATATTTGGAGATTCAACCCTCGTCATTAACCAAGTTACCGGAAAGTGGTATACGCATCAAGAGCATCTAATTCCATACAGGAATTATGCTAGAAAATTGTTGACGTTCTTCACAACAGTTAAGCTTCAATACATACCACGTGATGAAAATCAATTTGCCGACGCATTGGCCACTCTTTCTTCGTCTATCAAAGTCTCTGTAGACGCAGTGTCTGACGAGACACCTTGGTATTTTGATATCAAGCTATTCCTGGAAAAGCAAGAATACCCAGCTGGGGCATCTTCCAATGACAAGAAGACCTTAAGGCGACTTGCTGCTAGCTTCTTCTTAAATACAGACGGGGTTTTGTACAAGAGAAACTTTGACATGGTCTAGCTCAGATGCGTGGATAGACACGAAGCAAGCCTGTTGATGCAGGAAGTCCACGAAGGATCTTTCGGTACCCATGCAGGAGGGCATGCTATGGCTAAGAAATTGCTGAGATCAGGGTATTATTGGATGATAATGGATGCAGACTGTTGTTCATTCGCTCGTAAGTGCCACAAGTGCCAGATATATGCAGACAAAGTGCATGTTCCTCCAAGCCCGCTCAACGTCATGTCATCTCCTTGGCCCTTTTCTATGTGGGACATTGACATGATCGGGAAGATAGAGCCTACTGCTTCAAATGGTCATCGTTTCATCTTGGTCGTGATCGATTACTTCACGAAATGGGTGGAAGCAGCATCTTATGCCAACGTCACTCGTCAAGTGGTGGCTATATTTTTGAAAAGGGATATCATTTGCAGATACGGAGTGCCCGAAAGGATCATTACTGACAATGGTTCTAATCTCAACAACAAGATGATGGCAGAGTTGTGTCGGGACTTCAAGATTCAGCATCACAATTCTTCTCCTTACTGACCAAAGATGAATGGTGCGGTAGAGGCAGCAAACAAGAATATCAAGAAGATTGTGCAAAAGATGGTTGTCACTTACAAATATTGGCATGAGATGTTACCATTTGCGCTGCATGGGTACCGAACGTCAGTCAGGACGTCAACTGGGGCAACTCCCTTCTCTCTGGTATATGGCATGGAAGCAGTCTTGCCTGTTGAAGTAGAGATTCCTTCATTGCGTGTGATGATGGTTGTGAAGCTTGATGAGGCTGAATGGGTGCGTGCTCGTTACAATCAGCTATGTCTAATTGAGGAAAAGAGATTAGCGGCTATCTGTCATGGTCAGCTTTATCAGAGGAGAATGAAGCGAGCATTCGACCAACGAGTACGTACTCGGGAGTATCAAGTTGGAGAGTTTGTGATGAAGAGGATCATTCCTCTAGGTTCAGATCACAGGGGAAAGTGGACCCCAAACTACGAAGGACCGTTCATAGTGAAGAAAGTCTTCTCGGGAGGAGCACTAATGCTCACCACTATGGATGGAGAAGACTTCCAGTCCCCTGTTAACTCGGACGTAGTTAAAAAATACTTCGCATAAAGAGACCCACTGGACACAAAAACAGAATTAAAGTCCAGGAAAAAAAAGGGCATCCCGGCGAGCTAAAAACAGAATAAAAAGCTCGGTCAAAAGTTAGGGAAAATAAATAAAAAATGTACACCCGCTGAGTTGAAAAGCCACATTGGACAGCTCAGGCAAAAAAGGGTATCCCGGTGGATTGAAAACCCGAAAGGGCGATCCACACAAAACAAGGGAATAAGCGAACAACTGCGATCCGAGTAATCTGAACCACATCATCATTTCGTACAACTTGACAATATCTGAAGGATAGGAATCAGTCCCGTCATCCTCTCAGAAAGCAAAGGAGAATGGAGTGTTTTGAAGACATGCTGGTCATAGCAGAAATGGAACTCATTGGGATGTCGTGCCCATTGCCAGTAGGATAGTTTCTTTTCTCATTTTTATGGTGGCTACCTCTTTCCAGGTGGTTGCTTCCTGATGTAAATCTTTGCCTATTTAGAGGCCTTTCAATAAAAAGAATATTCAGTCAAAAAGTCGTGTTGTGTTTATTTTTGTTTGCGAAATATCCTGAATTTTTGGCAAAAATAGCATTGCATCTAAAACATGTTGATAATTTGAAAGAAAAATGACATTGCAGGGAAACATTTGAAACCCTCTTTGAGTGTCGAGTGACAATGGATGAACAGTCCATGCAAGTCCCCGGGGCACACTTGTGTTTTCTGTTGTTGCAGGTTGCAGGATGGCGTCACATTCTCCCAGGCAAAATTCTTCCCCAGTTAAGTCTTGGCAGGTAGCCCAAGCAGTTCATTATTCCCCAGTGGAGTGCCCAGCAGGAAGCTGAAAGTCTGATGTCCCCACAGGGCTTAGAATTAACAAAATGCTCTCCCCAGCCAGAGTATTGTTGAAGCATCTTTCCCAGCCAAGTCTGAAGATGATCTATCCCCACAGAGTTCATATTTGATTTTCACTCCCATCAGTGAACTATTCCCCAGCAAAGGTGCCATTCCTTTGGGCCAATGTGATGATACAGTCAGGTATTCATCACTCCAGTCAGAGTTAGGCGTCAAGGCCTCTTGACTTGTTCTTCCCCTGCAGAGTTGTAACTCTTATGGCCAATCAGGCATTTGTTGTTGCTCGTCTGCACTTCTCCAGCACTCATCTATGTTCATGCTTTATTGCTGCTCGTCTGCATCTCTCAGCACTCGTCTGTGTTATCACTATGTTATTGCTCGTTTGCTTTCCCCAGTAGTGGCCCATGATTACTTTGTGGTTGCTCGTCTACAATTTTCAACACTCGTCTGTGTTTGATCTCTGTTTATTGCTCGTCTGCAATTTCCAACACTCGTCTGTGTTGGATGTTTGATGATATTAGTTGTTGCTCGTCTGCAATCCCCGACACTCGTCTGTGTTTGTTATCTAGTATTTGTTATTGCTCGTCTGCAATTTCCAACACTCGTCTGTGTTTGATATTGCTATTGTTCGTCTGCAAGTTTCAACACTCGTCTGTGTTTTATATCTGTAATATTTGTGATTGCTCGTCTGCACTCTCCAACACTCATCAGTGTTTTGATATTTGTGGTTGCTCGTATGCATTCTCCGACACTCGTCTGTGTTTTATATCTCTAATAGTTATATTGCTTGTCTTTACGCTCCAACACTCGTCTGTGTTTGGCATCTATTATTTCTGTTTGCTCGTCTGCAATTTCCAGCACTCGTCTGTGTTTGGCATCTTTGCTATTTTCTCGTCTGCACTCTCCAGCACTCGTTTGTGTTTGTTATCTGTTTGAAGCTCGTCTGCTTTGTTTGGATACTCGTCTGTATCATCCCCAGCACTCGTCTGTGTTAGTTTATATCTGTATGTGTGGATTTGTTGATTATCCTGGTACTTATCTGTATTGCTACTCCAAATGCTCGTCTGTGTTTGAATTTCTGGTATTCATCTGTACCAGTGGTTGATACTCGTTTGTATCATTGCTTGAAGCGCTCGTCTGTGTTTCTTAGATCATCGTCTGATACTCGTCTGTATCATTGACTTTTGGCACTCGTCTGTGTTATCTTGATGATTATCCAATACTCGTCTGTATTGAAGAGGTTTGAAATCCTGACTGTGGGAATGAATGTCAAAATTTTTACCGGTCCTGGCGTAACAGGATTATCCGAAGGAGGCTCGTCTGTCTCAGGCACCAATTCTTATTGTTGCACCTGGCGTAACAGGTTTGCTCGAAGAATACTCGTTTGTATTATACCATATATCCACGGATAATATATCAAGAAGGTTCGTATACCTTGATTATGTATGTCTATCCCACAGACTTAAGTGCATCCCGATCCTGGTGTAACAGGTATATTCGAAGGAGATTCGTCTATCTCAAGTCACATGTTTATGCAAAGTATATGAGGACTCGTATGTCCAGTTACTGGCGTAACAGGATTGTTCGAAGAAGACTCGTCTGTCAAAGTACTCTTATTTCAGATAACAGTTTCAACTTGGAAGAAGCTCGTCTGCTTTTTTCTCCCCTGCAGTCACCAAAGCGTCACTTGGTTGGGTTTATTTCCCAGTTTTGCATTCTTCGTCAGAGTGCAAATTTCCGGTCTTCTTGGTATTCAACCACAGTTTATCTTGAACGGTCGATAGCCCGTGCTACCGTCCTTTTCAGATTAACGGTTGTTTGAATAGGGGCAGCTGTAACACCCCAAATTTTCCCTCTTCATTTTAAGCATCATATCACATCATATTCATCATGAACATATCATATTCTTAGCATCCTAGCATGGAAAGATGAGGCATAACACTTCTCATGACCCAACATTAGGCATATGATAATCTGTGGAGGTTCTTGAAGCATTTCAAGCCATGACAAGGGGCTCAATGGTTTTGTACAAGTCCTATGACGGGTCTACATTGCATTTACAAGTTCAAGTTCGTTTGCAAAAGCTCAGAAGGTTGGAAGATCATCAAGGATTCCAGGCTAAGGCAAAGCTCCTACACAATGGTCCTAAACTAGGGTTTGAGATTCAAGCATGAAAACCTCACAACTTTGGCCATTTCATTTGGGAAAAGTCTTTTATATGTCAAGAGGATCCTAGGTACCAATTTTCATGAGAAAATTCCTTGTGGAAGTCAAGAAATTCTTCAGTTGCTTGCAGATGAAGTAATTGGTCAACTCTGCCTTTAAAAAGTCAACTGTGTGATTTCAAGGGGTCCAACCCAATTTTTCTAGCCAAGGGATGTTCTTACAATGTTATAAGAGTTTTTGCAAGTTCAAGGATCAAGAATCATGAAGTTTTGAGGGGTTTTGCAAAATTGGTGCAAAGTTGGTTTTAAGGAAATTCCATTTTTGGCAACTTTTGCCCTAAAATTCAAGTGACCTTAACTTGATCAAAAAATCTTCAAATGGACCAAAGTCAAACATGAAAGTTGGAGATTAGGACCTCCCATTTTAAAAAAGTACAAGTACTGTTTCATAGCATGTGTGGTTATGGATATATGGCCCTCGAAAATTCCTCCAAATTAGGGAAAAAGTTGAAGTTTCATGCATGCACCAGGAGCCAAAAGTCTCAAAACTCAATTTCAAGTGTTGGAATGGATCAAGTGAGGTTACAAAGTTAAAATACATTGCAAATGGACCATTTTGGTCAAGAGAATGCACCAAATTCGTGCTAAGTGAGGATGTTGCTTCAAAAATGCAAATTTTGCATATTCATGAGAAAAGTGTGATAACTTAATCTAAGGGCCAAGATCTTTTGGATTATGATTAAGGGCTGGATTTAGAGTGCACATGGGGCTAAAGGCCAAGGAAAGCATGAGGATTACATGATATCACACCAAACTTGCTCAAATTGCAAAATCACAAATTCTTTTCATTCCCACGTGCAAATCACACCATTTCTTCAGCATTTGCTCATGAGGTGATATAAAACAAATTAGGGTTTCAATTTGCCTCAGTTCTCTCTCATTATTCAGTTTCAAAGTTTTTGCATACTTTGCATTTTCTCCAAAATCTCCTCATACACGAGCTCTCTCCAAAAACCAATTGTAGATCCTTGATCCTTGGAAGCTCAGGATCGTTAATCATACACTTGTTCAAGCTTTCTCTCAAGATTCACAACCTTGCCATTTCAGGGCAGGTGCTTGCAAAGCTCAAGATCCAGCCATACTCAAGGCTCTAGTTGCATTTATTTTGCAACTAGAGAGCATTTGGAGTGATTTGGCCTCATCATCTGGAATTCTAGCAAGCTCATTCAAGATCTGCAAGTTCAGGTAACATCCAAATCTTCAGATCTGAAAATGAAATTGGTTGTTTGTTTTATGATCCTTGATGTTCACTGATCATTCTGCCATGTTTAGTTTCAAAATTGGTGCATAAATGAGCTTGTAATTTGGTTTCAAAGTTTCATGGTCACACCTGTTTTTGCTCGATCCAAGAGATTCATGGATCTATGGACTTTTTCATGGTCATTTTTGAATTCAGGGCACATCAATTAGTAAATCTGGAGTGTTTTGTTCATTATTATGGTGATTTTTTCTTCTGGTTTAACTTCCGGTGCCGGAGCCCTAGCTCCGGTCACCGGAATCTGGAAAATGTTTGCATTAGGGTTTGTAGGTTGAAGATGAACTCTGGTCCATTAGATCTTTCCTCACACACGCCCATATCATGCCACGTTTTATTGAACACCACCCTCTCCTCACGTGGTTTCTGTTTTATATTTTAATTTTCTTTTCTTTTATTTCTTTATTTTGTTTTTGCTTTCTAATTATTAAAAATACCTCCAAGTGTCTAAAAATTCAAAATTAATTCATGGTAGTCCAATTGAGTTTTCTTTATTTTTCCATATTTTTATTTTCCATTTTTTCTTATTATCCACGTGTCATTTAATTTCCCCTTTCAATTAATTCATTTTAATTCCTTTTTTTAGTATCCTGACTTGTTCAATTTCCCTAGGGTTCATCTTTTTGAGTTTTGTGTTGATTCTTTTTGTTCTAGATTCCTAAGATGAGGTAATTTATGTGTGATTTTCCCCTGATTTTTAGAAATTTATTCATTTGGTTTTGATCCTTGGCTTGTGAAGGAAGTTTTTAACCCTAGTTCATGTTATTGTCCTCATTTGACCTACTTGGCTTCTGAATTTCTCCCAATCCTTTTGGTGTCTTATTATTTCATGTTTGAGGATCATTTTTCCTAAGTTGTGGAATTTTTAGATGCATTGTTGATTTGATTTGAATTTTTGTTCTTACCTAGTCCCATTTTGTTTCCTTTTGATCATAAGGTCTCTTATTAGCTTAGAAGGGCACTTGTGCCAACTTCTTCTTCTCATTTGGGATCTCTTTGGGGTATGGGTACCATTATGATCTTAGCTTAGGGTTTTTGTCTTGGAAATATTTGTGTTTGGCTTACCTTTTAAGTTCTTTCTTTCTTAAGTGTATTCACCTCACTTCCTTACTTCTTTCCTTCCATTATGTGATTGTTTGGTCTTGTGTGTCTCTTCTCTTCATCTCCCTTGCTTCTAAATCTCTCCTTTGACTTGATTTGGTTCTGGTTGTTCACCTTGAGTTCATGTTTGTGCATTCTTGCTTTGCATCTCATTAAGTGTACCTTTACTTTACCATGTGATTCATTTTGCTTCATAATTGCCTTGCATGTTTCTTCCCTCATTCTTGTGATTTGCTTTTGCATTAAAAATTTGTATATATGACTTCACTTCTGTTTGTATGATGTTGGCATGTCATTAAGTTCATTTCATTTCACTTGTATGCTTATGTTGCTAACCTTGCAGGGGCTATGGTAAGTGAGAGGTGTGGAAGTGATTCCCACATCTCCAAATCTCATCTTTTCTTTTCTTATTCTTACTTGTGCTAACCTTTGTTTGTTGGGCTTAGGCCTTACTCATCCCTCTTCTTCTTTCTTCTTCTTCTCTTCTTCTTTCTTTCTTCTTTAGGATAGAAAACCACACTAACTTAGGATATCCATGCATGACAACACTTAGGAGTCTTTAGTTCCCCATTAGACTTTTACCTTTGTGATCCTTTTGGTTCCTCTTCTCTTATCATCTCATAATCTTTAAGAAAACACTTAATAAAGTTTGAAGTAATACCTTTAGCAATAGCCTTATCCCATGAGGTACTTGTAGTCTTCCCATCTTGGGATAGTACGAGCTTACCTTGTGATGCACAAGTCTGGTCAAGGTATCTTCTTCATAAAGAAAAGCATAAAAAATACTTCTTCACTGTAAATACCAAAAACACTTAATAAGTTAATGAGTTAGTGAGCTTAGGCCCTAATCTCTGGTTTTAAGTTTTGGGGATCTTCTCCTTACTTGAGTGTGCTTGTTCTATTATTCCATCTTGGAATGTAGTGACAAGTGCACATTCCATGGAAAGAGCTTGAGTTCACTTCCTTGTGACACACTCATAAAAGCTTCATAAAAAACACAAACAAACAATAAGCGTCTTTCCTTCGGGATTTCTTTTCTCATATCATTCTCTCCATATGCGAACTTGCTCCTACTTGTCATTTTGCAAGACGGTAACGCACTCGTCGTCCGAGCCTGCAACACCTGAGCATTGACATAGGCAGTTCAAGCCTTAATACACAAGCAATCTTTTTCACCCCTAGTTAGGGGAACTACGGTGTCTCTGATCCTTATTTTCCCGATGAGGTACGTAGGAAGCGGGGTAGGGCCCGTTCGAGCACAATCTTTATTTTCCCTACATTCTTTTTCCTTTGCATTTCTTTTTCAGTCCTTTTTCTCAGTTTTCATTTCCAGTTCATTTCTTTTTTTTTGCAGCAACTTTCATTTCCTCACCCTTTGAAACAGTTTCATTTGCAAGCGTGGATCCCGTCGGGTACGGTGGACGATCTGGGGTGCTAATACCTTCCCAGGTCGTAACCGACTCCCGAACTCAGTCTCTTTGGTTCGCAGGACCCGTGTCCTTCCTCTTCTTTTCTTCTGGTTTGTGCAGCATTACCATTCCCGTTCCTTCGGGATAAAAATGTCTGGCTGGCGACTCTATTCTTTTTCCGCGCCACTTTCGCGTTTGTACCAGGATGGAAATCCGGGGAGCGACACACATGCGACGGATTCAAAATGTATTTCTTCAACTGAGACACGTAGAATACATCATGCAAATTCGCAAGTGACATCAGTAAAGCAACCCAATAGGCTACTTCTCCTATTCTCTGCATAATCTGATATGGACCAACAAAACACAAAGTGAGCTTTCTAGACTTCTAGGCTCGACCCATGCCGGTTATCTGAGTAACTATCAAAAACACGTGATCTCCCTTTTGGAACACAAGTGCTTTTCTCCTATTATTATGGTAACTCCTTTGATGACTTTGTGAAGTCTTCATCCTTTCTTAGATCATTTTAATATTTTCTTCCGTCTCTTGTACAATTACAGGTCCAAGTATAGCACTCTTGCCCAACTCATACCAATACAATGGAGTTGGACATCGTCTACCATATAATGCTTCATACGATACCATTCCAATACTAGCATGGAAGATATTGTTGTATGTAAACTCAATCAATGAAAAATGGTTGTCCCAAGATCCTCCTTGGTCCAACATGTAAGCTCTCAGCAAATCCTCTAAATACTGGATTGTTCTTTCCGTCTGATCATCCGTCTGCGGATGATAAGCAGAACTCATCCTTAACTTCGTACCTAAGGCATCCTACAAACTCTTCCAGAACCTCGACGTAAACCTTAGATATCTATCTGACATAATACTCGAAGGTATTCCATGTAACTTCACTATTTCCTTAATATACATCTCAGCTAGTCTCTGTATAGAATGGTTAATCTTCATCGGTAAGAAATTAGCCGATTTCGTTAATCTATGCATAATCACCCATATCAAATCATTCCATTTCACGGTCCTCGACAATCCCGTCACAAAATCCATAGAAATATTATCTCATTTCCATTCTGGAATGTTCAACAGTTTCATCATACCCAAAAGCTTATGATGTTCAATCTTTGACTTCTGGAAAGTCAAACATGCACACAGGAATTCAACAACGTCTCTCTTCATACCCAACCATCAAAATAACTTATGCAAATCCTGATACATCTTCGTAGCACCAGGATGGATACTCAGTCTACTTCAATGTCCTTCCTCTAATATACTCTTTTTAATCTCTGGAATGTCAGGAATACACACTCTTTCTTTGAACCTCAAAACTCCATCTTCATCAATTCTGAATTCACCTCCATTACCTTGATTAACCAATATTGACTGATCAACCAACTTCAAGTCATATTTTTGACCCACTCAAATTTCTTCCAAGATCTTGCTAGTCAACTTCAACATTCCTAACGTCACCCTATCAGGAGTTGTTTCACACAATAAGCTCATATCTCTGAATTACTCAATCATCTATAGTTCCCTCACTATGAGCATAGATATATGTATCGTTCCTGAGATTTTCATCCTAGTACAAATGAGAAAGTAGCGCGGAAAAGGTAGAGTCGCCAACCAGAAATTTTATCCCAAGGGAAGGGAAAGATAATGCTGCACAAACTGAAGGAAAAGGAAAGAACAAGGTCTTACGAACCAAATAGACTGGGTACAAGAGTCGGTTATGAACTAGGAAGGTATTAGCACCCTATATCGTCCTTCGTATTCGACGGGATCCATGCTTGCTTGAACAGTTTCAAAGGGTGAGAATAAACTGCTGCTAAACTGGAAAGAAATTAGGAAAGGGAAAAATGTAGGGAAAATAAAGAAGGTGCTCGAATGGACTTACCCCACTTCCTATGTATCTCATAGGAAATGAGAATCGGAGTCGTCGTAGTTACCCTAACTAGGGATGGAATTTGTTTGTGTTTTTTAGAGTTGAATTGCTTATGTCTATGATCAGGTGTTGCAAGCTCATCTAGTATGAGGGAGTTTACCGTCTTGTAAAGAGACAAGTCGAAGCGAGTTCTTTCATTGTGAGTAAAGAAGGTGAGAAGAGAATTCCCGCAAGAAAGACGCTTGTTGTTAGTTGATTGTCTTTTAGAAGAAGTGTTTTGATTTTGTGTTTATCGTATGCACAACAGTAAAGACTATAATACAGGAGCAAATACTTTCCAAGGTCGCCCCCAATGGAACGTTTGTAAAGCATTCTAGAAGAGTGAAGGAGACCTTTATTAATCATTTCCTATATATCTTAAGGCTTGTGGCATAATGTGCATGCCTTTAATATTAAATGTTTTTGGCTTTTCTTTAAAGATGAGAAGAGGGACTCAAAGTTGTAAAGAAAAATCTACGGGGAGACTAAGACTCGAACCCTAATGTTAGCATGCAAATATTGATCCTAAGGTTGAGGATTGAAGGTAGAAATCTACCTAAGTTAGCACACATGGATGACTATCCTAAAGTCTATCACATCTTGTCTTTAATCGGAATTACATCCAAGTTATGAATCCTAAGGGAGCATGCAAGGCAGTCACAAGTAAGTGGATATTAATCATGAAATATGAACATTTTAAGAGAAGAACTGAACATGGTCCTCCTAGATTATGGTTTGTGAAACGTATGATGAATCGTGCAAGGAATGGAATAACGGATCGGGTGGGTCGATTGCAATGTTCTAGACATGCGACTTATGGTACGAATCATGCAAGGTTTTGCTTTGGGTTTAATGGAGTGGAACGAGTGTGAAAACGTGGGAGGTACTAAAAACATGTGAAATTTATTCATTATTTTTTTAAAATAATTCGACGTTGAATCAATTATCTCTTTTTTCTTTGAAGCTTGGTTTTCTAAGCGCTTGGTTTTATCTTTTTCTACCTTATTTACGTGTACCATACAAGCATACATCACAAATACAAAAGCATCCTAAGCTATTACATTATGGAAGCATAAAAAGCGATAAAGCCATAAAAAATACATCAAAATATAACAAAATTTGAATATGTAAGCATCGAGTCCTCGAATAATACCTCATAAAACAAAAGAAATTGTTAGTGGGTAAAATTTAATACGAGTGTGCAAAATATTTTGAGCGAATGGATCAATATTCAAAGGTGAAAAGTATTTTAATGCATATCAAACAAATAATCGAGATTAAATGTGAAAAGTCGGAAAATCGGGAATTAAAAAATACCAACTATTTATTTACATGCTAAAATGTTATTTTTAATTTTCTGGAAATTTTTTATTGGGCAAAACTATTTTTAAAATGATTTTTGTAAGTTTTGATAAAAAGAAATTAAAGAAAAGTCAGGGGGTGTTGAACTAGTGATTTTTTTAGTTAAAATGAAACATGGGCCAATAAATGAGGGTGCGAATAGTAGGGAGAACAAGGTCCTAACACAATGAAAGCCTGAGGGAGTATGGTAGAATCTCGGTCAAAGGTGTTGACTAAATTTGGACGTACGATCCAAGGACCTCTCAAGGTATTCTCATCTGATAACTTAGGAAGCGAGGGTGTATGATAGCTATGAGGTACATGCACGCATATGATTGGAACGGAGGGGTCCTACCGGATAGTGACAAGTGTCACCGCCGGTGTGGACATAATCTAAAAAATCCACTAATCTTATCCATATATGAAACTTTATCATCCTAATATTTATAACAAAATCAAATAACTCACAAACTCACTCTCAGTTCTTCACGATAACTCTCTCTCTCTCTCTCTCTCTCTCTCTCTCTCTCTCTGCACTGATCTTTATTTCTCCTTCTCAAAACCCTAACCGCCGCCCCCTCGTCGAAAAAGGCGGTGGTGCGCAATGGCCGCCGCCGTCCTTCTCCAGCCAATCACCTTTAACCACCAAAATTCCTAATATAAACCCTAATTCAATTTCTATCCTCTTTCCAAATCCGAAGCTATTTTTGACAAAAACCTTTTCAATCAAATGGATAGCACAACCCGAAACGACAAAATCAGATCAACAAGATTATAGCACACACAAATTCCACATCAAATTCTCTTATTCAAAATCGTATCTATCAAGAAAGAAAGGTGTGTGTACTTGAATCAATGAAGACGAAGAAGCTATGATGAAGATGATCAATGATTGGAAGCTTTGATTTATGATGAGTTATTAAGTTATTGCTTCCATTCGGTTTGAAGAAGAGTGACGTTTGATGCTTCTCTAAAGATGACGAACACGCTTCGGATTGAAGATTGACAAAGTTTGATATTGTGCTTCGGTTGGAAGAATGATGAAGAAACTCGAGATTGAATTCTATTACGATTCAATTGAAGAGTGATGAAAATTTTTGTTTCTTGATCAATGAAAAGCGATGAAGAAAAGTGATCGAGAATTATGCTTTTGTTGATGAAGGGGAGTGAAGAAGAATTCGGTTTTGATGCTCTGTTTTAGAATCATGAAGAATTCGTTTTATGTTCAGTTTTAGTATGAGCCCTCAAGAGGTTCTGTTAGAGTTTTGTAAACGGTTTTCTAACTTCTTTCATAACTGTTAGAGGGTGTGACTAATGAGAGTATGAGAGCTCTTTTAGAGTTTTTTCTTCTGATTTTTGTAATATCAAACTGAATTTCTTCTGCTTTATTATGTTAATTAATTAAATTGAGAGCAATCGAAGAATGAGAGCTTTTGTTTTCTTAATGAAGCTATTATGTGATATTTGTCAAGTGAAATTCTATTTCCATGAGTTTTTTGATTGAATCCTCTTTTCAATTTTGTTTATTGAGTTTCAGTTGTGGACGATGAAAAATGAATTTTTCTGAAAACCGTCCCTCACAATTTGATGAAACATAATGAAAACTGAATTCTTGCTTGAAAACCATCCATCACAGCATGAAGTTTCTCTTACTCACTTTCTCTCTTTTTTCTGTTATAAAAAAATTTCAATGGACTATATATTTTGGAAATTGTTTCTTCTTATGGGCTTATGGGTGAATTTAAAAGTGGATAGAAAAATAAAAAAAGGAAATGGTTTGTGAATATATAAAAAAAATGGAATTTGAATATTGGATAGTAAATGAGAAAAAAAATATTTGGTAAATGAATTATAGGAATTTATTTGGATATAAAATTTGGATAAAAATGGATAAAAAACAATTGGAATTGGAATTTGGATATGAAGAAGGATAATGGATATGGAATCATGATTTTAGCCAAAACCAAACTTGATTTTTTTGCATGACCCACTGATAACAATGAATACAGCCAATCCTGAACCACTAAATAACTTGTAACGAAGCATGACCATTTGAATCGTCTGAAATTTTCCCTGATTATTTGAAGTCATGTGGATGAAAATAAATCCACAGGTGAACCAATATTGGACTGATGAACACTTGATAAACCTGAAGATTCAACCCAAACTTTACATGAAACACTGCCTGATAAACTGATGACTTTCGCACACAACAAAGCTTAACATTGAATATGCATCGCCTGAAAAATAACCATTGGCACATGTAACACCCCAAATTTGCCCTCTCCTTTTTATCATCGTCATCATATCATAATCATCATCAGCATGTCATGTCCTTAGCATATTGCATAGAAAAATGAAGCATAGTACTCGCATGTTCCAGCATAAGGCATATGATCAATCATCAGGGAAATTCAAAGCTCACAAGGCATGTTACAAGTTTGACATCATGGTCAAAGCCTTAATAGGGATTGAGGATCAAAATCAGGTCAGAACGGTTGGCGTCGGGTTATTCATTAGGTTTCCCACCAAAAGGAGGGAAAATTCAAAATTCACTGGCGTTAACCGGTTAACGCTTTGGTTAACCGGTTAACGGCTGCGAATTTTGAATTCCATCAGCAAATTTAGCATGTGCTTTGGCTCCAAATTTCTGATTTTTTATTCATTTGAATTAAAGAGAAGGATCTAGAGCATTTATCCAAGCCTAATTCCATTGCTAAATCCCAATCACTTTACCAAACCATTTTTTGGGATCCCAAGCCTAAATATTGGGCCCCAAACCTAAACCATATTTAATCCATTTTCCTCCAAACCAAGGGGTAGTTCTCTCATTTTTCACTTCTCATTCTGAATTTTCACTCTTCTCTCTCACTATTCTCTCATTTTCTCTCCCACATTTTCCAAATTCACTAAGAGTTCCTCTTTGAAGATCATATAACCTTGCCTTAAGGTGTATAGATCTTGGAACTAGACCTCCATTCATATCTTATTTGCATCATTTTGTTGGTTTAATTGGTGATTCAGATCTGGTTTGTGAATTAGAAGTGCTTTTGGATCCAAAATTTTGCATCAAGACCTTGTTCTTGCATTTATTTTGCATGGAGTGTGAAGCTTAGCACCGGATCTTCAAAGTTTTCCGCGAGATCTCTCATTTCCAGCTCAAACAACAATTACCAAAGCGTACCTCGGCTTTGTAGGTTGGTTTAATTCAGATCTAGCTCTGTTTTAGCTTATTTACATGCTTGTGCTTTAGATCCACCATGTGCTTGTGTATTTGTTTGTGTTGCTTGAATTGATTGGTTGATTTGTAACTGGATCCATGTGCTAATGTTCATGAGTTTAATGATGTTAATTGATGTGAATTAATCCATTTATTTCATGCATAATTGATTGCTGGTATGGTGTGGGATTATTTGGATAAGCTGGTTTGAGCAGATTTTCTGCAGGAAATTGTTGTTGTTTTTTCAGTGTTAACCGGTTAACGCACCTATTTTCTGTGTAAATTGATGCAGGTTTGGATTGGTTAACCGGTTAACACTTTGGTTAACCGGTTAACACTGATGCAGTATGCCATTTTGGAGCTATTTTAAGCTTGTTTGATCCCCTTACATGTTTTAATTGCCATGGATCATTGTATGATCATTGAATATGATTGTTTAGGGTGATTTGCTTGCTGGTTGATGCATGCCTTCATGTTCTCGACACGTAAATGCTTGTATGCGGTATTTGGCATGTTGTATGATTTTTGTTGATATGGGCTTTGAGCATGCCATTTCCATGAGTTTTGTTGATGAACATATGCTGGATTTTGCTAACACTTGTTGGGGCTCATGGTAAGAGAAGTGTGGATGTTCATCCACATTTCAACTCTTCACCTTTTCTTTTTAAGTTGCTTTCTCTTTGTGCTTTTTGATGTGCCTTATGTCATCATGTGAGGCAACTCTTATCTTCCCCCTTTAGGAGCAACTTATCTCCTTTAGAGGAGTAAGTTGCTAGCTAGCTCTTTCCTCCTTTTCTTCTTGCTCCTCTTTGGTTCTTCTTTTCTCTTAGGATAGTTGAAACCTTACTAACCTTAGGACCACTTTTTGCATGATAACTTTAGGTTTAGTATTTCCCCATTTTAGACTTTTGCCTTTTGCTCTTTTGGTTCTTTCTCTTCTCATCTCAAAAACAAAAACCTAAAAAACATTAATAAAGAAAGAAGTGACCTCTTGTGTAATAGCCTTATTCCATAGGGCATATGTATTCATTCCATCTTGTAATAGTGCATTTGTCTAGTATGATGCACAAGTCAGATCATGAGGTCATCTTCATCAAGAAAATCATAAAAAAATACTTCTTCATTTTAATCACTAAAACACCTAATAAATTCAACAAGTCAATGAATTTAGGCCCTTGCCCTTGGAAACAAGTCTTGGATAAGTTCTCCTTGCTTGGTCTGCTTGTTCTATTATTCCATCTTGGAATGTAGTAGTAAGTACACATTCCATGGAAAAGAGCTTGAGTTCATCCTCTTGTGCCACACCAATGAAAAAAGCTCTAAAATACACAAACAAACAATAAGCGTCTCTCCTTCGGGACTTCTTTTCTCATCACCTTCGCTCCGTCCGCGAACTTGCTCCTACTTGTCACTTTGCAAGACGGTTACACACTCTTCGTCCGAGCCAGCAACACCTGAGCATTGACATAGGCAGTTCAAGCCTTAAGACACAAGCAATCTTTTCCACCCCTAGTTAGGGGAACTACGGCGACTCTGATCCTCATGTCCAGTGAGGTACGTAGGTAGCGGGGTAGGGCTCGTTCGAGCATACTCTTTTGTTTTCCCTACATTCTCCCCTTTCTTTTCTTTCTTATCCAGTTCCAATTTCAGTTTTGCAGCACCTTTCATTTCTTCACCCTTTGAAACATTTTCTTTGCAAGCGTGGATCCCGTCGGGTACGGCGGACGATCTGGGGTGCTAATACCTTCCCAGGCCGTAACCGACTCCCGAACCCAGTTTCTTTGGTTCGCAGGACCTTTGTCCTTCCTTTTCTTTTCTTCTGGTTTGTGCAGCATTACCATTCCCGTTCCTTCGGGATAAAAATGCCTGGCTGGCGACTCTACCTCTTTCCGCGCCACTTTCGCGTTTGTACTAGGATGGAAATCCAGGGAGCGACAACTGGCGACTCTGCTGGGGAAATCCTAACCAGAGTATCTCTTGTTCCCCTCGAGAGGCAATCCTAGTGCTTGTTTGCTTTTGTTTCTTTAGGTGTCATTTGTTTGCAGTTGCGTGTTTATTTCATTGCTGTTTATTTACAGTTTATTTACAACTTTATTTACAGTTTTCAGTATTTATTTTCATGCATCATTATACTGGACTGTCTGGCTGTGCTGGTTTCCTTTTTTCTGTGGGATTGGGAATTGTTACTGAGAGATGAGCTTGTAACCAGGGCTCGAGTGCACCCTAGGACTTAGAGTGGACAGTCACTTTGGCTTCATGGCTTCTTGCTATGTTGGTAGTAGTGAGTTCCACACCCAGACTTGCGACCGTCTTGGAAATGTATTTATGCCGGAATCTTTCTGGGGTAATACATGACCTCGATAGTTATGTGCATTTGGGGACCGATCATTGAGGACCTTTGTGGAAACATCCAGTGGTGACAATGGCAGACCACATTTTGTGGCAAACCCATTCGCACCCGAGGGCCCACTGGGAACTCGCATAGGATGGCCTGGTTCTTTTATAGGAACTCAGTCAAAGCATCTAGTCGTATGACGATAGTATTGTACCCTTCGGGATGAATGTACTATTTTTTATCGATTCCAACGCTTGAAGCTGGGAACTTATAAAGGATGCTTGTTTTTCCCGGACTCACGCTGAGGCCTCCATGAGTAGTATATAATGCCAAACTAATTCCCCGATTTGGTCATGAGCCATTTCTTGGAAATGGTGAACGTATTATTGCTATTTGGCTTTGAGAGTCAGTGATGTTTGACCTGGAGCACACCCGTGAGATTGGGAGGGGTTTACAGGCTTGAAGGAACCCTTGACCTCAGCATACCTCATTGCTAGTACAGTTCTATGATTTGATAAGGCTACATGGATTTTGGAGTTCTTAAGTCATCTGATATATGATATTGGGGCTTATTTGAGACTGAATTCTCATTCATGCGGCTTTATTCAGAGGATCTTGGTTCTTGGTCACTTGGGTCCCGTGTTCCGCATCCAGACAGTCCCAGTTGTTGATCATGTGCCTGCATTGCATTTGCATCGTATCATACTTGCATTAACTATTTGTGTTTCCATTTCAGGTTAGCATCTATACCCAGTTCTAGTATTCATTGTCTTCTCCAGATGACAGAAGTTCAAGAGATACCCAGAAAAAGGAATGCTCATTATACTTTCCCGCAACCCGAAATTGAAAGTATTCAGAAACTGGTGGACTTGATGAGTGACAGGGTTTCAGATGATTTCAGAAGCCGATATGGGAAGATCTTGGGTTACATGAACAAACCTATTGTTGATCAGAGAGATAGCCTTCATTCTTTGTTGCAGTTTTATGACCCTCATTTAAGAATTTTCGTGTTTGCTGATTACGTCTTGGCTCCTACAATGGAAGAGATTTCTAACATCCTGAAGATTCCTATCAAGAATGGTGTTCCCTATTATGTTGCGGAGAAGTGTCCCCCATACAAGGACATTGCAGATGCTTGTCATTTTAGTATGATTAGAGTGAAGATGGAGTTAGAAGCCAGTAAAGGGAAGAGATTTAATCTGGATTTTCTTATCACAGAAGCCCATGTGTTTGCATTGGGAGGGAAGTGGTTAGAATTCAGTGTGTTATTAGCATTAATGGTCTACGTGATAAGTCTTTTCCCAGGAGAGAAAGGATGGGTAAGCTTGGAGGCTATCACCCTGTTCATTAAAGAGAACTCGGTGCTTACGTTGTTAGGAGACTTCTACTACGGTGTCCATCACAGAAATGAGAAGAGAAAAGGGTATGTAAATTGTTGTGCTCCATTGTTTGCCGAGTGGTTCGCTAAGAAGCTTCCAAAGTCAGGACCGTTCAAAGATCTTAAGCAAGTTTGGAAGGGGGCTAGAAGATTGATGGGGTTAACATCTGATGATATAGCCTGGGGATGTAGCAGAAACTTGGTAGGGAAGGAGTTTATTACAAGGTGTGGTGAGTTTCCCTATGTGTCGTTGTTAGGTAGAAAAGGAGTGATAAGTCATAACCATGTGCTATCCAGAAAGCAATTTGGTTATCCACTGAAGGACCCTCCATCAGATAAAGAAATAGCTAAGACTTTGTATTTTCCAGCTGAAGATAATGAGCAGTTGGTTATTCAAGTATCTCAAGCTTGGGAAACAAAGGTTAGGGAGGGTAAGAAAGAATTTGGAAAGGTAAACCCTAAGACTTATCCCTCTTTTGCTACTTGGATACAAGGGAGGGTTGATACCTTCTTCCTTCCGTTTTCAGTTGAGGCTCCATTATATCCAAAGGAGGTACTGGTACAAACCATTGTTTCTCTTGATGATTACAAGAAATTGGAAGCTCAGTTGCACAAGGTTCAGGTAGAGAATTCTGAAATGGCTAGTTTGTATCACCGTGCCAATCATGCTAAGCAAGAAGCAGAAGAAAAGCTACAGAAGACGCAGGCTACCTTAGAAGCTAAAGAAAAGGAGTTTTCTGGGAGAGCAGCTCATTTTCAGAGATTGGGTTTAACAGAGTAAAAGAGAGAAGCGGGGAATAAGAGGATTGTGAAGACCCTCAGAGAAGCTCGTCAATCCATTACTTGGTTACAGTGCCAAAGAGAACAGGAGCAGAAGAAGTACAAAGAAAAAGAATAATTCTTTGAAGCGCATATGGCATTCAAGAAAGAAGAGGTCAAATAAGTTTACAAAATACGAAGGGAAAAGACTCAACAATTGGAACAGAGCCAACTAGCCTTGAAGAAAGCAATGAAGGAGATTGCAGATCTTAAACTGAGAGCAGGCGTCAAGAAGAACCAGACAGAGGTGGAGACTGCAGAAGAGGAGTCTGGATCTTCCTTTTAGCCTAGGGTTTTAGTTTATTGTTTATTGTATCCAGACTACCTGCAGGCTTGTTGTAGGAGTCTTGCTTTATCTTTCTGTCATTTGTACTGAATTGTAACCCTTTTGGGAATGTTGTTTATGTCTATGACTCTGATTGTTGGTAGTTTGTTCATGCTATAAAATGATACTTTCCAGTTACCGTTTCTGAATGAGCAAAGATGTTGGTCTTAAGACACCAGGATCTGAATACTCCTCGAAAGAGTTTGAAAAGCTAGTTTCCGAAGTCATCTGGAGTATTTTTTGTCAAAATACCAGAACTGGGGCATATTAATGCCTAAACATGGAAACATGAATAGTTACATTGCATGCATATAACGTGTTTGTTGTTTTGCAGGTATTTCTATAGTGTTCTAATGTTCATGTCACTTTCAGGCACTATAGCTCCTAGGAAGGTTCAGAGACAACCAACGGTGCACAGATACCCTACAAAGGTGAACAAAGAGAGAGTAATGGATCAGATGCAAGAAGATCTGGCTGACCTAAGGACAAGAATGGACAACTTCATGACCCTCATGGCTGGGATGCGCCAAACTAAAGAGCGCCTACGCGAAATGGTAGAAAACAATCAAGTCAGGAATAATGGGACAGCAGAAGGAGGTAATCGCAACGGGGATGGCGTCCGTAACGTTGAAATCCCTGTGGTGCAACCAGGGGTCACCATTGTCAATGATGGAGTGAATAATCTGCAGATGGATGGACAGGATGAACAATTAACTTTGCTGGATGAGGAAGAAGGCCAAAGAGTTGACATGAATAAAAGATTTGAAGAAATGGCTGAGCAGATTCGTGCTATTCAGTCTCAGAGTTCTCTAGGGTTTGACATCACTGATTTGGGCTTGGTGCCAGGGGTGAGAATTCCCTACAAGTTCAAGGTTCCCACTTTGGATAAGTACAATGGTACGACTTGCCCGAAAACTCATCTTCAGTCGTTTGTGGGAAGGATTGTTGCGCATACAGATGATGAGAAGTTGTTGATATATTACTTCCAGGATAGTCTTGTAGGAGCTTCTTTGGAATGGTACATGAAGCTGAGCAAATTCAATATTCGAAGCTGGAAGGGTTTATCTGAGGCATTTGTGAAACAGTATCAGTATAATTTGGATATGGCTCCAAATCGTACCCAGTTGCAGACAATGTCTCAGAGTGCTAAAGAAGGGTTCAAAGAGTACGGCCAGAGGTGGCGTCAGCTTGCTGCTCGAGTACAACCTCCCTTGTTGGAAAATGAAATGGAAGACATGTTTATGGGAACGCTACAGGGGTGTTTATTGAAAGACTGGCGTCTTGTTCGGCAACGAAGTTCAACGACATTGTGATAGCTGGAGAGAGGGTTGAAACTCTTCTAAAAATGGGGAAGATTAAAGACACTGGTGCAAGTAGCTCAAGCAGTGTGAGAAAGGCTTTCAATGGACCTCCAAGAAGAAGGGAGGGAGAGACTAATGTAGTGTACGGTCGAGGTGGCAGCTGTCACCATCCCCATAGGTCCTATGCAACAACAGTAGCAACAACAGCAACAGCCGCAACACAATAACTATCAGCAAAGACCATATCAGCAGAGGCAAGCTCGTTCAGCTAACAGGGTGCTTGAGGCTATCCCGATGACGTACACAGCTTTACTCCAGAGATTATTAGACTTGAACTTGGTGCAGTTGAGGACGTTAGCACCACCTCCACCTGGAGAGCTTCCAGTGGGGTATGATGCTAATTCAAGATGCGCATTTCATTCAGGAGCTCCCTGGCACTCAAGGGAGAAGTGCAGGGCATTGCATCATAAAGTCCAGGACTTTATTGATTCAAAGGCGATTAACTTTGCACCGCCTCTAAATGTTACATCAAACCCTATTCCAAATCATGGAGGGGCCAGGATAAATGTCGTTGATAGTGGCGAGAGGTTGAACTTAATCTTGAATGTGGATGAAGTGAAGACTTCATTGCTAGTCGTGAAAGACATATTGTTAAAAGGGCAAGTTTTTCCAGGTTGTGATTTTGATTATGAGAGTTGTTCGAATTCCGTTAATGGTTATGGGGATTTGAAAGTGGGGTTGCAATGCTTGATCAATGAGGGGTCTTTACAATTTGACAGGGTTGACAATAGAAATGATTGCGTGTCTACCATAACAATTTATTTTGATTGAAGTTCCTGCCCGGAGAAAGCGGGTGACCATCTATGTTCCCGAAGTGAGTCCAGTAACCATTACTGTTCCGGGACTAGTTCCTTATGCTGATGACAAGGCCATCCATTGGCACTATGGCTCAGATGTGTATGTAGGAGGTCAGAAAGTGGAAAGTCAAGGGCGACGATTGACCCGACTGTTGTGAATGTCGGGGGAGTTGGTGGGTTTACTAGGAGTGGGCGTCTCTTTTCTCCTCAAGCTCTTAGAGGTGATCCCGAAGCTGAGGCTGCTACAAAGGCTAAGGGTAAATAGATAGCAACTGAAGAGGTGACAACTCCTGCTGCCGGTCAGGGCACTTTTGAAAAGGAAGTCGAGGAGTTCTTGAGAATAATTAAGAAAAATGACTATAAGGTGGTTGAACAACTGAATCAGACCCCATCCAAGATATCCATTTTGTCGCTACTAATGTGTTCTCAAGCTCACCGAGAAGCTTTGCTAAAATTTTTGCAAATGACATATGTACCACAAGAGATAACAGTCAACCAGTTGGAGGTCGTGGTAGGCAGCATAAACGCCAGCCATGGGTTGGGTTTCACAGATAGAGATCTCACTTCGGAAGGACACAATCACAAAAAGGCCTTACACATCACCATGGAGTGTATGGGTGTTGTTCTATCACACGTCCTGGTAGATACAGGCTCTTATCTTAATGTGCTTCCTAAGAAGGCTTTAATGAAGTTGAATGTTGATGGCATCGTCTTGCGACCTAGTGATTTGATTGTGAAAGCCTTCGACGGGTTACGAAGATCTGTGTTTGGGGAGGTAGAGTTACCAGTGAAGATTGGGTCTCGGGTATTCAAGAGTACATTCTATGTTATGGATATTCAACCCGCTTATAGTTGTTTGCTGGGACGTCCTTGGATTCATGCTGTTGGCGCAGTGACATCAACGTTGCACCAGAAGTTGAAGTATGTGGTAGACAGCCAAGTTGATATTGTATGCGGGGAAAAGGACATTTTCGTAAGCCATCTGTCAACCTTCAAGTATGTAGAAATGGACGGGGAGATCCATGAGACACTTTGCCAAGCTTTTGAGACAGTCAATGTCGGTACGCTGTCTCCAGTTGCTGCAGTTCAGAGAAGTGAGAAGGAAGGGACTCCTATCTACTCCTACAAGCAAGCTAAGGAAGTAGTCCAATTCGGAAACGCCCAGGGCTGGGGCAAGCTGCTGGAAGTGGAAAAGAAGGATGACAAGTTTGGGCTTGGATATCAACCTGGTCAGTCCAACCGGTCTCATG
The DNA here is from genome assembly GCA_963966055.1 of Lathyrus aphaca. Lineage (NCBI taxonomy): Eukaryota > Viridiplantae > Streptophyta > Magnoliopsida > Fabales > Fabaceae > Lathyrus > Lathyrus aphaca. Next base: position 170,174,701 of record OZ014523.1, read on the forward strand.
GCAGTAAGCCCATAGCGTTCACTAGCGCCGGAATGCTCGACTATAACAATGTTTGTGCAACAGATGCCGATAGGGATAGTGACTGCAACTTGGATAACTGGATTCACCCATGCGTATCTTGGGAAGAGCTCCGGAACTGGTCTGCTGAAGATTTCGTTCAAGTTAATTGGCAGTCAAAGTAATTTTCTTTCCATTTTATCATACTGCATGTCAAATCCTGCACTCTGCCCAAGGTGCATGGATCCATCTGTAGGGCCACCATGTTTTTAATGCATTTACCTTTTTCCATGAAATAAAGGACATTTTTCAAACAAATTGTGTTCTTTTTCTTTCGTTTTAAAATTTTTCACAGAAATAAAATGGCAATGTTTTTCTTTCCAGTGTTTTTGTGTGTTTGCGTCTCCTTTGAAAGAACAAATTCTGAAATGAGCACATCATTTGTGCAGTGTTGATCATTCGGATTCCCGTGATAACGTTCCTGCTATGACTATGCATGACTTCGACAATCCTATCTACCAAGCTGACGAAGGGGTTGAGGATGATTGTGAACTCCCAGAAGAATTGGTTAGGTTGTTGAAACAAGAGGAAAGGGTCATTCAGCCTCATCAGGAAGAAATAGAGATCATATACATCGGGTCTGAAGAGGTGAAGAAAGAGATCAAGATTGGGGTCAGTCTGCAGGTCGAGGTAAAGAGGGGGTTGATTGGTATGCTACGTGAATATGTGGATATCTTCGCCTGGTCATATCAGGATAAGCCAGGGTGTGATACTGACATCGTTGTACACAAGCTGCCACTGAGAGAAGACTGCCCTCCGGTAAAACAAAAGTTGAGAAGAACTCGCCCTGACATGGCAATGAAGATCAAGGAGGAAGTTCAAAAACAGTGGGATGTCGGGTTCCTTGCTATAACTAGTTACCCACCTTGGGTAGCTAACATTGGCTTGTACCAAAGAAAGACGGCAAGGTCCGGATGTGCGTCGATTATCGGGATCTGAACAGAGCAAGTCCAAAGGATAACTTTCCAATACCTCACATTGATGTTCTGATAGATAACACCGCCCAGTTTTCGGTATTTTCTTTCATGGATGCCTTCTCTGGGTACAATCAGATCAAGATGTCACCGGAAGACATGGAGAAAACGACGTTCATTACCCCATGGGGTACATTCTGCTATAAAGTTATGCCCTTCGGATTGAAGAATGTCGGGGCAACGTATCAACGGGCTATGGTAACTTTATTCCACGACATGATACACAAAGAAATTGAGTGTTATGTGGATAACATGATTGCCAAGTCCCGGGACGAAGAAGAGCATTTAGTCAATCTCAAAAAGCTATTTGATAGATTGATAAAGTACAGATTGAGGTTGAATCCAAACAAGTGTACATTCGGAGTGCGTTCTGGTAAACTGTTGGGTTTCATTGTTAGTCAGAGAGGAATCGAGGTAGATCCTGCAAAAGTAAAAGCAATACAAGACATGCCTACACCGAAAACAGAAAAAGAGGTGTGTGGGTTTTTAGGGGGATTGAACTACATTTCTCGGTTTATATCTCATCTAACTGCCACATGCGAGCCAATATTCAAATTGTTAAGAAAAGAGCAAACGGTCAGGTGGAATGAAGGTTGTCAGAGAGCCTTCGAAAAGATAAAAGAATATCTGCAGGAGCCTCCGATTCTAATGCCTCCAGTTCCAGGACGGCCACTTATCATGTACTTGACTGTGTTAGAAGGGTCAATGGGGTGTGTGCTAGGCCAACATGACGAGTCTGGTCGAAAAGAGCATGATATTTACTACCTTATCAAAAAGTTTACCGATTGTGAATCTCGTTACTCACTGCTCGAGAAAACTTGATGCGCTTTGGTATGGGTTGCTCGCTAACTGAGACAATACATGTTGACCCATACCACATTGCTAATCTCAAAAATGGACCTCGACAAGTATATTTTCGAGAAACCGGCATTAACCGGAAGGGTGGAAATATGGCAAATGATCTTAATAGAGTATGACATACAGTATACTTCCCAGAAAGCCATCAAAGGAAGTGTATTGTCAGATTATCTTGCACAACAACCGCTTGAAGACGACTATCAGCCGATGAAGTTTGATTTCCCTAATGAGGACATCGTGTATCTCAAGGCAAGAGATTGCGAGGAACCACTTCCGGAGGAGGGGCCCGACCCTGAATCCAAATGGAAGTTGATGTTTGATGGGGCAGTCAATATCAACGGACATGGAGTTGGTGTTGTTCTTATCACTCCCGAAGGTGCTCATTTTCCCTTCGCTTCCAGAATTACTTTTGGCTGCACCAAAAATGAAGCGGAATACGAGGCGTGCATAATGGGAATAGAGGAGGCTATTAATCTTCAGATTAAGACTCTCAATGTATTCGGAGATTCATCCCTCGTTATCAACCAGATTATCGGCAAGTGGTATACACATCAAGAACACTTAATTCCTTATAGGAATTACACTAGAAGACTGTTGATGTTCTTCACAAAGGTTAAGCTTCAGTTCATACCACGAGATGAGAATCAATTTGCTGATGCATTGGCTACTCTTTCTTCGTCCATCAAAGTTTTATGTTGGAACTATGTGCCCAGGATTGACGTTTCCAGGCTTGATGCACCAGCTTATGCTTTCTCTGTAGACGCAGTCTCTGATGAGAAACCTTGGTACTTTGATATTAAGTTTTTCCTAGAAAAAAAAGAATACCCAGTTGGGGCATCATCCAATGACAAGAAAACCTTGAGACGACTTGCTGCTAGCTTCTTCTTGAACGCGGACGGGGTTTTGTATAAGAGGAACTTTGACATGGTCTTGCTTAGTGCAGGAAGTCCACGAGGGATCTTTCGGTACTCATGCAAGAGGGCATGCTATGGCTAAGAAGTTGTTGAGATCAGGGTACTATTGGCTAACAATGGATGCAGATTATTGTTTGTACGCCTGTAAGTGCCACAAGTGCCAGATATATGCAGACAAAGTGCATGTTCCTCCTAGCCCGCTCAACGTCATGTCATCTCCTTGGCCCTTTTCCATGTGGGCCATTGACGTGATCGGGAAGATAGAGCCTACTGCTTCAAACGGTCATCGTTTCATTTTGGTTGCGATTGATTACTTCACCAAATGGGTTGAAGCAACATCTTATGCCAATGTCACTCGTCAAGTGGTGTAAACACCCCAAATTTGCCCTCACCCATTCACACCATGGCTTGTGATCATTCTCATATGCATAAGTACAATCATATCATCTCACATCTCATTTTTAATTCACTGGATAGTTTCTAAGGCATCTGCACCTAGGGTTTGTGATCTGAGCAATCCCAAAGCATCTTGAGCCATTCCAAAGGCAACCAATCAACTCAAAGGGGTCCATGTGTGTTCTTATATCATATTTCATCTCCTCAAAGTCAAAAGTGCAGAGGAATCACAAGAGCTAGGGTTTGAGTGGATGCAGAGCCAGGATGAACTGCACAGTTGACTGAAAATTAGGGTTTTGGTTTCAGAGGCCATAACTCCAATTTTTTTGGTCATTCTTGTTTCCATTGATCTCTATATGGTATAGGGAGTATGCATATCAATTTTCATGAAGAAATTCCATGGGGAAGTCATCTGATCAAGAGTTGACTTTTCAGACAAGTCAGTGCAAAATCAGGGCATCTGAGGCCCCCAATGACCCAACCAATGGATGATCTTCATCATTTTGAGTGTATATGATCTTTATTTGATCATGGAGGAGGGTTGAATTTCATAAAAATCAAGAATTAAGGGTTTTTGCAAATGTTGACTTTTTGGGCATAGTTGACTTTTCAAGAATGCATCATTTTAGGTCATTTTTCAAGCCTTGATTCATGATTCAAAAATGCTTCAAATGGAAAAACTTTGGTCATGAAAGTTGTAGATCTCATCTTTCCCTTTTCAAAAAGTACAAGAACATGATCAAACTCTTCTTGGATCAAAAGTTATGGCCATGCAAAGTTGGCTAAAATCATTAATTTTCAAGGCATGCCTCATTTGGAAACTTTGCAAAATCTTGGACCAATGCATCATGTGACCTCTAATTCATTTCAAACCATTACACAAACATTCTCTAAGTCCTAAAAATCAGAATTGAATTGAATTTGCTCATGGTTTGGTTTGTGTAACAAGGCATTCACATGTGAACCAAAAGCTAGCCAACTTGCAAAACACTCATGATCACTTCCTACAACTTGGTGCATTGGCTGCTGAGCTTTGCTAGGTCTCTCCCTCACCTTTGCTGCGCCAGCCATGCCTTGTACTTGCCTAGACCTTGCCCATGCCCTATCTTACACAAAGTTGACCTTTTATGCAAAAGCAAACTTACCTATCACAGCTGCACAAGTCACATCCTCTGGCCACTTGGATTAAAATATGTTATCAATTTGCAAGCAAAAACACTCAAGAGGCAAGGCTGAAAGACACACATTCATCACATTCACAAAAACACTCCTAACTGCAGCTGGCTTCGAATCCTTTAACACAGCCATCAAACACTAAAACTTTCTTCATCATTCAACTCCACACACTTCATAGACCATCCAGCACCCAAAGCCCAAGCCTGAAACAGCCAAGAAACCCCACTGCCATTTCTCACTTCAGTTTGCAAAAACTTTCGAATCTTCCATCCTAGCTCACAAACACACAAACCAACACCCCAGATCTTCTCTACACATTGTATGGACCTCAAACAACCCATCACCATGACCTGAAAGTTCCAAAATCACCATAGCCATTGTTGACTGAGCTTGAAGCAGTTCCATTCGAATCTCCTGCTCCAGCCAACACAAACTCATTTTGAGCATTCAAGCATCTTTGGGGGATCAAGTGGAGTGGTTTGCACAAAGAGAGGTGGCCAGAAAGTTCCTAAACTGAAAACTTCAAATCTCAGGTAACCTGAAATTAATTTTTCCAGAAGTGACTTTTATTGTTACAAACTTGTTCTTCATGCTTGCCTGATCATTCTGGTACCTTTGGTTTCGAAAATGGTGTTGATTTGAGTGTTTAATTCGTGACTGAAGCTTGCGTGACCTAGAACTTTCCCTCTTCGATTCAGCTTGTTTAGGTAATATAAATTTGTTTTAGGTTAGGGGTTTGATTCGTGAGGAAGAGAGGAACATTTCTCTGGTCTTAGATTTCATTTATGTTACGTTTTTAGGAAGTTTGAGGATTCTCAGGTGAGGGCTGGCCGGAGAAGACGACCGGAAGTCTTCTCCGGCAGCCTGAAAGTGATTAGGGTTAAGTGTAATTAATTAGGGCAAAGTTCAAACGTGGACCATTGGATCATCTTTCCCGCGCGCGTGTGTGTGGTCTGGATTGCATCATTAATTCATAATCAGGTTTAATTAAATTAATTAATTAAGTTTTAGAAGTTTGAATCTAGGCCTTTCATTCTGGCGCGCAGTCAATGCCTTTGAACTCAGGAGCAATCTCATCCATCCATCCTGTTTACTTTTATTTTAATTCCTTTTTAATTCATTTTCTTTCATTTATTTTGCACAATTAATTTAAAATAGGTAAAAATTCATAAAAATTATGAAACTTTTTCCTTAAGGTTTTATTAATTTTTATGACACAAAAATATTTTTATTTTATTTTTTATCATTAAAAAAGTATCTTTAAATATTTAAAATATTATTTTTAATTGATTAATGGGAATTAATTAATTAAAAATACTTTTAGGTATTTAAAAATTACAAAAAAATTCATGAAATGTTCTAAGACATTTAGAAACATTGTCCAACCTTCAAACCAAATTTCTTTTTTGATCTTGATGCATTTTAAGAATTTTTCATTGAATTAAATCATATTTTGTGCATTATTTTGATCATAAGTTCAAAAATTCATTTCTGCCTATTGGTGAAGGTTGTGACATTGATTCTTTTTGCTTTGTTTTGTGTTTAGCATGTATTTTCAAGGATAAAAAGGCCATGAATTGTTCTTGAATTTTCAAATTGTTTGGCATTTCTTTTGTTAAGAACCCTAAAAAACCCTAATAACTTGCAAAATTCATATCTTGAGTTTGGTTGAGAGTTGAGAGCTCCCCTTTGGGCAGTGGTTTGTTATAGGTCTAGGGTTTCTTTGGGTGCCATTTTCCATTTTTTATCTTAGGGTTTGCTTCTGTTTTGGGTTTTTGTTTGATGTTTGATCCATGAACCCTAATTTGGGCCTTCTCTTGCATCCCTCTTGCATTCTCTTGCATAACATGGCTTGTCATTGCATTTTGTGCATTCTCTTGATTCATTTGACATCTCAAGACATGTATGAAGCATCTTTGATAATTGCATCTCATGATTGCCATGTCATTTGCCTTGTATACTTCATAGCATTTCATGCTTGTCCATGCTCCTTAGCTTGCATCATTTGCATTCATAATCTTGTATGAACATCTCCATGTCTTGCCTCATGTTTGCAGCATATCATAACATCATTATCATCATCAACATGCTTCTGGTTTTGTTTTTCATCATATCATTTCATCCCATTTAGCACTGCATTGCATTTCTTTCTAACATTTCAGGTGGTAAGTAACTTGGGAAGTGAATTTGCCTTCACTTCTCATAACTTTTCTTTTCACCTCTCTTGCATACATTTCTGCATTCTTATATGTGCTTGAGTTTGAGCTTGCTCATTCTTCTTCTTCTTACTTTCTTTCTTCAAGTGACTTGACTTCTTGAATGAAGCAAGTCACTTTGCTTCTCTTGATCCTGTTCATCTGCTTCCTGGTGGCTCCTTTGAAGATTGTTCTTGCAAACCTCACAAACCTTAGGACCAACCAAGCATGATAATGAATTAGGGTTTTGATTAGTCCCCCTTCATAGTTTTTACCTTTGTGTCTCTCTTTGAGTCTTCTCTTCTCACCTCATAATCAGAGACTAAACCCTAAAGGTTTTAAGACTTTGTGATTAGGGTTATGCCTGCATCCTTCTCTTAGGATGGAATGTATAACTTTAATCCTAAGTATTAAACCCTTAAGTTGTTTAAATCTCTTAATCAATTCACTTAATAAGTATCAAGACATCACACTTGTAACTTGGGCCTTGCATTAGGGTTCTAATTCTTCCTTAAATGGTTAAGAAGGACTAACCCTAGTGTTAATGGACAAGTCCTCCTCAAGTTGTCTTACAAATCATAAAAAACACTTCTTCATCATATCATTAAGTAAAATCCACTTAATAAAGGTTTGTTTTGTCATGGGTTTAATCCCTAATCATGGATTAAGTTGAGGAGTTTTTCTCAACTTAAACATTCTCATCTATTATCCTTCTTTTAGGATGGTGTAATGAGTCTGTTTAATCCTTGATTATGGCTTAACCTCATTACTCAACACTAAACAAAAACACCAAAAACATCTAAATAATCACAAGTAGGTTAATGATCTTAATCCTACACCAAAGGTGATTAAGTGTGAGAATCTGACTTCACACTTAAGGTATTCTCATTACCCCTAATCAGAGGGATGATGTGATGAGTTTACCAAATCCATTGGTTTAGGCCTAAGCTCATCAACTTATGACAAACTCCAAAAAGCAATAAAAGATTGAAAGCACCAAAAACAAACAATAATCGTCTCCTCTGGGATTCTTTTCTCATCATCTTCACTCACAATCGAGAACTCGCTTCTTCCGTCTAATGCAAGACAGTAGCATCTGGGCCAGACAGATCATACACTTGAGCATAGACAAGCAAGCAGTTCACAAGTCAATTCATCTTTCAGTCTCTTTAGGTCGAACTACGGTGTTCTGACTTCCTCATTGCACGAGAGGATACGTAGGCATAACTTAACGGTTATCGAACAAAAGTCTCTGTATATTCCCCCTCTTCCAGCTTCATTCTTTAGCCTCATGATCTTGAGCATTTTACTCCTGTCCTTACACTGACACTTTCATACTTCACATCATTTATACACTTTACACTGACACCTGTACATTCTCTTTCCAGCTATTTCATACACAGATTGCACTGACACTACCCCTTTAAAACACAAATCTTCTAAGCGTGGATCCCGTCGAGTACGACGGACAATCTGGGTGCTAATACCTTCCCAGGTTGTAACCAACCCCCTTTCTCAGTCTCTCTGGTTCGCAAGCCGTCTTATCCATCTTTTCCTAGGTCTATGCAGCATTGCCTTTCCCCCGGGATAAAAATGCCTAGCTGGCGACTCTATTCATTCTCCAGTGGGTTCACGGCTGTGTGTTCTCATTGTTCCCTTCGCCGACCGTTCGCGCTTGTACCATGATGCAAATCTTTGGGAGCGACAGCTTGGCGACTCTGCTGGGGAACCTTATACTGCAACTAGGGCTTCTGGTTCTTTTTGTGGGTTCCTCCTAGCACTTGTTTGATCTGTGTTTACTGGGGTGTTATGTGCTTATTTGTGTTTGTATATTTGTATTTTGTTTATTGCTTTATGTACAGTTGATTTATTGCTTTCTTTATAGCTTTATATTTTTCATACTGTCATACTGTGCTGGCTGGATCTGGTTTTTCTTTGGTGGGTGGGTGTTCCATTGAGAGTTAAGGTCCTATACCTGGGACCTGAGTGACACCTAGGCTAGAGTGAATCATATTCTTTCCCATTCCATTTCGGTCTGGTGCGGGAATATGAAACACGGTTCAGATATGGGTTTCTTCTTGAGAACTCTGTGTTGCAGATTTCCTGCAATGCTAGGGCTATCTGGGAAGCCTGCTAAGTCTGGATGACCTTTTAGTACTGACCTTCAGAAACTGAGGTGAATTAGAGGAGGAATTGTTATGGTTATTGTAAACACTGCACCTCCGGGTTAGAAGTGTTTACACTTCTCATAACTGATCCAAGTCTGAGGATCCTTGTTCTAGATCACTACCTGTGAGGGGGTCGGGTTGTTTACAGGTTTGCAGGTACCTTGACCTCAGAACACCCAGTTACTTTGACTTTGTTAAGAATGCTCCATGTTGGATAGTTCTTGTGATTCTGAACCCTGGACTTGTGGCTCTTTATTTGAGTCCCCCACCCTGGTTACTGGATTTTTAGACCTCCACCTGGAATTCTTGAACACACATGGATCTATACCAAGGCAGTTAATCAGATCCAGCTCAGTCACAGACCCTTGCATATCATTTGCATACATACTCATTGCATCATATTAACATTTGCTTATTTGTGTTTCAGGGTATCCACCTCCATCTGGTTTTGGTTTTGACCCCATCTGCAGTTTTGACCTATCTCCACCAGCACTTGCATCAGTTTGTCAGCCATATACTTCAGTTACTTGCACTAGCCAGCCAGTGGCCCACTCCTCAGCATCTTCATCAGCACCTATTCAACTCAGTCTTCAGTACTCATGGCTCCAAAGAAAAGCAATATCACTTATCATTTCTTCCAACCAGACTTGTCGGACATCAGGAGGATCCAAACCCTGATCACTCCAGATCACATACCCTTGTTCAGGGAGAGTTATGGAAATATACTGGACATGGTTATGGATCTGGACCCTTCACAGAGGAGCCTCATCCACACCTGCATTCAGTTTTATGATCCTCCACTGAGATGTTTCACCTTTCAAGACTTTCAGTTGGGGCCTCTTCTGGAAGAATACTCATATTTGGTTGGTTTGCCTATCAAAAGAGAAATCCCTTTCAACCCTGAAATGGTCCTTCCCAGCAATGGAGAGATAGCAAAAGCTTTGCACCTGGAACCTGTATTGATTGAACAACACTTGACCTCTAAAGCTGGGATCCTTGGATTTCATCTGGACTTCCTGATTTCTCAAGCTAGTTTGAAGGCCTCCTTGGGGGAGTGGAAAGCTGTTTGTGCTCTGTTGGCCTTAAGTGTATATGGAATTGTGCTGTTTGCAGATGAGCCTCGATTCATCAGCAAAAATGCAATCCACTTGTTCATCTTGAAGAACCCAGTGCCAACTTTACTGGGTGATCTCTATTACTCAGTCCATCAGAGAAATGAGAAGCAGCGGGGAAGATTAGTGAGGATTTGTGCTCCATTATTCCATGCTTGGCTTCTCAGGCATCTACCCAGGACAGATGCATTTCTAAATCCTCATCAGCAAAGCAACTGGGCTAAGAGACTCACTGTCCTAACTTCAGCAGATATCAGATGGTGTACTCAGAGCACCAAGGGCAGAGATATGATCACCAGCTGTGGGCACTTTCCCAATGTGCCTTTGATAGGAGTTAAGGGAAGTATCAACTACAACCCTCTGCTGTTCAGGAGACAATTGGGCTATGCACTGGTTCATACTCCTAGGGAACAAGATTTGGTTGAGACCCTCTACTGTGAGAACAAGATTAGTCTGGCAACTGTTAGGCAGGCTGCCTGGGCCTGGGATCATGTTCAGACTAAGGGAATCACCATTCTGGGGAAGTGCAATAATGTGGCATCAGTCCAATATTATGAGTGGTCCCATGCTAGGGCCCAATTCTCTGGAATGCCCTTCACCATAGAAGACATGCCTGAGTCATCTTCAGCACCACCCCCTGCCACTATCAGTTTGGAAGAGTTTGAAAGCTTGAAGGAAAGGATTGAGAAGTTAACTCAAGCCTTGCAGAAGACCCTCAGGGAGAGGAGTGAAGGTGTGAGGGAGATTGAGAGATTGGAGAAATTGAGGGTGGAACACTTGACCAAGATTGAGAAGTCTGGGGAGTATATCAACAAGTCTAAAGCTGGTGAGCAGATTCTGAAGAATGCTTGTAAAGAAGCCCAGTTCCAAAGAGCAAGAACAGACTTGTATTTGAAAGAGAGTCAGGCCAGGTGGGTCCGGATCACTGAGGCCCGTACTCTAGAAGACAAGAGAGCTCAAGACAAGATGGAGCAGATGGAAAAGGCCCTGGCAGCAGCCCAGGAAGAAATATCAGAGCTGAAAATCAAAGCAGGATTGAAGAGGTCTAAGGACCAAAGTCAGAGCAAGAAATTGACTGCAGCTGTTGCAACAAGAAACCTTCTCATCAGAAGTCTCACGGAGCATCCGGCTGATCCTGTGACCGAAGCACTTCTCAAGGAAGTTCGTGAGGATGAGTTTGGCCTTGGAGTTTGATCATTTGCTTGTTGTTGTTCCTTTTCCTTGTACTTTTGCTTTTGTGATGTATTTTGGCCCCTTTGAGGGTTTGTGTTGTAAAATGAACAATTGTATTATTTCACCTTTGTAATATATTTGTGTTGGTTTCTATCTGGGTTCACATCAAAAGCAACTTCAACAGCCTCATCTTCAAGGGTCTGGAAGGGTCAAAACTGAAGGCCAAACCGGATACCTTGATAGCAAATAAGCATAACTGCATTGCATGCTAACCTTTTATTTGTTTTGTAGGGTTTTGTTTTGTTGTTGCTAACCTCTGTTGTGATGTTCAGGAATTATTGCTCGCCGCCGGGTATTTCCTCTCAACAGGCCACACAGGTACCCAACTAGAAACAACCTTCCGGGAATTCAGATGGATCAGATGCAACAAGACCTTACGGAGGTCAGAAACCAGATGGCAAACGAAAGGTTAGAGATGAGAACACAGATGACGCAGTTCATGGAAGTTATGAACAACATGGCTCAGAGCCAGGAGAGACTGAGAGCCATGGTGGAGAGGCAAAATCAAGAGGAGCCTCATGTAGGGACTGCAGGCACCAGTAATAATGAAAGGGTGCAACCACATGTTAACCCCCCTGTGTTTGGCCCACATCTACATCCTGAGGTTAACACCCCTGCAAATGTTCAAGGAACAGCCACTGCAGCCAGGGTACTTCAAGAAGATCCTCAGGAGGACCAGTATACAGTGATGGGTGCTGGAGAGGAAACATATGATAGGCGATTGGAAGAAATAGCTGAGAAGTTGAGATCACTGGAATCTCAAAATTCTTTGGGGTTCGACGTCATGGACATGGGGCTGGTAGAAGGGGTCAGGATCCCCCATAAGTTCAAACCTCCTTGTTTCGAAAAGTATAATGGGACTTCATGCCCCCGGACTCATTTGCAGTCATTTCTGGGAAGGCTGAAGGCCTATACAATGGATGAGAAACTTTGGATGTTCTACTTCGAAGATAGCTTGACTGGAGCTTCTAGTGAATGGTATTCCCATTTGACGAGGGCAACTGTGAGATGCTGGAAGGACCTGGCAGAAGCCTTCATCCGACAGTATCAATACAATTTAGACATGGCACCCAACAGGACTCTCCTAATGGGAATGTCACAGTCATCAAGGGAAAGTTTCCGGGAATATGCCCAAAGGTGGAGGCAACTGGCTGCTGCCGTTCAACCACCAATGTCTGAGAGAGAAATGGCAGATATGTTTATGAACACTCTCCAGGGAACGTATATTGACAGGTTAGCTGCTTTCTCTTCCACCAGCTTCGCAGATGTTGTCATAGCTGGGGAGAGAATTGAAAGCCTGTTGAAAATGGGAAAGATCTCTGATAATGGTGCCAGCTCGTCCAGTGGTACAAGAAAGCCCTTTGCGGGCCCGAGAAGAACTGGCGAGACTAATGCCATTCACACCAACAGGGGTAGGCCCCAATATGTTCCAAGGACAATAGCAGCAGTCACTATCCCTGCTCCAGTTCATCCACAGCCAATCTATCAACCTCCTCAACAAAACTTCCAACAACAACCTCAGTATCATCAGCAGAATCAATATCCTCCAAGAAACTACAACAACAACAACTCCAACAACAACAATCAACAGAGGCCATTCCAACAAAGGCCATCCCAAGCTAACCGAGTGATCGACCCAATTCCAATGCCGTATGCTGCTTTGCTGCCACAGCTTCTGAAACTCAACCTAGTTGAGCTAAGAACGTTGGCACCTCCGGATCCCAACAGTTTACCAAGAAACTATGACTCCAATGCTAGGTGTGCTTTCCATTCAAACGCACCTGGTCACAGTACAGAAAAATGCAGGGCTCTGCATATGAAGGTACAAGACTTGGTAGACTCCAAGGCTCTGAATTTTGCACCGCCGCCCAATGTCAACAAAAACCCAATGCCAAACCATGGTGGTCCTCGAATTAACGCAATTGAAGAAGACACACCGTCTTATTTAATAACAAGTGTGGATCAGATCAGGACACCATTGGTGGAAATCAAAGCTCAACTCCGTGAAAACAATATATTTCCAGGGTGTGAACTAGGGTGCCCCTACTGCAATATTTCATGGAATGGGTGCGAGGACCTGAGGAACGGCATTGACAGCCTTATTCAGAATGGCCTACTGCAGATCACTACATCATTTCCGGCAAATCAAGCAACTTCATCAACAACAGTTTCAGACCCTCCTACAACTACAGCAACTATTGTTCCCGATAATTCATCAGCACCATCAACAAGTACTTCACCTGTCCTTCCAAATGATCAGTTTTCAATAGTTTCTCCTGCTACAACTTCAGCTTCAGTCCATTTCGACTCTCCATCAACGACAACAACAGTCCTGCCAACAGAACCACCTACAACACCAGCAATCAATCACGAAGATGTCTCCACTGTTACCATATTCTACGATCCTGAAAATAATTCCGCCTACCATTCAGAAGGTGCTGCTCCTGCCAGAGCACCAGTTACAATCTTTTATGATCCACAAACAATAACAGTCCCTTCAGCAGCAGCAATCAGTCCAGTCACTGTCACGGTGCCTGGACCAGTACCATATGAAAGCAATAGGGCCATCCCTTGGCACTATGGCTCTGACGTGTACTGTGAAGGAAAAAGAATCACTCTTGAAACATCAGCACCTGCACCACAGATAGATAATGTGGGGGGAGGCGGAGGCTTCACTCGAAGCGGACGTCTCTTTGCTTCACAAGTTCAAAGACCCACTGCCGAAGCAGAAGCTGCTGCCAAGGCAAAAGGAAAAGGCCCGGTGCAGGAAGATCCAGCTGCCCAAGAAGCCCTGAAGACTCCATTCGATCAGGAAGTTGATGAGTTTATGAGGATCATCAAAAAGAGTGATTACAAAATTGTGGATCAACTTCACCAGACGCCATCCAAAATCTCCATCCTCTCACTGCTTATGTGCTCCGAAGCCCATCGGAATGCACTACTTAAAGTCCTGCACGCAGCTTACGTGCCGGAGGAGATTACTGTCAACCAATTGGAAACCGTGGTTGGAAATGTTACTGCTAGCAACGGGCTAGGGTTTACCAATTCTGACTTGACAGCGGATGGCCGTGACCACAACAAAGCCTTGCACATAACCCTGGAATGCAAAGGAGCTGTCCTTTCTCATGTGCTGGTGGACACAGGTTCTTCCCTGAATGTCTTACCAAAGAAGGCTCTGGTGAAGTTAGAATATGATGGATTGGCATTGAGACCCAGCAACCTGGTGGTGCGAGCCTTTGATGGTTCTAAGAGATCGGTTCTGGGAGAGATTGAGCTGCCTGTGACAATTGGCCCACAGACCTTTAAAACTATCTTTTATGTGATGGACATTCAGCCCGCCTACAGCTGTTTGTTGGGTAGACCCTGGATTCACGCCGCCGGCGCAATAACGTCTACCCTTCACCAAAAGTTAAAATTTGAGTGGGAAGGTCAAGTTGTCACAATCTGTGGAGAGGAGGACATTTTTGTCAGCCACCTGGCAACCTACAAGTACATTGAAATGGATGGAGAGATCCATGAAACAATGAGCCAGGGGTTTGAAGCGTTGAATGTGAATGAAGCATCTGTTGTATCTGGTACCCCAATGTCGTCTTATCAACAAGCCCGGAAGGTTGTTGAAGAAGGAACTGCCCAAGGCTGGGGCAAGGTCTTAGCTGTGGAGGAGAAGAAGGACAAGTTTGGGTTGGGTTACAGACCAACTCAACATCAAGCAAAGGCTGCTGCAGAGCCTGGTTTTGTCAGTGGGGGGATGCTTACCCCCGATGCTATCAACTGTCTGGAAGACGAGCTGGAAGAGGAGCGCGGTCTGGAGAATTGGATTCGTCCAAAGATCCCGGGGAGCAGTGTCTCGAACTGGTCTTCCCAGGAAATTATAAGAGTTACTCAAGCAGAGTAATTATTATTTCCTGTATTTTTATAGCATGCATCAAAGTCTTGCATCTTGCCCAAGATGACAAGACTCATTTTGTAACCAGGGCCATCTGTACTTTTGTGCAAACAAGATTAAATTAATGAAATATCAGACAATCTTTTTGCAAACGAGTCCTTTTCTTTTATGCTCACTGTTTTTTTTCCATTTTTCTTCTTGTACAAAAAATAAATGGCGGTGTTTTCAAAATGATAACTTCATTTCACTTTTTTCTAAAAGCAAGATTAAAATCAATCACTAAAAGGAACCAACTTAACCCTTGCAGAGAGTGCCTTCCTGACAGCACCGACAACAGCACGGCTATGGCATCGTATGACTTTGACAATCCAATCAACCAAGCTGACGAAGGGGTTGATGAAGAATATGAGCTTCCTGAAGAGCTAGCCCGGTTGTTGAGACAAGAGGAAAAGGTCATTACTCCTCACCAGGAGGAGATTGAAGTGATTAATCTTGGTACTGACGAAGACGTGAAAGAAGTGAAAATCGGGGCCTGCCTGCAAGACTCAGTGAAGAGACAGTTGATAGATCTGCTTCAAGAGTATGTTGATGTGTTTGCTTGGTCGTATCAAGATATGCCAGGGTTGGATACCGATATAGTTGTGCACAAGCTGCCTTTGAGGGAAGAATGCCCACCGGTCAAGCAGAAGCTGCGCCGTACTCGTCCAGACATGGCTATGAAAATCAAGGAGGAGGTACAAAAGCAATGGGACGCCGGGTTCCTTGCCGTAACTAGCTATCCGCCGTGGGTTGCTAACATAGTACCTGTGCCTAAGAAGGACGGCAAAGTAAGAATGTGTGTTGATTACCGGGATCTGAACAGAGCCAGCCCGAAAGATGATTTCCCATTACCTCACATTGACGTATTGGTTGATAACACGGCTCAGTTCTCGGTATTCTCCTTCATGGACGGATTTTCAGGATATAATCAGATCAAGATGTCACCTGAAGACATGGAGAAGACAACATTCATCACACCTTGGGGCACGTTCTGTTACAAAGTAATGCCATTCGGACTGAAGAATGCTGGTGCCACATATCAACGGGCTATGGTGACATTATTCCACGATATGATCCATAAGGAAATCGAGTGTTACGTGGATGACATGATTGCCAAGTCCCTTACAGAGGAAGAACATCTGGTGAATCTGCTGAAGTTGTTCAAGCGCCTGAGGAAGTACCAACTAAAGCTGAACCCCAACAAATGCACATTCGGGGTGCGATCCGGTAAGCTGCTGGGCTTTATTGTAAGCGAGAAGGGGATTGAGGTTGACCCTGATAAAGTCAAGGATATTCAAGAAATGCCTGCACCGAAAACTGAGAAAGAAGTTCGAGGTTTCTTAGGTCGATTGAATTACATCTCGCGGTTCATATCTCACCTTACAGCGACCTGTGAACCTTTGTTCAAGCTGTTAAGAAAGGAACAAACGGTCAGGTGGAATGAAGATTGCCAGAAAGCTTTTGACAAGATCAAAGAGTACTTACAAGAACCTCCAATCCTCATGCCTCCAGTAGAAGGAAGACCTCTAATCATGTACTTGACAGTATTAGAAAAGTCGATGGGGTGTGTGCTGGGCCAGCATGACGAGTCTGGTCGAAAAGAGTATGCAATATACTACCTAAGCAAAAAGTTTACCGACTGTGAACAGCGTTATTCACTGCTCGAGAAAACTTGCTGTGCTTTAGCGTGGGCTGCTCGCCGACTGAGACAGTATATGTTGACCCACACTACCTTATTAATCTCAAAAATGGATCCAGTTAAGTACATTTTCGAGAAGCCAGCTCTTACCGGACGGGTTGCAAGATGGCAGATGATTCTCACAGAATACGACATACAGTACACATCTCAGAAAGCCATCAAAGGCAGTGTACTATCTGAATATCTTGCTGAGCAACCCATTGATGACTACCAGCCTATGAGGTTTGACTTCCCTGATGAAGACATCATGTTCATTAAAGCAAAAGATCATGAAGAGCCAATTCACACTGAAGGGCCCGACCCGGAAGAAGAATGGACTATGATGTTTGATGGGGCTGTTAACATGAATGGCCGTGGTGTTGGTGCAGTACTCATTACACCAAAAGGAGTTCACATGCCTTTCTCGGCGAAACTCACTTTCAACTGCACTAACAACGAAGCTGAATACGAAGCTTGCATTATGGGTCTTGAGGAAGCCATTGACCTCAGGATCAAAACATTGACCGTATTCGGAGATTCAGCTCTGGTAGTCAATCAAACCAACGGGAAATGGTACACCCACCAAGATCATCTGATACCTTACAGGGACTATACAAGGAGGTTACTGACTTTCTTTACAACGGTCAAACTTGAGTATATCCCTCGGGACGAGAATCAGTTTGCGGATGCTCTTGCTACCATTTCGTCCATGATCAAAGTTCAAACTGCCAACTTTGTACCTCAGATTTCAGTATCGAGACTTGATAAACCAGCATATGTATTTGCAACAGATATTGCTAAAGATGATAAGCCTTGGTTCCACGACATTAAGTGCTTCTTGGAGGATCAGATATACCCACCGGGGGCATCTTCCAATGATAAGAAGACTTTGAGAAGGCTTGCTGGTAGTTTCTTCCTAAACACTGATGGGTCTTTATACAAAAGAAACTTTGACATGGTACTCCTCAGATGTGTTGATAAGTCAGAAGCAGATTTACTGATGCATGAAGTGCATGAAGGATCCTTTGGTACCCATGCCGGAGGGCATGCCATGGCTAAAAAGCTGTTAAGATCAGGATATTACTGGATCACAATGGATGCAGACTGTTGTGCCTATGCCAGGAGATGCCACAAATGCCAGATCTATGCAGATAAAGTGCATGTGCCTCCCAATCCTTTGAACATCATGTCTTCACCATGGCCCTTTGCCATGTGGGGCATTGATATGATTGGCAAGATTGAGCCGACTGCTTCAAACGGCCACAGATTCATCCTGGTCGCCATTGACTATTTCACCAAGTGGGTTGAAGCAGCCTCATATGCTAATGTTACAAGGCAAGTGGTAGCCAGATTTCTGAAGAGAGATATCATCTGTCGGTATGGAGTGCCCGAGCGAATCATTACTGATAATAGTTCCAATTTAAACAACAAAATGATGGCAGAACTGTGCCGGGACTTCAAGATCCAACATCACAATTCTTCTCCTTACAGGCCAAAGATGAACGGCGCTGTTGAGGCGGCAAATAAGAATATCAAGAAGATTGTGCAGAAGATGGTAATCACCTACAAAGACTGGCACGAAATGCTACCATTTGCCTTGCATGGGTACCGCACATCAATCAGAACATCCACTGGGGCAACACCGTATCAGCTTGTGTATGGTATGGAAGCAGTCCTACCAGTTGAAGTTGAATTGCCCTCCTTACGGGTATTGATGGATGTTAAACTGAGTGAAGCAGAGTGGGTTCGGTCCCGATTCGAACAACTGAGTCTGATCGAAGAGAAGAGATTGGCTGCAATCTGTCACGGGCAGTTGTATCAGAAAAGAATGAAGAAAGCCTTCGATCAGAAAGTCAGGCACCGAGAGTACCAAGTAGGAGATCTTGTGCTGAAAAGAATCCTTCCTCCTCATACAGACCACAGGGGCAAATGGACTCCAAATTATGAAGGACCATTCGTTGTAAAGAAAGTTTTCTCTGGTGGAGCACTGATGCTTAGCACCATGGATGGTGAAGATTTCCCGTCCCCTGTGAATTCAGATGCAGTTAAAAAATACTTCGCGTAAAATGACCCGCTGGACATAAAAACAGAATGTAAGTCCAGGCAAAAATAGGGCATCCCGGCGAGTCAAAAACAGAATAAAAGACTCGGGCAAAAGTAAGGGAAATAAATGAAAAAATGTACACCCGCTGAGTTGAAAAGCCGCATTGGACAACTCAGGCAAAAATGGGTATCCCGATGGATTGAAAACCCGAGAGGGCGATCCATGCAAAACAAGGGAATAAGCGAACAATTGCATTCTGAATTCGTCTGTATCACCTACAACTTGGTAAGCTTCCGAAGGATCAAGCTTCAATCAGAATCAACTCTCTCCGGAAAGCAAGACGAGAAGAACGTCATTGTCATACGAGTCATAGCAGGAGAGGAAGCTCCTCAAAGCGTCGCCAACACTGCCAGCTTTTTGTTTCTCCATTTGTAACAATCTCCTCATTTCAGGGGATTTGTTTCTTTGACTGTATCTCGCCAATTCGGGGCATATGAATTAATAAAATCAGATTTTCGGTCATGTTTCGTTTTTACGTTTATGTTTTGCAAAGAGTTGTCTGATATCTCTAAAAACACTATTGCATAAGTACAGATGCCTTTCTCTAAAAACAAAAAAAACATGCTTACAGGGAATGTGATTATTCTCGAAAGTACTCAACTCCTATGACGGAATCCGGTAAGGGATACCTCGGGACCTTTTGTACGTTTCCTTACCTTTGCAGGATTGCAGGTATCCAGAATGCAACCTGGGGCATGCAGGTTACGTCTCAGCAAGTAGGCGAATCATTATCAACTCGGTCTATCTTCAACATACAGCATCGAAGGTGCCCATTTCCCCAGCGGAGCTGCCGAATCAGCATACACTCAATCTCAGCATCTGAAATGCTCTTTCCCCAGCTGAGTAGCCCCCCATTGCCTTTCCCAGCTGAGTTGCCTCTCACTTCCCCAGCCGAGTTGCCATTCATCCTCAACAGAATGCAGAAATCAGGGAATCATCTCCCCACAGAGCTTCAAGCCTTTATTCAGAAGAGCAACGCACGGAGATCACAACAGAGCGAGGAAAGCTTCTACAAACCCCAACTGGGTCTCTCATTTACAAGGATATGTCAACCGGTGACATATATCCCCAAGCAGATATATCATTAGATCTATCAATGATCTCATCCCCAGCTGGGATGTTCACTTCAGGAAGATCAACCAGAAATCTTCGCAACAACGGGATCCGAATCCTGGATCGGCGCCTCTTTGCATAATCATGGCATCCGCATCATATTCACCCCCCAGAGCGTAGCATTCCGTCTAATACGGAGCATTACGGCAAGAATCAAATGCATAGCATAATCATAAGTCATGTTGTGAATTAAACGCTTGTAAATACAGAATACTTCCTCCAAAATTCCCCAGAGTCCCAGCAAAACAGTTGCCTCGTATTCAAATACCACCATGTGCACCCTTTGATACCCGTCTGTATCGTCACTCCCCAGTAAAGTCGCCTGAATACTCTTTACCAAACAAGATCACCCGTATTACAGATACTTTATGACACCCGTCCGTGTCAAATCACCAGCAGAAAGCCAAAGACACCCTCTTTGCACTCACATATACTTATATACACTTTCCTGACACCCGTCCGTGTCATATCCCCAGCGCAGTCGCCTAGACTTTGTATAGCAGATACTTGTTCATATTACACTCTTCTCTCTTGGCACCCGTCCGTGTCATTATCCCCAGCAGTTGAAATACTCATCTATACATACTCACTACTCATGGTACGCTTATACAGATACTCGTCCGTATCTTGTATACATCATCACTCATATCCCCGCAGATTCGGCAGTAGTCCTTGTTCTTTGTTAGCCAGTTGGTACTCGTCCGTACCATCATCTCAGAACATTGCGTCTAATGTTTGTTTCTACATGATACTCGTCCGTATCATAGTCTTAAGGATGCTCGTCCGCATCTTTAATCCATACACTGTGTCAAACACCTTTGTCTTCTTGAATATAGATACTCGTCCGTGTCTATTATTCCCCAGAAGAGTCCCTTCAGATGCAACACTCGTCCGTGTTCTCTGTTAACCAGTTGATACCCGTCCGTATCATCATCTCTGAACATGTGTCAGTTTGTTTCTACATGATACTCGTCCGTATCATAGTCCTAAGGATGCTCGTCCGCATCTTTAATCTATACACAATACCAAACACTTATACCTTTCGTTTCTTGGATGTAAATGCTCGTCCGTGTTTACTTTATCCCCAGTAGATCACCAACAATTTTCTTTTTATCTAACACTCGTCCTGTGTTATGATACCTGTGAGAGCAGCCGTACCCTGCTGAGTGGTCGTCCTCCACTTCTTGATGGTCGTCCTCCATCATGCTCATCCGATGGCCGTCCCCATCGTTGATTTTAGCAGCCGTCCCCTGCTAGGTGGTCGTCCTCCACCTTTTTGATGATCGTCCTTCATCATTTTATCCAATGGCCGTCCCCATTGTTGATTTTGGTTATCTGACATTCGTCCTATGTCATGATAAACCCTGAGAGCAGCCGTCCCCTGCTGAGTGGTCGTCCTCCACTTCTTGATGGTCGTCCTCCATCATGCTCGTCCGATGGCCGTCCCCATCGTTGACCTTTTCTATCCGATGGCCGTCCCCATCGTTGATATTTTCGGCAGCCGTACCCTGCCAGGTGGTCGTCCTCCACCTTTGATGGCCGTCCCCATCATATTTCTTTTATTTCCCAACAGAGCAGCCGTCCCCTGCTAGGTGATCGTCCTTCACTTTTGATGGCCGTACCCCATCATCTGTTTATTTCATTTATTCTTTAACCCGATGGCCGTCCCCGTCGTGGTCCCTTTTCCTTTTTAGCCCGATGGCCGTCCCCATCGATGGTTACTTTGCCTTGTGAACTTGATGGCCGTCCCCGTCATGTTTCATTAATTCCCAGAGAACCTTACTTTATCTTGATGGCCGTCCCCATCATAATTTGATTTTCCCCAGCTAGTCGGCCGTCCCCGTCTTAGCCTTACTTGTTTTTCCCCAGCCAGTCGGCCGTCCCCGTCTTGGTTTTACCGTTTATCCCCAGCATGTCGGCCGTCCCCGTCATTGCTTTATTTTCAGCACTTTCCCAGCATGTCGGCCGTCCCCGTCATTGCTTTATTTTTATACACTTTACCAGCATGTCGGCCGTCCCCGTCATTGCTCTTTACCCAGCAGTCGTCCTCTGCTCGACGGTCGTCCTCCGTCGCCTACACTTTACAATATACTTTATTTTGCTTTTACAATCCATATCCCTTTTCTTCTTCATTCTGTGAGTGCAAATTTTGGACTGTCTTTGGTATTCAACCACAAGTTATCTTGTTTGGCCTGTTAAGCCGTCGCTTACATCCTGCACGGCTAACTCATGTTTGAATAGGGGCAGCTGTAAACACCCCAAATTTGCCCTCACCCATTCACACCATGGCTTGTGATCATTCTCATATGCATAAGTACAATCATATCATCTCACATCTCATTTTTAATTCACTGGATAGTTTCTAAGGCATCTGCACCTAGGGTTTGTGATCTGAGCAATCCCAAAGCATCTTGAGCCATTCCAAAGGCAACCAATCAACTCAAAGGGGTCCATGTGTGTTCTTATATCATATTTCATCTCCTCAAAGTCAAAAGTGCAGAGGAATCACAAGAGCTAGGGTTTGAGTGGATGCAGAGCCAGGATGAACTGCACAGTTGACTGAAAATTAGGGTTTTGGTTTCAGAGGCCATAACTCCAATTTTTTTGGTCATTCTTGTTTCCATTGATCTCTATATGGTATAGGGAGTATGCATATCAATTTTCATGAAGAAATTCCATGGGGAAGTCATCTGATCAAGAGTTGACTTTTCAGACAAGTCAGTGCAAAATCAGGGCATCTGAGGCCCCCAATGACCCAACCAATGGATGATCTTCATCATTTTGAGTGTATATGATCTTTATTTGATCATGGAGGAGGGTTGAAGTTCATAAAAATCAAGAATTAAGGGTTTTTGCAAATGTTGACTTTTTGGGCATAGTTGACTTTTCAAGAATGCATCATTTTAGGTCATTTTTCAAGCCTTGATTCATGATTCAAAAATGCTTCAAATGGAAAAACTTTGGTCATGAAAGTTGTAGATCTCATCTTTCCCTTTTCAAAAAGTACAAGAACATGATCAAACTCTTCTTGGATCAAAAGTTATGGCCATGCAAAGTTGGCTAAAATCATTAATTTTCAAGGCATGCCTCATTTGGAAACTTTGCAAAATCTTGGACCAATGCATCATGTGACCTCTAATTCATTTCAAACCATTACACAAACATTCTCTAAGTCCTAAAAATCAGAATTGAATTGAATTTGCTCATGGTTTGGTTTGTGTAACAAGGCATTCACATGTGAACCAAAAGCTAGCCAACTTGCAAAACACTCATGATCACTTCCTACAACTTGGTGCATTGGCTGCTGAGCTTTGCTAGGTCTCTCCCTCACCTTTGCTGCGCCAGCCATGCCTTGTACTTGCCTAGACCTTGCCCATGCCCTATCTTACACAAAGTTGACCTTTTATGCAAAAGCAAACTTACCTATCACAGCTGCACAAGTCACATCCTCTGGCCACTTGGATTAAAATATGTTATCAATTTGCAAGCAAAAACACTCAAGAGGCAAGGCTGAAAGACACACATTCATCACATTCACAAAAACACTCCTAACTGCAGCTGGCTTCGAATCCTTTAACACAGCCATCAAACACTAAAACTTTCTTCATCATTCAACTCCACACACTTCATAGACCATCCAGCACCCAAAGCCCAAGCCTGAAACAGCCAAGAAACCCCACTGCCATTTCTCACTTCAGTTTGCAAAAACTTTCGAATCTTCCATCCTAGCTCACAAACACACAAACCAACACCCCAGATCTTCTCTACACATTGTATGGACCTCAAACAACCCATCACCATGACCTGAAAGTGCCAAAATCACCATAGCCATTGTTGACTGAGCTTGAAGCAGTTCCATTCGAATCTCCTGCTCCAGCCAACACAAACTCATTTTGAGCATTCAAGCATCTTTGGGGGATCAAGTGGAGTGGTTTGCACAAAGAGAGGTGGCCAGAAAGTTCCTAAACTGAAAACTTCAAATCTCAGGTAACCTGAAATTAATTTTTCCAGAAGTGACTTTTATTGTTACAAACTTGTTCTTCATGCTTGCCTGATCATTCTGGTACCTTTGGTTTCGAAAATGGTGTTGATTTGAGTGTTTAATTCGTGACTGAAGCTTGCGTGACCTAGAAATTTCCCTCTTCGATTCAGCTTGTTTAGGTAATATAAATTTGTTTTAGGTTAGGGGTTTGATTCGTGAGGAAGAGAGGAACATTTCTCTGGTCTTAGATTTCATTTATGTTACGTTTTTAGGAAGTTTGAGGATTCTCAGGTGAGGGCTGGCCGGAGAAGACGACCGGAAGTCTTCTCCGGCAGCCTGAAAGTGATTAGGGTTAAGTGTAATTAATTAGGGCAAAGTTCAAACGTGGACCATTGGATCATCTTTCCCGCGCGCGTGTGTGTGGTCTGGATTGCATCATTAATTCATAATCAGGTTTAATTAAATTAATTAATTAAGTTTTAGAAGTTTGAATCTAGGCCTTTCATTCTGGCGCGCAGTCAATGCCTTTGAACTCAGGAGCAATCTCATCCATCCATCCTGTTTACTTTTATTTTAATTCCTTTTTAATTCATTTTCTTTCATTTATTTTGCACAATTAATTTAAAATAGGTAAAAATTCATAAAAATTATGAAACTTTTTCCTTAAGGTTTTATTAATTTTTATGACACAAAAATATTTTTATTTTATTTTTTATCATTAAAAAAGTATCTTTAAATATTTAAAATATTATTTTTAATTGATTAATGGGAATTAATTAATTAAAAATACTTTTAGGTATTTAAAAATTACAAAAAAATTCATGAAATGTTCTAAGACATTTAGAAACATTGTCCAACCTTCAAACCAAATTTCTTTTTTGATCTTGATGCATTTTAAGAATTTTTCATTGAATTAAATCATATTTTGTGCATTATTTTGATCATAAGTTCAAAAATTCATTTCTGCCTATTGGTGAAGGTTGTGACATTGATTCTTTTTGCTTTGTTTTGTGTTTAGCATGTATTTTCAAGGATAAAAAGGCCATGAATTGTTCTTGCATTTTCAAATTGTTTGGCATTTCTTTTGTTAAGAACCCTAAAAAACCCTAATAACTTGCAAAATTCATATCTTGAGTTTGGTTGAGAGTTGAGAGCTCCCCTTTGGGCAGTGGTTTGTTATAGGTCTAGGGTTTCTTTGGGTGCCATTTTCCATTTTTTATCTTAGGGTTTGCTTCTGTTTTGGGTTTTTGTTTGATGTTTGATCCATGAACCCTAATTTGGGCCTTCTCTTGCATCCCTCTTGCATTCTCTTGCATAACATGGCTTGTCATTGCATTTTGTGCATTCTCTTGATTCATTTGACATCTCAAGACATGTATGAAGCATCTTTGATAATTGCATCTCATGATTGCCATGTCATTTGCCTTGTATACTTCATAGCATTTCATGCTTGTCCATGCTCCTTAGCTTGCATCATTTGCATTCATAATCTTGTATGAACATCTCCATGTCTTGCCTCATGTTTGCAGCATATCATAACATCATTATCATCATCAACATGCTTCTGGTTTTGTTTTTCATCATATCATTTCATCCCATTTAGCACTGCATTGCATTTCTTTCTAACATTTCAGGTGGTAAGTAACTTGGGAAGTGAATTTGCCTTCACTTCTCATAACTTTTCTTTTCACCTCTCTTGCATACATTTCTGCATTCTTATATGTGCTTGAGTTTGAGCTTGCTCATTCTTCTTCTTCTTACTTTCTTTCTTCAAGTGACTTGACTTCTTGAATGAAGCAAGTCACTTTGCTTCTCTTGATCCTGTTCATCTGCTTCCTGGTGGCTCCTTTGAAGATTGTTCTTGAAAACCTCACAAACCTTAGGACCAACCAAGCATGATAATGAATTAGGGTTTTGATTAGTCCCCCTTCATAGTTTTTACCTTTGTGTCTCTCTTTGAGTCTTCTCTTCTCACCTCATAATCAGAGACTAAACCCTAAAGGTTTTAAGACTTTGTGATTAGGGTTATGCCTGCATCCTTCTCTTAGGATGGAATGTATAACTTTAATCCTAAGTATTAAACCCTTAAGTTGTTTAAATCTCTTAATCAATTCACTTAATAAGTATCAAGACATCACACTTGTAACTTGGGCCTTGCATTAGGGTTCTAATTCTTCCTTAAATGGTTAAGAAGGACTAACCCTAGTGTTAATGGACAAGTCCTCCTCAAGTTGTCTTACAAATCATAAAAAACACTTCTTCATCATATCATTAAGTAAAATCCACTTAATAAAGGTTTGTTTTGTCATGGGTTTAATCCCTAATCATGGATTAAGTTGAGGAGTTTTTCTCAACTTAAACATTCTCATCTATTATCCTTCTTTTAGGATGGTGTAATGAGTCTGTTTAATCCTTGATTATGGCTTAACCTCATTACTCAACACTAAACAAAAACACCAAAAACATCTAAATAATCACAAGTAGGTTAATGATCTTAATCCTACACCAAAGGTGATTAAGTGTGAGAATCTGACTTCACACTTAAGGTATTCTCATTACCCCTAATCAGAGGGATGATGTGATGAGTTTACCAAATCCATTGGTTTAGGCCTAAGCTCATCAACTTATGACAAACTCCAAAAAGCAATAAAAGATTGAAAGCACCAAAAACAAACAATAATCGTCTCCTCCGGGATTCTTTTCTCATCATCTTCACTCACAATCGAGAACTCGCTTCTTCCGTCTAATGCAAGACAGTAGCATCTGGGCCAGACAGATCATACACTTGAGCATAGACAAGCAAGCAGTTCACAAGTCAATTCATCTTTCAGTCTCTTTAGGTCGAACTACGGTGTTCTGACTTCCTCATTGCACGAGAGGATACGTAGGCATAACTTAACGGTTATCGAACAAAAGTCTCTGTATATTCCCCCTCTTCCAGCTTCATTCTTTAGCCTCATGATCTTGAGCATTTTACTCCTGTCCTTACACTGACACTTTCATACTTCACATCATTTATACACTTTACACTGACACCTGTACATTCTCTTTCCAGCTATTTCATACACAGATTGCACTGACACTACCCCTTTAAAACACAAATCTTCTAAGCGTGGATCCCGTCGAGTACGACGGACAATCTGGGTGCTAATACCTTCCCAGGTTGTAACCAACCCCCTTTCTCAGTCTCTCTGGTTCGCAAGCCGTCTTATCCATCTTTTCCTAGGTCTATGCAGCATTGCCTTTCCCCCGGGATAAAAATGCCTAGCTGGCGACTCTATTCATTCTCCAGTGGGTTCACGGCTGTGTGTTCTCATTGTTCCCTTCGCCGACCGTTCGCGCTTGTACCATGATGCAAATCTTTGGGAGCGACAAGTGGTAGTCAGATTTCTGAAGAGAGACATCATTTGCAGATACGGAGTGCCCGAGCGAATCAATACTGATAATGGTTCCAATCTAAATAACAAGATGATGGCAGAGCTGTGCCGAGACTTCAAGATTCAACATCACAATTCTTCTCCTTACCGGCCAAATATGAATGGCGCGGTAGAGGCGGCTAACAAGAATATTAAGAAGATTGTGTAGAAGATGGTTGTCACTTACAAAGATTGGCATGGGATGTTACCATTTGCACTGCATGGGTACCGAACGTCAGTCAGGACGTCAACCGGGGCAACTCCTTTCTCTTTAGTGTATGGTATGGAGGTAGTCTTTCCTGTTGAGGTAGAAATTCCTTCATTACGTGTGATGATGGACGTGAAGCTTGATGAGGCTGAGTGGGTACGTGCCCGATATAATCAGTTGTGCCTAATTGAGGAAAAGAGATTAGTGGCTATCTGTCATGGTCAGCTTTATCATAGGAGAATGATGCGAGCATTCGGCCAACAAGTACGTACTCGGGAGTATCAAGTAGGCGAGCTTGTACTCAAGAGGATCATTTCTCCAGGTTCAGATCACAGGGGCAAGTGGACCCCAAACTACGAAGGCCCATTCATAGTAAAGAAAGTTTTCTCAGGTGGGGCGTTGATGCTCACTACTATGGATGGAGAAGATTTCCAGTCTCCTATTAACTCGGACGCAGTTAAAAATTACTTCGCATAAACTGACCCGCTGGACACAAAAACAGAATTAAAGTCCATGCAAGAAAAGGGCATCCCGACGAGCTAAAAACAGAATAAAAAGCTCGGGCAAAAGTTAGGGAAATAAATAAAAAAAATGTACACCCGCTGAGTTGAAAATCCACATCGGACAGCTCAGGCAAAAAAGGGTATCCCGATGGATTGAAAACCCGAAGGGGCGATCCACGCAAAACAAGGGAATAAGAGAACAACTGCGGTCCGGGTAATCTGAACCAAATCACCATTTCATGCAGTCTGACAATATCAGAAGGATAAGAATCAGTCCCCTCATCTTCTTCAGAAAACAAAGGCAAGAACAGAAAGTCTTGAAGACATGTTGGTCATAGCAGGAAGGAAACTCATTGGAATGTCGTGTACATTGCCATTAGGATAGTTTCTTTTCTCAATTTTACGGTAGCTACCTCTTTCCAGGTAGTTACTTCTTGATGTAAAGCTTTGCCTATTCAGGGGACATTCAATGAATGAATATTCAGTCAAAAGTTGTTGTGTTTGTTTACTTTGTTTGCAAAAATGTCCTGAATTTTTGGCAAAAAAAGAGCATTGCATATGAAACATGTTGATTTTTCTGGAAAAAATTGACATTGCAGGGAAACAATTAAAATTATCTTTGGGTGTTGGGTGACAATGGATGAACAGATCATACCATGCAAATCCCCGGGGCACCTGTATGTATACTGTTGTTGCAGGTTTTGCAGGGCGATGTTGCACTTCCCCAAGCAGAGAATGCTCCCCAGCTGAGCTACGGAAATTGGAACCCCTAACAGATTTTCAAATCTAGTCAAAGATGGTGTCCTCCCCAAGCGATGGTTGTTCTTCACAAGAAAGACATGGTTATCCCCAGTAGAGTTCAGATGGAACCGTCCACAGCTGAGCTAGAGCAAGTGGAATCCTCAGCGGTATTTCAAACCCAATCGAAGAGGTTTGTCCCCAATCAGAGTCTTTATGTCGGAATGGGTTATTCCCAGCAGGCAACTGAATGCCTAATTCTCCACAGAGTTGTAGCTTCCAGAATGTTTTCATTAGCAAAGGTCGTTTGACCATGTATTCCCCGGACGGGTCGGAAGTTCGTCTTTTCCTCGCAGAGTTTCATGTTTGGAAGTTGCAACCATCATTGAAATACCCCCCAGTGAGTCACCAGTGAGTCCGCCAATTTACCACATATGGCGTAGCTGGTTACACAGTGTAAAAATTCCCAAAAATGCAAAATTTCAGCATGTTATCGGTTACTCATCCTCTAGGAACCGGTTAACAACATGATAGAAGTAGATTTTCTACTGTTTACGAATCCAGCCCCCAAAACCCCCAATTTTTCACACGAGTTCATCAATGTACAATCCCAAAACACTCATAGATCATCATGAAATCATATACAACAATAACACATTATTTTATGCAACACATACATCATTCCAAATAAAAAATACACCCTAATTTCATCACTTTCTACCTATTTCATCAAGAACTCATCATAAACCCCAAAACCCCATAAAACCCCAAACCTATCTATATTCAGAACCTTATATCAATCACAATGAAAGTTATAGTCCCCATACCTTATGAATGAATTCTGAAAACTCTTTATCTTGACTTTTGCAGCAATTCTTCAAGAGCCCTAGGTTCTTGATAACTCGAATTCATATCGATTATTTAATGCGGTTTCCGATTGTTTAACATGTTAATTTATGTATTTTGAACAATATTACGCGAGAATTGTGTTTGTTTTGTAGATATTTGATCAAACATGACTTTTGAAGGCAAAATTATAAAAGGAAGCTTATTAAACAAGAAACAGGGGAAAAACAAAAGGAAAAGAGCAAGAAAAGTCATTTCTGCATAATTTACTTTGGGGCCCGTCTCATAAGTGAAACACCCATCTCACCTTCAAGATGCTCGTCTCACGTCCAAGTTGCTCGTCCCATTTTTGAAACGCTCGTCTTAAGCTCAAGTTAAATAACCTAGTTACAAAACAAAATTCAAACGCAGAGAGAGACGTTATGAGAATTGTTCACTTCAACAGAGAATTTCCCTCCACCTTAATCAACTCAGTCCAAGCAACTTAATTCAAAGCCCAATCGAAGTTCATGCCTTCAAATTCTCAACAAACCTAAGATGCTAACTATAAATAGAAGCCACTGCAATTTGCAAAGGAGAGCTTCGTTCAAGTCCAAATTTTCGCCGTTTTTCTTTCGTTCGAAGTTCACAATTTTATTTTCTGCATTTGTCTTTAATTTACCTTTACCAACTCAAAGTGATAGTTTCCATCATTTGGAGACTATCACTATTTTTATTTGTTTTTAGCCACTGAATTATTGTTTTAGTTTCTAATTCCGCAAAGCTCGGTTGATCAAGAATTTTGCAACCAGGTTTCTAATTTTAATGTTTTATTGCTTATTTATCATTGCAATTATTTATATTATGAATTTCTTCTCCTTCTACCTTTCTTTGTTTTTATTTAATATGTCTGGCTAAAGCGTTAATCAGTATGTAGTTGTCTAACCGGAACGAATTCGGTAGAATTAGGCTATTACTTTAAATTAAGTTATTTTCCGGTTTCGATTTCTTATTTTAAATAACTTTCGTTACGAGAGTAAGAGAGTATAAAAGATTAGGATTAAGACCTCGGGAGTGTGAGATCATAATCAGATAGCTGAAAGCAGACATTTATTTTAAATACGACGAAAACGCTTTAAAACCAATTAGGACCTTTAGGTTTCCAAAAAATATTTCTAACTTGAATTGACACAGCGAGAGCGCTCAATTGAACTTAGGAGTATAGTAATAGGCAAAACCACGAGAGTGTGAGTCAACGACTTTTAAACCGAGAGTTCCTACGGAGAGATAACTTAACAAACTTTAACAAGCCGATCCTCTATTGAATTCGCGAAGGCGAACTAATTATGTACCGATATTTTTGCCATTAATTTAAATTAATTAATTCTTCACCTTTTAAAACTAAAAACTTTGCTCGCGTTAGCTAAACATAGTAACACCCGATAGCACTAGGTTGATTATCGAGTCTCTGTGGGATCGATATCTTTTATTACTATGTGAAAGACTGTGCACTTGCAGTTAGTAACCGTTAGACTCAGAAAGTTGTCACCAGTTCTACCTTTTCTGCCTCAGAGCACTTCTCTCCAAAAGATACGATCAAAAGTTAGAATGACTCCTCACTTTCTATTATATTTGATCAAAGACCCTTAATAATGGGTTTCCAATTTTACCCTCACTTACTCCATTCAAAAGACCACCTTGCCCTTCTTATTATTTTAATTAATAATAGTAGTTTAAACAATACAATAATTATTTAAATTATTATTAATTATCATAATAAACTTTATTATTCCAATATTCTTTCAAAACACACCCAACACCACTTAAACTCACAAAATCCCTCTAAATTAAATAAATAACCAATTAAATAATTAAATTTAGATTTTTCGGGTGTTAGATCACCTGTCCAAATACAACTCTAATTCAAGCACGCTTAACTATGGAGTCTTATTTGTTAGGCTACCGTAAAGAAAATATATATTGTTGGTATAGGTAGTACCAATCAATCCTTATAAGTCCTTCTTCAACCATGCAGTCTCATACCTGCACAACATTAGACTCCTCTCATTTCGATGTGAATTTGGGCGACGAATCTCCGCCCCCTCCGGCCTTGAGTGTTACAATCACTCTCCGCCATCTTCGGTATCAGGTGTTACATGTCCACCAGCTTTAGCTTGGTTTATCCCCAAACCACATTGTTCTAGGAGTGGTCTTCTCTGACATCATTTACAACGCTTCATACTACTTTCAGGATTACCGACTGACCCTAAAAACCAACACAAGTCTTTTTAGAATGCTTTGTCCTTACTCACACGATATCCAAGAAACTTCCTAGAAGGTCACACATCCAAATACTACTCCAAGTCAAGCACACTTGACTGAATTTCATAAATGGAGGCACCGTCGTAACCATGTCTTACCTAGCATTGTGATGCCACCAAATCTAAACCAACTAATAATTATATGGCTTGATACACATCAATTGCAATTGGGCTTGTCTCCGAAGATATGTATTTATACGACCCACGCCAAAACATTTACACGCAAGAAGTTTCAACGTCTAACAGGCAAGGAACATATAACATCACCACTTCCGCCTACCACAGCCAATACGTTCAAACGTCACAACAAAAATACATGCAACAAACATGGGGTTACCAAACACCACAACAACCATTTCTTTCTTTATCCAACAAAATCATTCACAATAATGTCATCCTTCATTTGTCCAAGCCGCACACTAATAACCCCATTAACACAATCTAACTACTCGCCATGGGTTATAAACTCAGTTACGACAACACATCATTCCATACACAAGACTACTTAGAAGTGCAAAAACTTATTAGGAAATCTGGTGATGGTGATGTTCCTGAAACCTCAAAGCCTCAAACACATGGGGTGAATCAACAACGAGCGCAACAAGTTAAGATAGTTAGGGGGTTTGGAACCGGTGGCCGGTATGACCAAATTGATCGTCCTCATTAGTGTTAATTTTAGTTTCGTATGTAAAAATAATTTAAATTAAATATTAATATTTATTATTTAGTTTTTTTTAATATAATTTATTGTTT
Organism: Lathyrus aphaca; assembly: GCA_963966055.1. Lineage (NCBI taxonomy): Eukaryota > Viridiplantae > Streptophyta > Magnoliopsida > Fabales > Fabaceae > Lathyrus > Lathyrus aphaca. Next base: position 170,207,350 of record OZ014523.1, read on the forward strand.
TTATATAAAAATAATAATACGTCTTAGGCGCCAAATGAATTGACACTAAGACTTAAGTCATGCATGTAGTCGTCAATTGGATTGATTACACCACATATACAATCGCCAATTCAATTGATGACACCTCTAATTTTTTTAAATGGTAACACCAATTCATTAGACAACAACTTTTTATTCTAAATTTTACTTGTTTGAAAATAACTTACTTTAATACGTGGTTTGAAAATAAATTATTTTAATAATACTGGAAAATATGGTTATTATGGGAATTTATGTGAAAATTTTGATTATTTGTATAAAAAAGATCGACTTGAGATTGAAGAATTAATAAAGTATAAGTCTGCCTTTTATCTATTTGATGAATTAATTATTTTTATTAAAGGCTTGATACTTATAATCTATGTCTTACAATATTTTTAACTAAAGTGTATTTTATGTTTTACAATATTTTTAATTAAAGTGGAATTTCTTTTTAGAAATCATTACACATTGTATTATAAATTTGTGTGAATAAGACAAAAAATGCAACACAAAGACATTTTATAAGATCACTCATTCTAGTACACCACACTCATCCATTACAGTTAACCGTATACTAGCTCCTTTGAAGTAATTTTACTATTTACCTTACCTCACACCATGATCACTTTTTCAAGTTCAATGCAATGCGATGATGTAAGTCTATGGTGGCAAGTGATGAGCACTCCACTAGTCCATTCTAAATATGATACGCGTTATTTCCAGAACAAGTGATTGCCGGTGACGAACACTAATTTGGCGTCTTCACAAAAAGGAAAAACGGTTCATGTGCTCAACAGTTTTTATGTGGACTTTGAGTGTCAGAAAATATTAATTGGAGTAGTTGGTTGGTTGATGGAAAAAGTGTTAATTGCTGGGCCCTTATGTGATGTCATAGTTGCGTATCAGACTACAAGATAGAAGAACAATTTTTATATTTATATGTATTTTTATGCAAATGGGAGTTTTCTGTCACAGTTGCGTATCAATTTATTTTATATTTAATTGAACTTTTTATTCAAACATTTGTGTAATATATATATATATATATATATATATATATATATATATATATATATATATATATATATATATATATATATATATATATATATATATATATATATGATTAGAAAAATTATATTTATTTAAAACTTTAATAAGTTTTGTTTTTTTCTAATATAGAAATTATATGAACCATGAAAAATCAAATTATTGATCAAAATATTGAATAATAACGGTCCAAATATTTTTAAACAGGAAAAATATATTATTGATTAATTTATTTATTTTGAATGTTAGTATCACTTTTAATTTTTCATTGAAATATATTCAATTACTATATATTAATCTTACAATATTTTTGTTTATTTTTCAAAAAATTATTTTTACTTCATTACATTTTTTTCTTTTAATACTCATTGCGCGTTTCAACCGGTATCCGTACGAATGCACGAGTAACACACCAGTATCGTGTGAACACGATTAATCAGACATAAATCTCTATCAAGGCACGAGTTATAATGCTTTTTGTTAAATAAAAGAAAATTAAAATAAATATATTTAAAATAATTTATGAATTCAAAAAATGAGTTATTTTTTTAATTATTTATGTATCTAATATATTTATTTAGATTTAAAAAAAATTAAAATACACTAATTTTTAAGATAATATATGAATAATTGAAATATATATTATTAATGTCTTCCTTTTAAAATTTAGAAAATTGATATAATTTTTTTATTTTAAAAATATATATTTTATTTAAATATTTTACTTTTGATTAACTTATATATTTATGTTTAACTTTTTTAAATTTATTTTTAAATCATTATATTTTTCTCTTTTAATATTTATTGTGCGTCTCACCGATACCCGTGCGAATACACTGTATCCCCATTAGTATTTATATGTATTTTTATGCAAAGTTTTCTTTCATATAAATAAAAAGAAAAAATAATAAATTAATTTTGTATTGTTAATCAATAACAATCACAAATTTGTTAAGTTAAACTGGAATTTTTAAATTATTTATATAATATGATAGAGCGATATATTTTATTAGTGCATCTCCATTAAAAATAAGAATAAGTGATATATTTAGCTAGCTTAAGTTTAGAATCCTAAATTTCAGATCTTTCGTTGAAAAGATGAAATTTCCAATAATTTATATATAAATAGTTGGGATTAACTTTACTAATGGGCCATGAGACAAATAAAATATAAAGATTAACTTCAAAATAAACTAGTGCATACTACTAAAAGAACCTCTCTCTCTTAATGATAAAAGTCCTTAAATCAAAATGGTTTCTTCCTTTCTCTAATGGGTTTTGTAATTTTCTTATCAATACCCATTAGCTCATTAAGAACCTTATTCTCAAGGTTCATATTGGAGACAACATAGATGGTGAAAGGATATGAGTCAGGAAATAAAGGTCCATTGGAAAGGTTGGGAATAAATGATGTGGGTTATGGACCATATGGTAGAATTAGTAGGCTGGTTTTGTGTTGTAATGAGTTGGTTAGTGGATACGGATTAAGTGGGGGAGGATGAGGAGTTATTGGACTCCTTATGGAAGAAAGAGACTGTACATAAATGATCCAGACATGTCCTTGTGGTCTTCAGCTGAGACTGCAACGATGCTTGTAAGAGAAGGGGTGGTGTACCTGCAAGGTACTCCGACGCTCAAGTAAGTTTCAGGATGAAGCAAACTAAAGTGTTTAAGAAATTATATGAGTGGTTGAGATTGAATACCTATCCCTTCAAAGGTGGAAGGTATTTATAAGGGCATTTGATCGTGTATTGCGGGCACGTGGCCCTTGGCTAGGCGTAACTACTTTCGGTAGTTTCAGAAAGGCAGTTGGTCGCGTGAAAAGCGTTAGAGTGCGTGTGGGGGAAATCCCCAACGACTATATTCTAATGGCTCTATTTCTCAACGGCCACAAGGTCACGAATCTCTTGTTGTGCTTATGATCATAGGTAAACTGGATTAGGCCTCAATTGGACGTATGGCACCTTCTAGGTCAGTCCTGAACATGAGCCCCCCAAGTCAATGTGCTTGAGCAAGGACAGTGACTTAAGGTGGTATAATGTTGGGGATTCCGTTCGACGATACTTCATCTGAAGAGTCGCGAGCAAGTGATCATACTTAGAGATCTATTCATCACAACAAGTAGCTGGTATATGGAAAAGTTCCACAGACACTAAGGGAAATGAATTTTTCTCGAGAAGGCAAAACGTTTTTACTTTAGTGGCATGTGTTGGTGGCGCGATAATCATTTATGGCACCTAGGGGGCTATCCCAAGGTCATAATTACTTGGATTTAGCGTTTCTCCATGCGAACTTAAGACATTATAAAAGGGGGGAAAAGGATGTTCATTTGGTCATTACATACGAACTTTCCTCTCACCGTGTTTTCTTTGCTCTGCAAATTTTCACCGGAATCTTCATTTTTACCGCCGTCAATCTTCAATGGAACCTTCGATAAACCAAGGTAACTTCATTTTCTTCCCTTCAACTTATTACTTGACTGATGAACATTCATAGGATTTCCTATGAAGTTCATGGAGAGATTAAAAGTTTCTAGGAATCTCCATGAATTTATGGGAATCTGATGAATGTTCATCAATAACATATGAATTTTAGGATGCACTAGGGTTAGGTTTTTAGAAGATGAATATTTTGACCCTTGATCTTTAGTAGATTCTGGTTAGGATAATTTAGTGTTAGTGACTGGGAATTAGGCCGTTGTAGGTGATGGTCGTGTACGAGGGACTTTTCCCCGATAGTTTCCTCACTCTTATAGTCGAGGATGATTCTACCTACACGAGGATGATGCCAACACGTCGGACTTGTCCCCTTAGTTTTTATTTGGAAAAAGGGGTCGATCTGGGGACACATCCTCGGTCCTAATCGTCGCTCTTACACTTGACTTGCAGTGGAATGGTGGATTTGAGATCGTCGAATTCATTGTATTTCCTCTGGTTTTCAGGTGAAAAGAGTCGAAAAACTGACCATCGGTTAGAAGACAACTTTTCGAGCGAAGCTCAGGGTGTCGCGGACGTCCCCGCTGCCGATAAATCATGTATCATAGAGGAGCCTCAAGAAACGGCCTACCATTTTGTTGTGAATAATTCATACGCGTGGAACCGAATTGAGAGGAGGAAGAAGGGGGGTCCCGTGAACTAGAGGACCTTGCCTTGAAAACCTGATTAGAGAATATGCTCTCACTATCCTTCTCTTTAGATCCCTATGTACGAGTTCGCGTTCCACGAGGCCAGGTATCATTTGCCCTTCACGGATTTTCAGGGGGCTATTTTACACACCTTAAGCTAGCGCCCTCTCAACTGCATCCTAATTCCTTGGTGCTTATTAGGGCCTTCGAGCTATTGAGTCATTACCTGGAGATAGGTGCGACCGTGAGCCGATTCTTCAGGGTCTTCCATCTTCAGAGGAAGTCTCAAGAAGGTCGACATAACTGGGTGTCGTTAAAGCAACTGAGTAGACTTTTCAAGGTCTACCTAGATTCTGTTTGTGATTTCAAGTACAAATTTTATGTGGTTCAACCATGTACACAGGCAACCAAGGATTCTCTCTACTATAGAGAAGTTATTGATGGCAGGGAGAGGCTGGTGACCTACTTCCCGTTGGAGTGGGTGGATACTCACTTTCAACATGGAAGTGATACCTACATAAAGAAACCCCAGGACCTGAGCGCTAACGATACAACGTCGTTTAACACGCTCGTGAACTTTGTTTCTAGTTTTCTCCCTTTAGACCTTATGGACTCAGACGAACATATATTTTTGAAACCTGATGGAACACCGGCCACCCAGGCTAAGCTGATAAACACCAAGGCACTACTTAGCTGCACAAATGATGACGCGACGATAGAGCTCTTAGGTGGAATTTTGTTTTGTTGCCAAATGTTTGGGATTTTAACTTGTATCTGATTTGTTTATACTTTGCTTTGCAGATAAAATGGTCGAAATGCATGAGCGTCTAGTTAAAGCCAACAAGGGGAACTTAAAGAAGGGGCTTAAAGGCAGGGTCGAGGCCATTAAAGACTAGGCCACTCTCGAGGGGTACATTGTCTCAGGCACTTCCATTAATGAAAACACTTCAACGGGGGCCTCTCCGCTAGCAAAAAGGAAAAGGGTTGAAGAGAAGACCTACCCACCAAAGATCGCAGTCGTGCCTTCGGGAAAATTCATCTTTCCCCAATGCGCAACTCAGAGGTCGTTATCGATGAAGGGTCGTCTGTTTGGGTCTCTGACTTCGATGCTGTAGCCATTCTGACTGCTGACCGCAAGGTTGTGAGGTCGGAGGTGTGCCAGGATGCTGTGGGGATGATAAGGATCCTCGAAGTCACCCTGAGCTTAAATGATGCAAAAATTGTCCCTCTCAAGGACATCCAAACTATGAAGAACATACTTGCTGAGCTGGAAATTGAAAATGCTCGTCTTGACATCGATTTTATCCAAGAGCGGGGACATTATGAGAGCAAGCTCGAGCTGATGAAGGCAGTCACTGATATCAGAGAGAAGATGGAGATCATGTCTACCAAGAATGAGCGTCTGAAGAAGCGGGCTGCACAGGCGGAGAGTAAGTTTGCTGACGGGGATGACGAAACGGAAGAAGAGGAGGCATTGACGAAGAGGGCCGAGTTGATTGCTCGCATTCGCTTGCTAGCACAGGACAACTTGGCCATGGCGTCATTCAGCTTCCACAATTCTGTCGAGCAGATCAAGGTGAAAAACCTCCAGGTGGAACTGGTTATGGATGGTGTTGCACCCCAAAATTTTCCCTCACAATACAAGACTTTGTGTACTAAGAAGGTTCGCAAGGTTCACAAGATTCACAACACTTACAAGACCTTTCATGAGGTTCATGAAGTTTACAAGTCACTTTATGAGGTTCACAAGGTTCACAAGATTCACAACACTTACAAGACCTTTCATGAGGTTCATGAAGTTTACAAGTCACTTTATGAGGTTCACAAGGTTCACAAGATTCACAATGCTTACAAAACCTTTCATGAGGTTCATGAAGTCTACAAGTCACTTTATGAGGTTCACAAGGTTCACAAGACCTCCCATGAGGTTCATAAGGTTCACAAGCTTCACAATACCTCCCATGAGGTTCACAAGACATTTTATGATGGTTCACAAGGCTCACAAGGTTCACAATTGGTCAGAAGAGTTGACAATTCCCTCAGACAATGCACCTCCTAAGCAGTGCATCCAAAACTAGGGTTTTGACTTTAATCAGGCTAAATTAACTTCCAAGACTTCAAGTGAGCTTCATAACATCTTATATGTGTGTAAGAACCCCCATGACAAGTTTCAAGACTTTTCTCAGAAGTTTGCTCAGTCAGATGATCAGATAAGTCAAAATCAGTCAATGCAGTTAAAAAGTCAAACTGAGGTCAACTGTGGTCAAACCAAAGTCAAACTTCATGATTTTTTGCCAACATCAAGTATATGAAGTAAAATTCATCATTTGATCAAGGTTTGATCATGATTCATCAAGGAGATTCCAGATCATCAAGAATCAGGAGTTTCTAAATTAGGGTTTCCTTAGTAAAAGTCAATTGAACTTTGACCAGCCATAACTTTCACATACTTCATCACCAAGTCTCCACTCAAAGCTCATTTTGAAGGAAATTGAATTCTCTACAACTTTGTGTCTCACAAGCCAAGCCCAAAAATGCTTCATTTGGAAGGTATGAGCTAAGACATTATAGGTCATTTCAAAAGTCAACAAAAAGTCAACAACTTCAAAAGGGCATAACTTGAGATTGGTAAATGATATGGACATGAAACCAGTGGGGTTGTTTAGAGGACTCTTCAAGCTTTCTAAAATGTCCAAGAACACCCTCATACCATTAAAATTGAAGGATATATGCCCTTGCAAAGTTGGAAAATTTTGAGTTGGTTTATGATGAAAAAGGAGGTCTAAAACTAATTTCTTCCAAATGGGCTTGCCAAATTATGATCCAATCCATACACTAGCATCATGCACGACCCAAATGATTAAAAATCAGAATTTTTATTATTTTATGTTTATTTATTTTGATTTAATTCATAAAAATCATTTTAAATAAAAATAAAATATGAAAATGCAATATTTGATGGAGATTGAGCTTCTAGAATATCTTCAATGCTGATTGGAATTGAAAAGGAATGAAATCACAAGATTGGTACAAAAATAGCAAGCATTAATGCACAAATATTTGGATTTTAAAGCATGATCATTGTGAATCTTTTTGAATCAAAATTTCCACACAAACCTTCAATGTTATGACCTAAATTCAATCACCTATAAGTAGATAACTCATTGCAATCACAAGGGCACGAATTTTCTGCCTCCAAGGTAAGCTTCACAAATTGAAAAAATCCTCCAAAAACTCACATTCGGATTTTGAATTCCAAGGCCTTTGAAGGTAAAACAATCACATAGCAAGCTTCCTTGGGCTTCTCTGATCATAAACCATCACCCATATGCATCTAAAACATGCCATAATGATCAACCCGAAGCCATCTTGTTCTTAAAAATAATTTTTTCGATTACATTAATTTATTGTGTTTCAATGAATTTTGCTTGGCTAATCTTGTTTATCATGTGATGTAGAACGTTTCTGGGCAAGAAAATCAAAGAAACCATGGCTAATCCGTGAAACGCCATTGTTAGGGTTTGGACCTAGATTTAGGGATTTCTGATTTAAGGAACATAAATGGATTCTAAAAACATAGAATGAATCGCATGAATGTCTGGATCATATTGCTGTGTTTAATTTTGTGAAATTGTATGGTTTTGTTGGTCATTGATTTTTGTAGGTTTTGCTGCCATGGTGTTTTCGCAGGAAAAATGGTAGAAGAATTCGCAGCAAATTTCATAGGTACACTGAAGAAGATGAAGCTAGTTTGGCGCGGATTTTATATTTGAAATTTTCTTTTAAAATATTATCTTATTATTCTGGATGTTTGTCACCACATGTTGTGTGGTCCAGTGGAAAGTGGCGTGTGTGTTTGGCTGCAAGACCTGTGTTCGAATCCTGCCTTGTACCATTATTTTTTCTATTTTTTCAGGTTACAAAGGAAACTTAATATATTATGTTATATTGCCATTCAAATATCAGATGGGCTCTTCCAGCCAGGTGGTCATGCGCGCGTTTGAATATTCAAAGGTCCTGGGTTCAATCCTCCCCCCAGGCCTTTTGTTTCTTATTTTTCTTGATTTTTCCAGACGAAGCACAAAACCAATTTCACACTCTCTCTTCTTGCTTGCGCGCATAGTGGCTTGGTGGTGGTTCTTGTTGCTGGTAAACAGACTGACCTGGGTTCAAATCCCAGCCAGGTAACCTTCGTCTTCGTTTGATAGTAGGGTAGATATAACCTTCGTCTTCGTTTGATGGTAGGGCAGATATAACCTCCCGTCTTCGTTTGATAGTAGGGTAGATATAGCATCCCGTCTTCGTTTGTCGTACTCTCATTGGAAAGTAATTTCCCGTATATCTGTATGAGGATAAAAGAGATGGATATAAATTCCAGGGGAGATGAGATTTTATGAAGATGGATTCGTCCTACTGAGGGTTTGTAGCTGTCTTGTAAAGATGAATCGGCGAAGCTTCGTTGAAATCCTTCCCTCGTTCGTCCTCAGTAAATACTATTACTGCATTTTCATGCATTTCTGGTAAACATCAATCATATTAAACATTGATGCATTTCTTGTAAACATCAATCATATTCAAAAGCATACATACATTCAAACACAACCAATGGACGTTTCGCTTATGTAAATAGGGTAAAAGTAAATATGGATTCAAAAGATGGAATTTATTTATATCAAAAAGTGACCCATACACGGGTAAATTTGTACAAGGAGACATAAACCCTAGTAAGAGGATTTTGTCATAAAGTTTTTACAAAACAGAGAAAATCAGCTATGTGGGAAACAATCCTATTGAGTTTCAATTCTACTATTGCCATTATCTTCAAGTATCTCATCTTCTGCTGTTGGGACGGAAACGATTGGATTGAGCTTTGGCATTTAAAGCATGATCATTGTGAACCTTCTTAGCACACAAAGTCTTGTATTGTGAGGGCATTTTCCAAAACCCTGTTTACTTTTCCCCATGCTCGTATGAATCTCTGACGGTAACCTTGAAGATCGTTGTCGTAGTCAAACACAATGCCCTGAATCAACACGTCATGTGGTCCATCACTCCGAGCGTAACCAAACTGTCGTAAAGCTAAAGAGGGGTTGTAGGTGATGCCTCCTCTTATGCCTAGAAGTGGCACATTAGGAAACTCCCCACAACGGTCAATGATAGTGATGTTCTCCATAGATCTGGAGCACCGATGGATGTCTGAATGAGAAAGTGACATAATTCTTTTGGACCATCTGAACCCTTGCTCATTCTTCATTACTGAGCGAGGAAGGTGAGAAGTAAACCACCTAGAAAGCAAAGGTATGCAGCACATCAAAGTTCCTCTTGCCCTTGTAGTACGGGTGTGAAGAGAATGTAGGATGTCTCCAAGCAATGTAGGTACAGGATTGTGACTCAGGAATATGTTGATGGCATGAACGTCTATGAACTGATCTGGATTGGGGAATAATACTAAGCCATATATCAGCAAGGCTAAGATCTCCTCAAAAGCATCATAGCTCATAGCTTTCAAGAACACTTGAGCTTTATCCATTAATACCTTAGCAAGAATACCCTTGACTCCGCTTCTCGTTTCTAGAACAATGTCAGACTTTTTCAGATGTAGAGCTGCAGCAATAACCTCTGGTTTAAGCTCCTTCTCCAAGCCTGTGAAGGGTCTTTGATCAAGAACAGGTATACCTAGAAGTTTAGAGAACTCCTCCATTGTAGGAACCAGCTGATAGTCAGGGAATGTAAAACAATGGTGCTTAGGGTCAAAGAACTGAAATAGAACACTCATCATGTCTTCATTGAATCCTGAAGTGACTAGGTCCAGTAGGTGACCATGTCTCTTGATGAACTGGGAATGATCAGACACTTGAGAAACCAACTCTTTAAGCTTGGCAGGTATGCCCACGAAGTTAATCCTGATGGTGTTTCTACGAGCAGAAGCCATGACCTGCAATCAAAGAACAAAGATAAATCCTTTGGTCCTTGAAATGGTTAGTGAAAATGCTATGCTTATGATGCATGATGATGTCATGATGTTATGTTCAATCACAAACATGTGGCATACACAAACAAGTCACACAATAGCCCTAGGTTTAAAGGCTTGCATGAGGTTCAAGGTAAGTACCCTCCCCTGAAGTTAGATGGTTCATCCTGTCCTACAAAAGTAACCAGGTTCTAAGGGATCTCAATATCATTGATCCTTCACAAGGGTGGTTGATCAGAAGGCAACTTACTTGCCAACCAAAACCCTCCAAGTTTAAGATCTCAATGAGTGTAGTATCGAGTGTCAACCAACTTCAGTCTGCACCAAAGCCGGTTACCTCACTACTTTTCTAAAGGCCAAGATGGGATAACTAGGGTTCTAAAAGTTAGTTAGTGCATTGACAACATATGGCAGCCTCATATTATCCTCAACTTGACTTAAGGAACATAAGCACCAACCAAGAAGTCGCACTAACTATGGCCACCAGATCAACCGTATCGATATACGTCGTACAGTTTCCTTGGTCTATTGCCATTTACCTAAGGTACACTAGATCCGGGTTAGGACCTTTCACACATAAGAACACCCCAACAAGATAATATAAAGCAAACAAGGCAAACAATTTAAAGTGATCTAATTCCTATGAGGAAGTGGAAAGTCATCTTTGGGGCTAGCCTTGTTCAAATCTCTGTAGTCCACACACATACGTACCTTACCATCTTTCTTAGGAACCGGTACCACATTTGCAACCCACTGAGGATAAGAAGTCACTGCTAAGAACCCTGCATTGAACTATTACATTACCTCTGCTTTGATCTTTTCTGACATCTCAGGACGCATACGACGAACCTTCTGCTTCTTTGGACGACAATCTTCTTTCACTGGCAAACGGTGAACCACAATGTCTGTATCCAACCCTGGCATATCTTCATAAGACCAAGCAAAGATCTCCACATAGTCACGTAACATCTGAATCAATATGCTCTTGACACTGTCCTCTAAATCAGCCCCTATCTTGACCTCTTTTCTGTTTTCTTCAGTTCCCAGATTCACAACTTCGACTGGCTCTTCATGTGGTTGTATAGCTTTCTCTTCTTGTTGTAACAACCTAGCAAGCTCTACAGGTATTTCACAATCGTCCTCATTTCCGTCTTCAGTTTGATAGATCGGATTCTCGAAATTATAATTGGCAATAGTAGAACTGTTATCAACAGGATCCAGAGTGGATGAGGATCTGCATTTTAGTGATGTGGGTGTGTGTAAGAACACATAGCTGATAAAACAAAAATAAAAGAAAAGAAAGACAAGGAACACAATATTTACGAAAACGAAACGTCCACTGATTTTATTGAATGAAGTATGCAAATGAAATGACAGCCCGTAACAAGCACACCATTGTGCCCTGGGTAAGGCACATGGCTTAAGCGTTTTATTGTTCAAGAAATTACAAATTTAAAATATAACAACACAGTAATAGTATTTACTCCTGACTAAAGGAGATAGGGATAACATCTCCAGCTTTCCAATTATTGAGTCCAGCACCCACAGTAGGAAAAATCCAAGCATCCAGATTGTAGTCTTCATCTTGATCTCCCACAACATTAATCTGGTTCTTCACAACCCCTTGATTAGTGATACGAGCAGCACGAGCACGACGAACAGCTTTCTGGGACTCTGCAGTGAAACCCAAACCAAACTTGTCAGACTTGTATGGAATATCAGGAAGTTGACCCCAAATAGTACAACCACCTTCATCCACCACAGCTCTAGCATCATTGAGGGAAGCAATTGCCATTGTTGGAGGCTTTCTAGTGACCACAGGAACTTTCTTCACAACAGGAGGAGCTACATAATCATTAACAACCCAGGGAACCACTTCAAATGTCTGACACGGAGTTTCAATGTATTCACCTTCCATTTCCAGATACTTGAAAGTGTTTACATGGCTGACAAAGTATTCTTCTTCTCCATAGACAGTAACAACCTTTCCATCCACCGGATATCTCAACTTTTGGTGCAATGTAGAGGTTACAGCACCTGCCCCATGGATCCAGGGACGACCAAGCAGACAAGAGTACGAAGGACGAATATCCATCACAAAAAATGTAGCAGTAAACACCTGGGAGCCAACTTTGATTGGAAGATCAATTTCCCCATGCACTACTCCTCTAGAACCATCAAAAGCCTTTACCACAATATTACTGGGCTTCAGCACAGCATCTTCAGGACTCAGCTTGTTCAGAACTTCCTTAGGCAACACATTCAAAGAGGAACCATTGTCTATCAGCACATGTGACAAGGTAGTGCCCCTGCATTCAATTGAAATGTGCAAGGCCCTGTTATGATCCCTCTTGGCAGGGGTCAAATCAGCATCAGAAAATCCTAACCCATTGTCATAGGTCAGGTGGGCAACACAGTTCTCAAATTGGTCAACAGAAATTGCACTGGGTACATGAGAAGTCTTCAGAAACTTAATCAAGGACTTGGCATGAGCCTCAGAACATAACAACAAGGATAGCATAGAAATCTTCGAGGGAGTATGCCCCAACTGATCAACAATGTCATAATCACTCTTGCGAATGATTTTCAATACTTCTTCCATCTGCTTAGAGAGGTCATCAGCAGCTGGCACATCAGTAGATACAGGCTCAATAACAGGACCCTTGCCCCTGGCATCAGTGGTGGAAGTAGCAGCAGGAGTAACTGCATTCTTGGAAGTAACTGGAGGATAGAAGACTCTTCCACTACGTGTGATCTTACTAGATCCAGCAATATTATCAACATCAACAGGCACATCAGCTACAGGCTCTTGCTTAACACCATGGATGTAAACATCAGATCCATAATGCCAAGGCACAGCTTTGTCAGACGTATACGGGATAGGACCAGGAGTAGTAATGACCACAGGAGCAATTCTAGCTTCAGCAACAACTTTCACGGGACCTTCAGCAGTAATTTTGATTGGACCCTGATGAGTGATTTTAATAGGACCCTTTGAAGTGATTCTTACCGGTACTTTGTCAACCATGTCAACCTCCTCCATCTTCTTACCTTGCGTAATATGATCTACCATACTTTCCACAGAAGACGGTTTTCTTTCAAACACTATAGTATACTTATCCATGAGACGCTGAATTCCATCTTTCAATCTGAAGCACTTCTCTGGATTATACTCACAATAAACACAATCTTCACGACAGCCCGGAAAGAACCCAGCTTGTACCAACTTCTTTCTGATGACAGACAAGGGTGTGGTCAATTCTGCAACTGAATGGATATGTAAATCTTCATCAATGGCATTGACAGTCTTCTCGTGGTTTGGCATTGGAGCAGTAATCACATTGGGAGTACCCGGAGGATCAAACTCAATTTCTCCAGCATCAATCATATCTTGAATTTTATTCTTCAAGATCCAGCAGTTATTAGTATCATGTCCCTGACAGTTTGAATGATATGCACATCGTACATTGGGATTGTACCTGGGAGAGGTAACATTAGGATTCTGAGGAGCCTCTTTCAAATTAATAAGTTCAGCCTTCAACAAATGTTGCAATGCCTGAGCCATTGACATGTTGATCTTCGTGAACTGTCTTCTAGCCCTCTGTTGGTTGCCCTGTGGCTGCTCTGTTGTTGCAGGAGTTGGATTTGAAATATGAACTGCACTAACAGACTGATGCCTTCTGTTACGATCAGGTTGACCATAAACAACATTGGATTCTTTCTTCCCAGTGGGAGGCTTCTTTGTAGCACCTGATGAAGAAGTGCCCACATGGATCTTACCATTCTTTATACCATTTTCTACTCGCTCTCCTGTCATGATCAACTCAGTGAAGCCAGATGATGAGCTTCCAATGAGATGACTGTAGAATGGACCATTCAGCGTGCACATGAACATATCAACCAATTCCCTGTCAGTCAAAGGGGGTTGAACTCTTCCAGCTAAATCTCTCCATTTCTGAGCATACTCTTTAAAACTTTCTTTGGCACCCATAGACATGCTCTGAAGCTGCATGCGAGTGGGGGCTAAGTCAGCATTGTATTGGTACTGCTTATAGAAAGCTTCAGCAAGATCATTCCAGTCTCTGATGTTAGCACTCTCCAACTGATAATACCACTCCAACTGAGCTCCAGATAAGCTCTCTTGAAAGAAATGGATCCACAATTTCTTATCAGCAGTGTGAGGTTGGATTCTTCTGACATAAGACCTCAGATGCAGCTTGGGACAAGAGACCCCATCATAAACAACAAATGTAGGAACCTTGAAACCAATGGGTATGACTACCCCAGATATCAAACTCAAATCCTCAAAATCCAGCCCAGATGACTTCTGCAACTCCATGGCATCCATCCTATCCACCAGCATCTTGAATTTGTCTTCATTAGGCTCATGGTAGTAGTTAGTCTCAGAATCAGAGTCCCCCATAGTGTTGTGGAGACTGCCTCCCTCTTTTTCAGATTCCTCAGATTCATAGTCTTCAGCTAGTTCTTTGGTCTTGGCAAGACCTTTGAACCTTCTTCCCATGTTGATCAAACCAGCAGACCTTCTAGTCTTCTTAGTCTTCTTGGCCAGCAGTGCCTTCAATTCATCCTGCCCCTTGGACAGGTTCAAGATCAGCTCTTGGAACTGTGCATTTTGTGCCTGGAGATCCTTAACTGATTGTTCAAGAGCCATTGCTGAAATAAACAGCGAGAAGATGAGAAACCTGTGCACAAGAAACCTGTGATGCAATGATATGGTATGCATATGCAATGTTTTCAAGGACCGCAGGATTTAAATTTGCTTAAACAAACAAGAAGGTAAACTTTTATTAGTAATAAATTTGTTTTGCCTCTTGGGCTTACAGAAAATGAAATGAAATAAATACAAAAGATGGGGTTTTAAGTCTCCCATGGACGTTTCCTCTTTGTGTTGAGGTATGAGTTGAGATTCCGTTCCTCGTGAAGTTGCTTTGTTAGTTCCAGGATTCTTTCTTGGCTTGCTTTGTAATGAGCCTCGAAAGTATCCCTTTGCTCCTTCAGTTGGATCCAAGATCTCTACAAGTCTTCCATGTCAGTAGGCATATCTGGGTGAAGGATGGTATAAGCAGTGTCTCCTTCAGCAACAGGTTCCATGGTAACTGGCAGGATAGCAGGATATGGCATCATGAGAGTCTGAGCACGTGATCGCACCCATCTGAGATAAGCTTCCATAGGAATAGTGTACTTAGGCTCTAGTGTCTTGCTGTCAACCCTGTTTACTTTTCCCCATGCTCGTATGAATCTCTGACGGTAACCTTGAAGATCGTTGTCGTAGTCAAACACAATGCCCTGAATCAACACGTCATGTGGTCCATCACTCCGAGCGTAACCAAACTGTCGTAAAGCTAAAGAGGGGTTGTAGGTGATGCCTCCTCTTATGCCTAGAAGTGGCACATTAGGAAACTCCCCACAACGGTCAATGATAGTGATGTTCTCCATAGATCTGGAGCACCGATGGATGTCTGAATGAGAAAGTGACATAATTCTTTTGGACCATCTGAACCCTTGCTCATTCTTCATTACTGAGCGAGGAAGGTGAGAAGTAAACCACCTAGAAAGCAAAGGTATGCAGCACATCAAAGTTCCTCTTGCCCTTGTAGTACGGGTGTGAAGAGAATGTAGGATGTCTCCAAGCAATGTAGGTACAGGATTGTGACTCAGGAATATGTTGATGGCATGAACGTCTATGAACTGATCTGGATTGGGGAATAATACTAAGCCATATATCAGCAAGGCTAAGATCTCCTCAAAAGCATCATAGCTCATAGCTTTCAAGAACACTTGAGCTTTATCCATTAATACCTTAGCAAGAATACCCTTGACTCCGCTTCTCGTTTCTAGAACAATGTCAGACTTTTTCAGATGTAGAGCTGCAGCAATAACCTCTGGTTTAAGCTCCTTCTCCAAGCCTGTGAAGGGTCTTTGATCAAGAACAGGTATACCTAGAAGTTTAGAGAACTCCTCCATTGTAGGAACCAGCTGATAGTCAGGGAATGTAAAACAATGGTGCTTAGGGTCAAAGAACTGAAATAGAACACTCATCATGTCTTCATTGAATCCTGAAGTGACTAGGTCCAGTAGGTAACCATGTCTCTTGATGAACTGGGAATGATCAGACACTTGAGAAACCAACTCTTTAAGCTTGGCAGGTATGCCCACGAAGTTGATCCTGATGGTGTTTCTACGAGCAGAAGCTATGACCTGCAATCAAAGAACAAAGATAAATCCTTTGGTCCTTGAAATGGTTAGTGAAAATGTTATGCTTATGATGCATGATGATGTCATGATGTTATGTTCAATCACAAACATGTGGCACACACAAACAAGTCACACAATAGCCCTAGGTTTAAAGGCTTGCATGAGGTTCAAGGTAAGTACCCTCCCCTGAAGTTAGATGGTTCATCCTGTCCTACAAAAGTAACCAGGTTCTAAGGGATCTCAATATCATTGATCCTTCACAAGGGTGGTTGATCAGAAGGCAACTTACTTGCCAACCAAAACCCTCCAAGTATAAGATCTCAATGAGTGTAGTATCGAGTGTCAACCAACTTCAGTCTGCACCAAAGCCGGTTACCTCACTACTTTTCTAAAGGCCAAGATGGGATAACTAGGGTTCTAAAAGTTAGTTAGTGCATTGACAACATATGGCAGCCTCATATTATCGTCAACTTGACTTAAGGAACATAAGCACCAACCAAGAAGTCGCACTAACTATGGCCACCAGATCAACCGTATCGATATACGTCGTACAGTTTCCTTGGTCTATTGCCATTTACCTAAGGTACACTAGATCCGGGTTAGGACCTTTCACACATAAGAACACCCCAACAAGATAATATAAAGCAAACAAGGCAAACAATTTAAAGTGATCTAATTCCTAAGGGTACCCCTCTTAAATTAAGATCCCCAGCAGAGTCGCCAGTTCTGTAACACGGTGGGAGAACTGACTTTAGTTATGTTGCGGATAGCAAGAGTCGCCACCGACTTTTATTTTATCCAAAGGAAAGGCATAAAAGAACAGGAAAGACCTTTTAAAAGATTTTTGGGTCCGGGGGGTAGGTTATGTAAAGGGAAGGTGTTAGCACCCTTTACATCCATGGTTATCCATGGGCTCTTAGTTACTTAGCTCACTTTAAATTGTTTTTGAAAATGTGAAGTGTGTGAATAGAAAATTTTCATATGAGTTAATAATGATCCATGTACGGATGCGTAAAAACTTGTGTTTGAAAATTTGTTTGAAATTTGTGAAGTGTTTGAAATTGTTTTGAAGAGTGAGCAAGTTTCTAAGAGGAACCTACCCTAAGATTTAAGTCTTTTCTGTTCTTTATCCTTTAAGTGGTAAGACTATCCCTATTATTAAGGAATAGGTAGTCATTACCTTGGATGTAAGGGACATGTGAGGGACATCTGTTTATGAAGGCAACTGTGGGGTGTATTAAGCATTTAGGAGGGACTATCATCATTATTCGAGAAGGGACTTGATCTTTAAAGGCAACCATTAGGGACTTGATGATTTTTCTTTTAAGGGACTTGCTTTATACACCCCACTTGACCTTATGATTAGGCAACAATGAGGGATAGCCTTAGAAAGTGAGATGGCGATTAAAAATCGACTTACGTGTGTGAGTGTTCAATTTTATTTATCTTATAATTAAAGTGATCTAAATTTTATTTTAAATTGAATACATGTTTACACTCCCTAAATTACTAACCATAGCATAAAAATTAAATAAATCACATATTTACAAAATTTACACCAAGGAGCAATTACATAATTATAATAAACAATTAAAAATAAATAGCAAAGATAAATATAGAAGCAAAATATAAATAATAAGCAAAAATAATAAATAAGCAATAAATAAATATAATAGGGGTTAGTAATAATAATAATAAAAAATTAAATAAGATTAGTGAAATAATAATAAGCAAAAATAATAAATAATAATATGGTTAGTAATAATAACAATAATTAAAATAAATAAAATTAGCAAAAATATTATAATAACATGATGAAAATAATAAACACAAAATTAAATTTTTAATAGAGATTTTTATTTAAAAGTATGATCAATTAAATAATTATTATGACATTTTAATTTAGGTACGAATTATTAAATTATTTCTAAGCACATATTAAAAATTATTTATATATATAACAATTTTAAAAAAAAATATTTACATATTATATGGAAAAAAATAAATTATAATTATATTTAAAGATTATATTTATAAAAATTAATCATATTTTACAAAATTTTATATTAAGTATTATATTTACAAGATTTAATTTTATTAATCATTATATTTACAAAAGTTATATTAAATAAATATATACATAATAATTATATTAAGAATTAGAAAATAAAAATTATTTAGAAAAATAAAATTAGGTTTTACAAAATTATGGTTCATTTAGAAAATATTTTTAGGGTTTATAATATAATATACAAAATTATTTTAATTAATATACATATACTATAATTTAATTACATAAAAGAAATAATTTTTTTAAATTAAGAAAATATACATTTTTTAGAATTTGGAAAATATAATATATAAACATGCTTTATTATTTTTTTTTTGAATTATTTAGAAAAACATATGTATATATAAGACTATATTTAATTGAATAATAAAATAATTAAAACAAACAAAATAAAAAACAAAAAAAAAGTGAGAACTTACCTGGCTGGGATTTGAACCCAGGTCAGTCTGTTTACCAGCAACAAGAACCACCACCAAGCCACTATGCGCGCAAGCAAGAAGAGAGAGTGTGAAATTGGTTTTGTGCTTCGTCTGGAAAAATCAAGAAAAATAAGAAACAAAAGGCCTGGGGGGAGGATTGAACCCAGGACCTTTGAATATTCAAACGCGCGCATGACCACCTGGCTGGAAGAGCCCATCTGATATTTGAATGGCAATATAACATAATATATTAAGTTTCCTTTGTAACCTGAAAAAATAGAAAAAATAATGGTACAAGGCAGGATTCGAACACAGGTCTTGCAGCCAAACACACACGCCACTTTCCACTGGACCACACAACATGTGGTGACAAACATCCAGAATAATAAGATAATATTTTAAAACAAAATTTCAAATATAAAATCCGCGCCAAACTAGCTTCATCTTCTTCAGTGTACCTATGAAATTTGCTGCGAATTCTTCTACCATTTTTCCTGCGAAAACACCATGGCAGCAAAACCTACAAAAATCAATGACCAACAAAACCATACAATTTCACAAAATTAAACACAGCAATATGATCCAGACATTCATGCGATTCATTCTATGTTTTTAGAATCCATTTATGTTCCTTAAATCAGAAATCCCTAAATCTAGGTCCAAACCCTAACAATGGCGTTTCACGGATTAGCCATGGTTTCTTTGATTTTCTTGCCCAGAAACGTTCTACATCACATGATAAACAAGATTAGCCAAGCAAAATTCATTGAAACGCAATAAATTAATGTAATCGAAAAAATTATTTTTAAGAACAAGATGGCTTCGGGTTGATCATTATGGCATGTTTTAGATGCATATGGGTGATGGTTTATGATCAGAGAAGCCCAAGGAAGCTTGCTATGTGATTGTTTTACCTTCAAAGGCCTTGGAATTCAAAATCCGAATGTGAGTTTTTGGAGGATTTTTTCAATTTGTGAAGCTTACCTTGGAGGCAGAAAATTCGTGCCCTTGTGATTGCAATGAGTTATCTACTTATAGGTGATTGAATTTAGGTCATAACATTGAAGGTTTGTGTGGAAATTTTGATTCAAAAAGATTCACAATGATCATGCTTTAAAATCCAAATATTTGTGCATTAAGGCTTGCTATTTTTGTACCAATCTTGTGATTTCATTCCTTTTCAATTCCAATCAGCATTGAAGATATTCTAGAAGCTCAATCTCCATCAAATATTGCATTTTCATATTTTATTTTTATTTAAAATGATTTTTATGAATTAAATCAAAATAAATAAACATAAAATAATAAAAATTCTGATTTTTAATCATTTGGGTCGTGCATGATGCTAGTGTATGGATTGGATCATAATTTGGCAAGCCCATTTGGAAGAAATTAGTTTTAGACCTCCTTTTTCATCATAAACCAACTCAAAATTTTCCAACTTTGCAAGGGCATATATCCTTCAATTTTAATGGTATGAGGGTGTTATTGGACATTTTGGAAAGCTTGAAGAGTCCTCTAAACAACCCCACTGGATTCATGTCCATATCATTTACCAATCTCAAGTTATGCCCTTTTGAAGTTGTTGACTTTTTGTTGACTTTTGAAATGACCTATAATGTCTTAGCTCATACATTCCAAATGAAGCATTTTTGGGCTTGGCTTGTGAGACACAAAGTTGTAGAGAATTCAATTTCCTTCAAAATGAGATTTTAGTGGATACGTGGTGATGAAGTATGTGAAAGTTATGGCTGGTCAAATTTCAGTTGACTTTTACTGAGGAAACCCTAATTTAGAAACTCCTGATTCTTGATGATCTGGAATCTCCTTGATGAATCATGATCAACCCTTGATCAAATGATTAATTTTACTTCATATACTTGATGTTGGCAAAAAATCATGAAGTTTGACTTTGGTTTGACCACAGTTGACCTCAGTTTGACTTTTTAACTGCATTGACTGATTTTGACTTATCTGATCATCTGACTGAGCAAACTTCTGAGAAAAGTCTTGAAACTTGTCATGGGGGTTCTTACACACATATAAGATGTTATGAAGCTCACTTGAAGTCTTGGAAGTTCATTTAGCCTGATTAAAGTCAAAACCCTAGTTTTGGATGCACTGCTTAGGAGGTGCATTGTCTGAGGGAATTGTCAACTCTTCTGACCAATTGTGAACCTTGTGAGCCTTGTGAACCATCATAAAATGTCTTGTGAACCTCATGGGAGGTATTGTGAAGCTTATGAACCTTGTGAACCTCATAAAGTGACTTTGTAGACCTCATGAACCTCATGAAAGGTTATGTAAACATTGTGAATCTTGTGAACCTTGTGAACCTTCAAGAAGTAACTTGTAGACTTCATGAACCTCATGAAAGGTTATATAAACATTGAGAAACTTGTGAACCTTGTGAACCTTCATAAAGTAACTTGTAGACTTCATGAACCTCATGAAAGGTTATATAAACATTGAGAAACTTGTGAACCTTGTGAACCTTCATAAAGTAACTTGTAGACTTCATGAACCTCATGAATGGTCTTGTAAGTGTTGTGAATCTTGTGAACCTTGTGAACCTTCTTAGCACACAAAGTCTTGATGTTCTGGTAGACAACACTGCTCAGCATAAGGTATTCTCTTTTATGGATGGTTTCTCTGGTTACAATCAAATCAAGATGGCTCCTGAAGATATGGAGAAGACAACATTTGTTACACAGTGGGGCACCTTCTGTTATAAGGTGATGCCATTTGGTTTAAAGAATGCAGGGGCAACATATCAGCGTGCTATGGTGGCTTTGTTTCATGATATGATTCATCATGAGATAGAGGTGTATGTGGATGATATGATAGCCAGGTCCCAGAATGAAGAGCAACATCTTGATCATTTGCATAAATTGTTTGAGAGGTTGAAGAAATACAAGTTGAGACTGAACCCAAACAAATGTACTTTTGGAGTTAGATCTGGTAAGCTCCTGGGTTTCATTGTCAGTGGAAAAGGTATTGAAGTGGATCCTGCAAAAGTGAAAGCTATACGAGAGATGCCAGCTCTCCGTACTGAGAAGGAGGTTAGAGGTTTCTTGGGACGATTGAATTACATTGCAAGATTTATTTCCCAATTAACTGCCATTTGTGAGCCAATCTTCAAGTTGTTGAAGAAAGATCAGGTGATGGAATGGAATGATGAGTGCCAGACTGCCTTTGATGAAATCAAGAGATATATGCTAGAACCACCAATTTTGATGCCACCAGTTGATGGAAGACCCTTGATTATGTACTTAACAGTGTTAGACAATTCAATGGGGTGTGTGTTGGGGCAACATGACGAGTCTGGTCGAAAAGAGCAGGCAATATACTACCTTAGCAAAAAGTTTACCGACTGTGAAACAAGATACTCACTGCTCGAGAAAACTTGCTGCGCTTTGGCATGGGCTGCTCGCCGACTAAGACAGTATATGTTGACCCATACTACCTTGTTGATTTCAAAGATGGATCCAATCAAGTATATATTTGAGAAACCTGCTCTCTCCGGAAGAATTGCAAGATGGAAAATGATCTTGACAGAGTATGACATACAGTATACTACTCAGAAGGCCATTAAAGGAAGTGTTGTTGCTGATCATTTGGCTCATCAAGCAGTGGACGATTATCAGTCAATGAGTTTTGAGTTCCCTGATTACCAAAGAACCTGGACAATATGACGGACCTGAACAAGGATCCCGATGGACTATGGTTTTTGATGGTGCCTCTAATGCACTTGGTAATGGTGTTGGTGTTGTGATTAGTTCCCCTGAAGGTTGTCATACCCCGATTACTGCCAGACTTTGTTTCTATTGTACCAACAACATGGCTGAGTATGAGGCATGTATTCTGGGTATTAAAGCTGCTATTGATATGAAGATTAAGTTCCTTGATGTGTATGGAGATTCAGCCCTGGTAGTAAGTCAGATTAAAGGAGATTGGGATACCAAGCATGATAACCTCATTCCTTACAGAGAGCATGTGTTGTCTTTGATCCCACATTTCAAAAAGATTACCTTTGGACACATTCCACGAAGAGAGAATCAGTTGGCAGATGCATTGGCCACCATGGCATCCATGTTTGAGATCAGTTGGGATGATGAAGCTCCCAAGATTACTATTGATAGATTTGAAAAGCCTGCATACTGCAATGAGATTGACACAGAAGGGGCAGAGGAAAAGCCTTGGTTCTATGAAGTAAAAAGATATCTTGAAGCTCAGGAGTTCCCTGAAGGGGCATCTGTCAAAGATAGGAAGTTCCTGAGAAGGTTCTCTGCTAAATTCTTTTTGAGCAATGGCATTTTGTACAAGCGCAATCATGATTCAACTTTGCTTCGTTGTGTGGATAAGAAGGAAGCAATTGAGATTATGGAAGACATGCATGATGGGATCTTTGGCACTCATTCTAGTGGTCATACCATGGCAAAGAAGATATTGAGAGCAGGTTACTATTGGTCTACCATGGAAGCTGACTGCTATCAACACTCCAGAACATGTCACAAGTGTCAAATTTATGCTGATAAAGTACACATACCTCCATCACCATTGAATGTGTTGACTGCTCCTTGGCCCTTTGCCATGTGGGGCATTGATATGATTGGTGAGATCAAGCCTACTGCGTCTAATGGACATCGTTTCATACTGGTTGCTATTGATTATTTCACGAAGTGGGTGGAGGCAGCTTCATTTGCATCTGTTACTAAGAATGTTGTGGCTCGATTCATTAAGAATAATCTCATATGTAGGTATGGCATCCCTGAGAGGATTATCACTGACAATGGCTCTAATCTGAACAACACTATGATTACTGATCTCTGCACGTAGTTCAAGATTAAGCATCACAACTCTTCTCCGTATCGTCCAAAGATGAATGGGGCAGTTGAAGCTGCTAATAAGAACATCAAGAAGATTGTACAGAAGATGACTGTTACTTATAAGGATTGGCATGAGATGTTACCGTTTGCTCTTCATGGTTATCGTACCACAATACGTACTTCAACAGGGGCAACCCCATTCTCCTTGGTCTATGGTATGGAAGCAGTTCTGCCCATTGAAGTTCAGATTCCCTCCTTAAGAATTATGAGGGATGCAGGCTTGGATGAAGATGAGTGGATTCAGACTCGACTTGACCAGATAAATTTGATTGATGAGAAGAGGTTAGCAGCAGTTTGTCATGGCCAGATGTACTAGAAACGAATGATCAAAGCTTTTAACAAGAAGGTTAAGCCAAAGGTATATCAGGCTGGTGACTTGGTAATCAAGCGTATCATATTACCACAGGGTGATCCTAGGGGCAAGTGGACTCCAACATATGAAGGACCATTTGTAGTCAAGACAGTATTCTCAGGAGGTGCCATGATACTCACTACAATGGATGGTGAAGACTTTCCACAGCCTGTAAACGCAGACATAGTTAAAAAATACTACGCATGAAAAGAGACCCGCTAGGTTGACAGGCCTAGGCAAAAATAAGGGCATCCCGGCAAACCAAAAGGGTTTGGGCAAAAATTAGGGATATATATAAAAAGATGTACACCCGGCAAGTCGAAAACCTGAAAAGGCGGCTTGGGAAAAAAAGGGTATCCCGGTGGATTGAAAACCTGAAAGGGCAATCCAGGCAAAAGTTAGGGATTAAAGCGTATGACTATGTCTCGTTTGGATCACCCATGAAACTGCAACCAGTTGTACTACTTACTCAAGCTCGAACAGATAAAGCTCAATCCAATCGTTTCCGTCCCAACAGCAGAAGATGAGATACTTGAAGATAATGGCAATAGTAGAATTGAAACTCAATAGGATTGTTTCCCACATAGCTGATTTTCTCTGTTTTGTAAAAACTTTATGACAAAATCCTCTTACTAGGGTTTATGTCTCCTTGTACAAATTTACCCGTGTATGGGTCACTTTTTGATATAAATAAATTCCATCTTTTGAATCCAGATTTACTTTTACCCTATTTACATAAGCGAAACGTCCATTGGTTGTGTTTGAATGTATGTATGCTTTTGAATATGATTGATGTTTACAAGAAATGCATCAATGTTTAATATGATTGATGTTTACCAGAAATGCATGAAAATGCAGTAATAGTATTTACTGAGGACGAACGAGGGAAGGATTTCAACGAAGCTTCGCCGATTCATCTTTACAAGACAGCTACAAACCCTCAGTAGGACGAATCCATCTTCATAAAATCTCATCTCCCCTGGAATTTATATCCATCTCTTTTATCCTCATACGGATATACGGGAAATTACTTTCGAATGAGAGTACGACAAACGAAGACGGGATGCTATATCTACCCTACTATCAAACGAAGACGGGAGGTTATATCTGCCCTACCATCAAACGAAGACGAAGGTTATATCTACCCTACTATCCCCAGCAAACGGGAGGTTATCTATACCTTATTATCCCCAGCATCCGGGAGGTTATCTATACCTTGCCATCCCCAACAGAGTCGCCAGTTCTGTAACACGGTGGGAGAACTGACTTTAGTTATGTTGCGGATAGCAAGAGTCGCCACCGACTTTTATTTTATCCAAAGGAAAGGCATAAAAGAACAGGAAAGACCTTTTAAAAGATTTTTGGGTCCGGGGGGTAGGTTATGTAAAGGGAAGGTGTTAGCACCCTTTACATCCATGGTTATCCATGGGCTCTTAGTTACTTAGCTCACTTTAAATTGTTTTTGAAAATGTGAAGTGTGTGAATAGAAAATTTTCATATGAGTTAATAATGATCCATGTACGGATGCGTAAAAACTTGTGTTTGAAAATTTGTTTGAAATTTGTGAAGTGTTTGAAATTGTTTTGAAGAGTGAGCAAGTTTCTAAGAGGAACCTACCCTAAGATTTAAGTCTTTTCTGTTCTTTATCCTTTAAGTGGTAAGACTATCCCTATTATTAAGGAATAGGTAGTCATTACCTTGGATGTAAGGGACATGTGAGGGACATCTGTTTATGAAGGCAACTGTGGGGTGTATTAAGCATTTAGGAGGGACTATCATCATTATTCGAGAAGGGACTTGATCTTTAAAGGCAACCATTAGGGACTTGATGATTTTTCTTTTAAGGGACTTGCTTTATACACCCCACTTGACCTTATGATTAGGCAACAATGAGGGATAGCCTTAGAAAGTGAGATGGCGATTAAAAATCGACTTACGTGTGTGAGTGTTCAATTTTATTTATCTTATAATTAAAGTGATCTAAATTTTATTTTAAATTGAATACATGTTTACACTCCCTAAATTACTAACCATAGCATAAAAATTAAATAAATCACATATTTACAAAATTTACACCAAGGAGCAATTACATAATTATAATAAACAATTAAAAATAAATAGCAAAGATAAATATAGAAGCAAAATATAAATAATAAGCAAAAATAATAAATAAGCAATAAATAAATATAATAGGGGTTAGTAATAATAATAATAAAAAATTAAATAAGATTAGTGAAATAATAATAAGCAAAAATAATAAATAATAATATGGTTAGTAATAATAACAATAATTAAAATAAATAAAATTAGCAAAAATATTATAATAACATGATGAAAATAATAAACACAAAATTAAATTTTTAATAGAGATTTTTATTTAAAAGTATGATCAATTAAATAATTATTATGACATTTTAATTTAGGTACGAATTATTAAATTATTTCTAAGCACATATTAAAAATTATTTATATATATAACAATTTTAAAAAAAAATATTTACATATTATATGGAAAAAAATAAATTATAATTATATTTAAAGATTATATTTATAAAAATTAATCATATTTTACAAAATTTTATATTAAGTATTATATTTACAAGATTTAATTTTATTAATCATTATATTTACAAAAGTTATATTAAATAAATATATACATAATAATTATATTAAGAATTAGAAAATAAAAATTATTTAGAAAAATAAAATTAGGTTTTACAAAATTATGGTTCATTTAGAAAATATTTTTAGGGTTTATAATATAATATACAAAATTATTTTAATTAATATACATATACTATAATTTAATTACATAAAAGAAATAATTTTTTTAAATTAAGAAAATATACATTTTTTAGAATTTGGAAAATATAATATATAAACATGCTTTATTATTATTTTTTTGAATTATTTAGAAAAACATATGTATATATAAGACTATATTTAATTGAATAATAAAATAATTAAAACAAACAAAATAAAAAACAAAACAAAAGTGAGAACTTACCTGGCTGGGATTTGAACCCAGGTCAGTCTGTTTACCAGCAACAAGAACCACCACCAAGCCACTATGCGCGCAAGCAAGAAGAGAGAGTGTGAAATTGGTTTTGTGCTTCGTCTGGAAAAATCAAGAAAAATAAGAAACAAAAGGCCTGGGGGAAGGATTGAACCCAGGACCTTTGAATATTCAAACGCGCGCATGACCACCTGGCTGGAAGAGCCCATCTGATATTTGAATGGCAATATAACATAATATATTAAGTTTCCTTTGTAACCTGAAAAAATAGAAAAAATAATGGTACAAGGCAGGATTCGAACACAGGTCTTGCAGCCAAACACACACGCCACTTTCCACTGGACCACACAACATGTGGTGACAAACATCCAGAATAATAAGATAATATTTTAAAACAAAATTTCAAATATAAAATCCGCGCCAAACTAGCTTCATCTTCTTCAGTGTACCTATGAAATTTGCTGCGAATTCTTCTACCATTTTTCCTGCGAAAACACCATGGCAGCAAAACCTAAAAAAATCAATGACCAACAAAACCATACAATTTCACAAAATTAAACACAGCAATATGATCCAGACATTCATGCGATTCATTCTATGTTTTTAGAATCCATTTATGTTCCTTAAATCAGAAATCCCTAAATCTAGGTCCAACCCTAACAATGGCGTTTCACGGATTAGCCATGGTTTCTTTGATTTTCTTGCCCAGAAACGTTCTACATCACATGATAAACAAGATTAGCCAAGCAAAATTCATTGAAACGCAATAAATTAATGTAATCGAAAAAATTATTTTTAAGAACAAGATGGCTTCGGGTTGATCATTATGGCATGTTTTAGATGCATATGGGTGATGGTTTATGATCAGAGAAGCCCAAGGAAGCTTGCTATGTGATTGTTTTACCTTCAAAGGCCTTGGAATTCAAAATCCGAATGTGAGTTTTCGGAGGATTTTTTCAATTTGTGAAGCTTACCTTGGAGGCAGAAAATTCGTGCCCTTGTGTTTGCAATGAGTTATCTACTTATAGGTGATTGAATTTAGGTCATAACATTGAAGGTTTGTGTGGAAATTTTGATTCAAAAAGATTCACAATGATCATGCTTTAAAATCCAAATATTTGTGCATTAAGGCTTGCTATTTTTGTACCAATCTTGTGATTTCATTCCTTTTCAATTCCAATCAGCATTGAAGATATTCTAGAAGCTCAATCTCCATCAAATATTGCATTTTCATATTTTAGTTTTATTTAAAATGATTTTTATGAATTAAATCAAAATAAATAAACATAAAATAATAAAAATTCTGATTTTTAATCATTTGGGTCGTGCATGATGCTAGTGTATGGATTGGATCATAATTTGGCAAGCCCATTTGGAAGAAATTAGTTTTAGACCTCCTTTTTCATCATAAACCAACTCAAAATTTTCCAACTTTGCAAGGGCATATATCCTTCAATTTTAATGTTATGAGGGTGTTCTTGGACATTTTGGAAAGCTTGAAGAGTCCTCTAAACAACCCCACTGGTTTCATGTCCATATCATTTACCAATCTCAAGTTATGCCCTTTTGAAGTTGTTGACTTTTTGTTGACTTTTGAAATGACCTATAATGTCTTAGCTCATACCTTCCAAATGAAGCATTTTTTGGCTTGGCTTGTGAGACACAAAGTTGTAGAGAATTCAATTTCCTTCAAAATGAGCTTTGAGTGGAGACTTGGTGATTAAGTATGTGAAAGTTATGGCTGGTCAAATTTCAGTTGACTTTTACTGAGGAAACCCTAATTTAGAAACTCCTGATTCTTGATGATCTGGAATCTCCTTGATGAATCATGATCAACCCTTGATCAAATGATGAATTTTACTTAATATACTTGATGTTGGCAAAAAATCATGAAGTTTGACTTTGGTTTGACCACAGTTGACCTCAGTTTGACTTTTTAACTGCATTGACTGATTTTGACTTATCTGATCATCTGACTGAGCAAACTTCTGAGAAAAGTCTTGAAACTTGTCATGGGGGTTCTTACACACATATAAGATGTTATGAAGCTCACTTGAAGTCTTGGAAGTTCATTTAGCCTGATTAAAGTCAAAACCCTAGTTTTGGATGCACTGCTTAGGAGGTGCATTGTCTGAGGGAATTGTCAACTCTTCTGACCAATTGTGAACCTTGTGAGCCTTGTGAACCATCATAAAATGTCTTGTGAACCTCATGGGAGGTATTGTGAAGCTTGTGAACCTTGTGAACCTGATAAAGTGACTTTGTAGACCTCATGAACCTCATGAAAGGTTATGTAAACATTGTGAATCTTGTGAACCTTGTGAACCTTCAAGAAGTAACTTGTAGACTTCATGAACCTCATGAAAGGTTATATAAACATTGAGAAACTTGTGAACCTTGTGAACCTTCATAAAGTAACTTGTAGACTTCATGAACCTCATGAAAGGTTATATAAACATTGAGAAACTTGTGAACCTTGTGAACCTTCATAAAGTAACTTGTAGACTTCATGAACCTCATGAAAGGTCTTGTAAGTGTTGTGAATCTTGTGAACATTGTGAACCTTCTTAGCACACAAAGTCTTGATGTTCTGGTAGACAACACTGCTCAGCATAAGGTATTCTCTTTTATGGATGGTTTCTCTGGTTACAATCAAATCAAGATGGCTCCTGAAGATATGGAGAAGACAACATTTGTTACACAGTGGGGCACCTTCTGTTATAAGGTGATGCCATTTGGTTTAAAGAATGCAGGGGCAACATATCAGCGTGCTATGGTGGCTTTGTTTCATGATATGATTCATCATGAGATAGAGGTGTATGTGGATGATATGATAGCCAGGTCCCAGAATGAAGAGCAACATCTTGATCATTTGCATAAATTGTTTGAGAGGTTGAAGAAATACAAGTTGAGACTGAACCCAAACAAATGTACTTTTGGAGTTAGATCTGGTAAGCTCCTGGGTTTCATTGTCAGTGGAAAAGGTATTGAAGTGGATCCTGCAAAAGTGAAAGCTATACGAGAGATGCCAGCTCTCCGTACTGAGAAGGAGGTTAGAGGTTTCTTGGGACGATTGAATTACATTGCAAGATTTATTTCCCAATTAACTGCCATTTGTGAGCCAATCTTCAAGTTGTTGAAGAAAGATCAGGTGATGGAATGGAATGATGAGTGCCAGACTGCCTTTGATGAAATCAAGAGATATATGCTAGAACCACCAATTTTGATGCCACCAGTTGATGGAAGACCCTTGATTATGTACTTAACAGTGTTAGACAATTCAATGGGGTGTGTGTTGGGGCAACATGACGAGTCTGGTCGAAAAGAGCAGGCAATATACTACCTTAGCAAAAAGTTTACCGACTGTGAAACAAGATACTCACTGCTCGAGAAAACTTGCTGCGCTTTGGCATGGGCTGCTCGCCGACTAAGACAGTATATGTTGACCCATACTACCTTGTTGATTTCAAAGATGGATCCAATCAAGTATATATTTGAGAAACCTGCTCTCTCCGGAAGAATTGCAAGATGGCAAATGATCTTGACAGAGTATGACATACAGTATACTACTCAGAAGGCCATTAAAGGAAGTGTTGTTGCTGATCATTTGGCTCATCAAGCAGTGGACGATTATCAGTCAATGAGTTTTGAGTTCCCTGATTACCAAAGAACCTGGACAATATGACGGACCTGAACAAGGATCCCGATGGACTATGGTTTTTGATGGTGCCTCTAATGCAATTGGTAATGGTGTTGGTGTTGTGATTAGTTCCCCTGAAGGTTGTCATACCCCGATTACTGCCAGACTTTGTTTCTATTGTACCAACAACATGGCTGAGTATGAGGCATGTATCCTGGGTATTAAAGCTGCTATTGATATGAAGATTCAGTTCCTTGATGTGTATGGAGATTCAACCCTGGTAGTAAGTCAGATTAAAGGAGATTGGGATACCAAGCATGATAACCTCATTCCTTACAGAGAGCATGTGTTGTCTTTGATCCCACATTTCAAAAAGATTACCTTTGGACACATTCCACGAAGAGAGAATCAGTTGGCAGATGCATTGGCCACCATGGCATCCATGTTTGAGATCAGTTGGGATGATGAAGCTCCCAAGATTACTATTGATAGATTTGAAAAGCCTGCATACTGCAATGAGATTGACACAGAAGGGGCAGAGGAAAAGCCTTGGTTCTATGAAGTAAAAAGATATCTTGAAGCTCAGGAGTTCCCTGAAGGGGCATCTGTCAAAGATAGGAAGTTCCTGAGAAGGTTCTCTGCTAAATTCTTTTTGAGCAATGGCATTTTGTACAAGCGCAATCATGATTCAACTTTGCTTCGTTGTGTGGATAAGAAGGAAGCAATTGAGATTATGGAAGACATGCATGATGGGATCTTTGGCACTCATTCTAGTGGTCATACCATGGCAAAGAAGATATTGAGAGCAGGTTACTATTGGTCTACCATGGAAGCTGACTGCTATCAACACTCCAGAACATGTCACAAGTGTCAAATTTATGCTGATAAAGTACACATACCTCCATCACCATTGAATGTGTTGACTGCTCCTTGGCCCTTTGCCATGTGGGGCATTGATATGATTGGTGAGATCAAGCCTACTGCGTCTAATGGACATCGTTTCATACTGGTTGCTATTGATTATTTCACGAAGTGGGTGGAGGCAGCTTCATTTGCATCTGTTACTAAGAATGTTGTGGCTCGATTCATTAAGAATAATCTCATATGTAGGTATGGCATCCCTGAGAGGATTATCACTGACAATGGCTCTAATCTGAACAACACTATGATTACTGATCTCTGCACGCAGTTCAAGATTAAGCATCACAACTCTTCTCCGTATCGTCCAAAGATGAATGGGGCAGTTGAAGCTGCTAATAAGAACATCAAGAAGATTGTACAGAAGATGACTGTTACTTATAAGGATTGGCATGAGATGTTACCGTTTGCTCTTCATGGTTATCGTACCACAATACGTACTTCAACAGGGGCAACCCCATTCTCCTTGGTCTATGGTATGGAAGCAGTTCTGCCCATTGAAGTTCAGATTCCCTCCTTAAGAATTATGAGGGATGCAGGCTTGGATGAAGATGAGTGGATTCAGACTCGACTTGACCAGATAAATTTGATTGATGAGAAGAGGTTAGCAGCAGTTTGTCATGGCCAGATGTACTAGAAACGAATGATCAAAGCTTTTAACAAGAAGGTTAAGCCAAAGGTATATCAGGCTGGTGACTTGGTAATCAAGCGTATCATATTACCACAGGGTGATCCTAGGGGCAAGTGGACTCCAACATATGAAGGACCATTTGTAGTCAAGACAGTATTCTCAGGAGGTGCCATGATACTCACTACAATGGATGGTGAAGACTTTCCACAGCCTGTAAACGCAGACATAGTTAAAAAATACTACGCATGAAAAGAGACCCGCTAGGTTGACAGGCCTAGGCAAAAATAAGGGCATCCCGGCAAACCAAAAGGGTTTGGGCAAAAATTAGGGATATATATAAAAAGATGTACACCCGGCAAGTCGAAAACCTGAAAAGGCGGCTTGGGAAAAAAAGGGTATCCCGGTGGATTGAAAACCTGAAAGGGCAATCCAGGCAAAAGTTAGGGATTAAAGCGTATGACTATGTCTCGTTTGGATCACCCATGAAACTGCAACCAGTTGTACTACTTACTCAAGCTCGAACAGATAAAGCTCAATCCAATCGTTTCCGTCCCAACAACAGAAGATGAGATACTTGAAGATAATGGCAATAGTAGAATTGAAACTCAATAGGATTGTTTCCCACATAGCTGATTTTCTCTGTTTTGTAAAAACTTTATGACAAAATCCTCTTACTAGGGTTTATGTCTCCTTGTACAAATTTACCCGTGTATGGGTCACTTTTTGATATAAATAAATTCCATCTTTTGAATCCAGATTTACTTTTACCCTATTTACATAAGCGAAACGTCCATTGGTTGTGTTTGAATGTATGTATGCTTTTGAATATGATTGATGTTTACAAGAAATGCATCAATGTTTAATATGATTGATGTTTACCAGAAATGCATGAAAATGCAGTAATAGTATTTACTGAGGACGAACGAGGGAAGGATTTCAACGAAGCTTCGCCGATTCATCTTTACAAGACAGCTACAAACCCTCAGTAGGACGAATCCATCTTCATAAAATCTCATCTCCCCTGGAATTTATATCCATCTCTTTTATCCTCATACGGATATACGGGAAATTACTTTCGA
This sequence comes from Lathyrus aphaca, assembly GCA_963966055.1. Taxonomy (NCBI): domain Eukaryota; kingdom Viridiplantae; phylum Streptophyta; class Magnoliopsida; order Fabales; family Fabaceae; genus Lathyrus; species Lathyrus aphaca. Next base: position 170,240,747 of record OZ014523.1, read on the forward strand.
ATGAGAGTACGACAAACGAAGACGGGATGCTATATCTACCCTACTATCAAACGAAGACGGGAGGTTATATCTGCCCTACCATCAAACGAAGACGAAGGTTATATCTACCCTACTATCCCCAGCAAACGGGAGGTTATCTATACCTTATTATCCCCAGCATCCGGGAGGTTATCTATACCTTGCCATCCCCAACAGAGTCGCCAGTTCTGTAACACGGTGGGAGAACTGACTTTAGTTATGTTGCGGATAGCAAGAGTCGCCACCGACTTTTATTTTATCCAAAGGAAAGGCATAAAAGAACAGGAAAGACCTTTTAAAAGATTTTTGGGTCCGGGGGGTAGGTTATGTAAAGGGAAGGTGTTAGCACCCTTTACATCCATGGTTATCCATGGGCTCTTAGTTACTTAGCTCACTTTAAATTGTTTTTGAAAATGTGAAGTGTGTGAATAGAAAATTTTCATGAGTTAATAATGATCCATGTACGGATGCGTAAAAACTTGTGTTTGAAAATTTGTTTGAAATTTGTGAAGTGTTTGAAATTGTTTTGAAGAGTGAGCAAGTTTCTAAGAGGAACCTACCCTAAGATTTAAGTCTTTTCTGTTCTTTATCCTTTAAGTGGTAAGACTATCCCTATTATTAAGGAATAGGTAGTCATTACCTTGGATGTAAGGGACATGTGAGGGACATCTGTTTATGAAGGCAACTGTGGGGTGTATTAAGCATTTAGGAGGGACTATCATCATTATTCGAGAAGGGACTTGATCTTTAAAGGCAACCATTAGGGACTTGATGATTTTTCTTTTAAGGGACTTGCTTTATACACCCCACTTGACCTTATGATTAGGCAACAATGAGGGATAGCCTTAGAAAGTGAGATGGCGATTAAAAATCGACTTACGTGTGTGAGTGTTCAATTTTATTTATCTTATAATTAAAGTGATCTAAATTTTATTTTAAATTGAATACATGTTTACACTCCCTAAATTACTAACCATAGCATAAAAATTAAATAAATCACATATTTACAAAATTTACACCAAGGAGCAATTACATAATTATAATAAACAATTAAAAATAAATAGCAAAGATAAATATAGAAGCAAAATATAAATAATAAGCAAAAATAATAAATAAGCAATAAATAAATATAATAGGGGTTAGTAATAATAATAATAAAAAATTAAATAAGATTAGTGAAATAATAATAAGCAAAAATAATAAATAATAATATGGTTAGTAATAATAACAATAATTAAAATAAATAAAATTAGCAAAAATATTATAATAACATGATGAAAATAATAAACACAAAATTAAATTTTTAATAGAGATTTTTATTTAAAAGTATGATCAATTAAATAATTATTATGACATTTTAATTTAGGTACGAATTATTAAATTATTTCTAAGCACATATTAAAAATTATTTATATATATAACAATTTAAAAAAAAAATATTTACATATTATATGGAAAAAAATAAATTATAATTATATTTAAAGATTATATTTATAAAAATTAATCATATTTTACAAAATTTTATATTAAGTATTATATTTACAAGATTTAATTTTATTAATCATTATATTTACAAAAGTTATATTAAATAAATATATACATAATAATTATATTAAGAATTAGAAAATAAAAATTATTTAGAAAAATAAAATTAGGTTTTACAAAATTATGGTTCATTTAGAAAATATTTTTAGGGTTTATAATATAATATACAAAATTATTTTAATTAATATACATATACTATAATTTAATTACATAAAAGAAATAATTTTTTTAAATTAAGAAAATATACATTTTTTAGAATTTGGAAAATATAATATATAAACATGCTTTATTATTTTTTTTTTGAATTATTTAGAAAAACATATGTATATATAAGACTATATTTAATTGAATAATAAAATAATTAAAACAAACAAAATAAAAAACAAAAAAAAAGTGAGAACTTACCTGGCTGGGATTTGAACCCAGGTCAGTCTGTTTACCAGCAACAAGAACCACCACCAAGCCACTATGCGCGCAAGCAAGAAGAGAGAGTGTGAAATTGGTTTTGTGCTTCGTCTGGAAAAATCAAGAAAAATAAGAAACAAAAGGCCTGGGGGGAGGATTGAACCCAGGACCTTTGAATATTCAAACGCGCGCATGACCACCTGGCTGGAAGAGCCCATCTGATATTTGAATGGCAATATAACATAATATATTAAGTTTCCTTTGTAACCTGAAAAAATAGAAAAAATAATGGTACAAGGCAGGATTCGAACACAGGTCTTGCAGCCAAACACACACGCCACTTTCCACTGGACCACACAACATGTGGTGACAAACATCCAGAATAATAAGATAATATTTTAAAACAAAATTTCAAATATAAAATCCGCGCCAAACTAGCTTCATCTTCTTCAGTGTACCTATGAAATTTGCTGCGAATTCTTCTACCATTTTTCCTGCGAAAACACCATGGCAGCAAAACCTACAAAAATCAATGACCAACAAAACCATACAATTTCACAAAATTAAACACATCAATATGATCCAGACATTCATGCGATTCATTCTATGTTTTTAGAATCCATTTATGTTCCTTAAATCAGAAATCCCTAAATCTAGGTCCAAACCCTAACAATGGCGTTTCACGGATTAGCCATGGTTTCTTTGAATTTCTTGCCCAGAAACGTTCTACATCACATGATAAACAAGATTAGCCAAGCAAAATTCATTGAAACGCAATAAATTAATGTAATCGAAAAAATTATTTTTAAGAACAAGATGGGCTTCTCTGATAAAAAAGATTCAAAAGATTCACAATGATCATGCTTTAAAATCCAAATATTTGTGCATTAAGGCTTGCTATTTTTGTACCAATCTTGTGATTTCATTCCTTTTCAATTCCAATCAGCATTGAAGATATTCTAGAAGCTCAATCTCCATCAAATATTGCATTTTCATATTTTATTTTTATTTAAAATGATTTTTATGAATTAAATCAAAATAAATAAACATAAAATAATAAAAATTCTGATTTTTAATCATTTGGGTCGTGCATGATGCTAGTGTATGGATTGGATCATAATTTGGCAAGCCCATTTGGAAGAAATTAGTTTTAGACCTCCTTTTTCATCATAAACCAACTCAAAATTTTCCAACTTTGCAAGGGCATATATCCTTCAATTTTAATGGTATGAGGGTGTTCTTGGACATTTTGGAAAGCTTGAAGAGTCCTCTAAACAACCCCACTGGTTTCATGTCCATATCATTTACCAATCTCAAGTTATGCCCTTTTGAAGTTGTTGACTTTTTGTTGACTTTTGAAATGACCTATAATGTCTTAGCTCATACCTTCCAAATGAAGCATTTTTTGGCTTGGCTTGTGAGACACAAAGTTGTAGAGAATTCAATTTCCTTCAAAATGAGCTTTGAGTGGAGACTTGGTGATTAAGTATGTGAAAGTTATGGCTGGTCAAATTTCAGTTGACTTTTACTGAGGAAACCCTAATTTAGAAACTCCTGATTCTTGATGATCTGGAATCTCCTTGATGAATCATGATCAACCCTTGATCAAATGATGAATTTTACTTAATATACTTGATGTTGGCAAAAAATCATGAAGTTTGACTTTGGTTTGACCACAGTTGACCTCAGTTTGACTTTTTAACTGCATTGACTGATTTTGACTTATCTGATCATCTGACTGAGCAAACTTCTGAGAAAAGTCTTGAAACTTGTCATGGGGGTTCTTACACACATATAAGATGTTATGAAGCTCACTTGAAGTCTTGGAAGTTCATTTAGCCTGATTAAAGTCAAAACCCTAGTTTTGGATGCACTGCTTAGGAGGTGCATTGTCTGAGGGAATTGTCAACTCTTCTGACCAATTGTGAACCTTGTGAGCCTTGTGAACCATCATAAAATGTCTTGTGAACCTCATGGGAGGTATTGTGAATCTTGTGAACCTTATGAACCTCATGGGAGGTCTTGTGAACCTTGTGAACCTCATAAAGTGACTTGTAGACTTCATGAACCTCATGAAAGGTTTTGTAAGCATTGTGAATCTTGTGAACCTTGTGAACCTCATAAAGTGACTTGTAAACTTCATGAACCTCATGAAAGGTCTTGTAAGTTTTGTGAATCTTGTGAACCTTGTGAACTTCATAAAGTGACTTGTAAACTTCATGAACCTCATGAAAGGTCTTGTAAGTGTTGTGAATCTTGTGAACCTTGCGAACCTTCTTAGTACACAAAGTCTTGTATTGTGAGGGAAAATTTTGGGGTGCAACAGATGGTACTGGTCCCTTGCACCATGTGGAGAAAGGTGTAGTGTTCCCTCCCAACTATGAGTGATGTTTTGGCCTGTGTGCCATGTTTATCTTGGCATGTGTTCCTTTTGATGTATTTTGGTTTATTAGACTTAGTCCTTTTTTGTATAATTTATGAAAGCATCTGGCCTGTTGGTCGATTTTTGATATACTTACTGCCTTTTTATCTTCTTGTGTTGTGCATTGTTATTCATAATATGTATGCTTTAAATATTTGTTGTTGAACTGAGGATATGCTCGATATGTTTTGATGAACTCGACCGTGTATGGAACTTGCCGAGGAGTGAGATTTGTTCTCGCTGAAGAAAGGAGGTCAAGGACTCAGTCGAGTTCCTTATTCCCTTAAAGCTTAAACCTTTCTCATCGCAAGCTAGGGGTCTGCCACGTCGGTATGGAAACAACGGAGCTCGTTCGAGGTGTCCCTGTTGGGCGAATCATCTGTCCGTTACCTGGGAAAGAGATCGCTTTCGTTGTGTTTAAGGGTTGTACTTATACCACAATACATTCTTGTGGCCAGGGGTTTCCCCTCCGTAGCAAGGTAGATCCGTCGGCAGCTATTCCATACTTTGGTTGGACTTAGTTGTAATATTGTTTAACCTTTTCATCATTCGATGGTCAAGCAAATGGTTCTCTGTTAAGTTTTTTGAGGTAGTAGGCTCCTGTGCCAGTTTTGGATTTGACCTGATATGGGCCCTTCCAGTTCCAAGCGAGTTTGCCCTCGCGTGAATCTTTCTGATTTATGCGCAGGATAAGACTGCCTACTTGAAATTCTCGGTTGATAATCTTAGCGTCGTAGCACAACGTGACCCTTTGTTTATGGATTCTTCGCGCAGAGTTGCCCCTACGCGGATTTCTTCGACTATATCGAGCTCTTCTCTCAATGCTTCATCGTTGAGTTCTTCTCTAGGGGAGACTTTGTCCTCCTAGAAGGCTCTCTGATTTATATGAAGATAATTGCTTATGTTCCATATGTCATTCAGAATGGAGTTTCCTCGGTGGTCGAATGTGGATTTTCCCGATAGGCCCAGAGCACACTGTGGAGTTCCTCGACCCACCTTTTCTTTGCATCGTCAAATCTTCGTCTAAGGCCTTGCAAAATTACTTTGTTAGCGGCCTTGGCTTGCCCGTTAGTTTGAGGATTCTCGAATGACACAAAATGTTGCTTGGTGCTTATCTTGGCGACAAAATCTTGGAAATTTCTATCAGTGAATTGTGTGTCGTTATCCATTATCAGAGATTAAGGTACGCTGAACCTGGCTAAGATGTTTCTCTTATAAAACCGCAAAATGTTGAACATAATGATTCTGGCCAGAGCCTCGGCTTCTATACATTTGGTGAAATAGTCGATGACCATAATCAGCTATTTGTTTTGAAAGGAACCTACTGTGAATGGACCAAGGATACCCATTCCCCACTATGCAAATGAGCATGGTGATGACATTGTCTTGAGTGCATCAGATGGAGCGAGGTGTATCTCCCGCGATGTTGGCATTTGTCGCATTTCTTCACGTGTTCTTTGGCGTTGTTCTGCATGGTCGTCCAGTAGTAGCCTGCCTTTAAAGCCTTTTGGGCTAAGGATCCGCCACCTAAGTGTTATGCGTTTATTCCTTTGTGTATTTCGTGAAATATGTCCGATACGCTTTCTTCCTCGACACATTTGAGAACTGGGATGGAGAATCCTCGGCGATAAATCTTGTTGTCAATTAGGACGTAGGAGGATGCATGATGTCTGGTGGAGTTGGTGTTATACCCCAAAATTTTCCCTCCCACAATCATGACAATCTCTCTCAAGGATTCTAAATGATCATAAGATCCTCAAGATTCCCAATTGATCAAGAAATGTGGAAGTTTTCCCAGACAATGCCTTCTCCTAAGCAAGGTCTTCAAAACTAGGGTTTTGGATTTCTTCAGGTTAAAATGACCTTCAAGGCCTCAAGTGAGCTTCATGGCATCCCACATGACTTTAATAATCCCTATGTCAAGTTTCAAAGCTTTCCCAAAGAGTTTGCCCAGTCAGATGATCAAATATACAAAAATCAGTCAAAGTAGTTAAAAAGTCAAGCATAGGTCAACTGTGGTAAAAAATAGTCAAATTTAAAGATTTTTTGCCAACATCAAGATTATGAAGTAAAATTCATCATTTGATCAAGGGTTGATAATGATTCATCAAGAAAGTTTCAGATCATCAAGAATCAGGAGTTCTAAATTAGGGCTTTCATAAGAAAAGTCAACGGAACTTTGACCACCCATAACTTTCACATACTTCATCAAATTTTTTCCATCCAAATATTATTTTGAAAGAAATTGAATTCTCTACAACTTTGTGTCTCACAAGCCAAGCCTAAAAATGCTTCATTTGAAAGGTATGAGCTAAGACATTATAGGTCCTTTTAAAAGTCAATAAAAAGTCAACTTTTTCCAAAGCTCATAATTTGAAAATGGTAAAAGATATTGACATGGAACCAAAAATTTTGGTTAGAGGACTCTATAATCTTTCTAAAAAGTCCAAGAACACCTTCAAAGCATTAAAATTGAGGGAGTTATGCCTTGGGAAAGTTGGGAAATTTTTGAGGGGTGCATTTAGCAAATGAGGTCTTAAATCCATTTTTTTTCCAAATGGGCTTGTAATTTTGCAATCCATTCTTCATGGTAACATCAAGCACGACCCAATGCCAAAGATTTCTGATTTTTATTATTTATTTGGATTTTATTCATTAAAATTCAATTTAAATATAAATTAAATATGAAAAATTAAATAATGATTAAAATATTTGATTGGAAATTATTGAAATTATATTTAGAATGATTGGAAATCATTTGAAATCAGATTGGATCTAAAATAGCAAGGTTTCATTTGATCTTTGAGCATTTAAAGTGATGAAATTTCTTCATGATGAAGGTATCCAAAAGTCCAAACAAGACATCAATTTCTTGACCTAATTTCACTCCTTTATAAATATACAAGTCAACCAACACATCCGACACGAATTTGGCAGCCAAGAACATCACATTCAACTTCAAAAAATCACACAAAATAGCTTGGTTATGTTTCAAACCTAGAGGCATTTTCAAAGCAAAACAATGGTGGCAAATTGTTCTTGGACATCCATAGAGTGAATTTGCATCATCACATTCATCTATAACACCTTATATTGAAGAATCTGATTCTCCCTTTCTCATATTTTGATTTTTTTCGTTCTTGATTGTTTGAGCATTACTAACTAAATTTGCTTGTTGATTCATGTTTAGATGAAGTTAATGATGAATCATGGGCAAAAACATTGGAGAACCCGTGGCTAATTCGTTAGATACCATTCTAGGGTTCATCTTGTTCGAATTAGGGTTTCTTGATTTAATCACTATAAATACCATCCAAGACCGTAAATCAATCAAAGACATAATATGAATCATGTTTGTGAAATCAATTTGATGAAATTGTAAGTATTTTGTGAGATATGAAATTTGTAGGTTTAAGGACACATGAAATTTCACAGGAAAGCTCCCATCAAAATCTGCAGGAAAACCTGCAAAATTATGAGGAAGAAGATGATGAAATTGGCGCCATCAAAAATTCAAAAATATTTATAATATTTTTACAATTATTGTATAATTTATTTCAGGAAACGCTGGTTGGCCTGGTGGAAGATGTATGCGCGTGTGATGCCAAAGGATGCAGGTTCGATCACGGCTGAGGCCATTTTTTTGCTAATATATTTTGTTTTGTAGGTTCAAAATATAATGACTATTGCTCAGCTTATACACACCAAACATTAGTAGCCCAGCTGGTCAGAGGTGTGTTGGAGGAAGTTGGAGACCTGGGTTCGACCCCAGGCTCCTGCAGGTAAGTGTTTTTTGCTTTTTTTTCTTCTAATTTTAACCTTTTTAAACTATTTTCTTTTATTATAATTATTATTATTAGTATGATTTCTTGGTTGGTGCTTATGTTCCTTAAGTAAGTTAAGGATAATATGGGGCTGCCATATGTTGTCAACACACTAACTAACTTTTAGAACCCTAGTTATCCCATCTTGGCCTTTAGAAAGTAGTGAGATAGTCGGCTTTGGTGAAGACTGTAGTTGGTTGATACTCGATACTGTGCTCATTGAGATCCTAAACTTGGAGGGTTATGGTTGGCAAGTAAGTTGCCTACCGAACAACCACCTTTGGCAAGGATCAGTGATATTAAGATCCCTTAGAACCTGATTACTTTTGTAGGACAGGATGAACCAACTAAACTTTAGGGGAGGGTACTTACCTTTAAACCTCATGCAAGCCTTCAATCCTAGGGCTATTATGTGAATTGTTTGTGTGTGCCACATGTTTGTGGTTGAGCATAACATCATGACATCATAAGTGTTGCTCCCCCGAAAAGACACCTGGTCAGATAGGGTACAGACACGAACGGTCGGCGAAAGGAGAAAATGAAGTGAACTGAATAGAGTCGCCAGCTAGGCATTTTTATCCCGAAGGAAAGGTAATGCTGCATAAACCTAGAAAAGATATGGATAAGACAGTTGCGAACCAGAGAAATTGAGAAAAGGGGTTGGTTACAACCTGGGAAGGTATTAGCACCCAGATTGTCCGTCGTACTCGACGGGATCCACGCTTAAAAGTTTGTGTTTAAAGGGGTAGGGTATGTGCTATCTGTGTGAAAAAGCTGGAAAAGAATGTACAAGTGTCACTGCAAAAGAGAAGTGAATTGCTGAGGACTGAGGCTTAAAAGAGAATGCTGAAAGATGGGGAAAACACAGAGACTTTTGTTCGATAACAGTTAAGTTATGCCTACGTATCCTCTCGTGCAATGAGGAAGTCAGAACACCGTAGTTCGACTCAAAGAGACTGAAAGATAAATTGACATTGAACTGCTTGCTTGTCTATGCTCAAGTGTATGACTTGTCTGGCTCAAGTGCTAATTGTCTTGCATTAGACGGAAGAAGCGAGTTCTCGTTTGTGAATGAAGATGATGAGAAAAGAATCCTGAAGGAGATGATTATTGTTTGTTTTTGTGTTTTCAATCTTTTATTGTTTTTGGTATTTTTCATAAGTTAATGAGCTTAAGCCTAAATCAAAGGTTTGTAAACTCATTATATCCTCCCTGATTAGGGATAATGAGAATACTTTAAGTATGAGATAAGTATCTCAACTCAATTACCATGATGATGTAGGATTAAGATCATTAACCTACTTGTGATTATTTAGATATTTTTGGGTTTTTGTTTAGTGTTAAGTAATGAGTTTAAGCCATAATCAAGGATTAGTGAACTCATTACACCATCCTAATAGAAGGATAATAGATAAGCACACTTAAGCTGATGAAGATACCTCAACTTAATCCATGATTAGGGATTAAAGTCATTATATAACAAACCTTTATTAAGTGGATTTTAATTAAGAGGTGAAATTAAGAAGTGGATTTTATGGTTTGCAAGACAACTTGAGGGGGACTTGTCCATTAAACACTAGGGTTAGTCCTTCTTAACCGATAAAGGAAGAATTAGAACCCTAATGTAAGGCCCAAGTTACAAGTTAATGTCTTAGTGATTATTATATGGATTGATTAAGAGGTTTAAAAAAATTAAGGGTTTAACACTTAGGATTAAAGTTATACACTCCATCCTAAGAGAAGGATGCAGGCATAACCCTAATTCCAAAGTCCTAAAACCTTAAAGGTTTAGTCTCTAATGATGAGATGAGAAGAGAGACACAAAGAAGAATCAAAGGTAAAAACTAAGGGGGACTAATCACAACCCTAATTATTATCATGCTTGGATGTTCCTATGGTTTGTAAGGCTTGAGAAAGATCTTCAAGGAAGCCACCAATGGAAGAAGCAGAAGAAAAGAGGAAGAAGCAGAAGAAATAAGTTACTTACTTCATTGAAGAAGATAAGTAACTTAGAGAATGAAAGTGAGAGATGAACATGAATGAGCAAGCCCATTCAAAGTCAATAAAAAATGCAGCAAAGATGCATATGGAGAAGATGAAGAGAAATGAGAAGTGAAGGCAAATTCACTTCTCAAATTAACTTACCACCTGAAAATGTTAGCACAATATGCATAAAGAAAGAAGTGAGATGGAATGATGCATATGCAAAGGAAAAAACCAAGACCAGAAGCATACACATGATGTAAATGATGCTATGACATGATGCAAAGGCCTACCAAGTGCAATGAATAGTCATACAAGGAATGAATGCAAATGGATGCATGCTTTGAAGTTTGAAAGTTCATGAAGTTTAATGAAAGGAAATGAATGCAAATCATGGAAAATGAGTGAAGAAATGATCAATCATGATTCTAACATGTCTTAAGATGTCTATGATGGCACAAAAATGATTAGAATAGCATGGCAAGTTCATATGTTCATGCAATGCAATGTAAGATGCAAATGAAGATGCAAAACTAGGGTTACATGAAAGGATGAGATGCAAATGGTCAAAACAGAAACATATGACATGATAAAAATTTTCAAATGAGCTCAAACAAACCCTAACCCCATATGATATCACAACCCAAAGGAGAAGGTCTAACTCTTACCCTAAAGAAAGTTATGATTTTCCTAAGTTTGCTAGGGTTTTTGGGTACTTCAAAAGGGAAAATGTAAATCAATTTGAAAATGCAAGATATATTCATGACAAAAATATCCTAGAAACTACATGCTATGTGTAACACAATGCAAAAAGAATCATCATCAAACCCTTCATGGTTAGGTAGAAATGATTTTTCAAAGCTAGGGTTAGAAAAATGTGATTTTATGAATCCTAAATTCAAAGAAAATTGTCAAGTTGTGATCAAACCTAAAAAGAAATTTGTATGAAGGGTTTGGAAATGTTTCTAAATGTGTTAAGATGCAACATGAATTTTTTGGTAATTTTTAGAAACCTAAATGGTATTTTAATTAATTAATTTTCATTAATTAATTAAAATGACATTCAAATATTTTAAAAAATACTTTTTTAATGCAAAAAATAAAAATAAAAATGTTTTTGAGTTGAGAAAAATATTTGGAACTAAAATGCAGAAAATAATATTTTTGTGATTTTTCTAGGTATTTTAAAATAAATGAGAAAGAAAAAAGAAATGAAAATGCAATTTAAATGAATAAAAGGCAAAAGTCAACGCATCCAAGGGTGGGAATTTAAACTGGGAAAGGAGGGAAAGACTGGCGCGTGATCTAACGGTCTAGATTCAAACTGGAAATTTGAATTTATTAAACCTGATTAAATCTAATTAAGTGAGATTAGGGCATAATCATGCAATCCTGGCCTTCTATTCAGACGCGGGAAACCTGATCTAAGGGTGGGAATTCAAACTCACGCTAACCCTAACCCAAACCCTAATTACTCTCAGACGACCGGAACAGTGGTTCCGGTCGTCTTCTCCGGCGAGACCTCAAATCAAACTTCTTCCCTAGGTTGTTTTAGGAGCTCTAAAGCTCCAGATCAAATCCCCAAACCTTCCTAAACATGAATCTACCCTCAAAACAAATTTATATTGCTTCAAACTCAAGATACGAATCAAAACATCAAAACTGCAAAAGTTTCAGAGGTACGATACAAGCTCAATACTCAACCATTTTCAAAAGTAAAAGGTGCAGTGTGATCAGTGAAGCATGAATAACATTTCTATAACATGAAAAACAAGTTCTGGAAAATTTGTTCTTGAGGTATACCTGAGATGAAGCTTTTCAGTTTGGCACTTTCTGGACCTCTCCTTGATGCTAAACCACCTCACTTGATCCCCTGATGATGTTGCAAGGCTTTGAATGAGTTTAGAATGGCTAGATTGAGAGGATGAACTCTTGCTGCACTAGAATCGTGTTTTGTGTAGAGGGGCTTTGAGGCTTGTTTAATGGTTGGGAAATGATCTATGGATGATGGTGAGTTGGTTTATGAAGTGTGTTTGAAGTTTTAGTGGCTGAGCAGAGAGAATCGAAAGTTTGAAGGTGGAAGGGATTTTTGTGAAACTTGCTCTATGGGATCATTCAGGCTTGTGTGTTGTGTGTTATGGCTTCCTTTGAGTCCACATAACATGTCTTGATAGGTCAGAAGAGTTGGTGTGACCTATTATGATTGGTATGGGTTCATTTGCAAAAAGTCAACAACTTGTGTACCATAGGAATGGGCTTGTGCAAAAGCTGTTTCATAGCATGTCTGGCCTCAACATGAATCAAGGAGGTCCATAGAAACTGATTTGGGGTGCTGATGCAAGTGTATGAGAAGATTCATGCCATTTTGCAAATTTGAAGAACTTTGGCCCTTTTGGAATTTCTTGAAGTTCAAGGCATGTAACTGAATGATTCTTGGGCCAATTCTGATTAAAATGAGTTGCACTATAATGGTATAATGTTTAGAGATGCATTAGAGGTCATGAAATGGCTTGGCAAGTGGTTTTGCAAAAATCCCTCTTTGGTATGTTCTTGAAAATTATAGGATTTTTGCCAACTTTGAAAGATCATAACTTGAATTCCATAGTGAATTAGAACATGTTCTTGTACTTTTTGAAAAGGGAAAGACCTAATCTACAACTTTCATGACCAACAAGTTTTCATTTGAAGCATTTTTGATTGAGAAAGAGGAGGTTGAAGAACTTTCCCAAAATGGAAAGTTTCCATTACAAGTCATTTCCAAAAATAGCAAGTTTGCAATCAGCTTAAAATTATTCAACTTTGTGAACTTCTAACCACTTCAATGATCAAATAAAGATAATATAGACCCAAAATAATTATGATGACCCATTGGTGCCCTTGTTGGGGGGCTTAGATGCCCTGATTTTGCACTGACTTGCTCAAGAAGTTACCCATTGATCAGATGACTTCCCCGTTGAATTTCTTCATCAAAATTGGTATGCATGATCCTTATAACATCTTAAGAACATTAGAAACAAGAATGACCAACAAATTTGGTGTTATGGCCTCTGAAACTAAAACCCTAATTTTGGTCATCTGTGCAGTGAAACCCTAGCTCTGCTTGAACTTTTGTGCAATGCTCTGACTTTTCATGACTTTGATGAATCTTGGGGAGCATATAATGACCATAGACCACACATGGACCCTTTTGAATAGCTTCATGGCCCTTGGGGTGGCTCAGATGAATCTTGGATTGCTCAGATCACAAACCCTAGATGCAGATGAACTTGAACTTATGTAATGAAGCAAATATGCAATATGAGATGCAATGCTTATGTTTGTGCATAAATGAAAGATCACAAGCCATGGTGTGATATGAGTGAGGGAAAATTTGGGGTGTTTACAACAAGCATAGCATTTTCACTAACCATTTCAAGGACCAAAGGATTTATCTTTGTTCTTTGTTGCAGGTCATGGCTTCTGCTCATAGGAATACAATCCGGATCAACTTTGTAGGGATAACTTCTAAGCTTAAGGAATTGGTTTCTCAAGTTTCTGAAAACTCCCAATTCATCAAGAAGCATGGTCACCTACTGGATCTAGTCACTTCAGGGTTCAATGAAGACATTATGAGTGTCCTATTTCAGTTCTTTGATCCTAAACATCATTACTTCACATTCCCCGAATATCAGCTGGTTCCTACAATGGAGGAGTTCTCCAAACTACTGGGTATACCTGTCCTTGATCAGAGACCCTTCACAGGCTTAGAGAAAGAGCCTAAACCTGAAGTCATTGTTGCAGCCCTACATTTGAAGAAATCAGACATTGTTCTAGAAACGAGAAGCGGAGTTAAGGGTATTCTTGCTAAGGTATTGATGGAGAAATCTCAAGTGTTCTTGAAGGCTATGAGCTATGATGCTTTTGAGGAGATCCTAGCCCTATTGATCTATGGCTTAGTGTTGTTCCCTAATCCAGACCAGTTCATAGACGTACACGCCATCAACATATTTCTGACTCGCAATCCAGTGCCTACATTACTTGGAGACATCTTACATTCTCTTCACACTCGTACTAAGAAGGCGAGGGGAACTCTGATGTGTTGCATACCTTTATTGGCTAGGTGGTTTATTTCTCACCTTCCTCGATCAGTGATGAAGAATGAACAAGTGTTAAGATGGTCTAAGAGGATTATGTCACTTTCTCATTCAGATATTCATTGGTGCTCTCGATCTATGGAGAATGTTACTATCTTTGATCGTTGTGGGGAGTTCCCTAATGTGCCACTCCTTGGCATAAGAGGGGGAATTACCTACAACCATTCATTAGCTCTACGTCTGTTTGGTTATGCTCGGAGTAATGGTCCTCTTGACATGCTTATTCAGGGTATTGTGTTCGACTACGACAACAATCTTCAGGGTTACCATCAAAGGTTTATACAAGCTTGGAACAAGGTGAATATGATTGATAGCAAGACTTTGGAGCCAAAGTATTCTATTTCTATGGAGCCTTATCTCAGATGGGTGCAATCTCGTGCTCATACTCTTATAATGGCGTATACTGCTGTTCTACCAATCATTATGGAGCCTGTTGCTGAAGGAGATATTCCTTATACCATCCTTCATCCAGACATGCCCACTGATTTGGAAGAGTTGCAGAAGTCCTGAATTCAGTTGCGAGAGCAAAGGGATACTTTTGAGACCCATTTCAGAGCTAGTCAAGAAAGAATTCTGGAGCTGACAAGGCAACTTCATAAGGAGCGGAACCTCAACAAATATCTCCACACCAAGAGGAAGCGTCCATGGGAGACTTAAAACTCCATATTTATTTTTGTATTTTATTATTATTTCCTTTCATTGTAAGCCTAAGGGGCAAAATTATATTAAACATTTACTAATAAAAATTTGTTTTTGTATTTCTTTAAACACATTTAAATCCTGCGGTCCTTGAAAACATTGCATATGCATCTACATACCATATCATTGCATGACAGGTTTCTATAGCAGGTTTCTCAATCTTCTCGCTGTTTATTTCAGCAGAAATGGCTCTCGAAAAAACTGTCAAGGATCTCAAGGCTCAGAATGCTCAGTTCCAAGAAGTAATCCTGAATTTGTCCAAGGGGCAAGAAGAGTTGAAAGCATCCCTCTCTGAAAATCCTGAAGATAACAAGAATGGCCAGTTGGAACAATTGCAAGCTGAGATGGCAGAAATGAGGATCCATATGAATGGCCAGGTGGCTCTTATCCAAAGTTTAGCTCAGGGGCAAGAAGAGCTGAGAACCTTTGTCAACAAACTTCAAAGTAATGGATTCGGGAATCTAATCGTCAGTCAACCTCCGATAAAACAAGCTGACTTGCTCGAAAAGAAGATAAGGATAAGAGAAGGAAAGAGACAAGCTACCACTGATTGTTCTTCAGTTGAAGAAAAAAGACATTGTAAGGTTAATCCACTTCAACACAAGGATTATAGAAGACAGTTTATCAAATTCAACACTCCAATGTCGCAAGTTTTGCAATGCTTGTTGGAGATGAAGCTAATTTCCTTGGAAAATCCTCCTAAAAATCCTAATACTTTCTCTTCTCGCTATCATCCCAAGGCAAGGTGTATGTATCACTCCAACTGTCCTAGACACAATACTAATAGTTGTTGGGCATTGAAGAAAAGGATTCAAGACCTGATTGATGAAGGAATCCTTGAGGTTATGCCAGAAGGTCAAATTGAGTTCTTCTATCGCCCATCAAACATCAAAGTTCCCAGACATCCGGAGTAACCAGTTTAGAGTAAGAGGCTTTGAGAACATTTGAATTTTCATTTGTAATTTCTTTTATGTGTTTAAACACTTACTATTATGTCAAACTTTTGTTTTCATTAATGCATTGCATATGTTTGTCTTGAATTAATCTATTCATTACACTATATTTTAAACTATGCTTCATATTTCAATTGTGTGATATTTAACTCCTGATAAAGCTATAAGCCTGTAAAGGGAGGATGACGAAAACAATACCATAATCTTACGCAGTATGCTTTTGAACAAACTATGATAATGATGTACATGAATTGTTTCAATTCCTAAACAGTGGAGATATAAGGAAGTTAATCCCTAGTCAACCATTTTGAGCCTATGAAGTAGGAGTTTTTCTTCTCACTCAAGTTAAATCCTTTAATCATAACCTGGGGCAGGGTAGTTCCTCGGTTAACTCAATTATGCCAGTTGTCCTTTTGTACACAACTAATGATGGTTCCCTGTAATCATTAAGTCTGCAAGTCAATATCTAGCAAAAGAAAAGCTCACTAAGTCAAAACCTATGAAGGAGACTTAGTAAAAAATTAAGACATCCCGCTGACGGTAACCTTGAAATAAACAGTTCAGGCAAAAATAAGGGATAATAAAGTCAAAAGAGAAAAAAAAGAGGTCATTATAAATCCTCAACAAAGAAAGATGACAGAATGTTCAAATGAATTTTTAGTTTTTGAACCATCACAAATATAATTGTTACAATTCCAAACTCCTCTGGAGCTTCAATGCATAAGTTAACCGAACATAGGACTGAAGAACATCATGGAGATTGGGTTGGGTAAAAATAAAATTTGAGCCTTTATCCTTTGTTTCTTAAACCATGAACCATGCCACGTTATAACCCTTTAAAAGTCCTAACTGAAGCACGGTTAATTTGAAAGTGTATTGCCACAAAAAGGTATCATGACTCCTTTAAGGCTTATTATAAATCTTGAGTTAATATCACAATTTTTACAAACATTGTTTTACTAAAATAACTCTTTTTCAAAACTTCAAGACATACATAAGCATTTCATTTTGAATATCATTGTTTGCATATAACTAAGTGTTTGACACACAGAGGATCTTACAGGATTAATGTTCAATAAACCAAAGTGCTTCCGATAGACAAAGTTGCTTCCTGGATCAAAACCAATGTATACAAGGAGCATAATCATTGTTTCCCAATCAAGGGGGCATACCAAGTTACTGTTCAATTCATTTGGGGCAATCAGGCCCAGATTCAACAATGCTTAATAGCCAGGGGCAGGTCTCCTCATCTATCTGAAGTACCAAAAGTAATATTACAGAGTTCATGATGCCAGGGGCATATTATTGTGGGGCATTCTGCTTATTTCTCTTGGGGTAGCTCCTTTCAGATACTTCCATTATGGGATAATTCATCCTTAACCAAGGGGCAACGCTCTCTTTCCAAATCTAATACCCGGAGTGTATATGGTCCATCACAAATAGTATTACCTTGATATTGGACTCTTAGCAGAAGCTATTGTGGAAATTAATTATCTATGCCAGTAGTATCAGATGGTGTCAGTATCATGTTTTCGGATCCAGTCATGAGAATTTCTGGGAAATTATTTAGGAAAGTTAAGAACCTTAGAAGCTCTAAATTCAATTGGTTATACACTCTCAAAGTTGAAACGATTCTGTTTTCAAGTTCAAGTTTACTTTTCGCTCTTTATTCAAGGAAGAATTGTTTTCCGAATCCAGATTTATTTTTCCCCTTTTATTAAAGCGAGAAACGTCCGTTGGTTATGTTTGAATGTATATATGCCTTTGAATATGATTGATGTTTACCAATAATGCATAAAATATAATAATAGCATTTACTAAGAACAAACGGAGGTAGGAATTCAACGAATCTTCGCCGGTTCATCCCCGCAGATTAATCTTTACGGATATTCTTACGGAATATTTCAGATAATACCTTATACTTCCAACTCTACAAAGTCTTCAAATAGTTTCATATCCTCCGAAGAATTGATACTTAACCAAATAAGTCTCCCGGATTTATGTCCATCTCTTTTATCCTCAGTCAGGATATTCAGGAACTTAATCCTTCAATAAGAAGTACGACGAACGAAAACATGATTTTCTAAGTATGCTATTTTTAAACAATACGGGAACGAAGTCTTTATACTCCTCAGCAACGAATCAGGATTTATTTTCCCCAGCCAGCAGTTGTTCTACGAAGCTACTCATGTGCTTCAACTATATAATTCATACATACATCACATCATATCATATCATACGCATTCTCATAAAATATTATCTTGCAGAATGTTATATACATCATGATATTTGCACCGAACTAACCTTGTTTGTCAGGTTAATTCTTCAGCAGACAAACTTCATCAACAACTTATTTTGAGACGTCGTTTATTCTTCCCGAAGCCAATTTTGAGACGTTGTTTATTCTTCTCAAAAGCCATATTGTTACCTCAGGCCGTCGTTTATCCACCCGAAGGTTATCTCATTATTTTGGGACTTCGTTTATTCTTCCCAAAGGCTATTTTGAGACGTCGTTTATTCTTCTCAAAAGCCATATTGTTACCTTGGGTCGTCGTTTATCCACCCGAAGGTTATCTCATTATTTTGGGACGTCGTTTATTCTTCTCGAAGGCTATTTTGAGACATTGTTTATTCTTCTCAAAAGCCATATTGTTACCTTGGGCCGTCGTTTATCTACCCGAATGTTATCTCATTATTTTGGGACGTCGTTTATTCTTCCCAAAGGCTATTTTGAGACGATATTTATTCTTCTCAAAAGCCACATTGTTACCTTGGGCCATCGTTTATCCACCTGAAGGTTATCTCATTATTTTGGGACGTCGTTTATTCTTCCCAAAGGCTATTTTGAGACGTCGTTTATTCTTCTCAAAAGCCATATTGTTACCTTGGGTCGTCGTTTATCCACCCGAAGGTTATCTCATTATTTTGGGACGACGTTTATTCTTCCCGAAGGCTATTTCGAGATGTCATTTATTCTTCTCAAAAGCCATATTGTTACCTTGGGCCGTCGTTTATCTACCCAAAGGTTATATCATTATCTTGGGACGTCGTTTATCTTCCCGAAGGCTATTTGGGACATCGTTTATTCTTCTCAAAATCCATATTGTTATCTTGGGCCGTCGTTTATCCACCCGAAGGTTATCTCATTATCTTGGGACGTCGTTTATCTTCCCGAAGGCTATTTTGAGACGTCGTTTATTCTTCTCAAAAGCCTTATTGTTACCTTGAGTCGTCGTTTATCCACCCGAAGGTTATCTCATTATCTTGGGACGTCATTTGTCTTCCCGAAGACTATTTTGAGATGTCGTTTATCTTCTCAAAAGCTATATCATTACCTTGGGCCGTTGTTTATCCACTCAGAAGCTAGATCTTCATATTGGGGATTGCTTTCCTCTCAAAGAAATATATCTGAAGAATATTTCTACGAATGACATCTTTAAGCCCATTCAAGCATCACAACCAACCAACAATATCATTCTATGCACCGACGATTGCAAATTTTTGGGCTTTTGTGTTCAATCCTCTTCAACCTTCAAGTCACGAATGACGTACATGCCAATCTAACTCCTCAGATTTCATAAAATTGAACAGAGGATGATGTTATACCCCAAAATTTTCCCTCCCACAATCAAGACAATATCTCTCAAGGATTCTAAATGATCATAAGATCCTAAAGATTCCCAATTGATCAAGAAATGTGGAAGTTTTCCTAGATAATGCCTTCTCCTAAGCAAGGTCTTCAAAACTAGGTTTTTGGATTTCTTCAGGTTAAAATGACCTTCAAGGCCTCAAGTGAGCTTCATGGCATCCCATATGACTTTAATAATCCCTATTTCAAGTTTCAAAGCTTTCCCAAAGAGTTTGCCCAGTCAGATGATCAAATATGCAAAAATCAGTCAAAGCAGTTAAAAAGTCAAGCAGAGGTCAACTATGGTCAAACAAAAGTCAAATTTCAATATTTTTTTGCCAACATCAATATTATGAAGTAAAATTCATCATTTGATCAAGGGTTGATCATGATTCATCAAGAAAGTTTCAGATCATCAAGAATCAGGAGTTTCTAAATTAGGGTTTTCTTAAGAAAAGTCAACTGAACTTTGACCAGCCATAACTTTCACATACTTCATCAAATATTTTCCATACAAAGCTCATTTTGAAAGAAATTGAATTCTATAATACTTTGTGTCTCACAAGCCAAGCCTAAAAATGCTTCATTTGAAAGGTATGAGCTAAGACATTATAGGTCCTTTTAAAAGTCAACAAAAAGTCAACATTTTCCAAAGGTCATAATTTGAAAATGGTAAATGATATTGACATGGTACCAAAAGGTTTGGTTAGAGGAATCTTTAAGATTTCTATAAAGTTCAAGAATACCTTCATAGCCTTAAAATTGAGGGAGTTATGCCTTGGCAAAGTTGGGAAATTTTTGAGGGGTGCATTGAGCAAATGAGATCTTAAATCCATTTTTTTTCCAAATGGGCTTGTAATTTTGCAATCCAATCTTCATGGTAACATCACGCATGACCCAATGCCAAAGATTTCTGATTTTTATTATTTATTTACTATTTATTTGGATTTTATTCATTAAAATTCAATTTAAATATAAATTAAATATGAAAAATCAAATAATGATTGAAACCTTTGATTGGAAATTATTGAAATTATATTTAGAATGATTGGAAATCATTTGAAATCACATTGGATTAAAAATAGAAAGGTTTCATTTGATTTTTGATCTTTTAAAGTGATGAAATTTCTATATGATGAAGGTATCCAAAAGTCCAAACAAGACATCAATTTCTTGACCTAATTTCACTCCTTTATAAATATACAAGTCAACCAATACATCCGACACAAATTTGGCAGCCAAGAACATCATATTCAACTTCAAAAAATCACACAAAAAAGCTTGATTCGGTTTCAACCCTAGAGGCATTTTTAAAGCAAAACAAAGTTGGCAAATTGTTCCTGGACATCCATAGAGTGAATTTGCATCATCACATTCATCTATAACACCTTATATTGAAGAATCTGATTCTCCCTTTCTCATATTTTGATTTTTTTTCGTTCTTGATTGTTTGAGCATTACTAACCAAATTTGCTTGTTGATTCATGTTTAGATGAAGTTAATGATGAATTATGGGCAAAAACATTGGAGAACCCGTGGCCAATTCGTTAGATACCATTCTAGGGTTCATCTTGTTCGAATTAGGGTTTCTTGATTTAATCCCTATAAATACCATCCAAGACCGTAAATCAATCAAAGACATAATATAAATCATGTTTGTGAAATCAATTTGATGAAATTGTAAGTATTTTGTGAGATATGAAATTTGCAGGTTTAAGGACACAGGAAATTTCGCAGGAAATCTCCCATCAAAATCCGCAGGAAAACCTGCGAAATTCCGAGGAAGAAGATGATGAATTTGGCACCATCAGAAATTCAAAAATATTTATAATATTTTTACAATTATTGTATAATTTATTTCAGGAAACGCTGGTTGGCCTGGTGGAAGATGTATGCGCGTGTGATGCCAAATGATGCAAGTTCGATCCCGGTTGAGGCCATTTTTTTGCTAATATATTAAGTTTTGTAGGTTCAAAATATAATGACTATTGCTCAGCTTATACACACCAAGCATTGGTAGCCCAACTGATCAGAGGCGTGTTGGAGGAAGCTGGAGACCTGAGTTCGACCCCAGGCTCCTGCAGGTAAGTGTTTTTTGCTTTTTTTCTTCTTCTAATTTTAACCTTTTTAAACTATTTTCTTGTATTATAATTATTATTATTAGTATATATAAAATAATTATTAACTTAAACCTTTTTCTAAATAAAATAAAAACCCCAAAAAAAATAATGTTTAGTATAATTTTTATTATAAGTACATTCTTTTGTAAAATAAATACTAATTATTCTTAAACTTTATTTTTGTAAATAAAAAATCTAATTAACTTTTATATTATTCTAATTAACTTTATTTTTGTAAAATAATGTATAGTAATAAACTTTTATATTTTTGTAAATAAAAAATCTAATTAACTTCTTTTATATATATATATATATATATATATATATATATATATATATATATATATATATATATATATATATATATATATATATATATATATATATATATATATATATATATATATATAATTATAATTCTAAAAAATATTGTATATAAATAACCTACTAATTTAATTAGTTAATATTTTTCTATAATCTTTATTTTTTTTTTGTAAATAAAGGCTAATTATTTTTATAAACTTATTTTATTACTTATTTATAACCATAAATCTCTATTTTGCAAATATTAATTCTTTTATTATTTTGTACATATTAAATTAATCCTTTCTCTAAATTTTTTTCTTAATAACATTTTCTTAATAATCTGTTAGTAGTATTATTTTCTTAATTGTAATAATCATATAATGTAAATAATTAAAAAAATTTCTTAATGATCTTTAATTATTTTTTCTCTAAACTTAATTCCCTTTTCTCACTAATACTTATAACTTCTAAAAATTTAACTTGTCTAATCTAAGTTTTTTTAATTAAATGTTTTTTTTTATTATTATTGCTTTATCATTATTATTGCTTTCTTATAATTGCTTTATTATTACTTATTATTTTATTCTTGCTTTATAAATTATTTTCATCCGATTATATTGTATCTATCCCAAAGCCTTGTAATAATTTGTAGATTTATTTTTCCGTCTTTATTTTCTTTGTAAATATAAATTGCGTGGTTAGTAAATAGGGAGTGAAAACCTAATTGCCATTAATCTGGACTTAGAAAATTAAATTCAAGATAAATATTTAAAAATAACACTCACACACGTAAGTCGATCTATGATCACCATCTGCACTTCCTAGGGTATCCCTCTTGGTTGCCTTCTTTAAATGGTCAAGTCCCTCAAATATATGGGTGTCTTAAGCAAAGTCCCTTCACGTATAAATCATCAAGTCCCTACAGATTTAAAAGATCAAGTTGCTTTGAGGTTGCCTACCGAATAATGATCTTGTCCCTTCGAATAAATGATGATAGTCCCTACGAATTGCTAAAGACACCCCTTAAGTTGCCTTCATTGACCATACGATGACCCTACGCCCGTCCCTTAAACAAATCCAAGGTAATGACTACCTATTCCTTAATAATAGGGATAATCTTACCCTTGAAAGAATATATAAGAACATGAACGACTTAGTCTAGGGTAGGTACCTCATAGTTACTTGCTCACACCTTTAATAACTACTTTTCACACATCACTTTTCTTAAAACATTTTTCAACTTAAAGACTTTGTATACATCCATACGAGGATCATTACAAAGTACTTAGAAAAATTTATAAACACACACTACACTTTCTTTTCAAAAAACAGTTAAGTGAGCTAAGTAACTAAGACCCCATGGATAACCATGGATATAAAGGGTGCTAACACCTTCCCTTTATATAACCTACCCCCCGAACCCGTGTCTTTTAAAAATAGGTCTTTCCTGTTCTTTTATGTCCTTTCCACTTGGATAAAATAAAAGTCGGTGGCGACTCTTGCTATCCGCAACATTTATAGAAAGTCAGTTCTCCCACCGTGTTACAGTTGGCCTCCTTCCTGTCTTCGGGAAATTCGCCTATTGTTACGTAATGGTATACCAGAGGCATCCAACAATTGTTGTCACCTATGATGTTGATGTTGACGATCTCGACAGAATTTTCAATGCTAGGGTAGGGAAGTGTTTCCGGATGATGGACTTGCTCCCCCTTTCCTCTGCGTGCTTATAATTTTGACAAGACATCTACCCGCGAATTACGTTCGTGGGGGATTTACTGGACTTATCATGACCTCAACTATGTCAACTTTTGCTGCACCAACGCTAGATACTCGACTAGATGATCATTTTTAGCTTGGTATTCACCTTTGAACTGTGATGCTACGAGCTGGGAGTCAATGTAAAATTTAATTTCCTGCACACCCACGTCTTTTGCCAAGCGGAGTCCTGCCAGGAAAGCTTTATATTTAGCTTGGTTATTAGACATTATAAAGGAGAGAACCAAGGATACCTCTATCGTGATTCCCTCCTTATTTTACGAGGATAATCCCTTCCCCGCTGCTAGAGGGGCTAGATGCTTCGTCGATGTAGATGACCCATTTATGGGCGCATTCAGGCGCGGTCTCTACGGGGGACATATCTGCCACGAAATCGGACAAGGCTTGAGCTTTTAGAGCTTTTCTACTTTCATAGTGTATATCGAATTCAGAAATCTCTAGTGACCATCTCAGCATTTTTCCAGACATATCTTGTCGGGAAAGCAACTGTTTGATAGGTTGGTCAATTCGTACGACCACGGTGTGTTCCATGAAATAATGCCTTAGCCTCCTGGCTGCATTTACGAGCGCGAGGGTGAACTTCTCTATCTGCTAGTATTTGAGTTATGTTCCTTGCAGGGCTTTGCTCGTAAAATATATGGGTATTTGCCCCTTTAGGTTTTCTCTAATGAGAGCTGCACTAATGGCCTCGACATTGACGGAGAGATACAAGTAGAGGATCTCCCCTGTCATGGGCTTGGATAATAATGGAGGTTTCGACAGTGCTCGTTTAAGGTGTTGCAGGGCCTGCTCAGATTCCTCCATCCATTCGAATGTTTCTTCCTTACGAAGTAGTTTGAAAAAGGGTGAGGCGTGTTGGGCAGATTTTTCCACAAAGCATGATAGCAAGGTGAACATGTCGTTTAGGGATTGAATTAACTTCTTCGAGTTGGGCGTAGGAAATTATGAGAAATCGTGGCCTTGTCGGGATTTTCCTCGATTCCTCTTTCTATAAGATAGAAACCAAGGAACTTCCCTACTCATATGCTGAAAGTGCATTTTTCGGGGTTAAAGCGCATTCTGAACTTCCTCGCTTGGTCGAAGACTTTTTGGAGGTGTGATGTGTGATCAGACTCCTAGGGGGACTTCACGATCATGTCTTCCATGTAAACTTCGAGCATGTCCCCAATCTGTGATTGGAACACCTTGTTCATCATGCGTTGATATGTGGCCTCAATGTTCTTTAGTCCGAAGGGCATTACGTTGTAGTAATAGTTGCCCGACGGGGTCATGAAGGAAGTGTGCCTCTTATCCTTTTCAGCCATGGGTATTTGATTGTAGCCAGCATAAGCATCCATGAAGGACAAGAGTTTGAAACCTGCAAAAATATCTACCAATCTATCTATGCTAGGAAAAGGATAAAAGTCTCTAGGGCAAGCCCGATTGAGATTGATGTAGTCAATACAAAGTCGCCATTTTCCATTAGACTTCTTTATAAGTACAATGTTTGAGAGCCAGGTTGTATACCTGGCCTCAGATACAAAATTGGCATATAAGAGGTCCTTGACTAAATTTTCGGCAGCTAAAGTCGTTTCCTTGGATTGTTTGCATCTATGTTGAGCAGTTGAGCAAGTAGATGGATTGATAGTGAGCTCATGGCAGGTGATTTCAGGGAGATGTTGGGCATATCTGCGGCGCTTCAAGCAAAGAGGTACACGTTGTTGTGCAGGAATTGCTTCAATTGCTCATTCACATCAGTGGGAATTCCTGTGCCGATGCGAACTCCCTTGTCCAGGTTGTCCCCGAACGTTATTATCTTGAACTCTCCTGCGAGAAAAGCATCCATGATGGTTGTATTGTCCGCAGATGTGACATCCTCAGACTCTATTGGGATACGAGAGTCCATATTGATTATGTTGATCTGTAGATTAAGTTTCTTCTCGGGTTAGATCTCTTCAGCTGGGGTATCATCGTATCTTGCGCGTTTGTTACCCTTGAGTGCAGATTCTATCACTGTTTTCCCTTTGGTTTCAACCTCAAAAAATCTTCGTGCATCTTTAATATCCCCGTGAAAAGTAGCCACATGCCCATTCTCTATGTAGTATTGAGTTTTAAGATGGACAATGGATGGAACAATGATCAGTTTAGCTAGTGTTAGTCTACCCAAGATGCATTGGTAAAGCGATGGGCACTCGATGACCATGAAATGTGTCTTGATAGTCTTAGAGGCGTCTCCCTCCCTGAATGTGATCATCAACTTGATGTAACCCCAGGTTTTAGCGGTTGCACCATTGAACCCTTGCAGATCAGATCCCACGTGCGGGGACAAGTTCTTCTGATCGATCTGCAAGGCTCTGAAGAGTGAGGTGTACATTATGTCGACTAAAATCCCCTGGTCAACGGGTATCCTATGAACATCCGTCTTTTCCATCTTGACACGAATCAACAAAGGGATGTGAAAGTTTGGAGAACCTCTGAGGAGCTCTACCATGTAGAATGTAATAGGTTGGGATTTACCCCTGAACTTTTCAAGGGATGAAAGTTGATTTGGTGATGAATCGACCAAATGCTCGAGCCTTCTTTTTACTGAACCGACAATCATCTTGCTGTATCCCCCACCTGAGATGAGCATGATCGAAGGGAATGCCTCCCACAGGCTGTGTACGGTGAAATACCTTGTGCTGGCTAGGCGTTGAGGAATGAAGAAGTCATCGAGTATTGTGATTGACAAGGCGACTGGCATGGGAGCAGCCTCTTCAGATATTTCATCGACTCTCTTGGTTTCCTCCTATCTAGGAGCTCCGTCTTTGACATACTTCTTTAGATGCCCCTCCTTGGTGAGGATCTCAATGGCATCTTTGAGGTGTATGTAGTATTCGGTCACATGTCCGTGACTACGGTGGAAGCGACAATACTTACTTTTGTCAGTATTGGCCTTAGAACTTGTTGGTTTGGGAAAGTGAATGCCCCTTGCTTGAACTCGATATTGATGCATTCAGTCAGAATCTTCTCACATTGAGCTGTAAGAAGGGTGTATTCTGAGAAACGGCTTGCGGGGCCCTTGCTCTCCCGAGTACGATCATCTTTGTGTTTTTCACATCGAGGAGCTTCATAGTCATCCCCCTGTTTGTGATCTTGCGAGTTTTCTTGATTCCTTGAATCTCTGGTCTTGTATACGACCTCTTTCTCGTCATACTGGATGTAGGTATGTGCTTTGTAGAGGAGTTCAGAGAGTGATTGAGGAGGCTCGATCCCCATAGCTTTACAAAACTCTCTATTGGGACACAGACCTTTTTCTAGGATGTACCTTTTCATGCGATCAATGGTGTGTACCTGCACTGCATCTTTAATGAACCTGTCTATGTAATCTTGTAGAGGTTCTTCTTTTCTCTGGATGATTCCTTAGAGGTTGGACTCGTACTTGGGATGACATATGGATGCAGTGAAGTGCCTTGTGAATTGATTTTTCAAGACTCTACATAATGTGATGGATCCCGATGGAAGGTGCTTGTACCAGGACATGGCTCTTTTTTGCAAAGTGATTGGGAAGAGCCTACACTTGATGACTCCTTTTACATTGTGATAGTGGAGCATGGCCTCAAGGTTCTCAATATGGTTGTCAGGATTCATGGTCCCATCATAAGTGGCCAAAGGAGGGGGTTTATTGAGACCGCGAGGAATAAGGGTTTCCATGATTTTGCGACTCAAGGGCCCGAAATTGTCTTCGTCATCATTGCTTCCAGATGAAGGATAAGGGGATTGGCTTCGGCAAGGACTTCTACTATGATGATGGGGACGTCAGATCTCATTGTATCGGGACTTCTTGGTTCCCTGATCTCTCTCGTCTGGTGAACGTCTCGGTTTTTGGGGAGGAGATCGGGTGCGCTTCTTGGCCTTTTATGGATGTGATCCTTCTGACCTGTCTTGATCTACCGGGGAAGAAAGATGTCTGAAATATTTCTTGTGTTTCTGGGGAGGATACCATGAGCGATGTAGAGGGCTGCGAGAGTCTTTGCGACTGTGTCTCCTAGCAGAAGAAGGGGAACGACAATCACCCTCGAGCATTTGTATGCGTTTGCTTTGTTGGAAGAGAGTGAGGTTTGCTTTGTTAAGAGAGGTGATGACAGCCTGAGTTCTGGCGTTGGCATCCGGTGGGACGAGGATCGGTTCGAACACGTGATCTCTGTGAAGGACCTACAAATGTTTTAGATTGTTGGAAGATGGGGAGGGAGGGTGTCCCTCATGGTGGTCGACATCGTGATAGGTTGTTCCATGGTAACCAGGGTTGTCTCCATCATTGAGGATGATGGTGATAAGTTTGTTCACAATCTTGTTGAGCTTGGAAGCCATGAATATGAAAATAAGAGATAAGCTTTGATCATACATTGAAAAGAAAGGATCTTGTTCAAGAAAGATGGGGGAGCTATTGTTTCCCACAGACTGCGCCACTATACAAAAATGATCCGGACAGGTCCTCGTGGTCTTCAGCTGGGACTACAATGATGCTTGTAGGAGAAAGGGTGGTGTACCTGCAAGGTACTCCGATGCTCAAGTAAGTTTCAGGAAGAAGCAAACTGAAGTGTTTAAGAAAGTATATGAGTGATTGAATACCCGACCCTCCATAGGTGGAAGGTATTTATAAGGGCATCTGGCTGTAGATTGCGGGCGCATGGCCCTTGACTAGGCGTAACTGCATCCGATAGTTTTAGAAGGGCAGTTGGCCGCATGAAAGGAGTTAGAGCATGTGTGGGTAAAATCCCCAACGACTATATTATAACGAATCTATTTCTCAAAACTCACAAGGTCGTGAATCTCTTGTTGGGCTCATGCTCATAGGTAAACTGGATTGGACCTCAATTGGGCATAGGTACCTGCTAGGCCAGTCCAGAACAGAGACGTTAGAGAAGTGGTTGGGAGGCACATGGGTGCAGTATGAGAATCTGAAATCTTCAGTGGTGCAATAGGTATGGACTGGACCGGATAGACTGGAAAGGGTATGAGGGGAGTGTGCTGAGCTGGTGAAGTAAGGGATGCAAATGATAAGGTAGTCGTGGGATATTTAGGAGCCGCACACGTGGCTTGATGAACACTTCCAGAGATTTGAATGGATTTTGTTGCAGCGTCTCGAGCCTTGTGTTGGTAAGAGAAGTCTGAAAAGTAGGGTAGTAAGTGGATTTCTTTTATCGCATACACTGAAGATTCACGTGGGAGAGCAGAGAAATCTTGGAAAGTGGCCCCAATAGTGCCACAATTAATATTCTTTAAATTGATTTTTTCTCTCTCTGAAGTCTCATGAAATGGTTCAGTGTATTCCCAATCTTTATATAAAGACTGAGGCCTTGTAGCCAAGTTTTTTTTGCCAGAGTCCGCTCCTTCATTTGTACTTTATGTTCCGCATGTGTAGAAAAACCCTGTCAAAATTATATTTTGCTTATCCATTGATTGTTCTTCCATTTAATCCTAAGTGTATCCTTCTATTAGGATGGAGTGTATAACTTTAATCCTAAGTGTTAAACCCTCAATGTGTTTAAACCCTTTAATCAATCCACCTAATAATCACTAAGACATCAAGCTTGTAACTTGGGCCTTGCATTAGGGTTCTAATTCTTCCTTAATTGGTTAAGAAGGACTAACCCTAGTGTTAATGGACAAGTCCCCCTCAAGTTGTCTTGCAAACCATAAAATCCACTTCTTAATCCTACCATTAACTAAAATCCACTCTAATAAAGGCTTTGTTTTGTCATGAGGTTAATCCCTAATCATGGATTAAGTTGAGGAGCCTTCCTCAGCTTAAATGTTCTCATCTATTATCCTTCTATTAGGATGGTGTAATGAGTCCATTAAATCCCTGATTATGGATTAAACTCATTACTTAACACTAAACAAAAACTCCAAAAACATCTAAATAATCACAAGTAGGTTAATGATCTTAATCCTACATCATGGTGATTAAGTGTGAGGTGCTTACTTCATACTTAAGGTATTCTCATTACCCCTAATCAGAGGGAGGATGTGATGAGTTTACTAGCCCTTGGTTTAGGCCTAAGCTCATTAACTTATGACAAACTTCAAAAAAGCAATAAAAGATTGAAAACACAAAAACAAACAATAATCGTCTACTCCGGGATTCTTTTCTTATCTCATTCACTCACAAACGAGAACTCGCTTCTTCCGTCTAATGCAAGACAGTTTGCACCTGAGCCAGACAGGTCATACACTTGAGCATAGACAAGTAAGCAGTTCACAAGTCAATTTATCTTTCAGCCTCTTTGAGTCGAACTACGGTGTTATGACTTCCTCATTGCACGAGAGTATACGTAGGCATAACTTAACAGTTATCGAACAAAAGTCTCTGTATATTCCCCCTCCTTCCAGCATTATTCTTTAAGCCTCATAGTCTTGAGCTTCACATTCTTTCCTTACACTGACACTCTCATATTTCACTTCACACTTCTCTTACACTGACACCTGTACATCCTTTTTCCAGCTCTTTTGCACACAAAATGGCACTGACACTACCCCTTTAAGCACAAACTTTCAAGCGTGGATCCCGTCGAGTACGACGGACAATCTGGGTGCTAATACCTTCCCAGGTTGTAACCAACCCCCTTTCTCAGTTTCTCTGGTTCGCGACCGTCTTATCCATATCTTTCTAGGTCTATGCAGCATTACCTTTCCTTCGGGATAAAAATGCCTAGCTGACGACTCTTTTCTTTTGAGTTCACCCTTTTGTATTCTCTCTCCTTTCGCCGACCGTTCGCGTCTGTACCCCTTCTGACCTGGGTGTCATTTGGTGGGAGCGACAGCTTGGCGACTCTGTTGGGGACCCTTATACTTTAACCAGGGCTTCTGGTTCTTTTTGTGGGTTCCTCCTAGCGCTTGTTTGATTTGTGTTTACTGGGGTGTTATGTGCTAATTGTGTTCATTTATTTGCCTTATTTACTGCTTTATGTACAACTTTATTTATTGCTTTCCCTTACAGTTTTTCATATTTCATACTGTCATTATCATTGCTGGATCTGGCTTCTGTTTTGGTGGGTGGGGTTCCATTGAGAGTTTGAGGTCCTATACCTGGGACCTGAGTGACACCTAGGCTAGAGTGGTTCATATTCTTTCCCATTCCATTTCGGTCTGGTGCGGGAATATGAAACACGGTTCAGATATGGGTTTCTTCTTGAGAACTCTGTGCTACAGATTTCCTGTAGTGCTAGGGCTATCTGGGAAGCCTGCCAAGTCTGGATGACCCTTTTTATGACCTTCAGAAGCTGAGGTGAATTAGAGGAGGATCTTTGTTGTAGGGACTAATCCATTGATTGTTCTTCCACCAATCCAACAAGATAGTCTGGTATATTGGGTAGATCTCGACCATAGAGAGCTCTAAAGGGAGTCATCTGAAATAGCCGTGTGAAAAGAGATGTTATACCAAAACTCTACGAGATGTAAAAATTTATACCACTATTTGGTATGCGTGCTTGCAAAATAATGAAGGTATGTCTCCATAAACATATTTACTACTTCAGTTTGGCCCATATGTAAACAACCCAAATTTGCCCTCACTCATTTCACCATGGCTTGTGGTTCTTTTCATTAGCATAAGTTCAATCATACCATCTCATATTGCATTTTTGCTTCACTGCATTGGTTCAAAGTCATTTGCATCTAGGGTTTGTGATCTGAGCAATCCAAGAGCCATCTGAGCCACTCCAAAGGTATTCAATCATCTCAAGAGGGTCCATGTATGTTCAATCATCATATTCTATCCTCCAAAGATCAAGTAAGTCAAAGAATCACAAGAACTGAGAAAGGCATGGAAGCAGAGCCAAGTTTAACTACATAGATGACCTAAAATTAGGGTTTTGGTTTCAGAGGCCATAACTCCAAATTTTTTGGTCATTCTTGTTTCTATTGGTCTCTATATGTTATAAGGATCATACATACCAATTTTCATGAAGAAATTCAATGGGGAAGGCATCTGATCACAAGATGACTTCTTGAGCAAGTCAGTGCAAAATCAGGGCATCTGAGGCCCCTAATCATCCAACCAAAGGGTTTTCTCCATCATTTTGAATGTGTATGATCTTTATTTGATCTTAGAAGAAGTTATAAGTTCACAAAATTGAAGAATTTCAAGCCATTTGCAAAGTTGCCATTTTGGGAAAGTGACTTGTAATGAAAACTTGCCATTTTGGGAAAGTTTTTCAACCTCCTCTTTTTGATTCAAAAATGCTTCAAATGAAAAATATTTGGTCATGAAAGTTGTAGATTGGATCCTCCCATTTTCAAAAAGTACAAGAACTCATTCTAATTCATTTTAGATCAAAAGTTATGGCTTGTCAAAGTTGGGAAAAATCACATAAATTTCACTTTTACACCAAAGAGGGAAACTTGCAAATTCTCATGCCAAGCATTTTTATGACTTCAAATGGACTTCTACACATCATAACATCATAACACATTGCCTAAAACTCAGAATTGGCCCAAGAATTTCCAAGTTTCATGACTTGTGCATGAAGAAATCAAGAAAGGGCCAAACTTCATGAAATTTGCAAAACCACCCACAAGTTTCAATCCACTTGCTAATTGGCCTCAATCTGAATTCCATGGTTGCCCCTGATCCTTGCTGCGCAGGACACCCCATTGTCCTTGGCCTGCCATGACCCATACCTCAAGTACACCAACTTTTGACATTTTGACAACTTGCCCATACCAATCAACATAGGCCAGCACCCACTCTCTGACCTATCACACTTCTTTATGTGGATCAAAACCAAGCAAAAGAACAGCATAACACAGCCTGAAACTCCAAGAACTCAGCACACTCAAAAATCCCCAAATTTGCAAAAGCATTCGAATCTCTTGATTCAACCATCAAACCTTCAAGTTTCTTTCACCATTCAATTCACCATGATCCACTAATCATTTCCCACCTTTCATTTGGCCCTAAAACCTCCACAATCAGAAATACGATTTTCACATTCCACAAACTGAACTTCTGCCATTTTCATTTTGAGGCCATATAAACTCCAACTAAGTATCACAAACACTTGGGTAGGATCATTGGAACTTGTTTGAAGCAAAGAACTGGCCAGAAAGCACCATTTTCGAAAGCTTCAGTTCAGGTAACCTCAAGAACAAATTTTCCAGAAATGCGTTTTTAAGTTTCTAATTGATTCTCCATGATTCACTGATGATCCTGATATGTTTAGTTTTGAAAATGATCAAGTATTAAGCATGTATTGAACCTCTGAAATTTTCTGTGTATTTTCCGTTTGGCTTTGATTCTTGATCTTGAGTGAAAATAAATGAGTTTTAGGGCTGGATTCATGTTTAGGGTTGTTAGATGATTGATTCTAGAGAGTTAGAGAGCTTAGGGTTGCGTATTGAGTGAGATTGAAGAAATGGATGGCCGGAGAAGATGACCGGAACACTGTTCCGGTCACCTGAAAGTAATTAGGGCATCAAATTAGGGTTTAATCATAATTAGTGAGATTTGAATTTCAGCCGTCCATTAGCGCGCGTAGTCAACTCCCGCCCCCATAGGTTTGAATCTTGGCCCTTAGATCAGCATACCTCCCATTTTATTCAATTTTATTTTCCTTTTAATCCATTTTTCTTGCACATTTTATTTAAAATATCAAAACACATCACAAAAATCTCATTTTTTGCATGCTGACTTAAAATATTTTTCTCTTTCTGAAAATAATTTTTATTTTATTTTTTGCATAATTTTCGTATTTTAAAAATATTTAAATGTTTATTTTAATTAGTTAATGAGAACTAATTAATTAAAATAGCATTTAGGTTTCTAAAATCACAAAAAAATTCACATTGCATTTTGATACATTTAGGAACATTATCAAACTCTTCAAACAAATTTCTTTTTGGTTCTTGACCTATTTTAACATTTTTCTTTGGAATTAAAGTTCTTAAAAGGCAATATTTTTGTTCTAACTTAGAAAAATTCATTATGCCTAACCATGAAGAGTTTGATGTTGTTTCTTTTTGCATTGCATTCTTCATGTCATTTAGTTTCTAGGGTAAAATCGGTTTGAATTTATCTTTCATTTTCAATTTGATGTGCATTTTTCCTTTTGAAGTGTCTTAAAACCCTAGCAAACTTGAGAAAATCATAACCCCCATTAGGTTAGGAGTTAGGTCCCCTCCTTTGGGAAGTGAACTTGTGCAGGGTTAGGGTTCCTTTGATCCCATTTTCAATTTTGTATCATGTTATTTGCTTCTGATTTTGAATTTTGTGTTGCATGTCATATATAAACCTTAATTCTTGCCTTCATTTGCATACATCTTTCATTTGCTTGCATACATGAACCTGCCATGGGATTTTGTGCATCCACATGACATATAAGACATCTTAGGACATATTAGAATCATGTTTGATCATTTCATCATTCATTTGCCATGTTATGCATTCATTCCATTTCATAAACCTTCATGAACTTTCATGGTTCAAAACATGCTTCATTTGCATCCTCATTCTTGTATGATCATCCACAACTCTTGACATGTGTTTGCATCATCTATTAGCATCATTAACATCATGTTTATGCTTCTGACTTTGGTTTTCATCTTTGCATTCATTTCATGTTCACTCCATTTCATTTCTTTTGCTAACTTTTCAAGTGGTAAGTACTTGAGAAGTGGATTTGCCTTCACTTCTCATAATCTTTTCTCATCCCTCTTCATGCATTCATTGCTGCATTTTACTTTTGTTCTAGAGTGAGCTTGCTCATTTATGCTCTTTCTCACTTTCTTTCTTCAAGCAACTTGTCTTCTTAAGTGAAGCAAGTTGTCTTGCTTCTCTCTGCTTCTTCCTCCTTTCATCTGCTTATTTCCTGGTGGCTTATCTCCTGAAGATCTTTTGCAAGCCTCATAAACCCTAGGGATACCCAAGAATGATAACAATTAGGGTTTGATTAGTCCCCCATTAGTTTTACCTTTGTGTTATCTTTGAGTCTTCTCTTCTCACCTCATAATCAAGGACTAAACCTTAAAGGTTTTAAGACTTTGTGGTTAGGGTTATGCCTGTATCCTTCTATTAGGATGGAGTGTATAACTTTAATCCTAAGTGTTAAACCCTCAATGTGTTTAAACCCTTTAATCAATCCACCTAATAATCACTAAGACATCAAGCTTGTAACTTGGGCCTTGCATTAGGGTTCTAATTCTTCCTTAATTGGTTAAGAAGGACTAACCCTAGTGTTAATGGACAAGTCCCCCTCAAGTTGTCTTGCAAACCATAAAATCCACTTCTTAATCCTACCATTAACTAAAATCCACTCTAATAAAGGCTTTGTTTTGTCATGAGGTTAATCCCTAATCATGGATTAAGTTGAGGAGCCTTCCTCAGCTTAAATGTTCTCATCTATTATCCTTCTATTAGGATGGTGTAATGAGTCCATTAAATCCCTGATTATGGATTAAACTCATTACTTAACACTAAACAAAAACTCCAAAAACATCTAAATAATCACAAGTAGGTTAATGATCTTAATCCTACATCATGGTGATTAAGTGTGAGGTGCTTACTTCATACTTAAGGTATTCTCATTACCCCTAATCAGAGGGAGGATGTGATGAGTTTACTAGCCCTTGGTTTAGGCCTAAGCTCATTAACTTATGACAAACTTCAAAAAAGCAATAAAAGATTGAAAACACAAAAACAAACAATAATCGTCTACTCCGGGATTCTTTTCTTATCTCATTCACTCACAAACGAGAACTCGCTTCTTCCGTCTAATGCAAGACAATTTGCACCTGAGCCAGACA
Source organism: Lathyrus aphaca (assembly GCA_963966055.1). Lineage (NCBI taxonomy): Eukaryota > Viridiplantae > Streptophyta > Magnoliopsida > Fabales > Fabaceae > Lathyrus > Lathyrus aphaca. The sequence continues at coordinate 170,276,322 of OZ014523.1, forward strand.
GGTCATACACTTGAGCATAGACAAGTAAGTAGTTCACAAGTCAATTTATCTTTCAGCCTCTTTGAGTCGAACTACGGTGTTATGACTTCCTCATTGCACGAGAGTATACGTAGGCATAACTTAACAGTTATCGAACAAATGTCTCTGTATATTCCCCCTCCTTCCAGCATTATTCTTTAAGCCTCATAGTCTTGAGCTTCACATTCTTTCCTTACACTGACACTCTCATATTTCACTTCACACTTCTCTTACACTGACACCTGTACATCCTTTTTCCAGCTCTTTTGCACACAAAATGGCACTGACACTACCCCTTTAAGCACAAACTTTCAAGCGTGGATCCCGTCGAGTACGACGGACAATCTGGGTGCTAATACCTTCCCAGGTTGTAACCAACCCCCTTTCTCAGTTTCTCTGGTTCGCGACCGTCTTATCCATATCTTTCTAGGTCTATGCAGCATTACCTTTCCTTCGGGATAAAAATGCCTAGCTGGCGACTCTTTTCTTTTGAGTTCAGCCTTTTGTGTTCTCTCTCCTTTCGCCGACCGTTCGCGTCTGTACCCCTTCTGACCTGGGTGTCATTTGGTGGGAGCGACAGCTTGGCGACTCTGTTGGGGACCCTTATACTTTAACCAGGGCTTCTGGTTCTTTTTGTGGGTTCCTCCTAGCGCTTGTTTGATTTGTGTTTACTGGGGTGTTATGTGCTAATTGTGTTCATTTATTTGCCTTATTTACTGCTTTATGTACAACTTTATTTATTGCTTTCCCTTACAGTTTTTCATATTTCATACTGTCATTATCATTGCTGGATCTGGCTTCTGTTTTGGTGGGTGGGGTTCCATTGAGAGTTTGAGGTCCTATACCTGGGACCTGAGTGACACCTAGGCTAGAGTGGTTCATATTCTTTCCCATTCCATTTCGGTCTGGTGCGGGAATATGAAACACGGTTCAGATATGGGTTTCTTCTTGAGAACTCTGTGCTACAGATTTCCTGTAGTGCTAGGGCTATCTGGGAAGCCTGCCAAGTCTGGATGACCCTTTTTATGACCTTCAGAAGTTGAGGTGAATTAGAGGAGGATCTTTTATGGTTATTGTAAACACTGTACCTCCGGGTTAGAAGTGTTTACACTCCCCATAACTGATCCAAGTCTGAGGATCCTTGTTCTAGAACACTACCTGTGAGGGGGTTGGGTTGTTTACAGGTTTGCAGGTACCCTTGGCCACATCATACCCTGTTTTTGTTTTGTTTAAGAGTACTCCACTTTGGACAGTTCTTGTGATTAACCCCGGACATGTGACTCTTTATTTGAGTCCCCCACCTTGGTTACTGGATTTCTAAGCCTCCATCTGGACTTTTTGAACATACATGGGCCTTGTATCAAGACAGATAATCAGATCCAGCTTGATCACAAACCCTTGCATATCATTTGCATATATCATCATTGTATCATTTAACATTTGTTTATTTGTTTTTCAGGGTATCCACATTATATCTAGTTTGGTTTTGACCCCTTCTTCTGCATAGACCTCTGCTTCATCAGTTATCTGCTTCAGCTATTTTCATCATCACCAGCCTTAGCCTGTCAGTGGCTCATTTCCAGCATCAGCCTGTGATCTTCATCAGCACTTATCTTCAGTTTCTTCAGCAGCATTCATGACTACTCCAAGGAAGAGTAACATATCCTATCATTTCTTTGAGCTTGTGTTGACTGGTATCAGGCAGGTCCAGTCACTTATCACACCTGACTACATCCCATTGTTTAGAGAGCATTATGGAGGTATCCTGGATATGGTTATGGACCTTGATCCTTCTCAGAGGAGCATGATCCACACATGCCTGCAGTTTTATGATCCTCCTTTGAGATGCTTCACCTTTCCAGACTTCCAGCTAGGGCCTCTGTTGGAAAAATTTTCTTCATTGATTGGAGTACTTGTCAGGGGCGAAATCCCCTTCAACCCAGAGATGCCTGCTCCCAGCAATGGAGAAGTAGCAAAAGCACTGTACCTGGAACCTACCTTGATTGAGCAAAGTATGACAACAAAAGCTGGAATCCCTGGTTTGCACTTGGACTTCTTGATTTCTCAGGCCATCCTAAAGGCCTCATTGGGAGAATGGAGGGCAGTCTGTGCACTGTTAGCCCTCAGCATATATGGGGCTATACTGTTTGCAGATGAACCCAAATTTGTCAGCAAGAATTCCATCCATCTGTTTCTTCTGAAGAACCCAGTGCCTACATTGCTGGGAGATTTCTACTACTCCATTCATCAGAGGAATGAGAAACAAAGGGGGAAGTTGGTGAGATGTTGTGCTCCTTTGTTTTACACCTGGCTGCTCAGACACCTACCTAAGTCAGATGCCTTCTTGAATCCTCATCAACAGAAGAATTGGGCCAAGAGGCTCATTGCTTTGACTTCAGATGATATCAGATGGTGCACCCAAAGCACCAAGGGCAAAGACATTATCACCAGCTGTGGACAATACCCAAATGTACCTCTGATAGGAGTGAAGGGTTGCATCAATTACAATCCTTTACTGTTTAAGAGACAACTGGGCTATGCTTTGGTTCACCCTCCCAGAGGGCAAGATTTAGCTGAGAACCTGTATGGTGAAGTGAAACCTAATTCAGCTGCTGTCAGACAAGCATCCTGGGCTTGGGACAACATTCAGACAAAGGGGATGGCTATTCTTGGAAGGTGTAATAATGTTGCTTCAGCCCAATACTATGACTGGTCCCGTACTAGAGCTCAGATTACCGGAATGCCTTTCACCTTGGAAGACATACCTGGGCCATCTACAGTACAGCCTGCAGCAACAGTTAGCCTGGAAGAATTTGAGAAGCTGATGGAAAGGAATGAGAATCTATCTCAAGCTTTGAAGAAGACTCTTTGGGAAAGGAGTGATGGTCGTCTGGATATTGAGAGATTGGAAAAGCTTAGGGTGGAGCATCTTGCCAAAATTAAGAAGACAGAGGATTACATAAGGAAGGTTAGGGCTGGGGAACAAATATTGAAGAATGCCTGTAAAGAAGCCAAGTTTCAGAAGGCTAGGACTGAGCTCTATCTGCAAGAGAGTCAGGCTAGGTGGGTCAGAATCACTGAAGCCCGTACACAAGAAGACCAGAAGACTCAAGCCAGGATTGAACAGTTAGAAGCCAATGAGAAGAAGCAGTAGGAAGCTTTGTTGGCAGCCCAGAAGGAGATTTTAGAGTTGAAGCTCAGAGCAGGGTTGAAGAGATCAAAGGACCAGGACAGGCATAAGAAGCTGACCCCTGCCATTGCTACCAGGAACCTTCTCATTAGGACTATTACAGAGCACCCAGCTGGTCCTGTGACTGAGGCACTCCTGAAGGAAGTCAAGGAGGATGAGTTTGGACTGGATGTCTGACTTTTTGTTTGTTGTTGTTTCCATTTGATGTACTTTTTCCTTTTTTGATGTATTTTGACCCTCCATGGGCATATGTGGTAAAACAAACTATGTATTGTTCACCATTTGTAATATATTTCAATTTGTTCTCATTTGGGTTTTCTCTCAACAACATCAAACATCTTCCTCGAGGTCTGGAAAGGTCAAAACCAAGAACCAAACCGGATACCTTGGAAAACAAATAAGCATACTGCATTGCATATTAACTTTTGTTTTGTTTTGTAGGTTTTATTATTTTGTTGTGATCTCAGGAAACATTGCTCGTCGCCGAGTGTTCCCTGTCAACCGCGCGCACCGGTACCCGACTCACAACAACCTTCCCGGTATTCAAATGGAACAAGTACAGCAGAATCTGACTGAGGTCAAAAATCAGATGGCTAATGAGAGAGTGGAGATGAGAAATCAGATGTCTCAATTCATGGCTGTGATGACTGGCCTGGCCCAGAGTCAAGAAAGGTTAAGAGAGCTGGTGGAAAGACAAACTCCTGAAGAGCCTCATCTTGGAACAGGAGGAACTAGTAACAATGAACGGGGCCAGCCTCGTATTGACCCACCAGTATTTGGACCTCATCTGGATCCAGAAGCTAACATCCCGAGAAATGTGCAAGGTAATACTGCTGGGGGGAGAATCTTACAAGAGGACCCCCAAGAAGAGCAGTTTACTGTTATGGGAGCTGGAGATGAAGTTTATGATAGGAGATTAGATGAGATTGCTGAGAAGTTGAGATCTCTAGAGTCTCAAAATTCTTTGGGCTTCGGTGTGATGGACATGGGGCTAGTGGATGGGGTGAGAATTCCCCACAAATTCAAACCCCCATGCTTTGAGAAGTACAATGGTACCTCCTGTCCTCGCACTCACCTGCAGTCTTTCCTAGGAAGACTCAAAGCTTATACTATGAATGAGAAGCTGTGGATGTTCTACTTTGAAGACAGCTTGACTGGGGCTTCAAGGGAGTGGTATTCACACTTGTCTAGAGCCACCATAAGATGCTGGAAGGATTTGGCGGAAGCTTTCATCCGACAATATCAATACAATCTGGACATGGCTCCTAACAGGACCCTTTTGATGGGAATGTCTCAATCTTCCCGAGAGAGCTTCAAGGAATATGCCCAAAGGTGGAGACAGCTTGCTGCTGCTGTCCAACCACCCATGTCAGAGAGAGAAATGGCTGATATGTTCATGAACACATTGCAAGGGACCTACATTGATAGATTGGCTACCTTTTCCTCTACCAGTTTTGCTGATGTGGTCATAGCTGGTGAGAGGATTGAGAGCCTCTTAAAGATGGGCAAGATCTCTGATAGTGGTGCAAGTTCATCCAGCAATCCCAGAAAGCCCTTTGTGGGACCCCGAAGAGCCGGTGAGACCAATTCCATTCATACAAGCAGGGGCGGACCTCAGTATGTTCACCGGTCAGTAGAAGTTGTTACTATTCCATCTCCGATTCCTCCACAAGCAGCATATCCTCAACAACAACAACCACAGTATCAATAACAAGTTCAGTATCCGCAACAGATAACCTACAACAACAACAATAACAACCAACAACAACGTCCTTTCCAACAAAGACCATCACAAGCAAACAGGGTAATTGACCCAATTCCCATGCCATATGCTGCACTCTTGCCACAACTCCTGAAACTCAACCTAGTTGAATTAAGGACATTGGCACCTCCAGATCCCACCAATTTGCCAAAGAACTATGATGCAAATGCCAGGTGTGCATTCCACTCAAACGCACCGGGGCATAATACGGAGAAATGTAGGGCCTTATAGATGAAAGTCCAAGATCTGGTGGACTCAAAAGCTCTCAACTTTGCACCTCCTCCGAATGTCACTAGAAATCCAATGCCTAGTCACAACGGTCCTAGGATTAATGCTATTGATGAAGGCAAACCATTCACCTTGATCACCAGTGTTGCACAAATTCGAACACCTTTGGTTGAAATCAAAGCTCAGCTTTTAGAATGCCAAATGTTCCCCGGGTGTGAGCTCGACTGTGGGTATTGCAATATTGCAGTCAATGGGTGTGAAAGGATGAGAGACGGCATAGATGGTCTTATTAAGGATGGTATCCTTCAGATTACGACAACGGCGCCTACAAATCCAACAATTCCTTCACCGGAAATCACAGATACTCCTACAACGTCAGTGACCATTGTGCCAACGGATTCTATTACAACTCCAACAACTGCTCAATCAATCACATCAGCGGAAACAAGTTCAGTCACCATCCCTGCTACAACTTCAACACCCATCCATTCAAAAGTACCTTCTACAACATCAGCAGCAATTGATGAAAGCGTCTCAACAGTTACAATATACTATGACCCTGCAAATGTACCTGCCAACAACTCACAAGATGTTACTCCTGTCAGAGCACCAGTTACCATATACTATGATCCACACACCATTGTCGTCCCCTCTGCAGCTGCTATCAGTCCAGTCACTATCACAGTGCCTGGGCCAATTCCTTATGAAAGCAGTAATGCCATCCCTTGGCATTATGGCTCAGATCTATACTGCGAGGGGCAGAAAATCACTTTGGAATCATCAACTTCTTCACCTCAGATTGACAATGTGGGGGTAGGCGGAGGCTTCACTAGAAGCGGACGTCTCTTTGCCTCGCAAATTCCAAGACCCATTGCCGAAGCAGAAGCTGCTGCTAAGGCCAAAGGGAAAAGCATGGTGCAAGAAGAACCATTTGCTAAAGAAGCTTTGAAGACTCCTTTTGATCAAGAGGTTGATGAATTCATGAGAATCATAAAGAAAAGTGATTACAAGGTGGTGGACCAACTTCACCAAACACCTTCCAAGATCTCCATATTATCATTGCTAATGTGCTCTGAGGCTCATCAGAACGCACTATTAAAGGTCCTGCACGCAGCTTACTTGCCGGAGGAGATTACTGTCAATCAGTTAGAAGCTGTGGTTGGAAATGTCAACGCTAGTAATGGACTAGGGTTTACCAACACTGATTTGACAACGGAAGGTCGCAATCACAACAAGGCTTTGCACATTACCTTGGAGTGTAAAGGTGCAGTTCTTTCTCACGTACTGGTGGACCCAGGGTCATCCCTCAATGTCCTGCCCAAGAAAGCCCTTGTGAAGTTGGAATATGATGGATTAGAACTACGCCCAAGAAACTTGGTAGTGAGAGCCTTTGACGGTTCTAAAAGATCAGTTCTGGGAGAAATAGAATTACCAATAATGATTGGCCCACAGGTTTTCAAAACGACCTTCTTTGTGATGGATATACAGCCTGCCTACAGCTGTCTATTGGGTAGACCATGGATATACGCCATTGGCGCCGTGACGTCAACCTTTCACCAGAAGTTAAAATTCGAGTGGGAAGGCCAAGTCATTACTATTTGTGGGGAGGAGGATATTTTTGTTAGCTAGCTGGCTACTTTCAAATATATTGAAATGGATGGGGAGATCCATGAAACCATGAGCCAAGGGTTTGAGGCCCTCAATATCAATGAAACATCTGCTGTACTTGGGACCTCCATCACATCATATCAGCAAGCCAGGAAGGTTGTTGAGGAAGGTACTGCCCAAGGCTGGGGCAAGCTGCTGCCCGTGGAGAAGAAAGAAGACTGATTCGGGTTGGGTTACAGACCAACTCGACAAGATCAACCAGAGGCTGCAAAGGAGCCCAAGTTTATTAGTGGGGGGATGCTAACCCCAGATGCTGTGAATAGCTTGGAAGATGAGTCAGAAGACGAACGCAACCTGGAAAGCTGGATACGTCCAAAGACCCCGGGGAGCCATGTCTCAAACTGGTCTTCCCAGGAAATTATAAGGGTTACTCCTGCAGAGTAATTATTATTTCCTGTATTTTTAAAGCATGCATCAAGTCCTGCATCTTGCCCAAGATGTCATGACTCATTTTGTAATCGGGCCATCTTGTATTTTGTGCAAAGATCAATTAATGAATATCAGGACATCTTTTGCAAATGAGTCTTTTCTTTTCCGCTCATTGTTTTTCATTTTTCACTTTTTGTACAAAAATAAAATGGCAATGTTTTTCAAAATAAATAACTTCGTTTTCACTTTTTTCTAAAAAAGATAAAACTGATCACTAAAATAAATAAATCTAAACCCTTGCAGAAAGTGCCCTCCAGACTGCACCGACAACAACACTGCTATGACTTCGTATGACTTTGACAATCCAATCAATCAAGCTGATGAAGGGGTTGAAGAAGATTATGAGCTACCTGAAGAGCTAGCTAGGTTGTTGAGTCAAGAGGACAAGGTTATCACTCCTCATCAGGAGGAGGTCGAAACGGTTAATCTTGGTACAGAAGAAGACTTGAAAGAAGTCAAGATCGGGGCCTGCCTGCAAAATTCAGTGAAAGAGCAACTGATTGACATGCTTCGGGAATATGTAGATGTTTTTGCTTGGTCTTATCAGGACATGCCAGGGTTGGACACCGACATTGTTATGCACAAGCTGCCGCTGAAAGAAGATTGCCCACCAGTAAAACAGAAGTTGCGCCGTACTCGCCCAGATATGGCAATGAAGATAAAAGAAGAAGTACAAAAACAGTGGGACGCCGGTTTCCTTGCAGTGACTAGCTATCTGCCATGGGTTGCTAATATTGTACCTGTGCCTAAGAAGGATGGCAAGGTGAGAATGTGTGTGGATTACCGGGACCTGAACAGAGCCATCCCGAAAGATGACTTCCCTTTACCTCACATTGATGTATTAGTCGACAATACGGCTCAGTTCTCGGTGTTCTCCTTCATGGATGGATTTTCAGGATACAATCAGATCAAGATGTCACCTGAAGACATGGAGAAGACAACTTTCATCACACCCTGGGGCACATTCTGTTATAAGGTGATGCCATTCGGAATGAAGAATGCTGGTGCCACTTATCAACGGGCTATGGTAACATTATTCCACGACATGATCCACAAGGAAATTGAATGTTATGTGGATGACATGATTGCCAAGTCCCTCACAGAAGAAGATCACCTGGTGAATCTGTTAAAGTTATTCAAGCGTCTGAGGAAGTACCAGTGGAAGTTAAACCCCAACAAATGCACATTCGGGGTGCGATCCGGCAAGCTGCTGGGATTTATTGTAAGTGAGAAAGGGATTGAAGTTGACCCTGATAAAGTCAAAGCCATTCAAGAAATGCCTGCACCGAGGACTGAAAAAGAAGTTCGGGGGTTTCTAGGTAGATTGAACTACATTTCAAGGTTCATATCTCACCTTACAGCTGTCGCTCCCGATAAGTGGGACCGGGCCCAGATAAAGGTACAGACGCGAACGGTCGGCGAAAGGGACAATGAGAACACACAGCCGTGAACTCACTGGAGATGAATAGAGTCTCCAGCTAGGCATTTTTATCCCGGAGGAAAGGCAATGCTGCATAGACCTAGAAAGATATGGATAAGATGGTTGCGAACCAGAGAGACTGAGAAAGGGGGTTGGTTACAACCTGGGAAGGTATTAGCACCCAGATTGTCCGCCGTACTCGACGGGATCCACGCTTAAAAGATTTGTGTTTTAAAGGGGTAGTGTCAGTGCAATCTGCGTATAAAAGAGCTGGAAAAGGATGTACAGGTGTCAGTGTAAAAGAATTGAAGTGTAAAAATGTATAGTGTCAGTGTAAGAAAGGAGTGAAATGCTCAAGATCATGAGGCTAAAGAATGAAGCTAGAAGGAGGGGGAATATACAGAGACTTTTGTTCGATAATTGTTAAGTTATGCCTACGTATCCTCTCGTGCAATGAGGAAGTCAGAAACCGTAGTTCGACCCAAAGAGACTGAAAGATGAATTGACTTGTGAACAGCTTACTTGTCTATGCTCAAGTGTATGACCTGTCTGGCTCAGGTGCGAACTGTCTTGCATTAGACGGAAGAAGCGAGCTCTCGTTTGTGAGTGAAGGTGATGAGAAAAGAATCCCGGAGGAGACGATTATTGTTTGTTTTTGTGTTTTCAGTCTTTTATTGCTTGTGGATGTTTGTCATAAGTTGATGAGCTTAAGTCTAAACCAATGGATTTAGTAAACTCATCACATCTTCCCTCTGATTAGGGGTAATGAGAGTACCTTAAGTGTGAAGTCAGATTCTCACACTTAATCACCTTTGGTGTAGGATTAAGATCATTAACCTACTTGTGATTATTTAGATGTTTTTGTGGTTTTTGTTTAGTGGTAAGTAATGAGGTTAAGCCATAATCAAGGATTAAACAGACTCATTACACCATCCTAATAGAAGGATAATAGATGAGAATGTTTAAGCTGAGGAAAGCTCCTCAACTTAATCCATGATTAGGGATTAAACTCATGACAAAACAAGCCTTTGATTAAGTGGATTTTATTTAGTGATATGATGATGAAGTGGATTTTATGATTTGTAAGACAACTTGAGGGGGACTTGTCCATTAACACTAGGGTTAGTCCTTCTTAACCAATTAAGGAAGAATTAGAACCCTAATGCAAGGCCCAAGTTACAAGTGTGATGTCTTGATGATTATTAAATGAATTGATTAAGAGATTTAAACACATTAAGGGTTTAACACTTAGGATTAAAGTTATACACTCCATCCTAATAGAAGGATGCATGCATAAGCTTAATCACAAAGCCTTAAAGCCTTTAGGGTTTAGTCCCTGATTATGAGGTGAGAAGAGAAGACTCAAAGAGACACAAAGGTAAAAAAACTAAGTGGGGAGACTAATCAAAACCCTAATCATTGTCATACATGGTTGTTCCTAAGGTTTGTGAGGTTTTCAAGAGAAGTCTTCAATGGAACCACCAGGAAGCAGATGAAAGGATCAAGAGAAGCAAAGCAACTTGCTTCATTCAAGAAGTCAAGTCACTTGAAGAAAGAAAGTGGGAAGAAGAAGAATGAGCAAGCCCAAACTCAAACACATATAAAAATGCAGCATGGATGCAAGAGAGAGATGAAGAGAAGTTATGAGAAGTGAAGGCAAATTCACTTCTCAAAGCCACTTACCACCTGAAAAGTTAGAAAAGAAAGTGCAATGCAATGCAAAATGAGATGAGATGGTATGATGTAAATCAAAACCAGAAGCATGTTTATGATGATAATGATGCTATGAAGTGATACAAACCAGAAACAACACATGTGGATGATCATACAAGCTTATGAATGCAAATGAAGCAAGTTAAGAACCAAGAACATACATGAAGAGTTATGAGATGCATATGGCATACAACATGACAAATGCAAGGTGCAATGATCAAACATGCTTTCAATATGTATTATGATGTTAAATGAATCAAATGGAGGCATGGAATGTCATGGCAAGTCATGTTATGCAAGGAAATGCAAGATGGATGCATATGGAAGCCCAAATTAGGGTTTATGAACAATGCAACAAACAAAAACCAAAACCAGAAGCAAACAACATTATAAAAAAATTGAAAATACCCTCAAAGGATCCCTAATCCTATACTAACTCACTGCCCAAAGGAGAGGTTTCAACTCCTAACCAAATTCAAGTTATGGTTTTTCTAAGTTTTCTAGGGTTTTAGGGTTCCTAAACAAGAAAAATGCCAAACAAATTGAAAATGAGAGATCAAATCATGGCCATTTAATCTCACAAACTACATGCTAAACACAATGCAATGCAAGAAGAATCAATGTCCAACTCTTTAGGGTTAGGCAGAAATGATTTTTGGAAGTTTGGATCAAAATAATGCATAAAAATGATTTTAATTCAATGAAAAATTCTCAAAATGCATCAAGATCAAAAAAGAAATTTGGTTTGAAGGTTGGACAATGTTTCTAAATGTCTTAAAACATTTCATGAATTTTTGGTGATTTTTAAATACCTAAAAGTATTTTTAATAAATTAATTTTCATTAATCAATTAAAAATAAACTTTTAAATATTTAAAAATAATTTTTTAATGCTAAAAATAAAAATAAAAATATTTTTGTGTCTTAAAAATTAATGAAACTCTTGGTAAAAAATTTCATAATTTTTAAAGCCTTTTTGCTATTTTTAATAAATTGTATAAAACAAATGAATTAAATATGAAAATAAAATGAATTTAAATGGAAAAGGAAAAAGTCAGCCAATCTAATGGCTGAGATTCAAACCCCAGGACGCGGGAGCTGACCACGCGCGCAAACGAACGGACCACATTCAAACTCAGCTAATTAATGCTTATGCCCTAATGACACCCTTAATTACTTTCAGGCGACCGAAACAGTGTTCCGGTCGTCTTCTCCGATCACCCCAAAACCCAATCTCACTCTAAACGCTTCTAAAATGAAATCTAAAAACACAGGAATGATCCCCACTCACTCACGAATCAAAACCCCCAATCAAAACATATTTATCACTCCTAAAATGGCTGAATCGAAGTAAACAAAATCTAGGGCAAAAAGTTTCAGAAGCATGTTAAACTCTCATCTCTCCACCATTTTCAAAACTAATGACATCAGGATGATCAGGAGAACATATAGAATCTATTTAGAACTTAATTAAAGGTTTCTGGAAAAAATGTTCTTGAGCTACCTGAGTTTCGAAGCTTTCAGTTCACAGCTTTCTGGGTGCTTTCCTGCTTGCAATCAACTCCACTTGACCTCCTGAGAAGCTTTCAATGCTTGGAAAGAGTTTGTGATGGCTGGTTTTGAGGTTTGAACAAGTTCTGTTCAATGGAGGGCAGAAATCGTATTTGTGATTCTGGGGGTTTTAGGCTATGGTGATGGATGCTTTTTGATCAGAGGAACAGGTTGAGTTGATCTATGAAGTGGGTTTGTGTGTTTGTGGCTTGTTTTCTGAATTTCGAAGTTTTTTGCTCCAAGGGTGGAAAATGGGAATGTGATGCTATGGCTTGCTTAAGGCTTGCTTGTTGTATCAAATGGTTGGCATTTTGTTTGTATAAATTAATCCCATTGGTCAGATGATGTGACTTGGCCTTTTGTGATAGGTATGCTAGCTTTTGCAAAAAGTCCACTCTTGTGTAAGAGAAAGCATGGGCAACTTCTAGCCAAGTACAAGGGCTGTGGGCTGCGCAGCATGGTGAGGGGAAAGGCTAGGGCTGGTTCAGCATCCAAGGCATCAAGTGGATGGAAGTGTTATGATGGTTTTGCAACTTGATCACCTTTGGTTCACATGGAAATATCTTGCTTCACAAACCATGAAACATGTGATCTTTTGGTTCAAATCTGATTTTTAGAACTTGTATGATGCTTGCATATTGGTTTGATATGAACTAGAAGTCACAAATGCCTTGGTACAAAGTTTTTGCAAGTTTTCCATTTGGTGCATATTTTGAAAATTAGTGATTTTTGCCAACTTTGTCACACCATAACCTTTGATCCAAAATGAATTAGGTCATGTTCTTGTACTTTTTGAAAAGGGAAAGATCTAATCTACAACTTTCATGACCAAAGTTTTTCCATTTGAAGCATTTTTGGATCAAAAAGCAAGGGTTGAAAAAGTTGCATAAAATGACATTTCATTAAAAGTCAACCATGCCCTAAAAAGTCAACTTTGCAAAAACTTGTAATTCTTGAATTTTGTGAACTTCAACCTTCTTACATGATCAAATAAAGATCAAATACACTCAAAATGATGAAGATCAACCCTTGGTTGGGTCATTGGGGGCCTCAGATGCCCTGATTTTGCACTGACTTGTCTGAAAAGTCAACTCTTGATCAGATGACTTCCCCATGGAATTTCTTCATGAAAATTGATATGCATACTCCCTATACCCTATAGAGACCAAAAGAAACAAGAATGACCAAAAAATTTGGAGTTATGGCCTTTGAAACCAAAACCCTAATTTTAGGTCAACTGTGTAGTTAAACCTGGCTCTGCATCCATACCAATCCCAGTTCTTGTGATTCTTTGACATCCTTGACTTTGAGAGGATATAATATGATGCTTGAATATCCATGGACCTCTTTGAAGTGATTGATGACCTTTGGAATGGCTCAAGAGGCTCTTGGACTGCTCAGATCACAAACCCTAGGTGCAGATGACTTAGAAACAATGCAATGACTCAAAAATGGAATATGAAATGGTATGATTGTGTTTATGCATATGAAATGATCACAAGACATGTTGTGAATGGGTGAGGGCAAATTTGGGGTGTTTACAGCTGCCCCTATTCAAACATGAGTTAGCTGTGCAGGATGTAAGCGAAGGCTTATCAGGCAAACAGGATAACTTGTGGTTGAATACCAAAGACAGTCCAAAATTTGCACTCACAAAATGAAGAAGAAAAGGGATATAGATTGTAAAGGAAAATAAAGTATATTGTAAAGTGTGGGCGACGGAGGACGACCGTCGAGCAGAGGACGACTGCTGGGTAAAGAGCAATGACGGGGACGGCCGACATGCTGGGAAAGGTGCGGAGAATAAAGCAATGACGGGGACGGCCGACATGCTGGGGATAAAAGAATTATGATGGGGACGGCCATCAGGTAAAGTTGTAAAATTCTCTGGGGGTTAATGAAACATGACGGGGACGGCCATCAAGTTCACAAAGCAAAGTAACCAACGATGGGGACGGCCATCGGGCTAAAAAAGAAAAGGGACCACGACGGGGACGGCCATCGGGTTAAAGAATAAATGAAATAAACAGATGATGGGGTACGGCCATCAAAGGCGAAGGACGATCACCTAGCAGGGGACGGCTGCTCTGTTGGGTTAAGATGAGGGACAGTCATCTAAGGTGGAGGACGACCACCTGGCAGGGTACGGCTGCCGAAAATATCGCGACATAGGACAAATGCCGGATAAAAGGTCAACGATGGGGACGGCCATCGGATGAGCATGATGGAGGACGACCATCAAGAGGTGGAGGACGACCACCTAGCAGGGGACGGCTGCTCTCAAGGTTTGTCTTGACATAGAACGAATGTCAGATAACCAAAATCAACAATGGGGACGACCATTGGATAAAATGATGAAGGACTATCATCAAAAGGTGGAGGACGACCACCTAGCAGGGGACGGCTGCTAAAAATATCAACGATGGGGACGGCCATCGGGCGAGCATGATGGAGGACGACCATCAAGAGGTGGAGGACGACCACCTAGCAGGGTACGGTTGTTCTCGGGGTTTATCATGACACAGGACGAGTGTCAGATAAAAAGGAAAAAATTGTTTTGGCGATCTACTGGGGAGAGGTAAACACGGACGAGTGTTTATATCCAAGAAACAAAAGATATAAGTGTTTAGATGCTGTGTATAGATTAAAGATGCGGACGAGCATCCTTAAGACTTCGATACGGACGAATATCGGATAGAAACAAATACTGACGCGTGTTCAAAGGTGATGATACGGACGAGTATCAACTGGTTAACAGAGAACACGGACGAGTGTTGAATCTGAGAGGATTCTTCTGGGGAATAGTAGACACAGGCGAGTATCTATATTCAAGAAGACAAAAGTGTTTGACATAGTGTATGGATTAAAGATGCGGACGAGCATCCTTAAGACTTATGATACGGACGAGTATCATGTAGAAACAAACTCTTGACGCATGTTCTGAGATGATGGTACGGACGAGTACCAACTGGTTAACAAAGAACACGGACGAGTGTTGACTCCGAGGGGATTTGGGTGGTATATACAAAACACGGACGAGTATCTGTATAAGAGTGATTGGTATATAGATGAGTATTTAACTGCTGGGGTGAGCGACACGGACGAGTGTCAAAAGGAGAAGAGTGTAATATGAACAAATATCTGATATACAAAGTGTAGGTGACTGCGCTGGGGATATGACACGGACGGGTGTCAAAGGACTGTTATATGTGAGTATATGTGAGTGCAAAGAGGACGTCTTTGGCTTTCTGCTGGGGTTATGACACAGATGGGTGTCAAAAAGTATCTGTAATACGAGTGTTATTATTTGCACAGAAAGTTCGGGTGACTTTATTGGGGAGTGATGACACGGACGGGTGCCAAAGAGAGTATATATACTGGTGTTTGTGAATGTGAGGCAACTGATTTTGCTGGGGAATCCGCTGGGGATATGGGGGAAGTGCTCTGTATATTGTTGAAATGTCATTACAAATGTTGATTCGAAACACGGCTTATGATTATGCTATATGTTTGATTTTTGCTGTAATGCTCCGTGTTAGACGGAATGCTACGCTTTGTGGGTGAATATGATGCGAATGCCATGATTATGCAAAAGGTCCCAAACCGGGACTCGGATCCCGTTGCTATGAAGATCTCCGGTCAATCTGGTTTGAGATGGACATCCCAGCTGGGGATGAGATTGTTGTTAGATCCGATGAGATGTTTCTGCTTGGGGAAATGGGTCAATGATAGACCTATTCCAATAAATGAGAGACCCAGCTGGGGTTTGTAGAAGCTTTCGTCACTCTGTTGTGATTCCTTCGTGCGCCGCTCTTCTGGATAGAGGCTGAAACTCTGTGGGGAGATGGTTCTCTGTCTTTTGCGTTTGGCCGAGGAAGAATGATTGGCAACTCGGCTGGGGGAAACAATAAGTGGTAACTCAGCTGGGGAGAAAGCACTTCGGGTGCTAAAACTGAGTGTTGCCTTGTTAGCTTGCTGGGATGAAGCTTTCATGCCCCACGTTGCGCTTTGGATACCTGCAATCCTGCAAAGATAGAAACGCACAAGTATTCCCAGGGTATCCTTTACTGGATTCCGTCATAGGAGCTTTAGACACCCCTGAGAGTAAACATATTTCCTGCAAGCACGTGTTTTTTACTTTTGAAAGTAAACATTTGTACTCTATGCAATCAGTTTTTTAGACATCAGACATTTTCTTGCAAAAAAAAAAATGTACGAAACGAGACATGACTGAAAATCTGATTTTATTAATTCATATGCCCTGAATTGGCGAGATACAGTCAGAGAAACAAATCCCCTGAAATGAGGAGATCGTTACAAATTGAGAAACAAAATGCTGGCAACGTTGACGACGCTTTAAGGAGCTTCCTCTTCACTATGACTCGTATGACTTTTGACGTTCTTCTCATCTTGCTTTCTGAAGAATGTTGATTCTGATTGAAGCTTGATCCTTTCAGAGCTTACCAAGTTGTAAACGATACAGACGAATTCAGAATGCAGTTGTTCGCTTATTCCCTTATTTTGCATGGATCGCCCTTTCGGGTTTTCAATCCATCGGGATACCCACTTTTGCCTGAGCTGTCCAATGCGGCTTTTCAACTCAGCGGGTGTTCGTTTTTGTTTATTTTCCCTTATTTTTGCCCGAGTCTTTTATTCTGTTTTTGACTCGCCGGGATGCCCTATTTTTCCCTGGACTTACATTCTGTTTTTATGTCCAGCGGGTCTTTTATGCGAAGTATTTTTTAACTGCATCTGAATTCACAGGGGACGGGAAATCTTCACCATCCATGGTGCTGAGCATCAGTGCTCCACCAGAGAAAACTTTCTTTACCACAAATGGTCCTTCATAATTTGGAGTCCATTTGCCCCTGTGGTCTGTATGAGGAGGGAGGATCCTTTTCAGCACAAGATCTCCTACTTGGTACTCTCGGTGCCTGACTTTCTGATCGAAGGCTTTCTTCATTCTCTTCTGATACAACTGCCCATGATAGATTGCAGCCAATCTTTTCTCTTCAATCAGACTCAGTTGTTCGTATCGGGCCCGAACCCATTCTGCTTCACTCAGTTTAACATCCATCAATACCCATAAGGAGGGTAATTCAACTTCAACCGGTAGGACTGCCTCCATACCATACACAAGCTGATACGGTGTTGCCCCAGTGGATGTTCTGATTGACGTGCGGTACCCATGCAAGGCAAATGGTAGCATTTCATGCCAGTCTTTATAAGTGACTACCATCTTCTGCACATTCTTCTTGATATTCTTATTTGCTGCCTCAACAGCGCCATTCATCTTTGGCCTGTAAGGAGAAGAGTTGTGATGTTGAATTTTGAAGTCCCGACATAGTTCTGCCATCATTTTGTTGTTCAAGTTGGAACCATTATCAGTAATGATTCGCTCGGGAACTCCATATCGACAGATGATATCTCTTTTCAGAAATCTGGCTACCACTTGTCTTGTAACATTTGCATATGATGCTGCTTCGACCCACTTGGTGAAATAGTCAATAGCAACCAGGATGAATCTGTGGCCATTCGAAGCAGTCGGTTCAATCTTGCCAATCATGTCAATGCCCCACATAGAAAAGGGCCAGGGTGAAGACATCACATTCAGAGGATTGGGAGGCACATGCACCTTATCCGCATAAATCTGGCATTTATGGCATTTCCTGGCATAGGCACAACAGTCAGCATCCATTGTGATCCAGTAATAACCTGATCTCAGCAACTTTTTAGCCATGGCATGCCCTCCAGCATGGGTACCAAAGGATCCTTCGTGCACTTCATGCATTAACAAATCTGCTTCTGTCTTGTCGACGCATCTGAGGAGTACCATATCAAAGTTTCTCTTATACAGGGAACCATCAGTGTTCAGAAAGAAACTACCAGCAAGCCTTCTCAAAGTCTTCTTATCATTGGAAGATGCCCCAGGCGGGTATGTCTGATCCTCCAAGAAGCACTTAATGTCATGGAACCAAGGCTTATTATCTTTAACAACATCTGCTGCGAACACATATGCTGGTCTGTCCAGTCTGGACACTGAGATCTGAGGTACAAAGTTGGTAGCCTGAACTTTGATCATGGATGAAATGGTAGCCAAAGCATCTGCAAACTGATTCTCGTCCCGAGGGATATACTCAAGCTTGACTGTTGTAAAGAAAGTCAATAACCTCCTTGTATAATCCCTGTAAGGTATCAGATGATCCTGGTGGGTGTACCATTTGCCGTTGGTTTGATTGATTACCAAAGCTGAATCTCCGAATACAGTCAATGTCTTGATCCTGAGGTCAATGGCTTCCTCAAGACCCATAATGCAAGCTTCGTATTCAGCTTCGTTGTTAGTGCAGTTGAAAGTGAGTTTTGCCGAGAAAGGCATGTGAACTCCTTTTGGTGTAACGAGTACTGCACCAACACCACGACCATTCATATTAACAGCCCCATCAAACATCATAGTCCACTCTTCTTCCGGGTCGGGCCCTTCAGTGTGAATAGGCTCTTCATGATCTTTTGTTTTTACGAACATGATGTCTTCATCATGGAAGTCAAACCTCATAGGCTGGTAATCATCAATGGGTTGCTCAGCAAGATATTCAGACAATACACTGCCCTTGATGGCTTTCTGAGATGTGTATTGGATGTCATACTCTGTGAGGATCATTTGCCATCTTGCAACCCGTCCGGTAAGAGCTGGCTTCTCAAATATGTACTTAACTGGGTCCATCTTTGAGATCAACAGAGTAGTGTGGGTCAACATATACTGTCTCAGTCGGCGAGCAGCCCACGCTAAAGCACAACAAGTTTTCTCGAGCAGTGAATAACGTTGTTCACAGTCGGTAAACTTTTTGCTTAGGTAGTATATTGCATACTCTTTTCGACCAGACTCGTCATGCTGGCCTAGCACACACCCCATTGACCCTTCTAATACTGTCAAGTACATTATCAGAGGTCTTCCTTCAACTGGAGGCATAAGGATTGGAGGCTCTTGTAAGTATTCCTTGATCTTGTCAAAAGCCTTCTGGCAGTCTTCATTCCACCTGACCGTCTGTTCTTTTCTTAACAATTTGAACAAGGGTTCACAGGTTGCCGTAAGGTGAGATATGAACCTTGAAATGTAGTTCAATCGTCCTAAGAACCCTCGAACCTCTTTCTCTGTCTTCGGTGCAGGCATCTCTTGGATGGCTTTGACTTTATCAGGGTCAACCTCAATCCCTTTCTCGCTTACAATAAAACCCAGCAGCTTATCGGATCGCACCCCGAATGTGCACTTGTTGGGGTTCAATTTCAGTTGATATTTCCTCAGACGCTTGAACAACTTGAGCAGATTTACCAGATGGTCTTCTTCAGTAAGGGACTTGGCAATCATGTCATCCACATAACATTCGATTTCCTTATGGATCATATCGTGGAATAATGTTACCATAGCCCGTTGATATGTTGCACCGGCATTCTTGAGCCCAAATGGCATTACCTTGTAGCAGAACGTGCCCCAGGGTGTGATGAAGGTTGTCTTCTCCATGTCTTCAGGTGACATTTTAATCTGATTGTATCCTGAAAATCCGTCCATGAAGGAGAATACCGAGAACTGAGCCGTATTATCCACCAATACATCGATGTGAGGTAATGGGAAATCATCCTTTGGGCTGGCTCTGTTCAGATCCCGGTAGTCAACACACATTCTTACTTTGCCGTCTTTCTTAGGCACGGGTACTATATTAGCAACCCATGGCGGATAGCTAGTTACAACAAGGAACCCGGCGTCCCATTGCTTTTGTACCTCTTCCTTGATTTTCATTGCCATGTCCGGGCGAGTACGGCGCAGCTTCTGTTTAACCGGCGGGCATTCTTCTCTCAAAGGCAGCTTGTGCACAAAATGTCGGCGTCCAACCCTGGCATGTCTTGATAAGACCAAGCAAACACGTCCACATACTCTTGAAGCAGGTCAATCAGTTGTCTCTTCACTGAGTCTTGTAAGCAGGCCCTGATTTTAACTTCTTTCACGTCTTCATCTGTACCAAGATTGATCGTTTCAACCTCCTCCTGGTGAGGAGTAATAACCTTTTCTTCTTGCCTTAACAACCTGGCTAGCTCTTCAGGAAGCTCATACTCTTCTTCAACCCCTTCATCATCTTGATTGATTGGATTGTCAAAGTCATACGAAGTCATAGCCGTGCTGTTGTCGGTGCTGTCTGGAAGGCACACTCTGCAATGGTTCAGTTTGTTCATTTTAGTGATTTGATTTTAATCTTGTTTAAAAAGTGAAATAAAGTTGTCATTTTGAAAACACTGCCATTTATTTTTTTGTACAAAAAGAAAAATGGAAAAACAGTGAGCGGGAAAGAAAAAGACTCATTTGCAAAAAGATGTCTGATATTTCATTAATTAATCTTGTTGCACAAAAAGTACAGATGACCCGATTACAAAATGAGTCTTGTCATCTTGGGCAAGATGCAAGACTTTGATGCATGCTATAAAATACAGGAAATAATAATTACTCTGCATGAGTAACTCTTATAATTTCCTGGGAAGACCAGTTCGAGATACTGCTCCCCGGGATCTTTGGACGGATCCAACTCTCCAGGTTGCGGTCGCCTTCATCCTCGTCTTCCAAATTGTTGACAGCATCAGGGGTGAGCATCCCCCACTAACAAAGTTGGGCTCTTTCGCAGCCTCTGCTTGATCTCGTTGAGTTGGTTTGTAACCCAACCCAAATCTATCCTCTTTCTTCTCCACCGATAACAGTTTGCCCCAGCCTTGGGCGTTTCCTCCTTCAACAACCTTCCGGGCTTGTTGATATGATGTCATTGAGGTTCCAGGTACAGCAGATGTTTCATTTATGTTCAAGGCTTCGAAACCTTGGCTCATTGTTTCATGGATCTCCCCATCCATCTCAATGTATTTATAGGTAGCCAGGTGGCTGACAAAAATATCCTCCTCTCCACAGATTGTAACGACTTGACCCTCCCACTCGAATTTTAACTTCTGGTGAAGGGTTGAGGTCACGGCGCCAGCGGCGTGAATCCATGGCCTACCCAATAGACAGCTGTAGGCAGGCTGTATATCCATCACGTAGAAGGTCGTTTTGAAAGTTTGCGGGCCAATCGTTATGGGCAACTCGATCTCTCCCAGAACCGATCTCTTAGAACCATCAAAGGCTCTCACCACCAGGTTGCTGGGACGCAACGCCAATCCGTCATACTCTAGCTTCACAAGGGCTTTTTTAGGTAAGACGTTGAGGGATGACCCCGTGTCTACCAGCACATGGGAAAAGACTGCACCTTTACATTCCATGGTTATGTGCAAAGCCTTGTTATGGTTGCGGCCTTCCGTAGTCAAATCAGTGTTGGTGAACCCTAGTCCATGACTAGCATTGACATTTCCAACCACAGCTTCCAACTGATTGACGGTGATCTCTTCAGGCACATAAGCTGCGTGCAAGACTTTTAGTAGTGCATTCCGATGAGCTTCGGAGCACATAAGCAATGATAGGATTGAGATCTTGGAAGGCGTCTGATGAAGCTGATCCACTATTTTGTAATCACTTTTATTGATGATTCTCATGAACTCATCAACTTCTTGATCAAAGGGTGTTTTCAAAGCTTCTTTAACAATCTGCTCTTCCTGCACCAAGCTTTTTCCTTTTGCCTTGGCAGCAGCTTCTGCTTCGGCAGTGGGTCTTTGAATTTGTGGAGCGAAGAGACGTCCGCTTCGAGTGAAGCCTCTGCCTCCTCCCACATTGTCTATTTGTGGTGCAGGGGTTGATGATTCAAAAGTGATTTTTTGTCCTTCGCAGTACAGGTCAGAGCCGTAATGCCAGGGGATGGCATTACTGCTTTCATAAGGTACTGGTCCAGGCACCGTGATAGTGACTGGACTGATTGCAGCTGCGGAAGGAATTGTGATAGTCTGTGGATCGTAGTATATCGTGACTGGTGCTCTGGTGGGAGCAGCACTTTGTGAGTTGTAAGCTGAATTATCCTCTGGATTGTAATAAATTGTAACGGTTGAGACATCTTCATTGTTTGTTGCTGATGTTGTAGGAGACATTATTGGAAGGATGGGTGTTGTTGTTGTAGGAGATTCAAAATGAAGTGGTGCTGAAATTGTAGAAGGAACATTTGTTGATATCTGGTCAGTTGAAATGACAGATGGAACATTTGTTGATGAAGCTGAAGAATTGTCGGGAACAATGGTTGTTGCAGTTGTAGGAGATACTGGAATTGTTGCTGATGAGATTGCTGGATTTGTAGGAAATGATGTGGTGATCTGAAGTTGGCCACTCTGAATGAGACCATCTATGCCATTCCTCAAATTATCGCACCCATTTACTGAAATATTGCAGTAAGCACACCCTAACTCACACCCCGGGAACATTTGACATTCAAGGAGTTGAGCCTTAATCTCCACCAACGGTGTCCGAATCTGACCCACACTGGTTATTAAATAAGACGGCTTGTCTTCTTCAATAACATTGATTCTGGGACCTCCGTGGTGTGGCATAGGGTTCTTATTGACATTGGGTGGTGGTGCGAAATTCAAGGCCTTAGAGTCTACCAGGTCTTGTACCTTCATGTGCAAGGCTCTGCACTTTTCTGTACTGTGGCCAGGTGCATTTGAGTGAAAAGCACATCTGGCGTTGGAGTTATAATTCCTGGGCAGACTATTGGGATCTGGAGGTGCCAACGTCCTTAGCTCAACCAGGTTGAGTTTCAGGAGTTGTGGCAGCAATGTAGCATATGGCATAGGGATCGGATCGATCACCCTATTGGCTTGAGATGGCCTCTGCTGAAATGGCCTTTGCTGATTGTTGTTGTTGGTGTTGTTGTAGTTTCTTGGAGGGTACTGAGCTTGTTGATGGTACTGAGGTTGTTGCTGATAGTTTTGCTGCGGAGGTTGACAAGCTGGTTGTGGATGAGCTGGAGCGGGAATGGTGACTGCTGCTACAGACCTGTGAACATACTGGGGTCTGCCCCTGTTGGTGTGGATGGCATTGGTCTCGCCAGTTCTTCTTGGGCCTGTAAAAGGCTTCCTTGTATTGCTGGACGAGCTGGCACCGTTGTCAGAAATTTTTCCCATCTTTAACAGGCTCTCAATTCTCTCTCCAGCTATGACAACATCTACAAAGCTAGTTGAAGAGAAGGCAGCTAGCCTGTCAATGTATGTTCCCTGGAGGGTGTTCATAAACATATCTGCCATTTCGCTCTCAGACATAGGTGGCTGAACAGCAGCAGCCAATTGCCTCCATCTCTGGGCGTACTCTCGGAAACTTTCTCTTGATGACTGTGACATTCCCATTAGGAGGGTCCTGTTGGGTGCCATATCTAAGTTGTACTGATACTGTCTGATAAAGGCCTCTGCCAGGTCCTTCCAACACCTGATAGTTGCTCTTGTCAGATGAGAGTACCATTCTCTTGACGCTCCAGTTAAGCTATCCTCAAAATAAAACATCCAGAGCTTCTCGTCCATGGTGTAAGCCTTCAGCCTCCCCAGAAATGATTGCAAGTGGGTCCGGGGGCATGAAGTCCCGTTGTATTTTTCAAAACAAGGAGGCTTAAACTTATGGGGAATCCTGACCCCGTCTACCAAGCCCATGTCCATTACATCGAAACCCAAAGAGTTTTGAGACTCTAAGGATCTTAATTTCTCAGCTATCTCATCCAGCTTTCTGTCATAAGCTTCTTCCCCAGCACCAATTACTGTAAACTGATCCTCCTGGGGGTCTTCTTGCAGTACCCTGCCTGCAGTGGCAGTCCCTTGAACATTTGCAGGAATGTTGATCTCTGGATGAAGATGGGGTCCAAATACAGGGGGGTGACATGAGGTTGGACCCTCTCATTATTGCTTGTGCCAGCAGTCCCTATATGGGGATCTTCTTGATTTTGCCTTTCCACCATGGCTCTCAATCTTTCTTGGCTCTGAGCCATGTTGTTCATCACTTCCATAAACTGCGTCATCTGCGTTCTCATTTCCAATCTTTCGTTTGCCATTTGATTTCTGACCTCTGTAAGGTCCTGTTGTACCTGATCCATTTGTATGCCCGGAAGGTTGTTACGGGTTGGATATCGGTGCGGACGGTTGAGGGGAAATACTCGGCGTCGAGCAATAGTTCCTTAACATCACAACAAAGTTAGTAACAATAAAACAAAAACCTACAAAACAAACAAAGGGTTAGCATGCAATGCAGTATGCTTATTTGTTTTCAAGGTATCCGGCTTGGCATTCAGTTTTGACCCTTCCAGACCCTTGAAGATGCTGTTGATGTTGCTTTCGAAGTAAACTCGGATGGAACAAACTAATACATATATTACAAAAGGAAAATGGTACATAGTTTGTTTACAAATACAAGCCCTCTAAGGGGTCAAAATATATTACAAGAAAATAAAAGTACATGGAATGAAAGCAACAACAAGCAAATGGTCAAACACCAAGACCAAACTCATCCTCCCGAACTTCCTTGAGAAGTGCTTCGGTCACAGGATCAGCTGGACGCTCCGTGAGATTCCTGATGAGGAGGTTCCGGGTCGTAACAGCTGCAGTTAGCCTCTTGTGCTGACTTTGGTCCTTTGACCTCTTCACTCCAGCTCTGATCTTTAGCTCTGATATCTCCCTCTGGGCTGCTGCCAGGGCTTCCTGCTGCTCTTTTGCACTAGCTTCCAGCTGCTCTATCTTGTCTTGGACCCTCTTATCCTCCAAAGTACGAGCCTCGGTGATCCTGACCCACCTAGCTTGACTCTCCTTCAGATACAAGTTTGTCCTAGCTTTCTGGAACTGGGCTTCCTTGCAAGCATTCTTCAGAATTTGTTCTCCAGCCCTAGACTTCTTAATATAATCCTCAGACTTCCCAATTTTAGCCAGATGCTCCACTCTCAGCTTCTCTAATATCTCAATATCCATCCTACCATCACTCCTCTCCCGGAGGGTCTTCTGCAAAGCCTGAGTTAACTTCTCATTTCTTTCTTTCAAGCCCTCAAACTCCTCCAAACTGACAGTGGCAGGGGGTGGTGCTGAGGATGATCCAGACATATCCTTCATGGTAAAGGGCATTCCAGAGAATTGAGCCCTGGCATGGGACCACTCTTGGTACTGTGCTGATGCTACATTGTTGCACTTCCCCAAAATGGTTACTCCCTTGGTTTGAACATTGTCCCAGGCCCAGGCTGCCTGCCTAACAATAGCCAGATTAGGCTTGTTCTCACAATAAAGAGTCTCAACCAAGTCTTGTGCCTTAGGAGTGTGGACCAGTGCATAGCCCAGTTGCCTTCTGAACAGCAGAGGGTTGTAATTAATGCTACCCTTAACTCCTATCAGGGGTACATTAGGGAAATGCCCACAGCTGGTGATGATATCCCTGCCCTTGGTGTTTTGAGTGCACCACCTGATATCAGCTGAAGTTAGAGCAGTGAGTCTTCTATCCCAGTTTCTCTGCTGATGAGGATTCAAAAATGCATCTATTTTGGGTAAATGCTTGAGAAGCCAAGTATGGAACAAAGGAGCACAACACCTCACTAATCTTCCCCTCTGTTTTTCATTCCTCTGGTGCACTGAATAGTAGAAATCCCCCAACAAGGTTGGCAATGGGTTCCTTAGAATGAATAGATGGATTGCATTCTTGCTAATGAATCGAGGCTCATCTGCAAACAATACAATCCCATATATGCTCAGGGCCAATAAAGCACAGACTGCTTTCCACTCTCCCACAGAAGCTTTCAGGATAGCTTGAGAGATCAAGAAGTCCAGATGCAGGCCAGGGATTCCAGCCTTAGAAGTCATGTGCTGCCCAATCAGAACTGATTCCAGATGCAAGGCCTTTGCCACCTCTTCATTACCAGGAAAGACCATCTCAGGGTTGAAAGGGATTCCACCCCTGATAGGTATACCAACCAATGATGAGTATTCTTCCAATAAGGGGCCCAGCTGAAAGTCCTGAAAAGTGAAACACCTCAGTGGGGGATCATAAAACTGAAGGCAAGTATGAATCAGGCTCCTCTGTGAAGGGTCCAAATCCATAACCACATCAAGTATATCTCCATAGTGTTCCCTGAACAGTGGTATATGGTCTGGAGTGATCAGGGTCTGAATCCTCCTGATGTCAGCTAGCTCTGGCTGGAAGAAGTGGTAGGTGATGTTACTCTTTTTAGGTGCCATGATGCTGAGGATGAGTAGAGACAGATGCTGATGATAACACTGAGGAATGGGCCACTGACTGGCTGATGCAGGTGACTAAAGCAGATAGCTGATAGCTGAAGCAGATGCTGATGAAGATAGGCCAATACTGATGATGGGGTCAAAACCAAGCCAAAATGGAAATGGATACCCTGAAACAAATAAAAAAATGTCAAAATGATGCAATGATTATGTATGCAAATGATATGCAAGGGTTTGTGACTGAGCTGGATCTGATCAAGTGCTCTGATATGAGTCCAGGTATATCCAAGAAATCCAGATGGAGGTCTATAAACCCAGTAACCAAGGTGGGGGACTCAAATAAAGAGCCACATGTCCAGGGTTTAGAATCACAAGAACTGTTCCAACATGGAGTATTCTTAACCAAATCAAAGTAACAAGGTATGCTAAGGCCAAGGGTACCTGCAAACCTGTAAACAGCCCATCCCCCTCACAGGTGGTGTTCTAAAACAAGGATCCTCAGACTTGGATCAGTTATGAGAAGTGTAAACACTTCTAACCCGGAGGTACAGTGTTTACAATAACCATAAAAGTTCCTCCTCTAATTCGCCTCAGTTTCTGAAGGTCAATACTAAAAGGTCATCCAGACTTAGCAGGCTTCCCAGATAGCCCTAGCATTGCAGGAAATCTGCAACACAGAGTTCTCAAGAAGAAACCCATATCTGAACCGTGTTTCATATTCCCGCACCAGACCGAGATGGAATGGGAAAGAATATGAACCACTCTAGCCTAGGTGTCACTCAGATCCCAGGTATAGGACCTCAACTCTCAATAGAACACCCACCCACCAAAGCAAACAAACAGATCCAGCCAGCACAGTATGACAGTATGATATAATGCAAAGCTATAAAGAAAGCAATAAAGCAACTGTACATAAGGCAATAAACAAAATAAATATACAAACACAAATAGCACATAACACCCCAGTAAACACAAATCAAACAAGCGCTAGGAGGAACCCACACAAAAAGAACCAGAAGCCTTGGTTGCAGTATAAGGTTCCCCAGCAGAGTCGCCAAGCTGTCGCTCCCGATAAGTGGGACCAGGCCCAGATAAAGGTACAGACGCGAACGGTCGGCGAAAGGGACAATGAGAACACACAGTCGTGAACTCACTGGAGATGAATAGAGTCGCCAGCTAGGCATTTTTATCCCGGAGGAAAGGCAATGCTGCATAGACCTAGAAAGATATGGATAAGACGGTTGCGAACCAGAGAGACTGAGAAAGGGGGTTGGTTACAACCTGGGAAGGTATTAGCACCCAGATTGTCCGCCGTACTCGACGGGATCCACGCTTAAAAGATTTGTGTTTTAAAGGGGTAGTGTCAGTGCAATCTGCGTATAAAAGAGCTGGAAAAGGATGTACAGGTGTCAGTGTAAAAGAATTGAAGTGTAAAAATGTATAGTGTCAGTGTAAGAAAGGAGTGAAATGCTCAAGATCATGAGGCTAAAGAATGAATCTAGAAGGAGGGGGAATATACAGAGACTTTTGTTCGATAATTGTTAAGTTATGCCTACGTATCCTCTCGTGCAATGAGGAAGTCAGAACACCATAGTTCGACCCAAAGAGACTGAAAGATGAATTGACTTGTGAACTGCTTACTTGTCTATGCTCAAGTGTATGACCTGTCTGGCTCAGGTGCGAACTGTCTTGCATTAGACGGAAGAAGCGAGCTCTCGTTTGTGAGTGAAGGTGATGAGAAAAGAATCCCGGAGGAGACGATTATTGTTTGTTTTTGTGTTTTCAGTCTTTTATTGCTTGTGGATGTTTGTCATAAGTTGATGAGCTTAAGTCTAAACCAATGGATTTAGTAAACTCATCACATCTTCCCTCTGATTAGGGGTAATGAGAGTACCTTAAGTGTGAAGTCAGATTCTCACACTTAATCACCTTTGGTGTAGGATTAAGATCATTAACCTACTTGTGATTATTTAGATGTTTTTGTGGTTTTTGTTTAGTGTTAAGTAATGAGGTTAAGCCATAATCAAGGATTAAACAGACTCATTACACCATCCTAATAGAAGGATAATAGATGAGAATGTTTAAGCTGAGGAAAGCTCCTCAACTTAATCCATGATTAGGGATTAAACTCATGACAAAACAAGCCTTTGATTAAGTGGATTTTATTTAGTGATATGATGATGAAGTGGATTTTATGATTTGTAAGACAACTTGAGGGGGACTTGTCCATTAACACTAGGGTTAGTCCTTCTTAACCAATTAAGGAAGAATTAGAACCCTAATGCAAGGCCCAAGTTACAAGTGTGATGTCTTGATGATTATTAAATGAATTGATTAAGAGATTTAAACACATTAAGGGTTTAACACTTAGGATTAAAGTTATACACTCCATCCTAATAGAAGGATGCAGGCATAAGCTTAATCACAAAGCCTTAAAGCCTTTAGGGTTTAGTCCCTGATTATGAGGTGAGAAGAGAAGACTCAAAGAGACACAAAGGTAAAAACTAAGTGGGGAGACTAATCAAAACCCTAATCATTGTCATACATGGTTGTTCCTAAGGTTTGTGAGGTTTTCAAGAGAAGTCTTCAATGGAACCACCAGGAAGCAGATGAAAGGATCAAGAGAAGCAAAGCAACTTGCTTCATTCAAGAAGTCAAGTCACTTGAAGAAAGAAAGTGGGAAGAAGAAGAATAAGCAAGCCCAAACTCAAACACATATAAAAATGCAGCATGGATGCAAGAGAGAGATGAAGAGAAGTTATGAGAAGTGAAGGCAAATTCACTTCTCAAAGCCACTTACCACCTGAAAAGTTAGAAAAGAAAGTGCAATGCAATGCAAAATGAGATGAGATGGTATGATGTAAATCAAAACCAGAAGCATGTTTATGATGATAATGATGCTATGAAGTGATACAAACCAGAAACAACACATGTGGATGATCATACAAGCTTATGAATGCAAATGAAGCAAGTTAAGAACCAAGAACATACATGAAGAGTTATGAGATGCATATGGCATACAACATGACAAATGCAAGGTGCAATGATCAAACATGCTTTCAATATGTCTTATGATGTTAAATGAATCAAATGGAGGCATGGAATGTCATGGCAAGTCATGTTATGCAAGGAAATGCAAGATGGATGCATATGGAAGCCCAAATTAGGGTTTATGAACAATGCAACAAACAAAAACCAAAACCAGAAGCAAACAACATTATAAAAAAATTGAAAATACCCTCAAAGGATCCCTAATCCTATACTAACTCATTGCCCAAAGGAGAGGTTTCAACTCCTAACCAAATTCAAGTTATGGTTTTTCTAAGTTTTCTAGGGTTTTAGGGTTCCTAAACAAGAAAAATGCCAAACAAATTGAAAATGAGAGATCAAATCATGGCCATTTAATCTCACAAACTACATGCTAAACACAATGCAATGCAAGAAGAATCAATGTCCAACTCTTTAGGGTTAGGCAGAAATGATTTTTGGAAGTTTGGATCAAAATAATGCATAAAAATGATTTTAATTCAATGAAAAATTCTCAAAATGCATCAAGATCAAAAAAGAAATTTGGTTTGAAGGTTGGACAATGTTTCTAAATGTCTTAAAACATTTCATGAATTTTTGGTGATTTTTAAATACCTAAAAGTATTTTTAATAAATTAATTTTCATTAATCAATTAAAAATAAACTTTTAAATATTTAAAAATACCTTTTTAATGCTAAAAATAAAAATAAAAATATTTTTGTGTCTTAAAAATTAATGAAACTCTTGGTAAAAAATTTCATAATTTTTAAAGCCTTTTTGCTATTTTTAATAAATTGTATAAAACAAATGAATTAAATATGAAAATAAAATGAATTTAAATGGAAAAGGAAAAAGTCAGCCAATCTAATGGCTGAGATTCAAACCCCAGGACGCGGGAGCTGACCACGCGCGCAAACGAACGGACCACATTCAAACTCAGCTAATTAATGCTTATGCCCTAATGACACCCTTAATTACTTTCAGGCAACCGGAACAGTGTTCCGGTCGTCTTCTCCGATCACCCCAAAACCCAATCTCACTCTAAACGCTTCTAAAATGAAATCTAAAAACACAGGAATGATCCCCACTCACTCACGAATCAAAACCCCCAATCAAAACATATTTATCACTCCTAAAATGGCTGAATCGAAGTAAACAAAATCTAGGGCAAAAAGTTTCAGAAGCATGTTAAACTCTCATCTCTCCACCATTTTCAAAACTAATGACATCAGGATGATCAGGAGAACATATAGAATCTATTTAGAACTTAAAAAAAGGTTTCTGGAAAAAATGTTCTTGAGCTACCTGAGTTTCGAAGCTTTCAGTTCACAGCTTTCTGGGTGCTTTCCTGCTTGCAATCAACTCCACTTGACCTCCTGAGAAGCTTTCAATGCTTGGAAAGAGTTTGTGATGGCTGGTTTTGAGGTTTGAACAAGTTCTGTTCAATGGAGGGCAGAAATCGTATTTGTGATTCTGGGGGTTTTAGGCTATGGTGATGGATG
This sequence comes from Lathyrus aphaca, assembly GCA_963966055.1. Lineage (NCBI taxonomy): Eukaryota > Viridiplantae > Streptophyta > Magnoliopsida > Fabales > Fabaceae > Lathyrus > Lathyrus aphaca. The sequence goes on from OZ014523.1 coordinate 170,306,972, forward strand.
CTTTTTGATCAGAGGAACAGGTTGAGTTGATCTATGAAGTGGGTTTGTGTGTTTGTGGCTTGTTTTCTGAATTTCGAAGGTTTTTGCTCCAAGGGTGGAAAATGGGAATGTGATGCTATGGCTTGCTTCAGGCTTGCTTGTTGTATCAAATGGCTGGCATTTTGTTTGTATAAATTAATCCCATTGGTCAGATGATGTGACTTGGCCTTTTGTGATAGGTATGCTAGCTTTTGCAAAAAGTCCACTCTTGTGTAAGAGAAAGCATGGGCAACTTCTAGCCAAGTACAAGGGCTGTGGGCTGCGCAGCATGGTGAGGGGAAAGGCTAGGGCTGGTTCAGCATCCAAGGCATCAAGTGGATGGAAGTGTTATGATGGTTTTGCAACTTGATCACCTTTGGTTCACATGGAAATATCTTGCTTCACAAACCATGAAACATGTGATCTTTTGGTTCAAATATGATTTTTAGAACTTGTATGATGCTTGCATATTGGTTTGATATGAACTAGAAGTCACAAATGCCTTGGTACAAAGTTTTTGCAAGTTTTCCATTTGGTGCATATTTTGAAAATTAGTGATTTTTGCCAACTTTGTCACACCATAACTTTTGATCCAAAATGAATTAGGTCATGTTCTTGTACTTTTTGAAAAGGGAAAGATCTAATCTACAACTTTCATGACCAAAGTTTTTCCATTTGAAGCATTTTTGGATCAAAAAGCAAGGGTTGAAAAAGTTGCATAAAATGACATTTCATTAAAAGTCAACCATGCCCTAAAAAGTCAACTTTGCAAAAACTTGTAATTCTTGAATTTTGTGAACTTCAACCTTCTTCCATGATCAAATAAAGATCAAATACACTCAAAATGATGAAGATCAACCCTTGGTTGGGTCATTGGGGGCCTCAGATGCCCTGATTTTGCACTGACTTGTCTGAAAAGTCAACTCTTGATCAGATGACTTCCCCTTGGAATTTCTTCATGAAAATTGATATGCATACTCCCTATACCCTATAGAGACCAAAAGAAACAAGAATGACCAAAAAAATTGGAGTTATGGCCTTTGAAACCAAAACCCTAATTTTAGGTCAACTGTGCAGTTAAACCTGGCTCTGCATCCATACCAATCCCATTTCTTGTGATTCTTTGACATCCTTGACTTTGAGAGGATATAATATGATGCTTGAATATCCATGGACCTCTTTGAAGTGATTGATGACCTTTGGAATGGCTCAAGAGGCTCTTGGACTGCTCAGATCACAAACCCTAGGTGCTGATGACTTAGAAACAATGCAATGACTCAAAAATGGAATATGAAATGGTATGATTGTGTTTATGCATATGAAATGATCACAAGCCATGGTGTGAATGGGTGAGGGCAAATTTGGGGTGTTTACAACAGCAACCTGTGAGCCCTTGTTCAAGCTGTTAAGAAAAGAACAAACGGTCAGGTGGAACGAAGACTGCCAGAGGGCTTTTGATAAAATCAAGGAATACTTACAAGAGCCTCCCATCCTTATGCCTCCAGTTGAAGGAAGACCTCTAATCATGTACTTGACAGTATTAGAAGAGTTAATGGGGTGTGTGTTGGGCCAGCATGACGAGTCTGGTAGAAAAGAGTATGCAATATACTACCTAAGCAAAAAGTTTACCGACTGTGAACAACGTTATGCAATGCTCGAGAAAACTTGCTGTGCTTTAGCGTGGGCTGCTCGCCGACTAAGGCAGTATATGTTGACCTACACTACCTTATTGATATCCAAGATGGACCCAGTTAAGTACATTTTTGAGAAGCCAGCACTTACCGGACGGGTTGTAAGATGGCAAATGATCCTCACAGAGTACGACATTCAATACACATCTCAGAAGGCCATCAAGGGCAGTGTATTGTCTGATTATCTTGCTGAGCAACCCATTGATGATTACCAGCCTATGAGATTTGACTTCCCTAATGAAGACATCATGTTCATAAAAGCAAAAGATCATGAAGAGCCTATTCACACTGAAGGGCCTGACCCTGAAGAAGAATGGACTATGATGTTTGATGGGGCTGTTAATATGAATGGTCGTGGTGTTGGTGCAGTACTCATTACACCTAAGGGAGTTCACATGCCTTTCTCGACAAAACTCACCTTTAACTGCACTAACAACGAAGCTGAATACGAAGCTTGTATTATGGGTCTTGAGGAAGCCATTGACCTCAGGATCAAGAATTTAACTGTATTCGGAGATTCAGCTCTGGTAATTAATCAAACCAACGGCAAATGGTACACCCACCAAGATCATCTGATACCTTATTGGGATTATACAAGGAGGTTATTGACTTTCTTCACTACGGTCAAGCTTGAGTATATCCCTCGAGATGAAAATCAGTTTGCAGATGCTCTGGCTACCATTTCATCCATGATCAAAGTTCAAGCTGCCAACTTCGTGCCTCGAATTTCAGTGTCCAGACTTGACAGACCAGCATATGTATTTTCAGCAGATATTGTCAAAGATGATAAGCCTTGGTTCCATAATATCAAATGCTTCTTGGAGGATCAAACATACCCACCTAGGGCATCTTCCAATGATAAGAAGACATTAAGAAGGCTAGCTGGTAGCTTCTTCCTGAATACTGATGGTTCCCTGTATAAGAGAAACTTTGATATGGTACTTCTCAGATGTGTTGATAAGACAGAAGCAGACTTGTTGATGCACGAGGTGCATGAAGGATCTTTTGGTACCCATGCAGGAGGGCATGCAATGACTAAAAAGTTGTTGAGATCAGGCTATTACTGGATCACGATGGATGCAGACTGTTGTGCTTATGCAAGGAAATGCCATAAATGCCAGATTTATGCAGATAAAGAGCATGTGCCTCCAAATCCCCTGAATGTGATGTCTTCACCCTGGCCCTTTGCCATGTGGGGCATTGATATGATTGGCAAGATTGAACCGACTGCTTCAAATGGCCACAGATTCATCCTGGTAGCCATTGACTATTTTACCAAGTAGGTCGAAGCAGCTTCTTATGCAAATGTTACAAGGCAGGTGGTAGCCAAATTCCTGAAGAGAGATATCATCTGCCGGTATGGAGTTCCCGAGCGAATCATTACTGATAATGGTTCTAACTTGAACAACAAAATGATGGCAGAACTGTGTCGGGACTTCAAAATCCAACACCACAATTCTTCTCCTTACAGGCCAAAGATGAATGGCGCTGTGGAAGCAGCTAACAAGAATATCAAGAAGATTGTGCAGAAGATGGTGGTTACCTACAAAGACTGGCATGAAATGCTACCATTTACTTTACATGGGTACCGAACGTCAATCAGAACATCCACTAGGGCAACACCGTATCAGCTTGTGTATGGTATGGAGGCAGTCCTACCTGTTGAAGTTGAATTACCCTCCTTGCGGGTACTAATGGATGTCAAGTTGAATGAGGCAGAATGGGTCCGATCCCGATACGAACAGGTGAGTCTGATCGAAAAGAAGAGGTTAGCTGCAATCTGTCATGGGCAGTTGTATCAGAAGAGAATGAATAAAGCCTTCGATCAGAAAGTCAGGCTTCGAGAATATCAAGTAGGAGATCTTGTGCTGAAGAGACTCCTTCCTCCTCATACAGACCACAGGGGCAAGTGGACTCCGAATTATGATGGTCCATTCATAGTAAAGAAGGTTTTCTCTGGTGGAGCACTGATGCTCAGTACTATGGATGGTGAAGACTTCTTGTCCCCTGTGAATTCAGATGCAGTTAAAAAATACTTCGCATAAAAATGACCCGCTGGACATAAAAACAGAATGTAAGTCCAGGCAAAAATAGGGCATCCCGGCGAGTCAAAAACAGAATAAAAGACTCGGGCAAAAATAAGGGAAAATAAATAAAAAATGTACACCCGCTGAGTTGAAAAGCCACATTGGACAACTCAGGAAAAAATGGGTATCCCGGTGGATTGAAAACCCGAAAGGGCGATCCACGCAAAATAAGGGAATAAGCGAACAACTGCTTTCTGAATTCGTTTGTATCACTTACAACACGGCAAACTTCGAAAGTATAAAGCATCGGTCAGAATCAGCTTTCTTAAAAAAAAAGCAAGATGAGAAGAACGTCAATGTCATACAAGTCATAGCAAAAGGGAAGCACTGAAGCGTCATCAACATTCCCAGCATCTTTTTGTTTCTCAATTTGTAACAATCTCCTCATTTCAGGGGATCTGTTTCTTTGACTGTATTTGCCCATTCAAGGCACGCAAATTAATAAAATCAGATTTTCAGACACGTTTTGTCTCGTACATCCTGTTTTCATTTGCAAAAATGTCCGATGTCCTTAATGTATTGATTACATAAATACAAATGCGTCTTTTCTAAATTACATGCTTACAGGAAATATACTTACTCCCGGGAGTGTCTAAACTCCTATGATGAAATCCAGTAAGGGATACCTCGGGATACTTGTACGTTTCTTTGTCATAACAGGATTGCAGGTATTCAAAGTGCAACATGGGGCATGAAAGCTTCTCCCCAACAAGCTGCCAAATCATTATTTCCTCAACACGTCTTCCAAACAGCAACAGAGGGGCTCATTTCCCCAACTGAATTCATCATCCTCAACATGATTCCCCATAGAAATCTCTAGGAAGATCGTCCAGTGATCATTCCTCCCCAGCCAAGTGTCAGGCAGGGAACCATCCCCCCGCAGAGCACCAGCCTCTATCCAGAAGAGCAATGCCTGAAAATATCACAACAAGGTGATGAAGGCATCCACAGCCCCAGCTGGGTTCCTCGTTATAGTAGGCTTATCAGTGACCTGTCTCCCCAAGCAAAGCTATATATCAGATCTACCAATGATCTCATCCCCAGCTGGGATATTCCTTCAAACAGACCAGCCAGATATCTTCACAAAAACGGGATCCGAATCCCGGATCGGTATCTTTGCATAATCATAGCATTCACATCATATTTCCCCCAGAGCGTAGCATTCCGTCTAATATGGAGAATTACGGCAAAAATCAAACATATTATATAAATCATAAGCCATGTTCTGAATCAAACATATGTATATACCAACACTCCATCAACAATATACAAAATACCTCTCAAACTCCTCGACAAAAAGCCAAAGCATCCTCTTTGCACTCACAGATATAGATACATGCTCCTTTTTGCACTCGTCCGTGTTATCATTCCCCGGTAAAGTAGCCCGAACGCTCTCTACAGACAGATGTATATGCAACTCCCTGACACCCGTCCGTGTTGCCTTCCCCAGTATAGTTGCCTAAACACTTTGTAAACCAAACACTCGTTTATAATACACTTTTTCGGACACCCGTCCGTGTCGTGCTCATCACTTTTACTCATACAGATACTCGTCTGTATCTTGTATACCCCCTTACTTCCCCTCAGAGTCGACACTCGTCCGTGTTCTTTGTTAACCAGTTGGTACTCGTCTGTATTATCATCTCTGAACATGCGTCAAACGTTTGTTTCTACTGATACTCGTCTGTATCATAGTCTTAAGGATGCTCGTCCGCATCTTTAATCTATACACCGCGTCAAACACTTATACCACTCTTTCTTCAAATTAGATACTCGTCTGTATCTACCATTCCCCAGGAAAATTCCCGACAAATCTTGATAAACTATTTCTTTTTATCTGACATTCGTCCTGTGTCATGATACTTCCGGCAGCCGTACCCTGCCAGGTGATCGTCCTTCACCTTTTTGATGATCGTCCTTCATCATCCCCAACGGAATCTCTATTCATTAGAACCCCTTCCTATCCGACATTCGTCCTATGTCGCGATGCTTGAGCAGCCGTCCCCTGCTAGGTGATCGTCCTTCACCTTTTGATGATCGTCCTTCATCATCCTATCCGATGGCCATCCCCATCGTTGATCTTGTTATCTGACATTCGTCCTATGTCATTGTAAACACCCCAAATTTGCCCTCACCCATTCACATCATGGCTTGTGATCGTTTCATATGCATAAACACAATCATAGCATCTCATATCCCATTTTTGATTCACTGCATAGATTCAAAGTCATCTGTATCTAGGGTTTGTGATCTGAGCAATCCAAGAGCTTCTTGAGCCACTCCAAAGGTCACCTATCACTTCAAAGAGGTCCATGTATGTTCAAGCATCATATTATATCCTCTCAAAGTCAAGAATGACAAAGAATCACAAGAACTGAGGATGGTATGAAGGCAGAGCCAGGTTTAACTGCCCAGATGACCTAAAATTAGGGTTTTGGTTTCAAAGGCCATAACTCCAAATTTTTTGGTCATTATTGTTTCTATTGGTCTCTATATGGTATAGGGAGTATGCATATCAATTTTCATGAAGAAATTCCATGGGGAAGTCATCTGATCAAGAGTTGACTTTTCAAGCAAGTCAGTGCAAAATCAGGACATCTGAGGCCCCCAATGACCCAACCAAAGGGTGTTCTTCATCATTTTGATTTTATATGATCTTTATTTGATCATATAAAATGTGGGAAGTTCACAAAATTGAAGAATCTCAAGTCTTTTGCAAAGTTGACTTTTTGGGCAAGTTTGACTTTTAATGAAATTGTCATTTTAGGCAACTTTTTCAACCTTTACTTTTTGATTCAAAAAAGCTTCAAATGGAAAAACTTTGGTCATGAAAGTTGTAGAATGGATCATTCCCTTTTCAAAAAGTACAAGAACATGACCTAATTCATTTTGGATCAAAATTTATGACTTGTCAAAGTTGGCAAAAATCACTAAATTTCAAGTTATGCACCAAAGAGGCAAAGTTGCAAATTCACTTCTCAAGGCAAATTAAGTCATCAAATTCATTTCTAAACTTAACATGATCATGCAAGACCTAAAAATCAGAATGGGCCAAGAAACTTCTCACTTTTGTGGCCTACAGATCAAGATTTTTTCACAAGAATCAAAGGCAAGGCAAGTTGCAAAACTCATCATAAGACATAACCCACTTGCTTGCTAGCTTGCTGAACCATCCTAGGCCTTTCCCCACATCATGCTACGCAGAACACACTTTTGTACTTGGCTAGAAAGTAGCCCATACTTCTCTTACACCAACTTTGACATTTTGGCAAAAGGACCCATACCAATTAATAAAGCACACATCACATCTTCTAACCAATCCCAATAGTTTATACAAGCCAAAAGCAAGCCAAAGCAACAGGAGAGCAAGCCTGAAACACTCCATAACTCAGCATTCTCATTTTCCACTCCATTTGCAAAAGCATTCGAAACTCCTCATACAAGCTACAAACTCACAAACAAACTTCACAGAACATATCACCACATCCTTCTGATCATTTCCCTGCCTTCATTCACCCTTGAAACCTCACATAAGCCAGATACGATTCTCACCTCACTTTGAGCAGAACCTCTGCCATTCTCCAAACCAGCCACTACAAACTTCTTCTAAGCATCAGGACTTCATCAGGGGACCAAGAGGAGTAGTTTGCACGAAGAGAGAGGGTCAGAAAGTTGCAAACTGGGAAAGCTCAAAGCTCAGGTATACCAAGAACTTTTTTTTCCAGAAATGAGTTTTTAAGTTTCTAATTTGTTCCTCATGCTTTGCTGATCACTCTGATGTTCTTAGTTTTGAAAATGGTTGAGAGATGAGTATTTAATCTTGTTCTGAAACTTTTCTGACCTAAAAATGTTTGGTTTCGATTCGCACGATTAATGAAAGATAAATGAGTTTTGATTCAGTGATGTGTGGGAATGATTTCTGGGCTTTTAGTTTTCATTTTTTGTGAAGTTTTTTAGGACTTTAGAGATTTTCAGGTGGGAGTCCCACCGGAGAAGACGACCGGAAGTCTTCTCCGGCCACCTGAAAATAATTAGGGCTAATCCCTGTAATTAATGCCAGTTTGAATTGTGAGCGTTGGATGAGCTGACTTAGTCCACTCCCGCGCGTGCTCAATGGCCCAGATCCATTCACTTAGCCCTAATCCACGTCATTATCATAATTAATCCAGTTTAATTAATTAAAATAGGATTTAACTCAGTTTGAATCTCACCCCTTGGATCTGGCGCGCAGTCTTTCCCTCCTTCCCCAGTTTAAATTCAGGCCATTGGATGCGCATACTTTTCTTTTAATTCATTTTTATTCTCATTTTTATTCATTTAATTTATCCATTTAATTTAAAATAGCAAAACAATTTTTAAAATTCTGAAATTTTTTGTACACACTTTTATTAATTTTCAGAAACCAAAAATATTTTTATTTTTATTTTTTGCATTAAAAAATATTTTTAAATCATTAAAAAGTTTATTTTTAATTAATTAATGAGAATTAATTGATTAAAAATACTTTTAGGTATTTAAAAATCACCAAAAAATTCATGATACTTTCATAATCATTTAGAAACATTGTCCAACCCTCAAACCAAATTTCTTTTTTGATCTTGATGTCTTTTGAGAATTTTTTATGGAATTAAAATCATTTCAAGGCATTATTTTGATCCAAACTTCAAAAAATCATTTCTGCCTAACCATTGAGAGTTGGACTTTGATTCTTTTTGCATTGCATTTTGTTTAGCATGTATTTTGTGAGATTAAATGGGCATGATTTGATCTTTCATTTGCAATTTGTTTGACATTTTTCTTGTTAAGGTACCCTAAAACCCTAGAAAACTTAAGAAATTCATAACCCTAATTAGGTTAAGAGTTAGAACCCCTCCTTTGGGCAGTGAGTTTGTATAGGATTAGGGTTCCTTTGAATGCATTTTCAATTTTTTATCTTGATGTTTGCCTCTGATTTTGGTTTTTGTTTGATGCATTGATCATAAACCCTAATTTGGGCTTCCTTTTGCATTCATCTTGTATTTGCATTCATACCTTGACTTGCCATAGCATTTTGCGCATCCATTTGATTCATTAGACATCTTAAGACATATTGAAAGTATGTTTGATCATTGCTTCATGTATTTGCCATGTTGTATGTCATGTGCATTTCATAACTTTTCATGTGTGTTCATGGTTCTAAACCTGCTCCATTTGCATCCATTTGTTCATGTGATCATCCCCATGCCTTGTTTCATGTTTGTATCATCTCATGACACCATTCTCATCCCATATTTGCTTCTGGTTTTGATTTGCATCATGCCATTTCATCTCATTTTGCATTGCATTGCATTTCCTTCACTAACTTTTCAGGTGGTAAGTTACTTTGAGAAGTGAATTTGCCTTCACTTCTCACATTTTCTTTTCATCTCTTTTATGCATCCTTGCTGCATTTTGTTATGTGTTTGAGATTGAGCTAGATCTTTCTTTCTCTTCTCACTTTCTTTCCTCAAGTGACTTGTCTTCTTAATTGAAGCAAGTCACTTTGCTTCTCCTGATCCTCTCATCTGCTTCCTGGTGGTTCCATAGAAGATTTCTTTCTTAAACCTCACAAAGCTTAGGAACAACCAAATATGACAATGATTAGGGTTTTGATTACTCCCCCCACTTAGCTTTTACCTTTGTGTCTCATTGAGTCTTCTCTTCTCATCTCATAATCAGGGACTAAACCCTAAAGGCTTTAAGGCTTTGTGGTTAAGCTTATGCCTGCATCCTTCTATTAGGATGGAGTGTATAACTTTAATCCTAAGTGTTAAACCCTTAATGTGTTTAAATCCTTTAATCAATTCACTTAATAATCATCAAGACATCAAGCTTGTAACTTGGGCCTTGCATTAGGGTTCTAATTCTTCCTTAATTGGTTAAGAAGGACTAACCCTAGTGTTAATGGACAAGTCCCCCTCAAGTTGTCTTACAAATCCTAAAAAATCATTTCTTCATCATATCATTAACTAAAATCCATCTAATAAAGGCTTTGTTTTGTCATGAATTTAATCCCTAATCATGGATTAAGTTGAGGAGCTTTCCTCAGCTTAAACATTCTCATCTATTATCCTTCTATTAGGATGGTGTAATGAGTCTGTTTAATCCCTGATTATGGCTTAATCTCATTACTTAACACTAAACAAAAACACCAAAAACATCTAAGTAATAACAAGTAGGTTAATGATCTTAATCCTACACCAAAGGTGTTTGAGTGTGAGAAGCTGACTTCACACTTAAGGTATTCTCATTACCCCTAATCAGGGGGAAGATGTGATGAGTTTACTAAATCCATTGGTTTAGGCTTAAGATCATTAACTTATGACAAACTTTCAAAAGCAATAAAAGACTGAAAACTCAAAAACAAACAATAATCGTCTCCTCCGGGATTCTTTTCTCATCTCATTCACTCACAAACGAGAACTCGCTTCTTCCGTCTAATGCAAGACAGTTTGCACCTGAGCCAGACAGGTCATACACTTGAGCATAGACAAGTAAGCAGTTCACAAGTCAATTTATCTTTCAGTCTCTTTGGGTCGAACTACGGTGTTTTGACTTCCTCATTGCACGAGAGGATACGTAGGCATAACTTAACGGTTATCGAACAAAAGTCTCCGTATATTCCCCCTCCTTTCAGTTTCATTCTTTTAAGCCTCATGATCTTGAGCACCTCATTCTTTTCTTACACTGACACTTCACCTATACACTTCACTTCTTTTACACTGACACCTGTACATCCTTTTCCAGCTCTTTTGTACACAAATTGCACTGACACTACCCCTCTAAAACATAAATCTTTAAGCGCGGATCCCGTCGAGTACGGCAGACAATATGGGAGCTAATACCTTCCCAGGTTGTAACCAACCCCCTTTCTCAGTCTCTCTGGTTCGCAACCGTCTTATCCATCTTTTCTAGGTCTATGCAGCATTACCTTTCCTTCGGGATAAAAATGCCTAGCTGGCGACTCTTTTCATTCCCTGTGAGTTCACTCCTGTGTGTCCTCACACCCCCCTCTCGCCGACCGTTCGCGTCTGTACCCCATTTGACCCGGTGTCATTTTGGTGGGAGCGACAGTCATGATAAACCCTGAGAGCAGCCGTACCCTTCTAGGTGATCATCCTTCACCTCTTGATGATCGTCCTTCATCATGCATATCCGATGGCCATCCCCATCGTCGACCCTTTTCTATCCGGCATTCGTCCTATGTCGCGACAGTTTCGGCAGCCGTACCCTTCCAGGTGATCGTCCTTCACCTTGGATGACCGTCCCTAATCCTTATCCCCAACAGAGCAGCCGTCCCCTGCTAGGTGATCATCCCTCACCTTTGATGATCGTCCCTCATCATTTATTTTATGAACCTGATGGCCGTCCCCATCATTGTTTACCTTTACGTTGCAAACCCGATGGTCGTCCCCATCATTGACTTTACCTTTAATCCCTAGAGAGTCTTGTTTCTTTGCTTGATGGCCGTCCCCATCATGATCGCTTTATTTCGCCGGCATGTCGGCCGTCCCCGTCATCGCTTTATCCCCAGCAGTCGTCCTCTGCTCGACGGTCGTCCTCCGTCACCCGCACTTTATAATCATACGTTACTTCCTTTTACAATCCATATCCCTTTTCTTCTTCATTTTAGTGAGTGCAAATTTCGGACTGTCTTTGGTATTCAACCACAAGTTATCTTGTTTGCCTGTTAAGCCGTTGCTTACATCCTGCACAGCTAACTCATGCTTGAATAGGGGCAGCTGTAAACACCCCAAATTTTCCCTCACTCATTTCACCATGGCTTGTGGTTCTTTTCATTAGCATAAGTTCAATCATACCATCTCATATTGCATTTTTGCTTCACTGCATTGGTTCAAAGTCATCTGCATCTAGGGTTTGTGATCTGAGCAATCCAAGAGCCATCTGAGCCACTCCAAAGGTCTTCAATCATCTCAAGAGGGTCCATGTATGTTCAATCATCATATTCTATCCTCCAAAGATCAAGGAAGTCAAAGAATCACAAGAACTGAGAAAGGCATGGAAGCAGAGCCAAGTTTAACTGCATAGATGACTTAAAATTAGGGTTTTGGTTTCAGAGGCCATAACTCCAAATTTTTTGGTCATTCTTATTTCTATTGGTCTCTATATGTTATAAGTATCATACATACCAATTTTCATGAAGAAATTCAATGGGGGAAGGCATCTGATCACAAGATGACTTCTTGAGCAAGTCAGTGCAAAATCAGGGCATCTGAGGCCCCCAATCATCCAACCAAAGGGTTTTCTCCATAATTTTGAATGTGTATGATCTTTATTTGATCTTAGAAGAAGTTAGAAGTTCAAAAAATTGAAGAATTTCAAGCCATTTGCAAAGTTGCCATTTTGGGAAAGTGACTTGTAATGAAAACTTGCCATTTTGGGAAAGTTTTTCAACCTCCTCTTTTTGATTCAAAAATGCTTCAAATGAAAAATCTTTGGTCATGAAAGTTGTAGATTGGATCCTCCCATTTTCAAAAAGTATAAGAACTCATTCTAATTCATTTTAGATCAAAAGTTATGGCTTGTCAAAGTTGGGAAAAATCACATAAATTTCACTTTTACACCAAAGAGGGAAACTTGCAAATTCTCATGCCAAGAATTTTTATGACTTCAAATGGACTTCTACACATCATAACATCATAACACATTGCCTAAAACTCAGAATTGGCCCAAGAATTTCCAAGGTTCATGACTTGTGCATGAAGAAATCAAGAAAGGGCCAAACTTCATGAAATTTGCAAAACCACCCACAAGTTTCAATCCACTTGCTAATTGACCTCAATCCGAATTTCATGGTTGCCCTTGATCCTTGCTGCGCAGGACACCCCATTGTCCTTGGCCTGCCATGACCCATACCTCAAGTACACCAACTTTTGACATCTTGGCAACTTGCCCATACCAATCAACATAGGCCAGCACCCACTCTCTGACCTATCACACTTCTTTATGTGGATCAAAACCAAGCAAAAGCACAACATAACATAGCCTGAAACTTCTAGAACTCAGCACACTCAAAAATCCCCAAATTTGCAAAATCATTCGAATCTCTTGATTCAACCATCAAACCTTCAAGTTTCTTTCACCATTCAACTCACCATGATCCACTGATCATTTCCCACCTTTCATTTGGCCCTAAAACCTCCACAATCAGAAATACGATTTTCACATTCCACAAACTGAACTTCTGCCATTTTCATTTTGAGGCCATATAAACTCCAACTAAGTATCACAAACACTTGGGTAGGATCATTGGAACTTGTTTGAAGCAAAGAACTGGCCAGAAAGCACCATTTTCGAAAGCTTCAGTTCAGGTAACCTCAAGAACAAATTTTCCAGAAATGCGTTTTTAAGTTTCTAATTGATTCTCCATGATTCACTGATGATCTTGATATGTTTAGTTTTGAAAATGATCAAGTATTAAGCATGTATTGAACCTTTGAAATTTTCTGTGTATTTTCCGTTTGGCTTTGATTCTTGATCTTGAGTGAAAATAAATGAGTTTTAGGGCTGGATTCATGTTTAGGGTTGTTAGATGATTGATTCTGGAGAGTTAGAGAGCTTAGGGTTGCGTATTGAGTGAGATTGAAGAAATGGATGGCTGGAGAAGATGACCGGAACACTGTTCCGGTCACCTGAAAGTAATTAGGGCATCAAATTAGGGTTTAATCATAATTAGTGAGATTTGAATTTTAGCCGTCCATTAGCGCGCGTAGTCAACTCCCGCCTGTCGCTCCCGATAAATGGGACTGGCCCAAATAAAGGTACAGACGCGAACGGTCGGCGAAAGGGGGATGCGAGGACACGCAGGAGTGAACTCACAGGGAATGAAAAGAGTCGCCAGCTAGGCATTTTTATCCCGGAGGAAAGGCAATGCTGCATAGACCTAGGAAAAGATATGGATAAGACGGTTGCGAACCAGAGAGACTGAGAAAGGGGGTTGGTTACAACCTGGGAAGGTATTAGCACCCAGATTGTCTGTCGTACTCGACGGGATCCACGCTTAAAAGATTTGTGTTTTAAAGGGGTAGTGTCAGTGCAATCTGTGTATAAAATAGCTGGAAAGAATGTACAGGTGTCAGTGTAAAGGAAGTGTAAAGTGTATAAATGATGTGTCAGTGTAGGAATGAGAATGAATTGCTCAAGATCATGAGGCTTAAAGGATAAAGCTGGAAAGAGGGGGAATATACAGAAACTTTTGTTCGATAACTGTTAAGTTATGCCTACGTATCCTCTCGTGCAATGAGGAAGTCAGAACACCGTAGTTCGACCCAAAGAGACTGAAAGATAAATTGACTTGTGAACTACTTACTTGTCTATGCTCAAGTGTATGACCTGTCTGGCTCAGGTGCAAACTGTCTTGCATTAGACGGAAGAAGCAAGTTCTCATTTATGAGTGAGTGAGGTGAGAAAAGAATCCCGGAGGAGACGATTATTGTTTGTTTTTAAGTTTTCAGTCTTTTATTGCTTTTTGGATTTTGTCATAAATTGATAAGCTTAAGCCTAAACCAATGGATTTAGTAAACTCATCACATCTTCCCTCTGATTAGGGGTAATGAGAATGCCTTAAGTGTGAAGTCAGCTTCTCACACTTAATCACCATGGTGTAAGATTAAGATTATTAACCTACTTGTGATTATTTAGATGTTTTTGTTGTTTTTGTTTAGTGTTAAGTAATGAGGTTAAGCCATAATCAAGGATTAAACAGACTCATTACACCATCCTAATAGAAGGATAATAGATGAGAATGTTTAAGCTGAGGAAAGCTCCTCAACTTAATCCGTGATTAGGGATCAAACTCATGACAAAACAATCCTTTGATTAAGTGGATTTTATTTAATGATATGATGATGAAATGGATTTTATGATTTGTAAGACAACTTGAGGGGGACTTGTCCATTAACACTAGGGTTAGTCCTTCTTAACCAATTAAGGAAGAATTAGAACCCTAATGCAAGGCCCAAGTTACAAGTGTGATACCTTGATACTTATTAAGTGATTTGATTAAAGGAGTTAAACACATTAAGGTTTTAACACTTAGGATTAAAGTTATACACTCCATCCTAATAGAAGGATGCAGGCATAAGCTTAATCACAAAGCCTTAAAGCCTTTATGGTTTAGTCCTTGATTATGAGGTGAGAAGAGAAGACTCAAAGAGACTCAAAGGTAGAATCTAAATGGGGGACTAATAAAAACCCTAATCATTGTCATGCTTGGTTGTTCCTAAGGTTTGTGAGGTTTACAAGAGCAATCTTCAATGGAACCACCAGGAAGCAGAAGAAAGGATCAGGAGAAGCAAAGTAACTTGCTTCATTCAAGAAGTCAAGTCACTTGAAGAAAGAAAGTAAGGAGAAAAAGAATGAGCTAGCTCAAACTCAAACACATAAAAAATGAAGCATGGATGCAAGAGAGAGATGAGAAGAAAAGTTATGAGAAGTGAAGGCAAATTAACTTCTCAAAGTTGCTTACCACCTGAAAAGTTAGTGAGAAAGATGCAATGCAATGTCAAATGGAATGAAATGGCATGATGCAAACCAAACCCAGAAGCATATATGAGATGATAATGATTCTATGAAATGATGCAAACATGAATCAAGACATGGGGATGATCATAAAAGCTTATGAATGCAAATGGAGCAAGTTAAGACACATGAACATACATGAAAAGTTATGAAATGCATATGGAATACAACATGGAAAATGAAAGATGCAATGATCAAACATGCTTACAAGATGTCTTAAGATGTTCCATGAATCACAAGAATGCATAAAATGCTATGGCAAGTCAAGTTATGCAAGCAAATGCAAAATGGATGCATATGGAAGCCCAAATTAGGGTTTATGATCAAAGCATCAAACAAAAACCAAAATCAGAAGCAAACAACATTACAAAAAATTGAAAATGCACTCAAAGGATCCCTAAACCTATACTAACTCACTTCCCAAAGGAGAGGTCTCAACTCTTAACCTAATTCAAGATATGATTTTTCTAAGTTTTCTAGGGTTTTAGGGTTCCTTAACAAGAAAATTACCAAACAAAATGAAAATGAAAGATCAAATCATGGCCATTTAATCTCACAAACTACATGCTAAACACAATGCAATGCAAAAAGAATCAAGGTCCAACTCTTTAGGGTTAGGCAGAAATGATTTTTGGAAGTTTGGATCAAAATAATGCATAAAAATGATTTTAATTCCATGGAAAATTATCAAAATGCATCAAGATCAAAAAATAAATTTGGTTTGAGGGTTGGACAATGTTCCTAAATGTTTTTAAAGGTTTCATGAATTTTTTGGTGATTTTTAAATACCTAAAAGTATTTTTAATTAATTAATTCTCATTAATTAATTAAAAAGAAACTTTTAAATATTTAAAAATACCTTTTTAATGCTAAAAATGAAAATAAAAATATTTTTGTGTTCTGAAATTAAATAATAACTTGTGTAAAAAATTTCAGAATTTTTAAAGTGTTTTTGCTATTTTTAATAAATTGTACAAAATAAATATAAAACAAATGAATTAAAAATAAAGAAAAAGAAAAGTCAACAGAATGGAAGGCCAAGATGGATTCTGGGAGAAAAGGGATTGACTACGCGCGCAATCCAGTGGCCTATATTCAAACTGAAACTAATTAGGTTTATGAATTAATTAATTGAGATTAGGGTTTAATGAGTGCATCTGGACCACACACACACGCGCCAAGTCAACCAAGTCAACTGATCCAACGCACCAGATTTAAACTACACTTAATGACGTGATTAAAACCCTAATTATTTTCAGGTGGCCGGAGAAGACCTCCGGTCATCTTCTCCGGTGGGAACCCCACCTGAAAATTTCTAAAACCCTCAAAACGCAACTAAAATGAAATCTAAACAAACAGAAATCCTTCCCATACTTCACTGAATCAAAACCCCAAGCTAAAACTCATTTATCTTCCCTCAATCACATGAATCGAAACAAAACATTTTTTAGGTCAGGAGGATTCAGAACATGATTAAACTCTTATTTCTTCACCATTTTCAAAACTAAGGACATCAGAGCAATCAGTGAATCATGAAGAACAACTTAAGAACTTTAAAAATCATTTCTGGAAAAAAAGTTCTTGAGCTACCTGAGTTTCGAAGCTTTCAATTTTGCAACTTTCTGGCCTCTCCTCTTGATGCAATCCACTCCTCCTGGTCCCTTGATGATGTCTTAATGCTTAGAAAGAGTTTATGTTGGCTGGTTTGAGAGTTTGAACAAGTTCTGTTCAAGCTCAGATGGGAATCGTGTTTTGGATTCAGGCAGTTTCAGGCAATGGTGAGGGTTCTTTGTGATCAGGATGATGAGTTGAGAAGGTCTGTGAAGTTTGTTTAGGTGTTTGTGGCTTGTATGAAGAGTTTCGAATGCTTTTGCTTCAAGGGTGAAAAATGAGAGAGTTGAGTTCTTGCTGGTTTCAGGCTTGTGTGTTGTGTTGTTTGGCTTGCAAATTGTTTGTATAAACAATGCTGATTGGTCAGATGACATGACATGCCCTTTTGTGATAGGTGTGGTAGCTTTTGCCAAAATGTCAACTTCTTGTAAGAGAGGCATGGGTCATGTTCCAGCCAAGTACAAAGGGTGTGGGCTGCGCAGCAAGGTGAGGGAGAAAGGCTAGGATTGGTCAGCAGGCTAGGCAACAAGTGGATGAGAAGCTATCATTGGTTTTGCAACTTGCTTGCTTTTAGTTCTCATGAAAAGATCTTGCCTCACAAACCATGAAGACATGTGATTCCTTTGGTTCAATCTGAACTTTAAGACTTGTGTTATGTTGGTATAAGGATTAGGCATCAATTAGAAGTCACAAATGCCTTTGGTACAAGATTTTGCAAATTTCTCACTTGGTGCATAACTTAAAATTTAGTGATTTTAGCCAACTTTGATGCACCATAACTTTTGATCCAAAATGAATTAGGTCATGTTCTTGTACTTTTTGAAAAGGGAAAGATCTATTCTACAACTTTCATGACCAAAGTTTTTCCATTTGAAGCATTTTTGGATCAAAAAGTAAGGATTGAAAAAGTTGCATAAAATGACATTTTCATGAAAAGTCAACCTTGCCCTAGAAAGTCAACTTTGCAAAAACTTGTAATTCTTGAATTTTGTGAACTTCTAACTTCTTCCATGATCAAATAAAGATCATATACACTCAAAATGATGAAGATCACCCCTTGGTTGGGTCATTGGGGGCCTCAGATGCCCTGATTTTGCACTGACTTGTCTGAAAAGTCAACTCTTGACCAGATGACTTCCCCATGGAATTCCTTCATGAAAATTGATATACATACTCCCTATACCATATAGAGACCAATAGAAACAAGAATGATCAAAAGATTTGAAGTTATGGCCTCTGAAACCAAAACCCTAATTTTAGGCCATCTGTGCAGTCAAACTTGGCTCTACCTCCATACCAATCCCAGTCCTTGTGATTCTTTGGCATTCTTGACTTTGAGAGGATGTAATATGATATAAGAACACACATGGACCCTTTTGAAGTGATTGGTGACCTTTGGAATGGCTCAAGAAGCTCTTGGATTGCTCAGATCACAAACCCTAGATGCAGATGACTTAGAAACAATGCCACTCAAAATTGAGATATGAGATGGTATGATTGTGTTTATGCATATGAAATGATCACAAGCCATGGTGTGAATGGGTGAGGGAAAATTTGGGGTGTTTACAGCTGCCCCTATTCAAACATGAGTTAGCTGTGCAGGATGTAAGCAACGGCTTAACAGGCAAACAAGGTAACTTGTGGTTGAATACCAAAGACAGTCCAAAATTTGCACTCACAGAATGAAGAAGAAAAGGGATATAGATTGTGAAGGAAAATAAAGTATATTGTAAAGTGTGGGCGACGGAGGACGACCGTGGAGCAGAGGACGACTGCTGGGTAAAGAGCAATGACGGGGACGGCCGACATGCTGGGAAAAGTGTGTGAAGCGAAGCAATGACGGGGACGGCCGACATGCTGGGGATAAAAGAATTATGATGGGGACGGCCATCAAGATAAAGCTGTAAAATTCGCTAGGGATTAATGAAACATGACGGGGACGACCATCAAGTTCAAAAAGTAGAGTAACCCACGATGGGGACGGCCATCGGGTTAAAAGAAAAGGGACCACGACGGGGACGGCCATCGGGTTAAAGAATAAATGAAATAACAGATGATGAGGTACGGTCATCAAAGGTGAAGGACGATCACCTAGCAGGGGACGGCTGCTCTGTTGAGGATAAGATGAGGGACGGTCATCTAGGGTGGAGGACGACCACCTGGCAGGGTACGGCTGCCGAAAATATCGCGACATAGGACGAATGCCGGATAAAAGGTCCACGATGGGGACGGCCATCGGACGAGCATGATGGAGGACGCCCATCAAGAGGTGAAGGACGACCACCTAGCAGGGGACGGCTGCTCTCGAGGTTTGTCATGACATAGGACGAATGTCAAATAACCAAAATCAACAATGGGGACGGCCATTGGATAAAATGATGAAGGACGATCATCAAAAAGGTGGAGGACGACCACCTAGCAGGGGACGGCTGCTAAATATCAACGATGGGGACGGCCATCGGATGAGCATGATGGAGGACGACCATCAAGAGGTGGAGGACGACCACCCAGCAGGGTACGGCTGCTCTCAGGGTTATCATGACACAGGACGAGTGTCAGAT
The DNA here is from genome assembly GCA_963966055.1 of Lathyrus aphaca. Classification (NCBI taxonomy): domain Eukaryota; kingdom Viridiplantae; phylum Streptophyta; class Magnoliopsida; order Fabales; family Fabaceae; genus Lathyrus; species Lathyrus aphaca. The sequence continues at coordinate 170,326,499 of OZ014523.1, forward strand.
AAAGAAGAAATTTTGCTTTGTTGGCGATCTACTGGGGAATAGTAAACATGGACGAGTGTTGAATCTGAGAGGATTCTTCTGGGAGAATAGTAGACACAGGCGAGTATCTTTATTCAAGAAGACAAAAGTGTTTGACATAGTGTATGGATTAAAGATGCGGACGAGCATCCTCATGACTATGATACGGACGAGTATCAGATAGAAACAAACGCTTGACACATGTTCTGAGATGATGGTACGGACGAGTACCAACGAGTTAACAAAGAACAAGGACTAGTGTTGAATCTGTGGGGATATGCATGGTGTATACAAGATACGGACGAGTATTTGTACAAGTAACATGAGTGGTGTATAGATGAGTATTTAACTGCTGGAGAGAATGACACGGACGAGTGTCAAAAGGAGAAGAGTGTGATATGAACAAGTATCTGATATACAAAGTGTAGGCGACTGTGCTGGGGATATGACACGGACGAGTGTCAAAGGATTGTCACATGTAAGTGTATGTGAGTGCAAAGAGGACGTCTTTGGTTTTCTCCTGGGGTTATGACACAGATGGGTGTCAAAAGGAGTATATATACTGGTGTTTGTGAACGTGAGGCAACTGATTTTGCTGGGGAATCTCTGCTAGGGATACGGGGGAAGTATTCTGTATATTGACAGATTGTCATTATTCACAAGTGTTTGATTCAAAACATGGCTTATGATTATGCTATATGCTTGATTTTTGCCGTAATGCTCCGTTTTAGACGGAATGCTACGCTTTGTGGGTGAATATGATGCGAATGCTATGATCATGCAAGGAGATCAAACCGGGACTCGGATCCCGTTGCTGTGAAGATCTCCGGTCGATCTGTTTGAAAGGGACATCCCAGCTGGGAGTGAGATCATTGGTAGATCTAATGAGATGATATCTGCTTGGGGATGTAGGTCACTGATAGGCATATCCTTGTAATGAGGGACCCAGCTGGGGTTTGTAGAAGCCTTCTTCACTCTGTTGTGATCCCTTCATGCGTTGCTCTTCTGGACAGAGGCTGAAGCTCTGTGGGGAAATGGTTCCCTGACTGTTGTACTCGGCTGAGGGTGACATGGTAACTTGGCTGGGGAGAAAGAGAAATCACTGAAAGATCTCCCTAAAGATTCTGTTGAGGAGGATTCTTGACTCAGTCGGGGATATGGGCGCCTTCTGGTACAGCCCTGTTGGAGAAGTGACGCCTGGCAACTCTGATAGGGATAAGTAACAAGTGGCCACTCAGCTGGGGAGAAAACACCTTGAGTGTTTAAAACTGAGTGTTGATTTGCCAGCTTGCTGGAGTGAAGCTTTCATGCCCCAAGTTGCGTTCGGATACCTGCAATCCTGTAAAGATATAGAAACGTACAAGTAATCCCGAGGTATCCCTTACCGGATTCCGTCATAGGAGTTTAAACGCTTCTGAGAGTAAGCATATTTCCTGCAAGCATGTGACTTTCATATTTTGAAGATAAACATCTGTATTTATGCAATCAGTTTTTTCTTAAGACATCAGACATTTTTGCAAATAAAATGTACAAGACGAAACATGACTGGAAATTTGATTTTATTAATTCATGTGCCCTGAATTGGCAAGATACAGTCAAGGAAACATATCTCCTGAAATGAGGAGATTGTTACAAATTGAGAAACAAAATGCTGGCAATGTTGACGACGCTTTAAGGAGCTTCTTCTTTTGCTATGATTCGTATGACATTTGACGTTCTTCTCGTCTTGCTTTCTGAAGAGGGCTGATTCTGATTGAAGCTTGATCCTTTCGAAACTTACCGAGTTGTAAGCGATACAGACGAATTCAGAATGCAGTTGTTCGCTTATTCCCTTATTTTGCATGGATCGCCCTTTCGGGTTTTCAATCCATCGGGATACCCATTTTTGCCTGAGTTGTCCAACGCGGCTTTTCAACTCAGCGGGTGTACATTTTTTGTTTATTTCCCTTATTTTTGCCCGAGTCTTTTATTCTGTTTTTGACTCGCCGGGATGCCCTATTTTTTCCTGGACTTACATTCTGTTTTTATGTCCAGCGGGTCATTTTTATGCGAAGTATTTTTTAACTGCATCTGAATTCACAGGGGACGGGAAATCTTCTCCATCCATGGTACTGAGCATCAGTGCTCCACAAGAAAAAACATTCTTTACCACAAATGGTCCTTCATAATTTGCAGTCCACTTGCCCCTGTGGTCTGTATGAGGAGGGAGGATTCTCTTCAGCACAAGATCTCCTACTTGGTACTCTCGGTGTCTGACTTTCTGATCGAAGGCTTTCTTCATTCTCCTCTGATACAACTGCCCATGAAAGATTGCAGCCAATCTTTTCTCTTCAATCAGACTCAGTTGTTCGTATCGGGCCCGAACCCATTCTGCTTCACTCAGTTTAACATCCATTAGTACCCACAGAGAGGGCAATTCAACTTCAACAGGTAGGACTGCTTCCATACCATACACAAGTTGATACGGTGTTGCTCCAGTGGATGTCCTGATTGACGTGCGGTACCCATGCAAGGCAAATGGTAGCATTTCATGCCAGTCTTTGTAAGTGACTACCATCTTCTGCACAATCTTCTTGATATTTTTATTTGCTGCCTCAACAGCGCCATTCATCTTTGGCCTGTAAGGAGAAGAATTGTGATGTTGAATTTTGAAGTCCCGACATAGTTCTGCCATCATTTTGTTATTCAAGTTGGAACCATTGTCAGTAATGATTCGCTCGGGAACTCCGTATCGACAGATGATATCTCTCTTCAGAAATCTGGCTACCACTTGTCTTGTAACATTTGCATATGATGCTGCTTCAACCCACTTGGTGAAATAATCAATGGCGACCAAGATGAATCTGTGGCCATTTGAAGCAGTTGGCTCAATCTTGCCAATCATATCAATGCCCCACATAGCAAAGGGCCACGGTGAAGATATTATGCTCAAAGGATTGGGAGGCACATGCACCTTATCTGCATAGATCTGGCATTTGTGGCACTTTCTGGCATAAGCACAACAGTCTGCATCCATTGTGATCCAGTAATATCCTGATCTTAGCAACTTTTTAGCCATGGCATGCCCTCCCGCATGGGTACCAAAGGATCCTTCGTGCACTTCATGCATTAGCAGATCTGCTTCTGTCCTGTCGACGCATCTGAGGAGTACCATATCAAAGTTTCTCTTGTACAGGGAACCATCAGTGCTCAGGAAGAAACTACCAGCAAGCCTTCTCAAAGTCTTCTTATCATTGGAAGATGCCCCAGGTGGGTATGTTTGATCCTCAAAGAAGCACTTAATGTCATGGAACCAAGGCTTATCGTTTTTGACAACATTTGCTGCGAACACATATGCTGGCCTGTCAAGCCTGGACACTGAGATTTGAGGTACAAAGTTGGCGGTCTGAACTTTGATCATGGACGAAATGGTAGCCAGAGCATCTGCAAACTGATTCTCGTCTCGAGGGATATACTCAAGCTTGACTGTTGTGAAGAAAGTCAATAACCTCCTTGTATAATCCCTATAAGGTATCAGACGATCTTGGTGGGTGTACCATTTGCCGTTAGTCTGATTGATTACCAGAGCTGAATCTCCGAATACAGTTAAAGTCTTGATCCTGAGGTCAATGGCTTCCTCAAGACCCATAATGCAAGCTTCGTATTCAGCTTCATTGTTAGTGCAGTTAAAGGTGAGTTTTGCCGAGAAAGGCATGTGAACTCCCTTAGGTGTAATGAGTACTGCACCAACACCACGACCATTCATATTAACAGCCCCATCAAACATCATAGTCCACTCTTCTTCCGGGTCAGGCCCTTCAGTGTGAATAGGCTCTTCATGATCTTTTGCTTTTATGAACATGATGTCTTCATCAGGGAAGTCAAATCTCATAGGCTAGTAATCATCAATGGGTTGCTCAGCAAGATATTCAGACAATACACTGCCCTTGATGGCTTTCTGAGATGTGTACTGGATGTCATATTCCGTGAGGATCATTTGCCATCTTGCAACCCGTCCGGTGAGAGCTGGCTTCTCAAATATGTACTTAACTGGGTCCATCTTTGAGATCAACAAAGTAGTGTGGGTCAACATATACTGTCTTAGTCGGCGAGCAGCCCACGCTAAAGCACAACAAGTTTTCTCGAGCAGTGAATAACGTTGTTCACAGTCGGTAAACTTTTTGCTTAGGTAGTATATTGCATACTCTTTTCGACCAGACTCGTCATGCTGGCCCAGCACACACCCCATCGACTCTTCTAATACTGTCAAGTACATTATCAGATGTCTTCCTTCAACTGGAGGCATAAGGATTGGAGGTTCTTGCAAGTATTCCTTGATCTTGTCAAAAGCCCTTTGGCAGTATTCGTTCCACCTGACCGTCTGTTCTTTTCTCAATAATTTGAACAAGGGTTCGCAGGTTGCTGTAAGGTGAGATATGAACCGTGAAATGTAGTTCAATCGACCTAAGAACCCTCGAACTTCTTTTTCTGTCTTTGGTGCAGGCATCTCTTGAATAGCTTTGACTTTATCAGGGTCAACTTCAATCCCTTTCTCGCTCACAATAAAACCCAGCAGCTTACCGGATCGCACCCCGAATGTGCACTTGTTGGGGTTCAATTTCAGTTGGTACTTCCTCAGACGCTTGAACAGCTTCAGCAGATTTACCAGGTGATCTTCTTCAGTAAGGGACTTGGCAATCATGTCATCCACATAACATTCTATTTCTTTATGGATCATGTCGTGGAATAATGTCACCATAGCCCGTTGATATGTTGCACCAGCATTCTTTAGTCCGAATGGCATCACCTTGTAACAGAATGTGCCCCATGGTGTAATGAAAGTGGTCTTCTCCATGTCTTCAGGTGACATCTTAATCTGATTGTATCCTGAAAATCCGTCCATGAAGGAGAATACCGAGAACTGAGCCGTGTTATCCACCAATACGTCAATATGAGGTAATGGGAAATCATCTTTCGGGCTGGCTCTGTTCAGATCCCGGTAGTCAACACACATCCTTACTTTGCCGTCTTTCTTAGGCACAGGTACAATATTAGCAACCCACGGCGGATAGCTAGTCACAGCAAGGAACCCGACGTCCCACTGCTTTTGCACCTCTTCTTTGATTTTCATAGCCATGTCTGGGTGAGTACGGCGTAGCTTCTGTTTAACCGGCGGGAATTCTTCTCTCAAAGGCAGCTTGTGCACAACAATGTCGGTGTCCAACCCTGGCATATCTTGATAAGACCAAGCAAACACGTCCACATACTCTTGAAGCAGGTCAATCAGTTGTCTCTTCACTGAGTCTTGTAAGCAGGCCCCAATTTTAACTTCTTTCACGTCTTCATTTGTACCAAGATTGATCGTTTCAACCTCCTCCTGGTGAGGAGTAATAACCTTTTCCTCTTGTCTTAACAACCTGGCTAGCTCTTCAGGAAGCTCATATTCTTCTTCAACCCCTTCATCAGCTTGGTTGATCGGATTGTCAAAGTCATACGAAGTCATAGCCGTGCTGTTGCCGGTGCTGTCTGGAAGGCACACTCTGCAAGGGTTCAGTTTGTTCATTTTAGTGATTTGATTTTAATCTTGTTTAGAAAAGTGAAATAAAGTTGTCATTTTGAAAACATTGCCATTTATTATTTTTTGTACAAAAAGAAAAATGGGAAAAACAGTGAGCGGAAAAGAAGAAGACTCATTTGCAAAAGATGTCTGATATTTCATTGATTAATCTTGTTGCACAAAAATTACAGATGGCCCGATTACAAAATGAGTCTTGTCATCTTGGGCAAGATGCAAGACTTGATGCATGCTTTAAAAATACAGGAAATAATAATTACTCTGCATGAGTAACTCTTATAATTTCCTGGGAAGACCAGTTTGAGATACTGCTCCCCGGGATCTTTGGACGGATCCAACTCTCCAGGTTGCGGCCGCCTTCATCCTCGTCTTCCAAATTGTTGACAGCATTGGGGGTGAGCATCCCCCCACTAACAAAGTTGGGCTCCTTAGCAGCCTCAGCTTGATCTTGTTGAGTTGGTTTGTAACCCAACCCAAATATATCCTCTTTCTTCTCCACCGGTAACAGTTTGCCCCAGCCTTGGGCAGTTCCTTCCTCAACAACCTTCCGGGCTTGTTGATATGATGTCATTGAGGTTCCAGGTACGGCAGAAGTTTCATTTACGTTCAAGGCCTCGAACCCTTGACTCATTGTCTCGTGGATCTCCCCATCCATCTCAATGTATTTGTATGTAGCCAGATGGCTAACAAAAATATCCTCCTCTCCACAGATAGTAACGACTTGACCCTCCCACTCGAATTTTAACTTCTGGTGAAGGGTTGAGGTCACGGCGCCAGCGGCGTGAATCCATGGCCTACCCAATAGACAGCTGTAGGCAGGCTGTATATACATCACATAGAAGGTCGTTTTGAAAGTTTGTGGGCCAATCGTTATAGGCAACTCAATCTCACCCAGAACCGATCTCTTTGAACCATCAAAGGCTCTCACTACCAGGTTGCTGGGACGTAATGCCAATCCGTCATACTCTAGCTTCACAAGGGCTTTTTTAGGTAAGACATTGAGGGACGACCCTGTGTCTACCAGCACATGGGAAAGAACTGCACCTTTACATTCCATGATAATGTGCAAAGCCTTGTTATGGTTGCGGCCTTCCGTAGTCAAATCAGTGTTGGTGAACCCTAGCCCATGACTAGCATTAACATTTCCAACCACAGCTTCCAACTGATTGACAGTGATCTCTTCAGGCACATAAGCTGCGTGCAAGACTTTTAGTAGTGCATTCCGATGAGCTTCGGAGCACATAAGCAATGATAGAATAGAGATCTTGGAAGGCGTCTGGTGAAGCTGATCCACTATTTTGTAATCACTTTTCTTGATGATTCTCATGAACTCATCAACTTCTTGATCAAAAGGCGTTTTCAAAGCTTCCTTAACAATCTGCTCTTCCTGCATCAAGCTCTTCCCTTTTGCCTTGGCAGCAGCTTCTGCTTCGGCAGTGGGTCTTTGAATTTGTGGAGCGAAGAGACGTCCGCTTCGAGTGAAGCCTCCGCCTCCCCCCACGTTGTCTATTTGTGGTGCAGGGGTTAATGATTCAAGAGTGATTTTCTGTCCTTCGCAGTATAGATCAGAGCCGTAATGCCAGGGGATGGCATTACTGCTTTCATAAGGTACTGGCCCAGGCACCGTGATGGTGACCTGGCTGATGGCAGCTGCAGAAGGGACTATGATAGTCTGTGGATCGTAGTATATTGTGACTGGTGCTCTGATGGGAGTAGCACTTTGTGAGTTGTAGGCAGAATTATTTTCAGGATCGTAATAAATTGTAACGGTTGAGACATCTTCATTGTTTGCTGCTGGTGTTGTAGGAGACATTGTTGGAAGGATGGTTGTTGTTGTTGTAGGAGTTTCAAAATAAAGTGGTGTTGAAGTTGTAGAAGGAATGTCGGTTGATATTTGGTCAGCTGAGATGACAGATGAAGCATTTGTTGATGAAGCTGAAGAGTTGTCGGGAACAATGGTTGTTGTAGTTGTAGGAGATACTGGAATTGTTGCTGATGAGATTGCTGGATTTGTTGGAATTGACGTTGTAATTTGAAGTAGGCCACTCTGGATGAGACCATCTATGCCATCCCTCAAGTTATCACACCCATTCACTGAAATGTTGCAGTAAGCACACCCTAACTCACACCCCGGGAACATTTGACATTCGAGGAGTTGAGCCTTAATCTCTACCAACGGTGTCCGAATCTGACCCACACTGGTTATTAAATAAGACGGCTTGTCTTCTTCAATAGCATTGATTCTGGGACCACCATGGTTTGGCATAGGGTTCTTGTTAACATTGGGTGGTGGTGCGAAGTTCAGAGCTTTAGAGTCTACCAGGTCTTGTACCTTCATGTGCAAGGCTCTGCACTTTTCTGTACTGTGGCCAGGTGCATTTGAGTGAAAAGCACATCTGGCGTTGGAGTCATAATTCCTGGGTAGACTATTAGGATCTGGAGGTGCCAACGTCCTTAGCTCAACTAGGTTGAGTTTCAGGAGTTGTGGCAATAATGTTGCATAGGGCATAGGGATCGGATCGATCACCCTATTGGCCTGAGAAGGTCTCTGTTGGAGTGGTCTTTGCTGATTGTTGTTGTTGGTGTTGTTGTAGCTTCTCGGAGGATACTGAGCTTGTTGCTGGTACTGAGGTTGTTGCTGATAGTTTTGTTGCAGTGGTTGATAAGTTGGTTGTGGATGAGCTGGAGCGGGAATGGTGACTGCTGCCACAGACCTGTGAACATATTGGGGTCTGCCCCTGTTGGTGTGGATAGCATTGGTATCACCAGTTCTTCTTGGGCCCACAAAAGGCTTCCTTGTGTTGCTGGATGAGCTGGCACCATTGTCAGAAATCTTGCCCATCTTTAACAGGCTCTCAATTCTCTCTCCAGCTATAACGACATCTGCAAAGCTGGTAGAAGAGAAAGCAGCCAGCCTGTCAATGTATGTTCCCTGGAGGGTATTCATAAACATATCTGCCATCTCCCTCTCTGACATAGGTGGCTGAACAGCAGCAGCCAATTGCCTCCATCTCTGGGCATACTCTCGGAAACTTTCTCTAGACGACTGTGACATTCCCATTAGGAGGGTCCTGTTGGGTGCCATATCCAAATTGTACTGGTATTGTCTGATGAAGGCCTCTGCCAAGTCCTTCCAACACCTGATGGTCGCTCTAGTCAGATGGGAGTACCATTCCCTTGACGCTCCAGTTAAGCTATCCTCAAAATAAAACATCCATAGCTTCTCGTCCATGGTATATGCTTTCAACCTTCCCAGAAAGGATTGTAAGTGGGTCCGTGGGCAAGAAGTCCCGTTGTACTTTTCAAAACAGGGAGGCTTAAACTTATGGGGAATCCTGACCCCGTCTACCAAGCCCATGTCCATAACATCAAAACCCAAAGAGTTCTGAGACTCCAAGGATCTTAATTTCTCAGCTATCTCATCCAGCCTTCTGTCATAAGCTTCCTCCCCAGCACCCATTACTGTGAACTGATCCTCTTGGGGGTCTTCTTGCAGCACTCTGCCTGCAGTGGCAGTCCCTTGTACATTGGCAGGGATGTTGATCTCTGGATGAAGGTGGGGTCCAAATACAGGGGGGTTGACATGAGGTTGGACCCTCTCATTGTTGCTTGTGCCAGCAGTCCCTATATGTGGATCTTCCTGATTTTGCCTTTCCACCATTGCTCTCAATCTTTCTTGGCTCTGAGCCATGTTGTTCATCACTTCCATGAACTGCGTCATCTGAGTTCTCATTTCCAATCTTTCGTTTTCCATTTGGTTTCTGACCTCTGCAAGGTCCTGTTGTACTTGATCCATTTGTATGCCCGGAAGGTTGTTACGGGTTGGATATCGGTGCAGACGGTTGAGTGGAAATACCCGGCGTCGAGCAATAGTTCCTGAGTATCACAACAGAGTTAGTAACAATAAAACAAAAACCTACAAAACAAATAGAGGGTTAGCATGCAATGCAATATGCTTATTTGTTTTCAAGGTATCCGGCTTGGCATTCAGTTTTGACCCTTCCAGACCCTTGAAGATGCTTTTGATGTTGCTTTTTGAAGTAAACTCGGATTGAACAAACTGATACATATATTACAAAAGGCAAATGGTACATAGTTTGTTTACAAGCCCTCTGAGGGGTCAAAATATATTACAAGAAAACAAAAAATACATAAAATGAAAGCAACAACAAGCAAATAGTCAAACACCAAGACCAAACTCATCCTCCTGAACTTCCTTGAGAAGTGCTTCAGTCACAGGATCAGCTGGACGCTCCGTGAGATTCCTGATAAGGAGGTTCCGGGTAGTAACAGCTGCAGTTAGCTTCTTGTGTTGACTTTGGTCCTTCGACCGCTTCACTCCAGCTCTGATCTTTAGCTCTGATATCTCCCTCTGGGCTGCTGCCAGGGCTTCCTGCTGCTCTTTTGCACTTGCTTCCAGCTGCTCTATCTTGTCCTGAGTCCTCTTATCTTCCAGAGTGCGAGCTTCGGTGATCCTGACCCACCTAGCTTGACTCTCCTTCAGATACAAATCTGTCCTGGCTTTCTGGAATTGGGCTTCTTTGCAAGCATTCTTCAGAATCTGCTCTCCAGCCCTGGACTTCTTGATGTAATCCTCAGACTTCTCAATTTTAGCCAGATGCTCCACTCTCAACTTCTCTAACCTCTCAATATCCAACCTACCATCACTCCTCTCCTAGAGGGTCTTCTGCAAAGCCTGAGTCAACTTCTCATTCCTTTCTTTTAAGCTCTCAAACTCCTCTAAGCTGACAGTGGCAGGAGGTGGTGCTGAGGATGGTCCAGGCATATCCTCCATGGTATAGGGCATCCCAAAAAATTGAGCCCTGGCATGGGACCATTCATAGTACTGTGCTGATGCTACATTGTTGCACTTCCCCAGAATGGTTACTCCCTTAGTTTGAACATTGTCCCAGGCCCAGGCTGCCTGCCTAACAATAGCCAGATTAGGCTTGTTCTCACAGTAAAGAGTCTCAGCCAAGTCTTGTGCCTTAGGAGTGTGGACCAGTGCATAGCTCGGTTGTCTTTTGAACAACAGAGGGTTGTAATTAATGCAACCCTTAACTCCTATCAGGGGCACATTGGGAAATTGCCCACAGCTGGTAATGACATCTCTGCCTTTTGTGCTTTGGGTGCACCACCTGATATCAGCTGAAGTCAAAGCAGTGAGTCTTCTAGCCCAGTTTCTCTGCTGATGAGGATTCAAAAATGCATCTGTCTTGGGCAAATGCTTGAGAAGCCGAGTATGGAACAAAGGAGCACAGCACCTCACTAATCTTCCCCTCTGCTTTTCATTCCTCTGGTGCACTGAGTAGTAAAAATCCCCCAATAAAGTGGGCACTGGGTTCCTTAGAATGAAAAGATGGATTGCATTCTTGCTAATGAATCTAGGCTCATTTGCAAATAATATGATCCCATATATGCTCAGGGCCAATAAAGCACAGACTGCTTTCCACTCTCCCAAAGAAGCCTTCAAAGTAGCCTGAGAGATCAAGAAATCCAGATGCAAGCCAGAGATTCCAGCCTTAGTAGTCATATGCTGCCCAATCAGAACTGATTCCAGGTGCAATGCCTTTGCTACTTCTTCATTACCAGGAAAGACCATCTCAGGGTTGAAAGGGACTCCACCCCTGATAGGTATACCAACCAATGATGAGTATTCTTCCAATAAAGGGCCCAACTGAAAGTTCTGAAAAGTGAAACACCTCAGTGGGGGATCATAAAACTTAAGGCAAGTATGAATCAGGCTCCTCTGTGAAGGGTCCAAATCCATAACCACATCAAGTATGTCTCCATAGTGTTCCCTGAAGAGTGGTATATGGTCTGGAGTGATCAGGGTCTGAATCCTCCTGATGTCAGCTAGCTCAGGCTGGAAGAAGTGGTAGGAGATGTTACTCTTTTTAGGTGCCATGCTGTTGAAGAAGAATTGAGACAGGTGTTGATGATAATACTGAAAGATGGGCCACTGATTGGCTGGTGCAGGTGACTGAAGCAGGTAGCTGATAACTGAAGCAGATGCTGATGAAGATAGGTCTATACTGATGATGGGGTCAAAACCAAGCCAAAAATGAAGATAGATACCCTGAAAAACAAATAAACAAATGTCAAAATGATGCAATGAGGATGTATGCAAATGATATGCAAGGGTTTGTGACTGAGTTGGATCTGATCAAATGCTCTGATATAAGTCCAGGTATATACAAGAAATCCAGATGGAGGTCTATAAGTCCAGTAACCAAGGTGGGGGACTCAAATAAAGAGCCACATGTCCAGGGTTTAGAATCACAAGAACTGTTCCAACATGGAGTATTCTTAATCAAATCAAAATAACAGGGTATGCTGAGGTCAAGGGTACCTGCAAACCTGTAAACAGCCCAACCCCCTCACGGGTGGTGTTCTAAAACAAGGATCCTCAGACTTGGATCAGTTATGAGAAGTGTAAACACTTCTAACCCGGAGGTACAGTGTTTACAATAACCATAAAATTTCCTCCTCTAATTCACCTCAGTTTCTGAAGGTCAAAACTAAAGGTCATCCAGACTTAGCAGGCTTCCCAGATAGCCCTAGCATTGCAGGAAATCTGCAACACAGAGTTCTCAAGAAGAAACCCATATCTGAACCGTGTTTCATATTCCCGCACCAGACCGAGATGGAATGGGAAAGAATATGAACCACTCTAGCCTAGGTGTCACTCAGGTCCCAGGTATAGGACCTCAACTCTCAATAGGACACCCACCCACCAAAGCAAACAAACAGATCCAGCCAGCAGCACAGTATGACAATATGATATAATGCAAAGCTATAAAGGAAGCAGTAAAGCAACTGTACATAAAGCAAAAATAAATACAAATATACAAACACAAATAAACACATAACACCCCAGTAAACACAAATCAAACAAGAGCTAGGAGGAACCCACAAAAAGAACCAGAAGCCCTGGTTGCAGTATAAGGGTCCCCAGCAGAGTCGCCAAGCTGTCGCTCCCGATAAATGGGACTGGCCCAAATAAAGGTACAGACGCGAACGGTCGGCGAAAGGGGGATGCGAGGACACGCAGGAGTGAACTCACAGGGAATGAAAAGAGTCGCCAGCTAGGCATTTTTATCCCGGAGGAAAGGCAATGCTGCATAGACCTAGGAAAAGATATGGATAAGACGGTTGCGAACCAGAGAGACTGAGAAAGGGGGTTGGTTACAACCTGGGAAGGTATTAGCACCCAGATTGTCCGCCGTACTCGACGGGATCCACGCTTAAAAGATTTGTGTTTTAAAGGGGTAGTGTCAGTGCAATCTGTGTATAAAATAGCTGGAAAGAATGTACAGGTGTCAGTGTAAAGGAAGTGTAAAGTGTATAAATGATGTGTCAGTGTAGGAATGAGAATGAATTGCTCAAGATCATGAGGCTTAAAGGATAAAGCTGGAAAGAGGGGGAATATATAGAAACTTTTGTTCGATAACTGTTAAGTTATGCCTACGTATCCTCTCGTGCAATGAGGAAGTCAGAACACCGTAGTTCGACCCAAAGAGACTGAAAGATAAATTGACTTGTGAACTACTTACTTATCTATGCTCAAGTGTATGACCTGTCTGGCTCAGGTGCAAACTGTCTTGCATTAGACGGAAGAAGCAAGTTCTCGTTTATGAGTGAGTGAGGTGAGAAAAGAATCCCGGAGGAGACGATTATTGTTTGTTTTTAAGTTTTCAGTCTTTTATTGCTTTTTGGATTTTGTCATAAATTGATAAGCTTAAGCCTAAACCAATGGATTTAGTAAACTCATCACATCTTCCCTCTGATTAGGGGTAATGAGAATGCCTTAAGTGTGAAGTCAGCTTCTCACACTTAATCACCATGGAGTAAGATTAAGATTATTAACCTACTTGTGATTATTTAGATGTTTTTGTTGTTTTTGTTTAGTGTTAAGTAATGAGGTTAAGCCATAATCAAGGATTAAACAGACTCATTACACCATCCTAATAGAAGGATAATAGATGAGAATGTTTAAGCTGAGGAAAGCTCCTCAACTTAATCCGTGATTAGGGATCAAACTCATGACAAAACAAGCCTTTGATTAAGTGGATTTTATTTAATGATATGATGATGAAGTGGATTTTATGATTTGTAAGACAACTTGAGGGGGACTTGTCCATTAACACTAGGGTTAGTCCTTCTTAACCAATTAAGGAAGAATTAGAACCCTAATGCAAGGCCCAAGTTAAAAGTGTGATGTCTTGATACTTATTAAGTGATTTGATTAAAGGAGTTAAACACATTAAGGGTTTAACACTTAGGATTAAAGTTATACACTCCATCCTAATAGAAGGATGCAGGCATAAGCTTAATCACAAAGCCTTAAAGCCTTTATGGTTTAGTCCTTGATTATGAGGTGAGAAGAGAAGACTCAAAGAGAATCAAAGGTAGAATCTAAATGGGGGACTAATCAAAACCCTAATCATTGTCATGCTTGGTTGTTCCTAGGGTTTGTGAGGTTTACAAGAGCAATCTTCAATGGAACCACCAGGAAGCAGAAGAAAGGATCAGGAGAAGCAAAGTAACTTGCTTCATTCAAGAAGTCAAGTCACTTGAAGAAAGAAAGTAAGGAGAAAAAGAATGAGCTAGCTCAAACTCAAACACACATAAAAAATGCAGCATGGATGCAAGAGAGAGATGAGAAGAAAAGTTATGAGAAGTGAAGGCAAATTCATTTCTCAAAGTTGCTTACCACCTGAAAAGTTAGTGAGAAAGATGCAATGCAATGTCAAATGGAATGAAATGGCATGATGCAAACCAAAACCAGAAGCATATATGAGATGATAATGATGCTATGAAATGATGCAAACATGAATCAAGACATGGGGATGATCATACAAGCTTATGAATGCAAATGGAGCAAGTTAAGACACATGAACATACATGAAAAAGTATGAAATGCATATGGAATACAACATGGCAAATGAAAGATGCAATGATCAAACATGCTTACAAGATGTCTTAAGATGTTCCATGAATCACAAGAATGCATAAAATGCTATGGCAAGTCAAGTTATGCAAGCAAATGCAAAATGGATGCATATGGAAGCCCAAATTAGGGTTTATGATCAAAGCATCAAACAAAAACCAAAATCAGAAGCAAACAACATTAAAAAAAATTGAAAATGCACTCAAAGGATCACTAAACCTATACTAACTCACTTCCCAAAGGAGAGGTCTCAACTCTTAACCTAATTCAAGATATGATTTTTCTAAGTTTTCTAGGGTTTTAGGGTTCCTTAACAAGAAAATTACCAAACAAAATGAAAATGAAAGATCAAATCATGGCCATTTAATCTCACAAACTACATGCTAAACACAATGCAATGCAAAAAGAATCAAGGTCCAACTCTTTAGGGTTAGGTAGAAATGATTTTTGGAAGTTTGGATCAAAATAATGCATAAAAATGATTTTAATTCCATGGAAAATTATCAAAATGCATCAAGATCAAAAAATAAATTTGGTTTGAGGGTTGGACAATGTTCCTAAATGTTTTTAAAGGTTTCATGAATTTTTTGGTGATTTTTAAATACCTAAAAGTATTTTTAATTAATTAATTCTCATTAATTAATTAAAAAGAAACTTTTAAATATTTAAAAATACCTTTTTAATGCTAAAAATGAAAATAAAAATATTTTTGTGTTCTGAAATTAAATAATAACTTGTGTAAAAAATTTCAGAATTTTTAAAGTGTTTTTGCTATTTTTAATAAATTGTACAAAATAAATATAAAACAAATGAATTAAAAATAAAGAAAAAGAAAAGTCAACAGAATGGAAGGCCAAGATGGATTCTGGGAGAAAAGGGATTGACTACGCGCGCAATCCAGTGGCCTATATTCAAACTGAAACTAATTAGGTTTATGAATTAATTAATTGAGATTAGGGTTTAATGAGTGCATCTGGACCACACACACACACGCCAAGTCAACCAAGTCAACTGATCCAACGCACCAGATTTAAACTACACTTAATGACGTGATTAAAACCCTAATTATTTTCAGGTGGCCGGAGAAGACCTCCGGTCGTCTTCTCCGGTGGGAACCCCACCTGAAAATTTCTAAAACCCTCAAAACGCAACTAAAATGAAATCTAAACAAACAGAAATCCTTCCCATACTTCACTGAATCAAAACCCCAAGCTAAAACTCATTTATCTTCCCTCAATCACATGAATCGAAACAAAACATTTTTTAGGTCAAGAGGTTTCAGAACATGATTAAACTCTTATTTCTTCACCATTTTCAAAACTAAGGACATCAGAGCAATCAGTGAATCATGAAGAACAACTTAAGAACTTTAAAAACCATTTCTGGAAAAAAAGTTCTTGAGCTACCTGAGTTTCGAAGCTTTCAATTTTGCAACTTTCTGGCCTCTCCTCTTGATGCAATCCACTCCTCCTGGTCCCTTGATGATGTCTTAATGCTTAGAAAGAGTTTATGTTGGCTGGTTTGAGAGTTTGAACAAGTTCTGTTCAAGCTCAGGTGGGAATCGTGTTTTGGATTCAGGCAGTTTCAGGCAATGGTGAGGGGTTCTTTGTGATCAGGATGATGAGTTGAGAAGGTCTGTGAAGTTTGTTTAGGTGTTTGTGGCTTGTATGAAGAGTTTCGAATGCTTTTGATTCAAGGGTGAAAAATGAGAGAGTTGAGTTCTTGCTGGTTTCAGGCTTGTGTGTTGTGTTGTTTGGCTTGCAAATTGTTTGTATAAACAATGCTGATTGGTCAGATGACATGACATGCCCTTTTGTGATAGGTGTGGTAGCTTTTGCCAAAATGTCAACTTCTTGTAAGAGAGGCATGGGTCATGTTCCAGCCAAGTACAAAGGGTGTGGGATGCGCAGCAAGGTGAGGGAGAAAGGCTAGGATTGGTCAGCAGGCTAGGCAACAAGTGGATGAGAAGCTATCATTGGTTTTGCAACTTGCTTGCTTTTAGTTCTCATGAAAAGATCTTGCCTCACAAACCATGAAGACATGTGATTCCTTTGGTTCAATCTGAACTTTAAGACTTGTGTTATGTTGGTATAAGGATTAGGCATCAATTAGAAGTCACAAATGCCTTTGGTACAAGATTTTGCAAATTTCTCACTTGGTGCATAACTTAAAATTTAGTGATTTTAGCCAACTTTGATGCACCATAACTTTTGATCCAAAATGAATTAGGTCATGTTCTTGTACTTTTTGAAAAGGGAAAGATCTATTCTACAACTATCATGACCAAAGTTTTTCCATTTGAAGCATTTTTGGATCAAAAAGTAAGGATTGAAAAAGTTGCATAAAATGACATTTTCATGAAAAGTCAACCTTGCCCTAGAAAGTCAACTTTGCAAAAACTTGTAATTCTTGAATTTTGTGAACTTCTAACTTCTTCCATGATCAAATAAAGATCATATACACTCAAAATGATGAAGATCACCCCTTGGTTGGGTCATTGGGGGCCTCAGATGCCCTGATTTTGCACTGACTTGTCTGAAAAGTCAACTCTTGACCAGATGACTTCCCCATGGAATTCCTTCATGAAAATTTATATACATACTCCCTATACCATATAGAGACCAATAGAAACAAGAATGACCAAAAGATTTGAAGTTATGGCCTCTGAAACCAAAACCCTAATTTTAGGCCATCTGTGCAGTCAAACTTGGCTCTGCCTCCATACCAATCCCAGTCCTTGTGATTCTTTGGCATTCTTGACTTTGAGAGGATGTAATATGATATAAGAACACACATGGACCCTTTTGAAGTGATTGGTGACCTTTGGAATGGCTCAAGAAGCTCTTGGATTGCTCAGATCACAAACCCTAGATGTAGATGACTTAGAAACAATGCAATGACTCAAAATTGAGATATGAGATGGTATGATTGTGTTTATGCATATGAAATGATCACAAGACATGGTGTGAATGGGTGAGGGCAAATTTGGGGTGTTTACACCGCCCCCTAGGTTTGAATCTTGGCCCTTAGATCAACATACCTCCCATTTAATTCAATTTTATTTTCCTTTTAATCCATTTTTCTTGCACATTTTATTTAAAATATCAAAACACATCACAAAAATCTCATTTTTTGCATGCTGACTTAAAATATTTTTCTCTTTCTGAAAATAATTTTTATTTTATATTTTGCATAATTTTCGTATTTTAAAAATATTTAAATGTTTATTTTAATTAGTTAATGAGAATTAATTAATTAAAATAGCATTTAGGTTTCTAAAAATCACAAAAAAAATTCACATTGCATTTTGATACATTTAGGAACATTATCAAACTCTTCAAACAAATTTCTTTTTGGTTCTTGACCTATTTTGACATTTTTCTTTGGAATTAAAGTTCTTAAAAGGCAATATTTTTATTCTAACTTAGAAAAATTCATTCTGCCTAACCATGAAGAGTTTGATGTTGGTTCTTTTTGCATTGCATTCTTCATGTCATGTAGTTTCTAGGGTAAAATTGGTTTGAATTTATCTTTCATTTTCAATTTGATGTGCATTTTTCCTTTTGAAGTGTCTTAAAACCCTAGCAAACTTGAGAAAATCATAACCCCCATTAGGTTAGGAGTTAGGTCCCCTCCTTTGGGCAGTGAACTTGTGCAGGGTTAAGGTTCCTTTGATCCCATTTTCAATTTTGTATCATGTCATTTGCTTCTGATTTTGAATTTTGTGTTGCATGTCATATATAAACCTTAATTCTTGCCTTCATTTGCATACATCTTTCATTTGCTTGCATACATGAACCTGCCATGGGATTTTGTGCATCCACATGACATATAAGACATCTTAGGACATATTAGAATCATGTTTGATCATTGCATCATTCATTTGCCATGTTATGCATTCATTCCATTTCATAAACCTTCATGAACTTTCATGGTTCAAAACATGCTTCATTTGCATCCTCATTCTTGTATGATCATCCACAACTCTGGACATGTGTTTGCATCATCTATTAGCATCATTAACATCATGTTTATGCTTCTGAATTTGGTTTGTATCTTTGCATTCATTTCATGTTCACTCCATTTCATTTCTTTTGCTAACTTTTCAGGTGGTAAGTACTTGAGAAGTGGATTTGCCTTCACTTCTCATAATCTTTTCTCATCCCTCTTCATGCATTCATTGCTGCATTTTACTTTTTTTCTAGAGTGAGCTTGCTCATTCATGCTCTTTCTCACTTTATTTTTCAAGCAACTTGTCTTCTTAAGTGAAGCAAGTTGTCTTGCTTCTCTCTGCTTCTTACTCCTTTCATCTGCTTATTTCTTGGTGGCTTCTCTCCTGAAGATCTTTTGCAAGCCTCATAAACCCTAGGGATACCCAAGCATGATAATAATTAGGGTTTGATTAGTCCCCCATTAGTTTTACCTTTGTGTTATCTTTGAGTCTTCTCTTCTCACCTCATAATCAAGGACTAAACCTTAAAGGTTTTAAGACTTTGTGGTTAGGGTTATGCCTGTATCCTTCTATTAGGATGGAGTGTATAACTTTAATCCTAAGTGTTAAACCCTCAATGTGTTTAAACCCTTTAATCAATTCACCTAATAATCACTAAGACATCAAGCTTGTAACTTGGGCCTTGCATTAGGGTTCTAATTCTTCCTTAATTGGTTAAGAAGGACTAACCCTAGTGTTAATGGACAAGTCCCCCTCAAGTTGTCTTGCAAACCATAAAATCCACGTCTTAATCCTACCATTAACTAAAATCCACTCTAATAAAGGCTTTGTTTTGTCATGAGGTTAATCCCTAATCATGGATTAAGTTGAGGAGCCTTCCTCAGCTTAAATGTTCTCATCTATTATCCTTCTATTAGGATGGTGTAATGAGTCCATTAAATCCCTGATTATGGCTTAAACTCATTACTTAACACTAAACAAAAACACCAAAAACATCTAAATAATCACAAGTAGGTTAATGATCTTAATCCTACATCATGGTGATTAAGTGTGAGGTGCTTACTTCATACTCAAGGTATTCTCATTACCCCTAATCAGAGGGAGGATGTGATGAGTTTACTAGCCCTTGGTTTAGGCCTAAGCTCATTAACTTATGACAAACTTCAAAAAAGCAATAAAAGATTGAAAACACAAAAACAAACAATAATCGTCTCCTCCGGGATTCTTTTCTCATCTCATTCACTCACAAACGAGAACTCGCTTCTTCCGTCTAATGCAAGACAGTTTGCACCTGAGCCAGACAGGTCATACACTTGAGCATAGACAAGTAAGCAGTTCACAAGTCAATTTATCTTTCAGCCTCTTTGAGTCGAACTACAGTGTTCTGACTTCCTCATTGCACGAGAGGATACGTAGGCATGACATAACAATTATCGAACAAAAGTCTCTGTATATTCCCCCTCCTTCCAGCATTATTCTTTAAGCCTCATAGTCTTGAGCTTCACATTCTTTCCTTACACTGACACTCTCATATTTCACTTCACACTTCTCTTACACTGACACCTGTACATCCTTTTCCAGCTCTTTTGCACACAAAATGGCACTGACACTACCCCTTTAAGCACAAACTTTCAAGCGTGGATCCCGTCGAGTACGACGGACAATCTGGGTGCTAATACCTTCCCAAGTTGTAACCAACCCCCTTTCTCAGTTTCTCTGGTTCGCGACCGTCTTATCCATATCTTTCTAGGTCTATGCAGCATTACCTTTCCTTCGGGATAAAAATGCCTAGCTGGCGACTCTTTTCTTTTGAGTTCACCCTTTTGTGTTCTTTCTCCTTTCGCCGACCGTTCGCGTCTGTACCCCTTCTGACCTGGGTTTCATTTGGTGGGAGCGACACCATAGTTTCTAGATGGTAAGCGGTACTGTATTTTAATGTTGTGTCTTGTGCTTTGAAAAAATCCTTCCATAAAGTGCTAAGGATCAAGGGGTCACAATCATAAACTATGGACTTCAGAAATCCATGAAGGTGAGCAATCTCAATGAAATAATGGGCATCTAGATCCTTTGCAGTAAACTTGGTTGGTAAAGCAATGAAGTGGATACTTTTTGTTAAACAATCACAAATAACCCAAATAACAGTGTGACCAGAGGAGTTTGGCAAGTAAGTTATAAAGTCCATTATCAGGTCTTCCCAAACTTGGTTTGGAGTTGGAAATGATTTGAGAAAACCTTTTTTATTTTGAGTTAAGTACTTGTTTTGTTGACATACATCACAATTTTTAACTGTGTCTTTAACCTCTTTGTAGAAATCTAGCTAAGAGAACGAAGCAGACACTCTAACAAGGGTGGCTTTGACCCCATAATAAACTATTGTTGGTGTGGCATGGAATTCATGGATAACCCTTCGGCGTAGAACTTAAATATTAGGTACTAAAAGTATCTCTTTGTATAATAGTAAACCATTTGAAAACTTGTAAGGCTTTAGGTTAATACTATTGTTAATGAGCTGAATAACTAGTTTATGTGCTACTATGTCTTTTGCATAAAACTCAAGCAAAGTTCTCAAGAGATCATGAATCAGAGAAGAAGGGGAGAACAATAATGGATCATAATAGGAATATTTTGGACTCAGAGCATCATCTAAGTGATTTTACTTTCCAAGTTTGTAAAAGATTTCAAAATTGAACCCTTGCAATTTTGCTGTCCATTTATGTTGTTCTGGTGTTTGGATTTTTTGGAGCAATAGATTGCGGAGGCTCTTTTGATCTAGGTGTAAACACCCCAAATTTTCCCTCACTAAGTTCACACCATGGCTTGTGATCTTTAATTTTGCATAAGCATAAGCATACCACCTCATATAGCATATTCTGTTTCACTGCATAGGTTCAAGTTCATCTGCATCTAGGGTTTGTAATCTGAGCAATCCAAGGATCCATCTGAGCCACTCCAAAGGCTTCCAATCATTCCAAGAGGGTCCATGTATGTTCAATCATCATATTATATCCCTAAAAGATCAAGGAAGTCAAAGAATCACAAGAACTTGAAAAGCATGGAAGCAGAGCTAGGGTTTCACTACATAGATGACCTGAAATTAGGGTTTTGGTTTCAGAGGCCATAACTCCAAATTTTTTGGTCATTATTGTTTCTAATAGTCTCAATATGTTATAAGGATCATGTGTACCAAGTTTGATGAAGAAATTCATTATGGAAGTCATTTGTTCATTGGGTAACTTCTTGAGCAAGTCAGAGCAAAATCAGGGCATCTGAGGCCCCCACCAATGGAACCAACGTGGATTTTTCATCAAATTGAAGTTATATGATCTTTATTTGATCATTGAAGTGCTTGGAAGTTCACAAAATTGAAGAAAAGTGAGCTAAACCAAAAGTTGCCAAAAATGGAAATGACTTGTAATGTAAACTTTCCATTTTGGGAAAGTTTTTCAACCTCCTATTTCTCAACCAAAAATGCTTCAAATGAAAAATTGTTGGTCATGAAAGTTGTAGATTGGATCATTCCCTTTTCAAAAAGTACAAGAACAAGTTCTAATTCATTATGGAACTCAAGTTATGGCCTTTCAAAGTTGGCAAAAATCCTATAATTTTCAAGAATACACCAAAGAGGGATTTTTGCAAAACCACTTGCCAAGTCATTTTGTGACTTCCAATACACTTCTAAGCATCATACCAACATAGTGCATTGCCTAAAAGTCAGAATTGGCCCAAGAATCATCTCATTATATGCCTTGCACATGAATAAATCACAAAAGGGCCAAACTTTATCAAAATTGCAAAATGATACATAACCATGCTTCCACTTGCTGAATCACCATAAAATGAATTCCATGGCTCTCCTTGATCTCTGTTGAACCAGGACAAGCCAAAAAGCCAGCTGCAAGAGAGCCCATACCTCAAGTACAAGTTTTGTTGACTTTTTGCAAGAAAGCCCATACCAATCACCATAGGCCACAACCACTTCTCTGACCTATCAAAGCTTGTTATGTGGATCAAACACAAGCCATAACACAACACAAGCCAGTCTGAAACCACAGAACCATCAAGCTCTCAAAAATCACCCCTTTTGCAAAAGCATTCGAAACTCTCTGCTCACACACTCAAACTCCAAACTTTTTTCATCAATCAACTCAGCAACACAAGAGGATCATTTCCCACCCTTCATTGCAACCAAAAAGCCTCTCTACACAAAACACGATTTCTGGCCAGCAAGAGTTCAAGCTCTCATTTCAGCCATTACAAACTCCTTCCAAGCATCAAAGCTTCATCAAGAGGATCATTAGAGTCAGTTTGCCCAAAGAGGAGGCAACATAACTCAGTTTAAGAAAGCTTCACTTCAGGTAACCTCAAGAACAAATTTTCCAGAAATGATATTTTAGGTTATAGAAATGTTCTTTGTGCTTTGCTGGTCATCATGATCTATTTTGTTTTGAAAATGAGTGAGAAACAAGCATGTATGAAGCTTCTGAAATTTCTGTGTGATTTTTCGTTTTGCTTCGAATCTTGATGTTCATGTGAAATAAATGAAATTTGTTGGTTGAATCTTGTTTAAAATGAGGTGGGGATCATTTCTGGAGAGTTTGGTGAGTTTATTTTACGTATTGAGAGAGATAGCAAGAGTGAGCTGCCGGAGAAGATGATCGGAACACTGTTCCGGTCACCTGAAAAAGATTAGGGTTTAATTTAGGGTTTAGTGTGAGTTTGAACGTAGGCCATTGGATTGTCTTCCCGTGCACAAGTGAATGGTCCATATCTTTCATTAAAAGCCCTAAATCCTGATTAATTAACTTAATTAGGTTTATTAAATTCAAAATGCCTGAATCAATCCCAACCCTCCAAACGCGCGCCAAGTCTTTCCCTCCATCCTCAGTTTAAATGTGAGCCCTTGGATCAGTTGACCACCCATTAATTCATTTTTATTTCTTTATTTTTATCATTTTTTTTGCATAATTAATTTAAAATACTTAGAAAATTCTAAAAATATTTTCCTTCTGCATTTTTAATTCAAATATTTTTCTCAACCCAAAAACATTTTTATTTTTATTTTTTGCATTAAAAAACCCTTTTAAAAATATTTAAATCTTTATTTTAATTAATTAATGGAAATTAATTAATTAAAATACTATTTAGGTTTCTAAAAATCCCAAAAAAAATTCACATTGCATCTTAGGACATTTAGAAACATTGTCAAACCATTCATACAAATTTCTTTTTGGTTTTGAACACTCTTTGACATTTTTCTTGAATTTAGGGTTCATAAAAATCTCATTTTTGAACCCTAACTTCAAGAAATCTTTTCTGCCTAACCATGAAGGGTTTGACATTAGTTCTTTTTTGCATTGATCTTCATATAGCATGTAGTATCTAGCATAATTTTGTCACAAATTTATCTTGCATTTTTTATTTGATTTGCATTTTTCCTCTTAAGGTACCTTATAACCCTAGATAACTTAGAAAAATCACAACTTCCTTTAGGTTAAGAGTTAGACATTCTCCTTTGGGGTGTGATATCATATGGGGTAAGGGTTCCTTTGAGTTCATTTGCAATTTTTTATCTTGTGATTTGCTTCTGTTTTTGAATTTTGCATCTCATGTTGCTTTAAAACCCTAATTTCCCATGTTCATTTGCATACATCTTGCATATGCATTCATTCATAAATTTGCCTTCACTTCTCATTTCTCCTCTCATTCTTCTTATGCACATTGCTGCATTTTTCCTTTGCTTTAGAGTGAGCTTGTTCATTCATGTTCATCATTCACTTTCTTTCTCCAAGTTACTTATCTTCTTCAGTGAAGTAAGTGTCGCTCCCAAAGATTTGCATCCCGGTACAAGCGCGAACGGTCGGCGAGAGAGACAATGAGAACACACAGCCGTGAACTCACTGGAGATGAATAGAGTCGCCAGCTAGGCATTTTTATCCCGGAGGAAAGGCAATGCTGCATAGACCTAGAAAAAGATGGATAAGACGGTTGCGAACCAGGGAGACTGAGAAAGGGGGTTGGTTACAACCTGGGAAGGTATTAGCACCCAGATTGTCCGTCGTACTCGACGGGATCCACGCTTAAAAGATTTGTGTTTTAAAGGGGTAGTGTCAGTGCAATTTGTGTGTAAAAGAGCTGGAAAACAAAATGTACAGGTGTCAGTGTAAAGGAAGTGTGAAGTGTATATATGTGGTGTCAGTGTGAGAATGAGAATGAAATGCTCATGATCATGAGGCTTAAAGAATGAAGTTGGAAGGAGGGGGAATGTACAGAGACTTTTGTTCGATAATTGTTAAGTTATGCCTACGTATCCTCTCGTGCAATGAGGAAGTCAGAACACCGTAGTTCGACCCAAAGAGACTGAAAGATGAATTGACTCGTGAACTGCTTACTTGCCTATGCTCAAGTGTATGATCTGTCTGGCACAGATGCAAACTGTCTTGCATTAGACGGAAGAAGCAAGTTCTCGTTTATGAGTGAAGGTGATGAGAAAAGAATCCCGAAGGAGACGATTATTGTTTGTTTTTGTATTTTCAGTCTTTTATTGCTTTTGAAAGTTTGTCATAAGTTAATGAGCTTAAGTCTAAACCAATGGATTTAGTAAACTCATCACATCTTCCCTCTGATTGGGGGTAATGAGAATACCTTAAGTGTGAAGTCAGATTCTCACACTTAATCACCATGGTGTAGGAGTAAGATCATTAACCTACTTGTGATTATTTAGATGTTTTTGTGGTTTTTTGTCTAGTGTTAAGTAATGAGGTTAAGCCATAATCAAGGATTAAACAAACTCATTACACCATCCTAATAGAAGGATAATAGATGAGAGTGTTTAAGCTGAGGAAAGCTCCTCAACTTAATCCATGATTAGGGATTAAACTCATGACAAAACAAGCCTTTGATTAAGTGGATTTTATTTAATGGTATGATTATGAAGTGGATTTTATGATTTGTAAGACAACTTGAGGGGGACTTGTCCATTAACACTAGGGTTAGTCCTTCTTAACCAATTAAGGAAGAATTAGAACCCTAATGCAAGGCCCAAGTTACAAGTGTGATGTCTTGATGATTTATTAAGTGAATTGATTAAGAGATTTAAACACATTAAGGGTTTAACACTTAGGATTAAAGTTATACACTCCATCCTAAGAGAAGGATGCAGGCACAAGCTTAATCACAAAGCCTTAAAGCCTTTAGGGTTTAGTCCCTGATTATGAGGTGAGAAGAGAAGACTCAAAGAGATGACACAAAGGTAAAATCTAAGAGGGGAGACTAATCAAAACCCTAATCATTGTCATGATTGGTTGTTCCTAAGGTTTGTGAGGTTTTCAAGAGAAATCTTCAAAGGAGCCACCAGGAAGCAGATGAACAGGATCAAGAGAAGCAAAGTGACTTGGAGAAAGAAAGTGAGAAGGAGAGGAATGAGCAAGCTCACACTCAAACACAAAAACAAATGTAGAAATGGATGCAAGAAAGATGAAAAGAAAAGTTATGAGAAGTGAAGGCAAATTCACTTCTCAACATTACTTACCACCTGAAAGATTAGAAAAGAAATGCAATGCAATGCAAGATGGGATGAGATGACATGATGAGAGACAAAACCAGAAGCATATACATGATGCTAATGATGTTATGAGATGCTACAAACATGAGGCAGCACATGGAAATGGTCATACAAGCTCATGAATGCAAATGAAGCAAGTTAGGAACCATGAACATACATGAAAAGTTATGAAGTACACATGACATATAACATGGCAAATACATGATGCAATGACCAAACATGCTTTCAATATGTCTTATGATGTCAAATGAATCAAATGGATGTTTGAAATGTCATGGAAAGTCATGTTATGCAAGGGATGCAAGATGGATGCATATGAAAGCCCAAATTAGGGTTTATGATCAATGCAATAAAGCAAAATCCAAAATCAGAAGCAAAAGACATGATAAAAATTTGAAAATGCAACCAAAGGAACCCTAAACCTATACAAACTCACTGCCCAAAGGAGAGGTCTCAACCCTTAACCAATCTCAAGTTATGAATTTTACAAGTTATTAGGGCTTTTAGGGTTCCTAAACAAGAAAATTATCAAACAAAGTGAAAATGAGGAATCAAATCATGGCCATTTAACCTCAAAAACTACATGCTAAACACAATGCAATGCAAGAAGAATCAATGTCCAACTCTTCATGAATAGGCAGAAATGATTTTTTGAACTTAGGATCAAAATAATGCACAAAAATGATTTTAATTCAAAGAAAAATTCTCAAAATGCATCAAGATCAAAAAAGAAATTTGTTTTGAAGGTTGGACAATGTTTCTAAATGTCTTAAAACATTTCATGAATTTTTTGGTAATTTTTAAATACATAAAAGTATTTTTAATAAATTAATTTCCATTAATCAATTAAAAATAATCCTTTAAATATTTAAAAATACTTTTTTAATGATAAAAATGAAAACAAAAATATTTTTGTTTCATAAAAATTATTAAAACTCATGAAAAAAAGTTTCATAATTTTTAAGCAATTTTTACTATTTTAAATTAATTATGCAAATAAAATGAAAAGAAATGAAATAAAATAAAGAAAAGGGAAAAGTCAACAGAATGGAAGGCAGGGATTGAGTCTGGGTTTGGGAGCATTGACTACGCGCCAGATCTTGTGGCTCACATTCAAACTGGGCTAAACTTAATTACGAATTAATTAAATGCAATTAGGGTTTCTAATGATCAATCTAGTCCCTTCACACACGCGGGAGGTCAACGAGTCAAAGAAATCGCACGCTCCAGATTTAAACTCACTTAATGACTGGGATTATGCCCTAATTATTTTCAGGTGGCCGGAGAAGACCTCCGGTCGTCTTCTCCGGTGGGAAGCCCACCTGAAAATCTCCAAACTCTCTCAAAACGTAACAAAAATGAAACCCAAGCATACAGAAATGATTCCCATGATCCACTGAATCAAAACCCCATTACAAACAACATTTATTTTTCCCCAGAAACATGAATCGAACCAAACAATTTTTTAGGTCAACAGAGTTTCAGGAAGCAATTAAATTCTCATTTCATCACCATTTTCAAAACTAAAGGCATATTCATGATCAGGAAGACATATAGAACAAGTTTAGAACTTAAAAATCCATTTCTGGAAAAAAGTTCTTGAGCTACCTGAGATTCGAAGCTTTCACTCCAGCAAGTTTCTGACCTCCTCCTTTGGTGAAATCCACTCCTTATGACCTCTTGATGATGCTTGAATGCTTTGGAGAAGTTTATGCTGGCTAGATGAAGAGTTTGAACAGCTTCTGCTCAAGCTCAGTTGAAAATGGCAATGGTGATGCAGGCAGTTTTAGGCCAATGTGAGTGGTTCTTTGTGGTCCAGATGATGAGTGGAGAAGGTTTGTGGAGTTTGTTTGGATGTTTATGAACTGTGGAGTGAGTTTCGAAAGAAACTGCAAGTTGGAATGAAAATGGTGAAGTGGTGTTATAGCTTGTTTCAGGCCTGGTTCTTTGTTGGTTTCTACTCAATGGAACATGGTGAGATGATTGGTGAAAATGGTTTGGATGTTTTAAGTTTATGGAGGCAGATTCGAAGAGTTTTGCAAAGTGAGGTGTTTTTGTGTATGTGATGTTGTGGAGTGTTTTAGCTTGGCTTGGTATATGAAATGGCCTGCATTTGGATAGTATAAAATAATCCTATAGGTCAGATGATGTGACCTGGCCTTTATTGATTGGTAAGTTCACTTTTGCAAAAAAGTCCACTTTGTGTAAGGAAGGCATGGCTTGAGCTATAGCTTGGTACAAGAGGCATGGGCTGCGCAGCATGATGTGTGTGTGATGCTAGGAAGGTTCAGCAGCCAAGGCAACTAGTTGGTGAAGTGTGATCATGAGTTTTGCAAGTTGATCACTTTTGAAACTTCATGAAAAAAGTCTTGCCATACAAACCATGAATATGTGATCTCTTGGTTAAATTCTGATTTTAATGTCACATAGAATGTTTGTACATTGGTTTGATGTCAACTAGAAGTTACAAACAGCCTTGGTTCATGATTTTGCAAAATTCACATTTGGGGCATGCCTTGAAAATCAATGATTTTTGCCAACTTTGTCACACCATAACTTTTGATCCAAGAAGAATCTGATCATGTTCTTGTACTTTTTGAAAAGGGAAAGATGTATTCTACAACTTTCATGACCAAAGTTTTTTCATTTGACACCTTTTTGAATCAAAAATCAAGGCTTGAAAAATGACCTAAAATGACACATTCTTGAAAAGTCAACTATGCCTAAAAAGTCAACATTTGCAAAACTTCAAATTCTTGATTTTTGTGAACTTCAACCTTCTTCCATGATCAAATAAAGACCATATACACTCAAAATGATGAAGATCACCCATTGGTTGGGTCATTGGGGGCCTCAGATGCCCTGATTTTGCACTGACTTGTCCAGAAAGTCAACCCTTGATCAGATGACTTCCTCATGGAATTTCTTCATGAAAATTGATATGCATACTCCCTATACCATATAGAAACCAATGGAAACAAGAATGACCAAAAAATTTGGAGTCATGGCCTCTGAAACCAAAACCCTAATTTTAGGTCAACTGTGCAGTCAAACTTGGCTCTGCATCTACACCAATCCCAGTTCTTGTGATTCTTTTGCATTATTGACTTTGAGAGGATGTAATATGATATTTGAACACATATGGATCCCTTTAAAGTGATTGGTGATCTTTGGAGTGGCTCAAAAGGTTCTTGGATTGCTCAGATCACAAACCCTAGGTGCAGATGACTTAGAAACTATGCAGTGAAACAAAAATGGGATATGAGATCTTATGATTGTGTTTATGCATATGAGAATGATCACAAGCCATGGTGTGAATGGGTGAGGGCAAATTTGGGGTGTTTACAGCTGCCCCTATTCAATCATGAGTTAGCTGTGCAGGTTGTAAGCGACGGCCTAACAGGCAAACAAGATAACTTGTGGTTGAATACCAAAGACAGTCCAAAATTTGCACTCACGGAATGAAGAAGAAAGGGGATATAGATTGTAAAAGGAAAATAAAGTATATTGTAAAGTGTGGGCGACGGAGGACGACCGTCGAGCAGAGGACGACTGCTAGGTAAAAAGCAATGACGGGGACGGCCGACATGCTGGGAAAATGCTGAAAATAAAGCAATGACGGGGACGGCCGACACGCTGGGGACAAAAGGTAAAGCCAAGACGGGGACGGCCGACTAGCTGGGAAAAGTAAGAAATTATGATGGGGACGGCCATCAAGGTAAAGTTGTAAAATCTCTGGGGATCAATGAAACATGACGGGGACGGCCATCAAGTTCATAAAGCAAGGTAACCGACGATGGGGACGGCCATCGGGCTAAAAGAAAAGGAAAAGGGGCCACGACGGGGACGGCCATCGGGTTTAAAGAATGAATGAAATAAAACAGATGATGGGGTACGGCCATCAAAGGTGAAGGACGATCACCTAGCAGGGGACGGCTGCTCTGTTGGGGAATAAAGGAATATGATGGGGACGACCATCAAAGGTGGAGGACGACCACCTGGCAGGGTACGGCTGCCGAAAATATCAACGATGGGGACGGCCATCGGATGAGCATGATTGAGGACGACCATCAAGAGGTGGAGGACGACCACCTAGCAGGGGACGGCTGCTCTCAGGGTTTATCATGATATAGGACGAATGCCAGATAACCAAAATCAACAATGGAGACGACCATTGGATAAAATTGATGAAGGACGATCATCAAGAGGTGGAGGACGACCACCTAGCAGGGGACGGCTGCTAAAATCAACGATGGGGACGGCCATCGGATGAGCATGATGGAGGACGACCATCAAGAGGTGGAGGACGACCACCTAGCAGGGGACGGCTGCTCTCAAGGTTTATCATAACACAGGACGAGTGTCAGATGAAAAGAAATTTGCTTTGTTGGCGATTTACTGGGGATATAGTAAACACGGACGAGCGTTTACAACCAAGAAAGAAAGTATAAGTGTTTAGGTATCTGTGTATAGATTAAAGATGCGGACGAGCATCCTTAAGACTACGATACGGACGAGTATCGGGTAGAAACAAACTGACACGTGTTCAAAGATGATGATACGGACGAGTATCAACTGGTTAACAGAGAACACGGACGAGTGTTGAATCTGAAGGGACTCTTCTGGGGAATGGTAGACACAGACGAGTGTTGGACATAGTGTATGGATTAAAGATGCGGACGAGCATCCTTAAGACTATGATACGAACGAGTATCAGGTAGAAACAAACGCTTGACGCAGGCTCTGAGATGATGATACGGACGAGTACCATCTGGTTAACAAAGAACAAGGACTAGTGTTGAATCTGTGGGGATATGAAAGGTATATACAAGATACGGACGAGTATCTGTATGAGTGCAACATGAGTAGCAAGTATGAGTGGTGTACAGATGAGTGTTTAACTGCTGGGGAGAGTGACACGGACGAGTGTCAAGAGAAAAGGTATAACAATATCAACAAGTATGTGGGTTGCAAAAGTGTAGATGACTGTGCTGGGGATATGACACGGACGGGTGTCAAGAAAATACAGACATACAAGTATAGGTGAGTGCAAAGATGATGTCTTTGGCTTTCTGATGGGGTATGACATGGACGGGTGTCAAAATGAGTGTATACTGGTGTTCTGATTTGTGAGGCAGCTGCTTTTGCTGGGACTCTGGTGGGGACTCTGGGGGAAAATGTTCTGCATTCTGATGAATGGTTACTAGTCACAAGTGCTGATTCCAAACATGGCTTATGATTATGCTATGTGTTGGATTTTTGCCGTAATGCTCCGTGTTAAAACGGAATGCTACGCTTTGTGGGTGAATATGATGCAAATGCTATGATTGTGCAAAGATACCAAACCGGGATCCGGGTCTCATTGCTGCGAAGATCTTCGATCGATCCATTTGAAATAGACATCCCAGCTGGGGATGAGATCATCGGTAGATCTGAGGAGATGTATCTGCTTGGGGATGCGGGTCACTGAGAGACCTATTCCGATAAATGAGGGACCCAGCTGGGGGTTTGTAGAAGCTTTCTTTACTCTGTTGTGATTTCTTCGTGCGTTGTTCTTCTGGATAGAGGCTGGAACTCTGTGGGGAGATAGCTCTCTGACTTTTGTACTCCGGCTGAGGATGAGATGGCAACTCGACTGGGGGGAAAGAGATCACTGAGAGACTTCCCTATGGATTCTGTTGAAGAGGATCCTTGACTCAGCCGGGGATATGGGCACCTTCTGTGATGCATGGCAACTCTGATGGGGAGGAGTAATAAGTGGTAGACTCAGCTGGGAAGAGTCATGAAAGACAACTCAGCTGGGGAGAGAGCACTTCGGGTGCTGAAATTGAGTGTTGATCTGCCAGCTTGCTGGGATAAAGTTTTCATGCCCCGAGTTGCGTTCTGGATACCTGCAATCCTGAAAAAGATAGAGAAACGCACAAGATGATCCCGAGGTATCCTTACTGGATTCCGTCATAGGATTTTAGATACTTCTGAGAGTAAGCATATTTCCTGCAAGCATGTTTTTATTTGAAGACAGGCATCTGTATTCTTATGCAATCAGTTTTTCTTTAAGACATCAGACATTTTTGCAAATAAAATGTACAAAACGAGACATGACTGAAAATCTGATTTTATTAATTCATAAGCCCTGAATCGGCGAGATACAGTCAAAGGAACATATCTCCTGAAATGAGGGGATTGTTTACAAATTGAGAAACAAAATGCTGGCAGTGTTGACGACGCTTTGAGGAGCTTCTTCTTCACTATGACCCGTATGACTTTTGACGCTCTTCTCATCTTGCTTTCTGAAGAAGGTAGATTCTGATTGAAGCTTGATCCTTTCGAAGTTTACCAAGCTGCAGATGATACAGACGAATTCAGAATGCAGTTGTTCGCTTATTCCCTTATTTTGCATGGATCGCCCTTTCGGGTTTTCAATCCATCGGGATACCCATTTTTGCCTGAGTTGTCCAATGCGGCTTTTCAACTCAGCGGGTGTACATTTTTGTTTATTTTCCCTTATTTTTGCCCGAGTCCTTTATTCTGTTTTTGACTCGCCGGGATGCCCTATTTTTGCCTGGACTTACATTCTGTTTTTATGTCCAGCGGGTCATTCTTATGCGAAGTATTTTTTAACTGCATCTGAATTCACAGGGGACGGGAAATATTCACCATCCATGGTGCTGAGCATCAATGCTCCACCAGAGAAAACTTTCTTTACCACGAATGGTCCTTCATAATTTGGAGTCCATTTGCCCCTGTGGTCTGTATGAGGAGGGAGGATTCTCTTCAGCACAAGATCTCCTACTTGGTACCCTCGGTGCCTGACTTTCTGATCGAAGGCTTTCTTCATTCTCTTCTGGTATAATTGTCCATGACAGATTGCAGCCAATCTTTTCTCTTCGATCAGACTCAGTTGTTCGTATCGGGCCTGAACCCACTCTGCTTCACTCAGTTTAACATCCATTAGTACCCGGAGAGAGGGTAATTCAACTTCAACAGGTAGGACTGCTTCCATACCATACACAAGCTGATACGGTGTTGCCCCAGTGGATGTTCTAATTGACGTGCCGTACCCATGCAAGGAAAATGGTAGCATTTCATGCCAGTCTTTGTAGGTGACTACCATCTTTTGCACAATCTTCTTGATATTCTTGTTAGCTGCCTCAACAGCGCCGTTCATCTTTGGCCTGTAAGGAGAAGAATTGTGATGTTGGATCTTGAAGTCCCGACATAGTTCTGCCATCATTTTGTTGTTTAGATTGGAACCATTATCAGTAATGATTCGCTCGGGCACCCCATACCGACAGATGATATCTTTCTTTAGAAATCTGGCTACCACTTGTCTTGTAACATTTGCATATGAGGCTGCTTCAACCCATTTGGTGAAATAATCAATGGCGACCAGGATGAATCTGTGGCCATTAGAAGCATTTGGCTCAATCTTGCTAATCATATCAATGCCCCACATGGCAAAGGGCCATGGTGAAGACATGATGTTCAAGGGATTGGGAGGCACATGCACCTTATCTGCATAAATCTGGCATTTATGGCATCTTCTGGCGTAGGCACAACAGTCAGCATCCATCGTGATCCAGTAATAACCTGATCTTAGCAATTTCTTAGCCATGGCATGCCCTCCCGCATGGGTACCAAAGGATCCTTCGTGCACTTCATGCATCAACAAGTCTGCTTCCGTCTTATCAACACATCTGAGGAGTACCATATCGAAGTTCCTTTTGTATAAAGACCCATCAGTGTTCAGGAAGAAACTACCAGCAAGCCTTCTTAATGTCTTCTTATCATTGGATGATGCCCCAGGTGGGTATGTTTGATCCTCCAAGAAGCATTTAATATCATGAAACCAAGGCTTATCATCTTTAACAACATCTGCTGCAAATACATATGCTGGTCTATCAAGTATGGACACCGAAATCTGAGGTACAAAGTTGGCAGTCTGAACTTTGATCATGGATGAAATGGTAGCAAGAGCATCTGCGAACTGATTCTCGTCCCGAGGGATATACTCAAGCTTGACCGTTGTGAAGAAAGTCAATAACCTCCTTGTATAATCCCTGTAAGGTATCAGATGATCCTGGTGGGTGTACCATTTTCCGTTGGTTTGATTAACTACCAGAGCTGAATCTCCGAATACAGTCAATGTCTTGATCCTGAGGTCGATGGCTTCCTCAAGACCCATAATGCAAGCTTCGTATTTAGCTTCGTTGTTAGTGCAGTTGAAAGTGAGTTTCGCCGAGAATGGCATGTGAACTCCTTTGGGTGTAATGAGTACTGCACCAACACCACGACCATTCATGTTAACAGCCCCATCAAACATCATAGTCCATTCTTCTTCTGGGTCGGGCCCTTCAGTGTGAACAGGCTCTTCATGATCTTTTGCTTTTATGAACATGATGTCTTCATCAGGGAAGTCAAACCTGATTGGCTGGTAATCATCAATGGGTTGCTCAGCAAGATATTCAGATAGTACACTGCCTTTGATGGCTTTCTGAGAGGTGTACTGGATGTCGTATTCTGTGAGAATCATCTGCCATCTTGCAACCCGTCCGGTAAGTGCTGGCTTCTCGAAAATATACTTGACTGGGTCCATTTTTGATATCAACAACGTAGTGTGGGTCAACATATACTGTCTCAGTCGGCGAGCAGCCCACGCTAAAGCACAGCAAGTTTTCTCGAGCAGTGAATAACGTTGTTCACAGTCGGTAAACTTTTTGCTTAGGTAGTAAATTGCATACTCTTTTCGACCAGACTCGTCATGCTGGCCCAACACACACCCCATCGACTCTTCTAATACTGTCAAGTACATTATCAGAGGTCTTCCTTCAACTGGAGGCATAAGGATTGGAGGTTCTTGTAAGTATTCTTTGATCTTGTCAAAAGCCCTTTGGCAGTCTTCGTTCCACCTGACCGTCTGTTCTTTTCTCAGTAGTTTGAACAAGGGTTCACAGGTTGCAGTGAGGTGAGATATGAACCGTGAAATGTAGTTCAATCGTCCTAAGAACCCTCGAACTTCTTTCTCTGTTTTCGGTGCAGGCATCTCTTGAATGGCTTTGACTTTATCAGGGTCAACTTCAATCCCTTTCTCGCTCACAATAAAACCCAGCAGCTTACCAGATCTCACCCCGAATGTGCATTTGTTGGGGTTCAGCTTCAATTGGTACTTCCTCAGACGCTTGAATAACTTCAGTAGATTTACCAGGTGATCTTCCTCTGTAAGGGACTTGGCAATCATGTCATCCACATAACATTCTATCTCTTTATGAATCATATCGTGGAATAACGTTACCATAGCCCGTTGATATGTTGCACCGACGTTCTTGAGCCCAAATGGAATTACCTTGTAGCAGAACGTGCCCCAGGGTGTGATGAAGGTTGTCTTCTCCATGTCTTCAGGTGACATTTTAATCTGATTGTATCCTGAAAATCCATCCATGAAGGAGAATACCGAGAACTGAGCCGTATTGTCCACCAATACATCAATGTGAGGTAAAGGGAAATCATCTTTTGGGCTAGCTCTGTTCAGATCCCGGTAGTCAACACACATTCTTACTTTGCCGTCTTTCTTGGGCACAGGTACTATGTTAGCAACCCACGGTGGATAGCTAGTTACAGCAAGGAACCCGGCGTCCCATTGCTTTTGTACCTCTTCCTTGATTTTCATTGCCATGTCTGGGCGAGTACGGCGCAGTTTCTGTTTAACCGGTGGGCATTCCTCTCTCAAAGGCAGCTTGTGTACCACAATGTCGGTGTCCAACCCTGGCATATCTTGATAAGACCAAGCAAACACGTCCACATACTCTTGCAGCAGGTCAATTAGTTGTCTCTTCACTGAGTCTTGTAAGCAGGCCCCGATTTTAACCTCTTTCACGTCTTCATCCGTACCAAGATTGATCACTTCAACCTCCTCCTGGTGAGGAGTAATAACCTTTTCCTCTTGTCTTAACAACCTGGCTAGCTCTTCAGGAAGCTCATATTCTTCTTCAACCCCTTCATCAGCTTGATTGTTTGGATTGTCAAAGTCATACGAAGTCATAGCCGTGCCGTTGTTGGTGCTGTCAGGAAGGTATTCTCTGCAAAGGTTCAGTTTGTTCATTTTAGTGATTTGATTTTAATCTTGTTTTAGAAAAGTGAAATAGAGTTGTCATTTTGAAAACACTGCCATTTATTTTTTTGTACAAAAAAGAAAAAATGGAAAAACAGTGAGCGAAAAAAGAAAAAAAGACTCGTTTGCAAAAAGATGTCTGATATTTCATTGATTAATCTTGTTTGCACAAAAAGTACAGATGGCCCGATTACAAAATGAGTCTTGTCATCTTGGGCAAGATGCAAGACTTTGATGCATGCTATAAAAATACAGGAAATAATAATTACTCTGCATGAGTAACTCTTATAATTTCCTGGGAAGACCAGTTTGAGATACTGCTCCCCGGGATTTTTGGACGAATCCAGTTTTCCAGGTTGCGTTCTTCCTCCAGCTCGTCTTCCAGACAGTTGACAGCATCAGGGGTGAGCATCCCCCCACTCACAAAGTTTGGTTCTTTTGCAGCCTCTGCTTGATCTTGTTGAGTTGGTTTGTAACCCAACCCAAATCTATCCTCTTTCTTCTCCACCGATAACAGTTTGCCCCAGCCTTGGGCAGTTCCTTCCTCAACAACCTTTCGGGCTTGTTGGTATGATGTCATTGAGGTTCCAGGTACAGCAGATGTTTCATTCACATTCAAGGCCTCGAACCCCTGACTCATTGTTTCATGGATCTCCCCGTCCATCTCAATATACTTATAGGTAGCCAGGTGGCTGACAAAAATATCCTCTTCTCCACAGATTGTAACGATTTGACCCTCCCACTCGTGTTTTAACTTCTGGTGAAGGGTTGAGGTCACGGCGCCAGCGGCGTGAATCCATGGCCTACCCAATAGACAGCTGTAGGCAGGCTGTATGTCCATCACGTAGAAGGTCGTTTTGAAGGTCTGCGGGCCAATCGTTATGGGCAATTCAATTTCTCCCAGAACCGATCTCTTTGAACCATCAAAGGCTCTCACCACCAGGTTGCTGGGTCTCAATGCCAATCCGTCATATTCTAGCTTCACCAGGGCCTTCTTGGGCAAGACATTGAGGGATGACCCCGTGTCTACCAGCACATGAGAAAGGACAGCACCTTTGCATTCCATGGTTATGTGCAAGGCTTTGTTATGGTTGCGGCCTTCCGTTGTCAAATCAGTATTGGTGAACCCTAGTCCATGACTAGCATTAACATTCCCAACTACAGCTTCCAGCTGATTGACAGTGATCTCTTCAGGCACGTAAGCTGCGTGCAGGACTTTGAGTAGTGCATTCCGATGGGCTTCGGAGCACATAAGCAATGATAGGATTGAGATCTTGGAAGGCGTCTAATGAAGCTGATCCACTATTTTATAATCACTCTTTTTGATGATTCGCATGAACTCATCAACCTCTTGGTCAAAGGGTGTCTTCAAGGCTTCTTTAACAGTCTGTTCTTCCTGCACCAAGCTTTTTCCTTTTGCCTTAGCAGCAGCTTCTGCTTCGGCAGTGGGTCTCTGAGTTTGTGGGGCGAAAAGACGTCCGCTTCGAGTGAAGCCTCCGCCTCCTCCCACATTGTCAATTTGTGGTGCAGGGGTTGATGATTCAAAAGTGATTCTTTGTCCTTCACAGTACAGGTCAGAGCCGTAATGCCAGGGGATAGCATTACTGCTTTCATAGGGTACTGGTCCAGGCACCGTGATAGTGACTGGACTGACTGCAGCTGCGGAAGGAATTGTGATAGTTTGTGGATCGTAATAAATTGTAACTGGTGCTCTGATGGGAGCAGCACTTTCTGAGTTGTAGGCAGAGTTGTTTTCTGGATCATAAAATATGGTGACAGTTGAGACATCCTCATGATTTGTTGCTGGTGTTGTAGGAGACATCTGTGGAAGGATGGATGCTGTTGTTGTAGGAGCTTCATAATGGAGTGGTGCTGGAGTTGTAGAAGAAAAATTTGTTGATAACTGATCAGTTGAGACGATAGATGAAGTACTTGTTGATGAAACCGAAGAATTGTCAGGAACAATGGTTGTTGCAGTTGTAGGAGGTTCTGGAGTTGTTGCTGATGAGATTGCTGGATTTGTAGGAAATGATGTGGTGATCTGAAGCTGGCCACTCTGAATAAGACCGTCTATGCCATTCCTCAGGTTATCGCACCCGTTTACTGAGATATTGCAGTAAGCACAACCCAACTCACACCCCGGGAACATTTGACATTCCAGGAGTTGAGCCTTGATTTCTACCAACGGCGTCCGGATCTGACCCACACTGGTTATTAAATAAGACGACTTGTCTTCTTCAATAGCGTTAATTCTGGGACCACTGTGATTTGGCATGGGGTTCTTATTGACATTGGGTGGTGGTGCGAAATTCAGAGCTTTCGAGTCTACCAGGTCTTGTACCTTCATGTGCAGGGCTCTGCACTTTTCTGTACTGTGGCCAGGTGCATTTGAATGGAAAGCACATCTGGCATTGGAGTCATAATTCCTGGGTAGACTGTTGGGATCTGGAGGTGCCAACGTCCTTAGCTCAACTAGGTTGAGTTTCAGGAGTTGTGGCAGCAATGTAGCATATGGCATAGGGATCAGATCGATTACCCTGTTAGCTTGAGATGGCCTCTGTTGGAATGGCCTTTGTTGACTGTTGTTGTTGCTGGTATTGTTGTTGTAATTTCTCGGAGGATATTGATTCTGTTGATGGTATTGAGGTTTTTGTTGATAGTTTTGCTGCGGCGGTTGACAGACTGGCTGAGGATGAGCTGGAGCAGGAATGGTGACCGCTGCCACTGATCTGTGGACATATTGGGGCCTGCCCCTGTTGGTGTGGATGGCATTGGTCTCGCCAGTTCTTCTTGGGCCTGCAAAAGGCTTTCTTGTACTACTGGACGAGCTGGCACCATTGTCAGAAATCTTGCCCATTTTTAACAGGCTCTCAATTCTCTCCCCAGCTATGACAACATCTGCGAAGCTAGTGGAAGAGAAAGCGGCCAGCCTGTCAATATAGGTTCCCTGAAGGGTGTTCATAAACATGTCTGCCATTTCCCTCTCAGACATAGGTGGCTGAACAGCAGCAGCCAATTGCCTCCATCTCTGGGCATATTCTCGGAAACTCTCCCTTGAAGACTGTGACATTCCCATTAGGAGGGTCCTGTTGGGTGCCATGTATAAGTTGTACTGATACTGTCTGATAAAGGCTTCTGCCAAATCCTTCCAGCACCTGATAGTTGCCCTTGTCAGGTGAGAGTACCATTCTCTTGAGGCCCCAGTCAAGCTGTCTTCGAAATAGAACATCCAGAGCTTCTCATCCATAGTATAGGCCTTCAGCCTTCCCAGAAATGATTGTAAATGAGTCCGGGGGCATGAAGTCCCGTTGTATTTTTCAAAACATGGAGGCTTAAACTTATGGGGAATCCTGACCCCGTCTACCAAGCCCATGTCCATGACGTCAAAACCTAGAGAGTTATGAGACTCTAAGGACCTCAATTTCTCAGCTATCTCTTCCAACCTTCTATCATAAGCTTCCTCCCCAACACCCATTACTGTGAATTGATCCTCTTGGGGGTCTTCTTGAAGTACCCTGGCTGCAGTGGCTGTCCCTTAAACATTTGCAGGAATATTGACCTCTGGATGAAGATGGGGGCCAAATACAGGGGGGTTAACATGAGGTTGGACCCTTTCATTGTTGCTTGTGCCGGCAGTCCCTATGTGTGGATCTTCTTGATTCTGCCTTTCCACCATGGCCCTCAATCTTTCCTGGCTCTGAGCCATGTTGTTCATCACTTCCATAAACTGAGTCATTTGATTCCTCATCTCTAGCCTTTCATTTGCCATTTGATTTCTGACCTCAGTAAGGTCCTGCTGCATCTGATCCATTTGAATGCCCGGAAGGTTGTTACGGGTTGGATAACGGTGCGGACGGTTGAGGGGAAATACTCGGCGCCGAGCAATAGTTCCTGAACATCACAACAGAGTTAGTGGCAATAAAACAAAAACCTACAAAACAAACAAAAGTGTTAGTATGCAATGCAGTTATGCTTATTTGCTCCCAAGGTATCCGGTCTGGCATTCAGTTTTGACCCTTCCAGACCCTTGAAGATGCTGTTGATGTTGCTTTTGAAGTGAAACTCGGATGGAACAAACTAATACATATATTACAAAAAGCCAAAATGGTACATAGTTTGTTTACAAATACAAGCCCTCTGAGGGGTCAAAATACATCACAAGGAAAAATGAAAAAAACACGGAATGAAAGCAACAACAAACAAAGGGTCAAACACCAAGACCAAACTCATCCTCACGAACTTCCTTGAGAAGTGCTTCGGTCACAGGATCAGCCGGACGCTCCGTGAGATTCCTGATGAGGAGATTCCGGGTGGTAACAGCTGCTGCTAGCTTCTTGTGCTGACTTTGGTCTTTTGACCTCTTCACCCCAGCTTTGATCTTCAACTCTGATATCTCCCTCTGGGCTGCTGCCAGGGCTTCTTGCTGCTCTTTTGCACTAGCTTCCAGTTGCTCCATCTTGTCTTGAATTCTCTTGTCCTCCAGAGTACGGGCTTCGGTGATCCTGACCCACCGAGCTTAACTCTCCTTCAAATACAAGTCTGTCCTTGCTCTCTGGAACTGGGCTTCTTTGCAAGCATTCTTCAGGATTTGTTCTCCAGCTTTAGACTTTTTGATATAATCCCCAGACTTCTCAATCTTAACCAGATGCTCCACTCTCAACTTCTCCAATCTCTCAACCTCCCTCATACCATCACTCCTTTCCCGGAGGGTCTTCTGCAAAGCTTGAGTTAACTTCTCATTTCTTTCTTTCAAACTCTCAAACTCCTCCAAACTGACAGTGGCAGGTGGTGCTGAAGATGATTCAGGCATATCTTCTATAGTAAAGGGCATCCCAGAGAATTGGGCCCTGGCACGGGACCATTCATAATATTGTGCTGATGCCACATTGTTGCACTTCCCCAAAATGGTTATTCCCTTGGTTTGAACATTATCCCAGGCCCAGGCTGCCTGCCTAACAATAGCCAGATTAATCTTGTTCTCACAATAAAGAGTTTCAACCAAGTCCTGTGCCTTAGGGGTGTGGACCAGGGCGTAGCCCAGTTGTCTTCTAAATAGCAAAGGGTTGTAATTGATACTACCCTTAACTCCTATTAGGGGCACATTGGGGAAATGCCCACAGCTGGTGATGATATCCCTACCCTTGGTGCTTTGAGTGCACCATCTGATATCGGCTGAAGTTAGAGCAGTGAGTCTCTTAGCCCAGTTGCTCTGCTGATGAGGGTTCAGAAATGCATCTGTCCTGGGTAGATGTCTGAGAAGCCAAGTATGGAACAATGGAGCACAACACCTCACTAATCTTCCCCTCTGCTTTTCATTCCTCTGATGCACTGAATAGTAGAGATCCCCCAATAAAGTGGGCACTGGGTTCTTCAAGATGAACAGATGGATTGCATTCTTGCTAATGAATCGAGGCTCATCTGCAAACAACACAGTTCCATATATGCTCAAAGCCAACAAGGCACAAACAGCTTTCCACTCTCCTAAAGAAGCTTTCAGGGTAGCTTGAGAAATCAGGAAATCCAGATGGAAGCCAGGGATTCCAGCTTTAGAAGTCATATGCTGCTCAATCAGGACAGGTTCCAAATGCAGAGCCTTTGCTACTTCTCCATTACCAGGAAAGACCATCTCAGGGTTGAAAGGGATTCCACCC
Organism: Lathyrus aphaca; assembly: GCA_963966055.1. Classification (NCBI taxonomy): domain Eukaryota; kingdom Viridiplantae; phylum Streptophyta; class Magnoliopsida; order Fabales; family Fabaceae; genus Lathyrus; species Lathyrus aphaca. Next base: position 170,368,296 of record OZ014523.1, read on the forward strand.
CTGATAGGCAAACCAACCAATGATGAGTATTCTTCTAATAGAGGGCCTAGCTGAAAGTTCTGAAAAGTGAAGCATCTTAGTGGGGGATCATAGAACTGAATGCAAGTGTGGATCAGGCTTCTCTGTGAAGGGTCCAGATCCATAACCATATCAAGTATATCCCCATAGTGTTCCCTGAACAATGGTATGTGATCTGGAGTGATCAGGGTCTGAATCCTCCTGATGTCAGATAGCTCTGGCTGGAAGAAGTGGTAGGTGATGTTGCTCTTTTTAGGAGCCATGATGCTGAGACTGAGTAGAGACAGGTGCTTGATGATATCACTGAAGAATGAGCCACTGGTTGGCTGGTGCAGGTATCTGATAACTGAAGCAGATGCTGATGGGTCAATGCTGAAGATGGGGTCAAAACCAAAACCAAAGATGAAAGTGGATACCCTGAAACACAAATAAGCAAATGTCAATATGATGCAATGTTTATGTATGCAAATGATATGCAAGGGTCTGTGACTGAGCTGGATCTGATCAAATGCCCTGATATAGGTCCAAGTGTGTTCAAGAATTCCAGTTGGAGGTCTATAAATCCAGTAACCAGGGTGGGGGACTCAAATAAAGAGCCACATGTCCAGGGTTTTTAGAATCACAAGAACTGTCCCAAAATGAAGTACTCTTAAACAAAGTAACAGGGTATTCTGAGGTCAAGGTACCTGCAAACCTGTAAACAACCCATCCCCCTCACAGGTGGTGTTCTAAAACAAGGATCCTCAGACTTGGATCAGTTATGAGAAGTGTAAACACTTCTAACCCGGAGGTACAGTGTTTACAATAACCATAAAAGTTCCTCCTCTAATTCACCTCAGTTTCTGAAGGTCAATACTAAAAGGTCATCCAGACTTAGCAGGCTTCCCAGATAGCCCTAGCATTGCAGGAAATCTGCAACACAGAGTTCTCAAGAAGAAACCCATATCTGAACCGTGCTTCATATTCCCGCACCAGACCGAGATGGAATGGGAAAGAATATGATTCACTCTAACCTAGGTGTCACTCAGGTCCCAGGTATAGGACCTTAACTCTCAATGGAACACCCACCCACCAAAGCAAAACCAGATCCAGCCAGGCAGCATGACAGTATGATATATGTAAAGCAGTAAAGAAAGTAATAAAACAAACTGTACATAAAGCAATCAATAAAACATATACAAACACAAATAAGCACATAACACCCCAATAAACACAAATCAAACAAACGCTAGGAGGAACCCACAAAAAGAACTAGAAGCCCTGGTTACAGTATAAGGCTCCCCAGCAGAGTCGCCAAGCTGTCGCTCCCAAAGATTTGCATCCCGGTACAAGCGCGAACGGTCGGCGAGAGGGACAATGAGAACACACAGCCGTGAACTCACTGGAGATGAATAGAGTCGCCAGCTAGGCATTTTTATCCCGGAGGAAAGGCAATGCTGCATAGACCTAGAAAAAGATGGATAAGACGGTTGCGAACCAGGGAGACTGAGAAAGGGGGTTGGTTACAACCTGGGAAGGTATTAGCACCCAGATTGTCCGTCGTACTCGACGGGATCCACGCTTAAAAGATTTGTGTTTTAAAGGGGTAGTGTCAGTGCAATTTGTGTGTAAAAGAGCTGGAAAACAAAATGTACAGGTGTCAGTGTAAAGGAAGTGTGAAGTGTATATATGTGGTGTCAGTGTGAGAATGAGAATGAAATGCTCATGATCATGAGGCTTAAAGAATGAAGTTGGAAGGAGGGGGAATGTACAGAGACTTTTGTTCGATAACTGTTAAGTTATGCCTACGTATCCTCTCGTGCAATGAGGAAGTCAGAACATCGTAGTTCGACCCAAAGAGACTGAAAGATGAATTGACTCGTGAACTGCTTACTTGCCTATGCTCAAGTGTATGATCTGTCTGGCACAGATGCAAACTGTCTTGCATTAGACGGAAGAAGCAAGTTCTCGTTTATGAGTGAAGGTGATGAGAAAAGAATCCCGAAGGAGACGATTATTGTTTGTTTTTGTATTTTCAGTCTTTTATTGCTTTTGAAAGTTTGTCATAAGTTAATGAGCTTAAGTCTAAACCAATGGATTTAGTAAACTCATCACATCTTCCCTCTGATTGGGGGTAATGAGAATACCTTAAGTGTGAAGTCAGATTCTCACACTTAATCACCATGGTGTAGGAGTAAGATCATTAACCTACTTGTGATTATTTAGATGTTTTTGTGGTTTTTTGTCTAGTGTTAAGTAATGAGGTTAAGCCATAATCAAGGATTAAACAAACTCATTACACCATCCTAATAGAAGGATAATAGATGAGAGTGTTTAAGCTGAGGAAAGCTCCTCAACTTAATCCATGATTAGGGATTAAACTCATGACAAAACAAGCCTTTGATTAAGTGGATTTTATTTAATGGTATGATTATGAAGTGGATTTTATGATTTGTAAGACAACTTGAGGGGGACTTGTCCATTAACACTAGGGTTAGTCCTTCTTAACCAATTAAGGAAGAATTAGAACCCTAATGCAAGGCCCAAGTTACAAGTGTGATGTCTTGATGATTTATTAAGTGAATTGATTAAGAGATTTAAACACATTAAGGGTTTAACACTTAGGATTAAAGTTATACACTCCATCCTAAGAGAAGGATGCAGGCACAAGCTTAATCACAAAGCCTTAAAGCCTTTAGGGTTTAGTCCCTGATTATGAGGTGAGAAGAGAAGACTCAAAGAGATGACACAAAGGTAAAATCTAAGAGGGGAGACTAATCAAAACCCTAATCATTGTCATGATTGGTTGTTCCTAAGGTTTGTGAGGTTTTCAAGAGAAATCTTCAAAGGAGCCACCAGGAAGCAGATGAACAGGATCAAGAGAAGCAAAGTGACTTGGAGAAAGAAAGTGAGAAGGAGAGGAATGAGCAAGCTCACACTCAAACACAAACACAAATGTAGCAATGGATGCAAGAAAGATGAAAAGAAAAGTTATGAGAAGTGAAGGCAAATTCACTTCTCAACATTACTTACCACCTGAAAGATTAGAAAAGAAATGCAATGCAATGCAAGATGGGATGAGATGACATGATGAGAGACAAAACCAGAAGCATATACATGATGCTAATGATGTTATGAGATGCTACAAACATGAGGCAGCACATGGAAATGGTCATACAAGCTCATGAATGCAAATGAAGCAAGTTAGGAACCATGAACATACATGAAAAGTTATGAAGTACACATGACATATAACATGGCAAATACATGATGCAATGACCAAACATGCTTTCAATATGTCTTATGATGTCAAATGAATCAAATGGATGTTTGAAATGTCATGGCAAGTCATGTTATGCAAGGGATGCAAGATGGATGCATATGAAAGCCCAAATTAGGGTTTATGATCAATGCAACAAAGCAAAATCCAAAATCAGAAGCAAAAGACATGATAAAAATTTGAAAATGCAACCAAAGGAACCCTAAACCTATACAAACTCACTTCCCAAAGGAGAGGTCTCAACCCTTAACCAATCTCAAGTTATGAATTTTACAAGTTATTAGGGCTTTTAGGGTTCCTAAACAAGAAAATTGTCAAACAAATTGAAAATGAGGAATCAAATCATGGGCATTTAACCTCAAAAACTACATGCTAAACACAGTGCAATGCAAGAAGAATCAATGTCCAACTCTTCATGAATAGGCAGAAATGATTTTTTGAACTTAGGATCAAAATAATGCACAAAAATGATTTTAATTCAAAGAAAAATTCTCAAAATGCATCAAGATCAAAAAAGAAATTTGGTTTGAAGGTTGGACAATGTTTCTAAATGTCTTAGAACATTTCATGAATTTTTTGGTAATTTTTAAATACCTAAAAGTATTTTTAATAAATTAATTTCCATTAATCAATTAAAAATAATCCTTTAAATATTTAAAAATACTTTTTTAATGATAAAAATGAAAACAAAAATATTTTTGTGTCATAAAAATTATTAAAACTCATGAGAAAAAGTTTCATAATTTTTAAGCAATTTTTACTATTTTAAATTAATTATGCAAATAAAATGAAAAGAAATGAAATAAAATAAAGAAAAGGGAAAAGTCAACAGAATGGAAGGCAGGGATTGAGTCTGGGTTTGGGAGCATTTACTACGCGCCAGATCTTGTGGCTCACATTCAAACTGGGCTAAACTTAATTACGAATTAATTAAATGCAATTAGGGTTTCTAATGATCAATCTGGTCCCTTCACACACGCGGGAGGTCAACGAGTCAAAGAAATCGCACGCTCCAGATTCAAACTCACTTAATGACTGGGATTATGCCCTAATTATTTTCAGGTGGCCGGAGAAGACCTCCGGTCGTCTTCTCCGGTGGGAAGCCCACCTGAAAATCTCCAAACTCTCTCAAAACGTAACAAAAATGAAACCCAAGCATACAGAAATGATTCCCATGATCCACTGAATCAAAACCCCATTACAAACAACATTTATTTTTCCCCAGAAACATGAATCGAACCAAACAATTTTTTAGGTCAACAGAGTTTCAGGAAGCAATTAAATTCTCATTTCATCACCATTTTCAAAACTAAAGGCATATTCATGATCAGGAAGACATATAGAACAAGTTTAGAACTTAAAAATCCATTTCTGGAAAAAAGTTCTTGAGCTACCTGAGATTCGAAGCTTTCACTCCAGCAAGTTTCTGACCTCCTCCTTTGGTGAAATCCACTCCTTATGACCTCTTGATGATGCTTGAATGCTTTGGAGAAGTTTATGCTGGCTAGATGAAGAGTTTGAACAGCTTCTGCTCAAGCTCAGTTGAAAATGGCAATGGTGATGCAAGCAGTTTTAGGCCAATGTGAGTGGTTCTTTGTGGTCCAGATGATGAGTGGAGAAGGTTTGTGGAGTTTGTTTGGATGTTTATGAACTGTGGAGTGAGTTTCGAAAGAAACTGCAAGTTGGAATGAAAATGGTGAAGTGGTGTTATAGCTTGTTTCAGGCCTGGTTCTTTGTTGGTTTCTACTCAATGGAACATGGTGAGATGATTGGTGAAAATGGTTTGGATGTTTTAAGTTTATGGAGGCAGATTCGAAGAGTTTTGCAAAGTGAGGTGTTTTTGTGTATGTGATGTTGTGGAGTGTTTTAGCTTGGCTTGGTATATGAAATGGCCTGCATTTGGATAGTATAAAATAATCCTATAGGTCAGATGATGTGACCTGGCCTTTATTGATTGGTAAGTTCACTTTTGCAAAAAAGTCCACTTTGTGTAAGGAAGGCATGGCTTGAGCTATAGCTTGGTACAAGAGGCATGGGCTGCGCAGCATGATGTGTGTGTGATGCTAGGAAGGTTCAGCAGCCAAGGCAACTAGTTGGTGAAGTGTGATCATGAGTTTTGCAAGTTGATCACTTTTGAAACTTCATGAAAAAAGTCTTGCCATACAAACCATGAATATGTGATCTCTTGGTTCAATTCTGATTTTTATGTCACATAGAATGTTTGTACATTGGTTTGATGTCAACTAGAAGTTACAAACAGCCTTGGTTCATGATTTTGCAAAATTCACATTTGGGGCATGCCTTGAAAATCAATGATTTTTGCCAACTTTGTCACACCATAACTTTTGATCCAAGAAGAATATGATCATGTTCTTGTACTTTTTGAAAAGGGAAAGATGTATTCTACAACTTTCATGACCAAAGTTTTTTCATTTGACACCTTTTTGAATCAAAAATCAAGGCTTGAAAAATGACCTAAAATGACACATTCTTGAAAAGTCAACTATGCCTAAAAAGTCAACATTTGCAAAACTTCAAATTCTTGATTTTTGTGAACTTAAACCTTCTTCCATGATCAAATAAAGACCATATACACTCAAAATGATGAAGATCACCCATTGGTTGGGTCATTGGGGGCCTCAGATGCCCTGATTTTGCACTGACTTGTCCAGAAAGTCAACCCTTGATCAGATGACTTCCTCATGGAATTTCTTCATGAAAATTGATATGCATACTCCCTATACCATATAGAAACCAATGGAAACAAGAATGACCAAAAAATTTGGAGTCATGGCCTCTGAAACCAAAACCCTAATTTTAGGTCAACTGTGCAGTCAAACTTGGCTCTGCATCCACACCAATCCCAGTTCTTGTGATTCTTTTGCATTCTTGACTTTGAGAGGATGTAATATGATATTTGAACACATATGTATCCCTTTAAAGTGATTGGTGATCTTTGGAGTGGCTCGAAAGGTTCTTGGATTGCTCAGATCACAAACCCTAGGTGCAGATGACTTAGAAACTATGCAGTGAAACAAAAATGGGATATGAGATCTTATGATTGTGTTTATGCATATGAGAATGATCACAAGCCATGGTGTGAATGGGTGAGGGCAAATTTGGGGTGTTTACAGTAAGTAACTTGTTTCTTCTGCTTCTCCTCCTTTCTTCTGCTTCTTCCATTGGTGGCTTCTCTGAAGATCTCTTGCAAGCCTTACAAACCATAGGAACACCCAAGCATGATAATAATTAGGGTTTTGATTAGTCCCCCTTTATTTTTTACCTTTGTGTCTTCTTTGTGTCTCTCTTCTCATCTCATAACCAGAGACTAAACCTTTAAGGTTTTAAGACTTTGTGATTAGGGTTATGCCTGCATCCTTCTCTTATGATGGAGTGCATAACTTTAATCCTAAGTGTTAAACCCTTAATTTGTTTAAACCTCTTAATCAATTCATCTTAATAATCACTAAGACAATAGCTTGTAACTTGGGCCTTGCATTAGGGTTCTAATTCTTCCTTTATTGGTTAAGAAAGACTAACCCTAGTGTTAATGGACAAGTCCCCATCAAGTTGTCTTACAACCATAAAATTCACTTCTTAATCTTATCTTTAATTAAAATCCACTTTAATAAAGGCTTGTTTTGTCATGAGGTTAATTCCTAATCATGGATTAAGTTAAGGTATCTTCCTCAGCTTAAGTGTGCTCATCTATTATCCTTCTATTAGGATGGTGTAATGGGTCCACTAAATCCTTGATTATGGCTTAAACTCATTACTTAACACAAAACAAACTCAAAAAACATCTAAATAATCACAATTAGGTTAATGATCTTAATCCTATATCATGGTAATTAAGTGTGAGGTGTTTATCTCATACTTAATGTATTCTCATTATCCCTAATCAAAGGGAGGATATGATGAGTTTACAAACCCTTGGTTTAGGCTTAAGCTCATTAACTTATGACAAACACAAAAAAGCAATAAAAGACTGAAAACATCAAAAACAAACAATAATAGTCTCATCCGGGATTCCTTTCTCATCATCTTCACTCACAAACGAGAACTTGCTTCTTCCGTCTAATGCAAGACAGTTAGCACCTGAGCCAGACAGGTCATACACTTGAGCATAGACAAGTAAGCAGTTCATCAATCAATTCTTTTTTCAGTCTCTTTGAATCGAACTACGGTGTTCTGACTTCCTCATTGCACGAGATGATACGTAGGCATAACTTAACTGTTATCGAACAAAAGTCTCTGTGTCTTCCCCCTCTTTCAGCATTCTCTTTAAACCTCATTCTTGAGCATTTCACTTCACTTTCTTGCACTGACACTTGTACAGTCTTTTCCAGCTTTTGCACACAGATAGAACAGACACCTACCCCTTTAAACACAAACTTTCAAGCGTGGATCCCGTCGAGTACGACGGACAATCTGGGTGCTAATACCTTCCCAGGTTGTAACCAACCCCCTTTCTCAGTTTCTCTGGTTCACAACTGTCTTATCCATATCTTTCTAGGTTTATGCAGCATTACCTTTCCTTCGGGATAAAAATGCCTAGCTGGCGACTCTATTCAGTTCATCTTCTTTTTCTCTGTTCGCCGACCGTTCGCGCTTGTATCGGGATGCGAATCTTCGGGAGCGACACTAGGTAGATATGAAACTATTGAATTATTAGATATTGATGCCATTTCTTGACTACTTCTGTAATAGAAAAAATTTCATGGACATAGACAACTTGCATCCTATAACATATCTTTTTGCTGAAAAAGGAGATGGGATGACCATCTTGGAATAGGACTACACCAATGGTTACCCCTAAAGCATCGGTTTCAACAATGAATTTCTTTGTAAAATTAGGCAAAGCTAAGATGTCGGTCATTTTTCTTTGTAATTTTGTAAAGGTTTCGACCTCATTTGTACCCCAAACAAATTTAGTGGATCACAACAAATCGATGAGGGGAGCGGTGAGAGATGCATAGTGTCAAACAAAACGACAATAAAATCCAAAATGGCCTTAACCTTGTCTGGATCAGGTGCAACATTACCCAGATAAATCACATGTCCTAAATAATGAACCTCATCAACTTCAAAAACATACTTTGATAATTTCACAACATAAACATGGGACTGTAACATACAAAACAAAACCTACAAATGAGTAAAATGGTCATTGAAATTAGCATTGTAAGTTAAAATGTCATCGAAAAAAGTAAAACAAATTTCAACAAGTAGGGTCTCAAAAGATTATTCATCGCTGATTGAAAAGTCAAAGGGGTATTTATTAACCCAAAAGCCATTACGAGGAACTTGTAATGTCCATCAAAAGTCCGAAAAGTTGTCTTATGTGCATCTTCTGATGCACTCGAATATGGTGATAACCTGAGCATAAGTCTAATTTGGTGAAAAATTTGGCTGAGCCAAGTTCATCTAACATTTCATCTATTATGGGTATTGGGAATCTGTCCTTGATGGTAACTACATTAAGAGTGTGATAATCCATACAAACCCGCCATGTGCCTTCTTTCTTTTTAACAAGCAAAACCAGAGATGAAAATGGGTTGTTACTAGGGATAATGGCTCCCTCTCTTAACATCTCCTCAATAATGGATGTCATAACATTTTTTTGGGGAATATGGGTAACGACAAGGCTTTACGTTTATAGGTAGTGTGTTAGGAAGAAGGTTAATTTGATGGTCGTGAGGTCTAGTGAGGGGAAGGCCGCTTTGGGAATGAAAAATGGTTTGGTATTTAAGTAAGAGGTATGAAAGTTGTGGGTTAATATTAGGTGGTAAATCTCCCAAAACCAAAGGATTTTTTTGCTTGGTGGGGGTTATGGAGTTGGCAGGTTCAAAAATAGTTATGTGTAATGATGAAATGGAGTTGGTGTGGATAAGTTGTTTGAGTTGGTGAAAATTAGTATGAATTGGTTGAGATGTAGGGTCTCCCTGTAAGGTCATTGATGTTTCCATATGAGTAAAATTAATGTAGGAAATGGAAAAGTCATCTTAAATGAGACCTAAAGAGTGTAACCATGTCATTCCGAGGACAATGTCGACCCCTTCAATAGGAAGCAAGTAGACCGATGGGTTAAAGGGTTTGTCTTGGAGATTAATTCGAACGTTGTTGCATATTCCTTCATATTGTAAGTGGGAACAATTTCCCACCATAACAGAAAATTGAGGCATTGGCGTAGTTTTTAGATGAAGATGATGTGTGATGCAAGGTTGTATGATGTTATGTGTGCTTCCAGTGTCAACTTGGACCATGACAAATAAACCATCAATGAGTCCCTTGAATTTGAGAGTTTCAGGGGATAATTGACTTATCAATGCTTGAGAGGACAGTTGAAAATAAGTATCATCGTGATCTGTCTAAATTTCAGGTTTAATGTTGGCCTCAACAGAAAGTTCTGATTCCATAGAGTCATCTCCAGCAAATAGTAGTAAAAATCTACAAGAGGATCATTTGTGACCAAAGATAAATTTATCATCACAATTAAAAACACAGTCCTTGAGCCCTTATCTATTGTAATCGGGCTTGGGACAAACATTTAATGGGCAGTCTTGGGGTAGGGGTGATGTGTTGAGGTTTGGGAGGAATGGAAGTTTTTTGGGTAGGGGCATGATTTGTTGAGGTTTGTGAGGAATATAATTTTGTTGGTGATATGAGGCTTGGCATCTTTGAGCTTTGATTCTATCAATTTTACAAGGCCAATATGTTGTGATATTAAGGGTGGTTTATGAATTGCCATTCCATTTCGGATTTCAGTAGATAAACCAGAAATAAAACAATTTAAAATTGCATCGGGAGGCAAACCAACAACTTGATTGCCTAATTTTTCAAAGTTCGTTTGGTATTCCATAACAGAACCATCTAGGTTTAATTTGAATAACTCAGCTTGATGATTCTCATATAAAGAAGGACCAAAACGTAATTGCAAAGCACTTGTGAATGAAACCAAATATTTTAATAATAAATTCTGTTGCATCCATTTAAACCAACCCAAAGCATCATCTTTCATGTAAAATGAAATTAAGGATAATCTATTTTCATGGGGTATATTATAAAAACTGATAAATTGCTCCGCTTGGAACAACCATTCTAGTGGATTTGAACCATCAAACATAACAAGCTCAAGCTTAGGCGTACGAAAAGGTGGTAAAGAGGAATATGGGGAATTTATTGGTAAGGGTTTTTGCTGAAAAATGGGAAAATTATAATTTGGGTGGATGGAAAAGTTGTTTGAGGGTGGGATGTATGGTGAGAAATGAGGTGGTGGTTGAGCTGCTGTGTTTCTCATCATGACTGTTACAACAAATTGTGTGGGTGAGTTGGAAAAAATTATTGATTGTTTTAAGAGGGTATTTGTGGGTAAGGTAATATGAATAACAGGGGTGGAAACCATGGGTGTAGATGAAGGGTGTTGAGTAATACCTGAAGAAGCTGTTATTGAATAAACAATAATAGGTTGTTGATGTTCCTTTTGTGAAAGCATCTTATGGAGGGTGGACATGATGGATTCATGTATAGAACCATATATATGTTTGTCATTATCCATTCTGGTGTAGATCTGACTCAAATTCAGCTCCAGATCGACATTAACCATGTCAAACCTTTCATCCATTTTTTGTTGAACATGTGCCATAACATTATTAGGATTAAGGTAGTTTGGACAACTTCTTTAATAATTTCTTTTGAAGAAGGGTTGGGTGGGGGGGGGGGGGGAGGGCATGAGAACAAGAGATAAAAGCACCAATGATAGAATTAGCCATGTTAAGTTTAGTATCTTAAATTGCATAAAAAAGAATTAACATAAGATAAAATTTCAGATCTTTCAATGAAGATAAAACTTCAAAGAGCTTACATATAAATAGCTTGGGTTAACCTCACTAATGGGCCATGGGCCAAATAAAACGTAAAGAGAAACTTCAAAATAAACTAGTGCATACTACTAAAAGAACCTCCCTTTTAATGATAAAAGTCCTTAAGCCAAAATGATTTCTTCCTTTCTCTAGTGGGCTTAGTAATTTTCTTATCAATAAGTGTTCATTTGATTTAGTTTTGAAAAATTGTTTTTAGATTCAAATTTAAATACATTATGGTTTTTTATCTAATGTTTATAAAACTATTTCTGAAAATTAAATTTTACTTATTATTTATAAAAATTAACTTTTTTTTAGAGATTTTATTTTTTGGTTTTGAAAATTAAAATAAAATAAAAAAATACATTATTTATAATGACATGTATATAATATTGTTCAAGTTTAAAATGTAAAATAAATGTACATGAATCATCTTCCTTTTTTTTATAAAGTTTAATCAAAGAGCAAATAACCTAGAAAGTTAATGAAATGGAATGAATGCAAATCATGGTAAATGAATGAAGAAATGATAAATTATGGTTCTATCATGTTCTAATATGTCTAAGATGACATATGAATGCAAGAAATGTCATGGCAAGTTCATGTAATGATGCATATGCAAGGTGAATGCAAATGAACACATAAAATAAGGGTTTTATGGACAAGCAAGATGCAACTGAACAAAACATAAGCATATGACATGGTAAGAAATTGAAACCAAGCTCAAACAAACCCTAATCCCATATTAGGTCACACCCCAAAGGAGAAGGTTAGAAGCCTATCCAATCAAAAGTTATGAATTTCCTAAGTTTTCTAGGGTTTTTGGGTGGTTCAAAGGGAAAAATGCAAATCAAATTGTAAATGCAAGATAAATTCATGAGGAAAATGTCCTATAAACTACATACAATATGTAACACAATGCAAAAAGAATCATCTTCAAACTCTTCTTGGTTAGGCAGAAATGATTTTTTAAAGTTAGGGTTTAAAAATATGATTTTAATGACACTTAATTCAAAGAAAATTCACAAATTATGATCAAACCTAAAAAGAAATTTGTGTGAAGAGTTTGAAAATGTTTCTAAATTCATTGGGATGATTCATGATTTTTTTGGTGATTTTCAAAAACCTAAATGTATTTTTAATTAATTAAAAATAACATTTATATATTTTAAAAATGCTTTTTTAATGCAAAAAATAAAATAAAAATCATTTTTGGAATGAGAAAAATATTTAAAGTCATAATGCAAAAGAAAATATTTTTTTGATGCTTTTTGCTATTTTAAATAAATTAGACAAAGAAAATGCATTAAAAATGAAATAAAAATGAATTAAAATGGAAGTAAGCAGATCCTAAGGCTGAGATTTAAACTGGGTTGGAGGGAATTGACTGCGCGCGCAGATCAATGGCCCACATTCAAATTGGGCTTTAATTATGTTTTAATTTTAATTAATCTGTATTAAAGGCTAATGACGCATCTGGACCACACGTTCACTAACCCTAATCACCATCCAACGACCACGCAAGCATCTCGGCAACTAACCCTAATTAGGTTTCTAAACACTTTTAGGTGACCGGAGCAAGCTCCGGTCATCTTCTCCGGCAAGCCAAACCACCTATCTTCTTCCCTAGGCTAAATCAAAACCTCTAACTCTCCAGAAATAATTTACTAACCTCCCTCAACAAGAATCCATCATCAAAACACATTTATCATTCATCAAAAACAAGATTTGAAGCAAATCGTGAAAATAAACAAAACTTTCAGAAGTTCAATACATGCTCATTTCTCAATCATTTTCAAAACAAATCATATCAAGGTGATCATTGAAACATGTAGATTCATTTAGAAACTTAAATAGCAAGTTCTGGAAAAACAATTCATGAAGCTACCTGAGTTGAAGCTTTGTTTTCTTGAGCTTTCTGGCCTCCCTCTTGGTTCAAATCCACCCCAATGATCTTCCTGATGATGAAGATGAGCTTAGAGAAAGCTTGTGATGGCTATTTTGAAGGTTTCGGTTCTGAGTATGCAGAAATTGTATTTGTGTTTGGAGGTGTTTTAAGCTATGGTGATGAGTGGGAAATGATCGTGGGGTGATGATGAGTTGATTGGTGGAAGAGTTTGTGATTTTTGTTGGTTGTGTTAGGAAATTCGATGAAGGGAAGGTTTCTTGAGGTTTCTGTCAATCTTAGCTTAGGGTTGCATTCAGGCTTGTGTGTTATGTTCTTTGAGGTCCATGACGTTTGTATAAGGTGTTCTGATTGGTTCAGAAAGTTGTCGTGGCATAGTGTGATTGGTATGGCTTCATTTGCAAAAAGTCATGGAAAGTGTACCACAAGCATGGGCTCGGGTCAGAGGTGATCCAAAGGGTGGATTTGCTTCATATGACTTTGTGGAGAGCCATAGAATCAGACTACATGAGCTGGCACAAGTGGATGAAGAGTTTCATAGCTTTTTGCAATTCTTGAAAGTTTTGGCCCTTTTGTAATTTCTTGAAGTTCAAGCCATGAAAATACTTGGTTCAATGCACCATTATGATGTTTAGAGGTCTAATTTACATATTGTGAAGTGTTTGTGTCCATTTGAAGTCGTTAGAATGCTTGAACATGCCAATTTGCAAAATCCCTCTTTGACATAAAACTTGAAATTATGTGATTTTTGCCAACTTTGAAAGGCCATATCTTGAGTTCTAGGATGAATCAAGACATGTTCTTGTACTTTTTTGAAAAGGGAAAGATCTAATCTACAACTTTCATGACCAATAATTTTTCATTTGAAGCATTTTTGATCATGAAAGAGGAGGTTAAAAAACTTTCCCAATATGGAAAGTTTGCATTTCAAGTCATTTCCATTTTTGGTAAGTTTGCAAATGGCTCAAAATTCTTCAATCTTGTGAACTTACAATCTCTTCTAAGATCAAATAAAGATCATATAACTTAAATTTGATGAAAATACCCCTTTGGTTCCATTGTTGGGGGCCTCAGATGCCCTGATTTTGACTTAACTTGCTCAGGAAGTTACCCAGTGAACATATGACTTCCACAATGAGTTTCTTCATCAAACTTGGTACACATGATCCTTATAACATATTAAGAACATTAAAAACAAGAATGACCCAAAAATTTGGAGTTAAGGCCTCTGAAACCAAAACCCTAATTTTGGTCATCTGTGTAGTGAAACCCTAGCTCTGCTTCCATGCCTTTGCCAGTTCTTGTGATCTTTTGAGGAGCATAATATGATGATAGAACACACATGGACCCTCTTGGAAAGCTTTGAGGCCTTTGGGATAGCTCAGATGAAATCTTGGATTGCTCAGATCAAAAACCCTAGATGCAGATGAACTTGAACTCATGCAGTGAAGCAAATATGCTAAATGATGTGGTATGCTTATGCTTATGCAAAAATGAAAGATAACAAGCCATGGTGTGATAAAGAGTGAGGGAAAATTTGGGGTGTTTACAGCTGCCCCTATTCAAGCATGAGTTAGTTGTGCAAGGTGTAAGCGCCTGACTTAATTGACAAACAAGATAACTTGTGGTTGAATACCAAGGACAGTCCAAAATTTGCACTCGCTGGATAGAAGAAGAAAAGGGATATAAATTGTAAAAGGTAGTATAGTATGATTATTAAATGGAGGCGATGGAGGATGACTATCGAGCAGAGGACGACTGCTGGGGATAAAGCAGTAAGCTAAGCAATGACGGGGACGGCCGACAAGCTGGGGAAATAAAGAGACCATGGCGGGGACGAACATCAGGCTTGGAAAGTAAAGTAAACAATGATAGGGACGACCATCGGTTCAAAGAATAAATGAAATAATGATGAGGGACGGTCATCAAAAGGTGAAGGACAATCACCTAGATGGGGACGGCTGCTCTTTATCACGACATAGGACGAATGTCGGATAGAAAAGGTCGACGATGGGGACGGCCATCGGATAAGCATGATGAAGGACACTCATCAAGAGGTGAAGGACGATCACCTAGCAGGGTATGGCTGCACTCGGGGTTTATTACGACATAGGACGAATGTCGGATAACAAGATCAACGATGGGGACGACCATCAGATAAAATGATGAAGGACGATCATCAAGAGGTGAAGGACAATCACCTAGTAGGGGACAATTGCTCTTTATCACGACATAGGACAAATGTCGGATAGAAAAGGGTTCCACTAATGGGGACTCCGCTAGGGAAAGGATGAGGGACGGTCATCCAAAGGTGAAGGACGATCACCTGGCAGGGGACGGCTGCCGAAAGTATCACGACATAGGACGAATGTCGTATAGAAGAAAAGTTGCTTTGTTGGTGACTTGTTGAGGATTGGTAAACACGGACGAGTGCTTACGCTTAAAAATAAAAGGTATAAGTGTTTGACGCTGTGTATAGATTAAAGATGCGGACGAGCATCCTTAGGACTATGATACGGACGTGTATCGGTAGAAACAAACGCTGACACGTGTTTAGAGATGATGGTACGAACAAGTACCAACTGGTTAACAAAAAACACGGACGAGTGTCGAATCTGTTGAGGAGTGATATATATACAAGATATGAACGAGTATCAGAGACTTCTGTATAAGTATGAGTGAGTATTGGTTTTATTGGCGAAGTATGAGCAAGACACGGACGAGTGTTCAACTTGCTGGGGAATGTATGACACGGACGAGTGTCAAACATGTACTATATAAACAGGCATCGGTTTTGGGAATGCAAAGGATATGCTTTGGCTTTTTGTGGGGATAGGATGACACAGACGGGTGTCGAAAAGAGTGTGTTATAAATAAGTACTTGGTTTGCAGAAAGTGTTCTGGCAACCATGCTGGGGAAGTATGACACAGATGAGTGTCAAAAAGAGCATGTGTAGGTATTTGTATTTGAGAGTGCAAAGGGGACGCTTTGGCTTATATTTGCAGGGGATGTGAGTTTTTATATACATTGCTGACGAAATATTGATGGTAATTGTAGGTGACTGGCTCGAACCTGACTTGTGATCATGCAAATGTTTGATTTTTGCCGTAATGCTCCGTATTAGACGGAATGCTACGCTTATTTGGTGAATATGATGCAAATGCCATGATTATGCAAAAGAGAAACCGATTCGGGATTCGGATTTTGCTAGGATAAAGATCTCTAGTTGATCTGCTTGAAAGAATAGCCCGGCTGGGGAAGAGATCAATGGATTTGTTAGGAGAGATAACTCTGCTTGGTGAAATAGATCATTGGTAGATCTATCCGGAGGGAGAACTCTGCTTGGGGAAAGGATCATTGGTAGATCTATCTATAAGGAGAACTCAGCTGGGGAGAAGGAAACTTTCATCACTTTGTTGGGTAAGAGTTTCAGGCATTTCTATTCTGGGGAGAGGATGGAATCTCTGTGGAGAGATAGTTCTTTTAACTTTGATGAGGATGAGAGATCTGGCACTTTGGTGGGGATCTCGGCTGGGGAAGATCCTGTTGAGTAGACTTGTGCTGGGGATGATGAGGCTTTTGCAGCTTCGCTGGGGAAAAGCAGTTCAGATATTGCTCGGGAGATCCCGCTTAGGGAAGTATGTTGGGGATTTGGTGCTTGGAATGCCCCATTCTGCGTATTGAATACCTGCAATCTGTTAAGACAAAAGAAATGCACAAGTATCCCGAGGTATACCTTACCGGATTCCGTCATAGGAGTTAGATATTCCTGAAAGTAAATATATTTCCTGCAAGCATTTATTAAAAATGGCTCATTTGTTTTATGCAAGTACTATATCATGAATATTGGACATTTTGCAAACGAAACAAAAATGTACAAAATGAGGTGTGACTGAAAACTTCTGTTTTTATTAATCTGGATGCCCTGAATTGGCAAATACAGTCAAAGAAACAAATCCCCTGGAATGAGGAGATTGCTATAAACTGAGAAAATAAAAGTGTTGGCAATGTTGACGACGCTTCAGTGAGCTTCCCTTGCTATGACCTGTATGACCTTGACGTTCTTCTCATCTTGCTTTCTAAAGAAGGCTGATTCTGACTGATGCTTTATCCTTTCGAAGCTTGCCATGTTGTGAGTGATACAGATGAATTCAGAATGCAGTTGTTCACTTATTCCCTGATTTTGCGTGGATTTCCTTTTCGGGTTTTCAATCCACCGGGATACCCATTTTTGCCTGAGCTGTCCAATGCGAATTTTCAAATCAGCGGGTGTACATTTTTTTTAATTTTTCCTTATTTTTTCCCGAGTCTTTTATTCTGTTTTTGACTCGCCGGGATGCCCTATTTTTTCCTGGACTTACATTCTGTTTTTATGTCCAGCGGGTCATTTTATGCGAAGTATTTTTTAACTGCATCTGAATTCACAGGGGATAAGAAATCTTCACCATCCATAGTAGTGAACATCAGTGCTCCACCAGAGAAAACTTTCTTTACTATGAACGGACCATCGTAGTTTGGAGTCTACTTGCCCCTGTGGTCTATATGAGGAGGAAGAAGTATTTTCAGCACAAGATCTCCCACTTGGTATTCCCGAAGCCTGACTTTCTGATCGAAGACTTTCTTCATCCTTTTCTGATATAGCTGCCCATGAAAGATTGTAGCTAATCTCTTTTCTTCGATCAGATTAAGTTGATTGTACCGAGATCGGACCCATTCTGCTTCGCCCAACTTTACATCCATTATTGCCCGTAAGGAGGGTAGTTCAACTTCAACAGGTAGGACTGCCTCCATACCATACACCAGCTGATAAGGTGTTGCCCTAGTAGACATTCTGATTGAGGTTCGATACCCATGCAAAGCAAATGGTAGCATTTCATGCCAGTCTTTATAAGTTGCCACCATCTTCTGCACAATCTTCTTGATGTTCTTGTTAGTCGATTCAACAACGCCATTCATCTTTGGCCTGTAAGGAGAAGAGTTATGATGTTGGATTTTGAAGTCCTAACACAGTTCTGCCATCATTTTGTTGTTCAAATTGGAACCATTGTCAGTAATGATTCGCTCGGGAACTCCATATCGACATATGATGTCTCTCTTCAGAAATCTGGCTACCACTTGTCTGATGACGTTTTGCATATGAAGCTGCTTCAACCCATTTGGTGATGTAATCAATGGCTACCAGGATGAATCTGTGGCCATTTGAAGCAGTCGGTTCGATCTTTCTAATCATGTCAATGCCCACATGGCAAAGGGCCAAGGTGAAGACATCACGTTCAAAAGATTTGGAGGCACATGCACTTTGTCTGCATAGATATGGCATTTATGGCACTTTCTGGCATAGGCACAACAGTCTGCATCCATTGTGATCCAGTAGTAACCTGATCTTAATAATTTCTTAGCCATTGTATGTCCTCCAACATGGGTACCGAAAGATCCTTCATGCACCTCGTGCATCAGCAGGCCTGCTTCTTTCTTGTGAACACATCTGAGCAGAACCATGTCGAAGTTTCGCTTGTATAATGAACCATCGACATTAAGGAAGAAACTAACGGCCAACCTTCTTAATGTCTTCTTGCCATTGGATGATGCCCCAGGTGGGTATGTCTGTTCCTCTAAGAAGCATTTGATGTCGTGGAACCACGACTTGTCATCTTTAGCAATGTCCACAGAGAATACATATATTGGTCGGTCCAGTCTCGATACCGAAATCCGAGGTACATAATTGGCAATTTGAACCTTGATCATGGAGGAAATGGTAGCTAGAGCATCTGCAAACTAATTTTCGTCTCGAGGGATATACTCAAGTTTAACTGTTGTGAAGAAAGTCAATAATCTCTTCGTGTAATCACGGTATGGAATTAGATGCTCTTGGTGAGTGTACCATTTGTCGTTGGTCTGATTGATTACTAGAGCTGAATCTCCGAATACATTTAATGTCTTGATCCTGAGGTCAATGGCTTCCTCAAGACCCATGATACATGCTTCGTATTTTGCATCGTTGTTAGTGCAGGCAAAGGTGAGTTTTACCGAGAAAGGCATGTGAACACCTTTAGGTGTAATGAGCACTGCACCAACTCCACGACCATTCATATTGATAGCCCTGTCAAACATCAGAGTCCATTCTTCTTCTGGATCAGGCCCTTCAATGTGAACAGGCTTTTCATGATCTTTTTCTTTTAAGTACATGATGTCTTCATCAGGCAAGTCAAATCTCATGGGCTAGTAATCATCAATGGGTTGCTCAACCAGATTGTCAGACAGTACACTGCCCTTGATGGCTTTTTGAGATGTGTACTGAATGTCATATTCTGTCAGAATCATTTGCCATCTTGCAACCCTTCCGGTAAGTGTTGGCTTCTCAAATATGTACTTGACAGGGTCCATCTTTGAGATCAATAAAGTGGTGTGAGTCAACATATACTGCCTTAGTCGGCGAGCAGCCCACGCTAAAGCACAACAAGTTTTCTCGAGCAGTGAATAACGTTGTTCATAGTCGGTAAACTTTTTGCTTAGGTAGTATATTGCATACTCTTTTCGACCAGACTCGTCATGCTGGCCCAACACACACCCCATTGACCCTTCTAATACTGTCAGGTACATTATTAGAGGTCTTCCTTCAACTGGAGGCATACGAATTGGAGGTTCTTGCAGGTACTCCTTGATTTTGTCAAAAGCCTTCTGACTATCTTCGTCCCACCTGACCGTTTATTTCTTTCTTAACAATTTGAACAGGGGCTCACAGGTTGTAGTAAGATGAGATATGAACCTTTATATGTAGTTCAATCTACCTAAGAACCCCCGAACTTCCTTTTCAGTCATAGGTGCAGGCATCTCCTGAATGGCTTTGACTTTGTCAGGATCAACTTCAATTACCTTTTCACTTACGATAAATCTCAGCAGTTTACCGGAACGTACCCCGAATGTGCATTTGTTGGGGTTTAGCTTCAGCTGATATTTTCTCAGACGCTTGAACAACTTCAGCAGATTTACCAAATGATCTTCTTCAGTGAGGGACTTGGCAATCATGTCATCCACGTAGCATTCAATTTCTTTGTGAATCATATCGTGGAATAATGTTACCATAGCCCGTTGATAAGTGGCACCGACATTCTTCAGTCCAAATGGCATTACCTTGTAACAAAATGTGCCCCAAGGTGTGATGAAGGTTGTCTTCTCCATGTCTTTGGGTGACATCTTGATCTGATTATACCCAGAAAAACCATCCATGAAAGAAAATACCGAGAACTGAGCTGTGTTGTCGACCAATACATCAATGTGAGGTAATGGGAAATCGTCCTTTGGGCTAGCTCTATTCAGGTCCCGGTAATCCACACACATACATACTTTGCCATCTTTCTTAGGCACTGGTACAATATTAGCGACCCACGGCGGGTAACTAGTTACAACAAGGATGCCTGCGTCCCACTATTTTTGTACCTCTTCCTTAATCTTCATGGCCATATCTGGGCGAGTACAGCGTAGCTTTTTCTTCACTAGAGGGAAATCTTCTTTCAAGGGCAGCTTGTGCATAACAATATCCGTATCTAGACCTGGCATGTCTTGATAGGACCAAGCAAAGACGTCGACGTATTCTCGAAGCATGTCGATAAGCTGTTCTTTTACTGAAGCTTGCAGATCGGCCCCAATCTTCACTTCTTTCAAATCCTCTTCGGTACCAAGATTAACTGTTTCAACCTCCTCCTGATGAGGCGTAATCACTTTCTCTTCTTGCCTCAACAACCTGGCTAACTCTTCAGGCAACTTATAGTCTTCTTCAACCCCTTCATCGGCTTGATTAATTGGATTCGAAGTCATACAAGGTCATAGCAGTGTTGTTGTCGGTGCAATCTGGAGGATAATCTCTACAAGGGTTGAGATTTGTTCGTTTTTAGTGATCAATTTTAATCTTGTTTGGAAAAAGTGAAAATGAAGTTATTTATTTTGAAAACATTGCCATTTTTTCCATTTGCACAAAATTACAATATGGCCCTATTACAAAATGAGTCTTGACACCTTGGGCAAGATGCAGGAGTTGATGCATGCTGAAAAAAAGCAGGAAATAATAATTACTCTGCAGGAGTAACCCTTATAATGTCTTAGGAAGACCAGTTAAGGACTTGGTGACCCGGGATCCTTGGATGTATCCAGCTTTCCAGGTTGAGGCCGCTTTCCGCCTCGTCTTCCATGTTGTTTACAACATCTGGGGTGAGCATCCCTCCACTGATGAACTTGGGCCCTTTAGCAGCCTCAGCCTGATCTTGTCGGAATGGTTTGTAACCCAAACCGAATCTGTCCTCCTTCTTCTCCACCGGTAGCAGCTTGCCCCAGCCTTGGGCATTTCCATCTTCAACAACCTTTCGGGCTTACTGATAGGAGACAATTGAAGTACCCATCCTTTCTTCCTAGGATGCAGCAAATACTTCAGTCATCGCCTCATTGATGTTCAGAGCTTCGAACCCTTGGCTCATAGTTTCATGGATTTCACCATCCATCTCAATGTATTTGTATGTAGCCAGATGGCTAACAAACATGTCCTCTTCACCACAGATGGTGATAATCTGTCCTTCCCACTCATATTTCAATTTCTGGTGAAAGGTCGATGTAACTGCGCCAGCGGCGTGAATCCATGGTCGACCCAACAAACAGCTGTAGGCCGGCTGAATGTCCATCACATAGAAAGTAGTCTGAAAGACCTACAGACCGATTATCACAGGTAGCTCCACCTCTCCAAGAACAGACCTCTTGGAGCCATCAAAAGCCCTGACCACCAGATTGCTTGGTCGGAGAGCTATTCCATCATATTCGAGCTTGACAGGAGCCTTTTTTTGAAAGATATTGAGTGAAGACCCAGTGTCAACAAGAACATGAGAGAGTACAACCCCTTTACACTCCAAAGTGATGTGTAAAGCTTTGTTCTGGTGACGTCCTTCCGTCGTCAAGTCAGCATTGGTGAAACCTAGCCCATGGCTAGTATTAACATTGGACACCACTGTCTCAAGCTGATTCACTATGATCTCCTCCGGCACGTAGGCAGCGTGCAAGACTTTAAGTAGTGCATCCCGATGAGCTTCGGAACACAACAACAAGGATAAGATGGAGATCTTGGAAGGGGTCTGGTGGAGCTGATCTACAACCTTGTAGTCACTTATTTTAATTATCCTCATAAATTCATCCACATCTTGATCAAAGGATGATTTATGGGCCTCTTCTGGTGCAGGTTCTTCAGGTGCCACACTTTTACCTTTGGCTTTGGCAGCAACCTCTGCCTCAGTACTGATCTTTGGAGCTTGAGACGCAAAGAGGCGTCCGCTTCGGGTAAAGCCTCCGCCTCCCCCGACATTATCTACTTGTGGAGTGTGAACCGAAGAATCAAGAAGGACTCTATCTCCGTTGCAGTAATGGTCTGAACCATAGTGCCATGGTACATCATTGTCTTTAACATATGGAATGGGCCCTGGCACCGTGATGGTGACTGGGCTAACTATAGCAGAGGTTGGAACCGTTATTGTATGTGGATCATAGAAGATGGTGACAGGACTTCTGGTGGATGTTGGTGGTGATTGATTGAAGCATGATTGTTGCTGAAACTGTTGCTGAGATTGTTGTTGATAATTGTTGGAATCCGGGACCGTTGCAGGGTCATAATAGATGGTGACTGTGGAGACGTCGTTGTTGGTGGTTGCTGTAGTTGTAGAAGTGGATTCAATGGAACTGTTGTTTGTTGAAATGATGGAAGAGGTGGTTGCTGATTTTGTAGACGAGTGTGTGGGAACAATTGTCTTTGTAGTTGTTGGAGAAACACTTGTTGTTGCTGATTTAGGAGTTGCTGGTGTTGTAGAAGCTGTTGTTGTTATTTGCAGGATGCCTTCTTTGATCAAGCCATTGATTCCATTCCTCAAGCTTGCACACCCGTTCTCGGAAACCTTGCAAGATTCACAACAGGCCTCACAACCTGGAAACACTTGGCATTTCAAAAGATGAGCTTTAACCTCTACCAGAGGTGTCTGAATACTTGCAATATCTTCAATAAGACTTGTGGGTGAGCCCTCCTCTATTGCATTTATCCTTGGCCCACCATGGCTGGGTATGGATTCTTTGTGACATTGGGAGGTGGTGCAAAATTTAGGGCCTTTGAATCTACCAGATCATGGACCTTCATGTGTAGAGCCCTGCACTTTTCTGTAGCATGACCAGGTGCATTGGAATGAAAAGCACACCTAGCGTTGACGTCGTAATTTCTCGGAAGGTTCTGAGGATCTGGTGGAGCCAATGTCCTTAACTCGACAAGATTAAGCTTTAGGAGTTGTGGCAGCAATGTGGCATATGGCATTGGTATAGGGTCAATCACCCTGTTGATCTGAGACGGACGCTGCTGAAAAGGGCGTTGTTGTTGGTTGTTGTTGTAAGATCTATGTTGAGGAAACTGTGGCTGTTGAGGAAAGTGTTGTGGTTGTTGAGTTTATTGAGGAGGTGGAGTAGGAATCATGGCGGCGGCAACTGATCTTAGCAGATATTGGGGTCTCCCTCTTCCCATATGTACAGAATTTGTTTCGCCGGATCTGCGGGGCCCTGCAAATGGCTTCTTGGCACTGCTTGAACTGGCGTCGTTGTCAGAAATCTTTCCCATCTTCAGTAAGCTCTCAATTATTTCCCCAGCTATAACCACGTCTGCAAAGATGGTGGAAGAAAATGAAGCCAACCTATCAATATAAGTCCCCTAGAGAGTGTTCATGAACATATCTGCCATCTCCCATTCTGACATTGGGGGTTGAACGATAGCATCTAATTGCCTCCACCTTTGGGCGTACTCTCTAATGCTTTCTCGGGAAGACTGTGACATTCCCATCAGAAGGGTTCTGTTTGGAGCCACGTCCATATTATATTGATATTGACGAATGAAGGCTTCAGCCAAGTCTTTCCAATTTCTAACTATGGCCCTGGTCAAGTGAGAGTACCACTCCCGGGATGCCCCTGTCAAGCTATCCTCAAAGTAAAACATCCACAGTTTCTCGTCCATGGTGTAGGCTTTCAATCTCCCCAGGAAAGACTGAAGATAGGTACATGGGCAGGATGTGCCATTGTATCTTTCAAAACAGGGAGGTTTGAACTTGTGAGGAATTCTAACCCCCTCCACTAATCCCATATCCATGACATCAAAACCCAGAGAGTTTTGGGATTCAAGAGACCTTAGTTTTTCTGCTATTCCATCCAACCGATGATCGTAGACTTCGTCCCCAACCCCAACCACAGTAAACTGTTCTTCCTGAGGGTCCTCCTGCAAGGCCCTCCCTCCAGTGTTACCTTGGGTGTTTCTGATAGCATTGATGTCTGGGTTCAAATGAGGTCCAAACTCTGGGGGATTAGTATGAGGCTGTACGTGATCGTTGTTACTGGTACCCGCCGTACCTGGGTGGTTTTCCTTGGGAGTTTGTCGCTCGACTAACTCTCTCAGTCTCTCCTGGCTCTGAGCCAAACCAGTCATCACTGCCATAAATTGATTCATTTGGGCCCTCATCTCTGTCCTTTCATTGGCCATTTGGGTCCTCACATCAGTCAAGTCTTGTTGAACCTGATCCATTTGTAATCCCGGAAGGTTGTTTCTTGTCGGATACCGGTGCACTCTATTGACGGGGAACACTCTTCTACGAGCAATGTTTCCTGAAATCACAACAAAGTGAGAAACAACAAAAACAAAAACCTACAAAACAAAGAAAAGATGTTAGTATGCAATGTAGGATGCCTATTTGTCTTCCAAGGGTATCCGGTTCGGTTCTTTGGTTTTGACCTTTCCAGACCTCGAGGAAATGATGATGTTGCTGAGAGATAAAGCCCATGAAATAATACAAACCATATATTACAAAAATGTGAAGATACATAGTTTGATTACAAAAAAGTCCCCATGTTGGGTAAAAATACAACAACAAAATCGAAAGTACAAACAAAAGGAGGTACAAATACAGAGAAATCAAACATCCATTCCAAAGTCATCCTCTCTGACTTCCTTCAGGAGAGCCTCAGTCACTGGACCAACTGGGTGCTCTGTGATGGTCCTGATAAGAAGGTTCCTGGTGGCAATGACACTGGTCAACTTCTTATGCTTATCCTGGTCCTTTGATCTCTTCAACCCCGCCCGAAGCTTCAACTCAGAGATATCCTTCTGTGCTGCTAACAAGGCCACCTGACTCTTCTTCTCATTAGCCTCCAGCTGCTCTATCCTAGCCTGGGTTCTCTGATCTTCTTATGCACGAGCCTCAGTGATCCTGATCCACCTAGCCTGACTTTCCTCTAAGTAATGTTCAGCTCTGGCCTTCTGAGTCTTAGCTTCCTTGCAAGCATTCTTTAACATTAATTCTCCTGCTCTATCCTTTCTGATGTAGTCATCCGTCTTCTCAATCTTGGTCAAGTGCTCAATCCGGAGCTTCTCCAACCTTTCATTATACAAACGACTATCATTCCTCTCCCAGAGGGTCTTCTTCAAAGCTTCAGAGAGCTGAGTATTCCCTTCCTTCAATTTCTCAAACTCTTCCAAACTGACAGTAGTTGCAGGCTCTACTGCTGATGGTCCAGGTGCATCCTCTAAGGTGAATGGCATACTGGTGATCTTCCCCCTAGTACGAGACCAGTCAAGATACTAAGCTGAGGCTATGTTGTTGCACTTGCCAAGAATAGCTGTCCCCTTAGTCTGAATATTGTCCCAGGCCCAGGATGCCTGTCTGACAATGGCAAGGTTGTGCTGAATGTCACAATAGAGGGTTTCTGTCAAGTCTTGCTCTCTTGGTGGATGCACCAAAGCAAACCCTAATTGCCTTTTGAAAAGGAAAGGATTGTAGTTGATGCAACCCTTTACTCCAATCAAGGGTACATTGGGATACTGCCCACAACTGGTAATGATATATTTACCCTTGGTGCTTTGAGTGCACCATCTGATGTCTTCTGATGTAAGGGAAATCATTCTCTTAGCCCAGTTCCTTGGCTGATGAGGGTTCAAGAAAGTGTCTGACTTCGGAAAGTGCCTTAACAACCAACAGTAGAAAAGGGGTGCACATCATCTGACTAATCTTCCTCTCTACTTCTCATTCCTTTGATGCAATGAGTAGTAAAAGTCTCCAAGCAAGGTAGGGACTGGATTCCGCAACAAGAAGAGGTGAATATCATTCTTGCTTACAAACTTTGGCTCGTCTGCAAAAAAGATAACTCCATATATGCCGAGGGCTAGAAGAGCACAAACAATCTCTCACTTCCCTGCTGCAGTATGCAGGATGGCCTGAGTAACCAAGAAGTCTAAGTTAAGGCCTAGGATTCCAGCCTTAGTGGTCATGCTCTGGTCAATGAGGGTGGGCTCCAGGTGCAAAGCCTTGGCTATATCTTCATTCTTGGGAGCAACCATCTCTGGGTTGAAAGGAATCCCTCTCTTGATAGGGACACCTAACAATATGGAGAACTCTTCCATCAACGGTCCTAGCTGAAAATTTGGGAAAGTGAAGCATCTGAGAGGAGGGTCATAGAACTGGAGGCAGGTGTGAATCATGCTCTTCTGGGATGCATCTAGGACCATGATCATATCCATAATTCCACCATAATGTTCCCTGAATAAAGGGACATGATTAGGAGTAATGAGTGCCTGCATCTGTCTGATGCCTGCCAGAGTGGGCTCAAAGAAATGATAGGTGATGTTGCTCTTCCTGGATGTGTCCATGCTGACAATAGATGCTGGTGAGGATAACTGCTAATAAAGGCAACTGAAGAAGATGCTAAAGAAAAGTCTCTGATGAAGAACACTGGTGAAGAGAGCTGAAAAGAATCTCTGGTGAAGATAAATGATGGAGAGGCTGGTGCAGATAGCTGAAGGAATCTGAGCAGCAGAACAGGTCAAAACCAAACCAAAAATAAGATGTGGATACCCTGTAAAACAAATAGACAAATGTTAAAATGATGCAAAATGATGTATGCAGAATGATATGCAAGGGTTTGTGATCAAGTGCTGGATCTGTTATCTGCCTTAATATGGTCCATGTGTGTTCATAAGTGGATGGAGGCTTAGAAAACCTGTAACCAGGTGGGGGACTCAAATAAAGAGCCACAAATCCAGGGTTTCACAAGAACAGTCCAAAATGATACAACCTTAAAACAAATATTAGTAACAAGGGTATGATGAGGCCAAGGGTTCCTGCAAACCTGTAAACATCCCAACCCCCCCACATGTATTGTTCTAGAACAAGGATCTTCAGACTTGGATCAGTTATGAGAAGTGTAAACACTTCTAACCCAGAGGTACAATGTTTACAATAACCATAAAAGATTCTCCTCTAATTCACCTCAGATGCTGAAGGTCATAAAAAGCTCATCCAGAATTAGCAGGCTTCCCAGATAGCCCTAGTACTACAGGAAATCCGTAGCACAGAGTTCTCAAGAAGAAACCCATGTCTAAACCGTGTTTCATATTCCCGCACCAGACCGAAATGGAATTGGAAAGAATATGAAGCCACTCTATCCTATGTGTCACTCAGGTCCCTAGTATGGAACCTTACTCACTCAATAACCGTCCCACAAAATCAGACAGAAAATCCAACACAAATGATATGATGATAACAGTATGAAATGCATATAAACAGTAAATGAAAGCAATAAATAAAGCCGTACAGAAAGCAATAAATAAAGAAATCAACAATAAGCACAAGTAGAACATAACACCCCCGTAAACACAAATCAAACAAGCGCTAGGAGAAACCCACAAAAAGAAAAAGAAGCCCTGGTTACAAGATAAGGATCCCCAGCAGAGTCGCCAAGCTGTCACTCCCGAAGATTTGCATACCGGTACAAGCGCGAACGGTCAGCAAAGAGAGAAATGAAATGAAGATGAATAGAGTCGCCAGCTAGGCATTTTTATCCCGATGGAAAAGTAATGCTGCATAAACCTAGAAAAAGATAGATAAGACGGTCGCGAACCAAAGAAACTGAGAAAGGGGGTTGGTTACAACCTGGGAAGGTATTAGCACCCAGATTGTCCGTCGTACTTGACGGGATCCACGCTTAAAAGATTGTGTTTAAAGGGGTAGTGTATGTGCTATCTGTGTGCAAAAGCTGGAAAAGAAAATACAAGTGTCAGTGCAAAAGGAAGTGAAATGCTCAGGAACTGAGGCTTAGGAAGAATGCTGAAAGAGGGGGAAGACAAATAGACTTTTGTTCGATAACAGTTAAGTTATGCCTACGTATCCTTGCGTGAAATAAGGAAGTCAGAAAACCGTAGTTCGACTCAAAGAGACTGAAAATAAATTGACTGTGAACTGCTTACTTGCCTATGCTCAAGTGTATGACTCGTCTGGCTCGAGTGCTAACTGTCTTGCATTAGACGGAAGAAGCAAGTTCTCGTTTGTGAATGAGTATGATGAGAAGAGAATCCCGAAGGAGACGATTATTGTTTGTTTTTATGTTTTCAATTTTTGTTATTGTTTTTGGTGTTTTGCATAAGTTAATGAGCTTAAGCCTAAATCCAGGGTTTGTAAGCTCATTATATCCTCCCTGATTAGGGATAATGAGCATACTTAAGTAAGAGATAAGCATCTCATATTAATTACCATGATGATGTAGGATTAAGATCATTAACCTACTTGTGATTATTTAGATGTTTTTTGGGTTTTTTTTAGTGTTAAGTAATGAGTTTAATCTCTAATCACAGATTAGTGAACTCATTACACCATCCTAATAGAGGGATAATAGATGGGCACACTTAAGCTGAGGAAGATACCTCAACTTAATCCATGGTTAGGGATTAAATTCATTATATAACAAGCCTTTATTAAGTGGATTTTAATTAAAGGGTGAGATTAAGAAGTGGAATTTATGTTTGTAAGACAACTTGAGGGGGACTTGTCCATTAAACACTAGGGTTAGTCCTTCTTAACCATAAGGAAGAATTAGAACCCTAATGTAAGCCCCAAGTTACAAGATAAAGTCTTAGTGATTATTAAGATGATTTGATTAAGAGGTTTAAACAAATTAAAGGTTTAACACTTAGGATTAAAGTTATACACTCCATCCTAATAGAAGGATACAGGCATAACCCTAATTCCAAAGTCCTAAAACTTTAAGAGTTTAGTCTCTGATTATTGAAATGAGAAGAGAGACTCAAGGAGACTCAAAGGTGAAAAGCTAAGGGGGACTAATCACAACCCTAATTGTTATCATGCTTGTATGTTCCTATGGTTTGTAAGGCTTAGAGAAAGATCTTCAAGGAAGCCACCAATGGATGAAGCAAATGGAAGGAGGAAGAAGCAGAAGAATAAGTTACTTACTTCATTGAAGAAGATAAGTAACTTAAAGAAAGAAAATGAGAGAGATGGAACACAAGTGAACAAGTTCATTTCAAAGACAAGTAAAATTCAAATGAAATAGATAAGAAGAAGTGAGAGGTGAAGGCAAATCCACCTCTCAAAGTAACTTACAAAAACCTAAAAAGTTAGCATGGATGCATAAGGTATAAAGCATAAAGGAATGAAATGAAATGAGATGAAATGAGATGATATGAGATGAAATGACCAAAGTCAGAAGTGTTTATACAATGTAAATGTCATGTGAAATGATGCAAATGCATACAAAGTGCATATGTATGATCATACAAATATGAGATGCAAATGGAAGCATGCTTTAAAGTTTGAAAACACATGAAAGTTAATGAAATGGAATGAATGAAAATCATGGCAAATGAATGAAGAAATGATCAATTATGGTTCTAACATGTTCTAAGATGTCTAAGATGACATATGAATGAATGAAATGTCATGGCAAGTTCATGTAATGATACATATGCAAGGTGAATGCAAATGAACACATAAAATTAGGGTTTTATGGACAAGCAAGATGCAAATGAACAAAACAGAAGCATATGACATGGTACAAAAATTGAAACCAAGCTCAAACAAACCCTAATCCCATATTAGGTCACACCCCAAAGGAGAAGGTCAGAAGCCTATCCAATCAAAAGTTATGAATTTTCTAAGTTTTCTAGGGTTTTTGGGTGTTTCAAAGGGAAAAATTCAAATAAAATTGAAAATGCAAGATAAATTCATGAGGAAAATGTCCTATAAACTACATGCAATATGTAACACAATTCAAAAAGAATCATCTTCAAACTCTTCTAGGTTAGGCAAAAATGATTTTTTAAAGTTAGGGTTTAAAAATATGATTTTAATGACCCTTAATTCAAAGAAAATTCACAAATTATGATCAAACCTAAAAAGAATTTTGTGTGAAGAGTTTGAAAATGTTTCTAAATGCATTGGGATGTTTCATCATTTTTTTGGTGATTTTCAGAAACCTAAATGTATTTTTAATTAATTAAAAGACTTTAATTAATTAAAAATGACATTTAAATATTTTTATAATGCTTTTTTAATGCAAAAAATCAAATAAAAATCATTTTTGGAATGAGAAAAATATTTAAAGTCAGAATGCAAAAGAAAATATTTTTTAGATGCTTTTTGCTATTTTAAATAAATTAGACAAAGAAAATGCATTAAAAATGAAATAAAAATGAATTAAAATGGAACTATGAAGATCCTAAGGCTGAGATTTAAACTGGGTTGGAGGGAATTGACTGTGCGCACAGATCAATGGCCCACATTCAAATGGGCTTTAATTATGTTTTAGTTTTAATTAATATGGATTAAAGGCTAATGACGCATCTGGACCATACGTTCACTAACCCTAATCACCATCCAACGGCCACACACGCATCTGGGCAACTAACCCTAATTAGGGTTCTAAACACTTTCAGGTGAAAATCGTGAAAATAAACAAAACTTTCAGAAGTTCAATACATGCTCATTTCTCAATCATTTTCAAAACAAATCATATCAGGGTGATCAGTGAAACATGTATATTCATTTAGAAACTTAAATAGCAAGTTCTGGAAAAAAAAGTTCATGAAGCTACCTGAGTTGAAGCTTTGTGTTCTTGAGCTTTCTGGCCTCCCTCTTGGTTCAAATCCACCACAATGATCTTCCTGGTGATGAAGATGAGCTTAGAACAAACTTGTGATGGCTATTTTAAAGGTTTCGGTTCTGATTATGCAGAAATCGTATTTGTGTTTGGAGGTGTTTTAAGCTATGTTGATGGGTGGGAAATGATCCGGGGTGATGCTGAGTTGATTGGTGGAAGAGTTTATGATTTTTGTTGGCTGTGTTATCAAATTCGATGAAGGGAAGGTTTCTTGAGGTTTTTGTCAATTTGAGCTTAGGGTTGCATTCATACTTGTGTGTTATGTTCTTTGAGGTCCATGATGTTTGTATAAGGTGTTCTGATTGGTTCAGAGAGTTGTTGTGGCATAGTGTGATTGGTATGGCTTCATTTGCAAAAAGTCAAGGAAAGTGTACCACAAGAATGAGCTTGGGTCAGAGGTGATCCAAAGGTTGGATTTTCCTCAGCTGGCTTTGTGGAGAGCCATAAAATCAGATTACATGAGCTGGCACAAGTGGATGAAGAGTTTCATAACTTTTTGCAATTCTTGAAAGTTTTGGCCCTTTTGTAATTTCTTGAAGTTCAAGCCATGAAAATACTTGGTTCAATGCACCATTCTGATGTTTAGAGGTCCAATTGACATATTGTGAAGTGTTTATGTCCATTTGAAGTCATTAGAATGCTTGAACATGCCAATTTGCAAAATCCCTCTTTGACATAAAACTTGAAATTATGTGATTTTTGCCAACTTTGAGAGGCCATATCTTGAGTTCTAGGATGAATCAAGACATGTTCCTGTACTTTTTGAAAAGGGAAAGATCTAATCTACAACTTTCATGTCCAAGAATTTTTCATTTGAAGCATTTTTGATCATGAAAGAGGAGGTTGAAAAACTTTCCCAAAATGGAAAGTTTGCATTTCATGTCATTTCCATTTTTGGCAAGTTTGCAAATGGCTCAAAATTCTTCAATCTTGTGAACTTACAACCTATTATAAGATCAAATAAAGATCATATAACTTTAATTTGATGAAAATACCCCTTTGGTTCCATTGTTGGGGGCCTCAGATGCCCTGATTTTGACTTAACTTGCTCAGGAAGTTACCCAGTGAACATATGACTTCCACAATGAGTTTCTTCATCAAACTTGGTACACATGATCCTTATAAAATATTAAGAACATCAGAAACAAGAATGGCCCAAAAATTTGGAGTTAAGGCCTCTGAAACCAAAACCCTAATTTTGGTCATCTGTGTAGTGAAACCCTAACTCTGCTTCCATGCCTTTGCCAGTTCTTGTGATCCTTTGACTTTAATGAACTTTGAGGAGAATAATATGATGATAGAACACACATGGACCCTCTTGGAAAGCTTTGAGGCCTTTGGGATACAGATGGAATCTTGGATTGCTCAGATCACAAACCCTAGATGCAGATGAACTTGAACTCATGCAGTGAAGCAAATATGCTAAATGATGTGGTATACTTATGCTTATGCAAAAATGAAAGATCACAAGCCATGGTGTGATAAAGAGTGAGGGCAAATTTGGGGTGTTTACAAATAGAACGAACTTGATAGGTCTTTACGTCTATAATAGAAGTGAGATGAGAAGAGAAAATACGATTGACTTGTTTTATGTATTTTATGAGAAGTGTTTTGATTTGTTTGATTTGTTGTATGTGTAGTGCTAAAGACTATGACATAAGAGCGAATACTTTACAAGGTTTCCGCCAACAAGACATTTGCAAAACATCCTAGATGGGCAAAGAAGACCTTTCCTCATCATTTCGCATGTGCTTAAGGCTCGTGGCACACCATACACACTTTATTTGTTAAGTGTTTTTGCTTTTGATTTGAGAGGGAGAAGAGACTCAAATGGCTTAAAAGTAAAAGTCTAAGGGATATCAATCCTAGAAGTTGTCATGCATTGATTGATCCTATAGATGAGGATTTAAGGGAATGTATACATATGTTATCATGCTTGGATTGCCTACCTAATGTCTATCCTACTTTGAATCTAATCCAAAATTAGATTCAAGCTAGGTGCCCTATGGGGAACTTGTGTCACACACAAGTAAACATTAGGTGAATCAATCACCATAAAGAATAATAAAAGAGATGTGATAAAGAGACATTATACAACTGTAAACAACTGTAAAATTTTACAAGTTTTCTTATCTTTCAAACAAGATCAACTATTTGATAGTTGAAAGTATTATTCAAAACTATGTCCTAATTCATATGCAAATGTCCTAAGACTACCCAAGAAGTAACCCTACATGTCAAACTAAATGAAATGACCTCAAATGAGGTGTGAACCTAAGTGGGGTAGTAGAAACATCATCTTAAATTCAACTCACATTAATGATTCAAAAGTTACCTAAAAGTTCCAAGTTATGCCCTATACTCTCACACAAACAACTTTCAATTAATAACTCATGTGAAGTTTGCCTGTAAGGGCCAATCAAGTGAAATAAAGTCAATCATACATGTTAGTTCAGTATCTCACACCAGGTATCATCACATCACAACTAGGTTTGAAATGTTAATGAATGATTATGAAACACATCAAATCATGTTCAAGAGTTTAGGCAAAACTAGCCAAAGATGTTACTTAGATGAAGCATAACTCACTTATGATCAAACAATGAACATACAAGCATAAAATTGACTCATACATGACCTAAGTCATAAGATAAAGAATGTCTTATATTCCTAAAAGTAACCTCAAAGTTTCAAAAATATTTCATGTTAAGGCATTCTCAAAGGTTATGGCAAGTAATGTTCAATTCAAAGCCAAAACATTCCCTAAGGACATGTAACTTGTCATGCAAGAAAAATAAGTTAAAGCTTGAATTAAAAAAAAGTAAAAGAATGTAATTCATAATGTAATTGCCTATAGTTTCTCATTTTTAAGACTCATAAGTGTTGAACAAAAGTGGCATACAATTGAATTCAATGAAAGGTGTTAAAGCAAACAAGTGATCATGTTCAAATGTAATGCATATTAGAGGTACACAAATGACCTATAAAATGAAACTAGAGGACATTACCTCATGCTCAAGTCAATTTACACATGTGGTAAACATTTAATATGCACTTTAATACTTCACCAATTTATCATGATCACAAAATCTTAAATACTAGCCAGTAGAAACCGGGACTATCCCTAATCATCTCCTATGAACAAATGAAGCTCTAATCATCTAAAAGAATGAATAGATCAAGTGAAATGAGCACATAATAACACAAGTCAGTAGAATATACCCTATAAAATATAACATTATAATCTCAAAGGCATTGGAGAAGTGAGGCATATCAGAGCTCAATCAAAGTTGTCAAAGTTTGAGGCATAAGTACGTTCAAGTTTGTGCAAGAACTAAAACCAATTAGGATCATGTAAAATGACCTATAAAGTTAAATACTAAGGATTTACCTCATGTAATAACAAATGTAAACCAATGAACCAAAGATCCCTAAAGGATTGCATAAATGCATCCTCAAAATCCAAACAATTAGGCAAACATTTGACAAGCATCAAGTATGCAATAATGAATTAAGAGTGAACACATGAATCATGATCAAAACATTAATGCCAAAGCATCTCAATAAGTCACAAGAGGTCCTATGGAATACGCCTAAACCAAGAAATTTACTTTAATACAAGTCTCACAAAGGTCTCAAATTAACCCTAATTCTAAGCAACATCAAACATATAGGCATGCAAACAATTACTCAATAAAAAATAGTTCCAAGCATTGAAATATTATGGGAATTTAACCATATAAAGGTGAACTAAGTGGCTTATTAATACCTAAAGGAATGCACACAATTATGCACAAAGATACCCAAACAATTTCAATTAATAAGCAAGGCAACAATTAATTATCATCCAAAACATACTTCAAAGAATTGTTTCAAAAGTACATCAAAAGTCAAGGCACAAGAGAAAAGTGAACATCAAAGTATTCCATACTTACATAATAAATAAAGTGCAAAAGATTAGATCAATACGTTTTTAGAGAAGTCATTTTTTCAAGTCCTAAAGTGAAGATTAGGTCAATTAGCATACCTTTGGATCAAAAATTTAAATTAAATGCTAAAATTACTAAAAGGGGACTTAAAAAATATATAATATTAATTAAAAGCCTAAAATACCATCATAAGTTTTTCCAGGATTTTTTAAGTAAAGAAAAGTATTTTTTTTTCAAATTGAATTTGGAATGAGTTATCAAAAGAAGAAAAAAATGGCACAAAATGCAATGGGGCGCAACAATAGCAAAAGGGTAGTTCAAAAATGTGTTTGGGCCAACAAGAAAATGCAAGGGAGAGTCAACAAGAAAATAGCCAATGATCATAAGGCACACACACATATTGACAATTGGAAGACTTGAGTCACACAGACGCCAAAGCCCTAGGTTCAGTCGTCTTCTCCGGCGAGATTGGCAGGAGGTGACTGAAAAATGCATCATAAAACAAAAAGCCATAGACTATCTTGTTCGTATTTCCACAAGGATTCCAAATCCACCCTTGGATTTTATTTCTAATGGATTAAATATAGAAAAATAAAATCTAGAAAATTTAACCCTCAAACTGAAACTCGTGAAATCTTGCACAACATCATATGTAAACAGTGCCTATCCTTGATAGGACTTATGTAGCTCGATTTTTGTGGTATTTAATCACTATCACATTTGTGTTAGTTTATGAAGTTGTTTAAGGAAGGGAAATATGTATCTCAAACAGACCCTGCTTGAAAATGTTATCCAGATGGTTTCCCAAATGGTTTTTCCAACATATGTTATTTGTTTGGGTTTCTGTTTTCTGTTTATTTTGTTTAGTAGAGTTTCTTGGGAATATTCATACTTTCATCTTGATGATACTTGTTTTATGCTGAGATGGGGGTTTGGGTGAATGTTTGAGTAACTGATAGGAGAGAGATGTTGTTGATGAATTTTAGTGAAAAGAGAGGTCTGAGAACCTGATTATTTTTTGTTTTGTGTGTTCTTGCAAAGATCTTACGATCCCATGCCTATGTACCCTCAAAAAGAGAATTGAGAGATCAAAGCAATTCATAGTTCCTCCTAAATCTATGGGTAGGAGGATGTCTGTGTCTTGTTAAAAGCCCAAGAGTTAAGCTAAAAGGTGATTTGTGTCTTGTTAAAAGCCCAAGATTGAAGCCGAAAGGTTTATTTGACTGTCGTCTTCAAAGTCCAAGAGTGAAGTTGAAAGGTTGATATGTAACTATCATGATTTGAGTCCAAGAGAAGGCTGTTTGTGAGTGGTGGTCTTGATTTGAGTCCAAGATAAATTGTTTGGTTGAGGTCTTGATTTGATTCCAAGAGACAAATGTTTGATGGTTGAGTGTCTTAGTTTGAGTCCTAAGAGATGATTGTATATGGGGTGTATGTCTTAGTTTGAGTCCAAAGAGAAGACTGCATACTGAGGGTGTCTTAGTTAAAGTCTAAGAGAAGACTAAAAAGAGGTGTTCAATAGAGAGAATTTGTCATCTCTAAAGAGAGGGAAGTTGATTTATATATGTGCCTTGATTGAAGGCCAAGGTTGAAGCTTAACAAAGAAAACTGACTCTTATGAGAAAAGTTTATCTGTCTTGTACAAAGACCAAGATTGAGGCTAAAATGTTTATGAGAGACTGATTTATGAGGGGTGTAACAACCGTTTATTTAATTAATTTTTTAATTAAATATAGTTGTGGTATGTTGTGGTAATTCACATTTATTTGAGTATCTTTGTCAATTTGCGTTGCTTTGTGTGGAAATGTGTCTATTTGTGTTGATGTCCGAATTTATCGGAATATTATGTTGATGGTTATAAGTGGTTTAAGTCGAATTTAATTAATTAAGTTGATATAAGTTGTGGAGGACGATATGAAATATTCTCCGAGTATTGTTGGATATGTTGATTGGGTCGTTTGGACCACTTGGTTGATAATCAGACGTTAATCTAATTATGTCAGGAGTAAGTAGTTAGTCATAAATTATTATTTGGTTGATTTTGTGTTACAAAGAAATAAGTCATTAAGTCGGAATATTAAGTCGGAAAGTCGAGGAAATAATACTACAAGTGATATTATTGATTATTGGAACATGTTAGTTATTGGGCTTGGTTTGCATCGGAAATAGCAATAAAAGAAGGTGTAAGACTTAGGCCCATTAGTTGTTATATTGGACTATTATTAATTTAATAAAAAGAATAAAATAAAAGAATTAGTCAAGGGATGTATCAGTAGAAGTTGAGAAAAAGAGGAACGGCGAAAATTGGAGAACGAGAAAATTGGGAGAAATGTGATTACGAGAAGTCGCCGTCGAAAAGCAAAGTCGATCGAAGATTCGAGCGGCCATCGATTATGGTAAAGGTGGGGTTCAATCTTTATAACCGGTTTTGATAAATGATGTTGGGTTTGGGTGGTTATAGGTGATGTGTTTTGTTTGATGTTGATGTTTATATTGTGGCGTTGATAAATTGTTGATCGATTCTATATATTTGTTGATTGATTGATGATTATAAGTTGTTCATGAGTTGTTTTGTAAAGTGTTGATTTTATTTATGTTGTTGTAATTTCGTAATTTTATGGAAAATTTGGATTTGGAGATGTTGAACCGGATGCAGAAGTGCACGGGTGACGCATGCCACCCACGTTTTGATTAGGGGTGACGGAGACCACCCAAAATAAGGGGAAAACATGTGGTGGGTGCCACATTATACCATGGCGCAAGTGATGTGAAAATAACCCCAGGGTGGCGTAAGCCACCCATTCAGTGGGACACCTTTTTATTTAATGTTTTCTTATTATAACCTTTTCTTTTAATAATGTTGCACTTATAAATTAAATTAAATTAAAAAGGACCAACCAATAACCAATAAATAGGCATACCTTGAAATAGTTGGCAATCACTTTGGATTATTTTGATGTGTATTAATTCAATGATATGAATTGAACACAGTGCATCAGTAGATGAAATTCTTTTTTAACAGACGCAGTTTTGATAGTAACACTATTTTGGGGTTTTGACAGAAAACATAATTTAAGATCATTTTCTTATGACACTAAGTAATACCTGGTATTAGAATTTATCAAAACACATAGTTTTTATAGAATTTATAAAAAGTATTGATAATGTAGAATATCGAAACAGTGTCGGTTTAGTCAGTTTAGCCGAATTAGGCGAAAAACTTAGGTACCCGGAATTTAACGAAAATTGTCGGGGTAAGTCGGGTAGTTTAATATTTTATTTTTGCTTTGTTTTGTTGAAAAGTTGAACGAAAGTCGAGTAGCAGGTATAGGGTGAGTTGGTAAGCGGTCCCGGTTTACGGAATATTTCTAAAGTTGTTATGATGAAGGCTTTATAAGCCAAAGTTGATTTTAAGTTGCCTATGTCGTATAAGTTGTTTGCGTTGCACGTTTACGTCGTATGAGTTGCTCATGTTGTCTATGTTGTTTAGTGTTGTCGAAGTTGTTGTGTTGTTCAAGTTAAAGGCTTATTAGCCAACGTTGATTCAAGTTGTTCATGTCCTATAAGTTGTTTATGTTGTTTATGTTGGTGATGTTGATGATGTTGATAATGTTGATGATGTTGTGTTGTTTATGTTGTTGAGTCGTACATGTCACATGGAATATGTGAATTTCTAAGTCGGAGCCGTTTCTCACACTACGTTGGCCTGGATTGGCAATTAAGTTGAAATTTGAAGGCTTATGCCTTGAGCGGTAAATTGGAAAAATTATTAAGTTGAAGGCTTATGCCTTGCAGATACCTCGATAACCTGGTATATTTTAAGTTGGGACTCTTACTCCAATGGTACCACATGCATATGCATAGTCGAGT
The DNA here is from genome assembly GCA_963966055.1 of Lathyrus aphaca. Classification (NCBI taxonomy): domain Eukaryota; kingdom Viridiplantae; phylum Streptophyta; class Magnoliopsida; order Fabales; family Fabaceae; genus Lathyrus; species Lathyrus aphaca. The sequence goes on from OZ014523.1 coordinate 170,407,138, forward strand.
CGCATTGCGTTGCATTAATTATGTTGGTTGTGTGTTTATATCTTTTAAGTTTATAAGTTGTTTATGTCGTTCAAGTTGGTAAGTTGTTATGTTGTTTTCATGTTGATTAAGCGAATTGTGTTGATTAGGATGATTAGGTAGTTCTTGTTGAATATATGACTATGTGGTTTAAGTAGAAAATGTTGATTAATATAACAGTAATAAAATAAGTTGATAAAAGGTGGATGATTGTTAAGTCGTTGTTTTGTTGTTGATGTTGTGAATTATTTATGATCCTTATTTAAGTATTATTTATCATATGTTGTTTATAATTATTGATATCTCACCCCTTCTTTTTGAATGTTGCCCCTATGTTGGTAACGTGCAGGTAGCTTGCAGGAAGATAGTTATCTTCATTAGTTCGAGTCGGTGTCGGTGTTCTGATACGTAACCCTCGGGGATTAGACGCTTAGTTGATTTGTGTTGTTTTCAAGTTGTTTTAGTATAAATGTGTTGTTACTAGGTTTCTATAACTTGAATAACATGTTATACCATGTTTAGTTGAATAATTTGAAAATCTGCTGCGTAGTTGTGAAAGTTGAATTTGGTTTCATGAATGAAATAAAGTTGATGTTTTAGTTTCTTACGAACCAAAAGTGTTATGTATCAAATTTTATGAAATTAAATGAGGTATTTTTATAAGTTGAAAAAAGTAGCAAACTATATGTGTACTTGTAGGTTGAAATTTTATTACTTTGATTTTTATATAATCACCGGGTAGAAATTAGGTTTTTCATTAGTGGTATAAGAGCAGGTCGGTTCGTCCGACCAATGTTGTTAATTTCATTTAATTCCTTAGTGCGAGACATGTTTGTGAAGCATTGTCGGTACTTGTTTGTTGGTTTCTAGTCGTTGTCTGCAGGTGTTAGTTTGGAATTAAGTGGGGGAGAGGCTTGCTCCCAGATGTGTTGTTGGTATGTAGGAGTTGGTTCAAGATGATGTTGATTGTAAGAGTGCAAGGTTGTTGAAGCGAGGTTGTTGCGGACCGACGAGGGCATGGACTCATGAATTCGTATCGGTCAAGTTGGAGAAGTGTGTAGATTTTTGGATGGGAGTTGTTCGAAAAGGAGGATTTATCCCAAAGGAAAAGATAAGTTGATGGATCAAGTCGGTAGATTTCTATGTCTTAAGTGTAGTTGGATTAAAGTCGAGTAATTTCGTAGTTGGATTAAAGTCGAGTAATTTTGTAGTTGGATGAAAAATCAAAGATTTTTGGTAGATCTTGGAAGCAAGAGGGAGAGAGATGGAACTTATGTTCGTCAATCTCAAATTATGATTTTTTGGAATTTTTGGAGCAACTGTCAATAAAAGAGGCATAACTATTTACTCGTAATTCTGATGGAAGAGATTCTAGACTTTTTGGAAATCTTATGAATTTCCCTATAGTTTGCATATAATATTTGAATTCAGAAGGTTTGTGATGAGGGAGATAAGTGAAATTTAATAGTTGGGTTTGATGCTGATTTTTGGAAAATTCTGCATACGGGAATTGCTGACCAGTCCCATTGAAAGGAGGATAACGTTTTAATCGTGAGTCGGATTCAAGATATTTTTGAAGTTATGGAATCTGAACGAAATTCTCTTCATTTTAGAATATAATTTTGTGATTGAGAAGTCTTTATTTGAAGAGATAATTGTGTTCAAAGTTGAGTGTTTATTACTGAAATTTTTGGAAAGATGAAGACTAGTGTAAAAAGTTGATAAAGAATAAACTGTTGGTATTAGCAGGAATGCAAAGGTATCATAGAATGAATAGAGGTTCCATTTTGTCGAATGAGGAGGATTAAAGTGCCGATGTTAGATGATGGCAACGTTGAGAAGGATGCAGATGTTTGATTAATGTTGTTAAGAAATTTTTAAGTTAAATGGAAGTTATAACTGGAAGCGAACTGAATTGGACTATGCTTGATGTTGTAGCGACTCCGATGTTAGAAGAATATTTAAAGTTTTGTTGCAATACGAGCGTATATAAGAGATTGTGTATCGGATTTTGGATGTGTTGGTATAATTGACGAAGTCGAAATTTAAGGAGACTAAGAAGACGTTGTTAAGCCTTAAAGAGTTGGCGGAGAAATATGCTTATGGACTTTTGGCACAAGTTAAAGTACGCTATTATGTTGATTTATGCCACTCTTATGGTTGCTGGATGTCTAATGAAAAATTGAGGAACTGATCACCCTTAATCTATTGTTGATAGTAAACAAAATCATAATTGATGGATAGATGTGTCATGCCAACTAGTATAGTATGTACGTTGAATTGGTTGAAGTCAAGCTGAGTGCTTGAGTATTGTTTGTTTTGTCGATGCATGTTATTATATGAGAACATTAGTTGGATTTAAGATGATAGCATGAAGTTGCGTTGGGATTAAATAGTATTAAGGAGACTCAATGTTGAACTTTGGATAATGAGAATTTTTTTTTGGTAATGAATTAAGTGACATGAGACTTGAAGTTTTCTTGAAATAATTCAAGGGGAAAGTATATGGAATGTAGGACCATGATTTGACAAGAATGTCAGATAGAGTTGAATTGCAAGTATTAGACGAAGTGAAATTTGGTTTATTAAAGTGCAGTTTTTGGTTGGAATAAGAAGAGTCGTTTGGTCATGTTGATTCGGATAAGAATTTATCAAGGGTTATGTCGGTAAGAGTAAGAATTGAGGATTCGGTATGTTAAATTAGTTGGAAGCAGAGAATATGAGTTATGTAACACCCACTTTTCCCAATTTCAAAATTAACATAAGTTCTCATTAATAATCAGAGTCACATAACAAAGCAAGTGATTACTCATCAAAATCAAACAAACATTGCATAACATAAGCAGCGAAATTAATAATGTCAACATCAATGTGCTCGACAGCACAATAATTCAAAAATGTAAAACTATTCTTCTAGTTCATTAAATCAATACGTAACTATAACAAAGTCTTGAAAAAATAAAATAAAACAAAGTGATAAAAATCCCCATTCCCGTTACGTATAAGAGCTCCTAGGACTCGAACAAGGAACACCAAGCACTTCTCAGGTACCTGAGTTATCTGTACTTCCGAAGAAGCACAAACGCCACAAAATAAACAAAGGGGGTGAGAAACAAGTTCATAATATAACGGTGCAAATAAAATATATGAAGAGGTAATTTGCACACGCCAAGTATATTACACAACATCAATCATTCATTCATATTAATGCAAGTGACTCAATGACACAATGCAAATGCGGTACCGACTTCATCAAATGTCCATCGATTCGGACCGGATGCATCGCTTACGCTCCTACTGAGACACGATCATCCCCCACCCATTGATTCCCAATGAATCCAAACAATCACTTACGCTCCACCCGAAACGTGATTACTCCCCCAACATGTATGCGTATGCACAAACTCGATTACAACATACATTTTCAAACCACATATGGATATAGTCATAACAACACGATCCTCATGATCCAAATTAAAAAACAAGCATTTCATCACATAATTTACACAAAGAATCTAATATACACTATCATAGTCAACACCAACCAATTCATCATTATCAAGTTTATATTATTCACTTACTCATCTAAGATTCATTCTCAACGTTTAGTTGTCAGGTCGTATGGGTGTTACTAAACTTTATTCTCATAACCTTAGACTAATGATACAAACCTCAATGGAAAGAACGGGTCAAATCCGACTTCAAATATCGCAAAATCCCAAAATATAGAGGCCTGACACGGTCCCCCGTCTCCCCTGACACGGCCCGTGTCAGGTGGCCTGAGGCGTGGCTCAACAAAACAAAATTTTCCAAAGTCCAGAAGGGTGACACGGCCGCCCGTGTCGTGTGACACGACCCATGTCACACCCTCTGAGCCCAAACCTCTCCAAAACCATTATTCAGGGGCCTGACACGGCCACCCGTGTCGTGTGACACGGCCCGTGTCAGAGGCTCTGCGTCAAAAATCAGTTTTTATACAAAAATCGCTTTTCTTTCCCCTATGTACACCAATCCAATTCCAGTTCATTTTAATTCGTTTCTAGCACTCAAAACAATCCAATTGTCAAGTTTATCATCACTTATACCTCTAACATCAACCCATCATCTATCTTAACATTTACAGATCAAATTAGGAGAATTATGTTTCTCTTCGTCTTCTCCAACCATCTAACATTATCTCATAACCCAATTCACATCATACACATATACCCAAGAAATTTAACATTAAGACCCAAACATATACCAACAATCATCATACCATTCACCATTGCATCAAGGATTCATCACATTCAATCATAATTCAACGTCAAGATTCACACACATAATCCCCTATCATAATATTCATCTAACATCACAAATTCATCCAATTAAATTATAACTCATAAACCTTAAATGAGTAAGGACCTCCCAATTAACCTTCCATGTTAGATCACCCATATAAACCCTTTCTCCCCCCTTACCTCGAAATTGGATGAAACTTTTCCGAACTTTTGACCTTGGAAACTATGATCCTTGATTTCCCCCTTCTTCTCCCTTTTCTCTAGAGCTCTCTGTTCTTCGTCAAAATGCACGATAATGAGAAATCTATCGAGTTCTCCCTTTTCATAACATACTCAAATTACACCATTGTCCCTTAGACCTCCAACTAATTATTTTATTATTTAAATAACAATATTATATTAATATGCCACCTCATTATTATATTATTATTTAAAAACAAAATAGTTCTTTAATCATTATCCCAATTATACTCCAAACTCTCCATATTATTTTATAAAATTAACTTATAAAAATTAAGGCGTTACAACTCTCCCCCACTTAATTTATTTTCGTCCTCGAAAATGTACCTGAATGGAATAACTCTGGATATGCTTCCCGCATCTTGCTCTCCAGTTCCCAAGTAACACTTCCACCAACAGCTCTTCCCCAAGCTACTCTCACCAGAGGTATCTCTTAGCCTCGAAGTTGTTTCATCTTATGATCTTCAATTCGCAAAGGTAAAGTCTCCACCATAAGATTGTCACGAACTTGCACCTCATCTTTCTGGATAACATGTGACGGATCAGGTACATATTTCCTGAGCTGCGACACATGAAACTCCTCGTGCATATTCAAAAGTTCTGGCGGTAGCGCCACTCTGTAAGCAACTTTTCCCACTCTCTGCATAATCTGACACGGTCCAATAAACTTAGGATCCAACTTCTTAGATTTCAAAGCACGTCCAACACCTGTCATTGGGTTGACCCTCAAGAATACATGGTCACCTTCACTGAATAATAAGTCTTTTCTTCTATATCATGGTAACTTTTCTGTCGACTCTAAGACACTTTCATCTTTTCTTTGATCATTTGAATAGTCTCAGTAGTCTGTTGAATAATCTCAGGTCCAAGCATAACATTTTGACCTGTCTCATACCAACACAGAGGGGTTCTACATCTTCTACCATATAAAACCTCAAACGGTGCCATTCCAATACTTGAATGGTAACTTTTATTACATGTAGACTCAATTAATGACAAATGAGTATCCCAAGCACCACCTTTCTCTAACACACAAATTCCCAACAAGTCCTCCAACGACTGAATAGTCCTCTCGGATTGTCCATCCGTTTGTGGGAGATAAGCCGAACTCTATTTCAACTTAGAACCCAAAGCTTCATGCAAACTCTTCCAAAATTCAGAAGTGAACCGCAGATCTCTATCCGATACTATACTAGCCGGCACACCATGCAATTTCACAACAACTCGTATATAGATTTCCGCCAACTTAGTTAACGAAAAACTGATGTTAATTGGAATAATATGTGCAGACTTAGTTAATCGGTCTAGAACTACCCAAATAACATCAAATCCTCTCGCTGTATTCGGTAAAACCATTAAGAAATCCATAGCAATACAATCCCATTTCCACTCCGGAATTTCTAATGGTTGCATCAGTCCCGAAGGCTTCTGATGTTCTGCTTTAGATATCTGACATATTAAACAAGCATAAACAAACTGTACGATATCTCTCTTCATACCGTGCCACCAAAATAATTTTCTCAAATCATGGTACATCTTTGTAGCTCCCGGGTGAATACTCAAGCTACTTCGATGTCTTTCTTCCAAAATTGCTTTCTTTAACTCAACACTGTTAGGCACACAAATTCTTCCTCTGAATCTCAAAATACCATTATTATCCAAACTAAAATCACTGCCTTGATCATTTCCTTCGGTAGGCATTAAGTCCAAATTTCACATCTTGCCTTTGGCTCTCCCTAATCACATCAAGAAATTCATTATTTATTCACAACATACCCAACTTAACACTTTAAAATGTCATTTCACAAACCATACTCAAGTCTATAAATTGCTCAATTAATTCCATCATAGTTGACATGTGGATTGTCTTCCGCTACCACATTCTCTTTTCTTGGGTGGTAACTCAAATTAAAGTCATAATCCTTCAAAAATTCCAACCACCTTCTTTGCCTCATATTAAGTTCCTTCTGATCAAATAAGTACTTTAAGCTTTTATGGTCACTAAAGACCTCAAACCGCGAACCATAGAGATAATGTCTCCAAATTTTTAACACAAACACCACTGCAGCCAATTCTAGACATGAGTAGGATAATTCCTCTCATGCACTCTCAACTGTCTTGAGGCATACACCACTACTTTGCCAACTTGCATCAACACACCACCTAAACCCATTTTAGATGCATCACAATACACAACAAATGCTTCACTCGGATTCGGTAAAGTCAATACCAGTGCTGAAGTCAATTTCTTCTTCAACTCTTCAAAAATTCTATCACAGGCTGCATCCCAAATAAAAGCTTGACTCTTTCGGGTTAAATTAGTCAATGGCAACGCTAAATTAGAAAATCCCTCAATAAATCTTCGATAATAGCCAGCTAGACCAAGAAAACTTCTAATTTCCGTTACCGTCTTTGGAGGTTTCCACTCAAGCACCGCACTGACCTTTGAAGGATCCACTGCTATACCTTCACCAAATATCACATGTCCCAAAAAACTCACCGTCTTCAACCAGAACTCACATTTGGAGAATTTAGCGAACAATTTGTTATCGTTCAACACCTGTAGAGCAATTCTCAAGTGTCCCACATGATCCTCCTTAGACTTCGAATAAATCAATATGTCATCGATGAATACCACAATAAATTGGTCCAAGTAAGAGTGAAATATACGGTTCATATACTCCATAAATACTCCCGACACATTAAACACTCTGAAAGGCATTACTGCATACTCATAATGACCATATCGAGTCCTAAACGCTGTCTTCTTAACATCTTCTTCCTTCACTCTAATTTGGTGATACCCCGACCTCAAATCAATTTTACTAAAAACACAAGCTCCAACAAGTTGATCGATTAAATCGTCAATCCTAGGAAGTGGATATTTGTTTTTAATGGTCATTTTATTCAGTTGTCAGTAATCGATGCATAAACACATACTACCATCTTTCTTCTTCACTAACAACACCGGCGTTCCCCATTGTGATACATTGGGTCTAATAAATTTCTTATCAAGCAAATCACCAATCTGAGATTTCAACTCGGCTAACTCCGTCGCAGACATCCTGTATGGCGCCATAGAAATTGGCCCAATACCAGGAATCAAATCAATAGAGAACTCCACCTCACGCGTCGGAGGCAACTCTGTAATATCACCAGGAAACACTTTTAGGAATTCATTCACCAACGACAACTCTTCAATAGTAACTGTTTCTTCAACAGATAATGAAGCAAACACTGCAAACATCTTCGCTTCATCTTCCAACAAGGTCCTTAGTTCTCTCGTAGAAATCGAACTAGCCAATGCTCCCTCCTCCGGAGTCAAAAACAATAACCTCTTCCTAAAACAGTCAATATAAACCCGATTGGATTCTAACCAGTTCATACCCAAAATCACATCAAGATTACTGAGTGGAAGAAATATAAGATCCACCCCAAACTCTCTATCAAAGATAACTAGACGACAATTACGACACACCAAAGTGGTAGTCACAGAACCTATGGATGGTGTATCAATAACCATTCCTCGACTTAACTGAGAAGGTTCCAATCCTAGTTTCTTCACACATTCCAAAGAAATAAACGAGTGTGTTAAACCCATATCAATAATCACAAGTAAAGGAATATTATTGATAAAGCAAGTAACTTTGACCAACCGGTCCTCACTAGTAGGTTGAGCTCCTACTAATGCAAATACTTTTCTGCCTGACTGCTGCTTCTTCGATTTCTCGCAATTGGGGCTGATATGACCCTGCTCTCCACAATTATAGCAAGTAGGCACCTTCGCCCTGCAATCATCTATCATATGGTCTGGCTTCCCACACTTGAAGCACTTCTTCACTTCATTAGGACATTCATTGGCGCGATGTCCCGAACCATGGCATCTGTAGCACTTGATATTACCGGAGTACCTCTTCCCCCACTTGGCTTCTTCTCAGCACTAGCCTCCTGCTTCCCCTTATCAGCTGGAGCACTATAAGGAGTACCACCAAATATCGGCTTTCCCCTCATATCATTCACAGACTTGTAGTGTGCAATCCGAGCTCGATTGTCATTGTCATAAATCCGGCTTCTACGCACCAGTTCGGGATGATTTATGATCTTCTGGAAAGAAATGCCCTGCTTGATCTCAGGACGCAAACCATTCTCATACTTTGAGCACTTTGAGGTCATAGCTTCCTCAGTGTTGTAGTGCGCACATTATTGCACCAACTCTTCGAACTTGGCAGCATACTCCTCTACCTTCATGTTACCTTGTTTCAGCTCCAGGAATTCTATCTCTTTAGCAATGCGGACATCTTCCAGGAAATACTTCTCCAAGAAAACTCTGCGAAACAATGCCCAAGTAATTGCAGTTCCCGCATCTTCCAACCTTTGGCGACTATTGTCCCACCAGACTTCAGCTTTGCCTTCCAACATGTGAGGACCAAACCTCACCTTCTGATCATCAGTACACCCCATGGTCCTAAAGATCTTCTCAATAGCTTTAAACCACTTTTGCGCAGCCTCTGGATCCAGGATTCCACCTTCATACTTAGGCGGCTTGTTGCTCTGGAATTGATCCAATACACGAGACTGGGCGTTAACTCCTACTTGAGCTACCTGAACAATTTTCTCAACCGTTTGCGCCATGGCTTTCATAGTCGCAGCAAGAGCAGCATCATTCCTTCCTTCCATACTGATACAACAAACAAACATCTCAGGTTATGACACACAACTATCTCCTCTTCTAAGGACTAACTCATTCAGGTTGGTTGGACCGACCTGCTCTGATACCAATTGTAACACCCATTTTTCCCAATTTCAAAATTAACATAAGTTCTCATTAAAAATCAGAGTCACATAACAAAGCGAGTGATTAATCATCAAAATCAAACAAACATTGCAGAACATAAGCAGCGGAATTATAATGTCAACATCAATGTGCTCGATAACACAATAATTCAAAAATGTAAAACTATTCTTCTAGTTCATTAAATCGATACGTAACTATAACAAAGTCTTGAAAAAATAAAATAAAACAAAGTCATAAAAAGACCCATTCCCGTTACGTATCAGAGCTCCAAGGACTCGAACAAGCAACACCAAGCACTTCTCAGGTACCCGAGTTATCTGTACTTCTGAAGAAGCACAAACTCTATAAAACAAACAAAAGGGGTGAGAAACAAGTTCATAATATAACGGTGCAAATAAAATATATGAAGAGGTAATTCTCACACGCCAAGTATATTACACAACATCAATCATTCATTCATATCAATGCAAGTGACTCAATGATATAATGCAAAGGCGGTACCGACTTCATCAAATGTCCATCGATTCAGACAGGATGCATTGCTTACGCTCCTACTGAGACACGATCATCCCCCATCCATTGATTCCCAATGAATCCAAATAATCACTTATGCTCCACCCGAGACGTGATTACTCCCCAACATGTATGCATATGCACAAACTCGATTACAACATATATTTTCAAACCACATATGAATATAGTCATAACAACACGATCCTCAGGATCCTCATTAAACAACAAGCATTTCATCACATAATTTACACAAAGCATCTAATATACATTATCATAGTCAACACCAACCAATTAATCATTATCAAGTTTATATTATTCACTTACTCATCTAAGATTCATTCTCTATGTTTAGTTGTCAGGTCCTATGGTTGTTACTAAACTTTATTCTCACAGCCTTAGACTAATGATATGAACCTTAATGGAAAGAACGTTTTCCAAAGTCCAGAAGGGTGACACGGCCACTCGTGTCATGTGACATGGCCCGTGTCACACCCTCTGAGCCCAAACCTCTCCAAAACCATTATTCAGGGACCTGACACGGCCACCCATGTCGTGTGACATGGCCCGTGTCAGAGCCTCTGCGTCAAAAATCAGTTTTTACACAAAAATCGCTTTTCTTTCCCCTATCTACACCAATCCAATTCCAGTTCATTTTAATTCGTTTCTAGCACTCAAAACAGTGCAATTGTCAAGTTTATCATCACTTATACCTCTAACATCAACCCATCATCTATCTTAATATTTACAGTTCAAATTAGGAGAATTATGTTTCTCTTCGTCTTCTCCAACCATCTAACATTATCCCATAAACCAATTCACATCATACTCATATACCCAATCAATTTAACATTAAGACCCAAAGATATACCAACAATCATCATACTATTCACAATTGCATCAAGGATTCATCACATTCAATCATAATTCAACGTCAAGATTCACACACATAATCCCCCATCATAATATTCATCTAACATCACAAATTCATCCAATTCAATTATAACTCATAAACCCTAAAGGAGTTAGGACCTCCCAATTACCCTTCCATGTTAGATCACCCATATAAACCATTTCTCCCCCCTTACCTCGAAATTGGACAAAACTTTTCCGAACTCTTGACCTTGGAATCTACGATCCTTAATTTTCCCCTTCTTCTCCCTTTTCTCCAGAGCTCTTTGTTCTTCGTCACAATGCACGATAATGAGAAACCTATTGTGTTCTCCCTTTTCATAACATACTCAAATTACACCATTGCCCCTTAGACCTCCAACTAATTATTTTATTATTTAAATAACAATATTATATTAATATACCACCTCATTATCATATTATTATTTAAAATCAAAATAATTCTTTAATCATTATCCCAATTATACTCCAAACTCTCCATATAATTTTATAAAATTAACTTATAAAAATTAAGGCGTTACAAGTTATCTTGTGGAAATTCGTTAGACCCTTGTACCTTATGTTGTTACAATGATGTTGTGTGTTTAAGATGATTTTCGAAGGACGTGTTGTTAAAAGATGGTAAAGTTGTAGTTGTGTTTAGGATAATTGGGTAGTATAAGTATATCTTATCCAAGATTTGGAATTAGTCGCTGTTGTAATTTGTGTTGAACATTCAGAGGCGTTATCTTATAGATCTAAGTTGGAACTATTCGGTAACTACGAGAGTTAGAATACCTGTTGGAGCGGAATTCCAAAGGATTAAGTCGGAGGCTTTGTTGATATGTTGATTTTGGTGATTGTAAGTTGGAGTTAAACTCGGTAAATTTGGTATTTTTCAAGTAGTCAGAGTGCACAACGAACGCGTGGCATAGTACAATTGTTTGTATGTGAATAACAAAGATGTTGATAGTTGATTGATTTGATGTTGTGTTCAAGTTGTGTGTTTCTATGTTGTTGTGTTCGAGCTCTTGAACCGGTAAATTCATAAGTTGGTTACTTGTTGTGTTGTATTGATAGTTGTCAAACGTATTGCTTGAGGGGTCTTCGTGTTATTGTTGCCATTGAAGTTATGAATTATTGTTTGTAGTATACGTAGGTTGCCTTTGGATATGGGAGTTGAGTAGCTGGATGTTATAAGTAGTTGGAGTAGTTAAATCCGATAAATTTTCGAGGAAGAAAATATTCTAAGTGGGGAGAGTTGTAACGCCCGTTTATTTAATTAATCATTTAATTAAATATAATTGTGGTATGTTGTGGTAATTCACGTTAATTTGAGTATCTTTGTCGATTTGCGTTGCTTTGTGTGGAAATGTGTCTATTTGTGTTGATGGCCGAATTTATCGGAATATTATGTTGATGGTTATAAGTGGTTTAAGTCGAATTTAATTAATTAAGTTGATATAATATTTGTAGGACAGTATGGAATATTCTCCGAGTATTGTTGAATCTGTTGATTGGGTCGTTTGGACCACTTGGTTGATAATCGGACGTTAATCTAATTAAGTCGGGAGTAAGTAGTTAGTCACAAATTATTATTCGGTTGATTTTATATTACGAAGAAATAAGTCATTAAGTCGGAATATTAAGTCAGAAAGTCGAGGAAATAATATTAGAAGTGATACTATTGATTATTGGAACATGTTGGTTATTGGGATTGGTTTGCGTCGGAAATAACAATTAAAGGAGGTGTAAGACTTAGGCCCATTAGTTGTTATATTGGACTATTATTATTTTAATAAAAAGAATAAAATAAAAGAATCAGTCAAGGGATGTATCAGTAGAAGTTGAGAAAAAGAGGAATGACGAAAATTGGAGAACGTGGAAATTGGAAGAAACACGATTACGAGAAATCGGTGTCGGAAAGCAAAGTCGATCGAAGATTCGAGCGACCATCGATTAAGGTAAGGATAGGGTTCGATCTTTACAATCGGGTTTGATAAATGATGATGGTTTTGGGTGGTTATTGATGCTGTGTTTTGTTTGATGTCGCTGTGAATTTTGTTGATGTTTATATTGTGGCGTTGATAAATTGTTGATCGATTATGTATATTTGTTAATCGATTGATGATTATAAGTTGTTCATGAGTTATTCTGTAAAGTGTCGATTTTATTTATGTTGTTGTGATTTTGTAATTTTATGAAAAATTCGGATTTGGGGACGTTGAACCGGGTGCAGAAGTGCATGGGTAGCGCATGCCACACACCTTTTGATTAGGGGTGGCGTCGGCCACCGAAAAGGAGGGGAAAACTTGTGGCGGGTGCCATATGTGAAAGTGGCGGGTGCCACATTATACCATGGTGCAAGCCATGTGAAAATAACCCTGGGGTGGCGCAAGCCACCCATTCAGTGGGGACACCTTTATATTTTATGTTTTCTTAATATAACCTTTTCCTTTAATAATGTTGCACTTATAAATTAAATTAAATTAAAAAGGACAAACCAATATCGAATTAGTAGGCATCCCTTGAAATAGTAGGCCATCACTTTGGTGTATTTTTATGTGTATTAATTCAATGATACTAATTGCACGCAGGGCATCAGTAAAGGAAATTCTTTTTTAACAGACATAGTTTTGATAATAACACTATTTTGGGGTTTTGACAGAAAACAAATTTAAGATCATTTTCTTATGACAGTAAGTAATACCTGTTATTAGAATTTATCAGAACACATAGTTTCGACAGAAGTTATAAAAAGTCGTGATAATGCAAAATATCGAAACAATGTCGGTTTGGTCAATTTAGCCGAATTAGGAGAAAAACTTAGTTGCCCGAAATTTAACGAAATTTGTCGGGGTAAGTTGAGTAGTTTTATAGTTGATTTTTGCATTTTTTTGTTGAAAATTTCTTGGAAAGTCGAGTAGCAGGTACATGTTGAGTCGGTAAGCGGTTCCGGTTTACGGAATATTTCTAAAGTTGTTATGCTGAAGGCTTTATAAGCCAAAGTTGATTTTAAGCTACCTATGCCGTATAAGTTGTTTGCGTTGCTCGTTTACGTCTTATGAGTTGATCATGTTTTCTATGTTATTTAGTGTTGTCGAAGTTGTTGTATTGTTCAAGTTGAAGGCTTATTAGCCAACATTGATTTAAGTTGTTCATGTCGAATAAGTTGTTTATGCTGCTGATGTTGATGATGTTGTGTTGTTTATTTTGTTGAGTCGTACATGTCACATGACATATAAGCATTTCTAAGTCGGGGTCGTTGCTCACACCACATTGGCCTGGATTGGGAATTAAGTTGATAGTTGAAGGCTTATGCCTTGATGCCTCGGTAAATTGGAAAAATTATTAAGTTGAAGGATTATGCCTTGCAGATACCTCGATAACCTGATATATTTTAAGTTGGGATTATACATAGTCGAGTCGTATTGCGTTGCATTAATCATGTTGGTTTTGTGTTTATGTCATTTAAGATGATAAGTTGTTTATGTCGTTCAAGTTGGTAAGTTGGTAAGTTGTTATGTTGTTTTTAAGTTGATTAAGTGAATTGTGTTGATTAGGCTGATTAAGTAGTTCTTGTTGAATATATGACTATGAGGTTTATGTAGAAAATGTTGATAGATATAACAATAATAAAATAAGTTGATAAAAGGTGGATTATTGTTAAGCCGTTGTTTTGTTGTTGATGTTATGAAGTGGTGAATTATTTATGATCCTTATCTAAGTATTATTTATCATATACTGTTTATAAGTATTAATAACTCACCCTTCTATTTGAATGTTGCCCCTATGTTGGTAACGTGCAGGTAGCTTGCAGGAAGATGGTTATCTTCATTAGTTCGAGTCGGTGTCGGTGCTCTGATACGTAACACCCGAGGATTTAACGCTTAGTTATTTTGTGTTGTTTTCAAGTTGTTTTAGTATAAATATGTTGTTACTAGGTTGATATAAGTTGAATAACATGTTATACCATGTTTAGTTGAATAATTTTAAAATCCGCTGCGTAGTTGTTAAAGTTGAATTTGGTTTCATGAATGAAATAAAGTTGATGTTTAAGTTTCTTACGAACTGAAAGTGTTATGTATCAAATTTTATGAAATTAAATGAAGTATTTTTATAAGTTGAAAGAAGTAGCATCCTATATGTGTACATGTTTGTTGAAATTTTATTACTCTGTTTTCTATATAATCGTCGGGTAAAAATGGGGTGTTACAAAGGGAGTTTATATGTCTTGTACAAAGCCTAAGATTAAGGCTGAAAAGGGTTGAAAGTTGTTTAAACAATGCCTAAGAGTAGGTTGTCCGGGAGGGAGATCATTATACAAAGCCTAAGAGGAGGCTGACCACTATGGGAAGTCTTTGTACAAATCCCAAGAGGAGGTTGACTGTTGGTTTATTTACTTGAATGATTCTGATTGGATGTTTAATGGTGAAAACTTAATTGTATAAAGCCCAAGAGGAGGCTAATCCAATGGGTATTTTCTTGTACTCAAGGAAACTTTATGGGTGAAGAGACTTTCCAAGTCTACTATATAAAGCTCTTGTAGGGGGATGTCAATTGTATAAAGCCCAAGAGGAGGTTGTCCATTATGAGTAGGTCAATTGTATAAAGCCCAAGAGGAGGCAATCTTATTATGGGAAATCTAATGTACAAAGCCCGAGAGGAGGCTAAATTTATGTGGGAAAGATCAATTGTACATAGCCTAAGAGGAGGCTAACTTATTCATCTATTGGGAAGGAGTCATTGTACAAAGCCCAAGAGGAGGTTATCTTATCCATGAAAGAGTAAGAGGTTTCCCTGAGATCTGTTTATCTGTTGGGAAAATTCCATCCGTGGTGGAGAGGGAACTAAAGTCTATCCTATGCTTTTAGGAAGACTGTGAGTCCTTGTACAAATCCCAAGAGGAGGTTGACTTTAGGTCATGTCTATGAGAATGACTAGTTGAAGATACCTACATGTTTTGATGCTTCTTAGGATTTATGGTTATGATTGTCTAAAGATTTATCCTATGCTTATAGAAAGCCTAAGGGTCCTTATACAAAGCCCAATAGGGGTTTAGGTACTTCTAAGAACCCTGATGTGTCCTTGTATGATACTCAAGAGGAGGCTGTGAGGAACTTTTAAGAGGTTTGTTGTTCATTGTATGAAGCCCAAAAGGAGGCTAAGGGATGCTTAAATAAAGCCAACATGTCTTTATACAAAGCCTAAGAGGAGGCTGATGAACAATTCCAGAAGAGGTTTCATAGGGAAATTTGGTCTTCTATTTATTGAACTGTTCAAATGGGGGAGAATACTTTGTTATTATAAAAATTGTTGTAAGAGAAAATCCTATAACAATCCAAGAAAAGGTTCACTGGGAATATTACCCTTCTTACGTCCATATTGTGTATTCCGAATAGGAGGTTAGATTGTTGTCGCTCCCACCAAATGACACCTGGTCAGAAGGGGTACAGACGCGAACGGTCGGCGAAAGAGGAAGAGAACACACAAAGGTGAACTCAGAAGGAAAGAAAAGAGTCGCCAGCTAGGCATTTTTATCCCAGAGGAAAGGTAATGCTGCATAGACCTAGAAAAGATATGGATAAGACGGTTGCGAACCAGAGAGACTGAGAAAGGGGGTTGGTTACAACTTGGGAAGGTATTAGCACCCAGATTGTCCGCCGTACTCGACGGGATCCATGCTTAAAAGATTTGTGTTTTAAAGGGGTAATGTTAGTGCAATTTGTGTATCAGAGCTGGAAAAGAATGCAAGTGTCAGTGTAAAAAGAAATGTGAAGTGTATAAAAGAAGTGTCAGTGTAATAACAAGAGTGAAATGCTCAAGACTATGAGGCTTAAAGAATGATGTTGGAAGGAAGGGGAATATACAGAGACTTTTGTTCGATAACTGTTAAGTTATGCCTACGTATCCTCTCGTGCAATGAGGAAGTCAAAACACCGTAGTTCGACTCAAAGAGACTGAAAGATAAATTGACTTGTGAACTGCTTACTTGTCTATGCTCAAGTGTATGACCTGTCTGGCTCAGGTGCAAACTGTCTTGCATTAGACGGAAGAAGCAAGTTCTCGTTTGTGAATGAATGAGATGAGAAAAGAATCCCGAAGGAGACGATTATTGTTTGTTTTTGTGTTTTCAATCTTTTATTACTTTTGAAAGTTTTGTCATAAGTTAATGAGCTTAAGCCCAAACCAATGGGTTAGTAAACTCATCACATCCTCCCTCTGATTAGGGGTAATGAGAATACCTTAAGTGTGAAGTCAGTATCTCACACTTAATCACCCTGATGTAGGATTAAGATCATTAACCTACTTGTGATTATTTAGATGTTTTTTGTTGTTTTTGTTTAGTGTTAAGTAATGAGATTAAGCCATAATCAGGGATTAAACAGACTCATTACACCATCCTAATAGAAGGATAATAGATGAGAATGTTTAAGCTGAGGAAGACTCCTCAACTTAATCCATGATTAGGGATTAACCTCATGACAAAACAATGCCTTTATTAAATGGGTTTTAGTTAATGATAAGATGAAGAAGTGAGTTTTATGGTTTGTAAGACAACTTGAGGAGGACTTGTCCATTAACACTAGGGTTAGTCCTTCTTAACCAACTAAGGAAGAATTAGAACCCTAATGCAAGGCCCAAGTTACAAGTTTGATGTCTTGATGATTATTAAGTGAATTGATTAAAGGATTTAAACACATTAAGGGTTTAACACTTAGGATTAAAGTTATACACTCCATCCTAATAGAAGGATGCAGGCATAAGCTTAATCACAAAGCCTTAAAACCTTTAAGGTTTAGTCCCTGATTATGAGATGAGAAGAGAAGACTCAAAGAGACACAAAGGCAAAACTAAATGGGGAACTAATCAAGCCCTAATTGTTATCATACTTGGAGATCCTAGGGTTTGTGAGGCTTAAGAGAGAAAGAAATCTTCAAAGGCCACCAAGGAGGAATCAGATGAAAGGATCCAGAAGCAAAGAGAAGCAAAACAACTTGCTTCACTTAAGAAGTCAAGTTGCTTGAAGAAAGAAGGTGAGATGAACAATAATGAGCAAGATCAATCCAATACACATAAAAAATGCAGCAAGGAAAGTATGAAAGAGATGAAAAGAGAATGTGAGAAGTGAAGGCAAATTCACTTCTCAAACCACTTACCACCTGAAAAATCAGCAAAAGAAATGAAATGCAATGCAAAATGGGATGCAATGTTATGATGCAAACCAAAACCAGAAGCATAAGTATGATGTTAATGATTCTAAGAGATGATGCAAACATGAGGCAAGGTATTAGAATGATCATACAAACATATGGATGCAAGATAAGCATGCTTTGAACCATGGACATACATGAAAAGTTATGAAATGCAAAAGACATATAACATGGCAAATGAAAGATGCAATGATCAAACATGGTTCTAATATGTCTTAAGATGTATTATGAATCAAATGGATGCACAAAATGTCATGGCAAGTCATGGTATGCAAGCAAATGGAAGGTGGATGCAAGAGAAAGCACAAATTAGGGTTTATGATCAACACACAAAGAAAAATTCAAAATCAGAAGCAAAAGGCATGATAAAAATTTGAAAATTCAATCAAAGGAACCCTAAACCTACACAAACTCACTGCCGAAAGGTGGGGATCTAACTCTTAACCTATTGAAAGTTGTGAATTTCCTAAGATTGCTAGGGTTTTAAGGTACCTTGGCAAGAAAAATGCAAAACAAATTGAAAATTCAAGATCAATTCATGCCAATTTTATCCTATAAACTACATGTTATGCAAGATGCAATGCAAAAAGAATCATTGTTCAACTCTCAATGGTTAGGCAGAAATGAATTTTTGAAGTTTGTCACAAAATATTGCCTCAAAATGAATTTAATTCCAAAGAAAATAATCAAAACGCATCAAGAACAAAAAATAAATTTGGTTTGAGAGTTGGACAATGTTTCTAAATGTTCCTAAATGCAACATGAATTTTTTTGTGATTTTTAAATACCTAAAAGTATTTTTAATTAATTAATTTTCATTAACTAATTAAAAATAAACTTTTAAATGATTTAAAAATAATTTTTAATGCAAAAAATAAAAATAAAAATATTTTTGTGTTCTGAAAAATAATGAAAACCTTAACAAAAATTTTCATAATTTTTAAACATTTTTTGCTATTTTTAATAATTCGTGCAAAATAAATCAAAAGAAAATGAATTAAAATGAAAATAAATGAAAGTAATTAAAAAGGAAGGCCAGGATTTGATCTGGGCTTGGTCTGGTTGACTGCGCGCCAGATCCAAGGGCCCAGATTCAAACCTGGCTAATTTGTTTTATGAATTAATTAAACAAAATTAAAATTAAATAATCAGGGATTAGGGTTTCTAATGATGCATCTTGGCCACTCATTCACGCGCGAGTCAACCCTGGTCAAACCATCCTACGCTCCACATTCAAACTCTCATTAATGATGTAATTAGGGCTTAATGACTCTCAGGTGGCCGGAAATGACCTCCGGTCATCTTCTCCGGCCACATGTCTCCCTAAAAATTGCTAGCTCACTCCCCAGGCCATTAAAACCTAATCTCTCTGCCCAGAATCCATCCCCAAACATCATAGAGCAAGAATCAACAATCAAAACACATTTATTTTTCATATTAAAGCTGAATCGAAACAAAATGCATTTAGGTCAAAAAAGTTTTAGAAGCTTCATACATACTCAATACTCACTCATTTTCGAAATAAAACATATCAACATGATCAGTGAAGCATAGAGAATCATTTAAGAACTTAAAAACATGTTTTTGGAAAAAAGTTCTTGAGCTCACCTAAACTGGAGCTTTGATCTTTGGGACTTTCTGGCTGGCCCTTTGATCCAAAACGCCTCTAATGAACCTTCTGAGAAGCTTTCAATGCTTGGTTGGAGTTTAAAATGGCTGGTTTGTGAGATTGAGCAAGTTCTGTTCAGTGAAGTGAGGAAATCGTGTTTTGATTTCAGGGAGTTTCAGGGCAAAGTGAAGGGTCAGGGATGATCAGTGAGACATGCTGAGATGTTTTGTGAAGTTTGTTTTTGTGTTTGCAGGTTGTGTTGTGTGATTCGAAGAAAAATGCATAAGGGGAGGTTTTTGGGAATGCTGGCTTGTGGGTGTATTCAGGCTTCAAGATCATATGAAATGGCTTGCTTTTGGTGTGTTTGTAAAGTCTTGGTTGGTCAGAATAGTTGTTGTGTCACTGTGGGATTGGTATGGGGGTTTTTGCAAAAAGTCAAGTCTAGGTGTACTTGAGGTATGGGCAAGTGTGAGTTTGTGATAGGGGCATGGTTGAGTTCAGCAGAGATCATGGAGTTCATATGGATCAGATTCTATGAGCTATAACAAGTAGAGGCATGGCTTCATGAGTTTTTGCAAGTTGGTGCATGTTTGCCCCGTTTGGAAATTCATGAAGTTCAAGGCACCAAAATGCAATATTCTTGGGCCAATTCTGACTTTTAGAAGTCACATGATCATATTGTGAAGAGTTTGTGCACATTTGAAGTCTTTAGAATTCTTGATCATACCATTTTGCAAAATGCCTCTTTGGTACAAAACTTGAATTTATGTGATTTTTCCCAACTTTGACAAGCAATAACTTTTGATCCAAAATGAATTAGGACAAGTTCTTGTACTTTTTGAAAAGGGAATGATCCATTCTACAACTTTCATGACCAAATTTTTCCCATTTGAAGCATTTTTGAATCGAAAAGCAAGGGTTGAAAAAGTTTCCCAAAATGGCAAGTTTCCATTACAAGTCATTTTCCCAAAAAGTCAACTTTGCAAATGGCTTGAAATTCTTCAATTTTTGTGAACTTTTAACATCTTCTATGATCAAATAAAGATCATACATAATCAAAATGATGAAGAACACCCTTTGGTTGGGTCATTGAGGGCCTCAGATGCCCTGATTTTGCACTAACTTGCTTAAAAATTCAACTCTTGATCAGATGCCTTCCCCATGGAATTTCTTCATGAAAATTGATATGCATGCTCCTTATAACATATAGAGACCAATAGAAACAAGAATGACCAAAAAATTTGGAGTTATGGCCTCTGAAACCAAAACCCTAATTTTAGGTCATTTGTGCAGTTAAACCCGGCTCTGCTTCCATGCCTTTCCCAGATCTTGTGATTCTTTGACTTTCTTGACTTTGAGAGGATATAATATGATGCTTGAACATACATGGACCCCTTTGAAGTGATTGATGACCTTTGGAGTGGCTCAAATGGCTCAGGGATGGCTCAGATCACAAACCCTAGATGCAGATGACTTTGAACCAATGCAGTGAAGCAAATATGCAATATGAGATGCTATGATTGAACTTATGCATATGAAGGGATCACAAGCCATGGTGTGAATGGGTGAGGGCAAATTTGGGGTGTTTACAATTGTATGGTAGCTCCTATGAGGTTCTAGTTTTACTAAAATAGAGTTGCAATAGGTGAAGGTATCCTAATGTTTAACTAAAATTAGGAGGAATATTCTAACAAATATGCACAGGTATATACAGTTATATGAAAATAGATATACAAATATATATTAATTGAAAAGAAAGGTGTTGGTTCTTATAGCTCGGGGAGATGCCCAATGTATTGTGATATGATTGATATGTTTTAAGATATCTTTGAATTTAATATGAAGAATGTGAGGAGATTGAGAAGATTTTGAAAAAGGAAATCACACAGAGATTTTGAAAACTGCATCAGGACTTATACGATGGTTGAGGCCCAGGAAATTATTTATTTACAAGGGGTTTAGGTCTTATACTTGACAAAGAGGCCCAAGATGATTTGTGATCTTAAAATTGAGGGCAAAAACAATTAAAACCCTAATTTGATTAAAATGCATTTTTATTTTTAATAAAAATCAATAAAAATGATAAAATTATCAAACATGAATGAAATAACAAGTTATGACCTTGGATTAATGTTTGAAAAATCATATTTTACTCATGGGGTGATTTCAAAATCATTTGAGTTTGAAAAATCACAAGAAAGAAATTATTTTAAATGTTAAAAGACAATTAAAATTAATTATTTACAAAAATATCAAATATATGAAATAAATAATATTTTTTTGGGAAATTTTGGCAAATTAAATATTTTAACATTTTTGTGAATTTTGAAAAAAAATAATTATTTCAAAAACATCAAAATCGAGAAAGAAATTAATTTTTGAAATCATTTAAGAAAAATATCAAATATTCAAATATTTAAATTTGAAAAAAGGCGCCAAGAATAAAGGGATGGCTCACACGTGTTCTTCAGTTGCAGAATTGCAAAATCCATGCTATCTCATGATTTAATTGATGAAATTAAGTGAAACCCACTCTAAACTTGTTAGATTTTCACTCACGAACATGATCATGGTGTTTAATTTCATTTATTTAACGTGTGTAGTGAGAAATTTGGATGAACTACTGATGGACCCTAATTTTTCAGAACTAACATGAATTTCTAAACAAAAATGAAATCATGCAATTGATTGAGGGTTATTACTCTATGAACTACTATAAACATGTTTGTAACTTGCAAATGGATTTATGATGCATGCAATATAGAGTTTGAAGAGTTCAGGCTTACTTGTGCTTGCTTTTGCAAGAGCAAATCAAATTTTGAGTTGGAGGAGATCTAGATGTTGTTTGATGATTGGAACAACTTCAATATACCTTATGTAAGGTGTCTGGATGCTTGGAATTGATATGAGACCTCTGGATCACTTTGTGGTGTTTCAATTGCAGATATCCTTCAAGTGGATTTGGAGCTTTGATATTTTAATGTTACATATGGGTGGTAAGTGTTTGGACAACTTACATATGATGTATAAGATGTGTTATCATCATTGGTTTGAGCTACATTGTTCTCTAACTAAAAACTCGATAGTGGTTTCTCAAATAAGTGAACTTTTGTGCTTGAGAAGAGAATGAGAGAAAGTTGTGTTATGAATAGCTTTGGTGTGAGTAGAATGATCACCGAGAGGTTCTACTTACATGTGAAGAGTTGTGATGAGGTTAATTCCTTGGAGCTTAAGGGATAAAGCTTTAAGTTTATAGTCTTGCTAGGCATCATTGATTCCTACACAAGGCACTCATTGCTGATCCAAATAGATAAGCTATTCTTTGGCTCAATCCACATTTTTTAGTCCTTTTAATTGTTGTTTATTAGAGCATCTTTACTAAAATGGATAAGAATCTTGAATATACACCATTTACCCATCATTGCCTTTGAATCCAATGCAAATGTGTCAAGACTCATGATTTCAAAACGAGAAACTTATTGGCTTTGATCATTGTTTTACAAGTTGGATCAGACTTGTGATGATCACCTTGGATGCACTTGGCTTATTGATCATTGCTTCTTGATTCAAAATTATGGACAACAAGTTAATGTCTGAAACGTTTTTTGAAAATAGTTGCAGCAAGGCATGTTATGACAACCCAAGCTCTTGATTTAATGGGATATTTTCATGAAAATAAGTTATTTGGAATGTTGGTAGGATGTACAACAACTTTGATGTTTGGATTTGAATCTGGTTAAACTTGGAACTATGTGAAAAATCCTTCCAAGTTTTGGTGTTTTGCTTAAATTTCAACTTGGCAGAATTTGTCAAAGTGTTGGATACATTTCTAACCTTTTATGATTTTGATCCAACCCTAAATCAAAATCAATGAATAATTGGTATAAGGGGCGTAACACCCCAAAATTTTCCCTCTTTGTTTCATATCATATAGCATAGCATAAAACATACATATCTTGGCCTTTTGCATAGAAAAATGAGGCATGGCATCCATAGTTACAAACATAGGGCATGTGATCAGTCATCTAGAAAGTTGTGTTTCTCCAAAGTCAAGATAAGAGCCAAGTGGTCTTTCAAGAAGCTCAAAGGGGACACTCATATCTTATACAAGCTCAAGGTCATCCACAAAGCCCTAGAAGGGATGACAATCATCATAAGCTCAGTAGTGCAAGAACCTCCTATGTAGAGAAACCCTAATTAATGGTTTTCCTTAGATCCTCACATCCACATAACTTTGAACATTTCTTGTGGTCAAAGGCTTTCATATGATATACAAGGCCTATGGATGAAATTTGGTTCAAAAACTCATTGAGGAAGTCAGGTTTTGATCCAGTTACTTGTGCATGAAGAAAGAAAGTCAACTGTGCCAAACAAAAGTCAACCAGTGGATTTTTAGGGTTTTGATCTTGTTCATCAACTTCATGATGTCATATTTGACCAAGGAATATCACGGATGATCTCAAGTATCAAAAATCAAGAATGTGCAAAAGTTGCTAAATTTGGAACTTCTCAAGTTAGAAGTTTATATTTTTGGAAGTATTTGCCCTAAGCCTTCAAGCTATTATTTCATGTGCAAAAAAGCTTCAAATGATTTTTCCTTGAACATGAAAGTTGTATATCATGAATTTACCTTTCCAAAAAGTCCAAGAACACCTTCATAGCATTTTTATAACTCAAGATATGAATTTTGGAAGTTTTGATGCATTTTAAGATTTTTTTGGGTACACTTGTCAATTTTACATTGGTCCATTATTCTTTTATTTTGTGTCACACTTTTTGCCATTTTTCTTACACTTTTTTTGGTTCTCACCATACCTTTTCACGTGACCAAGTTATATGGGGAAGGTATTTTTTTGTTTGATCTTTTGAGTGGCATATTTAGAAAAATATGATACAAAAAGTGGTACACATGTGTGGTAGTATAATGATCAACATACACACACAAGGGTATACATGCCTCTCTCTCTCTCTCATTATATTATTTAAATCATCAAACTTTTCTCCACTAAAGCACACACACCTCATGCACTAAGGGAGGGATATCACGTGTGAAGAATTCCACCCATGCACCATCAAATTACAACCAACCATAACCATTGGATCCTTTTTGTTTCTCATCAAATAACATCAAGATGTCACCACTGCATGGACACCATAACAGCTTTATATCTCATGCACATGATATTTTGTGAAGAAAAATAACAATTTGCCAAGATGAGTGAGAGAGAAGCATGCAAGGGATGCTCTGATTTTTGGTGCAACAAACTTGATTCCACACCTTGTAATCATTCAACCTCACACCCCTTGTATTTAAGCCAAGTCACGATTTATGAGAAAAGGATAATCACATTTTATCACACTTTTTTCATCACTATTAACTCAACCTCTCTCTCTCTCTCATTGAGCTCTCAATTTCTTTCATTTCAAAGTAAACCCAGATCTGAGTTTTGGTCTCTAATCCCTCCATTTTCACCTCTGAAACACCTTCAACATTATCCTTGTAATCACATCATCATCATCCTCATTTGCTGAGAATAATGGTGGAGGTTTGTTGATCATTTTAAGATCAACAACATTTCAGATTCATTTCTCTCAGTATTCAAATCAAAGCATTAAGCCTTTATTTGGCTTCAAGAAGCACAAGGAAGCTCTTAATCTCTATGGATTTCTCAAATTCCTCAATAAAAGCTCAATCTCAGGTTTGAACTTCACCTTGTTTTGCTTTGGTTTGGATCTATATTAGCTTGATTCATGCTCTAAATGCTTGATCTGACTTAGTTAAAGTGAGTGGAAGCTTTGTAGTGCTTTAATTTGATTTTGCATTTTTGTGATCTGACTTTCATGGCTTCGATTCTCTTTGGTTTCTGAGTGTTTGTGAAATATAATGGCATATTTGAGATCCTTGTGACTTAAGATTTTGATTGATGTGCTTATTTTTCATTTCTGGAAAAAAAAATTTGAGCTCGTCCGAGTGTGGCCAGAGAAGATGACCGGAGCATCTCCGGCCGGCAACTATTGTTTTATTGTGATTTAAAATGTTGGTCATTGATATTGTTTGATCTGAGGACTAGAATGGTGCCACCTCAATTAATGAGGCATGTGCTTGGCGTGTTTGTTCATATTTTTTCAGTTAATGTTGATGTGCATGCATACATGATTCTTTGGATGAGCTTCAATCTGGATCATTGATTGTCTGGAGTTGTTTGATTGAGTATTGATCTTGTATGTTGAATTGGTTTAATTTTGATAATTAATGTGAGTCACTGGATCTGTCTATTTTGTATTGTTGACTTAATCATGACCACTGAATGATTGGACTTTATTTTCATTGACTACACGTGTGAACCCTATGATATGTTGATTGCGTGACCTTTAATTTGGACCATTGGATTGTATAGTTTTGTTTTGGTTGACTGATTTTGTGTGTAAGGCGCATGGGCCTTCCTTACTGTCAACACCCTCATTCTGAGCACAGTTTCCATTTGAACTGCTTTGGGTTTACTCTTTATACCTCCCTAGCTTTTTATTTGTTTGTTTATTTTTTTTTATTTTATAGTTTCGTTTTATTTTATTAAAAATAATTTTTATATTCCAAAAATACAAAAAATATTCGTGAACATAATTTTGAGTTTTCTTTAATTTTCTCAATTTTTATTTTTCATTTTCCTTTATTTTTTATTTGTGAATTAATTTCTCAATTAATTTCTTGTTATTTGTTTTGTCCTATGAACACCTTGACTTGTAAGATTTTTAATTTGAATTCCATGATAGCTATGCTTCTGATTCATTTTGCTATGTGTTTCTAACATGTTGAAGTACTTTAGTGTTTTTTATCATGATTTTTAGGTCTTGTTTGGATATTTTTAGCTTGTTCCTTTGTGTGAAAGTTAGTGAAACCCTAATGCTTCTTTGATCAATTGTTTGATGGATTTTTCTTCTGATTTTTGACCTATGCTTTTGGTATGATGTTTATACATGTTTGAATTGCCTTGTTGATTAATGCATTAATTTTTTAAGCATGTTTCCTTTTTGTTTGAGAATTGAACTTAAGATGCCTTATTTGTGAATGTTCTTGAGTTATGCTTGCTTGCTTGATTAGGAAGGCATTTGTGCCATTACTTAGGGTCTTGTTTAATGCTTGATAACATGTTGTATGACCTCTGGTTGTGGTGTATGGTCTTCATCTTGGCTTTTCTATGTGTTTACTTTGTGCATTAAGTCACTTAGTTCACAAGCATGAACATGTTTCATTTCACTTCACGTCTTTTTCCATATTCATCTATGATTGATGATTGTGCCTCTTTGCTTTGAGTGATGATCTAATCCATGTTTACGCACATATTTAGGGTTTGTTTCATTTCTGACTTTGGTTTGTTTTGTGGAATTTTGACTTGTTTATTTCACATGTTCACTTCTTTCCATCTTGTTGCTTCTTTAGTGCTTTGCTTAGTACTTTTGGGACTTATCCCATTTCCTTTTGATTGACTTTGCATGACTAACCTTAGATGTCTTTGGGGACCATTAGGTTCTGACTTTGTTGATCCTTGATGTTTAGATCTTAATTCTTCCATGTTTAGAACTTGTTTGAACTTCTCTTATGCTTATGTGAATACTTCTAACTTTTCAGGGGGTTTATGGTACGTGATGTGTGGGGGGGGGGGGGGGGGGGGGCATCCCACATGCAACCTCTTCCTTTACTTTGTCTTTAAGTTTTCATACTTGTGATTGAGATGTGCTTAGTCTATCACTACTAAAAATGTCTTCATCCCTTTTAGGATCAACTTATCTTCTCTTAAGAAGTAAGTTGAATCCTATTTTCTTCTTTCTTCTTCCTCTTCTTTTTCTTCTTTCCTTCTTCATTAGGATAGACTTCAAACCACACTAATCTAGGTATCCCATGCATGATAACTCTTAGGATTGTTATTCTCCCTTTTATTTTTTACCTTTGAGATCCTTTTGGTACTCTCTTCTCTCATCTTCAAACATAAAAACCTAAAAAAACACTTAATAATGGTTGGAGTAGTCTTGTGTGGATGGACTTATTCCATGGGGAACTTGTAGTTTTCCCATATTGGGATAGTACAAGCTTGTCTAGCATGATGTACAATTCTAATCATGAGACTATTTTCACAAAGAAAATCATAAAAAAACACTTCTTCATCTCAAATTATAAAAACATCTAATAACTTTAATGAGTTAGTGAGCTTAGGCCCTAATCTATGGAACCAAGTTTTAGGGATCTTCTCCTTGCTTGGGTGTGCTTGTTCTATTATTCCATCTTGGAATATAGTAACAAGTATACATTCCATGGAAAAGGACTTGAGTTCACTTTCTTGTGCCACACTCATAAGAGATAATAAAAGCCACAAACCAACAATAAAACGTCTCTCCTTCGAGACTACTTTTCTCATCACCTTCACTCTTGATGTATGAACTTGATCTTACTTGTAATTTTGCAAGACGGTTACACACCCGTCATCCGAGCCTACAACACCTGAGCATTGACATAAGAAGTTAAAGCTTTAAAACACAATCCATCTTCCTCCCTAGTTAGGGGAACTACGGCATCTCTGATCCTCATGTCCAGCTGAGGTACATAGGCAGTGGGGTAGGTCCTGTTCGAGCACTCTTTTATTTTCCCTACATTTTCCCCCTTTCTTTTCTTTTCTTATCCAGTTTCAGTCTTTCCTTTGCAGCAACTTTCATTTCTTACACCCTTTGAAACAATTTCTTTGCAAGCATGGATTCCGTCGTGTACGGCGGAGGATCTGGGGTGCTAATACCTACCCAGGTTGTAACCGACTCCCGAACCCATTTCTTTGGTTCGTAGGACCCCGTCCTTTCCTTTCTTTTCCTCGGTTTTTGCAACATTATCTTTCCCATTCCTTTAGGATAAAAATTTCTGGTTGGCGACTCTACCCTTTTCATGCGCCACTTTTGCGTTTGTACCAGGATGGAAATCTAGGGAGCGACAAGGGGGTAGTTCACAATCTTGTAGTGTGTGTTGAGATCTATCATTCAAGCTTTAGATCACAAAAATTTGATGCTTGGATCACAATATTGTCCCTTTTACAATTTACCTTAAATTCTTGATTTTTTTCATGTTCAAAGGTAACAATGGACCCTATATTCTTAAATTATAGGTCATTTGAACATTTTTGGTCAAAAAGTCAAACTTTGACTTTTGCTCCTCAAATGAAAATTACACTGTGAAACCCTAATTTTTGATTTTTGGTTTGTGCATTTCCTGAGGTATTTCAAACTTGGGAATGGAATTCAAAGGTGTATTTGAGCGATTTAATCCATATCCTTGGTTATTAGCCCTTGTACAATTGAAAATTTTTCTTTGGGGGCCTTAGTCGACCAAAACCCTAATTTGGTGACATTGAGGGTCTTGAGGGTTGATTCCTTTTAAATTATGTAATCTTGTGATTGATTCTTGATGTTCATGATATCTTGACTCTCATGGATGATTGAGGAGCTTAAGAACTTGGATATCATGCCAATTTTTGATTGATCCTTTGCCTGAATTCTTCTGTGAAATCCAAAACCCTAATTCATTGTAGGTCAACAACAAGAAACAAACTTTGGTCTTTCCCAATGGATTATTGATGCATAAAAAGTGTATGCAAATGAAGTAAAATGTATGAAAATGTCATCGGATCTTGAGGTCAAAATTTAGGGTATGACATATGCCCATATTTAATATTCTTGGACTTGAAGATATGAATGTTGAAAGAGTTTGAATTTTTTAGGTAGAAGAGGATTAAATATTAGAATACCCAAAATTTTCGTCGCAAATGCAAATAAGGAAGCGAGAGACTCATGGTGTTGATACCACAGAGGACTAACAATATTGTGACTTTTATGGAGAGGCAAAGATTTGTTTGTTTAGACTTTGCTGTGAATATCATTATTTGAATGATTTGCAGACTTCTCTTGGTTCGAGATGCCATTAGCAGGAAAAAAGTGAAAACTTCTCAATACATATGCCATTTGATTTTGAAAACTTCTTGTATGAGATGCTATTTACAGGGAAAAAATGCAAACTTCTCAGTTGATATGCCATTTGCTATTGAAAACTTCTCGGATGAGATGCCATTTGCGAGAATTTTTGTAAAGGCGCAAACTTCTCAATCGAGATGCCATTTGCTTTTGCAAACTTCTCGGATGAGATGACATTTGATTTTGGAATGATGTCCTATTTTCTCTTAGAGGTTTAAATTATCAAAATGGTCCGGAGACAGGCTTCAATCCAGGAATGAACTGGAGAGAGGACTTTTCAACGTTTAATGCGGGAAAATATAATTATGAGATGCAATATGATTATGAATATAATTATGCATGAATGCTTATGAATGTTTATGCTGACAAACAGAGACGAAACATAAGATGAGACACAAAAATTGAATATTGGACCGATCTGAAGATGGGAGTATCACAATTCTTGATGTGTGACTCTTTGTTGAGGAGAAAGCTCTTGCTTTTGTTTTTCTATCTGTAGGGATACAAACCTACTAGAGATAGAAAATGTTCTTTCAAAAGGGGAAACCCTTTCTGGAGATGAAGGGTGAAGTTCTGTTATCTTGTTTGAAATAAATCTTGGTTACCCCGAGATATATGACCTTGTCACCTCTTAGTTTAATCACTTCTTTAGAACCATTAATGTTCCTATTATATCCGTAAATCAAAAGGAAATTGTCATCATTTTTTTCGTGTTTGCAAGTAAATTCATTTTTCTTTCAAGAATGAAAATCAGGTTAAAAAATGTCATTTTGCAAAGCAGAATAAAGTAAGAGTTAAAAACAAGTGGACAAAGGTTCAAAATTTCATATATAGAATGCTGATCATCCAAAGGCGTGATTTCATGGATCATACAGAGTTTAGAAAATGGTAATTTAAAGGGAAAGGGATATACTGAAACATAGTGACCGTTATCCTTATACCAATTGTGAGCTCGGAGTCTTCTGAGCTTCGGTTGAAGGCGACTTCGATTGAGTATTCCTTTAATAGATGACGTTGTTGCTAACGATCCAATCAGTTGGATGCATATAATTTCCATGAATCCCTAACTCTTTCCTAGATTTATTTTTATCAAACTATCGAGATGAAAAGTTTTTATGACATGTCTCTAATTTTTCCTGGATCGCCCTTTATAGGTTTTCAATCCACTGAGACCTTATCTCTTTTTATTTATTGTTTAGGCAAAGTATTTCTTGACTGCATCAATGTTTGTGGGATAAGTGAATTCCTCACCGTCCATGGTTGTAAGTATCAAGGCACCACCCGAGAATACTTTCTTGATGACATAGGAGCCATTATAATTTGGAGTCCACTTTCCCCTAGAATCAGTGATAAATGATTGGATCTTAAGTACAAGATCTCCTTTCCCCTAGAATGCTTTCTTCATCCTTTGTTGATAGAGATGACCATGGCATAGAGTCGTTATTCTCTTTTCTTAGATTATATTTAGTTCATCAAATCTTCTTTGGAACCCCTCATCTTTTGTGAGTTTGGTTTCCATTAAGACTCTTAACAATGAGATCTCAAATTCTATGGAGAGCACTTCTTCCATGCCATATACTAGTGAGAAAGGGGTTACCCATGTTGAAGGGCGTACTGATGTGCGATTACTATGAAGAGCGAAAGGGAGAATTTCATGCTAGTACTTGTAAGTCACTACCATCTTCTGAATGATTTTCTTGATATTCTTGTTTGAGGCTTCCACTGTGTCGCTCCCTGGATTTCCATCCTAGTACAAACGCGAAAGTGGCACGAAAAAGGTAGAGTAACCAGCCAGGCATTTTTATTCCGAAGGAACGGGAATGGTAATGCTGCACAAACTGAAGAAAATAAAATGAAGGACACAGGTCCTGCGAACCAAAGAGACTGGGTTAGGGAGTCGGTTACGACCTGGGAAGGTATTAGTACCCCAGATCGTCCGTCGTACCCGACGGGATCCACGCTTGCAAAGAAACTGTTTCAAAGGGTGAAGGAATGATTGCTGCGGCAAAGAAAAGGAACTGGAGAAAAGAAAAGAAGGGGGATAATGTAGGGAAAATAAAAGAGTGCTCGAATGGGCCCTACCCCGCTGCCTACCTACCTCATCTGGACATGAGGATCAGAGTCGTCGTAGTTCCCCTAACTAGGGGTGGAAAAAAATTGCTTGTGTTTTAAGCTTGAACTGCTTATGTCAATGGTCAAGTGTTGCAGGCTCGGACGACGAGTGCGTAACCGTCTTGAAAAATGATAAGTAGGAGCAAGTTCGCATACATAGCGAAGGAGATGGGGAGATAATTCCCGAAGGAAAGACGCTTATTGTTTATTTGTGTTTTTTTAGAAGTCTTTTATTGATGTGGCACAAGGAAGTGAACTCAAGCTCTTTTCCATGGAATGTGTACTTGCTACTACATTCTAAGATGGAATAATAGAACAAGCACACCAAGTAAGGAGAATTTATCCAAGACTTGTTTCCAAGGGAAAGGGCCTAAGCTCACTAACTTGTTGAACTTATTAGATGTTTTAGTGATTAAGATGAAGAAGTATTTTTTTTAGGATTTTCCTTGATGAAGATGACCTCATGATCTGACTTGTGTATCATGCTAGACAAATGCACTATTCCAAGATGGAATTAATACATATGCCCCATGGAATAAGGCTATACACAAGAAGTCACTTCTTTCTTTATTAATATTTTTTTAGGTTTTTGTTTTGAGATGAGAAAGAGAAAGAAACCAAAGGAGAAAAAGGAAAAAGTCTAATGGGGAAAGACTAAACCTAAAGTTATCATGCAAAAGTGGTCCTAAGGTTAGTGAGGTTTAAACTCTATCCTAAGAGAAGAAGATCAAAGAAGAGGAAAAGAAGAGGGAAGGAAAGCTAGAGAGCAACTTACTCCTTTAAAGGAGATAAGTTGCCTCTAAGGGGGAGGACACGAAGTTGAATCACATGATGGCATAAGACACATAAAAAATCACAAAGTAGAAAGCAACTTAAAAAGAAAAGATGAAGAATTGAAATGTGGATAAACATGCACACTTCACTTACCATGAGGCCCTGAAATGTTAGCAAAATTCCAGCAAATATTCATCAACACAATCATGGAATTAGCATGCTCAAAGTTCTAGAAAACCAAGTTAAACAAACATGCCAAGCTTTGCACATACATGAATTTACGTGTCGAGAACATGAAGGCATACATCAACCAGCAAGCACATCACCCTAAACTAGCATGTTTAATGATCATACGATGATCCATGGTGATTAAGACAAGCAAGGGGATCAAACAAGCTCAAAACAGCTCAAAAATATCACTATGCTTCAGTGTTAACCGGTTAACCAAAGCATTAACTGGTTAACCAATCCAAACCTGCAGAAAAACACGCAGAAAACAGGTGCATTAACCGGTTAACCAAAGCGTTAACCGATTAACACTGTGAAAACAACAACAATTTCCTGCAGAAAATCAGCTCAAACCAGCTTATTCAAATGATTCCACAACAGACCAACAATCAATTAAGCATGAAATAAATGGATCAATTCACATTAATCACACCTCATTAAGCTCATGAACATTAACACATGGATCCGATCACAAATCAACTAATCATTTCAAGCAAAACAAGAAAATACACAAGCACATGGTGGATCTAAGCACAAGCATGCAAATAAGCTAAAAAACAGAGCTAGATCTGAACTTAACCAACCTACAAGGCTGAGGTATACTTTGGTAATTGTTGTTTGAGCTAGAAATGAGGAATTGCGCAGAAAACTTCGAAGATCCGGTGCTAATCTTCACACTCCTTGCAAATAAATGTAAGCAAAAGATCTTGATGCAAAATTTTGGCTCCAAAAGCTCTTCTAATCTCCAAAGTAGATATGAACCAAGTAGTGAAACCAGTAAATTGATGCAAAGAAACTATGGATGGAGGTCTAGTTCCAAGATCTACATACTTTAATGCAAAGTTATGTGATATTCAAAGAGGAACTTTGAGTGATTTGGAAAATTGAGAGAAAAAAGTGAGAGAATGGTGAGAGAGGAGTGAAAATTCAGAAAATGAGAGGTGAATTATGAGAGAGCTCCCTCTTAGTTTGGAGGGAAATGGAATAAATGTGATTTAGGTTTGGGGCGAAAATTTTTGGCTTGGGATCCAAAAAATATGGTTTGGGATTAACTTAGAAAGTGATTAGGACTTAGCATTGGAATTAGGCTTGGATAAATGCTCTAGATCCTTCTCCATAATTTAAAATGAATAAAAATCAGAAAAGTGAAAATTGGAGCCAAAAACACATGCTGAAAATGCTGTCGGAATTCAAAATTCGCAGCCGTTAACCGGTTAACCAAAGCGTTAACCGGTTAATGCCAGTGAATTTTGAATTCTCCCTCATTTTGGTGGGAAACTTCATAAATAACCCGGCGCCAACCGTTCTGATCTGATTTTGATCCTCAATCTTTTTTAGGGTTTTGACCATGATACCAAGCTTGTGCAAAAGACCCTGTAGGCTTCTTGCCAGGTCACCATGCTCTTGACTTTGACTTGTAGTGCTTTGAACTTCCCGGATGATTGATCATATGCCTTATGCTAGAGCATGTGAGTGCTATGCTTCATCTTTCTATGCAAGATGCTAAGGATATGACATGTCGATGATGATTATGATATGATGATGCTGAAAAGAAGAGGGCGAATTTGGGGTGTTACAGTTGCCCCTATTAAAGCAAGTGTTAATCTGAAATGGACGGTAACACGGCTATCGACCGTTCAAGATAAACTGTGGTTGAATACCAAGAAGACCTGAAATTTGCACTCTACTGGAGAATGCAAGCAATGGGAAATAAACCCAACCAAATGACGCTTTGGTGACTGAAGTTAATACGAAGCAGACGAGCTCCTTCCAAATTGAATTGTTACGCCGGTTAAGAAAAACTTAGACAGATGAGTCTCCCTCAAAACAAACCTGTTACGCTAGGAATTGGACATACGAGCCCTCTTCAAGCAACCCTGTTACGCCAGGAATGGACATACGAGCCCTCTTCATACATTTTGCAATATATGACCAGAGACAAACGAATCTCCTTCGGATAAACCTGTTACGCCATGACCGGTGATGCACTTAAGTCTGTGGGATAGACATGCATAATCAGGATAGACGAACCCTCTTCATATATTATCTGTGGATATATGGTCTAAGACAGACGAGTCTTCTTTGAGAAAACCTGTTACGCCAGGTGCAACCTTAGGATTTGACGAACCCTCTTCACAAATCTTGCGTAGATAAGTGGTCTCTGAGACAGACGAACCTCCTTTGGATAACCTGTTACGCCAGGACCGGTAACCATTTTGACGTTTAATCCCACCGTCAAGACTTCAAACCTCTTCAATACAGACGAATATTGGATGATCATCCAGAGAACACAGATAGGTGCCGTAAGTCAATGATACAAACGAATATCAGACGATGATCTAAGAAACGCAGACGAATGCTTCAGGCAATGATACAGACGGATATGAGCCACTGATACAGACGAATACCAGAAATCCTACACATAAAAGCATTTGGAGTAGTAATACAGATGAGTGCCAGAGTGATTATTAAATCAACACATATGGATATAAGCTAACACAGACGAGTGTGAAGGACGATACAGACGAGTATCCAAACAATGAAAACGAGCTTTAAACGAATAACAAACACAGACGAGTGCCATAAATGCAGACGAGCATCAAACAGATATCAAACACAAACGAGTGATGAGGAGTGCATACGAGCAAAAGCAACTATCAAACACAGACAAGTGATGGGGAGATGCAGACGAGCATCATACAGGTGTCAAACACGGATGAGTGTTGGGGAATGCAGACGAGCAACACACAGATGCTTGATAAGAATCACAACTCTGTTGGGGAGGATCAAAAGAAAAATAATTCACAAACGAGTGAGTGCTAAAGAACACCAACGAGCATCTTGCAGATATCAAACACAGACGAGTGTTGGGAAGTGCAGACGAGCATCAAACAACTATCAAACACAAACGAGTGATGGGGTGATGCAGACAAGCATCAACAATTATCAAACACAGACGAGTGATGAGGAGATGCAGACGAGCATCATACATGTGTCAAACACAGACGAGTGTTGGGGAATGCAAACGAGCAACAAACAGATGCCTGATAAGAATCACAACACTGCCGGGGAGGATCAAAAGAAAAATAATTCACAAACGAGCAAGTGCTAAAGAATGCCGACGAGCATCCCGCAGATATCAAACACAGACAAGTGATGGGAAGTGCAGACGAGCATCAAACAACTATCAAACACAGACGAGTGATGGGGAGATGCAGACTAGCATCATACAGGTGTCAAACACGGACGAGTGTTGGAAAAGCAACTATCAAACACAAACGAGTGATGAGGATTGCAGATGAGCCTCAAGCAGAGTGCGAACACAGACGAGTGTGGGGGATTGCAGAAGAGCAACAAGCAGAGTGCGAACACAGATGAGTGTGGGGGATTGCAGACAAGCATCAAACAAATATCAAACACAAACGAGTGATGGGGAATGCAAACGAGCATCAAACACAGTGCCCTGATTGACAACAAAAATCACGACTCTGCAGGGGAAAACCAGGTTAAGAGGCTTTGACGATGCTCTGGTTGGGGAGATGAACAACTATCTGTATCATCACAATGGCCAAACATAAATTGGCAACTTCTCTGGGAGAATATTTCAATGATGGGAGTGAGTCCCGATCACGAACTCTGCGGGGACTGACCGTCTTCAAAGTCGGTTGGGGATAACCATCTTCAGACTTGGCGGGGGATGATGCTTGGTCAAGACTCTAGCTGGGGAAAGAATTCTAAAAATTATGACTCCGTGGGGAAATCAGGCGCACAACTGCTCGCTGGGGATAATTTCTTACGGAAAGATAACCCGCTTGGGGATGAAAGCTCTTCAATTAGCCTTGGAATTCTGCTGGGGAAATAACCAAGATATCCTGGCAATACCTGGGAATATTTCAATGATGGTTATGTACCAATCATGAACTCTGTGAGGGAATGACGAAATTCCGACCCGGCTGGGGAATACTTGGTCAAATAAACATTGCTAGGGAAAGAGTTCTGACAATTACAACTCTCTGGGGAATTAGGCATTCAGCTGCTTGCTGGGAATAGCCCATTCTGACATAAAGACTCCGCCCGGAGGTGAGAATTGTTCAACTGATTTTGAAATTCTACTGGGGATACCACCTTAATTTGACTCAGCTGGGGATAGCCATATCTTTATGCAAAGAACAAACTCCGCTTGGGGAGGACACCTCTTTGATTAGGTTTGAAGTTATGCTGGGGATTCCACCTGCTATAGCTCGGCTGGGGAGCACTCTCTGCTTGGGGAAATACAACATCGCCCTGCAAAACCCGCAACAAAAATATACACACATGTGCCCCGAGTACTTGCATGGTATGATCTGTTCATCCATTGTCACCCGACACTCAAAGACAATTTTAATTGTTTCCCTGCAATGTCAATTTTCTCAGAAAAATCAACATGTTTCATATGCAATGTTCTTTTTTTGCCAAAAAAATTCAAGACATTTTTGCAAACAAAGTAATCACAACACAACTTTTGACTGAATATTCATTCATTGAATGGCCTCTGAATAGACAAAGTTTTACATCAGGAAGCAATTACCTGGAAAGAGGTAGCTACCATAAAATTGAAGAAAGAAACTATCCTAATGGCAATGTACATGACATTCCAATGAGTTTCCTTCCTGCTATGACCAACATGTCTTCAAGACTTTCTGTTCTTGCCTTTGCTTTCTGAAGAAGATGACGGGACTGATTCCTATCCTTCTGATATTGTCAGACTGTTTGAAATGGTGATCTGGTTCATATTACCCGACTCGCAGTTCTTCGCTTATTCCCTTGTTTTGCGTGGATCGCCCTTTCGGGTTTTCAATCCACCGGGATACCCTTTTTTGCCTGAGCTTTCCGATGTGGCTTTTCAACTCAGTGGGTGTACATTTTTTCTTTATTTTCCCTAACTTTTTCCCGAGCTATTTATTCTGTTTTTAGCTCGCCGGGATGCCCTTTTCTTTCCTGGACTTTAATGCTGTTTTTGTGTCCAGCGGGTCTTTTTATGTGAAGTATTTTTTAAATGCGTCCGAGTTAACAGGAGACCGGAAATCTTCTCCATCGATAGTGGTGAGCATCAGCGTCCCACTCGAGAAAACTTTCTTCACTATGAATGGGCCTTCGTAGTTTGGGGTCCACTTTCCCCTGTGATCTGAACCTGGAGGAATGATCCTCTTGAGTACAAGCTCGCCTACTTGATACTCTTGAGTACGTACTCGTTGGTCAAATGCTCGCTTCATTCTCCTCTGATAAAGCTGACCATGAAAGATAATCGCTAATCTCTTTTCCTCAATTAGGCACAACTGATTATATCGAGCACCTACCCATTCGGCCTCATCAAGCTTCACATCTATCATCACACGTAATGAAGGAATTTCTACCTCCACGGGAAAGACTGCCTCCATGCCATATAACAAGGAGAGTGGAGTTTCCCTGGTCGACGTCCTGACTGCCGTTCGTTACCCATGCAGCGCAAATGGTAACATCTCATGCCAATCCTTGTAAGTGACAACCATATTCTGCACAATAATCTTAATATTCTTGTTAGCTGCCTCTACCGCACCATTCATTTTTGTTCGGTAAGGAGAAGAAGTGGGATGCTTAATCTTGAAGTCCAGGCACAGCTCCGCCATCATCTTGTTGTTTAAGTTGGAACCATTATCAATAATGATTCGCTCGGGCACTCCGTATTTGCAAATGATGTCTCTCTTCAGAAATATGGCTACCACTTGACGAGTGACATTGGCATAAGATGCTGCTTCAACCCATTTGGTGAAGTAATCAACTACAACCAAGATAAAATAATGGCCGTTTGAAGCAGTAGGCTCTATCTTCCCGATCATGTCAATGCCCCACATAGAAAAGGGACAAGGAGATGACATGACGTTGAGCGGGCTAGGAGGAACATGCACCTTGTCTGCATATATGAGATGGTATGCTTATGCTTATGCAAACATGAAAGATTATAAGCCATGGTGTGAACTTAGTGAGGGAAAATTTGGGGTGTTTACAGCTGCCCCTATTCAAACATGAGTTAGCTGTGCAGGATGTAAGCGCCTGGCTTAACAGACAAACAAGATAACTTGTGGTTGAATACCAAAGACAGTCCAAACTTTGCACTCACTAGGGAGAAGAAGAAAAGGGATATAAATTGTAAAATATAGTATAGCATAATTATTAAAATGCGGGCGATGGAGGACAACCATCAAGCAGAGAACGACTACTGGGGATAAAGCAATGACGGGGACGACCGACAAGCTGGGGAAATAAAAGATCATGATGGGGATGGCCATCAAGCTCGGAAAGTAAAGTAAAAAACAATGGGGATGGCCATCGGGTTAAAGAATAAACTAAATAATGATGAGGGACGGTCATCAGAGGTGAAGGACGATCACCTAGCAGGGGACGGCTGCTCTTTATCACGACATAGGACGAATGTCGGATAGAAAAATAAGTCGACGATGGGGACGGCCATTGGATAAGCATGATGAAGGACGATCATCAAGAGGTGAAGGACGATCACCTAGCAGGGTACGACTGCTCTCGGGGTTTATCACAACATAGGATGAATGTCGGATAACAAGATCAACGATGGGGGCGGCCATCGGATAAAATGATGAAGGACGATCACCTAGCAGGGGACGGCTGCTACAATATCAAGACATAGGATGAATATCGGATAGAAAAGGGGTCCAATAATGGAGACTCCACTAGGGAAAGGATGAGGGACGATTATCCAAAGGTGAAGGACGATCACCTGGCAGGCTACGGCTGCCGAAGGTACCACGATATAGGACGAATGTCGGATAGATGAAAGTTGTTCTGTTGAGGAGATGGTAAACACGGACGAGTGTTTACGCTTTCCAAAGTAAAAGGTATAAGTGTTTGACTCTGTGTATAGATTAAAGATGCGGACGAGCATCCTTAAGACCATGATACAGACGAGTATCGGTAGAAACAAACGCGGACGCGTGTTCAGAGATGATGATACGGACGAGTACCAACTGGTTAACAAGGAACACAGACGAGTGTCGAATCTGTGGGAGAATGATAATATATACAAGATACGGACGAGTATCATAGACGTCTTTTTCAAGTATGAATGAGTATTGATTTGTTGGTGAAGTATGAGCAAGACACGGACGAGTGTTCAACTTGCTGGGGAAAGTATGACATGGACGGGTGCCAAAAGAGAATGTATAGGTTGTGAACAAATATTTGCATGTGAGATTTGTAAAAGGTGTTCTGGCGACCTGTGGGGATAGGATGACATGGACGAGTGTCGACAAGAGTGTATTATAAAGAAGTGTTCGGTTTTCAACAAGTGATCGGGCAAACACGCTGGGGAAAAGGTGACACGGACGAGTGTCAAAAGGGTATGTATAGGTTTCTGGATGCAAAGAGGATATTTTTGCTTATATTCGCGGGGGGATGATAATGACACGGACGGGTGTCGAAAGAGAATATATAAACAGAAATTTATGTGGGAGAGTGCAAAGGGGACGCTTTGGCTTTTATTTGCAGGGGATGTGAGCTCTTATATACTGCTGATGAAATATTGACGATATTTGTAGGTGACTGGCTCGAACCTGGCTTGTGATTATGCAATATGTTTGATTTTTGCCATAATGCTCCGTATTAGACAGAATTCTACGCTCTGTGGGGAAAAATGATGAGAATGCTATGATTATGCAAAGGGGAACAAATTCGGGATTTGGATCCCACTGAAAACAAGATCTCTGGCTAATCTGCTTGGAGGGGTGCCCCAGCTAGGGGAGACCATTGGTAGATCTGTTAGGATATATAACTCTTCTTGGGGAAAATGATCATTGATAGACCTATCCCGTAAGGAGAGACCCAGCTGGGGATAAGGAAGCTTTTGTCACTTTGTCGTGTAAGAGTTTCAGGTATTGCATTTCTGGGGAGAGGTTAGAAATTCTGTGGGGAGATGGGCTGAGGATGCTCCTATTGAATAAACTTGTGCTAGGGATGAGGAGGCTTTGACAACTCCACTAGGGAACAACATTCCTGATACTTCTTGGGGAGGAGGTATACTGGGGGAAGTGTGCTTGGCATGCCCCGTGTTGTGTATTGAATACCTGCAATCTGTTAAGACGAGAAACACACAAGCATCCCGAGGTATCCCTTACCGGATTCCATCATAGGAGTTAGATATTCCTGAGAGTGTCGCTCCCCGGATTTCCATCCTGGTACAAATGCGAAAGTGGCACGGAAAGAGGTAGAGTCGCCAGCCAGACATTTGTATCCCGAAGGAACGAGAATGGTAATGCTGCACAAACCAGAAGAAAGAAAAGGAAGGACACGGGTCCTGCGAACCAAAGAGACTGAGTTCGAGAGTCGGTTACGACTTGGGAAGGTATTAGCACCCAGATCATCCGCCGTACCCGACGGGATCCACGCTTGCAATGAAATCTGTTTCAAAGGGTGAGGAAATGAAAGATGCTGTGACGAAAAGGAACTGAACTGGATAAAAGAAAAGAAAAGGGAACTGTAAAAGAAATGAAAAGGAAAAATTGTAGGGAAAATAAAAGAGTGTGCTCGAACGGGCCCTACCCCGCTGCCTACGTACCTCATCTGGACAATGAGGATCAGAGTCGCTGTAGTTCCCCTAACTAGGGTAGAAAAGATTGCTTGTGTCTTAAGGCTTGAACTGCCTATGTCAATGCTCAAGTGTTGCAGGCTCGGACGACGAGTGCGTTACCGTCTTGCAAAGTGACAAGTAGTAGCAAGTTCGTACGAAAGGAGTGAAGGTGATGAGAAAAGAAGTCCCAAAGGAGAGACGCTTATTGTTTGTCCAGTGTTTTTTATGAGTTTTCTGCTTTGAAGTTTGCATAGGTAAGTGTACCTAAGTCTTACTCAATGGGATATGTACTTCTTAATCATCCCGAGATGGAATGCGCAAGAGGTATGGAGGAAATCCCCAAATCTATTCCCACAAGCGAAGGCTCAGACACACTGACCTACTGGCATTTATTAAGTGTTTTTGTGATTTTTTTGATTAAGAAGTGTTTTTTAGCTTTTCTTTGTGAAGTAATCTCATGCTAAGACCTATCCACCACGAGGGATATCCTACACCTCGCCCCGAAATGGAACGCGTGAAAGTATCTCATAGCAAAGTCTCGTGTCACATGAGAAGACTCGTCATTTATTAAAGTGACTTAAAGTTAAGTTTGAAGATGTGAAGAGAGAGAGAGCACCAAAAGGATCTCAAAGGTAAAACATATAATGGGAAACTAAACAAGACCTAAAGTTGTCATGCAAAAATGGTATCCTAAGTTAGTGAGGCTTCAACTATCCTAAAGAAGAAGGAGAATCAAAAGAGAAGCAAAAAGAAAGGAGAAGAAATCTAAAGAGGGGAAAGAGAACCACATGATGGCACAAAGCACATCAAAGCTCAAAAAGCAAAAGCAAAGCAAAAAAAAGGAAAGATGAAGAGTTGAAATGTGGATAAGCATCCACACTTCTCTTACCATGGGCCCCTGAAATGGTTAGCAAAAATCCAGCAAATTGATCAACACCATCATGGAATTAACATGCTCAAATGTTCTAGCAAACAAGGATCAAACAACATGTCAAGCATTGCAAATATACGACTTACGCGTCGAAAACATGAA
The DNA here is from genome assembly GCA_963966055.1 of Lathyrus aphaca. Classification (NCBI taxonomy): domain Eukaryota; kingdom Viridiplantae; phylum Streptophyta; class Magnoliopsida; order Fabales; family Fabaceae; genus Lathyrus; species Lathyrus aphaca. The sequence continues at coordinate 170,449,461 of OZ014523.1, forward strand.
AACATACATCAATCAGCAAGCAAATCACCCTAAAATAGCATGCTCAATGATCATACAATGATCCATGGCAATTAAAACAAGCAAGGGGATCAAACAAACTCAAAACAGCCCCAAAAAGTCATTCTGCTCCAGTGTTAACCGGTTAACTAGTTCAAACCTGCACAAAATACGCATAAAACAGGTGCGTTAACTGGTTAACCATATGTGTTAACCGGTTTGTTAAAACAACAACAAATCCTGCAGAAAACAGCAACTCAAACCAGCTTATTTACATAATCTTGCACCAGACCAGCAATCAATTATACATGGAAAAATTAGATCAATTCACATTAATCCATATCATTAAGCTCATGAACATTAACATTCGGATCCGGTTACAAATCAACCAAACAATTCATGAAAGCCAAGCAAATACACAAGCACATGGTAGATCTAAAGCACAAGCATGCAAATAAGCTAAAAACAGAGCTAGATTTGAAATTAACCAACCTACAAAGCTGAGGTATGCTTTGGTAAATGTTGATTGAGCTGGAAATGAGAGATTTCACAGAAAACTTTGTAGATCTGATGCTAAGCTTCATTCTCCGTGCAAAATAAATGCAAGAACAAGCTCTTGATGCAGAATTTGGACTCCACAAGCACTTCTAATTGCCAAACCAGATCTGAACCAAGTAATAAACCAGCAAAAAGATGCAAAGAAGCTATGGATGGAGGTCTAGTTCCAAGATCTACACACCTCAAGGCAAGGTTGTGTGATCTTCAAAGAGGAACTTTGAGTGATTTGGAAAATTGGGAGAGAAAAGTGAGAGAATTATGAGTGAGAGGAGAGAAAATTCAGAAATGAGAGTGAAAATGAGGGAGAGGTTCTTGGTTTGGAGGGAAATGGAATAAATATGGTTTAGGTTTGGGGCCCAAAATTTTGGTTTGGGATCCAAATATATGGCTTGGCATTAGCTTAGAAAGTGATTAGGATTTAGCATTGGAATGAGGCTTGGATAAATGCTCTAGATCCTTCTCCATAATTCAAATGAATAAAAATCAGAAAATTGGAAAATGGAGCCAAAACACACATGTTGAACTTGCTGCTAAAATTCAAATTTCGCAGCCGTTAACCGGTTAACCATATGCGTTAACCGGTTAACGCATGAAAAATTTGAATTTCCCTCCTTTTGGTGGGAAACCTCAAGAATATCCCGATGCCAACCGTTTCAAGCTGATTTTGATCCTCATCCTTTTTTTTAGGGCTTTGAAGATGATACAGAGCTTGTGCAAAATGATCCTGTGAGATTCTTGCCAGGTCACCAGGCTCTTGATTTTGACTTGCAGTGCTTCAAAGTTCCCAGATGGTTGATCATATGCCTTATGCTAGAACATGTGAGTGTTATGCTTCATTTTTCTATGCAAAATGCTAAGAATATGACATGCTTATGATGATTATGATATGATGATGATGTTAAACAGAAGAGGGAAAATTTGGGGTGTTACAGAGAGTAAATATATTTCCTGCAAGCATTTATTAAGAATGGCTCATTTGCTTTATGTAAGTATTATATCATGGATATGAGACATTTTGCAAACGAAACAAAAATGCAAAAAATGAGGTGTGACTGAAAACTCTGATTTTATTAATCTGGGTGCCCTGAATTGGCAGATACAGTCAAAGAAACAAATCCCCTGGAATGAGGAGACTGTTACAAATTGAAAAAGTAAAAGTGTTGGCAATGTTGACGATGCTCCGGTGATCTTCCTTTTCTATGACCTGTATGACCTTAACGTTCTTCTTATCTTGCTTTCTGAAGAAGGTTGATTTTGACTAATGATTTATCCTTTCAAAGCTTGTCGAATTGTGAGTGATACAGACGAATTCAGACTATAGTTGTTTGCTTATTCCCTGATTTTGCATGGACCACCCTTTCGGGTTTTCGATCCACCGGGATACCCATTTTGTCCTTAACTGTCCAATGCGGCTTTTCAACTCAGCGGGTGTACACATTTTTTTTATTTTTCCCTTATTTTTACCCGAGTCTTATTCTGTTTTTGACTCGCCGGGATGCCCTATTTTTGCCTGGACTTACATTCTGTTTTTATGTCCAGCGGGTCATTTTATGTGAAGTATTTCTTAACTGCATCTGAATTCACAGGGGATAAGAAATCTTCACCATCCATAGTGGTCAGCATCAGTGTTCCACCGGAGAAAACCTTCTTCACTATGAATGGACCATTGTAGTTCGGAGTCCACTTGCCCCTGTGGTCTGTATGAGGAGGAAGGAGTCTTTTTAGCAAAAGATCTCCCACTTGGTATTCCCGAAGCCTGACTTTCTGATCGGAGGCTTTCTTCATCTGATAACGAGAAATCGTATCACTTTATTACTACGTTTTAAGTCCGTTTTATCGCACATTGATCATATTAACTCCCGATTCTTCGAGTTTTTTATGTCATATTGCAGGTATAACATTTCTAGAGCTAAATCATGAGAAAAAGATCTAATGAACAAAAACAAGCATGAAAAGAAGAAGAAAAGAGGAATTCTGCCAAAGTCTGCATATTTTGCAACACTCACGGTCGTCACAACATCACGACGACCGTGACGCCCTACTTGGAGGTGTCACGACCGTCACTCAAGTGTCACGCTTTAATTGGAAAAAGTGGCCGTGACGCCTTTGTCACGAACGTGACAAAGGAAAATAGGTTTAATTAAATTGAAGAATTCATAAGGACGTGTGGAACGTGAGTCAAATGTGACTCCTATTATTTCTCAAACCCAGTATGCATTTTTCCCTAGATTCTCTCTTCACGGAACGATATCCACGCTCATGGATTTCAACTGCCGAAGCCCAAAATTATTTCTATAAATACCCTAGTTACAAATTAGAAGACACACAGAGTATTTTTTGAACCTTTCCGCGGAAGCTCTGCCGTAATTTTGTCGAACCCTTATTTAGTTTTTCTAGCAATTGTTCTTGTTATTTTTCTACTTCTATATCCAAACCAAATTCAATAACAATTTCCAACATTAGGAAATTGTTATTATTAATTTCTTTTTAAGCCTTCAGAATTTGTTTAGTATTATTTTCGATTTCGGTCCCGCACTCCGAGCTTGCCAGTCTGTGGAAGAAGGAGTTTTAAGATTTTAATCATTCAGGTTTTTACACTTTTGCGTTTATATTAAGTTATTTATTTTTATGTCAAGATATTGTTATTATTTTATAATGTATGTTTTAATTAATGTTTATTTATTTCTGCATCTGTCTGGTACAACAAAAATGAGTAGCTAAATTTATTAGGCGGTATGTAATAAACTAAACCAAACCGGTAAAATCGAATCTAAGCTAAAACAATTAAGAACTTATATTCTGGCTGTGACTTTTTATAATTAAAATTAATCTTTTCGTTACGAGAGTAAGAAAAGTGTAATAGGTTAGGTCGAGACCACGAGAGTGTGAGATTTTAACTGGATAGCTAAAGTTAGGCATTTGATTTAAATACAGCGAGAGCGCTTTAAAATGAATTAGACTTATTAAGTTTTTAAAAATTATTTTCTAAACACATATGGGCTAGCGAGAGCAGGCATAGGGCTTTAGGAGTAAGATCTGAGATAAGACCACAAGAGTGTGAGTCGAGGGTATTTAAACTGATAATCTCTACAGAACAATTTAAGTGAACCATCTTTATAAGCTTAGGTTAGATTGACCCGCATAGGTTAGCATAATTACATACCGATCGCCTTCTCATTATTTCATTAAAACTAAATTTAATTCCCGTTTTTAATCCTTAAAACCAAAATCGTGACAAACATCCGCCTTAGCTAAACTAGCAGACCTTCTAGCACTAAGTGATTACAAAGTCCCTGTGGGATCGACAATCTTTTATATTACTTCGATAGGCTGTGCGCTTGCAGTTCAGATACCGCTAGACACATATCGCGTCTTCGCGTCCCATCATCATCCTTTTCTGATATAATTTCCCATGGCAGATAGCAGCTAGCCTTTTCTCTTCGATCAGATTTAATTGATTGTACCGAGACCGGACCCACTCTGCTTCATTCAGCTTTACATCCATCAGTCCCCGTAAGGAGGGTAGCTCAACTTCAACACGTAGGACAACTTCCATACCATACACAAGCTGATAAGGTGTTGCCCCAGTGGATGTTCTGATTGAGGTTCGGTACCCATGCAAAGCAAAGGGTAGCATTTCATGCAAGTCTTTGTAAGTAACCACCATCTTCTGCACAATCTTCTTGATGTTTTTGTTAGCTACCTCAACAACGCCATTCATCTTTGGCCTGTAAGGAGAAGAGTTGTGATGTTGGATTTTGAAGTCCCGGCATAATTCTGCCATCATTTTGTTGTTCAAATTGGAACCGTTATCAGTAATGATTCGCTCGGGAACTCCATATCTATAGATGATGTCTCTTTTCAGGAATCTGGCTACCACTTGTCTGGTAACGTTTGCATATGAAGCTGCTTCAACCCATTTGGTGAAGTAATCAATGGCTACCAGGATGAATCTATGGCCATTTGAAGCAGTCAGTTCGATCTTTCCAATCATGTCAATGCCCCACATGGAAAAGGTCCAAGGTAAAGACATCACGTTCAAAGGATTCAGAGGCACATGCACCTTATCTGCATAAATTTGGCATTTGTGGCACTTTCTGGCATAAGCACAACAATCTGCATCCATTGTGATCCAGTAGTAACCTGATCTTAACAATTTCTTAGCCATTGCATGTCCTCCAGCGTGGGTACCGAAAGATCCTTCATGCACCTCGTGCATCAGCAGGTCTGCTTCCTTCTTATCAACACATCTGAGTAGAACCATGTCAAGGTTTCGCTTGTATAATGAACCATCAGCATTAAGGAAGAAACTACCAGACAACCTTCTTAATGTCTTCTTATCATTGGATGATGCCCCAGGTGGGTATGTTTGATCCTCCAAGAAGCATTTGATGTCATGGAACCACGACTTGTCATCTTTAGCAATGTCCACGGAGAATACGTATGCTGGTCGATTTAATCTAGATACTGAAATCCGAGGCACATAATTGGCAGTTTGAACGTTGATCATGGAGGAAATGGTAGCTAAAGCATCTGCGAACTGATTTTCATCTCGAGGGATATACTCAAGTTTGACTGTTGTGAAGAAAGTCAATAATCTCCTCGTGTAGTCACGGTATGGAATCAAATGCTCTTGGTGAGTGTACCATTTGCCGTTGGTCTGATTGATTACCAGAGCTGAATCTCCGAATATAGTTAAAGTCTTGATCCTGAGGTCAATGGCTTCCTCAAGACCCATGATACAAGCTTCATATTCAGCTTCGTTGTTAGTGCAGGCAAAGGTGAGTTTTGCCGAGAAAGGCATGTGAACTCCTTTAGGTGTAATGAGCACTGTACCAACTCCACGACCTTTCATATTGACAGCCCCATCAAAAATCATTGTCCACTCTTCTTCTGGGTCATGCCCTTCAGTGTGAACAGGCTCCTCATGATCTTTTGCTTGTAAGTACATAATGTCTTCATCAGGGAAGTCAAATCTCATTGGCTGATAATCATCTATGGGTTGCTCAGCTAGATAATCAGACAGTACACTGCCTTTGATGGCCTTTTGAGATGTGTACTGAATGTCATACTCTGTCAGAATCATTTGCCATCTTGCAACCCTTCCGGTAAGTGCTGGCTTCTCAAATATCTACTTGACGGGGTCCATTTTTGAGATCAACAAGGTAGTATGAGTCAACATATACTGTCTAAGTCGGCGAGCAGCTCACGCTAAAGCACAACAAATTTTCTCGAGCAGTGAATAACGTTGTTCACAGTCGGTAAACTTTTTGCTTAGGTAGTATATTGCATACTATTTTCGACCAGACTCGTCATGCTGGCCCAACACACACCCATTGATCCTTTTAATATTGTTAGGTACATTATTAGAGGTCTTCCTTCAACTGGAGGCATAAGAATTGGAGGTTCTTGTAAATACTCCTTGATTTTGTCAAAATCCTTCTGACAATCTTCGTTCCACCTGACCGTTTATTCCTTTCCTAACAATTTGAACAGGGGCTCACAGGTTGCAGTAAGGTGAGATATGAACCTTTATATGTTGTTCAATCTACCCAGGAACCCCCGAACTTCCTTTTCAGTCTTAGGTGCAGGCATCTCCTGAATGGCTTTGACTTTGTCAGGATCAACTTCAATTCCCTTTTCACTTACGATAAATCCCATCAACTTACCGGAACGCATCCCGAATGTGCATTTGTTGGGGTTTAGCTTCAGCTGATACTTTCTCAGGCGCTTGAACAACTTCAGCATATTTACCAGATGATCTTCTTCAGTAAGGGACTTGGTAATCATGTCATCCACGTAGCATTCAATTTCTTTGTGGATCATGTCGTGGAATAATGCTACCATAGCCTGTTGATAGGTTGCACCGACATTCTTCAATCCAAATGGAATTACCTTATAACAAAATGTCCCCCATGGTGTGATGAAGGTAGTTTTCTCCATGTCTTCGGGTGACATTCTGATTTGAATATACCCTGAAAAACCATCCATGAAAGAAAACACCGATAACTGAGCCATGTTGTCGACCAATACATCAATGTGAGGTAATGGGAAATCATCCTTTGGGCTAGCTCTGTTCAGATCCCGGTAATCCACACACATCCTTACTTTTCCATCCTTCCTAGGCACTGGTACAATATTAACGACCCACGGCGGGTAACTAGTTACAGCAAGGAAACCGGCGTCCCACTGTTTTTGTACTTCTTCTTTAATCTTCATGGCCATATTAGGACAAGTACGACGTAGCTTTTGCTTCACTGGAGGGCAATCTTCCTTTAATGGCAGCTTGTGCATAACAATATCAGTATCCAGACCCAGCATGTCTTGATAGGACCAAGCAAAGACGTCAACGTATTCTCGAAGCATGTCAATAAGCTGTTCTTTTACTGAAGCCTGCAGACTGGCCCCAATCTTCACTTCTTTTAAGTCCTCTTCGGTACCAAGATTAACTGTTTCAACCTCCTCCTGGTGAGGAGTGATCACTTTCTCTTCTTGCCTCAACAACCTGGCTAACTCTTTAGGTATCTCATAGTCTTCTTCAATCCCTTCATCGGCTTGATTAATCGGATTGTCGAAGTCATACAAGGTCATATCAGTGTTGTTGTCGGTTCAATCTAGAGGGTAATCTCTGCAAGGGTTGAGATTTGTTCGTTTTAGTAATCAGTTTTAATCTTGTTTAGAAAAAGTAAAAATGAAGTTATTTATTTTGAAAACATTGCCATTTTATTGTTTTGTACAAAAGTGAAAAATGAAAAGACAGTGAGCAAAAAAAGAGACTTGTTTGCAAAAGATGTACGATATTCATTGATAATTCATTTGCACAAAATTACAATATGTCCCTATAACAAAATGAGTCCTGACACCTTGGGCAAGATGCAGGACTTGATGCATGCTAAAAAAGACAGGAAATAATAATTACTCTGCAGGAGTAACCCTTATAATTTCCTGGGAAGACCAGTTAAGGACTTGGTGACCCAGGATCCTTGGACGTATCCAGCTCTCCAGGTTGTGGTCGCTTTCCGCCTCGTCTTCTAGGTTGTTAACATCATCTGGGGTGAGCATCCCCCCACTGATGAACTTGGTCTCTTTTTCAGCCTCAAATTGATCTTGTCGGAATGGTCTGTAACCCAAACCGAATCTATCCTCCTTCTTTTCCACTGGCAGCAGCTTGCCCTAACCTTGGGCATTACCATCTTCAACAACCTTTCGGGCTTGTTGATAGGAGACAATTGAAGTACCCATCCTATCTTCCTGGGATGCAGCAAGTACTTTAGTAGTCGCCTCATTGACATTCAGGGCCTCGAACCCTTGGCTCATAGTTTCATGGATTTCACCACCCATCTCAATATACTTGTATGTAGCCAGATGGCTAACAAATATGTCCTATTCACCACAAATGGTTATAATCTATCCTTCCCACTCATATTTCAATTTCTAGTGAAGGGTCAACGTTACTGCGCCTGCGGCGTGAATCCATGGTTGACCCAACAAACAGCTGTAGGCCGGCTGAATGTCCATCACATAGAAAGTAGTCTTAAAGACCTGTGGACCGATTATCACTGGTAGCTCCACTTCTCCAAGAACACATCTTTTGGAGCCATCAAAAGCCCTGACCATAAGGTTGCTTGGTCAGAGAGCTATTCCATCATATTCGAGCTTGACAAGAGCTTTCTTGGGTAAGACATTGAGTGAAGACCCAGTGTCTACAAGAACATGAGATAGTACAGCTCCTTTGCACTCCAGGGTTATGTGCAAAGCTTTGTTGTTGTGACGTCCTTCTGTTATCAAATCAGCATCAGTGAAACCTAGCCCATGGCTAGTATTGACATTTGACACCACAGTTTCCAACTGATTCACTATGATCTCTTCTGGAACATAGGCAGCGTGCAGAACTTTGAGTAGTGCATCCCGATGGGCTTCGGAACACAACAGCAGGGATAATATAAAGATCTTAGAAGGAGTCTGGTGGAGCTGGTCCACAACTTTATAGTCACTTCTTTTAATTATCTTCATAAATTCATCCACATCTTGATCAAAGGATGATTTATGAGTCTCTTTTGGTGAAGATTCTTCAGGTATCACACTCTTCCCTTTGGCTTTGGCAGCAGCCTCTGCCTCAGTATTAATTCTTGGAGCTTGTGATGCAAAGAGACGTCAGCTTCGGGTGAAGCCTCCGCCTCCCCCGACATTATCCACTTGGGGAGTAGGAACTGAAGAATCAAGAAGGACTTTTTCTCCGTTGCAGTAAAGGTCAGCACCATAATGCCATGGCACAACACTGTCTTTATCATATGGAATTGGCCCTGGCACCGTGATAGTGACTAGGCTTATTGCAGCAGAAGTAAGGCCTAAGCCCAATAAACACAAGGTTAGAACAAAAAATAAGAAGAAGAGAAAAGATAAGATTTGGAGATGTGGGAATCACATCCACACCTCTCACTTACCAAAGCCCCTGAAATGGTTAGTGACACAAGTATAAAGGCAATAAAAATGAACAAACTGCCATACAAAAGCCATACAACCAGAAGTGAAGTCATACACATAAACATCCAATGCAAATACAAGTCACAAGAATGAGAAGAGAACCACACAACCCACTTGAAGCAACATGAACTACCATGGTAAAACAAAGCAAACATGAGAAGATGCAAAGCAAAATAAACAAATTACAAACTCAAGGTGCAAGACCAGAACCCTAATCATGTTAGAAAAGTGCCTAAGAAGCATGGGAGATGAAGAGAAGGAGGGCACATAGCCAAGCAATTACCTTATGAGAAGGAAGAAGCAAAGGAAGTGAGGTGGACATACATAAGTATGGAAGAACTCCAAAGGCAAACAAATTACAAAATTTCCAAGACACAAATCACAACCCAAGATTAGAGAGGTATCAATATCCTAATAAGGCTCTAAACAAGTTGAAGAAGTTGGCACAAGTGCCCTTCTAGGCTAAGGAGAGAAAAAATGATCCAAAAGAGACAAAGTGGGACAAGTCAAGAACAAAAATTCAAAACAAATCAAGTGAGCATTCAAAAATTCCACAACTTTGCACAAATGACCTTCAATCATACCATAACAACATGCCAAAAGGAGGGAATGAAATTCAGAAGTTAAACAAGTCAAATGAGGATACAAACATGGATTAGGGTTAGATGACTTCACTCACAAGTTAGAGACCACAATCAATTAACCAAAATTCTAAAAATCAGAAAAAAAATCATCAATAAAGTACACTTCATCATGAATCCAGAGTAAAAAGAATCAACCAAAAATTCAAAACAATGACCAAAATAGAAAATGGGCAAGTCAGCATGGTTCAAAATGAAATAAAATGAATTAATTAAAAGGAACAATTAATTTCCACGTGAAAAATAAAAATAAATGGAAAATAAAAATGTCAAAAATTAGAGAAAACTCAAAGAACCTTTCATGATTTTTTTTATAATTTTTTGAGACCTAAAACTAATTTTAAAAATTAAAAACCAAACTGAAAATAAAATGGAAATAAAAAGAAATAAAAATAAATGGATGAGGCTGGGGGTGCGAATAGATATCCTTTTCAGTTCAAAACTCAATGGGCTCAAAGTCAGGGGGTGGGAACAACAATCCAGGCCCACTAGGCTCAGCGCAGTTTATAATAGTTAGGGTGGAAATTCAATTAATCAGGAAAATACATGGGCCATTAGATCAAGTGAACGTCTTAGATTGGTCAACTCATTAAACAAAGTAAACATATTAATTGGTCAGAATGAGAAAACATTGTAATTATTGTGTGGTGAGAGACATATGGATTAATTCAGAAATAAAAATGAGAAAGAAACACGTGAGAGGGAGCACGCATTTTTAATGCGCTGGCATGATGTGGTGCGTCCAGATCAAATATCCTAGGGTTGTGAGATCATCTTCTCCAATTATCATTTCCAGAATCCGGTGACCGGAGCCCTAGCTCCGGCACCGAAAAACTCAAGCTCAAGAACAAATCATCAAATAAATGGACAAAAACTCCAGATTATACAATTAAGACATGCTGATTTCAGATATGGTCATGAAATTCACAATGGATCAATGGATCAAACGGATCGAAGCAAAACAGTTCTAACCATAAAACTTCAAATCATCACAAAACACTCAATTCTCAAGCATTTTCAAATCTAAAAGGTGCATAATACTCAGCATATCACACAGATCATGATGCATACATCAAAAACCATTTCTAGATCCATGGAATTCAGAGCATACCTGAGATGGAAACACTTCAAAATCACCAAGATAAGGCTCCAGATGCTGCAGATCTACTCCTTTTGATCTCCTCTTGCAAAATAAATGCAAGAGGAAGCTTGAGAGAGCTTGAATCTGAAGCTTCAAATCAACCTGCCCTTGAATGGCACCTCTTCAATCCTTCACTTTCAGCTTGAATGAGTGGTGGATTAGGGATCCTTATGCCTCAAGGATTCAGAATATGTAATTTGTTTGTGAAGAGAGTGAGAGAATGAGGAGATTCAAAGAGAAATGCTTGAGTGCAAGAAACTTTGGAATGAACAAATGTGATGGATCTGGGGTGAAATGAAACCCTAGTTTTCTTATATATGATCTCAATATTCAATGCTGAAAGAATGAGGGAAAGTGCACGTGAGAGGAGAGTGTGAGAGTGAAATTGCAAAACTTGAAAGATTTGTGTGATGAGGGGATTTGCTCATGCATTTCCCTCTATCTTTGCACATGTGGGATCACAATCCTGCCCTTGATTCAAAACAGAAATCGTCTTGACCCTTGGATGTGAGGGTCATGCATTTCTCATGTTCATGCATTTTTGCACCTCATGAAATATTCTTCTTCTCATGCACGAATTTGGTCATATTTTTGGAGAAAAATGAACTCTTTGCAATGCTTTGCAAGTATGTGACCTCATTTAGTTCATAACATCACTCAAAAATAAGTTTCATGAAGTTTTGCACTTGGAGGATGCTTGAAATCCATGCCATGCCCTAAAAATCCATCAACTTTCGAAGGGCATTCCTCTCAAACCATGAGGGCTATGAAAATGCTCTTGTACTTTTTAAAAATGGGAGGCTTTAATCTTCAACTTTCATGTTTGATGGCAATCCATTTGAAGCTTTTTTCACCAAGTTATGCTTGCTTGAAAATTAGGGCAAAATGTTACTAAAAATGGAAATTCTCATTACCAAACTTATGCCAATTTTGCAAAACACCTCAAAACCTCTTGATTATTGATCTTTGATCTTGCCAAACCTCTTTTAAGGTTATAAGAACATCCCTTGGCTTGAAAACTAGGGTTGGACCCTTTGAAATCTCACAGTTGACGTTTAGAATGCACAGTTGACCAATTTCTTCATTTATAAGCAACTGAAGAAATACTTGACTTCCACAAGGATTTTTCTCACCAAATTTCATCCCTAGGATCCTCTTAACATATGAGAGACTTTGCCCAAATGAAATGGCCAAAGTCACAAGGTTTTCATGCTTGAAACTCAAACCCTAATTTTAAATCATTGTGTAGGAGCTTTGCCCTAGCTTGAATTCCCTGATGATCCTTCAACCTCCTGGGCTTTTGTGCATGACCTTGAACTTGTGAATGCAATGTAGACTCCTCATAGGACTTGAACAAATCCATTGGGCCTCTTGTTATAGCTTGTAATGCTTCAAATTCCTCCACATATGATCATATGACTAATGCTAGGTCATGAGAATGTTATGCCTCATCTTTCCATGTTAAGATGCCAAGAATATGATATGCTTATGATGAATATGATATGATATGATGCTTAAAAAGAAGAGGGAAAATTTGGGGTGTTACAGCTGCCCATATTCAAGCAACTGTTAATCTGAAAAGGACGGTAGCACGGGCTATCGACCGTTCAAGATAAATTGTGGTTGAATACCAAGAAAACCTGAAATTTGCACTCTGATGGAGAATGAAAAAAACTGGGAAATAAACCCAACCAAATGACGCTTTGGTGACTGAAGTGGAGAGAAAGCAGACGAGCTCCTTCCAAGTTGAAACTGTTATTTGGAATAAGAATACTTTGACAGACGAGTCTTCTTCGAACGATCCTGTTACGCCAGGACCTGGACATACGAGTCCTCACATACTTTGCAAAACATAAAACTTGAGACCAATGAATCTCCTTCGGGTAAACCTGTTACGCCAGGACCGGGGATGCACTTAAGTCTGTGGGATAGACATGCATAATCAAGGTAGACGAACCCTCTTCATATATTATCCGTGGATACATGGTCTAAGAAAGACGAGCCTTCTTCGAGCAAACCAGGTACGCTAGGTGCAACATTAATAAGTGGTGCCTGAGACAGACGAGTATCCTTCGGATATACCTGTTACGCCAGGACCGGTAATCATTTTGACGTTTAATCCCACCGTCAGGACTTTAAACCTCCTCAACACAGACGAGTATTAGATGGTCATCAAGAGAAACACAGACGAGTGCCATAAGTCGATGTTACAAACGAATATCAGACGATGATCTAAGAAACATAGACGAGCGCTTCAGGCAATGATACAGACGAATATCAGTCACTGGTACAGACGAATACCAGAAATTCAAACACAGACGAGCATTTGGAGTAGCAATACAGACGAGTACCAGGGTAATTATCAAATTAATACATATGGATATAAGTTAACACAGACGAGTGCAGAGAATGATACAGACGAGTATCCCAACAATACAGACGAGCTTCAAACGGATAACAAACACATGCAAGTGATAGAGAGTGCAAATGAGCAACCAACTACAGCCATAAACAACTGCTGGGGAAAGCAAACGAGCAATACCAAGGTGATAACACAAAAGAGTGTTGAGAAATGCGGACGAGCAATAAGCCATCATCAAACACAGACGGGTGTTGGGAAGTGCAGATGAGCAATAGTAAATACCAAACACAGACGAGTGTTGGGATGTGTAGACGAGCAATCAAACAAATGCCTGATTGGAAACAAGAATCACAGCTCTGCAGGGGAGAGCCAAGTCAATAGTCTTTGGCACTTAACCCTGGTTAGGGGGATGAATAACTGTTTGTATCATCACGACCAAAAATAAATTGGCAACTTCTCTGGGGAATATTTCACTGATGGGAGTGAAACCCAAATATGAACCCTGTGGGGAAATCAGGCGTTCAACTTCCTGCTGGGCATACTCCGCTTGTGGGAAAATAAACTGCTGGGGATCCCCATCTGTCGTGACTTAGCTGGGGAAAACTCTGCTTGGGAGAATATGACGCCATCCTGCAACCTACAACAACAGAAAACACATATATGCCCCGGGGACTTGCATGGTATGATCTGTTCATCCACCGTCACCCGACACTCAAAGAAGATTTCAAATGTTTCCCTGCAATGTCATTTTTCTTTTATAAAACAATGACCATGTTTTAGATGCAATGCTATTTTTTGCCAAAAATTCAGGACATTTTGCAAACAAAAGATAAACACAACACGACTTTTTGACTGAATATTCTTTTTATTGAAAGGCCTTTGAATAGGCAAAGTTTTTACATCAGGAAGCAACCACCTGGAAAGAGGTAGCCACCATAAAATTGAGAAAATAAACTATCCTAATGGCAACGGACATGGCATCCCCATGAGTTTCCTTCTTGCTATGACCAGCATGTCTTCAAAACGCTCCATTCCTGTCTTTGCTTTCTGAGAAGATGAGGGGATTGATTCCTATCCTTCTGATATTGTCAAATTGTACGAAACGGTGATTTGGTTCAGATTACTCGGATCACAGTTGCTTGCTTATTCCCTTGTTTTGCGTGGATCGCCCTTTCGGGTTTTCAATCCACCGGGATACCCATTTTTGCCTGAGCTGTCCGATGTGGCTTTTCAACTCAGCGGGTGTACATTTTTTATTTATTTTCCCTAACTTTTGCCCGAGCTTTTTATTCTGTTTTTAGCTCGCCGGGATGCCTTTTTCTTGCCTGGACTTTAATTCTGTTTTTGTGTCCAGCGGGTATTTTTATGCGAAGTATTTTTTAATTGCGTCCGAGTTAACAGGGGATTGGAAATCTTCTCCATCCATAGTGGGAGCATCAGTGCTCCGCCTGAGAAAACTTTCTTCACTATGAATGGTCCTTCGTAGTTTCGGGTCCACTTGCCCCTGTGATCTGAACCTGGAGGAATGATCCTCTTGAGCACAAGCTCTCCTACTTGATACTCCCGAGTACATACTCGTTGGTCGAATGCTCGCTTCATTCTCCTCTGATAAAGCTGACCGTGACAGATAGCCGCTAATCTCTTTTCCTCAATTAGACATAGCTGATTATATCGAGCACGCACCCATTCAGCCTCATCAAGCTTCACATCCATCATCACACGCAATGAAGGAATCTCTACTTCAACAGGCAAGACTGCCTCCATACAATATACCAGTGAGAAAGGAGTTGCCCCAGTTGACGTCCTGACTGACGTTCGGTACCCATGCAGCGCAAATGGTAACATCTCATGCTAATCTTTGTAAATGACAACCATCTTTTGCACAATCTTCTTAATGTTTTTATTTGCCGCCTCTACCGCACCATTCATCTTTGGTTGATAAGGAGAAGAATTGTGATGCTGAATCTGGAAGTCTCGACACAATTCTGCCATCATCTTGTTGTTCAAGTTGGAACCATTGTCAGTAATGATTCTCTCGAGAACTCCATATCTGCAAATAATGTCTCTTTTCAAACATCTGGCTACCACTTGACGAGTGACATTGGCATAAGACGCTGCTTCAACCCACTTAGTGAAGTAATCGATCGCAACCAAGATGAAACGATGACCATTTGAAGCAGTAGGCTCTATTTTCCCGATCATGTCAATGCCCCACATAGAAAAGGGCCAAGGAGATGACATGACGTTGAGCAGGCTAGGAGGAACATGCACCTTGTCTGCATAAATCTGGCACTTGTGGCACTTACGGACGTACGAACAACAGTCTGCATCCATTGTTATCCAATAATACCCCGATCTCAACAACTTCTTAGCCATAGCATGCCCTCCTGCATGAGTACCGAAGGATCCCTTGTGGACTTCCTGCATTAACAGGCTTGCTTCGTGTCTATCCATGCATCTGAGCAAGACCATGTCAAAG
This sequence comes from Lathyrus aphaca, assembly GCA_963966055.1. NCBI lineage: Eukaryota > Viridiplantae > Streptophyta > Magnoliopsida > Fabales > Fabaceae > Lathyrus > Lathyrus aphaca. Next base: position 170,465,123 of record OZ014523.1, read on the forward strand.
TTCCTCTTATACAAAACCCCATCTGTATTCAAGAAGAAACTAGCAGCAAGTCGCCTTAAGGTCTTCTTGTCATTGGATGATGCCCCAGCTGGGTATTCTTGCTTTTCCAGGAAAAGCAAGATATCAAAGTACCAAGGTTTCTCATCAGACACTGCGTCTACAAAGAAAGCATGAGCTGGTGCGTCAAGCCTGGAAATGTCAATCCTGGGCACATAATTCCAACACAAGACTTTGATAGACGAAGAAAGGGTAGCAAATGCATCGGCAAATTGATTCTCATCTCGTGGTATGTATTGCAGTTTAACCGTTGTGAAGAACGTCAACAGTTTTCTAGCATAATCTCTATAAGGAATTAAGTGTTCTTGATGCGTATACCATTTTCCGGTAATCTGATTAATAACGAGGGCTGAATCTCCAAATATATCGAGGGTCTTAATCCGAATATTAATAGCCTCCTCTATTCCCATTATGCATGCCTCGTATTCCGCTTCATTGTTGGTGCAGCCAAAAGTAATTCTGGCAGCGAAGGGAAAGTGAACACCTTCAGGAGTGATAAGAACAGCACCAACTCCACGTCCGTTGATATTGACCGCCCCATCAAACATCAACTTCCATTTGGATTCAGGGTCTGGCCCCTCCTCCGGAAGTGGTTCCTCGCAATCGTTTGCTTTGAGGTACATGATGTCCTCATCAGGGAAATCAAACTTCATTGGCTGATAGTCATCTTCAAGAGGTTGTTGTGTGAGATAATCCGAAAATACACTTCCCTTGATGGCTTTCTGAGAAGTATACTGTATGTCATATTCTGTTAAGATCATTTGCCACCTAGCAACCCTTCCGGTTAATGCTGGTTTCTCAAAGATATACTTGACAGGATCCATTTTTGAAATTAGCAGTGTGGTATGAGTCAACATGTACTGTCTCAGTCGGCGAGCAGCCCATACTAAAGCGCATCAAGTTTTCTCGAGCAATGAGTAACGGGATTCACAGTCGGTAAACTTTTTGCTAAGGTAATAAATATCGTACTCTTTTCAACCAGACTCGTCATGTTGGCCTAGAACACACCCCATTGACCCTTCTAGCACAGTCAAGTACATGATAAGCGGCCGTCCTGGAACTGGAGGCATCAGAATTGGAGGTGTCTGCAAATATTCTTTTATCTTATCGAAGGCTCTTTGACAATCCTCATTCCACCTGACCGTTTGCTCTTTTCTTAGCAACTTGAATATTGGTTCACACGTGGCAGTTAGATGAGATATGAACCGTGAAATGTAGTTCAATCTCCCTAAAAACCCGCGCACTTCTTTTTCTGTTTCGGTGTAGGCATATCTTGTATTGCTTTTACCTTTGCAGGATCTACCTCGATTCCTTTCTGACTCATAATAAAACCCAGCAGTTTTCCGGAACGCACTCCGAAAGTGCACTTGTTTGGATTCAACCTCAGCTTATACTTTATCAGTCTATCAAACAGCTTCTTGAGATTGACCAAATGCTCTTCTTTGTCTCGGGACTTAGCAATTATATCATCCACATAACATTCAATCTCCTTGTGTATCATATCGTGGAACAATATGACCATAGCCCGCTGATATGTTGCCCCGGCGTTCTTCAAACCAAAGGGCATCACCTTGTAGCAGAATGTCCCCCACGGGGTAATGAACGTTGTTTTCTCCATGTCTTCCGGCGCCATCTTAATCTGATTATATCCGGAGAAGCCATCCATGAAGGAAAATACCGAGAATTGAGCAGTGTTATCTACCAGCACATCAATGTGAGGTAATGGAAAGTCATCTTTTGGGCTCTCTCTATTTAAATCTCGGTAATCAACGCAGATCCGGACTTTGTCGTCCTTCTTTGGTACAAGCACAATGTTAGCTACCCAAGGTGGATAACTACTTACGGCAAGGAATTCGGCATCCCACTGCTTCTAAACTTCCTCCTTGATCTTCATTGCCATATCAGGACGAGTTCTTCTCAGCTTCTGTTTCACAAGAGGACAGTCTTCTCTCAATGGTAGATTATGCACAACAATGTTGGTATCCAACCCTGGCATATCTTGATACGACCAGGCGAAGATATCCACATACTCACGCAGCATACCAATCAACTCTTTCTTTACCTCGGCCTGCAGACTGGCCCCAATCTTTATCTCTTTCTTCACATCTTCAGTGCCAATGTTGATGATCTCTATTTCTTCCTGATGAGGTTGAATAACGCTTTCCTCTTGTTTCAACAACCTGACCAATTCTTCAGGGAGTTCACAGTCTTCCTCAACCCCTTCATCATCTTGGTAGATAGGATTGTCAAAGTCATGCGTGGTCATAGCAGGAACGTTATCACTAGAATCCGGATGATCAACACTGCACAGACGATGTGCTCATTTCAGAATCTGTTTATTTTTTCAAAAGAGACGCAAACACACAAACAAAAAGAAAACACATTGCCATTTTTTTTTTGTGAAAAATTTAAAACGAAAGGAAGAGAACGTAATTTGTCTGAAAAATGTCCTTTATTTCATGGTAAAATAAATGCATACAAAGCATGGTGGCCCTACAATGGATCCTTGCACCTTGGGTAGAGTGCAGGGTTTGACAATGCAGCATGATAAGAAAAGGAAACAAATAAATTACTCTGATTGCCAGGTAACTTGGACGATGTCTTCAGCAGACCAATTCTTTAGCTCCTCTCCGGGTGCACACGGATGAATCCAGTTGTCCCAGTCACCATCATTGTCTCCATCTTCATTGGTTGCACAGATATGGTTGCAGTTGTAACACTCCGTTTTTATTTTGATTATTATTTGTGAATTAACTAGGAATTGATATAATTAATTGTGTGTTTTGGTGTGTATTCGTTGTAATTTTGTATCCATGGTAAGGGATAGTCGCCTTAAGAAGAAGACTTTAAGGTAGTAGGGGTGTGTGACCAAAAGTGTAGAGATTGGTGGTGTGGTGAGCAAAACTAATTAGACTATGTTAGTTATTATATATTTAATTATAATATTAGGAGGATATTGATTTAAATAATATTGAGTGGATAATTAAAATAGTGGATAATTGGAGGGTGTAACTAATAATATTAGTAAAAGTGATATTATTATGGTTAGCATTATTATTATTATTACTACTATTATCATTAGTATTATTGTCATTATTATTATTATTATTATTATGAGTATCATTATTATTATTAAGATTATTATTAGGTAAAAATAAGAGTTTATTAATGATATTGTTAGTGGGAGATAAATAAGGAGTTAGTGGAGAGAAATAATGAATAAATAAGTTTTAGGTGGAATTAGTGGGAGGTTAACAAAAAAAGAAAAAGGAAGACAACAAATTTATCACGTAAAAACGACTGAGAGGAAGAATAAGAGGGAGGCAAGGAAAAATCTTCATCATCAATTCTCGCAGAATTTTATCAGGAATTCAGGTAAGGGTGGGTTCGATCCTTATAATCGGGTATGAAATTCGATACTTTGAGTCGGGTTGATTTGGGTAGTTTGGTCGATATTTTATTTGTTGATTTTGTGACTATTATGAAAATTTACTGTGAATTGATTGTTATGGAAACCTACTGTCAATTGATTGAGTGGAAGTGGTGTTGCAATGTTGTTGAGTTATGGATTATAAATAAATAAATTAAATATGAAATTTATGTTTGAAGCAGTGTTAAGAAGAAAAGTTTTTCTGGAAAAGAAAAATGAATTGAATTAGGAAGAAGATGGAAATTGGGGGGGGGGCACATGGATGGAGCACGCCATCCTCCCTTTTTTCCTCATCTGTGGCGCAAGCCACAAAATTAAGAGTGTGGCGTAGGCCACTAGGGTATGTGGCGCAGGCCACACTAACTGTGGCGGGGGCCACTAGTTAGTGGGGGTCCTGTAGCCCACTTTAATGACTTATTTTTATTAATTTCACCAATTAATTCATTATGAAGATCATTAGTAGATTAAACTTCAATTAAATTATTTATATAATTCATTAGTATATTAAACCATACACTTAGAAGATTAGAAACATTGTTAACTCAGAATGTCATTATTTTATCAATGAATTAGTATCCGTATTAAATGATTCATTGCAGGAGTCTTATAATGAAGAAGAACAAAATAACTGTAACTAGTTAGAATTTTGACAGAAAATGCAGATTTAATAGATTAGTAGAAACAGTGGCAGTAGCATGAATTCCATAGCAGATAATTTTAACAGAACATAGAAAATCTCAATTTTATAATAAAGTTGTACTAATCACAGTAAGTAGAAAATAGTGTGGAATTAGTCGGTTTAGCCGAATTAGGCGAAAAACGAAGTTGATCGGATTTTAATGAAATTCGTTGGGTTAAGTCGGGTAATATTATAGTTGATTTTGATGAGTTATTTTGTTGGAATTATGTTGTAAACTGTTGATACAGGTACGACTGAGTTGTTAAGTTGTTCCGGTTACGGGAAATATGAAAGTTACTAAGTTGTAGGCTTCATAAGCCAAAGTTGAATATAAGTTGATTATGTTGTAAACGTTGTTGTGTTGCTATTATTGTTATGTTGTCGAAGTTTTAAAGTCGTGTATGCATTTAAGTCATTTGCATTTGTCGGAGCCGTTGCTCACACCGTGTTGGCCTGGATTGGCAGTTTAAGTTGAAAGTTGAAGGCTTATGCCTTGATGCCTCGATAACCTGGAAATTATTAAGTTGGGAGTTTTTACTCCGAATGGTACCACATGCATAATTAGTCGAGTCGCATTAAAGTTGTAGTCTTGTTGGGTTATTTGTGTTGATGTTTGGTTGGAGTTGTGAAGTGGTGTTTGTTTATGGTCCTTATTTATTGTATTGTTTTTCATATACTGCTTATAATTATCGTAACTCACCCCTTCTGTTGAATGTTGTCCGTATGGGAAACGTGCGGGTAATCCTGAGGAGTAGCCGGTTACCATTAGTCGAGTCAGTGGTCAGTCGCTCTGATACGTAGCACTCGGGGGGGATTGACGCGTGTTTTTATTATTGCCAAATTTTATTTAGTTGAAGAACTTAGAGTTGCTTCTTTCTTATTTTAAAGTTGTTATTAGGTTGAACAAAAATGCTATGAGTTGTTATGTGAATCCGCTGCGTAAGGTTTTATGAAGTTCATTTATTTTAGTAAACTAAAGTTGTTTTATGTTATTATGAAAAGTACTATGTATTAAGTATGACTTCCTTAAGTTGAAATTTGTTTATAGTTGAAAATGTGATATCCCGTTTTGTGGAAAGTTTTTATAAACTCTGATTTCAGTTATATTCGCGGTTAGAAAATGGGGTGTTACATAAGTGGTATCAGAGCAGGTCGGTCCGTCCGGCCAATGTTGTCTAGCGTTGTTGATTCCTTAGTACGCGACATGTGTGTGAAACACTGTCGGTACTTGTTGTTAGTTTCTAGTCGCTGTCTGCAGGTGATGGTTGGAATTAAGTGGGGGAGAAGCTTGACTCCCGGACTGTTGTTAGAATGTCGGAGTTGGTTCAAGTTGATGTTGATTGCAAGAGTGCAAGGTTGTTGGAGAGACGTTGTTGCGGACCGGTGAGAGCATGGATTCATGAATTCGTATCGGTCGGGTTGAGAAGTACGTGGATTTATGGATGGAGATTGTTTAAGAAAGAAGGATTTATTCCAAATAAAAAGACAAGTTGATGAATTAAGTTGAAGGATCAAGTCGGTAGATTGCTATGCCTTGAGTGTAGTGGATTAAAGTCGAGTAAATTTCGAAGTTAGGTGTAGAGCAAGGTTTTTGGTAGAACATAGAATTAAGATGGAGAGAGGTGGAATTTACATTCATCAATCTCAAAAATTCTGGTTTTTGCAATCTTGGAGCAGCTGTCACGAGAAGTGGCATAACTTTTTAACCGTGATTTGGATTAAAGCGGTTCTAGAAGTTTTGGAAAGCTTACGAAATGTCCTATAGTTTGCATATAAGATTTGCATTCAGGAGGTTTGTAATGAGGGAGATAAGTAGGTTTTAATAGTTGGGTCTACTGCTGATTTTGGAAATTCTGCATACAAAAATTGTTGACCAGTCCCATTGTGATGGGGATAACTTTTTACTCGTAAGTCGGATTCGAGCGATTCTTGAAGTTCTGGAATCTGCACAAATTTTTCTTCCTGTTAGAATTTAATTTTGTGATTTGGAGGTCTGTATTGGAGAAGATAATTGCGTTTGAAGTGGAGCGTGTGTTGCTGGAAATTTTAGAAAGATGAAAATGTTGGAAAAATAATAAGATATTGTCGCTCCCACCAAATGGGGCTAAGTCAAATGGGGTACAGACGCGAACGGTCAGCGAAAGGGGAAGAGAACACACAGGGGTGAACTCAGAAGACAAGAGTCGCCAGCTAGGCATTTTTATCCCGAAGGAAAGGTAATGCTGCATAGACCTAGAAAAATATGGATAAGACGGTTGCGAACCAGAGAGACTGAGAAAGGGGGTTGGTTACAACCTGGGAAGGTATTAGCACCCAGATTGTCCGCCGTACTCGACGGGATCCACACTTAAAAGATTTGTGTTTAAAGGGGTAGTGTCAGTGCTATTTTGTGTATCAAAGCTGGAAAGAATGCAAGTGTCAGTGTAAAATGAATGTGAAGTGTACAAGAGAAGTATCAGTGCAAGAACAGGAATGAAATGCTCAAGATTTTGAGGCTTTAAGAATAATGCTGGAGGAGGGGGAATGTACAGAGACTTTTGTTCGATAACTGTTAAGTTATGCCTACGTATCCTCTCGTGCAATGAGGAAGTCAAAACACCGTAGTTTGACCCAAAGAGACTGAAAGATAAATTGACTTGTGAACTGCTTACTTGTCTATGCTCAAGTGTATGACCTGTCTGGCTCAGGTGCAAACTATCTTGCATTAGACGGAAGAAGCGAGTTCTCGTTTGTGAGTGAATGAGATGAGAAAAGAATCCCGGAGGAGACGATTATTGTTTGTTTTTGTGTTTTCAGTCTTTTATTGCTTTTTGAGATTTGTCATAAGTTAATGAGCTTAAGCCTAAACCAATGGGTTAGTAAACTCATCACATCCTCCCTTTGATTAGGGGTAATGAGAATACCTTAAATATGAGGTAAACACCTCACACTTAATCACCATGATGTAGGTTTAAGATCATTAACCTACTTGAATTTATTTAGATGTTTTTGTTGTTTTTGTTTAGTGTTAAGTAATGAGATTAAGCCATAATCAGAGATTTAATGGACCCATTACACCATCCTAATAGAAGGATAATAGATGAGAACATTTAAGCTGAGGAAGGCTCCTCAACTTAATCCATGATTAGGGATTAAACTCATGACAAAACAAAGCCTTTATTAAAGTGGATTTTAGTTAATGATAGGATTAAGAAGTGGATTTCAAGGTTTGTAAGACAACTTGAGGGGGACTTGTCCATTAACACTAGGGTTAGTCCTTCTTAACCAATTAAGGAAGAATTAGAACCCTAATGCAAGGCCCAAGTTACAAGCTTGATGTCTTAATGATTATTAGGTGAATTGATTAGAGGATTTAAACACATTAAGGGTTTAACACTTAGGATTAAAGTTATACACTCCGTCCTAATAGAAGGATGCAGGTATAAACTTAATCACAAAGCCTTAAAGCCTTTAGGGTTTAGTCCTTGATTAAGAGATGAGCAGAGGAGACACAAAGATGACACAAAGGCAAAACTAAATGGGTAACTAATCAAGCCCTAATTTTTATCATACTTGGAGGTCCTAGGGTTTGTGGGGTTTAAGAGAGGAAGATCTTCACAGGCCACCAAGGAGAGAAGCAGATGAAAGGAGGAAGAGCAAAGAGAAGCAAGACAACTTGCTTCACTTAAGAAGACAAGTTGCCTGAAGAAAGAAAGTAAGAGATGAACATGAATGAGCAAACTCACTCTAATATAAAGATGAAATGCAGCAATGGTGCAAGAGAGATGAGAAGAGATTGTGAGAAGTGAAGGCAAATTCACTTCTCAAAACAACTTACCACCTGAAAAGTTAGCAAAAAGAAATGAAATGCAATGCAAATGAGATGAAATGTCATGATGCAAACCAAAACCAGAAGCATAAACATGATGTTAATGATGCTAAGAGATGGTGCAAACATAAGGCAAGACATGAGAATGATCATACAAGCATAAGGATGCAAAATGAGGCATGCCTTGAACCATAGAAGTTCATGAATGTTTATGAGATGAAATGAACATATAACATGGCAAAGGAATGATGCAATGATCAAACATGACTCTAATATGTCCTAAGATGTATTATGAATCATGTGGATGCACAAAATGTCATGGCAAGTCATTGGATGCAAGCAAATGAAAGATGGATGCAAAGGAAAGCACAAATTAGGGTTACATACAACATGCAAAGCAAAAACTCAAAACCAGAAGCAAATGTCATGACAAAAAATTGAAAATGCAATCAAAGATACCATAATCCTATACAAGTTCACTTCCCAAAGGAGGGGATCTAACTCTTAACCTAGTGAAAGTTATGAATTTCTCAAGTTGGCTAGGGTTTTAAGGTACCTCATCAAGAAAAATGCAAAACAAATTGAAAATGCAAGATCAATTCAAAACAATTTTATCCTATAAACTACATGCTATGGAGGATGCAATGCAAGAAGAACCATCATCAAACTCTCAAGGGTTAGGCAGAATGAATTTTTCAAAGTTTGAACCAAAATATTGCCTTAAAATGAATTTAATTCCAATGAAAATGATCAAAAGGCATCAAGAACAAAAAAGAAATTTAGTTTGAGAGTTGGATAATGTTTCTAAATGTTTCTAAATGCAATGTGAATTTTTTGGTGATTTTTAAATACCTAAATGCATTTTTAATTAATTAATTTCCATTAATTAATTAAAAATAAACATTTAAATAATTTAAAAATGATTTTTAATGCAAAAAATAAAAATAAAAATATTTTTGGGTTCTGAAAATTAATAAAAGATTTGATAAAAATTTTCAGAATTTTTTAATGTATTTTACTATTTTTAAAAATTCGTACAAAATAAAATAAATAAAATGCAATAAAAATTAATTAAATGGAAAGTATGCGCAATGGAGGGCTGAGATTCATTCTGGGGAAGGGAGGTTTGACTGCGCGCCAGATCCAATGGACACAATTCAAACCAGGCTAATTTTATTTTATAATTAATTAAACCTAGGTTAATTTAATAAATGACTGATTAGGGCTTAATGACAAGATCCAGTCCACTCATTCACGCGCGGGAAGGCAGATCCAAGGGTCTCAATTCAAAGTTTCTAATTAAACATGCTTAGCCCTAATTAACTTCAGGCGACCGGAGATGAGCTCCGGTCGTCTTCTCCGGCAGGGCAAAAACCCTAGCTTCCTCTACAGGCTACCCCAAGCTAAATTAATTGCCCAGAAACATTCCCCTCCCCAAACTAAACCTAAATCCATCATCAAAAACCATTTATCAACCATGAACAAAGAGAATTGAAACCAAACATATTCACGGGCAAAATTTCAGAGAGGCACAAAATGTTCATTTTCACACCATTTTTAAATCTAAAAGCATCAGAGTGATCCCCATGATGTGTATTTTCATTTTGTAACAAAAAAAGCAAGCTCTGAAAATTTTGAAATTCGAAGCTACCGGAGGTGAAGAACTATGAATATGAGCTTTCCTGACCCTTCTCTTATGCAAAATGTCTCCCCTGAACCTCCTGAGCTCAATGGGATGCTTCAAACCTCTTGTTGGTGGCTGATTTGTGAGCTTGTGTTCTGATATGGCAGGTTTCATAGTTATGTTATAGGGGGTTTCAGGCTGTTTTAATGGTGGGCTTTTGTTCTATGGAGAATGTGTGGTTCACTGGTGAAGAAAGAATTGAGGTTTGATGACTGTGTAAGGAATTTCGAAGAGAAAGAGTTTTTGACAGTTTTTGTGAGGGCTGGCTTGTGTCTGTTTTCAGGCTTGTGTGTTGCTTTTTTTATGTTCCATAACACATCCCTAGACTATTGGAAGAGGTCTGGGGAAGTGACATGTACTGTGGGAATGGTATGGGGTGATTGGCCAAAAAGTCAAGGATTGTGTACTATGGGTATGGGCCATGGAAGAGGAAATCTTAGGGCTTGTCCTGCCTCAGCTTGAGTCAAGGAAGACCCTAGGATCAAGAGAAGACAGCTGGGTGCATTGGATCACAAGTTTGAAGTGTTTTTGCAATTTGGCAACTTGTTACATTTCATGATTTTTGGCCATGAACATGTGATAAGTCTTGCTGAATTTTTGGTGTGAGATGCCTCATGAGGTTATGGTAATATCTTGAGACCAGCTAGAGATCATACAATCCTTTGAGAATCATTTTGCAAGAAATCCCCTTTTTGCATTTTTATGAAAAATGGCTTATGGTCACTTGAAACTTAAGGCATAGAAATGGGAAATTCCTTGGGCCAAACTGAATTTTAGGTCATGCATTGTATTTGTATGATGATTAGAGGTCACATTGAAATCACATAAAGGCTTGTCATGAGAATTTGCAAGTTTTCCATTTTGTGTAAAAGTGAAATTTCAATGATTTTATCCAACTTTGTAAGGCCATAACTTTTGATCCAAAATGAATTAGAATGAGTTCTTGTACTTTTTGAAAATGGGAGGATCCATTCTACAACTTTTATGACCAAAGTTTTCTCATTTGAAGCATTTTTGAATCAATTTGAGGAGGTTGAAAAACTTTCCCAAAATGGCAAGTTTTCATTACAAGTCATTTTCCCAAAAAGGCAACTTTGCAAATGGCTTGAAATTCTTCAACTTTGTGAACTTCTAACATCTTCTATGATCAAACAAAGATCATACACACTCAAAATGATTAAGAACACCCTTTGGTTGGGTCATTGGGGGCCTCAGATGCCCTGATTTTCCACTGACTTGCTCAAGAAGTCATCCCTTGATCAGATGCCTTCCCCATGGAATTTCTTCATGAAAATTGATATGCATGATCCTCATAACATATAGAGACCAATAGAAACAAGAATGACCAAAAAATTTGGAGTTATGGCCTCTGAAACCAAAACCCTAATTTTAGGTCATCTGTGTAGTTAAACTTGGCTCTGCTTCCATGCCTTTCTCAGTTCTTGTGATTCTTTGACTTCTTTGACCTTGTGAGGATATGATATGATGCTTGAACATACATGGACCCATTTGAAGTGACTGAAGACCTTTGGAGTGGCTCAAATGGCTCAGGGATGGCTCAGATCACAAACCCTAGATGTAGATGACTTTGAATCAATGCAGTGAAGCAAAAATGCAATATGAGATGCCATGATTGAACTTATGCACATGAAGAGATCACAAGCCATGGTGTGAATGGGTGAGGGAAAATTTTGGGTGTTTACAGATATTGGTATTAGAGGGAATGCATAAGTATTCGGAGAATGAATAAATATGTAACGAGGATGATTAAAGTGCTGATATTAGATAGAAGTAATGTCGAGAGGAAGGTAAATGTTTGAATTGTGTTGTTAAATATTTTAACTTGGATGAAAGTTGTAATTGGAACAGACAGTTTTGGATGGTACTTGTTGTAACGACTCTGGTTTTAGATGGATATTGAAAGTCGTGTGGTACTATGTGTGTACATGAGAGAATGTGTATTGGATTCTTGGATGTTGTGTATCGTTGATGAAGTTGGAATTAAGGGAATATGCGTTGGACCTTGGACGTTGTATATAAATGGCGAGGTTGGAAATAATTAGATTCAAGAGACGTTTGCAAGCCATAGAGAGTTAGTAGAGCAGTATGCTGAGGTAACCTTGAGCACAAGGTAAAGGACACTGTTGTGGTTGGGTAATGATGATTTATGCCACCATTATGGTTGATGGCTATCTATTGACAAATTGAGGAACTGATCAACCTTAATCTCTTGTTGATAGTAGATGAAATCATGTTGGATGGAATAGACGTCTCTTGCAAACTAAAATTGTATGTACAATGAATTGTTTGGAGTGAGCCAAGGGCTAAAGGATTATTTTAATTAGTTGATGCAGATTCCTATATAAGAAGATAACGCAGACTCGAGGATGTTAGTATGAGATTGTGAGTTGATCGGTGAATAGTGTGGAAACTCATAGTGGTGTTCGGGATAACTCGAGTTTTGATTTGTGATGGATCAAGAATCTGATTGAAATGAGACTTGAAGCATTATGGAGATGATCCAAGGAGTAAGTGAATGGAAATGCAAGACCATGATTTGACCAAGGATGTCAGATAGAGAATAGTGGGGGCCAATATGTCTTAAAGTGTATATAGGGAGTATGAATCGTATCTTCCATACTTGTTTGGATAAGTTAAAATTGGTGTTCGTTGTAGATATTCTGATCTGTTATAAAATCAGAAGGAGAGCGAGTAGAGTATTTGAAATTTGAGTTACAATTATTGAAAGAGGTGAAGTTATATGTTAAGTTATCAAAGTGTGATTTTTGGTTAGTAAAGATGAGTTTACTTGGTTATGTTAATTCAGAATAGGGTGTATGAATAAATTGTTTTATTATGAGTAGGGATTGATGAATTGGTTGTAGGATTGGTTTGGTTAATGTGCATAGGTTAAGTGTGGAGTATTGATGAAAAAGTTGTGGTTAATTGGTGTTAACAACTATTTGGAAAGTGTTAAATCTCAGCAAAGGATGGATTTTATCGCTGGGTTTTTTTTTTTTGCATAATTCGCAGTTTTCTCTTAGCGAGGGATGGTCGTTGCTTAGGGTGGACTGGCAGTGAAAAGATGACTTTCTTGTTGAAATTATTTGGACACATGTATCCTTATGTTGTTGCAATGTTGTTATGTGTTTAAGATGAGTTTGGGCAGTATGTTAATACAAGATGGTAAAGTTGTAGCTTATGTTTGGTGATAATCGAGAATTCGTGAAAGTATTTATCCTATTCAAGATTCAGAATTGTTGCGGTTGTAATTATGTTGAATATTCTGAGGTATTACTTTTATGGATATGGGTTCGAAGCATTTAATAATCGCAAAAGTGTATAATACCTATTTGGTTGGAATTTCCGATGACCTTGATGGTCGAAAGTTTGATGTGAACTTGGTAGACTGATGGGTGCTAGTAATCATAGTGCGTAATAGAAGCGTGGTGTATCACATTTGTTCATACGTAGGTAACCGCGATGTTAATAGTTTGGTTACGTCGATGTTGTGTTATGGGATTTTGTGTTCTTATCTTTGTGGTTGCCTCGTTACCTATGCTGATGGTTCGAGTGCGAGTAGCTAATTCCTAGAATGGGGAATTAGGGGAGTGTTGCCTATGGTGATGGTAACGGTCGTGTTGTGTTCTGGTTTATAGTGAACTTGTGTGTTCTTAACTTGGTTATTCTTTGTATCTTGAGTTAGTCGTCGAGTGTATTGCATAGGCATTGCATCTTGTTTTGTTGTCGTTGATAATAAAGTTTGTTGTTTTGTCTTATTTATGGTGTTGCCTTTCATAGCATAGGAGATGATTAATTGGTTGTAAGGGTGTGTCTGGAGTAGTTCGTATCCGATAAATTTTCGAGGACGAAAATATTCTAAGTGGGGGAGAGTTGTAACACTCCGTTTTTATTTTGATTATTATTTGTGAATTAACTAGGAATTGAAATAATTAATTGTGTGTTTTGGTGTGTATTCGTTGTAATTTTGTATCCATGGTAAGGGATAGTCGCCTTAAGAAGAAGACTTTAAGGTAGTAGGGGTGTGTGACCAAAAGTGTAGAGATTGGTGGTGTGGTGAGCAAAACTAATTAGACTATGTTAGTTATTATATATTTAATTATAATATTAGGAGGATATTGATTTAAATAATATTGAGTGGATAATTAAAATAGTGGATAATTGGAGGGTGTAACTAATAATATTAGTAAAAGTGATATTATTATGGTTAGCATTATTATTATTATTACTACTATTATCATTAGTATTATTGTCATTATTATTATTATTATGAGTATCATTATTATTATTAAGATTATTATTAGGTAAAAATAAGAGTTTATTAATGATATTGTTAGTGGGAGATAAATAAGGAGTTAGTTGAGAGAAATAAGGAATAAATAAGTTTTAGGTGGAATTAGTGGGAGGTTAACAAAAAAAGAAAAGGGAAAACAACAAATTTATCACGTAAGAACGACTGAGAGGAAGAATAAGAGGGAGGCAAGGAAAAATCTTCATCATCAATTCTCGCAGAATTTTATCAGGAATTCAGGTAAGGGTGGGTTCGATCCTTATAATCGGGTATGAAATTCGATACTTTGAGTCGGGTTGATTTGGGTAGTTTGGTTGATATTTTATTTGTTGATTTTGTGACTATTATAAAAATTTACTGTGAATTGATTGTTATGGAAACCTACTGTCAATTGATTGAGTGGAAGTGGTGTTGCAATGTTGTTGAGTTATGGATTATAAATAAATAAATTAAATATGAAATTTATGTTTGAAGCAGTGTTAAGAAGAAAAGTTTTTCTGGAAAAGAAAAATGAATTGAATTAGGAAGAAGATGGAAATTGGGGGGGGCACATGGATGGCGCACGCCATCCTCTCTTTTTTCCTCATTTAATGGCTTATTTTTATTAATTTCACCAATTAATTCATTATGAAGATCATTAGTAGATTAAACTTCAATTAAATTATTTATATAATTCATTAGTATATTAAACCATACACTTAGAAGATTAGAAACATTGTTAACTCAGAATGTCATTATTTTATCAATGAATTAGTATCTGTATTAAATGATTCATTGCAGGAGTCTTATAATGAAGAAGAACAAAATAACTGTAACTAGTTAGAATTTTGACAGAAAATGCAGATTTAATAGATTAGTAGAAACAGTGGCAGTAGCATGAATTCCATAGTGTAACACGGTGGGAGAACTGACTTTAGTAATGTTGCGGATAGCAAGAGTCGCCACCGACTTTTATTTTATCCAAAAGGAAAGGGTATAAAAGAACAGGAAAGACCTTAAGAGATATTTTTGGGTCCGGGGGGTAGGTTATTTAAAGGGAAGGTGTTAGCACCCTTTACATCCATGGTTATCCATGGGCTCTTAGTTACTTAGCTCACTTTTGAATTGTTTTTGAAAGTGTAGTGTGTGAATAGAAAAATTTTCATAATAGTTAATAATGATCCATGTACGGATGCGTAAAAACTTGTTTTTGAAAATTTGTTTGAAATTTGTTAAGTGTTTGAAAAATGGAGTGAGCAAGCAACTAGGAGGTACCTACCCTAAATTTTTAGTCTTTCTTGTTCTTTGTCCTTTAATTGGTAAGACTATCCCTACTATTAAGGAGTAGGTAGTCATTACCTTGGATGTTAGGGACAAATAAGGGACATTTGTTTATGAAGGCAACTGTAGGGTGTATTAAGCATTTAGGAGGGACTATCATCATTATTCGAAAAGGGGCTTGATTTTTTAAAGGCAACCATTAGGGACTTGATGATTTTTCTTTTAAGGGACTTGCTTTATACACCCCACTTGACCTTATGATTAGGCAACATTGAGGGATAACCTTAGAAAGTGTGAGATGGCGATCAGCGATCGACTTACGTGTGTGAGTGTTCATATTCATATATTTATCTTATTAAATTAGTCATTCTAAATTAATTTTAAAGCACAAACATGTTATCACTCCCTATAGTTACTAACCATAACAATTATAATAAAGTAAATAAAGTACGGAAATATAAATCTACGCTATTACATGGCTTAGGGGCAGTTACAAAATAATCGAGCAAGAAAAATAAATTACAATATAATAACCTATACATTTTTCTAATAAGACAAATAAAATAAGAATTAAATATAAAATACTAAAGCAACATTAAATAAATAAAAAAAGAGAATAACAAGATACAAAATATTAAAATAAAATATTAGGGTTAAATAAGTTAGATTTTTTTTTAAATAAGTTAGAAATTAATTAAAAGAAATAATATGTTTAAATAGTAATAAGAATAAAGTATTTACAAAATATATAAAAAAAAATTATTATGAAAATATTCTAATTAGGGTTTAAGTTTATTAGGATTAATAAGAAAATTAGGGTTTTAAAAAAAAAATAATTGGATTTTTTTAGGTAATTAAAGTTTTAAATATTTATTTACAAATTATATATATAACAAAATTAATACTATAATAAAGATTTTTAGAAAGAATAATTAATATTTATTTACAAAAATATTTTATAATATAATATACTTAAATTAAAATTGGAGTTATAATTATAAAAATAACTAAGTTTTTTTTATTTAATATTTTAAAAGATATTAGTTAATATTAATAATAATAATAATAATTAATAATTAAAAGAATGAGAAAAAGGAAAAAAACAATGACCAAAATGCAGCAGCTGGGTATTGAACCCACAACCCTGAGTTTTCAACCAACAACATCCATCCACTGGGCTATGCTTGCGCAGGCATTCACTATCTGAAACAAGATCTATATAAAATAAGATAAAAGCTAAAAATAAGAGAAGAAAAACCAGTCATAAAAATAATTGGGGGAGACTGGATTCGAACTCGCTCCCCCAGGCTTCACAAGGCAGGGTTCTGGCCACTGGGACACGCACCTGCGTGTGATAAGGAATTGGAAAAAAAAATATAAAATAAATCAAATTTTTGAATATGAAAAATGCGCGCCACACGTCGTCTTCCTCCTCCGTCCGTCACCTTAGACTTCTACCTACGGTTTTCCGTCACTAAAGGTTTTAGTGACGGATTTTTGTCGTCACTACAACCCCTGCGTATTCCAGCAATGCAAATAACATGAATAAATTAATTTTAAGGGTTCAAGTCAGTTAATATGAGGTCTATAAGTCCAGAAAGCGCATTGATTTCACATGAAATTGCTCCAATCTTTGATTCCTAAATTTGAACTCATAAACCCTAAACATGGTGAAACCTCATCCCAGCATCAAAATTCAAAATAAAACATCCAGAAACGATTGTTATCACGCCCTGAATACGAATCAAACGCCAAAAACAATTTATGTTAAGCGCAACATATGAAATCGAAACTCATGACAAACATGAAAAAACAAGGTTCGGTTAGTGTGATATGTCATGAATTTGATGGTATGGATCAATGCAATAGGTTATGGGAACATCCAGGATCCATTTGCAATCCTTAAACAACCTGAAAAACACCTGAAACTTGTAAACCGAATCTTGAATTTCTTTGGTTTTTTTGAATCTGAAAGTGCCTCCTCTTGCCCAATTTTTCGTCCCTCTCAATGGCTGCACTCTTAGGTATATATAAGGAGTGTAATTAGGTCAGAAAAGCTGGGCCTTATTCATAGATTTGTAGTTGCTTGATATCAAAGAAATCTCATCACCATAATTGTCCAAAAATCCAATATTCTCTTGCTCTTTTTGTCTTACACGAATTTGGACAATATATAATCATGTTAAATGGCTTTGATGACTTTCTAGAAGAAGAATCATATTTAAATATTGATTTTTTGATTTTATTTTGATTTAATATGTATTTAAATGAATAAAATTCAAATAAATATTAAATAAAATAAAATAAATCAGAAATTATATGGGTTGGGTCGTGCTTGGTGTTATAGTGAAGTTTGAATCACAAGATTGCAAGCCCATTTGGAAGAATTTAGTTTTAAGACCCTATTTTCTTCATACACCACTCCAAAATTTCCCAACTTTGCAAGGGCACATATCCTTCAATTTTAATGCTATGAGGGTGTTCTTGGACATTTTGGAAAGCTTGAAGAGTCCTCTAAACAACCCCACTGGTTTCATGTCCATATCATTTACCAATATCAAGTTATGCCCTTTTGAAGTTGTTGACTTTTTGTTGACTTTTGAAATGACCTATAATGTCTTAGCTCATACCTTCCAAATGAAGCATTTTTGGGCTTGGCTTGTGAGACACAAAGTTGTAGAGAATTAAATTTCCTTCAAAATGAGCTTTGAATGGAGACTTGGTGATGAATCATGTGAAAGTTATGGCTGGTCAAAGTTCAGTTGACTTTTACTAAGGAAACCCTAATTTAGAAACTCCTGATTCTTGATGATCTGAAATCTCCTTGATGAATCATGATCAACCCTTGATAAAATGATGAATTTTACTTCATATACTTGATGTTGGCAAAAAATCATGAAGTTTGACTTTGGTTTGACCACAGTTGACCTCAGTTTGACTTTTTAACTGCATTGACTGATTTTGACTTATCTGATCATCTGACTGAGCAAATTTTTGAGAAAAGTCTTGAAACTTGTCATGGGGGTTCTTATACACATATAAGATGTTATGAAACTCACTTGAGGTCTTGGAAGTCCATTTAGCCTGATTAAAGTCAAAACCCTAGTTTTGGATGCACTACTTAGGAGGTGCATTGTCTGAGGGGATTGTCAACTCTTTTGACCAATTGTGAACTTTGTGAACCTTGTGAACCATCATAAAATGTCTTGTGAATCTCATGGGAGGTTTTGTGAAGCTTGTGAACCTTGTGAACCTCATAAAGTGGCTTTGTAGACCTCATGAGCCTCAGGAAAACTTTGTAATCATTGTGAATCTTGTGAACCTTGTGAACCTTCAAGAAGTAACTTGTAGACTACATGAACCTCAAGAAAGGTATTGAAAGTATTGTGGAACTTGTGAACCTTGTGAACCTTCATAAAGTAACTTGTAGACTTCATGAACCTCATGAAAGGTCTTGTAAGTGTTGGGAACTTGTGAACCTTGTGAACCTTCTTAGAACACAAAGTCTTGTATTGTGAGGGCAAATTTTGGGGTGCAACACATAGCAGATAATTTTAGCAGAACATAGAAAATCTCAATTTTATAATAAAGTTGTACTAATCACACTAAGTAGAAAATAGTGTGGAATTAGTCGGTTTAGCCGAATTAGGCGAAAAACGAAGTTGATCGGATTTTAATGAAATTCGTTGGGTTAAGTCAGGTAATATTATAGTTGATTTTGATGAGTTATTTTGTTGGAATTATGTTGTAAACTGTTGATACAGGTACGACTGAGTTGTTAAGTTGTTCCGGTTACGGGAAATATGAAAGTTACTAAGTTGTAGGCTTCATAAGCCAAAGTTGAATATAAGTTGATTATGTTGTAAACGTTGTTGTGTTGCTATTATTGTTATTTTGTCGAAGTTTTAAAGTCGTGTATGCATTTAAGTCATTTGCATTTGTCGGAGCCGTTGCTCACACCATGTTGGCCTGGATTGGCAGTTTAAGTTGAAAGTTGAAGGCTTATGCCTTGATGCCTCGATAACCTGGCAATTATTAAGTTGGGAGTTTTTAGTTCGAATGGTACCACATGCATAATTAGTCGAGTCGCATTAAAGTTATATTCTTGTTGGGTTATTTGTGTTGATGTTTGGTTGGAGTTGTGAAGTGGTGTTTGTTTATGGTCCTTATTTATTGTATTGTTTTTCATATACTGCTTATAATTATCGTAACTCACCCCTTCTGTTGAATGTTGTCCGTATGGGCAACGTGCAGGTAATCCTGAGGAGTAGCCGGTTACCATTAGTCGAGTCAGTGGTCAGTCGCTCTGATACGTAGCACTCGGGGGGGATTGACGCGTGTTTTTATTATTGCCAAATTTTATTTAGTTGAAGAACTTAGAGTTGCTTCTTTCTTATTTTAAAGTTGTTATTAGGTTGAACAAAAATGCTATGAGTTGTGATGTGAATCCGCTGCGTAAGATTTTATGAAGTTCATTTATTTTAGTAAACTAAAGTTGTTTTATGTTATTATGAAAAGTACTATGTATTAAGTATGACTTCCTTAAGTTGAAATTTGTTTATAGTTGAAAATGTGATATCCCGTTTTGTGGAAAGTTTTTATAAACTTTGATTTCAGTTATATTCGCGGTTAGAAAACGGGGTGTTACAGTGGTCGAGCATCCCAACGCTTGTGAAAGTAATAGCTTTACCACTTGGAGGCCAGTTGGACCCATCAAGTTGATAACCAAGCCCAAACTTGTCATCTTTCTTCTCTAATTCCAGCAACTTGCCCCAACCTTGGGTGCTTCCCGACTGAACTACTTCCTTAGCCTGCTTGTAGGAGTGAATGGAGGTACCTTCTTTCTCACTGCTTCTCTCTACTGGAGTCAAAATGCTGACATTAACCGCTTCGAAGGCCTGACACAGCGTCTCATGGATCTCTCCGTCCATCTCCACATATTTGAAAGTTGATAAGTGGCTCACAAAGATATCTTCCTCTCTGCACACAGTGATTACTTGGCCGTCAACCACGTACTTTAGCTTTTGATACAAAGTGGAAGTTACTACTCCGGCAGCATGAATCCATGGACGTCCTAGTAAGCAACTATACGCGGGCTGAATGTCCATGACGTAGAAGGTGCTCTTGAATACTTGAGACCCTATTTTCACACGTAACTCAACTTCTCCGAACACTGACCTTCTGGACCCATCAAAAGCTTTAACTATCAAATCACTGGGTCTTAAGACGATACCATCGACATTCAGCTTCATTAATGCTTTCTTCGGGAGTACATTAAGGGAAGAGCCTGTGTCAACTAGGACATGCGACAAAACAGCACCTTTACACTCCATAGTAATATGCAGTGCTTTGTTATGGTTACGGCCTTCTGAAGTAAGGTCTCTATCTGTGAAGCCCAACCCGTGGCTTGCATTCACACTGCCCACTACAACTTCTAGTTGATTAACAGTTATTTCTTGAGGAACGTATGCCATCTGCAACACTTTCAGCAAGGCTTCTCTATGTGCTGGAGAACACATCAGCAAAGACATAATTGATATTTTGGACGGCGTCTGGTTCAACTGTTCAACCACCTTATAATCACTCTTTTTAATTATTCGCATAAATTCCTCCACTTCTTTCTCAAAGGCACCCTGTCCAGCAGCAGGAGTTGTCGTTTCTTCAGTCGCTGTTTGCTTTCCTTTAGCCTTTGCTGCAGCTTCAGCCTCAGGATCTCCTCTCAGAACTGGGGGAGCAAATAGGCGACCACTTCTCGTAAAACCTCCAACCCCTCCGACGTTCACTACAGTCGGGTCAATTACTACTGACTTACTCTCAACCTTTTGTCCTTCCATGTACACATCTGAGCCGTAATTCCATGGAATGGGCTTATCATTCGTATAAGGAACAGGCCCAGGAACAGTGATAGTAATAGGACTGACTTCATGAGTATAAATAGTCACAGGTTCTCTTCTAGCAGGCATCTCAGCTGGGTCATAAAAGATGGTTATAGTGGACACACAATCACCTTTATTATCAACTTTGTCAAACTGCAATGATCCTTCATCAATCAGATTTTGCAACCCCATCTTCAGGTTTTCACAACCGTTCACTGAATTCAAACACATCTCACAATCAGAACCACATCCCGGAAACACTTGTCCTTTTAACAGCCTTTCTTTCACTACCAACAGCGGAGTCTTCACTTCTTCTATGCTCAGAATCAAACTTAACCTCTCACCATCCTCAACAACATTTATTCTAGCCCCCCCCCCCCCCATGGTTCGGAATAGGGTTTGAAGTAACATTAGGCGGTGGTGCAAAGTTAATCGCCTTGGAGTCGATCAAATCTTGAACTTTATGCTGTAGCGCCCTGCACTTCTCAGTTGAGTGCCCGGGTGCCCCTGAATGGAATGCGTATCTAGCATTGGCATCGTACCCCACTGGAAGCTCTCCAGGTGGTGGTGGTGCCAGTGTTCTCAATTGTATCAAATTTAGGTCTAGCAATCTCTGCAGCAATGCAGTATATGTCATGGGAATTGCTTCAAGCACTCTATTAGCCGGACGAGCTTGTCTCGGCTGATAAGGTCTTTGTTGATAGTTGTTACGTTATGGTTGTTGTTGTTGTTGTTGTTGAGTCTGTACCTGGTGCACAAGACTGGAAGGGATAGTGACAGCTGCCACCTGCTCATATGATCTTCTATATCCTCGGCCCCGTCCCATGCCAAACACAGCATTGGTTTCACCTTCCCTTCTTCTTGGGGGTCCGTTGAAAGCTTTTATTACGCCACTCGAGCTGTTTGCACTGGTATCCTGAATCTTTCCCATCTTAAACAGAGTCTCGACCCTCTCGCCAGCTATTACTATATCATTGAACTTGGTAGCCGAACAGGACGCCAATCTTTCGATAAACACCCCTTGAAATGTCCCCATGAACATATCAGCCATCTTATTCTCCAGCAATGGTGGTTGCACTCTGGCAGCGAGCTGACGCCACCTTTGAGCATACTCTTTAAACCCCTCCTTAGCAGTTTGAGACATGTTTTGCAGTTGAGTGCAATTTGGAGCCATGTCCAAATTGTACTGGTATTGATTCACGAACGCCTCTGCCAAGTCCTTCCAGCTCTTAATGTTGACCCTACTTAGCTTCATATACCATTCCAAGGAGGCCCCAACCAGGCTGTCCTGGAAATAGTACATCCATAGCTTCTCATCTTCAGTATGGGCAGCAATCCTTCCTACAAAGGACTGGAGGTGAGTCTTTGGACACGTTGTGCCGTTGTACTTCTCAAAAGTCGGGACCTTGAACTTGTAAGGGATTCTAACCCCTGGACCAAGCCTAAGTCACTAATGTCGAACCCCAAAGAGTTCTGAGATTGAATGGCCCTGATCTGTTCAACCATCTCTTCAAATTTATAGTTCATTTCAGCCCCTTGGCCTTCAGTTTCGTCCAGCAGAGTAAATTGTTCGTCTTGACTGTCCATCTGTACGTTGTTCAACCCATCATTGATAATGGTGACCCTTGGCTGTGCTACAGGGATTTCAACTTGACGGGCGCCCGCACCGTTACGATTACCTCCATCAGTAGTACCGTTGTTCCTGTCTTGATTATTTTCAACCAACTCACGTAGACGTTCTTGATTCTGACCCATTCCTTCCATAAGAGTCATAAAATTGTCCATCCTCAGTCTCAAGTCAGCTAAATCATCTTGCATTTGATCCATGACTCTTTCTCTGTTGACTCTTGTGGGATATCTGTGTATGATCAGCTGTTCTCGAACCTTCCTGGGAGCTATAGTGCCTGAAAGGACATAAACGTTAGAAACTGAAGCACTACCTGCAAAACAAACAAACACGTTATATGCATGCAATGTAACTGCTCATGTTTCCAAGTTTTAAGCATTTACATGCCCCAGTTCTGGTATTTGCTCCAGATAACCACTTTGAGTATTAGTTTTCAATCTTTCCCTTTGAAGAGTGTTCAGATCTTAGCAGTATCAGACAAACAAGTCTTGCATATTCAGAAATGGTAATTTGCATATTAACACTGTATATCATGGACAACCCACTGCCGGCCAAAAGTTAGAGCACAAACAAAAATTCCCCGAAGGGTTACAAATCATTATATGAACAAAAGACAAAAGATAAAGCAAGACTCCTACAACAAGCCTGTAGGTAATCTGAACAAAATAAAGAAACTAAACTAAAGACCTAGGTTCTTCTGCAACCACCTCTGTCCTATTCTTCTTCACACCTGCTCTCAGCTTGAGCTCTTCAATCTCCTTCAATGCCTCCTCCAAGGCTATCTGGCTTTGTGCCAACTGTTGAGTCTTTTCCCTTCGTATGTTGTGGACTTGTTCCACTTCTTCCTTCTTGAAGACCATTTGTACCTCAAAAAACTCCTCTTTTTCTTTAAACTTCTGCTGCTTCTATTCCCTTTGGCCTTGCAACCAAACAATGGACTGACGAGCTTCCTTGAGATTCTTCAAAGTCTTTTTGCATTCCGCTTCTCTTTTTGCCTCCATCAGACCCAATCTTTGAAAATAAGCTTCCCTTCCAGCAAAGTCTTTCTCTTTAGCTTCCAAGGAGGATTGCATCTTCTGCAGCTTCCCCTCTGCTTCATTCTTGGCCCGGTTGGCAAGATGGTATAAGTTGACCATTTCAGCATTCTCCACTCGGACTTCATGCTGTTGAGCTTCCAATTTCTTATACTCTTCAAGGGAGACAGTACTCTGACATGGCACTTCCTTTGGATATAATGGAGCTTCTACTGAGAACGACATGAGAACTTCCTCTACACGCTTCTGCAACCATGTAGCAAAAGGAGGATAGGTCTTGGGATCTACTCAGCCAAAGTCTTTCTTACCCTTCCTCATCCTGTGAGCCCAAGCCTGAGATGCTTTCATAACTAACTCCTTGTTTCCCTCCACAGGAAAATACAAAGACTCAGCAAATTCTTCCATATTTAGTGGATCTCTCAAAGGATAACCAAATTGCTTCCTGACTAATGTTGGATGATAACTGATCACACCCTTCCTTCCTAGCAAAGGCACTTGAGCAAATCTTCCACAACTGACCATCAACTCCTTTCCCAGCAGATCTCTTTCATATCCCCAAGCTATATCCTCAGAAGTTAGCCCCATCAGCCTTCTATACCATCTCCACTCATCTTTCATCTCCTTGAAAGCACCTGATTTTGGCAATTGCCTGGCAAACCACTCAGCAAACAATGAAGCACAACAGCCCACTGGTCCACCTCTACCTTTCTCATTCCGGTAGTGAACGCTGTAGTAGAAATCTCCCAACAGAGTTGGCACAGGATTGCCTTTAGCAAAGATAGAGATCACTTCCAAGCTCACAAACTCTTTCTCTCCCGGGAACAAGCTAGACCCATACACCATCAAAGCCAGCACAGCACCAAAATCCCCCCATTTACCCTCTTTAGCATATTCCTCTGCCTCTGGTATAAGCATCTTCTAAGGGAGTCCTCTGCCTTCACTGTCTTTCAGAGCCTTCTTGATTGTAGCAGCTGGTAAACGACAAACCTTGGCTATGTCTTCTTCCTTAAGAACCACCTCAGACCCATAGAAAGGCAGGGTATCTCTGACTGGAACGCCCAAAATGCTGGAAATCTCTTCCAAGGTAGGAGCCAAGATGTAATCTGGAAACCCGAAACACCGCAGCAGGGGATCATAAAACTGAAGCAAGGTGTGCAAGCTGTCCTTCTGGTCTGCATTAGGTTTGTCCATGAACTTCAATATCTGGCCATACCTCTTCCTGAAATTCCCCAAGACTTGGTCATTCATCAATCCTGCTAATTTCTGAACACTCCTGACTTCAAGTTGAAGAAAAGTATAGTGAACATTCTTTTTCCTTGTAATTCTTTTGACTTCTTCCATCTGGAGAGCTTAAGATTACTAGAACTGGGTGTTGACTATGAACAATAACCTGAAAAATGGAAACATAAATAGTCAATGCAAGAATGATGTAATGCAAATGCAATGCAGGCATATGATCAATCTGGGACCATCTGGATACTGGACACTGAACATAAGGACCCTCTGATCAACTGCAAACCAAGATCCTCTGAGTCACAACCCTCTGATAGAAATTCTCAGAACCATAGCACCAAGAAAACCAGAACCAGAACCATAAGGACCAAATCTCAACAAGGACCACTGATAATGAGGGTATGTAGAGGCCAAGGGTTCCTGCAAACCTGTAAACCCCTCCCAATCTCACTGGTATGCTCCGGGTCAAACATCACGGACTCTCAAAGCCGAATAGCAATAATACTTTCACCATTTCCGAGAAATGGCTCATGACCAGATCAGGGAATCGGTTTGGCATTATATACTACGCAGGGAGGCCTCAGCTGAGTCCGGGAAGACAAGGTCATCCTATGTAAGTCCCAGGTGGGCCCTCAGATGCGAATGGGTTTGCCACAAAATGTGGTCTGCCACTGTCATCACTAGAGAGGGATGTTTCCACAAGGTTCTCAATGATCAGTCCCCAGCTGCACATAACTGTCAAGGTTATGAAATGAGCGAGGAAGATCCCCAAATCAAGACATTTCCAAGACGGTCGCAAATCTGGGCGTGGAACTCACTACTACCCCCATGATAAGATCTCATGAGGCCAAAGTGGAACCACTCTAAGTTCTAGGGTGCACTCGAGCCGTGGTAATGAGCTCATATCTCAGAAACAGTATCACCCAAACCCACCAAACAGAAGATCCAGTCCAGACAGTCCAGTATATAATATGATGCAGAAAATAAATACTGAAAACTGTAAATAAAATTGTAAATAAACTACAGTAAAATACAACAAGCAACAACACACAATCAAACACCCAAAGAAACAGAAACAAACAAGCGCTAGGAGAGACTCTCAGGGGAACCAGAGATACTCTGGTTAGGATGCCCCAGCAGAGTCGCCAGCTGTCGCTCCTCGGATTTCCATCCTGGTACAAACGCGAAAGTGGCGCAGAAAAGAATAGAGTCTCCAGCCAGGCATTTTTATCCGAAGGAACGGGAATGGTAATGTTGCACAAACCAAAAGAAAGAAGAGGAAAGACACGGGTCCTACGAACCAAAGAGACTGAGTTCGGGAGTCGATTACGACCTAGGAAGATATTAGCACCGCAGATCGTCCGCCGTACCCGACGGGATCCACGCTTGCAAAGAAACTGTTTCAAAGGGTGAAGAAATGAAAGTTGCTGCAAAACTGAAACTGGAACTGGGAAAGAAAAGAAAATAAAAGGGAACTGAAAAAAGAAATGAAAAGGAAAAATGTAGGGAAAATAAAGAGTGTGCTCGAACGGTCCCTACCCCGCTGCCTACGTACCTCATCTGGACAATGAGGATCAGAGTCGCCGTAGTTCCCCTAACTAGGGGTAGAAAAGATGGCTTGTGAATTAAGGCTTGAACTGCCTATGTCAATGCTCAGGTGTTGCAGGCTCGGACGACGAGTGCGTAACCGTCTAGCAAAATGACAAGTATGAGAAAGTTCGCGTACGGAGCGAAGGAGATGAGAAAAGAATTCCCGAAGGAAAGACGCTTATTGTTTGTTTGTGTTTTTTAGAAGCTTTTATGAGTGTGTCACAAGAAAGTGAACTCAAGCTCTTTTCCATGGAATGTGCACTTATCACTACATTCCAAGATGGAATAATAGAACAAGCACACTCAAGTAAGGAGAAGATCCCCAAAACTTGAATCCAGAGATTATGGCTTAAGCTCACTAACTCATTAACTTATTAAGTGTTTTTGGTATTTACAATGAAGAAGTGTGTTTTATGATTTTCTTGGTGAAGATGATATCCTGATCAAACTTGTGCATCGCAAGACAAGCTTGTACTATCCCAAGATGGGAAGACTACAAGTGTCTCATGGGATAAGGCTATTGCTCAAGGTATCACTTCAACCTTTATTAAGTGTATTCTTTAGGGTTTTTGAGATGAGAAGAGAAGAGAACCAAAGGATCACAAAGGTAAAATACTAATGGGGGACTAATGAATCCTAATTGTTGTCATGTAATGGTAATCCTAGGTTAGTGAGGTTTGAATCCTATAGAAGAAAGAAAGAAGAAGAGAAGAAGAAGAAAGAATAATGGAAGAGGGAGGAAGTAAGGCCTAAGCCCAACAAACACAAGGTTAGAACAAATAATAATAAGAAGATAAAAGATAAGATTTGGAGATGTGGGAATCACATCCACACCTCTCACTTACCAAAGCCCCTGAAATGGTTAGTGACACAAGTATAAAGGCAATAAAAATGAACAAAATGTCATACCAAAGCCATACAACCAGAAGTGAAGTCATACACATAAACATCCAATGCAAATACAAGTCACAAGAATGAGAAGAGAACCACACAACCCACTTGAAGCAACATGAACTACCATGGTAAAACAAAGCAAACATGAGAAGATGCAAAGCAAAATAAACAAATTACAAACTCAAGGTGCAAGACCAGAACCCTATTCATGTTAGAAAAGTGCCTAAGAAGCATGGGAGATGAAGAGAAGGAGGGCACATTGGCAAGAAATTACCTTATGAGAAGGAAGAAGCAAAGGAAGTGAGGTGGACATACATAAGTATGGAAGAACTCCAAAGGCAAACAAATTACAAAATTTCCAAGACACAAACCACAACCCAAGATCAGAGAGGTATCAATATCCTAATAAGGATCTAAACAAGTTGAAGAAGTTGGCACAAGTGCCCTTCTAGGCTAAGGAGAGAACAAATGATCCAAAAGAGACAAAGTGGGACAAGTCAAGAATAAAAATTCAAAACAAATCAAGTGAGCATTCAAAAATTCCACAACTTTGCACAAATGACCTTCAATCATACCATAACAACATGCCAAAAGGAGGGAATGAAATTCAGAAGCTAAACAAGTTAAATGAGGATACAAACATGGATTAGGGTTAAATGACTTCACTCACAAGTTAGATACCACAATCAATTAACCAAAATTCTAAAAATCATAACAAAAATCATCAATACAGTACACTTCATCATGAATCCAGAGCAAAATGAATCAACCAAAAATTCAAAATAGTGACCAAAATAGAAAATGGACAAGACAGCATGGTTCAAAATGAAATAAAATGAATTAATTAAAAGGAACAATTAATTTCCACGTGAAAAATAAAAATAAATGGAAAATAAAAATGTCAAAAATTAGAGAAAACTCAAAGAACCTTTCATGATTTTTTTTTATAATTTTTGGAGACCTAAAACTAATTTTAAAAATTAAAAACCAAACTGAAAATAAAATGGAAATAAAAAGAAATAAAAATAAATGGATGAGGCTGGGGGTGCGAATAGAAATCCTTTTCAGTTCAAAACTCAATGGGCTCAAAGTCAGGGGGTGGGAACAACAATCCAGGCCCACTAGGCTCAGCGCAGTTTATAATAGTTAGGGTGGAAATTCAATTAATCAGGAAAATACATGGGCCATTAGATCAAGTGAACGTCTCAGATTGGTCAACTCATTAAACAAAGTAAACATATTAATTGGTCAGAATGAGAGAACATGGTAATTATTGTGTGGTGAGAGACATATGGATTAATTCAGAAATAAAAATGAGAAAGAAACACGTGAGAGGGAGCACACATTTTTAATGCGCTGGCATGATGTGGTGCATCCTGATCAAATATCCTAGGGCTGTGAGATCATCTTCTCCAATTATCATTTCCAGAATCCGGTGACCGAAGCCCTAGCTCCGGCACCGGAAAACTCAAGCTCAAGAACAAATCATCAAATAAATGGATCAAACACTCCAGATTATACAATTAAGACATGCTGATTTCAAATATGGTCATGAAATTCACAATGGATCAATGGATCAAACGGATCGAAGCAAAACAGTTCTAACCATAAAACTTCAAATCATCACAAAACACTCAATTCTCAAGCATTTTCAAATCTAAAAGGTGCAGAATACTCAGCATATCACAAAGATCATGATGCATACATCAAAAACCATTTCTAGATCCATGTATTTCAGAGCATACCTGAGATGGAAACACTTCAAAATCACCAAGATAAGGCTCCAGATGCTGCAGATCTACTCCTTTTGATCTCCTCTTGCAAAATAAATGCAAGAGGAAGCTTGAGAGAGCTTGAATCTGAAGCTTCGAATCAACCTGCCCTTGAATGGCACCTCTTCAATCCTTCACTTTCAGCTTGAATGAGTGGTGGATTAGTGATCCTTATGCCTCAAGGATTCAGAATATGTGATTTGTTTGTGAAGAGAGTGAGAGAATGAGGAGATTCAAAGAGAAATGATTGAGTGCAAGAAACTTTGGAATGAACAAATGTGATGGATCTGGGGTGAAATGAAACCCTAGTTTTCTTATATATGATCTCAATATTCAATGCTGAAAGAATGAGGGAAAGTGCACGTGAGAGGAGAGTGTGAGAGTGAAATTGCAAAACTTGCAAGATTTGTGTGATGAGGTGATTTGATCGTACATTTCCCTCTCTCTTTGAACATGTGGGATCACAATCCTGCCCTTGATTCAAAACAGAAATCATCTTGACCCTTGGATGTGAGGGTCATGCATTTCTCATGTTCATGCATTTTTTCACCTCATGAAATATTCTTCTTCTCATGCACGAATTTGGTAATATTTTTGGAGCAAAATGAACTCTTTGCAATTCTTTGCAAGTATGTGACCTCATTTGGTTCATAACATCACTCAAAAATAAGTTTCATGAAGTTTTGCACTTGGAGGATGCTTGAAATCCATGCCATGCCCTAAAAATCCATCAACTTTCGAAGGGCATTCCTCTCAAACCATGAGGGCTATGAAAATGCTCTTGTAATTTTTAAAAATGGGAGGCTTTAATCTTCAACTTTCATGTTTGATGGCAATCCATTTGAAGCTTTTTTCACCAAGTTATGCTTGCTTGAAAATTAGGGCAAAATGTTACTAAAAATGGAAATTCTCATTACCAAACTTATGCCAATTTTGCAAAACACCTCAAAACCTCTTGATTCTTGATCTTTGATCTTGCCAAACCTCTTTTAAGGTTATAAGAACATCCCTTGGCTTGAAAATTAGGGTTGGACCCTTTGAAATCTCACAGTTGACTTTTAGAATGCACAGTTGACCAATTTCTTCATTTACAAGCAACTGAAGAAATACTTGACTTCCACAAGGAATTTTCTCACCAAATTTCATCCCTAGGATCCTCTTAACATATGATAGACTTTGCCCAAATGAAATGGCCAAAGTCACAAGGTTTGCATGCTTGAAACTCAAACCCTAATTTGGGATCATTGTGTAGGAGCTTTGCCCTAGCTTGAATTCCCTGATGATCCTTCAACCTCCTGGGCTTTTGTGCATGACCTTGTGTTGCACCCCAAAATTTTCCCTCACAATACAAGACTTTGTGTGCTAAGAAGGTTCACAAGACCTTTCATGAGGTTCATGAAGTTTACAAGACACTTTATGAGGTTCACAAGGTTCACAAGCCCTTTTATGAGGTTAATGAAGTCTACAAGACACTTTATGAGGTTCACAAGGTTCACAAGACATCTTATGAGGTTCACAAGGTTCACAAAGTTCACAATTGGTCAGAATATTTGACAATTCCCTCAGACAATGCATTCTCCTAAGTAGTGCATCCAAAACTAGGGTTTTGACTTTAATCAGGATAAATGGACTTCCAAGACTTCAAGTAAGCTTAATAACATCTTATATGTGTTTAAGAATCCCCATAACAAGTTTCAAGACTTTTCTCAAAGGTTTTCTCAGTCAGATGATCAGATAAGTCAAAACTAGTCAAAGCAGTTAAAAAGTCAAACAGAGGTCAACTGTGGTCAAACCAAAGTCAAACTTCATGATTTTTTGCCAACATCAATTATATGAAGTAAAATTCATCATTTGATCAAGGGTTGATCATGATTCATCAAGGAGATTTCAGATCATCAAGAATCAGAGGTTTCTAAATTAGGGTTTCCTCAGGAAAAGTCAACTGAACTTTGACCAGCCATAACTTTCACATGCTTCATCACCATATCTCCATACAAAGCTCATTTTGAAGGAAATTGAATTCTCTACAACTTTGTGTCTAACAAGCCAAGCCCAAAAATGCTTCATTTGGAAGGTATGAGCTAAGACATTATAGGTCCTTTTGAAAGTCAACAAAAAGTCAACAACTTCAAAAGGGCATAACTTGAGAATGGTAAATGATATGGACATGAAACCAGTGGGGTTGGTTAGAGGACTCTTCAAGCTTTCCAAAATGTCCAAGAACACCCTCATAGCATTAAAATTGAAGGATTTGTGTCCTTGCAAAGTTGGGAAATTTTTGGTTGGTTTATGAAAAAATGGAGGTTTAAAACCAATTTTTTCTAAATGGGCTTGCCATATGATGATCCAATCCATACCAATACTTCATGCACGACCCAAATCTCTAATATTCAGATTTTTCATCATTTTATTTTATTTATTTTGATTTTATTCATTTAAAATCATTTTAAATTAAAATAAAATAGAAAAATCAAATATTAAAATGAGATTTTGTTTCTAGAAAGTCATAAAGGTGATTTGGATCAAATTGACATGAGAATTATGAAGATTGGCTTAAAATAGAAAGGTTGAATTCTCAAATATTTGAATTTTAAGTCTTAATCTTTTTCAATCTTTTTCAATCAAACTTTCCACCCAACAATCAATTTTTTTGACTTATTTCCATTACACTATAAGTATACAACACACACCTAATGCAAGGGGACGAATTTCTGGCCTCCAAGAGTAAGTGGCAATTTTCAAAATTCATCACAAAACTCCAAATTCGGATTCCAAGCTACAACCACTTTCAAGACAATTTGAAGTTTCATTGCAGGTTTGAGATTCCACCATTGTTAGGGTTTTCGGCCTCCATTAGGGTTTTACTCTCAAGCTAATATAAATTAATTCTAAGAACACAGATCAATGCCAATTCATCTATGGATCATGTTTGTATAATTAATTTGATGAAATTTTGCAGTTTTGATGGTGTATGGATTTCGTAGGGTTTCCTGCAATTTAGAATTTCGCAGGAAAGTTTGTGGATAATTTCGCAGGAAATTTTGCAGTGCCAGAGGTTGAAGATGAAGCTAGCGCGCGCATTTTCAGATTCAAATATTATTCATAATATTTTTTGAATTGTTTGTGGTTTTGTATTACAATTGCAGTGCTAGCTCAGTTGGTTAAAGGGGTGTGCGTGTGAGGCTTTGGTCCAGGGATCGAATCCTGGGCTCAGCAGTTTTTTCTCATTTTTTCATTTTAATTATTAAGCTTAATATATTATGTATTGTGATGGATATGTTAACAGATGAGCCCTCCCGGCTGGAATGGTAAGTGTGTTTGTGTGCTGTGCAAAGGTCCTGGGTTCAATCCCCCCAGGCCTTTTGTTTTGTTGTCTTTTTTCATGATTTTCCAGGATGAAGCAACAAAACCAATTGAACCCCTTTCCTTAGCACCTGTACGCGCATGGCCAAGTGGATGGAAGGCAAGTCTTGGAGTCTGCAAGCTTAGGGACTGGGTTCAAATCCCAGCCCAAGCAGGTTTTGATTTTTCATTCTTTTTCTTATTTTTGATTATTTAATTAATTTTCTATCTTAAATAAATTCAAATAATAAATAGGATGTTCATGTTATTTTAAATTCATTCTTTTTTTTAATTTTAATTTTATAAGAAAAACTCATTTATTTTTTTTGTAAAATTATTAATATTATTAAATTATATATATAGTAATTTTATTATTCTAAAAAATATGTATATAAACCCTAATTTTCAAAAAAACTAAAATATTTTGTAAATAACCTAATTAATCCTAATAATTTTCACAAACCCTATTTTTCTTCTATTTAACATTTAATTTGTAATTTATTTATAATTTAATTCTTACATATAAATATGTTTAAAATAATTAAAAAACATTTGTAAATATAATTATAATAT
Source organism: Lathyrus aphaca (assembly GCA_963966055.1). Taxonomy (NCBI): domain Eukaryota; kingdom Viridiplantae; phylum Streptophyta; class Magnoliopsida; order Fabales; family Fabaceae; genus Lathyrus; species Lathyrus aphaca. The sequence continues at coordinate 170,498,294 of OZ014523.1, forward strand.
GCATATATTCTATAACTTATTTATAATTTAATTTTTGTATATAAATAATTCTTGATATATGTTTAAAAATAGTTAAAAATTGTTAATTTAATTTTGTAATAATAATTTTATTTTTCATAATAAGTTTATAATTAACTTAATTTTTATAATTTGTAAATAACTTAAAACTTGATAATAATTAGTATAATTGCTCATATTTTCTTATTAATCTTAAATAATAATTGTTTATAAAATTGAACTTTTAATTATTATAATATTCTTGCTTATTTCATTATTATTATTATTAATTATATTTATGTGATATTTTATTATTACTAACCCCATTTAACTTTGTATTATTTTTATTATTATTATTATTTTCTACTAACCCAATTATTATTATTATTTATTATTTTGCTTATTATATCTAATTCGCTTTAATTGTTATTATGTAATTGTTCCTGGATGTAATATTTTAATAGTATTTATTTTTATGCTATGGTTAGTAAAATAGGGAGTGTAACATGTTTGTATATTTAAAATTAATTTAGATCATTAAATTTAAAGATAAATATTAAAATTGTACATTCACACACGTAAATCGATCTTTGATCGCCATCTCACTTCCTTAGGGATACCTCTCATGTTGCCTAAAATAAAAGGTCAAATAGGGTGTATAAAGCAAAAGTCCCTCATCTCACATCATCTAGTCCCTAAACAGATAAAAAGATCAAGTCCCTTCGAATGTTGCCTTCGTAATGATCTTGTCCCTTTCGAATAAAGATGATAAGTCCCTTCGAATTGCTTATACACCCCACAGTTGCCTAAATAAACAGATGACCCTTCACTTGTCCCTCACGTCCAAGGTAATGACTACCTATTCCTTAATAATAGGGATAGTCTTACCATTTAAAGGATTCAAGAACAGAAAAGACTTAACACTTAGGGTAGGTTCCTCTTAGATACTTGCTCACTCTTCAAAACAATTTCAAACACTTCACATTTTCAAAACAATTTTCAAAAACAAAGGTTTTTTACGCATCCGTACATGGATCATTATAAAACTCTTAAGAAAATTTTTATTCACACACTTCACATTTCAAAAACATTTTAAAGTGAGCTAAGTAACTAAGAGCCCATGGATAACCATGGATGTAAAGGGTGCTAACACCTTCCCTTTACATAACCTACCCCCCGGACCCAAAAATCTTTTAAAAGGTCTTTTATGCCATCAATATATTCCTGAGTCACAATCCAGTGCCTACATTGCTTGGAGACATCCTGCATTCTCTTCATACTCGTACTACAAGGGCAAGAGGAACTCTGATGTGCTGCATACCTTTGCTATCTAGGTGGTTTATTTCTCACCTTCCTCGCTCAGTAATGAAGAATGAGCAAGGGTTCAGGTGGTCCAAAAGAATTATGTCACTCTCTCATTCAGATATCCATTGGTGCTCCAGATCTATGGAGAATATCACTATCATTGACCGTTGTGGGGAGTTTCCTAATGTGCCACTTCTAGGCATAAGAGGAGGCATTACCTACAACCCCTCTCTAGCTTTACGACAGTTTGGTTACGCTCGGAGTGATGGCCCACATGACATGTTGATTCAAGGCATTGTGTTTGACTACGACAACGATCTTCAAGGTTACCGTCAGAGATTCATACGAGCATGGGGGAAAGTGAACAAGGTTGACAGTAAGACTCTGGAGCCTAAGTACACTATTCCTATGGAAGCTTATATCAGATGGGTGTGATCTCGTGCTCAGACTCTCATGATGCCATATCCTGCTATCCTGCCAGTTACCATGGAACCTGTTGCTGAAGGAGACACTTCTTATACCATCCTTCACCCAGACATGCCTACTGACATGGAAGACTTGCAGAGATCCTGGATCCAGTTGAAGGATCAAAGGGATAATTTCGAGGCTCATTACAAAGCAAGCCAAGAAAGAATCCTGGAACTAACAAAGCAACTTCACGAGGAACGGAATCTCAATTCATACCTCAACACAAAGAGGAAACGTCCATGGGAGACTTAAAACCCCATCTCTTGTATTTATTTCATTTCATTTTCTGTAAGCCCAAGAGGCAAAACAAATTTATTACTAATAAAAGTTTACCTTCTTGTTTGTTTAAGCAAATTTAAATCCTGTGGTCCTTGAAAACATTGCATACACATTCACATATCATATCATTGCATCACAGGTTTATTGTGCACAGGTTTCTCATCTGCTCGCTGTTTATTTCAGCAATGGCTCTTGAACAAACAGTTAAGGATCTCCAGGCACAAAATGCACAGTTCTAAGAGCTGATCCTGAACTTGTCCAAGGGGCAGGATGAATTGAAGACACTGCTGGCCAAGAATACTAAGAAGACTAGAAGGTCAGGTGGCCTGATCAACATGGAAAGAAGGTTCAAAGGTCTTGCCAAGACCAAAGAACCAGTTGAAGATTATGAGTCTGAAGAGTCTGAGAAAGAGGGAGGCAGTCTCCATAACACAATGGGGGACTCTGATTCTGAAGCCAACTACTATCATGAGCCTAATGAAGATAAATTCAAGATGCTGGTGGATAGAATGGATGCTATGGAATTACAGAAATCTTCTGGGCTGGATTTTGAAGACCTGAGTCTGATATCTGGGGTAGTCATACCCATTGGTTTCAAGGTTCCTACTTTTGTTGTTTATGATGGGGTCTCTTGTCCCAAGCTGCATCTGAGGTCTTATGTCAGGAGAATCCAACCCCATACTGCTGATAAGAAGTTGTGGATCCATTTCTTCCAAGAGAGCTTATCTGGAGCTCAATTGGAATGGTACTATCAGTTGGAGAGTGTCAACATCCGTGATTGGAATGATCTTGCTGAAGCCTTCTACAAGCAGTATCAATACAATGCTGATTTAGCTCCCACTCGCATGCAGCTGCAAAGCATGTCTATGGGTGCTAAAGAAAGCTTCAAGGAGTATGCTCAAAAGTGGAGAGATTTAGCTGGAAGAGTGTAACCCCCTTTAACTGACATGGAGTTAGTTGATATGTTCATGTGTACGTTGAATGGTCCTTTTTACAGTCATCTCATTGGAAGATCATCATCTGGCTTCACTGAGTTGATAATGACAGGAGAGTGCGTGGAAAGTGGTATAAGGAGTGGCAAGATTCAAGTGGGTACTTCTTCATTAGTTGCTGCAAAGAAGCCTCCTAGTGGAAAGAAAGAGTCAAATGTTGTTTATGGTCAACCTGATCGTAACAGAAAGCATCAGTCTGTGAGTGCAGTTCATATTTCCAATCCAACTCCTGCAACACCAGAGCAGCCACAGGGCAACCAACAGAGGGCTAGAAGGCAGTTCACTAAGATCAACATGTCAATGGCTCAGGCATTGCAACACTTGTTGAAAGCTGAACTTATCACTCTAAAAGATGCTCCTTAGAATCCTAATGTTACCTCTCCCAGGTACAATCCTAATGCACGATGTGCATATCATTCGAACTGTCAGGGACATGATACTAATAGTTGCTGGGTTTTGAAGAACAAAATTCAAGATATGATTGAGGCTGGAGAAATTGAGTTTGACCCTCCGGGTACTCCAAATGTAATCACTGCTCCCATGCCAAATCATGAGAAGACTGTCAATGCAATTGATGAAGATTCACATATCTATTCAGTTGCAGAGTTGACCACACCATTGTCTGTCATTAAGAAGAAGCTAGTACAAGCTGGGTTCTTTCCGGGTTGTCGTGAAGATTGTTTGTATTGTACCTATAATCCAGATAGCTGCTGGAGATTGAGAGATGGAATTCAACGTCTCATGGACAAATATACCATAGTATTTGAGAGGACTCCACCTTCCGTAGAAAGTATGGTTGATCATATAACTCAGCATGCGAAGATTAAAGAGGTGGATATGGTTGATAAAGTACCGGTAAGAATTACTTCAAAGGGACCTGTTAAAATCACTCACAAGGGTCCAATTAAGATTACTGCTGAAGGCCCTCTGAAGATTGTTGCTGAAGCCAGAGTGGCTCCTATGGTCATCACCACTCCTGGTCCTATTCCATATACTTCTGATAAAGCTGTGCCTTGGCATTATGGGTCTGATGTTTATATCCATGGTGTTAAGCAGGAACCTTTAGCTGATATGCCTGTTGATATTGATAATATTGCTGGATCTAGTAAGATCACACGAAGTGGAAGGGTTTTCTCTCCTCCAATTACTTCCAAGAATGCAGTTACTCCAGCTGCTACCTCCACCACTGATGCTCAGGGCAAAGGTCCTGTTATTGAACCTATACCTACTGATGTGCCGGCTGCTGATGATCTCTCTAAGCAGATGGAAGAAGTATTGAAAATCATTCGCAAGAGTGATTATGACATTGTTGATCAGTTGGGGAATACTCCCTCCAAGATTTCCATGCTGTCTTTGTTGTTATGTTCTGAAGCTCATGCCAAGGCTTTGATTAAGTTCCTGAAGACTGCTCATGTACCCAATGAAATTTCTGTTGACCAGTTTGAGAATTTTGTTGCACACTTGACCTATGATAATGGGTTAGGGTTCTCTGATGCTGATTTGACTCCTGCCAAGAGGGATCATAACAGGGCTCTGCATATCTCAATTGAATGCAGGGGCACTACCCTGTCATATGTATTGATAGACAATGGTTCCTCTCTGAATGTGTTGCCCAAAGAAGTCCTGAATAAGCTTAGTCCAGAAGATGTTGTGCTGAAGCCTAGTAATATAGTGGTGAAGGCTTTTGATGGCTCAAGAAGAGTGGTGCATGGAGAAATTGATCTCCCAATCAAAGTTAGTTCTCAGGTTTTTAATGTTACATTTTATGTGATGGATATTCGTCCTTCGTACTCTTGTTTGCTTGGTCGTCCCTGGATCCATGGGGCAGGTGCTGTAACCTCTACATTACATCAGAAGCTGAGATATCTGGTAGAAGGGAAAGTTGTCACTATTTATGGAGAGGAAGGATATGTTGTTAGCCATGTAAACACTTTTAAATATCTAGAAGTGGAAGGTGAATACGTTGAAACTCCGTGTCAGAAAATTGAAGTGGTTCCTTGGATTGTTAATGATTATGAAGCTCCTTCTGTTGTCAAGAAAGTTCCTGTGGTCACCAGAGTACCTCCTACAATGGCCTCCCTTAAAGATGCTAGAGCTGTGGTGGATGAAGGTGGTTGTACTATTTGGGGTCATCTTCCTGATATTTCGTACAAGTCTGACAAATTTGGTTTGGGTTTCACTGCAGAGTCCCAGAAGGCTGTTCGTCGTGCTCGTGCTGTTCGTATCACCAATCAGGGGGTTATGAAAGACCAGATCAATGCTATGGGTGACTATGATGAAGACTACAACCTGGATGCTTGGATTTTTCCTACTGTGGGTGCTAGGCTCAACAACTGGAAGGCTGAAGATGTTATTCCTATCTCCTTTAGTCAGGAGTAAATACTATTACTGTGTTGTTGCTTTTTAAGTTTGTAATTTCTTGAACAATTGAACTCTTTAAGCCTTATGCCTTACCCGGGGCACAATGGTGTGCTTGTTACGGGATGTCATTTCATTTGCATACTTCATTCAATAAAAATCAGTGGACGTTTCGTTTTCGTAAATATTGTGTTCCTTGTCTTTCTTTTCTTTTATTTTTGTTTTATCAGCTATGTGTTCTTACACACACCCACATCACTAAAATGCAGATCCTCATCCACTCTGGATCCTGTTGATAACAGTTCTACTATTGCCAATTATAATTTCGAGAATCCGATCTATCAAGCTGAAGATGGAAATGAGGACGATTGTGAAGTACCTGTAGAGCTTGCTAGGTTGTTACAACAAGAAGAGAAAGCTATACAACCACATGAAGAGTCAGTCGAATTGTGAATTTGGGAACTGAAGAAAACAGGAAAGAGGTCAAGATAGGGGCTGAATTAGAGGATAGTGTCAAGAGCAGGTTGATTCAGATGCTACGTGACTATGTGGAGATCTTTGCTTGGTCTTATGAAGATATGTCAGGGTTGGATACAGACATTGTGGTTCACCGTTTACCAGTGAAAGAAGATTGTCGTCCAAAGAAGCAGAAGGTTCGTCGTATGCGTCCTGAAATGTCAGAGAAGATTAAGGCAGAGGTAATGAAACAGTTTGATGCAGGGTTCTTAGCAGTGACTTCTTATCCTCAATGGGTTGCAAATGTGGTACCGGTACCTAAGAAAGATGGTAAAGTACGTATGTGTGTAGACTACAGGGATTTGAACAAGGCCAGCCCCAAAGATGACTTTCCACTTCCTCATATTGATGTTCTGGTAGACAGCACTGCTCAGCATAAGGTATTTTCTTTTATGGATGGTTTCTCTGGTTACAATCAAATCAAGATGGCACCTGAAGATATGGAGAAAACAACATTTGTTACACAGTGGGGCACTTTTTGTTATAAGGTGATGCCATTTGGTTTGAAGAATGCAGGGGCAACATATCAGCGTGCTATGGTGGCTTTGTTTCATGATATGATTCATCATGAGATAAAGGTATATGTGGATGATATGATAGCCAGGTCCCAGAATGAAGAGCAACATCTTGATCATTTGCATAAATTGTTTGAGAGGTTGAAGAAATACAAGTTGAGATTGAACCCAAACAAGTGTACTTTTGGAGTTAGGTATGGTAAACTCCTGGGTTTCATTGTCAGTGGAAAAGGTATTGAAGTGGATCCTGCAAAAGTGAAAGCTATACGAGAGATGTCAGCTCCCCGTACTGAGAAGGAGGTTAGAGGTTTCTTGGGACGATTGAATTACATTGCAAGATTTATTTCCCAATTAACTGCCACCTGTGAGCCAATCTTCAAGTTGTTGAAGAAAGATCAGGTGATGGAATGGAATGATGAGTGCCAGACTGCCATTTGATGAGATCAAGAGATATCTGCTAGAACCTCCAATTTTGATGCCACCAGTTGATGGAAGACCCTTGATTATGTACTTAACAGTGTTAGACAACTCAATGGGGTGTGTATTGGGGCAACATGACGAGTCTGGTCGAAAAGAGCAGGCAATATATTACCTTAGCAAAAAGTTTACCGACTGTGAAACAAGATATTCACTGCTCGAGAAAACTTGTTGCGCTTTGGCATGGGCTGCTCGCCGACTAAGACAGTATATGTTGACTCATACTACCTTATTGATTTCGAAGATGGATCCAATCAAGTATATATTTGAGAAACCTGCTCTCTCCGGAAGAATTGCAAGATGGCAAATGATCTTGACAGAATATGACATACAGTATACTACTCAGAAGGCCATTAAAGGAAGTGTTGTAGCTGATCATTTGGCTCATCAAGCGGTGGATGATTACCAGTCAATGAGTTTTGAGTTCCCTGATGAAGACATTATGATTATTACCAAAGAACCTGGACAATATGACTGACCTGAACAAGGATCCCGATGGACTATGGTTTTTGATGGTGCCTCTAATGCACTTGGTAATGGTGTTGGTGTTGTGATTAATTCCCCTGAAGGTTGTCATACCCCGATTACTGCCAGACTTTGTTTCTATTGTACCAATAACATGGCTGAGTATGAGGCATGTATCCTGGGTATTAAAGCTGCTATTGATATGAAGATTCAGTTCCTTGATGTGTATGGAGATTCATCCCTGGTAGTAAGTCAGATTAAAGGAGATTGGGATACCAAACATGATAATCTTATTCCTTACAGAGAGCATGTTTTGTCTTTGATCCCACATTTCAAAGAGATTACCTTTGGACATATTCCACGGAGAGAGAATCAGTTGGCAGATGCATTAGCCACCATGGCATCCATGTTTGAGATCAGCTGGGATGATGAGGCTCCCAAGATTACTATTGATAGATTTGAGAAACCTGCATACTGCAATGAGATTGACACTGAAGAAGCAGAAGAAAAGCCTTGGTTTTATGAAGTGAAAAGATATCTTGAAGCTCAGGGGTTCCCTGAAGGGGCATCTGTCAAAGATAGGAAGTTTCTGAGAAGGTTTTCTGCTAAGTTCTTTTTGAGTAATGGCATTTTATACAAACGCAATCATGATTCAACTTTGCTTCGTTGTGTGGATAAGAAGGAAGCAACTGAGATTATGGAAGATATGCATGATGGTATCTTTGGCACTCATTCTAGTGGTCATACCATGGCAAAGAAGATATTGAGAGCAGGTTACTATTGGTCTACCATGGAAGCTGACTGCTATCAACATTCCAGAACATGTCATAAGTGTCAGATCTATGCTGATAAAGTCCATATACCTCCATCACCATTGAATGTGTTGACTTCTCCTTGGCCTTTTGCCATGTGGGGCATTGATATGATTGGTGAAATCAAGCCTACTGCTTCTAATGGGCATCGTTTCATCCTGGTTGCTATTGATTACTTTACGAAGTGGGTGGAGGCAGCTTCATTTGCATCTGTTACCAAGAATGTTGTGGCTCGATTCATTAAGAACAATCTCATATGTAGGTATGGCATCCCTGAAAGGATTATTACTGACAATGGCTCTAATCTGAACAACACTATGATTACTGATCTTTGCACGCAGTTCAAGATTAAACATCACAACTCTTCTCCGTATCGTCCGAAGATGAATGGGGCAGTAGAAGCTGCTAATAAGAACATTAAGAAGATTGTACAGAAGATGATTGTTACTTATAAGGATTGGCATGAGATGTTACCATTTGCTCTTCATGGTTATCGTACTACAATACGTACTTCAACAGGGGCAACCCCATTCTCCTTAGTATATGGTATGGAAGCAGTTCTGCCCATTGAAGTTCAGATTCCCTCTTTAAGAATTATGAAGGATGCAGGCTTGGATGAAGATGAGTGGATTCAGACTCGACTTGATTAGATAAATTTAATTGATGAGAAGAGGTTAGCAGCAGTTTGTCATGGCCAGATGTACCAGAAACGAATGATCAAAGCTTTTAATAAGAGGGTTAAGCCAAAGGTATATCAGGCTGGTGACTTGGTAATCAAGCGTATCATATTACCACAGGGTGATCCTAGGGGCAAGTGGACTCCTACATATGAAGGACCATTTGTGGTCAAAACAGTATTTTCAGGAGGTGCCATGATACTTGCTACTATGGATGGTGAAGATTTCCCACAGCCTGTAAACGCAGACATAGTTAAAAAATACTACGCATAAAAAGAGACCCGCTAGGTTGACTGGCCTAGGCAAAAATAAGGGCATCCCGGCAAACCAAAAGGGTTTGGGCAAAAATTAGGGATATATATAAAAAATGTACACCCGGCAAGTCGAAAACCTGAAAGGGCGGCTTGGGCAAAAAAGGGTATCCCGGTGGATTGAAAACCTGAAAGGGCAATCCAGGCAAAAGTTAGGGATTAAAGCGTATGACTATGTCTCGTTTGGATCACCCATGAAACTGCAACCAGTTGTGTTACTTACTCAAGCTCGAACAGATAAAGCTCAATCCAATCGTTTCCGTCTCAACAGCAGAAGATGAGATACTTGAAGATAATGGCAATAGTAGAATTGGAACTCAATAGGATTATTTCCCACATAGCTGATTTTCCTTGTTTTGTAAAACTTGTTATGACAAATTCCTCTTACTAGGATGTCTGTCTCCTTGTATAAACTTAGCCATGAATGGGTCACTCTTTGATATAAATAAAATTCCATCTTTGAATCCAGATTTACTTTTACCCTATTTATATGAGCGAAACGTCCATTGGTTGTGTTTGAATGTATGTATGCTTTTGAATATGATTGATGTTTACCAGAAATGCATAAATGCTTAATATGATTGATGTTTACCAGAAATGCATGAAAATGCAGTAATAGTATTTACTAAGGACGAACAAGGGAAGGATTCCAACGAAGCTTCACCAGTTCATCCCTACAAGACAGTTACAAATCCCCAGTAGGACGAATCCATCTTCATAAGTACTTCAAGTCACATCTCCCAGGGAATTTATATCCATCTCTTTTATCCTCATACGAATATTCGGGAATTTATTTTCCAATAGGAGTACGACGAACGAAGACGGGAGGTTATGTATACCCTACTATCGAACGAAGACGGGAGGTTATGTATACCCTACTGTCAAACAAAGACGGGAGGTTATGTATACAAGACGGGAACAAGTTCCTCATATTCTTCAGCAACAAATCGGGATTTATTTTCCCTGGCCAGCAGTTATTATACAAAGATATCCAGACGCTTCAGGCTACATGATTCATACATACATCATTTACATCATATCATACATAAATACATAATACAGTACTTAAGTGCATCATATTATACATGCATACATAATGCATAAACTAATGTTATTGTGCAGGATGTTATAATCTTGTTTTTCAGATTAATTCTCCAGCAGACAGACTTCATCAACAACTTGTGACTTTGGGCCGTTGTTTATCTTCCCAAAGGTATCATCATTTCCTCTGGACGTTGTTTATCTTCCTGAAAGCATATCAAAACCTTGGGCCGTTGTTTATCTTCCCAAAAGCATAACATTTCCTCAGGACGTTGTTATCCTCCTGAAAGCTATCATTCCCTCAGGACGTTATTTATCCTCCTGAAAGCATATTATTACTTTGGGCCGTTGTTTATCTTCCCAAAAGCATATCATCACCTCAGGACGTTGTTTATCCTCCTGAAAGCATATTATTGCCTTGGGCCGTTGTTTATCTTCTCAAAGGTTACCCCATTTCCTCAGGACGTTGTTTATCCTCCTGAAAGCATATCACGACCTTGGGCCGTTGTTTTTCTTCCCAAAGGTTATCTCCTTACCTCAGGACGTTGTTTATCCTCCTGAAAGCATATCATTTCCTCAGAATGTTGTTTATCCTTCTGAAAGCATACCACTACCTCGGGACGTTGTTTATCTTCCTGAAAGCTATCATCATTACCTCAGGACGTTGTTTATCCTCCTGAAAGCTATCATTATATCTTCATATTTTGGACTGCTTTATCCTCCAAGAAATGTATCTGAAGAACTTTTCCCCAAGTGGCATCTTTAAGCCCACTCAAGCATATTCAACTAGTCATCAGTATCACTCTACGCACCGGTGAGTGCAAATTTTTGGGCTTTTGTGTTCAATCCCCTTCAACCTTCCAGGTCACGACTGGCACATATACCAATCTAACCCCTCAGGTTTCAGAAAATTGAACAGGGGCAGCTGTTGTACCCCAAAATTTTCCCTCACAATACAAGACTTTGTGTGCTAAGAAGGTTCACAAGGTTCACAAGACCTTTCATGAGGTTCATGAAGTTTACAAGACACTTTATGAGGTTCACAGGCCCTTTTATGAGGTTCATGAAGTCTACAAGACACTTTATGAGGTTCACAAGGTTCACAAGACATCTTATGAGGTTCACAAGGTTCACAAAGTTCACAATTGGTCAGAAGATTTGACAATTCCCTCAGACAATGCATTCTCCTAAGCAGTGCATCCAAAACTAGGGTTTTGACTTTAATCAGGCTAAATGGACTTCCAAGACTTCAAGTAAGCTTCATAACATCTTATATGTGTTTAAGAATCCCCATAACAAGTTTCAAGACTTTTCTCAAAGGTTTGCTCAGTCAGATGATCAGATAAGTCAAAACTAGTCAAAGCAGTTAAAAAGTCAAACAGAGGTCAACTGTGGTCAAACCAAAGTCAAACTTCATGATTTTTTGCCAACATCAATTATATGAAGTAAAATTCATCATTTGATCAAGGGTTGATCATGATTCATCAAGGAGATTTCAGATCATCAAGAATCAGAGGTTTCTAAATTAGGGTTTCCTCAGGAAAAGTCAATTGAACTTTGACCAGCCATAACTTTCACATGCTTCATCACCAATTCTCCATCCAAATCTCATTTTGAAGGAAATTGAATTCTCTACAACTTTATGTCTCACAAGCCAAGCCCAAAAATGCTTCATTTGGAAGGTATGAGCTAAGACATTATAGGTCCTTTTGAAAGTCAACAAAAAGTCAACAACTTCAAAAGGGCATAACTTGAGAATGGTAAATGATATGGACATGAAACCAGTGGGTTTGGTTAGAGGACTCTTCAAGCTTTCCAAAATGTCCAAGAACACCCTCATAGCATTAAAATTGAAGGATTTGTGTCCTTGCAAAGTTGGGAAATTTTTGGTTGGTTTATGAAAAAATGGAGGTTTAAAACCAATTTTTTCTAAATGAGCTTGCCATATGATGATCCAATCCATACCAATACTTCATGCACGACCCAAATCTCTAATATTCAGATTTTTCATCATTTTATTTTATTTATTTTGATTTTATTCATTTAAAATCATTTTAAATTAAAATAAAATAGAAAAATCAAATATTAAAATGAGATTTTGTTTCTAGAAAGTCATAAAGGTGATTTGGATCAAATTGACATGAGAATTATGAAGATTGGCTTGAAATAGAAAGGTTGAATTCTCAAATATTTGAATTTTAAGTCTTAATCTTTTTCAATCAAATTTTCCACACAACAATCAATTTTTTTGACCTATTTCCATTACACTATAAGTATACAACACAAACCTAATGCAAGGGGACGAATTTCTGGCCTCCAAGAGTAAGTTGCAATTTTCAAAATTCATCATAAAACTCCAAATTCGGATTCCAAGCTACAACCACTTTCAAGACAATTTGAAGTTTCATTGCAGGTTTGAGATTCCACCATTGTTAGGGTTTTCGGCCTCCATTAGGGTTTTACTCTCAAGCTAATATAAATTAATTCTAAGAACACAGATCAATGCCAATTCATCTATGGATCATGTTTGTATAATTAATTTGATGAAATTTTGTAGTTTTGATGGTGTATGGATTTCGTAGGGTTTCCTGCAATTTAGAATTTCGCAGGAAAGTTTGTGGATAATTTCGCAGGAAATTTTGCAGTGCCAGAGGTTGAAGATGAAGCTAGCGCGCGTTTTCAGATTCAAATATTATTCATAATATTTTTTGAATTGTTTGTGGTTTTGTATTACAATTGCAGTGCTAGCTCAGTTGGTTAAAGGGGTGCGCGTGTGAGGCTTTGGTCCAGGGATCGAATCCTGGGCTCAGCAGTTTTTTCTCATTTTTTCATTTTAATTGTTAAGCTTAATATATTATGTATTGTGATGGATATGTTAACAGATGCACCCTCTCGGCTGGAATGGTAAGTGTGTTTGTGTGCTGTGCAAAGGTCCTGGGTTCGATCCCCCCCAGGCCTTTTGTTTTGTTGTCTTTTTTCATGATTTTCCAGGATGAAGCAACAAAACCAATTGAACCCCTTTCCTTAGCACCTGTACGCGCATGGCCCAGTGGATGGAAGGCAAGTCTTGGAGTCTGCAAGCTTAGGGACTGGGTTCAAATCCCAGCCCAAGCAGGTTTTGATTTTTCATTCTTTTTCTTATTTTTGATTATTTAATTAATTTTCTATCTTAAATAAATTCAAATAATAAATAGGATGTTCATGTTATTTTAAATTCATTCTTTTTTTAATTTTAATTTTATAAGAAAAACTCATTTATTTTTTTGTAAAATTATTAATATTATTAAATTATATATATAGTAATTTTATTATTCTAAAAAATATGTATATAAACCCTAATCTTCTAAAAAACTAAAATATTTTGTAAAAAACCTAATTAATCCTAATAATTTTCACAAACCCTATTTTTCTTCTATTTAACATTTAATTTGTAATTTATTTATAATTTAATTCTTACATATAAATATGTTTAAAATAATTAAAAAATTTTGTAAATATAATTATAATATGCATATATTCTATAACTTATTTATAATTTAATTTTTGTATATAAATAATTCTTGATATATGTTTAAAAATAGTTAAAAATTGTTAATTTAATTTTGTAATAATAATTTTATTTTTCATAATAAGTTTATAATTAACTTAATTTTTATAATTTGTAAATAACTTAAAACTTGATAATAATTAGTATAATTGCTCATATTTTCTTATTAATCTTAAATAATAATTGTTTATAAAATTGAACTTTTAATTATTATAATATTCTTGCTTATTTCATTATTATTATTATTAATTATATTTATGTGATATTTTATTATTACTAACCCCATTTAACTTTGTATTATTTTTATTATTATTATTATTTTCTACTAACCCAATTATTATTATTATTTATTATTTTGCTTATTATATCTAATTCGCTTTAATTGTTATTATGTAATTGTTCCTGGATGTAATATTTTAATAGTATTTATTTTTATGCTATGGTTAGTAAAATAGGGAGTGTAACATGTTTGTATATTTAAAATTAATTTAGATCATTAAATTTAAAGATAAATATTAAAATTGTACATTCACACACGTAAGTCGATCTTTGATCGCCATCTCACTTCCTTAGGGATACCTCTCATGTTGCCTAAAATAAATGGTCAAGTAGGGTGTATAAAGCAAAAGTCCCTCATCTCACATCATCTAGTCCCTAAACAGATAAAAAGATCAAGTCCCTTCGAATGTTGCCTTCGTAATGATCTTGTCCCTTTCAAATAAAGATGATAAGTCCCTTCGAATTGCTTATACACCCCACAGTTGCCTAAATAAACAGATGACCCTTCACTTGTCCCTCACGTCCAAGGTAATGACTACCTATTCCTTAATAATAGGGATAGTCTTACCATTTAAAGGATTCAAGAACAGAAAAGACTTAACACTTAGGGTAGGTTCCTCTTAGATACTTGCTCACTCTTCAAAACAATTTCAAACACTTCACATTTTCAAAACAATTTTCAAAAACAAATGTTTTTTACGCATCCGTACATGGATCATTATAAAACTCTTAAGAAAATTTTTATTCACACACTTCACATTTCAAAAACATTTTAAAGTGAGCTAAGTAACTAAGAGCCCATGGATAACCATGGATGTAAAGGGTGCTAACACCTTCCCTTTACATAACCTACCCCCCGGACCCAAAAATCTTTTAAAAGGTCTTTCCTGTTCTTTTATGCCTTTCCTTTGGATAAAATAAAAGTCGGTGGCGACTCTTGCTATCCGCAACATAATTAAAGTCAGTTCTCCCACCATTTTGGGAAAGTTTTTCAACCTCCTCAAATTGATTCAAAAATGCTTCAAATGAGAAAACTTTGGTCATGAAAGTTGTAGAATGGATCATTCCATTTTCAAAAAGTACAAGAACTCATTCTAATTCATTTTGGATCAAAAGTTATGGCTTGTCAAAGTTGGCAAAAATCACTTAATTTTCACTTTTGTACCAAAGAGGCAAAGTTGCAAAACCTCGTGCCAAGCCTTTATGTGACTTCAATGTGACTTCTAACCTTTGTACAAACACAATGCATGACCTAAAAATCAGAATGCACCAAAGATTCGTCCATTTTCATGACTTATGCTTCAAGTAATCACAAAAGGGCCAAACTATGCAAAAGTTGCAAAACCTCACACAAACCCTAATCCACTTGTTGCATTGCCTCTTATTCATTTCCATGGTTCTCCTTGATTCAAGCTGCAGCCAAGCCATGCCTTGTACCTTGACAGAATTGACCCATACCTCTCTTACACAAAAAGTTGACTTTATGCATTTTGCTCCATACCAATCACACTGCTCCACAACAACTCTCTGACCTATCAAGGATTGATATGTGTACCAAAAGCAACCCAACACACAACACAACACAGCCTGAAACATCTCATAAGCCATAGTTTCAAAATTTCACCTCTTATGCATTTTCATTCGAATCTCCTCACACAAGCTTCAAACATCAAAATAAACTTCACAGAAATACTCACCATGATCCACTGACCAGTTACCAACCATTACTTTGCCCTGAAACCCTACATATCAAAAACACGATTCTCATCCCTCACTGAATAGAACTTCATCAATCTCACAAACTAGTCACAATAAACTCCATACAAGCTTTGCAAACTCCTCAGGAGGTTCATTGGAGTCATTTTGAAGCAAGGAAGCAGTCAAAAAGCTCCTGGATTGAAAGCTCCATCTCAGGTAGCCATGTGAAAACATTTTTCCAGAACTCTTGTTTTAAGTTTCTAAATGATTAAGCTTGCTTCCCTGGTCACACTGAACTTTAAATTTTCGAAAATGGTTGAGAAATGAGTGTGTATGGCTTGTCTGAAAATTCTGCCATTTTTGTACCTTGCTTCGAATCTTGTTAATGGTTAGGAATAAATTGTTTTTGAGGTCAGGCATGAGTTTAGGGAGGTGAGAGGAAGTGATCTGGAGCTTTAGAGCTCCAGAAATGACCTAGGGATTGAGTTTGAAATTTTCAGGGAGAGATGTCACCGGAGAAGACGACCGGAGCTCTTCTCCGGTGACCTGAATGTGATTAGGGCTTAATCTGCGTTTAGGGTTCAATTTGAATCTGGACCATGGATCTAGTTGACTAGGTTTGACTCCCGCGTGTTTGAATGGCCTGGATCATTTCATTAAACCCTAATCCTAATTAATTAGATTAATTAATTAAGTTTAGTTCAATTCAGTCAGTTCAAATGTGGGCCGTCCAGATGCGCGCGGGTCAATTCCCTCCTTTCCTCTTTGAATCTCAGCCAATGGATGTGCATACTTCTCATTAATTCATTTTTATTTTCATTTTATTTGATTTATCTTTTACGAATTATTTAAAATAGTAAAAAGCATTTAAAAATTATGAAAATTTTTGTCAAAGATTTCATTAATTTTTAGAACCCAAAAATATTTTTATTTTTATTTTTTGCATTAAAAATTATTTTTAAATCATTTAAATGTTTATTTTTAATTAGTTAATGAAAATTAATTAATTAAAAATGCATTTAGGTATTTAAAAATCACAAAAAAATTCACATTGCATTCTAAAACATTTAGAAACATTATCAAACTCTCAAACCAAATTTCTTTTTTGTTCTTGATTCATTTTGACAATTTTCCATGGAATTAAATTCATTTTAAGGCAACATTTTTGTGCAAACTTTGAAAAATCCATTCTGCCTAACCTTTTAGAGTTTGATGTTGGTTCTTCTTGCATTGCATCCTTCATAGCATGTAGTTTATAGGATAAAATTGGTTTGATTTGATCTTGCATTTTCAATTTGTTTTTTCATTTTTCATGATGAGGTACCTTAAAACCCTAGCCAACTTGAGAAATTCATAACTTTCACTAGGTTAAGAGTTAGGTCCCCTCCTTTGGGCAGTGAACTTGTATAGGTTTAGGGTTCCTCTAATCCCATTTTCAATTTTTTGTCATGCCTTATGCTTCTGATTTTGGAATTTTGTGTTGAATGTTGCATGTAAACCCTAATTTGTGCCTTCTCTTGCATCCATATCCCATTTGCTTGCATTCAATGACTTGCCTTGACATTTTGTGCATCCACATGATTCATAATACATCTTAGGACATATTAGAATCATGATTGACCATTACATCATTCCTTTGCCATGTTATATGTTCATTTCACCTCATAAACATTCATGGATCTTTATGGTTCAAAGCATGCCTCATTTGCATCCTTTTGCTTGTATGATCATTCTCATCTCTTGTCATGTGTTTGCATAATCTCATAGCATCATTGGAATCATGTTCATGCTTCTGACTTTGGTTTGCATCATGGCATTTCATCTCATTTTCATTTGCATTGCATTTCTTTTGCTAACTTTTCAGGTGGTAAGTTGTTTTGAGAAGTGAATTTGCCTTCACTTCTCACAATCTCTCTTCATCTCTCTTGCATCTTTGCTGAATTTTTATCTTGTGTATTGGATTGAGCTTGCTCATTCATTTTCATCTTACTTTCTTTCTTCAAGCAACTTGTCTTCTTAAGTGAAGCAAGTTTTTTTGCTTCTCTTTGCTTCTTGCTCCTTTCATCTGCCTCCTTCCTGGTGGTTTCTTTGAAGATATTTCTCTTAAACCTCACAAACCCTAGGATCTCCAAGTATGATAACAATTAGGGCTTGATTAGTCCCCCATTTAGTTTTACCTTTGTGTCATCTTTGAGTCTCCCCTTCTCATCTCATAATCAAGGACTAAACCCTAAAGGTTTTAAGGCTTTGTGATTAAGATTATGCCTGCATCCTTCTATTAGGATGGAGTGTATAACTTTAATCCTAAGTGTTAAACCCTTAATGTGTTTAAATCCTTTAATCAATTCACTTAATAATCATCAAGACATCAAGCTTGTAACTTGGGCCTTGCATTAGGGTTCTAATTCTTCCTTAATTGGTTAAGAAGGACTAACCCTAGTGTTAATGGACAAGTCCCCCTCAAGTTGTCTTACAAACCCTAAAATCCACTTCTTCATCATACCATTAACTAAAATCCACTTTAATAAAGGTTTTGTTTTGTCATGAGTTTAATCCCTAATCATGGATTAAGTTGAGGAGCCTTTCTCAGCTTAAATGTTCTCATCTATTATCCTTCTATTAGGATGGTGTAATGGGTCCATTAAATCCTTTATTATGGCTTAAACTCATTACTTAACACTAAAAAAAAAAAAATATCTAAATAAATGCAAGTAGGTTAATGATCTTAATCCTACATCATGGTGATTAAGTGTGAGGTGTTTACCTCATACTTAAGGTGTTCTCATTACCCCTAATCAGAGGGAGGATGTGATGAGTTTACTAACCCTTGGTTTAGGCTTAAGCTCATTTTCTTATGACAAACTTCAAAAGGCAATAAAAGACTGAAAACACAAAAACAAACAATAATCGTCTCCTCCGGGATTCTTTTCTCACCACATTCACTCACAAACGAGAACTCGCTTCTTCCGTCTAATGCAAGACAGTTTGCACCTGAGCCAGACAGGTCATACACTTGAGCATAGACAAGCAAGCAGTTCACAAGTCAATTTATCTTTCAGTCTCTTTGGGTCGAACTACGGTGTTCTGACTTCCTCATTGCACGAGAGGATACGTAGGCATAACTTAACAGTTATCAAACAAAAGTCTCTGTATATTCCCCCTCCTCCAGCATTATTCTTTTAAGCCTCATAGTCTTGAGCTTCACTCTTGTTCTCACACTGACACTTCTCTTATACACTTCATATTCCTTTTACACTGACACTTGCATTCTTTTCCAGCTTCTTGTACACACAAATAACACTGACACTACCCCTTTAAAACACAAATCTTTTAAGCGTGGATCCCGTCGAGTACGGCGGACAATCTGGGTGCTAATAACTTCCCAGGTTGTAACCAACCCCCTTTCTCAGTTTCTCTGGTTCGCAACCGTCTTATCCATCTTTTCTAGGTCTATGCAGCATTACCTTTCCTCCAGGATAAAAATGCCTAGCTGGCGACTCTTGTCTTTCTGAGTTCACCCTTGTGTGTACTCTCCTCTTTCGCCGACCGTTCGCGTCTGTACCCCTTCTGATCGGGTGTCATTTGGTGGGAACGACAGCTTGGCGACTCTGCTGGGGATCCTTATACTGTAACCAGGGCTTCTGGTTCTTTTTGTGGGTTCCTCCTAGCACTTGTTTGATTTGTGTTTACTAGGGTGTTATGTGCTATATGTGTTTATGTATTTGTTTTATTGCTTTATGTACAGTTATTTATTGCTTTCTTTACGGTTTTATATATCATACTGTCATACTGTCATCTGCTGGATCTGGTTTTCTGTTTTGGTGGGTGGGGTTCCATTGAGATTTTAAGGTCCTATACCTGGGACCTGAGTGACACCTAGGCTAGAGTGGTTCATGTTCTTTCCCATTCCATTTCGGTCTGGTGCGGGAATATGAAACACGGTTCAGATGTGGGTTTCTTCTTGAGAACTCTGTGCTACAGATTTCCTGTAGTGCTAGGGCTATCTGGGAAGCCTGCTAAGTCTGGATGACCTTTATTATGACCTTCAGAAGCTGAGGTGAATTAGAGGAGGATCTTTTATGGTTATTGTAAACATTGTACCTCCGGGTTAGAAGTGTTTACACTTCTCATAACTGATCCAAGTCTGAGGATCTTTGTTCTAGAACACCACCTGTGAGGGGGTTGGGCTGTTTACAGGTTTGCAGGTACCATTGACCACATCATACCCTGTTCTTGTTTTGTTTAAGAATGCTTCACTTTGGACAGTTCTTGTGATTTAACCCTGGACATGTGACTCTTTATTTGAGTCCCCCACCCTGGTTACTGGATTTCTGAACCTCCATCTGGACTTCTTGAACATACATGGGCCTTATATATCAAGACAGATAATCAGATCCAGCTTGATCACAAACCCTTGCATATCATTTGCATACATCATCATTGCATCATTTGACATTTGTTTATTTGTTTTTCAGGGTATCCACATTATATCTGGCTTGGTTTTGACCCCTTCTTCTGCATAGACCCTTTGCTTCTCCAGTTATCTGCTTCAGCTGTTCTTATCATCACCAGCATCAGCCTGTCAGTGGCTCATCTCCAGCATCAGTCTTGATCTGCATCAGCACTTGTCTTCAGCTCTTCATCAGCACTCATGGATACTCCCAGGAAGAGCAACATTTCATACCATTTCTTTGAGCCTGTGTTGACTGGCATCAGGCAGGTCCAGTCACTTATCACCCCTGACCACATCCCATTATTCAGAGAGCATTATGGAGGTATCCTTGATATGGTCATGGACCTAGACCCTTCTCAGAGGAGTATGATCCACACCTGCCTACAGTTTTATGACCCTCCTTTGAGATGTTTCACATTTTCAGACTTCCAGCTAGGACCTCTGTTGGAGGAATTCTCATCATTGATTGGAGTACCTGTCAGGGGTGGGATCCCCTTCAACCCAGAGATGACTTCTCCCAGCAATGGAGAAGTGGCAAAAGCACTGTACTTGGAGCCTACTTTAATTGAGCAGAACATGACAACAAAAGCTGGGATCCCTGGTTTACACTTAGACTTCTTGATTTCTCAGGCCATCCTGAAGGCCTCTTTGGGAGAATGGAGGGCAGTTTGTGCCTTGTTAGCCCTCAGCATATATGGGGTCATACTATTTGCTGATGAGCCCAAATTTATCAGCAAGAATGCCATTCACCTTTTCCTTCTGAGGAACCCAGTACCCACATTGCTGGGAGATTTCTATTACTCCATTCATCAGAGGAATGAGAAACAAAGGGGGAAGTTAGTGAGATGTTGTGCTCCTTTGTTTCACACCTGGCTGCTCAGACACCTGCCTAAGACAGATGCCTTCCTGAATCCTCATCAACAGAAGAATTGGGCTAAGAGACTTATTGCTTTGTCTTTAGATGACATCAGATGGTGCACCCAGAGCACCAAAGGCAAAGACATGATCACCAGCTGTGGGCAATACCCAAATGTACCTTTGATAGGAGTAAATGGTTGTATCAACTACAATCCTCTGTTGTTTAAGAGACAACTGGGCTATGCTTTGGTTCACCCTCCTAGGGTGCAAGATTTAGCTGAGACCTTGTATTGTGAGATAAAGCCTAATTTAGTTGTTGTCAGACAGGCCTCCTGGGCTTGGGAGAACATCCAGACAAAAGGGATGGCTATTCTTGGAAGATGCAATAATGTTGCTTCAGCTCAGTACTATGATTGGTCCCGTACTAGAGCTCAGATTACTGGAATGCCTTTCACCATTGAGGACACACCTGGACCCTCTACAGTACCACCTCCAGCAACTGTCAGCCTGGAAGAATTTGAGAAACTGAAAGAAAGGAATGAGAATCTGTCTCAAGCTCTGAAGAAGACCCTTTGGGAAAGGAGTGATGGTCGTCTGTACATTGAGAGGTTGGAGAAGCTTAAGGTGGAGCATCTGGCTAAGATTGAGAAGACAGAGGAATACATCAAGAAAGCAAGGGCTGGGGAGCAAATATTGAAGAATGCCTGTAAAGAAGCCAAGTTTCAACAGGCTAGGACTGAGCTTTATCTACAGGAGAGCCAGGCTAGGTGGGTCAGGATCACTGAAGCCCGGACACAAGAAGATCATAAAACTCAGGCCAGGATTGAACAGTTGGAGGCCAATGAAAAGAAGCAACAGGAAGCTTTGCTGGCAGCCCAGAAGGAGATTTCAGAGTTGAAGCTCAGGGCTGGTTTGAAGAGGTCAAAGGACCAGGACAGGCACAAGAAGCTGACCACTACCATTGCCACCAGAAACCTCCTCATCAGAAACATTACAGAGCATCCAGCTGGTCCAGTGACTGATGCACTTCTGAAGGAGGTTAGGGAGGATGAGTTTGGACTGGATGTTTGACTTCTTTGCTTGTTGTTGTTTTCATTTGATGTACTTTTCTTTTGTGTTGTATTTTGACCCTTCGGGGGCATATGTTGTAAAAACAAACTATGTATTGTTCAGTATTTGTAATATATTTTAGTTTGTTTCCATTTTGGAGTTTCTTTTCTCAGCAAAGTCAGAAGCATCTTCCTCAGGGTCTGGAAAGGTCAAAACCAAGAACCAAGCCGGATACCTTGGAAAACGAATAAGCATACTGCATTGCATACTAACCTTGTTTTGTTTTGTAGGTTTTTGTTATTATCTGTTTCTAACTCTGTTGTGGTCTCAGGAAATATTGCTCGCAGAAGAGTATTCCCTGTCAACCGTACGCACCGGTACCCTACTCGCAACAACCTTCCTGGTATCCAAATGGACCAAGTACAGCAAGATCTAACTGAGGTCAGAACTCAGATGGCTAATGAAAGAGTGGAAATGAGGAACCAAATGGCTCAATTCATGACTGTGATGACTGGCTTGGCCCAGAGCCAAGAAAGGTTAAGGGCATTGGTAGAAAGACAAACCCCCGAGGAACCTCATCCTGGAACTGGAGGAACCAGCAACAATGAGGGAGGTCAGCCTCATGTTAACCCACCAGTATTTGGACCTCATCTAGATCCGGAGGCCAACATCCCAAGGAATGTGTAGGGCAACACTGCTGCAGGCAGGATCTTGCAAGAGGATCCTCAAGAAGAGTAGTTTACTGTAATGGGAGCTGGAGATGAAGTCTATGATAGGAGGTTTGATGAAATTGCTGAGAAATTGAGATCTTTGGAGTCTCAAAACTCCTTGGGTTTTGATGTAATGGACATGGGGCTAGTGGATGGGGTAAGAATTCCCCACAAGTTCAAACCCCCGTGCTTTGAGAAATATAATGGAACTTCCTGTCCACGAACTCACCTGCAGTCCTTCCTGGGAAGACTTAAAGAATATACTATGGATGAGAAGCTGTGGATGTTCTACTTCGAAGAAAGTTTGACTGGGGCTTCAAGAGAGTGGTGCTTTAACTGGGGCTTTAACCAGAGCTACCATCAGATGCTGGAAGGACCTGGCTGAAGCTTTCATTAGGCAGTACCAATACAATTTGGACATGGCTCCTAACAGGACCCTTCTGATGGGAATGTCTCAATCCTCTAGAGAAAGCTTCAGGGAGTATGCCCAAAGGTGGAGACAGCTTGCTGCTGCTGTCCAACCACCCATGTCGGAAAGAGAAATGGCCGACATGTTCATGAATACTCTGCAAGGAACATATATTGATAGGCTAGCTGCCTTTTCTTCCACCAGTTTTGCTGACGTAGTTATAGCTGGAGAAAGAATTGAAAGTCTATTAAAAATGGGCAAGATTTCTGATAATGGTGCAAGTTCATCCAGTAACCCCAGGAAACCTTTTGTGGGACCTCGAAGGACCGGTGAGACAAATGCCATTCATGCCGGTAGGGGCAGACCTCAGTATGTTCATAGATCGGTAGCAGCTGTCACAATTCCAGCTCTGATCCCTCAGCAACCAGCATATCAACCACAGCAACAACCACATTATCAACAGCAAGTTCAGTACCCGCCACAAAGAACCTACAACAACAACAACAACAATCAACAACAAAGACCTTTTCAGCAAAGACCGTCACAGGCAAATAGGGTGATTGATCCTATCCCTATGCCTTATGTTGCCTTATTGCCACAACTCCTGAAGCTCAACTTGGTCGAGTTAAGGACATTGGCACCACCAGATCCCTCCAATCTCCCAAGGAATTATGATGTCAACGCCAGATGTGCTTTCCACTCCAATGCACCTGGCCACAATACTGAGAAATGCAGGGCCTTGCAAATGAAAGTCCAAGATCTGGTGGATTCCAAAGCCCTCAACTTTGCACCCACTCCAAATGTCAACAAAAATCCTATGCCTAATCATGGAGGGCCAAGAATTAATGCCATTGAGGAAGACAAGCCATCTATCTTGATCACCAGTGTTGCACAAATTCGAACACCTTTGGTCGAAATTAAAGCTCAGCTTCTAGAATGCCAGGTGTTTCCCGGGTGTGAGCTCGGTTGTGGGTATTGCAACATTGCAGTCAATGGGTGTGATAATTTGAGAAGCAGCATAGATGGTCTTATCAAGGATGGAATCCTTCAGATCTCAACAACGGCGCCTACAAATCCAGCAATTCCTTTGACAAGAATTCATGATTCTCCTACAACAGCAGCAACAATCATTCCTACCGATTCGTCAATATCATCAGCAATGGCTCCGTCCATCACTTCAGCAAATCAAATGTCAACAACTCTTTCTTCTACAACATCAGCATCCATTTATTCAACAGAATCTTCTACAACGCCAGCAGAAATTAATGAAGATATCTCAGCAGTCACCATCTACTATGATCCATCAATTGTTCCTCCAAATAGCAACTTTCAGCAGCAAACAGTGGCACTTCCTGCCAGGTCACCAGTCACAATTTACTACGATCCGCACACCATCACAGTACCCTCCTCTGCAGCAGTCAGTCCAGTTACCATTACGGTGCCTGGACCAGTTCCATATGAAAGCAGTAATGCCATACCGTGGCATTATGGCTCTGATCTTTACTGCAACGGGGAGAAAATTACTTTGGATTCTTCAACCTCTTCTCCACAGATTGATAATGTTGGGGGAGGCGGAGGCTTCACCAGAAGCGGACGCCTTTTTGTCTCACAAGTGCAAAGACCAAATGCCGAAGCAGAAGCTGCTGCCAAAGCAAAGGGAAAGAGTGTGGTATTTGAAGAGTCGGCTGCCAAAGAAACTCAGAAGACATCTTTTGAACAAGATGTAGACGAGTTTATGAGAATCATAAAGAGAAGTGATTACAAGGTGGTGGATCAGCTTCACCAAACTCCCTCAAAAATCTCCATATTATCCCTGTTGATGTGTTCTGAAGCTCACAGGAATGCATTACTGAAAGTCCTGCACGCAGCATACGTGCCAGAAGAAATTACCGTTAATCAGCTAGAAACTGTGGTGGCAAATGTCAACACCAGCCACGGGCTGGGTTTTACCAATGCTGACTTAACAACTGAGGGACGTAACCACAACAAGGCTTTACATATCACCCTAGAATGCAAGGGTGTCGTTCTATCTCATGTACTGGTGGACACTGGGTCATCACTCAATGTCCTACCAAAGAAGGCCTTAGTAAAGCTAGAGTATGATGGCTTGGCACTGCGTCCAAGTAATTTGGTGGTGAGAGCATTTGATGGCTCTAAAAGATCAGTGCTTGGAGAGATTGATCTGCCTGTGATGATTGGCCCGCAGACTTTTAAAATTACCTTCTATTTGATGGACATTCAGCCAGCCTACAGCTGTTTGTTGGGTAGACCCTGGATCTATACCGCTGGCGCTGTTACGTCTACCCTTCACCAGAAGCTGAAATTCGAGTGGGAAGGCCATATCATCACCATCTGTGGGGAAGAAGACATCTTTGTTAGCCATCTGGCTACGTACAAGTACATAGAAATGGATGGGGAGATCCATGAAACTATGAGCCAGGGGTTTGAGGCCCTGAACATTAATGAAGCATCTGCTGTACTGGGAACTTCCATGACATCTTATCAGCAGGCCAGGAGGGTTGTTGAAGAGGGTACTTCCCAAGGCTGGGGCAAGCTGTTGCCCGTGGAAAAGAAAGAAGACAGATTTGGGTTGGGTTACAAACCAACTCAACAAGATCAAGCAGAGGCTGCTAAAGAGCCCAATTTTGTCAGCGGGGGGATGCTCACCCCGGATGCTGTGAACAACTTGGAAGATGAGTCGGAAGATGAGCGCAACCTGGAGAGCTGGATACGTCCAAGGACCCCGGGGAGCCATGTCTCAAACTGGTCTTCCCAGGAAATTATAAGGGTTACTCCTGCAGAGTAATTATTATTTCCTATATTTTTAAAGCATGCATCAAGTCTTACATCTTGCCCAAGATGTCAAGACTCATTTTGTAATCGGGCCATCTTGTAATTTTGTGCAAACAGATCAATCAATGAATATCGGACATCTTTTGCAAATGAGTCTTTTCCTTTTCCGCTCACTGTTTTTCATTTTTCTTTTTGTACAAAAATAAAAGGGCAATGTTTTTCAAAATGATAACTTCATTTCATTTTTTCTAAATAAGATAAAATCGATAACTAAAATAAACCAATCTAAACCCTTGTAGAAAGTGCCTTTCAGACTGCACCGACAACGACACTGCTATGACTTCGTATGACTTTGAGAATCCAATCAATCAAGCTGACGAAGGGGTTGAGGAAGATTATGAGCTACCTGAAGAGCTAGCTAGGTTGTTAAGGCAAGAGGAGAAGGTTATCACTCCTCATCAGGAGGAGGTCGAAACGATTAATCTTGGTACAGAAGATGAAGTGAAAGAAGTCAAGATCGGGGCCTGCTTACAAGACTTAGTGAAAGAGCGACTGGTTGATATGCTTCGGGAGTATGTGGATGTTTTTGCTTGGTCTTATCAGGATATTCCAGGGTTGGACACCGACATTGTCATGCACAAGCTACCTCTGAAAGAAGACTGCCCGCCAGTAAAACAGAAATTGCGCCGTACCCGCCCAGATATGGCAATGAAGATAAAAGAAGAGGTACAAAAGCAGTGGGACGCCGGTTTCCTTGCTGTGACTAGTTACCCGCCGTGGGTTGCTAATATTGTACCTGTGCCTAAGAAGGATGGCAAGGTGATAATGTGTGTGGATTACCGGGACCTGAACAGAGCCAGCCCGAAAGATGACTTCCCTTTACCTCACATTGATGTATTGGTCAACAATACAGCTCAGTTCTCGGTGTTCTCCTTCATGGATGGATTTTCAGGATACAATCAGATCAAGATGTCACCTGAAGACATGGAGAAGACAACTTTCATCACACCCTGGGGCACATTCTGTTATAAAGTGATGCCATTTGGACTGAAGAATGCGGGTGCCACTTATCAACGGGCTATGGTAACATTGTTCCATGACATGATTCACAAAGAAATCGAATGTTATGTGGATGACATGATTGCCAAGTTCCTTACAGAAGAAGACCACCTGATAAATCTGTTGAAGTTATTCAAGCGTCTGAGGAAGTACCAATTGAAGTTGAACCCTAACAAGTGCACATTCGGGGTACGATCCGGTAAGCTGTTGGGATTTATTGTAAGTGAAAAAGGGATTGAAGTTGACCCTGATAAAGTCAAAGCCATTCAAGAAATGCCTGCACCGAAAACTGAAAAATAGGTTCGGGGGTTCCTAGGTAGATTGAACTACATTTCACGGTTTATATCTCACCTTACAGCAACCTGTGAACCTTTGTTCAAGCTGCTAAGAAAAGAACAAACGGTCAGGTGGAACGAAGATTGCCAAAGGGCTTTTGATAAAATCAAGGAATACTTACAAGAGCCTCCAATCCTTATGCCTCCAGTTGAAGGAAGACCTCTAATTATTTACTTGACAGTATTAGAAGAATCAATGGGGTGTGTGTTGGGCCAGCATGACGAGTCTGGTCGAAAAGAGTATGCAATATACTACCTAAGCAAAAAGTTTACCGACTGTGAAAAACGTTATTCACTACTCGAGAAAACTTGTTGTGCTTTAGCGTGGGCTTCTCGCCGACTAAGACAGTATATGTTGTCTCACACTACCTTGTTGATTTCAAAGATGGATCCAGTCAAGTACATATTTGAGAAGCCAACACTTACCGGAAGGATTGCGAGATGGAAAATGATTCTGACAGAATATGACATTCAGTACACATCTCAAAAGGCCATTAAGGGCAGTGTACTGTCTGACTATCTGGCTGAGTAACCCATTGATGATTACCAGCCTATGAGATTTGACTTCCCTGATGAAGACATCATGTTCATAAAAGCAAAAGATCATGAAGAGCCAATTCACACTGAAGGGCCTGACCCGGAAGAAGAATGGACTATGATGTTTGATGGGGCTGTTAATATGAATGGTCGTGGTGTTGGTGCAGTACTCATTACACCTAAGGGAGTTCACATGCCTTTCTCGGCAAAACTCACCTTTAATTGCACTAACAACGAAGCTGAATACGAAGCTTGTATTATGGGCCTTGAGGAAGCCATTGACCTCAGGATCAAGACTTTGACTGTATTCGGGGATTCAGCTTTGGTAATTAATCAGACCAACGGTAAATGGTACACCCACCAAGATCATCTGATACCTTACCGGGATTATACAAGAAGGTTATTGACTTTCTTCACAACGGTCAAGCTTTAGTATATCCCACAAGACAAAAATCAATTTGCAGATGCTTTAGCTACCATCTCATCCATGATCAAAGTTCAAGCTGCCAACTTTGTGCCTCGAATTTCAGTGTCCAGACTTGACAGACCAGCATATGTATTTGTAGCAGATGTTGTTAAAGACGATAAGCCTTGGTTCCATGACATTAAATGCTTCATGGAGGATCAAACATACCCACCTGGGGCATCTTCCAATGATAAGAAGACATTAAGAAGGCTAGCTGGTAGTTTCTTCTTGAATACTGATGGTTCCTTGTACAAGAGAAACTTTGATATGGTACTTCTCCGATGTGTGGATAAGACAGAAGCAGACTTGTTGATGCACGAGGTGCACGAAGGATCCTTTGGTACCCATGCTGGAGGGCATGCCATGGCTAAGAAATTGCTAAGATCAGGCTATTATTGGATCACAATGGATGCAGACTGTTGTGCTTATGCCAGAAAATGTCATAAATGCCAGATTTATGCGGATAAAGTGCATGTGCCTCCGAATCCTTTGAATGTAATGTCTTCACCCTGGCCCTTTGCCATGTGGGGAATTGATATGATTGGCAAGATTGAACCAACTGCGTCAAACGGCCACAGATTCATCCTGGTTGCTATTGACTATTTTACCAAGTGGGTTGAAGCGGCTTCTTATGCAAACGTTACAAGGCAAGTGGTAGCCCGATTCCTGAAAAGAGATATCATCTGTCAGTATGGAGTGCCCGAACGAATCATTATTGATAATGGTTCCAACTTGAACAACAAAATGATGGCAGAACTGTGCCGGGACTTCAAGATCCAACACCACAATTCTTCTCCTTACAGGCCAAAGATGAATGGCGTTGTTGAGGCAGCTAATAAGAATATCAAGAAGATTGTGCAGAAGATGGTAATTACCTACAAAGAATGGCATGAAATGCTACCATTTGCCTTGCATGGGTACCGTACGTCAATCAGAACATCCACTGGGGCAACATCGTATCAGCTTGTGTATGGTATGGAGGCAGTCCTACCTGTTGAAGTTGAACTACCCTCTCTACGGGTATTGATGGATGTTAAGCTGAATGAAGCAGAATGGGTCCAATCCCGATATGAGCAACTAAGTCTGATCGAAGAAAAGAGGTTAGCTGCAATTTGTCATGGGCAGCTGTATCAGAAAAGAATGAAGAAAGCCTTCGATCAGAAAGTCAGGCTCCGAGAATACCAAGTAGGAGATCTAGTGCTGAAAAGACTCCTCCCTCCTCATACAGACCACAGAGGCAAGTGGACTCCGAATTATGATGGTTCATTCATAGTAAAGAAAGTTTTCTCTGGAGGAGCACTAATGCTCAGTACTATGGATGGTGAAGATTTCCTGTCCCCTGTGAATTCAGATGCAGTTAAAAAATACTTCGCATAAAAATGACCCGCTGGACATAAAAACAGAATGTAAGTCCAGGCAAAAATAGGGCATCCCGGCGAGTCAAAAACAGAATAAAAGACTCGGGCAAAAATAAGGGAAAATGAAAAAATGTGTACACCCGCTGAGTTGAAAAGCCGCATTGGACAACTCAGGCAAAAATGGGTATCCCGGTGGATTGAAAATCCGAAAGGGCGATTCACGCAAAATAAGGGAACATGCGAACAACTGCATTCTGAATTCGTCTGTATCACTTACAACATGGCAAGCCTCGAAAGGTTAAAGCATCGATCAGAATCAGTTTTCTTCAGAAAGCAAGATGAGAAGAACGTCAATGTCATACATGTCATAGCAAAAGGAAAGCTTCTTGAAGCGTCATCAACATTGCCAGCACTTTTTTGTTTCTCAATTTGTAACGATCTCCTCATTTCAGGGGATCCGTTTCTTTGACTGTATCTTGCCAATTCGGGGCGCACGAATTAATAAAATCAGATTTCAGTCATGTTTCGTCTCGTACATTTTATTTTCGTTTGCAAAAAGTGTCCGATGTCCTTAAGATATTGATTGCATAAATACAGAGGCTTCCCTTCTAAAAAATACGTGCTTACAGGAAATATACTTACTCCCGGGAGCGTCTAAATTCCTATGATGGAATCCAGTAAGGGATACCTCGGGGTACTTATGCGTTTTTTTTGTCTTTACAGGATTGCAGGAATCCAAAGCGCAACATGGGGCATGAAGGCTTCTCCCCAGTAGGCTGCCAAATCATTGTTTCCTCAACACATCTCCCAAACAGCACCAGAGATGCTTTCTCCCCATCAGAGTTGCCAGGCATCACTTCTCCAACATTTCCCTCAAAGAGCAGCACCAGAAGGTGTTCATATCCCCAGCTTTGTTGTCAAGTATCATCCTCAGCAGGATCCCCCACAGAAATCTCTAGGAAGGTCTTTCAGTGATCTTTCCTCTTCCCCAGCCGAGTGCTAGACAGGGAGCCATCTCCCTACAAAGTTTCAATCTCTATCCAGAAGAGCAATGCCCGAAGATCTCGCAACAGAGTGACGAAAGCTTCTACAAACCCCAGCTGGGTCCCTCATTATCGAGATAGATCTATCAGTGATCTACCTCCCCGAGCAGAATCGTATATGTCAGATCCACCCAATGATCTTATCCCCAGCTGGGAAGTCCACTTCCAGCAGATCAGCCAGAGATCTTCACAGCAGCGGGATCCGAATCCCGGATCAGTATCTCTTTGCATAATCATAGCATTCGCATCATATCTTCCCCACAGAGCGTAGCATTCCGTCTAATACGGAGAATTACGGCAAAAATCAAACATATTGCATAATCATAAGCCATGTGTCGAACTGAACACTTGTAAATACTGGTAATCCATCAACAATATACAAAATGTTTCCCAATTCCCCACCAGAGATCCAAAACATTTCCCTCACAGATACACACCCCTTTTGGCACTCGTCCGTGTCATCACTCCCTAGTAAAGTCACCCGAGCATTCTTTACAAACAGACACTTATATATATTACAGATGCTTCTCGACACTCGTCCGTGTCATATCCCTAGAAGAAAGCCAAAGCGTCCCCTTTGCACTCACAGATCCATATACAATTCCTTGACACCCGTCCGTGTCACCTTCCCCAACATAGTTACCTAAAAACTTGTTTATAATACACTTTTTCCGACACCCGTCCGTGTCACACTCTCCCCAGTAAGTTGAGCACTCGTCTGTGTCTCACTCTTACTCTTTGCTCATACAGATACTCGTCTGTATCTTGTATATACCACTTAAATCCCCTCAGATTCAACACTCGTTCGTGTTCTTTGTTAACCAGTTGATACTCGTCTGTATCATCATCTCTGAACATTCGTCAAGCGTTTGTTTCTACCTGATACCCGTCCGTATCATTGTCTTAAGGATGCTCGTCTGCATATTTAATCTATATGCCGTGTCAAACACTTATGGTCTTGAATTTAGATACTCGTCTGTATCTACCCTTCTCCAGGAGAGTCCCCAACAAAATTTGTTAAACTATTTTTCTTTCTATCTGACATTCGTCCTATGTCATGATACCCTTTCGGCAGCTGTACCCTGCTAGGTGATCGTCCTTAACCTTTTTGATGATCGTCCTTCATCACCCCCATTGGAGTCTCTATTCATTAGAACCCCTTCTTATCCGACATTCGTCCTATGTCGCGATGCTTTTAGCAGCCGTCCCCTGCTAGGTGATCGTCCTTCACCTCTTGATTATCGTTCTTCATCATTCTATCCGATGGTCGTCCCCATCGTTGATTTTTTTATCTGACATTCGTCCTATGTCATGATATCTTCAGAGTAGCCGTACCCTGCTGGGTGATCGTCCTTCACCTCTTGATGATCGTCCTTCATCATGCTTATCTGATGGCCGTCCCCATCGTCGACCCCTTTTATCCGGCATTTGTCCTATGTCGCGATACTTTCGGCAGCCGTACCCTGCCCGGTGATCGTCCTTCACCGATAGATGACCGTCCCTCATCTTATCCCCTGCTAGGTGATCGTCCTTCACCTTTGATGACCGTACCTCATCACTTATTTCATTTATGCCTCGAACTTGATGGTCGTCCCCATCGTTTACCTATAATTGTAACACCCCAAATTTGCCCTCTTCTTTTTCATAACATTTAGCATATCATTTTCATATTTCGCACTGCATCATTAGCATAGAAAGATGAAGCATATTATCCATAGCATA
Organism: Lathyrus aphaca; assembly: GCA_963966055.1. Classification (NCBI taxonomy): domain Eukaryota; kingdom Viridiplantae; phylum Streptophyta; class Magnoliopsida; order Fabales; family Fabaceae; genus Lathyrus; species Lathyrus aphaca. The sequence continues at coordinate 170,530,824 of OZ014523.1, forward strand.
GCATAAGCTGGCAGGGATTTCACTCTCATTGTAATTGTTCAGTTCACGATTCGATTCAGATGAACACTTGACCTAGCGTGGTCAAACTGCCAAGATTCCTTTAATTTCAAGTAATCTGCATTGGTGGCCATTGCTCAGACAGTGTGCATTCAAGGTTCATGGTGTTGTGTTTGAATTCATCAGATTATCAGGTGTGGTTTGTGAGAAGCTTAGTCCAATTTATATTGGTGGAGCATGCATCAGTTCATTAGCAGTTCACTTGTGGATTTATTTTCCTCAGCGTGTATTCAGATAATCAGAGCAAGTTCCTAATTTGGTTCGAATGAACATGATTCAAGTACAAGTCAAACATTTGTTTAAAAGAATTTTGTTCATTTTTATCAGAGATTCAAGAAACAGTGCAAGTGGGTTTATGGTTGTCTGTGCGGGATAAGGGGAAAAGGCTTAGGTTGGTTTTTGGATTAAATTGAGGCGTGCATTAATGGAAATATTAGTGGAGGATTTATTCAAGTTCATTCCGTTTTTTTTATTCGATAACCACGTTTTCATAATCAAGTTCTTCTCCCATTTATAAATAAAGTCCATTAACCATTTCTTTTTTTAAATATATTTTAGATCCATAAACCATCTTCATTTATTTAAATCTCAATTTCCATTAACCATTTCTTTATCATTTTTCATATATCATAAGCCAATATCATCATTTTTCTTACAATAGCTTTTTATTATCATTAAGCCCAAGACTCAGGGCCCACAACTTCGGCTGATCCTTCTCCCCACAACTTTTCCTAAGCCACATGAAGCCAGCAAGTTTCCCTAAAAAGAAAAAAAGAGAGAGGTCATCATCTACGTAAAACCGTCTCTACCACACCAGCCAAAACACAACAACCAACAAGCAGCATGAGTAAACGGTGAACCAAAACGTTGCGAGCTTGTGAATGAAACGGTATAGCTCACGAAAAATGATAACAGAATTAAAAGGAAAAAAGTTTGTTACAAGTGAAAATCACACTTTTCATGAAAAAAGAGGCAGAATCCAATAATAAAAAAAAAGAGATTGGAAAAGAGAATAACAGAAAAATCTCCAATAAGCTTTGGGGACGGCCTCATCTGAACCACACCATCAGTTAACCTATCTTCTTCATCAACTTTTGGCAGAACCGAAACTCTCATTCAAAAAAACACTCTTCACCACCATCACAGAAATGGATCGAATGAATCTTCATCATATTAAAAATCCATAGCTGAGTTCATCTTCTTCACCAAGTAACCGGTAAATTGAATCCATCATAACCGATTCAAGATCACTCCAATATCACACAAGAAAAAAAAACCGAATACACAGTGAACTCCACCTATCAAAACTTAGAATCTCTCATAGCAACTTTTTGACCTTCAATCCTCAACAAAGTCTCAAACTCCAACTGTCTTCAACGTCATCATCAACAAACGGATTCTTCTTCATCATCACCTTTCGTCAATAGAACCAGAATTGATTACCTCACCAAAACACTTCATTCTTCGATCTTCTTCTAAAAAAAAACGATGCCATCGTTCGATTTGTTTCTTCATTAATTTCAACAAGTTGCAGAGTCCAATCATCATCAAGAAGGCTTTTATTAATCCACCGCAGCTGACAATTTCGTTACGAAGCCTTGATTGTCGACAATTTCGTGACATTTCGAACGCGCAAATCCTTCCACAGAGCTTAACGGAAGCATCACCATCATCTGCAATATTCTTCGGACTTCAATCGGTCATCGTGATCTCGGCTAAGAATCCTTTGACATACCATCAGCATAACGTCAAGTTCATCACTCTTCAATGGCCTCATAGTTGATGTAATGGGAATAACTGAAACTCAGTCAAGAGGAATAACCGAAAAGAGTATAAAATCGCTTCAATCTTCATTGTTCTTGAAGCCGACGAACAAATAGAGTACACGTTCAAACCGCAACGGAGGGAAGAACGCTCGTCGTCGATCCACTCCTCGCCACCGCTAGATCCACAGGTACGAACTCGAATCCTCCTTTAGGCGTAATCGTTTGTGACTTATTGATTGTTGTTGTCTCGATTCTGTTTTTTCCGATCGGTTGATTTTGACTGAGGTATTTTTAGTTTTGCGTTCGGTTTCGCCGAGAGGTTGATTTGAGAGGTTTATATTTGTCGATTTGTATTTGGATGATTTCCAGCGAGTTCGTAGAAAGGAAGAAGGTCCGGCGCCGTTGGTTTTGTTTGAATAAGAGGAGCACGCTTGAGGGAGATGAAAGGCGGTGGTTAGGTCGTTTTGAAGAGGAGGTTGAATGAGAGGGTGAATGGTGCCGAGAGAGAGAAGGTTTTTTGTTGTTCTATTTGTTTGATTGTTGATATTGAAGGATGAAAAGAATTAATAAGGTTTTAATAATATCATGAAAATGTATAAAAATTTGTAAGAGAAGTTACGGATTCCAAAGAGATAAGATAAGCCATGGAGATTCTTGTTGTTTCTGTCCACACCGGCGGTGACACTTGTCACCGTCCGGTAGGACCTGCCCCTTTCCTTTCCTGCGTGCTATTCGCATCTCCATCTTCAGCCCAAACGAATTCAACCAAAAGCCTTTACTTATCACACCTCCTTCCTATTTCTTTTATTTTCTTTCTCAATTTAATTTTTTTTCCTTTAATTAGTTTGCTTTAATTCATTAAAAATAGTTTTAGTCACTTAAAAATTCCCAAATAAATCATGGATATTCATTTATGTTTCTAGTTTTTTATCACATTTTTATTTTATTTTTTTCATTGATCCACGTGCCAGGAATAATTCACCAATGTGCATAGCTTCTTTTGCTTCATTTCTTGACCAGTCTGTCTTGTCTATTTTCTATAGCTTTCAATATTTGGAGTTTTGATCCCATTCGTTTTGCATTGTGTTCCTAAGATCTTCTAGTTTTCATGTGATTTTTCTCAGAATTTTTAGAAAAATTATTTCTGGAGTTTTGGTCTGGTATCTTGTGATGTAAGTTTTCTGTCCCAACTTGTGTTTGTACCTTCATTTAGCTTAGTTCCTTTCTGATTTTTTGCAAATCCTTTTGGCAAGTTAATATGATGTGTTTGAAGATCATTTGGTTTAAGTTGTAGAATTTTTAGATGGCTGGTTGATTATTTGTGGATTTTTGTTCTCACCTTGTCCCATTTTGCTTCTTTTGGTTTATTAGATCTCTTATAGGCTTAGAAGGGCACTTGTGCCAACTTATTCTTCTTATTTGGGGTTCCTTTGGGGTGTGGGTACCTTCCTGGTCCTAGGATAGGTCTTGTTTCTTCTGAATTTTTAAGTTTGCTTCTTATTCAAGTCATTTGTTTCTTTAAGTACTTAAATTCCATCTTTTGGTTCCGTTGCTTCTATTTTGATATTGTTTGGTATTGTGTGACTTCTCTCTTCATCTTGTTGGCCTCTTAGGCCATTATTCATATCATTTTGATTCTGGTTTTGAACTTTGTGCTTGTATTTTGTGTGTTTTGCATTACATCTTTCATAAGTGCGCATTTGCTTCCGTATGTATTCATGTTGCCTCATTTTAAGTCATAAGTCTCCCATTTTCATTTATTTGAGTTGAATTGGCATTAAGAATTTGTTTACTTCACTTCACTTCTGATTGTTGGATGATGTCATGTTAATTTGCTCATTTTTGTTTCACTTGTGCATGCTAACCTTGCAGGGGCTATGGTAAGTGTGAGATGTGGGAATTGAGTTCCACATCTCTAATTCTTATCTCTTCCTTTTATGTTTATGTGAACTAACCCTCTTTTGTTGGGCCTAGGCCTTTCTCATCTCTTCTTATCTCTTATTCTTCTTCCTTCTTCATTAGGATAGAAACCTCACCAACCTTTGGGACATCCATGCATGTTAACACTTAGGATTATTTTAGTCCCCTTTAGAATTTTTCCTTTGAGATACTTTGGCGCTCTCTCTCTTCTCATCTTCAAACTTAGTTCTAATTCATTTAATAAAGGTTGAGTACTTTCATGTGACATGAGACTTCGCTATGAGATGCTTGCATGCGTTCCATTTCGGGGCGAGGTGTGAGTCATCACTCGTGGTGGATAGGTCTTAACATGAGTACATCACAAAGAAAAGCTAAAAAAACACTTCTTAACCAAAAAACCACAAAAACACTTAATAATGGTAATAGGCCAGTATGCTTGAGCCTTCACTTGTGGGACTAGCTTTGGGGATTTCCTCCATAGATAGGTGTGCCTCTTGCGCACTCCATTTCGGGATGATGTGAGATGTACACATCCCATTGAGTGAGACTTAGGTATACTTACCTATGCAAACTTTCACTCATAAAAGCTTCTGAAAAACACCAAACAAACAATAAGCATCTTTCCTTCGGGAATTCTTTTCTCACCTTATTCGCTCCGTACACGAACTTGCTCCTACTTGTCATCTTGCAAGACGGTTACGCACTCGTCGTCCGAGCCTGCAACACCTGAGCATTGACATAGGCAGTTCAAGCCTTAATTCACAAGCAATTTTCCTTTGGTACCCCTAGTTAGGGGAACTACGGCGTCTCTGATCCTCATTATCCTGATGAGGTACGTAGGCAGTGGGGTAGGGCCCGTTCGAGCAAATTCTTTATTTTCCCTACATTTCCCCTTTTTTCCATTCTCTTTTTCCAGTCCCTTTCTCATTTCTCATTCCAGTTCCAGTAGCAGTTTTATTCGGTAGCATTCTTTATTTCTCACCCTTTGAAGCAAGCAAGCAAGCGTGGATCCCGTCGGGTACGGCGGACGATCTGGGTGCTAATACCTTCCCAGGTCGTAACCGACTCCCGAATTCAGATCTTTGGTTCGCAGGATCTTGTCCTTTCCTTCTTCCTCAGGTTTGTGCAACATTACCTTTCCCATTCATTCGGGATAAAAATGTCTGGCTGGCGACTCTAACCTTTCCGCGCCACTTTCGCGTTTGTACTAGGATGAAAATCCGGGGAGCGACAGCTGGCGACTCTGCTGGGGACTGCACACCAGATGATCTCTGGTTCCCCTGTGAGTCTCTCCTAGCGCTTGTTTGTTTCTGTTTCTTTGGGTGATGTTTGTTTGTTGTGGCTTGTTATATCGTATTGTTGTTTGTTTACCGCTTTTGTTTACAGCTTTATTTACAGTTTTCAGTATTTATTTTCTGCATCATGTATATCATACTGGACTGTCTGGACTGGTTTTCTGTTTGGTGGGTTCGGGTGATATTGTTTCTGAGAGATAAGCCAAGTACCCGGCTTGAGTGCACCCTAGGATTAGAGTGGACATATTGTACTCGTATGTGACATGATGAGTGGCGATGTGTTTCACGCCCAGATTGCGACCGTCTTGGAAATATCTTGTGTGGGGATTTCCTCCACTTCGGGATAGGACCTTGATAGTTATGTGCATCTGGGGACCGATCATTGAGAACCTTTGTGGAAACAACCCTCTCCAGTGGTGGCAGTGGCAGACCACATTTTGTGGCAAACCCATTCGCACCCGAGGGTCCACTGGGGACTCGCATAGGATGGCATGATTCTCCTATAGGAACTCAGTCAAAGCATCTGGTCGTATGACATTAGTACTGTATCCTACGGGCTGAATGTACTATTGTTTCTCGATTTCAGCGCTTGAAGCTGGGAACCTATAGGGGATGCTTGTTTTCCCGGACTCAGTTGAGGCCTCCCTGCGTAGTACATAATGCCTAACTGATTCCCTGATTTGGTCATGAGCCATTTCTCGAAAATGGTGAAAGTATTATTGCTATTCGGATTTGAGAGTCTGTGATGTCTGACCCAGAGCCTACCAGTGAGATGGGGAGGGGTTTACAGGTTTGCAGGAACCCTTGACCTCAACATACCCTTCATCATCAGTGTGATACTATGTTTTGATTTGGTTATTATGATCTTGGAGTTCTTGATCCTTAGTTGTGAGTTTTTATCAGATGGTTATTATTCAAAGGACATATATCATCAGTTGCTTGGTTCTCAAATCAGTGTTCCGTATCCAGACAGACACCAGTTCTCGATCACTTGCCAGTTGCATACATGCCATCATAGCATTTTAGCATACATGTTCAGTTATTTCCGAGGACGTCATATCTGAATTATGTTGTTAGATTTTTTGTACTAAATATGGATCGAAGCAGACAGATTCTTTGGAAGTAACTGAACATGGCATCTCATATCATTTGCATTGCATTTATGTTTCACAGGCAGGGCTCATCCTTTCTTTGTTCACCATCTACAGTTGAGACTCCAGTTCTCGTATCAGACTTGAAGCAACTTTCGAGAAAAAATCATGGACCCTGGAGAGCAAAGCCAGTCTGCAAGTGTTGGGTTGACAAAAGATCAGTGGGACCAACTTTTGGAGGCTATGATGACTTTGGCAAGGCAGGATGGCCGTAATTCCGCTCAAGCTCAGCCGGCACAGACCCCTGTTGGGAATCTAGATGTTCAAGAGCGCCAAGTCGCCCGAAGTGGACATTCTTCTTCTGTTGATGCTGCTGATTATCATAGTTTTGCTTTCACTATGCCAGATCCCCAAGAGGCAATCCCTGTGGTGAGACTCCCAGATCCACGAATTGTGGAGAGGGAGGAAAGATTTCGTGTGTTGGAGGAAGAGATCAAAACCCTTCAAAGTCGTAATGTCATTGATCTAAGTGCTGCAAGCATGTGTCTGGTGCATGGCCTGGTAATACCTCCAAAGTTCAAAGTACCGAAGTTTGAAAAGTACAAAGGGGATAGTTGTCCAAGGCAGCATTTGGTGAGATTTTGTAGAAGGATGGCCTCACATGAGCATAATGACAAATTGATGATCCATTGTTTCCAATACAGTCTGAGTGAGGCATCGTCGAATTGGTATATGCAGTTAAAGAGCAGTCGTATTCAGTCATGGTCAGACCTAGCCAATGCATTTGTGAAGCAGTATGGCTACAATCTTGACAGGGCTCTTAGCCGCATGAATTTGCAAGTTTTATCCCAAGGAGATGGTGAATCTTTCAGAGAATATGCCCAGAGGTGGAGAGAAGTAGCTGCTCGAGTGCAACCCCCGTTATCAGATAGAGAGTTGGTTGATCTTTTCATAGAAACATTACAGGGGCAGTACTTGGAGAGGTTGAGTGGCAGTGGAACTTCGAGTTTCTCGGACTTGGTGATAGTGGGAGAACGCATTGAGAGTTTTATCAAGATGGGAAAGATCCAAGGCATTTCAGATAGCTCAGCTGAAGAGAATGAATCTGTTGTCAGTTCCCAAGATAAGGATGTGATTGATGCCATCTGGGAAGATCCTTCAACTCCATTGACTTATCCACATTACCCATGCATTTCAGCTGCTCAGAGTCAGCAACATTCTGAAGACGTATGTCAGATATCAGTTAACAGTGAACCTCCTCAGTATCAACAGCGACCATGCCAACAGAAGCATACTCCGCAAAGGCGTCGTTACTACACTAAGAGATCTAAAAGGTATTTTGATCCATTGCCAGTACCATACAGTCAGATACTTTCATGCCTGATCGATAGTGGGTTGATAGTGTCTAAGAAGCCGGGTCCAGTGCCTTTTCCATATCCACCAAGTTTTGATCCCAATGTTCAATGTGGATTCCATGGCAACGCACCAGGACATTCAGCTGAAGAATGCAAGCCTCTCAGGGATAAGGTTCAAGATTTGATTGATTCTGGGTTGATTTCAGTGACGCCTCAAGGCATTCAAGTTAACAAGTCTCTGTTTGGTCATGTGGGTTCGTCAGCTCATGTTATGGAGGAATTTATTGAAGATGTATGTGAAGGTGATTCTCAGTTTGATTCTGAAGAGCGGCTATGTACATCACTTTGATCCCTTTTGAGGGGAACTACATCGCTCTGATTCTTCATTGGTCTTTGGTCAATGGAGATACGTAGGCAGAAGATCGCCAGGTCTTTCCGAGCAACCTTAGGTGTCAAACTTATGTGGCAATTTCATCTTACTGTCACTCTTTTCTTCAGACGTCTCGTGTGAATGTTTGAACGTCGAAAGCTTCAGGTCAGAATAATTGGGAATGAAGTATGGTGCTGACATGTGGCCAGTGGATTGAAGACTGCAGATCTTATCAAGAAAAGCTGCTGACTACTGAAAGTATTCAAGATCAATAAATCCAGACGGAGTCAAGTCTCCTCAACAATGGCATTGCTTAGTTTCTTTACTGCATTTGCATGTGTGGTTTTTATGTTTGTTTGAACATTTGTAGACTTGCATGAAACTTGTTTGTTTTGAATGATAATTAATGAAATGCACATGTTTTTCTTGAAGTAATTAATTCGTATTTTTACTTATAATTTCGCATGTGCATTACAATACCAACTGTTGTTCTTAAATTCTGTGATGGAGGATGACGAAATGAAAACGCAAAAATCTTCATTTGTGCGCTCTTGAGTAAGACCCTGTTGACGATGTACAGGCATTGTTTCAAATCCCCAAACACTGGAGATATAAGGGAGATAAACCTTCGTTAACCCCTTTGAGCCTTGAAGTAGGAGTTTCTTTTCACATGAAAAAACCCTCTCATTTAACCCGGGGCAGGGTAGGTGTCAGCTAGTTGGACCAGACGTTCATGCTTTCATAAAGGAGTGTATCTGAGGATCCTTAACATTTCATTGTACCAAATCAAGAGGTCCAAAGACTAGAATCCATAATGGTTATCCATCAGCTACCAAAAAGTGAGACAGTCACGACCCTTACAAAACAGTCAAGACAAACAGTGTCACACGATTTGTTCAAAAAGAAAAGAGAAAGAAAAACGAAAAAAAAAGCCTGCTAAGTCGAGACTTGAAAACAAGCGACTTAGGCAAAAATTAGGGCATCCCGCTGGACTCCAATTGCAAAAGATTCAAAAGAATCAGTCCAGGCAAAAGTTAGGGATAAACAAAGAGAATGAAAAAGCGGAAAGACGAAAAGGATTACACAAGAAAAATCCTTAAGCAAGAACAAGTCGTGTGATGCAGACACAAAAGACAATAGGGGTGACTGTTACTCCAATAACCTCAGTGGTACTTAAACTGTTAGAGTCATTGGTTCCTCAACCAACACGAAACCCTTTTGAGAGGTGAGCGTTTGTGAAAACTAGCTGAACATAGGAACGGAAGGACATCACGAAGATGGGTGGGCACATATAAACTTTGAGCCTATATCCTTTGTTTCTATAACCGTGAGCTAGGCCACGATACAACCCTTAAAAGTCCTAATTGAAGCAGGGTTAATTCGAGAGCGTGCCACAATGAGATAGCGTTCCTGACTACTACGAGTTGTGCTAAAAGACCCTCGCTGGTATTGCATATGCATGTTTATTTCATAAAATAATACTGTACTATCTTAACCCGTGATTCGTTCACAAACAACATCTTTTCAATAAAAGCTTCAAGATTAACATGTGTTGCATTAGAATTTTCATTCTCAGAATAAAACATTTTCTGCTTGCATACATCTGTTTAGCATCAAAGAAGTTCACATATGGAACTTCAGTCTAGAAGCTTAATCTTGCCAAGTTGAGAAGGCGGAAACTTCGGAAGGAAATTCATATCAAGGGGCACTTTTCAGGAAACTCCTTTGAATATGGATTTTTCCAACCAGTTGGGTTAAAGGTAGCCAATCTGGGGAAATAACATCGATCAATCTCTTCAACAGCCAATCTGGGGCAATCACTTCGAGATTTAAATCTCTCACAGAGCAGTTAGCATGGGTGTTTTCTCCAAAGCAAGGTTCGTACTAGGGCAGGTCACCCTAGAAGCACTAGAAGTTACTCTCTCCAGAAGACGGTTAATCAGATGCACCTACCCAAGGTTCAGAATACTAGGGCAGAACACCTCATGACGATGCGAGATCTTGGGGCAATTTCCTTCATGGACCATACAGTTTGAGGTGGTTACTTCGGGATATTCAAGAGTTTGGAAACACTGAAGCATTTCAGATGCTATGTTTTCTGTAAAATCCTCTTGAGACAATATTACGGTATGCAAGGCCGTTCCCAGAATGAATGTCTGATGATTTATCCCAGTAGGGTGCTCCCCTAGTCAGAGAACTTATTCGCATTTGTTATGGTTTCTTCATCATACACGGCTAAAGTCCAATAGTCATTGGCGTCTTCAAGGTTAAAGTCCGATCTTTGTTGGCATCTCTTCAACTATGACATGTTGGCATCTATATGCATTCAGCCTCTCACTTCAGTTGAGTATGAAAATTTTCACTCTGGTTTTCTTCGACCCTCGAGTCGATATCATCGCTTCTGTTTTCTCAACCCTCGAGTTGATGTTGTTTTGTTTCCCTCGACCCTCGAGTCGATGTCATCGCTTCTGTTTTCTCAACCCTCGAGTTGATGTTGTTTTGTTTTCCTCGAGTCGGTATTGTCATCGTGTTTCCTCAACCCTCGAGTTGATGTTGTTTCGTTTTCCTTGACCCTCAAGTCGATGTTGCTATTTTATTCCCTCAACCCTCGAGTTGATGTTGCTTTGTTATCCTCGACCCTCGAGTCGACATTGTTGCTTTCATTTCCTCAACCCTCGAGTTGATGTTGTTGTGTTCTCTTCGACCCTTGAGTCGATATTTCCGTTTCTTACGACCCTTGAGTCGATATCATAGTCTTCACTTCTTCAACCCTTGAGTTGATACCCAGTGAGTCTGTCATAAAAGGAAATTCAAAATCACAACATCAAAGTTCAACCACTGGATCCATTTATGCCCGAGGCAGGTGTGCATATCTTTGTGCTTACAGGGCACGGTATTTCGCAGTGACACGAGGTTTTCAGGAATCCTTGCGAGACAAATTCTTCCACAGTCTGGGGCAGTTATGTCAAGATTCGACGAATCTCTAAAGAGTTTGAAGACTTGGGCATTCCGGATGTCATGTCTTCTGTAAAATCCTCTTAGGTTGATCTTCAAGCAGTCAACTAGTCCAGAAAATGCAAGATGTCACTAGATGGTATTCCCCACCGAGTTCATATTTGATTCTCCATCAGCGAAATATTCCCCAACAAAGTTGCTAGTCTTTTGGGTATTTGATGATATAGCCAGGTATTCGTCACCTCAGTCAGAGTTGAGTGTCTAGACCTCTTGACTTGTCCTCCCCTGCAGAGTTGTATCTCTTACTGCCAATCAGGCATTTGTCTACTGCTCGTTTGCGTTTGTCAACACTCGTCTGTGTTATCCCTAAATGGAGTTCTCCCCAACATTGGTATTACTGCTGTATTGTTGCTCGTCTGCGTTTTTCAACACCCGTCCGAGTTGGCTCAGTGGTATTGCTCGACTGCTTTCCCCAGCATTGGCTTATGACCACCTTGATATTGCTCGTCTGCAATTTCAAACACTCGTCTGTGTTTGGTTATGATAGTTGTTTGTCCGCCACTCCTCAACACTCGTCTGTGTTGTGGTTATCTTTGATGATTGCTCGTCTGCAAACTCCTGAACACTCGTCAGTGTTTGGTTATGATAGTTGTTGCTCGTCCGCAACTCCTCAACATTTGTATGTGTTCTGATATGATATTTGTTGTTGCTCGTCTGCAACTTCTCAACACTCATCTGTGTTATGGAATCTCATATGCGGTTGCTCGTCTGCAACTTTCCAACACTCGTTTGTGTTTGGTATGCCTGATATTTGTGGCACTCGTCTGTATCACTTACCGAAGCGCTCGTCTGTGTTTCCAAGATCATCGTCTGATACTCGTCTGTATCATTGACCTATAACACTCGTCTGTGTTATCTTGATGATCATCCAATACTCGTCTGTATTGAAGAGATTTCAAATCCTGACAGTGGGAATTAAATGTCAAAATGGTTACCGGTCCTGGCGTAACAGGTAAATCCGAAGGAGACTCGTCTGTTTCATGCTATATGCAGTTTTGAGGACTCGTATGTCCGGCTCCTGGCGTCACAGGATTGTTTGAAGACTCGTCTGTCTCAGATTGTTGTATTGCAGTGTTTTGAGGACTCGTATGTCCAGTTCCTGGCATCACAGGATTGTTTGAAGACTCGTCTGTCTCAGATTGTTGTATTGCAGTGTTTTGAGGACTTGTATGTCCAGTTCCTGGCGTCACAGGATTGTTTGAAGACTCGTCTGTCTCAGATTGTTGTATTGCATTGTTTTGAGGACTCGTATGTCCAGTTCCTGGCGTCACAGGATTGTTTGAAGACTCGTCTGTCTCAGTTTATGTTCTTGTAGTGTGTTGAGGACTAGTATGTCCAGCTCCTGGCGTCACAGGATTGTTTGAAGACTCGTCTGTCAACTTGTTCTTATTACAGATATCAGTTTCAACTTGGAAGAAGCTCGTCTGCTTTTTCTATCCCCAGAGCGTCATCTGGTCGGGTTTATTTCCCAGTGTTGCATTCTTCGTCAGAGTGCAAATTTCTGGTCTTCTTGGTATTCAACCACAGTTTATCTTGAATGGTCGATAGCCCGTACTATCGTCCTTTTCAGATTAACTGATGATTGAATAGGGGCAGCTGTAACACCCCAAATTTGCCCTCTTCTTTTTCATAACATTTAGCATATCATTTTCATATTTCGCACTGCATCATTAGAATAGAAAGATGAAGCATAATATCCATAGCATAGCATAAGCTGGCAGGGATTTCACTCTCATTGTAATTGTTCAGTTCACGATTCGATTCAGATGAACACTTGACCTAGCGTGGTCAAACTGCCAAGATTCCTTTAATTTCAAGTAATCTGCATTGGTGGCCATTGCTCAGACAGTGTGCATTCAAGGTTCATGGTGTTGTGTTTGAATTCATCAGATTATCAGGTGTGGTTTGTGAGAAGCTTAGTCCAATTTATATTGGTGGAGCATGCATCAGTTCATTAGCAGTTCACTTGTGGATTTATTTTCCTCAGCGTGTATTCAGATAATCATAGCAAGTTCCTAATTTGGTTCGAATGAACATGATTCAAGTACAAGTCAAACATTTGTTTAAAAGAATTTTGTTCATTTTTATCAGAGATTCAAGAAACAGTGCAAGTGGGTTTATGGTTGTCTGTGCGGGATAAGGGGAAAAGGCTTAGGTTGGTTTTTGGATTAAATTGAGGCGTGCATTAATGGAAATATTAGTGGAGGATTTATTCAAGTTCATTCCGTTTTTTTTATTCGATAACCACGTTTTCATAATCAAGTTCTTCTCCCATTTATAAATAAAGTCCATTAACCATTTCTTTTTTTAAATATATTTTAGATCCATAAACCATCTTCATTTATTTAAATCTCAATTTCCATTAACCATTTCTTTATCATTTTTCATATATCATAATCCAATATCATCATTTTTCTTACAATAGCTTTTTATTATCATTAAGCCTAAGACTCAGGGCCCACAACATCGACTGATCCTTCTCCCCACAACTTTTCCTAAGCCACATGAAGCCAGCAAGTTTCCCTAAAAAGAAAAAAAGAGAGAGGTCATCATCTACGTAAAACCGTCTCTACCACACCAGCCAAAACGCAACAACCAACAAGCAGCATGAGTAAACGGTGAACCAAAACGTTGCGAGCTTGTGAATGAAACGGTATAGCTCACGAAAAATGATAACAGAATTAAAAGGAAAAAAGTTTGTTACAAGTGAAAATCACACTTTTCATGAAAAAAGAGGCAGAATCCAATAATAAAAAAAAAAGAGATTGGAAAAGAGAATAACAGAAAAATCTCCAATAAGCTTTGGGGACGGCCTCATCTGAACCACACCATCAGTTAACCTATCTTCTTCATCAACTTTTGGCAGAACCGAAACTCTCATTCAAAAAAAAACTCTTCACCACCATCACAGAAATGGATTGAATGAATCTTCATCATATTAAAAAGCCATAGCTGAGTTCATCTTCTTCACCAAGTAACCGGTAAATTGAATCCATCATAACCGATTCAAGATCACTCCAATATCACACAAGAAAAAAAAAACCGAATACACAGTGAACTCCACCTATCAAAACTTAGAATCTCTCATAGCAACTTTTTGACCTTCAATCCTCAACAAAGTCTCAAAATCCAACTGTCTTCAACGTCATCATCAACAAACGGATTCTTCTTCATCATCACCTTTCGTCAATAGAACCAGAATTGATTACCTCACCAAAGCACTTCATTCTTCGATCTTCTTCTAAAATAAAACGATGCCATCGTTCGATTTGTTTCTTATTAATTTCAACAAGTTGCAGAGTCCAATCATCATCAAGAAGGCTTTTATTAATCCACCGCAGCTGACAATTTCGTTACGAAGCCTTGATTGTCGACAATTACGTGACATTTCGAACGCGCAAATCCTTCCACAGAGTTTAACGGAAGCATCACAATCATCTGCAATATTCTTTGGACTTCAATCGGTCATCGTGATCTCGGCTAAGAATCCTTCGACATACCATCAGCTTAACGTCAAGTTCATCACTCTTCAATGGCCTCATAGTTGATGTAATGGGAATAACTGAAACTCAGTCAAGAGGAATAACCGAAAAGAGTATAAAATCGCTTCAATCTTCATTGTTCTTGAAGCCGACGAACAAATAGAGTACACGTTCAAACCGCAACAGAGGGAAGAACGCTCGTCGTCGATCAACTCCTCGCCACTGCTAGATCCACAGGTACGAACTCGAATCCTCCTTTAGGCGTAATCGTTTGTGACTTGTTGATTGTTGTTGTCTCGATTCTGTTTTTTCCGATCGGTTGATTTTGACTGAGGTATTTTTAGTTTTGTGTTCGGTTTCGCCGAGAGGTTGATTTGAGAGGTTTATGTTTGTCGCTTTGTGTTTGGATGATTTCCGGCGAGTTCGTAGAAAGGAAGAAGGTCCGACGCCGTTGGTTTTGTTTGAAGAAGAGGAGCACGCTTGAGGGAGATGAAAGGCGGCGGTTAGGTCGTTTTGAAGAGGAGGTTGAATGAGAGGGTGAATGGTGCCGAGAGAGAGAAGGTTTTTTGCTGTTCTGTTTGTTTGATTGTTGATATTGAAGGATGAAAAGAATTAATAAGGTTTTAATAATATCATGAAAATGTATAAAAATTTGTAAGAGAAGTTACGGATTCCAAAGAGATAAGATAAGCCATGGAGATTCTTGTTGTTTCTGTCCACACCGGCGGTGACACTTGTCACCGTCCGGTAGGACCTGCCCCTTTCCTTTCCTGCGTGCTATTCGCACCTCCATCTTCAGCCCAAACGAATTCAACCAAAAGCCTTTACTTATCACACCTCCTTCCTATTTCTTTTATTTTCTTTCTCAATTTAATTTTTTTTCCTTTAATCAGTTTGCTTTAATTCATTAAAAATAGTTTTAGTCACTTAAAAATTCCCAAATAAATCATGGATATTCCTTTATGTTTCTAGTTTTTTATCACATTTTTATTTTATTTTTTTCATTGATCCACGTGCCAGGAATAATTCACCAATGTGCATAGCTTCTTTTGCTTCATTTCTTGACCAGTCTGTCTTGTCTATTTTCTATAGCTTTCAATATTTGGAATTTTGATCCCATTCTTTTTGCATTGTGTTCCTAAGATCTTATAGTTTTCATGTGATTTTTCTCAGAATTTTTAGAAAAATTATTTCTGGAGTTTTGGTCTGGTATCTTGTGATGTAAGTTTTCTGTCCCAACTTGTGTTTGTACCTTCATTTAGCTTAGTTCCTTTATGAATTTTTGCAAATCCTTTTGGCAATTTAATATGATGTGTTTGAAGATCATTTGGTTTCAGTTGTAGAATTTTTAGATGGCTGGTTGATTATTTGTGGATTTTTGTTCTCACCTTGTCCCATTTTGCTTCTTTTGGTTTATTAGATCTCTTATAGGCTTAGAAGGGCACTTGTGCCAACTTCTTCTTCTTATTTGGGGTTCCTTTAGGGTGTGGGTACCTTCCTGGTCCTAGGATAGGTCTTGTTTCTTCTGAATTTTTAATTTTTCTTCTTATTCAAGTCATTTGTTTCTTTAAGTACTTAAATTCCATCTTTTGGTTCCGTTGCTTCTATTTTGATATTGTTTGGTATTGTGTGACTTCTCTCTTCATCTTGTTGGCCTCTTAGGCCATTATTCATATCATTTTGATTCTGGTTTTGAACTTTGTGCTTGTATTTTGTGTGTTTTGCATTACATCTTTCATAAGTGCGCATTTGCTTCCGTATGTATTCATGTTGCCTCATTTTAAGTCATAAGTCTCCCATTTTCATTTCTTTGAGTTGAATTGGCATTAAGAATTTGTTTACTTCACTTCACTTCTTATTGTTGGATGATGTCATGTTAATTTGCTCATTTTTGTTTCACTTGTGCATGCTAACCTTGCAGGGGCTATGGTAAGTGTGAGATGTGGGAATTGAGTTCCACATCTCTAATTCTTATCTCTTCCTTTTATGTTTATGTGAACTAACCCTCTTTTGTTGGGCCTAGGACTTTCTCATCTCTTCTTCTCTCTTATTCTTCTTCCTTCTTCATTAGGATAGAAACCTCACCAACCTTTAGGACATCCATGCATGTTAACACTTAGGATTATTTTAGTCCCCTTTAGAATTTTTCCTTTGAGATCCTTTGGCGCTCTCTCTCTCTTCTCATCTTCAAACTTAGTTCTAATTCATTTCATAAAGGTTGAGTACTTTCATGTGACATGAGACTTCGCTATGAGATGCTTTCATGCGTTCCATTTCGGGGCGAGGTGTGAGTCATCACTCGTGGTGGATAGGTCTTAACATGAGTACCTCACAAAGAAAAGCTAAAAAAACACTTCTTAACCAAAAAACCACAAAAACACTTAATAATGGTAATAGGCCAGTATGCTTGAGCCTTCACTTGTGGGACTAGCTTTGGGGATTTCCTCCATAGATAGGTGTGCCTCTTGCGCACTCCATTTCGGGATGATGTGAGATGTACACATCCCATTGAGTGAGACTTAGGTATACTTACCTATGCAAACTTTCACTCATAAAAGCTTCTGAAAAACACCAAACAAACAATAAGCGTCTTTCCTTCGGGAATTCTTTTCTCACCTCATTCGCTCCGTACGCGAACTTGCTCCTACTTGTCATCTTGCAAGACGGTTACGCACTCGTCGTCTGAGCCTGCAACACCTGAGCATTGACATAGGCAGTTCAAGCCTTAATTCACAAGCAATTTTCCTTTGGTACCCCTAGTTAGGGGAACTACGGCGTCTCTGATCCTCATTATCCTGATGAGGTACGTAGGTAGCGGGGTAGGGCCCGTTCGAGCACATTCTTTATTTTCCCTACATTTCCCCTTTTTTCCATTCTCTTTTTCCAGTCCCTTTCTCATTTCTCATTCCAGTTCCAGTAGCAGTTTTTTTCGGCAGCATTCTTTATTTCTCACCCTTTGAAGCAAGCAAGCAAGCGTGGATCCCGTCGGGTACGGCGGACGATCTGGGTGCTAATACCTTCCCAGGTCATAACCGACTCCCGAATTCAGATCTTTGGTTCGCAGGACCTTGTCCTTTCCTTCTTCCTCAGGTATGTGCAACATTACCTTTCCCATTCATTCGGGATAAAAATGTCTGGCTGGCGACTCTAACCTTTCCGCGCCACTTTCGCGTTTGTACTAGGATGAAAATCCGGGGAGCGACAATAATCCCCAGAGAGTCTTATAGCTTTACCTGATGGCCGTCCCCATCATAATCTCTTATATCCCCAGCGTGTCGGCCGTCCCCGTCATTGCTTTATTTCCCGCATCTTCCCCAGCATGTCGGCCGTCCCCGTCATTGCTTCATCCCCAGCAGTCGTCCCCTGCTCGACGGTCGTCCCCCGTCGCCCGCACTTTATAAATATACTTTATTTTCTTTTACAATCTATATCCCTTTTCTTCTTCATTCTGTGAGTGCAAATTTTGGACTGTCTTTGGTATTCAACCACAAGTTATCTTGTTTGCCTGTTAAGTCGTTCCTTACATCCTACACAACTAACTCATGCTTGAATAGGGGCAGCTGTAAATACCCCAAATTTGCCCTCACCCATTCATACCATGGCTTGTGATCTTTTCATATGCATAAGTTCAGTCACCTCATCTCATATTGCATTTTTGCTTCACTGCATTGTTTCTAAGTCATCTGCATCTAGGGTTTGTGATCTGAGCAATCCAAGAGTCACTTGAGCCATTCCAAAGGTCATCAATAACTTCAAAGGGGTCCATGTGTGTTCAAACATCATATTATATCCTCTCAAAGTCAAGAAAGTCAAAGAATCACAAGAACTGAGAAAGGCATGGAAGCAGAGCCAGGTTTAATTGCACAGATGACCTAGAATTAGGGTTTTGGTTTCAGAGGCCATAACTCCAATTTTTTTGGTCATTCTTGTTTCTATTGGTCTCTATATGGTATAGGGATCATGCATATCAATTTTCATGAAGAAATTCCATGGGGAAGGCATCTGATCAAGAGTTGACTTCTTGAGCAAGTCAGTGCAAAATCAGGGCATCTGAGGCCCCCAATGACCCAACCAAAAGGTGTTCTTCATCATTTTGAATGTGTATGATCTTTATTTGATCATATAAGATGTTAGAAGTTCACAAAATTGAATAATTTCAAGCCATTTTCAAAATTGCCTTTTTGGGAAAGTGACTTGTAATGTAAACTTGCCATTTTGGGAAAGTTTTTCAACCTCCTCAAATTGATTCAAAAATGCTTCAAATGAGAAAACTTTGGTCATGAAAGTTGTAGAATGGATCATTCCCTTTTCAAAAAGTACAAGAACTCATTCTAATTCATTTTGGATCAAAATTTATGGCTTGTCAAAGTTGGCAAAAATCACTTAATTTTCACTTTTGTACCAAAGAGGCAAAGTTGCAAAACCTCATGCCAAGCCTTTATGTGACTTCAATGTGACTTCTAACCTTTGTACAAACACAATGCATGACCTAAAAATCAGAATGCACTAAAGATTCGTCCATTTTCATGACTTATGCTTCAAGTAATCACAAAAGGGCCAAACTATGCAAAAGTTGCAAAACCTCACACAAACCCTAATCGACTTGCTGCATTGCCTCTATGATTCAAGCTGCAGCCAAGCCATGCCTTGTACCTTGACATAATTGACCCATACCTCTCTTACACAAAAAGTTGACTTTATGCATTTTGCTCCATACCAATCACACTGCTCCACAACAACTCTCTGACCTATCAAGGATTGATATGTGTACCAAAAGCAACCCAACACACAACACAACACAGCCTGAAACATCTCATAAGCCATAGTTTCAAAATTTCACCTCTTATGCATTTTCATTCGAATCTCCTCACACAAGGTTCAAACATCAAAATAAACTTCACAGAAATACTCGCCATGATCCACTGACCAGTTACCAACCATTACTTTGCCCTGAAACCCTACATATCAAAAACACGATTCTCATCCCTCACTGAACAGAACTTCATCAATCTCACAAACTAGTCACAATAAACTCCATACAAGCTTTGCAAACTCCTCAGGAGGTTCATTGGAGTCATTTTGAAGCAAGGAAGCAGTCAAAAAGCTCCTGGATTGAAAGCTCCATCTCAGGTAGCCATGTGAAAACATTTTTCCAGAACTCTTGTTTTAAGTTTCTAAATGATTAAGCTTGCTTCCCTGGTTACATTGAACTTTAAATTTTCGAAAATGGTTGAGAAATGAGTGTGTATGGCTTGTCTGAAAATTCTGCCATTTTTGTACCTTGCTTCGAATCTTGTTAATGGTTAGGAATAAATTGTTTTTGAGGTCAAGGATGAGTTTAGGGAGGTGAGAGGAAGTGATCTGGAGCTTTAGAGCTCCAGAAATGACCTAGGGATTGAGTTTGAAATTTTCAGGGAGAGATGTCACCGGAGAAGACGACCGGAGCTCTTCTCCGGTGACCTGAATGTGATTAGGGCTTAATCTGCGTTTAGGGTTCAGTTTGAATCTGGACCATGGATCTAATTGACTAGGTTTGACTCCCGCGTGTTTGAATGGCCTGGATCATTTCATTAAACCCTAATCCTAATTAATTAGATTAATTAATTAAGTTTAGTTCAATTCAGTCAGTTCAAATGTGGGCCGGCCAGATGCGCACGGGTCAATTCCCTCCTTTCCTCTTTGAATCTCAGGCAGTGGATGTGCATACTTCTCATTAATTCATTTTTATTTTCATTTTATTTGATTTATCTTTTACGAATTATTTAAAATAGTAAAAAGCATTTAAAAATTATGAAAATTTTTGTCAAAGATTTCATTAATTTTTAGAACCCAAAAATATTTTTATTTTTATTTTTTGCATTAAAAATTATTTTTAAATCATTTAAATGTTTATTTTTAATTAGTTAATGAAAATTAATTAATTAAAAATGCATTTAGGTATTTAAAAATCACAAAAAAATTCACATTGCATTCTAAAACATTTAGAAACATTATCAAACTCTCAAACCAAATTTCTTTTTTGTTCTTGATGCATTTTGACAATTTTCCATGGAATTAAATTCATTTTAAGGAAACATTTTTGTGCAAACTTTGAAAAATCCATTATGCCTAACCTTTGAGAGTTTGATGTTGGTTCTTCTTGCATTGCATCCTTCATAGCATGTAGTTTATAGGATAAAATTGGTTTGATTTGATCTTGCATTTTCAATTTGTTTTTGCATTTTTCATGATGAGGTACCTTAAAACCCTAGCCAACTTGAGAAATTCATAACTTTCACTAGGTTAAGAGTTAGGTCCCCTCCTTTGGGCAGTGAACTTGTATAGGTTTAGGGTTCCTCTAATCCCATTTTCAATTTTTTTCCATGCATTATGCTTCTGATTTTGGAATTTTGTGTTGAATGTTGCATGTAAACCCTAATTTGTGCCTTCTCTTGCATCCATATCCCATTTGCTTGCATTCAATGACTTGCCTTGACATTTTGTGCATCCACATGATTCATAATACATCTTAGGACATATTAGAATCATGATTGACCATTACATCATTCCTTTGCCATGTTATATGTTCATTTCACCTCATAAACATTCATGGATCTTTATGGTTCAAAGCATGCCTCATTTGCATCCTTTTGCTTGTATGATCATTCTCATCTCTTGTCATGTGTTTGCATCATCTCATAGCATCATTGGAATCATGTTCATGCTTCTGACTTTGGTTTGCATCATGGCATTTCATCTCATTTTCATTTGCATTGCATTACTTTTGCTAACTTTTCAGGTGGTAAGTTGTTTTGAGAAGTGAATTTGCCTTCACTTCTCACAATCTCTCTTCATCTCTCTTGCATCTTTGCTGAATTTTTATCTTGTGTATTGGATTGAGCTTGCTCATTCATGTTCATCTTACTTTATTTCTTCAAGCAACTTGTCTTCTTAAGTGAAGCAAGTTTTTTTGCTTCTCTTTGCTTCTTGCTCCTTTCATCTGCCTCCTTCCTGGTGGTTTCTTTGAAGATCTTTCTCTTAAACCTCACAAACCCTAGGATCTCCAATTATGATAACAATTAGGGCTTGATAAATCCCCCATTTAGTTTTACCTTTGTGTCATCTTTGAGTCTCCCCTTCTCATCTCATAATCAAGGACTAAACCCTAAAGGTTTTAAGGCTTTGTGATTAAGATTATGCCTGCATCCTTCTATTAGGATGGAGTGTATAACTTTAATCCTAAGTGTTAAACCCTTAATGTGTTTAAATCCTTTAATCAATTCACTTAATAATCATCAAGACATCAATCTTGTAACTTGGGCCTTGCATTAGGGTTCTAATTCTTCCTTAATTGGTTAAGAAGGACTAACCCTAGTGTTAATGGACAAGTCCCCCTCAAGTTGTCTTACAAACCCTAAAATCCACTTCTTCATCATACCATTAACTAAAATCCACTTTAATAAAGGTTTTGTTTTGTCATGAGTTTAATCCTTAATCATGGATTAAGTTGAGGAGCCTTTCTCAGCTTAAATGTTCTCATCTATTATCCTTCTATTAGGATGGTGTAATGGGTCCATTAAATCCTTGATTATGGCTTAAACTCATTACTTAACACTAAACAAAAACAACAAAAATATCTAAATAAATGCAAGTAGGTTAATGATCTTAATCCTACATCATGGTGATTAAGTGTGAGGTGTTTACCTCATACTTAAGGTGTTCTCATTACCCCTAATCAGAGAGAGGATACGTAGGCATAACTTAACAGTTATCGAACAAAAGTCTCTGTATATTCCCCCTCCTCCAGCATTATTCTTTTAAGCCTCATAGTCTTGAGCTTCACTCTTGTTCTCACACTGACACTTCTCTTATACACTTCATATTCCTTTTACACTGACACTTGCATTCTTTTCCAGCTTCTTGTACACACAAATAGCACTGACACTACCCCTTTAAAACACAAATCTTTTAAGCGTGGATCCCGTCGAGTACGGCGGACAATCTGGGTGCTAATACCTTCCCAGGTTGTAACCAACCCCCTTTCTCAGTTTCTCTGGTTCGCAACCGTCTTATCCATCTTTTCTAGGTCTATGCAGCATTACCTTTCCTCCGGGATAAAAATGCCTAGCTGGCAACTCTTGTCTTTCTGAGTTCACCCGTGTGTGTACTCTCCTTTTTCGCCGACCGTTCGCGTCCTTCTGACCGGGTGTCATTTGGTGGGAGCGACATAAGGTTAGTGAGGTTTGAACTATATCCTAAGAGAAGAAGATCAAAGAAGAGGAAAAGAAGAGGGAAGGAAAGCTAGAGAGCAACTTACTCCTCTAAAGGAGATAAGTTGCCTCTAAGGGAGAGGACACGAAGTTGAATCACATGATGGCATAAGACACATCAAAAATCACAAAGTAGAAAGCAACTTAAAAAGAAAAGATGAAGAATTGAAATATGGATAAACATCCACACTTCACTTACCACGAGCCCCTGAAATGTTAGCAAAGTTCAAGCAAATATTCATCAACACAATCATGGAATTAACATGTTCAAAGTTCTAGAAAACCAAGTTAAACAAACATGCCAAGCTTTGCACATACATGAATTTACGTGTCGAGAACATGAAGGCATACATCAACTAGCAAGCACATCACTATAAACTAGCATGTTCAATGATCATACGATGATCCATGGTGATTAAGACAAGCAAGGGGATCAAACAAGCTCAAAATAGCTCAAAAATATCACTTTGCTTCAGTGTTAACCGATTAACCAAAGCGTTAACTGGTTAACCAGTCCAAACCTGCAGAAAAACACGCAGAAAACAGGTGCATTAACCGGTTAACCAAAGCGTTAACCGGTTAACACTATGAAAACAACAACAATTTCCTGCAGAAAATCAGCTCAAACCAGCTTATTCAAATGATTCCACAACAGACCAGCAATCAATTAAGCATGAAATAAATGGATCAATTCACATTAATTACACCTCATTAAGCTCATGAACATTAACGAAGCAAGCCTGTTAATGCAGGAAGTCCACGAAGGATCTTTCGGTACCCATGCAGGAGGGCATGCTATGGCTAAGAAATTGCTGAGATCGGGGTATTACTGGATGACAATGGATGCAGACTTCTGTTCATTCGCTCGTAAGTGCCACAAGTGCCAGATATATGCAGACAAAGTGCATGTTCCTCCTAGCCCGCTCAACGTCGTGTCATCTCCTTGGCCCTTTTCTATGTGGGGCATTGACATGATCGGGAAGATAGAGCCTACTGCTTCAAATGGTCATCGCTTCATTTTGGTCGCGATTGATTACTTCACCAAATGGGTAGAAGCAGCATATTATGCCAACGTCACTCGCCAAGTGGTGGCATGATTTCTGAAAAGGGATATCATATGCAGATACAGAGTGCCCGAAAGGATCATTACTGACAATGGTTCTAACCTCAACAACAAGATGATGGCAGACTTGTGTCGGGACTTTAAGATTCAGCATCACAATTCTTCTCCTTACCGACCAAAGATGAATGGTGCGGTAGAGGCAGCAAACAAGAATATCAAGAAGATTGTGCAAAAGATGGTGGTCACTTACAAAGATTGGCATGAGATGTTACCATTTGCGTTGCATGGGTACCGAACGTCAGTCAGGACATCAATAGGGGCAACTCCCTTCTCTTTGGTATATGGTATGGAAGCAATCCTGCCTGTTGAAGTAGAGATCCCTTCATTGCGTGTGATGATGGATGTGAAGCTTGATGAGGCTGAGTGGGTGCGTGCTCGTTACAATCAGCTATGTCTAATTGAGGAAAAGAGATTAGCGGCTATCTGTCATGGTTAGCTTTATCAAAGGAGAATGAAGCGGGCATTCGACCAACGAGTATGTACTCGGGAGTATCAAGTGGGAGAGCTTGTGTTGAAGAGGATCGTTCCTCCAAGTTCAGATCACAGAGGCAAGTGGACCCCAAACTACGAAGGACCATTCATAGTGAAGAAAGTCTTCTCAGGAGGAGCACTGATGCTCACCACTATGGATGGAGATGACTTCCAGTCCCCTGTTAACTCGGATGCAGTTAAAAAATACTTCGCATAAAGAGACCCGCTGGACACAAAAACAGAATTAAAGTCCAGGCAAAAAAAGGGCATCCCAGCGAGCTAAAAACAGAATAAAAATCTCGGGCAAAAGTTAGGGAAATAAATGAAAAAAATGTACAACCGCTGAGTTGAAAAGCCACATTGGACAGCTCAGGCAAAAAAGGGTATCCCGGTGGATTGAAAACCCGAAAGGGCGATCCACGCAAAACAAGGGAATAAGAGAACAACTGCGATCCGAGTAATCTGAACCACGTCATCGTTTCGTACAACCTGACAATATCAGAAGGATATAAAACAGTCCCCTTATCCTCTCAGAAAGCAAAGGAAAGAATGGAGAGTCTCGAAGACATGCTGGTCATATCAGAAATGGAACTCATTGGAATGTCGTGCCCATTGCCATTAGGATAGTTTCTTTTCTCAATTTTATGGTGGTTACCTCTTTCCAGGTGGTTGTTTCCTGATGTAAAATCTTTACCTATTCAGAGGCCTTTCAATAAAAAGAGTATTCAGTCAAAAAGTTGTGTTGTGTTTATTTTTGTTTGCAAAATGTCCTGAATTTTTGGCAAAAATAGCATTGCATTTAAACATGGTGATGATTTGAAAAGAAAATGACATGCAGGGAAACACTGTAAACCCTCTTTGATTGTCGGGTGACAATGGATGAACAGATCATACCATGCAAGTCCCCGGGGCACACTTGTGTTTTCTGTTGTTGCAGGTTGCAGGATGGCGTCACATTCTCCCAAGCAGAAATTTTCCCCAGCTAAGCCTTGGCAAGCAGCCCAAGCAATTTATTCTTCCCCAGTGGAGTATGCCTAGCAGGAAGCTGAGTGTCTGATGTACCCACAGAGTTAGAATTGCCAGAATTTTATCCCCAGCAAGGGTCACATCCAGAGTTCAGAATCCACAAATTGTCTCCCCAGCTAGAGTATTGTTGAAGCATCTTTCACAGCCAAGTCTGAAGATGACACTTCCCCACAGAGTTCATATTTGATTTTCACTCCCGTCAGTGAAATATTCTCCAGTGAAGTTGCCATTCTCATGGTCAATTTGATGATACAATCAGGTATTCATCACTCCAGTCAGAGTTAGGTGTCCAGGCTTCTTGACTTGTCTTCCCCTGCAGAGTTGTAACTCTTGTGGCCAGTCAGGCACTCGTCTGTGTTTGATCTTTGTTTGTTGCTCGTCTGTAATCTCCAGCACTCGTATGTGTTTGATCTTTGTTTGCTGCTCGTCTGCATCTTCCATCACTCGTCTGTGTTATCACTTTGGTATTGTTCGTTTGCTTTCCCCAGCAGTGGTCTATGATTACTTGTTATTGCTCGTCTGCATCTTTCCAGCACTCGTTTGTGTTTGAATATATAACCTCTGTATATTGCTCGTCTGCAATCCTCAACACTCGTCTGTGTTTTGATGTTGTGATCTCTGTTGTTTGCTCGTCTGCAATTTCTAACACTCGTCTGTGTTTGATTTTTGATATCTGTAATATGTGGATACTCGTCTATATCATCCCCAACACTCGTCTGTGTGTTATCTGTTTGAAGCTCGTCTGCTTTATTTGGATACTCGTATGTATCATCCCTAACACTCGTCTGTGTTAGCTTATATCTGTATGTGTGGATTTGCTGATTATCCTGGTATTCTTCTGTTGCTACTCCAAATGCTCGTCTGTGGTTGAATTTCTGGTATTCATTTGTACCAATGGCTGATACTCGTTTGTATCATTGCCTGAAGTGCTCGTCTGTGTTTCTTAGATCATCGTCTGATACTCGTCTGTATCATTGACTTATGGCACTCGTTTGTGTTATCTGGATGATCATCCAATACTCGTCTGTATTGAAGAGGTTTAAAATCCTGACTGTGGGAATAAATGTCAAAATGGTTACCGGTCCTGGCATAACAGGTTTATCCGAAGGAGGCTCGTCTGTCTCAGGCACTTATTATTGATGTTGCACCTGGCGTCACAGGTTTGCTCAAAGAAGACTCGCCTGTCTTATACCATATATCCACAGATAATATATGAAGAAGGTTCGTCTACCTTGATTATGCATGTCTATCCCACAGACTTAAGTGCATCCCGGTCCTGGCGTAACAGGTATATCCGAAAGAGGCTCGTCTGTCTCAAGTCATATGTTCTTGCAAAGTGTTTAAGGACTCGTATGTCCAGTTCCTGGCGTCACAGGATTGTTCGAAGAAGACTCGTCTGTCAAAGAACTCTTATTCCAGATATCAGTTTCAACTTGGAAGAAGCTCGTCTGCTTTTTCTCCCCTGCAGTCACCAAAGCTTCATTTGGTTGGGTTTATTTCCCAGTTTTGCATTCTTCTTCAGAGTGCAAATTTCAGGTCTTCTTGGTATTTAACCACAGTTTATCTTGAGCGGTCGATAGCCCGTGCTACCGTCCTTTTCAGATCAATAGTTGTTTGAATAGGGGCAGCTGTAACACCCCAAATTTGCACTCTTCATTTTAAGCATCATATCACATCATATTCATCATGAATATATCATTTTCTTAGCATCCTAGCATGGAAAGATGAGGCATAACATTCTTCATGTCCTAATATTAGGAATATGATCATCTGTGGAGGTTCTTGAGGCATCACAAGCTATGACAAGGGTCCCAATGGTTTTGTACAAGTCCTATGAGGGGTCTACACTCCATTTACAAGATCAAGTCCATTTGCAAAAGCTCAGAAGATTGCATGATCATCAGAGAATTCAGGATAGGGCAAAGCTCCTACACAAGGCACCTAAACTAGGGTTTGAGATTCAAGCATCAAAACTTCACAACTTTGGCCATTTCATTTAGGCAAAGTCTTCTATATGTCAATAGGATCCTAGGTACCAATTTTCATGAGAAAATTCCATGTGGAAGTCAATAAATTCTTCAGTTGCTTGCAGATGAAGTAATTGGTCAACTGTGCCCTTAAAAAGTCAATTGTGTGATTTCAAGGGGTCCAAGCCACTCTTTCTTTCCAAGAGGTGTCCTTACAATGTTATAAGAGGTTGGGGATGTTCAAAGTTCAAGAATCATGAAGATTTGAGGGTTTTTGCAAAATTGGTGAAAACTTGGTTTTGAGAAATTTCCATATTTGGCAACTTTTGCCCTAGTTTTCAAGTGAGCTTAACATGATCAAAAATTCTTCAAATGGACCAAAGTCAAACATGAAAGTTGGAGATTAAGGGCTCCCATTTTCAAAAAGTACAAGTACATTTTCATGGGATTCATGGTTTGTCCTCTAGGCTCTTCGAAAAATGCTGCAAATTAGGGCAAAATCCAAAAGTTCATGCATGCACCCAAAGCAAAAATGTTCAAAACTTAATTTCAAGACTTGGTATGGATCAAGTTTGGTTCCAATGATAAAATACAAGGAATTTGGCACATTTTGCTCCAAAGAATACCCCAAATTCGTGCACTACAAGATTGTTGCTTACAAAGTGGATATTTTGCAAAATCATGAGGAATGTGTGATAACCTTGATCTAAGGGCCAGGATTGGTTGGATTATAATCAAGGGTAGGATTTGAATTGCACATGGGCTGAGAGGCCAAGCAAAGAATGAGCATTGCATGCTCTCACACCAAATTGCAAATTTTTCAAATTCACCAAAAGCTTGTGATTCCCACGTGCAAATGAGCCAATTTTTTCAGCATTGGTTTGTGAGGTCATACTTAAGAAGCTAGGGTTTCAGAATTGCTCACCTCTCTCTCATTCACTCATTTCCAAGTTTATGCACCACTTGCATTTTCTCTCATTTCTCATCACACAAGTGCTCAATTCAAAAACCAGTGATAGATCCTTGATTAGTGCAGGCTAAGGATCATTAATCACACACTTTTTCAAGCAATCTCTCAAGTTCAACAACATTGACATTTCAGGGCAGGTGTGGGCAAAGCCTCAAATCCAGCCACCTTCAAGGCTTTAGATGCATTTATTTTAAATCTAGAGTGAGTGTAGTGTGATTTGCATCCATCATTTGGTTTTCTATCACATTATTTCCAGATCTGCAACTCAGGTAAGCTCCAAATTCTTCATCTCTGGAAATGAAATTGATTATGTGTTTTGTGATTTGTGATGTTTGTTGATCATGCTGCAAGTTGTAGTTTCGAAAATGATGCATTATTGAGTGAGATATTTGAAGTTTAAGTTTCATGGTCACACTTGTTCTTCTTCGATCCGGTTAATCCATTGACCTATTGCATTTTTCAAGTCCATTTTCGTGATCAGCACACATCATTTACCTAATCTGGAGCTGATTATTTATTTTTGTTGTGTTTTGTGCCTCTAGTGTGATTTCCGGTGCCGGAGGCCTAGCTCCGGTCATCGGAATCTTCGTTTGTGTCTTCTAGGGTTTGTGAGGTTGAAGATGAACCTCAACCCTCAAATCGTCCCTCTCCTTCGTTCAGATGTTGCCACGCGTCCATACAGCCCCCTCCTTCTCACGTGAACCTTCTAATTTCATTTTAATACGTTTTGTTTCTCAGCACACCATAACAATTGTGTTCCTCCACTCATAACTCACCAATGGGACACGTCATTTAATGAAGTGGTTCATAGCACGCGTCAGATTCATCTTGTGGTCTTGTTATTTCCTTTGTTTTTTCCTGAATTTCCATATTATCTAATGTATTCATGCGCCAGCTTTTGGGCCCTGGGTTTCTTTTCGCACCCCCTCACAGTATAAGCCCAACTCATTTCAGTGTAATCCCTTACTCTTCACACCCCAGCACCATTTCCATTTAATTCTTTTTTTTTCATTTTATTTCCATTTTGATTTCCTTTTATTTAAAATACTTCCCATCATCCAAAAATTCCAAAAATATTCATGAGTCTTCATTTAATTTTTCCCTAATTTTATATATTTTTATTTTTCATTTATTCCTAATTTCTACGTGGCAATTAATTCTTCCATATCTTTAATTTCTTTTTAATTCCTTTTTGTGCACACTGTCTTGTCCAATTTCTCTAGGCTTCATTATTTTGAGTTTTGTGTCCATTCTTTTTGCTCTGAATTCCTAAGATGATGTAGTTCTTGTGTGATTTTCCCCCTGATTTTTAGAAACTTTTTCATTGGGTCTTGGTCCTTTGACTTGTGTTGGAAGTTATTAACCCTAGTTTGTGTTTAAGCCTCCATTTGACCTAGTTTGCTTCTGAATTTCTCCCAATCCTTTTGGCTCATTGTTATATCATGTTTGAGGATCATTTGACTTGAGTTGTGGAATTTTTAGATGCATTGTTGAGTTAATTTGAATTTTGCTTTGTACCTTGTCCCATTTTGCTTCTTTTGGTTCATTAGGTCTCTTATAAGCCTAGAAGGGCACTTGTGCCAACTTCTTCTTCTCATTTGGGATCTCTTTGGGGTATGGGTTCCATTCTGGTCTTTACTTAGGGTTTGTGTCTTAGAAATTTTTGTGTTTGCTTCCCTTTTAAGTCCTTTCATTTCTTAAGTGTGCTTTCACTTCTTCCTTACTTCTTTCACTCCCATTTTGTGATTGTTTGGCTTAGTGTGGCTTTTCTCTTCATCTCTCTTGCTTCTAAAGAATTTCTTCAATTTGTTTTGGTTCTGATCTTGTGCATTGAGTCCATGTTTGTGCATATTTTCCTTGCATCTTTCTTAAGTTTGCATGTGGTTGTCATTTGTTCCATCTTGTCTCATAATTTGCTTGCATGCTTCATTCCTCATTCTTTTGTGAGTTGCATTTGAATTGAGAATTTGTACACATCATTTCACTTCTGTTTGTATGATGATTGCATGTTATTATGTTCATTTCATTTCACTTGTATGCATGTTACTAACCTTGCAGGGGCTATGGTAAGTGTGAGGTGTGGAAGTTGAGTTCCACATCTCTAAATCTCATCTCTTCTTCTTATTTCTTAATTGTGCTAACCATTTGCTTGTTAGGCTTAGGCCTTACTCACCTCTTCTCATTCTTCTTCTTCTTTTCTTCTTTCTTTCTTCTTTAGGATAGAAAGCCACACTAACCTTAGGATATCCATGCATGTTAACACTTAGGATTCTTTAGTCCCCCTTTAGAATTTTGCCTTTGTGATCCTTTTGGTTCTTCTTCTCTTATCATCTCATAACCATAAAAAACATCTTAATAATGTTTGAATTAATACCTTGAGCAATAGCCTTATCCCATGAGGTGTGCTTGTAGTCTTCCCATCTTGGGATAATACAAGTTTACCTTGTGATGTACAAGTCTGATCAAGGTATCTTCTTCACCAAGAAAAGCATAAAAAACACTTCTTGATTGTAAATACCAAAATCACTTAATAAGTTTAACAAGTTAGTGAGCTTAGGCCCTAATATTTGGTTTCAAGTTTTGGGGATCTTCTCCTTACTTGAGTGTGCTTGTTCTATTATTCCATCTTGGAATGTGGTGACAGGTGCACATTCCATGGAAAAGAGCTTGAGTTCACTTCCTTGTGACACACTCATAAAAGCTTCTAAAAAACACAAACAAACAGTAAGCGTCTTTCCTTCGGGAATTCTTTTCTCATCTCATTCGATCCGTACGCGAACTTGCTCCTACTTGTCATTTTGCAAGACGGTTACACACTCGTCGTCCGAGTCTGCAACACCTGAGCAATGGCATAGGCAGTTCAAGCCTTAATTCACAAGAAATTTCCTTGCCACCCCTAGTTAGGGGAACTACAGCGTCTCTGATCCTCATTATCCTGATGAGGTACGTAGGCAGCGGGGTAGGGCCCGTTCGAGCACAATCTTTATTTTCCCTACATTTTTCCTTTATTTTCTTATTCAGTTCTTTTTCTCAGTTCCTTTTCCAGTTCATATTCATTTATTTGCAGCAGCTTTCATACCCTCACCCTTTGAAATAGTTTCTTTTGCAAGCGTGGATCTCGTCGGGTACGGCGGACGATCTGGGTGCTAATACCTTCCCAGGTCGTAACCGACTCCCGAACTCAGTCTCTTTGGTTCGCAGGACCCGTGTCCTTCCTTTCTTTTCTTCTGGTTTGTGCAGCATTACCATTCCCTTTCTTCGGGATAAAAATGCATGGCTGGCGACTCTTTTCTTTTTCCGCGCCACTTTCGCGTTTGTACCAGGATGGAAATCCGGGGAGCGACACTTAGCGAGCATGATAGTTTGTCTTGTTTTACGTTTTACTTTGTAACTTTTGTTTCAGGTGTCCGTTTTTAGTGTTCCACATATCGTTTTGAAGCTAATTACATGTTTTATCTAATGAGACCGGGATACATTAATTTTAGCCGACTTTTACAATTAACCGTAAATATGCCAATTAGGGAATTAGGGTGCTAATCGGTTTATGTTGTATATGTTGAACCATGAGAATTGAATGAAAGTAGAACAATGAGATTGTTGTGAGAATCGTTTAATGTTGATAATTCAATTAAAATGTTAGAATTATATGTTTAAGAGCAATATAACTAAAAGCATCAAGAATGGAGAAAGAGTGAGGAAAACCTTATCATAAACCTATTGAATGGTCTAGAATTGTGACTATGAATTGAGAGATGGTATAACTTGTGAGGTAAGTAGGATTACCCTAGGTTGATACAAAATTGTACTAGAGACGTGATAATGCTTAGACGTTGATATTCGAATAGTATCCCCGTGCTAAGTAGCTGTGAACGGATGGAGGTTATGTTTCCATCGCGTTGTAATCCTAATTTAATTATGTTTAGCTCGTGTAGAGGTCCCACGAGGCGGGTGTTCGCTGTGGTTTCTGGCGAACAACCTCTGGTTAACCAATTTCTTCAGAAAACTGGGTTACTTGCAGGACCAACCAAACAAGTCCTGGGATACATGTGCATTATTTCTGTCGAACTACTCTTAGAATTGAGTGATTGATTTGTGGTTTGTTTTATCAATATTGTCAAAGTGTTGAGAACTTTGATTTTTACAAGTAAAATAAAGTTTAAGTTTAAAAATGAAATAAAATTGAAAGTTTTAAATAAAGATAAGAAGAAAGTGTCGAAGGCTGTAAACTTGCAGAAAGCAGTAAATAAAGTTTAAAATGACATAAATTTGAAGAATGAACAAGTAATAAATAACTTTGAAATATAAATGGTGTTCAAACATACATAGTTCCAAATAGCAAACTCATTTTCTCTCACACTGGGTACTTAGAGTGTTTTACAGGAATTTTGTATCAATTTTCACACACCTATTCTAAACACAAACTATCCTATTTATATACAAACAAAATAACTGCTTAGAACGGAAAAACTATAACTAAATGACAAGTGTCAGCCTGCATGTAA
Source organism: Lathyrus aphaca (assembly GCA_963966055.1). Lineage (NCBI taxonomy): Eukaryota > Viridiplantae > Streptophyta > Magnoliopsida > Fabales > Fabaceae > Lathyrus > Lathyrus aphaca. The sequence goes on from OZ014523.1 coordinate 170,563,483, forward strand.
TTTTCTTCTCTGAAACTTCCATGTGTCCAACTGCCAAAGGTTACAACCTTTTGAATTTGAATTCCTTTCTTTGGTAACGAAACCTTGCACCTCTTCAAACTGTCGAAACCTTTTCAAGAAGAGACAAACTCTTTCAGCAAAAAAAACTGTCTTTTGTCAAAAATCTTCTTCTGTCGAAATCTTCAAAAGACCACCCTCTTTTGTCAAAACGTCGAAAGAGAACTTTCTTCTATCAAACACTCAGTTACAAATAACTTCCCAACTTTATTCTGCCAGAACAACATTTCCCTTTCTGTCGAAGCAATGGAGTTTTAAAATCCTGTCAGCAATTCTTGAATCTTCTTCCTTTTATTATCCTTCGACAAAAATGACCTCAAGCCATTAATTTCAGTCTAGTCGAAATTATAGGTTTACAAATTGCCCCCCAGCAAAGATGTTTTCGACTATTCTTGGAGAAAGTATCTGTTGCTGTCGAAATGACCTTTGACTTCCTGTCAGTTGCATTTATTGTAAAGTGATTTTGTTGAGTCCCAAGAAAACATCATGATTTCCACTTTATTAAAACGTCATGTCTAGCCCACGTTTTTACACAATCTCCCATAACCCTATATTGTAGGTAAATCATGGCACCCTACCAACTGCCACTTTCTAACTTCCACCAATGGATCAGAAACGCACGTCTCCACTTCCCAACTGAAAATCTTTTCATTTTCCTTTTTCTTTATTAGTCATTTATTTCATCCTCTATAAATACCACTTTCAACAACATTTCATACTTTTCACCTTCTCAAACTCTTCTCTTACCCAAGCGTAAAACTCCATTTCCAAGCCTTTCAAAACTTCTGTTCTTTCAGACTCTTCATCAAATCAATGGCTCCTCCAAAGACTGCCACTGGCCGTAGTGCAAAGAAGACAAAGAAGACTATGGATCTTCCTCCTGCTCACGTATTATCTGGGCCTACACAAACACAACACCAACAGTACTTTCCAGAACCCCCAAATGAAAGGGAAAAGGCAAGCATTTACAGGTCACAGGTAATGATTCCCATTTCTGTTTCTGGAGTTTATCATGCTATGTTAGGTCCTATTTTTGATCCCACTGTGGACCCTAACCGTTTGAAAGAATTTTATCCCTGTTATTCTGCTTCTAAACCCATAGCTGCTAACAAAAACCCTAAACCTGTCGAAACCTCATCAAAAGAACCTGAAGTCCTTATGGCTTCGACAGAAATAGATCTGTCTTATCTAAACCAAAATAGGATTTTTAGGAGTCCCCCTTTGACGAAAGATCCCTCTGACTACTTAGCATGGCTTACTAGGATCGAAAAAGCCAAAGAGAAATTTTGGAAGAAAACTGGCATTTATGACTTAATCCAATTGTCGAAAGAGGGTCCCCGTTATTGCCAAAACATGCTGTTAGCCTCCTTGTATTTTTGGGATAGCACTTACAACACTTTCCACTTACCCTGTGGAATGGTGACTCCCACCCTATTCGACATAGCAGCCATAACTGGCCTTAGTCCTTTAGGGGAAATCTTTAACCCTGAACACTTGAACAAGGATCCCATAGGCTTCGACACAAAGCATGCTGGGTATTCTGTTTTCATAGCCCACCACCAAGGTGAAAACAATGAAGAAGTCTCTGATAGAGAGCACATTGCTTTCCTCTCCCTGTGGTTAGCCAAATTTGTCTTCTGTACTAGGTCTCTTCAAGTGGCCAGAAGTTACATCATTATGGCTAATCAACTTCATAATGGAGTTGCATTCTGCCTGAGTGAACTTCTTTTGGCAAACCTCTATGAATCCTTAAGTGAGAGTGTAAGCAACCTCAAAACCCTTAAGGACAAAGGTAACATTAGTCTTACAGGCCCTTTTTGGCTCCTACAATTATGGCTGAATGCCACTTTTGAACATTTCATCCCCATCAAAATGCCAATTGTCGAAGAAGCAGTAAAAGAAAGGCGTGTCGAATGGCCTAGGCTGGTTCAACTGACCCCTACAGATGATAACACAACCCTTCAACAAGCATTCACTGGCTACATCATGATGTTCGCCAAACGCTACAAATTTTCTCCTTCAATGGCACCATTCGCCAACAGACAAGTAGGTCCAAGATGGTTTACCAGAAGACTCCCAGTGGAGAACCAGAAGGATGAAGACTCTTATATCTCCATTTGGGAAGCTTTTCTCATGCCCAGGCACTTTTTCTCTCATCATAGCCTTAACAACACAAAGGTATCCCTCATTGTGTACCAACCCAATCTGGTAGCTAGGCAGTTTGGATTAATCCAAACGAAGACGAAGCCTATCTACCACAAGAAAGGTGCTATCATTTTCTACAACTCATTTCACCACTTCGACAAAAGTTTAGAGCTGTACAACAAGTTTTTCGACCCAACTTTGGAGGTCTATCCCACCATTTTTCTACCAAACTTCCTCTGTACTGAAGAATTCGACGTCTGGTGGAAGGAATACTACATCAACAGATTTTTCGACGTAGCAACATTCACTACTCTTCTGACAAATTCTTTTACCTTTGTGCAGGACAAGAAGAAAAAAGGTACAGATCAGCATATAAAAGAAGTTCAAAAGTTTCAAAAGTATTTTGAAACTATTTACAGGCCTGAAGATCTTCGTCGAACCATAGCTGAAGCAGCAGTATCTTTAAAATACAAATTCACAGAGAAATTAAATAAGTTGTGGTTTCCTTCATCTCTTCCACCACATGCACACTATGACTTTGCATTCACAACTTTTCCTCCAAAATTCCCTCCACTCCCTTCTGCAGAATTTGGAGTGGCCTTGTGTCCTCCATTTCCAGATTGGTTTGTGTGTGGATCTGATTTAAAACTGCTTCGCGAAAGAAACAAAAAACCTGCCGAACGCGTGGTTGCGACGAAGTATCATCTGGACAACTTCACTGGGCACCTTCATATTGGGATAGAACATGTTACTGTGGACGAACCCATTCTTGAAGGTGTCGAAGAAATTACATTCTTCTTTTTGCTTCTAACTCCTTTTATTATTATATCAATGTTCATGCAACTTTTCTTTTTCAGCTGTTAGAATTGTCAGGAAGACTGCTGGCGAAGGGACTTCTTCCAAAACAGTCGAAAAGTCTCCTACAACTGTCAAGAAGGTTTCGACAAAAACAGAGCATCCCTCCTTATTTGTGTACTTCACATTTTCTTATACTGAACACTTCTTTTCTTTCTCTTGTAGGTAACTCGTACCCCAGCAAAGAAAAGGAAACCAGAAGAAAAGGAGGCAAGCGTCGAAGAGTCTGAAGACGAATCCCCTGAACCCCAGCCTTTGAAAAGAAACAAAGGTTTAAAAATAAAAACAGTAGCATCCCAAAGATCTCTGGTCCAAAGACGAACTCCCCCTGCCAGTCCAGTCAACAAAATTCCCACAAGGAGTGAAAGAAGTGGAGACTCAAGTGTACACACTGAAATCCCTCAGGTAATTACTTCGACAAACAATATTCCCATATCCTGACTGCATGTATCTATCTTATAACTTTCTTTCATGTTTTCTGAAGGTTGTCATTGATGTCGAAGAGACTTCTACAATCCAAGAAGAGCATGCCCCTTCTAATTCTGAGAGGACTCTGGCTGAAAGACTCCAAGATGATGCCACTCCAGATGCAGGTGTCCATGGACCTCAAACCTTGGATGAATTCGACCTCAGTGATTCTGAATCTTCTGGCAACAACTCTCCTTTTCGACCAGACTTCACTGCAGAAAAAATAATTCCAGATCAAGATGCACCACTTCCACCACCAGCTGCTATACCAGAAACTGACGAAGATGCCATTGCTCAGGATGCACAAGCTCCAGATCCAACTGACACCAACATAGTTGACCAAGAAAATGTCGAAGAGGAAGTCACTCTGTCGAATCAACCAGGAGTCAACTTGAGCATTGGAGGCACTTCTCAATACGTTCCTTCTCCAACAAAAATTCCTACTGAAACTTCTGTGGGTACTAATTCGACAAGCTTGTCACACGAAGAGATTGAGAGCTTGAAAGTTAGAAAACCCTTTGAATATTTAAAAGCTTTACTCGACACCAGGTATAACTTCCAAGACTCCTCTCCCAGTGGTTCGACAGCTTCAGGGGCCACTTCCGACCTCCAACCAATCTGTGTCATAATGGATGAGATCAAGACAAGAATCCTTGGAGTTGACCTGTTTGAAGTCTTGGCTGAGAATGCTTCTGCTCAATATGATCTGAAGAAGCTCCTGAAAAGTGCCAATTTGTTGGAGGCTTCGACTGAGGAAAGCCGTTTGGTGATGGATTTGATATCTTTAATTGATTATGTTAGCGCTGATCTGGTTCGACAAAAAGAATTCTCCCAAAAAATCACAGCCAAGTCTGAGGAGCAAGTTTCAACATGGAACACAGTGGCTTCTTCGACAGAAAGGATTTCAGAGCTGAATAAGCTTTCTGACGAATATACTAAGGCTGCTGCTGAGTGTGAAAGCAATATTCAAGCTTACCAGGCCCAGATTGCTGATTTGCAAAGGAAAATCCTTCAAGAAAAAGAACGCCAGGCCTCTCTCCAACAACCAAATCAAGAAGCAATAGACAGTGAACTCCAAAAGGGGCTACAACATGCAGAAACAGCCCAACAACTTCACAGGGAGCTTGACGAAATGACTGTCAGCAAGAGTCTCTGCGAGTGTCGAATCCAACTTCAAAAGAAAAAATTCGACGAACTCAAAGCTACCTTCCTTCGAAAGTAGTTCTGTAATAGGACTTAGGAATTTTATTTGTTTAAGGATATTTTCTTTTAGCACTTTTATATGTAATGCTATTTCACGCCATTTGTTTGGCGAAGACAAGTTTCGTTTGCAATTTTAATTTGTTCCTATTTTTATTTCCTGCAATGTTGGTTTATACTTCTTTAAGTACTTCCCATTTATTTTCAGCACTCTTCTATCTTTTTCTATTTCTTCGACTTCGTATGCTCCATTGGAAAAAACTCTTAGAATTTTGAAAGGTCCTTCCCATTTAGGGGACCATTTTCCCATCACTCTGTCTTTCTTCTCCATGGGCAAGATCACTTTCCAAACTAAATCATTTACTAAAAAGGCTTTGAATTTTACTTTTTTGTTATAAAACTTTTCGACTCTCTCTTTCTGCCTTCTTATTAATTCTAAAGCATGCAACCTTTCTTCGTCTAAATCAACCAACTCATCCATCATCATACTCCAATAGATTTCAGATGGAATCTCATGATGTCTTTGAATTCGTATTGACTGTAAACAGATTTCGACAGGCAATACTGCATCATGTCCATAGGTTAATTTAAATGGGGTGGAATTAGTTGCTTCCTTAGGAGATGTTCGACAAGCCCAAAGGATTTGATCCAGGGTCTTATGCCAATTTCTGGGTTTTTTACCCACATGCTTCTTTATCAGGTTTATTACTACTTTGTTGGCTGCTTCGACCTGACCATTTGCTTGGGCATAATAGGGTGTCGAAGTCAACAACTTAAAACCTGTCTCTTTTGCAAATGCCTGCATATTTCTACCAGTAAACACAGATCCTTGATCAGTGGTTATAGTCTCTGGTATTCCAAACCTATACATTATGTGTTTCTGGATGAAGTCTATGACTGCTTCCTGATCTACATTCGTCAAGGGTATGGCTTCAATCCATTTAGTGAAATAGTCTACTCCTACTAAAATGTACTTCTGCCCTTTTGAAGAGGCTGGTCGAATTTCACCAATCAAATCTAAAGCCCAACCTCTGAATGGCCAAGGCTTTACAATGGAATGTAACTCATTTGCTGGCACATGAGGTATGCCTGCATGAATTTGACATTCCTGACAACCCTTTGCAAATTCGACACAGTCTTTCAACATGGTTGGCCAATACATTCCTTGTCGAAATAATAGCCATTTCATCTTATGCCCTGCTTGGTGAGCACCACATGCACCACTGTGTACATTCGACAAAGCTATATAAGCTTCAGTCTCTCCTAGGCATTTTAATAGAACTCCTTCTGCAGTCTTTTTAAACAATTCATTTCCAAAGAGTACATAACTTATAGCTCTGTACTTTATCTTTCTTTCGACTGTCTGATTTGGATTTTGTAAATGATCTTTGATGGGTTTTCTCCAATCTCCAACTTCTAGATCACCTACATTGAAAATCTCAAAGTTCTCTTCATCACCATATCCCAATCTCATTGTCTCCAAATCAGATGGGGACAGTTTGGTGGATAAGACTTTGCCTCTCACTTCGACAACCTTCATCAGATTTTCCTTCGACACTTTATACCATGAAGCCAACTGAGCCAAGTCATTTGCTTCTTGATTTTCTAATCTGGGAATGTGTCTAAAAACTACACTGTCGAATCTCTTGAGGAGTCTGTTGGCTATCACAAAGTACATGATCAAATTTTCTTTGACACATTTATACTCTTTCGTCAATTGTTTTATCACCAATTCAGAGTCACCCATTATTTCGACCTCTGTTGCCCCCAGTTCCAACAAAATTTCAAGTCCAGCAATTAAAGCTTCATATTCTGCCTCATTATTTGAACAGAATCCTTCTATTTTATACTTGAACTTTGTTGGAATTTTATTGGGAGAAATAATTAACACCCCAACACCTGTTCCATTTTTATGACTGGAACCATCAAAATATAACCTCCAAGGCTCTTTTTCGACATAATGTGTCTCCTCTCCAAGTATGGAGTGGTCAGCTATAAAGTCAGCAACTACTTGCCCTTAAACAGCTTTTAGAAGCATATATTTTAAATAATATTCAGTCAAGGCTAAAGCCCATTTTCCAATTCGACTATGTAAAATAGACTTAGACAACATATGTTTTATTACGTCGAAATGAGAAGATATATGTACATCAACGGGTTTTATATAATGCTTCAATTTCATACAAGAGAAATATACACATAAACATAATTTCTCTATTATACTATATCTAGTTTCAGCATCATTTAAGACTCTGCTGAGATAATAAATGGCTCTTTCGACGCCATGTTCATCCTCTTGACAAAGCATACTTCCTAATGTTCTGTCAGATGCTGATATGTAGAGCCTCATGCTTCTTTTTCGACAAGGAGATATTAAAACTGGGGGATTTGCCAGATACTTCTTGATCTTGTCGAAGGCATCTTGTTGCTCTTGCCCCCAAGTGAAACCTTCCTTCTTCAGTCGAAGCAGAGGTGAGAAGGCCTGAGTTTTTCCACTAAGGTTGGAGATGAACCTTCTGAGAAAGTTGATTTTCCCTAGTAGAGACTGCAATTCCTTCTTTGTCGAAGGCGCTTTTGCTTCCATTATTGCCTTAGCTTTGTTTTCATTAATTTCAATCCCTTTCTTGTGGACCACGAAGCCTAAGAAGTCCCCTGCCTGCACACCAAAAGCACATTTAAGAGGATTCATTTTCAAACCAAACTTCCTCATCCTTTCAAAGGACTGTCGAAGATGATTAATATGGTCCAAGCCTGAAGCAGATTTAATCACAATGTCATCTATATAAATTTGCATAAATGTTTCGATGAAATCATGAAAAATAGAATTCATGGCCCTTTGGTAAGTGGCTCCAGCATTTTTCAAACCAAAGGGCATGACTATCCACTCATATGTTCCTATTGCTCCTGGACAACGAAAAGCTGTTTTTGGAACGTCTTCTTCAGCAATGAAAATCTGGTTGTAACCAGAATAGCCATCAAGCATACTTAAATACTCATGGCCTGCTGCAGAATCTACTAGCATTTCTGCTACTGGCATAGGATACTCATCCTTAGGGGTGGCTGAGTTTAGATCTCTAAAATCAATACACACCCTTAATGTGCCATTTTTCTTAATCACAGGAACAATATTAGCAATCCATTCGACATACCTTGTTGTACGGATGAATTTGCATTTTAGAAGCCTTTCGACTTCTTCTTTGATTTTCGACAGAATCTCAGGTGCAAAACGTCTGGGAGTCTGCTTTATAGGCTTCTTCCCTTCCAGTATTGGCAATCTCAATTCCACCAAACTTCTGTCTAAACCAGGCATTTCGTCATAATCCCAAGCGAAGCAGTCTTTAAACTCATTCAGCAGTTGGATTATTTCGACTCTGAGTTGAGGATTCAACTTGGCACTGATGTAAGTGGGCCTTTTCTCTGCCCCCAGTCCCAGATTAATTTCCTCTAAAGGATCCTGTGCCACCATTTTCATATTGGTGGAGGTTGGATCCTTTTCGAACCCCAAAGGTTCGTCATCATAAATGGCATCAAGTCTTTGGTTCTGCCATTCACCATTTGAGTCTTCTTCAAAACTCTGATTTGCATGTTGCTCCTCAATATTTTCTTGAGGATGTTGTCCTTCGACAACCTGAGTGCTGGCTTCGACAGCCATATTTCTAACTTCAGCCTCAAGGGCCGTTCTGAGTTGTTTTTCGGCTATATAAGCCGAAATCCTTTCCATTGCTGAAACTTCAGTCATTTTCACTGAATTCACTCCCCCATCCAGTTGGGTTGACATGGGCAGTTCCCCAAGTGTAGTTTGTCTCCCCAATTACTTCTTTATCCCACTGGAAACCATGCGTAGGATGGAGGTACATGGAACAGTAAGCATTGTCGGAAGCTGTTAAGTCGAAAGCAGCAGGATTGCATGGTGCTATGTGGGCTAGATTTTTGTCGAAGTTACGACCAGTGACATTGTTCACATCAGCTGTGAAGTAACTCTGATCTGCTTCTATGTTTTCAACAATCCCATCTGGCCTCCAGATTGCTATCCTTTGATGCATGGAGGATGGTACAGCCCCAATCCCATGGATCCATTCTCTTCCCAACAGTAAGTTGTAATTTGCCTTTGATGCTATCACCACAAACATTGTAGGCCTGGTGATGGATCCTACAGTCAAGTTTAGTTGTATTACTCCTAGTGTTGTTCCCACTTTACCTTCATAGTTGGACAACACCATATTGTGAGGCTTAGTGTCGGAGTCATCTTTTCCAATCCTCTTTATCATGTAATGAGGAATTAAATTTACAGCTGCTCCACCATCTATCAGAATTTTGTTGACACCCACACCTTCTATCTTTCCTTTTATGAAGAGAGGCTTTAAGTGAGCCTTCATTGCATCATCTGGCTTTTCGAAGAAGGCATTTTGCTCTTCGACACAGCCATTGTTCATTATGTAGTAGCATACAGGCTTCAGGCCTATGCTGTCATATGCCATGTCATCCTCTTCATCTTCGACTTCCATTATCCTGTCATAGTCTCTGGGCAGCACAGAAACCACATTGCAAGTTACGTCGAAAGAGGCATCTGATTCGGAACTAAATTCATCTATGACTTCTTCGTCCACTGGCATTCTGTTGTTTGTTTTCTGTATCTCTGTGGTGTCACCAGATCTATTCTCCTGGAAGGTTTCCTTTTCTGCCAGAGGTATTCCCTTGTTTGTAATCTGCACACATTTACTAGATTTAGCTTCCTTTTGCCCAACCCTTTGGCGTTCTACAGTTTCCTTTTCAATTTTCTTCTGCCTTTGGAATCTCCTCCATTGGGATCTGGACATAGGATTCTTCCCTTTGTAGTTTTCAGAGACGTATTTTGGCTTTGCCTCCTTTTTAACTTCCAATGAGGGACCCCTGTTCACTTCAAAACTCTTCCATCTCTTCTGACCTTGGGCATCCCTTATAGGCTGAACCCACTTATCATCATTTGGCCTGTTGGATGGTTTGTAGGTGTTGAAACGTCTTTCTCCCACCCCTTGACTGTGATGCTTCCCTCTTCTTGGGTCGAATCTTTCATTCCTGGTTGGTGGGACTGTTCCCCAATTTCTCTTTCTCTGGGTCTTTTCTGCTGCTTCTAAGTCATCAGTTGCTTTCTTGTCGAATACAGCACTGCATCTTGGGCAAAGCATGACTTCTGCATTTTTCCTCTGACACCTCTGGATGAATTCGACAAGACTCTCGTTCTCTTCTGGGTAAACCAGCTTCTGATGCTTCTCTTGATGTTTCTTTCCCTTGTTGGTGTCTGGTCCTCCCTTTTGAGTGATTTCCACCATATGAATCCCAGCACTCTGTTCAGTTGTAATTTTCAATTTGTTCATTTTTTCGACTAGCATCATTTCCTCTGGGATATTCTCTTTTGACTGATTCGTACTGCCTTTTGGGTGTAAACCCTTATAGATGTATCTGCAGCAATGTGCAACCCTTTCGACAGGATGTTCTTCAGTTCTGGTGGTACCACTGTTTATTGGTTCGACAGTGAGGGGATTGTCATCAGCCCCTGCCATTTTGATCTCCTCTTGGTCAGGGCCTTCAGTGGCCTCTTTTTGGACAGTGAGGGTTTTGCTATCCTCCTCTTCGTCATCCTTTTTGAAAGAATCTCCCCATCCTGTGGGTTTGATTTTGTTGATATCTGTTTTGGAGCTTGGTGGTGCTGAATATTTCACCATGAAGTCGAACTTCCCATTTGACTCTCCCAAAGTGTCCCAGATCACCCCTTGCTCAGCATCTCCTTCATAGTTTTTCTTGTCGAAGCTTCTTCCCACTTTGACTGTATTTCTTCCGTCGAAACCATCAGTAGTTTCAATGGCATTTTCATTGTCGAAGTCTTCAGAAACTTTGACTTCTTTTTCCTCTGCTTGGTCAGTAGACTTATCACCTTCTTCCACCACATTGACATGGGTGTCGAAACCCTCAGCAGCTTTTATCATAGTGAAGTTGGTGTCGAAGCTTTCAGTAACTTCTACCATTTCAAAATTCTCTTCTGCCATGATCTCCATTTCGACCACGTTTACCATTTCTGGTTCAGCATAGTTGGCCTCCACAACCTGCATGGGATTGGAGTCAATCTTCATCTGCTGCTTGCCTTTGTCTCCAAACTTCAGCCTTCCATTTTGGATTGCGTTCTGGACAAGATCCCTGAAAAGGTAACATTGAGAAGTTTTATGACCCAAGAAATTATGGTATTTACAAAAACCTCTCTTTTTCTGTTGGTCTACAAGAGGCTCTTTAGTGCCTGCTGGTTTTATTAACTGACCATCTTTGACTAATAAATCAAATATCTCATCACACTTGGTGATGTCGAATGTATAGGTTCTTTTAGGGAACCTGTCATTCTTTTCAACTTCGACTGGATTTTTTCCATTCGACGGGGCTAAAACTTTACAAGAATATGGAGGGCCTTGTTTTAATTCTGCAAGATCAATTTCTTGATGGTCGAAAATGACTGGTTCATTTTCGTCATAATCATCTTCTTGAACTATTCCTACATAGGCCACTCTTTCCTTCTTGTTTTTATTTGATCTAAATTTTTCATTTTTTAGCCTTTCTATTTGCCTCACTCTGTCTGCCAGTTGTGCCATGTCTCTCAAGTATTGGGTATCCAGTTTTTTCCTTATGGAATAATCTAGACCCCCTGCAGCCATTTCGACTAGTTCTTGTTCCGGCACTTGCGTAAAGCATCTGGCTTTTAATAATCTAAACCTATTCAAATAGTCATCTATAGGCTCAGAAAATTTTCTTTTGACACTTGCCAACTCTTTCAAACTTATCTTGGTTTGTCCCATATAAAATTGTTCATGGAACAATCTCTCTAATTGGGTCCAAGTAAAAATTGAAGTTGCAGGAAGTGATGTAAACCAAGTGAAAGCATTTTTCGTCAAAGAACTTGGGAAATATTTCATCCTTAAGTTCTCATTATTAGCAATCTCTCCTGCCTCTATCAAATAACGCGCCACATGTTCTATGGTGGACTCACTAGTATCCCCTGAAAATTTTGTGAATTTGGGGACTTTCCACCTTGGTGGTAACTCTTGTTGTAAGACAAATTCAGACAAGGGGGAAGTATAACTAGGCCTTTGTAATCCTACGTTTACTCCATTTTGTGCCATTATTCTCTCAACCATGGTGGCAATATTATTTTCGACAGGCACGTTATTGTAACGCATTCTCTGCTGTAATACTTCGTCAGCATTTTGGTTCCTCTGGACTATTATCCTTCTTGGTTCCTGTCGAATGGGCTCTTCTACATTAGGCTGTTCGACTATCACCTCTTGCCCCCTGGGATTTTCATGAGGGTTCCCTAAGGGCCTTTGGTTTATAGTAAGTTCCTCTTCGACAGCCCTATTGGCAGGATTCTGGTTTAATTGCATTCTTTGTTGTGCTTGCGGGACTCCAAAAAAGTCAGCAATGCGTGCCATCTGTTCTGCCAATATTTGGTTTGTTTGGGTAGTGTTTTGTATCAAGGGGTTGAACACTTCTCCCATTTGTTGTGTCAAAGCCTGCACCATATCATGATTGCTTTCATCCATCTGTTGACGAATTACTTGTGCAGAATGGTTTGTCATAGCGGGCATATGGAAACCTGGTGGAATTTGATTCATTCTATTTCCATTTCCACCATATCCTGATCCCTGCAATGGTGATGACACTTGAACCATAGCATCAGAGAATAATGGTGACGAATTATGTAGGCTTGCCATCATTGAAGTTGGCATTCCATACGGTTGTTCCCTCCCAGTCAAAGGCTGAGAATAATTCAGATATGGCCTGAATGTATTTCCTCCAGGGGGAGGGGTTCCAAGGGGTCTGGCTTGTCCCATGGTGGAAGAACTAGGCACATTTTGGGATCCTGAACCCGTTGGTATGGAATCTCCCAAAGGAGGCCTAATTTGTTCTAAAACAGGGCCAGACACTGGTATTGTTCCTGACGAAGGGATAGGGTTGGAAACTGGTATTGTTTCGTCAGGAATGTTTGAAGTATTTGGCAAGTTAGACATGTTTCTTCTTCTTGTTCTCTTTGGTCTTTCTACGTCGGTTACAGCTAGTTTACCGCTTCTAAGAATCATACAACGTAGCAAGGAACAATTTGTCTAAGAAGTTCTTTATTAGATAATTGTCTAATGCACTAGTCCCACTGGGCGTGCCAATTTGTTCGCTGTGGTTTCTGGCGAACAACCTCTGGTTAACCAATTTCTTCAGAAAACTGGGTTACTTGCAGGACCAACCAAACAAGTCCTGGGATACATGTGCATTATTTCTGTCGAACTACTCTTAGAATTGAGTGATTGATTTGTGGTTTGTTTTATCAATATTGTCAAAGTGTTGAGAACTTTGATTTTTACAAGTAAAATAAAGTTTAAGTTTAAAAATGAAATAAAATTGAAAGTTTTAAATAAAGATAAGAAGAAAGTGTCGAAGGCTGTAAACTTGCAGAAAGCAGTAAATAAAGTTTAAAATGACATAAATTTGAAGAATGAACAAGTAATAAATAACTTTGAAATATAAATGGTGTTCAAACATACATAGTTCCAAATAGCAAACTCATTTTCTCTCACACTGGGTACTTAGAGTGTTTTACAGGAATTTTGTATCAATTTTCACACACCTATTCTAAACACAAACTATCCTATTTATATACAAACAAAATAACTGCTTAGAACGGAAAAACTATAACTAAATGACAAGTGTCAGCCTGCATGTAATTTTCTTCTCTGAAACTTCCATGTGTCCAACTGCCAAAGGTTACAACCTTTTGAATTTGAATTCCTTTCTTTGGTAACGAAACCTTGCACCTCTTCAAACTGTCGAAACCTTTTCAAGAAGAGACAAACTCTTTCAGCAAAAAAAACTGTCTTTTGTCAAAAATCTTCTTCTGTCGAAATCTTCAAAAGACCACCCTCTTTTGTCAAAACGTCGAAAGAGAACTTTCTTCTGTCAAACACTCAGTTACAAATAACTTCCCAACTTTATTCTGCCAGAACAACATTTCCCTTTCTGTCGAAGCAATGGAGTTTTAAAATCCTGTTAGCAATTCTTGAATCTTCTTCCTTTTATTATCCTTCGACAAAAATGACCTCAAGCCATTAATTTCAGTCTAGTCAAAATTATGGGTTTACAGCGGGATGGTTGGGGAGACATAATTAATCTGTAGGTTTGAATCCCTTAATGGATAATTGTGACCCGTGCTCGTCCTGGTGTGGCTGGGCGGGGAAAGTATCCATTAGGATAAGTAACGAGTGGCCCGTGTCGAGATCTCCGTGTGTGAGATGGCCGGGGAAAGTTACTTTGTGGCAAGGTACCGTGATCCGTGCTATAGTGCCCTTATGTGGCTGGGCGGGAAAAGTACCTTAGATAGATAATGAGTGACCTGTGATGTAGTGCCCTTGTGTGGCTGGACGTGGAAAGTTATCTATTCGTTGAGGATCAAGTGACACGTGCTCGTCTGCTACGACTATGGTATGGCAGGGAAAGATGTCTCAAAGCATCTTGTGTGTGCTCCGTTTTGTTTTACTTTGATGTCTCTAGTTTCATGTGAACTCGAAGTCTATGTTTTCCCCGACTTGAGTATTATTAGTTTGGAACCTTTAGAGCGGAGAGAACTCTAAGATACGGATCCCACTGAGACGTTGTTATCTCACCCCACTATTGTTGTTGCTTTTCATATTTCTTTTGCAGGTTTGATTTACAAGTGGAGCTATGCTCGGGATGTTTCAAGTGAAGCATAGATTTAGTCTTCCGCTGTGTATTTTATCTTTGTATAATGATGGGTATTGTATTGATCTTAGTATTTTATTTTAGTATAATTTTCATGTCTTGCACCATAGTTTGTATTCTTTTAGATTTGGTCAAGAATGTGAATTATATTATTAGGCACTTATGATGGTGTCAGTACCAAAAATGACACTTGTATGATATTATTCTAGATATATATTATATGGGCGTTACAATTACCTTGAGTGTTTGCGGAGTTTGGTTTGAAGAATTAAAAATATGACCACTAAAGACCCAAAAATGTTGCTTAAGGAAAGATGATGAAGGAAAAAATGGGAAGATTGTTGGAAAAGTAAAAAAAAAATCACATAAAAGACTAGAGATGTGGAATTATAGTGCAAAAGAAGTGAAATGAGTAACTAACTACATTTTATCAATTTATAGGCAACCAATGAGTATGGATCTACGAACATGAGTTAGTAGGACGTCAAAAAATGCAATCAACGATCCAAGATCAACCTTATTCCTATAATGATACTTAAGTGCGCTCAAGTGATATAACTACATCGCTATCTCCCTATCCTAGAAGCATAGGGGCACGTGGAGTATTTTCACAATGAAATATTTCAGTTACAAGAGAAGCATTTAATGTGTGTACGCAAAACCACTAACTTCCACTCAACATGTCATTGACCTCACCCCAACACAAAAGGTTGCTTAGAGACGTTGAAACAACAAAGAAAAATTTCTAGAAAGGATTTTGCCGATAACTGTTTTGGGGTCGACCAACGATCCAATAAGACAAACCTAATTCGAAAGCTCAATCCAAAATTTTTCCCGCTCAAGAATGTCAAACAAGTAGGTTCTTGATATGGAGTCGTGCATCATGCATATTTCAATCATTGGAATCAATTCAATAATATTCCACATTCGTATCATGCTTACGTGAGCAGTTTCAATTGTCATATATTTCATTCATTCTTAGAAGAATGTTAATTTTTATGGAATAAACTAATATCTTAATTGAGTTGCACGTTATTATTATTAATATAATTTTATATATTAATTTTAATAGTTAAATAAATTTTATTTATTAATTTTGTTTTATTCTTATAATTAATGAAGTAATTGGATTGATTAAAATTTAATAAATAAATGTTAATGTTGATATTTGTGAGTAAATGAATATCTTAAGTGATTTTTTTAACGAGATTGAGAAAAAAATTTAGAATCTAATTTAAGCAAGAAAAGTGATGCGTAAATGGCACATGGGGCGCGAGAGGAATGCTGCAATTGCGGCGAAGTAGGAATCAGGTCCAGCGTCGAAGCGTAAAGTTTTTAGTCAAATTAAAGAATTAAAATAAATTAAACTAATTCCAATCAAAATTTAAATAAAAGATAAGTAGATTTGAATTGAATAATGACAAAAAAATGGAATTATTTTTTCTAATTGAAAAATATTTTAAGTTTTATTATTGACATAGTAAAATTTTTAAAAAATAAACAAATAATTGATTTTATGTATTTTTTTAATCGGATGATTTTACAAAATTGATTTTAGTTCTTTGGTTTTAACGTTTTTGAGTTATTCAATTCAATTTTTCTGATTTTATTCCATTTTTGACCAACTAATGATCTTAAAAGACTAATCAAATTGATATAGTTTTAATTTTCAATCCAACCAATTAAACTGATGGATTCAGTGGATTTTTAAAACATTGCTAATGAGCCCAACTCACTTAATTTTTTTCTTATAAAAAAACTTTTCTCATTACTTTATCATCTGAAAGTTCCTTTTCCTTCACGTTTATTTACTTTTTTTTTAAATAAATATTTATTTTATTATTCTGTTTTGACTAGTTCAAAAACCAAACAAATTCTTTTTCCTCTATCGCACCACTTTCCCACTAATTTTCTTATCAACATTGTTGTGTGTTCCACTTCACCATTTCATATTATAAACAATAAGTTATATTCCTTTCACATATGTTGTTTATGTTTCACTCTACTACTAAATTCTTCGTCAATAATATCAACAATAATTTGAGAAATTCAACTACATAGCTAGACAATAATTTACACCTTTTCGTTGACTTTATTTTATATTGCTTTGACTTTTTTAAATATGTATAGACGGCCAATAATGGCTAAAAAACAAATTTTCTCGGTCCAAACTTATATTTTTTAAATGAAGTCATTTTATATGTATAGACCACCAATCACAACCTTTTTCTAATAATCGTTTTCTTAAGAAGCAAAATTATATTAAAGGATCAGAATTATCTAGATTCAATACAACAAACACTCACCATTAGCCTACTAAACCATAAAAGGTACAGTATAATTATTTTACACAGTTTTCAAGTGGATTTGGAATTTCTTTTGTAAATTACAAATTCTATATAATAGAAATAAGAAATATTTTAATATAGTTTGATGAGTTTAAAGGTCATGTATTGTCATATAAATATTTTTACACATACAACTAATTAAAATGTCTATAATTATAATTTAATATCAATTTTTTAAAAAATAAAAATATATTTTATTTTGATATATAATTGTAATTGATTGACAGTGTAAAATATTTTATACTGCCAGTATATTTCCTTTATTTTTTAGTTTGATTAAGTCAATTAAATTAATAGTTATGCAGATAAATTAAATGTAAGGATGTAGATTCAAATCTATAACATCACACTTATTGATCACACTTATTCATTTAAAAGATGAATTACAAGTTTACAACCACTAAATCAATCGATCCAAATATTTTTAAAATCCGAATATAATTTAAATTTTTAGATCGTCTATTTATTTTTGTTTTTCGTTAAAAAAAATCAAATAAAGTCTTAAATAGCTTGTTTATTTTTGTTTTTTCTATCAAATTAGTTTTTATGTTTAATTCTTTTAACAATGTTAAGCACAGGAAGGTGATAGTTAAACTCCATAGATATTATTATTATTATTATTATTATTATTATTATTATTATTATTATTATTATTATTATTATTAATAATAATAAAAATAATAATAATAGAGAAATGACCATTTGAAACTTTGACACTAAATCTTATTTCTTTATTCTTATCAACTTAATAGTTAAAATAAATTCACTTAATTCATTGTTAGTTTTAAGTGAATTTTTCATACCCATTTATGGATAGAATAAAGAGAAAAGTTTTAGTGTCAAAATAATATCAAATGACCATCTTTAATAATAATAATAATAATAATAATAATAATAATAATAATAATAATAATAATAATAATCAAGGTTATGAAAATCGGACCTATGTCTGGTCAATTAAACTCTTTAAGCCGATCTGTCAAAGAATCGGGACAAAAATCAAAAAATCAGTTGGAAACCGGTAAAACCGATAAAAACTACATATTCGTTCAAATACATGGGTTGAAGCGGATTCCAACGGTTTTTTTACTTATTTAAAAGAAAAATATATTAAGAGATAGATAAAATACACCAATTTAATATTATTAAATCAAATGGATCTTATAATTGAAGATCTCATTTTAACTCATTCAGAATTTTGATTTTCTTGATAATAAGAGACACAATTCTTTTTATAAATAATAGTCTTCAATTTATTTTTTTAAAGTTTTGAGTGTCGGACATAATATGAGTGTCAGACATAATTCCTTAATAGTGCTAGACAAAGTTGACAACGCTATATATATATATATATATATATATATATATATATATATATATATATATATATATATATATATATATATATATATATATATATATATATATTTCTTTTTAAATTTTAATATTATTTGGCCTGAATCAATCACCATCTAATATATTTTAGATAAGATATAAAATTCTAGTATTTTTAATTCTTTCTGAAATTGATTATAGTTAAGATATGATAAAAAATAAATGTTACCAATCTATATGATAAAAACTAGTACTAAATCATATAATATATACAATAACGGTTCGATCTTCGGTCCGAACTTAAAATCTTAAACCCTAATCTATACTGATTTAATATCCGATCTGATTTTAATTATCTTGATAATAATAATAATAATAATAATAATAATAATAATAATAATAATAATAATGTGCATGCAAACACTTTTAAATTAAAGTTAATAATTGATTGAGTAGAGAGATGCTTATTAAAAATATGTGTTTGACACATTTATATATATTTTTTTGAGATTGCAAGTGTTTTATATAAGTGAGATTTCAAGCAAATTAAAGTAATTCTCGATAAGACCATTAAAAACTCATAAAATAATATTATTATGATCTAACGAGCCATTTGTATTAATTAAGGCATCAACACAGTCATTAGTTTTTCTATAAAAATTCTCCACAAACATTTTCCATTATAAATTCAATAGATGACTAATGTTCTTCACCAAAACTTGACAAACCATTCAACTAGACAATTTTTTTTTTTTTAATAAGCTAGACACTTCATTCTTGAGCATCTGAACAACCGTAATCAAATTGACATTCAATTACACTACAACATAACATAGAATCCGAGCATAATTCAACCCTTCAAAAACTCCCCATAACTCATCTACATAAACATTGCACAAACCTAGCGATTTATTATCTCTAATAACTCCTCAACAATGAGTTGTTTTCCCTTCCTTAAGAGCACCATCCATCTTTAATATCACCATACTTCTTTATGGTTTTCAGTCAATCAAGTGAAGCTACCAATCTAATAACCCTTATTATCTGATATAAGACCAAAAATAATTGTAAAGAGCCCATTTTGAATAAAATATCACACCACTTTTTATTAAGTTTCTGCCTTTTTATTTCGTGGGCCAGGCCTATTTATTTTCCTGTTCTTTAAGTTGAGGCCTAGATAACTCCTTTTAACCTGGTATTTATATTGTTGGTTGTTTCAGAATTTGATATTGTAATACTCCGTATTTAATTAAACGTCCTAGATAATATTAATTAGGATTAATTATTATTATCTGACTCAGAGGTTTTATTAAATATATTCAACTCAGAGACATATTTGGATACTCTCAAATTGGACTCGTTAATATTATTAACTGATAGATATGATTTGTTTGGTTAATAAGAAAAACAAGTTATGTATTATAAAACGAAAAGAAAAAAAAGAAAGTTGGTAAGAAAAAAAGAAAAGAGAAAGAAGGAAAAAGGAAAGAAAGAAAGGGAGAAGAGAAGAGAAGAAGAGGAAGAAAACCCTAAGAGAGGAAATGCTTGGATCATCACCATTTCTCCACCAAATCTTCATCTTCACCAAACTCCTCTTCATTGGCAAGGTAGGTTCTTACTTAGAAACTTTTCTTTTGAGTTTTGGTTGAGTTTATAGTTTTTAGGGCTTTGTAGAAAATCTTAGAAATTGATAGATTAAACGGTTAAAACTCGATTAAATGGAAGTATAATGACTAATATATGATAGTATTCATGTTTAATGTTTGATTCTCCTGTTTTGGTGGTGTTTGGGTTGATTTTGGTATGGAAATGATGTTTCACGTAAGCCTGAAATTTCTTGAATCGCAGAGCTCGCTCAGCGAGTAGGAGCTAGCTCAACGAGAAATGCAGGAAGTTCCTCGCTCAGCGAGTTGAACCCTCGCTCGACGAAACCTGGGAGTTCTATTTGTGTTTTTAAATCGTAACTTGTGATCCGGGTATCCGATTTTAGTGTCTCACATATCGATTCGAAGCTGAGAATATTTACTAATTGATGACACTAAAAGATATTATTTTTCACTCGACTTTTTACCCGACTTTTCCGATTAACCGTAATTATGTTAGTTAAGGAATTGTAGTATCGAGCAAGTTATGGAGTATCGTTAATTGTGAAAATTGATCGAAAGTAGAGACAATGAGATAATGGTGATAAATAAACTAAAATGTTAGGATTATATGTTTACGAACTATATAATTTAAAAGTATCAAGAATGGAGAAAGAGTGAGGAAATCTTACCATAAACCAATAATGTGGCCTAGTATTGTGACTAGAATTGTTAGATGGTATATTTTGTGAGATGCCTAGTTTTACCTAGGTTGTTGCGAACCGTTAACATGCCATACACTAGGCCTCCGGAATAGTCTTGTGTAAGTCTCGAGGTGGGTTATCCTGAGTCCCACGGGAAGCATCTGTAAAGGCTAGAGGGGTGTATTACACGGTGTTCTCCGTAGAGTCTTGAGTAAGTCTTGAGGTGGGTTACCTTTAGTCCCACGAGAAGCATCCATAAAGGCTTGAGGTATTGCTGGTGATGAATGGGTAGTGGTTTGAGTTATGCATCGCACTAGATCCTCCGTAAGGTCTTGAGTAAGTCTTGAGATGGGTGATATTGAATCCCACGGGGAGCATCCGTAAAGGCTTGAGGTGAGTATTACACTGGTTTACGCGAGAAGTTTTGTGTAAGTCTTGAGGTGGGTTATTTTGAGTCCCACGGGAAGCATCCGTAAAGACTATTGGTAAGCATCGCATCGAGTCCTCCGTAAATTCTAGTGTAAGTCTTGAGGTGAGTAGATCTTGATCCCACAGGAAGCATCCGTAAAGGCTTGAGGTAGATGTCATACTTGTATTAGCGTCGTGAGTGATATGTCAATCCAACGTAAAGTCTTGAGTAAGCCTTGAGGTGGGTTATCTTTAGTCTCATGGGAAGCATCTGTAAAGTCTTGAGGTAGATGTTTAATTTGTTTAGTGGTGTGAGCTTCATTTGGATCGTTTGTTCCATCTCGTACCGGATCCTTTTGAGAAGTAACCAAAGACTTGAGTTAGGTTTGATAGAACCTTGTAGAGCTTACAGGACTCTAAGATAGGGAACCCACTGAGATGTTGTTATCTCACCCCACTATTGTTGTTGCTTTTCAGGTTCCTTTTTGCAGGTTTGATTTACAAGTGGAGCTAAGCTCGTGATGTTTCAAGTGAAGTATAGTTTTAATCTTCCGCTGTGTATTTATGTATCTTCGTACAATAATGGATATTGTATTGATCTTAGTATTTTGTTTTAGTATAATTTCCATGTCTTGTTCCATTTTTGTATTGCTTTAGAATTGGACAAGAATGTGAATTATGCTTTTAGGCATCTTATGATGGTGTCAGTACCAAAAATTAACACTTGTATGATATTATTCTAGATATATATATTATATGGGCGTTACAGTTGGTATCAGAGCATGTCTTATCCTCAACCTAGCCTTGAAACATCATAAGTAAATATTTCATGCCTCTTAAGTGTGTCAGGCCGACATGATTCTTAATATCACACTATGTAGTAATAGGTTTGATCAGCCTAGTGCTATGTATGTGTTAGGTAAGATCATGGTTGTGCGACCATGAGGATTTCGTAGTGTTGTTGCAACTTGTGCTGTGAGAGTGGGCTCAAGCCAAAAGTTAGCATAAAGAGCTTTAGTCAGCTAAGTTGAAGTCTTCGTGAGAGTTTTACTTCCTGTAACATGGAGTTGCAGAGTGGTGTGTTATTCGAGAAATCCTTTAGAATGGATAAAAGTCTTAAGGGTAAAGATGTCAAAAAGATGAATGGTCAGTGTATCTAGGAATATGCAAAGTCACTGGTGGATCAATATCGATCTCTGGCATAATCAAGAGTGTTGAGAAGCCTCATTCCGCAAAGATAGGGAGAGAGTGCTTGTGGAATGTGTGGCCTAAGTTCAGGAATGAGTAATTCTTGTAAGTGTTTCAATTCTAAGGACGCGGTGGCATCGTGGATGAGCGAGAGCTCCTCAAGGAATGTATTCGGATAATACCTCCCATATGGATTGAAGTTACTAGTTAAGAATGTTCATTTTCTTTTGGGAACCTAAAATTGTGGCGAAACGTGAAGAGGAACACAAGGATGTGACTACACGTTTCAAATGAGACAAGTACACCCTGGACGAAGGATAGAAGGAGCTCTATTTAGTGATGTGAGATATATGAAGTATGGACTTGATGAAGTTATGTTAAATGTTAGAGTACACACATTGGACTGGGAGGAATTTCTAGTAAGATGGTTTGTGTTTGGGTGTGAAAGGATTACCGCAGAGTGTAACGCCCCGATTCGATAATTCCCATTTTTGTTGAGTCTTTTATTTTATTTGGATAATAATTGTTTCATTTGTGAAATTATCATGATGATATGATATGTTGATGAATTAATGTGATATGTTGGTGTGATATGTGATTTTACCATTTAGTGAATTTTCGGGTCAAATTGGATAAGAGGATATTTTAGACTTTTCACATTTTTTATTAAGATTAGAAATTAGTAGAATAGAATTTGTGAGAGAAATAATATTTGGTTGGAAAGAAATAGAAAGAATAGAGTTAAGTGTAGAAATAGGAAGGAAAGAATAAATAAAGAAAGAATAAGAATAGAAAGAAAGAAAAGTTGGTAAGAAAAGTGTTAGAGAGAAAGAGAATAGGAAGAAACGGAGAAGAGAAGAGAAAGAGAGCAAAAGCTTGGATTCTTCAAGATTGCTCCTAGGAATCGGAATAATCGGGTAAGGGTGATAAATATTGTTATCTTGATATTTTATATGATTATGTATGTGTTTGATTGGTTGGATTTTGATTTTGGAAAGTTTAGAGAAGAAGAATAGTTAGGGTTTTAGTGAAAATGTGAGGAAATGATGGATTAATCGGTTAGAAATCGTTGTAATCGAAGTATGATGTTAGATATATGCTTTAGATCATGTTTATGGAAGTATTGTAGAGATTGAGAAGGTTTTGGTAGGTCTGTTTGCAGCTGAGAATTCTGGAAATCGCAGTAGTCGCTCATCGAGCTATCCCTCGCTCAATGAAAGTTCCCGGGATTTTCTCGCTCAGCGAGCAAGAGGGCGCTCAGCAAGTGTCGCTCCCCGGATTTCCATCCTGGTACAAACGCGAAAGTGGTGCAGAAAGAGGTATAGTCGCCAGCCAGGCATTTTTATCCCGAAGGAACGGGAATGGTAATGCTGCACAAACCAGAAGAAAGAAGAGGAAGGACACGGGTCCTACGAACCAAAGAGACTGAGTTCGGGAGTCGGTTATGACTTGGGAAGGTATTAATACACAGGTCATCCGCCGTACCCGACAGGATCCACGCTTGCAAGGAAACTGTTTCAAAGGGTGAAGAGATGAAAGCTGCTGCAAAAGAAAATGAACTAAACTGGATAAAAGAAAAGAAAAGGGAACTGAAAAAGAAATGAAAAGGAAAAATGTAGGGAAAATAAAGATTGTGCTCGAACGGGCCCTACCCCGCTGCCTACGTACCTCATCTGGACAATGAGGATCAGAGTCACCGTAGTTCCCCTAACTAGGGGTGGAAAAGAGTGCTTGTGTCTTCAGGCTTGAACTGCTTATGTCAATGCTCAGGTGTTGCAGGCTCGGACGATGAGTGCGTTACTGTCTTGCAAAGTGACAAGTAGGAGCAAGTTCGCGGACGAAGCGAAGGAGATGAGAAAAGAATTCACGAAGGAAAGACGCTTATTGTTTGTTTGTGTTTTTTAGAAGCTTTTTATGAGTGTGTCACAAGGAAGTGAACTCAAGCTCTTTTCCATGGAATGTGTACTTGATACTACATTCCAAGATGGAATAATAGAACAAGCACACTCAAGTAAGAAGAAGATCCCCAAAACTTGATTCCAGAGATTAGGGCCTAGGCTCACTAACTCATTGAATTTATTAAGTGTTTTTGTATTTTTGATGAAGAAGTCTGTTTTATGATTTTCTTGATGAAGATGGTCTCATGATCAGACTTGTGCATCATAAGACAAGCTTGTACTATCCCAAGATGGGAAAACTACAAGTGTTTTATGGAATAAGGCTATTGCACAGGAGACCACTTCAAACCTTATTAAGTGTCTTTTAGATTTTGTTTTGAGATGAGAAGAGAAGAGAACCAAAGAGATCTTAAAGGTAAAAATCTAATGGGGGACTAACAAATCCTAATGTTATCATGCAAAGGAAATCCTAGGTTAGTGAGGTTTACTATCCTAAAGAAGGAAGAGATAAGAAGAGAAAGAAAAGAATGAAGAAGAGAAGAAAGAGGAAGGATGGCCTAAGCACACCTCGAGTTGAGAAAGAATAAAATAAGATGAGGAAGAAATTGAGATGAAGAAGAAATAAGAAGGAGAACAGAATGCAAAAAGGAGTAAACAAACAATGCACAAACAAAGCCTACACCAGTAGGACTTCCAGATGCAACAACATGAAATAAGTAAAATTGGGCCTCAGTGGTACCTAACGGAGAAGGTCCGTTGCCTCTTCAATATGCGCAAGAGAAATCAAGAAATAATATCAAGTCCAGAACATATTTATAAGTCAAGCACAATTATCCATTATCAGGGTATCAAACAAAAAGTCAAGTATAAGCTTCCAGTATCTAGAACAAAGAATTAGTCCGCGCAAAACCAAAGGCTAAGTGCAAATAGTATCCAGAGATCTCATCAGTCCCGAAATAATCGATCACCAAGTTACATCCTCCATCATCGAACTTAAGTGAAAGGTCTACAAAACATCAAGCACAAACTGGAACAATATTAAACAAAAATCTATTAATTAAACTCAAATAAATTGAAGCAAACTAACATCAAAGTTATATTAATAATTAACAACAAAATTTAAACAAAAATCTAATAAGGTTCTAAATAATCCAAAGAATAAACAAGTGCTAGATTTCAAAGATAAACTAAAAATTATTAACAATTCTAATTAACTAAACAAAAAATCAATGGAGGTACCAATGCTAGAAACATGGTTCTGACTAGTAGAAAAACGGTGGGCTTATGGGCCCATCAGCCAAACGAGAACACAAGCTAGGGGAAGTTGGGTCGCTGGAAAAGGGTGGTAACAGCAACATCAGATGGGCTTAAAGCCCATACTTATCATCAACCAAACACAAAAGATCCTTTAAAAAAGCAAATAAATATATATGTACAAAAGTTGAAGATAATCAGAAAAAAAAGTTTAATAATTATCAAACAAAAAAAAGCACAGATCGAAAACAGGGAAAACACGCGTTCCGCCTCCCAAACCCTTCGTCGACATCACTCCGCCTCCCAAACCCTTCGTCGTTTGAATCGCGCCGGACACCTCCGCTCCTCTTCGATTCAGATCGTTCTCTCGACGCATCATCGATAGATCGTCGGTGAGCTCTCCGTCTAACACCGTCTTCGTTGCTTCGATTCAACTCGCAGAAACTCTTTCACGGTTGTCTCGATTTGGTTGTTGGTGATCCTAGCTCACGTTTCTTGCCGTCACTTGCTCGCGGTGATCTTGGTTTGCTTACGGCTTCGGCTTCAAATTCCAGATCCACTTCTCTTCTTCTATTTTCTCTGTTTCTGTGTTGTGCCTTTGTTGTTGTTGTTCGATTGGAGGTTAAAGATAGAACAATGGTTTGAAGGATTGAAGAATGGAGTGATGAAAGGGTTGTTGCGGTGTAGTCACGGATGAAGGTTGTGGTGAGTTCGAAGATTGAGGTTGCAGAGGTTTGTGTAAAGTTGTTGAGAGATGTGAAGGTGGATAAAGGTGATGCTGAAGAAGAGTTGCAGAAGGTTTACGGGTTTATGAAATTGTTGTTGAATGTGATGTGTTTATGCAGGGTGTTGTCATGTTTGAAGAAGATTGTGTGAAAATTTTGCAGGATGAGTAAAGATGAGTGAGTGAGGGTTTTACGGTTTGTATGAAGAAGGGAGCTGAGTTTGTGATTGTTTAGTGAAGGATTTTGAAGGAGGAAGAGATTATGGTGATTTGGTGGTTGTGATTCAGTGGAGCGAATTGTTGACAGCGAATGGTTGCGGATTGGTTGTGAGAATGTGGGGTCCTATTGAAAATTGTTGGTGGAGTGAACGTGAGGCTGTATTACGTGATTGCTTTTTCCCAAACAAAAATCTGAAAGTTTGTGGAAAGAAAAATGAGTTGTCAATTACGTGAATCTGTTGTGTGTGTGTTTTATGTTGAAGATTGTGAAAGTTTTAGAGGGTGATTTGTTGGAAGAGTCACGAGTTTTGTTGTGAAGGCGTGTGGTTGAATTTGTTGTGAGGTGTTGGCTGTGTATTTTGTTAGTGGTAGAGTCACACGGAATTGATGTTGCGTGAGTTTTAGTGGTAGGGTCACATGTGGGGCCGATTTATTATGGAGTGAAGTTTTTATCGTCACAGTTTTGTGTACATGAATGTGCAAGCTGGCTGAAAATGTGTGAGGCTGAAACGAAATATACAAAGAGTAAATTGTGTTGAATAACAGAATTATTGTAGCAGCTAGTGGATGGTGAAGGTGTATGGCTGTGATTTAATTGTTGTGAGAAATGATTTGGCAAATAGGAAATGGGCTTCTGAACCTTAATTATACTTGAAATAATAATCATAATTGTAACATGGCACTAAAACATTGTGATGGACTTTGTAGGTAACTTTGGGGATGACGGATTATTGGACTAAATATAAAAATGGGTTTAAATTTTAAAATAAAAGGATAAAAAAAACGAATTGGGAAATGAACATAGATAGGTAAAAATGGTTGTAAATCCATAAAAATAGATTAGAGAAATAAAAAAAATAACTGAAAGGGCTTATGAAATGAATCCCGATTAAAATGAACTTGACCCTCATCTGTACACACAGGACCACGAGCCCTCAATTTAATCACCACTAACCTGCATTATTTCCCACACTCTCATAAAATGAACGAAGTCCTTCTAAACCAATGAATGACTTGTAATTGTTCAGACAAAACTTCCAAATCTCTGATAAATCTTGAACCATGAATTTATCCGAACCAATATCTCACATGAACCTCTGATACAAATAACTTTGACCTCGAATACCCACTCTCTGAGGAATAGTCCATTGAAACAGATAACTCGAATTGAAACAAACTCCTGATAGTTTGACCAAGATTAGGTCAAACATCCATCTTGATTCGCACTTCAATGTTGATGATTGGACAAATGCATCAGCAAATAGTTCTTATACGTGAAACCCTCGAAGACCACTAAACTAGGGAAATAAACCCTAATCCATTGACAGGAGCATAAGAGAATGATGTCACTGATGACCACAAGCCAAAACCTTGAATTCTCTGATAATCTGCAAACAATGACGTGAAACCCTAATCCTCAGATGATGTCGATCCCATGTCTCAGGAGCCTATGCAAATGATATGACCTAAAGTAGATGCAAATGAATGCAAA
This sequence comes from Lathyrus aphaca, assembly GCA_963966055.1. Lineage (NCBI taxonomy): Eukaryota > Viridiplantae > Streptophyta > Magnoliopsida > Fabales > Fabaceae > Lathyrus > Lathyrus aphaca. The sequence goes on from OZ014523.1 coordinate 170,591,108, forward strand.
CAAAAAGCTAGAAAAAGATAAAAAAAAACCAGAGGGAAAATTTAGGGTGTTACAGCTGCCCCTATTCAATCAACTGTTAATCTGAAAAGGATGAGAGTAACGACTATTAGACGTTCGAGATAAACTGTGATTGAATACCAAGAAGACCTGAAAATTTGCATTCTGCCAACCAAACAACACTCTGGGTAATGAAGTGAAGACAAAGCAGACGAGCTCCTTCCAAATTGATTTGTTACGCCAGATAAGAGAATTTAGACAGACGAGTCTTCCTCAAGCAAACCTGTTACACCAGGAAATGGACATACGAGCCCTCTTCAAGTAAACCTGTTACGCCAGGAAATGGACAGACGAGCCCTCTTCATACATTTTACAAAAATATATGACTTGAGACAGACGAACCTCCTTCGGATAACCTGTTACGCCAGGACCGATAACCATTTTGACGTTTAATCCCATCGTCAGGACTTCAAACCTCTTCAACACAGACGAGTATTGGATGATCATCAAGAGAACACCGACGAATGCCACAAGTCAATGATACAAACGGATATCAGACAATGATCTAAGAAACGCAGATGAGCGCTTCAGGCGATGATACAGACGAATATATGCCACTGGTACAGACGAATACCATAAATCCAACACAGACGAGCATTTGGAGCAGCAATACAGACGAGTACCAGAAATCCAACTCAGATGAGCGATTGGAGTAGCAGACGAGTACCAGAGTGATTATCAAATCAACACATATGGATATAAACCAACATAAACAAATGTGGAGGATGATACAGACGAGTACCAAACAATGCAACTGAGCTTCAAACAGACACAGACGAGCGTGGAGGAATGTAGACAAGCAACAACCGGTGACAAACACAGACGAGTGTTGGGGCAATGCTGACGAGCAACTACCAAACATCAAACACAGACGAGCGTTGGGAAGTGCTTACGAGCAAAAGTAACTATCAAACACAGACGAGTGCTGGGGGTGCATACGAGCATCAAACAAATGCCTGATTGGCAACAAGAATCACAACTCTGCAGGGGAGAACCAGGTCAAGAGGCTTTGACACTTAACTCTGGTTAAGGGGATGAACAACTGTATGTGTCATCATATTGGCCAAAAATAAATTGGCAACTTCTCTGGGGAATATTTCAATGACGGAAGTAAATCCCTAATCCTAAAGCTATGCGGGGAACGACCATCTTCCGACTTGGCTGGGGAAGGTGCTTCAAAGAGAATTATGACAGTTCTAAGCTCTGTGGGGATGCAAGGCCTTCAGCTCCCTGTTGGAAATACTTAACGGTGATGACTTTGCTTGGGGATGAGAACAATTCAATTAGCCTTGAAGTTCTACTGGGGATATCATCCGTTTTAACTCAGCTGGGGAGATGTCAACCTTCTGGCTTAGCTGAGAGAACATATTTGGCAATGCTTTGCTAAGGAGAGACTTTGTTGAGGAGAATTAGAGATCAAAATAAGCCAAATTATGCCCCAAGTATAGTATGACGACTGTGTTGGAAAGGTATGCCAATGAAAATTGGACTTTGACTGAATGAGAATAACCAACTCCTCATGAGGAAATCTTGTCGGCTGAAAGAAGATCTTATGCTCGGGGAAGAAATAAACTTACAATGCCATGCTGGGAAAATAAATACCAGACATTCCCTGAGAATTAAGTCAATGCTTCAAGCTTCTGAGCTCAACATTTGCATACTGATTATCGTGAGTGAACAAGCATTCCTTACTCCTGAAATTGTGTCATACTGCATCATCTTCAAAAGATTGCCTTTAGAGGATTTTACTGAAGACATGGCATCCAGACTTGCCCCAGTGTCTTCAAACACTCGCAAAAATTCATCAGATTTCGAGATAACTGCCCCAAATTGCACCTTGAAACGATACTGCCCCACATGAAGAAACGGAAACCATGCAGTATGAAGATGCAATGCAAATGCAAGATGCAGACGTATGCTCAGGAAGCTGAGGATATGAATATGCAAGCGGGAGATGAAACAAGGCTGGTTGGGCGGTCGGGGCCATGTTGATAGAGATTTTTGGTATTTGTTTGGGTTGCCAAGAAATTGGACTTTGAAGGTGGATATACCAGACGAGAACCGGTTTATTGAAGGTAGGCCAACAGACGAGAACTGATGGGCAAAAAATAAGTCGTCAGACGAGAACTGACTCCTTAGTTCATTGTCAACAAGAATTGACTCTGAAAAAGAATGACTACCAGACGAGAACTGGCGTTCAACAGGCTAACTGAAAAGGTGACCAGACGAGAACTGGTTAAAAGATTCACCTACCAGACGAGAACTGGTATTTGAAGTTAGTTTGCCAGACGAGAACTGGACTTTGGGTTGGTTTGCCAGACGAGAACTGGACTTTGAAACGGTTTGCCAAACGAGAACTTGACTTTGAAAAGTTTTCCAGACGAGAACTGGACTTTGAAGTGTTGATAAGTTGGGGTTACGAGGCCCTGGGTACGAGATTGATGTTGCGGAGGAGTAGGATGCCCAATGCGCTTATGATGCATATGCTCTATATGCTCAAGCAAAGCGACATGATTAATGTATGCAAATGATTTATGCAATGATCATGAAAGGCTAAAAAGCTCCCAAGGTGGGAAGAAAGGTCTTATGTGGCAAGGCTTCAATGTTGAGAAGGGTGACAATGGCGAGGGTAGGTAGCATGATTCCCCGATACTCGTCCTGAACTCAGAGACTTCCGATATAACTGGCTCTATGTAGCTGAACTTTGCCCCTGTATGGTGAGTCTCTGAACAGACAGTCACTAATTATCCAATTCCTGGCATGGTGGACTTGGATGTCCTCTCGAGGAAAGTTGCACTTAGTGATATCTGGAAGTGTCCTGCCCCGGTATGAGCGTGGAGGCGACTTAACTCGTTCTGACTGAGCATTGGAAGAATTCAACCTTGGTCAATAGAAAATCCGGGTGTCCTGCCCCTGTTTGGTAGATTCCGCTCTGTACAACTGACTTTGAATGACGTTCCTCGATCAACCGATGCTTGGGAACTTGCTTTAGACTGTCTGATTCCCTGGTCGACAAAACCACTGGATAACACGCCCTTGATTCATAGGCCTGCAAGATGCTCTTGATTCCGGCCATCATTGTCGAATGATCAAATTCTCCTCTGATTGCCCTTTGTAGGAACTTCCCTGATGTCACAGACTGACTTACAATTAGAACTGTTCATTTACAAATGGTAATTTTAATGCAGTGCACATGCAAGTTTTGAAAATTTATTTACTTGAATGATGTGACAGTGTGTGACAAATGGACCATTAGTCCAAACGTAGTGCTGAGTTAGCAAATCGTTAGGAGTCAGTTTACGTAACCTTGTCGCAGTATGCTTCCAGAATTGAACATGATTCAATTAGGACTTTCAAGGGTTATGACGTGGCCTGGTTCACGGTTTTAGAAAGAAGGATTTATGGCTCAAAGTTTATCTATGCCCACCCATTCTCCTTGATGTTCTCCAGTCCTATACTCAGCTAATTCGGCCTAAGCGCTCACCTCTCCAAAGGGTTTTGTAATGGTTGAGGAACCAATGACGTTGAAGGTTTACGCACCAATGATGTTTCTTGGAGTAACAGTCACCCCTTCTGACTTTATGTCTGGTCACACGACTTTGTTCTAATGGAATATTTTCTTTTTGATTTTTTTTACTCCCTAACTTTTGCCTGGACTGATTTTTTTTTGAATGTTTCGATTTTGAAGTCCAGTGGGATGCCCTAACTTTTGCCTAAGTCATTTGCTTTAACTTTTTTTTCCGACTTAGCGGGCTTTATTTCTCTTTTTTTTCTTTTGATTTTTTCTTGAACAAATCGTGTGACACCGGTTTGTCTAACTTGTTGAAAGGGTTGTGACTGCCTCATTCCTTTGTGGTTGAAGGGTAACCATTTCGGTTTCACGTATCTTGACCTCTTGAGGTGTAATGAATAAAGGTAATGGATCCTCAGATGCACACTCCTTTGGAAATTTGAATGCTCGGTCAAATTAACTGATGACTACCCTGCCCCGGGTTAAATGTGAGGGTTTTTTCGTTTAGAAAAGAAACTCCTACTTCAAGGCTCGAAGGGGTTGACGAGGGTCTATCTTCCTTATATCTCCGATGTTTTAGAATTGAAGCAATGCCTGTACATCGTCAGCAGGTTCTACTCTGAAAGCATACCTTCAACAATTATGGGTATTCAGTTGTCATCATCCTCCTTCAAACCTGCTAAACAACAGTGAAATAAATGGGAGGTAAATGGATGCATTTTTTTTCTTCTGTTTTTCAATGCAAGTAAAGAAAAATGAGCGAATGCGACATAAATGATTCAAAAAGTGCAAGATCACTTCATTAACATTACCATTCAAAATAACAATGCTTAAAAGACAAGTAGCTGCTAACAGGAAAGAAACTATAATGCAAATGACAAAAAAGATACAATGATCACCATCTCTGATGACATCTTCTTTCCTGGACCACTGAAATCAAGAGACGCTCCTTCGAAGTCTTTGAACTCAAATAGGCGAGAGGTTGATGTGTACAACCAAGCTTCCTTCTGGAAAGGATATGTATCCCTTGTCGATCAACTATTGTACTTTGGCTTGAAAAGCTTTACAATCTTCAGTTGAATGCCCCATTGATCCACCATGATACCCACACTGCTCATGAGGATTGTACTCTGGAGGGTACGACTCTAGCAACAACTTGAGAGACTTAGCAACCACCAATGAGCTCTGAATTAGATGTGGAAAAATTTCACTGTACGCCATGGGAACTGGATGAAGAGGAGCGTTCCTTCTTTCTAGGTTGTTGCAAGGCCTAAGTTGGCTCTGAAGTTGATTCTGAGGTCTTCTACCATGAGCTTGCAGATTTGAACGAGGAGGAGTCCAGGGTTTCTGATATGGTGCTCTGAGCATCTCTTGTTGTCCATAAGAGTAACCAGACCTAGGAAAAGATGATCTCTGAGAAGATATTGGTCCAGAATATTCGATATGAGCCATGATTGCACTGATGTCATACCCTTCTTCCCCTTGGGAGCTAACAACAAACTCATCTTCCCTAGCTGGGATATTCGAAGAGTACTAGATCTTTCCACTTTTGAGAAAACTTTCAATGCGTCCTCCAACTTTTATCAAATCAGAGAAGCTTAATGTCCCAATGCTACTCATTCTTTCCAGGTATGGACCTTACAAGGTGTCCACGAACAGGTCAACCAATTCTCTGTCTGAAAGTGGTGGTTGCACTTGGGTTGCCAACTCTCTCCACTATTGTGCATATTCTCTGAAAGATTCATCAGTTCTCTGAGAAAGGCTTTGCAGGTGAGTGCAACTGGGCACCATGTCCACATTGTACTGGTATTTGTCGCTCCCCGGATTTCCATCCTGGTACAAACGCGAAAGTGGTGCGGAAAAGAATAGAGTCGCCAACCATGCATTTTTATCTCAAAGGAACGGGAATGGTAATGCTGCACAAACCAAAAGAAAAGAAAAGGAAGGACACGGGTCCTGCAAACCAAAGAAACTGAGTTCGGGAGTCGGTTACGACCTGAGAAGGTATTAGCACCCAGATCGTCCGCCGTACCCGACGGGATCCACGCTTGCAAAGAAACTGTTTCAAAGGGTGAAAAAATGAAAGCTGCTGCAAAAGAAAATGAATTGAACTGGATAAAAGAACTGAGAAGGGAACTGAAAAAGAAATGAAAAGGAAAAATGTAGGGAAAATAAAGATTGTGCTCGAACGAGCCCTACCCCGCTGCCTACGTACCTCATCGGGGAAATGAAGATTAGAGTCGTCGTAGTTCCCCTAACTAAGGGTAGAAAAGATTGCTTGTGTCTTAAGGCTTGAACTGCCTATGTCAATGCTCAGGTGTTGCAGGCTCGGACGACGAGTGCGTAACCGTCTTGCAAAATGACAAGTAGGAGCAAGTTCGCGTACGGAGCGAAGGAGATGAGAAAAGAATTTCTGAAGGAGAGACGCTTATTGTTTGTCCAGTGCTTTTTATGAGGCTTTTCATGAGTGTGTCACAAGGAAGTGAACTCAAGCTCTTTTCCATGGAATGTGCACTTGTCACTACATTCTAATATGGAATAATAGAACAAGCACACTCAAGTAAGGAGAAGATCCCCAAAACTTGAAACCAGAGATTAGGGCTTAGGCTCACTAACTCATTAACTTATTAAGTGTTTTTGGAATTTACAATGAAGAAGTGTTTTTTTATGATTTTCTTGGTGAAGATGATATCTTGATCAGTCTTGTACATCACAAGGCAAGATTGTACTATCCCAAGATGGGATGACTACAAGTGTCTCATGGGATAAGGCTGTTGCTCAAGGTATCACTTCAGACTTTATTAAGTGTCTTCTTTAGAGTTTTGAGAAGAGAAGAGAAGAGACACAAAAGGATCACAAAGGTAAAAATCTAATGGGGGACTAATGAATCCTAAAGTTATCATGCAGAGGTATTCCTAGGCTAGTGAGGTTTATCTATCCTACAGAAGAAAGAAAGAAGAAGAGAAAAAAAAGAAAGAAGAACCATGGTGGCCTAAGCACACCTCAAGTCGAGAAAGAATAAGAGAAGATGAGGAAGAAGAATTCGAGATGAAAAAGAAATAAGATAAGGAGATGAGAATGCAGAATGGAGAAACCGAACAATGAACAAACAGAGCCTACACCAGTAGGACTTCCAGATGCAACAGCATGCAATAATTAAAGTCGGGCCTCAGTGGTACCTAACGGAGAAGCTCCGTTGCCTCTTCAATATGCGCAATAGAAATCGAGAAATACTATCAAGTCCAGATCAGATTTATAAGTCAAACGCAATTGTCAAATATCAGGGCATCAAACCAAAGTCAAGTGCAAGCATCCATCATCCAGAATTAAAGCCGAGAATCATTTCGCGCAAAACCAAAGTCTAAGTGCAGATTCCATCCAGAGATCTCATCAGTCCAAGCAAAATAGTTAGTCACGAGGTCATCACCAAGCTACATCCTCCATCACCAAACTCAAGAGAATAGTCTACAAAACATCAAACACAAACTAAAACCAATATTAAACACAATTCTTTTAAACCAGATTAATTAGTGTGTCGCTCCCACCAAATGACACCTCAGGTCATAAGGGGTACAGACGCGAACGGTCTGCGAAGGAGGAAGAGAACACACAAGGGTGAACTCAGAAAAGACAAGAGTCGCCAACTAGGCATTTTTATCCCGGAGGAAAGGTAATGCTGCATAGACCTAGAAAAAAGATATAGATAAGACGGTTGCGAACCAGAGAGACTGAGAAAGGGGGTTGGTTACAACCTGGGAAGGTATTAGCACCCAGATTGTCCGCCGTACTCGACGGGATCCACGCTTAAAAGATTTGTGTTTTAAAGGGGTAGTGTCAGTGCAATTTGTGTATCAGAGCTGGAAAAGAAAGCAAGTGTCAGTGTAAAAGAAATGTGAGGTGTATAAGAGAAGTGTCAGTGTAAGAATAAGAGTGAAATGCCCAAGATAAAGAGGTTAAAAGAATAATGCTGGAAGGAGGGGGAATATACAGAGACTTTTGTTCGATAACTGTTAAGTTATGCCTACGTATCCTCTCGTGCAATGAGGAAGTCAGAACACCGTAGTTCGACTCAAAGAGACTGAAAGATAAATGGACTGATGAACTGCTTACTTGTCTATGCTCAAGTGTATGACCTGTCTGGCTCAGGTGCAAACTGTCTTGCATTAGACGGAAGAAGCAAGTTCTCGTTTGTGAGTGAATGAGGTGAGAAAAGAATCCCGGAGGAGACGATTATTGTTTGTTTTTTGTGTTTTCAGTCTTTTATTGCTTTTGAGAGTTTGTCATAAATTAATGAGCTTAAGCCTAAACCAATGGGTTAGTAAACTCATCACATCTTCCCTCTGATTAGGGGTAATGAGGATACCTTAAGTGTGAAGTCAGCATCTCACACTTAATCACCATGGTGTAGGATTAAGATCATTAACCTACTTGTGATTATTTAGATTTTTTTGTTGTTTTTGTTTAGTGTTGAGTAATGAGCTTAAGCCATAATCAGGGATTAAACAGACTCATTACACCATCCTAATAGAAGGATAATAAATGAGAATGTTTAAGCTGAGGAAGACTCCTCAACTTAATCCATGATTAGGGATTAATCTCATGACAAAACAAAGCCTTTATTAAGTGGATTTTAGTTAATGATAAGATGAAGAAGTGAGTTTTATGGTTTGTAAGTCAACTTGAGGGGGACTTGTCCATTAACATTAGGGTTAGTCCTTCTTAACCAATTAAGGAAGAATTAGAACCCTAATGCAAGGCCCAAGTTACAAGTTTGATGTCTTAGTGATTATTAGGTGAATTGATTAAAGGATTTAAACACATTAAGGGTTTAACACTTAGGATTAAAGTTATACACTCCATCCTAATAGAAGGATGCAGGCATAAGCTTAATCACAAAGCCTTAAAGCCTTTAGGGTTTAGTCCTTGATTAAGGGATGAGAAGAGAAGACTCAAAGATGACACAAAGGTAAAAGCTAAGTGGGGGACTAATCAAACCCTAAATATTATCATGCTTGGTTATCCTAGGGTTAGTGAGGCTTAAGAAAGAAAGAGATCTTCAAAGGCCACCAAGGAGGAATCAGATGAAAGGATCCAGAAGCAAAAAGAAGCAAAACAAACTTGCTTCACTTAAAAAGTCAAGTTGCTTGAAGAAAGAAGGTAAGATGGACAAGAATGAGCAAGCTCAATCCAAAGAACAAGATAAAATGCAGCAATGATGCATAAGAGAGACGAAAAGAGATTGTGAGAAGTGAAGGCAAATTCACTTCTCAATGCAACTTACCACCTGAAAAGTTAGCAAAAGAAATGAAATGCAATGCAAAATGAGATGAAATGTGATGATGCAAACCAAAACCATAAGCATGAGTATGATTTTAATGATGCTAAGAGATGATGCAAACATGAGGCAAGCATTAGAATGATCATACAAACATATGGATGCAAGAGAAGCATGCTTTGAACCATGAATGTTCATGAAAAGTTATGGAATGCAAAAGACATATAACATGGAAAATGAAAGATGCAATGATCAAACATGATTCTAATATGTCTTAAGATGTGTTATGAATCAAATGGATGCACAAAATGTCATGGCAAGTCATGGTATGCAAGCAAATGGAAGATGGATGCAAAGGAAGGCATGAATTAGGGTTATATGCAACATACAAAGCAAAAATCCAAAACCAGAAGCAAATGACATGATAAAAATTTGAAAATGCAATCAAAGGAACCCTAAACCTATACAAACTCACTGCCCAAAGGAGGGGATCCAACTCTTAACCTAGTGAGAGTTATGAATTTTCTAAGATTGCTAGGGTTTTAAGGTACCTTGTCAAGAAAAAAGCAAAACAAATAGGAAATGCAAGATCAATTCAAACCAATTTTATCCTATAAACTACATGCTATACAAGATGCAATGCAAAAAGAATCATTATCCAACTCTCAATGGTTAGGCAGAAATGAATTTTTGAAGTTTGTCACAAAATATTTCCTAATAATGAATTTAATTCCAAATAAAATAATCAAAAGGCATCAAGAACAAAAAATAAATTTGGTTTGAGAGTTGGACAATGTTTCTAAATGTTTTTAAATGTTACATGAATTTTTTTGTGATTTTTAAATACCTAAAAGTATTTTTAATTAATTAATTTTCATTAACTAATTAAAAATAATATTTTAAATAATTTAAAAATAAATTTTAATGCAAAAAATAAAAATAAAAATATTTTTGTGTTCTGAAAAATAATGAAAATCTTGACAAAATTTTTCATAATTTTTAAACATTTTTTGCTATTTTAATTAATTCGTGCAAAATAAATCAAAACAAATGAAAATAAAATGAATTTTAAATGAAAAATGAGAAAGTCAGCCAATCCAAGGGTTCAGATTCAAAGTCAGGGGGGCGGGAATTGACTTGGCGCGCTAATGGACGGCCCAAATTCAAACTGGCCTAATTACGATTAAACCCTAATCCAAAATCCTAATTACTTTCAGATGACCGGAACAGTGTTCCGGTCATCTTCTCCGGCAGGCCAAAATCCCAATCTCTCTCAATACGCATCCATAAGCCCTAAAACTCTCAAGAAATGATCCTCTCCCCAACCCCAACAAGAATCAGTCATCAAAATCCATTTATTCATCATCAAATCCATGAATCAAAGCAAAACGGAAAAGAACTCAGAAATTTCAGAAGTTCATGAAATGCTTATTTCTCAACTATTTTCAAAACTAAACACATCATGGCAATCAGTGAAACATGTAGAATCATCCTATAACATAAAATGAGAGTTCTGGAAAAATAAATGCCATGGCTACCTGAGCTTGAGCTTTCGAATCAGGGACTTTCTGGCCAGTTCTTTGCTTCAAATCCACTCCAATGATTCCCTCCAAGTGTTTGTGATGCTTAGCTGGAGTTTAAATGGCCTCTAGAGAGAGTTTGCAGAATCTCAGTTCATGAAATGTGAAAATCGTGTTTTGGATTGTGGAGGTTTTAGGGCAAGATGGAGGGTGGGAAATGATCAGTGAGGTTTATGGAGTTGAATGGTGGAAAAAGTTTGAAGGTTTGATGGTGAATCAAGGGATTCGAAGGCTTTTGCAACAATGAGGATTTTTGAGTATGCTGGCTTGGAGAGTGTTTCAGGCTGAGTTGTTATGTGCTTTTGCTTGCATTTGATCCACATAAAGAAGTGTGATAGGTCAGAGAGTGGGTGCTGGCCTATTGTGATTGGTATGGGCAAGTTGCCAAAATGTCAACTTGATTTGTACTTGAGGTATGTGCAATGGTAAGCTAGATTTTTGGCTTGTCTTGGCTCAGCTGAGTTTAAGGATGTCCATGGAATTGGTTTTGAGGCAAATCAGCAAGTGGATCAAAGCTTATGAGATGTTTTGCAATTTTCACAAAGTTTGGCCCCTTTGGAATTTCATGAAGTTCAAGGCATCAAAATGCATAATTCTTGGGCCAATTCTGATTTTTAGAAGTCACATGGTCATGTTGTAATGAGTTTGTGCACATTTGAAGTCTTTAGAATGCTTGATCATACCATTTTGCAAAATGCCTCTTTGGTACAAAACTTGAATTTATGTGATTTTTCCCAACTTTGACAAGCCATAACTTTTGATCCAAAATGAATTAGAATGAGTTCTTGTACTTTTTGAAAAGGGAATGATCCATTATACAACTTTCATGACCAAAGTTTTCTCATTTGAAGCATTTTTGAATCAAAAAGCAAGGGTTGAAAAAGTTTCCCAAAATGGCAAGTTTCCATTACAAGTCATTTTCCCAAAAAGTCAACTTTGCAAATGGATTGAAATTATTCAATTTTGTGAACTTTTAACATCTTCTATGATCAAATAAAGATCATACATAATCAAAATGATGATGAACACCCTTTGGTTGGGTCATTGGGGGCCTCAGATGCCCTGATTTTGCACTGACTTGCTCCAAAAGTCAACTCTTGATCAGATGCCTTCCCCATGGAATTTCTTCATGAAAATTGATATGCATGATCCCTATACCATATAGAGACCAATAGAAACAAGAATGACCAAAAAATTTGGAGTTATGGCCTTTGAAACCAAAACCCTAATTCTAGGTCGTCTGTGCAGTCAAACCTGGCTCTGCTTCCATGCCCATCTCAGTTCTTGTGATTTTTTGACATTCTTGACTTTGAGAGGATATATTATGATGCTTGAACATACATGGACCCCTTTGTAATTATTGAAGACCTTTGGAGTGGCTCAAATGGCTCAGGGATTGCTCAGATCACAAACCCTAGATGCAGATGACTTAGAAGCAATGCAGTGAATCAAAAATGTGGTATGAGATGCTATGGTTGAGTTTATGCATATGAAAAGATCACAAGCCATGGTGTGAATGGGTGAGGGCAAATTTGGGGTGTTTACATAGTGGAAACTAAAAAAAGTTAAACTAAATTAAGATTAAAAATAACAAAATTAAACTAAATTCTAACAACCTCCAAATTAAGAACATTAGTAAAATTAAAAAATTAATTAATAAAACTATTGAATTAAACTAAATCAAAAGGTTAACAAAACTATATTAAAATTATTAACCAAATATTAACAAAGTTCTAAACTAAATATTTTAACTAAATTTAAACAATAAAAGAAAATATTAAAGATGAAATTGGATAATCAAATAGAAATAGAAATAAAATAAAATAATAAAAAAAACAATGAAAAGAAGGGGGGAAGTCCGCTGAAATAGGGTGCTGGATAGAAAAAACCAACATGGGCTTAGACCCAATAGAAATAACAGCAGGAATGGGGGTAATTCGCAGGATAATGGGGTGCTAGATAGAAAAAACCAACATGGGCTTAGTTATAGCCCATCAACAAGAATCGGCCAGGATGGGGGAAGTCTGGGCGTTGGAAATTGGTGGTGGGATCAGCAAAAGTTAGCATGGGCTTAAGGTCCAAGATCCAATCAACTCAAATTAGAATCAAATTAAACTATATAAAATAACTCTATTAATTGTACATTAACGACTAATTAAAGTCAAAAGAAAAAAAAAAGGGGAAAGGATATCAAAACATGTCGACTTCCACGGACCAACACTCTCTTCTTCATTCTTCAACAAATGAACGAAAATCAGTGAACCCTTCTCCCACTAACATCACTGACTCCAAAAGAAAAGAAAACCTCCATGAGAGGCCATGGTCGGTGCTCCGTCTCATGAAGCCTCTTTAATCGGCACCGGCGGTGGATTTTGTCGCGGTCTCAGCTCTCACTCTATGGCGGATCGCGAATTCTCAAGCTTCAACGATCACGCTTTAATGGTTCTCGCGGCTAACATGATTTCGTCATCCTCGCGAGTCTATCTCTCCATTCTCACTTCCTCGCGGCGTAACAAAAATGGCCGCCGCGATGCCTCCTCGATCTCCTTTCTCTGATTTCGCTGTGACTCAACCCTCTCTGCTCTCGGTCTCTCTCGGTCCAAACATTCCTCTTCTACTCCTTCTGTTTATGATTTGTTCTGGATATGTGTGAGTTGAAGGTTGTTGGTTGAGGATTGTTGTTATTATGTTGATTTTGTTTTGCAGGTGAAGGGCTTTGTTCTGGTTGGTGTTTGAAGTTTGAAAGGATGGACCGATTTGAAGAATGTCGTACGATGGGTGGAGGGTGATTGTTTGGTTTGAAGAGTGAAGGTTTTAAAAATGGAAAAAGAGTGACACGATTGTGTTTTTGATTTGATGAAGAAGGGATTAAGAGAGGTTTCGGTGTGTTGAAGGTTTTGAGGTTGTTGAAAATGGTTTTGCAGGTGAAGGGTGAAGTGAGGTTAATGAAGGAGAATGATTTGGATTGAGGTTGAGGCGTTAAGGGTGGTTTGCGGGATGGAGGTTATGGAGTTGTTAAGGTGTGTGTTTGAAAGTTGAGGTGGAGGGTAGCGATGAAGAAGATTATTTGTTTTGGTTAAGCAATGAGGGATAATGAAAGGATGATTCAGGAATGGTGGAATCGGAGTGAATGAAGGAAAAAGGTCCTGTATTGTGCGTGAATTTTTTTCGTGTGATCCCTCCTCTGATAATTTTCGGGTGTCCTCTGTTATAGCATGTAGTAATTGTGAATTTGTTGAAAAATTCAGGGACCACCTGAAATTGGCGTGAAAATAATGACGCTGAAGTGTGTGCTCAAGGCGTGATCAAGAGGGGTGAAAAACGTACAAATTTCCTACAAGTCTCAATATATGTGGGACCCTCATAATATGTGAAATTTTGTGTGTGGTCATGTGAATTCTTTTCTTTTCCGTGATTCTTATCAACACTCGTATCGTTTTAAGCAACAAAATATTTGTGGATGTAAATAGATGGGCATTAGTGTAAATGGGCCTATGTGGACATGGGTATTGATAATTGACTTATAAAATAAAATATGGTTTAATACAAATAGTTTTAGAGAGAGAGAAAAAAATGAATACTAAATTTACTATGGTCAAAGAATATTTGGATATTAGAAATAAGGAAAAATAAAATGGATGTGAAATGGATGGTAAAAAGAATGGAGATGGAATCGGAAAAAAAATTTAAATATGGACATAAGCAAATGAAATTAATAAAAGAAAGGATAAAAACAGATTTCGAATTGAAATTGAATTTGTTGAATTTAAGAAATGGATAATGAACAAAATGGGCAAGGAACTGGGTTTAAAAATTATAAACAAATCACATCGATCTCAAACTTTTCCACAACATTTGAACACAACCGTTTCTGAACTACTCGTGACTGAAATAACTTTCATTTGAATTAATCTGAAACTTTGCCCTGATTATTGAACCCACACTAAGGAAGATAAATCTACAGGTAAACCACTGATGAACAGACAATCTGGCCCACAACCTCTTATGAATCACAATTTGATAATTTGATTAATTCCACACACCACACAACTTAATTGTGAATACACATCACTTGAGAAATAGTCCACTGAAACAGACAACTTGAATTGGAACCCAACTTCAATAGTTTGACCAAGATTAAGTTAAACATACATCTGAATTAGATCGCAATTGAACAAACACGCTTTAACTGAAACCAAAACTTTTGAGATCGAAGATAGCCTGAGATGCTGAGAAGCCAAGAATATCCCTGAAGACCGCTGAATCGGGGAAATAAACCCTAATTCTGTGACGGAAACAAAAAGAGAATGATGCCACTGATGGCTGCAAAACCAAGAACTTGAATTCTCTGATAATCCGCAAATAAAGATGTGAAACCCTGATCCACAGAATGAGACTGATCCCATGTCTCAGGAGCCTATGCAAATGATATGAATTCTAAATGATCTAATGATAAGGCATATGAATGCAACACGAAAAGCAGACAAAGAAGAAAAGCCAGAGGACAAATTTAGGGTGCTACAACTGCCCCTATTCAAACAACTGTTAATCTGATAAGGATGAGAGCAACGACTATTAGACGTTCAAGATAAACAGTGATTGAATACCAAAAAGACTCTGAAATTTTCACTCTGTTGGAGAATGCAGAAATGGGAAATAAACCAATCACACAAAGCTTTGGTGACTGAAGTGGGGAGAAAGTAGACGAGCTCTTCCCTAGTTGAACTGTTACGCCAGGTATGAAAAACTAAGACAGACGAGTCTTCTTCGAGCAAACCTGTTACGCCAGGATCTGAACATATGAGTCCCCTTCACTATATGGTCTAAGACAGACGAGTCTTCTTCAGACAACCTGTTACGCCAGGACCTGGACATACGAGTCCCCTTCATATAACCTGTTACGCCAAGAATGGCAATCGCTTCGACGCTTAATCCCGCTGTCAGGACTTCAGACCTCTTTGACACATACGAGTATTGAATGATCATCAAGAGAACACAAACGAGTGCCAAATATTAGACAATGATCTAAGAAACACAGACGAGTGCTGGAGAATGCATACGAGCATCACAGACAAGTATACGAATACCAGAAATCCAATACATACAAGCCTTCAGGGTAACCATACAGACAAGTATCAGAAATCCAACACAGACGAGCAATTGGAGTAGCAAGACAGACGAGCATTTGAGTGATTGCCATATGGATATAAGCTAACACAGACAAGCGTGAGAGATGATACAGACGAGTATCCAAACAATACAGACAAGCTTCAAACGGATAACGAGCACAGACGAGTGCTGGAGAATGCATACGAGCATCACATAAGTTCAAACACAAACGAGTGTCGAGCACCCAAAGAAAGTTGCACACAGACGAGTGCCGGGAAATGCAGGCGAGCAACTGCACCTACCAACCATGGGCGACTGCCGGGGAAAGCAAACGAGCAATGACAAAGTGTGAACACAGACTAGTGTTGGGGAATGCATACGAGCAATGACAAAGTGTGAACACAGACTAGTGTTGGGGAATGCATACGAGCAAGAATAAGGCGTGAACACAGACGAGTGTTGGGAAATGCATACGAGCAAATACGAAGTGCAAACACAGACGATGTTGAGGAGTGCAGACGAGCAGCATCAAATATCAAACACAAAAGAGTGTTGAGCAAATGCAGACGGGCAACAATAATTACCAAACACAGACGAGTGTTGGGAAATGCAGACGAAGAACAACAAAATATCAGACACAGACGAGTACTGAGGGATGCAGACGAGCAAAAGCAAAGTGCCCTGATTGGCAGTAAGATTCACAATTCTGCAGGGGAGAAACAGGTCAAGAGTTTTGGACGATGCTTAACTCTGACTAGGAATATGAATAACTGTTCGTATCATCCCATTAGCCAAAAATAAATTGGCGACTTCTCTGGGGAAATATTCCAACGATGGGAGTGAATCCCTAATCCTGAAACTCTGTGGGGAATAACCATCTTCAGACTCGGCTGGGGAAGATGCTTTGTCAAACTCTTGCTGAGGAGGGAATTCTGACTATTTTAAACTCTGTGGGAAAATGAGGTCTTCAGCTGACTGCTGGGAATGCTTCACTATGGAAAGATAACTCCGCTTGGGGATGAAAACGATTCAGTTAGCCTTGAAGTTCTGCTAGGGATTCCACCCGCTCTAACTCAGCTGGGGAAAATTCTACTTGGGAAAATGTCAACCTTCTGGCTTGGCTGAGAAACAGATTTGGCAATGCTCTACTGAGGAGAGACTTTGCTGGAGAATTAGATATCAAAATAAACCAAATTAAGCCCCAGGTATGGTATGACGACTGTGTTGGGAAGATATGCCAATGAACATTGGACTTTGACTAAATGAGAATAAACGACACCTCACAAAGAAATCTTGTCGGCTGAAAGAAAATCGTATGCCCGAGGAAGAAATAAACTTCCAATGACCTGCTGGTAAAATAAATACCAGACATTCTCTGAACAGCTGCATACTGATTACCATGAGTGAACAAGAATTTCGTACTCCTGAAATTGTGCCATACTGCATCCTCTATGAAAAGATCGCCTCTAGAGGATTTTACAGAAGACATGGCATCCATAATTGCCCCAGTGTCTTCAAACTCTCGCAGAAGTTCATCAGATCTTGAGATAACTGCCCCAGATTGCGTCTCGTAACAATTCTGCTCCGCGCCAGAGGTAAAACAGAAACCATGCGGTATGAAAATGCAATGCAAATGATGCAAGATGCGGACGTATGCTCATGATGCTAAAGATGTGAAGATGCAAGAGGGAGATGATGAAACAAGGATGGTCGGGCGTAAGGCCAGGTTGGTAGGGATTTTTTTGGTATTATTATTATATATATTTTTGGTTGCCAAGCAATTGGACTTTGAAGGCGAATTACCAGACGAGAACTGGTTTATTGAAGTTAGGCCAACAGATGAGAATTGATGGGCAAAGAATAAGTCGTCAGACGAGAACTGACTCCTTGGGTTCATTGTCAAACGAGAATTGACTCTGAAAAAGAAATGACTACCAGACGAGAACTGGCGTTCAACAGGTTAAATGAAAAGGGTGACCAGACAAGAACTGGATAAAAGATTCGCCTACCAGACGAGAACTGGTATTTGAAGTTGGTTTGCCAGACGAGAACTGGACTTTGAATTGGCTTTCCAGACGAGGACTGGACTTTGAAACGGTTTGCCAGACGAGAACTGGACTTTGAACGGTCAAGAAGTTGGGGTTACGAGGCCCTGGGTGTTAGACTGATGTTTGTTGGGGGTATGCTCAATGAAATTATGATGCATATGCTCTATATCCGACATGAATAACGTATGCAAATGATTTATGTCGTGATTATGAAAGGCCAGAAAAGCTCCTGAGGATGGGAAGAAAGGTCTTATGTGGCAAGGCTGCTATGTTGAGAAGGGCAACACGGTAATGGTTGGTTACACGATTTCCCGATACTCGTCTTGAACTCGAAGATTTTTGATATAACTGGCTCTGTGTAGTTGAACTTTGCCCCTGTCTAGTAAGTCTCTGAATAGACTGCCTTTGATTATCCAATTCCTGGCATGGTGGACTTGGATGCTCTCACGAGGAGAGTTGCACTTAGTGAACTCTGGAAGTGTCCTGCCCCTGTATGAGCGTGGAAGCGACTTGAATCATTCTGACTGAGCATTGGAAGAATATATCCTTGGTCCACAGGAAAATCCGGGTGGCCTGCCCTTGTTTGGTAGATTCACTTCTGATCAACTGGCTTTGAAAGATGTTCCTCAATCAACTAATGCTTGGGAACTTGCCTTACCCTCACAGATTCATTGGTCAACAAAACCACTGGATGATATGCCCCTGATTCATAGGCCACGAGATGCTCTTGACTCTAGTCATCATTGTTGAATGATCAAGTTTCCTCGTGATTGGTCTTTGTAGGAACTTTCCTGGTGACACAGACTGACTTGCAATTAAAACTGTTCATTTACAAATGGTAATTTTAATGCAGTGCACATGCAAGTTTTGAAAATTTATTTATTTGAATGTTGTGACAGTGTGTGACGAATGGACCATTAGTCCAAATGTAGTGCTGAGTTAGCAAATCTTTAGGAGTCAGTTTACGCAACCTTGTTGTAGCATGCTTTCAGAATTGAACCTGATTCAATTAGGACTTTCAAGGGTTATGACGTGGCCTAGTTCACGGTTTTAGAAAGAAGGATTTATGGCTCAAAGTTTATCTGTGCCCACCCATTCTCCTTGATGTTCTCCGGTCCTATATTCAGCTAATTTGGCCTGAGCGCTCACCTCTCAGAAGGGTTTTGTGATGGTTGAGGAACCAACAACGTTGACGGTTTACGCACCGATGAGGTTTCTTGGAGTAACAGTCACCCCTTCTGACTTTGTGTCTGTAGTCACACAACTTTGTTCTTATGGAATATTTTTCTTTCTTTGATTTTTTTTAACTCCCTAACTTTTGCCTGGACTGATTCTTTACGAATTTTTATTTATTTTAAAGTCCAGCGGGATGTCCTAACTTTTGCCTAAGTCATTTGTTTTCACTTTATTTTTCGACTTAGCGGGCTTTATTTCTCTTTTTTTCTTTTTTGTTGAACAAATCGTGTGACACAGGTTTGTCCTGATTGTTTGAGAGGGTTGTGACTGCCTCATTCCTTTGTTGTTAAGGGGTAACCATTGTGGTTCACGTCCCTTGATCTCTTAAGGTGTGATAAATAAAGGTAATGGATCCTCTGATGCACACTCCTTTGGAAATTTGAACGCTCGGTCAAATTAACTGATGACTACCCTGCCCCGGGATGAATGTGAGGGTTTTTATGTTTAGAAAAGAAACTCCTACTTCAAGGCTCAAAGGGGTTGACGAGGGTCTATCTCCCTTATATCTCCGGTGTTTGGGAGTTGAAACAATGCCTGTACATCGTCAGCAGGTTCTACTCTGAAAGCATACCTTCAACAATTATGGGTATTCAGTTGTCATCATCCTCCCTCAAACCTGCTAAAAAACAGTGAAATAAATGGGAGGTATATGGATGCAATTTTTTGTTTTTTTTTCCTTCAATGCAAGTAAAGAAAAAATGAGCAAATGCGACATAATTGATTCAAAAAGTGCAAGATCACTACATTAACATTACCATTTAAAATAATCAATGCTTAAAAGACAAATAGCTACTAACAGGAAAGAACTACAATGCAAATGATAAAAAGGATACAATGATCTCCAATTCTGATGACATCTTCTTGTCTAGACCACTGAAATTAGGAGACGCTCCTCCGAAGTCTTTGAACTCAATCAGGCGAGAGGTTGACGTGCACAACAAAGCTTCCTTCTGGAAAGGATATGTACCCCTTGTCGATCAACTGTTGTACTTTGGCTTGAAAAGCTTTACAATCTTCAGTTGAATGCCCCATTGACCAAGCATGATACCCACACTGCTCATGAGGATTGTACCCTGGAGGGTATGGCTCTGGCAACGGCTTGAGAGGCTTAGGAACCACCAATGAGCTTTGAATTAGATGTGGCAAGAGTTCACTGTACGCCATGGGAACTGGATGAAGAGAAGCATTCCTTCTTTCCAGATTGTTGCGAGGCCTAGGCTGGCTCTGAAGTTGATTCTGAGGTGTTCGACTATTAGCTTGCAGATTTGGACGAGGAGGAGTTCAGGGTTTCTGATATTGTGCTCTGAGCATCGCCTGTTGTCCGTAAGAGTAACCAGACCTAGGAACATATGATCTTTGAGAAGATGTTGGTCCAAAATATTCAATATTTTCCATGACTGCACTGATGTCATACCCTTCTTCCCCTTGGGAGCTACCAACAGATTCATCTTCACTAGCTGGGATGTTCGAAAAGTCTTGGATCTTTCCACTTTTGAGAAGGCTCTCGATGCGTACTCCAACTATCATCAAATCAGAGAAGCTTGATGTCCCAATGATACTCATTCTTTCCAAGTACGGACCATGCAACGTGCCCACGAGCAGGTCTACTAATTCTCTGTCTGAAGGTGGTGGTTGCACTTGGGCTGCCAATTCTGTCCACCGTTGTGCATATTCTCTGAAAGATTCACCGGTTCTCTGAGATAGGCTTTGCAAATGCATGCGACTGGACGCCATGTCCACATTGTACTGGTATTGCTTTACGAAGGCTCTGGATAAATCATTCCATGACAGGATACAACTACCTTCCAAATCCATATACCAACTTAAGGATACCCCACTTAAACTGTCCTGAAAACAGTGAATCATCAACTCATTGTTGCGGGCGTAAGAATTCATTTTTCTATATAACATAACCAAATGACGCTTCGGGAAACTAACACCAGTGTATTTCTCAAACTTCGGAG
The DNA here is from genome assembly GCA_963966055.1 of Lathyrus aphaca. Classification (NCBI taxonomy): domain Eukaryota; kingdom Viridiplantae; phylum Streptophyta; class Magnoliopsida; order Fabales; family Fabaceae; genus Lathyrus; species Lathyrus aphaca. Next base: position 170,611,888 of record OZ014523.1, read on the forward strand.
TTTTGCAATCTGGAGGTATGACAAGACCAGGCACCAAACACAGGTTTAAAGCATCAAAACCAAAGGCATCAGGATCCGTTAAGGCTTTGAGTTGCTCATCCAACACACGAAACCTTTCAGCAGGATCAATAGTTGGTGGATCCTTGGTATTCACAAGAGGGATTGCCCCTTGGAAATTCGGCATAGGGAAAGCAAAACTCCGATAATCTGTAGCATCAGAAGAAGATAAAGGTCCACCTAGGACAACAAATGGTTCGGGTACACTCTGATTCACGATCGGGGTCTGTGCAGGCTGAGCTTGAGCAAGGTTGTTCACATGTGGAAGATCCTCATAAGGAGAAAGACCATACAAAGGATTGGTCTTTGAAGTGAAACTAGGTGGAAACTCAACATTCTGAAGGTTTCTCTCTGACATAGCTACTGACGGCTTCCAAATCTGACCTTTTTAACTCTTGGCACTACTCCGTCTAGCTTCAAACAACCTTTGTCTTCCAATGGTTATCACTTGTTCAAACTGAGTACCGGGAAATCAGCTGGATGGTCATGGACAAAAGAGGAGGGATGAGCTCTCTGGAAAAAAGGATATGCAATGCTGATGCAAATGCAAAATGCAATATGATGATGCAAAAGATGCAAAGACATGGGATCAAAGCTGGAAATTGCCTGGAATCTGGAATACTGAGCCAAGAATCAAGTGTCTGTAACCACAAGATCTCTGTATGATAATCCAAAATAGTAACCGAGAACCAAAGGTCAAGAACTTCAGAATCATAGTGACCGGATCAAAACATTGAACTGCACTGGCAATGAGGGTATATTGAGGTCATGGGTTCCTGCAAACCCCTCCCAATCTCACGGGTGTGCTCCGGGTCAAACATCACGGACTCTCAAGGCCGAATAGCAATAATACGTTCACCATTTCTGAGAAATGGCTCATGACCAAATCAGGGAATCGGGTTGGCATTATATACTACGCAGGGAGGCCTCAACTGAGTCCGGGAAAACAAGGTCATCCTATGTGAATTCCAGGTGGGCCCTCGGGTGCGAATGTGTTTGCCACAAAATGTGGTCTGCCACTGTCATCACTAGAGAGGGATGTTTCCACAAGGTTCTCAATGATCGGTCCCCAGCTGCACATAATTGTCAAGGTTATGAAATGAGAGAGGAAGATCCCCAAATCAAGACATTTCCAAGATGGTCGCAAATCTGGGCGTGGAATTCACTACTACCCCCATGACAAGATCTCATGAGGACAAAGTGGAACCACTCTAAGTCCTAAGGTGCACTCGAGCCGTGGTAATGAGCTCATCTCTCAGAAACAGTATCACCCAAGCCCACCAAACAGAAGATCCAGTCCAGACAGTCCAGTATATAATATGATGCAGAAAATAAATACTGAAAACTGTAAATAAAGTTGTAAATGAAACTGAAAATAAACAACAGTAAAAATACAACACACAACAACAAGCAATCAACACACAAAGAAACAGAAATACGCAAGCGCTAGGAGAGACTCACAGGGGAACCAAAGATACTCTGGTTTGGAATTCCCCAGCAGAGTCGCCAGCTGTCGCTCCCCGGATTTCCATCCTGGTACAAACGCGAAAGTGGCACGGAAAAGAATAGAGTCGCCAGCCATGCATTTTTATCTCAAAGGAACGGGAATGGTAATGCTGCACAAACCAGAAGAAAAGAAAAGGAAGGACACGGGTCCTGCGAACCAAAGAAACTGAGCTCGGGAGTCGGTTACGACCTGGGAAGGTATTAGCACCCAGATCGTCCGCCGTACTCGACGGGATCTACGCTTGCAAAGAAACTGTTTCAAAGGGTGAAAAAATGAAAGCTACTGCAAAAGAAAATGAATTGAACTGGATAAAAGAACTGAGAAGTGAACTGAAAAAGAAATGAAAAGGAAAAATGTAGGGAAAATAAAGATTGTGCTCGAACGGGCCCTACCCCGCTGCCTACATACCTAATCGGGAAAATGAGGATCAGAGTCGCCGTAGTTCCCCTAACTAGGGGTAGAAAAGATTGCTTGTGTCTTAAGGCTTGAACTGCCTATGTCAATGCTTAGGTGTTGCAGGCTCAGACGACGAGTGCGTTACCGTCTTGCAAAATGACAAGTAGGAGCAAGTTCGCGTACGGAGCGAAGGAGATGAGAAAAGAATTCCCGAAGGAGAGACGCTTATTATTTGTCCAGTGCTTTTTATGAGGCTTTTCATGAGTGTGTCACAAGGAAGTGAACTCAAGCTCTTTTCCATGGAATGTGCACTTGTCACTACATTCCAAGATGGAATAATAGAACAAGCACACTCAAGTAAGGAGAAGATCCCCAAAACTTGAACCCAGAGATTAAGGCTTAGGCTCACTAACTCATTAACTTATTAAGTGTTTTTGGTATTTACAATGAAGAAGTGTTTTTTATGATTTTCTTGGTGAAGATGATATCTTGATCAGACTTGTACCTCACAAGGCAAGCTTGTACTATCCCAAGATGGGAAGACTACAAGTGTCTCATGGGATAAGGCTGTTGCTCAAGGTATCACTTCAGACTTTATTAAGTGTCTTCTTTAGAGTTTTGAGATGAGAAGTGAAGAGACACAACAGGATCACAAAGGTAAAAATCTAATGGGGGACTAATGAATCCTAAAGCTATCATGTAGAGGTACTCCTAGGTTAGTGAGGTTTATCTATCCTACAGAAGAAAGAAAGAAGAAGAGAAAAAGAAGAAAGAAGAACCATGGTGGCCTAAGCACACCTCAAGTCGAGAAAGAATAAGGGAAGATGAGGAAGAAGAAATCGAGATGAAAAAGAAATAAGATAAGGAGATGAGAATGCAGAATGGAAAAACCGAACAATGCACAAACAGAGCCTACACCAGTAGGACTTCCAGATGCAACAACATGCAATAATTAAAATCGAGCCTCAGTGGTACCTAACGGAGAAGGTTCGTTGCCTCTTCAATATGCGCAATAGAAATTGAGAAATACTATCAAGTCCAGATCAGATTTATAAGTCAAACGCAATTGTCAAATATCAGGGCATCAGACCAAAGTCAAGTGCAAGCATCCATCATCCAGAATTAAAGCCGAGAATCATTTCGCGCAAAACCAATGTCTAAGTGCAGATTCCATCCAGAGATCTCATTAGTCCAAGCAAAATAGTTAGTCACGAGGTCATCACCAAGCTACATCCTCCATCACCAAACTCAAGCGAAAAGTCTACAAAACATCAAACACAAACTAAAACCAATATTAAACACAATTTTTTTAAACCAGATTAATTAGTGGAAACTAAAAAAATTTAAACTAAATTAAGGTTAAAAATAACAAAATTAAACTAAATTCTAACAATCTCCAAATTAAGAACATTAGTAAAATTATAAAATTAATTAATAAAACTATTGAATTAAACTAAATCAAAAGGTTAACAAAACTATATTAAAATTATTAACCAAATATTAACAAATTTCTAAACTAAATCTTTTAACTAAATATAAACAATAAAAGAAAATATTAAAGATGAAATTGGATAATCAAATAGAAATAGAAATAAAATAAAATAATAAAAAAAAACAATGAAAAGAAGGGGGGAAGTCCGCTGAAATAGGGTGCTGGATAGAAAACACCAACATGGACTTAGACCCAATAGAAATAACAGCAGGAATGGGGGTAATTCGCAGGATAATGGGGTGCTAGATAGAAAAAACCAGCATGGGCTTAGTTACAGCCCATCAACAAGAATCGGCCAGGATGGGGGAAGTCTGGGCGTTGGAAATTGGTGGTGGGATCAACAAAAGTTAGCATGGGCTTAAGGTCCAAGATCCAATCAACTCAAATTAGAATCAAATTAAACTATATAAAATAAATCTATTAATTGTACATTAACGACCTAATTAAAGTAAAAAGAAAAAAAGGGGAAAGGATATTAAAACAGGTCAACTTCCACGGATTAACACTCTCTTCTTCATTCTTCAACAAATGAACAAAAATCAGTGAACCCTTCTCTTACTAACATCACCGACTCCAAAAGAAAAGCAAACCTCCATGAGAGGTCGTGGTCGGTGCTCCGTCTCATGAAGCCTCTTTAATAGGCGCCGACGGTGGATTTTGTCGCGGTCTCAGCTCTCACTCTATGGCGGATCGCGAATTATCAAGCTTCAACGGTCACGCTTCAATGGTTCTCGCGGCTAACATGATTTCGTCATCCTCGCGAGTCTATCCTTCCGTTCTCACTTCCTTGCGGCGCAACAAAAATGGCCGCCGCGATGCCTCCTCGATCTCCTTTCTCTGATTTCGCCGCGACTCAACCCTCTCTGCTCTCGGTCTCTCTCGGTCCAAACATTCCTCTTCTACTCCTTCTGTTTATGATTTGTTCTGGATCTCTGTGAGTTGAAGGTTGTTGGTTGAGGATTGTTGCTGTTTTGTTGATTTTGTTTTGCAGGTGAAGGGCTTTGTTCTGGTTGGTGTTTGAAGTTTGAAAGGATGGACTGATTTGAAGAATGTCGTACGATGGGTGGAGGGTAATTGTTTGGTTTGAAGAGTGAAGGTTTTAAAAATGGAAAAAAGGTGACGCAATTATGTTGTTGATTTGATGAAGAAGGGATTAAGAGAGGTTTCGGTGTGTTGAAGGTTTTGAGGTTGTTGAAAATTGTTTTGCAGGTGAAGGGTGAAGTGAGGTTAATGAAGGAGAATGATTTGGATTGAGGTTGAGGCGTTAAGGGTGGTTTGCGGGATGGAGGTTATGGAGTTGTTAAGGTGTGTGTTTGAAAGTTGAGGTGGAGGGTAGCGATGAAGAATATTATTTGTTTTGGTTAACAATGAGGGATAATGAAAGGATGATTCGGGAATGGTGGAATCAGAGTGAATGAAGGAAAAAGGTCCTGTATTCTGCATGAGTTTTTTCGTGTGATCCCTCCTCTGATAATTTTTGGGTGTCCTCTATTATAGCATGCAGTGATTGTGAATTTGTTGAAAAATTCAGGGACCACCTGAAATTGACGTGAAAATAATGACGCTGAAGTGTGTGCTCAAGGCGTGATCAAGAGGGGTGAAAAACGTACAGATTCCTAAGGGTCTCAATATATGTGGGACCCTCATAATATGTGAAATTTTGTGTGAGGTCATGTGAATTCTTTTCTTTTCCGTGATTCTTATCAACACTCGTATCTTTTTAAGCAACAAAATATTTGTGGATGTAAATAGATGGGCATTAGTGTAAATGGGCCTATGTGGACATGGGTATTGATAATTGACTTATAAAATAAAATATGTTTTAATACAAATAGTTTTAGAGAGAGAGAAAAAAAATGAATACTAAATTTACTATAGTCAAAGAATATTTGGATATTAGAAATAAGGAAAAATAAAATGGATGTGAAATGGATGGTAAAAAGAATGGAGATGGAATCGGAAAATAAATTTAAATATGGACATAAGAAAATGAAATTAATAAAAGAAAGGATAGAAACAGATTTCGAATTGAAATTGAATTTGTTGAATTTAAGAAATGGATAATGAACAAAATGGGCAAGGAACTGGGTTTAAAAATTATAAACAAATCACATCGATCTCAAACTTTTCCACAACATTTGAACACAACCGTTTCTGAACAACTCGTGACTGAGATAACTTTCATTTGAATTAATCTGAAACTTTGACCTTATTATTGAACCCACACTAAGGAAGATAAATCTACAGGTAAACCACTGATGAACAGACAATCTGGCCCACAACCTCTTATGAATCACAATTTGATAATTTGATTAATTCCACACACCACACAACTTAATTGTGAATACACATCACTTGAGAAATAGTCCACTGAAACAGACAACTTGAATTGGAACCCAACTCCGATAGTTTGACCAAGATTAAGTTAAACATACATTTGAATTAGATCGCAATTGAACAAACACGCTTGAACTGAAACTAAAACTTTTGAGATCGAAGATAGCCTGAGATGCTGAGAAGACAAGAATATCCCTGAAGACCGCTGAATCGGGGAAATAAACCCTAATTCTGTGATGGAAGCAAAAATAGAATGATGCCATTGATGGCTGCAAAACCAAGAATTTGAATTCTCTGATAATCCGCAAATAAAGATGTGAAACCCTGATCCACAGAATGAGACTTATCCCATGTCTCAGGAGCCTATGCAAATGATATGAATTCTAAATGATCTAATGACAAGGCATATGAATGCAACACGAAAAGCAGACAAAGAAGAAAAGCCAGAGGACAAATTTAGGGTGCTACAGTATTGCTTTACAAAAGCTCTGGATAAATCATTCCAAGATCGGATACGACTGCTTTCCAAATCCATATACCAACTTAGGGATGCCCCGCTTAAACTGTCCTGAAAACAATGAATCATAAGCTCATCATTGCGGGCATAAGAAGTCATTTTTCTACATAACATCACCTAATGACGCTTCGGGCAATTGACACCAGTGTATCTCTCGAACTTCAGAGTCTTGAAATCTGGAGGAATGACAAGACCAGGAACCAAACACAGGTTTAGAGCATCAAAACCAAAGACATCAGGATCGGCTAAGGCTTTGAGTTGCTCATCCAACATGCGAAACCTTTCAGCAGGATCAATAGTTGGTGGATCCTTGGTTTTCACAAAAGGGATTGCCCCTTGGAAGTTCGGCATAGGGAAAGAAAAACTCTGATAATCCGTAGCATCAGAAGAAGATGAAGGTCCACCTCGGACAACAGATGGTTCAGGTACACTCTGATTCACGATTAGGGTCTGCGCAGGCTGATCTTGAGTAAGGTTGTTCACTTGTGGAAGATCCTCATCAGGAGATATACCATACAAAGGATTGGTCCTCGAAGTGAAACCAGGTGGAAACCCAACATTCTGACGGTTGTTCTCTGACATAGCTACTGACGGCTTCTAAATTGACATTTTTAACTCTTGGCACTGCTCAGTCTAGTTTCAAACAACTTTTTTGTCTTCCAACAGTTACCACTTGTTCGAATTGAGTACCGGGAAATCAGCTGGTTGGTCATGGACAAAAGAGGAAGGATGAGCTCTCTTGAAAAAGGATATGCAATGCTGATACAAATGCAAAATGCAATATGATGATGCAAAAGATGCAAATACATGGGATCAAAGCTGGAAACTACCTGGAATCTGGAATACTGAGCCAAGAATCGAGTGTCTGTAACTACAAGATCTCTGTATGATAACCCGAAATAGTAACCGAAAACCAAAGGTCAGTAACTCCAGGATCATAGTGACTGGATCGAAACAATAGGACTGCACTGGTAATGAGGGTATGTTGAGGTCATGGGTTCCTGCAAACCTGTAAACCCCTCCCAATCTCACGGGTGTGCTCCGGGTCAAACATCACGGACTCTCAAAGCCGAATAGCAATAATACTTTCACCATTTCTTAGAAATGGCTCATGACCAAATCAGGGAATCAGTTTGGCATTATGTACTACTCAGGGAGGCCTCAGCGTGAGTCCGGGAAAACAAGGTCATCCTATGTGAGTTCCAGGTGGGCCCTCGGGTGCGAATGGGTTTGCCACACAATGTGGTATGCCACTGTCACCACTAAAGAGAGATGTTTCCACAAGGTTCTCAATGATCGGTCCCCAGCTGCACATAACGATCAAGGTTATGAAATGAAAGATGAAGATCCCCAAATCAAGACATTTCCAAGACGGTCGCAAATCTGGGCGTGAAACTCACTACAACCCCCATGACAAGATCTCATGAGGCCATAGTGGAACCACTCTAAGTCCTAAGGTGTACTCGAGCCTTGGTAATGAGCTTATCTCACAGTAACAGTATCACCCAAGTCCCACCAAACAGAAAAAATCCAGTCCAGACAGTCCAGTAATAACATATGATGCATAAAAATACTGAAAACTGTAAATAAAGCTGTAAATAAAACTGTAAATAAACAACAGTAAAATACAACATGCAACGGCAAACAATCAACACCCAAAGAAACATAAACACACAAGCGCTAGGAGATACTCTCAAGGGAACCAGAGATTCTCTGGTTTGGAATCCCCAGCAGAGTCGCCAGCTGTCGCTCCCCGGATTTCCATCCTGGTACAAACGCGAAAGTGGCGCAGAAAGAGGTAGAGTCTCCAGCCAGGCATTTTTAAACCGAAGGAACGGGAATGGTAATGTTGCACAAACCAGAAGAAAGAAGAGGAAGGACACGGGTCCTGCGAACCAAAGAGACTGAGTTCGGGAGTCGGTTACGACCTGGGAAGGTATTAGCACCCAGATCGTCTGCCGTACCCGACGTGATCCACACTTGCAAGGAAACTGTTTCAAAGGGTGAAGAGATGAAAGCTGCTGCAAAAGAAAATGAAATGAACTAGATAAAAGAAAAGAAAAAGGAACTGAAAAAGAAATGAAAAGGAAAAATGTAGGGAAAATAAAGATTGTGCTCGAACGGGCCCTACCCCGCTGCCTACGTACCTCATCTGGACAATGAGGATCAGAGTCGCCGTAGTTCCCCTAACTAGGGGTTTAAAAGATTGCTTGTGTCTTAAGGCTTGAACTGCCTATGTCAATGCTCAGGTGTTGCAGGCTCGGACGACGAGTGCGTTACCGTCTTGCAAAGTGACAAGTAGGAGCAAGTTCGCGGGCGGAGCAAAGGAGATGAGAAAAGAATTCCCGAAGGAAAGACGCTTATTGTTTGTTTGTGTTTTTTTAGAAGCTTTTTATGAGTGTGTCACAAGGAAGTGAACTCAAGCTCTTTTCCATGGAATGTGTACTTGATACTACATTCCAAGATGGAATAATAGAACAAGCACACTCAAGTAAGAAGAAGATCCCCAAAACTTGATTCCAGAGATTAGGGCCTAGGCTCACTAACTCATTGAATTTATTAAGTGTTTTTGTATTTTTGATGAAGAAGCCTGTTTTATGATTTTCTTGATGAAGATGGTCTCATGATCAGACTTGTGCATCATAAGACAAGCTTGTACTATCCCAAGATGGGAAAACTACAAGTGTTTCATGGAATAAGGCTATTGCACAGGAGACCACTTCAAACCTTATTAAGTGTCTGTTAGATTTTGTTTTGAGATGAGAAGAGAAGAGAACCAAAGAGATCTTAAAGGTAAAAATCTAATGGGGGACTAACAAATCCTAATGTTATCATGGAAAGGAAATCCTAGGTTAGTGAGGTTTACTATCCTAAAGAAGGAAGAGATAAGAAGAGAAAGAAAATAATGAAGAAAAGTAGAAGGAGGAAGGGTGGCCTAAGCACACCTCGAGTTGAGAAAGAATAAAAGAAGATGAGGAAGAAATTGAGATGAAGAAGAAATAAGAAGGAGAAGAGAAAGCATAAAGGAGTAAACGAACAATGCACAAACAGAGCCTACACCAGTAGGACTTCCAGATGCAACAACATGCAATAAGTAAAATTGGGCCTCAGTGGTACCTAACGGAGAAGGTCCGTTGCCTCTTCAATATGCGCAAGAGAAATCAAGAAATAATATCAAGTCCAGAACAAATTTATAAGTCAAGCACAATTATCCATTATCAGGGTATCAAACAAAAAGTCAAGTATAAGCTTCCAGTATCCAGAACAAAGAATTAGTCCGCGCAAAACCAAAGGCTAAGTGCAAATAGTATCCAGAGATCTCATCAGTCTCGAAATAATCGATCACCAAGTTACATCCTCCATCATCGAACTCAAGCGAAAGGTCTACAAAACATCAAGCACAAACCGGAACAATATTAAACAAAATTCTATTTAATTAAACTCAAATAAATGGAAGCAAACTAACATCAAAGTTATATTAATAATTAACAACAAAATTTAAACAAAAATCTAATAAGGTTCTAAATAATCCAAAGAATAAGCAAGTGCTAGCTTTCAAAGATAAACTAAAAATTATTAACAATTCTAATAAACTAAACAAAAAATCAATGGAGGTACCAATGCTAGAAACATGGGTCTGACTAATAGAAAAACGGTGGGCTTATGGGCCCATCAGCCAAACGAGAACACAAGCTAGGGGGAGTTGGGTCGTTGGAAAATGGTGGTAACAACAACATCAGATGGGCTTAAAGCCCATACTTATCATCAACCAAACACAAAAGATCCTTTAAAAAAAGAAAATAAATATATATGTACAAAAGTTAAAGATAATCAGAAAAAAAGTTTAATAATTATCAAACAAAAAAAGCACAGATCGAAAACAGGGAAAAACACGCGTTCCGCCTCCCAAACCCTTCGTCGGCATCACTCCGCCTCCCAAACCCTTCGTTGTTTGAATCGCGCCGGCCACCTCCGCTCCTCTTCGATTCAGATCGTCCTCTCGACGCATCATCGATAGATCGTCGGTGAGCTCTCCGTCTAACACCGTCTTCTTTGCTTCGATTCAACTCACTAAAACTCTTTCACGGTTGTCTCGATTCAGTTGTTGGTGATCCTAGCTCACGTTTCTTGCCGTCACTTGCTCACGGTGATCTTGGTTTGCTTACGGCTTCGGCTTCAAATTCCAGATCCACTTCTCTTCTTCTATTTTCTTTGTTTCTGTGTTGTGCCTTTGTTGTTGTTGTTCGATTGGAGGTTGAAGATAGAACAATGGTTTGAAGGATTGAAGAATGGAGTGATGAAAGGGTTGTTGAGGTATGGTCACAGATGAAGGTTGTGGTGAGTTCGAAACTTGAGGTTGCAGAGGTTTGTGTAAAGTTGTTGAGAGATGTGAAGGTGGATAAAGGTGATGCTGAAGAAGAGTTGCAGAAGGTTTACGGGTTTATGAAACTGTTGTTGAATGTGATGTGTTTATGCAGGGTGTTGTCATGTTTGAAGAAGATTGTGTGAAAATTTTGCAGGATGAGTAAAGATGAGTGAGTGAGGGTTTTGCGGTTTTTATGAAGAAGGGAGATGAGTTTGTGATTGTTTAGTGAAGGATTTTGAAGGAGGAAGAGATTATGGTGATTTGGTGGTTGTGATTCAGTGGAGTGAATTGTTGACAGCGAATGGTTGCGGATTGGTTGTGAAAATGTGGGGTCCTGTTGAAAATTGTTGGTGGAGTGAACGTGAGGCTGTATTATGTGACTGCTTTTTCCCAAACAAAATTCTGAAAGTTTGTGGAAAGAAAAATGAGCTGTCAATTACGTGAATCTGTTGTGTGTGTGTTTTATGTTGAAGATTGTGAAAGTTTTAGAGGGTGATTTGTTGGAAGAGTCATGAGTTTTGTTGTGAAGGCGTGTGGTTGAATTTGTTGTGAGGTGTTGGTTGTGTATTTTGTTAGTGGTAGAGTCACACGGAATTGATGTTGCGTGAGTTTTAGTGGTAGGGTCACATGTGGGGCCGGTTTATTATGGAGTGAAGTTTTTATCGTCACGGTTTTGTGTACATGAATGTGCAGGCTGGCTGAAAATGTGTGAGGCTGAAAATGTGTGGGCTTCTGAAACTTAATTATACTTGAAATCATAATCATAATTGTAACATGGCACTAAAACATTATGATGGACTTTGTAGGTAACTTTGGGGATGACGGATTATTAGACTAAATATAAAAATGGGTTTAAATTTTAAAATAAAAGGATAAGAAAAAACGAATTGGGATATGAAAATAGATAGGTAAAAATGGTTGTAAATCCATAAAAATGGATTAGAGAAATAAAAAAAAAACTGAAAGGGCTTATGAAATGAATCCCGATTAAAATGAACTTGACCCTCATCTGTACACACAGGACCATGAGCCCTCAATTTAATCACCACCAACCTGCATTATTTCCCACACTCTCATAAAATGACCGAAGTCCTTATAAACCAATGAATGACTTGTAATTGTTCAGACAAAACTTCCAAATCTCTGATAAATCCTGAACCATGAATTTATCCGAACCAATATCTCACATGAACCTCTGATACAAATAACTTTGACCTCGAATACCCACTCTCTGAGGAATAGTCCATTGAAACAAATAACTCGAATTGAAACAAACTCCTGATAGTTTGACCAAGATTAGGTCAAACATCCATCTTGATTCGCACTTCAATGTTGATGATTGGACAAATGCATCAGCAAATAGTTCTTATACGTGAAACCCTCGAAGACCACTAAACTAGGGAAATAAAACCTAATCCATTGACAGGAGCATAAGAGAATGATGTCACTGATGACCGCAAGCCAAAACCTTGAATTCTCTGATAATCTGCAAACAATGACGTGAAACTCTAATCCTCAGATGATGTCGATCCCATGTCTCAGGAGCCTATGTAAATGATATGACCTAAAGTAGATGCGAATGAATGCAAACAAAAAGCTAGAAAAAGATAGAAAAAAACCAGAGGGCAAATTTAGGGTGTTACAGCGAGCCTATAGGTTTTTGAGAAAATTTTGTTTTTAATCCGTAGCTTTAGTTTCGGTTATCCATTTTAGTGTTCCTTATATCGATTCGAAGCTAGAGACGTGTAGAAAATAGTGATGCTAAGAAATGTAATTATTAGCCAACTTTCACCCGACTTTTCTGATAAAACGTAAATGAGTTAATTATGGAATTGTGGGTTTGATGTGATGTTGTGTCCATTTGGCAAATTAATACATTGCTTGAATTGTATGCAAATGTATATTAATTGAATGAGTTGAATGAATACTTATGTGTGAATAATGTATGCATTTTCAAGAATGTCAGGTGTCATTTTGCATGTAAAGCATAATGTATGCAATCTTGTGTTGTGGGATTATTTATGAATCTGTTGTAGCATCGTGTGCTCATGTGGAGTGTAAGCGATGACTATAACACGATCGTGTGCCCGTGTGGGGTGTGAGCGATCAGATTGTGTGCTCGTGTGGGGTGTGAGCAATCCAGAAACATCATGTGCCTGTGTGGGGTGTGAGTGATGGGTGATTTATTCATATTGATTGTATGTCCATGTGGGGTGTGAGCAATCGAGTTGTGTGCCCTTGTGGGGTGTGAGCAATCCATAAACATTGTGTGCCCATGTCGGGTGTGAGCAATGGGGAACATCGTGTGCCCGACGGGGAGTTACTTTAGGTAACAAACGATGATTCCATTTGGTTCTTGAGTGAACTTGCTGAAAGGTTGAGTCGGTACCACATTGCATCTGCATAGAGTCATGTGTCGGTCTCTATGAGTTGCATTTTATCATTTTAATTATGATATTCAGAAATAAACATGAATGTGCATATGTTTATTTGGAGTATTTTGGAGATGATAGTATGTGTGATGAAACATACTTGTTTGTATATATGCATGTTTGATATATGTATATGTATGTGATTTATACATTTGTAATGTATATGTGTGATTAAACATAGCTAGACGTATGTTTATGCGGAATGAATAGAATTGAGGAATAACCATAAATAATATAAGTTTATGTGAATTAGTGAATTGGTGCATGATGAATATGCTTGAATTGTGTATGTACACGTTGCGATGTGTATAGGTGATGAGGGATGATTTGTGGTGAGAATATGTTTTATATGCATTTTTATATGTTGAGAATATATAATTATATGCAATGTTATTATGATAATGTTTCTCACCCTTCTGCTGTTTTATGATGCTCTATGAGGCATTGCAGAATAGGTTGCTGGATGATATTTTTATGAAGTTCGTCTTCATCTTTTGGTCGGTCGGCTCTGATATGTAGCACCGGGTAGTTAGGTTGGCTTAGCACCATTTTTGTGATGCATTGTGTACATGTATCTTTTGGGTGAATGTTTTGTATAAAAATGAATATTGTTGTTGGCATCAAACTTGTTGATATATATATATATATATATATATATATATATATATATATATATATATATATATATATATATATATATATATATATATATGTTTGATGTTGTTGAAATGTTTCCGCTGTATAATCATTTAACATTCGAAAACTATCATATTGTTGCATATCTATTATGAGCAGGTGTAAATGGTTTTTAATTTCAAGTATAATGCAACATACCCTTTTTATGCCATGATTTAAATATACTCTGATGGAATATTATTTTATGCCTAATTGATTGATTTATTTAATTGGGGGTATAGAAAGGGGGTGTTACATTAAGTGGTATCAGAGCCTGGTTCGAGTCAGTTGTGTCTGTCTTGTTGTTGTGATGATTGAACTTTTGTTTAATCTTGTCGTTATCTTTGGGAATGATCAGAATATGGCTGGTAGAAATGACAATGCGATGGTTGTGGCTTTGGAAGCAATGGCTAGGGCGGTGCAGGGAGCGCCTAATGTGAGTGCTAATGATGCGTTCAGGAAGAATCAACTGTCGGTCTTCAAAGGAAGATTTGATCCTATTGGTGCTTAGAATTGGTTGAAAGATATTGAAAGAATCTTCAGAGTTATGGACTGTACTGAAGAGAGTAAAGTGAGGATTGGTTCTCACATGCTGAAGGAAGAAGCCGATGATTGGTGGGTCGGTAGAAGTCAAGCTCTTGAGGAGGATGAGGAAGAGATAACTTGGGAAGTTTTTCATTCTGAATTCTTAAGGAAGTAATACCCTGAGAGTGTGAAGGGAAAGAAGGAGATGGAATTCCTTGAGCTGAAGCAAGGTAGTATGTCGGTAGTTGACTATACTGCTAAGTTTGTGGAGTTGTTTCAGTTTCATCCTCATTATACTGCTGCTACTGCTGAGTTTTCGAAGTGTATTAAGTATGAGAATGGTTTGCGTCTTGAGATTAAGCAAGCTGTGGGATATCAGAGTATTAGAAGATTTTCAGATTTGACTGAATGTTGTAGAATTTTTGAAGAAGATAGCAAAGCTCGTTCTACACATTACAAGAGTGTGAATGAGAGGAAAGGGAAGCAACAAGCTAGAAGTGGACCTTATGTGACACACGCTGATAAGGGCAAGCATAGAGGAAACTTTGATAAGAGATCTGGTGGAGGGAGTTATGGTCCCATTAAGTGTTGTTATAAGTGTGGAGATTTGGGCCATAAGTCTTTTGAATGTGGGAAGAATATTGTGAAATGTTCAAACTGTGGAGGTCTTGGACATGCTACTACCGAGTGTAGAAGGAATGGTGTGAAGTGCTTAAATTGTGGAGAAGTTGGTCATATTAGTACTAAGTGTACTAAGTGTCGTACCTCGAAAAATACGATCCTCGCGAATGCGGTCGCGGCTGGGCTGACTTGAGAGTCGCCACCTAATTTTATTTATTCCCAAAGAGGGAAAGGGAAAATATAGATAAAACCCGGGAAGAAATGATAAAGACAAGGTCATCGTAACCATTGTCGGGGTTCGGAAGTCGGTTATGCAGGGGGAAGGTATTAGCACCCCCTACATCCATCGTACTCGATGGGAACCTTCTAAGATGTCACGCGCGAAAGGATGCCTATGCCTAATGAAATAATTGCTAAAAGAGGAAAAGGATTTAAATTTTATTATCTTTCTTTAGGAGTCAAATTGCACTAAAGACTACGGATAGTTTATTCCGATCCAACAAGCCAAGTGTCTTGCGACGGAATAATCGAAGCGAATAACGAGAACTCGTAATCCTCCTTTCTACCACTTAAGGCTCGTGGAGTACAATTTCTATCATATTATTAAAGTGTTTTAATACCTAAGACCACTTGACGTTGGATCAAGGGTTTGGATTTAAAGAAACATTTTGGTAGGTCGATTGCGAGGCATAAAGCGATCGCGAGGGGTGAGTGCAAAATGGAAGTTAAGGGTTAAATGGTTACGCGAGAACGATTCCTAATACTATGCTAAGGTGGAGCCGTTGAAGCTCGAATTAAACCGAAAGCGTCGAAATTTAGCTCTTTAACTGTCTTAGAATCGATTCAAATTTAGAATCATTCTATGAGAAGTCGAGCGTTACTTTATAATCAAATAATTATTTAAATAAAAGAAATGTGATAAAAAGAATAGAATTTGTCTCATATTGATCTAAATGATAACGATTTGTCGAAATCGAACATTTAGATCGTTTGTTATATCATCGACCAAAAAAAATAAAATAAAGTAGAAATAATAATAAAATAAAGAATTGGCCTCATATTTAATTTAAATAACGTCGATTTATTCAAAATCGAATATTTAAATATTTATTCATCGGCCAAAATAAAATAAATTGAGATAATGAGAAATAATAAGGAAAATAAACGTGTGGCCTCAAATTAGGGGATAACGTCGATTTATTAGAAATCGAATATCACCATTTATCATTGGCCGATTAAATAATAAAATCGATAAATACAAATGGTTCTAAAATTAATTAGAAAACCATAAAATAATGGAAAGAGGGTCTCATATCAATTTGGACAACGTCGATAAAATCGAATGTCACAAATCAGATAATAATATCATAGACCATAAAATATAAATAAATTAATAAATTGATAAAATAATAGATAAAGAAAAATCGGCCTCAAATCGGTTTAGATAACGTTGCTAAATGGAATATCAATAAACCGAATTTTTATCATAGGCCCCAAAATAATAAATATAAAATAATGAGAAAATAATGAAATCGGTCTCAATTTAATGGATAACGTCGATTAAATAATCGAATATCACATTTTATCATTAACCGAATAAATCGAATAATCGATTAAATAATAAGAATAATAAAATTGAAAGTGGCCTCATAACAACTTTGATAACGCCGATTTAGAATCGAATATCAAAAAGTCATAATTATTTTATTGGCCCCAAATAAATAAAGATAAATTAATTGTCAAAAATGAAAACCACTACAGCTTCAACAACCCAAAATCAGTATGAAACTTAAACCTAAAACAAAATGACATAAATCTATAAAAATAAATAACTAAAACTAAAAGGGAGGTAAACCGAAGTTGTATAGTGGTGAAAAGTAACACATATGGGTCAAGCCCGATCAAACTATTACCCGAAAAATAAACAATGTTTTAATGGGAGAACAAAATAACCAATGGAACAAAAGCGTGTTTCATCTCTTTTTAGAATATTCACTCACAAAAAGGCAACGATATCAAAACAGGGTAGCCAAACCCGACCTTAAAAATGAACGACAGCAGTGGAACACCAGGTACTCACGATGATCTCGAAGCTCTCACGGCATATTTCAAAAAATTTTCGATTCACTCGCTCGGTTGTTTCTTCCTCACTCTCAGTCGCCTCAGCTTCTCAACGGCGGAATCGGGTCTCTCACGACAAGGGTTTCGGTGTATTTTCGGAGGGTTGAAGGGTCTGTTTGGTTTTTGTTTGCGTGAGGAGATTTATGGTTAATTTCACAATGGAGGAAGGGCGATTGGTGATTAGGGATTTTGGAGAATTTTGAGCAGATTTTAGTTAGGGTTTGTGTTTGTGAAGAAGGAGCGGCGGGTTGAAGAATGAAGAGTTGAAGGTGAAAATATGAAGGCTTGAATTGATGAAGGATGGTGCTTCAGAGAAGTTTTGATAGAGAAATTTTTTCGTTTTTCTTTTAAAGCCTACCCCCTTTTTCCATTGAAATGAAAATCTGTTATATAGAGGCATTCAAAGGGGGTAGAATTGGAAAAATGAGGAGAAATTGGTGAGCTGTGGAATCATTCCGTTGGAAAGGATCTTGGGGTGTGATTTATTGTGGGGACCTCAGGTTAGTGACTCCTTATCTCGTTTGTCTGTAGTGTCTTCTAGAAGGAGGTGGTCCCCTCTGAAATTTCACTGATATCACTTGATTTTTTACTGCTATCAATTTGTGAATTTCACTGCTGTGCTCTGATTTTTTATTGCCTTTGAATTTGTTGCTGCAAGCTGAATTTTAATGCTGAGTTTGATTTTCGAACTTGTGATTCATTTGAACTTTGTTAGAGCCAAGAATTCTCATATGTTCTTCTTGCACCCTTGATACTTGATGCATATGTCTATTTTTTTTTAAAAACTCTTGTTCTTCATTTTGGTATTGCTTCAATTACTGCTCACTTCAAAATGAACATGACTTTATTAACACCTTTGTACCCGTATTCCGCAGGTCTCAACATGGCCGAATGACCAAAACCTTGGCAAGCTGATTATAATGTAGCCTTTGGCAAGTTGATTGTGGGGTCAAGCACCAAATGGCAAAGTGAAGAGCTAATGCAATCTGGATTTTGCTTCAACTGAAAGCATGTTGCAGGGTGCAAAGCCTGGCCTCTCGAACGGGACTTTTGGTTACTCTGTCATGCACTTTAGTCAACGACGATGTCATAAATGGTGTAAAAAAACACGGCGTCTACTGCTTGTGTCAAGCTCAAATTGGTGACTCGAATTATGGTATTATGCACTATATTCCATGATTCTCTTCTTCTAATTTGCTGTTCTTCTTCATGTATATCTGACACTCACTCGAATTTCATATTCCATGATTCTCATTAGTACCTACCTTGCCTAGTTCTCAACAAACTTTTACCGCATTCATTTGTACTTCTTGTGCAAACATGACATGCTTCGCTTGAAATTAGCTTTCTTTACATTTTTGTCCACTCTTAACGGATACTGATATAACGAGCTTCCTTGTGTGCAGTTGGTTGATGATAATAAGAAGAGTGCTAGTACTGTTGGATCCCGTAAATCTTTTTATCAAGTGGAAGGGATGGAGATAAACTAGGAGAAGGGTCTACACTTTTGACAGGCCCAGCAACAGCTTGAGAATGCTGCAAGAGGGTAGAAGGTGAAGCTAATGTCTGCCCTGGTTGATAGATACCAGGAAATGCTCCAGGAGCTGCCTGCGTCTGGGGGAAGGCGAAATGTTGTCCCTGGTGAGCGAGATTATATAGAAAAATAAGTTGCAAATTGGACATATCTTGGCCTGGTGCATATATTCACATAACATAACCTTCACTCAATTGTCCAGTTGTATAAAAACTGGTTTTTCTTTCAACTGAGATGCTGCGAGATTTTCATTACCAATGGAGCTTCCAATATTCACCATTGGAGTAGGAGCATACCCAGCAGGCGAAGACATTAATGATCCAGAAAGAAATCCGGTATGAGCCATACTTCCTGTGTTTGTTCCAGCCTTGAATTGTGGCAGAGAGAATTTGGCTCCAACAGCTGCAGTGGCGACTGGTAGATACATGTTGCCAGCTGATGGCTAGGTGGACTTGGATGATCTTCCTTGCACAATGACCTTCCTCAGGTAATCTCTTTCAGTTATAAATCCAGCAATTGATTTCTCCTCGTCTGGTTTCTCGATCAACAAATCTCTAACGTTGTTTTGGCTCCTTAATACAAACAGATGTAACGGACTCAAACCATGAAAAGGCAGCAGGCTGCAACTGGGAATTCACCATGTGGACTTGTTGTTAAAACAACAGCTTTGACTTTTTTTTTGCATTTGTGACTTCCTTACAATTGGTCTCATTTTCCATTTATTATTGCAAGTTTATTTCACTGCTTTTTCATGAACACTGATGTAACAAACTTCGTGGCTGGTTGTGTAACAGCTGATACACCAATAAACGGAAGAATATCAAGTATATGCTTGATAACTTTTCCTGGCAATATTTTAATAACAGCATAAGGCAGAGAAAATGGTTGCGGTTGACTAAAACATTGGTAGTCCAGGAACACTCTATCAGTAGCTTAATGTCAATCTCATCTGTCACTCTTTCACTTAGCGCAGTTATGCTTTTGAAATCACACCTTTTGACAATATGAAACCTTTAGGCCAATGGAGTCTATACAAATATGTAATACTTCTTTACCGTGATATGCAATGGAAAACTCATCACCTGAATTACTTGGATTATTAAAGAAAGGTTTTAGCTTAAACAACAAATTGGAAATTTGTTTGAAATATCTTGCAATAAACAAATATTTCCTCTTATGGCTTAAAAATGGACTCCAATCTTGGCATTGGACAAACTTGAGACAAGTTGAATTATCTTGAAAACAAAACTTGACATCCTTTGAATTTTGAATTATAAATTTAACATCAAACGAATGATGAGGACTTCAAAAGGTCAAAAGGTGAAACAAAGCCCAAATTAACATCTAAGATTAACTTCACACGGTAGTCCCTGACTTTATAGATCATGATTTGAATAGAGAACTTCTATGCATCACCCTTGAACCTTCTTTTGCAAACTTAGACCAATTTAAACAACGTGGACCATATCTCGATCAGATGACAGACTCAATATGAACCAAATTGTGAAATTGAAAATTCCTTGACACATATACACTTGAATTATGATGGACCTATTCTTCAATGTGAACCTCCTATCTTGATAGCCTTGACAAAACTTGATTAATCCTTGCAATACCCGATCTCAAATCAACCAGCAAGACAACAAACATGCATTTTTTGGAATTTTGTATAATAATTAGTAAGATGAAAATGATTAAACATGTAGGACAAATTTAGGGTATGACAGATGCCCCTATCTAATTGTCTTAAACTTGAAGTGAACTGCTGCAAGGCATTCGATTCTACAGTGAAAGTCAATTAGATATAAGAAGACCCAAAATTTTTCGGATGCAAAATGCAATACAATAATGAAATATGGTATGCTTATATGGATGCAATCGTTGGGGATTTTAAATATGAATGTGATGTGATATGAGACATAAAGTCTGCGAATATGATGAAATGAGAGGAAAACAATGAAAATGAAAAGATAAGAAACTGACTAGGACACAAGATATTTCTGAAACTTTGTCTGGGTTACAGAGAATAGTCAGAAATACTTGAAATGAGAGAAATAAACCCTAAGAAAAGTAATAAAGACATCCAGAAAAATCTATGGATGCACAAACACCAATTTTGGAAATCAACGCCCGTAACATCTAAAAAAGTACTAGATGTGGAATGAAACCCAAATTACGAAGGTACACCAATGGAGACATCAAACTCTTCAACTTGAAAATTAAAAGGGATGTCACTTGAAATAGGGATCCACGTCAAACTTAACATAGTTTGAAGGAAAAAAAAATATCCACGCCAAATTTTCTTAACAAGACAAATTTGAAGGAAAAAAGGTTCCACGCCAAACTTCACAAAGTTTGAAGGAAAAGAAAATATCCACGCCAAATTTACTTAACAAGATAAATTTGAAGGAAAAAGGTTCCACACCAAACTTAACACAGTTTGAAGGAAAAGGGTTCCACGCCAAACTTGACACAGTTTGAAGGAAAAAAGGTTCCACGCCAAACTTGACACAGTTTGAAGGAAAAAAGGTTCCACGCCAAACTTGACACAGTTTGAAGGAAAATAAAATATCCACGCCAAATTTATCTAACAAGACAAATTTGAAGGAAAAGGGTTCCACGCCAAACTTAACACAGTTTGAAGGAAAAGGGTTCCACGCCAAACTTGACACAGTTTGAAGGAAATGGGTTCCACGCCAAACTTGACACAGTTTGAAGGAAAAAAGGTTCCACGCCAAACTTGACACAGTTTGAAGGAAAAGAAAATCTCCATGCCAAATTTATCAATAAGACAAATTTGAAGGAAAAGGGTTCCACGCCAAACTTAACAAAGTTTGAAGGAAGAGGGTTCCATGCCAAACTTGACACAGTTTGAAGGAAAGGGGTTCCACGCCAAACTTGACACAGTTTGAAGGAAAAAAGGTTCCATGCCAAACTTGACTCAGTTTGAAGGAAAAGAAAATATCCACGCCAAATTTATCAATAAGACAAATTTGAAGGAAAAGGGAAAAATAAACACGAAAGACAGGGTGACAGACACGACTGCTTTGGTAGGTGCCAAGTGAGTGGGACTTTGATTTTTTTTTGGTTTCCAAATAGAAATTGAACTTTAAGGATGCCAAACGAAATTGGACTTTGACCACAAGGTAAGACGACAAGACCTCGGGAAATGCATATGAG
The DNA here is from genome assembly GCA_963966055.1 of Lathyrus aphaca. Lineage (NCBI taxonomy): Eukaryota > Viridiplantae > Streptophyta > Magnoliopsida > Fabales > Fabaceae > Lathyrus > Lathyrus aphaca. The sequence continues at coordinate 170,633,648 of OZ014523.1, forward strand.
CATGAAGTAAACTTCGTGCTATGCTCGATATGAAATTGTATGATGCAAATGGTGCAATGATTGCAATGCAAATGCTGAGATCACAGGATAAGACTCTTTGGAGAGGTGCGGCTGAAACAACTGATTCCACAACACAGTGAACCTTGCCAACTATGCCCCTTGAAAGATATCCTAAACACAACTTCTATCACACTTGTTAGAAGTATCAAAATGTTGATCCTTTTGGGAAGGAGTGATAAGCTTTGTTTGGGGATTGCTTGAAGTAGACTGCCCCATGTTGAATGATTCTGAAGTGACTGATTGACTGGTCGCTTGAAATGCTTGCCCCAACATGAGTCCTGAAGAAAAATCCTTTCTGAATAACAAGATCTTTGATTGAAATATGCCCCTGATAGGACCACTGATCAAGTTTCTCAATTGTTTAGAATTCCTTGAGAAGGAGTGCTTACTTGATAATAAAATATTCATTCAAAAATGTTAATTTTAATACAATGCTCAAGCACAAAATTTGGAATCAAAATCATTATTGGAATGATATTGGTGTAAAGAAAATGAATATACTGGCAAAAATGCACTGTTTATTAAGTCATGCAAAGTGCAAAGTGAAAGATGATGCAAATTGAAAAATATGAAAAAGGTATGATACCAAAGCAAATGATTGGCAAATCTCTTGGGGAGTCAGCTTACGCCACCTTACTGCGATATACTTTTAAAACAAAACTAGCTTCAATTAGGTCTTTGAAGGGTTGTAACGTGGTCTGGTTCACGGTTTATGAAACAAAAGGATATAAGGCTCAAAATTTAATTTTCACCCAACCCATTCTCCATGATGATCTTCAGTCCTACGCTCAATTAATTCAATCTATACATTCAGGTTATTTGGGATTTGTATGGACAATGATGCCTTAAGAGCCAAAGGATCACTGGATAGCAGTCATTGCTTATTCGCAACATTTGTTAGTTTATTTGATGAGGATTTTGGATCAGCTCATCTTTGTATTTGTTGAGGAATTTTGGTGACCTCTTTTTGATTTGATTCTTATTATCCCTAACTTTTTCCTGGACTGTATCTTTGAAGTTTTCAGTCCACCGGGATGCTTTTATTTTTGCCTATGTCGCCCTTTAGGTATTGACTTAGCGGCTTTTTGGTTTTGACAATGACTGCCATCAATTTCCTCGACAATTGTACGAAGGAAAACTTGGACTTGAAATCCTTATTGAAAGGTGCAATGAATAATATTCCTGAAATTGAATGCATATTTGAATTAATTGAGAACTACCCTGCTCCGGGTTAAAATTATGGGTTTTTTCGTGTAGAAAGAAACTCCAACTTCTAGGCTCAAAGGGGTTGGCAATGGATTAACTTCCTTATTTCTCCAGTGTTTGGGAGTGGAAACAATGCCTGTATATTGTCGCTCCCGACAAATGAAAATGGATCAAATGAAGGTACAGACGCGAGCGGTCGGCGAAAGGGAACAGTGAGAACACACAGCCGTGAACTCACTGGAGATGAATAGAGTCGCCAGCTAGGCATTTTTATCCCGGAGGAAAGGCAATGCTGCATAAGCCTAGAAAGATACGGATAAGACGGTTTGCGAACCAAAGAGACTGAGAAAGGGGGTTGGTTACAACCTGGGAAGGTATTAGCACCCAGATTGTCCGTCGTACTCGACGGGATCCACGCTTAAAAGATTTGTGCTATAAAGGGGTAGTGTTAGTGCAATCTGTGTGTAAAAGAGCTGGAAAGCAATATGTACAGGTGTCAGTGTAAAGAAATGTGATGTGTATAAATGTACAGTGTCAGTGTGAGATCAGGAATGAAATGCTCATGACCATGAGGCTAAAGAATGAAGCTGAAAGAGGGGGAATGTACAGAGACTTTTGTTCGATAACTGTTAAGTTATGCCTACGTATCCTCTCGTGCAATGAGGAAGTCAGAACACCGTAGTTCGACCCAAAGAGACTGAAAGATGAAATGACTTGTGAACTGCTTACTTGTCTATGCTCAAGTGTATGACCTGTCTGGCTCAGGTGCTAACTGTCTTGCATTGGACGGAAGAAGCGAGTTCTCGTTTGTGAGTGAAGATGATGAGAAAAGAACCCCGGAGGAGACGATTATTGTTTGTTTTTGAGTTTTCAGTCTTTTATTGCTTTTGAGAGTTTGTCATAAGTTAATGAATTTAAGCCTAAACCAATGGGTTAGTAAACTCATCACATCTTCCCTCTGATTAGGGGTAATGAGAATACCTTAAGTGTGAAGTCAGCATCTCACACTTAATCACCTTTGATGTAGGATTAAGATCATTAACCTACTTGTTTTTATTTAGATGTTTTTGTTGTTTTTGTTTAATGTTGAGTAATGAGACTAAGCCATAATCAGGGATTAAACAGACTCATTACACCATCCTAATAGAAGGATAATAGATGAGAATGTTTAAGCTGAGGAAGACTCCTCAACTTAATTCATGATTAGGGATTAACCTCATGACAAAACAAAGCCTTTATTAGATGGATTTTAGTTAATGATAAGATGAAGAAGTGAGTTTTATGGTTTGTAAGACAACTTGAGGGGGACTTGTCCATTAACACTAGGGTTAGTCCTTCTTAACCAATTAAGGAAGAATTAGAACCCTAATGCAAGGCCCAAGTTACAAGCTTGATGTCTTGATAGTTATTAAGTGAATTGATTAAAGGGTTTAAACACATTAAGGGTTTAACACTTAGGATTAAAGTTATACACTCCATCCTAATAGAAGGATGCATGCATAAGCTTAATCACAAAGCCTTAAAGCCTTTAGGGTTTAGTCCCTGATTATGAGATAGGAAGAGAAGACTCAAAGAGACACAAAGGTAAAAGCTAAGTGGGGGACTAATCAAACCCTAATTGTTATCATGCTTGGTCATTCCTAGGGTTTGTGAGGTTTGCAAGAGAAATCTTCAAAGAACCACCAAGGAGGGAAAGCATATGAAAGGAGCAAAGAGAAGCAAAACAACTTGCTTCACTTAAGAAGTCAAGTTGCTTGAAGAAAGAAAGATGAGATAAACAAGAATAAGCAAGCTCAATTCAATACACATACAAAATTCAGCAATGATGCATAAGAGATATGAAAAGAGATTGTGAGAAGTGAAGGCAAATCCACTTCTCAAAACAACTTACCACCTGAAATGTTAGCAAAAGAAATGAAATGCAATGCAAAATGAGATGCAATGTGATGATGCAAACCAAAACCAGAAGCATGAGTATGATGTTAATGAAGCTAAGAGATGATGCAAACATGAGGCAAGGCATGAGGGTGATCATACAAACATATGGATGCAGGAGAAGCATGCTTAGAACCATGAACATACATGAAAAGTTATGAAGCATACAAGACAAATGACATGGCAAATATGTAATGCAATGATTAAACATGCTTTCTACATGTCTTAAGATGCCAAATGAATCACAAGAATGCACAACATGCAATGACAAGTCAAATTATGCAAGGAAATGCAAGAATGATGCAAAAGGAAAGCCCAAATTAGGGTTCATGGGTCAAACATCACACATAAACCAAAAACAGAAGCAAGCCTTAACATAAAAAATGGAAAATGGTACCCAAAGAAACCCTAGACCTATAACAAACCACTGCCCAAAGGGGAGCTCTCAACTCTCAACCAAACTCAAGTTATGATTTTTGCAAGTTACTAGGGTTTTTTAGGGTTCTTAACAAAAGAAATGCCAATCAATTAGGAAATGCAAGATCAAATCATGGCCTTTTTATCCTTGAAAATACATGTTAAACACAAAACAAAGCAAAAAGAATCAATGTCTCAACCCTCACCAATAGGCAGAAATGAATTTTTAAACTTGTGATCAAAATAATGCATAGAAAATGATTTAATTCAATGAAAAATTCTTAAAATGCATCAAGATCAAAAAGAAATTTGGTTTGAAGGTTGGACAATGTTTCTAAATGTCTTAGAACATTTCATGAATTTTTTTGTAATTTTTAAATACCTAAAAGTATTTTTAATTAATTAATTCTCATTAATCAATTAAAAATAATCTTTTAAATATTTAAAAATACTTTTTTAATGATAAAAAATAAAATAAAAATGTTTTTGAGTCATAAAAATTAATAAAACCTTAAAGAAAAAAGTTTCATAATTTTTATGATTTTTTAGCTATTTTAAATAAATTATACAAGTTAAATGAAATAAATATGAATTAAAACAAATAAAAATGAGAAGTCAAAGGAATGAGGGGCCAGGATTGATCCTTGGTTCAAATGTGTTGACTGCGCGCGTGAATTGAAGGCCAGGATGCAATCTGATCAAATTAACTTAATTAATAATTAATTAAATTAATGAAAGGGATTAGGGCTAATGGAAAGGATCTGGGCCATTGAATTGAGAGGGAAGTCAACGAGTCAGCGCGCATCAACGGCCAAAATTCAAACTTACATTAATTATGGGGTTAAACCCTAATTACATTCAGGTGGCCGGAGAAGACCTCCGGTCATCTTCTCCGGCCAGAGGGTCACCTGAAAATCACCCAACTTCTCCAAAACGTAAAATAAATGGAAACTAAGCTATGGGAAATGATCCCCAACCCCTCACGAATTAAAACCCTCTCTCAAAACAAATTTATCTAACCTAAACAAGCTGAATCGAAGAAAACAAAATCTAGGGTTCGTGAGCTTCAAACAGCAATTAAACTCTCAAAACACAACCATTTTCAAAACCAATGGTACCAGAATGATCAGCAAGACATGTAGAGCAAGTTTGTAACAAACAAATTGATTTCTGGAAAAATTAATCTGGAGCTACCTGAGATTTGCAACCTTTGATTTTGGAACTTTCAGGCCTCTTCTCCTTGCTCAATCTGCTCCTCTTGGTCCCCCAAAGTTGCTTGAATGCTCAAATGGAGTTTATATTTGTTGGATGATGAGTTTCGAAGAGAACTGTTTCATGCTCAGTCAACAATGGCAGATGAGTTTCTGGCCCTTTCAAGTCATGGTGATGGGTTGTTTATGACCTATGAGGTGTATTGAGAAGGTTTATGGTGTTGGTTGAAGTGTTTGTGGCTTGAGGAAAGAGATTCGAATGAATCTGCAGAATGAGGGTTGGTGATGGCAGTGAGGGTTTCTGGTGGTTTCAGGCTTTGTTTCTTGATGCTTTGTGTTCTATAGATCAAGGTGAAATGAATGGAGGCCAAGGTTTGGATGTTTGCAGGCTGTGTGATGAAATTCGAATGAACTTGCAAGATGGAAGGTTTTTGTGAAAGTTGTGTATGTTATGCTTTCAGCCTTGGTTCTCATGTGATATGGTTTGCAAATTTAATGAATAAACAATTCTGATTGGTCTCTTGATGTGACATGGCCTGCTAGGATAGGTGAGTTACTTTTTGCTCAAAGTCCACTTTTGTGTAAGATAGGGCATGGTGTGATGCTAGGCAAGGACAAGTTGGGTTCTGGTGCAGCATGGTGAGTGTGAGAGGTTGGCTTGACCCAAGGCTCAATGCAGCAAGTTGGCATAAGGTTATGAGTGGTTTTGCAACTAGGTTGGCTTATGGTTCACATGTGACTTTTTGTATAAACAAGCATGAAATCATGGGCATTCCTAGTTCATTTCTGATTTTTATGACTTAGAAGAAGTTGGCATGCTGGTTTGACATGAATTGGAGGCTGCATTTTGACTTGATTCAAGACTTTGCAAAATTTTCACTTAGTGCATGACATGAAAAACAATGATTTTTGCTAACTTTAACACACCATAACTTTTGATTCAAGAAGAATTAGATCATGTTCTTGTACTTTTTGAAAAGGGAAAGATGAGATCTACAACTTTCATGACCAAAGTTTTTCCATTTGAAGCCTTTTTGGGTCATAAATCAAAGCTTGAAAATTGACCTAAAATGGAGCATTCTTGAAAAGTCAACAAAACCCCAAAAGTCAACTTTTGCAAAAACCCTAAATTCTTGAATTTTGTGAACTTCAAACCTCTTCCATGATCAAATAAAGATCATACACACTCAAAATGATGAAGATCACCCATTGGTTGGGTCATTGGGGGCCTCAGATGCCCTGATTTTACACTGACTGGTCTGAAAAGTCAACTCTTGATCAGATGACTTCCCCATGGAATTTCTTCATGAAAATTGATATGCATACTCCCTATACCATATAGAGACCAATGGAAACAAGAATGACCAAAAAAATTGGAGTTATGGCCTCTGAAACCAAAACCCTAATTTTCAGTCAACTGTGCAGTTCATCCTGGCTCTGCATCCACTCAAACCCTAGTTCTTGTGATCCCTCTGCAATTTTGACTTTGTGGGGATGTAACATGATATAAGAACACACATGGACCCCTTTGAATTGATTGGTGGCCTTTGGAATGGCTCAAGATGCTTTGGGATTGCTCAGATCACAAACCCTAGGTGCAGATGCCTTAGAAGCTATGCAGTGAATCAAAATGAGATGTGAGATGATATGTTTTGTGTATATGGATATGAGATGATCACAAGCCATGGTGTGAATGGGTGGGGGCAAATTTGGGGTGTTTACAGCTGCCCCTATTCAAACATGAGTTAGCTGTGCAGGATGTAAGCGACGGCTTAACAGGCAAACAAGATAACTTGTGGTTGAATACCAAAGACAGTCCAAAATTTGCACTCACAAAATGAAGAGGAAAAGGGATATAGATTGTAAAAGCAAATAAAGCATATTATAAAGTGTGTGCGACGGAGGACGACCGTCGAGCAAAGGACGACTGCTGGGTAAATAGCAATGACGGGGACGGCCGACATGCTGGGGATAAAAGGTAAAGCTAAGACGGGGACGGCCGACTAGCTGGGAAAATAAAATATCATGATGGGGACGGCCATCAAGATAGAGCTGCAAAATTCTGAGGATTAATGAAACATGACGGGGACGGCCATCAAGTTCATAACGGTAAAGTAACCAACGATGGGGACGGCCATCGGGCTAAAAAAGGAAAAGGGACCACGACGGGGACGGCCATCGGGTTAAAGAATAAATGAAATAAACAGATGATGGGGTACGGCCATCAAAGGTGAAGGACGATCACCTAGCAGGGGACGACTGCTCTGTTGGGCATAAAAGAAATATGATGGGGACGACCATCAAAGGTGGAGGACGACCACCTGGCAGGGTACGGCTGCCAAAATATCAACGATGGGGGCGGCCATCGGATAGAAAAGGTCAACGATGGGGACGGCCATCGGACGAGCATGATGGAGGACGACCATCAAGAAGTGGAGGACGACCACTCAGCAGGGGACGACTGCTCTCAAAGTTTATCATAACACAGGATGAGTGTTAGACAACTAAAATCAACAATGGGGACGGCCATTGGATAAAGTGATGAAGGACGATCATCGAAAGGTGGAGGACGACCACCTAGCAGGGGACGGCTGCTAAAATCAACGATGGGGACGGCCATCGGATGAGCATGATGGAGGACGACCATCAAGAAGTGGAGGACGACCACTCAGCAGGGTACGGCTGCTCTCAGAGGTATCATAACACAGGACGAGTGTTAGATAAAAAGAAAATTTGTTGGCAATCTACTGGGGAGATAGTAAACACGGACGAGCGTTTACATCCAAGAAACAAAAGGTATAAGTGTTTGGTATTGTGTATAGATTAAAGGTGCGGACGAGCATCCTTAAGACTATGATACGGACGAGTATCATGTAGAAACAAACTGACACGTGCTCAGAGCTGATGATACGGACGAGTATCAACTGGTTAACAAGGAACACGGACGAGTGTTGCATCTGAAAGTATCCTTCTGGGGAATAGTAGACACAGGCGAGCATCTATATTCACGAAGACATAAGTGTTTGACACGGTGTATGGATTAAAGATGCGGACGAGCACCCTTAAGACTATGATACGGACGAGTATCATGTAGAAACAAACATTAGACGCAATGTTCTGAGATGATGGTACGGACGAGTACCAACTGGTTAACAAAGAACAAGGACCAATGTCGAATCTGTGGGGATATACATGGTGTATACAAGATACGGACGAGTATCTGAGTAGGTGTACCAATGAGTAGTGAGTATATAATGTATAGGTGAGTGTTTATCTGCTGGGGATATGACACGGACGGGCGTCAGGAAAGGGTATATACAAGTATAGGCGACCACGCTGGAGATATGACACGGACGGGTGTCAAGAAAATGTATAGGTATATGTAAGTGCAAAGAGGGTGTCTTTGGCTTTCTGCTGGTGACACGACACGGATGAGTGTCAGGATGTATCTGCAATACTGGTGATCTTGATTTGTAAGGTGTATTCAGGCAACCTGCTGGGGAATGGTGATACGGACGGGTATCAAAAGGAGATATGCACTGGTGTTTGTGATATGGGGCAACCGCTTTTGCTGGGACTCTGATGGGGATGTATTCTGTATGCTGACAGATTGTCAATATTTACAAGTGTTCGATTCACATCATGACTTATGATTATGCTATGCATTTGATTTTTGCCGTAATGCTCCGTATTAGACGGAATGCTACGCTCTGAGGGTATAATATGATGCGAATGCTATGATTATGCAAAGAGGCACCGATCCGGGATTCGGATCCCGTTGCTGCAAAGATCTCTGATTGATCTGCTTGAAGTGAACATCCCAGCTGGGGATGAGATCATTGATAGATCTGTAGTTGTATCTGCTTGGGGATATACGTCATCGATTGACGTATTCTTATAATACGGGACCCAGCTGGGGTTTGTAGAAGCTTTCTCTCTCTCTGTTGTGACTTCTTCGTGCGTTGCTCTTCTGAATAGAGGCTGGGGACTTTACAGGGAGATGATTCCCTGATTTCTGTATTCTGCTGAGGAAGGATGGCAACCCGGCTGGGGAAGTGAGAGGCAACTCAGCTGGGGAGAGCAATGGGAAGCAACTCAGCTGGGGATAGAGCATTTCGGATGCTGATATCTTTCGTTGATTTGCCAGCTTGCTGAGATATACCTTGCATGCCCCAAGTTGCGTTCTGGATACCTGCAATCCTGCAAAGATAAGGAAACGCACAAATGGTCCCGAGGTACCCTTCACTGGATTCCGTCATAGGAGATAAGTACTTTCGAGAGTAAGTATATTCCCTGTAAGCATGTGCTTTATTTTTAGAGAAAGGCATCTGTACTTATGCAATTGTGTTTTTAGAGATATCAGACAATTCTTTGCAAAACATAAAAATGTAAAAAACGAGACATGACTGAAAATCTGATTTTATTAATTCATGTGCCCTGAATTGGCAAGATACAGTCAAAGAGACATATCTCCTGAAATGAGGAGAATGTTACAAATTGAGAAACAAAGTGCTGGCGGTGCTGGCGATGCTTTCAAGGAGCTTCCTCTTCTGCTATGACTCGTATGACAATGACGTTCTTCTCGTCTGGCTTTCTGGAGAGAATTGATTCTGATTGCAGCTTGATCCTTTGAAGCTTACCAAGTTGTAGGTGATACAGACGAATTCAGAATGCAGTTGTTCGCTTATTCCCTTGTTTTGCATGGATCGCCCTTTCGGGTTTTCAATCCATCGGGATACCCATTTTTGCCTGAGCTGTCCAATGCGGCTTTTCAACTCAGCGGGTGTACATTTTTTGCTTATTTCCCTTATTTTTGCCCGAGTCTTTTATTCTGTTTTTGACTCGCCGGGATGCCCTATTTTTGCCTGGACTTACATTCTGTTTTTATGTCCAGCGGGTCATTTTTATGCGAAGTATTTTTTAACTGCATCTGAATTTACAGGGGATGGAAAATCTTCACCATCCATGGTGCTGAGCATCAGTGCTCCACCAGAGAAGACTTTCTTGACGACGAATGGTCCTTCGTAATTTGGAGTCCATTTGCCCCTGTGGTCTGTATGAGGAGGAAGGATTCTTTTCAGCACAAGATCTCCCACTTGGTACTCTCGGTGCCTGACTTTCTGATCGAAGGCTCTCTTCATTCTTCTCTGATACAACTGCCCGTGGCAAATTGCAGCCAATCTCTTCTCTTCGATCAGACTCAGTTGTTCGAATCGGGCCCGAACCCATTCTGCTTCGTTTAGCTTAACATCCATCAGTACCCGTAGGGAGGGTAGTTCAACTTCAACAGGTAGGACTGCTTCCATACCATACACAAGTTGATACGGTGTTGCCCCAGTGGACGTTCTGATTGATGTGCGATACCCATGCAAGGCGAACGGTAGCATTTCATGCCAGTCTTTGTATGTGACTACCATCTTTTGCACAATCTTCTTGATGTTCTTATTTGCTGCCTCAACAGCGCCGTTCATCTTTGGCCTGTAAGGAGAAGAATTGTGATGTTGGATCCTGAAGTCCCGGCATAATTCAGCCATCATTTTGTTGTTGAGATTAGAACCATTATCAGTAATGATTCGCTCGGGCACTCCATATCTACAGATGATATCTCTTTTCAGAAATCGAGCTACCACTTGCCTGGTGACGTTTGCATATGAGGCTGCTTCAACCCACTTGGTAAAATAGTCGATGGCGACCAGGATGAATCTGTGGCCGTTCGAAGCAGTCGGCTCAATTTTGCCAATCATGTCAATGCCCCACATAGCAAAGGGCCATGGTGAAGACATTATGTTCAGGGGATTGGGAGGCACATGCACCTTGTCTGCATAAATCTGGCATTTATGGCATTTTCTGGCGTAAGCACAACAGTCTGCATCCATTGTGATCCAGTAATAGCCTGATCTTAACAACTTCTTAGCCATGGCATGCCCTCCTGCATGGGTACCAAAGGATCCTTCGTGCACTTCATGCATCAACAAATCTGCTTCTGTCTTGTCAACACATCTGAGGAGTACCATATCAAAGTTCCTCTTGTATAAAGATCCATCAGTGTTCAGAAAGAAACTTCCAGCAAGCCTTCTTGAAGTCTTCTTATCATTGGAAGATGCCCCAGGTGGGTACGTTTGATCCTCCAAGAAGCACTTGATGTCATGGAACCAAGGCTTATCATCTTTAGCAATATCTGCTGCAAATACATATGCTGGTCTATCAAGTCTCGATACTGAAATCTGAGGTACAAAGTTAGCAGCTTGAATTTTGATCATGGATGAAATGGTAGCAAGAGCATCCGCAAACTGATTCTCGTCCCGAGGGATATACTCAAGCTTGACTGTTGTGAAGAAAGTCAATAACCTTCTTGTATAATCCCTGTAAGGTATCAGATGATCTTGGTGGGTGTACCATTTTCCGTTGGTCTGATTGATTACCAAAGCTGAATCTCCGAATACGGTCAATGTTTTGATCCTGAGGTCAATGGCTTCCTCAAGACCCATAATACAAGCTTCGTATTCAGCTTCGTTGTTAGTGCAGTTGAAAGTGAGTTTTGCCGAGAAAGGCATGTGAACTCCTTTTGGTGTAATGAGTACTGCACCAACACCACAGCCATTCATATTAACAGCCCCGTCGAACATCATAGTCCATTCTTCTTCTGGGTCAGGCCCTTCGGTGTGAATGGGCTCTTCATGATCTTTTGATTTAATGAACATGATGTCTTCATCAGGGAAGTCAAACCTCATAGGCTGGTAATCGTCAATGGGCTGCTCAGCAAGATATTCAGATAGTACACTGCCCTTGATGGCTTTCTGAGATGTGTACTGTATGTCATATTCTGTAAGAATCATCTGCCATCTTGCAACCCGTCCGGTAAGAGCTGGCTTCTCGAAAATGTATTTGACTGGGTCCATTTTTGAGATTAACAAGGTAGTGTGGGTCAACATATACTGTCTCAGTCGGCGAGCAGCCCACGCTAAAGCACAGCAAGTTTTCTCGAGCAGTGAATAACGCTGTTCACAGTCGGTAAACTTTTTGCTTAGGTAGTATATTGCATACTCTTTTCGACCAGACTCGTCATGCTGGCCCAGCACACACCCCATTGACTCTTCTAATACTGTCAAGTACATAATCAGAGGTCTTCCTTCAACTGGTGGCATAAGGATTGGAGGTTCTTGCAGGTACTCCTTGATCTTGTCAAAAGCCTTCTGGCAGTCTTCGTTCCACCTGACCGTTTGTTCCTTCCTTAATAGCTTGAACAAGGGTTCACAGGTTGCTGTGAGGTGAGATATGAACCTTGAAATGTAGTTCAATCGACCTAAGAACCCTCGAACCTCTTTCTCAGTTTTCGGTGCAGGCATTTCTTGAATAGCTTTGACTTTATCAGGGTCAACTTCAATCCCTTTCTCACTTACAATAAAGCCCAGCAGCTTACCGGATCGCACCCCAAATGTGCATTTGTTGGGGTTCAACTTTAGTTGGTATTTCCTCAGACGCTTGAATAACTTGAGCAGATTCACCAGATGGTCTTCCTCTGTAAGGGACTTGGCAATCATATCATCCACATAGCATTCTATTTCCTTATGAATCATATCGTGGAATAATGTTACCATAGCCCGTTGATAGGTGGCACCAGCATTCTTCAGTCCGAATGGCATCACCTTATAACAGAACGTGCCCCAAGGTGTAATGAATGTTGTCTTCTCCATGTCTTCAGGTGACATTTTGATCTGGTTGTATCCTGAAAATCCATCCATGAAGGAAAATACCGAGAACTGAGCCGTGTTATCCACCAATACATCAATGTGAGGTAATGGGAAGTCATCCTTCGGGCTGGCTCTGTTCAGATCCCGGTAATCAACACACATTCTTACTTTGCCATCCTTCTTAGGCACAGGTACTATGTTAGCAACCCACGGAGGATAGCTAGTCACAGCAAGGAACCCGGCGTCCCATTGCTTTTGTACCTCTTCCTTGATTTTCATAGCCATGTCTGGGCGAGTTCGGCGCAGCTTCTGTTTGACCGGTGGGCACTCTTCTCTCAAAGGCAACTTGTGCACAACTATATCGGTATCCAATCCTGGCATGTCTTGATATGACCAGGCAAACACATCAACATACTCTTGAAGCAGATCTATCAGTTGTCTCTTCACTGAGTCTTGCAGGCAGGCCCCGATCTTGACCTCTTTCACATTTTCCTCTGTACCAAGATTAATCACTTCAATCTCCTCCTGATGAGGAGTAATAACTTTTTCCTCCTGTCTCAGCAACCTGGCTAGCTCTTCAGGAAGCTCATATTCTTCATCAACCCCTTCATCAGCTTGATTGATCGGATTGTCAAAGTCATACGATGTCGTAGCTGTGCTGTTGTCGGTGCTGTCAGGATGGCACTCTCTGCAAGGGTTTTAATTGGTTCATTTTAGTGATCTGATTTTAGTCTTATTTAGAAAAGTGGAATGAAGTTATCATTTTGAAAACACCGCCATTTATTTTTTGTACAAAAAGAAAAATGGAAAAACAGTGAGCAGAAAAGAAAAAGACTCGTTTGCAAAAAGATTGTCTGATATTTCATTAATTTAATCTTGTTTGCACAAAAGTACAGATGGCCCTGATTACAAAATGAGTCTTGTCATCTTGGGCAAGATGCAAGACTTTGATGCATGCTATAAAAGATACAGGAAATAATAATTACTCTGCTCGAGTAACACTTATAATTCCCTGGGAAGACCAGTTCGAGACACTGCTCCCCGGGACCTTTGGACGAATCCAATTCTCCAGGTTGCGCTCCTCTTCCAGCTCGTCTTCCAGACAGTTGATAGCATCGGGGGTTAGCATTCCCCCACTGACAAATCCTGGCTCTGCAGCAGCCTTTGCTTGATGTTGAGTTGGTTTGTAACCCAACCCAAATTTGTCCTTCTTCTCCTCCACAGCTAAAATCTTGCCCCAGCCTAGGGCAGTTCCTTCCTCAACAACCTTCCGGGCTTGTTGGTATGACGACATGGAGATCCCCGAAACAGCAGATGCTTCATTCACATTCAAGGCCTCAAAACCTTGGCTCATGGTTTCAACAATCTCTCCATCCATTTCAATATACTTGTAAGTAGCCAGATGACTAACAAATATATCCTCCTCCCCGCAGATTGTGACAACTTGGCCTTCCCACTCATATTTTAACTTTTGGTGAAGGGTAGACGTTATAGCGCCAGCGGCGTGAATCCAGGGTCTACCCAACAAACAGCTGTAGGCGGGCTGAATGTCCATCACATAAAAGATAGTTTTAAATGTTTGCGGGCCAATTGTCACAGGCAGCTCAACTTCTCCCAGAACCGATCTCTTCGAGCCATCAAAAGCTCTAACCACCAGGTTGCTGGGTCTCAATGCCAGTCCATCATATTCAAGCTTCACCAGAGCCTTCTTTGGTAAGACATTCAGGGATGATCCTGTGTCCACCAGCACATGTGAAAGGACAGCTCCTTTGCATTCCATGGTTATGTGCAAGGCTTTGTTGTGATTGCGGCCATCCACTGTCAGGTCAGAATTGGTAAACCCTAGCCCATTGCTAGCAGTAACATTACCAACCACGGTTTCCAATTGGTTGACAGTAATCTCCTCGGGCACGTAAGCTGCGTGTAGTACCTTCAGTAGTGCATTCCGATGGGCTTCGGAGCACATAAGCAGAGAGAGGATGGAGATTTTGGATGGCGTCTGGTGAAGTTGATCCACAATTTTGTAATCACTCTTTTTGATGATCCTCATAAACTCATCAACTTCCTGATCGAATGGAGTCTTCAGGGCCTCTTTGGCAGCTGGATCTTCCTGCACCGGTCCTTTACCCTTTGCCTTGGCAACAGCTTCAGCTTCGGCAGTAGGTCTTTGGACTTGTGAAGCAAAGAGACGTCCGCTTCGGGTGAAGCCTCCGCCTCCGCCCATATTATCAATTTGTGGTGCAGGTGCTGTAGTATCAAGAGTGATTCTTTTCCCTTCACAGTACACGTCAGAGCCATAGTGCCAAGGGATGGCCCTATTGCTTTCATATGGTACAGGTCCAGGCACCGTGACGGTAACTGGACTGATTGCTGCTGCTGAGGGGACTGCAATTGTTTGTGGATCATAAAAGATAGTAACTGGTGCTCTAGTGGGAGCAGCACCCTCTGAATGGTAGGCGGAGTTATTTTCTGGATCATAGAAGATGGTAATAGTGGAAACATCTTCATGATTGTTTGCTGGAGTTGTAGGAGGTCCTGATGGAAGGACTGTTGTTGTTGTTGATGGAGAGTCGAAATGGAATGAAGCTGATGTTGTAGCAGGAGAAACTGTTGAAAACTGATCATTTGGTAGGACAGATGAAGTACTTGCTGATGTTGTTGATGAATTGTCGGGAACAGTAGTTGTTGCAGTTGCAGTAGGGTCTGGAACCATTGTTGATGAAGCTGCCGGATGTGCCGGAAATGATGTAGTGATTTGTAAGAGGCCACTCTTGATAAGGCTGTCAATGCCATTCCTCAAGTCTTCACACCCATTCCATGAAATATTGCAATAAGGGCACCCCAGCTCACACCCTGGAAATATTTGATTTTCACGGAGTTGAGCTTTGATTTCCACCAATGGTGTCCTGATCTGATCCACACTAGTTATCAAATAAGACTGTTGGTCTTCTTCAATAGCATTAATCCGGGGACCACCATGGTGTGGCATTGGGTTTTTATTGACATTGGGCGGAGGTGCAAAGTTCAGAGCCTTGGAGTCCACTAAGTCTTGCACCTTCATATGCAGTGCCCTGCATTTTTCTGTACTGTGACCAGGTGCGTTGGAATGAAAAGCACACCTAGCGTTGGAGTCATAGTTTCTTGGTAGACTGTTTGGATCCGGAGGTGCCAACGTTCTTAGCTCAACTAGGTTGAGTTTCAGAAGTTGTGGCAATAAGGCAGTATATGGCATTGGAATCGGGTCTATCACCCTGTTAGCTTGAGAGGGCCTCTGTTGGAATGGCCTCTGTTGATTGTTGTTGTTGGAGTTGTTGTTGTAGTTGTTTCTTGGAGGATATTGATTCTGCTGGTACTGGGGTTGTTGTTGGAAATTTTGTTGAGGAGGTTGATAGACTGGTACAGGATGAGCTGGAGCAGGGATAGTAACTGCTGCTATTGACCTCTGAACATATTGGGGCCTACCCCTGTTGGTATGAATGGCATTGGTCTCGCCAGCTCTTCTAGGGCCTGCAAAAGGCTTTCTTGTACTGCTGGACGAACTAGCACCATTATCAGATATCTTACCCATCTTCAACAGGCTTTCGATTCTCTCCCCAGCTATGACAACATCGGCGAAGCTGGTGGAAGAGAAAGCAGCTAACCTGTCAATATATGTTCCCTGGAGAGTGTTCATAAACATGTCTGCCATTTCTCTCTCAGACATTGGTGGTTGAACGGCAGCAGCCAACTGCCTCCATCTTTGAGCGTATTCACGGAAACTTTCCCTTGACGACTGCGACATTCCCATCAGGAGAGTCCTGTTGGGTGCCATGTCTAAGTTGTATTGATACTGTCGGATGAAGGCCTCTGCCAGGTCCTTCCAGCATCTCACAGTTGCCCTTGTCAAGTGGGAATACCATTCCCTTGATGCTCCAGTCAAACTGTCTTCGAAGTAAAACATCCAAAGTTTCTCATCCATTGTGTAGGCCTTCAGCCTTCCCAGGAACGACTGTAGATGAGTCCTGGGGCATGAAGTCCCATTATACTTTTCGAAGCATGGAGGCTTGAACTTGTGAGGGATCCTGACCCCCTCTACTAAACCCATGTCCATGACATCGAACCCCAAAGAATTTTGGGATTCCAAAGACCTCAACTTCTCAGCCAACTCATCCAATCTCCTATCATAGGTTTCTTCTCCAGCACCCATGACTGTAAACTGATCCTCCTGAGGATCCTCTTGCAGTACTCTGGCTGCGGTGGCTGTTCCTTGAACGTTGGCAGGAATATGAATCTCAGGATGTAGATGTGGACCAAACACAGGGGGGTTGACATGTGGTTGCACCCTTTCATTGTTACTGGTGCCAGCAGTTCCCACATGGGGGTCATCTTGAGTTCTCCCCTCTACCAGAACTCTAAGCCTCTCCTGGCTTTGAGCTAAATTATTCATCACTTCCATGAACTGAGTTATTTGGGTTCTCATCTCCACCCTTTCATTAGCCATCTGGGTTCTGGCCTCATTGAGGTCTTGCTGCAACTGGTCCATCTGGATGCCCGGAAGGTTGTTTCTTGTAGGGTACCTGTGTGGCCTGTTGAGAGGGAATAGCCTGCGGCGAGCAATAATTCCTGAATGTCACAACAGAGGTTAGAAACAATAAAACAAAACCTACAAAACAGAAAAAGAGTTAGCATGCAATGCAGTTGTGCTTATTTGCTATCAAGGGTATCCGGTTTGGTCTTCAGTTTTGACCCGTCCAGACCCTTGAAGATGATGCTGTTGAAGTTGCTTTTGAAGTGAACCCAGATGGAAACAAACACAAATATATTACAAAGGTAAAATAATACAAATTGTTCATTTTTTACAACACTAGCCCTCTAAGGGGTCAAAAATACATCACCAAAAAGCAAAAGTACATGGAAAAGGAACAACAACAAGCAAATAATCAGACTCCAAGGCCAAACTCATCCTCGCGAACTTCCTTAAGAAGTGCTTCGGTCACAGGATCAGCCGGATGCTCCGTAAGATTCCTGATGAGAAGGTTTCTTGTTGCAACAGCTGTAGCCAATTTCTTGTTCTGGCTTTGGTCTTTGGATTTCTTCACTCCAGCTTTGATTTTTAACTCTGAAATTTCCTCCTGGGCTGCTGCCAGGGCTTTTTCCATCTGCTCCATCTTATCTTGAACTCTCTTGTCTTCTAGAGTACGGGCCTCAGTGATCCGGACCCACCTGGCCTGACTCTCTTTCAAGTACAAGTCTGTCCTTGCTCTTTGGAACTGGGCTTCTTTACAAGCATTCTTCAGAATCTGCTCACCAGCTTTAGACTTGTTGATATAATCCCCAGACTTCTCAATCTTGGTCAAATGCTCCACTCTCAACTTTTCCAATCTTTCAATCTCCCTCACACCTTCACTCCTCTCCCTGAGGGTCTTCTGCAAGGCTTGGGATAACTTCTCATTTCTTTCCTTCAGACTTTCAAACTCTTCCAGGCTGATAGTAGCAGGGGGTGGTGCTGATGATGACTCAGGCATGTCTTTGATGGTGAAGGGCAATCCTGAGATTTGGGCCCTAGCATAGGACCACTCATGATATTGGGCTGATGCCACATTATTGCACTTCCCCAGAATGGTGATTCCCCTGGTTTGAACATGATCCCAGGCCCAGGCAGCCTGTCTAACAGTTGCCAGACTAACCTTGTTCTCACAGTAGAGGGTCTCAGCCAAGTCCTTTTCCCTAGGAGCATGAACCAGTGCATAACCCAATTGCCTCTTGAACAGCAGGGGGTTGTAATTGATACTTCCCTTGACTCCTACCAAAGGCACATTAGGAAAATGCCCACAGCTAGTGATTATGTCTCTGCCCTTGGTACTTTGATTGCACCACCTGATATCTGCTGTAGTTAGGACAGAAAGTCTCCTTGCCCAGTTGCTTTGCTGGTGAGGGTTTAGGAATGCATCTGTCTTAGGTAGATGCTTGAGAAGCCATGCATGGAATAGTGGAGCACAAATCCTTACTAACTTCCCTCTCTGTTTCTCATTCCTCTGATGTACTGAGTAATAGAGATCACCCAACAAGGTTGGCACTGGGTTCTTCAGGATGAACAGGTGGATGGCATTCTTGCTGATGAATCTGGGCTCATCTGCAAATAACACAATTCCATACACACTTAAAGCCAACAGAGCACAAACAGCTTTCCACTCCCCCAGGGAGGCCTTCAGACTAGCTTGCGAGATTAGGAAGTCCAGCTGTAATCCAGGGACACTAGATTTAGAGGTCATGTGTTGTTCAATCAAAGCAGGTTCCAGGTGCAAAGCTTTGGCTATCTCCCCACTGCTGGGAAAATCCATTTCAGGATTGAATGGGATCTCCCTCTTGATAGGCAAACCAGTCAAAGATGAGTATTCTTCCAAAAGAGGACCCAACTGGAAGTCTTGAAATGTAAAGCATCTCAATGGGGGGTCATAGAACTGAATGCAGGTATGAATCAGGCTCCTCTGAGACGGGTCCATGTCCATAACTAGGTCAAGTATGTCCCCATAATGTTCCCTGAACAAAGGGATGTAATCTGGTGTAATCAGGGTTTGGATCCTCCTGAGGTCTGACAAATCTGGTTGGAAGAAATGATAGGTGATGTTGTTCTTCTTTGGAGCCATGATGTTGAAGACTGGGTAGAGTGCTGATGACAATGCTGAGAAGAGAGAGAGAGCCACTGATTGGCTGGTGCTGAAGCAGACAGCTAAAAACTGAAACAGATGCTGGTGAAAATGGGTCAAAGCTGCAGATGGGGTCAAAACCAAAACCTGATGAACAATGGATGCCCTGAAAAACAAATAAGCACATGTTAATATGATGCAATGAGTATGCAAATGAAATGCAAGGGTCTGTGACAGAGCTGGATCTGAATAAATGCCTTGGTATAGATCCATGTGTGTCTAAGAATTCCAGATGGAGGTCTAAGAAATCCAGTAACCAAGGTAGGGGACTCAAATAAAGAGCCACATGTCCAGGGTTTTAGAATCACAAGAACTATCCAACATGAAGCATTCTTAACAAAGTCAAAGTAACAGGGTATTCGGAGGTCAAGGTATCTGCAAACCTGTAAACAGCCCAACCCCCTCACAGGTAGTGATCTAGAACAAGGATCCTCAGACTTGGATCTGTTATGAGAAGTGTAAGCACTTCTAACCCGGAGGTACAGTGTTTACAATTACCATAACAATTCCTCCTCTAATTCACCTCAATTTCTGAAGGTCAATACTAAAAGGTCATCCAGACTTAGCAGGCTTCCCAGATCCCCCTAGCATTGCAGGAAATCTGCAACACAGAGTTCTCAAGAAGAAACCCATATCTGAACCGTGTTTCATATTCCCGCACCAGACTGAAAATTGACTGGGAAAGAATATGATTCACTCTAGCCTAGGTGTCACTCAGGTCCCAGGTATAGGACCTAAACTCTCAATGGAACCCCAACCCACCAAAACAAATAACCAGATCCAGCCAGCAACAATGACAGTATGATATATAAATGCAGTAAAGAAAGCAGTAAAGTAACTGTACATAAAGCAATAAACAAAAATAAATACAAGCACAAACAAGCACATAACACCCCAGTAAACACAAATCAATCAAGCGCTAGGAGGAACCCACAAAAAGAACCAGAAGCCCTGGTTGCAGTATAAGGTGTCCCCAGCAGAGTCGCCAAGCTGTCGCTCCCGACAAATGAAAATGGATCAAATGAAGGTACAGACGCGAGCGGTCGGCGAAAGGGAACAGTGAGAACACACAGCCGTGAACTCACTGGAGATGAATAGAGTCGCCAGCTAGGCATTTTTATCCCGGAGGAAAGGCAATGCTGCAT
Organism: Lathyrus aphaca; assembly: GCA_963966055.1. Lineage (NCBI taxonomy): Eukaryota > Viridiplantae > Streptophyta > Magnoliopsida > Fabales > Fabaceae > Lathyrus > Lathyrus aphaca. The sequence continues at coordinate 170,653,999 of OZ014523.1, forward strand.
AAGCCTAGAAAGATACGGATAAGACGGTTTGCGAACCAAAGAGACTGAGAAAGGGGGTTGGTTACAACCTGGGAAGGTATTAGCACCCAGATTGTCCGTCGTACTCGACGGGATCCACGCTTAAAAGATTTGTGCTATAAAGGGGTAGTGTTAGTGCAATCTGTGTGTAAAAGAGCTGGAAAGCAATATGTACAGGTGTCAGTGTAAAGAAATGTGATGTGTATAAATGTACAGTGTCAGTGTGAGATCAGGAATGAAATGCTCATGACCATGAGGCTAAAGAATGAAGCTGAAAGAGGGGGAATGTACAGAGACTTTTGTTCGATAACTGTTAAGTTATGCCTACGTATCCTCTCGTGCAATGAGGAAGTCAGAACACCGTAGTTCGACCCAAAGAGACTGAAAGATGAAATGACTTGTGAACTGCTTACTTGTCTATGCTCAAGTGTATGACCTGTCTGGCTCAGGTGCTAACTGTCTTGCATTGGACGGAAGAAGCGAGTTCTCGTTTGTGAGTGAAGATGATGAGAAAAGAACCCCGGAGGAGACGATTATTGTTTGTTTTTGAGTTTTCAGTCTTTTATTGCTTTTGAGAGTTTGTCATAAGTTAATGAATTTAAGCCTAAACCAATGGGTTAGTAAACTCATCACATCTTCCCTCTGATTAGGGGTAATGAGAATACCTTAAGTGTGAAGTCAGCATCTCACACTTAATCACCTTTGATGTAGGATTAAGATCATTAACCTACTTGTTTTTATTTAGATGTTTTTGTTGTTTTTGTTTAATGTTGAGTAATGAGACTAAGCCATAATCAGGGATTAAACAGACTCATTACACCATCCTAATAGAAGGATAATAGATGAGAATGTTTAAGCTGAGGAAGACTCCTCAACTTAATTCATGATTAGGGATTAACCTCATGACAAAACAAAGCCTTTATTAGATGGATTTTAGTTAATGATAAGATGAAGAAGTGAGTTTTATGGTTTGTAAGACAACTTGAGGGGGACTTGTCCATTAACACTAGGGTTAGTCCTTCTTAACCAATTAAGGAAGAATTAGAACCCTAATGCAAGGCCCAAGTTACAAGCTTGATGTCTTGATAGTTATTAAGTGAATTGATTAAAGGGTTTAAACACATTAAGGGTTTAACACTTAGGATTAAAGTTATACACTCCATCCTAATAGAAGGATGCATGCATAAGCTTAATCACAAAGCCTTAAAGCCTTTAGGGTTTAGTCCCTGATTATGAGATAGGAAGAGAAGACTCAAAGAGACACAAAGGTAAAAGCTAAGTGGGGGACTAATCAAACCCTAATTGTTATCATGCTTGGTCATTCCTAGGGTTTGTGAGGTTTGCAAGAGAAATCTTCAAAGAACCACCAAGGAGGGAAAGCATATGAAAGGAGCAAAGAGAAGCAAAACAACTTGCTTCACTTAAGAAGTCAAGTTGCTTGAAGAAAGAAAGATGAGATAAACAAGAATAAGCAAGCTCAATTCAATACACATACAAAATTCAGCAATGATGCATAAGAGATATGAAAAGAGATTGTGAGAAGTGAAGGCAAATCCACTTCTCAAAACAACTTACCACCTGAAATGTTAGCAAAAGAAATGAAATGCAATGCAAAATGAGATGCAATGTGATGATGCAAACCAAAACCAGAAGCATGAGTATGATGTTAATGAAGCTAAGAGATGATGCAAACATGAGGCAAGGCATGAGGGTGATCATACAAACATATGGATGCAGGAGAAGCATGCTTAGAACCATGAACATACATGAAAAGTTATGAAGCATACAAGACAAATGACATGGCAAATATGTAATGCAATGATTAAACATGCTTTCTACATGTCTTAAGATGCCAAATGAATCACAAGAATGCACAACATGCAATGACAAGTCAAATTATGCAAGGAAATGCAAGAATGATGCAAAAGGAAAGCCCAAATTAGGGTTCATGGGTCAAACATCACACATAAACCAAAAACAGAAGCAAGCCTTAACATAAAAAATGGAAAATGGTACCCAAAGAAACCCTAGACCTATAACAAACCACTGCCCAAAGGGGAGCTCTCAACTCTCAACCAAACTCAAGTTATGATTTTTGCAAGTTACTAGGGTTTTTTAGGGTTCTTAACAAAAGAAATGCCAATCAATTAGGAAATGCAAGATCAAATCATGGCCTTTTTATCCTTGAAAATACATGTTAAACACAAAACAAAGCAAAAAGAATCAATGTCTCAACCCTCACCAATAGGCAGAAATGAATTTTTAAACTTGTGATCAAAATAATGCATAGAAAATGATTTAATTCAATGAAAAATTCTTAAAATGCATCAAGATCAAAAAGAAATTTGGTTTGAAGGTTGGACAATGTTTCTAAATGTCTTAGAACATTTCATGAATTTTTTTGTAATTTTTAAATACCTAAAAGTATTTTTAATTAATTAATTCTCATTAATCAATTAAAAATAATCTTTTAAATATTTAAAAATACTTTTTTAATGATAAAAAATAAAATAAAAATGTTTTTGAGTCATAAAAATTAATAAAACCTTAAAGAAAAAAGTTTCATAATTTTTATGATTTTTTAGCTATTTTAAATAAATTATACAAGTTAAATGAAATAAATATGAATTAAAACAAATAAAAATGAGAAGTCAAAGGAATGAGGGGCCAGGATTGATCCTTGGTTCAAATGTGTTGACTGCGCGCGTGAATTGAAGGCCAGGATGCAATCTGATCAAATTAACTTAATTAATAATTAATTAAATTAATGAAAGGGATTAGGGCTAATGGAAAGGATCTGGGCCATTGAATTGAGAGGGAAGTCAACGAGTCAGCGCGCATCAACGGCCAAAATTCAAACTTACATTAATTATGGGGTTAAACCCTAATTACATTCAGGTGGCCGGAGAAGACCTCCGGTCATCTTCTCCGGCCAGAGGGTCACCTGAAAATCACCCAACTTCTCCAAAACGTAAAATAAATGGAAACTAAGCTATGGGAAATGATCCCCAACCCCTCACGAATTAAAACCCTCTCTCAAAACAAATTTATCTAACCTAAACAAGCTGAATCGAAGAAAACAAAATCTAGGGTTCGTGAGCTTCAAACAGCAATTAAACTCTCAAAACACAACCATTTTCAAAACCAATGGTACCAGAATGATCAGCAAGACATGTAGAGCAAGTTTGTAACAAACAAATTGATTTCTGGAAAAATTAATCTGGAGCTACCTGAGATTTGCAACCTTTGATTTTGGAACTTTCAGGCCTCTTCTCCTTGCTCAATCTGCTCCTCTTGGTCCCCCAAAGTTGCTTGAATGCTCAAATGGAGTTTATATTTGTTGGATGATGAGTTTCGAAGAGAACTGTTTCATGCTCAGTCAACAATGGCAGATGAGTTTCTGGCCCTTTCAAGTCATGGTGATGGGTTGTTTATGACCTATGAGGTGTATTGAGAAGGTTTATGGTGTTGGTTGAAGTGTTTGTGGCTTGAGGAAAGAGATTCGAATGAATCTGCAGAATGAGGGTTGGTGATGGCAGTGAGGGTTTCTGGTGGTTTCAGGCTTTGTTTCTTGATGCTTTGTGTTCTATAGATCAAGGTGAAATGAATGGAGGCCAAGGTTTGGATGTTTGCAGGCTGTGTGATGAAATTCGAATGAACTTGCAAGATGGAAGGTTTTTGTGAAAGTTGTGTATGTTATGCTTTCAGCCTTGGTTCTCATGTGATATGGTTTGCAAATTTAATGAATAAACAATTCTGATTGGTCTCTTGATGTGACATGGCCTGCTAGGATAGGTGAGTTACTTTTTGCTCAAAGTCCACTTTTGTGTAAGATAGGGCATGGTGTGATGCTAGGCAAGGACAAGTTGGGTTCTGGTGCAGCATGGTGAGTGTGAGAGGTTGGCTTGACCCAAGGCTCAATGCAGCAAGTTGGCATAAGGTTATGAGTGGTTTTGCAACTAGGTTGGCTTATGGTTCACATGTGACTTTTTGTATAAACAAGCATGAAATCATGGGCATTCCTAGTTCATTTCTGATTTTTATGACTTAGAAGAAGTTGGCATGCTGGTTTGACATGAATTGGAGGCTGCATTTTGACTTGATTCAAGACTTTGCAAAATTTTCACTTAGTGCATGACATGAAAAACAATGATTTTTGCTAACTTTAACACACCATAACTTTTGATTCAAGAAGAATTAGATCATGTTCTTGTACTTTTTGAAAAGGGAAAGATGAGATCTACAACTTTCATGACCAAAGTTTTTCCATTTTGAAGCCTTTTTGGGTCATAAATCAAAGCTTGAAAATTGACCTAAAATGGAGCATTCTTGAAAAGTCAACAAAACCCCAAAAGTCAACTTTTGCAAAAACCCTAAATTCTTGAATTTTGTGAACTTCAAACCTCTTCCATGATCAAATAAAGATCATACACACTCAAAATGATGAAGATCACCCATTGGTTGGGTCATTGGGGGCCTCAGATGCCCTGATTTTACACTGACTGGTCTGAAAAGTCAACTCTTGATCAGATGACTTCCCCATGGAATTTCTTCATGAAAATTGATATGCATACTCCCTATACCATATAGAGACCAATGGAAACAAGAATGACCAAAAAAATTGGAGTTATGGCCTCTGAAACCAAAACCCTAATTTTCAGTCAACTGTGCAGTTCATCCTGGCTCTGCATCCACTCAAACCCTAGTTCTTGTGATCCCTCTGCAATTTTGACTTTGTGGGGATGTAACATGATATAAGAACACACATGGACCCCTTTGAATTGATTGGTGGCCTTTGGAATGGCTCAAGATGCTTTGGGATTGCTCAGATCACAAACCCTAGGTGCAGATGCCTTAGAAGCTATGCAGTGAATCAAAATGAGATGTGAGATGATATGTTTTGTGTATATGGATATGAGATGATCACAAGCCATGGTGTGAATGGGTGGGGGCAAATTTGGGGTGTTTACATATATCATCAGCAAGGTTTTATTTTGAAAGCATACCATTCAACAATTTGGGTATTTTTCGTCATCCTCCCTCTAATCATTGCTTATACAATAGATGAATAAGAGAAACAATGGTATATATTGTTTGGAATTTTTGAAAAATGAAAAGCATAAATAACGCGCAAATATGAAGGTGAATGAATTGATTCAAAAACATGCGATGCTCATTTCATTAAGATTAACATTAGAGAATAAACAAAGTCTTTAAACAAGTACACATAAGACAAACAAGGAAATTAAAACTGAAAAGAAACAAGGCCTAGTGTCTAATAAGTAGCAATGATGAGCTTTCCCGTCTGATCCACTGGCTTTAGGTGGTAACTTGTGATTCTTCGACCAACTCTTCAGCCACTTTGTTTTGGCATGGGATCTATTTCAACCTTGGGAACCTTTCTTGGTGTGAAGGTGAGCACGTCTCCCCTGACCAAGTCCTAAACTCGAGCTTGGAAAGCATAACAGTTCTCAATATCATGACCTGCAGCTCCTTCATGGAATGGGCAATAAAGATCGGTCCTAAATCCAGGTGGCAGAGGATTTGGAGGATTGAGAGGTCTAGTAGTAACAAGACCTTTTTTGCACAGTTCAGGGAAAATGTCAGCATACTTCATGGGAATAGGATCAATGGGAGCCCTGGGCCTGGGATTGCGAGTCTGATTCTGACCAACATTCCTTTGTAGATGAGCTCGAGCTGGTGGAGTATTAACCATTGGAGCAACCGCGGCTACTTGGGCTTCACCATACTGTTGTTGTCTGTAATAGGGTTTTCTTTCAGTGTTGACAGCATGAGTATCACCCTCTTTCTTCTTTTGAAAATTCCCAGAGGACTTTCTCACAGCATTAGAAGCTTCAACACTTCCAAACTTGCCCTTTCTGATTCCTTCCTCTAGCCTTTCTCCAATAGTGACCAGGTCAGCAAAACTAGATGATATGCTACCTATCATCCATTCCCAGTATAGAGGTTGAAGAGTGTTCATGAACAAACCAGTAAGCTCTTTCTCTGCCAAGGGAGGCTCAACCTGAGCAGCTAGCTCTCTCCAACGTTGAGCATACTCTTTGAATGATTCCTTTTCTTTCTGAGCCATGTTTTGAAGCTGACGGCGGTCAGGCGCCATGTCCAGATTGTATTTGTATTGTCGCAGGAATGCATCAAGTAGATCCTTCCAGCATTGGATACGGCTTTTCTCGAGTCCCATATACCATTTCAAAGATGCCCCACTCAAACTATCTTGGAAGCAATGGATGAGTAGTTTATCTTTATCAGCATGGGCGGCCATTTTGCGGCAATACATGATCATGTGGCTTTTTGGGCAAGTGTCTCCCTTATATTTTTCAAATATTGGCATTTTGAACTTGTCTGGCATAACCAAGTTCGAAACCAAACACATGTCTGATGCAGCAGTGTTGAAGACATCAAATCCTTCAACAGCTCTTATCCTTTTCTCCAGAGTCATGCATTGTTCCAAAACATCCTCGATATTTCCAGCCTCTCCTTGTACTGAAGATGGTGGATTATGCACGAAGGGAGGATTCACCTAAGCAGTTTGGGCAACAGTATGCACATTGGGTTGAGAATCAGTGAACACTCCAGGTTCGAAAAAAGTGGATGTACCAGTCATCTGAGTAGTCACAAATGGCGGATTATAACCTGGTGGAAATCCAAATTCTGGCCATGTGCTAGTGGGTCTTGAAGACTCTGCGTTAATGACGAAACTACTATCTTCAGAGGTGACGGTCTTCTGAGCTGGAGTGTCCTTAGAAGTCAAGACCTGGAGCATTTCCATGATCTTGCTCACACTACTCTTCAGGTCATCAATGTCTTCCCTGACTCGCTTGTTATGTTCTTCTTGTTCGGCCATTCTTCTTCTTTCGTGGGCCCTTGTTTTGTATCTGCGTGGAGGAATCAGCTTGACGGGTACTCAACAACTCTGAAGACGAGAACGAATGAACATGAGCGACTATGAATGAAAAATGAATGCAAATATGAACGCAATGATATTTAAATAAAACGTGAAACGGTGTTAAAACGTAAATTCAAGGTATCACAAGTCCAAAGTACGGATGGAGGATACTCAGATTGCCTTCCTCACAAGGATTTTGCCAGTTAGGCTATAAAGCTAAAGGAATCCCAAAGTTAATAATCCCTATGGTTGTTCATCACACACGCCAGAAGCATGACGGTTGATTGACTCCACCATATGAATCTCTTTTGGGTCAGATCTTCGTATCGAGCCACGCGAGAGGGAAGGCTCTCAGTGCCCCATACTACGCGATCATCGACACGAGGTTTAAAACAACGTCTCAGAGTTATGGACCTTTCTCAATTGTTTGATGCACGTGTCAGCTTTATATATTCTTGACAGTCAATCAACTCCATTGAGTAAGTCTATTCCAAGTGAGGTTTTCGTATCAAGCCACGTGAGGGCGAACCCTGGTGCCCCATACTACGCAACCATCAACCGATGTTTTAACCAAAAGGTTCTAAAGGTCCTCAGAGTTGATGACCCTAATGCAAACAACTGAGCACACACGCCAAGGACTTGACGGTTGTCAGTATTATCATTAGAATCTACTCCAAGTGAGATTTTCGTATCGACAACCCATGAGTGTGGTTCTCTCAGGAGCCCATACTACACAACCTCGCTAACTTATGTTTGCACTCGAAAGCCCGGGTATAAAGCCTTTCACTCAAGTTTCAAAATATCGATCCAATAACCACAAGGTATAATATGGAAAGCGATAAAGAAAACGGTAAAAATAATCAAGTAAGTCATAAAGGTAAGCATACAAACAAGCGTGAAACAACCTAGATTAGGCTTGACTTGCATAGGGGTGAACCAGTCCCCAGCAGAGTCGCCAGCTGTCGTACCTCGAAAAATACGATCCTCGCGAATGCGGTCGCGGCTGGGCTGACTTGAGAGTCGCCACCTAATTTTATTTATTCCCAAAGAGGGAAAGGAAAAATATAGATAAAACCCAGGAAGAAAGGATAAAGACAAGGTCATCGTAACCATTGTCGGGGTTCGGAAGTCGGTTATGCAGGGGGAAGGTATTAGCACCCCCTACATCCATCGTACTCGATGGGAACCTTCTAAGTTGTTGCCCCTATTCAAACATGAGTTAGCTGTGCAGGATGTAAGCAACGGCTTAACAGGCAAACAAGATAACTTGTGGTTGAATACCAAAGACAGTCCAAAATTTGCACTCATAGAATGAAGAAGAAAAGTGATATAGATTGTAAAAGAAAATAAAGTATATTGTAAAGTGTAGGCGACGGAGGACGACTGCGGGGTAAAGAGCAATGAAGGGGACGACCGACATGCTGGGAAGGTGCGGGAAATAAAGCGATGACGGGGACGGCTGACATGCTGGGGATAAAAGGAATTATGATGGGGACGGCCACCAAGTAAAACTATAAGATTCTCTGGGGATTAATAAAACATGACGGGGACGGCCATCAAGTTCACAAAGTAAAGTAACCAACGATGGGGACGGCCATCGGGCTAAACTGAAAGGAAAAGGGACCACGACGGGGACGGCCATCGAGTTAAAGAATAAATGAAATAACAGATGATGAGGTACGATCATCAAAGGTGAAGGACGATCACCTAGCAGGGGACGGCTGCTCTGTTGGGTATAAGATGAGGGACGGTCATCTAAGGTGAAGGACGATCACCTGGCAGGGTACGGCTGCCGAATATCACGACATAGGACGAATGTCGGATAAAAACAACGATGGGGACGGCCATCGGATGAGCATGATGGAGGACGACCATCAAGAGGTGGAGGACGACCACCTAGCAAGGGACGGCTGCTCTCAAGGTTTATCATGACATAGGACGAATGCTAGATAACCAAAATCAACAATGGGGACGACCATTGGATAAAATGATGAAGGACGATCATCAAATAGTGGAGGACGACCACCTAGCAGGGGACGGCTGCTAAATATCACGACATAGGGCGAATGTCGGATAGAAAATCAATGATGGGGACGGCCATCGGATGAGCATGATGGAGGACGACCATCAAGAGGTGGAGGACGACCACCTAACAGAGTACGGCTGCTCTCAGGGTTTATCATGACACAGGACGAATGTCAGATAAAAAGAAATTTGTTTTGTTGGCGATCTACTGGGGAATAGTAAACACGGACGAGTGTTTACATCCAATAAATAAAGGTATAAGTGTTTAGATGTTTGTGTATGGATTAAAGATGCGGACGAGCATCCTTAAGACTACGATACGGACGAGTATCGGGTAGAAACAAATACTGACTCGTGTTCAGAGATGATGATACGGACGAGTATCAACGGGTTAACAGAGAATACGGATGAGTGTTGAATCTGAGAGGATTCTTCTAGGGAATAGTAGACACAGGCGAGTATCTATATTCAAGAAGACAAGAGTGTTTGACACAGTGTATGGATTAAAGATGCGGACGAGCATCCTTAAGACTATGATACGGACGAGTATCATGTAGAAACAAACTCTTGACGCATGTTCTGAGATGATGGTACGGACGAGTACCAACGATTTAACAAAGAACAAGGACTAGTGTTGAATCTGTGGGGATATACATGGTGTATATAAGATACGGACGAGTATCAGTATAAGTGTGAGTGGTGTATAGATGAGTGTTTAACAGCTGGGGAGAGTGACACGGACGAGTGTCAAAAGGAGAAGAGTGTGATATGAACAAGTATTCGATGTACAAAGTGTAGGCGACTGCGCTGGGGATATGACATAGACGGGTGTCAAAGGATTGTCATATGTAAGTGTATGTGAGTGCAAAGAGGACGCCTTTGGCTTTCTGCTGGGGTTACGACACAGACGGGTGTCAGAAAGTATCTGTAATACGAGCGGTACTGTTTGCACAGAGTGTTCGGGCGACTTTACTGGGGGAGTATTGATACGGACGGGTGCCAAAGAGTGTATATACCGGTGTTTGTGAATGTGAGGCAACTGATTTTGCTGGGGAATCTCCGCTGGGGATTTTGGGGGGAGTTTTCTGTATACTGTTGAAATGTCATTATTCACAAGTGTTAATTCAAAACACGGCTTATGATTATGCTATATGTTTGGTTTTTGCCGTAATGCTCCGTATTAGACGGAATGCTACGCTTTATGGGTGAATATGATGCGAATGCTATGATTATGCGAAAGGTACCAAACCGGGACTCGGATCCCGTCGCTACGAAGATCTTCGACCGATCTGTTTGAAATGGACATCCCAGCTGGGGGTGAGATCACTGGTAGATCTGATGAGATGCTATTGCCTAGGGATACAGGTTATTGATAGACCCCTCCTTCTACTGGGGACCCAGCTGGGGTTTGAAGAAGCTTTCTTTACTCTGTTGTGATTCTTCATGCACTGCTCTTTCTGGATAGAGGCTGAGACTCTGTGGGGAGAGGGCTCCTTGACTTTTGTATTTTGGCTGAGGATGAAATGGCAACTCGGCTGGGGAGAAAACACTTCGAGTGTTAAGACTGAGTGCTGATTTGTCAGCTTGCTGGGATGAAGCTTTCATGTCCCAAGCTGCATTCTGGATACCTGCAATCCTGAAAAGATAGAGAAACGCACAAGTAATCCCGAGGTATCCTTTACTGGATTCCGTCTTAGGAGTTTAGACACTTCTGAGAGTAAGTATATTTCTTGCGAGCACGCGGCTTTTATTATATTTTGAAGATAAGCATCTGTATTCATGCAATCATTTTTCTTTAAGACATCAGACATTTTTTGCAAAAAAATGTACAAGACGAGACATGACTGAAAATCTGATTTTATTAATTCATATGCCCTGATTTGGCGAGATACAGTCAAAGAAACATATCCCCTGAAATGAGGAGATTGCTACAAATTGAGAAACAAAATGCTGGCAATGTTGATGACGCTTTAAGGAGCTTCCTCTTTACTATGACCCGTATGACTTTTGACGTTCTCCTCATCTTGCTTTCTGAAGAATGCTGATTCTGATTGAAGCTTGATCCTTTCGAAGCTTACCAAGTTGTAAACGATACAGACGAATTCAAAATGCAGTTGTTCGCTTATTCCCTTATTTTGCATGGATCGCCCTTTCGGGTTTTCAATCCATCGGGATACCCATTTTTGCCTGAGCTGTCCAATGCGGCTTTTCAACTCAGCGGGTGTACATTTTTTGCTTATTTTCCCTTATTTTTGCCCGAGTCTTTTATTCTATTTTTGACTCGCCGGGATGCCCTATTTTTTCCTGGACTTACATTCTGTTTTTGTGTCCAGCGGGTCATTTTTATGTGAAGTATTTTTTAACTGCATCTGAATTCACAGGGGACGGGAAATCTTCACCATCCATAGTGCTGAGCATCAGTGCTCCACCAGAGAAAACTTTCTTTACTACGAATGGTCCTTCATAATTCGGAGTCCATTTGCCCCTGTGGTCTGTATGAGGAGGGAGGATTCTCTTCAGCATAAGATCTCCTACTTGGTACTCTCGGTGCCTGACTTTCTGATCGAAGGCTCTCTTCATTCTTTTCTGATACAACTGCCCATGACAGATGGCAGCCAATCTTTTCTCTTCAATCAAGCTCAGTTGCTCGTACCGGGATCGGACCCATTCTGCTTCGTTCAGCTTAACATCCATTAGTACCCGTAGGGAGGGTAGCTCAACTTCAACAGGTAGGACTGCCTCCATACCATAGACAAGCTGATATGGCGTTGCCCCAGTGGATGTTCTGATTGACGTGCGGTACCCATGCAGGGAAAACGGTAGCATCTCATGCCAGTCCTTGTAGGTGACTACCATCTTTTGCACAATCTTCTTGATATTCTTATTAGCCGCCTCAACAACGCCATTCATCTTTGGCCTGTAAGGAGAAGAATTGTGGTGTTGGATCTTGAAGTCCCAGCATAGCTCTGCCATCATTTTGTTATTCAAGTTGGAACCATTGTCAGTAATGATTCGCTCGGGAACTCCATATCGACAGATGATCTCTCTCTTCAGAAATCTGGCTACCACTTGTCTTGTAACATTGGCATAAGAAGCTGCTTCAACCCACTTGGTAAAATAGTCAATAGCAACCTAGATGAATCTGTGGCCGTTTGAAGCAGTTGGTTCAATCTTGCCAATCATGTCAATGCCCCACATAGCGAAGGGCCAGGGTGAAGACATCACATTCAAAGGATTGGGAGGCACATGCACCTTATCCGCATAAATCTGGCATTTATGGCATTTTCTGGCGTAGGCACAACAGTCTGCATCCATTGTGATCCAATAATATCCTGATCTGAGCAACTTCTTAGCCATGGCATGCCCTCCTGCATGGGTACCAAAGGATCCTTCGTGCACTTCATGCATTAACAAGTCCGCTTCTGTCTTATCAACGCATCTGAGGAGTACCATATCAAAGTTTCTCTTGTTCAGGGAACCATCAGTGTTCAGAAAGAAACTACCAGCAAGCCTTCTCAAAGTCTTCTTATCATTGGAAGATGCCCCAGGTGGGTATGTTTGATCCTCCAAGAAGCACTTAATGTCATGGAACCAAGGCTTATCGTCTTTGACAACATCTGCTGCGAACACATATGCTGGCCTGTCAAGTCTGGACACTGAGATTTGAGGTACAAAGTTGGCGGTTTGAACTTTGATCATGGACGAAATGGTAGCCAGAGCATCTGCAAACTGATTCTCGTCTCGAGGGATATACTCAAGCTTGACTGTTGTGAAGAAAGTCAATAACCTCCTTGTATAATCCCTATAAGGTATCAGATGATCTTGGTGGGTGTACCATTTGCCGTTGGTCTGATTGATTACCAGAGCTGAATCTCCGAATACAGTTAAAGTCTTGATCCTGAGGTCAATGGCTTCCTCAAGACCCATAATGCAAGCTTCGTATTCAGCTTCGTTGTTAGTTCAGTTAAAGGTGAGTTTTGCCGAGAAAGGCATGTGAACTCCCTTAGGTGTAATGAGTACTGCACCAACACCACGACCATTCATATTAACAGCCCCATCAAACATCATAGTCCACTCTTCTTCCGGGTCAGGCCCTTCAGTGTGAATAGGCTCTTCATGATCTTTTGCTTTTATGAACATGATGTCTTCATCAGGGAAGTCAAATCTCATAGGCTGGTAATCATCAATGGGTTGCTCAGCAAGATATTCAGACAATACACTGCCCTTGATGGCCTTCTGAGATGTGTACTGGATGTCATATTCCGTGAGGATCATTTGCCATCTTGCAACCCGTCCAGTAAGAGCTGGCTTCTCAAATATGTACTTAACTGGGTCCATCTTTGAGATCAACAAAGTAGTGTGGGTCAACATATACTGTCTCAGTCGGCGAGCAGCCCACGCTAAAGCACAGCAAGTTTTCTCGAGCAGTGAATAATGTTGTTCACAGTCGGTAAACTTTTTGCTTAGGTAGTATATTGCATACTCTTTTCGACCAGACTCGTCATGCTGGCCCAGCACACACCCCATCGACTCTTCTAATACTGTCAAGTACATTATCAGAGGTCTTCCTTCAACTGGAGGCATAAGGATTGGAGGCTCTTGTAAGTATTCTTTGATCTTGTCAAAAGCCTTTTGGCAGTCTTCGTTCCACCTGACCGTCTGTTCTTTTCTCAACAATTTGAACAAGGGTTCGCAGGTTGCCGTAAGGTGTGATATGAACCTTGAAATGTAGTTCAATCGACCTAAGAACCCTCGAACTTCTTTTTCTGTCTTCGGTGCAGGCATCTCTTGAATAGCTTTGACTTTATCAGGGTCAACTTCAATCCCTTTCTCGCTTACAATAAATCCCAGCAACTTACCCGATCGCACCCCGAATGTGCATTTGTTGGGGTTCAACTTCAGTTGGTACTTTCTCAGACGCTTGAACAACTTTAGCAGATTTACCAGATGGTCTTCTTCAGTGAGGGATTTGGCAATCATGTCATCCACATAACACTCGATTTCTTTATGGATCATATCGTGGAATAATGTTACCATAGCTCGTTGATATGTCGCACCGGCATTCTTGAGCCCAAATGGCATTACCTTGTAGCAGAACGTGCCCCAGGGTGTGATGAAGGTTGTCTTCTCCATGTCTTCAGGTGACATTTTAATCTGATTGTATCCTGAAAATCCATCCATGAAGGAGAATACCGAGAACTGAGCCGTATTATCCACCAATACATCAATGTGAGGTAAAGGGAAGTCATCTTTCGGGATGGCTCTGTTCAGATCCCGGTAGTCAACGCACATCCTTACTTTGCCGTCTTTCTTAGGCACATGTACTATATTAGCAACCCACGGCGGATAGCTAGTTACAGCAAGGAACCCGGCGTCCCATTGCTTTTGTACCTCTTCCTTGATTTTCATTGCCATGTCTGGGCGAGTACGGCGCAGTTTTTGTTTAACCGGCGGGCATTCTTCTCTTAAAGGCAGTTTGTGCACAACAATGTCGGTGTCCAACCCTGGCATATCTTGATAAGACCAAGCAAACACGTCCACATATTCTTGAAGCAGGTCAATCAGTTGTCTCTTCACTGAGTCTTGTAGGCAGGCCCCGATTTTAACTTCTTTCACGTCTTCATCTGTACCAAGATTAATTGTTTCTACCTCCTCCTGATGAGGAGTGATAACCTTTTCCTCCTATCTCAACAACCTGGCTAACTCTTCAGGAAGCTCGTAATCTTCTTCAACCCCTTCATCAGCTTGATTGATTGGATTGTCAAAGTCATAAGAAGTCATAGCCGTGCTGTTGTCGGTGCGGTCTGGAAGGCACTCTCTGCAAGGGTTCAGTTTGTTCATTTTAGTGACTTGATTTTAATCTTGTATTAAAAAAAGTGAAATAAAGTTGTCATTTTGAAAACACTGCCATTTATTTTTTGTCCAAAAAGAAAAAATGGGAAAACAGTGAGCGGAAAAGAAAAAGACTTTGTTTGCAAAAGATGTCTGATATTTCATTGATTAATCTTGTTGCACAAAAAATTACAGATGGCCCGATTACAAAATGAGTCTTGTCATCTTGGGCAAGATGCAAGACTTTGATGCATGCTATAAAAATACAGGAAATAATAATTACTCTGCATGAGTAACTCTTATAATTTCCTGGGAAGACCAGTTTGAGATACTGCTCCCCGGGATCTTTGGACGGATCCAACTCTCCAGGTTGCGGTCGCTTTCGTCCTCGTCTTCCAAATTGTTGACAGCATCAGGGGTGATCATTCCCCCACTAACAAAGTTGGGCTCTTTAGTAGCCTCTGCTTGATCTTGTTGAGTTGGTTTGTAACCCAACCCAAATCTATCCTCTTTCTTCTCCACCGGTAACAGTTTGCCCCAGCCTTGGGCAGTTCCCTCTTCAACAACCTTCCGGGCTTGTTGGTATGATGTCATTGAGGTTCCAGGTACAGCAGATGTTTCATTTATGTTCAAGGCCTCGAACCCTTGACTCATTGTTTCGTGGATCTCCCCATCCATCTCAATGTATTTATATGTAGCCAGATGGCTAACAAAAATATCCTCCTCTCCACAGATAGTAACGACTTGACCCTCCCACTCGAATTTTAACTTCTGGTGAAGGGTTGAGGTCACGGCGCCAGCGGCGTGAATCCATGGCCTACCCAATAGACAGTTGTAGGCAGGCTGTATATCCATCACGTAGAAGGTCGTTTTGAAAGTTTGTGGGCCAATCGTTATAGGCAACTCAATCTCGCCCAGAACCGATCTCTTAGAACCATCGAAGGCTCTTACTACAAGGTTACTGGGCCGTAATGCCAATCCGTCATACTCTAGCTTCACGAGGGCTTTTTTAGGTAAGACATTGAGGGATGATCCTGTGTCTACCAACACATGGGAAAGAACTGCACCTTTACATTCCATGGTAATGTGCAAAGCCTTGTTATGATTGCGGCCTTCCGTAGTCAAATCAGTGTTGGTGAACCCTAGTCCATGACTAGCATTAACATTTCCAACCACCGCTTCCAACTGATTGACGGTGATCTCTTCAAGCACATAAGCTGCGTGCAAGACTTTTAGTAGTGCGTTCCGATGAGCCTCGGAGCACATAAGCAATGATAGGATTGAGATCTTGGAAGGCGTCTGATGAAGCTGATCCACTATTTTGTAATCACTTTTCTTGATGATTCTCATGAATTCATCAACTTCTTGATCAAAGGGTGTTTTCAAAGCTTCTTTAACAATTTGCTCTTCTTGCACCAAGCTTTTCCCTTTTGCCTTGGCAGCAGCTTCTGCTTCGGCAGTGGGTCTTTGAATTTGTGGAGCAAAGAGACGTCCGCTTCGAGTGAAGCCTCCGCCTCCTCCCACATTGTCTATTTGTGGTGCAGGGGTTGATGATTCAAAAGTGATTTTCTGTCCTTCGCAGTATAGATCAGAGCCGTAATGCCAGGGGATGGCATTACTGCTTTCATAAGGTACTGGCCCAGGCACTGTGATAGTGACTGGACTGATCGCAGCTGCGGAAGGGACTGTGATAGTCTGTGGATCATAGTATATTGTGACCGGTGCTCTTATGGGAGTGGCATTTTGTGAGTTGTAGGCAGAATTATTTTCAGGATCATAATAAATTGTAACCGTTGAGACATTTGCTGCTGAAGTTGTAGGAGATATTGTTGGAAGGATGGGTGTTGTTGTTGTAGGAGTTTCTGAATGGAGTGGTGCTGGAGTTGTAGAAGGAATGTTTGCTGATATCTGGTCCGTTGAAGTAACAGATGAAGCATTTGTTGATGAAATTGAAGAGTTGCTTGGAACAATGGTTGTTGTATTTGTAGAAGACACATGAATTGTTGTTGACGAGGTTGCTGGATTGGTAGGAATTGATGTTGTGATTTGAAGCAGGCCGCTCTGGATGAGACCATCTATGCCATCTCTCAAATTATCGCAACCATTCACTGAAATGTTGCAATAGGCACACCCTAGCTCACATCCCGGGAACATTTGACATTCAAGGAGTTGAGCTTTGATCTCTACCAACGGCGTCCGAATCTGACCCACACTGGTTATCAAGTAAGACGGCTTGTCTTCTTCAATAGCATTGATTCTGGGACCTCCGTGGTTTGGCATAGGGTTTTTATTAACATTTGGTGGTGGTGCGAAATTCAGAGCCTTAGAGTCTACCAAGTCTTGTACCTTCATGTGCAAAGCTCTGCACTTTTCTGTACTATGGCCAGGCGCATTTGAATGAAAAGCACATCTGGCGTTGGAGTCATAATTTCTGGGTAGACTGGTAGGATCCGGAGGTGCCAACGTCCTTAGCTCAACCAGGTTGAGTTTCAGGAGTTGTGGCAGTAATGTAGCATATGGCATAGGGATCGGATCGATCACTCTATTGGCCTGAGAAGGTCTCTGCTGGAATGGTCTTTGCTGATTGTTGTTGTTGGTGTTGTTGTAGTTTCTTTGAGGAGGATATTGAGTTTGTTGCTGATAATTTTGTTGCGGTGGTTGATAAACTGGTTGTGGATGAATTGGAGCGGGAATGGTGACTGCTGCCACAGACCTATGAACATATTGGGGTCTGCCCCTGTTGGTGTGGATAGCATTGGTCTCACCAGTTCTTCTTGGGCCCACAAAAGGCTTCCTTGTGCTGCTGGATGAGCTGGCACCGTTGTCAGAAATTTTGCCCATTTTTAACAGGCTCTCGATTCTTTCTCCAGCTATAACGACATCCGCAAAGCTGGTAGAAGAGAAAGCAGCCAGCCTGTCAATGTATGTTCCTTGGAGGGTGTTCATAAACATATCTTCCATCTCCCTCTCTGACATAGGTGGCTAGACAGCAGCAGCCAGCTGCCTCCACCTTTGGGCGTACTCGCGGAAGCTTTCTCTAGATGACTGTGACATCCCCATCAGGAGGGTCCTGTTGGGTGCCATATCCAAATTATACTGGTATTGTCTGATGAAGGCCTCTGCCAGGTCCTTCCAACACCTGATGGTTGCTCTAGTCAGATGGGAGTACCATTCCCTTGATGCTCCAGTTAAGCTATCCTCAAAATAGAACATCCATAACTTCTCGTCCATGGTATATGCTTTCAACCTTCCCAAAAAGGATTGTAAGTGGGTCCGTGGGAAGGAAGTCTCGTTGTACTTTTCAAAACAAGGAGGCTTAAACTTATGGGGAATCCTGACCCCGTCCACTAAGCCCATGTCCATAACATCAAAACCCAAAGAGTTTTGAGACTCCAAGGATCTTAATTTTTCAGCAATTTCATCCAGCCTTCTGTCATAGGCTTCTTCCCCAGCACCCATTACTGTGAACTGATCCTCCTGAGGGTCTTCTTGCAGCACTCTACCTGCAGTGGCAGTCCCTTGAACATTAGCAGGAATGTTGACCTCTGGATGAAGGTGGGGGCCAAATACAGGGGGATTGACATGAGGTTGGACCCTCTCATTGTTGCTTGTCCCAGCAGTCCCTACATGGGGATCTTCTTGATTCTGCCTTTCCACCATTGCTCTCAATCTTTCTTGGCTCTGAGCCATGTTGTTCATCACTTCCATAAACTGCGTCATCTGAGTTCTCATTTCCAATCTTTCATTGGCCATTTGGTTTCTGACCTCTGCAAGGTCCTGTTGTACCTGATCCATTTGTATGCCCGGAAGGTTGTTACGGGTTGGATATCGGTGTGGACGGTTGAGTGGAAATACCCGACGTCGAGCAATAGTTCCTGAACATCACAACAGAGTTAGTGAAAATGACAAGATAAGCCTACAAAACAAACAAAGGGTTAGCATGCAATGCAGTATGCTTATTTGTTTTCAAGGTATCCGGCTTGGCTCTTGATTTTGACCCTTCCAGACCCTTGAAGATGTTGTTGATGCTGTTTTGAGGGAAACTTGGATGGAACAAACTGATACATATATTACAAACGGCAAATGGTACATAGTTTGCTTACAAATACAAGCCCTCTGAGGGGTCAAAATACATCACAAGAAAATAAAAGTACATGAAATGAAAACAACAACAAGCAAAAGTCAAACACCAAGACCAAACTCATCCTCCTGAACTTCCTTGAGAAGTGCTTCAGTCACAGGATCAGCTGGACGTTCCGTGAGATTCCTGATAAGGAGATTCCGGGTAGTAACAGCTGCAGTTAGCTTCTTGTGTTGACTCTGGTCCTTTGACCTCTTCACTCCAGCTCTAATCTTCAGCTCTGAGATCTCCCTCTGGGCTGCTGCCAGGGCTTCCTGCTGCTCTTTTGTACTAGCTTCCAGCTGCTCCATCTTGTCTTGAGTCCTCTTGTCTTCCAGAGTACGAGCCTCGGTGATCCTGACCCACCTAGCTTGACTCTCCTTCAGATACAAGTCTGTCCTGGCTTTCTGGAACTGGGCTTCCTTGCAAGCATTCTTCAGAATCTGCTCTCCAGCCCTAGACTTCTTGATGTAATCCTCAGACTTCTCAATTTTAGCCAGATGCTCCACTCTCAACTTTTCCAACCTTTCAATATCCAACCTACCATCACTCCTCTCCCAGAGGGTCTTCTGCAAAGCCTGAGTCAACTTCTCATTTCTCTCTTTCAAGCTCTCAAACTCCTCTAAGCTGACAGTGGCAGGAGGTGGTACTGAGGATGATCCAGGCATATCCTCCATGGTAAAGGGCATTCCAGAGAATTGAGCCCTGGCATGGGACCATTCATAGTATTGTGCTGATGCTACATTGTTGCACTTCCCCAGAATGGTCACTCCTTTATTTTGAACATTGTCCCAGGCCCAGGCTGCCTGCCTAACAATAGCCAGATTAGGCTTGTTCTCACAGTAAAGAGTCTCAGCCAAGTCTTGTGCCTTAGGAGTGTGGACCAGTACATAGCCCAGTTGTCTTTTGAACAGCAGAGGGTTGTAATTAATGCAACCCTTAACTCCTATCAGGGGTACATTGGGAAAATGCCCACAACTGGTAATGATATCCCTTCCCTTTGTGCTTTGAGTGCACCACCTGATATCAGCTGAAGTCAGAGCAGTGAGTCTTCTAGCCCAGTTTCTCTGCTGATGAGGATTCAAAAATGCATCTGTCTTGGGAAAATGCTTGAGAAGCCAAGTATGGAACAAAGGAGCACAGCACCTCACTAATCTTCCCCTTTGCTTTTCATTCCTCTGGTGCACTGAGTAGTAAAAATCCCCCAATAAAGTGGGCACTGGGTTCCTCAGGATGAAAAGATGGATTGCATTCTTGCTAATGAATCTAGGCTCATCTGCAAATAATATGATCCCATATATGCTCAGGGCCAATAAAGCACAGACTGCTTTCCACTCTCCCAAAGAAGCCTTCAAAGTAGCCTGAGAGATCAAGAAATCCAGGTGCAGGCCAGAGATTCCAGCCTTAGTAGTCATATGCTGCCCAATCAGAACTGGTTCCAGATGCAATGCCTTTGCTACTTCTTCATTACCAGGAAAGACCATCTCAGGGTTGAAAGGGACTCCACCCCTGATAGGTATACCAACTAATGATGAGTACTCTTCCAATAAAGGGCCCAACTGAAAATCCTGAAAAGTGAAACACCTCAGTGGGGGATCATAAAACTGAAGGCAAGTATGAATCAGGCTCCTCTGTGAAGGGTCCAAATCCATAACCACATCTAGTATGTCCCCATAGTGCTCCCTGAAAAGTGGTATATGGTATGGAGTGATCAGGGTCTGAATCCTCCTGACGTCAGCTAGCTCGGGCTGAAAGAAATGATAGGAGATGTTACTCTTCTTAGGTGCCATGTTGTTGAAAAAGAGTTGAGACAGGTGCTGATGATAATACTGAAAATGGGCCACTGACTGGCTGGTGCAGGTGACTGAAGCAGGTAGCTGATAGCTGAAGCAGATGCTGATGAAGATAGGTCTATACTGATGACGGGGTCAAAACCAAGCCAAAAATGAAGATGGATACCCTGAAAAACAAATAAACAAATGTCAAAATGATGCAATGAGGATGTATGCAGATGATATGCAAGGGTTTGTGACTGAGCTGGATCTGATCAAGTGCTCTGATATAAGTCCAGGTATGTTCAAGAAATCCATAAGAGCCACATGTAACCAAGGTGGGGACTCAAATAAAGAGCCACATGTCCAAGGTTTAGAATCACAAGAACCGTTCCAACATGGAGTATTCTTAATCAAATCAAAGTAACGGGGTATGCTGAGGTCAAGGGTACCTGCAAACCTGTAAACAGCCCAACCCCCTCACAGGTGGTGTTCTAAAACAAGGATCCTCAGACTTGGATCAGTTATGAGAAGTGTAAACACTTCTAACCCGGAGGTACAGTGTTTACAATAACCATAAAAGTTCCTCCTCTAATTCAACTCAGTTTCTGAAGGTCAAAACTAAAGGTCATCCAGACTTAGCAGGCTTCCCAGATAGCCCTAGCATTGCAGGAAATCTGCAACACAGAGTTCTCAAGAAGAAACCCATATCTGAACCGTGTTTCATATTCCCGCACCAGACCGAGATGGAATGGGAAAGAATATGAACCACTCTAGCCTAGGTGTCACTCAGGTCCCAGGTATAGGACCTCAACTCTCAATAGAACACCCACCCACCAAAGCAAACAAACAGATCCAGCCAGCACAGTATGACAGTATGATATATGCATAAAGCTATAAAGAAGGCAATAAAACAACTGTACATAAAGCAAATAAACAACACTAATATACAGACAGCACATAACACCCCAGTAACCACAAATCAAACAAGCGCTAGGAGGAACCCACAAAAAGAACCAGAAGCCCTGGTTACAGTATAAGGGTCCCCAGCAGAGTCGCCAAGCTGTCGCTCCCGATAAATGGGAATGGCCCAAATAAAGGTACAGACGCGAACGGTCGGCGAGAGGAACAATGAGAACACACAGCAGTGAACTCACTGGAAAAGAAAAGAGTCGCCAGCTAGGCATTTTTATCCCGGAGGAAAGGTAATGCTGCATAAACCTAGAAAGATATGGATAAGACGGTTGCGAACCAGAGAGACTGAGAAAGGGGGTTGGTTACAACCTGGGAAGGTATTAGCACCCAGATTGTCCGCCGTACTCGACGGGATCCACGCTTAAAAGATTTGTGTTTAAAGGGGTAGTGTCAGTGCAATTTGTATATAAAGAGAGCTGGAAAAGGTGTACAGGTGTCAATGTAAAAGAAATGTGAAGTGTATAAATGATGTTTCAGTGTGAGAACAAGAATGAAATGCCCATGATAATGAGGCTAAAAGGGTGATGCTGGAAAGAGGGGGAATGTACAAAGACTTTTGTTCGATAACTGTTAAGTTATGCCTACGTATCCTCTCGTGCAATGAGGAAGTCAGAACACCGTAGTTCGACCCAAGGAGACTGAAAGATGAATTGACTTGTGAACTGCTTGCTAGTCTATGCTCAAGTGTATGACCTGTCTGGCTCAGGTGCAAACTGTCTTGCATTAGACGGAAGAAGCAAGTTCTCGTTTATGAGTGAATGAGATGAGAAAAGAATCCCGAAGGAGACGATTATTGTTTGTTTTTGAGTTTTCAGTCTTTTATTGCTTTTGAAAGTTTGTCATAAGTTAATGAGCTTAAGCCTAAACCAATGGATTTAGTAAACTCATCACATCTTCCCTCTGATTAGGGGTAATGAGAATACCTTAAGTGTGAAGTCAGCTTCTCACACTTAATCACCATGATGTAGGATTAAGATCATTAACCTACTTGTGATTATTTAGATGTTTTTGTTGTTTGTGTTTAGTGTTAAGTAATGAGATTAAGCCATAATCAGGGATTAAACAGACTCATTACACCATCCTAATAGAAGGATAATAGATGAGAATGTTTAAGCTGAGGAAAGCTCCTCAACTTAATCCATGATTAGGGATTAAACTCATGACAAAACAAGCCTTTGGTTAAGTGGATTTTATTTAATGATGAGATGAAGAAGTGAGTTTTATGGTTTGTAAGACAACTTGAGGGGGACTTGTCCATTAACACTAGGGTTAGTCCTTCTTAACCAATTAAGGAAGAATTAGAACCCTAATGCAAGGCCCAAGTTACAAGCTTGATGTCTTGATGATTATTAAGTGGATTGATTAAAGGATTTAAACACATTAAGGGTTTAACACTTAGGATTAAAGTTATACACTCCATCCTAAGAGAAGGATGCAGGCATAAGCTTAATCACAAAGCCTTAAAGCCTTTAGGGTTTAGTCCCTGATTATGAGATGAGAAGAGAAGACTCAAAAGAGACACAAAGGTAAAACTAAGAGGGGAGACTAAACAAAACACTAATCATTGTCATACATGGTTGTTCCTAAGGTTTGTGAGGTTTTCAAGAGAAGTCTTCAATGGAACCACCAGGAAGCAGATGAAAAGATCAGGAGAAGCAAAGTAACTTGCTTCACTTAAGAAGTCAAGTCACTTGAAGAAAGAAAGTGAGAAGAAGAAGAATGAGTAAGCTCAATCTCAAACACAAAGTAAAATGCTGCAAGGATGCATGAAAGAGATGAAAAGAAGTTGTGAGAAGTGAAGGCAAATTCACTTCTCAAAGTTGCTTACCACCTGAAAAGTTAGAAAGGAAATGCAATGCAAAAATGGGATGAAATGGCATGATGCATATCAAAACCAGGAGTACATACATGATGTTAATGATGCTATGAGATGCTACAAACATGAAACAAGGCATGGAGGTGATCATACAAGCTCATGGATGCAAATGAAACAAGTTAAGAAGCATGAACATTCATGAAAAGTTATGAAATGAAAATGGCATACAACATGACAAATGCAATATGCAATGATCAAACATGCTTTCAATATGTCTTATGATGTCAAATGGAATGCATAAAAAGTCATGGCAAGTCAAGATATGAATGCAAAATACAAGATGGGTGCACATGGAAGCCCAAACTAGGGTTTATGAACAATACATCAAACAAAAACCAAAATCAGAAGCAAATAACATTATAAAAAATTGAAAATACACTCAAAGGATCCCTAAACCTATACTAACTCACTTCCCAAAGGAGAAGTCTCAACTCTTAACCTAGTTCAAGTTATGATTTTTCTAAGTTTTCTAAGGTTTTAGGGTTCCTTAACAAGAAAAATGCCAAACAAATGGAAAATGGAAGATCAAATCATGGCCATTTAATCTCACAAACTACATGATATGCTAAACACAATGCAAAAAGAATCAAAGTCCAACTCATCATGGTTAGGCAGAAATGATTTTTGGAAGTTTGGATCTAAATAATGCATCAAAATGATTTTAATTCCATGGAAAATTCTCAAAATGCATCAAGGTCAAAAAATAAATTTGGTTTGAGGGTTGGACAATGTTTCTAAATGTTTTTAAATGTTTCATGAATTTTTTGGTGATTTTTAAATACCTAAAAGTATTTTTAATTAATTAATTCTCATTAATTAATTAAAAAGAAACTTTTAAATATTTAAAAATACTTTTTTAATGCTAAAAATGAAAATAAAAATATTTTTGTGTTCTGAAATTAAATAATAACTTGTATAAAAAATTTCAGAATTTTTAAAGTATTTTTGCTATTTTAAAATAAATGGAGAAAATAAATACAAAACAAATGAAATAAAATTAATAAAAATGAGAAGTAAACACAATGGATGGCCAGGATGGATTCTGGGGAAGAAGCTGTTGACTACGCGCACAGATCAATGGTCCATATTCAAACTTCCTAATTTCTGATTTATGAATTAATTAAATGAGATTAGGGTTTAATGAGTGCATCTGGGCCACACATACACGCGCCAAGTCAACCAAGTCAACAGATCCAACGCGTCAGATTCAAACTACATTTAATGACGTGATTAAGCCCTAATTGTTTTCAGGTGGCCGGAGAAGACCTCCGGTCGTCTTCTCCGGTGGGAACCCCACCTGAAAATTCCTAGAATCTTCAAAACGCAACTAAAATGAAATCTAAACAAACAGAAATCCTTCCCATACTTCACTGAATCAAAACCCTAATCTAAACATCATTTATATTTCATCAATCACATGAATCGAAACAAAAGAAATTTTAGGGCAAAACTTTCAGAACACGATTAAACTCTCATATCTTCACCATTTTTAAAACCAACAACATCAGAGTGATCAGTGAACTACAAAGAACAACTTTGGAACTTTAAAAATCATTTCTGGAAAAAAAGTTCTTGAGCTACCTGAGTTTTGAAGCTTTCAGTTTACAGCTTTCTGGCCTTTCTACTTTGTGCAATCCACTCCTTATGGTCCCTTGATGATGTCTGGATGCTTAGAGAAGGTTTGTGCTGGCTGGTTTGGGAGTTTGAACAGGTTCTGCTCAAGCTCAGGTGAGAATCGTGTTTCTGATTCTTTGAGTTTCAGGTTGGTTTTAGGGGTGCTTTGTGATCAGGGTGATGTGTTGAGAAGGTTTTTGGAGTTTGTTTGAATGTTTGTGACTTGTATGAAGAATTTCGAAGGCTTTTGCTCCAAGGGTGGAAAATGAGGATGCTGAGTTCTTGCTTGTTTCAGGCTTGTGTGTTGTGATGTTTGGCTTGCAAAATGTTTGTATAAACTAATCCTATTGGTCAGATGACATGACATGTCCTTTTGTGATAGGTATGAGTGCCTTTTGCAAATTGTCAACTTTGTGTAAGAAGGGCATGGGATACTTTTCTAGCTTGGTACAAAGGACTTGTCTTGCGCAGCATGAGGTGAGGAGAGGGCTAGGGTGGTTCAGCAACCAAGGCAGCAAGTGGATGAGATGTTATGATGGATTTTGCAACTTGGTTCAACTTTGGTTCTCAAGGAAACATCTTGTTCAAAAAGTCATACAAACATGTAACTCTTTGGTCCAATCTGAAATTTAGATGCCACATTGTCATGTTATGTGAATTAGAAGTCCATTTGATAGCCTTAGAACACTTGATCAAGTCATTTTGCAAAATACCTCTTTGGTAGAGACTTTGAAATTTTGTGATTTTTGCCAACTTTGACAAGCCATAACTTTTGATCCAAAATGAATTAGGTCATGTTCTTGTACTTTTTGAAAAGGGAAAGATCTATTCTAAAACTTTCATGACCAAAGTTTTTCCATTTGAAGCATTTTTGGATCAAAAAGTAAGGGTTGAAAAAGTTGCATAAAATGACATTTCCATTAAAAGTCAAACTTGCCCAAAAAGTCAACTTTGCAAAAACTTGAGATTCTTGAATTTTGTGAACTTCCAACCTCTTCAATGATCAAATAAAGATCATATACACTCAAAATGATGAAGATCACCCCTTGGTTGGGTCATTGGGGGCCTCAGATGCCCTGATTTTGCACTGACTTGCTTGAAAAGTCAACCCTTGATCAGATGACTTCCCCATGGAATTTCTTCATGAAAATTGATATGAATACTCCCTATATCATATGGAGACCAATAGAAACAAAAATGACCAAAAAAATTGGAGTTATAGCCTTTGAAACCAAAACCCTAATTCTAGGCCATCTGTGCAGTCAAGCCTGGCTCTGCTTCCATACCAATCCCAGTTCTTGTGATTCTTTGGCATTCTTGACTTTGAGAGGATGTAATATGATACTTGAACACACATAGAACCCTTTGAAGTGATTGATGACCTTTGGAATGGCTCAAGAAGCTCTTGGATTGCTCAGATCACAAACCCTAGATGCAGATGACTTTGAACCAGTGCAGTGAATCAAAATGTGGTGTGAGATGCTATGATTGAGTTTATGCATATGAGGAGATCATAAGCCATGGTGTGAATGGGTGAGGGAAAATTTGGGGTGTTTATAGTTGTCACGCGCGAAAGGATGCCTATGCCTAATGAAATACTTGCTAAAAGAGGAAAAGGATTTAAATTTTATTATCTTTCTTTAGGAGTCAAATTGCAATAAAGACTATGGATAGTTTATTCCGATCCAACAAGCCAAGTGTCTTGCGACGGAATAATCGGAGCGAATAACGAGAACTCGTAATCCTCCTTTCTACCACTTAAGGCTCGTGGCGTACAATTTCTCTCATATTATTAAAGTGTTTTAATACCTAAGACCACTTGACGTTGGATCAAGGGTTTGGATTTAAAGAAACATTTTGGTAGGTCGATTGCGAGGCATAAAGCGATCGCGAGGGGTGAGTTCAAAATGGAAGTTAAGGGTTAAATGGTTACGCGAGAACGATTCCTAATACTATGCTAAGGTGGAGCCGTTGAAGCTCGAATTAAACCGAAAGCGTTGAAATTTAGCTCTTTAACTGTCTTAGAATCGATTCAAATTTAGAATCATTCTATGAGAAGTCGAGCGTTACTTTATAATCAAATAATTATTTAAATAAAAGAAATGTGATAAAAAGAATAGAATTTGTCTCATATTGATCTAAATGATAACGATTTGTCGAAATCGAACATTTAGATCGTTTGTTATATCATCGACCATAAAAAATAAAATAAAGTAGAAATAATAATAAAATAAAGAATTGGCCTCATATTTAATTTAAATAACGTCGATTTATTCAAAATTGAATATTTAAATATTTATTCATCGGCCAAAATAAAATAAATTGAGATAATGAGAAATAATAAGGAAAATAAACGTGTGGCCTCAAATTAGGGGATAACGTCGATTTATTAGAAATCGAATATCACCATTTATCATTGGCCGATTAAATAATAAAATCGATAAATACAAATGGTTCTAAAATTAATTAGAAAACCATAAAATAATGGAAAGAGGGTCTCATATCAATTTGGACAACGTCGATAAAATCGAATGTCACAAATCGGATAATAATATCATAGACCATAAAATATAAATAAATTAATAAATTAATAAATAATAGATAAAGAAAAATTGGCCTCAAATTGGTTTAGATAACGTCGCTAAATGGAATATCAATAAACCGAATTATTATCATAGGCCCCAATATAATAAATATAAAATAATGAAAAAATAATGAAATCGGTCTCAATTTAATGGATAACGTCGATTAAATAATCGAATATCACATTTTATCATTAACCGAATAAATCGAATAATCGATTAAATAATAATGAATAATAAAATTGAAAGTGGCCTCATAACACTACAGCTTCAACAACCCAAAATCAGTATGAAACTTAAACCTAAAACAAAATGACATAAATCTATAAAAATAAATAACTAAAACTAAAAGGGAGGTAAACCGAAGTTGTATAGTGGTGAAAAGTAACACATATGGGTCAAGCCCGATCAAACTATTACCCGAAAAATAAAAAAATGTTTTAATGGGAGAACAAAATAACCAATGGAACAAAAGCGTGTTTCATCTCTTTTTAGAATATTCACTCACAAAAAGGCAACGATATCAAAACAGGGTAGCCAAACCCGACCTTAAAAATGAACGACGGCAGTGGAACACCAGGTACTCACGATGATCTCGAAGCTCTCACGGCATATTTCGAAAAATTTTCAATTCACTCGCTCGGTTGTTTCTTCCTCACTCTCAGTCGCCTCAGCTTCTCAACGGCGGAATCAGGTCTCTCACGACAAGGGTTTCGGTGTATTTTCGGAGGGTTGAAGGGTCTGTTTGGTTTTTGTTTGCGTGAGAGAAGTTTTGTGTTTGTGAAGAAGGAGAGGCGGGTTGAAGAATGAAGAGTTAAAGGTGAAAATATGAAGGCTTGAATTGATGAAGGATGGCGCTTCAGAGAAGTTTTGACAGAGAAATTTTTCATTTTTCTTTTAAAGCCTCCCCCCTTTTTCCATTGAAATGAAAATCTGTTATATAGAGGCATTCAAAGGGGATAGAATTGGAAAAATGAGGAGAAATTGGTGAGTTGTGGAATCATTCCGTTGGAAAGGATCTTGGGGTGTGATTTATTGTGGGGACCTCATGTTAGTGACTCCTTATCTCGTTTGTCTGTAGTATCTTCTAGAAGGAGGTGGTCCCCTCTGAAATTTCACTGATATCACTTGATTTTTTACTGCTATCAATTTGTGAATTTCACTGCTGTGCTTTGATTTTTTATTGCCTTTGAATTTGTTGCTGCAAGCTGAATTTTAATGCTGAGTTTGATTTTCGAACTTGTGATTCATTTGAA
Source organism: Lathyrus aphaca (assembly GCA_963966055.1). NCBI lineage: Eukaryota > Viridiplantae > Streptophyta > Magnoliopsida > Fabales > Fabaceae > Lathyrus > Lathyrus aphaca. Next base: position 170,682,976 of record OZ014523.1, read on the forward strand.
CTTTGTTAGAGCCAAGAATTCTCATATGTTCTTCTTGCACCCTTGATACTTGCTGCATATGTCTGTTTTTTTTTTTAAAACTCTTGTTCTTCATTTTGGTATTGCTTCAATTGCTGCTCACTTCAAAATGAACATGACTTTATTAACACCTTTGTACCCGTATTCCGCAGGTCTCAACATGGCCGAATGACCAAAACCTTGGCAAGCTGATTATAATGTAGCCTTTGGCAAGTTGATTGTGGGGTCAAGCACCAAATGGCAAAGTGAAGAGCTAATGCAATCTGGATTTTGCTTCAACTGAAAGCATGTTGCAGGGCGCAAAGCCTGGCCTATCGAACGAGACTTTTGGTTACTCTGTCATGCACATTAGTCAACAACGATGTCATAAATGGTGTAAAACAAACACGGCGTCTACTGCTTGTGTCAAGCTCAAATTGGTGACTCGAATTATGGTATTATGCACTATATTCCCTGCTTCTCTTCTTCTAATTTGCTGTTCTTCTTCATGTATATCTGACACTCACTCGAATTTCAAATTCCATGATTCTCATTAGTACCTACCTTGCCTAGTTCTCAACAAACTTTTACCGCATTCATTTGTACTGCTTGTGCAAACATGACATGCTTCGCTTGAAATTAGCTTTCTTTACATTTTTGTCCACTCTTAATGGATACTGATATAACGAGCTTCCTTGTGTGCAGCTGGTTGATGATAATAAGAAGAGTGCTAGTACTGTTGGATCCCGTAAATCTTTTTATCAAGTGGAAGGGATGGAGATAAACTAGGAGAAGGGCCTACACTTTTGACAGGACCAGCAACAACTTGAGACTGCTGCAAGAGGGTAGAAGGTGAAGCTAATGTGTGCCCTGGTTGATAGATACCAGGAAATGCTCCAGGAGCTGCCTGCGTCTGGGGGAAGGCGAAATGTTGTCCCTGGTGAGCGAGATTATATAGAAAAATAAGTTGCAAATTGGACATATCTTGGCCTGGTGCATATATTCACATAACAGAACCTTCACTCAGTTGTCTAGTTGTATAAAAACTGGTTTTTCTTTCAACTGAGATGCTGCGAGATTTTCATTACCAATGGAGCTTCCAGTATTCACCATTGGAGTAGGAGCATACCCAGCAGACGAAGACATTAATGATCCAGAAAGAAATCCGGTACGAGCCATACTTCCTGTGTTTGTTCCAGCCTTGAATTGTGGCAGAGAGAATTTGGCTCCAACAGCTGCAGTGGCGACTGGTAGATACATGTTGCCAGCTGATGGCTAGGTGGACTTGGATGATCTTCCTTGCACAATGACCTTCCTCAGGTAATCTCTTTCAGTTATAAATCCAGCAATTGATTTCTCCTCGTCTGGTTTCTCGATCAACAAATCTCTAACGTTGTTTTGGCTCCTTAATACAAACAGATGTAACGGAATCAAACCGTGAAAAGGCAGCAGGCTGCAACTGGGAATTCACCATGTGGACTTGTTGTTAAAACAACAACTTTGACTTTTTTTTTGCATTTGTGACTTCCTTACAATTGGTCTCATTTTCCATTTATTATTGCAAGTTTATTTCACTGCTTTTTCATGAACACTGATGTAACAAACTTCGTGGCTGGTTGTGTAACAGCTGATACACCAATAAAAAGAAGAATATCAAGTATATGCTTGATAACTTTTCCTGGCAATATTTTAATAACAGCAGAAGGCAGAGAAAATGGTTGCGGTTGACTAAAACATTGGTAGTCCAGGAACACTCTATCAGTAGCTTAATGTCAATCTCATCTGTCACTCTTTCACTTAGCGCAGTTATGCTTTTGAAATCACACCTTTTGACAAGATGAAACCTTTAGGCCAATGGAGTCTATACAAATATGTAATACTTCTTTACCGTGATATGCAATGGAAAACTCATCACCTGAATTACTTGGATTATTAAAGAAAGGTTTTAGCTTAAACAACAAATTGGAAATTTGTTTGAAATATCTTGCAATAAACAAATATTTCCTCTTATGGCTTAAAAATGGACTCCAATCTTGGCATTGGACAAACTTGAGACAAGTTGAATTATCTTGAAAACAAAACTTGACATCCTTTGAATTTTGAATTATAAATTTAACATCAAACGAATGATGAGGACTTCAAAAGGTCAAAAGGTGAAACAAAGCCCAAATTAACATCTAAGATTAACTTCACACGGTAGTCCCTGACTTTATAGATCATGATTTGAATAGAGAACTTCTATGCATCACCCCTGAACCTTCTTTTGCAAACTTAGACCAATTTAAACAACGTGGACCATATCTCGATCAGATGACAGACTCAATATGAACCAAATTGTGAAATTGAAAATTCCTTGACACATATACACTTGAATTATGATGGACTTATTCTTCAATGTGAACCTCCTATCTTGATAGCCTTGACAAAACTTGATTAATCCTTGCAATACCCGATCTCAAATCAACCAGCAAGACAACAAACATGCATTTTTTGGAATTTTGTATAATAATTAGTAAGATGAAAATGATTAAACATGTAGGACAAATTTAGGGTATGACAGATGCCCCTATTTAATTGTCTTAAACTTGAAGTAAACTGCTGCAAGGCATTCGATTCTACAGTGAAAGTCAATTAGATATAAGAAGACCCAAAATTTGTACGATGCAAAATGCAATACAATAATGAAATATGGTATGCTTATATGGATGCAATCGTTGGGTATTTTAAATATGAATGTGATGTGATATGAGACATAAAGTCTGCGAATATGATGAAATGAGAGGAAAACAATGAAAATGAAAAGATAAGAAACTGACTAGGACACAAGATATTTCTGAAACTTTGTCTGGGTTACAGAGAATAGTCAGAAATACTTGAAATGAGAGAAATAAACCCTAAGAAAAGTAATACAGACATCCAGAAAAATCTATGGATGCACAAACACCAATTTTGGAAATCAACGCCCGTAACATCTAAAAAAGTACTAGATGTGGAATGAAACCCAAATTACGAAGGTACACCAATGGAGACATCAAACTCTTCAACTAGAAAATTAAAAGGGATGTCACTTGAAATAGGGATCCACGTCAAACTTAACATAGTTTGAAGGAAAAAAAATATCCACGCCAAATTTTCTTAACAAGACAAATTTGAAGGAAAAAAGGTTCCACGCCAAACTTCACAAAGTTTGAAGGAAAAGAAAATATCCACGCCAAATTTACTTTACAAGACAAATTTGAAGGAAAAAGGTTCCACGCCAAACTTAACACAATTTGAAGGAAACGGGTTCCACGCCAAACTTGACACAGTTTGAAGGAAAAAAGGTTCCACGCCAAACTTGACACAGTTTGAAGGAAAAAAGGTTCCACGCCAAACTTGACACAGTTTGAAGGAAAATAAAATATCCATGCCAAATTTATCTAACAAGACAAATTTGAAGGAAAAGGGTTCCACGCCAAACTTAACACAGTTTGAAGGAAAAGGGTTCCACGCCAAACATGACACAGTTTGAAGGAAAGGGGTTCCACGCCAAACTTGACACAGTTTGAAGGAAAAAAGGTTCCACGCCAAACTTGACACAGTTTGAAGGAAAAGAAAATATCCACGCCAAATTTATCAATAAGACAAATTTGAAGGAAAAGGGTTCCACGCCAAACTTAACACAGTTTGAAGGAAAAGGGTTCCACGCCAAACTTGACACAATTTGAAGGAAAGGGGTTCCACGCCAAACTTGACACAGTTTGAAGGAAAAAAGGTTCCACGCCAAACTTGACACAGTTTGAAGGAAAAGAAAATATCCACGCATAATTTATCAATAAGACAAATTTGAAGGAAAAGGGAAAAATAAACACGAAAGACAGGGTGACAGACACGACTGCTTTGGTAGGCGCCAAGTGAGTGGGACTTTGATTTTTTTTTGGTTTCCAAATAGAAATTGAACTTTAAGGATGCCAAACGAAATTGGACTTTGACCACAAGGTAAGACGACAAGACCTCGGGAAATGCATATGAGCATGAAGTAAACTTCGTGCTATGCTCGATATGAAATTGTATGATGCAAATGGTGCAATGATTGCAATGCAAATGCTGAGACCACAGGATAAGACTCTTTGGAGAGGTGCGGCTGAAACAACTGATTCCACAACACAGTGAACCTTGCCAACTATGCCCCTTGAAAGATATCCTGAACACAACTTCTATCACACTTGTTAGAAGTATCAAAATGTTGATCCTTTTGGGAAAGAGTGATAAGCTTTGTTTGGGGATTGCTTGAAGTAGACTGCCCCATGTTGAATGATTCTGAAGTGACTGATTGACTGGTCGCTTGAAATGCTTGCCCCAACTTGAGTCCTGAAGAAAAATCCTTTATGAATAACAAGATCTTTGATTGAAATATGCCCCTGATAGGACCACTAATCAAGTTTCTCAACTGTTTATAATTCCTTGAGAAGGAGTGCTTACTTGATAATAAAATATTCATTCGAAAATGTTAATTTTAATACAATGCTCAAGCACAAACTTTGGAATCAAAATCATTATTGGAATGATATTGGTGTAAAGAAAATGAATATACTGGCAAAAATGCACTGTTTATTAAGTCATGCAAAGTGCAAAGTGAAAAATGATGCAAATTGAAAAATATGAAAAAGGTATGATACCAAAGCAAATGATTGGCAAATATCTTGGGGAGTCAGCTTACGCCACCTTACTGCGATATACTTTCAAAACAAAGCTAGCTTCAATTAGGTCTTTGAAGGGTTGTAACGTGGTCTGGTTCACGGTTTATGAAACAAAAGGATATAAGGCTCAAAATTTAATTTTCACCCAACCCATTCTCCATGATGATCTTCAGTCCTACGCTCAATTAATTCAATCTATACATTCAAGTTATTTGGGATTTGTATGGACAATGATGGCTTAAGAGCCAAAGGATCATTGCATAGCAGTCATTGCTTATTCGCAACATTTGTTGGTTTATTTGATGAGGATTTTGGATCAGCTCATCTTTGTATTTGTTGAGGAATTTTGGTGACCTCTTTTTGATTTGATTCTTATTATCCTTAACTTTTGCCTGGACTGTATCTTTGAAGTTTTCAGTCCACCGGGATGATTTTATTTTTGCCTAAGTCGCCCTTTGGGTATTGACTTAGCGGCTTTTCGATTTGGACAATGACTGCCATCAATTTCCTCGACAATTGTACGAAGGAAAACTTGGACTTGAAATCCTTATTGAAAGGTGCAATGAATAATATTCCTGAAATTGAATGCATATTTGAATTAATTGAGAACTACCCTGCCCCGGGTTAAAATTATGGGTTTTTTCGTGTAGAAAGAAACTCCAACTTCTAGGCTCAAAGGGGTTGGCAATGGATTCACTTCCATATTTCTCCAGTGTTTGGGAGTGGAAACAATGCCTGTATATCATCAGCAAGGTTTTATTTTGAAAGCATACCATTCAACAATTTGGGTATTTTTCGCCATCCTCCCTCTAATCATTGCTTATACAATAGATGAATAAGAGATACAATGGTATATATTGTTTGGAATTTTTGAAAAATGAAAAGCATAAATAACGCGCAAATATGAAGGTGAATGAATTGATTCAAAAACATGCGATGCTCATTTCATTAAGATTAACATTAGAGAATAAACAAAGTCTTTAAACAAGTACACATAAGACAAACAAGGAAATTAAAACTGAAAAGAAACAAGGCCTAGTGTCTAATCAGTAGCAATGATGAGCTTTCCCGTCTGATCCACTGGCTTTAGGTGGTAACTTGTGATTCTTCGACCAACTCTTCAGCCACTTTGTTTTGGCATGGGATCTATTTCAACCTTGGGAACCTTTCTTGGTGTGAAGGTGAGCACGTCTCCCCTGACCAAGTCCTGAACTCGAGCTTGGAAAGCATAACAGTTCTCAATATCATGACCTGCAGCTCCTTCATGGAATGGGCAATGAAGATCGGTCCTAAATCCAGGTGGCAGAGGATTTGGAGGATTGAGAGGTCTAGTAGTAACAAGACCTTTTTTGCACAGTTCAGGGAAAATCTCAGCATACTTCATGGGAATAGGATCAATGGAAGCCCTGGGCCTGGGATTGCGAGTCTGATTCTGACCAGCATTCCTTTGTAGATGAGCTCGAGCTGATGGAGTATTAACCATAGGAGCAACCGCGGCTACTTGGGCTTCACCATACCGTTGTTGTCTGTAATAGGGTTTTCTTTCAGTGTTGACAGCATGAGTATCACCCTCTTTCTTCTTTTGAAAATTCCCAGAGGACTTTCTCGCAGCATTAGAAGCTTCAACACTTCCCAACTTGCCCTTTCTGATTCCTTCCTCTAGCCTTTCTCCAATAGTGACCAGGTCAGCAAAACTAGATGATACGCTACCTATCATCCTTTCCCAGTATAGAGGTTGAAGAGTGTCCATGAACAAACCAGTAAGCTCTTTCTCTGCCAAGGGAGGCTCAACCTGAGCAGCTAGCTCTCTCCAACGTTGAGCATACTCTTTGAATGATTCCTTTTCTTTCTGAGCCATGTTTTGAAGCTGACGGCGGTCACGCGCCATGTCCATATTGTATTTGTATTGTCGCAGGAATGCATCAAGCAGATCCTTCCAGCATTGGATACGGCTTTTCTCGAGTCCCATATACCATTTCAAAGATGCCCCACTCAAACTATCTTGGAAGCAATGGATGAGTAGTTTGTCTTTATCAGCATGGGCGGCCATTTTGCGGCAATACATGATCATGTGGCTTTTTGGGCAAGTGTCTCCCTTATATTTTTCAAATATTGGCATTTTGAACTTGTCTGGGATAACCAAGTTCGAAACCAAACACATGTCTGATGCAGCAGCGTTGAAGACATCAAATCCTTCAACAGCTCTTATCCTTTTCTCCAGAGTCATGCATTGTTCCCTAACATCCTCGATATTTCTAGCCTCTCCTTGTACTGAAGATGGTGGATTATGCACGAATGGAGGATTCATCTAAGCAGTTTGGGCAACAATATGCACATTGGGTTGAGAATCAGTGAACACTCCAGGTTCGAAAAAAGTGGATTTACCAGTCATCTGAGTAGTCACAAATGGCGGATTATATACTGGTGGCAATCCAAATTCTGGCCATGTGCTAGCGGGTCTTGAAGACTCTGCGTTAATGACGAAACTACTATCTTCAGAGGTGACGGTCTTCTGAGCTGGAGTGTCCTTAGTAGCCAAGACCTGGAGCATTTCCATGATCTTTCTCACACTACTCTTCAGGTCATCAATGTCTTCCCTGACTCGCTTGTTATGTTCTTCTTGTTCGGCCATTCTTCTTCATTCGTGGGCCCTAGTTCTGTATCTGCATGGAGGAATCAGCTTGACGGGTACTCAACAACTCTGAAGACGAGAACGAATGAACATGAGCGACTATGAATGCAAAATGAATGCAAATATGAACGCAATGATATGCAAATAAAACGTGAAACGGTGTTTAAACGTAAATTCAAGGTATCATAAGTCCAAATTACGGATGGAGGATACTCAGATTGCCTTCCTCACAAGGATTTTGCCAGTTAGGCTATAAAGCTAAAGGAATCCCAAAGTTAATAATCCCTATGGTTGTTCATCACACACGCCAGAAGCATGACGGTTGATTGACTCCACCATATGAATCTCTTTTGGGTGAGATCTTCATATCGAGCCACGCGAGAGGGAAGGCTCTCAGTGCCCCATACTACGCGATCATCGACACGAGGTTTAAAACAACGTCTCAGAGTTAAGGACCTTTCTCAATTGTTTGATGCACGTGTCAGCTTTATATATTCTTGACAGTAAATCAACTCCATTGAGTAAGTCTATTCCAAGTGAGGTTTTCGTATCGAGCCACGCGAGGGCGAACCCTGGTGCCCCATACTACGCAACCATCAACCGATGTTTTAACCAAAGGGTTCTAAAGGTCCTCAGAGTTGATGACCCTAATGCAAACAACTGAGCACACACGCCAAGGACTTGACGGTTGTCAGTATTCTCATTAGAATCTACTCCAAGTGAGGTTTTCGTATCAACAACCCATGAGAGTGGTTCTCTTAGGAGCCCATACTACACAATCTCGCTAACTTATGTTTGCACTCGAAAGCCCGGGTATAAAGCCTTTCACTCAAGTTTCAAAATATCGATCCAATAACCACAAGGTATAATATGGAAAGCGATAAAGAAAACGGTAAAAATAATCAAGTAAGTCATAAAGGTAAGCATACAAACAAGCGTGAAACAACCTAGATTAGGCTTGACTTGCATAGGGGTGAACCAGTCCCCAGCAGAGTCGCCAGCTGTCGTACCTCAAAAAATACGATCCTCGCGAATGCGGTCGCGGCTGGGCTGACTTGAGAGTCGCCACCTAATTTTATTTATTCCCAATGAGGGAAAGGGAAAATATAGATAAAACCCGGGAAGAAAGGATAAAGACAAGGTCATCGTAACCATTGTCGGGGTTCGGAAGTCGGTTATGCAGGGGGAAGGTATTAGCACCCCTTACATCCATCGTACTCGATGGGAACCTTCTAAGTTGTCACGCGCGAAAGGATGCCTATGCCTAATGAAATACTTGCTAAAAGAGGAAAAAGATTTAAATTTTATTATCTTTCTTTAGGAGTCAAATTGCACTAAAGACTATGGATAGTTTATTCCGATCCAACAAGCCAAGTGTCTTGCGACGGAATAATCGGAGCGAATAACGAGAACTCGTAATCCTCCTTTCTACCACTTAAGGCTCGTGGCGTACAATTTCTCTCATATTATTAAAGTGTTTTAATACCTAAGACCACTTGACGTTGGATCAAGGGTTTGGATTTAAAGAAACATTTTGGTAGGTCGATTGCGAGGCATAAAGCGATCGCGAGGGGTGAGTGCAAAATGGAAGTTAAGGGTTAAATGGTTACGCGAGAACGATTCCTAATACTATGCTAAGATGGAGCCGTTGAAGCTCGAATTAAACCGAAAGCGTTGAAATTTAGCTCTTTAACTGTCTTAGAATCGATTCAAATTTAGAATCATTCTATGAGAAGTCGAGCGTTACTTTATAATCAAATAATTATTTAAATAAAAGAAATGTGATAAAAAGAATATAATTTGTCTCATATTGATCTAAATGATAACGATTTGTCGAAATCGAACATTTAGATCGTTTGTTATATCATCGACCATAAAAAATAAAATAAAGTAGAAATAATAATAAAATAAAGAATTGGCCTCATATTTAATTTAAATAACGTCGATTTATTCAAAATCGAATATTTAAATATTTATTCATCGGCCAAAATAAAATAAATTGAGATAATGAGAAATAATAAGGAAAATAAACGTGTGGCCTCAAATTAGGGGATAACGTCGATTTATTAGAAATCGAATATCACCATTTATCATTGGCCGATTAAATAATAAAATCGATAAATAAAAATGGTTCTAAAATTAATTTTAAAACCATAAAATAATGGAAAGAGGGTCTCATATCAATTTGGACAACGTCGATAAAATCGAATGTCATAAATCGGATAATAATATCATAGACCATAAAATATAAATAAATTAATAAATTGATAAAATAATCGATAAAGAAAAATCGGCCTCAAATCGGTTTAGATAACGTCGCTAAATGGAATATCAATAAACCGAATTTTTATCATAGGCCCCAAAATAATAAATATAAAATAATGAGAAAATAATGAAATCGGTCTCAATTTAATGGATAACGTCGATTAAATAATCGAATATCACATTTTATCATTAACCAAATAAATCGAATAATCGATTAAATAATAATGAATAATAAAATTGAAAAAGGACTCATAACAACTTTGATAACGCCGATTTAGAATCGAATATCAAAAAGTCATAATTATTTCATTGGCCCCAAAAAAATAATGATAATTTAATTGTCAAAAATGAAAACCACTACAACTTCAACAACCCAAAATCAGTATGAAACTTAAACCTAAAACAAAATGACATAAATCTATAAAAATAAATAACTAAAACTAAAAGGGAGGTAAACCGAAGTTGTATAGTGGTGAAAAGTAACACATATGGGTCAAGACCGATCAAACTATTACTCGAAAAATAAAAAAAAAGTTTTAATGGGAGAACAAAATAACCAATGGAACAAAAGCGTGTTTCATCTCTTTTTAGAATATTCACTCACAAAAAGGCAACGATATCAAAACAGGGTAGCCAAACCCGACCTTAAAAATGAACGACGGCAGTGGAACACCAGGTACTCACGATGATCTCGAAGCTCTCACGGCATATTTCGAAAAAATTTCGATTCACTCGCTCGATTGTTTCTTCCCCACTCTCAGTCGCCTCAGCTTCTCAACGGCGGAATCAGGTCTCTCACGACAAGGGTTTCGGTGTATTTTCGGAGGGTTGAAGGTTCTGTTTGGTTGTTGTTTGCGTGAGGAGATTTATGGTTAATTTCACAATGGAGGAAGGGCGATTGGTGATTAGGGATTTTGGAGAATTTTGAGCAGATTTTCGGTTGGGTTTGTGTTTGTGAAGAAGGAGCGGCGGGTTGAAGAATGAAGAGTTGAAGGTGAAAATATGAAGGCTTGATTTGATGAAGGATGGTGCTTCAGAGAAGTTTTGACAAAGAAATTTTTCGTTTTTCTTTTAAAGCCTCCCCCCTTTTTCCATTGAAATGAAAATTTGTTATATAGAGGCATTCAAAGGGGGTAGAATTGGAAAAATGAGGAGAAATTGGTGAGCTGTGGAATCATTCCGTTGGAAAGGATCTTGGGGTGTGATTTATTGTGGGGACCTCAGGTTAGTGACTCCTTATCTCGTTTGTCTGTAGTGTCTTCTAGAAGGAGGTGGTCCCCTCTGAAATTTCACTGATATCACTTGATTTTTTACTGCCATTAATTTGTGAATTTCACTGTTGTGCTTTGATTTTTTATTGCCTTTGAATTTGTTGCTGCAAACTGAATTTTAATGCTGAGTTTGATTTTCGAACTTGTGATTCATTTGAACTTTGTTAGAGCCAAGAATTCTCATATGTTCTTCTTGCACCCTTGATACTTGCTGCATATGTCTGTTTTTTTGTAAAAACTCTTGTTCTTCATTTTGGTATTGCTTCAATTGCTGCTCACTTCAAAATGAACATGACTTTATTAACACCTTTGTACCCATATTCCGCAGGTCTCAACATGGCCGAATGACCAAAACCTTGGCAAGCTGATTATAATGTAGCCTTTGGCAAGTTGATTGTAGGGTCAAGCACCAAATGGCACTGTGAAGAGCTAATGCAATCTGGATTTTGCTTCAACTGAAAGCATGTTGCAGGGCGCAAAGCCTGGCCTCTCGAACGGGACTTTTGGTTACTCTGTCATGCACTTTAGTCAACGACGATGTCATAAATGGTGTAAAAAAACACGGCGTCTACTGCTTGTGTCAAGCTCAAATTGGTGACTCGAATTATGGTATTATGCACTATATTCCCTGCTTCTCTTCTTCTAATTTGCTGTTCTTCTTCATGTATATTTGACACTCACTCGAATTTCATATTCCATGATTCTCATTAGTACCTACCTTGCCTAGTTCTCGACAAACTTTTACCGCATTCATTTGTACTACTAGTGCAAACATGACATGCTTCGCTTGAAATTAGCTTTCTTTACATTTTTGTCCACTCTTAATGGATACTGATATAACGAGCTTCCTTGTGTGCAGCTGGTTGATGATAATAAGAAGAGTGCTAGTACTGTTGGATCCCGTAAATCTTTTTATCAAGTGGAAGGGATGGAGATAAACTAGGAGAAGGTCCTACACTTTTGACAGGCCCAACAACAACTTGAGACTGCTGCAAGAGGGTAGAAGGTGAAGCTAATGTCTGCCCTGGTTGATAGATACCAGGAAATGCTCCAGGAGCTGCCTGCGTCTGGGGGAAGGCGAAATGTTGTCCCTGGTGAGCGAGATTATATAGAAAAATAAGTTGCAAATTGGACATATCTTGGCTTGGTGCATATATTCACATAACAGAACCTTCACTCAGTTGTCCAGTTGTATAAAAACAGGTTTTTCTTTCAACTGAGATGCTGCGAGATTTTCATTACCAATGGAGCTTCTAGTATTCACCATTGGAGTAGGAGCATACCCAGTAGGCGAAGACATTAATGATCCAGAAAGAAATCTGGTACGAGCCATAATTCCTGTGTTTGTTCCATCCTTGAATTGTGGCAGAGAGAATTTGGCTCCAACAGCTGCAGTGGCGACTGGTAGATACATGTTGCCAGCTGATGGCTAGGTGGACTTGGATAATCTTCCTTGCACAATGACCTTCCTCAGGTAATCTCTTTCAGTTATAAATCCAGCAATTGATTTCTCCTCGTCTGGTTTCTCGATCAACAAATCTCTAACGTTGTTTTGGCTCCTTAATACAAACAGATGTAACGGACTCAAACCGTGAAAAGGTAGCAGGCTGCAATTGGGAATTCACCATGTGGACTTGTTGTTAAAACAACAACTTTGACTTTTTTTTTGCATTTGTGACTTCCTTACAATTGGTCTCATTTTCCATTTATTATTGCAAGTTTATTTCACTGCTTTTTCATGAACACTGATGTAACAAACTTCGTGGCTGGTTGTGTAACAGCTGATACACCAATAAACGGAAGAATATCAAGTATATGCTTGATAACTTTTCCTGGCAATATTTTAATAACAGCATAAGGCAGAGAAAATGGTTGCGGTTGACTACAACATTGGTAGTCCAGGGACACTCTATCAGAAGCTTAATGTCAATCTCATCTGTCACTCTTTCACTTAGCGCAATTATGCTTTTGAAATCACACCTTTTGACAATATGAAACCTTTAGGCCAATGGAGTCTATACAAATATGTAATACTTCTTTACCGTGATATGCAATGGAAAACTCATCACCTGAATTACTTGGATTATTAAAGAAAGGTTTTAGCTTAAACAACAAATTGGAAATTTGTTTGAATTATCTTGCAATAAACAAATATTTCCTCTTATGGCTTAAAAATGGACTCCAATCTTGGCATTGGACAAACTTGAGACAAGTTGAATTATCTTGAAAACAAAACTTGACATCCTTTGAATTTTGAATTATAAATTTAACATCAAACGAATGATGAGGACTTCAAAAGGTCAAAAGGTGAAACAAATCCCAAATTAACATCTAAGATTAACTTCACACGGTAGTCCCTAACTTTATAGATCATGATTTGAATATAGAACTTCTATGCATCACCCCTGAACCTTCTTTTGCAAACTTAGACCAATTTAAACAACGTGGACCATATCTCGATCAGATGACAGACTCAATATGAACCAAATTGTGAAATTGAAAATTCCTTGACACATATACACTTGAATTATGATGGACCTATTCTTCAATGTGAACCTCCTATCTTGATAGCCTTGACAAAACTTGATTAATCCTTGCAATACCCGATCTCAAATCAACCAGCAAGACAACAAACATGCATTTTTTGGAATTTTGTATAATAATTAGTAAGATGAAAATGATTAAACATGTAGGACAAATTTAGGGTATGACACTAAGCCGAAGCAAGCTCAAGCGGGCGGAAAGGTGTTTGCATTAGCAGGAAGGATACTACTAGTGCACACCGTTTGATTAAAGGTACATGCTTTATTAATAGTACGCCTTTAGTTACTATTATTGATATGGGAACGACTCATTCATTCATTTCTCTTGAGTGCGCTAAGCGTTTGAATTTGTTTATGTCTTCTTGGGGTGGTGAGATGGTTATTGAGACTCCTGCTTCAGGGTCGGTAACTATTTCTTTGGTGTGTGTAAGTTGTTCTTTGACCATGTATGGTAAAGATTTTGTTATGGATTTGGTTTATTTGCCGTTGGAAGGTTTGGACGTGATCTTGGGTATGAACTGGTTGCAATTTAATCGAGTTCATATAGATTGTTATCATAATTTAGTGAGGTTTCCTTATTTGGATGATGGTGAAGATGAGAGTTTCCTATCCACGAAAGAGTTGAAGAAAATTTTAGTGGATGAAGCTCAATTGTTTGGTTTGTTTGCATCGCTGTCTGTGGAGAGTGAAGTGGAGATAAGTAGGTTTCCAGTGGTGTGTGATTTTCCAGAAGTGTTTCCGGACGATATTAAGGATGTACCGCCAGAAAGAGAAGTTGAGTTTTCTATTGATCTAGTTCCGGGTACTAGACCAATTTCGATGGCACTGTATCGTATGTCAGCTTTAGAGTTGGTAGAATTGAAGAAACAATTAAATGACCTGTTGGATAAGAGGTTTTTTTAGGCCGAGTGTTTCTCCTTAGGGTGTGCCGATATTGTTGGTAAGGAAGAAGGATGGAAGTATGCGGTTATGTATTGATTATCGACAGTTGAACAAGGTGACAATTAAGAACAAGTATCCGCTTCCGAGAATCGATGATTTGATGGACCAATTGGTTGGTGCGCATGTTTTTAGTAAGATTGATTTGAGATCAGGATATCACCAGATTTGTGTGAAAGAAGAGGATATTCAAAAGATAGCTTTTAGGACACAGTATGGTCATTACGAGTATTCCGTGATGCCATTCGGAGTTTCTAATGCACCAGGTGTGTTTATGGAATACATGAATCATATTTTTCATGAGCAGTTCGTTCGATTTGTGGTTGTGTTTATCGACGAAATTTTGATTTATTCTAAGTCTCAAGAGGAGCATGAAGAGCATTTGAGAATTGTGTTTCAGACTTTGAAAGAGAAGCAATTGTATGCTAAGTTGTCAAAGTGCGAGTTTTGGTTGTCGAAAGTAAGTTTTCTTGGGCATGTTATTTCCGATGGTGGTATTAGTGTTGATCCATCCAAGATTGATGTGGTAATGCAATGGGAAGCTCCTAGATCGGTTACGGAGATTCAAAGCTTTTTAGGCTTGGCGGGTTATTATCGGAGGTTTATCGAAGGATTTTCAAAGTTGGCACTTCCGTTAACGCAGTTGACTTGTAAAGGAAAGGCTTTCATTTGGGATATTCACTGTGAAGAGAGTTTTATGGATCTTAAGAGAAGGTTAACAACGGCTCCGATCTTGATTTTTCCGAATCTGACGGAACCATTTGTGGTGTTTTGTGATGCTTCATTGTTTGGGTTAGGTGGTGTTTTGATGCAAGTTGGAAAAGTTGTGGCTTATGCTTCAAGGAAATTGAGGGTGCATGAAAATAATTATCCTACGCATGACTTGGAATTAGCAGCTATGGTTTTTGCTCTAAAGAATTGGAGGCATTTTCTTTATGGTGCAAGATTTGAAGTTTTTAGTGATCACAAAAGTTTGAAGTATTTATTCGATCAAAAGGAATCGAACATGAGACAAAGGAGATGGTTAGAACTTTTGAAGGATTATGATTTTGGTTTGAATTACCATCCGGGGAAGGCGAATGTGGTGGCCGATGCCTTGAGTCGTAAGTTGTTACATATGTCTGCATTGATGATAAGAGAATGGGAACTTTTGGAGAATTTTAGAGATTTGAGTTTGGTTTGCGAGATGACGCCGAGAAGTGTGAGACTTGGTATACTACATGTTGCGAATGATTTTCTTGCAACCGTTTGTGAAAAGCAAAAGTTGGACTTGAAATTTATCGATTTGATGATGAATGAGAATGAGTATTTCAAGGTTGATAGTTTTGGAGTTTTGAGATTTCGTGGTTGTATTTGTATTCCCGATGATGAGGAGCTGAAAAAGGTGATTTTGGAAGAGGGACACAAAAGTAATTTAAGTATTCATCCGGGAGCGAATAAGATGTATCAAGATTTGAAGAAGATCTCTTGGTGGTCCGGATTGAAGAGAAATGTAGCTCATTTTGTGTATGCGTGTCTGAATTTTCAGAAGTCTAAGGTGGAACATCAGAAGCCTAGTGGTTTGATGCAACCGTTAGATATTCCGGAATGGAAATGTGATATTATATCGATGGATTTTGTTACGGATTTTCCGAATACGCAAAGAGGTCATAATTCTATTTGGGTAATTGTGGATAGGATTACTAAATCTACTCACTTTATTCCGATTGATATTAGTTATTCTTTGGAGAAGCTAGCCGAGATTTATGTTTCTGTGATTGTGAAGTTACATGGAGTTCCTAAGAGTATTGTATCGGATAGAGATCCTAGATTTACATCGAGGTTTTGGGAGAGTTTGCAAAAGGCTTTGGGTTCTAAGCTGAGATTGAGTTCGGCTTACCATCCGCAAACGGACGGTCAAACTGAGAGGACAATTAAATCGTTGGAGGATTTGTTGTATGCTTGTGTGCTAGAGAAAGGTGGTGTTTGGGATAGTTATTTAGCATTGATTGAATTCACCTACAATAACAGTTTTCATTCGAGAATTGGTATGGCACCATTTGAGGCTTTATATGGATGGAGTTGTCGAACACCTTTATGTTGGCATGAAACCGGAGATGGTACAAAAAACAATGAAAAAGGTAGGCAAGAGATCTTCTCAAAGTAGGCAAAAGAGTTATCATTACAAGAGAAGGAAGGATCTTGAGTTTCAGGAAGGCGACCATGTGTTTTTGAGAGTTACACCGGTTACAGGTGTGGGTCGTGCTTTGAAGTCGAAGAAGTTGACTTCTCGTTTTATTGGGCCGTATCAGATTACTGCACGAGTTGGTGATGTGGCTTATCGTGTGGCATTGCCTCCGAATCTTTCGAATTTGCATGATGTGTTCCATGTTTCGCAACTTTAGAAGTATATTATGGATTCGTCGCATGTTATTCCTATGGACAAGGTTGAAGTAAGAGATAACCTTTCGGTGGAAACATTGTCGGTTAGGATTTTAGATCGTGAAATCAAGAAGCTAAGAGGCAAGGATATTGCGCTTGCGAAAGTAGCATGGGGAGGCGCAGAGGAAGGCAATATGACTTGGGAATTGGATAGTAGGATGCGAGAGTCGTATCCGGAGTTGTTTGAATCAGGTAATATTTTCGAGGACGAAAATTTCTAAAGTGGGGGAGAGTTGTAAAGCCCCAATTCGATAATTCCCATTTTTTGTTGAGTCTTTTATTTTATTTGGATAATAATTGTTTCATTTGTGAAATTATCATGATGATATGATATGTTGATGAATTAATGTGATATGTTGGTGTGATATGTGATTTTACCATTTAGTGAATTTTCGGGTAAAATTGGATAAGAGGGTATTTTATACTTTTCACAATTTTTATTAAGATTAGAAATTAGTAGAATAGAATTTGTGAGAGAAATAATATTTGGTTGGAAAGAAATAGAAAGAATAGAGTTAAGTGTAGAAATAGGAAGGAAAGAATAAGTAAAGAAAGAATAAGAATAAAAAGAAAGAAAAGTTGGTAAGAAAAGTGTTAGAGAGAAAGAGAATAGGAAGAAAAGGAGAAGAGAAGAGAAAGAGAGGAAAAGCTTGGATTCTTCAAGATTGCTCCTTGGAATCGGAATAATCGGGTAAGGGTGATACAAATTGTTATCTTGATATTGTATATGATTATGTATGTGTTTGATTGGTTGGATTTTGATTTTGGAAAGTTTAGAGAAGATGAATAGTTAGGGTTTTAGTGAAAATGTGAGAAAATGATGGATTAATCGGTTAGAAATCGTTGTAATCGAAGTATGATGTTAGATATATGCTTTAGATCATGTTTATGGAACTATTGTGGAGATTAAGAAGGTTTTGGTAGGTCTGTTCGTAGTTGAGAAATTCTGGAAATCGCAGTAGTCGCTCATCGAGCTATCCCTCGCTCATCGAAAGTTCCAGGGATTTTCTCGCTCAGCGAGCAAGAGGGCGCTCAGCGAGCCTGTAGGTTTTTGAGAAAATTGTGTTTTTAATCCGTAGCTTTAGTTTCAGTTATCCATTTTTAGTGTTCCTTATATTGATTCGAAGCTAGAGACGTGTAGAAAATAGTGATGCCAAGAAATGTAATTATTAGCCGACTTTCACCCGAATTTTTCGATAAAACGTAAATGAGTTCATTATGGAATTGTGGGTTTGATGTGATGTTATGGCCGTTGGGCAAATGAATACATTGCTTGAATTGTATGCAAAAGTATGTTAATTGAATGAGTTGAGTGCATAATTATGTGTGAATAATGTATGCATTTTCAAGAATGTCATGTGTCATTTTTCATGTAAAGCATAATGTATGCATTCTTGTGTTGTGAGATTCTTTAAGAATCCGTTGTAGCATTGTGTGCTCATGTGGAGTGTGAGCGATGACTACAACACGAACGTATGCCCATGTGGGGTATGCGCGATCGGATTGTGTGCCCATGTGGGGTGTGAGTAATCCAGAAACATCATGTGCCCGTGTGGGGTGTGAGCGATGGGTGGTTTATTCACATTGATTTTGTGCCCGTGTGGGGTGTGAGCAATCGGGTTGTGTGCCCATGTGGGGCGTGAGCAATCCATAAACATTGTATTCCCATGTGGGGTGTGAGCAATGGGGAACATCGTATGCCCGACGAGGAGTTACTTTAGGTAACAAGCGATGATTCCATTTGGTTCCTGAGTGAACTTGCTGAAAGGTTGAGTCAAAACCGCATTGCATCTGCATAGAGTCGTGTGTCGGTCTCTATGAGTTGCATTTTATCATTTTAATTATGATATTCAGAAATAAACATGAATGTGCATATGTTTATTTGGAGTATTTTGGAGATGATAGTATGTGTGATGAAACATACTTGTTTGTATATATGCATGTTTGATATATGTATATGTATGTGTCGCTCCCACCAAATGACACCCGTTAAGAGGGGTACAGACGTGAACGGTCGGCGAAAGGAGAAGAACACACAAGGGTGAACTCAAAAGAAAAGAGTCTCCAGCTAGGCATTTTTATCCCGGAGGAAAGGTAATGCTGCATAAACTTGAGAAAAGAATGGATAAGACGGTCGCGAACCAGAGAAACTAAGAAAGGGGGTTGGTTACAACCTGGGAAGGTATTAGCACCCATATTGTCCGTCATACTCGACGAGATCCACGCTTGAAAGATTTGTGTTTAAAGGGGTAGTGTCAGTGCTATCTGTGTGCAAAAGCTGGAAAAGAATGCAAGTGTCAGTGCAAAAGAAATGTTAAGTGTATAAGATAAATGTCAGTGGGAGGAAAGAATGTGAAGCTCAAGACTATGAGGCTTAAAAGAATAAAACTGGAAGAGGAGGGAATATACAGAGACTTTTGTTCGATAACTGTTAAGTTATGCCTACATATCCTCTCGTGCAATGAGGAAGTCAGAACACCGTAGTTCGACTCAAAGAGACTGGAAGATAAATTAACTTGTGAACTGCTTACATGTCTATGCTCAAGTGTATGACCTGTCTGGCTCAGGTGCAAACTGGCTTGCATTAGACGGAAGAAGCAAGTTCTCGTTTGTGAGTGAATGAGATGAGAAAAGAATCCCGAAGGATACGATTATTGTTTGTTTTTGATGTTTTCAGTCTTTTATTGCTTTTTGAAGTTTGTCATAAGAAAATGAGCTTAAGCCTAAACCAAGGTTTAGTAAACTCATCACATCCTCCCTCTGATTAGGGGTAATGAGAATACCTTAAGTATGAAGTAAGCACCTCACACTTAGCCACCATGATGTAGGATTAAGATCATTAACCTACTTGCATTTATTTAGATGTTTTTGGAGTTTTTGTTTAGTGTTAAGTAATGATTTAAGCCATAATCAAGGATTTAATGGACCCATTACACCATCCTAATAGAAGGATAATAGATGAGAACATTTAAGCTGAGGAAGGCTCCTCAACTTAATCCATGATTAGGGATTAACCTCATGACAAAACAAGGCCTTTATTAAAGTGGATTTTAGTTAATGGTAAGATGAAGAAATGGATTTTTATGATTTGTAAGACAACTTGAGGGGGACTTGTCCATTAACACTAGGTTAGTCCTTCTTAACCAGTTAAGGAAGAATTAGAACCCTAATGCAAGGCCCAAGTTACAAGTCTGATGTCTTAGTGATTATTAAGTGAATTTATTAAAGGAATTAAACACATTAAGGGTTTAATACTTAGGATTAAAGTTATACACTCCATCCTAATAGAAGGACACAGGCATAACCCTAATCACAATGCCTTAAAACCTTTAAGGTTTAGTCCTTGATTAAGAGGTGAGAAGAGAAGACACAAAGATGAAACAAAGGTGAAACTAATGGGGGACTAATTAACCCTAATTTTCTTCATGCTTGGGTATCCCTAGGGTTTGTGAGGCTTGCAAAAGATCTTCAAGAGAAAAGCCACCAATGGAAGAAGCAGATGAAAGGAGGGAGAAGCAGAAGAAGCAAGTCAACTTACTTCACTTAAGAAGATAAGTTGCTTGAAGAAAGAAAGTGAGAAGGAGCATGAATGAGCAAGCTCATTCTAGTACACAAGTAAAATGCAGAAATGATGCATAAGAGAAGATGAGAAGAGATTATGAGAAGTGAAGGCAAATTCCCTTCTCAATGACTTACCACCTGAAAAGTTAGCAACAAGGAATAAAATGAAATGAGAATGAGATGAAATGCAATGATGAAAACCAAAACCAGAGGCATAAACATGATGTTAATGATGCCAATAGATGATGCAAACACATGTCAAGAGTTGTGGATGATCATACAAGGATGAGGATGCAAATGGAGCATGCTTTGAACCATAAAAGTTCATTGAAGTTTATGAAATGGAATGAATGCATAACATGGAAAATGAATGATGCAATGATCAAACATGATTCTAATATGTCCTAAGATGTCTTAGGAGTCATGTGAATGTGTAAAATGTCATGGCAAGTTCATGAATGCAAGCAAATGAAAGGTGGATGCAAATGAGGGCAAGAATTAGGGTTTATGCACAAGACACAAAGCAAAATTCAAAATCATAAGCAAATGACAATATAAAAAATTGAAAATGGGATCAAAAGAACCCTAACCCTTCATAAGTTCACTGCCCAAAGGAGGGGACCTAACTCTTAACCTAATGGGAGTTATGATTTTCTCAAGTTTGCTAGGGTTTTAAGACACCTCAAAAGGAAAAATGCACATCAAATTGAAAATGAAAGATGAATTCAAAAAAATTTTACCCTAGAAACTACATGATATGAAGAATGAAATGCAAAAAGAACCAACATCAAACTCTTCATGGTTAGGCAGAATGAATTTTTCTAAGTTAGGACCAAAATATTGCCTTTTAAGAACTTTAATTCCAAAGAAAAATGTCAAAATATGTCAAGAACCAAAAAGAAATTTGTTTGAAGAGTTTGATAATGTTCCTAAATGTATCAAAATGCAATGTGAATTTTTTTGTGATTTTTAGAAACCTAAATGCTATTTTAATTAATTAATTCTCATTAACTAATTAAAATAAACATTTAAATATTTTTAAAATACGAAAATTATGCAAAAAATAAAAATAAAATTATTTTCAGAAAGGGAAAAATATTTTAAGGTATGATGCAAAAAATGGGATTTTTTAGAAATGATTTGCTATTTTAAATAAAATGAGAAAGAAAATGCAATGAAAATGAAATAAAAATCAAATTAAATGGAAAGTCAACTGATCCAAAGGCTGGGATTTGAACCTAGGGCGCGGGAATTGACTTGGCGCGTGATCTGAGGGTCCACATTCAAATTGGCATATTTAAAATTAAACCCTAATTAATTAAGTTAATTAAGTGGATTAGGGTTAAGTGGGATGATCTGAGCCATTGGACGCTCGCGGGAAAGAAAATCGTACGCTCTACATTCAAACTAAGCCCTA
Source organism: Lathyrus aphaca (assembly GCA_963966055.1). Taxonomy (NCBI): domain Eukaryota; kingdom Viridiplantae; phylum Streptophyta; class Magnoliopsida; order Fabales; family Fabaceae; genus Lathyrus; species Lathyrus aphaca. Next base: position 170,704,701 of record OZ014523.1, read on the forward strand.
ATCCAGATTAAAGCATTAATGACTCTCAGGTGGCCGGAAATGACCTCCGGTCATCTTCTCTGGCCACCTCTCCCCTGAGATTTTTCTAAAATCCTCCCCGGGCCAAATCAAACCCCCCAAATCTCCAGAAATGATCTCCAAACCCCATAGAACAAGAATCCAACATCAAACTTCATTTATTTTTCATCAACAACAAGATTCGAACAAAAAACCTAAAACTGAACAAAATTTCAGAACATGCATACACACTCAAAACTCAACCATTTTTCACCATTCAAGGTTCATTGTGATCAGTGGAACACACTCTACCATTCTATAACTAAAGAAACAAGTTCTGGAAAAAAGTTTCAAGAAGATACCTGAGATGGAGCTTTGCCAATGGAGCTGTCTGGGCCTTCTGCTTGATGCAAACAACCTCCTCTAACCTCCCTTGAGCTTCCTTGATGCTTGGCTAAAGTGTTTGTGTCCTTTCTTTGAAGTTCAGTGAAGCTCAGTTCAAAAGGGGACAAAATTGTATTTGGTGTGTGGTGGCTTTTAGGGCAAAGTAAGGGGTGGTTTGTGATCAGTGATGGATTTGAAGATGAATGGTGGAAGAAGTTTTGAGAATAAATGGCTGAGTTATGGGATTCGATAGAAAATGCAAAAGAGGGAGTTTTTGTGAACTACTGTGATGTTGTGGCTTCAGGCTTGCTTCTTGTGTGTTTTGAGTTCCATTTTGTCCCCATATCAAGTTGTGATAGGTCTGTGGAGTTGGTGTGGGCTATGCTGATTGGTATGGCCTTCTTGCAAAAAAGTCAACAAAGTTGTACTTTGAGGTATGGGATGGTTCAGTCCAAGGACAAAGGCATGTCTGGTGCAGGTGTGATCAAGGAGAACATTGAAGTGAGATTGAGGCAAATCAGCAAGTGGATTGAAGCTTATGGGGGGTTTTGCAATTTTCATTAAGTTTGGCCCTTTCTTGATTTCTTCATGCACAAGTCATGAAACTTGGAAATTCTTGGGCCAATTCTGAGTTTTAGGCAATGTATTATGATGTTATGATGTGTAGAAGTCCATTTGAAGTCATAAAAATGCTTGGCATGAGAATTTACAAGTTTCCCTCTTTGGTGTAAAAGTGAAATTTATGTGATTTTTCCCAACTTTGACAAGCCATAACTTTTGTTCTAAAATGAATTAGAATGTGTTCTTGTACTTTTTGAAAATGGGAGGATTCAATCTACAACTTTCATGACCAAGAATTTTTCATTTGAAGTATTTTTGGATCAAAAAGAGGAGGTTGAAAAACTTTCCCAAAATGGCAAGTTTACATTACAAGTCACTTTCCCAAAATGGCAACTTTGCAAATGGCTTGAAATTCTTCAATTTTGTGAACTTATAACATCTTCTAAGATCAAATAAAGATCATACACATTCAAAATGATGGAGAATATCCTTTGGTTGGGTGATTGGGGGCCTCAAATGCCCTGATTTTGCACTAACTTGCACAAGAAGTCATCTTTTGATCAGATGCCTTCCCCTTTGAATTTCTTCATGAAAATTGGTATGTATGATCCTTATACCATATAGAGACCAATAGAAACAAGAATGACCAAAAACATTGGAGTTATGGCCTCTGAAACCAAAACCCTAATTTTGGGTCATCTGTGCAGTTAAACCTGGCTCTGCTTCCATGCCTTCCTCAGTTCTTGTGATTTTTGACTTCCTTGATCTTTGGAGGATAGAATATGATGCTTGAACAATACATGGACCCTCTTGAGATGATTAAAGGCCTTTGGAGTGGCTCAAATGGCTCTTGGATTGCTCAGATCACAAACCCTAGGTGCAGATGACTTTGAACTAATGCAGTGAAGCAAAAATGCAATGTGAGATGATATGATTGAACTTATGCAAATGAAAAGAATCACAAGCCATGGTAAAATGAGTGAGGGAAAATTTGGGGTGTTTACAGCTGCCCCTATTCAAACATTAGTTAGCTGTGCAGGATGTAAGCAACGACTTAACAGGCAAACAAGATAACTTGTGGTTGAATACCAAAGACAGTCCCAAAATTTGCACTCACTGAATGAAGAAGAAAAGGGATATAGATTGTGAAAGAAAATAAAGTATGATTATAAAGTGTGGGCGACGGAGGACGACCGTCGAGCAGGGGACGACTGCTGGGGATAAAGCGATGACGGGGACCGCCGACATGCTGGGGAAATAAAGCGATTATGATGGGGACGGCCATCAAGCAAAGAAACAAGACTTTATGGGGATTAAAGGTAAATGACGGGGACGACCATTGGGCTGAAGAAATAAATGATGAGGAACGGTCATCAGCGGTGAAGGACGATCACTTAGCAGGGGACGGCTGCTGAAAATATCGCGACATAGGACGAATGCCGGATAGAAAAGGTCGACGATGGGGACGGTCATCGGATAAGCATGATGAAGGACGATCATCGAGAGGTGAAGGACGATCACCTAGAAGGGTACGGCTGCTCTCGGGGTTTATCATGACATAGGACGAATGTCTGATTACAAGATCAACGATGGGTACGGCCATCAGATAAAATGATGAAGGTCGATCATCAAGAGGTGAAAGACGATCACCTAGCAGGGGACGACTGCTAAAATTATCACGACATAGGACGAATGTCGGATAGGAAGGGGTTCTAATGAATAGAGACTCCGCTGGGGATGACGAAGGACGATCATCAAAAAGGTGAAGGACGATCACCTGGCAGGGTACGACTGCCGAAAGTATCATGACATAGGATGAATGTCAGATAGAAAGGAAATAGTTTATCAAGATTTGCCGGGAATTTTTCTGGGGAATGGTAGACACAGAAGAGTGTCTAATTTCAAAAAAGGCATAAGTGTCTGACACGGTGTATAGATTAAAGATGCGGACGAACATCCTTAAGACTATGATACGGACGAGTATCAGTAGAAACAAACGCTTGACGCATGTTCAGAGATGATGATACGGACGAGTACCAACTAGTTAACAAAGAACACGGACGAGTGTCGACTCTGAGGGGATTTAAGTGGCGTATATAAGATACGGACGAGTATCTGTATGAGTAAAAAGTGATGAGTGAGACATAGACGAGTGTCTAACTTGCTGTGGAGAGCACGACACGGACGGGTGTCGGAAGAAGTGTATTATAAACAAGTATTTGGTATACAAAGTATTTAGGCAACTATGCTGGGGAAGGTGACACGGACGGGTGTCAGGGAATTGTATATGTATGTATCTGTCTGTAGAGAACGTTCAGGCGACTTTTACTGGGGAATGATGACACGGACGAGTGCCAAAAGGAGCATGCATCTGTATTTGTGAGTGTAAAGGAAATGCTTTGATATTCTGCCGGGGAGTTTGGGAAGTATTTTGTATATTGTTGATGGAATGTCAGTATTTACGAGTGTTTGGTTCGACACATGGCTTATGATTATGCAATATGTTTATTTTTTGCCGTAATGCTCCGTATTAGACAGAATGCTACGCTCTGGGGAAATATGATGCGAATGCTATGATTGTGCAAAAGATACCAATCCGGGATTCGGATCCCGTCGCTGTGAAGATCTTTGACTGATTTGCTTGAAGCGATGTCCCAGCCGGGGATGGGACCATTGGTAGATCTGATATATAAGACTCTGCTTGGGGAAAATAAGTCACTGATGGACCCATCTTGGTGATGAAGAGCCCGGCTGGGGCCTGCGGGAGCTTCCGTCACTTTGTTGTGAGATCTTCAGGCATTGCTCTTCTGGATAGAGGCTGGAGCTTCGCGGGGAGATGATTCCCTATCTAACACTTGGCTGAGGAGGAATGATGACTGGCAACTCATCTGGTGGAGAAAGAATCTCTAGTGCTATTTGGAGGATGTGATGAGTAAATAATGATTCGGCAGCTTGTTGGGGAGAAACTTTCATGCCCCGTATTGCACTTTGACTACCTACAATCCTACCATGACAAAGAAACGTACAAGTATCCCGAGGTGTCCCTTACTGGGTTCCATCATAGGAGTTTAGACACTCCCAGGAGCAAATATATTTCCTTTAAGCAAGTAATTTATAAAAGACGCATCTGTACTTATGCAATCAACATCTTAAGGACATCGGACATTTTGCAAATGAAAATAAAATGTACGAGACGGAATATGACTAAAAATCTGATTTTATTAATTTGTGTGCCCTGAATTGGCAAGATACAGTCAAAGAAACAGATCCCCTGAAATGAGGAGATTGTTACAAATTGAGAAACAAAAAGATGCTGGCAATGTTGATGACGCTTCAAGGAGCTTCCCTTTTGCTATGACTTGTATGACATTGACGTTCTTCTCATCCTGCTTTTGAAGAAGGCTGATTCTGACCGAAGCTTGAACCTTTCAAAGCTTACCACATTGTAAGTGATATAGACGAATTCAGAATGCAGTTATTCGCTTATTCCCTTGTTTTGCGTGGATCGCCCTTTCGGTTTTCAATCCACCGGGATACCCATTTTTGCCTGAGTTGTCCAATGCGGCTTTTCAACTCACCGGGTGTACATCTTTTTATTTATTTTCCCTTATTTTTCCCCGAGTCTTTTATTCTGTTTTTGACTCGCCGGGATGCCCTATTTTTGCCTGGACTTACATTCTGTTTTTGTGTCCAGCGGGTCGTTTTATGCGAAGTATTTTTTAACTGCATCTGAATTTACCGGGGACAGGAAGTCTTTACCATCCATAGTACTGAGCATCAGTGCTTCACCAGAGAAAACTTTCTTTACTATGAACGGACCATCATAATTCGAAGTCCACTTGCCCCTGTGGTCTTTATGAGGAGGAAGGAGTCTTTTCAGCACAAGGTCTCCTACTTGGTACTCTCGAAGTCTAACTTTCTGATCGAAGGCTTTCTTCATTCTTTTCTGATACAGCTGCCCATGACAAATTGCAGCCAATCTATTTTCTTCGATCAGACTAAGTTGTTCGTATCGGGATCAGACCCATTCTGCCTCATTCAGCTTAACATCCATTAATACTCGCAAGGAGGGTAATTCAACTTCAACAGGTAGGACCGCCTCCATACCATACACAAGCTGATACGGTGTTGCCCCAGTGGATGTTTTGATTGACGTTCGGTACCCATGCAAGGCAAACGGTAGCATTTCATGCCAGTCTTTGTAGGTGACCACCATCTTCTGTACAATCTTCTTGATATTCTTGTTAGCTGCCTCTACAACGCCATTCATCTTTGGCCTGTAAGGAGAAGAATTGTGGTGTTGGATTTTGAAGTCTCGACATAGCTCTGCCATCATTTTGTTGTTCAAGTTGGAACCATTATCAGTAATGATTCGCTCGGGAACTCCATACCGACAGATGATATCTCTCTTCAGGAATCTGGCTACCACTTGCCTGGTGACATTTGCATAAGAAGCTGCTTCAACCCACTTGGTGAAATAATCAATGGCTACCAGGATGAATCTGTGGTCATTTGAAGCAGTCGGTTCAATCTTGCCAATCATATCAATGCCCCACATGGCAAAGGGCCAAGGTGAAGACACCACATTCAAAGGATTTGGAGGCACATGCACTTTATCCGCATAAATCTGGCATTTATGGCATTTTCTGGCATAGGCACAACAGTCTGCATCCATTGTGATCCAGTAATCGCCTGATCTCAACAACTTTTTAGCCATAGCATGCCCTCCAGCATGGGTACCAAAAGATCCTTCGTGCACCTCGTGCATCAACAAGTCTGCTTTTGTCTTATCAACACATCTGAGAAGTACCATATCAAAGTTTCTCTTGTATAAGGAACCGTCAGTATTCAGGAAGAAACTCCCAGCAAGCCTTCTTAATGTCTTCTTATCATTGGAAGATGCCCCGGATGGGTATGTTTGATCCTCCAAGAAGCACTTAATGTCATGGAACCAAGGCTTATCATCTTTAACAACATCCGCTGAGAACACGTATGCTGGTCTGTCAAGTCTGGATACTAAAATCCGAGGCACAAAGTTGGCAGCTTGAACTTTGATCATGGAGGAAATGGTAGCCAGAGCATCTGCAAACTGATTTTCATCTCGAGGGATATACTCAAGCTTAACTATTGTGAAGAAAGTCAATAACCTTCTTGTATAATCCCGGTAAGGTATCAGATGATCTTGGTGGGTGTACCATTTGCCATTGGTTTGATTAATTACCAGAGCTGAATCCCCGAACACAGTCAAAGTCTTGATCCTGAGGTCAATAGCTTCCTCAAGACCCATAATACAAGCTTCGTATTCAGCTTCGTTGTTGGTGCAGTTAAAGGCGAGTTTTTCCGAGAAAGTCATGTGAACTCCCTTAGGCGTAATGAGTACTGCACCAACACCACGACCATTCATATTAACATCCCCATCAAACATCATAGTCCATTCTTCTTCTGGGTCAGGCCCTTCAGTGTGAACAGGCTCTTCATGATCTCTTTCTTTTATGAACATGATGTCTTCATCAGGGAATTCAAATCTCATAGGCTGGTAATCATCAATGGGTTGCTCTGCAAAATAATCAGATAATACACTGCCTTTGATGGCTTTCTGAGATGTGTATTGAATGTAATATTCTGTGAGGATCATTTGCTATATTGCAACCCGTCCAGTAAGTGCTGGCTTCTCAAAAATGTACTTAACTGGATCCATCTTGGATATCAATAAAGTAGTGTGGGTCAACATATACTGTCTCAGTCGGCGAGCAGCCCACGCTAAAGCACAGCAAGTTTTCTCGAGCAGTGAATAACGTTGTTCACAGTCGGTAAACTTTTTGCTCAGGTAGTATATTGCATACTCTTTTCGACCAGACTCGTCATGCTGGCCCAGCACACACCCCATTGACTCTTCTTATACTGTCAAGTACATGATTAGAGGTCTTCCTTCAACTGAAGGCATAAGGATCGGAGGCTCTTGTAAATATTCCTTGATTTTGTCAAAAGCCCTCTGGCAGTCTTCGTTCCACCTGACCGTTTGTTCTTTTCTTAATAACTTGAACAAGGGCTCACAGGTTGCTGTAAGGTGAGATATGAACCGTGAAATGTAGTTCAATCTACCTAGAAACCCCCGAACTTCTTTTTCGGTCTTCGGTGCAGGCATTTCTTGAATGGCTTTTACTTTATCAGGGTTAACTTCAATCCCTTTCTCACTTACAATAAATCCCAGCAGCTTACCGGATCGCACCCCGAATGTGCATTTGTTGGGGTTTAACTTCAATTGGTACTTCCTCAGACGCTTGAATAGCTTCAATAGATTCACCAGGTGGTCTTCTTCTGTAAGGGACTTGGCAATCATGTCATCCACATAACATTCAATTTCTTTGTGGATCATGTCATGGAATAATGTTACCATAGCCCGTTGATAAGTGGCACCAGCATTATTCAGTCCGAATGGCATCACCTTATAACAGAACGTGCCCCAGGGTGTGATGAAAGTTGTCTTCTCCATGTCTTCAGGTGACATCTTGATCTGATTATATCCTGAAAAATCCATCCATGAAGGAGAACACCGAGAATTGAGCCGTATTGTCGACCAATACATCAATATGAGGTAAATGGAAGTCATCTTTCGGGCTGGCTCTGTTCAGGTCCCGGTAATCCACACACATCCTCACCTTGCCATCCTTCTTAGGCACAGGTACAATGTTAGCAACCCACGGCGGATAGCTAGTCACAGCAAGGAAACCGGCATCCCACTGCTTTTGTACCTCTTCTTTTATCTTCATTGCCATATCTGGGCGAGTACGACGCATCTTCTGTTTTACTGGCGGACAGTCTTCTTTCAGAGGCAACTTGTGCATAAAAATGTCGGTGTCCAATCCTGGCATATCCTGATAAGACCAAGCAAAAACATCCACATACTCCCGAAGCATGTCAATCAGTTGTTCTTTCACCGAATCTTGCAGACAGGCCCCGATCTTAACTTCTTTCAAGTCTTCTTCTGTACCAAGATTAACCGTCTCAACCTCCTCCTGGTGAGGGCTGATAACCTTCTCTTCTTGCCTTAACAACCTGGCTAACTCTTCAGGTAGCTCATAATCTTCTTCAACCCCTTCATCGGCTTAATTAATCGGATTTTCAAAGTCATACAAAGTCATAGCAGTGTTGTTGTCAGTGCAGTCTAGAGGGCACTTTCTGCAAGGGTTTAGATTGGTTTATTTTAGTGATCAGTTTTATCTTGCTTAGAAAAAGTGAAAATGAAGCTATTTATTTTGAAAAACATTGCCATTTTATTTTTGTACAAAAAATGAAAAATGAAAAACAGTGAGCGAAAAAAAGAAAAGACTCATTTGCGAAAGGTGTCCTGACATTCATTAATTGATCTTTGCACAAAATACAAGATGGCCCAATTACAAAATGAGTCCTGACATCTTGGGCAAGATGCAGGACTTGATGCATGCTCTTAAAGTACAGGAAATAATAATTACTCTGCAGGAGTAACCCTTATAATTTCCTGGGAAGACCAGTTTGAGACATGGCTCCCCGGGGTCCTTGGACGTATCCAGCTTTCCAGGTTGCGCTCGTCTTCCGACTCATCTTCCAAGATATTCACAGCATCCGGGGTGAGAATCCCCCCGCTAATAAACTTAGGCTCCTTCGCAGCCTCTGGTTGATCTTGTCGAGTTGGTTTGTAACCCAACCCGAATCGGTCTTCTTTCTTTTCCACGGGCAGCAGCTTGCCCCAGCCTTGGGCAGTACCTTCCTCAACAACCTTCCGGGCTTGCTGATATGATGTGATGGAGGTCCCAAGCACAACAAATGTTTCATTAATATTAAGGGCCTCAAACCCTTGGCTCATGGTTTCATGAATCTCGCCATCCATCTCAATGTATTTGAAAGTAGCCAGCTGGCTAACAAAAATATCCTCCTCCCCACAAATGGTAATGACTTGGCCTTCCCACTCGAATTTTAACTTCTGGTGAAGGGTCGACGTCACGGCGCCAATGGCGTGTATCCATGGTCTACCCAATAGATAGCTGTAGGCAGGCTGTATATCCATCACGAAGAAGGTCGTTTTGAAAACCTGTGGGCCAATCATTATTGGTAACTCTATCTCTCCCAGAACTGATCTTTTAGAACCGTCAAAGGCTCTCACTACCAAGTTACTTGGGCGTAGTGCCAACCCATCATACTCCAGCTTCACAAGGGCTTTCTTGGGCAGGACATTGAGGGATGACCCTGTGTCCACCAGTACGTGAGAAAGAACTACACCCTTACACTCCAAGGTAATGTGTAAAGCCTTGTTGTGGTTGTGACCTTCCATTGTCAAATCAGTGTTGGTAAATCCTAGTCCATTACTAGCGTTAACATTTCCAACCACAGCCTCTAACTGATTGACGGTAATCTCCTCCGGCATATAAGCTGCATGCAGGACTTTCAATAGTGCGTTCCGGTGGGCCTCGGAGCACATTAGCAATGATAATATGGAGATCTTGGAAGGTGTTTGGTGAAGCTGGTCTACCACCTTGTAATCACTTTTCTTTATGATTCTCATGAATTCATCAACCTCTTGATCAAAAGGAGTCTTCAAAGCTTCTTTAGCAACTGGTTCTTCTTGCACCATACTCTTCCCTTTTGCCTTAGCAGCAGCTTCTGCTTCGGAAATGGGTCTTGGAATTTGCGAGGCAAAGAGATGTCCGCTTCTAGTGAAGCCTCCGCCTCCCCCCACATTGTCTATCTGAGGTGAAGAAGTTGATGATTCTAAAGCGATTTTCTGCCCCTCGTAGTATAGATCTGAGCCATAATGCCAAGGGATGGCATTACTGCTTTCGTAAGAAACTGGTCCAGGCACTGTGATAGTGACTGGGCTGATAGCAGCTGCAGAAGGGACCACAATGGTGTGTGGATCATAGTATATGGTGACTGGTGCTCTGACAGGAGTGGCATTTTGTGAGTTGTTGGCAGGAACATTTGCAGGGTCATAGTATATGGTAACCGTTGAGACGCTTTCATCAATTGTTGTTGATGTTGTAGAAGGCACTGTTGACTGAATGGGTGTTGAAGTTGTAGCAGGAATGGTGACTGAACTTGTATCCGTTGAAGTGATTGATTGAATAGTTGTTGGAGTTGTAGTAGAATCCGTTGGAACAATGGTTGCTGACGTTGTATAAGTATCTGTGATTGCTGGTGAAGGAATTGTTGGGTTTGTAGGCGCCGTTGTCGTAATCTGAAGGATACCATCCTTAATAAGACCATCTATGCCGTTTCTCAGCCTTTCACACCCGTTGACTGCAATATTGCAATACCCACAGCCGAGCTCACACCTAGGGAACACTTGGCATTCTAAAACCTGGCTTTGATTTCAACCAAAGGCGTTTGAATCTGTGAAACACCGGTAATTAAGGTGTATGGTTGGCCTTCCTCAATAGCATTAATCCTAGGCCCGTTGTGACTAGGCATTGGATTTCTTGTGACATTTGGAGGAGGCGCAAAGTTGAGAGCTTTTGAGTCCACCAGGTCTTGGACTTTCATCTGTAAGGCCCTGCATTTTTCAGTATTATGCCCCGGTGCATTTGAATGGAATGCACACCTGGCATTGGCGTCATAGTTCTTTGGGAGATTGAGGGGATCTGGAGGTGCCAATGTCCTTAACTCAACCAGGTTGAGCTTCAGGAGTTGTGGCAAGAGTGCAGCATACGGCATTGGGATTGGGTCAATTACCCTGTTTTCTTGTGATGGTGTTTGCTGGAAAGGACGCTGTTGTTGGTTGTTATTGTTGTTATTGTAGGTTCTCTGTTGCGGATACTGAACTTGTTGTTGATACTGTGGTTGTTGTTGTTGAGGATATGCTGATTGTTGAGGAATCGGAGCTGGAATGGTAACAGCTGCTACTGACCGGTGAACATACTGAGGTCTGCCCCTGCTTGCATGAATGGAATTGGTATCACCGGCTCTTCGGGGTCCCACAAAAGGCTTTTTGGGATTACTGGATGAACTTGCACCACTGCCGGAAATCTTGCCCATCTTTAAAAGGCTTTCAATCCTTTCACCAGCTATGACCACATCAGCAAAACTGGTAGAGGAGAAGGCAGCCAATCTATCAATATAAGTCCCTTGCAATGTATTCATGAACATGTCATCCATTTCCCTTTCTGACATGGGTGGTTGAACAGCAGCAGCAAGTTGTCTCCACTTTTGAGCATACTCCCGGAAGCTCTCTCTAGAAGATTGAGACATTCCCATCAGAAGGGTCCTGTTGGGAGCCATATCCAGGTTGTATTGATATTGTCGGATGAAAGCCTCAACCAAATCCTTCCAGCATCTAATGGTGGCTCTAGACAAGTGTGAATACCACTCTCTCGAGGCTCCAGTCAGACTATCTTCAAAGTAGAACATCCACAGCTTTTCATCAATAGTATAAGCTTTAAGTCTTCCCAGGAAAGACTGCAGGTGAGTGCGAGGACAGGAGGTTCCATTGTACTTTTCAAAGCATGGGGGTTTGAATTTGTGGGGAATTCTCACCCCGTCCACTAGCCCCATGTCCATCACATCGAAGCCCAAAGAATTCTGAGACTCCAAAGATCTCAACTTCTCGGCAATTTTGTCCAATCTCCTGTCATAAACTTCATCTCCAGCTCCCATAACTGTAAACTGCTCTTCTTGGGGATCCTCTTGCAAGATTCTCCCTCCAGCAGTATTACCTTGTACATTCCTCGGGATGTTAGCTTCTGGATCCAGATGAGGTCCAAATACTGGTGGATCAATACGAGGCTGACCCCGTTCATTGTTACTAGTTCCTCCTGTTCCAAGATGAGGCTCTTCAGGAGTTTTTCTTTCCACCAGCTCTCTTAACCTTTCTTGACTCTGGGCCAATCCAGTCATCACAGCCATGAATTGAGACATATGATTTCTCATCTCCACTCTCTCATTAGCCATCTGATTTCTGACCTCAGTCAGGTCCTGCTGTACTTGTTCCATTTGAATACCGGGAAGGTTGTTGCAAGTCGGGTACCGGTGCGCGCGGTTGACAGGGAACACTCGGCGACGAGCAATGTTTCCTGAGATCACAACAAAGTTAGAAACAATAATGGTAAAACCTACAAAACAAAACAAAAGTTAGTATGCAATGCAGTATGCTTATTTGTTTTCCAAGGTATCCGGTTTGGTTCTTGGTTTTGACCTTTCCAGACCTCGAGGAAGATGCTTGATGTTGTTGAGAGAAAAGCCCAAATGAAAACAAACTAAAATATATTACAAATGGTGAACAATACATAGTTTGTTTTACAACATATGCCCATGGAGGGTCAAAATACATCAAAAAGAAAAATTACATCAAATGAAAACAACAACAAACAAAGAGTCAGACATCCAGTCCGAACTCATCCTCTCTGACCTCCTTCAGGAGTACCTCAGTCACAGGACCAGTTGGGTGCTCTGTAATGGTCTTAATGAGGAGGTTCCTGGTAGCAATGGCAGTGGTCAGCTTTTTATGCCTGTCCTGGTCCTTTGATCTCTTCAATCCTGCTCTAAGCTTCAACTCTGAAATCTCCTTCTGGGCTGCCAACAAAGCTTCCTGCTGCTTCTTCTCATTGGCCTCTAACTGTTCAATCTTGGCTTGAGTTTTCTGGTCTTCTTGTGTACGGGCCTCAGTGATTCTGACCCACCTAGCCTGACTCTCTTGCAGATAGAGCTCAGTCCTAGCCTTCTGAATCTTGGCTTCTTTACAGGCATTCTTCAATATTTGTTCCCCAGCCCTTGCTTTCCTTATGTAATCCTCTGTCTTCTCAATTTTGGCAAGATGCTCTACCCTGAGCTTTTCCAATCTCTCAATGTCCAGACGACCATCACTCCTTTCCCAAAGGGTCTTCATCAAGGCTTGAGATAGGTTCTCATTCCTTTCCTTCAACTTTTCAAACTCCTCCAGGCTAACTGTTGTTGTAGGTTGTATTGTAGATGGTCCAGGTATGTCCTCCAAGGTGAAAGGCATTCCAGTCATCTGAGCTTTAGTACGGGACCAGTCATAGTATTGAGCTAAAGCAACATTATTACACCTTCCCAGAATAGCCATCCCTTTTGTCTGGATGTTGTCCCAAGCCCAGGATGCTTGTCTGACAGCAGCTGAATTAGGTTTTACTTCACAATACAGGGTCTCAGCTAAATCTTGCACTCTAGGGGGGGGGGAATCAAAGCATAGCCTAGTTGTCTTTTAAACAGCAAAGGATTGTAGTTGATGCAACCCTTGACTCCTATCAGAGGTACATTTGGGTATTGTCCACAGCTGGTGATAATGTCCTTGCCTTTGGTGCTCTGGGTGCACCACCTAATATTATTTGAAGTCAAAGCAATGAGCCTCTTGGCCCAATTCCTCTGTTGGTGGGGATTCAGGAAGGCATCTGACTTAGGCAGGTGTTTGAGCAGCCAGGTGTGAAACAAAGGAGCACAACATCTCACTAACTTCCCCCTTTGTTTCTCATTCCTCTGATGAATGGAGTAGTAAAAGTCTCCCAGCAGTGTAGGCACTGGGTTCCTCAGAAGAAACAAATGGATGGTATTCTTGCTGACAAATTTGGGTTCATCTGCAAACAGTATAACCCCATATATGCTGAGGGCTAACAATGCACAGACTGCCCTCCATTCTCCCAGTGAGGCCTTCAGGATGGCCTGAGAAATCAAGAAATCCAAATGCAATCTAGGGATCCTAGCCTTTGTTGTCATACTTTGCTCAATCAAGGCAGGCTCTAGGTACAATGCTTTTGCTACTTCTCCATTGTTGGGAACTGGCATTTCTGGGTTGAAAGGGACTCCACCCCTGATAGGTACTCCAATCAATGAGGAAAACTCTTCCAGTAGAGGCCCTAACTGAAAGTCTGGAAATGTGAAACATCTCAAAGGAGGGTCATAAAACTGCAAGCAGGTGTGGATCATGCTCCTCTGAGAAGGGTCAAGGTACATAACCATATCCAGGATACCTCCATAATGCTCTCTAAACAATGGGATGTGGTCAGGTGTGATAAGTGACTGGACCTGCCTGATGCCAATCAACACAGGCTCAAAGAAATGGTAGGATATGTTGCTCTTCATGGGAGTAGTCATGAGTGCTGCTGAAGAAGATGAAGATTGATACTGATGAAGGTCATAGACTGGTGCTGGAAATGAGCCACTGACAGGCTGATGCTGGTGATGATGAGGATAGTTGAAGCAGGTAACTGATGAAGCAGAGGTCTATGCAGAAGAAGGGGTCAAAACCAAACCAGATATAATGTGGATACCCTGAAAAACAAATAAACAAATGTTAAATGATGCAAATGATGATATACGCAAATGATATGCAAGGGTTTGTGATCAAGCTGGATCTGACTATCTGTCTTGATATAAGTCCATGTATGTTCAAAGAAGGTCCAGATGGAGGTTCAGAAATCCAGTAACCAAGGCGGGGGACTCAAATAAAGAGCCACATATCCCGGGTTAATCACAAGAATTGTCCAAAATGAGGTACTCTTAAACAATATAGTAACAGGGTATGATGTGGCCAAAGGTACCTGCAAACCTGTAAATAGCCCAACCCCCTCACAGGTAGTGTTCTAGAACAAGGATCTTCAGACTTGGATCAGTTATGAGAAGTGTAAACACTTCTAACCCAGAGGTACAATGTTTACAATAACCATAAAATATCCTCCTCTAATTCACCCCAGTTTCTGAAGGTCATAATAAAGGTCATCCAGACTTAGCATGCTTCCCAGATAGCCCTAGCACTACAGGAAATATGTAGCACAGAGTTCTCAAGAAGAAACCCACATCTGAACCGTGTTTCATATTCCCGCACCAGACCGAAATGGAATGGGAAAGAACATGAACCACTCTAACCTAGGTGTCACTTAGGTCCCAGGTATAGGACCTCAAACTCTCAATGGAACCCCCACCCACCAAGACAGAAGCCAGATCCAGCAATGATAATGATAGTATGAAATATGTAAAACTGTAAAGAAAGCAATAAATAAAACTATACATAAAGCAGTAAATAAAGCTAACAAATAAACACAATTAGCACATAACACCCCAGTAAACACAAATCAAACAAGTGCTAGGAGGAACCCACAAAAAGAACCAGAAGCCCTGGTTACAGTATAAGGGTCCCCAGCAGAGTCGCCAAGCTGTCGCTCCCACCAAATGAAACCCGGTCAAGAGGGGTACAGACGCGAACGGTCGGAGAAAGGAGAAGAACACACAAGGGTGAACTCAAAAGAAAAGAGTCGCCAGCTAGGCATTTTTATCCCGGAGGAAAGGTAATGCTGCATAAACCTGAGAAAAGAATGGATAAGACAGTCGCGAACCAGAGAAACTGAGAAAGGGGGTTGGTTACAACCTGGGAAGGTATTAGCACCCAGATTGTCCTCCGTACTCGACGGGATCCACGCTTGAAAGATTTGTGTTTAAAGGGGTAGTGTCAGTGCTATCTGTGTGCAAAAGCTGGAAAAGAATGCAAGTGTTAGTGCAAAAGAAATGTGAAGTGTATAAGAGAAGTGTCAGTGGGAGGAAAGAATGTGAAGCTCAAGACTATGAGGCTTAAAAGAATAAAGTTGGAAGAGGAGGGAATATACAGAGACTTTTGTTCGATAACTGTTAAGTTATGCCTACGTATCCTCTCGTGCAATGAGTAAGTCAGAACACCGTAGTTCGACTCAAAGAGACTGGAAGATAAATTGACTTGTGAACTGCTTACTTGTCTATGCTCAAGTGTATGACATGTCTGGCTCAGGTGCAAACTGTCTTGCATTAGACGGAAGAAGCAAGTTCTCGTTTGTGAGTGAATGAGATGAGAAATAAATCCCGAAGGAGACGATTATTGTTTGTTTTTTATGTTTTCAGTCTTTTATTGCTTTTTGAAGTTTGTCATAAGAAAATGAGCTTAAGCCTAAACCAAGGTTTAGTAAACTCATCACATCCTCCCTCTGATTAGGGGTAATGAGAATACCTTAAGTATGAAGTAAGCACCTCACACTTAGCCACCATGATGTAGGATTAAGATCATTAACCTACTTGAATTTATTTAGATGTTTTTGGAGTTTTTGTTTAGTGTTAAGTAATGAGTTTAAGCCATAATCAAGGATTTAATAGACCCATTACACCATCCTAATAGAAGGATAATAGATGAGAACATTTAAGCTGAGGAAGGCTCCTCAACTTAATCCATGATTAGGGATTAACCTCATGACAAAACAAGGCCTTTATTAAAGTGGATTTTAGTTAATTGTAAGATTAAGAAATGGATTTTTATGATTTGTAAGACAACTTGAGGGGGACTTGTCCATTAACACTAGGGTTAGTCCTTCTTAACCAGTTAAGGAAGAATTAGAACCCTAATGCAAGGCCCAAGTTACAAGTTTGATGTCTTAGTGATTATTAAGTGAATTAATTAAAGGAATTAAACACATTAAGGGTTTAATACTTAGGATTAAAGTTATACACTCCATCCTAATAGAAGGACACAGGCATAACCCTAATCACAAAGCCTTAAAACCTTTAAGGTTTAGTCCTTGATTAAGAGGTGAGAAGAGAAGACACAAAGATGACACAAAGGTGAAACTAATGGGGGACTAATTAACCCTAATTGTCATCATTCTTGGGTATCCCTAGGGTTTGTGAGGCTTGCAAAAGATCTTCAAGAGAAAAGCCACCAATGGAAGAAGCAGATGAAAGGAGGGAGAAGCAGAAGAAGCAAGTCAACTTACTTCACTTAAGAAGATAAGTTGCTTGAAGAAAGAAAGTGAGAAGGAGCATGAATGAGCAAGCTCATTATAGTACACAAGTAAAATGTAGAAATGATGCATAAGATAAGATGAGAAGAGATTATGAGAAGTGAAGGCAAATTCACTTCTCAATGACTTACCACCTGAAAAGTTAGCAACAAGGAATAAAATGAAATGAGAATGAGATGAAATGCAATGATGCAAACCAAAACCAGAGGCATAAAAATGATGTTAATGATGCCAAGAGATGATGCAAACACATGTCAAGAGTTGTGGATGATCATACAAGGATGAGGATGCAAATGGAGCATGCTTTGAACCATAAAAGTTCATGAAAGTTTATGAAATGGAATGAATGCATAACATGGCAAATGAATGATGCAATGATCAAACATGATTCTAATATGTCCTAAGATGTCTTAGGAGTCATGTGAATGTGTAAAATGTCATGGCAAGTTCATGAATGCAAGCAAATGAAAGGTGGATGCAAATGAGGGCAAGAATTAGGGTTTATGCACAAGACACAAAGCAAAATTCAAAATCATAAGCAAATGACAATATAAAAAATTGAAAATGGGATCAAAGGAACCCTAACCCTTCATAAGTTCACTGCCCAAAGGAGGGGACCTAACTCTTAACCTAATGGGAGTTATGATTTTCTCAAGTTTGCTAGGGTTTTAAGGCACCTCAAAAGGAAAAATGCACATCAAATTGAAAATGAAAGATGAATTCAAAACAATTTTACCATAGAAACTACATGATATGAAGAATGCAATGCAAAAAGAACTAACATCAAACTCTTCATGGTTAGGCAGAATGAATTTTTCTAAGTTAGGACCAAAATATTGCCTTTTAAGAACTTTAATTCCAAAGAAAAATGTCAAAATATGTCAAGAACCAAAAAGAAATTTGTTTGAAGAGTTTGATAATGTTCCTAAATGTATCAAAATGCAATGTGAATTTTTTTGTGATTTTTAGAAACCTAAATGCTATTTTAATTAATTAATTCTCATTAACTAATTAAAATAAACATTTAAATATTTTTAAAATACGAAAATTATGCAAAAAATAAATATAAAATTATTTTCAGAAAGGGAAAAATATTTTAAGGTATGATGCAAAAAATGGGATTTTTTAGAAATGATTTGCTATTTTAAATAAAATGAGAAAGAAAATGCAATGAAAATGAAATAAAAATCAAATTAAATGGAAAGTCAACTGATCCAAAGGCTGGGATTTGAACCTAGGGCGCGGGAATTGACTTGGCGCGTGATCTGAGGGTCCACATTCAAACTGGCATATTTAAAATTAAACCCTAATTAATTAAGTTAATTAAGTGGATTAGGGTTAAGTGGGATGATCTGAGCCATTGGACGCGCGCGGGAAAGAAAATCGTACGCTCTACATTCAAACTAAGCCCTAATCCAGATTAAAGCATTAATGACTCTCAGGTGGCCGGAAATGACCTCCGGTCATCTTCTCCGGCCACCTTTCCCCTGAGATTTTTCTAAAATCCTCCCTAGGCCAAATCAAACCCCCCAAATCTCCAGAAATGGTCCCCAAACCCCATAGAACAAGAATCCAACATCAAACTTCATTTATTTTTCATCAACAACAAGATTCGAACAAAAAACCTAAAACTGAACAAAATTTCAGAACATGCATACACACTCAAAACTCAACCATTTTTCACCATTCAAGGTTCATTGTGATCAGTGGAACACACTCTACCATTCTATAGCTAAAGAAACAAGTTCTGGAAAAAAGTTTCAAGAAGATACCTGAGATGGAGCTTTGCCAATGGAGCTGTCTGGGCCTTCTGCTTGATGCAAACAACCTCCTCTAACCTCCCTTGAGCTTCCTTGATGCTTGGCTGAAGTGTTTGTGTCCTTTCTTTGAAGCTCAGTTCAAAAGGGGAAAAAATCGTATTTGGTGTGTGGTGGCTTTTAGGGCAAATTAAGGGGTGGTTTGTGATCAGTGATGGATTTGAAGATGAATGGTGGAAGAAGTTTTGAGAATAAATGGCTGAGTTATGGGATTCGATAGAAAATGCAAAAGAGGGAGTTTTTTTGAACTACTGTGATGCTGTGGTTTCAGGCTTGCTTCTTGTGTGTTTTGAGTTCCATTTTGTCCACATATCAAGCTGTGATAGGTCTGTGGAGTTGGTGTGGGCTATGCTGATTGGTATGGCCTTCTTGCAAAAAAGTCAACAAAGTTGTACTTTGAGGTATGGGCTGGTTTCGTCCAAGGACAAAGGCATGTCTGGTGCAGCTGTGATCAAGGAGAACCATTGAAGTGAGATTGAGGCAAATCAGCAAGTGGATTGAAGCTTATGGGGGTTTTGCAATTTTCATTAAGTTTGGCCCTTTCTTGATTTCTTCATGCACAAGTCATGAAACTTGGAAATTCTTGGGCCAATTCTGAGTTTTAGGCAATGTATTATGATGTTATGATGTGTAGAAGTCCATTTGAAGTCATAAAAATGCTTGGCATGAGAATTTGCAAGTTTCCCTCTTTGGTGTAAAAGTGAAATTTATTTGATTTTTCCCAACTTTGACAAGCCATAAATTTTGTTCTAAAATGAATTAGAATGAGTTCTTGTACTTTTTGAAAATGGGAGGATTCAATATACAACTTTCATGACCAAGAATTTTTCATTTGAAGTATTTTTGGATCAAAAAGAGGAGGTTGAAAAACTTTCCTAAAATGGCAAGTTTACATTACAATCACTTTCCCAAAATGGCAACTTTGCAAATGGCTTGAAATTCTTCAATTTTGTGAACTTCTAACATCTTCTAAGATCAAATAAAGATCATACACATTCAAAATGATGGAGAATATCCTTTGGTTGGGTGATTGGGGGCCTCAGATGCCCTGATTTTGCACTGACTTGCACAAGAAGTCATCTTTTGATCAGATGCCTTCCCCTTTGAATTTCTTCATGAAAATTGGTATGTATGATCCTTATACCATATAGAGACCAATAGAAACAAGAATGACCAAAAAAATTGGAGTTATGGCCTCTGAAACCAAAACCCTAATTTTGGGTCATCTATGCAGTTAAACCTAGCTCTGCTTCCATGCCTTCCTCAGTTCTTGTGATTTTTGACTTCCTTGATCTTTGGAGGATAGAATATGATGCTTGAACAATACATGGACCCTCTTGAGATGATTAAAGGCCTTTGGAGTGACTCAAATGGCTCTTGGATTGCTCAGATCACAAACCCTAGGTGTAGATGACTTTGAACTAATGCAGTGAAGCAAAAATGCAATGTGAGATGATATGATTGAACTTATGCAAATGAAAAGAATCACAAGCCATAGTGAAATGAGTGAGGGCAAATTTGGGGTGTTTACAGTATGTGATTTATACATTTGTAATGTATATGTGTGATTAAACATAGCTAGACGTATGTTTATGCGAAATGAATAGAATTGAGGAATAACCATAAATAATATAAGTTTATGTGAATTAGTGAATTGGTGCATGATGAATATGCTTGAATTGTCTATGTACACGTTGCAATGTGTATAGGTGATGAGGGATGATTTATGGTGAGAATATGTTTTATATGCATTTTTAAATGTTGAGAATATATAATTATATACAATGTTATTATGATAATGTTTCTCACCCTTCTGTTGTTTTATGATACTCTATGAGGCATTATATAATAGGTTGCTGGATGGTATTTTTGTGAAGCTCGTCTTCATCTTTTGGTCGGTCGGCTCTGATATGTAGCACCGGGTAGTTAGGTTGGCTTAGCGCCATTTTTGTGATGCATTATGTACATGTATCTTTTGGATGAATGTTTTGTATAAACATGAATATTGTTGTTGGCATCAAACATGTTGATATATATATATATATATATATATATATATATATATATATATATATATATATATATATATATATATATATGTGTGTGTGTGTGTGTGTGTGTGTGTGTGTGTGTGTGTGTGTGTGAATGGAAATATATATGTTTGATGTTGTTGAAATGTTTCCTCTATATAATCATTTAACATTTGAAAACTATCCTATTGTTGCATATATATTATGAGCAGGTGTAAATGGTTTTTAATTTCAAGTATAATGCAACATACCCCTTTTATGCCATGATTTAAATATACTATGATGGAATATTATTTTATGCCTAATTGATTTATTTATTTAATTGGGGGTATAGAAAAGGGGTGTTACATAGAGCGTGAAGTTAATACGGTACGGGAAGTCTTTGGATGGGGTCTGAGTTAAACTGAAGCGAAAGCGTGCTTCTAGAGATGCTACATGTCCAAATGGAACTCAACGATCAGTGTTACCTCCCTGGACATCACTCGTATCGCCAAGGACAGGATTGTCAACGAATGAGATTGAATAAGTATAAACCAAGCCTACGAATTCAGAGACTTGTTTTGAACATTTGTTAATTCAGTATTATATGAATTTTAAGAAGAAGTGAATGTCCTGAACGTTTGTTGGTCTACGAGAATGGTGGATGGAAGGAATTTCCTAGGGATATTATTGACTTGGCAAAGAAATATTTTGAGGTAATGAAAGAAGTTGTGGAGGTCGCTTTAAATGGTCATCACCTTGCACATGACTTTTGCTCATGTATCAGATGAATTTATAATATGGTTTGCAGAAACCTATTGCTTGGATTGATGAGGACGAGTCCTTTAACCGTAACTCGTCCGTTGTTTTCTTTTAGCTTTGGTCGGTTGGAATCATCTGTTGGTGATGGTTGTAACTTTTGGTTGCTGTTGGAATGAGTTGAGAGGCTTAGGTAACAATGAAGATCGGAAGTTGCTTCTGTGTTGAGTAATCGGTTACTCTCCTGGTGGTGACTGATTATCGTTGTTAAGTTTTGAAAATTGGATTGTTTTTATAAGACGCATACACTCGGACTTGGGTGCCGATTGAATCGTTCTTGATGTCGATGGAAGTTGTGGAAACTTTCTATGGAATGATTAGTATTGGGTAAGGGGACCCCGATTAATATGTATGTAGAGGTATCAAAGGTTCTTCAGAGGAGTGCATTACCTCAATTTTCAAATGTAGTGAGTAGTCAGAGTGTTTGGAATTTATCTCTAGTGAGATTAAGAATGTTATTCTTGTTTTAATTCTCGCCAAGGAATTTATGAGAGAGGAAAAAGTTGTATACTAGACATGAGGTGTCTATTGTTTTGTTTTTCTTCTCGATAAATATTATGTGTTGGTTTTCCTTATGGACGAACCAATGTTTTAAGTTGTAGCTAAAACCCTTTGATGTTGTATTTGTCATTTCCTGCTAGCGTCGTTGTACAAGTGGAATCGAGCCATTCCGTTGAGTTTTCATGTTGTGACCGTAACAAAACGGTAGTTCTACTTCGTCGCTTGTCGGAGTTTGTGATCTTCACGTTGTTCCCGATCTGTGTTATCTTGAGTTGTGAACAGAGGGCGATTTTTATGCATGTTTAAAAGTCGCGGAGGAGAACCATATTGCAAGTAGTGTGAACTAAATTGGTAATTTTTAGTTGGATTGCTTGTTAACAAGAGGAACGAGTTCAGTTGTATTTGATCGTTTAGCCTTATATGCATAATCGATTGACACCTGACTTTTATGGAGAATATTAGAGAATCGTACTTTCTGAATTGCAAGTTTGTTTTGGATTCGGTTCGGAGTGTCAGAGAATAAAGTGTTAGTTTTTTTTTCCTTTGAGCATATTTTGGTAGACGGTAAATGATCCAAATATTGGGTGTATCGTCGTTGCGACCATTGAGGAATTAAGTTGCGAAGCTATACAAGGATCATGAAGTGTTGATCTTTCCGAAAATGTTTTGGTATTGGAATTATTGTGTGGATAAGAGATAAAAAATTGGTTAGTTTTAGTATCTTTAATTCTTAGCATCAAATTATGGAACCCTTAAGAGTGATACCAGATGTGTGTTGCTGAGCCGCACTCAAAGAGATGGATTTTAAGTTACCTTCTAGGTAAGAGTGAGATATGAATGTCCCGGAGTTATGCATGTAAATTGGATCGTTTAAGGAATAAGACCCTCGAGAGAAGCGAATTTGAATGATGAGTTTTGTGTGGTTCTAAAAGGTGAATAAGTGGTATATTGTATGCAAAAGGCAAGTGTTATGGAAAACCGCATGTGTATTAAGAATAACTTGAGTTTGGTATTGGTGACTCACTGGTTGTTGTAAGTGTTGTGGCGTTACTACGTTATTACTGATGGAGACCTTGTGTCAAGAGAAACCTTGAGTGAATGGAATTTTGTGAAGAGGATTGATATGGAGCATTGTAATCATGGTCAGATTGGTTAAGCTATGTTGTTCCGAGTTTAGAATGGAAATCGGAAATTGTACGAATTATGTTTGCACCAGTATGATCCCGGTATCTCTGTTGTTGAAGAGTGGGGACCGGTGTTATGATCTTGTAGTTGACAAGTGAATTGTTCTATCGTTGTATGTTCGCAACTTCTTATTCCATTGGTTGGTGGGAACTCCTATGAATAAGTGTATTCTCTGTAGACTTATAGCTACTTGGTTTTGTATGAGAATTTGAAGAGATTTAATTATAAATGTCGAAGTAAGAGGATTTTATTCTAAGTGGGTTGTCTGTGGCAAGATATCGAATAAATGAAACGCCCAATGCAAATGGTCATAGTCTTGTTGTGATTTCAAGTGGAATTGGTAGAAAAGTCTTTTGACAACTTTTTTTATAGCGTTAGTGACTGGAGGATCTTAATAGGATGCTTTTGTTGGGAAATTGTACAAGGAATGGATTTCACCAAGATGCCTTTTGGAACCTTGTCGAGGTAAGCCAGAGTATTTTGTCTCGTGTTGAGAATCAATGGAAAGTTTTAACGTGGTAAGTTTCCTTGACGGAAAGATGAGACTAAGCGATTAAGTATGAAGCAACATATAAATTACAAAAGTAGTAAGTTGGAAGTTAACCCGATGTTGGAAAGAAGCATGTGAACATGGACGCGAAGTTTGTTTCATTGTGAAACGAGGACTTTGAGCCGCAATGTCAGTTTGGACTTTGAGTATGCTAGGATGTGTAACGGAGTTAAGCATAAGTATGAATCTAAGACAGTGTTGTAAACTGCCGTGAGGATGAGTAAAGGAAATTCGAGGACGAATTTCAATTCAAGGAGGGGAGAATGTAATACCCCGTATTTAATTAAACGCCCTAGATAATATTAATTAGGATTATCTGAATCAGAGGCTTTATTAAATATATTCAACTTAGAGACATTTTTGGATACTCTCAAATTGGACCCGTTAAAATAACTATCTGATAAATATGATTTGTTTGGTTAATAAGAAAAACCAGTTATGTATTATAAAAGGAAAAGAAAAGAAAGAAAGTTGGTAAGAAAAAAAGAAAAGTGAAAGAAGGAAAAAGGAAAGAAAGAAAGGGAAAAGAGAATAGAAGAAGAGGAAGAAAACCCTTAGAGAGGAAATGTTTGGATCATCACCATTTCTCCACCAAATCTTCATCTTCACCAAACTATTCTTCATTGGCAAGGTGCGTTCTTAGTTAGAAACTTTTCTTATGAATTTTGGTTGAGTTTATAGTTTGTAGGGTTTTGTAGAAAATATTAGAAATTGATAGATTAAACGGTTAAAACTCGGTTAAATGGAAGTATAATGACTAATATATGATAGTATTCATGTTTAGTGTTTGGTTCTCCTGTTTTGGTGGTGTTTGGGTTGATTTTGGTATGGAAATGATGTTTCTCGTAAGCCTGAAATTTCTGGAATCGCAGAGCTCACTCAGCGAGCAAGAGTTTGCTCAGCGAGAAATGCAGGAAGTTCCTCGCTCAGCAAGCTGAACCCTCGCTCAGCGAGACCTGGGAGTTCTATTTGTGTTTTTAAATCATAACATGTGATCTGGGTATCTGATTTTAGTGTCCCGCATATCGATTCGAAGCTGAGAATATTTACTAATTGATGACACTAAAAGATATTATTTTTCACCCGACTTTTCTGATTAACCGTAATTATGTTAGTTAAGGAATTGTAGTATCAAGCAAGTTATGGAGTATGCGTTAATTGTGAGAATTGATCGAAAGTAGAGACAATGAGATAATGGTGATAATTAAACTAAAATGTTAGGATTATATGTTTACGAACTATATAATTTAAAAGTATCAAGAATGGAGAAAGAGTGAGGAAATATTACCATAAACCAATAGTGTGGCCTAGTATTATGACTAGAATTATTAGATGGTATATTTTGTGAGATGCCTAGTTTTACCTAGGTTGTTGCGAACCGTTAGCATGCCATACACTAGGACTCCGGAATAGTCTTGTGTAAGTCTCGAGGTGGGTTATCCTGAGTCCCATGGGAAGCATCCGTAAAGGCTAGAGGGGCGTATTACACGATGTTCTCCGTAGAGTCTTGAGTAAGTCTTGAGGTGGGTTACCTTTAGTCCCACGGGAAGCATCCGTAAAGGCTTGAGGTACCGTTGGTGATGAATGGGTAGTGGTTTGAGTTATGCATCACACTAGATCCTCCGTAAGGTCTTGAGTAAGTCTTGAGGTGGGTGATATTGAGTCCCACGGGGAGCATCCGTAAAGTCTTGAGGTGAGTATTACATTGGTTTACGCGGGAAGTCTTGAGTAAGTCTTAAGGTGGGTTATTCTGAGTCCCACGGGAAGCATCCGTAAATACTATTGATGAGCATCACATCGAGTCCTCCGTAAAGTCTAGTGTAATTCTTGAGGTGGGTAGATCTTTGTCCCACAGGAAGCATCCGTAAAGGCTTGAGGTAGATGTCATACTTGTATTAATGTCGTGAGTGATATGTCAATCCTCCGTAAATTCTTGAGTAAGCCTTGAGGTGGGTTATCTTTAGTCCCACGGGAAGCATCCATAAAGGCTTGAGGTAGATGTTTCATTTGTTTAGTGGTGTGAGCTTCGTTTGGATCGTTTGTTCCATCTCGTACCTGATCCTTTTGAGAGGTAACCAAATACTTGAGTTAGGTTTGATAGAACCTTTTAGAGACGAGAGGACTCTAAGATAGGGAACCCACTGAGATGTTGTTATCTCACCCCACTATTGTTGTTACTTTTCAGGTTCCTTTTTGCATGTTTTATTTACAAGTGGAGCTACGCTCGGGATGTTTCAAGTGAAGCATAGTTTTAGTCTTCCGTTGTGTATTTATGTATCTTCGTACAATAATGGATATTGTATTGATCTTAGTATTTTGTTTTAGTATAATTTCCATGTCTTGTTCCATTTTTGTATTGCTTTAGAATTGGACAAGAATGTGAATTATGCTTTTAGGCATCTTATGATGGTGTCAGTACCAAAACTTAACACTTGAATGATATTATTATATATATATATATATATATATATATATATATATATATATATATATATATATATTATATGGGCGTTACAGACATGAATGAAATTATCTTATTTTTCTTAGTTTAAAATTTATTTAGTCTTTGAGTTCTATGGTGAAACCCTAAGAGGGTGGTAGTTGCAAAACTTGGTTCTATTATTTGGTGCTCTCATCCCCTTCCTCAGTACCTCTCAAAATCATTAACCCAGCCCCCAAAGAACTTGATGAATCTATCCAACACACCAACCTGCGGTTGGATGATCTCATCCTCTCAAACAAAGCTCTTGAATCTACCATGGATCACAACAATGAAACCATTACCCAACAGTTGGGTCAGCTGGACAGTAGCTTGGACGCACGTATGAAAGTGAGTTTCTCCGAACTCAACTCTCTCATGACACAATATATGAACCAACAATTTGCAACCATGGCATGTTAAAACAAGATTTTGATTCTACTCTCTATTTTAGTTTTGATGATAACAATTTTTATAAGAACAAAATATAGTATTAAAAATTATCTTCTATGTGCAGGATAAAAGTTCTTATGATAAGATAAACTCCAAAGTGCTCAGCATCTTCTAACGCAAAATAAGCTAAGCACATCACTCAAAGAAGATCTGATAGTAAGCTTATAAGAAGTTCTAATCAAGTACGAAGTAAAGCTGCAAAATTCAAATTTACTCTGATGTGAATTAATTATGTTATGATTCTCCAAATCAAGGACAATTATGAGGAAATCCAGAATAACGGCCGAGAACAATATCTTTATTTTTTGGAAGGACTTTATGACAATTAACAATCATCCAAAAATGGCACCAGATGTTCCCAACAGATCTCTTCATCAAGCGTCTATATAAAGAGATCATTTGAAGAAATTGAAGCTCTTCTACTCACGCGAAATATCATTGATCAATTTCTTATTCTTTTATTCTTAACTTTGTAAAAACTATCACTGTGTGATAACAGCTTTTTGAAGCATTTTTGTTACAACCCTTGTAAAACTTTTTGTACATTCCTTGAGTGACTAGTGTAGTCAGTAGACTCAAGAAGACTTTGACTATAGGTCTTAGTGTTTGTATTCAATTTTTAAATAGTGGATTAAGATCTCGTTAAGATAGGCAAATCACCTTGGCGGGTGGACTGGATGTAGTTTGAGTTCAAACGAACCAGGATAAATCAAAGTGTCATTTACAGTCATTGTTTTTAAAACCCAATTCCAACCCCCCATTCCTTGTGTTTTTCGCTCCTTCAATTGGCATCAGAGCTCTAGGTTCTAAGTAATACACTTAACCGTGTCAGTAAAAGATCCAGAAGAAAAACACAATGGCAGAACCAGTTAACAACAATGATTATTAAAATGACAAGATCAATGGAAAACCTCTCGTGTTCAACGGTGACAACTTTGACTACTGGAAGGATGTTCTAGAGATTTTTTTTCTGGATCTGGATGGAGATCTCTGGGATATGGTGACAGATGGTTATACTCATCCTGTTGGAGCAGATGGTCAGAAGACGAAAGGAGAAATATGACAGCTCAACAGAAGATTTCAGAAACCATCACAATGTCAGAACCATACTTCTGAGTGCCATCTCATATACAGAGTATGAAAATATCACAAACAGAGAATCAACCAAACACATGTTTGACTCTTTGAGGATGACACATGAAGGCAACACTCAAGTCAAGGAAACAAAAGCTCTGGCTCTTATACAGAAGTATGAAGCTTTCAAGATGGAAGAAGATGAAATAATTGAGAAGATGTTCTCAAGGTTTCAAATTCTAGTTGTTGGACTAAAAGTTATGGACAAAGGCTACTCAACAACAGATCATGTGAAGAAAATCATCAGAAGCTTGCCAAAGGCTTGGAGACCCATGGTCAGTGCTCTGAAGCTGTCAAAGAATTTGAATGAGATATCTCTTGAAGAACTGATCAACTCATTGAGAAGTCATGATATAGAACTAGAAGAAGATGAACTCCAGAAGAAAGGTAAGTTTGTATTTCTTAAATCTAACAAATCTGAATCTAAAGCTTTGCAGGTAGAAGAAGAAAGTCCTGGAGGCTCATCAGAAGAAGACGAACTATCACTTCTTTCCAAAAGATTTCAACAACTCTGGAAGCATCATCAGAAGAATTTCAGGAATCCCAGAAGATCAAGCAATCACTCTGAATCATCCTATGGCTACAAGAAGTCCAAAAGCAAAGACATAGTTTTCTATGAATGCAAGGAACCTAGACACTACAAGAGTGACTATCCCAAAATTTAAAAAGAAAAACCCAGAAAGAAGTTCAACAAAGAGAAGAAGAAAAGTCTCATGGCCACATGGGACGACTCAAAATCTTCGGAAGCTGAATCAGAGTCGTAAGATGAACATGCCAACAATTGCATTAATGGCAATGATACTAGAAGATGTCAACTTATCTGAATCAGAATCGAATTCTGATACAGAAGAGGTACTCTCTAAAATTTCTAGATCTCAATTAGAAGACAGCCTCTCAGAAATTCTTGAAAAGTATCAGAAACTCCAATTCAAATACAAAGACCTGAAACAAAGTCTAGTATCTGAATCGGAGGAGATCATAAAAATGATGTCAGAAAACTCTGAGCTAAAAGGAAATATTTTAGAATGAAAAATTCCTTTAAAAACTTAAAGCTCAGAAGGAATATGAATCAGAAGTTCTACTAAGTTCTGATAGTATCATAAAACAATATGATTACAGTTTAAAAAAATTTATAGCTAAAAAAATAGATAGAAGCAAAATTGCTTCAATGATTTATGAAGTTAGCAGAAACGGTATAAGAGGTATAGGTTATGTGAAAACCAAAGGAGAGGAACCACTAAAGTTTAAACAGGCTGATGATATGATTATAAAAGTCAACACTCCTTTAAGTACTCACTTCACCTATGGTCATAATCATTATCTGGAATATACTAGTGAGTCATCCTATTCTACAAGTTCTAATGAGAAACTCAAACTCAATCAGAAGTTTGTAAAGTCTAACAAACAAGGACCCAGAAAAATATGGGTACCCAAAGATAAAATTGTGTATGTTGCAGATGTCTTTAATAGCCAGATTGAAACACCAATCTTGGTACCTAGACTCTGGATGATCGTGACACATGACGAGAAGAAAGCATATGTTCCAAAGTCTTAAGCTAAAAGTTGGAGGCTGCGTAGGCTTCGAAGGCAATCAAAAAGGAAAAATCATTAGCTCTGGAAATATTGGTAACTGTACACTTCCCTCTATCTCTAATGTTCTATTAGTAGAAGGATTAATGCATAACTTGTTATCCATAAGTCAATTAAGTGATAACGGTTATGATATAATCTTCAATCAAAATTTCTGTAAAGTTGTTATTCAGAAAGATGGAACTATTTTGTTTAGTGGAAAGAGAAAGAAAAACATCTATAAAATAAAACTCTTTGAACTGAAAAGTCAGAATGTAAAATGTCTGATGTCTGTGGATAACGATTTATGGGTCTGGCACAGAAGATTGGGACATGTTAATATTAGAAGATTGTCTCAGATTAACAAACTCAATCTGGTCAGAGGACTTCCAAATTTGAAGTTCAACTCAGAAGCTCTGTGTGAAGCAGGTCAGAAAGGCAAATTTTCTAAACTTGCTTTTAAATCCAAAAATGTTGTTTCTTCCTCTAGACCATTAGAACTTATGCACATTGATCTGTTTGGACCAGTGAAAACTGCCTCAATCAGTGGTAAGAAGTATGGATTAGTGACCGTAGATGATTATAGCAGATGGACATGGGTAAAGTTTCTTAGACACAAGGATATGTCAATTGTTGTATTCTCTAACTTCTGTAAACAAGTCCAAAACGAAAAAGAGTTTAGAATTGTCAAAGTCAGAAGTGATCATGGTGGAAGGTTTGAAAACAAAAAATTGGAATTATGTTTTAATGAAAATGGCATCTCTCACGATTTCTCTTGCCCTAGAACTCCACAACAGAATGGAGTTGTAGAACGTAAGAACAAAACATTGCAAGAGATGGCCAGAACCATGATCAATGAGTCAAACATGGCTAAACATTTTTGGGCAAAAGCAGTAAATACAACATGCTACATTCATAATAGAATCTCTATAAGACCTATTCTAGAGAAGACTCCTTATGAATTGTGGAAGAACAGAAAGCCCAACATTTCTTATTTTCATCCTTTTGGATGTACTTGCTTTATTTTAAACACTAACGATCCTCTGAACAAGTTTGATTCTAAGGCACAAAAATGTTATATGTTAGGATACTCTGAACGTTTGAAAGGATACAGAGTATACAATACAGAAATACAAATTGTGATTGAATCCATCTATGTCAGATTTGATGATAAGCTTGGTCCTGAAAAACCAAAGAAGAATGAATCTCTTGCAGACATGGAAGTTCAAATCACTTAAGAAAGAACATCTGAAGAACAACCTTCCATAGAACAAGACACGACAACTAAACCAACAACCTCTGAAGAACCCAGACAGAAGAGACAATCCGGAAGCACGTTGAATCACCCAGAACAAGATCCTCATTCAGAAACTATGAAGAGTCCTTAATGGGACTTGTGTCACTGATTGAACCAACTACTATTGACGAAGCTCTCTCAGAA
Organism: Lathyrus aphaca; assembly: GCA_963966055.1. NCBI lineage: Eukaryota > Viridiplantae > Streptophyta > Magnoliopsida > Fabales > Fabaceae > Lathyrus > Lathyrus aphaca. The sequence goes on from OZ014523.1 coordinate 170,735,340, forward strand.
AATGATTGGATACTTTCTATGCAGAAAGAACTAAATCAATTCACCAGAAACGACATATGGGATTTAGTTCCTAGACCAAAGGGATTCAACATCATTGGAACCAAATGGGTATTCAGAAACAAGCTCAATGAACAAGGTGAAATTGTCAGAAACAAAGCACGACTTGTTGCACAAGGTTATAGTCAACAAGAATAAATAGACTATACAAAATCCTTTGCACCAGTCACAAGGTTAAAATCTATCAGACCTTTAATTTCTTTTGTTGTGAATCATGACATCACTATTTATCAAATGAATGTCAAAAGTGCCTTTTTAAATGGTTATATTGATGAAGAAGTTTATGTGCACCAACCTCCTGGTTTTGAAAACTCTAAATTTCCAGAACATGTTTACAAATTGAAAAAAATCTTTATATGGTCTGAAACAAGCTCCCAGAACTTGGTATGAAATACTAAGCAATTTTCTTCTGGAAAATAATTTTACCAGAGGGAAAGTGGACACAACCTTATTATGTAAAACCTTTAAAAAGGATATTCTGATTTGTCAAATTTATGTAGATGATATTATTTTTGATTCTACTAAAAGTGCCTTGGGAAAGGAATTTTCTAAGTCTATGCAAGCAAAATTTGAGATGATCTTGATGGGAGAATTGAAGTTCTTTATGGGAATTCAAATAAACCAAACACTAGAAGGAACATATATTCATCAAAGAAAATATGTCAAAGAACTTATGAAGAAATTTGACATGTCAGAAAGTAATATTTCCAAAACTCCAATGCATCCCATGTGTATTCTAGAGAAGGAAGAGGTAAGTAAGAAAGTAGATCATAAGATCTACATAGGTATGAGTGGCTTTCTTCCTTGATTAACTGCCTCATGACCAAATATTGTGTATAGCATTTGTTTATGTGCTAGATTCTAATCAGACCCTAGAGAGACTCACTTAATATTTTTTAAGAGAATCTTTAGGTATCTAAAAGGTACTACTAACCTTGGCTTATGCTACAGAAAGTCCAGAGAATATAAGCTTGTAGGGTACTGTGATGCTGATTTTGCTGGAGACATAACAGAAAGAAAAAGTACATCTAGAAGCTGTCAATTTTTGGGAGACAACCTAATATCTTGGTCCTACAAAAGAAAATCAACCATCGCACTCTCAACTGCTGAAGCTGAATACATAGCAGTAGCCAGTTGCAATACTTAGATGCTCTGGATGAAAAATCAACTTGAGGACTTCAACATTTACGAGAGTAACATTCCTATCCTCTGTGATAATACTTCTGCTATTTGTCTTTCTAAAAATCCTATTTTACATTCTAGAGATAAACATACAGAAGTTAAACATCACTTCATTAGGGATTATATTCAGAAGGGGTATTATTTTTAAAATTTATAGATATAGACCATCAATGGGCCGACATCTTTACAAAATCCCTTGCTGAAGGTAGATATAATTTCATTCTGACTAATATCAATATGGAGTTATGTCTAGAATGACAATGTTTAAATTCATAAATTTAACTCAGAATGTTTGTTACTCATGATCTTCTGATCAACAAAACTTCTTTTGTTATAAGGAAAATTGTTTCAGAAGTTTTTCTTTTCGATCTGATTGTCTACTTCTTAGTCCTTTGTGTTAAGAAAATAACATGAAGATCATTATATCAACATCTGTCAATAAAGCTTTGAGGTGTCATCAGAATTAGAATGCATGTTCAAACTCTGAGGAAGGACAGAATATGTATTCCATCTTTTGGACAGTTGTCCTCTGAAGAAGAATATGTGTTCCACTTCTGGGAAACTAAAACAGCTGAAAAGACGACATTGAGGCGCACTCTACATTGGTAGTTGTTCAAAATTCTTTACGCCACTCCCTTTTGTCAGGATTCATTTAATGCAGTTAATCATGATATTTTGTGCATTAATGTTTTCCACTAATTGCGTTTTTTTTACCGTTTCAAACTTCTATATAAATGATTGTTTTCACCTCACAAACACCTTTCACAGTTTCACTTTCACTCTCTTGTTTCTATTTTCACTGCATTCACTGCATTCATGATCCAAAACCCTAATCTTGGTAATCAATGGCTTCCTCCTCTCAAAACGTTTAACAAGCTCTTTCTCAACAAGCTCCAGTTACTCAAACCTCAGAAGAACACCACATCTCACCAGTCAGTACATTTCTCACTCCTGTAGAGAAACTTGAAGTTCTTTGTGAGTTATTTGTTGATTTTGAAAGTTTGAAGGATAATGGGTTTCATTTAACGCTAGAAGTCGCAGCTCAAGGCTGGGAAAATTACTTTGACCATCTGATGGGTCTAACCTTTCCTAAGTTGGTAAAGGAATTTTGAATTTTTGCTACTGCTACCCACTCTCAAGTAACTTCTTACATTCTGGATAAGAAGATTGTCATCACGGAAGATGATATTGCCAAACTAATACAATCTGATGGAACTAGGATCAAGTGCAGTGAAATGGATAAACTTTCTGATACTTTTATTATCTCTCAAAAAATTTTCACAGCTGGACAACCCTCTAACAAAATAAAAGATCTGAAGGGTCATTTGAGAATTTGGCCCAAGATCATTCTTGGTTGCATCAGCCACAGGAAAGCCACCAACTCCCCAGATTATATTAATGTGGAAAAGCAATTTCTGCTATACTTCATCTCCACCAAAAAGAAGGTCAATCTTGCACACTCTTTGTTCAACCATCTGAAGAATAGTATGAAGGAAACTAGAGAAGGAGAAAAGACTAAGAGAGATTGGATTCCACCAGGTATGCTTATTTCAGACATTCTGACTAAAAATAAGCTTGTAGATCATCTGGCTGAAGCTCAGCAGATTGATATTATGGAAACAGATGCTGGAAAGCCCCTGAATGAAAAGAATCTGAAGAAGATGAAGTTTGTGATGCCCCGAAAATCTAAATTTAATTATTTATTCGTTTATTTAATTAATTTAGAAGGATTGGAGGATTTAGATTAAAATGGAGAGTTTAGGAGAAAAGTGTATTTTTATAATATAAGGATAAATAATGTATTATTATGCTATTTTGTCTTATTATTAAAAATATTGTAAATAAAAGAGTAAGGTGGTCTTTATATGAAAAATGTAAGGTTAAGATGGGAAAAGCATAAACTAGGATAGTTTTTGTAAAAAGGAATTACACGATCAAATTCTGATTTCTATCATGTTTTGGTGAAGAGCTCTGAAGAAAAGGAAGGAGAGGAAGCTCAGAGTCAGGATGTTGTGAAGAACCTTGGAGAAGAGTGTCAATCGGCGAAATTCTCTAAGGTATGGGGAGTTTTCATAATCTATTATAAGTGTATAGGAATTGGTTTATGAGTGGATTAGGTTTGTGTTAATTTTTGTGAGTTTTAGAGGTTTTGACTTAGGTTGAGTTTATGAGTATGATTTGATGAATTGGAGTACTTAAAATGAGTTAGGATTGTAGGATTTGATGTATGATTTGTTGCTCCGTTGCTGTATGTTTTGATAGATGAATTGAAATGATTTTGAAGTATAATGAGATGAAAATCGTATGAAAATTTGGGGACTTTGGCTGCTGGTTTCGTAATAGCAGAAAAGCTGCTGGAAAACGTGTGTTAACCGGTTAACGCTATAGGTTAACCAATTAACCATTGAGAAAATGATGTTTTTCTGAAAACATACAGGCGTTAACCGGTTAATGCTATGGGTTAACCGGTTAACATTGTATTGGAGGCAATTTTGAATTCTTTGAAAATTCCTAACTTTTAAAACGTAAGTCCGATTTGCATTCTGTTTGAAGTGTCAAAAAGAGCATAAAATGAACTTTATTTTGGAAAAACTTTATAAATTGCCTTATGATTTTACCGGGATTGGGTTAAGTCTTGATAATTCGAAGTCGTTAATAAAATGAGGTTTTTGGTGTGTTGTTACGATGGAATTATATGATTATTTGATGTTTGAAATTGTTGATATGAAATGAATGATGTGCATTTGATTTTGGTGAATTTTACGGAGTAACGCATCATTGCATTTCATAATATTCTCGATGGGGCTTCAGCCTATTTGGTAACTTCAATCCCATTGTGTGGATTGGAGTGATTCGATGATTACGGTGTGCTCCCTGGTGGAAGGTTGATGGTCATGTATCCATCTCACAGTGAAATTGGTACCACATGCATTGTGCATATCATGATAGTTGGAATTGCATTATTCTTGGAATGCGTTTATGATGGCATTTGTTGCTGAATTTTGTTGTTGATGTTGTTGCGATATGTTTTTGCTGATTTATTTATATTCCATGTTCTTGTATATTTATAATGAATTGTGATTACTCACCCTGCCTGCTTGGAAATGTTGCCTCTTATGTGGGTAACTTGCAGATGATAAAGAATAGCCTTGTAGTTTAAGAGGAGTTTTTCAGAGTCTCGGAGCGTACCTTATTTTACTTTAGGAGTGGTTTGGAGTCCTTGTGTCCTGCTCTGTGTCATGTAACACCGGGATGGGGTTTTAGTTACTAAATTATGTTCGTATTATGTTATTTGGAGAGATACTTCTTTTGTTTTATGATGTTACATTCCAGATGGATAAAATTATGATTATGAAGTGAATTAATGATGTTTGAACTATGAAGTTTTATTCCGCTGCAAAATTATTATAGATTGTTTTTTGGATGTTAATTAACTCGTGTTACAGTACAGGACAATGTGTGTTGATGTTTTCGATAGATATGTGATACCCTTCTTTTGGTTACTCTGATATTACTCTAAATATTTTTCTTTGGGGTAGAAGGGTGTTACAAAGTTCATAGAGTTTATCAAGAAGGATCCAGTTATGTACTCTAGAGAAGTCATTACATCAAGGAGGATTCCTCTGAAGGATTTCCTTCTATTCTCTATTGATATGCCACCAGAAGTTGTTGTGAGATACTTGGAATCTTGCAAGCTTGATGGAATTGACCCTGGCTTCAATCCTGAAGAACTCAGAAAAATGGCTCCAAAAGTTGTAACAAAGAAGAACAAGAAGAGAAAAGCTTCTGAAGGAACCTCTCAGAAGGCTCCTAAGCAACCCAAAAAGAAAGTTACTTCTTCTTCCTTGTCTAATTTTATTTCTATTATAGAAACTATAACAATTACTACATCTGAAAACCCTTCTGATACCATACCCTCTGAAGTCCCATCTTCTGTCACTCCAAACATTAACTAGCCTTCTCAAAATATTCCTCAACAAGAACTCCCTCAAACTTCTGAAATCATTCCACAACCACAAGTCACTCAACTAGAAACTATCATACAATCAGAAAATCCTCCCTCACCACTAAAACAATCTGAACACCACTCACCACAAACTATAGATGACCTTGACATTCCAATTGACCCAAAACCACCTTTTGATTTAAACACTTCAACCTTTGTTGAAACTCACTCAGAACTTTAACAAGTTCTGTCTGAGATTGATTTTTTTCCCACATATGTTGCTGCCTCTCAAGCTCAATCTTCTAATCCACCTCCACCACCTTCTACTGAACAAATTCCTGTAATCAACTACCCCCTTAACTCTTAATATCCAAGACTTGTTTTTGACCTATCCCCCATATGTGAAGAATCCTTATCTTCTTATGCATCAACACCTCCTAAAACTCCCACTTACATTAACATTCCAGATATTCCCTCTCCGACCAATGAACCTGAAGATCCTCTCAGGACATACATTGATGTAGAAAGTCTTCATAAACTCTCATCTGTCTCGAACAAAACTGTTCTACCCAAACCAAAACCAAAACCAACCAAATCAAATGTTGGTACATTGTTGTAGGCTTTCAAAGCAAAAATGAAATACAGGCTAGAAGATATGAAGACTGCTTGTGCAGAAAATCTTGATCCTGCTGCTTCTGACTTTCTCTGGAAAACATTCAGAAATGGTTTAATTCTGAAACCAAGATGTTGAACGATATCTGCTATGATATTGCTCAGCAAAACTTCTGTGACAACCTGAAAGAAACTGTCACAAACTTAGAGAAGAAGAAAACCCATCTTCTGGATGATAAACCTTGGAAAAAGCCATAACCAAAGGAGTCATCTTCTGAATTTCAGCTGGTTATTGTTCCTTCTGCTGAAGATAAAGGAAAAGAAGTTGTTGAAGAATCTGCTGCTGAAGAACCTTATGTTGAAACCTCTACTCAAGCTGCTGCAACTACTGAAGATTTTCCACCAACATCTTTTTTTGAAGACTCTGGATGAACTGAAGAAAGAAAATGAGATTGTTAAGCAGAGGTTGGATAAGCAGGATGAGACAAATGTTGAACTCAAGACAATGATTGGACAACAAGTTGAATCAATTTCTCAAATCAAGTCTCTTTTGGAAGCATTGGTCACCAAGATTAACCCTCATCCTTGATCTTGTTTTCTATTTAATTTTTTTGATTTCTTGTTGTTTTGTTTTGATGTTCTCTATGCTTATCTGATTAATGAAGATCTTATGTTTTTGGTTCTGATCATCTGATTTTCTGATTAACTGTAACACCCCATATAATATATATCTAGAATAATATCATACAAGTGTTAATTTTTTTTGTACTGACACCATCATCAGTTCCTAATAGCATAATTCACATTCTTGACCAATATTAAACAAAATACAAACTATGGTGCAAGACATGGAAATTATACTAAAACAAAAATACTAAGATCTATACAAAATCCATTTTTGTACAAAGATACAGAAATACACAGCGGAAGACTAGAACTATGCTTCACTTGAAACATCCCGAGCATAACTCCACTTGTAAATTAAACCTGCAAAAGAAACCTAAAAAGCAACAAAAATAGTGGGGTGAGATAATCAACATCTCATTGGGTTCCCTATCTTAGATTTCTCTCGGCTCTAAAGGTTCTATCAAAACCTAACTCAAGTCTTTACAAAAGGAAAACGACCTTGAGTTCACACATCCCGCACTCATTGGAACGACGTCCAAGAGTTCTAAAATCCTACTATTACTAGTTAGAATATCACCTTTATACTTCTAATGGGACTCGATATAACACCCTTCTCAAGCGACTACCATGCTTCTCATGGGACTCAGTGTAATACCCACCACAAGCCTAAAACAAGTCTGATGCTTCCCTTGGGACTCAGTGCAATACCCACCACAAGACTTACTCAATGCTTCCCGTGGAACTCAGTGTAATACCCACCACAAGCCCAAACCATACCGATGCTTCCCGTGGGACTCAGTGTAATACTCATCACAAGACTTACTCAATGCTTCCCGTGGAACTCAGTGTAATACCCACCACAAGCCCAAACCATACCGATGCTTCCCGTGGGACTCAGTGTAATACCCACCACAATACTTACTCAATGCTTCCCGTGGGACTCAATATAATACCCACCACAAGCCTGTAATACCTCAAAATTTTCCCTCTCATTTCCTCAACATTTTTCATAGCATTTATCATACATAAGTTCATAAAATAACCAAAAACATTGCATCATATGTAGCATAGCTGAGGCACAGGTTTGTGATCAATGATTGAAGCAATTGAAGGTTATACAAATGCAAATCAAAGGGACATAAAGCTTCTCAACATTGTGAAAAGGGTTCACAACATCCCACAAGTTCTCATTTGAAGCCACAAGCCATGGAAAGATTTGGTTTGATCAAAAAAGGCAAGCAGTGCAACATCTCCTGATAAAAAAAAGCCAAATTAGGGTTTCATTACTACTGGGCTTCTGCATGAAGTTTTGATTCAAAGTTGATTTCATTGTCTTATATATGATAACAAGTTCCTAGGGTTCAAATTTCATCCACAAATTCATTATGGAAGAGGTTCAATTGGCCAGATGATTGAAAATCAGGGATTTGGGGAAAAGTCAACCATGTCGAGGATAAAGTCAACTCCTGACTTTTTGAGATCAAAATCATGAAATTAGGGTTACAAGGATCCTATGGTTCAAATTTAATCAAGAAATGATGGGGGAATCAAGAGAAATCAAGAAAACCAAAACTTACCATTTTTGGAAAATTAGGGTTTCCAAAAATGGCAAGTTTTGGCCATTTTTGCAGCATCTTTGAGAGAGGCCTTCTCCCAAAATATGAGGGATATTAAAATTCTAGTTTGATCCAATTAAATAGGGCATCTTGAGCTTCAAATCCATAGGTGGAACTCCTCCATAGGATTAAAAATGAGGGAGATATGATCTTGGCAAGATTGAACAATTCAAGGCCCAAGGCAAGTCATTGGCGAGGCAATTGGCTGGCCAGTGCGCGCACCCTGCCTGGCATATCATCAAACAGGTGGAGGGTCAAATCTCAATCCATTTTTGTTGGTCAAAAACACTTCAAATGAATTATTGGTGAACTACAAAGTTGTTCCTTTATGCAATCCCTACAATATTGGTGTTCAAATATTTTTCATTTGAGCAAGTCTTCTTGGAATATTTGAGGGTCAAAGTGGAGAGGTTGCAACTGTCCAGCCATAGGCCCATGGGCAAAAGGCATGCCAAATTCGTGCAGGCCAGTATGCAGCCTTGTGACATGCTATGTAATGGTCATTTTGAGATGATTATATGGTCCAAACATCAAACTTGTTCTATGATCCCTCCACTTCAATTTGAGCCCAAGAGTCATTTGAATTGATTGCTTGAGATGGAAGAAATCTTCCCTTGAAAGTCATGATTCTCAACTGGTTTTCTTGGATGAGAAGGCATTGTACCAAGTTGCATTTCAGTTCACTTTCATTGACATTATTCACCACATTCAGTTCAAATGCATTGCTCTAAGAGGATATGATCTCATGAATGCATCCCCACACCATTTCCATGCACTTCACATCAGGTTGCATTGGAATACTTGCTAGACTATGCTTTTTGCTATACACCTATTGAAACTTATGCTAAATCACAATGCACTACAAGTTATAGTCAGAAGATCATGTTACTCATTGCCATGCTTTGATCCACATCATAAACTTCATGAAGCTTTCAACATATGATCCAGCTCGAGTGGATGCTTCTGGATGTTACAACTGGCATAACTGCCATAAATGCCTCACTAAATTTAACCTCACTCACTTAGTTAACCCAAGGGATGATTAACCATGGTTAAGAGTTCTATAAAGCAAGGTCCTCACCTCAGTGCCAGGTTCAACTTCATTTTCATCACAAAATCACCAAAATTGCAAAGTTTTATCTCTGAATTTTCACATTGCAAATTGATTCGAGCAAGCTTTGTCATCATTGACCTGGATCCATTATTCCTCCATTGATCATCTTCATCATCTCAAGCTCAATCACCAAGCATTGCACAACCTGAATCTTCAAGATCAAGCATGGCACGTTGTTGAAGCTTCATTGCATTTTGGATTCAAACTCCTCAAATTGCCACAATCCTGCTTCAATCACTCTCAATCCATCATCAACATCATCTCAAGTTTAAGATCCATGGAAGGCATAGCTTGAAACATCAAAGAATAATCACTGCATATCATTGATCTTCACTGCACTTTCCTCAATTACTCAGGATTCATAGCTCCCAGAGTGTTTATTTCACTTCCATTGATCAAGATCAAGATCAAGCAAGCTAAGGATCCTCATCTCTGGCCTTCTAGCAACAATTTGACATCTCTGCAACTCAGGTATGTCCTGAAATTCCACTTGCTCGAATTGCTTGTTTTTAATTTGTTTTATGTTGATTGAGGCCTGATAGAGGTTATGGATTGACTGGCTAGTTGATAGGCATGGTAGATGCAGAGATTCAATTTTCTCAGGTTTAGTTCTTGCCTTCGATTAAGGAATTTTAAGAACCCTACATGATTTTTGAAGCCATATTTATGATCAGTGGAGAGAGGCGAATCCATTGATGGTCATGGTTTTCATTTTAGTGATGTTTAGGGTTTGCCCTACCGGAATGGTGACCAGAGAAGATGACCGGAATTCATCTCCGGTCATCTGAATAGTGCCCTAATTTAATCCTAACTTTATAACACAACCCTTGATTTCATTTGATCCAACGCCCATGAGCATGCCAACACATTAATGAAAGCATGCCATGCATGTGCTCTTTTGTTGACTTGTTGACTTCATATTAGCACCCCCAACGTGTTTGAACCAAGCCCAGTCATGTTGTTTTCTTCACTAAACACACCCCTAGGCCCAATGTCATTTATTCCATTTTATTTCTTTTTCTCACTTTATATCATTTTCGTTTCATATTTTTAAAAATAGAAAAAAAACATCAAAAAATTCCAATTAAATTCACATAGGATCCTCATAATTTTCTCTAATTTTACATATTTTTGGATTTCATTTTTGTTTATTTTTTAGATTAGAATTAATTTCCATTTTAATTGTTTCATAATCTCTCCATTTTTTACTCATCATTTTCTACATTTTTTGTTCTCCTAAACAAAAAATGATAAAGATCCCATTCTTTTTAGCTTACTTAACCCTTTAAGTTTCTTAATGTAGCTTTACCTTAGCTCTCATTAGGGTTTAGCTTCCTTTTAGGGCATAGTTTGAACTTGTTCACTATTGTAGCTTTTGAATACTTAAGTTGATTTTAGCTACTGACTTTTTAATTTTGTCATCCAATAAGTTGCCTTAGGCTTAGGTAATTGTTTTAAGAGTTCACTAATCTTTTCCTTGGATAGTGTGAGTTGTTTGTGAAGTTTACCATGTAATAATTGTTCATTTTTGATTCATCATACTAATATTTGTTTTGTAGGGGGGAAAGATGAGGTAATCACTTCCTTTTTATTCCTTTGTGCATTTATTTGACTTGCCTTAGCACCTTGGTGATTTGTTTATAGGGTTCCCTTCCTCTTTTTAGATTCAACTTAACTTCCTTAGGAAGTAAGTGGAATTCTAGCTTGTTCTTTCTTCTCCTTAGGTTAGAATACCTCATTAACCATAGGACCACACTTGTACATAATAAGATAACTTAGGGTTGTGTCTTAGTCCCCCATTAGCTTTGACCTTTTCCTCTTGAGTCTTTCTCTTCTCATCTTCAAACAAAATCCCAAAAGACTTAATAAATGTATGAAAGGATCCCTTGTGTATAGCCTTATTCCATGGGGCACTTGCATTGATTCCATCTTGGAATGGTGTAAGCATGTCCAGCATGATGTACAAGTCTTATCAAGGGGTTGTTTCACAAAGGAAACATAAAAAATACTTCTTCACAAAAGCTATAAAAACACTTAAATAAGTTCAACAAGCTAGTGAACTTAAACCTTAATCCTTGGAAACCAGTCTTGGATAAATTCTCCTTGTTGGGTGTGCTTGTTCTATTATTCCATCTTGGAATGTAGTAGCAAGTACACATTCCATGGAAAAGAGTTAGAATTCACTTCCTTGTGCCAAATTCACACAAAACCTTTAAAAAGAAAACAACAAACAATAAGCGACTTTCCTGCGGGAACTTCTCTTTCTCATCTCATTCATTCTGAACACGAACTCACGACGACTTGTCTCGCATGCAAGACGGTAAATACACTCGTACCAGACGAGCCTGCAACACCTGAGCATAGACATATGCAGTTCCAACTATAAAAAACAGAAACAAATAGTTCCCTCCTTAGTTAGGAGAACTATGTCGACTCTAATCCTCATTTTCCTGATGAGGTACGTAGGCAGCGGGGTAGGGCCTGTTCGAGCACATTCTTTATTTTCCCTACATTTCCCTCTTTCTTTCATTCTCTTTTCCAGTTCCATTTCTCATTTCCATTCTCATCCCAGTTAGCAGTTCATTTGTTCAGCAGCAGTTATATTCTTCTCACCCTTTGAAACAAACAAGCAAGCGTGGATCCCGTCGGGTACGGCGGACGATATGGAGTGCTAATACCTTCCCAAGTCATAACCGACTCCCGAACCCATATATTTGGTTCATAGGACCTTGTCCTTTCCTTCTTCCTCAGGTTTGTGCAGCATTACCTTTCCCGTTCCTTCGGGATAAAAATGCCTGGCTGGAGAGTCTACCTTTTCCGTGCCAATTTCGCGTTTGTACTAGGATGAAAGTCTCGGGAGCGACAGCTGGCGACTCTATTGGGGACCGAACCCAGAATCTCTGGTTTCCCTCGTAGAGTCAATCCTAGCGCCTATTTGTTTTTGTTTCTTTGGGTGTTTATATCTGTGTGTTGTTGTGTCTATTTATTGTCTTTGTTTACAGTTTACTTTACAATTTTATTTACTGCTTTCGGAATTTATTTTCACATGCATCATATACTGGACTGGCTGGTTTCATTTTTTCTGTGGGATGGGCTTTGTTACTGTGAGGTAAGCTAAATACCCAGCTTGAGTGCACCTTAGGAATGAGAGTGGTTCCAATTTGGCTTCATGGAATCTTGCTATGTTGGTATTAGCGAGTTCCACGCCTTGACTTGCGAGCTTCTCGGAAATGTATTGATACCGAAATCTTTCTGGGGCAATACACAAACTTGATAGTTGTGTGCAGTCAAGGGACCGATCATTGAGAACCTTAGTGGAAACATCCCTCTCTAGTAATGACAGTGGCAGACCACATTTGTTGGCAAACCCGCTCACATTCGAGGGCCCACTGGGAACTTGCATAGGATGGCCTTGTTCTCTCATAGGAGTCCAGTTAAGGAAAACTGTTCATATGACGATAATATTGTACCCTTCGAGATGAATGTACTGTTGTTTCTCGATTCAGTGCTTGAAGCTGGGGACTTATGAGGGATTCTTGTTTCCTTGGACTCAGCTGAGACCTCCCTGAGTAGTACATAATGCCAAACTGATTCCCAGATTGGGTCATGAGCCATTTCTCGGAAACGGTGAACGTATTATTGCTATTCGGCTTTGAGAGTCTGTGATGTTTGACCCGAGTAGCACACCCGTGAGAAGGGGAGGGGTGTACAGGTTTGCAGGAACCCTAAACTTCAACATACCCATTATTCCAACATGCTTCAGTGATATGATTTTGTTCTACTAATTATGGATTATGAGATCATGAACTCCTGATCAGAAAGATACTTGTGATGATGTTGTGGCCTTGCACATAAACTTGATTACCTGATTCACTACACAGAAACACCACTGATCACATGCCTTTCCTTGCATAACATCATAACATCATTAATCATTTGTGTTCTTTTTATTCTTAGGGTTCATTACCTCCTATTCCTGGTCATATTTGCTGCTTCAACATGGAGATTCCAAGGAAGAGAAATGTCCATTATACTTTCCCACATCCAGAAACAAATGGTATTCAGAAGTTAATTAGCTTGATAGGTGACAAAGTGCTTGATGATTTAAAAAAAGAGTTTGGAAAGATCCTAAACTATGTGAATAAGCCAACCATTGACCTGAGGGATAACTTGCATTCTCTATTGCATTTCTAGGATCCACATCTGAGGGTCTTTGTTTTCCCTGACTACATCTTGGCCCCCACATTAGAAGAGATATCCAGCATCCTCAGAATTCCCATAAAAAATGGTGCTCCTTACTATAGCTTAGAGAAGATGCTTTCATCCAAAGATATAGTTGACTCCTTTCTTTTGGACTTATCCAAGGTTAGAAGAGATGGATGCCACCAAAGGTAAATGAATTTTCTTGGATTTTCTTATCAAGGAAGCTCAGGATTTAGCATCTGAAAACAAGTGGGCTAAATTCAACACCTTGCTTGCTTTGATAGTGTATGGGACCAGTTTGTTTCCAGGAGAAAAGGGTTTGATCAGCATGGAAGCCATCATTATATTTGCCAGAAGAAATTCAGTGCCTACTTTGCTAGGTGACTTTTACTATGGAGTCCACCACATGAATGAAAAGAGGAAGGCACATGTAAATTGTTGTGCTCCCCTATTTGCTGATTGGTTTGTAAGGCAACTCCCTAAATCAGGGCCTTTCCAGGATTTGAAACAATCTTGGAAGTGGTCCAAAAGATTAATGGGCTTAAACTCAGTTGACATTTGTTGGGGATGCGACAGGGATCTTGTGGGCAAAAAAATCTTGGTCAGTTGTGGTAGCTTCCCAAATGTGCCATTGATAGGAAGGAAAGGTGGGATTAGCTACAATCATATCTTATCCAGGAAACAATTTGGTTACCCCTTAAGGGATGTACCTTTGATTGAGGAGATGAGTGAGTCTTTATACTTTCCAGTAGAAGGAAATCTCAAGATGAGTATACTAGCATCCCAGGCTTAGGAGGTTAGAGTGATGAAGGGGAAGAAAGACTTTGGGAGAGTAGATCCCAAGACCTATGATCCTTTTGCCACCTGGTTGAAAGATCGTGTAGAGACTCTGTTGCTCCCATTCTCTAAGGAAACACCTCTCTACCCTAAGGAGGTAGCACCTACAACTTTAGTTCCTCTTCAGGAATATCAAAAATTAGAAGCCTTGGTTCAGAAACTCAGGTTGGAGAATCAAGAAGCCTACAATTCATGCCCAAAGTCGAAAATGTAAAACCATAAATTGGAAGAAAGGGCTCACAAAGCTGAAGAAATGGTCAGGCTCAAGCAGCAAGACTTTCAAGAGAGAGAGCTCTACTTCAAGAAAAGGTGATTAGCTGAAACTCACAAGGCAGCGCAACGCCGGAAAGAGATGAAAGAGTTGAATGAAGCTAATGAAGCTATCACCTTGTGGCAAGAGAAGTGGGAAGACAATTTGAAGAAGCAGAAAGAGCTGGAGGTCAAGCACAAGCTAGAAATCAAGATTATTCAAGATTATTTGGATGGACAGAGAGAGCTCCTTCAGAAGGCTTATCATCAAGAGAAGAGTCATCTCCAAGGTCTAGCAGAAAGTCAACAAGCAGTAAAGGAAGCTCAGAAAGAAATAGAAGAGTTTAAGTTGAAAGTTGATGTCAAGAGAACCAAGACTGATTCCACTGCAAGCCAGGAAAATGAAAAGGTGTTCCTACAACAGATTGAGGAATTGCATGCCTCCGTTGACCTTAGGGATATCCTGATTCAGAAGCTTGTGCAGGAACCACACATCCAGATATAGCTCAGTTGTTGCAAGGGATATTCTTGATTCTAAAGGTCTTAATATGTTATAAGGAGCATGTGTACCAAATTTGATGAAGAAATTCATTGTGGAAGTCATGTGATCAACTGATGACTTGTTGTGCAAGAAAAGTCAGAATCCGGGCATCTGAGGCCCCCAACAATGGAACCAAAGGATCATTTTCATCAAATTTAGGTTCTATGATCTTTATTTGACCCTATAAGTGGTTATAAGTGCACAATATTGAAGAATTTCAAGCCATTTGCAAGCTTGCTATTTTTGGACATGACTTGTAATGGAAACTTTCCATTTTGGGAAAGATTTTCAACCTCCGCTTTCTTGATCAAAAATGCTTCAAATGAAAAATCCTTAAACATGAAAGTTGTAGATTGGATCTTCCCATTTTCAAAAAGTACAAGAACTCCTCTTGATTCATCCTAGAACTCAAGATATGATCTTTCAAAGTTGGGAAAAATCCTATAATTTTCAAGTTCATGCCAAAGAGGGATTTTTGAAAAATCAAGTTTCAAGCATTCTAATGACCTCTAAGCATCATAACAACATCACCCAACTTGCCTTGATCAGAATTAGGCATTGGACCTAAGGTTTTCATGACTTGTGATCCAAGAAATTTCAAAGAGGGAAGTTTGCAAAACCTATGCAATCTTGCAATCCAAGCCATCCAGCTCACAAAATCCAATCCTAGGGCCATCCTTGATGCAAGCTGAAGCCAGACACCCCTTCAAACAGCCTCTAACCCGTGCCATGCTTCAAGTACACATTTATTGACTTTTTTTGCAACTTGGCCCATACCAATCACACTATGCCAAACCAACTCTTCTGATCACTCCTATTGGTTTATACAAGCCTCAAGCAACACAAAACACAACACACATAAGCCTGGATACAAGCCTAAGCTCAGTTTCACAAAAATCCTCAAAACCTTCATCCCTTCGAAACTCACTCCACAACCAACAAAAATCACTGATTCTTTCACCAATCATCTCAACATCACTCAAGGATCATAAAGAACCCATTGTCATGGCCTAAAAGCTCCCCAAACAGAAATACGATTTCTGCCACACCAGAACAAAAAATCACAAACTAGCCATTCAAAGCTTGTTCTAAGCTCTCCAGAAGCATCAAGGTGGTCATTGGAGTGGATTAGAACCAAGGAGAGGTCCAAAAAGCTTAAACTTGGAAAGCTTCATCTTAGGTATCATCCAAGAACTTTTTTTTTTCCAGAACTTGCGTTTTAAGTTACAAATTGATTCTTGCATTTTATTTCCACATTTATTAAAAATAGAAAAAAAATTTTTAAAAATCTCATTTTCTGCATTTTTACTTCAAATATTTTTCTTAACTCAAAAACATTTTTTATTTTAATTTTTTCATCAAAAAGGTATTTTTAAATCATTTAAATGTTTTAATTAATTAATTGATTTTAATTAATTAAAAATACATTTAGGTTTCTAAAAATCACCAAAGCATTCTCATACATTTAGAAACATTTTCAAACTCACCATACAAATTTATTTTTAGTTTTGATCACATTTTCACATTTATCTTTGAGTTAGGGTTCTTAAAAATCACATTTTCTAACCCTAACTTGAAAAATTCATTTCTGCCTAACCATGATGAGTTTGAACTTGATTCTTTTTTCATTATTTTACATATTGCATCTAGTTTCTAGGTTATTTATCTCACATTTTTGTATTGAATTTTCAATTTGATTTTCATTTTCCCCTTAGAAGAATCCAAAAACCCAAGCTAACTTAGGAAATCCATAACTCTCACTAGGTTTAGCTTATGACCTCCTCCTTTGGTGAGTGATCTTGTACATGTTTAGGGTTTGTTTGAGTCCAATTTCAAATTTTTATCATGAGGTATGCTTATGTTTTGGTCATATGCATCTCATACATTCATAAAACCCTAATTTCTCATGTTCATTTGCATTCATCTTTGCATATCTCAATCATATGAACTTGCCATGACATTTCAAGAATTTGTATGCCATCTTAGACATCTTAAGACATGATTGAACATTTCTTGATCATTTCTTCATTCATTTTCTAGGCTTTTCATTCATTACATTCCATGAACATCCATGTGTTTTCATGTTTCCAAACATGCTTCCATGACATCTCATCCTTGTATGAGCATTCACATGCATCATGTATGTCTTGGCATCATCTCATAACACATTTTCCTTGCATATACACTTCTGGTTTTGGTCTTTGCATCTTTATTCATCTCATTTCCTTTTGCTTTATGTCTTATGAATTCATACTAACATTTCAGGGGCTTATGGTAAGTTGCTTGGGATGTGGATTTGCCTTCACATCCCACCTCTTCTCATCTCTTCATATGAATTATTTACTTGTCTTTGAAGTGAATCTAATTAACTTATGTTCTCCCATTCATACTTTCTTTCTTTTAGGTTACTTGTCTTCTTCAGGAAGTAAGTAACCTATTCATCCTCCTCTTTCTCTTTTCATCTGCTTCTTCCTTAGTGGCCTCCTGAAGATCCTTCTTTTAAGCCTCACAAACCATAGGATATCTAAGCATGATAATATTTAGGGTTGTATATAGTTCCCCCTAACTTTTTACCTTTGAGTCTCCTTGAGTCTCTCTTCTCATCTCATAATCAGAGGCTAAACTCTTAAAGCTTTAGGACTTTGAATTAGGGTTATGCCTGCATCCTTATCTTAGGATAAATTGTATAACTTTAATCCTTAGTGTTAAACCCTTAATTTGTTTACACCTCTTAATCAAAACACCTAATAATGATCAAGACTTAAGCTTGTAACTTGGGCCTTACATTAGGGTTCTATCTCTTCCTTATGGTTAAGAGGGATTAACCCTAGTGTTTAATGGACAAGTCCCCCTCAAGTTGTCTTACAAACTTAAAACTCATTTCTTAATCCAACCTTTAATTAAAATCCACTTAATAAAGGCTTGTTATATAATGAATTTAATCCCTAACCATGGATTAAGTTGAGGAGTCTTCCTCAGCTTAAGTGTTCTCATCTATCATCGTTCTCTTAGGATGGTGTAATGAGTTCACTAGTCCCTGATTATAGATTAAACTCATTACTTAACATTAAACAAAACTCCAAAAACACTTAATAATCATAAATAGGGTAATGATCTTAATCCTATATCACCATGGTAATTAAGTTGAGATGCTTATCTCACACTTAAGTACGCTCATTATCCCTGATCAGGGAGGATATAATGAGTTTACAACCTTTGATTTAGGCTTAAGCTCATTTTCTTATGCAAAACACCAAAAACAATAAAAAACTGAAAACACAAAAACAAACAATAATCGTCTCCTCCGGGATTCTTTTCTCATCACACTCACTCTGAAAACGAGAACTCGCTTCTTCCGTCTAATGCGAGACAGTTAGCACTCCAGCCAGACAAGTCACACACTTGAGCATAGACAAGTAAGCAGTTCACAACAAATCATCCAGTCTCTTTGAGTCGAACTACAGTGTTCTGACTTCCTCATTGCACGAGAGTATACATAGGCATAACTTAACAGTTATCGAACAAAAGTCTATGTGTCTTCCCCCTCTTTCAGCATTCTTTCTAAGCCTTAATCTTAAGCATTTCACCCTTTATTTTTGCACTGACACCCGTTCTTTTATCCCTAGCTTTTTATGCACAGTCAACACATACCCTACCCCTTTTAAACACAATCAAATAAGCGTGGATTTCGTCGAGTACGACGGACGATCTGGGTGCTAATACTTTCCCAGGTCGTAACCAACCCCCTTTCTCAGTTCTTTGGTTCTCAACCATCTTATTCATACCCTTCCAGGTTTATGTAACATTACCTTTCCTTCGGGATAAAAATGCCTAGCTGGCGACTCTATTCAATCTCAACCTTCAACATCACCGACCATTCGCGTTTGCACCGGGGACGTTAAGTCTTTTCGGGAGCGACATTATGCAAACTGAGCTCAACGAACTCCGCACCAGGATGGGCGGATTCATGGTCATGATGCAAGGGATGGCCCAAGGAAAACAATATTTGAGGACTGCAATCCATGGACTCAACCCTCCTCAGACTGATCCTCCTGTAGTCACTCCAAAAGTACAAGTGAATCCTCCCAACACCAACAATGGCCCAATGTCGCTCCCCGGATTTTCATCCCGGTGCAAACGCGAACCGTCGGTGATGTTGGAGGTCGAGGGTGAATAGAGTCGCCAGCTAGGCATTTTTATCCCGATGGAAAGGTAATGCTGCATAAACATGGAAGGGTATGGATAAGACGGTTGCGAACCAAAGAACTGAGACGTTTATTGTTTGTTTTTGTGTTTTCAGGGTGAGTATGATGAGAATAGAATCCCGGAGGAGACATTTATTGTTTGTTTTTGTGTTTTCAGTTTTTTATTGTTTTTTTGTGTTTTGCATAGGATAATGAGCTTAAGCCTTAATCAAGGGTTTGTAAACTCATTATATCACCCCTGATTAGGGATAATGAGTCTACTTAAGTATGAGATGAAAATCTCAACTTAATTACCCTAATGATGCATGATTAAGATAATTAACCTACTTGTGATTATTAAGTGTCTTTGGATTTTTGTTTTGTGTTAAGTAATGAGTTTAATCTCTAATCATGGATTAGTGAACTCATTACACCATCCTAAGAGAAGGATGATAGATGAGGACACTTAAGATGAGGAAGATTTCTCAAATTAATCCATGGTTAGGGATTAAAATCATTATATAACAAGCCTTTATTAAAGTGGATTTTAATTAAAGGTTAGATTAAGAAATGGATATTGTGTTTGTAAGACTAAACCTGAGGGGGACTAGTCCATTGAACACTAGGGTTAGTCCCTCTGAACCAACAGGCAGAGATGTAACCTTAACCTAAGGCCCAAGTTACAAGCTTAAGTATTAATGATTATTAGGTGTATTTGATTAAGAGGTGAAAACATCTTAAAGGTTTAACATTAAGTATTAAAGTTATACACACCATCCTAAGATAAGGATACAGGCATAACCCTAATACAAAGCCCCAAAACTTTAATTGTTTAGCCTTTGCTATTGAGATGAGAAGTAGAGACTCCAAGAGACTCAAAAGGTAAAAACTAAGGGAGACTATTCACAACCCTAAATTTATCATTCTTGGATGTTCATATGGTTTATAAGGCTTAAAGAAAAGTCTTCAGATGGCCACCAAGGAAGAAGAAGCAGATGAAAAGAGAAGAGAAAGGAGAATATGTTACTTACTTCTTGAAGAAGTTAAGTAACCTAGAAAGAAAAGGAGAAAGAGAGGGCACAAGTGAATCAAATTTACTATAAAGACATATAAAGATGCAAATGAAAAGGTAAGAAAAGATTGGATGTGGAGGCAAATCCACATCCTGATCAACTTACCATAAGCCCCTGAAATGGTTAGTGTGAATGCATAAGGTGAAACAAGATGCAATGAAGCAAATATGAAGGTGCAATGATGCCAACCAGAAGTGCAAACACAATGAAAATGTGTTATGAAATGATTCAAGGACATGCACAATGCATATGTGTGCTCATACAAGTGATGGATGCAAAAAAAACAAGCATGTTAGAAGCTTAAGAACACATGAACATACATAAGATGTAATGGATGCAAAACATGCCAAATGAATGCAACAATGATCAACCAATGTTCCCACATGTCCTAAGGTATCTAAGATGACATACAAATGCATGAGATGTCATGACAAGTTCATATGATAAATGTATGCAAAGATGAATGCAAATGAACAAGGTATATTAGGGTTTTAAGAAAGTATGAGATGCATATGATCAAAACACAAGCATAACTCATGATAAAAATTTAAAATTGTAACCAAATGAAACCTAAAAAAATATAATATCACTCCCCAAAGATGGAAGTCAGAAGTTATACCAAAGTAAGTTATGGTTTTTCTAAGTTAGGCTAGGGTATTGGGTACTAGGGTATTGGGTATTGGAAAATGAAATGAAAAAATATGAGATAAATACCTTAGATACTAGATACAACATGTAAAAGAATGCAAAAGAAACCAATTACAAACTCATTTTGGTTAGGTAGAAGTAAATTTTTGAAGTTAGGGATAGAAAAATGGGAAATTTAGAAACCCTAATTCATGGTTAATTGTCAAAACATGATCAAACCCTAAAATAAATTTGTAAAATGAGTTTGTAAATTGTTCTAAATATGTAAGAATGCTTCCTTATTTTTTTGGTGATTTTTAAATACCCAAAGGTATTTTTTATTAATTAAAATGAATGAATTAATTAAATAATACAATTAAATGATTTAAAAATATTTTTTTAATGCAAAAATTAAAAATAAAAATGTTTTTGGGTTCTTAAAATTATTTAAAGTTAGGATGCAAAAAATTAGAATTTTATAAAATGAAATGCTATTTTAAATAAATAATGAAAATAAAATGAAATAAAAATGAATTAAAATGCAAAATAATTAAAAGGAGTGGTTCAGATTGCGGGAGAGAGATATCAGTGGCCAAGATTGGAAGTCTGCTTGACCAAGAGTATGAAGATCCTAAGGCCTAAATTCAAATTGGGCTTACGCGCGTGATCCAAGGGTCCAGGCTTTTTCTGAGTTTTTTTTTTAATTTGTTTTATTTAATTAAATAGGATTAGGGTTTAATGATCTGATCTAAGCCGTCCACGCACTTAATCTAATCAAGATCTGAAGGCTAGCATTCAAACTTGGTAATTAATTATGATTAACCCTAATTAATCTCAGGCGACCGGAGATAAGCTTCGGTCGTCTTCTCCGGCAAGCCCCTCACCCTAACTTCTTCCCCAACTCACAAAAACCCACAAGACCTGCCTATAAATGATCCCT
Organism: Lathyrus aphaca; assembly: GCA_963966055.1. Lineage (NCBI taxonomy): Eukaryota > Viridiplantae > Streptophyta > Magnoliopsida > Fabales > Fabaceae > Lathyrus > Lathyrus aphaca. The sequence goes on from OZ014523.1 coordinate 170,757,148, forward strand.
AAACATCATACAACCAAAATCAATCCTCAAAAAAGATTTATAACACGCATACATGATGAATCGAAGCAAAAACATTTTTACGAGCAAACTTTCAGAGATACAATACATGCTCATTTCTACACCATTTTTAATTCTAAACACATCAGCATGATCAACAAAGCATGTACAATCATTCTATAATAAGAAATCAAGATTGTGGAAAAATTGTTTTTGATGGATACCTGAACTGAAGCTTTTCAAATTTGAGCTTTCAAAGCCTCCCTTTGGTGCAATGTGGCTCCTTTGGTCCCCCTGAAGCTAATGGAGTGCTTGGATGAAGCTTATAGTGGCTGGTTTGAAGGTTCCAGTTCTGATATGGTAGAAAATGAGGTCTTGGTATGTTATGTTTCAGGCCATGGTGATGGGTGGGAAATGATCCTTAGGTAATGTGTGATTGAATGGTGAAGATAGTTTTGAAGTTTGATGGCTGGTTTGAGAGAATCGAAGAAGGGAATTATTTGATAATTTTTGTGAAATCTGAGTGTTGGCTTGTTTCAAGGGCTGAAGTGTTGCTATATCTCTCCCATAAAGTGTGAATAGATCATGGAGCAGGTTTGTAGAGGCTGCTGATCACTATTCCAAGAGTATGGGCAAATTTCAAAAAGTCAAGGTTTGGTGTACTTGAGGTATGGCATGGTGAAATGATGGTTTGAGAGCTTGTACTGCATCAGCTGAGTTCAAGGAGCACCATTGGATCAATTTTCATGAGCTGTGCAACTTGGATCATGAGTTTGAATGGTTTTTGCAATTTCACAACTTTGTGATTTCTTGAGAAGCAAGGCATGAAAACCCTAGGTTCTTAGCCCAATTCTGATCCTTAGAAGTTGTTTGATGATGGCATGATGTATTTTAATGGATTAGAGGTCACATAAAGGCCTGAAATACCATTTTGCAAATTTTCCTCTTTGGCATGAACTTGAAAATTACAAGAAATTTTCCAACTTTTACTTGCCATATATTGAGTTCAAGGATGAATCAAGAGGAGTTCTTAGAATTTTTGAAAATGGGAAGATCTAATCGACAACTTTCATGTTTGAAGAAAATCCATTTGAAGCCTTTTTGATCAAGAAAGAGGAGGTTGAAGATCTTTCCCAAAATGGAAAGTTTTCATTGCAAGTCATGCCCAAAAATAGAAACTTTTCAAATGGCTCAAAATTCTTCAATCTTGTGAACTTCCAAGCATTCCTAAGATCAAATAAAGATCATAGGACCTAAAATTGATGGAGATGACCCTTTGAAACCCTTGTTGGTGGCCTCAGATGCCCTGATTCTGACTTTTCTTACACAACAAGTTACCATTTGATCAGATGACTTCCACAAGGAATATTTGCTTCAAATTTGAAACAGATGCTCCTTATAACATATATAGACCAATAGAATCAAGAATGGCCAAAATATTTGGGTATAAGGGCCTCAAACCCAAAACCCTAATTTCTAGGACATCTGTGCAAGAAACCCTAAGCCTGCCTGGGTAGCTGTGCAATCCTCTGAGTTTTTGTGACTTTCAAGAACCCTTGGAGGAATAATATGATCATAGAACACCCATGGACCCTCTTGGCATGCGTCATGGCCTCTGAAATAGCTCAAACCACTTCTAAGATTCATCTGATCACAAACCCTAGCTATGCAGCTTATGTAGTGAAATAACTTATGTAGTGAGATGGTATGCTTATGCAATGTAACATGAGGGATCATAAGCCAAGGTGTGAGAAAGAGGGGAGGGCAAATTTGGGGTGTTTACAGCTGCCCCTATTCAAGCATGAGTTAGCTATGTAGGATGTAAGTGCATGGCTTAACAGACGAACAAGATAACTTGTGGTTGAATACCAAGACAGTCCACAATTTGCACTCTTTATTATAAGAAGAAAAAGGATATAAATTGTAATATACAGTATAGACTGAATGTTAAATGGTAGCAACGGAGGACGACCATCGAGCAAAGGATGACTGCTGGGGATAAAAATGGTGAGAAACGCGCTGACGGGGACGACCATCATACCGGGGTATAAAGAATCTGCGACGGGGACGACCATCGGGTAAAGAAAAGCGACTTTACTGGGGATTTGAAAGCACTAACAGGGACGATCGTCAGGTTGAAGAATAAAGAAATCGATGATGAGGGACGGTCATCAAAAGGTGAAGGACAATCACCTAGCAGGGGATGGATGCTTAAAAGATATCACGACATAGGACGAATGTCGGATAGGACGATCAATGATGGGGACGACCATCGGGTAAAATGACGAGGGACGGTCATCAAAATAAATGATGAGGGACGATCATCAAGAGGTGAAGGACGATCACCTAGCAGGGGACGGCTACTGAGAATTATCGTGACATAGGACGAATGCAGGATAAAAAGATCCACAATGGGGATGACCATCAGATGAATGATGAGGTACAGTCATCAAAGGGTGAAAGACGATCACCTAGCAGGGGACGACTGCTGAAAGATATCATGACATAGGACGAATGTCGGATAGAAAGATCAACGATGGGGACAACCATTGGATGAATGATGAGGGACGGTCATCAAAATAAATGATGAGGGACGGTCATCAAGAGGTGAAGGACGATCACCTAGCATGGTACAGTTGCTCTGTTGGGGATTATCTGGGGATAGATAAACACGGACGAGTGCTTAAGCCCTAAATACGATGGTATAAGTGTTTCGACAGTGTGTATAGACTAAAGATACGGACGAGTATCTTTAGGACCCCGATACGGATGAGTATCGATAGGAACAAACAATGACGCATGTTTAAGGAGTGATGATACGGATGAGCATCAACTATTTTGAATAAGGAACATGGACGAGTGTTGATCTGTCGGGGAGATGTGTATGATACTGACAAGTATCAAAGAATTATGTATAAGTGGGATGCGGACGAGTATCAGAAGGATTGTGTGTATGTATGTACAGATATTCGTATTGAGAGTGCAAAAGGATATTTTGGCTTTTTATCTGCAGGGGATAAGTTTTTGCGCATTGCTGGAAGAGTGATTTTGGTATTTGCAGGTGACTGGCTCAAACCTGGCTTATGATCATGCAAACGTTTGATTTTTGCCGTAATGCTCCGTATTAGACGGAATGCTACACTCTGTTTGGGGAGGAGTGATGAGAATACTATGATTATGCAAATGAAAGAAAGGATATCTGAAATCTGAAATCTACTGGGAGAACGGATCACCGGGCGATCTGTGGGGGAGAAAGGATCACTGTACGATCTTTCTGGAGAACTCCGAGGGAAGATCTCTGTGGGGATCCAATGCTGTGGATGAGAAAATCTGGCAACTTGCTGGGGAAGAGTGATTCAGGCATTGCATTGGAGATCCTGCTTAGGGAGGAGAGAACTTCTGGGAAGTAATCTATCGGAGGATCAGCTTTGTGGGGGATACTCTGAGGGGATAAAGAGTTTCGTGGGGAAATACTTTCATCATGTAGTCCTTCTAAAGATGTGACTGTCGGCTTGGTTGGGGATATAATGCCTGATATGTCCCATGCTGTAAAATATTAACTGCCTTGAGTACCTGCAACCTATTAAACAAAGGAAACTCATAAGTGCCCTGAGGTATCATTAATCGGATTCCATCATAGGAGTTAGGTTCGCTTAAGAGCACATATTTCCTGTAAGCATTTATTGAAAATGGCTTATATGTTCATGCAAATGTTGTATTACGAACTTTGGACATTTTGCAAACAAAATAAAAAAGGTACAAAACAAAGTGTGAATGAATATTTTACTTTATTGATTTGTGTGCCCTGAATAGGCGAGTACAATGAGAAGCTAATCCCTTAAATGAGGTGATTGCTACAAATTGAGAAAATAAAAGTCCTATTTGGCAATGCTGATGTTGATGCTTCAATCATCCTTTTGCTATGACCTGTATGACCTGAACGCTCTTCTTATCCTGCTTTTTGAAGGAAGTTGATTTTGACCGACGCTTTGTCCTTTCGAAGCTTGCCATGTTATGTGAGTGATGCAGATGAATTCAAAATGCAGTTGTTCGATTATCCCTGTTTTTGCGTGGATCGCCCTTTAGGGTTTTCAATCCACCGGGATACCCTTTTTCGCCTGAGCTGTCCGATGTGGCTTTTCAACTCAGCGGGTGTACATTTTTTTCCCTTATTTTTTCCCGAGTCTTTTATTTTGTTTTTGACTCGCCGGGATGCCCTATTTTTGTCTGGACTTACATTCTGTTTTTATGTCCAACGGGTCATTTATGTGAAGTATTTTTTAACTGCATCTGAATTCACAGGAGATGGGAAATTTTCTCCATCCATGGTTGCGAGCATCAATGCTCCACTTGAGAAGACTTTAGTTATCACATAGGGTCCTTCGTAGTTTGGCGTCCACTTTCCCCTGTGGTCTGTATGAGGAGGAAGGATCCTTTTCAATACAAGCTCTCCCACTTGATATTCCCGAGGTCTGACTTTTTGATCGAAGGCTTTCTTCATTCGTTTCTGATATAGCTGACCATGATAGATAGCCGCTAATCTCTTTTCTTCAATCAGGCTCAGTTGGTTATAAAGAGATCGGACCCATTCTGCTTCATCCAATTTTACATCCATCATTACCCGCAAGGAGGGTAATTCAACTTCAACGGGTAGGACTCCTTCCATACCATACACAAGCTGATAAGGTGTTGCCCCGATAGATGTTCTGATGGAAGTTTGGTATCCATGCAAGGCAAATGGTAACATTGCATGCCAGTATTTGTATGTGACTACCATCTTTTGCACAATCTTCTAAATGGTCTTGTTAGCCGCCTCAACTACACCATTCATATTTGGCCTGTAAGGAGAAGAGTTGTGATGTTGAATTTTGAAGCCTCGACATAGTTCTGCCATCATCTTATTGTTAATGTTTGAACCATTATCAGTAATGATTCGCTCGGGAACTCCATATCGACAAATGATATCCCTTTTCAGAAATCGGGCTACCACTTGCCTGGTGACATTTGCATACGAAGCTGCTTCAACCCATTTGGTGAAGTAATCAATGGCTACTAGGATGAATCTGTGACCATTTGAAGCAGTTGGCTCGATCTTTCCAATCATATCAATGCCCCACATGGCGAAGCGCCATGGTGAAGACATTATATTCAAAGGATTGGGTGGCACATGCACTTTGTCTGCGTAGATCTGTCCTTTATGGCACTTTCTGGCATAGGCACAACAGTCTGCATCCATTGTGATCCAATAGTAACCTGATCTTAACAATTTCTTCGCCATTGCATGTCCTCCGCCATGGGTACCGAAAGAACCTTCTTGTACTTCGTGCATCAGCATGTCTGCTTCCTTCTTGCCAACACATCTGAGCAAGACCATGTTGAAGTTTCGCTTATATAAGGAGCAATCAGTATTGAGGAAGAAACTTCCGGCTAGCCTTCTCAATGTCTTCTTATCATTAGACGATGCCCCATGTGGGTATGTACGAGTCTCCAAGAAGCATTTGATGTCGTGGAACCAAGGTTTGTTGTCCGTAACAGTGTCTATAGAGAAGACATATGCCGTCGGTCCAGTCTGGATACTAAAATCCGAGGTACATAGTTAGCAACCTGTACTTTGATCATAGATGAAATGGTGGCCAAGGCGTCTGCAAATTGATTCTCATCTCGAGGGATGTATTCAAGCTTAACTGTTGTGAAGAAAGTCAACAATCTCCTCGTATAGTCACGGTAGGGAACCAGATGCTATTGATTAGTATACCACTTGCCATTAGTTTGGTTGATCACCAAAGCTGAATCTCCGAATACATTCAAGGTTTTGATCCTGAGGTCAATGGCTTCTTCAAGACCCATGATACAAGCTTCGTACTCTGCTTCGTTGTTAGTGCAAGCAAAGGTAAGCCTTGCTGAGAAAGGCATATGGACTCCTTTGGGTGTAATAAGCACTGCACCAACCCCACGACCATTACAATTAACTGCCCAATCGAACATCATAGTCCATGCTTCTTCTAAATCAGGCCCTTTAGTGTGAATAGACTTTTCACAATCTTTTGACTTTAAGAACATGATGTCTTCATCAGGGAAATCAAATCTCATAGGCTGGTAGTCATCAATGGGTTGCTCAGCCAGATAGTCAGACAATACACTGCCCTTAATGGCTTTCTGAGAGGTATACTGAATATCATATTCTGTTAGGATCATTTGCCATCTTGCAACCCTTCCGGTAAGTGCTGGCTTCTCAAATATGTACTTGAAGGGGTCCATTTTTGAGATCAACAAGGTAGTATGAGTCAACATATACTGTCTTAGTCGGCGAGTAGCCCACGCTAAAGCACAACTAGTTTTCTCGAGTAGTGAATAACGTTGTTCACAGTCGGTAAACTTTTTGCTTAGGTAGTATAATGCATACTCTTTTCGACCAGACTCGTCATGTTGGCCCTACACACACCCCATCAATTCATCTAATATTGTCAGGTACATTATTAGAGGTCTTCCTTCAACTGGAGGCATGAGAATTGGAAGTTCTTGTAAATACTCTTTGATCTTGTCAAAAGCTCTTTGAAAATCATCGGTCCACCTGACTGTTTGTTCCTTTCTTAGCAGGTTGAACAAAGGCTCGCAGGTTGCAGTGAGATGATATATGAACCTTGAAATGTAGTTCAATCTACCTAAGAACCCTCGAACATCTTTCTCAATATTAGGTGCAGGAATTTCCTGAATTGCTTTGACTTTGTCGGGATCAACCTCAATTCCTTTTCCTCTTATAATAAAACCCAACAGCTTACCAGAACGTACCCCGAATGTGCATTTGTTGGGGTTCAACCTTAACTGATACTTCCTCAGACGCTTGAACAGTTTCAATAGATTTACCAAATGCTCTTCCTCTGTTTGGGACTTGGAAATCATGTCATCCACGTAGCACTCGATTTCTTTATGGATCATATCATGGAATAATGTCACCATAGACCGTTGATATGTTGCATCAGTGTTCTTCAGTCCAAACGGCATTACTTTGTAGCAAAACGTGCCCGAGGGTGTGATGAAAGTTGTTTTCTCAATGTCTTCAGGTGACATCTTGATCTGATTGTATCCATAAAATCTGTCCATAAAAGAAAATACCGAGAATTGAGTTGTGTTATCCACCAATACATCAATGTGAGGTAATGGGAAGTCATCTATCGGGCTTTCTCTATTCAGATCCTGGTAATCGACACACATACGCACCTTGCCATCCTTCTTAGGTACGGGTACAATATTAGCAACCCACGGCGGGTAACTAGTTACAGCAAGAAAATTGGCGTCCCACTACGTTTGTACTTCCTCCTTGATTTTTATTGCCATGTCTGGGCGAGTACGGTGCAACTTCTGTTTAACTGGCGGACAATCTCCTTTCAATGGCAGCTTGTGCATGACAATATATGTATCCAAACCCGGCATATCTTGATAGGACAAAGCAAACACATCGACATATTCTCGCAGCATACTGATAAGTTGTTCTTTTACTGGAGCTTGCAGACTAGCCCCAATCTTCACCTCTTTCACATCTTCCTCGGTACCAAGATTGATAGTCTAAACCTCCTCCTGATAAGGAGCAATCACCTTTTCCTCTTGTCTCAATAACCTGGCTAACTCTTCAGGTAAGTCGTAGTCTTCTTCAACCCCTTCATCTGCTTGATTAATCGGATTGTCAAAGTCATACGAGGTCATAGCAGTGTCATTGTCGGTGCAATCTGGAGGGCTATCTCTGCAATGGTTGAGATTTGGTTGATTTTAGTGATTGATTTTATCTTATTTAGAAAAAGTGAAGGAAGTTATTATTGAGAAATACATTGCCATTTATTGTTTTGTGCAAAAATAACAAAAATGAAAAGACAATGAGCGAAGAAGAAGATCGTTTGCAAAAAGATGTCCATTGTTCATTAATATTCAATTTGCATAAAATATATATAGCCCTATTACAAAATGAGTCCAAAACATCTTGGGCAAGATGCAGGACTTTGATGCATGCTTAATACAGGAAATAATAATTACTCTGCAGCAGTAACCCTTATAATTTCCTGGGAAGACCAGTTGAGGACTTGTTGGCCCGGGACTCTTGGACGGATCCAGCTTTCCAGGTTGTAGTCGTTTTCAACCTCGTCTTCCAAACTGTTGACAGCATTCGGGGTCAGCATTCCCCCACTTATGAATTTGGGAGCTTCAGCAGCCTCCTCTGGAACTTGTCGGGATGGTCTGTAACCCAAACCAAAGTTGTCTTCTTTTATCTCCACCTTCAGCATCTTGCCCCAGCCTTGGGCATTCCCTTCTTCCACAACCTTCCGAGCGTGTTTGTAGGAAGCAATTGAGGTGCCCATCCTTTCCTCTTGGGATGCAGCAAACACCTCAGTTGTAGCTTCGTTGATATTCAAAGCTTCGAAACCCTGACTCATGGTTTCATGGATCTATCCATCCATCTCTATGTATTTGTATGTAGCCAGGTGACTGACAAAGATGTCCTCTTCTCCACAAATGGTGATAATCTGGCATTCCCACTCATATTTTAACTTCTGGTGAAGGGTCGATGTTACTGCGCCAGCGGCATAAATCCAAGGTCGACCCAACAAACAACTGTAGGCAGGCTGTATGTCTATCATGTAGAAGGTAGTTTTGAAAACTTGTGGACCAATTACCATAGGCAGCTCAATCTCTTCGAGAACCAATCTCTTAGAGCCATCGAAAGCTCTTACAACTAGGTTGCTCGGACGGAGTGCAAGACCATCATACTCCAACTTGACTAAAGCCTTCTTTGGTAGCACATTGAGTGATGATCTGGTATCAACAAGAACATTAGACAGTACAACACCTTTACATTCCAAAGTGATATGCAAAGCCTTGTTGTGATTATGCCCCTCCGTAGTTAAGTCAGCATTGGTGAAACCTAGTCCATGACTAGTATTGACATTTGTGACCACCGTTTCTAACTGATTGACAGTGATCTCTTCAGGCACATAAGCTACGTGCAAGACTTTGAGTAATGCATTCCGGTGAGCCTTAGAACACATGAGTAGGGATAGTATGGAGATCTTGGAGGGTGTTTGATGGAGCTGATCCACAACTTTATAGACACTTCTTTTGATAATCCTCATAAACTCGTCTACATCCTGATCAAAGGGTGTCTTCTGAGTTTCTTTTGTAGCAGGTTCTTCTAGCACCACACTTTTGCCTTTTGCTTTGGCAGCAGCTTCTGCTTCAGCATTAGCTCTGGGAAATTGTGAAGCGAAAAGACGTCCGCTCTGAGTGAAGCCTCCGCCTCCCCCGACATTGTCAATTTGTGGTATAGGTATTGAGGAGTCAAGAGTGACTTTTCTTCCTTGGTAGTAAAGATCCGAGCCATAATGCCAAGGCATGACATTGTTGTTATCATAGGGAATTGGTCTAGGAACCATGATAGTCACCATACTAATTGCAGCAGAGGAAGGAGTAGTGATAGTCTGTGGATCATAGTAGATGGTGACAGGAGGTCTGATTAAAGATGGTGCAGGTGCAGGAAGTTGTTGATGTGGGTGCTGTTGAAAGTCGTTGTTGAGAGATTCCAGAACATGAATGGTTGTTGGGTCATACTAAATGGTAATTGTTGAGATGTCGCCACTGACGTTTGTTGTTGTTGTAGCCGATTCTGTTGAAATGACTTTTGTTGGCATTGTAGAAGATTTTGTTGGGATGATGTTTGCTGGAGTTGTAGAAGAGATTTATGTTGTCTTCATGGAAGATGGAACTGTTGATGTGATCTGTAGAATGCCTTCTCTGATAAGACTGATGATACCATTCTTCAGGTTTGCACAACCATTAGCAGAAACTTTGCAAGCTTCACAATGGGCCTCACAACCCGGAAACACTTGGCACCTCAAAAGCTGAGCTCTTACTTCGTCCAGTGGTGTTTGAATACTTGCAATGTCCTTAATCAGAATTGCTGGTTGGTCCTCCTCAATAGCATTAATCCTCGGCCTACCGTGGTTCGGTATTGGATTCTTTGTGACATTTGGTGGAGCCACAAAATTCAAAGCTTTGGAGTCAATCAGATCTTGGACTTTCATGTGTAGGGCCCTGCACTTCTCTGCTGAATGGCCAGGTGCCTTGGAGTGGAAAGCACATCTGGCATTGACATCATAATTCCTTGGAAGATTCAAAGGATATGGTGGAGCCAAAGTCCTTAGTTCAGTCAGGTTAAGCTTCAATAGTTGCGGGAGCAGGGCTGCATAGGGCATTGGGATGGGATCGATCACCCTGTTAACCTGAGAAGGCCTTTATTGGAAAGGACGTTGCTATTGGTTGTTGTTGTTGTAAGATCTTTGTTGCTGTGGAGGATACTGTTGTTGCTGTTGAGGAAACTGTTGATGAGGTGCTGGAGTAGGAATGGTGACAACAGCCACTAATCTTTGCAAGTACTGAGGTCTATATTTACCAACATGCACTGCATTAGTTTCTCCTGTCCTTCGAGGTCCTGAGAAGGGTTTCTTTGCATTGCTGGAGCTAGCACCGTTGTCAGAAATCTTACCCATCTTCAACAAACTTTCAATTCTCTCTCCCGCTATGACTACGTCAGCAAAACTAGTGGAAGAGAAAGTAGCAAGTCTATCAATGTAAGTCCCTTGCAAGGTATTCATGAACATATCAGCCATCTCCCTTTCAGACATAGGTGGCTGGACAGCGGCAACAAGTTGTCTCCACCTTTGAGCGTACTTACGAAAACTTTCCCTTGAAGATTGAGACATACCCATCAAGAGGGTCCTATTAGGTGCCATATCCATGTTGTACTGATATTGGCGTATAAAGGCCTCAGCTAAGTCTTTCCATTTCCTGACAGTAGCCCTTGATAGGTGTGAATACCACACTCTGGATGCCCCGGTTAAACCGTCTTCGAAGTAAAACATCAACAGTTTCTCATCCATGGTATATGCTTTCAATATTCCCAGAAAAGATTGCAAATGGGTACGAGGACAGGAGGTACCATTATAATTTTCAAAACATGGAGGTTTGAACTTGTGAGGAATCCTTACTCCCTCAACTAGGCCCATGTCCATCACATCAAATACCAAGGAGTTATGGGATTCCAAGGATCTCAGCTTCTCAGATATCTAGTCTAGACGACGGTCATAAACTTCATCTGCTCCAGCTCCTAACAGTGTAAACTGCTCATCCTGAGGGTCTTCTTGCAGAATACGATCTCCAGTGTTCCTTTGGCCATCCCAAAGGATATTAACACCAGGATTTTTGTGAGGTCCAAACACTACGAGAGTCGTTCGCGGCTGATCACGCGCATTGTTACTTGTACCCCCAGTGCCTGCATGGTTATCTTCTGGAGTTTGCTGCTCGACTAACTCCCTTAATCTTTCTTGGGTCTGTGCCAGCCCAATCATCACAGCCATGAATTGATTCATCTGAGTCCTCACTTTTGTCCTCACATCAATCATCTGAGTCCTCACATCTGTCAGTTCCTGTTGTAGCTAATCCATTTGTAGACTCGGAAGGTTTTGTCAAGTTGGATATCTGTGGATGCGATTGACGGGAAACACCCTCCTGCGAGCAATATTTCCTGAAACAATCAACAAAGTGAGAAGAAAACAACAAAATCTCCTGCAAAACAAAGGATATGAGATTAGCATGCAATGCAATATGTCTATTTGTCTTCAGAGGGTATCCGGTTTGGTTCTTGGTTTTGACCTTCCAGGCCTCTCTTGAGAAGATGATGTTTGAAGCAAATAAAGTCCATAAGAAAGTGCAATTCATAACCATAAAAATACAAGTGGCAAAGCCAAAATACAAATAGTTCATGAATACAAAGCAAACAAATTCCCATGGTGAATCAGAATACAATCAATTTCAAGAATACAACAAACAAAATCACCATGGTGAGCTAAAGTACAACCAAATAGATACAAGTAAAGAAAATCAGACATCCAGTCCAAAAGCATCCTCCCTGACTTCCTTCAGGAGAGCATCAGTTACTGGTCCAACTGGGTGCTCTGTAATGGTCCTGATGAGAAGGTTTTTGGTTGCAATGGCATTTTTCATTTTCTGATACTTATCTTGTTCTTTGGATCTCTTTAACCCCGCCCGAAGTTTCAACCCTGACATTTCCTTCTGAGCTGCTAGTAGTGCCTCTTGGCTTCTTTTCTCACTGGCTTCTAATTGCTCAATCTTGGCTTGCATCTTCTGATCTTCCAACAAACGAGCTTCAGTTATCCTGACCCATCTATCCTGACTCTCTTCCAGATAATGCTCAACTCTTGCCCTTTGAATCTTTGCTTATTTACATGCATTCTTCAACACAAGTTCCCCTGCTCGGGCTTTCCTGATTAAGTCTCCAGTCTTCTCAATTTTGGTTACATGCTCGATGCGTAGCTTCTCTAACCTCTCAATGTCTAGACGACCATCATTCCTTTCCCAAAGGTTTTTTTTCAAAGCTTCAGCCAACTGGGTGTTTCTTTCCTTCATCATCTCAAATTCTTCCAGGCTTACTGTAGCTGCGGGCTCAACTACTGATGGCCCTGGTACATCTTTCGAGGTGAATGGCATACAAGTAATCTGTCCTCTGATGCGTGACCATTCAGTGTATTGAGCAGAGGCTATGTTGTTGCATTTCCCCAAAATAGCAGTCCCCTTAGTCTATATGTTGTCCCAAGCCCAAGCTGCTTGTCGGACAATGACATGATTGTTCTGAAAAGCACAGTAAAGAGACTCTGCTAAGTCCTACTCCCTAGGTGGATGTATCAAGGCATACCCCAGTTGTCTCATGAAAATTAAAGGATTGTAATTGATGCAACCCTTTACTCCAATAAGTGGAACATTTGGGTATTGCCCACAACTTGTTTTATGTCTCGACCCTTGGTGTTCTGAGTACACCATCTGATATCTTCTGAAGTAAGGGAAATCATCCTCTTAGCCCAATTCCTTGACTGATGTGGATTCAGGAAAGCTTTCGTCTTCGGTGTATGCTTCATCAACCAACTATAGAAAAGAGGTGCACAACACCTTACCAGTCTTCCTCTCTGTTTCTCATTCCTCTGATGAATTGAGTAGTAAATGTCTCCCAATAAGGTAGGAACTGGGTTCTTTAGCATGAAGATGTGGATAACATTCTTGCTAACAAACTTAGGCTCGTCTGCAAACAAGATGATACCATAAATGTTGAGGACTAGGAGGGCACACACAGTTTCCCAATTCCCTACTGCAGCTTGCTTTGTAGCTTGAGTAACCAAGAAATCCAGATGGAGGCCTGGTATTCCAGCCTTGGAAGTCATGTGCTCATCAATGGTGGTTACTTCCAGATGTAATGCCTTGGCTATGTCTTCAAGGTTGAAAGGGATTCCTCTTCTGATAGGGACACCCAATAACATAGAGTATTCCTCTAGTAAAGGACCAATCTAAAAATCTGGGAAAGTGAAGCAACGGAGAGGAGGGTCATAGAACTAAAGACAGTAATGAATCATGCTCCTCTGCAATGTATCCAAATCCATGATCATGTCCAGGATCCCACCATAATGCTCTCTGAATAAGGGAACATGATCAGGGGTAATAAGAGCCTGTATCTGCCTGATGCCTGCTAGAGGGTACTCAAAGAAGTGGTAGGTGATGTTGCTTTTCCTGGTTGAATCCATGCTGAAGATGTGTGCTGAAGGAGATAACTGAAGAGGATAACTAAAGAGGATGGCCGAAGAAAACAGCTGAAGAAGTGTTGAAGGAGTGTTGAAGTAGGTAAGATGAGCAGAAGAACAATCAAAACCAAACGAAGAGAAGATGGATACCATGTAAAACAAATAGATAAAATGTTAAATGATGCAATATGATGTATGCTTATGATATGCAAGGGTTTGTGATCATGTGCTGGATTATCAGTTGCCTTTGGTAGGATCCATGAGTGTTTAGAGTTTCGGATGGATGTCTGAGAACCAATAACCAGGTGGGGGACTCAAATAAAGAGTCAATGATCCAGGGTTTCAAAGAAGTAGTCCAAAATAGTACAACCTTATAAACAAATTCCAGTAGCAAGGTATGTTGAGGTCAAGGGTTCCTGCAAACCGGTAAAACATCCCAACCCACTCACAGGTATTGTTCTAGAACAAGGATCCTCAGATTCAGATCTATTATGAGAAGTGTAAACACTTCTAACCCGGAGGTACAATGTTTACCATAATCATAAATAATCCTCCTCTAATTCACCTCAGATGCTGAAGGTCATCTAAAAGGTCATCCATACTTAGTAGGCTTCCCAGATAGCCCTAGCACTATAGGAAATCCGTAGCACAGAGTTCTCAAAAGGAAACCCATGTCTGAACTGTGTTTTCATATTCCCGCACCAGACCGAAATGGAATGGGAAAGAATACAAAACCACTATAATCCTATGTGTCACTCAGGCCTTTGTGTTGAGCCTTTCTCACTGGAATACTCCACCCACCAAGGTAAACAGAAATCCAGCACAACGATATGATAAAGAATAAAATGCGAAAAGCAGTAAATGAAAGCGATAAAGTAAATAAGTAAAGTTGTACAGGAAGCGATAAAGAAAAAATATAAACACAAATAGCACATAACACCCCTAATAAACACAAACAAACAAGTGTTAGGAGAAACCCACAAGAGAACCAGAAGCCCTGGTTGCAAAGATCCCCAGTAGAGTCGCCAAGCTGTCGCTCCCCGGATTTTCATCCCGGTGCAAACGCGAACTGTCAGTGATGTTGGAGGTTGAGGGTGAATAGAGTCGCCAGCTAGGCATTTTTATCCCGAAGGAAAGTTAATGCTGCATAAACCTAGAAATACATGGATAAGACGGTTGCGAACCAAAGAGACTGAGTAAGGGGGTAGGTTACGACCTGGGAAGGTATTAGCACCCAGATCGTCCGTCGTACTCGACGGGATCCACGCTTACTTGATTGTGTTTAAAGGGGCATGGTGTATGTGCTAACAGTGCATAAAAAGCTAGGGAGAAAAAGATGTACAAGGTGTCAGTGCAAAGAAGAAAGTGAGTGCTCAAGACTGAGGTTAAGGAAAGAGAAGCGGAAATAGGAGAGAGGGGGGAAGACAAAGAGACTTTTGTTCGATAACCGTTAAGTTATGCCTACGTATCCTCTCGTGCAATGAGGAAGTCAGAACACCGTAGTTCGACTCAAAGAGACTGGGTGATTTTGTGTGAACTGCTTGCTTGTCTATGCTCAAGTGTATGACTCGTCTGACTCGAGTGCTAACTGTCTTGCATTAGACGGAAGAAGCGAGTTCTCGTTTTCAGGATGAGTATGATGAGAAACGAATCCCGGAGGAGACGTTTATTGTCTGTTTTTGTGTTTTCAGTTTTTTTTATTTTTTTTGGTGTTTTGCATAGGATAATGAGCTTAAGCCTTAATCAAGGGTTTGTAAACTCATTATATAACCCCTGATTAGGGATAATGAGTCTACTTAAGTATGAGATGAAAATATCAACTTAATTACCCTAATGATGCAAGATTAAAATCATTAACCTACTTGTGATTATTAACTGTCTTTGGATTTTTGTTTTGTGTTAAGTAATGAGTTTAATCTCTAATCAGGGATTAGTGAACTCATTACACCATCCTAAGAGAAGGATGATAGATGTGGACACTTAAGATGAGGAAAATACCTCAACTTAATCCATGGTTAGGGATTAAAATCATTATATAACAAGCCTTTATTAAAGTGGATTTTAATTAAAGGTTAGATTAAGAAATGGATTTTGTGTTTTTAAGACTAAACCTGAGGGGGACTTGTCCATTGAACACTAGGGTTAGTCCCTCTGAACCAACAAGCAGAGATGTAACCCAAACATAAGGCCCAAGTTACAAGCTTAAGTCTTAATGATTATTAGGTGTCTTTGATTAAGAGGTGAATACATATTAAAAGTTTAACACTAAGTATTAAACTTATACACTCCATCCTCAGATAAGGATACAAGCATAACCCTAATACAAAGCCCCAAAACTTTAACTGTTTAGCCTTTGCTATTGAGATGAGAAGCAGAGACTCCAAGAGACTCAAAAGGTAAAAACTAAGGGAGAATATTCACAACCCTAAATTTATCATGCTTGGATGTTCCTATGGTTTATGAGGCTTAAAGAGAAGTCTTCAAATGGCCACCAAGGAAGAAGAAGCAGATGAAAAGAGAAGAGAAAGGAGAATAGGTTACTTACTTCCTAAAGAAGTTAAGTAACCTAGAAATAAAAGGAGCAAGAGAGGGCACAAGTGAATCAAATTTACTTCAAAGACATGTAAAGATGCAAATGAAAAGATACGAAGAGATTGGATGTGGAGGCAAATCCACATCCTGATCAACTTACCATAAGTCCTTGCAATGGTTAGTATGAATGCATAAGGTGAAACAAGATGCAATGAAGCAAAGATGAAGGTGAAATGATGCTAACCAGAAGTGCAAACACAATGCAAATGTGTTATGAAATTATGCAAGGACATGTACAATGCATATGTGTGCTCATACAAGTGATGGATGCAAAAAAACAAGCATTTTAGAAGCTTAAGAACACATGAACATACATAAGATGTAATGGATGCAAAACATGCCAAATGAATGCAACAATGATCAACCAATGTTCACACTTGTCCTAAGGTATCTAAGATGACATACAGATGCATGAGATGTCATGACAAGTTCATATGATGAATGTATGCAAAGATGAATGCAAATGAACATGACATATTAGGGTTTTAGGAAAGTATGAGATGCATATGATTAAAACAGAAGCATAACACATGATAAAAAGTTGAAATTGTAACCAAATGAACCCTAAACAAACATAAGATCACTCCCCAAAGATGGAAGTCAAAAGCTATACCAAAGTCAAGTTATGGTTTTTCTAAGTTAGGCTAGGGTTTTGGGTATTTCTTCATGAAAAATGCCAAACAAATGGAAAATGCAATGAAAAATATATGAGATAAATACCCTAAATACTAGATGCAACATGTAAAATAATGCAAAAGGAACCAAGTACAAACTCATTTGGGTTAGGCAGAAGTGAATTTTTGAAGTTAGGGTTAGAAAAATGGGAAATTTAGAAACCCTAATTCATGGTTAATTGTCAAAACAAGATCAAACCCTAAAAGAAATTTGTAAAATGAGTTTTTAAATTGTTCTAAATATGTAAGAATGCTTCCTGATTTTTTTGGTGATTTTTAAATACCTAAAGGTATTTTTAATTAATTAAAATGAATTAATTAAATAATATAATTAAATGATTTAAAAATATATTTTTAATGCAAAAATTAAAAATAAAAATGTTTTTGGGTTCTGAAAAATTATTTAAAGTTAGGATGCAAAAAATTAGAATTTTATAAAATGAAATACTATTTTAAATAAATAAAGAAAATAAAATGAAATAAAAATGAATTAAAATGCAAAGTAATTAAAAGGAGTGGTTCAGATTGCGTGAGAGAGAGATCAGTGGCCTGGATTTGAAGTCTGCTTGACGAAGAGTATGAAGATCCTAAGGCCTAAATTCAAATTGGGCTTACGCACGTGAACCAAGGGTCCAGGCTTTTTCTGAGTTTTTTTTTAATTTGTTTTAATTAATTAAATATGATTAGGGTTTAATGATCTGATCTAAGCTGTCCACGCACTTAATCTAATCAAGATCTAAAGGCTAGCATTCAAACTGGGCAATTAATTATGATTAACCCTAATTAATCTCAGGCGACCGGAGATAAGCTCTGGTCGTCTTCTCCGACAAACCCCTCACCCTAACTTCTTCCCCAGCTCAATAAAAGCCACAAGACTTGCCCAAAAATGATCCTCAAACATCATACAACCAAAATCAATCCTCAAACAAGATTTATAACACGCATACATGATGATCGAAGCAAAAACATTTTTACGGGAAAACTTTCAGAGATACAATACATGCTCATTTCTACACCATTTTCAATTCTAAACACATCAGCATGATCAACAAAGCTTGTAGAATCATTCTATAACAAGAAATCAAGTTTTTGGAAAAATTGTTCTTGATGGATACCTGAACTGAAGCTTTTCGAATTTGAGCTTTCAAAGCCTCCCTTTGGTGCAAAGTGGCTCCTTTTGTCCCCCTGAAGCTAATGGAGTGCTTGGATGAAGCTTATAGTGGCTGGTTTGAAGGTTCCAGTTCTGATATGGAAGAAAATGAGATCTTGGTATGTTATGTTTCAGGCCATGGTGATGGGGGAAATGATCCTTAGGTAATGTGTGATTGAATGGTGAAGAGATTTTTGAAGTTTGATGGCTGGTTTGAGAGAATCTAAGAAGGGAAGTTTTTGACAATTTTTGTGCAATCTGAGTGTTGGCTTGTTTCAAGGGCTGAAGTGTTGCTATATCTCTCCCATAAAGTGTGAATAGGTCAAGGAGCAGGTTTGTAGAGACTGCTGATCACTATTCCAAGAGTATGGGGGAAATAGCAAAAAGTCAAGGTTTGGGGTACTTGAGGTATGGCATGGTGAAAAGATGGGTTGAGAGCTTGTACTGCATCAGCTGAGTTCAAGGAGCACCATTGGATCAATTTTCATGAGCTGTGCAACTTGGATCACGAGTTTGAATGGTTTTTGCAATTTCACAACTTTGTGATTTCTGGAGAAGCAAGGCATGAAAACCCTAGGTTCTTGGCCCAATTCTATTCTTTAGAAATTGTTTCATAATGGCATGATGTATTTGAGTTGATTAGAGGTCACATAAAGGCTTGAAATACCATTTTGCAAATTTCCCTCTTTGGCATGAACTCGAAAATTACAAGAAATTTCCCAACTTTGACTTGCCATATCTTGAGTTCTAGGATGAATCAAGAGGAGTTCTTGTACTTTTTGAAAATGGGAAGATCCAATCGACAACTTTCATGTTTGAAGAAAATCCATTTGAAGCCTTTTTTATCAAGAAAGAGGAGGTTGAAGATCTTTCCCAAAATGGAAAGTTTTCATTACAAGTCATGCCCAAAAATAGAAACTTTTCAAATGGCTCAAAATTCTTCAATCTTGTGAACTTTCAAGCATTCCTAAGATCAAATAAAGATCATAGGACCTCAAATTGATGGATATGACCCTTTGGAACCCTTGTTGGTGGCCTCAGATGCCCTAATTCTTACTTTTCTTGCACAACAAGTTACCATTTGATTAGATGACTTCCACAAGGATTTTTTGCTTCAAATTTGATACACATGCTCCTTATAACATATATAGACCAATAGAATCAAGAATGGCCAAATTTTTTGGGTATAAGGGCCTCAAACCCAAAACCCTAATTTCTAGGTCATCTGTGCAGGAAACCCTAAGCCTGCTTGGGTAGCTATGCAATCCTCTGAGATTTTGTGACTTTTAAAAACCCTTGGAGGAATAATATGATCATAGAACACCCATGAACCATATTGGAATGCTTCATGGCCTCTGAAATATCTCAAACCACTTTTAAGATTCATCTGATCACAAACCCTAGCTATGCAGCTTATGCAGTTAAATAACTTATGCAATGAGATGGTATGCTTATGCATTGTAACACGAGGGATCATAAGCCAAGGTGTGAGAAAGAGGGAAGGTAAAATTTGGAGTGTTTACACCCAGGTGAACCTCCAGTTCCAAAACCTGGTACAACCTTTATCCCTGTGCAAGACAGACAAGATGATAAATTTTCCCCCTTTAACAATGATATGGGATTTGGTGCGGAAGGAAATTTTCAGTACTTTTTGCTGCTGGCTGAGAAAGTCAAAGCCCTTGAGTGTAAAGACACTCTGGGCATAGATGTATCTGACATGGGCCTAGTCCCTGGGATGGTCATTCCTCACAAGTTCAGGCCACCTACTTTTGACAAGTATAACGGTAACTCTTGCCCCAAAACTCACCTGCAGGCGTTCTATCAAAATATTGCCGCCCATACTAGGGATGAGAATCTCTGGATGTACTATTTCTAGGATAGTCTCTCCGGAGGATCCTTGGAATGGTATATGAAGTTAGAGAGAAGCTCCGTGAGAAGCTGGAAGGAATTGGGAGAAGCATTCCTTAAACAAT
The DNA here is from genome assembly GCA_963966055.1 of Lathyrus aphaca. Classification (NCBI taxonomy): domain Eukaryota; kingdom Viridiplantae; phylum Streptophyta; class Magnoliopsida; order Fabales; family Fabaceae; genus Lathyrus; species Lathyrus aphaca. The sequence continues at coordinate 170,777,162 of OZ014523.1, forward strand.
ATCAGTATAACATTGACATGGCGCCCAGTCGCACTTAGCTCCAAAGTTTGACTCAGAAGAACTCAGAGAGCTTCAAAGATTACACACAGAGATGGCGTGAAGTGGCCACTAGGGTGAAACCACCGCTGCTAGAAAGAGATATGGTGGACCTTTTCATGGACACTCTTCTTGGACACTTTATTGAAAGGTTGGCTGGATGTTCTTCAAGTGGTTTTTCAGAAATTATCTTGATTGGAAAGAGGATAGAAAGCTGGATCAAATAAGGGAATATTCAGAATGGGGGCGCTTCAACTTCTGGTGTCAAGAAACCCTTCCTGAAGAGGAGAGAAGGAGAGACTAGGGCAGTATACGCACATAGGGGTGGAGGTAACAGAGGTATTTATCAGCAAGTGGCCCATGTCACTATCTCAGCTCAGCCTGTTCAACAGCAAGTCCAACAACCGCAGCAACAATGCCAACAAGGGTATCACAACAAAGAGCCCCTCATCCATATTATCCCCAGAAGACCAGAGAAAGACAGTTTGAAACTCCGCCTATGTCCTATTCTCAGGTATTGAAGAATCTCCTCCAACTCCAGATGGTTCAGCTCAGAACTTTGCAACCCTCGGAGTCGGGGAAACTCCCTGAAGGTTATGATACGAATTCCCGATGCGAATTTCATTCTGGAGCTCCCGGACATACCACGGAAAACTTTAAAGCCTTAAAGTATGTAGTCCAAGACCTGGTAGATTCTAAAGAGATTAACTTCGCTCTTACTCCAAACGTACAGAACCCCATGCCTCCTCACAGGGGTGTAGTTGGGGTAATTAGTGATGGAGAGAGTCTAAATCTAGTGTGCGATGTCAACGACCTGCAAACTCCGTTGAATGCTATTAAGGCCTGTTTGGTCCAGAGGGGTGTTTTTCCAGGTTGTGAAGACGATTATCCAAGGTGTGTTGTAGCTCCAGATGGTTGTGAGCAGTTGAAAAAGGAGATCCAAAGCATGATTAATGAAGGGGTTTTACAGTTTGACAAAGTTGTGAGAGAAAGAGAAGTCTCTACAGTAACCATTTTCTATGACCCGTCTCAAGTTCCTCCACAAGCCAGAATAACACCGATAACTATCACCACTGCAGGACTAGTAATGTATCAAAGTGATAAGGCCATCCCATGGAATTATGGTGGTGAAGTATATTGTAATGGCCAGAAGCAAGAATTGGCCATTTCTAGTACGTCTCCAGCTCAAGTAGAAAATGTTGGAGTAGGAGGCTTTACTAGGAGTGGGAGGTTGTTTGCTCCAGAAACAGTGAGAAACAGTGTGATACCACCCCGAGACACTACAGAAACCCAGGCTAAAGCTAGAGGGAAGCAGCCAATGACTGCTAATGAGCCCACACCAGCGGTGGACCATGACATTACATTTGATAAAGAGGCTGAGGAGTTCTTGAGAATCATCAAAAAGAGTGATTACAAGATTGTGGACCATTTGCAACAAACTCCATCCAAGATCTGTATTTTGTCCTTGTTAATGTATTCTGACTCCCATCGAAAGGCTCTTTTGAACATCCTGAATAAAGCTTATGTACATCGGGATATCTCGGTGAACCAATTGGAGACGTTGGTATCTAGTGTCAATGCCAGTCATGGATTGGGCTTTACAGACATGGATCTAACCTCTGAGGGTCGTGCTCACAATTGGGCATTTCATATTTCCTTAGAGTGTATAGGTTCGATGCTATCTCATGTATTGGTGGATACCAGATCATCCCTGAATGTTCTTCCCAAGAAGGCATTAATGAAGTTGGATTATGATGGGGTGATTTTGAAGCCCAGTGACCTAGTAGTTCAAGCTTTCGATGGATCGAGAAGGTCAGTGTTTGGGGAGGTAGAATTGCCATTCAAAGTGGGTCCACAAATCTTCAACACCACATTCTATGTAATGGACAAACAACCTGCATATAGTTGTTTGCTGGGAAGGCCCTGGATACCTTCGGCAGGGGCAGTATCGTCCACACTCCATCAGAAACTGAAGTTCGTTTGGGAAGGACAAATTGTAACAGTCTGTGGGGAAGAGGATATCTTCATCAGTCATCTGTCTTCATTCAAATATATGGAGATGGATGGTGAGATAGTAGAGACTCCATGTCAGGATTTTGAGCCCCTGAAAACTGAATTGGCATATTCGTCAACAGCTTCTTCTGAAGAATCAAAGAAGGGGGTTTCCATAACTTCTTATAAGCAAGCTTTGAAGGTAGTGGAATCAGGAGTGCGAGAAGGCTGGGGCAGTCCAGTAAAAGTGACAGAAAAGAAGGATATGTTTGGTGTTGGCTACCATCCTTGGCAGTCATCATCTGAACAAAGCGTTAGAGGTCGTCAAGGCCCGATTACCTTCACTAGTGCGGGAATGGTGGATTATGGAAGCATTGGTGCCGTGCAGGATGACACGGTTGATAGTGACTGTGACTTAGACGAATGGATTAGACCTTGTGTTCCAGAGACTCATCTCAACAATTGGTCGTCTGAAAGGCTTATCTCAGTCACCTCCTTTGAAGAGTAATGATTTTTGCTTTTGTCTTTCCTGTACTCAAGCGTTATGTCTTGCCCGGGGCATAGTAGCTTATTGTAAGGGTTCTTTTGCTCCTAACACAATACGTAATCATTAATAAAGCTGACATTTTTCATTCATCCATGTTGTTCCTTGTCTTTCATTTTTGCTTTTGTTTTTCAAAAAGAAAGAAAATTTTTAAAGTGGCAATGTTTCTCGTTTTCTCAAACTCCTTCTAAAGCCTTGCATGAATCACCATTCATGCAGGTGCTCGTCACCGGATCTTATTAATGACGACCCTGCTATGGCTAAGTATGACTTTGACAATCCGATTTACCAAGCCGATGAGGAAGGTGAAGAAGATTGCGAACTACCCGAAGAGTTAGCCAGACTGCTTAAAAAGGAGGAAAAGATGATTCAGCCGCATGAAGAGGCCATCGAAGTAATAAACCTGGGTACCGAAGAAGACAAGAAAAAACTTAAGATCGGGGCCGCATTAGAGGAATCTATCAAGACTCGTCTAATCGCCATGCTTCGAGAATATGTTGATGTCTTCGCCTGGTCTTACCAGGACTTGCCTGGTTTAGACACTAACATTGTGGTACACAAGCTGCCTTTGAGAGAAGACTGCCCGCCAGTGAAGCAAAAGTTGAGACGCACACGCCCTGATATGGCAATCAAAATCAAGGAGGAAGTACAAAAACAATTTGATGCTGGTGTTTTGGCTGTGACCAGTTACCCTCCATGGGTTGCTAATATTGTACCGGTCCCTAAAAAAGACAGTAAAGTCCGGATGTGTGTAGACTACAGGGATTTGAACCGAGCCAGCCCTAAAGATGACTTCCCTCTGCCTCACATAGATGTGCTTATTGATAATACTGCTCAGTTCTCTGTGTTCTCTTTCATGGATGGGTTTTCAGGTTATAACCAAATTAAGATGTCTCCCAATGATATGGAAAAGACTACCTTCATCATGCCTTAGGGCACCTTCTGTTACAAGGTCATGTCGTTTGGTCTTAAGAATGCTGGAGCCACTTACCAACGGGAAATGGTTACACTATTTCACGACATGATTCATCATGAAATTGAGGTTTATGTTGATGATATGATAGCAAAATCCCAAATCGAAGAAGAGTACTTGGTCAATCTAGCAAAGTTGTTTGACAGACTCCGGAAGTTCAGATTGAGGTTGAATCCGAACAAGTGCACCTTTGGGTTCCGTTCCAGTAAGCTATTGGGCTTTATTGTCAGTAAGCAAGTGCGTGGTTTTTTAGGGAGACTAAACTACATTGCACAGTTTATCTCTCACCTAACAGCCACGTGTGAGCCCATCTTTAAACTTCTGAGGAAGAATCAGGCCATCAAATGGAATGAAGCTTGTCAGCAAGCCTTTGACCAAATCAAGGAGTACCTGCTAGAACCTCCAATTCTCATGCCTCCAGTGCCAGGGAGACCCTTGATCATGTATCTTATTGTGCTCGAAGGATCAATGGGGTGTGTGTTAGGCCAGCATGACGAGTCTGGTCGAAAAGAGCACGCCATTTATTACCTTAGCAAAAAGTTTACCGATCGTGAGACACGCTTCTCACTACTCGAGAAAACTTGTTGAGCTTTGGCATGGGCTGCTCGTCGATTAAGACAGTACATGTTGACTCACACTACTATCCTAATCTACAAAATGGATCCTGTGAAATATATCTTCGAGAAGCCAGCTCTAACAGGAAGGGTAGCCCGATGGCAGATGATTCTAATGGAGTATGATATCCATTACACTTCACAAAAAGCAATAAAAGGGAGTGTATTGTTATAATACCTGGCTCAACAGCCAATTGACGATCATCAACCCATGAAGTTCGAGTTTCCGGATGAGGACATCATGTTCCTCAAGTCGAAAGACTGTGAAGAACCACTTCTCGAAGAGGGGCCAGACCCTGAATCCAAATGGAAGTTGATGTTTGACGGAGTGGTGAACGTAAACGAAAGCGAAGTAGGTGCTGTCATTATCTCACCATAGGGTGTCCATATGCCTTTCGCTGCTCGGTTGACCTTCGAATGCACCAACGATGAAGCTGAGTATGAAGCCTGTATCATGGGGGTTGAATAGGCAATTGGCTTGCGAATCAAGAACCTCGAGATCTTCGGAGATTCTGCTCTGGTTGTGAATCAGGTCAATGGCAAATGGTTAGTTCATCAACCTCACCTGGTTCCTTACAGGGATTATACCAGGAGGCTGCTAACTTTCTTCACCAAGTTCAAGTTGAGTTATATTCCCCGAGACAAAAATCAGTTCGCTGATGCTCTAGCAACTTTGTCATCCATGATTAAAGTTTGTCAAGAGAATTTTGTGCCTCAAATCATGGTTTCCCGTCTTGAAAGACCTGCTTATGTCTTTACAGTTGACATTGGTGAAGATAACAAACCTTGGTATCATGATATCAAGCACTTCTTGAATACTCAAGAGTACCCAACAGGGGCATCCAGTAAAGACTAGAAAACCCTCAGAAGACTAGCAGGTGGTTTCTTCTTGAATCAAGATGGTGTGCTATACAAGTGAAACTTCGACATGGTTCTGCTTAGATGCGTGCATAGACACGAAGCAGACCTGTTGATGCAAGAGGTTCATAAAGGCTCCTTTGGTACCCATGCTGGAAGACATGTTATGGCCAAGAAATTGTTGAGATTGGGATCTTATTGGATCACCATGTAATCCGACAGTTGTAAATACTCCCGCAAATGTCACAAGTGCCAGATTTATGATGATAAAGTCCATGTACCTCTGAATCCTTTGAGTGTCATGTCTTCACCTTGGTTGTTCTCCATGTGGGGCATTGATATGATTGGCAAGATCGAGCTGCAAGCTTCCAACGGTCACCGCTTCATCCTGGTTACTATAGACTATTTGACGAAGTGGGTCGAAGCGGCCTCTTATGCCAACGTTACAAAAGAAGTGGTAGCCCGGTTTATCATAAGAGACATCATTTACCGGTACGGAATTCCTGAAAGAATCATTACTAATAATGGCTCTAATCTCAATAACAAGATGATGGCAGACTTGTGTCGGGATTTCAAAATAGAACATCATAACTCTTCTCCGTATTTCCCGAAGATGAATGGTGCCGTCGAGGCGGCCAACAAGAACATCAAGAAGATCGTGCAAAAGATGGTGGTGACATACAAAGACTGGAATGAGATGCTACCATTCTCTTTACATGGGTACAGAACGTCAGTGCGTACCTCAACAGGGCCAACACCGTTCTCATTGGTATATGGTAGGGAGGTAGTCCTACCAATTGAAGTAGAGATCCCCTCGTTGAGGTTAATGATGGACATTAAGCTAGATGAAGCTGAGTGGCTCCGATCCATGTACAATCAACTGAGCCTCATTGAAGAGAAACGCCTAAAAACTATATTCCATGGACAGTTGTATCAGCGGCGGATGAAACAGGCTTTCAACAAAAAGGTATGGCCTCAAAGGTATATACCAGGCGATCTGGTGCTGAAAAGGATTCTTCCTCCTCTTAACGATCACAGGGGCAAGTGGACACCCAATTATGAAGGACCATTCGTGGTTAAAAAGGTTTTCTCATGTGGAGCCTTGATGCTAACAACCATGGATGGAGAAGACATCCATTCCCCTGTCAACGCAGATGCAGTAAGAAAATACTTTGTGTAAACAAGGACCCGCTGGATAAAAACAGAATAAAGATCTAGGAAAAAATTGGGCATCCCGGCGAGTCAAAAAAACAGAATAAAAGGCTCGGGCAAAAATTAGGGAAATATTAAAAAAAATGTACACCCGCTGAGTTGAAAAGAAACATCGGACAACTCAGACATAAAAGGGTATCCTGGTGGATTGAAAACCCGAAAGGGCGATCCACGTAAAAGAGGGACTAACACGAAACACTATGGTCTGCGAAATTCGTAATACATCTGCAACTAAGGTTATCCTAAGGGTTGAAGACTAGTTCAATCACCTTTCTCAAGAGGCAGAGCAAGCGGATAGTCTTGAAGATATACAGGTCATAGCCGAGTCGAAACTTGATGAGATTCACTTCTCACATTGCCGATAGGATAGTTTGTTTTCCTTTTTGGCTATTTCCTCTTTCTAGGGAATTGCTTCCGATTGTAATGCCTATTCATGGCTATGTTCCAAATAAATAAAAATCCAATTTCAGTCAACTTGTGACTATTTGCTTCTTGTTTTTATTTTTCATCTAACATTGTTTGATTGCAAAAACGTCCAGCAAATTGTGATTTTTTTGTGTGTTGTGAACATTTGAATGCTTTCTAACTCATGCAGGAGGACCGAAACATTTAATACAACTCTAAAAAGGTTAAGTGGTCTGGATAGTGATTCATACCATAAGCCTGGGTCATACAGGTCCAAACTAACTCTCCATGTTGCATGCAATATCAGTTGTGTTTGCGCAAATGAAGGTACATGTGTTGCTAGCAGAGCTAAAGCAGACTTCCAGGAAGAATATTTCAATAACATACTTGAACAAGAACAAGTGCTTTCCCATGTGTCTCTTGTTATCCCCAATAGAAGTGAAGTTGAAATTCTTTCCCAGCAGTAATGACAAAAGATGTTTGTCCTCCCCAAGAAGAGGTTTTCTTTCAACACAGGGGCAATCCCCAGTAGTACAAGGAGTATCTTTCCTCCCCAACAGGTTGCTTCCTCAACAGTGCCATTCCTATGGTTCCCAGCCAAATCAGGAGGTCTTCACTTCCCAACCAAAGTTCAAGAAGAGTCCATCTCTAGCAGGGTCTTGGCTCTCCAAATTCAAAGTCCAATTTATTTTTGGCAAAGGCGGCAGTTCAGAGCCGAAGTATCATTAACAACATTCCCCGCAAAGTTTTTCCTTGTCACCAGGACTAACTAGATCAATGCAGTGATCATCAGTTCCTTCCCAGTCAAGCCATCTGGAATACTTGCAGTCTCCTTCCGGGAGATCTTTTGCGTTTTCATACACATAATCACCTTTGCATTTGCATCCTCTAAAGCGTACCATTTCAATTATCATGGAGCATTACACCATAAATTCAAACATATGCATGCCAGCATGGGCCAGTTTTGAGGTGTATTACATACAACCTATAACATCTTCTCAACCTGAAGTACTCCCCATAGAAGATTCTTATACCATTTTCCAGGCATCTTTGTCTTTCCAAGTCAATATTTTTCATTCTTTGTGGCTTGATTCGCTCAACAGTCACATTGTCGAGTCCCATTCCGCTAATGGTCTTGTTAAGCCCTGTTTCTCCAACAGGCACCTTCCGTGGCTTGATTCGCTTAGCAGTTGCGTGTTTTTTATTTGTGGCTTAATTCGATCAGCAGTCACATTGTCGAGTCTCATTCCGCTAATGGTCTTGTTAAGCCCTGTTTCGCCAACAGGCACCTTCCGTGGCTTGATTCGCTCAGCAGTCGCGTGTTTTTTCTTTTTGGCTTGATTCACTCAGCAGTCACATTGTCAGTTCCCATTCCACTAATGGTCTTGTTAAGCCCTGTTTCGCCAACAGGAACCTTCTGTGGCTTGATTCGCTCAGTAGCCGCGTGTTTTTCTTTGTGGCTTGATTCTCTCAGCAGTCACATTTTTGAGTCTCATTCTGCTAATAGTATCGTTAAGCCCTGTTTCACCAACAAGCACCTTCTGTGGCTTGATTCGCTTAGCAGTCACGTGTTATTTCTTTGTGGCTTGATTCGCTCAGCACTCACATTGTCGAGTCCCATTCCGCTAATGGTCTCGTTAAGCTCTGTTTCACCAACATGCACCTTTCGTGGCTTGATCAGCTCAGCAGTCGCATGTTTTTTCATTGTGGCTTGATTCGCTCAGCAGTCACATTGTCGAGTCCCATTCCACTAACGGTCTCATTAAGCCTTGTTTCGCCAACAGGCACTTTCCGTGGCTTGATTCGCTCAGCAGTCGCGTATTTTCTCTGTGGCTTGATTCGCTCAACAGTCACATTGTCGAGTTCTGTTTTGCTAACGGTCTCGTTAAGCCCTGTTTTGCCAACATGCATCCTCTTTGTGGCTTGATTCGCTCAGCAGTCACATTGCAGGTTATTGCAATAATTCTATTCCACCTGGTTCTATTTTCGTTACCTATTCCGATGTCGAATCAAAAGAAAAAATAAATAAAATGTAGATGGCATTTCTATCCACCGAGTTCAAATTTCCAAGTTTTTATTCGAGTATTCAATCACTCCATACCTTGAACGTCTAAAAGCTTTTGCAATCATTCGTTCAGGCCTACAAATGATTGAATAGGGGAAGTTGTAATACCTCAAAATTTTCCCTCTCATTTCTTCAACATTTTGCATAGCATTTATCAACCATAAGTTCATAAAATAACCAAAAACATTGAATCATATGTAGCATAGCTGAGGCACAGGTATCTGATCAATGATTGAAGCAACTGAAGGTTATACAAAGGAAAATCAAAGGGCCATAAAGCTTCTCAACATTGTGCAAAGGGTTCACAACATCCCCCAAGTTCTCATTTGAAGCCACACGCCATGGAAAGATTTGGTTTGATCAACATCTCTTGATAAAAAAGGCCAAATTAGGGTTTCATCTCTACTGGTCTTCTGCATGAAGTTTTGATTAAAAGTGGATTTCATTGTCTTTTATATGATGACAAGTTCCTAGGGTTCAAATTTCATCCACAAATTCATTATGGAAGACGTTCAATTGGCCAGATGATTGAAAATAAGGGATTTGGGGAAAAGTCAACCATGCTGAGGATAAAGTGAACTCCTGAAGTTTTGAGATCAAAATCATGAAATTAGGGTTACAAGGATCCTATGGTTCAAATTTGATCAATAAATGATGGGGGGATCAAGAGAAATCAAGAAAACCAAAACTTACCATTTTTGGAAAATTAGGGTTTCCAAAAATGGCAAGTTTTGGCCATTTTTGCAGCATCTTTTAGAGAGGCCTTCTCCCAAAATATGAGGGATATTAACATTCTACTTTGAGCCAATTAAAGAGGGCATCTTGAGCTTCAAATCCATAGGTGGAACTCCTCCATAGCATTAAAAATGAGGGAGATATGATCTTGGCAAGATTGAATAATTCAAGGCCAGAGGCAAGTCATGGGCGAGGTAATTGGCTGGCCACCGCGCGCACCCTGCCTGGTATATCATCAAACAGGTGGAGGGTCAAATCGCAAGCCATTTTTCTTGGTAAAAAACATTTCAAATCAATTTTTGGTGAACTGCAAAGTTGTTCCTTAATGCAATCCCTACAATATTGGTGTTCAAAGATTTTTCATTTGAGCAAGTCTTCTTGGGCTATTTGAGGGTCATAGTGGAGAGGCTGCAACTGGCCAGCCATAGGCCCATGGGCACAAGGCATGCCAAAATCGTGCAGGCCAATATGCAGCCTTGTGACATGCTATGCAATGGTCATATTGAGATGATTAGAGGCCATCATTCATTATGGTCCAAACACCAAACTTGTTCTATCATCCCTCCATTTCAATTTGAGCCCAAGAGTCATTTGAATTGGTTGCTTGAGATTGAAGAAATCTTCCATTGAAAGTCATGATTCTCAACTGTTTTCTTGGATGAGAAGGCATTGTACCAAGTTGCATTTCAGTTCACTTTCATTGACATTATTCACCATATTCAGATCAAATGCATTGCTCTAAGAGGATATGATCTCATGAATGCATCCCCACACCATTGCCATGCACTTCATATCAGGCTGCATTGGAATACTTGCTAGACTATGCTTCTTGATATGCACCTCATGATACTTATGCTAAATCAGAATGAACTGCAAGTTATAGTCAGAAGATCATGTTACTCATTGCCATGCTTTGATCCACATCATAAACTTCATGAAGCTTGCAACATATGATCTAGCTCGAGTGGAAGCTTCTGGATGTTACAGCTGGCATAATTGCCATAACTGCCTCACTCAGTTTAACCTCACTCACTCAGTTAACCCAAGGGATAATTAACCATGGTTAAGAGTTCTATAAATCAAGGTCCTCACCTCAGTGCCAGGTTCAACTTCATTTTCATCACAAAATCACCAAAATTGCAAAGTTTTCTCTCTGAATTTTCACATTGCAAATTGATTCGAGCAAGCTTTGTCATCATTGACCTGGATCCATTCTTCCTCCATTGATCATCTTCATCATCTCAATCTCAATCACCAAGAATTGCACAGCCTGAATCTTCAAGATCAAGCATGGCACATTGTTGAAGCTTCATTGCATTTTGGATTCAAACTCCTAAAATTTCCATAATCCTGCTTCAATCTCTCTCAAGTTTAAGATCCCTGGAAGGCATAGCTTGAAACATCAAAGAATCAGAACTTCATAGCATTGATCTTCACTGCACTTTCCTCAATAACTCAGGATTCATAGCTCCCAGAGTGTTTATTTCACTTCCAATATCAAGATCAAGATCAAGCAAGCTAAGGATCCTCATCTCTGGCCTTCTAGCAACAATTTGACATCTCTGCAACTCGGGTATGTCCTGAAATTCCACTTGCTCGAATTTCTTGTTTTCAATTGGTTTTATATTGATTGAGGCCTGATAGAGGTTATGGATTCACTGGCTAGTTGATAGGCATGGTAGATGCAGAGATTCAATTTTCTCAGGTTTAGTTCTTGCCTTCGATTCAGGAATTTTAAGAACCCTAAATGATTTTTGAAGCCATATTTATGATCAGTGGAGAGAGGCGAATCCATTGATGGTCATGGTTTTCATTTTAGTGATGTTTAGGGTTTGCCCTACCAGAATGGTGACCGGAGAAGATGACCAGAATTCATCTCCGATCATCTGAATAGTGCCCTAATTTAATCCCAACTTTATAACACATCCCTTGATTTCATTTGATCCAACGCCCATGAGCATGCCAGCATATTAATGAAAACGTTCCATGGATGTGCTCTTCTGTTTTCTTGTTGACTTCAAATCGGCACCCCCAGCGTGTTTGAACCAAGCCCAGTCATGTTGTATTCTTCACTAAACACCCCCCAGTCCCAATGTCATTTATTCCATTTTATTTCTTTTTCTCACTTTATATCATTTTCGTTTCATATTTTTAAAAATAGAAAAAAGCATAAAAAATTCCAATTAAATTCACATAGGATCCTCATAATTTTCTCTAATTTTCCATATTTTTGGATTTCATTTTTTTCCATTTTAGAGATTAGAACTAATTTCCATTTTAATTGTTTCATAATCTCTCCATTTTTTACTCATCATTTTCTACATTTTTGTTCTCCTAAAAAAAATGATAAAGATCCCATTCTTTTTGCATCCTCTTAATGGTTCATTACACTTCCTCAAAATATTTTTCTCTGGATTTTTAGGTCATTGTTTAGGTCCTTTGGCGTCCATTCCTTCACATAGGTCCCAATAAACCCTAATTGCATTCTAATGTTCCTCTCACCATTCAAAATTAGGATTTTTCATGAGAGTTTTTGTACACAAGTCATTCTCTGGATTGTGATGTCCAATATTAAATTTCATAATTTTTCTAAGTCATTTGATATTTTTCTCAAGTTACTTAAGCCCTTAGTCCGTTTTGGCCCCTTTTATAAGTTTCCTTCATTCCATTTGAATAAGGCATTCATGTTATTGCTCTAAGGTCTTGATTCTGAGTCCTTTAGGTCATATTAGAGGTCCTTAAGTGTAGAGCACCATAATTGGGTCTTTGTCTTTTGACCTAATTCTTCTTCATCCTCCATCTTAAACCCTTAAAACCAACTTTGTGGTTATGCCATGCTTGTTAAATCTTTGCCATAAATCTCATAAGTGTTCCATATACATTTTCAAGTGCTCCTTTCAAGTCATGAGTCCTTAGGCTTTATTTAGTGTCATATACCTTCTTAATGCTTCATGCTTAATATTTTGGTGTCCTTAATCCTAATGCTTCCATATCACCTTAATTGTAAGTCATTTGTGGGTTCTAATTCCATTATAAAACTTCATTAAGCCCCTGGTTTTTTATGGGGATTTCAAATTCTCCTTGTCATGTTTGAGTTTTATTTTAAGTCTTTTCCCTTCCTTGGAAGTTCAATACTCATTTCTTCTCATTCTCACACCATTGCTCATAATGTTTGGATCTCTTTCACTTGGATCTCTTCATCCCCTTTTAGTGTGACATCATAGGATACTTTCATTAAGTGTTATCCCCTGGAATTTCTATTCACCTTAGGGTTTATACCATTTTAGCTTACTTAACCCTTTAAGTTTCTTAATGTAGCTTTACCTTAGCTCTCATTAGGGTTTAGCTTATTTTTAGGGCATAGTTTGAACTTGTTTACTATTGTAGCTTTTGAATACTTAAGTTGAGTTTAGCTACTGACTTTTTAAGTTTTCCATCCAATAAGTTGCCTTAGGGTTAGGTAATTGTTTTAGGAGTTCACTAATCTTTTCCTTGGATAGTGTGAGTTGTTTGTGAAGTTTACCATGTAATAATTGTTCATTTTTTATTCATCATACTAATATTTGTTTTGTAGGGGGGAAAGATGAGGTAATCACTTCATTCTTATTCCTTTGTGCATTTATTTGACTTGCCTTAGCACCTTGGTGCTTTGTTCATAGGGTTCCCTTCCTCTCTTTAGATTTAACTTAACTTCCATAGGAAGTAAGTGGAGTTCTAGCTTGTTCTTTCTTCTCCTTAGGTTAGAATACCTCATTAACCATAGGACCACACTTGTACATAATAAGATAACTTAGGGTTGTGTCTCAGTTCCCCATTAGCTTTGACCTTTTCTTCTTGAGCCTTTCTCTTCTCATCTTCAAACAAAATCCTAAAAGACTTAATAAATGCATGAAAGGATCCTTTGTGTATAGCCTTATTCCATGGGGCACTTGCATTCATTCCATCTTGGAATGGTGTAAGCTTGTCTAGCATGATGTACAAGTCTTGTCAAGGGGTTGTTTCACAAAGAAAACATACAAAATACTTCTTCACAAAAGCTACAAAAACACTTAAATAAGTTCAACAAGCTAGTGAACTTAAACCCTAATCCTTGGAAACCAGTCTTGGATAAATTCTCCTTGCTGGGTGTGCTTGTTCTATTATTCCATCTTGGAATGTAGTAGCAAGTACACATTCCATGGAAAATAGTTTGAATTCACTTCCTTGTTCCAAATTCACACAAAACTTTTATAAAGCAAACAACAAACAATAAGCGACTTTCCTGCGGGAACTTCTCTTTCTCATCTCATTCATTCTAAACACGAACTCGCGACGACTTTTCTCGCATGCAAGACAGTAAATGCACTCGTACCAGACGAGCCTGCAACACCTGAGCATAGACATACACAGTTCTAGCTATAAAAAACACAAATAAATAGTTCCCGCCTTAGTTAGGCGAACTACGTCGACTCTGATCCTCATTTTCCTGATGAGGTACGTAGGAAGCGGGGTAGGGCCCGTTCGAGCACATTCTTTATTTTCCCTACATTTCCCTCTTTCTTTCATTCTCTTTTCCAGTTCCATTTCTCATTTCCATTCTCATCCCAGTTAGCAGTTCATTTGTTCAGCAGCAGTTATATTCTTCTCACCCTTTGAAACAAATAAGCAAGCGTTGATCCCGTCGGGTACGACAGACGATTTGGGGTGTTAATACCTTCCCAGGTCGTAACCGACTCCCGAACCCAGATCTTTGGTTCGCAAGACCTTTTCCTTTCCTTCTTCCTTAGGTTTGTACGGAATTACCTTTCCCGTTCCTTCGGGATAAAAATGCCTGGCTGGCGACTCTACCTTTTTCGTGCGACAAAGCCTAAATCATGCTAACGGTGCCTCAAACCTTTGCGAATGCTTCCCGTGGGACTCAATGTAATACCCACCAGAAGACTTACTCAAGACGTTTTGGAGGATACCGTGTATTACGCGTCAAGGATTCGCAACGACCTAGGATGAACCTAAGCATCTCATAAGTCATATCATCTAATAATTTCTAGTCACAATACTAGGCCACACTATTGGTTTATGGTAAGATTTCCTAACTCTTTCTCCATCCTTGATACTTTTAATTATATAGTTTTCAAACATATAACTCTAACATTCTAGTTTAATTATCACCATTAAACTAATTCCATAATGATCTCATTATCTTTATTCTCAATCAATTCTCATGATTTAATACATTTTCCACAATTGGATTAATACCACAATTCCTTAACTAACATATTTACGGTTAATCAGAAAAGTCGGGTAAAAGTCGGTTCAAAAGTAATATCTTTTGGCATCATCAATTAGTAAATATTTTTAGCTTCGAATCGATACGTGGAACACTAAAAATGGATACCCGGATCACAAGTTATGAATTAAAACACAAAACATCAACTTCCAAGTCTCGCTAAGCGAGGGGGTATGCTCGCTAAGCGAGCAACTCCCTGTATTCCAACCTTTCTAGGAATTGACCTGCTCGCTAAGCTAGCTCTGTGAAAAATGCAGAAAACTAGTCGCGAGAGGGACTTCTCCAAGGGTCCAAAACTCACTCAAAACTTCATTCAACAGAGGAATCAACTACCAACCATGATTATACTTGTATATTAACTAACATACTTTGATTTAATCGAGTTTTTAACTGTTAATCTATCAATTTCTGCTTTTCTACAAAACCCTAAAAACCATAAACTTGACCAAAATTCAAAAAAATAGGTTTTTAACTAAGAACCCACCTTGCCAATGAAGAGGATTTTTGTGAAGATGATGATTTGGTGAAGGAATGGCGATGATCCAAGCATTTCCTCTCTTAGTGTTTTCTTCCTCTTCTTATCTTCTCTTCTCCCTTTATTTCTTTCCTTTTTTTTCCTTCTTTCTCTTTTCTTTCCCTTCTTATAAACCCTTCTTTTCTCTTTTTATAATATAATTATCATTCATTAGTTAGTAACACTAACTGGTCCAATTTGAGAGTATCCAAAAATGTCTCTGAGTCGAATATTTAATAAAGCTTCTGTGTCAGATAATACTTGTTGTACCCCAAAATTTTCCCTCACACAATTAAGGCAGTGTGCAGTGTATCTCAAGATTTCTCAAGGTTCATAAGGTTCACAATTGGTTAAAAGGATTGAAGGTTTCATTAGACTAAGCCTCCTCCTGAACAATGGATCCAAAACTAGGGTTTTGAATTTCTCCAGGCTAAATGGACTTCCAAGGCCTCAAGTGAACTTCATAACATACCACATGTCTTCAAGAATCCCCATGTCAAGTTTCAGAGCTTTCCCAATCAGTTTGACCATTCAAATGTTCAAGTATTCAAAAATCAGTCAACTTGGTAAAAAAGTCAAATTGAGGTCAACTGTGGTCAACTCAGAGTCAAACTTCAAGATTTTTTGTCAACATCAATATTATGAGGTAAAACTCATCATTTGATCAAGGGTTGATCATGATTCATCAAGAAAATCTCAGATCATCAAGAATCAAGAAGTTTCTAAGTTAGGGTTTCATAGTAAAAGTCAACTGAACTTTGACCAGCCATAACTTTCACATACTGTCGCTCCCGGGATTTTCATCCTAGTACAAACGCGAAAGTGGCGCGGAAATGTTAGAGTCGCCAGCCAGACATTTTTATCCCGAAGGAATGGGAAAGGTAATGTTGCACAAACCTAAGGAAGAAGGAGAAGGACGAGGCCTTGCGAACCAAAGATCTGGGTCCGGAAGTCGGTTACAAATTGGGAAGGTATTAGCACCCCAATCCGTCCGCCGTACCTGACGGGATCCGCGCTTATAAGTTTGTTTTCAGAGGGTGAGAAATTATATGTTGCTTGAATAAAAGAGAGGCTATCTGGAATGGAATGGAAATGAGAAAAGAAATGGAATTGAAAGATGGAAATAAAGAGGGAAAATGTAGGGAAAATAAAGATTGTGCTCGAATGGGCCCTACCCCACTGCATACGTACCTCATCGGGATAAATGAGGATCAGAGACGCCGTAGTTCGTCTAACTAAGGCTGAAACTTGTTTATGTGTTTTAGGATGACGTTGCCATAACTCTAGCTCAAGTGTTACCAGCTCTGACTCGAGGGTGTTTACCGTGTCACTGTTTGAACTGTCGAGGCAAGTCACATTCGTCCGCAAGAAATATGAGATGAGAAGAGAAGATGTGACTTCTTGGTTTGTTGTCTTTTAGAAGAAGTGTTTTGAATTTGTGTTTATTGTATGTACAACACTAATGACTATGACACAGGAACGAATACTTTCCAAGATCGCCCCTAATGGAACGTTTGTAAAGCATCCTAGAAGAGTGAAGGAGACCTCCACTAGTCATTTCCCATATAGCTTAAGGCTCATGGTGCATTGTACACCTTTTCCTTTATTAAGTGTTTTGATTTTATTTTAAGATGAGAAGTGAGACTCAAGTTATAAAAGGAAAACTTCTAAGGGAAACTAGACTTACCCTAAATTAGTTGAGTTTGAAGATAACCTATGATTAGTGAGGTTTGAGAGATTAAACTCTATCTAAGAGATATTAAACTAGAAATGCAAGCATAAAAGGAAATAATGAACAATATGGTCCTCCTAAGTCATGGTGGGTAAAAATGCGTATGAAACGTAAATGGGATGAAACGATGGATCGGGTGGGTCGATTGCGTGGTGCTGAGACGCACGACTTATGGTGTGCAACATACAAGGCTTGCTTTTGAGTGTGATGGATTGGAACGATGGTAATCGAGGAATCCTAAAGTCACATGCAACTTTATTTATTTATTTGAAAATTTACTCGACGTTGGATTGAGTATCTTATTTTGGTTTTTGAGATTTTGGTTTTCTATCGATTCGTTTTATCTTTTCTATCCTAATTATAGAAACTATACAAGCATACAAGTATTACATCACAAATTAAAATCCACAAACATATAATCGAGGCATAAAAAATATCCAAGTCCATAAGCAAACCCTCGGAAAATACCTTGCACAAAAAGAAAATAGTTAGTGAATGACATGAATCATGAATATGCATAAAATATGATTGAAATGAATTAAAATGCCAAAAATATCAAAAGTCATAGAAAAAATCTGAAATTAATTCCCTAGGGTCGCTAACCTGATTATAACATTGTGTTAAAAAATTTCTTAAAAATTCAAAGTCTAACTATGTCAAATGGTCCTTAAAATCTATCTAAGATTCAATCCTAAATTTATATAAATCACACTACCAAAACAGTAGATAAAATACCCTAAAAAATACACTAAAAATATTCTAGGTACTTTAATTTGTCCTTTAACCATAGCAAAAAGAATGGATCAAAAATGTTATAGGAAGTGGCAGAAATAAAATGTACAAATTTATGTGTTTAAGAAGGAATTCAATATAAATAAATTAAAATGAAAAAATCTAATTTAAATTAAAAAATGCAAAAATTCAGAAAGTAAAAATTGAGAATGTTTCTAAATTGAATTAACATTCTACTGTAATTTTTGGGGATTTTTCTTATGCATTTTAATATTTTTTATGAATTAATTTGGAAGCTATATAAAATAGAATTTTAAAAGAAATGAGAATAGAAAAGGGGGTGAGAAGAGCAACATTTAATAGTTAAAAAACAGGTTGGGCCTGCATTGAGGGTGCAATTAGCGAGATTTCAGGCTCAAACACATATAAGCCTGAGGGATCATGGCATGGGGTTAGTCAATGCTTGTTGATTTCCTATGGACCATACGATCAGGGAGACTCCTAAGTATGCCTATCTAATGATTCAAGTAATGCTGGAATATGCAAGCTATGGTAGGTTAAACGCGTGGAATTAAAATAAAGTGGTCCAACCGGACGGTGACAAGTGTCACCGCCGGATTGGACTGAGGACACAAACTTATCCCTATCCCCCTCTAATCTTGGGCGGTGGATTTAATTGATCTTAATGCATTTTTATGACAGATTAATAATATTTATGATGGATTAAGATCTTAAATATTCCAATTATAACATTTCCTGAAATCCTTATTAATTTAAAAAAACTAAACCAAAGAAAATACATACAAAACAAAGAACACCTGAAAACGCAAAAGGGGAAAATGAGAAACCCTAAGTCTTCATTCATCCCTTGCGCCGCCGTTATCCCTCTAGTCTTCCACGACGCCTCCTCCATTAAAACCCAACCTAATTCTTCATCCTCTCCACAAATCCTTCTTTTGTTTTTCACGATCCTTACTCAAACTAACGAATTGAAGCAAAACCTACATAAACCCTAAAAGTGAAGGGTCTCAATCGAACAATAATGGAGCGCAGTCTAGAAGTACGTCGTCACGGCCATGATTCAAAAATTGACATTCTCGCACCCAACAGATCAAATAAATGTTAGAGATGAGTGAGCTTACCGGCGAAAACGGAAACGACGGCGTCCAATCCTTGGTGACGATTGAACTCAACGTTCTGGTACTTCCGCTTTCGTTCCCGCTTTATACCTTCCAAGTTGTTTTCGCGATCAGAACTCGTTTCATGAAGAAGAATGAGGATCGAGAAAAACCGAGGTCTATCAAAGAGCAAAAGAGGTTCTTGTTATCGATAGTTTCTTTTCTTGATTTCTCTGTATGCGTGTGATTTGTTTTCTTGAACTTTTGCTCTTTTATGAATTTACAGGTCAAAGAATTGGTGAAATTGAAAGCGAACGGGATCGGTGAAGAAGGTTGAAGGTGTAAACACCCCAAATTTGCCCTCACCCATTCACACCATGGCTTGTGATCATTTCATATGCATAAACACAACCACATCATCTCATATCTCATTTTTGATTCACTGCATAGTTTCTAAGTCATCTGCACTTAGGGTTTGTGATCTGAGCAATCCAAGAGCATCTTGGGCCATTCCAAAGGCCACCAATCAACTCAAAGGGGTCCATGTGTGTTCTTATATCATATTCCATCTCCTCAAAGTCAAAAATGCAGAGGAATCACAAGAACTAGGGTTTGAGTGGATGCAGGGCCAGCTTGAACTACACAGTTGACTGAAAATTAGGGTTTTGGTTTCAGAGGCCATAACCCCAAATTTTTTGGTCATTCTTGTTTCCATTGATCTCTATATGGTATAGGGAGTATGCATATCAATTTTCATGAAGAAATTCCATGGGGAAGTCATCTGATCAAGGGTTGACTTTTCAGACAAGTCAGTGTAAAATCAGGGCATCTGAGGCCCCCAATGACCCAACCAATGGGTGATCTTCATCATTTTGAGTGTGTATGGTCTTTATTTGATCATGGAAGAGGATTGAAGTTCATAGAAATCAAGAATTTAGGGTTTTTGCAAATGTTGACTTTTTGGGCATAGTTGACTTTTCAAGAATGCATCATTTTATGTCATTTTTCAAGCCATGATTTTGGATCCAAAAATGCTTCAAATGGAAAAACTTTGGTCATGAAAGTTGTAGATTTCATCTTTCCCTTTCCAAAAAGTACAAGAACATGATCTAATTCATCTTGGATCAAAAGTTATGGTTTGTTAAAGTTGGCAAAAATCACTAAAATTCAAGTTATGCACCAAATGGAAATTTTGCAAAACCTTGAACCAATGCATTTTGTAACTTCTAATTGGCTTCAAAATAGTACACAAACATTCTCTAAGTCCTAAAAATCAGAATTGGATCAAGTTTGCTCATGGTTTGGTTTGTATAACAAGACTTTATCACATGTGAACCATAAAGCAAGCAAGTTGCAAAACTCATGATCATGCTCCCTCCTACTTGCAGCCTTGGATGCTGAGCTTTGCTAGCCTCTCACCTCACCTTGCTGCGCCAGCCCATGCCCATGTACTTGCCTAGAACCAAGCCCATGCCTCTCTTACAACCAAGTTGACATTTTGCAAAAGTAAACATCCCAATCAATAAAGGGCAGGTCACATCATCTGACCAATGAGAGAGGTTTATGTGGACAAAGGGCAAGCCATTCCATACATCTAGCAAGGCTGAAGACACTTCATTCACAACATACACAAAATCACCTCACATTGCAAGAACTTTCGAGTCTGCCTCCACAGCTTGAAAACACTAAAACTTTCTTCATCATCCAACTCAACTCACTTCATAGACAAGAAACCACCCAAAGCATAAGCTTGAAACAGCCAGAAAACCCCATTGCCATCATTCACTTCAGTTTGCAGTTTCATTCGAAACTCTCACCTTAGCTCACAAACACACAAACAAACACCATAGACCTTCTCCATTCACCCTCAGGATCATAAACAACCCCTCACCATGACCTGAAAGTGCCTATTTCACCATTGCCATTTCTGATCAAGCTTGAACAGAAGCTTTCGAAACTCATCAACCAGCCAACTTAAACTCCTTTTGAGTACTCAAGCATCTTCTGTGGACCAAGTGGAGTGGATTGCACAAGGAAAAGTGGCCAGAAAGTACCCAAACTGAAAGCTCCAAATCTCAGGTAACTCGAAAATAATTTTTTCCAGAAATGTTTTTTTAAGTTACAAACTTGTTCTTCATGTCTTGCTGATCATTCTGGTACCATTGGTTTTGAAAATAGTTTTGAAATGAGCATTTAATTTGTTTCTGAAGCTTGCGTGACCTAGAACTTATTTTCTTCGATTCAGTTGATTTAGGAAATATAAATGTGTTTTAGGATGGGGGTTTGATTCGTGAGGATGTGAGGATCATTTCCCAGTTCTTGTTTTTCATTTTTGATGCATTTTGAGGGATTTGGGTAGTTCTCAGGTGAGAGCTGGCCGGAGAAGACGACCGGAAGTCTTCTCCGGCCACCTGAAAGTCATTTGTGCCCTAATTGCATAATTAATGTTAGTTTGAATTTGGACCCTTGATCGCGTTGATTTGTTTGACTTCGCGCGCAGATAGAAGGCCAGGATCTCTTCATTAGCCCTAATCCACTTATTTAACTTTAATTTAATTCGTAATTAATTTAATTAAGTCAGATGCAATCTCCACCATCCATTCACGCGCCAGTCAACCATTTTGAATCCAGAGCCCATCCTGGCCACCCATCCTGATTACTTTTATTTTATTTCATTTATATTCATTTTCTTTTCATTTGTTTTGCATAATTATTTAAAAATAGCAAAAATGTCTTAAAAATTATGAAACTTTTTCATGGAAGTTTTGTTAATTTTTAAGACCCAAAAATATTTTCATTTTATTTTTTATCATTAAAAAAGTATTTTTAAATATTTAAAAGATTATTTTTAATTGATTAATGAGAATTAATTAATTAAAAATACTTTTAGGTATTTAAAAATTACAAAAAAATTCATGAAATGTTCTAAGACATTTAGAAACATTGTCCAACCTTCAAACCAAATTTCTTTTTTGATCTTGATGCATTTTAAGAATTTTTCATTGAATTAAATCATATTTTGTGCATTATTTTGATCATAAGTTCCAAAAATCATTTCTGCTTATTGGTGAAGGTTGAGACATTGTTTCTTCTTGCATTGTTTTGTGTTTAGCATGTAGATTCTAGGGTAAAAAGGCCATGATTTGTTCTTGCATTTTCAAATTGTTTGGCATTTGTTTTGTTAAGAACCCTAAAAAACCCTAATAACTTGGAAAAATCATATCTTGAGTTTGGTTGAGAGTTGAGAGCTCCCCTTTGGGCAGTGGCTTGTTATGGGTCTAGGGTTTCTTTGGGTACCATTTTCCATTTTTACTTTAGGGTTTTGCTTCTGTTTTTGGTTTGTGTTTGATGTTTGATCCATGAACCCTAATTTGGGCTTTCATTTGCATCCCTCTTGCATTTCCTTGCATAACATGACTTGTCTTTGCATTTTGTGCATTCTTATGATTCATTTGACATCTTAAGACATGTATAAAGCATCTTTGATCATTGCATTACATATTTGCCATGTCATTTGCCTTGTATGCTTCATAACATTTCATGCTTGTTCATGCTCCTTGACTTGCATCATTTGCATTCATGATCTTGTATGAACATCCCCATTGCCTTGTCTCATGTTTGCAGCACCTCATAACATCATAATCATCATCAACATGCTTCTGGTTTTGCTTAGCATCATATCATTTCATCTCATCTTGCATTGCATTGCATTTTCTTTCTAACATTGCAGGTGGTAAGTAAACTTGAGAAGTGGATTTGCCTTCACTTCTCATACCTTTCTTTTCATCTCTCTTGCATCCATTGCTGCATTCTTATTTGTGTTTGAGTTTGAGCTTGCTCATTCTTCTCCTCCCCACTTTCTTTCTTCAAGTGACTTGACTTCTTGAATGAAGCAAGTCACTTTGCTTCTCTTGATCTTGTTCATCTGCTTCCTGGTGGCTCCTCTGAAGATTATTCTTGCA
Organism: Lathyrus aphaca; assembly: GCA_963966055.1. Taxonomy (NCBI): domain Eukaryota; kingdom Viridiplantae; phylum Streptophyta; class Magnoliopsida; order Fabales; family Fabaceae; genus Lathyrus; species Lathyrus aphaca. The sequence goes on from OZ014523.1 coordinate 170,799,920, forward strand.
AACCTCACAAACCTTAGGATCATCCAAGCATGACAATGAGTTAGGGTTTTGATTAGTTCCCCCCATAGTTTTTACCTTTGTGTCTCTCTTTGAGTCCTCTCTTCTCACCTCATAATCAGGGACTAAACCCTAAAGGCTTTAATACTTTGTGATTAAGCTTATGCCTGCATCCTTCTCTTAGGATGGAGTGTATAACTTTGATCCTAAGTATTAAACCCTTAAGGTGTTTAAATCTCTTAATCAATTCATCTAATAAATATCAAGACATTACACTTGTAACTTGGGCCTTGCATTAGGGTTCTAATTCTTCCTTAAGTGGTTAAGAAGGACTAACCCTAGTGTTAATGGACAAGTCCCCCTCAAGTTGTCTTACAAATCATAAAAATCACTTCATCATCATATCATTAATCTAAAATCCACTTAATCAAAGGCTTGTTTTGTCATGGGTTTAATCCCTAATCATGGATTAAGTTGAGGAGTTTTTCTCAACTTAAACATTCTCATCTATTATCCTTCTTTTAGGATGGTGTAATGAGTCTGTTTAATCCTTGATTATGGCTTAACCTCATTACTCAACACTAAACAAAATCACAAAAACATCTAAATAATCACAAGTAGGTTAATGATCTTAATCCTACACCAAAGGTGATTAAGTGTGAGAATCTGACTTCACACTTAAGGTAATTCTCATTACCCCTAATCAGAGGGAGGATGCAATGAGTTTACTAACCCGTTGGTTTAGGCTTAAGCTCATTATCTTATGACAAACTCCAAAAAGCAATAAAAGACTGAAACTCAAAAACAAACAATAATCGTCTCCTTCGGGATTCTTTTCTCATCACCTTCACTCACAATCGAGAACTCGCTTCTTCCGTCTAATGCAAGACAGTAAGCATCTGTGCCAGACAGATCACACACTTGAGCATAGGCAAGTAAGCAGTTCACCAGTCAATTCATCTTTCAGTCTCTTTGGGTCGAACTACGGTGTTCTGACTTCCTCATTGCACGAGAGGATACGTAGGCATAACTTAACGGTTATCGAACAAAAGTCTCTGTACATCCCCCCTCCTTCCAGCTTCATTCTTTAGCCTCATTATCATGAGCATCTCATCTTTGTTCTTACACTGACACTGTATATATCACACTTCACACTCCTTTTGCACTGACACCTGTACATCTTTTCCAGTTATTTTACACACAAATTGCACTGACACTACCCCTTTATAACACAAATCTTTTAAGCGTGGATCCCGTCGAGTACGACGGACAATCTGGGTGCTAATACCTTCCCAGGTTGTAACCAACCCCCTTTCTCAGTCTCTCTGGTTCGCAAACCGTCTTATCCATCTTTTTCTAGGTCTATGCAGCATTACCTTTCCTCCGGGATAAAAATGCCTAGCTGGCGACTCTTTTCATCTCCAGTGAGTCCACGGCTGTGTGTTCTCACTGTTCCCTTCGCCGACCGTTCGCGTCTGTACCTTCATGTGACCCGGTGTCACTTGTCGGGAGCGACAGAAGGTACTTTTCTTTTGATCATGAAGAAGAAGCCGATAGAGATGTCGACCTTTTTTTGAAGATTGGAGGTCTTGCGGATTTGAAAATCCTTGAAGCTGAAGAATATCTCGAGAGAGAGAGAGAGAAAAAGATGGAGGATTTTCTTATCCTGTTATTTCATTTTGCTGTTTTCTGAGCTTTTCTGTGTTGTGGTGGATAGTTGGTCGTGGATTATTGATGAAATTATTTCCTGTTGCAGGTTGTTGAAGATTCGTGAATGAGGTTGGTGATCACAAGATTGAAGAGGATGAAGATTGCGGCTAACACGGTTCGCCGATGCAGGTATTAAGTCACCATGATAAACATAAAGAGGTATTATCGAATGATATAAGCTTTGCAAAACCTGTGTCGATGTTGATCAGTTCTTTGTTTTCCTTGATTTTTTTTGCAGTTGCATTATTGATGCGGATTGTTACGAAAAGTGGCGTTATTGAAGATTGTTGTTTAAGCGTTGATGAAGAATTGACAGAGGTTAAAGGGATCGATGATTTGCAGATTCAATGAGGGTTTTTTAGGTGCAGATTCAGATTGGATTAGAGTGAAGAATGTGATGAAAAATGGTTCAAGAAGATGATGAATATTAAGGTGAATGAGATAGTAGAGTGATGAGAAATCGAAGATGAAATGGAGGTTAAGGATTTGGAAACTGAAGAAAATGGGAGAGCGATGAAGATTCGGGATTTTATGATTGTTGATGGAGATGAGAGAAAGAAGGTGAAGGTTGATGCAGGGGAAAACAAAAAAAAATTGGGGCCAGCCTTCAGTCTATTGCCACCGATTCTTATAAGTGATGAACAATGAAGTGTTTATTGATTTTTTTCAATTGAAATTCGGTTAGAGAGTTAGTTGGAAATTGGTTATAGTTGGTTAGAATTTTTTTGAGTTTCTGTAACTAACTTTTACATTGTGTGTAACTATCCCTGAGTTTTTTTTGAAAAATAATTTTCTATGATAGTATTATATTTTGGAGAGCAGCTTGGCTGCATTTTGTGTTGGTATAAAAAATTGAATAATGGACTAAGACTTGAAATGTTTATCAGGCTTTGAAATTTGTTATCATCATCATTTTTTTTTCCTAGTTTAATAAATGGTATAAAACAAAATGGACATTGGATCAAGGTGGTTTAATATGGATAATGACTTGTATGGATATCGGGTAATTGGATGAACCAAAAATTTCAAAAACAATTATTAGGAAATGACTCGAGACGAATTAAATGGTTATTGAGAAATGAAATATTTTGATAATTGGATTCACAAAAGAAAAAGAAGAATTGGATATTATAGACTAAATGAAGGATCATGGACTTTAAACCAATTGGCTCAAAGATGGCCCATAGTTTAGAATTGAACCAAAATGGAAATGGATTGAAACAGACATCGGTTAAATTCGAGAGAACTTGAATGATGCCCTCAGAATAAACCAAGACCATGAATCCTCCACCCTTAATTTGAACCACCTTAATTGAGCACACTCCTTGAATACCTGCTCCATTTAAAGACGAATTCGATCGCTCTTATACCCATGACCAAATGAAAACAAAACTATCCATTATATGATGATGAATATTCCATGAGGAAGAAATCTTAATGTAGCCTTAAGGAGAAACCCTTTTTCCCGATTCACACCAACGAAATTATAAACCTCTACAATAGGGAAACATTCATGATACTGTGAGTCTAACCCTTGCCCTAACTTAATTAAAGCATGAACCAACCGAATTATCTCTGGATGTGGCCAATTCACATTACCATAAATCCTTTGATCCCATGCCTTAGGGGCCAATGAATTGTATGATGGATTTCATGAACTATTAGATGATGCAACTAAAAGCGAAGCATAAAGCCAGTTAATAGGTTATAAATAATGAGGTTAAATTTTGGGGTGTTACAGCTGCCCCTATTCAATCACTGTAGACTTGAATGGATTATAGCAGTTGCTTTCAGACATTTGAAGTATGCAGTGATTGAATACCAGAAACAACCAGAAAATTTGCGCTCTGTGGCAGAAGAACAGGGAGATAAACTCAACCGAATCAACTCTGCTTGGGTATAGTCATGATGGGGGGAATAGTAAACAGGGGCTGCCTTTTGAATGATGTCGGAGGATTACTGGCTTGCCACGCTGCGGGTGGACTTTGATAGGCTGCAACAATGCCTTACTGGTGTATTATTGGATGGATTTAGATGAATAACGACTTGCCAAGCTGTGGGTGGACTTTCACCCGCTTGCGATAAAATTTCAAGATACCTTGCCACCCTAAGGATGGACTTTTGCCAATCTGCGGTTGGACTTCAGATATTTTGCCACACTGCGGGTGGACTTCGGAAATTTGCCACACTTCGGGTGGACTTTGGATATTCTACCACACTTCGAGTAGACTTTGGATGTTCTGCCACACTGCGGGTGGACCTTTGCTCACTGCGGGAGACTTTTTCCACACTACGAGGGACTTTTGCTCGCTACGGGAGACTTCTGCCCACTGCGGGGGACTTTTGCTCGCTACAGGAGACTTCAAGAATTTTCCACCCAAAGATGGACTTTGGCTAGTCTGTGGCTGGACGTTTGCTCACTGCGGGAGACTTTTGCCCACCGCGGGGGACTTTAAGAATTTTCCACCCGAAGATGGACTTTAGCCAGTCTGCGGCTGGACTTTTGCTCACTGCGAGAGACTTCTGCCCACTACGGGGGACTTTAAGAATTTGCCACCCGAAGATGGACTTTGGCCAGTCTGCGGCTGGACTTTTGCTCACTGCGGGAGACTTTTGCCCACTACGGGGGACTTTTGCTCACTACGGGAGACTTCTGCTCACTACAGGAGACTTTTTCTCACTACGGGAGACTTCTGCTCACTACGGGAGACTTCTGCTCACTATGGGAGACTTCAACTTCTTGCCACACTACGGGGGCTGCTGCTCGCTACGGGAGACTTTTGAGAATTCGCCACCCGGAGGATGGACTTTGGCCAGTCTATGGCTGGACTTTAAGAATTTGCCACCCAGAGGATGGACTTTGGCCAGTCTGCGGCTGGACTTTGAATGAATTGCCACACTACGGGTGGACTTGGGATAAGTTGCCACGCTGCGGGTGGACTTTAGAGATTTGCCACACTGTGGGTGGACTTCTGCTCACTGTGGGAGACTTTTGAAACTTGCCACCCGAAGATGGACTTTGGCCAGTCTGTGGCTGGACTTTGGAATCTGCCACCCGAAGATGGACTTTGGCTAGTCTGTGGCTGGGCTTTGGAATCTGCCACCCGAAGATGGACTTTGGCCAGTCTGTGGTTGGGCTTTGAAATTTGCCACCCAAAGATGGACTTTGGCCAGTCTGTGGCTGGGCTTTGCATATGTTGAATTGCATGGCATGTTGCCCCATGACACTGGGGATGTTATGTCTTGAGTATTGTTAATGAACTGGTGTGAATGTAAAAGAAATCCCTGACGCGGAAGTAATAAGTCCCTGCTAACTCTATGGGGAAAAACGATGATCGCGGATTCGTTCTCCAGAAGCCCCATGGGGATAACATCTCTGTTGGAGAAGAGCGTGAATAATTCATCTGTCCCGAATTATCACCTTTGCCAAAAATAAATTGGACTTTAGATTTGAGGACCGTGCCAGGGGATACCTCGACTATTGGGGACTATCCACCCTCATGGATCTGCTGGGGAGGAGAATGATTTATCTGAAATCTTCTAGGGGAATAGGAATTTCCTTGGATTTGTTGAGGAACCGAAATCAAGGAAACCAGCTGAAGGAAAAACTTGGTGACTTTACTGGGGATAGCTTCCATTTGTCTTTTGGGGATGACAAAACCGAGACACGTCCTGCTGAGGAGGAAATGAATTCAAGTTGTCTCGTGTTAGGTATCATTTGCTTCTGTATGGACTTTTACCTCAAGAGGATTTTACAAAAGACTTGGTGTCTTTAAACTCTTAGGTATCGTAACGACTGCATGAATTAGCGTAACAAACTTGTTGGGGAGGTAACCATTGCCAATGCAGATGAGTTTGTATTTTTCAGAAGTGCTGAACGAGATAGTTGGCTTGACAAGTTACCACGATATTCTAAACTCCAGGTAAATGCTTCCGATCGTCTGTCTTCGGGAAAGAATGAACTCTCGTACTATTTGGGTGGCCTGCCCCAGTACGAGTACTCGAATAGTCTTGCACTTGACTGACTAATCTTCGCTCTTGGAGAGATTTGAATCTCGAGGTGATTGCCCCAGTTTGACTGAAATTTGAAGAGATTGCTCGACGTAACTGCCCCGGATTGGCTAGCTCTTACCATGACTAGTTGGGAAAGTCCTTACTCAATGGAGCTTTTCTCGGAAAAGTGCACCTCAGCGTGACCGTCTTTCAGAAGTTTTAGACTTCTCAACTTGGCAAGCTTAAGCTTCTGGATTGAATTTCCGCATGTGAACCATTTATGATGCCAAACAAATGTATGCAAGCAAAAAATGTTTGTTCTTAGAATGAAAATTCTAATGCAGCACACATGTTAAATCTTGAAGTTTTGAAATGGGATAGCAAAACTTCGTGAGCGAATCACTGGTTAAGATGCGACAACATTTTGAATGAAAGTATGTACATGCAATACCAACAAATGTCTTTTAGCACAACTCATAGGAGTCAGGAACGCGGTCTCATAGTAGTACGCTCTCAAATTAACCCTATTTCAGTTAGGACTTTTGAGGGTTGTATCGTGGCCTGGTTCACGGTTATAGAAACAAAGGATATAGGCTCGAAGTTTATTTGTGCCCACCCACTCTTCGTGATGTTCTCCATTCCTATGTTCAGCTAGTTTTCACAAGCATTCACCTTTCATAAGGGTTTCATGTTGATTGAGAAACCATTGCTGCTATCGATTCAAGCACCAATCAGGTTATTGTTGTGAGTCAGTCACTCCTCTATCCTTGGTGTTTGTGCCACACGACTTTGTTCTCATTTGAGGATCTTTCTTGTGTAATCCTTTCAATCTTTCGCTTATGTGTTATTTTGCTTTATCCCTAACTTTTGCCTGGACTGATTCTTGTGAATCTTTGATTGTGAAGTCCAGCGGGATGCCCTAACTTTTGCCTAAGTCGTTTGTTTTCAAGTTTCGACTTAGCGGGCTTTTTCTTTTCTTTTTCTTTTTGCATTTTGAACAAGTTGTGTGACACTTTTTGCTTTGATTGCTTTGCGAGGGTTGTGACTGCCTTATTCTTTGATCGACGAAAGACAACCATTGTGGTTTTCAATCTTTGGACCTTTTGACTTGGATAACCATTGTGGTTTCTAGTCTTTGGACCTCTTGATTAGCATGATGGAATGTAATGGATCCTCAAATACACTCCTTTATGAAAGCCTGAACGCTTGGTCCGACTAGCTGACGTCTACCCTGCCCCTGGGTTACACGTGAGGGTTTTTTTCATGTGAAAAGAAACTCCTACTCCGAGGCTCAAAAGGTTTTAGCAAGGGTCTATCTTCCTTATATCTCCAGTGTTTAGGGATTTGAAACAAAGCCTGTACATCGTCAATAGGGCCTTACTTGAGAGCACACATATAGAGATTTTGCGTTTTTGTTTCGTCATTCTCCTTCATAGAATTTAAGCATGACAATTGGTATTGCGATGTACACATGCAAAATTATAAGGGAATGCAAATGAATTTACTTCAAAAAAAACATGTGAGTTTTATTATTGCTAACATTCAAAAGCAAACAAATTTCATACATGTAGACAAATGGTTAGCATATAAAAGAAACTACAAATGGAAATGCAGTAAAGAAACTGAATATTGCCGTAGTTGAGGAGACTTGGCTCCGTCTGGACCTGTTAGTCTTGGATACTTTCAGTGATCAATAGTTCTTTTACAGACTTGTAATCTTCAATCCGCAGTTGTATACCTAACCATGGTAGTCATACTTCTTCTAGCTATTCTAACTCTGATACGAGACATCTGAAGGAAAGAGTGAAGCTAGGGAGTAAAGTTTCCCCATAAGGTTGCTCGGAAAGACTTGTCGATCTTCTGCCTACGTATCTCCATTGATTGATAACCAATGAAGAATCAGAGCGACGTAGTTCCCCTCAATAGGGATGAAAATGAACAATGAAGAAAAGACAACCACAAAAAATGCCATCACTGAGAGTATTTGAATACTGCTGGCTCTATTTGCTTCATGAATACCCTGGCATCCTGGGTGATTAACTTGAAGACTTCAGCTTAACGGGGACCACCTGGTAAAACAATCATGACACCGGTTCCTTCGTGATTAGTTATCAGATTCTGGAATACCTTTGGATGAGGAGAAAAATTGATTTCCTTGGACTCAATTAGGTCTTGTATCTTGTTCTGAAAAGCCCAACATTTCTCAATAATGTGCCCCTGGGCACCTGAATGGAATTCACACTTGGAGTTTGAATCAAAATTTGGTGGTAGATTATCAACAGAAGGAGCCCTCATGGTACGGAGCTCAACCAGGTTCAACTTCAGCAGCTCTGGAAGCAATACATCATATGGACATGGGATAGGATCAAGTATGCGGTTCCTCGCTCTTGTTCTTTCCTGAAATGGTCTTTGTGCCTGTTGTTGCTGACCCTGAGATTGTGATCGAACATTTCGTTGTTGACATGGCGTTGGACGCCTGACATGTACCTGTACTCTTTTACTCATACTCGGCCGAGGAGTGAATGAAGGTTGTTGATGTAACCCCTTTGAAGACTTGGCCTGAGCAATGATTCTGGACGAAGGAAAATTGACCATCCCTTTTGTATTTCTGTATGCTTTATCTTGCGACACTTTCGGCCCGGTCAATCCAAAAGTAATTACGCCTAAAGGAGGAGTTAGCTCGCGACACTCAATCGACCTCTTTTTGAGCAGTTGTGGGCATAATTCAGCATAAGACATGGGTATCTAATCAATAACCCTTTCTTGAACCTATTGATGACGGGTTGCTAGCAATGGAGGAGCTATAGACGAAATCGTTTGAAGTATTTCTCCTGGAAACCAAGGCGTATCAGCCGAGGAGGATCCCTGATAAGGAAAGAAAGTGCTCACTTCTTTGGTGACGATTGGTGTAGGATCATTTAGTTCACATGTGGAGTCGGTTCCTATCTGATACTCTTCCTGACTGCCAAGTGGTGATTGCTGGTGAAGAGACTCAAACTGTAGAGGAAAACCACCTAACAAACCTTGATTTAGTGGACATCCCAAAGAGATGGGAGAGACATGACCTTCTGTTTGAAAAGCAGACACGCGGCTATTTTCCTTTTTCGACATAGCATTCATGATTCCTGTAAGCAGCTTTATCTGAGTCTTCATCAAGTTGAATTCTTCTCTCAGCAATTTCTGATCCTGGGACAACGCTCGAATGTCCACTATAACATGCCCTAGTTGGCCCTTCATCTCAGTCACCTCTGCTCGGAGTTGTTCCATGTCTAAACCTTGACAATCGCGATTCAAATTGACCATTCTGGAAAGAAACTAAGTCAGGATAAGAAGTTGTCCTTGAATACCTGCCAAAAATGCAAGGATGTATGCAAATGCCATGTTCGGTTATTTCTAGGGGGTCCATCTGTTTTGATCCAAGTTTTAATGCAGAGAAAAAAAATCCGACATAATTCAGATATGGGATCCTTAGAAGTAACTGAACATGTATGCTAAAAATGCCATGATGTCATGTATGCAACTGGCATGTGGTCAGCGGTCCGACGTTGGTGTGGATCAGATAGACAAGTGTTGGTGAGGAATCATAATATCACTATCTCTGTGCAGAAATTCCAGAATTCTTAACCAGTATCATACAGGACCGGATCATAACACGGAGTAACACTGGCAAAAGCGGGTATGCTGGAAGCTTTTAGGGTTCCTGCAAACCTGTAAACCCCTCCCAATCTCACGGGTGTGCTACTACGGGTCAACATCACGGACTATCAAAGCCGAATAGCAATAATACGTTCACCATTTTCGAAAAATGGTCATGACCAAATCAGGGAATCGGTTTGGCATTATGTACTATGCAGGGAGGCCTCAGTTGAATTCTGGAAAAACAAGAATCCCTCATAAGTTCCCGGCTTCAAGCACTGAAGTTGAGAAACAATAGTACATTCATCCCGAAGGGTACAATACTACCGTCATACGACCAGTTTCTTTAACCAGGTTCCTACGAGAGAACAAGGTCATCCTATGCGATTTCCTAGTGGGCCCTCGGGTGCGAATGGGTTTGCCACGAAATGTGGTCTGCCACTGTCACCATTGGAGAGGGTTGTTTCCACTAAGGTCATCGATGATCGGTTCCCAGTGTTAGCAGCTCAGGTGGGAACATTCTATGGTCTGCCTAGGCAGTATAGAGCATATCCCAAGAGAGCCTGATCTGGGTGTGGGACTCGTGAAAACTACATGTGCTCAAAACCATGCAAGCCACACGACTGCCCACTCTAAATCCTATGTGTATACTCAAGCCGGGTATTTGGATTATCTCACAATGATCCCATCCCGCCAAGGAAAACCGGGACAGCCAGTACAGTATATGCCAATATATGCGACAGTAAAGTAAAGTGCAGAAAGTTGTAAATAAAGTTGTAAAGTAAAGCGATAAACTGTAAACAAAACTGTAAAGCTAAACTAAAGCATAACAGCGAATGAATAACCACCCAACGAAAACAGAAACAAACAAGCGCTAGGATTGACTCTCAAAGGGGAAATCAAAATTTCTAAAAGTCCCCAGCAGAGTCGCCAACTGTCACTCCCGGGATTTTCATCCTAGTACAAACGCGAAAGTGGCGCGGAAAAGTTAGAGTCGCCAGCCAGACATTTTTATCCCAAAGGAATGGGAAAGGTAATGTTGCACAAACCTAAGGAAGAAGGAGAAGGACGAGGCCTTGCAAACCAAAGATCTGGGTTCGGAAGTCGGTTACGAATTGGGAAGGTATTAGCACCCCAATCCGTCCGCCGTACCCGACGGGATCCGCGCTTATAAGTCTGTTTTCAGAGGGTGAGAAATAATATGCTGCTTGAATAAAAGAGAGGCTATCTGGAATGGAATGGAAATGAGAAAAGAAATGGAATTGAAAGATGGAAATAAAGGGGGAAAATGTAGGGAAAATAAAGATTGTGCTCGAATGGGCCCTACCCCACTGCCTACGTACCTCATCTGGATAAATGAGGATCAGAGACACCGTAGTTCGTCTAACTAAGGCTGAAACTTGTTTGTGTTTTTTAGGATGACGTTGCCATAGCTCTAGCTCAGGTGTTACCGTCTCTGACTCGAGGGTGTTTACCGTGTCGCTGTTTGAACTGTCGAGGCAAGTCACATTCGTCCGCAAGGAATATGAGATGAGAAGATAAGACGTGACTTCTTGGTTTGTTGTCTTTTAGAAGTAGTGTTTTGAATTTGTATTTATTGTATGTACAACACTAAAGACTATGACACATGAGCGAATACTTTCCAAGATCGCCCCCAATGGAACGTTTGTAAAGCATCCTAGAAGAGTGAAGGAGACCTCCACTAGTCATTTCCCATATAGCTTAAGGCTCGTGGTGCATTGTACACCTTTTCCTTTATTATGTGTTTTGATTTTCTTTTAAGATGAGAAGTGAGACTCAAGTTATAAAAGGAAAACTTCTAAGGGAAACTAGACTTACCCTAAATTAGTTGAGTTTGAAGATAACCTATGGTTAGTGAGGTTTGAGAGATTAAACTCTATCTAAGAGATATTAAACTAGAAATGCAAGCATAAAAGGCAGTAATGAACAATATGGTCCTCCTAAGTCATGGTGGGTAAAAATGCGTATGAAACGTAAATGGGATGAAACGATGGATCGGGTTGGTCGGTTGCGTGGTGCTGAGATGCACGACTTATGGTGTGCAACATACAAGGCTTGCTTTTGGGTGTGATGGAGTGGAACGATGGTAATCGAGGAATCCTAAATTCACATGCAACTTTATTTATTTAAAAATTTACTCGACGTTGGATCGAGTATCTTATTTTGGTTTTTGAGATTTTGGTTTTCTATCGATTCGTTTTATCTTTTCTATCCTAATTATAGAAACTATACAAGCATACAAGTATTACATCATAAAGTAAAATCCACAAACATATAATCGAGGCATAAAAATATCCAAGTCCATAAGCAAACCCTCGGAAAATACCTTGCACAAAAAGAAAATAGTTAGTGAATGACATGAATCATGAATATGCATAAAATATGATAGAAATGAATTAAAATGCCAAAAATATCAAAATTCATGGAAAAAATGTGAAATTAATTCCCTAGGGTCGCTAACCTGATTATAACATTGTGTTAAAAAATTTCTTAAAAATTCAAAGTCTAACTATGTCAAATGGTCCTTAAAATCTATCTAAGATTCAATCCTAAATTTATACAAATCACACCACCAAAACAGTAGATAAAATACCCTAAAAAATACACCAAAAATATTCTAGGTACTTTAATTTGTCCTTTAACCATAGAAAAAAGAATGGATCAACAAAGTTATAGGAAGTGGCAGAAATAAAATGTACAAATTTATGTGTTTATGAAGGAATTCAATATAAATCAATTAAAATGAAAAAATCGAATTTAAATTAAAAATTGCAAAAATTCAGAAAGTAAAAATTGAGAATGTTTCTAAATTGAATTAACATTCTACTATAATTTTTGGGGATTTTTCTTATGCACTTTAATAATTTTTATGAATTAATTTGAAAGCTATATAAAATAGAATTTTAAAAGAAATGAGAATAGAAAAGGGGGTGAGAAGAGCAACATTTAATAGTTACAAAACAGGTTGGGCCTGCATTGAGGGTGCAATTAGCGAGATTTCAGGCCCAAACACGTATAAGCCTGAGGGATCATGGCATGGGGTTAGTCAATGCTTGTTGACTTCCTATGGACCATACGATCAGGGAGACTCCTAAGTATGCTTATCTAACGATTCAAGTAATGCAGGAATATGCAAGCTATGGTAGGTGAAACGCGTGGAATTAAAATAAAGTGGTCCAACCGGACGGTGACAAGTGTCACCTTTGGATTGGACCGAGGACACAAACTTATCCCTATCCCCTCTAATCTTGGGCGATGGATTTAATTGATCTTAATGCATTTTTATGGCAGATTAATAATATTTATGATGGATTAAGATCTTAAATATTCCAATTATGACATTCCTTGAAATCCTTATTAATTAAAAAAAAACTAAACCAAAGAAAATACATACAAAACAAAGAACACCTGAAAATGCAAAAGGGGAAAATGAGAAACCCTAAGTCTTCATCCCTTGCGCCGTCGCTATCCATCTGGTCTTCCACATCGCCTCCTCCATCAAAACCCAACCTAATTCTTCATCCTTCCACAAATCCTTCTTTTGTTTTTCATGATCCTTACTCAAACTAACGAATTGAAGCAAAACCTTCCTAAACCCTAAAAGTGAAGGGTCTCAATCGAACAATAATGGAGCGCGGTCTCGAAGAACGTCGTTGCGGCCATAATTCAAAAATTGACGTTCTTGCACCTAACAGATCAAATAAATGTTAGAGATGAGTGAGCTTACCGGCGAAAACGGAAACGACGGCGTCCAATCCTTGGTGACGATTGAACTCAACGTTCTGGTACTTCTGCTTTCGTTCCCGCTTTGTACCTTCCAAGTTGTTTTTGCAATCAGAACTCGTTTCATGAAGAAGAATGAGGATCGAGAAAAACTGAGGTCTATCAAAGAGCAAAAGAGGTTCTTGTTATCGGTAGTTTCTTTTCTTGATTTCTCTGTATGCGTGTGATTTGTTTTCTTGAACTTTTGCTCTTTTATGAATTTACAGGTCAAAGAATTGGTGAAATTGAAAGCGAACGGGATCGGTGAAGAAGGTTGAAGGTACTTTTCTTTTGATCATGAAGAAGAAGCCGATAGAGATGTCGACCTTTTTTGAAGATTGGAGGTCTTGCGGATTTGAAAATCCTAAAAGCTGAAGAATATCTCGAGAGAGAGAGAGAAAAAGATGGAGGATTTTCTTATCCTGTTATTTCATTTTGCTGTTTTCTGAGCTTTTCTGTGTTGTGGTGGATAGTTGGTCGTGGATTATTGATGAAATTATTTCCTGTTGCAGGTTGTTGAAGATTCGTGAATGAGGTTGGTGATCACAAGATTGAAGAGGATGAAGATTGCGGCTAACACGGTTCGCCGATGCAGGTATTGAGTCACCATGATAAACATAAAGAGGTATTATCGAATGATATAAGCTTTGCAAACCCTGTGTCGATGTTGATCAGTTCTTCGTTTTCCTTGATTTTTTTTGCAGTTGCATTATTGATGCGGATTGTTACGAAAAGTGGCGTTATAGAAGATTGTTGTTTAAGCGTTGATGAATAATTGACAGAGGTTAAAGGGATCGATGATTTGCGGATTCAATGAGGGTTTTTTAGGTGCAGATTCGGATTGGATTAGAGTGAAGAATGTGATGAAAAATGGTTGAAGAAGATGATGAATATTAAGGTGAATGAGATGGTAGAGTGATGAGAAATCGAAGATGAAATGGAGGTTAAGGATTTGGAAACTGAAGAAAATGGGAGAGCGATGAAGATTCGGGATTTTATGATTGTAAATGGAGATGAGAGAAAGAAGGTGAAAGTTGACGCAAGGGAAAACAAAAAAAAATGGGGGCCAGCATTCAGTCTATTGCCACTGATTCTTATAAGTGATGAACAATGAAGTGTTTATTGATTTTTTTCAATTGAAATTCGGTTAGAGAGTTAGTTGGAAATTGGTTATATTTGTGTAGGATTTTTTTTAGTTTCTGTAACTGACTTTTACATTTTGTGGAACTTTCCCTGAGTTTTTTTTGAAAAATAATTTTCTATGATGGTATTATATTTTGGAGAGCAGCTTGGCTGCATTTTGTGTTGGTATAAATAATTGAATAATGGACTAAGACTTGAAATGTTTATCAGGCTTTGAAATTTGTTATCATCATCATTTTTTTCCCTAGTTTAATAAATGGTATAAAACAAAATGGACATTGGATCAAGGTGGTTTAATATGGATAATGACTTGTATGGATATCGGGTAATTGGATGAACCAAAAATTTCAAAAACAATTCTTAGGAAATGACTCGAGACGAATTAAATGGTTATTGAGAAATGAAATATTTTGATAATTGGATTCACAAAAGAAAAAGAAGAATTGGATATTATAAACTAAATGAAGGATCATGGACTTTAAACCAATTGGCTCAAAGATGGCCCATAGTTTAGAATTGAATGATGCCCTCAGAATAAACCAAGACCATGAATCCTCCACCCTTAATTCGAACCACCTTAATTGAGCACACTCCTTGAATACCTGCTCCATTTAAAGACGAATTCAATCGCTCTTATACCCATGACCAAATGAAAACAAAACTATCCATTATATGATGATGAACATGCCAAGAGGAAGAAATCTTAATGTAGCCTTAAGGAGAAACCCTTTTTCCAGATTCACACCAACGAAATTATAAACCTCTACAATAGGGAAGCATTCATGATATTGTGAGTCCAACCCTTGCCCTAACTTAATTAAAGCATGAACCAACCGAATTATCTCTGGATGTGGCCAATTCACATTACCATAAATCCTTTGATCCCATGCCTTAGGGGCCAATGAATTGTATGATGGATTTCATGAACTATTAGATGATGCAGCTAAAAGCGAAGCATAAAGCCAGTTAATGGTTATAAATAATGAGGGCAAATTTTGGGGTGTTACACATACTTCATCAAAAATTTCCTATCCAAAGCTCATTTTGAAGGAAATTTAATTCTCTACAACTTTTTATCTCACAAGCCAAGGCCATAAATACTTCATTTGGAAGGTAGGAGCTAAAACATTATAGGTCCTTTTGAAAGTTAACAAAAAGTCAAGTTTTCCAAATCTCATAATTTGAAAATGGTAAAAGATATGGACTTGGGACCAAAGAGGTTTGTTATAGGACTCTCTAAGCTTTCTAAAAAGTCCAAGATCACTCTCATAGCCTTAAAATTGAGGAATTTGGGCCTTGTCAAAGTTGGGAAATTTTCAAGGGGTGTATGAAGCAAAAAAGGTCTTAACTTCAAAATTTTCAAAATGGGCCCATAAAATTGCAACCCAAACTCTAAGGTAAATTCATGCACGACCCAATGACCATTTATTCTGATTTTTACAATTTATTTTCTATTATTTTGGATTTTATTTGTTAAAATTTAATTTAAATAAAAATAAAATATAAAAAGTCAATATTTGGATTAAATCTTTGTTCTAGAAGCATTCACACAACATTTAAACTGATTGGATACCATCCAAAATCGTGCTAGACCAAATTGGCAAGGATATATGTGATTTTTGAATCATTGTGTGTGATTGATTTCTTCCATATCAAGTAACTCAAATCCATGAACAAGAGGCCCATATTTTGACCTAATATCATTCCATACATATACACAACCAAAAATATGTGCATGGACACGAAAATCAGCAACCCCATACCTTGTTCCAAATTCAAAATTTTCACAAAAATATCCAAATCAATTTTGCGAATTCAAGTAGTTTCAAAGGTCTTGAGAGTATGCAATAGCTTCCTTGAGGTTCACTGATCACGTAGCAATCATCATCATCATTCATAGTTCCATGAAACACACAAACTTAATCACTATTCATGCTTGTTTTTAATTTTTTTGATTTCGTTAATTTAACTGTTATAAATCGTTTTTGATTGTCTAAAGTTGTTTATGATGAAGCAAGGAATGATTTTGGGTGGTTAGACTGAAATTTCATGGCCGAATGCACGAGATGCCATTGTTAGGTTTCTTCAAATCACGAATGCACGAGATGCCATTGTTAGGTATGAGAATTTGGTGGAATGGAGCTTGCTTTGGTAATTAAAATTAGGCTTGGTAATTGCAATTTTGGTGGGAAATGGAAAAGAGTGGTAATTAGTGAGGGTTTATGGTAGGAAATGATCAAAGTGATGTAGAGAAATCAGAAACCAATGGATCTAGAATATTCCAATTAAATCAATGATCTAAGGGTGCTGAATTTGAATAAAATATTCAAATTTCGCATTGGTTAACCGGTTAACGCATATTGTTAACTAGTTAACGCATATGGTTAACCGGTTAACCAAGCCAAAATTTGAATATTTTATTCAAATGAGGCTGCTTGGTTGTTGTGGCCCGATTCTTTTTGTACGTCGAAGATATAAACACATGAACCTTGGAAATCCTTTGAATGAATCAATTAAATTGGGAAATCCTTGATCAGATAAATTTGAATTATTTGCGGATCAACTTCGACGTTTTTCTGTGAAATTTACTCGACCTGCAGGACTACTATTTTTGGCATTTTTAATGGTTACTCTTCCTGAAAAAGGTTAGTAAAAGGAAACAAAAATATTTTTTTTTATTTTGATTAATTGTTAGTAAACATAAACAAATAAAGTAATTTAAAGACAACAGTGATCCCCTACGAGGCACAAACCTAACCCGAGAAGAACCGAGCAACCAACGCAATCTTGTTTGTATGCAAGATGTATATGAAAATGCGAAGAAAACTTAGGGAAAAAATTAGGGTGCAACAGCTGCCCCTATTTAAGTTTCTTCAATCTGAAGATATGAAGATTGACATCTTCGTCTCTTCAAGATGGGAGAGACTTAAATACAGAAAACCCAAATTTTGTCCTAAGAGAACATGATATGATATGAATATGATATGATATGGAAACCCAAGATCTCTATGGGGAACATGCGACCACCAGAGGAAAGCAAAAGCTTGGGGACAAAGAAGAAAAAAAACCTGCTGGGAAAACGAAAGACACCAAAAGAGTTACTAGGAAAATAAATCACTGGATAACTCACTCTACATGGGGAAAATTAATAAGATATAATCAAGGTAAAAGATTCAAAGAGGGAGAGTAAACACTCTGTCAGGGACTAATAACCAATCAAAGTATTCGCGTACAAAAACGAAGGAATACCGAGTTGGATAAGAATCATCCACTACCGGTTTACTGGGTAGAAGATATGAAAATGATGGACTCAACTATCGATTTACTGGATAGGAGCAAAACAAAGAGGGATAACCTCCACCACCTTTTTACTAGGCAGGAAAAGAATTCTCGACTACCGGATTTACTGGGTAGGAGCAAAACAACGAGAAATAAACTCTACTACCTTTTTACTAGGTATAAAAATCTGTAGATGATAAAAGAATTCTCAACTACCGGATTTACTGGGTAGGAGCCAAAAGCAATAAGCTCAAATAAGGGAGGAATAATTCCTACTACCATCAAAGTGAAGTTCAAACCAATGTAATGTTTTCACAAAAGGAAAGATTACCAACTAGCACAAGAGTTATATTTTTTATTATTAATTATATCTTTTAAATATTTGATTTCTCTCTTAATTAAAAAATAATAAATATTTCTCATATAAACAACTAAATTTCTATTGTTGGTTAATTTGTAAATTAAAATAACTAGTAATTATGTTTTATTTTCCTTATAAATTTAAATTTACTTGAAACCCCTAATACTTGTCTCTAACCCTAGTTTTCTAAAATCAACACTAATTTTTGTTTAAAAACCTAATCTCCTTTATTAACCCTAATTTTATTAATTAACCCTAATTCTTTCCTAACCCTAATTAAAAAAGAAAACTTAATTAGTTTATTGCTCTTTATTTATTTTGTCTTATTTTAATTATTAGAAAAATGTATAGGCTTTTTATATTGTAATTTATTTTCTTTTCCGCTTATTATTATGTAATTGCCCCGAAGTCATGTAATAACATAGATTTTTATATTTTCCGCATTTTATATATTTATTTATTTTATTGTTAGTAAATAAGGAGTGCAAAAAGAAATATGAAATAAAAAGGACTTAGATAATTAAAAAATAAGATAAATATTTGAATAAAATCACTCACACACGTAAGTCAATCTACGACCGCTGCCTGCACCTCCTAGGGTTACCCTTCTTAAAGTTGCCTTTATATGGTCAATTCCCTCGAAAGTAGGGTGTCTTAAGAAAAGTCCCTCCTAGATTCTTAAAGATCATGTCCCTATGAGGTTGCCTATGATAAATGATCTTGTCCCTTCGGTAAAAGATGATAGTCCCTCTCAATTGCTAAAGACACCCTCCAGTTACAGAAATGGCGACTTTGCTGGGGAGTTACTAAGTAAAAGAGGGGTACCTTTAGGAATTAGATCACTCAATTGTTTGTTTTGTTTGCTTAATATTATCTGTTGGCCTTTTGTGTGAAAGATCCTAACCCGGATCTAGTGTATCCTAGGTAAGTAGCAATAGACCAAGGAAAATGTACGGCGTATACTGTTATGGTTAATCTGGTGGCTACGTTAGTGTGACTTCTTGGTTGGTTCTTATGTTCCTTAAGTAAGTTGAGGATAACCTGAGGCTGCCATATGTTGTCATTACACTAACTGACTTTGTATAACCCTAGTTAACCCATCTTAGCCTTTATAAAGTAGTGAGATAGCCGGCTTTGGAGAAGTCTAAAGTTGGTTGATACTCAATGCTACGCTCATTGAGATCCTAAACTTAGGGGGTTTTGGTTGGCAAGTAAGTTACCTACTGAACAACAACCCTTAGGAAGTATCAGTGATATTGAGATCCCTTAGAACCTGGTTACTTTTGAAGGACAGGATGAACCAACTAAACTTCAGGGGAAGGGTACTTACCTTTAAACCTCATGCAAGCCTCTAAACCTAGGGTTATTGTGTGACTTGTTTGTGTGTGCCACATGTCTGTGATTGAGCATAACATCATGACATCATAAGCATAGAATTTTCACTAACCATTTCAAGGACTAAAGGATTTATCTTTGTTCTTTGTTGTAGGTTATGGCTTCTGCTCGCAGGAACACTATCCGGATCAACTTTGTAGGGATACCTCCTAAGCTTAAGGAATTGGTTTCTAAGATTTATGACAGCTCTCAATTCATTAAAAAGCATGGTTACCTACTAGATCTAGTTACTTCAGGGTTTAACGAAGACATGATGAGTGTCCTATTCCAGTTCTTTGATCATACGCATCATTTTTTCACATTCCCCGACTATCAGTTGGTACCTACAATGAAGGAATTCTCCAAGCTACTGGGTGTGCCTATCCTTGATCAGAGACCCTTCATAGGCTTAGAGAAAGAGCCTAAACCTGAAGTTATTGTTGCAGCCCTACATTTGAAGAAATCAAACATTGTCCTAGAAACAAGAAGTGGAGTTAAGGGTATCCTTGCCATAGTATTGATAGAGAAAGCTCAGGTGTTCTTGGATGCTATGAGTTATGATGCTTTTGAGGAGATCCTAACCTTGCTGATTTATGGTTTGGTACTATTCCCTAATCCAGACCATCAACATATTTTTGGCTCACAATCCAGTGCCTACATTACTTGATGATATCATACACTCTCTCCACACTCGTACTACGAAGGCACGAGGAACTCTGATGTGTTGCATACCTCTAATATCTAGGTGGTTTATTTCTCACCTTCCTCGATCTATGATGAAGAATGAACAAGGGTTGAGGTGGTCTAAGAGGATGATGTCACTCGCTCATTCAGATATTCACTGATGTTCTCGATCTATGGAGAATGTTACTATCATTGACCGTTGTGGAGAGTTCCCTAATGTGCCACTCCTTGGAATTAGAGGGGGAATTACTTATAATCCTTCTTTAGCTCTAAGTCAGTTTGGTTATGCTCGGAGTAATGGTCCTCATGACATGCTTATTCAAGGAATTGTGTTTGATTACGACAACGATCTTCAGGGATATCGCAAATGGTTCATACGAGCTTGGAACAAGGTGAACAAAGTTGATAGAAAAACTCTAGAACCAAAGTACTCCATTCATATGGAAACTTACCTCATATAGGTGTGATCTCATGCTCAGACTCTTATGATGCCATATCCTTCTTTCCTACTAGTTACTATGGAGCCTATTGTTGAAGGAGATATTCCTTACATCATTCTCCATCTTGATATGCCTACTGATCTAGAGGAGTTGCAGAAGTTTTGGATCCAACTTAAAGAGCAAAGGGATACTTTTGAGACTCAATTCAGAGCTAGTCAAGAAAGAGTTTTAGAGCTGACAAAGCAACTTCACAAGGAGCAGAACCTCAACACATACCTCAACACTAAGAGGAAGCGTTCATGGGAGACCTAAGTCCCATATATTTATTTCTTTGTACTTTATTCTTATTTCCTTTCATTGTAAGCCCAAAGGGAAATTTATATTAACACTTACTAATAAAAGTTTTGTTTTTGTTTTTCTTTAAACAAATTTAAATCCTATATGGTCCTTGAAAACATTGCATATGCATCTACATACCATATCATTGCATAACAGGTTGTCACAATAGGTTTCTCATCTTCTCGCTGTTTATTTTAGCAGAAATGGCTCTCGAGAAATCTGTCAAAGATCTCCAGACCCATATTTCTCAATTTGATCATGAATTTATCCAATGGGCAAGAAGAGTTGAAAGCACTCCTCTCTAAGGACATGAAAAAGAAGAATCCTGAAGACAACAAGGATGATAAGTTGGAACAACTGCAAGCTAAGATAACAGAGATGAGAATCCAGATGAATGGCTAGGTGGCTCTTATCCAGAGCTTAACCCAGGGGCAAGAAGAGATGAGAATCTTTGTCAGTAAACTTCAAGAAAATAGAGTTGGGAATCTAATCATCAGTTAACCTCTAGTGAAACAAACTGACTTGGTTGAAAGGAAGATAAGGATAAGAGAAGGAAAGAGACAGGCTACTACTGATAATTCTTCAATTGAAGAAAGAGGGTCTTGTAAGGTTAATCCATCTCGACACAAGGAATGTAGAAGACAGTTCATCCAATTCAGCACGCCAATGTCACAAATTTTGCAATGCTTGTTGGAAATGGAGCTAATTTCCTTGGAAGATTCTCCTGGAAAGCCCAATACTTCCTCCCCTCGCTATAATCCCAATGCAAGGTATGTGTATCACTCCAACTCTCCTGGACATGACACTGATAATTGTTGGGCATTGAGTAATAAGATTCAAGACCTGATTGACGAAGGAATCCTCGAGGTTACGTTAGAAGATCAAATTGAATTCTCCTATCGTCCATCAAACATCGAAGCTGCAAGATAAATCACCCGGGGGAGCCAGAAAGGAAGCTCACCAACCCCTGCTGAAATTTGGGACACCTTGGGACAGCCCAATGGCAAATTTGATTTCATGGTAAAATATACTGCTCCTGAAAGTTCACAGATTGCAATCAAAGATATTCAGCCAACTAGATGGGACATCATTTGATTTATTTAGTTGTAATTTCCTTTGTTTGCTCAAGCACTTAATATTATGTCGAACTTTGTTTTACATTAATGCATTGTGTATGTTTGTCTTGAATTAATCCATTTGTTTCACTATATTTAAAATTATGCTTCTTACTTCTATTTTGTGATATCTAACTCTTCATAAAGCTATAAGCCTTTAGAGGGAGGATAACAAAGACGATACCATAATCTTATGCAGTATGTGTAGATTCAGAGTACGCCTAAGAGGGGGGGTGAATTAGGTGTTATAAAATTTTCTCGATTATTTTCTTGATGGATGGATTTTTCTCTTTTACTTGTGTATGATAAGAAAGCGATAAAGCAGGAAATAAAAGAGACACATCAATTTATCCTGGTTCCCTTCACAGTCCGAAGGTACATCTAGTCCCCTTTCCAACACAAAAGAGATTTTCTACTAGTTTTTAGATCGTACAACCTATCGCACCATCAACCGGTGAGGCCTACTTTCTAAACAACTAAACAAAACCTAGTGTGCAAGAACAATCCTCTTCCAAGCACTATCCCTTGTGTCCAACAATCCTGGATCACAAGTCACAATAGAAAACTTATATAAATCTTTGTTATTTTGAGAGTAATACAATATATGATATCAATACAAGATTGATCTTCTCCTTTGATCAAAATCCACTTCTCAATTTCAATACAAGCGTTCAACTTATGAATATGAAATGTTATGAAATAATATGAACACTTTTAAATATTTGAAAATATTTGAATTTAAGTGAATTTGATTAAATGAATAAAATTCTTGGAGGCGTATTTTGAATTTAAAATATTTCAGAATATATAATAGTCAAAACACCTATTCAAAAAGGTATGAGAAAGTATGAAAATAAATATTTTAAAAGGTATAACAAAAGGAAAAATTTGAATTTGAAAAGAAATAATTTTTCAAAAAACATTCAGTGTTAACCGGTTAACGCTGTAACGTTAACTGAGTTTATTCAAAAATTTAAACCGTTATCCGGTTAACCCATTTGGTTAACCGGTTAACACTGTAAAAACACAGGAGAAAAACTTAAGTTTTAAGTGTTAAACCAGTTCCAATTTATTTCCAAATATGTATATACAATGTATTATCATGATAAACTATTTTGAACACTTGTATATCAATCAAGGAAGTGAGTTTTGATATACCTATGCTTGTGTCAAAGTCTTGAAAAATAACGAGCATTTGCATATAAGCTCGATCCGTACGAAAACGTTCCATTGATGATGCATAACCTTGATCTTGATCCCTTTTGAAAGCTTGACTTTTTGCAATACGGAATGAGATTGAATATTGTTGACTTCATCAAAACCTTGAGATTGAAGTATGCTTCTACAATACGCTTTTGAACAGACTATGTTGACGATGTACATGCATTGTTTCAATTCCTAAATAGTGGAGATATAAGGAAGTTAATCCCTATTTAACCCTTTTGAGCCAAAGAAGTAGGAGTTTTTACTTTCTCAAGCAAGTTAAAACCCTTAATCATAACCTGGGGCAGGGTAGTTCCTCGGTTAACTCAATTATGCCAGTTTTCCTTCTTGTACACAACTAATGAGGGTTCCCTGTAATCATTAAGTCTGACAGTCAATATCTAGCAAAAGAAAATCTCCCTAAGTCAAAACCTATGAAGGAGACTTATTAAAAAATTTGAGAAATCCCGTTGACTGTAATCTTGAAACAAACAGTTCAGGCAAAAAGAAGGGATAACAAAGTCAAAAGAAAAAAAGAGGTCACTACAAATCCTCAAAACAAAAAAAAAAGATGATTGTCTTTTCAAATAAAATATTGTCAGTGTTACAATTCCAAACTGCTTTGGAGCCTCAAGGCATAAGTTAACCGAACATAGGGCTGAAGAACATCATGAAGAATGGGTTGGGTACAAATAAAATTTGAGCCTTTATCTTTTGTTTCTTAAACCATGAACCAAGCCACGTTACAACCCTTTAAAATTCCTAACTGAAGCATGGTTAGTTCGAAAGTGTACTGCTACAAAAAGGTATCCTAACTCCTTTAAGGCTTATTATAAATCTTGAGTTAATATCACAGTTTTTATAAACATTGTTTTACTAAAATAACTCTTTTTCAAAACATCAAGACAGACATAAGCATTGCATTTTGAATATCATTGTTTGCATATAACTAAGTGTTTGACAACAGAGAAACTTACATGATGAATATTCATTAAACCAAAGTCCTTCCGATGGACAAAGTTGCTTCCTGGATCAAAGCCAATGTATACGAGGGGCATAATCACTATCTCCCAATCAAGGGGGCATATCATGTTACTGTCCAATTTATTTGGCGCAATCCGGTCAAGATTCAACTATACTTAAGTAGCCAGGGGCAGGTCTCCTCATTTATCTGAATTACCAAAGGTAACATTATAGAGTTCACGATGCCAGGGGCATATTATTGTGGGGCATTCTGCTTATTTCTCTTGAGGTAGCTCCTTTCAGATACTTCCATTATGGGACAAAGCATCCTCAACTAAGGGGCAACACTCTCTTTCCAAATCTAATACCCAGAGCGCATATGGTCCACCACAATCTGAAAGCACGTTCCTCTCATTATATTGCCTTGATATTGGATTCTCAGTAGAAGCCATTATGGAAATTAACTGTCTGCGCCAGTAGTATCAGATGGTGTCAATATCATGTCTTCAAATTCAGTCATGATAATTCCTAGAGAATTACTCGGGGAAGTCGAGAATCTCAGAAGTTCTAAATCCATTGGTCACTTTGAATGAGTATACGCCTTCAAAATTGATAAAATCCCATTTTAGAATTCAGGTTTACTTTTCCCTCTTTATTCAAGTAAGAAATGATTTCCGAATTCAGGTTTACTTTTCCCCTTTTACTAAAGCGAGAAACATCTGTTGATTATGTTTAAATATATATATGCTTTTGAATATGATTGATGTTTACCATAAATGCATAAAATACAATAATAGTATTTACCAAGGACGAGCGGAGGTAGGAATTCAACGAATCTTCGCCGGTTAATCCCCACAGAGTAATCTTTACGGATATTCTTACGGAATACTTCAAATAGTATTTTGTACTTCCAACTCTACGAAGTCTTCAAAAAGTTTCATTTCAAATACAATATATCCTCCTAAGAATTGATACTTGACCGGATAAATCTCCCGGAGCAATGTCCATCTCTTTTATCCTCAGTCAGGATATTCAAGAACTTAATCCTTCAATAAGAAGTACGACGAACGAAAGCAGGAAATTCTGAGTATGATATTCCAAAACAAGACGGGAACGAAGTCTTCATATTCCTCAGCAACAAATTGGGATTTATTTTCCCCAGTCAACAGTTGTTCTACGAAGCTACTCATGCGCTTCAACTACATAATTCATATCTACATCATCATATCATATCATATCATACGCATACAACATTCTCATGAGATATCATCTTGCAAAGTGTTATATACATCATGATATTTTCATAGAACTAACCTTGTTTTTCAGGTTAATTCTCCAACAGACAAACGTCATCAATATCATAATATCTTGGGCTGCTTTATCCTCCCAAAAGCTATATCACAATACCTTAGGCTGCTTTATCCTCCCGAAAGCCATATCACAATACCTTGGGCTGCTTTATCCTCCCAAAAGCTATATCACAATACCTTGGGCTGCTTTATCCTCCCAAAAGCTATATCACAATACCTTGGGCTGCTTTATCCTCCCAAAAGCTATATCACAATACCTTGGGCTGCTTTATCCTCCCAAAAGCTATATCACAATATCTTGGACTGCTCTACCCTCCAGGATCACATCAAACAACCTCTTGGACTGCTACATCCCCCCAAGATTGCATCAATCTACTCTTTGGACAATTTTATCCTCCAATAAGTATATCTGAAGAACTTTTTCCGAATGGCATCTTTAAGCCTATTCAAGCAATACAACCAACCAACATTGTTACTCTACGCACCGGCGAGTGCAAATTTTTGGGATTTTGTGTTCAATCCCCTTCAACCTTCAAGTCACAAATGGCGTGCATGCCAATCTAACTCCTAAAGTTTCAGAAAATTGAACAGGGGAAGTTGTTGAACCCCAAAATTTTCCCTCACACAATTAAGGCAATGTATCTCAATATATCTCAAGGTTCACAATTGGTCAAAAGGATTGAAGGTTTCATTAGACTAAACCTCCTCCTGAAGAATGGATCCAGAACTAGTGTTTTGAACTTCCAAGGCCTCAAGTGAACTTCATAACATCCCACATGTCTTCAAGAATCCCCGTGTCAAGTTTCAGAGCTTTCCCAATAAGTTTGACCAGTCAAATGTTTAAGTATTCAAAAATCAATCAACCTGGTAAAAAAGTCAAACTAAGGTCAATTGTGGTCAACTCAAAGTCAAACTTCAAGAGTTTTTGTCAACATCAATATTATGAGGTAAAATTCATCCTTTGATCAAGGGTTGATCATGATTCATCAAGAAAATCTCAGATCATCAAGAATCAAGAAGTTTCTAAATTAGGGTTTCAAAGTAAAAGTCAACTAAACTTTGACCAGCCATAACTTTCACATACTTCATCAAAACTTTCCCATCGAAATCTCATTTTGAAGGAAATTTAATTCTCTACAAATTTGTGTCTCACAAGCCAAGGCCAGAAATGCTTCATTTGGAAGGTATGAGCTAAAACATTATAAGTCCTTTTGAAAGTCAACAAAAAGTCAACTTTTTCCAAAGCTCATAATTTGAAAATGGTAAAATATATGGACACGGGACCAAATATGTTTGTTAGATGACTCTCTAAGCTTTCTAAAAAGTCCAAGATCCCTCTCATAGCCTTAAAATTGAGGGAGTTGTGCCTTGTCAAAGTTGGGAAACTTTCAAGGGATGCATGAAGCAAAAAAAGTCTTAACTTCAAAATTTGCCAAATGGGCCCATAAAATTGCAACCCAAACTCAAAGATAAAGTCATGCACAACCCAATGACCATTTATTCTGATTTTTACAATTTATTTTCTATTATTTTGGATTTTATTTGTTAAAATTCAATTTAAATAAAAATAAAATATAAAATGTCAATATTTGGATCAAATCTTTGTTCTAGAAGCATTCACACAACATTTAAACTGATTGGATACCATCCAAATTCGTGCTAGACCAAATTGGCAAGGATACATGTGATTTTTGAATAATTATGTGTGATTGATTTCTTCCATATCAAGTAACTCAAATCCATGAACAAGAGGTCCATATTTTGACCTAATATCATTCCATACATATACACAAACAAAAATATGTGCATGGACACGAAAATCAGCAACCCCATACCTTGTTCCAATTTCAAAATTTTCACAAAAATATCCAAATCGATTTTGCGAATTCAGGTATTTTCAAAGGTCTTGAGAGCATGCAATAGCTTCCTTGAGGTTCACTGATCATGTAGCAATCAGCATCATCATTCATAGTGCCATGAAACACACAAACCGAATCACTATTCATGCTTGTTTTTAATTTTTTCGATTTCGTTAATTTAATTGTTATAAATCGTTTTTGACTGTTTAAAGTTGTTTATGATGAAGCAAGTAATGATTCTGGGTGGTTAGACTGAAATTCCATGCCCAAATGCACGAGATGCTATTGTTAGGTTTCTTCAAATCGCGAATTGGGGATTCCATAATAAGACGATTTCAGACTAAATTAATGATATATTTGGATTTAATGGATTAATCTTGATTGATTTGAGTCTTTATAATTCATTTATCGCTTGTGTTTGTGATGTTTAAGCTTGCATGATCTATAGTGACGAAGAAGATCTGTCACTATAACCTTTTGTGACGGACGAAGTGTCACTAAAAGCTAAGACGATGGCTGGAGGTTGAAGAAAGGTTTGGCACGTTCAAATTTTTTGAAATTGTGCAATGCTTATAACGATTTTGCTTCCTAAGGATATCACACGCGCGTTGGCTCAGTTGGTAGAAAGTGTGGTCTTGCAAGGTATTGGACCTGGGTTCGAATCCCAGGTCCCCCTCCCCTTCTTTTTTTTAGCGTTTTTTGTCTTATTTTCTTCTTTTTTAATTTAATTTTGTTTTAATATTAGTTTAATCAAGTAGTTAATCACCATTTTTTAAGAATAATTACCATCATTTTTTATAAAATAAATTTTTTTCTTAATAATAACTTCATTTTATTAAAAAAAAACTATTTAATTCTTTTTGTTAATAATATCTTTTATATAATTTAATCAACTTAAATATTAATTAGTATTTAGAGTCATATTTCTATCCTATTTTTCTTTAAAAAAAATTATTATTAAATATTTCTTTTAAATATATGATTTCTCTTTAATTAAAAAATAATAAATATTTCTCATATAAACAACTAAATTTATATTTTTGGTTAATTTGTAAATTAATAATAACTAGTAATTAGGTTATATTTTCCTTATAAATTTATATTTACTTGAAAACCCCAATACTTGTCTCGAACCATAGTTTTCTAAAATCAACCCTAATTTTTGTTTAAAAACCTAATCTCCTTTCTTAACCCTAATTTTATTAATTAACCCTAATTCTTTCCTAACCCTAATTAAGAAAGAAAACTTAATTAGTTTATTGTTCTTTATTTATTATTTGTCTTATTATAATTATTAGAAAAATGTATAGGCTCTTTATATTGTAATTTATTTTCTTTTCCGCTTATTATTATGTAATTGCCCCGAAGCCATGTAATAGCGTAGGTTTTTATATTTCCCGCATTTTATCTATTTATTTATTTTATGGTTATTAAATAAGGAGTGCAAAAAGAAATATGAAATAAAAAGGACTTAGATAATTAAAAAAATAAGATAAATATTTGAATAAAATCACTCACACACGTAAGTCGATCTACGATCGTTGTCTGCACCTCCTAGGGTTACCCTTCTTAAAGTTGCCTTTATATGGTCAAGTCCCTCGAAAGTAGGGTGTCTTAAGCAAAGTCTCTCCATAAAATAAATCATCTAGTCCCTCCCAGATTCTAAAATATCAAGTCCCTACAAGGTTGCCTACGATAAATGGTCTTGTCCCTTCGGTAAAAGATGATAGTCCCTCTCAATTGCTAAACACACCCTCCAGTTGCCTTCATTGACCATACGATGACCCTACGCCCATCCCTTAAACAAATCTAAGGTAATGACTACCTATTCCTTAATAATAGAGATAGTATTACCCTTTAAAGAATATAAAAGAACATGAATGACTTAGTCTAGGGTAGGAACTCTAAGTTACTGGCCCACACCTTTAAAAAAATATTTTTCACACCTCATTATTTTCAAACATTTTCAAAACAAAGACTTTGTATACATCCATTTGAGGATCATTACAAAGTACTCGGAAAATTTTCTAATCACACACTACACATTTTCAAAACAATTAAGTGAGCTAAGTAACTAAGAGCCCATGGATAACCATGGATATAAAGGGTGCTAACACCTTCCCTTTATATAACCTACCCCCCGAACTCAAGTCTTTTAAAAATAGGTCTTTCCTATTCTTTTATGTCTTTTCCAATTGGATAAAATAAAAGTCGGTGGCGAGTCTTGCTATCCACAACATTTATAGAAAGTCAGTTCTCCCACCATGTTACAATACTTAATTAATTAATTTAAGTTTGTCGGTTGATCTAATTACTTTAACTGAAAAATTCTCAGAGTACACCGGAACCCTATTAAACTTAATTAATATTATCTAGAGCACTTAATTAAATACGGGGTATTACATATCCTTTGCATTGGAATTGGAATCATGGACTTAGACTCTAGGACACCTTCCTTTTGCTTTGATCATCATGGAGTTGGTACTTTAGCCTTTATTTGGCCACTATCTATCTTATGTTTATAAGGATAGAATTCTTTTGCTTATGCTTAGATGTATCATCAAGTTGGTGAGATATTTCCTCCTTTTTCTCTTTTCTTTTATTTTTTTAGAATTTCCTCTCCATCTCCTCCCTTTCTTCAATTTTCAAAATCTTCACTCTTTTTCAAAGGATTCTTGTTTTATAAACCTTTACCATTTTAATAATTCAAACCTTGACATTTGTCAAGTGAATTTTACTTGTTCTTTTCTTTAATAAATTTCAAAGAATTTAATCATGTTGACTTCAATTCAAAAATAAGAAGAACCAAACTCACTCAAGTTGTTTTGTGCCTTTGCATACTCTTTTGTTTTCTTTACAAGTTTAGACTATGAGTCATTTTTTCTAAGTCGGGGTGCAAGTCTCTCAATCTCCATACTTGTAGTTTGATGTAATTAAGTCTCTTGTCATTTGTGGGGGGGGGGGGGGGTTAGTGGCATACTCATTGATTTTATCTGAGTTGGCGCCGTATCCATAATGATGTAAGAGTCCATGCTCTAATTCTCATGGTAGATTTGTGAGGCTATCCACTTGAAAGTGACAAATTATCTTTACTTATTAAAAATCAATCAAAACCAACCAATTTTGTCTATTTGTACCACGAACTACGGGGTTTTGATCTTACATTGCACTTTGTGGGCACGTAGGCATGAGGTGGTAAACCTCTCCAAACGAAAAAACATTAAAAATTAATTCTTTTCTCATCCCTTCACTCTCATTTAACAAACCATTTTCAAACCAAAAGCATTAATATTTCAAAGGGCTCCCGTGGAGTACCACGAACATTTTGGGTTCTAACACCTTCCTATTTTGTAACCAACCCCTTACCCTTTCTCTGTTTGTTTCTTTAGCTTTTTTGCTTTTAGATTCATTTTAAGATTTATTCGCTCTTTTTTCCTTTTCCTTTTTTGGAATAAAATAAAAGCACGATGGTGACTCTATTTTCATTGTGTTAAGTTAATCAATAACTTACACACACATTTGTTTTCGCTACACTAGGAACGATGGTAATTTAAAACCTGCAGAATTATCTACCAATATATCTATTTTACGTAAAGGATAAACATCTTTTAGGAAAGCCCGGTTGAGATCGGTGTAGTCGATACACATTCGCCCTTTTCTGTTATTCTTTTTTACTAATACAACGTTGGAGAGCCGGGTCATATACCCGGCCTCCGAGATAAAGTTTGCCTCGAGGAGGTCTTTTACAGCTTGCTCAACAAACTCCATTTTTTCATGAGACTACTTCCTCATACGTTGTGCTACATCCAGGTAAGAGGGGTCTATTGTAAGCTGGTGTTAAGAAGTTTCAGGATCTAAATCGGGCGTCTCGGCCGCACTCCAAGTGAACAGGTCTATATTCTCATAGAGGCATGCTTTGAGTTACTTCCTCGATAAGTCGAGGAGATTTTCTCTGATCTTCACTCCCTTGTAGGGGTCTTCTTCGAGCACGACCAAATCAAAGTCATCGTCTGGTATTAGTTGTAGTGTGGAGGAGCTGTTGGGAACCTACTGAATTTATCTGTCTTCATCTGTGAACCGGCTATCCAGGTTGACCAAATCAATGCGAGGGAGTGGCTTTGGTTCCTCAAAGTTGCTGTGCAGAGTTGGCTTTATTGTTGTCTTTGTGTTGGTGTTGATAGTGTTGAGGCCCTTGATATTGCCTCGAAACATCTCCGAGCATCTTTGATGTCATCGTGCAAGATGGCCACCTGTCTTGTAGAAGTGTAACACTTCATCTACAGGTGTACCGTGGAAGGCACCACGATGAGCTCGGCCAGAGTGAGCCTTGTAGCGGTAAAATCAAGAGTGTAAGTTATTAGTTAACTTAACTCAAAGTAAACAGAGTCGCCACCGCGCTTTATTTTTATTCCAAGAGAAAAAGGAAAAAAGAGCGAATAAATCCTAATGAATCTAAAAGCAAAAAGCTAAAGAAATACAACAGAGAAACGGGTAAGGGGATAGGTTACACAATGGGAAGGTTTTATGCACCCAAAATGTTTGTGGTACTCCACGGGAGCCCTTTGAAGAATTTACTGCTTTTGGTTTGAAAAAGGTTTGTTAAATGAGAGTGGGGGGATGAGGAAAGAATTATTTTATTAATATTTTTATGTTTTGAGAGGTTTACCACCTCATGCATACGTACCCAAAAAGTGCAATGTGAGATCAAAACCCCGTAGTTCGTGGTACAAATAGTGAAAAGGGTGGGTTGTAATTAATTTTAATAAGTGAAGAGAATTTGTCATCTTCAAGTGGATGGCCAAACAAACTACCATGAGAATGAGGGCACGGACTCATACATCATTATGGGGAGGGCGCCAACTCGGATAAAATCAACGAGTATGCCACTAAACCCCCACAAATGACAAGAGACTCAATTACATCAAACTACAACCATGGAGATTGAGATACTTGCACCCGACTAAAGAATAATGACTCATAATCGACACTCTTTTAAAGAAAATACACAAAAGTGCACAAAGGCACAAAACAACTTGAATGAGTTTGATTATTTTTATTTTTTGAATTAGGGTCAACATGATTAGATTCATTGATTTTAAAAGAAAATAAAAAGAGTAAAAGTCACTTGACAAAAGTCAAGGTTTTTGTTTATTAAAGAGGTGATGATTTTAAAAAGAAGGAATCCTTTGAAAAATGGAGAAGATTTTGAAAATTAAAGAAGGGGAGGAGATGAAGGGACTATCCTCACAAAAGGAAATAAGGAGATAAAGGAAGAAGGATCTAACCAAACTTAATGACACTTCAAATTATGAGCATAAGAGTTCCATCCTTATAAGCTAGCAAATGGCCAAATAAAGGCAAAGTCCAACTTCATGAAGGGAAAGACAAAGGAAGTGTCCTAAGAATCTAAGTCCAAATCTCCATTCCAAAGCCAAGGATACTAACCAATAGTCCACAAATTAAAGTCACAAGTTTTTTAGAAGTTTAATCCTTTATTAATGTTTTTGTGTCCAAATGGACAAATGGAAAATCAACAACAAAATAAGAGAAATAATAAACATGATATGGATGAATAAAGCATAATAAACTAAAATAAAATAAAAGCAATAAAAGTGCAAGAATTTAAATATTAATAGAAAAAGAAATTAAAGTGCAAGAATCTAAAATATTAATAATAATAATAGTATAATAATATTTTCATAATAATAATGGCATGATGAACTTAATCAACCACAACCAAAAAGAGCAACCAAAATCGAAAGGCAACCGGATCCACTTAGCATCTTACACTATAGCGATTAATCAAGGCAAATCGAACCGAATTCAATGAAATTTGAAAGGCGATTGGGAGACCCAAAGCACCTACGCATCAATCATTCATAAGTCTCGATTCTTAATGCAATATGATTAATCATTTTGGGATTACGTGATCAACAAGAGATCCGGTCCATGAAAGTGCAAGTACCCAATTAGATTTTTTTTCCGAAGTCGGGACACATTTAGGTCTATGTTAAGAAATCGCCGAGTAATTTATAAAGTAATTAGCCTACAAATGAGGCCGGCCACCACCAATTAAGGTGCATAATGTTAGTGCTAATGCATGCGAGATAAACGATGCGTAAATTGCTATTCGGACGCAATACCGCACAAAACTAAAGGTGAATACCAAATTGAACCGCACTCATGTTATTCTTCCATCCTTAAGTTCAATCACTCATCTCGGTGGATTCAAGCATGAAAATGTATCACTAACGCAAAGTACCTTAAATGAATTGAATAATCCACTAAAAGGTAGTTTTGAATTAATGAACATTAACTATTCTAATCTACACCAAAAATTCATTGAAATTAAGGAGAAATCACTCCCAAAAGTGCTTCCCAAGGTAAAAATAAAAAGGAGGAAGAAAAAGAAGAAAGAGGAACCAAAAAGGGCTTTAAAACAAACCAAAAAGTCAATTCTAACTTGCGTTAACTGGTTAACGCATATGGTTAACCGGTTAACACTGAACCAGCAGCAGAAAATATGCAAAAATTCAGCATTGATCAAATTTTAAAACCTTTTCTCAATCATTTGATGATCATGATCTGAATTTGCACAAATTTTAAAACCAAAATACAGTGGAATACATGTAATTAAACAACAAATAAAGATACAAAGGATCTAGAAACAAAGGCACCAAAGATCTACATCTTGAATGTTGATGGTGATTATGGGTTTATAGGGTGAGAGGAATTACCAAAAGCACTTCTTCAAATTTGACCAAATCAAGCTTAGATCTACTGAAATTGATGAACAAAAGAAGGAAAGGATGAAGGTTTAGCTCAAGTTAGTCAAGAATTCAATATGAATTCTTGATAACTTCAAAAGAAAGAAAGTGAGCTTTGGAGAATTTTAGTGTTGGGGAAGTATTTTGCAAAAGGTTTTGTGGCTCTCAAAAGCTTGGTGAATGAATGAAATTATGGTCCAATTTAAAGACTTTAGGTATGAGAATTTGGTGGAATGGAGCTTGCTTTGGTAATTAAAATTAGGCTTGGTAATTGCAATTTTGGTGGAAAATGGAAAAGAGTGGTGATTAGTGAGGGTTTATGGTATGAAATGATCAAAGTGATGTAGAGAAATCAGAAACCAAAGGATCTAGAATATTCCAATTAAATCAATGATCTAAGGGTGCTGAATTTGAATAAAATATTCAAATTTCTCACTGGTTAACCGGTTAACGCATATGGTTAACCGGTTAACCAAGCCAAAATTTGAATATTTTATTCAAATGAGGCTGCTTGGTTGCTGTAGCCTGATTCTTTTTGTACGTCGAAGAAATAAACACATGAACATTGGAAATCCTTTGAATGAATCAAATGAAATTGGGAAATCCTTGATCAGATAAATTTGAATTATTTGCGGATCAACTTCGACTTTTGTCTGTGAAATTTACTCGAGCTACAGGACTTGTTTGTATGAAAGATGTAAGATGTATATGAAAATGCGAGAAGAACCGAGCAACCAGCGCGATCTTGTTTGTATGCAAGATGTATATGAAAATGAGAAGAAAACTTAGGGAAAAAATTAGGGTGCAACTGCTGCCCCTATTTAAGTTTCTTCAATCTAAAGATATGAAGATTGACATCTTCGTCTCTGCAAGATGGGAGAGGCTTAAATACAGAAAACCCAAATTTTTGTCCTAAGAGAACATGATATGATATGAATATGATATGATATGGAAACCCAAGATCTCTGTGGGGAACATGCGACCACCAGAGGAAAGCAAAAGCTTGGGGACAAAGAAGAAAAAAAACCTGCTGGGAAAACGAAAGACACCAAAAGAATTACCAGGAAAATAAATCACTAGATAACTGACTCTACATGGGGAAAATTAATAAGATATTATCAAGGTAAAAGATTCAAAGAGGGAGAGTAAACACTCTATTAGGGACTAATAACCAATCAAAGTATTCGCGTACAAAAACGAAGGAATACCGAGTTGGATAAGAATCATCCACTACCGGTTAACTGGGTAGAAGATATGAAAATGATGGACTCAACTATCGATTTACTGGATAGGAGAAAAACAAAGAGGGATAACCTCCACCACCTTTTTACTAGGCAGGAAAAGAATTATCGACTACCGGTTTTAATGGGTAGGAGCAAAACAAAGATAAATAAACTCTACTACCTTTTTACTAGGTAGAAAAATCTATATATGTTAAAAGAATTATCAACTACCGGATTTACTAGGTATGAGCCAAAAGCAATAAGCTCAAATAAGGGGGGAATAATTCCTACTACCATCAAAGTGAAGTTCAAACCAATGTAATGTCTTCACAAAAGGAAAGATTACCAACTAGCACAGGAGTGATAGCTCAAAAAGGTAACTAACCAAAGATAACGAGACATATTACCTAACTATCAACCAAATGATAGCTCAACAAAGGTAATAAACTCAGGAGGAAAGATTACCAATTATCACACAAGTGATAATCCAACAAGGTAACTAACCAAAATATTAAGACATATTACCTAACTATCAACCAAATGATAGCTCAACAAAGGTAATAAGCTAAGAAGGAAAGATTACCAATAATCACACAAGTGATAACCCAACAAGGAAATTAACCAAAATATTAAGACATATTACCTAAATATCAACCAAATGATAGCTCAACAAAGGTAATAAGCTAAGAAGGAAAGATTACCAATTATCACGCAAGTGGTAACCCAACAAGGTAATTAACCAAAATATTAAGTCATAATACCTAACTATCAACCAAATGATAGCTCAACAAAGGTAATAAGCTAAGAAGGAAAGATTACCAATTATCACGCAAGTGATAACCCAACAAGGTAATTAACCAAAATATTAAGACATAATACCTAACTATCAACAAAATGATAGCTCAATAAAGGTAATAAGCTAAGAAGGAAAGATTACCAACTATCACGCAAGTGATAACCCAACAAGGTAACCAAAATATATTAAGACATATTACCTAACTATCAACCAAATGATAGCTCAACAAAGGTAATAAGCTAAGAAGGAAAGATTACCAATAATCACACAAGTGATAACCTAACAAGGAAATTAACCAAAATATTAAGACATATTACCTAATATCAACCAAATGATAGCTCAACAAAGGTAATAAGCTTAGAAGGAAAGATTACCAATTATCACGCAAGTGATAACCCAACAAGGTAACCAAAATATATTAAGACATATTACCTAACTATCAACCAAATGATAGCTCAACAATGGTAATAAGCTAAGAAGGAAAGATTACCAATTATCACGCAAGTGATAACCCAACAAGGTAACCAAAATATATTAAGACATATTACCTAACTATCAACCAAATGATAGCTCAACAATGGTAATAAGCTAAGAAGGAAAGATTACCAATTATCACGCAAGTGACAACCCAACAAGGTAATTAACCAAAATATTAAGACATATTACCTAACTATCAACCAAATGATAGCTCAACAATGGTAATAAGCTAAGAAGGAAAGATTACCAATTATCACGCAAGTGATAACCCAACAAGTTAATTAACCAAAATATTAAGACATATTACCTAACTATCAACCAAATGATAACTCAACAAAGGTAATAAGCTAAGAAGGAAAGATTACCAATTATCACGCAAGTGATAACCTAACAAGGTAATTAACCAAAATATATTACCTAATTATCAACCAAGTGATAGCTCAACAAAGGTAATAAGCTCGGGGGACCAAAATTCAATCCAAGAACAAGTTGGAGAGAAACGGTCAAACAAGACTCATCCCGAGGAGGAAATATCTCAACTGGGGAAATTCCATCCAAATAATAAACTGGGGAGGAAACTGAAGCAAAATCATCCATGAGAAACAAACTCAGTGGGGAAATAGAAAGGATCAACACTTTCTGCTTAATGGTCGACACTCTAAACTTGAGAGGAAGACAATACACACACTCTGTGGGGAAAGATCACACCAAAGAGAGGGAAACAAAGATAAATGCAAGAATGCAAGCAAACGACTCTATGCTTATGCGTATGAATGTGCATATGAATATGCTGACAAAACAAACATAAAGATAAGCAACAGGTGACATAAGCACCACAAAAACCGGATACTCGGCTAATCAAGGCAACAAGGCCAGGAACCATGTTGGAGATTTAAGTCGCAATCCTGTAGGGGAACGTCTAAATCCATTGAAGGAATAAAATCCTGCTACAAGGCATAACTCAGACTGGGGAAAACAAATGCTAGGGATCCAATCCACAAAGAAATATTCAAGAATCCATAGAGGATAACACCAGAAATTCCACTCTGAGAGGACATCATGTCGGAGATATAACAACAACACAAAATCTTCCACACTTTAGGGATGGAGGGAAAAGTCCCTGTTAAACTCTGGTGGGGATAAATATCTTCATAAATTTGTTTGGGGAAACAAAATAAAGATCTACCAGTGATGCAAATAAAGCATAGCCTACTGGAGTATCAAACATCAATCATCAACTCTACATAGGAAAAATCACCTTGCTGAGGAAAAGTAACAATCTGTCAGGGATGGGGAAAGCTTCCACGATCCTTGCTGAAGACATAAGTGTTCTTAATCAAATTCCTACATGGAATAATCATCATACTATTCCTGCTCCACTCGAGGAAAGAGTCATGCTGCTCTTGCTCTGCTTGGGGGAGGAGTTATGCCACTCTTGCTCTACTTAGGGAAAGAGTGTAAAACTTGTTGAAGATCTGCTGGAAACCATCACACACAGGCCTACTTGGGATCTAAGGAGAACAATCATCACCGTAAATTTGGACTTTTCGACCCATGTGGGGATAGTAGAAATTAATCATAGCAAACCACAATTACGAGGGATTTTAAATCAATACCCACCAACAGTTTAAAGAAAACCTCTAAACTGATTTCTATACCAATACTTCTGCTAAGGGATACAACCAATTCAAGCCGAGGAAAAAGAACTCGATTGAGGATTCCTAATACTTCTCAAGTCAAAGGTAAACTGATGAGGAAGAGGTCAAAACTTAGCTGGGGATTTTCTTGGATATCCCTTCCAACAACTCTTTTGGGAAGGAAAATGGAACTCAAACTGGGAACAATATACAAACCACACTCCTACTTGTTATTGGGGGAGAAATACATCATTAATATCACAATGCCAAGAATATTTGGAAATTCCGTTGGGAAACAACCAAATCAAACCCTACTTTGGGATAGATAAGTTATATACTTCAAGACCTTACCATCATTGACATAGTTCTTGTACTAGACCACTTGGTATACAAAGGATTTTACACCGAGAGGAAAATTTGTACCATAAAGACTCGAAATACCATGCCCCAATGTCTTCAAATTCTTAGAGGGATTCATCGAATCTCGACGTAACTGCCCCATATTAACTGAGTTTGGCACACTCTTTGATCAACGAAGTCTTCAAACCTTTCCCCATGTGAAATCATCAACTGGGAAAACATATTGCTCATACTCAACAAAGTCTTCAGGAAACATGCCCCTAGATGTATTCATTCTTGAGGAAACTTGCCAATCACTCATCAAAGTTTCAGGCCTCAAAAGATTAAACTCATCATTGGTTCTCATTTGTAAGCTTTCAGATGTCAAACAAATGTATGCAAGCAGAAAATGTTAATTCTGAGAATGATAATTCTAATGCAACACATATTTTTATCTTTGAATTTTTTATTAAAAATATGTCGCAAAACCTTGTGAGAGAATCACTAGTTTGGATACGACATTTATTTTTGAATGCATATGCAATACTAACAAAGATCTTTTAGCACAACTCATGGGAGTCAGAAACGTTATCTCGTTGAAATATGATTTCAAAACAAACCCTGCTTCAATTGGGTATTTTGAGGGTTATAACCTGGCCTGGTTCACGGTCTTAAGAAAAAAGATTTTTAGGCTCAAAATTTATTTGGACCCACTCAATCTCCGTGATATCCTTCATTCCTATATTCAGCTAATTCAACACAAAGGTTTGTCTCTCAAAAGGATTAAACTAACGGTTTAAGAACCTATGAGGTTGACAGTTTAAGATCTAATGAGGATTTTCAGGGAATAACAGTCACCCTGTCAGCTTTTGACTTAGTAGTCACACAAATTTGTTCTTTTGATGAGGATTTTTCTTTTTCAATCCTTTCTTTTCGCTTTTCGCGATTCTTATTCTTTTATTTTCCCTAACTTTTGCCTGGAATTTTTTTTTGAATTTTGACGTCCAGCGGGATGCCCCAATTTTTGCCTAAGTCATTCGATTTTTTCGACTTAGCGGGCTTTTCTTTTCTTTTTCTTTCTATCTTCTTTCCTTTTTTGATCAAATCATGTGACATTGGCTTATCTGACTTTATTAAACAAGGTTGTGATTGCCTCCTTCCTTCATGGATGAGGGATAACCATTGTGATTTTCTTTTAGACGCACATTCCTTTTAAAATTTGAACACTTTGGTCAAATTAATTGAAGACTAACCAGCCCCCAGGTTAAATGTGATGGTTTTTTCATTTAGAAAAGAAACTCCTACTTCAAGGCTCAAAGGGGTTAACAAGGGATTATCTTCCTTATATCTCTGGTGTTTGGGAATTTGAAACAATGGCTTACATCATCAACATGGTCTTATTCAAAAGTATACAACCAGAAATTTTGCGTTTTCACTTCATCATCCTCCCTCCAAGAGTTAAGACAAGAAGTTGGTATTGCAATGCAAAAAACAAATTAAATGAGCGAAAGTGAATGGATCACTTCAAGATAAACATACTCATTGCATTATGATTAATATTCAAAACAAACAAGTTCTTACATGCAAACAAAGCATTAACAATCATGAAATATTAAAAATAAAACTCTAGTAAATGAATTCAAGATTTGAGGAGATTGTCTTAGTCTGAGATCTTGGCTTGCACATCAAGTCCATTGTCTTCAAAATACAAAACACCATTTTGCACTAGCCTTTGCACTTCAGCTTTCAAAGGAATACAATGTTCAATGTCATGATCGGGTGCCCCTTGATGGAAAGCACAACAGAGATTAGGCTTATACCACCATGGAAGTTTCTTTGGAATTGCTGGTGGATCCCTAGTTTGAACCAAATCTTTCTCTATCAAAGTGGGATATAATTCCTCATAGGACATTGGAATCGAATCAATTTTCTCTTTCTTTTGAACAGGGTTCTTTTTAGCAGCAGGAATTACTGACGCCACTTGATGAGGTTGTTTGCTTCTCTTATGCTTTTCTTGGGTTACGACACTGGCTTCACCCTCTTTCTTTTCATAGAATCCAGCAGAACCTCCTTCTTTGGTTAACCGTCCTTCACGAACACCTTCCTCTAATATCATTCCCATGTTCACCATATCGGAGAAGTCAGTGGGTGCACTAGCAATCATCTTCTCATAATAGAACAGACTCAAAGTCTTCAGAAAGATCTAGGTCATCTCTTTTTCTTCTAATGGAGGAATAACTTGAGCAACAATCTCGCGCGACCTCTGTGCGTACTCCTTAAAGGTTTCTTGGTCCTTTTGAGACATAGCACGAAGTTGGTCTCTATCTGGCTCCATATTGATGTTATACTTGTATTGTTTCACAAAAGCCTCCCCTAAGTCAGTGAATGTACAAATTTGAGTGCTATCAAGCCCCATGTACCACTTCAAGGCAGCGCCGGTCAAAATATCTTGGAAGAAGTGAATCAACAACTAGTGATTATCCGCATGAGTTGACATTTTTCTAGCATACATGACAAGGTGACTTTTAGGGAAGGAATTCCCTTTGTATTTCTCAAAATTAGGAATTGTAAATTTGGAAGGAATTTTGACATTAGGAACCAAACATAATTCATGAGCATCCTTCCCAAATAATTCCTTGCTCCTTAGAGCTTTCATTTCCTTCTGCATCTCATTAAATTGACCTTGAAAGTCATCGAGCCTTTCATTCATAACAATGTCTTCATTAGGCTCAGTGTTTAAAACAAACTCTTCCATTTGGGAATCAATATGATCCACAGGCGGTGATATAGTCATCATAGGACGAACAATCGAAACCATAGGAATCTCTTGAGGAAGAGGTGGTGGTGGTTGATTCATAGCAGCTACCAGACTTCCCATCATAGCAGTTAACCTCTCAAGACTATCCTTCAGAGTTGTGACTTCTTAGTGGAGCTCGCGATTCTCTTGTATCAAAGTTTGCATCTTTCTTCTCTGATTAACTCGAGTACCGTAACAATGAGTCAGCTTGTCAAACACACTAGATGAAGACCAAGAGACACAATAAGACCTCGGTTGAACTCTCAGAAAGAAAGACCAATGCCAACAAGATGAATGATATGCAGATGCATATGCAAAGATTTCGAAGGACTATAAGGTAAATTGCAATATTTATAAAAATGATACTACATTGTGAAATATTGAAAAACTTCTTTTCATGTTCAAAGCCAAAGACATTTGAAATATTTGCAAAAGTGCCTATGAGTCCCTTGAAATCTTAAGAACAATGCACATGAATGCATGAATGCGTGTATGCAACAACCACAAACAAGATCACTCAAAGCACATCGGTCTAGTCTCCTAGTCCCGAGCATGAAGTCAAGGTAGCAGAACTCCAACCCACACAGGTAAGTACTAAGGTTTTGTCTTCATTGTACCTGCAGGAAACCAAAAGGGTGCTAACAGAGGTACCCGGAGTTAACAACCATCTTTAGAATATCAGCAGTACGTTGGATTACTCCCCAACCGATAAAATTCTTAAAATAGACCTCGTCCGAGTATAGTATCGCGTGAAAACCACCTTAGGTTTAGATCCAGATAGTTTCTGCACTACGTTCCTAAATTGGCTTGGATGGGTTAAGGGTTCTATGGTCCTCAGTATGATCAGCTCAAGGTCGGAAAATAATGCCACGTATGATTACTCATCATGACATTGATAATCCAAGAGAGCCTAACCGAGTGGAGAAAATCAAATTGATATAGCTTTGGACTACTCCATCGCTTATCGCGTCGAATATCGATGTCCTATCATAAGTTTAACTCAGTTCCAGGTTAGAATTTATCTCACTCACAGAGGATCACCAAAACTGGAATAGAACAAACAAATAACAAAAAAATCAAACCAAAACAGTAAATAAATCAAAGTAGGAGGAATCCATTTAGAGATTACTCCCCAGCAGAGTCTCCACGTTTCTTTAGTGGTAAAATCATGAGTGTAAGCTATTAGTTAACTTAACTCAAAGTAAACAGAGTCGCCATTGTGCTTTATTTTTATTCCAAGAGGAAAAGGAAAAAAAGCGAATAAATCCTAATGAATCTAAAAGCAAAAAGCTAAAGAAACACAACAGAGAAACAGGTAAGGGGATAGATTACACAATGGGAAGGTTATACACACCCAAAATGTTCGTGGTACTCCACGGGAGCCCTTTGAAGAATTTACTACTTTTGGTTTGAAAAAGGTTGTTAAATGAGAGTGGGGGAATGAGGAAAGAATTTTTTGTTAAATATTTTTGTGTTTGGTGAGGCTTACCACCTTATGCATACGTACCCACAAAGTGCAATGCGAGATCAAAACCCCGAGTTCGTGGTACAAATAGTGAAAAGGGTTGGTTGTAATTAATTTTATTAAGTGAAGAGAATTTGTCATCTTCAAGTGGATGGCCAAACAAACTACCATGAGAATGAAGGCATGGACTCATACATCATTATGGGGAGGGCGCCAACTCGGATAAAATCAACGAGTATGCCACTAAACCCCCACAAATGACAAGAGACTCAATTACATCAAACTACAACCATGGAGATTGAGAGACTTGCAACTGACTAAAGAATAATGACTCATAATCGGCACTCTTTTAAAGAAAATACACAAAAGT
Source organism: Lathyrus aphaca (assembly GCA_963966055.1). Taxonomy (NCBI): domain Eukaryota; kingdom Viridiplantae; phylum Streptophyta; class Magnoliopsida; order Fabales; family Fabaceae; genus Lathyrus; species Lathyrus aphaca. Next base: position 170,842,980 of record OZ014523.1, read on the forward strand.
GCACAAAGGCACAAAACAACTTGAATGAGTTTGATTATTTTTATTTTTTAAATTAGGGTCAACATGATTAGATTCATTGATTTTAAAAGAAAAGAAAAAGAGTAAAAGTCACTTGACAAAAGTCAAGGTTTTTGTTTATTAAAGAGGTGATGATTTTAAAAAGAAAGAATCCTTTGAAAAAGGGAGAAGATTTTAAAAATTAAAGAAGGGGAGGAGATGAAGGGACTATCCTAAAAAAAGAAAATAAGGAGATAAAGGAAGAAGAATATAACTAAACTTGATTACACTTCAAATTATGAGCATAAGAGTTCCATCCTTATAAGCTAGCAAATGGCCAAATAAAGGCAAATTCCAACTTCATGAAGGGCAAGGCAAAGGAAGTATCCTAAGAGTCTAAGTCCAAATCTCCATTCCAAAGCCAAGGATAGTTACCAATAGTTCACAAATTAAAGTCACAAGTTTTTTAGAAGTTTAATCCTTTATTAACGTGTTTGTGTCCAAATGGACAAATGGAAAATCAACAACAAAATAAGAGCAAATAATAAACATGATATGGATGAATAAAGCATAATAAAGTAAAATAAATAAAAGCAATAAAAGTGAAAGAATTTAAATGTTAATAGCTAAAGCAATTAAAGTGCAAGAATCTAAAATACTAATAATAATAATAGTATAATAATATTTACATAATAATAATGGCATGGTTAACTTAATCAGCCACAACCAAAAAGAGCAACCAAAATCGAAAGGCAACCGAATCTTCTTAGCATCTTACATTATAGCGATTAATCAAGGGAAAACGAACCAAATTTAATGAAATTTGAAAGGTGATTGGGAGAACCAAAGCACCTACGCATCAAACATTCATAAGTCTCGATTCTTAATGCAATATGATTAACCATTTTGCGATTACGCGATCAACAAGAGATCCAGTTCACGAAAGTGCAAGTACCCAATTAGATTTTTATTCCGAAGTCGAGACACATTTAGGTCTATGTTAAGCAATCGCTGAGTAATTTATGAAGTAATTACCCTACAAATGAGGCCGGCCACCACCAATTAAGGTGCATAATGTTAGTGATAATGCATGCGAGATAAACGATATGTAAATCACTATCCGGACGTAATACCGCACAAAACTAAAGGTGAATACCAAATTGAACCGCACTCATGGTATTCTTCCATCCTTAAATGAATTGAATAATCCACTAAAATATAGTTTTGAATTAATGAACATTAACTACTCTAATCTACACTCAAAGTTCATTGAAATTAAGGAGAAATCACTCCCAAAAGTGCTTCCCAAGGAAAAAATAAAAAGGAGGAAGAAGAAGAGGAACCAAAAAGGGCTTTAAAACAAACCAAAAATTCAATCCTGACTTGTGTTAACCGGTTAACGCATATGGTTAACCGGTTAACGCTGAACCAGCAGCAGAAAATATGCAGAAATTCAGCATTGATCCAATTTCAAAACCTTTTCTCAAACATTTGATGATCATGATCTGAATTTGCACAAATTTTAAATACAAAATACATTGGAATCCTTGCAATTAAACAACAAATAAAGATCCAAAGGATCTAAAAACAAAGGCACCAAAGATCTGCATCTTGAATGTTGATGGTGATTATAGGTTTATGGAGTGAGAGGAATTACCAAAAGCACTTCTTCAAATTGGACCAAATCAAGCATAGATCTACTGAAATTGATGAACAAAAGAAGGAAAGGATGAAGGTTTAGCTCAAATAAGTCAAGAATTCAATGTGAATTCTTGATAACGTCAAAAGAAAGAAAGTGAGCTTTGGAGAATTTTGGTGTTAGGGAAGTATTTTGCAAGTGGTTTTGTGGCTCTCAAAAGCTTGGTGAATGAATGAAATTATGGTCCAATTTAAAGACTTTAGGTATGAGAATTTGGTGGAATGGAGCTTGCTTGGTAATTAAAATTAGGCTTGGTAATTGCAATTTTGGTGGGAAATGGAAAAGAGTGGTGATTAGTGAGGGTTTATGGTAGGAAATGATCAAAGTGATGTAAAGAAATCAGAAACCAATGGATCTAGAATATTCCAATTAAATCAATGATCTAAGGGTGCTGAATGTGAATAAAATATTCAAATTTAGCACTGGTTAACCGGTTAACGCATATGGTTAACCAAAGCCAAAATTTGAATATTTTATTCAAATGAGGCTGTTTGGTTGCTGTGGCCCGATTCTTTTTGTACGTCGCAGAAATAAACACATGAACCTTGGAAATCCTTTGAATGAATCAATTAAATTGGGAAATCCTTGATCAGATAAATTTGAATTATTTGCGGATCAACTTCGACTTTTGTCTGTGAAATTTACTCGAGCTGCAGGACTGCTATTTTTGGCATTTTCAATGGTCCCTCTTCCTGAAAAAGGTTAGTAAAAGGAAACAAAAATATTTTTTTGATTTTGATTAATGGTTAGTAAACATAAACAAATAAAGTAATTTAAAGACAACGGTGATCCCCTGCGAGGCATAAACCTAACCCGAGAAGAACCGAGCAACCAACGCGATCTTGTTTGTATGCAAGATGTATATGAAAATGCAAAGAAAACTTAGGGAAAATTAGGGTGCAACAGGCCTGTTGAGGATACACTGGTAGAGAGAAGGGAAATCTATCATAGAGGAACTGAACTTTTACGACCCTGGTTGTTTCTCCGGTCCCAAATGTTACAATCAAGTCCATGTAATCCCATGGTCTGGATACAAATTCGTTGAATCCTTGCAGGTCGGACCCTACATATGGGGTAAGGTGAGTCTCGTTAAGTTGTAGGGTGGAAAAAATTTTAGAGTACATAATTTTCAAGAAGCTCCTTTGGTCGACGAGGATCCGACACACGTCGAAATTATCCATATGTGCCCTAACGAGCAAGGGGATGCTAGAGTTTGGTGCATCGCCGAGGAACTCTTCGCGATAAAAGGAGATGGGATCAGAACTTCCTCGTGGCTGGTCGAGGGTGGAATTCTGATTAGACCCCTTTCTGATGAGGTGGTCAAATCTACGTTTTCCTGAGCCTACGGTAATCTTGTTGTATCCCCCTCTAGAAATTACTATCGTCGATGGGAAGAACTCCCAACGGATGTATGCCGCGAAATAGGTTGTTCCAGTGAATGGCTCGGGAATGTAGAAATCCTCGGGTCGTGTGATGCTAAGGGCAACTAGAAAGTTACCGTCTGCGATCAGAGGGTCGCCTCCTCGACCTTCCTCGACTCTTGTACCTCCTGTCGGGGAACTTATTTCCCTTTGGTGAATTGTTTCAGGTGGCAATCCCTGATTACAATCTCAATGGAGTCCTTTAGATGTATTCAGTCATCTGTGTTGTGACCGTGAGACCTACGGAACCTGCAATATTTAGTTTTTTCTGTGTTGGTTTTGGTCGGTAGCTGTTTTGGGAACCGATGGTCTTTTGTGCTCCCGTAGTTCGAGGGTGCGATCATCCTTTCGTTTGTCTCTTCCCCGACATGACGTTGAGGCATCTTCATTCTTTGATGGCTTGTCATCCTCTCGATGCCTAGTGTCTTGAGAAGTGTTAGCTACTTCCTTATCCTCATATTGTATGTACACTTGGGCCTTGATGAGGAAAGCGTCAAGTGTGGTCGGTGTCTCTATGCCAATGGCCTTGGTAAAGTCATTGTGGGGATGCAACCCACACTCTAGGAGATACTTCTTCATCTCACCATTAGTTGAGACCTGAACAACCTCTTTTTTGAATCTTTCAATATATGCTTGCAAATATTCCTCTTTTCCATGGATTATTGCCTCAAGAGATGCCTCAGTCTTGGGGTATCGACGAAAGGCGGTGAATTTCCTGGAGAACATTCTTCCGAGCTACCTCCAAAAATTGATGGACAAGTAAGGAAAGCTCTTGTACCACGCCATCGCCCCCTTTCTGAGTTTAATTAGGGAGGGCACCAATATTTTCTATGTGTTCGTTTGGATCAGTGGTTCCATCGTAGGATCCCAGAGTTGGAGGTTTATCTAGACACTTTGGTAATCTAGTGGACATGATCACCTATGAGAGAGGTCCTCATGGCTCGCAGTCGTCACTGGAGTTGTATGAAAGGGAACTAGAGCAATTGTCCCTTGGCCGTCCCGGGGAAGTCAATCTTGAACGAATTCTTGGCCTATCTGGAGGGGATTTTCATCCTAGTACAAACGTGAAAGTGGCGCGGAAAAGGTAGAGTTGCCAGCCAGGCATTTTATCCCAAATGAATGGGAAAGGTAATGTTGCACAAACCTAAGAGAGAAGGAAATGACAAAGCCTTGCGAACCAAATATCTGGGTTCGGGAGTCGGTTACGATCTGGTAAGGTATTAGCACCCCAGATCGTTAGCCGTACCCGACGGGATCCACGCTTGTTTGCCTGTTTCAAAGGGTGCGAAAGAATAAAGTTGCTGAACAAATAAACTGCTAACTGGAACTGGAATGAGAGGGAACTGGAAAAAGAGAATGAAAAGAAAGGGGGAAATGTTGGGAAAATAAGGAATATGCTCGAACGGGCCCTACCCCGCTGCCTACGTACCTCATCGGGAAAATGAGGATCAGAGTCGACGTAGTTTTCCTAACTAAGGAGGGAACTTTGTTTGTGTTTTTTATGCGCTGGAATTGTGTATGTCTATGCTCAGGTGTTGCAGGCTCATCTAGTATAAGTGCATTTATTGTCTTGCATGTGAGACAAGTCGTTGCAAGTTCGCGTTGTGAGTGAGTGAGATGAGAAGAGTTCCCACAGGAAAGTCAATTATTGTTTGTTGTTTGCTTTTAAAGAGTTTTCTATGAATTTGGCACAAGGAAGTGAATTCACTCTCTTCTCCATGGAATATGTACTTGCTACTACATTCCAAGAGGGAATAGTAGAACAAGCACACCAAGTAAGGAGAATTTATCCAAGACTTGTTTCCAAGGGTTAGGGTCTAAGTTCACTAGCTTGTTGAACTTATTACATGTTTTTGTAGCTTTTGTGAAGAAATATCTTTTATGTTTTCTTTGTGAAGATAGTCTCATGATTAGACTTGTATATCATGCTAGACATACCCATACTATTCCAAGATGGAATGAATATGAGTGCCCCATGGAATAAGGCTATACACAAGAAACTATTTCAAGCACTTATTAAGTGTCTTTTGGATTTTTGTTTGAAGATGAGAGAAGAAAACTCAAATGGAGAAAGGACAAAACTAAGGGGGACTAAGGCACAATCCTAAGTTATTCATTCAAAAGATATCCTATGGTTAGTGAGGTATTCTAAACCTAATAAGAAGAGACACTTAGAATTCCACTTACTTCCTAAAGAAGATAAGTTGCTTCTAAGAGAGCAAAAAGGGAAAGCCTATTATCAAAGCACAAGGTGCTAAGGCAAACACAATTAAAATGTATAAGAGATGAGAATGAAGTAATCCTTACCTCAATTTTCCCCCCTACAAAACAAATGTTAGCATGATGGAACATTTTGGACAATTATAGCATGGCAAAATTCAAAGAAAGAACTCACACTAGCTAATTAAAACATTAATGAAATTCTAAGCCTACAGATCAATCTCTAAGGTATCTTACATGCTAACTAACCTCTAAAGGCAGGAGTTAAGTCAAATCAAAATGGTCTAAGGTTATGAAGTAAACCAAACTCAAACTATACCCTAAAGTATCACTAAACCCTAATGAAAGCTAAGGAGAAGTTATAAGGGAAACTTAAGTATTTAATCATGGTATAAAGCCTAAGGTCAAAGGTGAATGCAAAGTCCAGAACCTAACACTAAATGGAAGTGTTTAATGACATGAAATCAAATGGGAAAGAAGAGATTCAAGTCATGGATATTCAAACATAAGAAAGAAAGATGAATGAATGAACATGGAAACATGGTTTTCAAAGTAAAAATATGACTTAGGAAGAAAAAACAAATATGACCAATGAACTTTGAACTTCCCATACAAAAACCAGGGGCTTGGTGAAAAGTTAAGATGGAAATTGGATTCAAAAAGTGTTCACAAATGAAGGAGTGAGAAGTTTATTATGGTTAAGGACCAAAAATGTGACTTATGATGCAAGACACTTAGAAAAATACCAAATGAGCTAGAAAAATTATGAAATTTAATATCCTCGATCATAATCCAGATGATGATTCAAGTCTAAATAATCTCACAAAAATCATATTTTTGCCTAGTCAAATAAATGCTAGAATTGAATTATGGTTCATAGGGATCAATGCAAAAGAAACGACTCAAAAGGATACCAAACATGACCTAAAAATTGAACAAAAAATATTTTTGGGAATCTTAATGAGTCCTCTAAATAGGGATAAGGGAATGGACATTTTATCAATTATGGTTTAAGAGAACAAAATTGAACAAAAGGATTGGTCAAAAAAGAAGAAAATGTGGAAGAAAATAAATGGAAAATTAATTCTGAATCAAAAATACAACAAAAATTGAATTAAAAAATGTGCAAAATCAACAAAAATGATGAAGAAAACGTGTGAATTTATTTAGGATTTTTGAATGAGTTTTGGTATTTTGTTTAATTGAAAATAAAATCAGATGGCCCTGAGGGGTCTGAAAAGCAATGAAATGAACTGAAATGGGCTTAGCATACGTGCACAGGGGGTGTCAATAGAAGCTGAGAAATTTAGTTCATAAAAAAAAGCATGTGCCAGGCATGTGATTCATTAATGTGCTGGTTTGATCTAGTGTGTTAGATGGACAAGATCCAAGGGTTGTGTTATGTTCTCATTTTAATTTTGGGGCTACTGTTTAGGTGACCAAAGCCAATTTCTGGTCACCTTCTTCGATCATCCTCCGGCTAGGGCATCTTAAAACAAACCCTAAATACAAAACAAAACCATAGAAACAAACGCCTTGCTCCACAGATCACTAATCTGGCCTTAATTTTCACTTAGGGTCCCTAGATTATGCAAATCGAAGCAATAAAATTCAACCTGTAAAATTGAATATATGCCTCTAAGAGGCCTATCAACTAGCCAGAACCACCATAGCTTCTATTAAGCTTACATCACCATAAAACAACTAAAATCAATTGAATTTGTGCAAGATGAATCAAGTGTAAAACCTGGAATGCAGTGTGCTCAAGGTTGAAGAAAACCAGAGGAGAGATTCCAATTTCTTAGATGCCTGATCTTGAACCCTTGCAAAGTGAAATAAACACTTGTTGGATGTGAATTCTTGGATGAAATTGATCTGATGCAAAGAATTTGCAGAGCTGTATTGTTGGAGTTTCAAGTTGTAAAAGTCATGGAAATGGAGTGACTCATGATGTTAATGATGAATTGATGATAGTTGATGCTAGTTGAATGAAGATGACACTTGCCCGATCCAAGATGCAGTGTTCTTGCACTGGTGCAGTTTGAGAATTTCACCTCAATGCTTCCATGGAAATGCAGCTTGATTGATGCTGATGAAGCTCAATAGAAGAAGATGATGGAAGCAGGTGATTGATGAGGCTTGATCTTCCAATATTCACTGATCTTGCAGAGCAAAATTGGGAGTATTTTGGTGTGACTTGAGTGAAATGTGAAGCTGAACCTTCAACTCAAATGTACCTCATTCTTTTATAAAGCATTGGACCTCTGGTTAACAGTTAGAACCAGGGTTAACTTGCCCTGGTTAACTGAGTGAGGTGAGTTAAATGATTGGAGTCTGTTATGGCAGTTATGCCAGCTGGATTTCTAGAACCTTCTCTAGTTGAACTCAATCCAATGTTGCAGTGTCCATGGAGCTTATGCTGAAGATTGTTGAAATGAAATGCACATGACTTGATCCAATGATTGCATCTTGAGCTTGCTGAATTGATTATGAGGAACATGGAAATTGAGGTGATCCGACAAACACTCAATGGTTACCTACTGATGCAACAAATTCAAGAGCCAAATGCGACTTAAGACCAATGAATCCAATACACAAGAGTTCAAGATCATTATGGTGAGGATGCATTATGATGCAGCCTACAATGTTTATGCTTGAGTTGAAGTAGACTATGAAACTGATTGAGTTTGATTGTGTGCACAATTCACTCATAAATTCAAGCCCAATCTTCTGAACTGTCATTGCCTTCTACATGTCAAACAGAAGTTGTTTAGCAGAAAAACAAGCTTATGTATCGATCCCAAACTTGTATGAATCGATACACGCTAGTTATATAACATGTATGAGTCGATAAAAAGATGTATGCATCGATGCATACTGAAGCTTTGGTTATTTCCAGCAAATTAATTCAATCATGCATTGATACATATCATGAATGAGTCGATACATAGCTTATTTCCAGGAACACAATGAAGTATATATCGATGCAACACTCATATGGATCGATACATAGCAAAAAGAAACATGTATCAATGCAAAATTCGTATGTATCGATCCATACAGAAGCACATTCCTTTTTTTGTGATTGACAAATACTTGTGTCGATACAAAATAAACATGTATCGATACATGTACCAGCAAAATTGTTTTTTCATGATTTCTCCATCATTTGTTTATCAAAATTGGTCCATAGGACTCTTATAACCTTATTTTCATGATTTTGATCTCAAAAAGTCAGGAGTTGACCTTTTGCTCAGTCTGGTTGACTTTTCCTCAATTCTCTGATTTTCAATCAACTGAACAATTGAACTTCTTCCAAAATGATTCCATGGATGGAATTTGAACCCTAGGTACTTGACTTTAAGTAGAAAACAATAGAATCAAGTTTGGATCAAAATCTCACTGAGAAGCCTAGTTAATTGGAAACCCTAATTTGGCCATTTTCCTCAGATAGTTGCACTGCTTGCATCCTTTGATCAATTCACTTCTCTTTAAGACTTGTGGCCTCAAATGAAGACTTGTGGGATGTTGCGAACCATTTGCACAAGGTTGAGGAGCTTCGTAACCCTTTGGTTGTCTTTGTATGGCCTTCAATTACTTCAATCACTGATCACAAACCTATACCTCAGCTATGATGAATATGATGCTATGTTTTTGGTTATGACATGAATTTGAGTATTCTAAATGCTATGCTAGATGTTATGCAAAATGAGAGGGAAAATTTTGGGGTATTACTGATGGTCGGGTCTTAGTCTGGAGCTCCCTCCTTGTCTTTCTGGCTTCCAAAGAGTGATGTTGTCGAGGAGACGAATTGACATACTTCTTGATTGATCTAGATTCCTATGGACGCTGGCGATTCTTTTTTTGCTCGGGAGAATGAATGTGGGACCTACGGTGCCTTCGAGACGGGGAAAGAGACATGGAACGGAAAGCATCCTCCAAAGCATAAATTCTTTCTGCTTGATGCAAAATCAGTATGTTGGTCTGATTGATCATTTCAACCAATGCAGCAAGGGTTAGATTAGCTCCCTCAGGGGTGGGATGAGAGGAATATCAGCTGGGGTGATCTCTGGCTCGAGGAACTGGTTGGGAGACGGGGAGGTAGTAGTTTCATCTTCCTGGAGATGGCTGGATTCTCCGAGCATGAGGTTGATTCCTTCACTTTCACGCTATTTAACGGGGATGTTAGCAGTAATTTGGGCATCAACGACATCTTCATGGTTATCCATGTTGAGAGTCTTGATTGATGTGCTTTAGTCTTTATGATTCGGGGATGAAAGACGAGGAAGCATGTTTCCCATAGATGGCGTCATTGATCGTTCCGGTGATCATAACCTTGTGTGGGCCACAAACGTTATTGAAGATGCTCGGTTGTTGAAGAGAGGAATGGGTGTACCTGGAAGGCACTCCGATGCTAATGTAGAAAAATGACAAGGGAAGTGAGCAAGTATGAGAGAGAGAGTATTGTTAGAGTGAAAATTGGATACCTGGCCCTCTCATATGAGAGGGTTTATATAATGCCCCCAACACTTCGCTATTGGTCCCTATTTTGGGCATGGATCGTAGATCCCCTAAAAATAGGTATCTACTAGAACTAGTTGTTGGTATGGGCAGATCAGCGCGGATAAGGTGGGCGTCGAGCAACTAGAGAATTGAGTAGGAGTTATTCGTAGCGATTCTGGATGACTTCTCCACTGTGTCGGGTAGAAGTCTTGATAGGAGCAGAGGAGAACGACCACGATGAACATGGTAAGAGCTATCTCCTCGATGGAGGGGTAGAGGACGTGTGGGTCCCATATGGCCTCTAAGAGCTGGATTTGGACTATTGGGTCGTCTTGGATACAAACGTGGATTGGACCATGCCTAGTCATTTGGCCAGTCCAGAACAATTATTATTTCAATTAGTTGGATTTAATAATAATAATAATATAATAATAATATATTAATAAAATAAACAAGGGAAATAGGGAGAAAGTTATTTTACGTGAAAACAATAGAGAAAAGGAAGAAGAAAAGATATGGTAAGGAAAAGGGATTAGGAAGAATCTCCATTGCCAAAGGTTAAAGTTTGGAAAAACTCTAAGGTAAGGGTGGGGTTTTAATTATCTAAGGGATTACATGATGAATGGCAGGTAGATCGTAACATGTGGGGTTTATGTTTTCTTCTTTATTCTTGTTCTTGATGAAGGATTGTGAAAATTATGAAAGTGTGATTGAAGTTCATGTTATGTGTTGATGTTGTTGTAGTAATAGTTGTCGTTGAAATCATATGATTGATGACCTGCATGATGTTGTGGAAGTTGTGGTTGTGTGTGTTTGTGTGTCGGTGATTCTTGTAACACCCTTCTACCCCAAAGTAAAATATTTAGAGTAATATCAGAGTAACAATAAGAAGGGTAATTCATTTCTTCGAAAAACATCAAATAACAGTGTCATGTCCCTAAATACAGGTTAATTAATATCATAAAATAATATATAATCATTGTGCAGCGGAATCAAACTTCATAATTCAAAAGTCAGCATTTTACTTCATGCACATATCATCAATCATCTAGAGTTTTAACATCATAAAATAAAGGAAATATTCTTCAAATAATAATATCACTAGAACAAGTCTAATAACTAAAACCCCATCCCGGTGTTACATGACATAGAGTAGGACACAAAGACTCTAGACCACTCCTAAAGTAATATAAGGTACGCTTTGAGACTCTGAAAAACTCCTTTTGCAGTGTGGGGCTATTCTTTATCATCTGCAAGTTACCCACATAGGAGACAACATTTCCAAGCAGGAAGGGTGAGTAATCATAATTTATCATAAATATACTAGAATATGGAATATAAATAAATTAGCATAACCATGTCATAACACCATCCACCATAAAATTCAGCAACAACAACACAATCATGAACACATTATAAAAATTCAGCAACACAACACAATCGTGAATTCATCCAGAAATATGCAATTCCAACTATCATGATATACAATTATGCATGTGGTACCAATTTCATCGTGAGATTGATACATGACCATCAACCCTCCACAAGGGAGCACACCATAATCATTGAGACACTTTAATCCACACAATGGGATTGAAGCTACTAAATAGGACAGAGCCCCATCGTGAAAGTCATGAAATTTAATGTTGCGTTACATCAAAAAATTCATCCAAAAATAAACTCGCATCATTCATTTCACATCAGAAATCAAATACCAAATATTCATCTATTTTCGTCATGACAATACACCAAAAACTCAAGTTCGTTAACCACTTCAACTCATCAAGACTCAACCCGAACCCGGTAAAAATCATGAGGTAATTCTATCCGTTTTTCTAAAAACTCAGTTCAGAAAATTATCTCACTTCCCTCATTTTCTTCCATCAAAATAAAGTTTATTTCGTGCGCTATCCGACGCTTCAAACGGAATGCGAATCGGACTTACGGTTTGAAAGTTATGAATTTGTAAAGATTTTAAAAAGCCTCCCAAATAGTGTTAACCGGTTAACCCATAGCGTTAACCGGTTAACGCCTGCGAAACTTCAGAAAACGCCAAAAATTGCAATGGTTAATCGGTTAACCCATAGCGTTAACTGGTTAACTCATGTGTTACAGCAGTTTTCTGCTACTCAATGCAGACTGCACTAAAACCCCAAAAACCTCAAAATTTCAATACGAGTTTCTTATCAAATCACCCCAAAATCATTCCAAGCATCAATCAAATACGAATAACATCAAGACAATAGATTACACCATCAAATATATGATTCTAACACATTTTAGTCACTCTAATTCATCAAATTTTTCTCATAAACTTAACTTAAGTCAAAACCCCTAAAACTCATATAAATCTAATCTACTCATAATCCAATTCATATATAATTACAATAGATTATGAAAACTCCCCATACCTTAGAGAATTTCACCAATTGACACTCTTCTCTGGGGTTCTTCACAGTTTCCTGACTCTGAGCTTCTTCTCCTTTTCCTTTCTTCAGAGCACTTCACTAAAACACGATAGAATGAGAAAAACTGATTGTGTAATCCTTTTTACCAAAACTATCCCAATTATGTCTTTTCCCATCTTACCCTCATAATTTTCACAAACGGACCACCTTACCCTTTTCTTTAATATATTTTTAATAATAATAATAATAGTATAATAATACACTAATTATTCATATTATATAAAATACTCCTTATACTCCCAAATGACCAATATAACCTCCATAACACCACTTCTATTATTTTAAATAATAATCAATAATTTGAATAATACTACATGATTATTCTTATTATTAATATTATTAAAATAATCTCACCACAACGCATCGGCCACATAACCGCCTATTGTCCAAAATCCTCATATATCCTTAAATAAGCAATAATTACTCATAATCGAATTTGGGGTGTTACAACTCTCCCTCACTTAAAGAATTTTTGTCCTCGAAAATTACATGAATTAGACAGAGTCAGGTACAACTCCCTCATCTGATCCTTTTGCTTGGATTTCAAGTGCTTTTCGCTTCTTATCATGATAATTGTCGCTCCCCAGAAAAGACGCCAGGTCAGATCGGGTACAGACGCGAACGGTCAGAGAAAAGAGAGGATGAAATGAAGATGAATGAATAGAGTCGCCAGCTAGGCATTTGTATTCCGAAGGAAAGTTAATGCTGCATAAACCTAGAAAAAGATAGATAAGACGGTTGCGAACCAGAGAAACTGAGAAAGGGGGTTGGTTACAACTTGGGAAGGTATTAGCACCCAGATTGTCCATCGTACTCGACGGGATCCACGCTTAAAAGATTGTGTTTAAAGGGGTAGTGTATGTGCTATCTGTGTGCAAAAGCTGGAAACAAATGTACAAGTGTCAGTGCAAAAAGGTGAATTGCTCAGAAACTAAGGCTTAGAAGAATACTGAAAGAGGGGGAAGACACATAGACTTTTGTTCGATAACTGTTAAGTTATGCCTAGGTACCCTCGCGTGCAATGAGGAAGTCATAACACCGTAGTTCGACTCAAAGAGACTGAAAGATAAAGTGATTGTGAACTACTTGCTTGCCTATGCTCAAGTGTATGACTCGTCTGGCTCGAGTCTAACTGTCTTGCATTAGACGAAAGAAGCGAGTTCTCGTTTGTGAATGAGTGTGATGATAAAAGAATCCCGAAGGAGACGATTATTGTTTGTTTTTGTGTTTTCAGTTTTGTTATTGTTTTTTGGTGTTTTGCATAGGATTATGAGCTTAAGCTTAAATCAAGGGCTTGTAAACTAATTATATCCTCCCGGATTAGGGATAATGAGAATACCTAAGTATGAGATAAGCATATCAACTTAATTGCCATGATAATGTGGGATTAAGATCATTAACCTACTTGTGATTATTTAGATGTTTTTTGTTTTTTTGTTTAGTGGTAAAGTAATGAGTTTAATCTCTAATCACAGATTAGTGAACTCATTACACCATCCTAATAGAAGGATAATAGATGAGAACACTTAAGCTGAGGAAGATACCTCAACTTAATCCATGGTTAGGGATTAAATTCATTATATAACAAAACCTTTATTAATTGGATTTTAATTAGAAATGGGATTAAGAAGTGAATTTTAAGTTGGTAAGACCACTTGAGGAGGATTTGTCCATTAAACACTAGGGTTAGTCCCTCTTAACCAAAAGGAAGAGATAGAACCCTAATGTAAGGCCCAAGTTACAAGCTTGTGTCTTAATGATTATTAAGTGTTTTAATTAAGAGGTGTAAACAAATTAAAGTTTTAACACTTAGGATTAAAGTTATACACTCCATCCTAAGATAAGGATGTTGGCATAACCCTAATTCCAAGTCCTAAAACTTTAAGAGTTTAGTCTTTGTTTAAGAGATGAGAAGAGAGACTCAAAGAAGACTCAAAGGTGAAAGACTAAAGGGGGACTATATACAACCCTAAAGTTATCATGCTTGGTTATCTTATGGTTTGTGAGGCTCAAAAGAAGTCTTCAAGATGGCCACCAAGGAAGAAGCAGGTGAAAAGAGAAAGAGAAGAAAGGAAAGGTTACTTACTTCATTTGAGAAGATAAGAGAACCTAATAGAAAGAAAAGGGGGAAAAGGGGAACAAGTGAATGAAATTCACTTCAAGCACAAGTATAATGCACAAAAATAAGAAAAGAAGAAGTTATATGTGGATGTACATCCACACCTTAAACAACTTACCATAAGCCCTTAAAATGTTAGTTGAGCATATAAAGAAAGAAATGAAATGCAAATGCAACAAGAAAAGGTGCCAAAACCAAAGTCAGAAGTGCAAATGCAATGAAAATGAGTTATGAGATTATGCAAAGTCACACATGATGCATATGTATGATCATACAAGAGATGGATGCAAATGAAGGCAAGTTAGAAGCTTGAAAACACATGTATGTTCATGAAATGTTATGAATGCAAAGCATATCAAATGGATGAATAAATGATCAAGCTATGTTCTAACATGTCCTAGGGTGTCTATGATGACATACAAATACTTGAGATGGCATGGCAATTTCAGGTATTGATGCTTATGCAAAGGTGAATGCAAATAGACATGAGAAATTAGGGTTTTATGAATGTATGAGATGCACATGACCAAAACAGAAGCAATGCACAAGATAAAAAATTGAAAATGCACTCAAAGGAACCTTAAACATATAATAGGTTACCATCCAAAGGGGGAGGTCAGAAACTCAACCTAGAAGAAGTTATGGATTTTCTAAGTTTGCTAGGGTTTTTGGGTGATCTTCAATGTAAAAAGCCAAACAAATGGAAAATGCAAGAAAAAAATGTATCAAAAATTATTTTAGAAGCTAGAGGACATGTACAAAGCAAGGCAAAAAGAATCATTCACAAACTCAACTTGGTTATAGGGTTATGAATTTTTGAAGCTAGGGTTAGAAAATGGACATTTTTAAGAACCCTAGTTCATTGAAAAATCTCAAAGTATGATCAAAACCAAAAATAAATTTATAAGGTGAGTTTGTAAATGTTTCTAAATGTCTTAGAATGGTCTCTGATTTTTTTTGGTGATTTTTAAATACCTAAATGTATTTTTAATTGATTAAAATGAATTAATTAATTAAATAAAACATTTAAATGATTTAAAAATACTTTTTTAATGCAAAAAATGAAAATGAAAATATTTTTGGTTTCTGAAAATTAATAAAAGTCATGACAAAAAATTTCATATTTTTTAAATGATTTTGCTATTTTAAAATAAATAAACAAGAGAAAATAGAAATAAATAAAAATAAAATGAAAATATGCAAGATCAATGGTTGTGGTTCAAAGTTGGCTGGATCAAGGGCGTACATGGAAAGTCAGCTTGACTTGAAGTCAGCTGAATCAAGGGTCCAGGTTCAAACTTGTGAAACGTGTTTAATCCAATGGTTGAGGTTCAAACCCAGCTAATTGATTTTAATTAATTTAATTAATCAGAATTAATGACTAATGACCTAATCTGGACCGCTCATACGTGCGCGCGAAACATCATCCAATGTCCCAGATTCAAACTTAGCCCTAATCAAGATTAAACCCTAAACATTTTCAGACGACCGGAACAGTGGTTCCGATCGTCTTCTCCGATCAACCAAAATCCTTTCTCTCTCCCTAAGCCTCTAAAACTCAATCTCTCTGCCCAGAAATGATCCCCATACACCACACATTAAGAATCACCAAACAACCAACATTTAAAAAACATCAAAAGTGGGAATCGAATCAAAACAGTTCTAGGTCAAAAAATTTCAGAACATGAATACATACTCATTTCTCAACCATTTTCAAAACAAAACACATCAGCATGATCAGTGAAGCATAAAGAATCATTTAGGAACTTAAAAATGGATTTCTGGAAAAAATGTTCTTGAGGTTACCTGAGTTGGATCTTTTCAGTTAGCTGCTTTCTGACCCCTTCTTTGGTGCAAACCAGCTCCCTTGAGTCCCTTGAGGATGTTGAGAAGCTTAGAACAAGTTTTTGTTGGCTGTTTTGAAGGTTCCAGTTCAGAGCATGTCAGAATCGTGTTTTTGTTTCAAGGGGTTTCAGGCTTGTGTAAGGGGTGGGAAATGATCTATGAGTTATATGGAGATGACTGGTGAAAGAATTTTGAAGTTTGGCTGGGTGGTTTGAGAGTTTCGAAGAGATGAAGTTCTTGAGGGATTTTTGGCAATCTGAGCTATGGGATGATTCAGGCTTGTGTGTTATGTGTTTTGTGATCCATAAGGTTTGTATAAGCCAATGAGAATGCTCAGAGAAGTGGTTGTGGCACAGGCTGATTGGAATGGGAGATTTTGCAAAAAAGTCAAGGTTGGTGTACCTCAAGCATGGGCACGGGTCAGAGCTGTATTTGGGCATGTCTGGCCTCTGCTGAGTTCATGGAGAGCCCTTGGATTGAAATTGATGAGCTGGAACACTTGATGCTAGGGTTTACAAGGTTTTTGCATATTTTCCCTCTTTGATGTTTCTTGTGTTTCAAGGCATGAGATGACCTAATTCTTGGGCCAATTCTGAGTCTTTGATGTTGTTTGATCATGTTATGGCATATTTGGGCACTTTAGAAGTCATTTGAGGCCTTGGCAAGCGGTTTTGCAAAAATCCCTCTTTGGTGCACTTTTGAAAATTATAGGATTTTTGCCAACTTTGAAGGATCATAACTTGAGTTCTATAATGAATTAGAAGGAGTTCTTGTACTTTTTGAAAATGGGAAGATCCATCCTACAACTTTCATGTTTGATTATTTTTCATTTGAAGCTTTTTTGGATCAAAAAGAGGTGGTTGAAAAACGTTCCCAAAATGGAAAGTTTCCATTACAAGTCATTTCCATTTTTGGCAACTTTGCAAATGGCTCAAAATTCAAAATCTTGTGAACTTCCAACCTCTTCTAAGATCAAATGAAGATCATATAACTTCAATTTGATGAAAATACCCCTTTGGTTCCATTGTTGGGGGCCTTAGATGCCCTGATTTTGACTTAACTTGCTCAAGAAGTTACCCAGTGAACAGGTGACTTCCACAATGAATTTCTTCATCAAACTTGGTGCACATGATCCTTATAACATCTTAAGAACATTAGAAACAAGAATGCCCCAAAAATTTGGAGTTGAGGCCTCTGAAACCAAAACCCTAATTTTGGTCATCTGTGTAGTGAAAACCCTAGCTCTGCTTCCATGCCTTGCCAATTCTTGTGATCTCTTGACTTCCATGAACTTTGAGGGACACAATATGATGATAGAACACACATGGACCCTCTTGGAATACTTTAAGACCTTTGGGGTGGCTCATATGGAATCTTGGATTGCTCAAATCACAAACCCTAGATGCAGATGAACTTGAACTATGCAGTGAAACAAAAAAATGCAATATGAGATGGTATGCTTATGCGAATGCAAACATGAAAGATCATAAGCCATGGTGTAAAATTAGTGAGGGAAAATTTTGGGTTTTTACAGCTGCCCCTATTCAAACATGAGTTAGCTATGCAGAATGTAAGTGCCTGGCTTAACAGACAAACAAGATAACTTGTTGTTGAATACCAAAGACAGTCCAAAATTTGCACTCGCTGGATAAAAGAAGAAAAGGGATATAAATTGTAAAAGGTAGTATAGTTTGATTATCAAATGAAGGCGATGGAGGAAGACCATCGAGCAGAGGACGACTGTTGGGGAAAAATTGGTAGGCTAAGCAATGACGGGGACGGCCGACAAGCTGGGGAAATAAAGGGATTACGGTGGGGACGACCATCAGGTAAAGAAACAAGATTCTATGGGGATTGGAGTAAGGCAATGATGGGCACGGCCATCAAACTTGGAAAGTAAAGTAAACAATGACGGGGACGGCCATCGGGTTAAAGAATAAATGAAATATTGATGAGGGACGATCATTAAAGGTGAAGGACGATCACCTAGCAGGGGACGACTGCTCTTTATCACGACATAGGACGAATGTCAGATAGAAAAGGTCGACGATGGGGACGAACATCAGACAAAATGATGAAGGACAATCATCAAGAGGTGAAGGACGATCACCTAGCAGGGTACGACTACACTTCGGGGTTTATCACGACATAGGACGAATGTCAGATAACAAGATCAACGATGGGGATGGCCATCGGATGAAATGATGAAGGACGGTCATCAAAAGGTGAAGGACGATCACCTAGCAGGGGACGACTGCTCTTTATCACGACATAGGATGAATGTCGGATAGAAAAAGGTTACACTAATGGGGACTCCATTGGGGAAGGGATGAGGGACGGTCATCCAAAGGTGAAGGACAATCACATGGCAGGGGACGGCTGCCGAAAGTATCACGACATAGGACGAATGTCGGATAGAAGAAAATTGCTTTGTTGGTGACTTACTGAAGAATGGTAAACACGGACGAGTGCTTATGCTCAAGAATAAAAGTTATAAGTGTTTGACGATATGTATAGATTAAAGATGCGGACGAGCATCCTTAAGACCATGATACAGACGAGTATCGATAGAAACAAACGCTGACGCGTGTTCAGAGATGATGATACAGACAAGTACCAACTGGTTAACAAAGAACACGGACGAGTGTCGAATCTGTGGGGAGTGATATATAAAAAGGATAAGGATGAGTATCGAAGACTTCTGTATAAGTATGAGTGAGTAATGGTTTATTGGCGAAGTATGAGCAAGGCACAGACGAGTGTTCAACTTGCTGGGGAATGTATGACACGGACGAGTGTCAAAAGAGACTATATATAAGTTATGAACAAATATTTGTATGTGAGAGTGCAAAAGGTGTTCTGGCGACCTGTGGGGAAAGGATGACAGGGATGAGTGCCGAAAAGAGTGTGTTATGAACAAGTGTTTGGTTTGCAACAAGTGTTTTGGCAATCATGTTGGGGGTGTATGACACGGACGAGTGTCAAAAGAGCATGTATATCTATATTTGAGAGTGCAAAGGAGATGTTTTGGCTTATATCTGCGGGGAATAATACGACACAGACGAGTGTCGAAAATGGTATATATGAACAGGCATTTGTGTTGGAGAGTGCAAAGGGGACGCTTTGGCTTTTATTTGCAGGGGATGTGAGTTTTTATATTCATTGCTGATGAAATACTGATGGTATTTGCAGGTGACTGGCTTGATCCTGACTTGTGATCATGCAAATGTTTGATTTTTGCCATAATGCTCCGTATTAGATGGAATGCTACACTTATTTGGTGAATATGATGCAAATGTTATGATTATGCAAAAGAGGAAACGATCCGAGATTCAGATCCTGCTGAAGAAAAGATCTCTGGCTGATCTGCTTGGAGGGATATCCCAGCTGGGGAAGAGATCATTGGTAGATCTGTTAATAGATATAGCTCTGCTTGGGGAAATGGATCGTTGATAGACCTATCCGTAAGGAGAACTCAGCTGGGTAGAAGGAAACTTTCGTCACTTTGTTGTGTAAGAGTTTCAGGCATTGCTCTTCTGGGGAGAAGCTGGAGACTCTGTGGGGAGATGGTTCTTTCAACCTTAATGAAGATGAGGGATCTAGCACTCTGGTGGGGTTCTCGGTTGGGGAAGCTCCTGTTGAGTAGAATTGTGGTGGGGATGAGGAGGCTTTGACAACTTTGCTGGGGAAAATCATTTCAGATATTGCTCTTCCAGGAATTAGCATGTTGGGGATGCGATGCTTGGCATGCCCCATGTTGCGTATTGAATACCTGTAATCTGTTAAGACAAAAGAGACGCACAAGTATCCCGAGGTATCCCTTACCGGATTCCATCATAGGAGTTAGGCTTTCTTGAAAGTAAATTTATTTCCTGCAAGCATTTATTAAAAATGGCTCACTTGTTCTATGCAAGTGCTATATCATGAATATTGGACATTTTGCAAACGAAACAAAAATGTACAAAACAAGGTGTGACTAAAAACTCTGATTTTATTAATCTGGGTGCCCTGAATTGGCAGATACAGTCAAAGAAACAGATCCCCTGGAATGAGGAGATTGTTACAAATTGAAAAAGTAAAAGTGTTGGCAATGTTGACGACGCTCCGGTGAGCTTCCTTTGCTCTGACCTGTATGACCTTGACGTTCTTCTCATCTTGCTTTCTGAAGAAAATTGATTCTGACTAATGCTTTATCCTTTCGAAGCTTGCCGTGTTGTGAGCGATACAGACGAATTCAGAATGCAGTTGTTCGCTTATTCCCTGATTTTGCGTGGATCGCCCTTTCGGGTTTTCAATCAACTGGGATACCCATTTTTGCCTGAGCTGTCCAATGTGGCTTTTCAACTCAGCGGGTGTACTTTTTTCAAATCTTCCCTTATTTTTTCCCGAGTCTTTTATTCTGTTTTTTGACTCGCCGGGATGCCCTATTTTTTCCTGGACTTACATTCTATTTTTATGTCCAGCGGGGCATTTTATGCGAAGTATTTTTTAACTGCATCTGAAATCACAGGGGATAAGAAATCTTTACCATCCATAGTAGAGAGCATCAGTGCTACACCAGAGAAGACATTCTTTACTATGAATGGGCCATTGTAGTTTGGAGTCCATTTGCCCCCGTGGTCTGTATGAGGAGGAAGAAGTCTTTTTAGCACAAGATCTCCTACTTGGTATTCCCGAAGCCTGACTTTATGATCGAAGGCTTTCTTCATCCTTTTCTGATATAATTGCCCATGACAGATGGCAGCTAGCCTCTTTTCTTCGATCAGATTCAGTTGATTGTACCGAGATCGGATCCATTCTGCTTCATTCAGCTTTACATCCATCAGTACCCGTAAGGAAGGTAGCTCAACTTTGACAAGCAGGACAACTTCCATACCGTATATCAGCTGATAAGGTGTTTCCCCAGTGGATGTTCTGATTGAGGTTCGATACCCATGCAAAGAAAATGGTAGCATCTCATGCCAGTCTTTGTAAGTAACCACCATCTTCTGCACAATCTTCTTGATGTTTTTGTTAGCTGCCTCCACAACGACGTTCATCTTTGGCCTGTAAGGAGAAGAGTTGTGATGTTGGATTTTGAAGTCCCGACATAGTTCTGCCATCATTTTGTTGTTCAAATTGGAACCATTATCAGTAATGATTCGCTCGGGTACTCTATATCGACAGATGATGTCTCTTTTCAGAAATCTAGCTACAACTTGTCTGGTGATGTTTGCATACGAAGCTGCTTCGACCCATTTGGTAAAGTAATCAATGGCTACTAGGATGAATTTGTGGCCATTTGAAGCAGTTGGTTCAATTTTTCCAATCATGTCAATGCCCCACATGGCAAAGGGCCAAGGTGAAGACATCACGTTCAAAGGATTTGGAGGCACATGCACCTTGTCTGCATAGATCTGGCATTTGTGGCACTTTCTGGCATAGGCACAACAATCTGCATCCATTGTAATCCAGTAGTAACCTGATCTTAACAATTTCTTAGCCATTGCATGTCCTCCAGCATGGGTACTGAAAGATCTTTCATGCACCTCGTGCATCAACAAGTCTGATTCCCTCTTGTCAACGCATCTGAGTAGTACCATGTCAAAGTTTCGCCTGTACAATGAATCGTCAGCATTAAGGAAGAAACTACCAGCCAGCATTCTTAATGTCTTTTTATCATATGATGATGCCCCAGGTGGGTATGTTTGATCCTCTAAGAAGCTTTTGATGTCATAGAACCAAGGCTTGTCATTTTTAGCAATGTCCATAGAGAAAACGTATGTTGGTCGGTCTAGTCTGGATACCGAAATCCGAGGCACATAATTTGCAGTTTGAACTTTGATCATGGAGGAAATGGTAGCTAGAGCATCCGCGAAATGATTTTCGTCTTGTGGGATGTACTCAAGTTTGACTGTTGTGAAGAAAGTCAATAATCTCCTTGTATAGTCATGTTATGGGATAAGATGCTCTTGGTGAGTGTACCAGTTTCCGTTGGTCTGATTGATTACCAAAGTTGAATCTCCGAATACATTCAATGTCTTGATCCTGAGGTCAATGGCTTCCTCAAGACCCATGACACAAGCTTCATATTCAGCTTCGTTGTTAGTCCAGGCAAATATGAGTTTTGCCGAGAAGGGCATGTGAACTCCTTTAGGTGTAATGAGCACTGCACCAACTCCACGACCGTTCATATTGACAGCCCCATCAAACATCATTGTCCATTCTTTTTCTGGGACAGGCCCTTTAGTGTGAACAGGCTCTTCATGATCTTTTTCTTTTAGATACATGATGTCTTCATCAGGGAAGTCAAATCTTATTGGCTGTTAATCATCAATGGGTTGGTCAGCCAGATAGTCAGACAGTACACTGCCCTTGATGGCCTTTTGAGATGTATACTGAATGTCATATTTTGTCATAATCATTTGCCATCTTGCAACCCTTCTGGTAAGTGCTGGCTTCTCAAATATGTACTTGATGGGGTCCATCTTTGAGATCAACATGGTAGTGTGGGTCAACATATACTGCCTTAGTCGGCGAGCATCCCACTCTAAAGCACAACAAGTTTTCTCGAGCATGGAATAACGTTGTTCATAGTCGGTAAACATTTTGCTTAGGTAGTATATTGCATACTCTTTTCGACCAGACTCGTCATGCTGGCCCAGCACACAACTCATTGATCCTTCTAATACTGTCAGGTACATTATTAGAGGTCTTCCTTCAATTGGAGGCATAAGGATTGGAGGTTATTGAAGGTACTCCTTGATCTTGTCAAAAGCCTTCTGACAATCTTCGTCCCACCTGACCGTTTGTTCCTTTCTTAACAATTTGAACAGGGGATCACAGGTTGCAGTGAGGTGAGATATGAACCTTGATATGTAGTTCAATCTACCTAAGAACCCCCAAACTTCCTTTTCAGTCCTAGGTGCAGGCATCTCCTAAATGGCTTTGACTTTGTCAGGATCAACTTCAATTCCCTTTTCACTTACGATAAATCCCAGCAACTTACCGAACGTACCTCGAGTGTGCATTTGTTGGGGTTTAGCTTCAGCTGATACTTTCTCAAACGCTTGAACAACTTCAGCAGATTTACCAGATGATCTTCTTCAATGAGGGACTTGGCAATCATGTCATCCACGTAGCATTCAATTTCTTTGTGGATCATGTCATGGAATAACGTTACCATAGCCCGTTGATAAGTCGCACCGGCGTTCTTTTGTCCAAAAGGCATTACCTTGTAACAAAATGTGCCCTTAGGTGTGATGAAGGTTGTTTTCTCCATGTCTTCGGGTGACATCCTGATCTGATTATACCCAGAAAAACCATCCATGAAGGAAAACACCGAGAACTGAGCTATGTTGTCGACCAATACATCAATGTGAGGTAATGGGAAGTCATCCTTTGGGATAGCTCTGTTCAGATCCCGGTAATCCACACACATTCGTACTTTGCCATCTTTCTTAGGCACTGGTACAATATTAGCGACCTACGGCGGGTAACTAGTTACAGCAAGGAAACTGGTATCCCACTATTTTTGTACTTCTTCCTTAATTTTCATGGCCATATCTGGACGAGTACGGCGTAGCTTTTACTTCACTGGTGGACAATCTTCTATCAATGGCAGCTTGTGCATAACAATGTCTGTATCTAGACCTGACATGTCTTGATAGGACCAAGCAAAGACGTCGACGTATTCACGAAGCATGTCAATAAGTTGTTCTTTTACTGAAGCTTGCAGACCGGCCCCAATCTTCACTTCTTTCAAATCCTCTTCGGTACCAAGATTAATTGTTTCAACTTCCTCCTGATGAGGAGTGATCACTTTCTCTTCTTGCCTCAACAACCTGGCTAACTCTTCAGGTAACTCATAGTCTTCTTCAACCCCTTCATCAGCTTGATTAATTGGATTGTCGAAGTCATACAAGGTCATAGCAGTGTTGTTGTCAGTGCAATCTGGAGGATAATCTCTGCAAGGGTTAAGATTTGGTTCGTTTTAGTGATCAATTTTAATCTTGTTTAGAAAAGTGTAAAATGAAGTTGTTATTTTGAAAACATTTCCATTTTATTGTTTTGTACAAAAGTGAAAAATGAAAAGACAGTGAGCGAAAAAGAGACTTGTTTGCAAAAGATGTCCAATATTCATTGATAATCCATTTGCACAAAATTACAATATGGCCCTATTAAAAAATGAGTCCTGACACCTTGGGCAAGATGCAGGACTTGATGCATGCTAAAAAGAGCAGGAAATAATAATTACTCTGCAGGAGTAACCCTTATAATTTCCTGGGAAGACCAGTTAAGGACTTGGTGACCCGGGATCCTTGGACGTATCCAGCTCTCCAGGTTGAGGTTGCTTTCCGCCTCATCTTCCAGGTTGTTAACAGCATCTGGGGTGAGCATCCCCCCACTGACGAACTTGGGCTCTTTTGCAGCCTCTGATTGATCTTGTCGGAATGGTTTGTAACCCAAACCGAATTTTTCCTCCTTCTTCTCCACCGGTAGCAACTTTCCCCAGCCTTGGGCATTTCCATCTATAACAACCTTTTGGGCTTGTTGATAGGAGACAATTGAAGTACCCATCTTATCCTCTTGGGATGCAGCAAATACTTCAGTTGTCGCCTCATTGACGTTCAGTGCTTCGAACCCTTGGCTCATGGTTTCATGGATTTCTCCATCCATCGCAATGTATTTGTATGTATCCAGATGGCTAACAAAGATGTCCTCTTCACCACAGATGGTGATAATCTTTCCTTCCCATTCATATTTCAATTTCTGGTGAAGGGTTGATGTAACTGCGCCAGCGACGTGAATCCATGGTAGACCCAACAAACAACTGTAGGCCGGCTGAATGTACATAAAGTAGAAAGTAGTCTGAAAGACCTACGGACCGATTATCACAGGTAGCTCCACCTCTCCAAGAACAGACCTCTTGGAGCCATCAAAAGCCCTGACCACCAGATTGCTTGGTCGGAGAGCTATACCATCATATTCGAGCTTGACAAGAGCTTTCTTCGGCAAGACATTGAGTGAGGACCCAGTGTCTACAAGAACATGAGAGAGTACAACCCCTTTTCACTCCAGGGTTATGTGCAATGCTTTGTTGTGGTGACGTCCTTCTGTTGTCAAATCAGCATTGGTGAAACCTAGCCCATGGCTAGTATTAACATTAGACTCCACTGTTTCAAGCTGATTCACTGTGATCTCCTCTGGCACGTAGGCAGCGTGCAAAACTTTGAGTAGTGCATCCCGATGAGCTTCGGAACACAACAACATGGATAAGATGGAGATCTTAGATGGAGTCTGGTGGAGTTGATCCATAACTTTGTAGTCACTTCTATTAATTATCCTCATAAATTCATCCACATCCTGGTCAAAGGATGATTTATGAGTCTCTTTTGATGCATATTCTTCAGGTATCACACTTTTTCCTTTGGCTTTGGCAGCAACTTCTCCTTCAGTACTAGTTCTTGGAGCTTGTGACGCGAAGAGGCGTCCGCTTCGGGTGAAGCCTCCGCCCTCTCCGACATTATCCACTTGGGGAGTAGGAACTGAAGAATCAAGAAGGACTTTTTCTCCGTTGCAGTAAAGGTCAGCACCATAATGCCATGGTACAACATTGTCTTTATCATATGGAATTGGCCTTGGCACTGTGATGGTGACTGGGCTTACTGCAGCAGAAGTCGGAACCGTTATTGTCTGTGGATCATAGAAAATGGTGACAGGACCCCTGGTGGATGTTGGTTGTGATGAATTGAAACTTGTTTGTAGTTGAAACTGTTACTGATATTGTTGTTGAAAGTTGCTGGAGTTTGGGACCGTTGTAGGGTTATAATAAATAGTAACTGTGGAAACGTAGTTGTTGGTGGTTGCTGAAGTTGTAGAAGGAGATGAAATGGAACTTTTGTTTGTTGAAGTGATGGAAGAGGTGGCCGTTGTAGTTGTAGACGAGTCGGTGGGAACAATTGTTGTTGTAGTTGTAGAAGAATCACTAGAAAAATGAGTTACTGGTGTTGTAGAAGCTGTTGTGGTTATTTGCAGAATGCCTTCTTTAATCAAGCCATTGATGTCGTTCCTCAAGCTTAAACACCCGTTCTCGGAAATCTCGCAAGATTCACAACATGCCTCACAACCTGGAAGCACTTGGCATTTCAAAAGCTGAGCTTTAACCTCTGCCAAAGGTAACTAAATACTTGCAGTATCTTCAATTGAAATCATGGGTGAACCATCCTCTATAGCATTAATCCTTGGCCCACTGTGGCTTGGCATAGGATTTTTCATGACATTGGAAGGTGGTGCAAAGTTCAAGGCCTTTGAATCTACCAGATCCTGGACCTTCATATGCAGAGCCCTGCATTTTTCCGTGGAGTGACCAGGTGCATTAGAATGAAAAGCACACCTAGCATTGACATCGTAATTTCACGGAAGGTTATGAGGATCAGGTGGAGCCAATGTCCTCAACTCAACAAGATTGAGCTTTAGGAGTTGTGGCAGCAATGTGGCATATGGCATTGGAATAGGGTCAATCACCCTGTTGATCTGAGATGGCCGCTGTTGAAAAGGGCGTTGTTGTTGATTATTGTTATTGTTATTGTATGACCTTTGTTGAGGAAACTGTGGCTATTGAGGAAAGTCTTGTTGTTGTTGAGTATATTGAGGAGGTGGAGTAGGAATAGTGACGGCAACAACTGATCTGGGAAGATATTGGGGTCTTCCTCTTCCCACATGTACATAATTTGTTTCACCAGATCTACGGGGCCTAGCAAACGGCTTCCTTGCACTGCTTGAACTGGCACCGTTATCGGAGATCTTTCCCATCTTTAGTAAGCTCTCAATTCTTTCCCCGGCTATCACCACGTCTGCAAAGCTGGTAGAAGAAAATGCAGCCAACCTGTCAATATAGGTTCCCTGGAGAGTATTCATGAACATGTCTGCCATCTCCCTTTCTGACATCGGGGGTTGAACGGCATCAGCTAGTTGCCTCCACCTTTGGGCATACTCTCTAAAGCTTTCACGGGAAGACTGTGACATTCCCATCAGAAGGATTCTTTTTGGAGCCATGTCCAGATTATACTGATATTGACGGATGAAAGCTTCTGCTAAGTCTTTCCAATTCCTTACTGTGGCTCTGGTCAAATGGGAGTACCATTCCCGGGATGCCCCTGTCAAGCTATCCTCAAAGTAAAACATCCATAGTTTCTCATCCATGGTGTAGGCTTTCAATCTCCCCAGGAAAGACTGAAGATGGGTACGTGGGCAGGATGTGCCATTGTATCTTTCAAAACAGGGAGGTTTGAACTTATAAGGAATTCTCACCCCCTCCACTAATCCCATGTCCATGACATCAAAACCCAAAGAGTTTTCGGATTCAAGAGACCTTAGCTTCTCTACAATCTCATCTAACCGACGGTCGTAAACTTCGTCTCCAGCCCCAACCACAGTAAACTGTTCTTCCTGAGGGTCTTCCTGCAAGGCCCTCCCTCCAGTGTTACCTTGGGTATTTCTTATAGCGTTGATGTCTGGGTTCAGATAAGGTCCAAACTCTGGTGGATTAGTACGAGGCTGTGCGTGATCGTTGTTACTAGTACCCCCTGTACCTGGATGGTTTTCCTCGGGAGTTTTCCGCTCGACTAACTTTCTTAGTCTCTCCTGGCTCTGAGCCAGTCTAGTCATCACTGCCATAAATTTATTCATTTGGGCCCTCATCTCTGTTCTTTCATTGGCCATTTGGGTCCTTACATCAGTCAAATCCTGTTGAACCTGATCCATTTGTAATCCCGGAAGGTTGTTTCTTGTCGGATACCGGTGCACTCTATTGATGGGGAACACTCTTCTGCGAGCAATGTTTCCTGAAATCACAACAAAGTGAGAAACAACAACAAAAAAAACAAAAACCTACAAAACAAAGAAAAGAGGTTAGTATGCAATGCAGGATGCTTATTTGTCTTCCAAGGGTATCCGGTTTGGTTATTTGGTTTTGACCTTTCCAGACCTCGGGGAAATGATGATGTTGTAGAGAGGTAAAAGCCCATGAAATAGTACAAACCATATATTACAAAAATGTGAAGATACATAGTTTGATTACAACAAAAGTTCCCATGGTGGGTTAAAATACAACAACAAAATCAAATGTACAAACAAAAGGAGGTACAAATACAAAGAAATCAAACATCCAGTCCAAAGTCATCCTCTCTGACTTTCTTCAGGAGAGCCTCAGTCACTGGACCTACTGGGTGCTCTGTAATGGTCCTGATGAGAAGCTTCCT
The DNA here is from genome assembly GCA_963966055.1 of Lathyrus aphaca. Classification (NCBI taxonomy): domain Eukaryota; kingdom Viridiplantae; phylum Streptophyta; class Magnoliopsida; order Fabales; family Fabaceae; genus Lathyrus; species Lathyrus aphaca. The sequence goes on from OZ014523.1 coordinate 170,871,494, forward strand.
GGTGGCTATGGCACTAGTCAACTTCTTATGCCTATCCTGATCCTTTGACCTCTTCAACCCCGCCCGGAGCTTTAACTCAGAGATCTCCTTCTGTGCTGCCAACAAAGTTGCCTGATGCTTCTTCTCACTAGCCTCCAACTGCTCTATCTTACCTTGAGTTCTCTGAACCTCCTGTGCACGGGCCTCAGTGATCCTGATCCACCTAGCCTGGCTCTCCTCTAGATAATGCTCCTCTCTAGCCTTCTGAGTCTTAGCTTCCTTGCAAGCATTCTTCAGTACTAACTCCCCTGCTCTAGCCTTTCTAATGTAGTCATTCGTCTTCTTAATTTTGGTCAAGTGCTCAATCCGGGGCCTCTCTAACCTTTCATTATCTAGATGGCTGTCATTCCTCTCCCAGAGGGTCTTCTTCAAGGCTTCAGAGAGCTGAGTATTTCTTTCCTTCAACCTCTCAAACTCCTCTAAACTGACAGTGGCTGCAGGCTGCACTATTGATGGTCCAGGTGTACCCTCTAAGGTGAATGGCATCCGGGTGATCTGTGCCCTGGTACGAGACCAATCAAGATACTGAGCTGAAGCAATGTTGTTGTACTTGCCAAGGATAGTTGTTCCCTTAGTCTGAATATTGTCCCAGGCCTAGGCTGCCTGTCTGACAATAGCAGAGTTGTGCTGAATGTCACAATAGAGGGTCTCTGTCAAATCTTGCCCTCTTGGGGGGTGTACCAAAGCATACCCTAATTGCCTCTTGAAGAGCAACGGGTTGTAGTTGATGCAACCTTTCACTCCAATCACGGGTACATTGGGATATTGCCCACAACAAGTAATGATATCTTTGCCCTTGGTGCTCTGAGTGCACCATCTGATGTCTTCTAATGTAAGGGAAATCATCCTTTTAGCCCAGTTCCTTAGCTGATGAGGATTCAAGAAAGTGTCCGACTTCGGCAAGTGTCTTAACAACCAAAAGTAGAATAGGGGTTCACAACATCTGACTAATCTCCCCCTTTGCTTCTCATTCCTTTGGTGTACTGAATAGTAGAAGTCTCCAAGCAAGGTAGGGATTGGGTTCCTCAATAAGAACAGGTGAATGGCATTCTTGCTTACATACTTTGGCTCGTCTACAAACAAGATAACTCCATATATGCTGAGGGCTAAGAGTGCACAAACAACATCCTACTTCCCTGCTGTAGCATGCAGGGTGGCCTGGGAGATTAAGAAGTCCAAGTGAAGGCCTGGGATTCCAGCCTTGGTGGTCATGCTCTGATCAATGAGGGTAGGCTCCAAATGCAAAGCCTTAGCTATATCTTCATTCTTGGGAGCAACCATCTCAGGGTTGAAAGGAATCCCTCTCCTGATAGGGACACCTAACAACATGGAGAACTCTTCCAGCAAAGGTCCCAACTGAAAATCTAGGAATGTGAAACATCTGAGAGGAGGGTCATAAAACTGCAAGCAAGTGTGGATCATGCTCCTATGGGATGCATCCAGGTCCATGATCATGTCCATAATGCCTCCATAATGTTCCCTGTATAAAGGGACATGATCAGGAGTGATGAGAGACTGGATCTGTCTGAGGCCTGACAGAGTGGGCTCAAAGAAATGGTATGTGATGTTGCTCTTCCTAGAAGTATCCATGCTGACAATGGATGCTGGTGAAGAAGAATGAAGGTAACTGCTGATAAAGGCCACTGAAGAAGATGCTGAAGAAGAGTCTTTGATGAAGACAAATGGAGAAGAGTCTCTGATGAAAAAAAACTGATGAAGGTTCTGGAGAAAAATCTCTGATGAAGATAACTGGAGGAAGTGCTGAAGAAGAAATTCTGGTGAAGGCAACTGATGAAGATGCTGGTGCAGATAACTGAAGAAGTCTGAGCAGCAGAACAGGTCAAAACCAAACCAAAGATAAGATGTGGATACCCTGTAAAACAAATAGACAAATGTTAAATGATGCAAGAGGATGTATGCAGAATGATATGCAAAGAGTTTGTGATCAAGTGCTGGATCTGTTTATCTACCTTGATAGGGTCCATGTGTTCATAAGTCCAGATGAAGGCCTAGAAAACCAGTAACCAGGTGGGGGACTCAAATAAAGAGTCACAAGTCCAGGGTTTCACAAGAACAGTCCAAAATGATACAACCTTAACAAAACTAGTAACAAGGTATGATGAGGCCAAGGGTTCCTGCAAACCTGTAAACATCCCAACCCCCTCACATGTATTTTTCTAGAACAAGGATCCTCAGACTTGGATCAGTTATGAGAAGTGTAAACACTTCTAACCCAAAGGTACATTGTTTACAATAACCATAAAGGATCCTCCTTTAATTCACCTCAGATGTTGAAGGTCATAAAAGGTCATCCAGACTTAGAAGGCTTCCCAGATAGCCCTAGTACTACAGGAAATCAGTAGCACAGAGTTCTCAAGAAGAAACCCATGTCTGAACCGTGTTTCATATTCCCACACCAGACCAAAATGGAATGGGAAAGAATATGAAGCCACTCTATCCTATGTGTCACTCAGGTCCCCGGTATGGAACCTTAATCACTCAACAATCCCACCCACCAAAGCAGATAGGAGATCCAACACCAATGATATGATAATAACAATATGAAAATGCATAAAACTGTAAATGAAAGCAGTAAATAATGTTGTACAGAAAGCAATAAATAAAGCAATAAACAACAAGCACATGTAGCACATAACACCCCTGTAAACACAAATCAAACAAGCGCTAGGAGGAACCCACAAAAAGAATCAGAAGCCCTGGTTGCAATATAATGATCCCCAACAGAGTTGCCAAGTTGTCGCTCCCCCAAAAAGACGCCGGGTCTGATAGGGTACAGACGCGAACGGTCGGCGAAAAGAGAGGATAAAATTAAGATGAATGAATAGAGTCACCAGCTAGGCATTTTTATCCCGAAGGAAAGGTAATGCTACATAACCCTAGAAAAAGATGGATAAGACGGTTGCGAACCAGAGAAACTGAGAAAGGGGGTTGGTTACAACCTGGGAAGGTATTAGCACCCAGATTATTCGTCGTACTCGACGGGATCCACGCTTAAAAGATTGTGTTTAAAGGGGTAGTGTATGTGCTATCTGTGTGCAAAAGCTGGAAAAGAATATATAGGTGTCATTGCAAAAAAGTGAATTGCTCAGGAACTGAGGCCTAGAAGAATACTGAAAGAGGGGGAAGACACAGATACTTTTGTTCGATAACTGTTAAGTTATACCTACGTATCCTCGCGTGCAATGAGGAAGTCAGAACACCGTAGTTCGACTCAAAGAGACTGAAAGATAAAGTGACTGTGAACTGCTTGCTTGCCTATGCTCAAGTGTATGACTCGTCTAGCTCGAGTGCTAAGTGTCTTGCATTTGACGGAAGAAGCGAGTTCTCGTTTGTGAATGAGTGTGATGAGAAAAGAATCCCGAAGGAGACGATTATTGTTTTTTTTCGTGTTTTCAGTTTTGTTATTGTTTTTTGGTGTTTTGCATAGGATTATGAGCTTAAGCCTAAATCAAGGGCTTGTAAACTCATTATATCCTCCCGGATTAGGGATAATGAGAATACCTAAGTATGAGATAAGCATCTCAAATTAATTGCCATGATGATGTAGGATTAATATCATTAACCTACTTGTGATTATTTAGATGTTTTTGGTTTTTTTGTTTAGTGGTAAAGTAATGAGTTTAATCTCTAATCACAGATTAGTGAACTCATTACACCATCATAATAGAAGGATAATAGATGAGAACAATTAAGCTGAGGAAGATACCTCAACTTAATCCATGGTTAGGGATTAAATTCATTATATAACAAAACCTTTATTAAGTGGATTTTAATTAGAAATGGGATTAAGAAGTGAATTTTAAGTTGGTAAGACCACTTGAGGAGGATTTGTCCATTAAACACTAGGGTTAGTCCCTCTTAACCAAAAGGAAGAGATAGAACCCAAATGTAAGGCCCAAGTTACAAGCTTGTGTCTTAATGATTATTAAGTGTTTTAATTAAGAGGTGTAAACAAATTAAAGGTTTAACACTTAGGATTAAAGTTATACATTCCATTCTAAGATAAGGATGTTGGCATAACCCTAATTCCAAGTCCTAAAACTTTAAGAGTTTAGTCTCTGTTTAAGAGATGAGAAGAGATACTCAAAGAAGACTCAAAGGTGAAAGACTAAGGGGGGACTATATACAACCCTAAAGTTATCATGCTTGGTTATCCTATGGTTTGTGAGGCTCAAAAGAAGTCTTCAAGATGGCCACCAAGGAAGAAACAGATGAAAAGAGAAAGAGAAGAAAGGAAAGGTTACTTACTTCATTTGAGAAGATAAGAGAACCCAAGAGAAAGAAAAGGAGGAAAAGGGGAACAAGTGAATGAAATTCACTTCAAGCACAATTATAATGCACAAAACTAAGAAAGGAAGAAGTTAGATGTGGATGTACATCCACACCTTAAACAACTTACCATAAGCCCCTGAAATGTTAGTTGAGCATATAAAGAAAGAAATGAAATGCAAATGCAACAAGCAAAGGTGCCAAGACCAAAGTCAGAAGTGCATATGCAATGAAAATGTGTTATGAGATGATGCAAAGTCACACATGATGCATATGTATGATCATACAAGAGATGGATGCAAATGAAGGCAAGTTAGAAGCTTGAAAACACATGTATGTTCATGAAATGTTATGAATGCAAAGCATACCAAATGGATGAATAAATGATCAAGCTATGTTCTAACATGTCCTAGGGTGTCTAAGATGACATACAAATACTTGAGATGGCATGGCAAGTTTAGGTATTGATGCTTATGCAAAGGTGAATGCAAATAGACATGAGAAATTAGGGTTTTATGAATGTATGAGATGCACATGACCAAAACAGAAGCAATGCACAAGATAAAAAATTGAAAATGCACTCAAAGGAACCCTAAACCTATACTAGGTTACCATCCAAAGGGGAAGGTCATAAACTAAACCTAGAAGAAGTTATGGATTTTCTAAGTTTGCTAGGGTTTTTGGGTTATCTTCAATGTAAAATGCCAAACAAATGGAAAATGCAAGATAAAAATGTAACAAAAATGCTTTTAGAAGCTAAAGGACATGTAAAAAGCAAGGCAAAAAGAATCATTCACAAACTCAACTTGGTTCTAGGGTTATGAATTTTTGAAGCTAGGGTTAGAAAATATAAATAAATAAAAATAAAATGAAAAGTATGCAAGATCAAGGGTTGTGGTTCAAAGTTGTCTGGATCAAGGGCGTACATGGAAAGTCAGCTTGACTTGAAGTCAGCTGAATCAAGGGTCCAGGTTCAAACTTGTGAAACGTGTGTAATCCAATGGTTGAGGTTCAAACCCAGCTAATTGATTTTAATTAATCTAATTAATCATAATTAATGACTAATGACCTAATCTGGACCGCTCATACGTGCGTGCGAAACATCATCCAATGTCCCAGATTCAAACTTAGCCATAATCAAGATTAAACCCTAAACACTTTCAGACGACCGAAACAGTGGTTCCGGTCGTCTTCTCCGATCAACCAAAATCCTATCACTCTCCCTAAGCCTCTAAAACTCAATCTCTCTGCCCAGAAATGATCCCCATACACCATACATTAAGAATCACCAAACAAACAACATTTAAAACACATCAAAAGTGGGAATCGAATCAAAACAGTTATAGGTCAAATAGTTTCAGAACATGAATACATACTCATTTCTCAACCATTTTCAAAACAAAACACATCAGCATGATCAGTGAAGCATAAAGAATCATTTAGGAACTTAAAAATGCATTTCTGGAAAAAAATGTTCTTGAGGTTACCTGAGTTGGAGCTTTTCAGTTAGCTACTTTTTGACCCCTTCTTTGGTGCAAACCAGCTCCCTTGAGTCCCTTGAGGATGTTGAGAAGCTTAGAACAAGTTTTTGTTGGATATTTTGAAGGTTCCAGTTCAGAGCATGTCAGAATCGTGTTTTTGTTTCAAGGGGTTTCAGGCTTGTGTAAGGGGTGGGAAATGATCTATGAGTTATATGGAGATGATTGGTGAAAGAATTTTGAAGTTTGACTGGGTGGTTTGAGAGTTTCGAAGAGATGAAGGTCTTGAGGTATTTTTGGCAATCTGAGCTATGGGATGATTTAGGCTTGTGTGTTATGTGTTTTGTGATCCATAAGGTTTGTATAAGCCAATGAGAATGCTCAGAGAAGTGGTTGTGGCACAGGCTGATTGGTATGGGAGGTTTTGCAAAAAAAGTCAAGGTTGGTGTACCTCAAGCATGGGCACGAGTCAGAGCTGTATTTGGGCATGTCTGGCCTCTGCTGAGTTCATGGAGAGCCCTTGGATTGAAATTGATGAGCTGGAACACTTGATGCTAGGGTTTACAAGGTTTTTGCATATTTTCCCTCTTTGATGTTTCTTGTGTTTCAAGGCATGAAATGACCTAATTCTTGGGCCAATTCTGAGTCTTCGATGTGTTTTGATCATGTTATGGCATATTTGGGCACTTTAGAAGTCATTTGAGGCCTTGGCAAGTGGTTTTGCAAAAATTCCTCTTTGGTGCACTTTTGAAAATTATAGGATTTTTGCCAACTTTGAAGGATCATAACTTGAGTTCTATAATGAATTAGAAGGAGTTCTTGTACTTTTTGAAAATGGGAAGATCCATCCTACAACTTTCATGTTTGAGTATTTTTCATTTGAAGCTTTTTTGGATCAAAAAGAAGTGGTTGAAAAACTTTCCCAAAATGGAATGTTTCCATTACAAGTCATTTCCATTTTTGGCAACTTTGCAAATGGCTCAAAATTCTTCATTATTGTTAACTTCCAACCTCTTCTAATATCAAATGAAGATCATATAACTTCAATTTGGTGAAAATACCCCTTTGGTTCCATTGTCTGGGGCCTCAGATGCCCTGATTTTGACTTAACTTGCTCAAGAAGTTACCCAGTGAACAGATGACTTCCACAATGAATTTCTTCATCAAACTTGGTACACATGATACTTATAACATCTTAAGAACATTAGAAACAAGAATGGTCCAAAAATTTGGAGTTGAGGCCTCTGAAACCAAAACCCTAATTTTGGTCATCTGTGTAGTGAAAACCCTAGCTCTGCTTCCATGCCTTGCCAGTTCTTGTGATCTCTTGACTTCCATGAACTTTTATGGACACAATATGATGATAGAACACACATGGACCCTCTTGGAATACTTTAAGACCTTTGGGGTGGCTCAGGTTGAATCTTGGATTGCTCAGATCACAAACCCTAGATGCAGATGAACTTGAACTATGCCGTGAAACAAAAAATGCAATATGAGATGGTATGCTTATGCTAATGCAAACATGAAAGATCACAAGCCATGGTGTGAAATTAGTGAGGGCAAATTTGGGGTGTTTACAATAACTCTCCTGAAGACTCTGAGACGTCTTCATTGTAACAGCCCGGGCCCCTCTCAAGGCAATCCCAGCACTGCCACCTCACGATCTTCTCTACTCCCATCACTAGTAGAGTTTTTGCCTTCCGTGGGAATCGAACCTTGTACCCTGGGGTTCAAGTACATGTTCAACCCATTCCCACTACCAATTGAGCTACTAGCTCAAGTGGTAGTGGTAATGGATTGAACATGTACTTGAACCCCAGGGTACAAGGTTTGATTCCCACGGAAGGCAAAAACTCTACTAGTGAGGGGAGTAGAGAAGATCGTGAGGTGGCAGTGCCGGGATTTCCTTGCGAGGGGCCCGGGCTGTTACATTCATCCTTTTCCGAATCATTTTTATCTTCCTAGTTGTCACTTGGACAATCTCAGGCCCAAGCACCAAACTCTCTTCTGACTCATACCAATACAACAGAGTACAACAACGTCTACCATACAACGCTTTATATGGAGCCATTCCAATACTAGCACGAAAATTGTTGTTGTATGTAAACTCAACCAACGAAAATTGACTATTCCAAGATCCTCCTTGGTCCAATACACAAGCTCTTAGCAAATCTTCTAAAGATTGGATTGTTCTTTCTGTCTGATCATCCGTTTTCGGGTGATAAGTAAAACTCATCCTCAACTTAGTACCCAAGGCATCCTGCAAACTCTTCCTAAAACTCAACGTAAACCGCGAATCTCTATCTGACACAATACTCGAAGGTACACCGTGTAACTTCACTATTTCCTCAATATAAATCTCAGCTTAGCTTTGCATAGTATGGTTAATCTTCATCGGCAAGAAGTGCGCCGACTTAATTAATCGATCTATAATCACCCAAATCGAATCATTACCCCTTGTAGTCTTAGGTAACCCAGTCACAAAATCCATGGAAACACTATCCCATTTCCACTCAGGAACATACAGTGGTTGCATCATATCTGAAGGTTTCTGATGCTCAATCTTTGACTTCTGACATGTCAAACAAGCATACACAAATCAATATCTCTTTTCATACCCAGCCACCAAAACAACCTGCGTAAATCCTTATACATCTTCGTAGAGCCAAGATGAATACTCAGTCGACACTTATGTCCTTCCTCTAAAATACTCTTTTTAATTTTTGGAATATCCGGAACACATACTCTATCCCGAAATCTCAAAACTCCATCTTCACCAATTCAGAAGTCACCTTCATTAACTTGATCCACCAACATCAATTGATCGACTAATTTCAAATCAGATTTCTGACCCTCACGAATCTCTTCCAAAATCTCACTGGTCAGCTTTAACATACTCAATTTCACACTATCAGTAGTAGTTTCACACAACAAGCTCATGTCTTTGAATTCCTCAATCATTTCTAACTCTCTCACCATAAGCATCGAAATATGCCACGACTTCCTACTCAAAGCATCGGCTACTACATTTGCCTTACCGGGATAGTAATTCAAATCAAAGTTAAAATCTTTTCATAATTCAAGCCACCGCCCCTGCCTCATATTTAACTCTTTCTGAATTTCGTTCCAACAGGTATTTTACTCTCGTGGTTACCGAATACCTCCCACTTAGATTCCTAAGACAACATCTCTGAACGTTCAACATAAATACAACCACGACAACTTCCAAATTTTGGACAATATTTATATACTTCATGAATTTCCAATTATCCTCAACACAGCTACAAATTTACCATCATAAAATAACACATCCTTTGAAAATCACCTTAAACACACTACATCATTATAACAATATAAGGTGCACTGATACAACAGCTTCCATAAGATAACTCATATTTCCTTGCTGCTAACTAATCCAACGTATCAAATCCTCGATTCTTACTCATACTAACACGTCCTTTCACAAATTCCTATCCGAACCAACGCAGCCAAAACAACTATTCTTGTTCAAATCAAAACCAAGCTTTAATAAACCCACTTATAATTTCACTTCTTCATGATTCTTGCAACTCAACTATATCCTACATTCTTGAAAATCTTGGTTTTACTTTTCCATAGACTTTTCTTTTAAATCGTCTCAAGAAAACTTCAAGCCTTTTGCCATTTAATTCATCACAAACAACATTCTCATTATCCAGAGTTCAACTACGACTTTCTATAATACTATTTAATCCCAATGAAACTTCATACCATCATTCTTAAATTTGACTAACATTCTTATATACGATTCTTCATTTACAACTCAAACAATACTCAAACGCTCAGCTCTACTTCAACCGATTTAACTCATATATTTTACTAGTTCGCATGACACATCTATCCCTCAATTATGATTTCGCCTACTATCAACAATAAATTAAGGGTGATCAGTTCCTCAATTTGTCAATAGATGTTCGACAATCATAACGGTGGCATAAGTCATCATTACCCAACGCAATAGCATACTTCAACTCGTACCCATAGTCCGTAAGCGTAAAGTTTTGTCAACTCTGTACGGCTCATCAACGTATTCTTAGTTTCCTTAATTCCTACTTCGTCGATTACACTAAAACATCCAAAATATAATACACAATATATCATAGATGCTCCTCGTACAACACAACTTTAAATATTCTTATAACACTGGAGTCACTACAACATTAAGCGTAGTCCAAATCGGTCCTCTTCTAATTACGACTTTCTTCCCAATTATAATTCTTAATAGCACAATTCAAACATTTGTCTTCCTCTCAACATTATTATCATCGAACCTCGGCACTTTAATCATCCTCATTCAATATAAATCACGTCTCCATTCATTCCCCAACACCGTTACACTCTCACAAATACCCACATTTCATCCTTAATAATATTTCACACTTGTTTTCATCATTCCAAACTTTTCAGCAATAGTCGCTCAACTTCTACCACAATTATCTCTTTCGATACAGACCCCCGAACACAAATTCATATTTCAAAATGAATATAATTTTGTTTAGATTCCATAACTTCAAGAATCTCTTGAATCTGACTTACGAGTAAAATGTTGTTCCTCTCGCAATGGGACTGGTCAACAATTCTCGTATGTAGAATTTTCCAAAATCAGCAACTAACCCAGCTATAAAAACCTACTTATCTTCCTCATCACAAACTTTCCAAATGCAAATCTTATATGCAAACTGTAGGTAATTCCGTAAACTTTCCAAAAAGTCTAGAACCGCTTCAATCCGTATCACGGTTAAAACGTTATGCCACTTCTCATGACAACTGCTCCAAGATTGCCAAAAACCAGAATTTTGAGATTGGTGAACATAAGTTCCATCTCTCTCACTCTTACTTCTAAGCTCTACCAAGAATCTTACTCTACCTCCAACTTCTAAAATTACTCGACTTAATCCAACTACACTCAAAGAGAAACAAGCTATCAACTTGGTCCGTCAACTTATCATTCTCATCAAAATAAATCTTCCTTCTCAAATAATTCCCATCTAAAATATACACACTTCTCAAATCCGACCGAAATGAATTCCAGAATCCATACTCCTTCCGGCCCACAACAACATCATCTTCACAACCTTGCAATCTTGCAACCAACATCAACTCGAACCAACTTCTTCATATCAATAATATTCTGGGGCAAGCCTCTCCCCCACTTAATTCCAAACTAATCTCTACAAACAACAACTAGAAACCAACAAACAAGTGCCGACAGTGTCTCACACACATATCACACACTAGGGAAATAAACGACATTAACGTCGGACAGACCGACCTGCTCTGATACCACTAATGCAACACCATTCTACCCCAAAGTAAAATATTTAGAGTAATATCAGAGTAACAACAAGAAGGGTAATACATTTCTTCGGAAAACATCAAATAACAGTGTCTTGTCCCGGAATACAGGTTAATTAATATCATAAAATAATATATAATCATTTTGCAGCGGAATCAAACTTCATAATTCAAAAGTCAACATTTTACTTCATGCATATAGCATCAATCATCCAGAGTTTTAACATCATAAAATAAAGGAAATATTCTTCAAATAATAATATCACTAGAACAAGTCTAATAACTAAAACCCCATCCCGGTGTTACATGATACAGAACCGGACACAAAGACTCCAGACCACTAAAGTAATATAAGGTACGCTTCGAGACTCTGAAAAACTCCTCTTGTAGTGCGGGGCTATTCTTTATCATCTGCAAGTTACCCACATAGGAGGCAACATTTCCAAGCAGGCAGGGTGAGTAATCATAATTTATCATAAATATACTAGAATATGGAATATAAATAAATTAGCATAACCATGTCATAACATCATCCACCATAAAATCCAGCAACAACAACATAATCATGAACACATTATAAAAATTCAGCAACACAACACAATCGTGAATTCATCCAGAAATATGCAATTCCAACTATCATGATATACAATTATGCATGTGGTACCAATTTCATTGTGAGATGGATACATTACCATCAAGCCTCCATAAGGGAGCACACCGTAATCATCAAGACACTTCAATCCACACAATGGGATTGAAGCTACTAAATAGGCCGAAGCCCCATCGTGAAAGTCATGAAATGCAATGATGCGTTACATCAAAAAATTCATCCAAAAATAAAATCGCATCATTCATTTCACATCAGAAATCAAATACCAAATATTCATCTATTTTTGTCATGACAATACACCAAAAACTCCATTTCGTTAACCACTTCACCTTATCAAGACTCAACCCGAACCCGGTAAAAATAATGAGGTAATTCTATCTGTTTTTCTAAAAACCCAGTTCAGAAAATTATCTCACTTCCCTCATTTTCGTCCATCAAAATAAAGTTTATTTTCTGTGCTATCTGACGCTTCAAAAAGAATGTGAATCGGACTTACGGTTTGAAAGTTATGAATTTTTAAAGAATTTAAAATTGCCTCCCAAACAGTGTTAACTGGTTAACGCCTGCGAAACATCAGAAAACACAAAAAATTGCAATGGTTAACCAGTTAACCCATAGCGTTAACCAGTTAACGCACGTTTTACAACAGTTTTCTGATACTCAATGCATACTGTACTAAAACCCCAAAAACCTCAATTTCAATGCGGGTTTCTTATCAAATCACCCCAAAACCATTCCAAGCATCAATCAAATACGAATAACATTAAGACAACAGATTACACCATCAAATATATGATTCTAACACATTTTAGTCACTCTAATTCATCAAATTTTGCTCATAAACTCAACTTAAGTGAAAACCCCTAAAACTCACAAAACTCATACAAATATAATTTGCTCATAATCCAATTCCTATATAATTACAATAGATTATGAAAACTCCCCACACCTTAGATAATTTCACTGATTGACACTCTTCTCTGGGGTTCTTCACAGTTTCCTGACTCTGAGCTTCTTCTCCTTTTCCTTTCTTCAGAGCACTTCACCAAAACACGATAGAATGAGAAAAACTGATCGTGTAATCCTTTTTACCAAAACTATCCCAGTTATGTATTTTCTCATCTTACCCTCATAATTTTCACAAAAGGACCACCTTACCATTTTCTTTAATATATTTGTAATAATAATAATAATAGTATAATAATACACTAATTACTCATATTATATAAAAATACTCCTTATACTCCCAAATGACCAATATAACCTCCATAACCCAACTTCTATTATTTTAAATAATAATCAATATTTCGAATAATACTACATGATTATTATTATTTTTACTAATATTATTAAAATAATCTCACCATAATGCATCGGCCACATAATCGCCTATTGTCCAAAATCCTCATATATCCTCATATAAGCAACAATTACTCATAATCAAATTTAGGGTGTTACAATTCTAATAATAGGTAAATTTGATCATTTGGATTGTGATTTTTGTGTTGAAAGTGATTATAAATGATGTTTGTTGATGCATATTAATGTGGTAATTCAAATTATGTGATATGTGATGTTTGGGGATGTTGGAATGGGGTTAAAAAGTGTTTTTACGAGACAGAATAGTAGAAAATTGCTTCTGCCAGACGAGTAATTGATTACCATAGGTGGGTAATCAATGATAACCATATGTGGGTAATCGATGATTACCATATGTAGGTAATCGATTACTCCATGAAAAATACATGTTTTTGGGATTTTTTATGTGGATAATCGATTACCCTATTTGGGTAATCGATTACTCCGGGACTGATTTTTCAAAAACTTTAAAAAATTTATAACTTTTGATCCGTAAGTTTGTTTCAGTCGTTGTTTGAACCGTTGGAAAGCTGGTTTCGTGTACTTTTTGTTAAATTTAATTTCAATACCAAAATTCCAACTATTTGACACATTATTTGTGTTTTCGTGTATGTTGTGATGTGTTGAACTTTAGAATATTGAGTTCGGTTGTGCGAATGCGTGTTGTAGCTTTAGATTGCAGTTGTTATATGTTTTGGTAGGTACATGTTGTGTGTTGGAAAATCATGGTGTGATGTATTGGTTGTATGATAGTCATATGCATTATTTGTTATTGTATGTTGGCATTGAATGCATATCATGTTGCATAAGTTATATGATAAGTTATGTGCCCATGTGGGTTGTGAGCGTCTTATCCAGATTTCTGTAATGGAATAATGTAGTTGTTGTTAAGGTAATCGTCTGCCCATGTGGGTGTGAGAGATTATAGGTGATCGTGTTCCCATGTGGGGTGTGAGCGATTGTAACACCCAAATTACCACACAAAATTATTAATGAAATCAGAGTAAAATTTTCTCAACAAAATATTTGAGTGTCACAATACAACTTCAAAAACAACTTGGCTCAATGATATGTTTTTAAAATAATTGTTCAACATGCAGCGGAAAATATTAATAAAACAACATCAATCATAATCCGATTACAAAAAATGTTTTTCTAAAAGAAATAAACAAGACAACACCGTCTTGACACCCAAAGCGACGTATCAGAGCCGACATCCTAACAACGTGAAGTAATCCGACTTCACTAACCACCACTCGACTTATCCTGCTCAACTGCACATTAGCAACATAGGGGCAACATTCAAACAGAAGGGGTGAGATACTTACATCACAAAGAGTAATATAATAAGAATTTGCAAGTATCAGAAATAAAATACCACTTCTCCACTAACACTACACAACCACATCCTATCCACAACAACATCATACACCTCCACAACATATACATCAACAACAACATCATATACAAAAACATCATATACAACAACAACTTATGCAACAACAAAATCATATACAACAACAACATATGCAACAACAATATCATATACAACATCAACAATCATGCAATGAGACCCTACTTAACTCTATGCATGTGGTACCATATCCGATCTCTATTTCAAGATCCAGTTCATGTCGGAATGCTCGACCCCTCTTTCATGGTCTAGTATGTTCCCTATTTCATTATCACACCCATCAACCCCTATTTCATGGTCCAGTATGATCCCCATTTCATGATCACACCATCGTACAATCCTTATTTCATGATCGCAACAACATCATAACAACTAACATACCCCACCTTGGTATATTATCCAACTATGCCACATGTCATGCAACACCAATGAAATATATGCATACATGCAACGATCTCATTATACAACATCAACGACAAATCATACACGACTACAAATCACAACATCGATCAACATAAAATTATTCTTTATCACCACAATTATAATTAACATCATGCATTTTTAGCATATAACCACATAAATCAACTTCAACCACCAAAAACTGAACCATAACATATACCACAACATATCACATATACATATATCAACAACAACAACGATATGTAACTCATCACAACAACATGACACATAACAATAACAAAAGACAATAAACATCCTAAATTATGTTCATTATTCGAGTTATACTAATTATCCTTACAATTATGTGTATAACTCCTCTTTTACTACCTCCAACTACACCAAACTGATTCCTAAGCATTACTAAATCATTTAAGTAATTTAAAGGATTTTTCTCGGAATTAAGAATCAACTTTTCACACTCCAAGTCTCGTTGAGCGAGGGTCATTGCTCGCTAAGCGAGCAACTCACAGACTCTTGAATTTTCCACAAACTAACTTGCTCGCTAAGCATGCTCTACGATTTCGCAGTTCTCCTCTCTACATTCTACACTCAAACCTGCATGGATTTTCATCCCTAAAACACCAATTCACAACCATAATTCATAGTAATTACTCATTTTAACACCTAATTCATAACATTGTCAACCAAAAACAACAAATTAACAACTTAACCAAAAACCTACTCAACCACTAAAACCCCGCCATCTTATCTTCAACCTACCCAATTCCCGTTATAAAACCCTTATAGATGGAAGAATCCCACCCTTACCTTGGTTTTGACGAGAATTCCTCTTCCTCGCGGATTATTCTCTTCAACCCTATCCCTCTTCTCTTATCCTCTTCTCAATTTCACGATCGTTCTTCCTTTTCTCAGAATACGATTCCTTTTCCTCTTTTTACAACATAATCCCTTAGACCAATTAGGAAATTCCACAATTATCCTCATTAAATTCACCAAAAGACCACTATGTCCCTTACCTCCTATTTTATTCCATTTATCCAATTTATCCACTAATAATAATAATACTATCCACCATAATATGATTCTCAAATTAAATTTATATTCAATAATATATTATTATTCTTTATACACAAAAACACAACATTCTAATTAAAATAATTAAATAAAATTTGGGGCGTTACAACTCTCCCCCACTAAAAAGGTTTTCGTCCTCGAAAACTTACCTCAAGCAAAAATATTCGGATACGACTCTCGCATCTGACTCTCTAATTCCCAAGTCATATGTACACCGGCAACTCCTCCACAAACCACCTTCACAAGGGTAATCTCATTGCCTCTCAACTGCTTTACCTCCCGATCATCAATTCGTTCTGGTAATGCTTCAACCGTAAGATTATCTCTTACCTCCACTTCATCCATCGATATCACAAGCGACGGATCTGGAACATACTTCTGAAGCTACATCATGCAAATTGGAAAATTCGTTCTGGTAATGAAACACATCATGCAAATTGGACAATCTCGGTGGCAACACCACCATATAAGAAACAGGTCCAACTCTCGCCGATATCTGTTACGGTCCAATAAACTTAGGAGTAAGATTCCTCGATTTCAAATCTCATCCAACACCGGTCACCGGAGTAACCCTAAAAAATACATGATCTCCTTCTTGAAACTCAAGATCCTTCCTTCTCTTGTCATGACAACTCTTCTGCCTACTTTGTGAAGTCCTCATCTTATCTCGAATCAACTTCACTATCTCAGTAGTTTGTTGTATAATCTCAGGTCCAAGTACAACACTCTCACCTGACTCATGCTAACACAAAGGTGTCCAACATCTTCGACCATACAAAGCTTCAAATGGTGCCATTTCGATACTGGAATGATAACTATTGTTATAAGTAAACTCAATCAACGACAAGTGACTATCCCAAGCACGTCCTTGTTCAAGCACACAAACCCTCAACAAATATTCCAAAGATTGTATCGTGCTCTCCGTCTATCCATCAGTATAAGGATGATAAGTTGATTTCAACTTCAACTTAGAACTCAATTCCTCTTGCAAAATATCCCAAAACCTCGAAGTAAACCGCAGATCTCTATCCGACACAATATTCAGTGGTATTCCATGCAAATTTACAATCACACCAACATATAATTCTGCCAATCTTTGCAAAGAATGAGTAATATCAATCAGTATAAAATGCGTTGACTTAGTCAACCTATCAACGATCACCCAAATGGAATCATGCCCTCTTAGAGTAATAGGTAACCCCGTAACAAAATCCATCGATATATTATCCCATTTCCTCTCATGAATATCCAACTGTTGTATCAAACCAGCAGGTTTCTGATGTTCCACATTCGACTTCTGACAAGTCAAACACGCATACACAAACTAAGCCATATCGCGCTTCATATCAGACCACCAAAATATCTTCTTTAAATCCTGATACATTTTCGTCGCTCCTGAATGAATACTCAAACCACTTATATGCCCTTTTTCAAGAATCATTCTCTTTAATTCAAGATCATCAGGAATACAAATACGATCCCGAAATCTAAGTACTCCCTGCTCATCAACCCGAAAATCATTATTTCCAACACGTTCATCATCAACCATCAAGTCCATCAATTTCACATCTGACTTTTAACTTTCCCGAACACGATAAAGAAAATCATTATTAACCTTCAACTTTCCCAACATCACACTATGAGGTGTTTGTTCACAAACTAAACTCATATCTCTGAATTACTCAATCAACTCCAACTCTGTAGCCATCATAGCTGACATATGCAATGTCTTCTGACTCAAGGCATCAACTACAACATTAGCCTTACCTGGATGATAATTCAAGCTAAAGTCATAATCCTTCAGAAATTCTAACCAACGTCTCTGTCTCATATTCAACTCTTTCTGATCAAACAGGTATTTCAAACTCTTATGATCACTATACACCTCGAACCATACAAATGATTCCTCCAAATATTCAAGACAAAAACCACAGATGTTAACTCCAAACCGTGAGTAGGATAATTCCTCTCATGAATTCTCAACTGACGCGAAGCATACGCTACAACCTAACCATCTTTCATCAGCACTCCACCTAAACCCATCAACGAAGCATCACAATAAACCACAAACGGTTCATCTGCTTTCGGTAAAACTAAAACTGATGCAGTAGTCAACTTCTTTTTCGGCTCGATAAAACTCTTCTTACATTGAGAATCCCACACAAAGGCTTTATTCTTATAAGTTAATTGGGTCAACAGAAGTGCAGACTTTGAAAACCCATCAATAAACCTTCGATAATAACCGGCCAGTCCCAAGAAACTTATAATCTCTATCACTGACTTTGGAGTCTCCAATTGTAGCACTGCATCTACTTTGGATGGATCCACAATAATCCCTCTTTCTGAAATCACACGACCAAGAAAACTCACCTCTTTCAACCAAAATTCACACTTCGACAATTTCGCATATAGATTCTTCTCTTTCAACACTTGCAACACAATCCGCAAAATTCCAGCATGCTCTTCCTCTAACTTAGAATAAATTAGAATATCATCTATAAAAACAACAACAAGTTGATCCAAATACTCATGGAAAATTCGATTCATATATTTCATGAATACACCAGGTGCATTAGTAATTCCAAATGGCATCATTACATATTCATAGTGTCCATATCAAGTCCTAAAAGAAGTTTTATGAATATCTTCATCTTTCACTCTTATCTGATGATAACCCGATCGAAAATCGATCTTACTAAACACCGAAGCACCAACCAACTGATCCATCTGTTCATCTATCCTTGGAAGAGGCTACTTATTCTTAATTGTCACCTTATTTAGTTGTCTGTAATTAATACACAACCTTATACTGCCATCCTTCTTCTTTACCAACAATATCGGTGCTCCCCACGGTGATACACTTGGTCTCACAAATTTCTTTTCTAACAGTTCCTCTAACTATTTCTTCAACTCAAATAACTCGGAAGCTAACATACGATATGGTGCCATCGAAATAAGTCTCGTTCCTGGCACAAGATCAATACTAAACTCCACCTCTCTCTCTGGCGGCACATCCATAACATATTCTAGAAACACTTCCCGGAAATCTCTCACCACTTGAAATTCATTAATTTTCATATCATTCTCCACCGACAACAAAGCAAACAATGCCAAAACTTGCTCTTCTTCATTCATAAGCTCTTCCAACTCTCAAGCAGACAAATAACCAGCTTCTTCTTCTTCTTTACCAGGAGTAAGAAACCGAATCGATTTACTAAAGAAATTAATATGAACACGGTTGTACTCCAACCAATTCATACATAGAATTGCATTCATACCTCTCAACGGCAAACAAATCAAATCCACACTAAAGCCCTTACCATAAATCGATAACGGATAATTTATACATACGAGAGAACTAGTTAACGACCCATCAGCAGGAGTCTCGATAACCATCTCTCCTTGCATCAGAGACACGACAAGTCCTAATTTCCTCACACAATCAAGAGAAATAAAATAGTGTGTCGCACCTGTGTCAATCATAGCAATCAACGGAATACTATTAATATGACAAATACCTCTAATTAAACGATCCTCGTTGGAAGTCTGTGTCCCTGTCAAAGCGAACACCTTTCCTCTAGTTGCAACTTTCTTAGGCTTCTGACAACACATACTGATATGACCTTGCTCCCCACAATTATAGAAAGTAACCAAATTTGCTTTGCACTCAGCAATCAAGTGTCCAGGCTGGCCAAACATGAAACATTTCATCATATCACTTGTGCACTCACTGACACGATGACCCACCTCACCACATCTATAGCACTTCAGCGATGTAGGAGTACCTTCCCCACTTGGCCTTTTACCTTCATTTTGTTTCTGCTTACCCTTATCAGCAGGAGCTGCATAAGGTTTTCCACGATTCACTTGTTGTTTACCTTTTCTCTCGGCCAGACCTTTGAAATGCACAGATCCAGCCTTGTTATCTTCCTCTAAGATCCTGCAACAATCCACCAGGTCTGCAAACCTTCGGATTCTCTGATAACCAATCGCCTGCTTAATCTCAAGCCTCAAACCATTCTTGAATTTGACACACTTTGAGAACTCAGCAGTTTCCTTGCTATAATGAGGATAGAACTTCGCCAAATCAGTGAACTTTGCAGCATACTCAGTCACAGACATACTGCCCTACTTCAACTCCATAAACTCGATTTCCTTCTTTCCCCGAACATCTTCAGGAAAATACTTCCTCAGAAATTCTCTCTTGAACACATTCCAGGTGACTGATTCACCAGATGCATCAAATCGTTGGCGATTGCCAACCCACCAATCATCAGCTTCAGCTTCCATTCTGTGTGCACCTAACTGCACCTTACTTCCTTCTGAGCACTCCATCACTCTGAAGATCCTCTCGATCTCCTTGAGCCGGTCTTGTTCTCCATCTGGGTCATAATTCCCCTTGAATGTAGGCGAATCATTCTTCTTGAATTCATCGCTATCGCAATCCCCAACATTCATTGGGTTTTGCACGGCCTGTTCCATCGCTTGCATAGTAGTGATAAGTGCAACATCGTTTCTCCCAGCCATTCTAAATCTGTGACACAACACAATCCAACAATGACTTAGAATCAACAATGACAATAACAGTGCAGCAACAATGCTCAACACTCAACAACAACACAATGACACAAAAACTCAACGAATCGTGACTCAACGACTCAACTACTTGGTCGGACAAACAGGCCTGCTCTTATACCACTTTGTAACACCCAAATTACCCCACGAAATTATTAATGAAATCAAAGTAAAATTTTCTCAACAAACGTTTTGAGTGTCACAATTCAACTTTAAAAACAACTTGGCTCAATGATACGTTTTCAAAATAATTGTTCAACATGCAGCTGCAAATATTAATAAAACAACATCAGTCATAATCAGATTACAAAAAAAAATTCTAAAAGAAATAAATAAGACAATGTCGTCCCGACACCAAAAGCAACGTATCAGAGCAAACATCCTAACAATGTGAAGTACTCCGACTTCATTGACCACCACTCGACTTATCTTGCTCACCTGCACGTTACCAACATAGGGGCAACATTCAAACTGAAGGGGTGAGATACTTACATCACAAAGAGTAATATAATAAGAATTAGCAAGTATCAGAAATAAAACACCACTTATCCACTAACACTATTTCTCTCCCCAAAGATTTGCATCCTGGTGCAGACGCGAACGGTCGGCGAAAAGAGAAAGATGAATGAATTGAATAGAGTCGCTAGCTAGGCATTTTTATCCCGAAGGAAAGGTAATGCTGCATAAACCTGGAAAGAGATGGATAAGACGGTTGCGAACCAGAGAAACTGAGAAAGGGGGTTGGTTACGAACTGGGAAGGTATTAGCACCCAGATCGTTCGTCGTACTCGACGGGATCCACGTTTAAGAAATTGTGTTTAAAGGGGTAAGTGTATGTGCTATCTGTGTGCAAATGCTAAGAAAAGAATATACAGGTGTCAGTGCAAAAGGTGAATTGCTCAGGAACTGGGGCTTTAGAAGGAATGCTGAAAGAGGGGGAAGATAAAGAGACTTTTGTTCGATAACTATTAAGTTATCCTACGTATCCTCTCGTGCAATGAGGAAGTCAGAACACCGTAGTTCGACTCAAAGAGACTGAAAAATAATTGACTGTGAACTGCTTGCTAGTCTATGCTCAAATGTATGACTCGTCTGGCTCGAGTGCTAACTGTCTTGCATTAGAAGGAAGAAGCAAGTTCTCGTTTATGAATGAGTGTGATGAGAAAAGAATCCCGAAGGAGACGATTATTGTTTGTTTTTGTGTTTTCAGTTTTGTTATTTTTTTTGGTGTTTTGCATAGGATTATGAGCTTAATTCTAAATCAAGGGCTTGCAGACTCATTATATCCTCCCTGATTAAGGATAATGAGCCTACTTAAGTATGAGATAAGCATCTCAACTTAATTACCATGATGATGTAGGATTAAGGTCATTAACTTACTTGTTATTATTTAGATGTTTTTGGATTTTTGTTTAGTGTTAATTAATGAGTTTAATCTCTAATCACAGATTAGTGAACTCATTACACCATCCTAATATAAGGATGATGGATGAGAACACTTAAGCTGAGGAAGATACCTCAACTTAATCCATGGTTAGGGATTAAATTCATTATAACAAGCCTTTATAAAATGGATTTTAATTAAGGTATCAGATTAAGAAGTGGATTTTAAGTTTGTAAAATAACTTAAGGGGGACTTGTCCATTAAACAGTAGGGTTAGTCCCTCTTAACCATATGGAAGTGATAGATCCCTAATGTAAGTCCCAAGTTACAAGATAAAGTCTTGGTGATTATTATTGTAGTTTGATTAAGAGGTGTAAACAAATAAGGTTTAACACTTAGGATTAAAGTTATACACTCCGTCCTAAGAGAAGGATACAGGCATAATCCTAATTCCAAAGTCCTAAAACTTTAAGAGTTTAGTCTCTGATTATTGAGATGAGAAGAGAGAATCAAGGAGACTCAAAGGTAAAAATCTAGGGGGGACTATACACAACCCTAAAACTTATCATGCTTGGATATCCTATGGTTTGTTAGGCTTAAGAGAAAGGATCTTCAAGGCCACCAATGGAAGAAGCAGATGAAAAGAAAAGGAGAAAGAAGAACAAGTTACTTACTTCCTGAAGAAGATAAGTAACTTGAAAGAAAGAAAGTAAGAAGGATGGAACACAAGTTAACAATTTCACTTCAAATACATGTAAGAATGCATATGAATGAGATAAGTAGAGGTGGGAAGTGAAGGCAAATCCACTTCCCAAATAACTTACCAAAGGTACCTTAAATGTTAGTATGAATGTATAAGACATAAAACATAAATAAATGAAATTAAATGAGATGAAAATAACAAAGTCAGAAGTGATTATGCAATGCAAATGGCATATGAGATGATGCAAAGTCATACAAGATGCATATGAATGTTCATACAAAGATGAGGTGCAAGGAAGCATGTTTAGAAGTTTGAAAACACATGGATGTTTATGAAATGATATGAATGCAAAGCATAGAAAATGAATGAAGAAATGATAAAGAAATGTTCAAGCATGTCTTAAGATGTCTAAGATGTCATACAAATGCTTGAAATGTCATGGAAAGTTCACATGATGAGTATATGCAAAGATGAATGCAAATGAACATGAGAAATTAGGGTTTTATGAATGTATGAGATGCAAATGATCAAAACAGAAGCATACTTCATGATAAAAAATTTAAATCAAGCTCAATCAAAACCTAATCACATATAAGATCACACCCCAAAGGAGAAGGTCAGAAGCTAATCCTATTGAAAGTTATGGATTTTCTAAGTTTGCTAGGGTTTTTGGGTGATTCCTAAAGGAAAATGAAAATCAAATTGAAAATGCAAGATAAATTCATGAGAAAAATAACCTATAAACTAAATGCAATATATGAAATAATGCAAAAAGAATCAAGTTCAAACTCATCATGGTTAGGCATAAATGAATTTTTTAAGCTAGGGTTAGAAAATATGATTTTTAAGAACCCTAATTCAAAGAAAATTTTGAAATTATGATCAAACCTAAAAAGAAATTTTTATGATGAGTTTGAAAATGTTTCTAAATGTATTGGAATGGTTCATGATTTTTTTAGTGATTTTTAGAAACCTAAATGTATTTTTAATTAATTAAAATCCTTTAATTAATTAAAAATAACATTTAAATATTTTAAAAATACTTTTTTAATGCAAAAAATAAAATTAAAATCATTTTTGGGTTAAGAAAAATATTTGGATCAGAAATGCAAAAGATCATATTTTTGTGATGTCTTTAACTATTTTAAATAAAATATGCAAAAGAAATGAATAAAAAATGAAAATAAAATGATTTAAATGAAAAGTAAACGCATCCAAAGGTCCAGATTCAAATAAAAAAGGAGGGAGTTGACTGGCGCGTTATTGGGTGGTCAGGATTTGATCTGGCATATTTAAATTAACCATAATTAATTAAACTAATTAAAACAGATTAGGGTTTTAATAAGGCAATATGGGCCCTCCATTCACGCGCGGGAAGCAAGATCCTAAGGTCCACATTTAAACTGAGCCTAAACCCTAATTAGAGCCCTAGTGACTCTCGGGTGGCCGTAGAAGACCTCCGGTCATCTTCTCCGGCCAGACTCCTCCCCTGAATCTCTCAAAACACCATAACAATGCACCAAAATCTCCAGAAATGATCCTTAAACAACATTAAACACGAATCAAACCTCAAAAATCACTTATCACTCAAGAACAACATGATTCGAAGCAAAACGGAAAAACGCATACAACTTTCAGAAGCTAAATACATGCTCATTTTTAACTCATTTTCAAAATAAAACACATCACAATGATCAGTAAAACATATAGATTGATATTGTAACTTAAATGGAAAGTTCTGGAAAATTTGTTCTTGAGGATACCTGAGATGAAGCTTTCCAGTTTGGTGCTTTCTGGCCTCATCTCTTGTGCAATCCAACCCCTTTGAGTCCCATTGCGCTATTGAGAAGCTTTGTAAGAGTTTAAATGACTTGGTTTATGATGTTTGGTTCTAGTGTGGCAGAAATCGTGTTTTGGTTTAGGGAGCTTTTAGGCCATGGGAGTGGGTGCTTTGTGATCCTTATGAAGTGTATGATTGAATGGTGCAAAGAGTTTTGAGGTTTGTGGCTTGTGGCTTGTGTTGAGAGAATCGAAGAGATGAAGTTTTTGCAAGTTTTTGTGAATGTTGAGTTCTTGGAGGTTTCAGGTTTGCTTCGTGTGTCAAATGAGCTCCATAATGTTTGTATGTAATGTCTTGATTGGTCAGAGAGTGGTTAGTGGCATGGTTTGATTGGTATGGGCAAGTACCAAAAAGTCAAAAGTTTTTGTACCTTAGGCATGGGCCATGGCAGAGCTAGCTTCAAGGGGTGTCTGGCCTCAGCTTGCATCAAGGAGGGCCATATAATTGGTTTTATGCAGCTGGCATAAGTGGATGGAAGATTCCAAGGCATTTTGCAAAGTTTGTGTGTTTTGGCCCTTTTGAGATTTCTTAAAGATCAAGTCATTAAAACTATGCAATCTTGGGCAAATTTTGATCTTTGGAAGTTTCCTTGACATGTAATGATGCATAGAAGTTGATTAGAGGTTATAAAAAGGCTTGGCAAGTGAAATTGCAAAATTCCCTCTTTGGCATGAACTTGAAAATTATGGGATTTTTGCCAACTTTGAAAGGCCATATCTTGAGTTATAGGATGAATCAAGACATGTTATAGTACTTTTTAAAAAGGGAAAGACCTAATCTACAACTTTCATGTCCAAGAAATTTTCATTTGAAGCATTTTTGGTCATGAAAGAGGAGGTTGAAAATCTTTCCCAAAATGGAAAGTTTCCATTACAAGTCATTTCCAAAAATAGCAAGTTTGCAATTGGCCCAAAATTATTCAACTTTGTGAACTTAAAACCACTTCTAAGATCAAATAAAGATCATAGAGACTCAAAATGATGATGATGACCCTTTGGTACTCTTGATGGCGGCCTCAGATGCCCTGATTTTGACTTTACTTGCTCAAGAAGTTACCCGATGATCAAATGACTTCCACAATGAATTGCTTCATAAAACTTGGTACACATGATCCTTAGAACATATTAAGAACAATAGAAACAAAAATGACCAAAAAATTTGGAGTTAAGGCTTCTGAAACATAAACCCTAATTTTGGTCATCTGTGTAGGAAAACCCTAGCTCTGCCTCTATGCCTTTGCCATTCTTTGTGATCTCTTGACTTTCATGAACTTTGGGGAGCATATTATGATCATGGAACACACATGGAACCTCTTGGAAAGCTTCAAGACCACTGGGATGGCTCAGATTGATTCTTGGATTGCTTAGATCACAAACCCTAGATGCAGATGAAAATGGAACTATGCAGTGAGACAAATATGCAATATGAGGTGGTATGCTTAAGCTAATGCAAAAATGAAAGATCACAAGTCAAGGTGTGAGAAAAAGTGAGGGGAAATTTGGGGTGTTTACACACTACACAACCATATCATATATGTCGCTCCCACCAAATGACACCTGGTCAGATGGGGTACAGACGCGAACGGTCGGCGAGAGGGAGAACATGAAGATGAACTGAAAAGAGTCGCCAGCTAGGCATTTTTATCCCGAAGGAAAGGTAATGCTTCATAAACCTAGGAAAAGATGGATAAGACTGTCGCGAACCAGAGAAACTGAGAAAGGGGGTTGGTTACAACCTGGGAAGGTATTAGCACCCAGATTGTCCGTCGTACTCGACGGGATCCACGCTTGAAAGCTTGTGTTTAAAGGGGTAGTGTCAGTGCTATTCTGTGTGCAAAAACTGGAAAAGGATGTACAAGTGTCAGTGCTGGAAAGAAGTGTGAAGTGAAATAAAGGAGTGCCAGTGTAAGAAAAGAATGCAATTCTCAAAACAATGAGGCTTAAAAGAATAATGTTGGAGGAGGGGGAAGACACAGAGACTTTTGTTCGATAACTGTTAAGTTATACCTACGTATCCTCTCGTGCAATGAGGAAGTCAGAACACCGTAGTTCGACTCAAAGAGACTGAAAGATAAATTGACTTGTGAACTGCTTGCTTGTCTATGCTCAAGTGTATGACATGCCTGGCTCAGGTGCTAACTGTCTTGCATTAGACGGAAGAAGCAAGTTCTCGCTTGTGAGTGAATGAGGTGAGAAAAGAATCCCGGAGGAGACGATTATTGCTTGATTTTGATGTTTTCAATCTTTTATTGCTTTTTGTGTTTGTCATAAGAAAATGAGCTTAAGCCTAAACCAGGGGTTAGTAAACTCATCACATCTTCCCTCTCATTAGGGGTAATGAGCATACCTTAAGTATGAAGTAAACACCTCAAACTTAATCACCATGATGTAGGATTAAGATTATTAACCTACTTACAATTATTTAGATGTTTTTGGAGTTTTATTTTGGTGTTAAGTAATGAGTTTAAGCCATAATCAAGGATTTAATGGACTCATTACACCATCCTAATAGAAGGATAATAGATGAGAACATTTAAGCTGAGGAAGATACCTCAACTTAATCCATGATTAGGGATTAACCTCATGATAAAACAAGCCTTTATTAAAGTGGATTTTAGTTAATGATAAGATTAATAAGTGAATTTTATGGTTTGTAAGACAACTTGAGGGGGACTTGTCCATTAACACTAGGGTTAGTCCTTCTTAACCAATTAAGGAAGAATTAGAACCCTAATGCAAGGCCCAAGTTACAAGCTTGATGTCTTAATGATTATTAGATGGATTGATTAAGAGATTTAAACACATCAAGGGTTCAACACTTAGGATTAAAGTTATACACTCCATCCTAAGAGAAGGATGCAGGCATAACCTTAATCACAAAGCCTTAAAACCTTGAAGGTTTAGTCCCTGATTATGAGATAAGAAGAGAAGACACAAAAGATGACACAAAGGTAAAACTAATGGGGGGACTAATCAAACCCTAATTTTTAACATACTTGGTTATTCCTAGGGTTTATGAGGCTTGCAAGAGACCTTCAAGAAGAGCCACCAAGGAAGAAGCAGATGAAAGGAGGAGAAGCAGAAGAAACAAGTCAACTTACTTCACTTAAGAAGATAAGTTTCTTGAAGAAAGAAGGTGAAGAGGGAACATGAATGAGAAATCTCACTCTAATACAAATACAAAATGCAGCAATGAATGCATAAGAGAGATGAGAAGATGTTGTGAGAAGTGAAGGCAAATTCACTTCTCAAAGGAACTTACCACCTGAAAAAATTAGTAAAAGGAAATGAAATGAAATGAAAATGAAATGAATGCAAGGATGCAAACCAAAACCAGAAGCATGTTCATGATGCAAATGATGCTAAGAGATGATGCAAATGTATGCCAAGGGTTATGAATGATCATACAAGTAATGAGGATGCAAATGAAGCATGAAAGGAGCATGAAAGTACATGATTGCACATGAAATGAAATGCATGCATAACATGGAAAATGGATGATTCAATGATCAAACATGATTCTAAGATGTCCTATGATGTCTTATATGTCATGTGAATGCATAAATTGTCATGGAAAGTTTATGAATGCAAGCATATGCAAGATGTATGCAAAGGAAGATGGAAAATTAGGGTTTTATGAAAGGATGAGATGCAAATGGCAAAGATAGAAGCAAATGACATGATAAAAAATTGAAAATGCACTCAAAGGAACCCTAAACCTATACTAGGTTACCATCCAAAAGGGGGAGGTCAGAAGCTAAACCTAGAAGGAGTTATGAATTTCCTAAGTTTCTAGGGTTTTTGGGTGATCCTCAATGTAAAATGCCAAATAATTTGAAAATGCAAGATAAAAATGAAACAAAAATGTTTTTGGATGCTAGAAGCCATGCATAGAACAATCCAAAAAGAACCATTCACAAACTCAACTTGGTTTAAAAGTTATGAATTTTTGAAGTTAGGGTTAGAAAATGAACAATTTTAAGAACCCTAATTCATTGAAAAATGTCAAAGCATGATCAAAACCTAAAAGAAATTTGTATGGTGAGTTTGTAAATGTTTCTAAATGTCTAAGAATGTTCTCTGATTTTTTTGGTTATTTTTAAATACTTAAATGTATTTTTAATTAATTAAAATCAATTAACTAATTAAATAAAACATTTAAATGATTTAAAAATACTTTTTTAATGCAAAAAATAAAAATAAAAATATTTTTGGGTTGAGAAAATTATTTGGAATTAAAATGCTGAAAGAAAATATTTTTGGCATTTTTTAACTATTTTAAATAATTCGTACAAAATAAATAAGAAAAAATGAAATAAAATTAAAATAAATGAGAAGTATGCAGAATGGAAGGCCTGGATTGATTCTGGGTTTAAAGGGATTGACCTGGCGCCACATCCAATGGCCCATATTCAAATCTCACTAATCCTATTTAATTAATTATATAATCCAGATTAAATGTTAATGAAGAGATCTTGGCCACACAATGTAGCGGTAAAATCATGAGTGTAAGCTATTGATTAACTTAACTCGATATACACAGAGTCGCCACCGCGCTTTTATTTATTTCCAAATGGAAAAAGGAAAAAGAACGAACAAAACCTTAAAGAATCTTAAAAGCTAAAAAGCTAAAAGAATCAAACAGAGAATGGGTACGGGGATTGGTTACAAATCGGGAAGGTTTTAAGCACCCGACTTGCCCGTGGTACTCCACGAGAACCCTTTGAAATATTTACTGCATTTTTTTGGTTTGAAATGGTTTGCTTGAAAAAGGATTGAAGAGATGAGAAGAAGAATGCTTTTTAAGATTTTGGTGTTTGAAGAGACGAACGTCTCATGCCTACGTACCCACAAAGTGCAATGCGAGATCAAAACCCCGTAGTTCGTGGTACAAATTGTGAAAAGGCAAATGAGTTGAATTGATTTTAAAATGTAAAGATAAGTCGTCATTTTGTAGCGAATAATTCCGCTAGAAATAATGAATCATATCTAAACATAAAAAATGGATAAAAGAAAACGTGCACGAGGGCACAAAAGCAATTGAATGAGTTGTGAATGTTTTAAAGTTTTTGAGAAAGAAAATTTCGATATGCTTATGTGGTTTAGCATTTATTTAAGGAAATGAAACGAAAAAGTAAAACCGCATGACCTAAGTCAAGGTTTGATTGAGAAAAATGTTTAAAGTTTGAAAACAAAGAAAGTTTTGAAAAGAGGAAGGAGATTTGAAAATTGAAGAAGATGGGAAGAGATGGAGGGACTATCCTAAGACTTGAAAATAAAAGCTAAAGGAAAGAAATGATCAAACCAAATGGCAAGCATCTTTGAGACAATTGGATTTCCATCTTCAAAGGCCAATGAAATAATTTGAGGCCGATGTTTCTAATCCATTCCAACTTGAGCAAGGGGGAAGATCTTAAAGTCTAAGTCCATTCTCCGAAGCAAGGGATAGTAACCATAGTCCAAAATTAGAAATCACAAGTCTTTTAAGTGTTTAATCCTTTATTAGTGTTTTGATATCCAAATGGACAAAATAAAAAAAAAACAAGCAACAATATGAATATGAACAAATGATATATGATATAATATGATAAAGCATAATAAAGAGATAAAGGAGCAAGAAATTGAAATAAAAGGATAAGGTGCGAGAGATTAAAATTAAATGTTAGTATATTCACATTATTATAATATTTACAATAATAAGTGGTATGATGAACTTAATCAAGCACAACCACGAAAAGAAAAATAAAATCGAGGCAACCGGATCCAAGTGGATCGCATTCCGAATCGGGACAACTTTAGGTCTATGTTAAGCAATCGCCGAGTAATTTACGGAGTAATTACCCTACAAATGAGGCCGGCCACCACTAATGAAAGTGGAAAATATTCGTGTTAATACATGTTAGAGAAACGATATTATGGATCGTTCTCCGAAAACATGCCACACTAAAAGAAAGAGAACGGTCTAATCTTAATCGAGATTTTCGTTGAATTTATCAAAAGGCAATCTATCACGATCTCAAAGTATGGAGAATGATCCAAATGATCATTCATCCATAGATTTGAAATAATGAAGATTAAACCGATCGGAAATCAACAATCTACGAATCGGAGATTGTCATCGACCAAAAAGAAAAAGATGAAAATAATGAAAATGGATCTACAAAATAAATCCACAAAAAGAAATAGAAATACTTTTAAATTCTTTTTCTAAATTTCTTTTCTAAAAATCTTTCTAAAATGCTTTCTAGAACTTTTTCTAATACAAAATTTAACTAAATAATATCATTAAAAGAAAAATGTGAAATAAACCAAAGGAATAATGAAAAAATAGAAAGGGGAGGTGGAAGTGCTGCGCATGGTGGTAGGAGTAGAAAAACAGATCCACATCACTAAGCCCCAATATAAACTTAAACAAAATTAGGTTTATTATAGAAAAAGTCAGCAACATTAAAAATGGAAAAAAAAAAAGAAAAGAAAAGAAGACAGAATCCTCTTATTCTTCTACGAGCGTACGGCGGCGAACAACAGAGCATACACGGCGGCCACTCCTCACCTTTCCGAAACAAGCTCCACGCGAAACAAACACACTCGACTCTCCTTCTTCTTCTTCTTAAAACGCAAACCTCTCTCTTTCTTCTTCTTCTTTTTCGCCGATTTGAACTGAATTTATTATTGTTGTTGTTATACATTCAACATTGCAGGTTTGAAAGGGATTTAGTGAAGGTGAATTGAAAGAAATTGGATAGAGATTATGAAAGTTGATGGAAGATTGATAGAATTTTTGTGAAAGAGGTTTGAATTTGATGAAGAATTTAGGGTTGATGAAGGAAGAAAGGGGTTTCGGGGAGAATTTTTTCAGAGCTTTCCCGGCTAGTTCAAGCTTATTGAATAAAGAGGAGAAGGGTCCTTTAAATAGAAGGTTAAAGGTGAATTTGAAGGCCGTTTTGAGCTTGTCTTGCTGCGTTTTGGTCCTTCACAGGAAAAGCGTGTTCACTTTATCAATTTTCATTTCTTTGCTGCGTTTTTCTCTCTTGAACAATGCGTTTCAGGTTTAAACGACGTGCGTTTTATTGTTGTTGTGTTGGTGTGCAGGACGCATGAGCTTGAAATGAGCTGGGTGTGCCGAAGCTGAGTGAAGCTGACCTTGTTTTGCGTTTTGAATTGCTCTTAGCCTGCGTTTCGCATTGTTTCTTGTTGCGTTTTGATAAGTGAGTTTTTGCGTTTGAATTTTGCTTCGGATGCAGGCTGCTGTTTGTGAGCTGATGACGTAATTGTTGTGGCTGGGAGTTAGACAGGAAGTCAGCGTGTAGGCTTGTGAAGTTTGTGGAATTGACGGCTGGAGTGCTTTGCTGGGCCAAGGCTTGGAGTATGTACGGATACGGCTTGTGTGAAATTGTGTTTTGGCCTTGAAGTTGTTGTTGTATGCGGCGTACGTGTGAGGGGAAAAGGTGAGCCTGTGAAGCTGAAGGAAAAACAAGTACCACGTGCAGCTGGGAAATTTGCTTGTGAGTCTGTGTAAGGATTAGTCATGTGGCTTGATGGGGTGGTGCTTCACATGTGATGAAAAGTGTGAGCTGTTTGGAGTTGTTCATGGGCTGGATTTTCTTGCATGTGGTACGGACTTGGGGAAAGTTGGAATGAAGCTGTGTGGCTGGTACGGTTTGTACGTAAAAAGCTGGTACAACTTTAAATGAACTGGGAAAAAAAAGGAAGTGGCTCATTGGAAAATGGCTTGGAGTTGAGAAGCTTTTGTTTGAATTTTTTTTAAATATTTTGTATAGAAACTAAAAGGGCCTAAAAGCAATGGGCCTACACAAAATGAATGGCTTGTATATTATTTTTGATAAAAGAAAGAAAAAGGATTGTATAATGGTTTATATTTGGAATTAATTTTATGGAAATTAGATGATGAAATTGGATAAAAATGGATTAAAATAATATTTGATATGGTAATGAATAATGGATGGATATAAAAAATAATGAAAAATGGGATAATCGAATAATAATAAAAAAAATGGTAATTTGGTCAATAAAAGAAAAAAAAATTGATAATTGGAAATGGATCTAGAAATTGGTTCGAATAAAAAAAATGTGTAGAAATGGATAAAAAAAAAGAGAAATGGTTAATCGGAAAATGGATGGTTGAATGGAATTTGAATTTTTTTTGGTGAATTGAATAAAAAAAAGGAAATGAAATGGATAAGGAAAAGAAATGATTTAATCGAAAAAATGGATAATGGATATGAAATAGTGATTTTGGCCCACAACTTTTGATTTTTTTCACAAGCCTCTGATAAGAATGGATACAGTCAACCTTGAACCACTGAACAACTTGAGCCTGAAGCCACGACCATTTGAATTGTCTGAAAAATGCCCTGATAATTTGAATTTATACTGAGGAAAATAAATCCTCAGATGAACCGTTGATGAACTGATGAATCCTTCAATCAAGACAAACTGAACCAAACTTCTCACAATCCACTGTTCGATAAACCAAAAGAAGAAGAAGCAACTGCAACACAAAAGAAGAAGAAGCAACTGCAACATATTTTTTGTATTTGGGTTAGAAGTCAGTAAAATATGAACAAATAATCAGAAATTAAACAAGGTGCCCCTATTTAAGTTTCTTCAATCCAGAGATAATGAAGATTGAAATCTTCGTTTCGACAAGATGGAAGATACTTAAATATCAAAAAACCCAATTTTTGATCCTAAGATGCCAAAAACTGGAATGAAATGAACGATGTGAAATGATATGAAGATGATATAGAAATGATTATGAAAGCATATGAAACTGTTTATGAAAACATATGAAAATATATGAAGGCACATGAGATGTTATGAGAAAAATATAAAATGCAGAGAAAATATGTGACAGCATATGAAATAATATGAGGAAATTTATGAGATGATATGAAATGTACCTGGAACCAAATGAAATGCAAAGAAGTCCATGAGGTACAAAACATCATATGAAAAAGAATAAACGATGGGGATAAGGAGCATAAGACTCCGACAGGGAAAATCAACAAGCTAGAGACTATCACATGGCTCAGCCTAAATGAAAATGTCCAAGAATGGCAATTGGACAAAAAGAATCCCAACATCCAGGAATGACACTGAATGAAGTGAGAAAAGTCCCGAAACAACACATCAGAAGCATCCAAGGATGACATTACTGACTTTAATAGGGATATACGGGAATAGAAATCGGATAAAGGTAATCACCACATCTGAGAATGGCAATCAGATAAAAAGTGAATTTCAACATTCAGGAACAGCACTGAATGAAATGGGAGAAAGTTCGGGAAAGCACATCAATTTAATGATGATTCCAACATGAAAATCCGAGAATGGAAATCGGAAGGAAATGATCACAACATCCGAGAATAGCAATCAGATAAAATATGAATCACAACATTCAGGAACAGAACTGAATGAGATGGAAAAAAGGTCTGGGACAGTACATCACATTACTGATGACTTCACTATGGACATCCGAGAATGGCAATCGGAAGGAAATGATCACAACATCTGAGAATGGCAATCAGATAAAAATGTGAATTATAACATTCAGGAACAACACTGAATGAAATGGAAAAAGGTCCGGGACAGTACATCAAATCAATGATGACTTCACTATGGACATCCGAGAATGGCAATCGGAAGGAAATGATCACAACATCTGAGAATGGCAATCAGATAAAAATGTGAAGCATAACATTCAGGAACAGCACTGAATGAGATGGAAAAAAGGTCCGGGACAGTACATCAAATCAATGATGACTTCACTATGGACATCCGAGAATGGCAATCGGATAAAAAGGGTGTAATATTTGAGAAGAAATAACAAGTAGGTGAAGAAAAAGTTCTGGAGAGACAGACAAATGCTAAGTAAGTTGGACTTTAACCAAAAAGTAAGAAGTTGAAAACAACAAGACTTCGAGAAATGCATATGAGGACTAAAACACTCAGTATGCAGACATTTACGAAAATGGGGACTAAACCACCCAAGACCATGCATAACGAGGACTAAAACACTCAACTATGCAAAGGTAAACAAACTGGGGAATAACACACCCAAGGATACGCATAATGAGGACTAAAACACCCAAATATGCAAACATGAACAAGATTGGGGAATAACACACCCGAAGAGAACGCATAATGAGGACTAAAACACTCAAATATGCAATCACAAACAAAACTGGGGAATAAAACACCCAAGGAGATAAAATGAGAGAAAATGTTGACAACCAGTTTAGACTCTTAGAGGAGTGGAAAAGATAAAAGACTGATTCCTCAACACAGAAGATCACTGCCATTCTGCTCGGAAAATTAGAGATACTACTGCTCTTTGAACAAATCTCGTCACACCAGTAAACTGTATCATGCTGAAAATCTTTTGAGAGAAGTCGTGCAAAGCTGCTTGGGGATTCTTGGAGAAAAATTTGCCCCAAGTTCAATGACTGATGAAGGTAAACTGATAATGGATTCAGTTCCTAACTACTGCTGGAGAAAATACTCAAATTTTTGAAGTAACTGTTGAGGAGAATAAACTGATCATGGCTTCAATTCTTGAAATGAATACCGAGAAGATAACCCAGTATGAAGCTTGCAGAGAATCTTATGACTAACCAAATCTGAGAATAACTTTCACTGAGCAACAACTCTTGAACCATAGGAATTGAGAAAAACTTGCCCCTGATAAGATCACCGACCAAGTTTCTCAACTGTTTGAAAATTCCTTAATGAGGAAAGTTTATTTGCAAAATAAAAAATGTTTGTACCAACCTGGTAATTTTAATGCAAAATTCAATGCAAAGTTTAAAGTCAAGAATCATTTTTGGAATGAAATTTATTGATGTAAAGTAAATGAAAACTTGTCACAACATGGCGGTTGAGACAACATTAAAGATAAAGCAAGGGTAAGAAAACAAATGATTGATAAAGAACTTGGGAGTCAGTTTACGCAACCTCGTTGTTGTATGCTTTTCAAAAGAAACCTGGATTCAATTAGGACTTTTGAAGGTTGTAACGTGGTCTGGTTCACGGTTTATGAAACAAAGGGAATAGGCTCAAAATTTATTTGTACCCAACCCAACTTCGTGATGAACTCCAGTCCTACATTCAATTAATTCAGCCTATGCATTCAAGTTCCCAGAAATTTAGGATTGCACAGATGAAGATGGTTCGTAAGCCAAAAATTTTGAGATAGAAGTCATCTCTCCCTTTTGTTATTTCTGGTGATGACTTTGGTCAACTCAACTTATTTTTGCTGAGGATTTTGATGACCTCTTGACAAATATTTCCTTTTATTATCCCTAACTTTTGCCTGAACTGTGTCATTTCAACTTACAGCCAGCGGGATGCCCCAGTTTTTGCCTAAGTCTCCTTCATAGATTTTGACTTAGCGGGCTTTGATTTTTTTTCAAAATTTTTTAAATATCAATTTTTTTGAAAGATAATGACTGCATGGCTTAATGATTACGATGAACCATCATTGGCTTTTGAATTGAGAAACATCTTCAACACTTCTTTGATGTGTGTGAAGGAAAACTTGAGATTGCAACCTTTATTGAAAGGTGTCTTGAATGATTCTCTTGTACTTGAATGCACATTTGAATTAATTGAGACCTACCCATCCCCGGGTTAAAATTGAGGGGGTTTTCAAATAGAAAGAAACTTCAACTTCGGGCTCAAAGGGGTTGACAAAGGATTAACTTCCTTATTTCTCCAGTATTTTGGGGTTTGAAACAATGTCTGTATATCATCAACCAAGTCTCAATTGAAAGCATACCAACAATAGTTATGGGTATCTCGTTTTCATCATCCTCCCTCCAATCATTGTAAAAGCTTTGAGAAAAGATAAATGAACTTAAAATGTAAAGCATAAAGATGCAAACAGTAAATGAAATTGAATCAAAACAAAGCAATGCTCATTTCATTAAAATCAACATGAAAGTACACACAAGCTTAAAGCAAACAACTTGATATGATTGAATAAAATTGCAAACATGAAGAAACAATGGCCTAGTGATCCATCAACAACAAGGATGAGCTGTCCCGTCTGATATTCTGGCCTTGAAGAAAATTAACAGTTGAAGTCCTCTAGAAAATTCACTTCCCAAGCTTCGGCAAAGGATTGTTGATAACATTGGGATTAAGGTCATTAAAGTAAAGGATGTTGTTCCTGATAAGTTCTTGCACTTTAGCCTTCAGTGCAAAGCAATGCTCTAAATCATGACCAGTTCCACCTTGATGAAACTCACAGCGAAGATCAGATCTATAACCAACTGGCAGAGCATTTGGAACAGGAGGCGGAGGCCTAGTAGTAATTAAACCTTTCTCAATCAAGGAAGGAAACAATTCAGTGTAAGACATCGGAATAGGATCAAAGTTTGGCCTATTGCGATACTGATTTTGTCCCGCAGCAAGATGAGGAGGAACCTGAGCTTGAGCTCGAATCTGAACTTGAGCTTGAGCTGGTCGAGCTTGACCTTGAGCTTGAGTTTGAGCAGGTGGAGCTTTGACAACAGGAGCCACTGCAGCTACATATGGTTGAACATATCGTTGTTGCGGACGATAAGGCCTCCTCTCAGTTGAAACAGCATAAGCATCACCATCTCTTCTCTTATGAGGATTCCCAAAAGACTTCCTTGCAGCATTAGGAGATTCAGAATTGGTAATATTACCCTTCTTGATACCTTCCTCTAGTCTTTCTCCAATAGTGACTAGGTCAGAAAAACCAGATGAAACACTTCCTACCATTTTCTCCCAAAAGAACGGTTGAAGAGTGTCCATGAACAAACCAGTTAATTCCTTTTCAGGCAAAGGTGGCTCAACTTAAGCAGCTAATTCTCTCCAACGCTGAGCATACTCTTTGAACGATTCTTTCTCTTTCTGTGACATGTTTTGAAGTTGACGACGGTCAGGCGCCATGTCCAGATTGTACTTATATTGTCTTACAAAAGCATCAGATAAATATTTCCAGCTTCGGATGTGACTCTTCTCAAGTCCCACATACCACTTCATGGAAGCACCACTCAAACTATCTTGAAAACAGTGAATAAGCAATTTTTCATCCTTAGCATGCGCAGCCATTTTGCGACAATACATCAGCAGATGAATCTTTGGACAAGTATGACCATTGTACTTCTCAAATACAGGAACTTTGAACTTATCAGGAAGAACCAAGTCGGAAACCAAGAACATGTCTATTGCAGCAGAACCAAAGACATATTTTCCTTCTAAACCTCTTACCCTCTTCTCAAGAGTCAAACATTTCTCTCTAACTTCGTCCATATATCCAGGTTCACCCTGACTTTCAGCTTGTGGACCGGCAGACTGGTACAAGAAAGGAGAATTCTGATAAGTAGTCTGAGCAGTAACGTGCACAACAGGTTGAGGTTCAACAAAAGTCGGAGCTGAAAAGACTGGCACAACAGATGGACCACCTATCTGAGCAGTAGCAGAAACTGGCACATAATCCGGAGGTAACCCATATTCTGGCCAAGTAGAAATCGGTTGCTGAGTAACAGGAGGATCAACAACAGCAGTAAAAACTTCAGAGATAACAGTCCTTTGAGGTGGTTCACCTTGAGCAATCAGAACTTGCATCATTTCAGTGAGTCTGGTCATACCGGCTTTCAACTCATCAATCTCCATTCGAACTTCCATGTTATGATGTTCTTGGTGTTCCATTCTCAATCTGATAGCTCTTCGTCTATTAGCAGCTCTAGTACCGTATCTGTGGTGAGGAGTCAGCTTGGCGGATCAACAGACAACTGAGGAAAGAAACAACTGGGATGAGTTCCCCCACAACTCGGATCAACACAAGAATATGCGAGGATGCAATGATATGAAATGTTCACTTCCACTTTCAGAAAAACAACTCGATTATTGCAAACATGGTCAACATCGAGAATATGGTCATGAAAAATCTTGACAAAAAGGAATATTTACTTTTTTCCAATATTTGCAATAATCGGAATTGTTTTCCTTGAAAAATGGTTGTGATGATGATCCTGATGAATATGTAGATGCAACAAACACAAACAAGATCACGCAAAGCACACAGGTTCAAACGTTCGGATCACGAGCATGGAGTCATGGTAACAGAATACCAACCCAAACAGGTATGTACTAAGGTTTGTCTTCATTGTACCTGCAAAAAACCAAAAGGGTGCTAACAGAGGTTCCCGGAGTTAACAGCCATCTTTAGAATATCATCGGTACGTTGGATTACTCCCCAACCGATAACATTCTTAAAATAGACCTCGTCTGAGTGTAGTATCACGTGACAACCACCTTAAGTTTACACTCAGATAGTTTCTGCACTACGTTCCTAAATTGGCTTAGATTGGTTAAGGGTTCTACGGTCCTCAGTATGATTAGCTCAAAGTCGGAAAATAATGCCACGTACGATTACTCGTCATGACATTGATAGTCCAAGAGAGCCTAACCGAGTGGAGATTATCAAATTGATATCGCTTTGGACTACTCCATCGCATATCGCTTCGAATATCGCCATCCTATCATAAGTTCCACTCAGATCCGGGTTAGAATCTATCTCACAGAGGATCACCCAAAACCGAAACAGAATAACCAAGTAACAAACAAATCAAACTAAAGCAGTAAACAAATCAAAGTAGGCCGAATCCACTTAGAGATTGAATCCCCAGCAGAGTCGCCACTTTTCTGTAGCGGTAAAATCATGAGTGTAAGCTATTGATTAACTTAACTCGATATACACAGAGTCGCCACCGCGCTTTTATTTATTTCCAAATGGAAAAAGGAAAAAGAACGAACAAAACCTTAAAGAATCTTAAAAGCTAAAAAGCTAAAAGAATCAAACAGAGAATGGGTACGGGGATTGGTTACAAATCGGGAAGGTTTTAAGAACCCGACTTGTCCGTGGTACTCCACGAGAACCCTTTGAAATATTTACTGCATTTTTTTTGGTTTAAAATGGTTTGCTTGAAAAAGGATTGAAGATATGAGAAGAAGAATGTTTTTTAAGATTTTGGTGTTTGAAGAGACAAACGTCTCATGCCTACGTACCCACAAAGTGCAATGCGAGATCAAAACCCCGTAGTTCGTGGTACAAATTGTGAAAAGGCAAATGAGTTGAATTGATTTTAAAATTTAAAGATAAGTCGTCATTTTTTAACGAATAATTCCGCTAGAAAGAATGAATCATATCTAAACATAAAAAATGGATAAAAGAAAACGTGCACGAGGGCACAAAATCAATTGAATGAGTTGTGAATGTTTTAAAGTTTTTGAGAAAGAAAATTTCGATATGCTTATATGGTTTAGCATTTATTTAAGGAAATGAAACGAAAAAGTAAAACCGCATGACCTAAGTCAAGGTTTGATTGAGAAAAATGTTTAAAGTTTGAAAACAAAGAAAGTTTTGAAAAGAGGAAGGAGATTTGAAAATTGAAGAAGATGGGAAGAGATGGAGGGACTATCCTAAGACTTGAAAATAAAAGCTAAAGGAAAGAAATGATCAAACCAAATGGCAAGCATCTTTGAGACAATTGGATTTCCATCTTCAAAGGCCAATGAAATAATTTGAGGCCGAGGTTTCTAATCCATTCCAACTTGAGCAAGGGGGAAGATCTTAAAGTCTAAGTCCATTCTCCGAAGCAAGGGATAGTAACCATAGTCCAAAATTAGAAATCACAAGTCTTTTAAGTGTTTAATTCTTTATTAGTGTTTTGATATCCAAATGGACAAAATAAAAAAACAAGCAACAATATGAATATGAACAAATGATATATGATATAATATGATAAAGCATAATAAAGAGATAAAGGAGCAAGAAATTGAAATAAAAGGATAAGGTGCGAGAGATTAAAATTAAATGTTAGTATATTCACATTATTATAATATTTACAATAATAAGTGGTATGATGAACTTAATCAAGCACAACCACGAAAAGAAAAATAAAATCGAGGCAACCGGATCCAAGTGGATCGCATTCCGAATCGGGACAACTTTAGGTCTATGTTAAGCAATCGCCGAGTAATTTATGGAGTAATTACCCTACAAATGAGGCCGGCCACCACTAGTGAAAGTGGAAAATATTCGTGTTAATACATGTTAGAGAAACGATATTATGGATCGTTCTCCGAAAACATGCCACACTAAAAGAAAGAGAACGGTCTAATCTCAATCGAGATTTTCGTTGAATTTATCGAAAGGCAATCTATCACGATCTCAAAGTATGGAGAATGATCCAAATGATCATTCATCCATAGATTTGAAATAATGATGATTAAACCGATCGGAAATCAACAATCTACGAATCGGAGATTGTCATCGACCAAAAAGAAAAAGATGAAAATAATGAAAATGGATCTACAAAATAAATCCACAAAAAGAAATAGAAATATTTTTAAATTCTTTTTCTAAATTTCTTTTCTAAAAATCTTTCTAAAATGCTTTCTAGGACTTTTTCTAAAACAAAATTTAACTAACTAATATCATTAAAAGAAAAATGTGAAATAAACCAAAGGAATAATAAAAAAATAGAAAGGGGAGGTGGAAGTGCTGCGCATGGTGGTAGGAGTAGAAAAAGCAGATCCACATCACTAAGCCCCAATATAAACTTAAACAAAATTAGGTTTATTAAAGAAAAAGTCAGCAACATTAAAAATGGAAAAAAAAGAAAAGAAAAGAAGACAGAAACCTCTTCTTCTTCTACGAGCGTATGACGGCGAACAACAGAGCATACACGGCGGCCACTCCTCACCTTTCCGAAACAAGCTCCACGCGAAACAAATAGTCGACTCTCCTTCTTCTTCTTCTCAATATGCAAACCTCTCTCTTTCTTCTTTTTTTTCCGCCGATTTGAACTGAATTTGTTATTGTTGTTGTTATAC
This sequence comes from Lathyrus aphaca, assembly GCA_963966055.1. Taxonomy (NCBI): domain Eukaryota; kingdom Viridiplantae; phylum Streptophyta; class Magnoliopsida; order Fabales; family Fabaceae; genus Lathyrus; species Lathyrus aphaca. The sequence continues at coordinate 170,912,909 of OZ014523.1, forward strand.
ATTCAACATTGCAGGTTTGAAAGGGATTTAGTGAAGGTGAATTGAAAGAAATTGGATAGAGATTATGAAAGTTGATGGAAGATTGATAGAAGTTTTGTGAAAGAGGATTGAATTTGATGAAGAATTTAGGGTTGATGAAGTAAGAAAGGGGTTTCGGGGAGAATTTTTTCAGAGCTTTCCCGGCTAGTTCAAGCTTATTGAATGAAGAGGAGAAGGGTCCTTTAAATAGAAGGTTGAAGGTGAATTCGAAGGCTGTTTTGAGCTTGTCTTGCTGCGTTTTGGTCCTTCACGGGAAAAGCGTGTTCAGTTTATCAATTTTCATTTCTTTGCTGCGTTTTTCTCTCTTGAACAATGCGTTTCAGGTTTAAACGACGTGCATTTTATTGTTGTTGTGTTGGTGTGTAGGACGCATGAGCTTGAAATGAGCTGGGTGTGCCGAAGCTGAGTGAAGCTGACCTTGTTTTGCGTTTTGAATTGCTCTTAGCCTGCATTTCACATTGTTTCTTGTTGCGTTTTGATAAGTGAGTTTTTGCGTTTGAATTTTGCTTCGGATGCAGGCTGCTGTTTGTGAGCTGATGACGTAATTGTTGTGGCTGGGAGTTAGGCAGGAAGTCAGCGTGTAGGCTTGTGAAGTTTGTGGAATTGACGGCTGGAGTGCTTTACTGGGCCAAGGCTTGGAGTATGTACGGATACGGCTTGTGTGAAATTGTGTTTTGGCCTTGAAGTTGTTGTTGTATGCGGCATACGTGTGAGGGGAAAAGGTGAGCCTGTAAAGCTGAAGGAAAAACAAGTACCACGTGCAGCTGGGAAATTTGCTTGTGAGCCTGTGTAAGGATTAGTCATGTGGCTTGATGGGGTGGTGCTTCACATTTGATGAAAAATGTGAGCTGTTTGGAGTTGTTCATGGGCTGGATTTTCTTGCGTGTGGTACGGACTTGGGGAAAGTTGGAATGAAGCTGTGTGGCTGGTACGGTTTGTACGTAAAAAGCTGGTACAGCTTTAAATGAACTGGGAAAAAAAAGGAAGTGGCTCATTGGAAAATGGCTTGGAGTTGAGAAGCTTTTGTTTGAATTTTTTTTCAATATTTTGTATAGAAACTAAAAGGGCCTAAAAGCAATGGGCCTACACAAAATGAATGGCTTGTATATTATTTTTGATAAAAGAAAGAAAAAGGATTGTATAATGGTTAATATTTGGAATTAATTTTATGGAAATTAGATGAAGAAATTGGATAAAAATGGATTAAAATAATATTTGATATGGTAATGAATAATGGATGGATATAAAAAATAATGAAAAATGGGATAATCGAATAATAATAAAAAAAAATGGTAATTTGGTCAATAAAAGAATAAAAAAAATTGATAATTGGAAATGGATCTAGAAATTGGTTCGAATAAAAAAAATGTGTAGAAATGGATAAAAAAAAAAAGAGAAATGGTTAATCGGAAAATGGATGGTTGAATGGAATTTGAATTTTTTTTGGTGAATTGAATAAAAAAAGGAAATGAAATGGATAATGAAAAGAAATGATTTAATCGAAAAAATGGAAATGGATATGAAATAGTGATTTTGGCCCACAACTTTTGATTTTTTTCACAAGCCTCTGATAAGAATGGATACAGTCAACCTTGAACCACTGAACAACTTAAGCCTGAAGCCATGACCATTTGAATTGTCTGAAAAATGCCCTGATAATTTGAATTTATACTGAGGAAAATAAATCCTCAGATGAACCGTTGATGAGCTGATGAATCCTTCAATCAAGACAAACTGAACCAAACTTCTCACAATCCACTGTTCGATAAACCAAAGAATTTTCGCACACAACACAACTTGACATTGAATACGCACAGTCTGAGAAACAGACCACTGGCACACACAACTTGCAGTCGAAACAATCTTTTGATAGTTTGACCAGGATTAGGTCAAACGTCCATCTGAATCGAATCGTGACTGAACAACCACATCTGAATTGAAATCACAGCCCTGTCTTTGAAATCCTGCAACACAGAAGAAGAAGAAGCAACTGCAACATATTTTTTTGTATTTGGGTTAGAAGTCAGTAAAATATGAACAGATAATCAGAAATTAAACAAGGTGATCCTCTGCAAGGCATAGACCTGCACCTGAAAAGGATAAACGAATCAGAACGTGATCTTGTTTGTATGCGAAATGCAGATGAGATGCGAAAAATCTTAGGGCAAAAATTAGGGTCTGACACACAACACACGCGGGAAACCCTAATCTAACGGCTCAGATTCAAAAGATGCCCTAACCCTAATTAAAACTGCTAATGACTTTCAGGTCACCGGAGAAGAGCTCCGGTCGTCTTCTCCGGTTACACCCTCCCCTGAAAACATTCAACTCACTCCCTAGGTTATTTCTGGAGCTCTAAAGCTCCAGATTGACTCCTCTCACTCTCCTAAGATCAAATCCACCCTCAAAAACAATTTCTTTTCACCCAATATCAAGATTCGAAGCAAAGAACAAATATGGCAAAAATTTCAGACAAGCAATACATTCTCATTTCTTCATCATTTTCAAAAATAACAAGTTCAGTATACTCAGGGGAACATGCTTAATCATTTAGTAACATAAAATAAAGGTTCTGGAAAAATTAATTCGCATGGCTACCTGAGATGGAGCATTCAACCCTTGCTTTCTGGCTGCTTCCTTGGTGCAAAATGCCTCTTCCTGAAGAAGCTTTGATGCTTGGAGAGCTTTGAGGATGGCTGGTTTGTGAGTTTGTACTCCACTGGTCAGAAAATCGTGTTTGGCTTATGGTGTGTTCTTGGCTTTTTTGATGGGTGGTTTATGATCAGTGAATGATTTAAGAATGAATGGTGGTGTTTGTTTGAAGAATGAGCAAGTGTGTTGTGTGTTTCGAAGGAAAATGCAAGAGAGGTGATTTTTGGTAACTAGAGAATGCTGAGGTTTCAGGTTGTGTTCTTGTGTGTTATGGCTTGCATAAAGTCCACATATCAAGTTGTGATAGGTCTGTGGAGTTGGTGTGGGCTATGCTGATTGGTATGGGGTGATTTGCAAAAAGTCAAGGTTGGTTGTACTTGAGGTATGGGCAAGAATGCAGCTGGCTTTTTGGCATGTCCATGTGCAGCTGAGATCAAGGATGACCATAGAATCAATCTTGAGGCAATTCAGCATGTGGGAAATAAGTTATGGGGTGTTTTACAATTTCATGAAACTTTGGCCCCTTTGAGATTTCTTCATGGGCAAGGCATGAAATTTTGAAATTCTTTGGGCAATTCTGAGGTTTAGACATTTCACAATGTTTGTATGATGCTTAGAAGTGTGTTTGAAGTCACAAAATAGCTTGGTAAGAGGTTTTGCAAAAATCCCTCTTTGGTGCATTCTTGAAATTTATGTGATTTTTGTCAACTTTGACAAGCCATAACTTGAGTTCCATAATGAATTAGATCTTGTTCTTGTACTTTTTGAAAATGGAATGATCCAATCTACAACTTTCATGACCAACAATATTTCATTTGAAGCATTTTTGGTTGAGAAAGAGGAGGTTGAAAAACTTTCCCAAAATGGAAAGTTTACATTACAAGTCACTTCCATTTTTGGCAACTTTTGGTTTAGCTCACCTTTCTTCAAATTTTTGAACTTATAAGCACTTCAATGATCAAATAAATACCATATAACCTCAATTTGATGAAAAATCCATTTTGGTTCCATGTTGGGGGGCCTCAGATGCCCTAATTTTGCTCTGACTTGCTCAGGAAGTTACCTAGTGATCAGATGACTTCCACAATGAATTTCTTCATCAAACTTGGTATGCATGATCCTTATAACATATTGAGACCAATAGAAACAAGAATGACCAAAAAAATTGAATTATGGCCTCTGAAACCAAAACCCTAATTTCAGGTCATTTGTGTAGTTAAACCCTGGCTCTGCTTCCATGCTTTACAAGTTGTTGTGATTCTTGAACTTCCTTGATCTTTGGAGGATAAAATATGATGATTGAACATACATGGACCCTCTTGAAATGATTGAAGACCTTTGGAATGGCTCAGATGGATCTTGGATGGCTCAAATCACAAACCCTAGATGCAGATGAACTTTAACTAATGCAGTGAAGCAAAAATGCCACATGATATGATATGTTTAAACTAATGCAAATATGAAAGATCACAAGCCATGGTTTGAACTTAATGAGGGAAAATTTGGGGTGTTTACAATATCCACGACAATATCATACACTTACATAACATATACGTCAACAACAACATCATATACAACAACAACATCATATACAACAACTACAACTTATGCAACAACAACATCATATACAACAACATATGAAACAACAACATCATATATAACATCAACAATCATGCAATGAAACCCTACTTGACTCTATGCATGCGGTACCATATCCAATCTCTATTTCAAGATCCAGTTCCCGTCGGAATGCTCGACCCTTCTTTCATGGTCCAGTATGATCCCTATTTCATAATCACACCCATCGACCCCTGTTCCATGGTCCAGTATGATCCCTATTTCATGATCACACCCTCGTACGATCCTTATTTCATGATAGCACCAACATCACAACAAGTAACATACCCCACCTTGGTATATTATCCAACTATTCCACATGTCATGCAACACCAATGCCATACATGCATACATGCAATTATACAACATCAACAATAACAACTCATACATAACTACTCATCACAACATCGATCAATATACAAAAATTCATTATCACCACAATTATCATCAACATCATGCATTTTTAGCATATAACCACATAAATCAACTTCAACCACCACAGACCGAGCCACAACACATACCACAACATATCACATATACATATATCAACAACAATAATGATATGTAACTCATCACAACAACAGCGACTCATAACAACAACAAAAGCCAATAAACATTCTAAAATATGTTCATTGTTCGAGTTATACTATTTATCCCTATAATTATGTGTATAACTCCTCTTTTACTACCTCCAACTACACCACACCAATTCCTAAGCATTACTAAATCATTTAAGTAATTTTAAAGAATTTTCTAGGAATTAAAAATCAACTTTTCACGCTCTAGGTCTCACTGAGCAAGGGTCATTGCTTGCTAAGTAAGCAACTCACTAACTTTTTACTTTTCCACACACTAACTTGCTTGCTAAGCTAGCTTTGCGATTTCGCAGTTCTCCTCTCTACGTTCTGCACTCAAACCTGCACGGATTTTCATCCCCAAAACACCAATTCACACCAATAATTCATAGTAATTACTCATTTTAACACCTAATTCATAACATTTTCAACAAACAATATCAAATTAACAACAACTTAACCAAAAACATACTCAACCACCAAAACCCCAACATCTCATCTTCAACCTACCCAATTCCCATTATAAAACCCTTAGAGGTGGAAGAATCCCACCCTTACCTTGGTTTTGACAAGAATTTCTCTTCCTCGCAGATTCTTCTCTTCAACCTTAGCCCTCTTCTCCTCTTTTCAATTTCACGATCGTTCTTCCTTTTCTCAGAATACGATCCCTTTTCCTTTTTTTACTACATAATCCCTTAGACCAACTTAGGAACTTCCACAATTATCCTCATTACATTCACCAAAAGACCACCTTGTCCCTTACCTCCTATTTTATTGCATTTATCTAATTTATCCACTAATAATAATAATATTATCCACCATAATATAATTCTCAAATTAAAATTATATTCAATAATATATTATTATTATTCATACACCAAAACACAACATTCCAATTAAAATAATTAAATAAAATTCGGGGCGTTATAGCGATCACGGACGATGTGTGCCTATGTGGGGTGTAAGCGACTTATATTGAAATTCCAACGGGAATTATGATCATGAAAAAGGGATCGAATTGGTACCACATGTATTGAGTCGAGTTGTGAGTCTCATTGCATAGTATATTGTTGGCATTTGTTGTTGTGGGTGAATGGTGTAGTAGCATGTTCGGTGTTGTTGTTATATGTAATACTTGTATGGTGAATGTTATAATTGTATGGTGTATGTTTTTGTTGATGCGTGGATTGGGTGATGTCACGTGCATGTGATAATTTGTTACTTACTTTTTATCGTGCTTTCTTTTATATAAGTATCATATTTCACCCCTTCTGTTTGAATGTTGCCTTCACGTGGGTAACGTGCAGATAATCCACAGTAGAAGATCCTTTGTGAGTATAAGATGAATACTTTAATTTATTCTCTTAGTTTGGTGTCCGTTCTGATATATAACACTGGGGTCATAGAACGCTATGTTTTCTTAGGATAGGTTTTCTTGAGATTTTAGATATCTCTTTATTTTAGTTATATATTTAACTGAATACTATGTTTATGTTGTAATGAATAATTGTTAATGTTTATGTTGTTTTAACAAAAAGAAAATGAAGTTAGAGATCTTTTATCATTATCATTATTGTTAAATAATTTTAAAAGTGATGTGTTGCATATCAAGTATATGAACAGGTGTTTGATGAAATTAGCATACTAAATGTCTGATATTTTATTTTACTCTGATTTTATTTATATTCCGCGAGGGACTATTTAGGGTGTTACATTGGCGACATGGATCAAACGACGTCATGATATTATATCATAAATCAAATCTCTATCCAACTCATTAATCTCGATATCTTTCTTCTATAAATTTTTCATGTCTTCCTCTACCTCTAGTTATTTGATTACTCTCCATTTGATCTATTTTAATGACTATATAATTTACATATCTTCTTTCTTCATGCACAAATCAACCACCTAAGTCGAGTTCCCACCATCTTTACTATGATAGGGGCTACTCTTTCTCTCTTTCTCTCTCTCTCTCCCTCTCTCTCTCTCTCTCTCTCTCTCTTTCTCTGTGTAACGCCCCAATTATTATTTTATTTATTTAATTGGATTTGTTGTAGTTTGGTGTGGAAGAAATTATAATATTATTTGATATGATGTTAATTTAAAGGAAATACATTATATTGAATAATTACAATACTTGGAATATTAAGGTAAAAAGGTAGAATTGTAAATTGGTGAAGGAGAGTGAGAGAAAATAAGGAAAACCATAGATGAGGTTGTCGCTCCCGAAGATTTGTATCCAGGTGCAGACGCGAACGGTCGGCGAAAAGAGAAAATGGAGTGAATTGAATAGAGTCGCCAGCTAGGCATTTTTATCCCGAAGGAAAGTTAATGTTGCATAAACCTGGGAAAAGATGGATAAGACGGTTGCGAACCAGAGAAAATGAGAAAGGGGGTTAGTTACAACCTAGGAAGGTATTAGCACCCAGATTTTTCGTCGTACTCGACGGGATCCACGCTTACAAGATTGTATTTAAAGGGGTAGATGTATGTGATATCTGTGTGCAAAAGCTAGGAAAGAATGTACAGGTGTCAATGCAAAAGGGTGAATTTCTAAGGAACTGAGGCTTTAGAAAGAATGCTGAAAGAGGGGGAAGACACAGAAAATTTTGTTCGATAACTATTAAGTTATGCTTACGTATCCTCTCGTGCAATGAGGAAGTCAGAACACCGTAGTTCGACTCAAAGAGACTGAAAATAAAATTGACTGTGAACTGCTTGCTTGCCTATGCTCAAGTGTATGACTCGTCTGGCTCGAGTGCTAACTATCTTGCATTAGACGGAAGAAGCAAGTTATCGTTTATGAATGAGTGTGATAAGAAAAGAATCCCGAAGGAGACGATTATTGTTTGTTTGTGTGTTTTCAGTTTTTTATTGTTTTTGGTGTTTTGCATAAGTTAATGAGCTTAAGCCTAAATCAAGGGCTTGTAAACTCATTATATCCTCCCTGATTAGGGATAATGATCCTACTTAAGTATGAGATAAGCATCTTAACTTAATTACCATGATGATGTAGGATTAAGATCATTAACCTACTTGTGATTAATTAGAAGTTTTTGGGTTTTTGTTTAGTGTTAAGTAATGATTTTAATCTCTAATCACAGATTAATGAACTCATTACACCATCCTAATAGAAGGATAATAGATGAGAACACTTAAGCTGAGGAAGATACCTCAACTTAATCCATGGTTAGGGATTAAATTCATTATATAAAAAACCTTTATTAAGTGGATTTTAATTAAGGGATGAGATTAAGAATTGGATTTTAAGTTTATAAGACAACTTGAGGGGGACTTGTCCATTAAACACTAGGGTTAGTCCTTCTTAACCATAAGGAAGAGATAGAACCCTAATGTAAGGCCCAAGTTAAAAGATAAAGACTTGGTGATTATTAATGTGATTTGATTAAGAGGTGTAAACAAATTAAAGGTTTAACACTTAGGATTAAAGTTATACACTCCATCCTAAGAGAAGGATGCAGGCATAAACCTAATTCAAAGTCCTAAAGCTTTAAGAGTTTAGTCTCTGTTTATTAAGATGAGAAGAGAGACTCAAGGAGACTGAAAGGTAAAAGACTAAGGGGGACTATACACAACCCTAAATGTTATCATGCTTGGATATCCTATGGTTTTTTAGGCTTGAAAGAAAATATCTTCAAGGCCACCAATGGAAGAAGCAGATGAAAAGAGAAGGAGAAAGAAGAACAAGTTACTTACTTCCTGAAGAAGATAAGTAACTTGAAAGAAAGAAAGTGGGAAGGATGGAACACAAGTGAACAATTTCACTTCAAAGACATGTAAATATGCATATGAATGAGATAATAAGAGGTGGGAAGTGAAGGTAAATCCACTTCCCAAATAACTTACCAAAGGTACCTGAAATGTTAGTATGGATGCATAAGACATAAAGCATAAAGAAATGAATTGAGATGAGATGCAAAGACCAAAGTCAGAAGTTATTATGCAATTCAAATGGCATATGATATGATGAAAATTCATACAATGTACATATGAATGTTCATACAAATGGATGTTTATGAAATGTAATGAATGCAAGACATGGCAAATGAATGAAGAAATGATAAAGCAATGTTCTAACATGTCCTAAGATGTCTAATATTGCATATGAATGCTTGAAATGTCATGGCAAGCTCACATGATGATGATATGCAAAGATGAATGCCAATGAACATGTGAAATTAGTGTTTTATGAACATATGAGATGCAAATGAACAAAACAGAAGCATACAACATGATAAAAAATTGAAACCAAGCTCAATCAATCCCTAAACCCATACAAGGTCAAACCCCAAAGGAGAAGGTCAGAAGCTAACCCTATTGAAAGTTATGAATTTTCTAAGTTTGCTAGGTTTTTTGGGTGATTCTAAAAGGAAAATGCAAATCAATTTGAAAATGCAAGATAAATTCATGTGGAAAATAACCTAGAAACTACATGCAATATGTGAATCAATGCAAACTGAATCAAGTTCAAACTCTTCATGGTTAGGCAGAAATGAATTTTTCAAATTAGGGTTAAAAAATGTGATTTTAAAGAACCCTAATTCAAAGAAAATTGTGAAATTATGATCAAACCTAAAAAGAAATTTGTATGAAGGATTTGAAATTGTTTCTAAATGCATTGGAATGGTTCATGATTTTTTTGGTGATTTTTAGAAACCTAAATGTATTTTTTATTAATTAAAATCCATTAATTAATTAAAAATAACATTTAAATATTTTAAAAATACTTTTTAAATGCAAAAAATAAAATAAAAATCAGTTTTGGGTTGAGAACAATATTTGGATCAGAAATGCAAAAGGAAATGTTTTTGTGATGTTTTTAACTATTTTAAATAAATTATGCAAAAGAAATAAAATAAAAATGAAATAAAATGGATTTAATGGGAAGTCAACGCATCTGAAGGCTGGGGTTTAAACAAAAAGGGAGGGAATTGACTGACGCGCTAATGGGTGGCTTGGATTGAATCTGGCATTTTCAAAATTAATCCTAATTAATTAAAACTAATTAACTGATAAGGGTTTAATCAAAGCATTTGGACCCTCCATCCATGCGCGAAAACTTAATCAAACGGCCCACATTTAAACTGGCCCCTAAACCCTAATTAAGAACCCTAACCATTTTCAGGTGACCGGAGCTAGCTCCGGTCATCTTCTCCGACAGACCATTCACCCTAACTTCTTCCCTAGGCTAAATCAAAACCTCTAAAGCTCCAAAAATGATCCCCTAACATCCCTAAACATAAATCCAGCATCAAATAACATTTATCACTCAAGATAATCAAGATTCGCATCAAAACGGAAAAATAATCAAAACTTTCAAAAGTTCAATACATGCTTGATTCTTAACCATTTTCAAAAGTAAACATATCAAGATGATCAGTGCATCATGTAGAAGTATTTAAGAATTTAAAAGAAGGTTTCTGGAAAAATTGTTCTTGATGATACCTGAGGTGAAGCTTTCTCAATCTGAGCTTTCTGGACTTAACCTTGATGTTAAACCACCCCTATGAACTCCTTGAAGCTTCTGAAATGCTTGAATGAGTCTTGTATGGCTTGGTTTTGGAAGTTCAGTTTTGACGAAGAAAGAATCATGTTTTTGATTTAGGAGGTTTCAAGCCATTTTGAGGGTTGCTTTGTGTTCTATGAGTGGTGTTGAGATGATTGGTGATGTTTGTTTTGAGGTTTGATGGCTAGTTTATGCAAATCGAAGAAGGGAAGTTTTTTGGTGATTTTGTGAATTCTGAGTTGTGGAATGATTCAGCCTCTAAGATGTTATGAAATGGGGTCTATGAGGAATGTATGTGAAGTCTTGATTGGTCAGAAGAGTGGTTGTGGCTCAACTTGATTGGTATGGGAGTGTAAACACCCCAAATTTTCCCTCGCTCATTCACACCATGGCTTGTGATTCTTTTCATTTTGCATAAGTTCAATCATATCATCTCATATTGCATTTTTTGCTTCATTGCATTGGTTCAAAGTCATCTGCACCTAGGGTTTGTGATCTGAGCCATCCCTAAGCTATCTGAACCACTCCAAAGGCCTTCAATCATCTCAAGAGGGTCCATGTATGTTCAAGCATCATATTATATCCTCCAAAGGTCAAGGAAGTCAAAGAATCACAAGAACTGAGAAAAGTATGGAAGCAGAGCCAAGCTTAACTGCACAGATGACCTAGAATTAGGGTTTTGGTTTCAGAGGCCATAACTCCAAAGTTTTTGGTCATTATTTTTTCTATTGGTTTCTATATGTTATAGGGATCATGCATACCAATTTTCATGAATAAATTCAATGGGGAAGGCATCTGATCACAAGATGACTTCTTGAGCAAGTCAGTGCAAAATCAGGGCATCTGAGGCCCCCAATCATCCAACCAAAGGATATTCTCCATCATTTTGAATGTGTGTGATCTTTATTTGATCTTAGAAGATGTTAGAAGTTCACAAAATTGAAGAATTTCAAGCCATTTGCAAAGTTGCCATTTTGGGAAAGTGACTTGTAATGTAAACTTGCCATTTTGGGAAAGTTTTTCAACCTCCTCTTTTTGATCCAAAAATGCTTCAAATGAAATATTCTTGGTCATGAAAGTTGTAGATTGGATCCTCCCATTTTCAAAAAGTACAAGAACTCATTCTAATTCATTTTAGAACAAAAGTTATGGCCTTGCAAAGTTGGACAAAATCACTTAATTTTCACTTTTGTGCCAAAGAGGAAACTTGCAAAAACACTTGCCAAAACCAAATGTGACCTCAAATCAACTTCTAACTATTACACAAACATAACACATTGCCTAAAACTCATAATTGGCCCAAGAATTTCCAAGTTTCATGACTTGTGCATGAAGAAATCAAGAAAGGGCCAAACTTGATAAAAATTGCAAAACCCCCCCATAAGCTTCAATCCACTTGCTGATTTGCCTACATCTCACTTCCATGGTTCTCCTTGATCACAGCTGCACCAGACATCCTTTGTCCTTGGACTGAACCATCCCATACCTCAAAGTACAACTTTGTTGACTTTTCTTTCAAGAAGGCCATACCAATCAGCATAGCCCACACCAACTCCACAGACCTATCACAGCTTGATATGTGGACAAAATGGAACTTAAAACACACAAGAAGCAAGCCTGAAACCACAACATCACCATAGTTCACAAAAAATCCCTCTTATGCATTTTCATTCGAAACTCTCAACAAAAACATCAAAGCTTAAAAATTCTTCCACCATTCATCTTCAAATCCATCACTGATCACAAACCACCCCTTACTTTGCCCTAAAAGCCACCACACACAAAATACAATTTTTTCCATTTTTGAACTGAGCTTCACTGAACTTCAAAGAAAGGACACAAACACTTCAGCAAAGCATCAAGGAAGCTCAAGGGAGGTTAGAGGAGGTTGTTTGCATCAAGCAGAAGGCCCAGACAGCTCCATTGGCAAAGCTCCATCTCAGGTATATTCTTGAAACTTTTTTCCAGAACTTGTTTCTTTAGTTATAGAATGGTAGAGTGTGTTCCACTGATCACAATGAACCTTGAATGGTGAAAAATGGTTGAGTTTTGAGTGTGTATGCATGTTCTGAAATTTTGTTCAGTTTTAGGTTTTTGTTCGAATCTTGTTGTTGATGAAAAATAAATGAAATATGATGCTGGATTCTTGTTCTATGGGGTTTGGGGATCATTTCTGGAGATTTAGGGGGTTTGATTTGGCCTAGGGAGTATTTTAGAAAAATCTCAGGGGAGAGGTGACAGGAGAAGATGACCGGAGGTCATTTCCGGCCACCTGAGAGTCATTACTGTTTTAATCTGGATTAGGGTTTAGTTTGAATGTAGAGCGTACTATTTCGTTTCCCGCACGCGTCCAATGGCTCAGATTGTCCCACTTAACCCTAATTTCCAATTAATTAAGTTAATCAGGATTAATTGATTATTTAATTGAGATTTATTCAGTTTGAATTGTAGCCACTAGATCACGCGCGTAGTCAACTCCCACCCCCTAGGTTTGAATCTTGGCCCTCATATCAGCAACCTCCCATTTAATTCAATTTTATTTTCTTTTTAATCCATTTTTCTTGCACATTTTATTTAAAATAGCAAATCATTTCTTAAAAATATTACTTTTTGCATCATACCTTAAAATATTTTTCTCTTTCTGAAAATAATTTTTATTTTATTTTTTTGCATAATTTTTGTATTTTAAAAATATTTAAATGTTTATATTAATTAGTTAATGAGAATTAATTAATTAAAATAGCATTTAAGTTTCTAAAAATCACAAAAAATTCACATTGCATTTTAATACATTTAGAAACATTATCAAACTCTTCAAACAAATTTCTTTTTGGTTCTTGACCTACTTTGATATTTTTCTTTGGAATTAAGGTTCTTAAAAGGCAATATTTTGGTCCTAACTTATAAAAATTCATTCTTCCTAACCATGAAGAGTTTGATGTTGATTCTTTTTGCATTTAATTCTTCATATCATGTAGTTTCTAGGGTAAAATTGGTTTGAATTTATCTTTCATTTTCAATTTGATGTGCATTTTTCCTTTTGAGGTGCCTTAAAACCCTAGCAAACTTAAGAAAATCATAACTCCCATTAGGTTAAGATTTAGGTCTCCTCCTTTGGACAGTGAACTTATGTAGGGTTAGGGTTCCTTTGATCCCATTTTCAATTTTTTATCTTGTCATTTGCTTCTGATTTTGAATTTTGCTTTGTGTCTTGTGCATAAACCCTAATTTCTTGCCTTCATTTGCATTCATCTCTCATATGCTTGCATTCCTGAACTTGCCATGACATTTTGTGAATTCAACTAACTTCTAAATCATCATAGGACATATTAGAATCATGTTTGATCTTTGCATCATTCATTTTCCATGTTATGCATTCATTCCATTTCATAAACTTTCATGAACTTTCATGGTTTATAGCATGCTTCATTTGCACCTTCATCCTTGTATGATCATCCACAACTCTTGACATGTGTTTGCTTTATCTCTTAGCATCATTAACATCATCTTTGTGCTTCTGGTTTTGGTTTGCACCTTTGCATCTTATCTCATTTCATTTCATTTCTCCTCTTGTCACTAACTTTTCAGGTGGTAAGTCATTGAGAAGTGAATTTGCCTTCACTTCTCATAATCTCTTTTCACCTCTCTTATGCATCATTTCTGCATTTTGTATTTGTCTAAGAGTGAGCTTGCTCATTCATGTCTCCTTATCACTTTCTTTCTTCAAGCAACTTATCTTCTTAAGTGAAGTAAGCTGACTTGCTTCTTTCTGCTTTTCCTCCTTCTATCTTTGCTTCTTCCTTGGTGGCTCATCTTGAAGATCTCTTGCAAGCCTCACAAACCCTAGGAATACCCAAGCATGATCACAATTAGGGTTTGATTAGTCCCCCCATTAGTTTTACCTTTGTGTCATCTTTGAGTCTTCTCTCCTCATCTCTTAATCAGGGACTAAACCCTTAAGGTTGTAAGGCTTTGTGATTAAGCTTATGCTTGTATCCTTATATTAGGATGGAGTGTATAACTTTAATCCTAAGTGTTAAACCCTTAATGTGTTTAAACCTTTTAATCAATTCATCTAATAATCACTAAGACATCAAGCTTGTAACTTGGGCCTTGCATTAGGGTTCTAATTCTTCCTTAACTGGTTAAGAAGGACTAACCCTAGTGTTAATGGACAAGTCCCCCTCAAGTTGTCTTACAAACCATAAAAATCACTTCTTAATCTTATCATTAACTAAAATCCACTTTAATAAAGGCCTTGTTTTGTCATGAGGTTAATCCCTAATCATGGATTAAGTTGAGGAGCCTTCCTCAGCTCAAATGTTCTCATCTATTATCCTTCTATTAGGATGGTGTAATGGGTCCATTAAATCCTTGATTATGGCTTGAGCTCATTACTTAACACTAAACAAAAACTCCAAAAACATCTAAATAACTACAAATAGGTTAATGATCTTAATCCTACATCATGGTGACTAAGTGTGAGGTGTTTACTTCATACTTAAGGTATTCTCATTACCCCTAATCAGAGGGAGGATGTGATGAGTTTACTAACCCTTGGTTTAGGCTTAAGCTCATTTTCTTATAACAAATTCAAAAAGCAATAAAAGATTGAAAACCCAAAAAACAAACAATAATCGTCTCCTCCGGGATTCTTTTCTCATCACCTTCACTCACAAACGAGAACTTGCTTCTTCTGTCTAATGCAAGACAGTTTGCACCTGAGCCAGACAGGTCATACACTTGAGCATAGACAAGTGAGCAGTTCACAAGCCAATTTATCTTTCAGTCTCTTTGAGTCGAACTACGGTGTTCTAACTTCCTCATTGCACGAGAGGATACGTAGACATAACTTAATAGTTATCGAACAAAAGTCTCTGTATATTCCCCCCTCTTCCAGCATTATTCTTTAAGCCTCATAGTCTTGAGCTTTACATTCTTTCCTTACACTGAGACTCTTTTATTTCACTTCACATTTCTTTTGCACTGACACTTGCATTCTTTTCCAGCTTTTGCACACAAAATAGCACTAACACTACCCCTTTAAAACACAAATCTTTCAAGCGTGGATCCCGTCGAGTACGGCGGACAATCTGGGTGCTAATACCTTCCCAGGTTGTAACCAACCCCCTTTCTCAGTTTCTCTGGTTCGCGACCGTCTTATCCATATCTTTCTAGGTTTATGCAGCATTACCTTTCCTTCGGGATAAAAATTCCTAGCTGGAGACTCTATTCATTCCTTTCTCTTTCGCCGACCGTTCGCGTCTGTACCCCTCTTAACATAGCCTCATTTGGTGGGAGCGACAGCTTGGCGACTCTGCTGGGGACCCTTATACTGTAACCAGGGCTTCTGGTTCTTTTTGTGGGTTCCTCCTAGCGCTTGTTTGATTTGTGTTTATCGGGGTGTTATGTGCTAATTGTGTTTATTTATCTGCTTTATTTACTGCTTTATGTACAGCTTTATTTATTGCTTTCTTTACAGTTTTTCATATTTCATACTGTCATTATCATTGCTGGATCTGGTTTCTGTTTTGGTGGGCGGGGTTCCATTGAGAGTTCAAGGTCCTATACCTGGGACCTAAGTGACACCTAGGCTAGAGTGGTTCATGTTCTTTCCCATTCCATTTCGGTCTGGTGCGGGAATATGAAACACGGTTCAGATGTGGGTTTCTTCTTGAGAACTTTGTGCTACAGATTTCCTGTAGTGCTAGGGCTATCTGGGAAGCCTGCTAAGTCTAGATGATCTTTATTATGACCTTCAAAAACTGAGGTGAATTAGAGGAGGATCTTTTATGGTTATTGTAAACATTGTACCTCCGGGTTAGAAGTGTTTATACTTCTCATAACTGATCCAAGTTTGAGGATCCTTGTTCTAGAACACTACCTGTGAGGGGGTTGGGCTGTTTACAGGTTTGCATGTACCCTTGGCCACATCATACCCTGTTTTTGTTTTGTTTAAGAGTACTCCACTTTGGACAGTTCTTGTGATTAACCCGGGACATGTGACTCTTTATTTGAGTCCCCCACCTTGGTTACTGGATTTCTGAACCTCCATCTGGACTTTCTTTGAACATACATGGACTTATATCAAGACAGATAATCAGATCCAGCTTGATCACAAACCCTTGCATATCATTTGCATATATCATCATTTGCATCATTTAACATTTGTTTTTTTTTTCAGGGTATCCACGTTATATCTGGTTTGGTTTTGACCCCTTCTTCTGCATAGACCTCTGCTTCATTAGTTATCCATTTCAGCTATCTTCATCATCACCAGCACCAGCCTGTCAGTGGCTCAATTCCAGCACATGTCTGTGACCTTCATCAGTATCAATCTTCAGTTTCTTCAGCAGCATTCATGGCTACTCCCATGAAAAGCAACATATCTTACCATTTCTTTGAACCTGTGTTGACTGGCATCAGGCAGGTCCAGTCACTTATCACACCTGACCACATCCCATTGTTTAGAGAGCATTATGGAGGTATACTGGATATGGTTATGGACCTTGACCCTTCTCAAAGGAGCATGATCTACACCTGCTTGCAGTTTTATGACCCTCCTTTGAGATGCTTCACCTTCCCAGACTTTCAGTTAGGGCCTCTATTGGAAGAGTTTTCCTCATTGATTGGAGTACCTATCAGGGGTGGAATCCCTTTCAACCCAGAAATGCCAGCTCCCAGCAATGGAGAAGTGGCAAAGGCACTATACCTGGAGCCTGCCTTGATTGAGCAAAGTATGACAACAAAGGCTGGGATCCCTGGTTTGCATTCGGATTTCTTGATTTCTCAGGCCATCCTGAAGGCCTCAGTGAGGGAATGGAAGGCAGTTTGTGCATTGTTGGCCCTCAGCATATATGGGGCTATACTGTTTGCAGATGAGCCCAAATTTGTCAACAAGAATGCCATCCATTTGTTTCTTCTGAGGAACCCAGTGCCTACACTGCTGGGAGACTTTTACTATTCCATCCATCAGAGGAATGAGAAACAAAGGGGGGAATTGGTGAGATGTTGTGCTCCTTTGTTTTACACCTGGCTGCTCAGACACCTACCTAAGTCAGATGCCTTCCTGAACCCTCACCAACAGAAGAATTGGGCCAAGAGGCTCATTGCCTTGACTTCAGATGATATCAGATGGTGCACCCAAAGCACCAAGGGCAAGGACATTATCACCAGTTGTGGACAATACCCAAATGTGCCTCTGATAGGAGTAAAGGGTTGCATCAACTACAATCCTTTGCTGTTTAAGAGACAACTGGGCTATGCTTTGGTTCACCCTCCCAGGGTGCAAGATTTAGCTGAGACCCTGTATTGTGAAGTAAAACCTAATTCAGCTGCTGTCAGACAAGCATCTTGGGCTTGGGACAACATCCAGACCAAAGGGATGGCTATTCTTGGAAGGTTTAATAATGTTGCTTCAGCTCAGTACTATGACTGGTCCCGTACTAGAGCTCAAATTAATGGAATGCCTTTTATCTTGGAGGACATACCTGGACCCTCTACAACACAACCTGCAGCAACTGTCAGCCTAGAAGAATTTGAGAAGCTGAAAGAAAGGAATGAGAATCTATCTCAAGCCTTGAAGAAGTCTCTTTGGGAAAGAAGTGATGGTCGTCTGGACATTGAGAGATTGGAGAAGCTCAGGGTGGAGCACCTTGCAAAAATTGAGAAGACAGAGGATTACATAAGGAAAGCAAGGGTTGGGGAACAAATATTGAAGAATGCTTGTAAAGAAGCCAAGATTCAGAAGGCTAGGACTGAACTCTATCTGCAAGAGAGTCAGGCTAGGTGGGTCAGGATCACTGAGGCCCATACACAAGAAGACCAGAAGACTCAAGCCAAGATTGAACAGCTAGAGGCCAATGAGAAGAAGTAGCAGGAAGCTTTGCTGGCAGCCCAGAAGGAGATTTCAAAGTTGAAGCTCAGAGCAGGATTGAAAAGATCAAAGGACCAGGACAGACATAAGAAGCTGACCACTGCCATTGCCACCAAGAACCTCCTCATCAGGACCCTTACAGAGCACCCAGCTGGTCCAGTAACTGAGGCACTCCTGAAGGAGGTCAGAGAAGATGAGTTTGGACTAGATGTCTGATTCTTTGCTTGTTGTTATTTCCATTTGATGTACTTTTTCTTTTTGATGTATTTTGACCCTCCATGGGCATATGTTGTAAAACAGACTACGTATTGTTCACCATTTGTAATATATTCCAGTTTGTTTTCATTTGAGGTTTCTTTTCTCAACAACATCAAACATCTTCCTCGAGGTCTGGAAAGGTCAAAACCAAGAACCTAACCGGATACCTTGGAAAACAAATAAGCATACTGCATTGCATACTAACTTTTGTCTTGTTTTGTAGGTTTTATAATTTTTGTTTCTAACTTTGTTGTGATCTCAGGAAACATTGCTCGTCGCCAAGTGTTCCCTGTCAACCGCGCGCACCGGTACCCGACTCGCAACAACCTTCCCGGTATTCAAATGGAACAAGTACAGCAGGATCTGACTGAAGTCAGAAATCGGATGGCTAATGAGAGAGTGGAGATGAGAAACCAGATGCCTCAATTCATGGCTGTGATGACTGGCTTGGCCCAGAGTCAGGAAAGGTTAAGAGAACTGGTGGAAATACAAACTCCTGAAGAGCCTCATCTTGGAACAGGAGGAACTAGTAACAATGAACGGGGCCAGCCTCGTATTGATCCACCAGTGTTTGGACCTCATCTGGATCCAGAAGCTAACATCCTGAGAAATGTGCAGGGTAATACTGCTGGGGGGAGAATCTTGCAGGAAGATCCCCAAGAAGAACAATTTACTGTTATGGGAGCTGGAGATGAAGTTTATGACAGGAGATTGGACGAAATTGCTGAGAAGTTGAGATCTCTGGAGTCTCAAAATTCTTTGGGCTTCGATGTGATGGACATGGGGCTGGTGGATGAGGTGAGAATTCCCCACAAATTCAAACCCCCATGCTTTGAAAAGTACAATGGTGCCTCCTGTCCTCGCACTCATTTGCAGTCTTTCCTGGGGAGACTAAAAGCCTATACTATGGATGAGAAGCTGTGGATGTTCTACTTTGAAGACAGTCTGACTAGGGCTTCAAGAGAGTGCTATTCACACTTGTCTAGAGCCACCATAAGATGCTGGAAGGATTTGGCTGAGGCTTTCATCCGACAATATTAATACAACCTAGACATGGCTCCCAATAGGACCCTTCTGATGGGAATGTCTCAATCTTCCCGAGAAAGCTTCAGGGAATATACCCAAAGGTGGAGACAGCTTGCTACTTCTATCCAACCACCCATGTCAGAAAGAGAAATGGCTGACGTGTTCATGAACACGTTGCAAGGGACCTACATTGATAGATTGGTTGCCTTCTCCTCTACCAGTTTTGCTGATGTGGTCATAGCTGGTGAAAGGATTGAAAGTCTACTAAAGATGGGAAAAATTTCTGACAGTGGTGCAAGTTCGTCCAGCAATCCCAAAAAGCCTTTTGTGGGACCCCGAAGAGCCGGTGAAACCAATTCCATTCATGCAATCAGGGGCAGACCTCAGTATGTTCACCGGTCGGTAGCAGTTGTTACTATTCCAGCTCCGATTCCTCAACAACCAGCATATCCTCAACAACAACAACCACAGTATCAACAACAAGTTCAGTATCCACAACAAAGAACCTACAAGAACAACAATAATAACCAACAACAGCGTCCTTTCCAACAAAGACCATCACAAGCAAACAGGGTAATTGACCCAATCCCAATGCCGTATGTTGCACTCTTGCCACAAATCCTGAAGCTCAACCTAGTTGAGTTAAGGACATTGGCACCTCCAGATCCCCTCAATCTCCCAAAGAACTATGATGCCAAAGCCATGTGTGCATTCCACTCAAACGCACCGAGGCATAATACTGAAAAATGCAGGGCCTTACAGATGAAAGTCCAAGACCTGGTAGACTCAAAAGCTCTCAACTTTTCACCTCCTCCAAATGTCACAAGGAATCCAATGCCCAGTCACAACGGGCCTAGGATTAATGCTATTGAGGAAGGCAAACTATCCACCTTAATCACCAGTGTTGCACAGATTCGAACACCTTTGGTTGAAATCAAAGCCCAGCTTTTAGAATGCCAAGTGTTCCCTGGGTGTGAGCTCGGCTGTGGGTATTGCAATATTGCAGTCAATGGGTGTGAAAGGCTGAGAGACGGCATAAATGGCCTTATTAAGGATGGTATCCTTCAAATTACGACAACAGTGCCTACAACTCCAACAATTCCTTCACCAACAATCGCAGATACTCCTACAACGTCAGCAACCATTGTTCCAACGGATTCTACTACAACTCCAACAACCGCTCAATCAATTACTTCAACGGATGCAAGTTCGGTCACTATTCCTTCTACAACTTCAACATCCATCCAGTCAATGGTACCTCCTACAACATCAGCAACAATTGATGAAAGCGTCTCAACGGTTACCATATACTATGACCCTGCAAATGTTCCTGCCAACAACTCACAAAATGCCACTCCTGTCAGAGCACCGGTTACCATATACTATGACCCACACACCATTGTGGTCCCTTCTATAGCTTCTATCAGTCCGGTTACTATCACAGTGCCTGGGCCAGTTCCTTACGAAAGCAATAGTGCCATCCCTTGGCATTATGGCTCAGATCTATACTACGAGGGGCAGAAAATCACTTTAGAATCATCAACTTCTTCACCTCAGATAGACAATGTGGGGGGAGGAGGAGGCTTCACTAGGAGCGGACGTCTCTTTGCCTCGCAAATTCCAAGACCCATTGCTGAAGCAGAAGCTGCTGCTAAGGCAAAAGGGAAGAGCATGATGCAAGAAGAACAAGTTGTCAAAGAAGCTTTGAAGACTCCTTTTGATCAAGAGGTTGATGAATTCATGAGAATCATAAAGAAAAGTGATTACAAGGTGGTAGACTAGCTTCACCAAACACCTTCCAAAATCTCCATACTATCGTTGCTAATGTGCTCCGAGGCTCATCGGAACGCACTATTAAAAGTCCTGCACGCAGCTTATGTGCCGGAAGAGATTACCGTCAATCAGTTAGAGGCTGTGGTTGGAAATGTTAACGCTAGTCATGGACTAGGATTTACCAACACTGATCTGACAACGGAAGGTCGCAATCACAACAAGGCTTTGCATATTACCTTGGAGTGTAAGGGGGCAGTTATTTCCCACGTACTGGTGGATACAGGGTCATCCCTCAACGTCCTGCCCAAGAAAGCCCTTGTGAAGCTGGAGTATGATGGATTGGCACTACGCCCAAGTAACTTGGTAGTGAGAGCCTTTGACGGTTCTAAAAGATCAGTTCTGGGAGAGATAGAATTACCAATAATGATTGGCCCACAGGTTTTCAAAACGACCTTCTTTCTGATGGATATACAGCCTGCCTACAGCTGTCTATTGGGTAGACCATGGATACACGCCGCTGGCGCCGTGACGTCAACCCTTCACCAGAAGTTAAAATTCGAGTGGGAGGGCCAAGTCATTACCATTTGTGGGGAGGAGGATATTTTTGTTAGCCAGCTGGCTACTTTCAAATACATTGAGATGGATGGGGAGATCCATGAAACCATGAGCCAAGGGTTTAAGGCCCTTAATATTAATGAAACATCTGCTGTGCTTGGGACCTCCATCACATCATATCAGCAAGCCCGGAAGGTTATTGAGGAAGGTACCGCCCAAGGCTGGGGCAAGTTGTTGCCCGTGGAGAAGAAAGAGGACCGATTCGGGTTGGGTTACAGACCAACTCGACAAGATCAATCAGAGGTTGCAATGGAGCCCAAATTTGTTAGCGGGGGGATGCTCACCCCGGATGCTGTGAACAGTTTGGAAGATGAGTCAGAAGACGAACGCAACCTGGAAAACTGGATACGTCCAAGGATCCCGGGGAACCAAGTCTCAAACTGGTCTTCCCAGGAAATTATAAGAGTTACTCCTGCAGAGTAATTATTATTTCCTATATTTTAAAGCATGCATTAAGTCCTGCATCTTGCCCAAGATGTCAGGACTCATTTTGTAATCGGGCCATCTTGTATTTTGTGCAAAGATCAATTAATGAATATCAGGACATCTTTTGCAAATGAGTCTTTTCTTTTTTCGCTCACTGTTTTTCATTTTTCACTTTTTGTACAAAAGTAAAATGGCAATGCTTTTCGAAATAAATAACTTCATTTTCACCTTTTTTCTAAATAAGATAAAACTGATCACTAAAATAAACCAATCTAAACCCTTGCAGAGAGTGCCCTCCAGACTGCACCGACAACAACACTACTATGACTTCGTATGACTTTGACAATCCAATCAATCAAGCTGATGAAGGGGTTGAAGAAGATTATGAGCTACCTGAAGAGCTAGCCAGGTTGTTGAGACAAGAGGAGAAGGTTATCAATCCTCATCAGGAGGAGGTTGAGACGGTTAATCTTGGTACGGAAGAAGACTTGAAAGAAGTTAAGATCGGGGCCTGCCTGCAAGATTTAGTAAAAGAGTAACTGATTGACATGCTTCGGGAATATGTGGATGTTTTTGCTTGGTCTTATCAGGATATGCCAGGGTTGGACACCGATATTGTTACGCACAAGCTGCCTCTGAAAAAAGATTGCCCACCAGTAAAACAGAAGTTGTGTTGTACTCGCCCAGATATGGCAATGAAGATAAAAGAAGAGGTACAAAAGCAGTGGGACGCCGGTTCCCTTGCCGTGACTAGCTATCCGCCGTGGGTTGCTAATATTGTACCTGTGCCTAAAAAGGGTGGCAAGGTGAGAATGTGTGTGGATTACCGGGACCTGAACAGAGCCAGCCCGAAAGACGACTCCCATTACCTCGCATTGATGTATTGGTCGATAACACGGCTCAGTTCTCGGTGTTTTCCTTCATGGATGGATTTTCAGGATATAATCAGATCAAAATGTCACCTGAAGACATGGAGAAGACAACTTTCATCACACCCTGGGGCACGTTTTGTTATAAGGTGATTCCATTCAGATTGAAGAATGCGGGTGCCACTTATCAACGGGCTATGGTAACATTATTCCATGACATGATCCACAAGGAAATTGAATGTTATGTGGATGACATGATTGCCAAGTCCCTCATAGAAGAAGACCACCTGGTGAATCTGTTAAAGTTATTCAAGCGTCTGAGGAAGTACCAATTGAAGCTAAACCCCAACAAATGCACATTCGGGGTGCGATCCGGTAAGCTGCTGGGATTTATTGTAAGTGAGAAAGGGATTGAGGTGGACCCTGACAAAGTCAAAGCCATTCAAGAAATGCCTGCACCGAAGACTGAAAAAGAAGTTCGGGGATTCCTAGGTAGATTGAACTACATTTCACGGTTCATATCTCACCTTACAGCAACCTGTGAGCCTTTGTTCAAGCTGTTAAGAAAAGAACAAACGGTCAAGTGGAACGAAGACTGCCAGAGGGCTTTTGACAAAATCAAGGAATACTTACAAGAGCCTCCGATCCTTATGCCTCCAGTTGAAGGAAGACCTCTAATCATGTACTTGACAGTATTAGAAGAATCGATGGGGTGTGTGCTGGGCCAGCATGACGAGTCTGGTCGAAAAGAGTATGCAATTTACTACCTAAGCAAAAAGTTTACCGACTGTGAACAACGTTACTCACTGCTCGAGAAAACTTGTTGTGCTTTAGCGTGGGCTGCTCGCCGACTAAGGCAGTATATGTTGACCCATACCACTTTATTGATCTCAAAGATGGATCCAGTTAAGTACATTTTTGAGAAGCCAGCACTTACCGAACGGGTTGCCAGATGGCAAATGATCCTCACAAAGTATGACATTCAGTACACCTCTCAAAAGGCCATCAAAGGCAGTATATTGTCTGATTATCTCGCTGAGCAACCCATTAATGATTACCAGCCTATGAGATTTGACTTCCCTGATGAAGACATTATGTTCATAAAAGCTAAAGATCATGAAGAGCCTATTCACACTGAAGGGCCCGACCCAGAAGAAGAATGGACTATGATGTTTGATGGGGCCGTTAATATGAATGGTCGTGGTGTTGGTGCAGTACTCATTACACCTAAGGGAGTTCACATTCCTTTCTCGGCAAAACTCACTTTTAACTGCACTAACAACGAAGCTGAATACGAAGCTTGCATTATGGGTCTTGAGGAAGTCATTGACCTCAGGATCAAGACTTTAGCTGTGTTCGGAGATTCAGCTCTGGTAATTAATCAAACCAACGGCAAATGGTACACCCACCAGGATCATCCGATACCCTACCGGGATTATACAAGGAGGTTATTGACTTTCTTCACTACAGTCAAGCTTGAGTATATCCCTCGAGATGAAAATCAGTTTGCAGATGCTCTGGCTACCATTTCATCCATGATCAAAGTTCAAGCTGCCAACTTTGTGCCTCAGATTTCAGTATCCAGACATGACAGACCAGCATACGTGTTCTCAGCAGATGTTGTTAAAGATGATAAGCCTTGGTTCCATGACATCAAACGCTTCTTAGAGGATCAAACATACCCACCTGGGGCATCTTCCAATGATAAGAAGACATTAAGAAGGCTGGCTGGTAGTTTCTTCCTAAATGCTGACGGTTCTTTATACAAGAGGAACTTTGATATGGTACTTCTCAGATGTGTCGATAGGGCAGAAGCAGACTTGTTAATGCACGAGGTACACGAAGGATCTTTTGGTACCCATGCTGGAGGACATGCCATGGCTAAAAAGTTGTTGAGATCAGGCTATTACTGGATCACAATGGATGCAGACTGTTGTGCCTATGCCAGAAAATGCCATAAATGCCACATTTATGCGGATAAAGTGCATGTGCCTCCCAATCCTTTGAATGTGATGTCTTCACCCTGGCCCTTTGCCATGTAGGGCATTGATATGATTGGCAAGATTGAACCGACTGCTTCAAACGGCCATAGATTCATCCTGGTAGCCATTGACTATTTTACCAAGTGGGTCGAAGCAGCTTCGTATGCAAACGTTACCAGGCAAGTGGTAGCCCGATTCTTGAAAAGAGACATTGTCTGTAGGTATGGAGTACCCGAGCGAATCATTACTGATAATGGTTCAAACTTGAACAACAAAATGATGGCAGAGCTGTGCCGGGACTTCAAGATCCAACACCACAATTCTTCTCCTTACAGGCCAAAGATGAATGGCGCTGTGGAGGCAGCTAACAAGAATATCAAGAAGATTGTACAGAAGATGGTGGTCACCTACAAAGACTGGCATGAAAAGCTACCATTTGCCTTGCATGGGTACCGTACGTCAATCCGAACATCCACTGGGGCAACACCGTATCAGCTTGTGTATGGTATGGAGGCAGTCCTACCTGTTGAAGTTAAGTTACCCTCTTTACGGGTATTGATGGATGTTAAACTAAACGAACCAGAATGGGTCCGATCCCGATACAATCAGCTGAGTCTGATCGAAGAGAAGAGGTTAGTTGCAATCTGTCATGGGCAGCTGTATCAGAAAAGAATGAAGAAAGCCTTCGATCAGAAGGTCAGGCTTCGGGAATACCAAGTAGGAGATCTTGTGCTGAAAAGGCTCCTCCCTCCTCATACAGACCACAGGGGCAAGTGGACTCCGAATTATGATGGTCCGTTCATAATAAAGAAAGTTTTCTCTGGTGGAGCACTGATGCTCAGTACTATGGATGGTGAAGACTTCCTGTCCCCTGTGAATTCAGATGCAGTTAAAAAATACTTCGCATAAATGACCCGCTGGACATAAAAACAGAATGTAAGTCCAGGCAAAAATAGGGCATCCCGGCGAGTCAAAAACAGAATAAAAGACTCGGGCAAAAATAAGGGAAAATAAATAAAAGATGTACACCCGCTGAGTTGAAAAGCCGCATTGGACAGCTCAAGCAAAAATGGGTATCCCGGTGGATTGAAAACCCGAAAGGGCGATCCACGCAAAATAAGGGAATAAGCGAACAACTGCATTCTGAATTCGTCCGCATCACTTACAACGTGGTGAGCTTCGAAAGGTTCAAGCCTCGGTCAGAATCAGCCTTCTTCAAAAGCAGGATGAGAAGAACGTCAATGTCATACAAGTCATAGCAAAAAGGCAAACACTGAAGCGTCATCAACATTGCCAGTATCTTTTTGTTTCTCAATTTTGTAACAATCTCCTCATTTAAGGGGATTTGTTTCTTTGACTGTACTGGCCAATTCAGGGCATACAAATCAATAAAATCAGATTTTCAGTCACGTTTCGTCTCGTACATTTTATTTTCGTTTGCAAAAATGTCTGATGTCCCTAATGTATTAATTGCATAAATACAAATGCGTCTTTTCTAAATTACATGCTTACAGGAAATATACTTACTCCCGGGAGTGTCCAAACTCCTATGATGAAATCTAGTAGGGGATACCTCAGAATACTTGTACGTTTCTGTGTCATACAGGGTTGCAGGTATTCAAAGTGCGACAGGGGGCATGAGAGTTTTTCCCCAGCAAGCTGTCAAATCACTATTTCCTCAACATGTCTTCCAAACAGCACCAGAGATGCTTTATCCCCAACTGAGTTGCCAGTCATCATTCCTCCTCAGCCAAGTGTCAGGAAGGGAACAATCTCCCCGCAGAGTCCCAGCCTCTATCCAGAAGAGCAATGCCTGAAGATCTCACAACAAAGTGACGAAATCTTCCACGGACCCCAGTTGGGCCCCTCCTCACCAAAAATAGGTCTATCAGTGACTTATTCCCCCAAGCAGAGTCATACATATCAGATCTACCCAGGATCTCACCCCCAGCTGGGATATCACTTCAAGCAGATCAGCCGGAGATCTTCTATGCAACGGGATCCAAATCCCGAATCGGTATCTTTTGCATAATCATAGCATTCTCATCATATTCTCCCCCCAGAGCGTAGCATTCCGTCTAATACGGAGCATTACGGAAAAAATCAAACATATTGCATAATAATAAGCCATGTGTCGAACCAAACGCTTGTAAATACTGACATTCCATCAACAATATACAAAATACTTCCCAAACCCCCCAGCAGAAAGCCAAAGCATCCACTTTGCACTCACAAATACAGATACATGTTCCTTTTTGCACTCGTCTGTGTCACCATTCCCCAGTAAAGTCGCCCGGACATTCTCTACAAACAGATACATATATATACACTTCCCTGACACCCGTCCGTGTCACCTTCCCCAGCATAGTTGCCTAAAAGAAACTTTGGGAACCAAATACTTTTTTATAATACACTTCTTCTGACACCCGTCCGTGTCATGCTCTCCCCAGTGAGTTGAACACTCGTATGTGTCTCACTCATGTTTACTTATTTCAGATACTCGTCCGTATCTTGTTTGCACCACTTATATTTCTTAGATTCGACACTCGTCCGTGTTCTTTGTTAACCAGTTGATACTCGTCCGTATCATCATCTCTGAACATGCATCAACAGTTGTTTCTACCGATACTCGTCCATATCATAGTCTTAAGGATGCTCGTCCGCATCTTTAATCTATACACAATGTCAAACACTTATACCTTTTTCTTGAATTTAGACACTCGTCTGTGTCTACCCTTCTCCAGAAAAGTCTCCAGCAGATCCCGATAAATTATTTCCTTTCTATCTGACATTCGTCCTATGTCATGATACTTCCGGAAGCCGTACCCTGCCAGGTGATCGTCCTTCACCTTTTGATGATCGTCCTTCATCATTCCTCCAGCGGAGTCTCCACTATTGGAACCCTTTTCTATCCGACATTCGTCATATGTCGTGGTATTTTAGCAGTCGTCCCCTGCTAGGTGATCGTCCTTCACCCTTCTGATGATCGTCTTTCATCATTTTATCCGATGGCCGCCCCCATCGTTGATCTTGTTATCCCGCATTCGTCCTATGTTGTGATAAAACCCCGAGAGCAGCCGTACCCTGCTAGGTGATCGTCCTTCACCTCTTGATGATCGTCCTTCATCAATGCTTATCTGATGGCCGTCCCCATCGTCGACCTTTTCATCCGACATTCGTCATATGTCGTGATACTTTCGGCAATCGTACCTTGCCAGGAAATCGTCCTTCATCTTAGATGATCGTCCCTCATCTTATCCCCAACTGAGCAGCCGTACCCTGCTAGGTGATCGTCCTTCACCTTTGATGACCGTTCCTCAACATTTATTTTCTTCGACCTGATGGTCGTCCCCATCATTGCCTCTACCTTTAATCCCCAGAGAGTCTTGTTACTTCAACTGATGGTCGTCCCTATCATAATACCTTCATTTCCCCAGCATGTTGGCCGCCCCCGTCATTGCTTTATCCCCAGCAGTCGTCTTCTGCTCGACGGTCGTCCTCCGTCGCCCGCACTTTATAATCATACTTTATTTCCTTTTACAGTCTATATCCATTTTCTTCTTCATCTAGTGAGTGCAAATCTTGGACTGTCTTTGATATTCAACCACAAGTTATCTTGTTTGCCTGTTAAGTCGTTGCTTACATCCTGCACAGCTAAATCATGCTTGAATAGGGGCAGTTGTAAACACCCCAAATTAGCCCTCACTCATTGTCGCTCCCGGGATTTTCATCCTAGTACAAACGCGAAAGTGGCGCGGAAAGGTTAGAGTCGCCAGCCAGACATTTTTATCCCGAATGAATGGGAAAGGTAATGTTGCACAAACCTGAGGAAGAAGGAAAGGACAAGGTCCTGTGAACCAAAGATCGTGGTTCAGGAGTCGGTTACGAATTGAGAAGGTATTAGCACCCCAATCCGTCCGCCGTACCCGACGGGATCCACGCTTGTTTGTTTGTTTCAAAGGGTGAGAAATAAGAATGCTGCTGAATAAAACCGCTAACTGGAATAGGAACTGAAATGAGAAAGGAAATGGAAAAGAAAATGGAAAAAAGGGGAAATGCAGGAAAAATAAAGAATGTGCTCGAACGGGCCCTACCCCACTGCCTACGTACCTCATCGGGAAAATGAGGATCAGAGTCGACGTAGTTCGCCTAACTAAGGCGGGAACTATTTGTTTGTGTTTTTTATGCTGGAACTGCGTATGTCTATGCTCAGGTGTTGCAGGCTCATCTAGCACGAGTGCGTTTACCGTCTTGCATGTGTGACAAGTCGTCGCGAGTTCGCGTTGTGAGTGAATGAGATGAGAAGAGAAGTTCCCGCAGGATAGTCGCTTGTTATTTATTTTTGTATTTTATGAGAAGTATTTTGAATTTGTTTGTTTTATAAAACAATCCCTTGATGAGACTTGTACATCATGATAGACGAGCCTACACCACTCCAAGATGGAATGAATGCAAGTGCTTCATGGAATAAGGCTATACACAAAGGATCCTTTCATTTATTTGTTAATTGTTTTTTTGGATTTTGTTTGAAGATGAGAAAGAATGACTCAAATTGCAAAAAGGAAAAAACTAAGGGGGACTAAGACACAACCCTAAGTTATTTATATTCAAAAGGGAGATCCTAATGGTTAGTGTGGTTTTCTAATCCTAAGGAAGAAAAGAGAGTTAGAAACTAACTTACTTCCTAAGGAAGGTAAGTTGTTTCTAAAGAACAAAAGGGAAAACCTATAAGCAAGCACCAAGTGCTAAGGCAAACACAACTATAATGCATAAGAGATAGGAATGAAGTGAGACCTACCTCAATCTTCCCCCTACAAAAGAAAATTTAGCATGACAATGCATATTGAAAGTAAAATCAAAGCATGAAAGCGATTAAGTACCATAAACGTCCTAGAATGGAACTATGGTTCAAAATAAGACCTAAGTATAAAGGTGAAGGTACCTAAAGGTTACATGACTTCTAAAGTCAGTAGCTACATGCTATAGGTCCCTAAGTATGCTAGGATACCTCACAAGATCAAACTATGTCAAACTATGTACAAAAAGTTCACCTAAGTTCACATAAATGCAAATTAGGGTTTATGGATGAAGTATGAATGCATATGGCTTACAAACATGAATTAATACATGAAATGAACATCAAAGTCAGTAATGAATGCTTATGAAGATGGATGAATGAATATACAATCATGGATGCAATGGATTAGGCATATGGGGCAATGAGAAGAAGATATGAGAAGAAACGAACAAAAATCGCATAAGATCGCGCATGATGAAAGTTAAGGAAGAATGGCATGTGAATATGCATGAAATGATTATGGGTCAGTAGCATACAAGGTATGAGATGCAATTAGAATGCATGAATAGACATTAGTGATTTCCATATATTCATGTTATTATTTAGAGGAGAAGAGAAGCTAGTTTAAGTTAAAGTATGTCCAAATAATTATGCACATTAAAGCCCCAAAACAAACCAAATGATTATGGTTCAAAAAATGACCTATGACTGGAATTAAAGACATACAAATGACCTATAATCAACTCCTAAAAGCTACCAAAAATCTCCTCAAGAAAATGGCATGAATGTCTTCTTAACATTTAGGTTATGCGACACATAAACACATGAATCAACCTAAGATCTAGGTGACATGGAAAAATAGCAAAAAGCCTTTAAAAATTATGAAATTAAATCCCTGGAATGATATAGTGATTATCTTACATGGTCCAAAAGGATTATATAAAATTATGCACCAAAGTGCCAAAACAATTCCTTGATTAGCAAGGTAACAAAGCATGATCACCAAAAACAACTCCACAAAGTGGATCAAAAAGGGCACTAAAAATTATGAAAAAATTGCCTAATGAGCATCAAAATGTCAAAAATTACAGTGATGAATCACATGCAAAAAATAGGTTTCACACCTATGGGGAAAAATCGATTTCGGTCCCTTATGCCAAAACACTCCTTTTTGGGACAGCTTATGATCTAAAATCCAAATAAATTATTGAAACCACCCAAATCTAGAAACAAAAAATATGAAAAATTAATTAAGAGGATAAGGATCACTCATGAATTTTTCTAGAATTTTATCACACCTAAAACTATGTCTAATAATTGCGACGAAACGGGCAAAAAATGGTGATTTAAGGGAAAGCGAAAGGAAGCGAATTCTCTAATCCGTAACCTAATCCCTAAACTCCGAAATCGACACATATCAATATATATCACAAATAAATCCAATGCCTCAGGTGGGAGGGCTTAGTATGCACCTTAAGTTATATGATCCTAAGTCGAATACAACTAGAATGATGCATTAAAGTAGAGAATCGAGATTACTTACTTGGTCGAAGTGCCGATTCTTTCACATAAAAGAAATCCAAAAAACTTCAAGCCAAGCCTTGTAATCTCCCATGAGCAAAATAAATACTCATCTTCCATAATTTCTTTGTGAAGATCCCCCATAATCGAAACAAAAACAACGGCACAAAGTATCATTTGAATCCAAAGGTATCCCACAAATAAAGTGAAATACCAACCAAACGACCGTCGTTAAGATCTTTGCGAGAACCGAATGAAGAATCGACGAAGAAATTGCGAATCCGAAGAAAGTGAGACGCGATCATGAACGGAGGAGAGGAGGAGAGGCCGCGCGGCTGCCGGTGGCGGAAGATGGTGGTCTTACGGTGGTGAAGTTGACCGGAGGTGGTGGTTCGTGGCGGCTCGGCTACCGGAAGCTTGATCGGAATTGTTGTGTTCTTGAGTTCTTGATGAAGTTGTTGTTGTGTTCTTGAGAAAGAGTTGAGAGAATGAAATTTGATCCTTTAGAGAGGGTTTGTGAGAGTTTTTTGGTGTTTGTAAATTATTATTGAAGTTATGAGACAAATTGTGGGTCAAAAGAATATATAGTGGAGTGTAAAATGAAAGGCAAAAGGTAGAATTTCGGCTTAAGTGAAAATAACAATATCTTCGGCAAGAAATTTCGACTCTGAACCTTCCACAACATCGTCCGCCTCTGAATCATGGTTGCAATGAAAAAATAACGAACGTCATACGATCAAAATCGAGTGCGATCGATACGTTTAAGCAGCATGACGTCACTGAATAAGTTGTTTTTTCGGCTTATTTGGTGTCCGCTACTCGAAAATGTGACGAGGTCAACCTCTTCGGAGCATAATCTCGACTCGACTTTGTCAGCAAAGTTGTAGATCTATGAGTCAGTGACCTGGTGTTAAAATCTAAGCTCAACCGGACAAACGAAGAGGGAGATATGAATTTTCTCGTGAAACCACTTTCAGCCTTTTTCTTCGGTTCAGCACTTCAGTTTTGTGAAATAAACCAAAACGATAATCTTTGGAGCACCGTTCAAACTCGCATTTGTCTTTGAACTTGAAGAGGATAAAATTTTTGAACCAACGCTTCAAGAACGGGTGCAATCCAATGAAAATTGACCGAGTTATGAATTTTACAAAATCTGACAGACAATGCAGTGCATCAAAGAACCTTATTGGTAATTCGCATTTTCGAGATCCTTCCGCTTGGACCGAACCAAAACTGAATTCACATAATGAAGATAACATCTAAACGGAATTTTAGGCACCGAAATGACATCAATTCGATAAACAATCCAAGAGTTATGAATTTTTTAGTGTTCAAAACTCACCGGTTCAGCACTGTTTTTCACTATGTCGACTCTAAAGACTCGCACATTCTGAGATCTTCTTCAAAGAATTAGTTCTCGGCCAAAACTCAAAAGTTGGAAAGGATATCAAGACGGAACTTTTGGCATATGAATCTCTCAGACATGTTTACCCAATAAGAAGTTACAAACTCTTGAATACCGCTAGCACAGTTAATCGGCGAAACCGAAATTTCAGAAACAAATAAATCCCGCCATTTTCCTTGATGAATTGGCCTCCGAGCCGAACACAAAAGTTATAGAGAATAATGAAACGGTCTAAACTATTGAGTTTCAAGCCAAAATGAGTTTCCGAGCATAAGTTACAACTTTTGCAAACTGCACCATAAAACTGATATTCAGCTTAAACTCCTCTGAATCAACCGAGAACTTTTGGCTTCTTCTGAGATTATTGTGCACGTGCCGCATGAAGAAATAAAGGTCAATCGCAACCTGTGAAAGCTCAAATGGAGATGTATGTTCATGTATGTTTATGATGCAATTGTGATCTAAATGCAATGCAATGTATGAAAGGATATGCTAAATGGCATGAAAATGAGAGGGCAAATTTTGAGGTATTACAGCTGCCCCTATTCAATCATCTGCAGACCTGAACAAATAATTACAACAACTTTTAGACGTTCAAGGTATGGAGTGATTGAATACTCGAATAAAACCTGAAAATTTGAACTCAGGATAACAGGAATGCCACCTGCCCATTTATTTATTTATATTTTTTTGTTTTTGACCTCTGAATAGGTAGCGAAAAAGAACCAGGTGGAAATATCCTGGGAAGAATGCCATCCTCGAATGACCACTCACACGGGATCCTCGGATCCAGTACTGAAACCCTTCTCGAATAGAAATTCAATGGTATACCGGCCGCAGGCGATAACCATCAACAACAAAGACTGACCTCAGACAGACTTTGCAAACGAGACAAACTGACCTCAGTCAATAAGCTCAAGAAGTGAACTACTATCCTCGAATAATAGCCACACAAAACAAACAAGACCAACCGCAGAAGGACTTGAAGAAAAGAAATGCCATCCTAGAACGACAATCCAAAAGATCCTCGGATCTAACACGAAACCATCCTTGAATGGAGACGTAAAGGTATACCAGCCTCGACTGATAACCAAACACAAAGCTGACCTCAGACAGACTTTGCAAAAGAGACAAACTGACCTCGATCAATAAGCTCAAAAAGTGAACTACTATCCTCGAATAATAGCCACACGAAACAAAAACAAGACCAACCGCAGAAGGACTTGAAGAAAAGAAATGCCATCCTCGAATGACAAATCAAAAGATCCTCGGATCTAACACGAAATCATCCTCGAATGGAGATGAAAAGGTATACCAGCCTCGACTGATAACCAAACACAAAGCTGACCTCAGACAGACTTTGCAAAAGAGACAAACTGACATCGATCAATAAGCTTAAAAAGTGAACTACTATCCTCGAATAATAGCCACAAACAACAAGACCAACCTCGGAAGGACTTGAAGAAAGGGAATGTCTTTCTCGAATGACAATCCAAAAGATCCTCGGATCTAACACGAAACTATCCTCGAATGGAGAAGCAAAGGTATACCAGCCTCGACTGATAACCAAACACAAAGCTGACCTCAGACAGACTTTGCAAAAGAGACAAACTGACCTCGATCAATAAGCTCAAAAAGTGAACTACTATCCTCGAATAATAGCCACAACAACAAGACCAACCTCGGAAGGACTTGAAGAAAAGAAATGCCATCCTCGAATGACAAATCAAAAGATCCTCGGATCTAACACGAAACCATCCTCGAATGGAGACGCAAAGGTATACCAGCCTCGACTGATAACCAAACACAAAGCTGACCTCAGACAGACTTTGCAAAAGAGACAAACTGACCTCGATCAATAAGCTCAAAAAGTGAACTACTATCCTCGAATAATAGCCACAAACAACAAGACCAACCTCGGAAGGACTTGAAGAAAGGGAATGCCATCCTCGAATGACAATCCAAAAGATCCTCGGATCTAACACAAAACCATCCTCGAATGGAGACGCAAAGGTATACCAGCCTCGACTGATAACCAAACACAAAGCTGACCTCAGACAGACTTTGCAAAAGAGACAAACTGACCTCGATCAATAAGCTCAAAAAGTGAACTACTATCCTCGAATAATAGCCACAAACAACAAGACCAACCTCGGAAGGACTTGAAGAAAGGGAATGCCATCCTCGAATGACAAATCAAAAGATCCTCGGATCTAACACGAAACCATCCTCAAATGGAGACGCAAAGGTATACCAGCCTCGACTGATAACCAAACACAAAGCTGACCTCAGACAGACTTTGCAAAAGTGACAAACTGACCTCGATCAATAAGCTCAAAAAGTGAACTACTATCCTTAAATAATAGCCACAACAACAAGACCAACCTTGGAAGGACTTGAAGAAAAGAAATGCCATCTTCGAATGACAAATCAAAAGATCCTCGGATCTAACACGAAACCATCCTCAAATGGAGACGCAAAGGTATACCAGCCTCGACTGATAACCAAACACAAAGCTGACCTCAGACAGACTTTGCAAAAGAGACAAACTGACCTCGATCAATAAGTTCAAAAAGTGAACTACTATCCTCGAATAATAGCCACAACAACAACACCAACCTCGGAAGGACTTGAAGAAAAGAAATGCCATCCTCGAATGACAAATCAAAAGATCCTCGGATCTAACACGAAACTATCCTCGAATGGAGTAGCAAAGGTATACCGGCCGCAGGCGGTAACCAGAAACACAGAAAATAGGACAAGATGGAACAGGATCGTTGTACATAAACGAGAGCCCAAGCAAACAGGACCGTTGTACAAAACGGGAACCTGCGACGCGACTGCTGTACCAAACAAGACGCGGAATAAATGACCAACATTGACTTGAAAAGACAAGGATGTCAGAAAAATGATGTTGGTATCCTCTGTGTGGAGTACTTCAGGTTGAGAAGATGTTGTATATACCTCAAAACTAGCCCATGCTGGCATGCATATGTTTGGACTTATGGCGTAATGCTCCATGATGATGGAAATGCTACGCTTTGGAGGATGCAAATGTAATGATGATTACTAAATGCAAATGCAAATGAGATCTCCTGAAAAGGAGACTGCAAGTATCCCAAATGGCTTGACTGGGGAGGAATAGTGATCACTGCACCGATCTGATCCATCCTGATGAGGAAGAGACAACTCTGCGGGGAAAGTTGTCAATAATACACCGGCTCCGAACAGCCGCCACTGCCAAAAATAAATTGGACTTTGAGATTGGAGCGCCAAGACCCTGCTGGAGATGGACCCTTCTTGAACTCTGGTGGGGAACCAAAGACATGATACTGCTGAGGAAGCAACTGCTGGGGAGGCAAAACACTCCTTATACTGCTGAGAATTGCCCCTGTCTGAAGGGAAACTTCTGCTCGGGGATGACACCAACCTTCTGCTGCCTTGCTGGGGGGAGATTTCAACTTCCAACTCTACTGGGGATGATGGAGGATGTCAATGATGAAGCTTCCTGCTGAAGATAAGAGTTTAAGTTGCCACTTGCTGGGGATAAGAGATAAATCCTCTCATGTTGGGAATGAGAGATGTAAGGCGTCATATGCTGGTGATGAGAGACGATGATACCCTTCTGCCCAAGAAGTAACTTTCACTTTGCTACACAGCTGGAGAAGGGATTGTCTAATGAGACTTGCCAAGGAACTCTGATCAATGAAGCCTGCTGATTAAACAACTCTCGAAGTATTATGCTGACAGTGGCTTTGCTTCCAGCCTCTGGGTTGATAGATCACCAACTAATCATGAGTGAACAATGGTTCTCTGAAATTTTCAACTCGCTTCAGACTAAGGTCCATCGGAAGAAAATGTCTCAAAAGGATTTTACAGAAAATATGACATACGAAATTCCTCAGTGTCTTCAAACTCTTGGAGAGATTCGTTGGATCTCGAAACAACTGCCCCAGATTGCCTGATATGAAAGAAATTTGCCTCGCGAGGATTCATGAAAAACCTCATATCACCGTGAAATATTCTGCCCCAGTATTTTTACCTTTGGATAGATGCTTTGGATTTACCGTCTTCGGGAAAAAGTGACTTCTCATGCTCTTGTGGTGGCCTACCCGGTACAAGTCTTGAAGTGATCACCTCTGAATGACTGTGCTTTGAAGAAAACACCCAGATCAACTATTCTTTGAGAGATTGGATCTCGAAGTGATTGCCCCAGTTTGACTAAAATTTGAATGTATGCCTCAGACTAATGGCTCTTTGAGAGATTTGAATCTCGAAGTGATTGCCCCAGCTTGGCTGAATTTTGAAGAGATTGCTCGACATGATTGCCCCAGATTAATTGGATCTTGCTACGACTGTTGGGAAAGTCCCTACTCAATGGAGTTTTTTTTTGGAAAATTACATCTTCATAGATTGTCCTTCGGAAGTTTCAGACTTCTCAACTTGGCAAGATTAAGCTTCTGGACTGAAGTTTCATGTGTGAATTTTTATGATGTCTAACAAATATATGCAAGCAGAAAATGTTTATTCTAAGAATGAAAATTCTAATGCAACACACATGTCAATCTTGAAGTTTTACTGAAAAAGATGTCGCAAACCTTTGTGAGCGAATCATTGGTTAAGATTCGACATTAATTTTTTTTTTGAATAATAGAAAGCATGCACATGCAACACCAACAAATATTTTCAACACCACTCATAGGAGTCAGGAACGCGGTCTCGTGGTAGTACGCTCTCAAAAATAACCCTGTTTCAGTTAGGACTTTTGAGGGTTGTATTGTGGCCTGGTTCACGGTTATAGAAACAAAAGATATAGGCTCGAAATTTATTTGTGCCCACCCATCTTCGTGATGTTCTCCATTCTCATTTTCAGCTAGCTTTCACAAGCGTTCACCTCTCAAAAAGGGTTTTGTGATGGTTGAGGAACCAATTACACTAACGGTGTAAGCACCAAATAGGTTGTTGTTGGGAGTCAGTCACCCCTTAGTCTTTCGTGTCTGTGCCACACGACTTTGTTCTTGTTTGAGGATCGTTCTTGTGTAATCCTTTTCGTTTTTCACTTTTGCATTCTTTTTCTTATCCCTAACTTTTGCCTGCACTAATTCTTGTGAATCTTTGATTGTGAAGTCCAGCGGGATGCCCTAATTTTTGCCTAAGTCACTTGTTTTCAAGTTTCGACTTAGCGGGCTTTTTCATTCTTTTTTCCTTCTTCTTTTTTGAACAAACCGTGTGACACTGTTTGTCTTGATTGCTTTGAAAGGGTCGTGACTATCTCACTTTTTAGTTGATGAGGGATAACCATTGTGGTTTCCGATCTCTTGACCTCTTGCTTGGGATAACCATTGTGGTTTCTGGTTATTGGACCTCTTGATTTGGTAAAACGAAAGGTAACGGATCCTCAGATGTACACTCCTTTTTAAAATTTGAACGCTCGGTCAAACTAACTGACGCCTACCCTGCCCCTGGGTTAAGTGCAAAGGTTTTTTCATGCAAAAATAAACTTCTACTTCAAGGCTCAAATGGGTTGGCGAGGGTCTATCTCCCTTATATCTCCGGTGTTTAGGATTTGAAACAATGCCTGTACATCGTCAACAGGGTCTTTCTCAAAAGAGAACAATTAGAGATTCATGCATTTTCATTTTGTCATCCTCCCTGATAGAGTTTAAGCTCAACAGTTGGTATTGCAATGCACATACACAAAATCATGAGTGAATACGAATGGATTACTTCAAGAAAAACATGTGCATTTTATTATGGTTATCATTCAAAAACAAATAAGTTTCATGCATGCATACAAATGTTTAAACAAACAATATAAACTATAAATGGAAACACAGTAAAGAAGCTGAACATTTCCGTCATTGAGGAGACTTGACTCCGTCTGGACTTATTGCTTATGAAGATGCCTTTGCAAATTGGGAGACCCATTTGATGAGGAGACTTCAATATGTGAGCAGACTTTCTGGCATGATGACCTTTGAGTCGATCAACTTCGGGACCTTGTCTTCACCTTTGCCTCTGAAAGACTTGCAACCTTCAATTAAAAGGTCGGGTGCCCCAGAATGGTAATCATACTTGGCATTGAAACCCCAAAGGAAGCTTTGTCGGAGATGATCCTGATGCAATTAGTTCAACCACTCCGAATTTGCGTAAATGAGGAAACTTGTTGCACGTACGTCATCAGAATATGATCAAACTTCTTCTCAAGTTGTTTTGGCCTTTACCCGTATTCTCTGGCCCTAGGACTCTCTTGGGAAGCTGAGGTTGGATGCTGACAACGACATCTGGAGGGAAGAGGTTGATAAAGTTAATAGATAAGGTTGCTCGGAAAGATCTTGCACGATCTCCTGCCTACGTATCTCCATTGACCAATGGAGAATCAGAGCAGCGTAGTTCCCCTCACTAGGGATGAAAATAACTTCGTTCTCAATTTCCATAACCAAGCTCATCTGAGACTTTATCTGGTTGACTTCCTATTTCCGCAGTTTTTGGTTCTGAAATAAAGCTTATACCTTTGCCCTGAATTGCCCCAGTTGGGTCTTCCTTTCGGTTACCTCCGCCCGGAGTTGCTTCAAATATATACTTTGATGACTGTGATTCAAGTTGTCCATTCTGATGAGAAGTCAAGTCAGGAAAAGAATCTGTCTCTGAACACCTGTCAAGAATGCAAGGATGTATGCAAATGCCATGTTCAATTATTTCTGAGGAATCTATCTGCTTTGATTCAAGTTTTGATACAAAAAAATCCAACAACATGATTCAGATATGTGATCCACAGAAATAATTAAACATGTGTGCAGAAATGCTATGATGTCATGTATGCAACAGGCATGTGATCAATGATCCGATGTTGGTGTCGGTGTTGAGAAATGATTCAAGTGTCCGAATAGAACCATAATAGTAGCACCATCTCTGTATAGAACCCCATAACTGAGAACCCAATAACTGTAAAACTGGATCACATAATAGCATAATCACTGATGGTGTTGAAGCTAAACAATGAGCCAAGTGTCTGTGGAGAGTCATAATAGCAGTCACAATATCAGGGTCACCATGGTAATCACAGTAACAATCTCTCTGAATAGAAATCCCGGATCTCAGAATCAAAGAACCATATAGCACCAGATAATATCATAAAACAACACTAGCAAAGCGGGTATGTTGAAGTTTAGGGTTCCTGCAAACCTGTAAACCCCTCCCAATCTCACGGGTGTGCTACTCGGGTCAACATCACGGACTCTCAAAGCCGAATAGCAATAATACGTTCACCATTTCCGAGAAATGGCTCAAGACCAAATCAGGGAATCGGTTTGGCATTATGTACTACTCAGGGAGGCCTCAGCTGAGTCCAAGGAAACAAGCATCCCTCATAAGACCTCAGCTTCAAGCACTGAATCGAGAAACAATAAAACATTCATCCCGAAGGGTACAATACTACCGTCATACGAACAGTTTTCCTTGACTAGATTCCTATGAGAGAACCAGGCCATCCTATGCGAGTTCCCAGTGGGCCCTCGGATGCGAGTGGGTTTGCCAACAAATGTGGTCTGCCACTGTCATCACTGGAGAGGGTTGTTTCCACTAAGGTTCTCAATGATCGGTCCCCAGCTGCACATAACTATCAAGGTCGTATTCCGAAGTGGGGGCAAAACCCCCACACGAGATAGTTCCAAGAAGGTCGCAACCTGGGTGTGGAACACATTGCTACCCATCATGATGAGATACCATGCGAGTACAATGTGTCCATGCTAATCCTATGGTGCACTCAAGCCGGGTATTTGGCTTATCTCACAGTAACTCCCAACCCACAGAAAAAATGAAAACCAGCATAGCCAGATAGTCCAGTATAATATGATGTACAGAAAATAAAATACTGAAAGCGGTAAATAAATGCGGTAAAGTAAAGTTGTAAAGAACTGTAAATAAAAACAGTAAAGCTAAACTAAAGCACACAACAACAAACAAATAAACACCTAAAGAAACAAAACCAAACAGGCGCTAGGATTGACTCTACAAGGGAAACCGGAAGAATCAGGTTTGTCCCCAGCAGAGTCGCCAGCTGTCGCTCCCGGGATTTTCATCCTAGTACAAACGCGAAAGTGGCGCGGAAAGGTTAGATTCGCCAGCCAGAAATTTTTATCCCGAATGAATGGGAAAGGTAATGTTGCACAAACCTGAGGAAGAAGGAAAGGACAAGGTCCTGCGAACCAAAGATCGGGGTTCGGGAGTCGGTTACGAATTGAGAAGGTATTAGCACCCCAATCCGTCCGCCGTACCCGACGGGATCCACACTTGTTTGTTTGTTTCAAAGGGTGAGAAATAAGAATGCTGCTGAATAAAACCGCTAACTGGAATAGGAACTGAAATGAGAAAGGAAATGGAAAAGAAAATGGAAAAAAGGGGAAATGTAGGGAAAATAAAGATTGTGCTCGAATGGGCCCTACCCCGCTGCCTACATACCTCATCGGGAAAATGAGGATCAGAGTCGACGTAGTTCGCCTAACTAAGGCGGGAACTATTTGTTTGTGTTTTTTATGATGGAACTGCGTATGTTTATGCTCATGTGTTGCAGGCTCGTCTGGCACGAGTGCGTTTACCGTCTTGCATGTGTGACAAGTCGTCGCGAGTTCGCGTTGTGAGTGAATGAGATGAGAAGTGAAGTTCCCGCAGGATAGTCGCTTGTTATTTGTTTTTGTATTTTATGAGAAGTATTTTGAATTTGTTTGTTTTATGAAACAATCCCTTGATGAGACTTGTACATCATGATAGACGAGCCTACACCACTCCAAGATGGAATGAATGCAAGTGCTTCATGGAATAAGGCTATACACAAAGGATCCTTTCATTTATTTGTTAATTGTTTTTTTGGATTTTGTTTGAAGATGAGAAAGAATGACTCAAATTGCAAAAAGGAAAAAACTAAGGGGGACTAAGACACAACCCTAAGTTATTTATATGCAAAAGGGAGATCCTAATGGTTAGTGTGGTTTTCTAATCCTAAGGAAGAAAAGAGAGTTAGAAACTAACTTACTTCCTAAGGAAGGTAAGTTGTTTCTAAAGAACAAAAGGGAAAACCTATAAGCAAGCACCAAGTGCTAAGGCAAACACAACTATAATGCATAAGAGATAGGAATGAAGTGAGACCTACCTCAATCTTCCCCCTACAAAAGAAAAGTTAGCATGACAATGCATATTGAAAGTAAAATCAAAGCATGAAAGCGATTAAGTACCATAAACGTCCTAGAATGGAACTATGGTTCAAAATAAGACCTAAGTCTAAAGGTGAAGGTACCTAAAGGTTACATGACTTCTAAAGTCAGTAGCTACATGCTATAGGTCCCTAAGTATGCTAGGATACCTCACAAGATCAAACTATGTCAAACTATGTACAAAAAGTTCACCTAAGTTCACATAAATGCAAATTAGGGTTTATGGATGAAGTATGAATGCATATGGCTTACAAACATGAATTAATACATGAAATGAACATCAAAGTCAGTAATGAATGCTTATGAAGATGGATGAATGAATATACAATCATGGATGCAATGGATTAGGCATATGGGGCAATGAGAAGAAGATATGAGAAGAAACGAACAAAAATCGCATAAGATCGCGCATGATGAAAGTTAAGGAAGAATGGCATGTGAATATGCATGAAATGATTATGGGTCAGTAGCATACAAGGTATGAGATGCAATTAGAATGCATGAATAGACATTATTGATTTCCATATATTCATGTTATTATTTAGAGGAGAAGAGAAGCTAGTTTAAGTTAAAGTATGTCCAAATAATTATGCACATTAAAGCACCAAAACAAACCAAATGATTATGGTTCAAAAAATGACCTATGACTGGAATTAAAGACATACAAATGACCTATAATCAACTCCTAAAAGCTACCAAAAATCTCCTCAAGAAAATGGCATGAATGTCTTCTTAACATTTAGGTTATGCGACACATAAACACATGAATCAACCTAAGATCTAGGTGACATGGAAAAATAGCAAAAAGCCTTTAAAAATTATGAAATTAAATCCCTGGAATGATATAGTGATTATCTTACATGGTCCAAAAGGATTCTATAAAATTATGCACCAAAGTGCCAAAACAATTCCTTGATTAGCAAGGTAACAAAGCATGATCACCAAAAACAACTCCACAAAGTGGATCAAAAAGGGCACTAAAAATTATGAAAAAATTGCCTAATGAGCATAAAAATGTCACAAATTACAGTGATGAATCACATGCAAAAAATAGGTTTCACACCTATGGGGAAAAATCGATTTCGGTCCCTTATGCCAAAACACTCCTTTTTGGGACAGCTTATGATCTAAAATCCAAATAAATTATTGAAACCACCCAAATCTAGAAACAAAAAATATGAAAAATTAATTAAGAGGATGAGGATCACTCATGAATTTTTCTAGAATTTTATCACACCTAAAACTATGTCTAATAATTGCGACGAAACGGGCAAAAAATGGTGATTTAAGGGAAAGCGAAAGGAAGCGAATTCTCTAATCCGTAACCTAATCCCTAAACTCCGAAATCGACACATATCAATATATATCACAAATAAATCCAATGCCTCAGGTGGGAGGGCTTAGTATGCACCTTAAGTTATATGATCCTAAGTCGCATACAACTAGAATGATGCATTAAAGTAGAGAATCGAGATTACTTACTTGGTCGAAGTGCTGATTCTTTCACATAAAAGAAATCCAAAAAACTTCAAGCCAAGCCTTGTAATCTCCCATGAGCAAAATAAATACTCATCTTCCATAATTGCTTTGTGAAGATCCCCCATAATCGAAACAAAAACAACGGCACAAAGTATCATTTGAATCCAAAGGTATCCCACAAATAAAGTGGAATACCAACCAA
This sequence comes from Lathyrus aphaca, assembly GCA_963966055.1. Taxonomy (NCBI): domain Eukaryota; kingdom Viridiplantae; phylum Streptophyta; class Magnoliopsida; order Fabales; family Fabaceae; genus Lathyrus; species Lathyrus aphaca. The sequence goes on from OZ014523.1 coordinate 170,956,761, forward strand.
ACGACCGTCGTTAAGATCTTTGCGAGAACCGAATGAAGAATCGACGAAGAAATTGCGAATCCGAAGAAAGTGAGACGCGATCATGAACGGAGGAGAGGAGGAGAGGCCGCGCGGCTGCCGGTGGCGGAAGATGGTGGTCTTACGGTGGTGAAGTTGACCGGAGGTGGTGGTTCATGGCGGCTCGGCTACCGGAAGCTTGATCGGAATTGTTGTGTTCTTGAGTTCTTGATGAAGTTGTTGTTGTGTTCTTGAGAAAGAGTTGAGAGAATGAAATTTGATCCTTTAGAGAGGGTTTGTGAGAGTTTTTTGGTGTTTGTAAATTATGATTGAAGTTATGAGACAAATTGTGGGTCAAAAGAATATATAGTGGAGTGTAAAATGAAAGGCAAAAGGTAGAATTTTGGCTTAAGTGAAAATAACAATATCTTCGGCAAGAAATTTCGACTCTGAACCTTCCACAACATCGTCCGCCTCTGAATCACGGTTGCAATGCAAAAATAACGAACATCATACGATCAAAATCGAGTGCGATCGATACGTTTAAGCTGCAAGACGTCACTGAATAAGTTGTTTTTTCGGCTTATTTGGTGTCCGCTACTCGAAAATGTGACGAGGTCAACCTCTTCGGAGCATAATCTCGACTCGACTTTGTCATCAAAGTTGTAGATCTATGAGTCAGTGACCTGGTGTTAAAATCTAAGTTCAACCGGACAAACGACGAGGGAGATATGAATTTTCTCGTGAAACCACTTTCAGCCTTTTTCTTCGCTTCAGCACTTCAGTTTTGTGAAATAAACCAAAACGATAATCTTTGGAGCACCGTTCAAACTCGCATTTGTCTTTGAACTTGAAGAGGATAAAATTTTTGAACCAACGCTTCAAGAACGGGTGCAATCCGATGAAAATTGACCGAGTTATGAATTTTACAAAATCTGACAGACAATGCTGTGCATCAAAGAACCTTATTGGTAATTCGCATTTTCGAGATCCTTCCGCTTGGACCGAACCAAAACTGAATTCACATAATGAAGATAACATCTAAAAGGAATTTTAGGCACCGAAACGACATCAATTCGATAAACGATCCAAGAGTTGTGAATTTTTTAGTGTTCAAAACTCACCGGTTCAGCACTGTTTTTCACTATGTCGACTCTAAAGACTCGCACATTCTGAGATCTTCTTCAAAGAATTAGTTCTCGGCCAAAACTCAAAAGTTGGAAAGGATATCAAGACGGAACTTTTGGCATATGAATCTCTCAGACATGTTTACCCAATAAGAAGTTACAAACTCTTGAATACCGCTAGCACAGTTAATCGGCGAAACCGAAATTTCAGAAACAAATAAATCCCGCCATTTTCCTTGATGAATTGGCCTCCGAGCCGAACACAAAAGTTATAGAGAATAATGAAACGGTCTAAACTATTGAGTTTCAAGCCAAAATGAGTTTCCGAGCATAAGTTACAACTTTTGCAAACTGCACCATAAAACTGATATTCAGCTTAAACTCCTCTGAATCAACCGAGAACTTTTGGCTTCTTCTGAGATTATTGTGCACGTGCCGCATGAAGAAATAAAGGTCAGTCGCAACCTGTGTAAGCTCAAATGGAGATGTATGTTCATGTATGTTTATGATGCAATTGTGATCTAAATGTAATGCAATGTATGAAAGGATATGCTAAATGGCATGAAAATGAGAGGGCAAATTTTGAGGTATTACACTCATTCACACCATGGCTTGTGATTCTTTTCATTTTGCATAAGTTCAATCATATCATCTCATATTGCATTTTTTGCTTCACTGCATTGGTTCAAAGTCATCTGCACCTAGGGTTTGTGATCTGAGCCATCCCTGAGCTATCTGAACCACTCCAAAGGCCTTCAATCATCTCAAGAGGGTCCATGTATGTTCAAGCATCATATTATATCCTCCTAAGGTCAAGGAAGTCAAAGAATCACAAGAACTGAGAAAAGTATGGAAGCAGAGCCAAGCTTAACTGCACAGATGACCTAGAATTAGGGTTTTGGTTTCAGAGGCCATAACTCCAAAGTTTTTGGTCATTATTTTTTCTATTGGTTTCTATATATTATAGGGATCATGCATACCAATTTTCATGAAGAAATTCAATGGGGAAGGCATCTGATCACAAGATGACTTCTTGAGCAAGTCAGTGCAAAATCAGGGCATCTGAGGCCCCCAATCATCCAACCAAAGGATATTCTCCATCATTTTGAATGTGTGTGATCTTTATTTGATCTTAGAAGATGTTAGAAGTTCACAAAATTGAAGAATTTCAAGCCATTTGCAAAGTTGCCATTTTGGGAAAGTGACTTGTAATGTAAACTTGCCATTTTGGGAAAGTTTTTCAACCTCCTCTTTTTGATCCAAAAATGCTTCAAATGAAAAATTCTTGGTCATGAAAGTTGTAGATTGGATCCTCCCATTTTCAAAAAGTACAAGAACTCATTCTAATTCATTTTAGAACAAAAGTTATGGCCTTGCAAAGTTGGACAAAATCACTTAATTTTCACTTTTGTGCCAAAGAGGAAACTTGCAAAAACACTTTCCAAAACCAAATGTGACCTTAAATCAACTTCTAACTATTACACAAACATAACACATTGCCTAAAACTCAGATTTGGCCCAAGAATTTCCAAGTTTCATGACTTGTGCATGAAGAAATCAAGAAAGGGCCAAACTTGATGAAAATTGCAAAACCCCCCATAAGCTTCAATCCACTTGCTGATTTGCCTCAATCTCACTTCCATGGTTCTCCTTGATCACAGCTGCACCAGACATGCCTTTGTCCTTGGAATGAACCAGCCCATACCTCAAAGTACAACTTTGTTGACTTTTTTGTAAGAAGGCCATACCAATCAGCATAGCCCACACCAACTCCACAGACCTATCACAGCTTGATATGTGGACAAAATGGAACTCAAAACACACAAGAAGCAAGCCTGAAACCAGAGCATCACCATAGTTCACAAAAAATCCCTCTTATGCATTTTCATTCGAAACTCTCAACAAAAACATCAAAGCTTAAAAATTCTTCCACCATTCATCTTCAAATCCATCACTGATCACAAACCACCCCTTACTTTGCCCTAAAAGCCACCACACACAAAATATGATTTTTTCCCTTTTTGAACTGAGCTTCACTGAACTTCAAAGAAAGGACGCAAACACTTCAGCAAAGCATCAAGGAAGCTCAAGGGAGGTTAGAGGAGGTTGTTTGCATCAAGCAGAAGGCCCATACAGCTCCATTGGCAAAGCTCCATCTCAGGTATCTTCTTGAAACTTTTTTCCAGAACTTGTTTCTTTAGTTATAGAATGGTAGAGTGTGTTCCACTGATCACAATGAACCTTGAATGGTGAAAAATGGTTGAGTTTTGAGTGTGTATGCATGTTCTGAAATTTTGTTCAGTTTTAGGTTTTTGTTCGAATCTTGTTGTTGATGAAAAATAAATGAAATATGATGCTGGATTCTTGTTCTATGGGGTTTGGGGATCATTTCTGGAGATTTGGGGGGTTTGATTTGGCCTAGGGAGTATTTTAGAAAAATCTCAGGGGAGAGGTGGCCGGAGAAGATGACCGGAGGTCATTTCCGGCCACCTGAGAGTCATTAATGTTTTAATCTGGATTAGGGTTTAGTTTGAATGTAGAGAGTACGATTTCGTTTCCCGTGCGCGTCTGTTGCACCCCAAAATTTGCCCTCACAATACAAGACTTTGTGTGCTGAGAAGGTTCACAAGGTTCACAAGGTTCACAATACTTACAAGACCTTTCATGAGATTCATGAAGTCTACAAGATACTTTATGAAGTTCACAAGGTTCACAAGATTCACAATGCTTACAAGACCTTTCATGAGGTTCATGAAGTCTACAAGATACTTTATGAGGTTCACAAGGTTCACAAGATTCACAATGCTTACAAGACCTTTCATGAGGTTCATGAAGTCTACAAGATACTTTATGAGGTTCACAAGGTTCACAAGGTTCACAATACCTCCCATTAGGTTCACAAGACATTTTATGATGGTTCACAATGTTCACAAAGTTCACAATTGGTCAGAAGAGTTGACAATTCCCTCAGACAATGCACCTCCTAAGCAGTGCATCCAAAACTAGGGTTTTGACTTTAATCAGGCTAAATGAATTTCCAAGACTTCAAGTGAGCTTCATAACATCTTATATGTGTGTAAGAACCCCCATGACAAGTTTCAATACTTTTCTCAAAGGTTTGCTCAGTCAGATGATCAGATAAGTCAAAATCAGTCAAAGCAGTTAAAAAGTCAAACTGAGGTCAACTGTGGTCAAACCAAAGTCAAACTTCATGATTTTTTGCCAACATCAAGTATATGAGGTAAAATTCATCATTTGATCAAGGGTTGATCATGATTCATCAAGGAGATTTCAGATCATCAGGAATCAGGAGTTTCTAAATTAGGGTTTCCTCAGTAAAAGTCAACTGAACTTTGACCAGCCATAACTTTCACATGCTTCATCACCAAGTCTCCATCCAAATCTCATTTTGAAGGAAATTGAATTCTCTACAACTTTGTGTCTCACAAGCCAAACCCAAAAATGCTTCATTTGAAAGGTATGAGCTAAGACATTATAGGTCCTTTTGAAAGTCAACAAAAAGTCAACAACTTCAAAAGAGCATAACTTGAGAATGGTAAATGATATGGACATGAAACCAGTGGGGTTGGTTAGAGGACTCTTCAAGATTTCCAAAATGTCCAAGAACACCCTCATAGCATTAAAATTGAAGGATGTGTGCCCTTGCAAAGTTGGGAAATTTTAGGGAAGTTTATGAAGCAAATGGAGGTTTAAAACCAAATTTTGCTAAGTGGGCTGAACTTTTAATGACCCAAAGCAATCCATGACATCATGCACGAAAATTCAATGATATTTTCATAATTTTTATTTTATTTAATTAATTTATTATGATTTTTTATACTAAAAATCATTTTAAATTTAAATAAAATATTAAACATGAAGATTTAAATTTATTTTTGATTCTAGAAAATCATAAAAGTGATTGGTATCAAAGTGGTAAGAGAATCATGTTGATTTGCCTAAAATAGAAGGTGTTCATACAAAAATATTTGATTTTTAAGGCATAATCTCTTTGAATCCTTTCCAATCAAATCTCTCACACAATGATCAAATTTTTTAACCTAAATTCATCACTCTATAAGTACTTGAGACAACCCTAATCACAAGCCACGAATTTTCTGCCTCCAAGTGAACATTCAAGCTTTCAAAAATCACTCCAAATTTGAAATTCTGTTTCTGCCATTTAGGTTCATTCAGCACGATTTAAAGGTGTAAATTTGTTCCTTGAGAGGTCTATAAGCTATCTCCATCATCATTATCATTGCACCCATGGCCGAATGCATTAACTGAATCCATTCTTGTTCAAAATTTTATGCTTTTCGATTTCACATATCTAACCAATATTAACTGATTTTGTTGTGTGATTCGTGTTAGTTATGATCTAGAGATACTTTCTGGACTATTTGATTGAAGGTTTAGAGCCTAAAACTTAAGACGCCATTATTAGGGTTTTGGAGCTCAGATTGGGATCTTATGATTTAACAACTATAAATGAATTATGATAACATGATGATACTGTAAATGATGTGGTGATTACATTTGTGGTTTCAATTTAACAAAATTGTACAGGTATCGTGTTCGTTGACATGAACCTAGGAAATCCTGTAAAACCAAATTCGCAGGTAACTTTGTAAGAAAAAGTGCAGCTGATTTCGCAGGAAATTTGAGGAAGACGAAGCCAGCGCGCGTTTGGAGAATTCAAATATTTCTTATAATATTTTATTCCATTGTTTCTGTTTTTATTCACAGGTGCAGCGTTGGCTTGGTGGTAAGAAACGCGTGTGTGTTGCTTGAGGGCACTGGTTCGAAACCTGGCTGCAGTGGTTTTTTTTATTTTTCATATTTTAATCGTTGTACTTAATATATTATATGTTATTATCGACATGTTACCAGTAGTGCCCTCCCGGCTGGATGGAAAGAGCGTTTGTGTGTAGTGCAAGGGACCTGGGTTCGAATCCCCCCAGGCCCTTTTGGTTTTTCTTTTTTTTTTGTGATTTTTCAGGAACAAAGCATAAAACCAAATGAAGGTGGTTTGTCATCAGCTAGCAATGCGCAGCCCAGTGGCAAGGCACTTCTGTATCCAGGTAAAGGACCTGGGTTCAAATCCCAGGTCCTGTTTTTTTGGTTTCTTGTTTTATTCTTTTTATTATTTCTTCCTTTTATTTTCTAAATTAATTTAAAATAATTTCTAAATTATATGTAAATCATTCTCTTTTGTTTTAAAAAAACTTATATTATTTTCTTAAAACTTAAATTGATATATTTATATGTTTTATTTATATGTATGTAATTAAATTAATATTGTATATTAAGTTGGAACCCTAATATTTTTATATATAAACCCTAAAAATATATTTTTTTTCTACAAACCCTAATTTAATCATAATAATTTCTAAAAAACCTAATTTCTTTTTCTATTCTTGTTTAATATTATTATTTTAATTTAATTTAATTTTTATTAAATACGTAAATTGTTTATAATTTAAAATTTTGTACATAAATATGTTTAAAAATTAAAATTCTTAATTTTTTATAATATGTAAATATTCTATCATTATTTATAATTTAATCTTGCATGAAAATAATTTTTATTATATGTTAAAATTGCTAATTTAATTTTTGTAATTACAATTTATTTTTATGTTCATAATTAATTTTATAATTTATACACTTAACTTAAAATTTTATAATTAATATAATTGTTCATATTTTCTTATTAACCATTAAAATTTTGTTTATTATAATATTTTTGCTTATTATTATTATTAATCAGGTTTATTACTAACCCCATTTATTTTTAAATTGTTATTATTATTACTAACCCAATTATAATTGTTTATTTATTTTGCTTATTGATTTATTTATTTATTTTGCTTATTTATTTATTTATTTATTTTGCTATTTATTTAAATTGCTTTTATTATTATTATTGTAATTGCTCCTGGATGTAATATTTTATAATGTTTAAATTATTTATTTTTATGACATGGTTAGTAAAAATAGGGAGTGTAACATGTATGTTATTTAAAATTAATTTAGATCACTTAATTTAAAAGATAAATATAAAATTGAACACTCACACACGTAAGTCGATCTTTGATCGCCATCTCACTTTCTAGGGTTACCTCTCATTGTTGCCTAATCAAAAGGTCAAGTAGGGTGTATAAAGCAAAAAGTCCCTCAAAATAAAGTCATCTAGTCCCTTAACAATAAAAGATCAAGTCCCTTAAATGGTTGCCTTCATAATGATCTTGTCCCTTTCGAATAATGATGACAGTCCCTCCAAAAATGCTTAATACACCCCACAGTTGCCTTCATTAAACAGATGTCCCTTTACTTGTCCCACACATCCAAGGTAATGACTACCTATTCCTTAATAATAGGGATAGTCTTACCATTTAAAGGATTCAAGAACAGAAAGACTTAAACTTTAGGGTAGGTTCCTCATAGTTACTTGCTCATTATTTAAACACTTTTCAAATACTTCACAAATTTCAAACAAATTTTTAAAATACAAGTTTTTTACGCATCCGTACATGGATCATTATCAAACTCTTATGAAAATTTTTGTTCACACACTTCACATTTTTCAAAAACAATTCAAAGTGAGCTAAGTAACTAAGAGCCCATGGATAACCATGGATGTAAAGGGTGCTAACACCTTCCCTTTACATAACCTACCCCCCGAACCCAAAAATCTTTTAAAAAGGTCATTCCTGTTCTTTTATGCCTTTCCTTTGGATAAAATAAAAGTCGGTGGCGACTCTTGCTATCCGCAACATTTAACTAATGTCAGTTCTCCCACCGTGTTACAGCGTCCAATGGCTCAGATTGTCCCACTTAACCCTAATTTCCAATTAATTAAGTTAATTAGGATTAATTAATTATTTAATTGAGATTTATTCAGTTTGAATTGCAGCCACTAGATCACGCGCGTAGTCAACTCCCGCCCCCTAGGTTTGAATCTTGGCCCTCAGATCAGCATACCTCCCATTTAATTCAATTTTATTTTCTTTTTAATCCATTTTTCTTGCACATTTTATTTAAAATAGCAAATCATTTCTAAAAAATCTTATTTTTTGCATCATACCTTAAAATATTTTTCTCTTTCTGAAAATAATTTTTATTTTATTTTTTTCCATAATTTTCGTATTTTAAAAATATTTAAATGTTTATTTTAATTAGTTAATGAGAATTAATTAATTAAAATAACATTTAAGTTTCTAAAAATCACAAAAAATTCACATTGCATTTTAATACATTTAGAAACATTATCAAACTCTTCAAACAAATTTCTTTTTGGTTCTTGACCTACTTTGATATTTTTCTTTGGAATTAAGGTTCTTAAAAGGCAATATTTTGGTCCTAAATTATAAAAATTCATTCTGCCTAACCATGAAGAGTTTGATGTTGATTCTTTTTGCATTGCATTATTCGTATCATGTAGTTTCTAGGGTAAAATTGGTTTGAATTTATCTTTCATTTTCAATTTGATGTGCATTTTTCCTTTTGAGGTGCCTTAAGACCCTAGCAAACTTAAGAAAATCATAACTCCCATTAGGTTAAGATTTAGGTCTCCTCCTTTGGACAGTGAACTTATGTAGGGTTAGGGTTCCTTTGATACCATTTTCAATTTTTTATCTTGTCATTTGCTTCTGATTTTGAATTTTGCTTTGTGTCTTGTGCATAAACCCTAATTTCTTGCCTTCATTTGCATTCATCTCTCGTATGCTTGCATTCCTGAACTTGCCATGACATTTTGTGCATTCACCTAACTTCTAAAACATCTTAGGACATATTAGAATCATGTTTGATCTTTTCATCATTCATTTTTCATGTTATGCATTCATTCCATTTCATAAACTTTCATGAACTTTCATGGTTTATAGCATGCTTCATTTGCACCTTCATCCTTGTATGATCATCCACAACTCTTGACATGTGTTTGCTTTATCTCTTATCATCATTAACATCATGTTTATGCTTTTGGTTTTGGTTTGCACCTTTGCATCTTATCTCATTTCACCTCTTGTCACTAACTTTTCAGGTGGTAAGTCATTGAGAAATGAATTTGCCTTCACTTCTCATAATCTCTTTTCACCTCTCTTATGCATAATTTCTGAATTTTGTATTTGTCTTAGAGTGAGCTTGCTCATTCATGTCTCCTTCTCACTTTCTTTCTTCAAGCAACTTATCTTCTTAAATGAAGTAAGTTGACTTGCTTCTTTCTGCTTTTCCTCCTTCTATCTTTGCTTCTTCCTTGGTGGCTCATCTTGAAGATCTCTTGCAAGCCTCACAAACCCTAGGAATACCCAAGCATGATCACAATTAGGGTTTGATTAGTCCCCCCATTAGTTTTACCTTTGTGTCATCTTTGAGTCTTCTCTCCTCATCTCTTAATAAGGGACTAAACCCTTAAGGTTGTATGGCTTTGCGATTAAGCTTATGCTTGTATCCTTCTATTAGGATGGAATGTATAACTTTAATCCTAAGTGTTAAACCTTTAATGTGTTTAAACCTTTTAATCAATTCATCTAATAATCACTAAGACATCAAGCTTGTAACTTGGGCCTTGCATTAGGGTTCTAATTCTTCCTTAACTGGTTAAGAAGGACTAACCCTAGTGTTAATGGACAAGTCCCCCTCAAGTTGTCTTACAAACCATAAAAATCAATTCTTAATCTTATCATTAACTAAAATCCACTTTAATAAAGGCCTTGTTTTGTCATGAGGTTAATCCCTAATCATGGATTAAGTTGAGGAGCCTTCCTCAGCTCAAATGTTCTCATATATTATCCTTCTATTAGGATGGTGTAATGGGTCCATTAAATCCTTGATTATGGCTTGAGCTCATTACTTAACACTAAACAAAAACTCCAAAAACATCTAAATAACTACAAATAGGTTAATGATCTTAATCCTACATCATGGTGACTAAGTGTGAGGTGTTTACTTCATACTTAAGGTATTCTCATTACCCCTAATCAGAGGGAGGATGTGATGAGTTTACTAACCCTTGGTTTAGGCTTAAGCTCATTTTCTTATAACAAATTCAAAAAGCAATAAAATATTGAAAACCCAAAAAACAAACAATAATCGTCTCCTCCGGGATTCTTTTCTCATCACCTTCACTCACAAACGAGAACTTGCTTCTTCTGTCTAATGCAAGACAGTTTGCACCTGAGCCAGACATGTCATACACTTGAGCATAGACAAGTGAGCAGTTCACAAGTCAATTTATCTTTCAGTCTCTTTGAGTCGAACTACGGTGTTCTGACTTCCTCATTGCACGAGAGGATACGTAGGCATAACTTAACAGTTATCGAACAAAAGTCTCTGTATATTCCCCCCTCTTCCAGCATTATTCTTTAAGCCTCATAGTCTTGAGCTTCACATTCTTTCCTTACACTGAGACTCTTTTATTTCACTTCACATTTCTTTTGCACTGACACTTGCATTCTTTTCCAGCTTTTGCACACAAAATAGCACTAACAATACCCCTTTAAAACACAAATCTTTCAAGCGTGGATCCCGTCGAGTACGGCGGACAATCTGGGTGCTAATACCTTCCCAGGTTGTAACCAACCCCCTTTCTCAGTTTCTATGGTTCGCGACCATCTTATCCATATCTTTCTAGGTTTATGCAGCATTACCTTTCCTTCGGGATAAAAATGCCTAGCTGGCGACTCTATTCATTCCTTTCTCTTTCACCGACCGTTCGCGTCTGTACCCCTCTTGACTTAGCCTCATTTGGTGGGAGCGATATGGAGGTTTTGCTCAAAAGTCAAATTTGTGTACTTGGAGGTATGGGTCATAGCAGGAGTTGTTCAATGGGGTGTCTGGCCTCAGCAAGATTCATGGAGAGTCATAGAATTAAAGTTATGCAGCTGGCACAAGTGGATGAAGCCTTCCCAAGCATTTTGCAACTTTTCCCTCTTTGAACTTTCTTGAGATGCAAGGCATGAAAACTATGCATTCTTGGGCCAATTATGATTTTTGAAAGTTTCCTTGACATGTTATGATGCATAGAAGTTGATTAGAGGTCATAGAAAGGCTTGGCAAGTGAAATTGCAAAATTCCCTCTTTGGCATGAACTTGAAAATTATGGGATTTTTGCCAACTTTGAAAGGCCATATCTTGAGTTCTAGGATGAATCAAGACATATTCTTGTACTTTTTAAAAAGGGAAAGACCTAATCTACAACTTTCATGTCCAAGAATTTTTCATTTGAAGCATTTTTGGTCATGAAAGAGGAGGTTGAAAATCTTTCCCAAAATGGAAAGTTTCCATTACAAGTCATTTCCAAAAATGGCAAGTTTGCAATTGGCTCAAAATTCTTCAACTTTGTGAACTTACAACCACTTCTAAGATCAAATAAAGATCATATAACTTCAATTTGATGAAAATGATCCTTTGGTAACCTTGTTGGGGGCCTCAGATGCCCTGATTTTGACTTAACTTGCTTAAGAAGTTACCCAATGATCAGATGACTTCCACAATGAATTTCTTCATCAAACTTGGTACATGTGATCCTTATAACATATTAAGAACATTAGAAACAAAAATAACCAAAAAAAATTGGAGTTAAGGCCTCTGAAACCAAAACCCTAATTTTGGTCAGCATAAAATGATAATAGAACACACATGGACCCTCTTGGAAAGCTTCAAGACCATTGGGATGGCTCAGATTGATTCTTGGATTGTTCAGATCATAAACCCTATATGTAGATGAAAATGGAACTATGCGGTGAAACAAATATGCAATATGAGATGGTGTGCTTATGTAAATGAAAAAATGAAATATCATAAGCCATGGTGTGGGAAAAAGTGAGGGAAAATTTGGGGTGTTTACAGAGGTCTAAGGGATAAGTTTGGAAATTAGGAAAAGAGAAAGTTCAGTCGTATTTTGGGATCTTGAAAAGAGTTGTGAACAGAGAGAAGAATGAAGGAGAAAGGGCAAGGCTAGAAGGAAATTTTTTGTGGAGAAGGAAGGAATTGCTCATAGAACTAAGATAAGGGTGGGATTTCTTCATCTCCTAAGGGATTAGTAATATGAATATTAGGTGTAGTATTGTTGAATAGAGAATTGGGGTTTGGGTGATTTTGGATGAAATTGTGTTAAAATGTCAGTAGTTGTTGATTATGTATGACAAATGTATGAATTAGGAAATGGATTGTGTAAATTTTTCATTTTCTAGTTGTTAGACTGGTTTTTGAGTGATTATGTCGTAGCAGGGTTTTGGTTGTTCATAGAAGGAGAACTGCAAATTCGCAGCGCTCGCTTAGCGAGCAAGTTGAAATTTTGGAGAGCATTTTAAAGAGAGTTGCTCGCGGACCTGGAGTGAAAATAAAATGTTTTATTTCTGAAAAATTCTCAAATCTTTAATTAATATATTAAGGGGTGGGGAGTGATGTAGAGCAGTTAGAAGTAAGTAGAGGTGAGTTATGAGCTTAATTGGAAGAATAATAAGCATAACTTGAAATGAACATGAATTAATATGTACATTGTTGTTTTTATTGCTATGCGTGGTTGTTGTTGTTATTACATGACATAGTTGTTGGTATAAGTTAATGTAATTGTTGATGTATGTTGTGTTATTATTATGTGTTCTCGTTGATGTTAATATATGTTGTTATAGTTGATGATGCATGTTGTAGGTGTTGATAGGTGTTATTGATGTTGGTATATGTTGTTATAGTTGATGATGCATGTTGTAGGTGTTTATAGGTGTTATTAATGTTGATATATGTGGTTGTAGTTGATGATGCATGATGTAGATGTTGATTGAAGTTATATAATGTTGTTATGTGATGTTGTTGTTGTAGTTATATGACGTAGTAGTTGTTCGGTGTTGTTATATGTTGTTGATATATGTTGTTGATGTTGTTATGTGTTGTTGTTGTTGTAGTTGTGGTTATATGATGTAGTAGTTGTTAGGTGTTGTTATATGTTGTTGATATAGCTTATTGATTTTATTATGTTTAGTTGATGATGCTATTGCATGGGATAATTGATGTTGTATGTGGTGGATGATGTTGTTGTATGAGATAGTTGTTCTTGGATGTTGTTTGTAATACCCCGTATTTAATTAAATACTCTGGATAATATTAATTAAGTTTAATAGGGTTCCAGTATACTCTGAGAGCTTTCAGTTAAAGTAATTAGAGCAACCGACGAACTTAAATTAATTAATTAAGTATTATCTGACACGGAGGTTTTATTAAATATTCGACTCAGAGACATTTTTTGGATACTCTCAAATTGGACTAGTTAGTGTTACTAACTAATGAATGGTAATTATTTTATAAAAAGAGAAAAGAAGGGTTTATAAGAAGGAAGAGAAAGAAAGTTGGTAAGGAAAAAGAAAAGAGAAAGAAGGAAAAAGGAAAGAAAGAAAGGGAGAAGAGAAGAGAAGAAGAGGAAGAAAACCCTAAGAGAGGAAATGCTTGGATCATCGCTATTCCTTCACCAAATCTTCATCTTCATCAAACTCCTCTTCATTGGCAAGATGGGTTCTTTGTTAGAAACATTTTATTTGAGTTTTGGTTGAGTTTATGGTTTTTAGGGTTTTGTAGAAAATCTTAGAAATTGATAGATTAACGGTTAAAACTCGATAAAATCAAAGTATGTTAGTTAATATACGAGTATAATCATGTTTGGTAGTTGATTCCTCTGTTGGATGAAGTTTTGGGTGAGTTTTGGAACCTTGGAGAAGTCCCTCTCGTGACCAGTTTTCTGCAAAATTCGCAGAGCTCTCTTAGCGAGCAGGTCAATTCCTGGGAAGGTCAGAATACAGGGAGTTGCTCGCTTAGCGAGCATACCCCCTCGCTTAGCGAGACCTGGAAGCTTATGTTTGTGTTTTGATTCATAACTTGTGATCTGGGTATCCGTTTTTAGTGTTCCACGTATCGATTCGTAGCTATAAATATTTACTAATTGATGATGCCAAAAGATATTTTTTTAGCCGACTTTTACCCGACTTTTCTGATTAACCGTAAAAATGTTAGTTAAGGAATTATGGTATTAATCCAATTGTGGAAACGTATTAAATCATGAGAATTGATTGAGAATAGAGACAATGAGATCATTGTGGGATTATTTTAATGGTGAAAATTAAACTAGAATGTTAGAGTTATATGTTTGAAAACTATATTATTAAAAGTATCAAGGATGGAGAAAGAGTTAGGAAATCTTACCATAAACCAATAGTGTGGCCTAGTATTGTGACTAGAAATTGTTAGATGGTATGACTTGTGAGATGTGTAGGTTCATCCTAGCTCGTTGTGAATCCTTGACGCATAATACGTGGTATCCTCCGAAAATTCCTGAATAAGTCTTGTGGTGGGTATTACACTGAGTCCCACGGGAAGTATCTGTAAAGGCTTGAGGTATCATCGATATGGTTTGGAGAAGTTTAGAGAATATGAGGTTTTAGGGTTTTTGATGAAAATCTAAGAAATTGGTAGATTAATCGGTTGAAACTTGATATAATCAAAGTATGATAGTTAATACATGTTAATGATCATGTTTGTGGAAGTTTGGTTGAGTTTTGGGAGCTTTTGTATTGATTGTTACGCGACTGAGCTGCTGCTGGAATCGCATTGTTTGCTCAGTGAGCTTTCCAGAACTTTTCTCGCTCAGCGAGCGAACCTCTCGCTCAGCGAGCCTGGAACTTTTTGGTTTGGTGTTTTTAATTCGTAACTTGAGTTTCGGTTTTCCATGTTTGGTGTTCTTCATATCGATTCGAAGCTAAAAACATGTAGAAACTAATGATGCTAAAATATGTAATTTTAAGCCGACTCTTACCCGACTTTTCCGATAAAACGTAATTATGATAGTTAAGGAATTGTGGGATTTATTGTGGTATGGTGGCCGTTTGGAAAATAAATGCATTTCGTGAAGTGAATATGAATGCATGTTGATAGTGAAAGAGTTTGTTGCTGTTTGGTGTAATTAATGCGAATGTGTATAGTTTGTTTGTGATTGTATGAGATGAATGCATAATTATATTATGAATATGTATGCATTTTAAATAATGTAGTGGGTCATTTTGCATGTGAAGCATAATGTATCCATTCTTGTATTGTGGGATTCTATGTGAATCCGTTGTAACATCGTGTGCCCATGTGGGGTATGAGCGATGATTACAACATGATTGTGTGCCCGTGTGGGGTGTGAGCAATCGGATTGTGTGCCCGTGTGGGGTGTGAGCAATCCATAAACATTGTGTGCCCATGTGGGGTGTGAGCAATGGGTGATTTAATCCCAAATGATTGCGTGCCCATGTGGGGTGTGAGAAATCAGATTGTGTGTCTGTGTGGGGTGTGAGCAATCCATAAATACTGTGTGCCCATGTGGGGTGTGAGCAATGGGTGAACATCATATGCCCGACGGGGAGTTACTTTAGGTAACGAGCGATGGTTTCAATAAGTTCCTGAGTGAACTTGAGATGATTGAGTCGGTACCGCATTGCATTTGCATAGAGTCGTGAGTCGGTCTCTATTATTTGCATTTATCATCTATAATTGAAAATTGGTGAATAAACATGAATAATGTATGTTTATGCGGAGTGATAGAAATTGGTGATTAAACATGAATAATATATGTTTATGTAGAATGATGTGAAATGGTGAAATTGTGCATGATGAATATGCTTGATATGTATATATACATTGTGATGTATATGTGTGATGGGTGATGAATTGTGGTGAGAATATGTATATATGTGTATTTTTATGTTAAGATATATAATTATATGCATTGTTATTATGATAATATTTCTCATCCTTCTGTTGTTTTATGATGCTCTATGAGGCATTGTAGAGTAGGTTTGTTGGAGGTCTTTTTGTGAAGCGTGTCTTCACTCTTTTGGTCGATCGGCTCTGATATGTAGCACCGGGTAGCTAGGGTTGGCTTGATGCCTTTTTGTGATGCATTTGTAGATGTAGTTTGGTGATGAATGTTTATGTAAACATGAATTATGTGGTGGATCAAACTTGATGATATATATATATATATATATATATATATATATATATAATATATATATATATATATATATATGTTTGATGTTGTTCAATGTTTAGTTTCCGTTGTTATTTTAATGTTGAGGTATGGGTGTAAAGATTAAATTCCTCTGTTGCAAGTTACCCCATTGTTGCATATCGTTAAATGAGCAGGTGTTTGATGTTTTAATTTCATGTATAATGTGACATGCCTCTTTTATACTATGTTTAAATTATACTCTAATGGAATTTTTAATTTGTGCCTAAATGATTAATTAATTATTTGGGGGTATAGAAAGGGGGTGTTACATTAAGTGGTATCAGAGTCAGTGTCGAGCCAGTGTTGAGTCAGTTGTGTCTGTCTTGTTGTTGTAATGGTTGAACTTTTGTTTAATCTTGTTGTTGTCTTTGGGAATAATCAGAATATGGCTGGTAGAAATGACAATGTGATGGTTGCTGCTTTGGAAGCAATGGCTAGGGCGGTGCAAGGTACGCCAAATGTGAATGCTAATGATGAGTTCAGGAAGAATCAACGATCGGTCTTCAAAGGAAGATTTGATCCTGATGGTGCTCAAGTTTGGCTAAAAGAGATTGGAAGAATCTTCAGAGTCATGGACTGTGCTGAAGAGAGTAAGGTGAGGCTTGGTTCTCACATGCTGAAGGAAGAAGCCGACGATTGGTGGGTCGGTAGAAGTCAAGCTCTTGAGGAAGAAGATGAAGAGATAACTTGGGATGTTTTTCGTACTAAGTTCTTGGGGAAGTATTACCCTGAGATTGTTAAAGGGAAGAAGGAGATGGAGTTCCTTGAACTGAAACAAGGTAGTATGTCTGTGGTGGACTATACTGCTAAGTTTGTGGAGTTGGTTCAATTTCATCCTCATTATGCTGCTACTACTGATGAGTTCTCGAAGTGTATTAAGTATGAGAATGGATTGCGTCCTGAGATTAAGAAATTTGTGGGATATCAAAGAATAAGAAGGTTTTCGGATTTGATGGAATGTTGTAGAATTTTCGAGGAGGATAGCAAAGCTCATTCTACACATTACAATAGTTTGAATGAGAGGAAAGGAAAGCAGCAAGCTAAAAGTGGACCTTATGTGACACCCGCTGATAAGGGCAAGCATAGGGGAAACTTTGATAAGAGATCTGGTGGAGGGAGTTCTGGTCCCATTAAGTGTTACAAGTGTGGTGATTTGGGTCATAAGTCTTTTGAGTGTGGGAAGAACATAGTGAAATGTTCAAACTGTGGAGGTCTAGGACATGCTACTACCGAGTGTAGAAGGAATGTTGTGAAGTGTTTCAATTATGAAGAAGTGGTTCACATTAGTACTAAGTGTACTAAGCTGAAGCAAGCTCAAGCGGGCGGAAAGGTGTTTGCATTAGCAGGGAAGGAAACTACTAGCGCAGACCGTTTGATTTAAGGTACATGTTTTATTAATAGTACGCCTTTAGTTGCTATTATTGATATGGGAGTGACTCATTCATTCATTTCTCTTGAGTGCGCTAAGCGTTTGAATTTTTTTATGTCTTTTTAGGGTGGTGAGATGGTTATTAAGACTCCTGCTTCAGGGTCGGTAACTACGTCCTTGGTGTGTGTAAGTTGTTCTTTGACCATGTATGGTAAAGACTTCATCTTGGATTTAGTTTGTTTGCCATTGGAGGGATTGGATGTAATCTTGGGTATGAACTGGTTGCAATGTAATCGAGTTCATATAGATTGCTATCACAAGTTAGTAAGGTTTCCTTCTTTGGATGATGTTAAAGATGAGAGTTTCCTACCCACTAAAGAGTTGAAGAAACTTTTAGCGGACGAAGCTCAATTGTTTAGTTTATTTTCATCATTGTCGGTGGAGAGTGAAGTTGAACTCAATGGGTTCCCAGTGGTGTGTGATTTTCTAGAAGTATTTACGGAGGATATTAAGGATGTACCGCCAGAAAGAGAAGTTGAGTTTTCTATTGATCTAGTTCTGGGTACTAGACTGATTTCGATGGCACCGTATCGTATGTCAGCATCAGAGTTGGTAGAGTTGAAGAAACAATTGAATGACTTGTTGGACAAGAGATTTATTAGAATAAGTGTTTCTTCTTGGGGTGCTCCGGTATTGTTGGTAAAGAAGAAGGATGGGAGTATGCGTTTATGCATTGATTATCGACAGTTGAACAAGGTGACAATTAAGAACAAGTATCTGCTTCCAAGAATATATGAATTGATGGACCAATTGGTTGGTGCGCGTGTTTTTAGTAAGATTGATTTGAGATCATGATATCACCAGATTCGTGTGAAAGAAGAGGATATTCAAAAGACGGCTTTTAGGACACAGTATGGTCATTACGAATATTCCGTGATGCCATTCGGAGTTTCTAATGCACCGGGTGTGTTTATGGAATACATGAACCGTATTTTTCATGAGCAGTTGGATCGTTTTGTAGTTGTGTTCATCGACGATATTTTGATTTATTCTAAGTCTCAAGAGGAGCATGAAGAGCATTTAAGGATTGTGTTACAGATTTTGAAAGAGAAACAATTGTATGCTAAGTTGTCGAAATGTGTATTTTGATTGTTGAAAGTAAGTTTTCTTGGACATGTTATCTCCGATGGTGGTATTAGTGTTGATCCATCCAAAATTGATGCGGTAATGCAATGGGAAGTTCCTAGATCGGTTACGGAGATTCGAAGCTTTTTAGGCTTGGCGGGTTATTATCGGAGGTTTATTGAGGGATTTTTAAATTTGGCACTTCCGTTAACGCAATTGACTGGTAAAGGATAAGCTTTCATTTGGGATATTCATTGTGAAGAGAGTTTCATTGAACTTAAGAGAAGGTTAACAACAGCTCTAATCTTGATTTTGACAAATTCGACAGAACCATTTGTGGTGTTTTGTGATGCTTCATTGTTCGAGTTAGGTGGTGTTTTGATGCAAGATGGAAAAGTTGTGGCTTATGCTTCAAGACAATTGATAGTGCATGAAAAGAATTATCCTACGCATGACTTGGAATTAGCGGCCGTGGTGTTTGTTTTGAAAATTTGGAGGCATTATCTTTATGGTGCAAGATTCGAAGTTTTTAGTGATCACAAGAGTTTGAAGTATTTATTTGATCAAAAGGAATTGAACATGAGACAAAGAAAATGGTTAGAGCTTTTGAAGGATTATGATTTTGGTTTGAATTACCATCTGGGTAAGGAAAATATGGTGGCCGATGCTTTGAGTAGCAAGTTGTTACATATGTCTGCATTGATGATGAGACAATGGGGACTTTTGGAGGATTTTGGAGACTTGAGTTTAGTTTATGAAATGATGCCACGAAGTGTGAGACTTGGTATGCTACATGTTACAAATGATTTTCTTGCAACCGTATGTGAAAAGAAAAAGTTGGATTTGAAGTTTGTTGATTTGATGATGAATGAGAATGAGGATTTCAAGGTTGATAATTTTGGAGTTTAGAGATTTCGTGGTCATATTTGTATTCCCGATGATGATGAGTTGAAAAAGATGATATTGGAAGAGGCACACCAAAGTAACTTAAGTATTCATCTGGGAGTGAATAAGATGTATCAAGATTTGAAGAAGATCTTTTGGTGGTCCAGATTGATGGAAGAGGCACACCAAAGTAACTTAAGTATTCATCTGGGAGTGAATAAGATGTATCAAGATTTGAAGAAGATCTTTTGGTGGTCCAGATTGAAGAGAGATGTAGCTCAATTTGTGTATGCGTGTTTGACTTGTCAGAAGTCTAAGGTAGAACATCAGAATCCTAGTGGTTTGATGCAACCGTTGGATATTCCGGAATGGAAATGGGATAGTATATCGATGGATTTTGTTACGGGATTGCCGAGTACACAAAGAGGTCATAATTCTATTTGGGTGATTGTTGATAGACTTACTAAATTTGTTCACTTTGTTCCAATTGATATTAGTTATCCTTTGGAGAAGTTAGCCGAGATTTATGTTTTTGTGGTTGTGAAGTTGCATGGAATTCCTAAGAGTATTGTATCGGTTAGAGATCCTAGATTTACATCGAGGTTTTGGGAGAAGGATTTGTTGCGTGCTTGTGTGCTAGAGCAAGGTGGTTCTTGGGATAGTTATTTAGCGTTGATTGAGTTCACCTACAATAACAGTTTTCACACAAGTATAGGTATGGCACCATTTGAGGCTTTGTATAGTCGGAGATGTCGAACACCTTTGTGTTGGCATAAAACCGGTGAGAGAACGGTAGTTGGACCGGAGACGGTACAATAAACGACGGAGAAGGTGAAGTTTATTTGGGAGACGATTAGAGCTTCTCAAAGTAGACAAAAGAGCTATCATGACAAGAGAAGGAAAGATCTTGAGTTTCAAGAAGGCGACCATGTGTTTTTGAGAGTTACACCGGTTACGGGTGTGGGTTGTGCTTTGAAGTCGAAGAAGATGACTTCTCGTTTTATTGGACCATATCAGATTACCGCACGAGTTGGAGATGTGGCTTACCGTGTGGCGTTGCCTCCGAATCTTTCGAATTTGCATGATGTGTTCCATATTTCGCAACTTCGGAAGTATGTTCCGGATCCGTCACATGTTATTCCTATGGACGAGGTTGAAGTGAGAGATAACCTTACAGTTGAAGCTTTACCGATTAGGATTTTGGACCGTGAAGTCAAGAAGCTAAGAGGCAAGGATATTGCGCTTGTGAAAGTAGCGTGGGGAGGAACTACGGAGGGCAATATGACTTGGGAATTAGAGAGTGGGATGCGAGAGTCATATCCGGAGTTGTTTGAATCAGGTAATATTTTCGAGGACGAAAATTTCTAAAGTGGGGAACAGTTGTAACGCCCCGATTCGATTATTCCATTTTTGTTGAGTCTTTTATTTAAATTGAGTGATAATTGTTTTAATTATGAAATTGGTTTGTTTATGTGATATGTTGATGTGTTATATTATTTTACCATTTTGAGAATTTTCGGGTAAAATTAGATTTGGAGGGTATTTTAGACATTTTCTAATTAATGTTAAGTTAGAAATTATGTAGAATTATAATTTTGAGGGAAAATGATATTTGGTAGAAAAATAGAAAATAGAAATAGAAAGATATAAGAGTGGAAAGAGAAGAAAAAGAGAGATAGAAAGAAATAGAAAGGAAAGAAAAGAAGAAGAGAAAAGAGAAGGAAAAGAGGGAAAGCTAGGAAATTCGTCAAGATAGCTCCTAGGAATCGAAACAATCGGGTAAGGGTGTGAAATATTGTTATCTTATCATTGTGTATGACTATGTATGTGTTAGATTGATTGGGTTTTTGTTTTAGAGAAGTTTAGAGAATATGAGGTTTTAGGGTTTTTGATGAAAATCTAAGAAATGGGTAGATTAATCGGTTGAAACTTCATATAATATGATAGTTAATACATGTTAATCATCATGTTTGTGGAAGTTTGGTTGAGTTTTGGGAGCTTTTATATTGACTGTTGCGCGACTGAGTTGCTGCTGGAATCGCAGTGTTCGCTCAGTGAGCGATTCCTCGCTCAGCGAGCTTTCCAGAACTTTTCTCGCTCAGCAAGCGAACCTTTCGCTAAGGGAGCATGGAAGGTTTTGGTTTGGTGTTTTTAATTCGTAACTTGAGTTTCGATTATCCGTTTTTGGTGTTCTTCATATCGATTCGAAGCTAAAAACATGTAGAAACTAATGATGCCAAAATATGTAATTTTTAGCCGACTTTTACCCGACTTTTCCGATAAAACGCAATTATGTTAGTTAAGGAATTGTGGGATTGATTGTGGTATAGTGGCCGTTTGGCAAATAAATGTATTTTGTGAAGTGAATATGAATGCATGTTGATAGTGAAAGAGTTCGTTGTCGTTTGGTGTAATTGATGTGAATGTGTATAGTTTGATTGTGATTCTGTGAGATGAATGCATAATTATATTGTGAATATGTGTGCATTTTCATGAATGTTGTGGGTCATTTTGCATGTGAAGCATAATGTATGCATTCTTGTATTGTGGGATTCTATGTGAATCCGTTGTAACATTGTGTGCCCATGTGGGGTGTGAGCGATGGGTGATTTAATCCCGGATGATTGTGTGCCCGTATAGGGTGTGAGCAATCGGATTGTGTTCCCGTGTGGGGTGTGAGCAATCCATAAACATTGTGTGACCATGTGGGGTGTGAGCAATGGGTGAACATCATATGCCCGAAGGGGAGTTACTTTAGGTAACGAGCGATGGTTCCAATAAGTTCCTGAGTGAACTTGAGATGATTGAGTCGGTACCGCATTGCATTTGTATAGAGTCGTGAGTCGGTCTCTATGATTTGCATTTATCATCTATAATTGAAAATTGGTGAATAAACATGAATAATGTATGTTTATGCAGAGTGATAGAAATTTGTGAATAAACATGAATAATATATGTCTATGTAGAATGATGTGAAATGGTGAAATTGTGCATGATGAATATGCTTGATATGTATATATACATTGTGATGTATATGTGTGATGGGTGATGAATTGTGGTGAGAATATGTATATATGTGTATTTTTATGTTAAGATATATAATTATATGTATTGTTATTATGATAATATTTCTCACCCTTCTGCTATTTTATGATGCTCTATGAGGCATTGCATAGTAGGTTTGCTGGAGGTCTTTTTGTGAAGTGTGTCTTCATTCTTTTGGTCGGTCGGCTCTGATATTTAGCACCAGGTAGCTAGGGTTGGCTTGATGCCTTTTTGTGATGCATTTGTAGATGTATTTTGGTGATGAATGTTTATGTAAACATGAATTATGTGGTGGATCAAACATGATGATATATATATATATATATATATATATATATATATATATATATATATATATATATATATATATATATATATATATATGTATGTATGTATGTATGTATGTATGTATGTATGTATATATGTTTGATGTTGTTCAATATTTAGTTTCTGCTGTTATTTTAATGTTGAGGTATGGGTGTAAGGATTAAATCCCTTTGTTGCAAGTTATCCCATTGTTGCATATCGTTAAATGAGCAGGTGTTGGATGTTTTAATTTCATGTATAATGTGACATGCCTCTTTTATACTATGTTTAAATTATACTCTGATGGAATTTTTAATATGTGCCTAAATGATTAATTGATTATTTGGGGGTGTTACAATTACACTGAGTCCCACGGGAAACATCAGACTTGTTTTAGGCTTTTGGTGGGTATTACACTGAGTCCCATGAGAAGCATGGTAGTCGTTTCAGATGGGTGTTATATCGAGTCCAATGGGAAGTATAAAGGTGATATCCTAACTAGTAATAGTAGGATTTATAGAACTCTTGGATGTGGTTCCATTGAGTGAGAGGCGTGTGAACTCAAGGTCGTTTTCCTTTTTATAAAGACTTGAGTTAGGTTTTGATAGAACCTTTATAGCCGAGAGAACTCTAAGATAGGTGTAAACACCCCAAATTTTCCCTCACCCATTCACACCATGGCTTGTGATCATTCCATATGCATAAACACAATCATAACATCTCATACCATAATTTTGAGTCACTGCATAGGTTCTAAGTCATCTGCATCTAGGGTTTGTGATTTGAGCAGTCCAAGAACTTCTTGAGCCACTCCAAAGGTCATAAATAACTTCAAAGGGGTCTATGTGTGTTCAAGTATCATATTATATCCTCTCAAAGTCAAGAATGTCAAAGAATCACAAGAACTGGGATTGGTATGGAAGCAGGGCTAGGCTTGACTGCACAGATGACCTAAAATTAGGGTTTTGGTTTCAGAGGCCATAACTCCAAATTTTTTGGTCATTCTTGTTTCTATTGGTCTCTATATGGTATAGGGAGTATTCATATCAATTTTCATGAAGAAATTCCATGGGGAAGTCATCTGATCAAAGGTTGACTTTCTGGACAAGTCAGTGCAAAATCAGGGCATCTGAGGCCCCCAATGACCCAACCAAAGGGGATTCTTCATCATTTTGATTGTATATGATCTCTATTTGATCATGGAAGAAGTTGGAAGTTCACAAAATTCAAGAATCTCAAGTTTTTTGCAAAGTTGACTTTTTGGGCAAGTTTGACTTTTCATGAAAATGTCATTTTATGCAACTTTTTCAACCCTTACTTTTTGATCCAAAAATGTTTCAAATGAAAAAACTTTGGTCATGAAAGTTGTAGAATAGATCTTTCCCTTTTCAAAAAGTACAAGAACATGACCTAATTCATTTTGGATCAAAAGTTATGGCTCATCAAAGTTGGCAAAAATCACTAAATTTCAAGTTATGCACCAAATGGAAAAAACTTGCAATTTCTTGTACCAAGGCAATTTGTGACTTCTAATTGATGTCAAACCTTTACACAAACATCACACATGCCCTAAAATCAGAATTGGCCCAAGGGGATTCCCATTCATTTGCTTTGAATTTCACATTTCCATAAGGCATTTTCCATAAGAGTGCAAAGAGGGATTCTTGGCAAAATCATCTTCCCATGAGTTATGTGATCACTAGATGATTTCTATGCATTGCCATGACTAAATGAAGTTCCATGCACCAAAATTCAGCAAGAATCATCTCACATACATAGCACAAAATCATGAGAAAACACCAAGTGGGCAAGTTGCAAAAGCTAGCATAGCTCATGATCCACATGTTGCAGTCACTCACAAGCAATCTAAGGGTCATCCTTGACCCAAGCTGAAGCAGGACATGCCCTTAGACAGCTGCTGCCATAGCCCATGCTGCAAGTACCAATCACATTGACTTTTTGGACAAAACTCCCATACTCATGGAACAGTAAGCAGCCACCTCTACTGACCTGCTCCACAGGCTATTCACACATCTTGGGAGAGTTATAGCACAGCATTGGTCATTGAAGCAAGCCAGAACACAGCCTTCACAAAAACTGTCAAAGAACTTCTCTTCTTCGAATCTCCCTCTCCAGCCACAAAACATCCATTTTCTCTTCACCATTGCATCACACACACTCAAGAGAACAAGAATCAACCATTGATAGAACCTGAAACATCACATACACAGACCTCATTTTCTGATACACCATAATTGAACCTCTCAAAATAGTTTGTTTAAACTCCATCCAAGCTTGCCATTAGCACAAGGGGGATCATTGGAGTGAGTTTGCACCAAAGAACAGCCCAGAAAGCCCAGAATCAGAAGCTTCCACCTCAGGTATGGCCATGAACTTTTTCTCACAGAGCTTGCATTTTATGTTATAAATTGATAGTGTATGTCTTGCTGGTCATGGGGATGTGCTTAGAATTGAAAATGAGTGAAAAATGAGGATTTACTGATGCTCTGAAATTTCACCCGTGAAAAATGATTTCTTCGATTGGCCTGATTCTTGAAGTTTAAATGTTGTTTGAGGGATGATTTGTGTTCTAGGATGTTAGAGGATCATTTTGTTGTGTTTAATTTGAAGTATGGTGGCCTGAATCATGACCTAGGGTTTTCAACCCGCCGGAGAAGATGACCGGAGCTTCCCTCTGGTCACCTGAAAGTTGTTAGCCCTAATCCCTGTAATTAATGGGCATTTGAATCTGATGCGTTGGATCCTTTGACTTGGTTTGACTAGGCGCGTGTTTGTGTGGCCCAGATGCGTCCATTTTGCCCTAATCTCCATTAACTTAATTAATCCATTTAATTAATTCATAAAACCTGATTTAAGCCAAAGTCCATCCTGACCCTTGATTCACGCGCCAAGTCAACCTCTGACCCCCCAACTTTGAATCTGATGCGTTGGATTGGATTACTTTTCATTTTTATTAATATTAATTCATTTGTTTTGCATTTCTTTTGTTCATTTATTTTAAAATAGTAAAATTTATTCAAAAATTCTGAATTTTTTTATACACACTTTTATTTAATTTCAGAAACCAAAAATATTTTTATTTTTATTTTTTGCATTCAAAAAATATTTTTTAAATATTTAAAAGCTTATTTTTAATTAATTAATGAGAATTAATTAATTAAAAATACTTTTAGGTATTTAAAAATCACCAAAAAATTCATGAAACATTTAAAAACATTTATAAACATTGTCCAACCCTCAAACCAAATTTATTTTTTGATCTTGATGCATTTTGAGAATTTTTCATGGAATTAAATCATTTTGATGCATTATTTTGATCCAAACTTCCAAAAATCACTTCTACCTAACCATAAAGAGTTGGACTTTGATTCTTTTTGCATTGTGTTTAGCATGTCATGAAGTTTGTAAGATTAAATAGCCATGATTTGATCTTTCATTTTCCATTTTGTTTGGCATTTTTCTTGTTAAGGAACCCTAAAACCCTAGAAAACTTAGGAAAATCATATCTTGAATTAGGTTAAGAGTTGGAACTTCTCCTTTGGGCAGTGAACTAGTATAGGTTTAGGGATCCTTTGAGTGCATTTTCAATTTTTTGTATTGATGTTTGCTTCTGATTTTGGTTTGTGTTTGATGCTTTGATCATAAACCCTAATTTGGGCTTCCATATGCATCCATCTTGCATTTGCAATCATACCTTGACTTGCCATGGCATTTTATGCATTCTTTTGATTCATTGAACATCTTAAGACATATTGAAAGCATGTTTGATCATTGCATCTTGCATTTTCCATGTTGTATGCCATTTGCATTTCATAACTTTTCATGTATGTTCATGCTTCTTAACTTGTTTCATTTGCATCCATAAGCTTGTATGATCATCCCCATGTGTTGTTTCATGTTTGTAGCATCTCATAGCATCATTAACATCATGTATGTGCTTCTGGTTTTGTTTTTCATCATGCCATTTCATTCCATTTTGCATTACATTACATTTCTTTCACTAACTTTTCAGGTGGTAAGTAACTTTGAGAAGTGAATTTGCCTTCACTTATCACAATTTCTTTTCATCCCTCTTATGCATCCATGC
Organism: Lathyrus aphaca; assembly: GCA_963966055.1. Classification (NCBI taxonomy): domain Eukaryota; kingdom Viridiplantae; phylum Streptophyta; class Magnoliopsida; order Fabales; family Fabaceae; genus Lathyrus; species Lathyrus aphaca. Next base: position 170,983,769 of record OZ014523.1, read on the forward strand.
TGCATTTTATCATGTGTTTGAGTTTGAGCTTGTTCATTCTTCTTCTTCTCACTTTCTTTCTTCAAGTGACTTGACTTCTTGAATGAAGCAAGTTACTTTGCTTCTCCTGATCCTCTCATCTGCTTCCTGGTGGTTCCATTGAAGACTTCTCTTGTAAACCTCACAAACCTTAGGAACAACCATGTATGACAATGATTAGGATTTTGATTAGTCCCCCACTTAGTTTTACCTTTGTGTCTCCTTTGAGTTCTCTCTTCTCATCTCATAATCAGGGACTAAACCCTAAAGGCTTTAAGGCTTTGTGATTAAGCTTATGCCTGCATCCTTCTATTAGGATGGAGTGTATAACTTTAATCCTAAGTGTTAAACCCTTAATGTGTTTAAATCCTTTAATCAATCCACTTAATAATCATTAAGACATCAAGCTTGTAACTTGGGCCTTGCATTAGGGTTCTAATTCTTCCTTAATTGGTTAAGAAGGACTAACCCTAGTGTTAATGGACAAGTCCCCCTCAAGTTGTCTTACAAACCCTAAAAAACACTTCAGCATCATATCATTAAGTAAAATCCACTTAATAAAGGCTTTGTTTTGTCATGTGTTTAATCCCTAATCATGGATTAAGTTGAGGAGCTTTCCTCAGCTTAAACATTCTCATCTATTATCCTTCTATTAGGATGGTGTAATGAGTCTGTTTAATCCCTGATTATGGCTTAATCTCATTACTCAACACTAAACAAAAACCACAAAAACATCTAAATAATCACAAGTAGGTTAATGATCTTAATCCCACATCAAAGGTGATTAAGTGTGAGAAGCTGACTTCACACTTAAGGTATTCTCATTACCCCTAATCAGAGGGAAGATGTGATGAGTTTACTAAATCCTTTGGTTTAGACTTAAGCTCATTAACTTATGACAAACTTTCAAAAGCAATAAAAGACTGAAAACTCAAAAACAAACAATAATCGTCTCCTCCGGGATTCTTTTCTCATCTCATTCACTCATAAATGAGAACTCGCTTCTTCCGTCTAATGCAAGACAGTTTGCACCTGAGCCAGACAGGTCATACACTTGAGCATAGACAAGGAATCAGTTCACAAGTCAATTCATCTTTCAGTCTCTTTGGGTCGAACTACGGTGTTCTGAATTCCTCATTGCACGAGAGGATACGTAGGCATAACTTAACAGTTATCGAACAAAATTCTATGTATATTCCCCCTCTTTCAGTATCATTCTTTAAGCCTCACAGTCTTGAGCAATTCATTCTCATTCTTACACTGACACTTCATTTACACACTTCACACTTCCTTTGCACTGACACCTGTACATTTTGTTTCCCAGCTCTTTTATGCACAGATTGCACTGACACTACCCCTTTAAAACACAAATCTTTTAAGCGTGGATCCCGTCGAGTACGACGGACAATCTGGGTGCTAATACCTTCCCAGGTTGTAATCAACCCCCTTTCTCAGTCTCTCTGGTTCGCAACCGTCTTATCCATATCTTTCTAGGTCTATGCAGCATTACCTTTCCTCCGGGATAAAAATGCCTAGCTGGCGACTCTTTTCATCTCCAGTGAGTTCACTGATGTGTGTTCTCATTGTCCCTTTCGCCGACCGTTCGCGTCTGTACCTTTATTTGGGCCATTCCCATTTATTGGGAGCGACAGCTTGGCGACTCTGCTGGGGACCCTTATACTGTAACCAGGGCTTCTGGTTCTTTTTGTGGGTTCCTCCTAGCGTTTGTTTGATTTGTGTTTACTGGGGTGTTATGTGCTATTTGTGCTTGTATTTGTATTTATTTTTTGATTTATGTACAGTTGTTTTATTGCTTTCTTTATAGCTTTATGGATATATCATACTGTCATACTGTGCTGGCTGGATCTGTTTGTTTGCTTTGGTGGGTGGGTGTTCTATTGAGAGTTGAGGTCCTATACCTGGGACCTGAGTGACACCTAGGCTAGAGTGGTTCATATTCTTTCCCATTCCATCTCGGTCTGGTGCGGGAATATGAAACATGGTTCAGATATGGGTTTCTTCTTGAGAACTCTGTGTTGCATATTTCCTGCAGTACTAGGGCTATCTGGGAAGCCTGCTAAGTCTGGATGACCTTTAGTATTGACCTTCAGAAACTGAGGTGAATTAGAGGAGGAACTTTTATGGTTATTGTAAACACTGTACCTCCGAGTTAGAAGTGTTTACACTTCTCATAACTGATCCAAGTCTGAGGATCCTTGTTTTAGAACACCACCTGTGAGGGGGTTGGGCTGTTTACAGGTTTGCAGGTACCCTTGACGTCAGCATACCCTATTACTTTGTATGATTAAGAGTACTCCATCTTGGAACAGTTCTTGTGATTTTAACCCTGGACATGTGGCTCTTTATTTGAGCCCCCCACCTTGGTTACTGGACTTATAGACCTCCATCTGGACTTCTTGAGCATACATGAACTTATATCAGAGCATTTGATCAGATCCAGCTCAGTCACAAACCCTTGCATATCATTTGCATACATCATCATTGCATCATTTTGACATTTGCTTATTTGTTTTTCAGGGTATCCATCCTTTATTTTGGCTTGGTTTTGACCCCATCATCAACATAGACCTATCTTCACCAGTATCTTCTTCAGCTATCAGCTACCTGCTTCAGTCACCAGTCTCAGCCTGTCAGTGGCCCATTTCCAGTGTTATCATCAGCACCTGTCTCAACTCTTCTTCAACAACATGGCACCTAAGAAGAGTAATATCTCCTACCACTTCTTTCAGCCTGAGCTAGCTGACATCAGGAGGATTCAGACCCTGATTACTCCAGACCATATACCACTTTTCAGAGAACACTATGGAGGCATACTTGATGTGGTTATGGATTTGGACCCTTCACAGAGGAGCCTGATTCATATTTGCCTGCAGTTTTATGATCCCCCTCTGAGGTGTTTCACTTTTCAGGATTTTCAGTTAGGCCCTTTGTTAGAAGAGTATGCATCATTGGTTGGTATACCTATCAGGGGTGGAGTCCCCTTCAACCCGGAGATGGCCTTTCCAAGTAATGGGAGATAGCAAAGGCATTGTATCTGGAACCAGTTCTGATTGGGCAGCATATGACTACTAAGGCTGGAATCTCTGGCTTGCATCTGGATTTCTTGATCTCTCAAGCTACCCTGAAGGCCTCTTTGGGAGAGTGGAAAGCAATCTGTGCTTTATTGGCCCTGAGCATATATGGGATTATATTATTTGCAGATGAGCCCAGATTCATTAGCAAGAATGCAATCCATCTTTTCATCCTGAGAAACCCAGTGCCCACTTTATTGGGGGATTTTTACTACTCAGTGCACCAGAGGAATGAAAAGCAGAGGGGAAGATTAGTGAGGTGATGTGCTCCTTTGTTCCATACTTGGCTTCTCAAGCATCTGCCCAAGACAGATGCGTTTTTGAATCCTCACCAGCAGAGGAACTGGGCTAGAAGACTCACTGCTTTGACTTCAGCTGATATCAGGTGGTGCACTCAAAGCACAAAGGGCAGGGATATCATTACCAGTTGTGGACAGTTTCCCAATGTACCCCTGATAGGGGTTAAGGGTTGCATTAATTACAACCCTCTGCTGTTCAAAAGACAACTGGGCTATGCATTGGTCCACACTCCTAAGGCACAAGACTTGGCTGAGACTCTTTACTGTGAGAACAAGCCCAATCTGGCTATTGTCAGGCAGGCAGCCTGGGCCTGGGACAATGTTCAGACTAAAGGAGTAACCATTCTGGGGAAGTGCAACAATGTGGCATCAGCACAATACTATGAGTGGTCCCATGCCAGGGCTCAATTTTCTGGGATGCCCTTCACCATGGAGGATATGCCTGGACCATCCTCAGCACCACCTCCTGCCACTGTCAGCTTAGAGGAGTTTGAAAGTTTGAAAGAAAGAAATGAGAAGTTGACTCAGGCTCTACAGAAGACCCTCTGGGAGAGGAGTGATGGTAGGTTGGATATTGAGAGGTTGGAAAAGTTGAAGGTGGAGCATCTGGCTAAAATTGAGAAGTATGAGGATTACATCAAGAAGTCTAGGGCTGGAGAGCAGATCTTGAAGAATGCTTGCAAGGAAGCCCAGTTCCAAAAGGCCAGGACTGATTTGTATCTAAAGGAGAGTCAATTTAGGTGGGTCAGGATCACCGAAGCTCGTACTCTGGAAGATAAGAGGACTCAGGACAAGATTGAGCAGCTGGAAGCTAGTGCAAAGGAGCAACAGGAAGCCCTGGCAGCAGCCCAGAGGGAGATCTCAGAGGTGAAGATCAGAGCTGGAGTGAAGAGGTCAAAGGACCAGAGTCAACACAAGAAGCTAACTGCAGCTGTTACTACCCGGAATCTCCTTATCAGGAATCTCACGGAGCGTCCAGCTGATCCTGTGACTGAAGCACTTCTCAAGGAAGTTCAGGAGGATGAGTTTGGTCTTGGTGTCTGACTTTTGCTTGTTGTTGCTTTCATTTCATGTACTTTTATTTTCTTATGATGTATTTTGACCCCTCAGAGGGCATGTTTTGTAAAGAACAAACTATGTATCATTTGCCTTTTGTAATATATGTATCAGTTTGTTCCATTTAAGTTCTTTTCAAGCAACATCAACAGTATCTTCAAGGGTCTGGAAGGGTCAAAACCAAGTGCCAAGCCGGATACCTTGGAAACAAATAAGCATACTGCATTGCATGCTAACCCTTTGTTTGTTTTGTAGGTTTATTTTGTCATTGTCACTAACTTTGTTGTGATATTCAGGAACTATTGCTCGACGTCGGGTATTTCCACTCAACCGTCCACACAGATATCCAACCCGTAACAATCTTCCGGGCATACAGATGGACCAGGTACAACAGGACCTTGCAGAGGTCAGAAACCAAATGGCCAATGAAATATTGGAAATGAGGACTCAGATGACGCAGTTTATGGAAGTTATGAACAATATGGCTCAAAGCCAAGAGAGATTGAGAGCAATGGTAGAAAGGCAGAATCAGGAAGACCCTCATCTAGGGACTGCTGGGACGAGCAACAATGAGAGGGTCCAACCTCATGTCAACCCCCCTGTATTTGGACCCCACCTTCATCCAGAGGTCAACATTCCTGCTAATGTACAAGGGACTGCCACTGCAGGCAGAGTGCTGCAAGAAGACCCCCAGGAGGATCAGTTCACAGTAATGGGTGCTGGGGATGAGGCCTATGACAGAAGGCTGGACGAAATTGCTGAAAAATTAAGATCCTTGGAGTCTCAAAACTCTTTGGGCTTTGATGTTATGGACATGGGCCTAGTGGACGGGGTCAGGATTCCCCACAAATTTAAACCACCGTGCTTTGAGAAGTACAACGGGACTTCCTGCCCACGGACCCACTTGCAATCCTTTCTGGGGAGGCTGAAGGCATATACCATGGACGAGAAGCTATGGATGTTTTATTTTGAGGATAGTTTAACTAGAGCGTCAAGGGAATGGTACTCCCATCTGACTAGAGCAACCATCAGGTGTTGGAAGGATTTGGCAGAGGCCTTCATTAGACAATACCAGTATAATTTGGATATGGCACCCAACAGGACCCTCCTGATGAGGATGTCACAGTCATCTAGAGAAAGCTTCCGGGAGTACGCCCAAAGGTGGAGGCAGTTGGCTGCTGCTGTCCAACCACCTATGTCAGAGAGGGAGATGGCAGATATGTTTATGAATACCCTCCAAGGAACATACATTGATCGGCTAGCTGCTTTCTCTTCTACCAGCTTTGCAGATGTCGTTATAGCTGGAGAGAGAATTGAGAGCCTGTTAAAGATGGGAAAAATTTCTGACAATGGAGCCAGCTCATCCAGCAACACAAGGAAGCCTTTCGCGGGCCCAAGAAGAACTGGTGAGACCAATGCTATCCATACCAACAGGGGCAGACCCCAATATGCTCATAGGTCTATGGCAGCAGTCACCATTCCCGCTCCGATTCATCCACAACCAGTTTATCAACCACAGCAACAAAATTATCAGCAACAAAATCAATATCCTCCTCAAAGAAACTACAACAACACCAACAACAATAATCAGCAAAGACCGTTCCAACAGAGACCTTCTCAGGCCAATAGGGTGATCGATCCGATCCCTATGCCATATGCCACATTACTGCCACAACTCCTGAAACTCAACATGGTTGAGATAAGGACGTTGGCACCTCCAGATCCCACCAGTCTACCCAGAAATTACGACTCCAACGCCAGATGTGCTTTTCACTCAAACGCACCTGGCCATAGTACAGAAAAGTGCAGAGCTTTGCACATGAAGGTACAGGACCTGGTGGACTCTAAAGCATTGAACTTCGCACCACCACAGAATGTTAACAAGAACCCTATGCCAAACCACGGAGGTCCCAGAATCAATGCTATTGAAGAAGACAAGCCGTCTTACTTAATAACCAGTGTGGGTCAGATTCGGACACCGTTGGTGGAGATTAAAGCTCAACTCCTCGAATGTCAAATGTTCCCGGGATGTGAGCTAGGGTGTGCTTATTGCAACATTTCAGTGAATGGTTGTGATAACTTGAGAGATGGCATAGATGGCCTCATCCAGAGTGGCCTGCTTCAAATCACAACATCAATTCCTACCAATCCAGCAATCTCATCAGCAACAATTCCCGTGTCTTCTACAAATACAACAACCATTGTTCCAAGCAACTCTTCAATCTCATCAACAAATGCTTCATCTGTTACTTCAACGGACCAGATATTAGCAAACATCCCTTCTACAACTTCATTACCCCTTCATTCAGAGTCTCCTACAACAACAACACCCATCCATTCAACAATGTCTCCTACAACTTCAACAGCAAATGTCTCAACGGTTACAATTTATTATGATCCTGAAAATGATTCTGCCTACAACTCACAAAATGCCACTCCTATCAGAACACCAGTCACAATATACTATGATCCACAAACTATCACAGTCCCTTCTGCAGCTGCCATCAGCCCAGTCACCATTACGGTGCCTGGGCCAGTACCTTATGAAAGCAGTAATGCCATCCCTTGGCATTACGGCTCTGATCTATACTGTGAAGGACAAAAAATCACTTTTGAATCATCAACCCCTGCACCACAAATAGACAACGTGGGGGGAGGCGGAGGCTTCACTCGAAGCGGACGTCTCTTCGCTCCACAAATTCAAAGACACACTGCCGAAGCAGAAGCTGCTGCCAAGGCAAAAGGGAAGAGCTTGGTGCAAGAAGAACAGATTGTTAAAGAAACTTTAAAAACACCTTTTGATCAAGAAGTTGATGAGTTCATGAGAATCATCAAGAAAAGTGATTACAAGATAGTGGACCAGCTTCACCAGACGCCTTCCAAGATCTCAATCCTATCATTGCTCATGTGCTCTGAAGCTCATCGGAACGCACTACTAAAAGTCTTGCACGCAGCTTATGTGCCAGAAGAGATCACCGTCAATCAGTTGGAAGCTGTGGTTGGAAATGTTAATGCTAGTCATGGGCTAGGGTTTACCAACACTGATTTGACTACGGAAGGCCGCAATCATAACAAGGCTTTGCACATTACCATGGAATGCAAAGGTGCAGTTCTTTCCCATGTGCTGGTAGACACAGGATCATCCCTCAATGTCTTACCTAAAAAAGCCCTTGTGAAGCTAGAGTATGACGGATTGGCATTACGTCCCAGCAACCTGGTAGTAAGAGCCTTTGATGGTTCCAAGAGATCGGTTCTGGGAGAAATTGAGTTGCCCATAACGATTGGCCCACAAACTTTCAAAACGACCTTCTACGTGATGGATATACAGCCTGCCTACAGCTGTCTATTGGGTAGGCCATGGATTCACGCCGCTGGCGCCGTGACCTCAACCCTTCACCAGAAGTTAAAATTCGAGTGGGAGGGCCAAGTCGTTACTATCTCTGGAGAGGAGGATATTTTTGTTAGCCACCTGGCTACCTATAAATATATTGAGATGGATGGGGAGATCCACGAAACGATGAGTCAAGGGTTTGAGGCCTTGAACATAAATGAAACTTCTGCTGTACCTGGAACCTCAATGACATCTTATCAACAAGCCCGGAAGGTTGTTGAAGAAGGAACTGCCCAAGGCTGGGGCAAACTGTTACCTATGGAGAAGAAAGAGGATAGATTTGGGTTGGGTTACAAACCAACTCAACAAGATCAAGCAGAGGCTGCTAAGGAGCCCAACTTTGTTAGTGGGGGAATGCTCACCCCTGATGCTGTCAACAATTTGGAAGACGAGGATGAAAGCGACCACAACCTGGAAAGTTGGATCCGTCCAAAGATCCCGGGGAGCAGTATCTCAAACTGGTCTTCCCAGGAAATTATAAGAGTTACTCATGCAGAGTAATTATTATTTCCTGTATTTCTATAGCATGCATCAAAGTCTTGCATCTTGCCCAAGATGACAAGACTCATTTTGTAATCGGGCCATCTGTAATTTTTGTGCAACAAGATTAATCAATGAAATATCAGACATCTTTTGCAAATGAGTCTTTTTTTTTCTTTTCCGCTCACTGTTTTATTTTTCATTTTTCTTTTTGTACAAAATATAAATGGCAGTGTTTTCAAAATGACAATTTTATTTCACTTTTCTAAACAAGATTAAAATCAAAATCACTAAAATGAACAAACTGAACCCTTGCAAAGAGTGCCTTCCAGACTGCACCGACAACAGCACGGCTATGACTTCGTATGACTTTGACAATCCGATCAATCAAGCTGATGAAGGGGTTGAAGAAGAGTATGAGCTTCCTGAAGAGCTAGCCAGATTGTTAAGACAAGAGGAAAAGGTTATTACTCCTCACCAGGAGGAGGTTGAAACGATCAATCTTGGTACGGATGAAGACGTGAAAGAAGTTAAAATCGGGGCCTGCTTACGAGACTCAGTGAAGAGACAACTGATTGACCTGCTTCAAGAATATGTGGACGTGTTTGCTTGGTCCTATCAAGATATGCCAGGGTTGGACACCGACATTGTTTTGCACAAGCTGCCTTTAAGAGAAGAATGCCCACCGGTTAAACAGAAACTGCGTCGTACTCGCCCAGACATGGCAATGAAAATCAAGGAAGAGGTACAAAAGCAATGGGATGCCGGGTTCCTTGCCGTAACTAGCTATCCACCGTGGGTTTCTAATATAGTGCTTGTGCCTAAGAAAGATGGCAAAGTAAGAATGTGTGTTGACTACCGGGATCTGAACAGAGCCAGCCCGAAAGATGACTTCCCATTACCTCACATCGATGTATTGGTTGATAATACGGCTCAGTTCTCGGTATTCTCCTTCATGGATGGATTTTCAGGATACAACCAGATCAAAATGTCACCTGAAGACATGGAGAAGACAACCTTCATCACACCCTGGGGCACATTCTGTTACAAGGTAATGCCATTTGGACTGAAGAATGCTGGTGCAACATATCAACGGGCTATGGTGACATTATTCCACGATATGATCCATAAAGAAATCGAATGTTATGTGGATGACATGATTGCCAAGTCCCTTACGGAAGAAGACCATCTGGTAAATCTGCTAAAGTTGTTCAAGCGTCTGAGGAAGTACCAACTGAAGTTGAACCCCAACAAATGCACATTCGGGGTGCGATCTGGCAAGCTGCTGGGATTTATTGTGAGCGAGAAAGGGATTGAAGTTGACCCTGACAAAGTCAAAGCTATTCAAGAGATGCCTGCACCGAAAACTGAAAAAGAAGTTTGAGGGTTCTTAGGGCGATTGAACTACATTTCAAGGTTCATATCTCACCTTACAGCAACCTGTGAGCCCTTGTTCAAGCTGTTGAGAAAAGAACAAACGGTCAGGTGGAATGAAGACTGCCAAAAGGGCTTTTGACAAGATCAAAGAATACTTACAAGAGCCTCCAATCCTTATGCCTCCAGTTGAAGGAAGACCTCTGATAATGTACTTGACAGTATTAGAAGAGTCAATGGGGTGTGTGCTGGGCCAGCATGACGAGTCTGGTCGAAAAGAGTATGCAATATACTACCTAAGCAAAAAGTTTACCGACTGTGAACAACGTTATTCACTGCTCGAGAAAACTTGTTGTGCTTTAGCGTGGGCTGCTCGCCGACTGAGACAGTATATGTTGACCCACACTACCTTGTTGATCTCAAAGATGGACCCAGTTAAGTACATATTTGAGAAGCCAGCACTTACCGGACGGGTTGCAAGATGGCAAATGATCCTCACAGAATATGACATCCAATACACCTCTCAGAAAGCCATCAAGGGCAGTGTATTGTCTGAATATCTTGCTGAGCAACCTATTGATGATTACCAGCCTATGAGGTTTGACTTCCCTGATGAAGACATCATGTTCATAAAAGCAAAAGATCATGAAGAGCCTATTCATACTGAAGGGCCGGACCCGGAAGAAGAATGGTCCATGATGTTTGATGGGGCTGTTAATATGAATGGTCGTGGTGTTGGTGCAGTACTCATTACACCTAAAGGAGTTCACATGCCTTTCTCGGCAAAACTCACCTTCAACTGCACTAACAACGAAGCTGAATACCAAGCTTGCATTATGGGTCTTGAGGAAGCCATTAACCTCAGGATCAAGACATTGACCGTATTCGGAGATTCAGCTCTGGTAATCAATCAAACCAATGGCAAATGGTACACCCACCAGGATCATCTGATACCTTACAGGGATTATACAAGGAGGTTATTGACTTTCTTTACAACGGTCAAGCTTGAGTATATCCCTCGGGACGAGAATCAGTTTGCAGATGCTCTGGCTACCATTTCATCAATGATCAAAGTTCAAGCTGCCAACTTTGTACCTCAAATCTCAGTGTCCAGACTTGACAGACCAGCATATGTGTTCGCAGCAGACATTGTCAAAGATGATAAGCCTTGGTTCCATGACATTAAGTGTTTCTTGGTGGATCAGACATACCCACCTGGGGCGTCTTCCAATGATAAGAAGACATTGAGAAGGCTTGTTGGTAGTTTCTTTCTGAATACTGATGGTTCCCTATACAAGAGAAACTTTGATATGGTACTCCTCAGATGCGTTGATAAGACAGAAGCAGACTTGTTAATGCATGAAGTGCACGAAGGATCCTTTGGTACCCATGCGGGAGGGCATGCCATGGCTAAGAAGTTGCTGAGATCAGGTTATTATTGGATCACAATGGATGCTGATTGTTGTGCCTACGCCAGAAAATGCCATAAATGCCAGATTTATGCAGATAAGGTGCATGTGCCTCCCAATCCTTTGAATGTGATGTCTTCACCCTGGCCCTTTGCTATGTGGGGCATTGACATGATTGGAAAGATTGAGCCAACTGCTTCGAATGGCCACAGATTCATCTTGGTTGCCATTGACTATTTCACCAAGTGGGTCGAAGCAGCATCCTATGCAAATGTCACAAGACAAGTGGTAGCCAGATTTCTGAAGAGAGATATCATCTGTCGATACGGAGTTCCCGAGCGAATCATTACTGATAATGGTTCCAACTTGAATAACAAAATGATGGCAGAGCTATGCCGGGACTTCAAGATTCAGCATCACAATTCTTCTCCTTACAGGCCAAAGATGAATGGCGCTGTTGAGGCAGCAAATAAAAATATCAAGAAGATTGTGCAGAAGATGGTAGTCACCTACAAAGACTGGCATGAAATGCTACCATTTGCCTTGCATGGGTACCGCACGTCGATCAGAACATCCACTGGGGCAACACCGTATCAGCTTGTGTATGGTATGGAAGCAGTCCTACCTGTTGAAGTTGAATTACCCTCTCTACGGGTACTGATGGATGTTAAACTGAGCGAAGCGGAATGGGTCAGGTCCCGATACGAACAACTGAGTCTGATTGAAGAGAAAAGATTGGCTGCAATCTGTCATGGGCAGTTATATCAGAAGAGAATGAAGAGGGCCTTCGATCAGAAAGTCAGGCACCGAGAGTACCAAGTAGGAGATCTTGTGCTGAAAAGAATCCTTCCTCCTCATACAGACCACAGGGGCAAATGGACTCCGAACTACGAAGGACCATTTGTAGTAAAGAAAGTTTTTTCTGGTGGAGCACTGATGCTCAGCACCATGGATGGTGAAGACTTCCCGTCCCCTGTGAATGCAGATGCAGTTAAAAAATACTTCGCATAAAATGACCCGCTGGACATAAAAACAGAATGTAAGTCCAGGCAAAAATAGGGCATCCCGGCGAGTCAAAAACAGAATAAAAGACTCGGGCAAAAATAAGGGAAAATAAACAAAAATGTACACCCGCTGAGTTGAAAAGCCGCATTGGACAACTCAGGCAAAAATGGGTATCCCGATGGATTGAAAACCCGAAAGGGCGATCCATGCAAAATAAGGGAATAAGCGAACAACTGCACTCTGAATTTGTCTGTATCACTTACAGCCTGTTAAGCTTCAAAAGGATCAAGCTTCTTTCAGAATCAGCCTTCTTCAGAAAGCAAGGCGAGAAGAACTTTAAATGTCATACGAGTCATAGCAAAAGAGGAAGCTCCTTAAAGCGTCATCAACATTGCCAGCACATTTTGTTTTCTCATTTCTGTAACAATCTCCTCATTTCAGGGGATTCGTTTCTTTGATTGTATCTCGCCAATTCAGGGCACATGAATTAATAAAATCAAATTTTCAGTCATGTTTCGTTTTGAACATTTTTATTTGCAAAAAGGTCTGATGTCTTAAGAAAAAACTGATTGCATAAATACAGATGCTTATCTTCAAAAAACGTAATAAAAGTCACATGCTTGCAGGAAATGTACTTACTCTCAGAAGTGTCTAAACTCCTATGACGGAATCCAGTAAAGGATACCTCGGGATTACTTGTGCTTTTCCCTATCTTTGCAGGATTGCAGGTATCCAGAATGCAACTTAGGGCATGAAAGCTTCACTCCAGCAAGCTGACAAATCGACACTCAGCCTTAGTACCCAAAGTGTCTTCTCCCCAGCTGAGTTGCCACTTATCACTCATCCCCATCAGAGTTGCCAGGCATCACTTCTCCAACAGGGCGGTACCAGAGGGTGCCCATGTCCCCGGCTGAGTCGAGAACCCTCCTCAACAGAATCTCTAGGAAGATCTTTCAGTGATCTCTTCTTTCTCCCCAGCCGAGTTGCCATTTCACCCTCAGCTGAGTACAACAGTCAGGGAACCATCTCCCCACAAAGCTTCAGCCTCTATCCAGAAGAGCAACGCATGAAGGATCACAACAGAGTGAAGAAAGCTTTTGCAAACCCCAGCTGGGTCCCCTCATTACCGAGATAGGTCTATCATTGACCCATATCCCCAAGCAGATATCATCGCATGACAGATCTACCAATGATCTCACCCCCAGCTGGGATGTCCATTTCAGGCAGATCGGCCGAAGATCTTCGTAGCAATGGGATCAGAATCCCGGTTGGGTATCTCTGCATAATCATAGCATTCGCATCATATTCACCCACAAAGCGTAGCATTCTGTCTAATACGGAGCATTACGACAAAAATCAAACATATAGCATAATCATAAGCCATGTTTTGAATCAAACATTTGTGAATAATGACAATCCGTCAATATACAGAAAACCCCCCAAAATCCCCAGCGGAGATTACCTAGCAAAATCAGTTGCCTCACCAGTATATACTCTCTTTGGCACCCGTCCATGTCAATACTCCCCAGTAAAGTCACCTGAGCACTCTGTGCAAACAGTACCACTCATATTACCGATACTTTTCGACACCCGTCTGTGTCATAACCCCAGCAGAAAGCCAAAGACGTCCTCTTTGCACTCACAAATACTTATATACATTTCCTTGACACCCGTCCATAAACACTTTGTACATCAGATACTTTTTTATACTATACTCTTCCCCTTTCGACACTCGTCTGTGTCATTCTCCCCAGCAGTTAAACACTCATCTATACACCACTCACACTTATACAGGTACTCGTCCGTATCTTGTATATAGCACTTATATCCCCACAGATTCGACACTCGTCCGTGTTCTTTGTTAACCGGTTGGTACTCGTCCGTACCAACATCTCAGAGCATGCGTCAAGCGTTTGTTTCTACCTGATACTCGCCCGTATCATAGTCTTAAGGATGCTCGTCCGCATCTTTAATCCATACACCGAGTCAAACACCTTTGTCTTCTTGAATGTAGATACTCGTCTGTGTCTATTATTCCCCAGAAGAGTCCCCTCAGATTCAACACTCGTCCGTTGATACTCGTCTGTATCATCATCTCCGAACACGTGTCAGTATTTGTTTCTACCCGATACTCGTCCGTATCGTAGTCGTAAGGATGCTCGTCCGCATCTTTAAATCTATACACAGCGTCAAAACACTTATACCTTTTGTTTCTTGGATATAAACACTCGTCCGTGTTTACTACTCCCCAGTAGATTGCCAACAAAGCAAATTTCTCTTCTGACACTCGTCCTGTGTCATGATAAACCCTGAGAGCAGCCGTACCCTGCTAGGTGGTCGTCCTCCACCTCTTGATGGTCGTCCTCCATCATGCTCATCCGATGGCCGTCCCCATCGTTGATTTTTTAGCAGCCGTCCCCTGCTAGGTGGTCGTCCTCCACCTCTTGATGATCGTTCTTCATCATTTTATCCAATGGCCGTCCCCATTGTTGATTTTGGTTATCTGGCATTCGTCCTATGTCAAGACAAACATTGAGAGCAGCCGTCCCCTGCTAGGTGGTCGTCCTCCACCTCTTGATGGTAGTCCTCCATCATGCTCATCCGATGGCCGTCCCCATCGTCGACCCTTTTATCTGGCATTCGTCCTATGTCGCGATATTTTCGGCAGCCGTACCCTGCCAGGTGGTCATCCTCCACCTTAGATGACCGCCCCTCATCTTAACCCAACAGAGCAGCCGTCCCCTGCTAGGTGATCGTCCTTCACCTTTGATGACCGTACCTCATCATCTGTTTATTTCATTTATTCTTTAACCCGATGGCCGTCCCCGTCGTGGTCCCTTTTCCTTTTCAGTTTAGCCCGATGGCCGTCCCCATCGTTGGTTGCTCTACTTTGTGAACTTGATGGCCGTCCCCGTCATGTTTCATTAATCCCCAGAGAATTTTACAGCTTTATCTTGATGGCCGTCCCCATCATAATTCTTTTATCCCCAGCATGTCGGCCGTCCCCGTCATTGCTTTATTTTCCGCACTTTTCCCAGCATGTCGGTCGTCCCCGTCATTGCTCTTTACCCAGCAGTCGTCCTCTACTCGACGGTCGTCCCCCGTCGTCCATACTTTACAATATACTTTATTTTACAATCTATATCCCTTTTCTTCTTCATTTTGTGAGTGCAAATTTTGGACTGTCTTTGGTATTCAACCACAAGTTATCTTGTTGGCCTGTTAAGCCGTTGCTTACATCCTGCACAGCTAACTCATGTTTGAATAGGGGCAGCTGTAAACACCCCAAATTTGCCCTCACCCATTCACACCATGGCTTGTGATCATTCCATATGCATAAACACAATCATAACATCTCATACCATAATTTTGAGTCACTGCATAGGTTCTAAGTCATCTGCATCTAGGGTTTGTGATCTGAGCAGTCCAAGAACTTCTTGAGCCACTCCAAAGGTCATCAATCACTTCAAAGGGGTCTATGTGTGTTCAAGTATCATATTATATCCTCTCAAAGTCAAGAATGTCAAAGAATCACAAGAACTGGGATTGGTATGGAAGCAGGGCTAGGCTTGACTGCACAGATGACCTAAAATTAGGGTTTTGGTTTCAGAGGCCATAACTCCAAATTTTTTGGTCATTCTTGTTTCTATTGGTCTCTATATGGTATAGGGATTATTCATATCAATTTTCATGAAGAAATTCCATGGGGAAGTCATCTGATCAAAGGTTGACTTTCTGGACAAGTCAGTGCAAAATCAGGGCATCTGAGGCCCCCAATGACCCAACCAAAGGGGATTCTTCATCATTTTGATTGTATATGATCTCTATTTGATCATGGAAGAAGTTGGAAGTTCACAAAATTCAAGAATCTCAAGTTTTTTGCAAAGTTGACTTTTTGGGCAAGTTTGACTTTTCATGAAAATGTCATTTTATGCAACTTTTTCAACCCTTACTTTTTGATCCAAAAATGTTTCAAATGAAAAAACTTTGGTCATGAAAGTTGTAGAATAGATCTTTCCCTTTTCAAAAAGTACAAGAACATGACCTAATTCATTTTGGATCAAAAGTTATGGCTCATCAAAGTTGGCAAAAATCACTAAATTTCAAGTTATGCACCAAATGGAAAAAACTTGCAATTTCTTGTACCAAGGCAATTTGTGACTTCTAATTGATGTCAAACCTTTACACAAACATCACACATGCCCTAAAATCAGAATTGGCCCAAGGGGATTCCCATTCATTTGCTTTGAATTTCACATTTCCATAAGGCATTTTCCATAAGAGTGCAAAGAGGGATTCTTGGCAAAATCATCTTCCCATGAGTTATGTGATCACTAGATGATTTCTATGCATTGCCATGACTAAATGAAGTTCCATGCACCAAAATTCAGCAAGAATCATCTCACATACATAGCACAAAATCATGAGAAAACACCAAGTGGGCAAGTTGCAAAAGCTAGCATAGCTCATGATCCACATGTTGCAGTCACTCACAAGCAATCTAAGGGTCATCCTTGACCCAAGATGAAGCAGGACATGCCCTTAGACAGCTGCTGCCATAGCCCATGCTGCAAGTACCAATCACATTGACTTTTTGGCCAAAACTCCCATACTCATGGAACAGTAAGCAGCCACCTCTACTGACCTGCTCCACAGGCTATTCACACATCTTGGGAGAGTTATAGCACAGCATTGGTCATTGAAGCAAGCCAGAACACAGCCTTCACAAAAACTGTCAAAGAACTTCTCTTCTTCGAATCTCCCTCTCCAGCCACAAAACATCCATTTTCTCTTCACCATTGCATCACACACACTCAAGAGAACAAGAATCAACCATTGATAGAACCTGAAACATCACATACACAGACCTCATTTTCTGATACACCATAATTGAACCTCTCAAAATAGTTTGTTTAAACTCCATCCAAGCTTGCCATTAGCACAAGGGGGATCATTGGAGTGAGTTTGCACCAAAGAACAGCCCAGAAAGCCCAGAATCAGAAGCTTCCACCTCAGGTATGGCCATGAACTTTTTCTCACAGAGCTTGCATTTTATGTTATAAATTGATAGTGTATGTCTTGCTGGTCATGGGGATGTGCTTAGAATTGAAAATGAGTGAAAAATGAGGATTTACTGATGCTCTGAAATTTCACCCGTGAAAAATGATTTCTTCGATTGGCCTGATTCTTGAAGTTTAAATGTTGTTTGAGGGATGATTTGTGTTCTAGGATGTTAGAGGATCATTTTGCTGTGTTTAATTTGAAGTATGGTGGCCTGAATCATGACCTAGGGTTTTCAACCCGCCGGAGAAGATGACCGGAGCTTCCCTTCGGTCACCTGAAAGTTGTTAGCCCTAATCCCTGTAATTAATGGGCATTTGAATCTGATGCGTTGGATCCTTTGACTTGGTTTGACTAGGCGCGTGTTTGTGTGGCCCAGATGCGTCCATTTTGCCCTAATCTCCATTAACTTAATTAATCCATTTAATTAATTCATAAAACCTGATTTAAGCCAGAGTCCATCCTGACCCTTGATTCATGCGCCAAGTCAACCTCTGACCCCCCAACTTTGAATCTGATGCGTTGGATTGGATTACTTTTCATTTTTATTAATATTAATTCATTTGTTTTGCATTTCTTTTGTTCATTTATTTTAAAATAGTAAAATTTATTCAAAAATTCTGAATTTTTTTATACACAGTTTTGTTTAATTTCAGAAACCAAAATATTTTTATTTTTATTTTTTGCATTCAAAAAATATTTTTTTAATATTTAAAAGCTTATTTTTAATTAATTAATGAGAATTAATTAATTAAAAATACTTTTAGGTATTTAAAAATCACCAAAAAATTCATGAAACATTTAAAAACATTTAGAAACATTGTCCAACCCTCAAACCAAATTTATTTTTTGATCTTGATGCATTTTGAGAATTTTTCATGGAATTAAATCATTTTGATGCATTATTTTGATCCAAACTTCCAAAAATCACTTCTGCCTAACCATAAAGAGTTGGACTTTGATTCTTTTTGCATTGTGTTTAGTATGTCATGAAGTTTGTAAGATTAAATAGCCATGATTTGATCTTTCATTTTCCATTTTGTTTGGCATTTTTCTTGTTAAAGAACCCTAAAACCCTAGAAAACTTAGGAAAATCATATCTTGAATTAGGTTAAGAGTTGGAACTTCTCCTTTGGGCAGTGAGCTAGTATATGTTTAGGGATCCTTTGAGTGCATTTTCAATTTTTTGTGTTGACGTTTGCTTCTGATTTTGGTTTGTGTTTGATGCTTTGATCATAAACCCTAATTTGGGCTTCCATATGCATCCATCTTGCATTTGCAATCATACCTTGACTTGCCATGGCATTTTATGCATTCTTTTGATTCATTGAACATCTTAAGACATATTGAAAGCATGTTTGATCATTGCATCTTGCATTTGCCATGCTGTATGCCATTTGCATTTCATAACTTTTCATGTATGTTCATGCTTCTTAACTTGTTTCATTTGCATCCATAAGCTTGTATGATCATCCCCATGTGTTGTTTCATGTTTGTAGCATCTCATAGCATCATTAACATCATGTATGTGCTTCTGGTTTTGTTTTTCATCATGCCATTTCATTCCATTTTGCATTACATTACATTTCTTTCACTAACTTTTCAGGTGGTAAGTAACTTTGAGAAGTGAATTTGCCTTCACTTCTCACAATTTCTTTTCATCCCTCTTATGCATCCATGTTGCATTTTATCATGTGTTTGAGTTTGAGCTTGTTCATTCTTCTTCTTCTCACTTTCTTTCTTCAAGTGACTTGACTTCTTGAATGAAGCAAGTTACTTTGCTTCTCCTGATCCTCTCATCTGCTTCCTGGTGGTTCCATTGAAGACTTCTCTTGTAAACCTCACAAACCTTAGGAACAACCATGTATGACAATGATTAGGATTTTGATTAGTCCCCCACTTAGTTTTACCTTTGTGTCTCCTTTGAGTTCTCTCTTCTCATCTCATAATCAGGGACTAAACCCTAAAGGCTTTAAGGCTTTGTGATTAAGCTTATGCCTGCATCCTTCTATTAGGATGGAGTGTATAACTTTAATCCTAAGTGTTAAACCCTTAATGTGTTTAAATCCTTTAATCAATCCACTTAATAATCATTAAGACATCAAGCTTGTAACTTGGGCCTTGCATTAGGGTTCTAATTCTTCCTTAATTGGTTAAGAAGGACTAACCCTAGTGTTAATGGACAAGTCCCCCTCAAGTTGTCTTACAAACCCTAAAAAACACTTCATCATCATATCATTAAGTAAAATCCACTTAATAAAGGCTTTGTTTTGTCATGAGTTTAATCCCTAATCATGGATTAAGTTGAGGAGCTTTCCTCAGCTTAAACATTCTCATCTATTATCCTTCTATTAGGATGGTGTAATGAGTCTGTTTAATCCCTGATTATGGCTTAATCTCATTACTCAACACTAAACAAAAACCACAAAAACATCTAAATAATCACAAGTAGGTTAATGATCTTAATCCCACATCAAAGGTGATTAAGTGTGAGAAGCTGACTTCACACTTAAGGTATTCTCATTACCCCTAATCAGAGGGAAGATGTGATGAGTTTACTAAATCCATTGGTTTAGACTTAAGCTCATTAACTTATGACAAACTTTCAAAAGCAATAAAAGACTGAAAACTCAAAAACAAACAATAATCGTCTCCTCCGGGATTCTTTGCTCATCTCATTCACTCATAAACGAGAACTCGCTTCTTCCGTCTAATGCAAGACAGTTTGCACCTGAGCCAGACAGGTCATACACTTGAGCATAGACAAGGAAGCAGTTCACAAGTCAATTCATCTTTCAGTCTCTTTGGGTCGAACTACGGTGTTCTGAATTCCTCATTGCACGAGAGGATACGTAGGCATAACTTAACAGTTATCGAACAAAATTCTCTGTATATTCCCCCTCTTTCAGTATCATTCTTTAAGCCTCACAGTCTTGAGCAATTCATTCTCATTCTTACACTGACACTTCATTTACACACTTCACACTTCCTTTGCACTGACACCTGTACATTTTGTTTCCCAGCTCTTTTATGCACAGATTGCACTGACACTACCCCTTTAAAACACAAATCTTTTAAGCATGGATCCCGTCGAGTACGACGGACAATCTGGGTGCTAATACCTTCCCAGGTTGTAACCAACCCCCTTTCTCAGTCTCTCTGGTTCGCAACCGTCTTATCCATATCTTTCTAGGTCTATGCAGCATTACCTTTCCTCCGGGATAAAAATGCCTAGCTGGCGACTCTTTTCATCTCCAGTGAGTTCACTGATGTGTGTTCTCATTGTCCCTTTCGCCGACCGTTCGCGTCAGTACCTTTATTTTGGCCATTCCCATTTATCGGGAGCGACAATAGGGAACCCACTGAGATGTTTTTATCTCACCCCACTATTGTTGTTGCTTTTCAGGTTAGATTTACAAGTGGAGCTATGCTCAGGATGTTTCAAGTGAAGCATAGTTTTAGTCTTCCGCTGTGTATTTTTGTATCTTTGTACAATAATGGATATTGTATTGATCTTAGTATTTTTGTTTTATTATAATTTCCATGTCTTGCACCATAGTTTGTATTGTGTTTAGTATTGGTCAAGAATGTGAATTATGTTATTTATATATATATATATATATATATATATATATATATATATATATATATATATTATATGGGGTGTTACATTGTTGGTGATGTTATTGCATGAGATAGTTGTTGTTGTATGTTATTGGTGATGCTATTGCATGAGATAGTTATTGTTGTATGTTGATGCTATTGCATGAGATAGTTGTTATTGTATGTTTTTGATGATGTTGTTGTGTAAGGTAGATGTTGTAGTCATTTCATATTGTCATTGATGGTGCAATGCATGTGCATAGTGTGGGATGTTGTACCAAGTTAAGGTATATTCATATGAATTCCAAATGGAATTGTTGTGATGTTCATGACCCTGTCATGAAATAGGGATCGTACGTGACAATGAAATAAGGGTCAAGGGTGTGATCATGAAATAGTGATCATACTAGACCATGAATGAGGAGTCGAGAGTTCTGACGGAAACTGGATCTTAAAATAGAGATCGACATATGGTACCGTTTGCATAGAGTTGGTAGAGTCTCATTGCATCTTTGTTTGTTGGTGTGCATAATATTATTATGTGTCGTGGTGTATTGGTGTAATTGTTGTTTGATGAGAAGTGGAGATTGATTGAAGATACTTACTTTTATTCTTATTATTTTTCAATTTTGTTGGTGTAAGTATCTCACCCCTTCTGTTTGAATGTTACCCTTATGTTGGTAACGTGCAGGTGATCAGGATTAGTAGAGTGGAGGTCGGTGAAGTCGATGTACTTCACATTTAGATGAGTTAGATCTGATATGTGCTTTGGGGTGTCGGGACGACAATTGTTCTTTGTTTATTTATTTTAGAAAAACATTTTGTAATTGAATCTTACTTTATGTTTCTTTCGAGTTTTCTGCTGCAACTTAAACTATTTTGTAAGATGTATCACATTAAGCCATGTGTTTGTTCATTGTGACACACAGAATAAAATGGTGTGTTTTATTTACTCTTATTTTTATTTATAAATTCGTGGGAAAATTTTGGGTGTTACAATATGGTATCAGAGCAGGTCGGTCCGTCCGGCCAGGTTGCGTAGTTGTGTTGTCTCTAGTATGCGACATGTGTGTGACAAAATTGTCGGTACTTGTTTTGTTTTCCATTGAAGGTTAAGAATGAAACAAGTGGAGGAGAAGCGTCTATTTCTCTTGGATATTCCCGGTGTTGAGATGTGGGATATCGAGTCACTGTAAGAGGGAGTGTTGTGTGGACTCTTCAACTATTTAGAGAAAGGTGTTACCTCGAAGGGAGGAAGTCATATGTTCTTGTTGTTTGTTTCCTTGTGGAGGGGGAAGGTGATGTTTTAGGCCAGATGTGAGCTGGTGATGTATGGAGTATCCTGACGTGTTTCCTTAGGAGGTACACAGTTATCTTTTAGTTGGAACAAGGCGATGTTATTCTTGGAATGAATGGATGGTGTTAAATAGTGTGTTTGTCAATCGTTTAAGGGATGGTGTATTGTGTCGTTGATCGCTATTATGACTTGGTAAGGATGGTTTATACCCCATCATGATTTTCGAATGTATATCAAAAAATTGAGGAACTGATCACCCTTAATCTCTTGTTAATAACAAAGGGATCATGTTGGATGGGATAGACATGAATTTCTAAGATAGGATAGCATGTACAGTGAATGGCACAGAGTTAAGCCAAGTACTTGCAGAGTGTTTAGATTAGTCAATGTAAATTCCTATATCTGGAGTTGAGACGAATTCAGGAATGTGAGGTTTTCCAGGGATGCAAAGATAATGTTATGGAAATTGGGAATAAGGTCACAACAATGGACTACCGGTTGTGCGTGAATTTTAGAGTTATTTCGGAAGAAGGTATCAGATGTTCTGTTAGGAGAGGAAGATGGAATTTTATAGGAATTTTGTTCGTGGTCCTGGATTTTATGGTATCGTGCGAGATGTCAGCTTTATAGAAAGAGTAGTCAAAGGATTTATTAAAAAGGGAAAATTGTGAAATCAGGAGTGTCGCCGTGGAGAATTTTAGTATGATTGGTGAAGAAGAGAACGATGGCTTGGGGTTGCATGTCGGTCGGTGAGTAGTATGGAATTAACAGTTACGTTCGGGATAACTTGGATTTGAAGCATGATGAATCACAAATGGGTTGAAGTTTCCTGATGGTATTAGTGGACTATGAGGTGAAGAATGAGTATGAAGTGTGGTAATTAGAATCAGCAACCGTTAAACTATATGGAACGGTAATGGTAAGATAGAAGTATGGTTATATGCCTTGGATTTATAAGAAGAATATAGAATGTAAAGTATGCAACCATTGTCTTCTATGGAATTCATGAATCAAGAATCTGTGGGACATAAGATTTGAAACATTAGAAAGGTGACTCAACAAGGGAGTAAATAGAAGGTGCAGAATGTTTGGAAGTTGGATTATAAGTATTAATTGAAGGAAGTAAAGTTGTATGATAAGTTGTCAAAGAGTGATTTTTGGTTGGTAGAGGTGAAGTTACGTGATTATGCGAAGTTAAATGAAGGTATTGTTATAAATCCATAAGATATGACGTAGTCCTACAATGAGGAAGCTCCGAATTAGGTAAAGAAATTAAGATGTTTTGGCTATGGATTTTAGAAGGTAGTTCCCAAGTTAGCAATTCTGTTATCTTAGTTAACTTGCGAAAAATAAGTTGTATGTTTGGGATGTTTGTTGTAGGGGGTTTAGAGAACCAAAGTAAAAGTTGGCTATAGTTCCATTTTGATTCGGTCTAATCTGAATATGTCGTTTGAGGAGTGTTGAGATTTTTGGGTAATGAGTTTGGCAGGAAATGAAAATAAAATGGTAAAGTTTAGTTATGTTTTACGGCAACAGAGAATATAGGAAGGGATCCATTCTGCTCAAGATATGGATTGGGTTGCGGAAGTGAGTGTGTTGAATGATTAGAAATGGTTTTATGAACCTAGAATTCATAGTGTTTAATAATCACAAAAGTATATGATGATTGTTTGGTCTAATGGAATAGAGTATGAGATGATAAGGAGGATTGGGATTCCTGACAAGTTAAGTCAAAAGTCTTTTCATATGTATGATCTAGTGGTTAGAGAGACTTGGAATTGAGTAGCAGTCCAGAGCCTTGTGTCTAGTTTGAGAGAAACCCCATTAGAAAGAAAGGTTGGGTAGAATGAACGTGAATAAGGATGTTGTCATACCCTAAATTTGTCATACCCGCACATTTATTTTTATTATTCAGAAAATTCAAAAAAAAATGTGTTTCAGTTTGTTTAATCGGGGTTCCATTCGGGTTTATTAGGTCATGTGTGTGGTAAAATCGGTAGAGGTCCAATTCCTAACCATTATCCATTCTTCCTTTTCTTATAGTCATTTATTTCGATTTCATTATTTTTTATAATTCCATTTTTCATACTTATTTTGTATTATCATTTTTATTTTATTATTTTATTATTATTACTATTTTTTATTACTGTTTTATTTTTGTTACTATTATTTTTATTATTATTATTATTTTATTATTATTTCTATTTTTTATTATTGTTTTTTTTTCATTATTAGTCTTATTATTATTAGGTTTATTATTAACATTTTATTAACAGTTCATCAAAGAATAAATTAAGCCCATCACCATTTTTTTTGTCATACCAAAATACCAAAAAAAAAAGGGAAAGGGTGGAGTCAGTAGCATTTACGCATCAATTCGTACAATTCCAACGATTTCACAATAATCCATAGGCACATGGCCTTCACAAATACAACTTGCACATGGCCCACCTTCAGAAAATGAAAAACGAATCTGCGTCATAGCACTAAGAAATTCGTACTACACAAAACGCAAGAAAATTACATAAACTGTTTTCACGGATTGATTCTTAGCTCAGATATAAATAAGAATTTCTTTTCACTCTGATGCAGGAGAAAGAGGTTGAGAAAAAACTATAAAATCTCTACAAATAATTAATTCCATTACCTTCAAACCTTCGTAATCCATAACCATAACCACCATGCTTTATTCATCACTCTCATAAAAACCTTCACAAAACCTTTCATCGTAGACCCTTCAATCACCATAAACTTCCTCAACCTACATTCTTCCACAACACCACAATAACAAACTAAATCCACCAACCTATCTTCTCCATTAAAACAGAACCTCCAAAAACCTTCAAATAAACCACCACTGAAGTCGTCCTCCACCACCATCACTACGAACTTCTTCAACCTCACCACCACCATGAGAATCCATTTGCCAAACTGAAAACACTGAAACTGAACTTCACCGAATCCAAGACACCATAGCCACCACCTCTAACAAATCGATAACCGACGGAGAGACTAAGATCTGCACAGATATCACAGAGAGGGGGAGTGAGACACAACCAGTAAACACCAAAAACCCAACGAAAAACGAGAGCAGATTTGAAACATCACGACGCGAAACCGTGAGATCCGAGAAGCACACCGCGAGCAGATCTAAAACATGTGATAGAACCGACGCAAACGAAACGCAGAGAGCATTGAGGTCGATAGGGAAAGGCGGGTCGAATTCACCGATTGAGAACCGAGAGAGAATTCATTAAGGTTGTGTTTTCTTCTTCTGGATTTACTTCATCGTGTTTGAGAAACTGATAAAAGTTGATCCCCTTTCTTCTTTTTGTTTTAAAATGTTAGGTTTCGTTTTTTTAATTCTTTTTAGTTAGTTTAGATTTTGAGTACAATCGGGTTTAGCCCACAAACTTAACCTGGATTTCTTCCTAAATCATACTATCTACCAGCGATGCACCCTCCATTGTCACTTATTTCTATTTATGTTTCTTTATTTATTTTTCTGAGTTTTGTTAATATTTATTTTAGGATTAACATGGGTTTCTTTTTCTTTAGGTTCTTATTTTAAGTCGGAATTTGTTTTAAATTTTATGTATGGGCCAATGATATAATATATGGTTTATCGATATCCGATTTTTTAATCGATGTTATCTAAACCTATATGAGGTCATCTTTACATTTCTCTATTATTTATCGATTTCTCGATTTATTCATCTATTTATGGTCTATGATGTTATTATCCAATTTTTAACATTCGATTTCATAAATAAATCGACGTTGCCTAAAATCGACATGAGACCTCTTTTCTATTTTTTTTATGGTTTCTAATTAATTTTAGATTCATTGTTATTTACCAATTTTATTATTTTCGACCAATGACTAAGGTTAGAAATTCAATTTCGAATAAATCGACGTTATCTAAACAAATATGAGGCCACTCCTTTATTTTCCTTATTATTTATCATTGTCCCGATTTATTTGGCCGATGAATAAACGTTTATATATTCGATTTCGAATAAATCGACGTTATCTAAACAAATATGAGGCCACTCCTTTATTTTCCTTATTATTTCCCATTTTTCTGATTTATTTTTATTCGGCCGATGATATAATACATGGTTTATCGATATTCGATTTTCTTAATCGACGTTATCTAAACCTATATGAGACCATTTTTTTCGTTTCTCCATTATGTCCCGATTTCTCGATTTATTCTTTTATATCGGTCTATGATATTATTATCTGATTTTTAACATTCGATTTCATAAATAAATCGACTTTTTCTAAAATCGATATGAGACCAATTTTATTTTTATCGCTTTTCGCTATATTTTATGGTCGGTGAAAGTCAGGGAATCGTGATAATTAATAAATCATGATTAAGACTAGACCATTATTTTATTTAATTAATTGTTTGATTATAAAGTGACGCTAGACTTCTCATAGAATGATTCTAATATTGAATCGATTCTAAGATAGTTAAATAGCTACATTTCGACGCCATCGATTTAATCTCGAGCTCCAACGGCTCCACATTGCTTAGGACACTTCACACACGCTTCCTTTTGGGCAAATACAATGAACCATTTTATTTCGTGCAATCCCTTGTAACTTATTTTGTACCTCTCTCCCGATTCCGATGTATGTCATTTATTTACTCATTTTCGTTTCTTTCGCAAACCCTTGGTCCAACGCCAAGTGGTTTCACTCGCACTTCCCTTAGGTTTTGGCATCGTTTACTAGGCGTCTTCCTTAGGACTAGGAATTGATCCCACATAACCAATCAACCCTTAACCTCCATTTTTCACTCACCCTTGGCGAGTGTTTTGTGACTCGCAATAGACCTTCCCTTTGACCAAAATGTTACTTATAGATCCAAACCCTTGATCCAACGTCAAACAGTCTTAGGTAATAAAATATCTTAATAATACGAGAAGAATTGTACGCCATGAGCCTTAAGCGGTAGAAAGGAGGATAATTGGAATCTCGTTACTCACTCCGATTATTTCGGCACCGGACGTTTGGACGGATTGATCGAAATAAACTACCCATAGTCTTTAGTGCAATTCGACTCTTAAATCCCTTTCTGAAAGAAGGGTAATAAAATCAACAACCATCTGTAGTGAGTCGAACTACAAAGCTCTAACTTCCCTATTACACAAGGGAATACGTAGGCACACGGATCTTAATCCCTGTCGAGCATTTAGGATCAATCAAACTTTAATCTAAACTCTTTTCCCCTTAACAATTAACTTATTAGGCATATTCATCCTTTCTCGCATGACAACTTAGATGGTTCCCATCGAGTACGATGGATGTAGGGAGTGTTAATACCTTCCCCCTGCATAACCGACTTTTGAACCTAGGCAATGGTTCCGATGACCTTGTCTTTATCCCTTTCTTCCCGGGTTTTATCTATATTTTCCCTTTCCCTCATTTGGGAATAAATCAAAGTTAGATGATGACTCTCAAGTGATCCCAGCCGCGACCATGTTCGCAAGGATCGTATTTTTCGAGGTACGACAGATGTCTGGTGAACACTAGGAAGCATTAGAAGTTGGACGTGAACTTGTTGTATTTGATAGTTATAAATAGTCAGAGTGCACAATGGGAGTGCAAGGTTGTGTAGTTTGTTCATATTGGTATGACTTGTAAGAATTCAATGGTTGGCGATAGAATTGACAAGAATAATGAGACCATTGGATATTCTAAGATAGAAGTGATATGGCGAAGAGTTTAATTACTAATGTTGTATTACTAGGAAGATGGATGTACTGGCAACGTGTTCGACTAGTAAATCGTATAATGGTTGTTTTAAGCTATGTGATAACGCAGTTGGTAGTTTAGTTATGGTGATGTCGTGTTATGGATTTTGGTGTTCTTATCTTGTTGTTGCTTGTTGTATATGATGATGGTTTGGGTGTGTGTAGCTAATTCCTACGATAGGGAATTATGGAAGTGTTACCTAAGATGATGGTAACTATTGTGTTATTCCCGATTCAAAAGTGAGCTAGGGTGTTCGTAACTTAATTATTTTGTGTCATGAGTTGGTTGTGGATTATATTGCATGAGAATTGCGCCTTGTTGTGGTAGTCGTCAATAAGTTGCATCGTTGTTTGTTTTATTTGTGGTATTGTTTTCCAGATAGTAGTAATTGACTATTGGATGCAAGGACGTATCAGGGGTAGTTCGTATCCGGTGAATTTTCGAGGACAAATATATTCTAACTTGGGGAGAGTTATAACGCCCCGGTTATTATTTTATTTATCTAATTGGATTTGTTGTATTTTGATGTGGAAGAAATTATAACATTATTTGATATGATGTTAATTTAAAGGAAATACATTATATTGAATAATTATAATAATTAGAATATTAAGGGAAAATGGTATAATGGTAAATTGGTGAAGGATAGTGAGGGAAAATAAGGAAAACCATAGATGAGGTCTAAGGGATAAGTTTGGAAATTAGAAAAAGAGGAAGTTCAATCTGTTAGAACAAGAATTGATTCTACTCTCTCTAAAGAAGCTTTGATGATAACAAACATTTTTATTTTGTAAAGAACAAATATACTTCTTAAGATTATTTTAATTTAATGTGCAGAATCTCTGAATTACAATAAGAAGTTTATGAGATGATAGAAGTTCTGACACAGCAACAAGAAGTTCCTCACATTATAGAAGTTCTACTACACAAAATATTCTCAAAGTCTTTTTGGAAGATCCAAATGCATAATGCATGCTCAACCAACTTCTCATTTGAACAAACTCTGATTCTCACTTATACGCAAACTCTGATTTCAGAATCAACTTCATTAATTGAGAATCAAAGAATTAACGGCTCCAGACATGAATCTTTATTTTTGGAAACTCTTCAAAGACATTTATCTCCATCCAAAAATATGTTAAGGTGTCTTCAACGGTTCAAATATCTACATCTATATAAAGGAGTCACTTGGAAGAAAATTGAATAACACTCTAGCGTGCATATTCATCCATTCAAATTTCTCTTTTCTCTCAATTTTGAAATAACCTTGTGTAATAATATCACAATTGTGATAATAGCTTTTTAGAAGCACTTATTTTTACACACTTGTAATCAAAAACTTTGATAATCATTGAGTGACTAAAGTGTTAGTCAGTAGACTCAAGAAGACTTTGACAGTAGGTCATTGTGAGTTGTAATCTTTATTGATTAGTGGATTAATACCTCATTGAGAGAGGTGAAATCACCTTGGCAGGTGGACTGGATGTAGTTTGAGTTCAAACGAACCAGGATAAATTGATTGTTTTCATTTCCTTAACTTTACAAAAACCTCAATTCAAACCCCCCTTTCTTGTGTTTTTCGTCCCTTCAATTGGCATCAAAGCACCTGGTTTTGTGTGCTAACACTTAACCGTGTCAGAAAAAATCCTTAAGAAAAACACTATGGCGGAACAATTCTAGAACAACAATGATAATCAGAATGACAAGATCAATGGCAAACCTCTAGTGTTCAATGGTGAGAACTTTGACTACTGGAAGGATGTTCTGGAAAGCTTCTTTCTAGCTCTTGATGGAGACCTCTGGGATATGGTAACTGATGGTTACACTCATCCAGTTTGAGACAATGATCAGAAGATTGAAAGAAAATATATGACAGTTCAACAGAAGAAAGAGTTCAGAAATCATCACAAGGCCATAAACATTATTCTGAGTGGCATCTCATACACAGAGTATGAGAAGATTACAAACAAAGAATCTGCCAAACATATGTTTGACTCTCTGAGAATGACGCATGAAGGAAACACTCAAGTTAAGGAGACCAGATCTCTGGCACTCATTCTGAAGTAGGAAGCGTTCAAAATGGAAGAAGATGAAACAATTTTGAAAATGTTCTCAAGGTTTCAAATTCTGGTTGCTGGATTAAAAGTTTTGGGTAAAGGATACTCAACAGCAAATCATGTGAAAAAGATAATCATAAGCTTGCCAAAGGCATGGAGACCCATGGTCACTGCTCTGAAGCTATCAAAGAATCTGAATGAAATGTCTCTTGAATAATTGATCACATCTTTGAGGAGTTACTAGATAGAAATTGAAGAAGATGAACCTCAGAAGAAAGGTAAGTTTGTTGCTCTTAAATCTAAGAAATCTAAATCTAAAGATTTTCAGGAAGAAGAAGAAGAAAGCTCTGGCGGTTCATCAGAAGAAGAAGAATTATCACTCCTTTCCAGAAAGGTTCAACAACTCTAGAAGCACGGACAAAAGAAATTCAGAAACCCTAGAAGATCAAGCAATCACTCTGAATCTTCATCTGGTTATAAGAAGTCTAGAAACAAATAAGTAGTATGCTATGAATGTAAGGAACCTGGACATTACAAAAGTGATTGTCATAAACTACAAAAAGAAAAGCCTAAGGAGAAATTCAACAGAGACAAGAAGAAAAGTCTTATGGCTACCTGGGATGACTCAGAATATTTTGAAGCAGAATCTAAATCAGAAGATGAACATGCCAATATCTCTTTAATGGCCAACGTATAAGATGATAACAACTCATCAGAATCTAGATCAGACTCAGAAACAAAAGAGGTATTCTTTAAACTATCTAGAACTCAATTAGAAGATAGCCTCTCATAAATTCTTGAAAAATATCATAAACTTCAATTCAAATACAAAAACCTGAAACATGGTCTGGCATCTAAATCTGAAGAAACTAGGAAACTAAAAGCAGAAAACTCTGAGCTGAAAGAAATCATTTCAAAACATGAAAACTCTTTTGAAAAACATAAAGCTCGGAAAGAATTTGACTCAGAAGTTCTATCTAGTTCTGATAGCATCATAAAACAATATGATCATAGTTTTCAAAAATTTCTAGCAAAAAACATAGACAGAAGCAATATTGCCTCAATGATTTATGGAGTTAGCATAAATGGTAGAAGAGGAATAGGATACATTAAACCTAAGGGAGAAGAACCACATAAATATAAACAAGTTGATAACATAGTCATAAAATAAACACCTTTAAATTCTCACTTTACATATGGACACAAACATGACCTAAAATACACCAGTGAGTCATCTTATTCTACAAATTTTGTTGAGAAACCTAAACTCAATCAAAATTATGTAAACTCTAACAAACAAGGACCCAGAAAGATATGGGTACCCAAAGATAAAATTCTATATATTGTAGATGTATTTAACAGTAAAATCGAAACACCAATCTTGGTACTTGGACTCTGGATGCTCGCGACACATGATGGGAAGAAAGCATATGTTCCAAAGTATTTAGCTTAAAGCTGGAGGCTATGTAGGTTTTGGAGGCAGTCAGAAAGGAAAAATCATAGGCTTTGGAACCATTGGTAACAGTACTCTTCCCTCTATATCTAATGTTCTGTTAGTTAAAGGATTGATGTATAATTTGTTGTTAGTAAGTCAATTAAGTGATAACGGTTATGATATAATCTTTAATCAAAAGTTCTGCAAAGTTGTTAGTCAGAAAGATGGAACTATCCTTTTTAATGGGAAGAGAAAGAACAAAATTTACAAAATAAAACTTTCTGAACTAAAAAGTCATAATGTAAAATGCCTTATGTCTATTAACGATGAGCAATGGGCCTTGCATAAAAGATTGAGGCATGTTAGTATCATAAGATTGTCTTATATTAACAAACTCAATCTGGTCAGAGGACTTCCTAATTTGAAGTTCAACTCAGAAGCTCTGTGTGAAGCATGTTAGAAAGGAAAGTTTGCTAAACCTGCTTTCAAATCAAAAAATGTTGTTTCTTCTTCTAGACCATTAGAACTTATGCACATTGATTTTTTTTGACCTGTGAAAACTACCTCAATCAATGGTAAGAAGTATGGGTTAGTGATCGTAGATGACTATAATAGATGGACATGGGTAAAGTTTCTTAGACACAAGGACGAGTTAATCTATGTATTTTCTACCTTCTGTAAACAAGTTCAAAATGAAAAAGGAGTTTAGAATTGTAAAAGTCAGAAGTGATCATGGTGGAGAATTTGAAAACAAAAAAATTGGAATTATTTTTTAATGAAATTGGCATCTCTCGTGATTTCTCTTGTCCTAGAACTCCACAACAAAATGGATTTGTAGAACAAAAAACGGAACTTTACAAGAGATGGCTAAAACCATGATCAATGAGACTAACTTGGCTAAACACTTTTAGGCAGAAGCAATAAATACATCATGCTATATTCAGAATAGAATCTCTATAAGACCTATTCTAGAGAAGACTCCATATGAATTGTGGAAGGACAGAAAGTCCAACATTTCTTATTTCCATCCTATTGGATGTACTTGTTTTAATCTTATCATTAATGATCCTCTGAACAAGTTTGATTCTAAGGCACAAAAATGTTTCATGTTAGGATACTTTGAACATTCGAAAGGATACAAAGTATACAATACAGAAACACGTATTATGATGGAATCTATTTGTGTCAGATTTAATGATAAGCTTGGCCTTCAAAAGCCAAAGAAAAATGAATCTCTTGCAGATATAGAAGTTAAAATTACAGAAACCAAAACATCTGAAGAACAGACATCTACAGAAAAAGACAACACAAATGCCACAACAAGTTCTGAAGAACCCATTCAGAAGAGACAATCCAGAAGCACGATGAATCATCCAGAAGATAAAATTATGGGAAAGAAAGATGATCTAATTAGAACAAGATCTTCATTCAGAAACTCTAAAGAATATCTAATGGGATTAGTCTCTCTGATTGAACCCACTTCCATTGACGAAGCTCTCTCAGAAAATGATTGGATACTTGTAATTCAGGAAGAACTAAATATATTCACCAGAAATGATGTATGGGATTTAGTTCCTAAACCCAAAGGAATTCAACATCATTGGAACCAAATGGGTCTTCAGAAACAAGCTGAATGAACAAGGAGAAGTTGTCAAAAACAAAGCACGACTAGTTGCATAAGGTTATAGTCAGCAAGAGGGAATATACTATACAGAAACCTTGGCACCAGTTGCAAGGTTAGAATCTATCAAACTTTTAATTTCTTTTGCTGTAAATAGTGACATCACTCTCTATCAGATGGATGTCAAGAGTGCGTTTTTAAATGGTTACATTCATGAAGAAGTTTATGTGTATCAACCCCCTGGTTTTGAAAACACAAAACATCCAGAATATGTTTATAAACTTAAGAAATCGTTATATGGTCTGAAACAAACTCCCAGAGCTTGGTATAAAAGATTAAGTAACTTTCTCTTAGAAAATAATTTTACCAGGGGGAAGGTGGACACAAATCTTTTCTGTAAAACATTTAAAAATGATATTCTAATTTGTCAAATTTACGTAGATGATATAATATTTGGATCTACTAAAAGTTCTCTAGGCAAAGAATTTTCTATGACTATGCAGGCAAAATTTGAAATGAGCTTGATGGGAGAGCTCGAGTTCTTTTTGGGAATCCAAATCAATCAAACATCATAAGGAACCTACATACATCAAAGTAAATATGTTAAAAAACTTCTGAAGAAATTTGATATGTCAGAAAGTAAACCATCTAAAACTCCAATGCATCCTACATGCATTCTAGAAAGTAAAAGGTAAGTAAGAAAGTAGATTCGAAGATCTATAGAGGAATGATTGTCTCTCTCATATACTTAACTGCCTCAAAACCTGATATTATATATAGTGTTTGCCTCTGTGCTAGATTCTAATCAGATTCTAGAGAATCTCACTTAACAGTAGTTAAGAGAATTTTCAGGTATCTGAAAGGTACTACTAATCTTGGACTTTGCTATAGAAAATCCAAATAATAAAAACTTGTAGGGTACTGGATGTTGACTTTGCTGGAGACAGAACAGAAAGAAAAAGTACTTCTGGAAGTTGTCAATTTCTGGGAGACAACTTAATCTCTTGGTCCAGCAAAAGATAATTTACAATTGCACTTTCAATTGCTGAAGATGAATACATAGCAACAGCTGGATGCAGTACTCAGATTCTCTAGATGAATAATCAGCTTGAGGATTTCAATATCTATGAGAGTAACATCCCTATCCTTTGTGATAATACTTCTTCTATCCGTATTTCTAAAAATCCTATTTTACATTCTAGAGCTAAACATATAGAAATTAAACATCATTTTATTAGGGATTATACTCAGAAGGGAATCTTATTTTTAAAATTCATAGACACATACAATCAATGGGATGATGTTTATACAAAATCCCTTGCTAAAGATAGGTTTAATTTCATTCTGAAACATCTCAGTATGGAATTATGTCCAGAATGAATATGTTAATTCTATTAATTTACTCTCAAACTTTATCTTCTTTTGAACTTCTGACCAATATTTCGTATGAAGTAAGAAGGAGAATTGTATCAGAATCAATCTAGAAAGATCTGAAAGTTTGTATTTGAGAACCTTTCATTTCAAGAATAGAACATGAAGAACATAGCATCAACACCTGTCCACGAAGCTCTATGTGTTTTCTGAATCTGAATACGTGTTTAAGCTCTGAGAAAGGACAAAACATGTAGTTCATGACATGAACAGTTGTTAACCTAAGCTCCAGGTGTCCTCTGAGGTTGAATACATGTTTAAATTCTGAGAGACTGAAACGGATGAACTGACAAAGTTGAGGCGCTAGTCACATTGGTAACTGTTAAAAAATATTTTACGCCATCCCCCTTGTCAGAATTCATTAATGTTTTTAATCAATGTGTTTGTGATTTAATTATTTCATTAATTATGTTTTATGTTCGTTAAAAGATATATATATATATATATATATATATATATATATATATATATATATATATATATATATATATGCTCATTCTCACCTCACAAACACTTTTCACTTTGTCACAATCACTTTCACTCTCTTGTTTTCTCTCGTTTTCTGCATTTTGTTACCAAAACCCTCTTGTGAACAATGGCTTCATCTTCCAAGCAAGCTCAACCTTCTTTGTCTTTTCAACATGCTTCTACAAATCAAGCTTTTGAAGAAACTCATGTTACTTCGGTCAGAACTCTTCTCACTCCAGTTGAAAACCTAGAAGTTCTATGTGAACTGTTTGTGGACTTTGATAGCATGGCTATGATCTCACTCCTGAAGTAAAATTTCAAGGCTGGACAGAGTAGTTTGATCGTCTAATGGGTCCTATTTTCCCTAAGTTGGTTAAAGAATTTTGGATTTTTTCTACAGCTTCAAACAACTAGGTTACGTCTTATGTCATGGGGAAGAAGATCATCATCACTGAAGATCTTATTGGAAGACTCATTGAATCTGATGGAAATGGGATTAAATGCAGCGACATGGAGAAACATTCTGAGTTAACCATAATTTCTAGAGAGATCTTTACTTCTAGGCAGCATTCAAACAAGATCGAGGATATCAAAGATCGTCATAGAATTTGGGCAAAGATTATTTTGGGTTGCATCAGTCACATAAAACCCACAAGATTATATCAACATTGATCAACAATATCTTATATACTTCATCTCAACCAACAAGAAAGTTAACCTTGCTCACAATATGTTCAATCATCTGAAGAACAACGTCAAAGAAACTAGAGAAGAGGTGAAGACCAAAAGAGATTGGATACCTCTGGAAAGGCTAATCTCATATATTCTAACAGAGAACAAACTGGTAGAACATCTTATTAAAGCCTAACAAATTGATGATCTGGAAGCAATTGCTGGAAGAACCCTAAACTCCAAGAATCTCAAAAAGATGAAAGTCATCGACAATATCAAGAAGGACCTTGTTCTGCACTCAAGGGAGGTGATTACCACAAGGAAGATCCCTCTGAAAGATTTTCCTCTATTCTCAGCTGACACACATCCATAAGTTATTGTCAGATATCTAGAGGCTTGAAAACATGATGGCATCACTCCTGAGATCAACCCAGAAGATCTTAGATGACTAGGTCCAGAAGTTGCACTGAAGAAGACAAAGAAAAGGAAAGCTTCTGAAGGACTTTCTCAAAAGACACCAAAGGTTGCTAAAAAGAAAGGTAACTCCTCTACTTTTGTTTTTGTCATCAAGTCAGTATTACATACAACTTCTGATAATCCTCCTCCTAACCTTCCTTCTACTGAAATTCCTTCTTTTGACATCCCTACCTCTTCAAACCCCATTACTTCTGAAGTCCCATCTTCTGTTAACCCTCAACCTTCTGATAATCCTCAACCTGAAAACCCCCAACCTGAAAACACTTCACCTTCTCCCAGACCTTCTTAACATCATTCCCCTCAAACTCTTGAAGACTTCAACATTCCCATTGACACAAATCCTCCTTCTGATCCAAATTCCACACTATTTGTTGAAACCCAACCAGAACTCAACAAGTAATTTATGATATTGATCAGTTTCAACCCTACTTCGAAACCTCTCAATCAAACACCCTAAACCCATCTTCTACCTCCACACCACCCATTCCTGGCATAACTTGTCCCTTTAACTCCTCTCAACCTCTGCTAATTTTCTAGATCCACATGCCTTCATCACCATTCCAGACACTCCCACTCCCACTAATGAACCCGAAGACCCTCTTAGAACTGTCATTGACATAAAAGCCCTAGAAAAAATAGCTTCTAACTCTAAGAAAATAGTCATACCAAAATCCAAGCCCAAACCAACCAAATCAGATGTTGGTGTTTTATTGCTGGCTTTTGAAGCAGAAATAAAAGATTGGGTGAACACTCTAAAGATCGTTTGTGCATAAATTCTAAATCCTGCAGCATCAGATCATCTATGGACTAAGTTCAGAAAATGGTTCAACGCTGAGTCCAAGAAGCTGAAGGATCTCAGCTATGACATTTCTCATCAAAACTTCTATGAAAAGTTGAATATCTTCAAAGAAGAAGTTCTTAGTTGTTGGGAAAAGAAGACTTTTCATCTTCTAGACATTACTCCTTTGATAGAACCAAAGGTCTCTTCTTCTAAAATTCAAGTCATGGTTGTTTCTAAAGAAAAAGGGAAAGTTGTTACAACGTCTCCATCTGAAACTCATGCACCAAGCTCTGAGAACTTGGTTACTTTTGTTAAAGAAACTTTTTCATCCTCTCTTGTGCTGAAAACTCTGGAAGAGTTAAAGAAAGAGAATGAAGCGGTCAAGATCAGGCTGGACAAACAAGATGAAACGAATGTTGAACTTAAGAATATGATTGGTCAACAAGTGGAGTCTAATTCTCAAATAAAAAGTCTTCTAGAGGAATTGTTCATAAGACTTCCTCCTCCTCCATAACCTTAGTTTCTGATTATTTTTTTGCTTCTTTGTTTTCTTTGTTTTCTGCTTATGTGTTATCTTATTCTTAATGAAAGCTATATGTTCTGCTTATATATGTTCTTATGATTTTTTTTACTTTTATTATATTTTTTTATTCATGACAAAAAGGGGGTGAACGTAAAATATTTTGATTAATAACAGCTCACTAGGACAAAGCCTCAATCATCCTAAAACTCTGATATTTTAATATGATGATAAGTAAACAAGAAAAGGCTTCAACTCAGGGGGAGTTTTTCTCATAAAAACTTCCGATCAATAACTCTGAAGGAACATATTCAAAGAACTTCATAACTCAAGGGGAGTCTCACTATCTCTTATTCTTATTTAAATACTTCAAAATATAAGAGTTTTGTCATCATCAAAAAGGGGGAGATTGTTAGAACAAGAATTGACTCTACTATCTCTAAAGAATTTTTTATGATAACAAATATTTTTATTTTATAAAGAACAAATATACTTCTTAAGATTATTTTAATTTAATGTGCAGAATCATTGAATTAAAATAAGAAGTTTATGAGATGATAGAAGTTCTGACGCAACAACCAGAAGTTCCTCACATTACAGAAGTTCTACTACACAAAATATTCTCAAAGTCTTTTTGGAAGATCTGAATGCGTAACGTGTAACATCCCATTTCTACTCGGCGATTATATTAAAATCAGAGTATTAAAATTTCAACCAACAAGTACACAAAACAGGATGCTACGGTTTCAACTTATAAAAACTTCATTTAATTTCATGAGAATTGATACATAACACTTTCGGTTCGTAAGAAACTAAAAACAACAAATTGTATTCATTTATGAAAACAAATTCAACTTTTTCAACTACGCAACGAATTTTCAACTTATTCAACTAAACATGGTATAACATGTTATTCAACTTAAAAGAACCTAGTATCAACATATTTAAACTAAAAAAACTTGAAAACCACACAAAACAACTAAATGTCCATTCCCCGAGTATTGCGTATCAGAGCATCAACACCGACTCGAACTAGTGAAGATAATCATCTTCCTTCAAGCTACCTGCACGTTACCAACATAGGGGTAACATTCAAATAGAAGGGGTGAGATATTGATAATTATAAATGATATGTGATAAACAATACTTAGATAAGGATCATAAACAATTCACCACTTCACAACATCAACCAAAACAACAACTTAACAATCATCCACCTTTTATCAACTTATTTTACTACTTCTGCACAAGGTTCATCGTCCCAACTTAGATTTTTCCAGAATTCTACAAAATCACAGCAACATATCAATAATCAAGATTCGACAAAATCAAGACAACAATTCAACTTAACCATAACCTACTCATCATCAATCAGTCAACAATTATACAGAATTGATCAACAAAATCAACAACACAATATATGAATCAACATAAATTAACATCGACATCAAACAAAATACAACATATACAACCACTCAAACCTAGTACTGATTATCATACTCGGTTATAAGGATCAAACCTCACCCTTACCTTGGATTAACGGTTGCTCTAATAATTTTCAGGTTAGTCTCCAAAGTTCTCCGATCGAATTTCCAATCCCTTGCCTCTATAACTCTTTTCCTCTCCTCTTTTATCCATGGAGATTATAAATACGAACATGTTGCCATTGAGTTCCTATCTTGACCAAAATTTAGCCTCCATCATCATCAATCCCGTATATTTGACCAATTTTCAGCATGAACTTCCAAACTTCAAATGCATTTTTCTCCTTCAATATTGAACTTATTGACACAAAATCATATATCAAATTGAAGGGAATTTCATAAGCTTTCCAAAAATTCAAGAATTGCTTTAATTGGAATTACGAGTAAAAAGTTATCATCTGTTTAGTGGAGGTTGTATCGTAAGTGCGAAAATGGAGATATGATCATGAGTTCTTCTTTTTCTTTCTTTGCTCCCAAACTATTTTCTCTCCTCTATAACCCTTATTTTTTTCTAAGATTTTTTCTTCTGTAACTTCCATGTCCTATTCTCTTGCTACCAATTCACCTAATTTTCTTATCATATAATTCTATTATATTGGGCCTAAGTCATACACCCTCTTAATTGTTAATTCTGACGCAATCTAAGTCCATTAACCAACATGCTCCAATAATCGATAATATCACTTCTAATATTATTTCCTCGACTTTCCGACTAATAATACGACTTAACGGCTTAATTTTTTGCAACATAAAATCAACTGAATAATAATTTGTGACTAACTACTTACTCCCGACTTAATATATTAACTTCCGATTATCAACCAAATGGTCCAAACATTCCAATCAACATATCCAACAACAAACGGAGAATACTCCATATTTTTTTCCACAACTTATATCGACTTAAATAATTAAATTCGACTTAAACCAACTTATAACCATCAACATAATATTCCAATAAATTAGGCCATCAACATGGATCGACACAATTCCACACAAAGCAACTCAAATCGACAAATATACTCAAATCAACGCGAATTACCACAACATACCACAATTATATTTAATTAATTAATTAATTAAATAAATGGGCATTACATAACGCAAGCTCAGCCAGCTGCTCATTTGAACAAACTCTGATACTCACCTACACGCAAACTCTGATTTCAGAATCAACTTCATTAATTGAGGATCAAAGAATTAACAGCTCCAGACATGAATCTTTATTTTTTGAAACGCATGCTCAGCCAGCTGCTCATTTGAACAAACTCTGATACTCACCTACACGCAAACTCTGATTTCAGAATCAACTTCATTAATTGAGGATCAAAGAATTAACGGCTCCAGACATGAATCTTTATTTTTTGAAACTCTTCAAAGACATTTATCTTCATCCAAAAATATGTTAAGGTGTCTCCAACGGTTCAAATATCTAAATCTATATAAAGGATTCACTTGGAAGAAAATTGAATAACACTTTTGCGTGCATATTCATCCATTCAAATTTCTCTTTTCTCTCAATTTTGAAATAACCTTGTGTAATAATATCACAGTTGTGATAATAGCTTTATAGAAGCAATTCTTTTTACACGCTTGTAATAAAAAATTTCATAATCCTTGAGTGACTAAAGTGTTAGTTGGTAGACTCAAGAAGACTTTGACAGTAGGTCATTGTGAGTTGTAATCTTTATTGATTAGTGGATTAAGACCTCATTGAGAGAGGAGAAATCACCTTGGCGGGTGGACTGGATGTAGTTTGAGTTCAAACGAACCAGGATAAATTGATTGTGTTCATTGCCTTAATTTTACAAAAACCTCAATTCAAATCTCTCTTTCTTGTGTTTTTCGTCCCTTAACAGTCGTATTTTGGGATCGTGAAGAGAATTGTGAACAGAGAGAAGAAGGAAGGAGAAAGGGCAAGGCTAGAAGGAAGAATTCGCGGAGAAGGAAGGAATCGCTCATCGAACTAAGGTAAGGGTGGGATTTCTTCATCTCATAAGGGTTTAATAATCTGAATATTAGGTGTAGTATTGTTGAATAGAGAATTGAGGTTTGGGTGATTTGGGATGAAATTATGTTAAATTGTCAGTAGTTGTTGATTATGTATGACAAATGTATGAATTAGGCAATGGATTGTGTAAATTCTACATTTTCTGGTTGTTAGACTGATTTTTGAGTGATTATTTTGTAACAGGGTTTTGGTTGTTCGCACAAGGAGAACTGCAAAATTCGCAGTGCTCACTTAGCGAGCAAGTTGAAATTTCAGATAACGTTTTATAGAGAATTAATTAATATATTAAGGGATGGGGAGTGATGTAGAGATGTTAGAGGGATGAGGAGTGATGTAGAGCTGTTAGAGGTAAGTAGAGGTGAGTTATGAGCTTAATTGGAAGAATAATAAGCATAAGTTGAAATGAACATGAATTAATATGTACATTGTTGTTGTTATTGCTATGTGTGGTTGTTGTTGTTGTTGTTACATGACATAGTTGTTGGTATACGTTAATGTAACTCTTGATGTGTGTTGTGTTGTTGTTATGTGTTCTCGTTGATGTTGATATATGTTGTTATAGTTGATTATGCATGTTGTAGGTGTTGATAGGTGGTATTGATGTTGATATATGTTGTTATAGTCGATGATGCATGTTGTAGGTGTTGATAGGTGTTATTGGTGTTGCTATATGTTTTTGCAGTTGATGATGCATGATGTAGATGTTGATTGAAGTTATATAATGTTGTTATGTGTTGTTGTTGATGTTGTAGTTATATGACATAGTAGTTGTTTATTGTTATTGTATGTTGTTGATATATGTTGTTGATGTTGCTATGTGTTGTTGTTGTAGTTATGGTTATATGATGTAGTAGTTGTTAGGTGTTGTTGTATGTTGTTGATGTTATTATGTGTTGTTGATGATGCTATTGCATGGGATAATCGATGTTGTATGTGGTGGATAATGTTGTTATATGAGATAGTTGTTGTTGTATGTTGTTGGTGATGCTATTGCATGAGATAGTTGTTGTTGTATGTTGTGGGTGATGCTATTGCATGAGATAGTTGTTGTATGTTGTCGATGACGTTGTTGCGTGAGGTAGATGTTGTAGTCATCACATATTGTTATTG
Source organism: Lathyrus aphaca (assembly GCA_963966055.1). Lineage (NCBI taxonomy): Eukaryota > Viridiplantae > Streptophyta > Magnoliopsida > Fabales > Fabaceae > Lathyrus > Lathyrus aphaca. Next base: position 171,025,690 of record OZ014523.1, read on the forward strand.
ATGGTGCATGGCATGTGCATAGTTGAGGATGGTGTACCAAGGTAGGGTATATCCATCTGAATTCCAAAGGGAATTGTTGTGATGTTTGTACGATCATGAAATATGGATCGTGCGTGACCATGAAATAGGGGTCGAGGGTGTGATCATGAAATAGGGATCATACTGGACCATGAAAGAGGTGTCGAGAGTTCCGACGGAAACTAGATCTTGAAATAGAGATCGACATATGGTACCGTATGCATAGAGTTGATAGAGTCTCATTGCATTGTTGTTTGTTGGTGTGCATAATATTATTATGTGTTGTGGTATATTGGTGTAATTGTTGTTTGATGAGAAGTGGAGATTGATTGATGATACTTGTTTTTATTCTTATTATTTTTCCCTTTTGTTGGTGTAAGTATCTTACCCTTTTTTGTTTAAATGTTACCCTTATGTTGCTAACGTGTAGGTGATCAGGATTAGTAGAGTGGAGGTCGGTGAAGTCGGTGTACTTCACATTTAGATGAGTCGGCTCTGATACGTGTTTTGGGGTGTCGAGACGACAATTGTTCTTTGTTTATTTATTTTAGAAAAACATTTTGTAATCTTACTTTATGTTTCTTTCGAGTTTTCCGCTGCAACTTAAACTATTTTTTAAGACGTATCATATTGAGTCATGTGTTTTGTTGATTGTGACACTCAAAATAAAATGGTGTGTTTTATTTATTCTATTTTTATTTATAAATTCATAGGAAAATTTTGGGTGTTACTCTCTCTCTCTCTAATATTCTCATTCCTAATTTATCATGTCTAATATCATCACACATAACACACGTAACATAACGTCCTGAACTATTATTATGCTTATTCAAAATAAAATAAATAAAATATACGAAATTAGAGTGAAATATACAATAATCCCACACTCTCCATCTTTACTTAACCCTTTCTACCAGTTGAGATTCAAATTAAAAATCAATTTGACAGTGGTCAAGTCACTAAGCACCTACCACCATGGTATCATAGATGACGTCCATAAATATATTCATCACAGTTGTGCCAAAATAAAACATTGACACTCCACAACATAAGGAGGTAGCAGTAATATGACAACATGTCTATCATTTCTAAAGGTAATCTTCCTATCAGTTTTAGTTGGAGAGTGAAACAAGAACCCTTAATCTTTAGTCATTACCAACATATGTTATCCTATGTAATCTATTATCACCTAAAGAAAGAACATAGAAGAATAATTTTTTTCATAGTTAATCAATATTCGCACCGATCCACTTAGGGGTGTGTAAAATATCCGGTTGTAAGACCAAAATCCTTAAACAAATCCAAATCTATTTTAAATATCTGGATATAATTAAATGATTATTAATCGGTTTAGTTTTTAATAGTTTTGGTTATCCATTCATATAATCCGGATATAATTAAATGGTTATTAAATAGTTAAATTTTTTTGAATTCGGTTATAATCCGATTATTATCCAAAATCCAATTTTTTTAATTTTCAAAATAAAAAAATATATATATTTTCTGATTTTTTTTTTAAAACTGGATTTTTTTTTTAAAAATCGGTTGTATAACCATAACCAAATTTATAACTGATTTTATAACCGGTTTTAAAAATAACCAACCATTCACGCGCCTAATCAAATGCTTGATTTGTTACTGTAACACAGAAAATTCAACTGAGGTAGTTTCAGATTACATTCGAACATAAAATGTTTTGACATCCTGGGGCTGGCTTGTGATTGTGAAAAGCTAGTTAACATAAAATGTTTTGACATCCTGGGGCTGGCTTGTGATTATGAAAAGCTAGTTAACTACCTGCATCATGAGGCACATTCTGCCATAACCATTACAGATTCAGCAGATGCAATATTTAATCCCTTAAATATGTTAAGCACTGAAAACACACAAATTTGATAACGAAATCTCTGTTGAGTGATCATAATTAGGAATTGCTTCAAATTCATGCAGACATAAAACTATAATACATGAAGTTGGTTGCATAACAGAAATCTTTGACCGCACTGTCTTTCCTGCAAAAATTGACACAGTAAAAAGGATTGTATGCCACTATATAGCTGGCACAGTAACAGTTTAGAATGGGAATGACAAAATCTCTACAAGCCTTGCAAACCAAGAAGTGAAAAATCAAAATGAAACTCCTTTCAAATCAAGTACAAACCATATTTCTAATACATTGAAATCCAGCACATATCTGCCAAAGTTTAATATCTTAAACATTGAAACAGACTCTGAGTCAAAGCCATAACAAGAGAAGTCTCAAATCCTAAGTACTAGATAGTTGATACCGTGCTAAGCAGTTACCATTTAGTATTCGAGTAAATAACTATTTGGTCCTCAAATATGTCTTTCGAATGTTAACTTAGTTCTGTGTATCTTTGGTCACTCAGTTTAGTCCATAGAAATACTAACAAAGTACACACTTCAGTTTACACCTTAAAGAACTAGAGTGACAATAGCCAACACATTTAACGATTATTTACTCATTAGTATTCTTTAGACTTCTTCCTTATCATGAAGATCAATAATATTAAGACTTTGCACATTTGAGAGAAATCTCTGATTCTCATTTCATTAAAATGACAAGCTACCACAACAACAACAAAAAATAACCACCGAATGGTCATTATATACTCAATAGTCTAATAGACTCAAAATAGATTACAAATACATCAAAGCATAGTCACAAACCAGTCTATCAAGACTCAACTATATCCAACAAAATGGCATCATCTCTCTTTCTAAATCACATAGCACTAACATTTCAAACTAAAAGTACAAGCATATCACACTTAATCACTTCTATTTTTTAATCATTATCATTGTCTACTTCTAAGCACATAAAATCAAAGAGGAAAAGGATCAAATCCTCCTTTAAGCATCTTTTCCAACGGCCAAAACAAAGGATCCGGTAAATTCTCCCTTTCATACCAATCCCAACCATAACACTTATCAGGTTCCATATTCTGCACCACTTGCTTCTCTTCTGCATCCATCACTACTCTCATGAAAACAGTAACGTAATGGCATTTCTTTGGCTGCTCCAAAAACACGTTGTTCGTAACCGTCAAATACTCTATTTTATTTTGACCTAATTCTAACCCTGTTTCCTCTTTCACTTCTCTCGCCGCACATTCCTCGAAGCTTTCACCTAAAATCGATAGTAAAACAGTGAAATAAATTAGTCTAATCTTTTTTAAATGTTTTTTCCAGAAAATAAAACGGAGTGAATGAAAATACCGAATTCGAGGTGGCCGCCGGGAAGAGCGAAGGTTGCGTCTCCGACGGTAGAACGGCGGCGTCCGAGTAGGATTGATCTGTTTTTCAAGATGAATATAACCACCGCAACTCTCGGTGCCGGAAGCGGCGCGGTTAGCTCGCCGTTGTTCTCCATTTCTTGTTTGGTTTATGTGTCAATTTCTTGTTTGGTTTATGTGTGCTTTGTCTCTGCATTTTTTATATGCAAATTGATGAAATGCTTTTTCGTACCGCGTCTTTTGGATTTTTCTTGGAAGTTGAGTGTACTTGGTTTCCAAGTAACTGATTTATGGAAAATAGATTTAAAAAATGCATCCTTTTTAACTTAACTAGCGGAATACGCGTAAAATAGCACAATCCTATCTGTATTCATATGTTACCTTGGAAACTTCACTTGTCAATCCTAACCTTTTTCAAACTCTATATTTATTACAACCTAACCAATTTAATAGGTCGATAAATCCAACAATAATAATAGGCATAAATTACAAAATACAAAATTATCTATCTATGGTATTAAAAATTGGGGTTTTTTAACCTATGCAATATTGCATAGAATAATGAATAATTAATACATTATTTTTATTGAAATATCATGTATTATTTATTATTTTAGTGATAATTTATTTGTGATAATTTATTAGTTAAGCATTGTTATGCAATATTGCATAGGATAAGATGTAATTAATACATGATATTTCAATAAAAATTGTGTATTAATTATCCCTTATCCTATGCAATATTGCATAGATTAGACAAACCCTTAAAAAATATATAGTGATATTATTCGATACACAATATTGACTTGAACACCGTACTTCATCGCTGCAATAATAATAATTTCCTGATAGAATTTTTTATTCCTACAATAACATGAGTAAATATATCAAACTTAATTCAATGTGTGAAAAATAAAATTCAAATGATAAGTCTACAACTTGTATCTTATAGATTTAATATATGAGCATTAAAATGATTTGTCTACAATTGGTATGTCATAGATACGTTCACGTCTACTCGTGAATTATGAATGTAATAAACATTAAAATGATTTGTCTACAACTGATATCTTATCGTTTTAATATATGAACATTAAAATGATCAGTCTACAGCTGGTATGTCATAGATACGTTCACGTCTACCCTTCGTCTATTAGTGATTAATATTAAATTTATTATTTTAATGTCTAGTCAATTTGATTAAATTAAAATAAATATTCTAACTAACTAAAATAATAAACATTCTATAGAAAAAAGACAAACTTAAAAGACAATTTTCTTATGAGTCAAAAAATAATTGTAACTTATTCTCTGTTTATAAAAAAAATGATTGTAATTTATTCTTGTTTATAAGAAAATAATTGTATCGACATGTAAACTTTTTTTCCGTTTATAAGTTTCTTGTACCCGTGTGTCCATGATAAAAATAATTTTCAACAAAACGTAACTAAATTAATAGTCAAATACAACTTTTAACAACTTTTTTTTATAATTATAATCTAATATAATAAATATAGAAAATAGAAATTGGAAAAAATTATTTAACAATTAAAAAAACAACCATAAAATTACTTTTATAGTAAAAATATTTTAAATTGAAAAATTAAATAAAATGACTTGAAAGTTAGAATATTAACTTTATACTTATACGATTCACCCACTTTTCTTTGTGTTAAAAGCTTGCTTTGACCCACCAAGATTATATTTCATGACTTCACCATACATTTTTGGTTTCCTAACATAACAAATTCATTAGTGTGGATTAACTTAAAATTGTGGCATTAGATATAATAATTGTAAAAGAATTTACTTATTATTTAAGACCATTAATTTTGTTATATGTGGATTAACAAAAATTTGTGGCATATATTATTTAAGACCATTAATTTTTTTTTAGTTTGCTTATATATGATATCTTGGTCATAACTGCCAGTAATAAAGTTTCATTTATTAGGTATTAATAACCGTTATATCAGGAAGTTAAGACATATTTTTTCATAAGTGGCTATCATATTTTGGATTATCTAATTATTATGTTGTGATAGAATGTCCACCCTGGTAAGCTTGACAGGGTAGTTTGTCTGCTAAAGAACACATAATGTAGTATTATTTCAAACCCTGACAACTAATATACTAACCACTAATTTACTACTCATACTCTTTGACTATAAAAATAAAAAAGGTAATCAAAATTAATGGCACATCATGCTACATTGTTCTTTTGTTCTATTATGTTTAAATCCATATTCTTAATAGTTGCTCGATTTAACATGATAATTTTAATTCGTGCAACTGTTTTAGCCAAACACACATGCTTGATCAATGCACCTGAGTCTCAAAACAAAGGGAATAATTATGAGTAAAGGGAAAATAAGCACATGTTAATCAAATCACTTTACATTGTACTTGCAGAACAACAAATGGTGTTCAAATCAGGTACCAAACAAACAAATTCAACATGTACCTAAACAATACTTTTCAAAGAAGACCCGGGATCGAAGGCGGAACATTCGTTACTATATAAAAACAGACTCACGGGGTCACACATAGCTATTACGAGAAAAATAAACCAAGTATTTACACGAAGAACTCAATAATGTTGAACAGCCGAGTAAGATAGTTGAAACATTTAAGCAAAACTTAACATGACCTATAACAACATTTATTTGTCAATTGAGCATCCTCTCAATTGCAGACACATAAAACTCCTTTGGCATGGTGCCAACTACGGTGCCAAATTTCTTGCCATTTTAAAACAATAAAACCACCGGTACAACCTTAATTTCATACTCTTCAGCAATTTGCATATCAGCGTTTGTGTTGAGTACAAAGCACTTGAGTCTTCCAGCATATCATCCACCAGCTGTGAATACTTTATGTATTGTGATTGATCTACTGCAGAAACTCAATAAATCAGATAAGATCATAGTTTCAATATGAAAGCAAACCAATCAATCAACTTTCAATACAAATCTAAAAGGTGTTGCTATCAAATTATGGAGGAGACGACGAACATACATCAATGTTTGCGAAGAATACGGTACCTGTTGAACAATAATACTTTATTTCAAATTCCTATAACCAATTATATAGAAAAAAAAATCAAATATATATGATAGACAAATACTTTATCCATAAACAAATTATCAATCTCTTGAAAAATATCATAGTTTAAATAAGTTTTGATATTTGAAAACCACTACACTAAAATAAATTACATTAGAGCTATAAAGTAAAATATGCATAAAAAACTTCTAAAACAACTAATAGAACTGCATTTTGTCATCTCACAAATCAATGTCTATGACATCTACCTAAACATGCCAACATGATAGTTCAGAAATAAAACTCACGGTATCAGCAAAATAGTTATGATGGGGCCTATAAAATCGATTCTTCTCATACCTGTGTTGTGGCAGATGTTAGATTGATACTCATAAAACACATCGATTTGGAACTTATTAAAACAATAAGTCATATCCTCAACTTAGGACTTGCATAAGTTCTCCATATCCTAACTGAGAATTTCCATGTCATATGAAAAAATGTAAAATTAAAACACTACAAAACTAAGATACATCTAAATAGAAAAAAGAAGGTTAAGAAATAAGAAAAAAATATAAACAGATATAAATTGAAGTATAAGGTTAAAGTATTGCTAAGGGTAGCGATTACATAGGTTGTAACTGGAAATAAGCAAGCTAATAGCAAAGGCAATAAAAACAAGAAAGTCCATTGTAATAGAAGCGCTTATCATCTCTGTGAATTCATATTTTCCCTATTTTTTTTGCTAGTCATCAACCTGTGTCGCTGATGATGATGCTGATAATATCAGAAGATATACCAGAACATATTCATCAACTTTGTTTGCAAAAATAAAGGTCAAGATTCGTAAAACCACAGTATAAACAATTCTATTACCAGATGTTTGAAATCGTAGAAACCATGTTCAATTGTTTTTCATCTTGAAAGTTACAATGTGTAGCTTCATAGCAGTTCACATTTAAAACTAATACAAATCTGTTCGTTTTGAATAGCTCACTATACTCCTTCAGGAGAATAATTATTAAGACTTTCCTTTACAAAAGTCAAATGGTAAAAACAATGTTGAGATTACACCTATCTACAGTGAGTGAGTACCACAATTTAAAAAGCATATATTGTACAATATAATTTCTAATATTTACCTGGTATGTTGTAATGCCACAGTCAAAAGCGTTATACGAAGTTTCTTTGTAATAGCTCCAACAATAAGATTTGGAAGCCGATACTCTTGACTGGGTACATTGCAACTATTCACTATTAGATACTTGTAAATGGATGAAAGAAACACTTGGTGTACTAAGATCAAACGACAATATTTTTGTGAAATAGGTCATTTAAAGGTTTATTGTTGAACTAATGGTTTACTATATACCATTTAAAAATAGTCTAAGATAAATTAAGGATAATAAAATATGCATTCCATGAAAAAAAACATGCAACTTCAATGTTCACAAGTGCCAAAACCCAAAAGGAATTTGATGAAAATAATACAGCATTGCAGAAAGTATTCAACATCAAACCTTAAGAATCGCCGCAATATCTCACAATGTTATTTTAAATTCGAATAAGCATAAAATCTAAAATTTGTTTCCACAACAACAAATCCGTGGAAAAAATAAATAGAATCATATATATAGTTATTGTTGTAATGAGTAATAGATTATAACAAATGCACTAAAGCCAACCAATGAACAACTGAAATGTTATGAGATCATCAGTCTGAAAAATAACCGCAATATCTACCAATTAAATAAGGTAATCAAATGTATTGCATGTTTGGCGGAGCAAAAAGTCCTTGAAACTGATCACCTATTTTTGATCTTGTTTGATCTGTCCATTCATCAATCACATGCACAATCAGTTAAAATTGTGTCAGAGTCGTTACAATTACGTGTTCAAACTTCGTTCATAAGCTTCATCCAATATTATACTAGAATAATATAGGAGGTGGATTACGTGTTCAAACTCCTATATTACGTGTTCAAACTTCATTCATTAAAATGTACACAGAAACTTAGAAGTCTCCTCGTCAATCTCACAGCCAAATCCAAATCACCTGTCACCAGACACATTGTAAATATTCTTCTTAGCTTCCTCCTCACTTAAAACCAAATTACCAAAATTAAAATCCAAAATCCAAAATCAGTTAGAAACAATAACTCAAATCAAGCTAAAACTCAATTTAGGTATTCAAAACATACATTTGTAGAACAACACCGAAGATCTAACATTATAATACCCACAAAACTTCCATCATGACTGCATGTAACACGTCTGGTAGACATAGGTGTGTATTTGACCATAGCTGCTTGTGAAAATAATTTCTCAACTATAAGATTATAATGCTTGTAGAGTCGAAGGATTAGAAATCTAAGATAACAGAAATGAACTATTGATATTTCCATTACAAACCAAAGGTTGAATTCAAATTGAATCAATAGAAATGGTTAAAATATGAATGAGAAAAGAAGATTACCTTATCAACCCTTTCAATGTGGTTAGGGTTAGGGCTATATCGACGGTGTCGTTGAACCAACCAACCATCGAGGAGACTGGACAGTGGTGATCGGACAAAATCTGCAAATTGTTTTCTCTACGGTATGAAAGAAAAATGAATGGAAATCATAGAAAGCACAAAAACTACTTAGATGCATACATTGGTTGCAGTGCTAATGAATTAGAAGTATGAAAAGTTATGTGACTTTTCATTCTTCAAGTCAAGCCAAATCAATGGGCTGGTGTTTCCCACGTAAAAGTAATATTAATATAATAAGCGTGTAAAAATAATTAATTAATGGAATATGAAGTTGAACAATGATTTACAACCTTAGGTATTCCATTTTTTCAAAACCAAAATAATTCTCAGCATGTAAAAATTGGGTGCATGACACATCACCAATAATTAATGCTAAGTGTATAATAAGACAAACAAAATTTGAGTTGACAGAAATGTCCTTTTATGTTAGTGTAATTAGTGATTTAGTAAAAGGAGTTAATGGGTAATCAGCGGGTTACGTTTTTAATAGTTAAATATTAGATTTATTATTTTGATTTAGTTCTTTAATTAAAAAATATTGCGATCTAGTCTCTTAAAATACTCCAGTTTGTTTAACAAGTCACTTCTATTAAATATAATATTTATGTACTAAAAGAATAGTATCGGGAATTACCAATTTTAGTACTTTGATTAAAAGTTTAATCTTTTCTTAATCATTCTCTAATATTATGCATTATGCATTAAAAGCATCTGATGTGACATGCTTATAATTTTTTTGAATTTATTTTTCAATTAAATATTGCATAACTTTACTCATTAATTTATTGTAGATTTTATTTTATATTATTTGGTTTATTTGAAAAGTCATTCTTTATGCAACTTTTACATTGAAAAATAACATATAGATATTTGGAGAGTCACACAGGTAAATGAAATTCTTTTATATATTTTTTTAATTTATTTTTCAATACAAAATAATTTATTTTATAATTGTATCTATTTTTCTTCAGTTACTTATTTTTTTATTTTAACGCAATACAAATTTTTTTTAATTAAATGAAAATTCAACTATTTTCTCATTTTTTTGATAGTTTTAAACTTTTCAATTAATTATTTTTAATAGCATTACTCTAAAAACAAATATAATAAATGGAATATTTTTTTTAATAGCACTTTTCAATTAATCTACCATATAAGAACATTAGATGTTCTGTAAAAGATGGATTTACCACTCTGGTCCCAAAGAGTGCCACGTGGATACTCTGGCTGCACATTATAACCCTATTCTTTACATATCCTAATTTCTATTTAAAATGAGATAAATTTTTATTGGAATACAAAATGTGAACTCCTTCATTTTCCATACGTCATTACTGTTACATGGCGTATCATGAAATTCTATTATTTCTAATGTTGGTTATCACTGTAAATTTTCAATGTTTTGATTTCCAATGTTGGTTTATCATTTTCCCTTTATCACTGCATACATCGATTTATGTTTCATACAATCTCCTTTACAATTTTCGTTTTCTACATTATCATTTATTAACCCACAAAATCTTTCTTCCTCTTTGTATTATTCTTTCTCTCGATTTCATCTCTTTCTCTCAACTTTCTTCAGATTTATCAAAACCCTAATTTCTCTCCATCAAATCTATTCTTATTTTTATTATGGGTTTGACTGGTTTTGATTTTGTATGTTATGAAGGAGATGGTTGTCAAAGATTTCGCGATTTGCAAAAAATCGATGTCGCGGTTCAATTAATCTATTTTGATATTATGTTTTTATTTTATGGTTTTCGATAACTAATCATGCTTTTTTTAAAATTGCATTTTAAACCTTGCTTTTTGATGTTTAGGGCTTTTATCAAAGAACAAGGTTTGGTTGAACAAGAGTTTGGAAGAAGAACAACCGTTTGGTTGAAGACTTATTTGATTGGATAAGTAAGTTTTTCTACCGCCTAACACATATTTACTTGGTGAACAAGAGTTTTATCTTATTAGAATTGTGTTTTATCTTAAGCTCATCAAGATGATAATATTAAATGAGGGGTAGATTATCAGGGATAGTGTTGCGGTGAGAATCGGATACCAAGCTATTGATTAAACTTGAATCGTAATACTTTTATGTTCACCACCGACTTTAATTTAATCCAAAGGGAAAAGGGAAAAAGATCGTAAAAACCCTAAATGAGGAGAAACTAGGTTCGGGGGTTGATTATACCTAGGGAAGGTGTTAGCATCCTAAGCATCCGCAGTATCCTACGGGAACCTCTTGTTAATATTTGTGTTTTTGTTATTTATTGCTTGCTAAAACTAAGGGAACCTAAGGTTTTTATTTCTAATGGTGCTCGCACAACATCGCATCGATGCCTACGTATCGGGTATAGAATCAGAGCACTCGTAGTTATCCTAAGGATTAACGAACACTTGGTTACGCTTAAAGTTCGAGGGGGAAGGTAAGTGTTATGGCAAACACTCACGTAACTTAACAAAGTCACAAAAAAATTGTAAAATAAAAAGGTCCTAATGGCTAAGGTTGAAAAGGAACTAGGGATGACTAAACTTCCTATGACATTGAGTCAACTACATGAGTTCTTTCCCTTTTGGTTTGAAATTCAAAAAAAAAAAGAAAGCAAATAAATGAGGGTGCAAGCTCCTAAGTCTAAGGCATAGGTTGCTACTTGCAAAAATGAACTGAATGAAGTAAATGGAAATACAAGATAAAAGGCTTAGTAATCGGGCTATGACTCGATATATGGATCGAGAATGCGGGGGTGGAAGACAAGCGTGGTGCGTCAATTTGCTTAAGTTGGAAAGTTGTGAAGTGTAAAGACCGTGCAGATGGCGATCGTAAAACGACCGACTTACGTGTGTGAGTGAAGTGTATATGAACTCAACTTGGCGTTGGACCATGGATTTATTATCTTTGAAAAATTAAAGTCTCAAATGGTGTGGCACTTTAAATTTTATCTTGGCATTTTATGGTCTTAGTGCAAAATAAAATCAAACAATACATACAACCAAAATAATGAAAAATTAAATCATGCACATATTCACACAAAAGAGAAATAAACCTAAATTTAATCTCTCACACTAAAGGGACACACCTAAAGAAGTCAAACCTAAACTACCCCACAACTAATTAAAAACGAAAAAAGGACATTATTTTTATTATTTTTATTATTTTTAGATTTTTCAAAGAAAAAAGATAAATTGAAAATAAATTCTAAAACCTTAAGTTTGAAATAAGATAAAATTGACCTTGAAAATAATTAGATAAAATAGAAGAAAATATTTTTTATTTTTTTATTTTTTTAAGTATACTTAAAGAAAGTAATAAATAAAAATAAAAATGATAATAATAATAATTTTTTTAATAACAAAAGTTTAATAAAGATAAAGAAATGTTTGTTTTTAATAAACAAAAAAAATTAAGAAATAAATAAGAAAAAGTTTTTTTTTGTTTTTTTAGATATATTAAGTGAAAGTTAAATAAATTATAAATATTTTTTGGTTTTCTATAACAGTATATGAAAATAAAGTAAGGTGAAAGCTAAAACTTGTTTCTTTGATTTTTTCTAACAAGTATTTAAGAATAATAAAATGCGATAAATGACAATTTTTTTTTTGATTTGATAATAATATCTAATAATAATAATAAAGGGAGATAAATGCTATGATTTTTTTAAGGCCTAAAAATAAGGAAAGAGAAAAAATATTAACTTTTAATTTTTGTATAACAATATCTATAATTAAGGAATAAAGATTAATGCTAATATATTTTTGTTCGATTTTTTTTATAATGACACCTAAAGAAATAAGGAATAAGAACAAAAATTATATTAATTTTTTTTCCATACATAATCTACATAATAATGAAAGTATAATAAATATGATTTTTTTATATTTATAATAATATCTAAAAATGGAAAAATGAGAAATAAATGCCTTATAATTTTTATTTTTTTACTTACAAAGAAAGATAACATATTTTAAAATTTTCTAGATATAAAAACTAATTTTTTATTTATTTTTTAGATATTAAGAAAATAAACATTTTTTTTTGGGATTTTTAAGATATAGAAAATAAACATATTTTTTGAGTCTTTTTTTAGATATATTTAAAGAAAATAAATATTTATTTTTTTATTTTTCTTAATATAAGAAATATTTTTTTTGAATTTTAAAAATAATACTAATGACTAAATACAATACTAAAAAAAAAATTAAGACTAATACATTTTTATATTTTTTCAATATTAAACTAAACTCTTAAATCTAGAAGAACTCTCTAAATAAAACTTAAACTAAAATATAATTTGTTATTCTATATTTTTACTAAAAGAGTGTTAAATATAATATATTTACTGTTTTTTGATTTTTTTTTTTAACTATATCTAAAAGATATTAAAATATATGCATTAATTTCCTATAACTATAATTAAAAATAATAAATGAAACAAATAAGTATTAAAAAGAAAAGGGATTCACGCTTATTTAGGAAAACTAAAACTCTCTCACGAATTCCGTCTTTCTCTCAACGCTTGATATCTCCCTCTCATCGTCTTTCTCGTCTCCCTGCGTTTCTCACTCAAAACTCAAAACATAAACGCACCCTAAATTCACTAAACCTTAGCCCCAGAGTTCAGATCCTCAATTGTTTTCCCCCAAAATCTCGCCCTAAGCTCTCAAATCGGAAGCAACCATCTAACCCTAGACTCAATAAAAGCAAGTAATTCAAGAAATAATCATGGGGAAAAGTCTATATGCAACATGACGTTTCAGAATACACTAGCAAAAAGCAAAAATAAAAGAGAGGAAATAATGTACCTAACAGAGCTTGCCCGATTGCGACTCCGGCAAAGGCTTACAGGTAATTACGTTCGACTTCTCACTCTCGTCACTTTCTTCTATTCTTATTTGTTAGCGTCACTCTCTCTTCTTCTATTCAAATTTTGAACAAATGTGGTTTCTCGTAATTTGCCGCGTGTGAGTGTGGTGAGGTTGAAACGTGATGATTCTGAGCAGATAATGAGTGTTACGGATGGGTGAATTTCTGAAACAAGTCGTTGGTTTGTTGCAGGTTATTTGCTATGAGTTGGTGTTTTTGTGAAAGGTTGGAAAGGGAGTTGAGGTAGAGATTTATTTGAGATGGCTTATTGTTATTATGGAAGAAGTAGAACGGAATTTGTGGTGGATGTAGCAAGGAAGAGGCGGGTCGTGTAAGGTCTTAAAGAAGGGTGATTGTGTTGTTGTTGTGATACGAAGGAGAGGTATTTGGATTGAAAGTGGAAGATATTTTATCAAGGTATTTTCTGAGTTTTATTTCTGTGAACGTATGATGGTAATAATGGCTGCTGATGTTGTTTTTTTTTGTTGAGATTTTGATGAAAGGTTTGGAATTTTGGTCTGTTGAATTTTTTGTGATGAGGCCCCCTGTTAATGTGTATGTTGTCTGGTTTTATAGGAAGTGAATTAGGTTTTAGAATTTGAATTTTGTACCATGTAACTTGCTCATGAAAGGTTGGATGAGAGGAGACAACATCTGCAATATGGTTGTAGTGGAGAGATTGGTATGGTACGATTGCAGACCTATGTTGTTATTGTGAAAAATGGTATATTTGTGGTTTTGAAACTTTTGTTTGCTTGTGAAACATAGTTGTGTATTTGTGGTGGTCCCAATTTGTTGTATCCCTTTCCAAGTTGGTCTTTGAAAACTTGATATTGGTATGTATAAAATTACAACTTATGTAAATGAAATAACATGAATGGTATGATCATGAATGTTAAAGGAAAATAAATTTTGAACTTGAATATGAATGAATTTTATGTGATTATGTGAATGATAAATGACTTGAAGATGGAAAAAAAAGAAGAGACAAAGTTTGAACATTATGAATGAGTTATGAGAAATAATCAAATATGAGTATGATAGTATAGGCATGGAATTGAATTTGAAATTTTGAAATTGGAATTGATTCTTGAATTGAAATTGGAAATGATTCTTGAACATGATTTGGAACTTGATTTTAAAATATTGAAAATTGAAAATGGAATTGGAATTAAATTGGAACTTGAAGCTTATGAATAGAAATTGGAAATAGAAATTGGAATTGAGACTTGGTAACAAAATTTGGAATTGAAATTGAATGGAAAAAAGAATTTAATTGAAATTTGAAAATGAGGGTTGAATAGAAATTAAAGTTTAGATAAGACATTTGAATTGAGAACTTGTATTCGAAATTGAATGAAATTTGGACTAGAAAATTTGGTATAAAACTTAGAAATTAAATTGAATTTGAAGAGAGAGAAAATTTGGAAATTGAATTGGATTTTGAAGAAGAAAAAAAACATAATTTAAACTTTGAATTACAACTCGAAAATGAAAATGATTTAGTAACTTGGAAATGACTTAGAACTAAAAATAAAAGCTGGAATTAGAAATGGAAGATAGGGTTGAAATTTGAAACTTGGAATTGAATTTTTGAAATGAAAATAGAATTAAATTGGAATTGGAATTGGGATTGGAATCAAAACTTGGAAGTGGAAGTGACTTAGAAACTAAGAAATTGAACTTGAAATGAAATTTGAATTGAACTTGGAATTTAAAAAAATATGGATTAAGAATTATGTAAAAAAAAAAGGGATCTTGAAGTTGAGACGTTGGAATTGATATTAAAATAGAAATTAGAAAGGAAACCTTGAAATAGAAATTGCAATAGGAATTTTAATAGAAATTGAAATTGAATTGGAAATAAACTTAGGGTAGAAACTTTGAACATGAAATGAAGGCTCGAAGTGGAATTTGGGAAATTGACAAAGAGTTTGTGATTGGTGACTTGAAATGGACTTGGAAAGAATTGAGATTGAAATTGAAAATTGAAATGAAAATTGGATTTGAATTTTGGCGATTAGACCATAAACACAACAAAAGAGGAAACTCTATTCACACGATTCAAGAGACTACTTAAAGAAACTTGTTGCAAATCCAAAAAAAACTAGTATACACAAAGGTACATTAATGATGAGACAAATGCGTGAAAGAAACTTAGGGGTAAAATTTAGGGTGTGACAGTTGCCCCTATTTAAATAACTTTACCAGATGGCATGAATGACGATAGACACTCATGAGATCAGGGTGAAAGGTATTTAAATATAGAAATAACAGTAAATTTTGCCCCTGAATGCAATGGCATGCTAAACTACAAACTAACTGATCTTTATTTATGCGATGAATGATGATTATGATATGAGCGATAAGAATGAGATATATCGACGACTACAAGCCAAGACTCACTGGGGATGACATACACTGGGGATGACATACACTGGGGATAAAGAAACGAAAACGGGAAGTATTCAAAGTGATAAATCAACAGGTTCAAGTGTAACTGTTGACACTAAGAATAACAAAAGACGGGAACAAAAGGAAATCCAACGCGTTGGATCAACGAACACAGGTAAAGTCAAGTTGACACTTAGGATGACAAGAAAAAATAAAATTCAAAGTGACTGCACAGTGGCTCGATACGACCAACTGACACCAAGAATAAAAATAAGACAAGGAAATAATCGAAGTGGTAGATCAACAACTCTATGCGACCAATTGACTTTGAGAAATAAAAAGCAACAACATATTCAAAGTGAATGCGCAGCGGCTCGATGCGACCAACTGACACTAAGAATACAACAAAATAAACATTCAAAGTGAATGTCCAGCGTCTCTATGCAACTAACTGTCACTGGAAATGATACAATATTCAAAGTGAACGTGCAGCGGCTCGATGCGAGCAACTGACACTAAGAATACAACAAAATAAAGATTCAAAGTGAATGTGCAACGGCTCTATGTGACCAACTGTCACTGGAAATGATACAATATTCAAAGTGAATGTGCAGCGGCTCGATGCGACCAAATGACACTAAGAATACAACAAAATAAACATTCAAAGTGAATGCGCAGCGGCTCGATGCGACCAACTGACACTGGAAATGATAAACATAATATTCAAAGTTAATGCGCAGCGGCTCGATGCGACCAACTGACACTAAGAATACAACAAAATAAACATTCAAAGTGAATGCGCAGCGGCCATTGTCGGTCAACTGACACTAAGAATAGAAACGACACAATATTCAAAGTGAATGCGCAGAGGCTCAATGCGACCAACTGACACCATGAATAACAACAAAATATTCGAAGTGAAAGCGCAATAGGTTTGAGAACTATTGACACTAAGAATAGAAGCCAAGATACACTCAAAGTGAATGCGCAACAGGTTAAAACAGAAAAACCAGTTGACACTAAGAATGATAAAGACAAAGTAGTCAAAGTATTCAAAACGGTAAATTAGCAGGTTCAAATGTAACCGCTGACACTGAGGATAAGGAAGGAAATCACATTGATTCAGTAGTGGCTCTATGCGACCAACTAACATTGGGAATAGAATGAAAATCACCCAAAGATAGATCAACGGCTCTAAGCGACCGGCTAACGCAAAAAAGTAACAACAAAATATGTTGGAGTTTTCAAATAAGATAAAACATCCAACCTCTGGAAATTCCTTCAGGTTCCATCAAGAGAAAGGTACAAGTATGTGTCAAAATCAAATGGACTTGGGTTTTAAGCAAAAGGTTTCAGGACCTGCTTAAAAGATTTGTGCCAATGACAATTAGACTTCAAGGAGATATTTGTGGTCATAAAGACAAATACCAACCACAATTAGAATTCCACGGGGGACACCAGCAATTACTGGGGACAAAAACATTGGTAAACCAAACTTCGGGTACCAACAACAATGAATTCTCAAATTGAACACTAATGATATCTGGACTTGGAGTTAGATAGACGACAACTGGGGAAAGACAAATGCTAATGTCAAATGCGCATGATTGAGCATGATGCGAATGATCATGATATGCAAATGTTGACTCTAAAGAGACAAAGAGTTTTGACAAGACTCAAATAGGGAGTAGGCTCTCAACACCAATACTTAGATGAGCAATATGTAAAACAGTGGGGAGATGTCTTCGAATTTTGGAAATCATGTTTGGCCCAAAGATCCATCTAAGAGTGTTATCAGTTTTGAACTTCTATGGGGATTTCTGTAATAATAGTATAAAAGTGTTGTTGCAAACCAGGACTTCTTGGGGAAACAAAAGGTTTTTCCAATTTTTCCAAAGTCAAAGAAACTTGAAAGTTTTTCAGTATGTTTTCAAAAATCATTTCCTTAAAAAAAACTTGTCATTTTCAGAGTTAAATTGTAATCAAGTGATGGCATTTTGCATAACAAAAGAAAATAAGAGGCTGAACAACAAAATTCATAGGCAAAGTTTGTATTTTATTCAAGAATGGTAGCTTGCCAATGGCAAAAACTCCATGGGAAATTACAATTTGAAAATGGCAATGGGGAAAGGTCTACATTGAATCCAACGACCACTACAATCCCTAATAACTAAGAATACTCGACACCTTGCTTCTGACAAGAGCAAATGGATTGGTCTTCCATTATGATTCTTCAGTAATGGTAAACACCATCTGATACAGTCAAATGCCTTCGTCCCTAACTTTTGCCTGGACCGCCCTTTCGGGTTTTCAATCCACCGGGACACTCTTTTTTGCCTAAGCCGCCCTTTCGGGTTTTCAACTTAGCGAGCTCTTATTTTTTTCATTTTTATCCCTAACTTTTGCCTGGATCTCCTTCATAGGTTTTGATCCATCGGGATACCTATTTTTTTCCTAGGTCGCCATTTCTGGTTTTCGATCTATCGGGTTTTATTTAGGCATAATATTTTTTGACTGCATCAAAATTCACCGGGTGTTTCAGCTGTCCACCATCCATAGTTGTAAGGATTAAGGAACCTCCGGAGAATGCCACCTTCACAACATATGGGCCTTCATAGTTAGGACTCCATTTTCCATGCATGTCTTTGTGGAATGGCAAGATTTTCTTGAGTACAAGATCTCCTTCTTTGAATTCTCGGAGACGGACTTTCTTGTCAAATGCTCTCTTAATGCGCTTCTGGTACAACTGGCCATGGCACATGGCGGTCATTCTCTTCTCATCAATAAGTTCAGTTGGTCATACCTGTTCTGGACCCACTCAGCTTCCTCCAGTTTGGTTTCCATCAAGATTCTCAAAGATGGTATCTCTACTTCAATAGGGAGAACTGCATCCATCCTATACACCAGAGAGAAAGGGGTTGCCCCCGTTGAAGTGCGAACTGATGTTCTGTATCCGTGTAAAGCATATGGTAACATCTCGTGCCAATCTTTGTAAGTTTTTACCATCTTCTGCAGAATCTTTTTGATGTTCTTGTTTGCAGCTTCAACAACTCCATTCATCTTCGGACGATACGGAGAAGAGTTATGATGTTCAATCTTGAATGTCTCACACAGCTCTTTCATTGTTTTGTTATTCAAATTGGTCCCATTGTCTGTGATGATTCAGCTTGGGATCCCATAACGGCAGATAATTTGGTTCTTGATGAAGCGGGCAACCACTTGCTTTGTCACGTTGGCGTAGGAAGTTGCTTCTACCCACTTGGTAAAGTAATCGATCGCAACCAAGATAAATCGGTGACCATTGGAAGCTTTAGGCTCAATTGCCCCTATCATGTCAATGCCCCACATTGAGAAAGGCCAGGGTGATGATAGAACATTCAAAAGGGTCAGAGGTACATGCATCTTGTCGGCATAAATCTGGCATTTATGACACTTCCTGGCATATTTGAAACAATCTGATTCCATGGTCAACCAGAAGTAACCAGCTCTCAAGATCTTCATGGACATGGCATGTCCATTGGCATGTGTTCCAAATGACCCTTCATGGATTTCCCTAATCAATAAGTCTGCTTCGCGCTTGTCCACACATCTGAGCAGAACCATATCATGATTTCTCTTGTAAAGCACATTGTTGTTGAGGAAAAACTTGGACGCCAATCTTCTTAAAGTCTTCTTGTCTAGAGTTGTTGCATCCGCTGGGTACTCCTGATTTTGCAAGTAGTTCTTGATGTCATAGAACCACGGTTTCTCATCAGTTTCTTCTTCGACCAGTAGACAGTAGGCTGGTGCAGTTCTTCGCTCGATTGTAATGAGTGGAGCTTCATTAAGAAATCTGACTTGAAACATAGAGGCCAACATAGCCAAGGCGTCTGCTATTTGATTCTCTGCCCTTGGAACATGATGGAAAGTGACTTCATCAAAGTATTTTATCAATTTCACAATGTGGGCACGGTATGGGATCAACTTCTCGTCACGGGTCTCCCATTCACCTTTGACTTGGTATATTACCAAAGCTGAGTCTCCATATACTTCAAGGATCTTGATTTTGGTCTCAATTGCATCTTCGATACCCAAAACACATGCTTCGTACTCTACGATGTTGTTTGTACATTCAAAACATAATCTGGCTGTGAAAGGAGTATAACCACCATCAGGATTCATCAAAACCACTCTTACACCATGCCCCATGTAATTAGAGGAACCATCAAACATCATCTTCCAACGAGAACCTGGCTCGGGACCTTCATCTGGACTTCACAATCCTTTATCAATCCTCTGGGAACTTCACAATCCTTTATCAACATGATGTCCTCGTCTGGGAAATCAAATTTCAAACGTTCATAATCTTCAACAGGTTGATCAGCAAGGTAGTCAGACAAAACGCTGCCCTTGATAGACTTCTGGGTTACATATTGGATGTCGTATTCGGATAACAACATGTGCCAACGGGCGAGTCTTCCAGTTAAGGCAGGCTTCTCAAAAATGTACTTTATTGGATCCATTTTCGAGATCAACAAAGTAGTGTGACAAATCATATACTGCCTGAGACGTCTAGCAGCCCATGCCAAAGCACAACAAGTCTTCTCTAAGAGTGAATATCTGCTTTCGCAATCTGTGAACTTCTTGCTTAAGTAATAAATGGCATGCTCCTTATGACTAGTTTCGTCCCGTTGGCCTAAAACGCAACCCATAGAACCCTCAAGTACAGTTAGGTACATGAAGAGAGGCTTCCCTGGAGTAGGTGGGATCAAGATAGGAGGTTCTTGTAGATAAACCTTAATCTTCTCAAATGCCTGTTGACAATCGGAATTCCACTCAATTGCTTGATCCTTTCGGTGAAACTTGAATAAGGGCTCACATGTAGCAGTCATGTTGGAGATGAATCTGGAGATGTAGTTCAATCTTCCGAGGAAACCCCTGACTTGCTTTTCTGTTTTGGGAGCTAGCATCTCTTGAATTGCTCTGACCTTGTTCGGATCTACTTCAATACCTTGTTGACTAACAATAAAACCAGGTAACTTTCCTGATCGGACACCAAAGGTACACTTAGCTGGATTCAGACGTAGTTTGAACTTTCTGAGGCGCTCAAATAACTTCAGGAGATGATTCAAATGATCCTCCTCACTCTGTGATTTGGCAATCATATCATCCACGTAAACTTCTATCTCTTTATGCATCATATCATGGAGAAGGGTGACCATTGCCCTCTGATAAGTGGCTCCTGCATTTCTGAGACCAAATGGCATAAACTTGTAACAATAAGTGCCCCATGGTGTGATGAATGTAGTCTTTTCCATATCGTCAGGATCCATCTTGATCTGGTTGTATCCTGAAAACCCATCCATGAAGGAGAAAACAAAAAATTTAGCAGTGTTATCAACCAAAGTATCAATATGCGGAAGAGGGAAATCGTCTTTCGGACTGGCTTTGTTCAAATCCCTATAGTCCACGCACATCCTAACCTTGCCATCCTTTTTGGGGACCGGTACGATGTTAGCTACCCACTCAGGGTACTTCGCAACTACGAGGAATCCAGCATCAAACTGCCTTTTGACCTCTTCTCGAATCTTCAAAGCCATGTCTAGTCTTGTTCTTCAAAGATTTTGCTTTACGGGAGGACAATCTGGTCGAAGAGGTAACTTGTGGACCACTATGTCTGTGTCTAAACCAGGCATATCTTGATACGACCATGCAAACACATCCACATATTCTTTGAGAATCTTGACCAATCTTTCTCTGACGTCTGCCCCAAGTGTTATACCAATCTTGACTTCCTTCTTGTCTTCATCAGTGCCAAGATTGATGGTCTCTACCTGCTCCTTATGTGGCTGAAAATCTGTGTGCTCATACTCAACTAATCTTGCCAGTTCTTCGGGAATGTCACAATCTTCCTCACTTTCATCTTCCGCTTGGTAGATGGGCGAATCAAAGTTAGGAGAGAATGTAGAGTCATTGGATTCAACAAGGTTTTCGTTTATTCAACATATGAGAATGATTTGCTTTTATTAAAAGTGGAAAAATAGAGAAATGCAAGAGAAAAAGCTTTTTTATCGGTTTTGAAAGATTGCCATTTTCTTTTAAAAGTGAAAAGAGAGAGATAAAAAAAACAGTAAATGATCAAAATAAGAGTTTAACAAAATGCCTTCATTGATAATAACTTTGAAAATGAGAAGGGGCCCTACAAAATACTCCCATAGCCTTGGGCAGAGCTAGGGAACTTTGAAAACACTTAAAAAAACAATAAATTACTTTGACAATGGAAA
This sequence comes from Lathyrus aphaca, assembly GCA_963966055.1. NCBI lineage: Eukaryota > Viridiplantae > Streptophyta > Magnoliopsida > Fabales > Fabaceae > Lathyrus > Lathyrus aphaca. The sequence goes on from OZ014523.1 coordinate 171,048,058, forward strand.
AATCTCTGGGATCTCGACTGCCTCCCAATTGCCCAAGGCTTCTTCACACTGATACACCAAATGATTCACATCTTCATCTACAGAACCTCCATCAATTGCATTGACCTGATAACCAGCACTGGAAAACACCTCTTGAATGGTCTTCAGACGTCCTTCAACGGAGGTTGATGCTCCTTCCTTCACATGAGTCGGTTTGTAACCCAACCCGCAGCGATCTAGCTTCTATTTGACTTCAATGACATCACCCCAACCTTCATAGCTTCCTTCTTCAATAGTGGAAATAGTACTCTTCAGCGATGCAAAAGATGGAATACCCTTCCCCTTTTGCTCCTCTACTTCCATAAGGACAACATTGGCTATTTCCAGGGCTTGGAAAGCAGTTTCCAAAGCATCTTCATCAGCCTCAATGTAACTAAAGGAAGAAAGGTTACTGACCATGAGATCTTCTTCACCAGACACAGTTACCAGCTTATTATCGACCACAAACTTCATCTTCTGGTGTAAGGTAGAAGTGACTGCTCTAGCGGCATGTATCCAAGGTCTTCCCAGCAAACAACTGTAATTAGGATTGATGTCCATAACCTGGAAAGTGATTTTGAAGACCTGTGGGCCAATCAAGATCGGTAGGTCTACTTCTCCAATAATAGTCCTCCTTGACCCATCAAAAGCTTTCATAATCAGTGCACTGGGCCTCATCTCTGCCCCTTGATAAGATAACTTGGCAAGCGTTCTTTTCGGCAAAACATTCAATGAAGATCCTGTATCCACAAGAACTCTTGCTAAAGTATCCTCCTGACATTTTATAGATATGTGAAGAGCACGGTTATGGTCCAAGCCATCCTTTGGAAGATCCTCCATACTGAAGCTGAGATTGTTACATGCAGTGATATTGGCAATGACTCCATCAAACTGATTCACAGTTATATCATGCGTAACATGAGCTTGGGCTAGTAATTTCTTGAGAGCACCTCGATGGGCCGGCGAATGCATTAGAAGCGATAAGATATATATTTTGGAAGGCATTTGATGTAGCTGATCAATAACCTTATAATCACTCTTCTTAATGATTCTGAGAAATTTTGCATCCTCTTATTCCAAGACCAACTATTTATCCTTGTTGGTAACAGCGGGAATGACTTTTTTAGGTGGAACCAGTGGAGTGGTATTGACTTGCTGAGTATAAACACGACCACTGCGAGTTAAACGACTTGCACCTGCTATGTCGGCACTTGCCACTTTTGAACTTTCCTTATGACCAGCATGTTCAAACCTCTGATGAATTCCTCCTGTATCATACTTCCACGGAACTGCTTTGGTATCTTCATAAAGGAAATAGTTACTCCTTTGCTCAAATCTTGGTTCGGGTATATTGAAAATGGGCACCACCGGTTCTGGCATATTAAAGATGGGTTGAACTCTTGAAGATTCAAGTATGTTCAATATTGGTGCTATGGTAGAATCAGACTCAGGCAAGTTGAAAATGGGTTCAATCATTGCCACTTCATTCCTCTTCATATGACCGCTCACTTGTAAGACACCTTCATCAATCAAATCTTGAACATCTTTCAAGACCAATTCACATCCCCTTGGATTATCAACACAACCTTCACAATTCTTATGACAGCTCTTTAGTATACCCGCCCCCACTAATTTTGCATGGAAGTCTCGAAGCAGGGTCTTGATCTTAGTAGCATCAAAAATCAAAATTTTTTCAGATTCATCGACAATGGCATTTATGGACCCATGCTTGGGTAAAGGATTATCTTTGACATTCGGACCAGTATTCCCAAATGACAGAATGTTTTTCTCCATCAAATCTTTCACGATGTACTTCAAAGCATAACAACCCTCCAAATCGTGCCCTGGGGCACCTTCATGGAATAAACTGTGGGCATTTGGGTTGTAATTTGGTGGGAGCGGATTTGGTGGAGGACCCAAAGGCCTTGGAGTAACCAAACCTTTTTTCAGCAGTGAGGGATATAATTCAGTATAGGTCATAGGGATTCGAGGATTAGGAGGCCTTCCTCCTGGTCTTCTATTCTGAAAGTTGGGATTCGGATGAGGAGCTGGAGTCCTCTGCTGGTAGGCTGAAGCATTGGGCGCTTGTTGATAGCCTGGATTGTTGAGCATTGGTTGATAAGTTGGAATCACTGGAGCCGCTTGCTGATACATTGGTACTGCTTGAGTTGGTCGATACATTGGAATCTGTTGATTATATGATGGTTGAACTGCTGCCACATATGGATGTTGAACGTACTGTGGTGGATGAGCATATTGCTGTTGTGCCATAGGTGGAGGTCTCTGCCAAAGCTGATTTCTCTTATGACTCGCCATTATTGCATTTGTTTCGCCTTCTTTCTTTTTGTGGAAGTTGCCAGTAAACTTCTTAACATTGTTCCCATTGCTGTTGCTGGAGCTGACGGGTGCACCACCCATCTTTCCATTCTTCAAACCAAGTTCTACCTTGATTCCCACAGCCACTAGATCAGAGAAACTAGCAGTTATGCTCCCCACCATTCTCTCATAGAATTCTGGTCGCACAGTGTCAACGAACCAGTCAGCTAATTCTTTTTCAATCAATGGGGACTCTACCTGAGAAGCGGTCCCTCTCCACCTTTAAGCATATTCTTTAAAGGATTCAGACTCTTTCTGGGACATGCTTAGCAATTGCCTCCTGTCGGGGGCAAGATCCATATTGTACTTGTACTGTTGGATGAAAGCATCTGTCAGGTCTTGAAAATTGCGGATCTTTGACTGATCTAGCGTTAAATACCACTTGGAGGAGATTCCCTTCAGACTGTCTTGGAAGCAATGGATCATTAATTTGTCATTGTCCACCTGCGCAACCATTCTTCGATAGTACATCAAGAGATGGTTCTTAGGACATGTTGCGCCCTCGTACATATCAAAAGTGGGTATCTTGAACTTTGGAGGTATTACCAATCCAGATACCAGAAACATCTCTCTAGCAGCAGCTCCAAAGATCTGGTCACCTTCAATTGCTCTTAACCTTTTTTCAAGGGTATCAAAATTCTCTTGCATCTTCTCATGTTTCTCATTTCCGTTTTCAGGCATATCTGGCATGTCATACACCTGAGGGTCGTTAAAGTATGGTTGGACACGGGTGTGCACAATGTCTGGTGTAAAATTAGTAAATGCGTGGTTCTCTTCATTAGTCACAGGAATAGTCTGTTGAGCAGCAAATCCTTGAGGGGGAGGCACAAAACCTTGGGAAGGAAATGCAATACCCTGAGAAGGAGGTGCGAAACTTTGAGAAGCAAAGCCTTGGGAAGGAGGGAAGAAACCCTGAGCAGCAAGTCCTTGGGAAGAAGGAATAAAACTTTGAGAAGCAAAACCTTGAGGAGGAGGTATGAATCCATGAGGAAGCCCAAAAGGAGGCCAGGTCACAGGGGTAGTGACGGATGGCGTAGGCTCATTCGTTGCAGTGACAATCTCTGACACTACTGTCTGTTGGGTATCTAATTTTGCTTGAATGACTTGCAGCATTTCCATCATCTGACCCATATTTCCACGAATATCAGTAAGCTCATCATTAACTCTGTCCATCTCTAGGTCTCTTTCAGCCATTCTCTTTCTGGCTTGAGCTCGAGTGTAGTATTTGCGTGAGAGCCTCAGTGTGAAAGCTGGAGAGCAGATGACGGGAATGAGTTTTATATGAAAAAATGCAAATAAAATGCCAAATGTATGAGTGCCATGCGAAAATTAAATTTTTATTCAAGGAACTTAAGAAACAATTTGCAAATACCAAGGAAAACATAATAATCAAAAGGATACGATTTCATTAAATTCAAAAAGTGATACAAAGTCTTGAGTACATCTTCAAAAATCCCAAACAAAGTTTAATAAAAACAAAGACAAAGTCCTAAGGAGATTCTCCTAAAAGCCTCAAGTTGAGCTTCTCGATTTGTGCCTTCATCTAAGCCCTTTCAAGCATAAGTTGATCCACGACCGACTTCCAAGAAGTGTCCCCTTGAGTGCTGGAGGAAAATAAATCCTCTTGCGCTTTCCTTTTCTTGTTGGAGAGCTCTTCTTCTTCCTTCATCTTCAGCTGTCTTCTAAGTTCTTCATTCTCACTACTGATGATCTGATGTCAATTCTTCCATGCGTTCTTCTCTCGAAGCTCTTTCTCCAAATCAATCTTCAGCTTCTCTGCATCGTCCATAAAGATTAGAATGGGTTTCTTGAAGGTCATAGGATCCTGGCGAGGGTAAGGCATTTTCAGACTGATTGCCCTATCTCGTACCCATTGGAGATAGGGTTCCATAGAAACACAATTCGGCTTTCCCAAGCTACTTCTCCCCCTCCTATGGATGTACTTCCAAGCTTCTATAATCTGTTTCTTGAGCTCTGGTTCTTCGTCATCCTTAAAGAAAATTCCTTCCACTTCAACACTCTTAGGTTTGTCCTTCAACGGATACCCGAGTTGGCGGCGAGCCAAAACTGGATTATAGCTGATTCCCCCCTTAGTGCCAAGAAGAGGCACATTAGCAAAATCACCACAGCTATCAATAATCAAAGCTCCATAATAAACACGATTGTACCAACTAATGTCAGAGTGGGTAAGAGACATGATCCTTTGTGACCACCACAAACCATCCTTAAGATTCCAAAATGAAGCTGACTTAGGCAAGTGCGAAATAAACCACTCGTACAACAATGATGCACAACAAGTAATCATCCCTCCCTTATGGCGATTCCTCAGATGGATGGAATGGTAAGCGTCTCCGAGAAAAGTAGGGACCGAGTTCTTCTTCAGAAATATTTTGATGGCGTTTAGGTCTACAAAGTCTTCAAAGTTTGGGAAAAGTAACACTCCATATATTAGCAGAATAAAGGTCGCCTCAAAAGCTTTCATATCCTTCACACCAACAAAATTCTTGGCCTTTTCTACCAAACACTTTGTAGGGAATCCAAAAATCTTTCCTTTATAGGTCATATTTGCCTTGACCTCAGGCACACTCAAATATGTCGCCTTTGCAATCTCCGCTTCTTCAGGGTCCTTCTCTAGAACAGGGAATGGAAACTCATCCTTAACACGTGATCCCACCAGAAATGAATACTCTTCCAAAGTAGGCACCAATTGGTAATAAGGGAACGTAAAACAATGGTAGAGAGGATCATAAAACTGGAGCATCACAGAGAGCAACTTTCCATCCCACTCAGTCTTAAGTAAAGCTAAAAGTCCCCTATGCTTCTCCATGAAGGCTTCTTGATCCATAACCAAATCTCTTAATTTCCTTAGGTCTTCGAGTTTGGGAGTTTTGAATGTGTACTTGACAGTCTTTCTTCTTCCAAAGTCCATGATGATATCTACGATATTTGCAAAGATATAGTTTCTGAGTTCCTTGAATAAATTGGTAAAAATGATGCTTCATGATGCGTGAATGCATGAATACACAAAAACACACAAGGCTTAGGTTCAAAGCTTGCATGAGGTCGAAGGTTCAACCCTCCCAAAAGGTATGTACTATGAGTTTATTTGTACCTGTACAACGGGTTCTAAAAGTTCCCAGAATCATTGTCCCATCTTTCGGATATTACCGAATTCCCAACTCAACTTGGTAATCAATAATATTCTCAAGAGAGTCTCATCCGGGTGTAGTATCGCGTATTAACTATTTCGGATTTGCACCCTCATAGTCATCGCACTACATCCCAAAAAGGCCAAGTGTGGGTAAATGTTCTACGGTCCTCAACATTAACGGCTCTCAGGTCGAATATAGTAATGCTTTCACGATTGAACTTGATCAACAAAACTACATCCGAGGAGGCCTCCGCTGAGTAGTGGCGTCTCAAGTTAGCTTGATCGGGACTCAACTCCCTACAAGCCTTCTTGAATATACCACCGTCCTATCTTATTTTTCACTCAAGTCCGGGTTAGGACTTATCTCACCACACATGGAACACCCAACAAAAATCCCAAATAATAACAAGCAATACAACAACAAATATACAAATATACAAGGTGGGCTTAACCCTCAAAAATAATATCCCCAGTGAAGTTGCCATTTCTGTTGCAGTGAGAATCAGATACCAAGCTATTGATTAAGCTTGAATCGTAAAACTTTTATGTTCACCACCGACTTTAATTTAATCCAAAGGGAAAAGGGAAAAAGATCGTAAAAACCCTAAATGAGGAGAAACTAGGTTCGGGGGTTGATTATAACTAGGGAAGGTGTTAGCATCCTAAGCATCCGCAGTATCCTACGGGAACCTCTTGTTAATATTTGTGTTTTTATTATTTATTGCTTGCTAAAACTAAGGGAACCTAAGGTTTTTATTTCTAATGGTGCTCGCACAACATCGCATCGATGCCTACGTATCGGGTATAGAATCAGAGCACTCGTAGTTCTCCTAAGGATTAACGAACACTTGGTTACGCTTAAAGTTCGCGGGGGAAGGTAAGTGTTATGGCAAACACTCACGTAACTTAACAAAGTCACAAAAAAATTGTAAAATAAAAAGGTCCTAATGGCTAAGGTTGAAAAGGAACTAGGGGTGACTAAACTTCCTATGACATTGAGTCAACTACATGAGTTCTTTCCCTTTTGGACTGAAATGCAAAAAAAAGAAAGAAAATAAATGAGGGTGCAAGCTCCTAAGTCTAAGGCATAGGTTGCTACTTGCAAAAATGAACTGAATGAAGTAAATGGAAATACAAGATAAAAGGCTTAGTAATCGGTCTATGACTCGATATATGGATCGAGAATGCGGGGGTGGAAGACAAGCGTGGTGCGTCAATTTGCTTAAGTTGGAAAGTTGTGAAGTGTAAAGACCGTGCAGATGGCGATCGTAAAACGACCGACTTATGTGTGTGAGTGAAGTGTATATGAACTCAACTTGGCGTTGGACCATGGATTTATTATCTTTGAAAAATTAAAGTCTCAAATGGTGTGGCACTTTAAATTTTATCTTGGCATTTTATGGTCTTAGTGCAAAATAAAATCAAACAATACATACAACCAAAATAATGAAAAATTAAATCATGCACATATTCACACAAAAGAGAAATAAACCTAAATTTAATCTCTCACACTAAAGGGACACACCTAAAGAAGTCAAACCTAAACTACCCCACAACTAATTAAAAACGAAAAAAGGACATTATTTTTATTTTTTTTATTATTTTTAGATTTTTCAAAGAAAAAAGATAAATTGAAAATAAATTCTAAAACCTTAAGTTTGAAATAAGATAAAATTGACCTTGAAAATAATTAGATAAAATAGAAGAAAATATTTTTTATTTTTTTATTTTTTTAAGTATACTTAAAGAAAGTAATAAATAAAAATAAAAATGATAATAATAATAATTTTTTTAATAACAAAAGTTTAATAAAGATAAAGAAATGTTTGTTTTTAATAAACAAAAAAAATTAAGAAATAAATAAGAAAAAGTTTTTTTTTGTTTTTTTAGATATATTAAGTGAAAGTTAAATAAATTATAAATATTTTTTGGTTTTCTATAACAGTATATGAAAATAAAGTAAGGTGAAAGCTAAAACTTGTTTCTTTGATTTTTTCTAACAAGTATTTAAGAATAATAAAATGCGATAAATGACAATTTTTTTTTTGATTTGATAATAATATCTAATAATAATAATAAAGGGAGATAAATGCTATGATTTTTTTAAGGCCTAAAAATAAGGAAAGAGAAAAAATATTAACTTTTAATTTTTGTATAACAATATCTATAATTAAGGAATAAAGATAAATGCTAATATATTTTTGTTCGATTTTTTTTATAATGACACCTAAAGAAATAAGGAATAAGAACAAAAATTATATTAATTTTTTTTCCATACATAATCTACATAATAATGAAAGTATAATAAATATGATTTTTTTATATTTATAATAATATCTAAAAATGGAAAAATGAGAAATAAATGCCTTATAATTTTTATTTTTTTACTTACAAAGAAAGATAACATATTTTAAAATTTTCTAGATATAAAAACTAATTTTTTATTTATTTTTTAGATATTAAGAAAATAAACATTTTTTTTTGGGATTTTTAAGATATAGAAAATAAACATATTTTTTGAGTCTTTTTTTAGATATATTTAAAGAAAATAAATATTTATTTTTTTATTTTTCTTAATATAAGAAATATTTTTTTTGAATTTTAAAAATAATACTAATGACTAAATACAATACTAAAAAAAAAATTAAGACTAATACATTTTTATATTTTTTCAATATTAAACTAAACTCTTAAATCTAGAAGAACTCTCTAAATAAAACTTAAACTAAAATATAATCTGTTATTCTATATTTTTACTAAAAGAGTGTTAAATATAATATATTTACTGTTTTTTGATTTTTTTTAACTATATCTAAAAGATATTAAAATATATGCATTAATTTCCTATAACTATAATTAAAAATAATAAATGAAACAAATAAGTATTAAAAAGAAAAGGGATTCACGCTTATTTAGGAAAACTAAAACTCTCTCACGAATTCCGTCTTACTCTCAACGCTTGATATCTCCCTCTCATCGTCTTTCTCGTCTTCCTGCGTTTCTCACTCAAAACTCAAAACAGAAACGCACCCTAAATTCACTAAACCTTAGCCCCAGAGTTCAGATCCTCAATTGTTTTCCCCCAAAATCTCGCCCTAAGCTCTCAAATCGGAAGCAACCATCTAACCCTAGACTCAATAAAAGCAAGTAATTCAAGAAATAATCATGGGGAAAAGTCTATATGCAACATGACGTTTCAGAATACACTAGCAAAAAGCAAAAATAAAAGAGAGGAAAGAATGTACCTAACAGAGCTTGTCCGATTGCGACTCCGGCAAAGGCTTACAGGTAATTACGTTCGACTTCTCACTCTCGTCACTTTCTTCTATTCTTATCTGTTAGCGTCACTCTCTCTTCTTCTATTCAATTTTTGAACAAATGTGGTTTCTCGTAATTTGCCGCGTGTGAGTGTGGTGAGGTTGAAACGTGATAATTCTGAGCAGATAATGAGTGTTACGGATGGGTGAATTTCTGAAGCAAGTCGTTGGTTTGTTGCAGGTTATTTGCTATGAGTTGGTGTTTTTGTGAAAGGTTGGAAAGAGAGTTGAGGTAGAGATTTATTTGAGATGGCTTGTTGTTATTATGGAAGAAGTAGAACAGAATTTGTGGTGGATGTAGCGAGGAAGAGGCGGGCCGTGTAAGGTCTTAAAGAAGGGTGATTGTGTTGTTGTTGTGATACGAAGGAGAGGTATTTGGATTGAAAGTGGAAGATATTTTATCAAGGTATTTTCTGAGTTTTATTTCTGTGAACGTATGATGGCAATAATGGTTGCTGATGTTTTTTTTTTTTGAGATTTTGATGAAAGGTTTGGAATTTTGGTCTGTTGAATTTTTTGTGATGAGGCCCTCTGTTAATGTAAATGTTGTCTGGTTTTATAGGAAGTGAATTAGGTTTTAGAATTTGAATTTTGTACCATGTAACTTGCTCATGAAGGGTTGGATGAGAGGAGACAACATCTGCAATATGGTTGTAGTGGAGAGAGTGGTATGGTACGATTGCAGACCTATGTTGTTATTGTGAAAAATGGTATATTTGTGGTTTTGAAACTTTTGTCTGCTTGTGAAACATAGTTGTGTATTTGTGGTGGTCCCAATTTGTTGTATCCCTTTCCAAGTTGGTCTTTGAAAACTTGATATTGGTATGTATAAAATTACAACTTATGTAAATGAAATAACATGAATGGTATGATCATGAATGTTAAAGGAAAATGAATTTTGAACTTGAATATGAATGAATTTTATGTGATTATGTGAATGATAAATGACTTGAAGAAGGAAAAAAAAAGAGACAAAGTTTGTACATTATGAATGAGTTATGAGAAATAATCAAATATGAGTATGATAGTATAGGCATGAAATTGAATTTGAAATTTTGAAATTGGAATTGATTCTTGAATTGAAATTGGAAATGATTCTTGAACATGATTTGGAACTTGATTTTAAAATATTGAAAATTGAAAATGGAATTGGAATTAAATTGGAACTTGAAGCTTATGAATAGAAATTGGAAATAGAAATTGGAATTGAGACTTGGTAACAAGATTTGGAATTGAAATTGAATGGAAAAAAGAATTTAATTGAAATTTGAAAATGAGGCTTGAATAGAAATTAAAGTTTAGATAAGACATTTGAATTGAGAACTTGTATTCGAAATTGAATGAAATTTGGACTAGAAAATTTGGTATAAAACTTAGAAATTAAATTGAATTTAAATAGAGAGAAAATTTGGAAATTGAATTGGATTTTGAAGGGGGAAAAAAACAGAATTTAAACTTCGAATTACAACTCGAAAATGGAAATGATTTAGTGACTTGGAAATGACTTAGAACTAAAAATAAAAGCTGGAATTAGAAATGGAAGATGGGGTTGAAATTTGAAACTTGGAATTGAATTTTTGAAATGAAAATAGAATTAAATTGGAATTGGAATTGGGATTGGAATCAAAACTTGGAAGTGGAAGTGTCTTAGAAACTAAGAAATTGAACTTGAAATGAAATTTGAATTGAACTTGGAATTTAAAAAAATATGGATTAAGAATTATGTAAAAAAAATGGGATCTTGAAATTGAGACTTTGGAATTGACATTAAAATAGAAATTGGAAAGGAAACCTTGAAATAGAAATTGCAATATGAATTTTAATAGAAATAGAAATTGAATTGGAAATAAACTTAGGGTAGAAACTTTGAACATGAAATGAAGGCTCGAAGTGGAATTTGGGAAATTGACAAAGAGTTTGTGATTGGTGACTTGAAATGGACTTGGAAAGAATTGAGATTGAAATTGAAAATTGAAATGAAAATTGGATTTGAATTTTGACGATTAGACCATAAACACAACAAAAGAGGAAACTCTAGTCACACGATTCAAGAAACTACTTAAAGAAACTTGTTGCAAATCCAAAATAACTAGCATGTACAAAGGTACATTAATGATGAGACAAATGCGTGAAAGAAACTTAGGGGTAAAATTTAGGGTGTGACAGATAGGATCCACATTATGAATGATAGAGTAGATGTATAGTCTGATACAATATCAGAACTTTAGACTTCCAAATAATTTAATAACTGTTATTATTTTTATTTTATTTTTGAATTATTCCATTATACTTTAGAGATGTCAAAACATTGTTTACAAACAAGGTAGTATTTACATAAATTAATAACATTAATGTTAAATTATCCAACTAATTTTGATCAACTATATTAAATACTTATTTATAAATTAAGTTTAAGATTTAATAACATATAATTATAGGATTAAATATGTTTTTAATCTTTTAACTATAATAATTTTGTTTTTCCTACTTCTAAATATAATAATTAAATATGTTTTTTTTATAGAAACATTAGATTTTCAAAGTATGGAAATATTTAAAAGATATATAATAAAACATATTTTATTTATAATAAAAAATGGAAATAATATTTTTTAAAGGTTTTCTTATATCTTGTCTTTCCAAAACACTAGTGTATATTAGTGGTACAAATCAATAAAACAATGATTGCAAAAATAGATAATTAATTGAAATATTATGTATATATATATATATATATATATATATATATATATATATATATATATATATATATATATATATATATATATATATATATATATATATATATATATATATATATATATATATATATATATATATATATATATATATATATATATATATATATATATATGCACAATTAATCTAAATAAATTAAAATATATTATCATAATGTATATTAATTAAAATTTAAATAAAAAAACCTGTATGCATATTTTCAATTTCTATGCATTCCAACAATTTTTTTAACAATCTTATAAATATTAGATAGCTACCTAAGATGGGGCAAATTAGGTTTGTCGGATTTTTCAGAGTTTAAACACTTATTTGTGAAAACTTGTTTTTATCGAAAATGTGTTTAAAAATATTTAAAAGTTAAATTTAATTTCCTTCATAAGAATTAATTCCACAACTTCCTTCATTAGTAATGTCTTCATAGGGAGGGGTCCCCTCTGGAGCATAATAAGGCATACCCTCCCTGATGGGAACATTCAGGATACTGGAGACCTCTTCCAAGGTAAGTGCCAAAATGTAGTCTGGAAAAACAAAGACTCGTAACTGTCGATCATAAAATTGCAACAAGGAATGCAGGTTGTCCCTCTGATCAACTATTGACTTATTCACATATTCCAAAATCTTTCCATACTCTTTTGAAGTCATCCAGGACCTTGTCATTCATTAGGATGATCAACTTCTGAATAACCTCTGTCTCTGGTGATAACGAGAAAATGTATCGATTATATTGCTAAGTTTCATTACCGTTTTATCGCATAATCGTCGTTTTAACACCCGATTCCTCGAGTTTTCCTTACCATTTTGCAGGTACATCGTATACAGAGCTAAATCATGAGCCACAAGCAAAAGGAGCGAAAACAACCATAAAAAGATGAAGAAATGGAGAATGCTGCAAAACCTGCATATTTTGTAGCACTCACGGTCGTCACCTAGGTGTCACGACCGTGACACCCCAAAAGGAGCACTCACGACCGTGACATATCCCTCACGACCGTGACACTTAAATTACAAAGGACACGAACGTGATGCCCTTGTCACGACCGTGACAAGGGAAAAATAGGTTATTTGACTGAAGACTTGGTCACAACGTTACGTGCATATGAAATTGCCTACTTTCCAGCTGACCCTGTATCCACGTTCCTGGATTCTCTCCTACGAGGCCCAAGCTACAAGTTCAACCACCAGCCCATTAAATCTTCTATAAATAGCATAATTCATTTGAACAATTTACAGAGTATTATTTTTATCAATTTCTTGCGGAAGCTCTGCCGAATTATTTTACACCATTATTATTTCTTTTTCAGCATTATTTTCATTGCTCTATTTTTATTGTATCCAAACCCAACCTATAACAATTTCCAACATCAGGAAATTGTTATAAAATTTATTTGTTTCAAAGCCTTCAGAATTTTTAGTTTATTTTCGATTTCGCCAAATACTCCGAGCTTTCCGGTCTGTGGAAGAAGGAGTCTGCCATTTTTATTGTTAACCAGGTTTATATTAATTTGCAATTTTATATTTATGTTATTTATTTATTTTTTCTGCCATGAATATTTCGTTTTATGTTTCTCTGCCTCTGTCTGGTTCAACAAAAATGAGTAGCTAATTACCTTAGGGCGGTATGTAATTAAAACAAACTAAATCGGTAAAATCAACTATAGGCTTAAAATAATTAATAGCTTAACATTCTGGCTGATACTTTTTATTATAAATCGACCTTTTTGTTACGAGAGTAAGGAAAGTGTATTAGGTTAGGTCAAGACCACGAGAGTGTGAGATTTTAACCAGATAGCTAAAGTTAGGCATTTAAATTAAACACAGCGAGAGCGCTTTAAAATAAATTAGAATTACTAAGTTTCCAAAAATTATCTCTAAACACTTATGGGCTAGCGAGAGCAGGCATAGGGCTTTAGGGGTAAGATCTGAGATAAGACCACGAGAGTGTGAGTTAAAGGTATTTAAACTGGTAACCTCTACAGAATAGATTAAGTGAACCATCTTTATAAGCCTAGGTTAGATTTACCCGCCTAAGTTAGCATAATTACATACCGACCGCCTTAGTATTATTTTATTAAACTTAAATTTAATTCCCGCCTTTAATATTTAAAAACAACAAAAAAATCGTGACAACCCTTCACCTTAGCTAAACTAGAAGTTCATCTAGCACTAAGTAACCATAGAGTCCCTGTGGATCGATAATCTTAAATATTACTTCGATAGGCTGTGCACTTGCAGTTAAGATACCGCTAGACACATAATTAGATACGTCTTTAGCCCATCAAGTTTTTGGCGCCGTTGCCGGGGACCTTAATTTAGTTACTAGTGCACTTTAGGTAGCATTGTCTAGACTAAGGTAACAACTATTTTCTTTTCTTATCCTAAATTTCCGAGTGTATGCCAAGTACTCGCTCTAAAGGCGAAGACTTGCAACCTCTAATCCCAGAATCGGAACGCTTCTTACACGTAAGAAGACGGATATTCGATTACGAACAAAGTTACAATATTCCAGATCTTCAAGTAGATCCACCTAAACCAGTCGTAACATCAAAGGATGCAGAGATGGCTGAAGAACAGAATCACCCACTCAAATATTACGCTAGTCCTTCGCAAGCTGAACCGCATTCCAGCATTGCCGCACCGGCTATCAACCGAAATGATTTCGAACTAAAACCTTCGTTGATATCAGCCGTGCAACAAAATCAATTCGCCGGAAATCCTATCGAGGATCCGAACCTTCATCTTTCGATCTTTGTGCAATACGCAGATACCGTAAAAGCCAATGGAGTTACCCAAGAAGCTATTAGACTACGTTTGTTTCCTTTTTCACTTCGAGACAGAGCAAGAGCCTGGCTTCAATCTCTGCCTTCGAACTCAGTAACTACGTGGGAGGAACTAAAGAGAGTTTTCTTGACCAGATATTTCCCACCTAGCAAGACAGCTATGCTGAGAGCTCAGATCAACGGATTTAAGCAAAGAGAAAACAAATCACTATTCGAAGCTTGGGAACGCTATAAGGATATGCTGAGACTTTGTCCACATCACGGATTAGTAGAATGGATGGTCATCCATACCTTCTATAATGGACTCTTGTACAATACAAGAATGACAATTGACGCTGCCGCAGGCGGTGCACTGATGGACAAAGAGTATAATGATGCCTATGCACTTATCGAAAGTATGGCTCAAAACCATTACCAATGGGCAAGCGAGAGAGTCGCAACTGAGAAACCAACAAAAGGAGGTATGTACAAAGTGAGTAGTATGGACCAAGTCAATGCAAAGTTTAACCAACTAAACCAAAAGATCGACAACTTGGCCATAACACCAACAGCCACCGTGGCTGCAGTAACACCTAACTGTGAGTTATGTGGAGTTCCAGGACATGAAGTTCCTGATTGTCAACTATTAACAAGAATTCCCACAGATCAAGTGAATTATGCTCAAGGAAACCCATACTCAAACACATACAACCCAGGTTGGAAGAATCATCCGAACTTCTCCTATAAGAATAACAACGCTTTATACGCACCAGCTACACCACCAGGATATCAAAAGACTGCTCCTAATGTCCCTAGAAAATCAAACCTTGAGTTGATGATGGAAAACTTTATAGCTAACCAATCTCAAACAAACAAGGACTTCTTAAACCAAAACATTCACACTAGTGAGCAGATTAAGCAATTAGTAAGCAAAGTAGATGCATTAGCTACACATAACAAAATGCTTGAAACTCAGATTTCACAAGTAGCTCAACAACAAGCACCTACCGCTGCACCAGCTGGAGTATTTCCTGGACAACCTCAACCTAATCCGAAAGAACATGCCAATGCTGTGATACTAAGAAGTGGCAAAGAACTTGACGGACCTACCGATCCAAGACTTGACAATCCAGCCATGTACCAAAAACCGGATAAACCAACTGAAATGGTGAATGATCCAGAAGACAAGAAAAATGATAATCAAGAGGCAGTGGAGAAAGAAAAGCCTTATGTGCCTCCACCACCCTATAAACCACCAATTCCGTACCCTCAGAGATTAACCAATTCCAAGACGATGGGTCAGTTTAAGAAATTTGTCGAACTTCTGAAACAGTTGAATATTACTATTCCGTTTACAGAAGCGATCACTCAAATGCCCTCGTATGCTAAGTTTTTAAAAGAAATCTTATCTAATAAGAAAAAGATAGAGGATAACGGAACAGTTACACTTACTGCTGAGTGTAGCGCCATAATTCAGAATAATATGCCTCCTAAGCTAAAAGATCCAGGAAGTTTCTCTATACCCTGTGTAATAGGAAAATTCGTCATTGACAAAGCTCTATGCGATTTAGGAGCCAGTATCAGTGTTATGCCCTTAACGATTTGCAAAAGGCTAGACATGGGAGACCTAAGACCAACTAAAATGTCTGTTCAACTAGCCGATCACTCTGTTAAATATCCTGTAGGCATACTAGAAAACGTCCCAGTACGTATAGGACAATTCTACATCCCTACTGATTTCATAATCATGGACATCTCTGAAGACTCCACTACACCTATCATACTAGGAAGACCATTCTTAGCTACCGCCGGAGCTATAATAGACATAAAGAGAGGAAAGCTAACCTTTGAAGTAGGTGAAGAGAAAGTTGAATTTATTTTAACACAATTCTTACAATCACCAGCTATAGAGGATACCTGCTATCTATTGGACGTAATTGACGAATGTGTAAGAGAAATGGAACTGAAAGAAACTACCTATTCTGAAATTATGAAAATTCAAATCCCTCCGATTTTCGAAGATGATAATTGGCGTGCACCGTATCAAGACGATAGTCTAAGCGAAAGTTTAGCACTTACACCGGATCCCATGCCGAGTAAAGATAAACCTACATTAGGATTAAAAACTTTACCTAATAACCTAAGATACGAATTCTTAGACATTTAATGTAAAAGACCAGTTATAATAAATTTCAGTTTAGGAACTATAGAAACAAAGAAACTTTTAGATGTCTTAAATAAATATCCAACTGCATTAGGATGTATGATGTCAATCTTCGCAGATTTTATAGACAACATCATGGAAGTGTTCATGGACGACTTCTCTGTATGCGGGCAAAGTTTTGAAGGATGCCTATCAAATTTAGAAATGGTGTTAGAAAGATGTGTAAAAGTAAACCTCGTGCTTAACTGGGAGAAGTGTCATTTTATGGTCAGAGAAGGAATCGTATTAGGCCACGTTATATCCGACAAGGGAATTGAAGTTGATAAAGCTAAGATAGAAGTCATAAAAGATCTTCAACCCCCTAAAACCATTCGAGAAATACGAAGCTTTTTAGGACACGCCGGTTTTTACCGACGATTCATCAAAGATTTCTCGAAAATCACTAAACCTCTTACTGGTTTATTAATGAAGGATGCTGAGTTCATATTCAATGAAGATTGTCTTAAAGCATTCGAAACTCTAAAAACAACCCTCATCACCGCACCAATCATGCAACCCCCTGACTGGAGATTACCTTTCGAAATCATGTGCGATGCGAGTGACTATGCTATAGGCGCAGTTCTAGGCCAGAGAAAGGAAAAGAAACTTCATGCGATTTACTATGCCAGTAGAACCTTAGATTCTGCTCAGATGAACTACGCCACTACTGAAAAAGAACTGTTAGCAGTTGTCTTTGCGCTTGACAAATTCCGTTCTTACCTAGTGGGAGCGAAAATAATCGTCTACACAGACCATGCTGCTATCAGATATCTATTGACTAAGAAAGATGCTAAACCAAGACTCTTGAGATGGATTTTACTCTTACAAGAGTTTGATCTCGAAATAAAAGATAAGAAAGGTACTGAAAACGTCGTAGCGGACCATTTATCCAGAATAGAAGGTGTTAAACCCGAACAAGTGCCGATTAACGATGATTTTCCGTATGAACAGCTGATAGCACAAATAGGAAGCGATCCGATCCAGTTAGACATAAATGAACCAGAACCCGTGGAAACAATCCAAACGACTGTAGGACTGCCATGGTACGCTGACATTGTTAACTACCTAGCCGCAGGAGCTCTTCCACCTGATTTAACCTATCAGCGGAAAAAGAAATTCTTTCACAATCTCAAACATTATTATTGGGATGAACCATTATTGTTCAAAAGAGGACCCGATGGAATTTTTCGTCGATGTATTCCCGAAGAAGAAATAGAAGATGTCATTGCTCAATGCCATTCATCTCCTTATGGTGGACATGCAAGCACTTCCAAGACTTGTGCAAAAATCTTGCAAGCCGACCTATTCTGGCCTAATCTATGGAAAGATGTCCACATCGCTGTTATAAATTGCGATCGGTGTCAACGCACCGGCAATATTTCAAGAAGAGATGAAATGCCTAAAAAAGGAATATTAGAAGTAGAAATCTTTGACGTCTGGGGAATAGATTTCATGGGACCATTCCCATCATCTTTCGGTAATAATTACATACTCGTAGCTGTTGATTATGTTTCAAAATGGATTGAAGCTATAGCTTCTCCTACAAACGACACACGAGTAGTAATAAAGCTTTTCAAAAATATAATCTTTCCCAGATTTGGTGTGCCTAGACTCGTCATAAGTGACGGTGGCTCGCACTTCATTTCAAAAATCTTTGACAAATTACTATCTAAGTATGGAGTAAGACACCGTGTGGCAACACCATATCACCCACAAACAAGTGGACAAGTCGAAGTCTCAAACAGAGAAATCAAACAAATCTTAGAAAAGACTGTCGCCATATCTCGGAAGGATTGGTCATCTAAACTTAATGAAGCTTTATGGGCTTATAGGACCGCTTACAAGACACCCATAGGTATTACACCTTTCAAATTAGTTTATGAAAAATCTTGTCACCTCCCGGTAGAACTAGAACACAAAGCTTATTGGGCGATCAAAACTCTCAATATAAACTATAATGCTGCAGGAGAAAAGCGAATCCTAGACATTAACGAATTAGAAGAATTAAGGCTAGATGCTTATGAGAATGCTAAGATATATAAAGAAAGAACCAAGCGATGGCATGATAAATGCATATCTAGGAAATAATTTAGTGTGGGAGACGTTGTACTCCTCTTTAATTCAAGACTTAGGCTCTTTCCTGGAAAATTAAAATCTAGATGGTCAGGACCCTTTGAAATAACTAAAGTATTCCCGAGTGGAGCAATAGAAATTAAGGGAAGGAATAATGAACCATTCATAGTAAACGGACAACGTTTAAAACATTATCATAAAGTTGAAAATAGAGATTATGCAAATAGTCTAAGGCTTTTAGAGTTGTCCACTAATTCCCCTGATTAATCTACACCTAAGCATTACGTCAGGCTTTTGACGATAAAAACAGCGCTTAGTGGGAGGCAACCCATTTACTCATTTAAATCATTTAAAATCATTTTCATCATTTTATTATTTTGTCATTTGCTATTTTATTATTAGTTCATTTGCTTTGTCATTTTATTATAGTTTTATTTCAATATTACTATTATTGCTTTTAATTTATGCATTTTATTTCCTTATTTTTCCTTATTTTAATCTTAAATCACTTTTACAGATTTTCTAAAGTCTTTTCCATTTTCCTTCTCCCCCCGATTTGTTTCCTCCATATTTGCACTGACCATGGCTAACCAACCGATAAACCATATGGAAAACAAATTTAGAGGTAGGAACCAAAGAATGAAATTTGAAGAGTTATCACAGAGGCCAATGGATTTGACCTTGTACCCGGATGATCTGACTATGGAAACCCTAGGTATACATGATAGCATCCTGTACTTGTTTAACCGACTTGGATGGGAGAATGCACTGATTCAACATAAGTTTGTGACTTACCGCGAGCTCACCCTTGAGTTCCTTAACTCCTTAGTTTACCTACCCGAGCGCGGTTTTGGATTCAGGAAGGGATTTATCAGTTTCCGCCTATTTGGAATAGAATATGACTTTAACCATAAAGAGCTAGCTGACTTATTAGGATTCCCTAGTGGACCCTTTGCTTTTACTACCACACAGGTAGAATTGATGGACATTGAGCTGTATTTCTTTTGGGGAACATTAATTGGAAACTACCACCCTGAACCAAATAGCATGAACAATGATGAGATCCATAACCCAGCTATCAGTTACTTCCATAAGATTCTTGCCCACACCTTCTTTGGAAAAGAAGAAAACCTTACTGGAGTATCTAAAGATGAGATATTCATTATGTCATGTTTCACTAATGGACAGCCTGTCAATGGTGTGCCTTTCATGATGCAAACCTTCACCCGAATCCAAGAAGAACCTGAATTACCTATATTAGTAGGAGGTCTTGTAACCATGATTGCTGATGCCTTAGGACTTAGATACCAATTGCACATGTGTAACCGTTTAGGTACCATCCGTCCTATGAATCTTAACTTTTGCTTCAATCGCCATATCATAAGGAATTTAGGAAATCCACCTTTCGAGTACCTAATCCGGAATGAGGTAGTAACCCTGTTCACACAACCAAACCATGCTAGAGTAAGTGTTCATAATAAGGATAACTGGCTTTATGAATTAACCCCACCTGACTATCCATCTACTCCTGAAACACCTCAGTCTTACAAGATAAAAGATGATATAATGACCGATGTCGAAAGTGACCCTGAGACACCTCCTGGTTATCATGACATTGACCACACTGACGAAGTGATTGAAACCCCTGAAGTGAATCAAGTAGATTATGCTAACAACTTACAGAATATCATGAACACTCTTGAAGCTTACCAAACTGATATAAATACTGTTAAGGATGAGATTACGAGCATGCGATTGGACATCATAGGTCTAACTGACATAACCTGTGAACAATTCTATCACCTGAACTCCGCTATCGAAGATTTGAAGAAACACTTTTGAAAATGCTATAGTGATCTAATTTATTTTACTTATTGTTTTCGTTTCTAGTTAGTGTTACTTTTCGCAAGAAATTTCGTACCGTATTTTCATTAATGTACTTTCATTTCAATTATCAAATGCAAAGCACTTCTAGTTTACAAATTTTTCCATTTTAATGTTTTTCAATCTATCTACTGTTATGCTTGAATTGATTCATATTCTATACAATTTCTCGTGTGATGCAATTTACAAGTACTATGTTGAAATTATTTATTATATGGTGTTTATATTTAATATTGAGTGAGAAGTGATCAAAATTATTATATAAAGTATATGAAGCGTGAGAGATAATGCTTTCTGGAAATTATTCAAGGAATTCAACCCTCACGGTCGTCACACCCCTCTAACGATCATGACAAGCTAATTTAGCGTGTCACGACCGTCATCTCCTTGTCACGACCGTGACAACCCTAAATATAGAATTCGTGAGAAACAAAACTGTTTCTCTTTCGAATCCTCTTCATCTTCTTCTTCCATAACTTTCAAAAACCACCCATTATCTCCCCCAACTTCCGTAACCTCCCATTACCAAATTAAAACTCATTAACCTCTCCATTATCACCACACCTATCACATTCTTACCTTCCAATATTTATCCGAACCATTATTTCTCTCATTTTATCACTTTTTCACAAAAATCCAAACTCCTCATCTCCCATTTTTGTTCTTGCATGCAATGGAAGCTATTCAATTTAGAGAGGGTGAGAATGGAGAAAACCAGAGAGAAAGATTCATCCGATTCCAGAACCGCGGTGTGCAACCCACGCGTTATATCGACACTGTCTGTTTGAGAGAATTGGGAATGCTTAACAGTGTCCAGAGCCTGCTTCAAAAAGTCGGTCTGTGGGATCTTTGTAGTCAGCCGCAGCCCACATTCGAGCTTCTGACATTGGAATTCCTAAGCTCATTCCATTATATCACCGGTACCGGTTCTCAGAGTCAACTTACCGGTTTCGCTAAATTCAGATTGCATGGCCGTGAGTTCGAACTTTTGCAAAACAGGATAGCCGAGTTGATGGGCTTCGATCACGGGAATGAAGCTCACCTCCGCGTGCCGGACAATTTCAGTGAAACCGCTTTCACTTTATGGCACGACATAACCAACACCCTTGCCTCAGCCTTCCAGAGCCTTAATGCTACACACATCCACAACCCGGCAATCAGATATTTTCACCGAATCATTTGCAACACCATCTTTGCACGAGAGAGTAACCATAAGCTCAACTCCAAGGAGCTTCTGTTCTTATACTGCGCTCTAAATGACGAGCCAATCAACGCTGCCCCGTTCATGCTTTCTCACATCCAGGCCATTGCGCAAAGAGGCTCAACCCCATTTTTCATAGGCGGCATCGTCACCACCCTCGCCATTCAGTTGGGGCTTGGTGACTTGGTCGTAGATTTGCCTTTCAGAGCCGCCGAGTTCCTAACGAAGAGCTATTGCAGGTCCTCTCACTTGATTGCACAGAGGGAGGATGGCAGGTATAGCCCTGTTATCCACGACACTGTTTATCACCACATCATTCTGCCGTCCCGTGACCACATCGATCCGTCTAGCCAAGCCAACTGGCTCTTTGCTTTACCGGATGCTGCCGACCACGCACCCATTCATGATGATCAGGCCGATCCTCCAGCAGATGAGATGCAAGATGCCATGGATGCAGCTGAGCCTGTCCAGGACATTCCCGAGTCATCTACCCGACAGCCTCCTGCACAAGAATTCACTCTTGAGGACGTCCTCCGTGCGATTCATCAGCAGAACCAGATGAATGCCGCACTGGAGCGAAGGCAGAAGGAGCAGCATGATGCTTTACTCCGCACTATTGCAACCAACCAGACAGCTACTGATGAGAAGCTCGGAGAAATTTTTAGCGAGCTAGAGGCCTTACGCATTGACATCACTGCTATCACCAGTACCGGTTCTGATCTTGAAGCGACTCCTACCAGACGCTCCCGCACCAGAAGCCGAGCCCGCGGTCCTCAGTAGCCTTAGTTTTAGTTTTTGCTTATGTTTGTTTTTCATTTTCGTAGTTTGTATTTTACTTTTACCACTATTATATCACAACATTGAGGACAATGTCTGATATAGTGTGGGAGAGGTACCTTCCATTTTCCGCATTTTCCCTTTTCGCATTTTTCCATTCCGTTGTATTTCCATTCCGTTGTATTTCTTTTCGTAAAGTTAATGAAACGAGCGATTTTTGTGCTATTTTCTTTAGTTTCGAACTTTCCCCGTTTATTTAGCCATACCGAAAAAAAATCTTTAATTATTCGCATTACTCGACTTACCTACGAAATCATAATTAGGAAGCCGAGAACGATTCAACAAGACCAATACAATCTTGACACCTTTGACTTCCCACTTAAGCGATTCCATTCCGATTATCGTTACAAGTACACCTTAAGTTCCAGTTCAAAAGTAACCCCTAGTAGTTTATACTAGCAGTCAGCACCGTCTGAACACAAACCACGTGGGGAGCCGATGAATATAAGCGTTTGATGCCTAATCTAAAATAATCCTTCATATCTCGATGCAAATGAAAAGAAATTGCACCAAAGTACACGGTCGCATATAAGAAACGAGAAATATGAGAAGGAGTCCATTGCGGGTTGGTTCAGAGGTACTGGTTCTGAACTTGGTAGGGCGTGCTACGGCTCGATCCCCCACAACCTCCAAATCGGATTATGTATGTAGGGTTACCGCACTCGTGTACCAGACCCGTGTTTAAAAGGATCAAATTCGCTAACCGGCTACTCCACTACGTGCGTGCTAAGGCAAAGGGCTTAATGTGATTGCGCTAGAATGAAACCGGGCGAAATAAGATCGAAAGACTCTAGGTGAAATCGTAAAGCAATTTCCGAATGTGTCGTTTAACGGGAAGTCGACGACTTAGCTTGTTGCTTGTGTCATTAGTGTATCGTTAGTGTTTTATCATAGTACCAGTTTGTTCGACAAAACGATCCCTCGTACGGTTTGTTATGTGTGTGCGTCGATAAAAACTTATCCGTCGATTTTCAACCGACTATTTGCTTGAGGACAAGCAAAGGTTTAAGTTTGGGGAAGTTTGATAACGAGAAAATGTATCGATTATATTGCTAAGTTTCATTACCGTTTTATCGCATAATCGTCGTTTTAACACCCGATTCCTCGAGTTTTCCTTACCATTTTGCAGGTACATCGTATACAGAGCTAAATCATGAGCCACAAGCAAAAGGAGCGAAAACAACCATAAGAAGATGAAGAAATGGAGAATGCTGCAAAACCTGCATATTTTGTAGCACTCACGGTCGTCACCTAGGTGTCACGACCGTGACACCCCAAAAGGAGCACTCACGACCGTGACATATCTCTCACGACCGTGACACTTAAATTACAAAGGACACGAACGTGATGCCCTTGTCACGACCGTGACAAGGGGAAAATAGGTTATTTGACTGAAGACTTGGTCACAACGTTACGTGCATATGAAATTGCCTACTTTCCAACTGACCCTGTATCCACGTTCCTGGATTCTCTCCTACGAGGCCCAAGCTACAAGTTCAACCACCAGCCCATTAAATCTTCTATAAATAGCATAATTCATTTGAACAATTTACAGAGTATTATTTTTATCAATTTCTTGCGGAAGCTCTGCCGAATTATTTTACACCATTATTATTTCTTTTTCAACATTATTTTCATTGCTCTATTTTTATTGTATCTAAACCCAACCTATAACAATTTCCAACATCAGGAAATTGTTATAAAATTTATTTGTTTCAAAGCCTTCAGAATTTTTAGTTTATTTTCGATTTCGCCAAATACTCCGAGCTTTCCGGTCTGTGGAAGAAGGAGTCTGCCATTTTTATTGTTAACTAGGTTTATATTAATTTGCAATTTTATATTTATGTTATTTATTTATTTTTTCTGCCATGAATATTTCGTTTTATGTTTCTCTGCCTCTGTCTGGTTCAACAAAAATGAGTAGCTAATTACCTTAGGGCGGTATGTAATTAAAACAAACTAAATCGGTAAAATCAACTATAGGCTTAAAATAATTAATAGCTTAACATTCTGGCTGATACTTTTTATTATAAATCGACCTTTTTGTTACGAGAGTAAGGAAAGTGTATTAGGTTAGGTCAAGACCACGAGAGTGTGAGATTTTAACCAGATAGCTAAAGTTAGGCATTTAAATTAAACACAGCGAGAGCGCTTTAAAATAAATTAGAATTACTAAGTTTCCAAAAATTATCTCTAAACACTTATGGGCTAGCGAGAGCAGGCATAGGGCTTTAGGGGTAAGATCTGAGATAAGACCACGAGAGTGTGAGTTAAAGGTATTTAAACTGGTAACCTCTACAGAATAGATTAAGTGAACCATCTTTATAAGCCTAGGTTAGATTTACCCGCCTAAGTTAGCATAATTACATACCGACCGCCTTAGTATTATTTTATTAAACTTAAATTTAATTCCCGCCTTTAATCTTTAAAAACAACAAAAAAATCGTGACAACCCTTCACCTTAGCTAAACTAGAAGTTCATCTAGCACTAAGTAACCATAGAGTCCCTGTGGATCGATAATCTTAAATATTACTTTGATAGGCTGTGCACTTGCAGTTAAGATACCGCTAGACACATAATTAGATACGTCTTTAGCCCATCATCTAGTTGCGGGAAAGTATAGTGAACATTCTTCTTCCTTAGAGTTTCCATCTTGAAGTGGCAATGCAACCGGGAATTGGGAGTAATATGAACCTTGAGAATAGAAAGAACACATATGATTAATGATGTCATGATGCTTATGCAAGGCAAGGCATGTGATCAGTGATGTGTCTGTGTAGTGTCAATCATATAAGCAAGTGTCTGTCCAGGGTCACAACATCACCACATCAAAACAAGCATCTATCTGATCAGAGGTTCAAATCTCAGAATCAATGTGTAAGAGAAAAGATCACAATACTGGCACTATGGGTGTGTTGAAGGTTAAGGTCCCTGCAAACCTGAAAACCCCTCCCAATCTCACGGGTGTGCTACTCGGGTCAACATCACGGACTCTCAAAGCCGAATAGCAATAATACGTTCACCATTTCCGAGAAATGGTTCATGACTAAATCAAGGAATCAGTTTGGCATCATATACTACCCAGGGAGGTCTCAGTTGAGTCCAAAGAAACAAGCATCCCTCATAAGTCCCCAGCTTCAAGCACTGAATCGAGAAAAAATAGTACATTCATCCCGAAGGGTACAATACTATCGTCATACAAACAGTTTGCCTTGATTGGGTTCTTATGAGAGAATCAGGTAATCCTATGCGAGTTCCCAGTGGGCCCTCGGATGCGAGTGGTATTGCCAACAAATGTGGTCTGCCACTTTCATCACTAGAGAGGGATGTTTCCATAAAGGTTCTCAATGATCAGTCCCCTGACTGCACATAACTATCAAGGTTGTGTATTGCCCCAGAAAGATTCTGGTATCAATACATTTCCAAGAAGGTCGCAAGTCTGGGTGTGAAACTCACGACTACCAACATAGCAAGATGCCATGAAGCCAAAGTGGATCCACTCTATGTCATAAGTCACACTCGAGCCCCGGTTACGAGCTTATCTCATAGTAACAAATCTCATCCCACAGAAAAAATTAAACCAGCACAGACAATGCATATGATGCATGTGAAAATAAATACTGAAAGCTGTAAATAAATGTTGTAAAGTAAAACTGTAAATGAAAACAGTAAATAAGCAAACATCAACACACATATAAACACCCAGAGAAACAAAAACAAACAAGCGCTAGGATTGACTCTACGAGGGAAACCAGAGATTTTGGGTTCAATCCCCAGTAGAGTCGCCAGCTGTCGCTCCTGGGATTTTCATCCTAGTACAAACGTGAAAGTGGCGTGGACAAGGTAGAGACGCCACCCATGCATTTTTATCCCGAAGGAACGGGAAAGGTATTGCAACACAAACCTAAGGAAGAAGGAAATGCTGAGGCCTTGCAAACCAAAGATCTGGGTTCGGGAGTCGGTTACGACCTGGGAAAGTATTAGCACCCCAAATCGTCCGTCGTACCCGACGGGATCCACGTTTGTTTGTCTGTTTCAAAGGGTGAGAAATAAGATGTTGTTGAATACAAGAAATGCTGACTGGAACTAGAATGAGAAAGGAAAATGGAAAAGAGATCTAAAAGAAAGGGGAAATGTAGGGAAAATAAAGAATGTGCTCGAACGGGCCCTACCCCACTGCCTATGTACCTCATCGGGAAAACGAGGATAAGAGTTGACGTAGTTCGCCTAACTAAGGCGGGAACTATTTATTTGTGTTTTTTATGCATTGGAATTACATATGTCTATGCTCAGGTGTTGCAGGCTCAACTTGTGCGAGTGCATTTACCGTCTTGCATGCGAGACAAGTCGTCGCAAGTTCGCGTTGAGAGTGAATGAGATGAGAAGAGAATTCCCACAGGATAGTCACTTATTTTTTGTTGTTTGCTTTTTGTAACACCCCAAATTTTCCCTCTCCTGTTTAGCATCATCATCATATCATATCATATTCATCATCAGCATGTTTCATAGAAAAATGAATCATGGCACTCGCATATTCCGGAATAAGGCATGTGATCAATCATCAAGGATATTCAAAGCTCACAGGGCAGATTACAAGGTTGACGGTAGGGTCAAAGCCTAAAGAAAGGATTGAGGATCAAAATCAGATCAAAGCGGTTGGCACCAGCTTATTCTTGAAGGTTCCCACCAAAAGGAGGGAAATTCAAAATTTACTGGCATTAACCGGTTAATGGATTGGTTAACCGGTTAACAACTACGAATTTTGAATTTCCAGCAGCAATTCAGCATGTGTGATTTTTGGTCCAATTCCCATTTTTCTTATTTTTATTCATCTTAATTTAATTGGAAATTAAAAGGAAGGATCTAAAGCACTTGTCCAAGCCTAATCTTATTGCAAAGTCTTAATCACACTACCCAAACCATAATTTTGGATCCCAAGCCTAATTTTTGGGCCCCAAACCTAAACCATATTTAATCATCTCTCTCCAAACCAAAGGGACCTCTCCCTCATTTTTCACTCTCATTTCTGAATTTTCACTCTTCTCACTCACAATTCTCTCAATTTTCCAAATCACTCAAAGTTCCTCTTTGAAGATCACATAACCTTGCCTTGAGGTGTGTAGATTTTGGAACTAGACCTCCATCCATAACTTCATTGCATCTTTTTGCTTGTTTTAGTGGTGATTCAGATCTGGTTTGGGATCTAGAAGTGCTTTTGGATCCAAAATTCTGCATCAAGAGCTTGTTCTTGCATTTATTTTGCAGGGAGTGTGAAGTTTAGCACCGGATCTTCAAGGCTTTGCGCGAGATCTATCATTTTCAGTTCGATCAACAATTACCAAAGCATACCTCAGCTTTGTAGGTTGGTTAATTTCATATCTAGCTCTGTTTTAGCTTATTTGCATGCTTGGGCTTTAGATCCGCCATGTGTTTGCGTATTTGCTTGTGTTGATTGAATTGATTGATTGATTTGTGACCGGATCCATGTATTAATGTTCATAAGCTTCATGATGCCATTTAATGTGAATTGATGCACTATTTTCATGTCCAACTGCTTGCTGGTCTGATATAAGATTATTTGGAAAAGCTGGTTGTGAGCTGATTTTTGCAGGATTTGCTGCTGTTTTAACAGCGTTAACTGGTTAACGGATTGGTTAACCGGTTAACGCACCTGAATTGTGTTGTGTTTATGCAGGTTTTGACATGGTTAACCGGTTAACGCTTTGGTTAACCGGTTAACACTGAAGCAGTGAGCCATTTTTGCCTTATTTCAAGCATGTTTGATCCCCTTACTTGTTTTAAATGCCATGGATCATTGTATGATCATTGAATATGATTGTTTGGGTGATTTTCTTGCTAATTGATGCATGCTTCCATGTTCTCGACGCGTAAATGTTTGTTTGT
Organism: Lathyrus aphaca; assembly: GCA_963966055.1. Taxonomy (NCBI): domain Eukaryota; kingdom Viridiplantae; phylum Streptophyta; class Magnoliopsida; order Fabales; family Fabaceae; genus Lathyrus; species Lathyrus aphaca. Next base: position 171,076,539 of record OZ014523.1, read on the forward strand.
GTTATGTTTGGCATTATTGTTTGATCTTGGTGTGGTGTGAGCTTTGAGCATGTCATTGCCATGATTTTCTTGATGAACTTGCTGGAATTTTGCTAACATTTCAGGGGCTTATAGTAAGTGAAGTGTGGATGTTCATCCACATTTCAACTTTTCATCCTTCTCTCTTTTTAAGTTGCTTTCTTTTGGTGTTTTGATGTGCCTTATGCCATCATGTGTTTCAATTATTTTCTTCCCCCTTTAGGAGCAACTTATCTCCTTTAGAGGAGTAAGTTTCTTGCTAGCTCTTGCTTCCTCTTCTTCTTGCTCTTCTTTGGTTTCTTTCCTTCCTTCTTCTTCATTAGGATAGTTGAAACCTCATTAACCTTAGGACCACTTTTGCATGCTAACATTAGGGTTAGTCTTTCCCCATTTTAGACTTTTACCTTTTTGCTCCTTTGGTTTCTTTCTCTTCTCATCTCAAAACAAAAATCTAAAAAACATTAATAAAAATAAGTGACTTCTTGTGTAATAGCCTTATTCCATGGGGGCATATGTATTCATTCCATCTTGGAATAGTGCATTTGTCTAGCATGATGCACAAGTCGAATCATGAAGTCATCTTCATCAAGTAAAACCCTAAAAAACACTTCTTCATTTTTAATCACTAAAACACTTAATAAATTCAACAAGTCAATGAATTTAGGCCCTTGCCTTTGGAAACAAGTCTTGGATACGTTCTCCTTGCTTGGTGTGCTTGTTCTATTATTCCATCTTGGAATGTAGTGACAAGTACACATTCCATAGAAAAGAGCTTGAGTTCATTCTCTTGTGCCACACCAATAAAAAGCTCTAAAAAATACAAACAAACAATAATCATCTTTCCTTCGAGAATTCTTTTCTCATCTCCTTCGCTCCGTCCGTGTACTTGCTTTTTGTTGTCATTCTGCAAGACAGTAACGCACTCGTCGTCCGAGCCTACAATACCTAAGCATTGACACAGGCAGTTCAAGCCTTAAGACACAAGCAATCTTTTCCACCCCTAGTTAGGGGAACTACGGTGTCTCTGATCCTCATTGTCTAGATGAGGTACGTAGGCATCAGGGTAGGACCCGTTCGAGCACAATCTTTATTTTCCCTACATTTTTCCACTTTGTTTTCTCTTCAGTTCTTTTCTTATTCCAGTTTCATTTTCATTTTTGCAGCAGCTTTCATCCCCTCACCCTTTGAAACAGTTTCTTTACAAGCGTGGATCCCGTCGGGTACGGTGGACGATCTGGCGTGCTAATACCTTCCCAGGTTGTAACCGACTCCCGAACCCAGTCTCTTTGGTTCGCAAGACCTTTGTCCTTCCTTTTCATTTTCTTCTGGTTTATGCAGCATTACCATTCCCGTTCCTTCGGGATAAAAATGCCTGGCTAGCGACTCTTTTCTTTTCCGTGCCACTTTCGCGTTTGTACCAGGATGGAAATCCGGGGAGCGACAGTTGGCGACTCTGCTGGGGACTTCCCAACCCGAGTTATCTCGGGTTCCCCTGAGAGTCAATCCTAGCGCTTGTGTGTTTCTGTTTCGTTGGGTGTTGATTGTTTGTTGTTGCATGTTTATTTTACTGTTGTTTATTTATAGTTTTATTTATAACATTTATTTACAGTTTTCAGTATTTATTTCCATGCATCATATTATACTGGACTGTCTGGCTGTGCTGGTTTCCTTTTTTTCTGTGGGATTGGAAATTGTTACTAAGAGATGAGATCGTAACCGGGGCTCGAGTGCACCATAGGACTTAGAGTGGACAGTCACTTTTGCTTCATGGCATTTTTCTATATTGGTAGTAGTGAGTTCCACACCCAGACTTGCGACCGTCATGCAAATGTATTATGCCGGAATTTTTCTGGGGTAGTACACAACCTCGATAGTTATGTGCATCTGGGGACCGATCATTAAGGACCTTTGTGGAAACATCCCTCTCCAGTGGTGACAGTGGCAGACCACATTTTGTGGCAAACCCATTCGCACCTGAGGGCCCACTTTGGAACTCGCATAGGATGGCCTGGTTCTTTTATAGGAACTCAGTCAAAGCATCTGGTCGTATGACGATAGTATTGTACCCTTCGGGATGAATGTACTATTGTTTCTCGATTCCAGTGCTTGAAGCTGGGAACTTATAAAGGATGCTTGTTTTTCCTTGACTCACGCTGAGGCCTCCCTGAGTAGTACATAATGCCAAACTGATTCCCTGATTTGGTCATGAGCCATTTCTCGGAAATGGTGAATGTATTATTGCTATTCGGCTTTGAGAGTCAGTGATGTTTGACCCGGAGCACACCCGTGAGATGGGGAGGGGTTTACAGGTTTGCAGGAACCCTTGACCTCATCATACCTCATTGCAAGTACAGTTCTATGATTTGATAAGGCTACATGGATTTGGATCTTAGATTTTAGGGCTTATTTGAGACTCAATTCTTGTTCATGGGGCTTTATTCAGAGGATCTTGGTTCTTGGTCACTTAGGTCCCGTGTTCCATATCCAAACAGTCCCAGTGGTTGATCATATGTCTGCATTTCATTTGCATCGCATCATATTTGCATTAACTGTTTGTGTTGCCATTATAGGTTATCCTTCATCTCCATACCCAGTTCTGGTATTCATTGTTCCTCCAGATGACAAAAATCCAAGAGATACCCCGAAAAAGAATGTTCATTACACTTTTCCGTAACCCGAAACCGAGAGTATTCAGAAACTGGTAGACTTGATGAGTGACAAGGTTTCAGATGATTTCAGAAGCCGGTATGGGAAGATCTTGGGTTACATGAACAAACCTACTGTCGATCAGAGAGATAGTCTTCATTCTTTGTTGTAGTTTTATGACCCTCAGTTGAGAATTTTTGTGTTGGCTGACTTCGTCTTGGCTCCCATAATGGAAGAGATTTCTGACATCCTGAAGAGTCCTATCAGGAATGGTGTTCCCTATTATGCTGCGGAGAGATGTCCCCCATACAAGGACATTACAGGTGCCTGTCATTTGAGTATGCTGAGAGTGAAGATGGAGTTAGAAGCCAGTAAAGGGAAGGGATTCAATCTGGACTTTCTTATTACAGAAGCCCATGTGTTTGCTTTGGGAGGAAAGTGGTTAGAGTTCAGTGCGCTGTTAGCATTAATGGTCTACGAGATAAGTTTGTTCCCAGGAGAGAAAGGATGGGTAGGCTTGGATGCTATCACTCTGTTCATTAAAAGAAATCTGATGCCTATGTTGTTGGGAGACTTTTATTTCGGCATCCATCACAGAAATGAGAAGAGAAAGGGGTATGTAAATTGTTGTGCTCCCGTGTTTGCTGAGTGGTTTGCTAAGAAGCTTCCAAAGTCAGGACCGTTCAAAGATCTCAAGCAAGATTGGAAGTGGGCTAGAAGATTGATGGGGTTAACATCGGATGATATAGCCTGGGGATGTAGCAGGAGCCTGGTCAGAAGGGAGTTTATTACCAGGTGTGGTGAGTTTCCCTATGTGCCGCTGCTAGGAAGGAAAGGAGTGATAAGTCATAACCCTGTGTTGTCCAGAAAGCAATTTGGTTATCCGCTGAAGGATCCTCCATCAGATGAAGAAATAGCAAAGACTTTGTATTTTCCGGCTGAAGGTAATGAGCAAAGGTAGACCCTAAGACCTATCCCCCTTTTGCATCTTGGATACAAAGGAGGGTCGATACCTTTTTCTTGCCGTTTTTAGTGGAGGCTCCGCTATATCCAAAGGAGGTACCAGTACAAACCACTGTTTCTCTTGAAGATTACAAGAAGTTGGAAGCTCAGTTGCACGAGATTCGGGTAGAGAATTCCGAAATGGCTAGTTTATATCACCGTGCCAATCATGCTAAGCAAGAAGCGGAAGAAAAGCTGCAGATGATGCAGGCTACCTTAGAATCTAGAGAAAAGGAGTTTGCTGGAAGAGAAGCTCATTTTCAGAGATTGGGTTTAACAGAGTCAAAGAGAGAAGCGGAGCACAAGAGGATTGTGAAGACTCTCAGAGAATCTCGTCAATCCATTGCTTGGTTACAGGGCCAAAGAGAACATGAGCAGAAGAAGTACAAAGAAAAGGAAGAGTTCTTTGAAGCACAGATGGCATTCAAGAAGGAAGAGGTCGAACAAGCCCACAAGATACGAAGGGAAAAGACTCATCAATTGGAACGGAGCCGGCTAGCCTTGGAGGAAGCGATGAAGGAGATTGCAGATCTTAAGCTGAGAGCAGGCGTCAAGAAGAGCCGAGCAGAGGTGGTGATTGCAGAAGAGGAGCCTGGGTCTTCCTTTTAGTTTAGGGTTTTGGTTTATTATTGATTGTATTCAGACTACCTACATGCTTGTTGTGGGAGTCTTGCTTTATCTTTATGTCTTTCGCACTGAATTGTAACCCTTTGGGGAATGTTATTTGTGTCTATAACTCTGATTGTTGATAGTTTGTTCATGCTATGCAATGCTACTTCCCAATTACCGTTTCTGAATGAGCAAAGTTGGTTGTCCTAAGCCACCAGGATCTGAATACTCCTCGAAAGAGTTTGAAAAAAGTTAGTTTCCAACAAAGTCATCTGGAGTATTTTCTGTCAAAATACCAGAACTGGGGCACATTAATGCCTGGACATGGAAACATGAATAGTTACATTGCATGCATATAACGTGTTTGTTGTTTTGCAGGTATTTCTCCAGTGTTCTAACGTTCATGTCACTTTCAGGCACTATAGCTCCCAAGAAGGGCCAGAGACAGTCAACGATGCACATATACTCTACAAAGGCAAACAGAGAGAGAGCAATGGATCAGATGCAAGCAGATTTGGCTGACTTGAGGACGAGAATGGAAAATTTCATGACCCTCATGGCTGGGATGGGTCAAACTCAAGAGCATCTGCATGAGATGTTAGAGAACAATCAAGTCAGGAACAATGGAACAATAGAAGGGGGTAATCGCAATGGGGCCGGTGCCCGTCAGGTTGAGATCCCTGTGGTGCAACCAGGAGTTACTATTGTCAATGATGGAGTGAATAATCTGCAGATGGATGGGCAAGACGAATAGTTCACCTTGTTGGATGAGGCAGAAGGCCAATGGATTGACATGAATAGAAGGTTCGAAGAAATAGCTGAGTAGATTCGCGCCATTCAATCTCAGATCTCTCTGGGGTTTGACATCACTGATTTGGGCTTGGTGCCAGGGGTGAGAATTCCCTACAAGTTCAAGGTTCCCACTTTTGATAAGTACAACGGCACTGCGTGCCCGAAAACTCATTTGTAGTCGTTTATGGGAAGGATTGCTGCACATATGGATGATGAAAAGCTATGGATGTATTGCTTCCAGGATAGTCTTGTAGGAGCTTCCTTGGAATGGTACATGAAGTTGAGCATAGTCAATATCCGAAGCTAGAAGGATTTCGCTGAGGCATTCGTGAAGCAGTATCAGTATAATTTGGATATGGCTCCAAATCGTACTCAGTTGCAGACAATGTCTCAGAATGCTAAGGAAGGGTTCAAAGAGTACGCCCAGAGGTGGCGTCAGCTTGCTGCCGAGTGCAACCTCCCTTGCTAGAGAATGAAATGGCAGATATGTTTATAGGAACGCTACAAGGGGTGTTTATTGAGAGACTGGCATCTTGTTCGGCAACAAAGTTCAACGACATCGTGATTGCAGGAGAGAGGGTTGAGACTCTTATGAAGATGGGAAAGATTCAAGACACTGGTGCAAGTAGCTCAAGCGGTGTGAGAAAAGCTTTCAGTGAACCTCCAAGAAGAAGGGAGGGAGAGACTAATGCTGTGTACGGTCAAGGTCGGGGCCGCGGATATAGAGGATTTTATGAGCAGGTGGCCGCTGTCACCATCCCCACAGGTCCTGTGCAATAGCAACAACAACATCAACAGCCGCATCGTAACAACTATCAACAAAGGCCTTATTAGCAGAGGCAAACTCGTCCAGCTAACAGGGTGCTTGAAGCCATCCCGATGACGTACACGGTACTACTTCAGAGATTATTGGAGTTGAATTTGGTTCAGTTAAGGACGTTTGCACCACCTCCACCTGGAGAATTTCTAGTGGGGTATGATGCTAATGCAAGATGTGCATTTCATTCAGGAGCTCCCGGGCACTCAACATAGAAGTGCAGGGCGTTGCAGCATAAGGTCTAGGACCTGATTGATTCAAAGGCGATCAACTTCGCACTGCCTCCAAATGTTACATCAAACCCCATTCCAAATCATGGAGGGGCCAGGATAAATACCGTTGACGGTGGCGAGAGTTTGAATTTAATCTTGAACGTGGAAGAGGTGAAGACTTCGTTGTTAGTCGTGAAGGACAGATTGCTGAAAGGGGAGGTTTTCCCAGGGTTTGATTACGACTGCAAAGGTTGCTTGAATTCCGTTAATGGTTGTAGGGATTTGAGAACTGGGCTGCAATGTCTGATTGACGAAGCGTCTCTACAGTTTGACAAAGTTGCTAACATAAATGGTTGTGTGTCTACAGTGACAATCTACTTTGATCCTGCTGAAGTTCCTGTCCGGAGAGAGCCAGTGACCATTTATGTCCCCGAAGTGAGTCCAGTGACCATTACTGTTCCGGGACCAGTTCCTTATGCTGATGACAAGGCCATCCCGTGGAACTATGGCTCGGACGTGTATGTAAAAGGCCAGAAAATGGAGAGTCAATCGGTGGCAAGTGACCCGACTGTGGTGAATGTTGGAGGAGTTGGGGGATTTACACGAAGTGGGCGTCCTTTTGCTCCTCAAGCTCCTAAGGGTGATCCTGAAGCTGAAGCTGCTGCAAAGGCTAAAGGTAAACAAATAACCACTGAGGAGGTGACAACTCCTGCTGCCGGTCAGGGCGCTTTTGAAAAGGAAGTCGAAGAATTCATGAGGATAATAAAGAAAAGCGACTATAAGGTGGTGGAACAGCTGAATCAGACCCCGTCCAAGATATCCATCCTGTTGTTGTTGATGTGTTCCCAAGCTCATCGAGAGGCTTTGCTGAACGTTTTGCAAATGGCGTATGTACCGCAAGAGATAACTGTTAACCAGTTGGAAGATGTGGTAGGCAGCGTAAACGTTAGTCATGGGTTGGGATTCACAGATAGAGATCTCACTTCTGAAGGACGCAATCACAACAAAGCCTTGCATATCACCATGGAGTGCAAGGGTGTTGTTCTATCACACGTCCTGGTAGATACAGGCTCTTTTCTCAATGTACTCCCTAAGAAGGCCCTTGTGAAGCTGAATGTAGATGGCATCGTTTTGCGACCCAGTGATTTGATTGTGAAAGCTTTTGATGGGTCCCGAAGATCTGTGTTTGGGGAGGTGGAGCTACCGGTGAAGATTGGGTCCCAGGTATTCAAAAGCACATTCTATGTCATGGACATTCAACCCGCTTATAATTGTTTGCTGGGACGTCCCTGGATTCATGCTGCTGGTGCAATGACATCCACGTTGCATCAGAAGTTGAAGTATGTGGTAGACGGCCAGGTTATCACCGTGTGCGGAGAAAAGGATATTTTCGTAAGCCATCTGTCAACCTTCAAGTATGTGGAAATGGATGGGGAAATCCACGAGACACTTTGTCAAGCTTTTGAGACGGTCAATGTCAGTACTTTGTCTCCAGCAGTTCAGAGCAGTGAGAAGGAAGGGACTCCTATCTACTCTTACAAGCAAGCTAGGGAGGTAATTCAATCCGGAAATGCCCAGGGCTGGGGAAAGCTGTTAGAAATGGAAAAGAAAGACGACAAGTTCGGTCTCGGATATCAATCGGGTCAGTCCAGTTGGTCTCATGGCAGGAAGCCCATAGCATTCACCAGCGCTAGAATGCTCGACTACAACCATATTTGTGCAACAGATGCCAACAAGGGTAGTGACTGCAACTTGGATGACTGGATTCACCCATGCGTACCTGGGGAGGAGCTCCGAAACTGGTTTGCTGAAGATTTTGTTCAAGTTACTTGGCAGTCAAAGTAATTTTCTTTGTTTCCATTTTTATCATACTGCATGTCAAGTCCTGAACTCTGCCCAAGGTGCATGGATCCATTTGTAGGGCCACCATGTTTTAATGCATTATGCTTTTTTCCATGAAATAAAGGACATTTTTTCAAGCAAATTATGTTCTCTTTCTTTCGTTTAAGATTTTTCACAAAGTAAATAAAATGGAAATGTTTTTCTTTCTTGTGCTTTTGTGCGTTTGCGTCTCCTTCAGATTCTGGAACAAGCACGTCTTGTGCAATGTTGATCATTCGGATTCCCGTGATAACGTTCCTGCTATGACTGAGCATGACTTCGACAATCCTATCTACCAAGCTGATGAAGGGGTTGAGGAAGATTGTGAACTCTCGGAAGAATTGGTCAGGCTGTTGAAACAAGAGGAAAGGGTCATTCAGCCTCATCAGGAAGAAATATAGATCATCAACATCGGGACTGAAGACGTAAAGAGAGAGATAAAGATTGGGGCCAATCTGAGGGCCGAGGTAAAGAAGGAGTTAATTGATATGCTGCGTGAATATGTGGATATCTTCGCCTGGTCGTATCAGGATATGCCAGGGTTGGATACTGACATCGTTGTGCACAAGTTGCCATTGAGGGAAGACTGTCCTCCCGTGAAACAAAAGCTGAGAAGAAATAGCCCGGATATGGCTATGAAGATTAAGGAGGAAGTTCAGAAACAGTGGGATGCCGGATTCCTGGCTTTGACCAGTTACCCACCTTGGGTAGCTAACATTGTGCCTGTACCGAAGAAAGATGGCAAGGTCCGGATGTGCGTCGATTATCGGGATCTAAACAGAGCAAGTCCAAAAGATGATTTTCCATTACCTCACATTGATGTGCTTGTAGATAACACCGCTCAGTTCTCGGTATTTTCCTTCATGGATGGCTTCTCCGGGTATAATCAGATCAAGATGGCACCGGAAGACATGGAGAAAACGATGTTCATTACCCCGTGGGGTACATTCTGCCACAAGGTCATGCCCTTTTGATTGAAGAACGTCGGGGCAACGTATTAACGGGCTATGGTAACTCTGTTCCACGACATGTGTAACACCCTAATTTTTGCCCTAATATTTCTTCGCATTTCATCTGCATCTTGCATACAAACAAGATCGCACTGGTTGCACGATTCTTCTCGGGTTAGGATTATGCCTCGCATGGGATCACCGTTGTCTTTAATTGTTTTATTTGATTGTGTTTACTAACCATTAATCAAAATCCAAAAATATTTTGTTTCCTTTTGCTAACTTTTTTTTTCAGGAAGAGGAACCATATAAAATGTCAAAAATAGCAGTCCTGCAGCTCGAGTAAATTTCACAAAAGTCGAAGACGATCCACAAATAATTCAAAATTATCAGATCAAGGATTTCCCAAGTTAATTGATTCATTCAAAGGATCTCCAAGGTTCACGTGTTTATTTCTTCGACGTACACAAGAATCGGGCCGAAACAACCAAGCAGCTATTTTTGAACAAAAAATTCAAAATTCAGCTTGGTTAACCGGTTAACCAAATGGTTAACCGGTTAACCAGTGCGAAATTTGAATTTTTTATTCAAATTCAGCACCCTTAGATCATTGATTTAATTGGAACATTCTAGATCCATTGGTTTCTGATTTCTCTACATCACTTTGATCATTTCCTACCATAAACCCTCACTAATCACCACTCTTTTCCATTTCCCACCAAAATTCCAATTACCAAACCTAAATTCAAATTACCAAAGCAAGCTCCATTCCACCAAATTTCCATACCTAAGGCCTTTAAATAGGACCTCAATTTTATTCATTCCACAAGCTTTTGATAGCCACAAAACCTCTTGCAAAATACTCCCCCAAACACCAAAATTCTACAAAGCTCATCTTTCTTTCTTTTGAAGTTATCAAGAATTCACATTGAATTCTTGATTAACTTGAGCTAGACCTTCATCCTTTCATTCTTTTGCTCATCAATTTCAGTAGATCTAAGCTTGTGTTGGTTCAAATTTGAAGAAAAGCTTTTGGTAATTCATCTTCCTCCATAAACCCATATTCACCATCAACATTCAAGATGTAGATCTTTGGTGCTCTTGTTTCTAGATCATTTGGATCTTAATTTGTTGTTTGATTGCAGGGATTCCACTGTATTTTGGTTTTAAAATTCGTGCAAATTCAGATCATGATCATCCAATGTTTGAGAAAAGGTTTCAAAATGGATCATGCTGAATTTTCTGCATTTTTCAGCATCTGGTACAGCGTTAACCGGTTAACCATTTGGTTAACCGGTTAACCAGTTTAAAAATAGCGTAAATTGTTCAAAATATGCTTGCGTTAACAGATTAACCAATTGGTTAACCGGTTAACACAAGTCATAATGCTGTTTTTGGCTTGTTTCAAGTCCCTTTTTGGTTCCTCTTTCTTCTTCTTCTTCCTCCCTTTTATTTTTATCTTGGGAAGTATTTTTGGGAATAATTCCTCCTTAATTTCAATGGACTTTGGGTGTAGATTAGAGTAGTTAATGTTCATTAATTCAAAACTACCTTTAAGTGGATTATTCAATTCATTTAAGGTACTTTGCATTAGTGATACATTTTCATGCTTGAATCCACCAAGATGAGTGATTGAACTTAAGGAAGGAAGAATACCATAAGTACGGCTCAATTTGGTATTCATCTTTAGTTTTGTGCGGTATCGCGTTCGGATAACGATTTACATATCGTTTATCTCGCATGCATTAGCACTAACATTATGCACCTTAATTGGTGGTGGCCGGCCTCATTTGTAGGGTAATTACTTCGTAAATCACTCGGCGATTGCTTAACATAGACCTAAATATGTCCCGACTTCGAAATAAAAATTTAATTGGGTACTTACACTTTCGTGGACCGGATCTCTTGTTGATCGCGTAATCTCAAAGTGGTTAATCATATTGCATCAATAATCGAGACTTGTGAATTTTTTATGCGTAGGTGCTTTGGGTCTCCCAATCGCCTTTCAAATTTCATTGAATTCGGTTCGGTTTGCCTTGATTAATCACTATAGTGTAAGATGCTAAGCGGATCCGGTTGTCTCCGATTTTGGTTACTTTCCTTTTGGTTGTGGTTGATTAAGTTCACTATACCATTATTATATGAATATTATTATACTATTACTACTATTAATATTTTAGATTCTTGCATTTTTATTTCTTTTGTTACTAACATTTAATTTCTTGCACTATTATTACCTTTATTTTATTTTGCTTTATTCATCCATATCATGTTTATTATTTGCCCTTATTATTTGTTGATTGATCTTCTATTTGTCCATTTGGACACAAAAAAATTAATAAAGGATTAAACCTCTAAAAAACTTGTGACTTTAATTTGAGGACTATTGGTTACTATCCTTAGCATTTGGAGTGGAGATTTGGACTTAGATTCTTAGGACACCTCCTTTGCTTTGATCTTCAAAAAGTAGGATTTAGCCTTTATTTGGCCATTTGCTAGCTTAGAAGGATGGAACTCTTATGCTCATAATTTGGAATGTCATCAAGTTTGGTTAGATCTTTCTTCCCTTATCTCTTTATTTTATTTTCTTAGGGTAGTCACTTCATCTCCTCCCACTTCTTAAATTTTCAAATCTTCTCCCTATTTTCAAATCTTCTTTGTTTTCAAACTTCAAACATTTTCATAAATCAAACCTTGACTTAGGTCAAGCGTTTTTCCCCTTTTCATTTTATTTTTCTTAATAAATGTTAATCCATGTAAGCATATCGAAATTCTCTTCTCAAATACTTTAAAAAATCCAAAACTCACTCAATTGTTTTTGTGCCTTTGTGCACTTTTCTTTTCATATGTTTAGATATGATTCATTCTTTCTAGCAGAATTATTCGCTAAAGAATGACGACTTATCTCAACATTTTAAAATCAATTCAACCCATTGTTTCTTTCCAAATTTTGTACCACGAACTACGAGGTTTTGATCTCGCATTGCACTTTGTGGGTATGTAGGCATGAGGCGTTAAACCTCTTCAAACACAAAAATATAAAAAAACGTTTCTCTTCTCATCTCTCCTATCTCTTTCAAACAAACCATTTTCAAACCAAAAGCGGTAAATTTTTCAAAGGGCTCCCATGGAGTACCACAGACATTTTGGGTGCGTAAAACCTTCCCATTGTGTAACCTATCCCCTTACCCGTTTCTCTGATGTGTTTCTTTAGCTTTTTGCTTTTAGATTCATTAGGTTTTATTCTCTCTTTTTCCCTTTTCCTCTTGGAATAAAATAAAAGCGCGGTGGCGACTCTGTTTACCTTGAGTTAAGTTAACTAATAGCTTACACTCATGATTTTACCGCTACAGAAAAGTGGCGACTCTGCTAGGGAGTAATCTCTAAGTGGATTCGGCCTACTTTGATTTATTTACTGGTTTGGTTTGATTTATTTGTTATTTGTTTGTTCTGTTTCGGTTTTGGTGATCCTCTGTGTGAGATAGATTCTAACCCGGATCTGAGTTGAAATTATGATAGGACGGCGATATTCGAAGCGATAAGCGATGGAGTAGTCCAAAGCTATATCAATTTGATAATCTCCACTCGGTTAGGCTCTCTTGGTTTATCAATGTCATGATGAGTAATCATACGTGGCATTATTTTCCGACTTTGAGCTGATCACACTGAGGACCGTAGAACCCTTAACCCATCCAAGCCAATTTAGGAACATAGTGCCGAAACTGTCTGGGTGTAAACCTAAGGTGGTTGTCACGTGATACTACACTCGGACGAGGTCTATTTTAAGAATGTTATCGGTTGGGGAGTAATCCAATGTACCGATGATATTCTAAAGATGGCTGTTAACTCCGGGCACCTCTGTTAGCACCCTTTTGGTTTTCTGCAGGTACAATGAAGACAAAACCTTAGTACTTACCTGTGTGGGTTGGTGTTCTGTTACCTTGACTTCATGCTCGTGACTCGGAACCTAAGCCCGTGTGTTTTGTGTGATCTTGTTTATGGTTGTTGCATACATGCCATCATGCATTCATGAGCATTGTTTTTGAGATTTCAAGGGACTCATAAGGAACTTTTGCAAAATTTCAGATGTCTATGGTTATGAATTTTGAAAGGAGGAACACAAAGAAGTACACCTTCAAGAATCCTAATATAGTGGAATTGAGAAGGTTAAGAGCATTGGTGGTTGATACCCAGGAGTTCCGGAAATGTTATGGAAAGTTCTTGTTTATTTTGGATACCGATGTGCCAGAGGGGATTCTCCCTACCTTAGCTCAGTTTTATGATCCGTTGCATCATTATTTCACCTTTCCTGATTATCAGCTTGTGCCGACTTTGGAGGAGTACTCTCATTGGATAGTGTCGCTCCCCGGATTTCTATCCTGGTACAAACGCGAAAGTGGCGCGGAAAAAGAATAGAGTCGCCAGCCAGGCATTTTTATCCCGAAGAAAGGGAATGGTAATGCTGCAGAAACCAGAAGAAAGAAAGAAGAAGGACACAGGTCCTGCGAACCAAAGAGACTGAGCTCGGGAGTCGGTTACGACCTGGGAAGGTATTAGCACCCAGATTGTCCGCCGTACCCGACGGGATCCACGCTTGCAAAGAAATCTGTTTCAAAGGGTGAGGGTATGAAAACTGCAGCAAAAGAAAAGAAAAGAAAAGAATCTAGAACTGGAAGAGAACTAAAATAAGAAAAGAAAAGGAAAAATGTAGGGAAAATAAAGATTGTGCTCGAACGGGCCCTACCCCGCTGCCTATGTACCTCATCAGGATAATGAGGATCAGAGACGCCGTAGTTCCCCTAACTAGGGGTGGCAAGGAAATTTCTTGTGAATTAAGGCTTGAACTGCCTATGCCATTGCTCAGGTGTTGCAGACTCGGACGACGAGTGCGTAACCGTCTTGCAAAATGACAAGTAGGAGCAAGTTCGCGGACGGAGCGAATGAGGTGAGAAAAGAATTCCCGAAGGAAAGACGCTTATTGTTTGTTTGTGTTTTTTATGAAGCTTTTATGAGTGTGTCACAAGGAAGTGAACTCAAGCTCCCATCAATGGAATGTGCACTTGTCGCTACATTCCAAGATGGAATAATAGAACAAGCACACTCAAGTAAGGAGAAGATCCCCAAAACTTGAACCCAAAGATTAGGGCCTAGGCTCACTAACTTGTTTACTTATTAGGTGTTTTGGTATTTACAATGAAGAAGTGTTTTTTATGCTTTTCTTTTATGAAGAAGATACCTTGATCAGACTTGTGCATCACAAAGTAAACTTGTACTATCCCAAGATGGGAAGACTACAAGCATAGCTCATGGGATAAGGCTATGGATCAAGATATCACTTCAAATTTATTAAAGTGTTTTTTAGAGTTATGATATGAGAAGAGAAGAAGAACCAAAAGGATCACAAAGGAAAAATTCTAAAGGGGGACTAAATAATCCTAAGTGTTAACATGCATGGATGTCCTAAGGGTCAGTGAGGTATTCTATCCTAATGAAGAAGGAAAGAAGAAGAGAAGAAAAAGATATAAGAGGGGATGATAAAGGCCTAAGCCCAACAAGAAAAAGAGGAGAAGATGAGAATTGGAGATGTGGAACTCAATTCCCACTCCTCACACTTACCATAGCCCCTGCAAGGTTAGTAAAGTGAACACAAATGAAGCACAATGAGAAAGATAACATGCTAACATCAAACAACCAGAAGTGAAATGATATGAACAAGTGCGCAATGCAAATGCAACTCAAAGAAATGAGGAGAAGAGACTTATGACTCAAAAGGATGCAACATGAATACATATGAAAACAAATGCACACTTATGAAATATGCAAAGCAAAATGCACAAAATAAAAACCCAAGACTCACAACCAGAATCAAAATGAGATGAAGAATGGCTTAGGAAGCCAGCAAGATGAAGAGAGAGGAGGTACAAGACCAAACAATATCAAAATGGAAGCAAAAGAAACCATAAGATGAAGTTAAAACACTTAAAGAAGCAAATGACTTAAAGAAGAAGCAAACACAAAAATTCAGAAGACACAAGACACAAGACCTATCCTAGAACCAGGAATGTACCCACACCCCAAAGGAACCCCAAATGAGAAGAAGAAATGGGCACAAGTTCTTTTTTTAGGCTTATGAGAGGCTTAAAGGTTCAAAGGAAGCAAAATGGGACAAGGTTCAAGATAAAATCCACAATAAATCAACCAGCCACCTAAAAATTCCACAATTGAAACCAAATGACCTTCAAACATGTTATATCAACTAGCCAAAAATATTTGCAAAGATTCAGAAGCAAACTAGGTTAAATGGAGGCAAGTACACAAGTTAGGGCAGAAAACTTACATCACAAGTTACAAGACCAATACTCAAGAAATAAATTTCCAAAAATCCAGAGAAAAATCACATGAAAAGAAAAATGTCTTAAGAACACAAAGCAAAAAGAATGGGATCAAAACTCAAAATATTAAAGTCTATGGAAAATGAACAAGGAAGACTGGTCAAGAAAAGCGTAAAAAGAAGCTATGAGCAAAGGTGAATTTATTCTGACACGTGGATCAATGAAAAAAATAAAATAAAAATATGATAAAAAACTAAAGACACAAAAGAAGGTCCATGATTTTTTCGGGAATTTTTAGGATGATTAGAAGTATTTTATACTAATTAAAATGAAACTGGATTAAATGAAAATTAAATGGAAAAAAGAAAATAAAGAAGAAAAGGAAGGTGGTGCAATTAGTAAAGGTCTTGAACTGAATTCACTTGGGATGAAATGGTTGGGGTGCGAATATGAATTGTGACTAAGCCCTCACGAAAAATTGATTAACCATTGGAAAAAACAGAAATAATATTATTAATACTTACATGTGACATGCTGCTTTTATTAAAAAAGAAATAACAAAATCATGTGAACCACAACTCAACTGGTCACGCTAGGTTAAGTTAAAAGAAGACAAAAAATCAAAACAACCAATCAAACCCCAACACGCTCTCATCTTCTTCCTCGGTTCATTCAGGGAACGAACATAAACAAGGAAAACAGGGCCAAATGCATCATTGAACACCACACTTCAGATCACCATAACTCATTCATCTTTCCATGAAAACACAAGGTATAAACACCAAAAATGGAGTACAACATGCAAGGATTATGCACATGCCATCATATCTTAAGAACATACCATAACCAAAGCAAATCGAGCAGAATAAAAATCAACCAGAAAACTGTAAATCTCAGATTTAAACTCAAACAAGGAATTTAAACACTTTATTCACCTTAAATCTAGCCTCAACAAGTCAAAACAAATGAAAACCATCCAAAATCCGAAATAAAGAAGTATGAATATTCAAACCTGCACTTGAACTTTTCCTGAGATCTTCAGAAATCCAGAGATCCACAAAGCTTCTTTATGAACTCCTTAGTCTTGTTTGAGCCAAATAAAGGCTTGCAAATGTAAGAGAGAGCTAAACAGAGGGATCCGAAGAAGATGTTGATCTCCAAAATGGTCAACACAATCTGTTAATGTCAAGCACAAACTGATGAGTGTAGAGAGTGATGCTGCTAGTGGTGATTCATGTTGAATGAAGTATGGAGCAAGAAGATTTAGCCTCAAATTATTTGTGCAAGAGAAAGAAGAAGAAGAGGTTGAAAGCAAAAGGGAATGAGAGAACGCGTGAGGTCAGAATTTTCTGCAAGAGTTGCTTGCTGCCTCTTATAACTCAAGGGTGTCCAATGCACTTTTGGGGTGTAAGAACCAAATTCGTTTTTTCAAACCCAACGCAGAATGCTCACACTTTTTCCTCCTGTATTCTTCTTTTCCATTTTAATCCACCATGGTGGCGCACACATTTTGTTATAGTGAGACTCCCTTGTGGTCATTATGATATTGAAATGATGAGGAAAAAAACCATCCAGTGGTTGTAACTGGGTAGCCAATATGGCCACATGAAGAACCGGTCCCATGAGATCTTCCTTCTATATCTTGTACAAAAAGTGTGACTCTCCTACAATTTTATTGGGTGCATGTGACATAGGGTGGAACCTGGAGTATGTTAGTGTATCATTGGCGGATGCAAACAAAAAGGTGACCTGTCCGCTATGACTAATGTTGAAATCAAAGGTGCATGGCATGATATCCACAATCAACCTTTTGCTCTCACTTCAATGATCTTCGCGTGTGGCATAATGTGAGGGAGAAATTGTGACCTCCAAGCCAATACACAATGGGCATGTGGCATGCATGGAAGGGATGATCCCAACAAATATTGATTTCCACTTTTTCGTACACCAACACCAAAATGTTACTATTTTCGAACTACTTTATACATTTGGCCACACAAATAGTACAATAGGCATAATAAAATAAGTATAAATGAGATACCCATGACATGCCACACATAACTTTATTAAAAATAAAAAAAATAAACCAATGACTAATTGACATATGTCCCCCAAAAACCCTAAAAATGCTCCAAACTTCCAAAATTCATATCTTGAGCTCTATAAATGCTTTGAGGGTGTTCTACAACTTTTCGGAAAGGGAAAATCGTGCTCTACGACTTCCATGTTTACCGGGAAATCATCCGGAGCTTTGTCGCACATGAAATAATAACCCGAAGCTGAGAATCAAATAATTTCTAAAAAAAGAAACTTCCACTTTTAGTGACTTTTGCATACTCCCGACTTTTGACATTTAAGCTCAAAAGAAATGCTCCTTGACATAATATGACCTCAAAAACTAACAATCTCGGTTAAAAGGCTCTGAAATTATCATGCTGACTTCTCTGACTGCGCAGTTGACTTTCTGCTTCATCTGTAAGCAACTGAGGCATTGCCTGACCTCCACATGGAATTTTCTCATGAAATTTCACACATAGGATCCTCTTAACATATAGAAGACTTGGCCCAAGAGAAATGGCCAAAGTTATGAGATCATGGTACTTGAATCCCAAACCCTAATTTAGGTGCACTGCAATAGGAGCTTTGACTTGTCCTGAGATCTCTGATGATCATGCAACCTTCTGAGCTTTTTTCAATGGACTTGATCTTGTAATTGGAGTGTAGACTCACCATAGAACTTGTACAAACTCATTGGGACCCTTGTCATGGCTTGAAATGCTTCTGGGAACTCCACAGATGACCATATGCTTGATGCTAGGACATGAGGGATGTTATGCTTCATCTTTCCATGATATGATGCTAAAGAAATGATATGAGTATGATGAATATGATGTGATATGATGCTTAAAATGAAGAGGGAAAATTTGGGGTGTTACAGCTGCCCCTATTCAATCATCAGTTAATCTGAAAAGGACGATAGTACGGGCTATCGACCATTCAAGATAAACTGTGGTTGAATACCAAGAAGACCAGAAATTTGCACTCTGACAAAGAATGCAACACTGGGAAATAAACCCGACCAGATGACGCTCTGGGGATAAGAACAAGAGAAAAAGCAGACGAGCTTCTTTCAAGTTGAAACTGATATCTGGAGTAAGAACACGCTGACAGACGAGTCTTCAAAACAATCCTGTGACGCCAGGAGATGGACAGACGAGTCCTCAAACACTGCAAGAACATAAATTGAGACAGACGAGTCTCCAAACAATCCTGTGACGCCAGGAGCTGGACAGACGAGTCCTCAAATAATTCAAGAACATACAACTGAGACAGACGAGTCTTCAAACAATCCCGTGACGCCAGGAGCTGGACATACGAGTCCTTAAACACTGCAAGAACATAAACTGAGACAGACGAGTCTCCTTCAGATTTACCTGTTACGCCAGGACCGGTAATGCACTTAAGTCTGTGGGATAGACATGCAATCAAGGTAGACGAACCTTCTTCATATATTATCCGCGAATATATGGTATAAGACAGACAAGTCTTCTTAGCAAACCTGTGACGCCAGGTGCAACAACAATAATTGGTGCCTGAGACAGACGAGCCTCTTTCGGATTTACCTGTTACGCCAGGACCAGTAATCATTTTGACATTAGTTCCCACTGTCAGGATTTGAAACCTCTTCAATACAGACGAGTATTGGATGATCATCTAGATAACACAGACGAGTGCCATAAGGTCAATGATATAGACGAGTATCAGATGATGATCTGAGAAACACAGACGAGCGCTTCGGGCAATGATACAGACGAGTATCCCACTGGTATAGATGAATACCAGAAATTCAAACACATACGAGCATTTGAAGTAGTCACAGAATAAATAGCAAATCCTCACATACGGATATAGGCATAACACAGACGAGTGCTGGGGACGATACAGACGAGCATCCAAGCAAAGTAGACGAGCTTAAAAAGGATAATCAACACAACGAGTGTTGGAAACGATACAGACGAGTATCCGGGCAAATCAGATGAACTTCAAACAGATAAACAACACGGACGAGTTCTGGAAATGATACAGACGAGTATCCACAAATATCAAGCATGCCACACAGACGAGTGCTGGAATGTTGCAGACGAGCAACAACTGAAATACATATCAAGGCACAGACGAGTGCAGCAAAGGATCCAAATACCAAACACAGACGAGTGTTGGGAAGTTGCAGACGAGCAACAACAAATATGAGGCATCACAACACAAACGAGTGTTGAGAACTTGCAGACGAGCAACAACAAAGATCATATCAGAACACAGACGAGTGTTGAGACTTGCAGACGAGCAACAACCAAGATATAATCAAACACAAACGAGTGTTGGAAAATTGCAGACGAGCAATACCGAAGAGCTAACACAGACGAGTGTTGAAGGATGCGGACGAGCAGTAATAAAGCAGTAATATGTCCCTGCTGGGGAAAACTCCACTTAGGGATAACACAGACGAGTGTTGAGGACTGCAGACGAGCAACAACAAACGCCTGATTGGTTACAAGAGTTACAACTCTGCAGGGGAAGACAGGTCAAGAGGTCTGGATACCTGACTGACTGAAGTGATGAATACCTGACTGTATCATCAAATTACCCAAAAGTATGACAACTTTGATGGGAATACTTCACTGACGGAAGTGAAAATCAAATATGAACTCTATGGGGGACAGGATCATCTTCAGACTCAGCTGGGGAAGCTGCTTGAACAATACTCTGGCTGGGGAGAGCATCTGCTGTTTCAAGACTCTGAGGGGATATCAGGCTTTTGGATACCTGCTGGGAAGGACTCTTGCTGAGGATAGAATACTGATGATTCCAGCTCTGGATGTCAGGCTTTCAGATACCTGATGGGCATACTCCACTGGGGAAGAATGAACTGCTACTTCACTAGGGAAGAAGAAACTGCTTGGGCTGCTGCCAAGGCTTAGCTGGAGAAAAATATCTGCTGGAGATGCCAGGCTTCAGATACCTTTTGGGAGAAGAAATCTCTGCTTGGGGAGATACTCCACTGGGGGAGAGTAAATTGTTCGGGAGAATGTGACGCCATCCTGCAACCTGCAACAACAGAAAACACAAGTGTGCCCCGGGGATTTGCATGGAATGATCTGTTCATCCATCGTCACCCGACACTCAAAGAGGGTTACATTTTCCCTGCATGTCAGTTTTCTTTTCAAAATTATCACCATGTTTAGATGTAATGCTATTTTTGTTGAAAATTCAGGACATTTTGCAAACAAAAATAAACACACACAGCTTTTTGACTGAATATTCTTTTTATTGAATGACCTCTGAACAGGCAAAGATTTTACATCAGGAAGCAACCACCTGGAAAGAAGTAGTCACTATAAAATTGAGAAAAAGAAACTATCCTAATGGTAATGTACGACATTCCAAGGAGTTCCATTTCTGCTATGACCTGCATGTCTTCAAGACTTTCCATTCTTGCCTTTGCTTTCTGAAAAGATGAGGGGACTGATTCCTATCCTTCTGATATTGTCAAGTTGTACGAAACGATGATGTGGTTCAGATAACTCGGATCACAGTTGTTCGCTTATTCCCTTGTTTTGCGTGGATCGCCCTTTCGGGTTTTCAATCCACCGGGATACCCTTTTTTGCCTGAGCTGTCCAATGCGGCTTTTCAACTCAGCGGGTGTACGTTTTTTTTTTATTTCCCTAACTTTTGCCCGAGCTTTTTTATTCTGTTTTTAGCTCGCCGGGATGCCCTTTTTTTTTGCCTGGACTATAATTCTGTTTTTGTGTCAAGCGGGTCTCTTTATGCGAAGTATTTTTTAACTGCGTCCGAGTTAACAGGGGACTGGAAGTCATCTCCATCCATAGTGGTGAGCATCAGTGCTCCTCCTGAGATGACTTTCTTCACTATGAATGGTCCTTCGTAGTTCGGGGTCCACTTGCCCCTGTGATCTGAACTTGGAGGAACGATCCTCTTTAACACAAGCTCTCCCACTTAATATTCTCGAGTACGTACTCGTTGGTCAAATGCACGATTCATTCTCCTCTGATAAAGCTGACCATGACAGATAGCCGCTAATCTCTTTTCCTCAATTAGACACAACTGATTATAACGAGCACGCACCCATTCAGCCTCATCCAGCTTGACATCCATCATCACGCGCAGTGAAGGAATCTCTACTTCAACAGGAAGGACTGCTTCCATGCCATACACCAGAGAGAAGGGAGTTGCCCTTGTTGACGTCCTGACTGACGTTCGGTACCCATGCAACGCAAACGGTAACATCTCATGCCAATCTTTGTAGGTGACAACCATTTTCTGCACAATCTTCTTGATATTCTTGTTAGCTGCCTCTACCGCACCATTCATCTTTGGTCGGTAAGGAGAAGAATTATGATGATGTATCTTGAAGTCCCGACACAAGTCTGCCATCATCTTGTTTTTAAGATTAGAACCATTATCAGTAATGATCCTTTCGGGCACTCGGTATCTGCATATGATATCCCTTTTCAGAAATCTTGCCACCACTTGACGAGTGACGTTGGCATAAGATGTTACTTCTACCAATTTGGTAAAGTAATCAATCACGACCAGGATGAAGCGATGACCATTTGAAGCAGTTGGCTCAATCTTCCCGATCATGTCAATGCCCCACATAGAAAAGGGCCAAGGAGATGACATGACGTTGAGCGGACTTGGAGGAACATGCACTTT
Source organism: Lathyrus aphaca (assembly GCA_963966055.1). Lineage (NCBI taxonomy): Eukaryota > Viridiplantae > Streptophyta > Magnoliopsida > Fabales > Fabaceae > Lathyrus > Lathyrus aphaca. The sequence continues at coordinate 171,098,534 of OZ014523.1, forward strand.
GTCTGCATATATTTGGCACTTGTGGCACTTACGAGCGAATGAACAACAGTCTGCATCCATTGTCATCCAGTAATACCCTGATCTCAGCAATTTCTTTGCCATAGCATGCCCTCCTACATGGGTACCGAAAGATCCTTCGTGGACTTCCTGCATCAACAGGCTTGCTTCGTGTCTATCCACGCATCTGAGCAAGACCATGTCGAAGTTTCTCTTGTACAAAACCCTGTCTGTGTTCAAGAAGAAGCTAGCAGCAAGTCGTCTTAAGGTCTTCTTGTCATTGGAAGATGCCCCAGTTGGGTATTCTTGCTTTTCCAGGAATAACTTGATATCAAAATACCAAGGTTTCTCGTCAGACACGGCGTCTACAGAGAATGCATAAGCTGGAGCGTCAAGCCTGGATATATCAATTCTGGGCACATAATTCCAACACAAGACTTTGATTGACGAAGAAAGAGTGGCTAATGCATCGGCAAACTGATTTTCATCACGTGATATGTATTGAAGTTTAACTGTCGTGAAGAACGTCAACAACTTTCTAGCATAATCCCTGTATGGAATTAGATGCTCTTGATGCGTATACCACTTGCCGGTAACTTGGTTAATGACGAGGGCTGAATCTACGAATATGTCGAGGTTCTTAATCCGAAGATTAATAGCCTCCTCTATTCCCATTATACATGCCTCGTATTCTGCTTCATTGTTAGTGCATCCAAAAGTAATTCTGGCAGCGAAGGGTAAGTGAACACCTTCGGGAGTAATGAGTACGGCACCAACTCCACGACCATTGATATTGACTGCCCCATCAAACATCAACTTCCATTTGGATTCAGGGTCAGGCCCCTCCTCCGGAAGTGGTTCCTCATAATCGTTTGTTTTGAGGTACATGATGTCCTCATCAGGGAAATCAAACTTCATTGGCTGATAATCATCCTCAAGAGGTTGATGTGCAAGGTAATCCGACGGTACACTTCCCTTGATGGCTTTCTGAGAAGTATACTGGATGTCGTATTTAGTTAAAATCATCTGCCACCTAGCAACCCTTCCGGTCAACGCTGGTTTCTCAAAGATGTACTTGATAGGATCCATTTTGGAAATGACCAATGTGGTATGAGTCAACATGTACTGCCTCAGTCGGCGAGCAGCCCGTACCAAAGCGCAACAAGTTTTCTCGAGCAGTGAGTATCGGGATTCACAGTCGGTAAACTTTTTGCTAAGGTAATAAATAACGTACTCTTTTCGACCAGACTCGTCATGTTGGCCTAGAACACATCCCATTGACCCTTCTAGCACGGTCAAGTACATGATTAAAGGTCTTCCTTTAACTGGAGGCATTAGAATTGGAGGCTCCTGCAAATATTCTTTTATTTTTTCGAAAGCTCTTTGGCAGTCATCGTTCCACCTGACCGTTTGCTCTTTTCTTAGCAATTTGAATATTGGTTCGCACGTGGCAGTTAGATGAGATATGAACCGAGAAATGTAGTTCAACCTCCCTAAAAACCCGCGCACTTCTTTTTCTGTCTTCGCTGCAGGCATATCTTGAATAGCTTTTACTTTAGCAGGATCTACCTTAATTCCTCTTTGACTAACAATGAAACCCAGCAGTTTCCCGGAACGCACTCCGAAAGTGCACTTGTTCGGATTCAACCTCAACTTGTACTTGATCAGTCTATCAAAAAGCTTCTTCAGGTTGACCAAATGCTCCTCTTCGTCTCGGGACTTAGCAATCATATCGTCCACATAACATTCAATCTCCTTGTGGATTATGTCATGGAACAATGTGACCATCGCCCGTTGATAAGTTGCCCCGGCGTTCTTCAAACCAAAGGGCATGACCTTGTAGCAGAATGTACCCCACGGGGTAATGAACGTTGTCTTCTCCATGTCTTACGGCGCCATCTTTATCTGGTTATATCCGGAGAAGCCATCCATGAAGGAAAACACCGAGAATTGAGCAGTATTGTCTACCAACACGTCAATGTGTGGCAACAGAAAGTCATCTTTTGGGCTTGCTCTATTCAAATCCCGGTAATCAATGCACATCCGGACCTTGCCGTCCTTCTTCGGTACTGGTACAATGTTAGCTACCCAAGGTGGGTAACTAGTCACAGCAAGGAAACCGACATCTCATTGCTTCTGAACCTCCTCTTTAATCTTCATCGCCATGTCAGGACGAGTTCTTCTCAATTTCTGCTTCACAGGAGGACAATCCTCTCTCAGAGGTAGCTTATGCATCACGATGTCGGTATCTAAACCTGGCATATCTTGATATGACCAAGCAAAGATATCCACATACTCTCTCAACATACTGATCAGCTCTTTCTTAACGTCGGCCTGCAGACTGGCCCCGATCTTGATTTCCTTCTTTGCATCCTCACTGCCAATGTTGATGATCTCAATCTCCTCTTGATGAGGCTGAATAACCCGTTCCTCTTGCTTCAACAATCTGACCAATTCTTCAGGGAGGTCACAATCTTCCTCAACCCCTTCATCAGCTTGGTAGACTGGATTATCAAAGTCATGCATAGTCATAGCAGGAACGTTATCCGTGGAATCCGGATGATCAACACTGCACAAATGATGTGCTTATTCAGAATCTGCTTATTTTGAAAAAGAGACGCTAACACAAAAACAAAAAGGAAAACACATTGCCATTTTTATATTTTTGTGAAAAAGTTTAAAAACAAAGAAAGGGAACACAGTTTGTCTGAAAATGTCCTTTTATTTCATAGCAAAATAACGATGCAATACAAAACATAGTGGCCCAATACAATGGATCCAAGCATCTTGGGCAGAATGCTGGATTTGACAATGCAATATACTAATAAAAGGAAAAAAGTAATTACTTTGAGAGCCAGGTGACTTGAACAATGTCTTCTGCAGACTGTCGCTCCCAAAAGACGAGACCGGGCTCGAATGAGGTACATACGCGAACGGTCGGCGAAAAGAGGATGCGAGAACACATAGGAGTGAACTCACAGGAAAAGAAAAGAGTCGCCAGCTAGGCATTTTTATCCCGGAGGAAAGGTAATGCTGCATAGACCTAGAAAGATATGGATAAGACGGTTGCGAACCAGAGAGACTGAGAAAGGGGGTTGGTTACAACCTGGGAAGGTATTAGCACCCAGATTGTCCGTTGTACTCGACGGGATCCACGCTTAAAAGATTTGTGTTTTAAAGAGGTAGTGTCAGTGCAATTTGTGTATAAAAGAGCTGGAGAAGGATATACAGGTGTCAGTGTAAAGGAGTGAAGTGTATATAAGTGGAGTGTCAGTGTGAGAACAGAGTGAAATGCTCAAGATAATGAGGCTAAAAGAATAAGGCTAGAAAGAGGGGGAATATACAGAGCCTTTTGTTCGATAACTGTTAAGTTATGCCTACGTATCCTCTCGTGCAATGAGGAAGTCAGAACACCGTAGTTCGACCCAAAGAGACTGAAAGATGAATTGGCTTGTGAACTGCTTGCTTGTCTATGCTCAAGTGTAAGACCGGTCTGGCTCAGGTGCAAACTGTCTTGCATTAGACGGAAGAAGCAAGTTCTCGTTTATGAGTGAATGAGATGAGAAAAGATTCCCGGAGGAGACGATTATTGTTTGTTTTTGAGTTTTCAATCTTTTATTGCTTTTGAAAGTTTGTCATAAGTTAATGAGCTTAAGCCTAAACCAATGGATTTAGTAAACTCATCACATCTTCCCTCTGATTAGGGGTAATGAGAATGCCTTAAGTGCGAAGTCAGCTTCTCACACTTAATTACCATGGTGTAGGGTTAATATCATTAACCTACTTGTGATTAATTAGATGTTTTTGTTGTTTTTGTTTAGTGTTAAGTAATGAGGTTAAGCCATAATCAGGGATTAAACAGGCTCATTACACCATCCTAATAGAAGGATAATAGATGAGAATGTTTAAGCTGAGGAAGGCTCCTCAACTTAATCCATGATTAGGGATTAAACTCATGACAAAACAAAGCCTTTATTAAGTGGATTTTAGTTAATGTTGAGATGATGAAGTGAGTTTTATGATTTGTAAGACAACTTGAGGGGGACTTGTCCATTAACACTAGGGTTAGTCCTTCTTAACCAATTAAGGAAGAATTAGAACCCTAATGCAAGGCCCAAGTTACAAGCTTGATGTCTTAGTGATTATTAGGTGGATTGATTAAAGGAGTTAAACACATTAAGGGTTTAACACTTAGGATTAAAGTTATACACTCCATCCTAATAGAAGGATGCAGGCATAAGCTTAATCACAAAGCCTTAAAGCCTTTAGGGTTTAGTCCTTGATTGTGAGGTGAGAAGAGAAGACTCAATGAGACACAAAGGTAAAGTCTAAATGGGGGGACTAATCAAAACCCTAATTATTGTCATGCTTGGTTGTTCCTAAGGTTTGTGAGGTTTTACAAGAAAGATCTTCAGAGGAACCACCAAGAAGCAGATGAAAGGAACAAAGAGAAGCAAAGTAACTTGCTTCATTTAAGAAGACAAGTCACTTGAAGAAAGAAAGTAAGAAGAAGAAGAAAGAGCAAGCTCAATCTCAAACACATACAAAATGCAGCAAATGAAATATGAGAGAGATGAAAAGAGATTGTGAGAAGTGAAGGCAAATTCACTTCTCAAAGTAACTTACCACCTGAAAAGTTAATGAAAGAAATGCAATGCAATGCAAAATGAGATGAAATGGCATGATGCAAACCAAAACCAGAAGCATGAGTGTGATGTTAATGATGCTATGAGATGATACAAACATGAAACAAGGCATGAGGATGATCATACAAACTTATGGATGCAAATGAAGCATGCTTAGAACCATGAACATACATGAAAAGTTATGGAATGCAAATGACATACAACATGGCAAATGAAAGATGCAATGATCAAACATGATTCTAATATGTCCTAAGATGTGTTATGAATCAAATGGATGCATAAAATGTCATGGCAAGTCATGGTGTGCAAGCAAATGCAAGAGGAATGCAAAAGGAAGCCCAAATTAGGGTTTATGATCAATGCACAAAACAAAAATCAAAACCAGAAGCAAACATCATGATAAAAAATTGAAAATTCATTCAAAGGAACCCTAAACCTATACAAACTCACTGCCCAAAGGAGGGGTTCTAACTCTTAACCTAATGAAAGTTATGAATTTCCTAAGATTGCTAGGGTTTTAAGGTACCTTGTCAAGAAAAATGTCAAAAAAATTGAAAATGCAAGATCAATTCATTCCAATTTAATACTATAAACTACATGCTATACAAGATGCAATGCAAAAAGAATCAAAGTCCAACTCTTAAAGGCTAGGCAGAAATGAATTTTTGAAGATTGGATCAAAATAATGCCTTGAAATGAAATTAATTCCATGGAAAATTGTCAAAAGACATCAAGATCAAAAAAGAAATTTGGTTTGAGAGTTGGACAATGTTTCTAAATGGTCTTGAATGTTTCATGAATTTTTTTTGTGATTTTTAAATACCTAAAAGTATTTTTAATTAATTAATTCTCATTAATTAATTAAAAATAATCTTTTAAATGATTTAAAAATAATTTTTAATGCAAAAAATAAAAATAAAAATATTTTTGGTTCCTGAAAATTAATAAAAGGCTGCATAAAAATTTTCAGAATTTTTAAAAATATTTTACTATTTTTTATAAAATGGAGAAAAGAAATGAATTAAAATGTAAATAAAATTGAATTAAACTGAAAAAAATGAAAGTATGCAAGATCAAGGGCCTGCATTCAAACTCACACGCGCGCGAATTGACTTGGCGCCAGATCCAAGGGCTGGAATTCAAAATCTCCTAATTAATGTCATTAACCCTAATCTTGCCCTAATCACTTTCAGATGACCGGAACAGTGGTTCCGGTCATCTACTCCGGCGGGTCTCTCACTCAATCTCTCTCAAAACGCCATAAAAACTCACCAAACTCTCCAGAATCAATCCTCAACTCATTCTAAACAAGATTCAGCCAACAAAAATCATTTATTTCACATGGACAACAAGATTCGAAGCAAAACGGAAAATTACTCAGAAATTTCAGAAGTTCATGAAATGCTTAATACTTGACTATTTTCAAAACTAAACACATCAGCATCATCAGTGAAGCATGTAGAATCATTCTATAACATAAAATGAGAGTTCTGAAAAAATAAGTGCCATGACTACCTGAGCTTGAGCTTTCAAAATAGGGACTTTCTGGCCAGTTCTTTGCTTCAAATCCACTCCAGTGAACCTCCTAAGAAGCTTGCAATGCTTGGTTGGAGTTTAAATGGCCTCTGGAGAGAGTTTGCAGAATCTCAGTTCATGAAATGTGAAAATCGTGTTTTTGATTGTGGAGGTTTCAGGGCAAAATGAGGGCAGGGAAATGATCAGTGAGGTTTATGGAGTTGAATGGTGAAAAAAAGTTTGAAGGTTTGATGGCTGAATCAAGAGATTCGAAGGCTTTTGCAAATGAGAGGATTTTTGAGTATGCTGTGTTCTTGGAGTTTCAGGCTTGTGTGTCTTATGAAAATGAAGCCTTGGGATTGTTTGTAAAGTCTGGATTGGGCAGAGAGTGGTTGTGTCACTGTGGGATTGGTATGGCTTCAAGTTGCAAAAAGTCAAGCAAGTTGTACTTGGAGGTATGGGCAAGTGGCAGGCTAGGATAGGAGCATGGTTGAGTTCAGCAAGGATCAAGGAATGCTTTAGGATCAGATTTTATGAACTGAGGCAAGTGGATGATAAGTTTTGATCCTTTTTGCAAATTGTCACAACTTTGGCCCCTTTTGTAATTCTTGAAGTTTAGGGCATGGAACTTAAGAAATTCTTGGGCCAATCTGAAGTTTGAGTAATGTATGATGTTTGTGTAAAGGTTAGACATCAATTAGAAGTCACAAATTGCCTTGGTACAAGAATTTGCAAGTTTTCCTCTTTGGTGCATAACTTGAAATTATGTGATTTTCCCAACTTTGACAAGCCATAACTTTTGATCCAAAATGAATTAGGTCATGTTCTTGTACTTTTTGAAAATGGAATGATCCATTCTACAACTTTCATGACCAAAGTTTTTCCATTTGAAGCATTTTTGAATCAAAAAGCAAGGGTTGAAAAAGTTTCCCAAAATGGCAATTTCATTAAAAGTCAAACTTTCCCAAAAAGTCAACTTTGCAAATAACTTGAAATTATTCAATTTTGTGAACTTCTAACATCTTCCATGATCAAATAAAGATCATACATAATCAAAATGATGATGAACACCCTTTGTTTGGGTCATTGGGGGCCTCAGATGCCCTGATTTTGCACTGACTTGCTCAGAAAGTCAACTCTTGATCAGATGACTTCCCCATGGAATTTCTTCATGAAAATTGATATGCATGCTCCATATACCATATAGAGACCAATAGAAACAAGAATGACCAAAAAATTTGGAGTTATGGCCTCTGAAACCAAAACCCTAATTCTAGGTCATCTGTGTAGTCAAACCTGGCTCTGCTTCCATGCCATTCTCAGTTCTTGTGATTCTTTGACATTCTTGACTTTGAGAGGATATAATATGATGCTTGAACATACATGGACCTCTTTGAAGTGATTGATGACCTTTGGAGTGGCTCAATAAGCTCTTGGATTGCTCAAATCACAAACCCTAGATGCAGATGACTTTGAACCAATGCAGTGAAGCAAAAGTGTGGTATGAGATGCTATGATTGGATTTATGCATATGAAGAGATCACAAGCCATGGTGTGAATGGGTGAGGGAAAATTTGGGGTGTTTACAGCTGCCCCTATTAAAACATGAGTTAGCTGTGCAGGATGTAAGCAACGGCTTAACAGGTAAACAAGATAACTTGTGGTTGAATACCAAAGACAGTCCAAAATTTGCACTCACAGAATGAAGAAGAAAAGGGATATAGATTGTAAAAAAAAATAAAGTATATTGTAAAGTGTAGGCGACGGAGGACGACCGTCGAGCAGAGGACGACTGCTGGGGAAAGAGCAATGACGGGGACGGCCGACATGCTGGGAAAAGCGGGAAATAAAGCAATGACGGGGACGGCCGACATGCTGGGGATAAAAGGGATTATGATGGGGACGGCCATCAAGTAAAGCTATAAGATTCTCTGGGGATTAATGAAAAATGATGGGGACGGCCATCAGATTCATAAAGTAATGTAAACAATGATGGGGACGGCCATCGGGCTAAACTGATGAAGGACGATCATCAGGAAAAGGAAAAGGGACCACGACGGGGACGACCATCGAGTTAAATAATAAATGAAATAATGATGAGGGACGGTCATCAAAGGTGAAGGACGATCACCTAGCAGGGGACGGCTGCTCTGTTGGGGATAAGATGAGGGACGGTCATCTACGGTGAAGGACGATCACCTGGCAAGGTACGGCTGCCGAAAATATCGCGACATAGGACGAATGCCGGATAAAAGGTCAATGATGGGGACGGCCAATGGATGAGCATGATGAAGGACAATCATCAAGAGGTGAAGGACGATCACCTAGCAGGGGACGGCTGCTCTCAAGGTTTATCATGACATAGGACGAATGTCAGATAACAAGATCAACGATGGGGACGGACATCAGATAAAATGATGAAGGACGATCATCAAGGAGGTGAAGGACGATCACCTAGCAGGGGACGGCTGCTAAAGGGTTTATCATGACATAGGACGAATGTCAGATAGAAAAGAAATTTTGCTTTGCTGGCGATCTACTGGGGAATAGTAAACACGGACGAGTGTTTATATCCAAGAAATAAAAGGTATAAGTGTTCTGATGCTGTGTATAGATTAAAGATGCGGACGAGCATCCTTAAGACTACGATACGAATGAGTATCGGGTAGAAACAAATACTGACACGTGTTCAGAGATGATGATACGGACGAGTATCAACTGGTTAACAAGGAACACGGACGAGTGTCAAATCTGAGGGGACTCTTCTGGGGAATAGTAGACACAGACGAGTGTCTATATTCAAAGAGACAAGAGTGTTTTGACACGGTGTATGGATTAAAGATGCGGACGAGTGTCGCTCCCGATAGATGGGAATGGCCCAGATAAAGGTACAGACGCGAACGGTCGGCGAGAGGGACAATGAAAACACACAGCAGTGAACTCACTGGAAAAGAAAAGAGTCGCCAGCTAGGCATTTTTATCCCGGAGGACAGGAAATGCTGCATAGACCTAGGAAAAGATGGATAAGACGGTTGCGAACCAGAGAGACTGAGAAAGGGGGTTGGTTACAACCTGGGAAGGTATTAGCACCCAGATTGTCCTCCGTACTCGACGGGATCCACGCTTAAAAGATTTGTGTTTTAAAGGGGTAGTGTCAGTGCAGTCTGTGTATAAAGAGCTGGAAAAGGATGTACAGGTGTCAGTGCAAAAGAAGTGTGAAGTGTAATATGTACAGTGTCAGTGTAGGAACAGGAATAAGATGCTCAAGATCATGAGGCTAAAGAATGAAGCTAGAAAGAGGGGGAATATACAGAGACTTTTGTTCGATAACTGTTAAGTTATGCCTACGTATCCTCTCGTGCAATGAGGAAGTCAGAACACCGTAGTTCGACCCAAAGAGACTGAAAGATGAATTGACTTGTGAACTGCTTACTTGTCTATGCTCAAGTGTATGACCTGTCTGGCTCAGGTGCAAACTGTCTTGCATTAGACGGAAGAAGCAAGTTCTCGTTTGTGAATGACTGAGGTGAGAAAAGAATCCCGAAGGAGACGATTATTGTTTGTTTTTTTGTTTTCAGTCTTTTATTGCTTTTGAAAGTTTGTCATAAGTTAATGAGCTTAAGCCTAAACCAGTGGATTTAGTAAACTCATCACATCTTCCCTCTGATTAGGGGTAATGAGAATACCTTAAGTGTGAAGTCAGCTTCTCACACTTAATCACCTTTGATGCAGGATTAAGATCATTAACCTACTTGTGATTATTTAGATGTTTTTGGTGTTTTTGTTTAGTGTTGAGTAATGTGATTAAGCCATAATCAAGGATTAAACAGACTCATTACACCATCCTAATAGAAGGATAATAGAAGAGAATGTTTAAGCTAAGGAAAGCTCCTCAACTTAATCCATGATTAGGGATTAAACTCATGACTAAACAAGCCTTTATTAGATGGATTTTATTTAATGATAAGATGATGAAGTGTTTTTTAGGGTTTGTAAGACAACTTGAGGGGGACTTGTCCATTAACACTAGGGTTAGTCCTTCTTAACCAGTTAAGGAAGAATTAGAACCCTAATGCAAGGCCCAAGTTACAAGTGTGAAGTCTTGATGATTATTTTGTGGATTGATTAAAGGAGTTAAACACATTAAGGGTTTAACACTTAGGATTAAAGTTATACACTCCATCCTAATAGAAGGATGCAGGCATAAACTTAATCACAAAGCCTTAAAGCCTTTATGGTTTAGTCCTTGATTATGAGGCGAGAAGAGAAGACTCAATGAGACACAAAGGTAAAAACTAAGAGGGGAGACTAAACAAAACCCTAATCATTGTCATGCTTGGTTGTTCCTAAGGTTTGTGAGGTTTACAAGAGAAGTCTTCAATGGAACCACCAGGAAGCAGATGAAAAGATCAGGAGAAGCAAAGTAACTTGCTTCATTCAAGAAGTCAAGTCACTTGAAGAAAGAAGGTGGGAGGAAGAAGAATGAGCAAGCTCAAACTTCAAACACAAAACAAAATGCATCAAGGATGCATAAGATAGATGAAAAGAAGTTATGAGAAGTGAAGGCAAATTCACTTCTCAAAGCTGCTTACCACCTGAAAAGTTAGTGAGAAAGATGCAATGCAATGTCAAATGGAATGCAATGACATGATGAGAAACAAAACCAGAAGCATGAGTATGATGTTAATGATGCTAAGAGATGATGCAAACATGAAACAAGGCATGGGGATGATCATACAAACTTATGGATGCAAATGAAACAAGCTAAGGAGCATAAACACACATGAAAAGTTATGAAATGTAAATGGCATACAACATGGCAAATGCAAGATGTAATGATCAAACATGCTTTCAATATGTCTTATGATGTCAAATGAATCACATGGATGCCTAGAATGTCATGGCAAGTCAAGGTATGAATGCAAATGCAAGATGGATGCAAAAGGAAGCCCAAATTAGGGTTTATGAACAATACATCAAACAAAAACCCAAAACCAGAATCAAACAACATTACAAAAAATTGAAAATGCCCTCAAAGGATCCCTAAACCTATACTAAACCAAAGCCCAAAGGAGAAGTTCCAACTCTTAACCTAATTCAAGTTATGATTTTCCTAAGTTTTCTAGGGTTTTAGGGTTTCCTAACAAGAAAAATGTCAAACAAATGGAAAATGAAAGATCAAATCATGCCAATTTAATCTCACAAACTACATGATATGCTAAACACAATGCAAAAAGAATCAAGGTCCAACTCTCAATGGTTAGGCAGAAATGATTTTTGGAAGTTTGGATCAAAATAATGCATCAAAATGATTTTAATTCCATGGAAAATTCTCAAAATGCATCAATATCAAAAAATAAATTTGGTTTGAGGGTTGGACAATGTTTCTAAATGTTTTTAAATGTTTCATGAATTTTTTGGTGATTTTTAAATACCTAAAAGTATTTTTAATTAATTAATTCTCATTAATTAATTAAAAATAAACTTTTAAATATTTAAAAATACTTTTTTAATGCTAAAAATAAAAATAAAAATATTTTTGTGTTCTGAAATTAAATAATAACTTGTATAAAAAATTTCATAATTTTTAAAGTGATTTTGCTATTTTTAATAAATTATAGAAAACAAATGAATTAATATGAAAATAAAATGAATTTTTAAACTGAAAAAGGAAAAGTAATCCAATCTGAAGGCCCAGATTCAAACTCAAACACGCGCGCATTGACTTGGCGCCAGATCCCACGGCCAGCATTCAAACTCACTAACCCTAATTAATTAGCCCTAATCCAACCGTTAATGACTCTCAGGTGACCGGAACAGTGTTCCGGTCATCTTCTCCGACCACTCCAAACTTCAAACTCTCTCTAAACGCATCTAAAACAAATTCTAATTAAACAAAAATGATCCCCACCCAAAAACGAATCAGAACCCCCATTCAAACAACATTTATCATTCCTAAACTGGCTGAATCGAATCAAAATAGTTTCTAGGGCAAAAATTTCAGAACACGATTAAACTCTCATCTCTCCACCATTTTCAAAACCAATGACATATTCATGATCAGGGAAGCATGTAGAAGCTATTGAGAACTTAAAAATTCATTTATGGAAAAAAAGTTCTTGAGCTACCTGAGTTTTGAAGCTTTCAACTTTGCAGCTCTCTGACCTCTTCCCTTGATGCAAACCACTCCCTTTGGTCCCTTGATGATGTCTGGATGCTTAGCAAGAGTTTATGTTGGCTGGTTTGAGAGTTTGAACAGGTTCTGCTCAAGCTCAGGTGAGAATCGTGTTTTGGATTCAGGCAGTTTAAGGCAAGGGTGAGGGGTGCTTTGTGATCAGGATGATGAGTTGAGAAGGTCTGTGAAGTTTGTTTAAGTGTTTGTGGCTTGTATGGAGAGTTTCGAATGCTTTTGCTTCAAGGGTGAAAAATGAGAGAGTTGAGTTCTTGCTGGTTTCAGGCTTGTGTGTTGTGATCTTTTGCTTGCAATTTGTTTGTATAAACTAGTCCTATTGGTCAGATGACATGACATGTCCTTTTGTGATAGGTATGGTTGCTTTTGCCAAAATGTCAACTTTGTGTAAGGAGGGCATGGGCTACTTTGCTAGCTTGGTACAAAGGGCTTGTCTTGCGCAGCATGGGGTGAGGAGAGAGCTAGGGTGGTTCAGCAACCAAGGCAGCAAGTGGATGAGGTGTTATGATTGATTTTGCAACTTGCTTGCTTTAAGTTCTCATGAAAAGATCTTGCCTCACAAGCCATGAAACATGTAATCCCTTTGGTTCAATCTGAACTTTAAGACTTGTGTGATGTTTGTATAAGGATTAGACATCAATGTCGCTCCCGAAGATTTGCATCCTGGTACAAGCGCGAACGGTCGGCGAAGGGAACAGTGAGAACACACAGCAGTGAACTCACTAGAGAATAAATAGAGTCGCCAGCTAGGCATTTTTATCCCGGAGGAAAGGTAATGCTGCATAGACCTAGAAAGAAATGGATAAGACGGTTGCGAACCAGAGAGACTGAGAAAGGGGGTTGGTTACAACCTGGGAAGGTATTAGCACCCAGATTGTCCGCCGTACTCGACGGGATCCACGCTTAAAAGATTTGTGTTTTAAAGGGGTAGTGTCAGTGCAATTTGTGTGTAAAAGAGCTGGAAAGATGTACAGGTGTCAGTGTAATGAAGTGAAGTGTAGTATATACAGTGTCAGTGTGAGATCAGGAATGAAATGCTCATGACCATGAGGCTTAAAGAATAAAGCTAGAAAGAGGGGGAATGGACAGAGACTTTTGTTCGATAACCGTTAAGTTATGCCTACGTATCCTCTCGTGCAATGAGGAAGTCAGAACACCGTAGTTCGACCCAAAGAGACTGAAAGATGAATTGACTTGTGAACTGCTTATTTGCCTATGCTCAAGTGTATGATCTGTCTGGCACAGATGCGAACTGTCTTGCATTAGACGGAAGAAGCAAGTTCTCGTTTGTGAGTGAGTATGATGAGAAAAGAATCCCGGAGGAGACGATTATTGTTTGTTTTTGTGTTTTCAGTCTTTTATTGTTTTTGGATTTTGTCATAAGTTAATGAGCTTAAGTCTAAACCAATGGGTTAGTAAACTCATCACATCTTCCCTCTGATCAGGGGTAATGAGAATACCTTAAGTGTGAAGTCAGATTCTCACACTTAATCACCTTTGGTATAGGATTAAGATCATTAACCTACTTATGATTATTTAGATGTTTTTGTGATTTTTTGTTTAGTGTTGAGTAATGAGGTTAAGCCATAATCAGGGATTAAACAGACTCATTACACCATCCTAAAAGAAGGATGATAGATGAGAATGTTTAAGCTGAGGAAAGCTCCTCAACTTAATCCATGATTAGGGATTAAACTCATGACAAAACAAGCCTTTGATTAAGTGGATTTCATTTAATGGTATGATGATGAAGTGATTTTTATGATTTGTAAGACAACTTGAGGGGGACTTGTCCATTAACACTAGGGTTAGTCCTTCTTAACCAATTAAGGAAGAATTAGAACCCTAATGCAAGGCCCAAGTTACAAGTGTGATGTCTTGATGATTATTAGGTGGATTGATTAAGAGATGTAAACACATTAAGGGTTTAAAACTTAGGATTAAAGTTATACACTCCATCCTAAAAGAAGGATGCAGGCATAACCCTAACCAAAAAGTCTTAAAGCCTTTAGGGTTTAGTCTCTGATTATGAGATGAGAAGAGAAGACTCAAAGAGAGACACAAAAGGTAAAACTATGGGGGGACTAATCAAAACCCTAATTCATTATCATGCTTGGTTGGTCCTAAGGTTTGTGAGGTTTCCAGGAACAATCTTCAATGGAACCACCAGGAAGCAGATGAATAAGATCAAGAGAAGCAAAGTGACTTGCTTCATTCAAGAAGTCAAGTCACTTGAAGAAAGAAGGTGGGAGGAACAAGAATGAGCAAGCTCAATCTCAAACACAAATAGAAATGCAGCAATGGATGCAAGAGAGATGAAAAGAAAAGTTATGAGAAGTGAAGGCAAATCCACTTCTCAAGTTACTTACCACCTGAAATGTTAGGAAAGAAATGCAATGCAATGCTAAATGAGATGAAATGGTATGATGCAAAACCAAACCAGAAGCATGTTGATGATGATAATGATGCTATGAGGTGGTATGGACATGAGGCAGCACATGGAAATGATCATACAAGATTATGAATGCAAATGATGCAAGTTAAGGAGCATGAACAAACATGAAAAGTTATGAATCATACAAGACAAATAACATGGCAAGTATGAGATGCAATGATCAAAGATGCTTTCTACATGTCTTATGAAGCCAAATGAATCACAAGAATGCACAAAATGCAAAGACAAGTCATGTTATGCAAGGAAATGCAAGAAGGATGCAAGAGAAAGCCCAAATTAGGGTTCATGGATCAAACATCAAACAAAACCCAAAACAGAAGCAAACCCTAAGATAAAAAATGGAAAATGCTACCCAAAGAAACCCTAAACCTATAATGAACCACTGCCCAAAGGGGAGCTCTCAACTCTCAACCAAACTCAAGATATGAATTTTCTAAGTTATTAGGGTTTTTTAGGGTTCTTAACAAAAGAAATGCCAAACAATTAGAAAATGCAAGAACAAATCATGGCCATTTTACCCTAGAAACTACATGCTAAATAGAAAACAATGCAAGAAGAATCAATGTCTCAACCTTCTCCAATAGGCAGAAATGAATTTTTGAATCCATGATCAAAATAATGCACAGAATATGATTTAATTCAATGAAAAATTCTTAAAATGCATCAAGATCAAAAAAGAAATTTGGTTTGAAGGTTGGACAATGTTCCTAAATGTCTTAAAACATTTCATGAATTTTTTTGTAATTTTTAAATACCTAAAAGTATTTTTAATTAATTAATTCCCATTAATCAATTAAAAATAATCTTCTAAATATTTAAAAATACTTTTTTTGATGATAAAAATAAAATGAAAATGTTTTTGGGTCATAAAAATTAATAAAACCTTAAAGAAAAAGTTTCATAATTTTTAAGATATTTTTGCTATTTTAAAATAATTATGCAAGTTAATTGAAATAAAAATGAATTAAAATTAAATAAAATAGGAAGTAATCAGGATGGATGGATGAGATTGATTCTGAGTTTGAAAACGTTGACTGGCGCGTGAATGAAGGGTCCAGATGACTCCTGAGTTAATTAATTATAATTATCCTAATTAAATGAGATTAGGGCAAATGAGTGAATCTGAGCCTTCCATTCGCGCGGGGAGTCAAACAATTCAACGCAATCAATGGTCCAAATTCAAACTGGAGTTAATGACCTGAGATTAGGGTTTAATCACTCAGGCGGCCGGAGAAGACTTCCGGTCGTCTTCTCCGGCCAGCTCTCTCCCTGAAAAATCCCCAAATCCCTCAAATCGTACCAAAAATGAAAACTAAGCACACCAAAATGACCCCCATGACCCCCTGAGCTAAAACCCTAAGCCCAAACAAATTTCTTCTTCCTCAAAACCATGAATCGAACAGAACAAGTTTTAGGGCAAACCAGTTTCAGAGACAAATTAAATGCTTATTTCACCACCATTTCAAAAACCAAAGACATATTCATGACCAGGACAACACAAAGAACAAGTTTGTAACAAGAAAAATGATTTCTGGAAAAATAATTTTCGAGCTACCTGAGATTTGGAGCTTTCAGTTTGAGGACTTTCTGGCCACTTCTCCTTGTGCAATCCACTCCACTTGATCCCCAGAAGATGTTTGAATGCTCAGAAGGAGTTTAAGTTGGCTGGATAGTGAGATTCGAAAGCTTCTGCTCAAGCTTGGTCAGAAATGGCAATGGAGTTTCTGGAGGTTTCAGGCCATTGTGAATGATGGTTTGTGATCCTGAGGATGAATGGAGAAGGTCTGGAGTGTTTGTTGGTGTGTTTGTGGTTTGTGGAAGGAGATTCGAAAGGAACTGCAAAATGAGGTGAGGAATGGCAGTGAGATGTTCTGGCTGTTTCAGGCTTGTGTTCTTGGTGGTTTCTACTCAATGATACATGGTGAGTTGAATGGTGAAGATGGCTGAAGTGTTTGTATGCTGGACAGAGAGATTCGAAGGCTTATGCAATGTGGGGTGATTTTGTGAAAATGTTGTGAATGTGTGAGCTTCAGCCTTGCCTTGTACATGAAATGGCTTGCAAATTGTCCACATAACTCTCTCTCATTGGTCAGTTGACAAGACATGCCCTTTATTGATTGGTAAGTTACCTTTTGCAAAAAAGTCAAATAATGTGTAAGAGAAGCATGGCTCAAGGTCTAGGCAAGTACATGGGCATGGGCTGGCGCAGCAAGGTGAGGTGAGAGGCTAGCAAAGCTCAGCATCCAAGGCTGTAAGTGGTAGGAAGCATGATCATGAGTTTTGCAACTTGTTGTAACTTTGGTTCACATGTGATTCCTTTGCCTAACCAAACATAAACCATAGGCATTCTTGGTCCAAATCTGATTTTCATGACTTAGAGAAAGTTTGTGGACTGGTTTGAAGTGAAATAGAGGTTGCAATTTGACTTAGCACATGATTTTGCAATTTTCACACTTGGTGCATATCTTGAAAATAAGTGATTTTTGCCAACTTTGCATTGCCATAACTTTTGATCCAAGAAGAGTTTGATCATGTTCTTGTACTTTTTGAAAAGGGAAAGATGAGATCTACAACTTTCATGACCAAAGTTTTTCCATTTGAAGCATTTTTGGATCAATAATCAAGGCTTGAAAAATGACATAAAATGATGCATTCTTGAAAAGTCAACTATGCCCAAAAAGTCAACATTTGCAAAAACCCTAAATTCTTGATTTCTATGAACTTCAACCTTCTTCCATGATCAAATAAAGATCATATACACTCAAAATGATGAATATCACCCATTGGTTGGGTCATTGGGGGCCTCAGATGCCCTGATTTTGCACTGACTTGTCTGAAAAGTCAACTCTTGATCAGATGACTTCCCCATGGAATTTCTTCATAAAAATTGATATGCATACTCCTTATACCATATAGAGATCAATGGAAACAAGAATGACCAAAAAATTTGGAGTCATGGCCTCTGAAACCAAAACCCTAATTTTAGGTCAACTGTGCAGTCTAAACTGGCTCTGCATCACCTCAAACCCTAGTTCTTGTGATTCCTCTGCAATTTTGACTTTGAGGAGATGGAATATGATATAAATACACACATGGACCCCTTTGAGTTGATTGGTAGCCTTTGGAATGGCTCAGGATGCTTTGGGATTGCTCAGATCACAAACCCTAAGTGCAGATGCCTTAGAAACTATCCAGTGAATCAAAATGTACTATGAGATGATATGATGGTGTTTATGCATATGAGGATGATCACAAGCCATGGTGTGAATGGGTGAGGTCAAATTTGGGGTGTTTACAGCTGCCCCTATTCAAACATGAGTTAGCTGTGCAGGTTGTAAGCAACGGCTTAACAGGCAAACAAGATAACTTGTGGTTGAATACCAAAGACAGTCCGAAATTTGCACTCACAAAATGAAGAAGAAAAAAAAAGGGACATGGATTGTAAATGAAAAATAAAGTATATTGTAAAGTGCGGGCGACGGAGGACGACCGTCGAGCAGAGGACGACTGCTGGGTAAATAGCAATGATGGGGACGGCCGACATGCTGGGAAAGGTGAGGAAAATAAAGCAATGACGGGGACGGCCAACATGCTGGGGATAAAAGGTAAAGCCAAGACGGGGACGGCCGACTAGCTGGGGAAAGAAAAGAAATTATGATGGGGACGGCCATCAAGATAAAGTTGTAAAATTCTCTGGGGAAAACATGAAACATGACGGGGACGGCCATCAAGTTCAAACAGTAAAGCAACCAACGATGGGGACGGCCATCGGGCTAAAAGAAAAGGGACCACGACGGGGACGGCCATCGGGTTAAAGAATAAATGAAATAAACAGATGATGGGGTACGGCCATCAAAGGTGAAGGACGATCACCTAGCAGGGGACGGCTGCTCTGTTGGGGAATAAAGGAAATATGATGGGGACGGCCATCAAAGGTGGAGGACGACCACCTGGCAGGGTACGGCTGCCGAAAATATCAACGATGGGGGACGGCCATCGGATAGAAAAGGTCAACGATGGGGACGGCCATCAGACGAGCATGATGGAGGACGACCATCAAGAAGTGGAGGACGACCACTCAGCAGGGTACGGCTGCTCTCGAGGTTTCTCATGACATAGGACGAATGCCAGATAACCAAAATCAACAATGGGGACGGCCATTGGATAAAGTGATGAAGGACGATCATCAAAAGGTGGAGGACGACCACCTAGCAGGGGACGGCTGCTAAAATCAACGATGGGGACGACCATCAGATGAGCATGATGGAGGACGACCATCAAGAAGTGGAGGACGACCACTCAGCAGGGTACGACTGCTCTCAAAGGTATCATAACACAGGACGAGTGTTAGATAAAAAGAAAATTTGCTTTGTTGGTGATTTACTGGGGATAAAGTAAACACGGACGAGCGTTTACATCCAAGAAACAAAGGGTATAAGTGTTTGGTATTGTGTATAGATTAAAGATGCGGACGAGCATCCTCAAGACTATGATACGGACGAGTATCATGTAGAAACAAACTGACACATGTTCGGAGATGATGATACGGACGAGTATCAACTGGTTAACAAAGAACACGGACGAGTGTTGCATCTGAAAGAAACCTTCTGGGAAATAATAGACACAGACGAGTATCTATATTCAAGAAGACATAAGTGTTTGACATGGTGTATGGATTAAGGATGCGGACGAGCATCCCTAAGACTATGATACGGACGAGTATCATGTAGAAACAAACACTAGACGCAATGTTCTGAGATGATGGTACGGACGAGTACCAACTGGTTAACAAAGAACAAGGACTACTGTCGAATCTGTGGGGATATGAGTGATGATGTATACAAGACACGGACGAGTATCTGTATAAGTGTACCAATGAGTAGTGAGTATGTATTGATGAGTGTTTATCTGCTGGGGAGAGTGACACGGACGAGTGTCAAGAGAAAAGTATAATAACAACAAGTATATGGGTTGATAGAAATGTAAGCGACTGCGCTGGGGATAGGACACGGACGGGTGTCGAGGAAATGTATACACAAGTGTATGTGAGTGCAAAGAGGATGTCTTTGGCTTTCTGCTGGTGATTTGACACGGACGGGTGCCAGAAAGTATGAAGTATCTGTAACACGGGTGATTTTGTTTGTAGAGAAAGTTCAGGCGACCTTACTGGGGAGTGATGACACGGACGGGTGCCAAAAGGTGTATATACTGGTGTTCGTGATTGGAGAGGCAAATGCTTTTGCTGGGACTCTGATGGGGATTTTTTTGTGTATTGATGATGAGCGGTTTATTATTCACAAGTGACAATTCAGAACATGGCTTATGATTATGCTATGCGTTTGATTTTTGCCGTAATGCTCCGTATTAGACGGAATGCTACGCTCTGAGGGGGTATTATGATGCAGATGCTATGATTATGCAAGGAGGCACAGATCCGGGATTCGGATCCCGTTGCTGCAAAGATCTCTGGTTGATCTGCTTGAAGTGAACATCCCAGCTGGGGATGAGATCATTGGTAGATCTAATGATGCATCTGCTTGGGGATATAGGGCACTGCTGAGGAAGAATGGTGGGTGCTTCAACTGGGAAATGCTGTTGGTAACTCAGCTGGGGAGAGCAATGGGAAGCAACTCAGCTGGGGATAGCAATGAGAGGCAACTCGGCTGGGGAGAAAACATCCTGAGTGTTAAGCCTGTTTGTTGATTTGGCAACTTTGCTGGGGAAATGGGCACTCTCCATTGCCACGTGGGAGATAGACCGAGTTGATAACGATTCGCCAATTTGCTGAGACGTAACCTGCATGCCCCAGGTTGCGTTCTGGATACCTGCAATCCTGCGAAGGTAAGGAAACGTACAAAAGGTCCCGAGGTATCCCTTACCGGATTCCATCATAGGAGTTAAGTACTTTCGAGAGTAATCATATTCCCTGCAAGCATGTGTTTTTATTTTTAGAGAAAGGCATCTGTACTTATGCAATCGTATTTTTAGATATATCAGACAATTCTTTGCAAAACATAAATGTAAAAACGAGACATGACTGAAAATCTGATTTTATTAATTCCTGTGCCCTGAATTGGCAAAATACAGTCAAAGAAACATATCTCCTGGAATGAGGAGATTGTTACAAATTGAGAAATAAAGTGCTGGCGGTGTTGACGAGGCTTTCAAGGAGCTTCCTCTTCTGCTATGACTCGTATGACAATGACGTTCTTCTCGTCTTGCTTTCTGAAGAAAGTTGATTCTAATTGAAGCTTGATCCTTTGGAGCTTACCAAGTTGTAGATGATACAGACGAATTCAGAATGCAGTTGTTCGCTTATTCCCTTGTTTTGCATGGATCGCCCTTTCGGGTTTTCAATCCATCGGGATACCCATTTTTGCCTGAGCTGTCCAATGCGGCTTTTCAGCTCAGCGGGTGTACATTTTTTTATTCATTTTCCCTTACTTTTGCCCGAGTCTTTTATTCTGTTTTTGACTCGCCGGGATGCCCTATTTTTGCCTGGACTTACATTCTGTTTTTATGTCCAGCGGGTCATTTTATGCGAAGTATTTTTTAACTGCATCTGAATTCACAGGGGATGGGAAATCTTCACCATCCATGGTGCTGAGCATCAGTGCTCCACCAGAGAAAACTTTCTTTACAACGAATGGTCCTTCATAGTTTGGAGTCCATTTGCCCCTGTGGTCTGTATGAGGAGGGAGGATTCTTTTCAGCACAAGATCTCCCACTTGGTACTCTCGGTGCCTGACTTTCCGATCGAAGGCCCTCTTCATTCTCTTCTGATATAACTGCCCATGGCAGATTGCAGCCAATCTTTTCTCTTCGATCAGACTCAATTGTTCGAATCGGGACCGAACCCATTCTGCTTCACTCAGTTTAACATCCATTAATACCCGTAACGAGGGTAGTTCAACTTCAACAGGTAGGACCGCTTCCATACCATATACAAGCTGATAAGGTGTTGCCCCAGTGGACGTTCTGATTGACGTGCGGTACCCATGCAAGGCAAACGGTAGCATTTCATGCCAGTCTTTGTAGGTGATTACCATCTTCTGCACAATCTTCTTGATATTCTTATTTGCTGCCTCAACAGCGCCATTCATCTTTGGCCTGTAAGGAGAAGAATTGTGATGTTGGATCTTGAAGTCCCGGCACAGCTCTGCCATCATTTTGTTGTTTAGATTAGAACCATTATCAGTAATGATTCGCTCGGGCACCCCATACCGACAGATGATATCTCTCTTCAGAAATTTGGCTACTACTTGCCTCGTGACATTTGCATATGAGGCTGCTTCAACCCACTTGGTGAAATAGTCAATGGCGACCAGGATGAATCTGTGACCATTTGAAGCAGTCGGCTCAATCTTGCCAATCATATCAATACCCCACATAGCAAAGGGCCATGGTGAAGTCATGATGTTCAAAGGATTGGGAGGCACATGCACCTTATCTGCATAGATCTGGCATTTATGGCATTTTCTGGCGTAAGCACAACAGTCTGCATCCATTGTGATCCAGTAATAGCCTGATCTTAGCAATTTCTTAGCCATGGCATGCCCTCCTGCGTGGGTACCAAAAGATCCTTCGTGCACTTCATGCATCAACAAATCTGCTTCCGTCTTGTCAACACATCTGAGGAGTATCATGTCAAAGTTCCTTTTGTATAAAGACCCATCAGTGTTCAGAAAGAAACTACCAGCAAGCCTTCTCAAAGTCTTCTTATCATTGGAAGATGCCCCAGGTGGGTATGTCTGATCCTCCAAGAAGCACTTAATGTCATGGAACCAAGGCTTATCATCTTTGACAACGTCTGCTGCAAATACATATGCTGGTCTATCAAGTCTTGACACTGAAATCTGAGGTACAAAGTTGACGGCTTGAACCTTGATCATGGATGAAATGGTAGCAAGAGCATCTGCAAACTGATTCTCGTCTCGAGGGATATACTCAAGCTTGACTGTTGTGAAGAAAGTCAATAACCTCCTTGTATAATCCCTGTAAGGTATCAGATGATCCTGGTGGGTGTACCATTTTCCGTTGGTTTGATTGACTACCAAAGCTGAATCTCCGAATACGGTCAATGTCTTGATCCTGAGGTCAATGGCTTCCTCAAGACCCATAATGCAAGCTTCGTATTCAGCTTCGTTGTTAGTGCAGTTGAAAGTGAGTTTTGCCGAGAAAGGCATGTGAACTCCTTTTGGTGTAATGAGTACTGCACCAACACCACGGCCATTCATGTTAACAGCCCCATCAAACATCATAGTCCATTCTTCCTCCGGGTCGGGCCCTTCAGTGTGAATAGGCTCTTCGTGATCTTTTGCTTTAATGAACATGATGTCTTCATCAGGGAAGTCAAACCTCATAGGCTGGTAATCATCAATGGGTTGCTCAGCAAGATATTCAGATAGTACACTGCCCTTGATGGCTTTCTGAGATGTGTACTGTATGTCGTATTCTGTGAGAATCATCTGCCATCTTGCAACCCGTCCGGTAAGAGCTGGCTTCTCGAAAATGTACTTAACTGGATCCATTTTTGAGATTAATAAGGTAGTGTGGGTCAACATATACTGTCTCAGTCGGTGAGCAGCCCACGCTAAAGCACAGCAAGTTTTCTCGAGCAGTGAATAACGCTGTTCACAGTCGGTAAACTTTTTGCTTAGGTAGTATATTGCATACTCTTTTCGACCAGACTCGTCATGCTGGCCCAACACACACCCCATCGACTCTTCTAATACTGTCAAGTACATAATTAGAGGTCTTCCTTCGACTGGCGGCATGAGGATTGGAGGTTCTTGTAAATATTCCTTGATCTTGTCAAAAGCTTTCTGGCAATCCTCGTTCCACCTGACCGTTTGTTCTTTTCTTAACAGCTTGAACAAAGGTTCACAGGTTGCTGTGAGGTGAGATATGAACCGTGAGATGTAGTTCAATCGACCTAAGAACCCTCGAACTTCTTTTTCTGTCTTCGGTGCAGGCATTTCTTGTATAGCCTTGACTTTATCAGGGTCGACTTCAATCCCTTTCTCGCTTACAATAAAGCCCAGCAACTTACCAGATCGCACCCCGAATGTGCATTTGTTGGGGTTCAGCTTTAGTTGGTACTTCCTCAGGCGCTTGAACAACTTCATCAGATTCACCAGATGCTCTTCTTCAGTAAGGGACTTGGCGATCATATCATCCACATAACATTCTATTTCTTTGTGGATCATATCGTGGAATAATGTCACCATAGCCCGTTGATATGTGGCACCAGCATTCTTCAGTCCGAATGGCATCACTTTGTAACAGAACGTGCCCCAAGGTGTGATGAATGTTGTCTTCTCCATGTCCTCAGGTGACATCTTGATCTGATTATATCCTGAAAATCCATCCATGAAGGAGAATACCGAGAACTGAGCCGTGTTATCCACCAATACATCAATGTGAGGTAATGGGAAGTCATCCTTCGGGCTGGCTCTGTTCAGATCCCGGTAGTCAACACACATTCTTACTTTGCCGTCATTCTTAGGCACAGGTACTATGTTAGCAACCCACGGCGGATAGCTAGTCACAGCAAGGAACCCGGCGTCCCATTGCTTTTGTACCTCTTCCTTGATTTTCATAGCCATGTCTGGGCGAGTTCGGCGCAACTTCTGTTTAACTGGCGGGCATTCTTCCCTCAGAGGCAGCTTGTGCACAACAATGTCGGTATCCAACCCTGGCATATCTTGATACGACCAAGCAAACACATCAACATACTCTTGAAGCAGATCTATCAGTTGTCTCTTCACTGAGTCTTGCAGGCAGGCCCCGATTTTAACTTCTTTCACGTCTTCGTCAGTACCAAGATTAATCACTTCAATCTCCTCCTGATGAGGAGCAATAACCTTTTCCTCCTGTCTCAACAACCTGGCTAGCTCTTCAGGAAGCTCATATTCTTCATCAACCCCTTCATCAGCTTGATTGATCGGATTGTCAAAGTCATACGATGTCATAGCCGTGCTGTTGTCGGTGCTGTCAGGAAGGCACTCTCTGCAAGGGTTAAGTTTGTTCATTTTAGTGATTGATTTTAATCTTGCTTTAGAAAAAGTGAAATGAAGTTATCATTTTGAAAACACCGCCATTTATTTTTGTACAAAAAGAAAAATGGAAAAACAGTGAGCATAAAAGAAAAAGACTCGTTTGCAAAAAGATGTCTGATATTTCATTAATTTAATCTTGTTTGCACAAAAGTACAGATGGCCCTGATTACAAAATGAGTCTTGTCATCTTGGGCAAGATGCAAGACTTGGATGCATGCTATAAAAAATACAGGAAATAATAATTACTCTGCATGAGTAACTCTTATAATTTCCTGGGAAGACCAGTTCGAGACACTGCTCCCCGGGATCTTTGGACGAATCCAACTTTCCAGGTTGCGCTCCTCTTCCAGCTCGTCTTCCAGACAGTTGATAGCATCGGGGGTAAGCATCCCCCCACTGACAAAACCAGGCTCTGCAGCAGCCTTCGCTTGATGTTGAGTTGGTCTGTAACCCAACCCAAATTTGTCCTTCTTCTCCTCCACAGCTAAAACCTTGCCCCAGCCTAGGGCAATTCCTTCCTCAACAACCTTCCGGGCTTGTTGGTAAGATGACATTGGAGTACCAGATACAGCAGATGCTTCATTCACATTCAAAGCTTCAAACCCCTGGCTCATTGTTTCATGGATCTCTCCATCCATTTCAATGTACTTATAGGTTGCCAGGTGGCTGACAAAAATGTCCTCCTCTCCACAGATTGTGACAACTTGGCCTTCCCACTCAAATTTTAACTTTTGGTGAAGGGTAGACGTTATTGCGCCGACGGCGTGAATCCAGGGTCTACCCAACAAACAACTGTAGGCGGGCTGAATGTCCATCACATAAAAGATAGTTTTAAAGGTCTGCGGGCCAATTGTCACGGGCAGCTCAATCTCTCCCAGAACCGATCTCTTAGAGCCATCAAAGGCTCGTACCACCAGGCTGCTGGGTCTCAATGCCAATCCATCATATTCTAACTTCACCAGAGCCTTCTTTGGTAAGACATTCAGGGAAGAACCTGTGTCCACCAGCACATGAGAAAGGACAGCCCCTTTGCATTCCAGGGTTATGTGCAAGGCTTTGTTGTGATTGCGGCCATCCGCTGTCAAGTCAGAATTGGTAAACCCTAGCCCGTTGCTAGCAGTAACATTCCCAACCACGGTTTCCAACTGGTTGACAGTAATCTCTTCAGGCACGTAAGCTGCGTGCAAGACTTTAAGTAGTGCATTCCGATGGGCTTCGGAGCACATAAGCAGTGAGAGGATAGAGATCTTGGATGGCGTCTGATGAAGCTGATCCACAATTTTATAATCACTCTTTTTGATGATTCGCATAAACTCATCAACTTCCTGATCAAATGGAGTTTTCAGGGCTTCTTTGGCAACTTGGTCTTCCTGCACCGGGCCTTTTCCTTTTGCCTTGGCAGCAGCTTCTGCTTCGGCAGTAGGTCTTTGAACTTGTGAAGCAAAGAGACGTCCGCTTCGAGTGAAGCCTCCGCCTCCCCCCACATTATCTACTTGTGGTGCAGGTGTTGATGTTTCCAGAGTGATTCTTTTTCCTTCGCAATACAAGTCAGAGCCATAGTGCCAGGGGATGGCCCTATTGCTTTCATATGGTACTGGTCCAGGCACCGTGACAGTGACCGGACTGATTGCTGCTGCTGAAGGGACTGTTATTGTTTGTGGATCATAAAAGATTGTAACTGGTGCTCTGGCGGGAGCAGCACCTTCTGAATGGTAGGCAGAATTATTTTCAGGATCGTAGAATATGGTAACAGTGGAGACATCTTCAAGATTGATTGCTGGTGTTGTAGGAGGTGTTGTTGGAAGGACTGTTGTTGTTGTTGCTGGAGATTCGAAATGGAATGATGCTGAAGTTGTAGCGGGAGAAACTGTTGAAAACTGATCATTTGGGAGGACAGATGAAGTACTGGTTGATGTTGCTGGTGAGTTGTTGGGAACAATAGTTGCTGTAGTTGTAGGAGGTTCTGAAACCGTTGCTGATGAAGTTGTCGGATTTGTCGGAAATGATGTAGTGATCTGTAGTAGGCCACTCTGAATAAGGCTGTCAATGCCATTCCTCAGGTCCTCACACCCATTCCATGAAATATTGCAAAAGGGACACCCTAGTTCACATCCCGGAAATATTTGGTTTTCACGGAGTTGAGCTTTGATTTCCACCAATGGCGTCCGGATCTGATCCACACTTGTTATTAAATAAGACGGTTGGTCTTCTTCAATAGCGTTAATTCGGGGACCACCATGATTTGGCATTGGGTTTTTATTGACATTGGGCGGAGGTGCAAAATTCAGAGCCTTGGAGTCTACCAAGTCTTGTACCTTCATATGCAGAGCTCTGCATTTTTCTGTACTGTGACCAGGTGCGTTTGAGTGAAAAGCACACCTAGCATTGGAGTCATAGTTTCTTGGTAGACTGTTGGGATCCGGAGGTGCCAACGTTCTTAGCTCAACTAGGTTGAGTTTCAGAAGTTGTGGCAACAAGGCAGCATACGGCATTGGGATCGGGTCGATCACTCGGTTAGCTTGGGATGGCCTCTGTTGGAATGGCCTCTGTTGATTGTTGTTGTTGGAGTTGTTGTTGAAGTTCCTTGGAGGATACTGATTCTGCTGATACTGAGGTTGTTGTTGGAAGTTTTGTTGCGGAGGTTGATAGACGGGCTGTAGATGAGCTGGAGCAGGGATAGTGACTGCTGCTATTGACCTTTGAACATATTGGGGCCTACCCCTGTTGGTGTGAATGGCATTGGTCTCGCCAGCTCTTCTCGGGCCTGCAAAAGGCTTTCTTGTACTGCTGGACGAACTGGCACCATTATCAGAGATCTTACCCATTTTTAACAGGCTTTCAATTCTTTCCCCAGCTATGACAACATCTGCGAAGCTGGTGGAAGAGAAAGCAGCCAACCTGTCAATATACGTTCCCTGAAGGGTATTCATGAACATATCAGCCATTTCCCGTTCTGACATAGGTGGCTGGACAGCAGCAGCAAGCTGTCTCCATCTTTGAGCATATTCTCTGAAGCTCTCCCTAGATGACTGTGACATTCCCATTAGGAGGGTCCTGTTGGGTGCCATATCTAGATTATACTGATACTGTCTGATGAAGGCTTCTGCCAGGTCCTTCCAGCATCTTATAGTTACTCTTGTCAGATGGGAATACCATTCCCTAGAAGCTCCAGTCAAGCTATCTTCGAATTAGAACATCCAAAGTTTCTCATCCATTGTATAGGCCTTCAGCCTTCCCAGAAATGACTGTAGATGAGTCCGGGGGCATGAAGTCCCATTATACTTTTCGAAACAAGGAGGCTTGAACTTACGGGGGATCCTGACCCCTTCTACCAAACCCATGTCCATGACGTCGAAACCCAAAGAATTTTGAGATTCTAAGGACCTCAACTTCTCAGCTATTTCTTCCAATCGTCTATCATAAGTTTCCTCTCCAGCACCCATTACTGTGAATTGGTCCTCCTGAGGATCTTCTTGAAGTACTCTCCCTGCTGTGGCAGTCCCTTGAATGTTTGCGGGAATATTAACTTCAGGATGTAGATGTGGACCAAACACAGGGGGGTTAACATGTGGTTGCACCCGTTCATTGTTACTTGTGCCTGCAGTCCCCACATGGGGCTCCTCTTGATTCCTCCCTTCTACCAAAGTTCTGAGCCTCTCCTGGCTTTGAGCTAAGTTGTTCATCACTTCCATGAACTGTGTTATCTGGGTTCTCATCTCCAGTCTTTCGTTTGCCATCTGGTTTCTGACCTCCGTAAGGTCCTGCTGCATCTGATCCATCTGGATTCCCGGAAGGTTGTTTCTAGTTGGGTACCTGTGTGGCCTGTTGAGAGGAAATACCCGGCGGCGAGCAATAATTCCTGAACATCACAACAGAGGTTAGCAACAACAAAACAAAAACCTACAAAACAAACAAAAGGGTTAGCATGCAATGCAGTTATGCTTATTTGTTCTCAAGGTATCCGGTTTGGCCTTCAGTTTTGACCCTTCCAGACCCTTGAAGATGCTGCTGTTGAAGTTGCTTTTGATGTGAACCCAGATAGAAACCAACACAAATATATTACAAAGGTGAAATAATACAATTTGTTCATTTTACAACACCGGCCCCCTAAGGGGTCAAAATACATCACAAAAAACAAAAGTACATGGAAAAGGAACAACAACAAGCAAATGATCAAACTCCAAGGCCAAACTCATCCTCACGAACTTCCTTGAGAAGTGCTTCGGTCACAGGATCAGCCGGATGCTCCGTAAGATTTCTGATGAGAAGGTTTCTTGTTGTAACAGCTGCAGTCAACTTCCTGTTCTGACTTTGGTCCTTAGACCTCTTCACTCCAGCTCTGATTTCTAGCTCTGATATTTCCTTCTGGGCTGCTGCCAGGGCTTTTTCCATCTGCTCCATCTTGTCCTGAACTCTCTTGTCTTCTAGAGTACGGGCCTCAGCGATCCGGACCCACCTGGCCTGACTCTCTTTCAAATACAAGTCTGTTCTTGCTCTCTGAAACTGGGCTTCTTTGCAAGCATTCTTCAGAATCTGTTCACCAGCTTTGGACTTGTTGATATAATCTCCAGACTTCTCAATCTTGGTCAAGTGTTCCACTCTCAACTTCTCCAATCTCTCAATCTCCCTCACACCTTCACTCCTCTCCCTGAGGGTCTTCTGCAAGGCTTGGGTTAACTTCTCGTTTCTTTCCTTCAAGCTCTCAAACTCCTCCAAACTGATAGTGGCAGGGGGTGGTGCTGAAGATGACTCAGGCATGTCTTCTATGGTAAAGGGCATTCCAGAGAATTGGGCCCTAGCATGGGACCACTCATAATATTGGACTGATGCCACATTATTGCACTTCCCCAGAATGGTGATTCCCTTGGTTTGAACATGATCCCAGGCCCAGGCAGCCTGCCTAACAACAGCCAAACTAATCTTGTTCTCACAGTAGAGGGTCTCAACCAAGTCTTGTTCCCTAGGAGTATGAACCAGTGCATAGCCTAATTGCCTTCTGAACAGCAGAGGGTTGTAATTGATACTTCCCTTGACCCCTATTAAAGGCACATTGGGAAAGTGCCCACAGCTTGTAATGATATCTCTGCCCTTGGTGCTCTGAGTACACCATCTGATATCTGCTGAAGTGAGAGTAGTGAGCCTCTTAGCCCAGTTGCTCTGCTGATGAGGGTTTAGAAAGGCATCTGTCCTGGGTAGATGCTTAAGAAGCCAAGCATGGAATAATGGAGCACAGCACCTCACTAGCCTTCCCCTCTGCTTCTCATTCTTCTGGTGCACTGAGTAATAGAGATCTCCTAGCAAAGTTGGCACTGGGTTTTTCAGGATGAACAAATGGATTGCATTTTTGCTGATGAATCGGGGCTCATCTGCAAACAACACAATTCCATATACACTTAAGGCCAACAGAGCACAAACAGCTTTCCACTCCCCCAGGGAAACCTTCAGACTAGCTTGAGAAATTAGGAAGTCCAGATGGAAACCAGGGATCCCAGCTTTAGAGGTCATATGTTGCTCAATCAAAGCAGGTTCCAGGTGCAAAGCTTTTGCTACCTCTCCATTGCTGGGAGAGACCATTTCAGGGTTGAAAGGGATTTCTCTTTTGATAGACAGACCAATCAATGATGAGTATTCTTCCAGAAGAGGACCCAACTGAAAGTCTTGAAAGGTGAAACATCTCAATGGGGGGGTCATAGAACTGAATACAGGTATGGATCAGGCTTCTCTGAGATGGGTCCAGATCCATGACCAAGTCAAGTATATCCCCATAATGATCCCTGAACAAAGGTACGTGATCTGGAGTGATCAAGGTTTGAATCCTCCTGATGTCTGATAAGTCTGGTTGGAAGAAATGATAAGTGATGTTGCTTTTCTTTGGAGCCATAAGTGCTGAGACTGAGTAGAGTAAGTGCTGATGAAGATGCTGAGGAGTGGGCCACTGGCTGGCTAGTGCTAGTAACTGAAGTATATGGCTGACAGGCTGAAGCAAGTGCTGGTGGAGATAGGTCAAAACTGCAGATGGGGTCAAAACCAAAACCAAAGATGAAGGTGGATACCCTGAAACACAAATAAGCAAATGTCAATATGATGCAATGAGTATGTATGCAAATGAAATGCAAGGGTTTGTGACTGAGCTGGATCTGATTAACTGCCTTGGTGTAGATCCATGTGTGTCCAAGAAATCCAGATGGAGGTCTAAAAATCCAGTAACCAGGGTGGGGGACTCAAATAAAGAGCCACAAGTCCAAGGTTTTAGAATCACAAGAACTGTCCAACATGGAGCATTCTTAACAAAGTCAAAGTAACAGGGTATTCTGAGGTCAAGGTACCTGCAAACCTGTAAACAGCCCAACCCCCTCACAGGTGGTGTTCTAAAACAAGGATCCTCAGACTTGGATCAGTTATGAGAAGTGTAAACACTTCTAACCCGGAGGTACAGTGTTTACAATAACCATAAAAGTTCCTCCTCTAATTCACCTCAGTTTCTGAAGGTCAATACTAAAAGGTCATCCAGACTTAGCAGGCTTCCCAGATAGCCCTAGCATTGCAGGAAATCTGCAACACAGAGTTCTCAAGAAGAAACCCATATCTGAACCGTGTTTCATATTCCCGCACCAGACCGAAATGGAATGGGAAAGAATATGATTCACTCTAGCCTAGGTGTCACTCAGGTCCCAGGTATAGGACCTTAACTCTCAATGAATCACCCACCCACCAAGGCAAACAACAGATCCAGCCAGCAACAATGACAATATGATATATAAATGCAGTAAAGAAAGCAGTAAAGTAACTGTACATAAAGCAATAAACAAAAATAAATACAAGCACAAACAAGCACATAACACCCCAGTAAACACAAATCAAACAAGCGCTAGGAGGAACCCACAAAAAGAACCAGAAGCCCTGGTTGCAATATAAGGTTCCCCAGCAGAGTCGCCAAGCTGTCGCTCCCGAAGATTTGCATCCTGGTACAAGCGCGAACGGTCGGCGAAGGGAACAGTGAGAACACACAGCAGTGAACTCACTGGAGAATGAATAGAGTCGCCAGCTAGGCATTTTTATCCCGGAGGAAAGGTAATGCTGCATAGACCTAGAAAGAAATGGATAAGACGGTTGCGAACCAGAGAGACTGAGAAAGGGGGTTGGTTACAACCTGGGAAGGTATTAGCACCCAGATTGTCCGCCGTACTCGACGGGATCCACGCTTAAAAGATTTGTGTTTTAAAGGGGTAGTGTCAGTGCAATTTGTGTGTAAAAGAGCTGGAAAGATGTACAGGTGTCAGTGTAATGAAGTGAAGTGTAGTATATACAGTGTCAGTGTGAGATCAGGAATGAAATGCTCATGACCATGAGGCTTAAAGAATAAAGCTAGAAAGAGGGGGAATGGACAGAGACTTTTGTTCGATAACCGTTAAGTTATGCCTACGTATCCTCTCGTGCAATGAGGAAGTCAGAACACCGTAGTTCGACCCAAAGAGACTGAAAGATGAATTGACTTGTGAACTGCTTATTTGCCTATGCTCAAGTGTATGATCTGTCTGGCACAGATGCGAACTGTCTTGCATTAGACGGAAGAAGCAAGTTCTCGTTTGTGAGTGAGTATGATGAGAAAAGAATCCCGGAGGAGACGATTATTGTTTGTTTTTGTGTTTTCAGTCTTTTATTGTTTTTGGATTTTGTCATAAGTTAATGAGCTTAAGTCTAAACCAATGGGTTAGTAAACTCATCACATCTTCCCTCTGATCAGGGGTAATGAGAATACCTTAAGTGTGAAGTCAGATTCTCACACTTAATCACCTTTGGTATAGGATTAAGATCATTAACCTACTTATGATTATTTAGATGTTTTTGTGATTTTTTGTTTAGTGTTGAGTAATGAGGTTAAGCCATAATCAGGGATTAAACAGACTCATTACACCATCCTAAAAGAAGGATGATAGATGAGAATGTTTAAGCTGAGGAAAGCTCCTCAACTTAATCCATGATTAGGGATTAAACTCATGACAAAACAAGCCTTTGATTAAGTGGATTTCATTTAATGGTATGATGATGAAGTGATTTTTATGATTTGTAAGACAACTTGAGGGGGACTTGTCCATTAACACTAGGGTTAGTCCTTCTTAACCAATTAAGGAAGAATTAGAACCCTAATGCAAGGCCCAAGTTACAAGTGTGATGTCTTGATGATTATTAGGTGGATTGATTAAGAGATGTAAACACATTAAGGGTTTAAAACTTAGGATTAAAGTTATACACTCCATCCTAAAAGAAGGATGCAGGCATAACCCTAACCAAAAAGTCTTAAAGCCTTTAGGGTTTAGTCTCTGATTATGAGATGAGAAGAGAAGACTCAAAGAGAGACACAAAAGGTAAAACTATGGGGGGACTAATCAAAACCCTAATTCATTATCATGCTTGGTTGGTCCTAAGGTTTGTGAGGTTTCCAGGAACAATCTTCAATGGAACCACCAGGAAGCAGATGAATAAGATCAAGAGAAGCAAAGTGACTTGCTTCATTCAAGAAGTCAAGTCACTTGAAGAAAGAAGGTGGGAGGAACAAGAATGAGCAAGCTCAATCTCAAACACAAATAGAAATGCAGCAATGGATGCAAGAGAGATGAAAAGAAAAGTTATGAGAAGTGAAGGCAAATCCACTTCTCAAGTTACTTACCACCTGAAATGTTAGGAAAGAAATGCAATGCAATGCTAAATGAGATGAAATGGTATGATGCAAAACCAAACCAGAAGCATGTTGATGATGATAATGATGCTATGAGGTGGTATGGACATGAGGCAGCACATGGAAATGATCATACAAGATTATGAATGCAAATGATGCAAGTTAAGGAGCATGAACAAACATGAAAAGTTATGAATCATACAAGACAAATAACATGGCAAGTATGAGATGCAATGATCAAAGATGCTTTCTACATGTCTTATGAAGCCAAATGAATCACAAGAATGCACAAAATGCAAAGACAAGTCATGTTATGCAAGGAAATGCAAGAAGGATGCAAGAGAAAGCCCAAATTAGGGTTCATGGATCAAACATCAAACAAAACCCAAAACAGAAGCAAACCCTAAGATAAAAAATGGAAAATGCTACCCAAAGAAACCCTAAACCTATAATGAACCACTGCCCAAAGGGGAGCTCTCAACTCTCAACCAAACTCAAGATATGAATTTTCTAAGTTATTAGGGTTTTTTAGGGTTCTTAACAAAAGAAATGCCAAACAATTAGAAAATGCAAGAACAAATCATGGCCATTTTACCCTAGAAACTACATGCTAAATAGAAAACAATGCAAGAAGAATCAATGTCTCAACCTTCTCCAATAGGCAGAAATGAATTTTTGAATCCATGATCAAAATAATGCACAGAATATGATTTAATTCAATGAAAAATTCTTAAAATGCATCAAGATCAAAAAAGAAATTTGGTTTGAAGGTTGGACAATGTTCCTAAATGTCTTAGAACATTTCATGAATTTTTTTGTAATTTTTAAATACCTAAAAGTATTTTTAATTAATTAATTCCCATTAATCAATTAAAAATAATCTTCTAAATATTTAAAAATACTTTTTTTGATGATAAAAATAAAATGAAAATGTTTTTGGGTCATAAAAATTAATAAAACCTTAAAGAAAAAGTTTCATAATTTTTAAGATATTTTTGCTATTTTAAAATAATTATGCAAGTTAATTGAAATAAAAATGAATTAAAATTAAATAAAATAGGAAGTAATCAGGATGGATGGATGAGATTGATTCTGAGTTTGAAAACGTTGACTGGCGCGTGAATGAAGGGTCCAGATGACTCCTGAGTTAATTAATTATAATTATCCTAATTAAATGAGATTAGGGCAAATGAGTGAATCTGAGCCTTCCATTCGCGCGGGGAGTCAAACAATTCAACGCAATCAATGGTCCAAATTCAAACTGGAGTTAATGACCTGAGATTAGGGTTTAATCACTCAGGCGGCCGGAGAAGACTTCCGGTCGTCTTCTCCGGCCAGCTCTCTCCCTGAAAAATCCCCAAATCCCTCAAATCGTACCAAAAATGAAAACTAAGCACACCAAAATGACCCCCATGACCCCCTGAGCTAAAACCCTAAGCCCAAACAAATTTCTTCTTCCTCAAAACCATGAATCGAACAGAACAAGTTTTAGGGCAAACCAGTTTCAGAGACAAATTAAATGCTTATTTCACCACCATTTCAAAAACCAAAGACATATTCATGACCAGGACAACACAAAGAACAAGTTTGTAACAAGAAAAATGATTTCTGGAAAAATAATTTTCGAGCTACCTGAGATTTGGAGCTTTCAGTTTGAGGACTTTCTGGCCACTTCTCCTTGTGCAATCCACTCCACTTGATCCCCAGAAGATGTTTGAATGCTCAGAAGGAGTTTAAGTTGGCTGGATAGTGAGATTCGAAAGCTTCTGCTCAAGCTTGGTCAGAAATGGCAATGGAGTTTCTGGAGGTTTCAGGCCATTGTGAATGATGGTTTGTGATCCTGAGGATGAATGGAGAAGGTCTGGAGTGTTTGTTGGTGTGTTTGTGGTTTGTGGAAGGAGATTCGAAAGGAACTGCAAAATGAGGTGAGGAATGGCAGTGAGATGTTCTGGCTGTTTCAGGCTTGTGTTCTTGGTGGTTTCTACTCAATGATACATGGTGAGTTGAATGGTGAAGATGGCTGAAGTGTTTGTATGCTGGACAGAGAGATTCGAAGGCTTATGCAATGTGGGGTGATTTTGTGAAAATGTTGTGAATGTGTGAGCTTCAGCCTTGCCTTGTACATGAAATGGCTTGCAAATTGTCCACATAACTCTCTCTCATTGGTCAGTTGACAAGACATGCCCTTTATTGATTGGTAAGTTACCTTTTGCAAAAAAGTCAAATAATGTGTAAGAGAAGCATGGCTCAAGGTCTAGGCAAGTACATGGGCATGGGCTGGCGCAGCAAGGTGAGGTGAGAGGCTAGCAAAGCTCAGCATCCAAGGCTGTAAGTGGTAGGAAGCATGATCATGAGTTTTGCAACTTGTTGTAA
Organism: Lathyrus aphaca; assembly: GCA_963966055.1. Taxonomy (NCBI): domain Eukaryota; kingdom Viridiplantae; phylum Streptophyta; class Magnoliopsida; order Fabales; family Fabaceae; genus Lathyrus; species Lathyrus aphaca. The sequence continues at coordinate 171,134,448 of OZ014523.1, forward strand.
CTTTGGTTCACATGTGATTCCTTTGCCTAACCAAACATAAACCATAGGCATTCTTGGTCCAAATCTGATTTTCATGACTTAGAGAAAGTTTGTGGACTGGTTTGAAGTGAATTAGAGGTTGCAATTTGACTTAGCACATGATTTTGCAATTTTCACACTTGGTGCATATCTTGAAAATAAGTGATTTTTGCCAACTTTGCATTGCCATAACTTTTGATCCAAGAAGAGTTTGATCATGTTCTTGTACTTTTTGAAAAGGGAAAGATGAGATCTACAACTTTCATGACCAAAGTTTTTCCATTTGAAGCATTTTTGGATCAATAATCAAGGCTTGAAAAATGACATAAAATGATGCATTCTTGAAAAGTCAACTATGCCCAAAAAGTCAACATTTGCAAAAACCCTAAATTCTTGATTTCTATGAACTTCAACCTTCTTCCATGATCAAATAAAGATCATATACACTCAAAATGATGAAGATCACCCATTGGTTGGGTCATTGGGGGCCTCAGATGCCCTGATTTTGCACTGACTTGTCTGAAAAGTCAACTCTTGATCAGATGACTTCCCCATGGAATTTCTTCATAAAAATTGATATGCATACTCCTTATACCATATAGAGATCAATGGAAACAAGAATGACCAAAAAATTTGGAGTCATGGCCTCTGAAACCAAAACCCTAATTTTAGGTCAACTGTGCAGTCTAAACTGGCTCTGCATCACCTCAAACCCTAGTTCTTGTGATTCCTCTGCAATTTTGACTTTGAGGAGATGGAATATGATATAAATACACACATGGACCCCTTTGAGTTGATTGGTAGCCTTTGGAATGGCTCAGGATGCTTTGGGATTGCTCAGATCACAAACCCTAAGTGCAGATGCCTTAGAAACTATCCAGTGAATCAAAATGTACTATGAGATGATATGATGGTGTTTATGCATATGAGGATGATCACAAGCCATGGTGTGAATGGGTGAGGGCAAATTTGGGGTGTTTACAATCAATTAGAAGTTACAAACTGCCTTGGTACAAAGTTTTGCAAGTTTTCCATTTGGTGCATAACTTGAAATTTAGTGATTTTTGCCAACTTTGACAAACCATAACTTTTGATCCAAAATGAATTAGGTCATGTTCTTGTACTTTTTGAAAAGGGAAAGATCTATTCTACAACTTTCATGACCAAAGTTTTTCCATTTGAAGCATTTTTGGATCAAAAAGTAAGGTTTGAAAAGTGGCCTAAATTGACAAATTCTTTAAAAGTCAAACTTGCCCCAAAAAGTCAACTTTGCAAAAACTTGTAATTCTTGAGTTTTGTGAACTTCCAACTTCTCCTATGATCAAATAAAGATCATATACACTCAAAATGATGAAGGTCACCCCTTGGTTGGGTCATTGGGGGCCTCAGATGCCCTGATTTTGCACTAACTTGTCCAGAAAGTCAACTCTTGATCAGATGACTTCCCCATGGAATTTCTTCATGAAAATTGATATGCATACTCCCTATACCATATAGAGACCAATAGAAACAAGAATGACCAAAAATCTTGAAGTTATGGCCTCTGAAACCAAAACCCTAATTTTAGGTCATCTGTGCAGTCAAGCCTGGCTCTGCTTCTACACCATTCTAAGTTCTTGTGATTCTTTGGAATTCTTGACCTTGAGAGGATATAATATGATACTTGAACACACATAGACCCCTTTTAAGTGATTGATGGCCTTTGGAGTGGCCCAAGAGGCTCTTGGATTGTTCAGATCACAAACCCTAGATGCAGATGACTTTGAATCTATGCAGTGAATCAAAAATGTAATGTGAGATGGTATGATTATGTTTATGCATATGAAATGATCACAAGCCATGGTGTGAATGGGTGAGGGAAAATTTGGGGTGTTTACAATGAGCATCCTTATGACTATGATACAGACGGGTATCAGGTAGAAACAAACGCTTGACGCATGTCCTGAGATGATGGTACGGACGAGTACCAACTAGTTAACAAAGAACAAGGACTAGTGTCGAATCTGAGATGATATAAGTGGTGTACACAAGATACGGACGAGTATATGTACAAGAGTAATAAGTATGAGTAGTGTATAGACGGGTATTTTAACCTGCTGGGGAGAGTGACACGGACGAGTGTCGAAAGGAGAAAAGTATAGTATAAACAGGTATACGATATACAGAGTGTTTAGGTAACTGTGCTGGGGAAGGTGACATGGACGAGTGTCAAGGAATTGTATATATATGTATCTGTGAGTGCAAAGAGGATGCTTTGGCTTTCTGCTAGGGATATGACACGGATGGGTGCCACAAGGAGCATATACTGATGTTTGTGAATGTAAGGCAACTGTTTCAGCTTTAGTTCTCCGTTGGGGAATCTGGGGAGCATTCTGTATATTGTTGATGGATTGTCATTATTCACAAGTATTTGATTCAGAACATGGCTTATGATTATGCAATATGTTTGATTTTTTCCGTAATGCTCCATGTTAAACGGAATGCTACGCTCTGCGGGAAAAATATGATGCGAATGCTATGATTATGCAAGGATACCAATCCGGGATTCGGATCCCATTGCTGTGAAGATCTCTGGTCGATTTGTTTGAAATGGGCATTCCAGCTGGGGATGAGATCATTGGTAGATCTGACGAGATGTATCTGCTTGGGGATATAGGTCACTGATAGACTTATCCTTGTAATGAGGGACCCAGCTGGGGTTTGTAGAAGCTTTCGTCACTCTGTTGTGATTCCTTCATGCGTTGCTCTTCTGGATAGAGGCTGAAACTCTGTGGGGAGATGGTTCCCTGGCTTTTGTACTTAGCTGAGGAGGAAGAATGATTGGCACCTCGGCTGGGAGAAGTAACAAGTGGCAACTCAGCTGGGGAGAAAACACTTTGAGTGCTAAGACTGAGTGAGTGTTGATTTGCCAGCTTGCTGGTATGAAGCCTACATGCCCTATGTTGTGCTTTGAATACCTGCAATCCTGCAAAGACAGAGGGACGCACAAGTAATCCCGAGGTATCCTTTACTGGATTCCATCATGAGAGTTCAGACACTCCCGGGAGTAAGTACATTTCCTGCAAGCACGTAGTTTCAGAAAGACGCATCTGTATTAATGCAATCGATATATTAATGACATCAGACATTTTTGCAAATAAAAGAGTACAAGACAACGTGTGACTAAAAATCTGGTTTTATTAATTCATATGCCCTGAATTGGCAAGATACAGTCAAAGAAACATATCTCCTAAAATGAGGAGATTGTTACAAATTGAGAAACAAAATGCTGGCAATGTTGACGACGCTTCAAGGAGCTTCCTCTTTTGCTACGACTCGTATGACATTTGACGTTCCTCTCGTCTTGCTTTCTGAAGAAGGCTGATTTTGAGAGAAGCTTGATCCTTTCGAGGTTTACCAAGTTGTGGGTGATACAGACGGATTCAGAATGCAGTTGTTCGCTTATTCCCTTATTTTGCATGGATCGCCCTTTCGGGTTTTCAATCCACTGGGATACCCATTTTTGCCTGAGTTGTCCAATGCGGCTTTTCAACTCAGCGGGTGTACATTTTTTGTTTATTTTCCCTTACTTTTGCCCGAGTCTTTTATTCTGTTTTTGACTCGCCGGGATGCCCTATTTTTGTCTGGACATACATTCTGTTTTTATGTCCAGCGGGTCATTTTATGCGAAGTATTTTTTAACTGCATCTGAATTCACATGGGATGGGAAGTCTTCACCATCCATAGTGCTGAGCATCAGAGCTCCACCCGAGAAGACTTTCTTTACTACAAATGGTCCTTCATAGTTTGGAGTCCACTTGCCCCTGTGGTCTGTATGAGGAGGGAGGATTCTTTTCAGCACAAGATCCCCTACTTGGTACTCCCGGAGCCTGACTTTCTGATCGAAGGCTTTCTTCATTCTTTTCTGATACAGTTGCCCGTGACAGATTGCAGCCAATCTTTTCTCTTCAATCAGACTCAGTTGTTCGTATCGGGATCGGACCCATTCTGCTTCATTCATTTTAACATCCATTAATACCCGTAAGGAGGGTAATTCAACTTCAATAGGTAGGACTGCTTCCATACCATACACAAGTTGATACGGTGTTGCCCCAGTGGATGTTCTGATTGACATGCGGTACCCATGCAAGGCAAATGGTAGCATTTCATGCCAGTCTTTGTAAGTGACTACCATCTTCTGCACAATCTTAATATTCTTGTTAGCTGCCTCAACAGCGCCATTCATCTTTGGCCTATAAGGAGAAGAATTGTGGTGTTGGATCCTGAAGTCCCGGCATAGCTCTGCCATCATTTTGTTGTTTAAGTTGGAACCATTATCAGTAATGATTCGCTCGGGAACTCCGTATCGACAGATGATATCTCTCTTCAGAAATCTGGCTACCACTTGTCTTGTTACGTTTGCATAGGAAGCTGCTTCGACCCACTTGGTGAAATAGTCAATGGCAACCAAGATGAATCTGTGGCCATTTGAAGCAGTCGGTTCAATCTTGCCAATCATGTCAATGCCCCACATGGCAAAGGGCCAGGGTGAAGACATCACATTCAAAGGATTTGGAGGCACATGCACCTTATCCGCATAAATCTGGCATTTATGGCATTTTCTGGCATAGTCACAACAGTCGGCATCCATTGTGATCCAGTAATAACCTGATCTTAGCAACTTCTTATCCATGGCATGCCCTCCTGCATGGGTACCAAAGGATCCTTCATGCACCTCGTGCATCAACAAGTCTGCTTCTGTTCTATCAACGCATCTGAGGAGTACCATATAAAAGTTTCTCTTATACAGGGAACCATCAGCATTCAGGAAGAAACTACCAGCAAGCCTTCTTAATGTCTTCTTATCATTGGAAGATGCCCCAGGTGGGTATGTTTGATCCTCCAAGAAGCACCTAATGTCATGGAACCAAGACTTATCATCCTTGACAACATCTGCTGCGAACACATATGCTGGTCTGTCAAACCTGGACACTGAAATTTGAGGTACAAAGTTGGCCGCTTGAACTTTGATCATGGATGAAATGGTAGCCAGAGCATCTGCAAACTGGTTCTCGTCCCGAGGTATATACTCAAGCTTGACTGTTGTAAAGAAAGTCAATAACCTCCTTATATAATCCCTGTAAGGTATTAGATGATCTTGGTGTGTGTACCACTTGCCGTTGGTTTGATTGATTACCAAAGCTGAATCTCCGAATACAGTTAAAGTTTTGATCCTGAGGTCAATGGCTTCCTCAAGACCCATAATGCAAGCTTCGTATTCAGCTTCGTTGTTAGTGCAGTTAAAGGTGAGTTTTGCCGAGAAAGGCATGTGAACTCCTTTAGGTGTAATGAGTACTGCACCAACACCACGACCATTCATATTAACAGCCCCATCAAACATCATAGTCCATTCTTCGCCCGGGTCAGGCCCTTCAGTGTGAACAGGCTCTTCATGATCTTTTGCTTTTATGAACATGATGTCTTCATCAGGGAAGTCAAATCTCATAGGCTGGTAATCATCAATAGGTTGCTCAGCAAGATATTCAGACAATACACTGCCCTTGATGGCTTTCTGAGATGTGTACTGGATGTCATATTCTGTGAGGATCATTTGCCATCTTGCAACCCGTCCGGTAAGTGCTGGCTTCTCAAAAATGTACTTAACTGGGTCCATCTTTGAGATCAATAAGGTAGTGTGGGTCAACATATACTGTCTCAGTCGGCGAGCAGCCCACGCTAAAGCACATCAAGTTTTCTCGAGCAGTGAATAACGTTGTTCACAGTCGGTAAACTTTTTGCTTAGGTAGTATATTGCATACTTTTTTCGACCAGACTCGTCATGCTGGCCCAGCACACACCCCATTGACTCTTCTAATACTGTCAAGTACATGATTAGAGGTCTTCCTTCAACTGGAGGCATAAGGATTAGAGGTTCTTGTAAGTATTCCTTGATCTTGTCAAAAGCCTTCTGGCAGTCTTCGTTCCACCTGACCGTTTGTTCTTTTCTTAGCAGTTTGAACAAGGGTTCACAGGTTGCTGTAAGGTGAGATATGAACCGTGAAATGTAGTTCAATCGACCTAAGAACCCTCGAACTTCTTTTTCTGTCTTCGGTGCAGGCATCTCTTGAATAGCTTTGACTTTATCAGGGTCAACTTCAATCCCTTTCTCGCTTACAACAAACCCCAGCAGCTTACCAGATCGCACCCCGAATGTGCATTTGTTGGGGTTTAACTGTAGCTGGTACTTCCTCACACGCTTGAATAGCTTCAGCAGATTCACCAGGTGGTCTTCTTCGGTGAGGGACTTGGCAATCATGTCATCCACATAACATTCGATTTCTTTATGGATCATATCGTGGAATAATATCACCATAGCCCGTTGATATGTTGCACCAGCATTCTTCAGTCCGAATGGCATCAACTTGTAACAGAACGTTCCCCAAGGTGTGATGAAGGTTGTCTTCTCCATGTCTTCAGGTGACATCTTGATCTGATTATACCCTGAAAATCCGTCCATGAAGGAGAATACCGAGAACTAAGCCGTATTATCAACCAATACATCAATGTGAGGTAATGGGAAGTCATCTTTCGGGCTGGCTCTGTTCAGATCCCGGTAGTCAACACACATTCTTACTTTGTCGTCCTTCTTAGGCACAGGTACTATGTTAGCAACCCACGGTGGATAGCTAGTTACAGCCAGGAACCCGGCGTCCCACTGCTTTTGTACCTCTTCTTTGATTTTCATTGCCATGTCTGGGCGAGTACGGCGCAGTTTCTGTTTAACCGTCGGGCAATCTTCTCTTAAAGGCAGCTTGTGCATAACAATGTCGGTGTCCAACCCTGGCATATCCTGATAAGACCAAGCAAACACGTCCACATATTCCTGAAGCAGGTCAATCAGTTGTCTCTTCACTGAGTCTTGTAAGCAGGCCCCGATTTTAACTTCTTTCACATCTTCATCTGTACCAAGATTAATCGTTTCGACCTCCTCCCGATGAGGAGTGATAACCTTCTCCTATTGCCTCAACAACCTGGCTAGCTCTTCAGGAAGCTCATACTCTTCTTCAACCCCTTCATCGGCTTGATTGATTGGATTGTCAAAGTCATACGAAGTCATAGCCGTGCTGTTGTCGGTGCGGTCTGAAAGGCACTCTCTGCAAGGGTTCAGATTTGTTCATTTTAGTGATTTGATTTTAATCTTGTTTAGAAAGAGTGAAATGAAGTTATCATTTTGAAAACATTGCCATTTATTTTTGTACAAAAAGAAAAATGGAAAAACAGTGAGCGGAACAGAAAAAAGACTCATTTGCAAAAGATGTCTGATATTTCATTGATTGATCTTATTGCACAAAATTACAGATGGCCCGATTACAAAATGAGTCTTGTCATCTTGGGCAAGATGCAAGACTTGATGCATGCTTAAAAATACAGGAAATAATAATTACTCTGCAGGAGTAACTCTTATAATTTCCTGGGAAGACCAGTTTGAGATACTGCTCCCCGGGATCCTTGGACGTATCCAACTCTCCAGGTTGCGGTCGCTTTCATCCTCGTCTTCCAAGTTGTTCACGGCATCTGGGGCGAGCATCCCCCCACTGATAAAATTGGGCTTCTTAGCAGCCTCTGCTTGATCTTGTTGAGTTGGTTTGTAACCCAACCCAAATCTATCCTCCTTCTTCTCTACAGGCAGTGTTGCACCCCAAAATTTGCCCTTTTCCTCGTTGACTTTATTTTCCGCAGTTGACGCATTACATACGCATTGCATGCAAGCCATGATTCATACCCCGCATATCTTCAGTTTTGCTCAAAGTATGAAGGTTGAAGATCCGTGGAGTTAGCGGGAGATTTGGGTTTCTTTATTTTAAGTTGATTTTACTCAGTTTTGGGGTTTGGACTTTAAATTTTTTTTTACCATCACGCACGCCTCCTGGTTATCTCAGGGATGAGAACCACGTTTGTTTCCCTAAGCCAGATTTTTTTTCTTTGGATCTCTAAGCGTTATGTTTATTAGACCTTGAAGTTTATCATCATAGGTTCTTAGGACAAGATTGCGCATGTTTAAAGGTCCTTCAAAGTTTCTTTTTAGTTTTGAGTTTTCTTTTATTCAACGAGTCAAGGAATTGCGAAGTTAATTTATTAAATCAAACCTAAAACGCTTTGAAGTAAAGGCTTATGTTTCAGGTGCTCAAATTTTCTCTCGTAAGGATTCCGTGTCCGATGGTTTAAAAAAAAGGGGGTTAACTTGGGTGTCATTTGGGGGACTATGTAAATTATTTTGTTTGAATAATCATATTGGTTTAAAAGGGCTAGAATTCTTTTAATTAGTGTAAGAAGAGCAATTAGATGTTGCCTTTTGGTTTCACAAAGTTACAAGAAGCTTGGTTTAGATTAAAGTTTGGTCATGGCAATGTTTTGAATTTGTGAAGAGCACTTGGGCCCAAGTTTCATTACGGTTCACAAGACTATCATTTGATATAACTTACCATATATTCATGTGGTTGTAGTGTCTTGTTCGTTCATGCAGAAAGGTTGACAACACCACAAGGAAAATCCTAAGGAATAAAATACTTGTGTTGTTTTGCTTCCTTAAGGCCAACTTGAGGCAACCAATTTAGTTCATTACAGATAATAAAAAGAGAGTTAATACATCGTGACTTTACTTAAACCCCAAAAATTCCTAGTCTTTGTTTTCCTACTACACTAAAACAGACAGGTTTAAAAACGTCATAAGCAATTTGTAGCTTCCGTATTTTCTTTAACCCTGTGGCAAAGAGGGAAGTGCCCCCATGCTGCAGTTTGGAGGTTGACCCCGCATACTCCTCATTAATGCCGCCTGTCACTCTCTTACTAGGAAAAAGAGACCTGCAAAGTGACCTACAAATAACCTGCCACGATAATACGATTAGCCATGGGTCTTGTTTTTCCAGTCACAAAACATTGGGATAAATGTGGGGTCAGCTGTAGGTTCAAAAAAAAAAACGCACCAATCCATTTATCAAAGAGTCACAACATAGTTCACTTAACATATTCCAAAAATCATTTCATTTTACTATGGCCTACACTTCACGTTTCAACATAACTTTCTACCTATGATCTTGACATATCAAACATGATCAAATATCATTTCTAAGCATTATCAGAACTTTATACACTAGAGAGAAAAAGAGCAACAACATATGACTTCATTGGGCTTGGATAAAAAAGGGCAAAGACCAATACCTCAAGAATCCAAGTCAGCACATGAAAAGATGCAATGCCCTGAGAACCTAAGAAATACGAGAAGGACCACACAATCAGCATATACAAACCTCCAAGAATCTGCTATGAGCTCACATCACAATGGGTCAGGACCTGCAAAATCATAGCATCAACAATACATCAAAATAGGCATAAAAAACCTGCAGAGAGAAAATTATTGACCCTGAGATATTCACCAAAATGGAATGTCCCTACTTTTATTTCTGCTATTGAAACGTGACAGAATTGTTCAAATATACACCTGATGGAAGCCTTGTTAATCCTGCAAACAAGAGATTTTTACCGCAGTTAAAAAAGGAAAATAAGTGGTTGAAAAGTAGGAGTTTCATGACAGTAAAAAACAAGACTAAGTCATTTGAAAAAGCAAACTAATTCAATCTGAACTGAACCAGTTCAATTCACCTCAAACCAAGGGAACTTATCAAAGGAATTAGAGACAGACTCCACAAATTACAAATTTGAATTAACAAAGGCAGTGGCTATGAGGCCCCCTCATCTGTCCCCGAGTACGCCACTTTTCCCAAGGATCAGCCACACCGAACGAATCCCCAAGCCCAGGCAACAACAATATCAGGGTCAATATCTTATCCCTGTCATGAAAAGAAAGTTTGTATCACAAAAGGCAAAGATTCGGATATCAAAAGGTTGGCATCTGAACCCGCAAAGTTGAAAAAAGAGAAAGTGAGAAGTGACTTATCAGTGCAGGCTAAGGTTATGAGTTTGACGCATGAACTGTCACTGTCCCAGGCTCAGCAAAAAACACCGAAACGTACAAGGGAAACCTGCAACCTGAATCATATTAATCCTTATGTATCACAACATTGAAAATCACCACAATAAACAATTGGAGTCAAAGCAAACTAGGACGTTTTCGGCCAAATTCACAAACAAATAAGAGATCATACCAAGCAACTTCTTTCACAATTACGGCAAAAGGCTCGTCTTTCTTAAAGGCCGAATAAAGGGAGAACAGGTATAACACAAAAAGGGGAAATCCACTGGTTTTTTTCAAAGAAACAAAAACCCTAGTTCACTATACTATAAAAGGGGGATTAAGTTCAGACTTGAGGGGGGGGGGGGATCATATTCACAAATCGAAATCTACCGAAAACTCTAAAGCACCATCACCAAGAACATTTATCGCTGGGAACACAGAAGAGAACGAAAATCAAAAGAGAGGAAGAAGAGAAACTCGAAGTAAAAGCTTGAGACTCCGAAAATACCTGTGGAAATTCGACCCCTTTGAGAACGTTCAAAGCAGGTAAAGAAGTCATTTTCTCCCCTCGCGTTAATCGCTGTTTTTTACGTCTTTCGTCTTTGTTGGATTGACGAACCTATGATGAGTATCCTTTTGTCTTGCGGGACTTGCGATTCTTGAGTTTGTTTAGGTTGGTTTTTCCTCGCGATTTTTGGGGTTGTACTCTCCGGACGTTAGGTTGTTTCGTATCAATTTTGATGAAGGTTAGGGTTTTGTCGCGAGAGGTCCATCAGACCATTTGGGAGAGAAGACGTTTGAGTTTTTTTTTAAGAAGATAGTTGATGAGGTTTAGGACCAATTGAGAGAGGAGAGGTGATGAAGGTGAGGGTTGTTTGAGAAAAAACCGAGAGAGGTATGAAGGTGAGACGAGGGTGAGGAGCGTTTGAGGGAGACGGATGCGTTAGGGATAGGGAGAGAGGGTTCTGAGATTAGATTGGTGAACCCTAGTTTCTTTTTTCCCTTTTTTTTTAGCAAAAAACACCGAACTGGATCCGGATCCGACCCGACCCGGCCAGTCTAATCCATTTCAGCACCCCATTATTGCTTTGATTTGGCTCATTTTTGTTTTCCTTTAGTTTTTTTTAATTATTCTCTTTTTCTTCCTTTTATAATTTAAGCAAAAGAAACTAAAATTTTCTAAATACATTTTGGTTGTTCATTAATAATACTAATTATCTAGTTTATTATTTATTCCTCCAAAAAAGTATATATGGTTTTATATAGTCAATTAATTATATTTTGATTCTTTTGTTTATTTATACGTACGTTTGTATGTTTCTGCTTCCAATCACCATTTGGTCGTGCGATGGCAATGGGCAATGTATGACTCATATGAACCTGTTTGTCATTCTACATCTCGGTTTTAACTCGTCGAAATAGGAGTGAATATGTTCGCACTAAAATAATCATTTCGAGAGACAAGTCGTTTATTTGGTCCAACGCCAAATCAACACTTTTAAAATACACCAAGTAATTTCATAAATTCATCTCTTACACACACATAAGTCGATCACTTATGTGATCGCCATCCGCACTACTTTCATTCATCTTAATTAATTTACGGAAAAAAGGAACTCCGGAGTCTAGCATTCCGCACGTTCTGGATTGAATCGCAAATGGGCTAGCCCCACGCGTTGGTTCAATTACCGTTCGTATAAAAAATTTTCAATTCATCTTAATTAATTTACGGAAAAAGGAACTCCGGAGTCTAGCATTCCGCACGTTCTGGATTGGATCGCAAATGGGCTAGCCCCACGCGTTGGTTCAATTACCGTTCGTATAAAAACAATTCAAAACATTTTCATAATTAATTAGCGAGTAACTGAACTCCGGAGTCTCGCACTCCGCACGTTCTTGAATGCGACCGCAACATGGGCTAGCCCCACGCGTGGTTCATTCGCCCTCTCGTTTTAAAACACCCCTTAACAAAGATCAAATATCTTTTCTCAAAACGCACACTGTTTAAATCTTTCTATTTCGCAAATAAGCCAACGCTTAGCGGTAGAAATCATTTTCAAACAGTCGTCCTATAAAAAACACAAATCGTAGTAGCACGAACTACGAAGCTCTGACTTTCCCATTGCACAAGGGAATACGTAGGCACGGGGATTTTAATCCTTCGCGAGCTCAATAATAAAAAATTCAATCTTTTCTCCGTCACAATAAATAAAAATTAACTATCTCTCTGTCACAATGATAAAAAACTCTAATATTTCCCTCGTAATAATAATTAAAATATTTCTTTAAAAGTAATCTTAATAAATCTTAATCAGTAAAAGAAGACAATAATAACAAGTTAACATTTTAAGCGCAAACTAGACTAAGAGGTTCCCGTTGAGTACAACGGACGTGAGGGGTGCCTAACACCTTCCCCTTGCGTAACTGACTCCCGAACTCAGATTAGTGGTTTCGTTGACCATTCTTATCCTTTATTTAGGTTGTGTCTATATCTCCCTTTTCTCTCGTAGAATAAATAGAATTAGGTGGCGACGCTGTTGTTTGTTTTAGGATCGTATTTTTCGAGGTGCGACAGCTGGCGACTCTGCTGGGGATTAGACTGCCTTGTGCATAAGAGAGTCGAGCCTAGCTTAGGATAGTTCGCGTTTGTTTGCTGATTTGTTGTCTTCTTTATTTGTTATTGATATTTTGCCTGCTGTTTCCTTCTTTATTATTTGCTCATTATATCTGTCTGTTGGATCTCGGGATTATGTCGCGGGTGAATGTGTATTTGAATCTTGAAATCTGAGTTTTGAAAAAGAAGAGGGAACACCTAAGTTTAGAATTGGATGTTATTAGTGTTAGTCTCCAAGGACTCGCTCCTTGCACGCCTAGCATGAAAGCTCCCCCAGATAGTTAGACTTTTCATAGATCTTGTCACAACGCAGCTAGCCTGTCGCGGGACCTGATCCATGAAAGGGCTGTGATTCTGGGACCCCTTAGAACCTGTTTCAATTCTGGTAGTTGTGTAATGTTAGGTTCCAAGGACTCGCTCCTTGCACGCCTAGCATGAGAACTCCACCCAAGGTAGACCTTATCGTTATTATCGTCACAATGCAGCTAGCCTGCGGCGGGGCGGTAGTACGATAAACGTCCGTGACCTTGGGTTTCCCTATACCATCACCATAGAAGCTACCTTGTGAGTGGGCATTATGGGTAGAAATATATAGACCGACCCTCTAGAGCCTACATTTTAGAGTTCCAAGCTCCCAGTGTTATCCCGGATCCAGCTTTGTGCATTCATAATCATGTAGCATACGCATCATAACCTACACATCTTGTTATTTCAGGAAAACACATCTATTTGTTGTTTCACATTCAAAATAGTCATGAGTTCAGGGAAGAGGAAGACTCTACAGCTAAAAGCCTTCTCTCCAAACACTACTGTTCTTATGGACTGCTTAGAGAAAATGCTTGCTTCCTATAAAAGGGCCCTTGAAGTAAGGTTTGGTCAAGTGCTTCATCTTTTGGAGGTCGACGTACAAATCCCGGGTCTCACAGCTTTGGCCCAATTCTACGATCCGCCGATGCGAAGCTTCTTGTTTCAAGACTTTCAGCTAACGCCGTCTCTGGGAGAATTTGAAGGGTTCTTGGGATTTTCTATGAAAGGAAAAGCACCTTACTCCCTCGTCAGTCGGGATCTTAAGGTGGAGGTAGTAGCAGAAGCTCTTCAGATCCCCATTGCCACAGCTAAAGCTAACTGGAAGCAAAAGCGGGAATTTTGGGGTTTCCATAGGCTATTTTTAGAGCAGGAAAGTAAGAAATTAGTAAAGGAACGTCAATGGGCTGCTTTAGTCAATGTATTGGCTCTCCTCATTTATGGTCTGGTTTTATTTCCCACTTTCGAAGATTACATAGATACGGCGGCGATTAATATATTTTGGGCGGTTTGGAAAGAAGATCGAAGCCCAGTATATCCGTTGTTGGCAGATGTGTTCTATAATCTCCACCTCCGTCTCGAGAAGAAAGGTGCTATTTTGACTTTTTGTTTCCCATTGTTGTATAAATGGCTCACCTCTCACATTTTCAAACGCAATGCTCTAATTCCCAAGATGACTGGCGGGGAATGGTCTCAAATGCTAGCTTCCCTCACAGGAAGAGACATTGCCTAGTATCCCAACAAGCTGGATGTTGACCGGATCATTATGAGCTGCGGGAACTTCAGAAATGTGCCACTAATGGGATCAAAAGGGTGCATCAGCTATAATCCCATTTTGACTATACGGCAGCACGAATACCTTATGCTAGGGAGACCCGAAGACGCCGAATTAGAAGAAATGATACTTCACGATAGAGGTGTGAATGACCCAGCATTACTCTTCAGGATTTGTCGTTCGTGGGAAAAAGTTCACACCAAAGGCTCCGAGCTGAGGAAAAGAGATGGGGTGGTCAGGATCCCTTACCGCCAGTGGGTTCTTGAAAGAGTCCAAATCGTCAAACTACCCTTTTCTGGAGAAGCACCCCCCAAGCCTCCTGTGCATGAACTAGTATCCCTTGAAGAAGTAGAGGAACTTCGAATGAAGGTAGCCAATCTCGGGAAAGAAAACGAAGAGCTCAGTGCAAAGCTGCACCGGGTCACCCACGAAAGGAATGAATTGAGGTATGACTTGGCTCGTAAAGCTGTTCAAGTTGAAGCAATTCAGGAAAAGGCCAACGAAGAAGAGCGAAAGAAGAATAATGTTAAAGGGTGTCTGGATCAGACTTACGGAACGGTGGTCCACTTGAAGGAGGATATAAACAGGGTTTGCCGGAGGAGCGCGAATAACGAGGATTGGTATGTCAGGGCAACTAAAAAGGCAAAGATCGAGAGGGCTGAATTCGAGAAGAAGATTGCAGAGCTTACCACGGCACTTGAGGAGGTAGTGAGAAGTTCGAATCGGGAATATGAGCTTAAGGTGCAGGCCATGAATGTCTCACGATTCACCGTGGGAGATTGGGATTCCAAATGCCAAGAGGTGAATCGCGCCGAAGGAAACGCCCGGTATTGGAAGGAGCAATACGAGGCTTTGACCAAGGATCGCGACATTTGGGAATCAGCAAGAGATGAGGTGCGGGGTCACTTCCAAGGATACCAGCAAGCTGTACAAGATTGAATCAAGGAAAGAGACATGTACCGAGATAAGCTTAATCAGCTTATTGAATGGTGCAACTTACAGGTAGAAGAATTACCTTTCCGACTCTCTATGGCAAGAGGGGAATTCGAAGATGATGGATCCTACCCAGCTGTGAGTTACTTTCTCTCAATGTGCCAAAACATGTTGAAGACTTTCAAGGAAGAGGTGAAAGAATGCAGTACCCGGAGACCCAAGAATTAGTCTTACAGTTGTAATTTATTTTGCTTTATTTATTTCAGAAGAGAATTGGTGTTATTTTTGTAATAGTTAACAAACCAGAATATTTGTACTTGATATTTTAAGTATTTATGAATGAAGTTTAGAGTTTTTTCCTATAGTTCTTGACTTTTGTGATGTTTTGAATGTTGCACATTTGAATTTTGATATTGATGGTTGTTTTTCCTGAAATTAGCATTTTGTGGCATGGCATTCATACATTTCCATCATTTATTGCATTTTGATAAAACATGAGGCTCATGCGTGTCTTTTTACCCAGTCGTCAAACTGTTTCGTCCATACAAAACCGGAGCTGACCGTCGCAGAAGGATGGAAAGACTCGAGCAGGAAAACCAAGAGCTTAGAGGAGAGGTGACTGCTTTGAAGGATAATTTGGAAAGACTTACCAATATGATGGAGACAATGGTCGCTGCGCAGAATCAGGCGTCTCAAAATTCTCAGGAGACTGGGCAGAGGACCGAGGCCATGACCATCCCAACAACCACGGCCCCTAGCAATGATTCCCAACATGTTGTAACCACTGGTTTCCCGTGGGGCATCCCTCGTGATTTCATACCAGAGAATCATCAACCACATGTCTCACACGTCGCTGCCGTAATGACTACTCCTCAGCCTGTAATACACACTGCCCATTACAACGAAGATCTCCCTTTCCACACAGCACCAAGCGAAAATGCAGGAGTAGACGAGAGATTGGATGAGTTCCAGGATCGTTTTCTAGAAATGCAAAATGAGATTAGAGCACTCCGAGGCCAAGATCTGTTCGGAAGAAAGGCTTCGGATCTTTGCTTGGTCCCCAATGTCAGGGTTCCGCACAAGTTCAGGGTACCTGAGTTCGAAAAATATAAAGGAAACTCATGTCCTCAGAGCCACTTAATCATGTACGCCCGAAAGATGTCCACCCAGCAGGACAATGACCCGTTACTGATCCATTATTTCCAGGACAGCTTGACAAGCGCTGCCCTCAAGTGGTATATGAGTTTGGACAACACAAAAATTCGGACCTTCAACGACCTAGGAGAAGCTTTCATCCGACAATATAAGTACAACCTTGACATGGCCCCGGACAGAGATCAACTCCGGAGCATGTCGCAGAAGGACAAGGAGAGTTTCAAAGAATATGCTCAACGGTGGCGTGAGGTCGCAGCTCAAATATCCCCACCATTGGAAGAAAAAGAAATGACCAAGATTTATCTGAAGACGTTGAGCACGTTCTATTATGATCGCATGATCGAAAGCGCACCTAGTGACTTTACTGAAATGGTAAACATGGGAATGCGGCTTGAAGAGGCTGTCAGAGAAGGGCGTTTAGCAAAAGAAACAGGGTCATCCAGTGGCATCAAGAAATTCGGAAATGGCTTCCACAAAAAGAAAGAGCAGGAAGTTAGTGCCATTCACCAAAGAAGAAGTTATCAGCAGCAGGTGGCTGCAATCACCCCGATTATCAACACAGCTCCAGGTCCTAATTATCGGCCATTTTTCCCTCAAAATCAGCAAACCACTCAACACCAACACCAGCATCAACCTCAACAATTCCAGCAGCGGCAACAACAGCCTCCACAACAGGTTCATCACCCGTACAACAACAATCATGTTCCGAGAACACTCGCCTACGACCCCATACCAATGACTTACGCAGAGTTATTTCCGGCTCTACTACAAAAAGGGCATATTTGAACGAGGCCTCCCCTCCCTCCACCCAGGAACCCCACTTATGGGTTCAAGACTGACCAGTTTTGCGCTTATCATCAAGGCGGGCCAGGCCACAATATTGAAAACTGTTTTAGCTTTAAGGCCGATGTCCAGAATTTGATTAAGAATGGCGTTTTGACATTTAAAGATACCAATCCGAATATTCAAGCGAATCCTTTACCTACCCACGGAAGGGCCTCGGTGAATATGGTGCACGGCTGTCCAGGAGAATATGCTGTTTACGATGTCAGATTGATCCGAGGGTCCTTAGTGCAAAAACATGCAGAATTGGCAGAGCTTATTTACTTCCACAACGGGATACATGATTATGAGGCGTGCAGAATCTGTTCCGTTAATCAACGGGGATGTCGCTTAGTGCGAGAAGATCTTCAGAGGATGTTGGATCAAAGGTCTATTAGAATAATGTATCCTAGAAACCCTAATGATGTTGAAATTGATGAAGAGGCATTTTTCATAATACCACAATTTAATGAACCAGGACCCATAGAGATCACTTACGACAGTAGGAGGATCGCTACAACCCCATTGGTCATTGCTATACCAGGACCAATGCCATACCAGTCTGAGAGGGCCATACCATACAGATATAATGCAACCATGATTGAAAACGGAAGGGAGGTTCCATTACCATCCATTGTCAACATTGCTGATGTCAGCCGAGTTACCAGAAGCGGGAGGGTATTCCCTAACAAAGCCAAAGAAACTGTGATGCACAAAGAAACCCCATCGGAGAACATTTTTGAGCAAGTAGGCCAATCAGGCAATACAAATCATAGCAAGGGAGATGATGAAGTGCTAAAGCTGATCAGAAAAAGCGATTACAACGTAGTGGATCAGCTTTTGAGCACGCCTTCGAGAATTTCAATCTTATCTCTTCTGATGAGCTCTGAGGCGCATCGGGAGGCTTTGCAGAAGGTTTTAGAGCAAGCGTTTGTGGACCATGATGTCACTATTGGCCAATTCGACAATATTGTTGCGAATATAACTGTTTGCAACAATCTTAGCTTCTGTGACGAAGAGCTCCCAGAGCAGGGAAGAAACCACAACATGGCATTGAACATCTCTGTTAATTGCAAGACTGACGCCTTGTCTAGTGTGCTGATAGACACTGGCTCCTCGCTAAATGTTATGCCAAAGACAACTCTCTCAATGTTAGCCTTTCAGGGCACTCCTATGAGAGTCAGTGGGGTTATTGTCAAAGCTTTCGACGGGTCCCGGAAGACTGTTATCGGAGAGGTGGATTTGCCTATAACAATTGGACCTCATACCTTTCAGATCACATTCCAAGTAATGGACATCAAGGCTGCGTACAGTTGCTTATTGGGCCGCCCTTGGATCCACGAAGCAGGTTCCGTAACTTCAACCTTGCATCAAAAACTCAAGTTCGTAAGTCAGGGAAAGTTGGTGACAGTGTTTGGAGAGCAGGCTATGATTGTGAGTCATCTCTCCTCTTTTTCATATGTGGAACCAGAAGATGATATTGGAACCCGTTTCCAGGCTCTAACCATTGCTGATAAAGAAGTGAAGAAGAAAGGGGCATCCATTTCGTCTTTCAAAGATGCCCAGCAGATTGTTGAGAGTGGTTTAGCTGAGGGGTGGGGAAAGGTTGTGGTTTTAAACGAGAACAAGGCCCATGAAGGGGTCGGTTTTTCACCCGAATCTGCAAGACTTACAAGAGATGAAGGTGTTATCCGCCCAATACAGGAAAGTTTCCGTAGCGGAGGATTCATGAGTCCGACTCCACCAGAAGTGGACGCAATTATCGAGGACGATTCTGAAGAAGGTTTACCAGACTTTATTGAGCATGGAGCTTTGTGCCAGAATTGGATTGCTGTTGATGTCCCATCTGTTGTTCGCCTATCTAAGTAATGATTTTGTATTAACCTCTCGCTCTGCCCGAAGCGAGAGAGCACTTTTGTAGGGTTTTCTCTTTATGCAATTTAAGAATTTTGTTTCCTCTTTGCCCTGCCCAAGGCAAGAGAGTAATTTTGTTGGGCCCTTTTGTTTCGAAAAATCAAACAATCATTAATGAAAGTGTTATTTTTCGACTTCCTTTATCTTTTGTCGTTTTTACTTTTGCCTTTCGGAAAAGTGGTAATCCTAAAAAACACACATCTACATGCTTGCATAAATAAAAGATTTCACTTTTCAAAAAAATCTGCATACGTTTCCATTTGTCTAGTGCTAAAATAAAACATCAATCATATGTGCAGATTAATCATAAAAAACCCCATTGAAAAGCATGACCCATTACCTACTCCCAACTTTGAGTTCCCGGTGTTTGAGGCTGAAGAAGACAATGATGAAGAGGTCCCAGATGAGATCTCACGGCTACTGGAGAATGAGGAGGAGACTATCCAGCCATACAAAGAAGCAGTGGAAGTAATTAATCTGGGGACAGAAGATGATAGGAAGGAAGTCAAAATCGGCGCGCTACTCATCCCCGACGTCAAGGAAAGAATGATAGAACTGTTGAAAGAGTATGCAGATGTGTTTGCTTGGTCCTATCGGGATATGCCGGGATTGGATACCCGTATCGTGGAACATCGTCTTCCTTTGAAACCAGAATGCCTGCCGATCAAACAGAAGTTGAGGAGATCACGCCCTGACATGGCTATCAAAATTAAGGAGGAAGTTCAGAAGCAGATAGACGCAGGATTCCTTGTCACTTCCGAGTATCCGCAATGGTTAGCCAATATAGTACCTGTGCCAAAGAAAGATGGGAAAGTCAGAATGTGTGTCGATTACAGAGATCTGAACAAAGCCAGCCCTAAGGATGATTTCCCGCTACCCCATATTGACATGTTGGTCGACAGTACAGCTAAGTTCAAAGTTTTCTCCTTCATGGATGGTTTCTCCGGATACAACCAGATTCGAATGGCCCCGAAAGATATGGAGAAGACTTCATTTATTACGCCTTGGGGAACATTTTGCTACCAGGTAATGCCTTTCGGTTTGAAGAATGCAGGCGCGACTTATCAAAGAGCAATGACAACACTGTTTCATGACATGATGCACGAAGAAATCGAAGTATACGTTGATGACATGATTGCTAAATCCAAAACCGAGGAAGAGCATGTGGAGTACCTGTTGAAGTTGTTCCAACGTTTGTGGAAGTACAAGCTTCGCCTGAACCCCAACAAATGCACATTTGGTGTTCGGTCAGGGAAGTTGTTGGGTTTCGTTGTCAGCCAGAAAGGTATTGAAGTAGATCCCGACAAAGTCAAGGCCATTCGAGAGATGCCCGCACCAAAAACAGAAAAACAAGTAAGGGGATTCTTAGGTCGTCTGAATTACATCTCCAGATTTATTTCTAATATGACTGCGACCTGTGGGCCGATCTTCAAACTCCTACGAAAGAATCAAAATTGCAAATGGACTGAAGATTGTCAAAAGGCTTTTGATAACATCAAAGATTATTTACTGGAGCCACCTATCTTAGTCCCCCCAGTTGAAGGAAGACCATTGATCATGTACTTAACAATACTAGAAGATTCTATGGGCTGTGTGCTCGGGCAACAGGACGAAACAGGACGGAAGGAGTATGCCATCTATTACCTGAGCAAGAAATTTACAGATTGTGAATCTCAATACTCTATGCTCGAGAAGACCTGTCGTGCTTTAGCTTGGGCAGCTCGACGTCTCCGACAATACATGATCAATCACACTACCTGGTTGATTTCAAGAATGGATCCGATTAAGTATATCTTTGAAAAACCGGCCCTGACAGGAAGAATTGCTCGTTGGCAAATGTTACTATCAGAATATGATATCGAGTACCACACTCAGAAGGCTATTAAAGGAAGTATTTTGGCCGACCATCTAGCCCATCAACCCATTGACGATTACGAACCTGTAAAGTTTGATTTTCCAGACGAAGATGTCATGTATTTGAAGATGAAAGATTGTGATGAACCTCCCCTCGATGAAGGGCCAGAACCGGGGTCCCAATGGGGATTAGTTTTCGATGGAGCTGTAAATTTGTACGGAAAAGGAATTTGGGCAATGATTGTAACTCCCCAAGGATCTCACATCCCTTTTGCCGCAAGGGTGACGTTCAATTGCACCAACAATGAAGCCGAGTACGAGGCTTGTATAATGGGTTTGGAAGAAGCAGTTGATTTAAGAATCAAGAATCTAGATGTATATGGCGACTCAGCCCTAGTGATCAATCAGATCAAGGGGAAATGGGAAGTCCTACAGCCTCACTTGATTCCATACAGGGATTATGCGAGGAGGATCTCGACATTCTTTAATAAAATTGAGTTTCACCAGGTACCTCGCAGCGAGAATAGAATGGCTGATGCTCTGGATACCATCTCCTCCATGATTATTGTAAACCGACAGAATGATATGCCGAAGATCGAAATTATACGTCTTGATAGACCTGCTTATGTATTCACCTTGGAAGAGGCTGTTGATGATAAACCATGGTACTACGATATAGAGTGTTTCTTACGACACCAAGAATATCCGCCAGGGGCATCCGGCAAGGATCGAAAGACTCTGAGGAGGTTGGCCAATAACTTCTTTCTGAGTCAAGATGTTTTGTACAAGAGAAATTTCGATATGGTTTTACTCAGGTGTGTAGATAAGCATGAAGCGGAAATACTGATGAGGGAGATTCATGAAGGATCATTCGGCACTCACGCTAATGGGCATGCTATGGCTAGAAGGATGATAAGGGCAGGGTATTACTGGTTGACAATGGAATCCGATTGCTGCAAATATGTGAAGAAATGTCATAAATGTCAGGTTTACGCTGATAAAGTTCATATCCCTCCGACTCTCCTCAACGTTCTTTCTTCTCCTTGGCCTTTTTCCATGTGGGGCATCGATATGATTGGTATGATTGAGCCAAAAGCTTCCAATGGACATCGTTTCATCCTAGTGGCCATTGACTATTTTACAAAATGGGTAGAGGCAGCTTCCTACGCCAATGTGACTAGACAGGTGGTAGTCTGTTTCATCAAAAACAACCTCATTTGCCGGTATGGTATCCCAAGTAAGATCATCACCGATAAT
Organism: Lathyrus aphaca; assembly: GCA_963966055.1. Lineage (NCBI taxonomy): Eukaryota > Viridiplantae > Streptophyta > Magnoliopsida > Fabales > Fabaceae > Lathyrus > Lathyrus aphaca. The sequence continues at coordinate 171,156,546 of OZ014523.1, forward strand.
GGATCAAACCTGAACAACAAAATGATGAGGGAAATGTGCGCGGAGTTCAAGATTGAACACCATAACTCTTTTCCTTACAGGCCTAAGATGAATGGGGCAGTAGAAGCCGCTAATAAGAACATCAAGAAAATCATTCAGAAGATGGTAGTCACTTATAAGGATTGGCACGAGATGCTCCCCTTTGCCTTGCACGGATATCGCACTTCGGTTCGCACGTCGACAGGGGCAACTCCTTTCTCCTTGGTATATGGCATGGAGGCCGTACTCCCTGTGGAAGTTGAAATCCCGTCAATGAGAGTTTTGATGGAAGCCAAGTTAACAGAAGCCGAATGGTGTCAAAGCAGGTATGATAATTTGAATCTGATTGAAGAGAAAAGGATGACAGCTTTATGCCATGGGCAATTATATCAACAAAAGATGAAGAAGGCTTTTGACAAGAAGGTCCATCCTCGTGTGTTCAGGGAAGGTGACCTCGTGATTAAGAAACTCCAGCCGTTTATATCAGATTCTAGGGGCAAGTGGGCTCCTAATTATGATGGCCCGTATGTTGTCAAGAGAGTTTTTTCAGGCGGCGCGCTGATCCTCGCAACAATGGATGGCGAGGAATTCGCTCGTCCTAAAAATGCAGATACAGTCAAGAAATACTTCGCCTAATAAGTAAAAAGAACAGCTCGGTAAGTCGAAAACCTGAAAGGGCGACTTAGGCAAAAAAGAGCGTCTCGGTGGGTCGAAAACCCGAAAGGGCGACTCAGGCAAAAGTTAGAGACATAAACAGAAATTAATCATCCCGCTGGATTGAAAACCTGAAAGGGCAGTCCAGGCAAAAGTTAGGGATAAAGGCAAGTAACTGTATCGGGTCCTGATGACAACATCGTATGCCAAGGTTTCTTCAAATCTAATTCAAGCTCAAGATTGTCGGGGATTCAAAGTATTTGGAGGAAATGATGGTCATTGTAATTTTAATGTAGTCTTTCCCATTTAATTACCATTTATTCCACTTTTGTAAAGATCTATGGAATCCCGCTATTGGCAGATTACCATTCCACTAATGAAAATTTGAGCCTATGCCTTTGTTTGCAATTCTTACTCTATCTTCATCTCAAAAATGACATTGTTATTAATAATGATTTTCGAAACAAAAAACACCTTTTACTATGTTTGTTTTAATGTGTGTGTACTTACTAAGTTGGCGAATCGAAAGGTGGACGTTAATAGTTGTTCCAATAATGGTTGAAATGCAAGATGTGAAATAATTAGCTCGTTAAATGCGACATGCTCATGTTTCTCCAATATGGGTCATTGGAATGTTACTTATGCGACTCATTCTTCTGTGATGGAATTTTTGTTACTCAGCGCCTTCGGTAAGATGTAAGCCTGATATACCTGCATGAGCCTGATAGAATTTACTGGGGCAGATTGTTGGTTTGATTCCCCGGCAGAAGATAAACCATTTCATCCTTGTCAAAGTCAACTGCGTTACGGGTCGTTAATGTCTTGTTGAGACTGGTCGGGCATCCGGTTTTTGTGTTCTTCTCACCAATCTATATTATGCGTCTGTTCTGTTTGTTTGTCAGCATGAACATAACATATACATTCGTGTACATCATAATTGAATTCATGATCACATTCATATGCATATGCATATTCATGTCGCATTCATTAATGCATACTACCTTCACCATGGTCGTGTTTATCCCCAAGTGATGTGTCTCTCCCAAAATAGAGTTGTCAACCTTAGGCAGAAAATGTACATTCTTTCTAATTCCCTACGGAGTTCTTACCCTCGTGGAAGATTTTTGCTTTAGTACCCCTTTCCCCACTTGGAGAGGATTAATCCCCAATTGAGTTTATTCCTCATGGGTTAGTGTCTTGCTTGACAGTTTCTTTCCAGCTCGTTCCTGGATTGAATTTTGGTCATTGACATTTCTGATAATTGAACTACCAATTGGAAGGTGCATTTATTTTGCACCTCTGGATGCTTAGTTTCCCAGAAGGAATTTGTTGGAGGCTTCCATCGAAAACAAACTTTGTTTTCCAGCAGTGTTACTACAACATTCCCTTGGATTACATATACCCGACAACAAGTGGCAGTCTCTTTATCTAATAAGCTTGTTTTGTCGTCGAACTTTTGAGTAAATCAACGGATGACAGTCTCTTTCCGAGCAGTCGTTCCATCCCCAGCAATTCCAGATGGAAAGTGGATTCATTTTGCACCTTCAGATGCTTAGTATCCCAGAAGAGGGAATTGAAGGTTCCCCATTGAAGACAAATTTGGGCTTTCCAGCAATGTTGTTACCGCATTCTCCTGGATTATTTATACCTGACAACAAATGGCATCTCACCCAGACAAGGTGAGAAGTTTGTTCGGCAAATGGCATCTCATCTAGACACGGTGGGAAGTTTGTCGTGATTCCAATTTTCAACAAATGGCATCTCATCCAGACAAGGTGAGAAGTTTGTTCGGCAAATGGCATCTCATCTAGACACGGTGGGAAGTTTGTCGTGATTCCAATTTTCAACAAATGGCATCTCATCCAGACAAGGTGAGAAGTTTGTTCGGCAAATGGCATCTCATCTAGACACGGTGGGAAGTTTGTCGTGATTCCAATTTTCAACAAATGGCATCTCATCTAGACACGGTGGGAAGTTTGTCGTGATTCCAATTTTCAACAAATGGCATCTCATCCAGACAAGGTGAGAAGTTTGTTCGGCAAATGGCATCTCATCTAGACACGGTGGGAAGTTTGTCGTGATTCCAATTTTCAACAAATGGCATCTCATCCAGACAAGGTGAGAAGTTTGTTCGGCAGATGGCATCTCATCTAGACACGGTGGGAAGTTTGTCGTGATTCCAATTTTCAACAAATGGCATCTCATCCAGACAAGGTGAGAAGTTTGTTCGGCAAATGGCATCTCATCTAGACACGGTGGGAAGTTTGTCGTGATTCCAATTTTCAACAAATGGAATCTCATCCAGACAAGGTGAGAAGTTTGTTCGGCAAATGGCATCTCATCTAGACACGGTGGGAAGTTTGTCGTGATTCCAATTTTCAACAAATGGCATCTCATCCAGACAAGGTGAGAAGTTTGTTCGGCAAATGGCATCTCATCTAGACACGGTGGGAAGTTTGTCGTGATTCCAATTTTCAACAAATGGCATCTCATCTAGACACGGTGGGAAGTTTGTCGTGATTCCAATGTTCTATCAAATGGCTATCTCTTCCATACAAGTTGAGAAGTTTGATATGAATCTCTTTTATTTTTTCCAAAAAAAATGGCTATCTCTTCCAGACAAGTTGGGAAGTTTGTTGGGAATTTTTTCCATGTCCTACCAAATGATTCTCTCTTCCAAGAAGAAAGGGGGATGAAAGTTCTGTCAAATGATATTTCCCCATTGTGTGTTGTCATCTGTAAATCAGTTGTCATATAGTTACTCGCGGAAGATTATTCATTTGAATTTGGGCCCAGACACGTGTCTAATCATCTTTTGCGTCCCACTCGTTTTTGTTTTAGCAGGCGTCTCCACCACACTTTCCCTACTCTGTCAAGTGCAAATTTTCCGGTTATTTTAATATTCAAACCTCTTCCACCTTTCAAGGTTAAGCCGTTTGAATAGGGGCAGCTGTTGCACCCCAAAATTTGCCCTTTTCCTCGTTGACTTTATTTTCCGCAGTTGACGCATTACATACGCATTGCATGCAAGCCATGATTCATACCCCGCATATCTTCAGTTTTGCTCAAAGTATGAAGGTTGAAGATCCGTGGAGTTAGCGGGAGATTTGGGTTTCTTTATTTTAAGTTGATTTTACTCAGTTTTGGGGTTTGGACTTTAAATTTTTTTTTACCATCACGCACGCCTCCTGGTTATCTCAGGGATGAGAACCACGTTTGTTTCCCTAAGCCAGATTTTTTTCTTTGGATCTCTAAGCGTTATGTTTATTAGACCTTGAAGTTTATCATCATAGGTTCTTAGGACAAGATTGCGCATGTTTAAAGGTCCTTCAAAGTTTCTTTTTAGTTTTGAGTTTTCTTTTATTCAACGAGTCAAGGAATTGCGAAGTTAATTTATTAAATCAAACCTAAAACGCTTTGAAGTAAAGGCTTATGTTTCAGGTGCTCAAATTTTCTCTCGTAAGGATTCCGTGTCCGATGGTTTAAAAAAAAAGGGGGTTAACTTGGGTGTCATTTGGGGGACTATGTAAATTATTTTGTTTGAATAATCATATTGGTTTAAAAGGGCTAGAATTCTTTTAATTAGTGTAAGAAGAGCAATTAGATGTTGCCTTTTGGTTTCACAAAGTTACAAGAAGCTTGGTTTAGATTAAAGTTTGGTCATGGCAATGTTTTGAATTTGTGAAGAGCACTTGGGCCCAAGTTTCATTACGGTTCACAAGACTATCATTTGATATAACTCACCATATATTCATGTGGTTGTAGTGTCTTGTTCGTTCATGCAGAAAGGTTGACAACACCACAAGGAAAATCCTAAGGAATAAAATACTTGTGTTGTTTTGCTTCCTTAAGGCCAACTTGAGGCAACCAATTTAGTTCATTACAGATAATAAAAAGAGAGTTAATACATCGTGACTTTACTTAAACCCCAAAAATTCCTAGTCTTTGTTTTCCTACTACACTAAAACAGACAGGTTTAAAAACGTCATAAGCAATTTGTAGCTTCCGTATTTTCTTTAACCCTGTGGCAAAGAGGGAAGTGCCCCCATGCTGCAGTTTGGAGGTTGACCCCGCATACTCCTCATTAATGCCGCCTGTCACTCTCTTACTAGGAAAAAGAGACCTGCAAAGTGACCTGCAAATAACCTGCCACGATAATACGATTAGCCATGGGTCTTGTTTTTCCAGTCACAAAACATTGGGATAAATGTGGGGTCAGCTGCAGGTTCAAAAAAAAAACGCACCAATCCATTTATCAAAGAGTCACAACATAGTTCACTTAACATATTCCAAAAATCATTTCATTTTACTATGGTCTACACTTCACGTTTCAACATAACTTTCTACCTATGATCTTGACATATCAAACATGATCAAATATCATTTCTAAGCATTATCAGAACTTTATACACTAGAGAGAAAAAGAGCAGCAACATATGACTTCATTGGGCTTGGATAAAAAAGGGCAAAGACCAATACCTCAAGAATCCAAGTCAGCACATGAAAAGATGCAATGCCCTGAGAACCTGAGAAATACGAGAAGGACCACACAATCAGCATATACAAACCTCCAAGAATCTGCTATGAGCTCACATCACAATGTGTCAGGACCTGCAAAATCATAGCATCAACAATACATCAAAATAGGCATAAAAAACCTGCAGAGAGAAAATTATTGACCCTGAGATATTCACCAAAATGGAATGTCCCTACTTTTATTTCTGCTATTGAAACGTGACAGAATTGTTCAAATATACACCTGATGGAAGCCTTGTTAATCCTGCAAACAAGAGATTTTTACCGCAGTTAAAAAAGGAAAATAAGTGGTTGAAAAGTAGGAGTTTCATGACAGTAAAAAACAAGACTAAGTCATTTGAAAAAGCAAACTAATTCAATCTGAACTGAACCAGTTCAATTCACCTCAAACCAAGGGAACTTATCAAAGGAATTAGAGACAGACTCCACAAATTACAAATTTGAATTAACAAAGGCAGTGGCTATGAGGCCCCCTCATCTGTCCCCGAGTATGCCACTTTTCCCAAGGATCAGCCACACCGAACGAATCCCCAAGCCTAGGCAACAGCAATATCAGGGTCAATATCTTATCCCTGTCATGAAAAGAAAGTTTGTATCACAAAAGGCAAAGATTCGGATATCAAAAGGTTGGCATCTGAACCCGCAAAGTTGAAAAAAGAGAAAGTGAGAAGTGACTTATCAGTGCAGGCTAAGGTTATGAGTCTGACGCATGAACTGTCACTGTCCCAGGCTCAGCAAAAAACACCGAAACGTACAAGGGAAACCTGCAACCTGAATCATATTAATCCTTATGTATCACAACATTGAAAATCACCACAATAAACAATTGGAGTCAAAGCAAACTAGGACGTTTTCGGCCAAATTCACAAACAAATAAGAGATCATACCAAGCAACTTCTTTCACAATTACGGCAAAAGGCTCGTCTTTCTTAAAGGCCGAATAAAGGGAGAACAGGTATAACACAAAAAGGGGAAATCCACTGGTTTTTTTCAAAGAAACAAAAACCCTAGTTCACTATACTATAAAAGGGGGATTAAGTTCAGACTTGAGGGGGGGGGATCATATTCACAAATCGAAATCTACCGAAAACTCTAAAGCACCATCACCAAGAACATTTATCGCTGGGAACACAGAAGAGAACGAAAATCAAAAGAGAGGAAGAAGAGAAACTCGAAGTAAAAGCTTGAGACTCCGAAAATACCTGTGGAAATTCGACCCCTTTGAGAACGTTCAAAGCAGGTAAAGAAGTCATTTTCTCCCCTCGCGTTAATCGCTGTTTTTTACGTCTTTCGTCTTTGTTGGATTGACGAACCTATGATGAGTATCCTTTTGTCTTGCGGGACTTGCGATTCTTGAGTTTGTTTAGGTTGGTTTTTCCTCGCGATTTTTGGGGTTGTACTCTCCGGACGTTAGGTTGTTTCGTATCAATTTTGATGAAGGTTAGGGTTTTGTCGCGAGAGGTCCATCAGACCATTTGGGAGAGAAGACGTTTGAGTTTTTTTTTAAGAAGATAGTTGATGAGGTTTAGGACCAATTGAGAGAGGAGAGGTGATGAAGGTGAGGGTTGTTTGAGAAAAAACCGAGAGAGGTATGAAGGTGAGACGAGGGTGAGGAGCGTTTGAGGGAGACGGACGCGTTAGGGATAGGGAGAGAGGGTTCTGAGATTAGATTGGTGAACCCTAGTTTCTTTTTTCCCTTTTTTTTAGCAAAAAACACCGAACTGGATCCGGGTCCGACCCGACCCGGCCAGTCTAATCCATTTCAGCACCCCATTATTGCTTTGATTTGGCTCATTTTTGTTTTCCTTTAGTTTTTTTTAATTATTCTCTTTTTCTTCCTTTTATAATTTAAGCAAAAGAAACTAAAATTTTCTAAATACATTTTGGTTGTTCATTAATAATACTAATTATCTAGTTTATTATTTATTCCTCCACAAAAGTATATATGGTTTTATATAGTCAATTAATTATATTTTGATTCTTTTGTTTATTTATACGTACGTTTGTATGTTTCTGCTTCCAATCACCATTTGGTCGTGCGATGGCAATGGGAAATGTATGACTCATATGAACCTGTTTGTCATTCTACATCTCGGTTTTAACTCGTCGAAATAGGAGTGAATATGTTCGCACTAAAATAATCATTTCGAGAGACAAGTCGTTTATTTGGTCCAACGCCAAATCAACACTTTTAAAATACACCAAGTAATTTCATAAATTCATCTCTTACACACACATAAGTCGATCACTTATGTGATCGCCATCCGCACTACTTTCATTCATCTTAATTAATTTACGGAAAAAAGGAACTCCGGAGTCTAGCATTCCGCACGTTCTGGATTGAATCGCAAATGGGCTAGCCCCACGCGTTGGTTCAATTACCGTTCGTATAAAAAATTTTCAATTCATCTTAATTAATTTACGGAAAAAGGAACTCCGGAGTCTAGCATTCCGCACGTTCTGGATTGGATCGCAAATGGGCTAGCCCCACGCGTTGGTTCAATTACCGTTCGTATAAAAACAATTCAAAACATTTTCATAATTAATTAGCGAGTAACTGAACTCCGGAGTCTCGCACTCCGCACGTTCTTGAATGCGACCGCAACATGGGCTAGCCCCACGCGTGGTTCATTCGCCCTCTCGTTTTAAAACACCCCTTAACAAAGATCAAATATCTTTTCTCAAAACGCACACTGTTTAAATCTTTCTATTTCGCAAATAAGCCAACGCTTAGCGGTAGAAATCATTTTCAAACAGTCGTCCTATAAAAAACACAAATCGTAGTAGCACGAACTACGAAGCTCTGACTTTCCCATTGCACAAGGGAATACGTAGGCACGGGGATTTTAATCCTTCGCGAGCTCAATAATAAAAAATTCAATCTTTTCTCCGTCACAATAAATAAAAATTAACTATCTCTCCGTCACAATGATAAAAAACTCTAATATTTCCCTCGTAATAATAATTAAAATATTTCTTTAAAAGTAATCTTAATAAATCTTAATCAGTAAAATAAGACAATAATAACAAGTTAACATTTTAAGCGCAAACTAGACTAAGAGGTTCCCGTTGAGTACAACGGACGTGAGGGGTGCCTAACACCTTCCCCTTGCGTAACTGACTCCCGAACTCAGATTAGTGGTTTCGTTGACCATTCTTATCCTTTATTTAGGTTGTGTCTATATCTCCCTTTTCTCTCGTAGAATAAATAGAATTAGGTGGCGACTCTGTTGTTTGTTTTAGGATCGTATTTTTCGAGGTGCGACAGGCAGCAACTTGCCCCAGTCTTGGGCAGTCCCCTCTTCAACAACCTTCCGGGCTTGTTGATAAGATGTCATTGAGGTTCCAGGTACAACGGATGCTTCATTTATGTTCAAGGTCTCAAACCCTTGACTCATAGTTTCGTGGATCTCCCCATCCATCTCAATGTATTTGTATGTAGCCAAATGGCTAACAAAGATATCTTCCTCTCCACAAATGGTAACGACTTGGCCCTCCCACTCGAATTTTAACTTCTGGTGAAGGGTTGACGTCACGGCGCCAGCGGCGTGTATCCATGGTCTACCCAATAGACAGCTGTAGGCAGGCTGTATATCCATCACGAAGAAGGTCGTTTTGAAAGTCTGTGGGCCAATCATTATAGGCAACTCAATTTCTCCTAGAACTGATCTCTTAGAACCGTCGAAGGCTCTCACTACTAAGTTGCTGGGACGTAATGCCAATCCTTCATACTCCAGCTTCACGAGGGCTTTCTTAGGTAGGACATTGAGGGATGACCCCGTGTCCACCAATACATGAGAAAGAACTGCACCCTTACACTACAAGGTAATGTGCAAAGCCTTGTTGTGATTGCGACCTTCCGTCGTCAAATCAGTGTTAGTAAATCCTAGTCCATGACTAGCGTTGACGTTTCCAACCACGGCCTCTAACTGATTGACGGTATTCTCCTCTGGCACATAAGCTGCGTGCAAGACTTTTAATAGTGCATTCCGATGAGCCTCGGAGCACATTAGCAATGATAAAATGGAGATCTTGGAAGGTGTTTGGTGAAGCTGGTCCACTATCTTGTAATCACTTTTCTTGATGATTCTCATGAATTCATCAACCTCCTGATCAAAAGGGGTCTTTAAAGCTTCTTTAGCAACTTGTTCTTCTTGCACCATGCTCTTCCCTTTTTCCTTGGCAGCAGCTTCTGCTTCGGCATTGGGTCTTGGAATTTGCGGGGCAAAGAGACGTCCGCTTCGAGTGAAGCCTCCGCCTCCCCCCACATTGTCTATTTGTGGCGAAGAAGTTGATGATTCCAAAGTGATTTTCTGCCCTTCGCAGTATATATCTGAGCCGTAATGCCAAGGGATGGCATTATGGCTTTCATAAGGGACTGGCCCAGGCACTGTGATAGTGATTGGACTGATAGTAGCTGCAGAAGGGACCATGATAGTACGTGGATCATAGTATATTGTAACTGGTGCTCTGATTGGAGTGGCATTTTGTGAGTTGTAAGCAGAATCATTTGCAGGATCATAATATATTGTAACTGTTGAGACACTTTCATTATTTGTTGTTGATGTTCTAGGAGATACTGTTGACTGGATGGATGTTGAAGTTGTAGAAGAGATGGTTGTTGATATTTGGTCCGTTGAAGTGACAGATGAAGCATTTGTTGATGAGATTGAAGAGTTGTTTGGAACAATTGTTGTTGCAGTTGTAGAAGACTCGGGAATTGTTGTTAAGGAGATTGCTGGATTTGGAGGTGTTGATGTTGTGATTTGAAGTAGGCCACTCTGGATGAGACCATCTATGCCATTTCTCAAGTTATCACACCCATTTACCGAAATGTTGCAATAACCGCACCCGAGCTCACACCCGGGAAATATCTGGCATTCAAGGAGTTGAGCTTTAATCTCTACCAGGGGTGTCCGGATCTGCCCCACATTGGTTATCAAGAAAGACGGCTTATCTTCCTCAATAGCATTAATTCTAGGCCCTCCGTGGTTGGGCATGGGGTTTTTGCTGACATTTGGCGGGGGTGCAAAGTTTAGAGCTTTGGAATCCACTAGATCCTGCACTTTCATGTGTAAGGCTCTGCATTTCTCCGTACTGTGGCCAGGTGCGTTGGAATGAAAAGCACATCTGGCGCTGGCGTCATAATTTCTGGGCAGACTGGCAGGATCTGGAGGTGCCAATGTCCTTAGCTCAACTAGGTTGAGTTTCAGGAGTTGTGGAAATAATGCGGCATAAGGCATAGGGATCGGATCAATCACCCTATTGGTCTGAGATGGTCTCTGTTGAAACGGTCTTTGCTGATTGTTGTTGCTGGTGCTGTTGTTGTTATAATTTCTCTGAGGTGGATACTGAGCTTGTTGCTGGTAGTGGGGTTGTTGCTGTGGTTGGTATGCTGGTTGTTGATGAATTGGAGCGGGAATGGTGACAGCTGCCACTGACCTATGAACATACTGGGGTCTGCCCCTGCTAGTATGGATAGCATTAGTCTCACCAGTTCTTCTTGGCTCTACAAAAGGCTTTCTGGGGTTGCTGGACGAGCTCGCTCCACTGTCGGAAATCTTACCCATCTTTAGAAGGCTCTCAATTCTTTCTCCAGCTATAACTACATCAGCGAAGCTGGTAGAAGAAAAGGCAGCTAGCCTGTCAATGTATGTCCCTTGAAGGGTGTTCATAAACATGTCGGCCATCTCCCTTTCCGACATGGGTGGCTGGACAGCAGCAGCAAGCTGTCTCCACCTCTGGGCGTATTCTCGGAAGCTTTCTCTGGATGACTGGGACATTCCCATCAGGAGGGTCCTGTTAGGAGCCATATCCAAGTTGTACTGGTATTGTCTAATGAAGGCCTCAGCCAGGTCCTTCCAACATCTGATGGTTGCTCTGGTCAAATGAGAGTACCATTCCCTTGAAGCTCCTGTTAAACTGTCTTCGAAATAAAACATCCACAGTTTTTCATCCATGGTGTATGCCTTCAACCTCCCCAGAAAGGATTGCAAATGGGTTCGTGGACAGGAAGTTCTGTTGTACTTCTCAAAGCACGGAGGTTTAAACTTGTGGGGAATTATTACCCCGTCCACTAAGCCCATGTCCATGACATCAAAGCCCAGAGAATTTTGAGACTCTAGGGACCTTAATTTCTCAGCAATTTCATCTAGCCTTCTGTCATAGGCTTCATCCCCAGCTCCCATCACAGTGAATTGATCTTCTTGGGGGTCTTCTTGTAGTACTCTGCCTGTAGTAGCATTCCCTTGTACATTAGCAGGGATGTTGATCTCTGGATGAAGGTGGGGCCCAAATACTGGGGGATTAATATGAGGCTGAACCCTCTCATTGTTGCTTGTTCCACCAGTCCCTAGATGGGGATCTTCCTGAGTCTGCCTTTCTACTAATTCCCTTAATCTTTCTTGGCTCTGTGCCAATCCATTCATCACCTCCATGAACTGAGTCATCTGGTTTCTCATTTCCAACCTCTCGTTGGCCATTTGAGTCCTGACTTCTGTAAGATCCTGTTGTACCTGGTCCATCTGTATACCCGGAAGGTTGTTGCGGGTAGGATATCTGTGCGGACGGTTGAGTGGGAACACCCGACGGCGAGCAATAGTTCCTGAACCACAACAGAGTTAGTAACAAACAAAACAAAAACCTACAAAACAAAACAAAAGGTTAGTATGCAATGCAGTATGCTTATTTGTTTCCAAGGTATCCGGCTTGGCACTTGGTTTTGACCTTTCCAGACCCCTGAAGAAGATGCTTTTGATGTTGCTTAGGAGAGAGAGAGATTCAGATGAAACAAACTAATGAATATATTACAAAAAGTGAATGGTACATAGTTTGTTTTTTACAATACATGCCCCTGAGGGGTCAAAATACAACAAAAAAGAAAAGTACAATGAAATGAAAGCAACAACAAGCAAAAAGTCAGACACCAAGACCAAACTCATCCTCCTGAACTTCCTTCAGAAGTGCTTCAGTTACAGGGTCAGCTGGACGCTCTGTGAGGTTCCTGATAAGGAGATTCCTGGTGGTGATAGCAGCAGTTAGCTTCTTGTGTCTGCCCTGGTCCTTTGACCTCTTCACACCAGCCCTAATCTTCAACTCTGAGATCTCTTTCTGGGCTGCTAGCAAGGTTTCATGTTGCTCCTTTGCATTAGACTCCAACTGCTCAATCTTGTCCTGAGTCCTCTTATCTTCTTGAGTGCGAGCTTCAGTGATCCTGACCCACCTTGCTTGACTCTCTTTCAGATATAAATCAGTCCTGGCCTTCTGAAACTGAGCCTCCTTACATGCATTCTTCAAAATCTGCTCTCCAGCCCTTGACTTCTTGATGTAGTCCTCTGACTTCTCAATCCTGGCTAGATGCTCCACCTTAATCTTTTCTAGCCTCTCAATGTCCAGACGACCATCACTCCTCTCCCAGAGGGTCTTCTGTAGAGCCTGAGTCAGATTCTCATTCCTCTCTTTTAGTTTCTCAAACTCCTCTAAGCTGACAGTGGCTGGAGGTGGTGCTGTGGATGGTCCAGGTGCATCCTCAATGGTGAAGGGCATCCCAGAAATTTGAGCCCTGGCATGAGACCAATCAAAATACTGAGCTGAGGCCACATTGTTGCATTTCCCAAGAATGGCCATCCCCTTGGTCTGGACATTGTCCCAAGCCCAGGAGGCTTGCCTGACAACAGCTAGATTAGGCTTAATCTCACAATAAAGGGTTTCAGCCAAGTCTTGTGCTCTAGGAGGGTGGACCAATGCATAGCCCAATTGTCTTTTGAATAACAGAGGGTTGTAGTTGATGCAACCCTTCACTCCTATCAGAGGTACATTGGGGAACTGCCCACAACTAGTAATGATGTCCCTGCCCTTGGTGCTCTGGGTGCACCACCTAATGTCATCAGAGGTCAAGGCAATAAGTCTTCTAGCCCAATTCTTCTGTTGGTGAGGATTCAAGAATGCATCAGTCTTGGGCAGGTGTTTGAGCAGCCAGGTATGGAACATGGGAGCACAACATCTCACCAACCTTCCTCTTTGCTTTTTATTTCTTTGGTGAACAGAGTAGTAGAAATCTCCCAGTAAGGTGGGTACTGGGTTCCTCAGAATGAAAAGGTGAATGGCATTCTTGCTAATAAACTTAGGCTCATCTGCAAATAATATAACCCCATATATGCTAAGGGCTAATAATGCACAGACTGCCTTCCATTCTCCCAAGGAGGCTTTCAGGGTAGCCTGGGAAGTCAAGAAATCCAAGTGTAGACCAGAGATTCCAGCTTTGGTAGTCATGTTCTTCCCAATCAGAACAGGTTCCAGATGCAGTGCCTTTGCCAACTCTTTATTGCTGGGAAAAACCATCTCAGGGTTGAAGGGGACACCACCCCTGACGGGTACACCAATCAGTGATGAATACTCTTCCAACAAGGGTCCCAACTGAAAGTTCTGGAAGGTGAAACACCTCAGAGGAGGATCATAGAACTGTAGACAAGTGTGAATCAAGCTCCTCTGAGAAGGGTCATCAAGGATGCCTCCATAATGTTCTCTGAATAGTGGTATATGGTCTGGAGTAATAAGGGCCTGGATCTTCCTGATGCCATTCAGCTCAGGCTCAAAGAAATGATATGAGATGTTGCTCTTCTTGGGTGCCATGTTGCTGAAGAAGAGCTGAAACAGATGCTGATGATGATGACTGATACTAGAAGATGGGCCACTGACAGGCTAATACTGATGATGCAGGTGACTGAAGCAGGTAGCTGGTGAACAGGGGTCTATGTTGATGAAGGGGTCAAAACCAAGCCAAAATATGATATGGATACCCTGAAAAACAAATAAACACATGTTAAATGATGCAATGATGATGTATGCAAATGATATGCAAGGGTTTGTGATCAAGCTGGATCTGATTATTGCTCTGGTATAGGTCCATGTATGTTCAAGAAATCCAGATGGAGGTTCATAAGTCCAGTAACCAAGGTGGGGGACTCAAATAAAGAGTCACATGTCCAGGGTTAAAATCACAAGAACTGTCCCAAAATGGAGTACTCTTAATCAACACAAAGTAACAGGGTATGCTGAGGTCAAGGGTACCTGCAAACCTGTAAACAGCCCAACCCCCTCACAGGTGATGTTCTAAAACAAGGATCCTCAGACTTGGATCAGTTATGAGAAGTGTAAACACTTCTAACCCGGAGGTACTGTGTTTACAATAACCATAAAAGATCCTCCTATAATTCACCTCAGTTTCTGAAGGTCATAATAAAGGTCATCCAGACTTAGCAGGCTTCCCAGATAGCCCTAGCACTACAGGAAATCTGTAGCACAGAGTTCTCAAGAAGAAACCCATATCTGAACCGTGTTTCATATTCCCGCACCAGACCGAAATGGAATGGGAAAGAACATGAACCACTCTAGCCTAGGTGTCACTCAGGTCCCAGGTATAGGACCTTAACTCTCAGTAGAACCCCACCCACCAAAGCAAAACCAGATCCAGCCAAACACAGTATGACAGTATGATATATAAAGCTGTAAAGAAAGCAATAAACAAAACTGTACATAAAGCAATATACAAACACAAATAGCACATAACACCCCAGTAAACACAAATCAAACAAGCGCTAGGAGGAACCCACAAAAAGAACCAGAAGCCCTGGTTACAGTATAAGGGTCCCCAGCAGAGTCGCCAAGCTGTCGCTCCCAAAAGACGAGACCGGGCTCGAATGAGGTACAGACGCGAACGGTCGGCGAAAAGAGGATGCGAGAACACACAGGAGTGAACTCACAGGAAAAGAAAAGATTCGCCAGCTAGGCATTTTTATCCCGGAGGAAAGGTAATGCTGCATAGACCTAGAAAGATATGGATAGGACGGTTGCGAACCAGAGAGACTGAGAAAGGGGGTTGGTTACAACCTGGGAAGGTATTAGCACCCAGATTGTCCGTCGTACTCGACGGGATCCACACTTAAAAGATTTGTGTTTTAAAGAGGTAGTGTTAGTGCAATTTGTGTATAAAAGAGCTGGAGAAGGATATACAGGTGTCAGTGTAAAGGAGTGAAGTGTATATAAGTGGAGTGTCAGTGTGAGAACAGAGTGAAATGCTCAAGATAATGAGGCTAAAAGAATAAGGCTAGAAAGAGGGGGAATATACAGAGCCTTTTGTTCGATAACTGTTAAGTTATGCCTACGTATCCTCTCGTGCAATGAGGAAGTCAGAACACCGTAGTTCGACCCAAAGAGACTGAAAGATGAATTGGCTTGTGAACTGCTTGCTTGTCTATGCTCAAGTGTAAGACCGGTCTGGCTCAGGTGCAAACTGTCTTGCATTAGACGGAAGAAGCAAGTTCTCGTTTATGAGTGAATGAGATGAGAAAAGATTCCCGGAGGAGACGATTATTGTTTGTTTTTGAGTTTTCAATCTTTTATTGCTTTTGAAAGTTTGTCATAAGTTAATGAGCTTAAGCCTAAACCAATGGATTTAGTAAACTCATCACATCTTCCCTCTGATTAGGGGTAATGAGAATGCCTTAAGTGCGAAGTCAGCTTCTCACACTTAATTACCATGGTGTAGGGTTAAGATCATTAACCTACTTGTGATTAATTAGATGTTTTTGTTGTTTTTGTTTAGTGTTAAGTAATGAGGTTAAGCCATAATCAGGGATTAAACAGGCTCATTACACCATCCTAATAGAAGGATAATAGATGAGAATGTTTAAGCTGAGGAAGGCTCCTCAACTTAATCCATGATTAGGGATTAAACTCATGACAAAACAAAGGCTTTATTAAGTGGATTTTAATTAATGTTGAGATGATGAAGTGAGTTTTATGATTTGTAAGACAACTTGAGGGGGACTTGTCCATTAACACTAGGGTTAGTCCTTCTTAACCAATTAAGGAAGAATTAGAACCCTAATGCAAGGCCCAAGTTACAAGCTTGATGTCTTAGTGATTATTAGGTGGATTGATTAAAGGAGTTAAACACATTAAGGGTTTAACACTTAGGATTAAAGTTATACACTCCATCCTAATAGAAGGATGCATGCATAAGCTTAATCACAAAGCCTTAAAGCCTTTAGGGTTTAGTCCTTGATTGTGAGGTGAGAAGAGAAGACTCAATGAGACACAAAGGTAAAGTCTAAATGGGGGGACTAATCAAAACCCTGATTATTGTCATGCTTGGTTATTACTAAGGTTTGTGAGGTTTTACAAGAAAGATCTTCAGAGGAACCACCAGGAAGCAGATGAAAGGAACAAAGAGAAGCAAAGTAACTTGCTTCATTTAAGAAGACAAGTCACTTGAAGAAAGAAAGTAAGAAGAAGAAGAAAGAGCAAGCTCAATCTCAAACACATACAAAATGCAGAAAATGAAATATGAGAGAGATGAAAAGAGATTGTGAGAAGTGAAGGCAAATTCACTTCTCAAAGTAACTTACCACCTGAAAAGTTAATGAAAGAAATGCAATGCAATGCAAAATGAGATGAAATGGCATGATGCAAACCAAAACCAGAAGCATGAGTGTGATTTTAATGATGCTATGAGATGATACAAACATGAAACAAGGCATGAGGATGATCATACAAACATATGGATGCAAATGAAGCATGCTTAGAACCATGAACATACATGAAAAGTTATGGAATGCAAATGACATACAACATGGCAAATGAAAGATGCAATGATCAAACATGATTCTAATATGTCCTAAGATGTGTTATGAATCAAATGGATGCATAAAATGTCATGGCAAGTCATGGTGTGCAAGCAAATGCAAGAGGAATGCAAAAGGAAGCCCAAATTAGGGTTTATGATCAATGCACAAAACAAAAATCAAAACCAGAAGCAAACATCATGATAAAAAATTGAAAATGCATTCAAAGGAACCCTAAACCTATACAAACTCACTGCCCAAAGGAGGGGTTCTAACTCTTAACCTAATGAAAGTTATGAATTTCCTAAGATTGCTAGGGTTTTAAGGTACCTTGTCAAGAAAAATGTCAAACAAATTGAAAATGCAATATCAATTCATGCCAATTTAATCCTATAAACTACATGCTATACAAGATGCAATGCAAAAAGAATCAAAGTCAAACTCTTAAAGGCTAGGCAGAAATGAATTTTTGAAGATTGGATCAAAATAATGCCTTGAAATGAAATTAATTCCATGGAAAATTGTCAAAAGACATCAAGATCAAAAAGGAAATTTGGTTTGAGAGTTGGACAATGTTTCTAAATAGTCTTGAATGTTTCATGAATTTTTTTTGTGATTTTTAAATACCTAAAAGTATTTTTAATTAATTAATTCTCATTAATTAATTAAAAATAATCTTTTAAATGATTTAAAAATAATTTTTAATGAAAAAAATAAAAAAAAAAATATTTTTGGTTCCTGAAAATTAATAAAAGGCTGCATAAAAATTTTCAGAATTTTTAAAAATGTTTTACTATTTTTTATAAAATGGAGAAAAGAAATGAATTAAAATGTAAATAAAATTGAATTAAACTGAAAAAAATGAAAGTATGAAAGATCAAGGGCCTGCATTCAAACTCACACGCGCGCGAATTGACTTGGCGCCAGATCCAAGGGCTGGAATTCAAAATCTCCTAATTAATGTCATTAACCCTAATCTTGCCCTAATCACTTTCAGATGACCGGAACAGTGGTTCCGGTCATCTTCTCCGGCGGGTCTCTCACTCAATCTCTCTCAAAACGCCATAAAAACTCACCAAACTCTCCAGAATCAATCCTCAACTCATTCTAAACAAGATTCAGCCAACAAAAATCATTTATTTCACATGGACAACAAGATTCGAAGCAAAACGGAAAATTACTCAGAAATTTCAGAAGTTCATGAAATGCTTAATACTTGACTATTTTCAAAACTAAACACATCAGCATCATCAGTGAAGCATGTAGAATCATTCTATAACATAAAATGAGAGTTCTGGAAAAATAAGTGCCATGACTACCTGAGCTTGAGCTTTCGAAATAGGGACTTTCTGGCCAGTTCTTTGCTTCAAATCCACTCCAGTGAACCTCCTAAGAAGCTTGCAATGCTTGGTTGGAGTTTAAATGGCCTCTGGAGAGAGTTTGCAGAATCTCAATTCATGAAATGTGAAAATCGTGTTTTTGATTGTGGAGGTTTCAGGGCAAAATGAGGGCAGGGAAATGATCAGTGAGGTTTATGGAGTTGAATGGTGAAAAAAAGTTTGAAGGTTTGATGGCTGAATCAAGAGATTCGAAGGCTTTTGCAAATGAGAGGATTTTTGAGTATGCTGTGTTCTTGGAGTTTCAGGCTTGTGTGTCTTATGAAAATGAAGCCTTGGGATGTGTTTGTAAAGTCTGGATTGGGCAGAGAGTGGTTGTGTCACTGTGGGATTGGTATGGCTTCAAGTTGCAAAAAGTCAAGCAAGTTGTACTTGGAGGTATGGGCAAGTGGCAGGCTAGGATAGGAGCATGGTTGAGTTCAGAAAGGATCAAGGAATGCTTTAGGATCAGATTTTATGAACTGAGGCAAGTGGATGAGAAGTTTTGATCCTTTTTGCAAATTGTCACAACTTTGGCCCCTTTTGTAATTCTTGAAGTTTAGGGCATGGAACTTAAGAAATTCTTGGGCCAATCTGAAGTTTGAGTCATGTATGATGTTTGTGTAAAGGTTAGACATCAATTAGAAGTCACAAATTGCCTTGGTACAAGAATTTGCAAGTTTCCCTCTTTGGTGCATAACTTGAAATTATGTGATTTTTCCCAACTTTGACAAGCCATAACTTTTGATCCAAAATGAATTAGGTCATATTCTTGTACTTTTTGAAAAGGTAATGATCCATTCTACAACTTTCATGACCAAAGTTGTTCCATTTGAAGCATTTTTGAATCAAAAAGCAAGGGTTGAAAAAGTTTCCCAAAATGGCAATTTCATTAAAAGTCAAACTTTCCCAAAAAGTCAACTTTGCAAATGACTTGAAATTCTTCAATTTTGTGAACTTATAACATCTTCCATGATCAAATAAAGATCATACATAATCAAAATGATGATGAACACCCTTTGGTTGGGTCATTGGGGGCCTCAGATGCCCTGATTTTGCACTGACTTGCTCAGAAAGTCAACTCTTGATCAGATGACTTCCCCATGGAATTTCTTCATGAAAATTGATATGCATGCTCCATATACCATATAGAGACCAATAGAAACAATAATGACCAAAAAATTTGGAGTTATGGCCTCTGAAACCAAAACCCTAATTCTAGGTCATCTGTGCAGTCAAACCTGGCTCTGCTTCCATGCCATTCTCAGTTCTTGTGATTCTTTGACATTATTGACTTTGAGAGGATATAATATGATGCTTGAACATACATGGACCTCTTTGAAGTGATTGATGACCTTTGGAGTGGCTCAAGAAGCTCTTGGATTGCTCAGATCACAAACCCTAGATGCAGATGACTTTGAACCAATGCAGTGAAGCAAAAGTGTGGTATGAGATGCTATGATTGGATTTATGCATATGAAGAGATCACAAGCCATGGTGTGAATGGGTGAGGGAAAATTTGGGGTGTTTACACAGACCAGTTTGTTAGCTCCTTGCCGGGCGCACACGGGTGGATCCAATTGTCCCAATCTCCGTCACTATCCCCATCTTGGCTTGCTGTACAGATCTGACTGTGGTCGAGCAACCCAGCACTTGTGAACGTGATGGCCTTACCACTCGGAATAGGTCCACCAGGATGATACCCTAAGCCAAACTTATCATCCTTCTTTTCCAGCTCCAACATCTTGCCCCAGCCTTGGGCACTGTGTAAACACCCCAAATTTGCCCTCACCCATTCACACCATGGCTTGTGATCATCTCATATGCATAAACACAATCATATCATCTCATATCACATTTTTGAGTCTTTGCATTGGTTCTAAGTCATCTGCATCTAGGGTTTGTGATCTGAGCAATCCAAGAGCCACTTGAGCCACTCCAAAGGTCATCAATCACTTAAAAGGGGTCTAGGTGTGTTCAAGCATAATATTATATCCTCTCAAAGTCAAGGATGCCAAAGAATCACAAGAACTGGGATTGGTATGGATGCAGAGCCAGGTTTGACTGCACAGTTGACCTAAAATTAGGGTTTTGGTTTCAGAGGCCATAACTCCAAATTTTTTGGTCATTCTTGTTTCCATTGATCTCTATATGGTATAGGGAGTATGCATATCAATTTTCATGAAGAAATTCCATGGGGAAGTCATCTGATCAAGAGTTGACTTTCTAGACAAGTCAGTGCAAAATCAGGGCATCTGAGGCCCCCAATGACCCAACCAAGGGGTGATCTTCATCATTTTGAGTGTATATGATCTTTATTTGATCATAGAAGAAGGTTAAAGTTCACAAAATTCAAGAATTTGAAGTTTTTGCAAAGTTGACTTTTTTGGGCATGGTTGACTTTCAATGAAAGGTCATTTTATGCAACTTTTTCAACCCTTACTTTTTGATCCAAAAATAATTCAAATGGAAAAACTTTGGTCATGAAAATTGTAGATTAGATCTTTCCCTTTTCAAAAAGTACAAGAACATGACCTAATTCATTTTTGATCAAAAGTTATGGTGTGTCAAAGTTAGCAAAAATCACTAATTTTCAAGATATGCACCAAATGAGAAACTTGCAAAAAACATTGTACCAAGGCATTTGTAACTTCTAATTCATATCAAACCAATGTGAAAGCATCACACAAGTTCTAAAAATCAGATTTGAACCAAAAGATCACATGTTCATGGTTTGCAAGGCAAGAAAGTTTCATGTGAACCAAAAGTGATCAACTTGCAAAAACCATCATCACACCTCACCCACTTGTTGCCTTGGCTGCTGAACCAGCCCTAACATTTCCCCTCACCCTGCTGCGCCAGCCCACACACTTGTACTAGCCTAGAACACAACCCATGCCTCTCTTACACAAAGGTTGACAATTTGCAAAAGTGGCCATACCAATCAATAAAGGGCAGGTCACATCATCTGACCAATGAGATTTGTTTATGTGGATCAAATGCTAGCTAAACATAACAACAAGCAAGGCTGAAGCTCACCACAACTCAGCATACACAAACTCACCCCAACTTGCATTTTTCTTCGAATCACCTTCCACAGCCATCAAACACCCCTTTTCTCTTCACCAACAAGTCAAACACACTCAAAGGAGCCAGAACCCACCATTGGAATAGCTTGAAACTTCACAAAACCTGACTGTGAAATCTGCTGCACCAGAATACTTCTCCTCAAACCAGCCATCCACAAGAACTTTGAAGCATCTCATTGAGTTCAAGGGAGTCAAGGAAGTTCATTTGCACACAAAGGAGACTCTGGAAGCTCAGTATTGAAGCTTTCCAGCTCAGGTATGACCATGAAACTTTTCTCTCAGAGCTTGCATTTTAAGTTATAAAATGATTGCTTATGTCTTGCTGGTCATGGGGATGTTCTTAGAATCGAAAATGAGTAAGAAATGAGTTTGTACTGAGGCTCTGAAATTTCACCCGTGAAATTTGTTTCCTTCGATTTGCTTGATTCTTAGTGTTTAAATGATGTTTGAGGGTGGATTTGTATCTTAGGTTGTTAGAGGATCACTTTGCTGTGTTTAATTTGATGATTGGTAGCCTGAATCATGATCTAGGGTTTTGATGTTGCCGGAGAAGATGACCGGAGCTTCCCTCCGGTCACCTGAATGTTATTAGCCCTAATCCCAGTCATTAAGTCCATTTGAATCTCATGCGTTGGATTGTCTGACTCTGTTGACTTCGCGCGTGCACGTGTGGTCCAGATGTGCCCTCATTAGCCCTAATCACCATTAGTTTAATTAAATCCATTTAATTAATTTACAAAACCTAATTAAGTCAGATTGCATCCAGACCATTCATCTGCGCACCAAGTCAATGGTCTCTTCCCAGCTTTGAACCTCATGCTTAGATCAGATTACTTTCCATTTTATTTTGTTTTCTTTTATTCTCTTTCTATTTAATTTGTACAATTTATTTAAAATAGCAAAATTCATTTAAAAATTATGAAACTTTTTGTCAAGAGTTTCATTAATTTTTAAAACACAAAAATATTTTTATTTTCCTTTTTAGCATTAAAAAAGTATTTTTAAATATTTAAAAGTTTATTTTTAATTGATTAATGAAAATTAATTTATTAAAAATACTTTTAGGTATTTAAAAATCACCAAAAAATTCATGAAATGTTCTAAGACATTTAGAAGCATTTTCCAACCTACAAACCAAATTTATTTTTTGATCTTGATGCATTTTTAGAATTTTTCATTGAATTAAAATCATTTTTATGCATTATTTTGATCCAAACCTCCAAAAATCATTTCTGCCTGATCATGAAGAGTTGGACCTTGGTTCTTTTTGCATTGCATTGTGTTTAGCATGTAGTTTGTGAGATTAAATGGCCATGATTTGATCTCTAATTTTCCATTTGTTTGATAATTTTCTTGTTTAGGAACCCTAAAACCCTAGAAAACTTGTAAAAATCATAACTTGAAATTGGTTAAGAGTTGAGACCTCTCCTTTGGGAAGTGGGTTAGTATAGGATTAGGGGTCCTTTGAGTGCATTTTAAATTTTTTATAATGTTGTTTGCTTCTGGTTTTGGTTTTTGTTTGTTGCATTGTTCATAAACCCTAATTTGGGCTTCCATATGCATCCATCTTGCATTTACTTACATAACATGACTTGCAATGACATTCCATGCCTCCATTTGATTCATTTAACATCATAAGACATATTGAAAGCATGATTGATCATTGCACCTTGCATTTGTCATGTTGTATGCCATATGCATCTCATAACTTTTCATGTATGTTCATGTGCCTTAACTTGCTTCATTTGCATCCATGAACTTGTATGATCATCCACATGTTTTGTTTCTGGTTTGTAACATCTCATAGCATCATTAACATCACATATATGCTTCTGGTTTTGGTTTGCATCATGTCATTCCATCCCATTTTGCATTGCATTGCATTCCTTTCACTAACTTTTCAGGTGGTAAGCAACTTTGAGAAGTGAATTTGCCTTCACTTCTCACAATTTCTTTTCATCTCTTTTATGCATCCTTGCTGCATTTTTATATGTGTTTGAGTTTGAGCTTGCTCATTCTTCTTCTTCCCACTTTCTTTCTTCAAGTGACTTGACTTCTGAAATGAAGCAAGCTGCTTTGCTTCTCTTGATCCTTTCATCTGCTTCCTGGTGGTTCCATTGAAGATTTCCTTCTAAAACCTCACAAACCTTAGGAACAACCAAGCATGACAATGATTAGGGTTTTGATTAGTCCCCCTTTCATTTTTCACCTTTGTGTCTCTTTGAGTCTTCTCTTCTCATCTCATAGTCAGGGACTAAACCCTAAAGGCTCTAAGGCTTTGTGATTAAGCTTATGCCTGCATCCTTCTCTTAGGATGGAGTGTATAACTTTAATCCTAAGTGTTAAACCCTTAATGTGTTTAAATACCTTAATCAATTTACTTAATAATCATCAAGACACCACACTTGTAACTTGGGCCTTGCATTAGGGTTCTAATTCTTCCTTAATTGGTTAAGAAGGACTAACCCTAGTGTTAATGGACAAGTCCCCCTCAAGTTGTCTTACAAACCCTAAAAATCACTTCATCATCATATCATTAAATAAAATCCACTTAATAAAGGCTTTGTTTTGTCATGAGTTTAATCCCTAATCATGGATTAAGTTGAGGAGCTTTCCTCAGCTTAAACATTCTCATCTATTATCCTTCTATTAGGATGGTGTAATGAGTCTGTTTAATCCTTGATTATGGCTTAACCTCATTACTCAACACTAAACAAAAACAACAAAAACATCTAAATAATCACAAGTAGGTTAAATGATCTTAATCCTACACCAAAGGTGATTAAGTGTGAGAATCTGACTTCACACTTAAGGTATTCTCATTACCCCTAATCAGAGGGAAGATGTGATGAGTTTATTAACCCATTGGTTTAGACTTAAGCTCATTAACTTATGACAAACTTTCAAAAGCAATAAAAGACTGAAAACACAAAAACAAACAATAATCGTCTCCTTCGGGATTCTTTTCTCATCACCTTCACTCATAAACGAGAACTTGCTTCTTCCGTCTAATGCAAGACAGTTTGCACCTGAGCCAGACAGGTCATACACTTGAGCATAGACAAGTAAGCAGTTCACAAATCAATTCATCTTTCAGTCTCTTTGGGTCGAACTACGGTGTTCTGACTTCCTCATTGCACGAGAGGATACGTAGGCATAACTTAACAGTTATCGAACAAAAGTCTCTGTATATTCCCCCTCTTTCTAGCCTCATTCTTTTAAGCCTCATAGTCATGATCATTTCACTCATGTCCTTACACTGACACTATATATATCACATATTACACTTCACTCCTTACACTGACACCTGTACATTCTTTTCCAGCTCTTTTACACACAAATTGCACTGACACTACCCCTTTAAAACACAAATCTTTCAAGCGTGGATCCCGTCGAGTACGGCGGACAATCTGGGTGCTAATACCTTCCCAGGTTGTAACCAACCCCCTTTCTCAGTCTCTCTGGTTCGCAACCGTCTTATCCATCTCTTTCTAGGTCTATGCAGCATTGCCTTTCCTCCGGGATAAAAATGCCTAGCTGGCGACTCTATTCATCTCCAGTGAGTTCACGGCTGTGTGTTCTCATTGTCCCTCTCGCCGACCGTTCGCGTCTGTACCTTTATCTGGGCCTATGTCCCACTTATCGGGAGCGACACACTGCCTGATTGAACAACCTCTTTTGCTTCTCTGTAGGAATGGATGGATGTGCCCTCCTTCTCATTGCTCTTCTCCACAGGAGTCAGGATGCTGACGTTGACTGCTTCAAAGGCTTGGCATAAAGTCTCATGGATTTCTCCATCCATTTCAACGTACTTGAATGTCGACAAGTGGCTGACGAATATGTCCTCCTCTCCACAAACTGTGATGACCTGGCCGTCAACTACGTATTTAAGTTTCTGATGCAGGGTTGA
Organism: Lathyrus aphaca; assembly: GCA_963966055.1. NCBI lineage: Eukaryota > Viridiplantae > Streptophyta > Magnoliopsida > Fabales > Fabaceae > Lathyrus > Lathyrus aphaca. The sequence continues at coordinate 171,181,753 of OZ014523.1, forward strand.
AGTAACGGCTCCAGCAACATGTATCCACGACCTTCCCAAAAAACAGCTATATACGGGCTGGATATCCAAAACATAGAAAACACTTTTGAAGACTTGAGAGCCTATCTTGACGGGCAACTCAACCTCTCCAAAAACTGATCTTCTCGAACCATCGAAAGCCTTGACAACCAGATCACTTGGCCTCAGGACGATCCCATCAACATTAAGCTTCATCAGGGCCTTCTTCGGAAGCACATTCAGGGAAGAGCCTGTGTCTACAAGAACATGAGACAGCACATCGCCCTTGCACTCCATCGTGATATGTAGTGCTTTGTTGTGGTTTCTGCCCTCCGACGTGAGGTCTCTGTCAGTAAAGCCTAAGCCATGGCTTGCATTGACGCTTCCAACAACCGCTTCAAGTTGGTTGACAGTGATCTGCTGAGGAACGTAGGCCATTTGCAGGACTTTCAGTAAGGCCTCTCGGTGTGCGGGAGAGCACATCAGCAGTGACAAGATGGAAATCTTGGAAGGCGTCTGGTTCAGTTGATCGACCACCTTGTAGTCACTCTTTTTAATAATCCTCATGAATTCTTCGACCTCTTTTTCAAATGTACCATGCCCAGCCACAAGAGTAGTTGATTCATCATTCACAGCTTGCTTACCTTTGGCTTTGGACGAAGCCTCAACCTCAGGATCCCCTCTCAGCACAGGGGGAGAAAATAACCTACCACTTCGAGTGAAACCCCCAACTCCTCCGACATTCTCTACAGTCGGGTCAGCCACAGATCTGCTCTCAATCTTCTGTCCAGCTATATAAACATCGGAGCCATAATGCCATGGAATTTCTCTATCGTCTGTGTACGGCACAGGCCCAGGTACGGTGATGGTCACGAGACTAATCTGAGGAGCATATATTGTTACCGGCTCTCTTCTGACAGTCATGTCAGCTTCATCATAGAAAATAGTAATGGTTGACACATCATCAGCCTTATCATTACCAACTTTACTAAACTGCAAGGATCCAACATCAATCAAACTCTGCAAAACCATCTTCAATTTCTCACAGCCATTCTCAACATTCATACAATCTTCACAATCAAGACAGCAACCAGGAAACACTTGACCATTCAGCAGTCTCTCTTTCACTACCCTAAAAGGCGTCTTCACTTCATCCATACTCAGCACGAGACTCAACTTGGAACCACCCTTAACAACATTGACTCTTGCCCCTCCATGATTCGGCATAGGGTTCGAGTTAACATTCGGTGGTGGCGCAAAGTTGATCGCTTTAGAGTCTACAAGATCCTGAACCTTGTGATGCAAAGCCCTACACTTCTCAGTCGAGTGCCCGGGTGCTCTAGAGTGGAAAGCACATCGCGCTTTGACATCATAACCAACTGGAAGCTCTCCAGGAGGCGGTGGTGCCAAAGTTCTCAGTTGAATCAGGTTCAAATCTAACAGTCTTGGAAGTAAGGCAGCATAGGTCATCAGGATAACCTCAATCACCCTGTTAGCCGGGCGAGGTTCCCTTGGCTGGTACGGTCTCTGCTGATAATTGGTTCGAGGTTGTTGTTGTTGTTGATGTTGTTGTTGTGGAGGAGGTAACATCTGTTGCACTGAAGCTGCAGGAATGGTGATAGCAGCCACATGTTCATAAGGTCTTCTGTAGCCATGGCCCTGGCCTCAGACAAATACAGCGTTTGTCTCGCCCTCTCGTCTTCTAGGAGGTCCACTAAAAGCTTTCCTCGCTCTGTTAGAGCTGCTAGCACTAGAATCTTGTATCTTCCCCATTTTCAGCAATGTCTCAACTCTTTCACCAGCAATAACAATATCGTTGAATTTAGTGGCAGAACTGGACGCCAACCTTTCAAGAAAAACACCCTGCAGAGTACCCATATACATGTCAGCCATTTCGTTCTCTAGCAGCGGTGGTTGAACCCTAGCAGCAAGCTGGCGCCACCTCTATGCGTATTCTTTGAAGCCTTCTTTATCCGTCTGAGCCATGTGCTGCAACTGCGGGCGGTTCGGAGCCATGTCCAAGTTATATTGATATTGCCTCACAAAGGCTTCAGCTAGATCCTTCCAACTCTTGATATTGACTCTACTGAGCTTCATGTACCATTCCAGCGAAGCCCCCACCAAGATGTCTTGAAAATAATACATCCAGAGCTTCTCATCATCCGTGTGAGCAGCAATTCTCCCAACAAATGATTGAAGATGGGTCTTCGGGCATGCAGTGCCATTATACTTCTCAAAGGTTGGAACTTTGAACTTGTATGGGATCCTGACCCCAGGAACCAAGCCCAAATCGGTTATGTCAAATCCCAAGGAACTCTGGGATTGAATAACTTTGATTTGCTCAGCCATCTCTTTGAACCTCTTGTTCATCTCTGCTCCCTGACCTTCAGCTTCGTCAAGTAGAGTGAACTGGTCATCATGATTGTCCATCTGAATATTATTCAACCCATCATTGATGATAGTCACTCCTGGCTGTGTAACAAGAGCTTCAACCCGACGTGCGCCCGCACCGGTATGATTATCAGCAGTAGCAGCAACAGCAGTGTTCCTGGTCTGATTCTCAATCATCTCCCGCAGACGCTCTTGGTTCTGCCCCATGCCGGCCATCACTGTCATAAAGTTATCCATTCTCAGTCTCAAATCTGCCAAGTCCGCTTGCATCTGGTCCACGGCTCGTTCTCCCTTAATCTTTGTCGGATACCGGTGAGCAACTGGTTGTTCCCGAACTTTACGGGGAGCTATAGTGCCTGAAACACAAAACACGTTAGTAACTGAGACAACACCTGCAAAACAAACAAACAGGTTATATGCAATGCAATGTAACTGTTCATGTTCCCAAGTTTTAAGCATTTGGCATGCCCCAGTTCTAGCATCTAATCTCAGACAATCACTTTCAATGCTAGCTTTCAAACTTTCTCTTTGATAAGTGTTCAGACATTAGTAGTATCCATACAAACGAGTCTTGCACATTCAAACATGATAACTTGCACATTAATACTGAATATGAACAAACCACTGTAGGCTAAAAGTCATAATACAACCAGAAATATTCCCCGAAGGGTTACAAACCAGTACATAAAATAAAGACAAAAGAAATAAAAGCAAGACTCCTACAACAAGCCTGTAGGGAGTCTGCAAAATAACTAAGCTAAGGACCCAGGATCTGCCACCTCTGCCCTGCTTTTCTTGACACCCGCTCTCAGCTTGAGCTCTTCGATCTCTTTTCTTGCTTCCTCCAGAGCTAACTGACTTTGGGCTAGCTGTTGGGTCTTCTCCCTCCGGATGGTATGGACTTGCTCCACTTCCTCCTTCTTGAAGGCCATCTGAACTTCAAAGAACTCTTCTTTCTCTCTGAACTTCTTCTGCTCTTCATCCCTTTGGCCTTGCAGCCAAGCAATGGATTGACGAGCATCTTTGAGAGTCTTTAGAGTCTTCTTGCGCTCAGCTTCTCTTTGAGCTTCCATCATACCCAACCTGTGGAAATGGGCTTCTCTACCAGCAAAGTCCTTCTCTTTGGCTTCTAGAGAGGCTTGGAGCTTCTGCAGCTTGTCTTCAGCTTCGTTCTTGGCCCTGTTGGCTTGGTGGTACATGCTTACCATCTCAGTATTCTCCACTCTGACTTCATGTAGCTGAGCTTCTTGCTTCTTGTACTCTTCCAAGGAGATAGTACTGCTCTGACTAGGCACCTCTCTAGGATAGAGTGGAGCCTCAACTGAAAAAGGCATAAGAACTGACTCTATATGTCTTTGCAACCATTCAACATATGGTGGATATGTCTTGGGATCAACTCGGCCGAAGTCTTTCTTACCCTTTCTGATCCTGTGAGCCCAGGCTTGGACTGCTTGTTGAACTAACTCTTTGTTCCCTTCAGCAGGAAAGTACAAAGATTCAACAAACTCTTCCATTTGAGGAGGATCTCTCAAAGGGTAGCCAAACTGCTTTCTGGCTAATGTTGGATAGTAACTGATGACACCTTTCCTTCCCAGCAAAGGTACTACAGCAAACCTTCCGCAACTAACCATCAACTCCTTACCTAGCAAATCCCTGTCATAACCCCAAGCAATGTCTTCAACAGTCAACCCCATCAGTCTTCTGGACCATCTCCATTCGTCCCGCATCTCCTTGAAGGCGCCCGACTTAGGCAACTGTCTAGCAAACCACTCAGCGAACAAAGGAGCACAACAGACTACTGGACCACCCCTACCTTTCTTATTTCTGTAATGGACGCTGAAGTAGAAGTCACCCAATAGAGTAGGCACTGGATTACCTTTTGCAAAGATTGAGATTACCTCTAAGCTGACAAACTCTTTCTCTCCAGGAAACAGACTGGACCCATATACCATCAATGCAAGCAAAGCTCCAAAGTCATTCCACTTAGCTTCTGTAGCATACCTCTCAGCTTCCGGGATAAACACACTCCAGGGTAGACCTTTGCCTTCACTCTCTTGCAGAGCCTTCCTGACCGAAGCAGCTGGCAACCTACAAACCTTGGCTATGTCTTCATCTTTAAGCACAACCTCTGACCCGTAAAATGGCAATGTCTCTCTGATTGGAACATTCAGCATGCTGGATATCTCTTCTAATGTCGGAGCTAAGATGTAACCTGGAAAAACAAAGCAACGCAGCAAGGGATCATAAAATTGCAACAAGGTGTGTAGACTGTCCTTCTGGTTTGCAGTGGGCTTGTCCACAAACTTCAGTATCTGGCCATATATTTTCTTGAAATTGCCCAAGACTTTATCGTTCATTAGACCTGCTAACCTCTGAACACTTTTAACTTCAGGCTGAAGAAAGGTATAATGCACATTCTTTTTTCTCGGAACTCTTCTGATTTCTACCATGGAGACTAGATTACCAGAACTGGGAACATATATGAGCAATGACCTGAAAAATGGGAAACATAAACAGTTAGTGCAAAGAAATGATGCATATGCAATGCAATGCAAGCATATGATCAACTGGGACCATCTGAACTGGATCACTGAGAAGGGCCCCTCTGAATAACTGGCAAACCAAAAGTCCACTGAGTCACACTCTCTGATAGTCACAACTCACTGAAGAAGATCTCAGGACCACAGTACCAAGAATACCAGAACCAAGAACTCCAGAAAACCAGCATCAAGAAAACCAGAACTCCGGAACCAGAACTCCAGAACCATAGGACCATATAACCAAAGATCACAATCATAGGACCATAAATCATAACAAGAACCACTGAATAGATGAGTGTATGTTGAGGTCATGGGTTTCTGCACACCTGTAAACACCCCCAACTCACTGGTAAAAGGCTCCGGGTCAGACATCACGGACTCTCAAAGCCGAATAGCAATAATACTGTCACCATCTCCGAGAAATGGCTCATGACCAAATTAGGGAATCAGTTTGGAATTATATACTACGCAGGGAGGCCTCAGCTGAGTTTGGGAAACAATACCATCCTATGCGATCCCCAGGTGGGCCCTCGGATGCGAATGGGTTTGCCACAAAATGTGGGTTGCCACTGTCATCACTAAAGAGGGATGTTTCCACAAGGTTCTCAATGATCGGTCCCCAGCTGCACATAACAGTCAGGGTTATGTAATGAGAGAGGAAGATCCCCAAATCAAGACATTTCCAAGACAATCGCAACCTGGGTGTGGAACTCACTACTACCCCCATGACAAGATCTCATGAGGCCAAAGTGGAACCACTCTAGTCCTATGGTGCACTCGAGCCGGGTACTTGGCTCATATCTCTCAAGAACAAGTAACAACCATCCCACCAAAGAAAACCAGTCCAGACAATCCAGTATATACATGATGCGGTAAATAAAGACTGAAAACTGTAAATAAAGCTTTAAATAAAGCTGTAAATAAACAACAATAAAATACAACAAGCCACAGCAAACAAACATCACCCAATGAAACAGAAACACACAAGCGCTAGGAGAGACTCACAGGGGAACCAGAGATCATCTGGTGTGCAGTCCCCAGTAGAGTCGCCAGCTGTCGCTCCCCGGATTTCCATCCTGGTACAAACGCGAAAGTGGCGCGGAAAAAGAATAGAGTCGCCAGCCAGGCATTTTTATCCCGAAGAAAGGGAATGTTAATGCTGCACAAACCAGAAGAAAGAAAGAGGAAGGACACATGTCCTACGAACCAAAGAGACTGAGCTCGGGAGTCGGTTACGACCTGGGAAGGTATTAGCACCCAGATCGTCCGCCGTACCCGACGGGATCCACGCTTGCAAGGAAATCTGTTTCAAAGGGTGAGGGTATGAAAACTGCAGCAAAAGAAAAGAAAAGAAAAGAATCTGGAACTGGAAAAGAACTTAAATAAGAAAAGAAAAGGAAAAATTTAGGGTAAATAAAGATTGTGCTCGAACGGGCCCTACCCCGCTGCCTACGTACCTCATCAGGATAATGAGGATCAGAGACGCCGTAGTTCCCCTAACTAGGGGTGGCAAGTGCTTTTTTTAGGCTTATGAGAGGCTTAAAGGTTCAAAGGAAGCAAAATGGGACAAGGTTCAAGATAAAATCCACAATAAATCAACCAGCCACCTAAAAATTCCACAATTGAAACCAAATGACCTTCAAACATGTTATATCAACTAGCCAAAATTATTTGCAAAGATTCAGAAGCAAACTAGGTTAAATGGAGGCAAGTATACAAGTTAAGGCAGAAAACTTACATCACAAGTTACAAGACCAATACTCAAGAAATAAATTTCCAAAAATCCAGAGAAAAATCACATGAAAAGAAAAATGTCTTAAGAACACAAAGCAAAAAGAATGGGATCAAAACTCAAAATATTGAAGTCTATGGAAAATGAACAAGGCAGACTGGTCAAGAAAGACTTAAAAAGAAGCTATGAGCAAAGGTGAATTTATTCTGACACGTGGATCAATGAAAAAAATAAAATAAAAATATGATAAAAAACTAACGACACAAAAGAAGGTCCATGATTTTTTCGGGAATTTTTAGGATGATTAGAAGTATTTTATACTAATTAAAATGAAACTGGATTAAATGAAAATTAAATGGAAAAAAGAAAATAAAGAAGAAAAGGAAGGTGGTGCAATTAGTAAAGGTCTTGAACTGAATTCACTTGAGCTGAAATGGTTGGGGTGCGAATATGAATTGTGACTAAGCCCACACGAAAAATTGATTAACCATTGGAAAAAACAGAAATAATATTATTAATACTTACATGTGACATGCTGCTTTTATTAAAAAAGAAATAACAAAATCATGTGAACCACAACTCAACTGGTCACGCTAGGTTAAGTTAAAAGAAGACAAAAAATCAAAACAACCAATCAAACCCCAACACGCTCTCATCTTCTTCCTCGGTTCATGCAGGGAACGAACATAAACAAGGAAAACAGGGCTAAATGCATCATTGAACACCACACTTCAGATCACCATAACTCATTCATCTTTCCATGAAAACACAAGGTATAAACACCAAAAATGGAGTACAACATGCAAGGATTATGAACATGCCATCATATCTTAAGAACATACCATAACCAAAGAAAATCGAGCAGAATAAAAATCAACCAAAAAACTGTAAATCTCAGATTTAAACTCAAACAAGGAACTCAAACACTTTATTCACCTTAAATCTAGCCTCAACAAGTCAAAACAAATGAAAACCATCCAAAATCCGAAATAAAGAAGTATGAATATTCAAACCTGCACTTGAACTTTTCCTGGATCTTCAGAAATCCATAGATCCACAAAGCTTCTTTATGAACTCCTTAGTCTTGTTTGAGCCAAATAAAGGCTTGCAAATGTAAGAGAGAGCTAAACAGAGGGATTCGAAGAAGATGTTGATCTCCAAAATGGTCAACACAATCTGTTAATGTCAAGCACAAACTGATGAGTGTAGAGAGTGATGCTGCTAGTGGTGATTCATGTTGAAGGAAGTATGGAGCAAGAAGATTCAGCCTCAAATTATTTGTGCAAGAGAAAGAAGAAGAAGAGGTTGAAAGCAAAAGGGAATGAGAGAACGCGTGAGGTCAGAATTTTCTGCAAGAGTTGCTTGCTGCCTCTTATAACTCAAGGGTGTCCAATGCACTTTTGGGGTGTAAGAACCAAATTCATTTTTTCAAACCCAACGCAGAATGCTCACACTTTTCCCTCCTGTATTCTTCTTTTCCATTTTAATCCACCATGGTGGTGCACACATTTTGTTATAGTGAGACTCCCTTGTGGTCATTATGATATTGAAATGATGAGGAAAAAAACCATCCAGTGGTTGTAACTGGGTAGCCAATATGGCCACATGAAGAACCGGTCCCATGAGATCTTCCTTCTATCTCTTGTACAAAAAGCGTGACTCTCCTGCAATTTTATTGGGTGCATGTGACATAGGGTGGAACCTGGAGTATGTTAGTGTATCATTGGCGGATGCAAACAAAAAGGTGACCTGTCCGCTATGACTAATGTTGAAATCAAAGGTGCATGGCATGATATCCACATGCAACCTTTTGCTCTCACTTCAATGATCTCCGCATGTGGCATAACGTGAGGGAGAAATTGTGACTTCCAAGCCAATACACAATGGGCATGTGGCATGCATGGAAAGGCTGATCCCAACAAATATTGATTTCCACTTTTTCGTACACCAACACCAAAATGTTACTATTTTCGAACTACTTTATACATTTGGCCACACAAATAGTACAATAGGCCTAATAAAATAAGTATGAACGAGATACCCATGACATGCCACACATAACTTTATTAAAAATAAAAAAATAAACCAATGACTAATTGACATATGTCCCCAAAAAACCCTAAAAATGCTCCAAACTTCCAAAATTCATATCTTGAGCTCTATAAATGCTATGAGGGTGTTCTACGACTTTTCGGAAGGGAAAATCGTGCTCTACGACTTCCGTGTTTACCGGGAAATCATTCAGAGCTTTTTCGGACATGAAATAATAACCCGAAGCTGAGAATCAAATAATTTCTAAAAAAAGAAACTTCCACTTTTAGTGACTTTTGCATACTCCCGACTTTTGACATTTAAGCTCAAAATAAATGCTCCTTGACATAATATGACCTCAAAAAGTGACAATCTCGGTTAAAAGGCTTTGAAATTGTCATGCTGACTTCTCTGACTGCGCAGTTGGCTTTCTGCTTCATCTGCAAGCAACTGAGGTATTGCCTGACCTCCACATGGAATTTTCTCATGAAATTTCACACATAGGATCCTCTTAACATATAGAAGACTTGGCTCAATAGAAATGGCCAAAGTTATGAGATCATGGTACTTGAATCCCAAACCCTAATTTAGGTGCACTGCAATAGGAGCTTTGACTTGTCCTGAGATCTCTGATGATCATGCAACCTTCTGAGCTTTTGTCAATGGACTTGATCTTGTAATTGGAGTGTAGACTCACCATAGAACTTGTACAAACTCATTGGGACCCTTGTCATGGCTTGAAATGCTTCTGGGAACTCCACAGATGACCATATGCTTGATGCTAGGACATGAGGGATGTTATACTTCATCTTTCCATGATATGATGCTAAAGAAATGATATGAGTATGATGAATATGATGTGATATGATGCTTAAAATGAAGAGGACAAATTTGGGGTGTTACAGATAGGTTTACCTATTTTGGACAAGGAATTTCTCTTCAGTGGTTTAGAGAAGGAGCTTACTATCAAAGTCATTGCCAAAGCCCTTTTTCTTAAGGAGTCCGATCTTAATGGGAAGTTTCTTCCAAAGGGGAGTGTTCGTGGTATTAATGCTAAGTTCTTGATGGGGAAAGCTTCTACTTCACTTACTTTGGGTCGTAAGGATGCATTTGAGGCTATTCTTGCTTTGCTCATTTATGGGATTGTCTTATTTCCTAACTTAGATGGTATTGTGGATGAGAATGCTATTCAGATTTTCTTGAAGAAGAATCTGGTACCTACTTTGCTTGGAGATATGTATCATGCTTTTCATTATAGGATCTCCAAAGGTGATGGAGAGATTGTGTGTTGTGCGCCTCTTCTCTAAAGGTGGTTTATTTCGCACCTACCAAAGTCCGATGTCTTCAAGGACAATAGAGAGAATCGAAGATGGTCTCAAAGGATTATGTCACTTTATCATAAGGATATGACATGGTATTGTTCTCATTATGATACTGGAGTGCTTATTGATAGTTGTGGAGAATTTCCTAATGTGCCTCTTCTTGGTACACGTGGGGGAATTAGTTACAACCCTATTCTTGCTAGGCGACAGTTGGGATATTGTTTGAAGGACATACCAAACAATCTTTCCTTATCCCATTTCTTCTTTCTTAATGGTGCAGATCACGTAGAAATGAAGAAAAGGATTGCTCATTCTTGGCATGCGGTTCATTGGAAAGAGAAAGGTCAATTGGGAAGACAACACCTTGCTCCTTCCGAGTGTTAAATCCAGTGGGTTCGATCTAGGGCTTCCAAGCTCAAGATGCCTTATCCGCCTGAGGAGCCTTTGTTTCCCATATTACCATTGTCTGCTTTTCTTCCTCCCGTTGATGAGAAGATGGCTCTTCAGGAAGAGTTGGACAAGATGAAGAAAGAGAAAGAAGAATGGTTACTTGAGAAGACTACGATGCAAGAGCAGCTGAAGGAGAAGGATGATCTCATTGAGCTACTTGAGCGGCGTGTTAAGAAGAGACCAAGAGAGGATTTATCTTCCTCTAGTACTCCATCTATCATTCCTCCTACATCCGGTGCTTGGAAGGCCATTGTTGACAAGTTGGTGAAAGATAAGGAAGACATGGAAGATCGGTACAAGAAGGAGATTAAGAGGATTCGCATGAAGTATCAGCCAGGATTCGAATCTTCTTCGGATATGATACCCTAGGCCTAGTTTACGTTTCTTTCATGTATTAGGGTTATTGAGGCTTGTAATTCACTTGTAATCCTTACTTTGATTTTAATGAGAATGAGTTTTTTAAAGTACTTCAAAAAAAAGAGTTTCTTTATAAATATTGCAAGTTATCTTATAGTCCTTTGAAATCTTTGCATTTGCATACGCATACCATGCATCATACCCGCATTTGTCTTGCTTTTTGAGTGTTCTCCAGGGATCTTATGTTGTTTCTTGGTCTTCATTCAGTTCACCTGTCAAGCTGACTCACCGATTTGATACTCAAGCTAATCGGAAGAAGGTGATGGAAACCCTATAACAAGAGAATCGCGAGTTGCACGAGGAGGTTACATATCTGAAGGAATTCTTGGAAAGAGTTTCTACCATGATGGAAGGCTTGGTGGCTGCTCAGAATCAACCACCTCCTCCTAATTCTCCTGTTCAGAATACCGTTATCTCTGAGATTGCTACTGCATCAATCCCTGTTGAAATTGTCATCTCTCCTCGCTATCGTATGCCTTCTAGCACACCTTGGGGCATGCCGGTTGATTTCATTCCTATTGGTTATCATCCTCCTCCTGAGACTGCTGCATTTAATACTCTCCCGCCAGTGATGACTACTCTTCCTCCAGTTATGACTACTGCACCGCCTGTGATGCACACTATTCCGCACCATGATGAAATGATTTACCATGCTGAGCCCAGTGAAGGTGCTGGTGTGATTGAAAGACTCGATGATTTTCAAGGACGCTTTACTGAGATACAGAAGGATATGAGAGCCTTGAAGCATAAGGATTTGTTCGGAAAAGATGCTTATGATCTTTGTCTGGTCCCTAATGTTAAAGTTCCGTACAAATTCAAGTTGCCTGAGTTTGAGAAGTATAAAGGCAACACTTGTCCTTTGAGTCATTTGACTATGTATGCTAGAAAGATGTCTGCTCAGACAGACAATGATAAGCTGCTGATTCACTATTTCTAGGATAGTTTGACCGGTGCAGCCATGAGATGGTATATGAGTTTGGATAATAGCCAAATCAAGACTTTCAATGATTTGGGAGAGGCGTTTGTGAGGCAATAAAAGAATAATGTGGATATGGAACCAGATAGAGATCAGCTTCGTGCTATGTCCCAAAAGGACAAAGAGACTTTCAAAGAGTATGCGTAGAGATGGCGCGAGCTGGCAGCTCAGATTGTTCCTCCCCTGGAAGAGAAAGAAATGACAAAGATCTTCTTGAAGACTTTAGGTTCTTTATACTATGAGAAGATGATAGCAAGTGATCCTTCTGATTTCACTGAAATGGTGTGTATGGGAATGCATTTGGAAGAAGGTGTCCGTGAGGGACGATTGAGTCAAGAGAACAGTAATGGTTCAAGCTCTAGAAGGTTCAACTTTGGCAAAAAGAAATAAGGTGAGACTAATGCTGTGTCTCGTGAAAGTTATAGAAGACCTCATGGTCGTGGGAATTTCCATCTGCAGCATGTAGCTTATGTAACTCCGATGATTAATGTGGCTCCAACTGTGCCAACAGCTCCCAAATACCAGCCTCGTTATCAACAACCCTCTATGCAACAGAGTGGTAATCAACAAGTTCGGACTAAGCCAAGTTTTAATCCTATTCCGATGTTGTATGCGGACTTGCTTCCATCTTTGATTACAAAGAATCTTGTGCAAACACGTTCTCCACCTCCTGTTCCAGAGACTATCCCATGGTGGTATAAGCCAGAGGCTCGCTGTGCTTTTCGTCAAGGTGCCCCGGGGCACAATGTTGAGAACTGTTATCCATTGAATTTTGAAGTACATAAATTGATGAGGAACGATGTTCTGTTTTTCAATGATGTTAATCCAAATGTGAAAACAAATCCGCTGCCGAAGCATGGTAATGCGTCTGTGAATATGGTTGATGGTTGTCCTGGTTTGTTCAAGATCTATGAGGTCCGTCATATTCGAAGGTCTTTGGTTGAGATGCATGCTTTCTTAAGTGAATATCATGATATTGATCACGATTATGCTGGATGCTGCATCTGCTCGGTGAATCCTCGTGGTTGCGTGATTGTTAAGAGAGACATTCAAAAGATGATGAATGATAAGTTGATTGAAGTGACAACAAAAAGAGATGATTATGAAAATGAAGTGAATGTTATTATGCCTCAGTTCAATCTTCGTGAGAGGGTTGTTCCTGAGAGGGTGGTTATTTCTTTTGATAGCCGTAAATATGCTGTTACTCCATTGGTGATCAATTTTCCTGGTCCAGTGCCATATGAGTCTGATAAAGCTGTTCCGTACCGGTATAATTCTACAATGGTAGAAAATGGTAGGAAAGTTCCTATTCCTTCTCCAAAGTATGTGGTTAGCATTGCTGATGTGACAAAGGTTACTCGAAGTGGTAGAGTTTATGCTCCAGATCCTCTGAAGAGAGTTGAAGATACAAGTGCGAGTAAACAGATTATGGATGATGTTGCCCGATCAGGTCAGTTTGGTGATAGTGAGGATGAGGTGTTGAAATTGATAAAGAAAAGTGAGTACAACGTTACTGAGCAGTTGTTGCATACTCCATCGAAGATATCAGTTTTATCACTTTTGATGTGCTCTGAGGCTCATAGGCAGTCTTTGCAGAAGATTCTCGATCAAGCTTATGTTGACCATGATGTGACTGTTGATCAGTTTGACAGTATTGTGGCTAATATCATATCGTGTAACAATTTAAGTTTCTATGATGATGATTTTCCTGAAGAAGGAAGGAATCATAACTTGGCTTTGCATATTTCAGTAAACTGTCAGGAAGATGCTATGTCCAAGGTGCTAGTTGATACTGGATCTTCTCTGAATGTGATGCTGAAGTCGACTTTGTCAAAGCTTGCGTATCAAGGTGCTCCCATGAGGCATAGTGGGATTATTGTAAAAGCTTTTGAAGGATCGAAGAAGACAGTGATTGGTGAAGTGGATCTTCCTATTCTTATTGGACCGTTTATATTCCAAATTACTTTTCAAGTAATGGATATACGTCCCGCTTACAGTTGTCTCCTCGGAAGACCCTGGATTCATGAGGCAGGAGCTGTGACATCCATTCTTCATCAGAAGTTGAAGTTTGTGAGAGAGGGGAATTGGTGACCATTGGAGGTGAAAGGGTGATGCTTTTGAGCAATTTGTCATCTTTCTCCTATATTGATGCTGAAGAAGAGGTGGGAACTTCATTTCAAGCTCTTTCTGTTGTGGATAATGTTGCTAAGAAGAATGCTATGCCTATGTCTTCTCTCAAGGATGCTCTGCGCGTGCTTGAAACTGGTCAATCTGATGGTTGGGGACGAGTTATTGATGCTGTCGACAACAAGGAAGGATTTGGTATCGGCTTTGCACCAGGCGTGGTTCTCAATGACTCAAAGACTATTCAGGAAGGTTTCCGAAGTGCTGGGTTTATCAACGATCATTTCGCTGCTGCCATCATTGAAGATGATGAAGATGAAGAAATGCCTAACTTTGTTACGCACGGAAAGATTTGTAAGAATTAGATTGCTGTTGATGTTCCTTTTATTGTTCATGCTTCAAAGTAATTTGTTTTATTTTCTTTCAAAAAATCCTTTCACTCTGCCCAAGGTGAAAGTGATGTTTGTCGGGCTTTGTTTCAAACTTTGTCATCATCAATAAAATGCTATTTTGATTTCCATATGTGTTTTTCCTTTTTGCTTTATTCTGAAAAATGGTAACATAAAAAACCCAAAATAATAATAATTGTTTATCTGCATAATGTTTGAATTTTTTGTTCATACTCTAAAATAAAAATAAAATCATTGTGCAGATTGATTGATAAACCCATTGAAAACAATGATCCTATGACCTCTCCCAACTTTGAATTCCCTGTGTTTGAAGCTGAGGAAGAGGATGTTAAAGAGATTCCTGACGAGATTTCTCGGTTGCTTGAGCACGAGGAGAAGGTTATTCAGCCTCATGGAGAGTCTATAGAGATTGTCAACTTGGGTTCTGAAGATGATAAGAAAGAGGTCAAAGTTGGAGCATTGCTTGGTCCTGATGTTAAGAAGATGATTGTAGAGCTTCTCAGAGAGTATGTTGATGTATTTTCTTGGTCTTATCAAGACATGCCAGGTCTTGATACTGATATTGTGGAGCATAGATTGCCGTTGAAGCCTGATTGTCCACCTGTAAAGCAAAAATTGAGAAGAACTCATCCTGACATGGCAGTAAAGATCAAAGAGGAGGTTCAAAAGCAGATTAATGCAGTTTCTTGTGACGTCAACTTATCCTCAATGGGTGGCCAATATCGTGCCTGTTCCGAAGAAGGACGGAAAAGTCCGAATGTGCGTTGATTACAGAGATTTGAACAAAGCCAGTCCAAAAGATGATTTTCCATTGCCACACATTGATATGTTGGTAGATAATACGGCTAAGTTTGATGTGTTCTCTTTTATGGACGGATTTTCCGGTTATAATCAAATAAAGATGGAACCCGAGGACATGGAAAATACCACATTTATTACACCATGGGGAACATTCTGCTACAGAGTGATGCCCTTTGGATTGAAGAATGCTGGTGCGACATACCAAAGAGCTATGACCACACTTTTCCATGATATGATGCACAAAGAAATTGAGGTATATGTTGATGATATGATTGCTAAGTCGAGGACTGAAGAAGACCATGTTGAACATTTGCTGAAGTTGTTTCAAAGGTTAAGGAAGTTTAAGCTTCGTTTGAATCCGAATAAGTGCACATTTGGTGTACGTTCTGGAAAGTTGTTAGGTTTCATTGTCAGCCAAAGAGGCATTGAAGTTGATCCTGATAAAGTGAAAGCTATTCAGGAAATGCCTGCTCCAAGAACTGAAAAAGCAAGTAAGAGGGTTCTTGGGCCGTTTGAATTATATTTCGAGGTTTATCTCTCACATGACTGCCACATGCGCTCCGATCTTCAAGTTGCTTCGGAAAGACAAAGGTTGTGTCTGGACAGATGATTGTCAGAAGGCATTTGAAAGTATCAAAGAATATCTGCTTGAACCTCCTACCTTGTCTCCTCCGGTGGAAGGTAGACCGATGATCATGTACTTGATTGTGTTGGAAGATTCCATGGGTTGTGTGCTTGGTCAGCAAGATGAATCTGGAAGAAAAGAATATGCAATTTACTACTTGAGTAAGAAATTCACTGATTGTGAGTCTCGGTACTCCATGCTTGAAAAAACTTGTTATGCCTTAGCTTGGGCTGCAAAGCGTCTTCGCCAGTATATGCTGAATCATACAACTTGGTAGATCTCTAAAATGGATTTGATCAAGTATATATTTGAAAAGCTTGCTTTGACTGGGAGGATTGCTCGTTGGCAAATGTTGTTATCAGAATATGATATCGAGTACCGAGCTCAAAAAGCTATAAAAGGTAGTATCTTGGCTGACCATTTGGCACATCAACCGATTAATGATTACCAACCTATCAAGGTTGATTTTCCAGATGAGGATGTGATGTACTTGAAAGTGAAAGATTGTGATGAACCTTTGATTGAGGAAGGGCCGGAGCCTGGATCTCGATGGGGTTTAGTTTTCGATGGAGCTGTAAATGCACGCGGAAGAGGAATTGGGGCAATGATCATTACTCCCCATGGTTCACATATTACTTTTGCTGCGAGGTTAATTTTTCCTTGTACCAATAATGAAGCTAGGTATGAAGCCTGTATTATGGGTCTTGAGGAAGCTATTGATCTAATGATTAAACATCTTGATGTGTATGGAGATTCTTCCTTGGTAATCAATCAGATCCAGGGTACGTGGGTAACTCATCAATCCCACTTGATCCCTTATAGAGATTATGCCAGGAAGATATCAACTTTCTTCACTAAAGTTGAGTTTCATTATGTTCCTCGTGATGAGAATCAGATGGCAGATGCTTTAGCAACTATAGCTTCTATGATAAAGGTGCACCAGTGGAATGATGTTCCCATGATCAAAGTGATGCGGCTTGAAAGACCAGCTCATGTGTTTGCAGTTGAAGAGGTCCATGATGAGAAGCCTTGGTACCATGATATTAAATGTTTTCTCTAGAGTCAGGAATACCTACTTGGGGCATCCGATAAAGATAAGAGGACTTTGAGGAGATTGACAGGCAATTTCTTCCTGAATGGAAATGTGTTTTATAAGAGAAATTTTGACATGGTCTTGCTCAGATGCGTGGATAGACACGAAGCAGACATGTTAATGAAAGAAATTCACGAAGGATATTTTGGCACTCATGCTAATGGACATGCAATGGCTAAAAAGATGTTGAGAGCAGGTTACTATTGGCTGACAATGGAATCTGATTGTTGCAAGTATGTGAAAAAGTGCCATAAATGTCAAGTGTATGCTGATAAGATTCACGTGCCACCAGCTTATCTCAATGTGATTTCTTCCCCATGGCCTTTCTCTATGTGGGGAATTGATATGATTGGTATGATTGAACCCAAGGTTTCGAATGGACATCGTTTTATTCTTGTGGCAATTGATTACTTCACCAAGTGGGTGGAAGTGGCATCGTATGTTAATGTGACCAAGCAAGTTGTGGTTCAGTTTATCAAGAATAACGTTATCTATAGATATGGTGTTCCGAATAGAATCATTACTGATAATGGTTCGAACTTGAATAATAAGATGATGAAAGAGCTTTGTGAAGAATTCAAGATTCAACATCATAATTCTTCTCCTTATAGACCGAAGATGAATGGGGTTGTTGAAGCTGCGAACAAGAACATTAAGAAGATCATCCAGAAAATGGTTGTGACATACAAGGACTGGCATGAAATGCTCCCTTTTTCTTTGCATGGGTATCGTACATCTGTCCGCACTTCAACAGGGGCAACCCCTTTCTCACTTGTTTATGGTACAGAAGCAGTGCTCCCCGTCGAAGTTGAGATCCCATCAATGAGAGTTCTGATGGAAGCCAAGTTGACCGAGGCTGAATGGTGTCAGAGTAGATTTGATCAGTTGAATTTGATTGAGGAAAAGAGAATAATAACTTTGTGTCATGGTCGGTGGTACCAGCAAAGAATGAAGAAAGCTTTTGACAAGAAGGTCAAACCTCGTGTATTTAGAGAAGGCGACCTCATGCTCAAAAAGATCCAGTCTTTCATTAAAGATTCTCGGGGAAAATGGACTCCGAACTATGATGGCCCATATGTTGTCAAGAAAGCCTTCTCTGGCGGTTCATTAATTCTTGCAACTATGGATGGTGAGGAGATCACTCGCCCTGTGAATGCAGATGCAGTCAAGAAATACTTCGCCTAAAAAATAAAAAGAACAGCTTGCTAAGTTGAAAACCCGAAAGGGCGGCTTAGGCAAAAATGAGCGTCTCGGTGGATTGAAAACCCGAAAGGGTGGTCCAGGCAAAAATTAGAGACATAAACAAAAATAATTATCCCGGTAGATTGAAAACCCGAAAGGGCAATCTAGGAAAAAGTTAGGGATCATGGCAAGTAACTGCGTCGACAGACTGGATCACTTGTAACGACCGTGGATTTCAGATTCTATCCCTCAGAAGAATTTCCCATCAAAGATTCTTGTTCACTCATCCTTGACTGAAGTTTCGGACACAGTGGAGTTCAAAGTTGATAGGGAGAATAGTGATCATTGTATTTCAATGTAGCCCTTTTCCATGTATTTACCATTTTTCAAACTTGTAATGATCCATGGAGTCATGCCATTTGCTGACTACCATTCTATCAATGATTTGAGCTTTTATTAAATTGTTTGCAATTCTTTATATTGTTCTGTTTACAAAATTTCAATTTATTGATGATGTTGATTTTTGAAACAAGTTCAATAAATTTAATCTTTGAAGATTATAAAAACATTTTTCTTTTGATATGTGAACAAAGAAAGGATATCAATAGTGATTCCAAGGAGGGTAAAGTCTGGATGTGTGTAACTTGTCTCTCCCAAAGCAGGGTTTGATTCAGTTGTGTCCATGCGAAGTTCCTGAATAGTCTTGACAGGTTGATGTTAATGATGTTTTGTTCCCCAACAATAAGCATGAACAGAGATTGTATTTGAGTTCCAATGTCTCCCCCAGAAGAATTGTTGGAAGGGATGTTCTTAAGAATCCCTAGCTGAGTTTTGATCTCTTCCTCAGCAAGTTATCTTTAAATTGAGAAGCATTGGGAATCCCCAGCCGAGCTCTTGTTCTTCAGCTTGAGTTGTTTGCATCCTTGAATAGAAGTATTGATATAACAATCAGTTTAGAGGTTTTCTTTCACCTGATGGTGGGCATGATTTAAAATCCCTTGTAACTGTGTTTTGGCTATGATGTTAACTTCTGATGTCTCCATACGGATCCCCAGTAGGTCTATGTGTGTTGGTTTTCAGCAGGTCCCTATGTGATCTTCAGCAGGTCTTGCACTCTATCCCCAAGTGGAGCAGGAGTGGTATAACAGTTATTCCTCGCCAAATTTGATGTTTATCAAGATTTCTTGTGTCCCTAGAGAGAATTATGGAAGTTTTTCCTAATCCTCAGCAGAGTATTACCTTTTCTCAGCTGGGTGATATCCCTATGCTGAGTTGATGATTGATGTTTAATACTTCGTGTTTAGCAGGGACATTTCCATCTTTCCCCAAAGAATGAAAGATTTTGCTCTGTTGTTGTTTCTTGAAGATTGCTTTGTGGATTGGATCCCTAGCAGATGTTTTCTCATCAGGAGTTAAGCCTTATAGTAGGATTTTATTCCTTTGATGGCTTTTTGACATTCCCCTGCAGGATGCCAAGTTGAATCTCCAGCATGTTTCCCTGCATTGTTGCCTCGAGATTAGCCGAGCATCTGGTTGTTGTGGTGTTCATGTCACTTGTTGCTTTTCTTTATGTCTGTTTTGTCAGCATATTCATACGCATATTCATACGCATAAGCATGGCATCGTTTGCTTGCATTCTTGCATTTATCGTTGTTCCCTGCTCTTTGGTGTGGATTTTCCCCACAGATTGTGTGTGTTGTATTCCTCTCAAGTTTAGAGTGTCAACCATTAAGCAGAAAGTGTTGACCCTTTCTAATTCCCCACTGAGTTTGTTTCTCGTGGATGATTTTGATTCAATTCCTTCCCAGTTTATTATCTGGATGGAATTTCCCCAGTTGAGATATTTCCTCCTCGGGATGAGTTTTGTTTGACCGTTTCTCTCCAACTTGTTCTTGGATTGAACTTTGGTCCCCTTTTGTGAGTAATTTTGCCCTGGAATTAAGCTATCATTGTTTGATAGTGGGCACCATTTTCTCCAGCTTGAGTATATTACTTTGGAATTAAGCTATCAGTTAATCGATAGTGGGTAATATTACCAAATTAATCAAGCTCTTTTGCTTGTACTCCTACCCAGTAAATCCGGTAGTCGAGATTTCTTCTTCCTACCCAGTAAATCAGGTAGTTGAGAATTTTTCTGCCCAGTAAAAAGGTAGTGGAGGTTATCCCTATTTATTTTACTCCTATCCAGTAAATCGATAGCCGAGTCCGTTGTTTTCCTACCCAGTAAACAGGTAGTTGATAATTCTTTTCCAACTCATTATTTCTCCATTTTTGGACTCAAATACTTTGTTTGGTTGATATTCCCCGGCAGAGCGTTCACTATTCCTTGTTGAACCCTTTACTTTGATTATATATTATACCTTTCCCCAAAATTGAGTCAGTTATCCAGTGATTTATTTTCCTGGTAACTCTTTTGGTGTCTGTTGTTTTCCCCGGCGGGATTTTCTTCTGTGTCCCCGAGTTTTTGCTTTCCTCTGGTGGTCATGTTTTCCCCACAGAGATCTTGGGCTTGCATATCATATTCATCTCATATCATGTTCTCTTAATACAAAAATTGGGTTTTTTGTATTTAAGTCTCTCCCATCTTGTAGAGATGAAGATGTCAATCTTCATATCTCCGGATTGAAGAAACTTAAATAAGGGCAGCTGTAACACCCTAATTTTTGCACTAATATTTCTTCGCATTTCATCTGCATCTTGCATATAAACAAGATCGCACTGGTTGCACGATTCTTCTCGGGTTAGGATTATGCCTCGCAGGGGATCACCGTTGTCTTTAATTGTTTTATTTGATTGTGTTTACTAACCATTATCAAAATCCAAAAATATTTTGTTTCCTTTTGCTAACTTTTTTTTCCAGGAAGAGGAACCATATAAAAATGTCAAAAATAGTAGTCCTGCAGCTCGAGTAAATTTCACAAAAGTCGAAGACGATCCGCAAATAATTCAAAATTATCAGATCAAGGATTTCCCAAGTTAATTGATTCATTCAAAGGATCTCCAAGGTTCACGTGTTTATTTCTTCGACGTACACAAGAATCGGGCCGAAACAACCAAGCAGCTATTTTTGAACAAAAAATTCAAAATTCAGCTTGGTTAACCGGTTAACCAAATGGTTAATCGGTTAACCAGTGCGAAATTTGAATTTTTTATTCAAATTCAGCACCCTTAGATCATTGATTTAATTGGAACATTCTAGATCCATTGGTTTCTGATTTCTCTACATCACTTTGATCATTTCCTACCATAAACCCTCACTAATCACCACTCTTTTCCATTTCCCACCAAAATTCCAATTACCAAACCTAAATTCAAATTACCAAAGCAAGCTCCATTCCACCAAATTTCCATACCTAAGGCCTTTAAATAGGACCTCAATTTCATTCATTCCACAAGCTTTTGATAGCCACAAAACCTCTTGCAAAATACTCCCCCAAACACCAAAATTCTACAAAGCTCATCTTTCTTTCTTTTGAAGTTATCAAGAATTCACATTGAATTCTTGATTAACTTGAGCTAGACCTTCATCCTTTCATTCTTTTGCTCATCAATTTCAGTAGATCTAAGCCTGTGTTGGTTCAAATTTGAAGAAAAGCTTTTGGTAATTCATCTTCCTCCATAAACCCATATTCACCATCAACATTCAAGATGTAGATCTTTGGTGCTCTTGTTTCTAGATCATTTGGATCTTAATTTGTTGTTTGATTGCAGGGATTCCACTGTATTTTGGTTTTAAAATTCGTGCAAATTCAGATCATGATCATCCAATGTTTGAGAAAAGGTTTCAAAATGGATCATGCTGAATTTTCTGCATTTTTCAGCATCTGGTACAGCGTTAACCGGTTAACCATTTGGTTAACCGGTTAACCAGTTTAAAAATAGCGTAAATTGTTCAAAATATGCTTGCGTTAACAGATTAACCAATTGGTTAACCGGTTAACACAAGTCATAATGCTGTTTTTGGCTTGTTTCAAGTCCCTTTTTGGTTCCTCTTTCTTCTTCTTCTTCCTCCCTTTTATTTTTATCTTGGGAAGTATTTTTGGGAATAGTTCCTCCTTAATTTCAATGGACTTTGGGTGTAGATTAGAGTAGTTAATGTTCATTAATTCAAAACTACCTTTAAGTGGATTATTCAATTCATTTAAGGTACTTTGCATTAGTGATACATTTTCATGCTTGAATCCACCAAGATGAGTGATTGAACTTAAGGAAGGAAGAATACCATAAGTACGGCTCAATTTGGTATTCATCTTTAGTTTTGTGCGGTATCGCGTTCGGATAACGATTTACATATCGTTTATCTCGCATGCATTAGCACTAACATTATGCACCTTAATTGGTGGTGGCCGGCCTCATTTGTAGGGTAATTACTTCGTAAATCACTCGGCGATTGCTTAACATAGACCTAAATGTGTCCCGACTTCGAAATAAAAATTTAATTGGGTACTTACACTTTCGTAGACCGGATCTCTTGTTGATCGCGTAATCCCAAAGTGGTTAATCATATTGCATCAAGAATCGAGACTTGTGAATTTTTGATGCGTAGGTGCTTTGGGTCTCTCAATCGCCTTTCAAATTTCATTGAATTCGGTTCGGTTTGCCTTGATTAATCACTATAGTGTAAGATGCTAAGCGGATCCGGTTGTCTCCGATTTTGGTTACTTTCCTTTTGGTTGTGGTTGATTAAGTTCACCATACCATTATTATATGAATATTATTATACTATTACTACTATTAATATTTTAGATTCTTGCATTTTTATTTCTTTTGTTACTAACATTTAATTTCTTGCACTATTATTACCTTTATTTTATTTTGCTTTATTCATCCATATCATGTTTATTATTTGCCTTTATTATTTGTTGATTGATCTTCTATTTGTCCATTTGGACACAAAAAAATTAATAAAGGATTAAACCTCTAAAAAACTTGTGACTTTAATTTGAGGACTATTGGTTACTATCCTTAGCATTTGGAGTGGAGATTTGGATTTAGATTCTTAGGACACCTCCTTTGCTTTGATCTTCAAAAAGTTGGATTTAGCCTTTATTTGGCCATTTGCTAGCTTAGAAGTATGGAATTCTTATGCTCATAATTTGGAATGTCATCAAGTTTGGTTAGATCTTTCTTCCCTTATCTCTTTATTTTATTTTCTTAGGGTAGTCACTTCATCTCCTCCCACTTCTTAAATTTTCAAATCTTCTCCCTATTTTCAAATCTTCTTTGTTTTCAAACTTCAAACATTTTCATAAATCAAACCTTGACTTAGGTCAAGCGTTTTTCCCCTTTTCATTTTATTTTTCTTAATAAATGTTAATCCATGTAAGCATATCAAAATTCTCTTCTCAAAGACTTTAAAAAATACAAAACTCACTCAATTGTTTTTGTGCCTTTGCGCACTTTTCTTTTCATATGTTTAGATATGATTCATTCTTTCTAGCGGAATTATTCGCTAAAGAATGACGACTTATCTCTACATTTTAAAATCAATTTAACCCATTGTTTCTTTCCAAATTTTGTACCACGAACTACGAGGTTTTGATCTCGCATTGCACTTTGTGGGTACGTAGGCATGAGGCATTAAACCTCTTCAAACACAAAAATATAAAAAAACGTTTCTCTTCTCATCTCTCCTATCTCTTTCAAACAAACCATTTTCAAACCAAAAGCGGTAAATTTTTCAAAGGGCTCCCGTGGAGTACCACGAACATTTTGGGTGCGTAAAACCTTCCCATTGTGTAACCTATCCCCTTACCCGTTTCTCTGATGTGTTTCTTTAGCTTTTTGCTTTTAGATTCATTAGGTTTTATTCGCTCTTTTTCCCTTTTCCTCTTAGAATAAAATAAAAGCGCGGTGGAGACTCTGTTTACCTTGAGTTAAGTTAACTAATAGCTTACACTCATGATTTTACCGCTACAACATGATACACAAAGAAGTTGAGTGCTATGTGGACGACATGATTGCCAAGTCCCGAGACGAAGAAGAGCATCTAGTTAATCTCAAAAACTATTTGATAGATTGATAAAGTATAGATTGAGGTTGAATCCAAACAAGTGCACTTTCGGAGTGCGTTCCAGTAAGTTGCTGGGTTTCATTGTTAGTTAAAGAGGAATCGAGGTAGATCCTGCAAAAGTAAAAGCAATACAAGATATGCATGCACCGAAAATAGAAAAAGAAGTGTGTGGGTTTTTAGGGAGATTGAACTATATTTCTCGATTTATATCTCATCTAACTGCCACATGCGAGCCAATATTCAGACTGTTGAGAAAAGAGCAAACGGTCAGGTGGAATGAGGACTGTCAAAGAGCCTTTGAAAAGATAAAAGAATATTTGCAGGAACCTCCGATTCTAATGTCTCCAGTTCCAGGACGGCCACTTATCATGTACTTGACCGTGCTAGAAGGGTCGATGGGGTGTGTTCTAGGCCAACATGACGAGCCTGGTCGAAAAGAGTATGCTATTTACTACCTTAGCAAAAAGTTTACCGACTATGAATCCCGTTATTCACTACTCGAGAAAACTTGTTGCGCTTTGGTATGGGCTGCTCGCCGACTGAGGCAGTACATGTTAACTCATACCACATTGTTAATCTAAAAAATGGACCCCGTCAAGTATATTTTCAAGAAACCAGCATTAACCGGAAGGGTTGCAAGGTGGCAAATGATCTTAACAAAGTATGACATACAATATACTTTCCAGAAAGCCATCAAAGGAAGTGTATTGTCAGATTATCTTGCACAACAACCACTTGAAGACGACTATCAGCCAATGAAGTTTGATTTCCCTGATGAGGACATCGTGTACCTCAATGCAAGAGATTGCGAGGAACCTCTTCCGCAGGAGGAGCCAGACCCTGAATCCAAATGGAAGCTGATGTTTGATGGGGCAGTCAATATCAACGGACGTGGAGTTGGTGCCGTTCTTATCACTCCCGAAGGTGTTCACTTTCCCTTCGCTGCCAGAATCACTTTTAGCTGCACCAACAATGAAACGGAATACGAGGCGTGCATAATGGGAATAGAGGAAGCTATTAATCTTTGGATTAAGACCCTCGATATATTCGGAGATTCAGCCCTCGTTATCAATCAGATTACCGGCAAGTGGTATACACATCAAGAACACTTAATTCCTTATAGGGATTATGCCAGAAGACTGTTAACGTTCTTCACAACAGTTACGCTTCAATACATACCACGAGATGAGAATCAATTTGCCGATGCATTGGCTACACTCTCTTCGTCCATCAAAGTCTTGTGTTGGAACTATGTGACCAGGATTGACGTTTCCAGGCTTGACGCACCTGCTTATGCTTTCTTTGTAGACGCAGTGTCTGATGAGAAACCTTGGTATTTTGATATCAAGCTTTTCCTGAAAAAACAAGAATACCCACCTAGGGCATCATCCAATGACAAGAAGACTTTGAGGCGACTTGCTGCTAGCTTCTTCTTGAACGCAAATGGGGTTTTGTATAAGAGGAATTTTGACATGGTCTTGCTCAGATGCATGGATAGACACGAAGCAGACCTGTTAATACAAGAAGTCCACGAAGGATCTTTCGGTACTCATGCAGGAGGACATGCAATGGCTAAGAAGTTATTGAGATCAGGGTATTATTGGCTAACAATGGATGCAGACTGTTGTTCATACGCCCGTAAATGCCACAAGTGCTAGATTTACACAGACAAAATGCATGTTCCTCCAAGCCCGCTCAATGTCATGTCATCTCCTTGGCCCTATTCTATTTGGGGCATTGACATGATCGGGATGATAGAGCCTATTGTTTCAAATGCTCATCGTTTCATCTTGGTCGCGATTGATTACTTCACCAAGTGGGTTGAGGCAGCATCTTATGCCAATGTCACTCGTCAAGTGGTAGCCAGGTTTCTGAAAAGAGACATCATTTGCAGATACGGAGTTCCCGAGCGAATAATTACTGATAATGGTTCCAACTTAAACAACAAAATGATGGCAGAGTTGTGTCGGGACTTCAAGATTCATCATCACAATTCTTCTCCTTACCAGCCAAAGATGAATGGTGCGGTAGAGGCAACTAACAAGAAAATTAAGAAGATTGTGCAGAAGATGGTTGTCACTTACAAAGATTGGCATGAGATGTTACCATTTGCACTGCATGGGTACCGAACGTCGGTCAGGATGTCAACTGGGGCAAATCCTTTCTCATTGGTGTATGGCATGGAGGCAGTCTTGCCTGTTGAGGTAGAAATTCCTTCATTGCGTGTAATGATGGACGTGAAGCTTGATGAGGCTGAATGGGTACGTGCCCGATACAATCAGTTGTGCCTAATTGAGGAAAAGAGATTAGCGGCTACCTGTCATGGTCAGCTTTATCAGAGGAGAATGAAGCGAGCATTCGACCAACGAGTATGTACTCGAGAGTATCAAGTAGGCGAACTTGTGCTCAAGAGGATCGTTCCTCCAGGTTCAGATCACAGGGACAAGTGGACCCCAAACTACGAAGGCCCGTTCATAGTAAAGAAAGTTTTCTTAGGTGGGGCGCTGATGCTCACCTCTATGGATGAAGACGATTTCGAGTCTCCTGTTAACTCGGACGTAGTTAAAAAATACTTCGCATATAAAGACCCACTAGACACAAAAACATAATTAAAGTCCAGGCAAGAAAAGGGCATCCCGGCGAGCTAAAAAATAGAATAAAAAAGCTCGGGCAAAAGTTAGGGAAAATAAATGAAAAAATGTACACCCGCTGAGTTGAAAAGCCACATCGGACAGCTCAGGCAAAAAAGGGTATCCCGGTGGATTGAAAACCCGAAAGGGCGACCCACGCAAAACAAGGGAAAAAACGAACAACTGTGATCTGGGTAATCTGAACCAAATCACCATTTTATGCAGTCTGACAATATCATAAGGATAGGAATCAGTCCCCTCATCTTCTTCGAAAAGCAAAGGCAAGAACAGAAAGTCTTGAAGACATGATGGTCATAGCAAGAAGGAAACTCATTGGAATGTCGTGTACATTGCCATTAGGATATTTTCTTTTCTCAATTTTATGGTAGCTACCTCTTTCCAGGTAGTTCCTTCCTGATGTAAAACTTTGCCTATTCAGAGGCCATTTAATAAATGAATATTCAGTCCAAAGCCGTGTTGCGTGGTGTTTACTTTGTTTGCAAAAATGTCCCGGATTTTTGGCAAAAAGAACATTGCATATGAAACATGTTGATTTTTCTGAAAATAATTGAAATGACAGGGAAACAATTAAAAATCTTTGAGTGTCGGGTGATAATGAATGAACATATCATACCACACAAATCCCCGGGGCACCTGTGTGTATACTGTTATTGCAGGTTATGCAGGGCGATGCTGCGTTTCCCCAAGCAGAGAGTGCTCCCCAGCAGAGCCATAGTAGTGGATTCCATAGCATATTTCAAATCTAATCAAAGATAATTCCCTCCCCAAGTGGTGGTTGTTCTTTAAAAGAAAGACATGATTTCCCAGTAGAGGTCAGATGGAATCATCCCCAGCTGAGCTAGAGCAAGTGGGAACCTCAGCGGAGTTTTGAGCCCAAGTGAAGAAAGTTGAGGCGGGCGAAGACAATTTGACTGAATATTCCTCAGCCGGGTTAGGAGATCGTCTCTTCCTCGAAGTTCATATTTGGTATACCATCATTGAGATATCCCCAGCGGGACCACCAATTTATTTTTGGCCGGTGTGATAGGGTACTGCAGACATTTGCTCATCAGTCAATTTTTGGCCAGGAGATCTTGATTATTTCCCCAGCAGAGTTCCAGGGTAATCGAACAATTCTTCTCTCCAAGCGGGTTATTTTCCACAGTGAATTCCCTGTAGGCAGCTGAAGGCCTTACTTCCCCACAGAGTTAGAATTGTCTGAATTCTGTCCCCAACAAGGGTTATTTGACCAAGCAGTTTCCCCAGCGAGCAACTGAGTGCTTGTTTCCCCAGTAAAGTCCCTAGCTAGGGTCTGCATTCCTCAACACTCGTCTGTGTGTAACCCCTGTTTGGCGCTCGATACTTGCTTGTGTTTGGAATTTTGGTTGGTTTCTCATGTGCATTCTCCAGCACTCGTCTGTGTTTGTCATTTGCTCGAAGCTTGTTTGATACTCGTCTGTATCCCCCCCACACTCGTCCGTGTCGACTTATATCCGTGTGAATGTTGATTTGATATTTGTTTTGGTACTCGTCTGTATTGCTGCTCCAAACGCTCGTCTGTGTTGGATTTCTGGTATTCGTCTGTATCAGTGGCTGATATTCGTCTGTATCATCGCCCGAAATGCTCGTCTGTGTTTCTTAGATCATCGTCTGATATTCGTCTGTATCATTGACTTTTGGCACTCGTCTGTGTTCTCTTGATGATTATTCGATACTCATCTGTATTGAAGAGGTTTGAAGTCCTGACGGTTGGATTAAACGTCAAAATGATCATCGGTCCTGGCGTAACAGGTTTATCCGAAGGAGGTTTGTCTGTCTCAAGCATCGCTCATCTGTGCAAGATTTGTGAAGAGGGTTCGTCAAATCCTAGTGTTGCACCTGGCGTAACAGGTTTTCTCAAAGAAGACTCGTCTGTCTTAGCCCATATATCCACGAATAATATATGAAGAGGGTTCGTCTATCCTGATTATGCATGTTTATCCCACAGACTTAAGTGCATCACCGGTCTTGGCGTAACAGGTTTGTTCAAGGGGGACTCGTCTGTATAGGTTTTTCTATCCAAAGTAACAATGCAACTTGGAAGGAGCTCGTCTGCTTTCTCCCCACTTCCTTCGCTAAAGCGTCATTTGGTTGGGTTTATTTCCCATTTCTTGCATTCTCCAACAGAGTGCAAATTTCAGGTCTTCTTGGTATTCAACCACAGTTCATCTTGAATGGTCGATAGTCGTGCTACCGTCCTTTTTAGATTAACAATTGCTTGAATAGGGGCAGCTGTAACACCCCAAATTTTCCATCTCCTGTTTAGCATCATTATAATATCATATTCATCATCAGCATGTCATGTCCTCAGCATGTTTCATAGAAAAATGAATCATGGAACTCGCATATTCTGGCATAAGGCATGTGATCAATCATCAGGGATATTCAAAGCTCCCATGGCATATTACAAGGTTGACGGCAGGGTCAAATCCTAAAGAAAGGATTGAGGATCAAAATCAGATCAAAGCGATTGGCACCGACTTATTCTTGAAGGTTCCCACCAAAATGAGGGAAATTCAAAATTTATTGGCGTTAACCGGTTAACGGATTGGTTAATCGGTTAACGGCAACGAATTTTGAATTTCCAGCAGCAATTCAGCATGTGTGATTTTTGTTCCAATTTCTAATTTTCTTATTTTTATTCATCTTGATTTAATTGGAAATTAAAAGGAAGGATCTAGAGCACTTGTCCAAGCCTAATCCCATTGCAAAGTCTTAATCACACTACCCAAACCATAATTTTGGATCCCAAGCCTAATTTTTGGGCCCCAAACCTAAACCATATTTAATCATTTCTCTCCAAACCAAAGGGACCTCTCCCTCATTTTTCACTCTCATTTCTGAATTTTCACTCTTCTCACTCACAATTCTCTCAATTTTCTCTCCCAATTTTCCAAATCACTCAAAGTTCCTCTTTGAAGATCACATAACCTTGCCTTGAGGTGTGTAGATCTTGGAACTAGACCTTCATCCATAACTTCATTGCATCTTTTTGCTGGTTTTAGTGGTGATTCAGATCTGGTTTGGGATCTAGAAGTGCTTTTGGATCCAAAATTCTGCATCAAGAGCTTGTTCTTGCATTTATTTTGCAAGGAGTGTGAAGTTTAGCACCAGATCTTCAAGGCTTTGCGCGAGATCTATCATTTTCAGTTTGATCAACAATTACCAAAGCATACCTCAGCTTTGTAGGTTGGTTAATTTCAGATCTAGCTCTGTTTTAGCTTATTTGCATGCTTGCGCTTTAGATCCGCCATGTGTTTGCGTATTTGCTTGTGTTGATTGAATTGATTGATTGATTTGTGACCGGATCCATGTATTAATGTTCATAAGCTTCATGATGCCATTTAATGTGAATTGATGCACTATTTTCATGTCCAAATGCTTGCTGGTCTGGTATAAGATTATTTGGAAAAGCTGGTTGTGAGTTGATTTTTGATGGATTGGTTAACCGGTTAACGCA
This sequence comes from Lathyrus aphaca, assembly GCA_963966055.1. NCBI lineage: Eukaryota > Viridiplantae > Streptophyta > Magnoliopsida > Fabales > Fabaceae > Lathyrus > Lathyrus aphaca. The sequence continues at coordinate 171,211,986 of OZ014523.1, forward strand.
CCTGAATTGTGCTGTGTTTATGCAGGTTTTGACATGGTTAACCGGTTAACGCTTTGGTTAACCGGTTAAAACTGAAGCAGTGAGCCATTTTTGCCTTATTTCAAGCATGTTTGATCCCCTTACTTGTTTTAAATGCCATGGATCATTGTATGATCATTGAATATGATTGTTTGGGTGATTTTCTTGCTGATTGATGCATGCTTCCGTGTTCTCGACGCGTAAATGTTTGTTTGTGCTATGTTTGGCATTATTGTTTGATCTTGGTGTGGTGTGAGCTTTGAGCATGTCATTGCCATGATTTTCTTGATGAACTTGTTGGAATTTTGCTAACATTTCAGGGGCTTATAGTAAGTGAAGTGTGGATGTTCATCCACATTTCAACTTTTCATCCTTCTCTCTTTTTAAGTTGCTTTCTCTTGGTGTTTTGATGTGCCTTATGCCATCATGTTTTTCAATTATTTTCTTCCCCCTTTAGGAGCAACTTATCTCCTTTAGAGGAGTAAGTTGCTTTCTAGCTCTTGCTTCCTCTTCTTCTTTCTCTTCTTTGGTTTCTTTTCTTCCTTCTTCTTCATTAGGATAGTTGAAACCTCATTAACCTTAGGACCACTTTTGCATGCTAACATTAGGATTAGTCTTTCCCCATTTTAGACTTTTACCTTTTTGCTCCTTTGGTTTCTTTCTCTTCTCATCTCAAAACAAAAATCTAAAAAAATTAATAAAAAGAAGTGACTTCTTGTGTAATAGCCTTATTCCATGGGGGCATATGTATTCATTCCATCTTGGAATAGTGCATTTGTCTAGCATGATGCACAAGTCGAATCATGAAGTCATCTTCATCAAGAAAAACCCTAAAATAAACTTCTTTATTTTTAATCACTAAAACACTTAATAAATTCAACAAGTCAATGAATTTAGGCCCTTGCCTTTGGAAACAAGTCTTGGATATGTTCTCCTTGCTTGGTGTGCTTGTTCTATTATTCCATCTTGGAATGTAGTGACAAGTACACATCCCATAGAAAAGAGATTGAGTTCATTCTCTTGTGCCACACCAATAAAAAGCTCTACAAAATACAAACAAACAATAATCGTCTTTCCTTCGGGAATTCTTTTCTCATCTCCTTCGATTCGTCCGCGAACTTGCTTCTTCTTGTCATTCTGCAAGACGGTAACGAACTCGTCGTCCGAGCCTGCAACACCTGAGCATTGACATAGGCAGTTCAAGCCTTAAGACACAGGCAATCTTTTTCACCCCTAGTTAGGGGAACTACGGCGTCTCTGACCCTCATTGTCCAGATGAGGTACGTAGGCAGCGGGGTAGGGCCCGTTCGAGCACAATCTTTATTTTCCCTACATTTTTCCTCTTTGTTTTATCTTCAGTTCTTTTCTTATTCCAGTTTCATTTTCATTTTTGCAGCAGCTTTCATCCCCTCACCCTTTGAAACAGTTTCTTTGCGAGCGTGGGTCCCGTCGGGTACGTCGGACGATCTGGGGTGCTAATATCTTCCCAGGTCGTAACCGACTCCCGAACCCAGTCTCTTTGGTTCGCAGAACCTTTGTCCTTCCTTTTCTTTTTCTTCTGGTTTGTGTAGCATTACCATTCCCGTTCCTTCGGGATAAAAATGCCTGGCTGGCGACTCTTTTCTTTTCCGCGCCACTTTCGCGTTTGTACCAGGATGGAAATCCGGGGAGCGACACTTTTTAAGGGTTTTTTTTTATGAATTTGTCACAAGGAAGTGAGTTCAAAATCTTTTCCATGGAATGTATACTGGCTACTACATTCCAAGATGGAATAATAGAATAAGCACACCAAGTAAGGAGAATTTATCCAAGACTTGTTTCCAAGGATTAGGGTCTAAGTTCACTAGCTTGTTGAACTTACTACATGTTTTGGTAGCTTTTGTGCAGAAATTCCTTTTATGTTTTCTTTGTGAAGATAGTCTCGTGATCAGAATTGTGCATCATGTTAGACAAGCCCATACTATTCCAAGATGGAATGAATATGAGTGCCCCATGGAATAAGTCTATACACAAGAGGCTATTTCAATTCTTTATTAAGTGTCTTTTGGATTTTGTTTGAAGATGAGAGAAGTAGACTCAAATGGAGAAAGGACAAAACTAAGGGGGACTAAGACACAACCCTAAGTCATTAAAATGGTGTTCCTAATGGTTATTGAGGCTTTTCTAATCCTAAAGAGCAAAAGGAAAAGAAAGAATAAAAAGGATGCAATTTACTTCCTAAGGAAGTTAAGTTGGTCCTAGCCAAAAGGGAAATCCTACCAATCACAAGTATAGAGGTAAAAATCAAATTAAAGGCATAAAGAAAATGCATAAAAATAAATAAAAGGATAAAGGGTAAGGAAACATACCTTTCCCTCCCTACAAAACAAATATTAGTGTTGCATTTTATTTAAAATAATAAGAAAACACACAACAATTAAATCCTAATAAATCTAGGACTCAATCTAAACTCTATCCTAATTAAAAAAATGCTAAAACAAAAATTCAGCACCTATTACAGCTCCTAAACACACAAACAGCTAAGAAAGCAATGCAATACACAAGGCATCTTTTTACAGCCCACAATCAGCATGGGAACATAGGTGTAAAAAAGTCATATACATCATGCAAACACACATTTTACAGCTACTGCACTAAGAAACAGCTATGAAAACATGGGGCAGAATTTGTCATTTTCATTTATATGCATAAAGTGAATGATAAACAACACATTAATGTCAATTAACATGGATCTACATACATCGCAAAATGGATTCAAACATATGAATTTGTTTACATTATTTATTTTGTTAAAAGGAACAATGATCAACAAGAACGACCACACTTTTCCATATTGCACAAATGAGCATTTATCATGAAATTGAACAAGTATCACTACAAGCATCAATTATGACACATGCATGGCATAAAAATCAGAATTGAACTCATGTCAAGAAGTGATCCATTAAGCACAAGAAGTATGCATGAACATGTGAAACATTTAATCACTTTTAAGCAAAAATCCACACATGACACTTAATCATGTAATCAATCCAACAAGCAAGGATCATAATCATGAAACACAAATAAATTTTAAGCAAGCATTTGACATGTGAAACAAGTGATTAAAGAATAGCAACACACATCAAGAATCAATCATATCACATATGCATATTTAATACAAAACATGGAAAAGTGAATGGAATCATGTTGAAACGACTCGAAACAAATGAATTGGCTACTGGAAATAGACCTAAACATTCCCTAAAATCAATACCTAAGCATACATGAACATTAGAGGCACAAGGAAGCAAGAACAAGCAAGCAAATAAGCTAGAAACCCAAAATCCAACAGCCTTAACTGGTTAACCAAATCCGTTAACCGGTTAACGGACCTAAAATTGCAGTATTTTGGCCAAAAACGCACGTGTTAACTGGTTAACACAGAACAGAAAGTGAAAATCTATTTGGAAATAAGTGCTTTTGGCCACAATCCTACGTCTAAACATACCTAACACACACATGAACATGTTAACACGAATTTCTACTCAATTATGGTTTATTAGCACATGCTAAAACCTATAACAAGCTACAACCTAGCTTCTAATCCATTAAAATCCACAAATCGCAAGCAAAACGTAACGAAAACGTATTCAACCACAAGTAATACGAAAAGCGCTTAAGGAATGCCAAAATGGCGAGATGAAGAGAATAACTTAAAGCAAGCATGGTTTTAGATCACCAACATACAAAGCGGAGAAGTGCTTCGGTAGAGGTTGCAAGAATTGGAGCTTGATCAAAGAGAAATCCGAAGAATCTGTGAATATGCAAAATAAATGCGTTCTTGATACTTGAGACTTCTTGCACTTCCGATAAGTCGAAATCTCACCCAAAACTAATAGCTTCTTTTTCTACAATGCCCAAATCAATGGAGGTTAGAGGCTAAGCTTTAAGATCTTCAAGTTTCAATGTGAAACTTGAAGAGATTATTTGAAAAAAGCTTTGGTGAAAAGGGAAATGGAGAAAAAATGAGAGAGAAAAGTGATTCTAGAAGTAAGAATTGTGAAATTATGAGAGTGAACCCTTTGCATTGAAGTAATTAATGATTATATAAGGGCTAGGATTGGAGCTAGGTTTGGGAATGGAGTTAGGTTTAGGAATGGAGTTAGGTTTGTAGTTAGTTAGGGTTAGGGTTGGAGAGGGAATATTCCTTGGAGTATTCCTTGGAATACTCTAGAAGGTTGTAGAATATGGTAGAAGCATCCAAGGGAAATGGTGTGGAATTAAAGTGGAAAAATAAGAGGGGAAAGAATGAAAGGAACTGTGGAAGGAGAGTGGAGGGAAAATGGAGGGAAAGGTAAAACCAACCACTTTTCAAATGATTTTTCCCAAAATCCACCACCGTTAACCGGTTAACCAATATGTTAACCGGTTAACGGACTAAAAATCCCAATTCTTTGTTTTCTTGGAAGGCCTTCTCATGGAATTGATTCGTATTATTTTTGTAGTGTCTTTTCTTCTCTTGGGCCCGAATATCCGTGGATTTGGAAGGGACTCGCGTAGGGTCATCATTATGGTCATAGAAGGCAACAAATAAAGGATATCTTAACAATTCGAAGGGACTATCATCATATTCGTAGGGACAAGATCATTTATTCGAAGGCAACTTTGAAGGGACAACGAGGGACTATGATCTTTTATTCGAAAGGCAACTATGATGAGTTATATTTCTTAGGAAACAAGTTAAGATACCCCTACATTTGAGGGACTTGACCATATTTCATAAGGCAACAAAGAGAGGTTACCCTAGAGGTGTGAGTGTGCAAGTGTATTAAATTCAATTATTTTAGTCTTGGAAATTAAGGTTTGCTAACGGTTGATTTTAGTCTTACCATACAATCCTATTAAGCATACATCTAACATTTTATAATGTGGAAAATAAACCCTAATTTAAATTATTACATCGATTTAGGAGAGATACATAAATAACAACCTGACTGAAAATGTAAAGTGCGGAAAGTAAATCTAAGTTATTACAAGGCTTTAGCAGTTACATTATTTAAGAAAGAAAACCGGGCGAGAAAAATAAATCTACTTATTAAAAGTTTTCGTGTAACCTATACAATTATCCTAAGAAATAAAATCGAGTAGAAAAATATGAAGGAAATAAAAGTTTCGGATATCAATTAATTGATTTTTTTATTAAAAAGATAAATGTTTGATTTAAAAGAATTAATTTGATAAAAATAAATCTAATTTGATTGAATTATGTGAAAAAAATATTTTTTGGCATTTTATAATTTTTTTGAAAAAACATTATTAGGTTACCTATTTTTCTTGTTGGTTAAAAAAATTAATTGAATTAAATAATTAATATTAATGAAAAAGAAAAGAAAAAACAAATAAGGAAAAACAAATAAAAAAGAAAGAAGAAAAGAGGTCAAAATATAGAGGGAGGGACGGTGGGAATAGTCCTTTAAGTTCAATGGTCCATTCAATTTGGTCTAAAATTGCTTCTAGCTAGGGTTCCCCAAACTCACGACCTTGAACCCTAACAATGGAAATTCATGATTCTTGCACCTAAACTCCAATTGGATGGCCCATATAGCTTGCAAATATCATAAGAAACATAAATATGCAAACAAATTAGATGTATTATGTGTAAAAGTATGAAATTGAAAAATTGAAAAATAAACCAAAAAATATATTCGGTTATGGCATTGTAAGAGTCATTGGAGCAAGGTGATGATTGGGATACCTTGAGAAGGACTGTAACCCTAAAACCGAATCCTACTTGCTCTTGAATTTTTTTAAGTTTTTGTGTGCTCTCTTTGATCAAAATATTTGTGTCCTTGCTATCTGAAGGTGTTATGTATTTATAGAGGAAGGATTTGTGGGCTTGGGTTCGATTTATTTTTGGATGATAGGATTTGATTGAAATTTGATTTGAAAACTTTCTATTTTGGTCATATTTGGATCAAATATTATGTAAATAAATCTCATCTTGTTTTGCACGAATTTTGGATCAAATATTATGTAAATAAATCTTAATATCTGATCCTAAAATAGTCCAAATATCAAATCTTTGATTTTTCATATTTATTTTTATTAAAATTGAATTTAAATAAATTAAATCCATTAAAATATAAAATAAATAAAGAAAAATCAGAAAATATGACTTAGGGGTCGTGGACTATCTTAAGATTAAGTTTGGATTGTGAAAAGATAGGCCCATTTGGCACAAACTCAAGTTTTGGTCATTATTTGCTTTATGCACATCCTCAATTTTGCTCAACTTTAACAATGCACAACTCTCTCAAGTTTCATCCCATGAATGTGTTCTTGGACATTTTAGAAAGCTTGAAGTTTCCTTTAATCACTCCTTTTGGTCCCATATCAATTTGATCATCCATGTTCAAGTTATGAACTTTTGAATAAGTTGACTTTTTGTTGACTTTTTAGAGGACCTATAATGTCTTGGCCCATATCTCTCAAATGAAGCATTTCTCGCCTTAGCTTTTGAGTCCCAAAATTGTAAAGAATTGAATTTCCTTCAAAATGAGTTCTAGATGGGAAATTTCTGATGAAGCATGTGAAATTTAGGTCTGGTCAAAGTTCAGTTGACTTTCTCCTTAAGAACCCCTAATAAGCAACTTTTGCCTTGTGATGAATTTGAGGTTTTCTTGATGAATCATGATTAACCCTTGATCAAATGATGAATCTTACTTCATAATCTTGATGTTGACCAAAAATATTGAAGTTTGATTATATGTTGGCCGCAGTTGACTTTTTACCCAAGTTAACTGATTATTGATCATCTGAACATCTAACTGACCAAACTTGTTGGGCATGTATTGAAACTTGACATGAGGATCCTCTTAAGTATATGGTGTAAACACCCCAAATTTGCCCTCACCCAATTCACACCATGGCTTGTGATCATTTCATATGCATAAACTCAATCATACCATCTCATACCACATTTTTGATTCACTGCATAGGTTCTAAGTCATCTACATCTAGGGTTTGTGATCTGAGCAATCCAAGGGCTTTTTGAGCCACTCCAAAGGTCAACAATCACTTCAAATAGGTCTATGTGTGTTCAAGTATCATATTATACCTTCTCATAGTCAAGAATGGCAAAGAATCACAAGAACTGGAAATGGTGTGGAAGCAGAGCCAGGCTTGACTACACAGATGACCTAGAATTAGGGTTTTGGTTTCAGAGGCCATAACTCCAAATTTTTTGGTCATTATTGTTTCTATTGGTCTCTATATGGTATAGGGAGTATGCATATCAATTTTCATGAAGAAATTCCATAGGGAAGTCATCTGATCAAGAGTTGACTTTTCAAGCAAGTCAGTGCAAAATCAGGGCATCTGAGGCCCCCAATGACCCAACCATAGGGAATTCTTCATCATTTTGATTGTATATGATCTTTATTTGATCATGGGAAATGTTGGAAGTTCACAAAATTGAAGAATTTCAAGTCTTTTGCAAGGTTGACTTTTTGGGCAAGTTTGACTTTTAATGAAATTGTCATTTTAGGCAACTTTTTCAACCTTTACTTTTTGATTCAAAAAAAGCTTCAAATGGAAAAACTTTGGTCATGAAAGTTGTAGAATAGATCTTTCCCTTTTCAAAAAGTACAAGAACATGACCTAATTCATTTTTGATCAAAAGTTATGGCTTGTCAAAGTTGGCTAAAATCACAAATTTTCAAAGTTTCTACCAAAGAGGTATTTTGCAAAATGACTTGATTAAGTGTTCTAAAGCTATCAAATGGACTTCTAACCCACACAACATGATCACACAACATTCAAAAATCAGAATGGGGCAAGGAATCATATGTTTTATGGCTTATGGAGCAAGACTTTTTCATAAGGATCAAAGGCAAGCCAAGTTGCAAAATCCATCATAGCTTCTCATCCACTTGCTGCCTAGTTTGCTGAACCATCCTAGGCCTTTTCCCTCATCATGCTGCGCAGCACACCCTCCTTGTACTAGGCTAGCAAGTGACCCATGCTTCTCTTACACAAAGTTGACATTTTTGCAAAAGCACACATCACATCTTCTGACCAATGGGAATTGTTTATACAAATCAATTGCAAGCCAAACATAAGAAGAAGCAAGCCTGAAACCAGCCATAACACAACATTCCCATTTTCACCCTCTTGAGCAAAAGCATTCGAAACTCACAACACAAGCCACAAACACTCAAACAAACTTCACAAACAATCTCAACACTCTTCCCTGATCACAAAGCACCCATCACCATGGCCTGAAACCCACTGAATCAAAAATACGATTCTCACCTCACCTTGAGCAGAACCTCTGCCATCTTCCAAACCAGTCACTTTCAAAGCTTCTCAAGCTTCATTTCTTCATCAGAGGATTCAAAGGAGTGAGTTTGCACCAAGAAACAGCCCAGAAAGCACAGGATCAGAAAGCTCCATCTCAAGTATAGCTCAAGAACAAATTTTCCAGAACTTCATTTTCTTGTTACAAACTGAATCTACATGTTGCACTGATCATCTGGATGTGTTTAGATTTGAAAATAAGTAAGAGATGACCATTTCATGTCTCTCTGAAAGTTTGCCCGTGTTTCACATTTGCCTTCGATTCAAGCTTGTTAATGAAAATAAATGAATTTTGGGAGAGGGGTTAGGTTTAGTTTGAGGGGAAGATCATTTTGGTGGAAGAAATTTCTTGATTAATGACCTGTAGCGAAATCTAGGGTTTTGGTTCGCCGGAGAAGACGACCGGAAGTCTTCTCCGGCCACCTGAAAGTGCTTAACCCTAATCTGTGTAATTAAGGAGATTTGAATTCTGGCCCTTGGATGTGTTGACCCGCGCGCGTTTGGTTGGCCAGGATTCCACCATTTTGCCCTAATCCACGTTGACTTAGTTAATCCCAATTAATTAATTCATAAAACCTGATTTAAGCCAGAAATGATCCTGACCCTTGATTCACGCGCCAAGTCAACAGCCTCCTCCCAACTTTGAATCTGATGCGTTGGATGTGAATACTTCTCATTTTTATTAGTTTTTATTTCAATTTTTCTCATTTAATTTGCACATTTTATTAAAAATAGCAAAACCATTTTAAAAATTCTGAAATTTTTTGTACAAACTTTTATTAATTTTCAGAAACCAAAAACATTTTTATTTTTATTTTTTGCATTGAAAAAATATTTTTAAATCATTTAAAAGTTTATTTTTAATTAATTAATAAGAATTAATTAATTAAAAATACTTTTAGGTATTTAAAAATCACCAAAAAATTCATGAAACATTTAAAAACATTTAGAAACATTGTCCAACCCTCAAACCAAATTTCTTTTTTGATCTTGATGCATTTTGAGAATTTTTCATGGAATTAAAATCATTTTTAGGCATTATTTTGATCCAAACTTCCAAAAATCATTTCTGCCTAACCATTGAGAGTTGGACTTTGATTCTTTTTGCATTGCATTGTGTTTAGCATGTAGTTTGTGAGATTAAATTGGCATGATTTGATCTTTCATTTTCCATTTATTTGGCATTTTTCTTGTTAAAGAACCTTAAAACCCTAGGAAACTTAGAAAATTCATAACCCTAATTAGGTTAAGAGTTGGAACCCCTCCTTTGGGCAGTGAGTTTGTATAGGATTAGGGTTACTTTAAATGCATTTTCAATTTTTTATCTTAAGGTTTGCTTCTGATTTTGGTTTTTGTTTGATGCATTGATCATAAACCCTAATTTGGGTTTCCTTTTGCATTCATCTTGCATTTGCATTCATACCATGACTTGCCATGACATTTTATGCATCCATTTGATTCATTGGGTATCTTAAGACATATTGAAAGCATGTTTGATCATTGCATCATGTATTTGCCATGTTGTATGTCATTTGCATCTCATCACTTTTCATGTATGTTCATGGTTCTAAACTTGCTCCATTTGCATCCATAAGTTTGTATGATCATCCTCATGTCTTGATTCATGTTTGCAGCAACTCATAGCATCATTATCATCTCATATATGCTTCTGGTTTTGGTTTGCACCATGTCATTTCATCTCATTTTGCATTGCATTCCTTTATTAACATTTCAGGTGGTAAGTAACTTTGGGAAGTGGATTTGCCTTCACTTCCCACATTTTCTTTTCATCCCTCTTATGCATCATTGCTGCATTTCACTTTGTGTTTGAGATTGAGCTTGCTCATTCTTCTTCTTCTCACTTTCTTTCTTCAAGTGACTTGTCTTCTTGAATGAAGCAAGTTACTTTGCTTCTCTTTGCTCCTTTCATCTGCTTCCTGGTGGTTCTTTTGAAGATCTTCTCTTGTAAACCTCACAAACCTTAGGAACAACCAAGCATGACAATGATTAGGGTTTTGTTTAGTCTCCCCTCTTAGTTTTACCTTTGTGTCTCTTTGAGTCTTCTCTTCTCATCTCATAATCAAGGACTAAACCCTAAAGGCTTTAAGGCTTTGTGATTAAGTTTATGCCTGCATCCTTCTATTAGGATGGAGTGTATAACTTTAATCCTAAGTGTTAAACCCTTAATGTGTTTAACTCCTTTAATCAATCCACTTAATAATCATCAAGACATCAAGCTTGTAACTTGGGCCTTGCATTAGGGTTCTAATTCTTCCTTAATTGGTTAAGAAGGACTAACCCTAGTGTTAATGGACAAGTCCCCCTCAAGTTGTCTTATAAACCCTAAAAAACACTTCATCATCTCATCATTAACTAAAATCCACTTAATAAAGGCTTTGTTTTGTCATGAGTTTAATCCCTAATCATGGATTAAGTTGAGGAGCTTTCCTCAGCTTAAACATTCTCATCTATTATCCTTCTATTAGGATGGTGTAATGAGTCTGTTTAATCCCTGATTATGGCTTAATCTCATTACTTAACACTAAACAAAAATACCAAAAACATCTAAATAATCACAAGTAGGTTAATGATCTTAATCCTACATCAAAGGTGATTAAGTGTGAGAATCTGACTTCACACTTAAGGTACTCTCATTACCCCTAATCAGAGGGAAGATGTGATGAGTTTACTAACCCTCTTTTCGCCGACCGTTCGCGTCTGTGAGTTTACTCCTATGTGTTCTCACATCCCTCTTTTCGCCGACCGTTCGCGTCTGTACCCTATTTGACCCGGCTTCATCTGGTGGGAGCGACAGCTTGGCGACTCTGCTGGGGACCCTTATACTGCAACCAGGGCTTCTGGTTCTTTTTGTGGGTTCCTCCTAGCGCTTGTTTGATTTGTGTTTACTGGGGTGTTATGTGCTATTTGTGCTTATTTGTATTTGTTCTTTGCTTTATGTACAGTTTGTTTACTGCATTCTTTATAGCTTTACATATATCATACTGTCATACTGTGCTGGCTGGATCTGTTTTGTTGCTTTGGTGGGTGGGTGTTCTACTGAGAGTTGAGGTCCTATACCTGGGACCTGAGTGACACCTAGGCTAGAGTGGTTCATGTTCTTTCCCATTCCATTTCGGTCTGGTGCGGGAATATGAAACACGGTTCAGATATGGGTTTCTTCTTGAGAACTCTGTGCTGCAGATTTCCTGTAGTGCTAGGGCTATCTGGGAAGCCTTCTAAGTCTGGATGACCTTTAGTATTGACCTTCAGAAACTGAGGTGAATTAGAGGAGGATCTTTTATGGTTATTGTAAACACTGTACCTCCGGGTTAGAAGTGTTTACACTTCTCATAACTGATCCGAGTCTGAGGATCCTTGTTTTAGAACATCACCTGTGAGGGGGGTGGGCTGTTTACAGGTTTGCAGGTACCCTCGACCTCAGCATACCCTGTTACTTTGTTTTGATTAAGAGTACTCCATTTTGGAACAGTTCTTGTGATTTTTAACCCTGGACATGTGACTCTTTATTTGAGTCCCCCACCTTGGTTACTGGACTTATGAACCTCCATCTGGATTTCTTGAACATACCTGGACTTATATCAGAGCACTTGATCAGATCCAGCCCAGTCACAAACCTTTGCATATCATTTGCATACATCATCATTGCATCATTTTGACATTTGCTTATTTGTTTTTCAGGGTATCCATCCTTTATTTTTGGCTTGGTTTTGACCCCATCATCAGCATAGACCTATCTTCATCAGTATTTACTTCAGCTATCAGCTACCTGCTTCAGCCACCAGCACCTGCCTGTCAGTGGCCCATCTTCAGTGTTATTCTCCATCATCAGCATCTGTCCCAGCTCTTCTTCAGCAACATGGCACCTAAGAAGAGTAATATCTCCTACCACTTCTTTCAGCCTGAGCTAGCTGACATCAGGAGGATTCAGACCCTGATTACTCCAGACCATATACCACTATTCAGAGAACACTATGGAGGCATACTTGATGTGGTTATGGATTTGGACCCTTCACAGAGGAGCCTGATTCATACTTGCCTGCAGTTCTATGATCCCCCTCTGAGGTGTTTCACTTTTCAGGATTTTCAGTTGGGACCTTTGTTAGAGGAGTATTCATCATTGGTTGGTGTACCTATCAGGGGTGGAGTCCCTTTCAACCCTGAGATGGCTTTTCCAAGTAATGAAGAAGTGGCAAAGGTATTGTATCTGGAACCTTGTCTTATTGGGCAAAATATGACTACTAAGGCTGGAATCTCTGGTTTACATTTGGATTTCTTGATCTCTCAAGCTACCCTGAAGGCATCTTTGGGAGAGTGGAAGGCAGTCTGTGCTTTATTGGCCCTGAGCATATATGGGATTATTTTATTTGCAGATGAGCCTAAGTTTGTTAGTAAGAATGCAATCCATCTTTTCATCCTGAGGAACCCAGTGCCCACCTTACTGGGAGATTTCTACTACTCTGTCCACCAAAGGAATGAAAAGCAAAGAGGAAGATTGGTAAGGTGCTGTGCTCCCCTGTTCCATACCTGGCTGCTCAAGCACTTGCCCAAGACTGATGCATTTCTGAATCCTCATCAGCAGAGGAACTGGGCTAGAAGACTCACTGCTTTGACTTCAGCTGATATCAGATGGTGCACTCAAAGCACCAAAGGCAGGGATATCATTACCAGTTGTGGGCAGTTTCCCAATGTACCCCTGATAGGAGTGAAGGGTTGCATCAACTACAACCCTCTGCTATTCAAAAGACAATTGGGCTATGCATTGGTCCACACTCCTAAGGCACAAGACTTGGCTGAGACTCTTTACTGTGAGAATAAGCCTAATCTGGCTATTGTCAGGCAAGCAGCCTGGGCCTGGGACAATGTTCAGACTAAAGGAGTAACCATTCTGGGGAAGTGCAACAATGTGGCATCAGCACAGTACTATAAATGGTCCCATGCCAGGGCTCAATTTTCTGGGATGCCCTTCACCATGGAGGATATGCCTGGGCCATCCTCAGCACCACCTCCTGTCACTGTCAGTTTGGAGGAGTTTGAGAAATTGAAAGAGAGAAATGAGAAGTTGACTCAGGCTCTACAGAAGACCCTCTGGGAGAGGAGTGATGGTAGGTTGGATATTGAGAGGTTAGAGAAGCTGAGGGTGGAACATCTGGCCAGAATTGAGAAGTCAGAGGATTATATCAAGAAGTCTAGGGCTGGAGAGCAGATCTTGAAGAATGCCTGCAAGGAAGCTCAGTTCCAGAAGGCCAGGACTGATTTATATCTGAAGGAGAGTCAAGCTAGGTGGGTCAGGATCACCGAAGCTCGTACTCTGGAAGATAAGAGGACTCAGGACAAGATTGAGCAGTTGGAAGCTAGTGCAAAAGAGCAACAGGAAGCCCTGCTAGCAGCCCAGAGAGAGATCTCAGAGTTGAAGATTAGAGCTGGAGTGAAGAGGTCAAAGGACCAGAGTCAACACAAGAAGCTAACTGCAACTGTTACTACCAGGAATCTCCTTATCAGGAACCTCACAGAGCGTCCAGCTGATCCTGTGACTGAAGCACTTCTCAAGGAAGTTCAGGAGGATGAGTTTGGTCTTGGTGTCTGACTTTTGCTTGTTGTTGCTTTCATGTACTTTTATTTTATTATGTTGTATTTTGACCCCTCAGAGGGCATGTATTGTAAAAAACAAACTATGTATCATTTGCTTCTTAATATATGTTTCAGTCTGTTCCATCTGAGTTTCTTTCAAGCAACATCAACAGTATCTTCAAGGGTCTGGAAGGGTCAAAACCAAGTGCCAAGCCGGATACCTTGGAAACCAATAAGCATACTGCATTGCATACTAACCCTTGTTTGTTTTGTAGGTTTGTTTTGTTTTTGTTACTAACTCTGTTGTGATCTCAGGAACTATTGCTCGACGTCGGGTGTTCCCACTCAACCGTCCACACAGATATCCAACCCGTAACAACCTTCCGAGTATACAGATGGACCAGGTACAACAGGACCTTACAGAGGTCAGGAACCAAATGGCCAATGAAAGATTGGAAATGAGGGCTCAGATGACACAATTTATGGAGGTGATGAACAATATGGCCCAAAGCCAAGAGAGATTAAGAGCAATGGTAGAGAGGCAGAATCAGGAAGACCCCCATCTAGGGACTGCAGGGACAAGCAACAACGAGAGGGTTCAGCCTCATGTCAACCCCCCTGTATTTGGACCCCACCTTCATCCAGAGATCAATATCCCTGCTAATGTACAAGGGAATGCTACTACAGGCAGAGTGCTGCAGGAAGACCCCCAGGAGGATCAGTTCACAGTGATGGGAGCTGGGGATGAGGCCTATGACAGAAGGCTGGATGAAATTGCTGAAAAATTAAGGTCCTTGGAGTCTCAAAACTCTTTGGGTTTTGATGTTATGGACATGGGCTTAGTGTACGGGGTCAGGATTCCCCATAAGTTTAAACCACCGTGCTTTGAGAAGTACAACGGGACTTCCTGCCCACGGACCCACTTACAATCCTTTCTGGGGAGGCTAAAGGCATATACCACGGAAGAGAAGCTATGGATGTTTTATTTTGAGGATAGCTTAACGGGAGCTTCAAGGGAATGGTACTCCCATCTGACTAAAGCAACCATCAGATGTTGGAAGGACTTGGCAGAAGCCTTCATTAGACAATACCAGTATAATTTGGATATGGCACCCAACAGGACCCTCCTGATGGGGATGTCACAGTCATCCAGGGAAAGCTTCCGAGAGTACGCCCAAAGGTGGAGACATCTTGCTGCTGCTGTCCAGCCACCTATGTCAGAGAGGGAGATGGCTGATATGATTATGAACACCCTCCAAGGAACATACATTGACAGGCTAGCTTCCTTTTCTTCTACCAGCTTCGCAGATGTTGTTATAGCTGGAGAAAGAATTGAGAGCCTGTTAAAGATGGGCAAAATTTCTGACAATGGTGTCAGCTCATCCAGCAACACAAGGAAGCCTTTTGTGGGCCCAAGAAGAACTGGTGAGACCAATGCTATCCATGCCAGCAGGGGCAGACCCCAATATGTTCATAGGTCTGTGGCAGCAGTCACCATTCCCGCTCCAATTCATCCACAACCAGTTTATCAACCACATCAACAAAATTATCAGCAACAAACTCAGTATCCTCCTCAAAGAAACTACAACAACACCAACAACAACAATCAGCAAAGACCGTTCCAACAGAGACCTTCTCAGGCCAATAGGGTGATCGATCCGATCCCTATGCCATATGCCACATTATTGCCACAACTCCTGAAACTCAATCTGGTTGAGCTAAGGACGTTGGCACCTCCGGATCCTGCCAGTCTACCCAGAAATTATGACGCCAGCGCCAGATGTGCTTTTCACTCAAATGCACCTGGCCACAGTACAGAGAAGTGCAGAGCCTTGCACATGAAGGTACAAGACTTGGTAGATTCTAAGGCTCTGAACTTTGCACCACCACCCAATGTTAACAAGAACCCTATGCCAAACCATGGTGGCCCCAGAATCAATGCTATTGAAGAAGACAAGCCGTCTTACTTAATAACCAGTGTGGGTCAGATTCGGACACCCTTGGTAGAGATCAAAGCTCAACTCCTTGAATGTCAAATGTTCCCGGGATGTGAGCTAGGGTGTGCTTATTGTAACATTTCAGTGAATGGTTGTGATAACTTGAGAGATGGCATAGACGGTCTCATCCAGAGTGGCCTGCTTCAAATCACAACATCAATTCCTACCAATCCAGCAATCTCCTTAACAACAATCCCCGAGTCTTCTACAAATACAACAACCATTGTTCTAAGCAACTCTTCAATCTCGTCAACAAGTGCTTCATCTGTTACTTCAACGGACCAGATATCAGCAAACATCCCTTCTACAACTTCATCACCCCTTCATTCAGAGTCTCCTACAACAACAATACCCATCCTTCCAACAATGTCTCCTACAACTTCAGCAGCCAATGTCTCAACGGTTACAATTTACTATGATCCTGAAAATGATTCCGCCTACAACTCACAAAACGCCACTCCTATCAGAGCACCAGTCACAATATATTATGATCCACAAACTGTCATGATCCCTTCTGCAGCTGCCATCAGTCCAGTCACTATCACAGTGCCTGGACCAGTACCTTATGAAAGCAGTAATGCCATCCCTTGGCATTACGGCTCCGATCTATACTGCGAAGGACAGAAAATCACTCTTGAATCAGCAACTTCTGCACCACAAATAGACAATGTGGGAGGAGGTGGAGGCTTCACTCGAAGCGGACGTCTCTTTGCTCCACAAATTCAAAGACCCACTGCTGAAGCAGAAGCTGCTGCCAAGGCAAAAGGGAAGAGCATGGTGCAAGAAGAGCAAGTTGTTAAAGAGGCTTTGAAAACACCTTTTGATCAAGAAGTTGATGAATTCATGAGAATCATCAAGAAAAGTGATTACAAGATAGTGGACCAGCATCACCAGACGCCTTCCAAAATCTCTATTCTATCATTGTTAATGTGCTCCGAGGCTCATCGGAACGCACTGCTAAAAGTCTTGCACGCAGCTTATGTGCCAGAAGAGATCACCGTCAATCAGTTAGAAGCTGTGGTTGGAAATGTAAATGCTAGTAATGGACTAGGGTTCACCAACACTGATTTGACTACGGAAGGCCGCAATCATAACAAGGCTTTGCACATTACCATGGAATGCAAAGGTGCAGTTCTTTCCCATGTGCTGGTAGACACAGGTGTAAACACCCCAAATTTGCCCTCACCCATTCACACCATGGCTTGTGATCATTCTCATATGCATAAACACAATCATATCATCTCACATCTCATTTTTGATTCACTGGATAGTTTCTAAGGCATCTGCACCTAGGGTTTGTGATCTGAGCAATCCCAAAGCTTCTTGAGGCACTCCAAAGGCCACCAACCAATTCAAAGTGGTCCATGTGTGTTCTTATATCATATTTCATCTCCTCAAAGTCAAAATTGCAGAGGAATCACAAGAGCTAGGGTTTGAGTGGATGCAGAGCCAAGTTTGACTGCACAGTTGACTGAAAATTAGGGTTTTGGTTTCAGAGGCCATAACTCCAAATTTTTTGGTCATTCTTGTTTCCATTGATCTCTATATGGTATAGGGAGTATGCATATCAATTTTCATGAAGAAATTCCATGGGGAAGTCATCTGATCAAGAGTTGACTTTTCAGACAAGTCAGTGCAAAATCAGGGCATCTGAGGCCCCCAATGACCCAACCAATGGGTGATCTTCATCATTTTGAATGTATATGATCTTTATTTGATCATGGAAGAAGGTTGAAGTTCATAGAAATCAAGAATTTAGGGTTTTTGCAAAGGTTGACTTTTTGGGCATAGTTGACTTTTCAAGAATGCATCATTTTAGGTCAATTTTCAAGCTTTGATTCTTGGTCCAAAAATGCTTCAAATGGAAAAACTTTGGTCATGAAAGTTGTAGATCTCATCTTTCCCTTTTCAAGAAGTACAAGAACATGATCAAACTCTTCTTGGATCAAAAGTTATGGCAATGCAAAGTTGGCTAAAATCATTAATTTTCAAGGCATGCCTCATTTGGAAATTTTGCAAAACCTTGAACCAATGCATCATGTGACCTCTAATTCATCTCAAACCATTGCATAAACATTCTCTAAGTCCTAAAAATCAGATTTGAACTAAGAATGCCATGGTTTTATGTTTGGTTAGGCAAAAGAATCACATGTGAACCAAAATGTCACAACTTGCAAAAACTCATGATCACATCTCACCAACTTGATGCATTGGCTGCTGAACCAAACTAGCTTCATACACACATCATGCTGCGCAGCCCCATGCCCATTGTACTTAGCTAGAGTTTAGCCCATGCCCTCTCTTACAAGAAGTGGACTTTTTGCAAAAGTTGCCTTACCAATCAATAAAGGGCATGTCTTGTCAACTGACCAATGAGAGAGAATTATGTGGACAGTTTGCAAGCTAAACATAACACAAAGCAAGGCTGAAACCAACACATTCACCACATACACAAAAACTCACCATCTTGCAACTTGCTTCGAATTCCTCTCCACAGCCACTAAACATTCAAGCCAACTTCATCAATCATCTCACCACACTTCATAGATCACCCAGCACCAAGAACACAAGCCTGATATAGCCAGAACACCCCATAGCCATTGCTCACCCTCAGTCTGCATTTCTCTTCGAAACTCTCACCACAGCTTGCAAACACACAAACAAACCTTGCAAAGCTTCTCCATACATCGTTTGAACCTCAAACCTTCATTCACAATGGCCTGAAACCTCCAGAAACACCATTGCCATTTCTGAGCAAGCTTGAGCAGAAGCTGTCGAATCTCACTATCCAGCCAACTCAAACTCATTTTGAGCATTCAAACATCTTTGGGGGATCAAGTGGAGTGGTTTGCACAAGGAAAAGTGGCCAGAAAGTCCTCAAGTTGAAAGCTCCAAATCTCAGGTAGCTCGAAAATAATTTTTCCAGAAATCATTTTTCTTGTTACAAACTTGTTCTTCATGATTTGCTGATCATCCTGGTACCATTGGTTTTGAAAATGGTTTTGAAATGAGCATTTAATTTGTTTCTGAAGCTTGCGTGACCTAGAACTTCTTCTCTTCGATTCAGCTTGTTTAGGAAATATAAATTTGTTTTGAGAGAGGGGTTTGATTCGTGAGAGGCTGGAGATCATTTCCCAATTCATAGATTTTGTTTTTGTTACGTTTTGAGAGGTTTTGAGGTTTCTCAGGTGAGGGCTGGCCGGAGAAGACGACCGGAAGTCTTCTCCGGCAGCCTGAAAGTCATTAATCACTAATTAGGGTTAGGGCACCAACTTTGAACCTGGGCCTTTAGATCCTGTTTCCCGCGCGTGAATGGAAGGCCTGGATCTTGTCATTAGTTTTTAATTAGGTTTAATTTATTTAATTAATTAAGATTAACCTAGTCTGAATCTGAACCACAAGATCACGCGCGCAGTCAACACATTTGAACTCAGAATCAATCTCATCCATCCATCCTGATTACTTCCTATTTTATTTGGTTTTTATTCATTTTTATTTCATTTAACTTGCACATTTAATTTAAAATAGCAAAAAATTCTTAAAAATTATGAAACTTTTTCTTTAAAGTTTTATTAATTTTTAAGACCCAAAAATATTTTTTATTTTATTTTTATCATTAAAAAAGTATTTTTAAATATTTAAAAGATTATTTTTAATTGATTAATGAGAATTAATTAATTAAAAATACTTTTAGGTATTTAAAAATTACAAAAAAATTCATGAAATGTTCTAAGATATTTAGAAACATTGTCTAACCTTCAAACCAAATTTCTTTTTTGATCTTGATGCATTTTAAGAATTTTTCATTGAATTAAATCATTTCTTATGCATTATTTTGATCATGGATTCAAAAATTCATTTCTGCCTATTGGAGAAGGTTGAGACATTGATTCTTCTTGCATTGTTTTGTGTTTAGCATGTATTTTCAAGGATAAAAAGGCCATGAATTGTTCTTGCATTTTCAAATTGTTTGGCATTTACTTTGTTAAGAACCCTAAAAAACCCTAATAATTTAGAAAATTCATATCTTGAGTTTGGTTGAGAGTTGAGAGCTCCCCTTTGGGCAGTGGTTCATCATAGGCCTAGGGTTTCTTTGGGTGCCATTTTCCATTTTTTATCATGAGGTTTGCTTCTGTTTTTGGTTTGTGTTTGATGTTTGATCCATGAACCCTAATTTGGGCTCTCTCTTGCATCCTCCTTGCATTCCCTTGCATAACATGACTTGTCTTTGCATTTTGTGCATGCTTATGATTCATTTGACATCTTAAGACATATAGGAAGCATCTTTGATCATTGCATCTCATATTTGCCATGTCATTTGTCTTGTATGATTCATAACTTTTCATGCTTGTTCATGCTCCTTAGCTTGCATCATTTGCATTCATGGTCTTGTATGAACATCCCCATTGTCTTGCCTTATGTTTGCAGCACCTCATAACATCATAATCATCATCAACATGCTTCTGGTTTTGCTTAGCATCATATCATTTCATTTCATCTTGCATTGCATTGCATTTTCTTTCTAACATTGCAGGTGGTAAGTAAACTTAAGAAGTGGATTTGCCTTCACTTCTCATAACTTTTCTTTTCATCTCTCTTGCATCCATTGCTGCATTCTTCTATGTGTTTGAGATTGAGTTTGCTCATTCTTCTTCCTCCCACTTTCTTTCTTCAAGTGACTTGACTTCTTGAATGAAGCAAGTCACTTTGCTTCTCTTGTTCTTATTCATCTGCTTCCTGGTGGCTCCTCTGAAGATTGTTCTTGCAAACCTCACAAACCTTAGGATCAACCAAGCATGACAATGAATTAGGGTTTTGATTAGTCCCCCCATAGTTTTACCTTTGTGTCTCTCTTTGAGTCTTCTCTTCTCATCTCATAATCAGGGACTAAACCCTAAAGGCTTTAAGACTTTGTGATTAAGCTTATGCCTGCATCCTTCTCTTAGGATGGAGTGTATAACTTTAATCCTAAGTCTTGAACCCTTAAGGTGTTTAAATCTCTTAATCAATTCATCTAATAATCATCAAGACATCACACTTGTAACTTGGGCCTTGCATTAGGGTTCTAATTCTTCCTTAAGTGGTTAAGAAGGACTAACCCTAGTGTTAATGGACAAGTCCCCCTCAAGTTGTCTTACAAATCATAAAATTCACTTCATCATCATATCATTAAATAAAATCCACTTAATAAAGGCTTGTTTTGTCATGGGTTTAATCCCTAATCATGGATTAAGTTGAGGAGTTTTCCTCAGCTTAAACATTCTCATCTATTATCCTTCTTTTAGGATGGTGTAATGGGTCTGTTTAATCCTTGATTATGGCTTAACCTCATTACTTAACACTAAACAAAAACCACAAAAACATCTAATTAATCACAAGTAGGTTAATGATCTTAATCCTACATCAAAGGTGATTAAGTGTGAGAATCTGACTTCACACTTAAGGTATTCTCATTACCCCTAATCAGAGGGAAGATGTGATGAGTTTACTAACCCATTGGTTTAGGCTTAAGCTCATTAACTTATGACAAAATCCAAAAAGCAATAAAAGACTGAAAACTCAAAAACAAACAATAATCGTCTCCTTCGGGATTCTTTTCTCATCATCTTCACTCACAAACGAGAACTCGCTTCTTCCGTCTAATGCAAGACAGTTTGCACCTGAGCCAGACAGGTCATACACTTGAGCATTGACAAGCAAGCAGTTCACAAGTCAATTCATCTTTCAGTCTCTTTGGGTCGAACTACGGTGTTCTGACTTCCTCATTGCACGAGAGGATACGTAGGCATAACTTAACGGTTATCGAACAAAAGTCTCTGTACATTCCCCCTCTTTCCAGCTTCATTCTTTTAGCCTCATGATCACGAGCATCTCATCTTTGTTCCTACACTGACACGTCATTTATACACTTCACTTCATTACACTGACACCTGTACATCTTTCCAGCTCTTTTACACACAAATTGCACTGACACTACCCCTTTATAACACAAATATTTTAAGCGTGGATCCCGTCGAGTACGGCGGACAATCTGGGTGCTAATACCTTCCCAGGTTGTAACCAACCCCCTTTCTCAGTCTCTCTGGTTCGCAACCGTCTTATCCATCTCTTTCCAGGTCTATGCAGCATTGCCTTTCCTCCGGGATAAAAATGCCTAGCTGGCGACTCTATTCATCTCCAGTGAGTTCACGGCTGTGTGTTCTCATTGTCCCTCTCGCCGACCGTTCGCGCTTGTACCTGGATGCAAATCTTTGGGAGCGACAGCTTGGCGACTCTGTTGGGGAACCTTACACTGTAACCAGGGCTTCTGGTTCTTTTTGTGGGTTCCTCCTAGCGCTTGATTGATTTGTGTTTACTGGGGTGTTATGTGTTATCTGTGCTTGTATATTTGTATTTATTCATGCTTTATGTACAGTTGTTTTACTGTTTTCTTTACTGCTTTTCATATATCATACTGTCATTGTTGCTGGCTGGATCTGGTTTTTTCTTTGGTGGGTGGGTGTTTCATTGAGAGTTAAGGTCCTATACCTGGGACCTGAGTGACACCTAGGCTAGAGTGAATCATATTCTTTCCCATTCCATTTCGGTCTGGTGCGGGAATATGAAACACGGTTCAGATGTGGGTTTCTTCTTGAGAACTCTGTGTTGCGGATTTCCTGCAATGCTAGGGCTATCTGGGAAGCCTGCTAAGTCTGGATGACCTTTTAGTATTGACCTTCAGAAACTGAGGTGAATTAGAGGAGGAATTGTTATGGTTATTGTAAACACTGTACCTCCGGGTTAGAAGTGTTTACACTTCTCATAACTGATCCAAGTCTGAGGATCCTTGTTCTAGATCACCACCTGTGAGGGGGTTGGGCTGTTTACAGGTTTGCAGGTACCTTGACCTCAGAATACCCTGTTACTTTGACTTTGTTAAGAATACTCCATGTTGGATAGTTCTTGTGATTCTGAAACCCTGGACATGTGGCTCTTTATTTGAGTCCCCCACCCTGGTTACTGGATTTTTAGACCTCCATCTGGAATTCTTGAACACACATGGATCTATACCAAGGCAGTTAATCAGATCCAGCTCAGTCACAGACCCTTGCATATCATTTGCATACATACTCATTGCATCATATTAACATTTTCTTATTTGTGTTTCAGGGTATCCACCTTCATCTGGTTTTGGTTTTGACCCCATCTGCATCATTGACCTATCTCCACCAGCACTTGCTTCAGTTTGTCAGCCATATACTTCAGTTACTAGCATTAGCCAGCCAGTGGCCCACTCCTCAGCATCTTCATCAGCACTTATCCTACTCAGTCCTCAGCATCATGGCTCCAAAGAAAAGCAACATCACCTATCATTTCTTCCAACCAGACTTATCAGACATCAGGAGGATCCAAACCCTGATCACCCCAGATCACATTCCTTTGTTCAGAGAGCATTATGGGGATATACTTGACTTGGTCATGGATCTGGACCCATCTCAGAGGAGCCTCATCCACACCTGCATTCAGTTCTATGACCCCCCATTGAGATGTTTCACCTTTCAAGACTTTCAGTTGGGGCCCCTATTAGAAGAATACTCATCTTTGATTGGTTTGCCTATCAAGAGGGAAATCCCTTTTAACCCTGAAATGGTCTTTCCCAGCAATGGAGAGGTAGCAAAAGCTTTGCACCTGGAACCTGCTTTGATTGAGCAACACATGACCTCTAAAGCTGGGATCCCTGGATTTCATCTGGACTTCCTGATTTCTCAAGCTAGTCTGAAAGCCTCCCTGGGGGAGTGGAAAGCTGTTTGTGCTCTGTTGGCCTTAAGTGTATATGGAATTGTGTTGTTTGCAGATGAGCCTCGATTCATCAGCAAGAATGCAATCCATTTGTTCATCCTGAAGAACCCAGTGCCAACTTTACTGGGTGATCTCTATTACTCAGTACATCAGAGAAATGAGAAGCAGAGGGGAAGATTAGTGAGGATTTGTGCTCCATTATTCCATGCTTGGCTTCTCAGGCATCTACCCAGGACAGATGCATTTCTAAATCCTCATCAGCAAAGCAACTGGGCTAAGAGGCTCACTACTCTCACTTCAGCAGACATCAGATGGTGTACTCAAAGCACCAAGGGCAGAGATATAATCACCAGCTGTGGGCACTTTCCCAATGTGCCCTTAATAGGAGTTAAGGGAAGTATCAACTACAACCCTCTGCTGTTCAGGAGACAATTGGGCTATGCACTGGTCCACACTCCTAGGGTACAGGATTTGGTTGAGACCCTCTACTGTGAGAACAAGGTTAGTCTGGCAACTGTTAGGCAGGCTGCTTGGGCCTGGGATCATGTTCAAACCAAGGGAATCACCATTCTGGGGAAGTGCAATAATGTGGCATCAGTCCAATATTATGAGTGGTCCCATGCTAGGGCCCAATTCTCTGGATTGCCCTTCACCATAGAAGACATGCCTGAGTCATCTTCAGCACCACCCCCTGTCACTATCAGTTTGGAAGAGTTTGAAAGCTTGAAAGAAAGGAATGATAAGCTAACCCAAGCCTTGCAGAAGACCCTCCGGGAGAGGAGTGAAGGTGTGAGGGAGATTGAGAGATTGGAGAAACTGAGAGTGGAACACTTGACTAAGATTGAGAAGTCTGGAGATTATATCAACAAGTCCAAAGCTGGTGAACAGATTCTGAAGAACGCTTGTAAAGAAGCCCAGTTCCAGAGAGCGAGAACAGACTTGTATTTGAAAGAAAGTCAGGCCAGGTGGGTCCGGATCACTGAGGCCCGTACTCTAGAAGACAAGAGAGCTCAAGACAAGATGGAGCAGATGGAAAAAGCCCTGGCAGCAGCCCAAGAGGAGATATCAGAGCTGAAAATCAAAGCAGGAGTGAAGAGGTCTAAAGACCAAAGTCAAAACAAGAAGTTGACTGCAGCTGTTGCAACAAGAAACCTTCTCATCAGAAGTCTTACGGAGCATCCGGCTGATCCTGTGACCGAAGCACTTCTCAAGGAAGTTCGTGAGGATGAGTTTGGCCTTGGAGTTTGATCATTTGCTTGTTGTTGTTCCTTTTCCATGTACTTTTGCTTTTTGTGATGTATTTTGGCCCCTTTGAGGGTTTGTGTTGTAAAATGAACAAATTGTATTATTTCACTTTTGTAATATATCTGTGTTGGTTTCTATCTGGGTTCACATCAAAAGCAACTTCAACAGCAGCATCTTCAAGGGTCTGGAAGGGTCAAAACTGAAGGCCAAACCGGATACCTTGAGAACAAATAAGCATAACTGCATTGCATGCTAACCCTTGTGTTTGTTTTGTAGGTTTTTGTTTTGTTGTTGCTAACCTCTGTTGTGATGTTCAGGAATTATTGCTCGCCGCCGGGTATTTCCTCTCAACAGGCCTCACAGGTACCCAACTAGAAACAACCTTCCGGGAATTCAGATGGATCAGATGCAACAAGACCTTACAGAGGTCAGAAACCAGATGGCCAACGAAAGGTTGGAGATGAGAACTCAGATAACCCAATTCATGGAAGTGATGAACAATTTAGCTCAAAGCCAGGAGAGGCTCAGGGTTTTGGTAGAAGGAAGGAATCAAGAGGAGCCCCATGTGGGAACTGCTGGCACAAGTAACAACGAGAGGGTCCAACCTCATGTCAATCCACCAGTTTTTGGACCCCATCTCCATCCAGAGGCCAACATCCCAGTCAACATTCAAGGGACAGCCACAGCAGCCAGGGTACTTCAAGAAGATCCTCAGGAGGACCAGTATACAGTAATGGGTGCCGGAGAGGAAACATATGATAGACGATTGGAAGAGATAGCTGAGAAGTTGAGGTCCTTAGAATCTCAGAATTCTTTGGGTTTCGACGTCATGGACATGGGGCTGGTAGACGGGGTCAGGATCCCCCATAAGTTCAAGCCTCCTTGCTTCGAAAAGTATAATGGGACTTCATGCCCCCGGACTCATTTGCAATCATTTCTGGGAAGGCTGAAGGCCTATACAATGGATGAGAAATTGTGGATGTTCTACTTCGAAGATAGCTTGACTGGAGCATCAAGGGAATGGTATTCCCATCTGACAAGAGCAACTATAAGATGCTGGAAGGACCTGGCAGAAGCCTTCATCAGACAGTATCAGTATAATCTAGATATGGCACCCAACAGGACTCTCCTAATGGGAATGTCGCAGTCGTCAAGGGAAAGTTTCCGAGAGTATGCCCAAAGGTGGAGGCAATTGGCTGCTGCTGTTCAACCACCAATGTCTGAGAGAGAAATGGCAGACATGTTTATGAACACTCTTCAGGGAACGTATATTGACATGTTAGCTGCTTTCTCTTCCACCAGCTTCGCAGATGTTGTCATAGCTGGGGAGAGAATTGAAAGCCTGTTAAAAATGGGAAAGATCTCAGACAACGGTGCAAGCTCGTCCAGTAGTACAAGAAAGCCTTTTGCAGGCCCGAGAAGAACTGGCGAGACCAATGCCATCCACACCAACAGGGGTAGGCCCCAATATGCTCAGAGGTCAATAGCAGCAGTCACTATCCCTGCTCCAATTCATCCACAGCCAGTCTATCAACCTCCTCAACAAAACTTCCAACAACAACCTCAGTATCAGCAGAATCAGTATCCCCCAAGGAACTACAACAACAACAACACCAACAACAACAATCAACAGAGGCCATTCCAACAAAGACCATCCCAAGCTAACCGAGTGATCGACCCGATCCCAATGCCGTATGCTGCCTTGCTGCCACAACTTCTGAAACTCAACCTGGTTGAGCTAAGAACGTTGGCACCTCCGGATCCCAACAGTCTACCAAGGAACTATGACTCCAATGCTAGGTGTGCTTTTCATTCCAACGCACCTGATCACAGTACAGAAAAATGCAGGGCTCTGCATATGAAGGTACAAGACTTGGTAGACTCCAAGGCTCTGAATTTTGCACCTCCGCCCAATGTCAATAAAAACCCAATGCCAAACCATGGTGGTCCCCGAATTAATGCTATCGAAGAAGACCAACTGTCTTATTTGATAACTAGTGTGGATCAGATCAGGACACCATTGGTGGAAATCAAAGCTCAACTCCGTGAAAACCAGATATTTCCGGGGTGTGAACTAGGGTGTCCCTATTGCAATATTTCATGGAACGGGTGCGAGGACCTGAGGAATGGCATTGACAGCCTTATTCAGAGTGGCCTGCTACAGATCACTACATCATTTCCGACAAATCCGGCAACTTCATCAACAACGGTTTCAGACCCTCCTACAACTGCAGCAACTATTGTTCCCGACAATTCATCAGCACCATCAACAAGTACTTCATCAGTTCTCCCAAATGATCAGTTTTCAACAGTTTCTCCTGCTACAACTTCAGCTTCATTCCATTTCGAATCTCCATCAACAACAACAACAGTCCTTCCAACAGAACCTCCTACAACTCCAGCAATCAATCATGAAGATGTCTCTACTGTTACCATATTCTATGATCCTGAAAATAATTCCGCTTACCATTCAGAAGGTGCTGCTCCCACTAGAGCACCAGTTACAATCTTTTATGATCCACACACAATTGCAGTCCCTGCAGCAGCAGCAATCAGTCCAGTCACTGTCACGGTGCCTGTACCAGTACCATATGAAAGCAATAGGGCCATCCCTTGGCACTATGGCTCTGACGTGTACTGCGAAGGAAAAAGAATCACTCTGGAAACATCAGCACCTGCACCACAAGTAGATAATGTGGGGGGAGGCGGAGGCTTCACTCGAAGCGGACGTCTCTTTGCTTCACAAGTCCAAAGACCTACAGCCGAAGTAGAAGCTGCTGCCAAGGCAAAGGGAAAAGGCCCGGTGCAGGAAGATCCAGCTGTCAAAGAAGCCCTGAAGACTCCATTTGATCAGGAAGTTGATGAGTTTATGCGAATCATCAAAAAGAGTGACTACAAAATTGTGGATCAACTTCACCAAACGCCATCCAAAATCTCCATCCTCTCACTGCTTATGTGCTCCGAAGCCCATCGGAATGCACTACTGAAAGTACTGCACGCAGCTTACGTGCCTGAGGAGATTACTGTCAACCAATTGGAAACCGTGGTTGGAAATGTTACTGCTAGCAATGGGCTAGGGTTCACCAATTCTGACTTGACAGCGGATGGCCGCAACCACAACAAAGCCTTGCACATAACCCTGGAATGCAAAGGAGCTGTCCTTTCTCATGTGCTGGTGGACACAGGTTCTTCCCTGAATGTCTTACCAAAGAAGGCTCTGGTGAAGCTTGAATATGATGGATTGGCATTGAGACCCAGCAACCTGGTAGTAAGAGCCTTTGATGGTTCGAAGAGATCGGTTCTGGGAGAGATTGAGCTGCCCGTGACAATTGGCCCACAGACCTTTAAAACTATCTTTTATGTGATGGACATTCAGCCCGCCTACAGCTGTTTGTTGGGTAGACCCTGGATTCACGCCGCCGGCGCAATAACGTCTACCCTTCACCAAAAGTTAAAATTTGAGTGGGAAGGCCAAGTTGTCACAATCTGTGGGGAAGAGGACATTTTTGTTAGCCATCTGGCTACTTATAAATACATTGAGATGGATGGGGAGATCCATGAAACAATGAGCCAAGGGTTTGAGGCCTTGAATGTGAATGAAGCATCTGCTGTATCTGGTACTCCAATGTCATCATACCAACAAGCCCGGAAGGTTGTTGAAGAAGGAACTGCCCTAGGCTGGGGCAAGGTCTTAGCTGTGGAGGAGAAGAAGGACAAATTTGGGTTGGGTTACAAACCAACTCAACATCAAGCAAAGGCTGCTGCAGAGCCAGGTTTTGTCAGTGGGGGAATGCTTACCCCCGATGCTATCAACTGTCTGGAAGACGAGCTGGAAGAGGAGCGCAATCTGGAGAATTGGATTCGTCCAAAGATCCCGGGGAGCAGTGTCTCGAACTGGTCTTCCCAGGAAATTATAAGAGTTACTCATGCAGAGTAATTATTATTTCCTGTATTTTTTATAGCATGCATCCAAGTCTTGCATCTTGCCCAAGATGACAAGACTCATTTTGTAACCAGGGCCATCTGTACTTTTGTGCAAACAAGATTAAATTAATGAAATATCAGACATCTTTTTGCAAACGAGTCTTTTTCTTTTCTGCTCACTGTTTTTCCATTTTTCTTTTTGTACAAAAATAAATGGAGGTGTTTTCAAAATGATAACTTCATTTCACTCTTTTCTAAAGCAAGATTAAAATCAATCACTAAAATGAACAAACTTAACCCTTGCAGAGAGTGCCTTCCAGACTGCACCGACAACAGCACGGCTATGACATCGTATGACTTTGACAATCCGATCAATCAAGCTGATGAAGGGGTTGATGAAGAATACGAGCTTCCTGTAGAGCTAGCCAGGTTGTTGAGACAAGAGGAAAAGGTCATTACCCCTCACCAGGAGGAGGTTGAAGTGATTAATCTTGGTACTGACGAAGATGTGAAAGAGGTTAAAATCGGGGCCTGCCTGCAAGACTCAGTGAAGAGACAACTGATAGATCTGCTGCGAGAGTATGTTGATGTGTTTGCTTGGTCGTATCAAGACATGCCAGGGTTGGATACCGACATTGTGGTGCACAAGCTGCCTTTGAGGGAAGAATGCCCACCAGTTAAACAAAAGCTGCGCCGAACTCGCCCAGACATGGCTATGAAAATCAAGGAAGAGGTACAAAAGCAATGGGACGCCGGGTTCCTTGCTGTGACTAGTTATCCGCCGTGGGTTGCTAACATAGTACCTGTGCCTAAGAAGGACGGCAAAGTAAGAATGTGTGTTGATTACCGGGATCTGAACAGAGCCAGCCCGAAGGATGACTTCCCATTACCTCACATCGATGTATTGGTGGATAATACGGCTCAGTTCTCGGTATTCTCCTTCATGGATGGATTTTCAGGATATAATCAGATCAAGATGTCACCTGAAGACATGGAGAAGACAACATTCATCACACCTTGGGGCACGTTCTGTTACAAAGTGATGCCATTCGGACTGAAGAATGCTGGTGCCACATATCAACGGGCTATGGTGACATTATTCCACGATATGATCCACAAAGAAATAGAATGTTATGTGGATGATATGATCGCCAAGTCCCTTACAGAGGAAGATCACCTGGTGAATCTGCTCAAATTATTCAAGCGTCTGAGGAAGTACCAACTAAAGTTGAACCCCAACAAATGCACATTCGGGGTGCGATCCGGTAAATTGCTGGGCTTTATTGTAAGCGAGAAAGGGATTGAGGTTGACCCTGATAAGGTCAAGGCTATTCAAGAGATGCCTGCACCGAAAACTGAGAAAGAAGTTCGAGGGTTCTTAGGTCGATTGAACTACATCTCCCGGTTCATATCTCACCTCACAGCAACCTGTGAACCTTTGTTTAAGTTGTTAAGAAAAGAACAAACGGTCAGGTGGAACGACGATTGCCAGAAGGCTTTTGACAAGATCAAAGAGTACTTACAAGAACCTCCAATCCTCATGCCGCCAGTTGAAGGAAGACCTCTGATTATGTACTTGACAGTATTAGAAGAGTCAATGGGGTGTGTGCTGGGCCAGCATGACGAGTCTGGTCGAAAAGAGTATGCAATATACTACCTAAGCAAAAAGTTTACCGACTGTGAACAACGTTATTCACTGCTCGAGAAAACTTGCTGTGCTTTAGCGTGGGCTGCTCGCCGACTGAGACAGTATATGTTGACCCACACTACCTTATTAATCTCAAAAATGGATCCAGTCAAGTACATATTTGAGAAGCCAGCTCTTACCGGACGGGTTGCAAGATGGCAGATGATTCTCACAGAATACGACATACAGTACACTTCTCAGAAAGCCATCAAGGGCAGTGTACTATCTGAATATCTTGCTGAGCAACCCATCGATGACTACCAGCCTATGAGATTTGACTTCCCTGATGAAGACATCATGTTCATTAAAGCAAAAGATCATGAAGAGCCAATTCACACTGAAGGGCCCGACCCAGAAGAAGAATGGACTATGATGTTTGACGGGGCTGTTAATATGAATGGCCGTGGTGTTGGTGCAGTACTCATTACACCAAAAGGAGTTCACATGCCTTTCTCGGAAAAACTCGCTTTCAATTGCACTAACAACGAAGCTGAATACGAAGCTTGCATTATGGGTCTTGAGGAAGCCATTGACCTCAGGATCAAGACATTGACCGTATTCGGAGATTCAGCTTTGGTAGTCAATCAAACCAACGGAAAGTGGTACACCCACCAAGATCATCTGATACCTTACAGGGATTATACAAGAAGGTTACTGACTTTCTTCACAACAGTCAAGCTTGAGTATATCCCTCGGGACGAGAATCAGTTTGCAGATGCTCTTGCTACCATTTCATCCATGATCAAAGTTCAAGCTGCTAACTTTGCACCTCAGATTTCAGTGTCAAGACTTGATAGACCGGCATATGTATTTGCAGCGGATGTTGTGAAAGATGATAAGCCTTGGTTCCATGACATTAAGTGCTTCTTGGAGGATCAAACATACCCACCTGGGGCATCTTCCAATGATAAGAAGACTTTGAGAAGGCTTGCTGGTAGTTTCTTCCTGAATGCTGATGGGTCTTTATACAAGAGGAACTTTGACATGGTACTCCTCAGATGTGTTGACAAGACGGAAGCAGATTTGTTGATGCATGAAGTGCACGAAGGATCTTTTGGTACCCATGCTGGAGGGCATGCCATGGCTAAGAAGTTGTTAAGATCAGGCTATTACTGGATCACAATGGATGCAGACTGTTGTGCCTATGCCAGAAAATGTCACAAATGCCAGATCTACGCAGACAAGGTGCATGTGCCTCCCAATCCTTTGAACATCATGTCTTCACCATGGCCCTTTGCCATGTGGGGCATTGATATGATTGGCAAGATTGAGCCAACTGCTTCAAACGGCCACAGATTCATCCTGGTCGCCATCGACTATTTCACCAAGTGGGTTGAAGCAGCCTCATATGCAAACGTTACTAGGCAAGTGGTAGCCAGATTTCTGAAGAGAGATATCATCTGTCGGTATGGAGTGCCCGAGCGAATCATTACTGATAATGGTTCCAATTTAAACAACAAAATGATGGCAGAGCTGTGCCGGGACTTCAAGATCCAACATCACAATTCTTCTCCTTACAGGCCAAAGATGAACGGCGCTGTTGAGGCAGCAAATAAGAATATTAAGAAGATTGTGCAGAAGATGGTAGTCACCTACAAAGACTGGCACGAAATGCTACCATTTGCCTTGCATGGGTACCGCACATCAATCAGAACATCCACTGGGGCAACACCGTATCAGCTTGTATATGGTATGGAAGCAGTCCTACCTGTTGAAGTTGAACTACCCTCTCTACGGGTATTAATGGATGTTAAACTGAGTGAAGCAGAATGGGTTCGGTCCCGATACGAACAACTGAGTCTGATCGAAGAGAAAAGATTGGCTGCAATCTGTCATGGGCAGTTATATCAGAAGAGAATGAAGAGAGCCTTCGATCAGAAAGTCAGGCACCGAGAGTACCAAGTGGGAGATCTTGTGCTGAAAAGAATTCTCCCTCCTCATACAGACTACAGGGGCAAATGGACTCCAAATTATGAAGGACCATTTGTTGTAAAGAAAGTTTTCTCTGGTGGAGCACTGATGCTCAGCACCATGGATGGTGAAGATTTCCCATCCCCTGTGAATTCAGATGCAGTTAAAAAATACTTCGCATAAAATGACCCGCTGGACATAAAAACAGAATGTAAGTCCAGGAAAAAATAGGGCATCCCGGCGAGTCAAAAACAGAATAAAAGACTCGGGCAAAAGTAAGGGAAATAAATAAAAAATGTACACCCGCTGAGTTGAAAAGCCGCATTGGACAACTCAGGCAAAAATGGGTATCCCGATGGATTGAAAACCCGAAAGGGCGATCCATGCAAAATAAGGGAATAAGCGAACAACTGCACTCTGAATTCGTCTGTATTATCTACAACCTGGTAAGCTTCGACGGAATCAAGCTTCAATCAGAATCGACTTTCTTCAGAAAGCAAGACGAGAAGAACGTCATTGTCATACGAGTCATAGCAGAAGAGGAAGCTCCTTGAAAGCGTCGTCAACACCGCCAGCACTTTGTTTCTCAATTTGTAACAATCTCCTCATTTCAGGAGATATGTTTCTTTGACTGTATCTTGCCAATTCAGGGCACACGAATTAATAAAATCAGATTTTCAGTCATGTCTCGTTTCTTACATTTATG
This sequence comes from Lathyrus aphaca, assembly GCA_963966055.1. NCBI lineage: Eukaryota > Viridiplantae > Streptophyta > Magnoliopsida > Fabales > Fabaceae > Lathyrus > Lathyrus aphaca. Next base: position 171,245,182 of record OZ014523.1, read on the forward strand.
TTTTGCAAAGGGTTGTCTGATATCTCTAAAAATATAATTGCATAAGTACAGATGCCTTTCTCTAAAAATAAAAAAACACATGCTTACAGGGAATATGATTACTCTCGAAAGTACTTAACTCCTATGACGGAATCCGGTAAGGGATACCTCGGGACCTTTTGTACGTTTCCTTACCTTTGCAGGTTTGCAGGTATCCAGAACGCAACCTGGGGCATGCAAGTTACATCCCAGCAAGCTGGCAAATCAACAAAAGATATTAGCATCCGAGGTGCTCTATCCCCAGCTGAGTAGCTCCCCATTGCTTTCCCCAGCAAAGTTGCCAAATCAACATGCACTCAATCTCAGCATCGGAAGTGCTGTATCCCCAGCTGAGTTGCCTCTTGTTGCTCTCCCCAGCTGAGTTGCCTCTCACAATTCCCCAGCCGAGTTGCCATTTCATCCTCAGCTGAATACAGAAGTCAGGGAACCATCTTCCCACAGAGTTCCAGCCTCTATCCAGAAGAGTAATGCATGAAGATCACAACAGAGTGAAGAAAGCTTCTACAAACCCCAGCTGGGTCTCTCATTTACAAGGTTATGTCAACCAGTGACATATATCCCCGAGCAGATACATCATTAGATCTACCAGTGATCTCATCCCCAGCTGGGATTTTCACTTCAAGCAGACCAACCAGAGATCTTCGCAGCAATGGGATCCGAGTCCCGGATCCGTGCCCCTTTGCATAATCATAGCATTCGCATCATATTATACCCTCAGAGCGTAGCATTCCATCTAATACGGAGCATTACGGCAAAAAAATCAAATGCATAGCATAATCATAAGTCATGTTGTGAATTGAACGCTTGTGACTAGTAACCATTCATCAGAATACAGATTACTTTCCCCCAGAGTCCCCACCAGAGCCCCAGCAAAAGCAGCTGCCCTTCCAAATCACAAACACCAGTATATACACCTTTTGGCACCCGTCTGTGTCATCTTTCCCCAGTAAAGTCGCCTGAACACCCTTTACAAACAAATCACCCTCATTACAGATACGTCCTGACACCCGTCCGTGTCATATCCCAGCAGAAAGCCAAAGACATCCTCTTTGCACTCACATGTACTTGTATATACACCCTTTTTGACACCCGTCCGTGTCATATCCCCAGCGCAGTCGCCTAGACTTTGTATAGCAGATACTTGTTAATATTATACTTTTCTCTCTTGACACTCGTCCGTGTCACTCTCCCCAGCAGTTAAAACACTCATCTATACAATACAATACTCACTACTCATGGTACGCTTATACAGATACTCGTCCGTATCTTGTATACATCATCTCTCATATCCCCACAGATTCGACAGTAGTCCTTGTTCTTTGTTAACCAGTTGGTACTCGTCCGTACCATCATCTCAGAACGTTGCGTCTAGTGTTTGTTTCTACATGATACTCGTCCGTATCATAATCTTAGGGATGCTCGTCCGCATCTTTAATCCATACACCGTGTCAAACACCTATGTCTTCTTGAATATAGATACTCGTCCGTGTCTATTATTCCCCAGAAGAGTCCCTTCGGATGCAACACTCGTCCGTGTTCTTTGTTAACCAGTTGATACTCGTCCGTATCATCATCTCTGAACATGTGTCAGTTTGTTTCTACATGATACTCGTCCGTATCATAGTCTTAAGGATGCTCGTCCGCACCTTTAATCTATACACAATACCAAACACTTATACCTTTTGTTTCTTGGATGTAAACGCTCGTCCGTGTTTACATTATCCCCAGTAGATCGCCAACAAATTTTCTTTTTTATCTAACACTCGTCCTGTGTTATGATACCTTTGAGAGCAGCCGTACCCTGCTGAGTGGTCGTCCTCCACTTCTTGATGGTCGTCCTCCATCATGCTCATCCGATGGCCGTCCCCATCGTTGTTTTTAGCAGCCGTCCCCTGCTAGGTGGTCGTCCTCCACCTTTTGATGATCGTCCTTCATCATTTTATCCAATGGCCGTCCCCATTGTTGATTTTGGTTATCTGACATTCGTCCTATGTCATGACAAACCTCGAGAGCAGCCGTCCCCTGCTGAGTGGTCGTCCTCCACTTCTTGATGGTCGTCCTCCATCTTGCTCGTCCGATGGCCGTCCCCATCGTTGACCTTTTCTATCCGATGGCCGTCCCCATCGTTGATATTTTCGGCAGCCGTACCCTGCCAGGTGGTCGTCCTCCACCTTTGATGGCCGTCCCCATCATATTTCTCTTATTCCCAACAGAGCAGCCGTCCCCTGCTAGGTGATCGTCCTTCACCTTTGATGGCCGTACCCCATCATCTGTTTATTTCATTTATTCTTTAACCCGATGGCCGTCCCCGTCGTGGTCCCTTTTCTTTTAGCCCGATGGCCGTCCCCATCGTCGGTTACTTTACTTTATGAACTTGATGGCCGTCCCCGTCATGTTTCATTCGATCCTCAGAAAATTTTACAGCTTTATCTTGATGGCCGCCCCCATCATGATTTTATTTTCCCCAGCTAGTCGGCCGTCCCCGTCTTAGCTTTACCTTTTATCCCCAGCATGTCGTCCGTCCCCGTCATTGCTTTATTTTCATACACTCTCCCCAGCATGTCGGTCGTCCCCGTCATTGCTCCTTACCCAGCAGTCGTCCTCTGCTCGACGGTCGTCCTCCGTCGCCTACATTTTTACAATATACTTTATTTTCCTTTTACAATCTATATCCCTTTTCTTCTTCATCCTGTGAGTGCAAATTTTGGACTGTCTTTGGTATTCAACCACAAGTTATCTTGTTTGCCTGTTAAGCCGTTGCTTACATCCTGCACAGCTAACTCATGTTTGAATAGGGGCAGCTGTAAACACCCCAAATTTGCCCTCACCCATTCACACCATGGCTTGTGATCATTCTCATATGCATAAACACAATCATATCATCTCACATCTCATTTTTTATTCACTGGATAGTTTCTAAGGCATCTGCACCTAGGGTTTGTGATCTGAGCAATCCCAAAGCTTCTTGAGGCACTCCAAAGGCCACCAACCAATTCAAAGTGGTCCATGTGTGTTCTTATATCATATTTCATCTCCTCAAAGTCAAAATTGCAGAGGAATCACAAGAGCTAGGGTTTGAGTGGATGCAGAGCCAAGTTTGACTGCACAGTTGACTGAAAATTAGGGTTTTGGTTTCAGAGGCCATAACTCCAAATTTTTTGGTCATTCTTGTTTCCATTGATCTCTATATGGTATAGGGAGTATGCATATCAATTTTCATGAAGAAATTCCATGGGGAAGTCATCTGATCAAGAGTTGACTTTTCAGACAAGTCAGTGCAAAATCAGGGCATCTGAGGCCCCCAATGACCCAACCAATGGGTGATCTTCATCATTTTGAATGTATATGATCTTTATTTGATCATGGAAGAAGGTTGAAGTTCATAGAAATCAAGAATTTAGGGTTTTTGCAAAGGTTGACTTTTTGGGCATAGTTGACTTTTCAAGAATGCATCATTTTAGGTCAATTTTCAAGCTTTGATTCTTGGTCCAAAAATGCTTCAAATGGAAAAACTTTGGTCATGAAAGTTGTAGATCTCATCTTTCCCTTTTCAAGAAGTACAAGAACATGATCAAACTCTTCTTGGATCAAAAGTTATGGCAATGCAAAGTTGGCTAAAATCATTAATTTTCAAGGCATGCCTCATTTGGAAATTTTGCAAAACCTTGAACCAATGCATCATGTGACCTCTAATTCATCTCAAACCATTGCATAAACATTCTCTAAGTCCTAAAAATCAGATTTGAACTAAGAATGCCATGGTTTTATGTTTGGTTAGGCAAAAGAATCACATGTGAACCAAAATGTCACAACTTGCAAAAACTCATGATCACATCTCACCAACTTGATGCATTGGCTGCTGAACCAAACTAGCTTCATACACACATCATGCTGCGCAGCCCCATGCCCATTGTACTTAGCTAGAGTTTAGCCCATGCCCTCTCTTACAAGAAGTGGACTTTTTGCAAAAGTTGCCTTACCAATCAATAAAGGGCATGTCTTGTCAACTGACCAATGAGAGAGAATTATGTGGACAGTTTGCAAGCTAAACATAACACAAAGCAAGGCTGAAACCAACACATTCACCACATACACAAAAACTCACCATCTTGCAACTTGCTTCGAATTCCTCTCCACAGCCACTAAACATTCAAGCCAACTTCATCAATCATCTCACCACACTTCATAGATCACCCAGCACCAAGAACACAAGCCTGATATAGCCAGAACACCCCATAGCCATTGCTCACCCTCAGTCTGCATTTCTCTTCGAAACTCTCACCACAGCTTGCAAACACACAAACAAACCTTGCAAAGCTTCTCCATACATCGTTTGGACCTCAAACCTTCATTCACAATGGCCTGAAACCTCCAGAAACACCATTGCCATTTCTGAGCAAGCTTGAGCAGAAGCTGTCGAATCTCACTATCCAGCCAACTCAAACTCATTTTGAGCATTCAAACATCTTTGGGGGATCAAGTGGAGTGGTTTGCACAAGGAAAAGTGGCCAGAAAGTCCTCAAGTTGAAAGCTCCAAATCTCAGGTAGCTCGAAAATAATTTTTCCAGAAATCATTTTTCTTGTTACAAACTTGTTCTTCATGATTTGCTGATCATCCTGGTACCATTGGTTTTGAAAATGGTTTTGAAATGAGCATTTAATTTGTTTCTGAAGCTTGCGTGACCTAGAACTTCTTCTCTTCGATTCAGCTTGTTTAGGAAATATAAATTTGTTTTGAGAGAGGGGTTTGATTCGTGAGAGGCTGGAGATCATTTCCCAATTCATAGATTTTGTTTTTGTTACGTTTTGAGAGGTTTTGAGGTTTCTCAGGTGAGGGCTGGCCGGAGAAGACGACCGGAAGTCTTCTCCGGCAGCCTGAAAGTCATTAATCACTAATTAGGGTTAGGGCACCAACTTTGAACCTGGGCCTTTAGATCCTGTTTCCCGCGCGTGAATGGAAGGCCTGGATCTTGTCATTAGTTTTTAATTAGGTTTAATTTATTTAATTAATTAAGATTAACCTAGTCTGAATCTGAACCACAAGATCACGCGCGCAGTCAACACATTTGAACTCAGAATCAATCTCATCCATCCATCCTGATTACTTCCTATTTTATTTGGTTTTTATTCATTTTTATTTCATTTAACTTGCACATTTAATTTAAAATAGCAAAAAATTCTTATAAATTATGAAACTTTTTCTTTAAAGTTTTATTAATTTTTAAGACCCAAAAATATTTTTTATTTTATTTTTATCATTAAAAAAGTATTTTTAAATATTTAAAAGATTATTTTTAATTGATTAATGAGAATTAATTAATTAAAAATACTTTTAGGTATTTAAAAATTACAAAAAAATTCATGAAATGTTCTAAGATATTTAGAAACATTGTCTAACCTTCAAACCAAATTTCTTTTTTGATCTTGATGCATTTTAAGAATTTTTCATTGAATTAAATCATTTCTTATGCATTATTTTGATCATGGATTCAAAAATTCATTTCTGCCTATTGGAGAAGGTTGAGACATTGATTCTTCTTGCATTGTTTTGTGTTTAGCATGTATTTTCAAGGATAAAAAGGCCATGAATTGTTCTTGCATTTTCAAATTGTTTGGCATTTACTTTGTTAAGAACCCTAAAAAACCCTAATAATTTAGAAAATTCATATCTTGAGTTTGGTTGAGAGTTGAGAGCTCCCCTTTGGGCAGTGGTTCATCATAGGCCTAGGGTTTCTTTGGGTGCCATTTTCCATTTTTTATCATGAGGTTTGCTTCTGTTTTTGGTTTGTGTTTGATGTTTGATCCATGAACCCTAATTTGGGCTCTCTCTTGCATCCTCCTTGCATTCCCTTGCATAACATGACTTGTCTTTGCATTTTGTGCATGCTTATGATTCATTTGACATCTTAAGACATATAGGAAGCATCTTTGATCATTGCATCTCATATTTGCCATGTCATTTGTCTTGTATGATTCATAACTTTTCATGCTTGTTCATGCTCCTTAGCTTGCATCATTTGCATTCATGGTCTTGTATGAACATCCCCATTGTCTTGCCTTATGTTTGCAGCACCTCATAACATCATAATCATCATCAACATGCTTCTGGTTTTGCTTAGCATCATATCATTTCATTTCATCTTGCATTGCATTGCATTTTCTTTCTAACATTGCAGGTGGTAAGTAAACTTAAGAAGTGGATTTGCCTTCACTTCTCATAACTTTTCTTTTCATCTCTCTTGCATCCATTGCTGCATTCTTCTATGTGTTTGAGATTGAGTTTGCTCATTCTTCTTCCTCCCACTTTCTTTCTTCAAGTGACTTGACTTCTTGAATGAAGCAAGTCACTTTGCTTCTCTTGTTCTTATTCATCTGCTTCCTGGTGGCTCCTCTGAAGATTGTTCTTGCAAACCTCACAAACCTTAGGATCAACCAAGCATGACAATGAATTAGGGTTTTGATTAGTCCCCCCATAGTTTTACCTTTGTGTCTCTCTTTGAGTCTTCTCTTCTCATCTCATAATCAGGGACTAAACCCTAAAGGCTTTAAGACTTTGTGATTAAGCTTATGCCTGCATCCTTCTCTTAGGATGGAGTGTATAACTTTAATCCTAAGTCTTGAACCCTTAAGGTGTTTAAATCTCTTAATCAATTCATCTAATAATCATCAAGACATCACACTTGTAACTTGGGCCTTGCATTAGGGTTCTAATTCTTCCTTAAGTGGTTAAGAAGGACTAACCCTAGTGTTAATGGACAAGTCCCCCTCAAGTTGTCTTACAAATCATAAAATTCACTTCATCATCATATCATTAAATAAAATCCACTTAATAAAGGCTTGTTTTGTCATGGGTTTAATCCCTAATCATGGATTAAGTTGAGGAGTTTTCCTCAGCTTAAACATTCTCATCTATTATCCTTCTTTTAGGATGGTGTAATGGGTCTGTTTAATCCTTGATTATGGCTTAACCTCATTACTTAACACTAAACAAAAACCACAAAAACATCTAATTAATCACAAGTAGGTTAATGATCTTAATCCTACATCAAAGGTGATTAAGTGTGAGAATCTGACTTCACACTTAAGGTATTCTCATTACCCCTAATCAGAGGGAAGATGTGATGAGTTTACTAACCCATTGGTTTAGGCTTAAGCTCATTAACTTATGACAAAATCCAAAAAGCAATAAAAGACTGAAAACTCAAAAACAAACAATAATCGTCTCCTTCGGGATTCTTTTCTCATCATCTTCACTCACAAACGAGAACTCGCTTCTTCCGTCTAATGCAAGACAGTTTGCACCTGAGCCAGACAGGTCATACACTTGAGCATTGACAAGCAAGCAGTTCACAAGTCAATTCATCTTTCAGTCTCTTTGGGTCGAACTACGGTGTTCTGACTTCCTCATTGCACGAGAGGATACGTAGGCATAACTTAACGGTTATCGAACAAAAGTCTCTGTACATTCCCCCTCTTTCCAGCTTCATTCTTTTAGCCTCATGATCACGAGCATCTCATCTTTGTTCCTACACTGACACGTCATTTATACACTTCACTTCATTACACTGACACCTGTACATCTTTCCAGCTCTTTTACACACAAATTGCACTGACACTACCCCTTTATAACACAAATCTTTTAAGCGTGGATCCCGTCGAGTACGGCGGACAATCTGGGTGCTAATACCTTCCCAGGTTGTAACCAACCCCCTTTCTCAGTCTCTCTGGTTCGCAACCGTCTTATCCATCTCTTTCCAGGTCTATGCAGCATTGCCTTTCCTCCGGGATAAAAATGCCTAGCTGGCGACTCTATTCATCTCCAGTGAGTTCACGGCTGTGTGTTCTCATTGTCCCTCTCGCCGACCGTTCGCGCTTGTACCTGGATGCAAATCTTTGGGAGCGACAACAGGATCATCCCTCAATGTCTTACCTAAAAAAGCCCTTGTGAAGCTAGAGTATGACGGATTGGCATTACGTCCCAGCAACCTGGTAGTGAGAGCCTTTGACGGCTCTAAGAGATCGGTTCTGGGAGAAATTGAGTTGCCTATAACGATTGGCCCACAAACTTTCAAAACGACCTTCTACGTGATGGACATTCAGCCTGCCTACAGCTGTTTGTTGGGTAGACCATGGATTCATGCCGCCGGCGCAGTTACGTCTACCCTTCACCAGAAGTTAAAATTCGAGTGGGAGGGCCAAGTCGTTACTATTTGTGGAGAGGAAGATATTTTTGTTAGCCATCTGGCTACCTATAAATACATTGAGATGGATGGGGAGATCCACGAAACGATGAGTCAAGGGTTTGAGGCCTTGAACATAAATGAAACATCTGCTGTACCTGGAACCTCAATGACATCTTACCAACAAGTCCGGAAGGTTGTTGAGGAAGGAACTGCCCAAGGCTGGGGCAAATTGTTACCTGTGGAAAAGAAAGAGGATAGATTTGGGTTGGGTTACAAACCAACTCAACAAGATCAAGCAGAGGCTGCTAAGGAGCCCAACTTTGTTAGTGGGGGGATGCTCAGCCCCGATGCTGTCAACAATTTGGAAGACGAGGATGAAAGCGACCGCAACCTGGAAAGTTGGATCCGTCCAAAGGTCCCGGGGAGCAGTATCTCAAACTGGTCTTCCCAGGAAATTATAAGAGTTACTCCTGCAGAGTAATTATTATTTCCTGTATTTTTATAGCATGCATCAAGTCTTGCATCTTGCCCAAGATGACAAGACTCATTTTGTAATCAGGCCATCTGTAATTTTTGTGCAACAAGATTAATCAATGAAATATCAGACATCTTTTGCAAATGAGTCTTTTTCTTTTCCGCTCACTGTTTTTCCGTTTTTCTTTTTGTACAAAAAATAAATGGCATTGTTTTCAAAATGACAACTTTATTTCACTTTTCTAAACAAGATTAAAATCAAATCACTAAAATAAACAAACTGAACCCTTGCAGAGTGTGCCTTCCAGACTGCACCGACAACAGCACGGCTATGACTTCGTATGACTTTGACAATCCAATCAATCAAGCTGATGAAGGGGTTGAAGAAGAGTATGAGCTTCCTGAAGAGCTAGCCAGATTGTTGAGACAAGAGGAGAAGGTTATCACTCCTCATCAGGAGGAAGTAGAGACGATCAATCTTGGTATAAATGAAGATGTGAAAGAAGTTAAAATCGGGGCCTGCCTACAAGACTCAGTGAAGAGACAACTGATTGACTTGCTTCAGGAATATGTGGACGTGTTTGCTTGGTCTTATCAAGATATGCCAGGGTTGGACACCGACATTGTTGTGCACAAGCTGCCTTTGAAAGAAGATTGCCCGCCGGTTAAACAGAAATTGCGCCGCACTCGCCCGGACATGGCAATGAAGATCAAAGAAGAGGTACAAAAGCAGTGGGACGCCGGGTTCCTTGCTGTAACTAGCTATCTACCATGGGTTGCTAATATTGTGCCTGTGCCTAAGAAAGACGGCAAAGTAAGGATGTGTGTTGACTACCGGGATCTGAACAGGGCTAGCCCAAAAGATGACTTCCCATTACCTCACATTGATGTATTGGTGGATAATACGGCTCAGTTCTCGGTATTCTCCTTCATGGACGGATTTTCAGGATACAATCAGATCAAAATGTCACCTGAAGACATGGAGAAGACAACCTTCATCACACCCTGGGGCATGTTCTGTTATAAGGTGATGCCATTCGGTCTGAAGAACGCTGGTGCAACATATCAACGGGCTATGGTGACATTATTCCACGATATGATCCATAAAGAAATTGAATGTTATGTGGATGACATGATTGCCAAGTCCCTCACTGAAGAAGATCACCTGGTAAACCTGCTGAAACTGTTCAAGCGTCTGAGGAAGTACCAACTGAAGTTGAACCCCAACAAATGCACATTCGGGGTGCGATCCGGTAAGCTGTTGGGATTTATTGTGAGTGAGAAAGGGATTGAAGTTGACCCTGATAAAGTCAAAGCCATTCAAGAAATGCCTGCGCCAAAATCTGAGAAAGAAGTTCGAGGGTTTCTAGGTAGATTGAACTACATCTCAAGGTTCATATCTCACCTTACGGCAACCTGTGAGCCTTTGTTCAAGCTGTTGAGAAAAGAATAGACGGTCAGGTGGAACGAAGACTGCCAGAAGGCTTTCGACAAAATCAAGGAATACTTGCAAGAACCTCCAATCCTTATGCCTCCAGTTGAAGGAAGACCTCTGATAATGTACTTGACAGTATTAGAAGAGTCAATGGGGTGTGTGCTGGGCCAGCATGACGAGTCTGGTCGAAAAGAGTATGCAATATACTACCTAAACAAAAATTTTACCGACTGTGAACAACGTTATTCACTGCTCGACAAAACCTGCTGTGCTTTAGCGTGGGCTGCTCGCCGACTGAGACAGTATATGTTGACCCACACTACTTTGTTGATCTCAAAGATGGACCCAGTTAAGTACATATTCGAGAAGCCAGCGCTTACCGGACGGGTTGCAAGATGGCAAATGATCCTCACAGAATATGACATCCAGTACACATCTCAGAAAGCCATCAAGGGCAGTGTATTGTCTGATTATCTTGCTGAGCAACCCATTGACGACTACCAGCCTATGAGATTTGACTTCCCTGATGAAGACATCATGTTCATAAAAGCAAAAGATCATGAAGAGCCTGTTCACACTGAAGGGCCTGACCCGGAAGAAGAATGGACTATGATGTTTGATGGGGCTGTTAATATGAATGGTCGTGGTGTTGGTGCAGTACTCATTACACCCAAAGGAGTTCACATGCCTTTCTCGGCAAAACTCACTTTCAACTGCACTAACAATGAAGTTGAATACGAAGCATGCATTATGGGACTTGAGGAAGCCATTGACCTCAGGATCAAGACATTGACCGTATTCGGAGATTCAGCTCTGGTAGTTAATCAAACCAACGGCAAATGGTACACCCACCAGGATCATCTGATACCTTATAGGGATTATACAAGGAGGTTATTGACTTTCTTTACAGCGGTCAAGCTTGAGTATATCCCTCGAGACGAGAAACAGTTTGCAGATGCTCTGGATACCATTTCATCTATGATCAAAGTTCAAGCTGAGAACTTTGTACCGCAAATCTCAGTGTCCAGACTTGACAGACCAGCATATGTGTTCGCAGCAGACATTGTCAAGGATGATAAGCCTTGGTTCCATGACATTAAGTGCTTCTTGGAGGAGCAGACATACCCACCTGAGGCATCTTCCAATGATAAAAAGACATTAAGAAGGCTTGCTGGAAGTTTCTTTCTGAACACTGATGGTTCCCTGTACAAAAGAAACTTTGACATGGTACTCCTCAGATGTGTTGATAAGACAGAAGCGGACTTGCTGATGCATGAAGTGCACGAAGGATCCTTTGGTACCCATGCTGGAGGGCATGCCATGGCTAAAAAGTTGTTAAGATCAGGTTATTACTGGATCACAATGGATGCTGACTGTTGTGCCTACGCCAGAAAATGCCATAAATGCCAGATTTATGCGGATAAAGTACATGTGCCTCCCAATCCTTTGAATGTGATGTCTTCACCTTGGCCCTTTGCTATGTGGGGCATTGACATGATTGGCAAGATTGAGCCAATTGCTTCGAATGGCCACAGATTCATCCTGGTTGCCATTGACTATTTCACCAAGTGGGTCGAAGCAGCTTCCTATGCAAACGTTACAAGGTAAGTGGTAGCCAGATTTCTGAAGAAGGATATCATCTGTCGATACGGAGTTCCCGAGCGAATCATTACTGACAATGGTTCCAACTTGAACAACAAAATGATGGCATAGCTATGCCGGGACTTCAAAATTCAACACCACAATTCTTCCCCTTATAGGCCAAAGATGAACGGCGCTGTCGAGGCAGCTAATAAGAATATCAAGAAGATCGTTCAGAAGATGGTAGTCACCTATAAGGACTGGCATGAGATGCTACCATTCGCCTTGCATGGGTACCGTACGTCAATCAGAACATCCACTGGGGCAACACCGTATCAGCTTGTGTATGGTATGGAAGCAGTCCTACCTGTTGAAGTTGAATTACCCTCCCTACGGGTGTTGATGGATGTTAAGCTGAATGAAGCAGAGTGGGTCCGATCCCGATACGAGCAACTGAGTCTGATTGAAGAAAAGAGATTGGCTGCAATCTGTCATGGGCAGCTGTATCAGAAAAGAATGAAGAGAGCCTTCGATCAGAAAGTTAGGCACCGAGAGTACCAAGTAGGAGATCTTGTGCTGAAAAGAATCCTCCCTCCTCATACAGACCACAGGGGCAAGTGGACTCCAAATTATGAAGGACCGTTTGTAGTAAAGAAAGTTTTCTCCGGCGGAGCACTCATGCTCAGTACTATGGATGGTGAAGACTTCCCGTCCCCTGTGAATTCAGATGCAGTTAAAAAATACTTCGCATAAAATGACCCGCTGGACATAAAAACAGAATGTAAGTCCAGGCAAAAATAGGGCATTCCGGCGAGTCAAAAACAGAATAAAAGGCTCGGGAAAAAATAAGGGAAAATAAACAAAAAATGTACACCCGCTGAGTTGAAAAGCCGCATTGGACAACTCAGGCAAAAATGGGTATAACGGTGGATTGAAAACCCGAAAGGGCGATCCAGGAAAAATAAGGGAATAAGCGAACAACTACATCCTGAATTCGTCTGTATTGTTTACAACTTGGTAAGCTTCAAAAGGATCAAGCTTCTTTCAGAATCAGCCTTCTTCAGAAAGCAAGATGAGAAGAACGTCGGATGTCATACGAGTCATAGCAAAAGAGGAAGCTTCTTAAAGCGTCGTCAACATTGCCAGTATTTTGTTTCTCAATTTGTAACAATATCCTCATTCTAGGGGATATGTTTCTTTGATTGTATCTCGCCAATTCAGGGCACAGGGATTAATAAAATCAGATTTTCAGTCATGTTTCGTCTTGTACATTTTTATTTGCAAAAAAATGTCTGATGTCTTAAGAAAAACTGATTGCATAAATACAGATGCTTATCTTCAAAATATATATAATAATAGTCACATGCTTGCAGGAAATATACTTACTCTCAGAGGTGTCTAAACTCCTATGACGGAATCCAGTAAAGGATACCTCGGGATTACTTGTGCGTTTCCCTATCTTTGCAGGATTGCAGGTATCCAGAACGCAACTTGGGGCATGAAAGCCTCATTCCAGCAAGCTGACAAATCAACACTCAGCCTTAGCACCCAAAGTGTCTTCTCCCCAGCTGAGTTTCCACTTGCTATTTCTCCCCAGCCGAGGTGCCAACCTTGTTTCCCCTCAGATGAGTACAAAAGTCAGGGAACCATCTCCCCACAGAGTTTCAGCCTCTATCCAGAAGAGCAACGCACGAAGGGATCACAACAGAGTGACGAAAGCTTCTACAAACCCCGGCTGGGTCCCTTATTACCAGGATGGGTCTATCAGTGACTTATTCCCAAACAGATACATCTTGTTGGATCTACCAATGATCTCATCCCCAGCTGGGATGTCCATTTCAAACAGATCGACCTGAAATCTTCACAGCAACGGGATCCGAATCCCGGATTGGTATCTTTGCATAATCATGGCATTCGCATCATATTCACCCACGAAGCGTAGCATTCCGTCTAATACGGAGCATTACAGCAAAAATCAAACATATTTCATAATCATAAGCCATGTTTTAAATCAAGCACTTGTGAATAATAACAATCCGTCAATGTACAGAATACCCCCAGATTCCCCAGCAAACACAGTTGCCTTATATTCCCAAACACCAGTATATACTCCTTGTGGCACCCGTCCGTGTCATATCCCCAGCAGAAAGCCAAAGACATCCTCTTTGCACTCACATATACTTACATTTTCCTTGACATCTGTCCGTGTCACTCTCCCCAACAGTTAAATACCCGTCTACACATCACTCATACTCATACTTATCTCACTTATACGGATACTCGTTCGTATCTTGTATACGCCATTTATATCCCCGCAGATTCGACACTAGTCCGTGTTCTTTGTTAACCAGTTGGTACTCGTCCGTACCATCATCTCAGAACATGTGTCAAGCGTTTGTTTCTACCTGATACTCGTCTGTATCATAGTCTTAAGGATGCTCGTCCGCATCTTTAATCCATACACTGTGTCATACACTCTTGTTTTCTCGAATATAGATACTCGTCTGTGTCTACTATTCCCCAGAAGAGTCCTCTCAGATTCAACACTCATCCGTGTTCTCTGTTAACCAGTTGATACTCGTTCATATCATCATCTCTGAACACGTGTCAGTATTTGTTTCTACCCGATACTCGTCCGTATCGTAGTCTTAGAGATGCTCGTCCGCATCTTTAATCCATACACAAACATCTAAACACTTATACCTTTTGTTTCTTGGATGTAAACACTCGTCCGTGTTTACTATTCCCCAGTAGATCGCCAACAAAGTAAAATTTTCTCTTCTGACACTCGTCCTGTGTCATAATAAACTTTGAGAGCAGTCGTACCCTGCTAGGTGGTCGTCCTCCACCTCTTGATGATCGTCCTTCATCATGCTCATCCGATGGCCGTCCCCATCGTTGATTTTCTATCCGACATTCGTCCTATGTCGTGATATTTAGCAGCCGTCCCCTGCTAGGTGGTCGTCCTCCACCTTTTGATGATCGTCCTTCATCATTTTATCCAATGGCCGTCCCCATTGTTGATTTTGGTTATCTGACATTCGTCCTATGTCAAGACAAACCTTGAGAGCAGCCGTCCCCTGCTAGGTGGTCGTCCTCCACCTCTTGATGATCGTCCTTCATCATGCTCGTCCGATGGCCGTCCCCATCGTTGACCTTTTATCCGGCATTCGTCCTATGTCGCGATATTTTCGGCAGCCGTACCCTTCCAGGTGGTCGTCCTCCACCTTAGATGACCGTCCCTCATCTTACCCCCAACAGAGCAGCCGTCCCCTGCTAGGTGATCGTCCTTCACCTTTGATGACTGTACCTCATCATCTATTTATTTCATTTATTCTTTAACCCGATGGCCGTCCCCGTCGTGGTCCCTTTTCCTTTTCCTGATGATCGTCCTTCATCAGTTTAGCCCGATGGCCGTCCCCATCGTTGGTTACTTTGCTTTTTGAACTTGATGGCCGTCCCCGTCATGTTTCATTAATCCCCAGAGAATTTTACAGCTTCACTTGATGGCCGTCCCCATCATGATTCTTTTTACCCCCAGCATGTCGGCCGTCCCCGTCATTGCTTTATTTTTTCGCACTTTTCCCAGCATGTCGGCCGTCCCCGTCATTGCTCTTTACCCAGCAGTCGTCCTCTGCTCGATGGTCGTCCTCCGTCGCCCGCACTTTACAATATACTTTATTTTCTTTTACAATCTATATCCCTTTTCTTCTTCATTCTATGAGTGCAAATTTTGGACTGTCTTTGGTATTCAACCACAAGTTATCTTGTTTGCCTGCTAAGCCGTTGCTTACATCCTACACAGCTAACTCATGTTTGAATAGGGGCAGCTGTAAACACCCCAAATTTTCCCTCACCCAATTCACACCATGGCTTGTGATCATTTCATATGCATAAACTCAATCATACCATCTCATACCACATTTTTGATTCACTGCATAGGTTCTAAGTCATCTGCATCTAGGGTTTGTGATCTGAGCAATCCAAGGGCTTTTTGAGCCACTCCAAAGGTCAACAATCACTTCAAAGAGGCTATGTGTGTTCAAGTATCATATTATACCTTCTCAAAGTCAAGAATGGCAAAGAATCACAAGAACTGGAAATGGTGTGGAAGCAGAGCCAGGCTTGACTGCACAGATGACCTAGAATTAGGGTTTTGGTTTCAGAGGCCATAACTCCAAATTTTTTGGTCATTCTTGTTTCTATTGGTCTCTATATGGTATAGGGAGTATGCATATCAATTTTCATGAAGAAATTCCATAGGGAAGTCATCTGATCAAGAGTTGACTTTTCAAGCAAGTCAGTGCAAAATCAGGGCATCTGAGGCCCCCAATGACCCAACCAAAGGGCATTCTTCATCATTTTGATTGTATATGATCTTTATTTGATCATGGGAAATGTTGTAAGTTCACAAAATTGAAGAATTTCAATTCTTTTGCAAGGTTGACTTTTTGGGCAAGTTTGACTTTTAATGAAATTGTCATTTTGGGCAACTTTTTCAACCTTTACTTTTTGATTCAAAAAAAGCTTCAAATGGAAAAACTTTGGTCATGAAAGTTGTAGAATAGATCTTTCCCTTTTCAAAAAGTACAAGAACATGACCTAATTCATTTTTGATCAAAAGTTATGGCTTGTCAAAGTTGGCTAAAATCACAAATTTTCAAAGTTTCTACCAAAGAGGTATTTTGCAAAATGACTTGATCATGTGTTCTAAAGTTATCAAATGGACTTCTAACCCACACAACATGATCACACAACATTAAAAAATCAGAATGGGGCAAGGAATCATATGTTTTATGGCTTATGGAGCAAGACTTTTACATAAGGATCAAAGGCAAGCCAAGTTGCAAAATCCATCATAGCTTCTCATCCACTTGCTGCCTAGTTTGCTGAACCATCCTAGGCCTTTTCCCTCATCATGCTGCGCAGCACACCCTCCTTGTACTAGGCTAGCAAGTGACCCATGCTTCTCTTACACAAAGTTGACATTTTTGCAAAAGCACACATCACATCTTCTGACCAATGGGAATTGTTTATACAAATCAATTGCAAGCCAAACATAAGAAGAAGCAAGCCTGAAACCAGCCATAACACAACATTCCCATTTTCACCCTCTTGAGCAAAAGCATTCGAAACTCACAACACAAGCCACAAACACTCAAACAAACTTCACAAACAATCTCAACACTCTTCCCTGATCACAAAGCACCCATCACCATGGCCTGAAACCCACTGAATCAAAAATACGATTCTCACCTCACCTTGAGCAGAACCTCTGCCATCTTCCAAACCAGTCACTTTCAAAGCTTCTCAAGCTTCATTTCTTCATCAGAGGATTCAAAGGAGTGAGTTTGCACCAAGAAACAGCCCAGAAAGCACAGGATCAGAAAGCTCCATCTCAGGTATAGCTCAAGAACAAATTTTCCAGAACTTCATTTTCTTGTTACAAACTGAATCTACATGTTGCACTGATCATCTGGATGTGTTTAGATTTGAAAATAAGTAAGAGATGACCATTTCATGTCTCTCTGAAAGTTTGCCCGTGTTTCACATTTGCCTTCGATTCAAGCTTGTTAATGAAAATAAATGAATTTTGGGAGAGGGGTTAGGTTTAGTTTGAGGGGAAGATCATTTTGGTGGAAGAAATTTCTTGATTAATGACCTGTAGCGAAATCTAGGGTTTTGGTTCGCCGGAGAAGACGACCGGAAGTCTTCTCCGGCCACCTGAAAGTGCTTAACCCTAATCTGTGTAATTAAGGAGATTTGAATTCTGGCCCTTGGATGTGTTGACCCGCGCGCGTTTGGTTGGCCAGGATTCCACCATTTTGCCCTAATCCACGTTGACTTAGTTAATCCCAATTAATTAATTCATAAAACCTGATTTAAGCCAGAAATGATCCTGACCCTTGATTCACGCGCCAAGTCAACAGCCTCCTCCCAACTTTGAATCTGATGCGTTGGATGTGAATACTTCTCATTTTTATTAGTTTTTATTTCAATTTTTCTCATTTAATTTGCACATTTTATTAAAAATAGCAAAACCATTTTAAAAATTCTGAAATTTTTTGTACAAACTTTTATTAATTTTCAGAAACCAAAAACATTTTTATTTTTATTTTTTGTATTGAAAAAATATTTTTAAATCATTTAAAAGTTTATTTTTAATTAATTAATAAGAATTAATTAATTAAAAATACTTTTAGGTATTTAAAAATCACCAAAAAATTCATGAAACATTTAAAAACATTTAGAAACATTGTCCAACCCTCAAACCAAATTTCTTTTTTGATCTTGATGCATTTTGAGAATTTTTCATGGAATTAAAATCATTTTTAGGCATTATTTTGATCCAAACTTCCAAAAATCATTTCTGCCTAACCATTGAGAGTTGGACTTTGATTCTTTTTGCATTGCATTGTGTTTAGCATGTAGTTTGTGAGATTAAATTGGCATGATTTGATCTTTCATTTTCCATTTGTTTGGCATTTTTCTTGTTAAAGAACCTTAAAACCCTAGGAAACTTAGAAAATTCATAACCCTAATTAGGTTAAGAGTTGGAACCCCTCCTTTGGGCAGTGAGTTTGTATAGGATTAGGGTTACTTTAAATGCATTTTCAATTTTTTATCTTAAGGTTTGCTTCTGATTTTGGTTTTTGTTTGATGCATTGAGCATAAACCCTAATTTGGGTTTCCTTTTGCATTCATCTTGCATTTGCATTCATACCATGACTTGCCATGACATTTTATGCATCCATTTGATTCATTGGGTATCTTAAGACATATTGAAAGCATGTTTGATCATTGCATCATGTATTTGCCATGTTGTATGTCATTTGCATCTCATCACTTTTCATGTATGTTCATGGTTCTAAACTTGCTCCATTTGCATCCATAAGTTTGTATGATCATCCTCATGTCTTGATTCATGTTTGCAGCATCTCATAGCATCATTATCATCTCATATATGCTTCTGGTTTTGGTTTGCACCATGTCATTTCATCTCATTTTGCATTGCATTCCTTTATTAACATTTCAGGTGGTAAGTAACTTTGGGAAGTGGATTTGCCTTCACTTCCCACATTTTCTTTTCATCCCTCTTATGCATCATTGCTGCATTTCACTTTGTGTTTGAGATTGAGCTTGCTCATTCTTCTTCTTCTCACTTTCTTTCTTCAAGTGACTTGTCTTCTTGAATGAAGCAAGTTACTTTGCTTCTCTTTGCTCCTTTCATCTGCTTCCTGGTGGTTCTTTTGAAGATCTTCTCTTGTAAACCTCACAAACCTTAGGAACAACCAAGCATGACAATGATTAGGGTTTTGTTTAGTCTCCCCTCTTAGTTTTACCTTTGTGTCTCTTTGAGTCTTCTCTTCTCATCTCATAATCAAGGACTAAACCCTAAAGGCTTTAAGGCTTTGTGATTAAGTTTATGCCTGCATCCTTCTATTAGGATGGAGTGTATAACTTTAATCCTAAGTGTTAAACCCTTAATGTGTTTAACTCCTTTAATCAATCCACTTAATAATCATCAAGACATCAAGCTTGTAACTTGGGCCTTGCATTAGGGTTCTAATTCTTCCTTAATTGGTTAAGAAGGACTAACCCTAGTGTTAATGGACAAGTCCCCCTCAAGTTGTCTTATAAACCCTAAAAAACACTTCATCATCTCATCATTAACTAAAATCCACTTAATAAAGGCTTTGTTTTGTCATGAGTTTAATCCCTAATCATGGATTAAGTTGAGGAGCTTTCCTCAGCTTAAACATTCTCATCTATTATCCTTCTATTAGGATGGTGTAATGAGTCTGTTTAATCCCTGATTATGGCTTAATCTCATTACTTAACACTAAACAAAAATACCAAAAACATCTAAATAATCACAAGTAGGTTAATGATCTTAATCCTACATCAAAGGTGATTAAGTGTGAGAATCTGACTTCACACTTAAGGTACTCTCATTACCCCTAATCAGAGGGAAGATGTGATGAGTTTACTAACCCATTGGTTTAGGCTTAAGCTCATTAACTTATGACAAACCTTTAAAAGCAATAAAATACTGAAAACACCAAAACAAACAATAATCGTCTCCTCCGGGATTCTTTTCTCATCACATTCATTCACAAACGAGAACTTGTTTCTTCCGTCTAATGCAAGACAGTTTGCACCTGAGCCAGACAGGTCATACACTTGAGCATAGACAAGCAAGCAGTTCATAAGTCAATTCATCTTTCAGTCTCTTTGGGTCGAACTACGGTGTTCTGACTTCCTCATTGCACGAGAGGATACGTAGGCATAACTTATCAGTTATCGAACAGAAGTCTCTGTATATTCCCCCTCTTTCCAGTCTTATTCTTTAAGCCTCATATTCTTGAGCATTTCATTCTTGTTCTTGCACTGACACTGTATATATATTACACTTCACTTCTCTTGCACTAACACCTGTACATCCTTTCCCAGCTCTTTTATACACAAATTGCACTGACACTACCCCTTTAAAACACAAATCTTTTAAGCGTGGATCCCGTCGAGTACGAAGGACAATCTGGGTGCTAATACCTTCCCAGGTTGTAACCAACCCCCTTTCTCAGTCTCTCTGGTTCTCAACCGTCTTATCCATTTCTTTTCTAGGTCTATGCAGCATTACCTTTCCTCCGGGATAAAAATGCCTAGCTGGCGACTCTTTTCATTCCCTGTGAGTTCACTCCTGTGTGTTCTCACATCCCTCTTTTCGCCGACCGTTCGCGTCTGTACCCTATTTGACCCGGCTTCATCTGGTGGGAGCGACATATGGGATATCATGAAGTCCACTTGAGCCTTGGGAAGTCCAGTTTGCTTTGAGAAACACTAAACCCTAATTTGAGATTTATTACTTAGGAGGAGGCTTTGTCTGATGAAACCTTGAGTTCCTTTGAGCAATTGAGAATCTTATGAACATTAGGAGCCCTCTTGAAACATATTGTCTCAAAGATATAACGGCAAATTTTGGGGTGCAACAGCTTCCCCTGTTCAATTTTCTGAAACCTGGGGAGTTAGACTAGAATTCACGCCATTCGTGACCTAAAGGTGGAAGAGGATTGAACACTTAAAGCCCAAAATTTGCACTTACTGGTGCACAAAGTAACATTGTTGGTGGATTGTATTTATTGAATGGGCCTAAAGATGTCATTCGTAGTATTTGGAAATGGGCTTATAGATGCCATCCAAAGTATCATAATGTGTCTACGTTTGACTCTATCTGAATGTTGTTCTATAATAAGTATCTGGACTAGATCTTTGTCTTGATCGTCTCTGAACTGTCTCTAGAAAATATCCTGAACTAAGTATCAGAACTAGATCTTTGTCTTGATCGTCTCTGAACTGTCTCTGGAAAATATCTTGAACTAAGTATCAGAACTAGATCTTTGTTGTGATCGTCTCTGAGTTGTCTCTGGAAAATATCCTGAACTAAGTATCAGAACTACATCTTTGTTGTGGTCGTCTCTGAACTGTCTCTAGGAAAACATCCTGAACTAAGTATCAGAACTAGATCTTTGTTGTGATCGTCTCTGAACTGTCTCGGAAAAACATCATGAACTAAGTATCAGAACTAGATCTTTGTTTTAATCGTCTTTGAACTGTCTCTAGGAGATAACAATGTTTATCTGATTGCGAACTATCTTGAAAAGGAAAATTTAGTTTTATGTGAGGTCATTTGATGTATGTAATGCATTGCATGACGTTCTTAATGTAAATGAGAATGTTATATGCATTGTGGATGCGTATGTCATGATATGTTGTAGATGATGTATGGGCACATTATGTAGTTGAAGCACATTAGTAGCTTGATGTAACAACTGCTAGCTGTGGAAAATAAATCCTTGTTCATTGCTGGTGATGATGAAGATATTACTCCAAATCTCAGTCGATGAGAGTCGATCGTTCGTCATGCTTTTTATTGAAGGATTAAGTTTCTAAATACCTGACCGGGGATAAAAGATATGGACATTCCTCCGATGTACTATCTGACTAGGTGTCAACCCTTCTGGGGGATAGCAGGCTTAATTGAATTTTTTTGAAGAAGAGAATCTTGTTGGGGTGTTGTAGTGTTAGAAATACAATCTATGTTGGGGAAGAGACTGCTTGAAATGATTTGCTGGAACAACTCTGTAGAGATTACTCTGAGGGGATGAGCCTATGGATATCTGTTGGACATGAGCTCTGTTGGGGATTCTAACCTCCAAGAGTCCTTAGTAAATGCTATTATTGTAATTTTATATGTATGTATTTTTTGGTAAACATCAATCATATTCAAAAGTATACATTCATTCAAAATAACCAAGGGATTCAGAACTTCTGATATTCTCGACTTCCCCGAGTAATTTTCTAGGAATTATCATGATTGAATCTGAAGACATGATACTGACACCATCTGATACTATTGACACAGACAATTAATTTCCATATTAGCTTTTGCTTAAACCCAGTATCAAGGCAATGTAATGAGAGGAATGTGTTTTCAAACTATGGTGGATCATGTACGCCCCAGGTAATGGTTAAGGAGCTTGCCACTGAATTTGATCTGATTAGATTTGAAAAGAGAGTGTTTCTCCTAGTTGAGGATGATTTGTCCCAGAATGGAAGTATTTGAAAGGAGCTGCCTCAAGAGAAATAAATGGGACGCCCCATTATAACATTCCCCTGACATCGTGAACTCGGTAATGTTACTTATGGCAATTCAGATGAGGAGATCTTCCCCTGGCTATTAAAAATCGTTGAATCTTGACCTGACTACCCCAGATGAATTGGAAAATAACATGGCATGCCCCCTTGATTGGAAGATAGTGACCGTACCCCTTGTATACATTGGCTTTGATCCAACTGATTCAGGCCCAGGAAGTAACTTTATCTGTCAGGAGGACTTTGGTTTATTGAATGTTCATCATATAAGCTTCTCTGCTATCAAATAATTAGTTATACGCAAACAATGATATTCAAAATTCAACCTTTATGCATGTCTTGAAGTTTTCAAAAATAATTATTTTAGCAAAACAATGTTTGTAAAAATTGTGATATTAACTCAAGATTTATAATAACCCCTAAAGGTGTCAGTATACCTTTTTGTAGCAGTGCACTTTCGAACTAACCATGCTTCAGTTAGGACTTTTAAAGCGTTGTAACGTGGCCTAGTTCACAGTTTAAGAAACAAAGGATAAAGGCTCAAATTTTATTTATACCCAACCCATCCTTCATGGTGTTTTTCAGTCCTATGTTCAGGTAACTTATGCATTGAGGCTCCAAAGGAGTTTGGAATTGTAACACTGACATTTGCGATGGTTCAGAAACCAGAAGTTTATTTGAAGAAAAAAGCAGTCATCTTTTTTTGTGGAGGATTTGTAGTGACCTCTTTTTCTTTTGACTTTGTTATCCCTTCCTTTTGCCTGAACTATTTGTTTCAAGATTACAGTAAGTGGGATGTCTCAATTTTTACTAAGTCTTCTTCATAGGTTTTGACTTAGTGAGCTTTTCTTTTGCTAAATATTGACTGTCGGACTTAGTTATTACAGGGAACCATCATTAGTTGTGTACAAAAGGTTCAACTAGCATAATTGAGTTAACCAAGGAACTACCCTACCCCAGGTTATGATTAAGGGTTTTAATTTGCGTGAGAATCAAAACTCCTACTTCATAGGCTCAAAAGGGTTGACTAGGGATTAACTTCCTTATATCTCCACTGTTTAGGAATCGAAACAATGCCCGCACATCGTTAGTATAGTCTGTTTAAAAGCATACTATATGAAATTATGGTATCGTCTTTGTCATCCTCCCTCTAAAGGCTTACAGCTTTAACAAGAGTTAAATATCACAAAAGATAAGTAAGAAGCATAGTTTAAATATAGTGAAACGAATGGATTAATTCAAAACAAACATATGCAATGCATTATCGTGAAAACAAAAGTTTGACATAATAGTAAGTGTTTAAGCCAAAAAAAAATTACAAATGAAAACTCAAATGTTTTCAAAGGTTACTCCTCTAAACGTATCACTCCGGATGTCTAGCAGCTTCGATGTTTGATGGACGATAGAAGAACTCAATCTGGTCTTCTTGAGTAACCTCGAGGACTCCTTCGTCAATCAGGTCTTGAATCTTATTCTTCAATTCCTAACAGTTATTAGTGCCATGTCCAGGACTATTGGAATAAAATGCACACCTTGCATTGGGGTTATAGCGAGGAGATGAAGTATTGGGATTCTGAGGAAGGTCTCTTAACGCAACCAGATTCATCTCCAACAAGCATTGCAAAGTTTGCGACATTGAGGTGTTAGTTTTGATAAACTATCTTTTATGTTCCTTGTGTTGAGACGGATTAACCCAATAAGAACTTCTTCCTTTATTTGAAAGACTATAAGTAGCAACCTGTCTCTTTCCTTCTCTTATCCTCTTCTTCTTTTCGACCAAGACAGCTTGTTTCATCGGAGGTTGACTGATGATTAGATTCCCGACTCCGTTGTCTTGAAGTTTATTGACGAAGACTCTCAGCTCTTCTTTCCCCTGGGCTATGTTTTGGATAAGAACCACCTGGCCATTCATCTGGATTCTCATATCTGCCATCTCAGCTTGTAGTTGTTCCAACTTATCATCCTTGTTGTCTTCAAGATTCTTCTTTTTCTTGTCCTTATTAACGAGGGCTTTCAACTCTTCTTGGCCCTTAGACAAATTCTGGATCACTTCTTAAAATTGAGCATTCTGGGTTTGGATATCTTTCACAGTCTGCTCGAGATCCATCTCAACTGAAATAAACAACGAGAAGATAGGAAACCTGTCATGGAAACCTGTTATGCAATGGTATGGCATGTTAATGCATATGCAATGTTTTCAAGGACCTCGTAGGATTTAAATTTGTTAAAGAAAAACAGAAGAAAAAAAACATTTATTAGTAAGTTCAAAATATAATTGCACCTTGGGCTTACATTGAAGGCAAAACAAGAAAAGTTACATAGAAAATAAAAACATTTGAGACTCGAGTCTCCCATGGACGTTTCCTCTTTGTATTGAGATATGTATTACAGTTTTGCTCTTTGTGAAGTTGCCTTGTTAGCTCTAACACTTTCTCTTTGCTAGCATAGAACTGAGCCTCAAAGGTATCCATTTCCTCCTTAAGTTGGATCCAAGATTTTTGTAGCTCTTCCAGGTCAGTAGGCATGTCTGGATGATGAATGGTTTAAGGAACATCTCCTTCAATAATAGGCTCAATAATCACCGATAGAACAACAGGATATGGCATCATAAGAGTTTGAGCATGAGATCGTGCCCATATGAGGTAAAGCTCCACGGGGATGGAGTATTTTGGTTCCAGAGTGTTGCTATTAATCATATTCACCATGCCCCAAGCATGTATAAACCATTGATGGTAACCATGAGGATCATTGTCATAATCGAACACAAGACCTTGAATAATCATATCATGAGGATCGTCACTCCGAGCATAACCAAATTGACGTAGTCCTAAAGAAGGATTATAAGGCATGCCTCCCCTTATGGCAAGGAGTGGCACATTAGGGAACTCCCTACAGCGGACAATGATAGTGATGTTTTCCACGGATCGGGAACACCAATGGATATCTAAATGAGAGAGTGACATTATCCTTCTAGACCACCTAAAACCTTGTTCATTTTTCATCACAGACCGAGGAAGGTGTGAAATAAACCACCTTGATTGTAGAGGTATGCAACACATCAGAGTCCCTCGCGCCTTCGTAGTACGAGTGTGAAGAGAGTGCAAAATATCTCCAAGCAAAGTTGGCACATGATTATGAGTCAGAAATATTTTAATTGCGTGCACATCTATGAATTAGTTCGGATTAGGGAACAACACGAAACCATAAATCAACAGGGCCAAGATCTCCTCAAAAGCCTAATAACTCATAGCATCTAAAAACAACTGAGCTTTCTTTATCAATATTTTAACAAGAAGACCTTTAAATCCACTTCTTGTTTCCCAATTGGATACAATATATGACTTCTTTAGATGCAAAGCTGCTTTAATAATTTCAGGATTAGGCTCCTTCTCTAGACATGTGAAAGGTTTTTATCAAGAATAGGTACATCAAGTAGTTTAGAGAATTCTTCCATTGTGGGCACCAACTGATAATCGAGAAATGTGAAAAAGTGATGTTTAGGGTCAAAGAATTGGAACAAAACACTCATCATGTCTTCATTAAATCCTGAGGTAACCAAACCAAATAGACAACCATACCTTTCGGTGAATTGAGATTTCTCAGGAACTTTTGAGACTAATTCCTTAAGATTGGATGGTATCCTAACAAAGTTGATTCAGATAGTGTTTCTGCAAGTGGAAGCCATAACCTGCAACAAAGAACAAAGATAAATCCCTTGCTCCTTAAATTGGTAGTGAAAATGCTATGTTATGATGTCATGATGTTATGATGTTATGTTCATGTTTAAAGCAAGTAAATGGAAAGCACACACAAGTCAAACAAGAGCCTTAGTTTTAAGAGCTTGCATGAAGTCCATAAGTAAGTACCCTCCCCACTGAAGTTTAGTTGGTCCAGTCTATCCTAGCAATAGTAACCAGATTCTAAGGAATCTCAATATCACTAGTTCTTCTCAAAGGCTTTATTTCAGTGTGGCAACTGTTTCACCAACCAAAACATCCCAAGATTAGAATCTCAATGAGTGTAGCATCGAGTATCAACCAACTTTAGACTGTACCAAAGCCGGCTATCTCATTACTTTCTACTGGCCAAGATGGGTCAATTAAGGTTCTAAAGGGAAGTTAGTGTAAATGACACCACATGGTATCCTAATATTATCCTCAACTGACTTGAAGAACATTAGTACTAACCAAAATGTCACACTAACTGTAGCTACCATATCAACCATAACGGTATACGTCGTATAGTTTCCTTGGTCTATTTCCACTTACCTAAGGTACACTAGATCCGGGAGGATCTTTCTCACAGTAGCCCCAAGACAAAAAAAAAAACCTTAAAATTAAAGCATACAAGTCAAACAAATTATAAAGTGAACTAATACTCTAAGGTAACCCCTCTTTAAATAGAGCTCCCCACCAGAGTCGTCAGTTCTGTAACACGGTGGGAGAAGTGACTTTTAGTTTTTGTCGCAAAATATGTTACGGTAAGAAAGAGTCGCCACCGACTTTTATTCGAAAGGCAACTTTGAAGGGACAACGAGGGTCTATGATCTTTTATTCGAAAGGCAACTATGATAAGTTATATTTCTTAGGCAACAAGTTAAGATACCCCTACGTTCGAGGGACTTGACCATATTTCATAAGGCAATAAAGAGAGGTTACCCCAGAGGTGTGAGTGTGCAAGTGTATTAAATTCAATTATTTTAGTCTTGGAAATCAGAGTTTTCTAACGGTTGATTTTAGTCTTACCATACAATCCTATTAAGCATACATCTAACAGGAAATAATGCAGAAAATAAACCCTAATTTAAACTATTACATGGATTTAGGAGATATACATAAATAAAAACCTAACTGAAAATGTAAAGTGTGGAAAGTAAACCTAAGCTATTACAAGGCTTTATAAGTTATATTATTTAAGAAAGAAAATCGGGCAAGAAAAATAAATCTACTTATTAAAAGTTTTCGTGTAACCTATACAATTATCCTAAGAAATAAAATCGAGCAGAAAAATATGAAGGAAATAAAAGTTTCGGATATCGATTAATTGATTTTTTATTAAAAAGATAAATGTTTGATTAAAAATAATAAATTTGATAAAAATAAAAATAATTTAATTTAATTATGTGAATTTTTTTTTTTTGGCATTTTATGATTTTTATGAAAAAACATTATTACGTTACCTATTTTTCTTGTTGGTTAAAAAAATTAATTGAATTAAATAATTAATTTTAATGAAAAATAAAAGAAATAAGAAATAAGGAAAAACAAATAAAAAAGAAAGAAGAAAAGAGGTCAAAAAATAGAGGGAGGGACGTTGGGAATAGTCCTTTGAGTTCATTGGTCCATTCAATTTGGTCTGAAATTGCTTCTAGCTAGGGTTCCCCAAACTCACGACCTTGAACCCTAACAATGGAAATTCACAATTTTTACACCTAAACTCCAATTGGATGGCCCAGATAGCTTGAGAACATCATAAGAAACATAAATATGCACACAAATTAGATGTATCATGTGTAAAAATATGAAATCGAAAAATTGAAAAATAAACCAAAAAAATAAATTTGGTTATGGCATTGTAAGAGTCTTTGGAGCAAGGTGATGATTGAGAAACCTTCAGAGGAACCTCGGGAACGTGTTTGGACCTTTAAATCTCCTTAATAATGGCTGAAACCCTAAAACCGAGTCCTACTTACTCTTGAATTTTTTGAAGTTTTGTGTGCTCTCTTTGATCAAAAATTTCGTGTCCTACCTATCTGAAGGTGTTATTATGTATTTATAGATGAAGGATTTGTGGGCTTGGGTTCAATTTATTTTGGGATGATAGGATTTGATTGGAAAACTTTCTATTTTGGTCATATTTGGCCATCGTATCTTTCTCCTCTTGATTTGCACGAATTTTGGATCAAATATTATGTAAATAAATCTCAATATCTGATCCTAAAATAGTCCAAATATCAAATCTTTGATTTTTCATATTTATTTTGATTAAAATTGAATTTAAATGAATTAAATCCAATAAAATATGAAATAAAAAAAAAAACCGAAAATATGACTTAGGGGTCGTGGACTATCTTAAGATTAAGTTTGGATTGTGAAAAGATAGCCCATTTGGCACAAACTCAAGTTTTGGTCAGTATTTTCTTTATGCACCTCCTCAATTTTGCTCAACTTTAACAATGCACAACTCTCTAAATTTTTATCCCATGAATTTTTTTTTTGGACTTTTTAGAAAGATTGAAGTTCCCTTTAATCACTCTTGTTGGTCCCATGTCAATTTGATCATCCATGTTCAAGTTATGAACTTTTGAAAAAGTTGACTTTTTGTTGACTTTTTGAGGACCTGTAATGTATTGGCCCTTATGTCTACAATGAAACATTTATGGCCTTGGCTTGTGAGACAAAAAGTTGTAAAGAATTGAATATCCTTCCAAATGAGCTTTGGATGGGAAATTTCTGATGAAACATGTGAAATTGAGGTCTGGTCAAAGTTCAGTTTACTTTCTCCTTAAGAAACCCTAATTTAGCAACTTTTGCCTTGTGATGAAGTTGAGGTTTTCTTGATGAATCATGATCAACCCTTGATAAAATGATGAAGCTTACTTCATAATCTTGATGTTGACCAAAAATCTTGAAGTTTGACTATATGTTGACTGCAGTTGACATTTTACCCAAGTTAATTGATTATTGATCATCTGAACATCTGACTAACCAAACTTGTAGGGCAAGTCTTGAAACTTGACATGAGGATCCTTTGAAGTATATGGGATATCATGAAGTCCACTTAAGCCTTGGTAAGTCCTGTTTGCTTTGAGAAACATCAAACCCTAATTTGAGATATATTGCTTAGGAGGGGGCTTTGTCTGATGAAACCTTGAGTTCCTTTGAGCAATTTAGAATCTTATGAACATTAGGAGCCCTCTTGAGACATATTGTCTTGAAGATAATAGGGAAAATTTTGGGGTACAATAATATTCATGATCTCCACTATAATAAACATCAGAATATAAAATGGTTCTTTCATAAATACTCCATTGTTATCATCAAAACATAGAGATGGAATGCAGAGACAACTCTTTTTTTTACAATCTCCCCCTTTTTGATGATGAAAAAACCATGTATTTTGATAGAACATTTATACAGGAAATCACCAAACATAACAGGGTAATAATCGGGTAACCACCGGTGAGAACATATTCAGAGTTTCCGAGCAATAACTCCCCCTGAATGTGTTATCCCCAGAATTTTATTAATGCCTGTTCAGAGTCTCCCCCTCATCCCAAGACTCACAAAATACAAATTTTGAGTTGTTCAGAACATATGATAGAGAAGGATTACTTCCTTATACTCATAAGAGTCTGGCTAGAACACAAGCCTTCATCTTAGAACCTTGTTACTATCAGAACTCTATGATTGTTCTTAAAGGTGCAAAAACACAAGGAAGGGGGGTTGGAGTTGGGTTTTCAAAAACAATGAAAGTAAATGACACTTTGATTTATCCTGGTTCGTTTGAACTCAAACTACATCCAGTTCACCCTCCAAGGTGATTTCT
Source organism: Lathyrus aphaca (assembly GCA_963966055.1). Taxonomy (NCBI): domain Eukaryota; kingdom Viridiplantae; phylum Streptophyta; class Magnoliopsida; order Fabales; family Fabaceae; genus Lathyrus; species Lathyrus aphaca. Next base: position 171,275,095 of record OZ014523.1, read on the forward strand.
CCTCTCTCAACAAGGTCTTAATCAACTATTCAAAACATTGAATACAATCACTAAGACATATAGTCAAAGTCTACTTGAGTCTACTGACTACACTAGTCACTCAAGGAAATTAAAATTTTCTTTACAAGCTTTGTAACAAAAAAGCTTCAAAAAGCAGTTATCACACAATGATAGTTGTTAAAAAATTAAGAATAGAAAAAATAAATTGATCGTATGAATTCACGCGAGAGGAAGAGCTTCAATTTCTTAAAATGATCCCTTTTTTGGGAATGTTGATGAAGAGATCCGTTGAAAACATATGGTGCCATATTTGGATGCATGATAATTATCATAAAGACCTTCCCAAAAATAAGAGATCTTGTTCCCAATCGTTATTTCTTGATTCTCTCATAAATGAGCATGATTGGAGAACCAGAAGATGTTGAATTCGCATTAGAGTATATATGAAAATTCGCAGCTTGATTCTTTACTTGATGAGAACTTCTTATTTGATTTGATATCAGATCTTCTTAGAGTAATATACTTCACTTATTTCGCTGTAGAAGATGTGAGTCACTTTAGCTTTTGTCTTATCATAAGAACTTTTGTCATGCACATAGAAGATAATTTTAAGTGCTACATTTTGTTCTTATAAATATTGTTATCATCAAAACTATTAAAGAAAAGTAGAATCAAATCTTGTTTTAACAATCTCCTCCTTTTTGATGATGACAAAACATTATTTTGATTAAGAACAAAATGAAACAGAAGTTAGAGAAACTCCCTTTATAATGATGATATGTTTCTTCATAAATTTCTTATGAGAAGTTCATGTAGCTTACGCTCCCCCTGAGTTAATTACTTATCTTGTTCTTAAGAAATTTAGACAATTTTATCAGAATATTAGGATGTTTGAGATTTAGCCTTGGTAGACTGTTATGGAAACAAAAAAAGTAGTTTAAGTTATCCCCCTTTTTATCATAATTCAAAAAGCGGATAATCAGAAAAAAGATTGAAGTAAACACAACCAAAACAGAAGATCTTCGTTAATCAAAGAAAATGGAGAACATGAGATGCAAACAAAATAACAAGAAAATAATCAACAGAAACAAAAATTAAGATGATCAAGGTTAGGGGTTAATCTTGGTGACCAATGCTTCCAGAAGAGACTTGATCTGAGAAGTTGATTCAACTTGTTTCCCAATCAATGTCTTGAGTTCAGCATTTGTCTCATCTTGCTTATCCAACCTCTGCTTTACAGACTCATTCTCTTTCTTCAGTTCATCCAGAGTCTTCATAAATAATGATGTTGGGGTAAATTCTTCAACAGTTGCAGCAGCTTGAGTAGAAGCTTCTATATAGGGTTCTTCAGTAGAAGGTTCTTCAACAACTTCTTTTCCTTTATCTTCAGCAGAAAGAATGATAACCAACTGAAATGCAGAGATTTACTCCTTTTGTTGTGGTTCTTTCCAAGGTTTATCATCCAGAATATGGGTTTTCTTCTTCTCCAAGTTTGTGACAATTTCTTTCAGACTGTCACAAAAATTATGCTGAGCAATATCATAGTAGATATCTTTCAACATCTTGGTTTCAAAATTAAACCACTTTCTAAATGTTGTCCAGAGAAAGTCAGAAGCAGCAGGGTCAAGATTTTCTCCACAAGCAGTCTTCAGATCTTCCAGCTTGCTTTTCATTTCTGCTTCGAAAGCCATCAACAATGTACCAACATCTGATTTGGTTGGTTTAGGTTTTAGTTTGGGTATACAGTTTTTTTAGATAGATGAGATATTTTATAGGGCTTCTACATCAATGAATGTTTTAAGTGGGTCTTCAGGTTCATTGGTTGGAGAGGGACTATCTGGAATGGTAATGTAAGTGGGAGTTTTAGGAGGTGTTGATGCATAAGAAGATAAGGATTCTTCACGTATGGGGGATAATGTTAGAACAAGATTTGATTCTACTTCTCTTTTATAGTTTTGATGATAACAATATTTATAATGACAAAATATAGCACTTAAAATTATCTTCTATGTGCAGGACATAAGTTCTTATGGTAAGACAAAAGCTAAAGTGACTCACATCTTCTACAGTGAAATAAGTGAAGCGTATTACTCTAAGAACATATGATATCAAATCAAATAAGAAGTTCTCATGAAGTAAAGAACCAAGCTGCGAATTTTCATATATACTCTAATGCGAATTCAACATCTTCTGATTCTCCAAATCATGCTATGAGAGAATTAAGAAATAACGGTTGGGAACAAGATCTCTTATTTTTGGAAAGGTCTTTATGATATTTATCATGTATCCAAAAATGGCACAATCTGTTTCCAACGGATCTCTTCATCAACAGTCTATAAAAAGGGATCATTTGAAGAAATTGAAGCTCTTCCTATCCCGCGAATCCATACGATCAATTTATTTTTTCAATTCTTAATTTTGTAAAAACTATCACTGTGTGATAACTGCTTTTTGAAGCATTTTTGTTACAAAACTTGTAAAGAAAATTTGATTTTCCTTGAGTGACTAGTGTAGTCTGTAGACTCAAGAAGACTTTGACTATAAGTCTTAGTGATTGTATTCAAAGTTTTGAATAGTGGATTAAGACCTCGTTGAGAGAGGAGAAATCACCTTGGCGGGTGGACTGGATCTAGTTTGAGTTCAAACGAACCAGGATAAATCAAAGTGCCATTTGCTTTCATTGTTTTTGAAAACCCAATTCCAACCCCAATTCCTTGTGTTTTTGCACCTTCAATTGGCATCAGAGCTCTTGGTTCTGAGCAATACACTTAAGCGTGTCAAAAAAGATCCAGAATATAAACACAATGGTAGATTCAGTCAACAACAACAATGATTACCAAAATGACAAGATCAATGGAAAATCTCTTGTGTTCAATGGCGACAACTTTGACTACTGGAAGGATGTTCTGGAGAGTTTCTTTTTGGCTCTGGATGGAGATCTCTGGGATATGGAGACTGATGGATACATTCATCCTGTTGGAGAAAATGGTCAGAAGATTGAAAGAAAGAATATGACGGCTCAATAGAAGAAGGAATTCAGAAACCATCACAAAGCCAGAACCATACTTATGAGTGTTATTTCATATACAAAATATGAGAAGATTAGAAATAAAGAATCAACCAAACACATGTTCGACTCTATAAGGATGACACGTGAAGGAAACACTCAAGTCAAGGAGACAAAAGCTATGGCTCTTATTCAGAAGTATGAAGCATTCAAGATGGAAGAAGACGAAACGATTGAGAAGATGTTCTCAAGGTTTCAAATTCTGGTTGTTGGATGAAAGTTCCGTAAAATGGATACTCAACAGCATATCATGTGAAGAAGATCATTAGAAGCTTTCCAAAGGCTTAAAGACCCATGGTCATTCCTCTTAAGATGTCAAAGAATCTGAATGAAATATTTCATGAAGAACAGATCAGCTCACTAAGGAGTCATGAGATAGAACTAGAAAAAGATGAACCCCAGAAGAAAGGTAAGTTTGTTGCTCTTAAATCTAACAAATCTGAATCTAAAGATTTGTAGGAAGAAGAAGAAAGTTCTAGAGGCTCATCGGAAGAAGACGAACTATCACTTCTTTCCAGAAGAGTTCAACAACTCTGGAAGAATTGTCATAAGAAGTCCAGGAATCCCAGAAGATCAAGCAATCACTCTGAATCATCCTCTGGCTACAAGAAGTCTTGAAGCAAAGAAGTAGTTTGCTATGAATGCAAGGAACCTGGACACTACAAGAGTGATTGTCCCAAACTTTAGAAAGAGAAGCCCCGAAAGAAGTTCAACAGAGAGAAGAAGAAAATTCTCATGGCTACATGGGACGACTCACAATCTTCTGAAGCTGAATCAGAGTCAGAAGATGAACATGCCAACATTGCATTAATGGCAAAGATACCAGAAGATGTCAACTTATCAGAATTAAAATCAGATTCTGATACAGAAGAGGTATTCTCTAAACTTACTAGATCTCAATTAGAAGATAGCCTCTAAAAAATTCTTGAAAAGTATCAGATGCTCCAATTCAAATATAAAGACCTGAAACAGAGTCTAGTATCAGAATCGGAGGAAATCAGAAAACTGAAGTCAGAAAACTCTGAGATAAAAGAAAATATTTTAGAATGCAAAATTTCCTTTGAAAAACTTAAAGCTCAGAAGGAATATGAATCATAAGTTTTACCAAGTTCTGATAGTATCATAAAACAATATGATTACAGTTTTCAAAAATTTCTAGCTAAAAACATAGATAGAAGCAAAATTGCCTCAATGATCTATGGAGTTAGCATAAACGGTAGAAGAGGTATAGGTTATGTGAAAACCAAAGGAGAAGAACCACTAAAGTTTAAACAGGTTAATGATATGATTATAAAAGTTAACATTCCTTTAAGTTCTCACTTCACCTATGGTCATAATCATGATCTGAAATATATTAGTGAGTCATCCTTTTCTACAAGTTCTGATGAGAAACTCAAACTCAATCAGAAGTTTGTAAAGTCTAACAAACAAGGACCCGTAAAGATATGGGTACCCAAAGATAAAATTGTGTATGTTGCAAATGTATTTAACAGCCATATTGAAACACCAATCTTGGTACTTGGAATCTGGATGCTCGCGACACATGACGGGAAGAAAGCATATGTTCCAAAGTCTTGAGCTAAACGTTGGAGGCTACGTAGGCTTCGGAGGAAATCAAAAAGGAAAAATCATTGACTCTGGAACTATTGGTAATTGTACACTCCCCTCTATGATATAATCTTCAATCAAAAGTTTTGTAAAGCCGTTAGTCAGAAAGATAGAACAATCCTATTTAGTGGAAAGAGAAAGAACAACATTTATAAAATAAAACTTTTTGAACTAAAAAGTCAGAATGTAAAAGGCCTGATGTCTATGGATAACGAGCAACGGGTCAGGCACAGAAGATTGGGACATGTTAATATGAGAAGATTGTCTCAGATTAACAAACTCAATCTGGTCAGAGGACTTCCAAATTTGAAGTTAAACTCAGAAGCTATGTGTGAAGCATGTCAGAAAGGCAAATTTTCTAAACCTGCTTTTAAATCCAAAAATGTTGTTTCTTCCTCTAGACCATTAGAACTTCTGCATATTGATCTGTTTGGACCAGTGAAAATTGCCTCAATCAGTGATAAGAAGTATGGATTGGTGATCGTAGATGACTATAGCAGATGGACATGGGTAAAGGTTCATAGACACAAGGATGAGTCAATTTTTGTATTTTCTAACTTCTATAAACACGTCCAAAACAAAAAAAAAAGAGTTTAGAATTGTCAAAGTCAGAAGTGATCATGGTGGAGAGTTTGAAAACAAAAAATTGGAATTATTTTTAATGAAAATGGCATCTCTCACAGTTTCTCTTGCCCTAGAACTCCACAACAAAATGGAGTTGTAGAACGTAAGAACAAGACATTACAAGAGATAGGCAGAACCATGATCAATGAGACTAACATGGCTAAACAGTTTTTGGTAGAAGCAGTAAATACAATATGCTACATTCAGAATAAAATCTCTATAAGACCTATTCTGGAGAAGACTCCTTATGAATTGTGGAAGAACAAAAAGCCCAACATTTCTTATTTTCATCCTTTTAGATGTACTTGCTTTATTCTGACCACTAATGATCCTCTGAACAAGTTTGATTCTAAGGTACAAAAATGTTATATGTTAGGATACTCTGAACGTTCAAAAGGATACAGAGTATACAATACAAAAACACGAATTGTGATAGAATCCATCTATGTCAGATTTGATGATAAGCTTGTGTAACACCCCAAATTTTCCCTCTCCTTTTTACCATCTTTTGCATATCATAAGCATATCATAAGCATACCATATCCTAGCATTTGGCATAGAAAAATGAAGCATAATACTCACATGTCCTAGCATAAGGCACATGATCAATCATCTGGAGATTTATGGTTCTACAAGTCAGGTCAAAAGGCCAAGTGACAATGCAAGAGACTTACAAGGTTTCCTCATATCCTATACAAGTTCAAATTCATCCACAAAAAGCAAGAAGGGTGAGAGATCATCAGAAGATCAAGGAAACAACATTCTCCTACACAATTGGACCCTAATTAGGGTTTTGTCTCAGAGCAGGGATTTCTCATATCTTTGACCAATTCTTGTGGTCAAAGGCTTTTATATGATGTATGAGGCCTATGTATGAGATTTGGTGAGAAAATTCACTAAAGAAGTCAGGTATTTGGACAGTTACTTGAGAATGAAGCAAGAAAGTCAATTGTGCCAAACAAAAGTCAACTGAAGGATTTTTAGGGTTTTGATCAAGTTCATCAACTTCATGAAGCCAAAATTGATCAAGTAATAGCTTGGATGAGCTCAAATGTCAAAAATCAGGGGTGTGCAAAAAGTGGCCAAATATGGAAATTTAGAAGTTTCTATTTTTAGAAATATTTGCCCTAGATATTCAAGCTATTATTTCATGTGCAAAAAAGCTCCAGATGATTTTTCCTTGAACAAGAAAGTTATAGAGCATGATTTTCCCTTTCCAGAAAGTCCAAGAATAACTTCATAGCCTTTGTAGAACTCAAGATATGAATTTTGGACGTTTTGATACATTTTAGGGTTTTTGGGGACACTTGCATCATTGCATTGGTCTTATTTCTTTTATTTGATGTCACACTTGTTGTTATTTTTCTTACACATTCTTTATGACCACCATACACCTTTTCATGTGACCCCACTTTATGTGTGTGTGTGATTTATTTGTTTTTATCATTTTAAGGGAAATGTGAAAAATGGTACACAAAAGAATGGTACAAAAGTGTGATGATCAGCCATCATGCACACTCACACGCCACTATCTCTCATTGTATTAACAAAAAAAAATCTCTCTCTCTCTCTCTCTCTCTCTCTCTCTCTCTATCACCCACACGCGTTTTTCTACAGGACGAGAAAAGCAATTTTCTCTCACTCATGGGGTCACGCTTTGCATTTTTAAAGAAAAAAGTTCCATGTGGTCTTATATCATACACTCTCATGCACCACACGATATCACCAGGTGATATTCACCTATTCCCATCAAATGAACATCACTGTGCTAACACTAGTCCTCACTTTAACTCCCATGCACCATGTTGCACTAGATCCATTTTGAAAAAGATGAAGAATAGAACACACATGGTTCTACATTTTGGGCATAACAAACTTGGTAGAGGCACCTTCCTTTCAGACTCCAAACACCCTCACTATAAAGGGAATCCATTAAAAAATTTAGAGAGCATGATACACATTTTACACCGCTCATCATCCTCATCATTTTTCTCTCTCATTTTCGGTTTTCACCATCCAAGAGAATCACAACAAACTTTCACTCTTTCTCTGCATTCTCTTATTGATTCGGATCCATATTCATCACTCCCTATCTCTCAATCCTTGCATATCACTATTATACTCACATCATCGTTATTGGAGCTCCACTTTGGATTTGTGCTTGCACAATCACTTTTGGATTCCTTCATTCTTCTCACATATTAGCTTTGCAAGCCTTTATTTGGCTATAAAGAAGATCAAGGGAAGACAAGGAAGCAAAACATTCCTCTGTTTTTCTCAAATTCACCGAGAAATCTTTACTCAGATTTGAACTCTTCATTGAATTTGCTTCGGTTTTTGACCTATTTACTACTTGTTTCATGTTGCTGATGACTGATATAAGATGATTGAAGTGTTAAATCTTCGAATTTAAGTTTTGATGATCAATTTTATTTTTCTCAATTTTCTCTGGATATTTTGAGTTTATGAGAGATGATAGCATATTATTGTTCCTTGTACTTCATATACCAATTTTGGTTTTGGAAATGTTAAGTTTCATGGAGAATTGATGAAGTTATGGTGAGTTGAATTGATGATGATAGTGTTCGGTTGCCCCCTGTTTTATTCATCCTCCTGCGTTTTGTGTATGAGGGGAGGAAGAAGATGAAGACGTGTTGTCATTTTATTGGATATGTGTTTTTTTTAAAATTTTCATTTAATTCATGAGGGTCATTTAAATGAGGGGAGGACTGATTGATGCAAGGTCACATGATATTTGTCTTTTTATTTTTATTGTTTTATGGAAAAAGAATATTAAAATCTGATGGTGTGCCTTTGGGTTTAGTGAGTTACGAGCTGGGCTTAGTACCTTCCTAATTGCACCCCCTTTCTGGCCCAAACCTTGACCACAATGTGCTTCCATTGCTATGCGCCCCCTGCTTCATTTTGTTTCTTTTATTTTCTTTCTCATTTACTTGTTTCATTTTAATTTTGTAAAAATAATAATGATCATCTAAAAATCACCAAAAAAAAAAATCATATTAACTTCTTTTAGTTTTCTCTAATTTTTTATGATTTTATTTTCCATTTATTTTAATTTCTCATGTCTGAATTAATTGTTCACTTTATTTTAATTCCTTTAAGGTATATCCTGGTTTGTTAAATTTTTATCTTGAGCTTGGTAATAGATATGGACCTGGTTCTTTTTGCATTTGATTTCTAACATGTTGAAGATCATTTTAGATTTTATTCATAAATTTTAGATGTTGTTTGCTTTCCTTTTGCTTAGTTGCTTTGTGATGAAGGTTTTAAAACCCTAGTTGACATTTATGCACTTCTTTGACTAACTTTGCTTCTGATTTTGATCTCTTCCTTTTGGTATGATGATATCACATGTTTAAGGAGTCATTGTGTTCATTTTTAGAATTTTATGGGGCCTGCTTCTATTTTATTTGAATTTTGTGCTTGTTATGCCCATTTTGTGAGGTTTTGTGAACTTATGCTTGCTCATTAGGTTAGGAGGGCACTTGTGCCAACTCCTATAGGTTTATTTGAGGTCTTATAGTATGTTGTTACATTCTTGTTCCTTGCATGATGTTGTTACTTTGTTTTGCTTTGAGTTACTTGTTCTTGAAGTCTCACACTTATGTGTATGCTTACATCACTTCTTCTGTTCATATACTTTTTATGTTTGATCTCAATTGAACTTGTTTGCTTTCTTGAGTTTTTCCACTTGTTTCTTAGACCTTTTTTTCCATGATTAGGGTTCTGGTATTGAAGTTATTGGTTCATGATTAGCTTGTATGCTCTATTATCATCTCACGCATGTTTGATTTCTTCATGGTAACTTGTATTGCCTTGTTTTGTTTTGTTTGCCCTAATTATTTCATGATGTTTCTTGATTGATTATAGTGTATGAACGGAAGGTGTTACTTCTAGTTGTAATTCTTTGATATGATCTTTTTTGTATTTGAATCTCATTTGATCTTATTTGTTTTCATTTTATCCTTTGTACATGTTCTAACCTTTTCTTGTAGGTGCACATGGTAAGTGAAGTGTGGATGTGGTCCATATTTCAAATCTTTATCTCATCTCTTTATTTTCTTTCATACTTGTCTTTGTGATGTGCCTTATGCTATCCCTTGTACAATTTCATTAATTCTCCCTTTTAGGAACAACTTAACTTCTTTAGAGAAGTAAGTTATTCTCTAACCTCTCCTTTATCCTTCTTCTTTCTTTTCTTCTTTTGTTCTTTCCTTCTTCATTAGGATAGAATTCAAGCCACACTAACCTAGGACTTCCATGCATGACAATTTTAGGATTAGTTTTTCCATATTAGTCTTCTTACCTTTAAAGATCGTTTTGGTGCTCTCTCTTTCTCATCTTTGAACAAAAACCTAAAAAAACACTTAATAAAGGGTTGAAATAGTCTCTTGTGTATAGCCTTATTCCATGGGGCACTTGTAGTCTTCCCCTCTTGGGATAGTACAAGCTTGTCTAGCATGATGTACAAGTCTGATCATGAGATTATCTTCATAAATAAAATCATAAAAAACATTTCTTCATCTTAATCAAAAAACACTTAATAAGTTTAACATGTTAGTGAATTTATGCCCTAATCTATGGAACCATGTTTTGAGGATCTTCTACTTACTTGGTGTGCTTGTTCTATTATTCCATCTTGGAATGTAATAACAAGTACACATTCCATAGAAAAGAGTTTGAGTTCACTTCTTTGTGCCACACTCATAAAAAATTCATAAAACACAAAACAAATAATAAGCGTCTCTCCTTCGGGACTTCGTTTCTCGTCACCCTCACTCTTTACGTACGAACTTGCTCCTACTTGTCATTTTGCAAGACGGTTACGCACTCGTCGTTCGAGCCACCAACACCTGAGCATTGACATAAGCAGTTCAAGCCTTAAGACACAAGCAATCTTTCCACCCCTAGTTAGGGGAACTACGACGACTCTGATCCTCATGTCCAAATGAGGTACGTAGGCAGCGTGGTAGGGCCCGTTCGAGCATTCTTTTATTTACCCTACATTTTCCCCCTTTTCTTTTCTTTTCTTTTATCCAGTTTAGTTTCTTTTTCTCTACATCAGTTTTCATTCCTTCACCCTTTGAAACAGTTTCTTTGCAAGCGTGGATCCCGTCGGGTACGGAGGATGATTTGGGGTGCTAATACCTTCCCAAGTCGTAACCGACTCCCGAACCCAGTTTCTTTGGTACGCAGGACCTTTGTCCTTCCTTTTCTTTTCTTCGGTTTGTAAAGCATTACCATTCTCGTTCCTTTGGGATAAAAATGCATGGTTGGCGACTCTACCCTTTTCTGTGCCACTTTCGTGTTTGTACTAGGATGGAAATCCAGGGAGCGACAGCTGGCGACTCTACTGGAGACTGAACCCAGAATCTCTGGTTCCCTTGAGAGTCTCTCCTATCGCTTGCGTGTTTCTGTTTTATTGGGTGTTGATTGTTTGTTGTTGCATGTGTATTTTACTGCTGTTTGTTTATAGTTATTTACAGCTTTATTTACTGCTTTCAGTATTTATTTTCATGCATCATATGTATATACTGGATTGTCTGGCTGTGCTGGTTTTCTTTTTGTTTATTGGGGATTGTTACTGAGAGATAAGCTCATTACCAAGGCTCGAGCACAACCTAGGACTTAGAGTGGTTCCACTTTGGCCTCATGATATCTTGTCTTGGGGGTAGTAGTGAGTTCCACGCCCAGATTTGCGACCGTCTTGGAAATGTCTTGATTTAGGGATCTTCCCTTCTCATTTCACGACCTCGATAGTTATGTGCAGCTGGGGATTGATCATTGAGAACCTTTGTGGAAACATCCCTCTCCAGTGGTGACAATGGCATACCATATTTTGTGGCAAATCCATTCACACCCGAGGGCCCACTGGGAACTCGCATAGGTTGGCCTTGTTGTCTTACAGGAACTCAGTGAGAGCATCTGATCGTATGACGATAGTATTGTATCCTACGGGCTGAATGTACTTGTTTTTCCCAGACTCACACCGAGACCTCCATGAGTAGTATATAATGCTTAACTGATTCCCTGATTTGGTCATGAGCCATTTCTCAGAAATGGTGAATGTATTATTTCTATTCGGCTTCGAGAGTCCATGATGTTTGACCCGGAGCACACCCGTGAGATTGGGAGGGGTTTACAGGTTTGCAGGAACCCTTGACCTCCACACACCCTTTATCAGCAGTTTGATCCTTTGTGTTGATCCAGTTACTATAGTTCTGGAATTCTTGATCTTGGTTTATGAGTTATTATCTGGGAGGGTTTTTTCCAGAGGATATCTTGGATTTCAGATTACTTGGCTTTTGGTTCTCAGAATCCTATATCTAGATAGTCTCTAGATTGATCATATGTTTGCATTGCATTACATCATACTAGCATTAACTGTTTCTGTTTTCATTTTCTCAGGTCATTACCTGCACTTTGCACCTAGATCTGGTAGTTACTCCTTATCCAGATGTCAGAAGTTAAGAAGGGGCTAAGAAAGAGAAATGTTCATTACACTTTTCTACAACCAGAGGTCAAGAGAATTCAGAAAGTGATGGGTTTGATGAACGACCAAGTTTTAGGTGACTTCAGAAAGAGATATGGGCAGATTTTGAAGTACATAGACAAGCCAACTGCATATCAAAGAGATAGTCTGCATACTTTACTCTAGTTTTATGATCCTCCATTACGGTGTTTTGTATTTCTAGACTACGTCTTGGCTCCCACTTTGGAAGAGATTTCCAGCATCCTGGGTATTCCTGTCAGAAATAGTTTGCCTTACTATGGTTTAGAGATAGTTCTTCGAAAGGAAGAGATAACCAAATTGTGTCATATACCAGCTGCAAAGGTTAAGAAGGGTTTGAAACTCAGTGAAGTTAGAGGACTTCATTGGGATATACTCATAGCAGAAGCTAAGGGTTATGCTCGAGAGAATAAGTGGGCATATTTTAGTGTTGTGTTGGCCTTAATGGTGTATGGAGCTAGTCTCTTCCCAGGAGAAAAGTAGTTTGTGAGCATGGAAGTGATATCCATTTTTGCTAAAGGAAACCCCATACCAACCTTGTTAGGAGATTTCTATTACATCGTACATTACCGGAATGAGAAAGGAAGAGGTGAACCAGTGAATTGTTGTGCTCCATTGTTTGCTGACTGGTTCTCTAAGCAACTCCCGAAATCAGGACCTTTGAAAGACTTGAAAGAGGAATGGAGATGGTCCAGAAGGTTGATGGGATTAACTTCTGAGAATATAGCTTGGGGATGTAATATGGACTTGTTAGGCAAGGAGTTACTTATCAGTTGCGGTGATTTTCCTAATGTGCCTTTACTTGGTAGAAATTAGTGATCAACTACAATCTGGTACTGTCAAGGAAGAAATTTGGATATCCTTTGAAGATTGCACCATCTGCTGAAGAAATAACTGAGCCATTGTATCTCCCGGTAGAAGGAAATAGGGAGTAGGTTATCTGGGCATCTCAGGCTTGGGCACATAAGGAAAAGAAAGGCAAGAAATAATTTGGAAAGATAGATCCAAAGACATATCCTCCTTTTGCTAATTGGTTACAAACTCGTGTAGAGGCTTTTCTTCTTCCGTTTTCAGCAGAAGCTCTATTGTACCCTAAAGAAGTACCTATTCAGGACACTATCCATGTTGAAAGATATAAGAAGCTGGAAGCATTGATACAAGAGTTAAGGGTTGAGAACATGGAGATGACTGGTTTGTACCATCGTGTTGTTAGTTCTAAGGAAGAAGTAGAGGAAAAGTTGCAGAAGATACAGAGAGCCCAAGAAGCTAAAGATAAAGAGTTTGCCGGGAGGGAAGCTTATTTACAAAGAAGAGGCTTGATGGACTCGAGGAGAGAAGCAGAATATAAGAAGACTCAAAAGACTCTTAGAGAAGCTAGACAATCCATTACCTAGTTGCAAGAGATGAGGGACAAAGATCAGAAGATGTATGAAGAAAAATAGAAAGCTTACAAGTTACAAATCCAAGACCAGAAAGAAGAGATGGAAAAAGTTCACAAGATCCGTCAGGAAAGGTCTCAACAACTAGTGCAAAGTCAGCAGGCCTTGGAGGAAGCGCTCAAGGAGATTGAAGATCTCAAGTTGATTGCAGAGGTTAAAAGAGCTAGATCTGGGCCAGGATCTAGTGGAGAAGGATTAGAATCTTCTTATAGTCTTGTCTTTTAGCTTTTTGTACTTGCATTACCTACAGGCTTGTTGTAGGAATCTGTGTTTATTGCTTTCAGTTTTCTTTTCTTTGTTTTGTAAGACCTATAACCCTTCGAGATTTTTTTGTATGACTTTTGTCGTGGGAGGCTGTTCAGTTTATGCATATTTGTTTGTTTTCTTATTTATTCTCCTGAATCACTGAAACTGGTCGTTCAAAGTCATCAGAATTTGAATACCTCTCAAAGAATCATGTGCTAAAAATAAAATAAAAAACAATCTCCAAAGGCCATCTGGGTTGTGTTACATCAAATACTGGAACAGGGGCACCAAGTGCCTGACCATGAGAACATAAATAGTTGCATTGCATGCATGTAACCTTGTTTTTGTTTTGTAGGCCCAGTTACCAGATTTCTAACATCTCTTTCTTTTCAGGAACTATTGTTGCACGAAGAGTGCATAGGTATCCGACGAAAGAAAACAGAAGCCGAATCATGGATCAAATGCAGGCCGAGTAGGAAGAGTTGCATAACCGAATGGACCAAATCATGACATTGGTGACTGCCATGAACCCGAATCAGGAACGACTGAGAGAGATGTTAGTTGCTAATGCTAATAATGGTACCGGAGCTCGTGGTAATAACATGGTGATCCTCAGCCGGAGGTGGTTGTCAACGCTGGAGGAGGTCTTCAACCTCAGATGGATCATCAGGATGACTGTTCTATCCAATCCCAAAACTCTTTGGGGTTTGACATTACTGACTTAGGTTTGGTGCCTGGAGTAAGGATTCCTCATAAGTTCAAGGCTCCCCTTTTTGACAAATATAATGGCACTTCATGCCCAAAGACTCATCTTCAAGCTTTTGTCGGGAGAATTGCTTCCCACACTAACGACGAGAATTTGTGGATGTATTACTTTCAAGATAGTCTCATCGGAGCGTCTCAAGAGTGGTATATGAAATTGAGCAGGGTTTCCATCAGAAACTGGAATGATTTGGCCGAGGCTTTTGTTAAACATTACTACTACAACCTGGACATGGCTTTTGTTAAACATTACTACTACAACCTGGACATGGCTCCCAATCGCACCCAGTTGCAGAACATGTCACAGAATTCGAAAGAAAGCTTCAAGGAGTATGCCCAATGGTGGCGTCAACTGGCTGTAAGAGTGCAACCCCCACTACAGGAGAATGAGATGGCTGATATGTTTATGGGAACTTTGCAGGGAGTGTTCATTGATCGCTTGGCATCTTGTTTGGAAACCAAATTCAATGACATTGTGATAGCAGGAGAGGGGGTTTAGACTTTGCTGAAGTTGGATAAAATTCAAGACAATGGTGTTGGTAGTTCATCAGGGTCGAGGAAGCCTTTTGCAGGACCTCAACGGAGAAGAGAAGGAGAAACCAATGCTGTTTATGGTCGAGGAGGGGGCCATGGATACAAAAATTCATATGATCAAGTGGAAGCTATCACTATTCCTTCAAGTCCTACTCCTCAAAAGCAGCAGCAACGCAACAACTATCAACAAAGGCCATACCAACAACGCCAGCCTCGTCCTGCTCATCGTGTTATTGAAGCAATTCCCATGACTTATACAGTGTTGTTACAAAGGTTGTTGGATCTAAACATGATACAGTTGAGGACCTTGGCTCCATCACCACCAGGTGATCTTCCCTTGGGATATGATGTCAATGCTAAGTGTACTATCCATTCGGGTGCTCCGGGGCACACCACGGAAAAATGTAGAGCGTTGCATAACAAGGTTCAAGATTTGATTAATTCTAAGGCTATCAACTTCTCAACGCCGCCGAATATTACCAAAAACCATATGCCTAATCATGGTGGGGCTAGGGTGAATGTTGTGGAGAGCGGAGAAAGTTTGAATTTGGTTCTGGATGTGGAAGAGGTGCAAACTCCCCTCTTGGTTGTGAAAGAAAGGCTATTGAGAGGGTATGTGTTTCCTAGGTGTGATTTTGATTGCGAAGAATGTATGGATTCTCTTAATGGTTGTGATAAACTAAAGGCTGGGCTCCAGAGCTTGATGAGTGAAGGTTCATTACAGTTTGATAGAAAGAACAACCAAGGTGATTGTGTCTCCACTGTGACAATTTAGTATGACCCTGCTGATGTTCCAGTTCCTCCCCAAAGGGAACCTGTTACAATATACGTTCTGTAATACCTCAAAATTTTCTCTCATTATATATTACCTCAACTGGTTTTATGTTCGCATTCATCTGCATTTCTCATTAGTTCATAACAGTCGCAATCATGCATTTCATAGCTCCTAAAGCAGGGGATCCAGGTACTCTCTGGTTGTTTAAAGTTCTTACACTTAAGTCAAAGCAAGGGTTTGAATCCACATTATCATGAAAACTTTATTTTCCATGATTCGTCTGGGTACAAAGCGTTCCTCTATTAAGATACAAGGTCATTTTCAGAGGTCTCGAGAAAAATCAAGACTTTCTTATCCAAAGTTGAGTCTGGGCTACCTAATGATGTTATTCTGGTGTGAGTTAAGGTCCTTGGCCACTAAGGCAGACATCTTACAAAATGATACAATATACTAATTGTAGACTCATTTGTCATCTTCTTAGTGGCATATTAGTTTACGTGAAATACGAATTATTTATGAATGGAAGATGAGAGTTAAAGCTTAATTTGAAAGTTAGTACAACATCGTAAGTGGATTAAGCTTACCCAATGCCATGAATTCAAAATCCGATTTGTGATCCTCCATGTTTCAATTATGTCGGAGTTGTTGGTTAAAGCATCTCAAGAAATGGGTTGATTATAAGCTATGTTCAGGTTTACTTCAAGATATTTCAAATTGTTTCTAAGCGTGGTTCAAATAATCAGTGTTAGAGTATTGATTCAAGGTTCGGTTTCAATTTGATTTTTGAGAACAATTAGCCGTATCCAAGCTCAAGACAAGTTGTGCAATTTTGAGTTAGACCAAATGGGGAGTTAAACCAAATAGGAATCTCGGTTGGATATCGGATAATATGAAGAGGGTTAGCTAGATTATTTCTACCGACCTTTAATTATCATTATGACCAATTTTATTGTGATATATGGATGTCGAATTGATGTATACCAAAACAAGGATGGAAAGAAATATGGGTTATTTTCACAACCTCAGTTGAAATATTCAATTCATTTCAAAAATATAAATGTCACTACAAAGTTTTCCCATAACAGGGGATTTTCTTTGGATGGAAAAACAGCGAAATAACTTATAAAAATTCAGCAGGGATTTTTCTAACAACAAAATCAGAATAAAACTCATAACCAAATGCTGAAAAAAGGGAAAAAAAACAGTGACAGGGCAAGAAGAAGTCGGTGACATAAAAAATTCAGAATAGATATCTAACTATGAGAAAGAGTAGTTACATGAAAAAAACTCATAAACTCAAGAATTGATATAACATAATTTATCAGAAAAGAGAAGAAAAAAAGGTAACAAACTATATAATAGAAAACCATCTCCAATTCTCAGAAGAATTTCCATCGATCCTCTTCAACCTTCACTCTCAACAGTTTCTCTCCAATCTTTTTTCTTCACAACCCTCCAATATCCATCACTCTCTTGAACCAAAATCCAGAAAAAACTCCAATCAAAAACTTCTGCAGAGTCAGCCCCAAGAGCCTCCATCAATCTTCACCTTCATGATAGGCAGAACACAGCCTTCTTCTTGTCCATCGCTCATCTTCATCATTGTACCGAAACCTGCAATGATTCAACAAGATTCCACAAACATTACATCAGTTCGGCAACAACCGCGAGAATTCTGCTGAAACTGCAACAATGGATAAACATCATAACAACAAGAGTTGAACGACTACACCGAGAACTATTCAGATTCGCAACGAGAAAGAAAGAGCAATTTCAAAATTGAGAATAGGAGAACTTACCGAGAAACATTGATTTATCTTCATCTTCAACCTCCTTGATCTTCAATTTCATCTTCATTAATCTTAAAAACCAGCACTCTGTACCATCTTCTTCAACAATCCTGCACCATATCTTTTCAATATGCATCACCAATTTTGCAGTTCCTTCATAAACATTCAACATCATCAATAATCGGCATTGAAGTTCTCCGCAAAAAGGTTGAATCTTCTTCATCCTCCAATCATTTTCGCACAATCATCGACATCATCACTGATCACTCTTCACCAATCTCTAAACTTCATAAATCATCAATACCTTCATCAATCTCATCCATAGCTTCACCAATCTTCAATACCTTCATCAATCACCGACCTCTTCATCAGCTCTTCATATCACCATCGATCTTCTACAATGGCCTTCATCTGTTCATACCTGCAAATCAAGATTCAGCAACATCAAGAACAATTTCAACAATTTCCAACCAATCCAACGGTTCGCACGGTAAAGCTTCGTCACAATAGCAGTTCACGCGGCGTAATGGTTCGAAGGAAACAAGATTCAGAAATGGATCAGAAGAAGGAGACCTCGTTTTGAGGGGAGAAGAGAACATAAGGGCGTCGTACCTGAGTATCCGTTTTTGCAGCCAGTCGGGTATTTTCTGCAACCTTGGTTTCATCGGCGCCACCATGGAAAAAGGGATTTCGATCGGTGTTGGTGTTGAAATGGAGAGACGAGACGAAATCGCGGGAGGAACGAGCTCTGAACGTGAAACAACTTTGTATAGGTCTTGTTGTCGCAAAGATATGTTTTGATTCACGCCGTGATTCTTTGAAGAGGATACGGTGGCGAGACTGACAGAGGGCGTCGGTGATGTTGAGGCCATCAACGACGGCGGCTGGTTGTGAGAGAAGAAGGTGTCGTTGTAGTTGACGGAGAGACGAAGAGAAAATAGGATAAATCTTCATGGATTTCGTGGAAGAAGATGTTGACGGTGATGTGATCTTCGGAAGAGGAGAAATGAGCCGCGGCTGATGAAGAAGAAGAGGATTGTTTTTTTATTGAAGGTAAATTAGGGTTTCATACACAAAGTTTGATTTGGGCCTCCATTTCCCCATGGATTTACTACACAGACCGTCAAATTCACACCCACACATCCCTTTGCACTATCGTTATTAGGTTGGGCCAGGCTTTATTTTTGTTGTTCTGACCCTCATGATTACTACAACACCCCTTCCTGCGGGTTGTCAAGGCAATTGGGCTTCAGGACCTATTTTTTGCTATTAAGACCCTCTGGATTACTCTCTCACCACCCCCTGCGGTTTTGGTAACGTGATTTGGGCTTTTTAGCCATAATTATACTATCAGCACCATTATGTTTCCCTTATGCACCCCCCTAATCCAAATTTGGAGAGGAATTGGGCCTCTTGGGCCATCTTTTTATTTCCTGCACCACTGGATTTCTAATCCACTCCTCATGGTTTCTTCATAGTGCTTGTAGAAACTTCTAATTAATTCCTTGCTAAAAAAATGTGTGTTAATTGTTTTTTTAATTAATTATGTTTTGATAATTAGGATATTATTTGATGTTTTAGCAATTTAATTTAGAATTTTTGCACTAACTTTAATTAGTGTTTAGGATTAATTTTAGATTAATTTGTTCATGAGTTTTTTGATCGATTCGACTCGATTTCGATTATGGTGGATCTTCACAAAGTGATTATGGAGGATAAGCATTTATTTTGCTTATGGGGATTACAAGACTTTGCTTGAGGTTTTTTCGGATTTCTTTTATGGGAAGAATCGGCACTTCGATCAAGTAAGTAATCTCGATTCTCCACTTTTAAGCATCATTATAGTTGTATGCGGCTTAGGATCATATAACTTAAGGTTAATATTGAGCCCTCCCACCTGAGGCACTGGATTTATTTGTGATATATGTTGATTTGTGTCGATTTCAGAGCTTAGGGATTAGGTTACGAACCATTAGGATCGCTTCCTTTCACTTCCCCTTAAAATCCACTTTTTTGCCCGTTTCGTCGCAATTATTAAAAATAGTTTTAGGTGGGATAAAATTCTGGAAAAATTCATGATTGATTATCATCCTCTTAATTAATTTTTCATAATTTTTGTTTCCAGATTTGGGTGGTTTTAATAATTAATTTGGATTTTAGATCACAAGCTGTCCCAAAACAGAGGATTTTGACATAAGGGACCGAAAACAATTTTTTCCCATAGGTGTGAGACCTATTTTTTGTGTGTGATTAACCACTGGAATTTTTGACATTATGATGCTACTTAGGCATTTTTTTTCATAATTTTAGATGCCCTTTTTGATCCACTTTATGGAGGTGTTTTTCGGCGATCATGCCTTGCTATACCAATCATTAAGTAATTGTTTTGGCACTTTGGTGCATAATTTTGTGGAATACTTTTATACTATGTAAGATAATGACTTTATTATTCCAGGGATTTAATTTCATAATTTTTAAAGCCTTTTTGCTATTTTTCCATGTCACCTAGATCATAGGTTGATTCATGTGTGTATTTGCTCCATAACCTAGATATTAGAAAGGCATTCATGCCATTTGGTTGGAATACTTTTTGGTAATTTTTAGGGGTTAATTATAGGTCACTTTTAGGTCCTTAATTCCAGTTATAGGCCACGTTTTGAACCATAATCATTTGGTTTGTTTTTGTGTTCCTAAGTGCATAATTATTTGAACATGTTTAACTTAAACTAGCTTCTCTTCTCCTCTAATTGTTAACATGAATTATGTGGAAATCATTAATGCCTATTCATGCATTCTAATTTCATCTCATATCTTGTATACTACTGATACATAATCATTTCATGCATATTCCCATGTCATTCTTCCTTAACTTTCATCATTTGTGATCATATGCGATGTTTGTCCATTTCTTCTCGCATCTTCTTCTCATTGCTCCATATGCCTAAACCATTGCATCCATGATTATATGTTCATTCATCCTCATTCATAAGAATTCACTACTGAATTTGATGTTCATTTCATGTATTAATTCATGTTTGTAAGCCATATGCATTCATACTTCATCCATAAGCCTTAACTTGCATTTAGGTGAACTTAGGTAAACTTTTTGTACATAGTTTGAACTTGTGAGGTATCCTAGCATACTTAGAGACCTATAACATGTAGCTACTGACTTTAGAAGTCATGTAACCTTTAGGTACCTTCACCTTTAGACTTAGGTCTTATTTTGAACCCTAGTTCCATTCTAGGACGTTTATGGTACTTAATTGCTTTCATGCTTTGATTTTACTTTCAATATGCATTATCATGATAACCTTTGTTTTGTAGGGGGTAAGATTGAGGTAAGCCTCACTTCATTCCTATCTTTTATGCATTCTAAATGTGTTTTCCTTAGCATTTGGTGCTTACTTATAGGTTTTCCCTTTCTTTAGAAACAACTTACCTTCCTTAGGAAGTAAGTTGATTTCTAAGCTCTCTTTTCTTCTTTTCCTTTTTATCATTAGGATTAGAATACCTCATTAACCATAGGACCTCACTTGTAAATCAATAAAAATTAGGATTGTGTCTTAGTCCCTTAGATTTTGTCTTTTTGCCATTTGAGTCATTCTTTTCTCATCTTCAAACAAAATCCAAAAACACTTAACAAATAAATGAAAGGATTCCTTGTGTATAGCCTTATTCCATGAAGCACTTGCACTCATTCCATCTTGGAGTGGTGTGAGCTTGTCTATCATGATGTACAAGTCTCATCAAGGAATCGTTTCATAAAACAAACAAAGTCAAAACACTTCTCTTAAAAGAAAAAAAAACAAATAACAAGCGACTATCCTGCGGGAACTTCTCTTCTCATCTCATTCACTCACAACGCGAACTCGTGACGACTTGTCTCGCATGCAAGACGGTAAACGCACTCGTACCAGACGAGCCTGCAACACCTGAGCATAGACATACGCAGTTCCAGCTGTAAAAAATACAAACAAATAGTTCCCGCCTTAGTTAGGCGAACTACGTCGACTCTGATCCTCATTATCCCGATGAGGTAGTAGGCAACGAGGTAGGGCCCGTTTGAGAACATTCTTTATTTTCCCTACATTTCCCCCATTCTTTCATTTCTTTTCATTTTCTTATTCCTTTCTCATTTCCATTCTCATCCCAGTTAGCAGTTCATTTGTTCAGCAGCATATTATTTCTCACCCTTTGAAACAAACAAGCAAGCGTGGATCTCGTCAGGTACGGCAGACGATCTGGGTGCTAATACCTTCCCAGGTCATAACCGACTCCCGAACCCAGATCTTTGGTTCGCAGGACCTCGTCCTTTCCTTCTTCCTCAGGTTTGTGCAACATTACCTTTCCCATTCATTCGGGATAAAAATGTATGGTTGGCGACTCTACCTTTTCCGCACCACTTTCGCGTTTGTACTAGGATGAAAATCCCGGGAGCGATACGTTCCACAAGATGTAAACCTTGCCACAATTACTAGTCCTGGACCTGTTCCATATAATGATGACAAAGTTATTCCCTGGCATTATGGTTCTGATGTCTACTTGAGGGGACAGAAGGTGGAATACAACCCTGTAATGTTTGACCCTACTGTTGTAAATGTTGGAGGCTTGGGGGGCTTTACTCGTAGTGGACGTTTGTTTGCTCCACAAACTCTCTGGACTAATAATGAAGCTGAAGCAGTTGCTAAAGCCAAGGGCAAGCATATAGCTACTGAAGAGGTTGTGACCCCATCTACTGATCAGAGTGTCTTCGGTAAAGAAGTGGAAGAATTCATGAGGATCATAAAGAAAAGCGATTATAAAATAGTGGAGCAATTGAATCAGAAGCCATCCAAAATTTCCATCCTATCATTGCTGATGTGTTCGAAGGCACATAGGGAGGCTCTGTTGAAAATGTTTCAGTTGGCTTATGTACCCCAAGAGATTACTGTTAATAAGTTGGAGGCAGTAGTGGCCAACGTCAATGCTAGTCATGGGCTAGCGTTTACTGATAGAGATCTTACAACCGAAGGGAGAAACCACAATAAAGCTTTGCATATCACCATGGAATGCAAAGGTGTTGTTTTTTCACATGTCCTGGTTGATACAGGTTCTTCCCTGAACATCCTCCCGAAGAAAGAAATTGGATGTAGATGGGATTATTCTCTGACCCAGTGATCTAGTTGTGAAGGCCTTTGACGGTTCTCGGAGATCTGTCTTTGGAGAAGTGGAGTTACCGATTAAGATAGGGTTACAAGTGTTTAAAAGTACTTTCTATGTCATGGACATTCAACCCGCCCACAGATGTTTGTTGGGTCATCCCTGAATTCATGTTGCGGGAGCAATGACGTCTACTCTTCACCAAAAGCTGAAATATGTGGTGGATGGCCATGTGGTTACTGTTTGTGGTGAGGAAGATCTCTTTGTTAGCCACCTGTCCACATTTAGGTATGTTGAGATGGATGGTGAAATCCACGAAACATTTTGCCAGGCATTTGAGGCAGTGAATGTCAACTCAGTCTCTCCTACTTCTACAATCAAGGGCAGTGAGAAGGTGGGAACTTCCATCTCTTCTTATAAGTAGGCCAAAGAGGTAGTACAATCAGGGCAGGCCCAAGGCTGGGGCAAGTTGTTGGAAGTTGAGAAGAAGGAGGAACAATTTGGCATTGGCTATCACCCAGGGCAAGCTGTTTGGTCTCAAAGTAGTAGGACAATGACCTTCACCAGTGCTGGAGTGATTAATCCCAATTAGGTATGTGTTGTGGATGATGATGTTGACAATAACTGCGATCTGGACATCTCGGTGCGCCCATGTGTTCCCGGGGAAGAGCTACAGAACTGGTTTGCAGAGGATTTTATCCAAGTTATCGGTCCACCAGAGTAATTTTTCATGTTTTCCATTTATCATTTGCATGTTAAGTCCTACACTATGCCCAAGATGTATGGATCCATTATAGGGTCACCCTTGCATTTTATGAAGTTAATTTGACCATGAATAAAGGACATTTTTTCATTCAAATTGTGTTCCCTTTCTTTCTTTTAAATTTTTCAAAATAAACAATAAAAATGGCAATGTTTTTCTTTTATTTTGGTCTTGTTTGTTTTCATAAAAGCAGAATATGAAATAAGCACATCACTTGTGCAGAGTCAATCATCCGAATTTCTTTGATAACTCTTCTGCTATGACCGAGTATGACTTTGATAATCCGATCTATCATGTTGATGAAGGGGTTGAAGAAGAATGTGAACTCCCTGAAGAATTAGCCAGGTTACTGAGAAAAGAGGAAAGGGTTATTCAGCCTCATCAAGAAGAGCTCGAAGTTTTCAACGTTGGGTCTGAAGACGTGAAGAAGGAAATTAATATTGGGGTCAGTCTGTAGGCCAGTATAAAGGAAGAAATGATTGGCATGCTTCAAGAGTATGTGGATATCTTTTCTTGGTCATATCAGGATATGTCAGGTCTAGATACCAACATCGTTATGCATAAGCTACCATTGAGGGAAGACTCCCTCCTATGAAACAAAAGCTTAGAAGAACACGTCCTGACATGGCGATGAAGATTAAGGAAGAGGTTCAGAAGCAATGGGACGTCAAGTTCCTTGCCATAACTAGTTACCCACCCTGGGTAGCTAATATTGTGTCAGTACTAAAGAAAGATGGCAACGTCCGAATGTGCGTTGACTACCGGGATTTGAATAGAGCAAGCCCAAAAGACGATTTCCCATTACATCACATTGATGTATTGGTGGATAATATAGCTCAATTCTCGGTATTCTCCTTCATGGATGGCTTCTCCGGTTAGAACCAGATTAAAATGGCCCCGGAAGACATGGAGAAGACAACGTTCATTACCCATTAGGGTACGTTCTGTTACAAGGTCATGCCCTTTAGTTTGAAGAACGCCGAGGCAACTTTTCAGCGGGCAATGGTGACTATATTTCATGATATGATCCACAAAGAGATTGAATTCTATGTGTATGACATTATCGCCAAATCCCAAGACGAAGAAGAGCATTTGGTTAACCTCAAGAAATTGTTTGAACGACTGAGAAAATATCGTTTGAGGTTAAATCCAAACAAGTGCACCTTTGGGGTGCGTTCCGGAAAGTTGCTGGGTTTTATTGTAAGTCAAAGAGGAATCAAGGAAGATCCTCCAAAAGTTAAAGCAATACAAGATATGCCTGCACCACGAACTGAAAAAGAAGTGTGTGGTTTCCTAGGGAGGTTGAACTACATTACCTGGTTCATATCTCACCTTACAACCACATGTGAGCCAATATTTAAGCTGCTAAGAAAAGAGCAGGTGGTCAGGTGGAATGAAGATTGTCAAAGAGCATTTGAAAAGATAAAAGAATACTTGCAGGAGCCTCTAATTATAATGCCTTCGGTTCCAGGAAGGCCACTTATCATGTATTTGACTGTGCTAGAAGGGTCAATGGGGTGTGTTCTAGGCCAACAAACGAGTCAGGTCGAAAAGAGAATGCAATATACTACCTTAGCAAAAAGTTTATCGACAGTGAATCTTGTTATTCTCTGATCGAGAAAACTTGTTGCGCTTTGGCATGGGCTGCTCGCCGACTGAGACAATACATGTTGTCCCACACAACCCTGTTAATTTCAAAGATGGATCATGTTAAATACATTTTCGAGAAACCAACGCTAACCGAAAGGGTAGTGAGGTCGTAGATGGTGCTAACAGAATACGATGTTCAATATACTTCTCAGAAAGCCATCAAGGGAAGCATACTTTCAGACTATCTTGCGCAACAACCCCTTGAAGATGATTATCAGCCAATGAAATTTGATTTCCCTGATAAGGACATCTTGTACCTCAAAACAAAAGATTGTGAGGAACAACTTCTGAAGGAGGGGCCAGACCCTGAATCCAAATGGAAGTTGATGTTTGATGGGGCAGTCAATAACAACGGACGTGGAGTTGGTGCTATTATAATTACTCCCAAAGGTGTTCACTTTCCCTTTGCTGGCAGAATCACTTTTGGATGCCCCAACAATGAAGCACAATACGAGGCGTGCATTATGGGAATAGAGGAGGCTATTAATCTTAGGATTAAGACCCTCGACATATTCGGAGACTCCACCCTCGTGATAAATCAGATTACCGGTAAGTGGTATACACACCAAGAACACTTAATTCCTTACAGGGATTATGCCAGAAGACTGTTGACGTTCTTCACAACAGTGAAGCTTCAGTATATACCACAAGATGAAAATCAATTTGTCGATGAATTGGCTACGCTCTCTTTGTCTATCAAAGTTTTGTGTTGGAATTATGTCCCCATAATTGTCATCTCCAGGCTTGATATACCTGCTTATGCATTCTCTGTAGACGCAATGTCTGATGAGAAGCCTCAATATCATGATATTAAGCACTTCCTATAAAGTAAAGAATATCAAGCTAGGGAATATTCCAATGACAAGAAAACCTTATGGCAACTTGCTACTAGTTTCTTCTTAAACACAAATGGCGTTCTGTACAAGACGAACTTTGACATGGTCCTACTCAGATGCGTGGATAAACACGAAGCATACCTATTAATGTAGGAAGTCCATGAGGGATCTTTCGGTACACATGCAGGAGGACACGCAATGGCTAAGAAGTTATTGAGGTCGGGGTATTATTGGTTAACAATGGATTCAGACTGTTGTTCATACGCCCGCAAATGTCACAAAGGCCAGATCTATGCAGAAAAGTGCATGTTCCCCCAAGCCCGCTCAATGTCATGTCATCTCCTTGGCCCTTTTCTATGTGGGGCATTGACATGATCGGAAAAATAGAGCCTACTACTTCGAATGGTCATCGTTTCATATTGGTCGCAATCGATTACTTCACCAAATGGGTCGAAGTAGCGTCTTATGCCAATGTTACTCGCCAGGTGGTGGCCATATTTCTGAAGAAAGATATCATCTACAGATATGGAAATCCTGAGTGAATCATTACTGATAATTGTTCCAATCTTAACAACAAAATGATGGTTGAGCTATGTCGGGACTTCAAAATTCAACATCATAACTCTTCTTCTTACCGACCAAAGATGAATGGTGCGGTTGAGGCAGCAAACAAGAATATTAAGATGATTATGCAGAAGATCGTCGTCACCTATAAGGATTGGCATGAGATATTACTATTTGCGTTGCATGGGTACCGAACGTCAGTCAGGGCGTCTACGAGGGAAACTCCTTTTTCCCTAGTGTATGGTATGGAGGCAGTTTTACCAGTTGAAGTTGAAATTCCTTCTTTGCGTGTGATGATGGACGTCAAGCTTGACGAAGCTGAATGGGTGCGTGCCCGATATAACCAATTGTGTCTAATTGATGGAAAAAGATTAGCATCTATGTGTCATGGTCAACTTTATCAGAGGATAATGAAGCGAGCATTTGATCAGCGAGTATGCACTCGAGAGTACCAAGTGGGTGAGCTTGTACTCAAGAGAATCATTCCTCCAGGTTCAGATCACAAGGGCAAGTGGACATTGAATTATGAAGGCCCATTCATATTAAAGAAAGTTTTCTCTGGTGTAGCACCAATGCTCACTACTATGGATGGTGAAGACTTCCAGTCCCTTGTTAACTCGGACGCAGTTAAAAAATACTTCGCATAAAAAGATTCGCTGGACACAAAAACAGAATTAAAGTCCATGCAAAAAAGGGCATCCCGCCGAGCTAAAAACAGAATAAAAAGCTCGGGAAAAAGTTAGGGAAATAAATAAAAAATGTACACCCGCTGAGTTGAAAAGCCACATTGGATAGCTCAGGCAAAAAAGGGTATCCCGGTGGATTGAAAACCCGAAAGGGCGATCCACGCAAAATAATGGAATAAGTGAATGGCTGCGATCTAGCTAATCTGTAACACATCATCGTCTCAGTTAATTTGGCAATATCCTAAGGATATGAATCAGTCACATCTTCTTCCTCAGAAGGTGAAGGCAAGAACGGAAAATCTTGAAGATATATTGGTCAAAGCAGACAAGAAACCCATGGGAATGTCGTGCACATTGCCATTGGGATAGTTTCTTTTTTCTCAATTTTATGGTGATTACCTCTTTCTAGGTAGTTGCTTCCTGATGTAAATTCTCACACGTTCAGAGGCTCATAAATAAAAGAATAATTCAGTCCAAAAGCTTTGTCCTTTTCTTTTATTTGATTTGCTTTGTTTGCAAAAGTGACCTGAATTTTTGGTAAAAGAACATTGCATTTAAACTGGGTGGTTTTATAAATGACGTGCGAAAAGGAAAACGTTTAAAATCACTTTGAATGACAGGTGACGTAGGATGATTAACTCGTACCATGAAATTTCCCAGGGCATATGTCTATACTTTTGTTGTTGCAGGTTTGCAGGTAACAGGGGGGTTGTTCCCAGACAACATTCCCCAAGCAGGGTATTCCTCCCCCGGCAAGACAATACTCTTCAATTTTATCCCTCATCAGAGAAGGTTGAGTCCCAACATTCTCATAAGAGTAATGAAGAAGTGTTCCCCAGCTGAGTTAGAACAAATGTTATCCCCAGCAGAACTCCAAGATCAGTTGAATCGTTCTTAATCCCCAAGCGGAGTTGTCATAACAGTGTTCCCGACAAGTGGCTGAAGGCCTTGTACTTTCCCCACAAAGCTTATAAATGTCATAATTCTTCTTCCATCAAGAGATTATTTGACCAAGCATTATTCCCAGTTGATTCTAAAGATCTCCATTTCCCCTAGAGTTCATGATTGGGATCTACTCTCATCATTGGAATATTCCCCAGGAAGTTGCCAATTTATTTTTTTCCAGTGTGACAAGTAGCATGGGCAGTTGTTTATTTCCCATCCATAGTCAAGGATTGTCAAGATATATTGATCTCGTTCATCAGCAGAATGTTATTGATATATTGATCTCGTTCATCTACAGAAAGTATTCTCCCCTGTAGAGTTGTTACTCTCCTCTCAAATCAAGCATTCTTATTGATACTCATTTGTATCATTTCTAACACTCTTTTGTGTGGTTCATATACATTGTGGTAACACTCGTGTGTGTTGTTTTTTGGCTTCATTCCCTCGTCTATGTTGTCGCTCCCGACAAATGAAAATAAATCAGATGAAGGTACAGACGCGAACGGTCGGCGAAGGGAACAGTGAGAACACACAGCCGTGAACTCACTGGAGATGAATAGAGTCGCCAGCTAGGCATTTTTATCCCGGAGGAAAGGCAATGCTGCATAGGCCTAGAAAAAGATGGATAAGACGGTTTGCGAACCAGAGAGACTGAGAAAGGGGGTTGGTTACAACCTGGGAAGGTATTAGCACCCAGATTATCCGTCGTACTCGACGGGATCCACGCTTAAAAGATTTGTGCTATAAAAGGGGGTAGTGTCAGTGCAATCTGTGTGTAAAGAGCTGGAAAGCAATATGTACAGGTGTCAGTGTAAAAGAGGTGAAGTGTATAATGATGTGTCAGTGTAAGAATGAGAATAAGATGCTCAAGATCATAAGGCTAAAGAAAGAAGCTGGAAAGGGGGGAATATACAGAGACTTTTGTTCGATAACTGTTAAGTTATGCCTACGTATCCTCTCGTGCAATGAGGAAGTCAGAACACCGTAGTTCGACCCAAAGAGACTGAAAGATAAATTGACTTGTGAACTGCTTACTTGTCTATGCTCAAGTGTATGACCTGTCTGGCACAGATGCTGACTGTCTTGCATTAGGCGGAAGAAGCAAGTTCTCGGTTGTGAGTGAATGAGATGAGAAAAGAATCCCGAAGGAGACGATTATTGTTTGTTTTTGTGTTTTCAGTCTTTTATTGCTTTTTGAAGTTTGTCATAAGTTAATGAGCTTAAGCCTAAACCAATGGATTTAGTAAACTCATCACATCTTCCCTCTGATTAGGGGTAATGAGAATACCTTAAGTGTGAAGTCAGATTCTCACACTTAATCACCATGGTGTAGGGTTAAGATCATTAACCTACTTGTGATTATTTAGGTGTTTTTGTGATTTTGTTTAGTGTTAAGTAATGAGGTTAAGCCATAATCAGGGATTAAACAGACTCATTACACCATCCTAATAGAAGGATAATAGATGAGAATGTTCAAGCTGAGGAAAGCTCCTCAACTTAATCCATGATTAAGGATTAAACTTATGACAAAACAAGCCTTTGATTAAGTGGATTTTATTTAATGATATGATGATGAAGTGAGTTTTATGATTTGTAAGACAACTTGGGGGGGACTTGTCCATTAACACTAGGGTTAGTCCTTCTTAACCAATTAAGGAAGAATTAGAACCCTAATGCAAGGCCCAAGTTACAAGTGTGATGTCTTGATACTTATTAAGTTAATTGATTAAAGGACTTAAACACATTAAGGGTTTAACACTTAGGATTAAAGTTATACACTCCATCCTAAGAGAAGGATGCAGGCATAAGCTTAATCACAAAGCCTTAAAGCCTTTAGGGTTTAGTCCCTGATTATGAGATGAGAGGAGAAGACTCAAAAGAGACACAAAGGTAAAACTAAGAAGGGGGGACTAATCAAAACCCTAATCATTGTCATGCTTGGTTGTTCCTAAGGTTTGTGAGGTTTCACCAAGAAGATCTTCAATGGAACCACCAGGAAGCAGATGAACAAGATTAAGAGAAGCAAAGTAACTTGCTTCATTTAAGAAGTCAAGTCACTTGGAGAAAGAAAGTGGGAAGAACAAGAATGAGCAAGCTCAATCTCAAACACATATAGAAATGCAGCAATGGATGCAAGAGAGATGAAAAGAAAAGTTATGAGAAGTGAAGGCAAATTCACTTCTCAAGTTACTTACCACCTGAAATGTTAGAAAGAAATGCAATGCAATGCTAAATGGGATGAAAGGGTATGACAAAAAACAAAACCAGAAGCATGTTGATGATGATAATGATGCTATGGAGTGCTACAAACATGAGGCAAGGCATGGATATGCTCATACAAGTTCATGGGTGCAAATGGTGCAAGCTTAGAAGCATGGATGCACATGACAAGTTAGGAAGCATACAAAGCATACAACATGGCAAATATGTAATGCAATGATCAAACATACTTTCTACATGTCTTATGATGTCAAATGAATCAAATGGAGGCATGGAATGGCATGGCAAGTCATGTTATGCAAGAGAATGCAAGAGGTATGCAAATGAAAGCCCAAATTAGGGTTTATGGATCAAACAACAAACAAAAACCAAAAACAGAAGCAAACCCTAATATAAAAAATGGAAAATGCCACCCAAAGAAACCGTAAACCTATACTAAACCAAAGTCCAAAGGGGAGGTCTCAACTCTCAACCAATCTCAAGTTATGATTTTTCTAAGTTATTAGGGTTTTTAGGGTTCCTAAACAAAAGAAATGCCAAACAAATTGAAAATGAGGAATCAAATCAAGGCCATTTTATCCTAGAAACTACATGCTAAACACAATGCAATGCAAAAAGAATCAATGTCCAACTCTTTTTAGATAGGCAGAAATGAATTTTTGAATTTTGGATCAAATTAATGCATAAAAATGATTTTTATTCAATGAGAAATTCTTAAAATGCATCAAGATCAAAAAAGAAATTTGGTTTGAAGGTTGGACAATGTTTCTAAATGTCTTAGAACATTTCATGAATTTTTTGGTGATTTTTAAATACCTAAAAGTATTTTTAATAAATTAATTTCCATTAATCCATTAAAAATAATCTTTTAAATATTTAAAAATTCTTTTTTAATGATAAAAATAAAAATAAAAATATTTTTGGGTCATAAAAATTAATAAAACTCAGAAGAAAAAGTTTCACAATTTTTAAGATATTTTTGCTATTTTAAATTAATTATGCAAAACAAATGGAATAAATATAAAAATAAATGAATTTAATCTGATTTAATGAGAAGTATGCAAATCCTAGGGACCAGATTCAAAGTTGCCTGCGCGCGAATTGACTGCGCGCCACATCTCACGGCTCAAATTCAAATTCGCTAATTAATGCTTAAAACCCTAACCCTGCCGTTAATCACTTTCAGATGACCGGAACAGTGTTCCGGTCATCTTCTCCGTTCACCCCAAAATGCTATCTCCCTCCCTAGGCCAAATCAGAAGCTCTAACTCTCCAGAAACCATCTACTAACTATCCTAAGCACGAATCCAGCATCAAATCATGTTTAAACTCACACACAAACAAGAATCGAAGCAAAGAAAATTCTAGGTCAAACTTTCAAAACACCATAACATACTCATTTCTTGCTCATTTTCAAAAGTAAATAGATCCCAATGATCAGTGCAACATGCTAAACAAGATTCTAACAAGAAAATGGAGTTCTGGAAAAAAAAGTTCATGGTGTCACCTGAGATGGAGCTTTTGATTTAGGAGCTTTCTGGATGATTCTTTGGCTCAATCAGGTCCCAATGATCCACCTTTGAAGCTTTGGATGCTTAGTTGGAGTTTAAACAACCTCTGGAGTGAGTTTGCAGAAGCTCTGACCAAGGGCATGTGAAAATCGTATTTGAGACATGGGGTGTTTCAGGCCAAAACAATGGTTGGTTTCTGGTCAGTGAGGTGAGTAGAGATTGTTGGTGGAGTTTGTTCTTGTGTTTGAGGTTTGTGGAGAGAGATTCGAAGGAAAATGCAGGCTGAGGTGAAGAATGGCAATGGGGTGTTCTTGCTCAAATCAAGCCTGGCTCTTGGTGCTTTGAGGTCTATGAAGTATGGTGAGTTGAAGTGTGGAAATGGTTTGAGTGTTCTGAGCTTGTGGAGGCAGATTCGAAGGCTTATGCAAAAAGGAGTGTTTTTGTGAATGTGTTGGATGAGTGAGTTTCAGCCTTGCTAGATGTATGGAATGGCTTGCTCTTTGTCCACATAAACCTCTCTCATTGGTCAGATGATTGGACATGTGCTTTATTGATTGGTAAGTCACCTTTTGCAAAAAGTCAAATTTTGTGTAAGGAAAGTATGGGTTGATCTATAGCTAGTACATGGGCTGGTTCTGGTGCAGCAAGGTGAGGTGAGAGGCTAGCCAAAGTGCAGCATCCAATGCATCAAGTGGGTGAGGTGATCATGATGGTTTTGCAAGTTGTTGGCTTTTTGGTTCATATGGAAAGACCTTGTCCCAAAAGTCATGAAACATGAGCAATGCCTAGTTCATTCTGAATTTTAGGACTTACATGATGTTTATGTGATGGTTTGATGCCAATTAGAAGCTGCATTTTGCCTTGGTACATGATTTTGCAACTTTCACACTTGGTGCATATCTTGAAAATAAAATGATTTTTGCTAACTTTGTCACACCATAACTTTTGATCTAAAAAGAATTTGATCATGTTCTTGTACTTGTACTTTTTGAAAAGGGAAAGATGAGATCTACAACTTTCATGACCAAAGTTTTTCCATTTGAAGCTTTTTTGGATCAATAATCAAGGCTTGAAAAATGACCTAAAATGAAGCATTCTTGAAAAGTCAACTATGCCCAAAAAGTCAACATTTGCAAAAACCCTAAATTCTTGATTTTTATGAACTTCAAACTTCTTCCATGATCAAATAAAGATCATATACACTCAAAATGATGAAGATCACCCATTGGTTGGGTCATTGGGGGTCTCAGATGCCCTGATTTTACACTGACTTGTCTGAAAAGTCAACCCTTGATCAGATGACTTCCCCATGGAATTTCTTCATGAAAATTGATATGCATACTCCCTATACCATATAGAGACCAATGGAAACAAGAATGACCAAAGAAATTGGAGCTATGGCCTCTGAAACCAAAACCCTAATTTTAGGTTAACTGTGCAGTCAATCCTGGCTCTGCATCCACCCAAACCCTAGTTCTTGTGATTCTTTGACATTCTTGACTTTGAGAGGATATAATATGATGCTTGAACACACATGGACCCCCTTGAAGTGATTGATGACCCTTGGAGTGGCTCAAGAGGCTCTTGGATTGCTCAGATCACAAACCCTAGATGCAGATGACTTAGAACCAATGCAGGGACTCAAAACTGTGATATGAGATGCTATGATTGAGTTTATGCATATGAAATGATCACAAGCCATGGTGAATGGGTGAGGGCAAATTTGGGGTGTTTACAGCTGCCCCTATTCAAACATGAGTTAGCTGTGCAGGATGTAAGCGACGGCTTAACAGGCAAACAAGATAACTTGTGGTTGAATACCAAAGACAGTCCAAAATTTGCACTCACAGAATGAAGAAGAAAAGGGATATAGATTGTAAAAGAAAACAAAGTATATTGTAAAGTGGGCGACGGAGGGCGACCGTCGAGCAGAGGACAACTGCTGGGCAAGGAGCAATGACGGGGACGGCCGACATGCTGGGAAAAGTGTGTGAAGTAAAGCGATGACGGGGACGGCCGACATGCTGGGGAGAAGGTAAAGCTACGACGGGGACGACCGACTAGCTGGAAAAATAAGAAATTATGATGGGGACGGCCATCAAGATAAAGCTGTAAAATTCTCTGGGGATTAATGAAACATGACGGGGATGGCCATCAAGTTCATAAAGGTAAAGTAACCAACGATGGGGACGGCCATCGGGCTAAAAGGAAAAGGGACCACGACGGGGACGGCCATCGGGTTAAAGAATAAATGAAATAAACAGATGATGGGGGACGGCCATCAAAGGTGAAGGACGATCACCTAGCAGGGTACGGCTGCTCTATTGGGTAATAAAGGAATTATGATGGGGACGGCCATCAAAGGTGGAGGACGACCACCTGGCAGGGTACGGCTGCCGAAAATATCAACGATGGGGACGGCCATCGGATAGAAAAGGTCAACGATGGGGACGGTCATCGGACGAGCATGATGGAGGACGACCATCAAGAGGTGGAGGACGACCACCTAGCAGGGGACGGCTGCTCTCAGGGTTTATCATGACATAGGACGAATGCCAGATAACCAAAATCAACAATGGGGACGGCCATTGGATAAAATGATGAAGGACGATCATCAAGAGGTGGAGGACGACCACCTAGCAGGGTACGGCTGCTAAATCAACGATGGGGACGGCCATCGGATGAGCATGATGGAGGACGACCATCAAGAGGTGGAGGACGACCACCTAGCAGGGTACGGCTGCTCTCAAGGTTTATCATGACACAGGACGAATGTTAGATAAAAAGGAAAAAGTTGCTTTGGTAGCGATCTACTGGGGATATAGTAAACACGGACGAGCGTTTACATCTAAGAAAAGAAGGTATAAGTGTTTGGTAATTGTGTATGGATTAAAGATGCGGACGAGCATCCTTAAGACTACGATACGGACGAGTATCGGATAGAAACAAATACTGACGCTTGTTCAAAGATAATGATACGGACGAGTACCAACGGGTTAACATAGAACACAGACGAGTGTTGAATCTGAGAGGATTTTTCTGGTGAATAGTAGACACGGACGAGTGTCTATATTCAAGAAGACAAGAGTGTTTGACGCGGTGTATGGATTAAAGATGCGGACGAGCATCCTTAAGACTATGATACGGACGAGTATCATGCAGAAACAAACCCTTGACGCATGTTCTGAGATGATGGTACGGACGAGTACCAACGAGTTAACAAAGAACAAGGACTAGTTGTTGAATCTTGTGGGGATATAACTGGTATATAAGATACGGGCGAGTATCAGTATAAGAGTGAGTGATGTATGGATGAGTGTTTAACTGCTGGGGAGAGTGACACGGACGAGTGTCAAGAGAAAAGTATAATATGAACAAGTATCTGATATACAAAGTGTAGGTGACTGATGCTGGGGATATGACACGGACGGGTGCCAAAGGATGGTGTATGTAGGTATATGTGAGTGCAAAGGGGATGTCTTTGGCTTTCTGCTGGGGTATGACACGGACGGGTGTCAGGACGTATCTGTAATACGGGTGATCTTGTTTGCAAAGAGTGTTCAGGCAACTTTACTGGGGAAAGATGGCACGGACGGGTGTCAAAATGAGTATATACTGGTGTTTGTGGATTGTGAGGCAGCTGCTTTTGCCGGGGGCTCTGGTGGGGATTTTTAGGGAAAGTATTCTGTATATTGACGGATGGTTATTATTAACAAGCGTTGGTCCGAAACATGGCTTATGATTATGCTATATGTTTGATTTTTGCCGTAATGCTCCGTATTAGACGGAATGCTACGCTTTATGGGTGAATATGACGCGAATGCTATGATTATGCAAAAGATGCCAAACCGGGATTTGGATCCCGTTGTTGCGAAGATCTTCGGCCGATCTGCTTGAAATGGTCATCCCAGCTGGGGTTGAGATCATTGGTAGATCTGCTGAGATGTATCTGCTTGGGGAAATGGGTCAATGATAGACCTATTCCAATAAATGAGAGACCCAGCTGGGGTTTGTAAAAGTCTTCTGTACTCTGTTGTGACTCCTATGCGCTGCTCTTCTGGATAGAGGCTGGAACTCTATGGGGAGATGATTCCCTAACTTCTGTATCCTACTGAAGAAGAATGATTGGTGCTATGGCTGGGGAATTATGAGAGGCAACTCAGCTGGGGAGAACAACAAGGGGCAACTCAGCTGGGGATAGAGCATTTCAGATGATGAGATTGAGTGCATGTTGATTTGGCAACTTCGCTGGGGAAATGGGCACCTTCCAGTGCCATGTGGAAGATAGACCAAGTTGATAATGATTCGTCAGCTTGCTGAGACGTAACTTGCATGCCCCAGGTTGTATTCTGGATACCTGCAATCCTGCAAAGATAAGGAGACGCACAGAAGGTCCCGAGGTATTCTTTACTGGATTCCGTCATAAGAGGCAAGCATTCTCAAGAGTAAGTATATTCCCTGCAAGCATGTGTTTTATTTTTATATATTTTTTAGAGAAAAGCATCTGTACTTATGCAATTGATTTTTTAGAGACATCCGACATCCTTTGCAAATAAAAATATACAAAACGAAACATGACTGAAAAATCTGGTTTTATTAATTCATGTGCCCTGAATTGGCAAGATACAGTCAAAGAAACATATCTCCTGAAATGAGGAGGTTGTTACAAATTGAGAAACAAAGTGCTGGCAGTAT
Organism: Lathyrus aphaca; assembly: GCA_963966055.1. Classification (NCBI taxonomy): domain Eukaryota; kingdom Viridiplantae; phylum Streptophyta; class Magnoliopsida; order Fabales; family Fabaceae; genus Lathyrus; species Lathyrus aphaca. The sequence goes on from OZ014523.1 coordinate 171,311,484, forward strand.
TGACGATGCTTTCAAAGGAGCTTCCCCTTCCGCTATGACTCGTATGACTTTTGACTTTCTTCTCGTCTTGCTTTCTGGAGAAAGTTGATTCTGATTGAAGCTTGATTTTGTTGGAGCTTTCCAAGTTGCAAGTGATACAGACGAATTCAGAATGCAGTTGTTCGCTTATTCCCTTATTTTGCATGGATCGCCCTTTCGGGTTTTCAATCCATCGGGATACCCATTTTTGCCTGAGTTGTCCAATGCGGCTTTTCAACTCAGCGGGTGTACATTTTCATTTATTTTCCCTTATTTTTGCCCGAGTCTTTTATTCTGTTTTTGACTCGCCGGGATGCCCTATTTTTGCCTGGACTTATATTCTGTTTTTATGTCCAGCGGGTCATTTTATGCGAAGTATTTTTTAACTGCATCTGAATTCACAGGGGATGGAAAATCTTCACCATCCATGGTGCTGAGCATCAGTGCTCCACCAGAGAAAACTTTCTTTACCACAAATGGTCCTTCATAATTCGGAGTCCATTTGCCCCTGTGGTCTGTATGAGGAGGGAGGATTCTTTTCAGCACAAGATCTCCCACTTGGTACTCTCGGTGCCTGACTTTCTGATCGAAGGCTTTCTTCATTCTCTTCTGATACAATTGTCCATGACAGATTGCAGCCAATCTCTTCTCTTCAATCAGACTCAGTTGCTCGTATCGGGACCTAACCCATTCTGCTTCACTCAGTTTGACATCCATCAAGACTCGCAAGGAGGGTAATTCAACTTCAACCGGTAGGACTGCTTCCATACCATACACGAGTTGATACGGTGTTGCCCCAGTGGATGTCCTGATTGATGTGCGATACCCATGCAAGGCAAATGGTAGCATTTCATGCCAGTCTTTGTAGGTGACTACCATCTTCTGCATAATCTTCTTAATATTCTTATTTGCCGCCTCAACAGCACCATTCATCTTTGGTCTGTAAGGAGAAGAATTGTGATGTTGGATCTTGAAGTCCCGACACAGTTCAGCCATCATCTTGTTGTTGAGATTGGAACCATTATCAGTAATGATTCGCTCGGGAACTCCATATCGACAGATGATATCTCTTTTCAGAAATCGGGCTACCACTTGCCTTGTAACGTTTGCATATGAGGCCGCTTCAACCCACTTAGTGAAATAGTCGATGGCGACCAGGATGAATCTGTGGCCGTTTGAAGCAGTTGGCTCAATCTTGCCAATCATGTCGATGCCCCACATGGCAAAGGGCCATGGTGAAGACATGATGTTCAAAGGATTCGGAGGTACATGCACTTTATCTGCGTAGATCTGGCATTTGTGGCATTTCCTGGCATAGGCACAACAGTCTGCATCCATTGTGATCCAATAATAGCCTGATCTTAACAACTTCTTAGCCATTGCATGTCCTCCAGCATGGGTACCAAAAGAGCCTTCATGCACTTCATGCATCAACAAATCTGCTTCCGTCTTGTCAACACATCTGAGGAGTACCATATCAAAGTTCCTCTTGTATAAAGACCCATCAGTGTTCAGAAAGAAACTTCCAGCAAGCCTTCTCAAGGTCTTCTTATCATTGGAAGATGCCCCAGGTGGGTATGTTTGATCCTCCAAGAAGCACTTAATATCATGGAACCAAGGCTTATCATCTTTGACAACATCTGCTGCGAATACATATGCTGGTCTATCAAGTCTCGATACTGAAATCTGAGGTACAAAGTTAGCAGCTTGAACTTTGATCATGGACGAAATGGTAGCCAAGGCATCTGCAAACTGATTCTCATCCCGAGGGATATACTCAAGTTTGACTGTTGTGAAGAAAGTCAATAACCTTCTTGTATAATCCCTGTAAGGTATTAGATGATCCTGGTGTGTATACCATTTCCCATTGGTCTGATTGATTACCAAAGCTGAATCTCCGAATACAGTCAACGTCTTAATCCTGAGGTCAATGGCTTCCTCAAGACCCATAATGCAAGCTTCGTATTCAGCTTCGTTGTTAGTGCAGTTGAAAGTGAGTTTTGCCGAGAAAGGCATGTGAACTCCTTTAGGTGTAATGAGTACTGCACCCACACCACGACCATTCATGTTAACAGCCCCATCGAACATCATAATCCATTCTTCCTCCGGGTCAGGCCCTTCAGTGTGAATAGGCTCTTCATGATCTTTTGTTTTAATGAACATGATGTCTTCATCAGGGAAGTCAAACCTCATAGGCTGGTAATCATCAATGGGTTGCTCAGCAAGATATTCAGACAATACACTGCCTTTGATGGCTTTCTGAGATGTGTATTGGATGTCATACTCTGTAAGGATCATTTTCCATCTTGCAACCCGTCCGGTAAGTGCTGGCTTCTCGAAAATGTACTTAACTGGGTCCATTTTTGAGATCAATAAAGTTGTGTGGGTCAACATATACTGTCTCAGTCGGCGAGCAGCCCACGCTAAAGCACAGCAAGTTTTCTCGAGCAGTGAATAACGTTGTTCACAGTCGGTAAACTTTTTGCTTAGGTAGTATATTGCATACTCTTTTCGACCAGACTCGTCATGCTGGCCCAACACACACCCCATTGACTCTTCTAATACCGTCAAGTACATTATCAGAGGTCTTCCTTCAATTGGTGGCATAAGGATTGGAGGTTCTTGCAGATATTCCTTGATCTTGTCAAAAGCCTTTTGGCAGTCTTCGTTCCACCTGACCGTCTGTTCCTTTCTTAACAGCTTGAACAGGGGTTCACAGGTTGCTGTCAGGTGAGATATGAACCGTGAGATGTAGTTCAATCGTCCTAAGAACCCTCGAACTTCCTTTTCAGTTTTCGGCGCAGGCATCTCTTGAATAGCTTTGACTTTATCAGGGTCAACTTCAATCCCTTTCTCGCTTACAATAAAACCCAGCAGCTTACCAGATCTCACCCCGAATGTGCATTTGTTGGGGTTCAACTTCAGTTGGTACTTCCTCAGGCGCTTGAACAATTTGAGCAGATTTACCAGATGGTCTTCTTCCGTAAGGGACTTGGCGATCATATCATCCACATAACATTCTATTTCTTTATGGATCATATCGTGGAATAATGTTACCATAGCCCGTTGATACGTTGCACCGGCATTCTTGAGCCCAAATGGCATTACCTTGTAGCAGAACGTGCCCCAGGGTGTGATGAATGTTGTCTTCTCCATGTCTTCAGGTGACATTTTAATCTGATTGTATCCTGAAAATCCATCCATGAAGGAGAATACCGAGAACTGAGCCGTATTATCAACCAATACATCGATGTGAGGTAAAGGGAAATCATCTTTCGGGCTGGCTCTGTTCAGATCCCGGTAATCAACACACATTCTTACTTTGCCATCCTTCTTAGGCACAGGTACTATATTAGCAACCCACGGCGGATAGCTAGTTACAGCAAGGAACCCGGCGTCCCATTGCTTTTGTACCTCTTCCTTGATTTTCATTGCCATGTCCGGACGAGTACGACGCAGCTTCTGTTTAACTGGCGGGCATTCTTCTCTCAAAGGTAGCTTGTGCATGACGATGTCGGTATCCAACCCTGGCATGTCTTGATACGACCAAGCAAACACATCCACATACTCTTGAAGCAGATCAACCAGTTGTCTCTTCACTGAGTCTTGCAGGCAGGCCCCGATTTTAACCTCTTTCACGTCTTCCTCTGTACCAAGATTAATCACTTCAACCTCCTCCTGGTGAGGGGTAATAACCTTTTCCTCTTGTCTTAACAACCTGGCTAGCTCTTCAGGAAGCTCATATTCTTCTTCAACCCCTTCATCAGCTTGATTGATTGGATTGTCAAAGTCATACGAAGCCATAGCCGTGCTGTTGTCAGTGCTGTCTGGAAGGCACGCTCTGCAAGGGTTAAGTTTGTTCATTTTAGTGATCTGATTTTAATCTTTATTTAGAAAAGTGAAGTGAAGTTGTCATTTTGAAAACACCGCCATTTATTTTTTGTACAAAAAAGAAAAATGGAAAGACCGTGAGCAGAAAAGAAAAAGACTCGTTTGCAAAAAGATGTCTGATATTTCATTAATTGATCTTGTTTGCACAAAAAGTACAGATGGCCCGATTACAAAATGAGTCTTGTCATCTTGGGCAAGATGCAAGACTTTGATGCATGCTTATAAAAATACAGGAAATAATAATTACTCTGCATGAGTAACTCTTATAATTTCCTGGGAAGACCAGTTCGAGACACTGCTCCCCGGGATCTTTGGACGAATCCAGCTTTCCAGGTTGCGCTCTTCTTCCAGCTCGTCTTCCAGACAGTTGATAGCATCAGGGGTAAGCATCCCCCCACTGACAAAACCAGGCTCTCCAGCAGCCTTTGCTTGATGTTGAGTTGGTTTGTAACCCAACCCAAACTTGTCCTTCTTCTCCTCCACAGCTAAAACCTTGCCCCAGCCTAGGGCAGTTCCTTCCTCAACAACCTTCCGGGCTTGTTGGTATGATGACATGGAGATCCCAGATACAGCAGATGCTTCATTGACATTCAAGGCTTCAAATCCTTGGCTCATTGTTTCATGGATCTCCCCATCCATTTCAATATACTTATAAGTAGCCAGATGGCTAACAAAAATATCCTCCTCTCCACAGATCGTGACAACTTGGCCTTCCCACTCAAATTTTAACTTTTGGTGAAGGGTAGATGTTATTGCGCCGGCGGCGTGAATCCAGGGTCTACCCAACAAACAGCTGTAGGCGGGCTGAATGTCCATCACATAAAAGATAGTTTTAAAGGTCTGCGGGCCAATTGTCACAGGTAGCTCAATCTCTCCCAGAACCGATCTCTTAGAGCCATCAAAAGCTCTTACCACCAGGTTGCTGGGTCTCAATGCCAATCCATCATATTCTAACTTCACCAGAGCCTTCTTTGGTAAGACATTAAGGGACGACCCCGTGTCTACCAACACATGTGAAAGGACAGCACCTTTGCATTCCATGGTGATGTGCAAGGCTTTGTTGTGGTTGCGGCCATCCGCTGTCAAGTCAGTATTGGTGAACCCTAGCCCATTGCTAGCAGTAACATTTCCAACCACGGTTTCCAACTGGTTGACAGTAATCTCTTCAGGCACGTAAGCTGCGTGCAAGACTTTGAGTAGTGCATTCCGATGGGCTTCGGAGCACATAAGCAGTGAGAGGATAGAGATTTTGGATGGCGTTTGGTGAAGCTGATCCACAATTTTGTAATCACTCTTTTTGATGATTCTCATAAACTCATCAACTTCTTGATCGAACGGTGTCTTCAAGGCTTCTTTGACAGCTTGATCTTCCTGCACAGGGCTCTTCCCTTTTGCCTTAGCAGCAGCTTCTGCTTCGGCGGTAGGTCTTTGAATTGGTGGGGCAAAGAGATGTCCGCTTCGAGTGAAGTCTCCGCCTCCCCCCACATTGTCTATTTGCGGTGCAGGTGTTGATGTTTCAAGAGTGATTCTTTTTCCTTCGCAGTACACGTCAGAGCCATAGTGCCAAGGGATGGCCCTATTGCTTTCATATGGTACTGGTCCAGGCACCGTGACAGTGACTGGACTGATTGCTGCTGCTGAAGGGACTGTAATTGTTTGTGGATCATAAAAGATTGTAACTGGTGCTCTGGTGGGAGCAGCACCTTCTGAATGGTAGGCAGAGTTATTCTCAGGATCATAAAATATTGTGACAGTAGAAACATCTTCATGATTTGTTGCTGGAGTTGTAGGAGATATTGGCGGAAGAATGGATGTTGTCGTTGTAGGAGTCTCGAAGTGGAGTGAAGCTGAAGTTGTAGCAGGAAGATTTGTTGTAAACTGATCAGTTGAGATGATGGATGACGTACTTGTTGATGAAGCCGAAGAATTGTCAGGAACAATAGTTGCTGCAGTTGTAGGAGGTTCTGAAACCGTTGCTGATGATATTGTTGGATTTGTTGGAAATGATGTAGTGATCTGGAGCTGGCCGCTCTGAATAAGGCCATCTATGCCATTCCTCAAATTATCGCACCCATTTACTGAGATATTACAGTAAGCACACCCCAACTCACACCCCGGGAACATGTTGCATTCCAAGAGCTGAGCCTTAATTTCTACCAATGGTGTCCTGATCTGTCCCACACTGGTTATTAAATAAGACGGTTTGTCTTCTTCAATAGCGTTAATTCGGGGACCACCATGATTTGGCATTGGGTTTTTATTGACATTGGGCGGTGGTGCGAAATTCAGAGCCTTGGAGTCTACCAGGTCTTGTACCTTCATATGCAGAGCCCTGCATTTTTCTGTACTGTGGCCAGGTGCGTTTGAATTAAAAGCACACCTAGCATTGGAGTCATAATTCCTTGGTAGACTGTTGGGATCCGGAGGTGCCAACGTTCTTAGCTCAACCAGGTTGAGTTTCAGAAGCTGTGGCAGCAAAGTAGCATATGGCATTGGGATCGGATCGATCACTCTGTTAGCTTGAGATGGCTTTTGCTGGAATGGCCTTTGTTGATTATTGTTGTTGTTGCTGTTGTTGTAATTTCTTGGAGGATACTGATTTTGCTGATGATACTGAGGTTGCGGCTGATAGTTTTGCTGAGGAGGTTGATAGACTGGTTGTGGATGAGCTGGAGCAGGGATGGTGACTGCTGCTATTGACCTCTGAACATACTGGGGCCTTCCCCTGTTTGAATGGATGGCATTGGTCTCTCCAGTTCTTCTCGGGCCTACAAAAGGCTTTCTTGTACTACTGGACGAGCTTGCACCGTTGTCTGAGATCTTTCCCATTTTTAACAAGCTTTCAATTCTCTCCCCGGCTATGACAACATCGGCAAAGCTAGTGGAAAAGAAAGCAGCCAACCTGTCAATATATGTTCCCTGAAGGGTGTTCATGAACATATCTGCCATTTCCCGTTCAGACATAGGTGGTTGAACAGCAGCAGCCAGTTGCCTCCATCTCTGTGCATATTCTCGGAAACTTTCCCTTGACGACTGTGACATTCCCATTAGGAGGGTCCTGTTGGGTGCCATGTCTAAGTTATACTGATACTGTCTGATGAAGGCCTCTGCCAGGTCCTTCCAGCATCTAATAGTTGCCCTTGTCAAGTGAGAGTACCATTCTCTCGACGCTCCAGTTAAGCTGTCTTCGAAATAGAACATCCAGAGCTTCTCGTCCATGGTATAGGCTTTTAATCTCCCGAGAAAAGATTGTAGATGGGTTCGAGGACAAGAAGTCCCATTATACTTTTCAAAACATGGAGGCTTGAACTTGTGGGGAATCCTAACCCCGTCTACCAAGCCCATGTCCATAACGTCGAAGCCCAAAGAGTTTTGAGATTCTAAGGACCTCAACTTCTCAGCTATCTCATCCAATCTTCTATCATATGCTTCTTCACCAGCGCCCATTACTGTGAATTGGTCCTCTTGAGGATCCTCTTGAAGTACCCTGGCTGCAGTGGCAGTCCCTTGAACATTTGCTGGAATATTGACCTCAGGATGGAGGTGTGGCCCAAACACCGGAGGGTTGACGTGAGGTTGGACTCTTTCATTGTTACTGGTACCGGCAGTCCCTATATGTGGATCTTCTTGATTCTGCCTTTCCACCATGGCCCTCAACCTTTCCTGGCTCTGAGCCATGTTGTTCATAACCTCCATAAACTGAGTCATTTGATTTCTCATCTCTAGCCTTTCATTTGCCATTTGATTTCTGACCTCAGTAAGGTCCTGCTGCATCTGATCCATTTGAATGCCCGGAAGGTTATTTCGGGTTGGATAACGGTGCGGACGGTTGAGGGGAAATACTCGGCGCCTAGCAATAGTTCCTGAGATATCACAACAGAGGTTAGCAACAATAAAACAAAAACCTACAAAACAAACAAAGGGTTAGCATGCAATGCAGTTATGCTTATTTGTTCTCAAGGTATCCGGTTTGGTCTTCAGTTTTGACCCTTCCAGACCCTTGAAGATGCTGTTGTTGTTGCTTGATGAAAGCTCAGATGAAGCAAACTAACACAAATACATTACAAAAGGTGGAATAATACAACTTGTTCATTTTACAACACAAGCCCCCTAAGGGGTCAAAATACATCACAAAAAAGTAAAAGTACATAGAAAAGAAACAACAACAAGCAAATGGTCAAACACCAAGACCAAACTCATCCTCACGAACTTCCTTGAGAAGTGCTTCGGTCACAGGATCAGCCGGACGCTCCGTAGGATTCCGGATAAGGAGGTTCCGGGTTGCAATAGCTGTTGCTAGCTTTTTGTGCTGAGTTTGGTCCTTGGACCTCTTCACCCCTGCTTTGATCTTCAATTCTGATATCTCCCTCTGGGCTGCTGCCAGGGCTTCTTGCTGTTCTTTTGCACTAGCCTCCAGTTGATCCACCTTGTCTTGAACTCTCTTGTCCTCCAGGGTACGAGCCTCGGTGATCCTGACCCACCGGGCTTGACTCTCCTTCAGATACAAGTCTGTCCTTGCTCTCTGGAACTGGGCTTCCTTGCAAGCATTCTTCAGAATTTGTTCTCCAGCCTTTGACTTTTTGATGTAATCCCCATACCTTTCAATCTTAGTCAAATGCTCCACTCTCAACTTTTCCAATCTCTCAATCTCCCTTATACCTTCACTCCTCTCCCGAAGGGTCTTCTGCAAAGCCTGGGTTAGCTTCTCATTCCTTTCCTTCAAGCTCTCAAACTCTTCCAAACTGATAGTGGCAGGGGGTGGTGCTGAAGATGATTCAGGCATGTCTTCTATGGTAAAGGGCATTCCAGAGAATTGGGCCCTGACACGGGACCACTCATAATATTGTGCTGATGCCACATTATTGCACTTCCCCAGAATGGTGACTCCCTTGGTTTGAACATTATCCCAGGCCCAGGCAGCCTGCCTAACAACAGCCAAACTAACCTTGTTCTCACAATAGAGGGTCTCAACCAAGTCCTGTGCCCTAGGAGTGTGGACCAGTGCGTAGCCCAATTGTCGTCTAAACAGCAGAGGGTTGTAATTGATACTACCCTTAACTCCTATCAAAGGCACATTAGGAAAGTGCCCACAGCTGGTGATGATATCCCTGCCCTTGGTGCTCTGAGTGCACCATCTGATGTCTGATGAGGTTAGAACAGTGAGTCTCTTAGCCCAATTGCTCTGCTGATGAGGGTTTAAAAATGCATCTGTCCTGGGTAGATGCCTGAGAAGCCAAGTATGGAACAATGGAGCACAACACCTTACTAACCTTCCCCTCTGCTTCTCATTCCTCTGATGCACCGAATAGTAAAGATCCCCCAATAAAGTTGGCACTGGGTTCTTCAGAATGAACAGATGGATTGCATTCTTGCTAATGAATCGAGGCTCATCTGCAAACAACACAATTCCATATACACTTAGGGCCAACAAAGCACAAACAGCTTTCCACTCCCCCAGGGAAGCCTTCAGACTAGCTTGAGAAATTAAGAAGTCCAGATGAAAACCAGGGATTCCAGCTTTAGAGGTCATATGCTGCTCAACCAAAACAGGTTCCAGATGCAAAGCTTTTGCTACCTCTCCATTAGCAGGAAAGACCATCTCAGGGTTGAAAGGGATCCCACCACTGATAGGCAAACCAACCAATGATGAGTATTCTTCTAACAGAGGGCCCAACTGAAAGTCTTGAAAGGTGAAACATCTCAGTGGGGGATCATAGAACTGAATGCAGGTGTGGATGAGGCTTCTTTGTGATGGGTCCAGATCCATAACCATGTCAAGTATATCCCCATAATGCTCCCTGAACAAGGGTATGTGATCTGGAGTGATCAGGGTCTGAATCCTCCTGATGTCAGCTAGCTCAGGCTGGAAGAAGTGGTAGGTGATGTTGCTCTTTTTAGGAGCCATGTAGTTGAAGATGAGTAGAGACAGGTGCTGATGATAACACTGAAGAATGGGCCACTAATTGGCTGGTGCAGGTGACTGAAACTGATAGCTGAAGCAGATGCTGATGAAGATAGGTCAATACTGAAGACAGGGTCAAAACCGAGCCAACTGAAAATGGATACCCTGAAACAAATAAGCAAATGTCAATATGATGCAATGATTATGTATGCAAATGATATGCAAAGGGTTTGTGACTGAGCTGGATCTGGCCAAAATAATCTGATATAGTTCCAAGTGTGTTCAAGAATTCCAGATGGAGGTCTACAAAACCAGTAACCAAGGTGGGGGACTCAAATAAAGAGCCACATGTCCAGGGTTTAGAATCACAAGAACTTTCCAACATGGAGTACTCTTAACAAAGCAAAGTAACAGGGTATTCTGAGGTCAAGGTACTTGCAGACCTGTAAACAGCCCAACCCCCTCACAGGTGGTGTTCTAAAACAAGGATCCTCAGACTTGGATCAGTTATGAGAAGTGTAAACACTTCTAACCCGGAGGTACAGTGTTTACAATAACCATAACAATTCCTCCTCTAATTCACCTCAGCTTCTGAAGGTCAATACTAAAAGGTCATCCAGACTTAGCAGGCTTCCCAGATAGCCCTAGCATTGCAGGAAATCTGCAACACAGAGTTCTCAAGAAGAAACCCATATCTGAACCGTGTTTCATATTCCCGCACCAGACCGAAATGGAATGGGAAAGAATATGATTCACTCTAGCCTAGGTGTCACTCAGGTCCCAGGTATAGGACCTCAACACTCAATGAAATACCCACCCACCAAAGAAAAACCAGATCCAGCCAGCAGTACAGTACAACAGTATGATAATATGCAAAGCTATAAAGAAAGCAGTAAAGCAAACTGTACATAAAGCAAATAGGCAAAAATAAATATACAAGCACAGATAGCACATAACACCCCAGTAAACACAAATCAATCAAGCGCTAGGAGGAACCCACAAAAAGAACCAGAAGCCCTGGTTGCAATATAAGGGTCCCCAGCAGAGTCGCCAAGCTGTCGCTCCCGACAAATGAAAATAAATCAGATGAAGGTACAGACGCGAACGGTCGGCGAAGGGAACAGTGAGAACACACAGCCGTGAACTCACTGGAGATGAATAGAGTCGCCAGCTAGGAATTTTTATCCCGGAGGAAAGGCAATGCTGCATAGGCCTAGAAAAAGATGGATAAGACGGTTTGCGAACCAGAGAGACTGAGAAAGGGGGTTGGTTACAACCTGGGAAGGTATTAGCACCCAGATTATCCGTCGTACTCGACGGGATCCACGCTTAAAAGATTTGTGCTATAAAAGGGGGTAGTGTCAGTGCAATCTGTGTGTAAAGAGCTGGAAAGCAATATGTACAGGTGTCAGTGTAAAAGAGGTGAAGTGTATAATGATGTGTCAGTGTAAGAATGAGAATAAGATGCTCAAGATCATGAGGCTAAAGAAAGAAGCTGGAAAGGGGGGAATATACAGAGACTTTTGTTCGATAACTGTTAAGTTATGCCTACGTATCCTCTCGTGCAATGAGGAAGTCAGAACACCGTAGTTCGACCCAAAGAGACTGAAAGATAAATTGACTTGTGAACTGCTTACTTGTCTATGCTCAAGTGTATGACCTGTCTGGCACAGATGCTGACTGTCTTGCATTAGGCGGAAGAAGCAAGTTCTCGGTTGTGAGTGAATGAGATGAGAAAAGAATCCCGAAGGAGACGATTATTGTTTGTTTTTGTGTTTTCAGTCTTTTATTGCTTTTTGAAGTTTGTCATAAGTTAATGAGCTTAAGCCTAAACCAATGGATTTAGTAAACTCATCACATCTTCCCTCTGATTAGGGGTAATGAGAATACCTTAAGTGTGAAGTCAGATTCTCACACTTAATCACCATGGTGTAGGGTTAAGATCATTAACCTACTTGTGATTATTTAGGTGTTTTTGTGATTTTGTTTAGTGTTAAGTAATGAGGTTAAGCCATAATCAGGGATTAAACAGACTCATTACACCATCCTAATAGAAGGATAATAGATGAGAATGTTCAAGCTGAGGAAAGCTCCTCAACTTAATCCATGATTAAGGATTAAACTTATGACAAAACAAGCCTTTGATTAAGTGGATTTTATTTAATGATATGATGATGAAGTGAGTTTTATGATTTGTAAGACAACTTGGGGGGGACTTGTCCATTAACACTAGGGTTAGTCCTTCTTAACCAATTAAGGAAGAATTAGAACCCTAATGCAAGGCCCAAGTTACAAGTGTGATGTCTTGATACTTATTAAGTGAATTGATTAAAGGACTTAAACACATTAAGGGTTTAACACTTAGGATTAAAGTTATACACTCCATCCTAAGAGAAGGATGCAGGCATAAGCTTAATCACAAAGCCTTAAAGCCTTTAGGGTTTAGTCCCTGATTATGAGATGAGAGGAGAAGACTCAAAAGAGACACAAAGGTAAAACTAAGAAGGGGGGACTAATCAAAACCCTAATCATTGTCATGCTTGGTTGTTCCTAAGGTTTGTGAGGTTTCACCAAGAAGATCTTCAATGGAACCACCAGGAAGCAGATGAACAAGATCAAGAGAAGCAAAGTAACTTGCTTCATTTAAGAAGTCAAGTCACTTGGAGAAAGAAAGTGGGAAGAACAAGAATGAGCAAGCTCAATCTCAAACACATATAGAAATGCAGCAATGGATGCAAGAGAGATGAAAAGAAAAGTTATGAGAAGTGAAGGCAAATTCACTTCTCAAGTTACTTACCACCTGAAATGTTAGAAAGAAATGCAATGCAATGCTAAATGGGATGAAAGGGTATGACAAAAAACAAAACCAGAAGCATGTTGATGATGATAATGATGCTATGGAGTGCTACAAACATGAGGCAAGGCATGGATATGCTCATACAAGTTCATGGGTGCAAATGGTGCAAGCTTAGAAGCATGGATGCACATGACAAGTTAGGAAGCATACAAAGCATACAACATGGCAAATATGTAATGCAATGATCAAACATACTTTCTACATGTCTTATGATGTCAAATGAATCAAATGGAGGCATGGAATGGCATGGCAAGTCATGTTATGCAAGAGAATGCAAGAGGTATGCAAATTAAAGCCCAAATTAGGGTTTATGGATCAAACAACAAACAAAAACCAAAAACAGAAGCAAACCCTAATATAAAAAATGGAAAATGCCACCCAAAGAAACCCTAAACCTATACTAAACCAAAGTCCAAAGGGGAGGTCTCAACTCTCAACCAATCTCAAGTTATGATTTTTCTAAGTTATTAGGGTTTTTAGGGTTCCTAAACAAAAGAAATGCCAAACAAATTGAAAATGAGGAATCAAATCAAGGCCATTTTATCCTAGAAACTACATGCTAAACACAATGCAATGCAAAGAGAATCAATGTCCAACTCTTTTTAGATAGGCAGAAATGAATTTTTGAATTTTGGATCAAATTAATGCATAAAAATGATTTTTATTCAATTAGAAATTCTTAAAATGCATCAAGATCAAAAAAGAAATTTGGTTTGAAGGTTGGACAATGTTTCTAAATGTCTTAGAACATTTCATGAATTTTTTGGTGATTTTTAAATACCTAAAAGTATTTTTAATAAATTAATTTCCATTAATCCATTAAAAATAATCTTTTAAATATTTAAAAATGCTTTTTTAATGATAAAAATAAAAATAAAAATATTTTTGGGTCATAAAAATTAATAAAACTCAGAAGAAAAAGTTTCATAATTTTTAAGATATTTTTGCTATTTTAAATTAATTATGCAAAACAAATGGAATAAATATAAAAATAAATGAATTTAATCTGATTTAATGAGAAGTATGCAAATCCTAGGGACCAGATTCAAAGTTGCCTGCGCGCGAATTGACTGCGCTCCACATCTCACGGCTCAAATTCAAATTCGCTAATTAATGCTTAAAACCCTAACCCTGCCGTTAATCACTTTCAGATGACCGGAACAGTGTTCCGGTCATCTTCTCCGTTCACCCCAAAATGCTATCTCCCTCCCTAGGCCAAATCAGAAGCTCTAACTCTCCAGAAACCATCTACTAACTATCCTAAGCACGAATCCAACATCAAATCATGTTTAAACTCACACACAAACAAGAATCGAAGCAAAGAAAATTCTAGGTCAAACTTTCAGAACACCATAACATACTCATTTCTTGCTCATTTTCAAAAGTAAATAGATCCCAATGATCAGTGCAACATGCTAAACAAGATTCTAACAAGAAAATGGAGTTCTGGAAAAAAAAGTTCATGGTGTCACCTGAGATGGAGCTTTTGATTTAGGAGCTTTCTGGATGATTCTTTGGCTCAATCAGGTCCCAATGATCCACCTTTGAAGCTTTGGATGCTTAGTTGGAGTTTAAACAACCTCTGGAGTGAGTTTGCAGAAGCTCTGACCAAGGGCATGTGAAAATCGTATTTGAGACATGGGGTGTTTCAGGCCAAAACAATGGTTGGTTTCTGGTCAGTGAGGTGAGTAGAGATTGTTGGTGGAGTTTGTTCTTGTGTTTGAGGTTTGTGGAGAGAGATTCGAAGGAAAATGCAGGCTGAGGTGAAGAATGGCAATGGGGTGTTCTTGCTCAAATCAAGCCTGGCTCTTGGTGCTTTGAGGTCTATGAAGTATGGTGAGTTGAAGTGTGGAAATGGTTTGAGTGTTCTGAGCTTGTGGAGGCAGATTCGAAGGCTTATGCAAAAAGGAGTGTTTTTGTGAATGTGTTGGATGAGTGAGTTTCAGCCTTGCTAGATGTATGGAATGGCTTGCTCTTTGTCCACATAAACCTCTCTCATTGGTCAGATGATTGGACATGTGCTTTATTGATTGGTAAGTCACCTTTTGCAAAAAGTCAAATTTTGTGTAAGGAAAGTATGGGTTGATCTATAGCTAGTACATGGGCTGGTTCTGGTGCAGCAAGGTGAGGTGAGAGGCTAGCCAAAGTGCAGCATCCAATGCATCAAGTGGGTGAGGTGATCATGATGGTTTTGCAAGTTGTTGGCTTTTTGGTTCATATGGAAAGACCTTGTCCCAAAAGTCATGAAACATGAGCAATGCCTAGTTCATTCTGAATTTTAGGACTTACATGATGTTTATGTGATGGTTTGATGCCAATTAGAAGCTGCATTTTGCCTTGGTACATGATTTTGCAACTTTCACACTTGGTGCATATCTTGAAAATAAAATGATTTTTGCTAACTTTGTCACACCATAACTTTTGATCTAAAAAGAATTTGATCATGTTCTTGTACTTGTACTTTTTGAAAAGGGAAAGATGAGATCTACAACTTTCATGACCAAAGTTTTTCCATTTGAAGCTTTTTTGGATCAATAATCAAGGCTTGAAAAATGACCTAAAATGAAGCATTCTTGAAAAGTCAACTATGCCCAAAAAGTCAACATTTGCAAAAACCCTAAATTCTTGATTTTTATGAACTTAAAACTTCTTCCATGATCAAATAAAGATCATATACACTCAAAATGATGAAGATCACCCATTGGTTGGGTCATTGGGGGTCTCAGATGCCCTGATTTTACACTGACTTGTCTGAAAAGTCAACCCTTGATCAGATGACTTCCCCATGGAATTTCTTCATGAAAATTGATATGCATACTCCCTATACCATATAGAGACCAATGGAAACAAGAATGACCAAAGAAATTGGAGCTATGGCCTCTGAAACCAAAACCCTAATTTTAGGTTAACTGTGCAGTCAATCCTGGCTCTACATCCACCCAAACCCTAGTTCTTGTGATTCTTTGACATTCTTGACTTTGAGAGGATATAATATGATTCTTGAACACACATGGACCCCATTGAAGTGATTGATGACCCTTGGAGTGGCTCAAGAGGCTCTTGGATTGCTCAGATCACAAACCCTAGATGCAGATGACTTAGAACCAATGCAGGGACTCAAAACTGTGATATGAGATGCTATGATTGAGTTTATGCATATGAAATGATCACAAGCCATGGTGAATGGGTGAGGGCAAATTTGGGGTGTTTACATATGTTTGATAGTTTCCAGATACTCGTCGGTATCATTTTTAACACTCGTTTGTGTTAGTTCTCCAATTTTAACACTTGTCTGTGTTAGTTTTTCAGCACTCGTCTGTGTTTGATATTTTCCAAAGACTCGTTTGTGTCGTGTTTAACACTCGTTTGTGTTATCTTTTGGCAAGCACTCATCTGTGTTTGATACCTTTTAGATACTCGTCCGTATCATGTTTAACACTCGTCTGTGTTACCTTTTGGCAAGCTTTCATTTGTGTTTGATTTGATAGCCTTTGATACTCGTCTGTATCATTTTTTCCATTCACTCGTATATGGTGGATTCCTATACTGTTCTGGTACTCGTCTGTATCATTGTTTGGTACTCGTCCGTATCAGTGGCTGGTACTCGTCTGTATCGTCGCATGAAGCACTCGTATGTGTTTCTTAGATCATCGTTTGATACTCGTCTGTGTTATTGACTTAGGGCACTGATTTGTGTTTCCTTGATGATCATTTGATACTCGTCTGTATTGAAGGGGTTTGAAGTCCTGGCGGTGGGATTAAACGTCAAAATGTTGCAGTTCAAAAGAACATATGCATATCTATCGGTTTCCTGGCGTACAGGTCATCTGAAGAAGACTCGTCTGTCTTAAGCACCACATATCTATGCAAGATATGTGAAGAGGACTCGTCCGTCCTAGAGCTGTATATCTACAAAAGATATATGAAGAGGGTTCGTCTATCCTTATTGTGCATGTCTATCCCATATACTTAAGTGCACTGCCGTTTTCCTGACGTACAGGTCATTCGAAGAAGACTCGTCTATCTTAAGCACTGTATATCTATCCAAGATATATGAGGAGGGCTCGTCTGTCCTAGATATCTTTCACATGGCATAACAGGTTTATCTAAGAAGAGCTTGTCTGCTCTGTTTGCCATCTATTTACGCAGGATACTGGATTTCTTCTGAGTTATTTTTCACCACATCAGGGTTTCCAAGCATTTGTTCTTCTTGGTTGGGTTTATTTCCCATTTCTTTTATTCTCTAGCAGAGTGCAAATTTCTACTTATTCTTGGTATTCAACCACAGTTCATCTCGAACGACCGATAGTTGATGCTTTCGTCCTTTTCAGATTAACAGTTGCTTGAATAGGGGCAGCTGTAACACCCCAAATTTTCCCTCTCCTTTTTACCATCATTTGCATATCATAATCATAACATAAGCATACCATATCCTAGCATTTGGCATAGAAAACTAAAGCATAATACTCGCATGTCCTAGCATAAGGCACATGATCAATCATCTAGAGATTTATGGTTCTACAAGTCAAATCAAAAGGCCAAGTGACAATGAAAGACACTTACAAGGTTTCCTCATATCCTATACAAGTTCAAAGTCATCCACAAAAAGCAAGAAGGGTGAGAGATCATTAGAATATCAAGTAAACAACATTCTCATATACAATTGGACCCTAATTAGGGTTTTATCTCAGAGCAGGGATTTCTCAGATCTTTGAGAAATTCTTATGGTTAAAGGCTTTTATATGATGTATGAAGCCTATGTATGAGATTTGGTGAGAAAATTCACTGAAGAAGTCAGGTATTTGCGCAGTTACTTGAGAATGAAGCAAGAAAGTCAACTGTGCCTAACAAAAGTCAACTGAATGATTTTTAGGATTTTGATCAAGTTCATCAACTTCATGAAGCCATAATTGATCAAAGAATAGCTTAGATGAGCTCAAATGTCAAAAATCAGGGGTATGTAAAAAGTTGCCAAATATGGAAATTAGGAAGTTTCTATTTTTAGAAATATTTGCCCTATATATTCAAGTTATTATTTCATGTGCAAAAAAGCTCAAGATGATTTTTCCTTGAACACAAAAGTTGTAGAGCATAATTTTCCCTTTCCATAAAGTCCAAGAATACCTTCATAGCATTTGTAGAACTCAAGATATGAATTTTGGAAGTTTTGATACATTTTAGGGTTTTTGGGGAGACTTGGCATCATTGCATTGGTCTTATTTCTTTTATTTGATGTCACACTTGTTGATATTTTTCTTACACATTCTTTATGACCACCATACACCTTTTCACGTGACCCCACTTTATGTGGGTGTGTGATTTATTTGTTTTTATCATTTTAAGGGAAATATGAAAAATGGTACACAAAAGAATGGTACAAAAGTGTGATGATCAGCCATCGATTTCCCATACATCAATAACTTCTACTTCAAGTATTCCTCTTTGAGGCATTTCTTCACGTCTTGAGATATTATCGGTGTGTTGACACCGATCACAATTTATAACAACGGTGTGGACGTCTTTCCATAAGGTAGGCCAAGATAAGCCTGCTTGTAAGATCTTGGCACAAGTTTTTGAAGTACTTGCATGTCCGCCATACGGAGATGAATGACATTGGGAAATGACATCCTCAATTTCTTCTTCGGGTATGCATCGTCGAAAAATTTCTTCGGGTCCTCTCTTGAAAAGTAAATGTTCGTTCCAATAATAGTATTTGAGATCTTGGAAGAATTTCTTTTTCTGTTGATATGTTAAATCCGGTGGAAGTGCGCATACAACTAGGTAGTTAACTATGTCAGCATACCAAGGTAGTCTTTCATTTGTATGGACTGCTTCCATGATTTCTTTGGTTTCTAGTTTGATTGGGTCTAGTAGAGCTAGTACGCTTTTTATTTGCGCTAACAATTGTTCATAAGGAAAATCGTCATTAATAGGCACTGGTTCAGGTTTGATATTTTCTAATCTTGATAGATGATCTGCTACTATGTTTTCAGTGCCTTTCTTATCTTTGATCTCTAGATCGAATTCCTGTAACAGTAAAATCCATCTTAGGAGTCTTGGTTTGGCATCCTTCTTGGTTAAAAGGTATCTGATAGCGGCATGGTCTGTGTAAATGATTATTTTTCTCGTACTAGATAGGATCGGAATTTGTCGAGTGCAAAGACAATTGCTAACAGTTCTTTCTCAGTTATGGCGTAGTTCATTTGAGCGGAGCATAAAGTTCTACTGACATAGTAGATTGCGTGAAATTTCTTGTTTTTTCTTTGTCCTAGAATTGCGCCTACAGCATAATCACTCGCATCGCACATGATTTTGAAAGGTAATCTCCAATCGGGTGGTTGCATGATTGGTGCGGTGATAAGAGTTTATTTCATAGTTTCAAACGCTTTTAGACACCTTTCATTGAAGATGAACTCTGCGTCTTTCACTAATAAACCTGTTAAAGGTTTAGTAATTTTCGAGAAGTCTTTCATAAATCGTCGGTAAAAACCGGTGTGGCCTAAGAAGCTTCGTACTTCTCGTACGGTGTTAGGTGGTTGAAGGTCTTTTATGACTTCTATTTTGGCTTTATCGACTTCAATTCCTTTGTCAGATATAACATGTCCTAATACGATTCCTTGTCTGACCATAAAATGGCATTTTTCCCAGTTAAGCATGAGATTTACCTTTACAAATCTCTCTATTACCCTTTCTATGTTCGATAAACATCCTTCAAAGCTTTCCCCACATACAGAGAATTCGTCCATGAACACTTCCATGACGTTATATATGAAATCTGCAAAGATCGACATCATATATCGTTGAAAGGTTGCAGGGCATTACACAATCTGAAGGGCATTCGTCTATAAGCGAATGTTCCATAGGGGCACGTGAATGTAGTTTTCTCTTGGTCATCAGGGTGAATAGGGATCTGGAAAAATCTGGAGTAACCATCTAGATAGAAGAAGTACGAATGTTTGGCTAATCGCTCTAGCATCTGATCTATGAAAGGTAAAGGAAAATGATCCTTTCGAGTAGCTTTGTTCAATTTACGATAGTCAATGCACACTCTACTTCCGATCACCACTCTTTGTGTTATTGATTCGCCTTTTGTGTTTTTCACAACAGTTATGCCTCCTTTCTTTGGTACGACATGTACTGGGCTAACCGATTGACTGTCGGAGATCGGATATATGATTCATGCTTTTAATAGCTTCTTAACTTCATCTCTGACTACAGTGCTAAGTGTCGCTCCCGACAAATGAAAATGGGATCAGATGAAGGTACAGACGCGAACGGTCGGCGAAAGGGACAATGGGAACACACTGCCGTGAACTCACTGGAGAATGAATAGAGTCGCCAGCTAGGCATTTTTATCCCGGAGGAAAGGCAATGCTGCATAGGCCTAGAAAGAAAATGGATAAGACGGTTGCGAACCAGAGAGACTGAGAAAGGGGGTTGGTTACAACCTGGGAAGGTATTAGCACCCAGATTGTCCGTCGTACTCGACGGGATCCACGCTTAAAAGATTTGTGTTTTAAAGGGGTAGTGTCAGTGCAATCTGTGTATAAAATAGCTGGAAAAGATGTACAGGTGTCAGTGTAAAAGAAGTGTGAAGTGTACAAATGATGTGTCAGTGTGAGAACAAGAATGAATTGCTCAAGAATATGAGGCTAAAGAATGAAGCTGGAAGGAGGGGGAATGTACAGAGACTTTTGTTCGATAACCGTTAAGTTATGCCTACGTATCCTCTCGTGCAATGAGGAAGTCAGAACACCGTAGTTCGACCCAAAGAGACTGAAAGATGAATTGACTTGTGAACTGCCTGCTTGTCAATGCTCAAGTGTATGACCTGTCTGGCCCAGGTGCAAACTGTCTTGCATTAGACGGAAGAAGCAAGTTCTCGTTTATGAATGAAGGTGATGAGAAAAGAATCCCGGAGGAGACGATTATTGTTTGTTTTTGTGTTTTCAGTCTTTTATTGCTTTTGAAAGTTTGTCATAAGTTAATGAGCTTAAGTCTAAACCAATAGATTTAGTAAACTCATCACATCTTCCCTCTGATTAGGGGTAATGAGAATACCTTAAGTGTGAAGTCAGATTCTCACACTTAATCACCTTTGATGTAGGATTAAGATCATTAACCTACTTGTGATTAATTAGATGTTTTTGTTGTTTTTGTTTAGTGTTAAGTAATGAGGTTAAGCCATAATCAAGGATTAAACAGACTCATTACACCATCCTAATAGAAGGATAATAGATGAGAATGTTTAAGCTGAGGAAAGCTCCTCAACTTAACCCATGATTAGGGATTAAACTCATGACAAAACAAGCCTTTGATTAAGTGGATTTTATTTAATGATATGATGATGAAGTGATTTTTAGGGTTTGTAAGACAACTTGAGGGGGACTTGTCCATTAACACTAGGGTTAGTCCTTCTTAACCAGTTAAGGAAGAATTAGAACCCTAATGCAAGGCCCAAGTTACAAGTGTGATGTCTTGATGATTATTAAGTGAATTAATTAAGAGATTTAAACACATGAAGGGTTTAACACTTAGGATTAAAGTTATACACTCCATCCTAATAGAAGGATGCAGGCATAAGCTTAATCACAAAGCCTTAAAGCCTTTAGGGTTTAGTCCCTGATTATGAGATGAGAGGAGAAGACTCAAAAGAGACACAAAGGTAAAACTATGAGGGGAGACTAATCAAAACCCTAACCATTGTCATTCTTGGTTGTTCCTAAGGTTTGTGAGGTTAACAAGAAAGATCTTCAAAGGAACCACCAGGAAGCAGATGAAAGGATCAGGAGAAGCAAAGTAACTTGCTTCATTTAAGAAGTCAAGTCACTTGAAGGAAGAAAGTGGGAGAAACAAGAATGAGCAAGCCCAATCTCAAACACATATAGAAATGCAGCAATGGATGCAAGAGAGATGAAAGGAAAAGTTATGAGAAGTGAAGGCAAATTCACTTCTCAAGTTACTTACCACCTGAAATGTTAGAAAGAAATGCAATGCAATGTAAAATGAAATGAAATGGTATGATGCTAAACAAAACCAGAAGCATGTTGATGATGAAAATGATGTTATGAGATGCTGCAAGCATGAGGCAAGGCATGGAGATGTTCATACAAGATCATGGATGCAAATGATGCAAGCTAAGGAGCATGAACAAGCATGGAAAGTTATGAAGCATACAAGGCAAATGACATAGCAAATATGTGATGCAATGATCAAACATGCTTCCTATGTGTCTTAAGATGTCAAATGAATCACAAAAATGCTTGGAATGCTAAGACAAGTCATGTTATGCAAGAAAATGCAAGAGGGATGCAAATGAAAGCCCAAATTAGGGTTTAAGGATCAAACATCAAACAAAAACCCAAAACAAAAGCAAACCCTAAGATAAAAAATGGAAAATGCCATCCTAAGAAAACCTAACCCTATACTAAACCAAGGTCCAAAGGGGAGGTCTCAACTCTAAACCAATCTCAAGTTATGAATTTTCTAAGTTATTAGGGTTTTTAGGGCTCTTAAACAAAAGAAATGCCAATCAAATTGAAAATGAGGAAACAAATCATGGCCATTTAATCCTAGAAACTACATGCTAAACATAATGCAATGCAAGAAGAATCAATGTCCAACTCTTCATGAATAGGCAGAAATGAATTTTTGAACTTTGGATCAAAATAATGCACAAAAAATGATTTAATTCAATGGAAAATTCTCAAAGTGCATCAAGATCAAAAAAGAAATTTGGTTTGAAGGTTGGACAATGTTTCTAAATGTCTTAGAACATTTCATGAATTTTTTGGTGATTTTTAAATACCTATAAGTATTTTTAATTAATTAATTTCCATTAATCAATTAAAAATAATCTTTTAAATATTTAAAAATACTTTTTTAATGATAAAAAATAAAATAAAAATATTTTTGGGTCATAAAAATTAATAAAACTCAGAAGAAAAAGTTTCATAATTTTTATGCATTTTTTACTATTTTAAATTAAATATGCAATTTAAATGAAAAGAAAAGAATTAAAAATGAGAAAAATGGGAAGTAATCAGAAGGAGAGGCTGAGATGCGTTCTGGGCTTGGAAGCATTGACCTCGCGCCAGATCCAGTGGCCCACATTCAAACTGGGCTAAACTTAATTAATTAATAAAATTAAACCTAATTAAACTAATGACATGATCTGGACCATTGGATGCGCGCGGGAAAAGACTCAGTCAACCCATCCAACGCCTGAAATTCAAACTGGAAACCCTAACCCTAATTAGAAGTTAATGACTTTCAGGTCACCGGAGACGAGCTCCGGTCGTCTTCTCCGGTGACCTCCCTCCCTGAGAATTTCCAAAACCTTCCCTAGGTCAATTCTGGAGCTCTAAAGCTCCAGATTTGTTCCTCTCACTCTCCTAAACTCAACCCCACCCTCATTTCTCATTTATTTCCATCCATGATCATGAATCGAAGCAAAGAACAAAAACGGCCAAAATTTCAGACAAGCAATACAACTTCATTTCTCAACCATTTTCAATAATTTTTAGTTCAGGGTGATCAGTGAAGCATACTTAATCAATTAGAAACAATAAAAAGAGGTCCTGGAAAAGTTAATTCGAAAGGCTACCTGAGATGGAGCTTTCACCCTTTGAGCTTGCTGGCTGCTTTCTTGGTGCAAAAAGCTTCTAATGACCTTCCTGATGAGTTTGCAATGCTTGGATAACTTTGAATGTGGCTGGTTTGGGGGTTGGCACCTCAACTGGTCAGAAATCGTATCTAGCTTGTGGTGTGTTCTTGGCTGTTTTGATGGGTGGTTTTGGGTCAGTGGATGATCCAGAGATGAATGGTGGTGTTTGTTTGATGGTTGAGTGGTTGAGTTGGGAGAAACGAAAGCTTTTGCAAGAGGGAGAGTTTTTGTGAATGGTGAGTTCTGGTGAGTTTCAGCCTTGCCTCTTGTTGTGTTTTGCTAGCATTTGATCCACATAAACAAATCCCATTGGTCAGATGATGTGACTTGTGCTTTATTGATTGGTATGGTGCTTTTTGCAAATTGTCAACTTTGTGTAAGGAGGGAATGGGCTACATTGCTAGCTTGGTACAAAAGGCTTGTCTTGCGCAGCATGGTGAGGGGAGAGGGCTAGGGTGGTTCAGCATCCAAGGCAGCAAGTGGATGAAGTGTTATGATGGCTTTTGCAAGTTGGCTTCCTTTGGTTCTCATGGAAAGATTTTGCTCCAAAGGCCATACAAACATGTGATTCCTTTGGTTCAATCTGAACTTTAGGACTTGTGTGATGCTTGTGTAATGGTTTGATACCAATTAGAAGTCACAAATGCCTTTGGTACAAGATTTTGCAAATTTTCCATTTGGTGCATAACTTGAATTTTAGTGATTTTAGCCAACTTTGATGCACCATAACTTTTGATCCAAAATGAATTAGGTCATTTTCTTGTACTTTTTGAAAAGGGAAAGATGAGATCTACAACTTTCATGACCAAAGTTTTTCCATTTGAAGCATTTTTGGATCAATAATCAAGGCTTGAAAAATGACCTAAAATGAAGCATTCTTGAAAAGTCAACTATGCCCAAAAAGTCAACATTTGCAAAAACCCTAAATTCTTGATTTTTATGAACTTCAACCTTCTTCCATGACCAAATAAAGATCATATACACTCAAAAATGATGAAGATCACCCATTGGTTGGGTCATTGGGGGCCTCAGATGCCCTGATTTTGCACTGACTTGTCTGAAAAGTCAACTCTTGATCAGATGACTTCCCCATGGAATTTCTTCATAAAAATTGATATGCATACTCCCTATACCATATAGAGACCAATGGAAACAAGAATGACCAAAAAATTTGGAGTTATGGCCTCTGAAACCAAAACCCTAATTTTAGGTCAACTGTGCAGTCAATCCTGGCTCTGCATCCACCCAAACCTTAGTTCTTGTGATTCCTTTGAAATCTTGACTTTGAGAGGATGTAATATGATATAAGAACTCACATGGACCCCTTTGAAGTGATTGGTGACCTTTGGAGTGGCTCAAGAAGCTTTGGGATTGCTCAGATCACAAACCCTAGGTGCAGATGCCTTAGAAACTATGCAGTGTATCAAAAATGAGATGTGAGATGATATGATTGTGTTTATGCATATGAGATGATCACAAGCCATGGTGTGAATGGTTGAGGGCAAATTTGGGGTGTTTACAGCTGCCCCTATTCAAACATGAGTTAGTTGTGCAGGATGTAAGCGACGGCTTAACAGGCAAACAAGATAACTTGTGGTTGAATACCAAAGACAGTCCAAAATTTGCACTCACAGAATGAAGAAGAAAAGGGATATAGATTGTAAAAGAAAAATAAAGTATATTGTAAAGTGCGGAAAACAAAGCAATGACGGGGACGGCCGACATGCTGGGGAGAAGGTAAAGCTAAGACGGGGACGACCGACTAGCTGGGGAATGTCAAAATATGATGGGGACGGCCATCAAGATAAAGCTGTAAAATTCTCTGGGGATTAATGAAACATGACGGGGACGGCTGTCGCTCCCGATAAATGAAGCTAAGTCCAAATAAAGGTACAGACGCGAACGGTCGGCGAGAGGGACAGTGAGAACACACAGCCGTGAACTCACTGGAGATGAATAGAGTCGCCAGCTAGGCATTTTTATCCCGGAGGAAAGGCAATGCTGCATAGGCCTAGAAAAGGATGGATAAGACGGTTTGCGAACCAGAGAGACTGAGAAAGGGGGTTGGTTACAACCTGGGAAGGTATTAGCACCCAGATTGTCCGCCGTACTCGACGGGATCCACGCTTAAAAGATTTGTGTTTTAAAGGGGTAGTGTCAGTGTAATTTGTGTGTAAAAGAGCTGGAAAAGAATGTACAGGTGTCAGTGTAAAAGAAAGTGATGGGTGATATGTATAGTGTCAGTGTAAGAAAAGGAATAAGATGCTCAAGATCATGAGGCTAAAAAAGAATGAAGCTGGAAGGAGGGGGAATATACAGAGACTTTTGTTCGATAACCGTTAAGTTATGCCTACGTATCCTCTCGTGCAATGAGGAAGTCAGAACACCGTAGTTCGACCCAAAGAGACTGAAAGATGAATTGACTTGTGAACTGCTTACTTGTCTATGCTCAAGTGTATGACCTGTCTGGCTCAGGTGCGAACTGTCTTGCATTAGACGGAAGAAGCAAGTTCTCGTTTATGAGTGAAGGTGATGAGAAAAGAATCCCGGAGGAGACGATTGTTGTTTGTTTTTGAATTTTCAGTCTTTTATTGCTTTTTGAAAGTTTGTCATAGGGTAATGAGCTTAAGCCTAAACCAATGGATTAGTAAACTCATCACATCTTCCCTCTGATTAGGGGTAATGAGGTTACCTTAAGTGCAAAGTCAGATTCTCACACTTAATCACCTTTGGTGTAGGATTAAGATCATTAACCTACTTGTGATTATTTAGATGTTTTTGGTGTTTTTGTTTAGTGTTAAGTAATGAGGTTAAGCCACAATCAAGGATTAAACAGACTCATTACACCATCCTAAAAGAAGGATGATAGATGAGAATGTTTAAGCTGAGGAAAGCTCCTCAACTTAATCCATGATTAGGGATTAAACTCATGACAAAACAAGCCTTTGATTAAGTGGATTTTATTTAATGATATGATGATGAAGTGTTTTTTATGGTTCGTAAGACAACTTGAGGGGGACTTGTCCATTAACACTAGGGTTAGTCCTTCTTAACCACTTAAGGAAGAATTAGAACCCTAATGCAAGGCCCAAGTTACAAGTGTGATGTCTTGATGATTATTATGTGAATTGATTAAGAGATTTAAACACATAAAGGGTTTAATACTTAGGATTAAAGTTATACACTCCATCCTAAGAGAAGGATGCAGGCATAACCCTAACCACAAAGTCTTAGAGCCTTTAGGGTTTAGTCTCTGATTATGAGGTGAGAAGAGAGGACTCAAAGAGAGACACAAAGGTAAAACTATGGGGGACTAATCAAAACCCTAATTCATTATCATGCTTGGTTGGTCCTAAGGTTTGTGAGGTTTTCAAGAACAATCTTCATAGGAGCCACCAGGAAGCAGATGAACAAGATCAAGAGAAGCAAAGTGACTTGCTTCATTCAAGAAGTCAAGTCACTTGAAGAAAGAACGTGGGAGGAACAAGAATGAGCAAGCTCAAACTCAAACACATATAAGAATGCAGCAATGGATGGAAGAGAGATGAAAAGAAAAGTTATGAGAAGTGAAGGCAAATTCACTTCTCAAGTTCACTTACCACCTGAAATGTTAAAAAGAAATGCAATGCAATGCAAGATGAGATGAAATGGTATGATGCAAAGCAAAACCAGAAGCATGTTGATGATGATTATGATGTTATGAGGTGCTGCAAACATGAGGCAAGACATGGAGATGTTCATACAAGATTATGAATGCAAATGATGCAAGTTAAGGAGCATGAACGAACATGAAAAGTTATGAATCAAACAAGACAAATGACATGGCAAATATGCAATGCAATGACCAAACATGCTTTCTATATGTCTTAAGATGTCAAATGAATCACAAGAATGCACAAAATGCAAAGACAAGTCATGTTATGCAAGGAAATGCAAGAAGGATGCAAGAGAAAGCCCAAATTAGGGTTCATGGATGAAACATCAAACAAAAACCCAAAACAGAAGCAAATCCTAAGATAAAAATGGAAAATGGCACCCAAAGAAACCCTAAACCTATAATAAACCACTGCCCAAAGGGGAACTCTCAACTCCTAACCAATCTCAAGATATGAATTTTCTAAGTTATTAGGGTTTTTTAGGGTTCTTAACAAAAGAAATGCCAAACAATTGGAAAATGTAAGATCAAATCATGGCCATTTTACCCTAGAAACTACATGCCAAACACAAAACAATGCAAGAAGAATCAATGTCTCAACCTTCTCCAATAGGCAGAAATGAATTTTTGAATCCATGATCAAAATAATGCATAAAAAATGATTTAATTCAATGAAAAATTCTTAAAATGCATCAAGATCAAAAAAGAAATTTGGTTTGAAGGTTGGACAATGTTTCTAAATGTCTTAGAACATTTCATGAATTTTTTTGTAATTTTTAAATACCTAAAAGTATTTTTAATTAATTAATTCCCATTAATCAATTAAAAATAATCTTTTAAATATTTAAAAATACTTTTTTAATGATAAAAAATAAAATAAAAATGTTTTTGGGTCATAAAAATTAATAAAACTTTAAGGAAAAAGTTTCATAATTTTTATGTGTTTTTTACTATTTTTAATAAATCATGCAATTAAATTGAAAAGAAAATGAATTAAAAATCAAATAAAATAAAAGTAAACAGAAAGGAGGGCCAGGATTCACTCTGGATTCAAAGGGGTTGACCGCGCGCGTTTTTGGAAGGCCAGGATTGCTTCTGATCAGATTAATTTAATTATGGATTAATTAAAATAAACACGTGGATTAGGGCATAATGGCTTGATCTGAACCATTCACACACGCGGGAGGTCAACACTTTCAACGCATCCAATGGTCCACATTCAAACTGGAATTAATTACGTGATTAGGGCTTAAACACTCTCAGGTGGCCGGAGAAGACCTCCGGTCGTCTTCTCCGGCCAGCACCTCACCTGAAAACTCCCCAAATCCCTCAAATCGTAACGAAAATGAAAACTAAGCACACCAAAATGATCCCCATGACCCCCTGAGCTAAAACCCTAAGTCCAAACAAATTTCTTCTTCCTCAAAACCATGAATCGAACAGAACAAGTTTTAGGGCAAACCAGTTTCAGAGACAAATTAAATGCTTATTTCACCACCATTTCAAAAACCAAAGACATATTCATGACCAGGACAACACAAAGAACAAGTTTGTAACAAGAAAAAAGATTTCTGGAAAAATAATTTTCGAGCTACCTGAGATTTGGAGCTTTCAGTTTGAGGACTTTCTGGCCACTTCTCTTTGTGCAATCCACTCCACTTGGTCCCCAGAAGATGTTTGAATGCTCAATGAGAGTTTAAGCTGGCTGGATAGTGAGATTCGAAAGCTTCTGCTCAAGCTTGGTCAGAAATGGCAATGGTGAAATAGAGAGCTTCAGGTCATGATGAATGGTTGTTTGTGATCCTGAGGATGAATGGAGAAGGTCTGGAGTGTTTGTTTGTGTGTTTGTGGTTTGTGGAAGGAGATTCGATTGAAACTGCAAAATGAAGTGAGAAATGGCAGTGAGATGTTCAGGCTGTTTCAGGCTTGTGTTCTTGGTGCTGGGTGGTCTATGGAGCAAGGTGAGTTGAATGGTGAAGAGGGTTTGAATGTTTGCAAGCTGTGTAGGCAGATTCGAAGCAAGATGCAAATTGGTAAGTTTTTGTGAATGTCTTCAATGAATGAGCTTCAGCCTTGCCTTGTACATGAAATGGCTTGCAAATTGTCCACATAACTCTCTCTCATTGGTCAGTTGATTGGACATGTGCTTTATTGATTGGTAAGTTACCTTTTGCAAAAAGTCAAATAATGTGTAAGAGAAGCATGGCTCAAGGTCTAGGCAAGTACATGGCATGGGCTGGCGCAGCAAGGGTGAGGGAGAGGTCTAGCAAAGCTCAGCATCCAAGGCTGCAAGTTGTAGGAAGCATGATCATGAGTTTTGCAACTTGTTGTGACTTTGGTTCACATGTGAGAAAGTCTTGTTACACAAACCAAACCATGGGGAAACTTGGTCCAATTCTGATTTTTAAGGCTCATAGAATGTTTGTGTAATGGTTTCAAATGAATTAGAGGTCACATAATGCATTGGTTCATGACTTTGCAAAATTTCCATTTGAAGCATGCCTTGAAAATCAATGATTTTAGCCAACTTTGCATTGCCATAACTTTTGATTCAAGAAGAGTTTGATCATGTTCTTGTACTTTTTGAAAAGGGAAAAATGAAATCTACAACTTTCATGACCAAAGTTTTTCCATTTGAAGCATTTTTGGATCAAGAATCATGGCTTGAAAAATGACTTAAAATGATGCATTCTTGAAAAGTCAACTATGCCCAAAAAGTCAACATTTGCAAAAACCCTAAATTCTTGATTTTATGAACTTCAACCTTCTTCCATGATCAAATAAAGATCATATACACTCAAAATGATGAAGATCACCCACTGGTTGGGTCATTGGGGGCCTCAGATGCCCTGATTTTGCACTGACTTGTCTGAAAAGTCAACCTTTGATCAGATGACTTCCCCATGGAATTTCTTCATGAAAATTGATATGCATACTCCCTATACCATATAGAGATCAATGGAAACAAGAATGACCAAAAATTTTGGGGTTATGGCCTCTGAAACCAAAACCCTAATTTTCAGTCAACTGTGCAGTTCATCCTGGCTCTGCATCCACTCAAACCCTAGTTCTTGTGATTCCCTTGCATTTTTGACTTTGAGGAGATGGAATATGATATAAGAACACACATTGACCCCTTTGAGTTGATTGGTGGCCTTTGGAATGGCTCAAGATGCTTTGGGATTGCTCAGATCACAAACCCTAGGTGCAGATGCCTTAGAAACTATGCAGTGAAACAAAAGTGAGATATGAGATGATATGTTTGTGTTTATGCATATGAGATGATCACAAGCCATGGTGTGAATGGGTGAGGGCAAATTTGGGGTGTTTACAGCTGCCCCTATTCAAACATGAGTTAGCTGTGCAGGATGTAAGCGACGGCTTAACAGGCAAACAAGATAACTTGTGGTTGAATACCAAAGACAGTCCAAAATTTGCACTCACAGAATGAAGAAGAAAAGGGATATAGATTGCAAAAGGAAAATAAAGTATATTGTAAAGTGGGGGCGACGGAGGACGACCGTCGAGCAGAGGACGACTGCTGGGTAAAGAGCAATGACGGGGACGGCCGACATGCTGGGGTAAATGCGGAAAATAAGGCAATGACGGGGACGGCCGACATGCTGGGGATAAAAGGTAAAGCTAAGACGGGGACGGCCGACTAGCTGGGGAAAGAAAAGGAATTATGATGGGGACGGCCATCAAGATTAAGCTGTAAAATTCTCTGGAAATTAATGAAACATGACGGGGACGGCCATCAAGTTCATAAAGGTAAAGTAACCAACGATGGGGACGGCCATCGGGCTAAAAGGAAAAGGGACCACGACGGGGACGGCCATCGGGTTAAAGAATAAATGAAATAAACAGATGATGGGGTACGGCCATCAAAGGTGAAGGACGATCACCTAGCAGGGGACGGCTGCTCTGTTGGGGATAAAAGAAATATGATGGGGACGGCCATCAAAGGTGGAGGACGACCACCTGGCAGGGTACGGCTGCCGAAAATATCACGACACAGGACGAATGCCGGATAGAAAAGGTCAACGATGGGGACGGCCATCGGACGAGCATGATGGAGGACGACCATCAAGAAGTGGAGGACGACCACTCAGCAGGGTACGGCTGCTCTCAAGGTTTATCATGACATAGGACGAATGTCAGATAACCAAAAAAATCAACAATGGGGACGGCCATTGGATAAAAATGATGAAGGACGATCATCAAGGGGTGGAGGACGACCACCTAGCAGGGGACGGCTGCTAAAATCAACGATGGGGACGGCCATCGGATGAGCATGATGGAGGACGACCATCAAGAAGTGGAGGACGACCACTCAGCAGGGTACGGCTGCTCTCAAAGGTATCATAACACAGGACGAGTGTTAGATAAAAAGAAGATGCTTTGTTGGTGATCTACTGGGGATATAGTGAACACGGACGAGCGTTCACAACCAAGAAAGGAAAGTATAAGTGTTTGGTATTGTGTAGATTAAAGATGCGGACGAGCATCCTTAAGACTATGATACGGACGAGTATCATGTAGAAACAAACTGACACATGTTCAGAGATGATGATACGGACGAGTATCAACTGGTTAACAAAGAACACGGACGAGTGTTGAATCTGAAAGAATTCTTCTGGGGAATAACAGACGCAGACGAGTATTTATGTTCAAGAAGACACAAGTGTTTGACACGGTGTATGGGTTAAGGATGCGGACGAGCATCCCTAAGACTACGATACGGACGAGTATCGGGTAGAAACAAACACTAGACGCAATGTTCTGAGATGATGGTACGGACGAGTACCAACTGGTTAACAAAGAACACGGACTACTGTCGAATCTGTGGGGATATGAGTATATACAAGATACGGACGAGTATCTGTATGAGTGATAACATGGGTAGTGAGTATGAGCATCGTATAGATGAGTGTTTTAACTGCTGGGGAGAGTGACACGGACGGGTGTCAAAAGAGAAAAGTATAATATTAACAAGTATATGGGTGATGAAGGTGTAAGCGACTGCGCTGGGGATATGACACGGACGGGTGTCAAGAAATTGTATGTATAAGCATCTGTGAGTGCAAAGGGGACGTCTCTGGCTTTATGCTGGGGATATGACACGGACGGGTGCCACAAGGAGTATATACTGATGTTTGTGAATGTGAGGCAACTGTTTTTGCTGGGGAGTCTCCGCTGGGGATTTGGGAGGAGTATTCTGTATGTTGATGGGTTGTCATTATTCACAAGTGTTGGTTCAAAACATGGCTTATGATTATGCTATGCGTTGGATTTTTGCCGTAATGCTCCGTGTTAAAACGGAATGCTACGCTTTGAGGGTGAATTGTGATGCGAATGCTATGATTATGCAAAGGGTGCCAAACCGGGACGCGGATCCCGTTGCTGCACAGATCTTCGGTCGATCTGCTTGAAAAGGACATCCCAGCTGGGGATGCGATCATTGGTAGATCTGATGAGATGATATCTGCTTGGGGATATGGGTCAATGATAGACCTATTCCTGTATTGAGGGACCCAGCTGGGGTTTGAAGGAGCTTTCTTTACTCTGTTGTGATTTCTTCGTGCGTTGCTCTTCTGGATAGAGGCTGAGACTCTGTGGGGAGATGGTCCCCTGACTCAGCTGAGAAACGGCAACTCGGCTGGGGAGAAAGAGATACCACTGAAAAGTCTCCTTAGAGGTTCTGTTGAGGAGGATTCTTGACTCAGCCGGGGACACAGGCGCCTTCTGGTACTGCCCTGTTGGAGAAGTGATGCCTGACAACTCTGATGGGGATAAGCAGAGAGTGGCAACTCAGCTGGGGAGAAGACACTTTGGGTGCTGAGTGTCGATTGGTCAGTTTGCTGGAGTGAAGCTTACATGCCCCAGGTATAGCATAACAGCTGTGTCGGGAAGATATGCCAACGAAAATGAGAATAACCAAATCCTCACGAACAAACCTTGTCGGCTGAAAGAAGATCTTTATGCTCGGGGAAGAAATAAACTTCCAATGCCCTGTTGGTAAAATAAATACCAGACATTCCCTGAGAATTAACACAGTGCTTCAAACTTCTGAGCTCAACAAAAGCATTACTGATCATCCTGAGTGAACTAACATTCCCTTAACTCCTCAATTATACCATACTGCGTCATCCATAAAAAGATCGTCTTCAGAGGATTTTACAGAAGACATGGCATCCAGAATTGCCCCAGTGTCTTCAAACTCTCACAGAAATTCAACAAGTCTTGAGATAACTGCCCCAGATTACGTCTTGAAACGATTATTGCCCCACATCAGAGCTAAAACAGAAACCATGCGGTATGAAGATGCAATGCAAATGATGTACAATGCAGACGTATGCTCATAACCAAAGATACGAAACAAGGATGGTTGGGCGCTAGGGCCAGGTTGATAGATATATCTATGGTTGCCAAGCAATTGGACTTTTGAAGGTGAATTACCAGACGAGAACTGGTTTATTGAAGTTAGGCCAACAGACGAGAACTGATGGGCAAAGAATAAGTCGTCAGACGAGAACTGACTACTTGGGGTTCATTGTCAAACGAGAATTGACTCTGAAAAAAGAGAGACTACCAGACGGGAACTGGCGTTCAACGGGCTAAATGAAAAGGTGACCAGACGGGAACTGGTTAAAAGATTCGCCTACCAGACGAGAACTGGTATTTGAAATTGGTTTGCCAGACGAGAACTGGACTTTGGGTTTGTCTGCCAGACGAGGACTAGACTTTGAAAAGGGTTTGCCAGACGAGAACTGGACTTTGGATTGATTTATAAGCTGGGGTTACGGGGCCCTGGGTGTGAGATTGATGTTTGGGGGGTTGTGACCAATGCAAATATGATGCATATGCTCTATATGCTCGAGCGAAGCGACATGAATAACGTATGCAAATGATTTATGCAATGATTATGAAAAGCTAGAAAAACTCCCAAGGATGGGAAGAAAGGTCTTATGTGACAAGGCTTCTGATGAGAAGGGTGACAAAGGCGACGGTGGGTAATACGATTTCCCGATACCCGTCATGAACTCGAAGATCACTAATACAAATTGCTCTGTGTAGCTAAAATTTACCCCTGTTGGGCGAGTCTCTGAACAGATTGTTGTTGATTATCCAATTTCTGGAATAGCAAACTTGGATGTTCTCTCGAGGAGAGTTGCACTTAGTGATCTCTGGAAGTGTCCTTCCCCGGTATGAGCGTGTAAGCGACTTGATTCATTCTGACTGAGTATTGGAAGAATTGACCCTTAGTCAACGGAAACTCCGGGTGTCCTTCCCCTGCTTGGGAGATTCAACTTTGATCAACTAATTCTTGAATGACGTCCCTCCATCAGCTGATGCTTAGGAACTTGCTTTACTCTGACGGATACCTTGGTCGACAAAGCCACTGGATAACATGCCCCTGATTCATAGGCCTACACGATGCGCTTGATTCTAGTCATCATTGTTGAATAATCAAGTTTTCCTCTGATTGTCCTTTGTAGGAACTTCCCGGGTGTCACAAACTAACTTGCAATTAAAACTGTACATTCACAAATGGTAATTTTAATGCAGTGCACATGCAAGTTTTGAAAATCCATTTTATTTAAATGTTGTGACAGTGTGTGACGAATGGACGATTAGTCCAAACGTAGTGCTGAATTAGCAAACCTTTAGGAGTCAGTTTACGCAACCTTGTCGTAGTATGCTTTCCGAATTGAACCTGATTCAATTAGGACTTTCAAGGGTTATAACGTGGTCTGGTTCACGGTTTTAGAAAGAAGGATTTATGGCTCAAAGTTTATTTGTGCCCACCCATTCTCCTTGATGTTCTCCAGTCCTATGTCCAGCTAATTCGACTTAAGCATTCGCTTCTCACAAGGGTTTTGTAATGATTGAGGAACCAATGACGTTGATGGTTTACGCACCAATGAGGTTTCTTGGAGTAACAGTCACCCATTCTGACTTTGTGTCTGGTCACACGACTTTGTTCTTATGAAACTTTTTCTTTTTTGATTTTTTTTACTCCCTAATTTTTGCCTGGACTGATTCTTTTTTGAATTTTTCGATTTCGAAGTCCAGCGGGATGCCCTAACTTTTGCCTAAGTCATGTTTTTTTTCACACATTTTTTTGACTTAGCGGGCTTTATTTCTTCTTCTTCTTTTTTTTTTATATTTTTGTTGAACAAATCGTGTGACACTGGTTTGTCTGACTTGTTGAAAGGGTTGACTGCCTCATTCCTTTGTTGGTGAGGGATAACCATTGTGGTTTCATGTCCCTTGACCTCTTGAGGTGTAATGAATAAAGGTAATGGATCCTCGGATGCACACTCCTTTGGAAATTTGAACGCTCGGTCAAATTAACTGATAACTACCCTGCCCCGGGTTGAATGTGAGGGTTTTTTTTTGTTTAGAAAAGGAACTCCTACTTCAAGGCTCAAAGGGGGTTGACGAAGGTCTATCTCCCTTATATCTCCGGTGTTTGGGAATTGAAGCAATGCATGTACATCGTCAGCAGGTTCTACCCTGAAAGCATACCTTGAACAATTATGGGTATTCAGTTGTCATCATCCTCCCTCAAACCTGCTAAACAACAGTGAAATAAATGGGAGGTATATGGATGCAATTTTATTATTATTTTTCGTTTTTGATGCAAGGAAAGAAAAAATGAGCGAATGCGACATAATTGATTCAAAAATGCAAGATCACTACATTAACATTACCATTCAAAAATAACATTGCTTAAAAGACAAGTAGCTGCTAACAGGAAAGAAACTACAATGCAAAAGATAAAAGGATACAGTAATCATCAGCTCTGATGACATCTTCTTGTCTGGACCACCGAAATCAGGATACGCTCCTTCGAAGTCTTTGAACTCAATCAGGCGAGAGGTTGACGTGCACAACCAAGCTTCCTTCTGGAAAGGAGATGTAGCCCTTGTCGATCAACTGTTGTACTTTGGCTTGAAAAGCTTTGCAATCTTCAGTTGAATGCCCCACTTAAACTGTCCTGAAAACAGTGAATCATCAACTTATCATTGCAGGCATAAGAAGTCATTTTTCTACAGAACATCACCAAATGACGCTTCGGGCAACTGACACCAGTGTATTTCTCAAACTTCGGAGTTTTGAAATCTGGAGGAATGACAAGACCAGGAACCAAACATAGGTTTAGAGCATCAAAACCGAAGGCATCAGGATCCGCTAAGGCTTTGAGTTGCTCGTCCAACACACGAAATCTTTCAGCAAGATCAATAACTTGTGGATCCTTGGTTTTCACAAGAGGGATTGCCCCTTGGAAGTCTGGCATAGGGAAAGCAAAATTCTGATAATCTGTAGAATCAGAAGAAGATGAAGGTCCACCTCGGACAGCAGATGGTTCAGGTATATTCTGATTCACGATCGGGGTCTGTACAGTCTGAACTTGAGCAAGATTGTTCACTTGCAGAAAATCATCATCAGGAGAAAGACCATACAAAGGATTGGTCATTGAAGTGAAACCAGGTGGAAAATCAACATTCTGACGGTTGTTCTCTGACATAGCTACTGACGGCTTTCAAACTGACCCTTCTTAACTCTTGACACTGTTCAGTCTAGCTTCACACACTCTGTCGTCTTCTAACTGCGACCACTTGTTCAAACTGAGTACCGGGAAATCAACTGGCTGGTCATGGACAAAAGAGGAAGGATGAGCTCTCTGGAGGAGGAAAATGCAATGCAGATGCAAATGCAATATGATGATGCAAAGACATGGGATCACAGCTAGAAACTGCCTGGAATCTGGAATACTGCCAAGAATCAAGTGTCTGTAACCACAAGATCTCTGTATAGTAACCCGAAATAGTAACTGAAAACCAGAGGTCAATATCTTCAGGATCATCGTGACTGGATCAAACAATTGTACTGCAATGAGGGTATGTTGAGGTCAAGGGTTCCTGCAAACCTGTAAACAGCCCAACCCCCTCACAGGCGGTGTTCTAAAACAAAGATCCTCAGACTTGGATCAGTTATGGGAAGTGTAAACACTTCTAACCCGGAGGTACAGTGTTTACAATAACCATAAGAGTTCCTCCTCTAATTCACCTCAGTTTCTGAAGGTCAATACTAATGGTCATCCAGACTTAGCAGGCTTCCCAGATAGCCCTAGTACTACAGGAAATCTGCAGCACAGAGTTCTCAAGAAGAAACCCATATCTGAACCGTGTTTCATATTCCCGCACCAGACCGAAATGGAATGGGAAAGAATATGAACCACTCTAGCCTAGGTGTCACTCAGGTCCCAGGTATAGGACCTTAACTCTCAATGAAACACCCACCCACCAAAACAAAAAAACAGATCCAGCCAGCAGCACAGTATGACAATATGATATATGCACAAAGCTATAAAGAAAGCAATAAACAAGAACTGTACATAAAACAATAAATAAAACATACAAACACAAATAGCACATAACACCCCAGTAAACACAAATCAATCAAGCGCTAGGAGGAACCCACAAAAAGAACCAGAAGCCCTGGTTGCAATATAAGGCTCCCCAGCAGAGTCGCCAAGCTGTCGCTCCCGATAAATGAAGCTAAGTCCAAATAAAGGTACAGACGCGAACGGTCGGCGAGAGGGACAGTGAGAACACACAGCCGTGAACTCACTGGAGATGAATAGAGTCGCCAGCTAGGCATTTTTATCCCGGAGGAAAGGCAATGCTGCATAGGCCTAGAAAAGGATGGATAAGACGGTTTGCGAACCAGAGAGACTGAGAAAGGGGGTTGGTTACAACCTGGGAAGGTATTAGCACCCAGATTGTCCGCCGTACTCGACGGGATCCACACTTAAAAGATTTGTGTTTTAAAGGGGTAGTGTCAGTGCAATTTGTGTGTAAAAGAGCTGGAAAAGAATGTACAGGTGTCAGTGTAAAAGAAAGTGATGGGTGATATGTATAGTGTCAGTGTAAGAAAAGGAATAAGATGCTCAAGATCATGAGGCTAAAAAAGAATGAAGCTGGAAGGAGGGGGAATATACAGAGACTTTTGTTCGATAACCGTTAAGTTATGCCTACGTATCCTCTCGTGCAATGAGGAAGTCAGAACACCGTAGTTCGACCCAAAGAGACTGAAAGATGAATTGACTTGTGAACTGCTTACTTGTCTATGCTCAAGTGTATGACCTGTCTGGCTCAGGTGCGAACTGTCTTGCATTAGACGGAAGAAGCAAGTTCTCGTTTATGAGTGAAGGTGATGAGAAAAGAATCCCGGAGGAGAAGATTGTTGTTTGTTTTTGAATTTTCAGTCTTTTATTGCTTTTTGAAAGTTTGTCATAGGGTAATGAGCTTAAGCCTAAACCAATGGATTAGTAAACTCATCACATCTTCCCTCTGATTAGGGGTAATGAGGTTACCTTAAGTGCAAAGTCAGATTCTCACACTTAATCACCTTTGGTGTAGGATTAAGATCATTAACCTACTTGTGATTATTTAGATGTTTTTGGTGTTTTTGTTTAGTGTTAAGTAATGAGGTTAAGCCACAATCAAGGATTAAACAGACTCATTACACCATCCTAAAAGAAGGATGATAGATGAGAATGTTTAAGCTGAGGAAAGCTCCTCAACTTAATCCATGATTAGGGATTAAACTCATGACAAAACAAGCCTTTGATTAAGTGGATTTTATTTAATGATATGATGATGAAGTGTTTTTTATGGTTCGTAAGACAACTTGAGGGGGACTTGTCCATTAACACTAGGGTTAGTCCTTCTTAACCACTTAAGGAAGAATTAGAACCCTAATGCAAGGCCCAAGTTACAAGTGTGATGTCTTGATGATTATTATGTGAATTGATTA
Organism: Lathyrus aphaca; assembly: GCA_963966055.1. Lineage (NCBI taxonomy): Eukaryota > Viridiplantae > Streptophyta > Magnoliopsida > Fabales > Fabaceae > Lathyrus > Lathyrus aphaca. The sequence goes on from OZ014523.1 coordinate 171,350,302, forward strand.
AGAGATTTAAACATATAAAGGGTTTAATACTTAGGATTAAAGTTATACACTCCATCCTAAGAGAAGGATGCAGGCATAACCCTAACCACAAAGTCTTAGAGCCTTTAGGGTTTAGTCTCTGATTATGAGGTGAGAAGAGAGGACTCAAAGAGAGACACAAAGGTAAAACTATGGGGGACTAATCAAAACCCTAATTCATTATCATGCTTGGTTGGTCCTAAGGTTTGTGAGGTTTTCAAGAACAATCTTCATAGGAGCCACCAGGAAGCAGATGAACAAGATCAAGAGAAGCAAAGTGACTTGCTTCATTCAAGAAGTCAAGTCACTTGAAGAAAGAACGTGGGAGGAACAAGAATGAGCAAGCTCAAACTCAAACACATATAAGAATGCAGCAATGGATGGAAGAGAGATGAAAAGAAAAGTTATGAGAAGTGAAGGCAAATTCACTTCTCAAGTTCACTTACCACCTGAAATGTTAAAAAGAAATGCAATGCAATGCAAGATGAGATGAAATGGTATGATGCAAAGCAAAACCAGAAGCATGTTGATGATGATTATGATGTTATGAGGTGCTGCAAACATGAGGCAAGACATGGAGATGTTCATACAAGATTATGAATGCAAATGATGCAAGTTAAGGAGCATGAACGAACATGAAAAGTTATGAATCAAACAAGACAAATGACATGGCAAATATGCAATGCAATGACCAAACATGCTTTCTATATGTCTTAAGATGTCAAATGAATCACAAGAATGCACAAAATGCAAAGACAAGTCATGTTATGCAAGGAAATGCAAGAAGGATGCAAGAGAAAGCCCAAATTAGGGTTCATGGATGAAACATCAAACAAAAACCCAAAACAGAAGCAAATCCTAAGATAAAAATGGAAAATGGCACCCAAAGAAACCCTAAACCTATAATAAACCACTGCCCAAAGGGGAACTCTCAACTCCTAACCAATCTCAAGATATGAATTTTCTAAGTTATTAGGGTTTTTTAGGGTTCTTAACAAAAGAAATGCCAAACAATTGGAAAATGCAAGATCAAATCATGGCCATTTTACCCTAGAAACTACATGCCAAACACAAAACAATGCAAGAAGAATCAATGTCTCAACCTTCTCCAATAGGCAGAAATGAATTTTTGAATCCATGATCAAAATAATGCATAAAAAATGATTTAATTCAATGAAAAATTCTTAAAATGCATCAAGATCAAAAAAGAAATTTGGTTTGAAGGTTGGACAATGTTTCTAAATGTCTTAGAACATTTCATGAATTTTTTTGTAATTTTTAAATACCTAAAAGTATTTTTAATTAATTAATTCCCATTAATCAATTAAAAATAATCTTTTAAATATTTAAAAATACTTTTTTAATGATACAAAATAAAATAAAAATGTTTTTGGGTCATAAAAATTAATAAAACTTTAAGGAAAAAGTTTCATAATTTTTATGTGTTTTTTACTATTTTTAATAAATCATGCAATTAAATTGAAAAGAAAATGAATTAAAAATCAAATAAAATAAAAGTAAACAGAAAGGAGGGCCAGGATTCACTCTGGATTCAAAGGGGTTGACCGCGCGCGTTTTTGGAAGGCCAGGATTGCTTTTGATCAGATTAATTTAATTATGGATTAATTAAAATAAACACGTGGATTAGGGCATAATGGCTTGATCTGAACCATTCACACACGCGGGAGGTCAACACTTTCAACGCATCCAATGGTCCACATTCAAACTGGAATTAATTACGTGATTAGGGCTTAAACACTCTCAGGTGGCCGGAGAAGACCTCCGGTCGTCTTCTCCGGCCAGCACCTCACCTGAAAACTCCCCAAATCCCTCAAATCGTAACGAAAATGAAAACTAAGCACACCAAAATGATCCCCATGACCCCCTGAGCTAAAACCCTAAGTCCAAACAAATTTCTTCTTCCTCAAAACCATGAATCGAACAGAACAAGTTTTAGGGCAAACCAGTTTCAGAGACAAATTAAATGCTTATTTCACCACCATTTCAAAAACCAAAGACATATTCATGACCAGGACAACACAAAGAACAAGTTTGTAACAAGAAAAAAGATTTCTGGAAAAATAATTTTCGAGCTACCTGAGATTTGGAGCTTTCAGTTTGAGGACTTTCTGGCCACTTCTCTTTGTGCAATCCACTCCACTTGGTCCCCAGAAGATGTTTGAATGCTCAATGAGAGTTTAAGCTGGCTGGATAGTGAGATTCGAAAGCTTCTGCTCAAGCTTGGTCAGAAATGGCAATGGTGAAATAGAGAGCTTCAGGTCATGATGAATGGTTGTTTGTGATCCTGAGGATGAATGGAGAAGGTCTGGAGTGTTTGTTTGTGTGTTTGTGGTTTGTGGAAGGAGATTCGATTGAAACTGCAAAATGAAGTGAGAAATGGCAGTGAGATGTTCAGGCTGTTTCAGGCTTGTGTTCTTGGTGCTGGGTGGTCTATGGAGCAAGGTGAGTTGAATGGTGAAGAGGGTTTGAATGTTTGCAAGCTGTGTAGGCAGATTCGAAGCAAGATGCAAATTGGTAAGTTTTTGTGAATGTCTTCAATGAATGAGCTTCAGCCTTGCCTTGTACATGAAATGGCTTGCAAATTGTCCACATAACTCTCTCTCATTGGTCAGTTGATTGGACATGTGCTTTATTGATTGGTAAGTTACCTTTTGCAAAAAGTCAAATAATGTGTAAGAGAAGCATGGCTCAAGGTCTAGGCAAGTACATGGCATGGGCTGGCGCAGCAAGGGTGAGGGAGAGGTCTAGCAAAGCTCAGCATCCAAGGCTGCAAGTTGTAGGAAGCATGATCATGAGTTTTGCAACTTGTTGTGACTTTGGTTCACATGTGAGAAAGTCTTGTTACACAAACCAAACCATGGGGAAACTTGGTCCAATTCTGATTTTTAAGGCTCATAGAATGTTTGTGTAATGGTTTCAAATGAATTAGAGGTCACATAATGCATTGGTTCATGACTTTGCAAAATTTCCATTTGAAGCATGCCTTGAAAATCAATGATTTTAGCCAACTTTGCATTGCCATAACTTTTGATTCAAGAAGAGTTTGATCATGTTCTTGTACTTTTTGAAAAGGGAAAAATGAAATCTACAACTTTCATGACCAAAGTTTTTCCATTTGAAGCATTTTTGGATCAAGAATCATGGCTTGAAAAATGACTTAAAATGATGCATTCTTGAAAAGTCAACTATGCCCAAAAAGTCAACATTTGCAAAAACCCTAAATTCTTGATTTTATGAACTTCAACCTTCTTCCATGATCAAATAAAGATCATATACACTCAAAATGATGAAGATCACCCACTGGTTGGGTCATTGGGGGCCTCAGATGCCCTGATTTTGCACTGACTTGTCTGAAAAGTCAACCTTTGATCAGATGACTTCCCCATGGAATTTCTTCATGAAAATTGATATGCATACTCCCTATACCATATAGAGATCAATGGAAACAAGAATGACCAAAAATTTTGGGGTTATGGCCTCTGAAACCAAAACCCTAATTTTCAGTCAACTGTGCAGTTCATCCTGGCTCTGCATCCACTCAAACCCTAGTTCTTGTGATTCCCTTGCATTTTTGACTTTGAGGAGATGGAATATGATATAAGAACACACATTGACCCCTTTGAGTTGATTGGTGGCCTTTGGAATGGCTCAAGATGCTTTGGGATTGCTCAGATCACAAACCCTAGGTGCAGATGCCTTAGAAACTATGCAGTGAAACAAAAGTGAGATATGAGATGATATGTTTGTGTTTATGCATATGAGATGATCACAAGCCATGGTGTGAATGGGTGAGGGCAAATTTGGGGTGTTTACAACGGCCACCAAGTTCATAAAGGTAAAGTAACCAACGATGGGGACGGCCATCGGGCTAAAAGGAAAAGGGACCACGACGGGGACGGCCATCGGGTTAAAGAATAAATGAAATAAACAGATGATGGGGTACGGCCATCAAAGGTGAAGGACGATCACCTAGCAGGGGACGGCTGCTCTGTTGGGGATAAAAGAAATATGATGGGGACGGCCATCAAAGGTGGAGGACGACCACTTGGCAGGGTACGGCTGCCGAAAATATCCACGATGGGGACGGCCATCGGATAAAAGGTCAACGATGGGGACGGCCATCGGACGAGCATGATGGAGGACGACCATCAAGAAGTGGAGGACGACCACTCAGCAGGGGACGGCTGCTCTCAAGATTTATCACAACACAGGACGAGTGTCGGATAACCAAAATCAACAATGGGGACGGCCATTGGATAAAGTGATGAAGGACGATCATCAAAAGGTGGAGGACGACCACCTAGCAGGGGACGGCTGCTAAAAACAACGATGGGGACGGCCATCGGATGAGCACGATGGAGGACGACCATCAAGAAGTGGAGGACGACCACTCAGCAGGGGACGGCTGCTCTCAGGGTTTATCATAACACAGGACGAGTGTCAGATAAGAAAATGCTTTGTTGGTGATCTACTGGGGATATAGTGAACACGGACGAGTGTTCACAACCAAGAATGGAAAGTATAAGTGTTTGGTATTGTGTATAGATTAAAGATGCGGACGAGCATCCTTAGACTATGATACGGACGAGTATCGTGTAGAAACAAATACTGACACGTGTTCAGAGATGATGATACGGACGAGTACCATCTGGTTAACAAAGAACACGGACGAGTGTTGAATCTGAAGGGGCTCTTTTGGGGAATAGTAGATACGGACGAGTGTCTATATTCAAGAAGACAAAAGTGTTTGACACAGTGTATGGACTAAAGATGCGGACGAGCATCCTTAAGACTATGATACGGACGAGTATCATGTAGAAACAAACACTAGATGCAATGTTCTGAGATGATGATACGGACGAGTACCAACTGGTTAACAAAGAACAAGGACTATTGTTGAATCTGTGGGGAGATAAGTGATGGTGTATACAAGATACGGACGAGTATCTGTATAAGTGTATCGTGAGTAGTGAGTATATATAGATGAATAGTTATCTGCTGGGGAGAGTGACACGGACGGGTGCCAAGAGAGAAAAGTGAAACAACAAGTGTATGGGTGATGAAGGTGTAAGCGACTGCGCTGGGGATATGACACGGACGGGTGTCTAGAAGATGTATACAGGTATGTGTGAGTGCAAAGAGGGTGTCTTTGGCTTTCTGCTGGTAATATGACACGGACGGGTGTCATGAAGTATCTGTAATACGGGTGATTTTGTTCGTAAAGAGTGTTCTGGCGACTTTACTGGGGAGTGATGATACGGACGGGTATCAAAAGGAAATATGCTGGTATTTGTGAATATGAGGCAACTGCTTTTGCTGGGACTCTGGTGAGGATTATTGGGGGAAGTATATGATTATTATTCACAAGTGTTGATTCCGAACATGGCTTATGATTATGCTATGCGTTTGATTTTTGCCGTAATGCTCCGTGTTAGACGGAATGCTACGCTCTGAGGGGAAAATATGATGCGAATGCCATGATTATGCAAAGATATCAAACCGGGATTCGGATCCCGTTGCTGCGAAGATCTCTAGCTGATCTGTTTGAAAAGGGCCTCCCAGCTGGGGATGAGATCATTGGTAGATCTGGTGAGATGTATTCATTTGGGGATATAGGTCACTGGTTGACATATCCTTATAATACGGGACCCAGCTGGGGTTTGTAGAAGCTTTCTTCACTCTGTTGTGATCTTCTATGCGCCGCTCTTCTGGATAGAGGCTGGGGATTCTGTGGGGAGATGGTTCCCTGACTTTTGCACTCAGCTGAGGATGAAATGGCAACTCGGCTGGGGGGAATTATGAGAGGAAACTCAGCTGGGGAGAGCAACAAGAGGCAACTCAGCTGGGAATAGAGCATTTCGGATGCTGAGATCTTTTGTTGATTTGCCAGCTTGCTGGGATGAAGCTTACATGCCCCAAGTTGCGTCCTGTATACCTGTAATCCTGCGAAGGAAACGTACAAAAGGTCCCGAGGTATCCTTTACTGGATTCCGTCATAGGAGTTAAGTACTTTCGAGAGTAAGTATATTCCCTGTAAGCATGTGCTTTATTATTAGTTTTTTTTTGTGGAGAAAAGCACCTGTACTTATGCCATTGATTTTTTAGAGACACCAGACATCCTTTGCAAATAAAAATATACAAAACGAAACATGACTGAGAAATTTGATTTTATTAATTCATATGCCCTGAATTGGCGAGGTACAGTCAAAGGAACATATCCCCTGAAATGAGGAGATTGTTACAAATTGAGAAACAAAATGCTGACAGTGTTGACGACGCTTTAAGGAGCTTCCTCTTCTGCTATGACTCGTATGACAATGACGTTCTTCTCGTCTTGCTTTCTGAAGAAAGTTGATTCTGATTGAAGCTTGATTCTGTCAAAGCTTTCCAAGTTGTCAGTGATACAGACGAATCCAGAGTGCAGTTGTTCGCTTATTCCCTTATTTTGCATGGATCGCCCTTTCGGGTTTTCAATCCATCGGGATACCCATTTTTGCCTGAGTTGTCCAATGCGGCTTTTCAACTCAGCGGGTGTACATTTTTTCATTTATTTCCCTTATTTTTGCCCGAGTCTTTTATTCTGTTTTTGACTCGCCGGGATGCCCTATTTTTGCCTGGACTTACATTCTGTTTTTATGTCCAGCGGGTCATTTTTTATGCGAAGTATTTTTTAACTGCATCTGAATTCACAGGGGATGGAAAATCTTCACCATCCATGGTGCTGAGCATCAGTGCTCCACCAGAGAAAACTTTCTTTACCACGAATGGCCCTTCATAGTTTGGAGTCCATTTGCCCCTGTGGTCTGTATGAGGAGGGAGGATTCTTTTCAGCACAAGATCTCCCACTTGGTACTCTCGGTGCCTGACTTTCTGATCGAAGGCTTTCTTCATTCTCTTCTGATACAACTGCCCATGACAGATTGCGGCCAATCTTTTCTCTTCTATCAGACTCAGTTGTTCGTATCGGGCCCGAACCCATTCTGCTTCACTCAGTTTGACATCCATTAATACCCGTGACGAGGGTAATTCAACTTCAACAGGCAGGACCGCTTCCATACCATACACAAGTTGATACGGGGTTGCCCCAGTGGATGTCCTGATTGATGTGCGGTACCCATGCAAGGCAAATGGTAACATTTCATGCCAATCTTTGTAGGTGACTACCATCTTCTGCACAATCTTCTTGATGTTCTTATTTGCCGCCTCAACAGCACCATTCATCTTTGGTCTGTAAGGAGAAGAATTGTGATGTTGGATCTTGAAGTCCCGGCATAGTTCTGCCATCATTTTGTTGTTTAGATTGGAACCATTATCAGTAATGATTCGCTCGGGAACTCCGTATCGACAGATGATATCTCTTTTCAGAAATCGGGCTACCACTTGCCTTGTAACATTTGCATACGAGGCTGCTTCAACCCATTTGGTGAAATAGTCAATGGCGACCAAGATGAATCTGTGACCATTTGAAGCAGTCGGCTCGATCTTGCCAATCATATCAATGCCCCACATAGCAAAGGGCCAGGGTGAAGACATTATGTTCAAAGGATTCGGAGGCACATGCACTTTGTCTGCGTAGATCTGGCATTTATGACATTTTCTGGCGTAGGCACAACAGTCTGCATCCATTGGGATCCAATAATAGCCTGATCTTAACAACTTCTTAGCCATGGCATGTCCCCCAGCATGGGTACCAAAAGAGCCTTCATGCACTTCATGCATCAACAAATCTGCTTCCGTCTTGTCAACACATCTGAGGAGTACCATATCAAAGTTCCTCTTGTATAAAGACCCATCAGTGTTCAGAAAGAAACTTCCAGCAAGCCTTCTCAAGGTCTTCTTATCATTGGAAGATGCCCCAGGTGGGTATGTTTGATCCTCCAAGAAGCGCTTAATATCATGGAACCAAGGCTTATCATCTTTGACAACATCTTCTGCGAATACATATGCTGGTCTATCAAGTCTCGATACTGAAATATGAGGTACAAAGTTAGCAGCTTGAACTTTGATCATGGACGAAATGGTAGCAAGAGCATCTGCAAACTGATTCTCATCCCGAGGGATATACTCAAGTTTGACTGTTGTGAAGAAAGTCAATAACCTTCTTGTATAATCTCTGTAAGGTATCAGATGATCCTGGTGTGTATACCATTTCCCATTGGTCTGATTGATTACCAAAGCTGAATCTCCGAATACGGTCAATGTTTTGATCCTGAGGTCAATGGCTTCCTCAAGACCCATAATGCAAGCTTCGTATTCAGCTTCGTTGTTAGTGCAGTTGAAAGTGAGTTTTGCCGAGAAAGGCATGTGAACTCCTTTGGGTGTAATAAGTACTGCACCAACACCACGGCCATTCATGTTAACAGCCCCATCGAACATCATAATCCATTCTTCCTCCGGGTCAGGCCCTTCAGTGTGAATAGGCTCTTCATGATCTTTTGATTTAATGAACATGATGTCTTCATCAGGGAAGTCAAACCTCATAGGCTGGTAATCATCGATGGGTTGCTCAGCAAGATATTCAGACAATACACTGCCTTTGATGGCTTTCTGAGATGTGTATTGGATGTCATACTCTGTAAGGATCATTTGCCATCTTGCAACCCGTCCGGTAAGCGCTGGCTTCTCAAATATGTACTTGACTGGGTCCATCTTCGAGATTAATAAAGTAGTGTGGGTCAACACATACTGTCTCAGTCGGCGAGCAGCCCACGCTAAAGCACAGCAAGTTTTCTCGAGCAGTGAATATCGTTGTTCACAGTCGGTAAACTTTTTGCTTAGGTAGTATATTGCATACTCTTTTCGACCAGACTCGTCATGCTGGCCCAGCACACACCCCATTGACTCTTCTAATACTGTCAAGTACATTATCAGAGGTCTCCCTTCAACTGGCGGCATGAGGATTGGAGGTTCTTGCAGATATTCCTTGATCTTGTCAAAAGCCTTCTGGCAATCTTCGTTCCACCTGACCGTTTGTTCTTTTCTTAACAGCTTGAACAAGGGTTCACAGGTTGCTGTAAGGTGAGATATGAACCTTGAAATGTAGTTCAATCGACCTAAGAACCCTCGAACTTCTTTCTCAGTTTTCGGTGCAGGCATCTCTTGAATGGCTTTGACTTTATCAGGGTCCACTTCAATCCCTTTCTCGCTTACAATAAAGCCCAGCAGCTTACCAGATCTCACCCCGAATGTGCATTTGTTGGGGTTCAACTTCAGTTGATACCTTCTCAGACGCTTGAACAACTTGAGCAGATTCACCAGATGATCTTCTTCAGTAAGGGACTTGGCAATCATATCATCCACATAACATTCTATTTCTTTGTGGATCATATCGTGGAACAATGTTACCATAGCCCGTTGATACGTTGCACCGGCATTCTTGAGCCCAAATGGCATTACTTTGTAGCAGAACGTGCCCCAGGGTGTGATGAATGTTGTCTTCTCCATGTCTTCAGGTGACATTTTAATCTGGTTGTATCCTGAAAATCCATCCATGAAGGAGAATACCGAGAACTGAGCCGTGTTATCCACCAATACATCAATGTGAGGTAAAGGGAAATCATCTTTCGGGCTGGCTCTGTTCAGATCCCGGTAATCAACACACATTCTTACTTTGCCGTCCTTCTTAGGCACAGGTACTATATTAGCAACCCACGGCGGGTAGCTAGTTACAGCAAGGAACCCGGCGTCCCATTGCTTTTGTACCTCTTCCTTGATTTTCATGGCCATGTCTGGACGAGTACGGCGCAGCTTCTGTTTGACTGGAGGGCATTCTTCTCTCAAAGGCAGCTTGTGCACAACAATGTCGGTATCCAACCCTGGCATGTCTTGATACGACCAAGAAAACACATCCACATACTCTTGAAGTAGATCAACCAGTTGCTTCTTCACTGAGTCTTGCAGGCAGGCCCCGATTTTAACCTCTTTCACGTCTTCCTCTGTACCAAGATTAATCACTTCAACTTCCTCCTGGTGAGGGGTAATAACCTTTTCCTCTTGTCTTAACAACCTGGCTAGCTCTTCAGGAAGCTCATATTCTTCATCAACCCCTTCATCAGCTTGATTGATTGGATTGTCAAAGTCATACGATGTCATAGCCGTGCTGTTGTCAGTGCTGTCTGGGAGGCACTCTCTGCAAGGGTTAAGTTGTTCATTTTAGTGATTGATTTTAGTCTTGTTTAGAAAAGTGAAATAAAGTTGTCATTTTGAAAACACTGCCATTTATTTTTTGTACAAAAAGAAAAATGGAAAAACAGTGAACGGAAAAGAAAAAGACTCATTTGCAAAAAGATGTCTGATATTTCATTAATTGATCTTGTTTGCACAAAAAAGTACAGATGGCCCGATTACAAAATGAGTCTTGTCATCTTGGGCAAGATGCAAGACTTTGATGCATGCTATAAAAATACAGGAAATAATAATTACTCTGCATGAGTAACTCTTATAATTTCCTGGGAAGACCAGTTCGAGATACTGCTCCCCGGGATCTTTGGATGAATCCAGCTTTCCAGGTTGCGCTCCTCTTCCAGCTCGTCTTCCAGACAGTTGATAGCATCAGGGGTAAGCATCCCCCCACTGATAAAACCAGGCTCTCCAACAGCCTTTGCTTGATGTTGAGTTGGTCTGTAACCCAACCCAAATTTGTCCTTCTTCTCTTCCACAGCTAAAACTTTGCCCCAGCCCAGGGCGGTTCCTTCCTCAACAACCTTCCGGGCTTGTTGGTAAGATGACATGGAAATTCCAGATACAGCAGATGCTTCATTCACATTCAAGGCTTCAAATCCTTGGCTCATTGTTTCATGGATCTCCCCATCCATTTCAATATACTTATAAGTAGCCAGATGGCTAACAAATATATCCTCCTCCCCACAGATTGTGACAACTTGGCCTTCCCACTCATATTTTAACTTTTGGTGAAGGGTAGACGTTACTGCGCCGGCGGCGTGAATCCAGGGTCTACCCAACAAACAGCTGTAGGCGGGCTGAATGTCCATCACATAAAAGATAGTTTTAAAGGTCTGTGGGCCAATTGTCACAGGTAGCTCGATCTCTCCCAGAACCGATCTCTTAGAACCATCAAAGGCTCTTACCACCAGGTTACTGGGTCTCAAAGCCAATCCGTCATATTCTAACTTCACCAGAGCCTTCTTTGGTAAGACATTCAGGGATGAACCTGTATCTACCAGCACATGAGAAAGGACAGCTCCTTTGCATTCCATGGTTATGTGCAAGGCTTTGTTGTGGTTGCGGCCATCCGCTGTCAAGTCAGTATTGGTGAACCCTAGCCCGTTGCTAGCAGTAACATTTCCAACCACGGTCTCCAACTGGTTGACAGTAATCTCTTCAGGCACGTAAGCTGCGTGCAAGACTTTAAGTAGTGCATTCCGATGGGCTTCGGAGCACATAAGCAGTGAGAGGATAGAGATTTTGGATGGCGTTTGGTGAAGTTGATCCACAATTTTGTAATCACTCTTTTTGATGATTCTCATAAACTCATCAACTTCTTGATCGAACGGGGTCTTCAAGGCTTCTTTAACAGCTTGGTCTTCCTGCACAGGGCTCTTTCCTTTTGCCTTAGCAGCAGCTTCTGCTTCGGCTGTAGGTCTTGGAATTTGTGGGGCGAAGAGACGTCCGCTTCGAGTGAAGCCTCCGCCTCCCCCCACATTATCTACTTGCGGTGCAGGTGTTGATGTTTCAAGAGTGATTCTTTTTCCTTCGCAGTACACGTCAGAGCCATAGTGCCAAGGGATGGCCCTATTGCTTTCATATGGTACTGGTCCAGGCACCGTGACAGTGACTGGACTGATTGTTGCTGCTGAAGGGACTGTAATTGTTTGTGGATCATAAAAGATTGTAACTGGTGCTCTGGTGGGAGCAGCACCTTCTGAATGGTAGGCAAAGTTGTTCTCAGGATCATAAAATATTGTGACAGTAGAGACGTCTTCATGATTTGTTGCTGGTGTTGTAGGAGATATTGGCGGAAGAATGGATGTTGTCGTTGTAGAAGGTTCGAAATGGAGTGAAGCTGAAGTTGTAGCAGGAAGATTTGTTGAAAACTGATCAGTTGAGATAATGGATGAAGTACTTGTTGATGAAACCGAAGAATTGTCAGGAACAATAGTTGCTGCAGTTGTAGGAGGTTCTGAAACCGTTGCTGATGATATTGCTGGATTTGTTGGAAATGATGTAGCGATCTGAAGTTGGCCACTCTGAATGAGGCTGTCTATACCATCCCTCAAATTATCGCACCCATTTACAGAGATATTGCAGTAAGCACAACCCAATTCACACCCTGGGAACATTTGACATTCCAAGAGCTGAGCCTTGATTTCTACCAATGGTGTCCTGATCTGTCCCACACTGGTTATTAAATAAGACGGCTTGTCTTCTTCAATAGCGTTAATTCGGGGACCACCATGATTTGGCATTGGGTTTTTATTGACATTGGGTGGTGGTGCGAAATTCAGAGCCTTTGAGTCCACCAGGTCTTGTACCTTCATATGCAGGGCTCTGCACTTTTCTGTACTGTGGCCAGGTGCGTTTGAATGGAAGGCACACCTAGCGTTGGAGTCATAGTTCCTTGGTAGACTGTTGGGATCCGGAGGTGCCAGCGTTCTTAGCTCAACCAGGTTGAGTTTCAGAAGTTGTGGCAGCAAAGTAGCATATGGCATTGGAATTGGATCGATCACTCTGTTAGCTTGAGAAGGCCTCTGCTGAAAAGGCCTTTGTTGACTGTTGTTGGTGTTGCTGTTGTTGTAATTCCTTGGAGGGTACTGATTTTGCTGGTGGTACTGAGGTTGCGGCTGATAGTTTTGTTGAGGAGGTTGATAGACTGGCTGAGGATGAGCTGGAGCAGGGATGGTGACTGCTGCTATTGACCTTTGAGCATATTGGGGCCTGCCCCTGTTTGAATGGATGGCATTGGTCTCGCCAGTTCTTCTCGGGCCCGCAAAAGGTTTTCTTGTACTACTGGACGAGCTTGCGCCGTTGTCTGAGATCTTTCCCATTTTTAACAAGCTTTCAATTCTCTCCCCAGCTATGACAACATCCGCGAAGCTAGTGGAAGAGAAAGCAGCCAACCTGTCAATATAGGTTCCCTGAAGGGTATTCATGAACATATCTGCCATTTCCCGTTCAGACATAGGTGGTTGAACAGCAGCAGCCAGTTGCCTCCACCTCTGGGCATATTCTCGGAAACTCTCTCTTGAAGACTGTGACATTCCCATCAGGAGGGTCCTGTTGGGTGCCATGTCTAGATTATACTGATACTGTCTGATGAAGGCCTCTGCCAGGTCCTTCCAGCATCTAATAGTTGCCCTTGTCAAGTGAGAGTACCATTCCCTTGATGCTCCAGTCAAGCTGTCTTCGAAGTAGAACATCCAGAGCTTCTCATCCATTGTATAGGCCTTCAATCTCCCGAGAAAAGATTGTAGATGGGTCCGAGGACAGGAAGTCCCATTATACTTTTCAAAACATGGAGGCTTGAACTTGTGGGGAATCCTAACCCCGTCTACCAAGCCCATGTCCATGACGTCGAAGCCCAAAGAGTTTTGAGATTCTAAGGACCTCAACTTCTCAGCTATCTCATCCAATCTTCTATCGTAAGCTTCTTCCCCGGCACCCATTACTGTGAACTGGTCTTCTTGAGGGTCTTCCTGTAGTACCCTCCCTGCTGTGGCAGTCCCTTGTATATTGACAGGGATGTTGGCCTCTGGATGGAGATGGGGTCCAAAAACTGGGGGATTGACATGAGGTTGGACCCTCTCGTTGTTACTTGTGCCAGCAGTTCCCACATGGGGCTCTTCTTGATTCTGCCTTTCCACCATGGCTCTCAATCTTTCCTGACTCTGAGCCATGTTGTTCATAACTTCCATAAACTGAGTCATTTGGTTCCTCATTTCTAGCCTTTCATTTGCCATTTGATTTCTGACCTCAGTGAGGTCCTGCTGCATCTGATCCATCTGAATTCCCGGAAGGTTGTTTCGGGTTGGATAGCGGTGCGGACGGTTGAGGGGAAATACCCGGCGCCTAGCAATAGTTCCTGAATATCACAACAGAGGTTAGCAACAACAAAGCAAAACCTACAAAACAAGCAAAGGGTTAGCATGCAATGCAGTTATGCTTATTTGCTCTCAAGGTATCCGGTTTGGCCTTCAGTTTTGACCCTTCCAGACCCTTGATGATGTTGTTGTTGTTGCTTGAAGAAAACTCAGATGAAGCAAACTAACACAAATATATTACAGAAGGTGAAATAATACAACTTGTTCATTTTACAACACAAGCCCTCTAAGGGGTCAAAATACAGTACAAAATAAAAGTACATGGAAAGAAAGCAACAACAAACAAATGGTCAAACACCAAGACCAAACTCATCCTCACGAACTTCCTTGAGAAGTGCTTCGGTCACAGGATCAGCCGGACGCTCCGTGAGATTCCTGATGAGGAGATTCCGGGTCGTAACAGCTGCTGTTAGCTTCTTGTGTTGAGTTTGGTCCTTGGACCTCTTCACCCCTGCTTTGATCTTTAATTCTGATATTTCCCTCTGGGCTGCTGCCAGGGCTTCTTGCTGTCCTTTTGCACTAGCTTCCAGTTGCTCCATCTTGTCTTGAACTCTCTTGTCTTCCAGGGTACGAGCCTCGGTGATCCTGACCCACCTGGCTTGACTCTCCTTCAAATACAAGTCTGTCCTTGCTCTCTGGAACTGGGCTTCTTTGCAAGCATTCTTCAGAATTTGTTCACCAGCTTTAGACTTTTTGATATAATCCCCAGACTTTTCAATCTTAGTCAAATGTTCCACTCTCAACTTCTCCAATCTCTCAATCTCCCTCATACCTTCACTCCTTTCCCGGAGGGTCTTCTGCAAAGCCTGGGCTAGCTTCTCATTTCTTTCCTTCAAGCTCTCAAACTCTTCCAAACTGATGGTGGCAGGGGGTGGTGCTGAAGATGACTCAGGCATGTCTTCTATGGTAAAGGGCATTCCAGAGAATTGGGCCCTGGCACGGGACCACTCATAATATTGCGCTGATGCCACATTATTACACTTCCCCAGAATGGTGACTCCCTTGGTTTGAACATTATCCCAGGCCCAGGCAGCCTGCCTAACAACAGCCAAACTAATCTTGTTCTCACAATAGAGAGTCTCATCCAAATCCTGTGCCTTAGGAGTGTGGACCAGTGCATAGCGCAATTGCCTCCTGAACAGCAGAGGGTTGTAATTGATACTTCCCTTAACTCCTATTAAAGGCACATTGGGAAAATGCCCACAGCTGGTGATGATATCCCTGCCCTTGGTGCTCTGAGTGCACCATCTGATGTCTGCTGAAGTTAGAACAGTGAGTCTCTTAGCCCAGTTGCTTTGCTGATGAGGGTTTAAAAATGCATCTGTCCTGGGTAGGTGCCTGAGAAGCCAAGTGTGAAACAATGGAGCACAAAACCTCACTAATTTCCCCCTCTGCTTTTCATTCCTCTGATGCACTGAATAGTAAAGATCCCCCAATAAAGTTGGCACTGGGTTCTTCAAGATGAACAGATGGATTGCATTCTTGCTAATGAATCGAGGCTCATCTGCAAACAATACAATTCCATATATACTCAAGGCCAGTAAAGTACAAACAGCTTTCCACTCTCCTAGAGAAGCTTTCAGGATAGCTTGAGAGATTAAGAAATCCAGATGGAAACCAAGAATTCCAGCCTTAGAAGTCATATGCTGCTCAACCAATACAGGCTCCAGATGCAAAGCTTTTGCTACTTCTCCATTAGCAGGAAAGACCATCTCAGGGTTGAAAGGAATTTCTCTCCTGATGGGCATACCAACTAATGAGGAGTACTCTTCCAATAAGGGGCCTAACTGAAAGTCTTGAAAAGTAAAACATCTCAGTGGAGGATCATAAAACTGAATGCAGGTGTGGATGAGGCTCCTCTGTGAAGGGTCCAGATCCATAACCATGTCCAGTATATCTCCATAACTCTCCCTGAACAAAGGTATGTGATCTGGAGTGATCAGGGTTTGAATCCTCCTGATGTCTGATAGCTCTGGCTGGAAGAAGTGATAGGTGACATTGCTCTTTTTAGGAGCCATGATGTTGAAGACTGAGTAGAGACAGGTACTGATGCTGATGCTGAAAGAGGGGGTCACTGACTGGCTGGTGCTGGTGATAACTGAAGCAGGTAGCTGATGAAGATAGGTCAAAACTGAAGATAGGGTCAAAACCAAAACCAAATGAAGATGGATACCCTGAAACACAAATAAGCAAATGTCAATATGATGCAATGATTATGTATGCAAATGAAATGCAAGGGTTTGTGACTGAGCTGGATCTGATCAAAACTCTGATATAGGTCCAAATGTGTTCAAGAATTCCAGTTGGGGTCTATAAATCCAGTAACCAAGGTGGGGGACTCAAATAAAGAGCCACATGTCCAGGGTTTTAGAATCACAAGAACTATCCAACATGGAGTACTCTTAACAAAGCAAAGTAACAGGGTATTCTGAGGTCAAGGTACCTGCAAACCTGTAAACAGCCCAACCCCCTCACTGGTGGTGTTCTAGAACAAGGATCCTCAGACTTGGATCAGTTATGAGAAGTGTAAACACTTCCAACCCGGAGGTACAGTGTTTACAATAACCATAAAAGTTCCTCCTCTAATTCACCTCAGTTTCTGAAGGTCAAAACTAAAGGTCATCCAGACTTAGCAGGCTTCCCAGATAGCCCTAGCATTGAAGGAAATCTGCAACACAGAGTTCTCAAGAAGAAACCCACATCTGAACCGTGTTTCATATTCCCGCACCAGACCGAAATGGAATGGGAAAGAATATGATTCACTCTATCCTAGGTGTCACTCAGGTCCCAGGTATAGGACCTTAACTCTCAATGGAACCCCACCCACCAAAGGAAAACCAGATCCAGCCAGCAACATGACAGTATGATATATACAAAGTGCAATAAAGAAAGCAGTAAAGCAAACTGTACATAAAGCAAAGTAAATACAAGCACAAATAAGCACATAACACCCCAGTAAACACAAATCAATCAAGCGCTAGGAGGAACCCACAAAAAGAACCAGAAGCCCTGGTTGCAATTTAAGGTTCCCCAGCAGAGTCGCCAAGCTGTCGCTCCCGACAAATGAAAATGGGATCAGATGAAGGTACAGACGCGAACGGTCGGCGAAAGGGACAATGGGAACACACTGCCGTGAACTCACTGGAGAATGAATAGAGTCGCCAGCTAGGCATTTTTATCCCGGAGGAAAGGCAATGCTGCATAGGCCTAGAAAGAAAATGGATAAGACGGTTGCGAACCAGAGAGACTGAGAAAGGGGGTTGGTTACAACCTGGGAAGGTATTAGCACCCAGATTGTCCGTCGTACTCGACGGGATCCACGCTTAAAAGATTTTTGTTTTAAAGGGGTAGTGTCAGTGCAATCTGTGTATAAAATAGCTGGAAAAGATGTACAGGTGTCAGTGTAAAAGAAGTGTGAAGTGTACAAATGATGTGTCAGTGTGAGAACAAGAATGAATTGCTCAAGAATATGAGGCTAAAGAATGAAGCTGGAAGGAGGGGGAATGTACAGAGACTTTTGTTCGATAACTGTTAAGTTATGCCTACGTATCCTCTCGTGCAATGAGGAAGTCAGAACACCGTAGTTCGACCCAAAGAGACTGAAAGATGAATTGACTTGTGAACTGCCTGCTTGTCAATGCTCAAGTGTATGACCTGTCTGGCCCAGGTGCAAACTGTCTTGCATTAGACGGAAGAAGCAAGTTCTCGTTTATGAATGAAGGTGATGAGAAAAGAATCCCGGAGGAGACGATTATTGTTTGTTTTTGTGTTTTCAGTCTTTTATTGCTTTTGAAAGTTTGTCATAAGTTAATGAGCTTAAGTCTAAACCAATAGATTTAGTAAACTCATCACATCTTCCCTCTGATTAGGGGTAATGAGAATACCTTAAGTGTGAAGTCAGATTCTCACACTTAATCACCTTTGATGTAGGATTAAGATCATTAACCTACTGTAAACACCCCAAATTTGCCCTCACCCATTTCATCATGGCTTGTGATCATCCTCATATGCATAAACACAATCATATCATCCCACATCTCATTTTTGATTCACTGCATAGTTTCTAAGGCATCTGCACCTAGGGTTTGTGATCTGAGCAACCTCAGGGCATTTTGAGCCACTCCAAAGGCCACTAATCAACTCAAAGGGGTCCATGTGTGTTCTTATGTCATATTCCATCTCCTCAAAGTCAAAAATGCAGAGGAATCACAAGAACTAGGATTTGAGTGGATGCAGAGCCAGGATGAACTGCACAGTTGACTGAAGATTAGGGTTTTGGTTTCAGAGGCCATAACTCCAAATTTTTTTTTTTTGGTCATTCTTGTTTCCATTGATCTCTATATGGTATAGGGAGTATGCATATCAATTTTCATGAAGAAATTCCATGGGGAAGTCATCTGATCAAAGGTTGACTTTTCAGACAAGTCAGTGTAAAATCAGGGCATCTGAGGCCCCCAATGACCCAACCAATGGGTGATCTTCATCATTTTGAGTGTATATGATCTTTATTTGATCATGGAAGAAGTTTGAAGTTCATAGAAATCAATAATTTAGGGTTTTTGCAAATGTTGACTTTTTGGGCATAGTTTGACTTTTCAAGAATGCATCATTTTAGGTCATTTTTCAAACCATGATTCTTGATCCAAAAAGGCTTCAAATGGAAAAACTTTGGTCATGAAAGTTGTAGATCTCATTTTTCCCTTTTCAAAAAGTACAAGAACATGATCAAACTCTTCTTGGATCAAAAGTTATGGTGTGACAAAGTTGGCTAAAATCATTGATTTTTAAGGCATGCCTCAAATGGAAATTTTGCAAAGTCATGAACCAATGCATTATGTGA
The DNA here is from genome assembly GCA_963966055.1 of Lathyrus aphaca. NCBI lineage: Eukaryota > Viridiplantae > Streptophyta > Magnoliopsida > Fabales > Fabaceae > Lathyrus > Lathyrus aphaca. The sequence goes on from OZ014523.1 coordinate 171,369,238, forward strand.
CTTCTAATTCACTACAAACCAGCACACAAACATCATGTAAGTCCTAAAATCCAGAATGAACTAGGCATTGCTCATGTTTCATGACTTTTGGAACAAGATTTTCACATGTGAACCATAAAGCAACAACTTGCAAAAGCACTCATAACATTTCACCAACTTGCTGCCTTGAATGCTGGACCAAGCCTAGCCTTTCCCTTCACTTTGCTGCGCAGACCATGCCCTTTGTACTTGGCTAGAAGTTGCCCATGCCCTATCTTACAAGAAGTTGACATATTTGCAAAAGTGGCTACACCTATCCATAAAGCACAAGTCACATCCTCTGACCAATTGGATTAGTTTATACTATCCATTTGCAAACCATTTCATACACAAGGCAAGGCTGAAACATCCTCATTCCACACATTCACACAAACACTCCCAATTGCAACTTGTTTCGAATCTGATTCCATAGCTTGCAAACACTCAAACTATCTTCACCATTCAACTCACCTTACTCCATAGACCACCCAGCACCAAGAACCCAAGCCTGAAACAACCAGAACACTCCACTGCCATTCCTTACCTCACTTTGCAGTTTCATTCGAATCTTTCTTCCTAGCTCACAAACAGCCAAACTAACACCACAGACCTTCTCAAAACATCATCAGGATCACAAACAACCCTTCACCATGACCTGAAAGTGCCTAAAACACCATTGCCATTTCTGATCCAGCTTGAGCAGAAGCTGTCGAATCTCATTATCCAGCCAACACAAACTTCTTTTGAGCATTCAAACATCTTCTGGGGACCAAGTGGAGTAGTTTGCACTGAAGGAAGTGGCCAGAAAGTCCTCAAACTGAAAGCTTCGAATCTCAGGTAGCCTGAAATTTATTTTTCCAGAAATTGCTTTTCTTGTTACAAACTTGTTCTATGTGATTCACTGATCATCCTGATGTTCTTAGTTTTTGAAATGGCTTTGATTTGAGAGTTTAATTTGTCTCTGAAACCTGCGTGCCCTAGAACTTGTTTTGTTCGATTCTTGCTTATGGGGAAAAATAAATGAATTTGAACATGGGGTTTTGGTTCAGTAGGTTGTGGGAAACATTTCCATGGTTTTAGATTTCATTTTAGTGACCTAGGGAAGGATTTGGAAGTTTTCAGGGGAGAAGGTCACCGGAGAAGACGACCGGAGCTCGTCTCCGGTGACCTGAAAGTGATTAGTGAGGTTAATTAGGGTTAGGGCAAAGTTTGAATATGGGCCCTTAGATCTGGCTTCCCGCGCGCGTGTGTGTGGTCCAGATTGTGCCATTAATTCATAATCAGGATTAATTAATTTAATTAATTGAGTTTTAGAAGTTTGAATATGGGCCTTTGATCTGCGCGCGCAGTCAACCCATCCATTGCCAGACTCAATCTCAGCCGTCCTTCCTGATTACTTCATTTAAATTTCATTTTAACTCATTTTCTTCTCATTTAATTTGCATATTTATTTTAAAATAGCAAAAATGTCTTAAAAATTATGAAACTTTTTCTTTAAAGTTTTATTAATTTTTAAGACCCAAAAATATTTTTATTTTATTTTTTATCATTAAAAAAGTATTTTTAAATATTTAAGAGATTATTTTTAATTGATTAATGGGAATTAATTAATTAAAAATACTTTTAGGTATTTAAAAATTACAAAAAATTTCATGAAATGTTCTAAGACATTTAGAAACATTGTCCAACCTTCAAACCAAATTTCTTTTTTGATCTTGATGCATTTTAAGAATTTTTCATTGAATTAAATCATATTTTGTGCATTATTTTGATCATGGATTCAAAAATTCATTTCTGCCTATTGGAGAAGAGTTGGACATTGGTTCTTCTTGCATTGTTTTATGTTTAGAATGTAGTTTATAGGATAAAATGGCCTTGATTTGTTTCTTCATTTTCCAATTGTTTGGTATTTCTTTTGTTAAGAACCCTAAAAAACCCTAATAACTTAGAAAATTCATATCTTGAGATTGGTTAGGAGTTGAGAGTTCCCCTTTGGGCAGTGGTTCATTATAGGTTTAGGGTTTCTTTGGATGGCATTTTCCATTTTTTATCTTAAGGTTTGCTTCTGTTTGTGGTTTTTGTTTGATGTTTGATCCATGAACCCTAATTTGGGCTTTCTCTTGCATCCTTCTTGCATTTCCTTGCATAACATGACTTGTCTTTGCATTTTGTGCATTCTTGTGATCCATTTGACATCTTAAGACATATAGAAAGCATGTTTGACCATTGCATTACATATTTGCCATGTCATTTGTCTTGTATGCTTCATAACATTTCATGCCTGTTCATGCTCCTTAACTTGCATCATTTGCATCCATGATCTTGTATGAGCATATCCATGCCTTGCCTCATGTTTGTAGCACTCCATAGCATCATTATCATCATCAACATGCTTCTGGTTTTGTTTTTTTTGTCATACCCTTTCATCATTTAGCATTGCATTGCATTTCTTTCTAACATTTCAGGTGGTAAGTGAACTTGAGAAGTGAATTTGCCTTCACTTCTCATAACTTTTCTTTTCATCTCTCTTGCATCCATTGCTGCATTTCTATTTGTGTTTGGGATTGAGCTTGCTCATTCTTGTTCCTCCCACCTTCTTTCTTCAAGTGACTTGACTTCTTGAGTGAAGCAAGTCACTTTGCTTCTCTTGATCTCATTCATCTGCTTCCTGGTGGCTCCTCTGAAGATTTGTTCTTGCAAACCTCACAAACCTTAGGATCATCCAAGCATGACAATGAATTAGGGTTTTGATTAGTCTCCCTCATAGTTTTTACCTTTGTGTCTCTCTTTGAGTCTTCTCTCCTCATCTCATAATCAGGGACCAAACCCTAAAGGCTTTAAGACTTTGTGATTAAGCTTATGCCTGCGTCCTTCTCTTAGGATGGAGTGTATAACTTTAATCCTAAGTGTTGAACCCTTAAGGTGTTTAAATCTCTTAATCAATCCATTTAATAATCATCAAGACATCACACTTGTAACTTGGGCCTTGCATTAGGGTTCTAATTCTTCCTTAAGTGGTTAAGAAGGACTAACCCTAGTGTTAATGGACAAGTCCCCCTCAAGTTGTCTTACAAATCATAAAAATCACTTCATCATCATATCATTAACTTAAAATCCACTTAATAAAGGCTTTGTTTTGTCATGAGTTTAATCCCTAATCATGGATTAAGTTGAGGAGCATTCCTCAGCTTAAACATTCTCATCTATTATCCTTCTATTAGGATGGTGTAATGAGTCTGTTTAATCCTTGATTATGGCTTAACCTCATTACTTAACACTAAATAAATCACAAAAACATCTAAATAATCACAAGTAGGTTAATGATCTTAATCCTACACCAAAGGTGACTAAGTGTGAGAATCTGACTTCACACTTAAGGTATTCTCACTACCCCTAATCAGAGGGAGGATGTGATGAGTTTACTAAATCCATTGGTTTAGGCTTAAGCTCATTAACTTATGACAAACTTTCAAAAGCAATAAAAGACTGAAAACATAAAAACAAACAATAATCGTCTCCTTCGGGATTCTTTTCTCATCATACTCACTCACAAACGAGAACTTGCTTCTTCCGTCTAATGCAAGACAGTTAGCACCTGAGCCAGACAGGTCATACACTTGAGCATAGACAAGTAAGCAGTTCACAAGTCAATTCATCTTTCAGTCTCTTTGGGTCGAACTACGGTGTTCTGACTTCCTCATTGCACGAGAGGATACGTAGGCATAACTTAACGGTTATCGAACAAAAGTCTCTGTATATCCCCCTCCTTCCAGCTTCATTCTTTAGCCTCATGATCTTGAGCATTTCACTCCTTTCTTACACTGACACTTTCATACTTCATATCACTTATACACTATACACTGACACCTGTACATCTTTTCCAGTTCTTTTACACACAGATTGCATTGACACTACCCCTTTAAAACACAAATCTTTTAAGCGTGGATCCCGTCGAGTACGGCGGACAATCTGGGTGCTAATACCTTCCCAGGTTGTAACCAACCCCCTTTCTCAGTCTCTCTGGTTCGCAACCGTCTTATCCATTTCCTTCTAGGTCTATGCAGCATTGCCTTTCCTCCGGGATAAAAATGCCTAGCTGGCGACTCTATTCATCTCCAGTGAGTTCACGGCTGTGTGTTCTCATTGTCCCTCTCGCCGACCGTTCGCGTCTGTACCTTTATCTGGGCCAGTCCCATTTTCATTTGTCGGGAGCGACAGCTTGGCGACTCTGCTGGGGATCCTTATACTGCAACCAGGGCTTCTGGTTCTTTTTGTGGGTTCCTCCTAGCGCTTGTTTGATTTGTGTTTACTGGGGTGTTATGTGCTTATTTGTGTTTGTATATTTGTATTTATTTTGATTTATGTACAGTTTGCTTTACTACTTTCTTTATTGCTTTTGCATTATATCATAATTGTCATACTGTACTGCTGGCTGGATCTGGTTTTTTTGTTTTGGTGGGTGGGTGTTTCATTGAGAGTTAAGATCCTATACCTGGGATCTGAGTGACACCTAGGTTAGAGTGAATCATATTCTTTACCATTCCATTTCGGTCTGGTGCGGGAATATGAAACACGGTTCAGATATGGGTTTCTTCTTGAGAACTCTGTGTTGCAGATTTCCTGCAATGCTAGGGCTATCTGGGAAGCCTGCTAAGTCTGGATGACCTTTTAGTATTGACCTTCAGAAACTGAGGTGAATTAGAGGAGGAATTGTTATGGTTATTGTAAACACTGTACCTCCGGGTTAGAAGTGTTTACACTTCTCATAACTGATCCAAGTCTGAGGATCCTTGTTCTAGATCACCACCTGTGAGGGGGTTGGGCTGTTTACAGGTTTGCAGGTACCTTGACCTCAGAATACCATGTTACTTTGATTTGTTAAGAGTACTCCATGTTGGACAGTTCTTGTGATTCTAAAACCCTGGACTTGTGGTTCTTTATTTGAGCCCCCCACCCTGGTTACTGGATTTATAAACCTCATCTGGATTTCTTACACACTTGGACCTATACCAGGGCATTTTGATCAGATCCAGCTCAGTCACAAACCCTTGCATATCATTTGCATACATAACCATTGCATCATATTAACATTTGCTTATTTGTGTTTCAGGGTATCCACCTTCATCTGGTTTTGGTTTTGACCCCATCTGCTATATTGACCTATCTCCACCAGCACTTGCTTCAGCTTGTCAGTCATATACTTCAGTTACTTGCACTAGCCAGTCAGTGGCCCACTCCTCAGCATCTTCATCAGCACTTACTCTACTCAGTCTCAGCACTTATGGCTCCAAAGAAAAGCAACATCACTTATCATTTCTTCCAACCAGACTTATCAGACATCAGGAGGATCCAGACCCTGATCACTCCAGATCACATACCCTTGTTCAGGGAGAGTTATGGAGATATACTGGACATGGTTATGGATCTGGACCCTTCACAGAGGAGCCTCATCCACACCTGCATTCAGTTTTATGACCCCCCTTTGAGATGCTTCACCTTTCAGGACTTCCAGTTGGGGCCTTTATTGGAAGAGTACTCCTCATTAGTTGGTATGCCTATCAGGAGAGAAATTCCTTTCAACCCTGAAATGGTCTTTCCCAGCAATGGAGAGGTAGCAAGGGCTTTGCATCTGGAGCCTGTTTTGGTTGAGCAACACATGACCTCTAAAGCTGGGATCCCTGGATTTCATCTGGACTTCTTAATTTCTCAAGCTACCTTGAAGGCTTCCCTAGGAGAATGGAAAGCTGTTTGTGCCCTGCTGGCCTTGTGCATATATGGAATTGTGTTGTTTGCAGATGAGCCTCGATTCATTAGCAAAAATGCAATCCATTTGCTCATCCTGAAGAACCCAGTGCCAACTTTACTGGGTGATCTCTATTACTCAGTACATCAGAAGAATGAGAAGCAGAGGGGAAGGCTAGTGAGGTGTTGTGCTCCATTATTCCATGCTTGGCTTCTTAAGCATCTACCCAGGACAGATGCATTCCTAAATCCTCATCAGCAAAGCAACTGGGCTAAGAGGCTCACTACTCTCACTTCAGCAGACATCAGATGGTGTGCTCAAAGCACCAAGGGCAGAGATATCATTACAAGCTGTGGGCACTTTCCCAATGTGCCTTTAATAGGGGTCAAGGGAAGTATCAATTACAACCCTCTGCTGTTCAGGAGGCAATTAGGCTATGCACTGGTCCATATTCCTAAGACACAGGACCTGATTGAGACCCTCTACTGTGAGAACAAGATTAGTCTGGCAACTGTTAGGCAGGCTGCCTGGGCCTGGGATCATGTTCAAACTAAGGGAATCACCATTCTGGGTAAGTGCAATAATGTGGCATCAGCACAATATTATGAGTGGTCCCATGCTAGGGCCCAATTCTCTGGAATGCCCTTCACCATAGAAGACATGCCTGAGTCATCTTCAGCACCACCCCCTGCCACTATCAGTTTGGAAGAGTTTGAGAGCTTGAAGGAAAGAAATGAGAAGTTAACCCAGGCTTTGCAGAAGACCCTCCGGGAGAGGAGTGAAGGTATGAGGGAGATTGAGAGATTGGAGAAATTAAGAGTGGAACATTTGACTAAGATTGAAAAGTCTGGAGATTATATCAACAAGTCTAAAGCTGGTGAACAGATTCTGAAGAATGCTTGTAAAGAAGCCCAGTTCCAGAGAGCAAGGACAGACTTGTATTTGAAAGAGAGTCAGGCCAGGTGGGTCCGGATCACTGAGGCCCGTACTCTAGAAGACAAGAGAGTTCAAGACAAGATGGAACAGATGGAAAAAGCCCTGGCGGCAGCCCAGAAGGAAATATCAGAGCTAGAAATCAGAGCTGGAGTGAAGAGGTCTAAGGACCAAAGTCAGAACAAGAAGTTGACTGCAGCTGTTGCAACAAGAAACCTTCTCATCAGGGGTCTCACGGAGCGTCCGGCTGATCCTGTGACCGAAGCACTTCTTAAGGAAGTTCGTGAGGATGAGTTTGGCCTTGGAGTTTGATCATTTGCTTGTTGTTATTCCTTTTCATGTACTTTTGCTTGTTGTGATGTATTTTGACCCCTTTGAGGGCTGGTGTTGTAAAGTGAACAAGTTGTATTATTTCACATTTTTGTAATATATTTGTGTTCGTTTCCATCTGGATCACTTCAAAAGCAACTTCAACAGCATCATCTTCAAGGGTCTGGAAGGGTCAAAACTGAAGGCCAAACCGGATACCTTGAGAACAAATAAGCATAACTGCATTGCATACTAACCCTTTTGTTTGTTTTGTAGGGTTTTTGTTTTGTTGTTGCTAACCTCTGTTGTGATTATTCAGGAATTTTTGCTCGCCGCCGGGTATTTCCTCTCAACAGGCCACACAGGTACCCAACTAGAAACAACCTTCCGGGAATCCAGATGGACCAGATGCAGCAAGACCTTACGGAGGTCAGAAACCAGATGGCCAACGAAAGGTTGGAGATGAGAACTCAGATAACACAGTTCATGGAAGTAATGAACAATTTAGCTCAAAGCCAGGAGAGGCTCAGAGCCTTGGTAGAAGGAAGGAATCAAGATGAGCCCCATGTGGGGACTGCCGGCACAAGTAACAATGAACGGGTACAACCCCATGTTAACCCTCCTGTGTTTGGCCCACATCTACATCCTGAGATTAACATTCCTGCAAATGTTCAAGGAACAGCCACTGCAGCCAGAGTACTTCAAGAAGATCCTCAGGAGGACCAATTTACGGTAATGGGTGCTGGAGAGGAAACTTATGATAGACGATTGGAGGAAATAGCTGAGAAATTGAGATCACTGGAGTCTCAAAATTCTTTGGGCTTCGACGTCATGGATATGGGTTTGGTAGACGGGGTCAGGATCCCCCATAAGTTCAAGCCTCCTTGTTTCGAAAAGTATAATGGGACTTCATGCCCCCGGACCCATTTGCAATCATTTCTGGGAAGGCTGAAGGCCTATACAATGGATGAGAAACTTTGGATGTTCTACTTCGAAGACAGCTTGACTGGAGCTTCTAGGGAATGGTATTCCCATTTGACAAGGGCAACTGTGAGATGCTGGAAGGACCTGGCAGAGGCCTTCATCAGACAGTATCAATACAACTTAGATATGGCACCCAATAGGACTCTCCTTATGGGAATGTCACAGTCGTCAAGGGAAAGTTTCCGAGAATATGCCCAGAGATGGAGGCAATTGGCTGCTGCCGTTCAACCACCAATGTCTGAGAGAGAAATGGAAGACATGTTCATGAACACTCTCCAGGGAACGTATATTGACAGGTTGGCTGCTTTCTCTTCCACTAGCTTCGCAGATGTTGTTATAGCTGGGGAAAGAATTGAAAGCCTGTTAAAAATGGGAAAGATCTCAGACAATGGTGCTAGCTCGTCCAGTAGTACAAGAAAGCCTTTTGCAGGCCCAAGAAGAACTGGCGAGACCAATGCCATCCACACCAACAGGGGTAGGCCCCAATATGTTCAAAGGACAATAGCGGCAGTCACCATTCCTACTCCAGCACATCCTCAGCCAGTCTATCAACCTCTTCAGCAAAACTTCCAACAACAACCTCAGTATCACCAGAATCAGTATCCTCCAAGGAACTACAACAACAACAACACCAACAACAACAATCAACAAAGGCCATTCCAACAGAGGCCATCCCAAGCTAACAGAGTGATCGACCCGATCCCAATGCCGTATGCTGCCTTGCTGCCACAACTTCTGAAACTCAACCTAGTTGAGCTAAGAACGTTGGCACCTCCGGATCCCAACAGTCTACCAAGGAACTATGACTCCAATGCTAGGTGCGCTTTTCATTCAAACGCACCTGGTCACAGTACAGAAAAATGCAGGGCTCTGCATATGAAGGTACAAGACTTGGTAGACTCCAAGGCTCTGAATTTTGCGCCGCCGCCCAATGTCAATAAAAACCCTATGCCAAACCATGGTGGTCCCCGAATTAATGCTATTGAAGAAGACCGACCGTCTTATTTAATAACCAGTGTGGATCAGATCAGGACACCATTGGTGGAAATCAAAGCTCAACTCCGCGAAAACCAAATATTTTCGGGGTGTGAACTAGGGTGTCCCTATTGTAATATTTCATGGAATGGGTGTGAGGACCTGAGGAATGGCATTGACAGTCTTATTCAGAGTGGCCTGCTACAGATCACTACATCATTTCCAACAAACCCAACAACTTCATCAGCAACGGTTCCAGAACCTCCTACAAATGCAGCAACTATTGTTCCCGACAATTCATCAGCAACACCGACAAGTACTTCATCTGTCTTCCCAAATGATCAGTTTTCAACAGTTTCTCCTGCTACAACTTCAGCTTCATTCCATTTCGAATCTCCATCAACAACAACATCAGTCCTTCCAACAACACCTCCTACAACACCAGCAATCAATCATGAAGATGTCTCTACTGTTACCATATTCTACGATCCTGAAAATAACTCTGCCTACCATTCAGAAGGTGCTGCTCCCACCAGAGCACCAGTTACAATCTTTTATGATCCACAAACAATTACAGTCCCTTCAGCAGCGGCAATCAGTCCAGTCACTGTCACGGTGCCTGGACCAATACCATATGAAAGCAATAGGGCCATCCCTTGGCACTATGGCTCTGACGTGTATTGTGAAGGGAAAAGAATCACTCTTGAAACATCAGCACCTGCACCACAAGTAGATAATGTGGGGGGAGGCGGAGGCTTCACTCGAAGCGGACGTCTCTTTGCTTCACAAGTTCAAAGACCCACTGCCGAAGCAGAGGCTGCTGCCAAGGCAAAAGGAAAGAGCCCGGTGCAGGAGGATCAAGCTGCCAAAGAAGCCTTGAAGACTCCGTTCGATCAAGAAGTTGATGAGTTTATGAGAATCATCAAAAAGAGTGATTACAAAATTGTGGATCAACTTCACCAGACGCCATCCAAAATCTCTATCCTCTCACTGCTTATGTGCTCCGAAGCCCATCGGAATGCACTACTCAAGGTCTTGCACGCAGCTTACGTGCCTGAAGAGATTACTGTCAACCAGTTGGAAACCGTGGTTGGAAATGTTACTGCTAGCAATGGGCTAGGGTTTACCAATTCTGACTTGACAGCGGATGGCCGCAACCACAACAAAGCCTTGCACATAACCATGGAATGCAAAGGAGCTGTCCTTTCTCATGTGCTGGTGGACACAGGTTCTTCCCTGAATGTCTTACCAAAGAAGGCTCTGGTGAAGTTAGAATATGATGGATTGGCATTGAGACCCAGCAACCTGGTGGTACGAGCCTTTGATGGTTCGAAGAGATCGGTTCTGGGAGAGATCGAGCTACCTGTGACAATTGGCCCACAGACCTTTAAAACTATCTTTTATGTGATGGACATTCAGCCCGCCTACAGCTGTTTGTTGGGTAGACCCTGGATTCACGCCGCCGGCGCAATAACGTCTACCCTTCACCAAAAGTTAAAATTTGAGTGGGAAGGCCAAGTTGTCACAATCTGTGGAGAGGAGGACATTTTTGTCAGCCACCTGGCAACCTATAAGTACATTGAAATGGATGGAGAGATCCATGAAACAATGAGCCAGGGGTTTGAAGCTTTGAATGTGAATGAAGCATCTGCTGTATCTGGTACTCCAATGTCATCATACCAACAAGCCCGGAAGGTTGTTGAAGAAGGAACTGCCCTAGGCTGGGGCAAGGTTTTAGCTGTGGAGGAGAAGAAGGACAAGTTTGGGTTGGGTTACAGACCAACTCAACATCAAGCAAAGGCTGCTGAAGAGCCTGGTTTTGTCAGTGGGGGGATGCTTACCCCCGATGCTATCAACTGTCTGGAAGACGAGCTGGAAGAGGAGCGCAATCTGGAGAATTGGATTCGTCCAAAGACCCCGGGGAGCAGTGTCTCGAACTGGTCTTCCCAGGAAATTATAAGAGTTACTCATGCAGAGTAATTATTATTTCCTGTATTTTTATAGCATGCATCCAAGTCTTGCATCTTGCCCAAGATGACAAGACTCATTTTGTAATCGGGCCATCTGTACTTTTTGTGCAAACAAGATCAATTAATGAAATATCAGACATCTTTTTGCAAACGAGTCTTTTTCTTTTTGTTCACTGTTTTTCCATTTTTCTTTTTGTACAAAAAATAAATGGCAGTGTTTTCAAAATGACAACTTCATTTCACTTTTCTAAATAAGACTAAAATCAGATCACTAAAATGAACAAACTTAACCCTTGCAGAGAGTTCCTTCCAGACAGCACCGACAACAGCACGGCTATGACATCGTATGACTTTGACAATTCAATCAATCAAGCTGATGAAGGGGTTGAGGAAGAATATGAGCTTCCTGAAGAGCTAGCCAGGTTGTTAAGACAAGAGGAAAAGGTCATTACTCCTCACCAGGAGGAGATTGAAGTGATTAATCTTGGTACGGAGGAAGACGTGAAAGAGGTTAAAATCGGGGCCTGCCTGCAAGACTCAGTGAAGAGACAGCTGATAGATCTGCTTCAAGAGTACGTTGATGTGTTTGCTTGGTCGTATCAAGACATGCCAGGGTTGGATACCGACATTGTTGTGCACAAGCTGCCTCTAAGGGAAGAATGCCCACCAGTGAAACAGAAGCTGCGCCGAACTCGCCCAGACATGGCTATAAAAATTAAGGAAGAGGTACAAAAGCAATGGGACGCCGGGTTCCTTGCTGTGACTAGTTATCCGCCATGGGTTGCCAACATAGTACCTGTGCCTAAGAAGGACGGGAAAGTTAGAATGTGTGTTGATTACCGGGATCTGAACAGAGCCAGCCCGAAAGATGACTTCCCATTACCTCACATTGACGTACTGGTGGATAACACGGCTCAGTTCTCGGTATTCTCCTTCATGGATGGATTTTCAGGATATAATCAGATCAAGATGTCACCTGAAGACATGGAGAAGACAACATTCATTACACCTTGGGGCACGTTCTGTTACAAAGTGATGCCATTCGGACTGAAGAATGCTGGTGCCACATATCAACGGGCTATGGTGACATTATTCCACGATATGATCCACAAGGAAATCGAGTGTTATGTGGATGATATGATTGCCAAGTCCCTTACAGAGGAAGAACACCTGGTAAATCTGCTGAAGTTGTTCAAGCGCCTGAGGAAGTACCAACTAAAGTTGAACCCCAACAAATGCACATTCGGGGTGCGATCCGGTAAGCTGCTGGGCTTTATTGTAAGCGAGAAAGGGATTGAAGTTGACCCTGATAAAATCAAAGCTATTCAAGAAATGCCTGCGCCGAAAACTGAGAAAGAAGTTCGAGGGTTCTTAGGTCGATTGAACTACATTTCACGGTTCATATCTCACCTTACAGCGACCTGCGAACCCTTGTTCAAGCTGTTAAGAAAAGAACAGACGGTCAGGTGGAACGAAGATTGCCAGAAGGCTTTTGACAAGATCAAGGAGTATCTGCAAGAACCTCCAATCCTTATGCCTCCAGTTGAAGGAAGACCTCTGATAATGTACTTGACAGTATTAGAAGAGTCAATGGGGTGTGTGCTGGGCCAGCATGACGAGTCTGGTCGAAAAGAGTATGCAATATACTACCTAAGCAAAAAGTTTACCGACTGTGAACAGCGTTATTCACTGCTCGAGAAAACTTGCTGTGCTTTAGCGTGGGCTGCTCGCCGACTGAGACAGTATATGTTGACCCACACTACCTTATTGATCTCAAAAATGGATCCGGTTAAGTACATTTTCGAGAAGCCAGCTCTTACCGGACGGGTTGCAAGATGGCAGATGATTCTCACAGAATACGACATACAATACACATCTCAGAAAGCCATCAAGGGCAGTGTACTATCTGAATATCTTGCTGAGCAACCCATTGATGACTACCAGCCTATGAGGTTTGACTTCCCTGATGAAGACATCATGTTCATTAAAGCAAAAGATCACGAGGAGCCTATTCACACTGAAGGGCCCGACCCGGAAGAAGAATGGACTATGATGTTTGATGGGGCTGTTAACATGAATGGTCGTGGTGTTGGTGCAGTACTCATTACACCTAAAGGAGTTCACATGCCTTTCTCGGCAAAACTCACTTTCAACTGCACTAACAACGAAGCTGAATACGAAGCTTGCATTATGGGTCTAGAGGAAGCCATTGACCTCAGGATCAAAACTTTGACTGTATTCGGAGATTCAGCTTTGGTAGTCAATCAAACCAACGGGAAATGGTACACCCACCAAGATCATCTGATACCTTACAGGGATTATACAAGGAGGTTATTGACTTTCTTCACAACAGTCAAGCTTGAGTATATCCCTCGAGACGAGAATCAGTTTGCAGATGCTCTGGCTACCATTTCATCAATGATCAAAGTTCAAACGGCCAACTTTGTACCTCAGATTTCAGTGTCCAGACTTGATAGACCAGCATATGTATTTGCAGCAGATGTTGTCAAAGATGATAAGCCTTGGTTCCATGACATTAAGTGCTTCTTGGAGGATCAAACATACCCGCCTGGGGCATCTTCCAATGATAAGAAGACTTTAAGAAGGCTTGCTGGTAGTTTCTTTCTGAACGCTGATGGGTCTTTATATAAGCGGAACTTTGATATGGTACTCCTCAGATGTGTTGATAAGACAGAAGCAGATTTGTTGATGCATGAAGTGCACGAAGGATCTTTTGGTACCCATGCTGGAGGACATGCAATGGCTAAAAAGTTGTTAAGATCAGGCTATTATTGGATCGCAATGGATGCAGACTGTTGTGCCTACGCCAGAAAATGTCATAAGTGCCAGATCTACGCAGATAAGGTGCATGTGCCTCCCAATCCTTTGAACATCATGTCTTCACCTTGGCCCTTTGCCATGTGGGGCGTTGATATGATTGGCAAGATTGAGCCAACTGCTTCAAATGGCCACAGATTCATCCTGGTCGCCATCGACTATTTCACCAAGTGGGTCGAAGCAGCCTCATATGCAAATGTTACAAGGCAAGTGGTAGCCAGATTTCTGAAAAGAGATATCATCTGTCGGTACGGAGTGCCCGAGCGAATCATTACTGATAATGGTTCCAATCTCAACAACAAGATGATGGCTGAGTTATGCCGGGACTTCAAGATCCAACATCACAATTCTTCTCCTTACAGGCCAAAGATGAATGGCGCTGTTGAGGCGGCAAACAAGAATATTAAGAAGATTGTGCAGAAGATGGTAATCACATACAAAGACTGGCATGAAATGCTACCGTTTGCCTTGCATGGGTACCGCACGTCAATCAGGACATCCACTGGGGCAACACCGTATCAGCTTGTATATGGTATGGAAGCAGTCCTACCTGTTGAAGTTGAACTACCCTCGTTACGGGTATTAATGGATGTTAAACTGAGTGAAGCAGAATGGGTTCGGTCCCGATTCGAACAACTGAGTCTGATTGAAGAGAAAAGATTGGCTGCAATTTGTCATGGGCAGTTATATCAGAAAAGAATGAAGAAAGCCTTTGATCAGAAAGTCAGGCATCGAGAGTACCAAGTAGGGGATCTTGTGTTGAAAAGAATCCTCCCTCCTCATACAGACCACAGGGGCAAATGGACTCCAAATTATGAAGGACCATTCGTTGTAAAGAAAGTTTTCTCTGGTGGAGCGCTGATGCTCAGCACCATGGATGGTGAAGATTTCCCGTCCCCTGTGAATTCAGATGCAGTTAAAAAATACTTCGCATAAAATGACCCGCTGGACATAAAAACAGAATGTAAGTCCAGGCAAAAATAGGGCATCCCGGCGAGTCAAAAACAGAATAAAAGACTCGGGCAAAAATAAGGGAAATAAATGAAAAAATGTACACCCGCTGAGTTGAAAAGCCGCATTGGACAACTCAGGCAAAAATGGGTATCCCGTTGGATTGAAAACCCGAAAGGGCGATCCATGCAAAATAAGGGAATAAGCGAACAACTGCATTCTGAATTCGTCTGTATCGCTTACAACTTAGAAAAGCTTCGACGGAATCAAGCTTCAATCAGAATCAACTTTCTTCAGAAAGCAAGACGAGAAGAACGTCATTGTCATACGAGTCATAGCAGGAGAGGAAGCTCCTCAAAGCGTCGCCAACACTGCCAGCATTTTGTTTCTCAATTTGTAACAATCTCCTCATTTCAGGGGATTTGTTTCTTTGACTGTATCTCGCCAATTCAGGGCATATGAATTAATAAGAGCGGATTTTTCAGTCATGTTTCGTCTTGTACATTTTTATTTACAAAGGATGTCTGATGTCTCTAAAAAACTAGTTGCATAAGTACAGATGTTTTTCTCCCAAAAGTAATAATAATAAAACACATGCTTGCAGGGAATATACTTACTCGTGAGAATGCTTAACTCCTTTGACGGAATCCAGTAAAGGATACCTTGGGACCTTTTATGCGTCTCCTTATCTTTGCATGATTGCAGGCATCCAGAACGCAACCTGGGGCATGCAAGTTACGTCTCAGCAAGCTGGCAAATCATTATCAACTCGGTCTATCTTCCACGTGGCACTGGAAGGGGCCCATTTCCCCAGCAAAGTTGCCAAATCAACATGCACTCAATCTTAGCATCTGAAATGCTCTATCCCCAGCTGAGTTGCCTCTTGTTGCTCTCCCCAGCTGAGTTGCCTCTCACAATTCCCCAGCCGAGTTGCCATGTCATCCTCAGTTGAGTACGGGAGTCAGGAAATCATCTCCCCACAGAATCTTCAGCCTCTATCCAGAAGAGCAACGCATGAAGAGATCACAACAGAGTGAAGAAAGCTTCTACAAACCCCAGCTGGGTCCCGTATTACAAGGATATGCCAATCAGTGACCTGTATCCCCAAAACAGATACATCATTGGATCTACCAATGATCTCATCCCCAGCTGGGAGGTCCATTTCCAACAGATCGACCAGAGATCTTCGCAGTGACGGGATCCGAATCCCGGTGTGGTATCTTTGCATAATCATGGCATTTGCATCATACTATCCCCTCAGAGCGTAGCATTCCGTCTAATAAGGAGCATTACGGCAAAAATCAAACATATAGCATAATCATAAGCCATGTTATGAATTAACACTTGTGAATAATAACCGTTCATCATCATTGTACAGAAATCCCCACCAGGTTCCCCAGCAAAAGCAGTTGCCTCGCAAATCGCAAACACCAGTATATATTTCCTTTTTGATACCCGTCCGTATCAACACTCCCCAGTAAAGTCGCCTGAACACTCTTTACAAACAAGATCACCCGTATTACAGATACTTCCTGACACCCGTCCGTGTCATTCCTCAGCAGAAAGCCAAAGACATCCTCTTTGCACTCACATATACTTATATAGACATTTTCTTGACACCCGTCCGTGTCGTATCCCCAGCGCAGTCGCCTAGACTTTGTATAGCAGATACTTGTTCATATTTTACTTTTCTTTTTGACACTCGTCCGTGTCACTCTCCCCAGCAGATAAACACTTATATATATACTCACTACTCATTGGTACACTTATACAGATACTCGTCCGTATCTTGTATACATCATCACTCATATCCCCACAGATTCGACAGTAGTCCTTGTTCTTTGTTAACCAGTTGGTACTCGTCCGTATCATCATCTCAGAACATTGCGTCTAGTGTTTGTTTCTACATGATACTCGTCCGTATCATAGTCTTAGGGATGCTCGTCCGCATCTTTAATCCATACACCGTGTCAGACACTTATGTCTTCTTGAATGTAGATACTCGTCTGTGTCTACTATTCCCCAGAAGAATCCTTTCAGATGCGACACTCGTCCGTGTTCTTTGTTAACCAGTTGATACTCGTCCGTATCATCATCTCTGAACATGTGTCAGTTTGTTTCTACATGATACTCGTCCGTATCATAGTCTTAAGGATGCTCGTCCGCATCTTTAATCTATACACAATACCAAACACTTATACTTTCCTTTCTTGGTTGTGAACACTCGTCCGTGTTCACTATATCCCCAGTAGATTACCAACAAAGCTTTTTCTTTCATCTGACACTCGTCCTGTGTCATGATAACCCTGAGAGCAGCCGTACCCTGCTGAGTGGTCGTCCTCCACTTCTTGATGGTCGTCCTCCATCATGCTCATCCGATGGTCGTCCCCATCGTTGATATTTTAGCAGCCGTCCCCTGCTAGGTGGTCGTCCTCCACCTTTTTGATGATCGTCCTTCATCATTTTATCCGATGGCCGTCCCCATCGTTGATATTTTCGGCAGCCGTACCCTGCTGAGTGGTCGTCCTCCACTTCTTGATGGTCGTCCTCCATCATGCTCGTCCGATGGCCGTCCCCATCGTTGACCTTTTCTATCCGATGGCCGTCCCCATCGTTGATATTTTCGGCAGCCGTACCCTGCCAGGTGGTCGTCCTCCACCTTTGATGGCCGTCCCCATCATATTCCTTTTATCCCCAACAGAGCAGCCGTCCCCTGCTAGGTGATCGCCCTTCACCTTTGATGGCCGTACCCCATCATCTGTTTATTTCATTTATTCTTTAACCCGATGGCCGTCCCCGTCGTGGTCCCTTTTCCTTTTAGCCCGATGGCCGTCCCCATCATTGGTTACTTTACCTTTATGAACTTGATGGCCGTCCCCGTCATGTTTCATTAATTTCCAGAGAATTTTACAGCTTTATCTCGATGGCCGTCCCCATCACGATTTTATTTTCCCCAGCTAGTCGGCCGTCCCCGTCTTGGCTTTACCTTTTATCCCCAGCATGCCGGTCGTCCCCGTCATTGCTCTTTACCCAGCAGTCGTCCTCTGCTCGACGGTCGTCCTCCGTCGCCCACACTTTACAATATACTTTGTTTTCCTTTTACAACCTATATCCCTTTTCTTCTTCATTCTGTGAGTGCAAATTTTGGACTGTCTTTGGTATTCAACCACAAGTTATCTTGTTTGCCTGTTAAGCCGTCGCTTACATCCAGCACAGCTAACTCATGTTTGAATAGGGGCAGCTGTAAACACCCCAAATTTGCCCTCACCCATTTCATCATGGCTTGTGATCATCCTCATATGCATAAACACAATCATATCATCCCACATCTCATTTTTGATTCACTGCATAGTTTCTAAGGCATCTGCACCTAGGGTTTGTGATCTGAGCAACCTCAGGGCATTTTGAGCCACTCCAAAGGCCACTAATCAACTCAAAGGGGTCCATGTGTGTTCTTATGTCATATTCCATCTCCTCAAAGTCAAAAATGCAGAGGAATCACAAGAACTAGGATTTGAGTGGATGCAGAGCCAGGATGAACTGCACAGTTGACTGAAGATTAGGGTTTTGGTTTCAGAGGCCATAACTCCAAATTTTTTTTTTGGTCATTCTTGTTTCCATTGATCTCTATATGGTATAGGGAGTATGCATATCAATTTTCATGAAGAAATTCCATGGGGAAGTCATCTGATCAAAGGTTGACTTTTCAGACAAGTCAGTGTAAAATCAGGGCATCTGAGGCCCCCAATGACCCAACCAATGGGTGATCTTCATCATTTTGAGTGTATATGATCTTTATTTGATCATGGAAGAAGTTTGAAGTTCATAGAAATCAAGAATTTAGGGTTTTTGCAAATGTTGACTTTTTGGGCATAGTTTGACTTTTCAAGAATGCATCATTTTAGGTCATTTTTCAAACCATGATTCTTGATCCAAAAAGGCTTCAAATGGAAAAACTTTGGTCATGAAAGTTGTAGATCTCATTTTTCCCTTTTCAAAAAGTACAAGAACATGATCAAACTCTTCTTGGATCAAAAGTTATGGTGTGACAAAGTTGGCTAAAATCATTGATTTTTAAGGCATGCCTCAAATGGAAATTTTGCAAAGTCATGAACCAATGCATTATGTGACTTCTAATTCACTACAAACCAGCACACAAACATCATGTAAGTCCTAAAATCCAGAATGAACTAGGCATTGCTCATGTTTCATGACTTTTGGAACAAGATTTTCACATGTGAACCATAAAGCAACAACTTGCAAAAGCACTCATAACATTTCACCAACTTGCTGCCTTGAATGCTGGACCAAGCCTAGCCTTTCCCTTCACTTTGCTGCGCAGACCATGCCCTTTGTACTTGGCTAGAAGTTGCCCATGCCCTATCTTACAAGAAGTTGACATATTTGCAAAAGTGGCTACACCTATCCATAAAGCACAAGTCACATCCTCTGACCAATTGGATTAGTTTATACTATCCATTTGCAAACCATTTCATACACAAGGCAAGGCTGAAACATCCTCATTCCACACATTCACACAAACACTCCCAATTGCAACTTGTTTCGAATCTGATTCCATAGCTTGCAAACACTCAAACTATCTTCACCATTCAACTCACCTTACTCCATAGACCACCCAGCACCAAGAACCCAAGCCTGAAACAACCAGAACACTCCACTGCCATTCCTTACCTCACTTTGCAGTTTCATTCGAATCTTTCTTCCTAGCTCACAAACAGCCAAACTAACACCACAGACCTTCTCAAAACATCATCAGGATCACAAACAACCCTTCACCATGACCTGAAAGTGCCTAAAACACCATTGCCATTTCTGATCCAGCTTGAGCAGAAGCTGTCGAATCTCATTATCCAGCCAACACAAACTTCTTTTGAGCATTCAAACATCTTCTGGGGACCAAGTGGAGTAGTTTGCACTGAAGGAAGTGGCCAGAAAGTCCTCAAACTGAAAGCTTCGAATCTCAGGTAGCCTGAAATTTATTTTTCCAGAAATTGCTTTTCTTGTTACAAACTTGTTCTATGTGATTCACTGATCATCCTGATGTTCTTAGTTTTTGAAATGGCTTTGATTTGAGAGTTTAATTTGTCTCTGAAACCTGCGTGCCCTAGAACTTGTTTTGTTCGATTCTTGCTTATGGGGAAAAATAAATGAATTTGAACATGGGGTTTTGGTTCAGTAGGTTGTGGGAAACATTTCCATGGTTTTAGATTTCATTTTAGTGACCTAGGGAAGGATTTGGAAGTTTTCAGGGGAGAAGGTCACCGGAGAAGACGACCGGAGCTCGTCTCCGGTGACCTGAAAGTGATTAGTGAGGTTAATTAGGGTTAGGGCAAAGTTTGAATATGGGCCCTTAGATCTGG
Source organism: Lathyrus aphaca (assembly GCA_963966055.1). NCBI lineage: Eukaryota > Viridiplantae > Streptophyta > Magnoliopsida > Fabales > Fabaceae > Lathyrus > Lathyrus aphaca. The sequence continues at coordinate 171,389,340 of OZ014523.1, forward strand.
CTTCCCGCGCGCGCGTGTGTGGTCCAGATTGTGCCATTAATTCATAATCAGGATTAATTAATTTAATTAATTGAGTTTTAGAAGTTTGAATATGGGCCTTTGATCTGCGCGCGCAGTCAACCCATCCACTGCCAGACTCAATCTCAGCCGTCCTTCCTGATTACTTCATTTAAATTTCATTTTAACTCATTTTCTTCTCATTTAATTTGCATATTTATTTTAAAATAGCAAAAATGTCTTAAAAATTATGAAACTTTTTCTTTAAAGTTTTATTAATTTTTAAGACCCAAAAATATTTTTATTTTATTTTTTATCATTAAAAAAGTATTTTTAAATATTTAAGAGATTATTTTTAATTGATTAATGGGAATTAATTAATTAAAAATACTTTTAGGTATTTAAAAATTACAAAAAATTTCATGAAATGTTCTAAGACATTTAGAAACATTGTCCAACCTTCAAACCAAATTTCTTTTTTGATCTTGATGCATTTTAAGAATTTTTCATTGAATTAAATCATATTTTGTGCATTATTTTGATCATGGATTCAAAAATTCATTTCTGCCTATTGGAGAAGAGTTGGACATTGGTTCTTCTTGCATTGTTTTATGTTTAGAATGTAGTTTATAGGATAAAATGGCCTTGATTTGTTTCTTCATTTTCCAATTGTTTGGTATTTCTTTTGTTAAGAACCCTAAAAAACCCTAATAACTTAGAAAATTCATATCTTGAGATTGGTTAGGAGTTGAGAGTTCCCCTTTGGGCAGTGGTTCATTATAGGTTTAGGGTTTCTTTGGATGGCATTTTCCATTTTTTATCTTAAGGTTTGCTTCTGTTTGTGGTTTTTGTTTGATGTTTGATCCATGAACCCTAATTTGGGCTTTCTCTTGCATCCTTCTTGCATTTCCTTGCATAACATGACTTGTCTTTGCATTTTGTGCATTCTTGTGATCCATTTGACATCTTAAGACATATAGAAAGCATGTTTGACCATTGCATTACATATTTGCCATGTCATTTGTCTTGTATGCTTCATAACATTTCATGCCTGTTCATGCTCCTTAACTTGCATCATTTGCATCCATGATCTTGTATGAGCATATCCATGCCTTGCCTCATGTTTGTAGCACTCCATAGCATCATTATCATCATCAACATGCTTCTGGTTTTGTTTTTTTTGTCATACCCTTTCATCATTTAGCATTGCATTGCATTTCTTTCTAACATTTCAGGTGGTAAGTGAACTTGAGAAGTGAATTTGCCTTCACTTCTCATAACTTTTCTTTTCATCTCTCTTGCATCCATTGCTGCATTTCTATTTGTGTTTGGGATTGAGCTTGCTCATTCTTGTTCCTCCCACCTTCTTTCTTCAAGTGACTTGACTTCTTGAGTGAAGCAAGTCACTTTGCTTCTCTTGATCTCATTCATCTGCTTCCTGGTGGCTCCTCTGAAGATTTGTTCTTGCAAACCTCACAAACCTTAGGATCATCCAAGCATGACAATGAATTAGGGTTTTGATTAGTCTCCCTCATAGTTTTTACCTTTGTGTCTCTCTTTGAGTCTTCTCTCCTCATCTCATAATCAGGGACCAAACCCTAAAGGCTTTAAGACTTTGTGATTAAGCTTATGCCTGCGTCCTTCTCTTAGGATGGAGTGTATAACTTTAATCCTAAGTGTTGAACCCTTAAGGTGTTTAAATCTCTTAATCAATCCATTTAATAATCATCAAGACATCACACTTGTAACTTGGGCCTTGCATTAGGGTTCTAATTCTTCCTTAAGTGGTTAAGAAGGACTAACCCTAGTGTTAATGGACAAGTCCCCCTCAAGTTGTCTTACAAATCATAAAAATCACTTCATCATCATATCATTAACTTAAAATCCACTTAATAAAGGCTTTGTTTTGTCATGAGTTTAATCCCTAATCATGGATTAAGTTGAGGAGCATTCCTCAGCTTAAACATTCTCATCTATTATCCTTCTATTAGGATGGTGTAATGAGTCTGTTTAATCCTTGATTATGGCTTAACCTCATTACTTAACACTAAATAAATCACAAAAACATCTAAATAATCACAAGTAGGTTAATGATCTTAATCCTACACCAAAGGTGACTAAGTGTGAGAATCTGACTTCACACTTAAGGTATTCTCACTACCCCTAATCAGAGGGAGGATGTGATGAGTTTACTAAATCCATTGGTTTAGGCTTAAGCTCATTAACTTATGACAAACTTTCAAAAGCAATAAAAGACTGAAAACATAAAAACAAACAATAATCGTCTCCTTCGGGATTCTTTTCTCATCATACTCACTCACAAACGAGAACTTGCTTCTTCCGTCTAATGCAAGACAGTTAGCACCTGAGCCAGACAGGTCATACACTTGAGCATAGACAAGTAAGCAGTTCACAAGTCAATTCATCTTTCAGTCTCTTTGGGTCGAACTACGGTGTTCTGACTTCCTCATTGCACGAGAGGATACGTAGGCATAACTTAACGGTTATCGAACAAAAGTCTCTGTATATCCCCCTCCTTCCAGCTTCATTCTTTAGCCTCATGATCTTGAGCATTTCACTCCTTTCTTACACTGACACTTTCATACTTCATATCACTTATACACTATACACTGACACCTGTACATCTTTTCCAGTTCTTTTACACACAGATTGCATTGACACTACCCCTTTAAAACACAAATCTTTTAAGCGTGGATCCCGTCGAGTACGGCGGACAATCTGGGTGCTAATACCTTCCCAGGTTGTAACCAACCCCCTTTCTCAGTCTCTCTGGTTCGCAACCGTCTTATCCATTTCCTTCTAGGTCTATGCAGCATTGCCTTTCCTCCGGGATAAAAATGCCTAGCTGGCGACTCTATTCATCTCCAGTGAGTTCACGGCTGTGTGTTCTCATTGTCCCTCTCGCCGACCGTTCGCGTCTGTACCTTTATCTGGGCCAGTCCCATTTTCATTTGTCGGGAGCGACACCTACTTGTGATTAATTAGATGTTTTTGTTGTTTTTGTTTAGTGTTAAGTAATGAGGTTAAGCCATAATCAAGGATTAAACAGACTCATTACACCATCCTAATAGAAGGATAATAGATGAGAATGTTTAAGCTGAGGAAAGCTCCTCAAATTAACCCATGATTAGGGATTAAACTCATGACAAAACAAGCCTTTGATTAAGTGGATTTTATTTAATGATATGATGATGAAGTGATTTTTAGGGTTTGTAAGACAACTTGAGGGGGACTTGTCCATTAACACTAGGGTTAGTCCTTCTTAACCAGTTAAGGAAGAATTAGAACCCTAATGCAAGGCCCAAGTTACAAGTGTGATGTCTTGATGATTATTAAGTGAATTGATTAAGAGATTTAAACACATGAAGGGTTTAACACTTAGGATTAAAGTTATACACTCCATCCTAATAGAAGGATGCAGGCATAAGCTTAATCACAAAGCCTTAAAGCCTTTAGGGTTTAGTCCCTGATTATGAGATGAGAGGAGAAGACTCAAAAGAGACACAAAGGTAAAACTATGAGGGGAGACTAATAAAAACCCTAACCATTGTCATTCTTGGTTGTTCCTAAGGTTTGTGAGGTTAACAAGAAAGATCTTCAAAGGAACCACCAGGAAGCAGATGAAAGGATCAGGAGAAGCAAAGTAACTTGCTTCATTTAAGAAGTCAAGTCACTTGAAGGAAGAAAGTGGGAGAAACAAGAATGAGCAAGCCCAATCTCAAACACATATAGAAATGCAGCAATGGATGCAAGAGAGATGAAAGGAAAAGTTATGAGAAGTGAAGGCAAATTCACTTCTCAAGTTACTTACCACCTGAAATGTTAGAAAGAAATGCAATGCAATGTAAAATGAAATGAAATGGTATGATGCTAAACAAAACCAGAAGCATGTTGATGATGAAAATGATGTTATGAGATGCTGCAAGCATGAGGCAAGGCATGGAGATGTTCATACAAGATCATGGATGCAAATGATGCAAGCTAAGGAGCATGAACAAGCATGGAAAGTTATGAAGCATACAAGGCAAATGACATAGCAAATATGTGATGCAATGATCAAACATGCTTCCTATGTGTCTTAAGATGTCAAATGAATCACAAAAATGCTTGGAATGCTAAGACAAGTCATGTTATGCAAGAAAATGCAAGAGGGATGCAAATGAAAGCCCAAATTAGGGTTTAAGGATCAAACATCAAACAAAAACCCAAAACAAAAGCAAACCCTAAGATAAAAAATGGAAAATGCCATCCTAAGAAAACCTAACCCTATACTAAACCAAGGTCCAAAGGGGAGGTCTCAACTCTAAACCAATCTCAAGTTATGAATTTTCTAAGTTATTAGGGTTTTTAGGGCTCTTAAAAAAAAGAAATGCCAATCAAATTGAAAATGAGGAAACAAATCATGGCCATTTAATCCTAGAAACTACATGCTAAACATAATGCAATGCAAGAAGAATCAATGTCCAACTCTTCATGAATAGGCAGAAATGAATTTTTGAACTTTGGATCAAAATAATGCACAAAAAATGATTTAATTCAATGGAAAATTCTCAAAGTGCATCAAGATCAAAAAAGAAATTTGGTTTGAAGGTTGGACAATGTTTCTAAATGTCTTAGAACATTTCATGAATTTTTTGGTGATTTTTAAATACCTATAAGTATTTTTAATTAATTAATTTCCATTAATCAATTAAAAATAATCTTTTAAATATTTAAAAATACTTTTTTAATGATAAAAAATAAAATAAAAATATTTTTGGGTCATAAAAATTAATAAAACTCAGAAGAAAAAGTTTCATAATTTTTATGCATTTTTTACTATTTTAAATTAAATATGCAATTTAAATGAAAAGAAAAGAATTAAAAATGAGAAAAATGGGAAGTAATCAGAAGGAGAGGCTGAGATGCGTTCTGGGCTTGGAAGCATTGACTTCGCGCCAGATCCAGTGGCCCACATTCAAACTGGGCTAAACTTAATTAATTAATAAAATTAAACCTAATTAAACTAATGACATGATCTGGACCATTGGATGCGCGCGGGAAAAGACTCAGTCAACCCATCCAACGCCTGAAATTCAAACTGGAAACCCTAACCCTAATTAGAAGTTAATGACTTTCAGGTCACCGGAGACGAGCTCCGGTCGTCTTCTCCGGTGACCTCCCTCCCTGAGAATTTCCAAAACCTTCCCTAGGTCAATTCTGGAGCTCTAAAGCTCCAGATTTGTTCCTCTCACTCTCCTAAACTCAACCCCACCCTCATTTCTCATTTATTTCCAGCCATGATCATGAATCGAAGCAAAGAACAAAAACGGCCAAAATTTCAGACAAGCAATACAACTTCATTTCTCAACCATTTTCAATAATTTTTAGTTCAGGGTGATCAGTGAAGCATACTTAATCAATTAGAAACAATAAAAAGAGGTCCTGGAAAAGTTAATTCGAAAGGCTACCTGAGATGGAGCTTTCACCCTTTGAGCTTGCTGGCTGCTTTCTTGGTGCAAAAAGCTTCTAATGACCTTCCTGATGAGTTTGCAATGCTTGGATAACTTTGAATGTGGCTGGTTTGGGGGTTGGCACCTCAACTGGTCAGAAATCGTATCTAGCTTGTGGTGTGTTCTTGGCTGTTTTGATGGGTGGTTTTGGGTCAGTGGATGATCCAGAGATGAATGGTGGTGTTTGTTTGATGGTTGAGTGGTTGAGTTGGGAGAAACGAAAGCTTTTGCAAGAGGGAGAGTTTTTGTGAATTGTGAGTTCTGGTGAGTTTCAGCCTTGCCTCTTGTTGTGTTTTGCTAGCATTTGATCCACATAAACAAATCCCATTGGTCAGATGATGTGACTTGTGCTTTATTGATTGGTATGGTGCTTTTTGCAAATTGTCAACTTTGTGTAAGGAGGGCATGGGCTACATTGCTAGCTTGGTACAAAAGGCTTGTCTTGCGCAGCATGGTGAGGGGAGAGGGCTAGGGTGGTTCAGCATCCAAGGCAGCAAGTGGATGAAGTGTTATGATGGCTTTTGCAAGTTGGCTTCCTTTGGTTCTCATGGAAAGATTTTGCTCCAAAGGCCATACAAACATGTGATTCCTTTGGTTCAATCTGAACTTTAGGACTTGTGTGATGCTTGTGTAATGGTTTGATACCAATTAGAAGTCACAAATGCCTTTGGTACAAGATTTTGCAAATTTTCCATTTGGTGCATAACTTGAATTTTAGTGATTTTAGCCAACTTTGATGCACCATAACTTTTGATCCAAAATGAATTAGGTCATGTTCTTGTACTTTTTGAAAAGGGAAAGATGAGATCTACAACTTTCATGACCAAAGTTTTTCCATTTGAAGCATTTTTGGATCAATAATCAAGGCTTGAAAAATGACCTAAAATGAAGCATTCTTGAAAAGTCAACTATGCCCAAAAAGTCAACATTTGCAAAAACCCTAAATTCTTGATTTTTATGAACTTCAACCTTCTTCCATGACCAAATAAAGATCATATACACTCAAAAATGATGAAGATCACCCATTGGTTGGGTCATTGGGGGCCTCAGATGCCCTGATTTTGCACTGACTTGTCTGAAAAGTCAACTCTTGATCAGATGACTTCCCCATGGAATTTCTTCATAAAAATTGATATGCATACTCCCTATACCATATAGAGACCAATGGAAACAAGAATGACCAAAAAATTTGGAGTTATGGCCTCTGAAACCAAAACCCTAATTTTAGGTCAACTGTGCAGTCAATCCTGGCTCTGCATCCACCCAAACCTTAGTTCTTGTGATTCCTTTGAAATCTTGACTTTGAGAGGATGTAATATGATATAAGAACTCACATGGACCCCTTTGAAGTGATTGGTGACCTTTGGAGTGGCTCAAGAAGCTTTGGGATTGCTCAGATCACAAACCCTAGGTGCAGATGCCTTAGAAACTATGCAGTGTATCAAAAATGAGATGTGAGATGATATGATTGTGTTTATGCATATGAGATGATCACAAGCCATGGTGTGAATGGTTGAGGGCAAATTTGGGGTGTTTACACTAAGGATAGGGTTAATTCTTCTTTGAGGTTCTCTAGAGGTTTTGTAATTGTCTTCTAGCATAATACGATGCATGCAGATTGATGGACATATTCCTTTTATATCGGAAATGTTATAACCTAATGCAGTCAGATACTTCCTTAGGACGTCTAATAATTTCTTAGTTTCGAGTTGTCCTAGGTCGGCATTAACTATTACTAGTTTGTTAAGTTCGGTGTCTAGGAATTTGTATCTTAGGTTTTTAGGTAAGGTTTTCAGTTCTAAAGTTGGTTTTTTTGGTCCTGGCATATTATCAGGTGTAAGTGCTAAACTTTCACTTAGACTGTCATCTTTATATGGTTCACGCCAGTTGTCCTCTTCGAAGATTGGTGGGATTTGTATCTTCATAATTTCAGAGTATGTGGTTTGTTCTGCCTCCATCTTTCTTACGCACTCGTCTATTACGTCAATCAAATAACAAGTGTCATCCATGGATGGTGCTTGTAAGAATTGAGTAAGGATGCATTCCACTTTTTCCTCTCCCACTTCGAAGGTTAGTTTTCCGTTCTTTACGTCAATTACGTCAATTATAGTTCCTAGACCAAAGGGATTCAACATCATTGGAACCAAATGGGTATTCAGAAACAAGCTCAATGAACAAGGTGAAGTTTTCATAAACAAAGCACGGCTGGTTGCACAAGGTTATAGTCAGCAAGAAGGTAGACTATACAGAAACCTTTTCGCCAGTTGCAAGGTTAGAATCTATCAGACTTTTAATTTCTTTTGTTGTAAATCTTGACATCACTCTTTATCAGATGGATGTTAAGAGTGCTTTTTTAAATGGTTATATTGATGAAGAAGTTTATGTGCACCAACCTCCTAGTTTTGAAAACTCTAAATTTCCATAACATGTTTACAAATTGAAAAAAATCTTTATATGGTCTGAAACAAGCTCCCAAAGCTTGGTATGAAAAACTAAGCAATTTTCTTCTGGAAAATAACTTTACCATAGGGAAAGTGGATACAACTTTATTCTGCAAAACATTTAAAAAGGATATTTTGATCTTTCAAATTTATGTAGATGATATTATTATTGGTTCTACTAAAAGTACCTTGGGAAAGTAATTTGCTAAGTCTATGCAGGCAGAATTTGAAATGAGCCTGATGGAAGAATTGAAGTTCTTTCTGGGAATTCAAATAAACCAAATATCAGAAGGAACATATATTCATCAAAGCAAATATGTCAAAGAAATTTTGAAGAAATTTGACATGTCATAAAGTAAGCTTTCCAAAACTCCAATGCATCCCACATGTATTCTGGAGAAGGAAGAGGTAAGTAAGAAAGTAGATCAGAAGATCTACAGAGGTATGATTGGCTCTCTTGTTTACTTAACTGTCTCAAGACCAGATATTTTGTCTAGTGTTTGTTTATGTGATAGATTCCAATCAGATCCTAGAAAGACTCACTTAACAATTGTTAAGAGAATCTTCAGGTATTTGAAAGATACTACTAACCTTGGCTTATGCTACAGAAAGTCCAGAGAATATAACCTTGTAGGGTACTATGATGCTGATTTTGATAGAGACAGAATAGAAAGAAAAAGTTCTTCTAGAAGTTGTCAATTTCTGGGAGACAACCTAATATCCTGTTCCAGCAAAAGGAAATCAATCATCACACTCTTAACTGCTAAAGCATAATACATAGCAGCAACTGGTTGCAGTACTCAGATGCTCTGGATGAAAAATCAACTTGAGGATTTCAACATTTATGAGAGTAACATTCATATCCTCTGTGATAATACTTCTGCTATCTGTCTTTCTAAAAATCCTATTTTACATTCTCGAGATAAACATATAGAAGTTAAACATCACTTCATTAGGGACTATACTCGGAAGGGGATATTATTTTTAAAATTTATAAATACATACTATCAATGGGCTGACATCTTTACAAAACCCCTTACTGAAGTTAGATTTAATTTCATTCTTACTAATCTCAGTATGGAGTTATGTCCAGAATAACAATGTTTAAATCCATATATTTAACTCTCAGAATCTTTGTTATATATTATCTTCTGATCAACAGTACTTCTTTTGTTAGAAAGAAAATTGTTTCAGAAGTTTTTCTTTTTTATCTGACTGTCTACTTCTTAGACTTTTGCGTTAAGAAAATAACATGTAGATCATTACATCAACATCTGTCAATGAAGCTCTGAGGTGTCATCATAATTAGAATACGTGTTCAAACTCTGAGGATGGACAGAAGATGCATTCTAGCTCTTGGACAGCTGTCCTCTGAAGACGAATATGTGCTCAAATTCTGAGAAACTGAAACGGCTAAAAATACAACATTGAGATAAGAGCCACGTTGGTAACTGTTTCAAATATTTTAAGCCACTCCCTTATTAGAATTCATTTAATGTTGATAATCATGATGTTTTTGCATAATTGTTTTCCACTAATTTCATTTTTTTTACCGTTTCAAAACTCACTATTTATATGAGTGTTTTTACCTCACTTATACTTTTCACACTTTCACTTTCACCTTCACTTTCACTTTCACTCTCTTGTTTCTATTTTCACTGTATTCACTGCATTCTTGCTCCAAACCTTAATCTTGGTAACCAATGGCTTCCTCCTCTTATGACGTTAAACAAGCTTCTTCTCAACAAGATTCAGTTACTCAAACCTCAGAAGAACACCACGCCTCACCAGTCAGAACACTTCTCACTCCTGTAGATAAACTTGAAGATCTTTGTGAGTTACTTGTTGATTTTGAAAGTTTGAAGGATAATGGGTTTGATTTAATGCCCGGAGTCACAGCTCAAGGCTGGGAAAAGTACTTTGACCGTCTGATGAGTCCAACTTTTCCTAAGTTGGTACAGGAATTTTGGATTTTTGCTACTGCTACCCACACTCAAGTAACTTCTTATGTTCTAGGTAAGAAGATTGTCATCATGGAAGATCATATTGCCAGACTGATACAATCTGATGGAACTGGAATCAAGTGGAGTGAAATGGATAAACTTTCTGATACTTCCATCATCTCAAAAAATTTCACAACTGGACAACCCTCAAACAAAATCAAAGATGGGAAGAGTCATCTGAGAATTTAGGCCAAGATCATTCGGGGTTGCATCAGCCAAAAATAAGGTCAGTCTTGCACACTCATTGTTCAACCATCTGAAGAATAGTGTGAAGGAAATTAGAGAAGGAGAGAAGACTAAGATAGATTGGATTTCACTGGGTAGGCTTATTTCAGTCATTCTGATTGAAATTAAGCTTATAGATCATCTGGATGAAGCTCATCAGATTGAAATTCTAGAAACAGATGATGGAAAGCCCCTGGATACAAAGAATCTGAAGAAGATGAAGTTCATAGAGACCATCAAGAAGGATCCCGTTTTGTATTCTAGAGACATTATCACAACCAGGAAGATTCCTCTGAAGGATTTTCCTCTGTTCTCTGCTGATACTCCACTAGAAGTTGTTGTCAGACACTTGGAATCTTGCAATCTTGATGAAGTTGATCCTCTTTTCAATCCTGAAGAAATTAGAAGATCGGCTCCAGAAGTTGCTACCAAGAAGAACAAGAAAAGGAAAGCTTCTGAAGGAACCTCTCAGAAGACACCAAAGATAGAAAGAATGAAAGGTACTTCCTCTTCCCCATCTTATTTTATTTCTGTTGTAGAATCTGTAACAATAACAACATCTGAAAACCCTTCTGATACCACTCCTTCTGTCACTCCTATAATTTGTGAAATCCCTGTCTCTAATATTTCTCAATAAGAACTTCCTCAATCCTCTGAGAATATCCCTCTACCATAATACGCTCAACCAGAAACTACCACACAATCTGAAACAAATCCATTCCAAACTTCTCAACGTGAAAACCCTCCTTCATCTCCAAAACCCTCTAAACCAAACTCACCAAAAACTCTAGCTGACTTTGATATGCCTATTAATCCAACACCTCCCTTTGATCTAAACACTTCAACCTTTGTTGAAACCCACCCAGAACTTCAACAAGTTCTCTCTAACATCGATGTTTTCCCTTTTTTGTTGATGCCTCTCAAGCACAAACCTATAATCCACCTCCACCACCTTCTACTCAACAGATTCCTGGAATCAACTACCCCTTAAACTCTGACTATCCAAGACTTATTTTTGACTTATCTCCCATATGTGAAGAATCATTATCTTTGTATGAATCAACACTTCCTAAAACTCCCACTTACATTACCATTCCAGATAGTCCCTCTCCAACCAATGAACCTGAAGACCCACTTAGAACATTCATTGATGTAGAAGCCCTACAAAAACTCTCACCTATCTCAAACAAAACTACTATACCAAAACCAAAACCTAAACCAACCAAATTAGATGTTGGTACATTGTTGTGGGCTTTCGAAGCAGAAATGAAATGCAGGATGGAAGATCTGAAGACTGCTTGTGCAGAAAATCTTGACCCTACTGCTTCTGACTTTCTCTGGACAAAATTCAGAAAGTGGTTTAATTTTGAAACCAAGACGTTGAAAGATATCTACTATGATATTGCTCAGCATAATTTTTGTGACAGTCTGAAAGAAATTGTGATAAACTTGGAGAAGAAGAAAACCCATCTTCTGGATGATAAACCTTGGAAGAACTAGAACCAAAGGAGTCAACCTCTGCATTTCAATTGGTTATCGTTCCTTCTGCTAAAGATAAAAGAAAAGAAGTTTTTGAAGAACCTTCTGCTGAAGAACCCTCTATAGAAACTTCTACTCAAGCTACTACAATTGTTGAAGAATTTCCCCCAACATCTTTGTTTCTGAATACTCTGGATAAGCAAGATGAGACAAATGCTGAACTCAAGACAATGATTGGGAAACAAGTTGAATCAACTTCTTAGATCAAGTCTCTTCTAGAAGCATTGGTCACCAAGATTAACCTCCAACCTTGATCATCTTAATTGTTGTTTTTGTTGCTTATTTTCTTGTTGTTTTGTTTGCATCTCATGTTCTCAATTTTCTTTGATTAATGAAGTGTCGCTCCCACCAAATGAGATTAACTCAAATAGGGTACAGACGCGAACGGTCGGTGAAAGAGAACATGAAGATGAACTGAAAAGAGTCGCCAGCTAGACATTTTTATCCCGAAGGAAAGGTAATGCTGCATAAACCTAAGAAAAGATGGATAAGACGGTTGCGAACCAGAGAAACTGAGAAAGGGGGTTGGTTACAACCTGGGAAGGTATTAGCACCCAGATTGTCCGCCGTACTCGACGGGATCCACACTTGAAAGATTTGTGTTTAAAGGGGGAGTGTCAGTGTTATTTTGTGTGCAAAGAGCTGGAAAAGAAAGCAAGTGTCAGTGCTGGAAAAAGTGTGAAGTGAAATGAAAGAGTGTCAGTGTAAGAAAAGAGTGTGAAGCTCAAGACTATGAGGCTCAAAGAATAATGCTGGAAAAGGGGGGGAATATACAGAGACTTTTGTTCGATAACTGTTAAGTTATGCCTACGTATCCTCTCGTGCAATGAGGAAGTCAGAACACCGTAGTTCGACTCAAAGATACTGAAAGATAAATTGACTTGTGAACTGCTTACTTGTCTATGCTCAAGTGTATGACCCGTCTGGCTCAGGTTCTAACTGTCTTGCATTAGACGGAAGAAGCGAGTTCTCGTTTGTGAGTGAAGATGATGAGAAAAGAATCCCGGAGGAGACGATTATTGTTTGTTTTTGATATTTTCAATCTTTTATTGCTTTTTTGTGTTTGTCATAAGAAAATGAGCTTAAGCCTAAACCAAAGGTTAGTAAACTCATCACATCTTTCCTCTGATTAGGGGTAATGAGAATACCATAAGTGTGAAGTAAGCACCTCACACTTAATCACCATGATGTAGGATTAAGATCATTAACCTACTTGCATTTATTTAGATGTTTTTTTGGAGTTTTTGTTTAGTGTTAAGTAATGAGTTTAATCCATAATCAAGGATTTAATGGACCCATTACACCATCCTATTAGAAGGATGATAGATGAGAACATTTAAGCTGAGAAAGGCTCCTCAACTTAATCCATGATTAGGGATTAACCTCACGACAAAACAAAGCCTTTATTAGAGTGGATTTTAGTTAATGATGAGATTAAAAAAATGTATTTTAGGGTTTGTAAGACAACTTTGAGGGGGACTTGTCCATTAACACTAGGGTTAGTCCTTCTTAACCAATTAAGGAAGAATTAGAACCCTAATGTAAGGCCCAAGTTACAAGCTTGATGTCTTAGTGATTATTAAGTGAATTGATTAAAGGATTTAAACACATTAAGGGTTTAACACTTAGGATTAAAGTTATACACTCCATCCTAATAGAAGGATACAGGCATAACCTTAATCACAAAGCCTTAAAACCTTTAAGGTTTAGTCCTTGATTAAGAGATGAGAAGAGAAGAGAAGACTCAAAAGATGACACAAAGGTAGAAACTAATGAGGGACTAATCAAACTCTAATTGTGATCATGCTTGGGTGTTCCTAGGGTTTATGAAGCTTGCAAGATATCTTCAAGGATAAGCCACCAAGGGAGAAGCAGGATGAATGAAGGAGAATCAGAAAGAAGCAAGTCAACTTACTTCACTTAAGAAGATAAGTTGCTTGAAGAAAGAAGGTGAGGAAGGAACATGAATGAGCAAGCTCACTCTAATACAAGAGTAGAATGCAGCAATGAATGCATAAGAGATATGAGAAGAGATTGTGAGAAGTGAAGGCAAATTCACTTCTCAAACACTTACCACCTGAAAAGTTAGCAAAAGGAGATGAAATGAAATAAAAATGAAATGCAAAGAGGCAAACCAAAATCAGAAGCATGTTCGTGATGCAAATGATGTTATGAGATGGTATGAAAACATGTCAAGTGATGTGGATGATCATACAAGCAATGAGGATGCAAATGAAACATGAAAGGAGGCATGAAAGTTCATGAATGCATATGACATAAAATGAAAACAAAAGCATGGAAAATGGATGATGCAATGATCAAACATGATTCTAATATGTCCTAAGATGTCTTGTATGTCATGTGGATGCACAAAATGTCATGGCAAGTTCATGTATGCAAGCATATGAAGAATGAATGCAAATGAAGGCAAAGATTAGGGTTTACATACAATATGCAATGCAAAATTCAAAATCAGAAGCAAAACATGAGATAAAAAAATTGAAAATGGAATCAAAGGGACCCTAAACCTATACAAGTTCACTGCCCAAAGGGGAAAGTCAGAAGCTAAACCCTAAAGGACTTATGATTTTTCTAAGTTTCTAAGGTTTTAAGGGTGATCCTAAAGGGAAAATGCCAAACAAATTAAAAATGCAAGATAAAAATGGAAAAAAAATGTTTTTAGAAGCTTGAAAGTATGCATAACACAATGCAAAAAGAACCATTCACAAACTCAACTTGGATCAAAAGTTATGAATTTTTGAAGTAATAGGGTTAAAAATATTCAAATTGAAGAACCCTAATTCAAAGGAAAATTGTCAAAGTGTGATCAAAACCAAAAAGAAATTTGTCTTGTGAGTTTGTAAATGTTTCTAAATGTCTTAAAATGCTCTCTGAATTTTTTTGTGATTTTTGGAAACCGAAATGCTATTTTAATCAATTATAAACATTTAAATTATTTTTAAAATGTTTTAAAAATGCAAAAAATAAAATAAAAAATGTTTTTATGTCAAGAAAATTAATTAAAGTCAGCATGCAAAAAATAAATATTTTTGAGATTTTCTAGCTATTTTAAAATAAATATGCAAAACAAATAAGAAAAATATGAATTAAAATTGAATTTAATGGAAAGTCAACAGATCAAAGTGCCAGTATTCAAATTAAACACGCGGGAGCTGACTTGCGCGCATCTGGACGGCTGAGGTTTAAACTGGGAAAATTAAAACTAATCCTAATTAATTAAAATTAGGGCTAAGTGACAAATCCTGACCCTATAAAACGCGCGCGAATCCTGATCCAACGTCCCACATTCAAACTCAGCTAACCCTAACCACAAACCCTAATTACTTTCAGGTGGCCGGAAATGACCTTCGGTCATCTTCTCCGGCCACACCCTTCCCTGAGAAATGCTATCTCACTCCCCTGGCCATGCCTAACCCCCCAAATCTCCAGAAATGATCCCCAAACCCCATAGAACAAGAATCTAGCATCATATTTCATTTATCTTTCATCAAAATCAAGATTCGAACAAAAACATAAAAGTGGACAAAATTTCAGAACATGCATACACACTCATCTCTCCACCATTTTCAGTGATTCAAAGCTTAACATGATCAGGGCAACACACTCTATCATTCTATAACAAGAAATTACATTTCTGGAAAATTTGTTCTTGAGGTTACCTGAACTGGAGCTTTCACCTTTGGAGCTTTCTGACCAGTTCTTTGCTTCAAATCACCTCCATTGATCCCCCTGAAGAGTTTGCAATGCTTGGTTGGAATTTATATGGCCTCTATGTGAAGTTTGCTGAAGTTCAGTTCAAGGAGGGGCCAAAATCGTGTTTTTGATTTGGAGTGTTTCAGGTTGTTTCAAGGGGTGGGAAATGATCAGTGGATCATGGTGAGTTGTTCTATGGAATTTGTTTTGATGTTTGTGGCTTGTGTGATCAGTTTCGAAGAAAAATGCAAAGAGGGGAGTTTTGGTGAATGCTGAGTTGTGGGAGGATTCAGCTTGTGTTTTTGTGTAAAATGGTTTGCTTGAGGTCCACATAACATGTTCTGATTGGGTAGAGAGTTGTTGTGGAGCAGTTTGATTGGTATGGCTCAATTTGCATAAAGTCAACAAAGTTGTCCTTGGAGGTATGGGCTCATGGCAGGCCAAGGACAAGGGCATGTCCTGCGCAGCTAGCTTTAGGGAGGTCCATGGAATTCAAATTTTGTAGTTGGCTCAAGTGGATGTCAAGATTTGGGGCATTTTGCAATTTGTGAAGGTTTTGGCCCCTTTTGAAATACTTGATGATCAAGGTATGAAACTTGAGAATTCTTTGGGAAATTATGAATTATAGGTCATGTATGATATTTGTGTAATGGTTAGAAGTCACTTAGAGGTCACATTTTGCCTTGGTATGAGTTTTTGCAAGTTTCCCTCTTTGGTACATAAGTGAAATTTAGTGATTTTTCCCAACTTTGCAAGGCCATAACTTGAGTTCTATGATGAATTAGATCAAGTTCTTGTACTTTTTGAAAAGGGAATGATCCAATCTACAACTTTCATGACCAAGAATTTTTCATTTGAAGCATTTTTGAATCAAAAAGAGGAGGTTGAAAAACTTTCCCAAAATGGCAAGTTTGCATTACAAGTCACTTTCCCAAAATGGCAACTTTGCAAATGGCTTGAGATTCTTCAATTTTGTGAACATCTAACTTCTTCTAAGATCAAATAAAGATCATATACACCCAAAATGATGGAGAAGACCCTTTGGTTGGGTGATTGAGGGCCTCAGATGCCCTGATTTTGCACTGACTTGTTCAAGAAGTCATTTATTGATCAGATGCCTTCCCCATTGAATTTCTTCATGAAAATTGGTATGTATGATCCTTATATCATATAGAGACCAATAGAATCAAGAATGACCAAAAAATTTGGAGTCATGGCCTTTGAAACCAAAACCCTAATTTTAGGTCATCTGTGTAGTTAAACCTGGCTCTGCTTCCATGCCTTTCTCAATTCTTGTGATTTTCTGACTTCCTTGACCTTGGTAGGATATAATATGATGCTTGAACATACATGGACCCTCTTGAGATGATTGAAGAACTTTGGAGTGGCTCAGATAGCCCATGGATTGCTCAGATCACAAACCCTAGATGCAGGTGACTTTGAACCAATGCAGTGAAGTAAAAATGCAATATGAGATGATATGATTGAACTAATGCAAATGGAAAGATAACAAGCCATAATGTGAACTTATTGAGGGAAAATTTGGGGTGTTTACATGAAGATCTTTTGTTTTGGTTGTGTTTACTTCAATCTTTTTTCTGATTATCCGCTTTTTGAATTATGACAAAAAGGAGGAGAACGTAAACTATTTTGTTCCATATCAGTCTACCAAGGCTAAACCTCAAACATCCTAATATTCTGATAAAATTGTCTAAATTTCTTAAGAACAGGATAAGTAATTAACTCATGGGGAGCGTAAGCCACACGAACTTCTCATAAGAAATTTCTGAAGAAACATCTCATAATTATAAAGGGAGTTTCTCTAACTTTTGTTTCTTTTTGTTCTTAATCAAAATAGTGTTTTATCATCATCAAAAAGGGGGAGATTGTTAGAACAAGATTTGATTCTACTTATCTTTAATAGTTTTGATGATAACAATATTTATAAGAACAAAATATATCACTTAAAATTATCTTCTATGTGCATGACAGAAGTTCTTATGATAAGTAAAAAGCTAAAGGGACTCGCATCTTCTACAGCGAAATAAGTGAAGCGTATTAATCAAAGAAAATATGATATCAAAAAAAATAAGAACCAGGTCTTAGTGATTGTATTCGATGTTTTGAATAGTGGATTAAGACCTCATTGAGAGAGGAGAAATCACCGTGGTGGGTGGACTGGATGTAGTTTGAGTTCAAACGAACCAGGATAAATCAAAGTGTCATTTGCTTTCATTGTTTTTGAAAACCCAATTCTAACCCCCCCCCCCTTCCTTGTGTTTTTGCACCTTCAATTGGCATCATAGCTCTAGGTTCAGAGCAATGCACTTAACTGTGTCAGAAAAAGATCCAGAAGATAAACATAATGGTAGATTCAGTCAATAACAACAATGATTATCAAAATGACAAGATCAATAGAAAACCTCATGTGTTCAATGGCAACAAATTTGACTACTGGAAGGATGTTTTGGAGAGTTTCTTTCTGGCTCTGGATGGAGATCTCTGGGATATGGTGACTGGTGGATACATTCATCCTGTTGGAGCAGATGGTCAGAAGATTGAAAGAAAGAATATGATGGCTCTACAGAAGAAGGAATTCAAAAACCATCACAAATCCAGAACCATACTTCTGAGTACTATTTCATATACATTATATGAGAAGATTACAAACAGAGAATCAACCAAACACATGTTCGAATCTCTGAGGATGATACATGAAGGCAAAACTCAAGTCAAGGAGACAAAAGCTCTGGCTCTTATCCAGAAGTATGAAGCATTCAAGATGGAAGAAGATGAAACAATTGAGAAGATGTTCTCAAGGTTTCAAATTCTTGTTGTTGGACTAAAAGTTCTAGACAAGGGATACTCAACAGCAGATCATGTGAAGAATATCATTAGAAGCTTGCCAAAGGCTTGGAGACCCATGGTCACTGCTCTTAAGCTGTCAAAGAATATGAATGAAATATCTCATGAAGAACTGATCAGCTCACTGAAGAGTCATGAGATAGAACTAGAAGAAGATGAACCCCAGAAGAAAGGTAAATTTGTTGCTCTTAAATCTAACAAATCTAAATCTAAATCTTTGTAGGCAGAAGAAGAAAGTTCTAGAGGCTCATCAGAAGAAGACGAACTATCACTTCTTTCCAGAAGAGTTTAACAACTGTGGAAGCATCATCAGAAGAAGTTTAGGAATCCCAGAAGATCAAGAAATCACTATGAATCATCCTCTGGCTACAAAAAGTCCAAAATCAAAGAAGTAGTTTGCTATGAATGCAAGAAACTTGGACACTACAAGATTGATTGTTCAAAACTTCAGAAAGAGAAGCCCGGAAAGAAGTTCAACAAAGAGAAGAAGAAAAGTCTCATGGCCAAATGGGACGACTCAGAATCTTCTGAAGATGAATCAGAGTCAGAAGATGAACATGCCAACATTGCATTAATGGCAAAGATACTAGAAGATGTCAACTTATCAGAATTAGAATCAGATTCTGATACAGAAGAGGTATTCTCTAAACTTACTAGATCTCAATTAGAACATAGCCTCTCAAAAATTCTTGAAAAGTATCAGAAACTCCAATTCAAATACAAAGACCTGAAACATAGTCTAGTATCTGAATCGAAGGAAATCAGAAAACTGAAGTCAGAAAACTCTAAACTAAAAGAAAATATTTTAGAATGAAAAATTTCCTTTGAAAATTTTAAAGCTCAGATGGAATCTGAATCAGAAGTTTTACCAAGTTCTGTTAGTATCATAAAACTATATGATTACAGTTTTCAAAATTTTTAGCTAAAAAAATAGATAGAAGCAAAATTGCCACAATGATCTATGGAGTTAGCAGAAACAGTAGAAGAGGTATAGGTTATGTGAAAACCAAGGGAGAAGAACCAATAAAGTTTAAGCAGGTTAATGATATGACTATAAAAGTCAACACTCCTTTAAGTTCGAACTTCACCTATGGTCATAATCATTATCTGAAATATACTAGTGTGTCATCCTATTCTACAAGTTCTGATGAGAAACTCAAACTCAATCAGAAGTTTGTAAAGTCTAACAAACAAGGACCCAAAAAGATATGGGTACCCAAAGATAAAATTGTGTATGTTGAAGATGTCTTTAACAGCCATATTGAAACACCAATCTTGGTACTTGGACTCTGGATGCTCGCGATAAATGACGGGAAGAAAATATATGTTCCAAAGTCTTGAGCTAAAAGCTGGAGGCTACGTAGGCTTCAGAGGCAATCAAAAAGGAAAAATCATTGGCTCTGGAACTATTGGTAACGGTACACTTCCCTCTATCTCTAATGTTCTGTTAGTAAAAGGATTAATACATAACTTGTTATCTATAACTCAATTAAGTGATAACGGTTATGATATAATCTTCAGTCACAAGTTCTGTAAGTCTTTTATTCAGGAAGATGGAACAATCCTGTTTAGTGGAAAGAGAAAGAACAACATCTATAAAATAAAACTTTCTGAACTGAAAAGTCAGAATGTAAAATGCCTGATGTCTGTGGATAACGAGCAATGGGTCTGGCATAGAAGACTAGGACATGTTAATATGAGAAGATTGTCTCAGATTAACAAACTCAATTTGGTCAGAGGACTTCCAAATTTGAAGTTCAACTCAGAAGCTCTGTGTGAAGCATGTCAGAAAGGCAAATTTTCTAAGCCTGCTTTTAAATCCAAAAATGTTGTTTCTTCCTCTAGACCATTAGAACTTCTGCACATTGATCTGTTTGGACCTGTGAAAACTGCCTCAATCAGTGGTAAGAAGTATGGATTAATGATCGTAGATGACTATAGCATATGGACATGGGTAAATTTTCTTAGACACAAGGATGAGTCAATTGTTGTATTTTCTAACTTCTGTAAACAAGTCCAAAATGAAAAAGAGTTTAGAATTGTCAAAGTCTGAAGTGATCATGGTGGAGAGTTTGAAAACAAAAAATTGGAATTATTTCTTAATGAAAATGGAATCTCTCAGAAAGGGTCAACCTCTGCATTTTAGCTGGTTATCGTTCCTTCTGCTGAAGATAAAGGAAAAGAAGGTGTTGAAGAACTGTTAGAACAATTTTGATTCTAATCCTCTAATTGTTTTGATGATAATAATTATTCTTCTATAAGAATAGAAGTTCTAATATATGTTGAAATTAACTTCTTTAATTATGAATTGTAGAAGTTCTTAAAAGGAAGTTATTAAAAAGAAAACTTATTGGAATAGAAGCAGTCATGTGCTCTTATGTAGAAGATATATGAGTTAAAAAGAATCTCTCATTTAAAGATTTCATTAAAGCTGCGTACCCAAATTGATATACTCTGATTCATGCCTAGAAGATTGTGATTCTCTCATTAAATCTTAATTAAAGAAAATCTAAATAAATGCTTGGGACAAGTATCTCTTATTTTGGAATGAGTTTATGGTATTAAATTATATCCAAATCAAGCTCTAGATGTTCCCAACGACTATATTATTCAAGCACTATATAAAGGAATCAAACTGAAGATTTGTTTTTCTGGCTCTCACAACATATCCTCATAATCTTTCATATTGCTCTAAATATTTGTAACAAATCACTTTGTGATTAAAGCTTATTAGAAGCAATTTAGTTACTTCATTTTATCTTTGTAAAAGATACGTTCAATTTCCTTGAGTGACTAGTTTAAGTCAGTAGACTCAAGAAGACATTGACAGTAGGTCTTTGTGTGTATTCAAATTTGAATAGTGGATTAAGACCTCGCTGATAGAGGCAAAATCACCTTGGCGGGTGGACTGGATGTAGTTTGAGTTCAAACGAACCAGGATAAATCAAAGTGTTTCTAAAGTCATGTTTTATTAGTTATTGAAAACCCAATTCCAACCCCCCTTCCTTGTGTTTTGTGTCCCTTCAAGAACCTTCTGCTGAAGAACCCTCTATAGAAACTTCTACTCAAGTCACTGCAATTGTTAAAGAATTTCCCCAAACATCTTTGTTTCTAAAGAGTCTGGATGAACTGAAGAAAGAAAATGAGTCTGTTAAGAAGAGGTTGGATAAGCAAGATGAGACAAATATTGAACTCAAGACAATGATTGGGCAACAAGTTGAATCAACTTCTCAGATCAAGTCTCTTCGGGAAGCATTGGTCACCAATATTAACCCCCAACCTTGATCATCTTAATTGTTGTTTCTGTTGCTTATTTTCTTGTTGTTTTTCTTGCATCTCATGTTCTCAATCTTTTTGATTAATGAAAATCTTCTGTTTTGGTTGTGTTTCTTTCAATCTTTTTTCTGATTATCCTTTTTTTGAATTATGACAAAAAGGGGGAGAACGTAAACTTTTTTGTTCCATAACAGTCTACCAAGGCTAAACCTCAAACATCCTAATATTTTGATAAAACTGTCTAAATTTCTTAAGAACAGGATAAGTAATTAACTCAGGGGGAGCGTAAGCTACAAGAACATCTCATAAGAAATTTCTGAAGAAACATCTCATCATTATAAAGGGAGTTTCTCTAACTTTTATTTCTTTTTGTTGTTAATAAAAATAGTGTTTTGTCATCATCAAAAAGGGGAGATTGTTAGAACAAGATTTGATTCTAGTTCTCTTTAATAGTTTTGATGATAACAATATTATAAGAATAAAATATAGCAATTAAAATTATCTTCTATGTGCAGGAAAAAAGTTCTTATGATAAGACAAAAGCTAAAGTGACTCACATCTTCTACAGCGAAATAAGTGAAGCGTATTACTCTAAGAAGATCTGATATCAAATAAAATAAGAAGTTCTCATCGTGTAAAGAACCAAGCTGCGAATTTTCATATATACTCTGATGCGAATTCAACATCTTCTGATTCTCCAAATCCTGCTCATTTATGAGAGAATCAAGAAATAACGGTTGGGAACAACATCTCTTATTTTTGGAAAGGTCTTTATGATATTTATCATGCATCCAAAAATGGCACCATATGTTTCCAACGGATCTCTTCATTAACAGTCTATAAAAAGGGATCAGTTTAAGAAATTGAAGCTCTTCCTTTTAAATGAATTCATACGATCAATTTCTTTCTTCTATTCTTAATTTTGTAAAAACTATCATTGTATGATAACTGCTTTTTGAAGCATTTTTGTTACAAACCTTGTAAAGAAAAATTTATTTTCCTTGAGTGACTAGTGTAATCAGTAGACTCAAGAAGAATTTGACTATAGGTCTTAGTGATTGTATTTGATATTTTAAATAGTGGAATAATACCTCGTTGAGAAAGGAGAAATCACCTTGGCAGGTGGACTGGATGTAGTTTGAGTTCAAATGAACTAGGATAAATCAAAGTGTCATTTGATTTCATTGTTTTTGAAAACCTAATTCCAACCCCCCTTCCTTTTGTTTTTGCACCTTTAGATAAGTCAAAACAAGTCTTGGATAGTCAGAGTTTAGGGGGTAGTTAATTCCAGGAATCTATTTAGTAGAAGGTGGTGGAGTTGGATTAGAGGTTTGAGCTTGAGAGGCAGCAACAAAAGAGGGAAAAACATCAATGTCAGAGAGAACTTGTTGAAGTTCTGGGTGGGTTTCAACAAAGGTTGAAGTCTTTAGATCAAAGGGAGGTTTTGGATCAATAGGCATATCAAAGTCAGCTAGAGTTTGTGGTGAGTGTGGTTCAGAGGGTTTTAGAGATGAATGGGGGTTTTCAGGTTGAGAAGTTTGGAATGGAATTGTTTCAGATTGTATGGTAGTTTCTTGTTGAGTTTATTGTGGTAGAGGGATATTCTTAGAGGATTGAGGAAGTTCTTGTTGAGGAATATTAGAGACAGGGATTTCAGAAGTTATAGGAGTGACAGAAGGGAAGGTATTATAAGGGTTTTTAGATGTTGTTATTGTTATGGATTCTACAACAGAAATAAAATCAGGTGGGGAAGAGGAAGTACCTTTCTTTCTTGCCATCTTTGGTGTCTTCTGAGAGGTTCCTTCAGAAGCTTTCCTTTTCTTGTTCTTCTTGGTAGCAACTTCTGGAGCGGGTCTTCTAAGTTCTTCAGGATTGAAAAGAGGATCAACTCCATCAAGCTTGCAAGATTCCAAGTATCTGACAACAACTTTTGGTGGAGTATCAGCAGAGAACAGAGGAAAATCCTTCAGAGGAGTCTTCTTAGTTGTGATAACATCTCTAGAATACACGTGGGATGCATTGGAGTTTTGGAAAGCTTAATTTCTGACATATCAAATTTCTTCAAAAGTTCTTTGACATATTTACTTTGATTAATATATGTTCCTTCTGATGTTTGGTTTATTTGAATTCCCAGAAAGAACTTCAATTATCCCATCAGGCTCATCTCAAATTCTGCCTGCATAGACTTAGCAAATTCCTTTCCCAATGTACTTTTAGTAGAACTAAAACTAATATCATCTACATAAATTTGACAGATCAAAATATCCTTTTTAAAGGTTTTGCAGAATAAAGTTGTGTCTACTTTCCCTCTGGTAAAGTTATTTTCCAGAAAAAAATGCTTAGTTTTTCATACCAAGCCCTGAGAGCTTGTTTCAGACCATATAAAGATTTTTTCAATTTGTAAACATGTTCTGGAAACTTAGAGTTTTCAAAACCAGGAGGTAGGTGCACATAAACTTCTTCATCAATATAACCATTTAAAAAATCAATCTTGACATCCATCTTATAAAGAGTGATATCATGATTTGCAGCAAAAGAAATTAAAATTCTGATAGATTCTAACCTTGTGACTGGTGCAAAGGTTTATGTATATTCTACTCCTTCTTGCTGACTATAACCTTGTGTAACCTGTCGTGCTTTATTTCTGACAACTTCACCTTGTTCATTGAGCTTGTTTCTGAATACCCATTTGGTTCCAATGATGTCGAATCCCGTTTGTCTAGGAACTAAATCCCATACGTCGTTTCTAGTGAATTGATATAGTTCTTCTTGCATAGCAAATATCCAATCATTTTCTGAAAGAGCTTCGTCAACAGAAGTTGGTTAAATCAATGACACAAGTCCCACTAAGGATTCTTCAGTGTTTCTGGAGGAGGATCTTGTTCTGATTGGATCATCTTTCTTTCCCAAAATTTTATCTTCTGGGTGATTCAACGTGCTTCTGGATTGTCTTTTATGACTGGGTTCTTCAGAATTTGTTGAGGTAGTTTGCTTGTCTTGTTATGTGGTTGGTTTTTCTTCAGAAGTTCTATCTTCATTGATTTGAATTTCTATATCTACGAGAGATTTATCCTACTTTGGTTTTTTAGGACCAAGCATATCATCAAATTTGACATAGATGGATTTTATCACAATTCGTGTTTTTGTATTGTAGACTCTGTATCATGAACGTTCAGAGTATCCTAAAATATAAAATTTGTGTGCCTTATAATCAAACTTGTTCAGAGGATCGTTAGTGTTCAGAATAAAGCAAGTACGTCCAAAAGGATGAAAATAAGAATTGTTGGGCTTTCTGTTCTTCCATAATTCATGAGTCTTTTCCATAATAGGTCTATAGAGATTTTATTCTGAATGTAGCATGTTGTATTTACTGCTTCTGCCCAAAGGTATTTATCCATGTTAGTCTCATTGATCATGGTTCTGGCCATCTCTTGCAATGTTCTGTTCTTACATTCTACAACTCCATTTTGTTGTGGAGTTCTAGGACAAGAGAAATTGTGAGAGATTCCAATTTCATTAAAAAAATTATTTAGCCAACTCCATTTTTTTGTTTTTAAACTCTCCACCATGATCACTTCTGACTTTGACAATTTTAAACTCTTTTTCGTTTTGGACTTGTTTACAAAAGTTAGAAAATACGGCAGTTGACTCATCCTTGTGTCTAAGAACCTTTACCCATGTCCATCTGCTATAGTCATCTATGATCACCAATCCATACTTCTTACCACTGATTAGGGCAGTTTTCACTGGTCCAAACAGATTAATGTGCAGAAGTTCTAATAGTCTAGAGGAAGAAACAACATTTTTGGATTTAAAAGCAGGTTTATAAAATTTGCCTTTCTGACATGCTTCACACAGAGCTTCTGAGTTGAACTTCAAATTTGGAAGTCCTTTGACCAAATTGAGTTTGTTAATCTGAGACAATCTTCTCATATTAACATGTCCCAATCTTTTGTGCCAGACCCATTGCTCGTTATCCACAGACATCAGGCATTTTACATTCTGACTTTTCAGTTCAAAAAGTTTTATTTTATAGATGTTGTTCTTTCTCTTTCCACTAAACAGGATTGTTCCATCTTTCTTACTAACAGCTTTACATAACTTTTAATTGAAGATTATATCATAACCGTTATCACTTAATTGACTCATGGATAACAAGTTATGCATTAATCCTTCTGTAGATGTTAAGAATTGGCAGAATTTTTGACAAACAAGAAGCTATGAACTTAGTTCAGGATGTCACACCAGATGTTGTGACATTAACAAACAAAGTAAAAGTTATAAACTTAGTTCAGGACATCGGGATGTCACACCAGATGTTGTGACATCACAAACCTGCTATCTGACTTAAATGATGCGTAACAGAAGTGATTAAATTTAGGAGAAAATATCTGGAATTAATTGTAAAAAGATAAGCACTCCAAGGTGCATCTTTAGGAAGCTTAGTTATCTGGTTCCAGTGTAACTGAATAACTAACTCACCTTGATTCAAGGAGATAACAAACTAACTCAACCTAATTCAAGGAGATGACTGTGGGATTTATCAAAGTCTGGATAATTTGCAAAAAGCCCACAAACCAAGCATCTATTTAAGGAACTGAAACACTCAAGAAAAGAGCACGAATTTAAGAAGACTATCAAGGGTGTTTGTAAAGCTAGCAGGTTTTAATTGTTAGTCACTTTATGAGCTTTTAAGCAATAAGTGAATTGTGTCTTGATTGAAACTTTTAAGTAAGATCAAGCTGGTGTGTCTGAAGTGTGACTTCAATTTTATTAATCATTGTAAAGATCACTGTGTGATTGAGGGGGAGTGAGTAGGTACTCATATCTAAGTAGAGTCTTAGGTAGAAATTGCCTTGGGTAGATATTAAGTGAAGGATTAAACTGATTGGTTTAACTCCATAATTAATATTACTTATATTGGATTTCCTTCCTGGCTTGGTAGCCCCCAGATGTAAGTGTGGAGATACACTAAACTGGGTTAACAATTTCCTATGTCATTTAATTTACTAGCTCATTAAATTTTGTTTAGGATTACAGTGTCTAAACATCTGGTTCGACATCACATATCTGATCCCAGAATATCACCTTCTACTAACAGAACATTAGATATAGAGGGAAGTGTATCGTTACCAATAGTTCCATAGCCAATGATTTTTCATTTTTGATTTCCTCCGAAGCCTATGTAGCCTCTAGCTTTTAGCTCAAGACTTTGGAACATATGTTTTCTTCTTGTCATGTGTCGCAAGCATCCATATTCCAGGTACCAAGATTGGTGTTTCAATCTGGCTGTTAAAGACATCTGCAACATACACAATTTTATCTTTGGGTACCCATATCTTTTTGGGTCCTTGTTTGTTAGACTTTACAAACTTCTGATTAAGTTTGAGTTTCTCATCAGAAACTGTAGAACATGATGACTCACAAGTATATTTCAGATCATGATTATGACCATAGGTGAAGTAAGAACTTAAAGGAGTGTTGACTTTTATAATCATATCATTAACATGTTTAAACTTTAGTGATTTTTCTCCTTTGGTTTTCACATAACCTATACCTCTTCTACCGTTTCTGCTAACTCCATAGATCATTGAGGCAATTTTGCTTCTATCTATGTTTTTAGCTAGAAGTTTTTGAAAACTGTAATCATATTATTTTATGATACTATCAGAACGTGGTAAAACTTCTGATTCAGATTCATTCTAAGCTTTAAGATTTTCAAAGGAAATTTTGCATTCTAAAATATTTTCTTTTAGCTCAGAGTTTTCTGACTTCAATTTTCTGATTTCCTCCGATTTAGATACTAGACTCTATTTCAGTTCTTTGTATTTGAATTGGAGTTTCTGATACTTTTCAAGAATTTCTGAGGGGCTATCTTCTAATTGGGATCTAGTAAGTTTAGATAATACCTCTTCTTTATCAGAATCTGATTCTGATTCTGTTAAGTTGAAATCTTCTAGTATCTTTTCCATTAATGCAATGTTGGCATGTTCATCTTCTGACTCTGATTCAGCATGAGAAGATTCTGAAGGTGCGCAAAACACAAGGAAGGGGGGTTGGAATTGGGTTTTCTTTAGCAACTAAAAACAACTTCTAATGACAAGTTAATTTATCCTGGTTCGTTTGAACTCAAACTACGTCCAGTCCACCCGCCAAGATGATTTTGCCTCTACTGAGGTTTTAATCCACTATTCAACAAATGAATACACACACTGACCTATAGTCAATGTCCTCTTGAGTCTTCTGACTGAAACTAGTCACTCAAGGAATATTACTCAACTATTACAATGATAATAATATAGTAACTAATTTGCTTCTTATCAAGCTAAGATCACTACGTGATTGTTACAATATTTTAGCACAAAATGATTCAAATTTTTTGCTCGTGAGTGTATTGACTTCAATTCTTCAATTTGATTCCTTTATATAGTTCTTGAATAAATGTAGCCGTTGGAGACATCTTGAGCTAATTTAGGATATTAGTTAATACCATAAATTCCTTCCATAACTAGAGATACTTGTCTTAATCATTAATTAAAATATTCTTTAATTAATGTCTTCATTATGAATATCATCATCTTCTAGACGGAATTCAGAGATAGTAAAGATTTGATGCGCAGCCAATTAATCATGTCATTAAATGATGGATTCTTCATTAAGTGTATCTTCTATAAATGGCTCAATATATCTTCTAGTTATGCATGTCTCCTTTAATTGAATTTATCTTCTACACAAGAATAAAGGTAGTCATTAGAACTTCTATTCTAGCATAATAATCTTTGTTATCATCAAAACACTTAGAGGTTTAGAACCATAATTGTTCTAACAATCTCCCCCTTTTTGATGATGACAAAACATTTATTTAGATATAGAGAATAGAGTTTAGTAAGATTAGAAGAACTCCCTTTGATTGATTGAATAAAATCAAATATTTCTTTTAAAGATCTCTTTAGAAGTTTCATTAGCCTTAGCTCCCCCTGAATTGATTACTTGACCTGTTTCTATTTTAGAGTCACAACACAAATAGTTTTATTAGAATTTTATATGTAAGAGGCAAGTCATGGTAAACTGCTATAGATCAGGATCTTCTACATTTCTCCCCCTTTTTGTCATAATCAAAAAGAATAGATGCAGAAAAAGATGCAAGTGTATAGAAGCAAAATACGTTACCATTAAATATAATAAAAAAACCAGTAATAACAAAACCGGTAGAACTTTAAAAAGTCATGTAGAAACAGAGGATAAAACAGAAAAAGCTAAAGCAGAAGATAAGCATAAAATCAGGAGTGCATCTTAGTAACTAAGGCCTCCAGCAGAGACTTGATCTCAGAGGATGATTCCACTTGCTTTCCAAGCATTGTCTTTAACTCAGCAGTGGTTTCATCTTGCTTATCCAGGCGTTGCTTAACCATTTCATTTTCCTTCTTCAGCTTTTCCAAGGTCTGTAGAACAAGATTTGTTGGCAGAGGATCTTCAACTTCTGGGGCAGCTTGATTCTCAGGAACTTCTACATTTTCTGGTGACTGAGCAGGTTCATCATCATGATCTTCTTCAGAAGGTACCAGAACCAGTTGAAGTCCATAGTGTTCTTCCAGAGTTTCTGACTCTGTCCAGGGCTTATTGTCCAGCAGAAGAGGTTTATTCTGTTCAATGTTAGAAACAACTGCTTTGAGATACTCACAGAAGTTCTGGTGAGCAATATCATAGCAGATGTCCTTGAGTCTCTTTGTCTCAGCATTAAACCATTTTCTGAAGGTAGCCCATAGAAATTCAGAAACAGCTGGATCTGTAAGCTCTGAGCACGCAGACTTCAGATCCTCTAACTTCAATTTCATGACTGTTTCAAAAGCAAGTAACAAAGCAGAAATGTCTGATCTTGAGGGCTTTGGTTTAGGTGTAGGTAGGGCTGTTTTGTTAGAGACAGAGGACAATTTTTGTAAAGCTTCAATATTAACAGAGGTTCTAAGAGGATTTTCATGTTCAGCTTCTTCTGGTGGTGTGTCAGGGATGGTTATAAAAGTTGGTGAGTTGGGAGGTGTAGACTCATATGAAGACAGTGAACTTTCTCTTATGGGGGAAAGATTAGAAACATTTTCAGAGGATGGGATTTGGACAGATTATGGGGGTTGGAAATTATCAATATCAGAGAGGACATGTTGCAGGGCAGTTTGTGTTTCAGTTGTTGGTGAGCGGTCAATATCAGAAAGTGGTGTTGTATCTATTGGAATATCAAAATCAGAAATAGTTTGTGGTTGATGGTGTTCAGCTTCTGGTGGATAAAGTGATGATAGGATGGATGGGACAGCAGCAGATGCAGGTATTTCAGTTGGAATAGGATTAGAGGATTGAGGTGGTTCAGAAGATGGGATAGGTGCAGAAGGAATATCAACAGAAGGTATTGGATTAGAAGGGTTTTCAGACACTTCTACTGTAACTGCTTCTACTACAGAAATGAATTCAGAGTTAGAGGCAGAAGTTTTACCTGATCTTCTGGTTGATTTGGGAGTCTTCTGAGATGATCCTTCTCCAGCCTTTCTCTTCTTGGTTCTTGCAGAGGCAGCATCTGGAGTTTTCTGAGTGAGTTCTGTTGGCTTGAAAATAGGGTCCACACCATGTTGCTTGCATATATCCAAGTAATTGACCACAACCTCGGGAGGTGTGTCAGAAGAGAAGAGGGGGAAGTTCTCCAGGGGAATCTTCCTGGGGGTGATAACTTCTCTAGAATGGAGGACAGGTTCTTGCTGGATAGAAGTTATAAACTTCATCTTCTTCAGATTCTTCGCATTCAGAGGTTTACCAACATCTGTTTCAAGAAATTGTGTCTGCTTTAATTCTTCCAGAAAGTCCACCAACTTATTTTGACAGAGAATGTCAGATATTACATGTCCTAGAGGAATCCAATCCCTCTTGGTTTTCTCTCCATCTCTAGTTTCCTACACACTAGTTTTCAGATGTTGAAACAGAGTGTGTGCAAGGTTGATCTTCTTCTGTTTGGCAATGAAGTACAGCAGAAACTCTTGATCCATGTTGATGTAGTCTGGAGAGTTTGTAGCCTTCCTATGGCAGATTGTCCCAAGAATGATCTTGGCCCAAATTCTGAGAGGAATCTTCAGATCCTTTATCTTATTAGAGGGTTGGCCAGAAGTGAAGATTTCCTTGGCAATCAGCTTTGTATCATACATCTTGTCCATCTCACTACACTTTATTCCATTGCCATCAGATTCTATGAGCTTGGCAATGTGATCTTCAGAAATAATTATCCTTTTACCCAACACGTACGAAGTGACATGAGTGTTGGAGGCTGTTGCGTATGCCCAGAATTCCTTTACCATTTTTGGGAAGACTGGTCCCATTAGACGATCAAAGTACTTCTCCCAGCCTTGAGCTTGAACGGCCGAAAAGAGATCAAAGCCATTATCCTTCAGACTGTTGAAATCCACAAAGAGCTCACAAAGAACTTCCAGTTTGTCAGCAGGAGTAGTAAGGGTCTTCATGGGTTCAACGTAGAACACATCAGAGAAGTCTTTTCGTTGTTGAGGAGGGGAAGCCATAGTTACTAAGATGAGGTTTTTTGAAGATTAGGGTTTTAGAAAATTTTCAGAGAGAACGCAAAAGAGAGAGTGAAAAGATTTTTCAGTAAAAATGCAATTAGGGTAAAAAGTGAAAGTGAAAATGAAAAGTTACTTATATAGGAAAAATAATGCATTTAATAAAACGAGAAATTAGTGGGAAAAATTAAGTTTAAAAACATAATGATTATATGCAATAAATGCTGCTGACATAGGGTAAGGCGTAAAAGATTCTGGAAAAGTTACCCAAGAGATTTTTGCCTTTTTGGTGTCAAGTCAGCCGTATCAGTTTCCCAGAAGATCAACAGATGTCATTCTGTAGAGGACAGTTTTCCAATACATGTTCTGTCACTCTTCAGAATTTGGACACCTGTTTTAATTCTGATGGGATTCCTTAGAGCCTTGTTGACACTTGTTGATTTGAAGATCTGCATGTTATTCCTTTGAACAGAAGTTCTCAGAATGAAACAGTTAGAACATAGTATCTTCTGAAGGAATAATATAGAGGATTAATTTCAGAACTTCTAAGAGTTAAAAACATATAATTAAAGCATTTTCATTCTGGACATAATTTCATGTTAAGGTTAGTTAGTATGAAATTAAATCTATCTTCAGGAAGGGGTTTTGTAAAAATATCAGCCCATTGGTGATTTGTATCTATGAATTTTAACATTAAAATTCCCTTCTGAGTATATCCCTAATGAAATGATGTTTAACTTCTATGTGTTTAGCTCTAGAATGTAAAATTGGATTTTTAGATAGACAAATAGCAGAGGTATTATCACAGAGGATAGGAATGTTACTCTCATAAATATTGAAATCCTCAAGCTGATTTTTCATCCAGAGCATTTGAGTACTGCATCCAGCAGCTGCAATGTATTCAGCTTCTGCAGTTGATAATGCTATGGTTGACTGTCTTTTGCTGGACCAAGAAATTAGATTATCTCCCAGAAATTGACAACTTCCAGAAGTACTTTTTCTTTCTGTTCTGTCTCCAGCAAAATCAGCATCACAATATCCTACAAGTTTATAATCTTCGGATCTTCTATAATATAGACCAAGATTAGTAGTACCTTTCAGATATCTAAAGATTCTCATAACTGCTGTTAAGTGATTTTCTCTAGGATCTGATTGGAATCTAGCACATAAACATACACTGTATAGAATATCTGGTCTAGAAGCGGTTAGATAGAGGAGAGAGCCAATCATACCTCTGTAGAGCTTCTGATCTACTTTCTTACTTACCTCTTCTTTCTCCAGAATACATGTAAGATGCATAGGAGTTTTAGATATTATGCTTTCTGATAAATCAAATTTCTTCAGAAGTTCTTTGACATATTTGCTTTGATGGATATATGTTCCTTCTGATGTTTGATTTATTTGAATTCCCAGGAAGAACTTTAATTCTCCCATCATGCTCATTTCAAATTCTGCCTGGCAACTGGTTCATAGGTTTCTGTATAGTCAATTCCTTCTTGTTGACTATAACCTTGTGCAACCAGTCTTGCTTTGTTTCTAACAACTTCTCCTTGTTCATTTAGATTGTTTCTGAATACCCACTTGGTGCCAATGATGTTGAATCCTCTAGGCCTAGGAACTAGATCCCATACATCATTTCTGGTGAATTGGTTAAGTTCTTCTTGCATAGCCAAAATCCAATCATTTTCTGAGAGAGCTTCTTCTACAGAAGTTGGTTCAATCAGAGAAACAAGTCCCATTAGAGATTCTTCAGAGTTTCTGAATGATGATCTTGTTCTGATTGGTTCATCCTTCTTTCCTAAGATTTTATCATCTGGATGGTTCACCTTGCTTCTGGATAGTTTTTTCTGAGTGGGTTCTTCAGAAGTTGTTGGAGTAATTGTCTTGTTTTTTTCTTTAGGTGATTGATCTTCAGATTTTCTGTTTGTAGAAATATCAACTTCTATATCTGCAATTAATTCATTCTGCTTTGGTTTTTCAGAACCAAGCTTATCATCAAATCTGACATAAATAGATTCTATCACAATACGTGTTTCTGTGTTGTATACTCTGTATCCTTTAGAACGTTCAGAGTATCCTAACATATAACACTTTTGTGCCTTAGAGTAAAATTTATTCAGAGTATCATTAGTATTCAGAATAAAACATATGCATCCAAAAGGATGAAAATATGAAATGTTGGGATTTCTGTTCTTCCACAATTCATAAGGAGTCTTTTCAAGAATAGGTCTTATAGAGATTCTATTCTGAATATAGCATGTTGTATTTACTGCTTCTGCCCAAAAATGTTTAGCCATATTAGTCTCATTGATCATGGTTCTGGCCATCTCTTGCAATGTTCTATTCTTACGTTCTACAACCCCATTTTGTTGAGGAGTTCTAGGACAAGAAAAATCATGAGAGATGCCATTTTCGTTAAAAAATGATTCTAATTGTTTATTTTCAAATTCTCCACCATGATCACTTCTGACTTTAATAATTTTAAATTCTTTTTCATTTTGAACTTGTTTGCAGAAGTTAGAAAATACAACAATTGACTCATCCTTGTGTCTAAGAAACTTTACCCATGTCCATCTGCTGAAGTCATCTACGATCACCAATCCATACTTCTTGCCACTGACAAAAGCAGTTTTCACTGGTCCAAACAAGTCAATGTGCAGAAGTTCTAATGGTCTAGAGGAAGATACAACATTTTTAGCTTTAAAACCAGGTTTTGAAAATTTGCCTTTCTGACATGCTTCACATAGAGCTTCTGAGTTGAACTTCAAATTTGGAAGTCCTCTGACTAGATTGAGTTTGTTAAGTTGAGATAATCTTTTCATATTAACATGTCCCAATCTTCTGTGCCAGACCCATTGCTCAGTTTCCACAGACATTAGACATTTTACATTCTTAATTTTTAATTCTGAAAGTTTTATTTTATAAATGTTGTTCTTTCTCTTTCCACTAAAGAGGATTGTTCCATCTTTCTGACTAACAGCTTTACAGAACATTTGATTAAAGATTATGTCATAACCATTATCACTTAATTGACTTATGGATAATAGATTATGCATTAATCCTTCTACTAATAGAACATTAGAAATAGAGGGAAGATTTCCATTACCAATAGTTCCAGAGCCAATTATTTTTCCTTTTTGATTGCCTCCAAAACCTACGTGGCCTCCATCTTTTAATTCAAGACTTTGGAACATATGCTTTCTTCATGTCATGTGTCGTGAGCATCCAGAGTCCAGGTACCATGATTGGTATTTCAGTTTTGCTGTTAAAGACATCTACAACATACACAATTTTATCTTTGGGTACCCATATTCTTCTGGGTCCTTGTTTGTTAGTTTTTACAAACTTCTGATTCATTTTAGGTTTCAAATCAGAACTTGTGGAACAAGATGACTCACTAGTGTATATTAGATCATGGTTATGACCATAGGTAAAATGAGAATTTAGAGGAGTATTAGTTTTTATGACAATGTCATCAATCTTTTTATACTTCAGAGTTTCTTTAGTATTCACATAGCCTATGCCTCTTCTATCATTTCTGCTAACTCCATAGATCATAGATGCAATTTTGCTTCTATTTATGCTTTTAGCTAGGAATTTTTGAAAACCATAATCATATTGTTTTATGATACTATCAGAATTAATTAGATCTTCTAATTCAGATTCCTTCTGAGCTTTAAGTTTTTCAAAAGAATTTTTACATTCAAAAACATTTTCTTTCAGCTCAGAGTTTTCTGTTTTTAGTTTTCTAATTTCTTCTAATTCAGATACCAGACTTTGTTTCATGTCTTTGTATTTGAATTGAAGCTTCTGATATTTTTCAAGAATTTCTGAGAGGCTAGCTTCTAATTGAGATCTGGAAAGTTTAGAAAATACCTCTTCTGAATCTGATTCTGATTCTGATTCTGATGAGTGATCATCTTTTGGTATGTTTGCCATTAGTGCAATATTAGCTTGTTCATCTTCAGAATCTGACTCTGCTTCAGATGATTCAGAATCATCCCATGTTGCCATGAGACTCTTTTTCTTTTCTCTGCTGAATTTGTTTCTGGGTTTCTCTTTCTGGAGTTTTGGACATTCACTCTTGTAATGTCCTGGTTCTTTGCATTCATAGCACACAACTTCTTTGCTTCTAGGTTTCTTGTGACCAGATGTTGATTCAAAATAGTTGTTTGTTCTTCTGGTATTTCTGAACTTCTTCTGACGATGCTTCCAGAGTTGTTGGACTCTTCTGGATAGGAGAGATAATTCATCTTCTTCTGATGAGCATCCAGAACTTTCTTCTTCTTCTGCTTGTAAAGCTTTAAAAACATATTTGTTAGATTTAAGAGCTACAGACTTACCTTTCTTTTGGGGTTCATCTTCTTCTAGTTCAATCTCATGACTTCTCAAGGAGCTGATCAGTTCTTCTAAGGATATTTCATTCAGATTTTTAGATAGCTTTAGAGCAGTGACCATTGGCCTCTAAGCTTTTAGTAAACTTCTGATGATTTTCTTCACATGATCTGCTGTTGAGTAGCCTTTGTCCAGAACTTTCAGTCCAGCTACTAGAATTTGGAACCTTGAGAACATTTTTTCAATTGTCTCATCTTCTTCCATCTTGAAAGCTTCGTACTTCTGGATGAGGGCTAGAGCTTTAGTCTCCTTGACTTGAGTGTTACCTTCATCTGTCATCCTTAGAGAATCAAACATGTTTTTAGTTGAGTACTTGTTTGTGATCTTCTCATATTATGTATATGAGATAGCACTTAGAAGTATGGTTCTAGCTTTGTGATGATTTCTGAATTCCTTCTTCTGCTGAGCTGTCATATTTTTTCTTTCAATCTTCTGACCATCTGTTGCACCCCAAAATTTGCCCTCACAATACAAGACTTTGTGTTCTAAGAAGGTTCACAAGGTTCACAAGTTCTCCAACACTTGCATAACCTTTCATGAGGTTCATGAAGTCTACAAGTTACTTTATGAAGGTTCACAAGGTTCACAAGTTTCTCAATGCTTATATAACCTTTCATGAGGTTCATGAAGTCTACAAGTCACTTCTTGAAGGTTCACAAGGTTCACAAGTTTCTCAACATTTACAAGACCTTCCATGAAGTTCATGAAGTTTACAAGTCACTTCTTGAAGGTTCACAAGGTTCACAAGATTCACAATGAATATAAAGCTTTCCTGAGGTTCATGAGGTCTACAAAGCCACTTCATGAGGTTCACAAGGTTCACAAGCTTCACAATACCTCCCATGAGTATCACAAGACATTTTATGAAGATTCACAAGGTTCACATAGTTCACAATTGGTCAAAGAAGTTGACAATTCCCTCAGACAATGCACCTCCTAAGCAGTGCATCCAAAACTAGGGTTTTGACTTTAATCAGGCTAAATGGACTTCCACTGCCTCAAGTGAGTTTCATAACATCTTATATGTGTGTAAGAACCCCCATGTCAAGTTTCAAGACTTCTCTCAAAAGTTTGCTCAGTCAGATGATCAGATAAGTCAAAATCAGTCAATGTAGTCAAAAAGTCAAACTGAGGTCAACTGTGGTCAAACCAAAGTCAAACTTCATGATTTTTTGCCAACATCAAGTATATGAAGTAAAATTCATCATTTGATCAAGGGTTGATCATGATTCATCAAGGAGATTCCAGATCATCAGTAATCAGGAGTTTCTAAATTAGGGTTTCCTCAGTAAAAGTCAACTGAACTTTGACCAGGCATAACTTTCACATACTTCATCACCAAGTCTCCATCCAAATCTCATTTTGAGGGAAATTGAATTCTCTACAACTTTGATGTTGAAGGTTAAGCCCAAAAATGCTTCATTTGAAAGATATGATCTAAGACATTATAGGTCATTTCAAAAGTCAACAAAAAGTCAACAACTTCAAAAGGGCATAACTTGAGATTGGTAAATGATATGGACCTGAAACCAATGGGGTTGTTTAGAGGATTCTTCAAGCTTTCCAAAAAGTCCAAGAACACCCTCATACCTTTAAAATTGAGGGAGATGTGCCCTTGCAAAGTTGGGAAATTTTGTGATGGTTTATGTTGAAAATGGAGGCTTAAAAGTAATTCTTTCCAAATGGGCTGCCCAAATTGTGACCCAATTCATTTCATAATGGCTTGCACGAAATTAATTTAATTTATTCATAATTTTATTTATTTTATTTTTATTTATTATGATTTTTATATTAAAAAGTCATTTTAAATTCTAATAAAATATAAAATCATGAAAATAAATTTTAATTTTATTTCTAGAAAGTCTTAAAGGGTGATTAGAGTCAAAGGAGAAGGAAATCATGTGAATTATCCCAAAATAGCAAGCATTCAAGAGCAAATATTTGACTTTTACAACACCATCTTTTTCAATCTTTTTTGGATCAAATATCCACATAACCAATGAGTTTTTCTGACCTAATTCACTCATGTATATATGCATAACACAAACCCTAGCCTCATTCACGAATTGGCAGCCTTGTGGTGTAAGTTCAAATTCTCAAAAATCCTTTGAAAACTCATATTCGGTTTCCAAATTGCAGGGCTTTTAAAGGTAAAATAAGGATGTAGCAAGCTTCCCTGGACCTCACTGGTTGTAAAGCATCCATCATATGCATCAATACTATCTCATGTTGCCTTACCCGAATCAAACTTGGCCATGGATTTCAAATTTTCGATTCTGTTTGTTTATGCATTATTAACGAATTTTGTTTGTGTTTTTGTGTTTGTGATGATCCAAGGAACAATTCTGGACAAATCAATTGGATTTCCCTTGCCTAGAACCGATTCGGCCATTGTTAGGGTTTAGCTCTCATAATTAGGGTTTGATGATTCAACCAATATAAATAAATTCTGGACACATAGGAGTGTTCTATAAGACACAAGAATTATAAAACTGTAATTAATTTTAAGAATCATTGCTGTTTGGTGTAAGTTTCGTTTTTCGTAGGTTTTGAAGTATGAAGAACTCCCAGGAAAATTCGCAGGAGAAATC
The DNA here is from genome assembly GCA_963966055.1 of Lathyrus aphaca. NCBI lineage: Eukaryota > Viridiplantae > Streptophyta > Magnoliopsida > Fabales > Fabaceae > Lathyrus > Lathyrus aphaca. The sequence goes on from OZ014523.1 coordinate 171,427,447, forward strand.
GTTACAAAATTCGCAGGTAATGGGAGGAAGAAGAAGACCAGTTCGCGCCTGTTTTCAAATTCAAATTCTATTTAAAAAATAATATGAATTAATCCTGGATTTATTTCACAAATGTATGTTTGGCCTGGTGGAAAAGTGCATGCGCGTGTTGGTGAAGGCTGGGGGTTCGAATCCTGCCTCCAGCAATTTTTTTGTGATATGTTTCCATTTAAATTGTGTTTCATATATTATTGTTTGTAGCTAACATGTTAGCAGATTGGCTCTTCCAGCCGGGTGGTAGCGTGCGCATTCTTGTATACTTAAGGTCCTGGGTTCAATCCTCCCCCAGGCCTTTTTGGTTCTCATTATTTTCTGGATTTTGCATCATAAGGAACAAAACAAATCTCACTCTCTCATCTCTTGCCTGCGCATGGATGGCCCAGTGGTGTGATCTCTTGGCTGCAAGCATAGGGGACTGGGTTCAAACCCCAGCCCCATCAGGTTTTTACTCTTCTCATTCTTTTTCTTATTATTTTCTAATTAGTTAATATCCTATATTAAAATAAATTAAAATTATAACATTTCATTATTTTCTATATTATAAAATATGTATATATTAGTTAAAATTATTTTGTATATTCTAAACCCTAAAAATTATTTCTCAAATAAAACCCTAATTTTATAAAACTCTAAAAATATTTTTAAAATACAAATCTAATTCTATTTTTTTTAATTTTATTCTCTAATGTAATTATAATGTATATTTGTTTAGTATGATTCATGTAAATATTATAAATATAATTATAAATTATTTCTCTCATCTAAAATATAAATATGTTTCATATTATTAGAAATTAAAGTTTTTTTTATAAATATACTTATAATTTATTTTTCTCTTTATATATTAAGTAAATATTTTTTATAACTTTTGTCTAGAAATAATTGAATTTATGATAATTAAGTTTTGTTGCTATAATACATTTAAAAATAACCTAATAATTTGTAAAATAAAACAATTACTTGTTCCTATTTGTTTTCCCAAATATAATTGTTCATTTTAAAATTTACTAATTTCTTATGTTTGATTAATTTTTATTATTATTACTAACCATATTATTTATTTTGCTTTGTAAATTTTATATTATTATTAATTATTATTTTTATGCTTATTATTTCGCTAACTTTATAATTTTTATTATTTACTAACTTTTCCTATTTTATCATTACTAACTCTTTTTCTTGCTTATTATTATTATCACTAACCCCTTATTATTTATATTTTATTATTGCTTATTTATATTTATTTTGCTATTTAATTATTTTGCTCAGTATTATAATGTTGTAATTGTTTCTCGGATGTAAATTTTGTAATATTTTAATTATTTAATTATTTTTGCTATGGTTAGTAATTAGGGAGTGAAAAATATGTATGTTATTTAAAAATTAAATTAGATCACCTTAATAATAAGATAATTAAAATAAACACTCACACACACGTAAGCCGATTTTAATCGCCGTCTCACTTCCTAAGGTTATCCCTCAAGTTGCCTACGAATAATGGTCAAGTGGGGTGTATAAAGCAAGTCCCTTAAAATAGAAAATCATCAAAGTCCCTTATGGTTGCCTTTACGAATCGAGTCCCTTTCGAAAAATGATGATAGTCCCTCATATGTGCTTATTACACCCCACAGTTGCCTTCATAATCAGATTGTCCCTCTCATGTCCCTTACATCCAAGGTAAGGACTACCTACTCCTTAATAGTAGGGATAGTCTTACCAAGGAAAGGATAAAGAATAAGAAAGACCTTAAACATTAGGGTAGGTTACTCCTATGTACTTGCTCACTTCAAAAAAATTTTCACACTTAAACAAATTTCCAACAAATTTTCAAACAAGTTTTTTACACATCCGTACATGGATTATTATTAAACTATTCTGAAAAATTTTTCTATTCACACACTACATTTTCAAAAAAAAAACAATTTAAAGTGAGCTTAAGTACCTAAGAGCCCATGGATAACCATGGATGAAAAGGGTGCTAATACCTTCCCTTTTCATAACCTACCCCCCGGACCCAAAATATTCTCTTAAGGTCTTTCCTGTTCTTTTATGACCTTTCCTTATGGATAAAATAAAAGTCGGTGGCGACTCTTGCTATCCGCAACATTACTTAAAGTCAGTTCTCCCACCGTGTTACAGAACTGGCGACTCTGCTGGGGAATCTAAATTAAAGAGGGGTACCCTTAGGAATTAGATCACTTTAAATTGTTTGCCTTGTTTGCTTTATATTACTTGTTGGGGTGCTCTTATGTGTGAAAGGTCCTAACCCGGATCTAGTGTACCTTAGGTAAATGGCAATAGACCAAGGAAATTGTACGACGTATATCGATACGGTTGATCTGGTGGCCATAGTTAGTGCGACTTCTTGGTTGGTGCTTATGTTCCTTAAGTCAAGTTGAGGATAATATGAGGCTGCCATATGTTGTCAATGCACTAACTAACTTTTAGAACCCTAGTTAACTCATCTTGGCCTTTAGAAAGTAGTGAGGTAACCGGCTTTGGTACAGACTGAAGTTGGTTGACACTCGATACTACGCTCATTGAGATTCTAAACTTGGAGGGTTTTGGTTGGCAAGTAAGTTGCCTACTGAACAACCACCCTTGTGAAGGATCAATGATATTGAGATCCCTTAGAACCTGGTTACTTTCGTAGGACAGGATGAACCAACTAACTTCAGGGGAGGGTACTTACCTTTGAACCTCATGCAAGCCTTTAAACCTAGGGCTATTGTGTGACTTGCTTGTGTGTGCCACATGTTTGTGATTGAGCATAACATCATGACATCATCATGCATCATAAGCATAGCATTTTCCCTAACCATTTCAAGGACCAAGGGATTTATCTTTGTTCTTTGTTGCAGGTCATGGCTTCTGCTCGTAGAAACACCATCAGGATCAACTTTGTGGGGATACCTCCCAAGCTTAAAGAGCTGGTTTCTCAAGTGTCTGATCACTCCCGGTTCAACAAGAGACATGGTCACCTATTGGATCTAGTTACTTCAGGGTTCAATGAAGACATGATGAGTGTCTTGTTCCAGTTCTTTGACCATAAGCACCACTGCTTTACATTCCCTGACTACCAGCTGGTTCCAACCATGGAGGAGTTCTCTAAACTTCTGGGCATACCTGTTCTTGATCAAAGACCCTTCACAGGTTTGGAGAAGGAGCTTAAACCAGAGGTTATTGCTGCAGCTCTACATCTGAAGAAGTCTGACATTATTCTAGAGACGAGAAGTGGAGTTAAGGGTATTCTTGCCAAGGTATTAGTGGATAAAGCTCAAATGTTCTTGAAGGCCATGAGCTATGATGCTTTTGAGGAGATCTTAGCCTTGCTGATTTATGGCTTAGTATTGTTCCCCAATCCCGATCAGTTCATAGATGTTCATGCCATCAACATTTTCCTGAGTCACAATCCAGTGCCTACATTGCTTGGAGACATCCTGCATTCTCTTCACACCCGTACTACAAGGGCAAGAGGAACTTTGATGTGTTGCATACCTTTACTTTCTAGGTGGTTTATTTCTCACCTTCCTCGCTCAGTAATGAAGAATGAGCAAGGGTTCAGATGGTCCAAGAGGATCATGTCACTTTCTCACTCAGATATCCATTGGTGCTCCAGATCTATGGAGAATGTCACCATCATTGACCGTTGTGGGGAGTTTCCTAATGTGCCACTTCTAGGCATAAGAGGAGGCATCACCTACAACCCCTCTCTAGCTTTACGACAGTTTGGTTACGCTCGGAGTGATGGTCCACATGACATGTTGATTCAGGGCATTGTGTTTGATTACGACAACGATCTTCAGGGTTACCGTCAGAGATTCATACGAGCTTGGGGAAAGGTAAACAGGATTGACAGCAAAACACGGGAGCCTAAGTACACTATTCCTATGGAGGCTTATCTCAGATGGGTACGATCTCGTGCTCAGACACTCATGATGCCATATCCTGCCGTCTTACCAGTTACCATGGAACCTGTTGCTGAAGGAGACACAGCTTATACCATCCTTCACCCAGACATGCCTACTGATATGGAAGACTTGCAGAGATCATGGATCCAACTGAAGGAGCAAAGGGATACTTTCGAGGCTCATTACAAAACAAGCCAAGCAAGAGTCCTAGAGCTAACAAAGCAACTTCATGAGGAACGAAACCTCAACTCATACCTCAACATAAAGAGGAAACGTCCATGGGAGACTTAAAACCCCATCTTTTGTACTTATTTTACTTTCATTTTTTGTAAGCCTAAAAGACAAAACAAGTTATTACTAATAAAAAGTTACTTTCCTGTTTGAGCAAATTTAAATCCTGCGGTCCTTGAAAACATTGCATATGCATTCCCATATCATTTCATTGCATCACAGGTTTATATTGTGCACAGGTTTCTCATCTTCTCGCTGTTTATTTCAGCAATGGCTCTTGAACAATCAGTTAAGGATCTTCAGGCACAGAATGCACAGTTCCAAGAGCTGATCTTGAACCTAGCCAAGGGGCAAGATGATTTGAAGGCACTGCTGGCCAAGAAGACTAAGAAGACTAGAAGGTCTGCTGGGTTGCTCAACATGGGAAGAAGGTTCAAAGGTCCTGTCAAGACCAAGGAAGAGGTTGAAGACTATGAATCTGAGGAATCTGAGAAAGAGAGAGGCAGTCTCCACAACACTATGGGGGACTCTGATTCTGAGGCTAATTACTACCATGAGCCTAATGAAGACAAATTCAAGATGCTGGTGGATAGAATGGATGCTATGGAATTACAGAAATCATCTGGGCTGGATTTTGAGGATTTGAGTTTGATATCTGGGGTTGTGATACCCATTGGGTTCAAAGTTCCTACATTTGTTGTCTATGACGGGGTCTCTTGTCCCAAGCTGCATCTGAGGTCCTATGTTAGAAGAATTCAACCCCACACTGCTGATAAGAAGTTGTGGATCCATTTCTTTCAAGAGAGCTTATCTGGAGCTCAGTTGGAGTGGTATTATCAGTTGGAGAGTGTCAACATCAGAGACTGGAATGATCTTGCTGAAGCTTTCTATAGGCAGTACCAATACAATGCTGATTTAGCCCCCACTCGCATGCAGCTTCAGAGCATGTCTATGGGTGCCAAAGAAAGTTTTAAGGAGTATGCTCAGAAGTGGAGAGATTTAGCTGGAAGAGTTCAACCCCCTTTGACTGATAGGGAATTGGTTGATATGTTCATGTGTACGCTGAATGGTCCGTTTTACAGTCATCTCATTGGAAGCTCATCATCTGGCTTCACTGAGTTGATTATGACAGGAGAGCGGGTGGAAAATGGTATCAAGAATGGTAAGATCCAGGTGGGCACTTCTTCATCAGGTGCTGCAAAGAAGCCTCCCACTGGGAAGAAGGAATCCAATGCTGTTTATGGTCAACCTGATCGTAACAGAAGGCATCAGTCTGTTAGTGCAGTTCATATTTCAAATCCAACTCCTGCAACAACAGAGCAGCCTCAGGGCAACCAACAGAGGGCTAGAAGACAATTCACGAAGATCAACATGTCAATGGCTCAGGCATTGCAACACTTGTTGAAGGCTGAACTTATTACCCTGAGGGAGGCTCCTCAGAATCCCAATGTTACCTCTCCCAAGTACAATCCCAATGCACGATGTGCATATCATTCAAACTGTCCAGGACATGATACTAATAACTGCTGGGTCTTGAAGAACAAAATTCAAGATATGATTGATGCTGGAGAAATTGAGTTTGATCCACCAGGTACTCCAAATGTGATTACAGCTCCGATGCCAAATCACGAGAAGACTGTCAGTGCCATTGAGGAAGATCTGCATATCCATTCAGTTGATGAATTGACCACACCATTGTCTGTCATCAGAAAGAAGTTGGTACAGGCTGGGTTCTTTCCGGGTTGTCGTGAAGATTGTGTTTATTGTGAGTATAATCCAGAGAAGTGCTTCAGGTTGAAGGATGGAATTCAGCGTCTCATGGATAATTACACCATTGTATTTGAAAGGAGGCCATCTTCTGTAGAAAGCATGGTGGATCATCTGACTCAAGGAAGGAAAATTGAAGAGGTTGACATGGTTGACAAAGTGCCACTAAGAATCACTTCAAAGGGTCCCATTAAAATCACCCATCAGGGCCCAATCAAGATTACTGCTGAAGGTCCTGTGAAAGTTGTTGCTGAAGCCAGAGTGGCTCCTCTGATCATAACCACTCCTGGTCCTATTCCGTATACGTCTGACAAAGCTGTGCCTTGGCATTATGGATCTGATGTTTACATCCATGGTGTTAAGCAAGAGCCTGTAGCTGATTTGCCTGTTGACATTGATAATATTGCTGGATCTAGCAAGATCACTCGTAGTGGAAGAGTATTCTCTCCTCAAGTTACTTCCAAGAATGCAGTTACTCCTGCTGCTACTTCCACCACTGATGCTCGGGGCAAGGGTCCCGTTATTGAGCCTGTATCTACTAATGTGCCAGCTGCTGATGATCTCTCTAAGCAGATGGAAGAAGTATTGAAAATCATTCGCAAGAGTGATTATGACATTGTTGATCAGTTGGGGCATACTCCCTCAAAGATTTCTATGCTCTCCCTATTATTATGTTCTGAGGCTCATGCCAAGTCATTGATTAAGTTTCTGAAGATGGCTCATGTACCCAGTGCAATTTCTGTTGACCAATTTGAGAATTGTGTTGCTCATCTGACCTATGACAATGGGTTAGGATTTTCTGATGCTGATTTGACCCCTGCCAAGAGGGATCATAACAGGGCCTTGCATATTTCAATTGAATGCAGGGGAACTACCCTGTCACATGTACTGATAGACAATGGTTCCTCTTTGAATGTGTTGCCCAAGGAAGTCCTGAATAAGCTGAGTCTTGAAGATACTGTGCTGAAGCCCAGTAATATTGTGGTAAAGGCTTTTGATGGTTCTAGAAGAGTAGTGCATGGGGAAATTGATCTTCCAATCAAGGTTGGTTCTCAGGTGTTTACTGCTACATTCTATGTGATGGATATTCGTCCTTCGTACTCTTGTCTACTTGGACGTCCCTGGATCCATGGGGCAGGTGCTGTGACCTCTACATTGCACCAAAAGTTGAGATATCCGGTGAATGGAAAGGTTGTTACTGTCTTTGGAGAGGAAGAATACTTTGTCAGCCATGTAAACACTTTCAAGTATCTGGAAGTAGAAGGTGAATACATTGAGACTCCATGTCAGTCATTTGAAGTGGTTCCCTGGGTTGGTAATGATTGTGTGACTCCTCCTGCTGTGAAGAAGGTTCCTGTGGTCATCAGAAAATCTCCAACAATGGCAATGGCCTCCCTCAATGATGCTAGAGCTGTGGTGGATGAAGGTGGTCGTACTATTTGGGGTCAGCTTCCTGATATTCCATACAAGTCTGATAAGTTTGGTTTGGGTTTCACTGCAGAGTCCCAGAAGGCTGTTCGTCGTGCTCGTGCTGCTCGTATCACCAATCAAGGGGTTATCAATGCTGTGGGAGATCAAGATGAAGACTACAACTTGGATGCATGGATTTTTCCTACTGTGGGTGCTGGACTCAATAATTGGAAAGCTGAAGATGTTATCCCTATCTCCTTTAGTCAGGAGTAAATACTATTACTGTGTTGTGTTTTTTACATTTGTAATTTCTGAACAATAAAACTTTCAAGCCATGTGCCTTACCCGGGGCATAATGGTGTGCTTGTTACGGGCTGTCATTTCATTTGCATACTTCATTCAATAAAATCAGTGGACATTTCGTTTTAGTAAATATTGTGTTCCTTGTCTTTCTTTTTCCTTTATTTTTGCTTTATCAGCTATGTGTTCTTACACACACCCACATCACTAAAATGCAGATCCTCATCCACTCTGGATCCTGTTGATAACAGTTCTACTATTGCCAATTACAATTTCGAGAATCCGATCTATCAAACTGAAGACGGAAATGAGGACGATTGTGAAATACCTGTAGAGCTTGCCAGGTTATTACAACAGGAAGAGAAAGCTATACAGCCACATGAAGAGCCAGTCGAAGTTGTGAATCTGGGAACTGAGGAAGACAGAAAAGAGGTCAAGGTAGGGGCTGATTTAGAGGACAGTGTCAAGAGCAAGTTGATTCAGATGTTACGTGACTATGTGGAGATCTTTGCTTGGTCTTATGAAGATATGCCAGGGTTGGATACAGACATTGTGGTTCACCGGTTACCAGTGAAAGAAGATTGTCGTCCAAAGAAGCAGAAGGTTCGTCGTATGCGTCCTGAAATGTCAGAAAAGATCAAGGCAGAGGTAATGAAACAGTTCAATGCAGGGTTCTTAGCAGTAACTTCTTATCCTCAGTGGGTTGCAAATGTGGTACCAGTTCCTAAGAAAGATGGTAAGGTACGTATGTGTGTGGACTACAGAGATTTGAACAAGGCTAGCCCCAAAGATGACTTTCCACTTCCTCATATTGATATTCTGGTAGACAACACTGCTCAGCATAAGGTATTCTCTTTTATGGATGGTTTCTCTGGTTACAATCAAATCAAGATGGCACCTGAAGATATGGAGAAGACAACATTTGTGACACAGTGGGGCACTTTTTGCTATAAAGTGATGCCATTTGGTTTGAAGAATGCAGGGGCAACATATCAGCGTGCTATGGTGGCTTTGTTTCATGATATGATTCATCATGAGATAGAGGTATATGTGGATGATATGATAGCCAGATCTCAGAATGAAGAGCAACATCTTGATCATCTGCACAAGTTGTTTGAGAGGTTGAAGAAATATAAGTTAAGATTGAATCCAAACAAGTGTACTTTTGGAGTTAGATCTGGAAAGCTCCTGGGTTTCATTGTCAGTGGAAAAGGTATTGAAGTGGATCCTGCAAAAGTGAAAGCTATACGAGAGATGCCAGCTCCCCGTACTGAAAAGGAGGTCAGAGGTTTCTTGGGACGATTGAACTACATTGCAAGATTTATTTCCCAGTTAACTACCATCTGTGAGCCAATCTTCAAGTTGTTGAAGAAAGATCAGGTGATGGAATGGAATGATGAGTGCCATACTGCCTTTGATGAGATTAAGAGATATTTGCTGGAACCACCAATTTTGATGCCACCAGTTGATGGAAGACCCTTGATTATGTACTTAACAGTGCTAGACAACTCAATGGGGTGTGTGTTGGGGCAACATGACGAGTCTGGTCGAAAAGAGCAGGCAATATACTACCTTAGCAAAAAGTTTACCGACTGTGAAACAAGATACTCACTGCTCGAGAAAACTTGCTGCGCTTTGGCATGGGCTGCTCGCCGACTAAGACAGTATATGTTGACCCATACTACTTTATTGATTTCTAAGATGGATCCAATCAAGTACATATTCGAGAAACCTGCTCTCTCTGGAAGAATTGCAAGATGGCAAATGATCTTGACAGAATATGATATACAGTATACTACTCAGAAGGCCATTAAGGGAAGTGTTGTTGCTGATCATTTGGCTCATCAAGCAGTAGATGATTACCAGTCAATGAATTTTGAGTTCCCTGATGAAGACATTATGACTGTTACTAAAGAACCTGGACAATATGACGGACCTGAACAAGGATCCCGATGGACTATGGTTTTTGATGGTGCCTCTAATGCACATGGTAATGGTGTTGGTGTTGTAATTAGTTCCCCTGAAGGTTGTCATACCCCGATTACTGCCAGACTTTGTTTCTATTGTACCAATAACATAGCTGAGTATGAGGCATGTATCATGGGTATTAAAGTTGCTATTGATATGAAGATTCAGTTCCTTGATGTGTATGGAGATTCAGCCCTGGTAGTGAGTCAGATTAAAGGAGATTGGGATACCAAGCATGATAATCTCATTCCTTACAGAGAACATGTGTTGTCTTTGATCCCACATTTCAAAGAGATTACCTTTGGACATATTCCACGAAGAGAGAATCAGTTGGCAGATGCATTGGCCACTATGGCATCTATGTTTGAGATCAGTTGGGATGATGAAGCTCCCAAGATTACCATTGATAGATTTGAGAAGCCTGCATACTGCAATGAGATTGACACTGAAGGGACAGAGGAGAAGCCGTGGTTCTATGAAGTGAAAAGATATCTTGAAGCTCAGGAGTTCCCTGAAGGGGCATCTGTCAAAGATAGGAAGTTCCTGAGAAGGTTTTCTGCTAAGTTCTTTCTGAGTAATGGCATTCTGTATAAGCGCAATCATGATTCAACTATGCTTCGTTGTGTGGATAAGAAGGAAGCTACAGAAATTATGGAAGAGATGCATGATGGGACCTTTGGCACTCATTCTAGTGGTCATACTATGGCAAAGAAGATATTGAGAGCAGGTTACTATTGGTCTACCATGGAAGCTGATTGCTATCAACACTCCAGAACATGTCACAAATGTCAAATTTATGCTGATAAAGTCCATGTACCTCCATCACCATTGAATGTGTTGACTGCTCCTTGGCCCTTTGCCATGTGGGGCATTGATATGATTGGTGAGATCAAGCCTACTGCTTCTAATGGGCATCGTTTCATCCTGGTTGCTATTGATTATTTCACGAAGTGGGTAGAGGCAGCTTCATTTGCATCTGTTACTAAGAATGTTGTGGCTCGGTTCATTAAGAATAATCTCATATGTAGGTATGGCATCCCTGAAAGGATTATCACTGATAATGGCTCTAATCTGAACAACACTATGATTACTGATCTCTGCACGCAGTTCAAGATTAAGCATCACAACTCTTCTCCGTATCGTCCAAAGATGAATGGGGCAGTTGAAGCTGCTAATAAGAACATCAAGAAGATTGTACAGAAGATGACTGTTACTTACAAGGATTGGCATGAGATGTTACCATTCGCTCTTCATGGTTATCGTACTACAATACGTACTTCAACAGGGGCAACCCCATTCTCTTTAGTTTATGGTATGGAAGCAGTTCTGCCCATTGAAGTTTAGATTCCTTCCTTGAGAATTATGAAGGATGCAGGCTTGGATGAAGATGAATGGATTCAGACTCGACTGGACCAGATAAATTTGATTGATGAGAAGAGGTTAGCAGCAGTTTGTCATGGCCAGATGTACCAGAAACGGATGATCAAAGCTTTTAACAAGAAGGTTAAGCCAAAGGTATATCAGGCTGGTGATTTGGTAATCAAGCGTATCATATTACCACAGGGTGATCCTAGGGGCAAGTGGACTCCAACATATGAAGGACCATTTGTAGTCAAGACAGTATTCTCAGGAGGTGCCATGATACTGACTACAATGGATGGTGAAGACTTCCCACAGCCTGTAAACGCAGACATAGTTAAAAAATACTACGCATAAAAAGAGACCCGCTAGGTTGAATGGCCTAGGCAAAAATAAGGGCATCCCGGCAAACCAAAAGGGTTTGGGCAAAAATTAGGGATATATATAAAAAGATGTACACCCGGCAAGTCGAAAACCTGAAAAGGCGGCTTGGGCAAAAAAAGGGTATCCCGGTGGATTGAAAACCTGAAAGGGCAATCCAGGCAAAAGTTAGGGATTAAAGCGTATGACTATGTCTCGTTTGGATCACCCATGAAACTGCAACCAGTTGTACTACTTACTCAAGTTCGAACAGATAAAGCTCAATCCAATCATTTCCGTCTCAACAGCAAGAAGATGAGATACTTGAAGGGCAATAGTAGAATTGAAACTCAATAGGATTGTTCCCACATAGCTGATTCGTTTTGTAAAACTTTATGGCAAAATCCTCTTACTAGGGTTTATGTCTCCTTGTACAAACTTACCTGTGTATGGGTCACTTTTTGATATAAATAAATTCCATCTTTTGAATCCAGATTTACTTTTACCCTATTTACATAAGCGAAACGTCCATTGGTTGTGTTTGAATGTATGTATGCTTTTGAATATGATTGATGTTTACCAAAAATGCATGTATGCTTTTAATATGATTAATGTTTACCAGAAATGCATGAAAATGCAGTAATAGTATTTACTAAGGACGAATGAGGGAAGGATTTCAATGAAGCTTCGCCGATTCACCTTTACAAGACAGTTACAAACCCTCAGTAGGACTAATCCATCTTCATAAAGTCTTATTTCCCCTGGAATTTATATCCATCTCTTTTATCCTCATACGGATATTCGGGAAATTACTTTCCAATAAGGGTACGACGAACGAAGACGGGATGTTATACTTATCCTACTATCAAACGAAGACGAAGGTTATATATACCCTACTATCCCCAACAACGGGAGGTTATATATACCTTGCCATCCCCAACAACGGGAGGTTATATATACCTTGCCATCCCCACCAACGGGAGGTTATCTATACCCTGTTATCCCCAGCAGACGGAGGGTTATATATTCTTCAACAACGAATCGGGATTTATTTTCCCTGGCCAACAGTTGTTATACGAAGATATCCAGACGCTTCCGGCATTATCATATCATACATACATCATATACATCATACCATAGCATACATATCCATAGACATATAGAACATTACCTAAGTGCATCATATCATACATGCACACATAAAGCATAAACTAATGTTATTATACAAAAGCTACCTTGTTTCAGGTTAATTATCCAACAAACAAACTTATGGTCTCCAGGACTGCTTTATTGTAACCTCAGGGTCACTTTATCCTCCTGATGAGCTTCTTATTACTTTGGGACTGCTTTATTGTAACCACAGGGTTACTTTATCCTCCTGATAACTTCTCATGACTTCAAGACTGCTTTAGAGCTATTGATTGCTCTATCCTCCTGAATCACATTATTATTTCAAGACTGCTTTAGAGTTATCATGGCTCTATCCTCCTGAAATCATTACTTCAAGACTGCTTTAGAGCTATCCATTGCTCTATCCTCCTGGAGTCATATCATTACTTCAAGACTGCTTTAGAGCTATCCATTGCTCTATCCTCCTGGAGTCATATCATTACTTCAAGACTGCTTCAGAGCTATCCATTGCTCTATCCTCCTGAAATCATTACTTCAAGACTGCTTTAGAGTTATCATTACTCTATCCTCCTGGAGTCATATCATTATTTCAAGACTGCTTTAGAGCTATCCATTGCTCTATCCTCCTGAATCATATTTTCAAGACTGCTTTAGAGTTATCATTATTGATTGCTCTATCCTCCTGAAATCATATTATTTCTTCAAGACTGCTTTAGGGTTATCATTATTGATTGCTCTATCCTCATGAAGACATGCTGTTACATCAGTATTACTCCAGACTCCTGACAACTCTCATTATACTGCTGAAGAACTTTCCCCTAGTGGCATCTTTAAGCCCACTCAATCATGTTCAACCAACCATCAATATCACTCTATGCACTGGTGAGTGCAAATTTTTGGGCTTTTGTGTTCAATCCCCTTCAACCTTCCAGGTTACGACTGGCAAATATACCAATCTAACCCCTCAGGTTTCAGAAAATTGAACAGGGGCACCATCTGCTCCAACAGGATGAATGTATCCATCTGTCACCATATCCCAGAGATCTCCATCCAGAGCTAGAAAGAAACTTTCCAGAACATCCTTCCAGTAGTCAAAATTGTCACCATTGAAAACTGGAGGTTTAGCGTTGATCTTGTCATTTTGGTAGTCATTGTTGTTATTGCCAGCTTCTGCCATGTGTTTAAACTTCTGGATCTTTTACTGACACGGTTAAGTGTTTTTCTCAGAACCTAGCACTCTGATGCCAATTGAAGGTGCACAAAACACAAGGAAGGGGGGGTTGGAATTGGGTTTTCTTTAGCAACTAAAAACAACTTCTAATGACAAGTTAATTTATCCTGGTTCGTTTGAACTCAAACTACATCCAGTCCACCCGCCAAGGTGATTTTGCCTATACTGAGGTCTTAATCCACTATTCAACAAATGAAAACACACACTGACCTATAGTCAATGTCCTCTTGAGTCTTCTGACTGAAACTAGTCACTCAAGGAATATTACTCAACTATTACAATGATAATAATATAGTAACTAATTTGCTTCTTATCAAGCTAAGATCACTACGTGATTGTTACAATATTTTAGCACAAAATGATTCAGTCTTTTTGCTCGTGAGTGTATTGACTTCAATTCTTCAATTTGATTCCTTTATATAGTTCTTGAATAAATGTAGTCGTTGGAGACATCTTGAGCTAATTTAGGATATTAGTTAATACCATAAATTCCTTCCATAACCAGAGATACTTGTCTTAATCATTAATTAAAATATTCTTTAATTAATGTCTTCATCATGAATATCATCATCTTCTAGACGGAAATCAGAGATAGTAAAGATTTGATGCACAGCCAATTAATCATGTCATTAAATGATGGATTCTTCATTAAGTGTATCTTCTATAAATGGATTCTTCTAGTAATTCACGTCTCCTTTAATTGAATTTATCTTCTACACAAGAATAAAGGTAGTCATTAGAACTTCTATTCTAGCATAATAATCTTTTTTATCATCATAACACTTAGAGGTTTAGAACCATAATTGTTCTAACAGATTCTGAGTCGTCCCATGTGGCCATGAGACTTTTCTTCTTCTCTCTGTTGAACTTCTTTCTGGGCTTCTCTTTCTGAAGTTTGGGACAGTCACTCTTGTAGTGTCCAGATTCCTTGCATTCATAGTAAACTACTTCATTGATTCTAGACTTCTTGTAGCCAGAGGATGATTCATATAAATTTCTTGATCTTCTAGGATTCCTGAACTTCTTCTGACGATGCTTCCAGAGTTGTTGAAATATTCTGGGAAGAAGTGATAGTTTTTCTTCTTCTAATGAGTCTTCAGAACTTTCTTCTTCTTCCTGCAAAGCTTTAGATTCAGATTTGTTATATTTAATAGCAACAAACTTACCTTTCTTCTAGGCTTCATCTTCTTCTAGCTCTATCTCATGACTCCTTAGTGAGATAATAAGTTCTTCAAGAGATATTTCATTTAGATTCTTTGACATCTTAAGAGTAATGACCAAGGATCTCCAAGCCTTTGGCAAGCTTCTGATGATCTTCTTCACATGATCTACTATTGAGTAGCCCTTTTCTAGAACTTTTAAGCAACCAGAATATGAAACCTTGAGAACATATTCTCAATCGTTTTGTCTTCTTCCATCTTGAATGCTTCATACTTCTAGATAAGAGCCAGAGCTTTTGTCTCCTTGACTTGAGTGTTGCCTTCATGTGTCATCCTTAGAGAGTCAAACATGTGTTTGGCTGATTCTTTGTTTGTAATATTCTCATATTATGTATATGAAATACCACTCAGAAGTATGGTTCTGGCTTTGTATTGGTTTCTAAATTCATTCTTCTGTTGAGCCGTCATATTCTTTCTTTCAATCTTCTGACCATCTGCTTCAACAGGATGAATGTATCCATCAGTCACCATATCCAGAGATCTCCATCCATATCCAGAAAGAAACTCTCCAAAAAATCCTTCCAGTAGTCAAAGTTGTCGCCATTGAACACAGGAGGTTTTCCATTGATCTTGTCATTTTGGTAATTATTGTTGTTGTTGATTGAATCTGCCATTGTGTTTATCTTCTGGATCTTTTTCTTACACGGTTAAGGGTATTTCTCATAACCTAGAGCTCTGATGCCAATTGAAGGTGCAAAAACACCAGGAAAGGGGTTGGAATTGGGTTTTCAAAAACAATGAAAGCAAATGACACTTTGATTTATCCTGGTTCGTTTGAACTCAGACTACATCCAGTCCACCCACCAAGGTGATTTCTCCTCTCTCAACGAGGTCTTAATCCACTATTCAAAACATTGAATACAATCACTAAGACATATAGTCAAAGTCTTCTTGAGTCTACTGACAACACTAGTCACTCAATGAAAATAAATGCTTTAAAAAGCATGATAAATTAACAAAAATGCTTCAAAAAGCAGTTATCACACAGTGATAGTATTTACAAAATTAAGAATAGAAAAAATAAATTGATAATATGAATTCGCGCGAGAGAAATAGCTTCAATTTCTTCAAATGATCCATTTTTATAGACTGTTGATGAAGAGATCTGTTGGAAACATATGGTACCATTTTTGGATGCATGATAAATATCATAAATACCTTTCTAAAAATAAGAGATTTTGTTCCCAACCGTTGTTTCTTGATTCTCTCATAAATGAGCATGATTTAGAGAATCAGAAGATGTTGAATTCGCATCAGAGTATATATGAAAATTTGAAGCTTGGTTCTTTACTTGATGAGAAATTCTTATTTGATTTGATATCAGATCTTCTTAGAGCAATACACTTCACTTTTTTTGTTGTGGAAGATGTGAGTCACTTTAGCTTTTGTCTTATCATAAGAACTTTTTTCCTGCACATAGAAGATAATTTTAAGTGCTATATTTTGTTCTTATAAATATCATTATCATCAAAACTATAAAAGAGAAGTAGAATCAAATCTTGTACTAATAGTTCTTAGTCTGATATAAAATGCAATATCACTACTTGTTCTATCAGAACTTCATCATAGTTCTTCAAGTACAAACACTATACTTTTAGAGCATCAGAGTTTGTCTTGACATAACTTTTCTCTTGGATTTTCATATCCAGATATTCAGACAGTCTCTAGACATTTGATTAGCTCGTTGTTCTGAAAAGCGTCATTGAATGTAGACTTTGTCTTGACCACTTTTAGGAAGACTTATGCTTCAAATTCTTATGTTCTAAATATCATATTCTCAGACAGTTTACATATTCTGAACATTATGATACCAAAACCATGATAACTTTGACATTCAAAAATTTCTCAACTTCTGAATAGTACTGGATCAATATGATTCTAAACATATGTTCACATAGTGTACAACTTCGATTATATGAACAAACAGTTCTTAAGAACTTAAATAATGTTCTTACAAATAACCTGTTTCTAAGAATGCCTAGTGAACTTGTTAAGTTCCTTGGATAAACATCAAACATCAAATGTTAGTGATAAATAGTTTATATCATTTGATTTGTTTGAGTTTGCATTCTTAAGGTTATATCAAAATCATATTTCCATTTCTCCCCCTTTTTGACATCATCAAAAAGTTAGAGCATCTTAGCATTTTAAGCTTGTTAATATGATAATGATTCTCAGATTGATGCATATGAATATGACAGTTAAGATTATGCAAAGCATATACACATATAATGACATCATACCAAAATGTAAATTCATTTAAAACTAAACATCAAAACATGATTGCAAAACATTAATCTAAAAACAAATTAAACAGAATAAATCCTAAGGTTTATCCTAGCAGTGCCTTTTGGTTTGGAGAGGGTGGTGGAAATCTCTCAAGGATTTATTGCATAATGATTTTTTCAATGAGTCTGTCTTTTCTCTCCATTCTTGATGAGAGGTTTGATTGTTGATTTTGCATAGATTGCAGCATTTGACCGAGATTCTATGGTCCTCCATTTTCAAACATCCTTAGCTCAACAACTTGTCTTTTTCAGCCTTATGTATAACTAGTTGCTTGAACTTAGCTATTTCTTTAATTATCCATCCATTGAAGTCAATCCAGATATTTCCCATGGAAATAGGATCCGTACTATTGTTTGAATCAACTAGTAGGTTCTGGAATATGTTGACGACTTCATCTTTGAAGGAAAAGAGTGCTTCATTGAGTGTGGGAGGAGTGAGAGCAGGCGTTTCCAATACCTCAATGACCATTTTTCCTCTTTTTGTTAAAGTTCCTTCACTGTCACCACTTCCTTGCTTCTTTTCTTTCCTCTTCTTATCAAATATCACTTGAATTCTATCTGGAGTATTTTCCAAGTTGAACCATACATCTAGAGATTCATCCTTAAAATCCATCAGATAGTTCGTCACTTCATCTTGATCATGTGCTTTGTTGAACTTGGGGAACCCATCAACAGGTGTTCTTACAATCATGACTTCCTTTTTGAATAGAAAGGAAAACTCAATATTTTCCTCCTTTAACTTCAATCCTTCCCATTTGAACACCATTCCTGCTTGTTTGAGTAATCATATTGATTCTCCTTCATCCATCGGAATTCTTTCAACTACTCCAAATTCAATCAGGATGTTAGAGATGATTCTTCCATAAGGAATTTTTACTGAATCCTTATCAGAACTCATCCTGGAGTTTTTGACTGACTCCTTCAGTAATTTTAATAGAATTGATGGAAGATGAACTCTTATACCTTTCAAAAGAAAATAGACAACACATTCATGAATCTCTGAAAGTTGATATGTTGGAAGATGATGAAAAACATTTCCTTGCAATATTTTAAACCAGACTTGCAGAGGATCCTTGAGATCAGAGAAAATTTAGTTCTTAGGATCAATCACCGCTTCCTCTATAAGAATAGATGACAACACCTTGGCTCTTCTTTTTTCACTGATTTGGGCTTTAGTGACTCTTACTCATGAATCATCATGCTTTATAAAATTTGAGATGGTCTTCTCCAATATTATTATCCTCCTTCCAAATATAGATGACATAATAATGTTGTTGCCCAGAGAAGCACGAGTCCAAAGCTCCTTGACTATATTTGGATAGATTAGTCCTTCCAATCTTTTATAGTTGTTCCATTCTTGAGTTTCCATGGAGGGTTTTAGATTATAACCATTTCCTTTAAGAAAGCTGAGGTTCACCATTGTTTCATTCTTAACAATAAGCTTGCTTACACGAGTTTTAGTAGAAACGGGACACTCATTTATTTGAAGAGAAAAGAAAGCCATTGGCAAAGATGGAGACACCGAGTGCTTAAAAGAGTGGGAAGGGTTTTTAGGGTTTTGATCTTTGTAAGAGATGAGTGAGGTCGTGAGGAAGTGTAATGTGTGAAGTGAGATAGAATGTGTACATATATATAAATTTTCAAACGCACCACTAACATAAAAGGTACAACGCACGATTAGAAGATGTACAATTTTAACAATTACCAAAGCACTCAATTAAAACCTAAATGTGTATTTTCCAATTACGCATGTCTAGTGAGTGTGATAAGTGTCAAAATCACGTTCACACGATCTCAGATGAAATGACCACATTTAATGTAGTGATTGTTCAGTACTCAGAATATAAATAAAAACATTTTACTCAAGATATTTACTTAGTGAATAGAAACCGTTTTAATCATGACACTTTCACTCAATCAGAAAGTTTTGACTTAAACGTTTCATACCATTAAGACAACTATTGTTCTGATAAAAAACAACTTCTAACTAGTAGAAATATTTTTATCAGAATATCCTAAAGAATTCATCAAAGATAAAAGGAGAACATACATTAGCATATCAGAACTTCTTCCTTGTTTATTATGATCCACCCTTGTTATGCTTTTGACTTGATCTTGTGTTCTGACCATTCTTCCTCATTTTTTCAGACTTGACACCTTGAAGATTCTGATGAGATACTTTATGAACTTTCATACTTCTTCAGAACATCTTTTGTTCCTTCTGCTAGGCGCCTGAGTATCTACAGTGGTTCTATCATAGAATAGCCACATAGACATTCCGTCCTTCTGATTATGATTTCTAATACTCCTTTAGCAAACTCATTTCGAAGAACTTATGAATCAAAATCATAAGTTAACAATCATCCTTTTCACTTTAAAGAAACTTTCAATGAGCTTAATATGAGAAATTCAAGGGTAAATTAACTCGTCTCTTGAAAACATCCCATACTCATTTAGAAATAATCTTCAGCAAACAAGATTTCTTATTTTCTGATGATTTGATTCTTGAGAAAAATATGTTGATCAGCCAATCATATTTAAGATAAACATTCAAAAGATATATAACTTTATCTGAAGAATCTATCTTGTCAGATGATTCCACCAAATCAGGGACTTGCTCAAATGTAATCCATTTGGCTATAATTCAGTATCTTCTCAATATCATCAACTGATATGAGACTGAAATTGTAAGTGGATTAACTTTCACCTCATGTGTTTTCAACACACAACAATGGATCTTTATCTGACATTGTTAAGTGTTTAATATCCATAAATATAAGAACTGGAGTTCTGATACCAGTTGAAGGTGTGATAAAAACAAAAGAAAAGGGGGATTGAATTGGGATTTTCACTCTTGGCTACTTTTCGCACTTTGATGAGTTGCGTCAAGTTATGCTATGAATATGTTGCGGAAGCATAAAAGAATGTAAAGCATAAAGCAAAAGTAAAGAACACACAATATATCCTGGTTCACTTGAGAACTTCTCAAGCTAATCTAGTCCACCCGCCAAGGTACTTTCGCCTTAAACAAGGACTTAATCCACTATAACCAAATCATTATGATTACAATCGTGCAGCCAACTGTCGTGGCTAACTGCACAAAATCTCTTTAACTTCTTGCACGACAAACTAATGTGACTTACTACAAAATAATATGTGTCTTGACTTCTTGTGCGGCTTACCACCGTGACTAACTGCACAATAACCTGTTGTGACTTCCTGTGCAACAACATACTGTGACTAGCTGCACAACACCTAGTGTCATGACTTTAGGCCACAGAACCAATTGTCTTGAGCTGCACCAGAAACTTAGCCCTAGAACATATCATCAAAACACATAATACTATGAATGCACTAGCAACTAGATTTTGTGCCTTCCTAATGTTCTGACCTTCACTCGGTCCTTTAGGGAAAGGGTTGTTTACATATGTTTTGCTTCTTACATAAGTCGATTGTAAACTATTTAAGTACATCAGAAGAACCTAAACACACACTAAAAATATTACATTGTATTCTTGCTTCGTTGTGTGGTCTTATGCTTCTTCAAGTTGCTTCTTCATTTGAGCACTGGAAGGTTGAAGTCTTCTTCTTCAAAAGCTTTGGCGGCTTGTTGATCTTCGTTTGAGCATAAGAAGTACTTCTTCGTCTTGATTCACTTAAGAACATTTCTCGACATCGACCCATGCTCTTCTTGAATCCAATGATCACGTTGGTTACACAACAATCTTGTTGTGGATTTGTAGTTGGAGCTTCCAAGATCATTTTTGTTGTCTTCTGCGACTTTGTAAGTCTTCTGCAACATATGAAGTTAAGCACATTTGTGAATTCAAGAACTCTCTGCTTTCAGCAGATTGTTGTCAAAGAGTAATCAGATAGAAAAGTTGTATATTCAAGTAAACTTTGTGCGCATTGTTCCAATGTTATCTTTGTTTATCATCAACCTTATGGTATTGTACGACAACATCAAAAACATGGTTCAAAGACCATTTGATAACTTGTTAATGTGTTTAAATCAATTGTGAAGGTTGTTTTCATTTCAACAGCATAACACTAACAATTCTTGGTTGGATATCAGATTTTCAACATAAGTTATAATCCATAACCAAGTTGTATTCCTATTCAAAATACACAACACTAAGGGTTGTGTTTTTTATTGAGGTCCAACTAGGAATCAACAACAACACAAAGCATGTGATGTTTTCCTTTTATAGCCAAACATAAAAGAGACGTTACAGCCTAATTCGGCTACTGAGGAATCTGTTACACAAGGAATTAAATAGTACAACCATGTATTGTCTGTTGGAGTAAGCCCTAATAGCCAATCAATATTGACTAAATATGCTTTTGTATCTTGACCTTGATATATATTGTTTGTTAATATATACTTATTAGGCATTGTATTTATTGCATTATTTCTATATGACATAATGAAGTACTTGGAATAATTAGTCTGTTTAATGATACATTAAGTGTAACTTAATCATGAGATTTTACTAAACATAAGGATGTTATTCTTAAAGTATATGTAGTTAAGTTTTACTGTCAAATAGGACAACAGTAATGCATAGAGAGTATTATGTGAGTAGACTGGTGACTGTATGTCACAAGTCATGGATATGAGATATCAAGTCTTCACGTAGGTATAAATATTATGAGTAATATTTATACTGGATTAACCAACAATGAGAATACTACATAGTTTGTTATGTAAGTGTCATAAGTTATTCTCATAGTGATAATGGTGTATACCACCCTTCGACCTGAAACCACTATGGACCCTAGATGTGGAGTCGAGTACTTTATTTCCAATCAAACGTTGTCTGTAATAGGATGACCATAAATATGGTTAATGGGTACTTCATAAATCATGTTGAGGGACATGAGTGACCTAGATGGGATTTTCCCCTCCTACAAATACGGGAGTAATATCTATGGGCCCCTTGATAGAGTATGACTGTAAAATGAATGGTCGTGCTCAAATAAGTCAATATGAGATATTGGGCTTATTTATTATTATCAAGTATACTCGGGGATCAAGGAATAAAATATTTGACTATACAAGGGTGATACATTCTATGCCTTGTGTTCAATATAGATATAAGGGCAAAAGGGTAATTATACATATGATCATAATCATAAAAAGGTTATGTCAGATCACACGACATTCTCATCACTTGGGTAGCAATGATGTGTTTCTAGATATCGCTCACTGTTTATAATATTAAACAGATGATTTAATATTATTGCCAACGTTACGAGAACCTACAGGGTCACACGCATAGAGTACTTATAGTGGAACGAATGATTAAATTAAATAAGATTTAATTTAATTATGTGTTAGTTGTATTATTTAATAAATTAACAAAAATATAATTTATTTGATTAAATATGATTTAATTAAATAAATTAGAATTGACAATTGATTAAATTAAATATGATTTAATTTAATTAATGTTTAATTAAAAGAGTTTAGTTAAATATAATAGTATATTTAATTAAAATAGTTTAATTAAATATGATTGGGCTTATTTTGGAAAAGCCCAAAACAAGAGCATTGGGGTTTTAGTAGCTCTCTATAAATAGATGAGTTATTTCCCTTGCTAATCCTAATTGTCCTTTTTCTCATAACAAGAGACGGCTAGCACCGTATTCCACTTTGTGCCCGCGTGGACTTAATAGAGACGATGGTATTTTCTACGTTCGTGATCAAAGTTAAAGTACGCTTCAAGAGATAATTAGGAACCCCTATTTTGCATATGATTTGTGATTAATGGTTTAATCAAGATTCGTTCATCGGGATTATTCCGCTAAAAGGATCAAATTTTTGAAAAACTCCTCTGAAATCCGAACAATGGTATTAGAGCCTGGTTCAGATTAAATTAATTCATATATAATTTGTTTTCCTAATAGTTATATGATGATATAATTATATTGGTGTTAGTTTATATGATTAAAATATGTTTAATCATGTGTGGTTGATTTTGATTTCAAGAGAGATGGGGTAAAAAATGATTTGAAAATGGCTACAATAATTTAGAATTTTCGGTTATTCTATATATTGAATAAACTATTCATAGTGGTAATTTTGTCATACAAATTATTGCGCAAGCGTATGTGAATTTTGAATTACATTATTGTGCGATAACTTTAAAATCCATATTGTCGTAACCGTAACGTTCTACTTTGAATAAATTTATATGGTGATGATTTTTCATAAATAGTTTTCATGAATTATGATATTCAAATTGTGATGGTGTTGTTGTACGTAATGTGTATGCGTTCAAGTTAAGTTAATTTTATTATTTATTATTTTATTATTTATTATTAAATAAATTGGTATACGGTTATGATCTTAGATTTTGGCGTTTGTTATTTTTTTTATATATATACGACCTGCGTGTCGTGGTTTGTTGTAATTAAATACGACCTGCGTGTCGTGGTTTATTGTAATTAAATACAACCTGCGTGCTGTGCCATTTGATTATTTATTTTATTTATATAATATAATAATGGTTCGAGTTCAAGAGTTGAAGAGAAGACAACGCCAAACGATGACGTCGATGGAGAGGCTTGAGAAACTTGCTCGTGGGTCAAAGATTTGTAATAAATTAGTTTATTTAATTCTTGCATTTTAGGTGGTAATAATTGTATTACCAAGTTTTATTTTATGTACGTGATGCGTGAAATGTATGCTTATATGAGTGTGTGTAAGATACACAATTATGTGAGTGTATGAGATACACAAACCAGTGAGATCAAATTTAATTAAAAATCTCTTTATTAAATATTAAGTTAATTGTTTTCCAAAGTTTAGCACTCATCACGACTAATATCGAATAATGTTGGTTTCGCCTAACGCGATGCACATTTTTTATATTAGTAAGGTGTGATGGGATAAATGTAATATCCAACTGAAATTTTGGGTTTGACATAATTAAACTAATTATAATATGATTATACATGTTTAGAAGCAAGAGTTGAGAGTAATCCATAAGATAGATCAGAATAAGGAGTTATTCACTCAATTGATAAAATTCGAGAATTGTATTAGATACAAATGAAAAGAGTTTCTACCTAAATAACAGAGTTTTGTGTAATCTGCCTACGCAGACTTAAAACAAAGTGAAATATGAATCTCGGCCTACTAGAAAATCTTCCAACGGGATTTTCCGAATCAAATGTTGAGGGTCATTTGATTGAGTAAAAACAGTGGGGCCATTTTAATAAAAGACCTTATTAAAATGATTTTGATACAATATTTTTACACGTTTTGTATTTATAATTTCTTTTGCATTTTATTTTATATTTTACTGTGAAATGTCCTTATGAAGGACATAAGGATCAGAAAGGAGTTTCTGAGTTGGTACAGAAATTGAGAATTGTTCTCAAGCACGAGAAAATCTTATGTTCTCAAGAAACCAATTCCTAACAACCGAATATAACTAGACTCGAAGAACGATACTTATGAGAAGGATCAAGTCAAATGTCTAGATATAACATATCTCATAGTTGTAGTCATCACGGAGAATGATATGACCATTAACCTCGATAATTTTATTTTAAATAAGAAATACAAGATGTGAGAAATGTAAAACTTTCCAAGGTCTTTTCTATACAAGTTGGAAATTCGAACAGATTCAAAATAGTTTTGAGATTTAAAATATGGATTTTCGTATAGACCAAATAGTTGGTCACAAGTTCTATTTGAGATTGTTTCAAATAGGTAGATTAGATTTATTATGAATAAATTTTAAATATATCTACCTCATTTTTAAAATAAAAGAAAGTAGTCTGTGATGCTAAATAGATGAATCATAAAAGGAATGAAATTCATTTTATATTCCTTTGAATTTTGGCAGAAAAACACGGTTCTAAAGGAAGACAATGATTTCATGTATTGAAAGAAGAAAATTATTAATGAATATCAAAAGAGTCAAATTAGAAGAAAGAAGTAAGACTTTTTCTTCATACGATTTGTTATAGAAAATCAAATTGTATACTTCTACATCTTGGGTATGTGATACTAGATATTGATCTCACACTTATAATAATGCGAGGAGTCTTTTAAGAAGTAGGACATTGATTATAATTTAATTAAGTCTGCGTCTATAATTTAACAATGTGTTTCATTGACTATAAGAGCTTAAGATTAGACTTAAATTTGAGCTTCAAATGAAACCAAATAATTGTTATTAACAAGATGAGGAGTTCATGTTTTGATAATGGAAAGGTCTTGTTATGATTATCTAAAACAATGGTTTCAATACTAAATCAAATAGTGTATTTGAGTTATACGGTCTTGATAAGCTCATCTATAACAAATGTAAGATGGATCAAATAAGATTCGAACCTTGTGTATATCAATAGCATTAATGTTTAGTCCAATAAGTGAGAGATGAATTTTCAAAGTCTATGAGAATATATTGTTGGTCTCATTTGGTTTTATATCATTTGATATATGCAAGTCTTGATTTTGGAAGATATATCTAATGTCTCAAATCCTCGACCAAAATAAAAAGACATCTGATCACTACAAGAAAACACAGTGTTAGCGTCGGCCAAAACGCCATCTCTAACTCCAAAAAACCGACGCTAATGGAGTTTAGCGTAGGCTTAGCGTGGGTGTCGGGGCGGACATTCCAAAGCTGGAAGTTAATAATATTAGTGTCGGCTTATGTGTGACACTCATGTAGCGTCGGCCTTATACCCACACTAAATCATCGCTAACTGCTGACCAAATTTAGGCAGCTAATTACTTAGTTAGCGTCGGTTTTCAGCGCCGCTAAATACTACCAGGTGTCGTTTTTTAATTCGGTTGACTGTCATCGAATTTTTTGCCACGTGGTTTTAGACATCATGATATTTGATGGTAGCGTCGGCCTCGCGGCCGCCACTAATAATATTAGACATCGTATTTTCTGCTGGCAGCGTCGGCTACGTGGTCGCCACTAATAATATTTACTAGTGTATTTTTCTATTAGCGTCGGCCTCGTGGCCGCCACTAATAATATAAGACAATGATTTTTTTTCTTCTAGCGTTGGCCTCGTGACCGCCACTAATAATATTGAATGTATTTTTTCCCCTTCTAGCGTCGGCCTCGTGGCCGACACTACTTAGATTATTGTTGGTTTGGTTTTGTTTGAAATTGTCACGTTCGCTTTATGCCATTGCCACTCAAACCACCTGTTTTGATCAAGATCTGTTTTACAATACCACAATATAGGTGATCCAAAACAAATTTACTTACAAATACATAATTTGAATACACCAACATCAATATATTAATGAGTTCCAAAATACATAGACATCAAGATTCATCAATCCACAATTCAGATGATCCAAAACAAATTTACTTCCAAAATACATCAACATATTACTCAATTCCAAAATCAACATATTTAGTGAGTTCCAAAAGTTCCAAAATACTTATAATCTCCTAAATGGTCTACATACTAATCATGATAACCAACATCAACTTCCTCCTCATCATCCTCATAATCCCCCTCCTCCTGTAACATCCAAAATAAATAGTCACGAGTCAGACACATAAAAATTCAAGTGATAAAGTCTTAGTAGAGATGGCCAAAATAAATAGTATATTAGGATTAAAACCATATACTATTTTTTCATTATTCTTACAGATTTTGTTAAAAATATATATATATTTGAAGTGATTGCACAATGAAATCCAAAGATTAGTACTAGCAAATCAATCATAAAAGAACAAATTATTCTTCTTGGTCTTATTATCTTATTTTCAACTCAGGTTCCATCAATGATGTTACTGATGTCATTAATCAAGGGTTTAGTGATGAAATTGAAACCTCTATCAACAACAACAACAACAATAACAACATGATCATGCAAGTGCATGCTTTTCATTTTTCTATCTATTTTCTTGTTCACATATATAGTACTATTTATATTTATACTTATATTGTGGATTCTTTGGTTTGACAGAAAACGCAAAAGTAGAGGGATGAATGAAAGTACAATAGAAGTGGACTCATCTTGTCATGATCAATATATTATAGATCACAATCATATATAGTTGTATCCATAATAAACCCTACTTGTTGAATTATATATAGGTTTCATGTGTGGTTCTTATTTGTTTGTCCTTCCATCCATAAAAGTGTATCAACTTGTTGTTTCAATTTGAGTGTTTGTATATGTCAGATCAACTTCCCACTTGATAATGGACCTATTAGAATCACAAACCTTTCCAAACTCAAAAACTTGTGGTGTATAAAATGACACAAAACAGATAATACAAACAAACTCAATGTTGATTGAAGCTAGTTTCCATTTAAGGTCTCTAACCTATAATTTGTTTTTATTGTTGATCTCTTACCTATTGCCTAGTGATAATCTCGCTGCCCTCAGCTGTTGATTCTTCCTAGTGACTTTCATCACCTCACTTCCCTTGAAAATTTATTCATATATGGTTGTCCTAAGTTGTTCCAAAAATATCAGCCTAAGTCCGGTGAGTATTGGCCCATGATTGCTGGCATGAAAATCACTTCAGTTACAATTGAAAAAGGAATGATGAAGGAATGAAGTTGTTTACCCTTGAAGGTAAATATAACATTTTGTCCCTTCCATGATCCCTTTTTATGTTTGGGCTAAAAATAATTCCTTTCTATTTTGTATCAGATAAGTGTTGGTTTCACCTCCTAAACCTTTTTCTTGTTTGAAGACATAAAGTTAAACTGCAATTGAAAATCTATATACAATGTAATGTAATTTATATGGTTTTAATAACACTGAAATGGAGGTAATAAGCAACCATGATGACACCTTATATTTGTTATTTCCATGAGCTGTTGCGATTAATGTTTGTTATTTTCATGATTTGTTTGAGAGTAAAGTTTCCTTTATTTACAGGGAAAGGGCAAGGTTAACGATGAGACGAGCATGGAAAATGGAGACACATGCCAAGAAGTCAAGTTGCAGTGCATCGGAGAAAATGAATCTCAGTGAGAGGTTTCAGATTCTCAAAATGTATTCAACTTTATGTTTGTGGGCAAAGAATTAAAAGTGATTATAATATATTTCTAATACTTAATGATTTATGTTTGAAATAGCATTTGTAATGAACTACACTACTTGTTCATAATGTATGTTGTTGAATAATCAAACCAGGATGTTAGACAACAAGTTCATGGAGGATGAATATATTCACTATAAGTATTCATACCTATCTTGTCAACTGGGTATATATAATTTGTGGTTATTGTTGCTAATGTTTCAAATACTTCTTACATGTTGAGAATAACTACTTGCGTGTCAGATAAAAACCATAAGAATCAGTGTTGGAAGTTCAACTTCAACACATTCTTACAGCTGAAACAGTGATAATCGAACAAAATAGAGTTGAAGACAATGGAATGGTATCAGTAATTAAGGACTGTTCTCACACTACTCTTCAATTTTGAAATGTCCATAAATAGAAAATTAGAGATTTAAGATTTGAAATTGAAACCATATACTAACTATAATGTTGAATAGGGAAATGAAGCTTTATTGCACTACTAACGTTTGTTGATACTGACACGGTTCATTATATCTAATATCTAAGTTTTGTTTCTCAGCTACCTAGAATCCAGGTAACAGATCCTGTTGCAAGATATTATGGCCTGAAGCGTGGACAAGTTGTTAAGATTATCCGGCCAAGTGAGACTGCAGGAAGATATGTGACATACCGATTTGTTGTATAAGGGTTTACTCGTCTGCTGATTTTCATGTGAACACAGACAATGATTATACAATTTTTCTTTGGGTAATGGGTGACAATTAGTACATTATAGTAGTTCGTGTTTACCTACTTGTTGTAAGCCTAAGGAAATATGGCTCAAATAGTTTTAACTTGTATTAAGAGTCTGATACTAAGTTTCCTTTGGCAACAAACTTGAAATAACAGTTATATATGCTCCCTGG
This sequence comes from Lathyrus aphaca, assembly GCA_963966055.1. Classification (NCBI taxonomy): domain Eukaryota; kingdom Viridiplantae; phylum Streptophyta; class Magnoliopsida; order Fabales; family Fabaceae; genus Lathyrus; species Lathyrus aphaca. Next base: position 171,456,603 of record OZ014523.1, read on the forward strand.
TCAACTTCTTAAGCTAAACATGTTCTTTTCTAGTAAGATTAAACTTCTATAACAATCATTTTTGCGAATAATGCAGAATCTATTAACATATACAGAGTCCTCTGTTTGTAAAGAGCCCTCCAAAAATTCATATTATTATGAAAAACTAACCTGCAGGAACTAGAGCAATTATTATTGAGACTTCATTGTAAATCTATTAATATAATTAAAAACCTGATACTAAATTAAAGCCTATTTGCCTATGGGTTGTTCTTCCATACATAGTAAAATAGTCTGGAAGTGTATCTTTGTCTCTTTTATAAGGGTGAGGCTGTATGTGTATTTAACTGTTTTCAGTTTGCTAAGCCATTTTAAAATCACAAGATCAGTGAGGCTGTATGTGTATTTAATTGTTTTCAGTTTGCTAAGCCATTCTAAGTTTTGAATAAGTTTTAATCAGAATTTCAATTTGAATCTAACAGTGAAGAATATAATAGTAAAAAAGAATCGAACATAATTTCTAACAGAATTTCAAAAAGAATCTAACAGTAAAGAATCTATTAGTCAGAATTTCATAAAATACCTCTTTGATAGTTGAGTGAGATGACGGAGTGAGAGGACGGGGAATATGTGATACCTCTTTGGTAGTTTAACTCTGTGTGAGAAATGGAGAAAAGTTAAAAACATTATATGATAAAAGTCACATTAAGAGTTAAACCATATTAGATAGTTAAACCATAAACCATAATAATTAAGCATGAATAATTAAATTGTTAAACCATATTAGACAGTTAAACCATAAAGGATCAAAATATAAGCAATTAGTGCCACTGATAAAGAGAGAATGAGTTGTAAGAGAGAATTAAAATGTTAAACCATATTAGACAGTTAAACCATTAACAAATTCAACTCTCTATTTGTTTTGAAACATCCCCAAAATAGAACACAATCGAGACACCAATGAACCAACTCACAGATCGGATCCCTCACAAGCAAACTAATCCATCTATGTTTTGAATCTTGCTTATCTAGTTCACAATTTAAGTTGGTGTCAACTTTTGTGTGTATATTATTTATCTGTTTTGAATGTTATCGATCTCTTGTAATCATGGTTCATAACTTAAAACCTTATTCTCACTTTCTTATGCACTTTTTTTTATATAAACCATGAAAGCAAATCTGTTTTAGAAAATAATATGCTAAAGAAATAAGTTACTATCTCAACGAAGTCAGGCTCTGATACTAGAGCTGAAGAACGTGGATAAATCTGGAAACGAGTATAGTAAGAATGATAGTTGTAAAAATTAAAAGTTTAATAATCTACTGTATGTATGCACTATATGATTGTAGCTTTAAGCCCAAATAACTGTGATAACTATTGTACTTCCTGACTATAACACAATTTGTAACTAACCAAAGCATGCTATTGCTAACTAACTTTTATTGACTCATTTGATTCTTCCTTCTCATACTTCAATACACATCACAATGGGAACGACGGTTTCTAATCCGCAACTTGTGTCCGGATGAATTAGCACCATAGTACCTTTATCTACCAAGGTTTCTCAAACGTTTTAGCACATCTTTTTCGCCAGTGAGTTCCCTGACCAAACCTTCATAATGCAATATTGCAGGAGTAATTGTTACATAAACACACATGGATGCTGCAAAAGGTTCATTATTTAAATAACTTATTACCATTTGTATAGTCGCGACAATCATTAAGACCGATTCTCAAATCTGTTTCATATTTTCTATTGAATTCATAAACATTGAAACCCTAAACTAACAGTAAAGAATCTAATAGTCAGATTTCATTCATAAACATTGAAACCCTAAACTAACTATTTTATTTTTGAAATGAAATTAATACCTAACCTTATGAGAACTCCAAAATCAGCCACAATCACTGGAGTCTAAAGATGATTTCACCTACACATTGAAATCAATATGGATTGAAAGAGATGAGATGAGAAGAGAAGCGATGAGATGAGTTGGAAGAGAGATGAGATGGAAGCAATGAGATGAGACCTGAGAAGACGATGATGAACGGCGATGAGAACGACGATGAGAACGGCGATGAGAAGCTGATGAAACGAGATGGAAATGAAAATGTTTTTGATATTTCATTATTTTTATGAAATAGTTATTTTCATTAAATTAATATTAATTATTAAATAACTATTTTATAAATTTTCACTTGTTTAGCATAACATAGATTATTTATTTTTTAAATTGTTTAAATAATTCATTATTTATTTTTATGAAATAGCTAAATTATGTTAAAATGTTTAGATTATTCATTAAATAAAAATGTTTAAATTGTTTACCATATATTTTAAAAATGACTAGAAAATGTTTTTTTACTAAATTCTTTTATCAATATTAATAAAAATACTATTTCATACAAAAAACACACTTTAAAATAAATATTAATTAAAAAAATTGATTTAAATATATTTTCTAAAACAGAAATTTTTTAACAAATAAAAATAAATAAATGTTTTTATTAAATTAATTTAGTGATTTTCATTAAATTAATATTAATTATTAAATAACCATTTTAGAAGTTTTTAATTGTTTACGATAGATTTTTTTTTAAATGACTAGAAAATGTTTTAATTTAAATAGGTGGGAAATTTAGCACAAACAATTAAAAAATAAGCACAAACAATTTAAAAACAAAACTAAAAATAAATAAATAAATAAATAAATAGGGAGGCAAATGCAAAAATGGTGGGAAAAGAAATATATTTTATCCTTAGCGTCGGCCATGATGCGACGCTAATGTTTGTATGAAATAACAAAAATAAATAAATAAATAAATAGGGGAAAACGAAAAACTGGTGGGAAATGAAATATATTTCGCTCCAAAGAAATATCATTAGCGTCGGCCTTGATGCGACGCTAATGTTTGTATGAAATAATAAAATTAAATAAATAAATAAATAGGGGAAAACGAAAAACTGGTGGGAAATGAAATACATTTCGCACCAAAGAAATATCATTAGCGTCGACAATTTTGCAACGCTAATGTTTGTATGAAATAACAAAAATAAATAAATAAATAAATAGGGGAAAACGAAAAACTAGTGGGAAATGAAATATATTTTGCGCCAATGAAATATATTTAGCGTCGGTTAATACGCGACGCTAATGTGTATAAAATAATAAATTAATAATTAATTAATAAATTGGGTTTGTTAATGTTTTAGCGTCGGCCTAGGCCGACACTACCATTTAAGTCATAATAGAGTAATAAATATTAAATGGATAATCATATTAGCGTCCGTTCTTTGTGACGTAAAATTGACACTAATAGTATCGGAGTCGTGGCCGACGCTAATATATTGTAGCTAAAATGCATTTTTTTTGTAGTGGATATATCTTGATTATATATATGTGTGGTGTATATGAACCTATAAACATATTTGTTAGATGAGTTTTGTTTCTCTTACTTCATTTATATTATGGATTTGGGTATGTGACACGAGTTAGAATTCTTTTGAGAAGAGTTCAAGAATGAAGTAGAATAAAACATTTCAAAAAGGTATTAAGACCGTATGAATTGTTCGTTGTGGTAAATATGTATATAAAGAATATAATGACCATTTAAATTGTATCCTATTTGATGTTGAACAATTTAAGATAGTTCAATTATATCTTTGTGACTCTTTTATAAATTGTTTTACATACAATTATTCATATCCATAACCAACTCCATTTTAAGTAGTCGTAGGGACACCATATTTGATATGGAGGTAAGAGCTAGTTTGTCTTTATGATCATTTGGGTTGTAAGGTTTATTAAGTAAACTTGATCTCAATCTATATGAATATGTATTTATGGATGTATCCCAATAGAAATAAGAGACACATATTCTATAACACGTTATGGGACAAAATTATTTAGTCGATAGAAATGAAGTCTTCATTTGGAGACATTATGTATAAAAAGGAACCGTTGGGAGTGATGTAGAACTTGAATAAGTTCAAGCACCAGAAAATACATATATGAGAATGGAATATGAATCAATTCAACAAGAGAGTTATTATTGAGTCATTTGGTTCATGTAGCACACGATCTAGAGAAGAACATAAATGATCTTGATTCTAAAAGAAGTATAAGTTGTTTAAATTCAATTATGGATTAAAGCAAACTTCTTGGAGTTGAATCCTTTTATTAATGAAGTTTTATGTAAACTTTGATTAATAAATGTCACATTTAAATCGTGTGCACATAAGGTTAGTGGAAGTATTTGCATTAATCTAGTATAGTATGTAGGCGACATACTAAGAATCAAAACAAATCCCTACAACACTAATGTAGGAGATGGTTAAGGAAATGGTTTTGATGAAATGTTTAGGTGAGGTTTCCTAAAAGGTTAGGAATCATAATCTATAGAGATAGATGATTGATGAATCTCAAACTTAGCACAAGTACATATCTCGAAGAAGTGTTGGGACACCCAATATGCATAATCTTACATTAAGATTATTGCATGTGTGGCATGATGTTTTGTCTAATGGAAAATGTATTACCTCATTGGATGAGAAAAAGGACAGCATAATGTGTACTACACTAGATACACCTTATGTTATAAGCATAAACAATAAGTACCAAATCGATTGAAGTGTTCATCACTATATCACTATCAAGAAGGTATGTGGATATCTTAAAAGGATACGGTGTTCCTTTTATTGAGAGTAGATGGGAATAATAAGTGTAAAGGAGTTATAATGATGTTATTCCAAAATTTATGAACTATATATTCATATCACAATATAAATTAAATGTAATGCTTGGATAAAAATTGTATAAGTTAAAAGGAAATGCTTAAGACATTTGTCGTTTCTAGTACAAAGGTCAAATATATGATTTGGGTCGCTTTACTAATTATTGGGGAGAAAGTTATGTTTCTTGTATTGAAGATCCTATTAATCTCATTCACGATGACAATGGGTTAATCTTGCAAGTTCAGAAAACTAGATCTCACTAGTGATTCATGTATGTATATTTTGACACTTCTTTTCTCTTCGATAGAAGATCGAATGTTGAAATTGGAAGAGGTGTATATTAACAACATAGGAAAGAGTTCCTTATATCCTAATCATGCTTGACGCACACAATTAGAAGATAAATGTTAGATTAAAATTTGATTAGCTATAGTGCTAGTGGGAGATTGTTGGAGTAAGCCCTAATAGCCAATCAATATTGACTTAATATGCTTTTGTATCTTGACCTTGATATATATTGTTTGTTAATATATACTTATTAGGCATTGTATTTATTGTGTTATTTCTATATGACATAATGAAGTCCTTGGAATAATTAGTTTGTTTAATGATACATGAAGTGTGACTTAATCGTGAGATTTTACTAAACATAAGGACGTTATTCTTAGAGTATTTGTAGTTAAGTTTTACTGTCAGATAGGACAATAGTAATGCATAAAAACTATTATGTGAGTAGATTGATGACTGTATCTCACAAGTCATGGATATGAGATATCAAGTTTTCACGTAGGTATAAATATTATGATTAATGTTTATACTGGATTGACCCACCATGAGAATACTACATAGTTTGCTATGTAAGTGTCATAAGTTATTCTCATAGTGATAATGGTGTATACCACCCTTCGACCTGAAACCACTATGGACCCTAAATATGGAGTCGAGTACTTTATTGCCAATCAAATATTGTTCGTAACAGGACAACCATAAAGATGGTTAATGGGTACTTCACAAATCATGTTAAGGGACATGCGTGACCTATATGGGATTTTCCCCTCCTACATATATAGGAGTAATAACTATGGGCCCATTGATAAAGTATGACTGTAAAATGCATGGTCGTGCTCAAATAAGTCAATATGAAATATTGGGCTTATTTGTTATTATCAAGTATACTCGGGGATCAAGGAATAAAATATTGCACTATACAAGGGTGACACATTCTATGCCTTGTGTTCAATATAGATATATATAAGGGGAAAAGGGTAATTGTACACATGATCATTATCATAGAAATTTTATGTCAGATCACACGACATTCTCGTCACTTGGGTAGTAATGATGTGTTGTTAGATACTACTCATTGTTTATAATATTAAACAGGTGATTTAACATTATTGTCAACGTTACGAGAACCTACAGGGTCACACGCATAAAGTACTTATAGTGGAACAAATGATTAAATTAAATAAGAATTAATTTAATTATGTGTTAATTGTATTATTTAATAAATTAACAAAAATATAATTTATTTGATTAAATATGATTTAATTAAATAAATGAGAACTGATAATTGATTAATTTAAATATGATTTAATTTAATTAATATTTAATTAAAAGAGTTTAGTTCAATATAATAGTATTTTATTTAATTAAAATAGTTTAATTAAATTAGATTGGACTTAGATTCAGAAGCACACTTGCTTCTTCAGCACGCTTGCGACTAATGTTACACATAGTAACTCCGCATATTAGCATTTGCGTACTCATTCATAATGTTTATTTGATGTTTATATATATAATATTCATGATCTGTACTTTAACAAACATTATAACATAAAATGGTTCTTTCATAAATACTTTATTGTTATCATCAAAACATAGAGATGAAATGCAGAAACAACTTTTGTTCTTACAAGAAACACATTTAAAACACAATAGTTGATGATGCACATTGAAAGAAGAAATATATTTGAAGAAGTCCTATATTTTTAGTGTCTCTTTGCTGAGGTGGTGATGGAGTGCCTATGTGTTTAAAAATTCTTTCCCACTAAAAATTTGAAAATTTGAAAAGAACCTCCAAATATCTGCAGCATAAAAGTATTGTGTTATTCAAAATTTATATTGTTAAAATATGTTGTGAAGCTAAATAGTAGTTAACATGGAGATTGCACTTCTTCTTTACACATACAGCAAGCATAAACAGCGACGTGACATAGGAGAGGGGAGGTGGTTAAGTGTTGTGCAATGGTAGCTACTGAATTGCTATCTTTAGGTAAAGGTCAGTAACTAATTGTAGAAAGGACCAATATTTTAATATTATTGTAATATGCTAAGTTTGATTTCATGCTTTTGTTAAGTTTAATTACAAAGATTGTGTTGCTTTTGGTCAGTATTTGGATTTACGTGTTAAGTTTAATTGCAATGGTAGTTCAATAGTATGTTTAATTACATGTATATGGTAATGAGGAAGAACATAGTTTACCTAGTAAGGTTTATCTGTCATGAGAATTATTTTTCTTAACAATTCAAAATTTTAAGTTTCAGTAAACATTTATCCCTTATGGTTCAATTGTGATTATACATATGGAATCAATCTATCTATTGGTGTGTTTCCATAACCGTCAAACAATACAGATAAATGCAAGTTGAAACACAAAACAGATGAGATAAATAAAATACAAAATATATTACACATACGACATTGTAGCAGTCTTAGAAATAAACCTCATCGTTGTAGTGGGTAGATCAAACATTGATAAAAAAAACTTCAAAACATTTACATTAATTCCTTCTATTAATTAGACATTGTGGTAGTGGAAGTTAACACATAAAAAAAAGTCCAACAACATATTCCAGCTCCGACAGTTTGTGGCGGTCAAACTTGTTTTTTTACCCCACTTGATAACTTTCTTGGAATTCGTCGATGAAAGGTCCCTTTCAGTTTCAGTTTTGATTGACGGTTCACTGGCAGGATCCGTAGACATCCTCTTCACATTGGCTTTAGGGGTTGAAGGATCAGGAGCATGAGGAGATGTGAATTCACCGTCCTGAACTCAACAACAATACAAAGGGTGTGAGTAGAATTGTCGGTTGTGGTAATCAGTTTTAGTAAATTCAATTCATCACAGATAACAACAGAATACCGTCAGAGGAGTAGTTTTATAATTGGGACATCCTCACCAACACTTTCCACAAGTTGTTCAAATCAGAATGCATATTGCATATTGTTAGAGTCATAAATCAACTACCTACCAATTATTAGAATATACCGCCATTCTCCCTAAAATACCCTTTTCAGTTAAAATTATTTACACTACATCATACCCTTTATTGTAATTGACAAAATACAATTGTATTGTCCAATCAAAATCATTCTTTTTGCCAAGTGGCCTCCCCAAATTCTTTCCTCTTCTCACGTTTCCTCTCACACGTTTTTTCCTCTTCTTTCTTCCTCTCTTTTCCGATTTCTCTTTCTTTCTCTTTCCACAGTTCTTCACGTTTCTCTCTACCCCTTCTCTTCTCTCTCTTTCTTCCCTATCTCTCTCTCAAAACCCTAGCCGCCGCCTTTCTCCTCCGTCTTCCTTATCTCTCTCAAAACCCTAGCCGCCCCCTTTCTCCTTGTCTGCTAATTTCCGCAGACACAAATCGCTACACTTCCACTTCCATTAACCCGGGTTTGTGCTTATAATCGCCTCCTATTTTGATTATTCTATGATTTAATCGTCACACATTCATAGTCTTCTCATAGTATGTTTGATGTTATTGCAATTTGTTGACATAACTTTCCGAAGTTTTTTATATCAAGCATATTTAATGAGATCTGTTTAAATATCTGAAATTTTAGTTGTCGTTTGTTTACTATTTTAATGGAATCTGTGTATTGGATCCTGCAGTTGGAAATGAAAACCATGCTGATGTTAATCTACAACAGAAAATCAAACAAAGGGTTGGGATCATCTATACATAATGGATTACATGGATCTTGTGTAAGTATTCAATATATTTGTTTCATATTGAAATATTTAGTTTCTTCATTTCATTTTCAGTGTTTTCTAAACATTTTGAATCATTTAAATAGATTAACATTGACATAAATGTAGATATTACAGTATCATGCACCGTTGTTAGTGACAGGTATGAACAATGTTGAGTCTCCAGGTAACAGTTTTCTCCCTCTTTGTTTGATAAACATACATACTTTCAAATTCAGTTTTATGTAAGTCACATTTCCTTTAACCCGATTTTCAGCTGCATATTGGATTATGAATTTGTCAAAGTGTTTATACATAATTTTAAATTCAGTTTTATGTAAGTCACATTTCCTTTAACCCGATTTTCAGCTGCATATTGGATTATGAATTTGTCAAAGTATATAGCATAAAAACCTAAGGGAGCTGATCTTAAAGGGTTGATAAGTCCTACATATGTATGGAATTTCAAGTAAACAGTTTAGTTTCTTGCGTCTTGCATCTCAAATCAATGAGTTCTGATTTTGAGTTATCATGTTTCCTTTTCCTCTAAGGTTTTAGTGACTGCATGTGGATTGGGTATAGCACACCATGATATACATTCTCCCTAATATATTTCTCTAAATTCACTTATAAGTTCAAATCATTTAGCTATTGCTTTCTAAATTGAACACTAATAAGTCTCCATAGATAATGAATACAATCAAGCTATAGAAACTTATATGATGCTTGTCACTCATAAGGTCTTTCTTTTTTAGTGAAGAAAACAATCTTTTTGTAATAAAATAATCCATCAATTCACAACAGTTTTGTTGTCCTTAGTATATCAGGCTTTCAATTCGATTTGATTCAGGAGCAGCAATAACAACAAGTTCAACATACTTAACAAACGAGGGGTGCGCAATCGAAGGAGCTTTCAAATGCTGGAATGTCATTGCACGAGTATTTTAAGTCTCAGAGGCCATTCAGGTATTGTCCACTTGCTATGCTATTTTTAAGGTGAGATTCTTTAGAGACAAATTTGATTAGAGATGGTTTTAATTTATATGCTTCAGGTTGTTCATTTTAATATTGATTTCATGTATCTTATATTTTGCCTACTATTTTGAAGTATTCAATATAAGGATTAAGAAATGTTTAACTCACTGTCTGGTTGCATCACATTGTTGATTATTGTTAGGGTGTTCTTTTTTAAGATGGAACCTTGGTGGCCTTCACTGCTCTGCAACAGGAATCACTTTTTCCATAAGCTGCACGTAATTAAACCAGGTCAATTATCCAATCACTATCTATACTATAACTAACATTTATTCTACATTTACAACATTGCTTGTAGTGATGACATGCTTGTAAACTAACTTTGGCGGTACTCAAACATTAGGCAATGACACCTACACGCTCACTACAGTTTCCTTAATATACTATTGCAGCTTGCCCATATATTTTAACATACTATGAGCCAAGGTCTTATAGCATGTTCATGACTATATTCATCATTGATTTTATCATACACATGAGGCAAGGTTTTATGATTCATACATACTAGGTTCGAGTAATTCCAATTGTAGTTCATCACCTAAGTTTGGCATAGTGTCAATATTCTGACATGTTAATTTGACTAAATTGCTGATTTTTTCTAGAAATATGGAGTTCTTCACCAGTGGTTATCGTTATGTCATTCAAATTCTTCCCGTTGTTATTGTTGCTCCAATATATTTCTATGGTAAAATCGATTTTGGTGTCATCAATCAGTTAGTATTTGCTTTTAATCACATCCTTGGTGACCTTTCTCTCATCGTGTACCAGTTTCAAGCAATAAGTGCTTTTTATGTTGTCATTATTCATTTATGTGAATTTGATGATGTTTTGGACATAAGCAACTTTAAATCTCTTCCCGGTTCTTTGGAAGACATGTTAATATTATTATATGTTTAATGATGATAATGAAAGCATGTTGAAGTAATATTATTATATGAATGACCGCGTTGGAAATGTCGTTGCTTCAGTGACTATTACAAAACTTGAATGTATCAAAGGATAAAAATATATTTGTTTCTTCTCAGTTGTTGAATTAATAATACTACAGTCACTACTTGCTATTTAGTTTAATAGTACTACAGTCACTAAATGGATGCCTATATGCAGTAATAGAAAGTATTTAATTTAAGGTTTTATGATACCAGAAGTCATGCTAATGCTGGTAGTGAACTTCATAGCAGATATAGCAAATCGTAATTGTACATTCATGGTGAATGTTGATCACTACATTCGTGATGGAAGTAATAATCTTTATTATGCAAGCCAGTTGAAGAAGAGGAACATGAAATTGATCAATTGACTAATAATTGTTTTGTTGATTGTAGTGCTGGTGTATATCATTGCAATGGCGTATTCTTGAATGTTTGAGGAAGTTGTTTAGAGTTTTAAGACTATGTAGAGCTGTTTTTCTCTTCCTCAGTAGTGTTTCAAGGTTTTATGTTTGTTGGGAAATGTTATGTTACTTGGTTCAAATTTGTTTGCTTGAACTTAATTTTGTTGAATGATATTGATTGATAAATACCAACTTTGTTGTTGTTACTGTTACTTTTTCCTAATGATGAAAGAAACCAATTTACTTATAAGTTTGTTATTACTATTATCTTTGGTCTGTGTTTGGTTTTCTATTTCATAGTTGTATTTTAATTGAGAACATAAAGTTTAATGAATTTTAAACTTTTTGTAGATGGTAAGTTGAATAAGAATCACACATTTATTGATCCTCTGGAAGCATGCCATTATCAAAAGCTATTAACAACATTACAATCAGCTCACGGTTTTGCTTATCAAAAGGTCAAATGTTTGTAATATTGTCAATTTATTATATCATTAACAGCTTAAGGAGTCAAAAATGTTGTTGTGATGTCTTTTTATGTGATACGGATGTGTAACCATGAATGTAATGTAGTTATGTTTTTCTTAATCATATAGTGAAAACTAATTTTTAATATTCTATTTAGGCTGAAATTTTCAATCAAACTAATATAGTTTTCATTCTCATGGATTCCAGGACATTGGAGTATAAAAGTGCACAAGGTAATGGAATTGGGATCAACAACCGGTACGAACACAAATCACCAAGGCTGCTATGGAATTGGGATCTGAAGTGAGTATGCAACATTCTTGACTGATGACAGTTAACAAACGGAGTTGTGACTGCTCTTTGTTCCAGTTTGTTGAGAACAATGAGAATTTGAATAAATCACTTGATGAAGATTTTTGGGAAGAACTTTTTAGTGAGAAATTTGAGAGTGAGTTAGATATTTTATATGCTCAGGGAGATGATGATATCATGTCAATTTGTTGGCTAATCGCTTTGGTAACTTGGGTTGAAATCCTAAATGAACTATATTGAATTAATGTTAATGTTCTTCGCATGTTCAACTGATTCGAGACTTGGAAATTCGTTCTCTTTCGGAGTCAAATTTGTATAAGCATGATCATTGTTGGAAATTTGGTGAAGGTAAATCTACCAAGGTGACAGTAACTCTTATAATATATGTGTTGTTTTGTTATAGTAAATTTGACTAATATCTATAAAAAAAATATTAATATTTATTATTATTATTATTATTATTATTATTATTATTATTATTATTATTATTATTATTATTATTATTATTATTATTATTATTATTATTATCAAACTTTAATTTTCTTTTTCTTTTTCTTAATCAGATTTCATTGGGAGTGTCTTTTTATTCTGGAACTTTTTTATTATTATTATTATTATTATTATTATTATTATTATTATTATTATTATTATTATTATTGTTGTTGTTGTTGTTGTAATGGAAAAGGAATTTACTTGATTGTGATTCTATGTCCTGCACATATCTTTTCAATTTAGTCGGTTGATAATTCTAATCTCCACCCTCTTTTTTTATGATTTCCCCATTTTACAAAAACAACATAATTTAATTCAAATTCAAAACACAAAGTTAGAATAAACACAAACATATTAATGCCATATATAAATATAATTATATTATATTATAACTACAATAATATGAATTAAATTAGTATTTAATTTTTCAAATGCAACTAAAACTGTGATTTTTAATTTTCTATATAAAATTAATTACTTAATTTTCAATTATATTTTCTACTTAATATTAGAGATAAATATAAAATAAGAGTTTTATAAGTTTTTCTCTTTAGTTAATGTATTCTTAGTTCTTAAAAAAAAAACATTCATGGTGTTTTACATTCTATTGGTAAGTCATACTTTTTCTGAATAATTACTATCCAAAAAATAATTAAAGACTTGTAGTCACCGTCAAGATTAAAATTAAGTCCACATTTCATTTAGAATTATAAAAAATATTAATTAAAATTAAAAGCTCTTCATTTTGTAAAAATTAAAAACATATTGAATTCTATAGTAAAAAAAAATTGAATTCTTAATATTTTAAAATATTCTATTTGAAATTAAATTTAATACTGCATTGATAACTTTCATTTTATATTTTAATATGCTATGTAAAAATCTTAAATAACATTTATTTTAAAATAGAAGATATAACTCCTCTCATTAAAATTCATTAAAAAAAGATAAAACCAAATTGATAAATTATAAATGTTGTTTTAAAAAGGTAAAATCAAATAATCTAATAACAATTGCTAGGCTTTTGAAATAATTTATTAGAAATAAGTTTGTAAAAACAAATTTAGTTTTAGATACTAAAAAATAGATTTAAAACTAATTTGCAAAAATCAATTTAAAAAAATAATTCAATATTTAAATTTGTAGGTAAATTAGTTAAAGTATAACTTCAATTTTGATAAACTATAACTTAATTCTATTAGTTAAATTAGTTATCATATTAGTATGAGTTAATTAAAATGTTACATGGTACGTGTCATTATCATCAACACAATATTTATTTTATATTAATCAACATTTGATTTTATTTGAGTTTATATAATCATTGTTTATTTTACGGATCCTTTTTTCAAATGACAAATATTTTTTTCTTTTTTCCTTTTTTTTTTTGTCTCAAATATTTTTTTTAACGTTATTTAATATAATTAAATTTATTTGATCACTGATTATTTTATAATTAATTAATTAATTTCAAATTTATATGTGTATTTAAATAAATTTTATAACATATCAAAATTAATAATTTTATTTAAGTGAACTTAATAATTTTATTAGATTCAATTCAAAGATTATAATTTGGAATAAGTTTAAAAAAAAACTTACTCTCCAAGTTCAATTGTCTATTTCAACTTATGATTGATTCCTAAATTGTTTAATTCTTTATAGCGAACTTAATTATTTAAAATAAAATATTTGAAATAAAGATGTGCAATTTCATGAAAATAAGGACAACATTAGCTGGCGTGTCTATTGACTTAATGTCTCTTTGGAATCATTGTTTAAATCAAATTCCTTTAAGTAATCAATGTCATGTACATAATAAATGTCTTACACATTTTTATTTCTCTGTCTATTTTACACATTTTTTTCTATGACTTAAAATTTCATGTTTATATTAGATGTAAATGTTATTCTATAAAATAATTTGCAGCAACATCATTTACTTTAAAAAAATTAGCATTTAGACATGACAACAAAAAAGTGAAATCTATATTGCAATATAATATTTTCAATTTAAATTATGTTTACTTTTGTTTGATTAGGCTAAAGAAACAGTCAATAGTGTATCATAATTTGATTTGATTGGTTAATTCACTTTCAAAACATAATTTTATTTGTTATACAATATTACTATTTATACCTAAGACATTCTATATGAAAGAACAATTATAAAGGTCAATTGACATATATCTTATATGAACACCTTATATGGACCAATGATAATGTATACTAATATTTCTGGTATAATTTAATTTAATTTACTGTTAAATTGTATCTCATATTTTTCTCATACCCGTGCGGACGCACGGGTCTTCTACTAGTTATGAAATAGTTCATTTATGACATGATTCCTATTGGAATAGTTTAAAAGGATAATTATGTTACCTGCATTGAATTGGAAAAGGCCTCAATCACTTGGTTGTTGTTTTGAATGAGCTTGTCATCATGCCATAGGAAATATACAATTATAAGAGCTTATGTAAAAAAATCATGATAGACATAATAGAATATGTTACACAATAGTAACATGAGTAGTTGCATGCGGGCCTTCAAGTTGCTTGATCAGCTGCTCATTGTCAAGAAAGTGGATGACGGAGCAACTCTTAAATTGAGGGTTCCACTTAACCTTGAATTCCAACTTCTTTCCCAACATTTTATTAAGTGCAAGCGGGAATTCAAACGGGTCAGTGATTTCGGCATGTTTCACATCATGTTTAAACCCAATTATAAAGTTGGATGTTGAATTGAATAACATAAACGGTTAGAATTGTTGTTGATTATAGTTTTCAGTGACCTCAATCATTGTGGCTCGTAAATGTGCAGCGGATGATTCCAAAAGCTAAGCTGCAATTTCATCCCATAAAACAAATATCGTCGAACATCCCTCGTGAACTACAACAACCTCTATTTTATACCTATGGGTGCAACCTAAATCAGACTTGGGAAAGGTATATTTCTAAACAACATAAAGTACGATAAAGATTATGAAAGGCCAACCTCTGTATTTTCGCCTCAGTTCGGTGGCCATCTCGGAAGACAAAAGGAGACATGTATCCCTTGGCAACTTGAGGACACTAGTGGCAAGCTCTGTAGCACCATTCACTTGGAGAAGCTATAAGTTTGTCGGTTGTTGCAATCGTGACACATACAATATCCTGTAAGGGAATAATACATTACGCAAGTGGTGTGCATTTGATGCATCAATTAAATACCAATGCAATTTTGCGTTACTTAATACAGTGGATGATTTCTTGCAGTGGCAACTGGACAAATTTCGTCAAAAACAAATTAGTCACAGATTATTAAGATCCATAAGACATGTGCGAGGAATCACGTGTTTGGTTACTAGTTGTGGTAAGTGCTTTCCCATAGCTAGTCCTTTTGGGCAAGATGTAGTTGAAATGAAAGTTACAAAATAATAATGACAAATAATATAAATGGAATATTGTCTGTAATTTGTTACCTCTTCATAAATGCATTTATCTCAAGAAATTCGTCATTCATATGTAACTTTGTGGCATTGTAAGTGTTTGTCACAACAAGGGGGTACTTATCTTCAAAAAGGGTATATATTACATTATGGATTGAAGTTAAAGCATCAACATTGTAGAGAATGATGAAAATGCAGACCGAAGTGGATAAGGGAACTACCTTCTTCCTTAATCTTTGCGTACTTGAGTACTTGAGTAGAATAACAGTTGGGGTGGAGATGTCATTTTGATGCTTTTTGTATTCAAATAACTCTACAACATAGTCCTCCCAAAGGGTACATAGCAATGTGTTGTTACTAAATGGACGAAAGGGAGATAATGTTAGTAAAGAAACATTGAAGCAACGGGAAATAGTTTAATTTGCTATAAACGTACCTTAAATCTCGTAACACCAGGTTGATTTGAGGCTTCTTCCCTGCTATCTTTGTTTGGGAGTATCCCACCTCATCAATAACACCAATAACATCTACAAATCAGAGAAGTTTCAGAATAAGTTAAATATAATATAAGGAGAAGAAAACAACACGATGATTCTCAAGCTATATACCACAAAGCAGATTCTTTTGCCATTTCCCAGATATTATATCGGAAAACGGTGTCAAGTCTATTTTCTTGTCAGGAATGATGTGTTTGTCAATATCCGCAGCGGTTGTTCCACCTGTGAACTTGAGGATAAATTTGTGGTTGGTCGATTTGAATAGCAAATCGTTAGGGTGAACCTGAAAGTTTGATATGGTGCAGGTGACGTTAACCGACAACACCAAGTCAAACGCCTTTTTATAGATCGTTGGAACTATAACGTGAATGTTATTTCCCTGAAATGAAAAAAAAAATGTGTCAAAAGTCTTTTCATTCTATGCAAGACAAGAAAACATTGGGTATTTACGTCAATATAAACAACAACATGAACAACGACATGAAGTTCAAAGTTAGATCATATAGTATAAAATGCAGACGACATGAACAATCCTTTGATGCTGATAAACACGCGAGTTTAACTTTTTATTTCAACATGAACCTTCAGAAAAATCACTACGGGAAAAAAGGTCTTAGAGAGCGCTTTTTTTGACCTTAGAGAGTGCTTTAAAGCGCTGTAAAAGGATGTATTGTCTTAGGTAAAGACAACACTTTTTTTAAAGGCAAAAGCGCTTTAAAAGGCCTCAAATAGATAGCGCTTTTTAAGAAAAAACGCTTTCTAAAGTAGACCTTATAAAGCGCATTTTCCTTAAAAAGCGCTCTCTAAGTTATACCATTAGACAACGCTTTTAAAGCGCTTTCTATTGTATACGTTGAAAATTTTAATAATTATTTTTACATTACTTTAGAGAGCGCTTTTATGTAAAAAAACGCTTTCTTAGGTACCTCATTAGAGAGCGTTTTTCAAAAGCGTTTTCTAAAGTTTACCTATAATTTTTATTTTATTTTTTGTATCATTTTAGAGTGCGCTTTTAGGAGAAAGCGCTTTCTATTGTGGACCTTAGAGAGCGCTTTTAAGAGAAAGCGTTCTCTAAAGTGTACCTATAATTTTAATGATTTTTTTCAAAACATCCTTTTTTTCCATTTTAAACGCAGAACCTGTAAATGCCTTTTTAGGCAGTATACTAGTATAAAACCATTCTACCAGTATAATTCACATTATTATAAGCCAATTCATTTCAAACCATTATAAACAATTCATTTCAAACTAATATAAATAATCTCAATATAATCGGTATTTATCACCGGAAATTATATATATATATATATATATATATATATATATATATATATATATATATATATATATATATATATATATATATATATATATATATATATATGTTAAACCAATTCATTTCTATCTATTCCAAACCAATTCATTTACACCACAAGTCATGTACATATATACCACAATATTAACCTATTTATACCTTAAATTATCCGTTTTTCTATAATAAATTCACACAATTCTTCCAAAATTTCAGTAATTTTTGCGGCCGTATAATGAGGACACGCGAATTCTTCAAAGTACTACATAACAAAACAAAATATGTATTAATTAGTTAATATCCGATAATATGCATAATATACGATATTAAAATAAATCCTAAGTTATAAATCTATGCATACCTGATTAGGAATCTCTAATTGATCCAATTGAATGATTTCTTTCATGAACCTCAAAACGTAGTACCCGCAGTCTATGTCATTTTTCTGTTGAGGACACTACACATAGACAAACAAATTGTTATCAAGTAGCATCACTAATAAGTAACATTGTGAAAATTAAATTAATTACCTGCACATAGATCCATGAAATAGTGTTCGCTTTAGCCTGTGTAACTCGATAATCTCTTTGTGCTCGATACACTAGTATAGATCTATAAAAGAAAAACGTAAATTTAGAACAATCTCACAGAAATAATTAAATATACAAATACACATGAATATTTTGAACAATTTCACTTACTTATCAACGACATCCTTCATACTCGGATATGTTGACCAATCATGCTCCATTGAATTCAAATAATAGACCACTTCTCTTATAGGATTAATGGCAACCAATAACCAGTGTCCACTGTAAAATATAACAAAAGTTTAGATGGATAACTTATACGCAAAAGATACAAAGATTAGAATGATATTAGAATGACAATCTTACTTGTGTCCAGTATTATACAGTAAAAAAACAAAGTCTATGTATTAGATGCCATGTATCTATCAACTAAGTATTGTCTTACTGAATCCGCATTCAAACCAATTGTCGTACAGTTGACACTAGTGGAAGCAAGGAAACGAAATCGGTTTAACAATTCCGACCCGCGCATGAGTTTGTCATACAAGTACCTTAAATAAAAACAAATAATAGACATTAGACTATTTTCATTGAAATGTTCCAATAAATTGTTCAAGTAAATAAATAATAGATTGATCGGAGTACCAGATGTAGGCATGCATAACACTGATGCCTAACATTTTATGCTTGAGAATCTGCTCAATGTCCTCTATTCCAATTATCTCCGAATGAGGAAAACCAAAAACACCTTCGTCCAAGTCTATTTGATGAATACAACCTTGCATCACATCTGATACTGACACAAGTGTATCAAGACACGACCGAAAGCAAGTTGCAGCAGTTCTTCTTGCAGGAGCCTTTTACTTGCTATCGACCTATTGTGAAGCTTGAGCAGGAGGAACTTTTGAAGCTTGAGCAGAAGGAACTTTTGAAGCTTGAGTTGGAGGAACTTGTAAAGCTTTAGCAGGAGGAACTTGTGAAGCTTGAGTAGAAGGAACTTGTGAAGCTTGAGCAGAAGGAACCTAACAATCATATACGTTAGGTGATCGGTGATATTCAGTCATATTTTTCAAGCTATTTTAGTTGTTGGTTCTTATGTTTTTGTGTGTTTTTGAGTCTTGTGTTTATGCTTTTCGTGTTATTCCCGTATGTGGCAAGTATGTTATGTGTTTATTGTTTTTATTGTTGGTGCGTTTAATTTGGTTGTTTTTAGTGTGTTTTCAGGCATTTAACAAGCTGCTGATCAGATACTAATGTAATGGCGATCCGAATGCAAGGAAACAGAGAAAAAGGGGGTCTCAGAAGCCTGACACGGGTGCCCGTGTCACCTAACATGGCCCGTGTCAGGGTGGTAATGGAAGCTAAGACTTTAACAAGACTAGAGGCAATGCAGAAGCATGACATGGGTGCCCGTGTCACAGGACACGACCCGTGCCATTGTCCCCCACTGAAGATGTGCGCAACCAAGGTCCCAGCAGCCTGACACGGGTGCCCATGTCACACGACATGGCCTTTGTCATGGCACCTGAATGCAAAATTTTGTAATTTCCTATTCTTTTATGCTGAGGGAAGTTTATGCATTTCATATGCAATTTTGTAATCCGATACATTAGGCTGCTCGTGACTGAGAAAAAAACACTTTTACTTTGGTAATTTTGACTCTTGGGAGAGAACAACAAATAAGAAAGGATAAGAAGGATCGATCAAAGGCGGAAGAAATTGACGATCCAACCAATCCTTTGAATATTATAATGTCTCTTTTCCTTGTGTATGTGATTTTCATTGTTTTGAATATGAGTGGCTAAACCCCCCAATGCTAGGGGGTGTCCCTGAGTTTCTTGTAATGACATTGAATTTAATTTTATGAATTTCACTGCTTCTATATTCATTGTGTTGATTGATCCGATCTTATTATAAAAATCAATGTTGGAAAATGAGATTTTTAATCATCGGTTAACAGTAGGTAGGAATGACACCGTTAATGTTTTTCAATCAAAACTTTTTATCGAATATAACCAAGGAATAGGGATATCATATTTAACCGTAAAAACTTTCGATGTGCAAAAGCTTGGTGTTCTTTCTATACAATCAAGGAATTGGGGTATATAAGGAATACCAAAGGGTTTTTCTTAGAGGAATCTCTTAAAAACTAGATTTGAAAGGCGGTAGTGTTTTAGTTGCAGTATTATTTTAACGAATATAAATTATTTGTCATTATAAGAATTTCTCTTACACCTTCCCTAATATAATTCTCATATTTGCCATACATATTATTTTCCTAAATTTGATGTTCGCAAGTCATTTGATAATATCTAAACCAACCCCTAAGAACTTTTGTTCAATTGAAACAGTTAAAAAACTTAATTTGCTACATAGTCCTCGAGATCGATATTCGGGAAATTTTTCCTATTATTACTACAGTGGGCAAAAATAATACACTTTCTATTTTCCCATCATTAGGTAAAGTAGAAAATCATAAATTATAGAATAACACTTTAAATGTACCTCTTTGTTTGTGTGATGCAACAAACTCTTCTTCCGGAAAAAGCCTTTTAGATGGGGGTTTTGTAGGAGTCTAAAATTACCATATTGCAAAAAAATGTACATAAGGTTCAGAATGATTTTCATAATGGTTCAGAATTGACATTTGAGTTCTAAGAGATTCATAATGATTTTAACCTTACCTCATCATCTATAATAATGAGGTCTGATGGCCATGCAACAAACGAGCCTAAAGCCTCTCCCAATGATGTTATCTCTGCAACCGTGTCAGGTATAGGTAGTGTCGCACCCATATCTACAACAATATCAACTGACACTTTCAGACATCCATGAGGGAGCGGATTATGGTGAAGTAACTCTCCCGCTCTGTTATACACTTTTCCTTTTCCAACCATGCGATAAGTCGGTAACGACAAATACAGTTGACAAGAGGAAAAGCCCTGAAGCAATAGTGAAAGCATAATTGTTAATGTGTGTAAAGGTTAATTAAAATAAAAGTGTTAATTTAATTAAGATAAATATGTGCTATAATTACCTCAGGAATTTTATTTTCACAATTGATACTAGCTTTGTCACTAGTATCTTTCAACCCGGAACTGCGCTTAGACGCCTCATACATCTCTTTATCCTTTTGCAATGCACTGACTTGCGCCTTAAGTTCCTCCAATGTTTTCATCACTTCTTCATTACTAGTATTTTTTCTTTTTGGTTGCTTATACAAGGAAGAGGGTGTCACACTAAATCCTTTACCCCTAACTCGAGCGAAATACTCAGGAACATTTAGTACTCGACTAAGAATGCTCCTGCAATCCTGATCCTCACCTGTGGTTAAGGATTTAGATTGACTCTCCTGAAATTCATTGACAAATCTAAAATTATTAGTGGGGATTAAAGACATAATGTTATACTTAATGTTAAACTTACACATTTCTCATAAACTTGATGAACGTCTTCAGTAGGAACTCCACTCTTTCCCACACGAGCAGCCTTCCACAAAACATGTTCCGGAAGAGATTTTTCTGCACTTTTCTCCTCTTCCAACTACCAATTGAGAAGTATAATAAGATCATTAATTATAACATATTGAGACAATTAATAAGATCATATCATTTATATATACTTACCATTTGTTGTTGTAAGCGTGCATATCCCTTTCGGCCTTTTCTGTATGGATATGCGGGTTTTGAGGCTCTTTTGCAATTAGTGGCACTCAAATCCTGGATAAACAAGTTTAAGGCATATCAGAACAAACTAATATGCAAAGATAAACAAGTATATAATACAATTAATAGACATGAAAGTAAAAGATAAATAAATTTACATTGATTTTTGCGCTTTTCCGTTTGGCTACAAAAGCTTTCCATTCTTTCGGTGTAATCAAATCCGCATACAATGGTGGAAGTTCTGCTTCAACAAAATTTTTTTGATCATCCCTCAGATATTTGTTTGATAATAAGGCTCGAAATCCCCTATGTCTCTTTCCGGCCAATTGGAGACAATACTTTTTGCGGCTTTCACCAATATTAAAGGACTTCTATAAAAAATACATACACATATAAATATAAAATGTGTTAGTATAAGTCAAAAGAAATCTAATAACACATCAATCATGTTTGGTAATTGATTCGCGTGTCGCGCATGGATCAAAAACGAGTAATTTTTGAAAATGTAGTATAGAGACAATGACTCAAATCGTCTCACAAGGATTCTTGATCTTATTAACTAACAATAGTAACGATTAATGGGGGTTTATATTTTAATTTGAAGAAAAATCAATTAAAATAAAAAGTGAATACCAAATAAGCTAAAACGGCTAATCCTACTGATTTGGGTTCCAACTTATCATTGGTTATTATAATTTCAACCTCCTAAGTGGATTATCTATTCCTATTTGATTATAAAATTCATTGACAAGCGCAACTGGTTTTATGTGATGTATGTTTCTATTATCCGAATTAAGCTAACGGATTTAAGCTCTTGTGAATTAAGCAAACACGGTTTAATCAAACACGATAACGAATTAAGCAAACGCTAACGTGACTACGATCAAGGATCATACAAAAATCAAATTAAATCAACACTAATATATGATAATCGAATTAAGCAAACAATGATCACATATCATAATATTGAAAGGAATAGAATTTGGATTGAAAATTATTATAACCTCAAAGTATGATGGAACTTGTAATCAGTAGGATTTTGCCTTGAAATTAGTTCTTTATTCTGGTTCTTTCAAGCGTAAGAAAAATAAAATAAAATCGTAAAAAGTGTGTAAGTGAACAGTTGCGGCCGCTAGGTTATATGGAAAAACCTAAAAACTCGTTTACAACCCAACTAGGTCAAATACATAACTCAGGCCCAATTCTAAATGACCCGAAACTGAATAAAACTAATGCAGCAGCTTCAAACGAAATTCTGGAAAATATGACTCCAAATCTGACTTAGACTCCAACACGAAAGTTGTAGCTCTCTCTCTTAGCTTTCCATCGACTGGTAGAACGCCTTAATCAGATTCCTGAAACTCCGGTTATGATCATTTCCGTAAAAGCTGTTAAAGTTGAAAATTAAGTAAGAAAATTAAATTAAACCAAAAATAAAGTAAATTAGAAAAACAAATTAAAATATAAAAATAAACAAATAAAACTAAAGAAATGCCTAAGTGCAATCATGTAGGAATGTGCACCAAAATGCACTGATCAATAATCAAATACCTTTATCTCACTCCATATCTTATCTTTACCATCTTCCAACATTGAATTCCTCCAATCATCACTGGTAATTGGAATGTGCTGGAGGACAAGTGAACCAATGTATGAAGCCAACATTGAACCGTTAAGCTCGATTAGATGGTCCTCATCGCTCCAATGTACATCAAATTTCACCCCTTTGTCTCTAGCACGGTGAATTGACCTCATAATTGTTATTCCACGTTTTATTTCACTTTCTACATTCGAAGCTTTTTCTTGAGTTTCATTTGCATCATGTGTCTCGGGTGTCTCGTGTGTCCCGGGTGTCCCGTGTGCGTCTTCCTCACAGTCGTCCACTATATTAAAAAAGAAATAAGTTATTTCCTTCTTTATACTCTTCTGATATCATTAATGTCATCTACATAATCTACTTCTATCATCAATGTATCTTATTTCCGTGCCTTAAACTCTGACTTGCACTAAACAGAGACAGAGAAGAAACTTACGAAAAATGAGTGTACAGTGGAGGGAGGAAGGAGCAAGGCGGCAACAGTAATGGTCACAGAGGAGCACAATGGTGGACGACTGTGGCGATTGAAGCTTCTGCTAGGGCGAAAATGGTGTTCGCAAGTTTCGTTCACTTCAGAATATAAAATGAAATGAAAATAGTAATTGTGTGTGAAGCTTCAGAATATTTGTACCAAAAACAAAAGACAGCGCTTTTGTAACAAAGCACTCTTATAGGTCTTTTGTAAAATAATTTAAAATAAAGTGATTTCTTAAGTTACACTTTAGAAAACGCTTAAGGTGAAAGCGCTCTCTAAAGTGGTCACCTTAGAAAGCGTTGTCTAATGTCCCCTTTAGAGAGCGCTTTTTTTTAGCGAATTTTCAATTGGCCTATAACAGCGCTTTGCATTAAAAGCGTTGTCTTTTGTGTGCTGCGAAATGCCATTTTTGGCGTAGTGAATGGATGAACTGACGCACATGTCAATCTATGTAAAATGAGTTACAGGAGTTAAATACAACAAAAAAGTCAAAGGGAACTCATGTTTGTGTCGCCTACGACCATTTCGAAATGCTCATTTATCGAACTCTTCACAGTCCACTTGTGGTGAACCTTTATAGTGATCTTCCACAAATATTTACGGTCGTTGATGAGTTCAAAAGGTCGCGCCATTGTTGGAGAAAGCTTGAAGAACGCTCGTTGTGTGTAGTTGAGGATTATTCGTAGAAACGATTACCGGTAGAGGAAGAATGGTGTTTTGAAAAAAAAAGGATTGTGAGAAGAGAACGACACAGTGGAATAGAAATGATAGATTATAGAGTTGGTATAGATTATGTTTTCAAGACATTGATTAGTGTGTATGCAGAGTAAGACTGTGAGAGGTTAGGGAAAAGGAAATGGTTGGGTTACAACATCATTGGTTACGCAGAGAGACAAATAAGCTTCAGACCAGTACGTATGAAGTATGGGATTGGAGGAAAGATGGTTAATAGTTCAACTATAAATGTAAGTAGTGTTTCGATGAATAAGTCGTTAGAAAATGGTGGTTTAAAGATCACTTTTAACGCAAGTGCGTATGTGACATACATTAGCTTAGGGGTAGAAGAATAAAATCCAAGACTTTAAATTTTCTTATATAAATAGATTAGGAAGTAATATTTTAATAACTCAAATCTTATTTAATTTCTCAGTCAAATTATTTGTTAAAATAATATTTTATTTTATATTTATGAGTTTGTAAAAATATAATTTATGAAAATAAGGTAAAAGTAATTAATTAATACAAAGATAAGATACATTTGTATAATTATTAATTTATTCCAAACTTTAATTTTTGCATTCAACTTTTATATTTTATTTTGAATTTTCTAGTTTCTATAATATTTTCATTCTTAAGGAAGGTTAAATCTTCTCGAAGACAGTTGTAAAATAACCATTAATATCTCTTTAATTAATAAAAATTTCTTTTTTCTTCTTCTCAACTTTTAAAAGAATATATCGATATGATTTGTATTAACTAGATAAACATGCTAATAATATTTATTATTTTTTAATTTTTACAAAATCGCACGATGTTCAAAGTATTGATTGATTGTTATGTTATTTTTTCAAGAAAATAAATAAATAAATAAGTAAATCTTAATATACATGTATTTCTTTGTAAAGTTAAATAAATATATTTTTGGTCTTTCTTTTCATGAATGAATTTTGTTCCCTTGTAATCTTAACTTGGGCTATCTATATATACATGTTTTTATACCAAACAACTCAAGCCTTTTATTGTTTAAGCTCTTCAATAATTCCAAAACACTAAATAACCTTGAACTAAGTGGTAGCTGCTCACACCTCATGGAAAACCTAGTAAGTATTTATTCAATTTTTTTATTAAAAAATTATCCTTGTACCTTTAGATTTATTCATATATTTATTTGTTTATACCAAAGCATATTTTCTCATGAAATTTATGAAATTTTGAGATCAGAATTTCAGTGATGCACGGATTCACGTATTCAATGTATTAGTGTTTATTCGATTACTATTAAATTATTTAAATTTAACTTTATATTTAAATTATAATTCACAAATGAAAAAATATATTTTTTGAACCATTAGATCTCTAGCAAACTATTATTGAAGCATTCAGTGAGTGTATACTTGCAGTAAATGCGTACCCTCTTGTATAAGAAAAAAAAGTGGGGGAGAAAAAGAATAAGGGGTAAACACTTCAATTCAAAAAATTTGTGTCATATATTATTGTTATATATTTACGTCTTATTATTTAATATAAAAAAGTGTTAATAGATGAGACAATTATATTCAATTCAAAAATAATTACAAAACTTTGTTTAGATATATGAAAATATTATCGATTGATTTAGGGAATGTTTAAATAAATAATAGTGATTTTCTAACTTTTTCTTAATTGACGTCTTATCTCGATTCAATGATCTATATAGATACGTTAAAATTTGACATTATAGAATTAGAGAATTGTAGCTCGAAAAATTATAGATTCTTATGAGTTATATTCATTTATTATTTGCTAATCTGTTTATTTCAAAACTTAATTTGATAAAATTTTTGTTAGGAGGGATTGAACTCAAACATAGAAGATTCACATATTCAAGAGGGAGGAAATGAAGCTATCAAAACATCAATGGTGTATGTCTTCATATTTGTTATCAAATTAATAATATAGTGCTTTTTGATTAACTATTAAACTTGTAAATATGTAAAACATATTTTTACTTTATAGGTTGCCCCAGCAAATTACTTTCAGTTCTTTGTTGAATGGAGACAATGATGCTGTTGAAGAACAAATGATTTGTGATTTTGGAACTACAATTCCCAAGTATCTCCCTATGCACCCATTTGATTCTTTTTATTTTTGTTCTAGTTAATGATTTTTTTTCCAAGTGTGTTATGCTTACACCAAATTTCCTACACCGTATTTTTACACCATAAATTCTTTTAAAGCATATAAAGAGTTACACAGAAACCAAGGGAATGAAATAATATTAAAATTTCAATAGGTATATGTAATGGTATATATATACACTGTGTAATTGTCATTTGAAGTGTCATGCTAACATTTCTCTTCTTGCTTTTGAATGAGCAATCTCACTTCAATTTAGTGATTTTGGTACTCTGATAGTTATGATAACATAATCCACACTCGATTCATTGAATCCGTCAGAATAAAATACTCGCTTAGATAAAATTTGGATTCAGATTTTTGTTTTTCTTGATTATAAAATTTATGGACGAGTCGAGTAATAGAAACACTAGTATCTATGTAAAATTTGTCATTGTATCCATTCCATTCATTTTATTATATATTTTATTATTTGTTTATGATAATTTAGAATATTAAATATATATGTCAATATTTTGATATTTTAATTTGTATTTATTATTTAAAATATTTGAAATTTATAAATGTAATTTTTTGAGATTGTTATATTTTTATTATTTTTAATATAATTTTATTTTAGAAAAATTAAAATTTTCTAATTTAAAAAGAACAATTTTATTATAAGGATGATGGTAAAACAAGATGTCCGAATTCAATCTTCAGAATAGATTTGAGTTTTATTTCTCCATTTCCGATGGGGATTAAGATAAATAACAAAAAAATTTACATTTAAATTTGAAGAAAGTAAAGAAAAAAATCCCCTATGTCTTGCCTACCATGCCTATATTCTCACATTGTCACTAAATATTTTTGTTTATCATTGGGTTAAAGCGTAACTAAACCTTCACATATTTATGAATAAAATGTCAACATATAAGAAATGAGACTTATATATTAAATGTTTTAAAATTTTGAATGGGAACATTTGTCTCTTTTTGTAGTTTTAGAGTATTGGTTCTGTGTTGTTGCTCGTTGTAACTTAGATTTATTATATGAATCAATGTCCCTTGAATTTGCATTGATTAATGATATTTAAGTTTTTCAAATTACACTTATTTAATATGGTTGAATTTCTTAAATTTTCATGATATTATTATATGGTTGAATCATGCATAGGGAGGAACCTAGAGACGAAAATGATATCATAACAAGTGAGAATGTTATTGCTGCTGCTGAGAGATATCAAAATCTGAATATTTCGTTGGGGAAGGTAAAAATCTCAAATCACTTCATCTATTTTATTTCAATTCTATTACGTTTTTCTTTCTGTTATATTTTTTTATATAATTAATACTAGTATTGATTTATCCTAGCCTGAAAAATTGTGTGGTTTTTTCACTAAGAGCATCTCTAACGCGAATTTGAGTTGCTAAATGTAATATTCGTGGGCCTACTTTTTCCAAATTACCAATAAAAAATATGATAACATTTTACTTCACTACAAGTCTCTTACTTGATCTCAAAATGAGAAACATACTCTTTTTTCTAAGAGCTAGTCTTAGAATTTCGAACAAATTTTGCTATGAGTTTAGTCTGAATGGGGATCCTAATACTTTGGGAATGATAGAGGGTTTTGTGAATTGCAAAGTGTCCTCTTTATTTCAAGTACCTCAACATGCATGTAGTGGAAAATCCTAAAAAGAAACTTGTTTTGAACCTCTTATTAAGCTTATAGCTAACATATTTGCCTTACAGAGTAATAAATTTGTTGGTTTGGGTAGTATGATTGTTCTCATAAACTTGATTTTGAACTCTCTCTCAATCAATGTGTATCTGATTTTTGTGGAAAGAGTATTATTTGCTTGCAACTACGTTTTGTTTGAGGGTGGAAGATCTAGACACCCTTTAAGGTTATTGTCTTTTCTTAAAAGTTTCTTTAAGATAAAGGTCTTACTTGAAGAAATATATTAAAAAAAGGTTTGTCTTTGTTTTTTTTTGGGGTTATTGTGCATGTTATTCAATAGTAGGCAAAGTAATGAAATTGTTTATTTAGTGTAATATGGATCTTATGGTTTTGTGTAGTATATTAGGTGGTTATGATGTGACTTTTCATATCGTAGGGTTTGTCCGCTTTATCATTTTTTGGGATCTAGAAATTATGGATATGTTTAGGTTTGCTTTGGCTCTAATCAGACACTCAATTGTGTGGTCCATTTGAAACTCCTAGAATAGTTATTTTTTCTCCAAAGTATAGAAATTAGTAGAGTAAATAATGGATAAGATTAAACTCATATTAAAAATGGATTTTTTTTGTAAGACATCTCCTTGTTCGTGCACCTACTTAAGTTAAATAATGTTGGAGAATGATATTTTCTTTTACTTGGGTTGTAAGAACTTTGTGTGTCTGGATTTGATCGTGGCTTGGATTGATTCATATTCAGGTCCTTCTAGTTTCTTTTGTTTTCGACTTTTATAGTGATTCTTTCCATCATGTTATCATCATTTGACTTCATATTGAGTTCACGGCTTGTTCTTTTGAAATAGTTAGTGTTTTTCCTGTTTTTTTCATGACTTCTTTTGAAATATACTCTTTGTAAATATTTTCTTCTTTGAATCTTTTATTTATATTAATATATTTCACATTCAAATAAGAAATTAATTGTTATGCACCGTCAGTGTAACAAATTTTACACCATCAATCCATCTCAACCATTCATAATTATTACTTTAAATATAATTAAAATAAAAGTCAAATATAAATTTATATCTGACAGTTATCATTCACTGTCAGTGCATTCCAATTAAATTCTTTAAATAAATAAACAAAAACATTTTCTTGTAAAAAAATAAACTTTTTTAATACTTTCTCTCTCTCTTTTCTTTTTTTAAGAATATTTATCATCTCTTCAATATCAACTTCCATCATCATTTAACACTAGTTAGTGAAAACAACACTATTCTTCCAAAATATTGATTATAATTTTTTTATAGCTATAAGCATCAAAGTTTTTATAATTTTTTATCTCTTTAATATCTAAAAGATGAAAACCGATACTTTGTAAAAATAATTCAAAAGTTAAATTTAGTTTAGAATAATTAAATATAAAAAATAATATATCATTTAATAATTAAATGTTGAGTATCATATCGACAAAATTATAGAATATTATCATGGTGTTTTTTTGGAAGGTGATATATTAAATGAATATAAAACTTGATTCCTAGGTCACCCCACACTCACACATCATCAACAAAGTTCCTCATACTAGAGACATAGGCCAATTTCTTTGAACTGAGCTTCTGGAAATTGATCAGCAAGAGGAATTTCATTTATCCATGGTCATTTAACTTTTGTTATGTATTATCATTAAGATAGTAAAAAAATATTTAAAAACTGTTAATACCCATATTTTAAACAAATTTTAAAACATATCATTGAGAAAGTCATTAATTATTATTATTTTAATTTGTCCCATGATTTGTTATAAAACTTTTTTTATCCATTAATGCTATGAGGTCAAACTTATACCTCTAAGATAACATCTCATGGATATTTAGAATTTTATATTAAAAATCTATATTTTTGATAATTTAATTTAAAAATGAATCATCATTCAAATTATTTTATTTTGTTAAAATATTATTTAATTTAATATCCATTATATTATAAAACTATGATTTATAGCAATAAATATTTAAAAAGAATTTGCTATTAAAGAGACAAGACACATTTTTATTCTCATTAATCTTTAAAAAAAACTTAATATTCATATACTTTAGTTTTTAATAAAAACCTGTTAGTCAATTTCAATTTTAAATTCTCTACTTTCAAAAACCCTAAAGAGCTTTGTACTAAGTTTGGAGCTACTACAGTCTCCTAGAAAATCTAGTAAATGTTTTATTAATCGAAAGGAGATTCAATTTTGGTCCTTCGGATAAAGAAAGTCAAGGTGGAGGACGTTCATGGAGAGGTTGAAATGTTTTTTACCCACTATTTACTCTAATTATATATTTGATCGATCAAAAGAAGAGGGGATTATTGTATCTAGCTAATAATTACTAAATAGTTTGGCCTTATCTTCCCTTTTTCTATTGAATGGTAGATACAGGGGTGACTCTGGATCCTAGCAAGTGTCTCGAGTAAAGTGGGTTTATCTTTTTTCTTTAAAAGTCTTATTAAAAGTGAAGTTGATGTGGAATTTGATAATTTCTTACACAATGTTATTTTTTAAGGAGTCTTATGTTGGGGTGATTTGGGAGGTTAACGAGGGAGTATTTCTACTTGGGATATACCTTTGTGAGAGATACACCACATATTTACCTAAAATCTTAAGGTGATAGATGTGTGAGTTCTCTCACTTATATATTGTTCAATCTTTCCTTTTTAAATCAATGTGAGACTTCTTCCTCACACTTGATTCTCAACACTCCCCCTCAAGTGTGAGTCTATACACAATCCTCCCCCTCAAGTGGAAGCTCTCTCTTCCATATATATTTGTATCACCATTGACACTCTTCAACGGAACAACTTCTACCCACCACCTGCAGGAAGTATTTCGTTACAAGTAAGTCGGTCCCTTCACTCGAAATCAAAGGCTCATGATACCACTATTGGGGTGACTCGGGGGTCAACGAGAAAATATTTCTACTTGGGACACACCTTTGTGAGAGACACACCACATATCCATCTAAAACCTTAATGTGATAGGTGTATGAGTTCTCTTTAGGTCCCTGTATAAGTCGCTAGCTAAATACGTAGTTTCTAGAATTTCCCTAGTGATGGGAAAACTCGAATCAACCAACCATCTAACCTTCATTAAAGGTAAACAACTAGTGGATGGAGTCGTGGATATGAATGACATTTTGGACTTTCTTAAGAAGTCTAAGAGAAAACTATTTTATCTTTAAGGTGCATTTTGAAACTGTGTATGATTCATTTAGTTGGTCATTTCTTAAGTCTGTGATGAAGATGTTTGGGTTTTATGGGTGGTGGAAGGCTTAAATGGATGTGTGTGTCTTTTTAGGAAACTCTTCTCACCTAGTTAATGGTTTCTCAACAAAGGAAATAAGTATTCCAATAAGACTTAGGTAGTATGACCCGTTGGCACCCTTTCTTTTCCTCCCGATGATTGGAGGCTTAAGTACTTCTATATGAGATGTGCAGAGGATAAAAAGCTCCATAGAGAGGGGGGGGGGGGGGGGGTTCAAGGTGCACATTAACGGCAACATGGTATGTCATATGTAGTTAGTTGATGATATCATTCTCCCAAGAGAGGTGTCGATAGACAACCTTTAGACAATTAAGGTCATTCTTTGTAGCTTTGAGTTGGAATTGGGATTCTAGGTTGACTTTTTAAAAAATTGATTGTTTTATCATAATATGTAAATTTTTTAAGGGTTTGGATGAACGGTTCCTTAATTTTTTTTCGTGGTAACCTAGGTTTGTTTTTGAGGTTAATCCTACAAGTTTTTCTATTTGGAAGCCTTTGATTAACCTTATCTCTATCTCTAAAAGTCTTATCACATGGAGAAATGAGTTTGTTTGCATGGGGATATTTTTTCTTATTAACTTGTTTTTTAGTTCCATACACATCTTCCATTTTTTTATGAAGATTTCGACCAAAGTTTAGAAACATATTATTAGATTAAATAAGAGATTCCTTTGGGGTGGTTCCAAGGGTGACTCAAAAATTGTTTGGATGAAGTGTTAAGAATTTTTGTAAGCCTAATAAGATGGAAGACCTAGATGGAAAACCTTATGTAAGCCTAAGAATTAGGGATGCTAGGATGGTCAACCTAGAACTTTAGGATAAATGGCACTAAAGGTGTATTATGGAAAGGACCTTCCGGAGGGAAGTTATTATTGCTCAATATGGCTCTAAGTGGGGGCTGTCAGTCCTCAATGGTCACCAAACGAATTTTAGGGTCTCACCGTCTTGGTGGAAAATTATCTTTTTGCTTGGGACAAATGCATCTTGTACCTCTTATTGATATTATTTGTGTTTTAGTAAGATTTACACAAGATTGTTTTTGTCCTCTGATCAAAAGAAAGATCAGGTTGCTTATGTGAGTTATTTGGCGGGGCCAAGTGGTTTGGAACTTGATTGATAGTCTAGTTGGAGAAGAAGACTATTTGTTTGAGAATTAGACTTTCTAGAAACCTTGATTAATAGCCTAGTTGGTAAGATTAAAGCCAACGATAATAATGTCTTGCATTAACTACATGATTAGAAGGGTGTGTATATGGTACCTGCTGCTTATTAAGATAATGCAGGGGTGTGCGAGGTCTGAAGGCTAGGTGAAATTGGGTGGTGAGGGTATTTGCACAAAGTTTGAAAATTTTGGGCTCCATCCAAGGTCACTTTTTTTTTCATCAACTCATTTAGAATAGAATTCTTATGAGGTTGAATCCTTTTAGAAAGAGGATTATTGAGGACTATGTGTTATTTCATGTGTGTCATGTTGGAGCCATATGAAATTTTTTATTAAATCATTTTCTACATGTGGGTATTTTTTATGGTATTTTTAGGTTTGGTTAGGAGATTATACCATCAATTTATCGATCGTTTGATGGACTTGGACTTTAGAAGAGGGAGGTTGGGGGTAAAAAAGTTAGACTCATCTTGATTACAATTTGGAATTCAATGTTTTGGTCCATCTGGATGATCCATAATAATTTTTTTTATAAATAAGTAGATTATATCGTTTGGTGTTAAGAGAATTATTTTCTTCCCGTGGAAGTAGTTTTTTTTATAAACTGTTGAGAAATTGTTACTCCCAACAGGAATGGGCAAATGACCTCCCCCCATCTATGTGGTTGCTTGGATTTGCATGGCATGTGTTTGGGTTTGGTCATTTTATCTCTTTCTTCATAGCCTTATTTATACGTGGATGGGCGTTTTGGTATTTTTTATAGTTTTGCTGTGTTTTGGACGATAGTATTGTTTTTTTTCCTTGCTAATGTTGTTTATGGTTGTGTGTTTGTTGTGCTATCTTTAGGAACATGAACTTTATTACTCATTGACTTAAAGTGCTCATGGTGCTCTTTGTATTTCCTTCTTACTTACTCCTTTTTTTTTCATCAAATTAAAGTTTTACACTCAAAATATATTCAAAAGATTAAAAATTAAAAATATTCTAAAATATATCCAAAAATTATAAATATATCCATCTTCTTAATTTTCTGATTCATAAACTTTTACAAATTAGTTTCCTATTAGAATAGAGAATTAAAGAAATCCCAAATTTAACCTAGAAAGTTGTAAATATATGCAAATCACAAAATCTCAAAAACACGTGCATTTTGTTTCCTCTCATTAGTTTTTTAGTTTGTTAGTCTATTTAATATTCTTTTAATTGTTTATTTATATTATATCTAAAATAATAGGTTTTTATATAGACTAACAGACTAACCATACTTTAGAAAAAGTCAGACTCAGGCCTAAAAATAATTATATGATAGGTTATAGGTCAGACTTAAATTTTGATTTTTTTGACAGACCAGACTTAGGATAGACAAAATCTATCTCGACTCAGTTTATTTCCACCCCTAATTGTAAGTCATTTAATGTCACGTCATAATTCATTTGCCACTTTATATACCACACTTAAAAAGTTAATGTTTTTGTTAAATTCAAAGAAAATGACTAATTTGATTTGTAGAGATATAGTTATTAGGAAAAAAGTAACAAAAAATATTTTTGAGATTAACTTAAAACTTATAATTAAGTTAAGAACTAAAAATCTAATTCAAATCTATATCTTTTTATTTGGGTAGTTTATTTTGTGAGTTTGAGTTGTAAATTTGGATAGTATAAACAAAAATTAATGAGATTAAAGACAGTGCATCATTATGTAAATTTATTTTACATCATCACCTAATATAAATATAATACTCAACTATATTATATCAGTATTTTAAAAGCAAAAATATGATTCGGTGGGATACACGTCCCTTATTGGATGATATTTTACATTATCAATGTCAATCAGTATGTGCATATTCTTTTTTCTTAAAACTAATTAGCATAGGTTCATATTAGAATATTTAGTTAGATATATACATTAGTTTTTAATATTTTTCATTATTGTATATTAGAAGCTTAGCTGACAGGTTGTTATTAGTCAGCTCTACATTGTATATAAACCACACATTGCCTTGATTAATCAACAATGAATGAACTGTAAACATTTTTCTTCTTCTTCTTGCTTCTGCATAACAGAATTCTGTTATGGCCTGTTGGTTCTGTTATGCACATTCTGCATATTCCACCATTGTTGACATGGTATCAGAGCTTACAAAGCTCTGGTAGCCATTGTTCTTATCATTTTCCATTTCTTTCTTGCTGTTAATTGCATTTTCGTTCTTCCTCAATTCTGTTTCTTGATTTTTTTTTTCTTTCAATGGCAAACCAGAGCTACGCCGATTTCACAACCAATTCTGCAAATCCATTCTACCTTCACCCAAACGAAAATCCAGCCATTGTTCTTGTCACACCGTTGCTCAATGACAAGAACTATCATATTTGGGCTCGATCGATGCAGATTGCACTCATCTCCAAGAACAAGGACAAATTCGTTGATGGAA
This sequence comes from Lathyrus aphaca, assembly GCA_963966055.1. NCBI lineage: Eukaryota > Viridiplantae > Streptophyta > Magnoliopsida > Fabales > Fabaceae > Lathyrus > Lathyrus aphaca. Next base: position 171,491,839 of record OZ014523.1, read on the forward strand.
CCCTAACAAAACCTTCTGTCTCTGATCCACTATATGCGCCATGGATTCGATGTAATACCATGGTTCTCGCATGGATTCAACGTTCGATTTCAGAATCTATTGCTAAATCTGTTTTATGGATCGACAATGCCGCTGGTGTATGGAAGAATTTGCAGATTCGGTTTTCTCATGGCGACATCTTCCGCATTTCTGACATTCAAGAAGATCTATACAAATTCCGCCAAGGTACTCTTGATGTATCCAATTACTTTACTCACTTGAAGGTTATGTGGGACGAGCTAGAAACCTATCGCCCAATCCCTGTTTGTTCTTGCGCTATTCCCTGTTCATGTGGTGCGAATACCTATGTTAAATTGTATAGGGAGCAAGATTATGTCATTAGGTTTCTTAAGGGTCTAAATGAAAAGTTTGCTCAATCAAAAACACAGATTATGATGATGCATCCTTTGCCAAGTATAGACAAAGCCTTCTCTCTTGTGATTCAACAGGAACGAGAAATGGACAGTGCAAACTCTCATGTCCTCACATCTGTTCCTAGCAATGATGACGTACCTGTATTGCAGCCCTCCCCTCAGGCACAAAGCAACTATACTGCTAAGACTGGTAACACTTCCTTTAAGGCTAGGAATCAGAATCCACAGACTTCAAGAGGTAATAGTCGAATTTGCACACACTGTGGTAGGCTGAATCATACAGTTGACACTTGTTTTCAGAAGCATGGATTCCCACCAGGTTATAGAGGTAAACCTAAGGCTCAAACCAATGCCCATGCTGCATCTTCAAATATTACAGTTCATAATGCTTCAGAGGTTCCTTCTAAGGATGTCAACTCCACTTCTTTTGGTTTTACTCAAGAACAGTACAACAGTCTTCTAGCATTGATTCAACAATCCAAACCTACAGCTGGTGTAAATTCTGTTGCTACTTCTCCTTTTGTCATGAATTCTCATTCATCTAATGTGAATGGTAAGTGTCCTAATCTTTGGATATTAGATACTGGTGCAACAGATCATTTTGCTTTTAATCTTGCATCTTTTAGTAACTATAATCACATAGTGCCTGTATATGTTAGTTTGCCTAATGGTGCACAAGTTACTGCATCCATTTCTGGCACCATTACCATGTCTTCTTCCTTAGTTCTCAATAATGTACTTTATGTTCCTTCCTTTCATGTCAACCTCATTTCTGTTGCAAAACTGGTTGGTACCAACAATTGTTGTATACAATTTGATTCTAATTCCTGTCACATCCTGCAGAACCATACCAAGGAACTGATTGGTATAGCTAGCTTACACAGAGGACTCTATATTCTTGATTCTACAGCTCCTCACTCTGCTAATACTTCTGCTACACACAACAATTGTAATTTGTGGCATTTAAGACTAGGTCACATTTCACATATAGGCTTACAAACTATTTCTAAGTTTTGTCCCTTTATTACATGTAATCCTAAAAATGTACCTTGTGACTCTTGTCAATTTGCTAAACAAAAGAAATTGCCTTTTCCTAATAGTGTATCTCTTTCATCTACTCCCTTTGCTATTTTGCATGCTGATTTGTGGGGACCATTCTCTACTATCTCTACTTTAGGCCACAAGTATTTTTTAACTCTTGTTGATGACTACACAAGACACACTTGGGTGATATTTCTTAAAACCAAAGATGAAACTAAAATCAGTTTCATCCAATTTGTTGCTTATATAGAAAATCAATTCCATACCACCCTTAAGTGTTTAAGATCTGACAATGGGACAAAATTCCTTGCTTTATCTGCTTTCTTGTTATCCAAGGGTATTATACACCAAAGAACATGTACTGAAACACCCCAACAAAATGGGGTGGTAGAGAGAAAGCATCAGCACATTCTCAATGTTGCTAGATCTCTCTTCTTCCATTCTAATGTCCCTTTAAGCATGTGGAATTTCTGCATCCAACATGCTGTGCATATCATCAACAGATTACCTTCACCTTTACTCAAAAATAAATGCCCTTATGAACTTCTGTTTAACAAACCTCCTTCTTTGATGCATTTAAAAGTCTTTGGTTGTTTGTCATATGCCACTTATTTACAAGCTCATAGGACTAAGTTTGATTCAAGAGCTAGAAAAGCTGTTTTTATTGGATATAAGGAAGATGTGAAAGGCTACATGTTGTATGATCTTCATAGCCATCACATTTTTATTTCAAGGAATGTAGTTTTTTATGAAACTACTTTTCCTTTCAAAAGTCCTGCTCCCTCTCCCTCCTCTTCTGAACAAGTACATACTTTTGGTACTAGCTTTGATGACTATCCTCTTGACATGTCCCATCCTTGTCCTCAATATAGTACTACTGACACCTTTCCTTCTGATAACAGTACTAATTCATCCATTCCTAGTAATAACTCTATTAATTCCAGTCCTACAACCTTTAGGTCATCTAGTACAGATAGCCCTGCTACTAGTACCACTGATTTGAGTCTTCATACTCAACAGCCTACTAGTCCTGTTCCACCCACAAACACTGATCTCACTCCTTTATGCAGGTCTCCACATGGTCCCTCCAATCCTCTTTTATCTTTAAATCAACATCATTCTCCTTTACCCAATGAGTCTTCCCAATATGACAATCAGCCTAGTCCTTTACATAATGATCTTCCTCAAATCTCTGCTTCTACAGATTCTGCAGAAACTCTGCCTTTACCCTCTAGACATTCCTCTAGAGTTTCTCACCCTCCTCATTACTTAAAAGATTATCATTGCTTTTCTACTGCACAACATACATCACCCAACATTTTATATCCTTTATCTTCTGTCCTCACTTATGAACATTGTGCACCATCCTATAAACACTTTTGTCTTTCTATTTCATCTAACACTGAACCTAAAAACTTTACACAAGCTGTTAAGTTTGAATGTTGGAAAAATGCTATGACTACTGAACTACTTGCTCTTGAAAAGAATCAGACATGGAGTGTTGTTGATCTTCCACCTGGAAAGGTTCCTATTGGTTGCAGATGGGTATATAAGATAAAATACAAAGCTGATGGATCTATTGAGAGGTATAAAGCTCGATTGGTGGCTAAAGGTTATACACAAATGGAGGGTATAGACTATTTTGACACTTTTTCACCTGTAGCCAAAATCACCACTGTTAGGGTCTTATTGGTTGTTGCTGCCATCAAGGGTTGGCACATTGAGCAACTAGATGTTAATAATGCTTTCCTCCATGGTGATCTTCATGAGGAAGTATACATGACCTTACCTCCTGGTTTTGCTGCATCCAACTCTGCTCAAGTGTGCAAACTTCACAAATCTTTATATGGACTTAAACAGGCAAGTAGGCAATGGTACTCTAAACTTTCATCTTTTTTAATCTCTTTGGGATATTCTCAATCTCAAGCTGATCACTCTTTATATGTGAAGGCTCACAAGGTTTCTTTTACTGCCATACTTGTTTATGTGGATGACATTGTTATTGCTGGAAATTCCATCCATGAGATTCAAGCTGTTAAGTCCATTCTTGACCAGAAGTTTAAGATAAAAGATCTTGGGCAGCTCAGGTTTTTCTTAGGATTTGAAATTTCTAGGTCCTCCAAAGGCATTTTCATGAACCAAAGACAGTATTCTCTTGAGTTATTAGAAGAAACTGGTTTTTTGGCTGCCAAACCTTCTCTTGTTCCCTTTGACCCTAACCTCAAGTTATCTCCCACAGATGGTATACCTCTAACAGATCCAACCTCATACAGGCGTCTCATTGGCAGATTGATCTACTTAACCAATACAAGGCCTGATATTTCTTTTGCTGTACAACATCTTAGTCAATATGTTTCCAAGCCTCTTGATTCTCACTATCAGGCTGCTACAAAGATCTTGAAATTCTTAAAATCTGATCCTGCTAAAGGGGTTTTCTTTTCTGCTTCTAGTGATCTCAAACTCTCTGCCTTTGCAGATTCTGATTGGGCTAGATGTCCAACCACCAGAAAATCTATCACAGGCTATTGCATTCTTCTTGGTTCTTCTCTTATTTGTTGGAAATCCAAGAAACAAAATATTGTTTCAAGATCCTCCACTGAGGCTGAGTACAGAGCATTAGCCTCTATCACTTGTGAGCTGCAATGGCTACAATATCTCTTCAATGATCTTATGATTCACTTCCAGCAACCTGCATCTGTGTATTGTGATAGTAAATCTGCCATTTACCATGCACACAATCCTGCTTTTCATGAAAGAAGTAAACATATTGAGCTGGACTGTCATGTGGTTCGTGAGAAAATTGGATCCAAGCTCATTCACCTGTTCCCTATTTCTACTCATGATCAACTGGCAGATGCTTTCACAAAACCACTGCATTCACCAGCTTTTGCAACCATCATGTCCAAGTTGGGACTTTGTAGTTTACACAGCCCAACTTGAGGGGGGATATCAGAATATTTAGTTAGATATATACATTAGTTTTTAATATTTTTCATTATTGTATATTAGAAGCTTAACTGGCAGGTTGTTATTAGTCAGCTCTACATTGTATATAAACCACACATTGCCTTGATTAATCAACAATGAATGAACTGTAAACATTTTTCTTCTTCTTCTTTCTTCTGCATAACAGAATTCTGTTATGGCCTGTTGGTTCTGTTATGCACATTCTGCATATTCCACCATTGTTGATAGTTCACTTACACTATTATGAGTGATATTTTAGAATTATGAGTGATATTTTAGAATTACTTACAAACCTGTTTAATTTAACACTTAGTTTTATATGTTTTCTTTAGGAGGGATTGATTTCAAATAGGGAAGCTTCACAGGGCCATGGAAGAGAAAAGTCTGATAGAGGATTCAATCTAAACCAAACTCCTGCCCAATCACCTTTACCTGAAGTCATTGCTACAACAATGATGTATGACTCTTCTATATTTTATCAAATTCAACAATGATGTATGACTCTTCTATATCTTATCAAATTCATAATATATATATATATATATATATATATATATATATATATATTATAAACAATTATATTCAACACGGAGTGGAGATACTCCAACTCGATTATCGAGAAAACAAATACACCAGCTGAACGACTAAAGAAAATCAGTCGGATTTTTAAACCTTTCATAATAGTTACAATAAGGTTTAATCCTAAACCCTAAAAAATAATAATCTTATCAGGAATTACCATAGGATCCCTGATCACATCATTAAATAAGATTTAATTAATGATTAATCAAGTCAACATGGATTATATTTTTTGTATTTTGTAGGTTGCCCCAACCAATCACATTCAGTTCTCTTTTGAATGGAGATGATCTTGCTGCTGAAGAAATGATGCTTTCTGAATTACAATCTTCATTTCCAGAGTATTTTCTTATTCACCTATTTAATTTTTTTATGGGATGTTCTTTTCTGTAAATCAAATTTATTGTGTATTTTTTTCAATATCTAATTGGAAATTTCATAAAAAATGCTAAACTTTGTTAGTATTATTTGTCTTAGAGCAATCCCGCTTCAATTTATAAATTTTGGTACTCTCACAATGCCGCCAAATAATTCCTTGTCATGAACATAGTTACCCAGGTTACATTAGACTTTTACTCTTTTTTTTATTCTTGTTCGTTCAATTTATTTTTTAAAATAACCAGTTAGGGAAATATCTAGATTCTAATACTTTAATTATAATTTTACTATAAATTTCACATGTACATGTATAGATGTCTGACACTCATATGGAGTTGTACATTTGTTATATGACTTAGATAATTACATATGCCAATAGACCAGTGTTTGTCTTGTACGACTAATAGGATTATGGAATTAGGTTTTAAGCTATTTATATATATTTAAGTTAGAAAGATATTTCATCTTATTTGGATTTTTCTATTAAGTATTATTTATTTGGACTTTTAGTTTTAGGTCTTGAGTTTGCTCCCCACTATTATTACCACTACATATGTACTCTTATAGAAAGGGTGAAAAATTATCAAATGAATGAAAAAGTTTTTTATTTCCTTTAATTCTATTTTGTTATTGTAGTGTTCTTCCTTTTTCCTAGTATAAACCCTAGTTTATAGCTTTGATATATAGGAATTGCTTCCTATCAATTGGTGCTCTCATTTTGATTTGATTCCTGTTAAATGGGGTTCTTTTGATGATTTTATGGAGTAGAAGATTCATATTGGTGGATCTTTTTTATTGACAACTATTTTAGAGAAAAAATATTGTAGAGGATGAAGAGAAGACGAAGATAGTTGCAATGGCAATGAGAGATTGTGCTCTTAAATGGTGGCTATAGAGGATTAAACCTCATCCATCTATGTCTTGGAATACATTCAAAGAAATATTTTATTATTATTTTAAACCCAGATGGAAACTCTCTTTCTTGGATTTAGTTGATGAAATAAAATCCATTTTACCCCTGGATGAAGTAGAAGTGGAGCCACACCATGTAGAAATGGAACCAATGAAAACAATGGAACCAATGGAATCGGTAGTTGTTCAAGAATTGGTTTTAAATCCCACTTCAAATTTGAAGCAGAAGTCGGTCCATACCCCTTATGTGGCATCTATAATTTACAATAAAATATCAGATATGGAGGTAGAAGAAGTTTCAATCTCAAAACCCATTGAAGAGGATGTAGAAGAAAAACCAAATATCAGAAGAATCAGTAACTCAACTCCAGCAAAATCAATAGAACAACTTAAGCCATTTCTACTTCAAGCACCACCAACAATCAATCTATCAAGTTCATCGACATATTAGTCACCATCATCTCAGAAATCACCAACAAATCTAAAGCAATAACAAATCCAGTCGATATCTTCTGGGGCATTGTCACCTTGTTCCAAAATCACACAATCAAGTCTAAATAATGATGTCAAGTTCACTGTTCCTCCAAAACCACCGGATTCACCATCAGTGAGGGTTTTCACTGCCCCTATTCTAATTTCATATTCGATTGAAACTCAAACCCTCATTCTGATCTTGATTGTGTCCAACACTGATTCAAAGCTCCTAGTTGACAATGTTGATGTTGTGTATTTGGGCTTTAGGTTATATGGTTATATGGGTAGGATTTCATTATATGTTTCTGATGTTTCTACAAGGTTTCCAACTGATAATGCTCTAGCACCATAATGGCATATATTAGAGGATCGATGCGGGAGACGTTGTATGCGGGAACTTATGATGTCTTATTGGATATGAACTCAAGTTGATGAATTGTTTCATGAAGCTTGCCATTTACAAGTAGGTTTTGTGTAAATTAGTTCTCATAATATTATTAATACTTGCTCAAGGATTTATCTTATGCCTAGAATTTAGTGTCTTGATTTAAGTTGAAGGGCTTTTGCTTGAAGCTGATGTAGAGTCATATGAAAGCTCTAGCATTTTCTTCCATGCTGCTATGGGGAATTGGAAGAAACTTCAGATTTCTGGTTCAAGTGAGACTCGATTTTACACTCCGAGTCCAGATCAATCGGTATTTGGAAGAAGAAATTTGACGAAGGATCAACTTGGAGGTATTATATTTGGTTGCATGAATTCTAATATAAAAGAATGCTTAACCAAACAACTTTTTGGATTACCGACTGTGCATTTCTCTTACATGAAGCATATTCAACTTGGGTTGCCTTTGTTTTTGTTTAACTATATTGATAGGATACTTAATGGAGTTTTTAAGGCGACTGGTAACAGAAGAATGAATAGTGATATATGACTAGGAATGCTTCCGTCTTTGGTTTCCCTATCCATCAAGGGTCAAATACAAGCTGAGTTGATTTCAATGATGTTGCAATGGGTTCCTAAGGACATTACAGTGCACAATGAAGATTTAGCTGGGGACCGTCGAAGGCTACTTTTGCACGGGCTAACTGATTACAGTGCACAATGAAGATTTAGAAGGGGACCGCCGAAGGCTACTTTTTCACGGGTTAACTCAATCATTGTTTGAAATTCTACCACTATTATACATTTTGATAGAAAGATACTTTGTAGCTGCACTAATTGAAGACAGTAGAAGACATACATACTTTGCCAATCTGCACACTGCTGTTGTAACATCTATTTTAAATGCAGTAATTGCATATTTTATGATCAACATAATGGTTGGATTTTTATTGTATAACTAAAGAGCTGTTAAACCTGCATTATGGTGTAACTTTCTTGTTTTTTCACTCAAATTTGGACCATCATTGCTCTCGCGGACCATGGGAGGAGCACCTTTGATTCCCGCCAAACTTCCCATTAGGAAGGCACAACTAGTTATTTACAATAAAAGGTCAAATGAGACAAGTGTATGGATTATCGAACTTCGAGAAGTTCATGCAGCAACTCGAGGTAGCCAACACAGAGGGAAAATCATTTCTTCTGAAGTTTTGCCAAACGTTCAGCCACCAATGGACACTATTCTTACCATTCCTTATAGTTCTTCTTTACACTTAGTTTGTTTCACCCTAAGTGTTATTTCATCCTACTGTACCATTATTGAAAATTTGCTCTGCAAAATTATTGAACTAAGAATTGCTTGGCCTTCCTTGCTTGATGGTTATACACATAATGACTTAGTTCAATATGCCTTATGATTTTTCATACTATGTTGTGATGGTTTACATCAAGAAAACTTCATGGAAGAGAGGTTGGGTGTCTTTACAAACTCAAATTCTCAGGATCATAATTGGCATATTCACATGTTTTTTGGTGCAACTATACTAACTAGTTTGGATATGAACATCCTTATGTTGTTGATGAGTTATTTTGGTCTCAATGGAGTACCATTCAGATGCTTGTATTTAGAGAAAATATGCTCCCTGCAATTCATTATGGAGACCATTTAATTGCTTGGAATGCAGCGTCACAACTACTTCAATCTAATTATCCTCTAATAACTCATGCTTGGAAAAATGGCATTACTGGTGCACTTTCAAATTCTTCTGAGAGGATTCCACTAAGGACTCGTTGTGTTGATCTTGCATAACCTTTTATAAGGGTGCAGTTTGTTCATGTCCATCCAGTAAATCATAATTTTGATAGAGAACATAGGTGGGTTGGTTATGTTCCTTCTGGCCTTCTCATTTACACGCCATCCAGTAAAGGAGATAAAAATTATATCAAGAAGCAAAGGCTGGTTTGGATTCTTATTAGTGATTACGCTAACCTTTTCACAACAGTTTATAAAAGAAAGCAACTCTTCTCTGTTTCCACCGTTTTTCTATTAGCTATGGGGATTGACATTTTTGAGGCATTGGATTTGTATTTTTGATCTCGAGCATCTCTTTGTTTGATTGGTGTATCAGCGGGAAATCCAACACTTGTTCCGACACGACAATTTCATTCTTTAAGAGCATTTGGTGCTCCTGCAGTGGTGCTTTCTTTAGCTCTTCAAGGAATTTTTCGTGGTTTTAAGGATGCTAAAACTCTTGTTATATGTCTATCAATTTCCACTATTCTCTCGCAATATATGGGGACATCAATGGCTGCTCGTCATGGTCCAATAGCTATGGTTGCACATCAAATATACGTGCAAGTGTTGTTAACCTTTTCCCTTCTTACAAATGCATTTGGTTGTTTCTAGTCATGCCCTAATTGCAAGTTCTATATCAAGACATGAATACAAATCTGTGAAGGAATTTTTTAAGTTCTCTCTTAATAGATTTATATTTGAAGTTTATTTTATTACAACCTTAAGGACAAGGTTGTTTTTGAAGGGGTTGATAATGATAGGATTATGGAATTAGGTTTTAAGCCATTTATATATATTTAAGTTAGAAAGATATTTCATCTTAGTTAGAATTTTCTATTTAGTATTATTTAGTTAGACTTTTAGTTTTGGGTCTTGATTTTGCTCCCCACTATTATTACCACTATATATGTACTCTTATGGAAAGGGTGAAAAATTATAAAATGAATGAAAAAGTATTTTATCTCCTTTAATTCTATTTTGTTATTTTAATGTTCTTCCTCTTTCCTAGTCTAAACTCTAGTTCATAACTTTGATAGGAATTGCTTCCTATCAATGACACTCGTATGATACACGTCAAATAAATAAAACAAATACCATCATAAAACTTATCTTTTTCTTTAGGCACACAAGCGCGCAGGCACGCACTTAAAGATAAGTGAAAACAATGATCATCACTTAGGAGTTAAAAATATTAAAGTTGAATACAATATTTTTAATTTGTTTGATAATAGACACATAAATAAAAGCCAAATATTACTATATTTTTTTTAAACTTATTTTATTAAAAATATTCAAGTTAGATGTATATATATAGTTTTTATCTTTAATTTAAATATTTTATGTAAAGTATATAAAATCAAAAGGGGATGCATCTATATCTAAGTTAATGTTTAAGGGGTTAAAAATGTTAAATTAGAAATGTCTCATTTGTCATAAAATCGACCACTTTAAGAAGGGTAGCCTCAAGAGGGGGATAAATGGTGATTCTATTTAGAGGGTGGTTTAGTCAGACGAGGAATGTAATGAGAGTGTTGGTGAAGTAGTTGTAACAAGTTTCAAAATAGATAAGAGTTGGGTCATGGACCTATAATTCTTTTATCATACATATCCTAGGAATGAATACTTTTTATACTATGAAGCTAAAATAAAGCAGAGTCGTTCAACTCAGTAATAATAAGCTATGTAAATTTCATGGTATTGGAACAATTTGTATAAATATGTTTGACAACTCTAAGCTCCTTTTATGTAATTTGAGGCACATTCCTAAAATTAAGCGGAAAAGGTTGTACATAAGCTTGTTTGATGACTTTTGCTATTGTACTAGAAATTAATATGACATGTTGAGAATTTTGCATGGTGCATTGATTATTTCAAAAGGGTCTAAAATGTATGGTCTGTATGTTTTGGATGGTTCCACTGTTATCGATTATGCATTAAAATTCTCAAATAGAGTTGCAAGCCCTATAAGAAGTAAAATAGGATCAAAATTGAAAAATGTAATAGATAACAAAGACCTAAAGTATATTTCAAAGAGTTTTAATGAGTTTTGAAGGATATGTATAAGGATACATAGAACCATAGTTGTCACACCACAACAAAATGACCTAGTAGAAAATATGATTATACTCATTTTGAAGTGGCTAAGTTTTGTGTTGTTTGTAGGTTAGTTACCCAAGAGTTTCTAGGGTGAGTATTGTACCATCTAATATCCGGTTATGGTGATATTATTTGTTATGCTTCAAACATGGATGAAGGATTGCAAGGATCAAAATCAAATACCTCCAAGGAGGATTTTAAAAGAAAAGAGAGTAAAAATGTTTGAAGGTGGTGAATAAGGAAATGCATTCATTGGATAAGAACCATCCTTCAAAACTTGTTAAATTACATAAAAGACAAACATTAGTTGGATGTAAGTGGATCTTCAAGATTAATGCATATATTCTATGAATTAAAGAACCAAGGTACAAAGAAGACATGTGGCAAACTGTTTTACTTAGGTGGAAATGATTGATAGTTGGGTGCGAGATTGATATCTTGATCTTTATGTCATTCTTCAACTATTTTATGTTATTTTTGCAAACAGAGGAGTTTTCTAGATAGAGAAACTTAAAGAAAGCAAAAGAGGGATTATTAGGTTTACTAATCCTATGAGTTGGAAGATCTTAAGTTGTAATCTAAAAGTTGAGAAACACTTTCATACACTTTGGAATTGAGTGATTCATATATTGAGAAATTACTAGATTGAGTCTCAAATAGTAAATATTAGAAAATAATCATATGAACTTATTGAATTAATTTCTTGTAACTCATTTTTAATCTTTTTTTATAAGCAAGGTAAAATGATATATTAACAAAAAGAGGTACTAGGGATACACCAACCCATAATAAAACATTACAAAACCACCCTACTCAAATCCTTATTACAAAAAATCAAGAGGGTATTTATACCACTCATAGAAACTACAAGAAAATCTATTCTTTAAGAGATTGAGGATCCACCACCAAGAAAGAAACATAATTCTTCCCACTATAACCTCTAGATTGCCTATTCCGTCCCCGAAAATAATATTGTTTCTCTCCCTCCATATACTCCAACAAAATATCAAACATAAGCTAGTCGAGATTTTCGACGAAAACTTCTTGCAAAAGAGACGAGACCAAGATAACATGTGGATATGAATGGAATCAGTATGATACTCCGTAACATTCAACCAAGAAAAAGTCTTTTTTCCAAACCAAACTAACAATAGGACATGTCAAGAAGAGGTGACTTTTGATTTCTAAATGATCGAAGCAGAAAACACAAACTGTATCGTGAGGATTAGATACGATTTGCCGACGTAATAAATTACCTCTTGTATCTAATTTGTTCCACAACGGTCTCCACCCAAACAAATTCACTTTTGAAGGGAAAAAAACTTTCCAAACGAGGGGCATAACTAATTTTTGAGACTCTGCTAGTACATCGGCGTCAGATGCTATTGTTAACTTTGAATAATAAGAACTGACCGAAAAGGAATTGGAACCTCCTGCAGTCCATAAAATATGGTCATGACAACCCTGTTGAGGATGGTTTTCCTGCAAAATGGTGAGCAATTCGTCGCGCTAAGAAGCAACTTTTGGCGATAAAACATGCATTGAGAAATACAAATACCATTGCCAAGAGTTATTGGTCCAATGACCCACATTAGAAATAACGACATCCTTATTATAAGCCAAGGAGTACATAGCCGAAAACAGATTCTGTAATGTGTTTCCACCCACCCATCTTCCTTTCCAAAAGGGGATTAAATTACCATGACCTAATCTTACAGTGACAAGTTTTCCAAAGGCACATCGGCGATATCAGTGTTAATTCTAAACACATCCTTCCACCATTGAGAAACATAAAACTTAGCAACATACGAATCTCTAGTAAATATGGAGTTGGCATAATCTCCATATTTGTGATGTAAAATACCACACCACAAGGCCTCCGATTCCGATAAGAATATCCATTACCATTTCGCCAAGAGCGCCAAGTTGAATGATTTTAAGTCTTTCACAGCTAAACCCCTTTCTTCCTTGGTTTTGCAAATTGTGGCCCACGACACCCACACCAAACGATTACAAGCATCTGTACCACACCATAAGAAATTTTGTTGGATACCTATAAGAATCTCCACCACCTTTTTTGGCGCCAAGAAAAAAGAAAAGTGGTGAATGGGCAAGTTTGTCAACACTGAGTTAATTAGAGTCACCCTTCCGCCTAAAGAGAGGATTTCCCCTTCCAAGGAGCTAATCTTGATTTGAAATGCTCGATAACCGGATTCCAATATGAAATTCTATGGTGTTTATCCCCCACTTTAAGTCCCTGAAATTTGAATCGGATTGTGCCAATATTACACGATAGGAATTGCTTCGAAGCTTCCATGAAATAGTTGTCAACACCTATACCGTACAAACAACTCTTTGCCATGTTAACTTTCAAGCCGGACACCAAATCGAAACCTTTCAAAATAGATTTTAAGCCCCATAAATTAGACTTCTCTCCATTGCATAATAATATGGTATCATCCGCGAATTGGAGAAGATTATATTGCACTTCATTGTTCACTTGGAAACCTTGCAATAAGCCAAGTTCACCACCACTGTTAACCATAGCAGAAAATGCTTCAGCCACAATCGTAAAGAGGAAAAGAGACAATGAGTCTCCTTGCCTCAAACCTTGACCAACACGAAAATCACCTGTAGGACTACTGTTAACCAAGATGGACATGTAACTTGTGAACACACTACCATCCAACCATGATAATCATCTATGACCGAAGCCCATGCAAGATAACAATTGTTTCAAGAAATTCCAATCAACAAAATCATATGCCTTGGAAAAATCAATCTTGAACAAGACACACTGTCTTTTCCTTTTTTTTTCCCCGCAAAGTCGATGATTTCAATGAGAACGAGAACCCCGTCAAGGAGTTGGCGACTTGGAATGAAAGTTGTTTGGTTCTTTGCAATTAATTTACCTATCACCAATCTGAGTCTAAAGTTCAGTAACTTAGACAGTATTTTGTAAACTCTACTGATAAGGCAAATTGGTATGTATTCGTTGAGCGATTGACGACTATCATTCTTAGGAATAAGAACAAGGAAAGACGAGTTAAATGATTTCGAAAACCTAACCGTATAATAGAAGGATCAACAAAATCATATGTCGTTGTCTCCTAACCGTATAATAGAAGGATCAACAAAGTCATATACAAGATAACAACCAATTAAATGTATTTTTAATCTCTTATTAAAAACTCTTGACTGAATGTGGATAATTAAACAATTTTTTTATGCATTGATTCGCTACTTTTGTTTTTATTTTTATTAGTTAGTGGTTTGCATACAGTATATCAAAAAATTAATTATTTGTTTTGGTTGTTTAGTTTTATTGTCATTATTTTTTATCTCAATCATATTTTTGTGTGTTTTGATCCTTCATTTTACAATAATGAGGTGTATTGGAAAATTAAATGTTAACTTTTGATTATAAAGTGATTTATGATTTGAGATTCTTCTTCTTCTTCTTCGAAACAACTTATAATTTAAGAGTGACTTAGTGCAACTTGCATTTGTGATCTAGTTTTACAAGACTCATTTTTCTTATATTGTTTGATGTGTTTCCATAATTTTGATTATTGATATGAATTATTCAACTTAACTAGGCCTGAAGAAGCAATGGGTGGACAGGTTCAACCTTACAGCCCTATTACTACAAGGAATGCTGAAGATTATGACACAAGATTAACTCTATCTTTGAGGTACCAACTTGTTTAATATTATTCATAATTTTGTTTAAATTTTAAATTTATTAACACATGGTTGTTTGCATGATCGATTTTAGTTAGGTTTAACGAGTTTTGAAAATTAGCGATTCTATACTTCCGAATATGAATCTAGATTGTGCGTTAGTGACAGACATAGTTGAATTGAGATCAAATGATTAAAATTAAAATTTTAATGTGGATTTCGATTTTTCTAAAATTAAAATATTAAATTTGAAATCTTGTCTATCTAATTTTGATTTAATAGTTGTTGATGTGTCAATTGCCACCCATATGATATTTGTGATTGAATGCCGTCAAAATTTAAACTTACTTTGATCGGTGGTGTTTCAACTTTTAATCGAATTCAAATTTGTTAGTTGTCAAATCATTAATTTACGTAGTGACTGTCCGATTAAGATTGGACGATTTTGATTAAAACTCAGTATTTTTAAAATTTTAAAATATAAATAGATTTTATTTTTTTCTAATCATACAATTACGATTATACTGTTAATACTAATTTGATTGTGTGAGAGTGTTACTGTTGAGAATCAAATGTGAGGAAGAAATCTTACATTGATTAGAAAATAGAAGATTGAACACAATATAAGTGAAAAAATTTATACACTTATCATCTTAAGGTTTTAGGAGAATGTGTAATATATCTCTCAAAAAAATATATCTTAAATAAAAATACTCTCTCGTTGATCTCCGATTCGCCTCAATAGTTACCCGAATGGATTCATATTTTTTAATGTCGATATATTTGTTATTTTAATTTCTTCATTATTCTTGAATTGAATTCTTTTATAGGGAGCAAATTCACAACATGACAACTGGGAATGTTATAGACCCTCAGAGAAAACTGAGCATTTTATTGGGAAAGGTAAAATTCCCAAAATAACATAGTTTATTTATTTTAATTAATCTGAGCCATGAATATAATAATATAAAATTACAGCAACCAATAGTGATGCAGCACGGAGATGATCGTTCTTTGAAACGAAGCATTGAAGTTGGAGAGTCTTCCACTGCGAAATATCAAAAGGTAGACATCAAAATCCATTATAAATGAAATTGAAAATAAAATTTGAAAATGTTTCTGGACTTTTGTGTGCTTTGCAGAAGGATCCACCTCCTGTAGTTATAGCTGCAAATGAAGTGAGGAACTTCAATGCTTCAAACAACACCTCTGGATTAATGCAAGTGAGGAATTACAATGCTTCAAACAACACTTCTCATTTAATGGAAATGAGGAACTATAATCTTCCAATCGACATCTCCGATCCCAAGTACTTGTTCTTCAAACATCTCAAACACACATAATATTTAAACATTAAATTTTCTCTTTAATTTTGGATGTTTTATTTTCAGTCCAATTCTGAATGCTCTATATCACCCCCGATACGAGGCCATGGGTCTTTCATGTGACCCCTATATTAGAGTGATGAAGGCATTAGGTAATTATCTTTGATCAAATTACTTCATTTCTTGGTAATTATATTTGATCAAATTACTTCATTTCTTGGTAATTATATTTGATCAAATTACTTCATTTCTTGGTAATTATATTTGATCAAATTACTTCATTTCTTGGTAAGTTTTTCAAAAACTTACTACAAGATATAAAACATGGAAATTGGAAACACAAAATATACACCGACATCAAAAATAATATAAACACAAGATTTACATGATTATCACTGTCTGTGATATGCAGGTTATCATCAAGAGAGAGATTGGTATTTCATATTCAAATGAAGTGTGATTGGAATTTTGGAAAGGAGATGAATTAAATAAATGGGTTGATACTAAACATTTGTAATATGTTTTTTTGTCCGAGTGGCATCCTAAACATTTTCTTCATATTTCTTGCTCTAAACTTGGTACATCAAAACCATTTAAGTCTTTTATGGATTTATATTTTGATTGTAGACTATCACATTTTACAATATTGTTAAATATTATACTTTCAGTTTTAATAATTATATGATCATTTCATACCGACTCAAAGGGATTGAAACTCAATTCTAAAACTAAATTCTTAGAGCATGTTTGAAACACTTTTTGAAAACTGTTTTTTGATTTTCAAAAATTATAAATTAAAAAACCTGTTTGATAGAATTGTTTTCTAAAACAGTTTTTAGAAACTGGTATCAAATTTTCAGTTTTCAAATCTAAAAAACTAAAACAGTTTAAATATGTTTTTGTTTTCAATTTTGCTTTTTACTGCCAAATGAGTTTTTTTTATAAAACACACGAAAAACTCATTGTTTTCATTAATGGCAGGATGGTAATTAATCATACTTTTTTTACTTTATCTTATTTCTTCAATCTCAACACTAACTTGCCACTATATAGTTTGATGTATACACATACACCACCCATTTTTGCTTTGTAATTCCTCTAACAAGATAATTATGTATTAATTTTTTTAATCATTGTGTTCTTTTTAAATATTATTGATCTTACCTGATCAGGAAGGCCTTCCAAGGATTTGAAGACTGGGCCAGAGAGTGAGGTGAGTGAGGGGGTGTACCTGCAAGGTGCTCCAATGCTTAAGTCAGAAGAGGTACAGAAAGTTAAGGTTGTTTCAGAGTGAGTTAGAATACCTGACCCTTTGCTATGAAAGGGTATTTATATTGAGCCCCCAGCGCTGGGCCAAGGCTCTTAATGAGCTGGATTTAGCTAGGCCCAAGGAGGAGCTGCCAGGGGACGCGTAAGAAGCGTGAAGACCTAGACCAAAGGTCTGCTCCCTGGTCCAACTGCCCCTATCCCTCCGGAGATAATACAGGGGAGTTGGGTGACGTGCCAGATGAGGTGGCAGACGTGGTTCTGCCCGACATAACTCATGTGCCCGTGATATAGGTAGGTGATATGTGAATGAAGATCAGCTGATGGGGGATGCGTGTCTCTGCCCGACACGCAGTAGAGTTGTCGAGGTGGTGTCCCATCGACACGGATGGTTGGGCCCTTGCTCGACGCATTCATCTGCCCGGACGTTTGGGCCTATACCCGACAAGCATTGGGCCGTGCCGTGCATGTCGTCATGGCCCAGTCCAGAACAGGAGCCCCCCAAGTCGAGTCTCTGAGTTAGAGTAATGACTTGTATTGCAACCGGGGTTCCTGTGTCGAGGGAGAGGCGCGGACGTATGGCATGGAAGATTCCAATAGACTTGCTCGCGAGCTCCTCCTTTCACGGTAGTGTCGGGGATGGAAAGTGATTGATGGTGCGCATCTTCCTCGTAATGGCCGAGGGCTTGATGCGGGGATAGGGCGTCTTGATGAGTCGGGGAGACGGACAGATGCTCGACGTCGCTTCAGTTTCTTTTTTGGGTAGACGTGTCTCAGACTTAATGGCGTCGCTTCGTTTTGTGTGCAAAGACGGCGTAGGCAGTAGGCAATGATGACCTAACGCGTTGGCCCACGCGCCAGGGACTATAAAAGGAAGTTGAGTGACTTCATTTTCACTTTTTCGCTCCTACGTTCACCGGAAGCTCTGAAGAATCCTCCTGTGTCTGCTCGTCTTGCCGCCTGAACCGCCGTCTCAGCCCGTCTCGTTGCCTGAACCACCGTCTCTGCCCGTGCGCCACCGTCTCTTTCTCAACTTCCTATATGTCAGGTACCATTTTGCTTCTGTAATCCATCATTTTCCCTTCTGTTTGTGTCAAATGTCTACAAATGCATGTTATATTCGTAGTATGTGATTAGATTTGACTTAGGAATAGTAAAATAGATTGTAGATGGACTATAGATGGTAGAAAATAGGGTTAGGGTTAGACTGTCCCGGGCAGAAATTACATATGCCGGGCAATATTTGCATAAGTATATATGAACTTTCTGCCCGGTCTCTTAAGAACGTGCGTATCTTCGCGTCGAACACGTTGTCAGTGTCCGTTGCTGCTACGCCCTTTCACTTGACCTGCGATGGAAGGGTGGATTTGATATGATGTCGAATTCACTCTTTCTGTCTGCGTTTCAGGTGCTACCGGGCGTTTACGATCGAGGAGGGAAAACTCTGGGTCCTCGTCTGAAGATGCGGTCATCGCTCGTCTACCCGTCGGGATGGGAGTGCCAGGGATGGTACTGAGCATGCTTCATCCTCCGGGCAGGTTGATCTCTCCTGGGTTGCGGATGAACCTTTGGAGGAGGAGTCCTATTTCTGTGACGAGGCCATCCCCGCTTACGCCGTGGTCGAAGACAGAAGCCAGGAAGATCCGGAGAATTGGTATTGCTGTGCCCCCAAGGAGGAGGACCGTATATGCCATCATTTCCCGGGGAAGCAGTTCACGATGTACGAGTTTGCTTTCCGGGAGGCGGGAATCAGGCTGCCCTTCAACTCCTTCCAAATGTTGATCTTTAAATGGCTTCGGCTGGCGCCATCCCAACTGCATCCCAACGCCCTCGCCTTTATGCGGGCATTCGAGTTGGTCTGTCGTTTCCTCGGCATTGGGTGCACTCGAGCCCTTTTCTTCCACGTCTTCCACCTCCAGCGGTCCGGCCTCCGTGGGCGCCACTGTTGGGTTTCTTTTAAACAGCCCGTGCGTTTGTTCAAGACGTACGTGGACTCTGCCCGTCATTTCAAAGGTCGTTGGTATGTGGTGATGCCGATCACCCGTGCCGCCCTTCATTCCCTTTACTATTATCAACGAGCATCAAATGGGGAGGAGACATTGATGTCGAAGATACCGCTGAGGTGGCAGCGCGATCATTTCGACCTCTCCACCGCCCACTATAGGGTCAAATTTGCGATGCTCGGCGTTGAGGATAGGCTCGCATACAAGAAGCTGGTTGATTACGTGCAGAGTTTCAATCTGGGGGTCTGGACGAATCGACAGGGCGTGCCCTATCTTGACGAGGCCGGAATGCCAATTACTGAGACGCGCTATATTAATACAAAGGTCTTGCTCGAGTGTAGGACCGAGGAGAAGGCTTTAGAATTATTGAGTAGGCAGATTTTTACTTGATCTTTTATTTTTGTCTATGTTTTCGCTCGCTAATGTTTGTGTGTAATGTTTCGCAGGTGCCATGCCCAGTACGCGTGATCGGGTCCTGAAGCTGGCCAACCAGGTCGGTGCGTCTGACCGGGTGCCAAAAAAGAAAAAGAAGACTGTGGCCCGTGTTCAGGTGACCGGTGCTGATGCTGGGGTTGGGACTTCGAACACAGCAAGTCTGACACCTTCCTCTCCTCCTCGGGCGTCGACGATAAACATCCCTGATAGTCCGCCTCAATCGGCCTCTCCTCTCCATAAACGGAAACGTCCGACGGGAACTCTTTCGAGGTCATCCTTGGGAAGTCCGGGTGGACCGGGCAGCTATTTGTTACCCTCCTGCTATGTGGAGCGGTCGTTCTTCAAAGTCGAGGATGCAATCGCGGTGCCGGCGCCTGAGGCAAAGGCTATCCTGGACCAAGATGCTGGTGTCCGACGCAAGGAGCTGGCTAGAGACCTGACAGTTGTCATCCGGGTGATGGAGACGGCCATGGTCTTGACCGATACCTCAGTGTCTACTGCCTCCCTGGAGGACGCTCTCGTGCAGGTTCGGTCGGAGAAGGACAAGCTGTCCAAAGACCTGTCGGACTATAAGGAGGAGCATCAGCTGCAGGAGGGGCTGAATAAGAAATTGGAAGAGGCAGAAAAGGAGCGGGACCAGCTGAAGGCGGACAAGGTGAGCTTGGAGGAGCAGGTGGCTGGGCACTAGAAGCTGATCGAGGACAATGCTGGACTGCGGGCTCAGCTTGAATCTCTCGAGGAAAAGGTTCGTCCTTTGGCTGATGAGACCGATGAGGAGCTTGCCCTTGGTTCCCATGGCGAGCTGCTGGGGCACATACGCTCTCTCAACCATGACCTCGTGGCTGTTTTCAAGGAGGATTTCGACAATGCCGTCGAACAACTGAGGCTTTTGAATCCTGAGTTGGTGACGGAGGGGTCAGCCCATAATTACTGCATCCGGGAAGGAGAGATCGTATGCCCTTTCGAAGCTGAGGAGGAGCTGGGGGATGACGAGGATGAGGTGGAAGATGCTGAGGAGGTGCTCCGGGCGGAGTCTTGATTATTGTTTTTTCTTTTGATTTGTTGTTTTTGTTATGGCCTGCGTGCCTTGTTGTGTGGCCTACGTGCCCTTTATGTATTTTGGCCTTCGGGCATATGTAATTTGGCCTTCGGGCATACTTGGCCTCGGCCGTTGTTATGTTATTCTGTTTTAAATATATGAATGTTTTCTGTTGTCATTCATTGTGTTCGGTTATGCATTATATTTGCTTGTTTATGAATTTATATTCTGCTCGACCTCGTTAGTCTCCTCGGTTTAGGGAACCGACGAAGCGTCGGGCTTTGTGCCCGTTTGGATCGAAGCCCGGGTTCGTTGTTCGGACTCTGGCTTCGAGGCTTGGGCTTTCCCATCGCGAGCTGGGTGCCCTGCCTGTCGTGGTACTTCGACGTTGGGTCTCGATCGAGATCCCAATCGTCGGGGAGGGTTGTGTTCGCTGTGTGGCCCCGGTTCGTCCCCGGGTCTTGCGGTTCCTCTTTGGGGTTTTGGAGACGAAGAGCGTGGTCGTACCACCCACGTCTCCCCGTGATACATTTTAGCTGTAATATTGTCTAAGTTTTTCTGCGTTCCATGGTCGAGCGAGTTCTTCCCCTTGTAGGTTTTCTAGGTAATAGGCCCCGTTGCTCGTCTTGTCGCGGACGCGGTAGGGGCCTTCCCAGTTGGCGGCCAGTTTACCCTCTTTTGGGTTTTTCTGGTTTCTTCTGAGGACCAGGGTGCCGACCTGGAACTCTCTTCTTATGACCTTCGCATCGTGGCGTAGTGCTATTTTTTGTTTGAGGGACATTTCCCTGAGGGCTGCTTCGGAACGGATCTCTTCTACTAGGTCGAGTTCGGCTCTAAGGGTCTCGTCGTTCATTTCCTCGTCTAGGGGTTCCTCTATCCGCCTCGTTGGTTCCCGTATTTCCACCGGGATGACTGCTTCGGTGCCGTAAGTTAGTCGGAATGGGGTCTCCCCGGTGGTGGAATGTGGTGTCGTGCGGTAAGCCCATAGGACGCTATGTAGTTCCTCGACCCATGCCCTCTTCGCCTCGCCGAGCCTGCGTTTAAGGCCACGTAAGATTACCCTATTGGCCGCCTCCGCTTGCCCGTTCGTCTGTGGATGTTCGACAGACGTGAAATGCTGTTTAGTACCGAGGCTGGCGACGAAGTCTTGGAATCCTCCGTCCGTGAATTGTGTCCCATTGTCCGTGATGAGGGCCTGGGGTACGCCGAACCGAGCGAGGATGTTGCGTTTAAAGAACCGGAGAATGTTCTATGCGGTTATTTTAGCCAATGCCTCTGCTTCAATCCATTTCGTAAAATAATCCACCCCGACGATGAGGTATTTATTCTGGTACGATCCGGTGACAAAAGGTCTGAGGATGTCCATGCCCCACCATGCGAAGGGCCACGGGGAAGACAGTGATTTTAGGTCATTCGGGGGTGCGAGGTGCATGTCGGTGTGTCGCTGGCATTTGTCGCATTTTTTTACGTGCTCCTTTGAGTCGTTTTGCATGGTCGTCCAGTAGTAGCCTGCTCGAAGGGCTTTTCGCGCGAGTGATCGTCCGCCGAGGTGTTGGGCGTTAATCCCCCGGTGTATTTCTCCAAGTATGTCGGGAACTTTCTCTTCCTCGACACACTTAAGTAACGGGATGGAGAACCCTCTACGGTAGAGTTTCCCTTCGAGGAGTACGTATGAGCATGCCCGTCGTTTGGTGGTGGCCGCCTCCTTTGGGTCGACGGGGAGTTCGTCTTTTGTTAGGTAATTGTAGATGGGTGTCATCCAACAGTGAGCATCCCCGATCGCGTTGACCTCGAATGGAGGAGGTAATTTTTCGATGCTAGGTCGAGGAAGGATTTCTTAAATTACGGATTTGTTTCCGTCCTTTTTCCTCGTGCTGGCTAGTTTTGAGAGGATATCTGCCCGTGTATTGTGCTCGCGAGGTACGTGTTGAACTTCCCACTTCTCGAATTTCTCAAGTTTTTCTTTGACAAGGGACAAGTATTCGACGAGGTTGTCGTTCTTGGTTTGGTATTCTCCTCGTACTTGTGATGCCACGAGCTGGGAGTCTGTGGATATTTTTACTTCTTTTGCTCCCAGGTCCTCGGCTAACCTCAGGCCGGCGATAAAAGCCTCGTATTCGGCTTGGTTGTTCGACGTTGGGAAAGCCAGTGCTAATGAGACCTCGATCAAGATCTCATCCTCATTCTCGAGGATGATCCCGGCTCCGCTGCCTGATGTGCTGGAGGCGCCGTCGACGAAGATCGTCCACTTGTGGGCGCCGTCCGCCGGTGTTGGGCAGTAGGTCATTTCCGCGACGAAGTCGGCCAGTGCTTGGGCTTTCAAGGCCTTTCTATTTTCGTATTGTATGTCGAATTCGGAGAGTTCCAGTGACCATTTGAGCATTCTGCCGGCCATATCTGGTCGCCCAAGTAATTGTTTGATCGGCTGGTCGGTCCTTACTTTTATCGTATGTGCGAGGAAGTAATAACGTAGCCTCCTTGCCGCATTTATGAGGGCCAGGGCGACCTTTTCGATTTGCTGATATCGGAGCTCAGGGCCTTGGAGTGCTTTGCTCGTAAAATAGATGGGTTTTTGTCCTTCGTCGGTCTCCCTTATTAGGACGGCGCTGACGGCCTCGGTCGCCACGGATAGATATAGGTATAGGGTTTCCTTTTCCAATGGTCGTGATAAGACCGGGGGTTCGGAGAGAACCTTTTTCAAATGGAGTAATGCCTGCTCGCACTCGTTGGTCCATTCGAAGCTGGCCTCTTTGCGAAGGAGTCTGAAGAATGGCAGTGCGTGCTGGGCGGACTTGGCGATGAAACGGGAGAGTGAGGCGAGCACTCCGTTGAGGGATTGGATTGATTTCTTGGTCCTCGGGGTCGGAAATTCTGAGAACGCCCGGCATTTGTCGGGGTTGGCTTCGATCCCCCTTTCGGTGAGGTAGAAACCTAGGAATTTTACTGCCCGTACCCCGAACGTGCATTTTTCAGGATTGAACCTCATTTTGCACTGCCTCGCCTGCTCGAAAACTTTGGTTAGGTGTCGAGCATGGGTAACCTCCTCGTGTGACTTGACGATCATGTGGTCCATGTATACTTCGAGCATGTCCCCTATTTCTTTCTTGAAGACTTTGTTCATCATGCGTTGGTACGTGGCACCGGCGTTCTTGAGCCCAAACGGCATTACGTTGTAATAGTAATTGCCCGTTGGGGTCATGAATGCCGTGTGTCTCTTGTCTGTGGGCGACATAGGGATTTGGTTGTATCCACTATATGCGTCCATGAAGGACAAGAGTTTAAAACCTGCAGAATTGTCTACGAGCATATCTATATTAGGGAGGGGGAAAGCATCTTTCGGGCAAGCCCTATTAAGATCAGTATAATCAACACACATGCGCCATTTTCCATTATTTTTCTTAACGAGGACTACATTAGAGAGCCAGGTTGTGTACTGGGCTTCAGAAATAAAATTTGCCTCTAAAAGGTCTTTTACAGCTCGTTCGGCAGCCTCCGCCTTCTCGGGGGACTGTTTGTGCCTACGATGTGCTATGGGCTTGATTGCCCGATCTAAAGCTAGCTGGTGACACGCGATCTCAGGATCCAGCCCGGGCATTTCTGCGGCATTCCAGGCGAAGAGGTCAGAGTTCTCTTTGAGGCATGCCACGAGCTTCTCCCTTGTTCCCTCGGGCAGTCCCTTGCCTATCTTTACTGTCCTTTCTGGATCGTCCCCGAGAGGAATGAGTTCGAACTCTCCGTCGGGGATTGGTCGGACTAGGTGTTCGAGAGAGTGTTCCTCGGTGGGCTTCCCTTCTTCGGTTTCGTCTAGCCCAATGCGACAGTTGAGGTCGATGGCGTTAACTCCCCGGGGAGGATCCTCGGTCCTGAGTTTTTTGTTGTTGTTGCTACTCTTTGTGTTGACCATGGCCTGTCCTTTTACCGCAGCGTCGTAGCACCGTCGGGAAGCTTCGATGTCACCGTGGATGGTGACCACGCGGCCCAATTTGGTGTAGTATTTCATCTTCAGGTGGACGGTGGATGGGACCGCGGTGAGTTCGGCCAGTGTCGGGCGTCCAAAGATGCAATTGTAAAGGGATGGACAGTCCACGACTAGGAATTGGATCTTGATTTCCCTGGCCGTTTCCTGCTCCCCGAAGGTGACGAGGAGCTCGACATATCCCCACGGCCTTGTTGTTGCTCCGTTGAATCCCTGGAGGTCGGATCCGACGTAGGGGGCCAGGTTGGTCTTGTCTAATTTCAGAGTCTTGAAGAGGTGGACATACATGATATCCACTGAGCTGCCTTGATCGACCAAGATGCGCCTGACGTCGAACTGGGCCATCTTTGCCCTGATCAATACTGGGATGCCCGAATTCGGGGATCCGCCCGGAAGTTCCTCCAGAAAGAAGGATATTGGGTTGGATTTACCCCGATATTTTGTCAGCGTCGCCTTTTGCTCGGGGGCAGTCAGTAGGAGCTCGTCGAACTTGCGTTTGACCGAGAGGGCAGCGGCTTCACCGTTAATTCCTCCACCTGATATAACCAGTGCGGTTGGGAAATCTTCCTAGGGGCTGAGTGCAGTGATTCTACCTTCGGGCAATGGCTCGGGGAGGATGAAATCTTCCGGGCGTGACACGCAGAGGGCCACTTGATAAGGAGAGTTGTCGGGGGGTGTTTCTTCCCGGGGTCTCTTCTTCTCTGCCTCGTCATGTCTGGGGGTTTCGTTCCTCCTCGTATACTGTTTTAGGTGCCCTTCTTGGATTAAAATCTCTATCGCATCCTTCAGATGGACGCAGTCTTCGGTCACGTGGCCGTGGCTCCTGTGGAACCGGCAGTACTTGGATTTGTCGGTGTGAGGTTTTGGTGCAGATGGTTTTGGGAACCTTACTCTGCCCTGTTTGAATTCAGAGTTGATGCATTCTGCGAGGATGCGCTCGCGAGGAGCTGTCAGTAAGGTGTACTCGCTGTATCGGCCCGCGGGGCCTCTTCCTTCTCGGAGCTCGCGAGGTCTTTCTTCCCTTCGCTTGTCCCCGTTGCGACGGGGGATGTTTGGCTCCTCGCGTTTAGGGTGGTCGGTATCCCTAGCACCACGGCCGCTGCGAGCGTTGTGGGCCACCTGTTTTTCCTCGTATCTGATATAGGCTTGGGCCTTGTGCAGGAGTTCGTTCAAGGTGCGGGGAGGCTCGATCCCGACGGCTCTGCTAAGTTCACTGCCGGGCAAGAGTCCTCTTTCGAGGAGATACTTCTTCATGTGTTCGGTGGTATCCACCTCGACAGCTTCCTGGTTGAATCGCTCGATGTACGGGCGCAGTGTTTCATTCTTCTTTTGTACTATGGCTTCAAGGGTCGCCTCAGTCTTGGGGTGACGACGGGAAGCCGTGAAGTGCCTGGTGAACATGGACCTCATGACTCTCCAAGATGTGATGGATTCGGGAGCCAAGCTTTTGTACCAAGCCATGGCCCCTTTCCTGAGGGTTGTTGAAAACAGTCGGCATTTGAGATGACCGGTGATATCATTGCGGTAGTCGAGCATCGCGTTGACGTTGTCGACGTGGTCGTCGGGATCGGTAGTCCCATCGTACACAGCTAGATTGGGCGGTTTCTCCATGCCTTTGGGGAGCGGGGCTTCCATTATTGCCCGAGACATGGGACAGTGCAAGTCTTCCTCGTCGCTCCTTAATGGAGATAGTTCATTGTTGTCGGGGCTGTGCCCGCGCCTTGGTGATGTTCCTGATCGATCATTGTCACGACGGGCGCGTGCCCTGCTGACGTGAGGTTCTGGAGAGCGACGCCCTCGCTTCTTTGTTGGCTCTGGATGTTGATGTGTCCTCCTCTCCTGCTGGGGTCTGACTTCCTGTCGCTCAGCTTCGAGGGCCATGATTCTCTCGTGCTGCTGGTAGAGCATAGAACCGGCCTGGTTGAGGGCATTCACCATGGCAATCATGGTGGCGTCTCCTTCAATGGGGACGGGGATGGGATGAAATGCCTCGACCCCCTGGTTTTGGGTGTGAGGGACATCCCCGTTGTTTTGGGGCTCCGGAGACGGGGTAGATGGACTACCATCTCGAGCGTCTGCTTCATGGGGTTGCGGGCCATCATCCATAGTGTAGTCGACGAGGGGACGGCTGCGCTCGCTAGGTTGTTCTCCGGCCATGTTGGAAGGACAGGAATGAATGAGCTTTGATCCTCTGTTGATGAATACGGGGATAGCTAGTTCCCACAGACGGCGCCACTGATCTTACCTGATCAGGAAGGCCTTCCAAGGATTTGAAGACTGGGCCAGAGAGTGAGGTGAGTGAGGGGGTGTACCTGCAAGGTGCTCCAATGCTTAAGTCAGAAGAGGTACAGAAAGTTAAGGTTGTTTCAGAGTGAGTTAGAATACCTGACCCTTTGCTATGAAAGGGTATTTATATTGAGCCCCCAGCACTGGGCCAAGGCTCCTAATGGGATGGATTTAGCTAGGCCCAAGGAGGAGCTGCCAGGGGACGCGTAAGAAGCGTGAAGACCTAGACCAAAGGTCTGCTCCCTGGTCCAACTGCCCCTATCCCTCCGGAGATAATACAGGGGAGTTGGGTGACGTGCCAGATGAGGTGGCAGACGTGGTTCTGCCCGACATAGCTCATGTGCCCGTGATATAGGTAGGTGATATGTGAATGAAGATCAGCTGATGGGGGATGCGTGTCTTTGCCCGACACGCAGTAGAGTTGTCGAGGTGGTGTCCCATCGACACGGATGGTTGGGCCCTTGCTCGACGCATTCATCTTCCCGGACGTTTGGGCCTATACCCGACAAGCATTGGACCGTGCCGTGCATGTCGTCATGGCCTAGTCCAGAACAATTATAATTATTGATAAAATATAAAATGTTTATTCATATTAATATATAATTATTTTTAACTTATTTATTCATTACTTATAATATAATTAAAGGTCATTTCAGTTATATTACATTCAATATAATCATATATGTTGGTTTTTTAATATATATATATATATATATATATATATATATATATATATATATTTTCAAATAAGCCTTTTTATATGATATAACTAAAGGTCATTTCAATTATATTCAATTCAGTATAATATAACTAAATATATTTATTTCTTATACTATTATTATAATTAATGTACTTAATTAATTTGTAGATAAATATATATTAGCTTGATTTTTATATTCCCACAAAATATATCATCGGTATTTTATTATTTATTACTTAATATAATAAATTATATTTCAAAAAATTTTAATTATCAAATAAGCATTTTTGTTTATTTTTTAAAAAATAGTTTTAAAAAACTAGATTACCAAATAAACTTTTCATTTCCTAATTTTAAAAACAGATTTTAAAAAATTTATTACCAAACAAATTTTTATTTCATTTTCTTTTAAAAATCACCTTCTTAGAACTGATTTGTAAAATATTTTTTTAAAACTAAAAATCAAAAGTGATTCAAACGAGTCCTTATTATTTTTGTGAGGAAAAGTTTTGATGATATTGGTTATGTGGAATATTAGAACAAACTCTAGTATGAATAATATGTTGTCGAAGTCCGCTCACATGTTGTTTAATTGGGCTTTGTATTATGAATCCAATTGTTTAAGTTAACTTGTATCCTAAGTTAGCTTGTAATGGGTAATTGTTAAAAAACTAATTAGGTTAGTATTTAGTTTTCTTATAAATAGCATACTAGTCTCTCATCTTTTGTATAAGAAAAAATAGGAAGATAAAACCCTAATTCAAATGCGACAGAGGTTATTTGTTATTCTTGTAATCTTGTTTAAAGAGAAAAGAAATAATAGCAGTTTATAACTAATCCTTATTGTTATCCTTGGTTACCCTAAACCCTAACCCTTATGGGTTTCTTGATCATAAAGGAATCTATTATACTTTGTTTTTAAGGTACCCGATTCACAATAAATTGGCGCGGTGAGCGTGGAGAAGATGCCTTCAACAAAGTATGTGATTGAAAAGTTCACCGGTGTGAACGACTTCGGTTTGTGACACTTGAAAATGAAAGTCCTAATGGTTAAGCAGGATTGTTTGGAAGCGTTGAAGGGGACACAATCATGAATGTTGCGTTAACAGCAGCTAAAAAGATGACAATGATTGAGAAAACACACTACGCAATATTGTTGAGCCTTGGTGATAAGGTTCTTCGACAAGTATCAAAGGAGACGACAGCGTCAGAGTTATGGTTGAAACTTGAAGGTTTGTACATGGCCAAATCATTGGTGAATCGACTCTACCTGAAGCAAGCATTTTATTCATTCAAGATGAGTGAGCACAAAGTGTTGGCTGGGCAGTTGGATATGTTCAACAAGCTGATTCTTGATCTTGAAATTGAAAATATTGATGATGAAGATCAAGCGTCATTGCTGTTATGCGCTTTGCCCAGAACACATGCTCACTTCAAAGAAACCCTCTTGTATGAAAGAGAGTCCCTGACCTTTGAAGATGCTCAATCTGCCTTGTACTCTAAGGACTTGAATGAACGAAAGGAACATAAACCTTTGACGATTGGTGTAACACCCAAATTATCCCATGAGTTTATATTGAAAATCAGAGTGAATAAATTTCATCAATTATATTTGAGTGTCACAATTCAACGACCACACATTGCTCAAGTGATATATTTAAAAAAAAATTGTTCAACACGCAGCGGAAATCAAACTATAACATATAAAGTAATAACTCCATTACAAAATGTTTTTCTCAAAAAAATAAATAAATAAACGAAATCAAACATCGTCCCGACACCCAAAGCGACATATCATAGTCAAATCCTAAAGACGCGAAGTACATCGACTTCACTGATCACCACTCGACTTATCCTGACCATCTGTACGTTACCAACGTAAGGGTAACATTCAAACAGAATGGGTGAGATACTTGCGTCACAAAAGAAAAAAATAATGAGAATAAGCAAGTATCATTAATTAGCCCCCACTTCTAAACAACAACAATTACACAACCACATCACAACACACATCAACATCATACACCACAACAACATCTTATGCAATGAGACTCTACTTGACTCTATGCATGCGGTACCATAATCCGATTTCTATTTCAATATCTAGTTCCTGTCGGAACTCTCGACCCCTCTTTCATGGTCCAATATGATCTATATTTCATGATCACACCCTCGACCCCTATTTCATGGTTACATACGATCCCTATTTCATGACCACACCAACATCACAACGATCCCACCAGGATCCAACGAACATACCCTACCTTAGTATATTGTTCCAACCATGCACATGTCATGCAACATCAATGACATACATGCATATATACAATAACTATCTTATACAAAACAACATCAACCACTAACATACAACGACCCACCACGACAACGAACAACACCATCATCATGCATAATCGCATACATCAACATATACTAACATCAACCACACATACACAATAATTCTACATACAACAACATATATTACATACACATGTATTAACAACAATTTTATGTAACTATCACAACAACAACCACACATGGAAACATCAACTATTAACAAACAATTCAATTTATGTTTATTCCGAGTTATGCTAATTAAACTTCTAATTAAGCTCATAACTCCCCTCTAACTACCTCTAACCACACCAATTCGATTCCTATCCATTACTATATTGTTTAGATAATTTTAAGGAATTTTTCTGAATTAAATCATGTTGTTTTTCATTCTAGGTCTTGCTGAGCGAGAGGGCTTACTCGGTAAGCGAGCAACTCTCTGTATTTTGACTCTTCCAAGATTCGACCTGCTCGCTAAGCGAGCTCTGCGATTTTCTCAGTTCTCCCTTCTGCGTTCAGACACCATTTTCTATGAAATTACACATCCCAAAACCAATTTCCAGCCATAAAATTGCAGAATTAACATCATTAACCAATATTCCACACAAACTTCAACTATTAATCAACCTACCACAATTGTTCATCCAAAATCATGAAATTCCCAAACCCCTAATCAACAACATATACCTAATTCTCATTATAGAACCCTTAAGAGATAGAAGGTCCCCACCCTTACCTTGGTTTTGACGAGAATTTCCCTTCTTCTCCGCAGATTCTTCACCTAGCTTTTGACCTTTTCCTTCTTCTTCTCTCTGCTTTCACGATCGCTTCTCGTTCACCAAAAACACGATTCCTTTTTCTCTTTCCTTAATTCCAATGTATCCCCTAAGACCCAACTTATTATCTTCCACATTTACGCTTACTATTTTCACCAAATAACCACCTTATCCTTAACTCTTATTATTCCAATTTATTTTATTTTTCACCAAATAATTATTCCCTATAATATAATACAATTCATATAATTAAATATTATGTTGAATAATATTTCTTTCCTCCACACACAAAATTCCACAAATCCAATTTAAATAATTAAATAAAATTTGGAGCGTTACAACTCTCCCCCACTTAAAAGGTTTTCGTCCTCGAAAACTTACCTCATGCAAAACGATTCGGATAGGAATCTCGTATCCTGCTCTCCAATTCCCAAGTCATATGCCCACCGATAGCTCCTCCCTAAACCACCTTCACAAGAACAATTTCCTTGCCTCTTAACTGCTTTACTTCACGATCATCAATTTGTTATGGTAATTGTCGCTCCCAATAGATGAGGCTAACTCAAATAAGGTACAGACGCGAACGGTCGGCGAAAGGATGAAATGAAAAGAGTCGCCAGCTAGGCATTTTTATCCCGGAGGAAAGGTAATGCTGCATAAACCTAGAAAGATATGGATAAGACGGTTGCGAACCAGAGAGACTGAGAAAGGGGGTTGGTTACATCTTGGGAAGGTATTAGCACCCAGATTGTCCGCCGTACTCGACGGGATCCACACTTAAAAGATTTGTGTTTTAAAGGGGTAGTGTCAGTGCAATCTGTGTATCAAAGCTGAAAAGAATGCAAGTGTCAGTGTAAAAGAAATGTGAGGTGTATAAAGAAGTGTCAGTGTAAAAGAAATGTGAGGTGTATAAAGAAGTGTCAGTGTAAAAGAAATGTGAGGTGTATAAAGAAGTGTCAGTGTAAGAACAAGAATGAAATGCTCAAGATCATGAGGCTAAAAGAATAAGGCTGAAAAGAGGGGGAATATACAGAGACTTTTGTTCGATAACTGTTAAGTTATGCCTACGTATCCTCTCGTGCAATGAGGAAGTCAGAACACCGTAGTTCGACCCAAAGAGACTGAAAGATGAATTGACCTGTGAACTGCTTGCTTGCCTATGCTCAAGTGTATGACCTGTCTGGCTCAGGTGCAAACTGTCTTGCATTAGACGGAAGAAGCGAGTTCTCGTTTGTGAGTGAAGATGATGAGAAAAGAATCCCGAAGGAGACGATTATTGTTTGTTTTTGATGTTTCAGTCTTTTATTGCTTTTGGAAATGTGCCATAAGTTAATGAGCTTAAGCCTAGACCAATGGGTTAGTAAACTCATCACATCCTCCCTCTGATTAGGGGTAATGAGAATACCTTAAGTGTGAAGTCAGCATCTCACACTTAATTGCCATGGTGTAGGATTAAGATCATTAACCTACTTGTGATTATTTAGATGTTTTTTGGTGTTTTTGTTTAGTGTTAAGTAATGAGTTTAAGCCATAATCAAGGATTTAATGAACTCATTACACCATCCTAATAGAAGGATAATAGATGAGAACATTTAAGCTGAGAAAGACTCCTCAACTTAACCCATGATTAGGGATTAACCTCATGACAAAACAAAGCCTTTGTTAAGTGTATTTTAGTTAATGATAAGATGAAGAAGTGATTTTTATGGTTTGTAAGACAACTTGAGGGGGACTTGTCCATTAACACTAGGGTTAGTCCTTCTTAACCAATTAAGGAAGAATTAGAACCCTAATGCAAGGCCCAAGTTGCAAGCTTGATGTCTTGATGATTATTAAGTGAATTTATTAAAGTATTTAAACACATTAAGGGTTTAACACTTAGGATTAAAGTTATACACTCCATCCTAATAGAAGGATGCAGGCATAAGCTTAATCACAAAGCCTTAAAGCCTTTAGGGTTTAGTCCTTGATTATGAGAGGAGAAGATAAGACTCAATGATGACACAAAGGTAAAAGCTAAGTGGGGGACTAATCAAACACTAATTATTGTCATGCTTTGCCATTCCTAGGGTTTGTGAGGTTTACAAGAAGAATCTTCAAAGAAACACCAAGGAGAGAAACAGATGAAAGGAACAAAGAGAAGCAAAACAACTTGCTTCACTTAAGAATTCAAGTTGCTTGAAGAAAGAAGGTGAGATGAACAAGAATGAGCAAGCTCAATCCAATACACATGCAAAAATGCAGCAATGATGCATAAGAGAGATGAAAAGAGATTGTGAGAAGTGAAGGCAAATTCACTTCTCAATACAACTTACCACCTGAAAAGTTAGTAAAGAAATGAAATGCAATGCAAAATGAGATGCAATGTAATGATGCAAACCAAAACCAGAAGCATGAGTATGATTTTAATGATGCTAAGAGATGGTGCACATATGAGGCAAGGCATGGGAATGATCATACAAACATATGGATGCAAGAGAAGCATGCTTAGAAACATGAACATACATGAAAAGTTATGGAATGCAAATGACATACAACATGGCAAATGAAAGATGCAATGATCAAACATGATTCTAATATGTCCTAAGATGTATTATGAATCAAATGGATGCACAAAATGTCATGGCAAGTCATGGTATGCAAACAAATGAAAGATGGATGCAAATGAAAGCCCAAATTAGGGTTTATGATCAATGCACAAAACAAAAATCAAAACCAGAAGCAAACATCATGATAAAAAATTGAAAATGCATTCAAAGGAACCCTAAACCTATACAAATTCACTTCCCAAAGAAGAGGACCCAAATCTTAACCTAGTGTAAGTCATGAATTTCCTAAGTTGGCTAGGGTTTTAAGGTACCTTGTAAAGAAAAATGTCAAACAAATAGGAAATGCAAGATCAATTCATGCCAATTTAATCCAACAAACTACATGCTAAACAAGATGCAATGCAAAAAGAATCAATGTCCAACTCTTAAAGGCTAGGCAGAAATGAATTTTTGAAGATTGGATCAAAATAATGCCTTGAAATGAAATTAATTCCATTTAAAATTGTCAAAAGACATCAAGATCAAAAAAGAAATTTGGTTTGAGAGTTGGACAATGTTTCTAAATGATTTTAAATGTTTCATGATTTTTTTTGTGATTTTTAAATACCTAAAAGTATTTTTAATTAATTAACTCTCATTAATCAATTAAAAATAAACTTTTAAATGATTTAAAAATAAATTTTAATGCAAAAAATAAAAATAAAAATGTTTTTGGTTTCTGAAAATTAATAAAAGCTTGAATAAAAATTTTCAGAAATTTTCAATGATTTTTACTATTTTTAAATAAATGGACAAAACAAATGAATTTAAATGAAAATAAAATTGAATTTAATGGGAAGTAAGCAGGATCAAGGGCCAGCATTCAAACTGGACGCGCGGGAGTTGACTGCGCGCGTCATCCAGTGGCTGAGATTCAAACTTGACTAAGGCTGATTAATTAAATTAATTAAGTGGGATTAGGGCTAAGTGACAAATCTGGACCACACACACGCGCGGGAGGTTGACTTAGTCAACCAGATCAACGCTCCTCATTCAAACTTCATTTAATTACAAAATTAGGGCTAATGACTTTCAGACGACCGGAATAGTGGTTCCGGTCGTCTTCTCCGACGAGCCAAATCTCTAACTCTCTCTAAATTCCATGAAAATGAAATCTAATTGCCCAGAATCCATCCCCATTCAACACTGAATCAAAACCCCCAAACAAAAATCATTTTTCATTCATTAATCATGCAAATCGAAGCAAAACATTTTTAGGGCAGAAAGTTTCAGAGCAATCATACATCCTGGTTTTTCAACCATTTTAAAAAATAATCACATCCCCATGATCAGGGGAGCACATGGAATCGTTTAAGAACTTAAAATGGAGTTTCTGGAAAAAAGTTTGAGATTGCTACCTGAGATGGAATCTCCTGGTCCTGAGCTTTCTGGCCTTTCCTTTGCTGCAAGTCCACTCCTTTGAACCCTCTGATGATGAAATGAAGCTTAGAAAGCTTTGAGGATGGCTGGTTTGTGAGATGGCAGAAGTTCTGTTCAAGGAGGGGTGGTGATTGTGTTTTTTGTTTCAGTGACTTTCACGCTGTTTTAGTGGTGGGTTTGTGATCAGTAGAACCTCTTAAGATCAATGGTGAAGTTTGTTTATGTGTTTGAAGGCTGTGCTGAGTGTTTCGAATGAAAATGCCAGTTGGATAGATTTTGATAACTATGGCTTGGAGTGTGTTTTAGCTTGAAGTGTGTGGTGTGTTATGCTGGCTTTGGTCCATGTATCAAAAGGTGATAGGTCAGAGAGTTGTTGGTGGCCTATGGTGATTGGTATGGGTCTTTGGCCAAAATGTCAACTTGATTTGTACTTGAGGTATGGGCAATGGTACAACTTGCTTTTTGGCTTGCTTTGGCTCAGCTTGAATCAAGGGAAGCTATGGAAAAGGTCTAGAGGCAATGCAGCAAATGGTTTGTAGTTTGTGATAGGTTTTGCAAGTTTCACAAAGTTTGATTCCTTTGGGATTTCTTGAGGTTCAAGGCATGAAATGAGATGATTCTTTGGCCCATTCTGAATTTTAGAGGTCATGTGATCATGTTGTGAAGAATTTGTACACATTTGAGGCCTTTAGAACACTTGATCATAGCATTTTGCAAAATGCCTCTTTGGTAGAAAACTTCAAATTTTGTGATTTTGGCCAACTTTGACAAGCCATAACTTTTGATCCAAAATGAATTAGGTCAAGTTCTTGTACTTTTTGAAAAGGGAATGATCCATTCTACAACTTTCATGACCAAAGTTTTTCCATTTGAAGCATTTTTGAATCAAAAAGCAAGGGTTGAAAAAGTTTCCCAAAATGGCAATTTTCCTTATAAGTCAACTTTCCCAAAAAGTCAACTTTGCAAATGACTTGAAATTATCCCATTTTGTGAACTTCTAACATCTTCAATGATCAAATAAAGATCATACATAATCAAAATGATGAAGAACACCCTTTGGTTGGGTCATTGGGGGCCTCAGATGCCCTGATTTTGCACTGACTTGTTCAAAAAGTCAACTCTTGATCAGATGACTTCCCCATGGAATTTCTTCATGAAAATTGATATGCATGCTCCCTATACCATATAGAGACCAATAGAAACAGGAATGACCAAAAAATTTGGAGTTATGGCCTTTGAAACCAAAACCCTAATTCTAGGTCATCTGTGCAGTTAAACCTGGCTCTGCTTCCATGCCATTCTCAGTTCTTGTGATTTTTTGACATTCTTGACTTTGAGAGGATATAATGTGATGCTTGAACACACATGGACCCCTTTGAAGTGATTGATGATCTTTGGAGTGGCTCAAATGGCCCAGGGATGGCTCAGATCACAAACCCTAGATGCAGATGACTTAAAATTAATGCAGTGAATCAAAAATGCAATATGAGATGCTATGATTGAATTTATGCATATGCTAAGATCACAAGCCATGGTGTGAATGGGTGAGGGCAAATTTGGGGTGTTTACAGCTGCCCCTATTCAAACATGAGTTAGCTGTGCAGGATGTAAGCGACGGCTTAACAGGCAAACAAGATAACTTGTGGTTGAATACCAAAGACAGTCCAAAATTTGCACTCACAGAATGAAGAAGAAAAGGGATATAGATTTGTAAAAGAAAATAAAGTATAATAAAAAGTGCGAGCGACAGGGGACGACCGTCGAGCAGAGGACGACTGCTGGGGAAAGAGCAATGACGGGGACGGCCGACATGCTGGGGAAAATGCGGAAAGTAAAGCAATGACGGGGACGGCCGACAAGCTGGGGATAAAAGGGATTATGATGGGGACGGCCATCAGGTTCACAAGGTACTGCAAACAACGATGGGGGACGGTCTTCGGGCTAAACTGATGAAGGACGATCATCAGGAAAAGGAAAAGGGACCACGACGGGGACGACCATCGGGTTAAAGAATAAATGAAATAATGATGAGGGACGGTCATCAAAGGTGAAGGACGATCACCTGGCAGGGGACGACTGCTTTGATGGGGATAAGATGAGGGACGGTCATCTAAGGTGAAGGACGATCACCTGGCAGGGTACGGCTGCCGAAAGTATCGCGACATAGGACGAATGCCGGATAAAAGGTCGACAATGGGGATGGCCATCGGATGAGCATGATGAAGGACGATCATCAAGAGGTGAAGGACGATCACCTAGCAGGGGACGGCTGCTCTCAAGGTTTATCATGACATATGACGAATGTCAGATAACAAGATCAACGATGGGGACGGCCATCGGATAAAATGATGAAGGACGATCATCAAAAAAAGGTGAAGGACGATCATTTAGCAGGGGACAGCTGCTAAATATCACGACATAGGA
The DNA here is from genome assembly GCA_963966055.1 of Lathyrus aphaca. Classification (NCBI taxonomy): domain Eukaryota; kingdom Viridiplantae; phylum Streptophyta; class Magnoliopsida; order Fabales; family Fabaceae; genus Lathyrus; species Lathyrus aphaca. Next base: position 171,529,087 of record OZ014523.1, read on the forward strand.
CGAATGTCGGATAAAAGGTCAACGATGGGGACGACCATCAGATGAGCATGATGAAGGAAGATCATCAAGAGGTGAAGGACGATCACCTAGCAGGGTACGACTGCTCTCAGGGTTTATCATGACATAGGACGAATGTCAGATAAAAAAGAAATTTTGCTTTGCTGGCGGCTTACTGGGGAATAGTAAACACGGACGAGTGTCTACATTCAAGAAAGGTATAAGTGTTTTGGCATTGTGTACAGATTTAAAGATGCGGACAAGCATCCCTAAGACTACGATACGGACGGGTATCGGGTAGAAACAAATACTGACACGTGTTCAGAGATGATGATACGGGCGAGTATCAACTGGTTAACAAAGAACACGGACGGGAGTTGCTTCCGAGGGACTCTTCTGGGGAATAGTAGACACAGACGAGTGTCTATATTCAAGAGTGTTTGACATAGTGTATGGATTAAAGATGCGGACGAGCATCCCTAAGACTATGATACGGACGAGTATCAGGTAGAAACAAACGCTTGACGCATGTTCTGAGATGATGATACGGGCGAGTACCAAATGGTTAACAAAGAACATGGACTAGTATTGAATCTGAGGAGTAATAAGTATGAGTGGTGTAATGACAAGTGTTTAACTTGCTGGAGCGAGTGACACAGACGAGTGTCAAGAGGTATATTATAAACAAGTATATGCTTTACAAAGTGTTTAGGTAATTATGTTGAGGAAAGTGACACGGACGGGTGTCAAGAAAGCTACATGTGAGTATCTGTGAGTGCAAAGGGGACGCTTTGGCTTTCTACTAGGGAATATGACACAGACAGGTGCCAAAAGGAGTGTGTATTTGTATTTAAAAGTGTAAGGAAAATGCCTTGGCTCTCCGGTGGGGAACTTGGGGAGTATTCTGTATATTGTTGATTGATTGTCGTTATTCAGAACATGGCTTATGAATATGCAATATGTTTTATTTTTTCCGTAATGCTCCGTATTAGACGAAATGCTACGCTTTGTGGGGTGAATATGATGCGAATGCTATGATTATGCAAAGATACCGATCCGGGGTTCGGATCCCGCTGCTGCGAAAGATCTCCGGCTGATCTACTTGAAGTGAACATCCCAGCTGGGGATGAGATCCTTGGTAGATCTGACATATGGAACTCTGCTTGGGGATATGATCATTGATAGACCTATTTCTGGTAATGAAGGACCCAACTGGGGTTTGTAGAAGCTTGCTTCACTCTGTTGTGAGATCTTCAGACGTTGCTCTTCTGGATAGAGGCTAGAGCTCTGTGGGGAGATGGTTCCCTGGCTTTTGCACTTGGCTGAGGAGAAAGCACAAGGCAACTCGGCTGGGGAGGAACAATAAATGGCAACTCAGCTGGGGAGAAAGCAACTCCGGGGTTAAGACTGAGTGGATAATGATTTGTCAGCTCGCTAGGATGCAACTTTCATGCCCCATGCTGTGCTTTGAATACCTGCAATCCTGAAAAGACAGAGAAATGCACAAGCAATCCCGAGGTATCCCTTACCGGATTCCATCATAGGAGTTTAGACACCCCCGGGAGTAAGTATATTTCCTGCAAGCACGTGTTTTAAGAGAAGCACCTGTATTTATGCAATCAGTATCTCAAGGACATCGGACTTTTTGCAAATAAAAATAAAATGCACGAGACAAAACATGACTGAAAATCTGATTTTATTAATTCGCGTGCCCTGAATTGGCAAGATACAGTCAAAGAAACAGATCTCCTAAAATGAGGAGATTGTTACAAATTGAGAAACAAAAGATGTTGGCAATGTTGACGACGCTTCAAGGAGCTTCCCTTTGCTATGACTCGTATGACATTTGACGTTCTTCTCGTCTTGCTTTCTGAAGAAGGCTGATTCTGACTGGCGCTTGATCCTTTTGAAGTTTACCAAGTTGTAAGTGATACAGACGAATTCAGAATACAGTTGTTCGCTTATTCCCTTGTTTTGCATGGATCGCCCTTTCGGGTTTTCAATCCATCGGGATACCCATTTTTGCCTGAGTTGTCCGATGTGGCTTTTCAACTCAGCGGGTGTACATTTTTTGTTTATTTCCCTTATTTTTGCCCGAGTCTTTTATTTTGTTTTTGACTCGCCGGGATGCCCTATTTTTGCCTGGACTTACATTCTGTTTTTATGTCCAGCGGGTCATTTTTATGCAAAGTATTTTTTAACTGCATCTGAATTTATAGGGGACGGGAAATCTTCACCATCCATAGTACCGAGCATGAGTGCTCCACCGGAGAAAACTTTCTTTACTACGAATGGCCCTTCATAATTTGGAGTCCACTTGCCCCTGTGGTCTGTATGAGGAGGGAGGAGTCTTTTCAGCACAAGATCTCCTACTTGGTATTCTTGGAGCCTGACTTTCTGATCGAAGGCTTTCTTCATTCTTTTCTGATACAGCTGCCCATGACAGATTGCAGTCAATCTTTTCTCTTCAATCAGGCTCAGTTGTTCGTATCGGGATCGGACCCATTCTGCTTCGTTCAGCTTAACATCCATCAATACCCGCAAGGAGGGTAATTCAACTTCAACAGGTAGGACTGCCTCCATACCATACACAAGTTGATACGGTGTTGCCCCAGTGGACGTTCTGATTGACGTACGGTACCCATGTAAAGCAAATGGTAGCATTTCATGCCAGTCTTTGTAGGTGACCACCATCTTCTGCACAATCTTCTTGATATTCTTGTTAGCTGCCTCAACAGCGCCATTCATCTTTGGCCTGTAAGGAGAAGAATTGTGGTGTTGGATCTTGAAGTCCCGACACAGTTCTTCCATCATTTTATTGTTTAAATTAGAACCATTATCAGTAATGATTCGCTCGGGAACTCCGTATCGACAGATGATATCTCTCTTCAGAAATCTGGCTACCACTTGCCTTGTAACATTTGCATAGGAGGCTGCTTCGACCCACTTGGTGAAATAGTCAATGGCAACCAGGATGAATCTGTGGCCGTTTGAAGCAGTCGGTTCAATCTTGCCAATCATATCAATGCCCACATGGCAAATGGCCAGGGTGAAGACATCACATTCAGAGGATTCGGAGGCACATGCACTTTATCCGCATAAATTTGGCATTTATGACATTTTCTGGCATAGGCACAACAGTCGGCATCCATTGTGATCTAGTAATAGCCTGATCTTAGCAACTTCTTAGCCATGGCATGCCCACCTGCATGGGTACCAAAGGATCCTTCGTGCACTTCGTGCATCAACAAGTCTGCTTCTGCCCTATCAACGCATCTGAGAAGCACCATATCAAAGTTTCTCTTGTAGAGGGAACCATCGGTATTCAGGAAGAAACTACCAGCAAGCCTTCTTAAAGTCTTCTTATCATTGGAAGATGCCCCAGGTGGGTATGTTTGATCCTCCAAGAAGCATTTAATGTCATGGAACCAAGGCTTATCATCTTTGACAACGTCTGCCGCAAATACATATGCTGGTCTGTCGAGTCTGGATACTGAAATCCGAGGCACAAAGTTGGCAGCTTGAACTTTGATCATGGATGAAATGGTAGCCAGAGCATCTGCAAATTGATTCTCGTCCCGAGGGATATACTCAAGCTTGACCGTTGTAAAGAAAGTCAATAACCTCCTTGTATAATCCCTGTAAGGTATCAGATGATCCTGGTGCGTGTACCACTTGCCATTGGTTTGATTAATTACCATAGATGAATCTCCGAATACAGTCAAAGTCTTGATCCTGAGGTCAATGGCTTCCTCAAGACCCATAATACAAGCTTCGTATTCAGCTTCGTTGTTAGTGCAGTTAAAGGTGAGCTTTGCCGAGAAAGGCAGGTGAACTCCCTTAGGTGTAATGAGCACGGCACCAACACCGCGACCATTCGTATTAACAGCCCCATCAAACATCATAGTCCATTCTTATTCCGGGTCAGGCCCTTCAGTGTGAACAGGATCTTCATGATCTTTCGCTTTTATGAACATGATGTCTTCATCAGGGAAGTCAAATCTCATAGGCTGGTAATCATCAATGGGTTGCTCAGCAAGATAATCAGACAATACACTGCCCTTGATGGCTTTCTGAGATGTGTACTGGATGTCATATTCTGTGAGGATCATTTGCCATCTTGCAACCCGTCCGGTAAGCGCTGGCTTCTCAAAAATGTACTTAACTGGGTCCATCTTTGAGATCAACAAAGTGGTGTGGGTCAACATATACTGCCTCAGTCGGCGAGCAGCCCACGCTAAAGCACAACAAGTTTTCTCGAGCAGTGAATAACGTTGTTCACAGTCGGTAAACTTTTTGCTTAGGTAGTATATTGCATACTCTTTTCGACCAGACTCATCATGCTGGCCCAACACACACCCCATTGACTCTTCTAATATTGTCAAGTACATTATCAGAGGTCTTCCTTCGACTAGAGGCATAAGGATTGGAGGCTCTTGTAAGTATTCCTTGATCTTGTCAAAAGCCCTCTGGCAGTCTTCGTTCCACCTGACCGTTTGTTCTTTTCTCAATAGCTTGAACAAAGGCTCGCAGGTTGCTGTAAGGTGAGATATGAACCGTGAAATGTAGTTCAATCTACCTAGGAACCCCCGAACTTCTTTCTCAGTCTTTGGTGCAGGCATTTCTTGAATGTGTAAACACCCCAAATTTTCCCTCACCCATTCACACCATGGCTTGTGATCATTTTCATATGCATAAATCCAATCATAGCATCTCATATCACATTTTTTATTCACTGCATACATTCAAAGTCATCTGCATCTAGGGTTTGTGATCTGAGCAATCCAAGAGCTTCTTGAGCCACTCCAAAGGCCATCAATCACTTCAAGAGGGTCCATGAAGGTTCAAGCATCATATTATATCCTCTCAAAGTCAAGAATGTCAAAAAATCACAAGAACTGAGATTGGCATGGAAGCAGAGCCAGGTTTAACTGCACAGATGGCCTAGAATTAGGGTTTTGGTTTCAGAGGCCATAACTCCAAATTCTTTGGTCATTCTTGTTTCTATTGGTCTCTATATGGTATAGGGAGTATTCATATCAATTTTCATGAAGAAATTCCATGGGGAAGTCACCTGATCAAGAGTTGACTTTTCAAGCAAGTCAATGCAAAATCAGGGCATCTGAGGCCCCCAATGACCCAACCAAAGGGTGTTCTTCATCATTCTGGTTGTGTATGATCTTTATTTGATCATAGAAGATGTTGGAAGTTCACAAAATTGAAGAATTTCAAGTCTTTTGCAAAGTTGACTTTTTGGGAAAAGTTTGACTTTTAATGAAATTGCCATTTTAGGAAACTTTTTCAACCCTTGCTTTTTGATTCAAAAATGCTTCAAATGGAAAAACTTTGGTCATGAAAGTTGTAGAATGGATCATTCCCTTTTCAAAAAGTACAAGAACATGACCTAATTCATTTTGGATCAAAAGTTATGGCTTGTCAAAGTTGGCTAAAATCACAAAATTTCAAAGTTTCTACCAAAGAGGCAAAGTTGCAAATTCACTTCTCAAGGCAAGTTAAGTTATCAAATGGACTTATAAACTTCACAACATGATCATACAAGACCTAAAAGTCAGATTGGGCCAAGAGATCACACATTTTTATGGCCTATGGAGCAAGATATCTCATAAGAATCAAAAGTGAACCAACTTGCAAAACTCATCATAAGATACAATCCACTTGCTTGCTGACTTGCTGATCAATCCTAGGGTTCCCCCCACATCATGCTGCGCAGGACATACCTTTTGTCCTTGGCTAGAAAGTAGCCCATGCTTCTCTTACACCAACTTTGACATTTTGGCAACTTGAGCCATACCAATCAATAAAGCACACATCACTTCATCTGACCTATCACAATAGTTTATGCAAATCAAAAGCAAGCCAAAGCATACAAAACACAAGCCTGAAGCACTCTCAAAGACAGCATTCTCATTTTCACACCAACTTGCAAGAGCATTCGAAACTGATTGCACAAGCCTCCAACACAAAAACTAACTTCACAAATCAACTCAACACACTTCCCTGATCACAACCCACCCCTCACCATAGCCTGAAACTCAAAGAATCAAAAACACGATCACCACCTGCCATTGAACAGAACTTCTGCCATCTCTCAAACCATCCATTATAAACTTCAAACAAACATTGAAAGCTTCTCAGGAGGTCCATTGGAGGTGATTGGAAGCAAGAAACCAGCCAGAAAGTACCAGAAATCAAAGCTTCAGTTCAGGTAGCCATCTCAAACCTTTTTTCCAGAAGCTTCATTTTAAGTTCTTAAAAGCTTCTATGCACTTCCCTGATCATGAATATGTGTTTACTTTTGAAAATGGTTGAAAAACCAGCATGTATGAACTGTCTGAAACTTTTTGCCCTAAGAATGTTTTGATTCGATTTGGCTGTTTAATGAATGAAAAATGATGTTTGATTGAGGGGTTTGATTCGTTTTTGAATGGGGATGAGTTCTGGGCAGTTAGATTTCGTTTTCATTGCGTGTAGAGAGAGATTGAGAAATGAGCTAGCCGGAGAAGACGACCGGAACAGTGTTCCGGTCGCCTGAAAATGATTAGGGCAGGATTAGGGTTAATGACATTAATTAGGGAAGTTTGAATCTCAGCCCTTGGATATGACGCCAGGTCAATTCGCGCGCGTGTGGTTTTAAATTCTGGCCATTGATCTTGCATACTTTTCTTTTTTCAGTTTTAATTCATTTTATTTTCATTTTAATTCATTTGTTTTCTCCATTTTATTTAAAATAGCAAAACAATTTTAAAAATTCTGAAAATTTTTGTACAAACTTTTATTAATTTTCAGAAACCAAAAACATTTTTATTTTTATTTTTTTTGCATTTAAAAATATTTTTAAATCATTTAAAAGTTTATTTTTAATTAATTAATGAGAATTAATTAATTAAAAATACTTTTAGGTATTTAAAAATCACAAAAAAATTCATGAGACCTTTAAAAACATTTAGAAACATTGTCCAACCCTCAAACCAAATTTCTTTTTTGATCTTGATGCATTTTGACAAATTTCCATGGAATTAATTCAATTTCAAAGCATTATTTTGATCCAATGTTCAAAAATTCATTTCTGCCTAACCATTGAGAGTTGGACTTTGATTCTTTTTGCATTGTGTCTTGTATATCATGTAGTTTGTAGGATTAAATTGGCATGATTTGATCTTGCATTTTCAATTTGTTTGGCATTTTTTCTTGTCAAGGTACCCTAAAACCCTAGAAATCTTAGGAAATTCATAACTTTCATTAGGTCAAGAGTTAGAACCCCTCCTTTGGGCAGTGAGTTTGTGTAGGTTTAGGGTTCCCTTGAATGCATTTTCAATTTTTTATCATGATGTTTGCTTCTGGTTTTGGTTTTTTGTTTGTTGCATTGATCATAAACCCTAATTTGGGCTTCCTTTTGCATTCATCTTGCATCTGCTTACATACCATGACTTGCCATGACATTTTGTGCACCCATTTGATTCATTAGACATATTAAGACATATTAGAAGCATGTTTGATCATTGCATCTTCCATTTGCCATGTTGTATGTCATTTGCATTCCATAACTTTTCATGTATGTTCATGTTTCTAAACATGCTTCTCTTGCATCCATATGTTTGAATGATCATCCCCATGCTTTGTTTCATGTTTGCATCATCCCATAGCATCATTAGCATCATACCTATGCTTCTGGTTTTGGTTTGCATCATACCATTGCACCTCATTTGCATTGCATTTCATTCTTTTCACTAACTTTTCAGGTGGTAAGTTACTTTGAGAAGTGAATTTGCCTTCACTTCTCACAACTTCTTTTCATCTCCCTTATGCATCCTTGCTGCATTTTGATTTGTGTTTGAGATTGGGATTGCTCTTTCTTCTTCATCTTACTTTCTTTCTTCAAGTGACTTATCTTCTTAAATGAAGCAAGTTGCTTTGTTTCTCTTGATCCTTTCATCTGCTTCCTGGTGGTTCCATTGAAGATCTTTCTTGTAAACCTCACAAAACTTAGGAACAACCAAGCATGACAATGATTAGGGTTTTTGATTAGTCCCCCACTTAGTTTTTACCTTTGTGTCTCATTGAGCCTTCTCTTCTCACCTCACAATCAGGGACTAAACCCTAAAGGCTTTAAGGCTTTGTGATTAAGCTTATGCCTGCATCCTTCTATTAGGATGGAGTGTATAACTTTAATACTAAGTGTTAAACCCTTAATGTGTTTAACTCCTTTAATCAATCCACTTAATAATCATCAAGACACCAAGCTTGTAACTTGGGCCTTGCATTAGGGTTCTAATTCTTCCTTAACTGGTTAAGAAGGACTAACCCTAGTGTTAATGGACAAGTCCCCCTCAAGTTGTCTTACAAATCATAAAAATCACTTCATCATCTTATCATTAATTAAAATCCATTTAATAAAGGCTTTGTTTTGTCATGAAGTTAATCCCTAATCATGGATTAAGTTGAGGAGCTTTCCTCAGCTTAAACATTCTCATCTATTATCCTTCTATTAGGATGGTGTAATGAGTCTGTTTAATCCATGATTATGGCTTAATCTCATTACTTAACACTAAACAAAAACAACAAAAACATCTAAATAATCACAAGTAGGTTAATGATCTTAATCCTACATCATGGTGATTAAGTGTGAGAAGCTGACTTCACACTTAAGGTATTCTCATTACCCCTAATCAGAGGGATGATGTGATGAGTTTACTAACCCATTGGTCTAGGCTTAAGCTCATTAATTTATGACAAACTTTCAAAACAATAAAAGACTGAAAACTCAAAAACAAACAATAATCGTCTCCTCCGGGATTCTTTTCTCATCTCATTCACTCACAAACGAGAACTCGCTTCTTCCGTCTAATGCAAGACAGTTAGCACCTGAGCCAGACAGGTCATACACTTGAGCATAGACAAGTAAGCAGTTCACAAGTCAATTCACCTTTCAGTCTCTTTGGGTCGAACTACGGTGTTCTGACTTCCTCATTGCACGAGAGGATACGTAGGCATAACTTAACAGTTATCGAACAAAAGTCTCTGTATATTCCCCCTCCTTCCAGCATCATTCTCCTAGCCTCATGATCTTGAGCATCTCATTCTTTGTTCTTACACTGACACCATACATATACACTTCACTTCTCTTACACTGACACATGTACATCCTTTTTCAGCTCTTTTATGCACAAATTGCACTGAAACTACCCCTTTAGAACACAAATCTTTTAAGCGTGGATCCCGTCGAGTACAACGGACAATCTGGGTGCTAATACCTTCCCAGGTTGTAACCAACCCCCTTCCTCAGTCTCTCTGGTTCGCAACCGTCTTATCCATATCTTTCTAGGTCTATGCAGCATTGCCTTTCCTCCGGGATAAAAATGCCTAGCTGGCGACTCTTTTCATTCCCTGTGAGTTCACTCCTGTGTGTCCTCACACCCTCCTTTCGCCGACCGTTCGCGTCTGTACCTCATTTGAGCCCGGTCTCATCTTTTGGGAGCGACAGCTTGGCGACTCTGCTGGGGATCCTTATACTGCAACCAGGGCTTCTGGTTCTTTTTGTGGGTTCCTCCTAGCGCTTGTTTGATTTTGTGTTTACTGGGGTGTTATGTGTTATTTGTGTTTGTATATTTGTATTTATATTTGCTTTATGTACAATTGCTTTACCGCTTTCTTTATAGCTTTACATATATCATACTGTCATACTGTGCTGGCTGGATCTGGTTTATTGCTTTGGTGGGTGGGGTTCTATTGAGAGCTAAGGTCCTATACCTGGGACCTGAGTGACACCTAGGCTAGAGTGGTTCATGTTCTTTCCCATTCCATTTCGGTCTGGTGCGGGAATATGAAGCACGGTTCAGATATGGGTTTCTTCTTGAGAACTCTGTGCTACAGATTTCCTGTAGTGCTAGGGCTATCTGGGAAGCCTGCTAAGTCTGGATGACCTTTTTATGACCTTCAGAAACTGAGGTGAATTAGAGGAGGATCTTTTATGGTTATTGTAAACACTGTACCTCCGGGTTAGAAGTGTTTACACTTCTCATAAGTGATCCAAGTCTGAGGATCCTTGTTTTAGAACACCACCTGTGAGGGGGTTGGGCTGTTTACAGGTTTGCAGGTACCCTTGGCCTCAGCATACCCTGTTACTTTGTTTTGATTAAGAGTACTCCATTTTGGGACAGTTCTTGTGATTTTTAACCCTGGACATGTGACTCTTTATTTGAGTCCCCCACCTTGGTTACTGGACTTTTGAACCTCCATCTGGACTTCTTAGACATACATGGACTTATATCAAAGCAATAATCAGATCCAGCTTGATCACAAACCCTTGCATATCATTTGCATACATCATCATTGCATCATTTTAACATTTTCCTATTTGTTTTTCAGGGTATCCATCATATATTTGGCTTGGTTTTGACCCCTTCATCTGCATAGACTTATCTTCATCAGTATCTGCTTCAGCTATCCCCATCTGCTACCTGCTTCAGTCACCTGCATCACCAGTCTCAGCCTGTCAGTGGCCCTTCTTCTAGTATCAGTCATCATCAGCATCTGTCTTAGCTTTTCTTCAGCAACATGGCACCCAAGAAGAGTAACATCTCCTACCATTTCTTTGAACCTGAGTTGGCTAACATCAGGAAGGTCCAGGCCTTGATTACTCCAGACCATATACCACTGTCCAGAGAACATTATGGAGGCATACTTGATGTGGTTATGGATTTGGACCCTTCCCAGAGGAGCTTGATTCATACTTGCCTGCAGTTCTATGATCCCCCCCTGAGGTGCTTCACCTTTCAGGATTTTCAGTTGGGGCCTTTATTAGAGGATTATTCATCATTGGTTGGTGTACCTGTCAGGGGTGGAGTCCCTTTCAACCCTGAGATGGCTTTTCCTAGTAATGAAGAGGTGGCAAAGGCCTTGTATCTGGAACCAGTTCTGATTGGGCAGAATATGGATACCAAGGCTGGAATCTCAGGCCTACATTTGGATTTCTTGACTTCTCAGGCCATCCTGAAGGCCTCTCTAGGAGAGTGGAGGGCAGTCTGTGCTTTGTTGGCCCTTAGCATATATGGGATCATAATTGTTGCAGACGAGCCTAAATTTATTAGCAAGAATGCCATTCACCTTTTCATTCTGAGGAACCCAGTGCCCACCTTACTGGGAGATTTCTACTACTCTATCCACCAAAGGAATGAAAAGCAGAGAGGGAGATTGGTGAGATGCTGTGCTCCCCTATTCCATACCTGGCTGCTCAGACACCTGCCCAAGACTGATGCGTTCTTGAATCCTCACCAGCAAAAGAATTGGGCTAGAAGACTCATTTCTTTGACCTCAGCTGACATTAGGTGGTGCACTCAGAGCACCAAAGGCAGGGACATCATTACTAGTTGTGGGAAGTTCCCCAATGTACCCCTGATAGGAGTAAAGGGTTGCATCAACTACAACCCTCTGCTATTCAAAAGACAGTTGGGCTATGCATTGGTCCACTCTCCTAGAGCACAAGACTTGGCTGAGACCCTTTATTGTGAGATTAAGCCTAATCTAGCTATTGTCAGGCAGGCATCCTGGGCTTGGGACAATGTCCAGACCAAGGGAATGGCTGTTCTTGGAAGATGCAACAATGTGGCCTCAGCTCAGTACTATGAGTGGTCTCATCCCAGGGCACAAATTTCTGGGATGCCCTTCACTATTGAGGATGCACCTGGGCCATCCACAGCACCACCTCCAGCTACTGTCAGCTTGGAGGAGTTTTAGAAATTGAAAGAGAAAAATGAGAATTTGACTCAAGCTCTGCAGAAGACCCTCTGGGAGAGGAGTGACGGTCGGCTGGACATTGAAAGGTTGGAAAAACTAAAGTTGGAGCATCTAGCTAGGATTGAGAAGTCAGAGGACTACATTAAGAAGTCAAGGGCTGGAGAGCAGATCTTGAAGAATGCCTGCAAGGAGGCTCAGTTCCAGAAGGCCAGGACTGATTTGTATCTGAAAGAGAGTCAAGCTAGGTGGGTCAGGATCACCGAAGCTCGTACTCAGGAAGATAAGAGGACTCAGGACAAGATTGAGCAGTTGGAAGCTAGTGCAAAGGAGCAACAGGAAGCCCTGCTAGCAGCCCAGAGAGAGATCTCAGAGTTGAAGATTAGAGCTGGTGTGAAAAGGTCAAAAGACCAGAGTCGACACAAGAAGCTAACTGCAGCTGTTGCTAACAGGAATCTTCTTATCAGGAACCTCACAGAGCGTCCAGCTGATCCTGTAACTGAAGCACTTCTAAAGGAAGTTCAGGAGGATGAGTTTGGTCTTGGTGTCTGACTTTTGCTTGTTGTTGCTTTCATTTCATGTACTTTTATTTTCTTATGTTGTATTTTGACCCCTCAGAGGGCATGTATTGTAAAAAACAAACTATGTATCATTTACCTTTTGTAATATATGTGTTGGTTTGTTTTATCTGAGTTCTTCAAGCAACATCAAAAGCATCTTCCTCAGGGGTCTGGAAAGGTCAAAACCGAGTGCCAAGCCGGATACCTTGGAAACAAATAAGCATACTGCATTGCATACTAACCTTTTTGTTTTATTTTGTAGGTTTTTTGTTTTGTTTGTTACTAACTCTGTTATGGTTCAGGAACTATTTCTCGACGTCGGGTGTTCCCACTCAACCGTCCACACAGATATCCTACCCGCAACAACCTTCCGGGTATACAGATGGACCAGGTACAACAGGATCTTACAGAGGTCAGGAACCAAATGGCCAATGAGAGATTGGAAATGAGGAATCAGATGACTCAGTTTATGGAGGTGATGAATGGATTGGCACAGAGCCAAGAAAGATTAAGAGCTTTGGTAGAAAGGCAGACTCAGGAAGACCCCCATCTGGGGACTGGTGGGACAAGCAACAATGAGAGGGTTCAGCCTCATATCAACCCACCTGTATTTGGACCCCACCTTCATCCAGAGATCAACATCCCTACTAATGTACAAGGGAATGCTACTACAGGTAGGGTACTGCAAGAAGACCCCCAGGAAGATCAGTTCACAGTGATGGGAGCTGGGGATGAGGCCTATGACAGAAGGCTGGATGAAATTGCTGAAAAATTAAGATCCCTGGAGTCTCAAAACTCCTTGGGTTTTGACGTCATGGACATGGGCTTAGTGGACGGGGTCAGGATTCCCCACAAATTTAAACCACCGTGCTTTGAAAAGTACAACGGGACTTCCTGTCCACGGACCCACTTACAATCCTTTCTGGGGAGGTTGAAGGTATATACCATGGATGAAAAGCTGTGGATGTTTTATTTCGAGGATAGCTTAACAGGAGCTTCAAGGGAATGGTACTCTCATTTGACTAGAGCAACCATTAGGTGCTGGAAGTACCTGGCTGAGGCCTTCATTAGACAATACCAGTATAACTTGGATATGGCTCCCAACAGGACCCTCCTGATGGGAATGTCACAATCATCCAGAGAAAGCTTCCGGGAGTACGCCTAGAGGTGGAGACAACTTGCTGCTGCTGTCCAGCCACCCATGTCGGAGAGGAAGATGGCCGACATGTTTATGAACACCCTTCAAGGAACATACATTGACAGGCTAGCTGCCTTTTCTTCTACCAGCTTCGCAGATGTGGTTATAGCTGGAGAAAGAATTGAGAGCCTATTAAAGATGGGCAAAATTTCTGACAACGGTGCGAGCTCGTCCAGCAACCCAAGAAAGCCTTTTGTGGGCCCAAGAAGAACTGGTGAGACTAATGCTATCCATACCGGCAGGGGCAGACCCCAATATGTTCATAGGTCTGTGGCAGCAGTCACCATTCCCGCTCCAATTCATCCTCAACCAGCATACCAACCGCAGCAACCATCTCACTACCAGCAACAAACTCAGTATCCACCTCAGAGAAATTATAACAACAACAACACCAACAACAACAATCAGCAAAGACCGTATCAACAGAGACCATCTCAGGCCAATAGGGTGATCAATCCGATCCCTATGCCTTATGCCACGTTATTGCCACAACTCCTGAAACTCAACCTGGTTGATCTAAGGACATTGGTACCTCCAGATCCTGCCAGTCTACCCAGAAATTATAACGCCAGCGCCAGATGTGCTTTTCACTCAAATGCACCCGGCCATAGTACAGAGAAGTGTAGAGCTCTGCACATGAAAGTACAGGATCTAGTAGATTCCAAAGCTCTAAACTTTGCACCTCCACCAAATGTCAGTAAAAATCCTATGCCGAACCACGGAGGACCCAGAATCAATGCTATTGAGGAAGACAAGCCGTCTTACTTGATAACCAGTGTGGGGCAGATCCGGACACCTTTGGTAGAGATTAAAGCTCAACTCCTTGAATGTCAAATGTTCCCCGGATGTGAGCTAGGATGTGCTTATTGCAACATGTCAGTAAATGGGTGTGATAACTTGAGAGATGGCATAGATGGTCTCATCCAGAGTGGCCTACTTCAAATCACAACATCAATACCTACCAATCCAGCAATCTCCTTAACAGCAATTCCCGTGTCTTCTACAACTGCAACAACAATTGTTCCAAACAACTCTTCAATCTCATCAACAAATGCTTCATCTGTCACTTCAACAGACCAAATATCAGCAAACATCCCTTCTACAACTTCAGCACCCCTTCATTCAGAATCTCCTACAACAGCAACACTCATCCATCCAACAGTGTCTCCTACAACTTCAACAGCAAACAGTGAAAATGTCTCAACAGTTACAATTTATTATGATCCTGCAAATGATTCTACCTACAACTCACAAAGTGCCACTCCTGTCAGAGCACCGGTTACAATATACTATGATCCGCATACCATCATGGTCCCTTCTGCAGCTGCTATCAGTCCAGTCACTATCACGGTGCCTGGGCCAGTACCTTATGAAAGCAGTAATGCCATCCCCTGGCATTACGGCTCCGATCTATACTGCAAAGGGCAGAAAATCACTCTTGAATCATCAACTTCTTCACCACAAATAGACAATGTGGGGGGAGGCGGAGGCTTCACTCGAAGCGGGCGTCTCTTTGCCCCGCAAATTCCAAGACCCAATGCCGAAGCAGAAGCTGCTGCCAAGGCAAAGGGGAAGAGCACGACGCAAGAAGAACAAATTGTTAAAGAAGCTTTGAAAACACCTTTTGATCAGGAGGTTGATGAATTTATGAGAATCATCAAGAAAAGTGATTACAAGATAGTGGACCAGCTTCACCAGACGCCTTCCAAGATCTCCATTTTATCATTGCTAATGTGCTCCGAGGCTCATCGGAACGCGCTACTAAAAGTCTTGCACGCAGCTTATGTGCCGGAGGAGATTACAGTCAATCAGTTAGAGGCAGTAGTTGGAAACGTCAACGCTAGTCATGGAGTAGGATTTACCAACACTGATTTGACTACGGAGGGTCGCAGTCACAACAAGGTTTTGCACATTACCATGGAGTGTAAGGGTGCAGTTCTTTCCCATGTACTGGTAGACACAGGGTCGTCCCTCAATGTCTTACCTAAAAAAGCCCTTGTGAAGCTGGAGTATGAAGGATTGGCATTACGTCCCAGCAATTTGGTAGTAAGAGCCTTTGACGGTTCTAAGAGATCAGTTCTGGGAGAAATTGAGTTGCCTATAACGATTGGCCCACAAACTTTCAAAACGACCTTCTACGTGATGGACATTCAGCCGGCCTACAGCTGTTTTTTGGGTAGACCTTGGATTCATGCCGCTGGCGCAGTTACGTCTACCCTTCACCAGAAGTTAAAATTCGAGTGGGAGGGCCAAGTCGTTACTATTTGTGGAGAGGAAGATATTTTTGTTAGCCATCTGGCTACATACAAATACATTGAGAAGGATGGGGAAATCCACGAAACTATGAGTCAAGGGTTTGAGGCCTTGTACATAAATGAAGCATCCGCTGTATCTGGAACCTCAATGACATCTTATCAACAAGCCCGGAAGGTTGTTGAAGAAGGGACTGCCCAAGGCTGGGGCAAGTTGCTGCCCGTAGAGAAGAAGGAGGATAGATTTGGGTTGGGTTACAAACCAACTCAACAAGATCAAGCAGAGGCTGCTAAAGAGCCCAATTTTGTCAGTGGGGGGATGCTCACCCCCGATGCTGTGAACAACTTGGAAGACGAGGATGAAAGCGACCGCAACCTGGAGAGTTGGATACATCCAAAGATCCCGGGGAGCAGTATCTCAAACTGGTCTTCCCAGGAAATTATAAGAGTTACTCCTGCAGAGTAATTATTATTTCCTGTATTTTTAAGCATGCATCAAGTCTTGCATCTTGCCCAAGATGACAAGACTCATTTTGTAATCGGGCCATCTGTAATTTTGTGCAACAAGATTAATCAATGAAATATCAGACATCTTTTGCAAATGAGTCTCTTTTTCTTTTCCGCTCACTATTTTTCCATTTTTCTTTTTGTACAAAAAATAAATGGCAATGTTTTCAAAATGATAACTTCATTTCACTCTTTTTTAAAACAAGATTAAAATCAATCACTAAAATGGACAAACTGAACCCTTGCAGAGAGTGCCTTTCAGACCGCACCAACAACAGCACGGCTATGACTTCGTATGACTTTGACAATCCAATCAATCAAGCTGATGAAGGGGTTGAAGAAGAGTATGAGCTTCCTGAAGAACTAGCCAGGTTGTTGAGACAAGAGGAAAAGGTTATCACTCCTCATCAGGAGGAGGTCGAAACGATTAATCTTGGTACAGATGAAGATGTGAAAGAAGTTAAAATCGGGGCCTGCTTACAAGACTCAGTGAAGAGACAACTAATCGACCTGCTTCAGGAATATGTGGATGTGTTTGCTTGGTCTTATCAGGATATGCCAGGGTTGGACACCGATATTGTTACGCACAAGCTGCCTTTAAGAGAATATTGCCCACCGGTTAAACAGAAACTGCGCCGTACTCGCCCAGACATGGCAATGAAAATCATAGAAGAGGTACAAAAGCAGTGGGACGCCGGGTTCCTTGCTGTAACTAGCTATCCGCCGTGGGTTGCTAATATAGTACCTGTGCCTAAGAAAGACGGCAAAGTAAGAATGTGTGTTGACTACCGGGATCTGAATAGAGCCAGCCCAAAAGATGACTTCCCATTACCTCACATCGATGTATTGGTGGATAATACGGCTCAGTTCTCGGTATTCTCCTTCATGGACGGATTTTCAGGATACAATCAGATTAAAATGTCACCTGAAGACATGGAGAAGACAACCTTCATCACACCTTGGGGCACATTCTGTTACAAGGTGATGCCATTCGGACTGAAGAATGCTGGCGCAACGTATCAACAGGCTATGGTGACATTATTCCACGATATGATCCATAAAGAAATCGAATGTTATGTGGATGACATGATTGCCAAGTCCCTCACTGAAGAAGACCACCTGGTAAATCTGCTGAAGCTATTCAAGCGTCTGAGGAAGTACCAACTGAAGTTGAACCCCAACAAATGCACATTCGGGGTGCGATCTGGTAAGCTGCTGGGATTTATTGTATGTGAGAAAGGGATTGAAGTTGACCCTGATAAAGTCAAAGCTATTCAAGAGATGCCTGCACCGAAAACAGAAAAAGAAGTTCGAGGGTTCTTAGGTCGATTGAACTACATTTCAAGGTTCATATCTCACCTTACAGCAACCTGTGAACCCTTGTTCAAACTGCTAAGAAAAGAACAAACGGTCAGGTGGAACGAAGACTGCCAGAAGGCTTTTGACAAGATCAAAGAATATTTACAAGAACCTCCAATCCTCATGCCTCCAGTCGAAGGAAGACCTCTAATCATGTACTTGACAGTATTAGAAGAGTCAATGGGGTGTGTACTGGGCCAGCATGACGAGTCTGGTCGAAAAGAGTATGCAATTTACTACCTAAGCAAAAATTTTACCGACTGTGAACAACGTTATTCACTGCTCGAGAAAACTTGTTGTGCTTTAGCGTGGGCTGCTCGCCGACTGAGACAATATATGTTGACCCACACTACCTTGTTAATCTCAAAGATGGATCCAGTCAAATACATATTTGAGAAGCCAGCACTTACCGGACGGGTTGCAAGATGGCAAATGATCCTCACAGAATATGACATCCAATACACATCTCAGAAAGCCATCAAGGGCAGTGTATTGTCGGAATATCTTGCTGAGCAACCCATTGATGATTACCAGCCAATGAGATTTGACTTCCCTGATGAAGACATCATGTTCATAAAAGCAAAAGATCATGAAGAGCCTGTTCACACTGAAGGGCCCAACCCGGAAGAAGAATGGACTATGATGTTTGATGGGGCTGTTAACATGAATGGTCGTGGTGTTGGTGCAGTACTCATTACACCTAAAGGAGTTCACATGCCTTTCTCGGCAAAACTCACCTTTAACTGCACTAACAACGAAGCTGAATACGAAGCTTGCATTATGGGTCTTGAGGAAGCCATTGACCTCAGGATCAAAACATTGACTGTATTCGGAGATTCAACTCTGGTAGTTAATCAGACCAACGGCAAATGGTACACACACCAAGATCATCTGATACCTTACCAGGATTATACAAGGAGGTTATTGACTTTCTTTACAACAGTCAAGCTTGAGTATATCCCTTGGGACGAGAATCAGTTCGCAGATGCTCTGGCTACCATTTCATCCATGATCAAAGTTCAAGCTGCCAACTTTGTACCTCAAATTTCAGTATCCAGACTTGACAGACCAGCATATGTATTTGCAGCAGACATTGCCAAAGATGATAAGCCTTGGTTCCATGACATCAAGTGTTTCTTGGAGGATCAAACATACCCACCTGGGGCATCTTCCAATGATAAGAAGACTTTGAGAAGGCTTGCTGGAAGTTTCTTTCTAAACACTGATGGTTCCCTGTACAAGAGAAACTTTGATATGGTACTCCTCAGATGCGTTGACAGGACAAAAGCAGACTTGTTAATGCATGAAGTGCACGAAGGATCCTTTGGTACCCATGCTGGAGGACATGCAATGGCTAAAAAGTTGCTAAGATCAGGATATTACTGGATCACAATGGATACTGACTGTTGTGCCTATGCCAGAAAATGCCATAAATGCCAGATTTATGCGGATAAGGTGCATGTGCCTCCTAATCCTTTGAATGTGATGTCTTCACCCTGGCCCTTTGCTATGTGGGGCATTGACATGATTGGCAAGATTGAACCGACTGCTTCAAATGGCCACAGGTTCATCTTGGTTGCCATTGACTATTTCACCAAGTGGGTCGAAGCAGCTTCCTATGGAAATGTTACAAGGCAAGTGGTAGCCAAATTTCTGAAGAGAGATATCATCTGTCGATACGGAGTTCCCGAGCGAATCATTACTGATAATGGTTCCAACTTAAACAACAAAATGATGGCAGAACTGTGCCGGGACTTCAAGATTCAACACCACAATTCTTCTCCTTACAGGCCAAAGATGAATGGCGCTGTTGAGGCAGCTAATAAGAATATCTAGAAGATTGTGCAGAAGATGGTAGTCACCTACAAAGACTGGCATGAAATGCTACCGTTTGCCTTGCATGGGTACCGCACGTCAATTAGAATATCCACTGGGGCAACACCGTATCAGCTTGTGTATGGTATGGAGGCAGTCCTACCTGTTGAAGTTGAATTAACTTCCTTACGGGTACTGATGGATGTTAAGCTGAACGAAGCAGAATGGGTCCGGTCCCGATATGAACAACTAAGTCTGATTGAAGAGAAAAGGTTGGCTGCAATCTGTCATGGGCAGTTGTATCAGAAAAGAATGAAGAAAGCCTTCAATCAGAAAGTTAGGCATCGAGAGTACCAAGTAGGAGATCTTGTGCTGAAAAGAATCCTCCCTCCTCATACAGATCACAGGGGCAAGTGGACTCCGAACTATGAAGGACCATTTGTAGTAAAGAAATTTTTCTCTGGCGGAGCACTCATGGTCAGCACTATGGATGGTGAAGACTTCCCGTCCCCTATGAATTCAGATGCAGTTAAAAAATACTTCGCATAAAATGACCCGCTGGACACAAAAACAGAATGTAAGTCCAGGCAAAATAGGGCATCCCGGCGAGTCAAAAACAGAATAAAAGACTCGGGCAAAAATAAGGGAAAATAAACAAAAAAAATGTACACCCGCTGGGTTGAAAAGCCGCATTGGACAACTCAGGCAAAAATGGGTATCCCGATGGATTGAATACCCGAAAGGGCGATCCATGCAAAATAAGGGAATAAGCGAACAACTGCATTCTGAATTCGTCTGTATCATTTACGACTTGGTAAGCTTCGGATGGATCAAGCTTCTTTCAGAATCAGCCTTCTTCAGAAAGCAAGACGTGAAGAACGTCAAATGTCATACGAGTCATAGCAAAAGGGGAAGCTCCTTGAAGCGTCGTCAAAATTGCCAGCATTTTGTTTCTCAATTTGTAACAATCTCCTCATTTCAGGGGATGTGTTTCTTTGACTGTATCTTGCCAATTCAGGGAACACGAATTAATGAAATCAGATTTTCAGTCATGTTTCGTCTTGTACATTTTATTTTGCAAAGAATGTCTGATGTCTCTAAAAAACTGATTGCATAAGTACAGATGTTTTTCTTCTAAAAATACATGTTTGCAGGGAATATACTTACTCTCGGGAGTGTCTAAACTCCTGTGATAGAATCCGGTAAGGGATACCTCGGGATTACTTGTGCGTTTCTCTGTCTTTTCAGGATTGCAGATACTCAAGGCACAACATGGGGCATGTGAGCTTCATCCCAGCAAGCTGGAAAATCAACACTCACTCAAAGTGTTTTCTCCCCAGCTGAGTTGCCACTTGTTACTTCTCCCAGCCGAGGTGCCAATCATTCTTCCTCAGCCAAGTACAAAAGCCAGGGAACCAACTTCCCCACAGAGTTTCAACCTCTATCCAGAAGAGTAACGCATGAAGGAATCACAACAGAGTGACGAAAGCTTCTACAAACCCCAGCTGGGTCACTCATTTACTGGAATAGGTCTATCATTGACCCATTTCCCCAAGCAGATGCATCTCATCAGATCTACCAATGATCTCATCCCCAGCTGGGATGTCCATTTCAGGAAGATCGACCTGAGATCTTCACAGCAACGGGATCCGGATCCCGGATTGGTATCCTTGCATAATCACGGCATTCGCATCATATTCACCCCACAAAGCGTAGCATTCCGTCTAATACGGAGCATTACGGCAAAGATCAAACATGTTGCATAATCATAAGCCATGATCCGAAACAAGCACTTGTGAATAATGACAATCCATCAACAATATACAGAATGCTCCCCAGATTCCCCAACAGAGAGCTAAAGTTAAAGCAGTTGCCTTACGTTCGCAAACATCAGTATATACTCCTTGTGGCACCTGTCCGTGTCATATCCCCAGCGGAAAACCAAAGCATCCTCTTTGCACTCACATATACTTATATATACAATCCCTTGACATCCGTCCATGTCATTCTCCCCAGCGCAGTAACATAAACACTTTGTATATCAGATATTTGTTTATACTATACTCCCCTCCTTTTGACACTCGTCCGTGTCACTCTCCCCAGCAGGTTGAACACATAAATATACACCAATCATGCTTATACAGGTACTCGTCCGTATCTTGTATACACCATTTATATCCCCGCAGATTCAACACTAGTCCATGTTCTTTGTTAACCCGTTGGTACTCGTCTGTATCATCATCTCAGAGCATGCGTCAAGCGTTTGTTTCTACCTGATACTCGTCCGTATCATAGTCTTAAGGATGCTCGTCTGCATCTTTAATCCATACACTGTGTCAAACACTTATGTCTTCTCGAATTTAGACACTCGTTTGTGGCTACTATTCCCAGAAGAGTCCCCTCAGAATCAACACTCGTCCGTGTTCCTTGTTAACCAGTTGATACTCGTCCATATCATCATCTCAGGACACGTGTTAGTATTTGTTTCTACTCGATACTCGTCCGTATCGTAGTCTTAAGGATGCTCGTCCGCATCTTTAATCTATACACAAACATCTAAACACTTATGCTTTTTTCTTGGATGTAAACACTCGTCCGTGTTTACTATATCCCCAGTAGATCGCCAACAAAGCAATTTTTCTTTTTATCTGACATTCGTCCTATGTCATGATAAACCCTGAGAGCAGTCGTCCCCTGCTAGGTGTAAACACCCCAAATTTGCCCTCACCCATTCACACCATGGCTTGTGATCATTTCATATGCATAAACACAATCATATCATCTCACATCTCATTTTTGATTCACTGCATAGTTTCTAAGTCATCTGCACCTAGGATTTGTGATCTGAGCAATCCAAAAGCTTTTTGAGCCACTCCAGAGGCAACCAATAACTTCAAAGGGATCCATGTGTGTTCAAGCATCATATTACATCCTCTCAAAGACAAAAATGCCAAAGAATCACAAGAACTGGGATTGGTATGGAAGCAGAGCCAGGCTAGACTGCACAGTTGACCTAAAATTAGGGTTTTGGTTTCAGAGGCCATAACTCCAAATTTTTTGGTCATTCTTGCTTCTATTGGTCTCTATATGGTATAGGGAGTATGCATATCAATTTTCATGAAGAAATTCCATGGGGAAGTCATCTGATCAAGAGTTGACTTTTCAGACAAGTCAGTGCAAAATCAGGGCATCTGAGGCCCCCAATGACCCAACCAATGGGTGATCTTCATCATTTTGAGTGTGTATGATCTTTATTTGATCATGGAAGAAGTTTGAAGTTCACAAAATTCAAGAATTTGGAGTTTTTGCAAATGTTGACTTTTTGGGTATAGTTGACTTTTCAAGAATGTGTCATTTTAGGTCACTTTTCAAGCCTTGATTCTTGATCCAAAAATGCTTCAAATGGAAAAACTTTGGTCATGAAAGTTGTAGAATACATCTTCCCCTTTTCAAAAAGTACAAGAACATGATCAAATTCTTCTTGGATCAAAAGTTATGGTTTGACAAAGTTGGCAAAAATCATTGATTTTCAAGATGTGCACCAAATGAGAATTTTACAAAACCATGAACCAAGGCTTTTTGTAACCTCTAGTTGACATCAAACCATGACACAAACATTCCATGAGCTCTAAAAATCAGAATTGGACCAAAGTTTCTCATGTCCATGGTTTGTGTAACAAGACTTTTTTCATGAAGTTCCAAAAGGTAACAACTTGCAAAACTCATGATCACTCTTCACCAACTAGTTACCTTGGCTGCTGGACCTTCCCAACATCACACACACATCATGCTGCGCCAGCCCTAGCCTTTGTACCAAGCTAGAACCAAGCCCATGCTTCTCTTACAAAAAGTTGACTTTTGGGCAAAAGCAAACATCCCAATCACCACAGGCCATGTCACATCCTCTGGCCACTTGCATTTGTTTATACTTTCCATCTGCTAGCAAAACACATCAAGAGGCAAGGCTGAAAGAGATCACAAGACACCATACTCAAACTCACTCCATTTTGCAAAACTCTTTGAAACTCTCTGCCCAGCTCACAAACACTCAAGCAAACTTCACCCATCAACTCACCATGCCTCATTGAGTAGAAACCAACAAAGAACCAGGCCTGAAACAAGCCATAACATTACTTCACCATTTTCACCCCAAGCTGCAGTTTCCTTCGAAACACCTTCCACAGCTCACAAACATCCAAACAAACTTCACAAACCTTCTCCACTCATCATCTGGACCACAAACAACCCTTCACCCTTGCCAGAAACAGCCTGAATCACCATTGCCATTTTCAACTGAACTTGAGCAGAAGCTGTTCAAACTCTTCATCCAGCCAACATAAATTTCTCCTAAGCATTCAAGCATCACCAGGGGGTCAAGTGGAGTGGATTTCACAAGGAGGGGAGGTCAGAAAGCAGCTGGAGTGAAAGCTTCGAATCTCAGGTAGCTCAAGAACTTTTTTTCCAGAAATGGATTTTTAAGTTCTAAACTTGTTCTATATGTCTTCATGATCATGAATATGCCTTTAGTTTTGAAAATGGTGATGAAATGAGAATTTAATTGCTTCCTGAAACTCTGTTGACCTAAAAATTGTTTGGTTCGATTCATGCTTCTGGGGAAAAATAAATGTTGTTTGTGATGGGGTTTTGATTCAGTGGATCATGGGAATCATTTCTGTATGCTTGGTTTTCATTTTTGTTACGTTTTGAGAGAGTTTGGAGATTTTCAGGTGGGCTTCCCACCGGAGAAGACGACCGGAGGTCTTCTCCGGCCACCTGAAAATAATTAGGGCATAATCCAGTCATTAAATCCCATTTGAATTCTGAGCGTTAGATTGGTTGACTTAGTGGACTTGCCGCGCGAATAGAAGGCCCAGATGCATTCAATTAGCCCTAATCTTTTTATTTAGTTTAATTAAACTCAATTAAATTAATTAAATCAGAGTCAACCAGGACCCTTGGATAGCGCGCGTGGTCAATGACCTTCACCCCAGTTCAAATCTCATCCATCAGATCTGAATACTTTCCTTTTATTTTAATTTATTTTCATTTCTTTTTCATTTAACTTGCATATTTAATTTAAAATAGTAAAAATTGCTTAAAAATTATGAAACTTTTTCTCATGAGTTTTAATAATTTTTATAACACAAAAATATTTTTGCTTTTATTTTTATCATTAAAAAAAGTATTTTTAAATATTTAAAAGATTATTTTTAATTGATTAATGAGAATTAATTTATTAAAAATACTTTTAGGTATTTAAAAATTATCAAAAAATTCATGAAATGTTCTAAGACATTTAGAAACATTGTCCAACCTTCAAACCAAATTTCTTTTTTGATCTTGATGCATTTTGAGAATTTTTCTTTGAATTAAAATCATTTTTGTGCATTATTTTGATCCTAAGTTCAAAAAATCATTTCTGCCTGTCTATGAAGAGTTGGACATTTATTCTTCTTGCATTGCATTGTGTTTAGCATGTAGTTTTTGAGATTAAATGGCCTTGATTTGATTCCTCATTTTCAATTTGTTTGGCATTTCTTTTGTTTAGGAACCCTAAAAACCCTAATAACTTGTAAAAATCATAACTTGAGATTGGTTGAGAGTTGAGACCTCTCCTTTGGGCATTGGTTTAGTATAGGATTAGGGGTCCTTTGTGTGGTATTTTCAATTTTTTATCTTAGGGTTTGCTTCTGTTTGGGTTTGTGTTTGATGTTTGGTTCATAAACCCTAATTTGGGCTTTCATTTGCATCCCTCTTGCATTCTCTTGCATAACATGACTTGCCATGACATTTCAAGCATCCTTTTGACTCATTTGACATCATAAGACATATTGCAAGCATGTTTGATCATTGCATCATGTATTTGCCATGTTGTATGCCATGTGCACTTCATAACTTTTCATGTATGTTCATGTGTCTTAGCATGCTTCATCTGCATCCATAAGCTTGTATGATCATCTCCATGCCTTGTTTCATGTTTGTATCACTTCATAGCATATTTATCATCATGTATATGCTTCTGGTTTGGTTTTGCATCATACCATTTCATCTCATTTTGCATTGCATTGCATTTCTTTTCTAACCTTTCAGGTGGTAAGTGATCCTGAGAAGTGGATTTGCCTTCACTTCTCATAGCTTTTCTTTTCATCTCTCTTGCATACATTGCTGCATTTTCTATATGTGTCTGAGTTTGAGCTTGCTCATTCTTCTTCTCCCTACTTTCTCTCTTCAAGTGACTTGACTTCTTGAATGAAGCAAGTCACTTTGCTTCTCTTGATCCTCTCATCTGCTCCTTGGTGGTTCCATTGAAGATTGTTCTTGAAAACCTCACAAACCTTAGGAACAACCAAGCATGACAATGATTAGGGTTTTTATTAGTCTCCCCTCTTAGTTTTACCTTTGTGTCTCTTTTGAGTCTTCTCTTCTCATCTCATAATCAGGGACTAAACCCTAAAGGCTTTAAGGCTTTGTGGTTAAGCTTATGCCTGCATCCTTCTCTTAGGATGGAGTGTATAACTTTAATCCTAAGTGTTAAACCCTTAATGTGTTTAAATCTCTTAACCAATTCACTTAATAATCATCAAGACATCACACTTGTAACTTGGGCCTTGCATTAGGGTTCTAATTCTTCCTTAATTGGTTAAGAAGGACTAACCCTAATGTTAATGGACAAGTCCCCCTCAAGTTGTCTAACAAATCATAAAACTCACTTCTTCATCTTACCATTGAATAAAACCCACTTAATCAAAGGCTTGTTTTGTCATGAGTTTAATCCCTAATCATGGATTAAGTTGAGGAGCTTTCCTCAGCTTAAACATTCTCATCTATTATCCTTCTATTAGGATGGTGTAATGAGTCTGTTTAATCCCTGATTATGGCTTAACCTCATTACTCAACACTAAACAAAAACACCAAAAAACATCTAAATAATCACAAGTAGGTTAATGATCTTAATCCTGCATCAAAGGTTATTAAGTGTGAGAATCTGACTTCACACTTAAGGTACTCTCATTACCCCTAATCAGAGGGAAGATGTGATGAGTTTACTAACCCATTGGTTTAGGCTTAAGCTCATTAACTTATGACAAACTTCCAAAAACAATAAAAGACTGAAAATACAAAAACAAACAATAATCGTCTCCTCCGGGATTCTTTTCTCACCTCACTCACTCATAAACGAGAACCTGCTTCTTCCGTCTAATGCAAGACAGTTCGCATCTGTGCCAGACAGATCATACACTTGAGCATAGGCAAATAAGCAGTTCACCAGTCAATTCATCTTTCAGTCTCTTTGGGTCGAACTACGGTGTTCTGACTTCCTCATTGCACGAGAGGATACGTAGGCATAACTTAACAGTTATCGAACAAAAGTCTCTGTATATTTCCCCTCTTTCCAGCTTTATCCTTTTTAGCCTCATGATCTTGAGCATTTCACTCTCATCCTTACACTGACACTGTATATATCACACTTTGCACTTCTTTTACACTGACACCCGTACATCCTTTTCCAGCTCTTTTATACACAAATTGCACCGACACTACCCCTTTAAAACACAAATCTTTTAAGCGTGGATCCCGTCGAGTACGACGGACAATCTGGGTGCTAATACCTTCCCAGGTTGTAACCAACCCCCTTTCTCAGTCTCTCTGGTTCGCAACCGTCTTATCCATGTCTTTCTAGGTCTATGCAGCATTGCCTTTCCTCCGGGATAAAAATGCCTAGCTAGCGACTCTATCCATCTCCAGTGAGTTCACGGCTGTGTGTTCTCATTGTCCCTCTCGCCGACCGTTCGCGTCCGTACCTTTATCTGGGCCTGGTCCCACTTATCGGGAGCGACACTAGGTGATCGTCCTTCACCTCTTGATGATCGTCCTTCATCATGCTCATCCGATGGCCGTCCCCATCGTTGACCTTTCCTATCCGGCATTCGTCCTATGTCGTGATATTTTTTAGCAGCCGTCCCCTGCTAGGTGATCATCCTTCACCTTTTGATGATCGTCCTTCATCATTTTTATCCGATGGCCGTCCCCATCATTGATTTTGTTATCTGACATTCGTCCTATGTCATGATAAACCTTGAGAGCAGTCGTCCCCTGCTAGGTGATCTTCCTTCACCTCTTGATGATCGTCCTTCATCATGCTCGTCCGATGGCCGTCCCCATCGTTGACCTTTTATCCGACACTCGTCCTGTGTCGTGATTTTCGGCAGCCGTACCCTGCCAGGTGATCGTCCTTCACCTTAGATGATTGTCCCTCATCTTACCCCTTTCAGAGCAGCCGTCCCCTGCTAGGTGATCGTCCTTCACCTTTGATGACCGTCCCTCATCATTATTTCACTTATTCTTTAACCCGATGGCCGTCCCCGTCGTGGTCCCTTTTCCTTTTCCTGATGATCGTCCTTCATCAGTTTAGCCCGATGGCCGTCCCCATCGTTGGTTACTTTATGAACTTGATGGCCGTCCCCATCATTTTTCATTGATCTCCAGAGAATCTTATAGCTTTACTTGATGGCCGTCCCCGTCATAATCCCTTTTATCCTCAGAATGTCAGCCGTCCCCGTCATTGCCTTATTTCCCGCACTTTTTCCAGCATGTCGGCCGTCCCCGTCATTGCTCCTTCCCCAGCATTCGTCCTCTTCTCGACGGTCGTCCTCCGTCGCCCACACTTTACAATATACTTTATTTTCTTTTACAATCTATATCCCTTTTCTTCTTCATTCTGTGAGTGCAAATTTTGGGCTGTCTTTGGTATTCAACCACAAGTTATCTTGTTTGCCTGTTAAGCCGTCGCTTACATCCTGCACAGCTAACTCATGTTTGAATAGGGGCAGCTGTAAACACCCCAAATTTGCCCTCACCCATTCACACCATGGCTTGTGATCATTTTCATATGCATAAATCCAATCATAGCATCTCATATCACATTTTTGATTCACTGCATAGATTCAAAGTCATCTGCATCTAGGGTTTGTGATCTGAGCAATCCAAGAGCTTCTTGAGCCACTCCAAAGGCCATCAATCACTTCAAGAGGGTCCATTAAGGTTCAAGCATCATATTATATCCTCTCAAAGTCAAGAATGTCAAAAAATCACAAGAACTGAGATTGGCATGGAAGCAGAGCCAGGTTTAACTGCACAGATGACCTAGAATTAGGGTTTTGGTTTCAGAGGCCATAACTCCAAATTCTTTGGTCATTCTTGTTTCTATTGGTCTCTATATGGTATAGGGAGTATTCATATCAATTTTCATGAAGAAATTCCATGGGGAAGTCACCTGATCAAGAGTTGACTTTTCAAGCAAGTCAGTGCAAAATCAGGGCATCTGAGGCCCCCAATGACCCAACCAAAGGGTGTTCTTCATCATTTTGGTTGTTTATGATCTTTATTTGATCATAGAAGATGTTGTAAGTTCACAAAATTGAAGAATTTCAAGTCTTTTGCAAAGTTGACTTTTTGGGAAAAGTTTGACTTTTAATGAAATTGCCATTTTAGGAAACTTTTTCAACCCTTGCTTTTTGATTCAAAAATGCTTCAAATGGAAAAACTTTGGTCATGAAAGTTGTAGAATGGATCATTCCCTTTTCAAAAAGTACAAGAACATGACCTAATTCATTTTGGATCAAAAGTTATGGCTTGTCAAAGTTGGCTAAAATCACAAAATTTCAAAGTTTCTACCAAAGAGGCGAAGTTGCGAATTCACTTCTCAAGGCAAGTTAAGTTATCAAATGGACTTCTAAACTTCACAACATGATCATACAAGACCTAAAAGTCAGATTGGGCCAAGAGATCACACATTTTTATGGCCTATGGAGCAAGATATCTCATAAGAATCAAAAGTGAACCAACTTGCAAAACTCATCATAAGATACAATCCACTTGCTTGCTGACTTGTTGATCAATCCTAGGGTTCCCCCCACATCATGCTGCGCAGGACATACCTTTTGTCCTTGTCTAGAAAGTAGCCCATGCTTCTCTTACACCAACTTTGACATTTTGGCAACTTGAGCCATACCAATCAATAAAGCACACATCACTTCATCTGACCTATCACAATAGTTTATGCAAATCAAAAGCAAGCCAAAGCATACAAAACACAAGCCTGAAGCACTCTCAAAGACAGCATTCTCATTTTCACACCAACTTGCAAGAGCATTCGAAACTAATTGCACAAGCCTCCAACATAAAAACTAACTTCACAAATCAACTCAACACACTTCCCTGATCACAACCCACCCCTCACCATAGCCTGAAACTCAAAGAATCAAAAACACGATCACCACCTGCCATTGAACAGAACTTCTGCCATCTCTCAAACCATCCATTATAAACTTCAAACAAACATTGAAAGCTTCTCAGGAGGTCCATTGGAGGTGATTGGAAGCAAGAAACCAGCCAGAAAGTACCAGAAATCAAAGCTTCAATTCAGGTAGCCATCTCAAACCTTTTTTCCAGAAGCTTCATTTTAAGTTCTTAAAAGCTTCTATGCACTTCCCTGATCATGAATATGTGTTTACTTTTGAAAATGGTTGAAAAACCAGCATGTATGAACTGTCTGAAACTTTTTGCCCTAAGAATGTTTTGATTCGATTTGGCTGTTTAATGAATGAAAAATGATGTTTGATTGAGGGGTTTGATTCGTTTTTGAATGGGGATGAGTTCTGGGCAGTTATATTTCGTTTTCATTGCGTGTAGAGAGAGATTGAGAAATGAGCTAGCCGGAGAAGACGACCGGAACAGTGTTCCGGTCGCCTGAAAATGATTAGGGCATGATTAGGGTTAATGACATTAATTAGGGAAGTTTGAATCTCAACCCTTGGATATGGCGCCAGGTCAATTCGCTCGCGTGTGGTTTTAAATTCTGGCCATTGATCTTGCATACTTTTCTTTTTTCAGTTTTAATTCATTTTATTTTCATTTTAATTCATTTGTTTTCTCCATTTTATTTAAAATAGCAAAACAATTTTAAAAATTCTGAAAATTTTTGTACAAACTTTTATTAATTTTCAGAAACCAAAAACATTTTTATTTTTATTTTTTTGCATTTAAAAATATTTTTAAATCATTTAAAAGTTTATTTTTAATTAATTAATGAGAATTAATTAATTAAAAATACTTTTAGGTATTTAAAAATCACAAAAAAATTCATGAGACCTTTAAAAACATTTAGAAACATTGTCCAACCCTCAAACCAAATTTATTTTTTGATCTTGATGCATTTTGACAAATTTCCATGGAATTAATTCAATTTCAAAGCATTATTTTGATCCAATGTTCAAAAATTCATTTCTGCCTAACCATTGAGAGTTGGACTTTGATTCTTTTTGCATTGTGTCTTGCATATCATGTAGTTTGTAGGATTAAATTGGCATGATTTGATCTTGCATTTTCAATTTGTTTGGCATTTTTTCTTGTCAAGGTACCCTAAAACCCTAGAAATCTTAGGAAATTCATAACTTTCATTAGGTCAAGAGTTAGAACCCCTCCTTTGGGCAGTGAGTTTGTGTAGGTTTAGGGTTCCCTTGAATGCATTTTCAATTTTTTATCATGATGTTTGCTTCTGGTTTTGGTTTTTTGTTTGTTGCATTGATCATAAACCCTAATTTGGGCTTCCTTTTGCATTCATCTTGCATCTGCTTACATACCATGACTTGCCATGACATTTTGTGCACCCATTTGATTCATTAGACATCTTAAGACATATTAGAAGCATGTTTGATCATTGCATCTTCCATTTGCCATGTTGTATGTCATTTGCATTCCATAACTTTTCATGTATGTTCATGTTTCTAAACATGCTTCTCTTGCATCCATATGTTTGAATGATCATCCCCATGCTTTGTTTCATGTTTTCATCATCCCATAGCATCATTAGCATCATACCTATGCTTCTGGTTTTGGTTTGCATCATACCATTGCACCTCATTTGCATTGCATTTCATTCTTTTCACTAACTTTTCAGGTGGTAAGTTACTTTGAGAAGTGAATTTGCCTTCACTTCTCACAACTTCTTTTCATCTCCCTTATGCATCCTTGCTGCATTTTGATTTGTGTTTGAGATTGGGCTTGCTCTTTCTTCTTCATCTTACTTTCTTTCTTCAAGTGACTTGTCTTCTTAAATGAAGCAAGTTGCTTTGTTTCTCTTGATCCTTTCATCTGCTTCCTGGTGGTTCCATTGAAGATCTTTCTTGTAAACCTCACAAACCTTAGGAACAACCAAGCATGACAATGATTAGGGTTTTTGATTAGTCCCCCACTTAGTTTTTACCTTTGTGTCTCATTGAGCCTTCTCTTCTCACCTCACAATCAGGGACTAAACCCTAAAGGCTTTAAGGCTTTGTGATTAAGCTTATGCCTGCATCCTTCTATTAGGATGGAGTGTATAACTTTAATCCTAAGTGTTAAACCCTTAATGTGTTTAACTCCTTTAATCAATCCACTTAATAATCATCAAGACCCAAGCTTATAACTTGGGCCTTGCATTAGGGTTCTAATTCTTCCTTAACTGGTTAAGAAGGACTAACCCTAGTGTTAATGGACAAGTCCCCCTCAAGTTGTCTTACAAATCATAAAACTCACTTCATCATCTTATCATTAATTAAAATCCATTTAATAAAGGCTTTGTTTTGTCATGAAGTTAATCCCTAATCATGGATTAAGTTGAGGAGCTTTCCTCAGCTTAAACATTCTCATCTATTATCCTTCTATTAGGATGGTGTAATGAGTCTGTTTAATCCCTGATTATGGCTTAATCTCATTACTTAACACTAAACAAAAACAACAAAAACATCTAAATAATCACAAGTAGGTTAATGATCTTAATCCTACATCATGGTGATTAAGTGTGAGAAGCTGACTTCACACTTAAGGTATTCTCATTACCCCTAATCAGAGGGATGATGTGATGAGTTTACTAACCCATTGGTCTAGGCTTAAGCTCATTAATTTATGACAAACTTTCAAAACAATAAAAGACTGAAAACTCAAAAACAAACAATAATCGTCTCCTCCGGGATTCTTTTCTCATCTCATTCACTCACAAACGAGAACTCGCTTCTTCCGTCTAATGCAAGACAGTTAGCACCTGAGCCAGACAGGTCATACACTTGAGCATAGACAAGTAAGCAGTTCACAAGTCAATTCACCTTTCAGTCTCTTTGGGTCGAACTACGGTGTTCTGACTTCCTCATTGCACGAGAGGATACGTAGGCATAACTTAACAGTTATCGAACAAAAGTCTCTGTATATTCCCCCTCC
The DNA here is from genome assembly GCA_963966055.1 of Lathyrus aphaca. NCBI lineage: Eukaryota > Viridiplantae > Streptophyta > Magnoliopsida > Fabales > Fabaceae > Lathyrus > Lathyrus aphaca. Next base: position 171,561,780 of record OZ014523.1, read on the forward strand.
TTCCAGCATCATTCTCCTAGCCTCATGATCTTGAGCATCTCATTCTTTGTTCTTACACTGACACCATACATATACACTTCACTTCTCTTACACTGACACCTGTACATCCTTTTTCAGCTCTTTTATGCACAAATTGCACTGACACTACCCCTTTAGAACACAAATCTTTTAAGCGTGGATCCCGTCGAGTACGAAGGACAATCTGGGTGCTAATACCTTCCTAGGTTGTAACCAACCCCCTTCCTCAGTCTCTCTGGTTCGCAACCGTCTTATCCATATCTTTCTAGGTCTATGCAGCATTGCCTTTCCTCCGGGATAAAAATGCCTAGCTGGCGACTCTTTTCATTCCCTGTGAGTTCACTCCTGTGTGTCCTCACACCCTCCTTTCGCCGACCGTTCGCGTCTGTACCTCATTTGAGCCCGGTCTCATCTTTTGGGAGCGACAGAATGGCTTTGACCTTATCAGGGTCAACTTCAATCCCTTTCTCGCTTACAATAAATCCCAGCAGCTTACCATATCGCACCCCGAATGTGCACTTGTTGGGGTTCAATTTCAGTTGGTATTTCCTCAGACGCTTGAATAACTTCAGCAGATTTACCAGGTGGTCTTCTTCTGTGAGGGACTTGGCAATCATGTCATCCACATAACATTCAATTTCTTTATGGATCATGTCGTGGAATAATGTTACCATAGCCCGTTGATACGTTGCACCTGCATTCTTCAGTCCGAATGGCATCACCTTATAACAAAACGTGCCCCAGGGTGTGATGAAGGTTGTCTTCTCCATGTCTTCAGGTGACATCTTGATCTGATTGTATCCTGAAAATCCGTCCATGAAGGAGAACACCGAGAACTGAGCCGTATTATCAACCAATACCTTGCCGTCTTTCTTAGGCACAGGTACAATATTAGCAACCCACGGCAGGTAACTAGTCACAGCAAGGAACCCGGCGTCCCATTTCTTTTGCACCTCTTCTTTGATCTTCATTGCCATGTCTGGGCGAGTACGGCGTAGCTTCTGTTTAACTAGTGGGCAGTCTTCTCTTAAAGGTAGCTTGTGCATAACAATATCGGTGTCCAACCCCGACATATCCTGATAAGACCAAGCAAACACATCCACATATTCCCGAAGCAAGTCAATCAGTTGCTCTTTCACTGAGTCTTGTAAGCAAGCCCCGATCTTAACCTCTTTCACATCTTTATCCGTACCAAGATTAATCGTTTCGACCTCCTCCTGGTGAGAAGTGATAGCCTTCTCCTCTTGCCTTAACAACCTGGCTAGCTCTTCAGGAAGCTCATAATCTTCTTCAACCCCTTCATCAGCTTGATTGATTGGATTGTCAAAGTCATACGAAGCCATAGCTGTGCTGTTGTCGGTGCAGTCTGAAAGGCACTCTCTGCAAGGGTTTAGATTGTTCATTTTAGTGATTGATTTTAATCTTGTTTAGAAAAGTGAAATAAAGTTGTCATTTTGAAAACATTGCCATTTTATTTTTGTACAAAAAGAAAAAAATGAAAAACAGTGAGCAGAAAACAAAAAGACTCATTTGCCAAAGACGTCCGATATTCATTGATTGATCTGTTTGCACAAAAATTACAAAGATGGCCCGATTACAAAATGAGTCTTGTCATCTTGGGCAAGATGCAAGACTTGATGCATGCTTAAAATATACAGGAAATAATAATTACTCTGCAGGAGTAACCCTTATAATTTCCTGGGAAGACCAGTTTGAGATACGGCTCCCCGGGATCCTTGGACGTATCCAGCTCTCCAGGTTGCATTCATCTTCCGACTCATCTTCCAAATTGTTTACTGCCCCAGGGGTGAGCATCCCCCGCTAACAAAACTGGGCTTCTTAGCAGCCTCTGATTGATCTTGTTGAGTTGGTTTGTAACCCAACCCAAATCTGTCCTCCTTCTTCTCCACAGGCAACAGCTTGCCCTAGCCTTGGGCAGTCCCCTCTTCAACAACCTTCCTGGCTTGCTGATAAGATGTCATGGAAGTCCCAAGTACAGCAGATGCTTCATTAATGTTCAGGGCTTCAAATCCCTGGCTCATGGTTTCATGGATCTCTCCATCCATCTCAATGTATTTGTACGTAGCCAGGTGGCTAACAAAAATATCTTCTTCACCACAAATGGTGATGATTTGGCCCTCCCACTCGAATTTCAGCTTCTGGTGAAGGGTAGACGTAACTGCTCCAGCGGCATGGATCCAAGGTCTACCCAACAAACAGCTATAGGCCGGCTGAATGTCCATCACATAGAAGGTAATTTTGAAGGTCTGCGGGCCAATCATCACAGGAAGATCAATCTCTCCTAGCACTGATCTCTTAGAGCCATCAAATGCTCTCACCACCAAATTACTTGGGCGCAATGCCAAGCCATCATACTCCAGCTTCACCAAGGCTTTCTTTGGTAAAACATTGAGTGAAGACCCAGTGTCTACCAGTACATGTGATAGAATAACACCCTTGCATTCTAGAGTGATGTGTAAAGCCTTGTTATGGTTACGTCCCTCAGTTGTTAAATCAGCATTGGTAAAACCCAGTCCATGACTGGTGTTGCATTTGCTACCACGGTTTCCAGCTGATTAACGGTGATCTCTTCTGGCACATATGCTGCGTGCAGGACTTTTAGTAATGCATTCCGGTGAGCTTCGGAAAACATGAGCAGGGATAATATGGAGATCTTTGAGGGAGTTTGGTGAAGCTGATCCACCACTTTGTAATCACTTTTCTTTATAATTCTCATAAACTCGTCTACATCCTGTTCAAAAGATGTCTTCTGAGTTTCTTTGACAGTTGGTTCTTCCACCACCACACTCTTTCCTTTTGCCCTGGAAGCAGCTTCTGCTTCAGCATTAGGTCTTTGTGCTTGCGAGGCAAAAAGACGTCCGCTTCTGGTGAAGCCTCCGCCTCCCCCGATATTATCAATTTGTGGAGAGGAAGTTGAAGAGTCCAAAGTGATTTTCTCCCCTTTGCAGTAAAGGTCAGAGCCATAATGCCAAGGGATGGCATTACTGCTTTCATATGGAACGGGCCCAGGCACCGTGATGGTAACTGGACTGACTGCAGCAGAGGAGGGTGTTGAAGTAGCGTGCGGATCGTAGTAGATGGTAACTGGTGACCTGGCAGGACATGCCACTGTTTGTTGTTGAAGATTGTTGTTAGGAGGAACATATGACGGATCATAATAAATGGTGACTGCTGAGATGTCTGTTGGCGTTGTAGAAGATTCTGAATAAAGGGGCGCTGATGTTGTAGAAGAGATGGTTGCTGATATTTGGTTTGTTGAAGTGATAGATGAAGCATTTGTTGATGAGATTGAAGAATTGTTTGGAATAATTGTTGTTGCAGTTGTAGGAGACTCAGGAATTATCGTCAGAGAGATTGCTGGATTTGAAGGTGTTGATGTTGTGATTTGAAGTAGGCCACTCTGGATAAGACCGTCTATGCCGCTTCTCAAGTTATCACACCCATTTACCGAAATGTTGCAATAACCGCACCCGATCTCACACCCGGGGAACATCTGGCATTCTAAGAGCTGAGCTTTAATCTCTACCAGGGGTGTCCGAATCTGCCCAACACTGGTTATTAAGAAAGACGGCTTATCTTCCTCAATAACATTAATTCTCGGTCCTCCATGGTTGGGCATGGGATTCTTGTTGACATTTGGCGGGGGTGCAAAGTTTAGAGCTTTAGAATCTACCAAGTCTTGTACCTTCATTTGTAGAGCCCTACACTTCTCTGTACTGTGGTCAGGTGCGTTGGAGTGAAAAGCACATCTGGCGTTGGCGTCATAATTTCTTGGCATACTGGAAGGATCTGGTGGTGCCAACGTCCTTAACTCAACCAAGTTGAGCTTCAGGAGCTGTGGCAACAAAGCGGCATAAGGCATAGGGATTGGATCAATCACCCTGTTGGCCTGAGACGGTCTCTGCTGAAAAGGTCTTTGTTGATTGTTGCTGTTGCTGTTGTTATAGTTCCTCTGAGGCGGATATTGAACTTGTTGCTGGTAGTGGGGTTGTTGTTGTGGTTGATATGCTGGTTGTTGAGGAATTGGAGCGGGAATAGTGACAGCTGCCACTGACCTATGAACATACTGTGGTCTGCCCCTGTTGGCCTGAATAGCATTAGTCTCTCCGGTTCTTCTTGGGCCTACAAAAGGCTTTCTGGGGTTGCCGGACGAGCTCGCACCATTGTCAGAAATCTTGCCCATCTTTAATAGGCTTTCAATCCTTTCTCCAACTACGACTACGTCAGCGAAGCTGGTGGAAGAAAAGGCAGCTAGCCTGTCAATATATGTCCCTTGAAGGGTATTCATAAACATGTCGGCCATTTCCCTTTCCGACATGGGTGGATGGACAGCAGCAGCAAGCTGTCTCCACCTCTGGGCGTATTCCCGAAAGCTTTCTCTGGATGATTGAGACATTCCCATCAGGAGGGTCCTGTTAGGAGCCATATCCAAGTTGTACTGGTACTGTCTGATGAAGGCCTCAGCCAGGTCCTTCCAGCACCTGATGGTTGCTCTGGTCAAGTGGGAGTACCATTCCCTTGAAGCCCCTGTTAAACTGTCTTCGAAATAAAACATCCACAGTTTTTCATCCATGGTGTATGCCTTCAGCCTCCCTAGGAAGGATTGCAAGTGGGTTCGTGGACAGGAAGTTCCGTTGTACTTCTCGAAGCACGGGGGTTTAAACTTGTGGGGAATCCTTACCCCGTCCACTAAACCCATGTCCATGACATCAAAGCCCAGGGAATTCTGAGACTCCAAAGATCTCAATTTCTCAGCAATTTCATCAAGCCTTCTGTCATAGGCTTCATCCCCAGCTCCCATTACAGTGAATTGATCCTCTTGGGGGTCTTCTTGTAATACTCTGCCCGCAGTAGCATTCCCTTGCACATTAGCAGGGATGTTGATCTCTGGATGAAGGTGGGGCCCATACACAGGTGGATTAACATGAGGCTGAACCCTCTCATTGTTGCTCGTTCCTCCAGTCCCTAGATGGGGTTCCTCCTGGGTCTGCCTTTCTACCAATGCCCTTAATCTCTCTTGGATTTGAGCCAAGCCATTCATCACTTCCATGAACTGGGTCATCTGGTTTCTCATTTCTAGCCTCTCATTGGCCATTTGAGTCCTGACTTCCGTAAGGTATTGCTGTACTTGGTCCATTTGTATACCCGGAAGGTTGTTGCGAGTGGGATATCTGTGCGGACGGTTGAGTGGGAACACCCGACGGCGAGCAATAGTTCATGAATCACAACAGAGTTAGTAACAAACCAAAACAAAACCTACAAAACAAAACAAAAGTTAGTATGCAATGCAGTATGCTTATTTGTATCCAAGGTATCCGGCTTGGCACTTGGTTTTGACCTTTCCAGACCCCTGAGGAAGATGCTTTGATGTTGCTTGAGAGAAAAAAAGAACTCAGATGAAACAAACTAACAGATACATTACAAATGGTGAATAATACATAGTTTGTTTTTACAACACATGCCCCTGAGGGGTCAAAATACAACATAAAAAAGAAAAGTACATGAAATGAAAGCAACAACAAGCAAAAGTCAGACACCAAGACTAAACTCATCCTCCTTAACTTCCTTCAGAAGTGCCTCAGTTACAGGGTCAGTTGGATGCTCTGTGAGGTTCCTGATAAGAAGATTCCTGGTGGTGATAGCAGTGGTCAACCTCTTGTGCTTGTCCTGGTCCTTTGACCTCTTCACACCAGCCCTGAGCTTCAATTCTGAGATCTCCTTCTGGGCTGCTAGCAGGGCTTCCTGTTGCTCCATTGCATTAGCTTCCAACTGCTCAATTTTGTCCTGAGTTCTCTTATCTTCTTGAGTGTGAGCTTCAGTGATCCTGACCCACCTAGCTTGACTTTCTTTTAGATAGAGATCAGTCCTAGCCTTCTGAAACTGGGCCTCTTTACAGGCATTCTTCAAAATCTGCTCCCCAGCTCTTGACTTCTTGATGTAGTCCTCTGACTTCTCAATCCGGGCTAGATGCTCCACTTTTAGCTTTTCTAACCTCTCAATGTCTAGACGACCATCACTCCTCTCCCAGAGGGTCTTCTGCAGAGCCTGAGTCAGATTCTCATTCCTCTCTTTCAGTTTCTCAAACTCTTCCAGGCTGACATTGGCTGGAGGAGGTGCTGTGGATGGTCCAGGTGCATCCTCAATGGTGAAGGGCATCCCAGAAATTTGAGCCCTGGCATGAGACCACTCATAATACTGAGCTGAGGCCACATTGTTGCATCTCCCAAGAATGGCCATCCCTTTGGTCTGGATGTTGTCCCAAGCCCAGGATGCTTGCGTGACAACAGCTAGATTAGGCTTGATTTCACAATAAAGGGTTTCAGCCAAGTCTTGTACTCTAGGAGGGTGGACCAATGCATATCCCAATTGTCTTTTGAATAGCAGAGGGTTGTAGTTGATGCAACCCTTCACCCCTATCAGAGGTACATTGGGGAACTGCCCACAACTAGTAATGATGTCCCTGCCCTTGGTGCTCTGGGTGCACCATCTGATGTCATCTGAGGTTAAAGCAACAAGCCTCCTAGCCCAATTCTTCTGTTGGTGAGGATTCAAGAATGCATCAGTCTTGGGCAAGTGTTTGAGAAGCCAGGTACGGAACAGGGGAGCATAGCATCTCACCAATCTTCCTCTTTGCTTTTCATTCCTTTGGTGAACAGAGTAGTAGAAATCTCCCAGTAAGGTGGGCACTGGGTTCCTCAGAATGAAAAGATGAATGGCATTCTTGCTAATAAACTTAGGCTCATCTGCAAATAATATAACCCCATATATGCTGAGGGCTAATAATGCACTGACTGCCTTCCATTCTCCTAAGGAGGCCTTCAGGATAGCCTGAGAAGTCAAGAAATCCAAGTGTAGACCAGAGATTCCAGCTTTTGTTGTCATGTTCTGCTCAATCAGTATAGGTTCCAGATACAGTGCTCTTGCCACTTCTTCATTACTGGGAAAAGCCATCTCAGGGTTGAAGGGGACACCACCCCTGACAGGTACACCAATCAGTGATGAATACTCCTCCAACAGAGGTCCCAACTGAAAATTCTGAAAGGTGAAGCATCTCAAAGGAGGGTCATAGAACTGTAGGCAAGTGTGAATCAAGCTCCTCTGAGAAGGGTCCAAATCTAAAACCACATCAAGGATGCCTCCATAATGTTCTCTGAATAGTGGTATATGGTCTGGAGTGATAAGGGCCTGGACCTTCCTGATGCCAGTCAGCTCAGGCTCAAAGAAATGATATGAGATGTTGCTCTTCTTGGGTGCCATGTTTGCTGATGAAGAGCTGAGACAGATGTTGATGATGGAGACCAACACTGGGGATGAGCCACTGATAGGCTGATACTGGTGATGCAGGTGACTGAAGCAGGTAGCTGATGAAGATAGCTGAAGCAGATACTGATGAACAGGGATCTATGAAGGGGTCAAAAACCAAGCTAGATATAGTGTGGATACCCTGAAAAACAAATAAGCAAATGTTAAATGATGCAATGATTATGTATGCAAATGATATGAAAGGGTTTGTGATCAAGCTGGATCTGATTACTGCCTTGGTATAAGTCCATGTATGTCTAAGAAGTCCAGATGGAGGTTCATAAGTCCAGTAACCAAGGTGGAGGACTCAAATAAAGAGTCACATATCCAGGGTTAAATCACAAGAACTGTTCCAAAGTGAAGCATTCTCAAACATAATAAGTATCAGGGTATAATGTGGCCAATGGTTCCTGCAAACCTGTAAACAACCCAACCCCCTCACAGGTGGTGTTCTAAAACAAGGATCCTCAGACTTGGATCAGTTATGAGAAGTGTAAACACTTCTAACCCGGAGGTACAATGTTTACAATAACCATAAAAGATCCTCCTCTAATTCACCTCAGTTTCTGAAGGTCATAATAAAGGTCATCCAGACTTAGCAGGCTTCCCAGATAGCCCTAGCACTACAGGAGATCTGTAGCACAGAGTTCTCAAGAAGAAACCCATATCTGAACCGTGTTTCATATTCCTGCACCAGACCGAAATGGAATGGGAAAGAACATGAAACACTCTAGCCTAGGTGTCACTCAGGTCCCAGGTATAGGACCTCAATCTCTCAATAGAACCCCACCCACCAAGACAGAAAACAGATCCAGCCAGATAACAGTATGACAGTATGATGTATATAAAGCTGTAAAGAAAGCAATAAATAACTGTACATAAAGCAGAAATAAATACAAATATACAAACACAAATAGCACATAACACCCCAGTAAACACAAATCAAACAAGCGCTAGGAGGAACCCACAAAAAGAACCAGAAGCCCTGGTTACAATATAAGGGTCCCCAGCAGAGTCGCCAAGCTGTCGCTCCCAATAGATGAGGCTAACTCAAATAAGGTACAGACGCGAACGGTCGGCGAAAGGATGAAATGAAAAGAGTTGCCAGCTAGGCATTTTTATCCCGGAGGAAAGGTAATGCTGCATAAACCTAGAAAGATATGGATAAGACGGTTGCGAACCAGAGAGACTGAGAAAGGGGGTTGGTTATATCCTGGGAAGGTATTAGCACCCAGATTGTCCGCCGTACTCGACGGGATCCACGCTTAAAAGATTTGTGTTTTAAAGGGGTAGTGTCAGTGCAATCTGTGTATCAAAGCTAAAAAGAATGCAAGTGTCAGTGTAAAAGAAATGTGAGGTGTATAAAGAAGTGTCAGTGTAAAAGAAATGTGAGGTGTATAAAGAAGTGTCAGTGTAAAAGAAATGTGAGGTGTATAAAGAAGTGTCAGTGTAAGAACAAGAATGAAATTCTCAAGATCACGAGGCTAAAAGAATAAGGCTGAACAGAGGGGGAATATACAAAGACTTATGTTCGATAACTGTTAAGTTATGCCTACGTATCCTCTCGTGCAATGAGGAAGTCAGAACACCGTAGTTCGACCCAAAGAGACTGAAAGATGAATTGACCTGTGAACTGCTTGCTTGCCTATGCTCAAGTGTATGACCTGTCTGGCTCAGGTGCAAACTGTCTTGCATTAGACGGAAGAAGCGAGTTCTCGTTTGTGAGTGAAGATGATGAGAAAAGAATCCCAAAGGAGACGATTATTGTTTGTTTTTGATGTTTCAATCTTTTATTGCTTTTGGAAATGTGCCATAAGTTAATGAGCTTAAGCCTAGACCAATGGGTTAGTAAACTCATCACATCCTCCCTCTGATTAGGGGTAATGAGAATACCTTAAGTGTGAAGTCAGCATCTCACACTTAATTGCCATGGTGTAGGATTAAGATCATTAACCTACTTGTGATTATTTAGATGTTTTTTGGTGTTTTTGTTTAGTGTTAAGTAATGAGTTTAAGCCATAATCAAGGATTTAATGAACTCATTACACCATCCTAATAGAAGGATAATAGATGAGAACATTTAAGCTGAGAAAGACTCCTCAACTTAACCCATGATTAGGGATTAACCTCATGACAAAACAAAGCCTATGTTAAGTGGATTTTAGTTAATGATAAGATGAAGAAGTGATTTTTATGGTTTGTAAGACAACTTGAGGGGGACTTGTCCATTAACACTAGGGTTAGTCCTTCTTAACCAATTAAGGAAGAATTAGAACCCTAATGCAAGGCCCAAGGTGCAAGCTTGATGTCTTGATGATTATTAAGTGAATTTATTAAAGGATTTAAACACATTAAGGGTTTAACACTTAGGATTAAAGTTATACACTCCATCCTAATAGAAGGATGCATGCATAAGCTTAATCACAAAGCCTTAAAGCCTTTAGGGTTTAGTCCTTGACTATGAGATGAGAAGAGAAGACTCAATGATGACACAAAGGTAAAAGCTAAGTGGGGGACTAATCAAACCCTAATTATTGTCATGCTTGGCCATTCCTAGGGTTTGTGAGGTTTACAAGAAGAATCTTCAAAGAAACACCAAGGAGAGAAACAGATGAAAGGAACAAAGAGAAGCAAAACAACTTGCTTCACTTAAGAATTCAAGTTGCTTGAAGAAAGAAGGTGAGATGAACAAGAATGAGCAAGCTCAATCCAATACACAGGCAAAAATTCAGCAATGATGCATAAGAGAGATGAAAAGAGATTGTGAGAAGTGAAGGCAAATTCACTTCTCAATACAACTTACCACCTGAAAAGTTAGTAAAGAAATGCAATGCAATGCAAAATGAGATGCAATGTAATGATGCAAACCAAAACCAGAAGCATTAGTATGATGTTAATGATGCTAAGAGATGGTGCACATATGAGGCAAGGCATGGGAATGATCATACAAACATATGGATGCAAGAGAAGCATGCTTAGAAACATGAACATACATGAAAAGTTATGGAATGCAAATGACATACAACATGGAAAATGAAAGATGCAATGATCAAACATGATTCTAATATGTCCTAAGATGTATTATGAATCAAATGGATGCACAAAATGTCATGGCAAGTCATGGTATGCAAACAAATGAAAGATGGATGCAAATGAAAGCCCAAATTAGGGTTTATGATCAATGCACAAAACAAAAATCAAAACCATAAGCAAACATCATGATAAAAAATTGAAAATGCATTCAAAGGAACCCTAAACCAATACAAATTCACTGCCCAAAGGAGAGGACCCAAATCTTAACCTAGTGTAAGTCATGAATTTCCTAAGTTGGCTAGGGTTTTAAGGTACCTTGTCAAGAAAAATGTCAAACAAATAGGAAATGCAAGATCAATTCATGCCAATTTAATCCAACAAACTACATGCTAAACAAGATGCAATGCAAAAAGAATCATTGTCCAACTCTTAAAGGCTAGGCAGAAATGAATTTTTGAAGATTGGATCAAAATAATGCCTTGAAATGAAATTAATTCCATTGAAAATTGTCAAAAGACATCAAGATCAAAAAAGAAATTTGCTTTGAGAGTTGGACAATATTTCTAAATGATTTTAAATGTTTCATGAATTTTTTTGTGATTTTTAAATACCTAAAAGTATTTTTAATTAATTAATTCTCATTAATCAATTAAAAATAAACTTTTAAATGATTTAAAAATAAATTTTAATGCAAAAAACAAAAATAAAAATGTTTTTGGTTTCTGAAAATTAATAAAAGCTTGAATAAAAATTTTCAGAATTTTTCAATGATTTTTACTATTTTTAAATAAATGGACAAAAAAAAAGAATTTAAATGAAAATAAAATTGAATTTAATGGGAAGTAAGCAGGATCAAGGGCCAGCATTCAAACTGGACGCGCGGGAGTTGACTGCGCGCGTCATCCAGTGGCTGAGATTCAAACTTGACTAAGGCTGATTAATTAAATTAATTAAGTGGGATTAGGGCTAAGTGACAAATCTGGACCACACACACGCGCGAGAGGTTGACTTAGTCAACCAGATCAACGCTCCTCATTCAAACTTCATTTAATTACAAAATTAGGGCTAATGACTTTCAGACGACCGAAACAGTGGTTCCGGTCGTCTTCTCCGACGAGCCAAATCTCTAACTCTCTCTAAACTCCATGAAAATGAAATCTAATTGCCCAGAATCCATCCCCATTCAACACTGAATCAAAACCCCCAAACAAAAATCATTTTTCATTCATTAATCATGCAAATCGAAGCAAAACATTTTTAGGGCAGAAAGTTTCAGAGCAATCATACATCCTGGTTTTTCAACCATTTTCAAAAATAATCACATCCCCATGATCAGGGGAGCACATGGAATCGTTTAAGAACTTAAAATGGAGTTTCTGGAAAAAAGTTTGAGATTGCTACCTGAGATGGAATCTCCTGGTCCTGAGCTTTCTGGCCTTTCCTTTGCTGCAAGTCCACTCCTTTGAACCCTATGATGATGAAATGAAGCTTAGAAAGCTTTGAGGATGGTTGTTTTGTGAGATGGCAAAAGTTCTGTTCAAGGAGGGGTGGTGATCGTGTTTTTGTTTCAGTGACTTTCAGGCTGTTTTAGTGGTGGGTTTGTGATCAGTAGAACCTCTTAAGATCAATGGTGAAGTTTGTTTATGTGTTTGAAGGCTGTGCTGAGTGTTTCGAATGAAAATGCCAGTTGGATAGATTTTGATAACTATGGCTTGGAGTGTGTTTTAGCTTGAAGTGTGTGGTGTGTTATGCTGGCTTTGGTCCATGTATCAAAAGGTGATAGGTCAGAGAGTTGTTGGTGGCCTATGGTGATTGGTATGGGTCTTTGGCCAAAATGTCAACTTGATTTGTACTTGAGGTATGGGAAATGGTACAACTTGCTTTTTGGCTTGCTTTGGCTCAGCTTGAATCAAGGGAAGCTATGGAAAAGGTCTAGAGGCAATGCAGCAAGTGGTTTGTAGTTTGTTATAGGTTTTGCAAGTTTCACAAAGTTTGATTCCTTTGGGATTTCTTGAGGTTCAAGGCATGAAATGAGATGATTCTTTGGCCCATTCTGAATTTTAGAGGTCATGTGATCATGTTGTGAATAATTTGTACACATTTGAGGCCTTTAGAACACTTGATCATAGCATTTTGCAAAATGCCTCTTTGGTAGAAAACTTCAAATTTTGTGATTTTGGCCAACTTTGACAAGCCATAACTTTTGATCCAAAATGAATTAGGTCAATTTCTTGTACTTTTTGAAAAGGGAATGATCTATTCTACAACTTTCATGACCAAAGTTTTTCCATTTGAAGCATTTTTGAATCAAAAAGCAAGGGTTGAAAAAGTTTCCCAAAATGACAATTTTCCTTATAAGTCAACTTTCCCAAAAAGTCAACTTTGCAAATGACTTGAAATTCTCCCATTTTGTGAACTTATAACATCTTCAATGATCAAATAAAGATCATACATAATCAAAATGATGAAGAACACCCTTTGGTTGGGTCATTGGGGGCCTCAGATGCCCTGATTTTGCACTGACTTGTTCAAAAAGTCAACTCTTGATCAGATGACTTCCCTATGGAATTTCTTCATGAAAATTGACATGCATGCTCCCTATACCATATAGAGACCAATAGAAACAGGAATGACCAAAAAATTTGGAGTTATGGCCTTTGAAACCAAAACCCTAATTCTAGGTCATCTATGTAGTTAAACCTGGCCCTGCTTCCATGCCATTCTCAGTTCTTGTGATTTTTTGACATTCTTGACTTTGAGAGGATATAATGTGATGCTTGAACACACATGGACCCCTTTGAAGTGATTTCTGATCTTTGGAGTGGCTCAAATGGCCCAGGGATGGCTCAGATCACAAACCCTAGATGCAGATGACTTAAAATTAATGCAGTGAATCAAAAATGCAATATGAGATGCTATGATTGAATTTATGCATATGCTAAGATCATAAGCCATGGTGTGAATGGGTGAGGGCAAATTTGGGGTGTTTACAGTAATGCTTTAACCGTAATATTATCTATTACCTTAACTTCATCCATCGATATCACATGTGACGGATTCAGAACATACTTCCGAAGCTGTGAAACATGTAACACATCATGCAAATTGGACAATATCGGTGGTAATGCCACTCTATAAGCAACAGGTTCAACTCTCGTCGAAATTTGATATAGACCAATAAATTTAGGAGTAAGCTTTCTCAACTTCAAAGCTCGTCCAACACCGGTTACCAGGGTAACTCTAAAAAACACATGGTCTCCTTCCTGAAACTCAAGATCTTTCCTTCTCTTGTCATGATAACTCTTCTACCTACTCTGTGAAGTTATCATCTTATCTTGAATCAAAGTCACCATCTCAGTAGTCTGTTGCATAATATCAGGTCCAAGTACCACACCTTCACCTGACTCTTGCCAACAAAAAGGTCTCCGAAATCTTTGACCATACAAAGTTTCAAATGGTGCCATTCTAATACTGGAATGATAGCTGTTATTATAAGTAAAATAGATCAACAACAAGTGACTATCCCAAGCACCTCCTTGTTCTAGCACACAAGCCCTCAACAAATCTTCCAAAGATTGTATCGTCCTCTCTGTCTATCCATCAGTCTGAGGATGATAAGAAGAACTCAACTTCAACTTCGAACCCAATGCCTCTTACAAACTCTCACAAAATCTCGAAGTAAATTGCATATCTCTATCCGACATAATACTCAAAGCTATCACATGCAACTTCACAATTACACCGACATATAACTCTGCCAATCTCTGCAAAGAATAAGTAATACCAGTTTGAATAAAATGTGTTGGTTTAGTCAACCTATCAACGATTACCCAAATGGCATCATGCCCTCTCGGTGTAGTAGGTAACCCCGTAACAAAGTCCACTGATATACTATCCCATTTCCACTTGGGAATATCCAACGGTTGCATCAGACCAGCAGGTTTTTGATGTTCCACTTTTGACTTCTGACAAGTCAAACATGCATAAACAAACTAAGCCACGTCACGCTTCATACCGGGCCACCAAAATATCTTCTTTAAATCCTGATACATTTTCATCGCTCCTGGATGAATACTCAAATCACTTTTATGCCCTTCTTCAAGAATCATTATATTTAATTCAAGGTCATCAGGAATACAAATATGATCCTGAAATCTAAGTACTCCCTGTTCATCAACTCGAAACTCATTATTTCCAACTTGTTCATCATTAACCATCAAGTCCACCAATTTCACATCTGACTTCTGACTCTCCTGAATACGATCAAGAAAATCATTATTAACCTTCAGCGTTCCAAACAACACATTATGAGGTGCTTGTTCACAAACCAAACTCATATCTCTGAATTGTTCAATCAACTCCAACTCTCTAGCCATAATAATCAACATATGCAATATCTTCCAACTCAAGGCATCAGCTACAACATTAGTGTAATACCCCGTATTTTAATTAAATGCTCTGGATAATATTAATTAATATTAATAGGGTTCCAGTGTACTCTAAGAGTTTTCAATTAAAATAATTAGAGAAACCGACGAACTTAAATTAATTAATTAGTATTATCTAACTCAGAGTTTTTATTAAATATTTGACTCAGAGACATTTTTGGATACTCTCAATTTGGACCAGTTAGTGTTACTAACTGATAGATATTGTTGTATTTGTTATAAGAAGGAAAAAGAAAAGAAAGAAAATAAAGAAAAGAAAGAAAAGGGAGAAGAGAAATAAGAATGAAAAACTAGAAGAGAGGAAGAAGCTATTGGAATAAGAAAAAGCTCATGGAAGAGTTTTCTATCATTTCTTCATCATCTTCATCAAACTCCTCGTCGATTGCAAGATGGGTTCTAGATAGAAACTTTTGTTTTAGAATTTTGAAATTCAAGAGTTTTAGGTTAGAAATTATTAATATGATAATCGAAGTTTGTAAAAGATAAAATGTTCAAATAATCTGGTAGAATAGTCGGTTTATATGTATGTTTAACCTTCTGAGATTGTTTGGATGAACCATTGCATTTTGTGTGAGAAAATGGAGCTTTTGACATGAAAAACACAGCTTTTTACTGCTACTGATTGTCGTTAACCGGTTAACCCAAGGCGTTAACCGGTTAAAGGGACCCTAATGCGTTAAAGGAAGTGGAAAACCAGACTGTTTAACCGGTGAACCCAGGGCGTTAACAGGTTAACACTGTAAGCTGAGAAAAAAATATTACTTTTGAAATACTTTGGAAATTCATAACTTCTTCATCCTTTATCCGTTCTTTATACCGATTGGAAGCTAAAAATATGTTCTATCTAATGTGACTTAAAAATAATATTTTGAGCCGACTTTTACCCGACTTTACTAATTAACCGTAATTATGTTAATTAGAGAATTGTGGTATTAATCGATTTGTGGAATTTATGTTAATCATGAAGATTGAGTGAGAGTAGAGACAATGAGATTATTGTGGGATTAGTTTAATTGTGATAATTAAATTAAGATGATAGATTATATGATTGAGAATTATATAATTAAAAGCATCAAGAATGGAGAAAGAGTGAGGAAACCTTACCATAAACCAATAGTGTGGCCTAGTAATGTAACTAGAAATTGTTAGATGGTATGACTTGTAACAATCTTAAGATTTACCCTAGGTTGTTGCGAAACTGTTGGCGTGTGTAACACCCCAAATTTTTCTCTCTTATTTATTAACAACCTCGAGCAGTTTGAATTTCATTCCTGCATCATTCCGCATATCATTGCATCGCGTTTGAAAAATAAATAAAAATATAATAGAGCATAAACCATTTGCATGTGCATGAAGCATGTGATTGGGTAAAGGTTGTCACTATTTGGAGCTCAAGAGAAGAAAATATCACAAAGAAAATAATACAAGACTATTCCATGGGAAAAGCCTTTCAAAAAGCAAGGAATTAGGATTTTGGTACCGTTAACCAGTTAACGGTGGCGAATTTTGGAATTGTTTGAAAGTTAGTTGGTGTTCTTCCTTTCCCTACACATTTCCCTTCATTCTTTCCCTTGAATTCTTTCCACTACACGCCACCTCATCAGCTTGGATTGTTCTACCATGTTCTACCACCTTCTAGAGTATTCCAAGGAATATTCTCACTCCAACCCTAACCCTAACTAACTATAACCCTAGTTCCAAACGTAAACCTAACTCCATTCCCAAGCCTCATGCCAAGCCTATGCATTATATAAACCTAAATCATCCCAAATCTAAAGGGTTCCTTCTCATAATTTCACAATTCTCACTTCTAGAATCACTTTTCTCTCACTTTTCCTCCATTTTCACCAAAGAAGCTTTTTCAAAGAAGCTCTTCAAGTTTCACATTGAAACTTGAAGATCTTAAAACCTAGCCTCCATTCTCCATTGATTTGTGAATTATGGAAGAAGAAGCTACTGGTTTTTGGTGAGATTTCGGCTTATCGGAAGTGCAAGAATTCTCAAGCATCAAGAACAAATTGCATTTATTTTGCATTCGCGGATTCTTCGGATTTCTCTTCGCTCGAGCTCCAATCTTTGCAACATTTACGGAAGCACTCCTCCGCTTCGTAGGTTGGTGATCCAAAACCATTCTTGCTTTAAGTTATTCTCTCCATCTCGCCTTAGACGACATTCTCCGCATGATTATTGATTGTGATTGCATTGTATCGATTGATTTCACTTCTGTTGCATTTTGTACGTTTTGATTGTTTGTAGCTAGATCCGTAGCTCAATTTAGGTTCTACTAGGTGTTAGAATGCCCTTCTAGGAGTAACATTAGTGTTAACATGTTCCTAGGTGTGTTGGAGATCATTAGAAGTAAGTTTGTGGCCAAAAGCACTTATTTCTAAACTTTTTTTTCACACTCTGTTCAGTGTTAACTGGTTAACGCGTGCGTTTTGGCCACAAAATGGTGCTGTTTTAGGCCTGTTAACCGGCTAACTATTCTGTTAACTGGTTAACGCTGTAGAAACTTGGTTTTTTAGCTAGTTTGATTGCTTAAACTTGATTCCTTGTGCCTCTAATCCCCATACATATTTAGGCATTGATTTTAGGGAATTTTTAGGTCCATTTTCAGTACCTCATTCCCTCATTTCGAGTCGTTTCAACATGCTTCCGTATCCTTTGCATATTTTGCATTCTACTTGTTAATTGTGCCTAATTGACTTGTAAATCATTGTTTCCATGTTCAAGCCTTTCATTTAGCATGCTTACACGTGTTTAACATTCTGTTTTGACTTAATCTCCATGATCCATAATCATTGGCATGACTCATAATTGCATTACATGATGTATGTTGCATTTCACTTAATAATGTGCATGTTCTTGCATTCTTGCATGTTTTCATCCTTGATCCATTTGCATATCAACCAATTCTGATTTTTGTATCAAAATTCATGTCATTTTGTTGACTTAGGTTTAGGCATATTCATATCCATCATGTTTAGGTGCTATATGTGTTGCATATTTGTTGCATAATTGAGCATTTGGTGCATTCTTGCTTAAACCCTCATAAAAAAAATAATATTCATTTAATCATGTGTTATGATGCATTTTGATCATGTTGCATGTAAATTGTGCATTTATCATTGATTTTGTGCACAATTAAAAAAATGAGTCAAATCTGCCTTGTTTTTCATAGTTGTGGTGTGAAGCAATATCTGTTAAATGTGTGTTGTTTGTTGCTTGTTCATACTTTTTACACCTATTTTTGCATGCTGTCTGTTAGCTGCAGTAGGCTGTTTGTGTTGTGCAGTATTTTCATAGCTATTTGTGCATTTGAGAGCTGTAAAAAGCTGCTGGATTTTAGCTTAACATTACTTTTAAACCTCTTTAGACTAAGGATTGAGTCTAATTTAGGTCCTAGTTACCTTAGGAATTATTTGGTATGTGTTTTCCTCATTCCTTTTTATCAAATGCAATATTAACCTTTGTTTTGTAGGGAGGTTGACGTATGTTTCCTTCAACTTATTCTTTTACTTCCTTTATGAATTTAATTTGCATTTAATTCCATTACCTTTCATACTTGTGTTTAGTAGGATTTCCCCTCTTGTGTAGAATCAACTTAACTTCATTAGGAAGTAAGTTGCATTCTGATCCTCCTTTCTTCTTTTCCTTCGCATTAGGATTAGAAAGCCACACTAACCATTAGATTCTCCTTTAGTATTGAATAAAGCAACTTAGGGTTGGTTTTAGTCCCCCTTAGTTTTGTCCTTTTCTGATTTGAGTCCTCTTTCTCACCTCAAAAGATAAACAATAAAACACCTAATAAATTCCAAAAACAAAACAACAAAGCACGTCTCATAAATTACAACAAACAAAGACATCGCGTCTTCTCTTCTCATCTCATACTTTTTGCGGATGTATACGACTTACCTCGACAGTTCAAACAGTGATACAGTAAACGCCCTCGAGTCAGAGCCGACAACACCTGAGCTAGAGCTATGGTAACGTCATCCTAAAAAACACACACAAAGTTCCCACCTTAGTTAGGTGAACTACGTCGACTCTGATTCTTATTTTCCCGATGAGGTACGTAGGCAACGGGGTAGGGCCCGTGCGAGCACATTCTTTATTTTCCCTACATTTCCCCTTTTTTTTCTTTCCATTATCTTTTTTTCAGTTCCCTTCCATTCCACTTAGCAATTATTTTTGTTCAGCAGCATCTTATTTCTCACCCTTCGAAACAGGCAAACAAGTGTGGATCCCGTCGGGTACGGTGGACGGTCTGGGGTGCTAATACCTTCCCAGGTTGTAACCGACTCCCGAACCCAGATCTTTGGTTCACAAGACCTTGTCCTTTCCTTCATCCTCAGGTTTGTGGAGCATTACCTTTCCCATTCATTCGGGATAAAAATTCCTGGATGACGACTCTACCTTTTCCGCGCCACTTTCGCGTTTGTATTAGGATGAAAATCCGGGGAGCGACAGCTGGCGACTCTGGTGGGGATTGAACCCAAAATCTCTGGTTTCCCCTTAAAGAATCAATCCTAACGCTTGTCTGTTTTTGTTTCTTTGGATGTTTACCTGTTTGTTGCCGTGTGCTTTAGTTTAGCTTTACTGTTTTCTTATAGTTTTACTCTACAACTTTACTTTACAGCATTTATTTACAGTTTTCAGTATTTATTTCCATGCATCATATACTAGACTGTCTGGTTTGGCTTTTTTTTGTGGGATGAGGTTACTGTGAGATGAGCTCGGAACCGGAGCTCGAGTGCATCCTAGTACTTAGAGTGGAAAGTCATTTTGGCTTCACGAAATCTTGCTATGTTGGTAGTAGTGAGTTCCACGCCCAGCCTTGTGACCGTCTTGGGAATGTATTGATACCAGAATCTTTCTGGGGTAATACACAACCTCGATAGTTATGTGCAGTTGGGGACCGATCATTGAGAACCTTTGTGGAAACATCCCTCTCCAGTGATGGCAGTGGTAGACCACATTTGTTGGCAAACCCACTCGCATCCGAGGGCCCACTGGGAACTCACATAGGATAGTCTGGTTCTCTCATAAGAACCTAGTTAAGGCAAAAGTTTCGTATGATGATAACATTGTATCCCAAGGGATGAATGTGCTATTGTTTCTCGATTCAGTGCTTGAAGCTGGGGACCTATGAGGGATTCTTGTTTTCCCCAGACTCAACTGATACCTCCCTGGGTAGTAGATAATGCCAAACCGATTCCCTGATTTGGTCATGAGCCATTTCTCGAAAATGGTGAACATATTATTGCTATCCGGATTTGAGAGTCCGTGATGTTGACTCGTAGTAGCACACCCGTGAGATTGGGAGAGGTTTACAGGTTTGCAGGAACCCTGAAACTTCCAACATACCCGCTTTGCCAGCATTGTTCAGTATTATGATCAGGTTCTACATGGTCCTTTGGTTCTGAGATCTGGGATTTCGGTGGTACTGTTATCATGACTCTTCACTGGCCCATGATTGTCTTCTCAGCACCAACCTTAGACCAGTGATCGTCGGACCTCTGATCACATGCCAGTGCATTGCATAACATCCTCTGCATGCTTGCATTCCTAACACATGTTTACTCATTTGCAGGGTCGCATGTCGCATCCTCATATCATACAAATTTATTGGATGATTTGCATATTTTTCATTTTTACAGGTAATCCGGGCTTCCTAACTTATTCAACTTCAGGCAATATAGCTGGTCAACGGGTCTATCGGTATCCAACAAAAAGAAACCGAGTGAGAATGGATGAACGAATGCAGAATGATCTCAATGAGCTTCGATAGAGAATGGATCAGTTCATGGAAATGATGACCGACATTGCTCAGAATCAAGAGCGTCTCAGGTTGATGGTTGAGCAACCCCAGGAAAATGCTAATACCGGAACACCAACTGAGAATGTGGATCTGGGCACTGCCCGCAACAGAGGGCCCAATCCCAATAGGACAGCGGCTCGTAATGTGGTTTTAGAAGACACATAAGAAGACCAGTTCACTCTACAGGATGCTGATATGGGTAATATGAATGAGGTCAACATTCGAAGGTATGAAGAGCTGGCGAAGAAGATTAAAGCCATGAAATGTCAGAATTCCCTAGGCATCGATGTAACCAGTCTTGGGTTAGTTCCAGGAGTCAGAATCCCTCTTAAGTTCAAGGTGCCATCATTCGACAAGTACAACGGCAACACGTGCCCTAGAACTCACATCCAGGCTTATTTTGGAAGGATCTCGGCTCACACCGACGACAAGAAACTTTGTATGCATTTCTTCCAAGATAGTGTATCTGGAGCTTCGTTGAGTTGGTACATGAAGCTGAGCAGGGTCTCCATCCGATGCTGGAAAGATTTAGCCGAAGCTTTTCTCAAGCAATATCAATACAATATTGATATGTCTCCAAACCGCACCTAGTTGCAGAACTTGTCCCAAGGACCTAAGGAAAGCTTTAAGCAGTATGCCAAGAGGTGGCGTGAGCTGGCTGCACAGGTTCAACCTCCATTGCTCGACCGGAAAATGGCCGACATGTTTATGGGCACCTTGCAAGGTGCATACTTGGATCATCTGGCCGCTCTCCCGTCCATCGACTTTGCTGATATTGTCATCGCTGGAGAAAAGATAGAAAATTTCCCGAAGTTGGGAAAGATCTAGGATGCAAATAGTGCTGGTTCTTCTGGTGTGAAAAAGCCTTTTGGAAATGACCAAAGACGAAGAGAAGGAGAGACCAATGCTGTGTATAGGGGCCGAGACAGAGGTCGTTCTCAAGGTTACTACCAAAAAGCTGCAGTGACTATTACGCCACAGGTTCAACCACAACCTCAAGATCAGCAACAACAGACACAAAGACCAAATCAGGAAAGAACAAGAGCGAGGAACCGCATACTTGATCCTATCCCATCCCCATATGTTGTATTGCTTCCAGAGCTGCTAAAGTTGAACATGGTTGAGCTTCGTACCATGAGAGCTCCTTCTCCTGACAATCTACCTCCAAACTTTGATGCCAATGCCAGATGAGAATTCCATTCAGGAACCCAGGGGCACAGTATTGAGAAATGTTGGGCTTTTCAGACAAGGTACAATACTTAATTGACTCCAAGGCGGTCAATTTTGCTCCTAGTCGAAATGTACTCCAGAATTCGATGCCTAATCACAATGGAGCCGATGTCATGGTTGTTTTACTAGATTATCCATATTAAGCTGGAATCTTCAAGAAGCAAATAAAGCCATCAGTATTCAGATACTCTCAACAATGGCAACTGTTTGTTTGTTTTTCTTCAATTCATTGTCTTCCCTATTGAGGGGAACTACGTCGCTCTGATTCTTCACTGGTCATGGGTCAATAGAGATACGTAGGCAGAAGATTGTCAGGTCTTTCCGAGCAACCTTATGGGGAAATTTTACTCCCCAGCTTTACTCTTTCCCCAGAGACGTCTCGTGTCAGAGGCTCCAGGTCAAAATACTGAAGTGAAGAATGCTAGGTCCAGACGGAGTCAAGCCTCCTCAACTACGAAAAATTTCAATTTCTTTACTGCATTTCCATTTGTAGTTTCTTTGTTTGCAAAATAGTTGTATGCATGTATGAAATTTTTTTGATTTTGAATGTTGGCAATAATAAAAGTCACATGTTTTTCTTGAAGTAATTCATTTGCATCCACTTATAATTTTTTATGTGTATATTGCGATACCAATTGTCATGCTTAAACTCTATGAGGGAGAATGACAAAATAAAAACGCAAGAATCTCTAATTGTGTGCTCTCGAATAAGACCCTGTTGATGATGTACAAGCTTTGTTTCGAATCCCTAAGCACAAGAGATATAAGGGAGATAGACCCTCACCAAACCCTTTTGAGCATTGAAGTAGGAGTTTCTTTTCACACGAGAAAACCCTCACATGTAACCTAGGGGCAGGGTAGGTATCAGCTAGTTGGACCAAGCGTTCAAACTTTCATAAAGGAGTGTATTCGAGGGTCCATTACATTCCAAAAATGAGGCAGTCACGACCCTTTCAAAGCAATCAAGACAAGCAGTGTCATACGATTTGTTCAAAAAAAGATGATGAAAAATCCCGCTAAGTTGAAACTTGAAAACAAGCGACTTAGGCAAAAATTAGGGCATCCCGCTGGACTTTGCAATCAAAGATTCACAATAATCAGTCCAGGTATAATTTAAGGATAAACAAAATAATGCAAAAGCAAAAGACGAAAAGGATTACACAAGAAAGATCCTTAAGCGAACAAAGTCATGTGACACAAACACGAAAGAAGAAGGGGTGACTGACTCCAAACAATAACCTGATTGGTGCTTAAACTGTTAGCAGCAATGGTTCCTCGACCAACATGAAACCCTTATGAAAGGTGAGCGCTTGTGAAAATTAGCTGAACATAGGAATGGAGGACATCACAAAGAGGGATGGGTACAAATAACTTCGAGCCTATATCCTTTTTTTCTACAAAGCGTGAACAAGGCAACGATACAACCCTCAAAAGTCCTAACTAAAATAGGGTAATTTGAAAGCATACTACCACGAGATAGTGTTCCTGACTCCTATGAGTTGTGCTAAAAGACTTTTGTCGGTATTGCATGTGCATGCTTTCTTTCATTCAAAAATAATGTCGTATCTCAACTAGTGATTCGCTCACAAAGGTTTGTGACACCTTTTCAATAAAGACTTCAAGATTAACATGTGTCTTGCATTAGAATTTCCATTCTCAGAATAAGCATTTTCTGCTTGCATACATTTGTTTGACATCATAAGAAGTTCACATATGGAAATTCAGCCCAGAAGTTTAATTTTGCCAAGTTGAGAAGTCTAAAACTTCTGAAAGACAATCATGTCGAGGTGCACTTTTCCAGGAAACATCATTGAGTAAAGAATTTACCGACTAATTGTGGTAAGAGCCATTAAATCCCGGGCAGTTACGTCGAGTAATCTCTTTAAAATTCAGCCAAAATGGGGAAATCACCTCGAGATTCAAATCTCTCCCAGAGCAATTAGTCAAAGACTCGTACTGGGGCAATCCACCCCAATCGCCAGAGGATTCATTCTTTCCCGAAGGAAGATAATCGGAAGCTAAGAATACTAAGGCAATTATACTCCTGAAGAGTTTAAAGACACCAAGTCTTTTGTAAAATCCTCTTAAGGTAAAGCCGAGGCAAGAGCAAATTATCCCTAGCACGAAACAACGAGAAGTCTTACCTCCACAGCAGGACGTGTTTCAATTTTGTTATCCCTATCAGACAGATGGAAGTTATCCCCAATATAGTCGCCAAACTTTTCTTTAGCAGGTTCCTGGATCCTCTTTCCCAATAGATCTAGGGTGGATCATATTCTCCCAGCAGATCCCGGACGAATCATTCTCTTCCTCGACAAATCTCGAAGAGTTCCTTTATTCCAACAGATCCGTAGGGAAATTATCCCTAGCAAGAGTCGTCTTCCCGTAGTGAAGCACTTCTTACAAGAATTCAAGTATTCCCGGCAGTTAGCTGAACGGTTTCCTTCCCCACAGAGGTTTGGAAAATTCATGTAGACAGAGAGTTCTCCTCAGCAGAGCCTTGGTGAAGCCTTTCCCAAGCTAAGTCGAAAAGTTGCAGATCACCCAGCGGAGTCTTAGGGGTGAGATTCAATCCCCAAAAGTTGAGGCATCCCCTAGCAGGGCCTTCAAATCTAAAGTTCAATTTATTTTTGGCAAAGGTGATAAGTCGAGACAGACTAATCACACTCTTCTCCAGCAGAAATATCGGCAATCATTTGTATTCTCCACGGAGTCAACAAGGATTTGTTATTTCCGCGTCAGGAATTCCCTTTGTACTTATCCCCCAGTGTCATGGGGAATCATGTCATGCAGTTCAACATATGCGTGCTCAATCCAAGATTGATATCCAAAGTCCACCCGCATCGTGGCAACGTATCCAAAGTCCAACCGTAGATTGGCGAAAGTCCACCCGTAGGGTGGAAAATTCTTAAAGTCCAACCGCAGATTGGTGAAAGTCCATCCTCAGGGTGGCGAATCTTCAGAAGTTCCAATAGCTGAGCAGTGCGCCCCCGTAGTGTGGCGAAATATTGAAGTCTCCCGTAGTGAGCAAAAGTCTCCCGTAGGGAGCAGCAGCCCCCGTAGTGTGGCAAAGTATCAGAAGTCTCCCGTAGTGAGCAAAAGTCTCCCGTAGCAAGAAGCAGCCCTTGTAGTGTGGCGAAGTATCAGAAGTCTCCCGTAGCGAGAAAAAGTCTCTCGTAGTGAGCAAAAGTCTCCCATAGTGAGCAAAAGTCTCCCGTAGCGAGCAAAGGGCCCCTGTAATGTGGTGAAACAGAAGTCTCCTGTAGTGTGGCAAAAGTCCCCCGAAGTGTGGCAAAAGTCTCCCATAGCGAGCAAAAAAGTCTCACTTAATGAGCAGAAGTCTCTCGTAGCGAGCAAAGTGGCCCCGTAGAGTGGCAACGTATTGAAGTCCCCCGCAGTGTGGTAAAGCATTCAGAAGATCACCCGTTGTGTGACACATCATTAATAGCCCAACAAAAGTCCACCCATAGCTTGGCAAATCAGCAATCACCCAACTTTATTCCAAAGCATTCACCAGTTTACTACTCTTTACATCAGAGTTCTCCTCAAGCAGAGTTCAGATGGTTGAGTTTATTTCCCTTCTTCCACAGAGTTCAATTTTTCTAGTTGTTTCTAGTATTCAATCCCTGCATACTTCAAACGTCTGAAAGCGACTACTATCATCCATTCAAGTCTACAAAGATTGAATAGGGGCAGCTTTAACACCCCAAAATTTGCCTTCTTATTTATTATCAACCTCGAGCGGTTTGCACTTCATTCTCGCATCATTCCGTATATCATTGCATCGCGTTTGAAAAATAAATAAAAATATAAGAGAGCATAAATCGTTTGCATGTGCATGAAGCATGTGATTGGGCAAAGGTTGTCACTATTTGGAGCTCAAGAGAAGAAAATATCACAAAGAAAATAATACAAGACTATTCCATGGGAAAAGCCTTTCAAAAAGAAAGGAATTGGGATTTTGGTACCGTTAACAGATTGGTTAACCGGTTAACGGTGGCGAATTTTGGAATTGTTTGAAAGTTAGTTGGTGTTCTTCCTTTCCCTCCACATTTCCCTTCATTCTTTCCCTTGCATTATTTCCACTACATGCCACCTCATCACCTTGGATTGTTCTACCATGTTCTACCACCTTCTAGAGTATTCCAAGGAATATTCTCACTCCAACAATAACCCTAACTAACTACAACCCTAGTTCCAAACCTAAACCTAACTTCATTCCCAAGCCTCATGCCAAGCCTGTGCATTATATAAACCAAAATTATCCCAAAGCTAAAGGGTTCCTTCTCATAATTTCACAATTCTCACTTCTAGAATCACTTTTCTCTCACTTTTCCTCAATTTTCCCCAAAACTTTTTCAAAGAATGTCTTCAAGTTTCAGATTGAAACTTGAAGATGTTAAAGCTTAGCCTCCATTCTCCATTGATTTATGAATTGTGGAAGAAGAAGCTACTGGTTTTTGGTGAGATATCGGCTTATCAAAAGTGCAATAATTCTCAAGCATCAAGAACGAATCGCATTTATTTTGCATTCGCAGATTCTTCGGATTTCTCTTCGCTCGAGCTCCGATCTTTGCAACATTTATAGAATCACTCCTCCGCTTTGTAGGTTGGTGATCAAAAACCATTATTGCTTTAACTTATTCTCTCCATCTCACCTTAAACGACATTCTCCGCATGATTATTGATTGTGTTTACGGTGTATCAATTGATTTCGATTATGTTGCGTTTTGTACATTTTGATTGTTTGTAGCTAGATCCGTAGCTCAATTTAGGTTCTACTATGTGTTAGAATTCATTTCTAGGAGTAACATTAGTGTTAACATTTTCCTAGGTGTGTTGGAGATCATTAGAAGTAAGTTTGTGGCCAAAAGCACTTATTTCTAAACTTTTTTTCACACTCTGTTCAGTGTTAACCGGTTAATGCGTGCATTTTGGCCACAAAATGGTGTTGTTTTAGGTCCGTTAACCGGTTAACACTGTAGAAACTTGGTTTTTTTAGCTAGTTTGATTTCTTAACCTTGATTCCTTGCACCTCTAATCACCATACATATCTAGGCATTGATTTTAGGGAATATTTAGGTCCATTTCAGTACCTCATTCCCTCATTTTGAGTCGTTTCGACATGCTTCCGTATCCTTTGAATATTTTGCATTCTACTTGTTAATTGTGCCTAATTACTTGTAAATCATTGTTGCCATGTTCAAGACTTTCATTTAGCATGCTTACATGTGTTTAACATTCTGTTTTGACTTCATCTCCATGATCCAAAATCATTGGCATGACTCATAATTGCATTACATGATGTATGTCGCATTTCACTTAATAATGTCCATGTTCTTGAATTCTTGCATGTTTGCATCCTTGATGCATTTGCATATCAACCAATTCTGATTTTTGCATCAAAGTTCATGTCATTTTGTTGACTTAGGCTGAGGCATATTCATGTCTATCATGTTTAGGTTCTATACGTGTTGCATATTTGTTGCATAATTTAGAATTTGGTGCATTCTTGCTTAAACCATCACAAAAAAATAATAATATTCATTTAATCATGTGTTATGATGCATTTTGATCATGTTACATGTCAATTGTGCATTTATCATTGATTTTGTGCAAAATTAAAAAAATGAGTCAAATCTGCCTTGTTTTTCATAGTTGTGGTGTGAAGCAATAGTTGTTAAATGTGTGTTGTTTGTTGCTTGTTCATACTTTTTACACCTATTTTTGCATGTTGTGTATTAGCTGCAGTAGGCTGTTTGTGTTGTGCAGTATTTTCATAGCTGTTTGTGCATTTGAGAGCTGTAAAAAGCTGCTGGATTTTAGCTTAACATTACTTTTAAACCCCTTTAGACTTAGGATTGAGTCTAATTTAGGTCCTAGTTACCTTAGGAATTATTTGGTATGTGTTTACCTCATTCCTTTTTATCAAATGCAATATTAACCTTTGTTTTGTAGGGAGGTTGAGGTATGTTTCCTTCAACTTATTCTTTTACTTCCTTTATGCATTTAATTTGTATTTAATTCCTTTACCTTTCATACTTGTGTTTGGTAGGATTTCCCCCTCTTGTGTAGAATCAACTTAACTTCCTTAGGAAGTAAGTTGCATTCTAATCCTTATTTCTTCTTTTCCTTCGCATTAGGATTAGAAATCCACACTAACCGTTAGGATCTCCTTTAGAATTGAATAAAGCAACTTAGGTTTGGTCTTAGTCCCCCTTAGTTTTATCCTTTTCCGATGTGAGTCCTCTTTCTCACCTTAAAATATAAACAACAAAACACCTAATAAATTCCACAAACAAAACAATAAAGCATGTCTCATAAAAGATAACAAACAAAGACATCACGTCTTCTCTTCTCATCTCATAATCTTTGCAGACGAATACGACTTACCTCGACACTTCAAACAGTGATACGGTAAACGCCCTCGAGTCATAGCCGACAACACCTGAGCTAGAGCTATGCTAACATCATCCTAAAAAACACACATAAAGTTCCCTCCTTAGTTAGGCGAACTAGGTCGACTCTGATCCTCATTTTCCCGATGAGGTACGTAGGCAGCGGGGTAGGGCCCGTGCAAGCACATTCTTTATTTCCTCTACATTTCCCCATTTATTTATTTCCATTCTCTTTTTTCAGTTCCCTTCCATTCCACTTAGTAGTTCTTTTTGTTCAGCAGCGTCTTATTTCTCACCCTTCGAAACAGGAAAACAAGCGTGGATCCCGTCAGGTACCGCGGACGGTCTGGGGTGCTAATACCTTCCCAGGTCGTAACCGACTCCCGAACCCAGATCTTTGGTTCAAATGACCTTGTCCTTTCCTTCTTCCTCAGGGTTGTACAACATTACCTTTCCCATTCATTCGGGATAAAAATGCCTAGCTGACGACTCTACCTTTTCCGCACCACTTTTGCATTTGTACTGGGATGAAAGTCCCGGGAGCGACAACGTGTATTACACGTTGTCCTCCGAAATGTCTTGAGTAAGTCTTGTGGTGGGTATTACACTAAGTCCCACGGGAAGCATCCGTAAAGGCTTTAGGTATCGTGGGTGAGGTGGGTAGTAACTTGTGGTGGGTATTACACTGAGTCCCACAGGAAGTCTTGCCGAGTTTAGGCTTGTGGTGGGTATTACACTGAGTCCCACGGGAAGCATGGTTTAGGCATGTGGTGGGTATTACACTGAGTCCCACGGGAAGTATGGTTTAGGCTTGTGGTGGGTATTACACTTAGTCCCATGGGAAGCATGGTTTAGGCTTGTGGTGGGTATTACACTGAGTCCCACGAGAAGGATGGTTTAGGCTTGTGGTGGGTATTACACTGAGTCCCATGGGAAGCATGGTTTAGGCATGTGGTAGGTATTACACTGAGTCCCACGATAAGCATGGTTTAGGCTTGTGGTGGGTATTACACTGAGTCCCACAGGAAGCATAGTTTAGGCTTGTGGTGGGTATTACACTGAGTCCCACGGGAAGCATGGTTTAGGCTTATGGTGGGTATTAAATTGAGTCCCACGGGAAGCATGGTTTAGGCTGTGGTGGGTATTACACTGAGTCCCACGGGAAGCATGGTAGTGGCTTGTGGTTGGTATTACACTGAGTCCCACGGTAATCATGGTAGTGGCTTGTGATGGGTATTACACTGAGTTCCATGGAAAGTTTTGTTGTTAGCACTTACGATAGGTATTCCACGAAATCCATGTAAGGTGTTGTGAGCGTTGTATGGACATTATCCATTTTGTTTTGGTTACTTATTGAGAAGTAATTAGGGATATTGTGTATTGGTTAGATTGAAACTTAGAGCTGAAAGAACTCTAAGATAGGGATCCCATTGAGATGTTGATATCTCACCCCACTATTTTTGTTGCTTTTTAGGTTTCTTTTGCAACTTTAATTTACAAGTGGAGCTATGCTCGGGATGTTTCAAGAGAAGCATAGATTTAGTTTCCGCTATGTATTTATCTTCGTACAATAATGGATATTGTATTTGATCCTAGTATTTTTTTTAGTATGACTTCCATGTCTTGTACCATTGTTGTATTATGTTTTAGAATTGGCAAGAATGTGAATTATACTATTAGGAACTTATGATGGTGTCAGTACCAAAATAACACTTGTATGATATTATTCTAGATATATATTATATGGGCGTTACAATTGGTATCAGAGTAGGTCGTATCCTCGAACTAGCCTTGAAACATCATAAGTAAGTCTTTCATGCCTCCTTAGCGTGTCTTGCCGGCATGATTCTTAATATCATATTATGTAGTATTGGGTCTGATCAGCCTAATACTAAGTATCTGATAAGTAGAAACATGGTTGTGCAACCATGAAGACTCTGAAGTGTTGTCAGAACTTGTGTTGTGAGAGTATGCTCAAGCCAAGAGTTAGCGGAGGGAGCTTTGGTCAGCTCAGTTGGAGTCTTCTTAAGAGTTGTACTCCATGTAACTTGGAGTTTCAGGGTAGTGTGTTATTCGAGAAATCCTTTGGAATGGGTAGAGTCTGAAAGGTACAAATATCTACAGGATAAGGGGTCAGTGTATTGAAGGATATGTAAAGTCACTAGTGGATCAGTATTGGTCACTGGTATGGACAAGAGTTTTAAGAAATATCATTCCACGAAAAGAGAGGATGCTTTGTGGAACGTATGACGTAATTTCGGGAATGAGTTAATTGTTAGTGTTCCAGTCCTAAGTTCACAGTGATATCGTAGATGAACGAGAGTACTTCAAGGAATGTATTTGGATAGTACCTTGCGGATGGATAAAAGTTACAAATTAAGAATGTTCATTTTATTTTGAGAATCTAAAGTCGCGGTGAAGCGTGAAGAGAAACACAAGGATGTGATTACACGTTTCAGGTAAGACAAACACACCCCAGGAGAAGAATAGAAGGTTGTTGTTGTATTTTCGGTTATGATTGAGGAGAAAAATTTAGTGTAATGTATCAGGGTGTTATACTTAGTAAGGGATCAATTTGGAAAGTGTTGAATTACCCAAGGAATGGTATGAGGTATAATACCGGAGGAAGAATAAGCTTTAATTAGTAACTTGAGGTGTAATTGGTATGGACCATATGAAGTGGTGGTAAGTGATAGAGTAAGCACCTTGGATTTTGGGAGAACTCTAGTAAGATGGATTATGTTTGGGTATGAGAGGATTACCACAAAGCGTGAAGTGAACACAGTATGGAAACAATATTAACAGTGTGATATAAGAAAGTGATAACGAAATGTATTTTGGACGAATGCACAATGGAGTTGTTAAGTTGTTATTGAAACTAAAGTTAAGGAAGTGTAAGCAATGTTGGGTCTCCCATTAGGAATATGGTAGTGTGATTACTTTATGTGTGGAATCATCTATTGATATTTGTTATAACTTTTGGACGTGATTGTAATGAGTTTGGGAGGTTTAGGTAGCAATGAAAACCAGAATTGTGCTTTTGTGTTTGAAGTAATCGGATTACCCTCTGGGTAGTACCCGATTACATAATTGTGTTTCTAAATCTCTTTTTAGCTACTGGAAGTTTAGATTTGCACTGAGTAATCGGTTACCCTCCTGGTAGTAACCGATTATCATTGTTAAGTTTTGGAAATTTTCTTTTCTCTAAGATTCTTACTTTTGACTTGAGTGCCCGATCGAAGCGTTCTTGGTACCGATAGGAAGCTGTGGAGACTTTCTATGTGATGATTATTAGAGGGTAAGGGAACCCAGGTTAATACGTAAGTAGAGATATCGAAGAGTGCATTACCTTAGTTTTCAAGTTTAATGGAAAGCTCCTGTAATTTGTGAATGACCAAAATATTTGGAATTTATCTCTAGCGGGATTAAGTATGTGGTTGTTTAATTTCTCTCCAAAGAATTAAAGAAAGAGGACAAAGTTGTATATTAGACATGAGATGTCCATTGTTTTGTTTTCTTCCCGATAAAGATTGTGTGTTGGATTTTGCTTATGGACGAACCAAGTATTAGCTTGTGACTAGAAATCCTTCTAAGGTAGTCATTGTCGTTTTCTACTAACGTCGTTGTATGGGTGGAATTGAGCTATTCTATGGAGTATTAATGGTGTGACCATAACATAAATGGTAATTCTACTTCGTCGCTTGTTGGAGTATGTAATTTGCATGTTGTGCCCCATTCTGTGTTATCTTGAGTTGTGAGCGGTGGGTGAATGTTACACATAATTATAAACCGTGAGTGAGAATCATCTTGCAAGTTAGTGTGGACTTAATTGATATTTTGAGTTGGATTATTTGTTAACAAGAGGAAAAATTTTAGTCGTGTTCGACCGTTTAGCCTCAGATAGGCAATCGATTGACACATGACTTTTGTGGAGGACTTTAGAGAATCGTACTTTATGAACTGTAAGTCCATTTTAGTTTCTGTTCAAGGTGTCAGAGGATATACTGTTAAGCTTTATTTTGAGCATGATTGGTAGACAGTAAATGGTCTGAAATTTGATGTGTCATCGTTGCGACTATTGAGGACCTAAATTGAGAAGTTATAAGAGACTCATAAAGTGTGATCTTCTATGAAACATTTTGGTATCTGAATTATTATGCGGATAAGAGATGAACAATTTGTCAGTTTTAGTATCGCTAATTCTTAACATCAGTTATGGACTCCATAAGAGTAACACCAGATGTGTGCAGTTAAGCCACACTCAGAGATATGGATTTTTAAGTTACCTTCTAGGTAAGAGTGAGAGATGAATGTTCCAAAGTTAAGCATGTAAATTGGATCGTTTAAGGAATGAGACCTTTGAAAGAAGAAAATTTGAACGAGAAGTTTTGTGCGACCTTCAAAGGTGAGTATGTGATATATTGTATACAATAGGCAAATGTTATGGAAATACGCAAGTATGATAAGAATGATTTAAGTTTGGTACGGGTGACTTATTAATGATTGTAAGCTCTGTGATGTTGCTACGTAGTTATTAATGGAGACCTTGTGTCAATAGAAACTTTGAGTGAATAAAATCTTGTGAAGAGAATTGATATGAAGTATAGTAAACATAGTCAGATTTGTTAAGCTTAATTGGATGAATTGTTCTGAGTTTAGAATGGAATTGGAATTGTAGCAGTTATGATTACAATAGTACAACCCCTGTATCTCTATCATTGGAGAGTTGGACCGATGTTATTATTGTGTAGTTTATAAGTAAGTTGTTCTATCCCTGAATATCCGCAAGTTTGGTTTCGTTGGTTGTTGAGAACTCCAATAGGTAAGTGTGTTCTCTACAGACTATCGACTACCTAGTGTTGCTTGAGAATTCATGGTATATCCACTGTTAGACTTTGAGAGTGTAGAGGAAGGAGACAGATGAAAAAGTTCAGTCGGACTATTGAGAATCAAAATAGAATTATTTATAAGTGTTGAGGTAAGGGAATTTTGTTTTGAGTGTGTTGTCTATAGTAAGATACTGAAAGGATGAAGTATTAGATGTAAATGGTTACAACGTATAGCATCAAACCAAGTGGAATTGATAAAGAATTCATTGTAAACATTTTTGAGATGGTTTTTAGTAATTGAAGGATTTTGATAACAACTTTTGTTGGTAATTATGCGTAGATAAGATTTCACTAAGATACCTTGTGGATTATTTTGAGTATTTGTTGTCCCGAAATCAAATTGGAGTGTTATGCTTTGTGTTATGAATCGATAGAAGGAATTAGTATGGTATGTTTCTCCGAATGAGAAACGTGACTAAGTGATTTAGTATGAAACAAAAAATGAATTGCAGAAATAGTAAGTTAAAGTTAACCTAATGTTGGATCAAGCATATGAGTAAGGACATGAAGTTTGATTTATTGTGAATGAGGACTTTAAGTCCCGAAGTCAAATTGGAATTTGAATATGTCAGAATATGTAGAAGAAGTAAGGATAAGTATGGATCTAAGACAATGTTGTAAATTGTTATTGTTGGTGAGTAAAGGAAATTCAAGGACGAATTTCAATTTAAGGAGGGGATGATGTAATACCCCGTATTTTAATTAAATGCTCTGGATAATATTAATTAAGATTAATAGGGTTCTGGTGTGCTCTGAGAGTTTTCAATTAAAATAATAAGAGCAACCGATGAACTTAAATCAATTAATTAGTATTATCTGACTCAGAGGTTTTATTAAATATTTGACTTAGAGACATTTTTGGATAATCTCAGTTTGGACCAGTTAGTGTTACTAACGGATAGATATTGTTGTATTTGTTATAAGAAGGAAAAAGAAAAGAAAGAAAATGGAGAAGAGAAAGAAGAAGGAAAACCTAGAAGAGAGGAAGAAGCTCTTGGAAGAAGAAGTTCATGGAAGAGTTTGCTATCATTTCTTCATCATCTTCATCAAACTCCTCGTTGATTGCAAGGTGGGTTCTAGATAGAAACTTTTGTTTTAGAATTTTGAAATTCTAGAGTTTTAGGTTAAAAATGATTAATATGATAATCGAAGTTTCTAATAGATAAAATATTGAAATAATCAGGTAGAATTGTCGGTTTATATGTATGTTTAACCTTCTGAAATTGTTTGGATGAACCATTGCATTTTGTGTGAGAAAATGGAGCTTTTGACATGAAAAACACAACTTTTTGCTGCTACTGACAGTCGTTAACCGGTTAACACAGGGCTTTAACAAGTTAATGGGACCCTAATGCGTTAAAGGAAGTGGAAAACCAGACTGGTTAACCGGTTAACCCAGGGCGTTAACCGGTTAACACTGTAAGCTGTGGAAAATATTACTTTTGAAATACTTTGGAAATTCATAACTTCTCCATCCTTTATCCGATTCATCCGTTCTTTATACCGATTCGAAGCTAAAAATATATTCTATCTAATGAGACTGAAAAATAATATTTTGAGCCGACTTTTACCCGACTTTTCTAATTAACCGTAATTATGTTAGTTAGGGAATTGTGGTATTAATCGATTTGTGGAATTTATGTTAATCATGAAGATTGAGTGAGAGTAGAGACAATGAGATTATTGTGGGATTAGTTTAATTATGATAATTAAATTAAGATGATAAATTATATGATTGAGAATTATTTAATTAAAGGCATCAAGAATAGAGAAAGAGTGAGGAAACCTTACCATAATCCAATAGTGTGGCCTAGTATTGTAACTAGAAATTGTTAGATGGTATGACTTGTAAGATGCTTAGGATTTACCCTAGGTTGTTGTGAAACTGTTGGCGCGTATTACACGGTGTCCTCCGAAAAGTCTTGAGTAAGTCTTGTGGTGGGTATTACACTGAGTCCCATGAGAAAGATCAGTAAGGGCTTGAGGTATCGTGGGTGAGGCGGGTAGTGACTTGTGGTGGGTATTACACTGAGTCCCACGGGAAGTCTTGCTGAGTTTAGGCTTGTGGTAGGTATTACACTGAGTCCCATAGGAAGAATGGTTTAGGCTTGTGGTGGGTATTACACTGAGTCCCACGGGAAGCATGGTTTAGGCTTGTGGTGGGTATTACATTAAGTCTCACGGGAAGCATGGTTTAGGCTTATGGTGGGTATTACACTGAGTCCCACGAGAAGAATGGTTTAGGCTTGTGGTGGGTATTACACTGAGTCTCACGGGAAGCATAGTTTAGGCTTGTAGTGGGTATTACACTGAGTTCCACATGAAACATGGTAGTGGCTTGTGGTGGGTATTATACTGAGTCTCACGGGAAGTCTTGCTGTTAGCATTTACGATAGGTATTCCAAGGAATTCTATGTAAGGTGTTGTGAGCGTTGTATGGACATTATTCATCCTGTTTTTGTTACTTATTGAGAAGTAACTGGGGATCTTGTGTATTGGTTAGATTGAACCTTAGAGCCGAGAGAACTCTAAGATAGGGAACCCCCTGAGATGTTGATATCTCACCTAACTATTGTTGTTGCTTTTCAGGTTTCTTTTGTAGGTTTGATTTACAAGTGGATCTATGCTCGGGATGTTTCAAGAGAAGCATAGATTTAGTTTCCGCTGTGTATTTATCTTCGTACAATAATGGATATTGTATTTGATCCTAGTTTTTTTTAGTATGATTTCCATGTCTTGTATCATTGTTGTATTATGTTTTAGAATTGGTCACGAATGTGAATTATACTATTAGGCACTTATGATGGTGTCATTACCAAAATAAGACTTGTATGATATTATTCTAGATATATATTATATGGGCGTTACAATTAGCTTTACCAAGATGATAGTTTAAACTAAAGTCATAATCCTTTAGAAATTTCAACCAACGTTTCTGCCTCATATTTAAGTGTTTTTGATCAAATAGATATTTCAAACTCTTATGATCACTATACACCTCAAATATTAAACCATACAAATAATGCCTCCAAATCTTTAACACAAAAAAATAGCTGCTAGCTCCAAATCGTGAGTAGAATAATTCCTCTCATGAATTCTCAACTGACGTAAAGCATACGCCACTACCTGACCATCTTGCATTAACGATCCACCTAAACCCATCAACGAAGCATTATAATAAACCACAAACGGTTCATTTGCTTTTGGAAAAATAAAAAATGGGGCAATAGTGTCGCTCCCTGGATTTCCATCCTAGTACAAACGCGAAAGTGGCGTGGAAAATGGTAGAGTCGCCAACCATGCATTTTTATCCCGAAGGAACGAGAATGGTAATACTGCACAAACCAAATAAGAGAAAAGGAAGGACACAAGTCTTGCGAACCAAAGAATCTGGCTTTGGGAGTCGGTTACGACCTGGGAAGGTATTAGCACCCCAGATCGTCTGCCGTACCCAACAGGATCCATGCTTGCAAAGAAACTGTTTCAAAGGGTGAAGAAACGAAAGCTGCTGCAAAAGAATGAACTAGATAAGAAAAGAAATGAAAGGGGGAAAATGTAGGAAAAATAAAAGAGTGCTCGAACGGGCCCTACCCCCTGCCTACGTACCTCTTCTGGACATGAGGATCAGAGTCGCCGTAGTTACCCTAACTAGGGGTGGAAAGATTGCTTGTGTCTTAAGGCTTGAACTGCCTATGCCAATGCTCAGGTGTTGCAGGCTCGTCTGGCATGAGTGCATTACCGTCTTGATAAGTAGGAGCAAGTTCGCACGTTGGAAGTTAGTGGGATGAGAGAAGAAGTCCCGAAGGAGAGACGATTATTCTTTGTCCAGTGTTTTTATGAGTCTTTTAGGAGTGTGGCACAAGGAAGTGAAAGAAAATCCTTTTCTAAAGATGTATTCCCATTACCACATCCCTAGATAGGATGAATAACAAGTCCACCAAGAATGAATAAGATCCTCAAACTTGTTTCCCAAGAATAGGGTTTGAATTCACTAACTTGTTGAAGTTATTAAGTGTTTTGTAAGTTAAAGTGAAGAAATGTTTTTTAGGCTTTTCTTTTGTGAAAATAGTCTTATGATTGAACTTGTGCATCATGCTAGACAAGCTTGTACCACCACCAAGATGGGGTGAATAAAAGTGCCCCATGGAATAAGGCCATGTATCAAAGACTACTTCAACCTTTATTAGAGTGTTTTTTTTTATGTTTTTGTATGAAGATGAGAAAAGAAGAGAAACAACAAAGCGAAAGGTATACAACTAAGGGAATCTAACCACCCTAGAAGTTATCATGCAAATGGTTGGTCCTAGGTTAGTGAGGCTTCAACTATCTTAATTTAGAGAGAGAGAGAGAGAGAGAGAGAGAGAGAGAGAGAGAAGAAAAGAAGAAAGAGAAAGAAGAAGATAGAAGCAACTTACTTCTCTAAAGAAGTTAAGTTGTTCTCTAAGAGGGAGAAACAGTGAAGTTATACAAAGGATGGAATAAGGCACATCACAAAGACAAATAAGAAAGATAATAAAAGGAGAAAAGAAATGGAGATGTGGAAATCATATCCATACCTCTCACTTACCACAACCCCTGAAACTGTTAGAAGAAATCACAAGTGGCAAGCACAAATAAAATGAGATCAAAGGAAGTAAGAACAAACAAAGACTCATGACCAAGAACAAATTTATCATACCATATCCAGAGATCAAACATCAAGTTAAGAAGCATAAAGAACAAGCCTTAGGAGTTGGCACAAGTTCCCTCCTATCCTAACAAACAAGCTATGAACAACTAAGCCTCAAATAATAACATGCCAATCACAAAATTCAAACAAATATCAACCGAGTCCTAAAAATTACACAATTAAGTATCAAGACACTTTAAACATGTAAGAATAACATACCAAAACCACATAGCAAAAATCAGAAGCAAACTCACTCAAACAATGGCTCAAAGATCCAATAGGGTTTCATAAACTTCAACACAAAGAAATATGGAAAAAAGAAAGCAAATAAAACCTAAAAGTCATGAAATAAATCTTAAGTAAACTTCAACATGTTAGGGATCAATAGCAATAAGAATCAGGTTCATTACTATTTTCAAACTTAAGATAAAAATTCAACAAGGCAGGGCATGCACAAAGGAGTTAAAATAAATAAATAAAAGTCAAATAATTAATCAGGCGCCAAAAATTAATAAAATATGAGAAATAAAAATATCATAAATTAAAGAAAATTAAAATAAAGGTCTATGAATTTTTTTGTGATTTTTAAATGATTCCTACTAATTTTAGAAAATTAAGACAAACAATTATCAAATAAAGAAATAACAAAAATGAAACAAAGGGAAGGGGTGAAGATATCATAAAAAATACGTTGCAATTGGATTTGGGCTAGACAGGGGAGTGCAAGTAGAAAAATGTTAGGCCCAAATAAAACTCACTAATCCATTTATCAGATATTTATATTAAAATAAAAAAAATAAACAATAAAAAGGAAAATAAAAACGCGGACATGCCTCCACAACCAACACCAATTGGTCACCCTCTTCATTAAAATACCAGCATATGGAAATAAAAAATAAAAAAAACGAAAAAGATCCAATGAATCGATGACACATTGTCATCTACTTCCTTTCCTCATGCACAAACCGCTACTCCCATAGAAACAGAACAAGAAACACAACAACTTCAGGCTATCATATCTTCCTCAATTCACAACGAAATTAAGAAATGCTAAAACCAAAATCACTCTATGAGATGAGAGGAACAACATCAGGCACTTATCTGTCACAAATATTCAATATTCCAAAAGAAACGAGTCCAACAAGTTTAAGCATCAAAGTTCTAAATCAAAAACCAAGCATTCTAATAGCTTCCTCTTACTTCATATAATCAAGATTAAGCATCAACAACATGATATAAGTGAAAATGCCTCAAAACCGAAGCAAAAGGGAGTTGAGTACCAAACCTGGGCGTGAAGAAGATCTTCGCAGCAAGTTGAGAAATCCAGAGGTATAATGAGCTCCTTATGCTTCTATAATTACCTTCAAAGCCAAATAAAGGCTTAGTGAGTGAGAGTGTGGGGGGATAGTGAGCAAATCCGAAAAATGTTGAATCCACAACTTCAAATAAAACACTGTTATGATAGTAACAACAGTGTGATAATGTTGATAATGGTGGTATTGAACCGAGGAAAGTGAAGGATGAAGTATTGTGAAGGAAAAACTCAGATCCATGATTTTTGAAGTTGAGAAAATCAGAGAGAGAAAAAAGGAGTTTATTGTGATTCCTTGTGGTGATGAAGACCGAAAAATGAGAGAGAAATAAGGCTGATAATGTGAGTGGTGTGAAGTGTGAAAAAATCCCCCTTTTCTAACTCGTGAGCCTCTTCCTATATATGCAGGGTGTATGCTTAAAGGATGAAGGTGTTTACACCAAGTCTGTTTCGTCCAAAACGCAAGGTTCGTGCACCCTCTTCAGCTTCATTTCAAATTCAAAATCATGTGTGGTGGAGCATGGGAGTTATGATATACCTTCATGAGTTAGAATTTTGATATTTGATGATGAAAAAGGATGAGAATCAAAGGATAGTGATTGGCTGTGTTATGAATTTGCATGGCAAGGTTTTCACATATTTTCCATTCTCTTTGTGGTGCAGCGCGTGTGAGTGTGTAGGTGGAAAACATCATGTGACCTCAAGGAAAATAAAAGAAAGAAAGTTGGTGTGTGGGGTAGTGGCAAATGTGTGGCTTCAAGCATGTGAGGGAGAGCGTGTGATATGAGGTAGGAAAAGTGTGATTGCTTTGTGAAAAGAAATGAGAAAAAGGCATGTACCAATATGTATTATGATGACTCTCTCATGCTTTGGTACCCCACCTATTATACTATACTTTTACACTTTTTCCACTAACATGATAAAAAAAAGATCATCCCCACACCAAGTTTGGCCATGCAAAAAATAATGTGATGGACATAAAAAATGTGTAGGAAAAATAATATGGGGCGTGACAAAAATAAAAGAAAGGTGGACCAATAGGAAGTTAACAAGTATGCCCCATGTAAACACCCCAAATTTGCCCTCACCCATTCACACCATGGCTTGTGATCATCCTCATATGCATAAATACAATCATATCATCTCACATTTCATTTTTGATTCACTGGATAGTCTCTAAGGCATCTGCACCTAGGGTTTGTGATCTGAGCAATCCCAATGCTTCTTGAGCCATTCCAAAGGCCACCAATCAACTCAAAGAGGTCCATGTGTGTTCTTGTATCATGTTACATCCTCACAAAGTCCAAATTGCAGAGGAATCACAAGAATTAGGGTTTGAGTGGATGCAGAGCCAGGTTGAACTGCACAGTTGACTGAAAATTAGGGTTTTGGTTTCAGAGGCCATAACTCCAAATTTTTTTGGTCATTCTTGTTTCCATTGATCTCTATATGGTATAGGGAGTATGCATATCAATTTTCATGAAGAAATTCCATGGGGAAGTCATCTGATCAAGAGTTGACTTTTCAGACAAGTCAGTGCAAAATCAGGGCATCTGAGGCCCCCAATGACCCAACCAATGGGTGATCTTCATCATTTTGAGTGTATATGATCTTTATTCGATCATGGAAGGAGATTGAAGTTCATAGAAATCAAGAATTTAGGGTTTTTGCAAATGTTGACTTTTTGGGCATAGTTGACTTTTCAAGAATGCATCATTTTATGTCATTTTTCAAGCCATGATTTTGGATCCAAAAATGCTTCAAATGGAAAAACTTTGATCATGAAAGTTGTAGATCTCATCTTTCCCTTTTCAAAAAGTACAAGAACATGACCTAATTCATTTTGGATCAAAAGTTATGGTGCATCAAAGTTGGCAAAAATCACTAAATTTCAAGACATGCACCAAATGAAAATCTTGCAAAGTCTTGAACCAAGGCCAAATGCAGCCTCTATTTCATCTCAAATCAGCATGTGAACATTCTCTAAGTTACAAAAATCAGATTTGAACTAAGTTTGCCCTTGGTTTCATGTTTGGTTATGCAAAGGATCACATGTGAAACATAAGCCAACCAACTTGCAAAACTACTCATTTCACTTCCTACAACTTATGACATTGGAAGCTGACTTTGGCTAGCCTCTCCCTCACCTTTTGCTGCGCCAGCCATGCTTCGTCCTTGCCTAGATTTGGAGCCATGCCCTATCTTACACAAAAGTGGTTTTTGAGCAAAAAGTAATCTACCAATCCATAAAGCACAAGTCACATCAGCCAGCCAATCAGAATTGTTTATGATTTCAATTTGCAAGTTGAACATAACACAAGCCAAGGCTGAAACACACACATTCATCACTTTCACAAAAACCTTCCACATTGCAACTTGCTTCGAATCTGCTTAGACAGCCATCAAACACCCAAGCAACCTTCATCAATCATCCCACCACACCCTATAGGCCACCCAGCACCCAAAGCACAAGCCAAAAACAGCCAAGAAATCCCACTGCCATTTCTTACTTCAGTTTGCAAAAACTTTCGAATCTTCCATCCTAGCTCACAAACACACAAACCAATACCACAAATCTTCTCTACACACTGCATAGGCCTCAAACAACCCATCACCATGACCTGAGAGTGCCTGAAACTCCATTGCCATTGTTGAGCAAGCTTGAGCAGAAGCTGTCGAATCTCCCTATCCAGCCAGCATAAATTGTTTTTGAGCATTCAAACATATTTGGGGGATCAAGTAGAGCAGCTTGCATCAAAGGAAGTGGCCAGAAAGTTCCTAAACTGAAAGCTCCAAATCTCAGGTAGCTCGAAATTAATTTTTCCAGAAATGGTTTTTTATGTTACAAACTTGTTCCTCATGATGCACTGATCATTCTGGTACCATTGGTTTTGGAAATGGTTGTGATTTGAACATGTAATTGATCTCTGAAACTTGCGTGCCCTAAAATTTGTTTGCTTCGATTCATGCTTCTGGGGAAAAATAAATGTTGTTTATGATGGGGTTTTGATTCAGGGGATCATGGGGTTCATTTTGGTGTGTTTGGTTTTCATTTTTGATGCGTTTTGAGGAGGTTTGAAGATTTTCAGGTGGACAACCCACCGGAGAAGACGACCGGAGGTCTTCTCCGGCCGCCTGAAAATGTTTAGGGCATAATCCCTGTAATTAGTGCAGTTTGAATCTGGAGCGTAGGATCCTTTGACTCTGTTGACTACGCGCGCGTGTGGATGGCCCAGATTCACCATTAAACCCTAATCTTAATTAATTAGGTTAATTAATTCAATTAGTCAGGTTTGAATTATGACCACTGGATTTGGCGCGCGGTCAATGGTCCCTTCCCCAGCTTCAATCTCAGCCTTCCATTCTGTTGACTTCTTCATTTATTCAATTTTAATTCATTTTCTTTTTAAATAACTTGCATAATTTATTTAAAATAGTTAAAAAATCATAAAAA
The DNA here is from genome assembly GCA_963966055.1 of Lathyrus aphaca. Lineage (NCBI taxonomy): Eukaryota > Viridiplantae > Streptophyta > Magnoliopsida > Fabales > Fabaceae > Lathyrus > Lathyrus aphaca. Next base: position 171,604,375 of record OZ014523.1, read on the forward strand.
TTATGAAACTTTTTCTTTAAGGTTTTATTAATTTTTATGACACAAAAATATTTTTATTTTATTTTTTATCATTAAAAAAAGTATTTTTAAATATTTAAAAGATCATTTTTAATTGATTAATGAGAATTAATTAATTAAAAATACTTTTAGGTATTTAAAAATTACAAAAAAATTCATGAAATGTTCTAAGACATTTAGAAACATTGTCCAACCTTCAAACCAAATTTCTTTTTGATCTTGATGCATTTTAAGAATTTTTCATTGAATTAAATCATTTTTTATGCATTATTTTGATCATATGTTTGAAAATTCATTTCTGCCTATTGGTGAAGGTTGAGACATTGATTCTTCTTGTATTGTTTCCCATTTGACATGTATTTTCAAGGATAAAAAGGCCATGATTTGATCTTGCATTTTCTAATTGATGGGCATTTGTTTTGATAAGAACCCTAAAAAACCCTAATAACTTGCAAAAATCATATCTTGAGATTGGTAAAGAGTTGGGAGCTCCCCTTTGGGCAGTGGTTTGTTATAGGTCTAGGGTTTCTTTGAGTGCCATTTTCCATTTTTTTATCTTAGGGTTTGCTTCTGTTTTTGGTTTGTGCTTGATGTTTGATCCATAAACCCTAATTTGGGCTTTCTCTTGCATCCTTCTTGCATTCTTTTGCATAAGTTGGCTTGCCATTGCACTTTGTGCATTCTTATGATTCATTTGACATCTTAAGACATGTATGAAGCATCATTGATCATTGCATTACATCTTAGCTATGCCATTTGCCTTGTATGCTTCATAACATTTCATGCTTGTTCATGCTCCTTAACTTGCATCATTTGCATTCATAACCTTGTATGAACATCCCCTTTGCCTTGCCTCATGTTTGCAGCATCTCATAACATCATAATCATCATCAACATGCTTCTGGTTTTGCTTAGCATCATATCATTTCATCTCATCTTGCATTGCATTGCATTTTCTTTCTAACCTTGCAGGTGGTAAGTAAACTTGAGAAGTGGATTTGCCTTCACTTCTCATAACTTTTCTTTTCATCTCTCTTGCATTCATTGCTGCATTCTTACATGTGTTTGAGTTTGAGCTTGCTCATTCTTCTCCCTCCCACTTTCTTTCTTCAAGTAACTTGACTTCTTGAATGAAGCAAGTCACTTTGCTTCTCTTGATCCTGTTTATCTGCTTCCTGGTGGCTCCTCTGAAGATTGTTCTTGCAAACCTCACAAACCTCAGGACCAACCAAGTATGACAATGAATTAGGGTTTTGATTAGTCTCCCCTCATAGTTTTTACCTTTGTGTCTCTCTTTGAGTCTTCTCTTCTCATCTCATAATCAGGGACTAAACCCTAAAGGCTTTAAGACTTTGTGATTAAGCTTATGCCTGCATCCTTCTCTTGGGATGGAGTGTATAACTTTAATCCTAAGTCTTGAACCCTTTATGTGTTTAGATCTCTTAATCAATCCATCTAATAATCATCAAGACATCACTTGTAACTTGGGCCTTGCATTAGGGTTCTAATTCTTCCTTAAGTGGTTAAGAAGGACTAACCCTAGTGTTAATGGACAAGTCCCCCTCAAGTTGTCTTACAAATCATAAAAAACACTTCATCATCATACCATTAATCTAAATAAAATCCACTTAATCAAAGGCTTGTTTTGTCATGGGTTTAATCCCTAATCATGGATTAAGTTGAGGAGTCTTCCTCAGCTTAAACATTCTCATCTATTATCCTTCTTTTAGGATGGTGTAATGAGTCTGTTAAATCCTTGATTATGGCTTAACCTCATTACTTAACACTAAACCAATCACAAAAAAAAAACATCTAAATAATCACAAGTAGGTTAATGATCTTAATCCTACATCAAAGGTGATTAAGTGTGAGAATCTGACTTCACACTTAAGGTATTCTCATTACCCCTAATCAGAGGGAAGATGTGATGAGTTTATTAAATCCATTGGTTTAGGTTTAAGCTCATTAACTTATGACAAATTCTCAAAAGCAATAAAAGACTGAAAACTCAAAAACAAACAATAATCGTCTCCTCCGGGATTCTTTTCTCATCTCATTCACTCACAAACGAGAACTTGCTTCTTCCGTCTAAATGCAAGACAGTTTGCACCTGAGCCAGATAGGTCATACACTTGAGCATAGACAAGCAAGCAGTTCATCAAAGTCAATTTTATCTTTCAGTCTCTTTGGGTCGAACTACGGTGTTCTGACTTCCTCATTGCACGAGAGGATACGTAGGCATAACTTAACAGTTATCGAACAAAAGTCTCTGTACATTCCCCCTCTTTCCAGCATTATTCTTTGAGCCTCATTATCATGAGCATCTTATTCTTGTTCTTACACTGACACTTTCATACTTCATATCACCTATACACTTTACACTGACACCTGTACATATTCTTTTCCAGCTATTTTATACACAGATTGCACTGACACTACCCCTTTAAAACACAAATCTTTCAAGCGTGGATCCCGTCGAGTACGGCGGACAATCTGGGTGCTAATACCTTCCCAGGTTGTAACCAACCCCCTTTCTCAGTCTCTCTGGTTCGCAAACCGTCTTATCCGTGTCTTTCCAGGTCTATGCAGCATTACCTTTCCTCTGGGATAAAAATGCCTAGCTGGCGACTCTATTCATCTCCAGTGAGTTCACGACCGTGTGTTCTCATTGTCCCTCTCGCCGACCGTTCGCGCTTGTACCGGGATGCAAATCTTTGGGAGCGACACCCCAAAAACCTAAAATACACCAAAACTTTCAAAAATCATATCCTGAGTTCTAAAAATGATATGAAGGTGTTCTTGGACTTTTTGGTATGGGAAAATCATGCCCTACAACTTTCACGTTCAAGGAAAAATCATTCGGAGCGTTTTTGCACATGAAATAATAGTTTGAAGACTTAGGGCAAATATTTCCAAAAATAGAAACTTCTACATTTCCAAATTTAGAAACTTTTTACATATTCCTGATTTTTTGACATTTGCTCATCCAAGTTATTCCTTGATGTGATATGACTTCAAAAATTGAGGATCATGATCAAAACCCTAGAAATCCTTCAGTTGACTTTTGAATTGCGCAGTTGACTTTCTTGCTTCATTCTCAAGTAACTGGACACATTTCTGACTTCTTCAATGAATTTTTGCCTCAAACCTCATAAACAAGCCTTGTATACTATATGAGAGCCTTTGACCACAAGAATTGTTCAAAGCTGTGAGAAATCCTTGATCTGGATCAAAACCCTAATTAGGATTTGTCTGTGCAAGAGAAAATGCATTGCTGAAATCCTGATGAAATTCCACTCTTCTAAGACTTTGAGGATGACCTTGAGCTTGTATAAGACATAAGGAATCCTTATAAGTCTCTTGCACTATCACTTGGCTCTGGGCTTGACTTGTAGAACCATAAATCTCTAGATAATTGATCATAGGCCCTATGTTAGAACATGTGAATGTTATGCCTCCTTTTTCTATGCAAAATGCTAGGATATGATATGCTTATGATATGCTTATGATGTGAAAATGATAATAAAAAGGAGAGGGAAAATTTGGGGTGTTACAGCTGCCCGTATTCAAGCAACTATTAATCTGAAAAGGACGAAAGCATCGACTGTCGGCCGTTCGAGATGAACTATGGTTGAATACCAAGAATAACCAGAAATTTGCACTCTGCTAGAGAAGAAAAGAAATGGGAAATAAACCCAACCAAGGAGAACCCTGCTTGCAAACCTTTCTATGATGAAGAGTAACTCAGAACCAAAATCTTGTGTAGATTCAAAATAACACAGAACAGACGAGTTCCCTTCAAACAAACCTGTTACGCAAGGTGAATAATATCTAGGACGGACGAGCCCTCTTCATATATCATGCGTAGATATATGGTGCTTAAGATGGACGAGTCTTCTTTGGACAACCTGTTACGCCAGGAAACCGGTAGTGCACTTAAGTATGTGGGATAGACATGCACAATTAGGATAGACGAACCCTCTTCATATACCTTGCGTAGATATATGGCTCTAGGACGGATGAGCCCTCTTCACAAATCTTTCTTAGATACGTGGTGCTTAAGACAGACGAGTCTTCTTCGGATGACTTGTACGCCAAGAAACCAGTGAATATGCATATGTTCTATTGAACTGCAACATTTTGATGTTTAATCCCACCGTCAGGACTTCAAACCTCTTCAATACAGACGAGTATTGGATGATTATCAAGGAAACACAAACGAGTGCTCTAAGTTAATAACACAGACGAGTATCAGACGATGATCTAAGAAACACAGACGAGTGCTTCAGGAAATGATACGGACGAGTACAAGCCACTGATACCGACGAGTACCAGAAAATTATAGGAATCCCCCACAGATGAGTGAATGAGAAATGATACAGACGAGTATAAAAAAAATTCAAACACAGACGAGTGTTTGAAAAAGATAACACAGACGAGTGTTAAAAAGAAGCCATCAAACACAAACGTGTGAATGAATAAAAGAATAACACAAATGAGTGTTGAGCACGATACAGACGAACATCAAAGGGCTATAAACCAAACACAGACGAGTGTTTATCAAAATACTAACACAGACGAGTGTTAAAAACGACACAGACGAGTATCTGAAAGATATCAAACATAGACGAGTGAATAAAGTAGAGAAATAACACAGACGAGTGTTAAGGGTGATACAGACGGGTACCCGAGAATTATAAATGAAACATTGACGAGTGAATGAAGCAACCGAATAACATAGACGAGTGCTAAGAACGATACATACGAGTATTATAGGATTATAAACCAAACATATGCAAGTTCTTGACAAAAGGATAACACAAAAGATTGTTAAAAAATGATATAGACGAGTATCAAAGATGATACAAACGAGTATCTGAGGGTAATAAACCAAACACAGACGGATGTTTAACAAAAGGCTGACAGATACGAGTGTTAAAGATGATACATATAAGTATCAGAGGAAATCAAACACAGACGAGTGGTTGGAGAAAAGTTAACATATATGAGTGTTAAGAATGATGCATACGAGGATTAGAAAACTATCAAATACAAACAAGTGAATGAAGCTAAGAACTACACAGACGAGTGTTAAGGATGATACATACGAGTATCAGAAGGTTATAAACCAAACAGAGATGAGTGTTTGTCAAAAGCATAACACATACGAATGTTAAAAGTGATATAGACGAGTACCAAAAAGATATCAAAAACAAGCGAGTGAATGAAGCCAGAAGATAACACAGACGAGTGTTAAAAAATGATGCAGAAGAACATCAATGAGCTTGATTTGAGTGAATACTCTGTCGGGGAGAATTCTACTTGCCACTCTGTCGGGGATGAGAATGCTCTGACTAACATCCTACTGAGGAACGACACCCAAATAATCTGACAATACTTGATTCCGGATAGGGAAATGAACAACGGGCCAAAAATAAATTGGCAGCTTCTCCGAGGAATATTTCAAGGATGGGAGTGGGTCCCAATCCTGAACTCTGGAGGGAAGTGCGAGGCCTTCAACTTCCTGATGGGAACACTGTTATGACAACTCTACTTGGGGATTGAAAACTATTCAGCTAATCTGGGAGTCCTGCTGGGGATAACGTCTGTTCTAACTCAACTGAGGAGTGCTTCTTTTCTATTTTGCTGAGAATGTAGGGACTCACCCTGCTCTATTGAGGGATAAACTGTAAAGTATTATCTTGTTGGGGAGAACTGCTCTGCTTGAGGAATGTTGTCTGGAAATAGCTTTCTATTACCTACAAACCTGCAACAACAAAAGTACATACATATGCCCCGGGGGATTGCATGATACAAGGTACTCATCCTACGTCACCTGTCATTCAAAGTGATTTTAAACGTTTTCCTTTCGCATGTCATTCGTAAAATCACCAAGTTTAAATGCAATGGTCTTTTACCAAATATTCAGGACATTTTTGAAAACATAACAAGTAAAATAAAACAAGGACAAGACTTCTTGACTGAATATTCTTTTATTGATGAGCCTCTGAATAGGCGAAAATTTACACCAGGAAGCAACCACCTGGAAAGAGGTAGCGACCATAAAATTGAGAAAAAAGTAACTATCCTAATGGAAATGTGCGTGGCATTCCAATGAGTTTCCTTTCTTCTATGACCAGTATATCTTCAAGATTTCCCGTTCTTGACTTTGCCTTCTGAAGAAGAATATTTGACTGATTCCTACCCTTCAGATATTTCCAGATTAACTGAGACGATGACATAGTACAGATTACACGGATCGCAGTCATTCGCTTATTCCCTTATTTTGCGTGGATCGCCCTTTCGGGTTTTCAATCCACCGGGATACCTTTTTTGCCTAAGTTGTTCGATGTGGCTTTTCAACTCAGCGGGTGTACATTTTTTATTTATTTCCCTAACTTTTGCCCGAGCTTTTTATTATGTTTTTTAGCTCGCCGGGATGCCCTTTTTTTGCTTGGACTCTAATTCTGTTTTTGTGTCCAGCGGGTCTTTTTATGCGAAGTATTTTTTAACTGCGTCCGAGTTAATAGGGGACTGGAAATCTTCGCCATCCATAGTAGTGAGCATCAGTGCTCCACCAGAGAAAACCTTCTTTACTCTGAACGGGCCATCATAATTCGGACTCCACTTGCCCTTGTGATCTGAACCTGGAGGAATGATTATTTTGAGTACAAGCTCACAACCTTGGTACTCCCGAGTGCGTACTAGTTGATCAAATGCTCGCTTCATTCTCCTCTGATAAAGCTGCCCATGACACACAACTGCTAATCTCTTTTCCTCAATTAGGCACAATTGATTATATCAGGCACGCACCCGTTCAGCCTCGTCAAGCTTAAAGTCCATCATCACACGCAAAGAAGGAATTTCCACCTCCAAAGTTAAGACTGCCTCCATACCATATACTAGGGAAAAAGGAGTTGCCCCAGTAGACGTCCTGACTAACATTTGGTACCCATGCAACACAAACGGTAATATCTCATGTCATTCCTTATAGGTGACTGTAACACGGTGGGAGAACTGACTTTCTATAAATGTTGCGGATAGCATGAGTCGCCACCGACTTTTATTTTATCTAAAAGGAAAGGACATAAAAGAACAGGAAAGACCTTAAAAAATATTTTGAGTTCGGGGGGTAGGTTATACAAAGGGAAGGTGTTAGCACCCTTTATATCCATAGTTATCCATGAGCTCTTAGTTACTTATCTCACTTTAAATTGTTTTGAAAAGGTGTAGTGTGTGATTAGAAACTTTCTAAGTACTTTATAATGATCCTCGTATGGATGTATATGAAGACTTGTTTTTGAAAATTTGTTTGAAAAGTGTGGTGTAAAGAGTATTTTGAAATGTGAGCAAGCAACTTAAGAGAAACCTACCCTAGATTAAGTCTTTATTGTTCTTATATTCTTTCAATGGTAATACTATCCATATTATTAAGGAATAAGTAGTCATTACCTTGGATGTAATAAGGCACATGTGTAGGGACATCTGAATATAGGCAACTGCAAGGTGTCTTTAGAAATTCGTAGGGACTTATCATCTTTTATTCGAAGGGACAAAATCATTTATCGTAGGAAACCTCGAAGGGACTTGATCTTATAGAATGAAGGGACTTGATGATATTCGTGAAGGGACTTTGCTTAAGACACCTTACTTGACCTTTTGAAATAGGCAACATGAGAGGTAACCCTAGAAAGTGCAAGATGGCGATCAAAGATCGACTTACGTGTGTGCGTGTTCATATTCAAATATTTATCTTTTTAAATTAATTATTCTAAGTCAATTTTAATTACAAGTATGTTATTCACACCCTAGAATTACTAACCACACAATAAATATATTCATAATAGAAATAAAGCAAAAAATATAAATCTAAACTATTACAAAGCTTCGGGACAATTACAATATAATCGAGAAATATAATAAATATAAACAATAATAAATAAACAATAATAATAAGAATTAAGATAAAAAGTTAGAAAAATAAAAATAAGAGAAATAAGAAATTAGCCAAAACAAATTAATATTAGAAAATATTTTTTAGATTTAATTAAGAAAATAGATTTTAATAATAATAAATAAATATTGAATTATTCACATATTTAACAAATGATTAATTAAATTTTTTAAAGAAAATTAGGTTTAATTCTAGAATTAAGAAAAATTAGGGTTATGGTTATAACAATTAGGGTTAGGGTTTTTAATTATTAATTTAAATATAATCAATTTATTTACAAAATATATACCATAATAGTAATAAATATAAATATATAAACAATAATTATAAACAATTTGAAATTTTTCGAGAAAATAAATTATCAATTTTTAAAATGATAGGTTTTTATATAAGAAAATAATATAAACATTTTATTTTAGAAATTGTTTTTTTAAGAGATTAATTAGATTAAATAAATATAATATGAACAAAAACAAAATAAATGAAAAATAATGAGAAAAAGAACATACCTGGGGCTGGGATTCGAACCCAGGCCCTAGGCTCTCCTCACTCTGGACCAACAACATCACCACCAGGCCAAGCGCGTCTTGGTGTTAACATCATGGGTAACAATCCTTTTGTTATAATCCTGTGAAAATCAAATAAAATACAACAAAACAAAATGGCCTGGGGGGAATCGAACCCAGGACCATCACATTCACAAGCAAACACACAAACCAGCTGAGCCACATGGGGCGTGTTCAGCATATAGTCAACAACAAAACATTATATTTTAAAACAAGTTTTTGAATTTGATTTTGGCGCCACTGAACTTCATCTTCTTCCTTGGTTGCTGCGAAAATTCCTACAAAATTACATACAAACTTTCCTGCGAATTTTTCTGCAGACGAAAACCTACAAAATTCGTAACATCTTATATACATACAATTTTGCCAAATTGATCATGTCAACATGATCAATATAGTTCATTTAACTTATTTATGTTATTAAAATGTATTTATATTAGCTGAATCAAGAAACCCTAATTCAAAGCTTGAAACCCTAACATGGCCGAATTTGTATTACTCAATGAATCTCCAAGATATTTGCCCAGAATCCATCCTCACATGATAACAAACAAGGTTAGATACACAAAAACAGTTTATGACACATGAATAAGAGGAATCGAAACTTTCAAAAATATGAACAAGATAGAATCGTATGCATGGTTCAATATGATTTGAATGCAAATAAGGATTGAAATAGCATCAGGGAACCCTAGGGATCATGTCTCAACCTTCAAAATTCCTTAATACCTCCTGCAAATCAAAATCCGAATTGGTGTTTTTCTTTGAATTTTTTGAAGTTTGGTTCTTGTATTGGAGGCTGCCCCAAAATTCGTCCTTGTACTTGTGATCACTTGTATGTATATATTGGAAGCAAATTAGGTCAGAAAATCGTAGGTTTATGGGCCTTGTAAGGATTACTTGATCATGAAGATTCAACTTGCTATTTTGGTCAAAAAATCACACAAATCCTTTCCTCTTTGGTCTAGCACTAATTTAAATCTCCCAATCAACTTTAAATCATGTTTATGAATTTCTAGAATGAAAATCATATCAAATATTGAACCTTTCATATTTTATTTTGATTTAAAATGATTTTTAATGTATAAAATCAAAATAAATAAAATAAAATAAATAAAAATCTGAATAAATGATTTTTGGTTCGTGCATGATGTCATGGTAGTGTTTGGGTCATAAAAATGCAAGCCCATGTGGAAAGAATTGGTTCTAAGACCCCATTTGCTCAATAAACCCCTCAAAAATTTCCCAAATTTGCAAAGACACAAATCCCTCAATTTTAAGTCTATGAAGGTGTTCTTGGACATTTTGGAAAGATTAAGGAGTCCTCTAACAAACCTCTTTGGTCTCATGTCCATATCTTTTACCATTTTCAAGTTATGCCCTTTGGAAGATGTTGACTTTTTGTTGACTTTTGAAATGACCTATAATGTCTTAGCTCATACCTTCCAAATGAAGCATTTTTGGGCTTGGCTTGTGAGACACAAAGTTGTAGAGAATTAAATTTCCTTCAAAATGAGCTTTGGATGGGAATTTTTTGATGAAGCATGTAAAAGTTATGGCTGGTCAAAGTTCAGCTGACTTTTCCTGTGAAAACCCTAATTTAAAAACTCCTGATTCTTGATGATCTGAAATCTCCTTAATGAATCATGATCAACCATTGATCAAATGATGAATTTAACTTCATATACTTGATTTTGGCCAAAAATCATGAAGTTTGACTTTGGTTTGACCACAGTTGACCTCAGTTTGACTTTTTAACTACTTTGACTGTTTTTAGCCTATCTGATCATTTGTCTGAGCAAACCTTTTGGGAAAGCCTTGAAACTTAACATAGGGATTCTTGAAGACATATAGGATGCTATGAAGCTCACTTGAAGCCTTGGAAATCCATTTATCCTGATGAAACTCAAAACCCTAGTTTAGGATGCATTACTTAGGAGGATGCTTTGTCTGAGGGAATTGTCAAACTTTCTGACTAATTGTGAACCTTGTGAACCTCTTGGGATACCTTGTGAACCTTGTGAACATTGTGACCCTCTTGGGACACCTTGGTACACAATGCCTTGACTAGGGGAGGGCAAATTTTGGGGTGCAACAGCTGCCCCTGTTCAATTTTTTGAAACCTGAGGAGTTAGATTGGCTTGTGTGCCATTCGTGACTTGGAAGGTTGAAGGGGATTAAACACAAAAGCCCAAAAATTTGCACTCGCCGGTGCATAAAGTAACACTGCTGATTGTTTATTCATACTGGAATGAGCTTAAATATGCCACTCAGAGGAACTGGAGATGTGCTTATAGATGTCATCTATAATATCAGAAGGTGATAGTATTTTTATGTTGTCACTGGATATCAGTACTAGGTCCTCGTATAGGCCGTCTCTGAATCATTCATGTAACATGGTTTGAGTTGAATGTCAGCATTAGATCTTCGTATAGATCGTCTCTGCATTATCTATGGGGAGAAATAATGTCCTTCATTAGGTGTTAGATCTTCGTGTAGATCGGTTCTGAACCATCTTTAGGAACATACTTTAATTTAAGCATCAGAATCAAATCTTCGTGGCGATCTCTTCTGAATTACTTTTGGTAATATCTTGGGCTATGTACAAAATCTTCGTATAGATTGTACTGTTGAATAGACCATTAGAAATAAATCTTCGTAGCGATTGTCTCTTCTGGAAATATCTCGGATTAGATAATAGATCTTCATATAGACCATTTATATACCATCCCAAGGATAGAAAGAATATCAGGATTAAATATTCGTGACGATTACTCCTGAACCTCTTCTGAAAGACTCTCTTGGATTAAGTGCTAGATCTTCGTATAGATCATTTGCACACTATCCAGAAGATAGTTGACTATTGGAAATAAATCTTCGTAATGATTATTTCCTCTGGAAATATCCTGGATTAAGCACTAGATCTTCGTATAGATCATTTACGTACCCTTCCAAGGACAACTTGAGCATTGATTATCAAAAATGAATCTTCGTAGCGATTATCCCTGAATTAAGTATCAGTACTAGATCTTCGTATAGATCGTCTCTGAACTGTTTCAAATTGTTGATAGTGTTTATCTGCCTGCAACTATCCTGGAAAGAACAAGGTTAGTTTATTTAACATGTATGTATGTATAGCATGAGGTATTTAAGTAAATGTTTTATGCATTTATGGATGCGTATGCTTATGATATGATGTAAATGATGTATGTATGAATCATGTAGCCTGAAGCGTCTGAATATCTTTGTATAACAACTGCTGGCTAGGGAAAATAAATCCCGGTTCGTTGCTGAGGAATATGAGGACTTCGTTCCCGTCTTGTTTGATAATATAGTACTTATAACCTCCCGCCTTCGTTCGTCATACTCCTTATTGAAGGAATAAATTCCTGAATATCCTGACTGAGGATAAAAGAGATGGACATAAATCCGAGGGGAGATGTTACTTGAAAATATTATTCTGTGGGGATGGACTGGCGAAGCTTCGTTGAATTCCTATCTTCGTTCGTCCTTAGTAAACACTATTACTGCATTTTGTGCATTTCTGGTAAACATCAATCATATTCAAAAGCATACATACATTCAAACACAACCAATGGACGTTTTCGTTTAGGTAAACAGGGTAAAAGTAAATCTGGATTCAAAGACGAGATTTTATTTATTTTAGAAAGTAACCTATACACAGGCAAGTTTGTATAAGGAGACAGAAATCCTAGTAAGAGGAATTCGTCGTAAAAGTTTTACAAAAACAAAGAAAAACGGTTATGTAAGAAATAATCCTATTGAGTTTCAATTCCACTATTGCCATTATCTTCAAGTATCTCATCCTTTGCTGTTGAGATGGAAACGATTGGATTGAGCTTTATCTGTTTGAACTTGAGTTAGGTAGCACAACTGGTTGAGGTTACATGAGTGATCCAAACGAGACATAGTCATATGCTTTAATCCCTAACTTTTTCCTGGATTGCCCTTTCAGGTTTTCAATCCACCGGGATACCCTTTTTTGCCCAAGCTGCCCTTTTAGGTTTTCGACTTGCCGGGTGTACATTTTATATATATATATATATCCCTAATTTTTGCCCAAACCCTTTTGGTTTGCCGGGATGCCCTTATTTTTGTTGGATTTATTAATTCAGCGTCACCCTTAGGGATTCGATGGGCTTAACATCCCAACCCATGGCGCTTAATAGGCGCAGCCCCTTGAAAGACTCTATACTATAAGGAAATAAAGTTGCGCCTTCACTAACAGCAATTGCTTTTAGTGCAGTGGTAAGCGCTTGATCCTACAAGTGGTATCAGAGCCAGGTCATGGGTTCGAATCCCCCCGGCTGACACTGGGGGGAGATTGTTGGATTTATTAATTCAGCGTCACCCTTAGGGATTCGATGGGCTTAACATCCCAACCCATGGCGCTTAATAGGCGCAGCCCCTTGAAAGACTCTATACTATAAGGAAATAAAGTTGCGCCTTCACTAACAGCAATTGCTTTTAGTGCAGTGGTAAGCGCTTGATCCTACAATTTTTGCCTAGGCCAGTCAACCTAGCGGGTCTCTTTTTATGCGTAGTATTTTTTAACTATGTCTGCGTTCACAGGATGTGGGAAGTCTTCACCATCCATAGTAGTAAGCATCATGGCTCCTCCTGAAAATACTCTCTTGACTACAAATGGTCCTTCGTATGTAGGAGTCCACTTGCCCCTAGGATCACCCTGTGGCAATATAATACGCTTGATTACCAAGTCACCATTCTGATATACTTTTTGCTTAACCTTCTTATTAAAAGCTTTGATCATCCGTTTCTGGTACATCTGACCGTGACAAACAGCTGCCAACCTCTTCTCATCAATCAAATTTATCTGGTTAAGTCGAGTCTGAATCCACTCATCTTCATCCAAGCCTGTATCCTTCATGATTCTTAAGGAGGGGATCTGAACTTCAATGGGAAAAACTGCTTCCATACCATAGACTAAGGAGAATGGGGTTTCCCCTGTTGAAGTACGTATTGTAGTACGATAACCATGAAGAGCAAATGGTAACATCTCGTGCCAATCCTTGTACGTAACAGTCATCTTCTGTAGAATCTTCTTAATGTTCTTATTAGCAGCTTCTACTGCCCCATTCATCTTTGGATGATACGGAGAAGTGTTGTGATGCTTAATCTTGAATTGCATGCAAAGATCAGTAATCATGGTGTTATTCAGATTAGAGCCATTATCCGTGATAATCCTTTCAGAGATGCCATACCTACATATGATATTATTCTTAATGAATCGAGCCACAACATTCTTGGTAACATATGCAAATGAAGCTTCCTCCACCCACTTTGTAAAGTAATCAATAGCAACCAGGATGAAACGATGCCCATTAGAAGCAGTAGGTTTGATCTCACCAATCATATCAATGCCCCACATGGCAAAAGGCCAAGGAGCAGTCAACACATTCAACGGAACTGGAGGTATATGCACCTTATCAGCATAAATCTGACACTTGTGACATGTTTTGGAATGTTGATAGCAGTCAGCTTCCATGGTAGACCAATAGTAACCTGCTCTCAATATCTTCTTTTCCATGGTATGACCACTAGAATGAGTGCGAAAAATCCCAAAATGCATTTCTTCCATAATCTCTGTTGCTTCCTTCTTATCCACACAACGAAGCAAAGTTGAATCATGATTGCGCTTGTACAAAATTTCATTACTCAAAAAGAACTTAGCAGAAAACCTCCTCAGAAACTTCTTATCTTTGACAGATGCCCCTTCAGGAAACTCCTGAGCTTCAAGGTATCTTTTCACTTCATAGAACCAAGGCTTTTCCTCTCCTCCTTCAGTGTCAATTTCATTGCAGTATGCAGGCTTCTCAAATCTATCAATAGTGATCTTGGGCGCTTCATCATCCCAGCTAATCTCAAACATAGATACCATGGTGGCTAGTGCATCTGCCAACTGATTCTCTCCTCGTGGAATATGTCCAAAGGTAATCTCTTCAAAATATGGGATCAAAGACAACATATGCTCTCTGTAAGGAATGAGATTTTCATGCTTGGTATCCCAATTTCCTTTAATCTGACTAACTACCAGGGATGAGTCTCTATATACATCCAGGAATTGAATCTTCATCTCAATGGCAGCTTTAATACCCATGATACATGCCTCATACTCAGCCATGTTATTAGTACAATAGAAACAAAGTCTTGCAGTAATTGGGGTATGACAACCTTCAGGGGAAATGATCACAACACCAACACCATTACCAAGCACATTAGAAGCTCCATCAAAAACCATAGTCCATCGGGATCCTTGTTCAGGTCCGTCATATTGTCCAGGTTCTTTGGTAATAATCATAATGTCTTCATCAGGGAACTCAAAACTCATTGAATGATAATCATCCACTGCTTGATGAGCCAAATGATCAGCTACCACACTTCCTTTGATGGCCTTTTGAGTAGTGTACTGTATATCATATTCTGTTAAAATCATTTGCCATCTCGCTATTCATCCAGAGAGAGCAGGTTTCTCAAATATGTACTTGATTGGATCCATCTTTGAAATCAACAAGGTAGTATGAGTCAACAAATACTATCTTAGTCGGAGAGCAGCCCATGCCAAAGCGCAACAAGTTTTCTCGAGCAGTGAGTATCTTGTTTCACAGTCGGTAAACATTTTGCTAAGGTAGTATATTGCCTGTTCTTTTCGACCAGACTCGTCATGTTGCCCCAACACACACCCCATTGAGTTGTCTAATACTGTTAAGTACATAATCAAGGGTCTTCCATCAACTGGTGGCATCAAAATTGGAGGTTCTAGGAGATATCTTTTGATTTCATCAAAGGCTATCTGACACTCGTCATTCCATTCCATTACCTGATCTTTCTTCAACAACTTGAAGATTGGCTCAGAGGTAGCAGTTAGCTGGGAAATAAATCTTGCAATGTAATTCAATCGTCCCAAGAAACCTCTAACTTCCTTTTCAGTACGGGGAGCTAGCATCTCTTGTATAACTTTCCCTTTTGCAGGACCCATTTCAATACCTTTCCCACTTCAATCTCAGCTTGTATTTCTTCAACCTTTCAAACAGCTTATGCAGATGATCAAGGTGTTGTTCTTCATTCTGGGACCTGGCTATCATATCATCCACATATACCTCTATCTCATGATGAATCATATTGTGAAACAAAGCCACCATAGCACGCTGATATGTTGCCCCGACGTTCTTCAAACCAAATGGCATCACCTTATAACAAAAAGTGCCCCACTATGTAACAAATGTAGTCTTCTCCATATCTTCAGGGGCCATCTTGATCTGATTGTAACCAGAGAAACCATCCATGAAAGAGAATACCTTATGCTGAGCAGTGTTGTCTACCAGAACATCAATATGAGGAAGTGGAAAGTCATCTTTAGGGATGACCTTATTCAGATCTCTGTAATCCACACACATGCGTACCTTACCATCCTTCTTAGGTACTGGTACCACATTTGCAACCCATTGAGGATAAGAAGTCACAGCTAAGAACCCTGCATCAAATTGCTTTATCACTTCTGCTTTAATCTTTTCTGACATTTCAGGATGCATGCGACGAACCTTCTGCTTCTTCGAAAAACAATATTCTTTTACCGGTAAACGGTGAACCACAATATGTGTATCCAACCCTGGTGTTGCACCCCAAAATTTGCCCTCACAATACAATACTTTGTGTGCTAATAATGTTCACAAGGCTCACAAGACCTTTCATGAGGTTCATGAAGTTTACAAGACACTTTATGAGGTTCACAAGGTTCACAATACTTACAAGACCTTTCATGAGGTTCATGAAGTTTACAAGACACTTTATGAGGTTCACAAGGTTCACAAGGTTCACAAGGCTAACAAGACCTCCCATGAGGTTCACAAGACATCTTATGAGGTTCACAAGGTTCACAAAGTTCACAATTGGTCAGAAGATTTGACAATTCCCTCAGACAATGCATCCTCCTAAGCAGTGCATCCAAAACTAGGGATTTGACTTTAATCAGGCTAAATGGATTTCCAAGACTTCAAGTGAGCTTCATAACATCTTATATGTGTGTAAGAACCCCCATGACAAGTTTCAAGACTTTTCTCAAAGGTTTGCTCAGTCAGATGATCAGATAAGTCAAAATCAGTTAAAGCAGTTAAAAAGTCAAACTGAAGTCAACTGTGGTCAAACCAAAGTCAAACTTCATGATTTTTTGCCATCATCAAGTATATGAAGTAAAATTCATCATTTGATCAAGGGTTGATCATGATTCATCAAGGAGCTTTCAGATCATCAAGAATCAGGAGTTTCTAAATTAGGGTTTCCTCAGGAAAAGTCAACTGAACTTTGACCAGCCATAACTTTCACATGCTTCATCACCAAGTTTCCATCCAAAGCTCATTTTGAATGAAATTTAATTCTCTAAAACTTTGTGTCTCACAAGCCAAGCCCAAAAATGCTTCATTTGGAAGGTATGAGTTAAGACATTATAGGTCCTTTTGAAAGTCAACAAATTCAAAAGGGCATAACTTGAGAATGGTAAATGATATGAGCATGAAACCAGTGGGGTTGGTTAGAGGAATCTTCAAGCTTTCCAAAATGTCCAAGAACACCCTCATAGAATTAAAATTGAAGGATTTGTTCCCTTGCAAAGTTGGGAAATTTTTGGTTGGTTTATGAAGAAAATGGAGGTTTAAAACCAATTTTTCTAAATGGGCTTGCCATATGATGACCCAATCCATACCAATACCTCATGCACGACCCAACCATCAAATATTCAGATTTTTTTATTATTTTATTTTATTTATTTTGATTTTATTCATTTAAAATCATTTTAAATTAAAATAAAATATAAAAGTCAAATATTTAAATGGGATTTTGTTTCTAGAAATTCATTAAAGTGATTTGGATCAAATTGGTATGAGAATCATAGTGATTGGCTTGAAATAGAAAGGCTTAATTCTCAAATATTTGAAGTTTAAAGCTTGATCTTTTTCAATCTTTTTCAATCAATTTCTTCACACAATAATCAATTGTTTTGACCTAAAATCATCACACTATAAGTACATAACACAACCCTACTCATTGCACACGAATTCCTGCCTCCAAGAACAAGAGCAAGCTTCCTATTTTTCACAAAAAATCTCAAATCGGATTTTTACCTACAGGCCAAATCAGGACATTCTAAAGGTTGCAATACGTTTATAGATGATCATTGAAGGATTCTGGACCATTTGCAGCATCAAAAGCATTGACATAAGCATAAATCGAATCATGTTTTCATCAATTTATGCATTTTTTCGTTTTTATACTTTTAACCATTATTGATCAAATTTGATGTATGATTTGTGTTTGTTATGACCCTAGGATCGTTTCTGGATTAATTTCTTGAAGTTTCGTGACCTATAACGCATTTCACCATAACTAGGGTTACAAGCTTCAGTTTGGGGTTTTACGATTTAACTAATATCAATGACTTCTAATGACATAGATGAATCGTATAAGTCATGGGGAATTCATTGGTGTTATTAATTTGAGGAAATTGTACCTATTGCATAACATTTGAAATTCACAGGTTTTATGGGCAAGAAAATTCGCAGCAAATTTCGTTTGAAAATTCGCAGGTAAATTCGTGGGGCTGGAGGAAGAAGATGATCCCCTGGCGCGAATTTCAAATTTTGAATATTTGAGATAATATTTTTTTGTTTTGTTTTGATATTGTTTCACAGCCATGTGGTTGGTTCAGTTGGTTGTGAATGCGCGCGTATTGCTTGAGGGTCTGGGTTCGATTCCTGGACCAAACCACTTTTTCTTGTTTTTTTCATTTAATTAGCAATTTGAATATATTATGAATTGTGATGAGTCCATTGCCAGATGCGCCCTCCTGGCTGGAATGGTAAGTGTGTGTGTGTGTGTGTGATTTGTGAAGGTCCTGGGTTCGATCCCCCCCCAGGCCTATTGTTTTGTTTATTTTTCATGATTTTTCAGGAACAAACAACAAAACCAATTGGATCCTCTTCCTTGTCACCTGCGCGCAGGCTAGCCCAGTGGATGGAAGCTTCTTCAGGTATTGGGAGGTCCTAGGTTCAAAACCAGGCCTCCCATTTTCTTTTACTTCATTATTTTGTTTTTTTATTTGTTTATTATTATTATTAATTTGAATTAAAATTATAATCCTAATTAACAAATCTTAATATGTTTTCATAAACCAAGGTTAACTATAATTTTCTATAACACCTAATTATTTTATAAAACCCTAATGGTAAATATTAATTTATTTGTTAGTTATAATTTCTAAGTTATTTATTTATAAAACTTAATTATGTAATTTGTTTATAATTATGCTTTAATATAATTCTTGTATGCTAATAATTTTTTTAATATGCTTAAAATAATTAGAATTCTTAATTTAATTTTTTGTAAATATAATAATATGACTATTTAATTATAATATGTAAATATTCCATAAATTGTTCATAATTTAATTTTGTATGTAAATAATTTTTATTATATGTTTAAAAATAATTGCTAATTTAATTTTGTAATTATAATTTTATTTTCATAATATGTTTATAATTAACTTAATTTTCATAATTTGCATATAACTTAAAACTTTATAATAATTAATATAATTGTTCATATTTTTTTTATTAATCCTAAATAATTGTTTGTATAAAAATTTGATTTTTTAATTATTGTAATATTCTTGCTTATTTCATTATTATTATTATTAATTATGTTTATATGATATTTTTTATTACTAACCCCATTATGATTTATTATTATTATTATTATTATTATTTTCACTAACCTAATTATTATTATTATTTAATATTTTGCTTATTTATTTAATTTGCTTTTATTATTATTATGTAATTGTTCCTTGGTGTAATATTTAGTAATAATGTTTATTATTTATATTTTATGCTATGGTTAGTAAATAGGGAGTGTAAACATGTTTGTAATGTAAAATCAATTTAGCTCACTAATTTAAAGATAAATATTAACATTGTACACTCACACACGTAAGTCGATCTTTGATCGCCATCTCACTTCCTTAGGGATACCTCTCATGTTGCCTAATCAAAAGGTCAAGTAGGGTGTATAAAGCAAAGTCCCTCAATTTCACATCATCTAGTCCCTTAACAAATAAAAGATCAAGTCCCTTTCGAATGTTGCCTTCGTAATGATCTTGTCCCTTTCGAATAAAGATGATAGTCCCTTCAAAATTGCTTATACACCCCACAGTTGCCTAAATAACAGATGTCCCTTCACTTGACCCTCACATCCAAGGTAATGACTACCTATTCCTTAATAATAGGGATAGTCTTACCACTTAAAGGATTCAAGAACAGAAAAGACTTAAACTTAGGGTAGGTTCCTCTTAGATACTTGCTCACTTTTCAAAAACATTTCAAACACTTCATACATTTCAAACAATTTTCAAAACAAAGGTTTTTTACGCATCCGTACATGGATCATTATCAAACTCTTAAGAAAATTTCTATTCACACACTTCACATTTCAAAAAAATTTTAAAGTGAGCTAAGTAACTAAGAGCCCATGGATAACCATGGATGTAAAGGGTGCTAACACCTTCCCTTTACATAACCTACCCCCCGGACCCAAAAATCTTTTAAAAGGTCTTTACTGTTCTTTTATGCCTTTCCTTTGGATAAAATAAAAGTCGGTGGCGACTCTTGCTATCCGCAACATAACTAAAGTCAGTTCTCCCACCGTGTTACACCTGGCATATCTTCATAAGACCAAGCAAAGATATCCACATAATCACGTAACATCTAGATCAATCTGCTCTTAACACCATCCTCTAACTCAGCTCCTATCTTGACCTCTTTCCTGTTTTCTTCAGTTCCCAGATTCACAACTTCGATTGGCTCTTCATGTGGCTGTATAGCTTTCTCTTCTTGTTGTAATAACCTAGCAAGCTCTACAGGTACTTCACAATCTTCCTCCTTTCCATCTTCAGCTTGATAGATCGGATTCTCAAAATTATAATTGGCAATAGTAGAACTGTTATCAACAGGATCCAGAGTGGATGAAGATCTGTATTTTAGTGATGTGGTTGTGTGTAAGAACACATAGCTGATAAAACAAAAATAAAAAATAAAAGAAAGACAAGGAGCACAATATTTATGAAAACGAAACGTCCATTGATTTTTTATTGAATGAAATAGGCAAATGAAATGACCTCCCGAAACAAGCATACCATTGTACCCTGGGTAAGGCACAAGGCTTGAAAGTTTAATTGTTCGAAATTACAAACTTAAAATAAAAACACAGTAATAGTATTTACTCCTGACTAAAGGAGATAGGAATAACGTCTTCAGTCTTCCAATTGTTGAGTCCATCACCCACGGTAGGAAAGATCCAATCATCCAGGTTGTAGCCTTCATTACAGTCACCCACAACATTGATTTGATCTCTTATGACCCCTTGATTGGTGATACGAACAGTACGAGCACGACGAACAGCCTTGTGAGATTCTGCAGTGAAACCCAAACCAAACTTGTCAGACTTATAAGGGATGTTGGGAAGCTGACCTCAAATAGTAGAACCAACTTTTGCAACCACAACCTTAGCATCTTTGAGGGAGGCCATTGCAGGAGGTATGTTAGTAACCATAGGAACTCTTTCGGGAGCAGGAACAGACTGAGGAACAGGATCAGAGCAAGGAACAACTTCAAATGTTTGACACAGGGTTTCAACCATTTCACCCTCAATTTCTACATACTTGAAAGTATTCACATGGCTCACCATGTACTCCTCCTCACAATAAACAGTAACAATTTTGTTCTTCACCGGATATTTCAACTTCTGATGCAAGGTGGAAGTCACAGCACCTGCCCCATGGATCCAGGGGCGCCCAAGAAAACATGAATACGCAGGACGGATATCCATCACATAGAAAGTAGAGTTGAAGACTTGAGAGCCTACTTTGATCGGGAGGTCAACTTCTCCATGTACCACTCTTCTTCATCCATCAAAGGCCCTCACCACTACATCACTTGGTCTTAACACAACATCTTCAGGACTGAGCTTGTCCAGAACCTCTTTAGGGAGCACATTCAATGAAGAACCATTGTCCACCAGCACATGAGACAAAGTAGTGCCCCTACATTCAATGGAAATATGCAGAGCTCTATTATGGTTTCTCTTGGCAGGGGTCAAATCAGCATAAGAAAAGCCCAACCCATTATCACAAGTCAGATGTGCCACACAATTCTCAAATTGGTCTACAGAAATCTCATTTGGCACATGAGCAGTCATTTGGCACATGCCCCAACTGGTCAACAATATCATAATCACTCTTGCGAATGATCTTCAGTACTTCTTCCATCTATTTAGAAAGACTTTCAGCAGCTGGTGCCTCAGCTTGCACAGGTTCAATTACAGGACCTTTGCCCCGAGCATCAGTATTTGGCTCAGAAGTGGAGGTAGTAGTTGAAGTAACTGGACTTTTGGAGGTAGCCCGAGGAGAGAAGATTCTTCCACTTCTGGTGATCTTACTAGATCCAGCAATATTATCAACATCAAGATTAGTATCAGTAGCAGGTGCATCAGTCATAGGTTCTTGTTTAACACCATGGATGTAAACATCAAAACCATAATTCCAGGGTATAGCTTTATTATAAGTATAAGGAACAGGGCCAGGAGTGGTGATGATCATGGGAGCCACTCTAACTTCAGCAATAGTCTTCACAAGGCCTTCAGCAGTAATCTTGACAGGGCCTTTAGGAATGATCTTGACAGGGCCTTTGGAGGTAATCTTCACTGGTACTTTATCAACCATAGCTACATCTTCAAGCTTCGTACTCCGAGTCAGATGTTCACACATACTTTCAATAGAAGGCGTCCTCTCAAACAATATATTGTAATTGTCCATGAGGGGTTGAATACCATCCTTCAACTTCCAGCAACTATCAGGTTTATAGGCACAATAGCAACAATCTTCATTGCAACCTGGGAAGAACCCAGCCTGCACCAGCTTCTTCTTGATAATGGATAGGGGTGTAGTCACATTTTCTATTGAGGAAACATAGGAAACCTCACCCACAACATTAACAGTCTTCTCATGGTTGGGCATAGGAGCAGGGATCACATTTGGGGTCCCAGGAGGGTCAAACTCAATCTCCCCAGCTTCAATCATGTCTTGAATCTTTTTTTTCAATACCCAGCAGTTGTTGGTGTCATATCCCGGACTATTAGAATGATAAGCGCATCTTGCATTAGGGTTGTATCGAGGAGAAGATGTATTAGGATTCTGAGGAGGATCCCTCAAAGTAATGAGTTCCCCTTTCAACATGTGTTGCAAGGCTTGGGCCAGTGACATGTTGATCTTGGTGAACTGTCTTCTAGGCTTTTGTTGATTGTTTTGTTGTGGCTCTGGTGCTGCAGGAGTAGGATTAGAGATGTGAACTGCTCCCACAGATTGGTGACTCCTGTTACGACTATGTTGACCATACACAACATTAGACTCCTTCTTCCCACTTGGGGGCTTCTTTGCAGTGCTTGATGAAGAGGCACCCATTTGTATCTTACCATTTCTTATACCACTTTCCACACGTTCTCCAGTCATTATCAACTCAGTGAAACCAGATGATAAGCTTCCAATGAGGTGACTATAGAAAGGACCATTCAGCGTACTCATAAACATATCCATCAGCTCCCTGCCAGCCAGGTCTCTTCATTTCTGGGCATACTCTTTGAAACTCTCCTTATCACCCATAGACATGCTTTGGAGCTGCATGCGAGTAGGTGCTAAATCAACATTGTATTGGTATTGCCTATAGAAGGCCTCAGCAAGATCATTCCAATCACGATTATTGACACTTTCCAGTTGATAGTACCATTCCAATTGAGCTCCAGACAAGCTCTCTTGGAAGAAATGAATCCACAATTTCTTATCAGCAATATGTGGTTGAATCCTCCGGACATAGGATCTCAGATGCAGCTTAGGACATGAGACACCATCATACACCACAAAAACAGGAACCTTGAAACCAATAGGTATAACTACTCCAGAAACTAAACTCAGATCTTCAAAATCAAGCCCAGAAGATTTTTGTAGCTCCATAGCATTCATTCTATCTACCAACATCTTATACTTCTCCTCACTAGCAGGATCATGGTAATAATTTTCCTCAGAATCAGAATCTCCCACAGTATCATGGAGACTACCTCCCTCCTTCTCAGAATTTTCAGACTCAGAATCCTCAATCTGTTCCTTTGTCTTGATAGGACCTCTGAATCTTCTTCCCAGATTGATAAGGCCTCCTGATTTCCTAGTCTTCTTCTTCTTCTTAGCCAGCAGTGTCTTTAGCTCATCCTGTCCCTTGGACAAGTTCAGGATCAGCTCTTGGAATTGTGCATTCTGAGCCTGGAGGTCTTTGACAGTCTGTTCAAGAGCCATTTTTGCTGAAATAAACAGCGAGAAGATAAGATACCTGTTCATAAGAAACCTGTGATGCAATGACATGGTATGTAAATGCATATGCAATGTTTTCAAGGACCGCAGGATTTAAATTTGTTTAAACAACCAGAAAGTAAGCTTTTATTAGTAATCAATAAACTTGTTTGCCCCTTGGGCTTACAACTAAATGAAATGAATACAAAGATGGGGTTTTAAGTCTCCCATGGACGTTTCCTCTTTGTGTTGAGGTATGAGTTAAGATTCCGCTCCTCGTGAAGTTATTTTGTCAGTTCCAGGATTCTTTCTTGACTAGCTTTGAAATGAGTCTCAAAAGTATCCCTTAGCTCCTTCAACTGGATCCAGGACCTTTGTAACTCTTCCATGTCAGTGGGCATGTCCGGGTGAAGAATGATATAAGAAGTATCTCCTTCAGCAACAGGCTCCTTGGTAACTGGCAGGATGGCAGGATATGGCATCATAAGAGTTTTAGCACGTGATCGCACCCATCTGAGATAAGGTTCCATATGAATAGTGTACTTTGGTTCCAGAGTCTTGCTGTCAACCTTGTTCACCTTGCCCCAAGCTCGTATAACCTTTGACGGTAACCTTGCAGATCATTGTCGTAGTCGAACACAATACCCTGAATAAGTATGTCATGAGGACTAACACTCCGAGCATAACCAAACTGACGTAGAGCTAGAGAAGGGTTGTAAGTAATGCCCCCTCTTATGCCAAGGAGTGGGACATTAGGGAACTCCCCACAACGGTCAATGATAGTAACATTCTCCATAGCTCGAGAGCACCAATGAATATCTGAGTGAGAAAGTGACATAATCCTCTTGGACCACCTGAACCCTTGTTCATTCTTCATCACTGATCGAGGAAGGTGAGAAATAAACCACCTAGATAGTAAAGGTATGCAACACATCAGAGTTCCTCGTGCCTTTGTAGTACGGGTATGGAGAGAATGTAAGATGTCTCCAAGTAATATAGGTACTGGATTGCGAGTCAGAAATATGTTGATGGCGTGTACGTCTATGAGCTGGTCTGGATTAGGGAACAACATTAGGCCATAAATTAGTAAGGCCAAGATTTCCTCAAAAGCATCATAACTCATAGCCTTCAGGGACACTTGAGCTTTCTCCATCAATACCTTAGCAAGGATACCTTTAATCCGCTTCTTGTTTCAAGGACAATGTCTGATTTCTTCAAATGTAGGGCTGCAGCAATGACTTCAGGTTTAGGCTCCTTCTTTAAGCCTGTGAAGGGTCTCTGATCAAGGATAGGTATACCCAGTAATTTGGAGAACTCTTCCATTGTAGGAACCAGCTGATAATCGGGTAATGTGAAGCAATGATGTTTAGGATCAAAGAACTGAAATAGGACACTCATTATATCTTCATTGAACCCTGAAGTAACTAGATCCAGTAGGTGACCATGCCTCTTTTGAAAAATTGGGAGTTTTCAGAAACTTGAGAGGCCAATTCCTTAAGCTTAGGAGGTATTCCTACAATGTTGATCCGGATAGTATTCCTACGAGCAGAAGCCATGACCTGCAACAAAGAACAAAGATAAATCCTTTGGTCCTTGAAATGGTTAGTGAAAATGCTATGCTTATGATGCATGATGTCATGATGTTATGCTCAATCACAAACATGTGGCACACACAAACAAGTCACACAATAGCCCTAAGTTTGAAGGCTTGCATGAGGTTTAAAGGTGAGTACCCTCCCCTGAAGTTTAGTTGGTTCATCCTGTCCTACAAAAGTAACCAAGTTCTAAGGAATCTCAATATCACTGATCCTTCCCAAGGGTGGTTGTTCAGTAGGAAACTTACTTGCCAACCAAAACCCTCCAAGTTTAGGATCTCAATGAGCGTAGTATCGAGTATCAACCAACTTCAGTCTTCACAAAAGTCGGCTATCTCACTACTTTCTAAAGGCTAAGATGGGATAACTAGGGTTCTAAAAGTCAGTTAGTGTATTGACAACATATGGAAGCCCCATATTATCCTTAACTTACTTAAGAAACATAAGCACCAACCAAGAAGTCACACTAACTATGGCCACCAGATCAACCATATCGGTATACGTCATACAGTTTCCTTGGTCTATTGCCATTTACCTAGGGTACACTAGATCCGGGTTAGGATCTTTCACACATAAAGCCCATCAATTAATATAAAGCAAACAAAACAAACAATTTAAAGTGATCTATTTCCTAAGGGTACCCCTCTTTTAGTTAGTAACTCCCCAGCAGAGTCGCCAGTTCTGTAACATGGTGGGAGAACTGACTTTCTATAAATGTTGCGGATAGCATGAGTCGCCACCGACTTTTATTTTATCCAAAAGGAAAGGACATAAAAGAACAGGAAAGACCTTAAAAAAGATTTTGAGTTCGGGGGGTAGGTTATACAAAGGGAAGGTGTTAGCACCCTTTATATCCATGGTTATCCATGGGGTTTTAGTTACTTAGCTCACTTTAAATTGTTTTGAAAAGGTGTAGTGTGTGATTAGAAACTTTCTAAGTACTTTATAATGATCCTCGTATGGATGTATATGAAGACTTGTTTTTGAAAATTTGTTTGAAAAGTGTGGTGTAAAGAGTATTTTGAAATGTGAGCAAGCAACTTAAGAGAAACCTACCCTAAATTAAGTCTTTACTGTTCTTATGTTCTTTCAATGGTAAGACTATCCCTATTATTAAGGAATAGGTAGTCATTACCTTGGATGTAATAAGGGACATGTGTAGGGACATCTGGATATAGGCAACATCAAGGTGTCTTTAGCAATTCGTAGGGACTTATCATCTTTTATTCGAAGGGACAAGATCATTTATCGTAGGCAACCTCGAAGGGACTTGATCTTATAGAATGAAGGGACTTGATGATATTCGTGAAGGGACTTTGCTTAAGACACCTTACTTGACCTTTTGAAATAGGCAACATGAGAGGTAACCCTAGAAAGTGCAAGATGGCGATCAAAGATCGAATTACGTGTGTGCGTGTTCATATTCAAATATTTATCTTTTTAAATTAATTATTCTAAGTCAATTTTAATTACAAGTATGTTATTCACACCCTAGAATTACTAACCACACAATAAATATATTCATAATAGAAATAAAACAAAAAATATAAATCTGAACTATTACAAAGCTTCGGGACAATTACAATATAATCGAGAAATATAATAAATATAAACAATAATAAATAAACAATAATAATAAGAATTAAGATAAAAAGTTAGAAAAATAAAAATAAGAGAAATAAGAAATTAGCCAAAATAAATTAATATTAGAAAATATTTTTTAGATTTAATTAAGAAAATAGATTTTAATAATAATAAATAAATATTGAATTATTCACATATTTAACAAATGATTAATGATTAATTACAATTTTTAAAGAAAATTAGGTTTAATTCTAGAATTAAGAAAAATTAGGGTTAGGGTTATAACAATTAGGGTTAGGGTTTTTAATTATTAATTTAAATATAATCAATTTATTTACAAAATATATACCATAATAGTAATATATATAAATATATAAAAAATAATTATAAACAATTTGAAATTTTTTGAGAAAATAAATTATGAATTTTTAAAATGATAGGTTTTTATATAAGAAAATAATATAAACATTTTATTTTAGAAATTGTTTTTTTTAAGAGATTAATTAGATTAAATAAATATAATATGAACAAAAACAAAATAAATGAAAAAAATAGAGAAAAAGAACATACCTGGGGCTAGGATTCGAACCCAAGCCCTAGGCTCTCCTCACTCTGGACCAACAACATCACCACCAGGCCAAGCGTGTCTTGGTGTTAACATCATGGGTAACAATCCTTTTGTTATAGTCCTGTGAAAATCAAATAAAATACAACAAAACAAAATGGCCTGGGGGGAATCGAATCCAGGACCATCACATTCACAAGCAAACACACAAACCAGCTGAGCCACATGGGGCGCGTTCAGCATATAGTCAACAACAAAACATTATATTTTAAAACAAGTTTTTGAATTTGATTTTGGCGCCACTGAACTTCATCTTCTTCCTTGGTTGCTGCGAAAATTCCTACAAAATTACATACAAACTTTCCTGCACACGAAAACCTATAAAATTCGTAACATCTTATATACATACAATTTTGCCAAATTGATCATGCCAACATGATCAATACAGTTCATTTAACTTATTTATGTTATTAAAATGTATTTATATTAGCTGAATCAAGAAACCCTAATTCAAAGCTTGAAACCCTAACATGGCCGAATTCGTATTAGTCAATGAATCTCCAAGATACTTGCCCATAATCCATCCTCACATGATAACAAACAAGGTTAGATACACAAAAACAGTTTATGAGACATGAATAAGAGGAATCTAAACTTTCAAAAATATGAACAAGATAGAATCGGTATACATGGTTCAACATGATTTGAATGCAAATAAGGATTGAAATAGCATCAGGGAACCCTAGGGATCATGTCTCAACCTTCAAAATTCCTTAATACCTCCTGCAAATCAAAATCCGAATTGGTGTTTTTCTTTGAATTTTTTGAAGTTTGGTTCTTGTATTGGAGGCTGCCCCAGAATTCGTCCTTGTACTTGTGATCACTTGTATGTATATATTGGAAGCAAATTAGGTCAGAAAATCGTAGGAAGCAAATTAGATCACTTGTATGTATATATTGGAAGCAAATTGGAAGCAAATTATGTATATATTGGAAGCGAATTTAAATCTCCCAATCAACTTTAAATCATGTTTATGAATTTCTAGAATGAAATCATATCAAATATTGAGCCTTTCATATTTTATTTTGATTTAAAATGATTTTTAATGTATAAAATCAAAATAAATAAAATAAAATAAAATAAATAAAAATCTGAATAAATGATTTTTGGTTCGTGCATGATGTCATTGTAGAGATTGGGTCATAAAAATGCAAGCCCATGTGGAAAGAATTGGTTCTAAGACCCCATTTGCTCAATAAACCCCTCAAAAATTTCCCAACTTTGCAAAGACACAAATCCCTCAATTTTAAGGCTATGAAGGTGTTATTGGACATTTTGGAAAGCTTAAAGAGTCCTATAAAAAACCTCTTTTGTCTCATGTCCATATATTTTACCATTTTCAAGTTATGCCCTTTGGAAGATGTTGACGTTTTGTTGACTTTTAAAATGACCTATAATGTCTTAGCTCATACCTTCCAAATGAAGCATTTTTGGGCTTGGCTTGTGAGCTTTGGATGGGAATTTTTTGATGAAGCATGTGAAATTTATGGCTGGTCAAAGTTCAGTTGACTTTTCCAATGAAAACCCTAATTTAGAAACTCCTGATTCTTGATGATTTGAAATCTCCTTAATGAATCATGATCAACCATTGATCAAATGATGAATTTCACTTCATATACTTGATTTTGGAAAAACATCATGAAGTTTGACTTTGGTTTGACCACAGTTGACCTCATTTTGACTTTTTAACTACTTTGACTGTTTTTAGCCTATCTGATCATTTATCTGAGCAAACCTTTTGGGAAAGCCTTGAAACTTAACATAGGGATTCTTGAAGACATATAGGATGCTATGAAGCTCACTTGAAGCCTTGGAAATCCATTTAGCCTGATGAAACTCAAAACCCTAGTTTAGGATGCATTGCTTAGGAGGATGCTTTGTCTGAGGGAATTGTCAAACTTTCTGACTAATTGTGAACCTTGTGAACCTCTTGGGATACCTTGTGAACCTTGTGATCCTCTTGGGAAACCTTGGTACTTAATGCCTTGACTAGGGGAGGGAAAATTTTGGGGTGCAACAGTGATGACCATATATCTTATGCACAATCTTCTTAATATTCTTGTTTGCTGCCTCGACTGCACCATTCATCTTTGGTCGGTAAGGTGAAGAATTGTGATGTTGCATCTTGAAGTCCCGACACAGTTCAACCATCATTTCGTTGTTAAAATTGGAACCATTATCAGTAATGATTCGCTCGGGAACTCCATATCTGCAGATGATGTCTTTTTTCAGAAATCTGGCCACCACCTGTCTGGTGACGTTGGCATAAGATGCTGCTTCGACCCATTTGGTGAAATAGTCGATTGCGACCAATATGAAACGATGGTCGTTCAAAGAAGTAGGCTCTATTTTCCCGATCATGTCAATGCCCCACATATAAAAGGGCCAAGAAGATGACATGACGTAGAGCGGGCTTGGAGGGACATGCACTTTGTCTGTATAGATCTGGCATTTGTGACATTTGTGGGAGTATGAATAACACTCTGCATCCATTGTTAACCAGTAATACCCCGATCTCAATAACTTCTTAGCCATTGCATGTCCTCCTGCATGAGTACCGAAAGATCCCTCGTGGACTTCCTGCATTAACATGACTGTTTCCTGTTTGTCCACACATCTAAGCAGGACCATGTCAAAGTTCCTCTTATACAGAACACCGTATGCGTTTAAGAAGAAACTATCAGCAATTCGCCTTAAGATCTTCTTGTCATTGGAAGATGCCCCGGCTAGATATTCTTTTCTTTCCAAGCAATTCTTAATATCATGGTACCAAGGCTTCTCATCAGACACTGTGTCTATAGAGAACACATAAGCAGGTATATTGAGCCTAAAGATGTCAATTCTAGGGACATAATTCCAACACAGAACTTTGATAGACGAAGAGAGCGTAACCAATGCATCGACAAATTGATTTTCATCTTGTGGTATATACCGAAGCTTTACTGTTGTGAAGAACGTCAACAGTCTTCTGGCATAATCCCTATAAGGGATTAAGTGTTCTTGGTGTGTATACCACTTGCCGGTAATCTGATTTATCACGAGGGCGGAGTCTCCGAATATGTTGAGGGTTTTAATCCTAGGATTAATAGCCTCCTCTATTCCTATAATGCACGCATCGTATTCCGCTTCATTGTTGGTGCAATCAAAAGTGATTCTGGCAGCGAATGGAAAATGAAAACCTTTGGGAGTGATCAGAACATCAAACATCAACTTCCATTTGGATTCAGGGTCTGGCCCCTCCTCCGAAAGTGGTTCCTCACAATCTTTTGCTTTGAGGTACATGATGTCCTCATAAGGGAAATCAAATTTCATTGGATGATAATCATCTTCAAGGTGTTGTTGCGTAAGATAGTCTGAAAGTATACTTCCCTTGATAGCTTTCTAAGAAGTGTATTGAATGTCGTACTCTGGCAGCACCATTTGCCACCTCACAACCCTTCCGGTTAATGCTGGTTTCTCAAGAATGTATTTAACATGATCCATCTTTGAAATTAATAGGGTTGTGTGGGTCAACATGTACTGTCTCAGTCGGCAAGCATCACATGACAAAGCGCAACAATTTTTCTCGAGCAATGAATAACAGGATTCATAGTCTAAGGTAGTATATTGCATGCTCTTTTCGACCAGACTCGTGATGTTGGCCTAGAACACACCCCATTGACCCTTCTAACACGGTCAAATACATGATAAGTGGCCTTCCTGGAACTGGAGGCATTAGAACTGGAGGCTCCTGCAAGTATTCTTTTATCTTTTCAAATGCATTTTGACAATCTTCGTTCCACCTGACCGCCTATTCTTTTCTTAGCAACTTAAATATTTGCTCACATGTGGCTGTAAGGTGAGATATGAACCGGGCAATGTAGTTCAACCTCCCTAGAAAACCACACACTTCTTTTTCAGTTCACGGTGCTAGCATGTCTTGTATTGCTTTAACCTTTGCAAGATCTACCTCAATTCCATTTTGACTAACAATGAAACCCAATAATTTTCCAGAACGCACCCCAAAGGTGCACTTGTTTGGATTTAACCTCAAACGATATTTTCTCAGTCTTTCAAACTATTTCTTAAGGTTAACCAAATGCTCTTCTTCGTCTCGGGATTTGACGATCATGTCATCCACATAGCATTCAATTTCTTTATGGATCATGTCATGAAACAGAGTCACCATTGCCCGTTGATATGTAGCCCCGACGTTCTTCAAACCTGTAGATGTCTTGAATTGGCAGAATTTTTGACCAACAAGAATTATTGAATTCAGTTCAGAATGTCCTATCAAATGTTGGGACATTATCAAACAGAGTATATGAACTTATTTCAGGATATCTTACCAGATGTTGGGACATTGTGTAAATGACTTAAGTTCAGTTTTTCAGGATGTCCCAACAGATGTTGAGACATCTCAAACCTGCTACCAGAATTAATTATTGAATAACTAATCAGAGATATTTAAGGAGAGTTATCTGGAATTAATTAATGATGGATAAAAACAGAACAAGGTGCATCTGTAGGGAGTTTTATATTGAAGATTCAGATTAAAACAGAAGACCTAAGTCACCTAGAATCTAGGAAGTAACAAACCCTAAATTCAAGGTGGAAGCTGCATGTGCATTAGGGCTGGATCATCCTACAGAAAGCCCAAATTACAGATACCTATTTAAGCAACAGAAACTCATAGAATTGAGTACGAATTTCAGAAGATCAAATAGGGTGTCTAGTGTTTTTAATAGCAGGTGTTTTTAATTGTACCACTTTATGAGCTTTTAAGCAAAAGTGCATTTGTGACTTGATTGAAACTGTGAAGTAAGATCAAGCTGTATTGTTTGAAGAATGTCTTCAATTTCATTAAACTTGTAAACTTGATCACTGTGTGATTGAGGGGGAGTGAGTAGGGTACTCTTATCTAAGGTGTGTCTTAGGTAGAAATTGCATTGGGTAGTTATTAAGTGATAGATTAAACAGGGTGGTTTAAGTCTAGAATTAATATTACTTATAGTGGATTTCCTCCTGGCTTGGTAGCCTCCAGATGTAGGTGTGGTTATACACTGAACTGGGTTAACAAACTTCTGTGTTGTTTACTTTTCTTGCTATTTAAGTTTTGGTTAAATTTGTCAAGTGTCCTATCAAGTGTTGGGACATATCTTAGGACATCTCATACCTGATCACAGAATTTCAATTGGTATCAGAGCAGGCACCCTGCCTGTTTATACTGGGTGAGATCTAGGGAAAACAAATTCTGTAACATGGACAGAGATATAGGGTCAGTAAATAGACCACCTATACTGGATGGATCTAATTATGACTACTGGAAGCCAAGAATGATTGCATTCTTAAGATCACTTGACAACAGGGCATGGAGAGCAGTAAATGTTGGATGGGATCATCCTGTCCAAGACACCAAAGATGGATCAAAAGTGCTGAAACCTGAAGAAGAATGGATTAAGGAGGAAGAAGATTCAGCACTAGGCAACTCAAAAGCCTTAAATGCCTTATTCAATGGCATTGATAGGAACATTTTCAGACTTGTGCATCATTGTGAGCTGGCCAAAGATGTTTGGGACACTCTCAAAACAACTCATGAAGGAACATCAAAAGTAAAAATGTCAAGACTTCAACTTCTCACCACCAAGTTTGAAAACTTGAGAATGAAGGAAGATGAATCAATTCATGAGTTCTACATGACATCTTGGATATAGACAATACTTCTGGAGCTTTGGGAGAAAAGATGACTGATGAAAAGCTTGTAAGAAAGATTCTCAGATCTTTGCCAAAAAGATTTGACATGAAAGTCACAGCAATAGAAGAAGCTCAAGACATATGCTCCATGAAAGTTGAAGAACTCATTGGCTCCCTTCAAACTTTTGAGATGGGAATGAATGACACAAATGTTAAAAAGAACAAAAGCATAGCATTGGTGTCAAATACTGATGAAGAAGAAGATAATGAACCAGAAAATGATAAAAGCTTGTCAGACAACATTGCTATGCTTGGAAGACAATTCAAACAGATTCTCAGAGGTATGGAAGGCAAATCCAATTCCAGTGGAAGATTCACAAAGTCTTCTGAAAACAAGAGAACTTATGATGCTAACAGAAGGTCAAATGTTGCTGAAAAGACCAGCCAAGAAAAAGGAATCAAATGCCATGGATGTGAAGGATATGGACACATCAATAATGAATGTCCTACCTACTTAAAAAGGCAAAAGAAAGGACTATCTGTAACCTGGTCTGATGAAGACTCAGGAGGTGATTCAGAAGAAGAATCAGCTAAGCATATCACTGCTTTAGCTGGACAGTGTGAGTATGAAAGTGATTCCAGTGATGGAGAGCTTACTTATGCAGATCTTGAGCAAGCATTCAAAGATCTATACAAAAGAAGCACTGAAATATGCAGTGAGGTTATAAAGCTAAAGAAGCAGAATGAGGCATTAGAAGATGAAAAAGCAAGTGATCAAGAAACCATTGACACCTTGAAAAGTGAAGTAACTCTTCTCAACTCTAAGTTGGAACATATGTCCAAATCTGTTAGAATGTTGAACAGCAGCTCAAATACACTGGATGTTATTCTCAGCAATAATAAGCATTCAGGTGACAAAAGTGGATTGGGATATAACAGAGATTATAAGGATGAAGCCAGCTCTAGCAAAACTACTTCAAAATCCACACAGTCAAACAAGATGTCCCAACAGATGCTTCAACATCAGAACACAAAGTCAAACATAATGTTCCAACAGATGTCTCAACATTCTGGAAAGAACAAAATGAAGAAGAAGTATCAAAGATGGAGATGCCATCACTGTGGAAGATTTGGGCATATCAAACCTCATTGTTATAAGCTACATGGATATCCAAATCAAATATATCAGCAATCTCCTAAGCAGAAAATAGAAGGTACCAAGAAAGTGCTGCATAGACATCAAAGAAATCAGCAATCATCTAAGCAAAAGACAGAGGGCATCAAGAAAGTATGGAGACCAAAAGCTAGCATTCAGACTGATCAAAGTCACATACCCAAGAACAAGATCAACAATCAATCTTGGAGACTCAATGATGAAAAACACACAGGGCAGAGGCATCAAAAGAAATCTCAACTCAAATGGGCAAAGAAAAATGTTGCATATATAGCACATACATCACTAAGAGTATCAGCTAAAGAAGACTGATACTTTGACAGTGGATGTTCAAGACACATGACTGGATTGAAGAACCTGCTAGTAAACTTAAAGTCACATTCATCCAGGTATGTAACCTTTGGAGATGGAGCTAAAGGAGAAATCAAAGGAGTTGGAACCTTGGACTGTCAAGATGTTCCAAGACTAGATGATGTGCTGCTTGTTAAAGGTTTAACTGCTAACCTGATCAGTATAAGTCAGTTATGTGATCAAGGGTACAGTGTAAACTTTACAAAAACTGAATGCATAGTGACTAACAATGAACAAGAGGTTGTCATGAAAGGAGCCAGATCTAAAGACAACTGTTACATGTGGGAACCACAAGACTTCAGTCTCACTTCAACCTGCTCTCTAGCTAAAGAAGAAGAAGTGAAACTGTGGCACCAAAGACTAGGTCATCTTCATTTCAGAGGCATAGAGAAGATCATATCTATGGATGTTGTAAGAGGTATTCCTAAACTGAAGATTGATGATGGCAAAATATGTGGTGAATGTCAAATAGGCAAGCAAACCAAGATGTCCCATCCAAAGCTCCAACATCTGACAACTTCCAAAGTTTTGGAACTTTTACATATGGATCTTATGAGACCTATGCAGGTTGAAAGTCTTGGTGGTAAGAGGTATGCTTATGTGGTGGTTGATGACTTTTCAAGATATACATGGATAAATTTCATCAAAGAAAAATCTGATGTATTTGATGTATTCAAAGAATTATGCCAAAGATTACAAAGAGAAAAATCCAACTGTGTAATCAGAATAAGAAGTGATCATGGAAAGGAATTTGAGAATCAAAATTTCTTAGATTTCTGCTCTTCAGAAGGAATCAATCATGAATACTCTTCACCAATCACTCCTCAATAGAATGGGATTGTTGAGAGGAAGAATAGAACTATTCAAGAATCTGCAAGAGCTATGATCCATGCCAAAAAGTTACCTCTGTACTTCTGGGCTGAAGCTATGAACACTGCCTGTTACATTCATAACAGAGTTACTTTGAGGAAAGGAACCTTGTCCACCATATATGAAGTCTGGAAGGGCATACAACCCACAGTTAAGTACTTTCATGTGTTTGGAAGTAACTGTTATATTCTGGCAGATAGGGAGCAAAGGAGAAAAATGGATCCTAAAAGTGATGAAGGGATTTTCCTTGGATACTCTATAAACAGCAGAGCATATAGAGTATTTAATTCTAGAACCAAGGTTATCATGGAGTCCATAAATGTGATAATTGATGATGCTCCTACAGATGTCCCAGAAGATGTTGGAACATCTGCTGATATCAAGATTGAAGCTGAAGAAAAGGATGATCATTATAACTTCACTCAAACTGATACAAGGACAGAAGAATCCAGAAAACCTCCCTCCATCAGAATACAGAAGGATCATCCCAAAGATTTGATAATTGGTGATCCCAACAGAGGTGTGAGCACTAGATCAAGAGAAGTAATTTCAGGTTCTTGTTTTGTCTCTAAAATAGAACCTAAAAACATCAAGGAAGCTCTTACTGATGAATACTGGATTTGTGCTATGCAAGATGAATTAGGTCAATTCACAAGGAATGAAGTGTGGAATCTTGTTCCTAGACCTGATGACATAAATGTGATTGGAACAAAATGGGTGTATAAGAACAAGTCAAATAAACAAGGAGTTGTTACAAAGAACAAAGCCAGACTTGTAGCTCAAGGATACACTCAAATTGAAGGGGTAGACTTTGATGAAAACTTTGCACCAGTAGCAAGGCTTGAATCAATAAGACTACTGTTGGGAATTGCTTGTATCTTAAAGTTCAAGCTATTTCAAATGGATGTGAAAAGTGCCTTTCTTAATGGTTATCTTAATGAAGAGGTATATGTAGAACAGACTAAAGGATTTGTTGATCCAAGTTGTCCAAATCATGTATACAAATTAAAGAAAGCACTTTATGGTCTGAAGCAAGCTCCAAGGGCATGGTATGAAAGACTGACCACATTTCTTATCAAGCAAGGATACAGAAAAGGTGGAATTGACAAAACCCTGTTTGTTAAAGATGAAGAAGGGAATGTCATGATTGCTCAAATATATGTTGATGATATTGTCTTTGGTGGGATGTCTGAAAGGATGGTCAAACATTTTGTCAAGCAGATGGAATCTGAATTTGAAATGAGCCTAGTAGGAGAGTTAACCTACTTTCTTGGTCTTCAAATAAAGCAAATGGAAGACTCAATGTTCATCTCCCAAAGCAAGTATACCAAGAACATAGTCAAGAAATTTGGAATGGAAAATGCTACTCATAAGAGAACCCTTGCCCCCACACATTTAAAGCTTACTAAAGATGAAAAGGGTGAGAATGTAGATCAAAGCTTATACAGAAGCATGATTGGAAGCTTGTTATACTTGATTGCTAGCAGACCTGACATAGCATTTGCAGTAGGTGTATGTGCAAGATATCAAGTTGATCCAAAAGTCAGTCATCTCAATCAAGTCAAGAGAATTCTTAAATATGTTAATGGTACTTGTGACTATGGCATAATGTACTTTCATGGATGTAAACCAATTCTTACTGGCTTCTGTGATGCTGATTGGGCTGGAAGTGCTGATGACAGAAAAAGCACCTCAGGAGGATGCTTCTTTCTAGGAAACAATTTGATTTCTTGGTTCAGTAAGAAACAAAATTGTGTATCCTTATCTACAGCTGAAGCTGAATACATAGCAGCTGGAAGCAGTTGTTCTCAGTTGGTTTGGATGAAGCAAATGCTCACTGAGTACAATGTCCCACAGGATGTCATGACATTGTACTGTGACAACTTAAGTGCAATCAACATATCAAAGAATCCTATCCAACATAGCAGGACCAAGCACATTGATATCAGACATCATTTCATCAGAGATCTTGTAGAAGAAAAAGTGATTTCATTGGAACATGTAGCTACAAATCTGCAGTTAGTTGATATCTTTACCAAAGCATTGGATGCTACACAATTTGAGAACTTAAGGGGCAAACTTGGAATCTGTTTATGTGATATTTAGCAGTTAATGAGATGTGCCAACATGTCATATGACATTGTATGGCATAAGTTCCAGATGGCAAAACCAGTCTGGACAAGATCCTTGGGAATTCCATCTCTAATCATTTGCACTGTAACGGCTACTTATTTAGTAACTGTTTATAATCAGCTATCAAGATTCTCATCATACTATCACAAGCGAATCACATTAACTAGCTATTCTCCAGAAATCATAAACCCTAAAGCTTTTCATCCATCTTCCTCAACAATGTCTCAAAACCCTAACACAACTGAAGAAATTCTCAATCAAGAAGACGTAGTTCATGCCACTCCCATTTCTGTGGTACCAATGAAATCAACTCCATTGGACGAGCTCAGAGGAAGTGCTTCTCACACTAAAAAGCCAAGAACTCCAAAGAGAGCTAAAGATCAAGTCTGCAGCAAAGCTAAAGGAGGCATTCCTTCTCCTGCTAACATGCCCCCAAAATCCTCAAAATATGTGGATGATTCCATCAAGGAGATTGTCAACCAAATCCTTTTTGAACAGAGAGTGGTGAGTGGGATCTCTGTTCCTCTGAACACAATGCCTGCACCTCAAGAAGAACAAGCTCAAGATGCAGAGGACACTCCTGCAGAACAAGATGTCCCAATAGATGTTGGAACATCTGAAGATGAGAAAAAGAACCCATCTGGTGATGATTTGGAACAAACTGAGGACCAGAATAAAGCCTCAAATGAAAATGATGAAGAAGTCTCTGAGGAACAGGCTAAAGACTCAAATGAAGATCAAATCCCTGCTGATCAACCAGCTGAAGAGGAGACTGCTCAATCTCCTCCAGTGGTCAACCTGGAGCAGGACTCTGATACAGAGATCATAGCCTCTGTTAGACCTAGCATAGCCAAAAGGCTCAGGTCCAGGAAAGGAAAGATGCAAGCTGAAGCAGCAATTCCTGAGAAGAAGAAAGCCTCCCCAAAGAAAGGCAAAGCTAAAGCTACTTTTGGGCCAACAAAACCATGGAGTAAAGTTCAAACCCAGAAGAGAAAAGTTGTCACACCATCAGACTCAGATGTTGAATCAGA
The DNA here is from genome assembly GCA_963966055.1 of Lathyrus aphaca. Taxonomy (NCBI): domain Eukaryota; kingdom Viridiplantae; phylum Streptophyta; class Magnoliopsida; order Fabales; family Fabaceae; genus Lathyrus; species Lathyrus aphaca. The sequence continues at coordinate 171,643,368 of OZ014523.1, forward strand.
TGTCCCAACATCTCCTCCCAAAAAGAAACCAGCACCATCTAGGGCTTCATCTGCTGTTCCAGAAGCCCCCTTGGACAACATATCTTTACATCATGTCTCTAGTGTCAACAGATGGAAGTATGTGTATCAAAGAAGGATTGCTCTAGAAAGAGAACTGAGCAGCAATGCACTTGAGTGTACTGAACTGATTGACCTCATCTCTGCTGCAGGACTATTCAGAACAGTCTCAGATCTCTCTCCCTGCTATGAACTTCTTGTCAAAGAGTTCATTGTTAATCTTCAGGAGGATTGTTCAAATGGTAAGTCCTCTGAGTTTCAAAAAGTTTTTGTTAGAGGTAAATGTGTAGAGTTTTCTCCTCAAATCATAAATCAGTACCTAGGAAGAGAAACAGATGAACGAAATGAGCTAGGTAAGACAGATAATCAAGTCTGTAAGGTGATCACTGCAAACCAGGTCAAGGCATGGCCTGTGAAGGGAAAGCTCTCAGTGAGCATGCTTACCAGAAAGTATGCCATGCTAAACAGGATTGGTACAGCTAACTGGGTGCCTACCAACCACACTTCTTCAATCTCCACTGGTCTAGCCAGGTTTATATATGCTGTGGGAACTCAAACCAAGATGGACTATGGAGCTTTCATTTTTGATCAAACCATGAAACATGCCAGCTCTTCTGCAACAAAGCTGCCAATAGCTTTTCCATCATTGCTGTGTGGTATTATGCTCAATCAATACCCTGGAATTCTCACTGACAAGGATACAACCTGCAAAAGAGAAAGCCCCTTGGCTTTTCACTACAAGTTATTCCTCAGTCATCATGCTGCAGATGTTGAAGCACCTTCTGGGACATCTGCAGGTCCATCAACTGCTAAGAATCCAATCTCCAAGAAGGCTCTAATTGCTGAGCTCAAAAGCACATGCAAAGAACTTGAAGCAAGGAAGATGAAACTTGAAGAAATCATCCAAAGGCTGGAGAATGGAGAAGATCAGAAAGCAGGCACTGATGAAGAAAGTGAAGCTGATGAAGAAACATAAGTTGAGGAAGAAACTGAGAGTGATGAATCTGAGTGATCAATGTATGTGAGGCAAATGTAATGACAGCAATGTATTTCTGGAATAGTGTCTTTGGCCCTAAATTTTGTGTCTACCAAGGGGGAGAACAACAACAAATTGTAATTGCTGTTTAAGTATGAATGAAAAAATCTGTTTGTTTGCTTCTGAACTGAATAAGTTTTTTTCTGTTGCAACAAGACTGGATACATATATGTTTGAGGGGGAGTAATCTCAAATAAGAATCAACAGAAAAGTAATGCTATACTCTGATAAAAAGAACTTCTGCTGCACTCTGAAAACCAGAAAAGATGTTAGCCAAAAATTAGCCAAAGGGGGAGTTTGTAGATGTCTTGAATTGGCAGAATTTTTGACCAACAAGAATTATTGAATTCAGTTCAGAATGTCCTATCAAATGTTGGGACATTATCAAACAGAGTATATGAACTTATTTCAGGATGTCTTACCAGATGTTGGGACATTGTGTAAATGACTTAAGTTCAGTTTTTCAAGATGTCCCAACAGATGTTGAGACATCTCAAACCTGCTACCAGAATTAATTATTGAATAACTAATCAGAGATATTTAAGGAGAGTTATCTGGAATTAATTAATGATGGATAAAAACAGAACAAGGCGCATCTGTAGGGAGTTTTATATTGAAGATTCAGATTAAAACAGAAGACCTAAGTCACCTAGAATCTAGGAAGTAACAAACCCTAAATTCAAGGTGGAAGCTGCATGTGCATTAGGGCTGGATCATCCTACAGAAAGCCCAAATTACAGATACCTATTTAAGCAACAGAAACTCATAGAATTGAGTACGAATTTCAGAAGATCAAATAGGGTGTCTAGTGTTTTTAATAGCAGGTGTTTTTAATTGTACCACTTTATGAGCTTTTAAGCAAAAGTGCATTTGTGACTTGATTGAAACTGTGAAGTAAGATCAAGCTGTATTGTTTGAAGAATGTCTTCAATTTCATTAAACTTGTAAACTTGATCACTGTGTGATTGAGGGGGAGTGAGTAGGGTACTCTTATCTAAGGTGTGTCTTAGGTAGAAATTGCATTGGGTAGTTATTAAGTGATAGATTAAACAGGGTGGTTTAAGTCTAGAATTAATATTACTTATAGTGGATTTCCTCCTGGCTTGGTAGCCTCCAGATGTAGGTGTGGTTATACACTGAACTGGGTTAACAAACTTCTGTGTTGTTTACTTTTCTTGCTATTTAAGTTTTGGTTAAATTTGTCAAGTGTCCTATCAAGTGTTGGGACATCTCTTAGGACATCTCATACCTGATCACAGAATTTCAAAACCAAAGGGCATGACCTTATAGAAGAACGTACCCCAAGGAGTAATGAATGTTATCTTCTCCATGTCTTCCAGCACCATTTTAATGTGATTATAATCGGAGAAGCCATCCATGAAGGAGAATACCGAGAATTGAGCCGTATTATCCACCAATACATCAATGTGAGGTAGTGGTAAATCATCTTTTGGGCTTTCTCTATTCAAATCTCGGTAGTCCACGCACATCTGGACCTTGTCTTCCTTCTTCGGTACATGCACAATATTAGCTACCCAGGGTGGGTAACTAGTCACGGTAAGGAAACCAACGTCCCATTGCTTATGAACCTCCTCTTTAATCTTCAATGCCATGTTAGGGAGGGTTCTTCTAAGCTTTTGCTTAACAGGAGAGCAGTCTTCCCTAAGTGGAAGCTTATGTATAATGATGTCGGTATCCAAACCTGGAATATCTTGATATGACCAAGCAAAGATATCCATATACTCTCAAAGCATGCCATTCATTTCTTCCTTTACACTGGCCTGCAGACTGGCCCCAATCTTAATTTCCCTCTTCACGTCTTCAGATCCAATGTCGATAACTTCGAGCTCTTCTTGATGAGGCTGAATAACCATTTCCCCTTGTCTCAGTAACCTGGCTAATTCTTCAGGGAGTTCACAGTCTTCTTCAACCCCTTCATTAACATGGTAGATCGGATTATCAAAGTCATACTTGGTCATAGCAGAAGAGTTATCAAAGAAATCCGAATGATTGACTCTGCACAAGTGATGTGCTTATTTCAGATTCTTCTTTTATGAAAACGAACAAGACTAACTCAAAAGAAAAACATTTCCATTTTTATATTGTTTATTTTTTGTGAAATATTGTAAATGTTAGAAATTGGCAGAATTTTTGAAAAACAAAGTAAAAGTTATGAACTTAGTTCAGGACATCAGGATGTCACACCAGATGTTGTGACATCGCAAACCTGCTATCTGCCTTAAATGATACGCAACATAAGTGCTTAAAATTAGGAGTAAATATCTGGAAGTAAACGTAAAGGGTGAGCACTCCAAGGCGCCTCTTTAGGAAGTTAAGTTGTCTGGTTCCAGTGTAAAGGAAAGTAAAAACTAACTCACCTTGATTCAAGGAGATAACTGTGGGATTTAAAACAGAAAACTAATTCACCTTGATTCAAGGAGATAACTGTGGGATTTAGAAATTACAAGTCTGGATAATTTGCAAAAAGCCCACAAACTCAACATCTATTTAAGAAACTGACTCACTCAAGTAAAGCCAACGATTTAAGCAGAGTGTCAAGTGTGTTAGTGAAGCTAGTTACTCAAGCAGGTTTTTATTTGTGTGTTATTCACTTTATAAGTTTTTAAGCAAAAAGTGAATTGTGTCTTGATTGAAACTGATAAGTAAGATCAAGCTGGTGTGTCTGAAGTGTGACTTCAAACTTATTAATCATTCTAAGTTAGAGATCACTGTGTGATTGAGAGGGAGTGAGTAGGTACTCATATCTAAGTAGAGTCTTAGATAGAAATTTCCTTGGGTAGATATTACGTGAAGGATTAAACTGATTGGTTTAACTCCCTAATTAATATTACTTATATTGAATTTCCTTCCTGGCTTGGTAGCCCCCAGATGTAAGTGTGGAGATACACTGAAATGGGTTAACAATTTCCTGTGTTAATTAATTTACTAGCTCATTAATTTATTGCTTAGGATATCAGTGTCTAAACATCTGTTTCGACATCACATATCTGATCCCAGAATTTCAATTGGCATCAGAGCAGGCACCCTGCCTGTATAACTGGGTGAGATCTAGGGACTGCAAATTTTGGGAACATGGACAGAGATGTAGGATCTGTGAATCGACCACCTATTTTGGATGGATCCAACTATGATTACTGGAAGCCAAGAATGGTAGCATTCTTGAAATCTCTTGATAGCAGGGCTTGGAAAGCAGCTAACAAAGGATGGGAGCACCCTGTCAAAGACAATAAGGATGGGGCAAAAGTGATGAAGCCTGAAGAAGAGTGGAGCAAGGAGGAAGAGGAGTCAGCACTTGGAAATTCCAAAGCCTTAAATGCCTTGTTCAATGGCATTGACAGGAACATATTTAGGCTTGTGCACCACTGTGAGCTAGCCAAGGATGTTTGGGACACCCTCAAAACTACTCATGAAGGAACATCAAAGGTGAAGATGTCAAGACTTCAACTTCTCACCACCAAGTTTGAGAACTTGAGGATGAATGAAGATGAGACCATTCATGAGTTCTACATGAACATCCTGGAGATTGCTAATACTTCTGGTGCCTTGGGAGAGAAGATGAGTGATGAAAAGTTGGTAAGGAAGATTCTCAGATCACTGCCCTAGAGGTTTGACATGAAGGTCACTGCCATAGAAAAAGCTCAGGACATCTGCACAATGAAAGTTGAGGAGCTCATTGGTTCCCTTCAAACCTTTGAGATGGGAATGAGTGATACTATTGTGAAGAAAAACAAGAGCATAGCCCTGGTCTCAAACACTGATAAGGAAGAAGAATGTCATGAAGCAGGCTCTGAGGACAACTTATCAGATGCAATTGCCATGCTTGGGAGGCAATTTAACAAAATTATTAAAAGACTGGACAACAGGCCCAGACCAAGTGGAAGAAACTCAACCTCTGAGAATAAAAGATCTTATGACTCTAACAGAAGGTCAAACTATGATGAGAAGACTAACCAAGGAAAAGGGATCCAATGTCATGGATGTGAAGGTTATGGACACATTAGAAGTGAATGCCCAACCTATCTAAAGAAGCAAAAGAAAGGCCTTTCTGTGTCCTGGTCAGATGAAGACTCAGGCAGTGAGTCAGAAGAAGAGTCTGCAAAGCACATCACTGCTCTAGCTGGAGTATGTGAAAGTGAAGGGGAATCCAGTGATGAGGATCTGACATTTGAAGAGCTTGAAACATCTTACAGGATGCTGTGTGAAAGGAGCACTGAGGTATGCAAGGAAAGTGAACAGTAGAAGAAGCAGATTGAGGAATTAAAAGCTGAAAAGTCAAGTCATCTGGAGATCATTGCCACTTTGAAAAACAAAGTCAGCCTACTCAACTCCAAAATGGAGCATATGTCCAAATTTGTCAGAATGCTGAACAGTGGCTCAAACACACTGGATGCCATTCTCAACAACAACAAGCACTCAGGGGATAAGACTGGGCTGGGATTTAATAAAGCTCAAAACTCTGAGGCTAGCACCAGCCAAACAACTCCAGATCCTATGAAGTCAAACAAGATGTTCAAAAAGATGTCTCAACATCATGAGAAAAACATGATGAAAAAGAAATATCAAAGGTGGAGATGCCATCACTGTGGAAGGTTTGGTCACATCAAACCTTTTTGCTACAAACTGCATGGATACCCAAATCAGAGTTCCCAGCACCTTCCTAAGCAGAAGACAGAGGTCACCAGGAAAACTTTGATACCTAAAGCTAGACATTATACTGATCAAAGCTACCAGTACATGCCTAAGCAGAAGAACAAGTTCACCAGGCAACCTTGGAACTCTAGAGATGGACACTACCCAGGGCAGATGCATCAGAGGAGACACACATATATTCAGCAGTGGGAGCCTAAGAGAGGAAGACAGCCTGATCTGAACTCACATTCTAGGCAAAGGAAACCTCACAACAGGCACAAGTTGTCCAAGCAGGGTGTTGTCTTTATAGCACACACATCTCTCAGGGTATCTGCTAAGGAAGACTGGTATTTTTACAGTGGCTGCTCAAGACACATGACTGGACTGAAGAATCTGTTGGTAGACTTAAAGCCACACTCATCCAGCTATGTAACCTTTGGAGATGGAGCAAAGGGGGAAATCAAGAGAGTTGGGACCCTGGACTGCTCAGATGTACCAAGTCTAGATGGTGTGTTGTTGGTGAAAGGGTTAACTGCTAACTTGATTAGCATAAGTCAGTTATGTGACCAAGGTTACAGTGTCAACTTCACCAAAGATGAGTGCATAGTTTCTGATAAAGAGCAGAAGTGGTCATGAGAGGGGCTAGATCAAAAGATAACTGCTATATGTGGGAACCCCAAGATTCCAGCCTCACATCTACTTGTTCCATAGCCAAAGAAGAAGAAGTGAAGCTATGGCATCAAAGATTGGGTCATCTCCATCTCAGAGGAATGAAGAAGATCATCTCTATGGAGGCTGTAAGAGGGATCCCAAGACTTAAGATTGATGAAAGAAAAGTGTGTGGTGAGTGTCAAATGGGTAAGCAAACCAAGATGTCACACCCAAAGCTTCAACATCTGACAACCTCCAAAGTCTTGGAATTACTGCACATGGACCTTATGGGACCAATGCAAGTAGAGAGTCTTGGTGGAAAAAAGATATGCCTATGTGGTTGTTGATGACTTCTCAAGATATACCTAGATAAGCTTCATCAAAGAAAAGTCAGATGTGTTTGAGGTGTTTAGAGATCTGTGCCATAGGATCCAAAGAGAAAAGGCAAGTTGTGTGGTCAGAATAAGAAATGATCATGGAAAGGAGTTTGAGAATCAAAAAATTTCAGACTTCTGTTCATCAGAAGGGATCAACCATGAGTACTCTTCTCCCATCACCCCTCAATAGAATGGGGTTGTAGAAAGGAAAAACAGAACTATTCAGGAGTCAGCTAGAGCCATGATTCATGCCAAGAAGTTACCCCTGTACTTTTGGGCTGAAGCCATGAACACAACATGCTACATCCACAATAGAGTCACACTAAGAAAGGGAACTCTATCCACCATCTATGAAGTCTGGAAGGGTAGAAAACCTACAGTCAAGTACTTTCATGTATTTGGAAGTAAGTGCTACATCCTGGCTGATAGGGATCAAAGAAGGAAGATGGACCCTAAGAGTGATGAAGGGATATTTCTTGGATACTCTATAAATAGCAAAGCTTACAGAGTATTTAACTCCAGAACCAAGGTTATGATGGAGTCAATAAATGTGACTATTGATGATACCTATGCAAAGACAGATGTTGCTGATGATGTTGGAACATCTGCTGACAATCCAACTGAAGTTAAAATAGAAAGTGATAATCTTGACTTCACTTTAACTGAGGCAAATTCAGAGCAATCCAACAAATCTCCCTCCATCAGAATCCAGAAAGATCATCCTAAAGAACTGATACTTGGTGATCTCAACAGTGGTGTCACCACTAGATCAAGAGAGATGATCTCAGGCTCCTGCTTTGTTTCAAAAGTAGAACCTAAGAACATCAAGGAAGCTCTGAATGATGAGTACTAGATCTCTGCTATGCAGGAAGAATTAGGCCAGTTTACAAGGATTGAAATATGGGATCTTGTTCCTAGGCCTGATGGCATTAATGTGATTGGCACTAAGTGGGTGTACAAAAACAAGTCTAATGAGCAGGGAGTAGTTACAAGAAACAAGGCTAGGCTTGTGGCTCAAGGATATACTCAAATTGAGGGGGTGGATTTTGATGAAACTTTTGCACCAGTAGCAAGACTTGAATCCATCAGACTACTTCTAGGAATTTCTTGCATCCTAAAGTTCAAATTATTTCAGATGGATGTTAAAAGTGCCTTCCTAAATGGGTACCTTAATGAGGAAGTATATGTGGAGCAACCAAAGGGATTTGTTGATCCAAGCTGTCCAGACCATGTATATAAGTTGAGGAAGGCTCTGTATGGGCTAAAGCAAGCTCCCAGAGCATGGTATGAAAGACTGACCACCTTTCTCATTAAGCATGGATACAGGAAGGGAGGAATAGACAAAACCCTATTTGTAAAGGATGAAGAGGGAAAGGTTATGATTGCTCAGATATATGTGGATGACATAATGTTTGGTGGGATGTCAGACAGGATGGTTAAACATTTTGTGACTCAAATGGAGTCTGAGTTTGAAATGAGCCTAATGGGAGAATTAACTTACTTCCTTGGACTGCAAATCAAACAGATGGAGGACTCCATGTTCATATCCCAAAGCAAGTATGCAAAGAACATTGTCAAGAAGTTTGGGATGGACAATGCAAGTCACAAGAGAACACCTGCCCCCACTCATCTAAAACTGACAAAGGATGACAAAGGTGAGAGTGTGGACCAAAGCTTGTACATGAGCACGATTGGAAGTCTACTATATCTTACAGCTAGCAGACCAGATATAGCTTTTGCAGTAGGTGTATGTGCAAGGTATCAAGCTGAACCAAAGGTGAGCCATCTCAACCAGGTTAAGAGGATCTTGAAATATGTAAGTGGCACTTGTGACTATGGCATAATGTACTCTCATGGTTGTGAACCCATCCTCACTGGGTTTTGTGATGCTGACTGGGCTGGAAGTGCTGATGATAGAAAGAGTACATCAGGAGGATGCTTCTTTCTAGGGAACAATTTAATTTCTTGGTTCAGTAAGAAACAAAATTGTGTGTCCTTATCCACTGCTGAAGTTGAATACATTGCAGCTGGTAGCAGTTGTTCACAGCTGGTATGGATGAAACAAATGCTCACAGAATACAATGTCACACAAGATGTCATGACATTGTACTGTGACAATTTAAGTGCTATTAATATCTCCAAAAATCCTATCCAACACAGTAGGACTAAGCACATAGATATCAAACATGACTTCATCAGAGACCTTGTGGAGGAGAAGGTGATCACATTGGAGCATGTAGCCATAGAGCTTCAATTAGCTGACATATTCACCAAGGCTTTGGATGCTACACAATTTGAAAACCTAAGGGGTAAATTGGGAATGTGCATGTGTGACATATAGCAATTATGGAGAAGTGCCAGCATGTCTTATGACATCGTGGGGCATGACCACCAGGTGGCAGCACTAGTCTGGCCAAAAACCGTTTGTATTCCAGTTTTACAAATTCCAATAGAAACGTGCTCTATTTATGTACAAACGTGCCTTCAGCTTCTCACATTCCCATTAGCACCACTGAACCCTTTTCATGCTATAACTGAGATTCTGAACCCATCTAAGTCTATCATCAAACCTTTTTGCATCCCCACTACAATCGCAAACATGTCACAACATCAGAACCCTAACTCCATTGATGAGGGTCTCCTTCAGGAAGACGTAGTGAACGTCACTCCATTGTCTGTAGTACCCATGGATGCGACACCTATAAACGTTGTCATAGGAAGCATTCCCATCGCCCAAAAGCCCAGGACTCCCCATGCAAGAAGACCCAAGGAGCCAGTCTTTAGAAAAAGTAAGGGAACCTCTTCAACTTCCAGTTCTCCCAAAGCTTCTGCTTACGTGGACTCCACAATCAGAGATCTTGTAACCAGGATCCTGACAGAAGAAAGGGTTGTGCCTGGGGTGTCAGTTCCCCTGAACAGGATGCCCGCCTCAACTCCCAGCAACCAAGCTAAAGAAGACATGCCTGCTCCACAAGATGTCCCAAGCAATGTTGAGACAACTGAGGGCCAGGACAAAGCCCCAAATGATGATGAAGGAGTAGAAGGTCCTACTGATGATCAAGCTGCTGAGAATGAGGCTTCCAAACCTTCACCAATTGTGAACCTGGACGATGATTCTGATACATAGATCATAACAGCTGTTGATCCTAGCATAGCCAAGAGGCTTATGGCTAGGAAGGGTAAGAGGCCAGCTGCTCAAGCAACCCCTGAGAAAAGACAGCCAACCCCCAAGAAGGACAAGGTCAAAACTGCTTTTGGACCTACAAAGCCATGGAGTAAGGTCAGCACACAGAAGAGGAAGGCCACAGCTCCATTTGATTCTGATGTTGAGGAGGATGTCCCAACATCTCAACCCAGAAAGAGGCCAGCACCTTCTAGGACTGCCACTGCTGTCCCTGAAGCACCCCTGGATAATGTGTCCTTCCACCATGTCTCCAGCGTAAGCATGTGGAAATATGTCTATCAGAGAAGGGTGGCTCTGGAACGAGAGCTGGGTAGTAATGCCTTGGATTGTACTGAGGTAATTGATTTAATTTCCAATGCTGGACTGTTCAAGACTGTCTCTAAATTCTCTCCATGTTATGAGTTGTTGGTAAAAGAATTTATAGTGAACTTACAAGAAGGATGTGCTGATGGGAAATATGAGGATTTCAGAAAAGTGTATGTCAGGGGAAAGTGTGTAGACTTTTCTCCTAGGGTGATCAATCAGTACCTGGGGAGAGAAGCAGATGGGCCAACTGAGCTTGGCAAGACTGACAATCAAGTGTGCAAAATAATTACAGCTAACCAGGTCAAGACATGGCCAGTAAAAGGCAAACTCTCAGTCAGCTTGTTAACCAGGAAATATGCCATGCTACACAGAATTGGGACAGTCAACTGGGTCCCAACCAACCACACCTCAACCATAGCCACTGGGCTTGGGAGGTTTATATGTGCTGTAGGCACCCAAACCAAGATGGATTATGGAGTATACATCTTTGACCAGACTCTCAAGCATGCAGGAACCTCAGCCATCAAACTTCCAATAGCCTTCCCATCACTACTCTGTGGGGTGATTCTCAACCAGTATCCAGGAATCCTTACTGACAAGGACTCTGTCTGTAAAAGGGAAAGTCCACTGTCTTTCCATTACAAGTTGTTTCTAGGTCATCATGCTGCAGATGTTGAAGCACCAGGTGGGACATCTGCTGGGACATTTGCTGTCAAGACACCTATATCAAAGGGAGCCCTAATTGCAGAGCTAAGGACAACCTGCAAGGAGCTGGAAGAAAGGAAGAAGAAGCTTAAGGACCTAATTCAAAGACTGGAGTTGGAAGAGGCTACTGGGAATGATGATAGAGCTGGTGACGAGTTTGAGGATACAGAGGATGAAGAGTGAAGCTGTTTGTTGGTGGAAAATGTATGTTTGGAGTCTGTCTGTTCTGAATTGTATGTCTGTTATGTCTGTTTCTTTAATGTTTTGTTTGGCCCCAAAATTTATGTCTAACAAGAGGGAGAAATCTGTGTGTGTTGAACAATGATATTATGCCTGTTTGCTGAAATGGTATATTTTGGACCTATCAAAGTGTCACTGGGTGTAATGGGTACTTATCAAAGTCTGTTGGGCCAAGTCATGGCAGTGTACATCTCAGGTAACTACATGTTTGAGGGGGAGCAAATTCTTAGCTCTCACATGATCCAACAGAAAGGAACTCCGCTGCTCTCTGACAAAACCAGAAGAATATGTTAGCCAAAAATTAGCCAAAGGGGGAGTTTGTAGATGTTAGAATTTTGGAAGAATTTTTGAAAAACAAAATAAAAGTTATGAACTTAGTTCAGGACATCAGGATGTCACACCAGATGTTGTGACATCGCAAACCTGTTATCTGCCTTAAATGATACGCAACAGAAGTGCTTAAAATCAGGAGTAAATATCTGGAAGTAAACGTAAAGGGTGAGCACTCCAAGGCGCCTCTTTAGGAAGTTAAGTTGTCTGGTTCCAGTGTAAAGGAAACAGAAAACTAACTCACCTTGATTCAAGGAGATAACGGTGGGATTTAAAACAGAAAACTAACTCACCTTGATTCAAGGAGATAACTGTGGGATTTAGAAATTACAAGTCTGGATAATTTTCAAAAAGCCCACAAACTCAGCATCTATTTAAGAAACTGATACACTCAAGTAAAGCCAACGATTTAAGTAGAGTGTCAAGTGTGTTAGTGAAGCTAGTTACTCAAGCAGGTTTTATTTGTGTGTTATTCACTTTATAAGTTTTTAAGCAAAAAGTGAATTGTGTCTTGATTGAAACTGATAAGTAAGATCAAGCTGGTGTGTCTGAAGTGTGACTTCAAACTTATTAATCATTCTAAGTTAGAGATCACTGTGTGATTGAGGGGGAGTGAGTAGGTACTCATATCTAAGTAGAGTCTTAGATAGAAATTGCCTTGGGTAGATATTATGTGAAGGATTAAACTGATTGGTTTAACTCCCTAATTAATATTACTTATATTGAATTTCCTTCCTGGCTTGGTAGCCCCCAGATGTAAGTGTGGAGATACACTGAACTGGGTTAACAATTTCCTGTGTTAATTAATTTACTAGCTCATTAATTTATTGCTTAGGATATCAGTGTCTAAACATCTGTTTCGACATCACATATCTGATCCCAGAATTTCAAATATTTAAAAGAAAGAAAAGGAACACAATTTGAATGAAATAATGTCCTTTATTCGTGGTAAAATTAACTGCATAAAATGCAAAGGTGGCCCTACAACGGATCCATACACCTTGGGCAGAGTGTAGGACTTAACATGCAAATGAATAAATGGAAAACAGGAAAAATTACTCTGGTGGACTGGTAACTTGGATGAAATCCTCAACAAACCAGTTCTGCAACTCCTCCCCGGGAACGCATGGGCGCACCCAGTTGTCCAGATCGCAGTCGCTATCAGTTTCTTCATCCACAACACCCACATGATTGGGATTAATCATCCCAGCATTGTAGAAGTTTATGGCCTTGCTGCCCTGGGACCATCCAGCCTGCTTCGGTTGGTAACCAATAACAAACTTATCATCCTTCTTTTCAACTTACAACAACTTACCCCAGCCTTGGGCCTGCCCTGATTGTACCACTTCTTTGGCCTGCTTATAAGAAGAGATGGAAGTTCTCTCTTTTTCATTGCTCTGGAACATGGAGGTAGGAAAGAATGAGATGACATTTACTGCCTCAAATGCTTGACACAATATTTCATGGATTTCACCATCGATCTCAACATACTTAAATGTGGATAGGTGGCTAACAAAGATATCCTCTTCACCACAAACAGTAACCACCTGGCCATCTAACACATATTTTAACTTTTGGTGAAGAGTAGATGTCACTGCTCCCGCAGTATGGATCCAAGGACGAACCAACAAACAACTATAGGCTAGTTGAATGTCCATGACATAGAAAATACATTTAAACACTTGTGACCATATCTTCACCGGTAACTCCACTTCTTCGAAGATAGACTTCCAAGAACCGTCAAAAGCCTTCACAACTAGATCACTGGGTCGGAGAATAAGACCATCCATCTCCAATTTCATCAGGGCTTTCTTTGGGAGAACATTTAGGGAGGAACCTGTATCAACCAAGACATATGACAAAACTGCCCCTTTTCATCCCATCGTGATGTGCAAAGCTTTGTTATGATTTTTTCCTTCGGTCGTAAGATCTTTATCAGTAAACCCTAGCCCATGATTGGAATTTAGGTTGGTGACTACTACTTCTAGCTGATTAACAATAATCTCCCGAGGCACGTAAGCCAACTACAATACTTTCAACAGAGCCTCCCTATGCGCTTGCGAACACATCAGTAATGACAGGATGGAAATTTTGGATGGCGTCTGGTTCAATTGCTCCACTATTTTATAATCGCTTTTCTTTATGATCCTCATAAATTCTTCTACTTCCTTCTCGAAGACATTTTGATCAGTATTTGGGGTCACAACCTCTTCGGTAACAACCTGTTTGCCTTTAGCTTTGGCAGCTATTTCAGCTTCATCGTTGTTCCGGAGAGTCTGTGGAGCGAATAAACGTCTGTAACACCCCAAAATTTGCCCTCCTGTTTTATTATTAATCTCGAGCGGTTAGTACTTCATTCCCGCATCATTCTACATATCATTGCATCGCATTCGAAAAGTAAACAAATAAATAAATCATGAGCATTTGCATGGGCATAAGGCATGTGATTGGGCAAGGCTATCAAGTTTTAGAACTCAAGGAGAAGAAAATGATATTATAAAAATAACTCGAGTCAATTCCATGAAGTATATCCAAATAAAGGAAGAATTGGAATTTTAAGGTCGTTAACCGGTTAACGCATTTGGTTAACCGGTTAACGGGTGCGAAATTTCAACAAAAACTTAAAAAATTAGTTTTTTCTTCACTTCCCTCCACATTTTCATTCCCTTTTTTCCACTTTGGTTTTCCTTTTCATTTTTACCTCATTTTGACTTGGATGTTTCCACCACCTTCTAGACCTTTCCATACTCTTCCAAGGAATATTCTAGAAGCCCAAACTAACTTCAACTAACTCCAAGCCTAGTTCCAAGCCTCATTCTCCCAACCTAATGCCAAACCTAGCTCCATTATCAAACCTCTTGCCAAGCATACACTCTATATAAGCCTAATTCATCCCAAATCAAAAGGTTCCTCTCCATTTTTTTCAATTTCCAATCTCATTCTCACCATTTTCATCTTCAATCTCTCATTTCTCTCTCGCTTCTACACTTCTCACCAAAAGATTCTTCATAGAAGTTCTTCAAATTCTTCATTGGAATTTGAAGAACTTGAAGCTAAACCTTAATCAATCATCAACATTGGAGCTTAATTGAAGAAGTGCTTCTGTTTTTGGAGGGATTTTTGGCTTATTGGAAGTGATTAATCAAAAAGCATCATCAACCACATTTATTTTGCGCATTCGTGGATATCATCGGAGCTTCGATTTTCTTCTCTATTTGCATTCCGATCTACACCGCAACACTCACCGAAGCAATACTCCACTTTGTAGGTTGGTGATCTAAAACTGCTTCTCGATTTAAGTTATTTCTTAGTATCTCGCCATTCGGCATTCTCCACTTTATCGTTTATACGTTTATTGATTTTTTGGTAGATTAATCATTAAGCTAGAAAATTGTGATATGCATGTGGTTTCCTTGAGTGCTAAAATGTTGCTTTTAGGGCTAGAATTAGTTCTCATTTGATAGGTTAATCATATGAGCTTTTTGAAAATAAGTTGGTAGGCTAGAAATGCTTTTTCCTAACTAATTTTTTAATTTTGTTCAGTGTTAACGGTTAACGCATCTGTCTGCACCATGTTTTCCTGAATTTGGAGTCTGTTAACCGGTTAACCTATATTGTTAACCGGTTAACGCTGTACATACTTGTAAAAATTGTTTTTTTGCATACATGTTTGCTAGCCATTTCTTCTTTAATTGTTGTGTACATGTACTACATGATTGTAGAGAATTACTAGGATCATTGTTTAGGCAAGATTCTGTATTTGTGGTAACTTTTGATGCGTGTTTCGTTAGTTTTTCGATTATGTGCTTAAATGATGATCTAGTGCTCCTAATGGATTATGAATTTGATACCATGTTTGAACCTCTTCACTTGCATGTTAATAATGATCAAAAATTCTGTTTTTAATTGTATGTGTGATCAATGCAAGTTTTAGTTATAGGAACATATAATTGTATGTTGTGCTTTTTGCTTGAAAATGAATGATTCATACATTCTTGTTTGCTGAATTGCTACACTTTCATGTCAATGTTTAATTCTGATTTTTGTATGCCATGATGCATGTTTACTTGATACAATGTATGCATGTTCATTATGTGCTCATTTGAAAATATGTGTTTATCATGAAAATGCACAATTATTACTTTGTGAATGTTCTTTGATTCAATTCTTAAAAATGCTCACATGCTTACAAATCTATGCCTATACCATGCTTGTTGATTTTCTTTGATGATGAAGTGATGTATGTCCATGTATTGACACTTTTGTATGTACAATTAAAAATGAGCCAAATCTGCCTAGTTTTTCATAGATGTAGTCTGAATCAATAGCTTTTAAATGTGTGCTATTTGTTGCATGTTCATAATTTTTACACCTCTTTTTGCATGATGTGTGTTAGCAGCAGTAGGCTGCTTGTGTTGTGCATTGTTTGTCCTTACTGTTTGTGCATTTAGGAGCTGTAAAAAGCTGCTAGATTTTAGCTTAGCACAATTTTTAAACCCCTTTAGACTTAGGATTGAGTCTAGTTTAGGTCCTAGTTGCCTTAGGAATTATTTGGTATTGTAACACCCCAAAATTTTCCCTCTAATTTATTACCCTAACTAGCTTATGCTTCACATTTGATCTGCATTTTTCATTAGGCCATAACATTCACAATTATGCATTTCACTGGCTCTTGAGGCATGGGATCGAAACATTTCCTTGTGATTGGATTTTTTCTATTCAAAGATCATGGTATAGGGTTTATTTCCCTAATCATGGGACACTCGACAAAAGTTTCTTGGCACAATTTGTCATTGTAATTTGATCATTCAAGGAATTCTACCATTACATGAAGTGCATGTTTGTTGAAGATTTTTGTCCTGTACAGGACCCATTAGGGTTTCATACCGAGGGTTGTAGGATTCCGGGTCAAATCATTTTGTTGATGGAGGTGCGAGTATGAATCATGATACAAAAGATGAGATTATGAGTTCTTTGAACGAGATGATGTAGATTTAAGGTTGAAGTTAGAATGTCACTAAAAAAATATTATTAAGATTCATCCAAGTGACTTCTTAATGCCATGAGTTCAAGACATACAAGTTATGTTTCAAATATCATGCAAGACACAATTCTAACCTCATGTTCATGTCATATTCCATAGATCATTATCAAGTCAAGGCCAATATATAAACCACATCCGTATCACATTAAAACCGGCCCATTTGAACCCCATGTACTTTGAGCTCATTTGTCAAAATAAAGAAAGAAAGAAGGAAGCCATTTACTTTGAGATTATTTGCCAAAAAATATTTTAAGAAAATAAATAAGCAAGAGGAACTTCCTATGCTTCATTTAGGCATCATGCTTTAGCAATATGGTCACAACAATATTGAAGTTTGTTACGTGACAGATACGTAATGCTACTTATGTTTTTTTGGGATCTTTCCAAGTTTTAACTTTGGCCATCATCATCTCTCTCTCTCTCTCAATAGAAGCAGTCTTGGCTCCTTACATAAGAGAGTTCGGAAAATCGGAATTCTCGATGGCGATCTCTCAAGACATGCAGATCTTAACTTAACAGAAAATTGGCAATGAAAATCTCACGCATAACAAATTATCGTAGGAAAAAAGTTTGATACCATTCATAACAGAAAATTATGGAAAAACTTCAAATTGATATAACAGGAAATTTGACAGTTACAAAGAAAATCCACAACACCAAATTCACCAAAAATTCAATTACATATATACATAAAAGAAACAGATTTTTAGAGAGGCTTCTAATTTTATCAGAAGGACCGTTACACAATTCCAACAGAAAGGGAGGAATCGAACAAACTCTCCCATTTTTTTGCAATCTCTCTCTCAGCCCTTCCATCAAATCATAATCATCTTTCAAATGCTTCATCAATCCCAACACTTCGTGGTCCTTCATTTTCAATCCAATCTATATTATGGAAAAAAACGACAATTCAGTTATAGGTAAAGTTCAATAGAAAACATTTAGAAGAGAGATACAAAAGGGTGGTATACCAGTAGAAATCAGTAGCCACTAATTGATGGCAATTACAAGCTGACAGAAAACTAGATTTTTAAAACCTTCAAATTCCTCTCCTTGAAGGAAGTTCAAGATGAAAGCAGTTTACTACCAAAGTTAAAAGGGCTAACCAGAATTCAGTTACATGCATAAATATATAATTGAAAAAAAAAACGATTTTACCTGAATCTGAAATCACCCTCTGATCCTCTATAAAGCCATGGATTGTCAGCTTTAGAGTCTCTAGGATTCGACCATATTCTTCATCTCTCCATCATTTTCCGCCTATTTTTCAGAGTTTTCCTTCTTCATCTTCCTCTCATTATTCAATCATCTTCATCCATCCCTTTCAAACCTTCTACAAAGTGCTTCTTCAATATCAACCCTGAATCTTCAACAAACTCTATTGATTCCACCTTATCCCATCTTCAAACTCTTCATCAATCCTCTTCAAGCCTTCATCATCTTATTCAACATAGGTTCTTCATTCTTCGATCCTCCTTAGCCGTCGCCATTTGCAAAAAGTCACGAATCATCAATAACGACACACCAAACACAGGTTACAGGGCAGAGGAAAGAAAATCAAGAACTACTTCGTGGTTCACGAGTCAACGAATCTATCATCAATACCTTGGGGATTCATCAACATAACACAAGAAGAATCAGTGGTGATTCACAACAACGATTGAATTGCGAGAAACTCAAGAAGAAGAAAGAGCAATTTCAGAATGGAAAAGTAGAAGAAATCCACGCCAAAGCCATTACCTTAAAAAACGCTGCGCATCATCATCGTTCGCAAATAATAATCCCGATGCATCATCATCATCGTTCGCAAACACAATACCGGCGCATCATCATCATCGTGTAAGCAATAATCGCTCTACTGGAACGGCCATCATCTTCGATAAATCTTACACCATCTTCTACCTCACAGGTGAGACCCGTATTTATTTCATCAATCTGTGCGACTCGTGAGCTAGGTTTTCGTGAGATTAGTTTATGATTCAGGGAGATTTAGATGATCAGAAGGTTGAATCTTGCTTTGTTTTTTCCAGTGCGGTGAGGTCTCTTCTTTTCGGTGGCGGAGTGTGATTGATAAAGAAGAGGGTGCGTCGTTGTGAGAGCGGAACTAGGGTTTAGATAGGAAGGAGGATGAAGATCAACATAGAGTTGAGAAAAGTCTGAGTCTATATTATTGATTAGAAGCAGGTTTGAGGGAAGGTTCGTGTTAGGTGTTTCAAATTCGGGAAGGGTCGCGGGGAAGGATGAACCGCCGCTGTCGCGACATTAGTTTTTTTTTGGAGAAGATGAGTTTTTTTGAGAGAGAGAGGCATGCGTTTTATGAGAGAGAGACATTTTGATTTCACTTTAAATTATAATTTGATATTGGTTTAATGCTTGTTAATCTTGATTTTGAAAAATTAAAAATAATAAACCACAATAATTGCAATTAAAACTCATGAATATGTTGTTAATCTTCCACCGCCCATCTTGATGAATGGGATAAGATTCTCTTTGGGTGGTCCACTCTGGCGGTGACACTTATCACCGTCCGGTAGGACCACCAGATTTCATTCCACGCACCACCCTCCTCCATAGCAATCGTACACCTCTCATCATGATCGAACAACCCAGAATTAATCAATCGTTGATTGGAATCCAAAACATATTCCCCCAGCCCCCAACGCGTGGGCCTTGAACAAACCTGCTACTAACACCCCTATGCGCAGGCCCATATGTTAATTTTGACTAGAAAATTATTTCTAGCACCCCCCTGGTTTTCTTCACTTTTTCTATATTTTCTTTTAATAACTATTTAGAAAATCAATATAAAAATAATTTTCTTCTCGTAATAAAAATTCTAGAAAATTAAATAATATTTTTTTTGACATAATAAAAAATATAGATTGTTTTTTATATTTCTTTTTTTCGATTATTTTCACAATTATTTCGGTTTTATGCCTTATATGCTTTAGAAATTCTTGCAATTTTTGTTTACATTAATTCATTTTTGTCATATTGTTGCATATTCATGTTGGTCTCATTTACTAACATCTTCTTTTTGTGCAAGGTATTTTTCGAGGATTCGCTTACGGATTTAGAGTTTTTATTTATTTATTATGCCTTGATTATGTTTTTGCGTTTTGAAATTCTGTGATCAGGTATGAGATATCGAATGAGATGTTTAAACACTTGAAGACTTAACTAAAACTTAAAGTGCAAGAAAATTAAACAACACAGGAATTTGTTAACCCAGTTCAGTGTATAACCACACTTACATCTGGAGGCTACCAAGCCAGGAGGAAATCCACTATAAGTAATATTAATTCTAGACTTAAACCACCCAGTTTAATCTTTCACTTAATATCTACCCAATGCAATTTCTACCTAAGACACAACTTAGATATGAGTACCAACTCATTCCCCCTCAATCACACAGTGATCTTGTTTACAAGTTTAATAAAATTGAAGTCATACTTCAAACAAAAACAGCTTGATCTTACTTCACAGATTCAATCAAGACACAAATACACTTTTGCTTAAAAGCTCATAAAGTGGTACAATAAAAACAACCTGCTATTAAAACATAAAACACCCTATTTTGTCTTCTGAAATTCGTACTCTATTCTGAGAGTTTCTGTTGCTTAAATAAGTGTTTGGATTTTGGGCTTTCTGTAGGTTTATCCAATCCTGAAACGCATGCTGCTTCCACCTTGAATTAGGGTTTGTTACTTCCTAGATTCTAGGTGATTCAGTTCTTCTGATCATGCTGAAGACAAATAACAACACTCCCTACAGATGCGCCTTATTCTGTTTTATCCATCCATAATTAATTCCAGATAACTTTCCTTAATTTACTCAGTTCTGTTAGTCATTAATTAATTCTGGTAGCAGGTTTGAGATGTCACAACATCTGTTGGGACATCCTGAAAAACTGAACTTACTTCATTTACTGATACAATGTCACAACATCTGATGTGACATCCTGTAAACTGAACTTATTTCATTAACTGATACAATGTCCCAACATCTGGTGGGACATCCTGAACTGAATTCAACATTTCTTGTTGGTCAAAAATTCTGCGAATTCTAAACATCTACAAACTCCCCCTTTGGCTAATTTTTGGCTAACATACTTTTCTGGTTATCAGAGTGCAGCAGAAGTTCTTTTCTATTGAGTCATGTGAGAGTTTACTCCCCCTCAATTCTATATTTGTTTAGACTTGTTGCAACAGAAATTTTTCATTAAAATCACAATTTTAGTTCAGAAGCAAATAGAAGTTTTTCATTAATCAGTAATCAGCATCATACATTGTTGTTGTTGTTCAGTTCTCCCCCTTGTTAGACATAAATTTGGGGCCAAAGTTACTAATTCAAAATTACAATGCAGAAGCAGTCATTACATATTCCTCACATACAGGTTTCACTCAGACTCCTCATAATCAGTTTCTTCCTCTTCCTCAGTCTCCTCATCAGAAGCAGCAGTTTTCTGAGCACTTTCTTCAATCTCCAGCCTTTGGATAATCTCCTCAAGCTTCTGCTTCCTTGCATCCAGTTCTTTGCAAGTGATCTTCAACTCAGCAATCAAGGAAGCTTTGGAGATTGGAGACTTTGCCTTTGAAGGACCAGCAGATGTCCCAGAGGGAGCTTCAACATCAGCTGCATGATGACTCAAGAACAGCTTGTAGTGGAAGGCCAGAGGGCTTTCTCTTTTGCAAATTGTGTCCTTCTCAGTGAGGATACCAGGATACTGACTCAGCATTATTCCACACAGCAAGGAAGGGAAGGCAATTGGCAGCTTTGTTGCAGATGATCCAGCATGCTTCAATGTCTGATCAAAGATATAAGCTCCAAAATCCAGCTTTGTTTGGGTGCCCACAGCATATATGAACCTGCCCAATCCAGTTGCTATTGAGGAGGTATGGTTGGTAGGGACCCAGTTTGCAGTGCCAATCCTATGCAGCATGGCATACTTCCTTGTCAGCATGCTAACAGATAGCTTCCCCTTGACTGGCCAAGTCTTGACCTGATTAGCAGTGATAACCTTGCAGACCTGGTTATCAGTCTTCCCTAACTCATTTGGACCATCAGATTCTCTTCCAAGATAGTGGTTGATAACCCTAGGAGAGAATTCTACACACCTCCCTCTTACATATACTTTTCTAAAGTCAGCAGACTTACCATCAGCACAATCTTCTTGGAGGTTGACTATGAATTCCTTGACTAGAAGCTCATAGCAAGGAGAGAAGTTGGAGACAGTTTTGAAAAGGCCAGCAGAAGAGATGAGATCAATTACCTCTGTGCACTCAAGTGAATTACTGCTCAGCTCTCTTTCAAGTGCTACCCTTCTTTGATAAACAAACTTCCATCTATTCACACTTGAAACATGATGGAAGGAGATGTTGTCCAGAGGAGCTTCTGGAACAGCAGTTGATGACCTTGAGGGTGCTGGTTTCTTCTTTGGTGGAGATGTTGGGACATCCTCTTCAACATCTGAATCTGGAGGAGTGACAGATTTCCTCTTTTGTGTTTGCACCTTGCTCCATTGTTTTGTAGGACCAAAGACAACTTTAGCTTTGTCCTTCTTTGGTGTAGCTTGCTTCTTCTCAGGAGTTGCATGTCCTGCATTCTTCTTTTCCTTCCTAGTTCTAAGCCTTTTGGCTATGCTAGGGTTGACAGAAGCAATGATTTCTGTATCAGAATCATGCTCTATGTTCACAACAGGAGGAGGTTGAGCAGTCTCCTCTTCAGCTGGTGGATCAACAGAGGTTTGATCTTCAGTGGAGGCCTTGTGCTGGTCCTCAGATGTTTCTTCATCACTATCAGTGGAGGCCTTTTTCTGGTCCTCAGATGTATCATCAGTAGTATCAGATGAGACCTTTTGCTGGTCTTCAGATGTTTCAACATCTATTGGGACATCCTGTTGAGCAGGAGTGTCCTTTTCAACCTGAGTTTGTTGATATTCTTGTGGAGCTGGCATGGTGTTCAGAGGGATAGATATGCCACTTACCACTCTTTGCTCAAATAAGATCCTGTTTACCAGCTCCTTTATGGAATCATCCACATATGCAGAAGCTTTTGGAGTGGTGTTTGATGATGAAGGCATGCCTTTGGCCTTGCTGAAAACAGGTTCCTTTTCCCTTTTCACAGTAGGGGTTCTTGGCTTTTGAGCAAGAGGAACACTTCCTCTGATTTCGTCCATTGGAGTTGAATCCATGGATACCACAGAAATGGGGGTTGCATGCACCACATCTTCCTTGTTGAGGATTTCTTCAGAGATGTTAGGGTTTTGGTGTTGAGCCATTTTTAGAATGTGGTGAAGAAAGAGATTGAGATTGGTTGAGTTTGATGATCTCTGAAAGTTAGTTATAGCAAGCAAGTTGTTGTGAGAGAATGATGAGAAGATGAATAGCTGAACGTGAGTTGATATTCTTATAAGAGCCGTTACTTGGAGAATTTCTAGGAGTGGAATACACAAGGTGCTTGACCAGACTGGTGTTGCCATCTGGTGATCATGCCACACGATGTCATATGACATGTTGGCACATTTCCATAACTGCTAAATTTCACATAAGCAGATTCCCAATTTACCCCTTAGGTTTTCAAATTGGGTAGCATCCAAGGCTTTAGTAAATATATCAGCCAATTGCAGATTTGTAGCTACATGTTCCAATGAAATCACTTTCTCTTCCACAAGATCTCTGATGAAATGATGTCTGATAACAATATGTTTGGTCCTGCTATGTTGGATAGGATTCTTTGATATGTTAATAGCACTTAAGTTGTCACAGTACAATGTCATGACATCTTGTGGGACATTGTACTCAGTGAGCATTTGCTTCATCCAAACCAACTGTGAACAACTACTTCCAGCTGCAATATATTCAGCTTCAGCAGTAGATAAGGATACACAATTTTGTTTCTTACTGAACCAAGAAATCAAATTGTTTCCTAGAAAGAAGCATCCTCCTGAAGTGCTTTTTCTGTCATCAGCACTTCCAGCCCAATCAGCATCACAGAAGCCAGTGAGAATTGGTTTGCATCCATGAAAGTACATTATGCCATAGTCACAAGTACCATTAACATATTTCAGAATTCTCTTGACTTGATTTAGATGACTAACTTTTGGATCAGCTTGATATCTTGCACATACACCTACTGCAAATGCTATGTCTGGTCTGCTAGCAGTCAAATATAACAAGCTTCCAATCATACTTCTGTATAGGCTTTGGTCTACATTCTCACCCTTGTCATCTTTAGTCAGCTTTAAATGTGTGGGGGCAGGAGTTCTCTTATGATTAGCATTGTCCATCCCAAATTTCTTGACTATGTTCTTAGCATACTTGCTTTGGGAAATGAACATGGAGTCCTCCATTTGCTTTATTTGCAGTCCAAGAAAGTAAGTTAATTCTCCTACTAGGCTCATTTCAAATTCAGATTCCATCTGATTTACAAAATGTTTAACCATCCTGTCTGACATTCCACCAAAAACAATGTCATCTACATATATTTGAGCAATCATGACATTTCCTTCTTCATCTTTAACAAACAAGGTTTTGTCTATTCCACTTTTTCTGTACCCTTGCTTGATAAGAAAAGTAGTCAGCCTTTCATACCATGCTCTTGGAGCTTGCTTCAGACCATAAAGAGCCTTCTTTAGTTTGTATACATGATTTGGACAGCTTGGATCAACAAATCCTTTAGGTTGTTCTACATATACTTCTTCATTAAGATATCCATTTAGAAAGGCACTTTTTACATCCATTTGAAATAGCTTGAACTTTAAGATACAAGCAATTCCCAAAAGTAGTCTGATTGATTCAAGCCTTGCTACTGGTGCAAAGGTTTCATCAAAGTCTACTCCTTCAATTTGTGTGTATCCTTGGGCTACAAGTCTAGCTTTCTTCTTTGTAACAACTCCTTGCTCATTTGACTTGTTCTTATACACCCATTTAGTTCCAATCACATTAATGTCATCAGGTCTAGGAACAAGATTCCACATTTCATTCCTTGTGAATTGACCTAATTCATCTTGCATAGCACAAATCCAGTACTCATCAGTAAGAGCTTCCTTGATGTTTTTAGGTTCTATTTTTGAGACAAAACAGGAAGCTGAAATCACTTCTCTTGATCTAGTGCTTACACCTCTGTTGGGATCCCCAATTATCAGATCTTTGGGATGATCCTTCTGGATTCTGATGGAGGGAGGTTTGCTGGATTGTTCTGTCCTTGCATCAGTTTGAGTGAAGTCAGAATGATCACTCTTTTCTTCAGCTTCAGTTTTGCTGTCAGCAGATGTTCCAACATCTTCTGTAACATTTGTAGGAGCATCATCAATTATCACATTTATGGACTCCATGATAACCTTGGTTCTAGAGTTAAATACTCTATATGCTCTGCTGTTTATAGAGTATCCAAGAAAAATCCCTTCATCACTTTTAGGATCCATTTTTCTTCTTTGCTCCCTATCAGCCAGAATATAACAGTTACTTCCAAACACATGGAAGTACTTAACTGTGGGTTTTCTGCCCTTCCAGACTTCATAGATTGTGGACAAAGTTCCTTTCCTTAGAGTGACTCTGTTATGGATGTAACAAGCTGTGTTCATAGCTTCAACCCAGAAGTACAAAGGTAACTTTTTAGCATGGATCATAGCTCTTGCTGATTCTTGGATAGTTCTATTCTTCCTCTCAATAATCCCATTCTGTTGAGGAGTGATTGGTGAAGAGTATTCATGATTTATTCCTTCTGAAGAACAGAAATCTAAGAATTTTTTATTTTCAAACTCCTTTCCATGGTCACTTCTTATTCTGATCACACAGCTGGCTTTTTCCCTTTGTATTCTTTGGCATAAGTCTTTGAATACATCAAATACATCAGACTTTTCTTTGATGAAATTTATCCATGTATACCTTGAAAAATCATCAACCACCACATAGGCATACCTCTTACTACCAAGGCTCTCTACCTGCATAGGTCCCATAAGATCCATATGCAATAATTCCAAAACTTTGGAAGTTGTCAGATGTTGTAGCTTTGGATGGGACATCTTGGTTTGCTTGCCTATTTGACATTCACCACATATCTTGCCATCATCAATCTTCAGTTTAGGAATACCTCTCACAGCTTCCATAGATATGATTTTCTTTATGCCTCTGAAATGGAGATGACCTAGTCTTTGGTGCCATAGTTTCACTTCTTCTTCTTTAGCTAAAGAATAAATTGAAGTGAGACTGAAGTCTTGAGGTTCCCACATGTAGCAGTTGTCTTTAGATCTGGCACCTCTCATGACAACCTTTTGTTCTTTGTTAGACACTATGCATTCAGTTTTGGTAAAGTTTACACTGTACCCTTGATCACATAATTGACTTATGCTGATCAGGTTAGCAGTTAAACCTTTTACCAGCAGCACATCATCTAGTCTTGGTACATCTGGACAGTCCAAGGTCCCAACTCCCTTGATTTCTCCTTTAGCTCCATCTCCAAAGGTTACATATCTGGATGAATATGACTTTAAGTTTACTAGCAGATTCTTCAATCCAGTCATGTGTCTTGAACATCCACTGTCAAAGTACCAGTCTTCTTTAGCTGATACTCTTAGTGATGTATGAGCTATATATGAAACACCTTTCTTTGACCATTTGTGTTGAGATTTCTTTTGATACCTCTGCCCTGTGCATTGTTCATCAGTAGAGCTCCAAGGTTGTTTGTTGATCTTGTTCTTGGGCATGTAGCTTTGATCAGCATGAAGACTAGCTTTTGGTACCCATACCTTCTTGATGACCTTTGTCTTCTGCTTAGGGGGTTGCTGATCTCTTTGATGTTGATGTCTATGCAGCACTTTCTTGGTAACCTCTATCTTCTGCTTAGGAGGTTGCTGATACATCTGATTTGGATATCCATGCAACTTGTAGCAATGAGGTTTGATATGTCCAAATCTTCCACAATGATGACATCTCCATCTTTGATACTTCTTCTTCATTATGTTCTTTTCAGGATGTTGAGACATCTGTTGGGACATCTTGTTTGACTGTATGGACTTTGAAGTAGTTTTGCTAGAGCTAGCTTCAACCTTATGAACTTTGTTAAATCCCAGTCCACTTTTATCCCCTGAATGCTTATTGTTGTTGAGAATAACATCTAGTGTGCTTGAGCTACTGTTCAGCATTCTAACAGATTTGGACATATGTTCCAACTTGGAGTTGAGAAGACTTACTTCACTTTTCAAGGTGTCAATGATCTCTAGATCACTTGTTTTTTCATCCTTTAGTGCCTCAATCTGCTTCTTTAGCTTTATACTTTCCATGCATATTTCAGTGCTTCTTTTGACTAGTTCTCTGTATGATTGCTCAAGCTCTTCAAAAGTAAGCTCCCCATCACTAGATTCACTTTCAGATTCACATAATCCAGCTAGAGCAGTGATATGCTTAGCTGATTCTTCTTCTGAATCACCTCCCGAGTCTTCATCAGACCAGGTTACAGAGAGACCTTTCTTTTGCCTTTTTAAATAGGTAGGACATTCATTCCTGATGTGTCCATATCCTTCACATCCATGGCATTTAATCCCTTTTTCTTGACTGGTCTTTTCATCATAATTTGACCTTCTATCATAAGGTCTTTTGTTCTCAGAAGAGTTTGTGTATCTTCCACTTGGTCTGGACTTGTCTTCCATCTTTCTGAGAATCTTTTTGAATTGTCTTCCAAGCATAGCAATGTTTTCTTATAAGTTTTCATCAGTTTCTGATTCATCATTTTCTTCTTCTTTATCAGTATTTGACATCAAGGCTATGCTTTTGTTCTTCTTTACAATTGTGTCATTCATTCCCATTTCAAATGTTTGAAGGGAACCAATGAGCTCTTCAACTTTCATTGTGCATATGTCTTGAGCTTCTTCTATTGCTGTGACCTTCATGTCAAATCTTTTTGGTAAAGATCTGAGAATCTTTCTTACAAGCTTTTCATCAGTCATCTTTTCTCCCAAAGCTCCAGAAGTATTGGCTATTTCTAAGATGTTCATGTAGAATTCATGAATTGTCTCATCTTCCTTCATTCTCAAGTTTTCAAACTTGGTAGTGAGAAGTTGAAGTCTTGACATCTTCACCTTTGATGTTCCTTCATGAGTTGTTTTGAGAGTGTCCCAAACATCTTTGGCCAGCTCACAGTGATGCACAAGTCTAAAGATGTTTCTATCAATGCCATTAAATAAAGCATTTAAGGCCTTGGAGTTGCCAAGTGCTGAATCTTCTTCCTCCTTACTCCATTCTTCTTCAGGTTTCAACACTTTTGCTCCATCTTTGGTGTCTTGGACAGGGTGTTCCCATCCATTGTTGACTGCTTTCCAGGCCCTATTGTCAAGTGATCTTAAGAATGCAATCATTCTTGGCTTCCAGTAGTCATAATTAGATCCATCCAGTATAGGTGGTCTATTTACTGATCCTACATCTCTGTCCAAGTTTCCAGAATTTGCAGTCCCTAGATCTCACCCAGTATAAACAGGCAGGGTGCCTGCTCTGATGCCAATTGAAATTTTGTGATCAGGTATGAGATGTAGAATGAGATGTTTAAGCACTTGAAGACTTAACTAAAACTTAAAGTGCAAGAAAATTAAACAACACAGGAATTTGTTAACCCAGTTCAGTGTATAACCACACTTACATCTGGAGGCTACCAAGCCAGGAGCAAATCCACTATAAGTAATATTAATTCTAGACTTAAACCACCCAGTTTAATCTTTCACTTAATATCTACCCAATGCAATTTCTACCTAAGACACAACTTAGATATGAGTACCAACTCACTCCCCCTCAATCACACAGTGATCTTGTTTACAAGTTTAATAAAATTGAAGTCATACTTCAAACAAAAACAGCTTGATCTTACTTCACAGATTCAATCAAGACACAAATACACTTTTGCTTAAAAGCTCATAAAGTGGTACAATAAAAACAACCTGCTATTAAAACACAAAACACCCTATTTTGTCTTCTGAAATTCGTACTCTATTCTGAGAGTTTCTGTTGCTTAAATAGGTGTTTGGATTTTGGGCTTTCTGTAGGTTTATCCAATCCTGAAACGCATGCTGCTTCCACCTTGAATTAGGGTTTGTTACTTCCTAGATTCTAGGTGATTCAGTTCTTCTGATTATGCTGAAGACAAATAACAACACTCCCTACAGATGCGCCTTATTCTGTTTTATCCATCCATAATTAATTCCAGATAACTTTCCTTAATTTACTCAGTTCTGTTAGTCATTAATTAATTCTGGTAGCAGGTTTGAGATGTCACAACATCTGTTGGGACATCCTGAAAAACTGAACTTACTTCATTTACTGATACAATGTCACAACATCTGATGTGACATCCTGTAAACTGAACTTATTTCATTAACTGATACAATGTCCCAACATCTGGTGGGACATCCTGAACTGAATTCAACATTTCTTGTTGGTCAAAAATTCTGCCAATTCTAAACATCTACACGTTTTATACTTTGTGATGTAATGGTTGGAATTTTATGTGTGATACCTATAATTAGGATAGAAAAAGATAAAATGAAGCGTTTAGATAACCAATTCTCAAAAATAAAGAAAAGGAGTTATTCGACCCAAAATCGAAGAATTTCAAAAAAATAAATAAATAAAGTTTCATGTGACATTAGGATCCCTCGATTATCATTGCTCCACTCCAATGCACCAAAAGTAAGCCTTGTATGTTGCAAACCATAAGTCATGCGTCTTAACACCATGCAATCGACCCACCCGATCCATTGTTTCATCCTATTTACGATTTACACACGTTTTCACCCACCATGACGTAGGAGAACCATTTTATTTACTATTGCTTTTTATACTCGCATTTCTAGTCTAATATCCGCTTAGGTAGCTTTAATCTTTCAAGTTTCACTAACCATAGGTCACCATTAATCTCAATTAACTTAGGGTAAGTCTAGTTTCCCTTAAAGTTTTTCCTTTTACGATTTGAGTCTCACTTCTCACCTTTAAAGAAAAATAAAAAACATTTAAAAGGAAAGTAGGTACAATACACCACGAGCCTTAAGCTATATGGGAAATGATTAGTGGAGGTCTCCTCCACTCTTCTAGGATACTTTACAAAAATCCCATTGGGGGCGACCTTGGAAAGTATTCGCTCCTGTATCATAGTCTTTTGTGTTGTACATACAATAAACAATAAACAATAAACTCTAAACACTTCTCATAAAAGACAACCAACAAGACAACATGCCTTCTCTTCTCATCTCCCATTCTTTGCGGACGAATATGACTTGTCTCGACAATTCAAACAACGATACGGTAAACACCCTCGAGTCAGAGCCGGTAACACCTAAGTTAGAACTATGGCAATGTCATCCTAAACAACACAAACAAATTTCCGCCTTAGTTAGACGAACTACGGCGACCCTAATCCTCATTTTCCTGATGAGGTACGTAGGCAGTGGGGTAGGGCCCATTCGAGCATTCCTTATTTTCCATACATTTTCCTCTTTCTTTCCATTTTCTTTTCTAATTCCCTTTCTCATTTCCAGTACCAGCTAACAATTCTTTCGTTCAACAACATCTTATTTCTCACCCTTTGAAACAGACTAACAAGCGTGGATCTCGTCGTGTACGGCAGACGAATTGGGCTGCTAATACCTTCCCAGTTCGTAACCGACTTTCGGACCTAGATCTTTGGTTCGCAAGGCCTCATCCTTTCCTTCTTCCTTCGGTTTGTGCAGCATTAGCTTTCCCGTTCCTTCGGGATAAAAATGCCTGGATGGCGACTCTACCTTTTCCGCGCCACTTTCGCGTTTGTACTAGGATGAAAATCCCGGGAGCGATAGATGGCGACTCTGCTGAGGATCGAACCCAGAATATCTGGTTTCCCCTTTAAGAGTCAATCCTAGCGCTTGTCTGTTTTTGTTTTGTTTGGGTGTTTATTCGTTTTCTGTTGTGTTTAGTTTTGCTTTACTGTTTTGTTTACAGTTTATTGCTTTACTTTATATCTTTATTTACAGCTTTTGCACTTTACTGTACTGTTGCATATACTGGCATATACTGTACTGGCTGTTCTAGTTTTGCTTGGCGGGATGAGATTATTTTGAGATAAGCCAACTACCCTACTTGAGTATACACATAGGATTTAGAGTGGGCAGTCGTGTGGCTTGCGTGGTCTTGAGCACGTGTAGTTTTCACGAGTCCCACACCCAGATCAGGATCTCTTTGGATATGTTCTATATTGCCTAGGCAGACCATAGAATGTTCCCACTTGAGCTGCTAACACTGGGAACCGATCATCGAGGAACTTAGTGGAAACAACCCTCTCCAGTGGTGACAGTCACAAACCACATTTTGTGGCAAACCCATTTGCACCCGAGGGCCCACTAGGAAGTCGCATAGGATGAACTTGTTCTCTCATAGGAACCCGATTAAAGCAACTGGTCATATGAAAGTAATATTGTACCCTTCGGGATGAATGTACTATTGTTTCTCGACATCAGTGCTTGAAGTCGGGAACTTATGAGGGATTCTTGTTTTCTCGGACTCAGCTGAGACCTCCCTGAGTGGTACATAATGCCAAACTGATTCCCTGATTTGGTAATGAGCCATTTCTCAGAAATGGTGAATGTATTATTGCTGCTTGGCTTTGAGAATCCGTGATGTCGACCCGGAGCATACCAGTGAGGTGGGGGGACTATTTACAGGTTTGTAGGAAAATGGACCTTCAACCTACCTTGTTCCTGATACTTGGGTTTTCTTTTGACACATACTTATGATCTGGTACTCTTGAGAGTCGATATTCAGGCAAATCAGAAGGCAGTACAACAATGCTCAGTATATGCCACAGTGATCACATGCCATTGCATTGCATCACATCATCTGCATACTTGCATTCCTAACACATTTTTATTCATTTGCAGGGTTGCATATCACATCCTTGATTCTAGTTGTGGGTATTGTTCTATGAGCATGGAGTTCAATAAAAAGACCAAGTGTATTATCTCCTACAAGGTTCATAGGCCCGTTGTGAAGGAAATCCTCAAAGTGAAAGCCTTAGTTCCTCTAGAAGATCTCAATGTCTTCAAGCAAGACTACGAGTGGATTTTGTATTTCATAGAGCCCATCAGTGATTATGCTTTCAGAGGGATGAACACCTTGCTACAGTTTTATGATCCACAGCTTAGATGCTTCGTACTTTCTGACTTTGTATTGGCACCTACATTAGAGGAGTACTCGGGTATCCTGAGAGTTTCCGTGAAGGACTGTGCACCATTCATTGGGTCCAAGATTGACCCCGACTTCAAAGATGTAGTAATTTCTCTTTATTTGAGCAAGTCATTATTGGAAGACCGAATTGATAGAAAATGAGGCTTCCGAGGATATCATTTGAGTTTCTTGTTAGATGAGGCTACTAAAGCGGCTGAAGCAAAAAGTTGGAGTAACTTCAATGTGATCCTAGCTTTGTGTATCTATGGAATCACTTTGTTCCACAACATGCCGAACTTTGTGGATGTCGATGTTATTTGCATTTTCGTAGCAAAGAATCTTGTTCCTACTCTCTTAGGAGATCTCTACCATTTTGTGCATTACAAGAATGAGAAGCGAAGAGGTGGAATGTTGAACTGTTATGCGATTGTATTCTATTAGTGGTTCACACACCTTCTTCCATAATCAGGGGATTTTGAGAGGACGAAAAACTCATTTGAATGGTCGAAAAGACTGATGGACTTGCAAGCAAAAGACATTTCCTGGGTTAATTAGGGATTGTGGTGCATTGACATTCTTTATAGTTGCGGAGGATTCCCTAATGTCCCATTGATCGGGAGGAAAGGGAGAATTATTTATAACCCTTCCCTCACGGTTAGACAGTTCGGGTACTCCTTGAAGGAACCACCATCGGCTGTGGACATCACAGAGTCCTTATACTTCTAATCAACAGATGGGTTCGAGACTGCTCAAGAAGCTTCCAATGCTCGGCATAGTCCAAAAACAAGAGGGAAGAAGACTTTGGGAGTAGGGGATTGCCGAATGTATCCACCATTTGCAGAATGGCTAAGAGAACAGGTTGAAGTGTTACTGTTTCCATTTGGGCATGCGCTTCTTCTATATCCCATGGTCATTGACCAACCTACCACAGTTAGCATTGAAGAGTTCAACAAGGTGAAGACGGAAAGAGACAGGTTGTTAAAGGAGAATGCACAACTGATTCAAGAGTTTGCTAAGATTAATCACGCCAAACTTGAGATTGAGTGGAAGGCTCAAGAAGATGCTGAGAAGCATGTTGTCGCGCGGAAACAGTGTGAAGTTAAGTTAGCTCGGTATGCAAGGTTCGAGTTTGCTACTAGGAGTTCTTCCAAGGAACATATTGACACTAGAAGGCAACTGGATCAAAAGACCTCGATGTTTGAGAACATGAAGAAGAGGCATGCTGCTTACAGGATCAAAAGAGAAGAGCAAGATAAAGTTCAAGCTGAAGAGATCGCGAGTAAACTAAAGGAGAAAGATGAAGAGATGGCCGATAAGTTGAAAGAAAAGGATGCAGAACTTGCTAAGGCCCAAGAGGAAACTGCATATTACAAATGCATGATGATCACTGTTAGAAGAAGTTGAAGAGGTTTGAGGACAACCAGGTGCAGACGAAGGAATTGTTAGAAGTTCCAAAGGCAGGAACGATCGTTGACTCAGACTTAGATAGACGATCACATTGACAGAGATATCTTTCTGTTTGCTTGTATATTGTGGAATTACCATCAGGACTGTCGATGGAATCTCTTTATCATTGCACTTCTGTTTAAGGTCCATGTTTTGTATGTTTTGACTATATCAACAGGTGCTTATCATTAAAAGATCTCTTTACTATCATTCTGTGTGCTCTCGTTTTATGCTCTCCGACACATCTGGCACATTTGCAACACACCATGGTCTTCATATTCTTGGAATTGTTTGGCACGTCTGCTACACACACCTTATATTATCAACACTGCTTGTTATTTGCAGCAAAAGGAGCTTTTGTCTTCATCAAACCCATAAAACTGGAATCAGGGGATGGAATGCCCTAAAAAATGATTATACATGTTATAGCACATTATTGCATCCATTTCATACTTGCATTTTGACAGGTTTTCCGGAGTTTCTAACTTATTCAACTACAGGCAATATAGCTGGTCAACACGTTCATCGATATCTGACTAAAATAAATCGAGTAAGAATGGCTGAGCGAATGCAGACTAAGCTCAACGAGTTTCGACAAAGGATGGACCAGTTTATGGAAATGATGACTAGAATTGCTCAGAATCAAGAGCGTCTCAGATTGATTATTGAGCAGCCCTAGGAAAATGCTGGTACTAGAACCCCGACTGGGACGGTGGATCCGAATGCTGCCCGTAACGAAGGGCCAAATCCGAACGAGACTACTACCCATAATGTGGTTATAGAGGATACACCAGAAGACTAGTTCACTCTACTGGATGCATATATGGGCAATGTGAATGATTGTAGGTATGAGGAGTTGGTAGAGAAGATTAAGGCCATGGAATGTCAGAATTCCCTAGGCATCGATGTAACTAGTCTTGGGTTAGTTCCAGGATTCAGAAACCCTCCTAATTTCAAGGCGCCATCATTTGACAAGTACAACAACAGCACGTGCCCTAGAACTCACATTCACGCATAATTTGGAAGAATCTCGGCTCACACTGATGACGAAAAACTTTGGATGCATTTCTTCCAAGATAGTTTATCTGGAGCTTCATTGAGCTGGTACATGAAGCTAAGCAGGGTCTCTATTCGAATCTAAAAAGATTAAGCTAAAGCTTTTCTCAAGTAGTATCAATATAATATTGATATGGCTCCGAAACGCACTCAGTTGCAGAACTTGTCTCAAGGATCTAAGGAAAGTTTTAAGCAGTATGCCCAAAGGTGGTGTGAGCTGGCCGCACGGGTTCAACCTCCATTACTCGATCATGAAATGGCCAACATGTTTATGGGCACCTTGCAAGGTGTATACTTGGATCGTATGGCCGATTGCCTGTCCGTCGGTTTTGCTGATATCGTCATCACTGGAGAAAGGATAGAAAACTTCCTGAAATTAGGAAAGATCCAGGATGCAAGCAGTGATGGTTCTTCTGGTGTCAAAAATCCTTTTAGTTATGGTCAAAGACGAAGAAAAGGTGAGAAAAATGTTGTGTATAGAGGCCGAGACAGAGGTCATTCTCAAGGTCAGGAACAACAGGCACAAAGACCATTTCAGGAAAGAACAAGAGCGAGGAACCGCAGACTTGATCCTATCCCGTGTCTATATGTTGTATTGCTTCTAGAGCTATTAAAGTTGAACATGGTCGAGCTTCATACCATGAGAGCTCATTCTCCTGACAATCTACCTTCGAATTTTGATGCAAATTCTAGATGCGAGTTTCATTAGGGTGCCCAGGGGCACATTATTGAGAAGTGTTGGGCTTTTCAGAACAAGGTACATGACCTAATTGACTCCAAGGCAATCAATTTCACTCCTTGCCTAAATGTACTCAAAAATCCAATTCCTAATCACGGTGGAGCCGGAATGAATGAGGGTGTCACAGTTATTTTTCCAAGTGGTCCGCGTTAAGCCAAAATCTTTGAGTTGATCACCCAGGTTACAAGGGTATTCATGAAGCAAATAAAGCCAACATTATTTAAATATTCTCAGTGATGGAATTTGTGTGTTTGTCTTTCTTCAATACATTTTTCATCCCTATTGAGGGGAACTACGTCGCTCTGATTCTTCATTGGTCTTTGGTCAATGGAGATACGTAGGCAGAAGATCATCAGGTCTTTCCGAGCAACCTTATAAGACAACTTTACTCTCCAGCTTCACTTTTTCCTTCAGACGTCTCATGTCAGAGTCAGAATAACTAGAAGAAGAGGTATGATTGTCGTGGTTGGGTATACGGATGCAACTTGAAGATTACAAGTCTGTGAAAGAGCTATTGATCACTGAATGTATCCAAGACTGACAAGTCCAGACGGAGTCAAGCCTCCTCAACTACGACAATATTCAGTTTCTTTACTGCATTTCCATTTGTAGTTTCTTTTATGTGTTAAACATTTGTCTACATGTATGAATTTTGTTTTCTTTTGAATATTAGTAATAATAAAACTCACATGTTTGTCTTGAAGTAATTCATTCACATTCACATATAATTTTGCATGTTTATACTGCAATACCAATTGTTGTGCTTAAACTCTATGAAAGAGAATGACAAAACAAAAATGCAATAATCTCTAATTGTATTCTCTCGAATAAGACCCTATTGACGATGTACTTACTTTGTTTCAAATCCCTAAACACTAGAGATATAAGGGAGATAGACCCTCGCTAATCCCCTTGATTCTTGAAGTAGGAGTTTATCTCGCACGAAAAACCCTCACATGTAACCCAGGGGCAGGGTAGATGTCAGCTATTCGGACCAAGCGTTCAGGCTTTCATAAAGGAGTGTGTTTGAGGATCCATTACATTCCTCTATGCTAATCAAGAGGTCCAAAGACCGAAAACCACAATGGTTATCCAAATCAAGAGGTCCAAAGACTAAAAGCCACAATGGTTATCCTTCATCGACCAAAGAATGAGGCAATCACAACCTTCACAAAGCAATCAAGACAAACAATGTCACACGATTTGTTTAAAAAAAAGAAAATGAAAAAGCCCGCTAAGTCGAAACTTGAAAACAAGCGACTTAGGCAAAAGTTAGGGCATCCCGTTGGACTTCACAATCAAAGATTCACAAGAATCAGTCCAGGCAAAAGTTAGGGATAAGCAAAATAACACAAAAGCGAAAGACGGAAAGGATTACACAAAAAATATCCTCAAACAAGAACAAAGTCGTGTGGCACAGACACGAAAGACAAAGGGGTGACTGACTCCCAACGACAACCTGATTGGTGCTTGAACCGTTAGCAGCAATGGTTCCTCAACCAACACAAATTCCTTATGAGAGGTGAGCGCCTGTGAAAATTAGCTGAATATAGGAATGGAGGACATCACATCGAGGGGTGGGCACATATAAACTTTGAGCCTATATACTATGTTTCTATAACCGTGAACCAGGCCACGATACAACCCTTAAAAGTCCTAACTGAAACAGGGTTATTTTGAGAGTGTACTACCACGAGACCGCGTCCTGACTCCTATGAGTTATGATAAAAGACCTTTGTTGGTATTGCATGTGCATGCTTTCACTTATTCAAATAATGTCGTATCTTAACCAGTGATTCGCTCACAAAGTTTTGTGACACCTTTTCAATAAAGACTTCAAGATTAACATGTGTGTTGCATTAGAATTTTTCATTCTCAGAATAAACATTTTCTTCTTGCATACATTTGTTTGACATCATAAGAAGTTCACATACGAAATTTCAGTCCAGAAGCTTAATCTTGCCAAGTTGAGAAGTCTGAAACTTCTGAAAGACAATCACGTCAAGGTGCACTTTGCCGAGAAATCTCCATTGAGTAAGGACTTTCCCAACTAGTCGTGGTAAGAGCCATCTAATCCGGGGCAGTTATGTCGAGCAATCTCTTCAAAACTCAACCAAGTTGGGGAAATCACTTCGAGATTCAAATCTCTCCAAGAGCATTTAGTTTGAGTATTCCCTCAAATATTAGTCAGTCAAGGGAAAATCTATTCAAATACTAGAATTGGGGCATGCCACCCTAATAGCACGAGAATTCATTTTTTCTTGAAGACAGACAATCAGAAGCACCTATCCAGAGTTCAGAGTAACCGGACACTTATACTCTCAAAAAGTTTCTATGTCACCCTCTTGTTATAACTCTTACTGATTGAGTACATTACTCATCTAGCGGTCGTTCGTCAACCCAATTCTCTCGTTCAATACTTCCAACAACTACAAGCTTATTTGTGTGGACATTGGCTACCTCCCCAGCAAAGTTATTACGCCAATTCATTATGTCACTGCGATACTTAAGAGTTTAAAGACACCAAGTCTTTTGTAAAATCCTCTTAAGGTAAAGTCCATGCAAAATAAAATGATCCCCATCACGAGACTACTTGAAATCTTTCCTCCTCAGCAAGATGTGTCGGTTTTGTTATCCCCAACAAACGGATGGAAGTTATCCCCAGTAAAATCGCCAAACTTTTTCTTTGGCAGGTTTCCTTGATCTTATTCCTCAGCAGATATAAGGTGGCGCTTATTCCCCCAGCAGATCTCAGACAAATCTTTCTCTTCCCCAACCGATCTCGGAAGATTTCCTTGCTCTAGCAGAGTAATAAGGATTGTTAATCCCCAAGTAAAAGTTGTCTTCCCA
Source organism: Lathyrus aphaca (assembly GCA_963966055.1). NCBI lineage: Eukaryota > Viridiplantae > Streptophyta > Magnoliopsida > Fabales > Fabaceae > Lathyrus > Lathyrus aphaca. The sequence goes on from OZ014523.1 coordinate 171,681,218, forward strand.
TGGTGAAGTATTTCTTACAGGAGTTCACGTATAATCAATAACCAGCTAAACGGTTTCCTTCTCCACAGAGGTTCGGAAAATTCAGATATACAGAGAGTTCTCCTCTGCAGAGCATTGATAAGACCTTTCCCCAGCTAAGTCAGAAAGTTGTCGATCCCCTAGCGGGGTTATAGGTAAGATCCAATCCCTAGTAGTTGAAGCATCCCCTAGCAGGGCCTTCAAATCTAAAGTCCAATTTATTTTTGGCAAGGTGATAATTCGAGATAGACAGATTATTCACGCTCTCTTCCAGCAGAGATGTTATCCCCACAAGGCTTCTTGAGATCGAATCCGCGATCATTTCATTCTCAGTAGAGTCAGCAGGGACTTGTTACTTCCACGTCAGGAATTCCCTTTGTACTTGCATCAGTTATTTGACATACTCAAGACCTAGCATCCTTAGTGTCATGGGGCATCATGCCATGTAATTCAACATATGCATACCCAGTATAATCCGAGTTTGATATCTTGCAAAAGTCCAGCCGCAGATTGGCAAAAGTCCATCCTCAGGGTGGCAAATTTCAAAAGTCCCCCGTAGCGAGCGAGAGTCCCCCGCAGTGGGCAAAAGTCTCCCGTAGTGAGCAAAAGTCCAACCGTAGATTGGAAAAAGTCCATCCTCAGGGTGGCAAATTTCAAAAGTCCCTGCAGTGGTCAAAAGTCTCCCGCAGTGAGCAAAAGTCCAACCGTAGATTAGTGAAAGTCCATCCTCAGGGTGGCAAATTGCAAAAGTCCAAACGCAGATTGACAAAAGTCCATCCTCAGGGTGGAAAATTTCAAAAGTCTCCCGCAGTGAGCAAAAGACCAACCGTAGATTGGCAGAAGTCCATCCTCAGGGTGGTAAATTTCAGAAGTCTCCCGTAGCAAGCAAAAGTCCCTCGTAGTGTGGCAAAAGTCTCCCGCAATGAGTAAAGGACCACCCACAGTGTGACAAAATATCCAAAGACCACCCACAGTGTAGTGAATTATCCAAAGTCCACCCGTAGTGTGGTATCATATCTTGAAGTCCAACCGCATATTGGCGAAAGTCCATCCTCAGGGTGACAAAGTATCTTGAATTTCAATCGTAAATTTGTAAAGGCCCACCCGTAGTGTGGCAAGTCGTTAGTCGTTCGACTCCATCCAAAAGATAAGACATCATTAAAGCCTTATTGCAGCCTATCAAAGTCCACCCGCAACGTGGCAAGTCAGTAGCCACCTGAAATCACTCAAAAGGCATCCCTCGTTTATGATTCTTCCCATCATAATTATATCCAAGCAGAGTTCATTCAGTTGAGTTTATTTCCCTGTTCTTCTGCCACAAAATGCAAATTTTTTTGGTTGTTTCTAGTATTCAATCCCTGCATACCTTAAGCATCTGAAAGCGATTGGCATCATCCATTCAGGTCTAGAGTGATTGAATAGGGGCAGCTGTAACACCCCAAAATTTTCCCTCTAATTTATTACACTAACCAGCTTATGCTTCAAATTTCATCTGCATTTTTCATTAGGCCATAACATTCACAATTATAGATTTCATTGGCTCTTGAGGCATGTGATCAAAACATTTCCTTGTGATTGGATTTTTTCTATTCAAAGATCATGGTTTATGGTTTATTTCCCCAATCATGGGACACTCGACAAAAGTTTCTTGGCACAATTTGTCAGTGTAATTTGATCATTCAAGGAATTCTACCATTACATGAAGTGCATGTTTGTTGTAGATTTTTGGTCAGTACATGACCGATTAGGGTTTCATACCGAGGGTTGTAGGACACCAAGTCAAATCATTTTTTTGATGGAGGTGCGAGTATAAATCATGATACAAAAGATGAGATTATGAGTTCTTTGAACGATATGATGTGGATTTAAGGTTGGAGTTAGAATGTCACTAAAAAAAATATTATTTGGATTCATCCATGTGACTACTTAATGCCATGAGTTCAAGACATACAAGTTATGTTTCAAACATCATGCAAGACACAATTCTAACCTCATGTTCAAGTCATATTCCATAGATCATTATCAAGTCAAGGCCAATATATAAACCACATCCGTATCACATTAAAACCGGACCATTTGAAGCCCATGTACTTTGAGCTCATTTGTCAAAAAAGAAAGAAAGAAGGAAGCCATTTACTTTGAGGTTATTTGCCAAAAAATATTTTAAGCAAATTAATAAGCAAGAGGAACTTCCTATGCTTAGTTTGGGCATTATGCTTTAGCAATATGGTCATAACAGTATTGATGTTTGTTACGTGACGGATAGGTAATGCTACTTATGTTGTTTTGGGATCTTTCCAAGTTTTAACTTTGGCCATCATCATCTCTCTCTCAATAGAAGTAGTCTTGGCTCCTTACATAAGAGAGTTCGGAAAATTGGAATTCTCGATGGCGATCTCTCAAGACATGAAGATCTTAACTTAACATAAAATTGGCAATGGGAATCTCATTGCATAACAAATTATCATAGGAAAAAGGTTTGATACCATTCATAACAAAAAATTATGGAAAACGTTCAAATTGATATAACAGGAAATTTGACAGTTACAAAGAAAATCCATAACACCAAATTCACCAAAAATTCAATTACATATATACATAAAAGAAACATATTTTTAGAAAGGCTTCTAATGTTATCAGAAGGACCGTTACACAATTCCAACAGAAAGGGAGGAATCGAACAAACTCTCCCATTTTTTTGCAATCTCTCTCCTAGCCCCTCCATCCAATCATCATCATCTTGCAAAGGCTTCATCAATTCCAACACTTTGTGGTCCTTCATTTTCAATCCAATCTATATTATGGAAAAAATGACAATTCAGTTATAGGGAAAGTTCAATAGAAAACATTTGGAAGAGAGATACAAAAGGGTGGTATATCAGAAGAAATCGGTAGCCACTAATTGATGGCAGTTACAAACTGACAGAAAACCAGTTTTTGAAAACCTTCAAATTCCTCTCCTTGAAGGAAGTTCAAGCTGAAAGCAGTTAACTACCAAAGTTACAAGGGCTAACCAGAATTCAGTTACACACAGAAATATATAACAGAAAAAAATAACCGATTTTACCTGAATCTGAAATCACCCTCTGATCCTCTATAAAGCCATGGATTGTCAGCTTCAGAGTCTCTAGGATTCGACCATATTCTTCATCTCTCCATCTACAAAAAGTCACGAATCATCAATAATGACACACCAAACGCAGGTTACATGGCAGAGGAAAGAAAAACAAGAACTACTTCGTGGTTCACGAGTCAGCGAATCTATCATCAATACCTTGCAGATTCATCAACGTAACACAAGGAGAATTAGTGGTGATTCACAACAACGATTGAATCGCGAGAAACTCAAGAAGAAGAAAGAGAAATTTCAGAATGGAAAAGTAGAAGAAATCCACGTTAAAGCCATTACCTCAAAAAACGCTGCGCATCATCATCGTTCACAAAGAATAATCCCGACGCATCATCATTATCATCGTTCGCAAATACAATCCCGACACATCATCATCATCGTGTAAGCAAAAATCGCTCAGCTGGAACGGCCATCATCTTCAAAAATCTTACACCATCTTCTACCTCACAGGTGAGACTCGTATTTCTTTCATCAATCTGTGTGACTCGTGAGCTAGGTTTTCGTGAGATTAGTTTAAGATTCAGAGAGATTTAGATGATCAGAAGGTTGAATCTTGCTTTGTTTTCTCCGGTGCGGTGAGGTCTCTTCTTTCCGGCGGCGGCGTGTGATTGATAAAGAAGAGGGTGCACCGTTGTGAGAGCGGAACCTGGGTTTGGATAGGAAGCAGGATGAAGATGAACATAGAGTTGAGAGAAGTCTGAGTCTAGATTCTTGATTAAAAGAAGGTTTAGGGAAGGTTCGTGTTAGGTGTTTTGGATTTGGGAAGCGTTGTCGGGAAGGATGAACCGCCGCCGTCGCGACGTCAGGGTTTTTTGGAGAAGATGAGTTTTTTTGAGAGAGAGAGAGAGAGGTTTGCGTTTTATGAGATAAAGACATTTTGATTTCACTTTAAATTATAATTTGATACTGATTTAATGCTTGTTAATCTTGATTTTGAAAAATTAAAAATATTAAACCACAATAATTGCAATTAAAAACTCATGAATATGCTGTTAATCGTCCACCGCCCATCTTGATTAATGGGATAAGATTCTCTTTGGGTGGTCCACTCCGGCGGTGACAATTGTCATCGTTTGGTAGGACCACCAGATTTCATTCCCACGCACTACCCTCCACCATAACAACCATACACCTCTCATCATGGTCATTCATCATCATAAGCCTCGTGATCCAACAACCCAGAATTAGTCAACTGTTGACTGGAATCCATAACATACTCTCTCAGCCCCCAACGCGTTGGACTTGAACAAACCTGCTACTCACACCCCTATGCGCAGGCCCATATGTCAATTTTAACTAGAAAATTATTTCCAACACCCCCTGGTTTTCTTCACTTTTTCTCTATTTTCTTTTAATAATTCTTTAGAAAATCAATATAAACATAGTTTTTTCTCATAATAAAAATTCTAGAAAATTAAATAATATTTTTAGACATAATAAAAAAAATAGATTGTTTTTTATTTCTTTTTTTCGATTATTTTCGCAATTATTTCGGTTTTATGCCTTATATGCTTTAGAAATTCTCGCAATATTTTTTTACATTAATTCATTTTTGTCATATTGCTACATATTCATGTTGATCTCATTTACTAACATCTTCTTTTTGTGCAAGGTATTTTTCGAGGATTCGTTTACAGATTTGGACTTTTTTTATTATGCCTTGATTATGTTTTTGCGGTTTATACGTTGTGATGTAATGGTTGGAATTTTATGTGTGATACCTATAATTAGGATAGAAAAAGATAAAATGAAGCGTTTAGTTAACCAATTCTCAAAAATAAAGAAAAGGAGTTATTCGACCCAAAATCGAAGAATTTAAAAAATTTAAAAAAATAAAGTTTCACGTGACATTTGGATACCTAGATTATCATCGCTCCACTCCAATGCACCAAAAGTAAGTCTTGTATGTTGCAAACCATAAGTCGTGCGTATCAGCACCATGCAATCGACCAACTCGATCCATCGTTTCATCCTATTTACGATTTACACACATTTTCACCCACCATGACGTAGGAGGACCATTTTATTCACTAGTGCTTTTTGTACTCACATTTCTAGTCTAATATCCGCTTAGGTAGCTTTAATATTTCAAGCTTCACTAACCATAGGTCACCATTAAACTCAATTAACTTAGGGTAGTCTAGTTTCCCTTAAAGTTTTTCCTGTTACGATTTGAGTCTCACTTCTCACCTTTAAAGAAAAATTAAAAACATTTAAAAGGAAAGTAGGTACAATACGCCACGAGCCTTAAGCTATATGGGAATTGATTAGTGGAGGTCTCCTCAACTCTTCTAGGATACTTTACAAACGTCCCATTGGGGGCGACCTTGGAAAGTATTCGCTCATGTATCATAGTCTTTAGTGTTGTACATACAATAAACAATAAACTCAAAACACTTTTCATAAAAGAAAACCAACAAGACAACACGTTTTCTCTTCTCATCTCCCATTCTTTACGGACGAATACGACTTCTCACGACAGTTCAAACAACAATACAGTAAACACCCTTGAGTCAGAGCCGCTAACACCTGAGTTAGAACTATGGCAACATCATCCTAAAAAACACAAACAAATTTCTGCCTTAGTTAGACGAACTACGACGACCCTGATCCTCATTTTCCCGATGAGGTACGTAGGCAGTGGGGTAGGAAACATTCGAGCATTCCTTATTTTCCCTACATTTCCCTCTTTGTTTCCATTTTCTTTTCCAATTCCCTTTCTTATTTTCAGTTCTAGCTAACAATTCTTTCATTCAACAACATCTTATTTCTCACCCTTTGAAATAGACTAACAAACATGGATCCCGTCGGGTACGGCAGACGGATTGGGGTGCTAATACCTTCCCAGTTCGTAACTGACTTCCGAACCCAGATCTTTGGTTCGTAAGGCCTCGTCCTTTCCTTCTTCCTTCGGTTTGTGCAACATTACCTTTCCCGTTCCTTCGGGATAAAAATGTCTGGCTGGCGACTCTACCTTTTCTGCCCCACTTTCGCGTTTGTACTAGGATGAAAATCCCGGGAGCGACAGGTATGTGTTTAACTCATTCCTTTATATCAAATGCAATATTAACCTTTGTTTTGTAGGGAGGTTGAGGTATGATTCCTTCATCTTATTCTTTTACTTCCTTTATGCATTTAATTTCCTTTAACTTTCATACTTATGTTTGGTAGGATTTCCCCATCTTTTGTAGAATCAACTTAACTTCCTTAGGAAGTAAGTTGCATTATAATCCTCCTTTCTTCTTTTCCTTCGCATTAGGATTAGAAAACCACTCTAACCATTAGGATCTTCTTTGGTTTTTAATAAAGCAACTTAGGGTTGCTCTTAGTCCCCCTTAGTTTTGTCCTTTCTCGCTTTTAGTCCTCTTTCTCCCCTCCAAAGATAAACAACAAAACACCTGATAAATTCCACAAACAATACACTTAAAACACTTCTCATAAAAGACAACAAACAAAGACACCGCGTCTTCTCTTCTCATTGCATACTCTTTGCAGACGATCATGATTTGCCTCGATAGTTCAAACAGTGATACGGTAAATGCCCTCGAGTTAGAGCCGGCAACACCTGAGATAGAGCTATAGTAACGTCATCCTAAAAAACACCAATAATAGTTTCCTCCTTAGTTAGTCGAACTACGTCGACTATGATCCTCATTTTCCCGATGAGGTACGTAGACACCGGGGTAGGGCCCGTGCAAGTACATTCTTTATTTTCCATACTGTAACACCCCAAAATTTTCCCTCTTATTTATAACCTTAACTAACGCTTCGCAATCATTCATAGCCCGGATTTTCTCAAAGCAGGAATATGGTCAGGAGTACTTTGGGAGAAATTTATGCATATTCAAAGATTCTTCTGGGGATTCATGTAGAGTAATTTGGTCCCCCAGTCGAGGTTGTGGTTGGTTTTGATGAAATAATGGGTTATGTTACAAGATACGACTGGAGCCTTCATTGTGGTCAAGGTCGTTACTTTCTCGTTATTGTTCAATATTTGACACAAATTTGAGTTGGAGTGGAGAGATGAATCAAAATCAGATGAAGTTTGGGAACTGCATTCTTCTCGCACCTGATTCAAGTTTTGGTACAGATACATTAAAATACCCCGTTCATAGTCTTCTAGTACGTGACTAAGAAAAAAAAAGATTATTCCTGTGGTACGGATCATAACACCAAGGTTTTCATGATTGGATGCACATCGACAAATGAGGTCTTTGCACAATAAAGTTCACATAAAAGATCTTAATTGGGAGTGGGTTGGCTTCATACTAGATGAACCACCTCATAATGTCCTAGCAGTCAGGGACGGGTTTCAGTGCTCAATATTGAAAAGATTTTGGCAAGTTCGAAGTTTATGGCGTAGAAACACATTTAAGCATTTGGAGACTGGTGTGCCAATCAGATTATCCAAACAGCTTGGGTGGATAATAAATAATATGTTTCAGTGATGAATTTAATTTATGGACTATGTCAAGGTGGTACTTTAGAAGGGGAGCATGGGTTAAGGCCCTTAGAACTCCTCCTCTTGCTAGCCAAAATTCTTATGCAACAATGTTTTTTTTACCACAACCGAATGAAGAGCTAATTTTATGGACCGTGATTCACCGATGCGCTGATCGGTTGATTGGCAAGATAAGCACAAAGGTTTATTATTATTATTGAATTGATGAGTGCTCAGATGGATATATTTTTTCACAATAATAAAAACGCAAGGAAGGTTACAAAGGAATTATTTTATTTTATTGAATTCAGTCAAAAACATTCAGAAAGAAGAAATAGTCCATAATTATAATTATTTGGGGCAAACTTATTACAAGAAATTCAGCTTTATTACAAGAAATTCAGACTTATTACAAGAAATTCAGACTTAATACAAGACTTATTCAAAAAGTGATAACAGAAATCCAGCTAAAAGGAAAAGCTCTAATAACTAGTAAAAGGGAAAGTAAACTCTATTGAAATCACTTCTTCAATCTTCGATCTCGAGAATTACTCCATTAATCTCCAAATATCACATCCGCCCTTCATCAGCCACCAAAAATTTTCATCAATCTCGACTCGAACGCATCTGCGGAAAAATTCATAACATAATTCAGTAGGAATACGAAGATTGAAAAAGCTATAGAAGATATACCAATAACAGAAAATGAAAAGGTCAGAAATCCATAAAAAGAACCGCATAATCGAATCAGTTACGAATTTAACAAACTTGAATGGAAGGATAACTGAATTCCCATTGGATTTTACCTTAGGCTTCTTCTATAAAAGAAGATCATCACTCTGCAAATGGGGCTGAGATTTCCTCCATTTTTCTCGTTTTTGAAGAAATCGGTCCCTCTTCTCCTCCATTCTTCTTCCAACTTCTTCATCATATTTCTTTCACCCTCCTGCTTCACCTCATTCATCTTTCACTTTAACACATATCCACATCATCATCTTCAATTTGATCCTGCAAGAAAAAAGAAAACTGTAAGCAATCATCACTCTCACCCAAAACGAATCTTCTTCATCAATTGAACACTGAAAATCCTCAATCGCTCACCCTCCATAAACACCCAACCTTCGAACTATGTGAATCTTCATGCCTCAATCGTCGGTCTTCAAACAGAATCCATCATCATCATTCCAACCGAAACCTTCATACCTCTTCATCATCTTCGGTAGCCTACAAACCGTTACCCAAATCAACAGCAAGAATTGAACAACCACGACAATAATTCGTAGAGGCAGAATTCGAAGAATTCGGGAAAGAAGTTAAAGATTCAAGGAAAGCAAAGATCTTACCGACAAATATTCGGCGTCGTTCAACCGACCGTCTATACCTGTTCGTCGATAAACCACAACAAACGTAAGTCTTTCTTAATTTCCGATTTCGAGTTCATCTTGAAGGAGCGCCGATCTAGGTAATAAGTGGGGTTTTAGGTTAATAGGAGCATGGATGCGACTTCAGGAAATGATTTTAGTTAGGGTTGATGAAAAGTAGTTAGGGTTTGGGGATGGCGTGACGGTTTTTCGAAGACCAGTTTCCGGCGGCAGACGTTAGGTCTTTTCTCTGAGGAGATGAAGTTAGGTCGAGAGGGAACAGGTGCAGTAGAGAAGAAGGAGGCCGGCGATGAGAGTTGTAGCAGCGGCGGTGGGTGATTGAGAAGGAGAAGGGCGTTGCGGCTATTAGGGTTTGTGGAGGAAGAACAAGGAAAGGCGTGAGAGAGGAGATAGCGAGTTGAGAGAGGGTGTAATATTTTTTGTCTGAGTTTTTACGTTGAGTTGTATTTTAATTATGATTAATGTTATATTATTATTGAAATTAAAAAGAATTAAAAAGCATGGAACAACCATTAAAAGACTATTAATCCGTAATTATGGTTTCCAAGAATAAGATTAGGATGAGTTTACCATAGTTGGCATGAACCTTTCAGTTGTCACCGTCTGGTAGGCTCTTCCAGCGGTTGATCTGGTGCATGTCGTTCACCATAGTTGGCATGAACCTTTCAGTTTTAATCGTTAGATGAGAATACTTTAGGACAGACTGTGATCATACGCCCTAGAGTAAGTCAACAACAGTTGACCGTAGCCCATAGCATACACCTCCCAAGACTTGGCGTGTGGGCCTGGGTCCTCTCGCTATTTCCACCCCCAACTCAGGCCCATGCTCATTTTAATTAAAACAAATTACTCACTGCACCCCATTTCTATTTTTCTATGTTCTTATTATTTTATTTTTTTTCTTTTTAAATGCCATTTCAAATTAATTCTACAAAAAAATATTAAAACACTTAATAAAATTCCCCAAAAATTATGATAGAATCTTAACTCAATTTAGAACCTTTCCCAATTTTTACTTTCTGAATTTAATCATTTTCTAATTTAATTTCGATTTTTAATTTAATTGATTTTAGATTGAATTCTCACATGAACACATAAATTTGTACATTTTATTTCTGCCCCTTCCTATAACATTTTTGGCCCATTCTTTTTGATATAATTAGAGGACAAATAATAATACCTGGAAATATTTTTGGTGTATTTTTTAGGCCATTTTATCCACTTTTTTGGTAGTGTAATTTGTGTAAAATTATGATGGAATCTTAGATCGATTTAAAGTGCCTATTTGACGTAGTTAGACTTTGAATTTTTAAAAGATTTTTTAACACAATGTTATAATCAGGTTAGAAACCCTAGGGAATTAATTTCATATTTTTTCCATGACTTTTGATATTTGTTTTATTTTAATTCATTTCCATCATATTGTTGCATATGCATTTTCATGTCATTTACTAACAATTTTCTTTTTGTACAAGGTAATTTTCGAGGATTTGCTTATGGACTTTGTTAATTCTATTATTTTATGATTGGAATTATGTTTGGTAAAACTAATATGGCTGGAAAATGTTGAATAAGAAGTTCCATATGGTATAGATTCTGGAAGAACATGTCAAACATGATGTCCTGACATGGTGGCACAGATAAATGTGGTTATAATAATTGGCAGATACTGAAGAAGATGTTGAAACATCTGCAAATGTCATGACAGAATTACTGTCATATGTTACAGATAGATGTCAAAGAAAATGTTGAAACATCTGCAACTGTCATGACAGAATTACTGTCATATGTTACAGACAGATGTCAAAGAAAATGTTGAAACATCTGCAAATGTCATGACAACATTACTGTCATATGTTACAGACAGGTGTCAAAGAAAATGTTGAAACATCTGCAACTGTCATGACAACATTACTGTCATGTGTTACAGATAGATATCAAAGACAAATATCATGACGTCTTGGTCTGTGGAGTAATGGGTTTATGATATGAATTATGCAGACATCTTGGTCTGTGGAGTAATGGGTTTATGATCTGAATTATGCAGAATATTCTACAAAATATTATGATATCACAGGTGGAGTTATTTTAAAGGACTAGGAGATTCGAGGTGGAACTATTTCTTTAAAGATGCAGAATATTCTAGAGATATTATGCAATCTTATGTGGCGCTGATTTAAAGGGTGCTGATTTAGAAGATCTTGAAAACTCAATTTAAATTGAAGACAAATATTGAAAAATATAGAGTTTCTATATTTAGAGATATTTTAGGAGTTTTTAGATTTGAAGATCTTTTGGTATATTTGTAGCAGATTTTTTCTGCATATTTGTAGCAGCTATTGTTGTGATTGTTTAGGCCCAAATCTAGTTGGGAATAGGTTATAAAAGAAACCATGTAACCTAGTTTAAAATTAACCCAATCAACCGAAAATGTAAACAATATTAGGGTTGTGTTCTTGTGGCAGTCGTGCGCAACAAGGAACCCTATTGTGGGTGTTTCACCTGTGATTCTCTAAGCTTGTAAGCAAGAGAAGTATTGTACTTAATTGAAGCTGCTAAGAAAGGTTAAGTTGTTGTCATGGAAGTATGGATTCTATTTGTGAATTGTTGTATAGGTATGAAGTCGTCAATATCAGCAACTGAGAGTTGAGAACTGTGAGACATCACTGAGGTGATTGGAAGTGAGGATGAGTTTCTCATTTTAGGAGTTCCTAAGTAGAAGTTGCATTGGTAGTGATTAAGTGAGAATACTGTAAACTATAGGTGTTTGCTGAGAAGTCTTTGAATTGATACTACATAGTGGATTTCCTTCCTGGCTTGGTATCCCCCAGAGTAGATTGATTTGATTGAACTGGGTTAACAATTCTGCTGTGTTCTTTATATCTATTCTGTTTTATGTTTTATGCAGTACCTGAACTTAATGTCCTATCAGATGTCACAACATCCTGATGCATGTTTGACTCTGATATATCAGAATTATTTAAGTACTGATATGTATGCCTTACCATGTTTATAAGTTACAGATAAGATGTCTCAACATCATATTCGACATCTGAGTCTATCATACTAGAATTTCAATTGGTATCAGAGCAGGCATCCTGGTTTGTTTCTGGATGAGATCTAAGGGGGTTTCTGGTTCATGGTAAAGGAAGAAGGATGATATAATGAAAAGTTGTTGGAACTTGAGAGGTTCATATTGGCGTTTGAATGGTCTCTAGAAGTGGAGGATGGACTATTCATCATATGGTGTATATTGGACCGGTCTGGTGTTATCAGGGCTGGAAATTTGTTGGTGAATTGTTGTGTAGCTATAATGTCAGACAAAATGTCCTGACATCTTGGTTCAGAGAATTCTATATTTGAAGGAGGCTTGTGTTCTGTTTTCTGTGAGGTTTGGTTTCAACTTCTGTACTGCTGCACGTGCCTCTGATATATTCTGAAGTTATACCAAGTTTGTGTGTTACTTGGATTAAATGCACTGTGGTTGGGAAATGTTCTGGTTGTTCTTGTATGGGGAGTTATATCTGTATCTGAATTGATGATCATACAATTTATAAGAAATATGGTATAATGGTGTCTTATTCACATAGGTTTGCTGATGTCAGATAAGATGTCTTGACATCGTGTTTCAATATCTTTTGGAGGATCTTACTGTGGAGGAGTTTATTTATCTCCAAGGAATTGATCTATTATTTATGATGTGTTATGTTTGATTGTTCTTGTGTTTGATAGTGGTTCCCCAGTACTTCATACAAAGGCTGTTGTAAAGCTTCAGTTCATAATGTCAAGTTTGATGTTCTATCATGTGATTACAAAACTGGAGAACACTTAGTTCAAAATGTTGTGTTTCTTGATGAGAGATTCCTGGTGAAAGAAGAGGTTGGAGCCAAAGAAAAAGAGTATAATTATCAAATCTTTCATGCGGGAGTGAAGATCTTGATAAGTTATCTCTTAAGCTTATTTATGGTGACCTAATTAGGACATTCTTCCTGGTTATGGTGTCCAATGTAGTTTAGGTATAGCAGAAGATAATTTCTCTTGTGAAGATACATGTTTCTGATTGTCTAAATCATGAACTGAAGGAAGTTTCATCAAGAAAGAAGCTGAGTTGATATGTCAATCCTAATGTCTTGACACCACGCTACACATCAGCAGTTTATGGTAAATGTTGAGTCAAAGACCTAAAAGATTGTGTTTTTTTTAAGGATCTCTGAAGCTATGAAGTTGAATACTCTTTGAGATGCTACTGACGATTGTATTTGTGCAAAGTATCTTTCATAATGTTATAGAACTTCAGTTGGAGCTGATTGAAGAAAAGGTAGTAATCTTGAAAGCAGTAATGTTTCAGAACCAAGCTTAGTTTTGTGTTCCAGAATAAGGAAATTGGTGTGATATCCTGCTAACATGATGGATGCTTTGGGTGCTAGACAAATGTGTGATGATCACATATGTTTGGAACCTACTCCTAACCTGGAAGAGGAGGCATCTATGCTATGTGTTGAAGGTCTCAAGTTTAAGAAAGTGGGAGTGTGTTACTAATAACCATAGTTATTGGTGTATGATCAAGGGAATTCTTCATCAAGCTTAGGCCCGATTATGTGATGTCCCCGTATGAAGAGTATAATATGTAGACATGTTAATGGTATGTATCATGCAATTCACTGCATGTATTTGGGTCTGATAGAAAAGGATGATTAACTTCTGGTGAACTCTCGTACCCTCTGCAAAGAGTTGTATATGGATTACTACTCTTGTTACCCCCAAAACCATAGTAAGTGTCAAATCAATTTGTTTGAGATTGTTGTCAGATCTGATGTTGGAACATCATCTCAAAAATGTTGAGTCTTCAACCAAGGAAGTTAGTTGTGCTCATGGTGGAATATCAGGTCAAGCCACTTACCTAATTTGAAGTGATAGGTGGTGTGGATTAATAAAATAGGGACTAGCAAGTGCCACAGGTGTGCAGGAAATGAATGTCAAACCAAATCTCCTACCTTGTGTGAGAAGGTTACCTTATCACATATGATAAAAACCTTGACAGGAGTTGAGTATTTGTCTGCTATTGATAAGGATATGCATCTAACCGATAGTGAATACTCTGACAGGAGCTAAATGTTTATCTGTCTTTGAAAGATGTTGTGCTTTCAACCAATGAGAAAATACATTAATGGAGGATTATGTATATGTCTGATGTAAAAGTGCAGAACTATAGTCTAAACATCATAATTCAAGAAATGTTGAGAAATTACTTTTCTCTTTGTGGCTGTATATTTCTCTTCATGGTGTTTTAGTCTGTGATGACCTGAACTAGCTACTGAAGGTGTAATCCTTAGAGATTGTCTTTGGAGCTCTGTGTTGAAGTCCTAAATGATATTGAAACAATCATGTCTATTGGTAGATAAAAGAAGCTTCTAAATGTATCTACAAATGTGTGTGATAAATGCATGACTTTGGTCATGATTAAAGCTAGCAATGTGACCAACAATTGCTAAGAGCAAGGGAAGAATGTCATATTGGGAGGTCTGATCAGAATGGTTGTTGAACTGGTAGTTTCTTCTACTACTAGTCATGGATAGTGGCAGTATGAACCCTTTGTAGCAAGCAAACTAAGAGCATCTGTTTTGGAATATAAAATCAAGTGTGTCTTGTATGGATATATAAGGATATTTATCAGTTGTGCTCTTTGTGGTATTCTTAGAGAACTAGTGTATATGAATTTGTAAAACTCATGATTGTTTTTCGGTTTGAGAGTATGTTCATCAGGGGTGTGAAGTTGAGAATCAGTGGAGTTTATGCTTAGCTGGAGTATTGTTTATCCATGACATGAGGAGATCTTGCTAATCTTATCTAGAGCTAACCTTAAAATCCTTCAAAATTAAAATATTAGATTGTGTAGAACTATCTGATAGGGTTATTATACAAGGATTTAAGATCAATTGTTGTTTGTGGAGTTCACAAATATTTGATTGATTATCCTTGTGATTCAAGATTGGTGATGTTCAAAAAGATGTTTGGAACATCTTATCATCAGAGTTTGTGAATTGGCTTCAGTCTTGTGTGACAGGAGTTGTGTATTTCTGGAAAGTTTCTTGGCAAGAACTGGTCTGGATATTATTGATTCTGAAGATGGAGATGAAAGACCATGAACACATCATAATCTTGATGACTACTTGGATTGGTTTATTTCTGATCTAGGTGCAGTCCAGAATGCTCATCATGGAGTTAAGATAGGTGGCGATATCATAAATTTGTTAAGACTGCCTTACTCAAGGAAAGGTGGCATCCTTGGTATATTTATGAGGTGTAGTTCTTAACTATTCCTTCTGAATGATCAGACAGTGGCAGGTTTGAAGACTTTGGAGAAACATTGGAAGTTTCTCATCAATATGTGTTATCGGTAGGAATTTCTGCAAAACCAATAGAATGGAGGTTGTTTACTCAAACTTGATGGATAAATCAAGTCTATGAGAGCATGGAACTCTTGTTCTATAAAGGAATGAGGTTCTTTCAAGTGGCAGAAGAAGGACCTGAATTTAACAGATGGATGTGGGCTAATAATGTTCAAACATCTAGTTCAACATCAGAGTCTAATTGGTGAAGTGACACATAAATTAAGATAGAATGATCTATAGGGATTGAATGCTTCATAAGGCCTATTATCTTGACAGCTTGGTGAAGATCAACTTTATTGATCAGGATATCTTTGGAAGATTTATTATAAACGTGAAGAAGACAAATGTGGCAATTGGCTTTTTCATATGAGGATTCATAAAGGAGGTGATCAAAATGTGGTAATTGGTTGATCTTTAAAGTGGATTCGAAGAATCAAGATAATCAGAGTGTGGCAGTTGGTTGTTCTTGAGGATTGTCTTGGAACAAATTGCTCTTGGGCAGAGGAGTGATGAGGTTGTTCTTGAGGATTGTCTTGGAACAAATTGTCTTGGAACAAATTATTCTTCTTGAAGGTAGATGAGAGTTTATCACTTTTTCTGGATTTCTGATTCTAACTGGTGGCACGGTGTAGTTGAAGATTTTCAGTTATTGGATTACTATGCTATAGTAAGTCCAGTTGGTGGAGCACATCTAGGATCATGGTGATAAGGTCTTGGTGTATGAAAAATGTTCTAACTAAGTGTTAGTACATTATCTGGGGTGTTTATCTACATGGTTTCTATTATTAGACTACCTAGTCATATGGGAGAATGATGAAGTAGATGATCTATATTGGAAGAAACATGTAGAAGAGACTGAAGTATATCAGGTATTGATTGCTTGGAAGTTTGTTTGTGGACATTCATTCTAATGTCATAATTAGTTTGGATGTGTTTTATCTGGATTGATTGGCCTTTGGTGTGTAAAGGCTTAGTGTCAAGAACCTGTGTGCTAGAAGATGTTCATCTTGTGTAGTCTGTGGTAACTACAAACTAAGAAAGGAATCAGGTATGCTTTGGTACAAGAAGTGAATGTGTTCAATTGGGAATTGAACAGAGGGTGAGCTCTTGAAGACATGAAGATGCGTCTTATGTTTTCCTTTCATCAATGTACAGAGAAGCATGGAGTATCCTAGACCGAGGGAGTGTGTTACAAGTATGTGAAACTGATTTTGTGGAGTTAAGGGGGAGTAATACCTTAACCCGATAAGGAGTATCCTAGGGTTCTAGAAGGCTATATTGTATAAAGCTGCTCTCTGCAGTTTATGTTTGATTCTTGAGGGATTGTGAAGCTTGTGTGTGTTTCAAGCTTATGGAGATTATATACCTCTATGGTTATTATCGTACTTTTGTCTTTTTATGGCTAAAAAGGGGGAGAATTAATAATGTGTACTATTGAGGTCTGATATGAAGATGTGATGTTAAGGAACTTCTACATGAGGTACTGCTACACCTGTATGTAAATTAGTTTTAGCCAAAATAGGCCAAAGGGGGAGATTGTTAATTCTATTATTTTATGATTGGCATTATGTTTGGTAAAACTAATATGGCTGGAAAATGTTGAATAAGAAGTTCCATATGGTATAGATTCTGGAAGAACATGTCAAACATGATGTCCTGACATGGTGGCACAGATAAATGTGGTTATAATAATTGGCAGATACTGAAGAAGATGTTGAAACATCTGCAAATGTCATAACAGAATTACTGTCATATGTTACAGACAGATGTCAAAGAAAATGATGAAACATCTGCAACTGTCATGACAGAATTACTGTCATATGTTACAGACAGATGTCAAAGAAAATGTTGAAACATCTGCAACTGTCATGACAACATTACTGTCATATGTTACAGACAGATGTCAAAGAAAATGTTGAAACATTTGCAACTGTCATGACAACATTACTGTCATGTGTTACAGATAGATATCAAAGAAAAATATCATGACGTCTTGGTCTGTGGAGTAATGGGTTTATGATCTGAATTATGCAGACGTCTTGGTCTGTGGAGTAATGGGTTTATGATCTGAATTATGCATAATATTCTACAAAATATTATGATATCACAGGTGGAGTTATTTTAAAGGACTAGGAGATTCGAGGTGGAACTATTTCTTTAAAGATGCAGAATATTCTGGAGATATTATGCAATCTTATGTGGCGCTGATTTAAAGGGTGCTGATTTAGAAGATCTTGAAGACTCAATTTAAATTGAAGACAAATATTGAAAAATATAGAGTTTCTATATTTAGAGATATTTTAGGAGTTTTTAGATTTGAAGATCTTTTGGTATATTTGTAGCAGATTTTTTCTGCATATTTGTAGCAGCTATTGTTGTGATTGTTTAGGCCCAAATCTAGTTGGGAATAGGTTATAAAAGAAACCCTGTAACCTAGTTTAAAATTAACCCAATCAACCGTAAATGTAAACAATATTAGGGTTGTGTTCTTGTGGCAGCCATGCGCAACAAGGAACCCTATTGTGGGTGTTTCACCTGTGATTCTCGAAGCTTGTAAGCAAGAGAAGTATTGTACTTAATTGAAGCTGCTAAGCAAGGTTAAGTTGTTGTCATGGAAGTATGGATTCTATTTGTGAATTGTTGTATAGGTATGAAGTCGTCAATATCAGCAACTGAGAGTTGAGAACTGTGAGACATCACTGAGGTGATTGGAAGTGAGGATGAGTTTCTCATATTTAGGAGTTCCTAAGTAGAAGTTGCATTGGTAGTGATTAAGTGAGAAGACTGTAAACTATAGGTGTTTGCTGAGAAGTCTTTGAATTGATACTACATAGTGGATTTCCTTCCTGGCTTGGTAGCCCCCAGAGTAGATTGATTTGATTTAACTGGGTTAACAATTCTTCTGTGTTCTTTATATCTTTTCTGTTTTATGTTTTATGCAGTACCTGAACTTAATGTCCTATCAGATGTCACAACATCCTGAAGCATGTTTGACTCTGATATATCAGAATTATTTAAGTACTGATATGTATGCCTTACCATGTTTATAAGTAACAGATAAAATGTCTTAACATCATATTCGACATCTGAGTCTGTCATACCAGAATTTCAGACTTGGATTGTGTTTTATTATGCCTCAATTTTATTTTGTGTACTTTGTGATGTAATAGCTTAGAGCTTGTATGCTTGTATAGTTCCTATAATTAGGATAGAAAAGATAAAACGAATCGATAGAAAAACCAAAATCTCAAAAACAAAATACTCGATCCAAAGTCGAGTAAATTTTCAAATAAATGAATAAGGTTTCATGTGACTTTAGGGTTCCTAGATTACCATCGTTCCACTCCATTATACCAAAAGCAAGCCTTGTATGTTGCACACCATAAGTCGTGCATCTCAGCACCACGCAACCGACCCACCCAATCCATCGTTTCATCCCATCTATGTTTCATACACGTTTTTTACCCACCATGACTTAGGAGGACCATATTGTTCACTATTAACTTTTTTGTACTTGCATTTCTAGTCTAATATCTCTTAGGTAGATTTAATCTTTCAAACCTCACTAACCATAGGTCATCCTTAAACTCAATTAACTTAGGGTAAGTCTAGTTTCCCTTGGAGTTTTTTTCCTTTTATAACTTGAGTCTCACTTCTCATCTTTAAGAAAAATCCAAAACACTCAATAAAGGAAAATGTGTACAATGCGTCATGAGCCTTAAGCTATACGGGAAATGATTAATGGATGTCTCCTGCACTCTTCTAGGATGCTTTACAAACGTTCCATTGGGGGCGATCTTGGAAAGTATTCGCTCCTATGTCATAATCTTTAGTGTTGTACATACGATAAACACAAATTCCAAACACTTCTTCTAAAAGACAACAAACTAAGACATCACGTCTTCTTTTCTCATCTCATACTCTTTGCGGACGAATGTGACTTGTCTCGACAGTTCAAACAGCAACATGGTAAACACCCTCGAGTCAGATCTGGTAATACCTGAGCTAGAGCTATGGAAACGTCATCCTAAAAATCACAAGCAAGTTTCTGCCTTAGTTAGACGAACTACGGCGACTCTGATCCTCATTTATCCCGATGAGGTACGTAGGCAGTGGGGTAGGGCCCATTCGAGCACAATCTTTATTTTTCCCTACATTTTCCCCCTTTATTTTCCATTTTTCAACTCCATTTATTTTCTCATTTCCATTCCATTCCAGATAGCCATTCTTTTGTTCAAACATCATATTATTTCTCACCCTTTGAAAACAAACTTATAAGCGTGGATCCCGTCGGGTACGGCGGACAGATTGGGGTGCTAATACCTTCTCAATTCGTAACCGACTTCCGGACCCAGATCTTTGGTTCGCAAGGCCTCGTCTTTTTCCTTCTTCCTTAGGTTCGTGCAACATTACCTTTCCCATTCCTTTGGGATAAAAATGTCTGGCTGGCGACTCTAACTTTTCCGCGCCACTTTCGCGTTTGTACTAGGATGAAAATCCCGGGAGTGACACATACATTTCCCCCCTTTCTCTTCTTTCTCTTTTCCTAGTTCCCTTTCTCATTCCATCTTTCATTCCAGTTATAGGTTTATTTTAGCAACATCTTATTTCTCAACCATTTGAAATAGACAAACAAGCGTGGATCCCGTCGGGTACGACAGACGGTCTGCGGTGCTAATACCTTCCTAGGTCGTAACCGACTCCCGAACCCAGATCTTTGGTTCACAAGGCCTCGTCCTTTCCTTCTTCCTTAGGTTTGTGCAACATTACCTTTCCCGTTCATGCGGGATACAAATGCATGGCTGGGGACTCTACCTTTTCTGCGCTACTTTTGCGTTTGTACTTGGATGAAAATCCCGAGAGCGACAGTTGGCGACTCTGCTGGGGATTGAACCCATAATCTCTGGTTTCCCCTTGTAGAGTCAATCCTAGAGCCTATTTTATTTGGTTTCTTCGGGTGCTTATATGTGTGTTTCTGTGTGTTTATTTACTATTTTCATTTACAGTTTTACTTTACATATTTACCGCATTTATTTATAGTTTTCAGCATTTATTTCACATGCATCATATATACTGGACTGTCTCGACTGTGTTGGTTTCCATTTTTTCTGTGGGATGGGAGTTACTGTGTGATAAGCCAAACACCCGACTTGAGTGCACCATAGGATTAGCGTGGACACATTGTACTCGCATGGTCACATGATGAATGGTGATGTGTTCCACACCCAGGTTGCGACTGTCTTGGAACTATCCTGTGTGGGGGTTTTGCCTCACTTCAGGGTACGACCTTATCATACCCTAATTTTTGACCCTAATATTTTTCGCATCTCATCTTCATCTTGCCTACAAACAAGATCACGCATTGGTTCGTTTATCCTTCTCAGTTGCAGGTCTATGCTTCACAGGGGATCACCATGCTTTTACTTGCTTTATTTGCTTATATTTACTAACTTCTAACCAAAATACCAAAAATATGTTGCATTGCTCTTCTTCTTCTCTCTGTGTTGCAGGATTTAAAAGACAGGGCTGTGATTTCAATTCAGATGTGGTTTTTCAATTATGATTCGATTCAAATGGACGTTTGACCTAACATTGGTCAAACTATCAGAAGATTGTTTCAACTGCAAGTTATGTATGCCAGTGGTTTAGTTCTCAGACAGCGCGTGTTCAAAGTTCAAGCTGTATTGTGTGCGAAATTCGTCAGATTCTCAAGTTGTGGGTCTTAAGAAGTTTCAGGCCAGATTGTTTTGATTCAGTGCATTAGTGGTTCATATGAGGATTTATTTTCCTCAGTATGGATTCAAATAATCAAGGCAGTTTTCAGATGTTGGTTGTGGCTTAGTTTGCAAATATTCAGTAGTTCAGGATTGACTGTGTTCAGTTTTATCTGTGGCTTGTGCAAGAAAAATCAAGAGTTGGTTGTGGGCTTAAATTCCAAACTTCATATCTATTATCCATTTCTATTCATTTTTTTTAAATCATTACCCATTATTACTCAACAACCATTATTTTCCATTTTTTTTCTCGATTTATTCGATTATCCAAATCACCAATTTTCTTAACCATTTCCAATTATCCAATTAGTATAATCATTTTTTTATCCATTTCGATCATTATTATTCATCCTAAAAAAATCCAAATTCTAAAAGCCATCGTCCATGTGAAAATAACAATTGGACCCATCACCATTTTTTTTAGCCCATAACTATTTCTTTATCCATTTTATTTCATATCCACTTTTATTCAATTTTTTTTTCCGATGCATAAATCACCTCTCAAGTTCGATTATTGAAATGATCATTTTTTTTACCGATTACCAACTGTCCATTTTTTCTATATCCAATTTTATTCTCATTCCCATTTTTTTTTATTATTCATTCCAAATATTTTTTTGTTTTGTTTTATGAAATTTTAAAGCCCATTTTATTTTAGACCATTTTTCATTTTTATGCAAAAACAAATTAAAAATATAGAAAATGCCATTTATTTTGACTTTATCAACTCCACCATTTTTTTCAGCCAATCACACTTTAGCCAAGTATTGCACGTGACCCTTTGAAACCAACCACCCAACTCACGCACACTTTGCAGCCATTGATTATTTTTCAAGCCAAACACGATGCCATAAGCTTCAGCGTAAATAGATATATGTTCAAGCAGCCCAAGCCGGATTCAAACCGCAAATTTCACGACACTTTTCCCAGTTGTTCAACCTGCACGCGGAACGCACGCAGCAAATTCACATGAGAAATCCAAGGAACAAAATGCAAGCATCAACAACTTGAAACACACCTGAAATGCTACGCGGCCCACATACGGATTCATGCTGAAACGCAAGCTCTTCTTAAGCAAAACGACAATGGAAAAATCAAACGAGTTCAACATCAACTCTTCTCTAAAAGCAACTCTTCCCTTTCATTTAAAAAAAAAACATGCATAGTCATTTCAAAATGCTTTCAAAATCCCTGCACAAACCATAAATCCATATCAAAGTTCAGTTTCCAAAATTTTCAATTCTTTTGTTTAATCTTCCAAATCCATTCAAATCCACAATATCAATACAAATTCATAGCAAAGAAGAAGAATATAGTGGAAGCTTGAAGGAATTTCACCATGTTCGGAAGGTACTTGAAGCTTTCCGACGAAACTTCTAAGCTTTGATCTGTTTGATTCGTCCACCGACGGTTAAAATTAATTACGTATTCATACTCCTCTCGCATTTCCGAACGAAACGACACCTTAACGGAGCTCCGCCGCTCCGATTGGGCGGAGCTCCGATGCTTTCCCTTTCCATGAATAGTCGCGGCACGCAGATGGAGAAGAAGAAGATAGCTTCTGTGTTTTTCTTTTTCATTCTTTATTATTATTTTTTTAAATAATTTCTTTTACTTTAACAAACTTATCTCATTATTATAATTAATGGACCTTTACTCCATTTGGTTTTGAAACTTCTATACTCACCTCCATACTGTACGTACTATACCTTTCCTTTGTTTTTTTTATTTGTTTTTTTTTCTTTCATACTTTAAATTGTTAAAAAAAACTCTTTAATTCTTATTTTAAGAACTTTGTTAATTTTGTTCTTTTTCTTTTAAAATCATTTTATGATTTCCATTTTAAGACATAAAGAGAAAAAACTCATTATAAAAATATTTAGTAACTTTTTTTTATTATGACATTTTCTTCTATTATTTTCTATTGATTTTTGATTGGATTTTATATTAGATCCATATTTTTCATCCCTTATTTTCATTTTTGGTCGATGAGATCTCCGATTCGTAGATTATTGATTTTCGAAGATGCTTAATCTTCATTATTTCAAATCTATGGATGAATGATCATTTGGATCATTCTCCATACTTTGGGATCGTGATAAGTTGCCTTCGATAATTCAATGTGAAATCTCGATTAAGATTAGACATCTACCACTTTTCTTTTCGTGCGAGATGTTTTCGGAGAATGATCCATCATATCATTTCTCTAACATGTATTAGCACAAATATTTTCCTCCTTAATTGGTTGTGGCCGGCCTCATTTGTAGGGTAATTACTTCGTAAATTACTCGGCGATTGCTTAACATAGACCTAAACTTGTCCCGAATTCGGAATAAGATCCAATTGGATCCGGTTGCCTCTCGATTTTGGTTATCTCATTTTGGTTGTGTTTTATTAAGTTCATCATACCATTTCTATGTAAATATTAATATACTAACATTTTAATTCATTCTCGCACCTTATCCTTTTTATTTCAATCTCTCACTCCTTATCTCTTTTATTATGCGTTTATTATACTATATCATTCACCATATTGTTTATGTTTATATTGTTATGCTTGTGATTTTTCCTTTGTCCATTTGGACACAAAAACATTAATAAAGGATTAAACATCTAAAAGACTTGTGACTTTAACTTTGGACTATGGCCACTATCCTTAGCATTGGACTTGGAGTTTTGGACTTAGATTCTATGATCATTCCTTTGCTTGAGCTATTATGGATTGGAGACTTTAGCCGATTTAGTTCACTTGTTTATGAAGAGGGAAATCTCATTGTTCTCGAAGAATGTTCACCATACGGGTTGGTTGTTTTTTCCCTTAACTTTTACTTTCAAGTCTTAGGATAGTTACTTCATCTCCTCCCACTTCATAAATTTTCAAATTTTCTCCCTATTTTCAAATCTATTTTGTTTTCAAACTTCAAAACGTTTTCATAATCAAACCTTGACTTAGGTCAAACGGTTTTACCATCTCATTTCATTTCTTAATAAATGCTAAACCACATAAGCATATCGAAACTTTCTTTTCAAAACACTTTAAAAAAATTCAAAACTCATTCAATTGTTTTTGTGCCCTCGTGCACTTTTCTTTTTAACCTTTTTTTTATGTTTAGATATGATTCATTCTTTCTAGCGGAATTATTCGCTAAAGAATGACGACTTATCTTTACATTTTAAAATCAATTCAACACATTGTTTCTTTTCACATTTCGTACCGCGAACTACGAGGTTTTGATCTCGCATTGCACTTTGTGGGTACGTAGGAATGAGACGTCCGTCTCTTCAAACACAAAAATATTAAAAAACATTTCTCTTCTCATCTCTTTAATCTCTTTCAAACAAACCATTTTCAAACAAAAAAAACAATAAATATTTCAAAGGGCTCTCGTGAAGTACCACAGACATTTTGGGTGCGTAAAACCTTCCCGATTTGTAACCAATCCCCTTACCCGTTCTCTGTTCGATTCTTTTAGCCATTTGCTTTTAGATTTGTTAGGTTTTATTCGCTCTTTTATCCTTTTTCCATTTGGAATAAAATAAAAGCGCGGTGGCGACTCTATTTACCTTGAGTTAAGTTAGCTAATAGCTTACACTCATGATTTTACCGCTACAGACCTTGATAGTTATGTGCAGCTAGGGACCGATCATTGAGGACCTTAGTAGAAACACCCCTCTCCAGTGATGAAAGTGGCAAACCACATTTTTTGGCAAACCCACTCACATCCGAGGGTCCACTAGGAACTCGCATAGGATGGCCTGGTTCACTCATAGGGATCCAGTTAAGGAAAATTGTTCATATGACGATAGCATTGTATCCCAAGGGCTGAATGTGCTATTGTTTCTCGATTCAGCGCTTGAAGCTGGGGACTTATGAGGGATGTTTGTTTTCCCCAAACTCAACTGAGACCTCCCTGGGTAGTACATAATGCCAAACCGATTCCCTGATTTGGTCATAAGCCATTTCTCAGAAATGGTGAACGTATTATTGCTATCCAGCTTTGAGAGTCCGTGATGTTGACTCGGAGTAGCACACCCGTGAGATTGGGAGGGGTTTACAGGTTTGCAGGAACCCTGAAACTTCCAACATACCCGTTTTGCCAGCATTGTTCAGTATTATGATCAGGTTCTACATGGGCCTTTGGTTTTGAGATCCGGGATTTTGGTGGTACTGTTATTATGACTCTTCAATAACACATGACTGTCTTCTCAGCACCAACATTAGACCAGTGATCTCCAGACCCTTGATCACATGCCCGTGCATTGCATAACATCCTATGCATACTTGCATTCCTAACACATGTTTACTCATTTGTAGGGTCACCTGTCGCATCCTCATGAACATATCATACGCATTTATTGCATGATTTTCATATTTTGCATTTTAACATGTTATCCGGACTTCCTAACTTATTCAACTTCAGGCAATATAGTTGGTCAACGCGTCCATCGGTATCCAACAAAAAGAAACCGAGTAAGAATGGTTGAACGAATGCAGAACGATCTAAATGAGCTCCGACAGAGAATGGATCAGTTCATGGAAATGATGATCGGTATTGCTCAGAATCAAGAGCGTCTCAGGTTGATGGTTGAGCAAACCCAGGAAAATGCTAATACTGGAACACCAACTGAGAATGTGGATCTGGGCGCTGCCCGCAACGGGGGGCCAAATCCCAACAGGACTGCGAGCCGTAATGTGGTTTTAGAAGACACACGAAGACCAGTTCACTCTATTGGATGCTGATATGGGTAATATGAATAAGGTCAACAATCGAAGGTATGAAGAGTTGGCGGAGAAGATTAAGGCCATGGAATGTCAGAATTCTTTGGGAATCGATGTAACTAGTCTTGGGTTAATGCCATGAGTCAGGATCCCTCCTAAGTTCAAGGTGTAGTCATTCGACAAGTAAAATGGCATCACATTCCCTAGAACTCACATCCAGGCTTATTTTGGAAGGATCTCGGCTCACACTGATGACGAGAAACTTTCGATGCATTTCTTCCAAGATAGTCTATCTGGAGCTTCGTTGAGCTGGTACATGAAGCTGAGCAGGGTCTCTATCTGATGCTAGAAAGATCTAGCCGAAGCTTTTCTCAAGCAGTATCAATACAATATTGATATGGCTTCAAACCGCACCCAGTTGCAGAACTTGTCCCAAGGACCTAAGTAAAGCATTAAGGAGTACACCTGAAGGTGGCATGAACTGGATGCATAGGTTTAACCTCCGTTACTAGACCAGGAAATGGCTGACATGTTTATGGGCACCTTGCAAGGGGCATACTTGGATCGTCTGGCCGCTTGCCCTTCCATCGGTTTTGCATAAATCGTCATCGCTGGAAAAAGGATAGAAAAGTTCCTAAAGTTGGGAAAGATCTAGGATGCAAATAGTGTCGGTTCTTCTGGTGTGAAAAATCCTTTTGGCAATGGCCAAAGACGAAGAGAAGGTGAGACCAATGCTGTGTATAAGGGCCGAGACAGAGGCTGTTCTCAAGGTTACCATCAAACAACTGCAGTGACTATTTCGCCACAGGTTCAACAACCTCAAGGTCAGCAACAACAGGCACAACGACCATTTCAGGAAAGAACAAGAGCGAGGAACCGCAGACTTGATCCTATCCCATTCCCATATGCTGTACTGCTCCTAGAGCTTCGTACCATGAGAGCTCCTTCTCCTGACAACCTACCTCCGAATTTTGATGCAAATGACATATGCGAATTCCATTCGGGTGCCCAGGGGCACAATATTGAGAAATGTTAGGCTTTTCAGAACAAGGTACATGACCTAATTGACTCCAAGGCGATCAATTTTTCTCCTAGCCCAAATGTACTTCAGAATCCGATGCCTAATCACAACAGTGTCTGTGTCACAGTTGTTTTACCAAATGGTCCACATTAAGCTGGAATCTTCAAGAAGCAAATAAAGCCAACAATATTCAAATACTTGTAGTAATGGGAACTGTTGGTTTATCTTTCTTCAATGTATTGTCTTCCCTATTAAGGGGAACTACGTCACTCTGATTCTTCATTGGTCATAGGTCAATGGAGATACGTAGGCAGAAGATCGTCAGGTCTTTCCGTGCAACCTTATGGGATAACTTTATTCCCTAGCTGTACTCTTTCTTCCATATGTCTCGTGTCAGAGCCTTAAGGTCAGAATAAATGAATGAAGAGGTATGATTTCCATATGGGGCACGCGGCCATTTACTTGAAGATTACAAGTCCGTGAAAAAGCTACTGATCATTGAAGGTATCCAAGACTGATAGGTCCAGACGAATTCAAGCCTCCTCAATAACGGAAATATTTAGTTTCTTTACTACATTTTCATTTATAGTTCCTTTTATTTCTAAACATTTGTCTACATGTATGAAATTTGTTTGCTTTTGAATGTTAGAAATAATAAAACTCACATGTTTTTCTTGAAGTAATTCATTCGCATTCACTTATAATTTTGCATGTGTACATCGCAATACCAATTGTTGTGCTTAAACTCTATGAAGGAGAATGAAGAAACAAAAATGCAAGAATCTCTAATTGTGTACTCTCAAATAAGACCCTGTTGAAGATGTACATGCTTTGTTTCAAATCCATAAAACACCGGAGATATAAGGGAGATAGACCCTCGCTAACCCCTTTGAGCCATGAAGTAGGATTTTCTTTTTGCAAGAAAAAACCCTCACATGTAACCCAGGGGCAGGGTAGGTGTCAGCTAGTTGAACCAAGCGTTTAGACTTTCATAAAGGAGTGCATTTGAGGTTTCATTACATTCCATTATGCTAATCAAGAGGTCCAAAGACCAGAAACCACAATGGTAATCTAAATCAAGAGGTTTGAAGATCGAAAGCCAAAATGGTTATCCTTCATGGACCAAAAAATGAGGCAGTCACAACCCTCGCGAAGCAATCAAGACAAATAGTGTCACACAATTTGTTCAAAAAAAGAAAGAAATGAAAAAGCCCGCTAAGTCGAAACTTGAAAACAAGCGAGTTAGGGAAAAGTTAGGGCATCCCACTGGACTTCACAATCAAAGATTCATAAGAATCAGTCCAGGCAAAAGTTAGGGATAAGCAAAAGAATGAAAGGCGAAAAATGAAAAGAGGATTACACAAGAGAGATCCTTAAGCAAGAACAAAGTTGTGTGATACAAACACGAAAGACAAAGGGGTGACTGACTCCAAACGACAACCTGATTGGTGCTTGAACCAATAGCAACAATGCTTTCTCAACCAACACGAAACCCTTATGAAAGGTGAACGCTTGTGTAGATTAGCTGAACATAGGAATGAAGGACATCACGAAGAGTGGTGGGCACATGTAAACTTCGAGCCTATATCCTTTGTTTCTATAACTGTGAGCCAAACCATAATATAACCCTTAAAAGTCCTAACTGAAACAGGGTTATTTTGAGAGCGTACTACCACGAGATAGCGTTCCTGACTCCTATGAGTTAAGCTAAAAGACATTTGTTGGTACTGCATGAGCATGCTTTCATTTATTCAAAAGAAATGTCATATCTTAACCAATGATTTTCTAACAAAGGTTTGTGACATCTTTTCAATAAATACTTCGAGATTAACATGTGTGTTGCATTAGAATTTTCATTCTAAGAATAGACATTTTCTGCTTGCATACATTTGTTTGGCATCATTATTGGTTCACATGCGGAAATTCAGTCCAGAAGCTTAAGATTTCCAAGTTGAGAAGTCTAAAACTTCTGAAATATAGTCATGTCGAGGTGCACTTTTCCGATAAAGCTCCGTCGAGTAAAGACTTTCACAACTAATTGTGGTACGAGCTAGCCAATCCGGGGCAATTACATCGAGCCATATCTTAAAAATTCAGCCAAACTGGGGCAATCACTTCGAGATTCAAATCTCTCTCAGAGCAATTAGTCAAAAACTCGTACTGGGGCAGGCCACCCCAACAACACAAGAATTCATCCTTTTCCGAAGATAAACAATCAGAAGCATCTATCCAGAGTTCAGAGTATCGGGACAACTATACTCCTAAAGGGTTTCTATGTCACCCTTTTGCCACAACTCTTATTGATTGAGTCTATTACCCAGCTAGAGGTCGCTCGTCAAGCCAATTCTCATTTAGCACTTCTGACAGCTACAAGCTCATCTGTGTTGACAATGGCTACCTCTCCAGCAGGGTTATTACACCAATTCAGGCAATCATTGTGATACCTATGAGTTTAAAGACGTCAAGTCTTTTGTAAAACCCTCTTAAGGGAAAATCCAGACAAAAGAAAATGATTCCCAACACAAGACAACATGAAATCTTTCCTCCTCAATAGGACGTAGTTCGGCTTCGTTATTCCCAACAAGCGCATTGAAGGTATCCCCAATAAAGTCGCCAAACATTTCTTCAGTAGGTTTCCTTGATCCTATTTCCTAGCAGATCTAGGGTGGCTCATATTCTCCCAGCAGATCCCAGATGAATCTTTCTCTTCCTCGACAGATCTCGAAGAGTTCCTTTATTCCAAGAAAAGCCGTAGGGAAATTATCCATAGCAAGAGTCGTCTTCCCATAGTGAAGCACTTCTTACAAGAATCCAGGAATTCCCGGAAGTCAGCTGAACGGTTTCCTTTCCCACAGAGGTTTGGAAAATTCAGGTAAACAGAGAATTCTCCTCACCAGAGCCTTGGCGAGGCCTTTCCCCAGCTAAGACGATAAGTTACAAATCACCCAATAGAGTCTTAGGGGTGGGATTCAATCCCCGGAAGTTGAGGCTTCCCCTAGAAGGGCCTTCAAATCTAAATTCTAATTTATTTTGGCAGAGGTGATAAGTCGAGACAGACTAGTCACACTGTTCTCCAGCAGAGATATCAGCAATCATCTGTATTCCCCACAGAGTCAGCAAGGATTTGTTATTTTCGCGTCAGGAATTCCCTTTGTACCTATCCCCCAGTGTTATGGGGCATCATGTCATATAGTTCAACATATGCATGCTCAATCCAAGGTTGATATCCAAAGTCCACCCGCAGTGAGCAAAAGTCCCCTGTAGTGTGGCAAAAGTCCCCCGTAATGGGCAAAAGTCTACCGCTGTGAGCAAAAGTCCACACACAATGTGGAAAAGTATAAAAAGTCTCCCGTAGTGAGCATAAGTCTCCCTTAGTGAGAAGAATTCTCCCATAGTGAGCAGAAGTCTCCTGTAGCGACCAGTGGCCCCCGTAGCATGGAAATTTTTCAAAAGTCTCCCGTAGTGAGCAGAGCGCCCCCGTAGTGTGGTAGAAATTGAGGTCTCC
Source organism: Lathyrus aphaca (assembly GCA_963966055.1). Classification (NCBI taxonomy): domain Eukaryota; kingdom Viridiplantae; phylum Streptophyta; class Magnoliopsida; order Fabales; family Fabaceae; genus Lathyrus; species Lathyrus aphaca. The sequence goes on from OZ014523.1 coordinate 171,711,601, forward strand.
CGTAGCGAGCAAAATTCTCGTAGCGAGCAAAAGTCTCCTGTAGTGGGCAAAAGTCTCTCGCGGTGAGCAAATGTCAACTCGTAGTGTGGCAAAGTATCAAAAGTCTCCCGTAGTGAGCAGAAGTCTCCCGTAGCGAGCAGTGGCCCCCGTAGCGTGGCAAATTTTCAAAAGTCTCCCGTAGTGAGTAGAGCACCCCCATAGTGTGGCAGAAATTAAGATCTCTCATAGAGAGCAAAAGTCTCCCGTAGCGAGCAAAAGTATCCGTAGTGAGCAGAGCGTCCCGTAGTGAGCGGAAGTCTCCCGTAGTGAGCAGTGCGCCCCCGTAGTATGGTAGAAACAAAAGTCTCCCATAGCGAGCAGTGGCCCCCAAATAGTGGCAAAGTATTGAAGTCTCCGGTAGCGAGCAAAAGTCTCTCGTAGCGAGAAAATTGCCCCCATAGTGTGGCGAAACAAAAGTCTCCCCTAGCGAGCGAATCGCCCCCATAGTATGGTAGAAATTAAAGTCTCCCGTAGTGTGGTAAAATATTCAGAAGACCACCCGCAACGTGGCAAAGTATCTTGAAGTCCAACCGCAGATTGGCGAAAGTTTGTCCTCAGGATGGAAAAATACATCAAAAGTATACCCGTAGCGTGGCAAATCAACAATCTCCCACGCGTTATTCCAAAGCATTCACCAATTTACTACTCTTCACGTCAGAGTTCTTCCAAAGCTGAGTTCAAATGGTTGGGTTTATTTCTCTTTGCTTCTTCCCAGAGTGCAAATTTTGTTATTGTTTTTAAGTATTCAATCTCTGCATACTTCAAACGTCTGAAAGCAACTGCTATCATCCATTCAAGTCTACAGTGATTGAATAGGGGCAACTGTAATACCCCAAAAGTTTCCCTCCTATTTTATTATTAATATCGAGCGGTTAGAGTTTCTTTCCTGCATCATTCTGCATATCATTGCATCACATTCAAAAAATAAACAAATAAATAAATCTTGAGCATTTGCATGGGTATAGGGCATGTGATTGGGCAAGGCTATCAATTTTTAGAGCTCAAGGAGAAGAAAATGGTATTATAAAAATAACACGAGTCAATTCCATGAAGTATATCCAAAGAAAGGAAGAATTGGAATTTTAAGGTCGTTAACCGGTTAACGCATTTGGATAACCGGTTAACGGGTGCAAATTTCAATAAAAACTTCAAAAATTATATTTTTCTTCACTTCCCTCCACATTTTCATTCCCTTTTTTCCACTTTGGTTTTCCTTTTCATTTTCATCTCATTTTTCCTTGAATGTTTCCACCACCTTCTAGACCTTTCCACACTCTTCCAAGGAATATTCCTAGGAATATTCTATAAGCCCTAACTAACTTCAACTAATTCCAAGCCTAGTTCCAAGCCTCATTCTCCTAACCTAATGTCAAACCTAGCTCCATTCTCAAACCTCTTGCCAAGCCTACACACTATATAAGCCTAATTCATCCCAAAGCAAAAGGCTCCTCTCCATTTTTTCAATTTCCAATCTCATTCTCACCATTTTCATCTTCAATCTCTCATTTCTCTCTCACTTTTCCACTTCTCACCAAAAGCTTCTTCATAGAAGTTCTTCAAATTCTTCATTGGAATTTGAAGAACTTGAAGCTAAACCTTCATCAATCATCAAATATGAGCTTAATTGAAGATGTGCTTCTTTTTTTGGAGGGATTTTTGGCTTATTGGAAGTGATTAATCAAAAAGCATCATCAACCGCATTTATTTTGCGCATTCGCGGATATCATTGGAGCTTCGGTTTTCTTCTCCATTTGCATTCCGATCTACACCGTAACACTCACCGAAGCAATCGTCCGCTTCATAGGTTGGTGATCTAAAACCGCTTCTCGATTTATGTTATTTCTCTTCATCTCGCCATTTGGCATTCTCCGCTTTATCGTTTATGCGTTAATTGATTTTTTGATAGATTAATCATTAAGCTAGAAAATTATGATATGCATGTGGTTTCCTTGAGTGCTAAAATGTTGCTTTTAGGGCTAGAATTATTGCTCATTTTATAGGTTAATCATATGAGCTTTTTGAAAATAAGTTGGTAGGCTAGAAGTGCTTTTTCTTAACTAATTTTTTAATTATGTTCAGTGTTAACCGGTTAACCCCTGGGGTTAACCGGTTAACGCATCTGTCTGCGCCATGTTTTCCTGAATTTGGAGTCCGTTAACCGGTTAACCTATACCGTTAACCGGTTAACGTTGTACATACTTGTAAAAATTGTTTGTTTGCATGCATGTTTTCTAGCCATTACTTCTTTAATTGTTATGTACATGTACTACATGATTTTAGAGAATTACTAGGATCATTTTTGAGGCAAGATTATGTATTTGTGGTAACTTTCGACGCGCATTTCGTTAGTGTTCCGGTTTTGTGCTTAAATGATGATCTTGTGCTCCTAATGGATTATGAATTTGATACCATGTTTGAACCTCTTAACTTGCATGTTAATAATGATAAAAAATTACGTTTTTAACTGCATGTGTGATCAATGCAAGTTTTCGTAATAGGAACGTATAATTGCATGTTGTGCTTTTTGCTTGAAAATGAATGATTCATGCATTCTTGTTTGCTTAATTGCTACACTTTCATGTCAATGGTTAATTCTTATTTTTGTATGCCATGATGCATGTGATGATAGTGCCAGACCACATTTGTTGTCAAACCCACTCGCATCCGAGGGTCCACTGGGAACTCGCATAGGATGGCATGGTTCTCTCATAGGAATCCAGTTAAGGCAAACTGTTCATATAACTATAGCATTGTATCCCAAGGGTTGAATGTGCTATTGTTTCTCGATTCAGTGCTTGAAGTTGTGGACTTATGAGGGATGCTTGTTTTCCCCTGACTCAGCTGAGACCTCCCTAGGTAGTACATAATGCCAAACCGATTCCCTAATTTGGTCATAAGCCTTTTCTCAGAAATGGTGAACGTATTATTGCTATCCATCTTTGAGAGTCTGTGATGTTGACTCGAAGTAGCACACACATGAGATTGGGAGAGGTTTACAGGTTTGCAAGAACCCTGAAACTTCCAACATACTCGCTTTTCCAGCATTGTACACTATTATGATCAGGTTCTACATGGTCCTTTGGTTTTGAGATCCGGGATTTCGGTGGTACTGTTATTATGACTCTTCAATAACACATGACTGTCTTCTCAGCACCTACATTAGACCAGTGATCTCCAGACCTTTGATCACATGCCAGTGCATTGCATAACATCCTATGCATACTTGCATTCCTAACACATGTTTACTCATTTGCAGGGTCGCATGTCGCATCCTCATGAACATATCATATGCATGATTTGCATGATTTGCATAATTTTCATTTTAATAGGTTATCCGGACTTCCTAACTTATTCAACTTAAGGCAATATAGTTGGTTAATGCGTCCATCGGTATCCAACAAAAATAAACCGAGTAAGAATGGCTGAACGAATTTAGAACGATCTTAATGAGCTTCGAGAGAGAATGGATCAGTTCATGGAAATGATGACCGATATTTCTCAGAATCAAGAGCGTCTCAGGTTGATGGTTGAGCAACTCCAGGAAAATGCTAATACCGGAACACCAATTGAGAATGTGGATCCGGGCGCTGCCCGCAACGGAGGGCTAAATCCCAACAGGATTGTGGACCGTAATGTGATTTTAGAAGACACACAAGAAGACCTGTTCACTCTATTGGATGCTTGTATGGGTAATATGAATGAGGTCAACAATCAAAGATATGAAGAGTTGGAGAAGAATATTAAGGCAAAGGAATGTCAGAATTCTTTGGGCATCGATGCAACCAGTCTTGGGTTAGTGCCAGGAGTCAGGATCCCTCCTAAGTACAAGGTTCCATCATTCGACAAGTACAACGACAAAACATGCCCTAGAACTCGCATCCAGGCTTATTTTGGAAGGATATCGGCTCACACTGATGACGAGAAACTTTGGATGCATTTATTCCAAGATAGTCTATCTGGATCTTTGTTGAGCTGGTACATGAAGCTGAGCAGGGTCTCTATCCGATACTAGAAAGATCTAGCCGAAGCTTTTCTCAAGTAGTATCAATACAATTTTATATGGCGCCAAACCGCACTCAATTGCAGAAATTGTCCCAAGGACCTAAGGAAAGCTTTAAGGAGTACGCCATAGGTGGCGTGTGTAACACCCTAATTTTTTCCCTAAGATTGTTTCGCATATCATCTGCATTTTGCATACAAACAAGATCGCACTGGTTTCGAGTTTATTCTCAGATTTAGGGTCTATGCTTCGCAGGGGATCACCATTATTTTTACTGTTTTATATTTGTTTATATTTACTGACTTCTAACCAAAATACCAAAAATATGTTGCAGTGTTCTTCTTCTTCTCTGTGTTGCAGGTTTGCGAAGATGAGATAGTAATTTCATTCAGATGCGTTTGTTCAGTCACAATTCGATTCAAATGGATGTTTGACCTAATATTGGTCAAACTATCAAAAGATTGTGTTGACTGCCAGTTGTGTGTGCCAGTAATTCATTTATCAGACAATGCGTTTTCAAAGTACAAGTTGGGTTGTATGACAGTTGTTTTCTGTGCAAAGTTTGGTTTGTTCATCAGTTATCAGGCAGTGTGTTGCGGTTTGAATCTTCAGTGTTTATCAGTTCATTGTTTCATCAGTTCATCAGCGATTCATCTGAGGATTTATTTTCCTCAGTCTGGTTTCAGATCATCAGGGCATAATCAGACAATTTCCAGATGACAGTTATGGCTTGAGTTGCAATTCATTCAGTTGTTCAGTAGTTCTGTGATTGGCTGTATTTTTCATCAGTGGCTTGTGCAAGAAAAATCAGGATTTGTTGTGGGCTTGAAAACCAAATTCCTTATCCATTATCCATTCCCGATTAAACCATTTATTATCCACTTTAATCAATGACCTTTCTCTTTTCCTTTTCTCCTATCTTTGCTTACTGTAACACGGTGGGAGAACTGACTTTAGTTATGTTGCGGATAGCAAGAGTCGCCACCGACTTTTATTTTATCCAAAGGAAAGGCATAAAAGAACAGGAAAGACCTTCTTAAAAGATTTTTGGGTCCGGGGGTAGGTTATGTAAAGGGAAGGTGTTAGCACCCTTTACATCCATGGTTATCCATGGGCTCTTAGTTACTTAGCTCACTTTGAATTGTTTTTGAAAATGTGAAGTGTGTGAATAGAAATTTTCATAAGAGTTTAATAATGATCCATGTACGGATGCGTAAAAAACTTGTGTTTGAAAATTGTTTGAAATTGTGAAATGTTTGAAAAGTTTTTAAATGAAGTGAGCAAGCGACTATGAGGAACCTACCCTAAAGTTTTAAGTCTTTCTGTTCTTTATCCTTTAAATGGTAAGACTATCCCTATTATTAAGGAATAGGTAGTCATTACCTTGGATGCGAGGGACATATGAGGGACATCTGTTAATGAAGGCAACTGTAGGGTGTATTAAGCAATTAGGAGGGACTGTCATCATTATTCGAAAGGGACAAGATCTTTTATAAAGGCAACCATTTAAGGGACTTGATGACTTTTCTTTTTAAGGGACTTGCTTCATACACCCCACTTGACCTTATGATTAGGCAACATTGAGAGGTAGCCCTAGAAAGTGAGATGGCGATTAAAAATCGACTTACGTGTGTGAGTGTTTAATTTATATTTATCTTTAATTAAAATGATCTAAATTCAATTTTAAAATATAATACATGTTTACACTCCCTATTTTACTAACCATAGCAAGCAAATTAAATAATTTAAATATTTACAAAAATTTACACCAAGGAGCAATTACAATAATAATTAATAAGCAAAAATAAAGAGCAAATAAATAAATAAATAAGTAAAATATAAATAATAAGCAAAAATAAATAAATAGGCAATAATAAATATAATAGGGGTTAGTAATAATAATAATAATAAAGATAAATGAGGTTAGTGAAATAATAATAATAAGCATAATAATAAAATAAATGGATTAGTAATAATATGATTAGTAATAATAACAATAATTAAAATAAATGGAATTAGCAAAATATTATAAGAACATAATTAAAATAATGAACAAAAGTTTAGATTTTTAATATAGACAATTATTTAAAAAAACAAGAGGAAATATGAACAATTAAATAATTATTATAACATTTTAATTTATGTACAAATTATTAAATTATTTTTAAACATATTATAAATTACAAAATAAAATTATCATAGGTTCAATTATTTCTAAACACATATTTAAAAAATTATTTATATATATAATTTAGATTACAAACAAATTATAAAATATTTACATATTATATAAAGAAAATAGGTTATAATTATATTTACAAAAATTAATTATATTAAATAAATATATACATAATAATTATATTAAAAATTAGAAAATCGAAATTAGGTTTTTTTTAATAATTATTTAGAAAAGATAAACTAGGGTTTTTAAAATTAGGGTTTTGTTTAGAAAATATTTTTTTAGGGTTTATAATATAATATACAAAATTATTTTAGTAAATATATATATATATATTATAAAATAAAATAATTTTTAAGTTTATGAAATAAATTTTTATAATTTTGAAAAGAATACATAGTACATATATTTTTTAGAATTATTTTGATATATAATACATATATAAAACTATATAATTTAATAATAAAATATTTGAAACAAAATACAAGAAAAAGAATGAAAACTTACCTGGCTGGAGTTGAACTCATGACATCCTGCCTGCAAGCAACAAAACGTACCACCAGGCCAGCCACGTATTGGTGATAATGGAATGGTTTCAATTGGTTTTATGCAATGTCCTGAAAAATCACAAAAATAATGAAAACCAAAAGGCCTGGGGGAGGAATCGAACCCATGACCTCTTGAATACACAAACGCACGCATGACCATCCAGCTAGGTGAGCAAATCTGATATTGTGTTGGCAAGAAAGCATAATATATTAAGCCTCCTTTTTAACCTGAAAAATAAGAAAAAATATGTACACAGCCAGGTTTCGAACCAGTGACCTCACGCAGTATACAAGCCAGCCTTACCACTGAGACAATCATTCGCTTGTGAAATATAAACAGGATTAATTCATTATATTTTAAGATAGAAATTCAAATTGAATTTTGGCGCCAGCATAGCTTCATCTTCAACCTCTGATGTTGCGAATTTACCTGCGAAAGTTACTGGGAATTTTCCTGCGAATATCAAATTGTAGCAATACCTACGAAACTCAATGATCAACAAAAACGCAAAATTTCGTAAAATTGAAACCACAAACATAATCCAGAGGTCCATTCGAATCAATCCATGGTCTTAGAATTCATTTATGTTTCGTAAATCATAAAACCCTAATTCTTGGCCGAAACCCTAACTATGGTGGATTACGATTCAGGCCATGAAACTTTGGTTTATTTGTCCAGAAACGATCTACACAACATCACAAACAAGATTATGCAAACAAAATTCATGGAAAAGCAACAAATTAGTGAAATCGAAAAAATTATTTTCAAGAACAAAGTGGATTCGGGTTGAGCAATATATCATGGTTTTGATGCATATGAGTGATGATAATGCTTCAATAAGGTCCAAGGAACATTGATGTGTTCTTATTTTACCTTCAAAGGTCCTGAATCAAAGAATCCGAATGTGAGTTTTGAGAGAATTTTTGAACAATATGAACTTACTCTTGAGGCTGTGGAATCCGTGTATTTGTGATAGCAATGAGTTAAGTACTTATAGGAGAGTGAATTAGGTCAAAAAGATTGATTACTTGTGTGGAAAAATTGATATGAAAAGATCCACAATGATCATGCCTTAAAAATCAAATATTCATGTGTGAATGCTTGCTATTTTTGGCCAAACCTCATGATTTCTTTCCTCTTCAATTCAAATCAATATTTAAGACTTTCTAGAAGCTTAATCCCAATCAAATCTTACATTTTCATATTTTATTTTTATTTAAAATGATTTTTAATGAATTAAATCAAAATAAATAAAAATAAAATAATAAAAAATCTGATTTTTAATGGTTTGGGTCGTGCATGAAGTCATTGTATGGGTTGGGTCATTATTTGGCAAGCCCATTTGGAAGAAATTGGTTTTAGACCTCCTTTTTCATCATAAACCAACTCAAAATTTCCCAACTTTGCAAAGGCACATATCCTTCAATTTTAATGCTATGAGGGTGTTCTTGGACATTTTGTAAATCTTGAAGAGTCCTCTAAACAACCCCACTGGTTTCATATCCATATCATTTACCAATCTCAAGTTATGCCCTTTTGAAGTTGTTGACTTTTTGTTGACTTTCAAAAGGACCTGTAATGTCTTAGCTCATACCGTCCAAATGAAGCATTTTTGGGCTTGGATTGTGAGACACAAAGTTGTAGAGAATTCAATTTCCTTCAAAATGAGATTTGAGTGGAGACTTGGTGATGAAGTATGTGAAAGTTATGGCTGGTCAAAGTTCAGTTGACTTTTACTGAGGAAACCCTAATTTAGAAACTCCTGATTCTTGATGATCTGGAATCTCCTTGATGAATCATGATCAACCCTTGATCAAATGATGAATTTTACTTCATATACTTGATGTTGGCAAAAAATCATGAAGTTTGACTTTGGTTTGACCACAGTTGACCTCAGTTTGACTTTTTAACTGCTTGGACTGATTTTGACTTATCTGATCATCTGACTGAGCAAACTTTTGAGAAAAGTATTGAAACTTGTCATGGGGGTTCTTACACACATATAAGATGTTATGAAGCTCACTTGAAGTCTTGGAAATCCATTTAGCCTGATTAAAGTCAAAACCCTAGTTTTGGATGCACTACCTAGGAGGTGCATTGTCTGAGGGAATTGTCAACTCTTCTGACCAATTGTGAACTTTGTGAACCATCATAAAATGTCTTGTGAACCTCATGGGAATCATTGTGAACCTTGTGAACCTTGTGAACCTTCATAAAGTGACTTGTAGACCTCATGAACCTCAGGAAGATTTTGTAAGCATTGTGAAACTTGTGAATCTTGTGAACCTCATAAAGTGGCTTGTAGACTTCATGAACCTCATGAAAGGTATTGAAAGCATTGGGAAGCTTGTGAACCTTGTGATCCTCCATGAAGTGACTTGTAGACCTCATGAACCTCAGGAAGGTATTGAAAGCATTGTGAATCTTGTGAACCTTGTGAATCTTCTTAGCACACAAAGTCTTATATTGTGAGGGCAAATTTTGGGGTGCAACACTTACCGATTCATTTTTAGACCAATTGTCCAAATTACCATTTTTGCCAACCATTTCCAATTTTTTTTTCTTTCATTATACCAAATATTCATCTTTTTATCCAATTTCCAATTTTTTTCCGTTTCAATCAATTTCCTTTTATCATTCCCATTTTATTCCAATACTTTAATTCCCATTATTTTTTTTTCTATCTTTTAATCCATTTTAACTCATATCCTTTTTTTTAATTCATATATATATTCTTAAATATTTCCATATCCCATTTTTTATTATTATAATTCATAAATACATTTTTTTAGTCCATTAGTTTTTTAGAAAAAATATAAAGCAAGCAAAGCCTCACTTTCACAACTTGCCCTCACACCAATTTCCCTCAAGTCAGCTCAACAGCAACAACACAAAGCCGCAGCTGCCTGGCCCACTTGCCCACTCCCACACGCGCATAACACCAACAACTTGCTTCCCACCTCATGCTTCACATTCAAAAGCCTCCCAGCCAAATACTTCCAGCCAAATGCACGTGATACGCATTGCTTGCTTCAGCCAAGCCGCATCGAACAACAAAACAACAGCAGTCAGCTTCACTCCTCACGCAGTCACGTACACTTGCCAACCTTTCCCGTAGGCCCCACCCTTTTCCATCAATCCAAGCCAAGCTTCCCAATGCAATCCGTACGAAGCTTGTCAAGCTTCACAAGCCTAGCAGCTTCCAGCCCAGGCCCACCACGCCGCATACACAAGGCCATACGCCTTAGCATCTCCAAGCCTCAAATCAATCACAAACTGAGCCAACAAACAACATCAGCTTTGTCCAAATTCATCAAGCCGCGTACCAACTTTCAAGCCTCAACTCCTCACGCAAATTCCCAGCTCAAGCCAGCTCGCATACACCAATTCGTCACGCTTCCTGCACAACAACGAAACGGATTTACGCACGAGCAAAGTACTCGCAATCAAATTCACTCAAAACGCAGAAGAGCATCAAATAAAACGCAACAAAACTCAGAAATTAAAATGAGCGAGCACGCGGACCTTACCTCTCAAAACGCTCTCAAAACCCCAAAACGACATCATCTTCTTGACCTCATTCTCTTATAAAAAGAACCCCTCCATTCACTCTTGAATCAAGCTTCAAAAGCATACAAAAACTCTGCCCGAATCTTTTCCCAATCAAAAACCTAAATCACTCTCAATTCCATCAATTTCATCTTACTCCCAAATCACCTTCAAAAACCTAAGTGAATCCAAATTGAAAGGAAAAGAAGAGATTGAGAGAGAGAGATTTGCGATTTGAGGAAGAAAAAGAGAAGTAGCTCGTGTTTGAGAAGGAGAGATTGTGGAGTTTCGTTCTCGTTTTGATTCAGAAGGTGAGGAGCGATTCTTTTTGTTGTTGGCTCTGTGTGCCGCCGCCGTGAATTTGCTCTCCTTTCCCCTGTTTTTCACGCTTTGAATGGTTGGAAGAAGAAGAAGAACACTTCATTGTTCTTTCTGACTTTTCTTTGTTTTTTTTTATTATTTAATTTATAAAATGATATTAATGTTGGGTTTGGATCAACCATAGATCCATTGATCCGGTTCCATCATCCACCCGCGGATTGCTATATCATCCCCCTCCCTTTTACTTTTTCTTATTTATTTTGTTTTAATTTCTTTTTAAATTTTGATTATGATTGGTTTAAGATTTATTCTTAGAAAAAAGATTTGAATAAATAATTTGGAAAAGGAATTTTAGAAAGGTATTTTAAAATGTTTTTAGAAAAAGATTTGGAAAAAGATTTTTAAGGAAAAGAGTTTTAGAAAAATGATTAAAAATATTTTCTATTCTTTTTGGATCTATTTTTGGATCCATTATTCTTCATCTCTTTTTAATTTTGGTCGATGACAATCTTCCGATTCGGGATTGTTGATTTCCGATTAAGCTTAATCTTCATTATTTCAAATCTATGGATGAATGATCATTTGGATCATTCTCCATACTTTGAGATTGTGATAGGTTGCTTTTCGATGAAATTCAACGATAATCTCGATTAAGATTAGACCTTCTTTTTTCTTTTAGTGTGGCATGTTTTTGGAGAACGATCCATTATATCGTTTCTCTAACATGTATTAACACGAATATTTTCCACTTTAATTAGTGGTGGCCGGCCTCATTTGTAGGGTAATTACTCCGTAAATTACTCGGCGATTGCTTAACATAGACCTAAAGTTATCCCGATTCGATTAAAGATCCACTTGGATCTGGTTGCCTCGAGTTTATTATTCATTGTTGTGGTTGTGTTTGATTAAGTTCATCATACCACCTTATATTGTAAATATGATAATAATGTGAATATAATTGTTTAAATTTAATCTCTGGCACCTTATCCTTTTATTTTAATCTCTTGCTCCCTTATCTCCTTATTATATTTTGTCATATTATATCATATATCATTTGTTTATATTCATATTGTGCTTGTTTATATTCATATTGTGCTTGTTTTTATTTTGTCCATTTGGATATCAAAACACTTAATAAAGGATTAAACTCTTAAAAAACTTGTGACTTATAATTATGGACTATGGTTACTATCCCTTTGCTTTTGGAGAATGGACTTAGACTCCTAGGATCTCCCTTTGCTCAAGTTGGAATGGATTAGAAACCTCGGCCTCAAGTTACTTCATTAGCCTTTGAAGAGGAAATTCCGATCTTGGAAGAATTGTACATATTGTTTTGGTAAACTCTTTCCTTATCTTTTAATTGAAGCATTAGGATTAGTCCCTTCATCTCCTCCCCATTCTTTAATTTTCAAAACTTCTTCCTATTTCAAAACCTTCTTGTTTTCTAAACTTCAAACATTTTCATAAACAAACCTTGACTTAGGTCAAGCGATTTTTAATCGTTTCCTTTTATTTTCTTAATCAAATATTAAGCCATGTAAATATACAAAAAACCATTTTCTCATATACTTTAAAAAACTCCAAATCCACTCAATTGTTTTTGTGCTTTGTGCACCTTTTCTTTTTCCCATGTTTAGATATGATTCATCCCTTCTAGCGGAATTATTCGCTAAGGGATGACGACTTATCTCTACATCTTAAAATCAATACAACTCATTTGTTTCTTTTCAAATTTTGTACCACGAACTACGAGGTTTTGATCTCGCATTGCACTTTGTGGGTACGTAGGCATAAGGCTTTTAAACCTTATCAAACACAAAATCATTAAAAAATATTCTTCTCCTCATATCTTCCATCATTTTAAACAAACCAATTTCAGACCAAAAAGCAATAAGTATTTCAAAGGGCTCCCATGGAGTACCACGGATGAGTCGGGTGCCTAAAACCTTCCCGGTTCATAACCAATCCCCTTACCCAATCTCTGTTTATTTCTTTTAGCCTTTGCTTTTAGAATCCTAGGTTTTTATTCGTTCTTTTACCTTTTTCCATTCGGAAATAAAGAAAAGCGCGGTGGCGACTCTGTGTTAATCGAGTTAAGTTAATCAATAGCTTACACTCACGATTTTACCGCTACAGAAAAGTGGCGACTCTGCTGGGGAGTAATCTCTAAGCGGATTTAGCCTACTTTGATTTTATTTATTGCATTGGTTTGAATTGTTTGTTATTTGTTTGTTCCATTTTGGTTTTTGGTGATCCTCTATGTGAGATAGATTCTAACCCGGATCTGAGTTGACACTTATGATAGGACGGCGATATTCGAAGCGATATGTGATGGAGTAGTCCAAAGCAATATCAATTTGATAATCTCCACTCGGTTAGGCTCTCTTGGACTATCAATGTCATGACGAGTAATCGTACGTGGCATTATTTTCCGACCTTGAGCTGATCATACTGAGGACCTTAGAACCCTTAACCCATCTAAGCCAATTTAGGAACGTAGTGCGGAAGCTGTCTGGATGTAAATCTAAGGCGGTTGTCACGCGATACTACACTCGGACGAGGTCTATTTTAAGAATGTCATCGGTTGGGGAGTAATCTAACGTACCGATGATATTCTAAAGATGGCTGTTAACTCCGGGCACCTCTGTTAGCACCCTTTTGGTTTCTTGCAGGTACAATGAAGACAAAACCTTAGTACTTACCTGTTTGGGTTGGTGTTTTGTTACCTTGACTTCATGCTCGTGACTCGGAACCTAAGCCTGTGTGCCTTGTGTGATCTTGTTTGTGGTTGTTGCATACATGCCATCATACATTCATAAGCATTGTGTTTAAGATTTCAAGGGACTTATAAGGAACTTTTGCAAAATTTCAGATCGTAATAAGAATGAGTTTTTTTAAATATTTCAAAAAATGTTTCTTTATTAAATATTGCAAGTTATCTTATAATCCTTTGAAATCTTTGCATTTGCATATACATAGCATGCATCATACTTGCATTTATCTTGCTTTTTGAGTGTTCTCCAGGGATCTTATTGTTGTTTTCTGGTCTTCATTCAGTTCTCCTGTCAAGCTGACTCATCGCTTTGATACTCGAGCTAATCGGAAAAGAGTGATTGATACTTTGCAACAAGAGAATCGCGAGCTGCGCGAAGAGGTTACTTATCTGAGGGAAAGCTTGGAAAGAGTGACTGCTATGATGGAAAATTTGATGGCTGCTCAGAATCAGCCACCTCCTAGTCCTCCTGTTCAGAATACTGTCATATCCGAGGTTGTTACCGCATCCATTCCTGTTGAGACTGTTATTTCTCCTTGCCATCGTATACCTGCTAGCACGCCCTGGGGCATGCCTGTTGACTTTTTTCCTGCTGGTTATCGTCCTCCTCATCGTCCGGAGACTGTTGCATTTAATAATCTCCCACAGCCAGTTTGGACTACTCTTCCTCCAATTGTGACTACTGTACCATCTGGGGTGCGCAATATTCCGCATCATGATGAAATGATTTACCATGCTGAGTCTAGTGAAGGCGCTGGAGTTGCTGAAAGACTTGATGACTTCCAGGGACGCTTTGTTGAGATTCAGAGGGAGATGAGAGCTTTGAAGCATAAGGATTTGTTCGGGAAAGATGCTTATGACCTTTGTCTGGTCCCTAATGTTAAAGTTCCTTACAAATTCAAGTTGCCTGAGTTTGAGAAGTACAAAGGCAATACTTGTTCGTTGAGCCATCTAACTATGTATGCAAGGAAGATGTCTGCTCAGACTGATAATGATAAGCTGCTGATTCACTATTTCTAGGACAGTTTGACCGGGGCACCTATGAGGTGGTATATGAGTCTGGATAATAGCCAAATCAAGACCTTCAATGACTTGGGAGAAGCTTTTGTGAAGCAGTATAAGTACAATGTTGATATGGCGCCAGATAGAGATCAACTTCGTGCTATGTCCCAGAAGGACAAAGAGACTTTTAAAGAATATGCGCAGAGATGGAGAGAGCTGGCAGCCCAGATTGTTCCACCGCTGGAAGAAAAAGAAATGACGAAGATCTTCTTGAAGACGTTGGGTTCTTTTTATTACGAGAGAATGATAGCAAGCGCTCCTTCCGACTTCACTGAAATGGTGAGCATGGGTATGCGTTTAGAAGAAGGTGTCCGTGAAGGACATTTGACTCAAGAGAATAGTAATGGTTCAAGCTCCAGAAGGTTCAACTTCGGGAAAAAGAAAGAAAATGAGACTAATGTAGTATCCCGTGAAAGTTATAGAAGACCTCACAGTCGTGTGAACCACCATTCGCAGCATGTGGCTTCTGTTACACCGATGATTAACATGGCTCCAACTGTGCCAGCAGTTCCGAAGTTCCAACCTCGTTATCAGCAACCTTCTGTGCAACAAGGTGGTAATCAACAAGCTCGGGCTAAGCCCAGTTTTGATCCTATTCCTGTGCCGTATGCAGACTTGCTTCCGTCTTTAATTGCAAAGAATCGTGTGCAAACTCGTCCTCCACCTCCAGTTCCAGAGAATATTCCATGGTGGTATAAGCCAGAAGCTCGATGTGCTTTTCATCAAGGTGCCCCGGGGCATGATGTTGAGAACTGTTATCCTTTGAAGTTTGAATTACAGAAATTGATGAGGAACAATGTTCTGTATTTTAATGATGTTAATCCTAATGTGCAGAAGAATCTGTTGCCGAAGCATGGTAATGTGTCTGTGAACATGGTTGCTGGTTGTCCTGGACTGTTCAAAATCTATGAAGTTCGACATATCCGAAGATCTCTGGTAGAGATGCATGCTTTCTTGAGTGAATATCACGATATCGTTCATGACTATGCTGGATGTTGTATCTGCTCGGTGAATCCGCGTGGTTGCGTGATTGTGAAAAGAGATATTCAGAAAATGATGGACGATAAGCTGATCGAGGTAACAGCAAAGAGAGATGAATATGAGAATGAAGTGAATGTCATTATGCCTCAGTTCAATCTTCCTGAGAGGGTTGCTCCTGAGAGGGTGGTTATTTCTTTCGATAGTCGCAAGACTGCTGTTACTCCATTGGTGATTATTGTGCCTGGTCCAAATGCCATATGAGTCTGATAAAGCTGTTCTGTACCGGTATAATGCTACGATGATAGAGAATGGTAGGGAAGTTACTCTTCTTACTCCAAAGTTTGTGGTTAGCATTGCTGATGTGACGAAAGTTACCCGAAGTGGCAGAGTGTATGCTTCAGACTCTCCGAAGAGAGTTGAAGATACCAGTGCGAGTAAGCAGATTATGGATGCTGTTGTCAAATCGAGCCAATCTGGTAATAGTGATGATGAAGTGCTAAAGTTGATAAAGAAGAGTGAGTATAACATTTCTGAGCAGTTATTGCAGACTCCCTCAAAGATATCAGTGTTGTCTCTTCTGATGAGTTCTGAGGCTCATAGGCAGTCATTGCAGAAAATTCTGGATCAAGCCTATGTTGACCATGATGTGACGGTGGATCAATTTGATAGTATTGTAGCGAATATCACGTCATGCAACAATTTGAGCTTCTGTGATGATGATTTGCCTGAAGAAGGAAGAAATCATAACTTGGCGTTGCATATTTCGGTGAATTGTCAAGAAGATGCTTTATCTAAGGTGTTAGTTGATACCGGATCGTCTCTGAATGTTATGCCAAAATCGACATTGTCAAAGCTTGCGTTTCAAGGTGCTCCCATGAGGCACAGTGGGATTATAGTGAAAGCGTTTGATGGGTCGAAGAAGACAGTGATTGGAGAGGTGGATCTTCCTATTCTTATTGGACTGTTTATATTCAAGATTACTTTTCAAGTAATGGATATACGTCCCGCATATAGTTGTCTCCTTGGAAGACCATGGATCCACGAGGCAGGCGCTGTAACATCCACTCTTCATCAGAAGTTGAAGTTCGTGAGGGAAGGTAAATTGGTGACCATTGAAGGTGAGAGGGCGATGCTTGTGAGCAATCTATCTTCTTTCTCTTATATTGATGCCGAGGAAGAAGTGGGAACGTCGTTTCAAGCTCTTTCTGTTGTGAATAGTGTTGTTAAGAAGAATTCCATGCCCATGTCCTCTTTCAAAGATGCTTTGCGAGTGATTGAAGTCGGTCAGTCTGATGGTTGGGGAAGAATCATTGATGTTGTCGACAACAAGGAAGGTTTCGGTATCGGCTTTGCGCCAGGTGCAGTTGTCAAAGATCCAAAGACTATTCAAGAAGGCTTCCGAAGTGCTGGATTTATCAACGATCATTCCGCTGCTGCCATCATTGATGATGATGATGAAGACGAAGAAATGCTTGACTTTGTTACGCATGGAAAGATTTGCCAGAACTGGATCGCTGTTGATGTTCCTTTTATCGTTTATTCTTCAAAGTAATTTGTTTTTATTTTCCTTCAAAAAATCCTTTCACTCTGCCCAAGGTGAAAGTGATGCTTGTCGGGCTTTGTTTCAAATTTGATCATCATCAATAAAATGTTATTTTGTTATTTCCATATGTGTTTTTTTCATTTTTGCTTTATTCTGAAAAATGGTAACATAAAAAACCAAAAAAAAAAAATTTAATAATTGTGTATCTGCATATTGTTTGCACTTTTGCTCATCTTCTAAAATAAAAATAAAATCATTGTGCAGATTGATTGATAAACCCATTGAAAACAATGATCCTATGCCCTCTCCCAACTTTGATTTCCCTGTGTTTGAAGTTGAGGAAGAGGATGATGAAGAGATTCCAGATGAAATTTCTCGGTTGCTTGAGCACGAGGAGAAGATTATTCAGCCTCATGGAGAGTCCATAGAGATGGTCAACTTGGGTTCTGATGATGAAAAGAAAGAAGTCAAAGTTGGAGCATTGCTTGATCCTGATGTTAAGAAGAGGATTATAGAGCTTCTCAGAGAATATGTTGATGTATTTGCTTGGTCTTATCAAGACATGCCAGGTCTTGATACTAATATTGTGGAGCATCGATTGCCGCTGAAGCCTGAATGTCCACCTGTAAAGCAGAAGCTCAGAAGAACTCATCCAGACATGGCAGTAAAAATCAAAGAGGAGGTTCAAAAGCAGATTGATGCAGGTTTTCTTGTGACGTCAACTTATCCTGAATGGGTGGCCAATATCGTTCCTGTTCCGAAGAAAGACGGAAAAGTCCGAATGTGCGTAGATTACAGAGATTTAAACAAAGCTAGTCCGAAAGATGATTTTCCATTGCCACACATTGATATGTTGGTAGATAATACGGCTAAGTTTGATGTGTTCTCTTTTATGGACGGATTTTTCGGTTATAATCAAATAAAGATGGCACCCGGAGATATGGAAAAGACCACATTTATTACACCATGGGGAACATTCTGCTATAGAGTGATGCCTTTTGGATTGAAGAATGCTGGTGCGACGTATCAAAGAGCTATGACTACACTTTTCCATGATATGATGCACAAAGAAATCGAAGTATATGTTGATGATATAATCGCCAAGTCGAAGACTGAAGAGGATCATGTAGAACATTTGCTAAAGTTGTTTCAGAGGTTGAGGAAGTATAAGCTTCGTCTGAATCCGAACAAGTGCACATTTGGTGTACGTTCTGGAAAGTTGCTAGGTTTCATTGTTAGCCAAAGAGGCATTGAAGTTGATCCTGATAAAGTGAAAGCTATTCAGGAAATGCCTGCTCCAAGAACCGAAAAGCAAGTCAGAGGATTCTTGGGCCGATTGAATTATATTTCGAGGTTTATCTCTCACATGACTGCCACATGTGCTCCGATTTTCAAGTTGCTTCGAAAAGATAAAGGTTGTGTCTGGACAGATGATTGTCAGAAAGCATTTGAAAGTATTAAAGAATATCTGCTTGAACCTCCTATTTTGTCTCCTCCGGTGGAAGGTAGACCGATTATCATGTACTTGACTGTGTTGGAAGATTCCATGGGTTGTGTGCTTGGTCAGCAAGATGAATCTGGAAGAAAAGAACATGCAATTTACTACTTGAGTAAGAAATTCACTGATTGTGAGTCTCGGTACTCCATGCTTGAAAAAACTTGTTGTGCCTTAGCTTGGGCTGCAAAGCGTCTTCGCCAGTATATGTTGAATCATACGATTTGGTTGATCTCTAAAATGGATCCAATTAAGTATATCTTTGAAAAGCCTGCTTTAACTGGGAGGATTGCTCGTTGGCAAATGTTATTATCAGAATATGATATCGAGTACCGAACTCAAAAAACTATAAAAAGTAGTATCTTGGCTGACTATTTGGCACATCAGCCGATTGATGATTACCAACCTGTCAAGTTTGACTTTCCAGATGAAGATGTGATGTTTTTGAAAGTGAAAGATAATGATGAACCTTTGATTGAGGAAGGGTCGGAGCCTGGATCTCGATGGGGTTTAGTTTTTGATGGTGCTGTGAATGCACGTGGAAGAGGAATTGGGGCAATGATCATTACTCCCCATGGTTCACATATTCCTTTTGCCGCAAGATTGACTTTTCCTTGTACCAACAATGAAGCTGAGTATGAAGCTTGCATTATGGGTCTTGAAGAAGCTATTGATTTGAGAATTAAACATCTTGATGTGTATGGAGATTTTG
Organism: Lathyrus aphaca; assembly: GCA_963966055.1. Taxonomy (NCBI): domain Eukaryota; kingdom Viridiplantae; phylum Streptophyta; class Magnoliopsida; order Fabales; family Fabaceae; genus Lathyrus; species Lathyrus aphaca. The sequence goes on from OZ014523.1 coordinate 171,730,804, forward strand.
CCTTGGTAATTAATCAGATTCAGGGTACGTGGGTGACTCATCAACCCCACTTGATTCCCTATAGAGATTATGCCAGGAAGATATCAACTTTCTTCACCAAAGTTGAGTTTCATTATATTCCTCGTGATGAGAATCAAATGGCATATGCTTTAGCAACCATAGCTTCTATGATAAAAGTGCACCAGTGGAATGATGTTCCCATGATCAGTGTGAATCGACTGGAAAGACCAGCTCATGTGTTTGCAGTTGAAGAGGTTCATGATGACAAGCCTTGGTATCACGATATTAAATGTTTTCTCCAGAGTCAAGAATACCCACTTGGGGCATCTGATAAAGATAAGAGAACTTTGAGGAGATTGGCAGGCAATTTCTTCTTGAATGGAAATGTGCTTTACAAGAGAAATTTTGACATGGTCTTGCTCAGATGCGTGGATAGACACGAAGCAGACATGTTAATGAAAGAAATTCATGAAGGATCTTTTGGCACTCATGCCAATGGGCATGCAATGGCTAAAAAGATGTTGAGAGCAGGTTACTATTGGCTGACAATGGAATCTGATTGTTGCAAGTATGTGAAAAAGTGCCATAAGTGTCAGGTGTATGCTGATAAGATTCATGTGCCACCAGCTTATCTCAATGTGATTTCTTCCCCATGGCCTTTCTCTATGTGGGGAATTGATATGATTGGCATGACTGAACCCAAGGATTCGAATGGACATCGTTTTATCCTCGTGGAAATTGACTACTTCACCAAGTGGGTTGAAGCGGCATCGTATGTTAATGTGACCAGACAAGTTGTGGTTCGGTTTATCAAGAATAATCTTATCTGCAGATATGGTGTTCCGAATAGAATCATTACTGATAATGGTTCGAACTTGAACAATAAGATGATGAAAGAGCTTTGTGAAGATTTCAAGATTCAACACCATAATTCCTCTCCTTATAGACCGAAGATGAATGGGGCTATTGAAGCTGCGAACAAGAATATTAAGAAGATCATTCAGAAGATGGTTGTGACGTACAAGGACTGGCATGAGATGCTCCCTTTTGCTTTGCATGGGTATCGTACATCTGTCCGCACTTCAACAGGGGCAACCCCTTTCTCACTTGTTTATGGTATGGAAGCAGTGCTCCCCGTGGAAGTTGAGATCCCATCAATGAGAGTTCTGATGGAAGCCAAGTTAACTGAGGCTGAATGGTGTCAGAGTAGATTGGACCAGTTGAATTTGATTGAAGAAAAGAGAATAAAAGCTTTGTGTCATGGTCGTTTGTACCAGCAAAGAATGAAGAAAGCTTTTGATAAGAAGGTCAAACCTCGTATATTCAGAGAAGGCGACCTCGTGCTCAAAAAGATTCAGTCTTTCCTTAAATATTCTCGGGGCAAGTGGACTCCGAACTATGATGGACCATATGTTGTTAAGAAAGCCTTCTCTGGAGGTTCATTAATTCTTGCAACTATGGATGGTGAGGAGATCACTCGTCCTGTGAATGCGGATGCAGTCAAGAAATACTTCGCCTAAAAAATAAAAGAACAGCTCGCTAAGTTTAAAACCCGAAAGGGCGGCTTAGGCAAAAATGAGCATCTCGGTGGATTGAAAACCCGAAAGGGCGGTCCAGGCAAAAATTAGAGACAAAAACAGAAATAATTATCCCGGTAGATTGAAAACCCGAAAGGGCAATCTAGGAAAAAGTTAGGGATCATGGCAAGTAACTGCGTCGACAGACTGAATCACTTGTAGCAACCGAGGATTTCAGATTCTATTCATCAGAAGAATTATTCATCAAAGATTCTTATTCACTCATCCTTGACTAAAGTTTCGGACACAGTGGAGTTCAAAGTTGATAGGGAGAATAGTGATCATTGTATCTCAACGTAGCCCTTTTCCATGTATTTACCATTTTTCAAACTTGTAATGATCCATGGAGTCATGCCATTTGCTGGCTACCATTCTATCAATGAATTTGAGCTTTTATCCAATTGTTTGCAATTCTTTATATTGTTTCTGTTTACAAAATTTCAATTTATTGTTGATGATGATTTCTGAAACAAATTTAATAAATTTAATTTTTGAAGATTTTAAAAACATTTTTCTTTTGATATCTGAACAAATAAAGGATGTCGATAGTGATTCCAAGAATGGTAAAGTCTAGATGTGTGTAACTCGTCTCTCCCAAAGCAGGGTTTGATTTGGTTGTGTCCACGCGAAGTTCCTGGATAGTCTTGACAGATTGATGTTAATGATGTTTTGTTCCCCAACCATGATGTTGAATGGAGATTGTATGTATTCCCCAGAAGAGTTGTTGGAAGGGATGTCTTATGAATCCCTAGCTGAGTGTTGACCTTTTCCTCAGCATGTTATCTTTGAATTGAGAAAGTATTGGGAATCCCCAACTGAGCTCATGTTCCTCAGTTTGATTTGTTTGCATCCTTGAATATAGAAGTATTGATATAGCAGTCAGCTTAGAGGTTTTCTTTTACCCTATGGTGGGTATAGATTTAAAATCCCTCGTAACTGTGTTTTGACTATGATGTTAACTTCTGATATCCTCATATGGATCCCCAGTAGGTCTGCATGTGTTGATTTCCAGCAGGTTCCTATGTGATTTTTTAGCAGGTCTGGCACTCTATCCCCAGGTGGAGCAAGAGTTGTATGACAGTTATTCCTCGAAGTTTGATTTTTATCAAAGATATTTTCATCCTCAGCAGATTATTACCTTTTCCTCAGCAGGATGATATTCCTAGCAGATGCTGTTTTATCATGATTTGAGCCTTGTAGTAGGATTTTATTCCTTTGATGGCTTATGATGTTCCCCTGCAGATTTCAAGTTGAATCTCCAGCATGTTTCCCCGCATTGTTGCCTTGGGATTAGCCGAGTATCCGGTTGTTGCGATGATTATGTCACCTGTTTCTTATCTTTATGTCTGTTTTGTTAGCATATTCATAAGCATATTCATACGCATAAGCATAGCATTGTTTTCTTGCATTCTTGCGTTTATCATTGTTATCTTCTCTTTGGTGTGGACTTTTCCCACAGAGTGTGTGTGTTGTCTTCCTCTCAAGTTTAGAGTGTCGACCATTAGGCAGAAAGTGTTAATCCTTTCTAATTCCCCATTGAGCTTGTTTCTCGTGGATGATGTTGATTTAGTTTCCTCCCCAGTTTATTATCTGGATGGAATTTTCCCCAGTTGAGATATTTCCTCCCCGGGATGAGTATTGTTTGACCGTTTCTCTCCAATTTGTTCTTGGATTGAACTTTGGTCCCCCTTTTGTGGATATATTGCTTTGGAATTAAGCTATCACTGTTTGATAGTGGGCAACATTTTCTCCAGCTTGAGTATTGTTACTTTGGAATGAAGCTATCAGTAATCGATAGTGGGTGATATTACCAATTTGATCAAGTTCTTTTACTTGTGCTCCTACCCAGTAAATCCGGTAGTCGAGATTTTATCCTCTTACCCAGTAAAAAGGTAATAGAGTTTGTTTTCATTTGCTTAAGCTCCTACCCAGTAAATCAGGTAGTCGAGAATTGTTCTACCCAGTAAATCCGGTAGTCAAGTTATTTTTCTCTTACCCAGTAAAAAGGTAATAAAAAAACTGTTTCCCTTAGATTGAGCTCCTACCCAGTAAATCCGGTAGCCGATATTTCTTCTTCTTACCCAGTAAAAAGGTAATAGAATTTGTTTCCATTTGATTGAGTTCCTACCCAGTAAATCAGGTAGATGATCATATTCCTATCCAGTAAATCGATAGTCGAGTTCGTTATTCCTTACCCAGTAAAAGGTAATCGAGGTTATTCCTCCGTATTTTGCTCCTACCCAGTAAATCAGGTAGTTGAGAATATTTCTTGCCTAGTAAAAAGGTAGTTGAGGATATCCTTCCGAATTTTGCTCCTATCCAGTAAATCGATAGTCGAGTCTGTTATATTTCCTACCCAGTAAATCAGGTAGTTGAGAATTTTTCTACCCAGTAAATCAGGTAGTTGAGATTTGTTCTACCCAGTAAATCCGGTAGTCAAGTTATTTTCCTCTTACCCAGTAAAAAGGTAATCTGATTGAGTTTCTACCCAGTAAATTCGGTAGCCGATATTTATTCTTCTTACCCAGTAAAAAGGTAATAGAAACTGTTTCCATTTGATTGAGTTCCTACCCAGTAAATCAGGTAGTTGATCATACTCCTATCCAGTAAATCGATAGTCGAGTCCTTCTATATCTCCTATCCAGTAAATCGATAGTCGAGTCCTTCTATATCTCCTATCCAGTAAATCGATAGTCGAGTTCGTTATTCCGTATCCAGTAAAAAGGTAATTGAGGATATCCCTCCGAAGTTTGCTCCTATCCAGTAAATTGATAGTCGAGTCTGTTATATTTCCTACCCAGTAAACAGGTAGTTGATGATTTCTTTTCCAACTCAGTATTTCTCCATTTCTTGGATTCAAATGTTTGTTTGATTGATGTTCCTGGCAAGGTGTTTATATTTGCCCTTGTTGAATTCTGTTCCCTGATTATTTCATATCTTTTCCCAAGTGGAGTCTGTTATCCAGTGATTTATTTTCCTGGTAACTCTTTGGTTGTCTGTTGTTTCCCCAATGGGATTTTCTTCTGTGTTCCCAAGTTTAGCTGTTCTCTGGTGGTCATATTTTTTCCCCACAGAGATCTTGGGTCTGCATATCATATTCATATCATATCATTTGTTCTCTTAGGACAAAAATTGGGTATTATGTATTTAAGCCTCTCCCATCTTGTAGAGACGAAGATGTCAATCTTCATATCTCCGGATTGAAGAAACTTAAATAGGGGCAGCTGTAACACCCTAATTTTTGCCCTAAGATTGTTTCGCATATCATCTGCATTTTGCATACAAACAAGATCGCACTGGTTTCGAGTTTATTCTCAGATTTAGGGTCTATGCTTCGCAGGGGATCACCATTATTTTTACTGTTTTATATTTGTTTATATTTACTGACTTCTAACCAAAATACCAAAAATATGTTGCAGTGTTCTTCTTCTTCTCTGTGTTGCAGGTTTGCGAAGATGAGACAATAATTTCATTCAGATGCGTTTGTTCAGTCACAATTCGATTCAAATGGATGTTTGACCTAATATTGGTCAAACTATCAAAAGATTGTGTTGACTGCCAGTTGTGTGTGCCAGTAATTCATTTATCAGACAATGCGTTTTCAAAGTACAAGTTGGGTTGTATGACAGTTGTTTTCTGTGCAAAGTTTGGTTTGTTTATCAGTTATCAGGCAGTGTGTTGCGGTTTGAATCTTCAGTGTTTATCAGTTCATTGTTTCATCAGTTCATCAGCGATTCATCTGAGGATTTATTTTCCTCAGTCTGGTTTCAGATCATCAGGGCATAATCATACAATTTTCAGATGACAGTTATGGCTTGAGTTGCAATTCATTCAGTTGTTCAGTAGTTCTGTGATTGGCTGTATTTTTCATCAGTGGCTTGTGCAAGAAAAATCAGGATTTGTTGTGGGCTTGAAAGCCAAATTCCTTATCCATTATCCATTCCCGATTAAACCATTTATTATCCACTTTAATCAATGACCTTTCTCTTTTCCTTTTCTCCTATCTTTTCTTACCGATTCAGTTTTAGACCAATTGTCCAAATTACCATTTTTGCCAACCATTTCCAATTTTTTTTTCTTTCATTATACCAAATATTCATCTTTTTATCCAATTTCCAATTTTTTTCCGTTTAAATCAATTTCCTTTTATCATTCCCATTTTATTCTAATACTTTAATTCCCATAATTTTTTTTCTATCTTTTAATCCATTTTAACTCATATCCTTTTTTTTTAATTCATATATATATTCTTAAATATTTCCATATCCCATTTTTTATTATTATAATTCATAAATACATTTTTTTTAGTCCATTAGTTTTTTAGAAAAAATATAAAGCAAGCAAAGCCTCACTTTCACAGCTTTCCCTCACACCAATTTCCCTCAAGTCAGCTCAACAGCAACAACACAAAGCCGCAGCTGCCTGGCCCACTTGCCCACTCCCACACACGCATAACACCAACAACTTGCTTCCCACCTCATGCTTCACATTCAAAAGCCTCCCATCCAAATACTTCCAGCCAAATGCATGTGATACGCATTGCTTGCTTCAGCCAAGCCGCATCGAACAACAAAACAACAGCAGTCAGCTTCACTCCTCACGCAGTCACGTACACTTGCCAACCTTTCCCGCAGGCCCCACCCTTTTCCATCAATCCAAGCCAAACTTCCCAATGCAATCCGTACGAAGCTTGTCAAGCTTCACAAGCCTAGCAGCTTCCAGCCCAGGCCCACCACGCCGCATACACAAGGCCGTACGCCTTAGCATCTCCAAGCCTCAAATCAATCACAAACTGAGCCAACAAACAACATCAGCTTTGTCCAAATTCATCAAGCCGCGTACCAACTTTCAAGCCTCAACTCCTCACGCAAATTCCCAGCTCAAGCCAGCTCGCATACACCAATTCGTCACGCTTCCTGCACAACAACGAAACGGATTTACGCACGAGCAAAGCACTCGCAATCAAATTCACTCAAAACGCAGAAGAGCATCAAATAAAACGCAACAAAACTCAGAAATTAAAATGAGCGAGCACGCGGACCTTACCTCTCAAAACGCTCTCAAAACCCCAAAACGGCATCATCTTCTTGACCTCATTCTCTTATAAAAAGAACCCCTCCATTCACTCTTGAATCAAGCTTCAAAAGCATACAAAAACTCTGCCCGAATCTTTTCCCAATCAAAAACCTAAATCACTCTCAATTCCATCAATTTCATCTTACTCCCAAATCACCTTCAAAAACCTAACTTTCATAGGTGTTAACCGGTTAACCATTTGGTTAACCGGTTAACACTGTAATATTTTGAAAAATATTTTTCCTTTGAAATTCAAATTGCACCTTGTGATTATATCTCTTCAAAAAACTTTTTGATTCATAATTTTCACACCTTTTCAAAAGGGTATCTTGTATAATATAAAATCTGAATTTTTCAAATTCAAAAACACCTCCTATAATTTTTATAAAAAATCACTTGAATCAAATTGATCAATTTTAAAATATTTTCATACTTTTCAAAAGTGTTCATAAGATATTCATCTTTCATACTTCATGTTTGAACACTTGTATTGATATTTGAAAAGTGAATTGTGTACATAGGAGAAGATCATTATTGATATTAAAGTCTTTGTATTACTCACTCAAAAATATAGAAAGGTATTTCTATTGTGTGACTTGTGTTCCAAGGTTTGTTTGGACATAAGGGTAAGTGTGGCAAGAGGATTGTTCTTGCACACTTGTATGATAGTTTGTTAGAAAGTAGGCCTCACCATTGAAGGTGTGATAGGTTGTACTTTTTCTAAAAACTAGTGGAAATCTCTTTCAAGTTGAAAGGGGACTGAATGTACCTTCGGACTGTGAAGGGAACCAGGATAACTCTCTGTGTTGTTTTTATTTTCTGCCTTACTGCTTTCCTTCCATACAAACTTAAAAGAAAAATTCTATCCATCAAAGAAAAAGAATCGAGAAAAATTATACACACCTAATTCACCCCCCCTCTTAGGCACATTCTGATCTTACAATTGACATCAGAGCAGGTTTAGGTAACCTGTTCCTATAAGATCCTATGGCTTCCGCAAACTCGAATCCCGTTTTCAAAGATGGTGGAAGTAGCAACAAGCCTCCGCTCTTCTCCGGCGAATACTTTGATTTCTGGAAAATCAGAATGAGGGCACATCTTGAAGCCCAAGGAGAAGGCATATGGGAAGCAATCGAAGAAGGTCCGCATAATCCCGTCAATGTAATCAACTGTGTTGGAACGGCGAAGTTGAAGAATATGTATGATGAAGATGATAAAAGGATGATCCTAAATGAGAAGAATGCAATCAACATACTTCAAAGTGCTCTTAGTATGGACGAATTTTTCCGTGTATCCCAATGCAAATCGGCAAAGGAGATTTGGGATACTTTGGTAGAAACACATGAAGGAACAACAGAAGTTAAAAGATCAAGGCTTAACACGTTAAGTCAAGAATACGAAATGTTCCACATGCAGCCCGGAGAATCTATTGTGGCGTTACAAAAAAGATTTGTTCATATAACCAACCATTTGATTGCACTCGGAAAGACCTTCACCAATGATGATCTCAATTTGAAAGTTCTAAGGTCTTTGACAAGGGAATGGCAACCGAAAGTGACCGCAATCTCGGAGAAGAAGAGTCTCTCAACAATGACATCCGCATCTCTATTCGGCAAACTTCAAGAGCACGAGTTGGAACTTGGAAGGCTCGAAAAACATGAAAGTCAAGAGAAAAAGTCCAAAGGAATTGCCTTGAAGATTGACACGAAGGATGACAAAGATGACGAGATCTCCGAAGATGAGAACTTCATGCTTCTTGTTAAGAAGCTTGGTATGTTTTTTTAACAAAAATAATAATTCTTCTTTTCCTAAAAAGAATAAACATTTCAGGAAGAAGGATGCATCCACATCGAACCAAGAAGTTACATGCTATGAATGTGGAAAGCAAGGTCACATAAAACCGGATTGTCCAAGACTTGCGAAGAAAGGAGGATTCAAAGGCAAGAAGGACTTCAAGAATAAAAAGGCTTATGTCGCATGGGATGACAATGAAGTTAGCTCCTCATCGGAATCGGAAAGCGACGAATGTGCAAATGTGGCGTTAATGGCGTCACATCACTCCGATGAAGAAAATGACGAGGTTAGTAGTAATTTTTTAATTTATGAAAATGATGCACAAGAAGTCATAGATGAACTTCTTAAGGAATGTAAGACATTGTACAAAACTATCTCATCCCAAAAGAAGAAAATATTATCTTTAGAAGAACAAAATGCATCTTTTGAAAAATACATTGAAAATGAAAAACAAAAGATAATGGATGAAGAACAAAGTCTTACATGTAAAAATTGTGAGTCATTGTCCTTTCAAATTGTTCAACTCAAAAGAGTTTTAGAAAGATATGAAAAAGGTCAAATTGGCTTGGAGGAAATTCTTAGGCACCAAAGATATCCAAATGATAAAAGTGACCTAGGATATTCTAAGTTTTCCAAACCAAGCACAAGTGAAACCATTTTCGTAAAAGCTAGTGAACAAATTGTTAAGGAAAAGACTAACAATGCTAAACCTATGCATCAAAGTCATAAAAAGAAAAGGAGTCTTAAGAAACAAAAATATGTTTCTAAATTCAAAAGTAAATTTCAACCTATTTGCTTTTATTGTGGAATAAAAGGCCATACACCTAATGCTTGCTATGTGCGCAACATTGGTGTTGCTAAAGGGAATTATGTGTGGGCTGAAAAGGGTACTAACTATCAAGGACCCAAAGCAATTTGGGTACCTAACAAAACCTGATTTTGTTTTGTAGGTATGCTTGAAAACAACTTCTACGCAATGGTATCTCGATAGCGGTTGTTCAAAGCATATGACGGGCGACATCAACAAATTTTCAAGTCTAACACTTAAGGCCAAAGGATACGTTACTTACGGTGATGATAATAAAGGAAGAATTCTTGGAGTTGGAACCATTGGTGCATCACCTCATACAATCATCGAAGACGTCCTTTATGTGGAAGGCCTTAAACACAACCTTCTTAGCATAAGTCAATTGTGTGACAAAGGGTTCCGAATCAACTTCACGAAGGAGGAATGTTTGATAGAACACGAAGTCACTCATGAACTCTTGCTAAAAGGTAAACGATTTAATAACATTTTTATGATTTGTTTTGATGACTCTCTCTTAAAGGTGAAGTGCTTAATGGCAAACAACAACGATGCATGGCTTTGGCATAAAAGAATTGCTCACATTCACATGGAGCATTTGAACAAATTGTTAAAGCATGATCTAGTTGTTGGTCTTCCAAAGATGAAGTTTATCAAGGATAAGCTTTGTGACGCATGTCAAAAGGGGAAGCAAACCAAAACATCCTTCAAGACCCCATATGAGTTGTTCAAGGGAAGGAAACCTAACATATCTTTCTTCCACATATTCGGATGCAAATTCTTCGTTCTCAACAACGGTAAGGAAAACCTTGGTAAGTTTGATGAGAAATCCGATGAAGGTATTTTTCTTGGATATTCTCTATCAAGTAAAGCTTTTAGAATTTTCAATAAACGTACTCTTACCATTGAAGAATCCATACATGTTTCGTTTGATGAGACTAACCCCTCGAAAGAGGATAATATTATTGTGGATGATGATGATGATGTAGATCTATCACAACAACAAAGGGAGATATCAAAAGAACAAGCAATATCACAAGAAGATAAGTCACCAACCATTGAAGAACATCAAGATCTTCCAAAAGAATGGAGAACTCATAGAGATCACCCAATAGATAAAGTGATTGGTGATATTAGCCAAGGCGTTGCAACTAGACTCAATCTCAAGGATGCTTGCCTCAACATGGCGTTCGTGTCTTAAATTGAACCAACAAAAATCGATGAAGCCTTAGGCGACGATCAATGGATAATAGCTATGCAAGAAGAACTCAATCAATTCGAAAGGAACCAAGTTTGGACTCTTGTACCAAGACCGGACAACAAGCATATCATAGGCACAAGATGGGTGTTCAAGAACAAACTTGACGATAATGGAATCATAGTTCGTAACAAAACAAGATTGGTCGCACAAGGCTACAACCAAGAAGAAGGAATCGACTTTGATGAAACATTCAATCCGGTAGCAAGGTTAGAAGCAATTAGATTATTACTTGCTTATGCTTGCTCTATGAATTTTCAGTTGTACCAGATGGATGTCAAAAGCGCTTTCCTAAACGGTTACATCAATGAAGAAGTCTACGTCAAACATCCTCCCGGTTTTGAAGACTTCAAGAACCCATCTCATGTCTACAAGTTGAAGAAGGCTCTTTATGGCTTAAAACAAGCACCAAGGGCTTGGTATGATCGCCTTAGCAACTTCTTATGTGAGAAAGGTTTTACTAAAGGAAAGGTTGACAAGACTTTGTTCATCAAGAATCTTAAGGGTAACACCCTACTTGTTCAAGTCTATGTCGACGACATCATATTCGGTTCAACAAACAAAGATCTTTGCGAAGAATTCTCTCTTATGATGCAAGGCGAATTCGAGATGTCCATGATGGGAAAGATGAACTACTTCCTTGGTTTACAAATCAAGCAAACAAAGGATGGCATCTTCATCAATCAATCCAAATATTTCAAGGAATTATTGAAAAGATTTGATATGGACAATTGCAAAGAGATGTCTACTCCAATGGGATCCGGAACGTATGTTGATCAAGATCTTTCCGGCACTTCAATAGATATTACAAAGTATCGAGGTATGATCGGTTCACTCTTATATTTGACGGCGAGCCGTCCTGACATTATGTTTAGTGTTGGTTTGTGTGTCCGCTTTCAAGCTAATCCGAAGGAATAACGTCTCACTGCCGTGAAGAGGATCATGAAGTATCTCAAAGGAACAACGCACGTCGGACTATGGTATCCTAAAGGTAGTACTTGTTCTTTAATTGGTTATTCTGACGCTGACTATGCAGGATGTAAGATCGATAGAAAGAGTACAAGTGGTACATGTCACATTCTCGGGAATGCACTAGTGTCGTGGGCATGCAAGAAGCAAGCATGCGTTGCACTTAGCACGGCCGAAGCAGAGTACATTGCAGCAGGAAGTTGTTGTGCTCAAATCTTGTGGCTCAAACAACAACTTCTCGATTTCGGTATAGATCTCGGTTGTATCCCTCTCCGGTGTGACAACACAAGTGCCATCAATATCACGAAGAACCCGGTCATGCATTCAAGAACAAAGCACATTGATATCCGGCACCACTTCCTCCGAGATCATGTTCTAAATGGAGATGTCGATGTTACGTTCGTGGATACACACAATCAACTAGCCGACATATTCACAAAACCATTGGCTAAGGAACAATTCTTCAAGATTCGACGAGAACTTGGGATTCTCAATGAAGGTGACATCTAATCTTAACCTAAAAATTGGTTGTTATATGTTTTTATTGCATTATGTGTGTTTATATGTGTTTTTGCTTACTTTAAAGTCATAAAATGCTAGCACTCACATTTCACCGTTTTCGGTTTTTCTCACTTTCGTATACCCGAAATAATCGGTTTCAAAATATTTTTTGATCGAAAGTTGCGGAATGACAAGTGCTAACACCTTATGAATTTTTTTTTTGAAAAATCCCTCCCATTTTTCCCCACCAAAGCTGCTGGATTTTTAAAATTTTTTGAAATTTTTTGTCCGTTAACCGGTTAACAGCTTCAAAACAGCAGTCCCTGCCTGCGTGACAGGTTCTGTCATTTTTTTAAACTTTTAAATTTTTTTATTACTTTGTTATGTTGTGTTGTATGTGTTATGTCTAATTGATGCATGGTATCTCAAGACACCTCATAAATCTTTTCCTCTTCCTTTGACCTACCATTAAACTCCACTTACTCTCTTTCTCCAAACTTTTCATCTCCTCCATTAAAACCCACTACATTGTAACTCTCACAAAAACTCCATCTCATTCACTTCACTCTTCTCTACACCAAACCCTAATCCGAAAATACTCTCACTCACCCTCAACCTAATCTTCATCTTCATGGCTTCAAGAAAGGGAAAAGCTCCAGTGTCAGCATCAAGGTCTAGCAGTGAATAAGACATGCCTATGGAATCTACCAAGAAGAGAAGATTGGATTTTCGTGTTCGAGTTCGACATATTCTCAAGGGTAAGTATGTGAACCTGAAATATTTTGAATCTTTTAAGTTTCCGGCACTACTAGAATATCAAGGAATGTTAGATTTTATTGCCGATAATGGAAAAGTGTATCCGGATTTGGTGAAGTCTTTCATGAACAACATGGTTCTCAATTGTGATGAAAATGATAAGCACCACCTTTTTGCTTCTATTAGAGATTGTGAGATTGAGGTTGATCTAGGTACTCTTGCTACCTCTTTGTCTTTACCGTACTCGGGAGTGTTTCTCCGAAAGGGTGTCAACCATGATGAAGGCAAATGGTCCAACTATGATAAGATGGAATACTACTATAACATTTGTAGGTTTCCAAAGGCAGCCGTGATTTCCGGCCAGCGTACCTCTCGGGTACTTTGTTATGCGAAGAATCTCTCCGTTGATGACTGGATGCTTCATTATGTCATTTGCCATGTATTGCTGCCCAAGGACTCCAATCAATCCCAAATCAATGATTTGGAGATGCAAGTTCTCTTTGCCATCAAGAACAAGATTAAGATTAATTGGCTTCCTACCATGCTATATCATTTGAAGCAACAACTTTCGTTGAAGACTCGTTTACCGTATGGCCGCCTTCTTTCAAGGATTTTGGAACTTACCGATATGGAAATCGGTAGAGAACCGTTTATTGCTATGACTACTACGGGAAATGAAATCAACGGAGTCACAATTATCAAGAACACCGGCATTGTTCAAGCCAATGATGAAACTTATAAGTATGATGACGGATCCTCCACCTCCATTCCACCTATTCCGGAAACCGGCATTACCAATGACTTTCTCTACTCAACCATGATGTCACACCACCATGAAGCTATGCGTGCCATCAAAAGCCTTCGGAACCTTGTCCTAAGCTCCCGAACCACCACCGAGCATGTTGATGAGGATGTGGACGGTACCGAAGAAGAGGAAGAAGATGATGAGGATGTGTCGGATGAGGAATGAGGACCATGTCTCCATGCTGTTTTTATTATGTTGTTTTATATTTTAATCATGTTATGTTTTGTACTTTCAAACTAAAGTCCTAAGTTTTTAGGCATTTTTGGTTTACTTGCACTATGTTTGCATCTTATATGTGTGATTGCTTGTATGATTGCTTGTATGATGTTATCCTTCATGTTCATGCTTGCTTGTTGGTCCCTTCCTTTTTGCTAATGCCAAAGGGGGAGAAGACCTTTTGTTTCTCTAATGACTCTCTATGCAGAATTTTTTTTTCGCTACTGCTGCTTTCAGTTAGGGGGAGTTGCTGCCCATAGGGGGAGAATTCGCTTAGAGAAACATTGATCAAAGCTCTTGCAGAATTTTCGGTTGTCATCATCAAAAAGGGGGAGAATGTAGAAGCACGCCATCAATCTCGGAGATTTTGATGAAGACAACACGGCGCATATATTTCAGACCTGCAAAAAGTCAAGAACTCCAACTGATCAAGCTTCAAGCAACCGGCTTCGCTATCAAGCTTCGTTTGCATCATCATTCAACTTCATGCTTGGATGCTTTTGGTTAGGTATATCAATCCCTTTTTAAATTGATGTACAAGTGTTCATGCATTCAATCATATACTAGCATATTGCATAAAATAATTTAACATATTTTTCAAACCGATTAACACTCTTTAAAAAACCTTCTGTTTCTGGTTTTAACAGTGTTAACTGGTTAACCATTTGGTTAATCGGTTAACGGGTTCAAATTTTCAAAAGACCTGTTAACGTTCATAGGCGTTAACCGGTTAACCATTTGGTTAACCGTTTAACACTGTAATATTTTGAAAAATATTTTTTCTTTGAAATTCAAATTGCACCTTGTGATTATATCTCTTCAAAAAACTTTTTGATTCATAATTTTCACACCTTTTCAAAAGGGTATCTTGTATAATATAAAATCTGAATTTTTCAAATTCAAAAACACCTCCTACAATTTTTATAAAAAATCACTTGAATCAAATTGATCAATTTTAAAATATTTTCATACATTTCAAAAGTGTTCAGAAGATATTCATCTTTCATACTTCATGTTTGAACACTTGTATTGATATTTGAAAAGTGAATTGTGTACATAAGTGAATTGTGTTCCAAGGTTTGTTTGGACATAAGGGTAAGTGTGGCAATAGGATTGTTCTTGCACACTTGTATGATAGTTTGTTAGAAAGTAGGCCTCACCATTGAAGGTGTGATAGGTTGTACTTTTTCTAAAAACTAGTGGAAATCTCTTTCAAGTTGAAAGGGGACTGGATGTACCTTCGGACTGTGAAGGGAACCAGGATAACTCTCTGTGTCGTTTTTATTTTCTGCCTTACTTCTTTCCTTCCATACAAACTTAAAAGAAAAATTCTATCCATCAAAGAAAAAGAATCGAGAAAAATTATACACACCTAATTCACCCCCCCTCTTAGGCGCATTCTGATCTTACAATGTTGCTTTGGGTCCTTGATAGTTAGTACCCTTTTCAACCCACACATAATGCCCTTTAGCAACACCAATGTTGCGCACATAGCAAGCATTAGGTGTATGGCCTTTTATTCCACAATAAAAGCAAATAGGTTGAAATTGACTTTTGAATTTAGAAACATATTTTTGTTTCTTAAGACTCCTTTTCTTTTTATGACCTTGATAGTTAATTCTGTTTAGTGTTAACCGGTTAAACCCTGGGTTTAACTGGTTAACGCATCTGTCTGCGCCATGTTTTCCTGAATATGGAGTCCGTTAACCGGTTAACCTATACCGTTAACCGGTTAACGCTGTACATACTTGTAAAAATTGTTTGTTTGTATGCATGTTTGCTAGCCATTGCTTCTTTAATTGTTGTGTACATCTACTACATGATTTTAGAGAATTACTAGGATCATTTTTTAGGCAAGATTCTGTATTTGTGGTAACTTTCGACGCACGTTTCATTAGAATTCCGATTTTGTGCTTAAATGATGATCTTGTGCTCCTAATGGATTATGAATTTGATACCATGTTTGAACCTATTCACTTGCATGTTAATAATGATCAAAAATTATGTTTTTAACTGTATGTGTGATCAATGCATGTTTTCGTTATAGGAACATATAATTGCATGTTGTGCTTTTTTCTTGAAAATGAATGATTCATGCATTCTTGTTTTCTTAATTGCTACACTTTCATGTCAATGCTTAATTCTGATTTTTGTATGCCATGACAATGTATGCATGTACATTATGTGCTCATTCACAAATATGTGTTTATCATGAAAATGCACAATTATTACTTTGTGAATGTTCTTTGATTCAATTCTTGAAAATGCCCACATGCTTACAAATCTATGCCTATACCATGCTTGTTGATTTTCTTTGATGATGAAGTGATGTATGTCCATGTATTGACACTTGTGTATGAACAATTAAAAATGAGCCAAATCTGCCTAGTTTTTCATAGCTGTGGTGTAAAGCAATAATTGTTAAATGTGTGATGTTTATTGCATGTTCATACTTTTTACACATATTTTTGCATGATTTGTGTTAGCTGCAGTAGGTTGTTTGTGCCATGCATTATTTTTCCTTGCTGTTTATGCATTTAGGAGTTGTAAAAAGTTGTTGGATTTTAGCTTAGCACAATTTTTAAACCCCTTTAGACTTAGGATTGAGTCTAGTTTAGGTCCTAGTTGCCTTAGGAATTATTTGGTATGTGTTTAACTCATTCCTTTTTATCAAATGCAATATTAACCTTTGTTTTGTAGGGAGGTTGAGGTATGCTTCCTTCAACTTATTCTTTTGCTTCCTTTATGCATTTAATTTTCATTTAATTTCCTTTACCTTTCATACTTGTGTTTGGTAGGATTTCCCCCTCTTTTGTAGAATCAACTTAACTTCCTTAGGAAGTAAGTTGCATTCTAATACTCCTTTCTTCTTTTCCTTCGCATTAGGATTAGAAAGACAAACTAACCATTAGGATCTCCTTTGGTATTGAATAAATCAACTTAGGGTTGGTCTTAGTCCCCCTTAGTTTTGTCCTTTTTCTCTTTGAGTCCTCTTTCTCCCCTCAAAAGATAAACTACAAAAAACCTAATAAATTCCACAAACAATAAACTTAAAACACTTCTCACAAAAGACGACAACCAAAGACACCGCGTCTTCTCTTCTCATCTCATACTCTTTGCGGACGATCACGATTTGCCTCGACAGTTCAAACAGCGATACAGTAAATGCCCTCGAGTCAGAGCCGGCAACACCTGAGCTAGAGCTATGGTAACGTCATCCTAAAAAACACCAATAATAGTTTCCGCCTTAGTTAGGAGAACTACGTCGACTCTGATCCTCATTTTCTCGATGAGGTACGTATGCAGCGAGGTAGGGCCCGTGCGAGCACATTCTTTATTTTCCCAACATTTCCCCTTTTCTCTTCTTTCTTTTTTTCCAGTTCCCTTTCTCTTTCCAGCTTTAATTCCAGTTAGCGGTTTAATTTAGAAGCATCTTATTTCTCCCCTTTGAAACAGACAAACAAGCATGGATCCCGTCGGGTACGTCGAACGGTCTGGGGTGCTAATACCTTCCCAAGACGTAACCAACTCCTGAACCCAGATCTTTGGTTCGCAAGGCCTCGTCCTTTCCTTCTTCCTCAGGTTTGTGCAACATTGCCTTTCCCGTTCCTTCGGGATAAAAATGCCTGGCTGGTGACTCTACCATTTCCGTGCCACTTTCGCGTTTGTACTAGGATGAAAATCCTGGGAGTGACAACATCCACTTCGAGTAAAGCCACCCAATCCTCCAACATTGGCAACAACATGATTTATCATTATCGGCTTGTCCTCCACTTTCTATCCTTGTACATAAACATCTGAACCATAATGCCCCAGAACAATTATATCATCATCATATGGTACGGGTCCAGGCACAGTAATTGTGACAAGACTGACTTCCTGTGGAACATAAATGGTAACAGGTTCCCTCCGGATCGGGACTGGCATATCGACAAGGTCATAAAAGATGGTCACAGTAGAGATATAGTCGCCTTGATTGTTAACCTTATCGAACTGTAATAAACCTTCATTCATCAAACTTTGCAGCCCAGTTTTCAACTTATCACAACCATTAACAGAAACTTCACATTCTTTGCAATCAAAATCACACCCAGGAAACACATATCCTCTCAGCAATCTTTTTTTCACGACCAAAAGGGGAGTCTACACCTCTTTTACATCCAAAATAAAATTAAAATGCTCCCCACTTTCAACAACGTTAATCCTAGCCCCACCATGATTAGGAATAAGATTAGTGGTAACATTCGGTGGTGGTGCGAAGTTGATAGCCTTTGAATCTATTAAGTCTTGAACTTTGTTATGCAACACTCTGCATTTTTCCGTTGAGTGTCCCGGAGCACCCGAGTGGAAAGCACATCTAACATTAGTATCATACCGTGGTGGAAGATCACCTAGTAGTGGTGGAGCCAAAGTTCTCAATTGTATAATGTTCAGGTATATCAACCTCTGTAGCAGTGTTGTATAAGTCATGGGAATTGCTTCAATAACACGATTAGCAGGATGAGGCTGGTGTTGTTGGTATGGTCTTTGTTGATAGTTGTTACGTTGTTGTTTTTGTTGAGGAACAAGACTTGTAGGTATAGTGATAGCTGCCACTTGGTCATACAAATTCCTGTATCCACAGCCCATTCCTCTTCCACAAACGACATTGGTTTCTCCTTCTCTTCTCCTTTGCGGACCTGCAAAAGGCTTCCTCGCCCCAGAAGAACTTCCAGCACCATTATCCTAAATCTTGCCCATCTTCAATAGGGTTTCAACCCTCTCACCTGCTATGACAATATCATTGATCTTGTTTGTTGAGCATGATGTCAAACGTTCAATGAATACTCTTTGCAAGGTAACCATAAACATGTCAGCCATCTCATTTTCCAATAGTAGAGGTTGCACCCTAGCAACAAGCTGGCGCCATCTCTGAGCATACTCCTTAAAACTTTCCTTCGCATTCTGTGACATAATTTGCAATTGCGTGCGATTGGGAGCCATGTCCAGGTTATATTGATATTGTTTAACGAATGCCTCATCCAAGTCTTTCCAGCTTCTAACAGTGACCCTGCTCAACTTCATATACCACTCCAAAGACGCCCCAACAAGGCTATCTTGAAAGTAGTACATCCACAGTTTTTCGTCGTCAGTATGGGGAGCAATTCTTCCAACGAAATATTGAAGATGATTCCTTGGGAATGAAGTGCCATTGTATTTGTCAAATGTTGGACCCTTGAACTTATAAAGGATCCTCACTCCGGGAACCAATCCCAAATCATTAATATCGAACCCCAAGGAATTACGAGATTGAATAGAACGGATCTGTTCAGCCATTTCTTCAAAACAGTGATTCATATCAGCCCTATGTCCTTCAGCTTCATCCAACAACATAAACTGTTCATCTTGTCCATCCATCTGAAGATTATAAGCTCCATCATTAACAATAGTAACACCAGGCTGCACCACAGGAATTTCAGTGTGACGAGCCCTTGCACCATTACAATTGCCTCCATCTCCCAGACCATTATTCTGGGCTTGATTCCATTCTATCATCTCTCGCAAGCGTTCCTAAGTCTGAACCATACCAGCCATAAGAGTCATAAACTGATCCATTCTAGTACGCAGATCTGCTAAGTTAGTTTGCATCTGATCCATCACTCGTCCTCGGTTCTCCTTTGTGGGATATCTGTGAATCTTCTTAGAAACTCTTTTTGTAGCTATAGTTCCTGAAATCAAAAGAGATGTTAGAAATCTGAGAACTGTACTTGCAAAACAAAAACAAGGTTATATGCATGCAATGCAAAACTTTCGTGTTTTCATTATCAGTACACTTTGCGCCGATTCTGGTATCTATTAAAGAATCCAGATGGCCTTTTGGTAAATTCTTTGGAAATTACCCTTTTAAAAGCTTCCATACCTTTCCACAACCAGTATTAAAGCACACAAAAATCAAAAGGATCTGAAGTGACAACTTCATAAAAAAAATCCCTAAGGCAAAAGTAACATCTCCGTAGGGTTACCGGTCTTACAAAAAGTAACAAGTGCAGTAAAATAAATAAGATTCCCACAACGAACCTACGGGTAATCTAAAATACAAGAAAAACAAACTAAAATTCTAAACTACAGGAAGACTCTGGCCCTTCATTTGTGAAATCCAGCTCCATCCTAGCCCTCTTCACATCTACCCTCCTCCTGAGGTCTGCCATCTCTAAGAGTGCTTCGTTCAGTTGTTGAGAAGTTTCTTGTTGTCTCCTATAGGAACCTTCCAGTTCCTCCCTCTGAGAAAAAATATGTAACTTGTATGCCTCTTCTCTCTTTTTGTATTCCTCTTGGTCTTGATTTTTGTGTGCTTGCATCCAGGTGATGGATTGCTTGGCCTCCTTGAGGGTCTTCTTAACTTTTCTGAACTCTTCTTCCCTTATAATATCCATACATCCTATCCTTTGAAAGTAGGCTTCTCTTTCGGCGAACTCTTTCTCCTTAGCTTCCTGAGCCACCTGTACTTTATGCAACTTTTCCTCCACAACTTCCTTGGCATGAGCTGTCTGGTGATACAGGCTGATCATTTCTATATATTCCACTTTCAACTCTCGCAACTGAGCCTTCAGCTTCTGGTAGTCTTCCAAGGAAATAGTAGCCTGTATAGCAGGAACCTGAGGTGACACATCTCATGGATACAAAGGAGGCTCCACTGAGAAGAGAAAGAGTGTGATTCCCACAAAATTCTTCAACCATGCTGCAAAAGGTTCATACATTTTAGGGTCCATTCTTCCAAACTCTTTCTTTCCTTTTTGTGTCTTCATAGACCAGGCTTGATACACCTTGAGGACCATCTCCATGTTTCCCTCAACAGGGAGGTATAGTGACTCAGCAATTTCCTCCTCAGATGTAGAATCCCTCAGGGGATATACAAGCTGCCTTCTAACCAATATAGGATTATAGTTGATCAACCACTTCCTTCCTAGCAAAGGAACATTAGGTAAACCCTCACATTTGACAACCATTTCCTTTCCGAGTATATCTCTATCACAACCCCAAACTATGTCCTCTGTAGTCAAACCCATTAATCTCCGAGACTACATCCACTCACCCTTCAATTCTTTGAATGGACCAGACTTTGGTAATTGCTTAGTGAACCAATCAGCAAAAAGAGGAGCACAAAAGTTGACAGACCCTCCTTTGCTATTTCTTAAACTATGTATGACCCAGACTAAAGTCAGATAATACCTTCTGACAATCTCTTCCTCTTTGAGAACCCTTCTGTCGCTCCACAGATTCTCATCCCGGTGCAAACGCGAACCGTCGGCGAAGAGAAAGGGTTGAGGTTGAATAGAGTCGCCAGCTAGGCATTTTTTATCCCGAGGGAAAGGTAATCCTACATAAACCTAGAAAGAGATAGATAAGACGGTTGCGAACCAGAGAAACTGAGAAAGGGGGTTGGTTACGACCTGGGAAGGTATTAGCACCCAGATCGTCCGTCGTACTCGACGGGATCCACGCTTACTTGACTGTGTTTAAAAGGGGTAGGTGTATGTGTTATCTATGTGAAAAAGCTAGGGGAAGAAAGTACAGGTGTCAGTGAAAAAGGTGTGAATTTCTCAGGAACTGATTTTTAAAAAGAAGGATGAAATAGGGGGAAGACACAAAGACTTTTGTTCGATAACTGTTAAGTTATGCCTACGTATCCTCTCGTGCAATGAGGAAGTCAGAACACCGTAGTTCGACTCAAAGAGACTTAGATATTTTTGTTGTGAACTGTTTGCTTGTCTATGCTCATGTGTGTGACTCGTCTGGCTCGAGTGCTAACTCTCTTGCATTGGACGGGTGAAGCGAGTTCTCGTTTATAGAATGAGTGTGATGAGAAAAGAATCCCGGAGGAGACGATTATTTTTTGTTTTGGTGTTTTCAGTTTTTTATTGTTTTTGGTGTTTTGCATAGGATTATGAGCTTAAGCCTAAATCAAGGGTTTGTAAACTCATTATATCACCCATGATTAGGGATAATGATCCTACTTAAGTGTGAGATAATCATCTCGACTTAATTACCATGATGATGTAGGATTAAGATCATTAACCTACTTGGGATTATTTAGATGTTTTTGGTTTTTGTTTAGTGTTAAGTAATGAGTTTAATCTCCAATCACAGATTAGTGAACTCATTACACCATCCTAATAGAAGGATGATATATGAGAGCACTTAAGCTGAGGAAGATACCTCAACTTAATCCATTGTTAGGGATTGAATTCATTATATAACAAACCTTTTTTAAATGGATTTTAATTAAAGGATGAGATTAAGAAAGTGGATTTTAAGTTTGTAAGACAACTTGAGGGGGACTTGTCCATTAAACACTAGGGTTAATCCCTCTTAACCATATGGATGAGATAGAACCCTAATGTAAGGCCCAAGTTACAAGATAAAGTCTTAGTGATTATTAATGTGTTTTAATTAAGAGGTGTAAAAAAATTAAAGGTTTAACACTAAGGATTAAAGTTATACACTCCATCCTAAGATAAGGATGCAGGCATAACCCTAATTCAAATTCCTAAAGCTTTAAGAGTTTAGCCTCTGATTATTGAGATAAGAAGAGAGAATCAAGGAGACTCAAAGGTAAAAAGCTATGGGAGACTCTATACAACCCTATAAATTATCATGCTTGGATATCCTATGGTTTGTGAGGCTTAAGAGAAGATCTTCAGGAAGGCCACCATGGAAGAAGCAGATGAGAAGAGAAGAAGAAAGAAGAATAAGTTACTTACTTCCTGAAGAAGATAAGTAACCTAAAAGAAAGAAAGTAAGAAGGAGGGACCATAATGAAGCAAATTCACTTCAAAGAAAAATAAGAATGCATATGAAGAGATGAGAATAGGTGGGATATGAAGGAAAATCCACATCCCATACAACATACCATAAGCCCCTGAAATGTTAATATGAATGCATAAGATGAAAAGCAAAAGGAAATGAGATGAATAAGGATGAAAATACCAAAACCATAAGTGTAAACATGATTCAAATGTGTTATGAGATGATGCAAAGTCATACAAGATACATATGAATGATCATAGAAGGATGAGATGCAATTGAAGCATGTTTAGAAGCATGAAAACACATGGATGTTCATGAAATGTAATGGATGCAAAGTATATCAAAATGATGCAACAATGATCAAGCAATGTTTAAAACATATCCTAAGATGTCTAAGATGACATACAAAAGAATAGGATGGCATGACAAGATCACAATTTCATGAAATGCAAAGAATAATGCAAATGGATATGCAAAATTAGGGTTTTATGAACAAGCATGATGCATATGACCAAGACAGAAGCATACATCATGTTAAAAATTTGAAATTGAACTCAAACAAACCCTAATCACATATAAGATCACACCCCAAAGGAGAAAGTCAGAAACTTAACCTAGGCAAAGTTATGGATTTCTTAAGTTAACTAGGGTTTTTGGGTGATTCTAAAGGTAAAATGGAAATCAAATTGAAAATGCAATACAAAAATATGAGATAAATAACTTAGAAACTAGATGGAATATGTGAAACAATGCAAAAATAACCAAGTTCAAACTCATCATGGTTAGGCAAAAATGAATTTTTCAAGTTAGGGTTAAAAAATGTGAAATTTAAGAACCCTAATTCAAAGAAAATTGGGAATAAGTAATCAAACCTAAAAGAAATTTGTATGGTGAGTTTCAAAATGTTTCAAAATGTTTAAGAATGCTTCATGATTTTTTTGGTGATTTTTAGAAACCTAAATGCATATTTAATTAATTCAAATCTATTAATAAATTAAATAAAACATTTAAATATTTTAAAAATACTTTTTTAATGCAAAAATTAAAATACAAAATGTTTTTGAGTCAAGAAAATTATTTGAAATGAAAATGCAAAGTTTGAGATTTTTTGAAAGTCTTTTGCTATTTTAAAATAAATATGGAAAAAGAAATGCAAGAAAATGAAATAAAAATCAATTAAATGAGAAGTAATCTGATCCAAAGGCCCAGGTTTAAATTCAAGTTGACTGCGAGCGCAGATGGAGGGTCAGGATCTGATCTGGAAAAATTAATTTATTAAACCTAATTAATCTAATTAATCAGATTTAGGGTTTTAATGACCTAATCCTAGCCATCCAACACACGCGAGAAACACTCATCCTACGACCTACATTCAAACTGGAAAGATTAACCCTAATCACAACCCTAAACATTTTCAGGTGACCGGAGCAGGCTCCGGTCATCTTCTCCGGTGACACTCTCAACCCAACTTCCACCATAGGCCATGAAACCTCACCAAAATCTCCAGAAATGATCTATGAACATCACTAAACAAGAATCCAACACCAAAAATCATTTATTTTCATAAACCAGCATGAATCGAAGCAAACTTCTTTTAGGTCAAAAATTTCAGAGATACGGTTCATGCTCATTTCTTCACCATTTTTAAAAATAACAAGTGCAGTGTGATCAGGGGAGCATAGGGAACATTTCTAAAACATAAAACAAAGCTTCTAGAAAAAGAGTTTGAGATGACTACCTAAGGTGAAGCTTTCACTCCTTGAGCTTTCTGGCCTCTTTCTTTGTTCAATACACCTCTAATGAACTCCCTGATGATGTTACAATGCTTAGAACAAGTTTATGTGACTTTGTTTGAGAGATACAGTTCCTCTGCACCAGGAATCGTATTTTTGTTTGGCTATGTTTCAAGGCTTTTTAAAGGGTGCTTTGTGTTCTATGGACCATTTGGAGATGATTGGTGAAGTTTGTTTTGAGGTTTGTGGCTTGTGTAATTAGATTCGAATAAATGAATGTTTTGGGGATTTTTGGCAATCTCAGTTTGTGGGATGATTCAGGCTTGTGTCTTATGAAATGAGGTCCTTAGGGTTAGTATAAGCCAATAAGATTGATCAGAAAGTGGGTGGTGGCATAGTGTGATTGGTATGTGCCAAGTTGCAAAAAGGTCAATGGATGTGTACTTGAGGCATGGCACGAGTCAGAGCTGTTCAAGGGGTGTCTTGGCCTCAACTGAGTTCATGGATGGCCCTTGGATTGAAACATGTGAGCTATAACAAGTGGATGAAAAGTTTCAAGGCATTTTGCAAATTTCCCTCTTTGGAATTTCTTGAAATGCAAGGCATAGAATCTTGTGATGTTTTGTGTAATCTTGATCAAAATGTGTTGCATTATGTTGGTATGATGTTTAGAAGTTGATTAGAGGTCATGAAATGGCTTGGCAAGTGAAATTGCAAAAATCCCTCTTTGGTGCACATTTGAAAATTATAGGATTTTTGCCTACTTTGAAAGGCCATATCTTGAGTTCTAGGATGAATCAAGACATGTTCTTGTACTTTTTGAAAATGGGAAGACATAATCTACAACTTTCATGTCCAAATATTTTTCATTTGAAACATTTGTGGTCATGAAAGAATTGGTTGAATATCTTGCCCAAAATGGAAAGTTTCCATTACAAGTCATTTCCAAAAATAGAAAGTTTACATTTGGCTCAAAATTCTTCAACTTTGTGAACTTCCAACCACTTCAATGATCAAATAAAGATCATAGAGACTCAAAATGACGATGATGACCCTTTGGTACCCTTGATGGAGGCCTCAGATGCCCTGATTTTGACTTTACTTGCTCAAGAAGTTGCCCAATGATCAGATGACTTTCACAGTGATTTTCTTCATCAAACTTGGTACACATGATCCTTATAACATATTAAGACTATTAGAAACAAGAATGACCAAAAAATTTGGGATTAAGGCCTCTGAAACCAAAACCCTAATTTTAGGTCATCTGTGTAGGAAATCTTCAGTTTGCCTCTATGCCTTTGCCATGCTTTGTGATCCCTTGACTTTTATGAACTTTGGGGAGCATATTATGATCATGAAACACACATGGACCCTCTTGGAAAGCTTCAAGACCATTGGGATGGCTCAGATCACTTCTTGGATTGCTCAGATCACAAACCCTAGATGTAGATGAAATGAACTATGCAGTGGGATATGATATGCTTATGCTAATGCAAAAAAATGAAAGATCACAAGCCATGGTGTGAGAAAAAGTGAGGGAAATTTTGGGGTGTTTACATCTTCCCCTATTCAAGCATGAGTTAGCTGTGCAAGATTTAAGCACCTGGCTTAACAGACAAACAAGATAACTTGTGGTTGAATACCAAAGACAGTCCGAAATTTGCACTCGTTGGGGAGAGGAAGAAAAGGGATATAAATTGTAAAAGATAGTATAATATGTTTATTAAGTGAAAGCGATGGAGGAAGACCATCGAGCAGAGGACGACTGCTGGGGGTAAAACGGTAAGTAAAGCAATGACAGGGACGAGCATCATGCTGGGGAATAAAGAAACCGTGACGGGGACGGCCATCGGGAAAAGTGATGAAGAATGATCATCAAAAAGAGAAAATACCAAGACGGGGACGACCATCGGGTAAAGACATAAGACTCTCTGTGGATTTGAAGAAGTGAAAAAAGCACTGATGGGGACGATCATCAGGTTGGAAAGTAAATAAACCGCGACGGGGACGGCCATCGGGTAACAAATTAAATGAAACAATGATGAGGGACTGTCATCAAAAGGTGAAGGACGATCACCTAGCGGGGGACGACCTTCTCTTTATCACGACATATGTCAAATGCCGGATAGAAAAGATCAACGATGGGGACGGCCATCGGATAAGCATGATGAAGGACGATCATCAAGAGGTGAAGAACGATCACCTAGTAGGGTACGACTGCTCTTTGGGGATTACCTCGACATAGGACGAATGTCAGATAACAAAAATCAACGATGGGGACAACCATCGGATAAATGATGAGGGATGGTCATCATATGGTGAAGGAAGATCACCTAGCAGGGGACAGCTGCTAAAAAAGATATCGCGACATAGGACGAATGCCGGATAGAAGGTTCCAACAATGGGGACTCCACTGGAGAAAGGATGAGGGACGGTCATCCAAAGGTGAAGGACGATCACCTGGCAGGGGACGGCTGCCAAAAAATATCACGACATAGGACGAATGTCGGATAGAAAAAAATATTTTGTTTATGTGGGGATGTAAACACGGACGAGTGCTTATGCCTTAAAATAAAAGGTATAAGTGTTTGACGGTGTGTATAGACTAAAGATGCGGACGAGCATCCTTAGGACCACGATACAGACGAGTATCGATAGAAGCAAACACTGACACATGTTTAAGGGTGATGATACAGACGAGTATCAATCGGTTAAGCAAGGAATACAGACGAGTGTTGATATGTTGAGAAGGTGATATATACAAGATACAGACGAGTATCAAAGACTTCTGTATAAGTATGTACAAGTATTGATCTGCTAGTGAAGTATGTGCAAGACACGGACGAGTGTCAAAAAGGGATTGAGCAAGGGACACAGACGAGTGTTTGACTTGCTGGGGAAGCATGACATGGGCGAGTGTCAAAAAAGAATATGTACAAGTTAGGAACAAGTGTTTGAGAATTATATATAAGTAAGTTACGGACGAATACCAAAGGGATTATGGCGACTTCCCTGGGAAAGATGACACGGATGAGTGTCGAATAACAAAGGGATTATGAACAGGCATTTGTACTTTAGAGTGCAAAGGGGATGTCTTGTCTTTTATCTGCAGGGGATATGAGTTTTATATATTGCTAATGAAGTGATATTGATATTTGCAGGTGATGGGCTCGAACCTGGCTTATGATCATGCAAATGTTTGATTTTTTCCGTAATGCTCCGTATTAGACAGAATGCTACGCTTAGTTTGGGGAAAATGATATGAATGCTATGATTATGCAAATGAGACAACCGATCCGAGATCCGGATTTTGCGGGGAGAGAGATCTCTGGTTTATCTGTCTGGCGGGAGAACTCCGCTGGGGATGAGGAAGTTTCAGCAACTCCGTTGGGGCAGTATTTCAGGCATTGCTCTACTGGGGAGAAAATGACAGCTCTGACGGGGTATAGAATGTTCCTGACTACTTTGCTGGGGAAAATCCGTCAGGCATCGCTCGGGAGATCCTGCTTGGGGAGGATATAAATTCTGGGAAGTAATCCGTTGCCACTCCTTCGTCCCAGCGATATGCTGAGGATTGATGAATTCCTTAAGGGATCCTCTGGGGGATAAAAAATTTGCGAGGAAATACTTCTTGTCAAGGAGTCCTGCTGATGATGTGATTGTTGGCTTGGCTGGGGAATAATACTTGATTTGCCCCATGTTGTGAAATATTGTCTACCTTGAGTACCTGCAACCTGTTAAGACAAAGGAAAACGCACAAGTATCCCGAGGTATCCTCAACTGGATTCCGTCATAGGAGTTAGATTAGCTTAAGAATTCATATTTCCTGCAAGCATTGTAATGGCCTATATGTTTCCATACAAATGTTGTATTACAAACTCTGGACATTTTGCAAACAAAAACAAGAGACAAAAGCAAAGTGTGACTGAATATTTTGATTTTATTGATTTGTGTGCCCTGAATAGGAAAGTACAGTCAAAGAAGCGAATCCCCTAAAAGGAGAAGATTTCTGTAAATTGAGAAAATAAAAGTGTTGGCAATAATTGAATTTGACGCTCCAGTGACATTCCTTTGCTATGACCTGTATGACCTTGACGTTCTTCTTATCTTGCTTTCTGAAGAAGGTTGATTCTGACCGACTCTTTATCCTTTCGATGCTTGCCATGTTGTGAGCGATGCAGACGAATTCAAAAATGCAGTTATTCGATTATTCCCTGATTTTGTGTGGATCGCCCTTTCGGGTTTTCAATCCGTCGGGATACCCATTTTTGCCTGAGCTATCCGATGTGGCTTTTCAACTCAGCGGGTGTATATATTTTCTTTTTCCCTTATTTTTGCCCGAGTCTTTTATTCTGTTTTTGACTCGTCGGGATGCCCTAATTTTGCATGGACTTACATTCTGTTTTTATGTCCAGCGGGTCATTTTATGCGAAGTATTTTTTAACTGCATCTGAATTCATAGGAGATAGGAAGTCCTCGCCATCCATAGTAGTGAGCATCAGCGCTCCACCAGAGAAAACTATCTTTACTATGAATGGGCCTTCATAGTTTGGCGTCCATTTGCCCCTATGGTCCGTATGTGGAGGAAGAAGTCTTTTCAAAACAAGCTCTCCCACCTGGTATTCCCAAGGTCTGACTTTCTGATTTAAGGCTTTCTTCATTTGCTTTTGATATAACTGCCTATGACAGATGGCTACTAATCTCTTTTCTTCAATCAGATTCAGTTGATTGTATCGAGACCGGACCCATTCTGCTTCATCCAGTTTCACATCCATCATTACCCGTAAGGAGGGTAGCTCAACTTCAACATGTAGGAAAACTTCCATACCATACACAACCTGATAAGGTGTTACCCCGGTAGATGTTCTGATAGAGGTTCGGTACCCATGCAAGGAAAATGGTAGCATTTCGTGACAGTCTTTGTAGGTGACTACCATCTTCTGCACAATCTTCTTGATGTTCTTGTTAGAGGCCTCAACAACTTCATTCATCTTTGGCCTGTAAGGAGAAGAGTTGTGATGTTCAATTTTGAAGTCCCGGCAAAGCTCTGCCATCATCTTGTTGTTCGAATTGGAACCATTATCAGTAATGATTCACTCGGGAACCCCATATCGACAGATGATATCCCTTTTCAGAAATCGATCCACCACTTGCCTGGTGACATTGGCATCCATTGTGATCCAATAGTAACCCGATCTTAACAACTTCTTTTCCATTGCGTGTCTTCCGGCATGGGTACCGAAAGAACCTCCATGTACTTCGTGCATTAGTAGGTCTGCTTCCTTCTTGTCAACACATCTGAGCAGGACCATGTCGAAGGTTCGCTTGTACAAAGAACCATCAGTATTGAGGAAGAAAATGTCGGCTAGCCTTCTTAATGTCTTCTTATCATTCGATGATGCCCCAGGTGGGTATGTCTGATTCTCCAAGAAGCATTTGATGTCATGGTACCAAGGCTTGTTATCGGTGACAATGTCCATAGAGAATACATATGCTGGTCTGTCCAGTCTGGATACTAAAATCTGAGGCACATAATTAGCAATTTGTACTTTAATCATGGATGAAATGGAAGCCAAAGTGTCTGCAAACTGATTCTCATCTCGAGGGATGTATTCTAGCTTAACTGTTGTGAAGAAGGTCAACAATCTCTTCGTATAGTCATGGTAGGGAATCAGATGCTCCTAATGAGTGTACCACTTGGCGTTAGTCTGGTTGATTACCAAAGCTGAATCTCCGAATACATTCAAGGTTTTGATCCTGAGGTCAATGTCTTCCTCAAGACCCATGATACAAGCTTCGTATTCTGTTTCGTTGTTAGTGCAAGCAAAGGTGAGTTTTTCTGAGAAAGGCATATGGACTCCCTTGGGTGTGATAAGTACTACACCAACCCCACAACCGTTGCAATTAACTGCCCCATTAAACATCATAGTCCATGCTTCTTCTGGGTCAGGCCCTTCAGTATGAACTGGCTCTTCAAAATCTTTTGCTTTTAGGAACATTATGTCTTCGTCAGGGAAGTCAAATCTCATAGGCTGGTGTCGCTCCCTGGATTTCCATCATGGTACAAACGCGAAAGTGGCGCGGAAAAGGTTAGAGTCGCCAGCCAGACATTTGTATCCCGAAGGAACGGGAATGGTAATGCTGCACAAACTAGAAGAAAATAAAAGGAAGGACACAGGTCCTCCGAACCAAAGAGACTGGGTTCGGGAGTCAGTTACGACCTGGGAAGGTATTAGCACCCCAGATCGTCTGTCGTACCCGACGGGATCCATGCTTACAAAGAAACTGTTTCAAAAGGTGAAGAAATGAAAGTTTTTGCCAAAGAAAGGAACTGAACTGGATAAGAAAAGAAAAGAAAGGGGGAAATGTAGAGAAAATAAAAGAGTGTGCTCGAACGGGCCCTACCCCGCTACCTACGTACCTCATTTGGACAATGAGGATCAGAGTCTCCGTAGTTCCCCTAACTAGGGGTGAAAAAGATTGCTTGTGTCTTAAGGCTTGAACTGCCTATGTTAATGCTCAAGTGTTGCAGGCTCGGACGGCGAGTGCATTACCGTCTTGCAAAGTGACAAGAAGTGGCAAGTTCGTACGTAAAGAGTGAATGAGGTGAGAAGAGAATTCCCGGAGGAAAGACGCTTATTGTTTGTTTGTGTTTTTTTTAGAAGTCTTTTATGAGTGTGGCACAAGGAAGTGAAAGTAAAGCCTTTTCTAAGGACATGTCCTTATTACCACATCCCAAGATAGAATGAGTAACAAGTCCACCAAGAATGAAGAAGATCCTCAAACTTGTTTCCTAAGATTAGGATTAAAATTCACTAACTTGTTTGCATTATTAAGTGTTTTGATGGATTAAAGTAAAGAAGTGTCTTTTATGCTTTTCTTTGAGAGGGTGACAAAAGGGGGAAAATCACCTCAACTGTTATTAATGCTTTTTATGATTTGTATGAAGATGAGAAAGAGAGAGCACCAAAGGATCTCAAAGGTAAAATCTAATGGGGGACTAAAAACTCCTAATGTTATCATGCATGGGAGTCCTAAGTTAGTGTTGTTTGAAATCTATCCTAAGAAAGAGGAAGAACTAAAGAAGAAGAAAAAGAAGAAAAAGAAGAAAAAGAAAGAAGCAGAAAATCAACTTACTTCCCCTAAAGAAAGTTAAGTTGTTTTCTAAAAGGGATGGAAAGAAACTAAGCAAGTGATGGAATAAGGCACATCTTAAACACAAATGAGAAAGCATATTGAAAGAAGAAGAGAAAAGAGTTGGAGATGTGGGAGTCTCATCCACACCTCTCACTTACCAAAGCCCCTGAAATGGTTATAAGCATAAACAAGTGGTAAGACAAAAGCAAGTAGGAACAAAGGAGATGCAAATGAGCAAAAGATCAACCTTAAACATCACAACCAGAGTTGAAGTGTCACCCTAAAGTGCCAAGATCAAGCATACAACATAAGATGAGGAGTGGATCAATCAAATCACAATAAACCCACACAAGCCATCATGGAAGAGACAAAAGCAAACATGGAGTAGAAAGGATCACACCAGATACACATGCTTCACAATCATCAAAACCAGAACCATATCATCATAAGAATGTGAATAAACAACTCAAAAGCCCAAGGAAAATATCATACAAGTTCAATCATGAACATCACAAGAAGGAGAAGTGAAGTGGACATGTGCATAAGTGTAAGAACAAACAAATGATTATCCAATCAAAGCATAAACATCACTTGAAACCAGGAGCCTAATCATGCCAAGATGTGGCTAGGAAACAATATTAAACATGGGGAAGAAGCATAAAAACTCAAACATAAGCAACATGGAGAGCAAATGAAGAAAAAAGGTGAAGTGAACATACATACTTTTGTGAGAAACTTCAAAGACAAAGACTTCAAAGCAAGTCAAGATGCAAACATCATACAAGGACCAGGGACTCATACTCATGCAAAAGGGACCCTAAACAACCTATAGGAGTTGACACAAGTGCTATCCTAGCTTAAGAACTAAGCATGCCAACAAGAAGAAGCAAAACTAAAGCAATCTCATAAGAAAATTCAAATCAAATCAAAGACTCATGCAAAAATTATGAAAATCAGCACAAGTATTCGTTAACCAAGTGATATCATCATGTCAAAAAGCCAAAGTTAGAATCAATAGGTAACTAGGCTAAAGGACCTCAAAAACACTCATTAGGGTTTTAAAACTTCACACAAAAGTCAACTATCCAAAATATTCACACAAGCTTCCAAAAATCAGAAGAAAAATCATCCATAAACTACACTCTAGCATGAATCAAATGCAAAAAGAACCAAGTCAAAATCAAATTGATGCTCAAGATATAAATTCTACAAGTCAACATTCATTTAACGTGGATTAAAAACAATTAATAAAAGAGGGACTTAATTCCTACGTGGAAATTAAAAATAAATGAAAAATAAAAATATCAAAAATTAGAGAAAATTAAAAGGATTAGTCATGAATTAATTTGGAATTTTTGGATACATTTTACTATTTTTAAGAATTAAAAACCAACCTGAAAATAAAATGAAAATAAAATAAAAACCAATGAACCAGGGGTGAGAATAGCAAGGGAATTCAGTTAATTCAATTGGGCTAAAAAATGAGAGGGGTGCGAATAGCACCTGAGGCCCATAGGTCCTGCGTAGGTTCATGAATATTACAATGGAAATTCAAATAAATCTAGAAAAAACACAAGCCAATGGATTGAAACAACGCATAGGATCAAGTCAAACGCTGAAGCCAAGTCAAACAAATCAACCAATCCGTGTGTGTGTACCATAACTATGGTGTAGTGGCAAACATGTGGCATTATTGTGAAATCAGAAAACACGTGAGGGAGAGTCTCTCTTTTTAATGTGCTGGCACAACATCCACCCTCCAAACAACAAATCCAACGCTCACAACATCATCTTCTTCGTTCAACCTATTTCCAGAATCCGGTGACCGGAGCCCTAGCTCCGGCACCAGAAAATTCATCCTCAAGAACAAAAACATACAGAAATGGATCCAACTCTCCAGATCACACAAATCAATCATGCTGAACTTAAATATGCACTTGGATTTTCAAATAGATAAATGAATCAAACAAATAGAACGCAAACAGTTTTATGTATCAAACTTCAAATCCACCATACATGCTCAATATTCATCTATTTCTAAATCTAAATAGATCAGAATCATCAGCGAGACATACAGATCACAATGCATACAAACAAAAACATTTCCAGATCCATGAATTCGAAGCTTACCTGAAAGTTGCAACTCTCACAGCTACAGATCAACCTCTTTTGATCTCTCTTTGCAAAATAAATGCAAGAGAGAGCTTGAAACTGCTTAGATCTTGAGATTCAACTACAACTGCACTTGAACTGCACCTTGTGAAATCCTTATATTTAGCTTTGAATTGATGGTGGATTTGTGATCCTGAAAGCTCAAGGATGAAGAATATGTGATTTGTTTTGGCAATGAGTGAGTGTGTGGAGAGATTCGAAGAGAAAAGCTTAGAGTGCAAGAACTTGAGAGTGGTGAAATGGTGGTGATCCCTCTACAAATGAAAATCCTAGCTGTTTATATATGACACCAATGTTCAATGCTGAGAGCATGAAGATAAATGCACGTGAGATTAGTGTGAATGGAATGAATTTACAAATTTGCAAGAGTGGTGTGATATCATGCTTGGCTCGTGCACTTCCCTTTCTCCTCTCACATGCTGATCATGCTTGATCCTCCAATCCATAAGTGGCTTAATCCTGACCCTTGGATACTTGAGTCATGCATTGTGTATGATCTTGCATTTTGTGAAATATCTCTTAGTCCATGCACGAATTCTTGGGATTCCTCGGGAAAACTTGCTTGTTATTAATTTTTATTGAGTGTGATGACCAGCATTAGTGTTTTAGAAGCCTTGAAAATGCATTACAAACCCTTTTGCAAAGAGTGGAAACTTGAGAATGTGGAAAAAACCTAAAAAAGGATGAATTTCGATTGGCCATATCTTTTGAACCCTGAAGGCTATGAAAATGCACTTGTACTTTTTAAAAATGGGAGACCATACTCTACAACTTTCATGTTCAATGGAAGTTCATTTGAGGTCATCTTGGCCATGAAAGAATGGTTTGAAGATTAGGGCAAAAACTTGCCAAAAATAGTAACTTCCATTATAAGCCATATGCCAAAAATGGAAATTTCCACAAAACCCCTTGATTCTTGATCTTTGACTTTGCCAATCCTCTTATAGGACCTTAAGGACACCCCTTGGCTTGAAAAATGGGGTTGTAACCCTTGAATTACCATAGTTGACTTTTCAAATAATCAGTCTGACCAATTTCTTCTTATGCAAGCAACTGATGAAATAACTGCCTTCCTCAATGAATTTTCTCACCAAACTTCATCCATAGCCTTCTCATATCATATGGAGGACTTTTCCCACATTAAATGGCCAAAGTCACAAAGAATCCTTGCTTGAAAAGAAACCCTAATTTGAGGATCATTTGTGTAAGAGCTTTCCCTTCCTTGATTCATCTGATAATCTCCCAAACCCTTGGGCTCTTGTAAAAGATCTTGTGCTTGTATAAGACATAATAACACCTGGTGAGACTTGGCCAAGGTAACTTAACCTCTTGCTTTGACTTGTAAGGATTTAAATGTACCATTGATTGATCATATGCCCAATGCTAGAACATGAGAATGTTATGCTTCATTTTTCTATACAAAGATGCTAAAAATATGCCATGCTTATGATGATTATAATGATTATGACATGAAGATGATGGTAAAGACAAGAGGGAAAATTTAGGGTGTTACAACTGCCCCTATTCAAGCAACAGTTAATCTGAAAAGGACGGTAGCACGTGCTATCGACCGTTCAAGATAAACTGCTGTTGAATACCAAGAAGACCTGAAATTTGCACTCTACTGAAGAATGCAAGCAATGGGAAATAAACCCAACCAAATGACGCTTTGGAGACCGGATCGGGGAGACAGCATACGAGCTCTTTCCAACCTGAATTGTTACTTCAGATAGAAAAAACCAGACAAACGAGTCTTCCTCGAACAAACCTATTACGCCAGGTGCTGGACATACGAGCCCTCTTCAAATAAACCTGTTACTCCAGGTGCTGGACATACGAGCCCTCATACATTTTGCAATATATGACCTGAAACAGATGAACTTCCTTCAGATAAACCTGTTACGCCAGGACCGGTGATGCACTTAAGTCCGTGGGATAGACATATATAATCAGGATAGACGCACCCTCTTCATATATTATCCGTGGATATATGGTCTAAGACAAACAAGTCTTCTTTGAGCAAACCATTTACGCCAGGTGCTGGACATACGAGCCCCCTTCACAAATCTTGCGTATATAAGTGGTACTTGAGATAGACGAACCTCCTTTGAATATACCTGTTACGCCAGGACCGGTATCCATTTTGACGTTTAATCCCACCATCAGGACTTCAAACCTCTTCAATACTGACGAGTATCGGATGATCATCAAAAGAACACAGACGAGTGCCATAAGTAAAAAATACAAACGAATATCAGACGATGATCTAAGAAACATAGACGAGCGCTTTGAGCAAGGATACATGCGAATATCAGTCACTAGTACAGACGAATACCAGAAATCCAACACAGACAAGCATTTGGGAATAGCAATACAGACGAGTATTGGGGTAACTATCAAATCAAAACATATGGATATAAACCAACACATATGAGTGTGAAGGACGATACATACGAGCATCCAAGCAATGCAGACGAGCTTTGGAGTCATGCATACGAGCTTCAACCCGATATCAAACGCAGATGAGTGCTGGGGAATGCATACAAGCATCAATAAACTATCCAATACAGATATCAAACACAGACGAGTGCTGGGGAGTGCATACGAGCATCAAACAAATGCCTGATTGGAAGTAAGAATCACAACTCTGCAGGGGAGAACCAGGCCAAGAGACTTTGACACTTAACTCTGGTTAGGGGGATGAATAACTGTTTGTATCATCACTTTGGTCAAAAATAAATTGGCAATTTCTCTGGGGAATATTTCAATGACATGAGTGAATCCCAAACATGAACTCTGTGGGGAAATCAGGCGTTCAGCTGCCTGCTGAGAATACTTCACTTGTGGAAAGATAATTCGCTTGGGGATAAAAGTTGTTCCATTAGCCTTGGAGTTCAGATGGGGATGACACCTGCTCTAACTCAGCTGAAGAACATTCTCTTCTTGGGGGAGATATGACATCATCCTGCAAAACCTGCAACAACAGTATACACACATGTGCCACAGGGACTTGCATGGTATGATCTTATCATCCATTGTCACCCGACACTCAAAGATAGTTTTAAAATGTTTCCCTGCAATGTCATTTTAGAAAATAACCGTGTTTATAATGCAATGTTCTTTTTTGTCAAAAACTCAGGACATTTTTGCAAACAAAATAAACAAAACACAACACAGCTTTTGATTGAATATTCATTTATTGATGAGCCTCTGCATAGGCAAAGTTTTATATCAGGAAGCAACTACCTAAAAAGAGGTAGCTACCATAAAATTGTGAAAAGAAACTATCCTAATGGCAATGTACACGACATTCCAATGAATTTGCTTCCTGCTATGACCAACATGTCTTCAAGAATTTCTACTCTTGCCTTTGCTTTCTAAAGAAGAAGAGAGGACTGATTCCTACTCTCCTAGTATTGTCAGATTGTCTGAAACGGTAAATTGGTTCAGATTACTCGGATCGCAGTTGTTCGCTTATTCCCTTGTTTTGCATGGATCGCCCTCTCGGGTTTTCAATCCATCGGGATACCCTTTTTTGCCTGAGCTGTCCGATGCGGCTTTTCAACTCAGCGGGTGTATATTTTTTCATTTATTTTCCCTAACTTTTTCCCGAGCTTTTTTATTCTGTTTTTTAGCTCACCGGGATGCCCTTTTCTTGCCTGGACTTTAATTCTGTTTTTGTGTCCAGCGGGTCTTTTTATGAGAAGTATTTTTTTAACTGCATCCGAGTTAACAGGGGATTGGAAATCTTCTCCATCCATAGTAGTGAGCATCAGTGCCTCACCCGAGAAAATATTCTTCACTATGAATGGGCCTTCGTAGTTTGGGGTCCACTTGCCCCTGTGATCTGAACCTGGAGGGACAATCCTTTTGAGCACAAGCTCGCCTACTTGATACTCTCTAGTACGCACTTGTTGGTCGAATGCTCGCTTCATTCTCCTCTGATAAAGCTGACCATGACAGAGAGCCACTAATCTCTTTTCCTCAATTAGGCACAACTGATTGTATCGGGCACATACCCACTCAACCTCATCAAGCTTCACGTCCATCATCACACGCAATGAAGGAATTTCCACCTCAATAGGCAAGACTGCTTCCATGCCATACACCAATGAGAAAGGAGTTGCCCCAGTTGACGTCCTAACGACGTTCGGTACCCATGCAACAC
This sequence comes from Lathyrus aphaca, assembly GCA_963966055.1. Lineage (NCBI taxonomy): Eukaryota > Viridiplantae > Streptophyta > Magnoliopsida > Fabales > Fabaceae > Lathyrus > Lathyrus aphaca. The sequence continues at coordinate 171,768,558 of OZ014523.1, forward strand.
AAACGGTAACATCTCATGCCAATCTTTGTAAGTGACAACCATCTTCTGCACAATCTTCTTAATATTCTTATTAGCTGCCTCCACCGCACCATTCATCTTTGGTCGGTAGGGAGAAGAATTGTGATGTTGAATTTGGAAATCCCGGCATAGTTCGGCCATCATCTTATTGTTCAGATTGGAACCATTATCAATAATGATTCACTCGGGTACTCTATATCTGCAAATGATGTCTCTTTTTAGAAATCTGGCTACCACTTGGCGAGTGACATTAGAATATGAGGCTGCTTCAACCCACTTGGTGAAATAATCAATTGCAACCAAAATGAAACGATGACCATTTGAAGCAGTAGGCTCTATCTTTCCGATCATGTCAATGCCCCAGATAGAGAAAGGCCAAGGAGATGACATGACGTTGAGCGGTCTAGGAGGAACATGCACCTTGTCTACATATATCTGGCACTTGTGGCCTTTACGGGCGTACGAACAACAGTCTACATCCATTGTTAGCCAATAGTACCCCGACCTCAACAATTTATTAGCCATTGCATGTCCTCCTGTATGAGTATCGAAAGACCCCTCATGGACCTCCTGCATTAACAAGTCTGCTTCGTGTCTATCCATGCATCTGAGCAAAACCATGTCAAAGTTCCTCTTATATAGAACTCCGACTGCGTTTAAGAAGAAACTAGCAGCAAGCCGTCTCAAGGTCTTCTTGTCGTTGGATGATGCTCCAGCTGGGTATTCTTGTTTTTCCAGGAAGAGCTTGATATCGAAATACCAAGGTTTCTCGTCAGACACCGCTTCTACAGAGAAAGCATAAGCTGGTGTGTCAAGTCTGGAAACGTCAATCCTGGGTACATAGTTCCAACACAAGACTTTGATGGACGGAGAAAGAGTAGCCAATGCATCGGAGAATTGATTCTCATCTCGTGGTATATACTGCAGCTTAACTGTTGTGAAGAACGTCAACAATCTTCTAGCATAATCCCTATAAGGGATTAAGTGTTCTTGATGTGTATACCACTTGCCGGTAATCTGATTGATAACAAGGGCTGAATCTCCGAATATATCAAGGGTCTTAATCTGAAGATTAATAGCCTCCTCTATTCCCATTATGCACACCTCGTATTCCGCTTCATTGTTGGTGCAACCAAAAGTAATTCTGGCAGCGAAGGGAAAGTGAACACCTTCAGGAGTGATAAGAACAACACCAACTCCACGTCTGTTGATATTGACTGCCCCATCAAACATCAGCTTCCATTGGGATTCAGAGTCTGGACCCTCCTCCGGAAGTGGTTGTTGCGCAAGATATTCCGACAATACACTTCCTTTGATGGCTTTCTGGGAAGTATATTGTATATCATACACTGTTAAGATCATTTTCCACCTTGCAACCCTTCCTGTTAATGCTGGTTTCTCAAAAATATACTTGACAGGGTCCATTTTTGAGATTAGCAACGTGGTGTGGGCAACATGTACTGTCTTAGTCGGCGAGCAGCCCATGCCAAAGTGCAATAAGTTTTCTCGAGCAGCGAATAACGGGATTTACAGTCAGTAAACTTTTTGCTGAGGTAGTAAATTGCCTGCTCTTTTCGACCAGACTTGTCATGTTGGCCTAGGACACACCCCATCGACCCCTCTAACACATTCAAGTACATGATAAGTGGTCTTCCTGGAAATGGAGGCTCCTGCAAATATTCTTTTATCTTTTCGAAGGCTCTTTGACAGTCCTCATTCCACCCGACCGTTTGTTCTTTTCTCAACAGTTTGAATATTGGCTCGCACGTGGCCGTTAGATGAGATATAAATCGAGAAATGTAGTTCAACCTCCCTAAAAACCCACGCATTTCTTTTTCTGTTTTTGGTGCAGGCATCTCTTGTATTGCTTTTACTTTTGCAGGATCTACCTCGATTCCTTTCTGGCTAACAATAAAACCCAGCAATTTACCGGAACGCACTCCGAAAGAGCACTTGTTTGGATTCAACCTTAATCTGTACTTTATCAACCTATCAAATAGCTTTTTGAGATTGACCAAATGCTCCTCTTCATCCCGAGATTTGGAAATCATATCGTCCACATAGCATTCAATTTCTTTGTGTATCATATCATGGAACAATGTTACCATAGCCTGTTGATACGTTGCCCCTGCATTCTTCAACCCAAAGGGCATGACCTTATAACAGAATGTACCCCACGGTGTAATGAACATCGTTTTCTCCATGTCTTCCAGTGCCTTCTTGATCTGATTATACCCGGAGAAGCCATCCATGAAAGAAAATACCGAGAACTGAGCGGTGTTATCTACCAGCACATCAATGTGAAGTAATGGAAAGTCATCCTTTGGACTTGCTCTGTTTAGATCCCGATAATCAACGTACATCCGAACCTAGCCGTCTTTCTTTGGTACAGGCACAATGTTAGCTACCAAGGGTGGGTAACTAGTTACAGCAAAGAACCTGGCATCCCACTGCTTTTGAACTTCCTCCTTGATCTTCATTTCCATGTCAGGGAGAGTTCTTCTCAACTTTTGTTTTACCGGAGGACAGTTTTCTCTTAATGGCAACTTGTGTACAACAATGTCAGTATTTAATCCCGGCATATCTTGATACGACCAGACAAAGATGTCCACATATTCACGAAGCATACCAATCAACTCCTTCTTCACCTCGGCTTGCAGATTATCCCCAATCTTTATCTCTTTCTTTACATCTTCAGTACCGATGTTGATTGTCTCTACTTCTTCCTGGTGAGGCTGAATAACGCTTTCCTCCTGCTTCAGTAACCTAGCCAATTTTTCCGGGAGTTCGCAGTCTTCCTCAACCCCTTCATCATCTTGGTAGATAGGATTGTTGAAGTCATGCATAGTCATAGCAGGAACGTTGTCACAGGAATCCGAATGATCAACACTGCACAATTGATGTGCTTATTTTAGAATCAGGATTTTTCTTCAATGGAGACACAAACACATAAAAACATAGGAAAAAGAAAAACATTTCCATTTTGTTTCTGTGAAAAATTTTAAAAGAAAGAAAAAGAACACCATTGTTTGAAAAAAAATACTTTATTTCATGGAAAAAGGTAAATGCATTAAAAGCATGGTGGCCCTACAAATGGATCCATGCACCTTAGGCAGAGTGCAGGATTTGACATGCAGTATGATAAAATGGAAACAAAGAAAATTACTTTGACTACCAAGTAACTTGAACAAAATCTTCAGCAGACCAGTTCTGGAGCTCCTCCCCAGGTGCACATAGGTGAATCCAACTATCCCAGTCACAGTCATTATCCCCATCTTCACTTCTTGCACAAATGTTGTTGTAATCGAGCATTCAAGCACTTGTGAATGTTATGGACTTACTACCCTGAAACCAGTTGGACCCATCAGGTTGGTAACCAAGACCGAACTTGTCATCCTTCTTTTCCATCTCTAGCAACTTGCCCCAGCCTTGCGCATTTCCGGATTGGACTACTTCTTTGGCTTTCTTGTAGGAATAAATAGGAGTCCCTTCCTTTCCATTGCTCTGGACTGCAGCCACCGGAGATAAAGTACTAACATTAACTGTCTCGAAAGCCTGGAAAAGTGTTTCATGAATCTCCCCGTCCATTTCCACGTACTTGAAAGTCGACATATGACTCACGAAAATATCCTCTTTACCACATACAGTAACAACCTGGCCATCTACCACATACTTCAGCTTCTGATGCAACGTGGATGTTACCGCGCCAGCAGCGTGAATCCAATGATGCCCCAGTGACAGCTATAAGTAGGTTGAATATCCATACCATAGAAAGTACTCTTGAATACCTGAGACCCAATCTTCACAGGTAACTCTACCTCCCCGAACACAGACCTCCGGGATCCGTCAAAGGCTTTTACAATCAAATCACTGGGTCGTAAGACAATACCCTTAACATTCAACTTCATTAGGTCCTTCTTAGGAAGCACATTAAGAGAAGAGCCTGTTTCTACCAAGACATGTGATAGAACAACACCCATACACTCCATGGTGATGTGTAGGGCCTTGTTGTGATTGCGTCCTTCAGAAGTGAGATCTCTATCCGTGAATCCCAACCCATGGCTAGCGTTCACACTAGCTACTATGACTTCCAACTGGTTAACAGTTATCTCCTGTGGTACATATTCCATTTGTAACACTTTCAGCAGAGCTTCCTGGTGAGCCTGAGAACACATTAACAAGGACAAAATAGATATCTTGGACAGAGTTTGATTCAGCTGTTCAACCACTTTATAGTCGCTTTTCTTAATTATCCTCATGAACTCTTCAACTTCTTTTTCAAAAGTGCCTTGACTAGGAGCAAGAGCTGTCACCTCTTCAGTTGCTATCTGCTTACCATTAGCTTTTGCAGCAACCTCAGCTTCGGGATCACCTCTAAGAGCTTGAGGGGCAAAGAGACGCCCACTCCTTGTAAATCCACCAACTCCTCCGACATTCACCACAGTCGGGTCAATTGTTACTGTTTTATTCTCCACCTTCTGACCATCTACATACACGTCCGAGCCATAGTGCCAGGAAATGGCCTTGTCATCAGTATAAGGGATTGGTCCCGGAACAATAATGGTAACAGGACTCACTTCTGGAACATAGATAGTCACAGGTTCTCTCCGGACAGGAACTTCAGCAGAATCAAAATAAATTTTTATGGTAGACACACAATTGCTTCTATCATCAATCTTATCAAACTGTAGAGACCCCTCGTCAATCAAACACTGCAGCCCAAATTTCAAATCCCAACAACCATTAACTGAATTCAAACACTCCTCACAGTCGTAACCACACCCTGGAAATACTTGCCCTTTCAGCAATCTATCTTTCACGACCAGCAACGAAGTCTTCACTTCATCCACATTCAAGATCAAGTTTAACCTCTCACCGCTATCAACAACATTTATCCTGGCCCCTCCTTGATTTGGAATGGGGTTTGATGTAACATTTGGAGGCGGTGCGAAGTTAATCGCCTTTGAGTCAATCAAGTCCTGGACCTTATGTTGTAATGCCCTACACTTCTCTGTTGAGTGCCCGGGAGCTCCTGAATGAAATTTGCATCTTGCATTAGCATCATACCCCATTGGAAGCTCTCCAGGTGTTGTGGTCCCAATGTCCTCAACTGAACCAAGTTCAAATCTAACAATCTTTGAAGTAGTGTCGTGTATGTCATTGGGATGGCTTCAAGCACCCTGTTAGCTGGATGAGCTTGTCTCTGTTGATAGGGTCTTTGCTGATAGTTATTGTGTTGTGGCTGCTGTTGTTGTTACTATTGTTGCTGGGTTTGTTGCACATGACTTGATGGAATAGTGATAGCTGCAACTTGCTCATAGGGTCCTATGTATCCCCGACCCCGACATCGGCCGTACACAACATTATTTTCTCCTTCTCTTCTTCTTGGAGGTCCATTTAAAGCTTTTCGAACACCATTTGAGCTACCTACCCTAGTGTCTTGAATTTTCCCCATATTCAGAAGAGTTTCAACCCTCTCTCCCGCTATCACGATATCATTAAACTTTGTTTTTGAACAAGATGCCAGCCTCTCAATAAACACACCCTGCAGTGTTCCCATGAACATGTCCTCTATTTCATTTTCCAACAAGAGAGGTTGCACCCTAGCAGCAAGTTGACGCCACCTCTGAGCATACTCTTTGAACCCTTCTTTAGCATTCTGAGACATGGTCTGCAACTGGGTACGATTTGGAGCCATATCCAAATTATACTGATATTGTTTCACAAATTCCTCAGCTAAATCCTTCCAACTTCGAATATTAACCCTGCTTAGCTTCATGTACCACTCTAAGGAAGCTCCTACAAGACTATCCTGGAAGTAATATATCCACAGCTTCTCATCGTCCGTATGTGCAGCAATCCTTCCCACAAAAGACTAGAGGTGAGTTTTTGGGCAAGCCGTGCCGTTATACTTATCAAAAGTAGGGACCTTGAACTTGTAGGGAATTCTCACCCCTGGCACCAAGCCCAAGTCAGTGATATCAAACCCCAGAGAACTCTGAGATTGAATGGCACGAATCTGCTCAGCCATTTCTTCGAACCTTCTATTCATGTCAACTCCTTGGCCTTCTGCCTCGTCCAGCAAAGTGAATTGTTCATCTTGCCCATCCATCTGTAAATTATTCACTCCATCATTGACAATAGTGACCCCTGGTTGCACAACATGGATTTCAACGTTACGGGCGCCAACCCCGTTGCGATTACCTCCCTCTGTTGTCCCATTATTCCTGACTTGATTGTTTTCTACCATTTCGCGCAGGCGTTCTTGAGTTTGACCCATCCCAGCCATGAGGGTCATGAAGTTGTCCATTCTTGTCCTTAGGTCAGCCAGATCCGCTTGCATCTGATCCATTGCTCTCTCTCTGTTCACCTTTGTAGGGTATCTGTGCACCGTTGGCTGTTTCTGAACCTTCCTAGGAGCTATAGTGCCTGAAAGTGATATAAACATTAGAAAACTGATGAACTACCTGCAAAACAAACAAAAACGTTATATGCGATGCGATCTTCATGTTTTCATTATCAAGCCCCTATTGCCCCTAGTTCTGGTATCTCATGAGGAATCCAGATGGCTTTGGGAATCAACCTATTAATGATCCTCTCTTCCACTATTTTCCACACCATTTCCACAACCAAGCTTTGAAAAGGAAAAAATATAGCTCGAGGAACTTTGACAAAAGAAAGATGCAATAATATAAAGGCCCCAAGGCACACGCAACATCCCCGTAGGGTTTAAAGTTTTACATATCACAAAAATACAATGATTAAAATAGACCCCTACAACAATTCTGTAGGTGATCGGCAATACAAAGAAAAACTAGAACTCCAAGCTAAAAGAAGACTCTGGCTCTTCCCCCGTCTCTACTCGAGTTCTCTTCACATCTGTTGTTCTTCTAAGATCTGCCACCTCTTCTAGAGCCTCGTGCAGCTGCTGAGACACCTTCTGTTGCCTCATGTATCCCTGTTCTAACTCTTCTCCTTGAGCAACAATCTGCAGTTTGAACATCTCTTCTTTCTTCTGGTACTCTGTTTGATCTTGCTCTCTTTGACCACACACCCAAGTAAGAGATTTCCTAGCATCCCTGAGAGCCTTTTTATTTTTCTTAAATAATTCTTCTCTCTTGATGTCCATCAACCCTCTCCTCTAGAAGTAAGCCTCTCTTTCTGCTAACTCCTTGTCCTTAGCCTCTTGTTCTACCTGTACCTTTTGTAGCTTCTCTTCTATGGTCAACTTGGAGAGTGCTAACTGATGATGCAATCTAACCATTTCTGTGTGTTCCAACTTCACCTCTTTCAGCTGAGTTTCAAGCCTTTGATAATCTTCTAAAGGAACAGTGCTTGGTGCTACAGGAATCTGTGAAATTACTTCCTTTGGATAGAGGGGAAGCTCCAAAGAAAAAGGCAACAAAGTAATCTTGACACGCTTCTTTAACCATGATGCAAAAGGTTCATTCATATTGGGGTCTACGCTCCCAAACTCTTTTTTCCCTTTTTGAGTCCTGATATCCCAAGCTTGGAATACCTGGATGGCCATGTCAACATTCCCTTCAATAGGAAGATACAAAGATTCTCTCACATCCTCATCAGAAGGGGACTCTCTCAAAGGATATCCAAATTGCCTTCTTGCCAGAATTGGATTATAATTAATCATTCCTTTCCTACTAATCAAAGGGACATTAGGAAACCAGTTGCACTTTACAATCATTTCCTTTCCTAACACATCCCTATCATACCCCCAGCTGATATTACTTGCAGTCAATCCCATCATTCTTTGGGACCATTTCCATTCTCCCCTCAAATCCTTAAAGGGTCTCACTTTAGGCAACTGCCTAGTAAACCAGTTGGCAAACAGAGGCACACAACAACTTACATGACCTCCCTTCTTCTCATTCCTATAGTGAACCCTATAAGAGAAGTCACCTAACAAAGTAGGTGTAGGATTCCTTTTGAAGAAAATGGCAACATCCTCCAGACTTACCATTCCTTGGTCACTTGGAAAGATACGGATTCCATAAACCATCAAGGCCAAAAGTAAACTAAATTGTGCCCATTGATCATCTTGAGCATATACCAGAGCTTCCTGAATCAGCATATTGAGAGACAACCCCTTCCCTTTGCTACTCCTCAAGCTTTTCTCTACTTTTCTTAAAGGCAAGTGACACCTTTGAGCAATCTCCCTTTCCTGGAGTACTTTCTCTGAGTTGTAGTAAGGTTGTCTTCCACTAAGGGGAACATGCAGCAAACTAGCAATTTCTTCCAGTGTAGGTACTAAGATATAATATTGGAATACAAAACACCGTAATGGAGCCTCATAGAACTGAAGTAGAGTGGGGATGCTGTCCCTTTGGTCTTTTGTTGGCTTGTCCATATACCTGAGAATCTGCCCAAACCTAGCCCTGAAATCTCCTAAAATCTTATCATTCATCAGTCCCCTCAGCTGGTGTAGTTTCTTCACCTCTGGTTGTGGAAAGGTATAATGTGCATTATTCTTTTTGAGAATTGTGATGATGCTTGCCACCTGGATATGAGATATCAACAAATACCAGAAAAAGGTGTGCATATGTGACCTGAAAAATGAAAACACTAAGATGTTAAGGATGCTATGATATAATGCAGATGCAAATGCAAGGCAAGTATGATCAATCTGGGACTGTCTGGGTGCTGTCTGCAAGAGTCAAGTGATCTCAAACTACAAGTTCTCTGAATAACAGCCCATATACCCTTGAAGGAGTCACAAATATCCTCAGATCAAACTACCAAACCAACTAGATCAAGAACACCACAAATCACAAATGTCAGATCAACACATACAACTGTACTGGCAGTGGGTATGATGAGGTTAAAAGGGTTCCTGCAAACCTCTAAACCCCTCCCAATCTCACAGGTGTGCTCCGGGTCAAACATCACGGACTCTCAAAGCAGAATAGCAATAATACTTTCACCATTTCCGAGAAATGGCTCATGACCAAATCAGGGAATCGGTTTGGCATTATGTACTACTCAGGGAGGCCTCAGCTGAGTCTGGGAAAAACAAGCATCCCTTATAAGTCCCCACCTTCGAGCACTGAAATCGAGAAATAATAGTACATTCATCCCGTAGGATATAGTACTATTGTCATACGACCATATGCTTTGACTGAGTTCCTATAAGAGAACCAGGCCATCCTATGCGAGTTCCAAGTGGGCCCTCGGGTGTGAATGGGTTTGCCACAAAATGTGGTCTGCCACTATCACCACTGGAGAGGGATGTTTCCACAAGGTCCTCAATGATCGGTCCCCAGCCGCACATGACTATCAAGGTGGTGTAATGAAGTAAGGAAGATCCCTATATCAAGAATTTCCAAGACGGTCGTGAATCTGGGTGTGAACGCACTAATACCCCCATGACAAGATGACATAGGGCCAAAGTGATTGTCCATGCTACATCCTATGGTGCACTCAAGCCGGGTATTTGGCTAGTCTCATCTCACCACACACAAGTAACACCCAAGTCCCGCCAAACAGAAAAACCAGTCCATACAGTCCAGTATAATATATATATATATATATATATATATGATGCATGAAAATAAAAAACTGAAAACTATAAATAAAGTTGTGAATAAACTGTAAATAAAACAACAGGAAAATATACACACAACAACAAACAATCAACACCCAATGAAACAGAAACACGCAAGCGCTAGGAGAGACTCTCAAGGGAACCGGAGATTCTGGGTTCGATCCCCAGCAAAGTCGCCAGCTGTCTTACCCTGGATTTCCATCCTGGTACAAACGCGAAAGTGGCGCGGAAAAGGTTAGAGTCGCCAGCCAGGCATTTTTATCCCGAAGGAACGGGAATGGTAATGCTGCACAAACCAGAAGAAAAGTAAAGGAAGGACACGGGTCCTGCGAACCAAAGAGACTGGTTTCGGGAGTTGGTTACTACCTAGGAAGGTATTAGCACCCCAGATCGTCCGTCGTACCCGACAGGATCCACGCTTGCAAAGAACTGTTTCAAAAGGTAAAGTAATGAAAGCTGCTGCCAAAGAAAGGAACTGAACTGGATAAGAAAAGAAAATAAAGGGGGAAATGTAGGGAAAATAAAAGAGTGTGCTCGAACGGGCCCTACCCCGCTGCCAACGTATCTCACTTGGACAATGAGGATCAGAGTCGCTGTAGCTCCCCTAAATAGGGGGAAAAGATTGCTTGTGTCTTAAGGCTTGAACTTCCTATGTCAATGCTCAGGTGTTGCAGGCTCGGACGACGAGTGCGTTACCGTCTTGCAAAGTGACAAGAAGTGGCAAGTTCGTACATAAAGAGTGAATGAGGTGAGAAGAGAATTCCCAGAGGAAAGACACTTATTTTTTGTTTGTGTTTTTTTTAGAAGTCTTTTATGAGTGTGGCACAAGGAAGTGAAAGTAAAGCCTTTTCTAAGGACATGTCCTTATTACCACATCCCAAGATAGAATGAGTAACAAGTCCACCAAGAATGAAGAAGATCCTCAACCTTGTTTCCTAAGATTAGGATTTAAATTCAATAACTTGTTTGTATTATTAAGTGTTTTGATGGATTAAAGTAAATAAGTGTCTTTTATGCTTTTCTTTTAGAGGATGACTAAAGGGGGAAAATCACCTCAACTGTTATTAATGCTTTTTATGATTTGTATGAAGATGAGAAAGAGAGAGCACCAAAGGATCTCAAAGGTAAAATCTAATGGGGGACTAACAAATCCTAATGTTATCTTGCATGGGAGTCCTAAGTTAGTGTGGTTTGAACTCTATCCTAAGAAAGAGGAAGAATAGAAGAAGAAGAAAAAGAAGAAAAAGAAATAAGCAGAAAATCAACTTACTTCCCTTAAAGAAAGTTAAGTTGTTTTCTAAATGGGATGGAAAGAAACTAAGAAAATGATGGCATAAGGTACATCTTAAACACAAATGAGAAAGCATATTGAAAGAAGAAGAGAAAAGAGTTGGATATGTGGGAATCTCATCCACACCTCTCACTTACCAAAGCCCCTGAAATGGTTATAAGCATAAATAAGTGGTAAGACAAAAGCAAGTAGAAACAAAGGAGATGAAAATGAGCAAAAGATCAACCTTAAACATCACAACCAGAGTTGAAGTGTCACCCTAAAGTGCCAAGATCAAGCATACAACATAAGATGAGGAGTGGATCAATCAAATCACAATAAACCCACACAAGCCATCATGGAAGAGACAAAAGCAAACATGGAGTAGAAAGGATCACACCAGATACACATGCTTCACAATCATCAAAACCAGAACCATATCATCATAAGAATGTGAATAAACAACTCAAAAGCCCAAGGAAAATATCATACAAGTTCAATCATGAACATCACAAGAAGGAGAAGTGAAGTGGACATGTGCATAAGTGTAAGAACAAACAAATGATCATCCAATCAAAGCATAAACATCACTTGAAACCAGGAGCCTAATCATGCCAAGATGTGCCTAGGAAACACGATTAAACATGGGGAAGAAGCATACAAACTCAAATATAAGCAACATGGAGAGCAAATGAAGAAAAAAGGTGAAGTGAACATACATACTTTTGTGAGAAACTTCAAAGACAAGGACTTCAAATAAAGTAAAGATGCAAACATCATACAAGGACCAGGGACTCATACTCATGCAAAAGGGACCCTAAACAACCTATAGGAGTTGGCACAAGTGCTCTCCTAGCTTAAGAACTAAGCATGTCAACAAGAAGAAGCAAAACTAAAGCAAACTCATAAGAAAATTCAAATCAAATCAAAGACTCATGCAAAAATTATGAAAATCAGCACAAGTATTCATTAACCAAGTGATATCATCATGTCAAAAATCCAAAGTCAGAATCAATAGGCAACTAGGCTAAAGGACCTCAAGAACACTCATTAGGGTTTTAAAACTTCACACACAAGTCAACTATCCAAAATATTTGAACATGCTTCCAAAAATCAGAAGAAAAATCATCCATAAACTATACTTTAGCTTGAATCAAATGCAAAAAGAACCAAGTCAAAAATCAAATTGATGCTCAAGATATAAATTCTACAAGTCAGCATGCATTTAACATGGATTAAAAACAATTAATAAAAGAGGGAATTAATTCCTACGTGGAAAATAAAAATAAATGAAAAGTAAAAATATCAAAAATTAGAGAAAATTAAAAGGATTAGTCATGAATTAATTTGGAATTTTGGGATACATTTTACTATTTTTAAGAATTAAAAACCAAGCTGAAAATAAAATGAAAATAAAATAAAAACCAATGAACCAGGGGTGAGAATAGCAAGGGAATTCAATTAATTCAATTGGGCTAAAAAATGATAGGGGTGCGACCTGAGGCTTATAGGTCCTGTGTAGGTTCATGAATATTACAATGGAAATTCAAATAAATATGGAAAAAACACAAGCCAATGGATTGAAACAACGCACAGGATCAAGTCAAACGCTGAAGTCAAGTCAAACAAATCAACCAATCCGTGTGTGTGTACCATAGCTATGGTGTAATGGCAAACATGTGGCATTATTGTGAAATCAGAAAACACGTGAGGGAGAGCCTCTCTTTTTAATGTGCTGGCACAACATCCACCCTCCAAATCAACAAATCCAACGCTCACAACATCATCTTCTTCGTTCAACCTATTTCCAAAATCCGGTGACCGGAGCCCTAGCTCCGGCACTGGAAAATTCATCCTCAAGAAAAAAACATACAGAAATGGATCCAACTCTCCAGATCACACAAATCAATCATGCTGAACTCAAATATGCACTTGGATTTTCAAATAGATCAATGAATCAAACAAATCGAACGCAAACAGTTTTATGCATCAAACTTCAAATCCACCAACATGCTCAATATTCATCTATTTCTAAATCTAAATAGATTAGAATCATCAGTGAGACATACAGATCACAATGCATACAAACAAAACCATTTCCAGATCCATGAATTCGAAGCTTACCTGAAAGTTGCAACTCTCACAATAGCTCAAGATAAACCTCCTCCAGCTGCAGATCAACCTCTTTTAATCTCTCTTTGCAAAATAAATGCAAGAGAGAGCTTGAAACTGCTTAGATCTTGAGATTCAACTACAACTGCACTTGAACTGCACCTTGTGAAATCCTTAGATTCAGCTTGAATTGATGGTGGATTTGTGATCCTGAGAGCTCAAGGATGAAGAATATGTGATTTGTTTTGGCAATGAGTGAGTGTGTGGAGAGATTCAAAGAGAATAGATTAGAGTGCAAAAACTTGAGAGTGGTGAAATGGTGGTGAACCCTCTACAAATGAAAACCCTAGCTGTTTATATATGACACCAATGTTCAATGCTGAGAGCATGAAGAAAAATGCACGTGAGATCAATGTGAATGGAATGAATTTGCAAATTTGCAAGAATGGTGTGATAGCATGCTTGGCTCGTGCACTTCCCTCTCTCCTCTCACATGCTGATCATGCTTGATCCCCCAATCCATAAGTGGCTTAATCCTGACCCTTGGATACTTGAGTCATGCATTGTGAATGATCTTGCATTTTGCATTTTGTGAAATATCTCTTAGTCCATGCACGAATTATTGGGATTCCTTGGGAAAACTTGCTTGTTATTAATTGTTATTGAGCGTGATGACCAACATTGGTGTTTTAGAAGCCTTGAAAATGCATTACAAACCCTTTTGCAAAGAGTGGAAACTTGAGAATGTGGAAAAAACCTAAAAAAGGATGAATTTCGATTGGCCATATCTTTTGAACCATGAAGGTTATGAAAATGCACTTGTACTTTTTAAAAATGGGAGACCATACTCTACAACTTTCATGTTTAATGGAAGTTCATTTGAGGTCATCTTGGCCATGAAAGAATGGTTTGAAGATTAGGGCAAAACCTTGCCAAAAATAGTAACTTCCATTATAAGCCAAATGCCAAAAATGGAAAGTTCCCCAAAACCCCTTGATTCTTGATCTTTGACTTTGCCAATCCTCTTATAGGACCTTAAGGATATCCATTAGCTTGAAAAATGGGGTTGGAACCCTTGAATTACCACAGTTGACTTTTTAAATAATCAGTTTGACCAATTTCTTCTTATGCAAGCAACTGATGAAATAACTGCCTTCCTCAATGTATTTTCTCACCAAACTTCATCCATAGCCTTCTCATATCATATGAAGGACTTTTCCCACATGAAATGGCCAAAGTCACAAAGAATCCTTGCTTGACAAGAAACCCTAATTTGAGGATCATTTGTGTATGAGCTTGCCCTTCCTTGAATCATCTGATAATCTCCCAAACCCCTTTGGCTCTTGTAAAAGATATTGTGCTTGTATAAGACATAAGAACACCTGGTGAGACTTGGCCAAGGTCACTTAACCTCTTTATTTGACTTGTAAGGCTTTAAATGTACCATTGATTGATCATATGCCCAATGCTAGAACATGAGAATGTTATGCTTCATTTTTCTATACAAAGATGCTAAAAATATGCCATGCTTATGATGATTATGATGATTATGACATGAAGATGATGGTAAAGACAAGAGGGAAAATTTGGGGTGTTACAGCTGGTAATCATCAATGGGTTGCTCATCCAAATAGTCAGACAATACACTGCCTTTGATGGCCTTTTGAGAGGTGTATTGAATGTCATATTCTGTTAGAATCATTTGCCACCTTGCAACCCTTCCGGTATGTGTTGTCTTATCAAATATGTACTTGACTGGATCCATCTTTGAGATCAATAAGGTAGTATGAGTCAACATATATTGTTTTAGTCGGCGAGCAGCCCACGCTAAAGCACAACAAGTTTTCTCGAGCAGTGAATAATGTTGTTCACAGTCGGTAAACTTTTTTCTTAGGTAGTATATTGCATACTCTTTTTGACCAGACTCGTCATGCTGGCCCAACACACACCCCATCGACTCTTCTAATACTGTCAGATACATGATTAAAGGTCTTCCTTCGATTGGAGGCATGAGAATTGGAGGTTCTTGCAGATATTCTTTGATCCTGTCAAAATCTCTCTGACAATCATCGTTCCACCTGACTGTTTGTTCCTTTCTTAATAGCTTGAACAAGGGTTCGCAGGTTGTAGTGAGATGAGATATGAACCTTGAGATGTAGTTCAATCTACCTAGGAACCCTCGAACTTCTTTCTCGGTATTAGGTGCAGGCATCTTCTGAATGGCTTTCACTTTGTCGGGATCAACCTTAATTCCTTTTTCACTTACATTAAAACCCAGCAGCTTACCGGAACGTACCCCGAATATGCATTTGTTGGAGTTCAACTTTAACTAATAATTTCTCAGACGCTTGAATAACTTCAACAGATTTACCAAATGCTCTTCCTCTGTGAGGGACTTGGCAATCATATCATCCACATAGCACTCGATTTCTTTATGGATCATATTGTGGAATAACGTTACCATAGCCCGTTGATATGTTGCACCGGCGTTCTTCAGACCGAACGACATTACTTTGTAACAGAATGTACCCCAGGGTATGATGAAAGTTGTCTTCTCCATGTCTTCAAGTGACATCTTAATCTGATTATATCCCGAAAATCCGTCCATGAAAGAAAATACCGAGAATTGAGTTGTGTTATCCACCAATACATCAATGTGTGGTAATGGGAAATCATCTTTCGGGCTTGCTCTGTTCAAATCCCGGTAATCGACACACATATGCACCTTGTCATCCTTCTTAGGTACGGGTACAATGTTAGCAACCCATGGCGGGTAACTAGTTACAGCAAGAAAACTGGCGTCCCACTGCTTTTGTACTTCTTCTTTTATTTTCATGGCCATATCTGGACGAGTACGGCGTAATTTCAGTTTAACTGGCGGGAAATCTTCTTTCAATGGCAACCTGTGCATGACGATGTCTGTATCCAGACCTGGCATATCTTGATAAGACCAAGCAAAGACGTCGACAAATTCTCGAAGCATACTGATGAATTGTTCTTTCATTGGAGCTTGCAGACTGGCCCCGATCTTCACCTCTTTCACATCTTCCTCGGTACCAAGATTGACGGTTTCAACCTCCTCCTGATGAGGAGCAATAATCTTTTCCTCTTGTCTCAACAACCTGGCAAACTCTTCAGGCAAATCATAGTCTTCATCAACCCGTGCATTTTCTTGATTAATCAGATTGTCGAAGTCATACGAGGTCATAGCAGCGTTGTTGTCGGTGCAATCTGGAGGATTATCTCTGCAAGGGTTGAGATTTGTTCATTTTAGTGATTGATTTTATCTTGTTTAGGAAAAAGTGAATGAAGTTACTTATTTGAGAAAAACATTGCCATTTACTATTTTGTGCGAAAATAACAAAAATGAAAGATAGTGAGCGAAAAAAAGATCGTTTGCAAAAGATGTCCATTGTTCATTAATCATTCATTTGCACAAAATACAAATATGGCCCTATTACAAAATGAGTCCTGACACCTTGGGCAGTATGCAGGACTTGATGCATGCTTAAACAGGAAATAATAATTACTCTGCAGTAGTAATCCTTATAATTTCCTGGGAAGACCAGTTGAGGACTTGATGGCCTGAGACCCTTGGACGGATCCAGCTTTCCAGGTTGAAGTCACTTTCAGCCTCGTCTTCCACATTGTTGATTGCATACGGGGTCAGCATTCCCCCACTGATAAACTTGGGAGCTTAAGTATCCTCTTCTTGGACCTGTCGGGATGGTTTGTAACCCAACCCAAACTTGTCTTCCTTGATCTGAACTTGCAGCAGCTTTCCCCAGCCCTGGGCATTCCCGTCTTCAACAACCTTCTGAGCTTGCTTGTAAGAAGAGATTGAAGTTCCAGATACTTCAGCTATTACTTCATTGACATTGAGGGCCTCAAACCCTTGGCTCATTGTCTCATGGATCTCTCCGTCCATCTCAATATACTTGTAAGTAGCTAGATGACTGACGAAGATATCCTCCTCCCCACATATTGTGATAACTTGGCCCTCTCATTCGTATTTTAACTTCTGGTGAAGGGTCGACGTTACGGCGCCAGCGGCGTGAATCCAAGGCAGACCCAACAGACAGCTATAGGCAGGCTGAATGTCCATCACGTAGAAGATAGTTTTGAAGATTGTAATACCTCAAAATTTTCCCTCTCATATCCTCAACATTTTTCATATCATTTAGCATACATAAGTTCATAAAAATAACCAAAAACATTGCATCATGTGTAGCATAGCTAAGGCATAGGTATGTGGTCAATGACTAGAGTAACTTAAGGTTATAAAAAGAAAATCAAAGGGCCACAAAGCTTCTCAATCATGTGCAAGGGGTATACAACATCCCACAAGTCTCCATTTGAAGCCTCAAGTCTTGGAAAGAAGTGAATGGCTCCAAGGAATGCAAGCAGTGCAACATCTCCTAAGGAAATGATCCAAATTAGGGTTTCAATTATGAAGGGCTTCCCCATGAATTTTTGATCAAAAGTGGATCCCATTGTTTTCTATATGACAACAAGTGTATAGGGTTCAAATTCCATCCATAAATTCATTTTGGAAGAGGTTCGATTGGTCAGATGATTGAAAATCAAGAATTTGGGGAAAAGTCAACCATGCTGAAGAAAAAGTCAACTCCTGACTTTTTGAGATCAAAATCATGAAATTAGGGTTACAAGGATCCTATGTTTCAAATTTGATCAAGAAATGATGGAGGAATCAAGAGAAATCAAGAAAACCAAAACTTACCATTTTTGGAAAATTAGGGTTTCCAAAAATGGCACGTTTTAGTCATTTTTGCAGCTACTTTGAATGAGGCATTCTCCCAAAATATGAAAGATATGAAAATTATACTTGGAGCCAATTAAAGAGGGCATCTTGAGCTTCAAATCCATAGGTGGAACTCACCCATATCATAAATGAGAGAGAGATGATCTTGCAAAGTTGAGGAAAATCAAGGCAAAACTAGGCCATGGGCGAGGCAACCTGCAGGCCAGCACGCGTGCCTTGCCTGGCAATTCATCAAACATGTGGTGGGTCACAATGCAAGCCATTTTTCTCCATGTTAGAGGCCTCAAATGAATTTTCTTTGAACTACAAAGTTGTTCATTGCCATGTTTCCAACAACTTTGATGTTCAAAGATTTTTCATATGACCAAAGGATTGAGAGCTAAGGGAGGGCAAAGAGAAGGTGCTCAAATTGAAAGTGTGCAGGGCATCTTGCCAAGCCTAGGGTAGGCTGTGCAGGCCCATAATGCAGTGTTGAGTTGTGATGTTCAAGATGATATTTGAGGTATCTAGAGCCCTTATTTCACGATGGCTTGAACTACAAACTTGTTATAGGGAACATTTCCTCCATTTTGAGTCCAAGGACAACATGTTTTGATGCCTTGGTCATGAAGAAAGCTTCCATGAAAAAAAATGACTTCAAACTGATGTTGCTTGTGTGAGAAGGTACTTTATTATACAGCAGGATTCAAATCACCTCTTCTCATTTTGATCTCATGGTTGTTGGTTTACTTCACTTGTCATGCATCACCATCCCAATTCAAGCCAATGGAGCAAGATCAAGCATGGCAGCCTGCATCATGATGAATTCCACCATAAAGCTCATGGACTTGGTGGATTTGAGTTCATTGGTCTCAATAACTTGGATCATAAGCATTGTACAAGCTAGCTACAATCAAATGATGGCATCCTCATATCAATTATCATAGGGAGAAAGCAAGGATAAGGCATTACCTTTCAAACAACATTGGATCAATTCAATTCTGCTACACTTCATTGAGCTTCATCTTAACAAGCATGAACATCACATCATACAATAAAACTCCATCAGCTTCAACTCGAGCATAACCAACTTCCACTCACCTTAACAAACCCTCTAACCAACTTGACTCAGTTAACTACACTTCCAACTGTTAACTGAGTTGGTTAAGAGTGTAACCAAGGCTATATATAGGATCAACCACAGCTGGATCAAACACCACTCTCATTTTTCACAAATCACATCCAAATTCTCTGATTTTTCTATCTGCTCTTTGAAGATTTTGCTTATGCATTTAGCTTCGATCCAACTTCAATTTTCATCAATCTTCTTCATTCTTCTTCAATTGATGATCATCATAGCATGGTGCATATGATCCATGGTTGATTTGGCTTGATTCTCCAAGGATCTCTCTCTGCATTTTGGAAGAAGCTTCTCTGCATTTTGCTTCAGTTTGCATTTATCTTCATCAATCACTTCTCAATCTTCACATATTCATCACCATCCGCAACTTGTGATCATCAATCATGGTTGGATTCAGTTGAATGCTCAAGAACAACCTCAAGCACATTTCTACATTTTTGATAATTTAGCAAGGATTCAAGCGGTTTATAAGAATTAATTCACCCTCTGAAGATCAAGGCTAGTTGTTGTGCATAATTGGAGCCTCATCTCTTGATTTCCTCAACTAAAAACCAACTCTGCAGTTCAGGTTCTCTATGAAATTTCATGTGCCTAATTTGTTTCTTTTTTGATGGATTTGTATGCTTTGAAGCTCAATAGGAGCATTGCAACCCCTGACTAGATGATAGGCACCATAAGTGCGTAGATTCAGATTTTCAGGTTTATTTTCTTGGCTTTAATTTGCTTTGTTTAAGTGTGATAAAAACTCAGGGTGGATTCATTACCTACTCATTGAGAGGAACATTTTTGTGGCTTCACATTTCATTTTTGTTGAGTCTAGAGGATGCCTTAGCCTGAGGGTCACCGGAGAATATGACCGGAGGTCACTTCCGGTGACCTGAACAGTAACCCTAAGTTAATTATGAGAACATAACGTGTACGTTAGATGGAATTGATCCAATGATCCAGAGCTTGCCAACACATTAAAAAACGCGTGCAAGTCACAAGGCACGAAGTCAACCAAAGTCAATCAGATGCTCTTGGCACCCCCCAGCGCAATTTACATAAGCCCATTTAGTTCATTTTTCTGCTTTTCAGACCCCCCAGGTCCAATGTCTTTTAATTCAATTTTATTTTCTTTTTCATTTTATATCAATTTCGTTTCTTATTTTTAAAAATACCAAATTACATCAAAAAATTACAAATAAATTCATATAGGATCCTCTCACTTTTCCCTAATTTTCCATATTTTTTAGATTTTATTTTTATTCATTTTTTAAATCAGAATTAATTTTCACATTAATTGTTTCACAATTTCCCCATTTTAAACCATCCATTTTGTATATTTTTGTTCTCATAAACCATAAATGTTAAAGACCCCATTCTTTTTGTATTATTTTAAGAGATCATTAAACTTCCCCAAAATATTTTTCTATGGATTTTTAGGTCTTTTTTTGGGTCTTTTGAGTCCATGTTTTCCACATTGATCACATAAACCCTAATTGTGTTCCAATGACCCTTTCACCACTCAAAAATTGGAATTTTCAAGAGATCTTTTGTACACATGCTTCTCTCTGGATTTTGTATTGAGTTGTTAAATTTCATAATTTTTCTAGGTCATTTGATATTTTTTTCAAGTTACTTAAGGCCTTAAGTCATTTTTGGTCACTTTTAGAAGCCTCCCTCATTCCTTTTGAATAAGTCATTCATGCCATTGTTATAAGATCTTGATTTTGAGTCTTTTAGGTCATATTATAGGTCCTCTAATATTGAAAGCCATCCTTGAGTCTTTACTTTTGTTTTCTTGGGTTTACTTGAACCTTAAGCCACCATGTCCCATTTTAACCTAATTCTTCCTTCATCCCTCATCTTAACCACTCAAAACCTTTCAAATACTCCAAATAAATTTGTCCAACTCTTGTTTTGTGTCTTAGAAACATGTTTAGGTCATTCCTCTATGTTCACTTCACATGTATAAAGCTTTTCTCCCTTTTGAACTCCATTTGTCACTTAAAGGACCTTAGAAACCCTAATTTGAACACATAGCCTTAGGATGCTTCTTAACCCATCATTTGTGAACATTTTCCAAGTATAATCTCTATTTCATTTTATGGTCAAGCCCCTGGTTTTTGTATGGGGAAGTCAAATCACTTTGGTTATTTTTGAATATTTTTCTAAGTCATTTTGTTTCATCTTTATAACCATGCTTCTATAGGCTTCCAATCCCCTTTCAATCTCATTTTTTAATTCCCTTAACTTGGATCTCTTCCTTCTCATTTGATATATCCATTCACTTCACTTCCATATAGTGTTAAGTTCTGAAATTTTAATTTACCTTTGATTTTAAGAGGTTTTAGCTATAGTAAGCTTAGGTTGTCTTTCTAAACTCATCCTTAGGTTTTAGTGGTTCTTTAGGACATAGTTTGACTTTAATTCAATTAATTCCTTTAGAAACTTTTGAATTGGTTTAGTTACTGACATTTTAAGTATGTCACCTTATAAGATGATTTAGGCTTAGGTATTGACCTTAGAAGCTCACTAACATCTTTCCTTAGATAATGTGAATTGTTTGTGAAATTGCCATGTAATAATTGTTCATGTTTCTCCATCATGCTAACTCTTGTTTTGTAGGAGGGAAGATGAGGTAATTACTTCATTCTTTATCTCTTATGCATTCATTGTGTTTTGCCTAAGCACTTTGTGCTTTGTTTATAAGTTCCCTTTTTCTCTCTTTAGATTCAACTTAACTTACTTAGGAAGTAAGTTGAATTCTAACTTGTTCTTTCTTCCCCTTAGGTTAGAATACCTCATTAACCATAGGACCACACTTGTACATAATAATGACTTAGGGTTGTGTCTTAGTCCCTCATTAGCTTTTACCTTTGCCTTTTGAGTCTTTCTCTCCTCATCTTCAAACAAAATCCAAAAGACTTAATAAATGCATGAAAGGATCCCTTGTGTATAGCCTTATTCCATGGGGCACTTACATTCATTCCATCTTGGAATGGTGTAAGCTTGTCTAGCATGATGTACAAGTCTCATCAAGGTGTTGTTTCACAAAGAAAATTTAAAAGGCACTTATTCACAAAAGCAACAAAAACATGTAATAAAGTTCAACAAGCTAGTGAACTTAGACCCTAATCCTTGGAAACAAGTCTTGGATAAATTATCCTTTGTGGAAACCGACCATTGAGAACCTTTGTGGAAACATATCTCTCCAGTGATGACAGTGGCAGACCACATTTGTTGGTAAACCCACTCGCATCCGAGGGCCCAATGGGAACTCGCATAGGATGGTATGGTTCTCTCATAGGAATCCAGTTAAGGAAAACTATTTGTATGACGATAGTATTGTACCCTTCAGGATGAATGTACTATTGTTTCTCGATCCAGTGCTTAAAGCTGAGGACTTATGAGGGATGCTTGTTTCCTTGGACTCAGCTGAGACCTCCTTGAGTAGTACATAATTCCAAACCGATTCCCTGATCTGGTAATGAGCCATTTCTCGGAAATGGTGAATGTATTATGTCTATTCGGCTTTGAGAGTCCGTGATGTTGACCTGAGTAGCACACCCGTGAGATTGGGAGGGGTTTACAGGTTTGCAGGAACCCTAAACTTCAACATACCCATTTATGCCACCATACTTCTGTGATATGATCTTGTTCTGCTAATTATGGATTCTGAAATCATAAACTCCTGCTCAGAAAGATACTTGTGATGATGTTGTGGCCTTGTACAGACACTTGATTACCTGATTCACTACACAGACACATCATTGATCACATGCCTTTCTTTGCATAGCATCATAACATCATTAATCATTTTGTGTTCTTTTCATTCTCAGGGTTCATTACCTCCTATTCCTGGTCATATTTGCGGCTTCAACATGGAGATTCCAAGGAAGATAAATGTCCATTATACTTTCCCACATC
The DNA here is from genome assembly GCA_963966055.1 of Lathyrus aphaca. Classification (NCBI taxonomy): domain Eukaryota; kingdom Viridiplantae; phylum Streptophyta; class Magnoliopsida; order Fabales; family Fabaceae; genus Lathyrus; species Lathyrus aphaca. The sequence goes on from OZ014523.1 coordinate 171,791,332, forward strand.
CAGAGACAGATGGTGTTCAGAAGTTAATTGGCTTGATGGGTGACAAAGTGCTTGATGATTTCAGAAAAGTGTTTGGAAAGATCCTAGACTATGTGAATAAGCCAACCATTGACCAGAGGGTTAGCTTGCATTCCCTATTGTCGTTCTATGATCCACAGCTGAGGGTTTTTGTTTTCCCTGACTACATATTGGCTCCCACATTAGAAGAGATATCCAGCATCCTCAGAATCCCCATAAAAAATGGTTCTCCTTACTATGGCTTAGAGAAGATGCCTTCATCCAAAGATATAACTGTAGATGTTAGAAATTGGCAGAATTTTTGACAAACAAAGTATAAGTTATGAACTTAGTTCAGGACATCAGGATGTCACACCAGATGTTGTGACATCGCAAACCTGCTAACTGACTTAAATGATGCGTAACAGAAGTGATGAAAATCAGGAGAAAATATCTGGAATTAATTGTAAAAGGATAAGCACTCCAAGGCGCATCTTTAGGAAGCTTAGTTATCTGGTTCCAGTGTAAAGGAAACAGAAAAACTAACTCACCTTGATTCAAGGAGATAACAAACTAACTCACCTTAATTCAAGGAGATATCTGTGGGATTTATCAAAGTCTGGATAATTTGCAAAAAGCCCAAAAACTAAGCATCTATTTAAGGAACTGATACACTCAAGAAAAGCTAACGAATTTAAGAAGAGTGTCAAGGGTGTTTGTGAAGCTAGCAGGTTTTAATTGTTTGTTAGTCACTTTATAAGCTTTTAAGCAAAAAGTGAATTGTGTCATGATTGAAACTATTAAGTAAGATCAAGCTGGTGTGTCTGAAGTGTGACTTCAAATTTATTAATCATCCTAAGTTAAAGATCACTGTGTGATTGAGGGGGAGTGAGTAGGTAGTCATATCTAAGTAGAGTCTTAGGTAGAAATTGCCTTGGGTAGATATTAAGTGAAGGATTAAACAGATTGGTTTAACTCCATAATTAATATTACTTATATTGGATTTCCTTCCTGGCTTGGTAGCCCCCAGATGTAAGTGTGGAGATACACTGAACTGGGTTAACAATTTCCTGTGTTATTTAATTTACTAGCTTATTAATTTTTTTGTTTGGAATATCAGTGTCTAAACATCTGGTTCGACATCACATATCTGATCCCAGAATTTCAATTGGCATCAGAGCAGGCACCCTGCCTGTATAACTGGGTGAGATATAGGGACTGCAAATTTTGGGAACATGGACAAAGATGTAGGATTTGTGAATCGACCACCTATCTTGGATGGATCCAACTATGACTACTGGAAGCCAAGAATGGTAGAATTCTTGAAATCTCTTGATAGCAGGGCTTGGAAAGCAGTTAACAAAGGATGGGAGCACCCTGTCAAAGACAATAAGGATGGGGCAAAAATGATGAAGCCTGAAGAAGAGTGGAGCAAGGAGGAAGAAGAGTCAGCACTTGGAAATTCCAAATCCTTAAATGCCTTGTTCAATGGCATTGACAGGAACATATTTAGGCTTGTGCATCACTGTGAGCTAGCCAAGGATGTTTGGGACACCCTCAAAACTACTCATTAAGGAACATCAAAGGTGAAGATGTCAAGACTTTAACTTCTCACCACCAAGTTTGAGAACTTGAGGATGAAGGAAGATGAGACCATTCATGAGTTTTACATGAACATCCTGGAGATTGCTAATACTTCTGGTGCCTTGGGAGAGAAGATGAGTGATGAAAAGTTGGTAAGGAAGATTCTCAGATCACTGCCAAAGAGGTTTGACATGAAGGTCACTGCCATAGAAGAAGCTCAGGACATCTGCACAATGAAAGTTGAGGAGCTCATTGGTTCCCTTCAAACCTTTGAGATGGGAATGAATGATACTATTGTGAAGAAAAACAAAAGCATAGCCCTGGTCTCAAACACTGATAAGGAAGAAGAAAGTCATGAAGCAGGATCTGAGGACAACTTATCAGAATCAATTGCTATGCTTGGGAGACAATTTAACAAAATTCTCAAAAGAATGGACAACAGGCCCAGACCAAGTGGAAGAAACTCAACCTCTGAGAATAAAAGATCTTATGATTCTAATAGAAGGTCAAACTATGATGAGAAGACTATCCAAGGAAAAGGGATCCAATGTCATGGATGTGAAGGTTATGGACACATTAGAAGTGAATGCCCAACCTATCTAAAGTAACAAAAGAAAGGTCTTTCTGTGTCCTGGTCAGATGAACACTCAGGTAGTGAGTCAGAAGAAGAGTCTGCAAAGCACATCACTGCTCTAGCTGGAGTATGTGAAACTGAAGGGGGGTCTAGTGATGAGGATCTGACATTTGAAGAGCTTGAAACATCTTACAGGATGCTGCGTGAAAGGAGCACTGAGGTATGCAAGGAAAGTAAACAACAGAAGAAGCAGATTGAGGAATTGAAGGCTGAAAAGGCAAGTCATCTGGAGATCATTGACACTTTGAAAAATGAAGTCAGCCTACTCAACTCCAAAATGGAGCATATGTCCAAATCTGTCAGAATGCTGAACAGTGGCTCAAACATACTGAATGTCATTCTCAACAACAACAAACACTCAGGGGATAGGACTGGGTTGGGATTTAATAAAGCTCAAAACTCTGAGTCTAGCACCAGCCAAACAACTCCAGATCCTATGAAGTCAACCAAGATGTTCAAGCAGATGTCTCAACATCATGAGAAAAACATGATGAAAAAGAAATATCAAAGGTGGAGATGCCATCACTGTGGAAGGTTTGGTCACATTAAACCTTTCTGCTACAAACTGCATGCATATCCCAATCAGAGTTTCCAACACCTTCCTAAGCAGAAGACAAAGATCACCAGGAAAACTTGGATACCTAAAGTTAGAAATTATACTGATCAAAGATACCAGTACATGCCTAAGCAGAAGAACAAGTTCACCAGGCAACTTTGGAACTCTAGATATGGACTCTACCCAGGGAAGATGCATCAGAAGAGACATACATACATCCAGCAGTGGGAGCCTAAGAGAGAAAGACAACCTGATCTGAACTCACAAAGGAAACCTCACAACAAGCACAAGTGGTCCAAGCAGGTTGTTGCTTCTATAGCACACACATCTCTAAAAGTATCTGCTAAGGAAGACTGGTATTTTGACAGTGGCTGCTCAAGACACATGACTGGACTGAAAAATCTGTTGGTAGACTTAAAGTCACACTCATCCAGCTATGTAACCTTTGGAGATGGAGCAAAGGGGGAAATCAAGGGAGTTGGGACTCTGGACTGCTCAGGTGTACCAAATCTAGATGGTGTGTTGTTGGTGAAAGGGTTAACTGCTAACTTGATCAGCATAAGTCAGTTATGTGACCAAGGTTACAGTGTCAACTTCACCAAAGCTGAGTGCATAGTTTCTGATAAAGAACAGAAAGTAGTCATGAGAGGAGCTAGATCAAAAGATAACTGCTATATGTGGGAACCCCAAGATTCCAGCCTCACATCTACTTGTTCCATAGCCAAAGAAGAAGAAGTGAATCTATGGCATCAAAAATTGGGTCATCTCCATCTCAGAGGAATGAAGAAGATCATCTCTATGGAGGCTGTAAGAGGGATCCCAAGACTTAAGATTGATGAAAGAAAAGTGTGTGGTGAGTTTCATCAAAGAAAAGTCAGATGTGTTTGAGGTATTTAAAGATCTGTGCCATAGGATCCAAAGAGAAAAGGCAAGCTGTGTGGTCAGAATAAGAAGTGATCATGGAAAGGAGTTTGAAAATAAAAAATTCTTAGACTTCTGTTCATCAGAAGGGATCAACCATGAGTACTCTTCTCCCATCACCCCTCAACAGAATGGGATTGTAGAAAGAAAAAACAGAACTATTCAGGAGTCAACTAGAGCCATGATTCATGCCAAGAAGTTACCCCTGTACTTTTGGGCTGAAGTTATGAACACAGCATGCTACATCCACAATAGAGTCACACTAAGAAAGGGAACTCTATCCACCATCTATGAAGTCTGGAAGGGTAGAAAACCTACAGTCAAGTACTTTCATGTATTTGGAAGTAAGTGCTACATCCTGGCTGATAGGGATCAAAGAAGGAAGATGGACCCTAAGAGTGATGAAGGGATATTTCTTGGATACTCTATAAATAGAAGAGCTTACAGAGTATTTAACTCCAAAACCAATGTTATGATGGAGTCAATAAATGTGACTATTGATGATACATATGCAAAGACAGATGTTGCTGATGATGTTGGAACATCTGCTGACAATCCAACAGAAGTTAAAATAGAAAGTGATAATCTTGACTTCACTTTAAATGAGGCAAAGTCAGGGCAATCCAACAAATCTCCTTCCATCAGAATCCAGAAAGATCATCCTAAAGAATTGATAATTGGTGATCACAACAGCGGTGTCACCACTAGATCAAGAGAGATGATATCAGGCTCCTGCTTTGTTTCAAAGGTAGAACCTAAGAACATCAAGGAAGATCTGAATGATGAGTACTGGATCTCTGCTATGCAGGAAGAATTAGGCCAGTTTACAAGGAATGAAGTATGGGATCTTGTTCCTAGGCCTGATGGCATTAATGTGATTGGCACTAAGTGGGTGTACAAAAACAAGTCTAATGAGCAGGGAGTAGTTACAAGAAACAAGGCTAGGCTTGTGGCTCAAGGATATACTCAAATTGAAGGGGTGGATTTTGATGAAACTTTTGCACCAGTAGCAAGACTTGAATCCATCAGACTCCTCCTAGGAATTGCTTGCATCCTAAAGTTCAAATTATTTCAGATGGATGTTAAGAGTGACTTCCTAAATGGGTACCTTAATGAGGAAGTATATGTGGAGAAACCAAAGGGATTTGTTGATCCAAACTGTCCAGAGCATGTATATAAGCTGAGGAAGGCTCTGTATGGGCAAAAGCAAGCTCCCAGAGCTTGGTATGAAAGACTGACCACCTTTCTTATTAAGCATGGATACAGGAAGGGAGGAATAGACAAAATCTTATTTGTAAAGGATGAAGAGGGAAAGGTTATGATTGCTCAGATATATGTGGATAACATAGTGTTTGGTGGGATGTTAGACAGGATGGTTAAACATTTTGTGACTCAAATGGAGTCTGAGTTTGAAATGAGTCTAGTGGGAGAATTAACTTACTTCCTTGGACTACAAATCAAACAGATGGAGGACTCCATATTCATATCCCAAAGCAAGTATGCAAAGAACACTGTCAAGAAGTTTGGGATGGACAATGCAAGTCACAAGAGAACACCTGCCCCCACTCATCTAAAACTGACAAAGGATGACAAAGGTGAGAGTGTGGACCAAAGCTTGTACAGAAGCATGATTGGAAGTCTACTATACCTTACAGCTAGCAGACCAGATATAGCTTTTGCAGTAGGTGTGTGTGCAAGGTATCAAGCTGAACCAAAGGTGAGCCATCTCAACCAGGTTAAGAGGATCTTGAAATATGTAAATGGTACTTGTGACTATGGTATAATGTACTCTCATGGTTGTGAACCCATCCTCACTGGGTTTTGTGATGCTGACTGGGCTGGAAGTGCTGATGATAGATAGAGTACATCAGGAGGATGCTTCTTTCTAGGGAACAATTTAATTTCTTGGTTCAGTAAGAAACATAATTGTGTGTCCTTATCCACTGCTGAAGCTGAATATATTGCAGCTGGTAGCAGTTGTTCACAGCTGGTATGGATGAAACAAATGCTCACAGAATACAATGTCACACAAGATGTCATGACATTATACTGTGACAATTTAAGTGCTATTAATATCTCCAAAAATCCTATCCAACACAGCAGGACTAAGCACATAGATATCAGATATCACTTCATCAGAGACCTTGTGGGGGAGAAGGTGATCACATTGGAGCATGTAGCCACAGAGCTGCAATTAGCTGACATATTCACCAAGGCTTTGGATGCTACCCAATTTGAAAACCTAAGGGGTAAATTGGGAATCTGCATATGTGACATATAGAAATTATGGAGAAGTGCCAGCATGTCTCATGACATCGTATGGCATGATCACAAGATGGCAGCACCAGTCTGGCCAATAACTGTTTGTATTCCAGTTTTAAAAATTCCAATAGCAACAGACTCTATTTATGTAAAAACGTGCTTTCAGCTTCTCACATTCTCATTAGCAACACTGAACATTTTGCATGCTACAGCTGAAATTCTAAACTCATCCAAATCTATCAAACCTTTACACATTTCCACTACAATCGAAAAAATGTCTCAACATCATAACCCTAACTCCATTGATGAGGGTCTCATTCAGGAATATGTAGTGAACGCCACTCCATTATCTGTAGTACCCATGGATGCTACACCTATAAATGTGATCAGAGGAAGCATTCCCATTGCTCAAAAGCCCAGGACTCCCCATGCAAGAAGACCTAAAGAGCCAGTCTTCAGGAAAAGTAAGGGAGCTTCTTCATCTTCCAGTACTCCCAAAGCTTCTGCTTACGTGGACGCATCAATCAAAAAGCTTGTAACCAGGATCCTGGCAGAACAAAGGGTTGTGCCTGGGGTGTCAGTTCCCTTGAACAGTATGCCTGCTCCACAAGATATCCCAAGCAACCAAGCTGAAGAAGACATACCTGATCCACAGGATGTCCCAAGCAATGTTGAAACAACTGAGGCCCAGGACAAAGCCCCAAATGGTAACGATCAAGCTACTGATGATCAAGCTACTGATGATCAAGCTGCTGAGAATAAGGCTTCCCAATCTCCACCAGTTGAAAACCTGGATGATGATTCTGACACAGAGATCATAACATTTGTTGATCCTAGCATAGCCAAGAGGCTTAGGGCTAGGAAGGATAAGAAGCCAGCTACTCATGCAACTCCTGAGAAAAGATAGCCAACTCCTAAGAAGAACAAGGTCAAAACTGCTTTTGGACCTACAAAGCAATGGAGTAAGGTCAGCACTCAGAAGAGGAAGGCCACAACTCCATCTGATTCTGATGTTGAGGAGGATGTCCCAACATCTCAACCCAGAAAGAGGCCAACACCTCCTAGGACTGCCACTGCTGTCCCTGAAGCACCCCTGTATAATGTGTCCTTCCACCATGTCTCCAGTGTAAGCAAGTGGAAATATGTCTATCAAAGAAGGGTGGCTCTGGAAAGAGAGCTGGGTAGCAATACTTTGGAATGCACTGAGGTAATTGATTTAATCTCCAATGTTGGACTGTTCAAGACTGTCTCTAAATTTTCTCCTTGTTATGAACTGCTGGTAAAAGAATTCATAGTTAACTTACAAGAAGGGTGTGCTGATGGGAAATCTGAGGATTTCAGGAAAGTGTATGTCAGGGGAAGATGTGTAGATTTTTCTCCTAGGGTGATAAATCAGTACCTGGGGAGAGAAGTAGATGGGCCAACTGAGATTGGCAAGATTGACAATCAAGTATGCAAAATAATCACAGCTAACCAGGTTAAGTCATGGCCAGTCAAAGGCAAACTCTCTGTCAGCTTGTTAACCAGGAAGTATGCCATGCTGCACAGGATTGGAACAGTCAACTGGGTCCCAACCAACCACACCTCATATATAGCTACTGGGCTTGGGAGGTTTATCTGTGCTATAGGCACCCAAACCAAGCTGGATTATGGGGCATATATCTTTGACCAGACTCTCAAGCATGCAGGAACCTCAGCCATCAAGCTTCCAATAGCCTTCCCATCACTGCTTTGTGGAGTGATTCTCAACCAATATCCAGGAATCCTTACTGACAAGGATTCTGTCTGTAAAAGGGAGAGTCCATTGTCCTTTCATTACAAGCTGTTTCTAGGTCATCATGCTGCAAATGTTGAAGCACCAGGTGGGACATCTGCTGGGACATCTGCTGTCAAGACTCCTATATCAAAGGCAACCCTAATTGCAGAGCTCAGGACAACCTACAAAGAGCTGGATGAAAGGAAGAAGAAGCTTGAGGACCTGATTCAAAGACTGGAGCTGGAAGAGGTTGCTGGGAATGTTGATGGATCTGATGATGAGTCTGAGGATACAGAGGATACAGAAGATACAGAGTCTGAGTGAAGCTGTGTGATGGTGGAAAATGTATTGTTTGTTCTGCATTGTAATTCTGAATGTTTTTTTTTGTTTCTGTAATGTTTGGCCCCAAATTTATGTCTAACAAGGGGGAGAAGTGTATTGATAAATGCTGTTAATGTCTGTCTGCTGAACTAAGTTGAATTTGAATTTTCATTGGTATATCAAAGTCTGTTGGGCCAAGTCATAGCAGTATACATACATGTTTGAGGGGGAGCAAATTATTAGCTCTCACATGATCCAACAGAAAGGAACTCCGCTGCTCTCTGACAAAACCAGAAGAATATGTTAGCCAAAAATTAGCCAAAGGGGGAGTTTGTAGATGTTAGAAATTGGCAGAATTTTTGACAAACAAAGTATAAGTTATGAACTTAGTTCAGGACATCAGGATGTCACACCAGATGTTGTGACATCACAAACCTGCTATCTGACTTAAATGATGCGTAACAGAAGTGATGAAAATCAGGAGAAAATATCTGGAATTAATTGTAAAAGGATAAGCACTCTAAGGCGCATCTTTAGGAAGCTTAGTTATCTGGTTCCAGTGTAAAGGAAACAGAAAAACTAACTCACCTTGATTCAAGGAGATAACAAACTAACTCACCTTAATTCAAGGAGATATATGTGGGATTTATCAAAGTCTGGATAATTTGCAAAAAGCCCAAAAACTAAGCATCTATTTAAGGAACTGATACACTCAAGAAAAGCTAATGATTTTAAGAAGAGTGTCAAGGGTGTTTGTGAAGCTAGCAGGTTTTAATTGTTTGTTAGTCACTTTATAAGCTTTTAAGCAAAAAGTGAATTGTGTCTTGATTGAAACTATTAACTAAGATCCAGCTGGTGTGTCTGAAGTGTGACTTCAAATTTATTAATCATCCTAAGTTAAAGATCACTGTGTGATTGAGGGGGAGTGAGTAGGTACTCATATCTAAGTAGAGTCTTAGGTAGAAATTGCCTTGGGTAGATATTAAGTGAAGGATTAAACTGATTGGTTTAACTCCATAATTAATATTACTTATATTGGATTTCCTTCCTGGCTTGGTAGCCCCCAGATGTAAGTGTAGAGATACACTGAACTGGGTTAACAATTTCCTGTGTTATTTAATTTACTAGCTTATTAATTTTTTTGTTTGGAATATCAGTGTCTAAACATCTGGTTCGACATCACATATCTGATCCCAGAATTTCAATAACTGATTCTTTTCTTTTAGACTTGTCCAAGGTTAGCAGAGAAGTGGATGCCACCAAAGGTAAAGGACGTTTCTTAGATTTTATTATCAAGGAAGCTCAAGACCTGGCCTCTGAAAACAAATGGGCTAAGTTCAGCACCTTGCTTGCTTTGATAGTGTATGGGACCAGTTTGTTTCTAGGAGAGAATGGTTTAATCAACATGGAAGCTATCACTATATTTGCCAGAAGAAATCCAATACCCACTTTTCTAGGTGACTTTAATTATGGAGTTCACACAAGAATGAAAAGAGGAAGGGACATGTAAATTGTTGTGCTCCCCTATTTGTTGATTGGTTTGTAAGGGAACTCCCTAAATCAGGGCCTTTTCAAGATTTGAAACAATCTTGGAAGTGGTCCTAAAGATTAATGGGCTTAACCTCAGCTCACATTTCATGGGGATGCAACAGAGACCTTGTGGGCAAAGAAATATTGGTCAGTTGTGGTAGCTTCCCAAGTATGCCTCTGATAGGAAGGAAAGGTGGGATCAGTTACAATCCTATCTTGTCCAGGAAGCAATTTGGTTATCCATTAAGAGTTGTGCCTTTGTATGAAGAGGAAAATGAATCTTTATACTTTCCAGCAGAAGGAAATCTTAAGAGGAGCATGTTGATACCCCAAGCTTGGGAGGTTAGAGTGATGAAAGAGTGGATCCCAATACTTATGATCCTTTTTCCAGCTGGTTGGAGGATCGTGTGAAGACCCTATTACTCCCATTTTCTAGAGAAACACCTCTCTACCCTAAAAAGGTAGCACCCAAAACTTCAGTGCCTCTTCAAGAATATCAAAAGTTGGAAGCCTTGTGTAACACCCCAAATTTTCCCTCTGGTTCTTCTCTCTTTAGATGCTTTCCATTTTTGCATACATACGCATTTTCCATTAGGTCATGTCATGTGCATAAGCTCCTAAGACATGGGATCGATTATTTTCTGAAGAATTAGGATTTCACCCTTTTGCGATTTTCAGAAGAATTCAAGGTTTTGGCTATACAACCGTAAGTGGCATCATCTTCTTATGCTCTTGTCACTGGATTAGAGTTTATCTCCTCGATTCATTGGTATTCAAGGATTTCACTTGCAAAGACTGTTCACGAGCGCATCTGACCCGTCATCGGCATTAAAGGGTGAATTGGTGGTTTCTTCTTCTCATCATCCAGTGGGTTATTTATCAGTCAGTGTGTGTTCAAGATCAAATTGTTGTGCGGAATTTATCAGGGTTTTAAGCGTTGATTCATAATTTATTTTGTCAGAATTCCAGAAGATGTTTAATTCAGATGGTCATTGCTGCAGTCATGATTGTTTAGTGGTTTTTGAGATTCATTTTAATCAGAGATTTGTTGGAGGAAGCCCAAATGTGGTGTGTGCGTCGGTGACATTAATAATCGTTTCCATCCTTTTATTCATCCTATTTCATTCCATTTTATTCCGAACCAACATCTGTTTCTCATTTCCATTTTTTACTTGTGAATACACCTCGACCAATTAACCATTTCTAATTCTTTTTTTTCGATTCCATATCTAATTTCATTTTCATAAACCATTTTCCAATTCATTTCAAAAAACAAATTTCATAGTCATTTTCTAAAACAATTCCAAGCCAAATTCCATTTGTCAAGAAAATATTATTTTTCTATCCATATTTTCCTTTTTTCTTTAAACCAAGCCAAATTCCATAATTACAAATTAAGCCTGTAAACACCCCAAATTTTCCCTCACCCATTTCACCATGGCTTGTGATCATTTCATATGCATAAACACAATCATATCATCTCATATCTCACTTTTGATTCACTGCATAGTTTCTAAGTCATCTGCATCTAGGGTTTGTGATCTGAACAATCCAAGAGCTTCTTGAGCCACTCCAAAGGCCATCAATCACTTCAAAGGGATACATATGTGTTCAAGTATCATATTGAATCCTCTCAAAGTCAACAATTCCAAAGAATAACAAGAACTAGGGTTTGGATGGATGCAGAGCCAGGTTTGACTGCACAGTTGACCTAAAATTAGGGTTTTGGTTTCAGAGGCCATAACACCCAATTTTTTGGTCATTCTTGTTTCCATTGGTCTCTATATGGTATAAGGAGTATGCATACCAATTTTCATGAAGAAATTCCATGGGGAAGTCATCTGATCAAGGGTTGACTTTTCAGACAAGTCAGTGTAAAATCAGGGCATCTGAGGCCCCCAATGACCCAACCAATGGGTGATCTTCATAATTTTGAGTGTATATGATCTTTATTTGATCATGGAAGGAGGTTGAAGTTCATAGAAATCAAGAATTTGGAAGTTTTGCAAATGTTGACTTTTTGGGTATAGTTGACTTTTCAAGAATGCTTCATTTTAGGTCATTTTTCAAGCCTTGATTCTTGATCCAAAAAAGCTTCAAATGGAAAAACTTTGGTCATGAAAGTTGTAGATATCATCTTTCCCTTTTCAAAAAGTACAAGAACATGATCAAATTCTTCTTGGATCAAAAGTTATGGTGTGACAAAATTAGCAAAAATCATTGATTTTCAAGGCATGCTTCAAATGTGAATTTTGCAAAATCATGTACCAAGGCAAATTGCAACTTCTAATTGGCATCAAACCCTCACATAAACATCATGTAAGTCCTAAAATTCAGAATGGACTAGGCATTGCTCATGTTTCATGGCTTTTGGGACAAGATCTTTCCATGTGAACCATAAAGCAACAACTTGCAAAAACTCATGATCACACTTCCTACAACTTGCAACCTTGGATGCTGACTTTGGCTAGCCTTTCCCCTCACCCTTGCTGCGCAGCCCATGCCTTGTACTAGCCTAGATCATGAGCCATACTTCTCTTACACAAAAGGTGGACTTTGAGCAAAAGCAAACTTACCAATCACTATAGGCCAGGTCACATCATCTGACCTATAGGATTAAAATACAATATCCCTTGGCAAGCCAAAGATATGAAGAGGCAAGGCTGAAACACTTGATAAGATCACATTCACAAAAACACACCCCAGCTGCAAATTGCTTCGAATCTCTCTGCCCAGCCACAAAACACTCAAACCATTTTCACCATTCAACTCACCATGCCTCATTGAGTAGAAACCAGCAAGAACACAGGCCTGAAACCAACCACAAAACCACTTCACCATTTTCACCTCAGCCTGCATTTCTCTTCGAATCACCTTCCACAGCTTACAAACATCCAAACAAACTTTACAAAGCTTCTCCACTCACCATCTGGATCACAAAGAACCATTCATAATGGCCTGAAGCTGCCTGAATCATCACTGCCATTCCCAACTGAGCTTGAGCAGAAGCTTGTCAAACTCCTCATCCAGCCAGTATAAACTCCTCCAAAGCATTCAAACATCATCAAGGGATCCTAAGGAGTGGATTGCACAAGGAGAAAGGGCCAGAAAGTCATCAAAGTGAAAGCTTCGAATCTCAGGTAGCTCAAGAAATATTTTTCCAGAAATCATTTCTTTTGTTCTAAACTTGTTCTTTGTGTCTTCCTGATCATGAATATGTCTTTGGTTTCGCAAATGGTGAGGAAATGAGAGTTTAATTGCTCTCTGAAACTTGCGTGCCCTAATTCTTTCTTGCTTCGATTCAGCCTTGTTAGGAAGTATAAATTTGTTTTGAGATGGGGTTTTAGTTCGTGAGTGAGTGGGGATCATTTCCCAATTCTTAGATTTCATTTTGGTTAGGTTTTTAGGGTTTTGGGGATTTTCAGGGGAGATGCTGGCCGGAGAAGACGACCGGAAGTCTTCTCCGGCAGCCTGAAAGTGATTTGTGCCCTAATCCAGTCATTAACTCTAGTTTGAATTTGGACCGTGGATTGCGTTGAAAACGTTGACCTCCTGCGTGTGTGTGTGGCCTGGATTCACCCAATTAGCCCTAATCCACGTGTTAGCTTAATTAATCCATAATTAAATTAATTTAATCAGAATCAACCACAGCCTTTGGATAGCGCGCGTGGTCAACGCATTTGAATCCAGCCTCAATCTCCACCCTCCATTCTGATTACTTTACCATTTTCTTTATTTTTATTTCATTTCTTTTCCTTTTATTTGTTCAATTATTTTAAAATAGTAAAAAATGTGTAAAAATTATGAAACTTTTTCCCATAAGTTTTATTAATTTTTATGATCCAAAAATATTTTTATTTTTATTTTTAGCATTAAAAAAGTATTTTTAAATATTTAAAAGTTTCTTTTTAATTAATTAATGAGAATTAATTAATTAAAAATACTTTTAGGTATTTAAAAATCACCAAAAAATTCATGAAATGTTCTAAGACATTTAGAAACATTGTCCAACCTTCAAACCAAATTTAGTTTTTGATCTTGATGCATTTTGAGAATTTTCCATTAAATTAAATCATTTTTTGTGCATTAATTTGATCCAAAGTTCAAAAATTCATTTCTGCCTATCTAAGAAGAGTTGGACATTGATTCTTTTTGCATTGCATTCTATTTGGCATGTAGTTTTTGAGATAAAATGGCCATGATTTGATTCCTCATTTTCAATTTGTTTGGCATTTCTTTTGTTTAGGAACCCTAAAAACCCTAATAACTTAGAAAAATCATAACTTGAGATTGGTTAAGAGTTGAGATCTCCCCTTTGGACTTTGGTTTAGTATAGGTTTAGGGTTTCTTTGGGTGGCATTTTCCATTTTTTATCTTAGGGTTTGCTTCTGATTTTGAGTTTTGTTTGATGTTTGTTTCATAAACCCTAATTTGGGATTTCTCTTGCATCCCCTTTGCATTCTCTTGCATAACATGACTTGCCGTGACATTTCAAGCATCCATTTGATTCATTTGACATATTAAGACATATAGAAAGCATGTTTGATCATTGCATCCCATATTTGCCATCTTGTTTGCCATGTATGTTTCATAACTTTTCATGTAAGATCATGCTCCTTAACTTGCATCATTTGCATCCATGATCTTGTATGAACATCTCCATGCCTTGCCTCATGTTCATAGCACTCCATAGCATCATTATCATCATCAACATGCTTCTGGTTTTGTTTATCATCATGTCATTTCATCTCATTTAGCATTGCATTGCTTTTCTTTCTAACATTTCAGGTGGTAAGTGAGGTTGAGAAGTGAATTTGCCTTCACTTCTCATAACTTTTCTTTTCATCTCTCTTGCATCCATTGCTGCATTTTCTATGTGTGTTTGAGTTTGAGCTTGCTCATCCTTGTTCTTCTTACTTTCTTTCTTCAAGTGACTTGACTTCTTGAATGAAGCAAGTCACTTTGCTTCTCTTGATCCTTTCATCTGCTTCCTGGTGGTTCCATTGAAGATTGCTCCTGTAAACCTCACAAACCTTAGGAACAACTAAGCATGACAATGATTAGGGTTTTGATTAGTCTCCCCTCTTAGTTTTTACCTTTGTGTCTCTTTTGAGTCTTCTCTTCTCACCTCATAATCAGGGACTAAACCCTAAAGGCTTTAAGGCTTTGTGATTAAGCTTATGCCTGCATCCTTCTCTTAGGATGGAGTGTATAACTTTGATCCTAAGTGTTAAACCCTTAATGTGTTTAAATCTCTAATCAATTCACTTAATAAGTATCAGGACATCGCACTTGTAACTTGGGCCTTGCATTAGGGTTCTAATTCTTCCTTAATTGGTTAAGAAGGACTAACCCTAGTGTTAATGGACAAGTCCCCGTCAAGTTGTCTTACAAACCCTAAAAATCACTTCATCATCATATCATTAAATAAAATCCACTTAATAAAAGGCTTGTTTTGTCATGAGTTTAATCCCTAATCATGGATTAAGTTGAGGAGCTTTCCTCAGCTTAAACATTCTCATCTATTATCCTTCTATTAGGATGGTGTAATGAGTCTGTTTAATCCTTGATTGTGGCTTAACCTCATTACTTAACACTAAACAAAAACCCCAAAAACATCTAAATAATCACAAGTAGGTTAATGATCTTAATCCTATACCAAAGGTGAGTAAGTGTGAGAATCTGACTTCACACTTAAGGTATTCTCATTACCCCTAATCAGAGGGAAGATGTGATGAGTTTACTAACCCATTGGTTTAGACTTAAGCTCATTAACTTATGACAAATCCAAAAGCAATAAAAGACTGAAAACTCAAAAACAAACAATAATCGTCTCCTCCGGGATTCTTTTCTCATCTCATTCACTCATAAACGAGAACTTGCTTCTTCCGTCTAATGCAAGACAGTTTGCATCTGTGCCAGACAGATCCTACACTTGAGCATGGGCAAGCAAGCAGTTCACCAGTCAATCCATCTTTCAGTCTCTTTGGGTCGAACTACGGTGTTCTGACTTCCTCATTGCACGAGAGGATACGTAGGCATAACTTAACAGTTATCGAACAAAAGTCTCTGTATATTCCCCCTCTTTCTAGCTTTATTCTTTAGCCTCATGATCTTGAGCATTTCACTCTATTCTTACACTGACACTTTCATACTTCACATCACTTATACACTTTACACTGAAACCTGTACATTCTTTTCCAGCTATTTTGCACACAAATTGCACTGACACTACCCCTTTAAAACACAAATCTTTTAAGCGTGGATCCCGTCGAGTACGACGGACAATCTGGGTGCTAATACCTTCCCAGGTTGTAACCAACCCCCTTTCTCAGTCTCTCTGGTTCGCAAACCGTCTTATCCATCTTTTTCTAGGTCTATGCAGCATTACCTTTCCTCCGGGATAAAAATGCCTAGCTGGCGACTCTATTCATTCTCCAGTGAGTTCACGGCTGTGTGTTCTCACTGTTCCCTTCGCCGACCGTTCGCGTCTGTACCCCATTTGACCCGGCTTCATTTGGTGGGAGCGACAGCTTGGCGACTCTGCTGGGGACCCTTTATACTGCAACCAAGGCTTCTGGTTCTTTTTGTGGGTTCCTCCTAGCGCTTGATTGATTTGTGTTTACTGGGGTGTTTTGTGCTATTTGTGTTTGTATACTTGTTATTTTTACTGTTTTATGTACAGTTATTTACTGCTTTCTTTATTGCTTTTCATATATCATACTGTCATGTTGCTGGCTGGATCTGTTGTTTGCTTTGGTGGGTGGGTGATTCATAGAGAGTTAAGGTCCTATACCTGGGACCTGAGTGACACCTAGGCTAGAGTGAATCATATTCTTTCCCATTCCATTTCGGTCTGGTGCGGGAATATGAAACACGGTTCAGATATGGGTTTCTTCTTGAGAACTCTGTGTTGCAGATTTCCTGCAATGCTAGGGCTATCTGGGAAGCCTGCTAAGTCTGGATGACCTTTTAGTACTGACCTTCAGAAACTGAGGTGAATTAGAGGAGGAACTTTTATAGTTATTGTAAACACTGTACCTCCGGGTTAGAAGTGTTTACACTTCTCATAACTGATCCAAGTCTGAGGATCCTTGTTTTAGAACACCACCTGTGAGGGGGTTGGGCTGTTTATAGGTTTGCAGGTACCTTGACCTCAGAATACCCTGTTACCTTGATTGTTTAAGAATACTTCAATTTGGGACAGTTCTTGTGATTCTAAAACCCTGGATATGTGGCTCTTTATTTGAGTCCCCCACCTTGGTTACTGGATTTATAGACCTCCAACTGGAATTCTTGAGCACACTTGGACCTATATCAGGGCATTTTGATCAGATCCAGCTCAGTCACAGACCCTTTGCATTTCATTTGCATACATAATCATTGCATCATATTGACATTTGCTTATTTGTGTTTCAGGGTATCCATTTTCATCTGGTTTTGGTTTTGACCCCATCTTCAGTTTTGACTTGTCTTCATCAGCTATCTGCTTCAAGTTATCACCTGCACCAGCCAGTCAGTGGCCCACTTCTTCAGTATTATCATCAGCACCTGTCTCTACTCAGTCTCAGCATCATGGCTCCTAAAAAGAGCAACATCACCTATCACTTCTTCCAGCCAGAGCTATCAGATATCAGGAGGATTCAGACCTTGATCACTCCAGATCACATACCTTTGTTCAGGGAAAGTTATGGAGATATACTTGATATGGTTATGGATCTGGACCCATCACAGAGAAGTTTGATCCACACCTGCATTCAGTTTTATGATCCTCCACTGAGATGTTTTACTTTTCAAGACTTTCAGTTGGGCCCCTTATTGGAAGAGTACTCCTCATTAGTTGGTATACCTATCAGAGGTGGAATCCCTTTCAACCCTGAGATAGTCTTTCCTGCTAATGGAGAAGTAGCAAAGGCTTTGCATCTGGAACCTGTCCTGATTGAGCAACATATGACTTCTAAAGCTGGGATCCCTGGTTTTCATCTGGATTTCTTAATCTCTCAAGCTACCCTGAAAGCCTCTCTAGGAGAGTGGAAAGCTGTTTGTGCTTTACTGGCCTTGAGCATATATGGAATTGTATTGTTTGCAGATGAGCCTCGATTCATTAGCAAGAATGCAATCCATTTGTTCATCCTGAAGAATCCAGTGCCAACTTTATTGGGGGATCTTTACTATTCAGTGCATCAGAGGAATGAAAAGCAGAGGGGAAGATTAGTAAGGTGTTGTGCTCCATTGTTCCACACTTGGCTTCTCAGGCATCTACCCAGGACAGATGCATTTTTAAACCCTCATCAGCAGAGCAACTGGGCTAAGAGACTCACTGTTCTAACTTCAGCTGACATCAGATGGTGCACTCAGAGCACCAAGGGCAGGGATATCATCACCAGCTGTGGGCATTTTCCTAATGTGCCTTTGGTAGGAGTTAAGGGCAGTATCAATTACAATCCTCTGCTGTTCAGAAGGCAACTGGGCTACGCACTGGTCCATACTCCTAAGGCACAGGACTTGGTGGAGACTCTTTATTGTGAAAACAAGATTAGTCTGGCTATTGTTAGGCAGGCAGCCTGGGCCTGGGATAATGTTCAAACCAAGGGAATAACCATTTTGGGGAAGTGCAATAATGTGGCATCAGCACAATATTATGAGTGGTCCCGTGCCAGGGCCCAATTCTCTGGGATGCCCTTTACCATAGAAGACAT
Source organism: Lathyrus aphaca (assembly GCA_963966055.1). NCBI lineage: Eukaryota > Viridiplantae > Streptophyta > Magnoliopsida > Fabales > Fabaceae > Lathyrus > Lathyrus aphaca. Next base: position 171,809,592 of record OZ014523.1, read on the forward strand.
GCCTGAGTCATCTTCAGCACCATCCCCTGCCACTATCAGTTTGGAGGAGTATGAGAGCTTGAAGGAGAGGAATGAGAAGCTAACCCAGGCCTTGCAGAAGACCCTCCGGGAGAGGAGTGAAGGTATGAGGGAGATTGAGAGATTGGAGAAGTTGAGAGTAGAGCATCTGACTAAGATTGAGAAGTCTGGGGATTATATCAAGAAGTCTAAGGCTGGAGAACAAATCCTGAAGAATGCTTGTAAAGAAGCCCAGTTCCAGAGAACAAGGACAGACTTGTATTTGAAGGAGAGTCAAGCCCGGTGGGTCAGGATCACCGAGGCTCGTACTCTAGAGGACAAGAGAGTTCAAGACAAGATGGAGCAACTGGAAGCTAGTGCAAAAGAACAACAAGAAGCCCTGGCAGCAGCCCAGAGGGAGATATCAGAGCTGAAGGTCAAAGCAGGGGTGAAGAGGTCAAAGGACCAAACTCAGCACAAGAAGCTAACAGCAGCTGTTACGACCCGGAATCTCCTCATCAGGAATCTCACGGAGCGTCCGGCTGATCCTGTGACCGAAGCACTCCTCAAGGAAGTTCGTGAGGATGAGTTTGGTCTTGGTGTTTGACCATTTGTTTGTTGTTGCTTTCTTTTCGTGTACTTTTATTTTCTTGTAATGTATTTTGACCCCTTAGAGGGCTTGTGTTGTAAAATGAACAATTTGTATTATTTCACCTTCTGTAATATATTTGTGTTAGTTTGCTTCATCTGAGTTTTCTTCAAGCAACAACAACAGCATCTTCGAGGGTCTGGAAGGGTCAAAACTGAATGCCAAGCCAGATACCTTGAGAACAAATAAGCATACTGCATTGCATGCTAACCTTTTGTTTGTTTTGTAGGTTTTTGTTTTATTGTTGCTAACTTTGTTGTGATGTTCAGGAACTATTGCTAGGCGCCGAGCTTTTCCCCTCAACCGTCCGCACCGTTATCCAACCCGAAACAACCTTCCGGGCATTCAAATGGATCAGATGCAGCAGGACCTTACTGAGGTCAGAAATCAAATGGCAAATGAAAGGCTAGAGATGAGGAATCAAATGACTCAGTTTATGGAAGTTATGAACAACATGGCTCAGAGCCAGGAAAGATTGAGGGCCATGGTGGAAAGGCAGAATCAAGAAGATCCACATATAGGGACTGCCAGTACCAGTAACAATGAAAGAGTCCAACCTCACGTCAACCCTCCGGTATTTGGACCACACCTCCATCCTGAGGTCAATATTCCTGCAAATGTTCAAGGGACTGCCACCGCAGCTAGGGTACTTCAAGAGGATCCTCAGGAGGACCAATTCACAGTAATGGGTGTTGGGGAGGAAGCTTATGATAGGAGATTGGATGAGATAGCTGAGAAGTTGAGGTCCTTAGAATCTCAAAACTCTTTGGGCTTCGACGTCATGGACATGGGCTTGGTAGACGGGGTCAGGATCCCCCATAAGTTCAAGCCTCCTTGCTTTGAAAAATACAACGGGACTTCATGCCCCCGGACTCATTTACAGTCATTTCTGGGAAGGCTGAAGGCCTATACAATGGATGAGAAGCTCTGGATGTTCTATTTTGAAGACAGCTTAACTGGAGCGTTAAGAGAATGGTACTCTCACTTGACAAGGGCAACTATTAGATGCTGGAAGGACCTGGCAGAGGCCTTCATCAGACAGTATCAGTATAACTTAGACATGGCACCCAACAGGACCCTCCTAATGGGAATGTCACAGTCGTCAAGGGAAAGTTTCCGAGAATATGCCCAGAGATGGAGGCAACTGGCTGCTGCTGTTCAGCCCCCTATGTCTGAAAGGGAAATGGCAGATATGTTCATGAACACCCTTCAGGGGACTTACATTGACCGGCTGGCTGCTTTCTCTTCCACTAGCTTTGCAGATGTTGTCATAGCTGGGGAGAGAATTGAAAGCCTATTGAAGATGGGTAAGATATCTGACAACGGAGCAAGCTCGTCCAGTAGTACAAGAAAACCTTTTGCAGGCCCGAGAAGAACTGGCGAGACCAATGCCATCCACACCAACAGGGGCAGGCCCCAATATGCTCACAGGTCAATAGCAGCAGTCACCATCCCTGCTCCAGCTTATCCTCAACCAGTCTATCAACCGCCGCAGCAAAACTATCAACAACAACCTCAGTACCATCAGCAGAATCAGTATCCTCCAAGAAATTACAACAACAATAATAACAACAACAGTCAACAAAGGCCATTTCAACAGAGGTCATCTCAAGCTAATAGGGTGATCGATCCGATCCCTATGCCATATGCTACCTTGCTGCCACAACTCCTGAAACTCAACCTAGTTGAGCTAAGGACGTTGGTACCTCCAGATCCCAACAGTCTACCCAGGAACTATGACTCCAACGCTAGGTGTGCCTTCCATTCAAACGCACCTGGCCACAGTACAGAAAAGTGCAGAGCCCTGCATATGAAGGTACAAGACCTGGTAGACTCGAAAGCTCTGAATTTCACACCTCCACCCAATGTCAATAAAAACCCGATGCCAAACTACGGTGGTCCTAGAATTGACGCTATTGAAGAAGACAAGCCGTCTTATTTAATAACCAGTGTGGGACAGATCAGGACGCCGTTGGTAGAAATCAAAGCTCAGCTCTTGGAATGTCAAATGTTCCCGGGGTGTGAGTTGGGTTGTGCTTACTGCAATATCTCGGTGAATGGGTGCGATAATTTGAGGAAGGGCATAGATAGCCTTATTCAGAGTGGCCAGCTTCAGATCACCACATCATTTCCAACAAATCCAGCAATCTCATCAGCAACGGTTTCAGAACCTCCTACAACTGCAGCATCCATTGTTCCTGACAATTCTTCACTTTCATCAACAAGTACTTCATCCATTATCTCAACTGATCAGTTTTCAACAAATTCTCCTGCTACAACTTCAGCATCACTCCATTTTGAACCTCCTACAACAACAACATCCACACTCCCGACAATGTCTCCTACAACACCAGCAACAAATCATGAAGATGTCTCAACTGTCACCATCTTCTATGATCCTGAAAGCAACTCTGCCTACAACTCAGAAGGTGCTGCTCCCATTAGAGCACCAGTTACAATTTATTATGATCCGCAGACTGTCACAGTTCCTTCCACAGCTGCAATCAGTCCAGTCACCATCACGGTGCCTGGACCGGTACCTTATGAAAGCAGTAATGCCATCCCCTGGCATTACGGCTCTGACTTGTACTGTGAAGGATAAAGAATCACTTTTGAATCATCAACCCATGCATTACAAGTAGACAATGTGGGCGGAGGCGGAGGCTTCACTCGAAGCGGACGTCTTTTCGCTCCACAAATTCAGAGACCCACTGCCGAAGCAGAAGCTGCTGCCAAGGCAAAAGGGAAGAGCCCTGTGCAGGAAGATCAAGTTGTTAAGGAAGCTTTGAAAACACCATTCGATCAAGAGGTTGATGAGTTCATGCGAATCATCAAAAAGAGTGATTATAAAATAGTGGATCAGCTTCATCAGACGCCTTCCAAGATCTCAATCCTATCATTGCTTATGTGCTCCGAGGCCCATCGGAATGCACTACTCAAAGTCCTGCACGCAGCTTACGTGCCTGAAGAGATCACTGTCAATCAGCTGGAAGCAGTAGTTGGAAATGTTAATGCTAGTCACGGACTAGGGTTCACCAATACTGATTTGACAACGGAAGGCCGCAACCATAACAAAGCCTTGCACATAACCATGGAATGCAAAGGTGCTGTCCTTTCCCATGTGCTGGTAGACACGGGGTCATCCCTCAATGTCTTACCCAAAAAGGCCCTGGTGAAGCTAGAATATGACGGGTTGGCGTTGAGACCCAGCAACCTGGTGGTAAGAGCCTTCGATGGTTCAAAGAGATCGGTTCTGGGAGAGATTGAATTGCCCATAACGGTTGGCCCGCAGACCTTTAAAACTATCTTCTACGTGATGGATATACAGCCCGCCTACAGCTGTTTATTGGGTAGGCCATGGATTCACGCTGCTGGCGCCGTGACCTCTACCCTTCACCAGAAGTTAAAATATGAGTGGGAGGGTCAAATCGTTACAATCTGTGGAGAAGAGGACATTTTTGTCAGCCACCTGGCAACCTATAAGTACATTGAAATGGATGGGGAGATCCATGAAAGAATGAGCCAAGGATTTGAAGCCTTGAATGTGAATGAAGCATCTGCTGTATCTGGAATCTCCATGTCATCTTACCAACAAGCCCGGAAGGTTGTTGAGGAAGGAACTGCCCTAGGCTGGGGCAAGGTTTTAGCTGTGGAGGAGAAGAAAGACAAATTTGGGTTGGGTTACAGACCAACTCAACATCAAGCAAAGGCTGCTGAGAAGCCCGGTTTTGTCAGTGGGGGATGCTTACCCCTGATGCTATCAATTGTCTGGAAGACGAGCTGGAAGAGGAGCGCAACCTGGAAAGCTGGATTCGTCCAAAGATCCCGGGGAGCAGTGTCTCGAACTGGTCTTCCCAGGAAATTATAAGAGTTACTCATGCAGAGTAATTATTATTTCCTGTATTTTTATGAGCATGCATCAAAGTCTTGCATCTTGCCCAAGATGACAAGACTCATTTTGTAATCGGGCCATCTGTACTTTTTGTGCAAACAAGATTAATTAATGAAATATCAGACATCTTTTTGCAAACGAGTCTTTTCCTTTTCGTTCACTGTTTTTCCATTTTTCTTTTTGTACAAAAAATAAATGGCGGTGTTTTCAAAATGACAACTTCATTTCACTTTTCTAAATAAAGATTAAAATCAAATCACTAAAATGAACAAACTTAACCTTTGCAGAGAGTGCCTTCCAGACAGCACCGACAACAGCACGGCTTTGACTTCGTATGACTTTGACAATCCAATCAATCAAGCTGATGAAGGGGTTGAAGAAGAATATGAGCTTCCTGAAGAGCTAGCCAGGTTGTTAAGACAAGAGGAAAAGGTTATTACTCCTCACCAGGAGGAGGTTGAAGTGATCAATCTTGGTACAGATGAAGACGTGAAAGAAGTTAAAATCGGGGCCTGCCTGCAAGACTCAGTGAAAAGACAATTGATTGACCTGCTTCAAGAGTATGTGGATGTGTTTGCTTGGTCTTACCAAGATATGCCAGGGTTGGATACCGATATTGTCATGCACAAGCTGCCTTTGAGAGAAGAATGCCCGCCAGTTAAGCAGAAACTGCGCCGTACTCGTCCAGACATGGCAATGAAAATCAAAGAAGAGGTACAAAAGCAGTGGGACGCCGGGTTCCTTGCTGTGACTAGCTATCCGCCGTGGGTTGCTAATATAGTACCTGTGCCTAAGAAAGACGGCAAAGTAAGAATGTGTGTTGACTACCGGGATCTGAACAGAGCCAGCCCGAAAGACGATTTTCCATTACCTCACATTGACGTATTGGTAGATAATACGGCTCAGTTCTCGGTATTCTCCTTCATGGACGGATTTTCAGGCTACAATCAGATCAAAATGTCACCTGGAGACATGGAGAAGACAACTTTCATCACACCCTGGGGCACGTTCTGTTACAAAGTGATGCCATTCGGACTGAAGAATGCTGGTGCAACATACCAACGGGCTATGGTGACACTATTCCACGATATGATCCATAAAGAAATAGAATGTTATGTGGATGATATGATCGCCAAGTCCCTTACTGAAGAAGAACATCTGGTAAATCTGCTCAAATTGTTCAAACGTCTGAGGAAGTACCAACTGAAGTTGAACCCCAACAAATGCACATTCGGGGTGCGATCTGGTAAGCTGCTGGGTTTTATTGTGAGCGAGAAAGGGATTGAAGTTGACCCTGATAAAGTCAAAGCTATTCAAGAGATGCCTGCACCGAAAACTGAAAAGGAAGTTCGAGGGTTCTTAGGTCGATTGAACTACATCTCAAGGTTCATATCTCACCTTACGGCTACCTGTGAACCCTTGTTCAAGCTGTTAAGAAAAGAACAAACGGTCAGGTGGAACGAAGACTGCCAGAAGGCTTTTGACAAGATCAAAGAATATCTGCAAGAACCTCCAATCCTTATGCCACCAGTTGAAGGAAGACCTCTGATTATGTACTTGACAGTATTAGAAGAGTCAATGGGGTGTGTGCTGGGCCAGCATGACGAGTCTGGTCGAAAAGAGTATGCAATATACTACCTAAGCAAAAAGTTTACCGACTGTGAACAACGTTATTCACTGCTCGAGAAAACTTGCTGTGCTTTAGCGTGGGCTGCTCGCCGACTAAGGCAGTATATGTTGACCCACACTACCTTGTTAATCTCAAAGATGGACCCAATCAAGTACATATTTGAGAAGCCAGCGCTCACCGGACGGGTTGCAAGATGGCAAATGATTCTCACAGAATACGACATCCAGTACACTTCTCAGAAAGCCATCAAGGGCAGTGTACTATCTGAATATCTTGCTGAGCAACCCATTGATGACTACCAGCCTATGAGATTTGACTTCCCTGATGAAGACATCATGTTCATAAAAGCAAAAGATCATGAAGAGCCTATTCACACTGAAGGGCCCGACCCGGAAGAAGAATGGACTATGATGTTTGACGGGGCTGTTAACATGAATGGTCGTGGTGTTGGTGCAGTACTCATCACACCCAAAGGAGTTCACATGCCTTTCTCGGCAAAGCTCACTTTCAACTGCACTAACAACGAAGCTGAATACGAAGCTTGCATCATGGGTCTTGAGGAAGCCATTGACCTCAGGATCAAGACATTGACCGTATTCGGAGATTCAGCTTTGGTAATCAATCAAACCAATGGAAAATGGTACACACACCAAGATCATCTGATACCTTATAGGGATTATACAAGAAGGTTGTTGACTTTCTTTACAACAGTCAAGCTTGAGTATATCCCTCGGGACGAGAATCAGTTTGCAGATGCTCTTGCTACCATTTCATCCATGATCAAAGTTCAAGCTGCTAACTTTGTACCTCAGATTTCAGTATCGAGACTTGATAGACCAGCATATGTGTTCGCAGCAGATGTTGTTAAAGATGATAAGCCTTGGTTCCATGACATTAAATGCTTCTTGGAGGATCAAACATACCCATCTGGGGCATCTTCCAATCATAAGAAGACTTTGAGAAGGCTTGCTGGTAGTTTCTTCTTGAACACTGATGGTTCTCTATACAAAAGGAACTTTGATATGGTACTCCTCAGATGTGTTGATAAGACAGAAGCAGACTTGTTAATGCATGAAGTGCACGAAGGATCCTTTGGTACCCATGCCGGAGGGCATGCCATGGCTAAAAAGTTGTTAAGATCAGGTTATTACTGGATCACAATGGATGCAGACTGTTGTGCTTATGCCAGGAAATGCCACAAATGCCAGATCTACGCGGATAAAGTGCATGTGCCTCCCAATCCTTTGAACATAATGTCTTCACCCTGGACCTTTGCTATGTGGGGCATTGATATGATTGGCAAGATTGAGCCAACCGCTTCAAATGGCCACAGATTCATCCTGGTCGCCATCGACTATTTTACCAAGTGGGTTGAAGCAGCCTCATATGCAAATGTCACAAGGCAAGTCGTAGCCAGATTTCTGAAGAGAGATATCATCTGTCGATACGGAGTGCCCGAGCGAATCATTACTGATAATGGTTCCAACTTGAATAATAAAATGATGGCAGAGCTGTGCCGGGACTTCAAAATCCAACATCACAATTCTTCTCCTTACAGGCCAAAGATGAATGGCGCTGTTGAGGCGGCAAACAAGAATATTAAGAAGATTGTGCAGAAGATGGTAGTCACCTATAGAGACTGGCATGAAATGCTACCGTTTGCCTTGCATGGGTACCGCACGTCAATCAGAACATCCACTGGGGCAACACCGTATCAGCTTGTGTATGGTATGGAAGCAGTCCTACCTGTTGAAGTTGAATTACCCTCCCTACGGGTATTAATGGATGTTAAGCTAAGTGAAGCAGAATGGGTTCGGGCCCGGTACGAACAGCTGAGTCTGATCGAAGAGAAAAGATTGGCTGCAATCTGTCATGGGCATCTATATCAGAAGAGAATGAAGAGAGCCTTCGATCAGAAAGTTAGGCACCGAGAGTACCAAGTAGGAGATCTTGTGCTGAAAAGAATCCTCCCTCCTCATACAGACCACAGGGGCAAGTGGACTCCAAATTATGAAGGACCTTTTGTTGTAAAGAAAGTTTTCTCTGGTGGAGCACTGATGCTCAGCACCATGGATGGCGAAGATTTCCCGTCCCCTGTGAATTCAGATGAAGTTAAAAAATACTTCGCATAAAAATGACCCGCTGGACACAAAAACAGAATGGAAGTCCAGGCAAAAATAGGGCATCCCGGCGAGTCAAAAACAGAATAAAAGACTCGGGCAAAAATAAGGGAAGATAAATAAAAAAATGTACACCCGCTGAGTTGAAAAGCCGCATTGGACAGCTCAGGCAAAAATGGGTATCCCGATGGATTGAAAACCCGAAAGGGCGATCCATGCAAAATAAGGGAATAAGCGAACAACTGCATTCTGAGTTCGTCTGTATCACTTGCAACTTGGAAAGCTTCAAAAGGATCAAGCTTCAATCAGAATCAACATTCTTCAGAAAGCAGGACGAGAAGAACGTCATTGTCATACGAGTCATAGCAGAAGAGGAAGCTCCTTAAAGCGTCGTCAACACCGCCAGCATTTTGTTTCTCAATTTATAACAATCTCCTTATTTTAGGAGATTTGTTTCCTTGACTGTATCTTGCCTATTCAGGGCACAAGAATTAATAAAATCAGAGTTTTCAGTCATGTTTCGTCTTGTACATGTTTCGTTTGCAAAGAATGTCTGATGTCTCTAAAACTAATTGCATAAGTACAGATGTTTTTCACTAAAAATAGAAGCACATGCTTGCAGGGAATATACTTACTCTTGAGAATGCTTAACTCCTCTGACGGAATCCAGTAAAGGATACCTCGGGACCTTTTGTGCGTTTCCTTATCTTTGCAGGATTGCAGGTATCCAGAACGCAACCTGGGGCATGCAAGCTACATCCCAGCGAGCTGGCAAGTCAACACTCATTCTCAGCACCCGAGGTACTCTCTCCCCAGCTGAGTTGCCTCTTATAACCCCCCCCAGCGGAGTTTCCAGCTATTACTTATCTCCATCAGAGTTGCTAAGCATCCTAGAAGGCACCTACATCCCCGACTGAGTCAAGGGTCCCTCTTTCTCCCCAGCCGAGTTGCCGTCTCGCCCTCAGCCGAGTACAAAAATCAGGGAATCACCTCCCCACAGAATCCTCAGCCTCTATTCAGAAGAGCAGCGCGTGAAGGAGTCACAACAGAGTACAGAAAGCTTCTACAAACCCCAGCTGGGTTTCTCATTTATTAGGATAGGTCTATCAGTGACCCGTATCCCCAAGCAAATATCATCTTATTAGATCTACCAATGATCTCATCCCCAGCTGGGATGTCCATTTCAAGCAGATCGGCCGGAGATCTTCGCAGCAATGGGACCCGGATCCCGTTTCGGTGTCTTTGCGCAATCATAGCATTTGCATCATATTCACCCGCAAAGCGTAGCATTCCGTTTCAACACTGAGCATTACGGCAAAAATCAAATGCATAGCATAATCATGAGCCATGTTATGAATCAACACCTGTGAATGATTACAGTTCATCAACATACGGAAGAAATACCCCCACCAGAGTTCCCAGCAAAAGCAGTTGCCTCACAGCTCCCAAACATCAGTATATACTCCTTTTGACACCCGTCCGTGTTATATCCCAGCAGAAAGCCAAAGACATCCCTTTTGCACTCACATATACTTATATACACTTTCTTGGCACCCGTCCGTGTCGTATCCCCAGCGCAGTCGCCTAGACTTTGTATATCAGATACTTGTTCATATTACACTTTTCTCCATTTGACACTCGTCCGTGTCACTCTCCCCAGCAGTTAAAGTACCCATCTGTACAATACTCATGCTCACTACTCATGTCACACTTATACAGATACTCGTCCGTATCTTGTATATACCACTTATATACCCACAGATTCAACAATAGTCCTTGTTCTTTGTTAACCGGTTGGTACTCGTCCGTACCATCATCTCAGAACATTGCGTCTAGTGTTTGTTTCTACATGATACTCGTCTGTATCATAGTCTTAAGGATGCTCGTCCGCATCTTTAATCCATACACCGTGTCAAACACTTGTGTCTTCTTGAATATAGATGCTCGTCCGTGTCTACTATTCCCCCAGAAGAACCATCAGATTCAACACTTGTCCGTGTTCTTTGTTAACCGGTTGATACCCGTCCGTATCATCATCTCTGAACACGTGTCAGTTTGTTTCTACCTGATACTCGTCCGTATCGTAGTCTTAAGGATGCTCGTCCGCATCTTTAATCTATACACAATACCAAACACTCATACCCTTTGTTTCTTGGATGTGAGCACTCGTCCGTGTTTACTATTCCCCAGTAGATCGCAAACAAATTTTCCTTTTTATCTGACACTCGTCCTGTGTCATGATAAACCCGAGAGCAGCCGTACCCTGCTGAGTGGTCGTCCTCCACTTCTTGATGGTCGTCCTCCATCATGCTCATCCGATGGCCGTCCCCATCGTTGATTTTAGCAGCCGTCCCCTGCTAGGTGGTCGTCCTCCACCCCTTTGATGATCGTTCTTCATCATTCTATCCAATGGTCGTCCCCATTGTTGATTTTGGTTATCTGACATTCGTCCTATGTCATGAGAAACCCCGAGAGCAGCCGTACCCTGCTGAGTGGTCGTCCTCCACTTCTTGATGGTCGTCCTCCATCATGCTCGTCCGATGGCCGTCCCCATCGTTGACCTTTCATCCGATGGCCGTCCCCATCGTTGATATTTTCGGCAGCCGTACCCTGCCAGGTGGTCGTCCTCCACCTTTGATGGCCGTCCCCATCATAATTCCTTTATTCCCCAACAGAGCAGCCGTCCCCTGCTAGGTGATCGTCCTTCACCTTTGATGGCCGTACCCCATCATCTGTTTATTTCATTTATTCTTTAACCCGATGGCCGTCCCCGTCGTGGTCCCTTTTCCTTTTCTTTTAGCCCGATGGCCGTCCCCATCGTTGGTTACTTTACCTTTGTGAACTTGACGGCCGTCCCCGTCATGTTTCATTAATCCCCAGAGAATTTTACAGCTTTATCTTGATGGCCGTCCCCATCGTAATTTTATTTTCCCCAGCTAGTCGGCCGTCCCCGTCTTAGCTTTACCTTTTATCCCCAGCATGTCGGCCGTCCCCGTCATTGCTTTACTTCACACACTCTTCCCAGCATGTCGGCCGTCCCCGTCATTGCTCTTTACCCAGCAGTCGTCCTCTGCTCGACGGTCGTCCTCCGTCGCCTACACTTTACAACATACTTTATTTTCCTTTTACAATCTATATCCCTTTTCTTCTTCATTTCTGTGAGTGCAAATTTTGGACTGTCTTTGGTATTCAACCACAAGTTATCTCGCTTGCCTGTTAAGCTGTCGCTTACATCCTGCACAGCTAACTCATGTTTGAATAGGGGCAGCTGTAAACACCCCAAATTTGCCCTCACCCATTTCACCATGGCTTGTGATCATTTCATATGCATAAACACAATCATATCATCTCATATCTCACTTTTGATTCACTGCATAGTTTCTAAGTCATCTGCATCTAGGGTTTGTGATCTGAACAATCCAAGAGCTTCTTGGGCCACTCCAAAGGCCATCAATCACTTCAAAGGGATCCATATGTGTTCAAGTATCATATTGCATCCTCTCAAAGTCAACAATTCCAAAGAATAACACGAACTAGGGTTTGGATGGATGCAGAGCCAGGTTTGACTGCACAGTTGACCTAAAATTAGGGTTTTGGTTTCAGAGGCCATAACACCCAATTTTTTGGTCATTCTTGTTTCCATTGGTCTCTATATGGTATAAGGAGTATGCATACCAATTTTCATGAAGAAATTCCATGGGGAAGTCATCTGATCAAGGGTTGACTTTTCAGACAAGTCAGTGTAAAATCAGGGCATCTGAGGCCCCCAATGACCCAACCAATGGGTGATCTTCATCATTTTGAGTGTATATGATCTTTATTTGATCATGGAAGGAGGTTGAAGTTCATAGAAATCAAGAATTTGGAAGTTTTGCAAATGTTGACTTTTTGGGCATAGTTGACTTTTCAAGAATGCTTCATTTTAGGTCATTTTTCAAGCCTTGATTCTTGATCCAAAAAAGCTTCAAATGGAAAAACTTTGGTCATGAAAGTTGTAGATCTCATCTTTCCCTTTTCAAAAAGTACAAGAACATGATCAAATTCTTCTTGGATCAAAATTTATGGTGTGACAAAGTTAGCAAAAATCATTGATTTTCAAGGCATGCTTCAAATGTGAATTTTGCAAAATCATGTACCAAGGCAAATTGCAACTTCTAATTGGCATCAAACCCTCACATAAACATCATGTAAGTCCTAAAATTCAGAATGGACTAGGCATTGCTCATGTTTCATGGCTTTTGGGACAAGATCTTTCCATGTGAACCATAAAGCAACAACTTGCAAAAACTCATGATCACACTTCCTACAACTTGCAACCTTGGATGCTGACTTTGGCTAGCCTTTCCCATCACCCTTGCTGCGCAGCCCATGCCTTGTACTAGCCTAGATCATGAGCCATACTTCTCTTACACAAAAGGTGGACTTTGAGCAAAAGCAAACTTACCAATCACTATAGGCCAGGTCACATCATCTGACCTATAGGATTAAAATACAATATCCCTTGGCAAGCCAAAGATATGAAGAGGCAAGGATGAAACACTTGATAAGATCACATTCACAAAAACACACCCCAGCTGCAAATTGCTTCGAATCTCTCTGCCCAGCCACAAAACACTCAAACCATTTTCACCATTCAACTCACCATGCCTCATTGAGTAGAAACCAGCAAGAACACAGGCCTGAAACCAACCACAAAACCACTTCACCATTTTCACCTCAGCCTGCATTTCTCTTCGAATCACCTTCCACAGCTTACAAACATCCAAACAAACTTTACAAAGCTTCTCCACTCACCATCTGGATCACAAAGAACCATTCATAATGGCCTGAAGCTGCCTGAATCATCACTGCCATTCCCAACTGAGCTTGAGCAGAAGCTTGTCAAACTCCTCATCCAGCCAGTATAAACTCCTCCAAAGCATTCAAACATCATCAAGGGATCCTAAGGAGTGGATTGCACAAGGAGAAAGGGCCAGAAAGTCATCAAAGTGAAAGCTTCGAATCTCAGGTAGCTCAAGAAATATTTTTCCAGAAATCATTTCTTTTGTTCTAAACTTGTTCTTTGTGTCTTCCTGATCATGAATATGTCTTTGGTTTCGCAAATGGTGAGGAAATGAGAGTTTAATTGCTCTCTGAAACTTGCGTGCCCTAATTCTTTCTTGCTTCGATTCAGCCTTGTTAGGAAGTATAAATTTGTTTTGAGATGGGGTTTTAGTTCGTGAGTGAGTGGGGATCATTTCCCAATTCTTAGATTTCATTTTGGTTAGGTTTTTAGGGTTTTGGGGATTTTCAGGGGAGATGCTGGCCGGAGAAGACGACCGGAAGTCTTCTCCGGCAGCCTGAAAGTGATTTGTGCCCTAATCCAGTCATTAACTCTAGTTTGAATTTGGACCGTGGATTGCGTTGAAAACGTTGACCTCCTGCGTGTGTGTGTGGCCTGGATTCACCCAATTAGCCCTAATCCACGTGTTAGCTTAATTAATCCATAATTAAATTAATTTAATCAGAATCAACCACAGCCTTTGGATAGCGCGCGTGGTCAACGCATTTGAATCCATCCTCAATCTCCACCCTCCATTCTGATTACTTTACCATTTTCTTTATTTTTATTTCATTTCTTTTCCTTTTATTTGTTCAATTATTTTAAAATAGTAAAAAATGTGTAAAAATTATGAAACTTTTTCCCATAAGTTTTATTAATTTTTATGATCCAAAAATATTTTTATTTTTATTTTTAGCATTAAAAAAGTATTTTTAAATATTTAAAAGTTTCTTTTTAATTAATTAATGAGAATTAATTAATTAAAAATACTTTTAGGCATTTAAAAATCACCAAAAAATTCATGAAATGTTCTTTTTTGATCTTGATGCATTTTGAGAATTTTCCATTAAATTAAATCATTTTTTGTGCATTAATTTGATCCAAAGTTCAAAAATTCATTTCTGCCTATCTAAGAAGAGTTGGACATTGATTCTTTTTGCATTGCATTCTATTTGGCATGTAGTTTTTGAGATAAAATGGCCATGATTTGATTCCTCATTTTCAATTTGTTTGGCATTTCTTTTGTTTAGGAACCCTAAAAACCCTAATAACTTAGAAAAATCATAACTTGAGATTGGTTAAGAGTTGAGATCTCCCCTTTGGACTTTGGTTTAGTATAGGTTTAGGGTTTCTTTGGGTGGCATTTTCCATTTTTTATCTTAGGGTTTGCTTCTGATTTTGAGTTTTGTTTGATGTTTGTTTCATAAACCCTAATTTGGGCTTTCTCTTGCATCCCCTTTGCATTCTCTTGCATAACATGACTTGCCGTGACATTTCAAGCATCCATTTGATTCATTTGACATCTTAAGACATATAGAAAGCATGTTTGATCATTGCATCCCATATTTGCCATCTTGTTTGCCATGTATGTTTCATAACTTTTCATGTAAGATCATGCTCCTTAACTTGCATCATTTGCATCCATGATCTTGTATGAACATCTCCATGCCTTGCCTCATGTTCATAGCACTCCATAGCATCATTATCATCATCAACATGCTTCTGGTTTTGTTTATCATCATGTCATTTCATCTCATTTAGCATTGCATTGCTTTTCTTTCTAACATTTCAGGTGGTAAGTGAGGTTGAGAAGTGAATTTGCCTTCACTTCTCATAACTTTTCTTTTCATCTCTCTTGCATCCATTGCTGCATTTTCTATGTGTGTTTGAGTTTGAGCTTGCTCATCCTTGTTCTTCTTACTTTCTTTCTTCAAGTGACTTGACTTCTTGAATGAAGCAAGTCACTTTGCTTCTCTTGATCCTTTCATCTGCTTCCTGGTAGTTCCATTGAAGATTGCTCCTGTAAACCTCACAAACTTTAGGAACAACTAAGCATGACAATGATTAGGGTTTTGATTAGTCTCCCCTCTTAGTTTTTACCTTTGTGTCTCTTTTGAGTCTTCTCTTCTCACCTCATAATCAGGGACTAAACCCTAAAGGCTTTAAGGCTTTGTGATTAAGCTTATGCCTGCATCCTTCTCTTAGGATGGAGTGTATAACTTTGATCCTAAGTGTTAAACCCTTAATGTGTTTAAATCTCTAATCAATTCACTTAATAAGTATCAGGACATCACACTTGTAACTTGGGCCATGCATTAGGGTTCTAATTCTTCCTTAATTGGTTAAGAAGGACTAACCCTAGTGTTAATGGACAAGTCCCCCTCAAGTTGTCTTACAAACCCTAAAAATCACTTCATCATCATATCATTAAATAAAATCCACTTAATAAAAGGCTTGTTTTGTCATGAGTTTAATCCCTAATCATGGATTAAGTTGAGGAGCTTTCCTCAGCTTAAACATTCTCATCTATTATCCTTCTATTAGGATGGTGTAATGAGTCTGTTTAATCCTTGATTGTGGCTTAACCTCATTACTTAACACTAAACAAAAACCCCAAAAACATCTAAATAATCACAAGTAGGTTAATGATCTTAATCCTATACCAAAGGTGAGTAAGTGTGAGAATCTGACTTCACACTTAAGGTATTCTCATTACCCCTAATCAGAGGGAAGATGTGATGAGTTTACTAACCCATTGGTTTAGACTTAAGCTCATTAACTTATGACAAATCCAAAAGCAATAAAAGACTGAAAACTCAAAAACAAACAATAATCGTCTCCTCCGGGATTCTTTTCTCATCTCATTCACTCATAAACGAGAACTTGCTTCTTTCGTCTAATGCAAGACAGTTTGCATCTGTGCCAGACAGATCCTACACTTGAGCATGGGCAAGCAAGCAGTTCACCAGTCAATCCATCTTTCAGTCTCTTTGGGTCGAACTACGGTGTTCTGACTTCCTCATTGCACGAGAGGATACGTAGGCATAACTTAACAGTTATCGAACAAAAGTCTCTGTATATTCCCCCTCTTTCTAGCTTTATTCTTTAGCCTCATGATCTTGAGCATTTCACTCTATTCTTACACTGACACTTTCATACTTCACATCACTTATACACTTTACACTGACACCTGTACATTCTTTTCCAGCTATTTTGCACACAAATTGCACTGACACTACCCCTTTAAAACACAAATCTTTTAAGCGTGGATCCCGTCGAGTACGACGGACAATCTGGGTGCTAATACCTTCCCAGGTTGTAACCAACCCCCTTTCTCAGTCTCTCTGGTTCGCAAACCGTCTTATCCATCTTTTTCTAGGTCTATGCAGCATTACCTTTCCTCCGGGATAAAAATGCCTAGCTGGCGACTCTATTCATTCTCCAGTGAGTTCACGGCTGTGTGTTCTCACTGTTCCCTTCGCCGACCGTTCGCGTCTGTACCCTTATTTGACCTTGTTTCATTTATCGGGAGCGACAAAGCCCATTTTGCATTTTTCATTATTATACAAGTTACAAAAGTCATTACACAAAAAAAGTAAAGAGTCATATTTCTTCCACAAAGCCCATATACTACAATAAAAGGCCCTTTCCACCTCTATTATGAGGACCCAGTGCAATATTATCAAAAAATAATAGGAAAATATTACCACAAGAAAATAGTAACAGAAAAGAAAGGCAATTCTTTTATCAATTTTCATCATCCACCAGGTGACCCCACCCACACAACTTTATCACACGTTTCCCGGATGCACATGATTGGTACCAACATTTTATATGTAAAATTAACAGAATGTTATTTCCACCACATGCCAGCGCATTTCCGCATCAAACAAACTCCCTCAACACGCACTAAACAATCACACTTTTCACACACGCCTTCATCACAAGCACAACAAAATTCATTCCTGCCTACACACTGAGAGGCACACGCACAAATCATGAAAACCCTCCCAACAATTCTAAAAGCATGATTCTATACCTCACTCTCCTCTTACATGGTTTTCTTTATGCAGTAACTTCCCCAAAAAAACCTCTCACTCCGAATCACCATTTAACCTCAACCCCAAATAATCACTCTCCACCTCCATCAACTTCAAATCGCATACCCTTCAAAACCAAATTTCTACCGCAAAACATTCCGCTGATTTCATAATATATAGCATCGTCATCTTCATTCAATCACCTCCATTTTTCAAACTCTACCACCAAACCAATCTTCAATCTGCAAATACTCCAACTCCATCACAGAAAAACACCCACCAATCCAGTTCCTTCTTTAATTTCTTATAAACACAACAGTCACAAAACCATTTACCTTCAAAGCTTTTCTTCAAATTTGAAACTCAGAATACCAAACCTTAACTCTCCTTCAATCTTCACCATAACCTCACAACCTCCAACCTCACGCAAAAACCCAACATGATTCACATCCACCAAAACGCAAAAACGCGTTCAACTCCTTCAATCCTGTGAACAAAACTCCATCAACAACAACCAAAAACCATATTGGGAACCAGGACAGAAAATTAGAAGAAGAAGAGAGTGAAATTGGATCGAGGAAATCCGAGTTCGGAGCCGAGGAAGATCTGTATTGTTGTCGGCATGAGAGGATTCGATTTGAGAGAGAGGTCGAGCACTCACTGCGATAAATCGATGTCATCGCATCGAGAGAGACAGAGACGCGGCTGAGACGGAAGAATCGAGAAGGAGCCTCCGTGAAGCCCAGAAGAATTTGTGATGTTCGGTGTTGGTGTCGATACGGAGAAAGCGAAACTGAGAAGAATAACAGCAAAACCCTCTTTGCTTTCCGGCATGATTTTGAGCGGTTGTGAGAAAGATGTGGCCGCCGGCGCTATTTAAGGTGATTGAGAAGAAGCCGAGAGCAGTGACGGCGATGCGAGCCAAAGAAGAAGAAGGAGACTCAAATTCGCTTTCCCCAGTTTCTTTTGTTTTTTTTTATTCTGAATTTCTTTATTCTTTTTTTTCCTTTAATTAAAATGTTTGTCTTATGTTTTTTTCTAACTGATGGGCTTGCTTAGCCCATTGATTTTATAAATTGGCTTCCCCATTTCAGAGCCACACCCTCCATGACTATAGGCTTAAGGCCAGGACTCAATCAGATTGCTATACAAGCACCATCATCCAGCGACACACACATCACCTGTTTCTTTCTTTTCTTTTCGTTTTTAATTTTAATTTTTAATTTGTTTTCATTTTCATTTAATCTCATATTAGTCTTGTTTTTTGTTTATTACTTGTAATTAGTTTCAAATCCCTTGATTTATTTTATTTAGGTTCTATTTAATTAATTGTTAATTTGTTTAATTAAAGATTTGATATAACCTTGTTAGCTTTGATATATAATATAAATATAGCTTTGATTTTGGTTTCAATTAATTAATTTGGTTTAATATAATTGTATTTAATATTGGTTTTAGCGTTGTGTTTAATGTTTTGTAGGTCTTCTTGCTTGATGTTGATAATGGAAGATGTTGCTTTATGATGGTTTTGTTGTTAATTGTTCATGAAACTCTTGATGCGAGTTGTGACACTTAGTGGATTATTTCTTGGACATGATGACTCATTTAGATGAATATTATGTTTGATTTGATACCCACCTTGAGTTTGACATCTTCTGACAAGTATTCTTGAACTTTTGGTAAGAATTGAAGAGGCAACGGACCTTCTCCGTTAGTTACCACTGAGACCATTATTTCTCACACCTAATTTTAGTCTTAATGCTATGTTAGGAGTATGTTGTTGCATCTAGAAGTCCTACTGGTATAGGCTCTATTTGTGTATTGTTCGATTACTTCATTTCGCATTCTCATCTCCTTTTCTTATTCCTTATTCATCTCAATTTCTTCTTCCTCGTCTTCTTTTTACTATTTCTTAACTCGAGGTGTGCTTAGGCCACCATGGTTCTTCTTCTTTCTCCTTCTCCTTTTCTTTCCTTCTTTATTCTTTAGGATAGGTAAACCTCACTAACCTAGGATTCCCTCTGCATGACAACATTAGGGTTGTTAGTCCCCCCATTAGATTTTTACCTTTAAGATCTTTGGTTCTTTTCTCTTCTCATCTCAAAACTCTAAAAAACATTTTAATAAAGATTGAAGTGGTCTCCTGTGAAATAGCCTTATTCCATGAAACACTTGTAGTTTTCCCATCTTGGGATAGTACAAGCTTTTCATCATGATGCACAAGTCTGATCATGAGACCATCTTCATCAAGAAAATCATAAAACACACTTCTTCATCAAAAATACAAAAAAACACTTAATAAATTCAATGAGTTAGTGAGCTTAAGCCCTAATCTCTGGAATCAAGTTTTAGGGATCTTCTCCTTACTTGAGAGTGCTTGTCCTATTATTCCATCTTGGAATGTAGTAGCAAGTACACATTCCATGGAAAAGAGCTTGAGTTCACTTCCTTGTGCCACACTCATAGAAAACTCATAAAAACATTGGACAAACAATAAACGTCTCTCCTTTGGGACTTCTTTTCTCATCACCTTCACTCTCATCGTACGAACTTGCTCCTACTTGTCATTTTTCAAGACGATAACGCACTCGTCGTCCAAGCCTGCAACACCTGAGCATTGACATAGGCAGTTCAAGCCTTAAGACACAAGCAATATTTTCTACCCCTAGTTAGGGGAACTACGGCGACTCTGATCCTCATTGTCCAGATGAGGTACGTAGACAGCGGGGTAGGGTCCGTTCGAGCATAATCTTTATTTTCCCTACATTTTTCCTTTTCATTTCTTTTTCAGTCCCCTTTTCTTTTCTTTTCTTTTATCCAGTCCAGTTCCTTTTCTTCACAGCAGCTTTCATTCCTACACCCTTTGAAATAGTTTCTTTGCAAGCGTGGATCCCGTCGGGTACGACGGACGATCTGGGTGTTAATACCTTCCCAGGTCGTAACCGACTCCCGAACTCAGTCTCTTTGGTTCGCAGGACCCGTGTCCTTCCTCTTCTTTTCTTCTGGTTTGTGAAGCATTACCATTCTCGTTCCTTCGGGATAAAAATGCCTGGCTGGCGACTCTACCTCTTTCCGCGCCACTTTCGCGTTTGTACCAGGATGGAAATCCGGGGAGCGACAGCTTGCGACTCTCCTGGGGAAGTTCCTTACCAGAATCTCTGGTTCCCATGAGAGTCTCTCCTAGCGCTTGCGTGTTTCTATTTCATTGGGTGTTGATTATTTGTTGTTGTGTGTATATATTACTGTTTTTTTATTTACATTTTTATTTACTGCTTTATTTACAGTCTTCAATATTTATTTTTATGCATCATATTATTACTGGACTGTCTGGACTGGATTTTCTGTTTGGTGGGACTTGGGTGATACTGCTACTGTGAGATGAGCTCATTACCAAGGCTGGAGTGCACCTTAGGACTTAGAGTGGTTCCACTTTGGCCTCATGAGATCTTGTCATGGGGGTAGTAGTGAGTTCCACACCCAGATTTGCGACCGTCTTGGAAATGTCTTGAGTTGGGGATCTTCCTCTTTCATTTCATAACCTTGATAGTTATGTGCAGATGGGGACCGATCATTGAGAACCTTGTGGAAACATCCCTCTCCAGTGGTGACAATGGCAGACCACATTTGGTGGCAAACCCATTCACACCCGAGGGCCCACTGGAACTCACATAGGATGACCTTGTTTTCCCGGACTCACGCTGAGGCCTCCCTGAGTAGTACATAATGCTTAACCGATTCCCTGATCTGGTCATGAGCCATTTCTCGGAAATGGTGAACGTATTATTGCTATTCGGCTTTGAGAGTCCGTGATGTTTGATCCGGAGCACACCCGTGAGATTGGGAGGGGTTTACAGGTTTGCAGGAGCCCTTGACCTCAACATACCCTCATTGCCAGTGCAGTCTTGTGTTTGATCTGGCCGTTGTGATTCTGAAGTTCTTGATCTTTTGGTTCTCGGTTATTATCTGGATTATTATACAGAGATCTTGTGGTTACAGACACTCGATTCTTGGCAGTTTCCAGATTTTGATCCCATGTCTTTGCATTCTTTTGCATCATCATATTGCATTTTGCATTTGCATCAGCATTGCATTTCCTTCTTCCAGAGAGCTCATCCTTCCTCTTTTGTCCATGACCAGCCAGCTGATTTCCCGGTACTCAGTTTGAACAAGTGGTAACTGTTGGAAGATGAAAAAAGTTGTTTGAAGCAAGACTGAGCAGTGTTAGGACATAAGAAAAGGTCAGATTTGAAGCTGTTGTTAGCTATGTCAGAGAGCAACCTTCAGAATGTTGAGTTTCCACCTAGTTTCACTTCGATGACCAATCCTTTGTATGGTCTATCTCCTGATGAGGATCTTACACAAGTGAACAATCTTACTCAAACTCAGCCTACGCAGACCCCGATCGTGAATCAGAGTTTACCTGAACCATTTGTTGTCCGAGGTGGACCTTCATCTTCTTCTGATGCTACGGATTATCATAGCTTTTCTTTCCCTATGCCGAACTTCCTAGGGGCAATCCCTCTTGTGAAAACCAAGGATCCACCAACTATTGATCCTGCTGAAAGGTTTCGTGTGTTGGATGAGCAACTCAAAGCCTTAACGAATCCTGATGCCTTTGGTTTTGATGCTTTAAACCTATGTTTGGTGCCTGGTCTTGTCATTTCTCCAGATTTCAAGACTCCGAAGTTCGAGAAGTACACTGGTTTCAGTTGCCCGAAGCGTCATTTGGTGATGTTCTGTAGAAAAATGACTTCTTATGCCCGCAATGATAAGTTGATGATTCATTGTTTTCAGGATAGTTTAAGCGGGGCATCCTTAAGTTGGTATATGGATTTGGAAAGTAGTCGTATCCGGTCGTGGAATGATTTATCCAGAGCTTTTGTAAAGCAATGCCAGTACAATGTGGACATGGCGCCCAGTCGCACGTACATGCAAAGCCTATCTCAGAGGAGTGGTGAATCTTTCAGAGAATATGCACAAGGGTGGAGAGAATTGGCAGCCCAAGTGCAACCACCACCTTCAGACAGAGAATTAGTTGACCTGTTCGTGGGCACGTTGCAAGGTCCGTACCTGGAAAGAATGAGTAGCATTGGGACATCAAACTTCTCTGATTTGATAAAAGTTGGAGGGCGCGTTGAAAGTTTACTCAAAAGTTGAAAGATCTAGTACTCTTTGAACATCCCAGCTAGTGAAGATGAATCTGTTGGTAGCTCCCAAGGGGAAGATGATTATGGAATCAGTGCATTCATGGAAAATATCGAATATTCTAGACCATCATCTTCTCTGAGATCATCCGTTCCTAGGTCTGGTTATTCTTATGGACAACAAGCGATGCTCAGAGCACCATATCAGAAACCCCGGACTCCTCCTCGTCCAAATATGCAAGCTCATGGTCGAAGACCTCAGAATCAACTTCATAACCAGCCTAGGCCTCGCAACAATCTGGAAAGAAGGAATGCTCATCTTCATCCAGTTCCCATGGTGTACAGTGAACTATTTCCACATCTAATTCATAGCTCATTGGTGGTTCCTAAGCCTCTCAAGCCGTTGCCAGAGCCGTACCCTCCAGAGTACAATCCTCATGCGCAGTGTGGGTATCATGGTGGATCAATGGGGCATTCAACTGAAGATTGCAAAGCTTTTCAAGCCAAAGTACAACAATTGATCGACAAGGGCTACATATCCTTTCCAGAAGGAAGCTTGGTTGTGCATGTCAACGTCTTGCCTGTTTGAGTTTGAAGACTTCGAAGCAGCGTCTCCTAATTTCAGTGGTCTAGACAACAAGATGTCATCAGAATTGGAGATCATTGTATCCTTTTTATCATTTGCATTGTAGTTTCTTTCCTGTTAGCAATTACTTGTCTTGTAAGCATTGTTATTTTGAATGGTAATGTTAATGAAGTGATCTTGCACTTTTTGAATCAATTATGTCGCATTCGCTCATTTTTCTTTACTTGCATTGAAAAACAAAAAAAACAAAAAAATGCATCCATATACCTCCCATTTATTTCACTGTTGTTTAGCAGGTTTGAGGGAGGATGATGAAAATTGAATACCCATAATTGTTGAAGGTATGCTTTCAGGGTAGAACCTGCTGACGATGTACAAGAATTGCTTCAATTCCTAAACACCGGAGATATAAGGGAGATAGACCCTCGTCAACCCCTTTGAGCCTTGAAGTAGGAGTTTCTTTTCTAAACGAAAAAACCTTCACATCCAACCCGGGGCAGGGTAGTCATCAGTTAATTTGACAGAGCGTTCAAATTTCCAAAGTAGTGTGCATCCGAGGATCCATTACCTTTATTCAATACACCTCAAGAGGGAAAGGGACGTAAAACCACAATGGTTACCCCTCAACAACAAAGGAATGAGGCAGTCACAACCTTTTCAGAAAGACAGACAACCAGTGTCACACGATTTGTTCAACAAAAAAAACACGAATAAACGACTTAGGCAAAAGTTAGGGCATCCCGCTGGACTTCAAAATCGAAAAAATTCAAAAAAAAAAAGGAATCAGTCCAGGCAAAAATTAGGGAGTAAAAAAATATCAGAAAGAAAAAAGTTCCATTAGAACAAAGTCTTATGACTACAGACACAAAGTCAAAAGGGGTGACCTTTACTCCAAGAAACCTCATTGGTGCTTAAACCGTCAACTTCATTGGTTCCTCAACCATTACAAAACCTTTCGAGAGGCGATCGCTTAGGCTGAATTAGCTGAACATAGGACTACAGAACATCAAGGAGAATGGGTGGGCACAGATAAACTTCGAGCCATAAATCTTTCTTTCTAAAACCGTGAACCAGACCACGTTATAACCCTTGAAAGTCCTAATTGAATCAGGTTCAATTCTGAAAGCATACTATGACAAGGTTGCGTAAACTGACTCCTAAAGATTTGCTAACTCAGCACTACGTTTGGACTAATGGTCCATTCGTCACACATTGTCACAACATTCAAATAAATAAAATTTCAAAACTTTCATGTGAACTGCATTAAAATTACCATTTGTAAATGAACAGTTTTGATTGAAAGTCAGTCTGCGTCATCAGGGAAGTTCCTACAGAGAGCAATCATGAGGGAACTTGATCATTCAACAATGATGACCAAAATCAAGAGCACCTTGTAGGAATATGAATCAGGGGCATGTTATCCAATGGTTTTGGTAACCAAGGAATCTGTCAGGGTAAAGCAAGTTCCCAAGCATCAGTTGATTGAGGAACATCATTCAAGTGTTTGGTAATCAGAAGGGAAACTACCAAACTGGGGCAGGACACCCAGAATTTCTGTTAAACAAGGATGATTTTCGTCTAATGTTCAGTCAGAATGAGTCAAGTCGCTTCCACGCTCATACTGGGGCAGGACACTTCCAGAGATCACTAAGTGCAACTCTCCTCGAGAGAACATCCAAGTCTGCCATTCCAAAAGTTGGATAATTAGAGGCAGCCTATTCAGAGACTCACCATACAGGGGAAACTTTAGCTACATAGAGCAAGTTATATCAGTAATCTCAGAGTTCAAGATGAGTGTCGGGGAATCATACTGCCCACCCTCGCCTTTGTCACCCTTTTCAACATAGAAGCCTTGCCACATAAGACCTTTCTTCCCATCCTTGGGAGTTTTTCTAGATTTTCATAAGCATTGCATAAGTCATTTGCATACATTATTCATGTCGCTTCTCTAGAGCATACACATCATAATTGCATTATGCATAACCCCGCAACTTTAATCTCACATCAGGGCCTCGTAACCCAACATCACTCAACAATTCAAAGTCCAGTTCTCGTTTGGAAAACCAACCAAAAGTCCAGTTCTCTTCTGGCAAACTAACTTCAAATACTAGTTCTTGTCTGGTAGGAGAATCTTTTAACCAGTTCTCGTCTAGTCATCTTTTCATTTAGCCTTTTGGACGTCAGTTCTCGTCTGGTAGTCATTCTTTTTCAGAGTCAATTCTCGTTTGACAATGAACCCAAGGAGTCAGTTCTCGTCTGACGACTTATTCTTTGCCCATCAGTTCTCGTTTGTTGGCCTACCTTTAATAAACCGGTTCTTGTCTGGTAATTCACCTTTAAATTCCAATTGCTTGGCAACCAAAAAATATAAACAAAAATCTCAATCAACCTGGCCTTACGCCCAACCATCCTTGTATCATTTCCCATAGCTCATCCTCATATCATCATATCCTTAGCATTTTGAGCATATGTTTACATCTTGCAGCATTTGCATTGCATTTCCATACTGCATAGTTTCTTTTTTATCTCTGGTGTGGAGCAAGATCATTACAAGACGCAATTTAGGGTAGTTATCTCAAGATCTGTTGATTTTCTGCGAGAGTTTGAAGACACTGGGGCAAGTCTGGATGCCAGGTCTTCTGTAAAATCCTCTAAAGGCAATCTTTTGAAGATGATTCATTATGGCACAATTTCAAGAGTAATGGATGCTTGTTCACTCATGATAATCAGTATGCAACTATCGAGCTCAGAAGCTTGGAGCACTGTGTTAATTCTCAGAGAATGTCTGGTATTTTCTTTTCCCAACAGGGTATTGGAAGTTTATTTCTTTCCCGAGCATAAAATCTTCTTTCAGCCGACGAGGTTTCCTCAACAGGAGTTGGTTATACTCATTCAGTCAAAATCCAATCTTCATTGACACATCTTTCCAACATGATCGTCATACTATACTTGGGGCATAACTTGGCTCTACTTGATCTCCGATTCTCCAACAAAGTCTCTCCTCAGCAGAGTATCGCCAAATCTTTTTCTCAGCCAAGCTAGAAGGTTGACATCCCCAGCTGAGTTAGAGTAGGTGGTATCCCCAGCAGAACTTCAAGGCTAATTGAATTATTCTTATCCCCAAGCGGAGTTATCTTTCCACAATGAATTTTTCCCAGCTAGCAGCTAAAGGCCTTGCTTCCCCACAGAGCTTAGAATGTCAGAACTCGTTTCCCAGCAAGGGTTATTTAACCAAGCATCTTCCCCAGCCAAGTCTGAAGATAGTTATTCCCCACAGAGTTTCATGTTTGGAAGTTGTCCATCATTGAAATATTCCCCAGAGAAGTCGCCAATTTATTTTTGGCCATTGTGATGACACAGACAGTTATTCATCTCCCCAGGCAGAGTTAAGTATCATCAAAACCTCTTGGCCTGGCTCTTCCCTGCAGAGTTAAGATTCTTACTGCCAATCAGGAATTTGTTTGATGCTCGTCTGCAATCCCTAGCACTCGTCGGTGTTTGATATTTGATATTGCTCGTATGCATTCCACAACACTCGTCTGTGTTTGATCTTTGTTGTTGCTCGTATGCATTCCCCAGCACTCGTCTGTGTTCGCTATCTGTTTGAAGCTTGTTCACATTGTTTGGATACTCTTCTGTATCATCTCTCACACTCGTCTGTGTTAGCTTATATTCATATGTGTTGATTCGATAATCAGTCTGGTACTCGTCTGTATTGCTACTCCAATTGCTCGTCTGTGTTGGATTTCTCGTACTCGTCTGTATTGCTACTCCAATTCATCGTCTGTGTGGGATTTCTGGTATTTGTCTATACCCGTGGCTGATATTCGTCTGTATCATCGCCTGAAGCGATCGTCTGTGTTTCTTAGATCATCGTCTGATATTCGTTTGTATCATTGACTAATGACGCTCGTTTGTGTCCTCTTGATGATTATCCAATGCTCGTCTGTGTTGAAGAGGTTTGAAGTCCTGACGGTGGGATTAAACGTCAAAATGGTTACCGGTCCTGACATAATAGGTTTATCCAAAGGAGTTTCGTCTGTCTCAAGTCATATATTTTTGTAAAGTATATGAAGAGGGCTCGTATGTCTGCTCCTGGCGTAACAGGTTTACTTAAAGAGGGCTCGTATGTCCAGATCCTGGCATAACAATTTTGCTCGAGGAAGACTCGTTTGTCTAAGTTTTTCTTATCCAGCGTAACATTTCAATTTGGAAGAAGCTCGTCTGCTTTGTCTTCACTTCAGTCACTCAGAGTGTTATTTGTTTTGGTTTATTTCCCATTTTTGTATTCTCCAACATAGTGCAAATTTCTGGTTATACTTGGTATTCAATCACTGTTTACCTTGAACGTTTGATAGTCGCTGCTCTCATCCTTTTCAGATTAACAGTTGATTGAATAGGGGCAGCTGTAACACCCAAAATTTTCCCTCTGGTTCTTCTCTCTTTAGTTGCTTTCCATTTTTGCATACATACACATTTTCCATTAGGTCATGTCATGTGCATAAGCTCCTAAGACATGGGATCGATTATTTTCTGAAGAATTAGGATTTCACCCTATTTGCGATTTTCAGAAGAATTCAAGGTTTTGGCTATGCAGCCGTAAGTGGCATCATCTTCTTATGCTCTTGTCACTGGATTAGAGTTTCTCCCCGATTCATTGGTATTCAAGGATTTCACTTGCAAAAACTGTTCACGAGCGCATCTGACCCGTCATCGACATTAAAGGGTGAATTGGTGGTTTCTTCTTCTCAGCATCCAGTGGGTTATTTATCAGTCATTGTGTATTCAAGATAAAATTGTTCTGCGGAATTTATCAGGGTTTTAAGCGTTGATTCATAATTTATTTTGTCAGAATTCCAGAAGATGTTTAATTCAGATGGTCATTGTTGCAGTCATGATTGTTCAGTGGTTTTTGAGATTCATTTTAATCAGAGATTTGTTGGAGGAAGCCCAAATGTGGTGTGTGCGTCGGTGACATTAATAATCGTTTCCATCCTTTTATTCATCCTATTTCAATCCATTTTATTCCGAACCAACACCTGTTTCTCATTTCCAATTTTTTTACTTGTGAATACACCTCGACCAATTAACCATTTCTAATTCTTTTTTTTTCCGATTCCATATCTAATTTCATTTTCATAAACCATTTTCCATTTCATTTCAAAAAACAAATTTCATAGTCATTTTCTAAAACAATTCCAAGCAATATTGCATTTGTCAAGAAAATATTCTTTTTCTATCCATATTTTCCTTTTTTCTTTAAACCAAGACAAATTCCCTAATTACAAATTAAGCCCATTTTGCATTTTTCATTATTATACAAGTTACAAATGTCATTACACAAAAAAAGTAAAGAGTCATATTTCTTCCACAAAGCCCATATACTACAATAAAAGACCCTTTCCACCTCTATTATGAGGACCCATTGCAATATTATCACAAAATAATAGGAAAATATTACCACAAAAAAATAGTAACAGAAAAGAAAGGCAATTCTTTTATCAATTTTCATCATCCACCAGGTGACCCCACCCACACAACTTTATCACACTTTTCCCGGATGCACATGATTGGTACCAGCATTTTATATGTAAAATTAATAGAATGTTATTTCCACCACATGCCAACGCATTTCCGCATCAAACAAACTCCCTCAACACGCACTAAACAATCACACTTTTCACACACGCCTTCATCACAAGCACAACAAAATTCATTCCTGCCTTCACACTAAGAGGCACACGCACAAATCATGAAAACCCTCCCAACAATTCTAAAAGCATGATTCTATACCTCACTCTCCTCTTACATGGTTTTCTTTCTGCAGTAACTTCACCAAAAAAAAACCTCTCACTCTGAATCACCATTTAACCTCGACCCAAAATAATCACTCTCCACCTCCATCAACTTCAAATCGCATACCCTTCAAAACCAACTTTCTACCGCAAAACATTCCGCTGATTTCACAATATACAACATCGTCATCTTCATTCAATCACCTCCATTTTTCAAACTCTACCACCAAACCAATCTTCAATCTGCAAATACTCCAACTCCATCACAGAAAAACACCCACCAATCCAGTTCCTTCTTTAATTTCTTACAAACACAACAGTCACAAAACAATTTACCTTTAAATCTTTTCTTCAAATTTGAAACTCAGAATACCAAACCTTAACTCTCCTTCAATCTTCTCCATAACCTCAAAACCTCCAACCTCATGCAAAAACCCAACATGATTCACATCCACCAAAACGCAAAAACGCGTTCAACTCCTTCAATCCTGTGAACAAAACTCCATCAACAACAACCACAAACCATATTGGGAACCAGGACAGAAAATTAGAAGAAGAAGAGAGTGAAATCGGATCGAGGAAATCCGAGTTCGGAGCCGAGGAGGATCTGTATTGTTGCTGGCATGAGAGGATTCAATTTTAGAGAGAGGCCGAGAACTCACCGCAATAAATCAATGTCATCGCATCGAGAGAGACAGAGACACGGCTAAGACGGAAGAATCGAGAAGGAGCCTCCGTGAAGCCCAGAAGAATTTGTGATGTTCGGTGTTGGTGTCGATACGGAGAAAGCGAAACTGAGAAGAATAAAAGCAAAACCCTCTTTCCCCATGGCTTGTGATCTTTTCATTTTGCCTAAGTTCAATCATATCATCTCATGTTGCATTTTTGCTTCACTGCATTGCTTCAAAGTCATCTGCACCTAGGGTTTGTGATCTGGGCAATCCCTGAGCTATTTAAGCCACTCCAAAGTTCATCAATCATCTCAAGAGGGTCCATGTATTTTCAATCATCATATTTTATCCTCCAAAGATCAAGGAAGTCAAAGAATCACAAGAACTGGCAAAGCATGGAAGTTGAGCTAGGGTTTAACTACACAGATGACTTAAAATTAGGGTTTTGGTTTCAGAGGCCATAACTCCAAATTTTTTGGTCATTCTTGTTTCTATGGGTCTCTATATGATATAAGGATCATGCATACCAATTTTCATGAAGAAATTCAATGGGGAAGGCATCTGATTAATATATGACTTCTTGAGCAAGGTAATGCAAAATCAGGGCATCTGAGGCCCCCAATCATCCAACCAAGGGGTCTTCTCCATCATTTTGGGTGTATATGATCTTTATTTGATCTTATAAGAAGTTAGAAGTTCACAAAATTGAAGAATTTCAAGCCATTTACAAAGTTGCCATTTTGGGAAAGTGACTTGTAATGCAAACTTGCCATTTTGGGAAAGTTTTTCAACCTCCTCTTTTTGATTCAAAAATGCTTCAAATGAAAAATTCTTGGTCATGAAAGTTGTAGATTGGATCATTCCCTTTTCAAAAAGTACAAGAACTTGATCTAATTCATCATAGAACTCAAGTTATGGCCTTGCAAAGTTGGGAAAAATCACAAAATTTCACTTATATACCAAAGGGGGAAGTTTGCAAATTCTCATGTCAAGCCAATTTGGGACCTCTAATGCATCTCTACACATCATACCATCCTAGTGCAACTCATTTGGATCAGATTTGTGCCTTGAATCACAAGCTTTCATGCCTTGAACTTCACAAATTTTAGAAGGGGCCAAAACTTCCATAATTTGCAAAATGGTACAAAACATCTCATCCACTTGCCACAACTCATCAAATCTGATACATAAATATCCCTTGATCTTTGCTGCGCACAGCCATACCCAAATCCCAGCCTGCCACTTGCCCATACCTCAAGTACACCAACTCTTGACTTTATGCATTTTGCCCCATACCAATCAGCATAGCCCACAACAACTACACTGACCTATCCCAGCATGTTATGTGGCAAAGAAGCAAGCCAGTTCACATAAGTTTGGAACCTGAATCCTCCCATAGGAGAGCATACACAAAATCACTCCAACTTGCAAAAGCCTTCGAAACTCAGCACTCAAGCCACAAACCTTAAAACAAACACCACAGAACAACTCACCATCAACCTCTGATCATTTCCCACCCCTCAACACAACCTGAAATCCCCTATATCAAAAACACGATTTCTCTCCCCCTTTGAACTGAACTGAATCAATCTCATAAACCAGCCATAAGAAATTCCATCCAAGCATTGCAAACTTCTCAGGAGGTTCATTAAAGGCATTTTGGGCCAAAGAAGCAGCCAAAAAGCTCCAGGGTTGAAAGCTTCACCTCAGGTAGCTATGCGAATTCATTTTTCCAGAAGCTTCATTTTAAGTTTCTAAATGCTTAAGCTTGCTCCACTGGACACACTGAACCTTTTATTTTTGAAAATGGTGGAGAGATGAGTGTGTATGCATGTTCTGAAATTTTGTTCAGTTTTATGTTTTTATTCGAATCTTGATTTTGATGAAAGATAAATGAAATATGATGTTGGATTCTTGTTCTATGGGGTTTAAGGATCATTTCTGGAGATTTGGGGGGTTTGATTTGGCCTAGAGAGTGTTTTAGAAAAATCTCAGGGGAGATGTGGCCGGAGAAGATGACCGGAGGTCATTTCCGGCCACCTGAAAGTAATTAGGGTTTTGTAATTAGGGTTAGCTGAGTTTGAATGTGGGACGTTGGATCGGGGCTTCCTGCGCGTGTTGAAGGGTCATGATAGGTTCACTTAGCCCTAATTGTGATTAATTAAATTAATTAATTAGGATTAGTTTTAAAATGCCAGTTTGAACCTAGGCCGTTGGATAACGCGCGTAGTCTTTCCCTCCACCCCCAGGTTTGAATCCTGACCACCAGATGCGTTGACTTCACATTTAATTTAATTTAATTTTCATTTTATTTGCTTTACTTTGTTCATTTTATTTAAAATAGTAAAATGCATTCAAAAATTCTCATTTTTTGCATCATGGTTCTAAATATTTTTCTCATTCTGAAAATAATTTTTATTTTATTTTTTGCATAAAATTTGTATTTTTTAAAATATTTAAATTTGTATTTTAATTAATTAATGGAAATTAATTAATTAAAATACCATTTAAGTTTCTAAAAATTACCAAAAAAAATCACATTGCATCTTGACACATTTAGAGACATCATCAAACCACTCATACAAATTTCTTTAGGTTCTTGATCCATTTTGACATTTTTCTTTTAATTTAGGGTCCTTAAAAATCAATATTTTGACCCTAACTTAGAAAAATCTTTTCTACCTAACCATTAAGGGTTTTGTAAACACCCCAAATTTGCCCTCACTCATTCACACCATGGATTGTGATCTTTTCATGTGCATAAATTCAATCATAGCATCTCATACCACATTTTTGATTCACTGCATTGCTTCTAAGTCATCTGCATCTAGGGTTTGTGATCTGGGCAATCCAAGAGCTATTTGAGCCACTCCAAAGGTCTTCAATCACTTCAAAGGGGTCCATGTATGTTCAATCATCATATTGTATCCTCACAAAGTCAAGAAAGTCAAAGAATCACAAGAA
This sequence comes from Lathyrus aphaca, assembly GCA_963966055.1. Classification (NCBI taxonomy): domain Eukaryota; kingdom Viridiplantae; phylum Streptophyta; class Magnoliopsida; order Fabales; family Fabaceae; genus Lathyrus; species Lathyrus aphaca. The sequence goes on from OZ014523.1 coordinate 171,841,902, forward strand.
CTGAGAAAGGCATGGAAGCAGAGCCAAGTTTAACTGCACAGATGACCTAGAATTAGGGTTTTGGTTTCAAAGGCCATAACTCCAATTTTTTTGGTCATTCTTGTTTCTATTGGTCTCAATATGGTATAGGGATCATGCATATCAATTTTCATAAAGAAATTCCATGGGGAAGGCATCTGATCAAGAGTTGACTTCTTGAGCAAGTCAGTGTAAAATCAGGGCATCTGAGGCCCCCAATGACCCAACCAAAGGGTGTTATTCATCATTTTGATTGTGTATGATCTTTATTTGATCATAGAAGATGTTAGAAGTTCACAAAATTGAAGAATTTCAAGCCATTTGCAAAGTTGCCTTTTTGGGAAAATGACTTGTAATGGAAACTTGCCATTTTGGGAAAGTTTTTCAACCCTTGCTTTTTGATTCAAAAATGTTTCAAATGAGAAAACTTTGGTCATGAAAGTTGTAGAATGGATCATTCCCTTTTCAAAAAGTACAAGAAATTGTTCTAATTCATTTTGGATCAAAATTTATGGTTTGTCAAAGTTGGGAAAAATCACATAATTTCAAGTCTTGCACCAAAGAGGCAAAGTTGCAAAACCCCTTGCCAAGGTAAAATGAGACCTCAAAGTGACTTCTAATCTTTGCACAAATATAAACCAATGCCTAAAAGTCATAATGCACCAAAGAATTGTCCAATTTCATGACTTGTGCATTAAGAAACTTCAAAAGGGCCAAGACTTTGTGAAATTGCAAAAACTCTCACAAACCCTAATCCACTTGCTGCATTGCCTCTAATCCATTTCCATGGTTCTCCTTGATTCAAGCTGCAGCCAAGCCATGCCTTGTACCTTGACAGAAATGGCCCATACCTCTCTTACACAAAAAGTTGACTTTATGCATTTTGCTCCATACCAATCACACTGCTCCACAACAACTCTCTGACCTATCAAGGATTGATATGTGTACCAAAAGGAACCCAACACACAACACAACTCATCCTGATCTCTCCCACAAGCCAGCATTCTCAAAAACCTCCCCTTATGCATTTTGCTTCGAATCACACAACACAGCCTTCAAACATCAAAACAAACTTCACCAAATCACTCACCATGATCCTCTGATCATTTCCCAACCATTGTTTTGGCCTGAAACCTCCCACATCAAAAATACGATTTCCCTCCCCCATTGACCTGAGCTTCTGCAAACTCCTTCTAGAGATCATATAAACTCCAGCTAAGCATCACAAACTTCTGGGGAGGATCATTGGAGCTTGTTTGAGCCAAAGAAGCAGCCAGAAAGTCCCTGTTTCGAAAGCTCCAGTTCAGGTGAGCTCAAGAACTTTTTTTCCAGAACTTTAATTTCTTGTTATAGAATGAATCTATGAGTTGCACTGATCATCTGGATGTGTTTGGTTTTGGAAATGGTCAAGAAACAAGCATGTATTGACTGTCTGAAAGTTTGCCCGTGAAAATGTTTTTGCTTGTTTCCTTTGATTCACGAAAAATAAATGATGTTTGTTGTAGGGTTTATGTTTAGTGATGTTCATAGATTGATTTTGGAGAGTTTGGCGAGGTTTTGATGCGTTTTGAGTGAGATTGAGAAATTGATTGGCCGGAGAAGATGACCGGAACACTGTTCCGGTCATCTGAAAGTGTTTAGGGTTCAGATTAGGGCTTAATGACATAATTAGTGTAGTTTGAATCTCAGCCATCCAGATGCGTGCGCTGGTCATTTCCCTCCCTTTTTATTTGAATCTCAGCCACTGGATTGGATTACTTTCATTAATTCGTATTTTTAATTCATTTAAATTGTATTTATTTCCACATTTTATTTAAAATAGCAAAATGCATCCAAAAATTCTCATTTTTTGCATTAAGGTTCTAAATATTTTTCTCATTCTGAAAATATTTTTATTTTTATTTTTTGCATTAAAAATTATTTTTAAATCATTTAAATGTTTATTTTTAATTAGTTAATGGAAATTAATTAGTTAAAAATACATTTAGGTATTTAAAAATCACAAAAATTCAAATTGCATTTAGAAGCATTTAGAAACATTGTCCAACTCTCAAACCAAATTTCTTTTTTGTTCTTGATGCCTTTTGATCATTTTCATTGGATTTAATTTCATTTTAAGGCAATATTTTTGTGCAAACTTTGAAAAATCCTTTCTGCCTAACCATTGAGAGTTGAATGATGATTCTTCTTGCATTGCACTCTTCATAGCATGTAGTTTATAGGATAAAATTGGCTTGATTTGATCTTACATTTTCAATTTGTTTTGCATTTTTCTTGACAAGGTACCCCAAAACCCAAGCAATCTTAGGAAATTCATAACTTTCACTAGGTTAAGAATTGGATCCTCTCCTTTGGGCAGTGAACTTGTATAGGTTTAGGGAATCTTTGATTGTATTTTCAAATTTTTATCATGTCATTTGCTTCTGGTTTTGGATTTTTGCTTTGCATGATGCATGTAACCCTAATTTGTGCCTTCCTTAGCATTCATCTCCCATTTGCTTGCATACCATGACTTGCCATGACATTTTGTGCATCCACATGATTCATAATACATCTTAGGACACATTAGAATCATGTTTGATCATTGCATCTTTCATTTTCCATGTTGTATGTCCATTGCATTTCATAAACTTTTCATGTACATTCATGGTTCAAAGCATGCTCCATCTGCATCCATTGCCTTGTGTGGTCATTCTCTTGTCTTGCCTCATGCTTGTAACATCTCTTAGTATCATTAACATCATGTAATTGCTTCTGACTTTGTTTTGCATCATGACATTTCATCCCATTTGCATTTGCACTTCATTTCTTTTACTAACTTTTCAGGTGGTAGGTTGTTTTGAGAGGTGAATTTGCCTTCACTTCTCATAATCTCTTCTTATCTCTCTTGTTTCTTTGCTGTATTTTGTATGTGTATTGGATTGAGCTTGCTCATTCATGTTCTCTTACTTTCTTTCTTCAAGCGACTTGTCTTCTTAAGTGAAGCAAGTTGTTTTGCTTCTCTTTGCTTCTTGCTCCTTTCATCTGCTTCCTTCCTGGTGGTTTCTTTGAAGATCTTCTTGCAAACCTCATTAACCCTAGGATCTCCAAGCATGATAACAATTAGGGCTTGATTAGTCCCTATTTAGTTTCACCTTTGTGTCATCTTTGAGTCTTCTCATCTCATAATCAGGGACTAAACCCTAAAGGCTTTAAGGCTTTGTGATTAAGCTTATGCCTGAATCCTTCTATTAGGATGGAGTGTATAACTTTAATCCTAAGTGTTAAACCCTTAATGTGTTTAAATCCTTTAATTAATCCACTTAATAATCATCAAGAACTTGGGCCTTGCATTAGGGTTCTAATTCTTCCTTAATTGGTTAAGAAGGACTAACCCTAGTGTTAATGGACAAGTCCCCCTCAGGTTGTCTTACATATCATAAAATTCACTTCTTAATCTTACCATTAACTAAAATCCACTTTAATAAAGGCTTTGTTTTGTCATGAGGTTAATCCCTAATCATGGATTAAGTTGAGGAGCTTTTCTCAGCTTAAATGTTCTCATCTATTATCCTTCTATTAGGATGGTGTAATGAGTCCATTAAATCCTTGATTATGGCTTAAACTCATTACTTAACACTAAACAAAAACAACAAAAACATCTAAATAATCACAAGTAGGTTAATGATCTTAATCCTACATCATGGTGATTAAGTGTGAGGTATTTATTTCATACTTAAGGTATTCTCATTACCCCTAAACAGAGGGAAGATGTGATGAGTATACTAACCCTTGGTTTAGTCTTAAGCTCATTAACTTATGACAAACTTCAAAAAGCAATAAAAGACTGAAAACACAAAAAACAAACAATAATCGTCTCCTCCGGGATTCTTTTCTCATCTCATTCACTCACAAATGAGAACTTGTTTCTTCCGTCTAATGCAAGACAGTTTGCACCTGAGCCAGACAGGTCATACACTTGAGCATAGACAAGTAAGCAGTTCACAAGTCAATTTATCTTTCAGTCTCTTTGAGTCGAACTACGGTGTTCTGACTTCCTCATTGCACGAGAGGATACGTAGGCATAACTTAACAGTTATCGAACAAAAGTCTTTGTATATTCCCCCTCTTTCCAGCCCTATTCTTTAAGCCTCATGGTCTTGAGCATTTCATTCTTGTTCTCACACTGACACTTCTCTTATACACTTTACCTTTCTTTTAGCACTGACACTTGCATTCTTTTCCAGCTTTTGTACACAAAATAGCTCTGACACTACCCCCCTTTAAACACAAATCTTTTAAGCGTGGATCCCGTCGAGTACGACGGACAATTTGGGTGCTAATACCTTCCCAGGTTGTAACCAACCCCCTTTCTCAGTCTCTCTGGTTCGCAACCCTCTTATCCATATCTTTCTAGGTCTATGCAGCATTACCTTTCCTCCGGGATAAAAATGCCTAGCTGGCGACTCTTTGTCCTCTGAGTTCACCCCTGTGTGTTCTCTCCTCTTTCGCCGACCGTTCGCGTCTGTACCCCTTCTGACCAGGTGTCATTTGGTGGGAGCGACAACTTGGCGACTCTGCTGGGGACCCTTATACTGTAACCAGGGCTTCTGGTTCTTTTTGTGGGTTCCTCCTAGCGCTTGTTTGATTTGTGTTTACTGGGGTGTTATGTGCTAATTGTGTTTATATATTTGCTCTATTTACTGCTTTATGTACAGTTATTTATTGCTTTCTTTACAGCTTTATACATCATACTGTCATACTGTCATCTTGCTGGATCTGGTTTTTGTTTTGGTGGGTGGGGTTTCTACTGAGAGTTTAAGGTCCTATACCTGGGACCTGAGTGACACCTAGGCTAGAGTGGTTCATATTCTTTCCCATTCCATTTCGGTATGGTGCGGGAATATGAAACACGGTTCAGATGTGGGTTTGTTCTTGAGAACTCTGTGCTACAGATTTCCTGTAGTGCTAGGGCTATCTAGGAAGCCTGCTAAGTCTGGATGACCTTTATTATGACCTTCAGAAACTGAGGTGAATTAGAGGAGGATCTTTTATGGTTATTGTAAACACTGTACCTTTGGGTTAGAAGTGTTTACACTTCTCATAACTGATCCAAGTCTGAGGATCCTTGTTCTAGAACACCACCTGTGAGGGGGTTTGGGCTGTTTACAGGTTTGCAGGTACCCTTGGCCACATCATACCCTGATATTTGTTTTGTTTAAGAATGCTTCACTTTGGACAGTTCTTGTGGTTTAAACCATGGACATGTGACTCTTTATTTGAGTCCCCCACCTCGGTTACTGGATTTCTGAACCTCCATCTGGACTTCTTGAACATACATGGACTTATATCAAGACATTTAATCAGATCCAGCTTGATCACAAACCCTTGCATATCATTTGCATACACATCATTTGCATCATTTAACATTTGTTTATTTGTTTTTCAGGGTATCCGCATTACATCTGGCTTGGTTTTGACCCCTTCATCTGCAGAGACCTATGTTTCATCAGTCATCTGCTTCAGCTATCTTCACCAGTTATCTGCTTCAGTTGCCTTCATCACCAGCATCAGCCTATTGTCGCTCCCGATAAATGGGAATGGCCCAGATAAAGGTACAGACGCGAACGGTCGGCGAAAAGAACAATGAGAACACACAGCAGTGAACTCACTGGAGAAGAAAAGAGTCGCCAGCTAGGCATTTTTATCCCGGAGGAAAGGCAATGCTGCATAGACCTAGAAAAAGAATGGATAAGACGGTTGCGAACCAGAGAGACTGAGAAAGGGGGTTGGTTACAACCTGGGAAGGTATTAGCACCCAGATTGTCCGTCGTACTCGACGGGATCCACGCTTAAAAGATTTGTGTTTTAAAGGGGTAGTGTCAGTGCAATTTTGTGTATAAAAGAGCTGGAAATGAACGTACAGGTGTCAGTGTAAAAGAAATGTGAAGTGTAATATATACAGTGTCAGTGTAAGGACAAAGATGAAATGCTCATGATAATGAGGCTAAAAGAACAATGCTAGAAGGAGGGGGAATATACAGAGACTTTTGTTCGATAACTGTTAAGTTATGCCTACGTATCCTCTCGTGCAATGAGGAAGTCAGAACACCGTAGTTCGACCCAAAGAGACTGAAAGATGAATTGACTTGTGAACTGCTTACTTGTCTATGCTCAAGTGTAAGACCTGTCTGGCTCAGGTGCAAACTGTCTTGCATTAGACGGAAGAAGCGAGTTCTCGTTTATGAGTGAATGAGGTGAGAAAAGAATCCCGAAGGAGACGATTATTGTTTGTTTTTGAGTTCTCAGTCTTTTATTGCTTTTGGAAGTTTGTCATAAGTTAATGAGCTTAAGCCTAAACCAATGGATTTAGTAAACTCATCACATCTTCCCTCTGATTAGGGGTAATGAGAATACCTTAAGTGTGAAGTCAGCTTCTCACACTTAATCACCTTTGATGCAGGACTAAGATCATTAACCTATTTGTGATTATTTAGATATTTTTGGTGTTTTTGTTTAGTGTTAAGTAATGAGGTTAAGCCATAATCAAGGATTAAACAGACTCATTACACCATCCTAATAGAAGGATAATAGATGAGAATGTTTAAGCTGAGGAAATCTCCTCAACTTAATCCATGATTAGGGATTAAACTCATGACAAAACAAGCCTTTGGTTAAGTGGATTTTAGTTAATGATAAGATGATGAAGTGATTTTTATGATTTGTAAGACAAACTTGAGGGGGACTTGTCCATTAACACTAGGGTTAGTCCTTCTTAACCAATTAAGGAAGAATTAGAACCCTAATGCAAGGCCCAAGTTACAAGCTTGATGTCTTGATGATTATTAAGTGAATAGATTAAAGGATTTAAACACATTAAGGGTTTAACACTTAGGATTAAAGTTATACACTCCATCCTAATAGAAGGATGCAGGCATAAGCTTAATCACAAAGCCTTAAAGCCTTTAGGGTTTAGTCCCTGATTATGAGGTGAGAAGAGAAGACTCAAAGAGACACAAAGGTAAACTAAGAGGGGAGACTAATCAAAACCCTAATCATTGTCATGCTTGGTTGTTCCTAAGGTTTGTGGGGTTAACAAGAGAAATCTTCAATGGAACCACCAGGAAGCAGATGAAAGGATCAGGAGAAGCAAAGTAACTTGCTTCATTTAAGAAGACAAGTCACTTGAAGAAAGAAAGTAAGAAGAAGAAGAAAAAGAAAGCTCCATCTCAAACACATATCAAAATGCAGCAAGGATGCATAAAGGAGATGAAAAGAAAATATGAGAAGTGAAGGCAAATCCACTTCTCAAGATAACTTACCACCTGAAAAGTTAGTGAAAGGAATGCAATGCAATGCAAAATGAGATGAAATGACATGGTGCAAACCAAAACCAGAAGCATACATGAGATGATAATGGTGCTATGAGATGCTGCAAACATGAATCAAGGTATGAGGATGATCATGTGAACCAATGGATGCAGATGAAACAAGTTAAGAACCATGAATAAACATGAAAAGTCATGATATGAAAATGTCATACAACATGGCAAATACATGATGCAATGATCAAACATGCTTTCAATATGTCTCAAGATGCCTAATGAATCAAAAGGATGCATAAAATGCTATGGCAAGTCAAGGTATGAATGCAAATGCAAGATGGATGCATATGGAAGCCCAAATTAGGGTTTATGATCAATGCATCAAACAAAAACCAAAATCAGAAGCAAACATCAAGATAAAAAATTGAAAATGCATTCAAAGCAACCCTAATCCTATACAAACTCACTGCCCAAAGGAGAAGTTCCAACTCTTAACCTAATTCAAGTTATGATTTTCCTAAGTTTTCTAGGGTTTTAGGGTTCCTTAACAAGAAAAATGCCAAACAAAAGGAAAATGAAAGATCAAATCATGCCAATTTAATCTCACAAACCACATGATATGTTAAACATAATGCAAAAAGAGTCAAAGTCCAACTCTCAATGGTTAGACAGAAATGATTTTTGGAAGTTTGGATCAAAATAATGCCTAAAAATGATTTTAATTCCATGAAAAATACTCAAAATGCATCAAGATCAAAAAAGAAATTTGGTTTGAGGGTTGGACAATGTTTCTAAATGTTTTTAAATGTTTCATGAATTTTTTGGTGATTTTTAAATACCTAAATGCATTTTTAATTAATTAATTTTCATTAACTAATTAAAAATAAACATTTAAATGATTTAAAAATGATTTTTATGCAAAAAATAAAAATAAAAATATTTTTGGGTTTTAAAAATTAATGAAATCTTTGACAAAAAATTTCATAATTTTTAAATGATTTTAGCTATTTTAAATAATTCGTGCAAATAAAATGAAAAGAAAATGAAAATAAAATGAAAATAATGAGTAGTATGCACATCCAGAGGCTGAGATTCAAACTGGGAGAGGGAGGGAAGACTGCGCGCGTCATCCAACGGCTGGCATTCAAACTGGCTAAAAATGAATTAATTAACTTAATTAATTAAGATTAGGGCTAAGTGGATGATCTGAGCCATTGAATGCACGCGGGAATGGACTTAGTCAACTCATCCAACGCTCAAAATTCAAACTACATTAATGACAGGGATTAAACCCTAATTATTTTCGGGTGGCCGGAGAAGACCTCCGGTCGTCTTCTCCGGTGGGAACCCCACCTGAAAATCCCTAAAACCTTCAAAACTTCACTAAAATGAAATCTAAAAGAACAGAAATCATTCCCACGCCTCACTGAATCAAAACCCTAACTCAAAACTCATTTATTCTTCCTCAATCAACTGAATCGAAACAAAACATTTTTTAGGGCAAGAGTTTCAGAACAAGATTAAACTCTCATTTCTCAACCATTTCAGAAAATAAAAGCACCAGAGTGATCAGTGAATCATGAAGAACAACTTAAGAACTTAAAAATCCATTTCTGGAAAAAATGTTCATGAAGCTACCTGAGTTTGAAGCTTTTCAGTTTGTAACTTTCTGACCTCTTTTCTTTGTGCAATCCACTCCTTTTAGGCCCCTGATGACATCTTGATGCTTAGAGAGAGTTTGTGTTGGCTGGTTTGGAAGTTTGAACAAGTTCTGTTCAAGGTCAGGTGAAGATCGTGTTTGTGATTCTATGGTTTTCAGGCTGTTTTGAAGGTTGGTTTGGGTTCAGTGAAGCATAGTGAGAAGGTTTATGAAGTTTGTTTAAGTGTTTGAAGCTTGTATGATGATTTTCGAAAGCTTTTGCAAGTGAGGGTGAAAATGTGAATGTTGTGTTGGGGCTGGTTCCAGGCTTGCTTGTTATGTGCTTTGGCTTGCATTTGATTAACATAAACAAATCCCATTGGTCAGATGACATGACATGTCCTTTTGTGATAGGTATGGGTGCTTTTGCAAAATGTCAACTTTTGTGTAAGAAGGGCATGGGCTACTTGCTAGCTGAGTACAAAGGGCTTGTCTTGCGCAGCATGATGTGAGGAAGGGGCTAGGATGGTTCAGCAACCTAGGCAGCAAGTGGATGAGATGTTATCATGACTTTTGCAACTTGGTTCATTTTGGTTCTCATGAAAGAAACTTGATCCATGGGCCATGAAACATGTGATTCCTTGGGTGAATTCTGATTTTTAGATGTTGTGTGATCATGTGTAAAGGTTTGACATCAATTAGAAGTCACAAATTGCCTTGGTACAAGAATTTGCAAGTTTTTTCCATTTGGTGCATAACTTGAAATTTAGTGATTTTTGCCAACTTTGATGAGCCATAACTTTTGATCCAAAATGAATTAGGTCATGTTCTTGTACTTTTTGAAAAGGGAAATATCTATTATACAACTTTCATGACCAAAGTTTTTTCATTTGAAGCTTTTTTGAATCAAAAAGTAAGGGTTGAAAAAGTTGCCTAAAATGACATTTTCATTAAAAGTCAAACTTGCCCAAAAAGTCAACTTTGCAAAAGACTTGAAATTTCTCAATTTTGTGAACTTCCAACTTCTTCCATGATCAAATAAAGATCATATACAATCAAAATGATGAAGAACACCCTTTGGTTGGGTCATTGGGGGCCTCAGATGCCCTGATTTTGCACTGACTTGTTCAGAAAGTCAACCTTTGATCAGATGACTTCCCCAAGGAATTTCTTCATGAAAATTGATATGCATACTCCCTATACCATATAGATACCAATAGAAACAAGAATGACCAAAAAAATTGGAGTTATGGCCTCTGAAACCAAAACCCTAATTTTAGGTCATCTGCAGTCAAACCTGGCTCTGCTTCCATACCAACCTCAGTTCTTGTGATTCTTTGGCATTCTTGACTTTGAGAGGATATAATATGATACTTGAACACACACAAACCTCTTTTAAGTGATTGTTGACCTTTGGAGTGGCTCAAGAAGCTCTTGGATTGCTCAGATCACAAACCCTAGATGCAGATGACTTAGAACCAATGCAGTGGATCAAAAATGTGATATGAGATGGTATGATTGAGTTTATGCATATGAAAAGATCACAAGCCATGGTGAAATGGGTGAGGGCAAATTTGGGGTGTTTACACCTATCAGTGGCTCATCTCCAGTATTGACTTTGATCATCATCAGCACTTGTCTTCAGCCCTTCATCAGCACTCATGTCTGCACCCAAGAAAAGCAACATTTCATACCATTTCTTTGAGCCTGTATTGACTGGTATCATGCAGGTCCAGGCACTTATCACTCCAGACCACATCCCATTATTCAGAGAGCATTATGGAGGCATCCTTGATATGGTTATGGACCTGGACCCTTCTCAGAGGAGTATGATTCAAACCTGCCTACAGTTTTATGACCCTCCCTTGAGATGCTTCACTTTCCAGAACTTTCAGTTAGGACCTCTGCTGGAGGAGTTCTCATCATTGATTGGAGTACCTGTCAGGGGTGGTGTCCTCTTCAACCCAGAGATGACTTCTCCCAGCAATGGAGAAGTGGCAAAGGCACTGTACCTAGAGCCTATATTGATTGAGCAGAACATGACAACAAAGGCTGGGATCCCTGGTTTGCACTTAGGCTTTCTGACTTCTCAGGCCATCCTGAAGGCCTCCTTGGGAGAATGGAGGGCAGTTTGTGCATTGTTAGCCCTCAGTATATATGGGGTTATACTATTTGCAGATGAGCCCAAGTTTATCAGCAAGAATGCCATTCATCTTTTCCTTCTGAAGAACCCAGTACCCACCTTACTGGGAGATTTCTATTATTCCATTCATCAGAGGAATGAGAAGCAAAGAGGAAAGTTGGTGAGATGTTGTGCTCCTCTATTTTACACCTGGCTGCTCAAACACTTACCTAGGACTGATGCCTTCCTGAATCCTCACCAACAGAAGAATTGGGCTAAGAGACTTATTGCTCTGACCTCAGATGACATCAGATGGTGCACCCAGAGCACCAAAGGCAGGGACATAATAACTAGCTGTGGGCAGTACCCCAATGTACCTCTAGTAGGAGTGAAGGGTTGCATCAACTACAATCCATTGCTGTTTAAGAGACAATTGGGCTATGCTTTGGTCCACCCTCCTAGAGTGCAATATTTAGCTGAAATCCTGTATTGTGAGATAAAGCCTAATCTAGCTATTGTCAGACAAGCATCCTGGGCTTGGGACAACATCCAGACCAAAGGGATGGCCATTCTTGGGAGGTGCAATAATGTGGCTTCAGCTCAGTACTATGAATGGTCTCATGCTAGAGCTCAGATTTCCGGGATGCCCTTTACCATTGAGGATATACCTGGACCATCCATAGTACAGCCACCATCCACTGTCAGCTTGGAAGAGTTTGAGAAGCTAAAGGAAAGGAATGAGAATCTGTCTCAAGCTCTGAAGAAGACCCTCTGGGAGAGGAGTGATGGTCGTCTAGACATTGAAAGGTTGGAGAAGCTTAAAGTGGAGCATCTAGCTAAGATTGAGAAAGCAGAGGACTACATCAAGAAGTCAAGAGCTGGGGAGCAAATATTGAAGAATGCCTGCAAAGAGGCCCAGTTTCAGAAGGCTAGGACTGATCTCTATCTACAAGAAAGTCAAGCTAGGTGGGTCAAGATCACTGAAGCTCGTACTCAAGAAGATAAGAGAACTCAAGCCAGGATTGAGCAGTTAGAGGCTATTGAAAAGAAACAACAGGAAGCTCTGCTGGCAGCCCAGAAGGAGATTTCAGAATTGAAGCTTAGGGCTGGTTTGAAGAGGTCAAAGGACCAAGACAGACACAAGAAGCTGACTACTGCTATTGCCACCAGAAACCTTCTTATCAGGAACATCACAGAGCATCCGGCTGGTCCTGTAACTGAAGCACTTTTGAAGGAGGTTAAGGAGGATAAGTTTGGATTAGATGTTTGACTTCTTTGCTTGTTGTTATTTCCATTTGATGTACTTTTCCTTTTATGTTGTATTTTGACCCTTCAAGGGCATATGTTGTAAAAACAAACTATGTATGATCCACCATTTGTAATGTATTTGTTAGTTTGTTTCAATGAGTTTCTTTTCTCAAGCAACATCAGAACATACTCCTCAGGGTCTGGAAAGGTCAAAACCAAGAGCCAAGCCGGATACCTTGGAAAGCAAATAAGCATACCGCATTGCATGCTAAATTTTGTGTTGTTTTGTCATTATTTTATTTTCTAACTCTGTTGTGGTTCAGGAATTATTGCTCGCTGCTGGGTGTTCCCTCTCAACCGTCCGCACCGGTATCCTACTCGCAACAATCTTCCTGGTATCCAAATGGATCAAGTACACCAGGACCTGACAGAGGTCAGAACTCAGATGGCTAACGAAAGAGTGGAGATGAGGAACCAAATGGACCAGTTCATGACTGTGATGACTAACCTGGCTCAAAGTCAAGAGAGGTTAAGGGCATTGGTAGAAAGACAGACCCCCGAAGAACATCATCCTGGCACTGGAGGAACCAGCAACAATGAGGGAGGTCAGCCTCATGTTAACCCACTAGTATTTGGACCTCATCTAGATCCAGAGGCCAACATCCCAAGGAATGTACCGGGCAATACTACTGCAGGTAGGATCTTGCAAGAAGATCCTCAAGAGGAGCAGTTTACTATAATGGGAGCTGGAGATGAAGTTTATGATAGGAGGTTTGATGAAATTGCTGAGAAGTTGAGATCTTTGGAGTCTCAAAATTCCTTAGGCTTCGATGTTATGGATATGGGGTTAGTGGATGGAGTAAGGATTCCCCACAAGTTTAAACCCCCGTGCTTCGAGAAGTACAATGGGACTTCCTGTCCACGAACTCACTTACAGTCCTTTCTGGGGAGACTTAAGGCATACACCATGGATGAAAAACTATGGATGTTCTATTTAGAAGACAGTTTGACTGGGGCTTCCAGGGAGTGGTATTCGCACTTAACCAGAGCTACTATCAGATGCTGGAAGGACCTAGCTGAAGCTTTCATCAGGCAGTACCAATACAATCTGGACATGGCTCCTAACAGGACCCTTCTGATGGGAATGTCTCAATCCTCCAGGGAAAGCTTCAGGGAATATGCCCAAAGGTGGAGACAACTTGCTGCTGCTGTCCAACCACCCATGTCGGAAAGAGAAATGGCCGACATGTTTATGAATACTCTGCAAGGAACATATAATGATAGGCTAGCTGCCTTTTCTTCCACCAGTTTTGCTGACGTAGTTATAGCTGGGGAAAGGATTGAAAGCCTCTTGAAAATGGGAAAGATTTCTGATAACGGTGCAAGTTCGTCCAGTAATCCTAGGAAGCCTTTTGTGGGACGTAGAAGAACCGGTGAGACAAATGTCATTCATGCCAACGGGGGCAGACCTCAGTATGTTTATAGATCAGTGGCAGTTGTCACTATTCCAGCTCCGATTCCTCAGCAACCAACATATCAACCACAACAACAACCACATTATCAACAACAAGTACAGTACCCGCCACAAAGAACCTACAACAACAATAACAGCAATCAACAACAAAGACCCTTTCTGCAAAGACCGTCACAGGCAAATAGGGTGATTGATCCAATCCCTATGCCTTATGCCGCTTTATTGCCACAACTCCTGAAACTTAACTTGGTTGAGTTAAGAACATTGGCACCTCCAGATCCATCCAATCTTCCAAGGAATTATGATGTCAACGCCATATGTGCTTTCCACTCCAATGCACCTGGCCACAATACTGAAAAATGCAGGGCTTTACAAATGAAAGTACAAGATCTGGTGGATTCTAAAGCCCTCAACTTTGCACCCCCTCCAAATGTCAACAAGAATCCCATGCCCAATCATGGAGGGCCAAGAATTAATGCCATTGAGGAAGACAATCCATCTTTCCTAATCACCAGTGTTGGACAGATTCGGACACCTCTGGTCGAAATTAAAGCTCAGCTTCTAGAGTACCAGATGTTCCCCGGGTGTGAGCTCGGTTGTGGGTACTGCAACATTGCAGTCAACGGGTGTGATAATTTGAGAAGCGGTATAGATAGTCTTATCAAAGAGGGTATCCTTCAGATCTCAACAACGGCGCCTACAAATCCAGCAATTCCTTTGACAACAATTCCCGAGTATCCTACAACAGCAGCAACAATCATTCCGACCGATTCATCAATATCATCAACAATGGCTCCACCCATCACTTCAACAAGTCAAATGTCAACAACCCTGTCTTCTACAACATCAGCATCCATTTATTCACTAGAATCTTCTACAACACCAGCAGAAATTAATGAAGACATCTCAGCAGTCACCATCTACTATGATCCGTCAAATGTTCCTCCAAACAACAACTTTCAACAACAAACAGTGGCATCTTCTGCCAGGTCACTGGTCACCATTTACTACGATCCGCACACCATCTCAGTACCCTCCTCTACAACAGTCAGTCCAGTTACTATTACGGTACCTGGACCAGTTCCATATGAAAGCAGTAATGCCATACCTTGGCATTATGGCTCTGATCTTTACTGCAACGGGGAGAAAATCACTTTGGATTCTTCAACCTCTCGACAAATTGATAATGTTGGGGGAGGCGGAGGCTTCACCAGAAGCGGACGCCTTTTTGCCTCACCATTGCAAAGGCCTAATGCCGAAGCAGAAGCTGCTGCCAAAGCAAAAGGAAAGAGTGTGGTGCTTGAAGAGCCAATTATCAAAGAAACTCAGAAGACATATTTTGAGCAAGATGTAGACGAGTTTATGAGAATCATAAAGAGAAGTGATTACAAGGTGGTGGATCAGCTTCACCAAACTCCCTCGAAGATCTCCATATTATCCCTGTTGATGTGTTCTGAAGCTCACAGGAATGCATTATTGAAAGTCTTGCACGCAGCATACGTGCCAGAGGAGATTACCGTTAATCAGCTAGAAACTGTGGTAGCAAATTTCAATACCAGTCATGGACTGGGTTTTACCAATGCTGACTTAACAACTGAGGGACGTAACCACAACAAGGCTTTACACATCACTCTAGAATGCAAGGGTGCTGTTTTATCTCATGTACTGGTGGACACTGGGTCGTCACTTAATGTTCTACCAAAGAAAGCTTTAGTGAAGTTGGAGTATGATGGCTTGGCATTGCGTCCGAGTAATCTGGTGGTGAGAGCGTTCGATGGCTCTAAAAGATCAGTGCTTGGGGAGATTGATCTGCCTGTGATGATTGGCCCGCAGACTTTTAAGATTACCTTCTATGTGATGGACATTCAGCCGGCCTACAACTGTTTGTTGGGTAGACCCTGGATTCATGCCGCTGGCGCTGTTACGTCTACCCTTCACCAGAAGCTGAAATTCGAATGGGAAGGCCAGATCATCACCATCTGTGGGGAAGAGGACATCTTTGTTAGCCATCTGGCTACGTACAAATACATAGAGATGGATGGAGAAATCCATGAAACCATGAGCCAGGGGTTTGAGGCCCTGAACATTAATGAAGCATCTGCTGTACTGGGAACCTCCATGACGTCTTATCAGCAAGCCAGGAAGGTTGTTGAAGAGGATACTGCCCAAGGCTGGGACAAGCTGCTGCCCGTGAAAAAGAAGGAAGACAGATTTGGGTTGGGTTACAAACCAACTCAACAAGATCAATCAGAGGCTGCCAAGAAGCCCAATTTTGTCAGCGGGGGAATGCTCACCCCGGATGCAGTAAACAACTTGGAAGACGAGGAGGAAAGTGACCGCAACCTGGAGAGCTGGATACGTCCAAGGATCCCGAGGAGCCAAGTCCTTAACTGGTCTTCCCAGGAAATTATAAGGGTTACTCCTGCAGAGTAATTATTATTTCCTGTATTTTAAGCATGCATCAAGTCTTGCATCTTGCCCAAGACGACAAGACTCATTTTGTAATCGGGCCATCGTGTAATTTTTGTGCAAACAGATCAATCAATGAATATCGGACATCTTTTGCAAATGAGTCTTTTCCTTTTCCGCTCACTGTTTTTCATTTTTCTTTTTGTACAAAAAATAAAATGGCAATGTTTTCCAAAATGATAACTTCATTTCACTTTTTCTAAATAAGATTAAAATTAATCACTAAAATAAACAATCTAAACCCTTGCAGAGAGTGCCTTTCAGACTGCACCGACAACAACACAGCTATGACTTCGTATGACTTTGACAATCCAATCAATCAAGCCGATGAAGGGGTTGAAGAAGATTATGAGCTACCTGAAGAGCTAGCCAGGTTGTTAAGGCAAGAGGAGAAGGTTATCACTCCTCATCAGGAGGAGGTTGAAACGGTTAATCTTGGTACGGAAGAAGATGTGAAAGAGGTTAAGATCGGAGTCTGCTTACAAGATTCGGTAAAGGAACAACTGATTGATATGCTTCGGGAGTATGTGGATGTCTTTGCTTGGTCTTATCAGGATATGCCAGGGTTGGACACCGATATTGTCATGCACAAGCTGCCTTTAAAAGAAGACTGCCCACCGGTAAAACAGAAATTGCGCCGTACTCGCCCAGATATGGCAATGAAGATTAAAGAAGAGGTACAAAAGCAGTGGGACGCCAGTTTCCTTGATGTAACTAGCTATCCGCCGTGGGTTGCTAATATTGTGCCTGTGCCAAAGAAAGATAGCAAGGTAAGAATGTGTGTGGACTACCGGGATCTGAACAGAGCCAACCCGAAAGATGACTTCCCTTTACCTCACATTGATGTATTGGTGGATAATACGGCTCAGTTCTCGGTATTCTCCTTCATGGACGGATTTTCAGGATACAATCAGATCAAAATGTCACCTGAAGACCTGGAGAAGACCACTTTCATCACACCCTGGGGCACATTCTGCTATAAGGTGATGCCATTCGGACTGAAGAACGCTGGTGCAACCTACCAACGTGCTATGGTAACATTATTCCATGACATGATCCATAAAGAAATTGAATGTTATGTGGATGACATGATTGCCAAGTCCCTCACGAAAGAAGACCACCTGGTGAATCTGCTGAAGTTATTCAAGCGTCTGAGGAAATACCAACTGAAGTTAAACCCCAACAAGGGCACATTCGGGGTACGATCTAGTAAGCTGCTGGGATTTATTGTAAGTGAAAAAGGGATTGAAGTTGACCCTGATAAAGTCAAAGCCATACAAGAAATGCCTGCACCGAAGACTGAAAAAGAAGTTCGAGGGTTTCTAGGTAGATTGAACTACATTTCACGGTTCATATCTCACCTTATTGCAACCTGTGAACCCTTGTTCAAGCTATTGAGAAAAGAACAAACGGTCAGGTGGAACGAAGACTGCCAAAGAGGTTTTGACAAAATCAAGGAATACTTACAAGAGCCTCCAATCCTTATGCCTCCAGTTGAGGGAAGACCGCTAATCATGTACTTGACAGTATTAGAGGAGTCAATGGGGTGTGTGCTGGGCCAGCATGACGAGTCTGGTCGAAAAGAGTATGCAATATACTACCTAAGCAAAAAGTTTACCAACTGTGAACAACGTTATTCACTGCTCGAGAAAACTTGCTGTGCTTTAGCGTGGGCTGCTCGCCGACTAAGGCAGTATATGTTGACCCACACTACCTTTTTAATCTCAAAGATGGATCCAGTTAAGTACATTTTTGAGAAGCCAGCACTTACCGGACGGGTTGCAAGATGGCAGATGATTCTCACAGAATATGACATTCAGTACACATCTCAGAAAGCCATCAAGGGCAGTGTATTGTCTGATTATCTTGCTGAGCAACCCATTGATGATTACCACCCTATGAGATTTGACTTCCCTGATGAAGACATCATGTTCATAAAAGCAAAAGATCATGAAGAGCCTGTTCACACCGAAGGGCCTGACCCAAAGGAAGAATGGACTATGATGTTTGATGGGGCTGTTAATATGAATGGTCGTGGCATTGGTGCATTGCTCATTACACCTAAAGGAGTTCACATGCCTTTCTCGGCAAAACTCTCCTTTAACTGCACTAACAACGAAGCTGAATACGAAGCTTGTATTATGGGTCTTGAGGAAGCCATTGACCTCAGGATCAAGACTTTGACTGTATTCGGAGATTCAGCTCTGGTGATTAATCAAACCAACGACAAATGGTACACCCACCAGGATCATCTGATACCTTACAGGGATTATACAAGACGGTTATTGACTTTCTTCACAATGGTCAAGCTTGAGTATATCCCTCGAGATGAAAATCAGTTTGTAGATGCTCTGGCTACCATTTCATCCATGATCAAAGTTCAAGCTGTTAACTTTGTACCTCGGATCTCAGTGTCCAGACTCGACAGGCCAGCATATGTATTTGCAACAGATGTTGTCAAAGATGATAAGCCTTGGTTCCACGACATTAAGTGCTTCTTGGAGGACCAAACATACCCTCCGGGGGCATCTTCCAATGATAAGAAGACATTAAGAAGGCTAGCTGGTAGTTTCTTCCTAAATGCTGACGGTTCCCTGTACAAAAGAAACTTTGATATGGTACTCCTCAGATGCGTTGATAGAACAGAAGCAGACTTGTTGATGCACAAGGTGCACGAAGGATCCTTTGGTACGCATGCTGGAGGGCATGCTATGGCTAAAAAGTTGCTAAGATCAGGCTATTACTGGATCACGATGGACGCAGACTGTTGTGCCTATGCCAGGAAATGCCATAAATGCCAGATTTATGCAGACAAAGTACATGTGCCTCCAAATCCCCTGAATGTGATGTTTTCACCCTGGCCCTTTGCCATGTGGGGCATTGATATGATCGGAAAGATTGAACCGACTGCTTCAAACGGCCACAAATTCATCCTGGTTGCTATTGACTATTTTACCAAGTGGGTTGAAGCAGCTTCCTATGCAAATGTTACAAGGCAAGTGGTAGCCCGATTTCTAAAAAAGGATATCATCTGTCGGTATGGAGTGCCCGAGCGAATCATTAATGATAATGGTTCCAACTTGAACAACAAAATGATAGCAGAACTGTGCCGGGACTTCAAGATCCAACACCACAATTCTTCTCCTTACAGGCCAAAGATGAATGGCGCTGTCGAGGCAGCTAACAAAAATATCAAGAAGATTGTGCAGAAGATGGTAGTTACGTACAAAGATTGGCATGAGATGCTACCATTTGCCTTGCATGGGTACCGTACGTCAATCAGAACATCCACTGGGGCAACACCGTACCAGCTTGTGTATGGTATGGAGGCGGTCTTACCTGTTGAAGTTGAATTACCCTCCCTACGGGTACTTATGGATGTTAAGCTGAATGAAGCGGAATGGGTTCGGTCTTGATACGAAGAGCTGAGTCTGATCGAAGAAAAGAGATTGGCTGCAATCTGTCATCGACAGCTATATCAGAAAAGAATGAAGAAAGCCTTCAATCAGAAAGTCAGACTCCGAGAGTACCAAGTAGGAGATCTTGTGCTGAAAAGACTCCTTCCTCCTCATACAGACCACAGGGGCAAGTGGACTCCGAACTATGAAGGGCCATTCGTGGTAAAGAAAGTTTTCTCCGGTGGAGCACTCATGCTCAGTACTATGGATGGTGAAGACTTTCTATCCCCTGTGAATTCAGATGCTGTTAAAAAATACTTCGCATAAAAAATGACCCGCTGGACATAAAAACAGAATGTAAGTCCAGGCAAAAATAGGGCATCCCGGCGAGTCATAAACAGAATAAAAGACTCGGGAAAAAGTAAGGGAAAATAAACAAAAAAAAGTGTACACCCGCTAAGTTGAAAAGCCGCATTGGACAACTCAGGCAAAAATGGGTATCCCGGTGGATTGAAAACCTGAAAGGGCGATCCACGCAAAACAAGGGAATAAGCGAACAACTGCTTTCTGAATTCGTCTGTATCACTTACAACATGGTAAGCTTCGAAAGGTTCGAGCGTCGGTCAGAATCAACCTTCTTCAGAAAGCAAGATGAGAAGAACGTCATTGTCATACGAGTCATAGCAAAAAGGAAGCTCCTTGAAGCGTCATCAACATTGCCAGCATAGTTTTGTTTCTCAATTTGTAACAATTCCCTCATGTCAGGGGATTTGTTTCTATGACTGTATCCTCGCCAATTCAGGGCACACAAATTAATAAAATCAGATTTTCAGTCACACATTGTCTCGTACTCTTTCATTTGCAAAAAAAAGTGTCCGATGTCATTATTTTGTTAATCGCATAAATACAGATGCGTCTTTTTAAAACTACATGCTTGCAGGAAATATGCTTACTCCCGGGAGTGTCTAAACTCCTATGATGGAATCCAGTAAGGGATACCTCGGGATACTTGTGCGTTTCTCTGTCTTTTCAGGATTGCAGGTATTCAAAACGCAACATCGGGCATGGAAGCTTTTCCCCAGCAAGCTGTCAAATCACTGTCTACTCAGTCCGTCTTCCAGAGCAGCACCAAAAGGTGTTCATATCCCTAGCTGAGTTGTCAAGTATCATCTTCAGCAGGATCCCCGCAAAAATCTCTAAGAAGATATTTCAGTGATCTTTCTTCTTCCCCAGCCAAATGCTAGACAGGGAACTAGCTCCCCACAGAGTCTCAACCTCTGTCCAGCAAAGCAATACCTGAAGATCTCACAACAGAGTGACGAAAGCTTCTACAAACCCCAGCTGGGTCCCTCTTTACCGAGATAGGTCTGTCGGCGACCTATATCCCCAAGCAGAGTCACATATGCCAATGATCTCATCCTCAGCTGGGATATCCTTCAAGTAGATCAGCCAGAGATCTCCACAACAACGGGATCCGAATCCCGGATCGGTATCTTTGCATAATCATAACATTCGCATCATATTCTCCTCGCAGAGCGTAGCATTCCGTCTCATACGGAGCATTACGGCAAAAATCAAGCATATTGCATAATCATAAGCCATGTTCTGAATCGAACACTTGTAAATACTGACAATCCATCAACAATATACAGTAAACTCCCCAGATTCCCCGGCAGAGAGCCAAGGCCCTTTCCTTAAAGATACGATACTTCCTGACACCCGTCCGTGTCATATCCCCAGTAGAAAGCCAAAGCGCCCCCTTTGCACTCACAAATACCCATACACAACTTCCTTGGTACACATACATTTGTTTATATTACACTTTTCTCTTTTGACACTCGTCCGTGTCACTATCCCCATCAAGTTAAACACTCGTCTATACACCACTCATACTTGTTACTCCTATTTTACTCATACAGATACTCGTCTGTATCTTTTATACACCACTTATATCCCCTCAAATTCGATACTCGTCCGTGTTCTTTGTTAACCAGTTGGTACTCGTCCGTATCATCATCTCTGAACATGCGTCAAGTGTTTGTTTCTACCGATACTCGTTCGTATCGTAGTCTTAAGGATGCTCGTCTGCATCTTTAATCTATACACTGTGTCAAACACTTATGTCTTCTAGAGTTTAGATACTCGTCTGTGTCTATTATTCCCCAGAAGAGTCCCCGCAGAATCAATACTCATTCGTGTTCTTTGTTAACCAGTTGGTACTCGTCCGTATCATCATCTTTGAACATGCGTCAAGCATTTGTTTCTACCAATACTCGTCCATATCATAGTCTTAAGGATGCCCATCCGCATCTTTAATCTATACACAGTACCCAAACACTTAGACCTCTCATTTCATTGTATGTAGACACTCGTCCGTGTTTACTTTTCCCCAGCGACGTCCCCAACAAAACTTGTTAAACTTCCTTTCTATCTGGAATTTGTCCTATGTCATGATACCTTTGCGGCAGTCGTACCCTGCCGGGTGATCGTCCTTCACCTTTTTGATGATCGTCCTTCATCAACCCCCAGTGGAGTCTCTATTCATTAGAACCTCTTCTTATCCGACATTCGTCCTATGTCGTGATGCCTTTTTGCAGCCGTACCCTGCCCGGTGATCGTCCTTCACCTCTTGATGATCTTCCTTCATCACGCTTATCCGATGGCCGTCCCCATCGTCGACCTTGTTACCCGACATTCGTCCTATGTCGTGGTACATTCGGCAGCCGTACCCTGCCCGGTGATTGTCCTTCACCTTAGATGATCGTCCCTCATCTTATCCCCCAACAGAGCAGCCGTCCCCTGCTAGGTGATCTTCCTTCACCTTTGATGATTGTATCTCATCATTTTATTTCGTTTACCTATAATCCCCAGAGAGTCTTATAGCTTTACCTGATGGCCGTCCCTATCACAATCTTTCATATCCCCAGCTTGTCGGCCGTCCCCGTCATTGCTTTATTTCCCGCATCTTCCCCAGCATGTCGGTCGTCCCCGTCATTGCTTCATCTCCAGCAGTCGTCCTCTGCTCGACGGTCGTCCTCCGTCGCCCGCACTTTATAAACATACTTTATTTTCCTTTACAATCTATATCCCTTTTCTTCTTCATTCTGTGAGTGCAAATTTTGGACTGTCTTTGGTATTCAACCACAAGTTATCTTGTTTGCCTGTTAAGCCGTTGCTTACATCCTGCACAGCTAACTCATGTTTGAATAGGGGCAGCTGTAAACACCCCAAATTTTCCCTCACTCATTCACACCATGGCTTGTGATCTTTTCATGTGCATAAATTCAATCATAGCATCTCATACCACATTTTTTATTCACTGCATTGCTTCTAAGTCATCTACATCTAGGGTTTGTGATCTGGGCAATCCAAGAGCTATTTGAGCCACTCCAAAGGTCTTCAATCACTTCAAAGGGGTCCATGTATGTTCAAGCATCATATTGTATCCTCACAAAGTCAAGAAAGTCAAAGAATCACAAGAACTGAGAAAGGCATGGAAGCAGAGCCAGGTTTAACTGCACAAATGACCTAGAAATAGGGTTTTGGTTTCAAAGGCCATAACTCCAATTTTTTTGGTCATTCTTGTTTCTATTGGTCTCAATATGGTATAGGGATCATGCATATCAATTTTCATGAAGAAATTCCATGGGGAAGGCATCTGATCAAGAGTTGACTTCTTGAGCAAGTCAGTGTAAAATCAGGGCATCTGAGGCCCCCAATGACCCAACCAAAGGTTGTGCTTCATCATTTTGATTGTGTATGATCTTTATTTGATCATAGAAGATGTTAGAAGTTCACAAAATTGAAGAATTTCAAGCCATTTGCAAAGTTGTCTTTTTGGGAAAATGACTTGTAATGGAAACTTGCCATTTTGGGAAAGTTTTTCAACCCTTGCTTTTTGATTCAAAAATGTTTCAAATGAGAAAACTTTGGTCATGAAAGTTGTAGAATGGATCATTCCCTTTTCAAAAAGTACAAGAACTTGTTCTAATTCATTTTGGATCAAAAGTTATAATTTGTCAAAGTTGGGAAAAATCACATAATTTCAAGTCTTGCACCAAAGAGGCAAAGTTGCAAAACCCCTTGCCAAGGTAAAATGAGACCTCAAAGTGACTTCTAATCTTTGCACAAACATAAATCAATGCCTAAAAGTCAGAATGCACCAAAGAATTGTCCAATTTCATGACTTATGCATTAAGAAACTTCAAAAGGGCCAAGACTTTGTGAAATTGCAAAAACTCTCACAAACCCTAATCCACTTGCTGCATTGCCTCTAATCCATTTCCATGGTTCTCCTTGATTCAAGCTGCAGCTAAGCCATGCCTTGTACCTTGACAGAAATGTCCCATACCTCTCTTACACAAAAAGTTGACTTTATGCATTTTGCTCCATACCAATCACACTGCTCCACAACAACTCTCTGGCCTATCAAGGATTGATATGTGTACCAAAAGGAACCCAACACACAACACAACTCATCCTGATCTCTCCCACAAGCCAGTATTCTCAAAAACCTCCCCTTATGCATTTTGCTTCGAATCACACAACACAGCCTTCAAACATCAAAACAAACTTCACCAAATCACTCACCATGATCCTCTGATCATTTCCCAACCATTGTTTTGGCCTGAAACCTCCCACATCAAAAATACGATTTCCCTCCCCCATTGACCTGAGCTTCTGCAAACTCCTTCTAGAGATCATATAAACTCCAGCTAAGCATCACAAACTTCTGGGGAGGATCATTGGAGCTTGTTTGAGCCAAAGAAGCAGCCAGAAAGTCCCTGTTTCGAAAGCTCCAGTTCAGGTGAGCTCAAGAACTTTTTTTCCAGAACTTTAATTTCTTGTTATAGAATGAATCTATGAGTTGCACTGATCATCTGGATGTGTTTGGTTTTGGAAATGGTCAAGAAACAAGCATGTATTGACTGTCTGAAAGTTTGCCCGTGAAAATGTTTTTGCTTGTTTCCTTTGATTCACGAAAAATAAATGATGTTTGTTGTAGGGTTTATGTTTAGTGATGTTCATAGATTGATTCTGGAGAGTTTGGTGAGGTTTTGATGCGTTTTGAGTGAGATTGAGAAATTGATTGGCCGGAGAAGATGACCGGAACACTGTTTCGGTCATCTGAAAGTGTTTAGGGTTCAGATTAGGGCTTAATGACGTAATTAGTGTAGTTTGAATCTCAGCCATCCAGATGCGCGTGCTGGTCATTTCCCTCCCTTTTTATTTGAATCTCAGCCACTAGATTGGATTACTTTCATTAATTCGTATTTTTAATTCATTTAAATTGTATTTATTTCCACATTTTATTTAAAATAGAAAAATGCATCCAAATATTCTCATTTTTTGCATTAAGGTTCTAAATATTTTTCTCATTCTGAAAATATTTTTATTTTTATTTTTTGCATTAAAAATTATTTTTAAATCATTTAAATGTTTATTTTTAATTAGTTAATGGAAATTAATTAGTTAAAAATACATTTAGGTATTTAAAAATCACAAAAAAATTCAAATTGCATTTAGAAGCATTTAGAAACATTGTCCAACTCTCAAACCAAATTTCTTTTTTGTTCTTGATGCCTTTTGATCATTTTCATTGGATTTAATTTCATTTTAAGGCAATATTTTTGTGCAAACTTTGAAAAATCCTTTCTGCCTAACCATTGAGAGTTGAATGATGATTCTTCTTACATTGCACTCTTCATAGCATGTAGTTTATAGGATAAAATTGGCTTGATTTGATCTTGCATTTTCAATTTGTTTTGCATTTTTCTTGTCAAGGTACCCCAAAACCCTAGCAATCTTAGGAAATTAATAACTTTCACTAGGTTAAGAATTGGATCCTCTCCTTTGGGCAGTGAACTTGTATAGGTTTAGGGAATCTTTGATTGTATTTTCAAATTTTTATCATGTCATTTGCTTCTTGTTTTGGATTTTTGCTTTGCATGATGCATGTAACCCTAATTTGTGCCTTCCTTAGCATTCATCTCCCATTTGCTTGCATACCATGACTTGCCATGATATTTTGTGCATCCACATGATTCATAATACATCTTAGGACACATTAGAATCATGTTTGATCATTGCATCTTTCATTTTCCATGTTGTATGTCCATTGCATTTCATAAACTTTTCATGTACATTCATGGTTCAAAGCATGCTCCATCTGCATCCATTGCCTTGTGTGATCATTCTCTTGTCTTGCCTCATGCTTGTAACATCTCTTAGTATCATTAACATCATTTAATTGCTTCTGACTTTGGTTTGCATCATGACATTTCATCCCATTTGCATTTGCACTTCATTTCTTTTACTAACTTTTCAGGTGGTAGGTTGTTTTGAGAGGTGAATTTGCATTCACTTCTCATAATCTCTTCTTATCTATCTTGCTTCTTTGCTGCATTTTGTATGTGTATTGGATTGAGCTTGCTCATTCATGTTCTCTTACTTTATTTCTTCAAGCAACTTGTCTTCTTAAGTGAAGCAAGTTGTCTTGCTTCTCTTTGCTTCTTGCTCCTTTCATCTGCTTCCTTCCTGGTGGTTTCTCTGAAGATCTTCTTGCAAACCTCATTAACCCTAGGATCTCCAAGCATGATAACAATTAGGGCTTGATTAATCCCCATTTAGTTTCACCTTTGTGTCATCTTT
Organism: Lathyrus aphaca; assembly: GCA_963966055.1. Taxonomy (NCBI): domain Eukaryota; kingdom Viridiplantae; phylum Streptophyta; class Magnoliopsida; order Fabales; family Fabaceae; genus Lathyrus; species Lathyrus aphaca. The sequence continues at coordinate 171,868,225 of OZ014523.1, forward strand.
GAGTCTTCTCATCTCATAATCAGGGACTAAACCCTAAAGGCTTTAAGCCTTTGTGATTAAGCTTATGCCTACATCCTTCTATTAGGATGGAGTGTATAACTTTAATCCTAAGTATTAAATACTTAATGTGTTTAAATCCTTTAATAAATCCACTTAATAATCATCAAGACATCAAGCTTGTAACTTGGGCCTTGCATTAGGGTTCTAATTCTTCCTTAATTGGTTAAGAAGGACTAACCCTAGTGTTAATGGACAAGTCCCCCTCAGGTTGTCTTACAAATCATAAAATTCACTTCTTAATCTTATCATTAACTAAAATCCACTTTAATAAAGGCTTTGTTTTGTCATGAGGTTAATCCCTAATCATGGATTAAGTTGAGGAGCTTTTCTCAGCTTAAATGTTCTCATCTATTATCCTTCTATTAGGATGGTGTAATGAGTCCATTAAATCCTTGATTATGGCTTAAACTCATTACTTAACACTAAACAAAAACAACAAAAACATCTAAATAATCACAAGTAGGTTAATGATCTTAATCCTACATCATGGTGATTAAGTGTGAGGTATTTATTTCATACTTAAGGTATTCTCATTACCCCTAAACAGAGGGAAGATGTGATGAGTATACTAACCCTTGGTTTAGGCTTAAGCTCATTAACTTATGACAAACTTCAAAAAGCAATAAAAGACTGAAAACACAAAAAACAAACAATAATCGTCTCCTCCGGGATTCTTTTCTCATCTCATTCACTCACAAACGAGAACTTGTTTCTTCCGTCTAATGCAAGACAGTTTGCACCTGAGCCAGACAGGTCATACACTTGAGCATAGACAAGTAAGCAGTTCACAAGTCAATTTATCTTTCAGTCTCTTTGAGTCGAACTACGGTGTTCTGACTTCCTCATTGCACGAGAGGATACGTAGGCGTAACTTAACAGTTATCGAACAAAAGTCTTTGTATATTCCCCCTCTTTCCAGCCCTATTCTTTAAGCCTTATGGTCTTGAGCATTTCATTCTTGTTCTCACACTGACACTTCTCTTATACACTTCACCTTTATTTTAGCACTGACACTTGCATTCTTTTCCAGCTTTTGTACACAAAATAGCACTGACACTACCCCCTTTAAACACAAATCTTTTAAGCGTGGATCCCGTCGAGTACGGCGGACAATCTGGGTGCTAATACCTTCCCAGGTTGTAACCAACCCCCTTTCTCAGTCTCTCTGGTTCGCAACCGTCTTATCCATATCTTTCTAGGTCTATGCAGCATTACCTTTCCTCCGGGATAAAAATGCCTAGCTGGCGACTCTTTGTCCTCTAACTTCACCCCTGTGTGTTCTCTCCTCTTTCGCCGACCGTTCGCGTCTGTACCCCTTCTGACCAGGTGTCATTTGGTGGGAGCGACAGGTTTGATAATGGTTATTTTTGCATTGCATTCCACATATCATGTAGTTTCTAGGATAAAATTGGCATGAATTTATCTTTCATTTTTTATTTGTTTTGCATTTTTCTTTGTGAGGTACCTTAAAACCCTAGCAAACTTAGAAAAATCATAAGTCCCTTAGGGTTTAGCTTCTGACCTTCCCCTTTGGTCAGTGAACTTGTATAGGTTTAGGGTCCCTTTGAATACATTTTAAAATTTTTATCTTGTCATTTGCTTCTGATTTTGAATTTTGCATTGCATCTTGTTCATAAACCCTAATTTTTACCTTCATTTGCAATCATCCTTCATATGCTTGCATACATGAACTTACCATGACATTTTGTGCATCCAAATGACATATAATACATCTTAGGACATATTGAAATCATGTTTGATCATTGCATCATTCATTTGCCATGTTATGCATCCATTTCATTTCATGAGTTTTCATGAACTTCCATGTCTCCTTCCATGTCTCAGTTGCATTCTCATCACTTGTATGAACATTCATATCACTTGGCATGCTTTCATACCATCTTATAGCATCATTTGCATCATGATTATGCTTCTGACTTTGGCTTTCATCTTTATATTTCATCTCATTTTCATTTCATTTCATTTCTTGTTGCTAACTTTTCAGGTGGCGTGTTTGGGAACTGAATTTGCCTTCACTTCTCACAACCTTTTCTCATCTCTCTTATGCATTCTTTACTGAATTTTGCTTGTGAATTAGAGTTAGCTTGCTCATTCATGTTCCCTCCTCACCTTCTTCCCCCTAGCAACTTATCTTCTTAAGTGAAGTAAGTTGACCTGCTTCTTGCTGCTTCTTTTCCTTTCATCTGCTTCTTCCTTGGTGGTTCTCTTGAAGATCTTCTTGCAAGCCTCATAAACCCCAGGATTACCCAAGCATGATCACAATTAGTGTTTGATTAGTCCCCCATTAGTTTTACCTTTGTGTCATCTTTGAGTCTTCTCTTCTCATCTCTTAGTCAAGGACTAAACCTTAAAGGTTTTAAGGCTTTGTGATTAAGGTTATGCCTGTATCCTTCTATTAGGATGGAGTGTATAACTTTAACCCTAAGTGTTAAACCCTTAATGTGTTTAAATCCCTTTAATCAATCCACTTTAATAATCACTAAGACATCAAGCTTGTAACTTGGGCCTTGCATTAGGGTTCTAATTCTTCCTTAATTGGTTAAGAAGGACTAACCCTAGTGTTAATGGACAAGTCCCCCTCAAGTTGTCTTACCAACCATAAAATTCACTTCTTAACCTTACCATTAACTAAAATCCACTCTCATAAAGGTTTGTTTTGTCATGAGGTTAATCCCTGATAATGAATTAAGTTGAGGAGCCTTTCTCAGCTTAAATGTTCTCATCTATTATCCTTTTATTAGGATGGTGTAATGAGTCCATTAAATATTTGATTATGGCTTAAACTCATTACTTAACACTAAACAAAAATTCCAAAAACATCTAAATAAATGCAAGTAGGTTAATGATCTTAATCCTACATCATGGTGATTAAGTGTGAGGTGTTTACTTCATACTTAAGGTATTCTCATTACCACTAATCAGAGGGAGGATGTGATGAGTTTACTAACCCTTGGTTTAGGCTTAAGCTCATTTTCTTATGACAAACTCCAAAAAGCAATAAAAGATTGAAAGCACAAAAACAAACAATAATCGTCTCCTTCGAGATTCTTTTCTCATCATCTTCACTCACAAACGAGAACTCGCTTCTTCCGTCTAATGCAAGACAGTTAGCACCTGTGCCAGACAGGTGTTGCACTTGAGCATAGACAAGCAAGCAGTTCACCTGTCAATTTATCTTTCAGTCTCTTTGAGTCGAACTACGGTGTTCTGACTTCCTCATTGCACGAGAGGATACGTAGTCATAACTTAACTGTTATCGAACAAAAGTCTTTGTATATTCCCCCCTCTTCCAGCATTATTCTTTAAGCCTCATAGTCTTGAGCATTTCACCTTTTCCTTACACTGACACTTCTTCACTTCACTTCACATTTCTTTTACACTGACACTTGCATTTCTTTTCCAGCTTTTATACACAGAAGAGCACTGACACTACCCCTTTAAACACAAATCTTTCAAGCGTGGATCCCGTCGAGTACGGCGGGAAATCTGGGTGCTAATACCTTCCCAGGTTGTAACCAACCCCCTTTCTCAGTTTCTCTGGTTCGCGATCGTCTTATCCATATCTTTCTAGGTTTATGCAACATTACCTTTCCTTCGGGATAAAAATGCCCAGTTGGCGAATCTTTTCATTTCTTTTCATTTCTCCTTTCACCGACCGTTCACGCTTGTACCGGGATGCAAATCTTTGGGAGTGACAATAGCGATTACAAGATTGTGGACCATCTGCAGCAAACCCCATCGAAGATTTCCATCTTGTCTTTGCTGATGTGTTCCGACTCCCACAGGAAAGCTCTCTTGAATATTCTGAACAAGGCTTATGTGCCTCAGGATATTTCAGTAAATCAGTTAGAAGCAGTGGTATCTAGTGTCAATGCCAGTCATGGATTGGGCTTTACGGACATGGATCTAACATCTGAAGGGCGTGCTCATAATCGGGCACTGCATATCTCTTTAGAATGTAAGGGTGCAGTACTTTCTCACGTGTTGGTAGATACTGGATCCTCGCTGAATGTTCTTCCTAAGAAGGCATTGATGAAGGTGGATTATGATGGAGTGGTTTTAAAGCCCAGCGACCTGGTGGTTAGAGCATTTGATGGGTCGAGGAGGTCAATGTTCAGGGAGGTGGATTTACCAATTAAAGTAGGTCCACAAATATTCAATACCACATTCTACGTAATGGATATACAACCTGCATATAGTTGTTTGTTGGGAAGACCTTGGATATATTCAGCAGGAGCAGTATCGTCCACACTACATCAAAAACTAAAGTTCGTCTGGGAAGGACAAATTGTAACAGTCAGTGGGGAAGAAGACATTTTCGTCAGTCATCTGGCTTCATTCAAGTATGTGGAGATGGATGGCGAGATAGTTGAAACTCCATGTCAGGCTTTTGAGCCCCTGAAAACTGAACAAGCATCTTCATTGGAAGCTTCTTTTGAAGAACCAAAGAAGGGGGTTTCCATAGCTTCTTATAAGAAAACTATTGAAGTGGTAGAATATGGGATACGAGAAGGCTGGGGCAGTCTAGTAGAAGTTCCAGAAAATAAAGATATGTTTGGGATTGGTTACCATCCTGGGCAGTCATAATCTGGACCGAGTGCTAGAGGTCGTCAAGGCCCAGTTACTTTCACGTGTGTAGGAGTGGTGGATTATGGAAGTATCAATGCCGTGTAGGAAGACACAGTTGATAGTGACTGTGACTTAGATGAGTGGATCAGGCCCGTTGTTCCAGGGACTCAGCTTAGCAATTGGACATCTGAAAGGCTTATCTCAGTCACCTCATTCGAAGAGTAATAATCTTTGTTTCTATCTTTTCTGTACTCAAGCACTATGTCTTTCCCAGGGCATAGTAGCTTTTTGTAAGGGTTATTTTGTTCCTAACACAATTCATAATCATAAATAAAGCTGACGTTTCACATTCATCCATGTTGTTCTTTGCCTTTCATTTTTTGCTTTTGTTTTTCAAAGAGAAAGAAAAGTTTTAAGATGGAAATGTTTCTCATTTTCTCAAACTCTTTCTAAAGCCTTGCATGAATCACCATTCATGCAGGTGCTCATCACCGGATCTTATCAATGAGGACCCTGTTATGGCTAAGTATGACTTTGACAATCCAATTTATCAAGCTGATGAGGAGGGTGAAGAAGATTGCGAACTACCTGAAGAATTGGCCAGATTGCTTAAACAGGAGGAGAAGATGATTCAGCCGCATGAAGAGGTCGTCAAAGTGATAAATCTGGGTACCGAAGAAGACAAGAAAGAAGTTAAGATCAGAGCTGCGTTAGAAGACTCCATCAAGACTCGTCTAATTGCCATGCTTCAAGAGTATGTTGATTTCTTTTCATGGTCTTATCAGGATATGCCTGGTTTAGACACTGACATTGTGGTGCACAAGCTGCCTATAAAAGAAGACTGCCCGCCAGTGAAGCAAAAGTTGAGATGCACATGCCCTGATATGGTAATCAAGATAAAAGAGGAAGTACAAAAGCAATTTGATGCTGGCTTCTTGGCCGTGACTAGTTACCCTCCATGGGTTGCCAACATTGTTCCGGTCCCTAAAAAAGATGGTAAGGTCAGGATGTGTGTAGACTACAGGGATCTGAACAGGGCCAGTCCTAAAGATGATTTCACTCTGCCTCACTGTCGCTCCCACCAAATGACACCGGGTCAAAAGGGGTACAGACGCGAACGGTCGGCGAGAGGGACAGTGAGAACACACAGCCGTGAACTCACTGGAGAATGAATAGAGTCGCCAGCTAGGCATTTTTATCCCGAAGGAAAGGTAATGCTGCATAGACCTAGAAAAAGATGGATAAGACGGTTGCGAACCAGAGAGACTGAGAAAGGGGGTTGGTTACAACCTGGGAAGGTATTAGCACCCAGATTGTCCGCCGTACTCGACGGGATCCACGCTTGAAAGATTTGTGTTTTAAAGGGGTAGTGTCAGTGCAATTTGTGTGTAAAAGAGCTGGAAAACAAAATGTACAGGTGTCAGTGTAAGAGAAAAGTGAAGTATATAAGTGAAGTGTCAGTGTAAGAACAGGAGTGAAATGCTCAAGATCATGAGGCTAAAAGAATGAGGCTAGAAAGAGGGGGAATATACAGAGACTTTTGTTCGATAACCGTTAAGTTATGCCTACGTATCCTCTCGTGCAATGAGGAAGTCAGAACACCGTAGTTCGACCCAAAGAGACTGAAAGGTGAATTGACTTGTGAACTGCTTACTTGCCTATGCTCAAGTGTATGACCTGTCTGGCTCAGGTGCAAACTGTCTTGCATTAGACGGAAGAAGCAAGTTCTCGTTTATGAGTGAAGGTGATGAGGAAAGAATCCCGGAGGAGACGATTATTGTTTGCTTTTGAGTTTTCAGTCTTTTATTGCTTTTGAGAATTTGTCATAAGTTAATGAGCTTAAGCCTAAACCAATGGATTTAGTAAACTCATTACATCTTCCCTCTGATTAGGGGTAATGAGAATACCTTAAGTGTGAAGTCAGATTCTCACACTTAATCACCTTTGATGTAGGATTAAGATCATTAACCTATTTGTGATTATTTAGATGTTTTTGCTGTTTTTTGTTTAGTGTTAAGTAATGAGGTTAAGCCATAATCAAGGATTAAACAGACTCATTACACCATCCTAATAGAAGGATAATAGATGAGAGTGTTTAAGCTGAGGAAAGCTCCTCAACTTAATCCATGATTAGGGATTAAACTCATGACAAAACAAGCCTTTATTGAGTGGATTTTATTTAATGATATGATGATGAAGTGTTTTTTATGGTTTGTAAGACAACTTGAGGGGGACTTGTCCATTAACACTAGGGTTAGTCCTTCTTAACCAATTAAGGAAGAATTAGAACCCTAATGCAAGGCCCAAGTTACAAGTGTGATGTCTTGATGATTATTAAGTGGATTGATTAAAGGAGTTAAACACATTAAGGGTTCAACACTTAGGATTAAAGTTATACACTCCATCCTAAGAGAAGGATGCAGGCATAAGCTTAATCACAAAGCCTTAAAGCCTTTAGGGTTTAGTCCCTGATTATGAGATGAGAAGAGAAGACTCAAGAGAGACACAAAGGTAAAACTAAGAGGGGAGACTAATCAAAACCTTAATCATTGTCATGCATGGTTATTCCTAAGGTTTGTGAGGTTTTCAAGAGAAGTCTTCAATGAAACCACCAGGAAGCAGATGAAAGGATCAAGAGAAGAAAAGCAACTTGCTTCATTCAAGAAGTCAAGTCACTTGAAGAAAGAAAGTAAGAATAAGAAGAATGAGCAAGCTCAAACTCAGACACATACAAAAATGCAGCAATGGATGCAATAGAGATGAGAAGAAAGTATGAGAAGTGAAGGCAAATTCACTTCTCAAAATCACTTACCACCTGAAAGGTTAGAAAAGAAATGCAATGCAATGCAAAGTGGGATGGAATGACATGATGCAAACCAAAACCAGAAGCATATATGTGATGTTAATGATTCTATGAGATGCTACAAACAAGAAACAACACATGGGGATGATCATACAAGCTTATGAATGCAAATGAAGCATGTTAAGAACCAAGAACATACATGAAAAGTTATGAAATGCACAATGCAAACAACATGGCAAACACATGATGCAATGATTAAACATGCTTTCTATATGTCTTATGATGTCAAATGAATCAAAAGGATGCTTGAAATGTCATGGCAAGTCATGCTATGCAAGAGAATGCAAGATGGATGCAAATGAAAGCCCAAATTAGGGTTTATGAATCAAACATCAAACACAAACCAAAAACAGAAGCAAACCCTAAGATAAAAAATGGAAAATGCCACTCAAAAGACCCCTAATCTTATACTAAACCAAAGTCCAAAGGGGAGGTCTCAACTTCTAACCAATCTCAAGTTATGATTTTTCTAAGATTCTAGGGTTTTTAAGGTTCCTAAACAAAAGAAATGCCAAACAAATGAAAAATGCAAAATCAAATAATGGCCATTTAATCCTAGAAACTACATGCTAAACACAATGCAATGCAAGAAGAATCAATGTCCAACTCTTCATAGATAGGCAGAAATGATTTTTTGAACTTAGGATCAAAATAATGCACAAAAATGATTTTTATTCAATGAAAAATTCTCAAAATGCATCAAGATCAAAAAAGAAATTTGGTTTGAAGGTTGGACAATGTTTCTAAATATCTTAGAACATTTCATGAATTTTTTGGTGATTTTTAGATACTTAAAAGTATTTTTAATAAATTAATTTCCATTAATCAATTAAAAATAATCTTTTAAATATTTAAAAATGCTTTTCAAATGATAAAAATAAAAACAAAAATATTTTTGGGTCATAAAAATTAATAAAACTTATGAGAAAAAGTTTCATAATTTTTACACATTTTTTACTATTTTTAATAAATTAAACAAATAAAAACGAAAAGAAATGAAATAAAAATAAAGAAAATGGAAAAGTAAATGAAAGGAAAGGCTGGGATTGCATCCTGGTTTGAATGCGTTGACTGGCGCTAGATCTTGTGGCCAGGATTGATTCTAAGCTAATTAATTTAATTACAATTAATTAAAACTAATAAAATGAATTAGGGCTAATTAGGTGAATTTGGGCCCTCTATTCGCGCGGCAAGTCAAACAAGTCAAGCCATCCAACGCACGAAATTCAAATGGGAATTAATGACTGTAATTAGGGCAAATGATTTTCAAGTGGCCGGAGAAGACCTCCGGTCGTCTTCTCCGGTGGGAAGCCCACCTGAAAATCCTTAAAACTCTCAAACCTTAACCAAAATGAAATCTAAAAACATGGAAATGCTTCCCATAACCTACTGAATCAAAACCCCATGCCCAAATTCATTTATTTTTCCCCAGAAGCATGAATCGAAACAAACAATTTTTAGGGCAAACCAGTTTCAGAGATCAATTAAATGCTCATTTCATCACCATTTCAAAAACTAAAAGCATCAGGATACTCAGTGAAGCATGGAGAACAAGTTTAGAACATAAAAAATGATTTCTGGAAAAATATTTCTTGAGCTACCTGAGATTCGAAGCTTTCACTCCAGCAACTTTCAGGCCTCCTTTCCTTGTGCAATCCACTCCTTAGGACCTCTTGATGATGTTTGAATGCTCAGGAGGAATTTATATTGGCTGGATGAAGAGTTTGAACAACTTCTGCTCAAGCTCAGTTGGACATGGCAATGGTGATTCAGGCTGTTTCTGGCAATGGTGGAGGGTTGCTTATGGTCCAGATGATGAGTGGAGAAGGTTTGTGAAGTTTGTTTGGATGTTTGTGAGCTGTGGAGAGAGATTCAAATGAAACTGCAGCTTGAGGTGAGAAATGGCAATGGGGTGTTCTTGCTCAAACCAGGCCTGACTCTTGGTGGTTTCTACTCAATAATGCAAGGTGAGATGATTAGAGGAATTTGTTTGAGTGTTTGAAGTTTGTGGAGGCAGATTCGAAGAGTTTTGCACAAGGGAGTGTTTTTGTGTATGGCTTGCTTGAGAATGTTTCAGCCTTGCTTCTTCACATGTTTGGCTTGCCAAAGGATAGTATATTTTAATCCCATAGGTCAGATGATGTGACCTGGCCCCTATTGATTGGTAAGTTTGCTTTTGCAAAAAAAGTCCACTTTGTGTAAGGAAGGCATGGCTTAAGCTATAGCTTGGTACAAGAAGCATGGGCTGCGCAGCATGATGTGTGTGTGATGCTAGGAAGGTTCAGCAGCCAATGCATCAAGTTGGTGAAGTGTGATGAGTGGTTTTGCAACTTGTTACTTTTTGAAACTTCATGAGAAAAGTCTTGTTACACAAATCATAACCATGTGAAACCTTGGTCCAATTATGATTTTTAGGTCACATAGAATGTTTGTGTAATGGTTTGAAGTGAATTAGAAGTTACAAATGGCATTGGTTCATGGTTTTGCAAAATTCTCATTTGGTGCACATCTTGAAAATCAATGATTTTTGCCAACTTTGTCACACCATAACTTTTGATCCAAGAAGAATTTGATCATGTTCTTGTACTTTTTGAAAAGGGAAAGATGTAATATACAACTTTCATGACCAAAGTTTTTCCATTTGAAGCATTTTTGGATCAAGAATCAAGGCTTGAAAAATGACCTAAAATGAAGCATTCTTGAAAAGTCAACTATGCCCAAAAAGTCAACATTTGCAAAAACTCCAAATTCTTGATTTTTGTGGACTTCAACCTTCTTCCATGATCAAATAAAGATCATATAAACTCAAAATGATGAAGAATGCCCATTGGTTGGGTCATTGGGGGCCTCAGATGCCCTGATTTTGCACTGACTTGTCTGAAAAGTCAACTCTTGATCAGATGACTTCCCCATGGAATTTATTCAAGAAAATTGATATGCATACTCCCTATACCATATAGAGTCCAATAGAAACAAGAATGACCAAAAAAAATGAAGTTATGGCCTCTGAAACCAAAACCCTAATTTTAGGTCATCTGTGCAGTCAAACCTGGCTCTGCCTCCATACCAATCCCAGTTCTTGTGATTCTTTGGCATTCTTGACTTTGAGAAGATGTAATATGATATAAGAACACACATGGATCCCTTTGAAGTGATTGGTGGCCTTTGGAGTGGCTCAAGAGGCCCTTTGATTGCTCAAATCACAAACCCTAGGTGCATATGACTTAGAAACTGTGCAGTGAATCAAAAATGAGATATGAGATGATATGATTGTGTTTATGCATATGAGATGATCACAAGCTATGGTGTGAATGGGTGAGGGCAAATTTGGGGTGTTTACAGCTGCCCCTATTCAAACATGAGTTAGCTGTGCAGGTTGTAAGCAACGGCTTAACAGGCAAACAAGATAACTTGTGGTTGAATACCAAAGACAGTCCAAAATTTGCACTCACAGAATGAAGAAGAAAAGGGATATAGATTGTAAAGGAAAATAAAGTATATGGTGAAGTGCGGGCGACGGAGGACGACCGTCGAGCAGAGGACGACTGTTGGGTAAAGAGCAATGACGGGGACGGCCGACATGCTGGGAAAGTGCTGAAAATAAAGCAATGACGGGGACGGCCGACATGCTGGGGATAAAAGGTAAAGCCAAGACGGGGACGGACGACTAGCTGGGAACAATAAGAAATTATGATGGGGACGGCCATCACGATAAAACTGTAAAAATCTCTGGGGATTAATGAAACATGACGGGGACGGCCATCAAGTTCATAAAGCAAAGTAACCAACGATGGGTACGGCCATCGGGCTAAAAGAAAAGGGACCACGACGGGGACGGCCATCGGGTTAAAGAATAAATGAAATAAACAGATGATGGGGTACGGCCATCAAAGGTGAAGGACGATCACCTAGCAGGGGACGGCTGCTCTGTTGGGGAATAAAAGAAATATGATGGGGACGGCCATCAAAGGTGGAGGACGACCACCTGGCAGGGTACGGCTGCCGAAAATATCAACGATGGGGACGGCCATCGGATGAGCATGATGGAGGACGACCATCAAGAGGTGGAGGACGACCACCTAGCAGGGGACGGCTGCTCTCAGGGTTTATCATGACATAGGACGAATGCCAGATAACCAAAATCAACAACGGGGACGGCCATTGGATAAAATGATGAAGGGCGATCATCAACGGGTGGAGGACGACCACCTAGCAGGGGACGGCTGCTAAAATCAATGATGGGGACGGCCATCGGATGAGCATGATGGAGGACGACCATCAAGGGGTGGAGGACGACCACCTAGCAGGGTACGGCTGCTCTCAGGGTTTATCATGACATAGGACGAATGCCAGATAACCAAAATCAACAATGGGGACGGCCATTGGATAAAATGATGAAGGACGATCATCAACGGGTGGAGGACGACCACCTAGCAGGGGACGGCTGCTAAAATCAATGATGGGGACGGCCATCGGATGAGCATGATGGAGGACGACCATCAAGGGGTGGAGGACGACCACCTAGCAGGGTACGGCTGCTCTCAGGGTTTATCATAACACAGGACGAGTGTCAGATAAGAAGGGAAATTTGCTTTGTTGGCGATCTACTGGGGAGTAGTAAACACGGACGAGTGTTTATATCCAAGAAACAAAAGGTATAAGTGTTTAGATGTTGTGTATAGATTAAAGATGCGGACGAGCATCCTTAAGACTACGATACGGACGAGTATCGGGTAGAAACAAACTGACACATGTTCAGAGATGACGATACGGACGAGTATCAACTGGTTAACAAAGAACACGGACGAGTATCGAATCTGAAAGGACCCTTCTGGGGAATAGTAGACACAGACGAATATCTATACTCAAGAAGACACAAGTGTTTGACACGGTGTATGGATTAAAGATGCGGACGAACATCCTTAAGACTATGATACGGACGAGTATCATGTAGAAACAAACACTAGATGCAATGTTCTGAGATGATGGTACGGACGAGTACCAACTGGTTAACAGAGAACATGGACCAATGTTGAATCTGTGGGAATATAAACGGTGTATATGAGATACGGACGAGTATCTGTATAAGTAAAACAAGTATGAGTGGTGTATAGATGGGTGTTTATCTGCTGGGGATGGTGACACGGACGAGTGTCGAAAGGGGAGGAGTATAGTATCAACAAGTATATTGGTTGTAAAAGTGTAAGCGACTACGCTGGGGATGTGACACGGACGGGCGTCGAGAAGGTGTATATACAAGTATATGTGAGTGCAAAAAATGATGTCTTTGGCTTTCTGCTGGGAGTTATGACACGGACGGGTGCCAGAAAGTATCTGTAATACGGGTGATCTTGTTTGTAAAGAGTGTTCAGGTGACTTACTGGGGAGTGATGACACGGACGGGTGTCAAAAGGTGTATATACTGGTGTTTGTGATTTGTGAGGCAACTGCTTTTGCTAGGGACCCTGGGGGATTTTTGTATACTGTATTCTGTATATTTGACGGATTGTCAATATTCACAAGTGCCCGATTCACAATATGACTTATAATTATGCTATGTAGTCGATTTTTGCCGTAATGCTCCGTATTAAAACAGAATGCTACGCTTTGGGGGTGAATATGATGCGAATGCTATGATTATGCAAAGAAAACCGATCCGGGATTCGGATCCCGTTGCTGCGAAGATCTTCGGCCGATCTGCTTGAAATGGACATCCCAGCTGGGGATGAGATCATTGATAGACCTGGAGAGATGTATCTGCTTGGGGATATAGGTCACTGATTGACATATCCTTGTAATATGAGACCCAGCTGGGGTTTGTAGAAGTCTTCTGTACTCTGTTGTGACTCCTTCACGCGCTGCTCTTCTGAATAGAGGCTGAGGATTCTGTGGGGAGATGATTCCCTGACTTCTGCCTTCTGCTGAGGAAGAATAAATGGTACTATAGCTGGGGAATGTTGTTGGCCACTCAGCTGGGGAGAGTAATGAGAGGCAACTCAGCTGGGGGATAGAGCATTTCGGATGCTGAGATTATTTGTTGATTTTCCAGCTTGCTGAGATGTAACTTACATGCCCCAAGTTGCGTTCTGGATACCTGCAATCCTGCAAAGATAAGGAAACGCACAAATGGTCCCGAGATATCCCTTATTGGATTCCGTCATAGGAGTTAAGTACTTTCGAGAGTAAGTATATTCCCTGTAAGCATGTGTTTTTTTTTTATTTTCTTAGAGAAAAACATCTGTATTCTTATGCAATCAGTTTTTCTTTTGAGACATCAGACATTTTTGCAAATAAAATGTACAAGACATGACTGAAAATCTGGTTTTATTAATTCATATGCCCTGAATTGGCGAGATACAGTCAAAGAAACAAATCCCCTGAAATGAGGAGATTGTTACAAATTGAGAAACAAAATGCTGGCAATGTTGACGACGCTTTCAAGGGACTTCCTCTTCTGTTATGACTCGTATGACAATGACGTTCTCCTCGTCCTGCTTTCTGAAGAAGGCTGATTCTGATTGAAGCTTGATCCTTTAGAGCTTACCGAGTTGTAGATAATACAGACGAATTCAGAACGCAGTTGTTCGCTTATTCCCTTATTTTGCATGGATCGCCCTTTCGGGTTTTCGATCCATCGGGATACCCATTTTTGCCTGAGCTGTCCAATGCGGCTTTTCAACTCAGCGGGTGTACATTTTTCTTATTTATTTCCCTTATTTTTGCCCGAGTCTTTTATTCTGTTTTTGACTCGCCGGGATGCCCTATTTTTTGCCTGGACTTACATTCTGTTTTTGTGTCCAGCGGGTTATTTTTATGCGAAGTATTTTCTAACTGCATCTGAATTCACAGGGGATGGGAAATCTTCACCATCCATGGTGTTGAGCATCAGTGCTCCACCGGAGAAAACTTTCTTTACCACAAATGGTCCTTCATAATTTGGAGTCCATTTTCCCCTGTGGTCTGTATGAGGAGGGAGGATTCTCTTCAGCACAAGATCTCCTACTTGGTACTCTCGGTGCCTGACTTTCTGATCGAAGGCTTTCTTCATTCTTTTCTGATATAACTGCCCATGACAGATTGCAGCTAATCTCTTCTCTTCGATCAGACTCAGTTGCTTGTATCGGGACCGGACGCATTCTGCTTCGTTCAGCTTAACATCCATTAGTACTCGCAAGGAGGGTAATTCAACTTCGACAGGTAGGACTGCCTCCATACCATACACAAGCTGATACGGTGTTGCCCCAGTGGATGTTCTGATTGACGTGCGGTACCCATGCAAGGCAAACGGTAGCATTTCATGCCAGTCTTTGTACGTAACTACCATCTTCTGCACAATCTTCTTGACATTCTTGTTAGCCGCCTCAACAGCGCCATTCATCTTTGGCCTGTAAGGAGAAGAATTGTGGTGTTGGATCTTGAAGTCCCGGCATAGCTCAGCCATCATTTTGTTGTTTAGATTGGAACCATTGTCAGTAATGATTCGCTCGGGAACTCCGTACCGACAGATGATATCTCTCTTCAGAAATCGGGCTACCACTTGCCTTGTGACATTTGCATATGAGGCTGCTTCGACCCACTTAGTGAAATAATCAATGGCGACCAAGATGAATCTGTGGCCATTTGAAGCAGTTGGCTCAATCTTACCAATCATGTCAATGCCCCACATGGCAAAGGGCCATGGTGAAGACATGATGTTCAAAGGATTGGGGGGTACATGCACTTTATCTGCATAAATCTGGCATTTATGGCATTTTCTGGCGTAGGCACAACAGTCGGCATCCATTGTGATCCAGTAATAACCCGATCTTAACAACTTCTTAGCCATGGCATGTCCTCCCGCATGGGTACCAAAGGATCCTTCGTGCACTTCGTGCATCAACAAGTCTGCTTCTGTCTTATCAACACATCTGAGGAGTACCATATCAAAGTTCCTTTTGTATAAAGACCCATCAGTGTTCAGAAAGAAACTACCAGCGAGCCTCCTCAAAGTCTTCTTATCATTGGAAGATGCCCCAGGTGGGTATGTTTGATCCTCCAAGAAGCACTTAATGTCGTGGAACCAAGGCTTATCATCTTTAACAACATCTGCTGCGAACACATATGCTGGTCTGTCAAGTCTGGACATTGAGATCTGAGGTACGAAGTTGGCAGCTTGAACTTTGATCATGGATGAAATGGTGGCAAGAGCATCTGCAAACTGATTCTCGTCCCGAGGGATATACTCAAGCTTGACTGTTGTAAAGAAAGTCAATAATCTCCTTGTATAATCCCTGTAAGGTATCAGATGATCCTGGTGGGTGTACCATTTGCCGTTGGTTTGATTGATTACCAAAGCTGAATCTCCGAATACGGTCAATGTCTTGATCCTGAGGTCAATGGCTTCCTCAAGACCCATAATGCGAGCTTCGTATTCAGCTTCGTTGTTAGTGCAGTTGAAAGTGAGCTTTGCCGAGAAAGGCACGTGAACTCCTTTGGGTGTAATGAGTACTGCACCAACACCACGACCATTCATATTAACAGCCCCATCAAACATCATAGTCCATTCTTCTTCCGGGTTGGGCCCTTCAGTGTGGACAGGCTCTTCATGATCTTTTGCTTTTATGAACATGATGTCTTCATCAGGGAAGTCAAATCTCATAGGCTGGTAATCATCAATAGGTTGTTCAGCAAGATATTCAGACAATACACTGCCCTTGATGGCTTTCTGAGAGGTGTATTGGATGTCATATTCTGTAAGAATCATTTGCCATCTTGCAACCCGTCCGGTAAGCGCTGGCTTCTCAAATATGTACTTGACCGGGTCCATCTTTGAGATCAACAAGGTAGTGTGAGTCAACATATACTGTCTCAGTCGGCGAGCAGCCCACGCTAAAGCACAGCAACTTTTCTTGAGCAGTGAATAACGCTGTTCACAGTCGGTAAACTTTTTGCTTAGGTAGTATATTGCATACTCTTTTCGACCAGACTCGTCATGCTGGCCCAACACACACCCCATTGACTCTTCTAATACTGTCAGGTACATGATTAGAGGTCTTCCTTCAACTGGAGGCATAAGGATTGGAGGTTCCTGTAAGTATTCTTTGATCTTGTCAAAAGCCTTCTGGCAGTCTTCATTCCAACTGACCGTCTGTTCTTTTCTTAACAACTTGAACAAGGGTTCACAGGTTGCTGTAAGGTGAGATATGAACCTTGAAATGTAGTTCAATCGACCTAAGAAACCTCGAACTTCTTTCTCAGTCTTCGGTGCAGGCATCTCTTGAATGGCTTTGACTTTATCAGGGTCAACTTCAATCCCTTTTTCGCTTACAATAAAACCCAGCAGCTTACCAGATCGCACCCCGAACGTGCACTTGTTGGGGTTCAACTTCAGTTGGTACTTCCTCAGACGCTTGAACAATTTGAGCAGATTTACCAGATGGTCTTCTTCAGTGAGGGACTTGGCAATCATATCATCCACATAGCATTCTATTTCTTTATGAATCATATCGTGGAATAACGTTACCATAGCCCGTTGATATGTTGCACCAGCATTCTTAAGCCCAAATGGCATCACCTTGTAGCAAAACGTGCCCCAGGGTGTGATGAATGTTGTCTTCTCCATGTCTTCAGGTGACATCTTGATCTGATTGTATCCTGAAAATCCGTCCATGAAGGAGAACACCGAGAACTGAGCCGTGTTATCCACCAATACATCAATGTGAGGTAATGGGAAGTCATCTTTCGGGCTAGCTCTGTTCAGATCCCGGTACTCAACACACATCCTTACTTTGCCGTCTTTCTTAGGCACAGGTACTATGTTAGCAACCCACGGCGGATAGCTAGTCACAGCAAGGAACCCGGCGTCCCATTGCTTTTGTACTTCTTCCTTGATTTTCATTGCCATGTCTGGGCGAGTTCGGCGCAGTTTCTGTTTGACCGGCGGGCATTCTTCTCTTAAAGGCAACTTGTGCACAACAATATCGGTGTCCAACCCTGGCATATCTTGGTAGGACCAAGCGAACACGTCCACATACTCTTGCAGCAGGTCAACCAGTTGTCTCTTCACTGCGTCTTGCAGGCAGGCCCCGATTTTAATCTCTTTCACGTCTTCATCTGTACCAAGATTAATCACTTCAACCTCCTCCTGGTGAGGAGTAATAACCTTCTCCTCTTGTCTTAACAACCTGGCTAGCTCTTCAGGAAGCTCATATTCTTCTTCAACCCCTTCATCAGCTTGATTGATCGGATTGTCAAAGTCATACGATGTCATAGCCGTGCTGTTGTCGGTGCTGTCTGGAAGACATTCTCTGCAAGGGTTCAGTTTGTTTATTTTAGTGATTGATTTTAATCTTGCTTAGAAAAAGTGAAATAAAGTTATCATTTTGAAAACATCGCCATTTATTTTTTGTACAAAAAGAAAAAATGGAAGACAGTGAGCAGAAAAGAAAAGACTCGTTTGCAAAAAGATGTCTGATATTTCATTAATTAATCTTGTTTGCACAAAAAGTACAGATGGCCCTGATTACAAAATGAGTCTTGTCATCTTGGGCAAGATGCAAGACTTTGATGCATGCTATAAAAATACAGGAAATAATAATTACTCTGCATGAGTAACTCTTATAATTTCCTGGGAAGACCAGTTTGAGATACTGCTCCCCGGGATCTTTGGACGAATCCAGCTTTCCAGGTTGCGTTCCTCTTCCAGCTCGTCTTCCAGACAGTTGACAGCATCAGGGGTAAGCATCCCTCCACTCACAAAACCGGGATCTTTTGCAGCCTCTGCTTGATGTTGTTGAGTTGGTCTGTAACCCAACCCAAACTTGTCCTTCTTCTCCTCCACAGCTAAAACCTTGCCCCAGCCTTGGGCAGTTCCCTCTTCAACAACCTTCCGGGCTTGTTGATAAGATGACATGGAGATTCCAGATACAGCAGATGCTTCATTGACATTCAAGGCCTCAAATCCTTGGCTCATTGTTTCATGGATCTCCCCATCCATCTCAATATACTTATAAGTAGCCAGATGGCTAACAAATATATCCTCTTCCCCACAGATTGTAACAACTTGGCCTTCCCATTCAAATTTTAACTTCTGGTGAAGGGTAGACGTTACTGCGCCAGCGGCGTGAATCCAAGGTCTACCCAACAAACAGCTGTAGGCAGGCTGAATGTCCATCACATAGAAGATAGTTGTAAAGGTCTGTGGGCCAATTGTCACAGGTAGCTCAATCTCTCCCAGAACCGATCTCTTAGAACCATCAAAGGCTCTTACTACCAGGTTGCTGGGTCGCAAAGCTAATCCTTCATACTCTAACTTCACCAGGGCCTTCTTTGGTAAGACATTAAGGGATGACCCTGTGTCCACCAGCACATGAGAAAGGACTGCCCCTTTGCATTCCATGGTGATGTGCAAGGCTTTGTTATGGTTGCGGCCATCCGTCATCAAGTCAGTATTGGTGAACCCTAGCCCATTGCTAGCAGTAACATTCCCAACCACGGTTTCCAATTGATTGACAGTGATCTCTTCAGGCACGTAAGCTGCGTGCAAGACTTTGAGTAGTGCATTCCGATGGGCTTCGGAGCACATGAGCAGTGAGAGGATAGAGATCTTGGATGGCGTCTGGTGAAGCTGATCCACAATTTTGTAATCACTCTTTTTGATGATTCTCATGAACTCATCAACTTCTTGATCGAACGGCGTCTTCAGAGCTTCTTTAACTGTTTGATCTTCCTGCACCGGGCTCTTTCCTTTTGCCTTAACAGCAGCTTCTGCTTCGGCAGCGGGTCTCTGAATCTGTGGAGCGAAGAGACGTCCGCTTCGAGTGAAGCCTCCGCCTCCTCCCACATTGTCTATTTGTGGTGCAGGTGTTGATGTATCAAGAGTGATTCTTTTTCCTTCGCAGTACACGTCAGAGCCATAGTGCCAAGGGATGGCCCTATTGCTTTCATATGGTACTGGTCTAGGCACCGTGACAGTGACTGGACTGATTGCAGCTGCTGAAGGGACTGTGATAGTTTGCGGATCGTAATAAATTGTCACTGGTGCCCTGATGGGAGCAGCACCTTCTGAATTGTAGGCAGAGTTGCTTTCAGGATCATAAAATATTGTGACAGTAGAGACATCTTCATGATTGGTTGCTGGTGTTGTAGGAGACATTGTTGGAAGAATGGATGTTGTCGTTGTAGGAGGTTCAAAATGGAGTGAAGCTGAAGTTGTAGCAGGAAAATTTGTTGAAACCTGATAAGTTGAGAAGACAGATGAAGTACTTGTTGATGAAGCCGAAGAATTGTCGGGAACAATGGTTGCTGCAGTTGTAGGAGGTTCTGAAACCGTTGCTGATGAGATTGCTGGATTTGTTGGAAATGATGTGGCGATCTGAAGTTGGCCACTCTGAATAAGACCATCTATGCCATTCCTCAAATTATCGCACCCATTTACAGAGATATTGCAGTAAGCACAACCCAACTCACACCCTGGGAACATTTGACATTCCAGGAGTTGAGCCTTGATTTCTACCAACGGTGTCCGGATCTGACCCACACTGGTTATTAAATAAGACAGTTTGTCTTCTTCAATAGCGTTAATTCTAGGACCACCGTGGTTTGGCATTGGGTTTTTGTTGACATTGGGTGGTGGTGCGAAATTCAGAGCCTTTGAGTCTACCAGGTCTTGTACCTTCATGTGCAGAGCTCTGCACTTTTCTGTACTATGGCCAGGTGCGTTTGAATGGAAGGCACACCTAGCATTGGAGTCATAGTTCCTGGGTAGACTGTTGGGATCAGGAGGTGCCAACGTCCTTAGTTCAACTAGGTTGAGTTTCAGGAGTTGTGGCAGCAATGTAGCATATGGCATAGGAATCGGATCGATCACCCTATTAGCTTGAGATGGCCTCTGCTGAAATGGCCTTTGTTGACTGTTGTTGTTGGTGTTGCTGTTGTTGTAATTTCTTGGAGGATACTGATTTTGTTGATGGTACTGAGGTTGTTGCTGATAGTTTTGCTGCGGAGGTTGATAGACAGGTTGAGGATGAGCTGGAGCAGGAATGGTGACTGCTGCCACTGACCTGTGAACATATTGGGGCCTGCCCCTGCTGGTGTGGATGGCATTGGTCTCGCCAGCTCTTCTTGGGCCTGCAAAAGGCTTTCTTGTACTACTGGACGAGCTGGCACCATTATCGGAAATCTTGCCCATTTTTAACAGGCTTTCAATTCTCTCCCCAGCTATGACAACATCGGCGAAGCTAGTGGAAGAGAAAGCGGCCAGCCTATCAATATAGGTCCCCTGAAGGGTATTCATGAACATATCAGCCATCTCTCTTTCAGACATAGGTGGCTGGACAGCAGCGGCCAATTGCCTCCATCTCTGGGCATATTCTCGGAAACTTTCCCTTGACGACTGTGACATTCCCATTAGGAGAGTCCTGTTGGGTGCCATATCTAAGTTATACTGATACTGTCTGATGAAGGCCTCTGCCAGGTCCTTCCAACATCTAATAGTTGCCCTCGTCAAGTGAGAGTACCATTTTCTTGACGCTCCAGTCAAACTGTCTTCGAAATAGAACATCCATAGCTTCTCATCCATGGTATAGGCCTTCAGCCTTCCCAGAAAAGATTGTAGATGAGTCCGGGGGCAAGAAGTCCCATTGTATTTTTCAAAACAAGGAGGCTTAAACTTGTGGGGAATCCTGACCCCGTCTACCAAGCCCATATCCATGACATCGAATCCCAAAGAGTTTTGAGACTCTAAGGACCTCAACTTTTCAGCTATCTCATCCAACCTCCTATCATAAGCCTCTTCCCCAGCACCCATTACCGTGAACTGGTCCTCTTGGGGGTCTTCTTGAAGTACCCTGGCTGCAGTGGCGGTCCCTTGAACATTTGCAGGGATGTTGACCTCAGGATGGAGGTGTGGTCCAAATACAGGGGGGTTAACATGAGGTTGAACCCTTTCATTGTTGCTGGTGCCGGCAGTCCCTATATGCGGATCTTCTTGATTCTGCCTTTCCACCATGGCCCTCAATCTTTCCTGGCTCTGAGCCATGTTGTTCATCACTTCCATAAACTGAGTCATTTGATTCCTCATTTCTAGCCTTTCGTTTGCCATTTGATTTCTGACCTCAGTAAGGTCCTGCTGCATCTGATCCATTTGAATGCCCGGAAGATTGTTACGGGTTGGATAACGGTGCGGACGGTTGAGGGGAAATACTCGGCGCCGAGCAATAGTTCCTGAGCATCACAACAGAGTTAGTGGCAATAAATCAAAACCCTACAAAACAAACAAGAGTGTTAGCATGCAATGCAGTTATGCTCATTTGCTCTCAAGGTATCCGGTTTGGCATTCAGTTTTGACCCTTTCCAGACCCCTGAAGATGTTGTTGTTGTTGCTTTGAAGAAAACTCAGATGAAGCAAACTAACACAAATATATTACAGAAGGTGAAATAATACAACTTGTTCATTTTACAACACAAGCCCTCTAAGGGGTCGAAATACATTACAAGAAAATAAAAGTACATGGAAAGAAAGCAACAACAAACAAATGATCAAACACCAAGACCAAACTCATCCTCACGAACTTCCTTGAGAAGTGCTTCGGTCACAGGATCAGCCGGACGCTCCGTGAGATTCCTGATGAGGAGGTTCCGGGTCGTAACAGTTGCTGTTAGCTTCTTGTGCTGACTTTGGTCTTTTGACCTCTTCACTCCAGCTTTGATCTTCAGCTCTGATATCTCCCTCTGGGCTGCTGCCAGGGCTTCTTGCTGTTCCTTTGCACTAGCTTCCAGTTGCTCCATCTTGTCTAGAACTCTCTTGTCCTCCAGAGTACGAGCCTCGGTGATCCTGACCCAACGGGCCTGACTCTCCTTCAGATACAAGTCTGTCCTTGCTCTCTGGAACTGGGCTTCTTTGCAAGCATTCTTCAGAATTTGTTCTCCAGCTTTAGACTTTTTGATATAATCCCCAGACTTCTCGATCTTAGTCAGATGCTCCACTCTCAACTTCTCCAATCTTTCAACCTCCCTCATACCATCACTCCTCTCCCGGAGGGTCTTCTGCAAAGCTTGAGTTAACTTCTCATTTCTTTCCTTCAAACTCTCATACTCCTCCAAACTGACAGTGGCAGGTGGTGGTGTTGAAGATGACTCAGGCATGTCTTCTATGGTAAAGGGCATCCCAGAGAATTGAGCCCTGGCACGAGACCACTCATAATATTGTGCTGATGCCACATTGTTGCACTTCCCCAGAATGGTTACTCCCTTGGTTTGAACATTATCCCAGGCCCAGGCAGCCTGCCTAACAACAGTCAAATTAATCTTGTTCTCACAATAAAGAGTCTCCACCAAGTCTTGTGCCTTAGGAGTATGGACCAGTGCATAGCCCAGTTGCCTTCTGAACAGCAAAGGGTTGTAATTAATACTACCCTTAACTCCTACTAGGGGCACATTGGGAAAATGCCCACAGCTGGTGATGATATCCTTGCCCTTGGTGCTTTGAGTGCACCATCTAATATCAGCTGAAGTAAGAGTAGTGAGTCTCTTAGCCCAGTTGCTCTGCTGATGAGGGTTCAAAAATGCATCTGTCCTGGGTAGGTGCCTGAGAAGCCAAGTGTGGAACAATGGAGCACAACACCTCACTAACCTTCCCCTCTGCTTTTCATTCCTCTGATGCACTGAATAGTAGAGATCCCCCAATAAAGTGGGCACTGGGTTCTTCAAGATGAACAGATGGATTGCATTCTTGCTAATGAATCGAGGCTCATCTGCAAACAACACAATTCCATATATACTCAAAGCCAACAAGGCACAAACAACCTTCCACTCTCCTAAAGAAGCTTTCAGGGTAGCTTGAGAAATCAGGAAATCCAGATGGAAGCCAGGGATTCCAGCTTTAGAAGTCATATGCTGCTCAATCAGGACAAGTTCCAAATGCAGAGCCTTTGCTACTTCTCCATTACCAGGAAAGATCATCTCAGGGTTGAAAGGGATTCCACCCCTGATAGGCAAACCAACCAATGATGAGTATTCTTCCAATAGAGGGCCCAACTGAAAGTCTTGGAAAGTGAAACATCTCAATGGGGGATCATAAAACTGAATGCAAGTGTGGATCAGGCTTCTCTGTGAAGGGTCCAGATCCATAACCATATCAAGTATATCTCCATAGCTTTCCCTGAACAATGGTATGTGATCTGGAGTGATCAGGGTCTGAATCCTCCTGATGTCAGATAGCTCTGGCTGGAAAAAGTGATAGGTGATGTTGCTCTTTTTAGGAGCCATGATGCTGATGACTGAGTAGAGACAGGTGCTGATGATAATGCTGAAGTAATGAGCCACTGATTGGCTGGAGTAGATAGCTGATAGCTGAAGCAGGTGCTGATGAAGATAGGTCAATACTGAAGATGGGGTCAAAACCAAAACCAAAGATGAAAGTGGATACCCTGAAACACAAATAAGCAAATGTCAATATGATGCAATGTTTATGTATGCAAATGATATGCAAGGGTCTGTGACTGAGCTGGATCTGATCAAAAGCCCTGATATAGGTCCATGTATGTGAGAAATCCAGAAGGAGGTCTAAAAAAATCCAGTAACCAAGGTGGGGGACTCAAATAAAGAGTCACATGTCCCGGGTTTAGAATCACAAGAACTGTCCAACATGGAGTACTCTTAAACAAACAAAGTAACAGGGTATTCTGAGGTCAAGGTACCTGCAAACCTGTAAACAGCCCAACCCCCTCACAGGTGATGTTCTAAAACAAGGATCCTCAGACTTGGATCAGTTATGAGAAGTGTAAACACTTCTAACCCGGAGGTACAGTGTTTACAATAACCATAAAAGTTCCTCCTCTAATTCTCCTCAGTTTCTGAAGGTCAATACAAAAAGGTCATCCAGACTTAGCAGGCTTCCCAGATAGCCCTAGCATTGCAGGAAATCTGCAACACAGAGTTCTCAAGAAGAAACCCATATCTGAACCGTGTTTCATATTCCCGCACCAGACCGAAATGGAATGGGAAAGAATATGATTCACTCTAGCCTAGGTGTCACTCAGGTCCCAGGTATAGGACCTTAACTCTCAATGAATCACCCACCTACCAAAATAAAGACCAGATCCAGCCAGCAGCATGACAGTATGATATATACAAAAGCAATAAAGAAAGCAGTAAAGCAACTGTACATAAAGCAAAAAATAAAATACAAAAATACAAGCACAAATAAGCACATAACACCCCAGTAAACACAAATCAATCAAGCGCTAGGAGGAACCCACAAAAAGAACCAGAAGCCCTGGTTGCAGTATAAGGGTCCCCAGCAGAGTCGCCAAGCTGTCGCTCCCACCAAATGACACCGGGTCAAAAGGGGTACAGACGCGAACGGTCGGCGAGAGGGACAGTGAGAACACACAGCCGTGAACTCACTGGAGAATGAATAGAGTCGCCAGCTAGGCATTTTTATCCCGAAGGAAAGGTAATGCTGCATAGACCTAGAAAAAGATGGATAAGACGGTTGCGAACCAGAGAGACTGAGAAAGGGGGTTGGTTACAACCTGGGAAGGTATTAGCACCCAGATTGTCCGCCGTACTCGACGGGATCCACGCTTGAAAGATTTGTGTTTTAAAGGGGTAGTGTCAGTGCAATTTGTGTGTAAAAGAGCTGGAAAACAAAATGTACAGGTGTCAGTGTAAGAGAAAAGTGAAGTATATAAGTGAAGTGTCAGTGTAAGAACAGGAGTGAAATGCTCAAGATCATGAGGCTAAAAGAATGAGGCTAGAAAGAGGGGGAATATACAGAGACTTTTGTTCGATAACCGTTAAGTTATGCCTACGTATCCTCTCGTGCAATGAGGAAGTCAGAACACCGTAGTTCGACCCAAAGAGACTGAAAGGTGAATTGACTTGTGAACTGCTTACTTGCCTATGCTCAAGTGTATGACCTGTCTGGCTCAGGTGCAAACTGTCTTGCATTAGACGGAAGAAGCAAGTTCTCGTTTATGAGTGAAGGTGATGAGGAAAGAATCCCGGAGGAGACGATTATTGTTTGCTTTTGAGTTTTCAGTCTTTTATTGCTTTTGAGAATTTGTCATAAGTTAATGAGCTTAAGCCTAAACCAATGGATTTAGTAAACTCATTACATCTTCCCTCTGATTAAGGGTAATGAGAATACCTTAAGTGTGAAGTCAGATTCTCACACTTAATCACCTTTGATGTAGGATTAAGATCATTAACCTATTTGTGATTATTTAGATGTTTTTGCTGTTTTTTGTTTAGTGTTAAGTAATGAGGTTAAGCCATAATCAAGGATTAAACAGACTCATTACACCATCCTAATAGAAGGATAATAGATGAGAGTGTTTAAGCTGAGGAAAGCTCCTCAACTTAATCCATGATTAGGGATTAAACTCATGACAAAACAAGCCTTTATTGAGTGGATTTTATTTAATGATATGATGATGAAGTGTTTTTTATGGTTTGTAAGACAACTTGAGGGGGACTTGTCCATTAACACTAGGGTTAGTCCTTCTTAACCAATTAAGGAAGAATTAGAACCCTAATGCAAGGCCCAAGTTACAAGTGTGATGTCTTGATGATTATTAAGTGGATTGATTAAAGGAGTTAAACACATTAAGGGTTCAACACTTAGGATTAAAGTTATACACTCCATCCTAAGAGAAGGATGCAGGCATAAGCTTAATCACAAAGCCTTAAAGCCTTTAGGGTTTAGTCCCTGATTATGAGATGAGAAGAGAAGACTCAAGAGAGACACAAAGGTAAAACTAAGAGGGGAGACTAATCAAAACCCTAATCATTGTCATGCATGGTTATTCCTAAGGTTTGTGAGGTTTTCAAGAGAAGTCTTCAATGAAACCACCAGGAAGCAGATGAAAGGATCAAGAGAAGCAAAGCAACTTGCTTCATTAAAGAAGTCAAGTCACTTGAAGAAAGAAAGTAAGAATAAGAAGAATGAGCAAGCTCAAACTCAGACACATACAAAAATGCAGCAATGGATGCAAGAGAGATGAGAAGAAAGTATGAGAAGTGAAGGCAAATTCACTTCTCAAAATCACTTACCACCTGAAAGGTTAGAAAAGAAATGCAATGCAATGCAAAGTGGGATGGAATGACATGATGCAAACCAAAACCAGAAGCATATATGTGATGTTAATGATTCTATGAGATGCTACAAACAAGAAACAACACATGGGGATGATCATACAAGCTTATGAATGCAAATGAAGCATGTTAAGAACCAAGAACATACATGAAAAGTTATGAAATGCACAATGCAAACAACATGGCAAACACATGATGCAATGATTAAACATGCTTTCTATATGTCTTATGATGTCAAATGAATCAAAAGGATGCTTGAAATGTCATGGCAAGTCATGCTATGCAAGAGAATGCAAGATGGATGCAAATGAAAGCCCAAATTAGGGTTTATGAATCAAACATCAAACACAAACCAAAAACAGAAGCAAACCCTAAGATAAAAAATGGAAAATGCCACTCAAAAGACCCCTAATCTTATACTAAACCAAAGTCCAAAGGGGAGGTCTCAACTTCTAACCAATCTCAAGTTATGATTTTTCTAAGATTCTAGGGTTTTTAAGGTTCCTAAACAAAAGAAATGCCAAACAAATGAAAAATGCAAAATCAAATCATGGCCATTTAATCCTAGAAACTACATGCTAAACACAATGCAATGCAAGAAGAATCAATGTCCAACTCTTCATAGATAGGCAGAAATGATTTTTTGAACTTAGGATCAAAATAATGCACAAAAATGATTTTTATTCAATGAAAAATTCTCAAAATGCATCAAGATCAAAAAAGAAATTTGGTTTGAAGGTTGGACAATGTTTCTAAATATCTTAGAACATTTCATGAATTTTTTGGTGATTTTTAGATACTTAAAAGTATTTTTAATAAATTAATTTCCATTAATCAATTAAAAATAATCTTTTAAATATTTAAAAATGCTTTTCAAATGATAAAAATAAAAACAAAAATATTTTTGGGTCATAAAAATTAATAAAACTTATGAGAAAAAGTTTCATAATTTTTACACATTTTTTACTATTTTTAATAAAAATAAAGAAAATGGAAAAGTAAACGAAAGGAAAGGCTGGGATTGCATCCTGGTTTGAATGCGTTGACTGGCGCCAGATCTTGTGGCCAGGATTGATTCTAAGCTAATTAATTTAATTACAATTAATTAAAACTAATAAAATGAATTAGGGCTAATTAGGTGAATCTGGGCCCTCTATTCGCGCGGCAAGTCAAACAAGTCAAGCCATCCAACGCACGAAATTCAAATGGGAATTAATGACTGTAATTAGGGCAAATGATTTTCAGGTGGCCGGAGAAGACCTCCGGTCGTCTTCTCCGGTGGGAAGCCCACCTGAAAATCCTTAAAACTCTCAAACCTTAACCAAAATGAAATCTAAAAACATGGAAATGCTTCCCATAACCTACTGAATCAAAACCCCATGCCCAAATTCATTTATTTTTCCCCAGAAGCATGAATCGAAACAAACAATTTTTAGGGCAAACCAGTTTCAGAGATCAATTAAATGCTCATTTCATCACCATTTCAAAAACTAAAAGCATCAGGATACTCAGTGAAGCATGGAGAACAAGTTTAGAACATAAAAAATGATTTCTGGAAAAATATTTCTTGAGCTACCTGAGATTCGAAGCTTTCACTCCAGCAACTTTCAGGCCTCCTTTCCTTGTGCAATCCACTCCTTAGGACCTCTTGATGATGTTTGAATGCTCAGGAGGAATTTATATTGGCTGGATGAAGAGTTTGAACAACTTCTGCTCAAGCTCAGTTGGACATGGCAATGGTGATTCAGGCTGTTTCTGGCAATGGTGGAGGGTTGCTTATGGTCCAGATGATGAGTGGAGAAGGTTTGTGAAGTTTGTTTGGATGTTTGTGAGCTGTGGAGAGAGATTCGAATGAAACTGCAGCTTGAGGTGAGAAATGGCAATGGGGTGTTCTTGCTCAAACCAGGCCTGACTCTTGGTGGTTTCTACTCAATAATGCAAGGTGAGATGATTAGAGGAATTTGTTTGAGTGTTTGAAGTTTGTGGAGGCAGATTCGAAGAGTTTTGCACAAGGGAGTGTTTTTGTGTATGGCTTGCTTGAGAATGTTTCAGCCTTGCTTCTTCACATGTTTGGCTTGCCAAAGGATAGTATATTTTAATCCCATAGGTCAGATGATGTGACCTGGCCCCTATTGATTGGTAAGTTTGCTTTTGCAAAAAAAGTCCACTTTGTGTAAGGAAGGCATGGCTTGAGCTATAGCTTGGTACAAGAAGCATGGGCTGCGCAGCATGATGTGTGTGTGATGCTAGGAAGGTTCAGCAGCCAATGCATCAAGTTGGAGAAGTGTGATGAGTGGTTTTGCAACTTGTTACTTTTTGAAACTTCATGAGAAAAGTCTTGTTACACAAATCATAACCATGTGAAACCTTGGTCCAATTATGATTTTTAGGTCACATAGAATGTTTGTGTAATGGTTTGAAGTGAATTAGAAGTTACAAATGGCATTGGTTCATGGTTTTGCAAAATTCTCATTTGGTGCACATCTTGAAAATCAATGATTTTTGCCAACTTTGTCACACCATAACTTTTGATCCAAGAAGAATTTGATCATGTTCTTGTACTTTTTGAAAAGGGAAAGATGTAATCTACAACTTTCATGACCAAAGTTTTTCCATTTGAAGCATTTTTGGATCAAGAATCAAGGCTTGAAAAATGACCTAAAATGAAGCATTCTTGAAAAGTCAACTATGCCCAAAAAGTCAACATTTGCAAAAACTCCAAATTCTTGATTTTTGTGGACTTAAACCTTCTTCCATGATCAAATAAAGATCATATACACTCAAAATGATGAAGAATGCCCATTGGTTGGGTCATTGGGGGCCTCAGATGCCCTGATTTTGCACTGACTTGTCTGAAAAGTCAACTCTTGATCAGATGACTTCCCCATGGAATTTCTTCAAGAAAATTGATATGCATACTCCCTATACCATATAGAGTCCAATAGAAACAAGAATGACCAAAAAAAATGAAGTTATGGCCTCTGAAACCAAAACCCTAATTTCAGGTCATCTGTGCAGTCAAACCTGGCTCTGCCTCCATACCAATCCCAGTTCTTGTGATTCTTTGGCATTCTTGACTTTGATAAGATGTAATATGATATAAGAACACACATGGATCCCTTTGAAGTGATTGGTGGCCTTTGGAGTGGCTCAAGAGGCCCTTTGATTGCTCAGATCACAAACCCTAGGTGCAGATGACTTAGAAACTGTGCAGTGAATCAAAAATGAGATATGAGATGATATGATTGTGTTTATGCATATGAGATGATCACAAGCCATGGTGTGAATGGGTGAGGGCAAATTTGGGGTGTTTACACTCACATAGATGTGCTTGTTGATAATACTGCTCAGTTTTCTGTGTTCTCTTTCATGGACGGGTTTTCAGGTTATAACCAGATTAAGATGTCTCCCGATGACATGGAAAAGACAACCTTCATCACGCCTTGGGGCACTTTCTGTTACAAGATCATGCGGTTTGGTCTGAAGAACGCTGGGGCCACTTACCAACGGGCGATGGTGACACTATTTCACGACATGATTCATCATGAAATTGAGGTTTATGTTGATGATATGATAGTAAAATCCCAAACAGAAGAAAAGCATTTGGTCAATCTTGCAAAGTTGTTTGACAGACTCCGGAAGTTCGGATTGAGGTTGAATCCGAACAAGTGCACCTTTGGGGTCCGTTCCGGAAAGTTACTTGGTTTCATTATTAGTGAGCGGGGAATTGAGGTTGATCCAGCCAAAGTAAAAGCCATCCAAGAGATGCCTGAACCAAATACTGAAAAGCAAGTGCGTGGTTTCTTAGGGAGACTAAATTATATTGCACGGTTTATCTCTCACTTAACAGCCACGTGTGAGCCCATTTTCAAGCTTTTGAGGAAGAATCAGGCCATCAAATGGAATGAAGACTGTCAACAAGCCTTTGACCGGATCAAGGAGTACCTGCTAGAACCTCCAATTCTCATGCCTCCAGTGCCAAGGAAACCCTTGATCATGTATCTTACTGTGCTCAAAGAATCAATGGGATGTGTGTTGGGACAGCAAGACGAGTCTGGTCGAAAAGAGCATGCCATTTATTACCTTAGCAAAAGTTTGCCGATTGTGAGACACACTAATCACTACTCGAGAAAACTTGTTGCGCTTTGGTATGGGCTGCTCGCCGACTAAGATAGTACATGCTGACCCACACCACTTTCTTGATTTCCAAGATGGATCCCGTGAAATATATCTTCGAGAAGCCGACTCCGACAGGAAGGGTAGCTCGATGGCAGATGATACTAACAGAGTATGATATCCATTACACTTTGCAAAAAGCAATCAAAGGAAGTGTATTGTTAGAATACTTGGCTCAGCAGCCAATTGACGATTATCAACCCGTAAAATTCGAGTTTCTGGACGAGGACATCATGTTCCTCAAGTTAAAAGACTGTGAAGAACCACTTCAGGAAGAGGGGCCAGACCCTGAATCCAAATGGGAGTTGATGTTTGATGGAGCTGTGAACATGAACGGAAGCGGAGTAGGTGTTGTTATCATCTCACCAGAAGGGGTCCATAAACCTTTAGCCGCTCGGTTGACTTTCGAATGCACTAACAATGAGGCAGAATACGAAGCTTGCATCATGGGGGTTGAAGAAGCAATCAACTTGCGAGTCAAGAACCTCGAGATCTTTGGAGATTCCGCTCTGGTAGTGAACCAAGTCAAGGGCAAATGGTTAGTTCATCAACCTCACTTGGTTCCTTACAGGGATTATACCAGGAGGCTGTTAACTTTCTTCACCAAGGTCAAGTTGAATTATATTCCTCGAGATGAAAACCAGTCCGCTGATGCTCTAGCAACTTTGTCATCTATGATTAAAGTTTGCCAAGAGAACTTCGTGCCTCAAATCATGGTCTCCCGCCTCGAAAGACCTGCCTTTGTCTTTGCAGTTGACAGTGGTGAAGATAACAAACCTTGGTATTATGATATCAAGCAATTCTTGAAGACTCAAGAATGCCCGGCTGGGGCATCCAATAAAGACAAGAAGACCCTCAGAAGACTGGAAGGTGGTTTCTTCTTGAATTAAGATGGTGTGTTGTACAAGCGAAACTTCGACATGGTTCTGCTCAGATGAGTGGATAGACACGAAGCAGACCTGCTGATTCAAGAGGTTCATGAAGGCTCCTTTGGTACCCATGCTGGAGGACATGATATGGCCAAGAAATTGTTGAGATCGAGATATTATTGGATCACCATGGAATCCGATTGCTGTAAATACTCCCGTAAATGTCACAAGTGTCAGATTTATGTCGATAAGGTCCATGTGCCTCCGAATCCATTGAGTGGCATGTCATCACCATGGCCGTTCACCATGTGGGTCATTGATATGATTTGCAAGATCGAGCCGACAGCTTCCAACGGTCACCGCTTCATCCTGGTTGCTATAGACTACTTCACGAAGTGGGTCGAAGTGGCATCTTATGCCAATGTTACTAAAAAAGTGGTAGCCTGGTTTATTAAAAGAGACATCATTTTCCGGTACGGAATTCTCGAAAGAATCATTACTGATAATGGTTCTAATCTCAACAACAAGATGATGGCTAACTTGTGTTGGGATTTCAAAATAGAACATCATTACTCTTCTCCATATCGCCCGAAGATGAATGGCGCCGTCGAGGCGGCCAATAAGATCATAAAGAAGATCGTGCAAAAAATGGTTGTGACATACAAAGACTGGCAGGAGATGCTACCATTTGCGTTGCACGGATACAAAACGTCAGTGCGTACCTCAACAGAGGCAACCCTGTTCTCACTGGTATATGGTATGGAGGCAGTCTTACCAATTGAAGTGGAAATCCCCTCGTTGAGGTTAATGATGGGCATTAAGCTGGATGAATTTGAGTGGCTCCGATCCAGATTTAATCAACTGAGCCTCATTGAAGATAAACGCCTAACAGTTGTATGCCATGGACAATTGTATCAACGACGGATGAAGCAGGCTTTTGACAAGAAGATACGACCATAGAGGTACATACCAGGGGACCTGGTGCTGAAAAGGATTCTTCCTCTTCTTAACGATCATAGGGGCAAGTGGACACCTAATTATGAAGGTCCATTCGTGGTTAAAAAGGTTTTCTTAGGTGGATCCTTGTTGCTAACAACCATGGATGGAGAGGACTTTCAGTCCCATGTCAACGCAAACACAGTAAGAAAATACTTCGTGTAAAAAAGGACCCACTGGATAAAAACAGAATAAAGATCCAGGAAAAAATGGGCATCCCATCTGTCGCTCCCCCGAAAAGATACCAGGGTCCCAGGGTACAGACGCGAACGTTCGATGAAAAGAAAAATGAGGTTGAATTGAATAGAGTCGCCAGCTAGGCATTTTTATCCCGAAGGAAAGGTAATGTTGTATAAACCTAGAAAAAGGATAGATAAGACAGTCGCGAACCAGAGAAACTGAGAAAGGGGGTTGGTTACAACCTGGGAAGGTATTAGCACCCAGATTGTTCGTCGTACTCGACGG
The DNA here is from genome assembly GCA_963966055.1 of Lathyrus aphaca. Taxonomy (NCBI): domain Eukaryota; kingdom Viridiplantae; phylum Streptophyta; class Magnoliopsida; order Fabales; family Fabaceae; genus Lathyrus; species Lathyrus aphaca. The sequence goes on from OZ014523.1 coordinate 171,901,321, forward strand.
GATCCACGCTTACAAGATTGTGTTTAAAGGGGTAGTTTATGTGCTATCTATGTGCAAAAGCTAGGAATGAATGTACATGTGTCAGTGCAAAAGGGTGAATTGCTCAGGAACTGAGGCTTAAAAAAGGAATGCTTAAAGAGGGGGAAGACACATAAACTTTTGTTCGATAACCGTTAAGTTATTCCTACGTATCCTCTCGTGCAATGAGGAAGTCAGAACACCGTAGTTCGACTCAAAGAGACTAAAAATGAATTTGACTGTGAACTACTTGCTTGCCTATGCTCAAGTGTATGACTCGTCTGGCTCGAGTGCTAATTGTCTTGCATTAGATGGAAGAAGCAAGTTCTCGTTTATGAATGAGTGTGATGAGAAAAGAATCCCAAAGGAGACGATTATTGTTTGTTTTTGGTGTTTTCAGTTTTGTTATTGCTTTTGGTGCTTTGCATAAGTTAATGAGCTTAAACCTAAATCAAAGGCCTGTAAACTCATTATATCCTCCCTGATTAGGGATAATGAGCCTACTTAAGTATGAGATAAGCATCTCATCTTAATTATCATGATGATGTAGGATTAAGATCATTAACCTATTTGTGATTATTCAGATGTTTTTTGGGGTTTTGTTTAGTATTAAGTAATGCGTTTAATCTTTAATCACAGATTAGTGGACTCATTACACCATCCTAATAGAAGGATAATAGATGAGAACACTTAAGCTGAGGAAGATACCTCAACTTAATCCATGGTTAGGGATTAAATTCATTATATAACAAGCCTTTATTAAGTGTATTTTAATTAAGGGGTGAAATTAAGAAGTGGATTTTATGGATTGTAAGACAACTTGAGGAGGACTTGTCCATTAAACACTAGGGTTAGTCCCTTTTAACCATAAGGAAGAGTTAGAACCCTAATGTAAGGCCCAAGTTACAAGATAAAGTCTTGGTGATTATTAATGTGATTTGATTAAGAGGTTTAAACAAATTAAAGGTTTAACACTTAGGATTAAGATTATACACTCCATCCTAAGAGAAGGATGCAGGCATAACCCTAATTCCAAAGTCCTAAAACTTTAAGAGTTTAGTCTCAGATTATTGGGATGAGAAGAGAGACTAAAGGAGACTCAAAGGTAAAAAGCTAATAGGGTACTAAACACAACCCTAAGATTATCAGGCTTGGATGTTCCTATGGTTTGTTAGGCCTAAAAGAGAAGATCTTCAAGGAAGCCACCAATGGAAGAAGCAGATGAAAGAAGGAGGAAGCAGAAGAAAAAGTTATTTACTTCCTAAGAAGATAAGTAACTTAAAGGAAGAAAGTGAGAGATATTGAACACAAGTGAATTAGATTCACTTCAAGAACAAATAAGATGCATATGAATGAGATAAGAAGAATTGAGAGGTGAAGGCAAATCCACCTCTCAAATAACTTACCAAAAGCTCCTGAAAAGTTAGTATGAATGCATAAGGTATAAAGCATAAGGAAATGAAGTGAAATGAGATGCAATGATCAAAGTTAGAAGTGTTTATGCAATGCAAATGGCATGTGAGATGATGCAATGTCATACAATGTGCATATGAATGATCATACAAAGATGGGAAGTCATGAAAACATGCTTAGAAGTTTGAAAACACATGGATGTTTATGAAATGAAATGAATGTAAAACATGGCAAATGAATGAAGAAATGATTAAGCAAGGTTCTAACATGCCCTAATATGTCTAATATGACATATTAATGCATGAAATGTCATGGCAAGTTCATGTGATGATGAATATGCAAGGTGAATACAAATGAACATGAGAAATTAAGGTTTTATGGACATGTGATATGCAAATGACCAAAACAGAAGCAATCAACATGATAAAAATTTGAAATCAAGCTCAAACAAACCTTAATCCAATATTAGGTCACACCCCAAAGGAGAAGGTCAGAAGCTATTCCTATTGAAAGTTATGATTTTCATAAGTTTGCTAGGGTTTTCTGGTGATTCAAAAGAGTCCCTAAGATCTAAGGGCCTACATTCAAACTGACTAATTTACCCTAATTAAACCCTAAGCACTCCGGTAATCTTCTCCGACGAAACGAATTTTCAGAAACTCATACAAGCATCTAAACTCCTAATTTCTTGTCCTGAATCACTCCTCTAACATCATTGAACATGAATCCACAAACAAAAATCATTTATCATGCATAACAAGGCTGAATCGAAGCAAACAAGTTATAGGTCAAAAATTTCAGAACATCCATACATGCTCATTTCTCAATCATTTTCAAAACAAAACATATCAGAGTGATCTAGAGAGCATGTAGAATCATTTAGAAACTTAAAACAAGAGTTCTGGAAAAAAAGTTCTTGGTGACTACCTGGGTTGAAGCTTTGTAAACTGGAGCTTTCTGACCTCTTCCTTTGTGCAAAATGCCTCCAATGATCCCTCTGATGCTTCTGAAAAGCTTGAATGGAGTTTAAATGAGCTGGTTTGAGTGATTCAGTTCTGATAACTCATAAATCGTGTTTGTGTTGTGGGGTGTTTCGGGCCATTGTAATGGTTGGGAAATGATCCTTGAGTGTTTTTGAGTTGATTGGTGGAAGAAGTTTGAAGTTTTGATGGTTGTGTTATGAAATTCGAAGAGAGGAAGGTGTGAGATGATTTTTGTGATTCTGAGCTTGTGTATGGATTCAGGCTTGTGTGTTGTATGTTTTGTGATCCATGATGTTTGTATAAACCAATGGGATTGCTCAGAAAGTGGGTGGTGGCACAACTTGATTGGTATGTGCCAAGTTGCAAAAAGTCAAGGTTATGTGTACTTGAAGCATGGCACGGGTCAGAGGTTGTTTGAGGGGTGTCTGGCCTCAGCTTGATTCATGGAGGACCATGGGATTGAATTTGATGTGTTGGAAGGCTTGGATGAAGAGTTCTCATGGTTTATGCAAATCTCCCTCTTTGATGTTTCTTGTGATTCAAGCCATCAAATGCTTGTGATTTTTGGTGCAATCTTGATCAAAATGTGTTGAATTATGCTGGTATGATGTTTAGAAGTTGATTAGAGGTCATGAAATGGCTTGAAACTTGAATTTGCAAAAAATCCTCTTTGGCATGAACTTGAAAATTATACGATTTTTGCCAACTTTGAAAGGCCATGTCTTGAGTTCTAGGATGAATCAAGACATGTTCTAGTACTTTATGAAAATGGGAAGACATAATCTACAACTTTCTTTCCCAAGAATTTTTCATTTGAAGCTTTTTTGGTCATGAAAGAATAGGTTGAAAATCTTTCCCAAAATGGAAAGTTTCCATTACAAGTCATTTCCAAAAATGGCAAGTTTGCAGTTGGCTCAAAATTCTTCAATCTTGTGAACTTACAACCACTTCTAAGGTCAAATAAAGATCATTGAACTTCACTTTGATGAAACTGACCCTTTGGTTCCATTGTTGGGGGCCTCAGATGCCCTGATTTTGACTTAACGTGCTCAAGAAGTTACCCAATGAACAAATGACTTCCACAATGAGTTTTTCATCAAACTTGGTACACATGATCCTTATAACATATTAAGAACATTAGAAACAAGAATGACCAAAAAACTTTGAGTTAAAGCCTCTGAAACCAAAACCCTAATTTTGGTCATCTGTGTAGTGAAAACCCTAGCTCTGCTTCTATGCCTTTGCCAATTTTGCGATCCCTTGACTTTCGTGAACTTTGGGGAGCATAATATGATCATAGAACACACATGGACCTTCTTGGAAAGCTTCAATACCATTGGGATGGCTCAGATTGATTCTTGGATTACTCAGATCACAAACCCTAGATGCAGATGAACTTGAACTATGCAGTGAAGCAAATATGCAATATGAGATGGTATGCTTAAGCTAATGCATAAATGAAAGATCACAAGCCATGTGGTGAAAAAGAGTGAGGGAAAATTTGGGGTGTTTACAGCTACCCATATTCAAACATGAGTTAGTTGTGCAGGGTGTAAGCGTCTGGCTTAACAGACAAACAAGATAACTTGTGGTTGAATACCAAAGACAGTCCGAAATTTGCACTCACTGGGGAGAAGAAGAAAAGGGACATAAATTGTAAAAGGTAGTATAATATGATTATCAAATGAAGAAGATGGAGGACGACCGTTGAGCAGAGGACGGCTGCTGGGGATAAAGTGGTAAGCAAAGCAATCACACAGACGGCCGACAAGCTGGGGAAATAAAGAGACCATGACGGGGACGACCATCAGGTAATAAAATAAAACTCCCTCGGGATTTAAGCAAGCATGGATGGGGACGACCATCAGGCTTGGAAAATAAAGTAAGCAACGATGGGGACGGCCATCGGGTTAAAGAATAAATGGAAAATGATGAGGGACGGTCATCAAAGGTGAAGGACGATCACCTAGAAGGGTACGACTACTCTCGGGGTTTATCACGACATAGGACGAATGTCGGATAACAAAGATCAACGATGGGGACGACCATCGGATAAAATGATAAGGACAGTCATCAAAAAGGTGAAGGACGATCACCTAGAAGGGGACGACTGCTCTTTATCATGACATAGGACGAACTTCGGATAGAAGGTTCCAATAATGGAGATTCCTCTAGGGAAAAGGATGAAGGACGGTCATCCAAAGGTGAAGTACGATCAACTGGCAGGGGACGACTACCGAAAGTATCAAGACATAGGACAAAATGTCGGATAGATAAAGTTATTTTATTGGCGACTTACTGGGGAATGGTAAACACGGACGAGTGCTTACGCTTTCAAGAATAAAAGATATGAGTGTTTGACGATGTGTATATATTAAAGATGTGGATGAGCATCCTTAGAACCACGATACGGATGGGTATCAATAGAAACAAACGCTGACGCGTGTTCAAAGATGATGATACGAACGAGTATCAACTAGTTAACAAGGAACACGAACGAGTGTTGAATATGGCGAGGAGTGATATAAACAAGATACAAACGAGTATCAAAGACTTCTGTATAAGTATGTACAAATATTTAGACTTGCTGGGGAAGTATGACACGGACGAGTGTCAATTATGAACAGGCGTCTATTTTGAGAGTGCAAAGGAGATACTTTGGCTTTCTGTGGGGAGATAAGATGACACAGACGAATGTCGAGAAGAGTATGTTAGGGACAAGTATCTGTTTGTAGAAGGTGTCCTGGCGACCTTACTAGGGAATAATGACACGGACGAGTGTCAAAAAGAGTAAACATAGGTATCTGTATTTGAGAGTGCAAAGGGGACGCTTTGGCTTTTATGTGCAGGGGATGTATTTTGTATATTGCTGATGAAATATTGATGGTAATTATAGGTGACTGGCTCAAACCTGGCTTGTGATCATGCAAATGTTTGATTTTTTCCGTAATGCTCCGTATTAGACGGAATGCTACGCTTATTTTTGGTGAATATGATGCGAATGCTATGATTATGCAAAAGAGAAAATGATATGAAGCCCGGATCCTGAGGGGATAAAGATCTCTGGCTGATCTGCTTGGAGGAATAAACCCAGTTGGGGAAGAGATCACTGATGGATCTGTGCGGAGGGGGAACTCTGCTTGGGGGAATAGACCATTGGTAGATCTATCCGGAGGGAGAACTCAGTTGGGAAGAAGGAAGTTTCAGCCACTCCGTTGGGGATGGGTTTCAGGAATTGCTCTACTGGGGAGAGAATGGAAACTATGTGGGGGATTAGTTCCACCAACTCTGCTGAGGATGAGAGAGATCTGGCATCTCTGGTGGGGAATGGAAGGTTCTTGGCCATCTTGTCGTGAAATAGTTGTCAGGCAGTGCTCAGGAAGTCCTGCTTGAGGAAGAGATAACTTCAGGGAAGTAGCATGTTGGGGATTCACTGCTCGACATGCCCCATGCTGTGAAAGATTGTCTGTCTTGATAGCCTGCCACCTGTTAAGATAAAGGAAAACGCACAAGTATCCTGAGGTATCCCTAACCGGATTCTGTCATAGGAGTTAGATTTATCTGAAAGTAATATATTTCCTGCAAGCATCTATTAAAAATGGCTCATATGTTTTATGCAAGTGTTGTATTATGAACATTGGGCATTTTGCAAACGAAACAAAAATGTACAAATCAAGGTGTGACTGAAAACTCTGATCTTATAAATTTGTATGCCCTGAATTGGCAAATATAGTCGAAAGAAGCAAATCCCCTGAAATGAGGAGATTGTTGTAAATTGAGAAAATAAAAGTGTTGGCAATGTTGAAGATGACGTTCCAGCGTGCTTCTTTTGCTATGACCTATATGACCTTAATGTTCTTCTTATCTTGCTTTCTGAAGGAGGCTGATTCTGACTGATGCTTTACCTTTTCGAAGCATGCCATGTCGCGAGTGATACAGACGAAATCAGAATGCAGTTGTTCGCTTATTCCCTAATTTTGCGTGGATCGCCCTTTCGGGTTTTCAATCCACTGGGATACCCATTTTTGCCTGAGCTGTCCAATGTGGCTTTTCAACTCAGCAGATGTACATTTTTTTTCAATTTTCCCTTATTTTTGCCCGAGTCTTTTTATTCTGTTTTTTGACTCGCCGGGATGCCCTATTTTTTCCTGGACGTATGTCGCTCCCGATAAATGGGAATGGCCCAGATAAAGGTACAGACGCGAACGATCGGCGAGAGGGACAATGAGAACACACAGCCGTGAACTCACTGGAGATGAATAAAGTCGCCAGCTAGGCATTTTTATCCCGGAGGAAAGGTAATGCTGCATAGACCTAGAAAAAAAATGGATAAGACGGTTGCGAACCAGAGAGACTGAGAAAGGGGGTTGGTTACAACCTGGGAAGGTATTAGCACCCAGATTGTCCGTCGTACTCGACGGGATCCACGCTTAAAAAGATTTGTGTTTTAAAGGGGTAGTGTCAGTGCAATCTGTGTATAAAGAGCTGGAAAGATGATGTACAGGTGTCAGTGTAAAGAAAGAATGTGAAGTGTATAAATGTACAGTGTCAGTGTAAGGATAAGAGTATGCTCAAGATCATGAGGCTAAAAGAATGAAGCTGAAAGAGGGGGAATATACAGAGACTTTTGTTCGATAATTGTTAAGTTATGCCTACGTATCCTCTCGTGCAATGAGGAAGTCAGAACACCGTAGTTCGACCCAAAGAGACTGAAAGATGAATTGACTTGTGAACTGCTTACTTGTCTATGCTCAAGTGTATGACCTGTCTGGCTCAGGTGCAAACTGTCTTGCATTAGACGGAAGAAGCAAATTCTCGGTTGTGAGTGAATGAGATGAGAAAAGAATCCCGGAGGAGACGATTATTGTTTGGTTTTGTGTTTTCAGTCTTTTATTGCTTTTGAAAGTTTGTCATAAGTTAATGAGCTTAAGCCTAAACCAATGGATTTAGTAAACTCATCACATCTTCCCTCTGATTAGGGGTAATGAGAATACCTTAAGTGTGAAGTCAGATTCTCACACTTAATCACCTTGGTGTAGGATTAAGATCATTAACCTACTTGTGGTTATTTAGATGTTTTTGGTGTTTTTGTTTAGTGTTGAGTAATGAGATTAAGCCATAATCAGGGATTAAACAGACTCATTACACCATCCTAATAGAAGGATAATCGATGAGAATGTTTAAGCTGAGGAAAGCTCCTCAACTTAATCCATGATTATGGATTAAACTCATGACAAAACAAGCCTTTGATTAAGTGGATTTTATTTAATGATATGATGAAGAAGTTATTTTTATGATTTGTAAGACAACTTGAGGGGGACTTGTCCATTAACATTAGGGTTAGTCCTTCTTAACCAATTAAGGAAGAATTAGAACCCTAATGCAAGGCCCAAGTTACAAGTGTGATGTCTTGATACTTATTAAGTGAATTGATTAAGAGATTTAAACACATTAAGGGTTTAACACTTAGGATTAAAGTTATACACTCCATCCTAAGAGAAGGATGCAGGCATAAGCTTAATCACAAAGCCTTAAAGCCTTTAGGGTTTAGTCCCTGATTATGAGATGAGAAGAGAAGACTCAAAAGAGACACAAAGGTAAAACTAAGAGGGGAGACTAATCAAAACCCTAATCATTGTCATGCTTGGTTGTTCCTAAGGTTTGTGAGATTTTCAAGAGAAATCTTCAATGGAACCACCAGGAAGCAGATGAAAGGATCAAGAGAAGCAAAGTGACTTGCTTCATTCAAGAAGACAAGTCACTTGAAGAAAGAAAGTAAGAAGAAGAAGAATGAGCAAGCTCAATCTCAAACATAAATAAAATGCAGCAATGGATGCAAGAGAGATGAAAAGAAAAGTCATGAGAAGTGAAGGCAAATTCACTTCTCAAATCACTTACCACCTGAAATGTTTAGAGAAAGAAATGCAATGCAATGCAAAATGGGATGAGATGACATGATGAGAAACAAAACCAGAAGCATGTTGATGATGATAATGATGCTATGGAGTGCTATAAACATGAAACAAAGCATGAGGATGATCACAGGAACAAATGGATGCAAGAGAAGCAAGTTTAGAACCATGATCATACATGAAAAGTTATGAAGCATACAAGGCATACAACATGGCAAATACATGATGCAATGATCAAACATGCTTTCTATATGTCTTATGATGTCAAATGAATCACATGGATGTTTGAAATGTCAAGGCAAGTCATGTAATGCAAGAGAATGCAAGATGGATGCATATGAAAGCCCAAATTAGGGTTTATGGATCACACAACAAACAAAAACCAAAAACAGAAGCAAACCCTAAGATAAAAAATGGAAAATGCCACACAAGGAATCCCTAAACCTATAATAAACCAATGTCCAAAGGGGAGGTCTCAACTCTCAACCAATCTCAAGTTATGATTTTTCTAATTTATTAGGGTTTTTAGGGCTCCTAAACAAAAGAAATGCCAAACAAATTGAAAATGAGGAATCAAATCATGGCCATTTTATCTCAAAAACTATATGCTAAACACAATGCAATGCAAGAAGAATCAATGTCCAACTCTTCATAGATAGGCAGAAATGTTTTTTTGAACTTTGGATCAAATTAATGCATAAAAATGATTTTTATTCAATGAAAAATTCTCAAAATGCATCAAGATCCAAAAAGAAATTTGGTTTGAAGGTTGGACAATGTTTCTAAATGTCTTAGAACATTTCATGAATTTTTTGGTGATTTTTAAATACCTAAAAGTATTTTTAATAAATTAATTTCCATTAATCAATTAAAAATAATCTTTTAAATATTTAAAAATACTTTTTTAATGATAAAAATAAAAACAAAAATATTTTTGTGTCATAAAAATTAATAAAACTTATGAGAAAAAGTTTCATAATTTTTACACATTTTTTACTATTTTAAATAAATTGTGCAAGTTAAATGAAATAAATGAAAAATAAAAACAAATAAAAGGAGAAGTAATCAGATCTGATGGATGAGATTTGAACTGGGCTTGGGACAGTTGACTGGCGCGCAGATCCAAGGGTCCTGGTTGACTCTGATTTTAATTATGATTTATGAAATAATTAAATGAGTTAATGGTGATTAGGGTTAATTGGGTGAATCCAAGCCACACACACGCGCGGGAGGTTAACGTTTTCAACGCATCCAACGTCCAAGATTCAAACAAACACTAATGACTGTAATTAGGGCAAAACAAATTCAGGTGACCGGAGGGGAGCTCCGGTCATCTTCCCCGGCGACCCCAAAACCCTAAAACATGATTCAGACCACCCCAAGCCAAATTAAACGCCCAGAAACAATCCTCACACTTCTAGCAACTCAAATCAACAATCAAACATCATTTAACTAGCAAGAACAAGCTGAATCGAAACAAAACAAAAATGGGGCCAAACTTTCAGACACTCACAAAATACTCATTTTTTCACCATTTTCGATTCTAAACACATCACAATGATCCTTAAAGCATGTACTTTCAGTTTATAACAAAAAATCAAAGCTTTATGAGAATGTGTTCTTGGCCATACCTGAGATGGAGACTCCTGTTTCTGGACTTTCAGAGCCGTTCTTTGGTGCAAGCTAGCTCCACTGACTCCCCTGGTGCTAATGGCAAGCTTGGAATGAGCTTTAGCAAGCTATTTCAAGAGGTACCAAACTGATATAGCAGAAAATGAGCTTTGTGTACAGGCTGTTTTAGATCAAGGTGATGGGTGGTTTTGACTCCTTTTGATGTGCTTGATTTGTTGGTGAAAAGAGCTTGGATGTTTGATGGCTGAGGAAGTTGATTCGAAGAGAAATGCAGGCTGAGGTGAGAAATGGCAATGGAGTGTTCTTGCTCAAATCAGGCCTGACTCTTGGTGGTTTCTACTCAACAAGGCAGGGTGAGATGATTGGAGGAATTTGTTTGAGTGTTTGTAGTTTGTGGAGGCAGATTCGAAGCAATTTGCAAAATGGGGTGCGTTTGTGTATGTGATGCTTGAGAGAGTTTCAGCCTTGCTTGGGGTTATGTTTAGCTTGCAAATGGAAAGTATAAACAATTCTAATTGGCCAGATGATGTGACATGGCCTGCTGTGATAGGTAAGTCACCTTTTGCAAAATGTCAATTTCTTTGTAAGAGAGGCATGGGCTAAGTTATAGCTAGTACAAGGCATGGTTCTGGTGCAGCAAGATGGGGTGAAAGGGCTAGCAAGGTGCAGCATCCAATGCATCAAGTTGGTGAAGTGTGATGAGTGTTTTTGCAAGTTGTCACTTTTTGAAACTTTATGAAAAATGCCTTGTTACACAAACCATAAACATGTAATCATTGGTCCAATTCTGACTTTTAGGACATATTGAATGTTTGCATACTGGTTTGAAGTGAATTAGAAGTTACAATTGGCTTTGGTTCATGATTTTGCAAAATTCTCATTTGAAGCATGCCTTGAAAATCAATGATTTTTGCCAACTTTGTCACACCATAACTTTTGATCCAAGAAGAATTTGATCATGTTCTTGTACTTTTTGAAAAGGGAAAGATGTAATCTACAACTTTCATGACCAAAGTTTTTCCATTTGAAGCATTTTTGGATCAAGAATCAAGGCTTGAAAAATGACCTAAAATGAAGCATTCTTGAAAAGTCAACTATGCCCAAAAAGTCAACATTTGCAAAAACCCTAAATTCTTGATTTTTGTGAACTTCAACCTTCTTCCATGATCAAATAAAGATCATATACACTCAAAATGATGAAGATCACCCATTGGTTGGGTCATTGGGGGCCTCAGATGCCCTGATTTTGCATTGACTTGTCCAGAAAGTCAACCCTTGATCAGATGACTTCCCCATGGAATTTCTTCATGAAAATTGATATGCATACTCCTTATACCATATAGAGACCAATGGAAACAAGAATGACCAAAAAATTGGGTGTTATGGCCTCTGAAACCAAAACCCTAATTTTAGGTCAACTGTGCAGTCAAATCTGGCTCTGCATCCATTCAAACCCTAGTTCTGGTGATTCTTTTGAAATATTGACCTTGAGAGGATGTAATATGATAGATGAACACACATGGATCCCCTTGAAGTGATTGGTGACCTTTGGAGTGGCTCAAGATGCCCTTGGATTGCTCAGATCACAAACCCTAGATGCAGATGACTTAGAAACTATGCAGTGAATCAAAATTGTGATATGAGATGATATGATTGAATCTATGCACATGAAATGATCACAAGCCATGGTGTGAATGGGTGAGGGCAAATTTGGGGTGTTTACAGCTGCCCCTATTCAAACATGGGTTAGCTGTGCAGGGTGTAAGCGGAGGCTTAACAGGCAAACAAGATAACTTGTGGTTGAATACCAAAGACAGTCCAAAATTTGCACTCACAGAAATGAAGAAGAAAAGGGATATAGATTGTAAAAGGAAAATAAAGTATATTGTAAAACGTGGGCGACGGAGGACGACCGTCGAGCAGAGGACGACTGCTGGGTAAAAAGCAATGACGGGGACGGCCGACATGCTGGGAAAGTGCTAAAAATAAAGCAATGACGGGGACGGCCGACATGCTGGGGATAAAAGGTAAAGCCAAGACGGGGACGGCCGACTAGCTGGGAACAATAAGAAATTATGATGGGGACGGCCATCACTGTAAAAATCTCTGGGGATTAATGAAACATGACGGGGACGGCCGTTTTGTTCACAAAGGTAAAGTAACCAATGATGGGGACGGCCATCGGATAAAAAGGAAAAGGGACCACGACGGGGACGGCCATCGGGTTAAAGAATAAATGAAATAAACAGATGATGGGGTACGGCCATCAAAAGTGAAGGACGATCACCTAGCAGGGGACGGCTGCTCTGTTGGGGAATAGAGGAATTATGATGGGGACGACCACCTGGCAGGGTACGGCTGCCGAAAATATCAACGATGGGGACGACCATCGGATAAAAGGTCAACGATGGGGACGGCCATCGGACGAGCATGATGGAGGACGACCATCAAGAGGTGGAGGACGACCACCTAGCAGGGGACGGCTGCTCTCAGGGTTTATCATGACATAGGACGAATGCCAGATAACCAAAATCAACAATGGGGACGGCCATTGGATAAAATTGATGAAGGAAGATCATCAAGAGGTGGAGGACGACCACCTAGCAGGGGACGGCTGCCAAAAATATCAACGATGGGGACGGCCATCGGATGAGCATGATGGAGGACGACCATCAAGAGGTGGAGGACGACCACCTAGCAGGGTACGGCTGCTCTCAGGGTTTTATCATAACACAGGACGAGTGTTAGATAAAAAGAAAAAATGCTTACTTGGCGATCTACTGGGGATAAGTAAACACGGACGAGTGTTTATATCCAAGAAACAAAAGGTATAAGTGTTTAGATGTTAGTGTATAGATTAAAGATGCGGACGAGCATCCTTAAGACTATGATACGGACGAGTATCAGGTAGAAACAAACTGACACGTGTTCAGAGATGATGATACGGACGGGTATCAACTGGTTAACAGAGAACACGGACGAGTGTTGAATCTGAAAGAACTCTTCTGGGGATAGTAGATACAGACGAGTATCTTTATTCAAGAAGATACAAGTGTTTGACACGGTGTATGGATTAAAGATGCGGACGAGCATCCTTAAGGTTATGATACGGACGAGTATCATGTAGAAACAAACGCTTGACGCATGTTCTGAGATGATGGTACGGACGAGTACCAACGGGTTAACAAAGAACAAGGACTAGTGTCGAATCTGAGGGGATATAAAAGGTATATACAAGATACGGACGAGTATCTGAGTAGTATGAGTAGTTAACTGCTGGGGAGAGCGACACGGACGAGTGTCAAAAGGAGAAGAGTATAGTATGAACAAATATTTGATATACAAAGTGTAGGTGACTGCGCTGGGGATACGACACGGACGGGTGCCAAGAAAGTGTATATAAGTATATGTGAGTACAAAGAGGATGTCTTTGGCTTTCTGCTGGGATATAACACGGACGGGTGTCAAAAGGAGTATATACTGGTGTTTGTGATTTGTGAGGCAACTGCTTTTGCTGGGAACTCTGGTGGGGATTTTTCTTCTGTATGTTGATGAACTGTAATCATTCACAGGTGTTGATTCATAACATGGCTCATGATTATGCTATGCATTTGATTTTTTTCCGTAATGCTCCGTGTTAAAACGGAATGCTACGCTTTGTGGGTGAATATGATGCAAATGCTATGATTGTGCAAAGATACCAAAACCGGGATTCGGATCCCGTTGCTGCGAAGATCTTTGATCGATCTGCTTGAAGCGGACATCCCAGCTGGGGGGTGAAATTATTGACAGATCTGATGAGATGCATCTGCTTGGGGATCTAGGTCACTGATTGACATATCCTTGTAATATAGGACCCAGTTGGGGTTTGTAGAAGCCTTCTGTACTCTGTTGTGACTCCTTCATGCGTTGCTCTTCCGAATAGAGGCTGAGGATTCTGTGGGGAGATGATTCCCTGACTTTGCATTCTGCCGAGGAAGAACGATTGGTAATACAGCTGGGGAATGTTGTTGGTAACTCAGCTGGGGAGAGTAATGAGAGGCAAACTCAGCTGGGGAGAAAGCCCCTTGAGTACTAAGACTGTTTGTTGATTTTCCAACTTGCTGGGATGTAACTTGCATGCCCCAGGTTGCGTTCTGGATACCTGCAATCCTGCAAAGATAAGGAAACGCACAAAAGGTCCCGAGGTATCCTTTACTGGATTCCGTCATAGGAGTTAAGCATTCTCAAGAGTAAGTATATTCCCTGCAAGCATGTGTTTCTATTTTTAGTGAAAAACATCTGTACTTATGCAATTAGTTTTAGAGACATCAGACATTCTTTGCAAACGAAATATGTACAAGACGAAACATGACTGAAAAATCTGATTTTATTAATTCGGGTGCCCTGAATTGGCAAGATACAGTCAAGGAAACGTATCTCCTGAAATGAGGAGATTGTTACAAATTGAGAAACAAAGTGCTGGCGATGTTGACGACGCTTTCAAAGGAGCTTCCTCTTCTGCTATGACTCGTATGACAATGACGTTCTTCTCGCCTTGCTTTCTGAAGAAGGTTGATTCTGATTGAAGCTTGATCCTTTTGAAGCTTTCCAAGTTGCAAGTGATACAGACGAATTCAGAATGCAGTTGTTCGCTTATTCCCTTATTTTGCATGGATCGCCCTTTCGGGTTTTCAATCCATCGGGATACCCATTTTTGCCTGAGTTGTCCAATGCGGCTTTTCAACTCAGCGGGTGTACATTTTTATTTATTTTCCCTTATTTTTGCCTGAGTCTTTTATTCTGTTTTTGACTCGCCGGGATGCCCTATTTTTGCCTGGACTTACATTCTGTTTTTATGTCCAGCGGGTCATTTTTATGCGAAGTATTTTTTAACTGCATCTGAATTCACAGGGGACGGGAAATCTTCACCATCCATGGTGCTGAGCATCAGTGCTCCACCAGAGAAAACTTTCCTTACAACAAATGGTCCTTCATAATTTGGAGTCCATTTGCCCCTATGGTCTGTATGAGGAGGGAGGATTCTTTTCAGCACAAGATCTCCTACTTGGTATTCTCGGTGCCTGACTTTCTGATCGAAGGCTCTCTTCATTCTCTTCTGATATAGCTGTCCATGACAGATTGCAGCCAATCTTTTCTCCTCGATCAAACTCAGTTGCTCGTATCGGGACCTAACCCATTCTGCTTCGCTCAGTTTAACATCCATCAATACCCGTAGAGAGGGTAATTCAACTTCAACTAGTAGGACTGCTTCCATACCATACACAAGCTGATACGGGGTTGCTCCAGTGGACGTTCTGATTGATGTGCGGTACCCATGCAAGGCAAACGGTAGTATTTCATGCCAGTCTTTGTAAGTGATTACCATCTTCTGCACAATCTTCTTGATATTCTTATTTGCTGCCTCAACAGCGCCATTCATCTTCGGCCTGTAAGGAGAAGAATTGTGATGTTGGATCTTGAAGTCCCGGCATAATTCAGCCATCATTTTGTTGTTTAAGTTGGAACCATTATCAGTAATGATTCGCTCGGGAACTCCATATCGACAGATGATATCTCTCTTCAGAAATCTGGCTACCACTTGTCTTGTAACATTTGCATATGAGGCGGCTTCGACCCACTTAGTGAAATAATCAATGGCGACCAGGATGAATCTGTGGCCATTTGAAGCGGTTGGCTCAATCTTGCCAATCATATCAATGGCCCACATGGCAAAGGGCCATGGTGAAGCCATGATGTTCAGAGGATTGGGAGGCACATGCACCTTATCTGCATAGATCTGGCATTTATGGCATTTTCTGGCATAAGCACAACAGTCTGCATCCATTGTGATCCAGTAATAACCTGATCTTAACAACTTTTTAGCCATGGCATGCCCTCCGGCATGGGTACCAAACGATCCTTCGTGCACTTCATGCATCAGCAAACCTGCTTCCGTCTTGTCAACACATCTGAGGAGTACCATATCAAAGTTCCTTTTGTATAAAGACCCATCAGTGTTCAGAAAGAAACTACCAGCAAGCCTTCTCAAAGTCTTCTTATCATTGGAAGATGCCCCAGGTGGGTATGTCTGATCCTCCAAGAAGCATTTGATGTCGTGGAACCAAGGCTTATCATCTCTAACAACGTCTGCTGAGAACACATATGCTGGTCTATCAAGTCTGGATACTGAAATCTGAGGTACAAAATTAGCAGCTTAAACTTTGATCATGGATGAAATGGTAGCAAGAGCATCTGCAAACTGATTCTCGTCCCGAGGGATATACTCGAGCTTGACTGTTGTGAAGAAAGTCAATAACCTCCTTGTATAATCCCTGTAAGGTATCAGATGATCCTGGTGGGTGTACCATTTGCCGTTGGTTTGATTAACTACCAAAGCTGAATCTCCGAATACAGTCAAAGTCTTGATCCTGAGGTCAACGGCTTCCTCAAGACCCATAATGCAAGCTTCGTATTCAGCTTCGTTGTTAGTGCAGTTGAAAGTGAGTTTTGCCGAGAAAGGCATGTGAACTCCTTTAGGTGTAATGAGTACTGCACCAACACCACGACCATTCATGTTAACAGCCCCATCAAACATCATAGTCCATTCTTCTTCCGGGTCAGGCCCTTCAGTGTGAACAGGCTCCTCATGATCTTTTGATTTAATGAACATGATGTCTTCATCAGGGAAGTCAAATCTCATAGGCTGGTAGTCATCAATGGGTTGCTCAGCAAGATATTCAGATAGTACACTGCCCTTGATGGCTTTCTGAGATGTGTATTGTATGTCGTATTCTGTGAGAATCATTTTCCATCTTGCAACCCGTCCGGTAAGAGCTGGCTTCTCGAAAATGTACTTAACTGGGTCCATTTTGGATATCAACAAAGTAGTGTGGGTCAACATATACTGTCTCAGTCGGCGAGCAGCCCACGCTAAAGCACAGCAAGTTTTCTCGAGCAGTGAATAACGTTGTTCACAGTCGGTAAACTTTTTGCTTAGGTAGTATATTGCATACTCTTTTCGACCAGACTCGTCATGCTGGCCCAGCACACACCCCATCGACTCTTCTAATACTGTCAAGTACATTATCAGAGGTCTTCCTTCAACTGGTGGCATAAGGATTGGAGGTTCTTGCAGATATTCCTTGATCTTGTCAAAAGCCTTCTGGCAGTCTTCGTTCCACCTGACCGTCTGTTCCTTTCTTAACAGCTTGAACAAGGGTTCACAGGTTGCTGTCAGGTGAGATATGAACCTTGAAATGTAGTTCAATCGACCTAAGAACCCTCGAACTTCTTTCTCTGTTTTCGGTGCAGGCATCTCTTGGATGGCTTTGACTTTATCAGGGTCAACTTCAATCCCTTTCTCGCTTACAATAAAACCCAGTAGCTTACCAGATCGCACCCCGAATGTGCATTTGTTGGGGTTCAACTTCAGTTGGTACTTCCTCAGACGTTTGAACAATTTGAGCAGATTTACCAGATGTTCTTCTTCAGTGAGGGACTTGGCAATCATATCATCCACATAACACTCTATTTCTTTATGGATCATATCGTGGAATAATGTTACCATAGCCCGTTGATATGTGGCACCAGCGTTCTTCAGTCCGAATGGCATCACTTTGTAACAGAACGTGCCCCAGGGTGTGATGAATGTTGTCTTCTCCATGTCTTCAGGTGACATCTTAATCTGATTATACCCTGAAAATCCGTCCATGAAGGAGAACACCGAGAATTGAGCCGTGTTATCCACCAATACATCAATGTGAGGTAATGGGAAGTCATCTTTCGGGCTGGCTCTGTTCAGATCCCGGTAGTCAACACACATCCTTACTTTGCCGTCCTTCTTAGGCACAGGCACAATATTAGCAACCCACGGTGGATAGCTAGTCACAGCAAGGAACCCGGCGTCCCATTGCTTTTGTACCTCTTCTTTGATTTTCATTGCCATGTCCGGACGAGTACGGCGCAGCTTCTGTTTAACTGGCGGGCATTCTTCTCTCAAAGGCAGCTTGTGCACGACAATATCGGTATCCAACCCTGGCATATCTTGGTAAGACCAAGCAAACACATCTACATACTCTTGAAGCAGATCAATCAGTTGTCTCTTCACTGAGTCTTGCAGGCAGACCCCGATTTTAACTTCTTTCACGTCTTCATCTGTACCAAGATTGATCGCTTCAACCTCCTCCTGGTGAGGAGTAATAACCTTTTCCTCTTGTCTTAACAACCTGGCTAGCTCTCCAGGAAGCTCATATTCTTCATCAACCCCTTCATCAACTTGATTGATTGGATTGTCAAAGTCATACGAAGTCATAGCCGTGCTGTTGTCGGTGTTGTCTGGAAGGCACTCTCTGCAAGGGTTAAGTTTGTTCATTTTAGTGATCTGATTTTAGTCTTATTTAGAAAGGTGAAATGAAGTTGTCATTTTGAAAACACCGCCATTTATTTTTTGTACAAAAAGAAAAATGGGAAAACAGTGAACGAAAAGGAAAAGACTCGTTTGCAAAAAGATGTCTGATATTTCATTAATTGATCTTGTTTGCACAAAAAGTACAGATGGCCCGATTACAAAATGAGTCTTGTCATCTTGGGCAAGATGCAAGACTTTGATGCTTGCTTATAAAAATACAGGAAATAATAATTACTCTGCATGAGTAACTCTTATAATTTCCTGGGAAGACCAGTTCGAGGCACTGCTCCCCGGGATCTTTGGACGAATCCAGCTTTCCAGGTTGCGTTCCTCTTCCAGCTCGTCTTCCAGACAGTTGATAGCATCAGGGGTAAGCATCCCCCCACTCACAAAGTTGGGCTCTTTCGCAGCCGCTGTTTGATCCTGTTGAGTTGGTTTGTAACCCAACCCAAATCTGTCCTCTTTCTTCTCCACCGGTAGTAGCTTGCCCCAGCCTTGGGCAGTTCCTTCCTCAACGACCTTCCGGGCTTGTTGGTATGATGATATTGAAGTACCAGACACAGCAGATGTTTCATTCACATTCAAGGCTTCAAACCCCTGGCTCATTGTTTCATGGATCTCCCCATCCATCTCAATGTACTTATAGGTTGCCAGGTGGCTGACAAAAATGTCCTCTTCTCCACAGATTGTAACGATCTGACCCTCCCACTCATATTTTAACTTCTGGTGAAGGGTGGAGGTCACGGCGCCAGCGGCGTGAATCCATGGCCTACCCAATAAACAGCTGTAGGCGGGCTGTATATCCATCACGTAGAAGATAGTTGTGAAAGTCTGCGGGCCAATCGTTACGGGCAGCTCAATCTCTCCTAGAACCGATCTCTTTGAGCCATCAAAAGCTCTTACCACCAGGTTGCTGGGTCTTAATGCCAATCCGTCGTACTCTAGCTTCACCAAAGTCTTTTTAGGTAGGACATTAAGGGATGACCCCGTGTCTACCAGCACATGGGAAAGGACAGCACCTTTGCATTCCATGGTTATGTGCAAGGCTTTGTTGTGGTTGCGGCCTTCCGTTGTCAAATCAGTATTGGTGAACCCTAGTCCGTGACTAGCATTAACATTTCCCACTACTGCTTCCAGTTGATTGACAGTGATCTCTTCAGGCACGTAAGCTGCGTGCAAGACTTTGAGTAGTGCATTCCGATGGGCTTCGGAGCACATAAGCAATGATAGGATTGAGATCTTGGAAGGCGTCTGATGAAGCTGATCCACTATCTTATAATCACTCTTTTTGATGATTCGCATGAACTCATCAACCTCTTGATCGAATGGTGTCTTCAAAGCTTCCTTAACAGCTTGATCTTCCTGCACAGGGCTCTTCCCTTTTGCCTTGGCAGCAGCTTCTGCTTCGGCTGTGGGTCTCTGAATTTGTGGAGCGAAAAGACGTCCGCTTCGAGTGAAGCCTCCGCCTCCTCCCACATTGTCAATTTGTAGTGCAGGGGTTGATGATTCAAAAGTGATTCTTTGTCCTTCACAGTACAGGTCAGAGCCGTAATGCCAGGGGATGGCATTGCTGCTTTCATAAGGTATTGGTCCAGGCACCGTGATAGTGACTGGACTGACTGCAACTGTTGAAGGAACTGTAATAGTCTGTGGATCGTAATAAATTGTAACTGGTGCCCTAGTGGGAGCAGCATCTTCTGAGTTGTAGGCGGAGTTGTTTTCAGGATCGTAGAATATGGTGACAGTTGAGACATCTTCATGATTTGTTGCTGGTGTCGTAGGAGATAATGGTGGAAGAATGGATGTTGTTGTTGTAGGAGCTTCAAAATGGAGTGGTGCTGGAGTTGTAGAAGGAACATTCATTGATATCTGATCAGTTGAAACGACAGATGAAGTACTCGTTGATGAAACCGAAGAATTGTTAGGAACAATAGTTGCTGCAGTTGTAGGAGGTTCTGAAACCGTTGCTGATGAGATTGCTGGATTTGTTGGAAATGATGTGGTGATCTGAAGCTGGCCACTCTGAATAAGGCCGTCTATGCCATTCCTCAAATTATCGCACCCATTTACAGAGATATTGCAGTAAGCACACCCCAACTCACACCTCGGGAACATTTGACATTCCAGGAGTTGAGCCTTGATTTCTACCAACGGTGTCCGGATCTGACCCACGCTGGTTATTAAATAAGAGGGTTTGTCTTTTTCAATAGCGTTAATTCTAGGACCACCGTGGTTTGGCATTGGGTTCTTATTTACATTGGGTGGTGGTGCGAAATTCAGAGCCTTGGAGTCTACCAGGTCTTGTACCTTCATATGCAGAGCTCTGCACTTTTCTGTACTGTGGCCAGGTGCGTTTGAATGGAAGGCAAACCTAGCGTTGGAGTCATAGTTCCTGGGTAGACTGTTGGGATCTGGAGGTGCCAGCGTCCTTAGCTCAACTAGGTTGAGTTTCAGGAGTTGAGGCAGCAGGGTAGCATATGGCATAGGGATTGGATCAATCACCCTATTAGCTTGAGATGGCCTCTGCTGAAATGGCCTTTGTTGACTGTTGTTGTTGGTGTTGCCGTTGTTGTAATTCCTTGGAGGATACTGATTTTGCTGATGGTACTGAGGTTGTTGCTGATAGTTTTGCTGCGAAGGTTGATAGACTGGTAGAGGATGAGCCGGAGCAGGAATGGTGACTGCTGCTATTGACCTTTGAACATATTGGGGCCTGCCCCTGTTGGTGTGGATGGCATTGGTCTCGCCAGTTCTTCTCGGGCCTGCAAAAGGCTTTCTTGTACTATTGGACGAGCTTGCACCGTTGTCTGAGATCTTACCCATCTTCAATAGGCTTTCGATTCTCTCCCCAGCTATGACAACATCCGCAAAGCTAGTGGAAGAGAAAGCAGCCAGCCTGTCAATATAAGTTCCCTGAAGGGTGTTCATGAACATATCTGCCATTTCCCGTTCAGACATAGGTGGCTGAACAGCAGCAGCCAATTGCCTCCATCTCTGGGCATATTCTCGGAAACTCTCCCTTGAAGACTGTGACATTCCCATTAGGAGGGTCCTGTTGGGTGCCATGTCTAAGTTATACTGATACTGTCTGATGAAGGCCTCTGCCAGGTCCTTCCAGCATCTAATAGTTGCCCTTGTCAAGTGAGAGTACCATTCTCTTGACGCTCCAGTTAAGCTGTCTTCGAAATAGAACATCTAGAGCTTCTCATCCATTGTATAGGCCTTCAGCCTTCCCAGAAATGACTGTAAATGAGTCCGGGGGCATGAAGTCCCGTTGTATTTTTCAAAGCAAGGAGGCTTGAACTTATGGGGGATCCTGACCCCGTCTACCAAGCCCATGTCCATGACATCGAAGCCCAAAGAGTTTTGAGATTCTAAGGACCTCAACTTCTCAGCTATCTCATCCAATCTCCTATCATAAGCTTCCTCCCCAGCACCCATTACTGTGAATTGGTCCTCCTGAGGATCTTCTTGAAGTACCCTAGCTGCGGTGGCAGTCCCTTGAACATTTGCAGGAATATTGACCTCAGGATGGAGGTGTGGCCCGAAGACATGGGGGTTAACATGGGGTTGGACCCTTTCATTGTTACTGGTACCGGCAGTCCCTATATGTGGATCCTCTTGATTTTGCCTTTCCACCATGGCCCTTAGTCTTTCCTGGATCTGAGCCATGTTGTTCATCACTTCCATGAACTGCGTCATTTGATTCCTCATTTCTAGCCTTTCGTTTGCCATTTGATTTCTGACCTCAGTAAGGTCCTGCTGCATCTGATCCATTTGAATGCCCGGAAGGTTGTTTCGGGTTGGATAACGGTGCGGACGGTTGAGGGGAAATACCCGGCGCCTAGCAATAGTTCCTGAACATCACAACAGAGTTAGCAACAAAAACCTACAAAACAAACAAAAGGTTAGCATGCAATGCAGTATGCTCATTTGTTCTCAAGGTATCCGGCTTGGCCTTCAGTTTTGACCCCTCCAGACCCTTGAAGATGTTGTTGTTGTTGCTTGAAGAAAACTCAGATGAAGCAAACTAACACAAATATATTACAGAAGGTGAAATAATACAACTTGTTTATTTTACAACACAAGCCCTCTAAGGGGTCAAAACACATTACAAGAAAATAAAAGTACATGGAAAGAAAGCAACAACAAACACATGATCAAACACCAAGACCAAACTCATCCTCACGAACTTCCTTGAGAAGTGCTTCGGTCACGGGATTAGCCGGACGCTCCGTGAGATTCCTGATGAGGAGATTCCGGGTCGTAACAGCTGTAGTGAGCTTCTTGTGCTGAGTTTGGTCCTTTGACCTCTTCACCCCTGCTTTGATCTTTAGCTCTGATATCTCCCTTTGGGCTGCTGCCAGGGCCTCTTGCTGTTCTTTTGCACTAGCTTCCAGTTGCTCCATCTTGTCTTGAACTCTCTTGTCCTCCAGGGTACGAGCCTCGGTGATCCTGACCCACCGGGCTTGACTCTCCTTCAAATACAAGTCTGTTCTTGCTCTCTGGAACTGGGCTTCCTTGCAAGCATTCTTCAGAATTTGTTCTCCAGCCTTTGACTTTTTAATGTAATCCCCAGACTTCTCAATCTTAACCAGATGCTCCACTCTCAGCTTCTCTAGCCTCTCAATCTCCCTCATACCTTCACCCCTCTCCCGGAGGGTCTTCTGCAAAGCCTGGGTTAGCTTCTCATTTCTTTCCTTCAAGCTCTCAAACTCCTCCAAACTGATAGTGGCAGGGGGTGGTGCTGAAGATGACTCAGGCATGTCTTCTATGGTAAAGGGCATCCCAGAGAATTGGGCCCTGGCACGGGACCATTCATAATATTGTGCTGATGCCACATTGTTGCACTTCCCCAGAATGGTTATTCCCTTGGTTTGAACATTATCCCAGGCCCAGGCTGCCTGCCTAACAATAGCCAGATTAAGCTTGTTCTCGCAATAAAGAGTCTCAACCAAGTCTTGTGCCTTAGGAGTGTGGACCAATGCATAGCCCAATTGTCGTCTAAACAGCAGAGGCTTGTAATTGATACTACCCTTAACTCCTATCAAAGGCACATTAGGAAAATGCCCACAGCTGGTGATGATATCCCTGCCCTTGGTGCTTTGAGTGCACCATCTGATATCTGCTGAAGTTAGAGCAGTGAGTCTCTTCGCCCAGTTGCTCTGCTGATGAGGGTTCAGAAATGCATCTGTCCTGGGTAGATGCCTGAGAAGCCAAGTGTGGAACAATGGAGCACAACACCTCACTAATCTCCCCCTCTGCTTTTCATTTCTCTGATGCACTGAGTAATAGAGATCCCCTAATAAAGTTGGTACTGGGTTCTTCAAGATGAATAGATGGATTGCATTCTTGCTGATGAATCGAGGCTCATCTGCAAACAATACAATTCCATATATGCTCAAGGCCAGTAAAGCACAAACAGCTTTCCACTCTCCTAGAGAAGCTTTCAGGGTAGCTTGAGAGATTAAGAAATCCAGATGAAAGCCAGGGATCCCAGCTTTAGAAGTCATATGCTGCTCAATCAGGACAGGTTCCAGATGCAGAGCCTTTGCTACTTCTCCATTGCTAGGAAAGACCATCTCTGAGTTGAAAGGGATTCCGCCCTTGATAGGCAAACCAACCAAGGATGAGTATTCTTCTAATAGAGGGCCCAACTGAAAGTCTTGGAAGGTGAAACATCTCAGTGGGGGATCATAGAACTGAATGCAGGTGTGGATCAGGCTTCTCTGTGATGGGTCCAGATCCATAACCATATCAAGTATATCTCCATAACTTTCCCTGAACAATGGTATGTGATCTGGAGTGATCAGGGTTTGAATCCTCCTGATGTCTGATAGCTCTGGCTGGAAAAAGTGATAGGTGATGTTGCTCTTTTTAGGAGCCATGATGCTGAGACTGAATAGAGACAGGTGCTGATGATAATACTGAAGAAGTGGGCCACTGACTGGCTGGTGCAGGTGATAACTGAAGCAGATAGCTGATGAAGACAAGTCAAAACTGAAGATGGGGTCAAAACCAAAACCAAATGAAGATGGATACCCTGAAACACAAATAAGCAAATGTCAATATGATGCAATGATTATGTATGCAAATGAAATGCAAGGGTCTGTGACTGAGCTGGATCTGATCAAAACTCTGATATAAGTCCAAGTGTGCTCAAGAATTCCAGATGAGGTCTATAAATCCAGTAACCAAGGTGGGGGACTCAAATAAAGAGCCACATGTCCAGGGTTTTAGAATCACAAGAACTGTCCCAAATTGGAGTATTCTTAAACAATCAAAGCAACAAGGTATTCTGAGGTCAAGGTACCTGCAAACCTGTAAACAGCCCAACCCCCTCACAGGTGGTGTTCTAGAACAAGGATCCTCAGACTTGGATCAGTTATGAGAAGTGTAAACACTTCTAACCCGGAGGTACAGTGTTTACAATAACCATAAAAGTTCCTCCTCTAATTCACCTCAGTTTCTGAAGTTCAATACTAAAGGTCATCCAGACTTAGCAGGCTTCCCAGATAGCCCTAGCATTGCAGGAAATCTGCAACACAGAGTTCTCAAGAAGAAACCCATATCTGAACCGTGTTTCATATTCCCGCACCAAACCGAAATGGAATGGGAAAGAATATGATTCACTCTAGCCTAGGTGTCACTCAGGTCCCAGGTATAGGACCTTAACTCTCAATGAATCACCCACCCATCAAAACAAAGACCAGATCCAGCCAACAGCATGACAGTATGATATATACAAAAGCAATAAAGAAAGCAGTAAAGCAACTGTACATAAAGCAAAAATAAAACATATACAAACACAAATAAGCACATAACACCCCAGTAAACACAAATCAAACAAGCGCTAGGAGGAACCCACAAAAAGAACCAGAAGCCCTGGTGTAAACACCCCAAATTTGCCCTCACCCATTCACACCATGGCTTGTGATCATCTCACATGCATAAGCACAATCATATCATCTCATATCTCCTTTTTGATTCACTGCACTGGTTCTGAGTCATTTGCATCTAGGGTTTGTGATCTGAGCAATCCCAAAGCTTCTTGAGCCATTCCAAAGGCCACCAATCAACTCAAAGGGGCCCATGTGTATTCTTATGTCATATTCCATCTCCTCAAAGCCAAAATTGCAGAGGAATCACAAGAACTAGGGTTTGAGTGGATGCAGAGCCAGGATGAACTGCACAGTTAACCTAAAATTAGGGTTTTGGTTTCAGAGGCCATAACTCCAAATTTTTTGGTCATTCTTGTTTCCATTGATCTCTATATGGTATAGGGAGTATGCATATCAATTTTCATGAAGAAATTCCATGGGGAAGTCATCTGATCAAAGGTTGACTTTTCAGACAAGTCAGTGTAAAATCAGGGCATCTGAGGCCCCCAATGACCCAACCAATGGGTGATCTTCATCATTTGGAGTGTATATGATCTTTATTTGATCATGGAGGAAGTTTGAAGTTCATAAAAATCAAGAATTTAGGGTTTTTGCAAATGTTGACTTTTTGGGCATAGTTGACTTTTCAAGAATGCATCATTTTAGGTCATTTTTCAAGCTTTGATTCTTGATCCAAAAATGCTTCAAATGGAAAAACTTTGGTCATGAAAGTTGTAGATCTCATCTTTCCCTTTTCAAAAAGTACAAGAACATGATCAAACTCTTCTTGGATCAAAAGTTATGGCAAGGCAAAGTTGGCTAAAATCATTGATTTTTTTTAAGGCATGCCTCAAATGGAAATTTTGCAAAGTCATGAACCAATGCATTAGGTGACCTCTAATTCATTTGAAACCATTACACAAACATTCTATGAGCCTTAAAAATCAGAATTGGACCAAGTATCCCCATGGTTTGGTTTGTGTAACAAGACTTTCTCACATGTGAACCAAAGTTACAACAAGTTGCAAAACTCATGATCATGCTTCCTACAACTTGCAGCCTTGGATGCTGAGCTTTGCTAGACCTCTCCCTCACCCTTGCTGCGCCAGCCCATGCCATGTACTTGCCTAGACCTTGAGCCATGCTTCTCTTACACATTATTTGACTTTTTGCAAAAGGTAACTTACCAATCAATAAAGGGCATGTCTTGTCAACTGACCAATGAGAGAGAGTTATGTGGACAATTTGCAAGCTAAACATAACACAAGGCAAGGCTGAAACATCCTCATTCCACACATTCACACAAACACTCCCAATTGCAACTTGTTTCGAATCTGATTCCACAGCTTGCAAACACTCAAACTATCTTCACCATTCAACTCACCTTGCTCCATAGACCACCCAGCACCAAGAACCCAAGCCTGAAACAACCAGAACACTCCACTGCCATTCCTTACCTCACTTTGCAGTTTCATTCGAATCTTTCTTCCTAGCTCACAAACAGCCAAACTAACACCACAGACCTTCTCAAAACATCATCAGGATCACAAACAACCCTTCACCATGACCCGAAAGTGCCTAAAACACCATTGCCATTTCTGATCAAGCTTGAGCAGAAGCTGTCGAATCTCATTATCCAGCCAACACAAACTTCTTTTGAGCATTCAAACATCTTCTGGGGACCAAGTGGAGTAGTTTGCACTGAAGGAAGTGGCCAGAAAGTCCTCAAACTGAAAGCTTCGAATCTCAGGTAGCCTGAAATTTATTTTTCCATAAATTGTTTTTCTTGTTACAAACTTGTTCTATGTGCTTCACTGATCATCCTGGTATCATTGGTTTTGAAAATGGCTTTGATTTGAGAGTTTAATTTGTCTCTGAAACCTGCGTGCCCTAGAACTTGTTCTCTTCGATTCAGTTTGTTTAGGAAGAATAAATTTGTTTTAGGATAGGGGTTTGATTCGTGAGGATGTGAGGAACATTTCCATGGTTTTAGATTTCATTTTAGTGACCTAGGGAAGGATTTGGAAGTTTTCAGGGGAGAAGGTCACCGGAGAAGACGACCGGAGCTCGTCTCCGGTGACCTGAAAGTGATTAGTCATTTAATTAGGGTTAGGGCAAGTTTTAAATATGAGCCACTGGATCTTGTTTCCCGCGTGTGAGTGTGTGGCTGAGATCATGCCATTTTCAATTAATCAGGATTAATTAATTCTAATTAGGTTTAATAAATTAATTAGTCAGGTTTGAATTATGACCATTGGATCTGGCGCGTGGTCAATGGTTTCCTTTCCAGATTGAATCCCAACCCTACATTGTGCATACTTCAGTTTAATTTATTTTTAATTCATTTTTATTTCAATTAACTTGCATATTTATTTTAAAATAGCAAAAAATACATAAAAATTATGAAACTTTTTCTTAAAAGTTTTATTAATTTTTAAGACCCAAAAATATTTTTATTTTATTTTTTACCATTAAAAAAGTATTTTTAAATATTTAAAAGATTATTTTTAATTGATTAATGGAAATTAATTTATTAAAAATACTTTTAGATATTTAAAAATTACAAAAAAATTCATGAAATGTTCTAAGACATTTAGAAACATTGTCCAACCTTCAAACCAAATTTCTTTTTTGATCTTGATGCATTTTAAGAATTTTTCATTGAATTAAATCATTTTTTATGCATTATTTTGATCATGGATTCAAAAATTCATTTCTGCCTATTGGAGAAGGTTGAGACATTGATTCTTCTTGCATTGTTTTGTGTTTGGCATGTAGTTTCTAGGGTAAAATGGCCATGATTTGATCTTGCATTTTCTATTTGTTTGGCATTTCTTTTGTTAAGAACCCTAAAAAACCCTAATAACTTGTAAAAATCATATCTTGAGATTGGTTGAGAGTTGAGAGTTCCCCTTTGGGTAGTGGTTCATTATAGGTTTAGGGTTTCTTTGGGTACCATTTTCCATTTTTTATCTTAGGATTTGTTTCTGTTTTGGGTTTTTGTTTGGTGTTTGATCCATGAACCCTAATTTGGGCTTTCTTTTGCATCCTTCTTGCATTTCCTTGCATAACTTGACTTGTCTTTGCATTTTGTGCATTCTTGTGATTCATTTGACATCTTAAGACATATAGGAAGCATGTTTGATCATTGCATCACATATTTGCCATGTCATTTGTCTTGTATGCTTCATAACTTTTCATGTTCATTCATGCTCCTTAACTTGCATCATTTGCATTCATAATCTTGTATGAACATCCCCATGCCTTGTCTCATGTTTGCAGCATCTCATAGCATCATTATCATCATCAACATGCTTCTGGTTTGGTATAGCATCATGTCATTTCATTACATTTAGCATTGCATTGCATTTCTTTCTAACATTTCAGGTGGTAAGTGAACTTGAGAAGTGAATTTGCCTTCACTTCTCATAACTTTTCTTTTCATCTCTCTTGCATCCATTGCTGCATTTCTATTTGTGTTTGAGATTGAGCTTGCTCATTCTTGTTCCTCCCACCTTCTTTCTTCAAGTGACTTGACTTCTTGAATGAAGCAAGTCACTTTGCTTCTCTTGATCTTATTCATCTGCTTCCTGGTGGCTCCTCTGAAGATTTGTTCTTGCAAACCTCACAAACCTTAGGATCATACAAGCATGACAATGAATTAGGGTTTTGATTAGTTCCCCCATAGTTTTACCTTTGTGTCTCTCTTTGGGTCCTCTCTTCTCACCTCATAATCAGGGACTAAACCCTAAAGGCTTTAAGGCTTTGTGATTAAGCTTATGCCTGCATCCTTCTCTTAGGATGGAGTGTATAACTTTAATCCTAAGTGTTAAACCCTTAATGTGTTTAGATCTCTTAATCAATCCACATAATAATCATCAAGACATTACACTTGTAACTTGGGCCTTGCATCAGGGTTCTAATTCTTCCTTAAGTGGTTAAGAAGGACTAACCCTAGTGTTAATGGACAAGTCCCCCTCAAGTTGTCTTACAAATCATAAAAAACACTTCATCATCATATCATTAACTACAATCCACTTAATAAAGGCTTTGTTTTGTCATGAGTTTAATCCCTAATTATGGATTAAGTTGAGGAGTTTTCCTCAGCTTAAACATTCTCATCTATCATCCTTCTTTTAGGATGGTGTAATGAGTCTGTTTAATCCCTGATTATGGCTTAACCTCATTACTCAACACTAAACAAAAAAAACCACAAAAACATCTAAATAATCACAAGTAGGTTAATGATCTTAATCCTACACCAAAGGTGATTAAGTGTGAGAATCTGACTTCACACTTAAGGTACCCTCATTACCCCTAATCAGAGGGAAGATGTGATGAGTTTACTAACCCATTGGTTTAGGCTTAAGCTCATTAACTTATGACAAATTCTCAAAAGCAATAAAAGACTGAAAATACAAAAACAAACAATAATCGTCTCCTCCGGGATTCTTTTCTCATCACCTTCACTCACAAACGAGAACTTGCTTCTTCCGTCTAATGCAAGACAGTTAGCACCTGAGCCAGACAGGTCTTACACTTGAGCATAGACAAGTAAGCATGTTCACCAGTCAATTCATCTTTCAGTCTCTTTGGGTCGAACTACGGTGTTCTGACTTCCTCATTGCACGAGAGGATACGTAGGCATAACTTAACAGTTATCGAACAAAAGTCTCTGTATATTCCCCCTCTTTCTAGCTTTATCCTTTGAGCCTCATGATCTTGAGCACATTCTCATTCCTGCACTGACACTTTCATATTTCACTTCACTTTTCTCTTACACTGACACCTGTACATCTCTTTCCAGCTATCTTATACACAAATTGCACTGACACTACCCCTTTAAAACACAAATCTTTTAAGCGTGGATCCCGTCGAGTACGGCGGACAATCTGGGTGCTAATACCTTCCCAGGTTGTAACCAACCCCCCTTTCTCAGTCTCTCTGGTTCGCAAACCGTCTTGTCCATCTTTTTCTAGGTCTATGCAGCATTGCCTTTCCTCCGGGATAAAAATGCCTAGCTGGCGACTCTATTCATCTCCAGTGAGTTCACGGCTGTGTGTTCTCACTGTTCCTTTCGCCGACCGTTCGCGTCTGTACCTTCATATGAACCCATTTTCATTTGTCGGGAGCGACAGCTTGGCGACTCTGCTGGGGACCCTTATACTGTAACCAGGGTTTCTGGTTCTTTTTGTGGGTTCCTCCTAGCGCTTGATTGATTTGTGTTTACTGGGGTGTTATGTGCTAATTGTGTTTGTATATTTTATTGCTTTATGTACAGTTGTTTTATTGCTTTCTTTACAGCTTTACATACATCATACTGTCATACTGTGCTGGTTGGATCTGTTTGTTTGCTTTGGTGGGTGGGTGTTTCATTGAGAGTTAAGGTCCTATACCTGGGACCTGAGTGACACCTAGGCTAGAGTGAATCATATTCTTTCCCATTCCATTTCGGTCTGGTGCGGGAATATGAAACACGGTTCAGATATGGGTTTCTTCTTGAGAACTCTGTGTTGCAGATTTCCTGCAATGCTAGGGCTATCTGGGAAGCCTGCTAAGTCTGGATGACCTTTTAGTATTGACCTTCAGAAACTGAGGTGAATTAGAGGAGGAATTGTTATGGTTATTGTAAACACTGTACCTCCGGGTTAGAAGTGTTTACACTTCTCATAACTGATCCAAGTCTGAGGATCCTTGTTTTAGATCATCACCTGTGAGGGGGTTGGGCTGTTTACAGGTTTGCAGGTACCTTGACCTCAGAATACCCTGTTACTTTGATTTGTTAAGAATACTCCATGTTGGATAGTTCTTGTGATTCTAAACCCTGGACATGTGGCTCTTTATTTGAGTCCCCCACCTTGGTTACTGGATTTATAGACCTCCATCTGGGATTCTTGAACACACATGGACTTATGTCAGGGCATTTTGATCAGATCCAGCCCAGTCACAAACCCTTGCATATCATCTGCATACATACTCATTGCATCATATTAACATTTGCTTATTTGTGTTTCAGGGTATCCACCTTCATCTGGTTTTGGTTTTGACCCCATCTGCTATATTGACCTATCTCCACCAGCACTTGCTTCAGCTTGTCAGCCATATACTTCAGTTACTTGCACTAGCCAGTCAGCGGCCCACTCCTCAGCATCTTCATCAGCACTTACTCCACTCAGTCTCAGCACTTATGGCTCCAAAGAAAAGCAACATCACCTATCATTTCTTCCAACCAGACTTATCAGATATCAGGAGGATCCAAACCCTGATCACTCCCGATCACATACCCTTGTTCAGGGAGAGTTATGGAGATATACTGGACATGGTTATGGATCTGGACCCTTCACAGAGGAGCCTCATCCACACCTGCATTCAGTTTTATGATCCTCCTTTGAGATGCTTCACCTTTCAAGACTTCCAGTTGGGGCCTTTATTAGAAGAATACTCATCTTTGATTGGTTTGCCTATCAAGAGAGAAATCCCTTTCAACCCTGAAATGGTCCCTCCCAGCAATGGAGAGATAGCAAAAGCTTTGCACCTGGAGCCTGTCCTAATTGAGCAGCATATGACCTCTAAAGCTGGGATCCCTGGATTTCATCTGGACTTCCTGATTTCTCAAGCTAGTCTAAAAGCCTCCCTGGGGGAGTGGAAAGCTGTTTGTGCTCTGCTGGCCTTGTGCATATATGGAATTGTGTTGTTTGCAGATGAGCCTCGATTCATTAGCAAAAATGCAATCCATTTGCTCATCCTGAAGAACCCAGTGCCAACTTTGCTAGGAGATCTCTATTACTCAGTACATCAGAGGAATGAGAAGCAGAGGGGAAGATTAGTGAGGATTTGTGCTCCATTATTTCATGCTTGGCTTCTTAAGCATCTACCCAGGACAGATGCATTTCTAAATCCTCATCAGCAAAGCAACTGGGCTAAGAGACTCACTGTCCTAACTTCAGCAGACATCAGATGGTGTACTCAAAGCACCAAGGGCAGAGATATAATCACCAGCTGTGGGCACTTTCCCAATGTGCCCTTAATAGGAGTTAAGGGAAGTATCAATTACAACCCTCTGCTGTTCAGAAGGCAATTAGGCTATGCACTGGTTCATACTCCTAGGGAACAAGACTTGGTTGAGACCCTCTACTGTGAGAACAAGATTAGTCTGGTAATTGTTAGGCAGGCTGCCTGGGCCTGGGATCATGTTCAAACCAAGGGAATCACCATTCTGGGTAAGTGCAATAATGTGGCATCAGCACAATATTATGAGTGGTCCCATGCTAGGGCCCAATTCTCTGGAATGCCCTTCACCATAGAAGACATGCCTGAGTCATCTTCAGCACCACCCCCTGCCACTATCAGTTTGGAAGAGTTTGAGAGCTTGAAGGAAAGAAATGAGAAGCTAACCCAGGCTTTGCAGAAGACCCTCCGGGAGAGGAGTGAAGGTGTGAGGGAGATTGAAAGATTGGAGAAGTTGAGGGTGGAACACTTGACTAAAATTGAGAAGTCTGGAGATTATATCAACAAGTCTAAAGCTGGTGAGCAGATTCTGAAGAATGCTTGTAAAGAAGCCCAGTTCCAGAGAGCAAGGACAGACTTGTACCTGAAAGAGAGTCAGGCCAGGTGGGTCCGGATCACTGAGGCCCGTACTCTAGAAGACAAGAGAGTCCAGGACAAGATGGAGCAGATGGAAAAAGCCCTGGCAGCAGCCCAGAAGGAAATATCAGAGCTAGAAATCAGAGCTGGAGTGAAGAGGTCTAAGGACCAAAGTCAGAACAAGAGATTGACTGCAGCTGTTGCAACAAGAAACCTTCTCATCAGAGGTCTCACGGAGCGTCCGGCTGATCCTGTGACCGAAGCACTTCTTAAGGAAGTTCGTGAGGATGAGTTTGGCCTTGGAGTTTGATCATTTGCTTGTTGTTATTCCTATTCTATGTACTTTTACCTTTTTGTGATGTATTTTGACCCCTTTAAGGGCTTGTGTTGTAAAATGAACAAGTTGTATTATTTCATCTTATGTAATATATTTGTGTTGGTTTCTATCTGGGTTCACTTCAAAAGCAACTTCAACAACATCATCTTTAAGGGTCTGGAAGGGTCAAAACTGAATGCCAAACCGGATACCTTGAGAGAAAATAAGCATAACTGCATTGCATACTAACCCTTTTGTTTGTTTTGTAGGTTTTTGTTTTGTTGTTACTAACCTCTGTTGTGAATCTCAGGAATTATTGCTCGCCGCCGGGTATTTCCCCTCAACAGGCCACACAGGTACCCAACTAGAAACAACCTTCCGGGAATTCAGATGGATCAGATGCAGCAGGACCTTACGGAGGTCAGAAACCAGATGGCCAACGAAAGGTTGGAGATGAGAACTCAGATAACACAGTTCATGGAAGTAATGAACAATTTAGCTCAAAGCCAGGAGAGGCTCAGAGCCTTGGTAGAAGGGAGGAATCAAGATGAGCCCCATGTGGGGACTGCCGGCACAAGTAACAATGAACGGGTGCAACCCCATGTTAACCCTCCTGTGTTTGGCCCACATCTACATCCTGAGATTAACATTCCTGCAAATGTTCAAGGAACAGCCACTGCAGCCAGAGTACTTCAAGAAGATCCTCAGGAGGACCAATTTACAGTAATGGGTGCTGGAGAGGAAACTTATGATAGACGATTGGAGGAAATAGCTGAGAAGTTGAGATCACTGGAGTCTCAAAATTCTTTGGGCTTCGACGTCATGGACATGGGTTTGGTAGACGGGGTCAGGATCCCCCATAAGTTCAAACCTCCTTGTTTCGAAAAGTATAATGGGACTTCATGCCCCCGGACTCATTTGCAATCATTTCTGGGAAGGCTGAAGGCCTATACAATGGATGAGAAACTTTGGATGTTCTACTTCGAAGACAGCTTGACTGGAGCATCAAGGGAATGGTATTCCCACTTGACAAGGGCAACTGTAAGATGCTGGAAGGACCTGGCAGAGGCCTTCATCAGACAGTATCAGTATAATCTAGACATGGCACCCAACAGGACTCTCCTGATGGGAATGTCACAGTCTTCGAGGGAGAGTTTCCGAGAATATGCTCAAAGGTGGAGGCAACTGGCTGCTGCTGTTCAACCACCCATGTCTGAACGGGAAATGGCAGACATGTTTATGAACACTCTCCAGGGAACGTATATTGACAGGTTGGCTGCTTTCTCTTCCACTAGCTTCGCAGATGTTGTTATAGCTGGGGAGAGAATTGAAAGCCTGTTAAAAATGGGTAAGATCTCAGACAACGGTGCAAGCTCGTCCAGTAGTACAAGAAAGCCTTTTGCAGGCCCGAGAAGAACTGGCGAGACTAATGCCATTCACACCAACAGGGGTAGGCCCCAATATGTTCAAAGGACAATAGCAGCAATCACCATTCCTGCTCCAGCTCATCCACAGCCAGTCTATCAACCTCCGCAACAAAACTTCCAACAACAACCTCAGTATCATCAGAATCAGTATCCTCCAAGAAACTTCAACAACAACACCAACAACAACAATCAACAGAGGCCATTCCAACAGAGGCCATCCCAAGCTAACCGAGTGATCGACCCGATCCCAATGCCGTATGCTGCCTTGTTGCCACAACTTCTGAAACTCAACCTAGTTGAGCTAAGAACGTTGGCACCTCCGGATCCCAATAGTCTACCAAGAAACTATGACTCCAACGCTAGGTGTGCTTTCCATTCAAACGCACCTGGTCACAGTACAGAAAAATGCAGGGCTCTGCATATGAAGGTACAAGACTTGGTAGACTCCAAGGCTCTGAATTTTGCACCGCCGCCCAATGTCAATAAAAACCCAATGCCAAACCATGGTGGTCCCCGAATTAATGCTATTGAAGAAGACCAACCGTCTTATTTAATAACCAGTGTGGATCAGATCAGGACACCATTGGTGGAAATCAAAGCTCAACTCCGTGAAAACCAAATATTTCCAGGGTGTGAACTAGGGTGTCCCTATTGTAATATTTCATGGAATTGGTGTGAGGACCTGAGGAATGGCATTGACAGCCTTATTAAGAGTGGCCTGCTACAGATCACTACATCATTCCCGACAAACCCAACAACTTCATCAGCAACGGTTCCAGAACCTCCTACAAATGCAGCAACTATTGTTCCCGACAATTCACCAGCAACACCGACAAGTACTTCATCTGTCCTCCCAAATGATCAGTTTTCAACAGTTTCTCCTGCTACAACTTCAGATTCATTCCATTTCGAATCTTCATCAACAGCAACAACAGTCCTTTCAACAGTACCTCCTACAACACCAGCAATCAATCATGAAGATGTCTCCACTGTTACCATATTCTACGATCCTGAAAATAATTCCGCCTACCATTCAGAAGGTGCTGCTCCCACCAGAGCACCAGTTACAATCTTTTATGATCCACAGACAATTACAGTCCCTTCAGCAGCAGCAATCAGTCCAGTCACTGTCACGGTGCCTGGACCAGTACCATATGAAAGCAATAGGGCCATCCCTTGGCACTATGGCTCTGACGTGTATTGCGAAGGAAAAAGAATCACTCTTGAAACATCAACACCTGCACCACAAGTAGATAATGTGGGGGGAGGCGGAGGCTTCACTCGAAGCGGACGTCTCTTCGCTTCACAAATTCAAAGACCTACTGCCGAAGCAGAAGCTGCTGCCAAGGCAAAAGGAAAGAGCCCGGTGCAGGAAGATCCAGCTGCCAAAGAAGCCTTGAAGACACCGTTCGATCAAGAAGTTGATGAGTTTATGAGAATCATCAAAAAGAGTGATTACAAAATTGTGGATCAACTTCACCAGACGCCATCCAAAATCTCTATCCTCTCACTGCTTATGTGCTCCGAAGCCCATCGGAATGCACTACTCAAGGTCTTGCACGCAGCTTACGTGCCTGAAGAGATTACTGTCAACCAGTTGGAGACCGTGGTTGGAAATGTAACTGCTAGCAATGGGCTAGGGTTTACCA
This sequence comes from Lathyrus aphaca, assembly GCA_963966055.1. NCBI lineage: Eukaryota > Viridiplantae > Streptophyta > Magnoliopsida > Fabales > Fabaceae > Lathyrus > Lathyrus aphaca. Next base: position 171,937,525 of record OZ014523.1, read on the forward strand.
ATTCTGACTTGACAGCGGATGGCCGTAACCACAACAAAGCCTTGCACATAACCATGGAATGCAAAGGAGCTGTCCTTTCTCATGTGCTGGTGGACACAGGTTCTTCCCTGAATGTCTTACCAAAGAAGGCTCTGGTGAAGTTAGAATATGATGGATTGGCATTGAGACCCAGCAACCTGGTGGTAAGAGCCTTTGATGGCTCTAAGAGATCGGTTCTGGGAGAGATTGAGCTACCTGTGACAATTGGCCCACAGACCTTTAAAACTATCTTTTATGTGATGGACATTCAGCCCGCCTACAGCTGTTTGTTAGGTAGACCCTGGATTCACGCCGCCGGCGCAATAACGTCTACCCTTCACCAAAAGTTAAAATTTGAGTGGGAAGGCCAAGTTGTCACAATCTGTGGAGAGGAGGACATTTTTGTCAGCCACCTGGCAACCTATAAGTACATTGAAATGGATGGGGAGATCCATGAAACAATGAGCCAGGGGTTTGAAGCTTTGAATGTGCATGAAGCATCTGCTGTGTCTGGTACTCCAATGTCATCATACCAACAAGCCCGGAAGGTTGTTGAAGAAGGAACTGCCCTAGGCTGGGGCAAGGTTTTAGCTATGGAGGAGAAGAAGGACAAATTTGGGTTGGGTTACAGACCAACTCAACATCAAGCAAAGGCTGCTGCAGAGCCAGGTTTTGTCAGTGGGGGAATGCTTACCCCCGATGCTATCAACTGTCTGGAAGACGAGCTGGAAGAGGAGCGCAACCTGGAAAGCTGGATTCGTCCAAAGATCCCGGGGAGCAGTGTCTCGAACTGGTCTTCCCAGGAAATTATAAGAGTTACTCATGCAGAGTAATTATTATTTCCTGTATTTTTATAAGCATGCATCAAAGTCTTGCATCTTGCCCAAGATGACAAGACTCATTTTGTAATCAGGGCCATATGTACTTTTGTGCAAACAAGATTAAATTAATGAAATATCAGACATCTTTTTGCAAACGAGTCTTTTCTTTTCTGCTCACTGTTTTTCCTTTTTTCTTTTTGTACAAAAATAAATGGCGGTGTTTTCAAAATGATAACTTCATTTCACTTTTTTCTAAAGCAAGATTAAAATCAATCACTAAAATGAACAAACTTAACCCTTGCAGAGAGTGCCTTCCCGACAGCACCGACAACAGCACGGCTATGACATCGTATGACTTTGACAATCCAATCAATCAAGCTGAAGAAGGGGTTGATGAAGAATATGAGCTTCCTGAAGAGCTAGCCAGGTTGTTGAGACAAGAGGAAAAGGTCATTACTCCTCACCAGGAGGAGATTGAAGTGATTAATCTTGGTACGGAGGAAGACGTGAAAGAAGTTAGAATCGGGGCCTGCCTGCAAGACTCAGTGAAGAGACGACTGATAGATCTGCTTCAAGAGTATGTTGATGTGTTTGCTTGGTCGTATCAAGACATGCCAGGGTTGGACACCGATATAGTTGTGCACAAGCTGCCTTTGAGGGAAGAATGCCCACCAGTGAAACAGAAGCTGCGCCGAACTCGCCCAGACATGGCTATGAAAATTAAGGAAGAGGTACAAAAGCAATGGGACGCCGGGTTCCTTGTTGTGACTAGCTATCCACCGTGGGTTGCTAATATAGTACCTGTGCCTAAGAAAGACGGCAAAGTAAGAATGTGTGTTGATTACCGGGATCTGAACAGAGCCAGCCCGAAAGATGATTTTCCATTACCTCACATTGACGTATTGGTAGATAATACGGCTCAGTTCTCGGTATTCTCCTTCATGGATGGTTTTTCAGGATACAACCAGATCAAAATGTCACCTGAAGACATGGAGAAGACAACATTCATCACACCCTGGGGCACGTTCTGCTACAAAGTAATGCCATTTGGGCTCAAGAATGCCGGTGCAACGTATCAACGGGCTATGGTAACATTATTCCACGATATGATCCACAAGGAAATAGAATGTTATGTGGATGATATGATCGCCAAGTCCCTTACAGAAGAAGATCACCTGGTGAATCTGCTGAAGTTGTTCAAGCGTCTGAGGAAGTATCAACTGAAGTTGAACCCCAACAAATGTACGTTCGGGGTACGATCCGGTAAGCTGCTGGGCTTTATTGTAAGCGAGAAAGGGATTGAAGTTGACCCTGATAAAGTCAAAGCTATTCAAGAAATGCCTGCGCCGAAAACTGAGAAAGAAGTTCGAGGGTTCTTAGGTCGATTGAACTACATTTCGCGGTTCATATCTCACCTCACAGCGACCTGTGAACCCTTGTTCAAGCTGTTAAGAAAAGAACAGACGGTCAGGTGGAACGAATATTGCCAGAAGGCTTTTGACAAGATCAAAGAGTACTTACAAGAACCTCCAATCCTCATGCCTCCAGTAGAAGGAAGACCTCTGATTATGTACTTGACAGTGTTAGAAGAGTCGATGGGGTGTGTGCTGGGCCAGCATGACGAGTCTGGTCGAAAAGAGTATGCAATATACTACCTAAGCAAAAAGTTTACCGACTGTGAACAGCGTTATTCACTGCTCGAGAAAACTTGTTGTGCTTTAGCGTGGGCTGCTCGCCGACTGAGACAGTATATGTTGACCCACACTACCTTATTAATCTCAAAAATGGATCCAGTTAAGTACATTTTCGAGAAGCCAGCGCTTACCGGACGGGTTGCAAGATGGCAAATGATCCTTACAGAATACGACATCCAGTACACATCTCAGAAAGCCATCAAGGGCAGTGTACTATCTGAATATCTTGCTGAGCAACCCATTGATGACTACCAGCCTATGAGGTTTGACTTCCCCGATGAGGACATCATGTTCATTAAAGCAAAAGATCACGAAGAGCCTATTCACACTGAAGGGCCCGACCCGGAGGAAGAATGGACTATGATGTTTGATGGGGCTGTTAACATGAACGGTCGTGGTGTTGGCGCAGTACTCATTACACCTAAAGGAGTTCACATGCCTTTCTCGGCAAAACTCACTTTCAACTGCACTAACAACGAAGCTGAATACGAAGCTTGCATTATGGGTCTTGAGGAAGCCATTGACCTCAGGATCAAGACATTGACCGTATTCGGAGATTCAGCTTTGGTAGTCAATCAAACCAATGGAAAATGGTACACCCACCAGGATCATCTGATACCATACAGGGATTATACAAGGAGGTTACTGACTTTCTTTACAACAGTCAAGCTTGAGTATATCCCTCGAGACGAGAATCAGTTTGCAGATGCTCTTGCTACCATTTCATCCATGATCAAAGTTCAAACGGCTAACTTTGTACCCCAGATTTCAGTGTCTAGACTTGATAGACCAGCATATGTGTTCGCAGCAGAAGTTGTCAAAGATAATAAGCCTTGGTTCCATGACATTAAAAGCTTCTTGGAGGATCAAGCATACCCACCTGGGGCATCTTCCAATGATAAGAAGACTTTAAGAAGGCTTGCCGGTAGTTTCTTCCTAAACACTGATGGGTCTTTATACAAGAGGAACTTTGATATGGTACTCCTCAGATGTGTTGACAAGACGGAAGCAGATTTGTTGATGCACGAAGTGCACGAAGGCTCTTTTGGTACCCATGCTGGGGGACATGCAATGGCTAAAAAGTTGTTAAGATCAGGCTATTATTGGATCACAATGGATGCAGACTGTTGTGCCTATGCCAGGAAATGCCACAAGTGCCAGATCTATGCAGACAAAGTGCATGTGCCTCCAAATCCTTTGAACATCATGTCTTCACCATGGCCTTTTGCTATGCGGGGCATTGATATGATTGGTAAGATTGAGCCGACTGCTTCAAATGGCCACAGATTCATCCTGGTCGCCATTGACTATTTCACTAAGTGGGTTGAAGCAGCCTCATATGCAAATGTTACAAGGCAAGTGGTAGCCCGATTTCTGAAAAGAGATATCATCTGTCGATATGGAGTGCCCGAGCGAATCATTACTGATAATGGTTCTAACTTAAATAACAAAATGATGGCAGAACTGTGCCGGGACTTCAAGATCCAACACCACAATTCTTCTCCTTACAGGCCAAAGATGAATGGCGCTGTTGAGGCAGCGAATAAGAATATTAAGAAGATTGTGCAGAAGATGGTAATCACATACAAAGACTGGCATGAAATGCTACCGTTTGCCTTACATGGTTACCGCACTTCAATCAGAACGTCCACTGGGGCAACACCGTATCAACTTGTGTATGGTATGGAGGCAGTCCTACCTGTTGAAGTTGAATTACCCTCTCTACGGGTATTGATGGATGTTAAACTGAGTGAAGCAGAATGGGTTCGGTCCCGATTCGAGCAACTGAGTCTGATCGAAGAGAAAAGATTAGCGGCAATCTGTCATGGGCAGTTGTATCAGAAAAGAATGAAGAAAGCCTTTGATCAGAAAGTCAGGCATCGAGAGTACCAAGTAGGGGATCTTGTGTTGAAAAGAATCCTCCCTCCCCATACAGACCACAGGGGCAAATGGACTCCAAATTATGAAGGACCATTTGTTGTAAAGAAAGTTTTCTCTGGTGGAGCGCTGATGCTCAGCACCATGGATGGTGAAGATTTCCCGTCCTCTGTGAATTCAGATGCAGTTAAAAAATACTTCGCATAAAATGACCCGCTGGACATAAAAACAGAATGTAAGTCCAGGCAAAAAATAGGGCATCCCGGCGAGTCAAAAACAGAATCAAAGACTCGGGCAAAAATAAGGGAAATAAATGAAAAAATGTACACCCGCTGAGTTGAAAAGCCGCATTGGACAACTCAGGCAAAAATGGGTATCCCGATGGATTGAAAACTCGAAAGGGCGATCCATGCAAAATAAGGGAATAAGCGAACAACTGCATTCTGAATTCGTCTGTATCACCTACAACTTGGTAAGCTCCGAAGGATCAAGCTTCAATCAGAATCAACTCTCTCCAGAAAGCAAGATGAGAAGAACGTCATTGTCATACGAGTCATAGCAGAAGAGTAAGCTCCTTGAAAGCGTCGTCAGCATCGCCAGCACTTTATTTCTCAATTTGTAACAATCTCCTCATTTCAGGAGATGTGTTTCTTTGACTGTATCTTGCCAATTCAGGGCATTTGAATTAATAAAATCAGATTTTTCAGTCATGTTTCGTTTTTACTCTTATATTTTGCAAAGAATTGTCTGATATCTCTGAAAATACAATTGCATAAGTACAGATGCTTTTCTCTAAAAAAATAAAATAAAACACATGCTTGCAGGGAATATACTTACTCGTGAGAATGCTTAACTCCTTTGACGGAATTCAGTGAAGGATACCTCGGGACCTTTTGTGCGTTTCTTTATCTTTGCAGGATTGCAGGTATCCAGAACGCAACCTGGGGCATGCAAGTTACGTTTCAGCAAGCTGGCAAATCATTATCAACTCGGTCTATCTTCCACGTGGCACTGGAGAGTGCCCACTTCCCCAGCAAAGTTGCCAAATCGACATACACTCAATCTCGGCATCCAAAATGCTCTATCCCCAGCTGAGTTGCCTCTTGTTGCTCTCCCCAGCTGAGTTGCCTCTCATAATTCCCCAGCCAAGTTGCCGTGTCATCCTCAGCTGAATACGGGAGTCAGGAAATCATCTCCCCACAGAGTTCCAGCCTCTATCCAGAAGAGCAACGCATGAAGAGATCACAACAGAGTGAAGAAAGCTTCTACAAACCCCAGCTGGGTCCCATTATAAGGATATGTCAATCAGTGACCTATATCCCCAAGCAGATACATCATTAGATCTACCAATGATCTCATCCCCAGCTGGGATGTTCACTTCAAGCAGATCAACCAGAGATCTTCGCGGCAACGGGATCCGAGTCCCGGATCAGTGCCTCTTTGCATAATCATAGCATTCGCATCATACTATCCCCTCAGAGCGTAGCATTCCGTCTAATACGGAGCATTACGGCAAAAATCAAATGCATAGCATAATCATAAGTCATGTTGTGAATTGAACACTTGTGAATAATAAACTGTTCATCATCATTGTACAAAAATCCCCACCAGGGTCCCAGCAAAAGCAGTTGCCTCTCCAATCACAAACACCAATATATACACTTTTGGGCACCCGTCCGTGTCAAATCACCAGCAGAAAGCCAAAGACATCCTCTTTGCACTCACACTTTCTTGACACCCGTCCGTGTCATATCCCCAGCGCGTTCGCTTACACTTTTACAACCCATACACTTGTTAATATTATACTTTTCTCTCTTGACACTCGTCCGTGTCACTATCCCCAACAGATAAACACTTATATACATACTCACTACTCATGGTACACTTATACAGATACTCGTCCGTATCTTGTATACATCATCACTCATATCCCCACAGATTCGACAGTAGTCCTTGTTCTTTGTTAACCAGTTGGTACTCGTCCGTATCATCATCTCAGAACATTGCGTCTAGTGTTTGTTTCTACATGATACTCGTCCGTATCATAGTCTTAAGGATGCTCGTCCGCATCTTTAATCCATACACCGTGTCAAACACTTGTGTCTTCTTGAACATAGATACTCGTCCGTGTCTACTATTCCCCAGAAGGATTCCTTCAGATTCAACACTCGTCCGTGTTCCTTGTTAACCAGTTGATACTCGTCCGTATCATCATCTCTGAACATGTGTCAGTTTGTTTCTACCTGATACTCGTCCGTATCATAGTCTTAAGGATGCTCGTCCGCATCTTTAATCTATACACAATACCAAACGCTTATACTTTCTTTTCTTGGTTGTGAACGCTCGTCCGTGTTCACTATGTCCCCAGTAGATCACCAACAAAGCTTTTTCTTTTATCTGACACTCGTCCTGTGTCATGATAACCCTGAGAGCAGCCGTACCCTGCTGAGTGGTCGTCCTCCACTTCTTGATGGTCGTCCTCCATCATGCTCATCCGATGGTCGTCCCCATCGTTGATTTTTAGCAGCCGTCCCCTGCTAGGTGGTCGTCCTCCACCTTTTGATGATCGTCCTTCATCACTTTATCCAATGGCCGTCCCCATTGTTGATTTTGGTTATCTGGCATTCGTCCTATGTCATGAGAAACCTCGAGAGCAGCCGTACCCTGCTGAGTGGTCGTCCTCCACTTCTTGATGGTCGTCCTCCATCATGCTCGTCCGATGGCCGTCCCCATCGTTGACCTTTTCTATCCGATGGCCGTCCCCATCGTTGATATTTTCGGCAGCCGTACCCTGCTAGGTGGTCGTCCTCCACCTTTGATGGCCGTCCCCATCATATTTCTTTTATTCCCAACAGAGCAGCCGTCCCCTGCCAGGTGATCGTCCTTCACCTTTGATGGCCGTCCCCCATCATCTGTTTATTTCATTTATTCTTTAACCCGATGGCCGTCCCCGTCGTGGTCCCTTTTCCTTTCAGTTTAGCCCGATGGCCGTCCCCATCAGTGGTTACTTTACCTTTCTGAACTTGATGGCCGTCCCCGTCATGTTTCATCAATCCCCCAGAAAATTTTACAGCTTTATCTTGATGGCCGTCCCCATCACGATTTTACTTTTCCCAGCTAGTCGGTCGTCCCCGTCTTGGCTTTACCTTTTATCCCCAGCATGTCGGCCGTCCCCGTCATTGCTATTTACCCAGCAGTCGTCCTCTGCTCGACGGTCGTCCTCCGTTGCCCACACTTTACAATATACTTTATTTTTCTTGTACAATCTATATCCCTTTTCTTCTTCATTCTGTGAGTGCAAATTTTGGACTGTCTTTGGTATTCAACCACAAGTTATCTTGTTTGCCTGTTAAGCCGTTGCTTACATCCTGCACAGCTAACTCATGTTTGAATAGGGGCAGCTGTAAACACCCCAAATTTTCCCTCACCCATTCACACCATGGCTTGTGATCATCTCACATGCATAAGCACAATCATATCATCTCATATCTCCTTTTTGATTCACTGCACTGGTTCTGAGTCATTTGCATCTAGGGTTTGTGATCTGAGCAATCCCAAAGCTTCTTGAGCCATTCCAAAGGCCACCAATCAACTCAAAGGGGCCCATGTGTATTCTTATGTCATATTCCATCTCCTCAAAGCCAAAATTGCAGAGGAATCACAAGAACTAGGGTTTGAGTGGATGCAGAGCCAGGATGAACTGCACAGTTAACCTAAAATTAGGGTTTTGGTTTCAGAGGCCATAACTCCAAATTTTTTGGTCATTCTTGTTTCCATTGATCTCTATATGGTATAGGGAGTATGCATATCAATTTTCATGAAGAAATTCCATGGGGAAGTCATCTGATCAAAGGTTGACTTTTCAGACAAGTCAGTGTAAAATCAGGGCATCTGAGGCCCCCAATGACCCAACCAATGGGTGATCTTCATCATTTGGAGTGTATATGATCTTTATTTGATCATGGAGGAAGTTTGAAGTTCATAAAAATCAAGAATTTAGGGTTTTTGCAAATGTTGACTTTTTGGGCATAGTTGACTTTTCAAGAATGCATCATTTTAGGTCATTTTTCAAGCTTTGATTCTTGATCCAAAAATGCTTCAAATGGAAAAACTTTGGTCATGAAAGTTGTAGATCTCATCTTTCCCTTTTCAAAAAGTACAAGAACATGATCAAACTCTTCTTGGATCAAAAGTTATGGCAAGGCAAAGTTGGCTAAAATCATTGATTTTTTTTAAGGCATGCCTCAAATGGAAATTTTGCAAAGTCATGAACCAATGCATTAGGTGACCTCTAATTCATTTGAAACCATTACACAAACATTCTATGAGCCTTAAAAATCAGAATTGGACCAAGTATCCCCATGGTTTGGTTTGTGTAACAAGACTTTCTCACATGTGAACCAAAGTTACAACAAGTTGCAAAACTCATGATCATGCTTCCTACAACTTGCAGCCTTGGATGCTGAGCTTTGCTAGACCTCTCCCTCACCCTTGCTGCGCCAGCCCATGCCATGTACTTGCCTAGACCTTGAGCCATGCTTCTCTTACACATTATTTGACTTTTTGCAAAAGGTAACTTACCAATCAATAAAGGGCATGTCTTGTCAACTGACCAATGAGAGAGAGTTATGTGGACAATTTGCAAGCTAAACATAACACAAGGCAAGGCTGAAACATCCTCATTCCACACATTCACACAAACACTCCCAATTGCAACTTGTTTCGAATCTGATTCCACAGCTTGCAAACACTCAAACTATCTTCACCATTCAACTCACCTTGCTCCATAGACCACCCAGCACCAAGAACCCAAGCCTGAAACAACCAGAACACTCCACTGCCATTCCTTACCTCACTTTGCAGTTTCATTCGAATCTTTCTTCCTAGCTCACAAACAGCCAAACTAACACCACAGACCTTCTCAAAACATCATCAGGATCACAAACAACCCTTCACCATGACCTGAAAGTGCCTAAAACACCATTGCCATTTCTGATCAAGCTTGAGCAGAAGCTGTCGAATCTCATTATCCAGCCAACACAAACTTCTTTTGAGCATTCAAACATCTTCTGGGGACCAAGTGGAGTAGTTTGCACTGAAGGATGTGGCCAGAAAGTCCTCAAACTGAAAGCTTCGAATCTCAGGTAGCCTGAAATTTATTTTTCCAGAAATTGTTTTTCTTGTTACAAACTTGTTCTATGTGCTTCACTGATCATCCTGGTATCATTGGTTTTGAAAATGGCTTTGATTTGAGAGTTTAATTTGTCTCTGAAACCTGCGTGCCCTAGAACTTGTTCTCTTCGATTCAGTTTGTTTAGGAAGAATAAATTTGTTTTAGGATAGGGGTTTGATTCGTGAGGATGTGAGGAACATTTCCATGGTTTTAGATTTCATTTTAGTGACCTAGGGAAGGATTTGGAAGTTTTCAGGGGAGAAGGTCACCGGAGAAGACGACCGGAGCTCGTCTCCGGTGACCTGAAAGTGATTAGTCATTTAATTAGGGTTAGGGCAAGTTTTAAATATGAGCCACTGGATCTTGTTTCCCGCGTGTGAGTGTGTGGCTGAGATCATGCCATTTTCAATTAATCAGGATTAATTAATTCTAATTAGGTTTAATAAATTAATTAGTCAGGTTTGAATTATGACCATTGGATCTGGCGCGTGGTCAATGGTTTCCTTTCCAGATTGAATCCCAACCCTACATTGTGCATACTTCAGTTTAATTTATTTTTAATTCATTTTTATTTCAATTAACTTGCATATTTATTTTAAAATAGCAAAAAATACATAAAAATTATGAAACTTTTTCTTAAAAGTTTTATTAATTTTTAAGACCCAAAAATATTTTTATTTTATTTTTTACCATTAAAAAAGTATTTTTAAATATTTAAAAGATTATTTTTAATTGATTAATGGAAATTAATTTATTAAAAATACTTTTAGATATTTAAAAATTACAAAAAAATTCATGAAATGTTCTAAGACATTTAGAAACATTGTCCAACCTTCAAACCAAATTTCTTTTTTGATCTTGATGCATTTTAAGAATTTTTCATTGAATTAAATCATTTTTTATGCATTATTTTGATCATGGATTCAAAAATTCATTTCTGCCTATTGGAGAAGGTTGAGACATTGATTCTTCTTGCATTGTTTTGTGTTTGGCATGTAGTTTCTAGGGTAAAATGGCCATGATTTGATCTTGCATTTTCTATTTTTTTGGCATTTCTTTTGTTAAGAACCCTAAAAAACCCTAATAACTTGTAAAAATCATATCTTGAGATTGGTTGAGAGTTGAGAGTTCCCCTTTGGGTAGTGGTTCATTATAGGTTTAGGGTTTCTTTGGGTACCATTTTCCATTTTTTATCTTAGGATTTGTTTCTGTTTTGGGTTTTTGTTTGGTGTTTGATCCATGAACCCTAATTTGGGCTTTCTTTTGCATCCTTCTTGCATTTCCTTGCATAACTTGACTTGTCTTTGCATTTTGTGCATTCTTGTTATTCATTTGACATCTTAAGACATATAGGAAGCATGTTTGATCATTGCATCACATATTTGCCATGTCATTTGTCTTGTATGCTTCATAACTTTTCATGTTCATTCATGCTCCTTAACTTGCATCATTTGCATTCATAATCTTGTATGAACATCCCCATGCCTTGTATCATGTTTGCAGCATCTCATAGCATCATTATCATCATCAACATGCTTCTGGTTTGGTATAGCATCATGTCATTTCATTACATTTAGCATTGCATTGCATTTCTTTCTAACATTTCAGGTGGTAAGTGAACTTGAGAAGTGAATTTGCCTTCACTTCTCATAACTTTTCTTTTCATCTCTCTTGCATCCATTGCTGCATTTCTATTTGTGTTTGAGATTGAGCTTGCTCATTCTTGTTCCTCCCACCTTCTTTCTTCAAGTGACTTGACTTCTTGAATGAAGCAAGTCACTTTGCTTCTCTTGATCTTATTCATCTGCTTCCTGGTGGCTCCTCTGAAGATTTGTTCTTGCAAACCTCACAAACCTTAGGATCATCCAAGCATGACAATGAATTAGGGTTTTGATTAGTTCCCCCATAGTTTTACCTTTGTGTCTCTCTTTGGGTCCTCTCTTCTCACCTCATAATCAGGGACTAAACCCTAAAGGCTTTAAGGCTTTGTGATTAAGCTTATGCCTGCATCCTTCTCTTAGGATGGAGTGTATAACTTTAATCCTAAGTGTTAAACCCTTAATGTGTTTAGATCTCTTAATCAATCCACATAATAATCATCAAGACATTACACTTGTAACTTGGGCCTTGCATCAGGGTTCTAATTCTTCCTTAAGTGGTTAAGAAGGACTAACCCTAGTGTTAATGGACAAGTCCCCCTCAAGTTGTCTTACAAATCATAAAAAACACTTCATCATCATATCATTAACTACAATCCACTTAATAAAGGCTTTGTTTTGTCATGAGTTTAATCCCTAATTATGGATTAAGTTGAGGAGTTTTCCTCAGCTTAAACATTCTCATCTATCATCCTTCTTTTAGGATGGTGTAATGAGTCTGTTTAATCCCTGATTATGGCTTAACCTCATTACTCAACACTAAACAAAAAAACCACAAAAACATCTAAATAATCACAAGTAGGTTAATGATCTTAATCCTACACCAAAGGTGATTAAGTGTGAGAATCTGACTTCACACTTAAGGTACCCTCATTACCCCTAATCAGAGGGAAGATGTGATGAGTTTACTAACCCATTGGTTTAGGCTTAAGCTCATTAACTTATGACAAATTCTCAAAAGCAATAAAAGACTGAAAATACAAAAACAAACAATAATCGTCTCCTCCGGGATTCTTTTCTCATCACCTTCACTCACAAACGAGAACTTGCTTCTTCCGTCTAATGCAAGACAGTTAGCACCTGAGCCAGACAGGTCTTACACTTGAGCATAGACAAGTAAGCATGTTCACCAGTCAATTCATCTTTCAGTCTCTTTGGGTCGAACTACGGTGTTCTGACTTCCTCATTGCACGAGAGGATACGTAGGCATAACTTAACAGTTATCGAACAAAAGTCTCTGTATATTCCCCCTCTTTCTAGCTTTATCCTTTGAGCCTCATGATCTTGAGCACATTCTCATTCCTGCACTGACACTTTCATATTTCACTTCACTTTTCTCTTACACTGACACCTGTACATCTCTTTCCAGCTATCTTATACACAAATTGCACTGACACTACCCCTTTAAAACACAAATCTTTTAAGCGTGGATCCCGTCGAGTACGGCGGACAATCTGGGTGCTAATACCTTCCCAGGTTGTAACCAACCCCCCTTTCTCAGTCTCTCTGGTTCGCAAACCGTCTTGTCCATCTTTTTCTAGGTCTATGCAATATTGCCTTTCCTCCGGGATAAAAATGCCTAGCTGGCGACTCTATTCATCTCCAGTGAGTTCACGGCTGTGTGTTCTCACTGTTCCTTTCGCCGACCGTTCGCGTCTGTACCTTCATATGAACCCATTTTCATTTGTCGGGAGCGACACCTGGTTGCAGTATAAGGGTCCCCAGCAGAGTCGCCAAGCTGTCGCTCCCGATAAATGGGAATGGCCCAGATAAAGGTACAGACGCGAACGATCGGCGAGAGGGACAATGAGAACACACAGCCGTGAACTCACTAGAGATGAATAGAGTCGCCAGCTAGGCATTTTTATCCCGGAGGAAAGGTAATGCTGCATAGACCTAGAAAAAAAAATGGATAAGACGGTTGCAAACCAGAGAGACTGAGAAAGGGGGTTGGTTACAACCTGGGAAGGTATTAGCACCCAGATTGTCCGTCGTACTCGACGGGATCCACGCTTAAAAAGATTTGTGTTTTAAAGGGGTAGTGTCAGTGCAATCTGTGTATAAAGAGCTGGAAAGATGATGTACAGGTGTCAGTGTAAAGAAAGAATGTGAAGTGTATAAATGTACAGTGTCAGTGTAAGGATAAGAGTATGCTCAAGATCATGAGGCTAAAAGAATGAAGCTGAAAGAGGGGGAATATACAGAGACTTTTGTTCGATAACTGTTAAGTTATGCCTACGTATCATCTCGTGCAATGAGGAAGTCAGAACACCGTAGTTCGACCCAAAGAGACTGAAAGATGAATTGACTTGTGAACTGCTTACTTGTCTATGCTCAAGTGTATGACCTGTCTGGCTCAGGTGCAAACTGTCTTGCATTAGACGGAAGAAGCAAATTCTCGGTTGTGAGTGAATGAGATGAGAAAAGAATCCCGGAGGAGACGATTATTGTTTGTTTTTGTGTTTTCAGTCTTTTATTGCTTTTGAAAGTTTGTCATAAGTTAATGAGCTTAAGCCTAAACCAATGGATTTAGTAAACTCATCACATCTTCCCTCTGATTAGGGGTAATGAGAATACCTTAAGTGTGAAGTCAGATTCTCACACTTAATCACCTTGGTGTAGGATTAAGATCATTAACCTACTTGTGGTTATTTAGATGTTTTTGGTGTTTTTGTTTAGTGTTGAGTAATGAGATTAAGCCATAATCAGGGATTAAACAGACTCATTACACCATCCTAATAGAAGGATAATCGATGAGAATGTTTAAGCTGAGGAAAGCTCCTCAACTTAATCCATGATTATGGATTAAACTCATGACAAAACAAGCCTTTGATTAAGTGGATTTTATTTAATGATATGATGAAGAAGTTATTTTTATGATTTGTAAGACAACTTGAGGGGGACTTGTCCATTAACATTAGGGTTAGTCCTTCTTAACCAATTAAGGAAGAATTAGAACCCTAATGCAAGGCCCAAGTTACAAGTGTGATGTCTTGATACTTATTAAGTGAATTGATTAAGAGATTTAAACACATTAAGGGTTTAACACTTAGGATTAAAGTTATACACTCCATCCTAAGAGAAGGATGCAGGCATAAGCTTAATCACAAAGCCTTAAAGCCTTTAGGGTTTAGTCCCTGATTATGAGATGAGAAGAGAAGACTCAAAAGAGACACAAAGGTAAAACTAAGAGGGGAGACTAATCAAAACCCTAATCATTGTCATGCTTGGTTGTTCCTAAGTTTTGTGAGATTTTCAAGAGAAATCTTCAATGGAACCACCAGGAAGCAGATGAAAGGATCAAGAGAAGCAAAGTGACTTGCTTCATTCAAGAAGACAAGTCACTTGAAGAAAGAAAGTAAGAAGAAGAAGAATGAGAAAGCTCAATCTCAAACATAAATAAAATGCAGCAATGGATGCAAGAGAGATGAAAAGAAAAGTCATGAGAAGTGAAGGCAAATTCACTTCTCAAATCACTTACCACCTGAAATGTTTAGAGAAAGAAATGCAATGCAATGCAAAATGGGATGAGATGACATGATGAGAAACAAAACCAGAAGCATGTTGATGATGATAATGATGCTATGGAGTGCTATAAACATGAAACAAAGCATGAGGATGATCACAGGAACAAATGGATGCAAGAGAAGCAAGTTTAGAACCATGATCATACATGAAAAGTTATGAAGCATACAAGGCATACAACATGGCAAATACATGATGCAATGATCAAACATGCTTTCTATATGTCTTATGATGTCAAATTAATCACATGGATGTTTGAAATGTCAAGGCAAGTCATGTAATGCAAGAGAATGCAAGATGGATGCATATGAAAGCCCAAATTAGGGTTTATGGATCACACAACAAACAAAAACCAAAAACAGAAGCAAACCCTAAGATAAAAAATGGAAAATGCCACACAAGGAATCCCTAAACCTATAATAAACCAATGTCCAAAGGGGAGGTCTCAACTCTCAACCAATCTCAAGTTATGATTTTTCTAATTTATTAGGGTTTTTAGGGCTCCTAAACAAAAGAAATGCCAAACAAATTGAAAATGAGGAATCAAATCATGGCCATTTTATCTCAAAAACTATATGCTAAACACAATGCAATGCAAGAAGAATCAATGTCCAACTCTTAATAGATAGGAAGAAATGTTTTTTTGAACTTTGGATCAAATTAATGCATAAAAATGATTTTTATTCAATGAAAAATTCTCAAAATGCATCAAGATCCAAAAAGAAATTTGGTTTGAAGGTTGGACAATGTTTCTAAATTTCTTAGAACATTTCATGAATTTTTTGGTGATTTTTAAATACCTAAAAGTATTTTTAATAAATTAATTTCCATTAATCAATTAAAAATAATCTTTTAAATATTTAAAAATACTTTTTTAATGATAAAAATAAAAACAAAAATATTTTTGTGTCATAAAAATTAATAAAACTTATGAGAAAAAGTTTCATAATTTTTACACATTTTTTACTATTTTAAATAAATTGTGCAAGTTAAATGAAATAAATGAAAAATAAAAACAAATAAAAGGAGAAGTAATCAGATCTGATGGATGAGATTTGAACTGGGCTTGGGACAGTTGACTGGCGCGCAGATCCAAGGGTCCTGGTTGACTCTGATTTTAATTATGATTTATGAAATAATTAAATGAGTTAATGGTGATTAGGGTTAATTGGGTGAATCCAAGCCACACACACGCGCGGGAGGTTAACGTTTTCAACGCATCCAACGTCCAAGATTCAAACAAACACTAATGACTGTAATTAGGGCAAAACAAATTCAGGTGACCGGAGGGGAGCTCCGGTCATCTTCCCCGGCGACCCCAAAACCCTAAAACATGATTCAGACCACCCCAAGCCAAATTAAACGCCCAGAAACAATCCTCACACTTCTAGCAACTCAAATCAACAATCAAACATCATTTAACTAGCAAGAACAAGCTGAATCGAAACAAAACAAAAATGGGGCCAAACTTTCAGACACTCACAAAATACTCATTTTTTCACCATTTTCGATTCTAAACACATCACAATGATCCTTAAAGCATGTACTTTCAGTTTATAACAAAAAATCAAAGCTTTATGAGAATGTGTTCTTGGCCATACCTGAGATGGAGACTCCTGTTTCTGGACTTTCAGAGCTGTTCTTTGGTGCAAGCTAGCTCCACTGACTCCCCTGGTGCTAATGGCAAGCTTGGAATGAGCTTTAGCAAGCTATTTCAAGAGGTACCAAACTGATATAGCAGAAAATGAGCTTTGTGTACAGGCTGTTTCAGATCAAGGTGATGGGTGGTTTTGACTCCTTTTGATGTGCTTGATTTGTTGGTGAAAAGAGCTTGGATGTTTGATGGCTGAGGAAGTTGATTCGAAGAGAAATGCAGGCTGAGGTGAGAAATGGCAATGGAGTGTTCTTGCTCAAATCAGGCCTGACTCTTGGTGGTTTCTACTCAACAAGGCAGGGTGAGATGATTGGAGGAATTTGTTTGAGTGTTTGTAGTTTGTGGAGGCAGATTCGAAGCAATTTGCAAAATGGGGTGTGTTTGTGTATGTGATGCTTGAGAGAGTTTCAGCCTTGCTTGGGGTTATGTTTAGCTTGCAAATGGAAAGTATAAACAATTCTAATTGGCCAGATGATGTGACATGGCCTGCTGTGATAGGTAAGTCACCTTTTGCAAAATGTCAATTTCTTTGTAAGAGAGGCATGGGCTAAGTTATAGCTAGTACAAGGCATGGTTCTGGTGCAGCAAGATGGGGTGAAAGGGCTAGCAAGGTGCAACATCCAATGCATCAAGTTGGTGAAGTGTGATGAGTGTTTTTGCAAGTTGTCACTTTTTGAAACTTTATGAAAAATGCCTTGTTACACAAACCATAAACATGTAATCTTTGGTCCAATTCTGAATTTTAGGACATATTGAATGTTTGCATACTGGTTTGAAGTGAATTAGAAGTTACAATTGGCTTTGGTTCATGATTTTGCAAAATTCTCATTTGAAGCATGCCTTGAAAATCAATGATTTTTGCCAACTTTGTCACACCATAACTTTTGATCCAAGAAGAATTTGATCATGTTCTTGTACTTTTTGAAAAGGGAAAGATGTAATCTACAACTTTCATGACCAAAGTTTTTCCATTTGAAGCATTTTTGGATCAAGAATCAAGGCTTGAAAAATGACCTAAAATGAAGCATTCTTGAAAAGTCAACTATGCCCAAAAAGTCAACATTTGCAAAAACCCTAAATTCTTGATTTTTGTGAACTTCAACCTTCTTCCATGATCAAATAAAGATCATATACACTCAAAATGATGAAGATCACCCATTGGTTGGGTCATTGGGGGCCTCAGATGCCCTGATTTTGCACTGACTTGTCCAGAAAGTCAACCCTTGATCAGATGACTTCCCCATGGAATTTCTTCATGAAAATTGATATGCATACTCCTTATACCATATAGAGACCAATGGAAACAAGAATGACCAAAAAATTGGGTGTTATGGCCTCTGAAACCAAAACCCTAATTTTAGGTCAACTATGCAGTCAAATCTGGCTCTGCATCCATTCAAACCCTAGTTCTAGTGATTCTTTTGAAATCTTGACCTTGAGAGGATGTAATATGATAGATGAACACACATGGATCCCCTTGAAGTGATTGGTGACCTTTGGAGTGGCTCAAGATGCCCTTGGATTGCTCAGATCACAAACCCTAGATGCAGATGACTTAGAAACTATGCAGTGAATCAAAATTGTGATATGAGATGATATGATTGAATCTATGCACATGAAATGATCACAAGCCATGGTGTGAATGGGTGAGGGCAAATTTGGGGTGTTTACAACGTACATTCTGTTTTTATGTCCAGCTGGTCATTTTATGCAAAGTATTTTTTAACTGCATCTGAATTCACAGGGGATAAGAAATCCTCGCCGTCCATAGTAGTGAGCATCAGTGCTCCACCAGAGAAGACTTTCTTTACTATGAATGGTCCTTCGTAGTTTGGCGTCCATTTACCCCTGTGGTCTGTATGAGGAGGAAGAAGTCTTTTCAGCACAAGCTCTCCCACTTGGTATTCCCGAAGCCTGACTTTCTAATCGAAGGCTTTCTTCATCCACTTTTGATATAATTGCCCATGACAGATGGCAGCTAGCCTTTTCTCCTCGATCAGATTCAGTTGATTGTACCGAGACCGGACCCATTATGCTTCATCCAGTTTCACATCCATCAATACCCATAAGGAGGGTAGCTCAACTTCAACAGGTAGGACAACTTCCATACCGTATACAAGCTGATAAGGCGTTGCCCCAGTAGATGTTGTGATTGAGGTTTGGTATCAATGCAAAGCAAATGGTAGCATTTCATGCCAGTCTTTATAAGTAACCACCATCTTCTGCACAATCTTCTTGATATTCTTGTTAGCTGCCTTAACAGCGCCGTTCATCATTGTCCTGTAAGGAGAAGAGTTGAGATGTTGAATTTTGAAGTCCCGACACAGTTCTGCCATCATTTTGTTGTTCAAATTGGAACCATTATCAGTAATGATTCGCTCGGGAACTCCATATCAACAAATGATGTCTCTTTTCAGAAATCTAGCCACTACTTGTCTGGTGACGTTTGCATACGAAGCTGCTTCAACCCATTTGGTGAAGTAATCAATGGCTACTAGGATAAATATGTGGCCATTTGAAGCATTCGGTTCAATCTTTCCAATCATGTCAATGCCCCACATGGAAAAAGGCCAAGGTGAAGACATTACGTTCAACGGATTTGGAGGTACATGCACTTTATCTACGTAGATCTGGCACTTGTGGCATTTTCTGGCATAGTCACAATAGTCGGCATCCATTGTGATCCAGTAGTAACCTGACCTTAATAATTTCTTTGCCATTGCATGCCCTCCAGCATGGGTAACAAAAGAACCTTCATGCACCTTGTACATCAGCAGGTCTGCTTCCTTCTTGTCAACACATCTGAGCAGGACCATGTCGAAGTTTCGCTTGTATAATGAGCCATCAGTATTGAGGTGATGCCTTAGGTGGGTACGTCTGATCCTCTAAGAAGCATTTGATGTCATGGTACCAAGGCTTGTTGTCACTAGCAGTGTCCACAGAGAATACGTATGTCGGTCAGTCCAGTCTGGATACCAAAATCCGAGGCACATAATTGACAGCTTGAACTTTGATCATGGATGAAATGGTAGCCAAAGCGTCTGCAAACTGATTCTCATCTCGATGGATGTATTCAAGATTAATTGTTGTGAAGAAGGTCAACAATCTCCTCGTATAGTCACGATATGGAATCAGATGCTCCTGATGGGTGTACCATTTGCCGTTGGTCTGGTTGATTACCAAAGTTGAATCTCTGAATACATTCAAAGTTTTGATCTTGAGGTCAATAGCTTCCTCAAGACCCATGATACAAGCTTCATATTCTGCTTCGTTGTTAGTGCAAGCAAAGGTGAGTTTTGCGGAGAAAGGCATATGAACTCCTTTAGGTGTAATGAGCACTGCACCAACTCCACGACCATTCATATTGACAGCCCCGTCAAACATCATAGTCCATTCTTCTTCTGGGTCAGGCCCTTCAGTGTGAACTGACTCTTCACAATCTTTTGCTTTTAAGTACATGATGTCTTCATCAGGGAAGTCAAATCTCATGGGTTGGTAATCATCAATGGAGTGCTCAGCTAGATAATCAGACAATACACTGCCTTTGATGGATTTTTGAGATGTGTACTGAATGTCATACTCTGTCAGAATCATTTTCCATCTTGCAACCCTTCCAGTAAGTGTTGGATTCTCAAATATGTACTTGACGGGGTCAATTTTTGAGATCAACAAGGTAGTGTGAGTCAACATATACTGTCTTAGTCGGCGAGCAGCCCACGCTAAAGCACAACAGGTTTTCTCGAGCAGTGAATAACGTTGTTCACAGTCGGTAAACTTTTTCTTAGGCAGTATATTGCATACTCTTTTCGACCAGACTCGTCATGCTGGCCCAACACACACCTCATTGACCCTTCTAATACTGTCAGGTACATTATTAGAGGTCTTCCTTCAATTGGAGGCATGAGGATTGGAGGTTCTTATAGGTACTCCTTGATCTTGTCAAAAGCTTTCTAGCAATCGTTGTTCCACCTGACGGTCTGTTCCTTTCTTAATAGTTTGAATAGGGATTCACAGGTTGCAGTGAGGTGAGATATGAACCTTGATATGTAGTTCAATCTACCTAAGAATCCCCGAACTTCTTTTTCAGTCCTAGGTGCAGGCATCTCCTGAATGGCTTTGACTTTGTCAGGATCAACCTCAATTCCCTTTTCACTTACGATAAATCCCAACAATTTACCAGAATGTACCCCGAATGTGCATTTGTTTGGGTTTAATTTCAGCTGATACTTCCTCAGACGCTTGAATAACTTCAGCAGATTCACCAAATGGTCTTCTTCAGTAAGGGACTTGGCAATCATATCATCCACATAGCATTTAATTTCCTTGTGGATCATATCGTGGAATAACGTTATCATAGCCCGTTGGTAAGTTGCACCGGCGTTCTTCAGTCCAAATGGCATTACCTTGTAACAAAATGTGCCACAAGGTGTGATGAAGGTTGTTTTCTCCATGTCTTCAGGTGACATCTTGATCTGATTATAACCAGAAAATCCATCCATGAAAGAAAATACCGAGAACTGAGTTGTGTTGTCGACCAATACATCAATGTGAGGTAATGGGAAATCATCCTTCGGGCTAGCTCTGTTCAGATCCTAGTAATCAACACACATACGCACATTTCCATCCTTCTTAGGCACTGGCACAATGTTAGCAACCCACGGCGGGTAACTAGTTACAACAAGGAAACCGACATCCCACTGTTTTTGTACTTCTTCCTTAATCTTCATGGCCATATCTGGGTGAGTGCGGCGTCATTTTTGTTTGACTGGAGGACAATCTTCTTTCAAGGGTAGCCTATGCATAACAATATCTGTATCTAGACCTGGCATGTCTTGATAGGACCAAGCAAAGACGTCGACGTATTCTTGAAGCATGCTAATAAATTTCTCTTTTACTGAAGCTTGCAGACTGGCCCCAATCTTCACTTCTTTCAAATCCTCCTCAGTACCAAGATTAACAGTTTCAACCTCCTCCTGATGAGGAGTAATCACTTTCTCTTCTTGCCTCAACAACCTGGCTAATTCTTCAGGAAACTCATAGTCTTCTTCAACCCCTTCATCGGCTTGATTAATTGGATTGTCGAAGTCATTCAAGGTCATAGTAGTGCTGTTGTCGGTGCAATCTGGAGGATTATTTCTGCAAGGGTTGAGATTTGTTCTTTTTAGTGATCAGTTTTAATCTTGTTTAGAAAAAATGAAATTATTTATTTTGAAAACATTGCCATTTTATTGTTTCGTGCAAAAAATAACAAAAATGAAAAGACAGTGAGCGAAAAATTGTTTGCAAAAGATGTCCAATATTCATTGATATTCCATTTGCACAAAAATACAAATATGACCCTATTACAAAATGAGTCATGACACCTTGGGCAAGATGCAGGACTTAATGCATGCTAAAAAAAGGCAGGAAATAATAATTACTCTGCAGGAGTAACCTTTATAATTTTTGGGAAGACCAGTTAAGGACTTGTTGGCCCGAGATCCTTGGACGAATCCAGCTCTCCAGGTTGAGGTTGCTTTCAACCTCGTCTTCCACGTTATTGACAGCATCTGGGGTTAGCATCCCCTAACTTATGAACTTAGGCTCCTTAGCAGCCTCTACTTGATCTTGTCGGAATGGTTTGTAACCCAAACCGAATATGTCCTCCTTCTTCTCCACCAGTAACAGCTTGCCCCAGCCTTGGGCGTTTCCATCTTCAACGACCTTCCGAGCTTGTTGATAGGAGACAATTGAAGTACCCATCCTATCATCCTGGGATGCAGCAAATACTTCAGTTGTCGCCTCATTGATGTTCAGTGCTTCGAAACCTTGGCTCATGGTCTCGTGGATTTCACCATCCATCTCAATGTATTTGTAGGTGGCCAGATAGCTAACAAAAATATCCTCTTCACCACAGATTGTGAAAATCTTCCCTTCCCACTCATATTTTAATTTCTGGTGAAGGGTCGACGTAATTGCGCCAGCGGCGTGAATCCATGGTCGACTCAACAAACAATTGTAGGCCGGCTGAATGTCCATCACTAGAAAGTAGTTTGAAAGACCTGCCGGCCAATTATCACAGGAAGCTCCACCTCTCCAAGAACAGACCTCTTGGAACCATCAAAAGCTCTAACCACAAAATTGCTTGGTTGGAGAGCAATACCATCATATTCAAGCTTGACAAGGGCTTTCTTTGGCAACACATTGATTGAAGACCCAGTGTCAACAAGAACATGTGAAAGCACAGCCCCTTTACACTCTAGAGTGATGTGTAAAGCTCTGTTGTGATGACGGCCTTCCGTTGTTAAATCAGCATTGGTGAAGTCTAGCATATGGCTAGTATTAACATTAGACACCACTGTCTCGAGCTGATTCACCGTGATCTCCTCGGGCACGTAGGCTGCGTGCAGGACTTTAAGTAATGCATCCCGATGAGCTTCGGAACACAAAAGCAATGATAAGATGGATATCTTGGAAGGAGTCTGGTGGAGCTGATCCATAACATTGTAGTCGCTTCTCTTGATTATCCTCATAAATTCATCCACATCTTGATCAAAGGATGTTTTATGGGCTTCTTTTGGTACTGGTTCCTCCAGTACCACATTTTTACCTTTGGCTTTGGCAACAACCTCTGCCTTAGTATTAACTCTTGGAACTTGTGACACGAAGAGGCATCTGCTTCGGGTAAAGCCTCTGCCTCCCCCGACATTATCTACTTGTGGTGTATGAGCTGAAGAATCAAGAAGGACTCTATCCCCATTACAGTAGAGGTCTGAACCATAGTGCCATGGTACAACATTATCTTTTTCATATGGAATGGGTCCAGGTACCGTGATGGTGACTGGACTGACTGCAGCGGAGGTAGGAACTGTGATTGTCTGTGGGTTGTAATATATGGTGACTGAACTTCTGATTGTTGGTGGTGGTGAATGACTGAAGCTGGGTTGTTGCTAAAATTGTTGCTGAAAATTGTTGGAATCGGGGACCGTTGCTGGGTCGTAATATATGGTGACCTTGGAGACGTCGTTGTTAATGGTTGCTATAGTTGTTGAAGCGTATACAATTGGACTAGTGTTTGTTGAAGTGATGGAAGAAATTATTGTTGATTTTGTAGACGAGTCTGTTGGAACTATTGTCTTTGAAGTTGTAGGAGAAGTACTTGTTGTTGTTGTAAGGGGAGTTTCTAATGTTGTAGAAACCGTTGATGTTATCTGCAGACACCTTGTCTGATAAGGCCATTGATGCCACTTATTAAGCTTTCACACCCATTGACGGAAGTTTTGCAAGATTCACAGCAGGCCTCACAACCTGGAAACACCTTGCATTTTAAAAGCTGATCTTTAACCTCTGCCAGAGGTGTATGAATGCTTGCAGTATCTTCAATTAAATTCATGGGTTGATCCTCCTCTATTGCATTTATCCTGGGCCCACCATGGCTGGGCATAGGATTCTTCGTGACGTTAGGAGGTGGTGAAAAATTTAAGGCCTTTGAATCAACTAGATCCTGAACCTTCATGTGCAAAGCTCTGCACTTTTCTGTGGTGTGGCCAGGTGCATTAGAATGGAAGGCACATCTGGCATTAATGTCGTAGTTCCGTGGAAGATTATGAGGATCTGGTGGAGCCAGAGTCCTTAATTCAACAAGATTAAGCTTCAAAAGTTGTGGTAACAAAATTGCATAGGGCATTGGTATAAGCTCAATTACCCTGTTGACTTGAGATGGCCTTTGTTGGAAAGGACGCTGTTGTTGTTGTTATAGGACCTTTGTTGAGGAAAATGTTGTTGTGGAAATTGTTGTGGTTGCGGAGTGTATTGTTGTTGAGGAGGATGAGTAGGAATTGTGACAGCGGCAATTGATCTTGGCATATACTGGGGTCTTCCTCTGCCCATGTGTATTGAGTTTGTTTCACCGGACCTGCGAGGCCCTGCAAATGGTTTCCTTGTGCTGCTTGAGCTGGTGCCGTTATCAGAAATGTTTCCCATTTTCAATAAACTCTCAATCCTTTCTCCAGCTATGATCACGTCTGCAAAGCTAGTGGAAGAGAAAGCAGTCAATCTATCAATGTATGTCCCGTGGAGGGTGTTCATAAACATATCTGCCATTTCTCTTTCCGACATTGGAGGTTGAACGGCAGCAGCTAATTGCCTTCATCTCTGAGCATACTCTCTGAAGCTTTCCCTAGAGGATTGTGACATACCCATTAGAAGGGTTATGTTAGGAGCCATGTCTAGATTGTATTGATATTGGCGAATGAAAGCCTCGGCCAAATCTTTCCAATTTCTAATGGTTGCCTTAGTCAAATGAGAGTACCACTCACAGGATGCCCCTGTCAAGCTATCCTCAAAATAGAACATCCATAGCTTTTCATCCATAGTGTAGGCCTTTAATCTTCCCAGGAAAGATTGCAGATGGGTGTGAGGGAAAGATGTTCCATTATATCTTTAGAAGCAGGGAGGTTTGAATTTGTGAGGAATTCTTACTCCCTCCACTAGCCCCATATCCATGACATCAAACCCTAAGGAGTTTTGAGACTCCAGAGACCTAAGCTTTTCTGCTATCTCGTCCAGGCGACGATCATAGACTTCATCTCCTGATCCAACTACAATGAATTGTTCCTCCTGAGGGTCCTCTTGCAAGGCACACCCTCCAGTATTACCCTGGGTATTCCTGATAGCATTAATGTCAGGGTTAAGATGGGGTCCAAACTCCGGGGGATCAGTATGAGGTTGCACATGATCATTGTTGTTGGTACCCCCTGTACCTGAGTGGTTTTCTTCAGGAGTTTGCCGCTCGACCAACTCTCTTAATCTTTCTTGGCTTAGGGCCAACCCAGTCATTACTGCCATAAACTGGTTCATCTGAGCCCTCATTTCAGTTCTTTCATTAGCCATCTGGGTTCTCACATCATTCAGATCTTGTTGAACCTGGTCCATCTGTAAGCTCGGAAGGTTGTTTCTTGTCGGATATCGGTGAACTCTGTTGATGGGGAAGACTCTCCTACGAGCAATGTTTCCTGAAACCACAACAAAGTGAGAAACAACAAAAACAAATACCTACAAAACAAAGAAATGAGGTTAGTATGCAATTGCAGGGTGCCTATTTGTCTTCCAAGGGTATCCAATTTGGTTCTTTGGTTTTGACCTTCCAGACCTCGAGGAATGATGATACTAGAGAGAGATGAAGCCCATAAAATAACACAAACCATATATTACAAAATGTAAAGATACATAGTTTTGATTACAACAAGTCCCCATGGTGGGTCAAAATACAACAACAAAAGTACAAACAAAATGAAGTACAATTGTGATGTATATTGTCTTGCGAACATTTGAACGCTTTCTAACTCATGCAAGAGGACAAAAACATTCAATACAACTCTAAAAGGGTGTCAAGACACCCTGATAATGATTCATGCTATGAACCTGGGGCATACAGGTCCAAACTAACTCTCCATGTTACAGGAACTATCGATTGTGTTTATACAGGTACAGGTACAAGTGTTGCTAACAGAGCTAAAAGCAGGTTTCCAGGAGGAACATTTCTTTATACTTGAACAAGAACAACTGTTTTCCCGGATGTCTCCAGTTATCCCCAGTAGAAGTGAAGTTGAATTTCTTCTCTAGCATTAATGGCAAGAGATGTTTGCCCTCCCCAAGAAGAAGTTTTCCTTCAATACAGGGGCAATTCCAAGGAGTGCAAGGAATGTATGTCCTCTCCCGAGCAGGTTGCTTCCTCAGCAGCGCCATACCTCTGGTTCCCAACCAAATCAGGAGGTCTTCACTTCCCCAACAGAGTTCAAGAAGAGTCCATCTCCAGCAGGGTCTTGGTTCTCCAATCTTAAAGTCCAATTTATTTCTGGCAGTGGCGGCTGTTTAGAGTCAGTGTATCATTAACAACATTCCCCATAGAGTTGTTTCCTCAACAGGATTAACCAGGTCAATGCAGTGATCATCAGTTCTCCCCAGTCAAGCCGCTTGGGATACTTGCAGTCTCCTTATCAGGGGATCTCTTTGCATTTGCATATGCATGATCATCATTACATTCGCATCCTCCAAAGCATAGCATTTCCATCATTATGGAGCATTACGCCATAAATTCAAACATATGCATGCCAACATGGGCCAGTTTTGAGGTATATTGCCTACAACTTATAGCACCTTCTCAACCTGAAGTACTCCCCACAAAAGATACTTATACCATCTGCCAGACATCTTTGTCTTTCCAAGTCAATCTTGTCATTTTTATTTGTGGCTTGATTCGCTCAGCAGTCACATTTCCGAGTTCCATTTTGTACAATGGTCTCATTCAAAACCCTGTTTTGTACAACAGGCCCCTTTTGTGGCTTGATTCGCTCAGTAGTCACATTTCCGAGCTCCGTTTTGTACAATGGTCTCGGTCAAAGCCCTGTTTTGTACAACAGGCCCCCTTTGCAGCTTGATTCGCTCAACAGTCACATTTCTGAGTTCTGTTTTGTACAATGGTCTCGTTCAAAGCTCGGTTTTGTTCAATAGGCCCCCTTTGTGGCTTTATTCGCTTAGCAGTCACATTTCCGAGTTCCGTTTTGTACAATGGTCTCGTTCAAAGCCCTGTTTTGTACAACAGGCCCCCTTTGTGGCTTGATTCGCTCAGCAGTCACATTTCTGAGTTCCGTTTTGTACAATAGTCTCGTTCAAAACCCTATTTTGTACAACAGGCCCTTCCTTTTTGTGGCTTGATTCGCTCAGCACTCACGTCGCAGGTTATTGTTTTGTACAACGATCCTGTTTTCCTGGGCTCTCATTTATGTACAAAGATCCCGTTCCACCTTGTTCTTTTCCCACTACCTATTCAGAGGTCAAAACAAAATAATAATAATAATAATAAGCAGATGGCATTTCTATTATCCACCAAGTTCAAATTTCCAGGTTTTATTCGAGTATTCAATTACTCCATATCTTGAATGTCTAAAAGCTTTCACAATTATTCATTCAAGCTTGTAGATAATTGAATAGGGGCAACTGTAATACCTCAAAATTTTCCCTCTCATATCCTCAACATTTTGCATATCATTTAGCATACATAAGTTCATAAAAATAACCAAAAACATTGCATCATGTGTAACATAGTTGAGGCATAGGTATATGGTCAATGACTGGAGCAACTGAAGGCTATACAAAGACAACCAAAGGGCCACAAAGCTTCTCAATCATGTGAAAGGGGTCTACAACATCCCACAAGTCTCCATTTGAAGCCTCAAGTCTTGGAAAGAAGTGAATGGCTCCAAGGAATGCAAGCAATGCAACATCTCTTGAGGAAATGATCCAAATTAGGGTTTCAATTGTGAAGGGTTTCCCATGATTTTTTGAGCAAAAGTGGATCCCATTGTGTTCTATATGACAACAAGTGTATAAGGTTCAAATTTCATCCACAAATTCATTTTGGAAGAGGTTCAATTGGTCAGATGATTGAAAATCAGGAATTTGGGGAAAAGTCAACCATGCTGAAGAAAAAGTCAACTCCTGACTTTTTGAGATCAAAATCATGAAATTAGGGTTACAAGGATCCTATTTTTCAAATTTGATCAAGAAATGATGGAGAAATCAAGAGAAATCAAGAAAACCAAAACTTACCATTTTTGGAAAATAAGGGTTTCCAAAAATGGCAAGTTTTAGTCATTTTTGCAGCTACTTTGAATGAGGCCTTCTCCCAAAATATGAAAGATATGAAAATTCTAGTTGGAGCCAATTAAAGAGGGCATCTTGAGCTTCAAATCCATAGTTGTAACTCACCCATATCATAAAAAATTGAGAGAGATATGATCTTGGAAATTTGAGGAAAATCAAGGCAAAACTAGGCCATGGGCGAGGCAACTTGCAGGCCAGCGTGCGTGCCCTGCCTGGAAATTCATCAAACAGGTGGTGGGTCACAATTCAAGCCATTTTTCTCCATGTTAGAGGCCTCAAATGAATTTTCTTTGAACTACAAGTTTGTTCATTGCCATGTTTCCAACAACTTTGATGTTCAAAGATTTTTCATCTGACCAAAGGATTGAGAGCTATGGGAGGGCAAAGAGAGGGTGTTCAAACTGAAAGTGTGCAGGGCATCTTGCCAAGCCTAGGGCAGGCCGTGCAGGCTCATAATGCAGTGTTGAGTTGTGATGTTCAAGATGATACTTGAGGTATCTAGAGCCCTTATTTCATGATGGCTTAAACTACAAACTTGTTATAGGGAACATTTCCTCCATTTTGAGTCCAAGGATGACATGTTTTGATTCCTTGGTCATGAAGATAGCTTCCATGAAAAAACATGACTTCAAACTGATGTTGCTTGTGTGAGAAGGTACTTTATTATGCAGCAGGCTTCAAATCACCTCTTCTCATTCACACCATTCAACAAGTCATGGCCATAAACCATTGCCTTGGAGGAGATGTAATCTCATGGTTGCTAGTTTACTTCACTTGTCATGCATCACCATCCTAATTCAAGCCAATGGAGCAAGATCAAGCATGGCAGCCTGCATCATGATGAATTCCACCATAAAGCTCATGGACTTGGTGGATTTGAGTTCACTGGTCTCAATAACTTGGATCATAAGCTAGCTATAATCAAATGCTGACATCCTCATATCAATTATCATAGGGAGCAAGCAAGGATAAGGCATTGCCTTTCAAACTGCATTGGATCAATTCAGTTCTGCTACACTTCATTGAGCTTCATCTTAACAAGCATGAACATCACAGCATACAATAAAACTCCATCAGCTTCAACTTGAGCATAACCAACTCCCACTTACCTTAACAAACCCTCTAACCAACATGACTCAGTTAACTACACTTCCAACTGTTAACTGAGTTGGTTAAGAGTGTAACCAAGGCTATATATAGGATCAACCACAGCTGGATCAAACACCACTCTCATTTTGCACAAATCACATCCAAATTCTTTTATTTTTCTATCTGCACTCTGAAGATTTTGCTTCTGAATTTAGCTACGAGCCAGCTTCAATCTTCATCAATCTTCTTCATTCTTCTTCAATTGATTATCATCATGGCATGGTGCACAAGATTCATGGTTGATTTGGCTTGATTCTCCAAGGATCTCTCTTTGCATTTTGGAAGAAGCTTCTCTGCATTTTGTTTCAGTTTGCATTGATCTTCATCAATCACTTCTCAATCTTCACATGTTCATCACCATTTGCAACTTGTGATCATCAATCATGGCTGGGTTCAGTTGAATGCTCAAGAGCAACCTCAAGCACATTTCTGCATTTTTGATAATTCAACAAGGATTCAAGCGGTTTATAAGAATTAATTCATCCTCTGAAGATCAAGGCTAGTTGTTGTGCATAATTGGAGCCTCATCTCTAGATTTCCTCAACTAAAAACCAACTATGCAAGGTTCTCTATGAAATTTCATGTGCCTAATTTGTTTCTGTTTTGATGGATTTATATGCTTTGAAGCTCAATAGGAGCATTGCAACCCCTGGCTAGATAATATGCACCATAAGTGCGTAGATTCAGTTTTTTAGGTTGATTTTCTTGGCTTCGATTTTCTTTGTTTAAGTGTGATAATTGAAAACTCAGGGTGGATTCATGATCTACTCATTGAGAGGAACATTTTTGTGGGTTCACATTTCATTTTTGTTGAGTCTTGAGGATGCCCTAGCCTGAGGGTCACCGGAGAAGATGACCGAAGGTCACTTCCGGTGACCTGAACAGTAACCCTAAGTTAATTATGAGAACATAATGTGACCGTTAGATGGAATTGATCCAATGATCCAGAGCTTGCCAACGCATTAAAAAACGCATGCAAGTCACATGGCATGAAGTCAACCAAAGTAAATCAGATGCTCTTGGCACCCCCAGTGCAATTGACCTAAGCTCATTTAGTTCATTTTTCTGCTTTTCAGACCCCCCAGGCCCAATGTCTTTTAATTCAATTTTATTTTATTTTTCATTTTATATCAATTTCATTTCTTATTTTTAAAAATACCAAGTTACATCAAAAAATTACAAATTAATTCATATAGGAGCCTCTCAATTTTCCCTAATTTTCCATCTTTTTAGATTTTATTTTTATTCATTATTTAAATCAGAATTAATTTTCACATTAATTGTTTCACAATTTCCCCATTTTGAACCATCCATTTTGTATATTTTGGTTCTCATAAACCACAAATGTTAAAGACCCCATTCTTTTAAGAGCTCATTAAACTTCCCCAAAATATTTTTCTCTGGATTTTTAGGTCTTTGTTTGGGTCTTTTTAGTCCATGTTTTCCACATTGATCACATAAACCCTAATTGTGTTCCAATGAGCCTTTCACCACTCAAAATTAGGAATTTTCAAGAGATTTTTTGTACACATGCTTCTATCTGGATTTTGTATTGAGTTGGTGAATTTCATAATTTTTCTAGGTCATTTGATATTTGTTTCAAGTTACTTAAGGCCTTAAGTCATTTTTGGTCCCTTTTAGAAACCTCCCTCATTCCTTTTGAATAAGTCATTCATGCCATTGTTATAAGGTCTTGATTTTGAGTCTTTTAGGCCATATTATAGGTCCTCTAACATTGAAAGCCATCCTTGAGTCTTTACTTTTGTTTTTTGGGGTTTACTTGAACCTTAAGCCACCATGTCCCATTTTAACCTAATTCTTCCTTCATCCCTCATCTTAACCACTCAAAACCTTTCAAATACTCCAAAAATATTTTTCCAAGTATTGTTTTGTGTCTTATAAACATGTTTAGGTCATTCCTCTATGGTTACTTCACATGTATAAAGCTTTGCTCCCTTTTGAACTCCATTTGTCACTTAAAGGGCCTTAGAAACCCTAATTTGAACTCATAGCCTTAGGATGCTTCTTAACCCATCATTTGTGAAAATTTTCCAAGTATAATCTCTATTTCATTTTATGGTCAAGCCCATGGTTTTTGTATAGGGAAGTCAAATCACTTTGGTTATTTTTGAATATTTTTCTAAGTCATTTTGTTTCATCTTTATAACCATGCTTCTATAGGCTTCCAAACCCCTTTCAATCTCATATTTGAATATTCTTAACTTGGATCTCTTCCTTCTCATTTGATATATCCATTCCCTTCACTTCCATATAGTGTTGAGTTCTGAAGTTTTCATTTACCTTTGAGTTTAAGAGGTTTTAGCTATACTAAACTTAGGTTGTCTTTCTAACATCATCCTTAGCTTTTAGTGGTTCTTTACAACATAGTTTGACTTTAATTCAATTAATTCCTTTAGAAACTTTTGAATTGGTTTAGCTACTGACTTTTTAAGTATGTCACCTTATAAGATTCTTTAGGCTTAGGTATTAACCTTAGAAGCTCACTAACATCTTTCCATAGATAATGTTCATTGTTTGTGAAATTGCCATGTAATAATTGTTCATGTTTCTCCATCATGCTAACTCTTGTTTTGTAGGGGGGAGATGAGGTAATTACTTCATTCTTTATCTCTTATGCATTCATTGTGTTTTGCCTAAGCACTTTGTGCTTTGTTTATAGATTCCCTTTTTCTCTCTTTAGATTCAACTTAACTTCCTTAAGAAGTAAGTTGAATTCTAACTTGTTTTTTCTTCTCCTTAGGTTAGAATACCTCATTAACCAAAAAACAACCCTTGTACATAATAATTACTTAGGGTTGGGTATTAGTCCCCCATTAGCTTTGACCTTTTCCTTTTGAGTCTTTCTCTCCTCATCTTCAAACAAAATCCAAAAGACTTAATAAATGCATGAAAGGATCCCTTTTGTATAGCCTTATTCCATGGGGAACTTACATTCATTCCATCTTGGAATGGTGTAAGCTTGTCTAGCATGATGTACAAGTCTCATCAAGGGGTTGTTTCACAAAGAAAATTTAAAAGGTTCTTCTTCACAAAAGTAACAAAAACATGTAATAAAGTTCAACAAGCTAGTGAACTTAGACACCAATCCTTGGAAAAAAGTCGTGGATAAATTCTCCTTGCTTGGTGTGCTTGTTCTATTATTCCATATTGGAATGTAGTAGCAAGTACACGTTCCATGGAAATGAGTTTGAATTCACTTCCTTGTGCCAAATTCATACAAAAACTCTTAAAAAGACAAAAACAAACAATAAGTGACTATCCTGCGGGAACTTCTCTTTCTCATCTCATTCAATCATAATGCGAACTTGCGACGACTTGTCTCGCATGCAAGACGGTAAACGCACTCGTACCAGACGAGCCTGCAACACCTGAGCATAGACATACACAGTTCCAACGTATAAAAAACATAAACCAATAGTTCCCGCCTTAGTTAGGCGAACTACGTCGACTCTGATCCTCATTTTCCCGATGAGGTACGTAGGCAGCGGGGTAGGGCTCGTTCGAGCACATTCTTTATTTTCCCTACATTTCCCCCTTTCATTCCATTCTTTTTTCCAATTCCTTTTCTCATTCCCATTCCCATTTCAATCAGCAGTTTTATCAGCAGCAATCTTATTTCTCACCCTTTGAAACAAAACAAACAAGCGTGGATCCCATCGGGTACGGCTCCCAGGTCGTAACCGACTCCCGAACCCAGATCTTTGGTTCGCAAGGCCTTGTCCTTTCCTTCTTTCTCAGGTTTGTGCAGCATTACCTTTCCCATTCCTTCGGGATAAAAATGTATGGCTGACGACTGTACCTTTTCCGCGCCACTTTCGCATTTGTACTAGGATGAAAATCCCGGGAGCGACAAAGATATGTGGGACAATCACCACAGGCAGCTCAATTTCCCCAAGAACCGATCTTTTAGAAACGTCAAAGGCTATCACCACCAAGTTACTTGGACGCAGTGCAAGACCATCATATTCCATCTTGACCAAGGCTTTCTTTGGAAGAACATTGAGTGAGGACCCAGTGTCAACCAAGACTTGAGAAAAAACAGCACCTTTACACTCCAAGGTGATATGCAAAGCCTTATTATGGTTACAGCCCTCCGTAGTTAGATCAACATCGGTGAACCCTATTCCATGACTAGTATTGACATTAGAAACCACCATTTCTAGCTGATTGACTGTAATTTCTTCTGGCACGTAAGCTGCGTGTAGGACTTTGAGAAGTGCATTCCTGTGGGCTTCGGAACACATTAGCAGTGATAGAATAGATATTTTGGAGGGTTTCTGATGGAGCTGGTCCACAAACTTATAGTCATTCTTCTTGATTATTCTCATGAACTCGTCCACATCCTTGTCAAAGGATGTCTTCTGAGTTTCTTTGGAAATAAGCTCTTCAGGAACCACACTCTTGCCCTTAGCCTTGGCAGCAACTTCTGCTTCAGCATTAGTTCTTGGGAATTGTGAGGCGAAGAGACGTCCACTTCGAGTAAAGCCTCCGCCTCCCCCCACATTATCAATCTGTGGTGTAGAAGTGTCAAGAGTGACTTTCTTTCCGTCGCAATATAAATTTGAGCCGTAGTGCCAATGCACGACACTGCTGCTATCATATGGAACTGGTCCAGGTACCGTGATAGTAACCAGACTGATTGCTGCGGAAGAAAGAGTTGAGACAGTCTAGGGTTCAAAATAAATTGTAACAGGAGGTCTGACCAGAGATGATGCAGGTGATGAATGTTGATGGAGATGTTGATGTGAGTTTCTGGAACGTGGATTGTTGTCGGATCATAGTAAATGGTAACTGTGGAAATGTCTTCATTGATGGCTGCTGTTGTCGTAGAAGGATGTGTTGAACTGATATCTGTTGAAGTTGAAGAATGGATGGTTGTTGATGTTGTAGAAGAATCTATTGGAATGATTGTTTTTGAAGTTGTAGGAGTGATATCTGTTACATCTGATGGAATGACATGTGCTGGAGTTGTAGGAGGAATGGCTGTTGATGTTGTAGGAGCTAGAACTGTTGAAGTGATCTGTAAAATACCTTCTTTAATAAGATTGTTGATACCATTCTTCAAATTTGCACAACCGTTGATAGAAATCTTGCAAGCTTCGCAATGGGCCTCACAACCCGGGAACACTTGGTATTTCAAAAGCTGGGCTTTAACCTCGGCCAGAGGTGTTTGAACACTTACAACACTATCAATTTGGTTCACTAGTTGATCCTCCTCAATGGCATTTATCCTAGGCCCACCATGGCTAGGCATAGGATTCTTGGAAACACTTGGAGGGGGTGCAAAGTTGACTGCCTTAGAATCAATCAAATCTTGAACCTTCATGTGTAAGGATCTGCATTTCTCTGTTGTATGGCCAGATGCATTGGAGTGGAAGGCACACCTGGCGTTGATATCATAGTTTCTTGGAAGATTCTGGGGATCTGGTGGGGCCAAAGTCCTCAATTCGATCAGGTAGAGCTTTAATAATTGTGAAATTAAGGTAGCATAGGGCATCGTAATGGGATCGATAACCCTGTTGATTTGTGAAGTCCTTTGTTGAAACTGACGTTGTTGCTGATTGTTATTGTTGTAAGATATCTGTTGAGGAAATTGTTGTTGCGGTGGGAAGTGTTGCGGTTGTGGAGGATATTGTTGTTGAGGTGCTGAAGTTGGAATGGTGACAGCAGCCACTGATCTTGGCATGTATTGAGGCCTACCTCTGTGCATGTGTACTGAGTTTGTCTCACCTGTCCTTCGAGGTCCCGAGAAGGGTTTCCTGGCATTGCCAGAACTAGCACCGTTGTCTGAAATTTTGCCCATCTTCAAAAGACTCTCAATTCTCTCACCAGCTATAACTACATCAACAAAGCTAGTGGAAGATAAAGCAGCAAGTCTGTCGATGTATGTTCCTTGCAATATGTTCATAAACATGTCGGCCATTTCTCTTTCCGACATCGGAGGTTGGACAGCAGCAGTGAGCTGTCTCCACCTTTGGGCATATTCCCCGAAGCTTTCTCTTGAAGACTGAGACATACCCATTAGGAGAGTCCTGTTGGGAGCCATGTCCAATTTATATTGATACTGGCGTATGAAAGCTTCGGCCAAATCCTTCCAGTTTCTGACTGTTGCTCTGGACAGGTGAGAATACCATTCATGGGATGCCCCGGTCAGACCGTCTTCAAAGTAGAACATCCACAATTTCCGTCCATGGTATAAGCTTTCAGTCTCCCTAGAAAGGACTGTAGGTGAGTACGTGGATAAGAGGTACCATTATATTTCTCAAAGCAAGGAGGCTTGAATTTGTGAGGAATCCTGACTCCCTCAACTAAACCCATGTCCATTACATCAAATCCCAAAGAGTTTTGGGACTCCAAAGATCTCAGATTCTCCGCTATTTCGTCCAGAC
Organism: Lathyrus aphaca; assembly: GCA_963966055.1. Lineage (NCBI taxonomy): Eukaryota > Viridiplantae > Streptophyta > Magnoliopsida > Fabales > Fabaceae > Lathyrus > Lathyrus aphaca. Next base: position 171,973,148 of record OZ014523.1, read on the forward strand.
GATGATCACGGGCTTCGTCCCCAACACCAATTACTGTAAACTATTCCTCTTGAGGTTCCTCTTGAAAGGCACAACCTCTAGTGTTTCCTTGAGTATTTCTGATAACATTGACTTCAGGATTGAGGTGAGGCCCAAACTCTGGCGGATCAGTTCGTGGCTGTCTGTGATCATTGTTACTAGTACCTCATGTACCTGGATGATTCTCTTCTGGAGTTTGCCTCTCGACTAACTCTCTTAATCTTTATTGGCTCTGAGCCAACCCAGTCATCACTACCATGAACTGGTTCATCTGAGCCCTCATCTCAGTTCTCTCATTAGCCATATGAGTTCTCACGTCAGTCAGATCTTGTTGAACTTGGTCCATCTGTAAGCTCAGAAGGTTGTTTCTGGTTGGATACCGGTGAACTCTGTTGATGGGGAAAACCCTCCTACGAGCAATGTTTCCTGAAACAACAGCAAAGTGAGAAAACAGCAACAAAAATACCTACAAAAAAAGAGTGAGGTTAGTATGCAATGCAATATGTCTATTTGTCTTCCAAGGGTATCCGGTTTGGTCTTTGGTTTTGACCTTCTGGACCTCGGGAAATGAAGATGTTGAAGGGAAACAAAGCCCATCAAAAAAATCCAAGTAATACATAAACCATACATTACAAAAAGGCCAAAATACATAGTTTATGATTACAACAAGTCCCCATGGTGGGTCGAAATACAATTAAGTCGAGAAATACAACAAAATTATCATGAGAAATAAAGTACAACCAAAAATAAACTACAAGTACAAGGGAATCAAACATCCAGCCCAAAGTAATCCTCCTTGACTTCCTTCAAGATAACATTAGTCACTGGTCCAACTGGATGCTCTGTGATGGTCCTGATGAGAAGGTTCCTAGTGGCAATGGCACTTGTCAACTTCTGGTACTTGTATTGGTCTTTTGATCTCTTCAACCCCGCCCGTAGTTTCAACTCGGAGATTTCCTTTTGTGTTGCTAACAAGATTTCCTGAATCTTCTTCTCATTAGCTTCCAACTGCTCAATCATAGCCTGTGTCTTCTTATCTTCTTGCAAACGAGCTTCAGTGATCCTGATCTATCTAGCCTGACTTTCCTCTAGGTAATGCTCAGCTCTGGCTTTCTGAATCTTAGCATCTTTGCAAGCATTCTTCAATACCAACTCCCCTGATCGGGCTTTTCTGATGAAGTCCTCTGTCTTTTCTATCTTGGTTATATGCTCGATCCGGAGCTTTTCTAACCTCTCAATATCCAGACGACCATCATTCCTTTCCCAAAGGGTCTTCTTCAGAGCTTCATAAAGTTGGGTATTCCTCTCTTTCAGCTTATCAAATTCCTCCAGACTCACTGTATCTATGGGCTCTACTGATGATGGCCCAGGCACATCTTCCAGGGTGAATGGCATGCGGGTGATCTGTCCTCTGATGTGAGACCAATCAATGTACTGAGCTGAAGCTATGTTGTTTCACTTGCCAAGAATAGCAGTCCCTTTTGTCTGTATGTTATCCCAAGCCCAGGCTGCTTGTCGGATGATGGCATGATTATTCTGAACATCACTGTAAAGGGTATCTGCTAAATCTTGCTCTCTTGGTGGATGTACTAAGGCATACCCTAGTTGCCTTTTGAAAAGCAAAGGATTGTAGTTGATGCAACCCTTCACTCCAATAAGAGGTACATTTGGATACTGCCCACAACTTGTAATCATGTCCCTGCCCTTGGTGCTTTGAGTACACCACCTGATGTCTTCTGAAGTTAGAGCAATCATTCTCTTAGCCCAATTTCTTGACTGATGAGGATTCAGGAAAGCTTCTGTCTTTGGCAGGTTTTTTCAATAACCAACAATAGAAGAGAGGTGCACAACATCTGACTAGTCTTCCCCTCTGTTTCTAATTTCTCTGATGCACTGAGTAGTATAAATCCCCTAGCAAGGTAGGAAGTGGATTCTTCAGCAGGAAGATATGGATAGCATTCTTGCTTACAAACTTAGGCTCGTCTGCAAACAAGATGATTCCATATACACTAAGAGCCAGGAGAGCACAAACAATTTCCCACTTCCCTGCTGCAGCATGACTGGTGGCCTGAGTGATCAAGATGTCTAAATGGAGGCCTGGGATTCCAGCTTTGGTGGTCATATGATGATCAATGATGGTGGCTTCCAACTGCAGAGCCTTAGCTATGTCTTCATTCCTAGGAGCAGTCATCTCAGGGTTGAAAGGGATTCCTCTTCTGATGGGGACACCCAACAACATGGAAAACGCTTCCAACAAAGGACCCATCTAAAAGTCTGGGAAAGTGAAACAACTGAGAGGAGGGTCATAAAACTAAAGGAAAGTGTGAATCATTCTCCTCTGTGATGCATCTAAGTCTATGATCATGTCCATAATACCACCATAATGTTCCCTGAATAAAGGGACATGACCAGGAGTGATAAGTGCCTGAATCTGTCTGATGCCTGCTAGAGAGGGCTCAAAGAAATGGTAAGTGATGTTGCTCTTCCTGGATGAATCCATACTGATAATGGGTGCTGATGAAGATAACTGAAGGAAATAACTGATGAAGACAACTGGATGAGATAACAGCTGAAGAAGATCTCTGATGAAGATAACTGATGAAGATGGCTGAGCAGAAGAACAGTCAAAACCAAACCAAAGAAGATGTGGATACCCTGTAAAACAAATAGACAAATGTTAAATGATGCAAAATGATGTATGCAGAATGATATGCAAGGGTTTGTGATCAGATGCTGGATTTGTCATTTGCTTTGATAGGGTCCATGAGTGTTCAGAAATCCAGATGAAGGCTAGAGGACTAGTAACCAGGTGGGGGACTCAAATAAAGAGTCACAAGTCCAGGGTTTCATAAGATCAGTCCAAAGTAGTGTAACCTTAAAGAAAATCCAGTAACAGGGTATGTTGAGGTCAAGGGTTCCTGAAAACCTGTAAACATCTCAACCCACTCACATGTATTTTTCTAGAACAAGGATCCTTAGATTCAGATTTATTATGAGAAGTGTAAATACTTCTAACCCGGAGGTATAATGTTTACCCCAATCATAAAGAATCCTCCGTTAATTCATCTCAGATGCTGAAGGTCATCTAAAATGGTCATCTAGACTTAGCAGGTTTCCCAGATAGCCCTAGCACTACAGGAAACCCGTAGCACAAAGTTCTCAAGAAGAAACCCACGTCTAAACTGTGTTTTCATATTCCCGCACCAGACCGGAATGGAATGGGAAAGAATATGAATCCACTCTAATCCTATTTGTCACTCAGGCTTCCGGTGTGGAACCTTTCTCACTGAGGTACCCCTCCCACCAAGGCAGGCCAACAAATCCAGCACATGATATGATGATAATAATATGAAATGCATAAAATAGTAAATGAAAGCGATAAATAAAGTTTTACAAAAAGCAATAAATAAACAAATAAACAAAAATCACACATAGCACATAACACCCCCATAAACACAAATCAAACAAGCGCTAGGAGAAACCCACGAAAAGAACCAGAAGCCTTGATTGCAAAGGTAATCCCCAACAGAGTCGCCAAGTTGTCGCTCCCCGAATTCTCATCCTGGTGCAAACGCGAACCGTCGGCGAAGAGAAAGGGTTGAGGTTGAATAGAGTCGCCAGCTAGGCATTTTTTATCCCGAGGAAAAGGTAATTCTACATAAACTTGGAAAGAGATAGATAAGACAGTTGTGAACTAGAGAAACTGAGAAAGGGGGTTGGTTAGGACATGGGAAGGTATTAGCCCCCAGATCGTCCGTCGTACTCGAAGGGATCCATGCTTACTTGATTATGTTTAAAAGGGGTAGGTGTATGTGTTATCTGTGTGCAAAAGCTAGGGGAAGAAATTACAGGTGTCAGTGCAAAAGGTGTGAATTGCTCAGGAACTGAGGCTTAAAAAGAAGGCTGAAAGAGGGGGAAGACATAGAGACTTTTGTTCGATAACTGTTAAGTTATGCCTACGTATCCTCTAGTGCAATGAGGAAGTCAGAACACTGTATTTCGACTCAAAGAGACTTAGATATTTTTGTTGTGAACTGCTTGCTTGTCTATGCTCAAGTATGTGACTCATTTGGTTCGAGTGATAACTGTCTTGCATTGGACAGGAGAAGTGAGTTCTCATTTATAGAATGAGTGTGATGAGAAAAGAATCCCGGAAGAGACGATTATTGTTTGTTTTTGTGTTTTCAGTTTTTTTATTGTTTTTGGTGTTTTGCATAGGATTATGAGCTTAAGCCTAAATCAAGGGTTTCTAAACTCATTATATCACCCCTGATTAGGGATAATGAGCCTACTTTAGTGTGAGATAAGCATCTCGAATTAATTACCATGATGATGTAGGATTAAGATCATTAACCTACTTGGGATTATTTAGATGTTTTTGGTTTTTGTTTAGTGTTAAGTAATGAGTTTAATCTCCAATCACAGATTAGTGAACTCATTACACCATCCTAATAGAAGGATGATAGATGAGAGCACTTAAATTGAGGAAGATACCTCAACTTAATCCATGGTTAGGGATTGAATTCATTATATAACAAACCTTTATTAAATGGATTTTAATTAAAGGATGAGATTAAGAAAGTGGATTTTAAGTTTGTAAGACAACTTGAGGGGGACTTGTCCATTAAACACTAGGGTTAGTCCCTCTTAACCATATGGAAGAGATAGAACCCTAATGTAAGGCCCAAGTTACAAGATAAAGTCTTAGTCATTATTAATGTGGTTTGATTAAGAGGTGTAAACAAATTAAAGGTGTAACACTAAGGTTTAAAGTTAAACACTCCATCCTAAGATAAGGATGCAGGCATAACCCTAATTCAAAGTCCTAAAGCTTTAAGAGTTTAGCCTCTGATTATTGAGATGAGAAGAGAGACTCAAGGAGATTCAAAGGTAAAAATCTAGGGGAGACTCTATACAACCCTAAAAATTATCATGCTTGGATATACTATGGTTTGTGAGGCTTAAGAGAAGATCTTCAGGAAGGCCACCATGGAAGAAGCAGATGAGAAGAGAAAAAGAAAGAAGAATAAGTTACTTACTTCCTGAAGAAGATAAGTAACCTAAAAGAAAGAAAGTAAGAAGGAGGGAGCATAATTGAAGCAAATTCACTTCAAATACATGATGCAAATGTGTTATGAGATGATGAAAAGTCATACAAGATGCATATGAATGATCATACAAGGATGAGATGCAATGGAAGCATGTTTAGAATCATGAAAACACATGGATGTTCATGAAATGTAATGGACGCAAAGTATATCAAAATGATGCAACAATGATCAAGAAATGTTTCAAACTTATCCTAATATGTATAAGATGACATACAAAATAATGGGATGGCATGACAAGATCACAAGTTCATGAAATGCAAAGAAGAATGCAAATGGAAATGCAAAATTAGGGTTTTATGAACAAGCATGATGCATATGACTAAGACAGAAGCATACATCATAATAAAAATTTGAAATTGAACTCAAACAAAACCTAATCACAAATAAGATCACACCCCAAAGGAGAAAGTCAGAAACTTAACCTAGGAAAAGTTATGGATTTCTTAAGTTAACTAGGGTTTTTGGGTGATTCTAAAGGAAAAATGCAAATCAAATTGAAAATGCAATGCAAAAATATGAGATAAATAACCTAGAAACTAGATGCAATATGTGAAACAATACAAAAAGAATCAAGTTCAAACTCATCATGGTTAGGCAGAAATGAATTTTTCAAGTTAGGGTTAAAAAATTGTGAAATTTAAGAACCCTAATTCAAAGAAAATTGTGAAAAAGTAATCAAACCTAAAAAGGAATTTATATGGTGAGTTTGAAAATGTTTCTAAATGTTTAAGAATGCTTCGTGATTTTTTTGGTGATTTTTAGAAACCTAAATGCATATTTAATTAATTAAAATCTATTAATCAATTAAATAAAACATTTAGATATTTTAAAAATACTTTTTGAATGCAAAAATTAAAATAAAAAATGTTTTTGAGTAAAGAAAATTATTTGAAATGAAAATACAAAGATTGAGATTTTTTGAAAGTCTTTTGCTATTTTAAAATAAATATGGAAAATAAATGCAAGAAAATGAAATAAAAATCAATTAAATGAGAAGTAATATGATCCAAAGGCCCAGGTTTAAATTCAAGTTGACTGCACGCGCAGATGGAGGGTCAGGATCTGATCTGGCAAAATTAATTTATTAAACCTAATTAATCTAATTAATCAGATTTAGGGTCTTAATGACCCAATCCTAGCCATCCAACACACACGAGAAACACTCATCCTACGACCTACATTCAAACTGGCAAGATTAACCCTAATTACAACCCTAAACATTTTCAGGTGACCGGAACAAGCTCTGGTCATCTTCTCCGATGACACCCTTGTAAATACCCTAAATTTGCCCTCACTAAGTTCACACCATGGCTTGTGATCTTTCATATTTGCATTAGTTCAATCATACCACATCATATTGCATTTTTGCTTCATTGCATTAGTTCAGGTTCATCTGCATCTAAGGTTTGTGGTTTGAGCAATCCAAGATCCTTATGAGCCACTCCAAAGGTCTTCAATCATCTCAAGAGGGTCCATGTATGTTCAATCATCATATTTTATCCTCCAAAGAACAAGGAAGTCAAAGAATCACAAGAACTGGCAAGGCATAGAAGCAGAGCCAGGATTTAACTACACAGATGACCTAAAATTAGGGTTTTGGTTTCAGAGGCCATAACTCCAAATTTGTTGGTCATTCTTGTTTCTATTGGTCTCAATATGTTATAAGGATCATACATACCAAGTTTGATGAAGAGATTCATTGTGGAAGTCATCTGATCACTGGGTAACTTCCTGAACAAGTCAGAGCAAAATCAGGGCATCTGAGGCCCCCATCAATGGACCCAAAGTGGATTTTTCCTCAAATTGAAGTTATATGGTCTTTATTTGATCAATGAAGTGCTTAGAAGTTCATAAATTTGAAGAAAAGTGAGCAAAACCAAAAGTTGCCAAAAATGGAAATGACTTGTAACGTAAACTTTCTATTTTGGGAAAGTTTTTCAACCTCCTCTTTCTCAACCAAAAATTCTTAAAATGAAAAAAATTTGGTCATGAAAGTTGTAGATTGGATCATTCCCTTTTCAAAAAGTACAAGAAAAAGGTCTAATTCATTTTGGAACTCAAGTTATGGCTTCCCAAAGTTGGCAAAAATCACATAATTTTCAAGAATGCACCAAAGAGGGATTTTTGCAAAACCTCTTGCCAATTCATTTTGTGACTTCAAAGTGACTTCTACACATCATAAAATCATAGTGCTTGGCTTAAAACTCAGAATTGACCAAAGAATTTCACATTTTCATGACTTGCACATAAAGAAATCTCAAAAGGGCCAAAGGTTCATGAATTTGCAAAACCTCCCATAACTTTGTCACAACTTGTTGATTTGCATCAAAGAGATTTCCATGGCTATCCTTAAATCTTGCTGCACCAGACACCTCTTTGTACTTGGCCTGAACCAGCCCATACCTTAAAGTACAACCAATGTTGACTTTTTGCATTTTGCACCATACCAATCAGCATAGCCTACACCAACTATTCTGACCTATCACAGCTTCACATACATGCTTTATGAAAGCCATTTCACACAAGAACCAATCCTAACACTTCAGCATTGCCATAGTTCACAAAAACTCCCTCTCTTGCATTTTCCTTCGAAACACTCAGCACAAACATCAAAACTTCAAACTTCTTCCACCATTCATCTCCAAATTCATCACTGATCATTTCCCACCCATCAAAATAGCCTGAAACCACCTCAAACCAAAATAAGATTTTCACCACCTCTAAACTGAAACCTTCAAAACACCCCATACAAACTTGTTTCAAGCTTACCAGAAGCATCAAGAGGTTGATTGGAGTGGAAAAGCACAAAGGAGAAGGCCAGAAAGCCCAGAATTCGAAAGCTCAACCTCAGGTAACATGATGAACAATTTTTCCAGAACCTTGTTTTCTTGTTAAAATGTTGTTCTATGTGTTGCCCTGATCATGGAGATGTGTTTATTTTCGAAAATGAGCCAGAAACAAGCATTTTATGTTGCTCTGAAACTTTTGCCCTAAACTTGTTCTTCTTCGATTCTCTGTGTGAGTGAGATAAATTGTTTATGTTGCTGGATTCTTGTTGTTTGATGTTAGAGGTTGAGTTCTGGAGATTTTGGCACGTTTTTATGGCCTAGGGAGTGAGATAGAAAATTTTCAGGGGAGGTGTGGCCGGAGAAGATGACCGGAGGTCATTTCCGGCCACTTGAGAGTAATTAAGTTAATTAATTAGGGTTAGGGCATTTTTTAAATGTGAGCCGTTAGATGGGTCTTTCCCGCGTGCATTGAATGACCAGGATTGAGTCACTAATGTTTAATCAGGTTTAATTAATATTTTAATTGAGATTAGCTCAGTTTAAATGTGGACCGTCCAGATGCGCGCCCAGTCAATCCATTCAAAGCCCAGAATCAATCCCCACCACCCAATATGCATACTTCTGTTTATTTAATATTTTATTTCATTTTTTTCATTTAATCTTATACGAATTTTTAAAAATAGTCAAAATAGTCAAAAAATTCTGAAAATATTTATTAAACCTTTTATTAATTTTCAGAAACCAAAAATATTTTTATTTTTATTTTTTGCATTAAAAAAATACTTTTTAAATCATTTAAATGTTATTTTTAATTAGTTAATTGATTTTAATTAATTAAAAATACATTTAAGTATTTAAAAATCACAAAACAAAATCAGAGAACATTTTTGAACATTTAGAAGCATTTACAAACTCACCACATAAATTTCTTTTTGGTTTTGATCACACTTTGACATTTTTTCAATGAATTAGGGTTCTTAAATTTATACATTTTTAACCCTAACTTCAAAAATTCATAACTCTTAAACCAAGTTGAGTTTGTGAGTGATTCTTTTTGCATTGTTCTATGCATGTCTTCTAGTTTCTAAAAACATTTTTGTTTCATTTTTATCTTTCATTTCCAATTTATTTGGCATTTTACATTTAGGATCATCCTTAAAACCCTAGAAACTTAGGAAATTCATAACTTCCTTTAGGTTTAGCTTCTGACCTCCCCATTTGGATGGTAACCTAGTATAGGTTTAGGGTTTCTTTGAGTCTATTTTCAATTTTTTATTTTATCATTTGCTTCTGTTTTTGAGTTTTGCATCTCACATGTTCATATAACCCTAATTTCTCATCTTCATTTGCATCCATCTTGTATATGCTTGCATCCATGAACTTTCCATGACATTTCATACATTCACATGACATATAAGACATCTTAGGACACATTAGAATCATGTTTGATCATTGCATCATCCATTTTCCATGTTATGCATTCATTTCATTTCATGTGCATTCATGAACTTTAATGCTTCCTTTATGCTTCATTTGCATTCTTATCCTTTGTATGATCATCCATAACATTTGGTATGCCTTTGCATCATCTCTTAGAATCATTTGCATCATGAAAATGCTTCTGGTTTTGGTTTGCATCCTTGCATTCATTTCATTTTCATTCCATTTCACTTTCTTTCACTAACTTTTCAGGTGGTAGGTTACTTTGAGAAGTGAATTTTCCTTCACTTCTCATAATCTCTTCTCATCTCTCTTATGCATTCATTGCTGAATTTTGTATGTGTATTAGAGTGATCTTGATCATTCATGTTCCTTCCTCACCTTCTTTCTTCAAGCAACTTATCTTCTTAAGTGAAGTAAGTTGACTTGCTTCTTCTGCTTCGCTTTCTTCCATCTTTCTTCTTCCTTGGTGGCTCTTCTTGAAGATTTCTTGCAAGCCTCATAAACCCTAGGAATACCCAAGCATGATAACAATTAGGGTTTTTATTAGTCCCCCATTAATTTACCTTTGTGTCATCTTTTGTGTCTTCTCTCCTCATCTCTTAATCAGGGACTAAACCTTAAAGGTTTTAAGGCTTTGTGATTAAGGTTATGCCTACATCCTTCTCTTAGGATGGAGTGTATAACTTTAATCCTAAGTGTTAAACCCTTAATATGTTTAAATCCTTTAATCAATTCATCTAATAATCACTAAGACATCAAGCTTGTAACTTGGGCCTTGCATTAGGGTTCTAAATCTTCCTTAATTGGTTAAGAAGGACTAACCCTAGTGTTAATGGACAAGTCCCCCTCAAGTTGTCTTACCAACCATAAAATTCACTTCTTAATCTTACCATTAACTAAATCCACTCTAATAAAGGCTTGTTTTGTCATGAGGTTAATCCCTAATCATGGATTAAGTTGAGGAGCCTTCCTCAGCTTAAATGTTCTCATCTATCATCCTTCTATTAGGATGGTGTAATGGGTCCATTAAATCCTTGATTGTGGCTTAAACTCATTACTTAACACTAAACAAGAACACCAAAAACATCTAAATAAATGCAAGTAGGTTAATGATCTTAATCCTACATCATGGTGACTAAGTGTGAGGTGTTTACTTTATACTTAAGGTATTCTCATTACCCCTAATCAGAGGGAAGATGTGATGAGCTTACTAACCCTTGGTTTAGGCTTAAGCTCATTTTCTTATGACAAACACAAAAAGCAATAAAAGATTGAAAATACCAAAAAAAAACAATAATCATCTCCTCCGGGATTCTTTTCTCATCTCATTCACTCATAAACGAGAACTTGCTTCTTTCATCTAATGCAAGACAGTTTGCACCTGAGCCAGACATGTCATACACTTGAGCATAGACAAGCAAGCAGTTCACAAGTCAAATTATCTTTCAGTCTCTTTGAGTCGAACTACGGTGTTCTGACTTCCTCATTGCACGAGAGGATACGTAGGCATAACTTAACAGTTATCGAACAAAAGTCTCTGTATATTCCCCCTCTTCCAGCATTATTCTTTAAGCCTCATTGTCTTGAGCTTTGAATTCTTTCCTTGCACTGACACTCTTTTATTTCACTTCACATTTCCTTTGCACTGACACTTGCATTCTTTTCCAGCTTTTACACACAAAATAGCACTGACACTACCCATTTAAACACAAACTTTCAATCGTGGATCCCGTCGAGTACGGCGGAAAATCTGGGTGCTAATACCTTCCCAGGTTGTAACCAACCCCCTTTTTCAGTATCTCTGGTTCGCAACCGTCTTATCCATCTTCTTTCTAGGTTTATGCAGCATTACCTTTCCTTTGGGATAAAAATGCCTAGTTGGCGACTCTTTTCAGTTCATCTTCATGTTCTCCCTTTCGCCGACCGTTCACGTCTGTACCCCTCTTGGCCAGGTGTCTTTTCGGGGGAGCGACAGCTTGGCGACTCTACTGGGGACCCTTATACTGCAACCAGGGCTTCTGGTTCTTTTTGTGGGTTCCTCCTAGAGCTTGTTTGATTTGTGTTTACTGGGGTGTTTTGTGTTGTCTGTGTTTATTTATTTGCTTTATTTATTGCTTTATGTACAACTTTATCTATTGCTTTCTTTTACAGTCTTATGCATATTTCATACTGTCATTATCACTGTGCTGGATCTGGTTTTCTTTGGTGGTTGGGATTCCATTGAGTGATTAAGGTCATATACCTGGGACCTGAGTGACACCTAGGCTAGAGTGGTTCATGTTCTTTCCCATTCCATTTCAGTCTGGTGCGGGAATATGAAACACGGTTCAGATGTGGGTTTCTTCTTGAGAACTCTGTGCTACGGATTTCCTGTAGTGCTAGGGCTATCTGGGAAGCCTGCTAAGTCTGGATGACCTTTACTTTGACCTTCAGAATCTGGGGTGAATTAGAGGAGGATCCTTTATGGTTATTGTAAACATTGTACCTCCGGGTTAGAAGTGTTTACACTTCTCATAACTGATCCAAGTCTGAGGATCTTTGTTCTAGAACATTACATGTGAGGGTGTTGGGTTGTTTACAGGTTTGCAGGAACCCTTGGTCACATCATACCCCGTTACTGTTTTGTTTAAGAATACTTCACTTTGGACAGTTCTTGTGATTAACCCTGGACATGTGACTCTTTATTTGAGTCCCCCACCCTGGTTACTGGACTTCTGAGCCTCCATCCGGACCTTTGAACATACATGGGCCTTATATCAAGACAGATAACCAGATCCAGCTCTTGATCACAAACCCTTGCATATCATTTGCATATATCATCATTGCATCATTTAACATTTGCTTATTTGTTTTTCTGGGTATCCACCTCATTATATCTTGGTTTGGTTTTGACCCCTTCTACTGCTTAGACCTTAGCTTCAGTTATCTTCTTCAGCATCTGCTTCAGTTATCTCCATCATCACCTGCATCAGTCTGTCAGAGACTTACCTCCAGCTTCCCAGTCTGTGATCTTCAACAACATTTGAATTCAGCTTCTTCAGCAGCACTCATGGATATTCCAAGGAAGAGCAACATATCTTATCACTTTTTTGAGCCCTCTTTGACTGGTATCAAGCAGGTCCAGTCGCTCATCACACCTGACCACATCCCACTGTTTAGAGAGCACTATGGGGATATCTTAGACATGGTTATGGATCCTGATTCTTCTTAGAGAAGCATGATCCACACATGCTTGCAGTTCTATGACCCTCCACTTAGATGCTTCACCTTTCTAGACTTTCAGATTGGGCCTCTATTGGAGGAGTTTTCTTTGTTGATTGGAGTGCCTATCAGAGGAGGGATCCCCTTCAACCCAGAGATGACTGCTCCCAAAAGTGAAGAGATAGCAAGGGCATTGCACTTAGAGCTTGCCCTTATTGAGCAAAACATGACAATAAAAGCTGGGATTCCTGGTTTTCATCTGGACTTCTTGATTTCTCAAGCCATCTTGAAGGCTACATTGGGAGAATGGAGGGCAGTCTGTGCACTTTTAGCCCTCAGCATATATGGGGCTATATTGTTTGCAGATGAGCCTAAATTTGTCAGTAAAAATGCCATCCACTTGTTTCTGCTGAGGAACTCAGTGCCTACATTGCTAGGGGATTTTTACTACTCCATCCATTAGAGAAATGAAAAACAAAGGGGGAAGTTGGTTAGATGTTGTGCTCCCTTGTTCTACTATTGGCTACTCAGACACCTGCCTAAATCAGATGCTTTCCTGAACCCACATCAGCAGAAGGATTGGGCCAAGAGGTTCATTGCCTTAACATCAGATGATATTAGATGGTGCACCCAGAGCACCAAAGGCAAGGACATTATCACCAGCTGTGGGCAGTACCCTAATGTGCCTCTAATAGGAGTAAAAGGTTGCATCAATTACAACCCTTTGTTGTTTAAGAGACAATTGGGATATGCCTTAGTTCACCCTCCCAAAGGATAGGATTTAGCTGAGACCCTATACTGTGAAGTGCAACCTAATTCAGCTGTTGTCAGACAAGCAGCCTGGGCTTGGGACAACATCCAGACCAAAGGGACAACCATCCTTGGAAGATGTAATAATGTTGCTTCATCTCAGTACTATGACTGGTCCCGTACTAGATCTCAGATCACCAGGATGCCTTTCACCTTGGAAGACACACCTGAACCATCTACAGTACAGCCTGCAACAACTGTTAGCCTGGAGGAATTTGAAAAGTTGAAGGAAAGGAATGAACAACTATCTCAGGCCTTGAAGAAGACTCTTTGGGAAAGAAGTGACGGTCGTCTGGACATTGAGAGATTGGAAAAGCTCAAGATTGAGCATCTGACCAAGATTGAAAAGACAGAGGACTACATAAGGAAAGCAAGAGCCGGGGAACAAATATTGAAGAATGCCTGCAAGGAGGCCAAGATTCAGAAAGCTAGGGATGAGCACTATCTGCAAGAAAGCCAGGCTAGGTGGGTCAGGATCACCGAAGCCCGTGAACAAGAAGACCAGAAGACTCAGGCTAAGATTGAGCAGCTGGAAGCCAACGAGAAGAAGCAGCATGAAGCTTTATTAGCAGCTCAGAAGGAGATATCAGAATTAAAGCTCCGAGCAGGGATAAAGAGATCAAATGATCAGGACAGGCATAAGAAGCTGACTAATGCCATTGCTACCAGGAACCTCCTCATTAGGACCATTACAGAGCACCCAGCTGGTCCGGTGACTGAGGCACTCCTGAAGGAAGTCAGGGAATATGACTTTGGATTGGATGTCTGATTCCTTTTGCTTGTATTTCCTTTCTTTTGATGTACTTTTTTGTTGTTGTGTTTTTGACCCATCATGGGCATGTATTGTAAACAGACTATGTATTTCATCATTTGTAATATATTTAGTTTGTTTCATTGGGCTTCTTTTCTCAACATCATCAAGCATCTCCTCGAGGTCTGGAAAGGTCAAAACCAAGAACCAAACCGGATACTTTGGAAAACAAATAAGCATACTGCATTGCATACTAACATTTTTCTTTGTTTTGTAGGTTTTTGTTTATTATTTTGTTTCTCACTTTGTTGTGCTTTCAGGAAACATTGCTCGTCGCCGAGTGTTCCCTGTCAACCGCACACACCGGTACCTAACTCGTAACAACCTTCCAGGAATTCAGATGGATCAGGTACAACAGGACCTGACTGAAGTGAGAAATCAGATGGCAAACGAAAGGGTCGAGATGAGAAACCAAATGTCTCAGTTTATGGCAGTAATGACTGGCTTAGCCTAGAGCCAAGAGAGGTTGAGAGAGCTGGTAGAAAGACAGACACCCGAAGAGCCACACCTTGGGACAGGGGGAACCAGCAATAATGAACGGGGGCAGCCTCGTATTGACCCACCAGAGTATGGGCCCCATTTGAATCCAGATGTTAATATCCCAAGGAATGTTCAAGGTAATACTGCTGGGGGCAGAATCCTGCAAGAGGATCCCCAAGAAGAATAATTCACTGTTATTGGAGTTGGGGATGAGGTGTATGACAGAAGACTGGATGAGATTGCTGAAAAGCTAAGGTCCTTGGAATCTCAGAACTCTTTAGGCTTTGACGTGATGGATATGGGGCTGGTAGATGGGGTGAGGATTCCCCACAAATTCAAACCCCCTTGCTTTGAGAAATATAATGGTACCTCTTGCACGCGTACTCATCTGCAATCTTTATTAGGAAGACTCAAGGCTTATACCATGGATGAGAAGTTATGGATGTTCTATTTTGAGGACAGCCTGACTGGAGCTTCAAGAGAATGGTATTCGCATCTGACGAGGGCTACTATAAGATGTTGGAAAGACTTGGCCGAAGCCTTCATCCGGCAATACCAGTACAACCTAGACATGGCTCCCAATAGAACTCTTCTAATGGGAATGTCTCAGTCTTCAAGGGAGAGCTTTCGGGATTATGCTCAGAGGTGGAGACAGCTTGCTGCTGCTGTCCAGCCACCCATGTCAGAAAGAGAGATGGCTGACATGTTCATGAACACCTTGCAGGGAACTTATATTGATAGACTTGCTGCTTTCTCCTCTACCAGTTTTGCCGATGTAGTTATAGCTGGTGAAAGAATTGAGAGTCTTTTGAAGATGGGCAAAATCTCTGACAATGGTGCCCGCTCTTCCAACAACCCCAGAAAACCTTTTGCAGGACCCCGAAGGGCGGGTGAAACAAATGCTATCCATGCAAGCAGGGGCAGACCCCAGTATTCTCACAGATCAATAGCAGCTGTTACTATTCCGGCTCTAGTTCCACAACAGCCATTATATCCTCAACAACAATAACAACCTCACTATCAGCAACCATCTCATTTTCCACAGCAAAGAACGTACAACAATAACAACAACAACCAACAGCAGCGCCCATTTCAATAGAGGCCATCTCAAGCAAATAGGGTGATTGACCCCATCCTTATGCCTTATGTCGCTCTGCTGCCACAACTCCTGAAGCTTAACCTGGTTGAGTTAAGGACGTTGGCTCCACCAGATCCCCTCAATCTCCCGAAGAATTATGATGCTAATGCCAGGTGTGCCTTTCACTCCAACGCACCTGGTCACAATACCGAGAAATGTAGAGCCTTGCAGATGAAGGTTCAGGATTTGGTCGATTCCAAAGCTCTCAATTTCGCACCTCCTCCAAATGTTAACAGGAATCCTGTGCCTAATCATGGTGGGCCTAGGATTAATGCCATGAAGAGGACCAACCATCTGCACTGATTGATAATGTTGCACATATTCAAACACCGCTGGCTGAGGTCAAGACTCAACTCTTAAGATGTCAAGTGTTCCCAGGCTGTGAAGCCTGTTGTGATTTGTGCAAGACTGCCATCACTAAACAAGAATCCAACACCAAAAATCATTTATTTTCAGAAACCAGCATGAATCGAAGCAAACTTCTTTTAGGTCAAAAATTTTAGAGACACGGTTCATGCTCATTTCTTCACCATTTTTAAAAACAACAAGTGCAGTGTGATCAGGGGAGCATGGGGAACATTTCTAAAATATAAAACAAAGCTTCTAGAAAAAGAGTTTGAGATGACTACCTGAGCTGAAGCTTTCACTCCTTGAGCTTTCTGGCCTCTTTCTTTGTTCAATCCACCTCCAATGAACTCCCTGATGATGTTGCAATGCTCAGAACAAGTTTATGTGACTTGGTTTGAGAGATACAGTTCCTCTGCACCAGGAATCGTATTTTTTTGGCTATGTTTCAAGGCTTTTTAAAGGGTGCTTTGTGTTCTATAGACCATTTGGAGATGATTGGTGAAGTTTGTTTTGAGGTTTGTGGCTTGAGTAATTAGATTCGAAGGAATGAAACTTTTGGGGATTTTTGGCAATCTCAGCTTGTGGGATGATTCGGGCTTGTGTCTCATGAAATAAGGTCCTTAGGGTTAGTATAAGCCAATAGGATTGATCAGAAAGTGGGAGGTGGCATAGTGTGATTGGTATGGGCCAATTGAAAAAAGGCCAATGGATGTATACTTGAGCCATGGCACGATTCAAAGCTGTTTCAAGGGGTGTCTTGGCCTCAGCTGAGTTCATGGATGGCCCTTGGATTGAAACATGTGAGCTGTAACAAGTGGATGAAACGTTTCAAGGCATTTTGCAAATTTCCCTCTTTGGAATTTCTTGAAATGCAAGGCATAAAATCTTGTGATTTTTGTGCAATCTTGATCAAAATGTGTTGCATTATGTTGTTATGATGTTTAGGAGTTGATTACAGGTCATGAAATGGCTTGGCAAGTGAAATTGCAAAAATCCCTCTTTGGTGCACATTTGAAAATTATAGGATTTTGGCCAACTTTGAAAGGCCATATCTTGAGTTCTAGGATGAATCAAGACATGTTCTTGTACTTTTTGAAAATGGGAAGACATAATCTACAACTTTCATGTCCAAGGATTTTTCATTTGAAACATTTTTGGTCATGAAAGAATAGGTTGAATATCTTTCCCAAAATGGAAAGTTTCCATTACAAGTCATTTCCAAAAATAGCAAGTTTGCATTTGGCTCAGAATTCTTCAACTTTGTGAACTTCCAACCACTTCAATGATCAAATAAAGATCATAGAGACTCAAAATGATGATTATGACCCTTTGGTACCCTTGATGGAGGCCTCAGATGCCCTGATTTTGACTTTACTTGCTCAAGAAGTTACCCAATGATCAAATGACTTTCACAGTGATTTTCTTCATCAAACCTGGTACACATGATCCTTATAACATATTAATACCATTAGAAACAAGAATGACCAAAAAAAAATTGGGATTAAGGCCTCTGAAACCAAAACCCTAATTTTAGGTCATCTGTGCATGAAATCTTCAGTCTGCCTCTATGCATTTGCCATGCTTTGTGATCCCTTGACTTTTATGAACTTTGGGGAGCATATTATGATCATGGAACACACATGGACCCTCTTGGCAAGCTTCAAGACCATTGGGATGGCTCAGATCACTTCTTGGATTGCTCAGATCACAAACCTTAGATGCAGATAAAATGAATTATGCAGTGGGATATGATATGCTTATGCTAATGCAAAAAAATGAAAGATCACAAGCCATGGTGTGAGAAAAAGTGAGGGCAAATTTGGGGTGTTTATACCTTCCTGAATCAAAATAAGGTGGCATCCGTCTGAACGGAATCTGAAGCATACTGGAGATTTCTTCTAGAGTGGGAGCCAATATGTAATCAGGAAACACAAAACAACGCAATGGTGCATCATAGAACTGCAGTAGTGTATGGAGGTTGTATCACTGATCCTCTATAGGCCTATCCATATAAGAGTTACAAGTGGGCCCTCAGGTGCGAATGGGTTTTCCACATGATGTGGTATGCCACTGTCACCACTGAGTTCCGATAAGAGGGATGTTTCCACAAGGTTATCAATGATCGGTCCCCAGCCGTACATAACTGTCAAGGTCGTGTAATGAAGTAGAGAAAACCCCTATATCAAGACACTTCCAAGAAGTTGCGAATCTGGGTGTGAACGCACCAATACCCCCATGACAAGTAACCATGGGGCCACAGTGATTGTTCATGCTAAGTCCTAGGGTGCTCTCAGTCCAGGTGCTTGGCCAATATCATCTCACAAATCACAAGTAACTCCCAAGTCCCGCCAAACAGAAAAAACTAGTCCAGACAGTCCAATATAATATGTGATGCATGAAAATAAATACTGAAAACTGTAAATAAATTTGTGAATAAAACTGTAAATAAACAACAGTAAAACACACAAGAAACAGAAAATAATCAAACACACAAAGAAACAGAAATACACAAGCGCTAGGAGAGACTCTCAAGGAAAAACCAGATATTATAGGTTTGATCCCCAGCAGAGTCGCCAGCTGTCGCTCCCTAGATTTCCATCCTAGTACAAACTCGAAAGTGGCGCGGAAAAGGGTAAATTCGCCATCCATGCATTTTTATCTCGAAGGAACGGGAATGGTAATGTTGCACAACCCAAAGAAGAGAAACGGAAGGAAACAGGTCTTGCGAACCAAAGAATCTGGGTTTGGGAGTCGGTTACGACTTGGGAATGTATTAGCACCCTAGATCGTCCGCTGTACCCGACGGGATCCACGCTTGCAAAGAAACTGTTTCAAAGGGTCAAGAAACGAAAGCTGCTGTAAAAGAATGAACTAGATGAGAAAAGAAAAGAAAGGGGGAAAATGTAGGGAAAATAAAAGAGTGCTCGAATGGGCCCTACCCTGCTGCCTACGTACCTCATCTGGACATGAGGATCAGAGTCGTCATAGTTCCCCTAACTAGGGGTGGAAACATTGCTTCTGTCTTAAGGCTTAAACTGCCTGTGCCAATGCTCAGGTGTTGTAAGATCGTTTGACACGAGTGTGTTACCGTCTTGTAAAGTGACAAGTAGGAGCAAGTTTGCACAATGAAAGTGAGTGGGATGAGAGAAAAGTCCCGAAGGAGAGATGATTATTCTTTGTCCAGTGTTTTTTATGAGTCTTTTAGGAGTGTGGCACAAGGAAGTGAAAGTAAATCCTTTTCTAAGGATGTATTACCATTACCACATCCCTAGATAGGATGAATAACAAGTCTACCAAGAATGAAGAAGATCCTCAAACTTGTTTCCCAAAAATAGGGTTTGAATTCACTAACTTGTTGAAGTTATTAAGTGTTTTGTAAGTTAAAGTGAAGAAATGTTTTTTAGGCTTTTCTTTGTGAAAATAGTCTTATGATTGAACTTGTGCATCATTATAGACAAGTTTCTACCAACACCAAGATGGGGTGAATACAATTGCCCCATGGAATAATGCCATGTATCAAAGACTACTTCAACATTTATTAGAGTGTTTTTTTATGTTTTTGTATGAAGATGAGAAAAGAAGAGAACCAACGGAGCGAAAGGTACACAATTAAGGGAATCTAACCACCCTAGAAGTTATCATGCAAATGGTTAGTCCTAGGTTAGTGAGGCTTCAACTATCTTAATGAAGAGAGAGAGAGAGAGAGAGAGAGAGAGAGAGAGAGAGAGAGAGAAGAAAAGAAGAAAGATAAAGAAGAAGCTAGAAAACAACTTACTTCTCTAAAGAAGTTAAGTTGTTCTCTAAGAGGGAGAAGCAGTGAAGTTATACAAAGGATGGCATAAGTAACATCACAAAGACAAATAAGAAAGATAATAAAGGGAGAAAAGAAATGGAGATATGAAAATCATATCCACACCTCTCACTTACCACAACCCCTGAAATTGTTAGAAGAAATCACAAGTGGCAAGCACAAATCAAATGAGATCAAATGAAGTAAGAACAAGCAAAGACTCATGACCAAGAATTTTTTTATCATACCACATCCAGGGATCAAACATCAAGTTAATAAGCAAAAATAACAAGCCTTAGGAGTTGCCACAAGTGCCCTCCTATCCTAACAAACAAGCTATGAACAAATAAGCCTCAAATAATAACATGCCAATCACAAAATTCAAATAAATATCAATCAAGTCCTAAAAATTCCGAAATTAAGCATAAAGACACTTTAAACATGTGAGAACAACATACCAAATCCACATAGCAAAAATCAGAAGCAAACTCACTCAAACAATGGCTTAAAGATCCAACAGGGTTTCATAAACTTCAACAAAAAGAAATATGGAAAAAAGCAAGCAAATAAAACCTAAAAATCATGAAATAAATCTTAAGTAAACTTCAACATGTTAGGGATCAATAGCAACAAGAATTATGTTCATTACTATTTTCAAACTTAAGATAAAAATTCAACAAGGCATGGCATGCACAAAGGAGTTAAAATAAAGAAATAAAATTCAAATAATTAATCATGCGCCAAAAATTAATAAAAAAAATGAGAAATAAAAAAATGAGAAATTAAATAAAATTTGAATAAAGGTCTATGAGTTTTTTTTGTGATTTTTAAATGAAGTCTACTAATTTTAGAAAATTAAGTCAGACAATTATCAAATAAAGAAATAACAAAAATGAAACAAAGGGAAGGGGTGAAGATAGCATAAAAAAATACGTTGCAATTGGATTTGGGCCAGACAGGGGAGTGCAAGTAGAAAAACACTAGGCCCAAATAAAACTTACTAATCCATTAATCAGATCTTTATATTAAATAATAAAAAATAAACAATAAAAAGGAAAAAAAAAACACGGACATGCCGCCACAACCAACATCAATTGGTCACCCTCTTCATTAAAATACCAGCATGTGGAAATAAAAAACAAAAAAAAAACAAAACGAAAAAGATCCAATGAATCGATGACACATTATCATCTCCTTCCTTTCCTCATGCACAAACCGCTACTCCCATAGAAACAGAACAAGAAACACAGCAACTTCAGCCTATCATATCTTCCTCAATTCACAACGAAATTAAGAAATTCTAAAACCAAAATCACTCTATGAGATGAGAGGAACAACATCAGGCACTTATCTGTCACAAATATTAAATATTCACAAAGAAACGAGTTCAACAAGTTTAAGCATCAAAGTTGTAAATCAAAAGCCAAGCATTCTAATAGCTTCCTCTTACTTCATATAATCAAGAATAACATCAACACCATGATATAAGTGAAAATGCCTCAAAACCGAAGCAAAAAGGAGTTTAGTACCAAACCTGGGTGTCAAGATCTTCGCAGCAAGTTGAGAAATCCAGAGGTATAATGAGCTCTTTATGCTTCTATAATCACCTTCAAAGCCAAAAAAAAGGCTTATTGAGCGAGAGTGTGGGGGGATAGCGAGCAAATCCGAAAAATGTTGAATCCACAAATTCAAATAAAACACTGCTATGATAGTAACAAGAGTGTGATAATGTTGATGATGGTGGTAGTGAACCGAGGAAGGTGAAGGATGAAGTATTGTGAAGGAAAAAATCAGATCCAAAATTTTTGAAGTTGAGAAAATCAGAGAGAGAAAAAAGGAGTTTATTATGATTCTTTGTGGTGATGAAGACCGAAAAATGAGAGAAATAAGAATTATAATGTGAGTGGTGTGAAGTGTGAAAAAATACCCCTTCTCTAACTCGTGAGCCTCTCCCTATATATGTGTAAACAACCCAAATTTGACCTCACCCATTCACTCCATGGCTTGTGATCATTTCATATGCATAAACTCAATCATAGCATCTCATATCACATTTGTGATTCACTGCATTGTTTCTAAGTCATCTGCATCTAGGGTTTGTGATCTGAGCAATCCAAGAGCCACTTGAGCTACTCCAAAGGTCATCAATCACTTCAAAGGGGTCCATGTGTGTTCAAACATCGTATTATATCCTCTCAAAGTCAAGAATGTCAAAAAAATCACAAGAACTGAGGATGGCATGGAAGCAGAGCCTGGTTTAACTGCATAGATGACCTAGAATTAGGGTTTTGGTTACAAAGGCCATAAATCCAATTTTTTTTGGTCATTATTGTTTCTATTGGTCTCTATATGGTATATGGATCATGCATATCAATTTTCATGAAGAAATTCAATGGGGAAGTCATCTGATCAAGAGTTGACTTTTTGAGCAAGTCAGTGCAAAATCAGGGTGTCTGAGGCCCTCAATGACCCAACCAAAGGGTGCTCTTCATCATTTTGATTGTGTATGATCTTTATTTGATCATTGAAGATGTTAGAAGATCACAAAATTGAAGAATTTCAAGCCTTTTGCAAAGTTGACTTTTTGGGAAAGTTGACTTATAATGAAAATTGCCATTTTGGGAAACTTTTTCAAACCCTTGCTTTTTGATTCAAAAATGCTTCAAATGGAAAAACTTTAGTCATGAAAGTTGTAGAACGGATCATTTCCTTTTCAAAAAGTAAAAGAACATGACCTAATTCATTTTGGATCAAAAGTTATGGCTTACAAAGTTGGCCAAAATCACATAATTTGAAATTTTCTACCAAAGAGGCATTTTGCAAAATGGTATGATCAAGTGTTCTAAAGGCTTCAAAAGTGTACAAACTCTTCACAACATGATCACATGACCTCTAAAAATCAGAATGGGCCAAGGAATATTGCATTTTAGTGCCTTGAATCTCAAGAATTTCCAAAGGGGGAAAACTTTGTGAAAATTGCAAAACACCTCATAAGTCTTGATCCACTTGCTGATTCATCTCATAAACAATTCCATGGCTCTCCCTAAACTTAGCTGAACCAAGACAAGCAAAAAGGCTAGCTATACCATTGCCCATACCTCAAGTACAAGTCAAGTTGACATTTTGGCAACTTGCCCATACCAATCACACTATGCCACAACCACTTTCTGAACCAATCCCATTTGTTTATACAAATCAAAAGGAAGCCAAAGGACATAACACACCAGCCTGAAACCTCCAAGAAGACAACATTCTCATTTCCCACCTCTTTTGCAAAACCTTTCGAAACACTCTCCACAAGCATAAAACATAAAAACAAACTTCACAAACAATCTCAACATGACTCACTGATCACAAACCAACCTTTGAAACAGCCTGAAAGTCACTGAAACAAAAACATGATCACCACCCCCCCTTGAACAGAACTTCTGCCATCTCACAAACCAGCCATCCCCAAAGCTTTCTAAGCTTCATTTCATCATCAGAGGGTTCAAAGGAGTGGACTTGCAGCAAAGGAAAGGCCAGAAAGCTCAGGACCAGGAGATTCCATCTCAGGTAGCCATCTCAAACTTTTTTCCAGAAACTCCATTTTGAGTTCTTAAACGATTCTATGTGCTCCCCTGATCATGGGGATATGATTATTTTTGAAAATGGTTGAGAAACCAGGATGTATGATTGCTCTGAAACTTTCTGACCTAAAATTTGTTTGCTTCGATTCATGTTGTTCTTGAGTGATAAATGATTTTTGAGGATTGATTCGTGTTTAGGGTGGTTTAAGGTTTGATTCTGGAGCTTTAGGGGGTTTGAGGGAAGTTTAGAGGAAGTTAGCAACTTTCAGGTGAGAGTCTGGCCGGAGAAGATGACCGGAGGTCTTCTCCGGCCGCCTGAAAGTCATTAGTGACTTAAATGCGTTTAGGGCTAGGTTTGAATTTGGAGCGTAGGATAGGCTGACTTTGTTTGACCCGCGCGCAAATGGACGTTCCAGATGCATTGATTAAACCCTAATCCAGTCATTTATGTAATTAATCAGGATTAATAAAATTATTCAAATTTCAGAATGAATCACAGCCATTCAAACGCGCGCCAGTCAATTCCCGCGTGTCAAATTTAAATCCTGGCCACTGGATCAGCATACTTCTCATTAAATCCATTTTATTTTCATTTTATTTCATTTGTTTTGTATATTTTATTTAAAATAGCAAAATTTGCTCAAAAATTCTGAAAATTTTTATTCAAGCTTTTATTAATTTTCAGAAACCAAAAATATTTTTATTTTTATTTTTTGCATTCAAAAATATTTTTAAATTATTTAAAAGTTTATTTTTAATTAATTAATGAGAGTTAATTAATTAAAAATACTTTTAGGTATTTAAAAATCACAAAAAAAATTCATGAAACATTTAAAGTCATTTAGAAACATTGTCCAACTCTCAAACCAAATTTCTTTTTTGATCTTGATGCCTTTTGACAATTTTCAATGGGATTAATTTCATTTTAAGGCATTATTTTGATTCAAACTTCAAAAATTCATTTCTGCCTAGCCTTTAAGAGTTGGACAATGATTCTTTTTGCATTGCATCTTGCATATCATGTAGTTTATAGGATTAAATTGTCATGATTTGATATTGCATTTTCAATTTGTTTGACATTTTTCTTGACAAGGTACCTTAAAACCCTAGCCAACTTAGGAAATTCATAACTTACACTAGGTTAAGAATTGGGTCCTCTCCTTTGGGCAGTGAGTTTGTATAGGTTTAGGGTTCCTTTGTTTGCATTTTCAAATTTTTATCATGATGTTTGCTTCTGGTTTTGATTTTTATTTTGTGCATTGATCATGAACCCTAATTTGGGCTTTCTTTTGCATCCATATTCCATTTGCTTGCATACCATGACTTGCCATGACATATTATGCATTCATTTGATTCATGGTACATCTTAAGACCTATTGGAATCATGTTTGATCATTGCATCTTTCATTTTCCATGTTGTATGTCATTTGCATTTCATAACTTTTCATGTATGTTCATGGTTCCAAGCATGTTTCTTTTGCATTCCATATGTTTGTATGATCATCCTCATGCCTTGTTTCATGTTTGTATCATCTCTTAGCATCATTGACACCATACTCATGCTTCTGGTTTTGGTTTGCATCATGTCATTTCATCTCATTTGCATTGCATTTCATTTCTTTCACTAACTTTTCAGGTGGTAAGTTACTATGAGAAGTGAATTTGCCTTCACTTCTCACAACCTCTTTTTCATCTCTCTTATGCATCATTGCTGCATTTTTGTATGTGTTTGGATTGAGCTTGCTCATTCTTGTTCATCTTACCTTCTTTCTTCAAGCAACTTGACTTCTTAAGTGAAGCAAGTTGTTTTGCTTCTCTTTGTTCCTCATTTGCTTCTCTCCTTGGTGGTTCTTTGAAGATCTTTCTTGCAAACCTCACAAACCCTAGGACTTCTAAGAATGATAACAATTAGGGTTTGATTAGTCCCCCACCCAGATTTTACCTTTGTGTCTCTTTGAGTCTTCTCTTCTCATCTCATAATCAGGTACTAAACCCTAAAGGCTTTAAGGCTTTGCGATTAAGCTTATGCCGGCATCCTTCTATTAGGATGGGGTGTATAACTTTAATCCTAAGTGTTAAACCCTTAATGTGTTTAACTCCTTTAATCAATTCATCTAATAACCATCAAGACATCAAGCTTGTAACTTGGGCCTTACATTAGGGTTCTAATTCTTCCTTAATTGGTTAAGAAGGACTAACCCTAGTGTTAATGGACAAGTCCCCCTCAAGTTGTCTTACAAATCATAAAAATCACTTCTTCATCATATCATTAACTAAAATCCACTTAATAAAGGCTTTGTTTTGTCATGAGGTTAATCCCTAATCATGGATTAAGTCGAGGAGCTTTCCTCAGCTTAAACATTCTCATCTATTATCCTTTTATTAGGATGGTGTAATGAGTCTGTTTAATCCCTGATTATAGCTTAATCTCATTGCTCAACACTAAACAAAAACAACAAAAACATCTAAATAATCACAAGTAGGTTAATGATCTTAATCCTACACCATGGAGATTAAGTGTGAGATACTGACTTCACACTTAAGGTATTCTCATTACCCCTAATCAGAGGGAGGATGTGATGAGTTTACTAACCCATTGGTTTAGGCTTAAACTTATTAACTTATGACAAACTTCCAAAAGCAATAAAAGACTAAAAATACAAAAACAAACAATAATCGTCTCCTTCGGGATTCTTTTCTCATCTCATTCACTCACAAAAAAGAACTCGCTTCTTCCGTCTAATGCAAGACAATTTGCACCTGAGCCAGACAGGTCATACACTTGAGCATAGGCAAGTAAGCAGTTCACAAGTCAATTCATCTTTCAGTCTCTTTGGGTCGAACTACGGTGTTCTGACTTCCTCATTGCACGAGAGGATACGTAGGCATAACCTAACAGTTATCGAACAAAAGTCTCTGTATATTCCCCCTCTTTCTAGCCTTATTTCTTGAGCTTCATTCTCTTGAGCATTTCATTCTTGTTCTTACACTGACACTTCACTTATACACTTCACTGCTTTTACACTGACACTTGCATTCTTTCCAGGTTTTAATACACAGATTGCACTGACACTACCCCTTTAAAACACAAATCTTTTAAGCGTGGATCCCGTCGAGTACGGCGGACAATCTGGGTGCTAATACCTTCCCAGGTTGTAACCAACCCCCTTTCTCAGTCTCTCTGGTTCGCGACCGTCTTATCCGTATCTTTCTAGGTCTATGCAGCATTACCTTTCCTCCGGGATAAAAATGCCTAGCTGGCGTCTCTTTTCTTTTCTTGTGAGTTCACTCCTGTGTGTTCTCACATTCCCTTTTCGCCGACCGTTCGCGTCTGTACCCCTCTTGGCCCTGTGTCATTTGGTGGGAGCGACAGCTTGGCGACTCTGCTGGGGATCCTTATACTGTAACCAGAGCTTCTGGTTCTTTTTGTGGGTTCCTCCTAGCGCTTGTTTGATTTGTGTTTACTGGGGTGTTATGTGCTAATTGTGTTTATATGTAGTTTCTTTATTTATTGCTTTATGTACATTTATCCATTGCTTTCTTTACAAGCTTTATATATATCATATTGTCATACTGTGTCTGGCTGGATCTGGTTTTGTCTTGATGGGTGGGGTTCTATTGAGAGTTTAAGGTCCTATACCTGGGACCTGAGTGACACCTAGGCTAGAGTGGTTCATGTTCTTTCCCATTCCATTTCGGTCTGGTGCGGGAATATGAAACACGGTTCAGATATGGGTTTCTTCTTGAGAACTCTGTGCTACAGATTTCCTGTAGTGCTAGGGCTATCTGGGAAGCCTGCTAAATCTGGATGACCTTTACTATGACCTTCAGAAACTGGGGTGAATTAGAGGAGGATCTTTTATAGTTATTGTAAACACTCGACCTCCGGGTTAGAAGTGTTTACACTTCTCATAACTGATCCAAGTCTGAGGATCCTTGTTTTAGAATATCACCTGTGAGGGGGATTGGGCTGTTTACAGGTTTGCAGGAACCCTTGGCCACATCATACCCTGTTACCTATTGTGTTTAAGAATGCTTCACTTTGGACAGTTCTTGTAATTTAACCCAGGACATGTGACTCTTTATTTGAGCCCCCCACCCTGGTTACTGGATTTCTGAACCTCGATTTGGACTTCTTGAACATACATGGACTTTATATCAAGACAATTGATCAGATCCATCTTGATCACAAACCCTTGCATATCATTTGCATACATCATCATTACATCATTTAACATTTGCTTATTTGTTTTTCAGGGTATCCACATCATATATTTTGGCTTGGTTTTGACCCCTTTATCTGATTAGACCCCTGTTCATCAGCTATCTGCTTCAGCCATTCTCACCAGTTGTCTGCTTCAGCTACTGTCATCGCCAGTCTCAGCCTGTCAGTGGCTCACCACCAGTGTCAGTCTTCATCATCAGCATCTGTTCTCAGCTCTTCATCAGAAATCATGGCACCCAAAAAGAGCAACATTTCTTACCACTTCTTTGAGCCTGTGCTGGCTGGCATCAGGCATGTCCAGGCACTCATTACTCCAGACCATATCCCTTTATTCAGAGAACATTATGGAAACATCCTTGATATGGTTATGGACTTGGATCCTTATCAGAGGAGTTTGATTCACACTTGCCTACAGTTCTATGATCCTCCTTTGAGATGCTTCACCTTCCAGAATTTTCAGTTGGGACCCCTGTTGGAGGAGTATTCATCACTGATTGGAGTGCCTGTCAGGGATGGTATCCCCTTCAACCCAGAGATGCCTTCTCCCAGCAGTGAAGAGTTGGCAAAGGCACTGGATTTGGAACCTATTCTGATTGAGCAGAACATGACTACAAAGGCTGGAATCCCTGGCCTACACTTGGATTTCTTGATTTCTCAGGCCATCCTGAAGGCCTCCTTTGGAGAATGGAGGGCAGTCTGTGCATTGTTGGCCCTCGGTATATATGGGGTTATACTTTTTGCAGATGAGCCCAAATTTATCAGCAAGAATGTTATTCATCTCTTCCTTTTGAGGAACCCAGTACCCACCTTGCTGGGAGATTTCTATTATTCTGTTCACCAAAGGAATGAGAAACAGAGAGGGAGATTGGTGAGATGTTGTGCTCCTCTATTCCATACCTGGCTGCTTAAACATCTACCCAAGACTGATGCTTTCTTGAACCCTCACCAACAAAAGAATTGGGCTAGAAGACTCACTGCTTTGACTTCAGATGACATCAGGTGGTGTACCCAGAGCACCAAAGGAAGGGACATAATTACTAGTTGTGGGCAGTTTCCCAATGTACCTCTGATAGGAGTAAAGGGTTGCATCAACTACAACCCTTTGCTATTCAAAAGACAGTTGGGCTATGCTCTGGTTCACCCTCCTAAGGTGCAAGACTTGGCTGAAACCCTTTACTGTAAGATAAAGCCTAATCTAGCTGTTGTCAGACAAGCATCCTGGGCTTGGGACAACATCCAGACCAAAGGGATGGCCATTCTTGGGAAATGCAACAATGTGGCTTCAGCACAGTATTATGAGTGGTCCCATGCTAGGGCTCAGATTTCTGGGATGCCTTTCACCATTGAGGATGCACCTTGACCATCCACAGCACCCCCTCCAGCTACTGTCAGCCTGGAAGAATTTGAGAAACTAAAATAGAGGAATGAGAATCTGACTCAAGCTCTGCAGAAGACCCTCTGGGAGAGGAGTGATGGTCGTCTAGACATTGAGAGGTTAGAAAAGCTAAAGATGGAGCATCTAGCCAGGATTGAGAAATCAGAGGACTACATCAAGAAATCAAGAGCAGGAGAGCAGATTTTGAAGAATGCCTGTAAAGAGGCCTAGTTTCAGAAAGCTAGGACTGATCTCTATCTGAAAGAAAGTCAAGCTAGGTGGGTCAGTATCACTGAAGCTCGCACTCAAGAAGATAAGAGAACCCAGGACAAAATTGAGCAGTTGGAGGAAAATGAAAAGAAGCAACAGGAGGCTCTGCTAGCAGCCCAGAAGGAAATCTCAGAATTGAAGCTTAGGGCTGGTGTGAAGAGGTCAAAGGACCAGGACAAGCACAAGAAGCTGACTGCTGCTATTGCCACCAGGAACCTTCTTATCAGAAGCATTACAGAGCATCCGGCTGGTCCTGTAACTGAAGCACTTATGAAAGAAGTTAAGGAGGATGAGTTTGGCTTAGATGTTTGACTTATTTACTTGTTGTTGTTTCCATTCCATGTACTTTTCTTTTTTATGTTGTATTTTGACCCTTCAGGGGCATGTGTTGTAAAAACAAACTATGTATTATTCACCTTTTGTAATATATTCATTAGTTTGTTTCATTTGAATTTATTTCTCCCAAGCAACATCAAAGCATCTTCCTCAGGGGTCTGGAAAGGTCAAAACCAAGTGCCAAGCCGGATACTTTGGAAACAAATAAGCATACTGCATTGCATACTGACTTTTGTTTTGTTTTGTAGGTTTTTTGTTTTGTTTGTTACTAACTCTGTTGTGATTCAGTAATTATTGCTCGCCGTCGGGTGTTCCCTCTCAACCGTCCACACAGATATCCTAATCGCAACAATCTTCCTGGTATACAGATGGACCAAGTACAGCAGGATCTTATAGAAGTCAGGACTCAAATGGCCAATGAGAGGTTGGAGATGAGAAACCATATGACCCAGTTCATGGAAGTAATGAATGGCTTGGCTCAAAGCCAAGAAAGATTGAGGGCATTGGTAGAAAGACAAACCCCAGAAGAACCCCATCTAGGGACTGGAGGAACAAGTAACAATGAGAGAGTTCAGCCTCATGTTAACCCGCCAGTATATGGGCCTCATCTACATCCAGAGATCAACATCCCTACTAATGTGCAAGGGAATGCTACTGCAGGCAGAGTCTTACAGGAAGACCCCCAAGAGGATCAATTCACTGTAATGGGAGCTGGGGATGAAGCCTATGATAGGAGGCTTGATGAGATTGCTGAGAAATTAAGATCTTTGGAGTCTCAAAACTCCTTGGGTTTTGATGTCATGGACATGGGGTTAGTGGATGGGATAAGAATTCCCCATAAGTTTAAACCACCGTGCTTCGAGAAGTACAACGGAACTTCCTGTCCACGAACCCACTTGCAGTCTTTTCTGGGGAGACTTAAGGCATACACCATGGATGAAAAACTGTGGATGTTTTATTTTGAAGATAGTTTGACTGGGGCCTCAAGGGAGTGGTACTCTCATTTGACCAGAGCTACGATCAGATGCTGGAAAGACCTAGCTGAGGCTTTCATCAGGCAGTACCAATATAACCTGGACATGGCTCCTAACAGAACCCTTCTGATGGGAATGTCTCAATCCTCCAGGGAAAGCTTCCGGGAATACGCCCAGAGGTGGAGACAGCTTGTTGCTGCTGTCCAACCACCCATGTCGGAAAGGGAGATGGCCGACGTGTTTATGAATACCCTGCAAGGGACATATATTGACAGGCTAGCTGCCTTTTCTTCCACCAGCTTCGCTGACGTAGTCATAGCTGGAGAAAGAATTGAAAGCCTTCTGAAGATGGGCAAAATTACTGATAATGGTGCAAGTTCGTCAAGCAATCCCAGGAAGCCTTTTGTGGGACCAAGAAGAACTGGTGAGACTAATGCTATTCATGCCAACAGGGGCAGACCTCAGTATGTTCATAGGTCAGTGGCAGCTGTCACTATTCCAGCTCCGGTTCCTCAGCAACCAGCATATCAACCACAACAACAGCCACACTATCAGCAGCAAGTTCAGTATCCGCCTCAGAGAAACAACTACAACAACAACAACAACATCAATCAACAGCAAAGACCCTTTCAGCAAAGACCATCACAGGCAAATAGGGTGATTGACCCTATCCCTATGCCTTATGCCGCTTTATTGCCACAACTCTTGAAACTCAACCTGGTTGAGCTAAGGACATTGGCACCTCCAGATCCTACCAGTCTTCCACGAAATTATGATGTCAACGCCCGGTGTGCTTTTCATTCAAATGCACCTGGCCACAGTACAGAGAAATGCAGGGCTTTACAAATGAAGGTACAAGATCTGGTGGATTCCAAGGCCCTCAACTTTGCACCCCCGCCAAATGTCAACAAGAATCCCATGCCCAATCATGGAGGACCAAGAATTAATGCTATTGAGGAAGATAAGCCATCTTTCTTAATCACCTGTGTTGGGCAGATTCAGACACCTCTGGTAGAAATTAAAGCTCAGCTCCTAGAATGCCAGACGTTCCCCGGGTGTGAGCTCGGTTGTGGTTATTGCAACATTTCGGTCAACGGGTGTGATAACTTGAGAAGCGGCATAGATGATCTTATCAAAAGTGGTATCCTTCAGATCACAACATCCGTACCTGCAAATCCAGCAATCCCTCTAACAACGATTCTTGACTCTTCTACAACTGCAACAACAATCATTCCAACAAATTCATCAATATCATCAACAATGGCTCCGTCCATCACTTCAACAAATCAGATGACAACAACTATTTCTTCTACAACATCAACACCCATTCATTCAACGGAATCTTCTACAACACCAACAGATATCTCAGCAGTCACTATTTACTATGATCCAACATATGCTCCTCCGAATAACAGCTTTCAACAACAAACAGTGGCATCTCCTGCCAGGTCACCAGTCACCATCTACTACGATCCGCACACCATTTCAGCACCCTCCTCTGCAGCAGTCAGTCCAGTTACCATTATGGTGCCTGGACCAGTTCCATATGAAAGCAGTAATGCCATCCCTTGGCATTATGGCTCTGACCTTTACTGCAACGGGGAGAAAATCACTTTGGACTCTTCAACTTCTTCTCCACAGATTGATAATGTTGGGGAAGGCGGAGGCTTCACCAGAAGCGGACGCCTTTTTGCCTCACAATTGCAAAGACCTAACGCCGAGGCAGAAGCTGCTACCAAAGAAAAAGGGAAGAGTGTGGTAGTTGAAGAGCAAACTGTCAAAGAAACTCAGAAGACATCTTTTGAGCAAGATGTAGACGAGTTTATGAGAATTATAAAGAGAAGTGATTACAAAGTGGTGGATCAGCTTCACCAAACTCCCTCAAAGATCTCCATATTATCCCTGCTGATGTGTTCCGAAGCTCACCGGAATGCATTACTAAAAGTCTTGCACGCAGCATATGTGCCATAAGAGATCACCGTTAATCAGCTGGAAACCGTGGTAGCAAATGTCAATACCAGCCATGGATTGGGTTTTACCAATGCTGATTTAACAACTGAGGGACGTAACCATAAAAAGGCTTTACACATCACTCTGGAATGCAAGGGTGCTGTTCTATCCCATGTACTGGTGGACACTGGGTCTTCACTCAACGTTCTACCAAAGAAAGCCTTGGTGAAGTTGGAGTATGATGGCTTGGCACTGCGCCCAAGTAATTTAGTGGTGAGAGCATTCGATGGCTCTAAAAGATCAATGCTAGGGGAGATTGATCTGCCTATGATGATTGGCCCGCAGACTTTTAAAATTACCTTCTATGTGATGGACATTCATCCAGCCTACAGCTGTTTGTTGGGTAGACCTTGGATCCATGCCGCTGGCGCAGTTACGTCTACCCTTCACCAGAAGCTGAAATTCGAGTGGGAGGGTCATATCATCACTATCTGTGGTGAAGAAGATATCTTTGTTAGCCATCTGGCTACGTACAAATACATTGAGATGGATGGAGAGATCCATGAAACTATGAGCCAGGGGTTTGAGGCCCTGAACATAAATGAAGCATCTGCTGTACTGGGAACCTCCATGACGTCTTATCAGCAAGCCAGGAAGGTTGTTGAAGAGGGAACTGCCCAAGGCTGGGGCAAGCTGCTGCCCGTGGAGAAGAAGGAGGACAGATTTGGGTTGGGTTACAAACCAACTCAACAAGATCAATCAGAGGCTGCCAAGAAGCCCAACTTTGTCAGCGAGGGGATGCTCACCCCAGATGAAGTGAACAACTTGGAAGATGAGTCGGAAGATGAGCGCAACCTGGAGAGCTGGATACGTCCAAGGATCCCGGGGAGCCATATCTCAAACTGGTCTTCCCAGGAAATTATAAGGGTTACTCCTGCAGAGTAATTATTATTTCCTGTATATTTTAAGCATGCATCAAGTCTTGCATCTTGCCCAAGATGACAAGACTCATTTTGTAATCGGGCCATCTGTAATTTTGTGCAAACAGATCAATCAATGAATATCGGACGTCTTTTGCAAATGAGTCTTTTTTTCTTTTCCGCTCACTGCTTTTCCATTTTTCTTTTTGTACAAAAATAAAATGGCAATGTTTTCAAAATGACAACTTTATTTCACTTTTCTAAACAAGATTAAAATCAATCACTAAAATGAACAATCTAAACCCTTGCAGAGAATGCCTTTCAGACTGCACCGACAACAGCACAACTATGGCTTCGTATGACTTTGACAATCCAATCAATCAAGCCGATGAAGGGGTTGAATAAGATTATGAGCTACCTGAAGAGCTAGCTAGGTTGTTAAGGCAAGAGGAGAAGGTTATCACTCCCCATCAGGAGGAGGTCGAAACGATTAATCTTGGTACGGAAGAAGATGTGAAAGAGGTTAAGATCGGGGCCTGCTTACAAGACTCAGTGAAGAAACAACTGATCGACCTGCTTCGTGAGTATGTGGATGTCTTTGCTTGGTCTTATCAGGATATGCCAGGGTTGGACACCGATATTTTCATGCACAAGCTGCCTTTAAAAGAAGACTGCCCACCGGTAAAACAGAAACTGCACCGTACTCGCCCAGACATGGCAATGAAGATCAAAGAAGAGGTGCAAAAGCAGTGGGACGCCGGGTTCCTTGCTGTGACTAGCTATCCGCCGTGGGTTGCTAATATTGTACCTGTGCCTAAGAAAGACGGCAAGGTAAGGATGTGTGTAGACTACCGGGACTTGAACAGAGCCAGCCCAAAAGATGATTTCCCTTTACCTCACATTGATGTATTGGTGGATAATACAGCTCAGTTCTCGGTATTCTCCTTCATGGACGGATTTTCAGGATACAATCAGATCAAAATGTCACCTGAAGACATGGAGAAGACAACTTTTATCACACCCTGGGGCACGTTCTGTTACAAGGTGATGCCATTCGGACTGAAGAATGCTGGTGCAACATATCAACGGGCTATGGTAACACTATTCCACGATATGATCCATAAAGAAATCGAATGTTATGTGGATGACATGATTGCCAAGTCCCTCACAGAAGAAGACCACCTGGTAAATCTGTTGAAGCTATTCAAGCGTCTGAGGAAGTACCAACTGAAATTGAACCCCAACAAGTGCACATTCGGGGTGCGATCTGGTAAGTTGCTGGGATTTATTGTAAGTGAGAAAGGGATTGAAGTTGACCCTGATAAAGTCAAGGCCATTCAAGAAATGCCTGCACCAAAGTCAGAAAAAGAAGTTCGGGGGTTCTTAGGCAGATTGAACTACATTTCACGGTTCATATCTCACCTTACAGCAACCTGTGAGCCTTTGTTCAAGCTGTTGAGAAAAGAACAAACGATCAGGTGGAATGAAGACTGCCAGAGGGCTTTTGACAAGATCAAGGAGTACTTACAAGAGCCTCCAATCCTTATGCCTCCAGTTGAAGGAAGACCTCTAATCATGTACTTGACAATATTAGAAGAGTCAATGGGGTGTGTGCTGGGCCAACATGACGAGTCTGGTCGAAAAGAGTATGCAATATACTACCTGAGCAAAAATTTTACCGACTGTGAACAACGTTATTCACTGCTCGAGAAAACTTGTTGTGCTTTAGCGTGGGCTGCTCGCCGACTGAGACAGTATATGTTGACCCACACTACCTTATTGATCTCAAAGATGGACCCAGTCAAGTACATATTTGAGAAGCCAGTACTTATCGGACGGGTTGCAAGATGGCAAATGATCCTCATGGAATATGACATCCAGTACACATCTCAGAAAGCCATCAAGGGCAGTGTATTGTCTGATTATCTTGCTGAGCAACCCATTGATGATTACCAGCCTATGAGATTTGACTTCCCTGATGAAGACATCATGTTCATTAAAGCAAAAGATCATGAAGAGCCTGTTCACACTGAAGGGCCTGACCCAGAAGAAGAATGGACTATGATGTTTGATGGGGCTGTTAATATGAATGGTCGTGGTGTTGGTGCAGTACTCATTACACCTAAAGGAGTTCACATGCCTTTCTCGGCAAAGCTCACCTTTAATTGCACTAACAACGAAGCTGAATACGAAGCTTGCATTATGGGTCTTGAGGAAGCCATTAACCTCAGGATCAAAACTTTAACTGTATTCGGAGATTCAGCTCTGGTAATTAATCAAACCAACGGCAAATGGTACACCCACCAGGATCATCTGATACCTTACAGGGATTATACAAGGAGGTTATTGACTTTCTTTACAACGGTCAAGCTCGAGTATATCCCTCGAGACGAGAATCAGTTTGCAGATGCTCTTGCTACCATTTCATCAATGATCAAAGTTCAAGCTGCCAACTTTGTACCTCGGATTTCAGTGTCCAGACTTGACAGACCAGCATATGTGTTCTCAGCAGATGTTGTTAAAGATGATAAGCCTTGGTTCCATGACATAAAGTGCTTCTTGGAGGATCAAACATACCCACCTGGGGAATCTTCCAATGATAAGAAAACATTGAGAAGGCTTGCTGGTAGTTTCTTCTTGAACACTGATGGTTCCTTGTACAAGAGAAACTTTGATATGGTACTACTCAGATGCGTTGATAAGGCAGAAGCAGACTTGTTGATGCACGAGGTGCATGAAGGATCCTTTGGTACCCATGCTGGAGGGCATGCTATGGCTAAAAAATTGTTGAGATCAGGCTATTACTGGATCACAATGGATGCAGACTGTTGTGCCTATGCCAGAAAATGCCATAAATGCCAGATTTATGCGGATAAAGTGCATGTACCTCCCAATCCTTTGAATGTGATGTCTTCACCCTGGCCCTTTGCCATGTGGGGGATTGATATTATTGGCAAGATTGAACCGACTGCTTCAAACGGCCACAGATTCATCCTGGTTGCTATTGACTATTTTACCAAGTGGGTTGAAGCGGCTTCTTATGCGAATGTTACGAGGCAAGTGGTAGCCCGATTTCTGAAAAGAGATATCATCTGTCGGTATGGAGTGCCCGAGCGGATCATTACTGATAATGGTTCCAATTTAAACAACAAAATGATGGCAGAACTGTGCCGGGACTTCAAGATCCAACACCACAATTCTTCTCCTTACAGGCCAAAGATGAATGGCGTTGTTGAAGCAGCTAACAAGAATATCAAGAAGATTGTGCAGAAGATGGTAGTTACGTACAAAGACTGGCATGAAATGCTACCGTTTGCCTTGCATGGGTACCGTACGTAAATCAGAACATCCACTGGGGCAACACCGTATCAACTTGTGTATGGTATGGAGGCAGTCCTACCTGTTGAAGTTGAATTATCCTCCTTACGGGTATTAATGGATGTTAAGCTGAACGAAGCAGAGTGGGTCCGATCCCGATACGAACAACTGAGTCTGATTGAAGAGAAGAGATTAGCTGCAATATGTCATGGGCAGCTATATCAGAAAAGGATGAAGAAAGCCTTCGATCAGAAAGTCAGGCTCCGAGAATACCAAGTAGGAGATCTTGTGCTGAAAAGACTCCTCCCTCCTCATACGGACCACAGGGGTAAGTGGACTCCAAACTATGAAGGACCATTCGTAGTAAAGAAAGTTTTCTCCGGTGGAGCACTCATGCTCAGTACTATGGATGGTGAAGACTTCCCGTCCCCTGTGAATTCGGATGCAGTTAAAAAATACTTCGCATAAAATGACCCGCTGGACATAAAAACAGAATGTAAGTCCAGGCAAAAATAGGGCATCCCGGCGAGTCAAAAACAGAATAAAAGACTCGGGCAAAAATAAGGGAAATAAACAAAAAATGTACACCCGCTGAGTTGAAAAGCCACATTGGACAACTCAGGCAAAAATGGGTATCCCGATGGATTGAAAACCCGAAAGGGCGATCCATGCAAAACAAGGGAATAAGCGAACAACTGCATTCTGATTTCGAGCGTCGGTCGGAATCAGCCTTCTTCAGAAAGCGAGACAAGAAGAACGTCAAATGTCATACGAGTCATAGCAAAGGGAAAGCTCCTTGAAGTGTCATCAACATTGCCAACATCTTTTGTTTCTCAATTTATAACAATCTCCTCATTTTAGGGGATCTGTTTCTCTGACTGTATCTCTCCAATTCAGCGCATATAAATCAATAAAATCAGATTTTCAGTCATGTTTCGTACACTTCATTTTCATTTGCAAAATGTCCGATGTCTTTAAAACACCGATTGCATAAATACAGATGCTTATCTTCCAAAAAATACGTGCTTGCAGGAAATATACTTACTCCCGGGGGTGTCTAAACTCCTATGACGGAATCCGGTAAGGGATACCTCGGGATTTCTTGTGCATTTCTCTGTCTTTTCAGGATTGCAGGTATTCAAAGCACAACATGGGGCATGAAAGCTTCATCCCAGCAAGCTGACAAATCATTATCTACTCAGTCCTAACAACGGGGGTGGTTTCTCCCCAACTGAGTTGTCCAGTATCGTCCTCAGCGAGACCCCTACAGAAATATCCAGGAA
Organism: Lathyrus aphaca; assembly: GCA_963966055.1. Classification (NCBI taxonomy): domain Eukaryota; kingdom Viridiplantae; phylum Streptophyta; class Magnoliopsida; order Fabales; family Fabaceae; genus Lathyrus; species Lathyrus aphaca. The sequence continues at coordinate 172,011,307 of OZ014523.1, forward strand.
GACCTTCCCAGGGTCTTTCTTCTTCCCCAGCCGAGTTGCCATTTACTATTCCTCCGCAGCCAAGTGCAAAAGCCGGGAAACCATCTCCCCACAGAGTTTCAGCCTCTATCCAGAAGAGCGATGCCCGAAGAAATCACAACAGAGTGAAGAAAGCTTCTACAAACTCCCAGTTGGGTCCCTCATTACTGAGATAGGTCTATCAGTGACCTATATCCCCAAACAAAGTCCCATATGTCAATGATCTCATCCCTAGATGGGATATTCACTTCAAGCAGATCTACCAGAGATCTTCGTAGCAACGGGACCCCGGATCCCGGATTGGTATCTGTGCATAATCATAGCATTCGCATCATATTATCCCACAAAGCGTAGCATTCCGTCTAATACGGAGCATTACGGCAAAAATCAAACATATTGCATAATCATAAGCCATGTTCTGAATCAAACACTTGTGAATACTGGCAATTCATCAGAGATATACAGAAAACTCTCCAAATTCCCCAGCAGAGAGCTAAAGCTAAAGCATCGACCTTACACTCACAAATACCAAATACACACTCCTTGTGGCACCCGTCTGTGTCATCATTCCCCAGTAAAGTCACCCGAGCTGTCTGTACAAACAAACCACTTATACATATCACAGATACTTCCTGGCACCCGTCCGGGTCATATCCCCAGTAGAAAGCCAAAGCGTCCCCTTTGCACTCACATATATATCCATACAAATTCCCTGACACCCGTCCGTGTCGTTTTCCCTAGCACAGTTGCCTAAACGTTTTGCAAACCATATACTTGTTTATATTATACTCTTTTCTTTTGATACTCGTCCGTGTCACTCTCCCTAGCAAGTTAAACACTCTCCTGTACATCACTTATACTTATTTCACCCATACAGATACCCATCCGTATCTTGTATATATCACTCAAATCCCCTCAGATTCGACACTTGTCTGTGTTCTTTGTTAACCAGTTGATACTCGTCCGTATCATCATCTCTGAACATGTGTCAGTATTTGTTTCTACCCGATACTCGTCCGTATCATAGTTTTAGGGATGCTCGTCCGCATCTTTAATCTATACACAACATCAAAACACTTATACCTTTTATTTCGTGGATGTAAACACTCGTCCGTGTTTACCATTCCCCAGTAGGTCGCCAGCAAAACTTCCTTTCTATCTGACATTCATCCTATGTCATGATACTTTCGGCAGCCGTACCCTGTCAGGTGATCGTCCTTCACCTTTGGATGACCGTCCCTCATCCTTTCCCCAGCGGAGTCTCTATTCATTAGAACCCCTTTTCTATCCGACATTCATCCCATGTCGTGATTTTTAGCAGCCGTACCCTGCTAGGTGATCGTCCTTCACCTTTTGATGATCGTCCTTCATCATTTTATCCGATGGCCGTCCCCATCGTTGATCTTGTTATCTGACATTCGTCCTATGTCATGATAAACCTTGAGAGCAGCCGTCCCCTGCTAGGTGATCGTCCTTCACCTCTTGATGATCGTCCTTCATCATGCTCATCCGATGGCCGTCCCCATCGTCGACCCTTTTATCCGGAATTCGTCCTATGTCGCGATACTTTCAGCAGCCGTACCCTGCCAGGTGATCGTCCTTCACCTTAGATGACCGTCCCTCATCTTACCCCCATCAGAGCAGCCGTCCCCTGCTAGGTGATCGTCCTTCACCTTTGATGACTGTCCCTCATCATTATTTCATTTATTCTTTAACCCGATGGCCGTCCCCGTCGTGGTCCCTTTTCCTTTTCCTGGTGATCGTCCTTCACCTTTGATGACCGTCCCTCATCATTATTTCATTTATTCTTTAACCCGATGGCCGTCCCCGTCGTGGTCCCTTTTCCTTTTCCTGATGATCGTCCTTCGTCAGTTTAGCCCGATGGCCGTCCCCATCGTTGTTTACATCCCTTTATGAACTTGATGGCCGTCCCCATCATAATCTCTCATATCCCTGGCATGTCGACCGTCCCCGTCATTGCTTTATTTCCCGCATTTCCCCCAGCATGTCGGCCGTCCCCTTCATTGCTCTTTCCCCAGCAGTCGTCCCCTGCTCGACGGTCGTCCTCCGTCGCCCACACTTTACAATATACTTTATTTTCTTTCACAATCTATATCCCTTTTCTTCTTCATTCTGTGAGTGCAAATTTTGGATTGTCTTTGGTATTCAACCACAAGTTATCTTGTTTGCCTGATAAGTCGTTGCTTACATCCTACACAGCTAACTCATGTTTGAATAGGGGCAGCTGTAAACACCCCAAATTTTCTCTCACCCATTCACTCCATGGCTTGTGATCATTTCATATGCATAAACTCAATCATAGCATCTCATATCACATTTGTGATTCACTGCATTGTTTCTAAGTCATCTGCATCTAGGGTTTGTGATCTGAGCAATCCAAGAGCCACTTGAGCTACTCCAAAGGTCATCAATCACTTCAAAGGGATCCATGTGTGTTCAAACATCATATTATATCCTCTCAAAGTCCAGAATGTCAAAAAAATCACAAGAACTGAGGATGGCATGGAAGCAGAGCCAGGTTTAACTGCACAGATGACCTAGAATTAGGGTTTTGGTTACAAAGGCCATAACTACAATTTTTTTTGGTCATTCTTGTTTCTATTGGTCTCTATATGGTATAGGGATCATGCATATAATTTTCGTGAAGAAATTCAATGGGGAAATCATCTGATCAAGAGTTGACTTTTTGAGCAAGTCAGTGCAAAATCAGGGTATCTGAGGCCCTCAATGACCCAACCAAAGGGTGCTCTTCATCATTTTGATTGTGTATGATCTTTATTTGATCATTGAAGATGTTAGAAGATCACAAAATTGAAGAATTTCAAGCCTTTTGCAAAGTTGACTTTTTTGGAAAGTTGACTTATAATGAAAATTGCCATTTTGGGAAACTTTTTCAAACCCTTGCTTTTTGATTCAAAAATGCTTCAAATGGAAAAAATTTGGTCATGAAAGTTGTATAACGGATCATTTCCTTTTCAAAAAGTAAAAGAACATGACCTAATTCATTTTGGATCAAAAGTTATGGCTTACAAAGTTGGCCAAAATCACATAATTTGAAATTTTCTACCAAAGAGGCATTTTGCAAAATGGTATGATCAAGTGTTCTAAAGGCTTCAAAAGTGTACAAACTCTTCACAACATGATCACATGACCTCTAAAAATCAGAATGGGCCAAGGAATATTGCATTTTAGTGCCTTGAATCTCAAGAATTTCCAAAGGGGGAAAACTTTGTGAAAATTGCAAAACACCTCATAAGTCTTGATCCACTTGCTGATTCATCTCATAAACAATTCCATGGCTCTCCCTAAACTTAGCTGAACCAAGACAAGCAAAAAGGCTAGCTATACCATTGCCCATACCTCAAGTACAAGTCAAGTTGACATTTTGGCAACTTGCCCATACCAATCACACTATGCCACAACCACTTTCTGAACCAATCCCATTTGTTTATACAAATCAAAAGGAAGCCAAAGGACATAACACACCAGCCTGAAACCTCCAAGAAGACAACATTCTCATTTCCCACCTCTTTTGCAAAACCTTTCGAAACACTCTCCACAAGCATAAAACATAAAAACAAACTTCACAAACAATCTCAACATGACTCACTGATCACAAACCAACCTTTGAAACAGCCTGAAAGTCACTGAAACAAAAACATGATCACCACCCCCCCTTGAACAGAACTTCTGCCATCTCACAAACCAGCCATCCCCAAAGCTTTCTAAGCTTCATTTCATCATCAGAGGGTTCAAAGGAGTGGACTTGCAGCAAAGGAAAGGCCAGAAAGCTCAGGACCAGGAGATTCCATCTCAGGTAGCCATCTCAAACTTTTTTCCAGAAACTCCATTTTGAGTTCTTAAACGATTCTATGTGCTCCCCTGATCATGGGGATATGATTATTTTTGAAAATGGTTGAGAAACCAGGATGTATGATTGCTCTGAAACTTTCTGACCTAAAATTTGTTTGCTTCGATTCATGTTGTTCTTGAGTGATAAATGATTTTTGAGGATTGATTCGTGTTTAGGGTGGTTTAAGGTTTGATTCTGGAGCTTTAGGGGGTTTGAGGGAAGTTTAGAGGAAGTTAGCAACTTTCAGGTGAGAGTCTGGCCGGAGAAGATGACCGGAGGTCTTCTCCGGCCGCCTGAAAGTCATTAGTGACTTAAATGCGTTTAGGGCTAGGTTTGAATTTGGAGCGTAGGATAGGCTGACTTTGTTTGACCCGCGCGCAAATGGACGTTCCAGATGCATTGATTAAACCCTAATCCAGTCATTTATGTAATTAATCAGGATTAATAAAATTATTCAAATTTCAGAATGAATCACAGCCATTCAAACGCGCGCCAGTCAATTCCCGCGTGTCAAATTTAAATCCTGGCCACTGGATCAGCATACTTCTCATTAAATCCATTTTATTTTCATTTTATTTCATTTGTTTTGTATATTTTATTTAAAATAGCAAAATTTGCTCAAAAATTCTGAAAATTTTTATTCAAGCTTTTATTAATTTTCAGAAACCAAAAATATTTTTATTTTTATTTTTTGCATTCAAAAATATTTTTAAATTATTTAAAAGTTTATTTTTAATTAATTAATGAGAGTTAATTAATTAAAAATACTTTTAGGTATTTAAAAATCACAAAAAAAATTCATGAAACATTTAAAGTCATTTAGAAACATTGTCCAACTCTCAAACCAAATTTCTTTTTTGATCTTGATGCCTTTTGACAATTTTCAATGGGATTAATTTCATTTTAAGGCATTATTTTGATTCAAACTTCAAAAATTCATTTCTGCCTAGCCTTTAAGAGTTGGACAATGATTCTTTTTGCATTGCATCTTGCATATCATGTAGTTTATAGGATTAAATTGTCATGATTTGATATTGCATTTTCAATTTGTTTGACATTTTTCTTGACAAGGTACCTTAAAACCCTAGCCAACTTAGGAAATTCATAACTTACACTAGGTTAAGAATTGGGTCCTCTCCTTTGGGCAGTGAGTTTGTATAGGTTTAGGGTTCCTTTGTTTGCATTTTCAAATTTTTATCATGATGTTTGCTTCTGGTTTTGATTTTTATTTTGTGCATTGATCATGAACCCTAATTTGGGCTTTCTTTTGCATCCATATTCCATTTGCTTGCATACCATGACTTGCCATGACATATTATGCATTCATTTGATTCATGGTACATCTTAAGACCTATTGGAATCATGTTTGATCATTGCATCTTTCATTTTCCATGTTGTATGTCATTTGCATTTCATAACTTTTCATGTATGTTCATGGTTCCAAGCATGTTTCTTTTGCATTCCATATGTTTGTATGATCATCCTCATGCCTTGTTTCATGTTTGTATCATCTCTTAGCATCATTGACACCATACTCATGCTTCTGGTTTTGGTTTGCATCATGTCATTTCATCTCATTTGCATTGCATTTCATTTCTTTCACTAACTTTTCAGGTGGTAAGTTACTATGAGAAGTGAATTTGCCTTCACTTCTCACAACCTCTTTTTCATCTCTCTTATGCATCATTGCTGCATTTTTGTATGTGTTTGGATTGAGCTTGCTCATTCTTGTTCATCTTACCTTCTTTCTTCAAGCAACTTGACTTCTTAAGTGAAGCAAGTTGTTTTGCTTCTCTTTGTTCCTCATTTGCTTCTCTCCTTGGTGGTTCTTTGAAGATCTTTCTTGCAAACCTCACAAACCCTAGGACTTCTAAGAATGATAACAATTAGGGTTTGATTAGTCCCCCACCCAGATTTTACCTTTGTGTCTCTTTGAGTCTTCTCTTCTCATCTCATAATCAGGTACTAAACCCTAAAGGCTTTAAGGCTTTGCGATTAAGCTTATGCCGGCATCCTTCTATTAGGATGGGGTGTATAACTTTAATCCTAAGTGTTAAACCCTTAATGTGTTTAACTCCTTTAATCAATTCATCTAATAACCATCAAGACATCAAGCTTGTAACTTGGGCCTTACATTAGGGTTCTAATTCTTCCTTAATTGGTTAAGAAGGACTAACCCTAGTGTTAATGGACAAGTCCCCCTCAAGTTGTCTTACAAATCATAAAAATCACTTCTTCATCATATCATTAACTAAAATCCACTTAATAAAGGCTTTGTTTTGTCATGAGGTTAATCCCTAATCATGGATTAAGTCGAGGAGCTTTCCTCAGCTTAAACATTCTCATCTATTATCCTTTTATTAGGATGGTGTAATGAGTCTGTTTAATCCCTGATTATAGCTTAATCTCATTGCTCAACACTAAACAAAAACAACAAAAACATCTAAATAATCACAAGTAGGTTAATGATCTTAATCCTACACCATGGAGATTAAGTGTGAGATACTGACTTCACACTTAAGGTATTCTCATTACCCCTAATCAGAGGGAGGATGTGATGAGTTTACTAACCCATTGGTTTAGGCTTAAACTTATTAACTTATGACAAACTTCCAAAAGCAATAAAAGACTAAAAATACAAAAACAAACAATAATCGTCTCCTTCGGGATTCTTTTCTCATCTCATTCACTCACAAAAAAGAACTCGCTTCTTCCGTCTAATGCAAGACAATTTGCACCTGAGCCAGACAGGTCATACACTTGAGCATAGGCAAGTAAGCAGTTCACAAGTCAATTCATCTTTCAGTCTCTTTGGGTCGAACTACGGTGTTCTGACTTCCTCATTGCACGAGAGGATACGTAGGCATAACCTAACAGTTATCGAACAAAAGTCTCTGTATATTCCCCCTCTTTCTAGCCTTATTTCTTGAGCTTCATTCTCTTGAGCATTTCATTCTTGTTCTTACACTGACACTTCACTTATACACTTCACTGCTTTTACACTGACACTTGCATTCTTTCCAGGTTTTAATACACAGATTGCACTGACACTACCCCTTTAAAACACAAATCTTTTAAGCGTGGATCCCGTCGAGTACGGCGGACAATCTGGGTGCTAATACCTTCCCAGGTTGTAACCAACCCCCTTTCTCAGTCTCTCTGGTTCGCGACCGTCTTATCCGTATCTTTCTAGGTCTATGCAGCATTACCTTTCCTCCGGGATAAAAATGCCTAGCTGGCGTCTCTTTTCTTTTCTTGTGAGTTCACTCCTGTGTGTTCTCACATTCCCTTTTCGCCGACCGTTCGCGTCTGTACCCCTCTTGGCCCTGTGTCATTTGGTGGGAGCGACAGCTTGGCGACTCTGCTGGGGATCCTTATACTGTAACCAGAGCTTCTGGTTCTTTTTGTGGGTTCCTCCTAGCGCTTGTTTGATTTGTGTTTACTGGGGTGTTATGTGCTAATTGTGTTTATATGTAGTTTCTTTATTTATTGCTTTATGTACATTTATCCATTGCTTTCTTTACAAGCTTTATATATATCATATTGTCATACTGTGTCTGGCTGGATCTGGTTTTGTCTTGATGGGTGGGGTTCTATTGAGAGTTTAAGGTCCTATACCTGGGACCTGAGTGACACCTAGGCTAGAGTGGTTCATGTTCTTTCCCATTCCATTTCGGTCTGGTGCGGGAATATGAAACACGGTTCAGATATGGGTTTCTTCTTGAGAACTCTGTGCTACAGATTTCCTGTAGTGCTAGGGCTATCTGGGAAGCCTGCTAAATCTGGATGACCTTTACTATGACCTTCAGAAACTGGGGTGAATTAGAGGAGGATCTTTTATAGTTATTGTAAACACTCGACCTCCGGGTTAGAAGTGTTTACACTTCTCATAACTGATCCAAGTCTGAGGATCCTTGTTTTAGAATATCACCTGTGAGGGGGATTGGGCTGTTTACAGGTTTGCAGGAACCCTTGGCCACATCATACCCTGTTACCTATTGTGTTTAAGAATGCTTCACTTTGGACAGTTCTTGTAATTTAACCCAGGACATGTGACTCTTTATTTGAGCCCCCCACCCTGGTTACTGGATTTCTGAACCTCGATTTGGACTTCTTGAACATACATGGACTTTATATCAAGACAATTGATCAGATCCATCTTGATCACAAACCCTTGCATATCATTTGCATACATCATCATTACATCATTTAACATTTGCTTATTTGTTTTTCAGGGTATCCACATCATATATTTTGGCTTGGTTTTGACCCCTTTATCTGATTAGACCCCTGTTCATCAGCTATCTGCTTCAGCCATTCTCACCAGTTGTCTGCTTCAGCTACTGTCATCGCCAGTCTCAGCCTGTCAGTGGCTCACCACCAGTGTCAGTCTTCATCATCAGCATCTGTTCTCAGCTCTTCATCAGAAATCATGGCACCCAAAAAGAGCAACATTTCTTACCACTTCTTTGAGCCTGTGCTGGCTGGCATCAGGCATGTCCAGGCACTCATTACTCCAGACCATATCCCTTTATTCAGAGAACATTATGGAAACATCCTTGATATGGTTATGGACTTGGATCCTTATCAGAGGAGTTTGATTCACACTTGCCTACAGTTCTATGATCCTCCTTTGAGATGCTTCACCTTCCAGAATTTTCAGTTGGGACCCCTGTTGGAGGAGTATTCATCACTGATTGGAGTGCCTGTCAGGGATGGTATCCCCTTCAACCCAGAGATGCCTTCTCCCAGCAGTGAAGAGTTGGCAAAGGCACTGGATTTGGAACCTATTCTGATTGAGCAGAACATGACTACAAAGGCTGGAATCCCTGGCCTACACTTGGATTTCTTGATTTCTCAGGCCATCCTGAAGGCCTCCTTTGGAGAATGGAGGGCAGTCTGTGCATTGTTGGCCCTCGGTATATATGGGGTTATACTTTTTGCAGATGAGCCCAAATTTATCAGCAAGAATGTTATTCATCTCTTCCTTTTGAGGAACCCAGTACCCACCTTGCTGGGAGATTTCTATTATTCTGTTCACCAAAGGAATGAGAAACAGAGAGGGAGATTGGTGAGATGTTGTGCTCCTCTATTCCATACCTGGCTGCTTAAACATCTACCCAAGACTGATGCTTTCTTGAACCCTCACCAACAAAAGAATTGGGCTAGAAGACTCACTGCTTTGACTTCAGATGACATCAGGTGGTGTACCCAGAGCACCAAAGGAAGGGACATAATTACTAGTTGTGGGCAGTTTCCCAATGTACCTCTGATAGGAGTAAAGGGTTGCATCAACTACAACCCTTTGCTATTCAAAAGACAGTTGGGCTATGCTCTGGTTCACCCTCCTAAGGTGCAAGACTTGGCTGAAACCCTTTACTGTAAGATAAAGCCTAATCTAGCTGTTGTCAGACAAGCATCCTGGGCTTGGGACAACATCCAGACCAAAGGGATGGCCATTCTTGGGAAATGCAACAATGTGGCTTCAGCACAGTATTATGAGTGGTCCCATGCTAGGGCTCAGATTTCTGGGATGCCTTTCACCATTGAGGATGCACCTTGACCATCCACAGCACCCCCTCCAGCTACTGTCAGCCTGGAAGAATTTGAGAAACTAAAATAGAGGAATGAGAATCTGACTCAAGCTCTGCAGAAGACCCTCTGGGAGAGGAGTGATGGTCGTCTAGACATTGAGAGGTTAGAAAAGCTAAAGATGGAGCATCTAGCCAGGATTGAGAAATCAGAGGACTACATCAAGAAATCAAGAGCAGGAGAGCAGATTTTGAAGAATGCCTGTAAAGAGGCCTAGTTTCAGAAAGCTAGGACTGATCTCTATCTGAAAGAAAGTCAAGCTAGGTGGGTCAGTATCACTGAAGCTCGCACTCAAGAAGATAAGAGAACCCAGGACAAAATTGAGCAGTTGGAGGAAAATGAAAAGAAGCAACAGGAGGCTCTGCTAGCAGCCCAGAAGGAAATCTCAGAATTGAAGCTTAGGGCTGGTGTGAAGAGGTCAAAGGACCAGGACAAGCACAAGAAGCTGACTGCTGCTATTGCCACCAGGAACCTTCTTATCAGAAGCATTACAGAGCATCCGGCTGGTCCTGTAACTGAAGCACTTATGAAAGAAGTTAAGGAGGATGAGTTTGGCTTAGATGTTTGACTTATTTACTTGTTGTTGTTTCCATTCCATGTACTTTTCTTTTTTATGTTGTATTTTGACCCTTCAGGGGCATGTGTTGTAAAAACAAACTATGTATTATTCACCTTTTGTAATATATTCATTAGTTTGTTTCATTTGAATTTATTTCTCCCAAGCAACATCAAAGCATCTTCCTCAGGGGTCTGGAAAGGTCAAAACCAAGTGCCAAGCCGGATACTTTGGAAACAAATAAGCATACTGCATTGCATACTGACTTTTGTTTTGTTTTGTAGGTTTTTTGTTTTGTTTGTTACTAACTCTGTTGTGATTCAGTAATTATTGCTCGCCGTCGGGTGTTCCCTCTCAACCGTCCACACAGATATCCTAATCGCAACAATCTTCCTGGTATACAGATGGACCAAGTACAGCAGGATCTTATAGAAGTCAGGACTCAAATGGCCAATGAGAGGTTGGAGATGAGAAACCATATGACCCAGTTCATGGAAGTAATGAATGGCTTGGCTCAAAGCCAAGAAAGATTGAGGGCATTGGTAGAAAGACAAACCCCAGAAGAACCCCATCTAGGGACTGGAGGAACAAGTAACAATGAGAGAGTTCAGCCTCATGTTAACCCGCCAGTATATGGGCCTCATCTACATCCAGAGATCAACATCCCTACTAATGTGCAAGGGAATGCTACTGCAGGCAGAGTCTTACAGGAAGACCCCCAAGAGGATCAATTCACTGTAATGGGAGCTGGGGATGAAGCCTATGATAGGAGGCTTGATGAGATTGCTGAGAAATTAAGATCTTTGGAGTCTCAAAACTCCTTGGGTTTTGATGTCATGGACATGGGGTTAGTGGATGGGATAAGAATTCCCCATAAGTTTAAACCACCGTGCTTCGAGAAGTACAACGGAACTTCCTGTCCACGAACCCACTTGCAGTCTTTTCTGGGGAGACTTAAGGCATACACCATGGATGAAAAACTGTGGATGTTTTATTTTGAAGATAGTTTGACTGGGGCCTCAAGGGAGTGGTACTCTCATTTGACCAGAGCTACGATCAGATGCTGGAAAGACCTAGCTGAGGCTTTCATCAGGCAGTACCAATATAACCTGGACATGGCTCCTAACAGAACCCTTCTGATGGGAATGTCTCAATCCTCCAGGGAAAGCTTCCGGGAATACGCCCAGAGGTGGAGACAGCTTGTTGCTGCTGTCCAACCACCCATGTCGGAAAGGGAGATGGCCGACGTGTTTATGAATACCCTGCAAGGGACATATATTGACAGGCTAGCTGCCTTTTCTTCCACCAGCTTCGCTGACGTAGTCATAGCTGGAGAAAGAATTGAAAGCCTTCTGAAGATGGGCAAAATTACTGATAATGGTGCAAGTTCGTCAAGCAATCCCAGGAAGCCTTTTGTGGGACCAAGAAGAACTGGTGAGACTAATGCTATTCATGCCAACAGGGGCAGACCTCAGTATGTTCATAGGTCAGTGGCAGCTGTCACTATTCCAGCTCCGGTTCCTCAGCAACCAGCATATCAACCACAACAACAGCCACACTATCAGCAGCAAGTTCAGTATCCGCCTCAGAGAAACAACTACAACAACAACAACAACATCAATCAACAGCAAAGACCCTTTCAGCAAAGACCATCACAGGCAAATAGGGTGATTGACCCTATCCCTATGCCTTATGCCGCTTTATTGCCACAACTCTTGAAACTCAACCTGGTTGAGCTAAGGACATTGGCACCTCCAGATCCTACCAGTCTTCCACGAAATTATGATGTCAACGCCCGGTGTGCTTTTCATTCAAATGCACCTGGCCACAGTACAGAGAAATGCAGGGCTTTACAAATGAAGGTACAAGATCTGGTGGATTCCAAGGCCCTCAACTTTGCACCCCCGCCAAATGTCAACAAGAATCCCATGCCCAATCATGGAGGACCAAGAATTAATGCTATTGAGGAAGATAAGCCATCTTTCTTAATCACCTGTGTTGGGCAGATTCAGACACCTCTGGTAGAAATTAAAGCTCAGCTCCTAGAATGCCAGACGTTCCCCGGGTGTGAGCTCGGTTGTGGTTATTGCAACATTTCGGTCAACGGGTGTGATAACTTGAGAAGCGGCATAGATGATCTTATCAAAAGTGGTATCCTTCAGATCACAACATCCGTACCTGCAAATCCAGCAATCCCTCTAACAACGATTCTTGACTCTTCTACAACTGCAACAACAATCATTCCAACAAATTCATCAATATCATCAACAATGGCTCCGTCCATCACTTCAACAAATCAGATGACAACAACTATTTCTTCTACAACATCAACACCCATTCATTCAACGGAATCTTCTACAACACCAACAGATATCTCAGCAGTCACTATTTACTATGATCCAACATATGCTCCTCCGAATAACAGCTTTCAACAACAAACAGTGGCATCTCCTGCCAGGTCACCAGTCACCATCTACTACGATCCGCACACCATTTCAGCACCCTCCTCTGCAGCAGTCAGTCCAGTTACCATTATGGTGCCTGGACCAGTTCCATATGAAAGCAGTAATGCCATCCCTTGGCATTATGGCTCTGACCTTTACTGCAACGGGGAGAAAATCACTTTGGACTCTTCAACTTCTTCTCCACAGATTGATAATGTTGGGGAAGGCGGAGGCTTCACCAGAAGCGGACGCCTTTTTGCCTCACAATTGCAAAGACCTAACGCCGAGGCAGAAGCTGCTACCAAAGAAAAAGGGAAGAGTGTGGTAGTTGAAGAGCAAACTGTCAAAGAAACTCAGAAGACATCTTTTGAGCAAGATGTAGACGAGTTTATGAGAATTATAAAGAGAAGTGATTACAAAGTGGTGGATCAGCTTCACCAAACTCCCTCAAAGATCTCCATATTATCCCTGCTGATGTGTTCCGAAGCTCACCGGAATGCATTACTAAAAGTCTTGCACGCAGCATATGTGCCATAAGAGATCACCGTTAATCAGCTGGAAACCGTGGTAGCAAATGTCAATACCAGCCATGGATTGGGTTTTACCAATGCTGATTTAACAACTGAGGGACGTAACCATAAAAAGGCTTTACACATCACTCTGGAATGCAAGGGTGCTGTTCTATCCCATGTACTGGTGGACACTGGGTCTTCACTCAACGTTCTACCAAAGAAAGCCTTGGTGAAGTTGGAGTATGATGGCTTGGCACTGCGCCCAAGTAATTTAGTGGTGAGAGCATTCGATGGCTCTAAAAGATCAATGCTAGGGGAGATTGATCTGCCTATGATGATTGGCCCGCAGACTTTTAAAATTACCTTCTATGTGATGGACATTCATCCAGCCTACAGCTGTTTGTTGGGTAGACCTTGGATCCATGCCGCTGGCGCAGTTACGTCTACCCTTCACCAGAAGCTGAAATTCGAGTGGGAGGGTCATATCATCACTATCTGTGGTGAAGAAGATATCTTTGTTAGCCATCTGGCTACGTACAAATACATTGAGATGGATGGAGAGATCCATGAAACTATGAGCCAGGGGTTTGAGGCCCTGAACATAAATGAAGCATCTGCTGTACTGGGAACCTCCATGACGTCTTATCAGCAAGCCAGGAAGGTTGTTGAAGAGGGAACTGCCCAAGGCTGGGGCAAGCTGCTGCCCGTGGAGAAGAAGGAGGACAGATTTGGGTTGGGTTACAAACCAACTCAACAAGATCAATCAGAGGCTGCCAAGAAGCCCAACTTTGTCAGCGAGGGGATGCTCACCCCAGATGAAGTGAACAACTTGGAAGATGAGTCGGAAGATGAGCGAAACCTGGAGAGCTGGATACGTCCAAGGATCCCGGGGAGCCATATCTCAAACTGGTCTTCCCAGGAAATTATAAGGGTTACTCCTGCAGAGTAATTATTATTTCCTGTATATTTTAAGCATGCATCAAGTCTTGCATCTTGCCCAAGATGACAAGACTCATTTTGTAATCGGGCCATCTGTAATTTTGTGCAAACAGATCAATCAATGAATATCGGACGTCTTTTGCAAATGAGTCTTTTTTTCTTTTCCGCTCACTGCTTTTCCATTTTTCTTTTTGTACAAAAATAAAATGGCAATGTTTTCAAAATGACAACTTTATTTCACTTTTCTAAACAAGATTAAAATCAATCACTAAAATGAACAATCTAAACCCTTGCAGAGAATGCCTTTCAGACTGCACCGACAACAGCACAACTATGGCTTCGTATGACTTTGACAATCCAATCAATCAAGCCGATGAAGGGGTTGAATAAGATTATGAGCTACCTGAAGAGCTAGCTAGGTTGTTAAGGCAAGAGGAGAAGGTTATCACTCCCCATCAGGAGGAGGTCGAAACGATTAATCTTGGTACGGAAGAAGATGTGAAAGAGGTTAAGATCGGGGCCTGCTTACAAGACTCAGTGAAGAAACAACTGATCGACCTGCTTCGTGAGTATGTGGATGTCTTTGCTTGGTCTTATCAGGATATGCCAGGGTTGGACACCGATATTTTCATGCACAAGCTGCCTTTAAAAGAAGACTGCCCACCGGTAAAACAGAAACTGCACCGTACTCGCCCAGACATGGCAATGAAGATCAAAGAAGAGGTGCAAAAGCAGTGGGACGCCGGGTTCCTTGCTGTGACTAGCTATCCGCCGTGGGTTGCTAATATTGTACCTGTGCCTAAGAAAGACGGCAAGGTAAGGATGTGTGTAGACTACCGGGACTTGAACAGAGCCAGCCCAAAAGATGATTTCCCTTTACCTCACATTGATGTATTGGTGGATAATACAGCTCAGTTCTCGGTATTCTCCTTCATGGACGGATTTTCAGGATACAATCAGATCAAAATGTCACCTGAAGACATGGAGAAGACAACTTTTATCACACCCTGGGGCACGTTCTGTTACAAGGTGATGCCATTCGGACTGAAGAATGCTGGTGCAACATATCAACGGGCTATGGTAACACTATTCCACGATATGATCCATAAAGAAATCGAATGTTATGTGGATGACATGATTGCCAAGTCCCTCACAGAAGAAGACCACCTGGTAAATCTGTTGAAGCTATTCAAGCGTCTGAGGAAGTACCAACTGAAATTGAACCCCAACAAGTGCACATTCGGGGTGCGATCTGGTAAGTTGCTGGGATTTATTGTAAGTGAGAAAGGGATTGAAGTTGACCCTGATAAAGTCAAGGCCATTCAAGAAATGCCTGCACCAAAGTCAGAAAAAGAAGTTCGGGGGTTCTTAGGCAGATTGAACTACATTTCACGGTTCATATCTCACCTTACAGCAACCTGTGAGCCTTTGTTCAAGCTGTTGAGAAAAGAACAAACGATCAGGTGGAATGAAGACTGCCAGAGGGCTTTTGACAAGATCAAGGAGTACTTACAAGAGCCTCCAATCCTTATGCCTCCAGTTGAAGGAAGACCTCTAATCATGTACTTGACAATATTAGAAGAGTCAATGGGGTGTGTGCTGGGCCAACATGACGAGTCTGGTCGAAAAGAGTATGCAATATACTACCTGAGCAAAAATTTTACCGACTGTGAACAACGTTATTCACTGCTCGAGAAAACTTGTTGTGCTTTAGCGTGGGCTGCTCGCCGACTGAGACAGTATATGTTGACCCACACTACCTTATTGATCTCAAAGATGGACCCAGTCAAGTACATATTTGAGAAGCCAGTACTTATCGGACGGGTTGCAAGATGGCAAATGATCCTCATGGAATATGACATCCAGTACACATCTCAGAAAGCCATCAAGGGCAGTGTATTGTCTGATTATCTTGCTGAGCAACCCATTGATGATTACCAGCCTATGAGATTTGACTTCCCTGATGAAGACATCATGTTCATTAAAGCAAAAGATCATGAAGAGCCTGTTCACACTGAAGGGCCTGACCCAGAAGAAGAATGGACTATGATGTTTGATGGGGCTGTTAATATGAATGGTCGTGGTGTTGGTGCAGTACTCATTACACCTAAAGGAGTTCACATGCCTTTCTCGGCAAAGCTCACCTTTAATTGCACTAACAACGAAGCTGAATACGAAGCTTGCATTATGGGTCTTGAGGAAGCCATTAACCTCAGGATCAAAACTTTAACTGTATTCGGAGATTCAGCTCTGGTAATTAATCAAACCAACGGCAAATGGTACACCCACCAGGATCATCTGATACCTTACAGGGATTATACAAGGAGGTTATTGACTTTCTTTACAACGGTCAAGCTCGAGTATATCCCTCGAGACGAGAATCAGTTTGCAGATGCTCTTGCTACCATTTCATCAATGATCAAAGTTCAAGCTGCCAACTTTGTACCTCGGATTTCAGTGTCCAGACTTGACAGACCAGCATATGTGTTCTCAGCAGATGTTGTTAAAGATGATAAGCCTTGGTTCCATGACATAAAGTGCTTCTTGGAGGATCAAACATACCCACCTGGGGAATCTTCCAATGATAAGAAAACATTGAGAAGGCTTGCTGGTAGTTTCTTCTTGAACACTGATGGTTCCTTGTACAAGAGAAACTTTGATATGGTACTACTCAGATGCGTTGATAAGGCAGAAGCAGACTTGTTGATGCACGAGGTGCATGAAGGATCCTTTGGTACCCATGCTGGAGGGCATGCTATGGCTAAAAAATTGTTGAGATCAGGCTATTACTGGATCACAATGGATGCAGACTGTTGTGCCTATGCCAGAAAATGCCATAAATGCCAGATTTATGCGGATAAAGTGCATGTACCTCCCAATCCTTTGAATGTGATGTCTTCACCCTGGCCCTTTGCCATGTGGGGGATTGATATTATTGGCAAGATTGAACCGACTGCTTCAAACGGCCACAGATTCATCCTGGTTGCTATTGACTATTTTACCAAGTGGGTTGAAGCGGCTTCTTATGCGAATGTTACGAGGCAAGTGGTAGCCCGATTTCTGAAAAGAGATATCATCTGTCGGTATGGAGTGCCCGAGCGGATCATTACTGATAATGGTTCCAATTTAAACAACAAAATGATGGCAGAACTGTGCCGGGACTTCAAGATCCAACACCACAATTCTTCTCCTTACAGGCCAAAGATGAATGGCGTTGTTGAAGCAGCTAACAAGAATATCAAGAAGATTGTGCAGAAGATGGTAGTTACGTACAAAGACTGGCATGAAATGCTACCGTTTGCCTTGCATGGGTACCGTACGTAAATCAGAACATCCACTGGGGCAACACCGTATCAACTTGTGTATGGTATGGAGGCAGTCCTACCTGTTGAAGTTGAATTATCCTCCTTACGGGTATTAATGGATGTTAAGCTGAACGAAGCAGAGTGGGTCCGATCCCGATACGAACAACTGAGTCTGATTGAAGAGAAGAGATTAGCTGCAATATGTCATGGGCAGCTATATCAGAAAAGGATGAAGAAAGCCTTCGATCAGAAAGTCAGGCTCCGAGAATACCAAGTAGGAGATCTTGTGCTGAAAAGACTCCTCCCTCCTCATACGGACCACAGGGGTAAGTGGACTCCAAACTATGAAGGACCATTCGTAGTAAAGAAAGTTTTCTCCGGTGGAGCACTCATGCTCAGTACTATGGATGGTGAAGACTTCCCGTCCCCTGTGAATTCGGATGCAGTTAAAAAATACTTCGCATAAAATGACCCGCTGGACATAAAAACAGAATGTAAGTCCAGGCAAAAATAGGGCATCCCGGCGAGTCAAAAACAGAATAAAAGACTCGGGCAAAAATAAGGGAAATAAACAAAAAATGTACACCCGCTGAGTTGAAAAGCCACATTGGACAACTCAGGCAAAAATGGGTATCCCGATGGATTGAAAACCCGAAAGGGCGATCCATGCAAAACAAGGGAATAAGCGAACAACTGCATTCTGATTTCGAGCGTCGGTCGGAATCAGCCTTCTTCAGAAAGCGAGACAAGAAGAACGTCAAATGTCATACGAGTCATAGCAAAGGGAAAGCTCCTTGAAGTGTCATCAACATTGCCAACATCTTTTGTTTCTCAATTTATAACAATCTCCTCATTTTAGGGGATCTGTTTCTCTGACTGTATCTCTCCAATTCAGCGCATATAAATCAATAAAATCAGATTTTCAGTCATGTTTCGTACACTTCATTTTCATTTGCAAAATGTCCGATGTCTTTAAAACACCGATTGCATAAATACAGATGCTTATCTTCCAAAAAATACGTGCTTGCAGGAAATATACTTACTCCCGGGGGTGTCTAAACTCCTATGACGGAATCCGGTAAGGGATACCTCGGGATTTCTTGTGCATTTCTCTGTCTTTTCAGGATTGCAGGTATTCAAAGCACAACATGGGGCATGAAAGCTTCATCCCAGCAAGCTGACAAATCATTATCTACTCAGTCCTAACAACGGGGGTGGTTTCTCCCCAACTGAGTTGTCCAGTATCGTCCTCAGCGAGACCCCTACAGAAATATCCAGGAAGACCTTCCCAGGGTCTTTCTTCTTCCCCAGCCGAGTTGCCATTTACTATTCCTCCGCAGCCAAGTGCAAAAGCCGGGAAACCATCTCCCCACAGAGTTTCAGCCTCTATCCAGAAGAGCGATGCCCGAAGAAATCACAACAGAGTGAAGAAAGCTTCTACAAACTCCCAGTTGGGTCCCTCATTACTGAGATAGGTCTATCAGTGACCTATATCCCCAAACAAAGTCCCATATGTCAATGATCTCATCCCTAGATGGGATATTCACTTCAAGCAGATCTACCAGAGATCTTCGTAGCAACGGGACCCCGGATCCCGGATTGGTATCTGTGCATAATCATAGCATTCGCATCATATTATCCCACAAAGCGTAGCATTCCGTCTAATACGGAGCATTACGGCAAAAATCAAACATATTGCATAATCATAAGCCATGTTCTGAATCAAACACTTGTGAATACTGGCAATTCATCAGAGATATACAGAAAACTCTCCAAATTCCCCAGCAGAGAGCTAAAGCTAAAGCATCGACCTTACACTCACAAATACCAAATACACACTCCTTGTGGCACCCGTCTGTGTCATCATTCCCCAGTAAAGTCACCCGAGCTGTCTGTACAAACAAACCACTTATACATATCACAGATACTTCCTGGCACCCGTCCGGGTCATATCCCCAGTAGAAAGCCAAAGCGTCCCCTTTGCACTCACATATATATCCATACAAATTCCCTGACACCCGTCCGTGTCGTTTTCCCCAGCACAGTTGCCTAAACGTTTTGCAAACCATATACTTGTTTATATTACACTCTTTTCTTTTGATACTCGTCCGTGTCACTCTCCCTAGCAAGTTAAACACTCTCCTGTACATCACTTATACTTATTTCACCCATACAGATACCCATCCGTATCTTGTATATATCACTCAAATCCCCTCAGATTCGACACTTGTCTGTGTTCTTTGTTAACCAGTTGATACTCGTCCGTATCATCATCTCTGAACATGTGTCAGTATTTGTTTCTACCCGATACTCGTCCGTATCATAGTTTTAGGGATGCTCGTCCGCATCTTTAATCTATACACAACATCAAAACACTTATACCTTTTATTTCGTGGATGTAAACACTCGTCCGTGTTTACCATTCCCCAGTAGGTCGCCAGCAAAACTTCCTTTCTATCTGACATTCATCCTATGTCATGATACTTTCGGCAGCCGTACCCTGTCAGGTGATCGTCCTTCACCTTTGGATGACCGTCCCTCATCCTTTCCCCAGCGGAGTCTCTATTCATTAGAACCCCTTTTCTATCCGACATTCATCCCATGTCGTGATTTTTAGCAGCCGTACCCTGCTAGGTGATCGTCCTTCACCTTTTGATGATCGTCCTTCATCATTTTATCCGATGGCCGTCCCCATCGTTGATCTTGTTATCTGACATTCGTCCTATGTCATGATAAACCTTGAGAGCAGCCGTCCCCTGCTAGGTGATCGTCCTTCACCTCTTGATGATCGTCCTTCATCATGCTCATCCGATGGCCGTCCCCATCGTCGACCCTTTTATCCGGAATTCGTCCTATGTCGCGATACTTTCAGCAGCCGTACCCTGCCAGGTGATCGTCCTTCACCTTAGATGACCGTCCCTCATCTTACCCCCATCAGAGCAGCCGTCCCCTGCTAGGTGATCGTCCTTCACCTTTGATGACTGTCCCTCATCATTATTTCATTTATTCTTTAACCCGATGGCCGTCCCCGTCGTGGTCCCTTTTCCTTTTCCTGGTGATCGTCCTTCACCTTTGATGACCGTCCCTCATCATTATTTCATTTATTCTTTAACCCGATGGCCGTCCCCGTCGTGGTCCCTTTTCCTTTTCCTGATGATCGTCCTTCGTCAGTTTAGCCCGATGGCCGTCCCCATCGTTGTTTACATCCCTTTATGAACTTGATGGCCGTCCCCATCATAATCTCTCATATCCCTGGCATGTCGACCGTCCCCGTCATTGCTTTATTTCCCGCATTTCCCCCAGCATGTCGGCCGTCCCCTTCATTGCTCTTTCCCCAGCAGTCGTCCCCTGCTCGACGGTCGTCCTCCGTCGCCCACACTTTACAATATACTTTATTTTCTTTCACAATCTATATCCCTTTTCTTCTTCATTCTGTGAGTGCAAATTTTGGATTGTCTTTGGTATTCAACCACAAGTTATCTTGTTTGCCTGATAAGTCGTTGCTTACATCCTACACAGCTAACTCATGTTTGAATAGGGGCAGCTGTAAACACCCCAAATTTTCTCTCACCCATTCACTCCATGGCTTGTGATCATTTCATATGCATAAACTCAATCATAGCATCTCATATCACATTTGTGATTCACTGCATTGTTTCTAAGTCATCTGCATCTAGGGTTTGTGATCTGAGCAATCCAAGAGCCACTTGAGCTACTCCAAAGGTCATCAATCACTTCAAAGGGATCCATGTGTGTTCAAACATCATATTATATCCTCTCAAAGTCCAGAATGTCAAAAAAATCACAAGAACTGAGGATGGCATGGAAGCAGAGCCAGGTTTAACTGCACAGATGACCTAGAATTAGGGTTTTGGTTACAAAGGCCATAACTACAATTTTTTTTGGTCATTCTTGTTTCTATTGGTCTCTATATGGTATAGGGATCATGCATATAATTTTCGTGAAGAAATTCAATGGGGAAATCATCTGATCAAGAGTTGACTTTTTGAGCAAGTCAGTGCAAAATCAGGGTATCTGAGGCCCTCAATGACCCAACCAAAGGGTGCTCTTCATCATTTTGATTGTGTATGATCTTTATTTGATCATTGAAGATGTTAGAAGATCACAAAATTGAAGAATTTCAAGCCTTTTGCAAAGTTGACTTTTTTGGAAAGTTGACTTATAATGAAAATTGCCATTTTGGGAAACTTTTTCAAACCCTTGCTTTTTGATTCAAAAATGCTTCAAATGGAAAAAATTTGGTCATGAAAGTTGTATAATGGATCATTCCCTTTTCAAAAAGTACAAGAACATGACCTAATTCATTTTGGATCAAAATTTATGGCTTGTCAAAGTTGGCCAAAATCACATAATTTGAAGTTTTCTACCAAAGAGGCATTTTGCAAAATGGTATGATCAAGTGTTCTAAAGGCTTCAAAAGTGTACAAACTCTTCACAACATGATCACATGACCTCTAAAAATCAGAATGGGCCAAGGAATATTGCATTTTAGTGCCTTGAATCTCAAGAATTTCCAAAGGGGGCAAACTTTGTGAAAATTGCAAAACACCTCATAAGTCTTGATCCACTTGGTGATTCATCTCATAAACAATTCCATGGCTCTCCCTAAACTTAGCTGAACCAAGACAAGCAAAAAGGCTAGCTATACCATTGCCCATACCTCAAGTACAAGTCAAGTTGACATTTTGGCAACTTGCCCATACCAATCACACTATGCCACAACCACTTTCTGAACCAATCCCATTTGTTTATACAAATCAAAAGGAAGCCAAAGAACATAACACACCAGCCTGAAACCTCCAAGAAGACAGCATTCTCATTTCCCACCTCTTTTGCAAAACCTTTCGAAACACTCTCCACAAGCATAAAACATCAAAACAAACTTCACAAACAATCTCAACATGACTCACTGATCACAAACCAACCTTTGAAACAGCCTGAAAGTCACTGAAACAAAAACACGATCACCACCCCCCCTTGAACAGAACTTCTGCCATCTCACAAACCAGCCATCCCCAAAGCTTTCTAAGCTTCATTTCATCATCAGAGGGTTAAAAGGAGTGGACTTGCAGCAAAGGAAAGGCCAGAAAGCTCAGGACTAGGAGATTCCATCTCAGGTAGCCATCTCAAACTTTTTTCCAGAAAATCCATTTTGAGTTCTTAAACGATTCTATGTGCTCCCCTGATCATGGGGATATGATTATTTTTGAAAATGGTTGAGAAACCAGGATGTATGATTGCTCTGAAACTTTCTGACCTAAAATTTGTTTGCTTCGATTCATGTTGTTCTTGAGTGATAAATGATTTTTGAGGATTGATTCGTGTTTAGGGTGGTTTAAGGTTTGATTCTGGAGCTTTAGGGGGTTTGGGGGGAAGTTTGGAGGAAGTTAGCAACTTTCAGGTGAGAGTCTGGCCGGAGAAGATGACCAGAGGTCTTCTCCGGCCGCCTGAAAGTCATTAGTGACTTAAATGCATTTAGGACTAGGTTTGAATTTGGAGCGTAGGATAGGCTGACTTTGTTTGACCCGCGCGCAAATGGACTTTCCAGATGCATTGATTAAACCCTAATCCAATCATTTATGTAATTAATCAGGATTAATTAAATTCAAATTTCAGAATGAATCCCAGCCATTCAAACGCGCGCCAGTCAATTCCCGCGTGTCAAATTTAAATCCTGGCCACTGGATCAGCATACTTCTCATTAAATCCATTTTATTTTCATTTTATTTCATTTGTTTTGTATATTTTATTAAAAATAGCAAAATTTGTTCAAAAATTCTGAAAATTTTTATTCAAGCTTTTATTAATTTTCAGAAACCAAAAATATTTTTATTTTTATTTTTTGCATTCAAAAATATTTTTAAATCATTTAAAAGTTTATTTTTAATTAATTAATGAGAGTTAATTAATTAAAAATACTTTTAGGTATTTAAAAATCACAAAAAAAATTCATGAAACATTTAAAGTCATTTAGAAACATTGTCCAACTCTCAAACCAAATTTCTTTTTTGATCTTGATGCCTTTTGACAATTTTCAATGGGATTAATTTCATTTTAAGGCATTATTTTGATTCAAACTTCAAAAATTCATTTCTGCCTAGCCTTTAAGAGTTGGACAATGATTCTTTTTGCATTGCATCTTGCATATCATTTAGTTTATAGGATTAAATTGGCATGATTTGATATTGTATTTTCAATTTGTTTGACATTTTTCTTGACAAGGTACCTTAAAACCCTAGCCAACTTAGGAAATTCATAACTTACACTAGGTTAAGAATTGGGTCCTCTCCTTTGGGCAATGAGTTTGTATAGGTTTAGGGTTCCTTTGATTGCATTTTCAAATTTTTATCATGATGTTTGCTTCTGGTTTTGATTTTTATTTTGTGCATTGATCATGAACCCTAATTTGGGCTTTCTTTTGCATCTATATTCCATTTGCTTGCATACCATGACTTGCCATGACATCTTATGCATTCATTTGATTCATGGTACATCTTAAGACCTATTGGAATCATGTTTGATCATTGCATATTTCATTTGCCATGTTGTATGTCATTTGCATTTCATAACTTTTCATGTATGTTCATGGTTCCAAGCATGTTTCTTTTGCATTCCATATGTTTGTATGATCATCATCATGCCTTGTTTCATGTTTGTATCATCTCTTAGCATCATTGACACCATACTCATGCTTCTGGTTTTTGTTTGCATCATGTCATTTCATATCATTTGCATTGCATTTCATTTCTTTCACTAACTTTTCAGGTGGTAAGTTACTTTGAGAAGTGAATTTGCCTTCACTTATCACAACCTCTTTTTCATCTCTCTTATGCATCATTGCTTCATTTTTGTATGTGTTTGGATTGATCTTGCTCATTCTTGTTCATCTTACCTTCTTTCTTCAAGCAACTTAACTTCTTAAGTGAAGCAAGTTGTTTTGCTTCTCTTTGTTCCTCATCTGCTTCTCTCCTTGGTGGTTCTTTGAAGATCTTTCTTGCAAACCTCACAAACCCTAGGACTTCTAAGCATGATAACAATTAGGGTTTGATTAGTCCCCCACCTAGCTTTTACCTTTGTGTCTCTTTGAGTCTTCTCTTCTCATCTCATAATCAGGGACTAAACCCTAAAGGCTTTAAGGCTTTGTGATTAAGCTTATGCCTGCATCCTTCTATTAGGATGGGGTGTATAACTTTAATCCTAAGTGTTAAACCCTTAATGTGTTTAACTCCTTTAATCAATTCATCTAATAACAATCAAGACATCAAGCTTGTAAATTGGGCCTTACATTAGGGTTCTAATTCTTCCTTAATTGGTTAAGAAGGACTAACCCTAGTGTTAATGGACAAGTCCCCCTCAAGTTGTCTTACAAATCATAAAAATCACTTCTTCATCATATCATTAACTAAAATCCACTTAATAAAGGCTTTGTTTTGTCATGAGGTTAATCCCTAATCATGGATTAAGTCGAGGAGCTTTCCTCAGCTTAAACATTCTCATCTATTATCCTTCTATTAGGATGGTGTAATGAGTCTGTTTAATCCCTGATTATGGCTTAATCTCATTACTCAACACTAAACAAAAACAACAAAAACATCTAAATAATCACAAGTAGGTTAATGATCTTAATCCTACACCATGGAGATTAAGTGTAAGATACTGACTTCACACTTAAGGTATTCTCATTACCCCTAATCAGAGGGAGGATGTGATGAGTTTACTAACCCATTGGTTTAGGCTTAAACTCATTAACTTATGACAAACTTCCAAAAGCAATAAAAGACTAAAAATACAAAAACAAACAATAATCGTCTCCTTCGGGATTCTTTTCTCATCTCATTCACTCACAAACGAGAACTCGCTTCTTTCGTCTAATGCAAGACAGTTTGCACCTGAGCCAGACAGGTCATACACTTGAGCATAAGCAAGTAAGCAGTTCACAAGTCAATTCATCTTTCAGTCTCTTTGGGTCGAACTACGGTGTTCTGACTTCCTCATTGCACGAGAGGATACGTAGGCATAACCTAACAGTTATCGAACAAAAGTCTCTGTATATTCCCCCTCTTTCTAGCCTTATTTCTTGAGCTTCATTCTCTTGAGCATTTCATTCTTGTTCTTACACTGACACTTCACTTATACACTTCACTGCTTTTACACTGACACTTGCATTCTTTTCCAGCTTTTAATACACAGATTGCACTGGCACTACCCCTTTAAAACACAAATCTTTTAAGCGTAGATCCCGTCGAGTACGGCGAACAATCTGGGTGCTAATACCTTCCCAGGTTGTAACCAACCCCCTTTCTCAGTCTCTCTGGTTCGTGACCGTCTTATCCGTAACTTTCTAGGTCTATGCAGCATTACCTTTCCTTCGGGATAAAAATGCCTAGCTGGCGACTCTTTTCTTTTCTTGTGAGTTCACTCCTGTGTGTTCTCACATTCCCTTTTCGCCGACCGTTCGCGTCTGTACCCCTCTTGGCCCTGTGTCATTTGGTGGGAGCGACAATATGCAGAGTGTATTATTGAAGGATGAAGGTGTTTTCACCAAGCCTGTTTCGTCCAAAACACATGGTTCGTGCACCCTCTTCAGCTTCATTTCAAATTCAAAATCATGTGTGGTGGAGCATGGGAGTTATGATGTACCTTCATGAGTTAGGATTTTTATATTTGATGATGAAAAAGGATGAGAATAAAAGGATAGTGATTGTCTGTGTTATGAAGTTGCATGGCAAGCTTTTCACATGTTTTCCATTCTCATTATGGTGCAGTGTGTGTGAGTGTGTAGGTGGAAAAAATCATGTGACCTCAAGGAAAATAAAAGAAAGAAAGGTGGCGTGTGGGGTAGTGGAAAATGTGTGGCTTCAAGCATGTGAGGGAGAGAGTGTGATATGAGGTTGGAAAAGTGTGATTTCTTTGTGAAAAGAAATGAGAAAAAGGCATGTACCAATATGTATTATGATGACTCTCTCATGCTTTGGTACCTCACCTATTGTACTATACTTTTACACTTTTTCCACTAACATGATAAAAAAAGATCATCCCCACACCAAGTTTGGACATGCAAAAAATAATGTGATGGACATCAAAAATGTGTAGGAAAAATAATATGGGGTGTGACAAAAATAAAATAAAGGTGGACCAATAGGAAGTTAACAAGTATGCCCAAAAAACCTAAAATACACCAAAACTTTCAAAAATCATATCCTGAGTTCTAAAAATTCTATGAAGGTGTTCTTGGACTTTTTGGAAAGGGAAAATCATGCCCTACAACTTTCATGTTCAAGGAAAAATCATTCGGAGCTTTTTTGCATATGAAATAATAGCTTGAAGACTTAGGGCAAATATTTCCAAAAATAGAAACTTCTACATTTCCAAATTTAGCAACTTTTTGCATATTCCTGAGTTTTTGACATTTTCTCATCCAAGCTATTCCTTGATGTGATATGACTTAAAAAATTGGGGATCATGATAAAAACCCTAGAAATCCTTCAGTTGACTTTTGAATTGTGCAATTGACTTTCTTGCTTCATTCTCAAGTAACTGGACACATTTCTGACTTTTTCAATGAACTTTTGCCTCAAACCTCATACACAAGCCTTGTATACTATATGAGAGCCTTTGACCACAAGAATTGGTCAAAGCTGTGAGAAATCCTTGATCTGGATCAAAACCCTAATTAGGATTTGTTTGTGTAGGAGAAAATGCACTGCTGAACTCCTGATGAAATTCCACCCTTCTAAGACTTTGAGGAAGACTTTGAGCTTGTTAAGACAAGAGGAACCCTTGTAAGTCTCTTGAACTATCACTTGGCTCTAGGCTTGACTTGTAGAACCAAAAATCTCCAAATAATTGATCATAGGCCCTATGCTAGAACATGTGAATGTATGCCTCCTTCTTATATGTCAAATGCTAGGATATGGTATGCTTATGATATGCTTATGATGTGCAAATGATAATAAAAAGGAGAGGGAATATTTGGGGGGTTACAATTAGTCAACTTCTTCTTCAGCTCGATGAAACTCTTCTCACACTAAGTATCCCACACAAACGCTTTATTCTTACTAGTCAATTGTGTCAACGGAAGTTACATATTCGAAAATCCTTCAATAAATCTTTGATA
This sequence comes from Lathyrus aphaca, assembly GCA_963966055.1. Lineage (NCBI taxonomy): Eukaryota > Viridiplantae > Streptophyta > Magnoliopsida > Fabales > Fabaceae > Lathyrus > Lathyrus aphaca. Next base: position 172,038,685 of record OZ014523.1, read on the forward strand.
ATAACCAGCTAATCCCAAGAAACTTCTAATTTCTGCCACTAACTTTGGAGTTTCCCATTGTAGCACTGCATCTACCTTGGATGGATCCACAACAATCCTTTTTTCTAAAATTACATGACCAAGAAAGCTCACCTCTTTCAACAAAAATTCACACTTCGACAATTTAGCATACAAATTCTTCTCCCTCAACACTTGAGACACAATTCACGAATGTTCAACATGCTCTTCTTATGACTTAGAGTAAATCAAAATATCATCAATTAAAAAAACAACAAATTGATCCAAATAATCATGGAAAATCCGATTCATATACTCCATGAATACACCAGGTGCATTAGCAACTCCAAATGGCATCACTACATATTCATAGTGTCCATACCGAGTCCTTAAAAGTGGTTTTATGAATATCTTCATCTTTCACTCTTATTTGATGATAACCTGATCGCAAATCGATCTTACTGAATACACGAGCACCAACCAACTGATTCATCATATCATCTATCCTTGGAAGTAGATACTTGTTCTTGAATGTCACCTTATTAAGTTACATGTAATCAATACACAACCTCATGCTACCATCTTTCTTCTTTACCAACAATACAGGTGCTCCCCACGATGATACACTCGGTCTCACAAACCTCTTTTCTAACAGTTCCTATAATTGTTTCTTCAACTCATATAACTCGGAAGCCGACATACGATACAGTGCCATTGAAATAGGTCTTGTTCCTGGAAAGGGATCAATTTTGAACTCAACCTCTCTCTCTAGCGGCACATCCACAACATCGTCTGGAAATATTTCTGGGAAATCTCTAACCACTTGCAATTCACTAATTGCCATATCATTCCCACTGACAAAGATGCAAAAACGCCAATATTTATGCTTCTTCATTCAAAAGCTCTTTCAACTCTCGAGCTGACAAATGACCAACTTCTTCTTCCTTTTCATCAGGAGTAAGAAATCGAACCGACATACTGAAAAAATTCATATGAACATGGTTGTACTTCAACAAGTTCATACCTAGAATCACGTCCAAACCTCCCAATGGCAAACAAATCAAATCCACACCAAAGTCTTTACCATAAATCGATAACGGATAATTCAAACATACGAGAGAAGTAGTTAATGACCCATCAGCAGGAGTCTCGATAACCATTTCTCCTTTCATAGGGGAAACAATAAATCCTAATCTCCTCACACAATCAATAGAAATAAAGTAGTGTGTATCACTTGTGTCAATCATAACAATCAAAGGAATATTATTAATATAAAAAGTACCTCTAATCAAACGATCCTCACTAGAAGTCTGTGTCCCTATCAAAACGAACACCTTTCCTCTAGTTGTAGCTTTCTTCGACTTTTGAAAATGCGTACTAATATGACATTGCTCCCCAGAATTATAGCAAGTAACCAGATTAGTCTTGCATTCAGAAATCAAGTGTCCAAGCTAACTACACTTGAAATATTTCTTTGCGTCACTCGTTCACTCACTGATACGATGACCTAACTCACCATATCTATAGCACTTCAATGAAGCAGGAGAAACTCCCCCACTTGGACTTTTTTCATCAACCTATTTCTGTTTACCCTTATCAGCAAGAACTGTATAAGGAGCCAAACCTTTGAAATTCTCAAATCCAGCCTTGTTGTCTTCCTAAAAAATCCTACAACAATCCACCAAATCCAGAAATCTTCGGATTCTATGATATCTAATCACCTGCTTAATCTCAAGCCTCAATCCATTCTCGAACTTGACACATTTCGAGAACTTAACAGTCGCCTCGCTATAATGTGGATAAAACTTCGCTAGGTTAGTAAACTTAGCAGCATACTCGGTCATTGACATACTTCCTTGTTTCAGTACCAAGAACTCTATTTCCTTCTTTCCCCGAACATCTTCAGGAAAATATTTCCTCAGGAATTCTCTCCTAAACACAGCCCAGGTGACTGCCTCACCAGACGCATCCAACCGCTGGCGAGTACCAACCCACCAATCATCAGCTTTAGCTACCGATCTGTGTACACCCAACCACACCTTACTTCCTTCCGAACACTCCATCACCCTGAAGATCCTCTCAATCTCCTTGAGCCAATTCTGTGCTCCATCAGGGTCATACTTCCCCTTGAATGTAGGTGGATCATTCTTCCGGAACTCATCACTTTTGCGATTCCCAACATTCATCGGATTTTGCAAAGCCTGTGCTATCTCATGCATAGCAACGACAAGTGCAACATCGTTTCTCCCAGCCATTCTAAATCTGTCACACACAACAATAATCCAACAATAATTCAGAATCAACAACAATAACACTCAGCACTACACAATTACACAACGACTCCACGACTCAACTACTTGGCCGAACAGACCGACCTTCTCTGATACAACTTTGTAACACCCAATTTACCCCACAAGTTTATATTGAAAATCAGAGTGAATAAATTTCATCAATTCTATTTGAGTGTCACAATTCAATGACCACACATGGCTCAAGTGATACATTTTTATAAAAACAATTTGTTCAACACGCAGCGGAAATCAAACTATAACATATAAAGTTATAACTCCATTACAAAATGTTTTTCTCAAAAATAAAATAAAATAAACGAAAGAAAAATTTGTCCTGACACCCAAAGCGATGTATCAGAGCCAACTCCTAAAGACGTGAAATACACTGACTTCACTGACCACCACTAGACTTATCCTAATCACCTTCACGTTACCAATGTATGGGTAACATTCAAATAGAAGAGGTGAGATACTTATGTCACAAAAGAGAAAAATAATGAGAATAATCAAGTATCATTAATTAGTCCCACTTCTAAACAGTAACAATTACACAACCACATCACAACACACATCAAAATCATACACCACAACAACATCTTATGCAATGAGACTCTACTTGACTCTATACATGCGGTACCATAATCTGATCTCTATTTCGGGATCCATTTTTCGTCGTAATATTGTACCCCTCTTTTATGGTCCAATATGACCCCTATTTCATGATCACACTCTCGACCCCGATTTCATGGTCACATACGATCCTTATTTCATGACCGCACCTATAACACCCTGAAATAATTATAATATTTATTTAATTATTTTATAATAAATATTCGAGATTCATCAGTGAATTTGGCAAAATATGATGGTGTAAGATGTGTTTATGTCAAATGAAGTGTAATTTGATGAATTAAGTGATTATGCAGATATTATTTTACTAATGATAATGGATTATTATTATTATTATTATTATTATTATTATTACTACTATTATCATTATTTAAAATAAAAAGAGAATGATTAAGGATAAGGTGGTATTTTTAGATGGATAAGTGAGGTTAAAATCGGAATAACGTAATGAGGTCTAAGGGGGAAAAGGAGGATAACCATAAAATATTATTTTGGGGAGAATTTTGAGAACGATCGTATTTTGGGAAGCCGCTATGAGGAACGAAGGCAGAAAGGCGAACACTCAGAGATTCCTCGAAGACCTCGAAAAAAGGGAATTTAGAGATCTACATATAAGGTATGGGGAGTATTACCTTTCATTATATTTGATATATGATACAAATTATATATGTGAATAATTTCGAATTATAGGGTTTATTATAATGGACGATGAATTTGATGAATGATGTGTTTTATAAGAAAAGATGTTTTACTGAATTTGGTTGTGTTTAATTGTTGTTATTAGGATTAATCAATAGATCATGTTAGATGATTGAAATCTTAACTTATGAGTATTTGTCGTAGCTGACGAAAAAAACTGGAAGGTTGAATCGATGGATATTTTGTTAGGCTGAATGAAAAATTGAACGGAGATGTCGTATGAATATTTAGGTTGTTAGGAATCCTAGTGAATTATACTATATTGTAGAAAATATATGAAGTGGCAGGTGCCACATGATAGAGTGGCTTGTGCCACTCACTACATGGGGAGGTGGAGGATTCCATTTAACCAAGTGGCTAGTTCCAGATGATCTAAGGAGGGAGAGGATAAAATATGTCATGAATTATTACCTATACATGTTGTAACACCTCAAAATTTGCCCTTATTATTTATAACCATTAACTGGCTTTATGCTTCGCTTTTAGCTGCATCATCTAATAGTTCATCATACAAATCATTGGCTCCTAAGGCAGGGGATCAAAGGATTTATGGTAATGTGAATTGGCCTTATCCAAAGATGATTCATTTGGTCCATACTTTAATCAAGTCGGAGAAAAAGTTGAGCTCACATCATCATTAGCACATTTTATGGTGGGGTTTATCGAGTTCCAAAATTTCCCCTATTCGGAGGTTCCATCACAAGCGTTGGGTCAAGACATATTAAGTTTATTTACTTTCAAAATCCCATGCTTCTCACTTCATCAGACACATCTCAAATGCTAGAGTTTCATCAGGACTATGATTGAGTTTTACTAGGAACTATGACCCTCATTGTCTTGGGCCATTTTTATTACTTGAACCGTGAATCAGGGGGTTATTTTCCATAGTGTAGATTTCGAGAGGTTTATTTGGGAAATTTTGTTATCATCATCTTTTACCATGCAAAGAACTTCAACCATTGAGTAAAGATTCAAATTATTGACGAGATCTTGATGTGTTTGTGGCAATTAAGGTTGTTCATAAGAATATAAGTATTCGGTTTTCATACAAGGATTTGATATAATATTTGCGTATGGAGGATTGTTGGTTAACTTTAAGACATGCCTTCCTTTTTTTTATGGGATAATTGTTTCTATGATGCCGAAGTTTCGTAGTCAAATATTTCTTTTGTGATTATTCAATTCTACGTTGAATTTGAATTCAAAGCAAGGAAAATAGAAGCACATTGGCAGCTTGTTTCACCAATAAAAGGCCAATATCATTTTGCAATGAAAATAAGTGATTTTAAGTTCAAAATTTATCAATTGAAGTTATACCAAAAGTCTCATATTTGAATATGTCTATAACATTGATTTTAAATTCAGAATTTATTAGTACAAAAAATAAGTGATTCTAAGTTTAGAATTCATCAGTACAGAAAATAAGTCTTGCGTTCGTAAGAAGCTTCTTTATTAGGCCCACCAAGAAAATTTATACAGGAAAAATATCAACAGAAAGTTCAGAAGGATCATTTACAAGGTTTACACCAGAAGAGAATTACAAACATTTCAGTTACAAACTTCTAACTGATTCATAACAAATCCTAACTGCTTGCTAACTAATTTTACCATTGAAATTCCAGAAGCTTCCTCAAAAGACTCATCTATAAAGCTTATACCTTCTGCATTCTTCAGTTTTGCCTTCACCATTTTCCCCCTGGATTCCCCCTTTGATCTTCTTCAATCCCTCATTCTTTATCTCTCTCATACACTCCATCTTCATCTCTCGCTGAACCTACCCATTCTTCATCATTTTACTCTGTCCTTCAACTCAAACTCCACATTCCAATTTTGCTCCCTAATCTTCTTTTGCTCTAACCATTATCTTAATCTTCAATCTCCTTCATTACCAATAGCAATATCAGAACTTATTCTTCATAACCTGCGATCCTCCTCTTCAGATTAATCCTACAAGATTCAACAACATTGAAATCTGCAAAATTCAACTGCAAATATTAACGAACAACTTCATATCAGGCAAATCAAGAAACACAAAATTGATATTATAAAAGGGGATTATGGAAGAAGCGGAAGAGGATAACATACGGTCTCTGTTATCATAATCGAAGCAAGAAACCTCTCTCTAATTACTTTCGTCGTCATCTCCACAATCTATATCAATCACTCATCATCAATCTGCAACAGGAAGCGAATTCACATTAAAAATAAGCAAGTGAAAGAGGGCCATCATCTTCGGCCTCATTGTCGTCATCCAGAAACCTCAACTCTTTCAATCACCTGAGGAACCTTCTCCATCTTCATCGTTAAATCCGAAGCTTCATCACCTTCAAATCACTTCGTCCGTTCTTCAATCTTCAATTCACCAAAGGTTTCACCTGCAAGTAGAAAAATCCACATCAACATGAAATCAATCCAGCATGAACGCAATGATACACATACAAGGTCAATCATAAAAACGCAAGGAAAAATATATCAATCGACAAATTCGAGAATCGCGTCACAACAAATAGCTCACACAAGGTTGGTAGCACGGAAGAACAAGAATTAGAGAGTGAAATACCTTCATTTGTCACTCGTCTCCATTAAATATTAGTGAGGTACATTATGAATTCCATTATAGTCGCAACCTTCATCTTCGTTAAATTGATTTAGGTTTGGTCTATGAACGCGATTCGTTTCTTTTATGATTCTGGATTCACCGATTCCGCCGTTCGGTTGAAACTTTGGAAAATCCAAGATCGGATTCGAGATGAGAAGACAAGAAGATTTAGGGGTTTGCGTGTATTTTGGTTTTGGGGACGGTGGTCATTGGAAAGGCCGCCGCCGGCGGTTTAGGGTTGTGAAGAGGGAAGATGGTGAAAGCTAGGGTTTGTGATTGAGAAGAGATGTTTGAAAGAGAGGCTAAGAAGACGAAGTGATGAAGTTGAGAGTGAGAGTGAGAGTGCAGCGGCGATAAGAGGATAATAGATTAGGGTTTGAGAGTGAGAGGGATGAGGGATGAGGCGTGAGAGAGAGACAAATGCCATCTGATAAGGTTTTGGATTTTTTATTTATTTATGGATTAGGGAATTAATTTGATGTTTATTATTATTATGGAAATTAAAGAGTCATAAAGTTAATATAATTACCGCTAGAATTTTGAAACAACTCATTAATCCCCTTAATGTCTCCACCGCCCTTTTGAGGATAGAATTTGGTTTGTGGGACCAATCCGGCGGTGGCACTTGTCACCGTCCGGTTGGACCACCCCTTCATAATCACATGCGGACCACCCCACTGCAACCACCATGCTCCACCAGGCTTGGCACGAATTGGGCCTAGCACAATCGCTATTGACACCTCCAAAGTAAGCCCATTTATTTTCTTTTGACTAAAAAAATTTCTATTCTCACCCCCTCCTCTATTTCTTTCATTTTCTTAATTTCTATTTTTATATAGTTTTCATGTAATTCTATAAAAAATAGTAAAACTAATAATAAAATTCTACAAAAATTATAGTAGACTTTTAATTAAATTTAGAAGTTTTCCCAACTTTTACTTTCTGAATTTAATCATTTTTCAATTTAATTTCGATTTTTCATTTAATTGATTTTATATTGAATTCTCACATGAACACATAAATTTGTACATTTTATTTCCACCACTTTCTGTAACATTTTTGGCCCATTCATTTTTCTATGATTAGAATACAAATAATAGAATCTAGAATATTTTTTGTATATTTTTTAGGCCATTTTATCCACTGCTTTGGTAGTGTAATGTGTGCAAAATTATGATTGAATCTTAAATAGATTTAAGTGACCATTTGACATAGTTAGACTTTGGATTTTTCGAAGATTTTTTAACACAATGTTATAATCAGGTTAGAGACAATAGGGAATTAATTTCACATTTTTTCCATGACTTTTGATATTTTTGTCATCTCAATTCATTTCCGTCATATTGTTGCATATTCATTTTCATTTCATTTACTAACAATTTTCCTTTTGTGCAAGGTATTTTCCGAGGAGTTACTTATGGACTTGGATTATGTTTGTTATGCCTCGATTATATTTTTGTGTTTTGTACTTTATGATGTAATAGATTAGAACTTATATGCTTGTATAGATCCTATAATTAGGATAGAAAAGATAAAACGAATAGATAGAAAACCAATATCTCAAAAAATGAAATAAGGACTCGATTCAACATCGAGTAAAATTTTCAAATAAATAAATAAAGTTGCATGTGACTTTAGGATTCCTTGATTACCATCGCTCCATTCCATTACACCAAAAGCAAGCCCTGTATGTTGCACACCATAAGTCATGCGTCTCAGCACCACGCAATCGACCCACCCGGTCCATCGTTTCATCCCATTTACGTTTCATACACGTTTTCACCCACCATGACTTAGGAGGACCATATTGTTCACCATTAACTTTTTGTACTTGCATTTATAGTTTAATATCTCTTAGGTAGATTTAATCTTTCAAACCTCACTAACCATAGGTCACCTTTAAACTCAACTAACTTAGGGTAAGTCTAGTTTCCCTTAGAGTTTTCCTTTTATAACTTGAGTCTCACTTCTCATCTTTAAGAAAAATCAAAACATTTAATAAAGGAAAATGTGTACAATGCGTCACGAGCCTTAAGTTATACGGGAAATGACTAGTGGAGGTCTCATCCACTCTTATAGGATGCTTTACAAACGTTCCATTGGGGGTGATCTTGGAAAGTATTCGCTCCTGTATCGTAGTCTTTAGTGTTGTACATATAATAAACACAAATTCAAAACACTTCCTCTAAAAGACAAAAAACCAAGACAACACGTCTTCTTTTCTTATCTCATACTCTTTGCGGACAAATGTGACTTGTCTTGATGGTTCAAACAGCGATACGGTAAACACCCTCGAGTCAGAGCCGGTAACACCTGAGCTAGAGCTATGGCAACGTCATCCTAAAAAACACAAACTAGTTTCAGCCTTAGTTAGACGAACTACGGTGTCTCTGATCCTCATTTATCCCGATGAGGTACGTAGGCAGTGGGGTAGGGCCCATTCGAGCACAATCTTTATTTTCCCTACATTTTCCCCTTTTCTTTCCATTCTTCAATTCAATTTCTTTTCTCATTTCCATTCCATTCCAGATAGCCATTCTTTCATTCAAACAACATTTTTTTTCTCACCCTTTGAAACAAACTTATAAGCGTGGATCCCGTCGGGTGCGGCGGACGGATTGGGGTGCTAATACCTTCCCAATTCGTAACCGACTTCCAAACCCAGATCTTTGGATCGCAAGGCCTCGTCCTTTTCTTTCTTCCTTAGGTTTGTGCAACATTACCTTTCCAATTCCTTCGGGATAAAAATGTATGGCTGGCGACTCTAACTTTTTCGCGCCACTTTCGCGTTTGTACTAGGATGAAAATCCCGGGAGCGACACATGTCACTACCTATTTAGCTTTTTAGGTGTTTTCTAGTGTAGTACATAAGAGGTTATAGTGCTACTAAACATGATAATATGAACTAATTAATTGAGGTGAGAATATTATATGAAGAATAATTAAATAATGGGGAATGGAGTTCATGTGGCTAGTGCCACATTAAGTAGTGGCTGGCGCCAGTTTTTGTTAAGAATATTTTCATGTGGCAGGAGCCACATTAGAATGTGGCTGGCGCCACTCCCTCCTTATGTGAGGTGGCTTTCACCACCTAGGAGTTTTAGGAGGTTGATTGCGCCACTTTTTGGAAATGAAGGGTGGTTAGGCCACCCAGTGAGTTTTGTGGGTGACCAGTGCCACTCCCGTGTGGCCTGTGCCACACAGGAAAAAAAAGTGAATTCTTGTTTTTCTGTTGTATATATTTTCTATAGCTTTCATTCCAATTAATTTTGAAGATCTAAATTTTATAAAAATCATAGGCTAATTGTAAACAATAGAAAACAATATATTTTATGGACTAAATAGTGAGATTTAAGTGTAATACCGCTGGATGTATAGATTGTGATAGATGTCTTTTTGTCAAAAGAAATAATATGAATTTCTACTGTTGTGAATTATGTACGTGCTATGTGACATTGCTGGATAATATGAAATTTCATTGTACCGAATTATGTATGTGATAGTGATGTTGCTGTGATTATGTGATGCTATGAAAATTGTGAAATACATGTTGTATAAAATTATTCTGTGATGCTTGTATTATGAATGGTATTGTGTTGATGGTGATGCAATGTCCTAATTATGTATATGATATTATGTGATAAATATGAGTTATACCTGTTAAATTGTGAGTCAGTTGTACAGGTTATTTATGATGTGTATATGTGAAGTATGTGAAAAGTATACAAGGACTTGATAAATGATGTTGTGTTGTCTATAACGGGTGTTTGTATTAGGTATGTGAAGAGAATACGATAATAAAAATGTTTATGATGATTATGATGATTAAAGTTGCGTTTGTATTAAATAGTATAGGGAAATGTAAAACCATGATTGGCAAGAATGTCAGATAGAGTTGAGTTGCAAGTATTAGATGAAGTGAAATTATAAGTTGGTTTATTAAAGCGTGGTTTTTATTATCACAAGGATAGTTGATTTGGTTGCGTTGATTTGGATAAGGATTTATGAAATATTGTGTTACTATGAGTAAGAGTCGAGGATTCAATACGTTGGATTAGTTAGAAGCAAAGGATATGAGATATCTTGTGGAAATTGTTTTACCTATGTTCCTTATATTGTTATAATGATGTGGTGTGTTTAAGGTGATTTTCAAAGGACATATCATTGATGGTAAAGTTGCAGTTATGTTGAAGATAATTGGAAATTCGTGGAAGTATATGAATATTTTTCCAAATTTTGGAAGTTATCGCGGTTGTAATCATGTTGAACATTCAGAAGTTTTGTCTTATGAATCCAAGTTTAAAGTATTCGATAACTACAAGAGTAGAACACCTGTTGGAACGAAATTTCGAAGAGTAAGTTGAAGGGGTTATTGATATGTCGGTTTTGGTGAATGAGGAAGTTGGAAATAAATTCGGTAGACATAGTACTTTGCAAATAATCAAAGTGTGCAGCGAACGTGTGGTGTGGTGCAGTTGTGAATAACAACGATGTTGGTAGTTGATTGTTTTGATGTTGGGTTTAAACTGTGTGTTTCTATGTTATTTTGTTCTAATTCTTAAATCATTTAATTATTGAGTTGGATACTTGTAACACCCAAAAATTCGCCCTCTAGTTTTCTATCTTTGTTTGCTTCTCGTTTCGCATTCATTTGCATCATCATTAGATCATACATTAGGTCATATCCTTTGCATAAGCTCCTGAGACATGGGATCGATATTTTCTAAGGATTAGGGTTTCTCACCATATTTGTGGTTATCAGAGGATTCAAAGTTATGGCACCATCCTCCTTTTTGTTTTTGTCACTGAATTAGGGTTTATTTCCCTGATTAATGTTATCCAAAGATTTTATGTCTACAAGGATTATTCACTGTGCATATGGCTCATCATCAGGTTATTCTCTTCCTCATCAAGTTACAGTTTTATTCTTCTCTTCATCATCATCTCAGGCAATCCCTTTCTCAAAAAAAGTGTTCTGGTTGTGATTCAAACGTGTTCGTTCAGTCACGATCCAATTCAGATGGATGTTTGACCCAATTTTGATCAAACTATCAAGAGAACTGCTTCAACTGCAAGTTTTTATTTCAAGGATTGTTTCTCAGTCAGTATGGGTTCAAAGTCAAGTTGTTTTGTGTGGAGTTCTTCAGTTTATCAAGTAGTGGTTTGTGAGAATGTTTGGGTTGAATCTTCGAGTTTATCATGATCCATTGGTTCAATTGTGTTCATCTGTGGATTTATTTTTTTAGAGATTCAGTTCAGACGGATTCAAGTCGATTCATATTTCAATTTGATCCGAAGTTAAGAAATAATTAAAGTTGATGATTGTATCCCAGTTGCAAGTTGTTCAATGGTTCATGTTTGGCTTTAATCAGGTGTTTTTGTGGAAGCAGTGCAAGATTGGCGTTGAATTGATAAATCAAGGTTTAATGGTTGTGTGCATGTTGGTAGTAGTTAGTTCATTTCTTAAAATCATTTAATATCCATTTCCTTATCTATTATTTTCCCTCATTATTCATTCACATTATTCAATTCATTTCTACTATCCAATAACCATTTTCCCATTTACTTCCTTAATTCATATCCTTATTGATGTTAAATTTCTTTTTTATCCATGTTTCTAAACCATACATTATAAACCATCAAAATTTCACTAGAGGCCCATATATTTTTATACAAAGCCCCATATCTTGTTTAACAAAATAGTAAAAAACAAAAAGAAAAAAGCTATAGTCACAATTTTCATGCCAACATCATTATCAGTTGTTTTTCAAAAATACAAAAGTATGAATAAGTGATTGTCACAAATTTCAAAGGTCCCAAACTCATCACAAAATGGTCCACACAATGAACTACACGTGATTACCAATTACACTACCAAAAAACTTTGTGCATCACATACAACAACAAGGCCTTGCAACAATTCCTATGCACATAATTCATAACAGAAAAGCCCACATACACACAACCAACACACTCTATTGCGAAGAAACTTATATCATTCACTCTTCTTAGTCTCTTTGATTTTCCTCTCTACGACTCACTTTGGATTGATTCACAAAAAAACAAAAAACTCTGCTCATTTTCCATCACAGCTGCAACTTTCAAAAAACCTTCATCCTCCCTTTTCAACAAAAAACCACCATACCTCTTTATACATACATAAACACAACAACGAATCCTCACAAAACCAGAAATTTGAACCAACGACAACACAACCACCGAAAAACACAGATCCAGAAAAATGAGAAAGAGATGAAGATGAGCAACCAAAGAGAAAAATAGAAGAAGTTCTGAAACCATAAAATCTGTCAAAAAACTGAAACTCACCAATACCCAGAAATCGTGTGAGACAAAGAGGAGAAGTTCCGACGTGTTGGTGTCGTTGGTTTTCTGACGAAGAACTTCCTGGCAGAAAGAAAACACGATTGACCCAGAGAGAGATGAGTTTCAATTGAGACGAAAAGGTTGAAGCAAATAGTGAGAGAGATTCGTCGGAAATGATGATGAAACCATGGCAGCGGATCTTGTGACCAACGAAGCTTCGGCAGCGTGAGTTTAGAATAAAGAGAAGCCGAACGTTGTTTGATGATGAAGATCAAACCATAACCTTTACTGATGAATCGTCGTCGGCGATTTGTGACATATCCGCTGCGACTAGGTTTGACGAAGAGGAACGAGTCGAATAAACCGCTGATCTCCTTTTCTCTTTTTATTGTTATTTTCATCTTTTTCTAACCTATAGCTGACATATTTTTTTATATTAAATTTTTATTTTTATGGTGAACATTCCAGTACCCTTGAATTTAGTTGGGTACCGGTACCTTTAACCAATCAAAAGTTATGATTCAATGCCATGTCATTTTATTGTATTATTTTATTTTAAAATAAATTAAAATATTCTCACAATTTACACTAAAGGTACCGGTACCCAATTACTTATCATGGGTACCTAAGAATTTACCGATTTTAATTTTAGAGTTTCTTTTATCTTGGTTTGTTATGGATGATGGGCTAAGCCCGTTGGTTTTTTCTCTTTCAGCATATTACCTACCAAATCACTTTCAAACCCCCCTGCTTCACGAGCAAAGCCAATGGGCCTTTGGATCAAGCCTAGGATCATGTTATGCTGCTGCTAACACCTCTGTCTCCAACGAGCACTCCTTTCCTTTGTATTTCTCATTTCTTTTTTAAATCTAACATTTTCTTTTATTAATTACAATTAGTCTTTGATTAATTTTTTAAAAGGTTTAGAGGTTATTAGAATTTAGATTTAATTTTGTTAATTTTGGTTTCTAATTTTAATATAGCTTAGACTTTAATTATGATTTAATTTGGTTTAATTAAATAGGATTTTGTAATCTTGGTTTTAGTTTGCGTTTGATGTTTTGTAGGCTTCTTGCTTGATTTTGATGATTGCGGATGTGGCTTGATGATGACCTTGTGACTAATTATTTTCGTGAACTTGTTTGGACTAATGAGACGTCTGGATACAAATTGCACTTAGACCTTGACTTTGCAAGGACCTATTTTTGGTGTTAATTATGTTTCTCTTTGAATGGTTATCATGGATACTGGAAGATAATATTTGACCTTTGTCTGATATCTTGATAATGAACACTTGTGCTTGACTATTGAATCCGCTTTGGACTTGATATTTATTTTTGAGTTTCTCCTACGCACATTGAAGAGGCAACGAACCTTCTCCGTTAGGTACCACTGGAACTATTATTTTCCGTGCCTCATTCTAGTCCTGATGCCATGTTAGGAGCATGTTGTTTCATCTGAAGTCCTACATGTGTAGGCTCTGTCTGCGCATTGTCTGTTCACCCGATGTTGCTTTTTCTTCACTTGCACACTTATTCCTTCCACATCTCATTTTCTTTTTTCATTTTCTTTTTTACTTGCCACTTGTGAATATTTCTAACACTTGCAGGGGCTATGGTAAGGAAGAGGTGTGGATGTGATTTCAACACTTCAAACTTCTTCCTCCACTTCTCTTTTTATGCCTCTTATTTATGTATGAGGTATGCTTAGGCCATCATTTGTTCAACTCTTTTCCATTCCCACCTTAGAGAACAACTTAAACTCTTTAGAAGAAGTAAGTTGATTTTCTGCTTTCTTTCTTCTTCTTCTTTTCTTCTCTCCTTTTTCTTTAGGATAGTAGGCCTCACTAACATAGGATTTCTTTGCATGTCAAAAATAGGATTAGTCTTTCCCCTTAGGTCTTTTTCCTTTAAGATCTTTTTGTTTCTTCTCTTCTCATCTTCATACAAAACTAAAAAATACTTTAATAAAGGTTAAAGTAGTCTCTTGTGTTATGGCCTTATTCCATGGATGCTCTTAATCACCCTTTCTTGGTGGTGACATAATTTTATCTATGATGCACAAGTTCAATCATGAGACTAGTTTCCCAAAGAAAACCATAAAAACATTTCTTCCCATTAACTTACAAAACACTTAATAATTCTAAAACAAATTAGTTAATTCAAACTCTGATCTTTGGAAGCAAGTTTGAGGGTCTTCTTCATTCTTGGTGAACTTATTACTCATTCTATCTAGGAATGTGGTAATAAGAACACATTTCCTAGAAAAGGATTTGCCTTCACTTCCTTGTGCCACACTCATAAACAACTTCTAAAAAAACACTGGACAAAGAATAAACGTTTCTCCTTCAGGAATTATTTTCTCATCACCTTCACTCTCATCGTAAGAACTTGCTCCTACTTGTCACTTTGAAAGATGGTAACACACTCGCGCCAGACGAGCATGCAACACGTGAGCATTGACATAGGCAGTTCAAGCCTTAAGACACAGGCAATCTTTCCACTCCTAGTTAGGGGAACTACATTGACTCTGATCCTCATGTCCAGATGAGGTACTTAGACAGCGAGGTTGTAACAGCCCGGGCCCCTCGCAAGGCAATCTCGGCACTGCCACCTCACGATCTTCTCTACTCCCCTCACTAGTAGAGTTTTTGCCTTCTGTGGGAATCGAACCTTGTACCCTGGGGTTCAAGTACATGCTCAATCCATTCCCACTACCAATTGAGCTAGTAGATCAATTGGTAGTGGGAATGGATTGAGCATGTACTTGAACCCCAGGGTACAAGGTTCGATTCCCACGGAAGACAAAAACTCTACTAGTGAGGGGAGTAGAGAAGATCGTGAGGTGGCAGTGCCGGGATTGCCTTGCGAGGGGCCCGGGCTGTTACAAAAAAAGGCGCCTTCTTTTGTAACAGCCCGGGCCCCTCGCAAGGCAATCCCGGCACTGCCACCTCACGATCTTCTCTACCCCCCTCACTAGTAGAGTTTTTGCCTTTCGTGGGAATCGAACCCTGTACCCTGGGGTTCAAGTACTTGTTCAATCCATTCCCACTACCACTTGAGCTAGTAGCTCAATTGGTAGTGGGAATGGATTGAACATGTACTTGAACCCCAGGGTACAAGGTTCGATTCCCACGGAAGGCAAAAACTCTACTAGTGAGGGGGGTAGAGAAGATCGTGAGGTGACAGTGTCGGGATTTCCTTGCGAGGGGCCTGGGCTGTTACAAAAAAAAGGCGCCTTTTTTTGTAACAGCCCGAGCCCCTCGCAAGGCAATCCCGACACTGCCACCTCACAATCTTCTCTACTCCCCTCACTAGTAGAGTTTTTGCATTCCATGGGAATCGAACCTTGTACCCTGGGGTTCAAGTACATGCTCAATCCATTCCCACTACCAATTGAGCTAGTAGCCCAAATGGTAGTGGGAATGGATTGAGCATGTACTTGAACCCCAGGGTACAGGGTTCGATTCCCACGGAAGGAAAAAACTCTACTAGTGAGGGGAGTAGAGAAGATCGTGAGGTGGCAGTGCCGGGATTGCCTTGCGAGGGGCTCGAGCTGTTATAGAGGTAGGGCCCGTTCGAGCACTCTTTTATTTTCCCTACTTTTCCCCTTTCTTTTCTTTTCTTCGGATCCAATTCTTTTTCTTTTGCAACAACTTTATCCTTTTACCCTTTGAAACAGTTTCTTTGCAGCCGTGGATCCCGTCGGGTACGGCGGATGATCTGGGGGGCTAATACCTTCCCAGGTCATAACCAACTCCCGAACCCAGATTCTTTGGTTCGCAGGACCCGTGTCCTTCCTTTTTCTTTTCTTCTGGTTTGTGCAGCATTACAATTATCGTTCCTTCGAGATAAAAATGACTGGCTGGCGACTCTACCTCTTTCGCGCCACTTTCGCGTTTGTACCAGGATGGAAATCCAGGGAGAAAAAAGATTGTCTTGTGTTGCGAAGCTAGTTGTCGAGTGTATTACTTGTGTTGTATTCATAATCGTTATTGTTGTGATGTTATGAGTTATGGTTTGTATTATATGTGAAGTTGTCTTTCTGAGTCGAGAGTTGAATTGTCGGATGGAATAAGTGGTTGGAGTAGTTGTATCAGATGAATTTTCGAGGACGAAAATATTCTAAGTGGGGGAGAGTTGTAACACCCCGAAATAATTATAATATTTATTTAATTAGTTTATAATAAATATTCGGGATTCATCGGTGAATTTGGCAAAATATGATGGTGTAAGATGTGTTTATGTCGAATGAGGTGTAATTTGATGAATTAAGTGATTATCTAGAAATTATTTTACTAATGATAATGGAATATTATTATTATTATTATTATTATTATCATCATTATTTAAAATAAAAAGATAATGATTAAGGATAAGGTGGTATTTTTGGATAGATAAGTGAGGTTAACCATAAAATAATATTTTGGGGAGAATTTTGAGAACAATTGTATTTTGGGAAACTGCTCTGAGGAACGAAGGCAGAAAGGCAAAGACTTGGAGATTCCTCGAAGACCTTGGAAAAAGGGATTTTAGAGTTCGACATATAAGCTATGGGGAGTATTACCTTTCATTATATTTGATATAGGGTATATATTATATATGTGAATAATTTTGAATTATAGGGTTTATGAGAATGGACGATGAATTTGATGAATGATATGTTTTATAAGAAAATATGTTTTACTGAATTTGGTTGTGTTTAATTGTTGTTATTAGGATTAATCAATAGATCGTGTTAGATGATTGACATCTTAATTTATGAGTATTTGTCGTAGCTGACAAAAAAATAGAATGTTTAATTGATGGATATTTTGTTAGGCTGAATGAAAAATTGAACAGAGATGGCGTATGAATATTTGGGTTGTTAGGAATCCTACTGAATTATATTATATTGTAGAAAATATTGGAAGTGGCAGGTGCCACATGATAGAGTGGCTTGTGCCACTCACTACATGGGGAGGTGGTGGCTGCCATTTAACCAAGTGGCCAACACCAGATGATTTAGGGAGGGAGAGGAAAACTATGTCAAGAATTATTACTTATACATGTTACTATTTGTTTAGCTTTTTAGGTGTTTTCTAATGTAGTATATAAGAGGTTATAGTGCTACTAAATAGGATAAGATGAACTAATTACTTAAGGTGAGAATACTATATGAATAATAATTAAATAATGGGGAAGGGAGTTCATGTGGTTAGTGCCAAATTGAGTAGTGGCAGGCACCACTTTTTGTTAAGAATATTTTCATGTGGCATGAGCCACATTAGATAGTGGCTGACACCACTCCCCCTTATGTGAGGTGGCTTGCACCACCTAGGGGTCTTTAGGAGGTGGCTTGCGCCACCTGTTGGAAATAAAGGGTGGTTAGGCCACTGTAGCACTAAAATCATGAGTGTAAGCTATTATTTAACTTAACTCAAAGTAAACAGAGTCACCACCACGCTTTTATTTTATTCCAAAAGGAAAAAGAAAAAGAGCGAATAAATACTAATGAATCAAAAAGCAAAAATCTAAAGAAACACAACAGAGAAACAGGTAAGGGGATAGGTTACACAATGGGAAGGTTTTACGCACCCAAAATGTCAGTGGTACTCCACGGGAGCCCTTTGAAAAATGTACTGCTTTTGGTTTGAAAGAGGTTTGTTAAATGAGAGTGGAGGGATGAGAAAATAATTATTTTTAATATTTTTGTATTTGGAGAGGTTTACCACCTCATGCCTACGTACCCACAAAGTGCAATGCAAGATCAAAACTCTGTAGTTCGTGGTACAAATAGTGAAGAGGGTTGGTTATGATTGATTTTATTAAGTGAAGAAAATTTTTCATCTTCAAGTGGATGGCAAAACAAACTACCATGAGAATGAAGGCATGGACTCATATGTAACACCCTTCTACCCCCAAAACAAAATATTTAAATAATATCAGAGTAATCATCGAGAAGGGTATCACATTTCATCAAAATTTCAAAACAAACAGTGTCATATCCCGTAACACGGGTTAATCAACATCAAGAATAACATATAGCATTTCGCAGCGGAATTTAAACTTCATAATTCAAAACATCATTAGTTTGCTTCATAAACATAATTTTCACCATCCTGAATTTAACATCATAAAATGGAAAACATTTATCCAAATAATAACATAACTGAAAACAATTTAGCAAAAGAAAACCCATCCCAGTGTTACATGACACAGAGCAAGACACATAGACCAAAACCACTTCTAAGGAACACTAAAGCACGCTCCGAGACTCATGAATAACTCTTCTTGCACTGCAAGCCTATTCTTTATCATCTGCAAGTTACCCACGAAAGAGGCAACATTTCCAAGCAGGCAGGGTGAGTAATCATAATATATCATAAACGTACAAGAATATAGAACATAAATAAATTAGTACAACATATCATGACATCATCAACTATAAAATTCAGCAACAACAACAACACGATCATGAAATTAAGCAACATCAACACAGTCATGAAATTCATCCAGAATATGTAATTCTAACATCCTGATATACATTATGCATGCGGTACCATTTTCATCGTGAGATGGATACATGACCATCATCCCTCCCCAAAGGAGCACATCGTAAATCATCGAGACACTTCAATCCACACAATGGGATTGAAGCAATAAAATAGGCCGAAGCCCCATCGTGAATGTTACGAAATGCAATGATGCGCTACATCGTAAAATTCATCAAAATAATTCGCATAATTCATTTCACATCAGCAAACCAATCATCAAATAATCATATATATCATCATGAAATTACACCCAGAACACTGGTCCTATAACTACTATGACACATCAAGAATTAACCCGTACCCGGTAAATTATGAGTCAATTACAAGGTTATTTCATAAATTCATTTATAAAAACTATTTCCTTTTTCTCATTTTTATTCATCAAAATAAAGTTCGTTTTATGTTCTTTCCGACGCTTCAAACGGAATGTGAATCGGATTTACGGTTTGAAAGTTACGGATTTTTAAAGAATTTAAAAATGCCACTCGAACAGTGTTAACCGGTTAACCCATAGCGTTAACCGGTTAAGGCCTGCGAAACTTTTAGAAAAACACCAAATTTTCAATGGTTAACCAGTTAACCCATAGCGTTAACCGGTTAACGCACGTTTTCCAACAGTTCTCTGCTATACAATTGCAGACTGCTTCAACACCAAAAACCCCCAAATCCCATTACGGGTTTCACATCAAAACACTCAAAAACCATTCGAAAACATCAATCAAACATCAACAACATCAAGATAACAATTATACAAACAAATATATGATTATAACTCATTCTAATCACTCTAATTCATCAAGATTTCTCTCATAAACTCCACCTAAATCAAAACCCCTAAAACTCATAAACTCATACAATCCTAATCTATTCATAGTCCAATTCCTACACATTTAAAATAGATTATAAAAACTCCCCATACCTTAGAGAATTTCGCCGCTTTAAACTCTTCTCTGGGGTTCTCCACAGCCTCCTGACCCTGAGCTTCTTATTTCTTCAGAGCACTTCACCAAACACGATAGAAAATGAGAAAACTGATCGTGTACTCCTTTTTACCAAAACACATCCCAGTTAAGTCTTTTCCCTATTTACCCTCATATATTTCACAAAAGGACCACCTTACCATTTTTCTTTAATATATTTTTAATAATAATAAAATAGTATAATAAAACACTATTTATCCTTATTATATAAAAATACTCTTTTTCTCCAAAATTCTCCAATTAATCCAAACTCTCCAATTTTTCTAAATTAATTAAATAAATGACTAAATAATTAAATTTAGATTTTCGGGCTGTTACAACTCTCCCCTACTTAAAGAAGTTTCGTCCTCGAAAATTACCTGAAGTAAATAGAGTCGGATACGACTCTGTCATCTGATTTTCCCGCTCCCAAGTCCAACTTTCTCCAGCTGGTCCTCCCCACAATACCTTCACTAAAGCAATTTCCTTGCCTCGAAGTTGCTTCAATTCTCTACCATCAATCTTCACTGGTAAAGCTTTAATCGTCAGATTATCTCTCACCTGAACATCATCTATCTTAATTACATGCGACGGGTCCGGAATGTACTTCCTCAACTGTGATACAGGGAATACATCATGTAAATTCGCAAGAGAGGGAGGTAAAGCCACTCGATAGGCCACTTCCCATATCCTCTGCATAATCTGATACGGACCGACAAAATGTGGAGTGAGCTTTCTAGACTTCAAAGCTCTCCCCACACCAGTCATAAGAGTAACTCTTAAGAATATGTGATCTCCCTCTTGGAACTCAAGTGCTTTCCTTCTCTTATCGTGATAACTCTTTTGACGACTCTGCGACGTTTTCATCCTTTCTTGAATCATTTTTATCTTTTCAGTTGTTTCTTGGACAATCTCTGGCCCAAGCACTAAACTCTCTCCTGACTCATACCAACATAATGGAGTACGACAATGTCTACCATACAATGCCTCATATGGAGCCATCCCGATACTAGCATGAAAACTGTTATTGTACGTAAACTCGATCAACGAATAATGACTATCCCAAGACCCTCCTTGATCTAATACACAAGCTCTCATCAAATCTTCTAAAGATTAGATTGTTCTTTTCGTCTGACCATCCGTTTGCGGGTGATAAGCAGAACTCATCCTCAACTTAGTACCCAAGGCATCCAGCAAACTCTTCCAAAACCTCGACGTAAACCGCGGATCTCTATTTGATACAATACTTGAAGGTACACCATGCAACTTCACAATTTCCTCAATATAAATCTCAGCTAACCTTTGCATGGAATGGTTAATCTTCATCGGCAAGAAGTGTGCCGACTTAGTTAACCGGTCAATAATTACCCAAATCGAATCATTACCTCTAGAAGTCTTAGGTAACCCAGTCACGAAATCCATGGAAATATTTTCCCATTTCCACTCAGGAACATTCAATGGTTGCATCATACCCGAAGGTCTCTGATGTTCTATCTTTGACTTCTGACATGTCAAACAAGCATATACAAATTCAGCAATGTCTCTTTTCATACCCGGCCACCAAAACAACCTGCATAAATCCTTATATATCTTCGTAGCACCAGGATGAATACTCAGTCGACTCTTGTGCCCCTCTTCTAAAATACTCTTTTTAATTCCTATAATATCCGGAACACATACTCTATCTCAGAATCTCAAAACTCCATCTTCATCAACTCGAAAATCACCTGCATTACCTTGATCAACCAACATTAATTGATCAACTAATTTCAAATCAGATTTCTGACCCTTACGAATCTCTTCCAAAATTTCACTGGTCAGCTTTAACATTCCCAATTTCACACTATCAATAGTAGTTTCACACAACAAGCTCATGTCTCTGAATTGCTCGATCATTTCCAATTCTTTCACCATAAGCATCGAAAAATGCAACGACTTCCTACTCAAAGCATCAGCCACAACATTTGCATTACCAGGATGGTAATTCAAATCAAAATCAAAATCTTTCAATAATTCAAGTCGCCGCCTCTGTCTCATATTTAACTCTTTCTGATCAAACAAGTACCTTAAACTTTTGTGATCACTGAATACTTCAAATTTCGAACCAAACAAGTAGTGCCTCCAAATCTTAAGCACAAACATCACAGCTGCTAACTCTAAGTCGTGAGTAGGATAGTTCCTCTCATGAACTCTTAATTGTCTAGAAGCATAAGCAACCACCTTATTATTCTGCATCAAAACTCCACCAAGACCCATCTTGGAAGCATCACAATAAACTACAAAGGACTCATATGGATTCGGTAAGACCAACACTGGCGCGGTCGTTAATCTTTTCTTCAGTTCTATGAAACTCTCTTCACAAGAAACATCCCACACATACGCTTGACACTTCCTAGTCAATTGCGTCAACGGTAAAGCTATCTTAGAAAAACCTTCAATGAACTTACGATAGTAACCAGCCAACCCAAGAAAACTACGAATTTCTGTAGCTGACTTCGGAGTCTCCCACTGCAATACCGCATCAATCTTTGAAGGATCCACCGAAATTCCACCACTTGAAATTACATGGCCGGGGAAACTCACTTCCTTTAACCAGAACTCACACTTAGATAATTTAGCAAACAATTTCTTTTCTTTCAACACTTGCAACACAACCCTCAAATGCTCGGCATGTTCCTCTTCTGATTTAGAATATACCAAGATATCATCTATGAAAACCACCACGAATTTATCAAGATACTCATGAAAGATCCTATTCATATATTCCATAAACACACCAGGTGCATTAGAAACCCCAAACGGCATCACCGTATACTCGTAATTCCCATATCTCGTCCTGAAAGCTGTCTTCGGAATATCATCAGCTTTAACTCGAATCTGATGATAACCAGACCTCAGATCAATTTTGCTAAAGACAAAAGCACCTACTAGCTGATCCATCAAATCATCGATCCTCGGAAGTGGGTACTTATACTTGATAGTCACTTTATTCAACTGCCGGTAATCGACACACAATCTCATACTACCATCCTTCTTCTTAACGAGCAACACCGGAGCACCCCAAGGAGAAACACTGGGTCTAATGAACCTCTTCTCTAACAATTCTTCTAATTGTTTCTTCAACTCATTCAACTCTGAAGCCGACATTCTATAAGGAGCCATCGAGACAGGACTCGTACCCGGTACTAAGTCCAACGAAAAATCAATTTCACGTTCCGGTGGTAAATCACTTATATCACCAGGAAACACATCTTGAAATTCACAAACCACAGGCAACTCTGCACTGACAGTCTTATCATCAACTTGCAATGATGCAGACACTGCAAACATCAAAGCTTCATCCAATACAAGTTCATCCACTTGCCTAGCAGATAAAAACATCAACTCACCATTCTCGCTCAATTCAGGGAACTTCACTGTCTTACTATAACAGTTAATATGAACATAATTGAATTCCAACCAGTTCATACCAAGGATAACATCGATTTGGTGTAATGGTAGGAACACCAAATCCATCACAAAATTCTTCTCAAAAATTGTCAAAAGACACTTCAAACAAACAAGCATGGTAGTCACAGAACCATTAGCAGGAGTCTCTATTATCATATTACCGTTCATATTAGACAAATTTAAACCCAATCTATTAGCACACTCAAGAGAAATAAATGAATGTGTAGCTCTAGTGTCAATAATAGCAATCAACTCAGTATTATTAATAAAACAGGTACCTCAGATCAAGTTGTCCTTCTTTGGAGCTTCTGAACCAGCTAACGCAAAAACTCTCCCAGCATTCTGAGCAGTAGCAGCATTCTTCTTTGGTTTCTGGCATTGGGCGCTGATATGCCCCTGTTCACCACAATTGTAACAGGTTGGGCCCTCATTAGGACAATCACTCATCTTATGCCCAAGCTTGCCACAACGGTAACATTTCATAACTCTGGTGGTACACACATCGGCCTTATAACCTGCCTCTCCACACTTGTAACACTTAACAGGTACATTAGTAGCTCTCCTACTTTGCTTCTTCTCATCAGATGATTTCTGCTTCCCTTTATCACCAGTAGTCACATAAGGTTTCCCTCTATACTGACTCTTGTCTTTCTTCTCGCTCAGCTGTTTATAGTGAGCTGACCGAGCTCGGCTGTCCTCGTCATAAATACGGCTCTTATCGACCAACTCTGCATACTTGCGAATTTGTTGGCATCCAATTCCCTTATTAATTTCAGGTCTCAGCCCATTCTCAAACTTAAGGCACTTGGAAAGTTCAGAATCTGCCCTGTTGTAGTGAGGACAAAACGTTACCAGCTTTTCAAATTTGGCAGCATACTCTGCCACTGTCATGTTTCCTTGCTTCAGTTCAAGGAATTCTACCTCTAACTTACCACGAGCATCTTCCGGAAAATACTTCTTAAGGAACTCCGCCTTAAACACAATCCAAGTCACCACAACAGCCTCATCCTCTAGATGTTGACGAGTATTATCCCACCTGTCTTCAGCTTCCTCAGACAACATATGTGTCCCGAATTGAACTTTCTGCGCGTCAGCACATGCCATCACTCTGAAAATCTTCTCAATTTCCTTGAGCCACTTATGTGCGCTCGCCGGGTCATGATTTTCTTCAAACACAGGTGGATTATTCCTCTGGAATTTCTCCAAGGAACGAAACTCATCATGCGCATTGTTACGAGCAGTAGTCTGAGCAAAAGCTGTAATAGCATCAGCGAGAGCATGCGTGTTGTTTCCAGCCATTCTACACAACACTTACCACATCAGAAGAGAATAATCATTAATTAAATAACGACTTGACAACAGACTGACAACAACAAGACTTGGCCGGACAAACCGACCTGCTCTGATACCACTAATGTAACACCCTTCTACCCCAAAACAAATTATTTAAATAATATCAGAGTAATCATCGAGAAGGGTATCACATTTCATTAAAATTTCAAAACAAACAGTGTCATGTCCCGTAACACGGGTTAATCAACATCAAGAATAACATATAGCATTTTGCATCGGAATTTAAAATTCATAATTCAAAACTTCATTAGTTTGCTTCATAAACATAATTTTCACCATCCTGAATTTAACATCATAAAATGGAAAACATTTATCCAAATAATAACATAACTGAAAACAGTTTAGCAAAAGAAAACCCATCCCATTGTTATATGACACAGAGCAGGACACATAGACCAAAACCACTTCTAAGGAACACTAAAGCACGCTCCGAGACTCATGAATAACTCTTCTTGCACTGCAAGCCTATTCTTTATCATCTGCAAGTTACCCACGAAAGAGGCAACATTTCCAAGCAGGCAGGGTGAGTAATCATAATATATCATAAACGTACAAGAATATAGAACATAAATAAATTAGTACAACATATCATGACATCATAAACTATAAAATTCAGCAACAACAACAACACGATCATGAAATTAAGCAACACCAACACAGTCATGAAATTCATCCAGAATATGCAATTCTAACATCCTGATATGCAATATGCATGTGGTACCATTTTCATCGTGAGATGGATACATTACCATCAACCCTCCACAAAGGAGCACATCGTAAATCATCGAGACACTTCAATCCACATAATGGGATTGAAGCAATAAAATAGGCCGAAGCCCCATCGTGAATGTTATGAAATTCAATGATGCGCTACATCGTAAAATTCATCAAAATAATTCGCATCATTCATTTCACATCAGCAAACCAATCATCAAATAATCATATATATCATCATGACATTACACCCAGAACACTGGTCCTATAACCACTCTGACACATCAAGAATTAACCCGTACCCGATAAATTATGAGTCAATTACAAGGTTATTTCGTAAATTCATTTATAAAAACTCTCCAATTTTTCTATATTAATTAAATAAATGACTAAATAATTAAGTTTAGATTTTCGGGCTGTTACATCATACATCATTATAGGGAGGGTGCTAACTCGGATAAAATCAACAAGTATGTTACTAAACCCCCACAAATGACAAGAGACTCAATTACATCAAACTACAACCATGGAGATCGAAAGACTTGCACCCGACTAAAGAATAATGACTCATAATCGGCACTCTTTTAAAGAAAATACACAAAAGTGCACAAAGGCACAAAACAACTTGAATGAGTTTGACTCTTTTTATTTTCTTTGAATTAAGGTCAACATGATTAGATTCATTGATTTTAAAAGAAAAGAAAAAGGTTAGAAGTCCACTTGACAAAGTCAAGGTTTTGTTTATTAAAAATGTGATGATTTAAAAAAGAAGGAATCCTTTGAAAAAGGGAGAAGATTTTAAAAATTAAAGAAGGGCATGAGATGAAGGGACTATCCTAAAAAAGAAAATAAGAAGATAAGGGAAGAAGGATCTAACCAAACATGATGATACTTCAAATTATGAGCATAAGAGTTCCATCCTTATAAGCTAGTATATGGCCAAATAAAGGAAAGTTACAACTTCATGAAGATTAAAGCAAGGGAGAAGGATCCTAAAATCTAAGTCCAAAATTTTCATTCCAATGCCAAAGATAGTAACCAAAAGTCCACAAATTAAAGTCACAAGTTTTTTAGAAGTTTAATCCTTTATTAATGTTTTTGTGTCCAAATGGACAAAGGGAAAATCAACAAACAAAATAAGAGCAAATAATAAAAATTATAATGGATGAATAAAGCATAATAAAGCAAAATAAAATAAAAGCAATAAAAGTGCAAGAAATTAAATGTTAGTTGCAAAAGCAATTAAAGTGCAAGAATCTAAAATATTAATAATAATAATAATAATAGTATAGTAATATTTACATAAGAGTGCTATGGTGACCTTAATCAACCACAGCCAAAAGAGTAACCAAAATCGAAAGGCAACCGAATCCGATTAGCATCTTACACTATAACGATTAATCAAGACAAACCGAACCGAATTCAATGAATTTTGAAAGGAGATTGGGAGACCCAAAGCACCTACTCATCAAACATTCATAAGTCTACATTCTTGATGCAATATGATTAACCACTTTGGGATTACGCGATCAACGAGAAATCCGGTCCACGAAAGTGCAAGTACCCAATTAGGTTTTTATTCCGAATTAGGGACAAATTTAGGTCTATATTAAGCAATCGCCGAGTAATTTACGAAGTAATTACCCTACCAATGAGGTCGACCACCACCAATTAAGGTGCATAATGTTAGTGCTAATGCATGCGAGATAAACGATATGTAAATCTCTATCCGGAAACAATACCGCACAAAACTAAAGGTGAATACCAAATTGAGTCGCACTCATGGTATTCTTCCATCCTTAAGTTCAATCACTCATCTCAGTGGATTCAAGCATGAAAATGTATCACTAATGCAAAGTACCTTAAATGAATTGAATAATCCACTGAAAGGTATTTTTGAACTGATGAACAGTAACTACTCTAATATATACCCAAAGTTCATTGAAATTAAGGAGAAATCACTCCCAAAAATGATTCCCAAGGTAAAAATAAAAAGGAGGAAGAAGGAGAAGAAAGAGGAACCAAAAAGGGGATTAAAATAAGCCAAAAAATCAGTTTTAACTTGTGTTAACCGGTTAACGCAAGCAAACTCAGGGCAAATCTAAAGCTAGTTCGCCGGTTAACAGATTTACACTATAAATGGTTAACCGGTTAATGCTGAACCAGTAGCAGAAAAATGCAGAAATTCAGCATGATCCATTTTAAAACCTTTTCACAAACATTTGATGATCATGGTCTGAATTTGCACAAATTTTAAAACCAAAATACAGTGGAATCCCTGCAATCAAACAACAAATAAATATCCAAAGGATCTAAAAATAAAGGCACCAAAGATCAACATCTTGAATGTTGTTGGTGAATGTGGGTTTATGGAGTGGGTGAATTACCAAAAGCACTTCTTCAAATTGGAACAACTCAAGCTTAGATCTACTGAAATTGATGAACAAGAAAGATTAGGATGAAGGTTTAGCTCAAGTTAGTCAAGAATTCAATGTGAATTCTTGATAACTTCAAAAAGAGGAAAATAGCTTTAGTGAGATTTTTGGTTTTGGGAGAGTGTTTTGCAAGAGTTTTTTTGGCTCTCAAAAGCTTGGTGAATGAATGAAATTATGGTCCTATTTAAAGAATTTAGGTGTGAGAATTTGGTGGAATGGAGCTTGCTTTGGTAATTAAAATTAGGCTTGGTAATTGCAATTTTGGTGGGAAACGAAAAAGAATGGTGATTAGTGAGGGTTTATGGGAGGAAATGATCAAAGTGATGTAGATAAATCAGAAACCAATGGATCTAGAATATTCCAATTATATCAATAATTTAATGGTGTTGTATTTGAATAAAATATTCAAATTTCACACTGGTTAACCGATTAACGCATATGGTTATCCAGTTAACCAAGCCAAAATTTGAATATTTTATTCAAATGTGGTTGCTTGGTTGTTGTGGCCCGATTCTTTTTGTACGTCGAAGAAGAAATGGAAATAAACACATGAACCTTGGAATTCCTTGAATGAATCAATTAATTTGGGAAATCCTTGATCAGATAAATTTGAATTATTTGCAGATCAACTTCGACTTTTGTCTGTGAATTTTTGCTCGAGCGGCAGGACTGCTATTTTTGGCATTTTCAATGGTTCCTCTTCCTAAAAAAGGTTAGTAAAAGGAAATAAAATATTTTTTTGGATTTTAATTAATGGTTAGTAATCATAAACAAATAAAGTAATTAAAGACAACGGTGATCCCCTGTGAGGCATAAACCTAACTCGAGAAGAACCGTGCAACTAGTGCGATCTTGTTTGTATACAAGATGAATATGAAAATGTGAAGAAATCTTAGGGCAATAATTAGGGTGCTAAAGCTGCCCCTATTTAATTTTCTTTAATCTGGAGATATGAAGATTGACATCTTTGTCTCTGCAAGATGGGAGAGACTTAAATACAAAAACCCAATTTTTGTCCTAAGAGAACATGATATGATATGATATCCAAACCCAAGATCTCTGTGGGGAAAACACGACCACCAGAGGAAAGCAAAACTTAGGGACACAGAAGAAAATCCCGCTGGGGAAAACGAAAGACACCAAAAGAATTTTCCAGGAAAATAAATCACTGGATAGTTTACTCTACATGGGGGAAAAGTTCAATGATATAATCAAGGTAAGAGATTAAATGAGGGAGAGTAAACACTCTTCCAGGGAATAATAACCAATCAAAGTATTCGAGTCAAAAGATGAAGGAATACCGAGTTGGAAAAGAATCATCAACTACCAGTTTACTGGGTAGAAGATATGAAAATGATGGACTCAACTATCGATTTACTGGATAGGAGCAAAAAAAAGAGGGATAACCTCCACTACCTTTTTACTAGGTAGAAAAATTCTCAACTACCGGATACTGGGTAGGAGCACAAACAATGAGAGATAACGTCTGCTACCTTTTTACTAGGTAGAAAAACTGTATGGGTTAAAAGGATTCTTAACTACCGGATTTACTGGGTAGGAGCTCAAGCAAAGGGAAACAACTTCTATTGCCTTTTTACTGGGTAGAAAGAAGAACTTTCGACTACCGGATTTACTGGGTAGGAGTATAAGCAAAAGAGCTTTATTAGCTTGGTAACATTATCCACTATCGAATAATTGATAGCTTAACTTCAAAGTAATATACTCAAACTGGGAAAAGTATTGCCCCACTATCAGACAATGATAACTTAATTCCAAAGCAATAAAAATTCACCAAAAGGACCAAAGTTCAATCAAGAACAAATTTGAGAGAAACGGTCAAACAAGACTCATCCCAAGGAGGAAATATCTCAACTGGGGAAATTACATCCAAATAATAAACTGGGGAGGAAACTAAATCAAAATCATCCACGAGAAACAAACACAGTGGGGAGATAGAAAGGATCAACACTTTCTGCTTAATGGTCGATACTCTAAACTTGAGAGGAAGACAACACACACATTTTGTGGGGAAAGATCACACCAAAGAACGGGGGAACAAAGATAAATGCAAGAATGCAAGAAAATGATGTTATGCTTATGAGTATGAATATGCGTACGAATATACTGACAAAACAGACATAAAGATAAGCAACGGGTGACATCAACATCACAAAAACCGGATACTCGGCTAATCAGGGAAACAAGTGTAAACACCCCAAATTTTCCCTCACTTTTTCTCACACCATGGCTTGTGATCTTTCATATAGCATTGCATAAGCACATAATCTCACATTGCATAGTTTATTTCATCTGCATAACTGCATCTAGGGTTTGTGATCTGAGCAATCTTAGAAGTGATTTGGGTCATCCCAAAGGTCTTAAAGCATGCCAAGAGGGTCCATGAGTGTTCTATGATCATCTTATGCTCCCCAAAGTTCATTAAAGTCAAGATATCACAAAGCATTGCACAGATGTCCTGGCAGACTGAAGATTTCCTGCACAGATGACCTAAAATTAGGGTTTTGGGTTTGAGGCCTTTAACCTCAATTTTTTTGGACATTATTGATTCCATTGGTCTTAGTATGTTATAAGGAGCATGTGTACCAAATTTGATTAAGAAATTCATTGTGGAAGTCATCTGATCAACCGGTAACTTATTGTGCAAGAAAAGTCAGAATCAGGGCATCTGAGACCACCACCAATGGTACCAAAGGGTCATCTTCTTCATTTTGAGGTTCTATGATCTTTATTTAATCTTATAAATGGTTATAAGTTCACAAGATTGAAGAATTTCAAGCCATTTGCAAACTTTCCATTTTTGGACATGACTTGTAATGAAAACTTTCCATTTTGGGAAATATTTTCAACCTCCTCTTTCTTGATAAAAAATGCTTGAAATGAAAAATCATTAAACATGAAAGTTGTAGATTGGATCTTCCCATTTTAAAAAAGTACAAGAACTCCTCTTGATTCATCATAGAACTCAAGATATGATGTTTCAAAGTTGGGAAAAATCTTGTAATTTTCAAGTATGTGCCAAAGAGGAATTTTTGCAAAACCAAGTTTTAAGCACTCTTGTGACCTCTATTTGATCTCTAAGCATCATAAAATGATAATTCAACACATTTGGATCAGAATCATGCCTTGGATCACAAGTTTCTATGAGCAATCTTCACAAAATTTCCAAAGAGGGAAATTTACAAAATCCATGCTATCACATGAATCAAGCCATCCAGCTCACAAAATATGTTCCAAGGGCCATCCTTGAATGAAGCTGAGGCAGGACAAGCCTTGTGATCTCCTCTGTCCCGTGCCATACTCTTAGTTGCCAAACATTGACTTTTTTGCAACTTGGCCCATACCAATCACACTATGCCACCACCAACTTTTTGACCAATCACAATTGTTTATGTAAACCTCATGGACCTCAAATATCACAACATTGGAGCCTGAAACATCCCCACACTCAGAATCACAAAAATCCTCCATAAGCTTCATCTCTTCGAAACTCAACACACAATCATCAAACCTGGAAATTTCTTTCACCATTCAATCATACACACCATAAGGATCAAAAAACACCCATTACCATGGCCTGAAACCTCCCTTACAAGAACTCCATTTTCTGTCAAACCAGAACCACAAACCTCAAAATAGCCCATATAAACTTGTTCTAAGCATCACAATATCCTCAGGGGGTCCATTGGAGTTGGTTTGCACAAGAAAGAAGGTCAGAAAGCTCAAAATTGCAAAGCATCAGTTCAGGTAGCTTCTTCAAACTTTTTTTCCAGAACTCTTATTTCAAGTTATAATATGAATCTACATGCTTCCCTGGTTGCCATGATGTGATTATTCTTGAAAATGAGTAAGCGATGAGTGTGTATCCTGCTTTTGAAAGTTTAACCCTAAAACATGTTCTTCGATTCTCCCTTTTGATGCAAGATAATTTTTTTTTGAGGCTGAATTCTTATTTAGTGTTGTTTGGGGATGCATTCTAGAGGTTTTAGGAGCTCGGGGTGGCCTAGGGAGTGAGTTAAGGTGAGGAGCTTGCCGGAGAAGACGACTGGAACATTGTTTCGGTCGCCTGAAAAAGATTAGGCTAATCCTTTATTAATTAGGATAGTTTGAATTTAGGCGAACGAATGTATCAGATTAATCCACTTAACCCTAATTCTTAATTAATTAATTAATTGGGTTAATTAGCCAGATTCAATCCTAGCCATCCAAACGCGCGCGCAGTCTACCCTAGTTTGAATCCGGACCATCAGATTGGATTACTTTGCATTTTCTTTTATTTTATTTGCATTTCTTTTGTTCTATTTATTTAAAATATCAAAACATTTTCTAAAATCATGAAACTTTGCATTTTCACTTCAAATATATTTCCTAGCTAAAAAACATTTTTTATTTTAATTTTTTGCATTAAAAAAGTATTTTTAAACATTTAAATGTTTTATTTAATTAATTAATTGATTTTAATTAATTAAAAATACATTTATGTTTCTAAAAATCACCAAAAAAATTCATGAAGCATTCTTAGGCATTTAGAAACATTTACAAACTCACCATACAAATTTATTTTTTGGTTTGATCATGTTTTCACAATTATCTTTGAATTAGGGTTCATAAAATTCCATTTTTCTAACCCTAACTTTGAAAAATCATTTATGATCAACTATGATGAGTTTGAACTTGTTTTTTTTGTTTTTTTTCACACATTGCATCTAGTATCTAGGGTATTTAACTCATAATTTTGCACTGCATTTTCAAATTGTTTGGCATTTTTCATGAAGAATCACCCAAGAACCCTAGCTAACTTAGGAAATTCATAACTTCCATTAGGTTTAGCTTCTGACCTTCACCTTTGGGTAGTGATATTGTAAGTGTTTAGGGTTTGTTTGAGTTCAATTTCAAATTTTTATCATGATATATGCTTCTGTTTTGGTCATATTCATCTCATACATTCATAAAACCCTAATTTCTCATGTTCATTTGCATTCATATTTGCATCTCATCATCATATGAACTTGACATGACATCCCATGCTCTTATATGTCATCTTAGACATTGTAGGACATGTTACAACATTGCTTGATCATTTCTTCATTCATTTAGTATGCTTTTCATTGATTACATTTCAGATGTATCCATGTGTTTCTAAGCTTCTAACATGCCATCCTTGCATCTCATCTCTTGTATAAACATTCATATGCATCATGTATGACTTTGCATCATCTCATAACACATTTGCATCATGTTTACACTTTTGGTTTTGGTCATTTCACTTTCATTTGTCTTATTTCCTTTTGTTTCATACCTTATGCATTCACACTAACATTTCAGGGGCTTATGGTAAGTTGTTTGGGATATGGATTTGCCTTCACATCCCACCTCTTATCATCTCTTCATATGCATTATTTATTTGTCTTTGAAGTAAACTTGCTTCATTTGTGCTCTCTTGCTCCTTCTCTTTCTTTCAGGTTACTTATCTTCTTTAGGAAGTAAGTAACTTATTCTTTATCTCTTCTCTTTTCATCAGCTTCTTCTTCCTTGGTGGCCTTCTGAAGATCTTTCTTTTAAGCCTCACAAACCATATGATATCCAAGCATTATAATTTGTAGGGTTGTACATAGTCCCCCCTAGATTTTTACCTTTGAGTCTCCTTGAGTCTCTCTTCTCATCTCATAATCAGAGGCTAAACACTTAAAGCTTTAGGACTTTGAATTAGGGTTATGCCTGCATCCTTATCTTAGGATGGAGTGTATAACTTTAATCCTTAGTGTTAAACCTTTAATTTTTTTTACACCTATTAATCAAAATACCTAATAACTATTAAGACTTAAGCTTGTAACTTGGGCCTTATATTAGGGTTCCATCTCTTCCTTTTGGTTATGAGGGACTAACCCTAGTGTTTAATGGACAATTCCCTCTCAAGTTGTCTTACAAACCTAAAATCCACTTCTTAATCTCACCCTTTAATTAAAATCCACTTAATAAAGGTTTTTTATATAATGAATTTAATCCCTAACCATGGATTAAATTGAGGTATCTTCCTCAGCTTAAGTGTTCTCATCTATCATCCTTCTCTTAGGATGGTGTAATGAGTTCACTAATCCCTGATTAGAGATTAAACTCATTACTTAACACTAAACAAAAACCAAAAACACTTAATAATTACCAAGTAGGTTAATGATCTTAATCCTATATCATCATGATAATTAAGTTGAGATGCTTATCTCATACTTAAGTAGGCTCATTATCCCTAATTAGGGAGGATATAATGAGTTTATAAACCCTTGATTTAGGTTTAAGCTCATTATCCTATGCAAAATACCAAAAACAATAAAAAACTGAAAACACAAAAACAAACAATAAGCGTCTCCTCCGGGATTCTTTTCTCATCACACTCATTCTATAAGCGAGAACTCGTTTCTCCCGTCTAATGTAAGACAGTTAGCACTCGAGCCAGACGAGTCACACACTTGAACATTGTAACACCCCAAAATTTGCCCTCTTATTTATTATCAATCTCGAGCGATTTACGCTTCATTCTTGCATCATTCCGCATATCATTGCATCACATTTGAAAAATAAATAAATCATCGTCTTTTGCATGAGGTGAGTGGTCGATCGAGGCTTGCCAAACATTGGAGTTCAAGAGAAAAATAATATACCAAAAATAATACAAACCACTTCCAAGCTAACCAACCAAGAGGGAAGAATTCACCTTTCTCTCCCTTTTCTCTCCCTTTTCTTTCCCTTTTCCTTCCACTTTCTTTCCACATTTCCTTTCATTCTTTCCCTCTTGTTTTTCCACTTCAATTCCACTTCATTTCCCTTGGATGCTTCTACCATGTTCTACAACATTCTAGAGTATTCCAAGGAATATTCTCTCTCCAACCCTAACCCTAACCCTAACTAACTACCAAACCATAATTTTGGATTCCAAGCCTAATTTTTGGGCCCCAAACCTAACTCCATTCCCAAACCTAGCTCCAAGCCTAGCCCCTATATAATCACTAATCAATTCAATGCAAAGGGTTCCCACAATTTTCCAAATTTTTCACTCTCTCACAATCACTTTTTCTCTCTCACTTTTCCTCCATTTTCCCTTTTTCACCAAAGCTTTTTGAAGAAGCTCTTCAAGTTTCACATTGAAACTTGAAGATCTTGAAGCTTAGCCTCCAACCTCCATTGATTGTTGATTGTAGAAGAAGAAGCTACTAATTTTTGTGAGGATTTCGACTTATCGGAAGTGCACGAAGATTCAAGCATCAAGAACGCATTTATTTTGCGGATTCGCGGTTTTCTTGGTTTTCTCTTTGATCAAGCTCCGATTCTTGCAACATCCACCGAAGCACTTCTCCGCTTCGTAGGTTGGTGATCTAAATCACTTCTCCTTTAAGTTATTCTCTTCATCTTGCCACTTTTGGCGTTCTTTAATTGCTTTTCGTTTTGCTTGCGATCAATTTCGTTTCCGTTATGTATTGCTTGCGATTTGTGATTTTTAATGGATTAGAATTTAAGGTGTAGATAGTTATAGGATCTAGCATGTATAAATAAGCCTTAATCAAGTAGAAATTAGTGTTAACATGTTCCTAGGTATGTAAGGGATCATTAGAAGTGAGTTTGTGGCCAAAAGCACTTATTTCTTAACTTTTTTCACATTCTGGATCAGTGTTAACCGGTTAACCATTTGGTTAATCGGTTAACGCTTGCGTTTTAGCCACAAATTGTTGTTGTTTTAGGTCTGTTAACCGGTTAACCATTTGGTTAACGGTTAACGCTGTTAATTTTTGGAAATTTTACTTATTTGATTGCTCAATCTTGCTTTCTAGTGCCTCTAAAGTTCATACATGTTTAGGTACTGATTTTAGGGAATTTTTGGATCCATTTCCAGTATCTCATTTCCCCATTTCGAGTCATTTCGACGCGTTTCCGTTCATATTGCATATTATGCGTTTTTGTGCTTCTTTGTGCATAACTTGATTTCTTGCATTTTGTTTCCATGTTTATGCATCATTTGACATGTGAATAATCATGTTGCATTCTGTTTTTATATCTTTTGCATTGCGTAAAATCATTTTGCATTTCATTGAATCAATGTATGTTGCATTTCACATAATCATGTGTGTATGTGCATATTGATTGCATTTGGTTACATGCTTGATCATATTATTCACATCAATTCAATTCTGAATTTTGCATTGAGTTTGACATTCTTGTTGATCTATCATATTGCATGTTCATAATCAATGATCATCATGTTCATATGCCATATTCATGTGCCACACTTTTGCATTCCTGCATAATCCTTCAAAAAATGTTAATGTATGTTGATCTATGTTCAAATGCATGTTCATGATGAAGTTGGTGCATGTTTCATTGAATTTGTGCATTAAAAAATGAAAATAATTAAATCTGTATTTTACATTTCACAGTTGTCTTTGCATATAGGTGTTGTAAAATACATGTTGTTTGTTATGCTTGCATGTTGTATTTAACCTGTTACACCTACCTTTTCATGTTGCACACTAATCTTTGTTTTGTAAGGAGGGAAAGGTATGTTTCCTTACACCTTATCCTTTTATATTTTTATGCATTTTCTTTATGCATTTAATTCCCTTTTGTCCTTCTATATTTGTGATCGGTAGGATTCCCCTTTTATTAGGATCAACTTATCTTCCTTAGGAAGTAAGTTGCATCCTTTTTCATTCTTTCTTTTCCTTTCTTCCTTAGGATTAGAAAACCTCACTAACCATTAGGATCTCCCTTTTGTGCATAATAAATAACTTAGGGTTGGTCTTAGTCCCCCTTAGTTTTTGTCCTTTTCCGATTTGAGTCTTTTTCTCTCATCTTCAAACAAAATCTAAAAGACATTTAATAAAGGATTGAAATAGTCTCTTGTGCATAGCCTTATTCCATGGGGCACTCATATTCATTCCATCTTGGAATAATGTGGGCTTGTCTAGCATGATGTACAAGTCTAATCATGAGACTATCTTCACAAACAATAAAATCCAAAACACTTCTCATAAAAGACAACCAACAAAGACATCGCGTCTTCTCTTCTCATCTCCTAATCTTTGCGGACGAATGCGACATGCCACGACAGTTCAAACAGCGATTCGGTAAACACCCTCGAGTTAGAGCCGGTAACACCTGAGCTAGAGCTATGGCAACGTCATCCTAAAAAATACAAACAATAGTTCCTGCCTTAGTTAAGCGAACTACGTCGACTCTGATCCTCATTATCCCGATGAGGTACGTAGGCAGCGGGGTAGGGCCCGTTCGAGCACATTCTTTATTTTCCCTACATTTGTCCCCTTCGTTCCAATTTCTTTTCCTTTCCTCATTTCACTTTCATTCCAGATAGCCATTCTTTCATTCAGCAGCATTCTTATTTCTCACCCTTTGAAGCAAACAAGCAAGCATGGATCCCGTCGGGTACGGCGGACGGATTGGGGTGCTAATACCTTCCCAATTCGTAACCGACTCCCCAACCCAGATCTTTGGTTCATAAGGCCTCTTCCTTTCCTTCTTCCTCAGGTTTGTGCAACATTACCTTTCCCGTTCCTTCGGGATAAAAATGTATGGCTGGCGACTCTACCTTTTCCACGCCACTTTCGCGTTTGTACTAGGATGAAAATCCCGGGAGCGACAGCTGGCGACTTTGCTGGGGAACGAACCCAGAATCTATGGTTTCCCTTGTAGAGTCAATCCTAGCGCTTGTCCGTTTTTGTTTCTTTCGGTGTTTATCTGTTTGCTGCTGTGTGCTTTAGTTTAGCTTTACTGTTTTCATTTACAGTTTTACTTTACAGCTTTACTTTACAGCTTTATTTACTGCTTTCAGCATTTATTTCCCATGCATCACTGTGTGGCTGTGCTGGTTTTCATTTTTTCTGTGGGATGGGAGCAACTGTGAGATAAGCCAAATACCCGGCTTGAGTGCACAATAGGATTAGCGTGGACACGTTGTACTCACATGGTTACATGATGAGTGGCGATGTATTCCACACCCAGGTTGCGACCATCTTGGAACTATCTTGTGTGGTGGGTTTTCCCCACTTCTGGATACAACCTTGATGGTTATGTGCAGCTGGGGACCGATCATTGAGAACCTTTGTGGAAACATCCCTCTCCAGTGATGACAGTGGCAGACCACATTTGTTGGCAAACCCACTTGCATCCGAGGGCCCACAGGGAACTCGCATAGGATGGCCTGGTTCTCTCATAGGAACCCAGTCAAGGCAAACTGTTCGTATGACGATAGTATTGTACCCTTCGGGATGAATGTACTATTGTTTCTCGATTAGGTGCTTGAAGCTGAGGACTTATGAGGGATGCTTGTTTTCCCCGTACTCAGCTGAGACCTCCCTGGTTAGTACATAATGCCAAACCGATTCCCTAATTTGGTCATATGCCATTTCTCGGAAATGGTGAACGTATTATTGCTATCCGGCTTTGAGAGTCCGTGATGTTGTCTCGGTGTAGCATGCCCGTGAGATAGGAGGGGTTTATAGGTTTGCAGGAATCCTGAAACTTCCAACATACCCATTTTGCCAGCATTGTTAAGTATTATGATCAAGTTCTACATGGTCCTTTGGTTTTGAAATCCGGGATTTCAGTGGTATTGTTATTATGATTCTTCAAAAGCACATGAATGTCTTCTCAACACAAACATTAGACCAGTGATCGCCAGACCTTTGATCATATGCCAGTGCATTGCATAACATCCTCTGCATGCTTGCATCACTAACACATGCTTACTCATTTTCAGGGTCGCATGTCGCATCCTCATGAACAAATCATAAGCATTTACTGCATGATTTGCATATTTTTCATTTTTACAAGTTATTCGGACTTCCTAACTTATTCAATTTCAGGTAATATAGGTGGTCAACGCGTTCACCGATATCCAACAAAAAGAAATCGGGTGAGAATGGCTGAACGAACACAGACTGATCTCAATGAGCTCCGACAAAGGATGGATCAGTTCATGGACATGATGACTGGTATTGCTCAGAATCAAGAGCGTCTCAGGTTGATGGTTGAGCAACCCCATGGGAATGCTAATACTAGAACACCGACTGAGAATGTGGATCATAACGCTTCCCGTAACGGAGGACCAAATCTAAATGGGACTGAGGCCTGTAATGAAGACACTCAGGAAGACCAGTTCACTATACTGGATGCTGATATGGGTAATATGAATGAGGTCAACAATTGAAGGTATGAAGAGATAACGGAGAAGATTAAGGCCATGGAATGTCAGAATTCCCTGGGCATCGATGTAACCAGTCTTGGGTTAGTGCCAGGAGTCAGAATCCCTCCTAAGTTCAAGGTGCCATCATTTGACAAGTACAACTGCAGCTTGTGCCCTAGAACTCACATTCATGCATACTTAGGAAGAATATCGGCTCACACTGATGACGAGAAACTTTGGATGCATTTCTTCCAAGATAGTCTAACTGGAGCTTCATTGAGCTGGTACATGAAGCTGAGCAAGGTCTCCGTCCGATGTTAGAAAGATCTAGCTGAAGCTTTTCTCAAGCAGTATCAATACAATATTGATATGGTTCAAAACCGCACTCAGTTGCAGAATTTGTCTCAAGGACCCAAGGAATGTTTTAAATAGTATGCTCAGAGGTGGCGCGAGCTGGCCGCACAGGTTCAACCTCCATTGCTCGATCGGGAAATGGCCGATATGTTTATGGGCACCTTGCAAGGTGTTTACTTGGATCGTCTGGCCGCCTGCCCATCCATTGGTTTTGCTAATATTGTCATCGCTGGGGAAAGGATCGAAAGCTTTCTGAAATTGGAAAAGATTTAGGATGCAAG
Source organism: Lathyrus aphaca (assembly GCA_963966055.1). Classification (NCBI taxonomy): domain Eukaryota; kingdom Viridiplantae; phylum Streptophyta; class Magnoliopsida; order Fabales; family Fabaceae; genus Lathyrus; species Lathyrus aphaca. Next base: position 172,078,512 of record OZ014523.1, read on the forward strand.
CAGTGTTTGTTCTTCTGGTGTGAAGAAGCCTTTTGGAAATGGCCAAAGGCAAAGAGAAGGCGAGACCAATGTTGTGTATAGGGGCCGAGACAGAGGTCGTTCTCAAGGTTACTACCAAACAGCTGCAGTGGCTATTACGCCACAGGTTCAACCACAACCTCAAGGTCAGCAATATCAGGCACAAAGACCAAATCAGGAAAGAACAAGAGCGAGAAACCGTAGACTGGATCCCATCCCATGCCCATATGATATATTGCTTCCAGAGCTGCTAAAGTTGAACATGGTCGAGCTTCGTACCATGAGAGCTCCTTCTCCTGATAATCTACCTCCAAACTTTGATGCAAATGCCAGATGTGAATTCCATTCAGGTGCCCAGGGGCACAATATTGAGAAATGTTGGGCTTTTCAGAACAAGGTACAGGACCTAATCGACTCCAAGGCGATCAATTTTTCGCCTCACCCAAATGTACTCCAAAATCCAATGCCTAATCACAACGGAGACGATGTCACAGTTGTTTTACCAGATGGTCCACGTTAAGTTGGAATCTTCAGGAAGCAAATAAAGCCATCAGTATTCAAATACTCTCAGCAATGGAAACTGTTTGTTTTTTTTTCTTCAATGCATTGTCTTCCCTATTGAGGGGAACTACGTCGCTCTGATTCTTCATTGGTCATGGGTCAATGGAGATACGTAGGAAGAAGATCGTCAGGTCTTTCTGAGCAACCTTATGGGTCAACTTCACTCCCCAGCTTCACTTTTTCCTTCAGACATCTCGTGTCAGAGTCAGAATAACTAGAAGAAGAAGTATGATTGCCATGGTTGGGTATACGGCTGCAAATTGAAGATTACAAGTCCGTGAGAAAGCTATTTATCACTGAAAGTATCCAAGACTGACAGGTCCAAACGGAGTCAAGCCTCCTCAATACGACAATACTCAGTTTCTTTACTGCATTTCCATTTGTAGTTTCTTTTATTTGCTAAACATTTGTATACATGTATGAAATTTGTTTGCTTTTGAATGTTATCAATAATAAAATTCACATGTTTTTCTTGATGTAATTCATTCGCATTCACTTATGATTTTGTATGTGTATATTGCAATACCAATTGTCATGCTCAAACTCAATGAAGGAGAATGACGAAGAAATAACACAAGAATCTCTAATTGTGTGCTCTCGAATAAGACCCTGTTGACGATGTACAGGCTTTGTTTCAAATCCCTAAACACCGCAGTCGTCCTCTGCTCGATGGTCGTCCTCCATCGCCCACATTTTTATAATCATACTATACTTTCTTTTACAATCTATATCCCTTTTCTTCTTCACACAGTGAGTGCAAATTTTGGATTGTCTTTGGTATTCAACCACAAGTTATCTCATTTGTATGTTAAGCCCGTCGCTTACATCCTGCACAACTAATTCATGCTTGAATAGGGGCAGCTGTAAACACCCCAAATTTTCCCTCACTAAGTTCACACCATGGCTTGTGATCTTTTCATTTTGCATAAGTTCAATCATATCATATCATGTTGCATTTTTGCTTCACTGCATTGGTTCAAAGTCATCTGCATCTAGGGTTTGTGACCTGAGAAATCCATGAGCTATCTGAGCCACTCCAAAGGTATTCAATCATCTCAAGAGGGTCTATGTATGTTCAAACATCATATATATCCTCCCAAGATCAAGGAAGTCAGAAAATCACAAGAACTGGCAGGGCATGGAAGCAGAGCTAGGGTTTAACTACACAAATGATCTAAAATTAGGGTTTTGATTTCAGAGGCCATAACTCCAAATTTTTTGGTCATTCTTGTTTCTATTGGTCTCAATATATTATAAGGATCATACATACCAAGTTTGATGAAGAAATTCATTGTGGAAGTCATCTGATCATTGGGTAACTTCTTGAGCAAGTCAGAGCAAAATCAGGGCATCTGAGGCCCCGATCAATGGACCCAAGGTGTATTTTTCATCAATTTGAAGTTATATGGTCTTTATTTGATCATTGAAGTGTTTAGAAGTTCACAAATTTTAAGAAAAGTGGGCTAAACCAAAAGTTGCCAAATATGGAAATGACTTGTAATGTAAACTTTCCATTTTGGGAAAGTTTTTCAACCTCCTCTTTCTTAACCAAAAATGCTTCAAATGAAAAATTCTTGGTCATGAAAGTTGTAGATTGGATCATTCCCTTTTCAAAAAGTACAAGAACTTGACCTAATTCATTTTTGAACTCAAGTTGTGGCTTGTCAAAATTGGGAAAAATCACATAAAAATCACTTTTACACCAAAGAGGTGTTTTGTAAAATGGCATGATAAGGCATTCTAAAGGCTTTAAATATGCACAAATACTTTACAACATGCTCATGTGACCTCTAAGGATCAGATTTGTGTTTTGAATCATTCCATTTCATGCCTTGAACTTCAAGTAATTCAAAAGGGACCAAACTTCTTCAAAATTGCAAAATGGAGCAAATCTCTTCATCCACTTGTGCCATCTGCAAAGTATGACTTCCATGGACCTCCTTGAAGCTAGCTGACTCGAGCCATGCCCCTGAACCACGATTGAACCAGCCCATGCCTTCACTTACAAAAAAATTGACTTTTTGCATTTTGAACCATACCAATCAGCATAGGCCACCACCCACTCTCTGACCTATCAGGACTTGATATGAAACATTACACAAGCCAAGTTCACAAAAAATCCCCCTTGCCTTCATTCCTTCGAAACTCATCACACAAGCTGCAAACATCCAAACAAACTTCATAGATCAACTCACCATCACCATTAGAGCATTTCCCAACCATTAAAACAGCTTGAAAACACCATAAACCAAAACACGATTTTCTGGCCAGTTGAACACAAACTCACAAACCAGCCACAATAACCTTCATCCAAGCCTTGCAAACTTCTCAGGAAGTTCATGAGAGGCATTTTGGACCAAAGAAGCAGCCAAAAAGCTCCAGGGTTGAAAGCTTCACCTCAGGTAGCCATGCGAATTAATTTTTCCAGAAGCTTTATTTTAAGTTATTAAATGGTTAAGCTTGTTCCTCTGAATGCAATGAACTTTGAATTATTGAAAATGATGAAGAAATGAGGATGTATGGTCTGTCTGAAAGTTTTGCATTTTTTGTTCTTTGATTCGAATCTTGTTTATGAGTGGAGATAAATGGTTTTTGAGGTTAGGGTTGGTCTTAGGAAGGTGAGAGGAACCAATCTGGAGCTTTAGAGCTCCAGAAATGGTCTAGGGAGTGTTTTGGGAGATTCTCAGGGGAGGGGTGGCCGGAGAAGATGACCAGAGGTCATTTCCGGCCACCTGAAAGTAATTAAGTTAATTAATTAGGGTTAGGGCTTATTTTGAATGTGAGTCGTTGGATGGGCCTTTCCCGCGTGCAATGTGTGGACCAGATTGAACCATTAGTTTTAATTTTAGGTTTAATATTTAATTAAATCAGTTTAGTTAAGTTTGAACCTGGGCCGTCCAGATGCGCGCCCAGTCAAACATTTCAAGCCCAGATTGAATTCTGGCTCTCCATTCAGCATACCTCTCATTTAATTAATTTTTATTTCATTTTCTTTATTTTAATTTGTACGAATTTTTTTAAAATAGAAAAAGACATCAAAAAATTCTGAAATTTTTTATCCAACCTTTAATTAATTTTCAGAACCCAAAAATATTTTCATTTTTATTTTTTGCATTAAAAATAAATTTTTAAATCATTTAAATTTTATTTTTAATTAGTTAATGAGAATTAATTAATTAAAAATACATTTAGGTATTTAAAAATCACAAAAAAAATCAGAGAACATTTTCAAACATTTAGAAACATTTACAAACTCACCAAACAAATTTCTTTTTGGTTTTGATCAGACTTTGACATTTTTCAAATGAATTAGGGTTCTTAAACTTGAATATTTTTAACCCTAACTTCAAAAATTCATAACTTTTGAACTAAAGTGAGTTTGTGAATGATTATTTTTGCATTGTGCTATGCATGGTTTCAAGCATCTAAAAACATTTTTGTTTCATTTTTATAATGCATTTTCAATTTGTTTGGAATTTTACCTTTAGGATCACCCTTAAAACCCTAGAAACATAGAAAAATCATAAGTCCTTCTAGGTTAAGCTTCTGACCTCCCCCTTTGGATGGTAACTTAGTATAGGTTTAGGGTTCCTTTTAGTTCATTTTCAATTTTTTATCTTATGTTTTTCTTCTGTTTTTGAATTGTGCATCTCACATGATCATATAACCCTAATTTGCATCTTCATTTGCATCCATCTTGTATAAACTTGCATACATGAACTTGCCATGACATTTTGTGCATCCACATGACATATAAGACATCTTAGGACACATTGAATTCATGTTTGAACATTGCATCACCCATTTTCCATGTTATGCTTTCATTACATTCCATATGCATTCATGAACTTTCATGCTTCCTTTATGCTTCATTTGCATTCCCATCCTTTGTATGATCATCTTCATCTCATGACATAAATTTATATAATCTCTTTGCATCATTAGCATCATGAACATGCTTCTGATTTTGGTTTCCATCTTTGCATTTCATTTCATTCTCATTTCATTTCATTTATTTTGCTAACTTTTCAGGTGGTAAGTGTTTGAGAAGTGGATTTGCCTTCACTTCTCACAATCTCTTCTCATCTCTCTTATGCATCATTGCTGCATTTCATCTTAGTATTAGGGTGAGCTTGCTCATTTATGTTCCATCCTCACTTTATTTCTTCAAGAAACTTATCTTCTTAAGTGAAGTAAGTTGTCTTGCTTCTTTCTGCTTCTCCTCCTTCCATCCTGCTTCTTCCCTGGTGGCTTTTCCTAGAAGACCTCTTGCAAGCCTCATAAACCCTAGGAATACCCAAGAATAATAACAATTAGGGTCTGATTAGTCCCCCATTTAGTTTTACCTTTGTGTCATCTTTGTGTCTTCTCTCCTCATCTCATAATCTGGGACTAAACCCTTAAGGTTTTAAGACTTTGTGATTAGGGTTATGCATGCATCCTTCTATTAGGATGGAGTGTATAACTTTAATCCTAAGTGTTAAACCCTTAATGTGTTTAAATCCCTTTAATAAATCCACTTTAATAATCACTAAGACATCAAGCTTGTAACTTGGGCCTTGCATTAGGGTTCTAATTCTTCCTTAATTGGTTAAGAAGGACTAACCCTAGTGTTAATGTACAAGTCCCCCTCAAGTTGTCTTACAAACCATAAAATCCACTTCTTAATTTTTTCATTAACAAAAAATCCACTTAAATAAAGGCTTTGTTTTGTCATGAGGTTAATCCCTAATCATGGATTAAGTTGAGGAGCCTTCCTCAGCTTAAATGTTCTCATCTATTATCCTTCTATTAGGATGGTGTAATGAGTCCATTAAATCCTTGATTATGGCTTAAGCTCATTACTTAACACTAAACAAAAACACCAAAAACATCTAAGTAATCACAAGTAGGTTAATGATCTTAATCCTACATCATGGTGATTAAGTGTGAGGTGCTTACTTCACACTTAAGGTATTCTCATTACCCCTAATCAGAGGGAAGATGTGATGAGTTTACTAACCCTTGGTTTAGGCTTAAGCTCATTTTCTTATGACAAACACAAAAAAACAATAAAAGATTGAAAACATAAAAACAAACAATAATCGTCTCCTCCGGGATTCTTTTCTCATCATCCTCATTCATAAACGAGAATTTGCTTCTTCCGTCTAATGCAAGACAGTTTGCACCTGAGCCAGACAGGTCATACACTTGAGCATAGACAAGTAAGTAGTTCACAAGTCAATTTATTTTTCAGTGTCTTTGAGTCGAACTACGGTGTTCTGACTTCCTCATTGCACGAGAGGATACGTAGGCATAACTTAACAGTTATCGAACAAAGGTCTCTGTCTATTCCCCCCTCTTCCAGCTTTATTCTTTAAGCCTTATTGTCTTGAGCTTTGCACTCTTTCCTTACACTGACCCTCTTTATTTCACTTCACACTTCTTTTGCACTGACACTTGCATTCTTTTCCAGCTTTTGCACACAGAATAACACTGACACCACCCCTTTAAACACAAACTTTCAAGCGTGGATCTCGTCGAGTACGGCGGACAATCTGGGTGCTAAAACCTTCTCAGGTTGTAACCAACCCCCTTACTCAGTTTCTCTGGTTCGTGACCGTCTTATCCATCCTTTCCCAGGTTTATGCAGCATTACCTTTCCTTCGGGATAAAAATGCCTAGCTGGCGACTCTTTTCAGTTCACCCTTGTGTTCTCCTCTCGCCGACCGTTTGCGTATGTACTCCTCTTGACCCGGGTGTCATTTGGTGGGAGCGACAACTAGGCTTGGAGCTAGGTTTGGGAATGGAGTTAGGTTTGTAGTTAGTTAGGGTTAGGGTTGGAGAAGGAATATTCCTTGGAATATTCCTTGGAATACTCTAGAAGGTTGTGGAACATGGTAAAAACATCCAAAGAAAATGGAGTGGAATTGAAGTGGAAAAACAAGAGGGAAAGAATGAAAAGAAACATGGATGGAAAGTGGAAAGAAAAGTGGAGGGAAAGGTGAAATTAACCATTTTTCAAATGATCTTTTTTCCCTTGATTTTTTATGATTCCTACATAATTTCTTTACCAAATTTGAACCATAGGATCATTGTAACCCTAATTTCTTGATTTTGATCTTAAAAGTTGGGAGTCGACCTTTTTTACCTAACTCGGTTGCCTTTTCCCCGATTCTTCGATTTTCAGTCATTTGGCCAGTTGAACCTCTTCCAACATGATTTTGTGGATGAAATTTGAACCCTAGGCACTTGACATCATATATAAGACAAAGGAATCCACTTTGAATTAATAACTTCATGCAGAAGCCCAATAGAAATGAAACCCTAATTTGGCCTTTTTCATCAGGAGATGTTGCAATGCTTGCCTTCTCTGATTAAACCAAATCTTTCCATGGCTTGTGGCTTCAAATGAAGACTTGTAGGATGTTGTGAACCCTTTGCACAAGGTTGAGAAGCTTTGTGGCCCTTTGATTGCCTTTTTATAGCCTTTAGTTGCTTCAATCATTGATCACATACCTATGCCTCATCCATGCTACACATGATGCAATGTTTTTTGGTTATTTTATGAACTTATGTATGCTAAATGCTATGCTAAATGTTGGGGAAATGAGTGGAAAATTTTGAGGTATTACAGCTGCCCCTATTCAATCATCTGCAAGCTTGAATGAATAATTGCAAAAGCTTTTAGACGTTCAAGGCATGGAGTGATTGAATACTCGAATAAAAACCTGGAAATTTGAACCCGGTGGATAATGGAAATGCCATATGCTTTTTGTTTTTTTTTTGTTTTTTTTTTGTTTTGACCTCTGAATAGGTAGCCGGAATAGAACAAGGTGGAACGAGATCGTTGTACATAAACGAGAGCCCAGGAAAACAAGAACGTTGTACAAAACGATAACCTGCGATGTGACTGTTGTGTGAATCAAGCCACGGAAAGGGAGCCTGTTGTAGAAAACAGGGCTTAGAACGAGACCATTATACAAAACGGAACTCGAAGATGTGACTGCTGAGTGAATCAAGCCACAAAGAAAAACAACGCGACTGCTGAGTGAATCATGCCACGGAAAGGGAGCCTGTTGTACAAAACAGGACTTTGAATGAGACCATGGTACAAAACGGAACTCGGAGATGTGACTGCTGAACGAATCAAGCCACAAAGAAAAAACAAACGTGACTGCTGAGCAAATCAAGCCACGGAAAGGGAGCCTGTTGTGCAAAACAAGGCTTTGAATGAGACCATTGTATAAAATGAAACTCGGATATGTGACTGCTGAGTGAATTAAGCGACAAAGAAAAAATAAACGCGACTGCTGAGCGAATCAAGCCACGGAAAGGGAGCTTGTTGTACAAAATAGGGCTTTGAACGAGGCCATTGTACAAAACGGAACTCGAAGATGTGACTGTTGAGCGAATCAAGCCACAAAGAAAAATGACAACATTGACTTGGAAAGACAAAGATGTCTGGCAAATGGTATAAGTATCTTCTGTAGGGAATATCTCAGGTTGAGAAGATGTTCCGGGTCATATGTAATATACCTCAAAAATGGCCCATGTTGGCATGCGTATGCTTGGGTTTATGGCATAATGCTCCATGATGATGGAAATGCTACGCTTTTGAGGATGTAAATATAATGATGATTACTAAATGAAAATACGGAGAGATCTCCTGATAAGGAGACTGCAAGTATCCCAGGTTGCTTGACTAGGGAGAAACAATGATCACTGCATTGACCTGGTCCATCCTGATGAGGAGGAAACAACTCTGCGGGGAAAGCTGTTAATGATGCACCGGCTCTGAACTGCCGTTATTGCCAAAAATAAATTGGACTTTAAGATTGGAGAGCCAAGACCCTGTTGGAGATGGACTCTTCTCGAACTCTGATGGGGAAGTGGAGACCTCCTGACTTGGCTGGGAACCAGAGGTATGGCTCTGCTGAGGAAGCAAACTGCTGGGAGAGGAAAGACACTCCTTGCATTGCTGGGGATTCCCCCTGTGTTGAAAGAAAACTTCTACTTGGGGAGGGAAAACATCTCTTACCATTAATGTTGGAGAAGAACTTCAACTTCCCTTCTACTAGGGATAACTGGAGACACCCGGGAAAACACCTATTCTTGTTCAAGTATAATGAAATGTTCTTCCTGGAAATCTGCTTTAGCTCTATTAGCAACACCTGTACATGCACCTGCGTAAACACAATTGATAGTGCCTGCAACATGGAGAGTTAGGTTGGAACTGTGTGCCCCAGGCTCATAGCAAGAATCATCATCCTGGCCTCTTAACACCTTTTTTTAGAGTTGTATCAAATGTTTATGTCCTCCTGCATGAGTTAGAAAGCATTCAAATGTTCACAACACAATATAAATCACCATTTGTTGGACGTTTTCGCAATCAAACTATGCTAGATGAAAACGAAAACAATGATCAAATAGTCCCAAGTTGACTGAAATTGAATTTTATTGATTTGGAAAATGGCCATGAATAGGCATTACAAAGGAAGTAATTCCCTGGAAAGAGGAAATAGCCAAAAAGGAAAACATACTATCCTATTGGAAATTTGAGAAGTGGGTCTCATCAAGTTTCGGCCCGGTTATGACTAGTATATCTTCAAGACTATCTGTTCGCTTTGCCCCTTGAGAAAGGTGATTGAACTGGTCTTCAACCCTTAAAATAACCTCAATTGCAGACGGGTTACGAATTTCGCAGATCACAATCATTCATGTTAGTCCCTCTTTTACGTGGATTTCCCTTTCGGGTTTTCAATCCACCGGGATACCCTTTTTCGCCTGAGCTGTCCGATGTCGCTTTTCAGCTCAGCAGGTGTACATTTTTTTCAAGATTTCCCTAATTTTTTCCCGAGCCTTTTATTTTGTTTTTGGCTCTCCTAGATGCCCATTTTTTCCTAGATATTTATTCTGTTTTTATCCAGCGGGTCCTTTTTTACACGAAGTATTTTCTTATTGCGTCTGCGTTGATAGGGGACTTGAAGTCTTCTCCATCCATGGTTGTTATCATCAAGGCTCCACCTGAGAAAACCTTTTTAACCACGAATAGCCCTTCATAATTAGATGTCCATTTGCCCCTGTGATTGTTAAGAGGAGGAAGAATCCTTTTCAACACCAGGTCACCTGGTATGTACCTTTATGGTCGTACCTTCTTGTCAAATGCATGCTTCATCCGCCGCTGATACAACTGCCCATGGCATACAGCTATTATGTGTTTTTCTTCAATGAGGCTCAGCTGATTATATCTGGATCGGAGCCACTCAGCTTCATCTAGCTTAATGTCCATCATTAACCTCAACGAGGGGATTTTCACTTCAATTGGTATGACTGCCTCCATACCATATACCAGTGAGAACGGGGTTGCCCCTATTGAGGTACGCACTGACGTTCTGTACCCATGTAACGCAAATGGTAGAATCTCATGCCAGTCTTTGTATGTCACAACCATCTTCTGCACGATCTTCTTGATGTTCTTGTTGGCTTCCTCGACGGTGCCATTCATCTTCGGGCGATATGGAAAAGAGTTGTGATGTTCTATTTTGAAATCCTGACACAAGTCATCCATCATCTTGTTGTTGAGATAAGAACCATTATCAGTAATGATCCTTTCGGGAATTCCGTATCGGTAAATGATGTCTCTTTTAATAAACCGAGCTACCACTTGTTTAGTAACATTGGCAGAAGACGTCGCTTCGACCCACTTCGTGAAATAGTCTATAGCAACCAGAATGAAGCGGTGACCGTTGGAAGTTGTCAGCTCGATCTTTCCAATCATATCAATGCCCCACATGGCGAACAGCCACGGTGAAGACATGACACTCAATGTATTCGGAGGCACGTGGATCTTATCAGCATAAATCTGGTACTTGTGACATTTACGGGAGTATTTACAGCAATCGGATTCCATGGTGATCAAATAATATCCCGATCTCAACAATATCTTGGCCATAGCATGTTCTCCAGCATGGGTACCAAAGGAGCCTTCATGAACCTCTTGCATCAACAGGTCTGCTTCGTGTCTATCCACGCATCTGAGCAGAACCATGTCGAAGTTTCGTTTGTATAGCACACTGTCGCTCCCGATAAGTGGGACCGGCCCAAATAAAGGTACAGACACGAACGGTCGGCGAGAGGGACAATGAGAACACACAGCCGTGAACTCACTGGAGATGAATAGAGTCGCCAGCTAGGCATTTTTATCCCGAAGGAAAGGCAATGCTGCATAGGCCTAGAAAAGAATGGATAAGACGGTTGCGAACCAGAGAGACTGAGAAAGGGGGTTGGTTACAACCTGGGAAGGTATTAGCACCCAGATTGTCCGCCGTACTCGACGGGATCCACGCTTAAAAGATTTGTGTTTTAAAGGGGTAGTGTTAGTGCAATCTGTGTATAAAGAGCTGGAAAAGGATGTACAGGTGTCAATGTAAAGAAGTGTAAAGTGTAATATATACAGTGTCAGTGTAAGAACAAGAGTGAAATGCTCAAGATCATGAGGCTAAAAGAATGGGGCTAGAAAGAGGGGGGAATATACAGTGACTTTTGTTCGATAACTGTTAAGTTATGCCTACGTATCCTCTCGTGCAATGAGGAAGTCAGAACACCGTAGTTCGACCCAAAGAGACTGAAAGATAAATTGACTTGTGAACTGCTTACTTGTCTATGCTCAAGTGTATGACCTGTCTGGTTCAGGTGCGAACTGTCTTGCATTAGACGGAAGAAGCGAGTTCTCGTTTGAGAGTGAATGAGATGAGAAAAGAATCCCGGAGGAGACGATTATTGTTTGTTTTTGATATTTTCAGTCTTTTATTGCTTTTGAAGATTTGTCATAAGTTAATGAGCTTAAGCCTAAACCAATGGATTTAGTAAACTCATCACATCTTCCCTCTGATTAGGGGTAATGAGAATACTTTAAGTGTGAAGTCAGATTCTCACACTTAATCACCAAGGTGGAGGATTAAGATCATTAACCTACTTGTGATTATTTAGATGTTTTTGGTGTTTTTTGTTTAGTGTTGAGTAATGAGGTTAAGCCATAATCAGGGATTAAACAGACTCATTACACCATCCTAATAGAAGGATAATAGATGAGAATGTTTAAGCTGAGGAAAGCTCCTCAACTTAATCCATGATTAGGGATTAAACTCATGACCAAACAAAGCCTTTATTAAGTGGATTTCATTTAATGATATGATGATGAAGTGAGTTTTATGGTTTGTAAGACAACTTGAGGGGGACTTGTCCATTAACACTAGGGTTAGTCCTTCTTAACCAATTAAGGAAGAATTAGAACCCTAATGCAAGGCCCAAGTTACAAGCTTGAGGTCTTGATGATTATTAAGTGAATTGATTAAGAGATTTAAACACATTAAGGGTTTAACACTTAGGATTAAAGTTATACACTCCATCCTAATAGAAGGATGCAGGCATAAGCTTAATCACAAAGCCTTAAAGCCTTTAGGGTTTAGTCCCTGATTATGAGATGAGAAGAGAAGACTCAAAGAGACACAAAGGTAAAAGCTAAGTGGGGAGAACTAATCAATCCTAATTGTTATCGTGCTTGGAAGCCCTAGGGTTTGTGGGGTTCACTATCCTAAAGAAGAAAGAAAGAAGAAAGATGAAAGGAGAAGCTCCATGGTGGCCTAGGCACACCTCAAGTCGAGAATGAATGAGAGAAGATGAGGAAGAAAAATAAGATAAGAAGAAGAATGCCATGGAGATGAACAATGAATAAGATAAGGAGATGAGAATGCGATATGGAGATAAGATGAATAATGCACAAACAGAGCCTAGACCAGTAGGACTTCCAGATGCAACGGTATGCAATAAGTATAATCGGGCCCCATCGTTACCTAACGGAGAAGGTCCGTTGCCTTTTCAATTTGCAAGAGAAACTCAAGAAGTATCAAGTTTGTCGGATTCAACGGTTCAAACACAAATGTTCAACATCAGGATATCAAGCAAATCAGAATATCAAATATGAGCGTAAGCATCCAACATCCAGAATTAAAGCTGAGAATCAGTCCGCGCAAAAACAAAATCTAAGTGCGATTTGTATCCATGGATTCCATTAGTCCGAACAAGATTATGAAAATAATTGGTCTCAAGATCATCATCAAGCTGCAACCTTCGCCATTAAAATCGAACAATGATCCTACAAAGCATCAAACCTAACTAGAACCAGTATTAAACACGATTATATTTAAACCAAATTAAATCAAAATCATAATTAAAGTCAAAAGATAAATTAGAATTAACAAACAAAATTAACTAAACGAAAATATAATAAAATTCTAAAATTAACTTAAACAAAATTAAGAAACTAAATTAATCAAGGTTATATTAACATAAATAACAGAATTTAAACAAAGAAACTAATAAAATTCTAGATTAATAAAAATCTAACAAACAAACATTATAATTGAAAATGTTAAGAGAAAAATAACAAAATATGAGGGGGGGTCATGGCTGGACAATGGGGGAGAGATCAGCAAATAAAAACAAATGCTCTTTGGCCCATCCACCACAACAATGCTGATAAAATAAAAATATAAAAGTTAAAATTAAAAAAAAACAAAATAAAATAGTTTGTGAAACAAAATAAATAAATATGAAGAAAAAAAGGCAGTTGAAGGAAAAAAAGGTCAGGATTCCTCTTCTTCACGCATCACAGCGCCGACGCTGTCCTTCGGCTCCTCCATGGATTTCGCTTCTCCGTCACCCATTCGCGTCTCCGTCAACCTCAAGCTCTCTCTCCTTCACAAATCACGACCTCTCAAGCTCAAATCGCTGACAGACTTTCCTTGCTGGCGTTCGATTTCGTGAGATTGGAGTGGTCCTCGACTGAGCCGCGGTGAATAACAAAGAATGAAGATGGCCGCCGCGATTTGATTTCTCCGATCTCCACTCACACGACTTTGTTATGGTCACGGTTTGCTTTCGATTCCTGTCGTTTTGTTTTTCACCGGTTCGATCCTGTTTATTCTTCTTCTGAAATAAGCCTTTTCTGTTTTTGATTTGTGTTGTTGCTTGTCGACGGTGGTCGGTGGTGAGTTGAAGGAGTGACAGTGAGGTGATGGTGTTCGGTTGTTGTTGCTGTTGGCGTAATGATGAAGGCGGTGATGAAAATGGTTGAGTATTGTTGTTGTGGTTTTGGAAGGTGTGGGCCGAGAGAGATGGTTGTTTGCGGTTTGTGTCGAGGATGAAGATATAGAAGTTATTGTTGGCGTGATGTTGATGAGATTAGATGAAGGCAGGGTTTTGGTTATGGTGAGGTCGGTCCTGAAGGGTGAACGACGACGAAGGAGACGAAAGAGTTCGGTGATGGGTGGTGTTGAAGTTTGAAGAGTGACGTGTGTTTGATTTGGTGTCAAAAGAAGGTGATTGAGGTGAGTTTTTGTGTTGAAAAGAAAAAATGTTGCGGTGATGAAGAAGGGCGATGATTGCTTTTTTTGTTTTGAAACAGGGTGAGAGTGTGATGTTGTAGGTTAATGTGAGATGAAAATTGGTTATGTTATTCTGCAGGTTTGAAGAACAAGTGATGTGGGGATGGTGTGGTTGAAGTTTTTTTGGTGGTGATTGAGGTAAAATTTGCGGCTGTGTTGTCAGATTGGTTCGATGAAGGCTGGTTGGAGGTTTTTTTTAAAAAAATAATGCAGGAGTGTTTTTTGTGTTTTTGTTGAAGGTTTTGTGAGTGTTTAATGGTTTTGCAAGGTGAGTGAAATAATGTTTTGATAGAAGTGATGAAGAAATAGTTTAGGTGATGTGTGGAAAATTATTGCTGTGAATGGAGGCGCCACTTTTGATGTTGATATCTCTTTTTTTCTTTATGACCATGTCCCTTTTCTTTTATATCTAGGTCAAGGTCTCCTTTTATGACTTTGTTTGGTAAATGGGCCAAGATAGACACAAAAAAGGATAATATGGGCTTAATGAAATTCTTTCATTTGACAATGTTTTTTTTGTTTAATGATAATGTGAATTGGACTTGGTAAATAAATATAGGATAATGGCTTGAAAAAAATAAATGGATAATGGATTAACTTGCGTCGAAAAATTGGAAGGAGAAAAAAAATGGATATTGAAAAATTGAATTATAAATATGGATATTGACAAATGGTTTAACCATGGGCACAAAATTGGTTAAGGTGAAATGAATGGATATCGAACTTCGAATTCAAACTGTCAAACGATCACGTGAATGAATACCTCACCAAACTCTTGATTAAAACGAATGAACAAGTCTCAGGCCATTGAATAATTTGCAACTAAAACACCAATCATCTGAATTAATTATCTTCTGAAACTCTTGGTCAGGTAAATCATGAATCATCTTTGAATTCGTCTGGATTAAATCTCACTACTTGATAAACTGATGGATCTCGCACAGCACAACTTGATTTTGAATACTCATTGACGGACAAATAACCCAATGAAACAAATAACTTGCACTTGAAGAAACCTCTAAAATGCTGAGAAAAGATGAGTAGCCCTACGACATGATGAAGAAGATAATCCATGGTGACGAACCAAATGGACCGGTAACCAACCATTGCAGACGTGAAATCCATGAATACCATTACCCAGGGAAATAAACCCTAATTCAGTGACAACAGCAATATGAGGATGATGCCACTGATGGCTGCCAACCGAAAACTTGAGTTCTATGATAATCCACAGATAAAAACGTGAAACCCAAATTCTTCAGAAAATAGCGATCCCATGTCTTAGGAGCTTATGCAAATGGTATGCAAAATGCGTATGAATGCAAAATGAAAAGCCAGAAAAACAGAGGGCAAATTTGAGGTTTCTACAGCTGCCCCTATTCAAGCAACTGTTAATCTGAAAAGGATGAGAGCAACGGCTATTAGACGTTCAAGATAAACAGTGATTGAATACCAAAAAGACCCTGAAATTTGCACTCACAGAATGAAGAAGAAAAGGGATATAGATTGTAAAAGGAAAATAAAGTATATTGTAAAGCATAGGCGACGGAGGACGACCGTCGAGCAGAGGACGTCTGCTGGGGAAAGAGCAATGACGGGGACGGCCGACATGCTGGACAAAGGTGCGGGAAATAAAGCAATGACGGGGACGACCGACATGCTGGGGATAAAAAGGATTATGATGGGGACGGTCATCAAGTAAAGCTATAAGATTCTCTGGGGATTAATGAAACATGACGGGGACGGCCATCAAGCTCATAAAATAATGTAACCAACGATGGGGACGGCCATCGGGCTAAAAAGAAAAGGGACCACGACGGGGACGGCCATCAGGTTAAAGAATAAATGAAATAAACAGATGATGAGGTACGGTCATCAAAGGTGAAGGACGATCACCTAGCAGGGGAAGGCTGCTCTGTCGGGGGTTGATGAGGGACGGTCATCTAAGGTGGAGGACGACCACCAGGCAGGGTACGGCTGCCGAAAATATCGCGACATAGGACGAATGCCGGATAAAAGGTCAACGATGGGGACGGCCATCGGATGAGCATGATGGAGGACGACCATCAAGAGGTGGAGGACGACCACCTAGCAGGGGACGGCTGCTCTCAAGGTTTATCATGACATAGGACGAATGTCAGATAGAAAAGAAAATTTGCTTTGTTGGCGATATACTGGGGAATAGTAAACACGGACGAGTGTTTATATCCAAGAAATAAAAGGTATAAGTGTTTTGACGCTGTGTATAGATTAAAGATGCGGACGAGCATCCCTAAGGCTACGATACGAACGAGTATCGGGTAGAAACAAATACTGACACGTGCTCAGAGATGATGTTACGGACGAGTATCAACTAGCTAACAAAGAACACGGACGAGTGTTGAATCTGAAAGGACCCTTCTGGGGAATAGTAGACACAGACGAGTATCTATATTCAAGAAGACAAAAGTGTTTGACACAGTGTATGGATTAAAGATGCGGACGAGCATCCCTAAGACTATGATACAGACGAGTATCAGGTAGAAACAAATACTGACACGTGCTCAGAGATGATGTTACGGACGAGTATCAACTGGCTAACAAAGAACACGGACGAGTGTTGAATCTGAAAGGACCCTTCTGGGGAATAGTAGACACAGACGAGTATCTATATTCAAGAAGACAAAAGTGTTTGACACAGTGTATGGATTAAAGATGCGGACGAGCATCCCTAAGACTATGATACAGACGAGTATCAGGTAGAAACAAACGCTTGACACATGTTCTGAGATGATGGTACGGACGAGTACCGACTAGTTAACAAAGAACACGAACTAGTGTTGAATATGCGGGGATATAAATGGTATATATAAGATACGAACGAGTATCTGGTAGAGTGAAAACAGGAGTAATAAGTATGAGTGGTGTATAGACGGGTATTTAACCTGCTGGAGAGAGTGACATGGACGAGTGTCAAAAGGAGACGAGTATAGTATAAACAAAATATCTGGTATACAAAGTGTTTATGTTACTGTGCTGGGGAAGGTGACACGGACGGGTGTCAAGGAATTGTATAAACATGTATCTGTGAGTGCAAAAGGGACGCTTTGGCTTTCTGCTGGGGATATGACACGGACGGGTGCCACAAGGAGTATATACTGATGTTTGTGAGTGTAAGGCAACTGTTTTAGCTTTAGCTCTCCGCTGGGGAATTTGGGAAGCATTCTGTATACTGCTGACGGGTTGAAAGCTTTTAACTCTGATGGGAACGAAGTGTTGGCAACCTGATGCTTGTTAGAGAGGTTTTCACTGGAGGAAAGACGACTCTGCGTGAGGTATACTTCGTTTAACTGCTTTGAACATCTGCTGAGGATCTGATCATCCTGCTCTGACTCCACTGGGGAGAATTTCTTCTTGCTCTGCTGGGGAAATCCCTTGGAAATGAGAATCCCGATGATTCTATGGGGAAAGATCATCTTTAGACTTGGCTAGGGAAGATGCTTGATCACACAATCCTGCTGAGGAGAGGATTCTGATAATTCTAACTTTGTGGGGAAGCAAGGCCTTCAGCTTCCTGTTGGGACAACTTCGCTGTGGAAAGATAAGTCCGCTTGGGGATGAGAACAATTCAATTAGCCTTGAAGTTCTGTTGGGGATATCGTCTGCTCTAACTCAGCTGGGGATGTCAACCTTCATGGTTGAGAAAAAAATTTTGGCAATGCTCTGCTGAGGAAATACTTTGCTGGAGAATTAAATAAGTCAAAATATGCCCCAAGTATAGTATAACGACTGTGTTGGAAAGATATGCCAATGGAAATTGGCTTTGACTGAATGCGAATAACCAACTCCTCATGAGGGAATCTTGTCGGCTGAAAGAAGATCTTTATGCTCGGGGAAGAAATAAACTTCCAATGCCCTGCTGGTAAAATAAATACCAGACATTCCCTGAGAAATAACACAGCGCTTCAAACTTCTGAGCTCAACAAAAGCATTATTGATCATCCTGAGTGAACTAACATTCCCTTAACTCCTCAATTATACCATACTGCATCATCCATAAAAAGATTGTCTTCAGAGGATTTTACAGAAGACTTGGCATCCAGAATTGCCCCAGTGTCTTCAAACTCTCGCAGAAATTCAACAAGTCTTGAGATAACTGCCCCAGATTACGTCTTGAAACGATTCTTGCCCCACATCAGAGCTAAAACAGAAACCATGCGGTATGAAGATGCAATGCAAATGATGTATAATGCAGACGTATGCTCAATGCCAAGGATATGAAACAAGGATGGTTGGGCGCTAGGGCCAGGTTGATATATATATTTTTTCTGGTTGCCAAGCAATTGGACTTTTGAAGGTGAATTACCATACGAGAACTGGTTTATTAAAGGTAGGCCAACAGACGAGAACTGATGGGCGAAGAATAAGTCGTCAGACGAGAACTGACTCCTTGGGGTTCATTGTCAAACGAGAATTGACTCTGAAAAAGAATGACTACCAGACGAGAACTGGCGTTCAACAGGTTAAATCAAAAAGGTGACCAGACGAGAACTGGTTAAAAGATTCGCCTACCAGACGAGAACTGGTATTTGAAGTTGGTTTGCCAGACGAGAACTGGACTTTGGGTTTGTCTGTCGGACGAGGACTAGACTTTAAAAGGGTTTTCCAGACGAGAACTGGACTTTGGATTGGCTTGCCAGACGAGAAATGGACTTTGAAAAGGTTTGCCAGACGAGAACTGGACTTTGAAATGTTGATAAGTTAGGGTTACGGGACCCTGGGTGTGAGATCTGATGTTTGTGTGGAGTTATGCTCAATGCAATTACGATGCACATGCTCTATATGCGACATGAGTAACGTATGCAAATGATTTATGCCATGATTATGAAAGGCTATAAGAAATCCCGAGGATGGGGAAAAAGTCATAGGTGACAAGGCTTCTGGTTGAGAAGGGTGACAAAGGCGACGGTGGGTAGCATGATTTCCCGACACTCGTCTTGAACTCGGAGATCACTGATATAACTTGCTCTGTGTAGCTAAAATTTGCCCCTGTTGGGCGAGTCTCTGAACAGACTGTTACTGATTATCCAATTTCTGGAATAGCAAACTTGGATGTTCTCTCGAGGAGAGTTGCACTTAGTGATCTCTGGAAGTGTCCTTCCCCGGTATGAGCGTGAAAGCGACTTGACTCATTATGACTGAGCATTGGAAGAATTGTCCCTTAGTCAACGGAAGCTCCGGGTGGCCTGCCCCTGTTTGGCAGATTCAGCTCTGATCAACTGACTTTGAATGGTGTTCCTCAATCAACTGATGCTTGGGAACTCTCTTTACCCTGACGGATTCTTTGGTCGACAAAACCACTGGATAATATGCCCCTGATTCATAGGCTGACAAGATGCTCTTGATTATGGTCATCATTGTTGAATGATCAAGTTCCTTCGCGATTGCTCTTTGTAGGAACTTCCCTGATGTCACAGACTGACTTGCAATTAAAACTGTTCATTTACAAATGGTAATTTTAATGCAGTACACATGCAAGTTTTTGAAAATTTATTTATTTTTGATGCTGTGACAATGTGTGACGAATGGACGATTAGTCCAAACGTAGTGTTGAGTTAGCAAATCGTTAGGAGTCAGTTTACGCAACCTTGTCGTAATATGCTTTCAGAATTGAACCTGATTCAATTAGGACTTTCAAGGGTTATGACGTGGTCTGGTTCACGGTTTTAGAAAGAAGGATTTATGGCTCAAAGTTTATTTGTTCCCACCCATTCTCCTTGATGTTCTCCAGTCCTATGTTCAGCTAATTTGACTTAAGCGCTCGCTTCTCACAAGGGTTTTGTAATGATTGAGGAACCAATGGCGTTGATGGTTTACACACCAATGAGGTTTCTTGGAGTAACAATCACCCATTCTGACTTTGTGTCTGGTCACACGACTTTGTTCTTATGGAATATATTTTTTCAGATTTTTTTATTCCCTAACTTTTTCCTGGACTGAATCTCTTTTTTTTTGAATTTTTTTTCGATTTTGAAGTCCAGCGGGATGCCCTAACTTTTGCCTAAGTCATATGTTTTCACACATTTTTTTCGACTTAGCGGGCTTTATTTCTTTTTTTATTTTTGTTGAACAAATCGTGTGACACTGGCTTGTCATGACTTGCTGAAAGGGTTGACTGCCTCATTCCTTTGTTGGTGAGGGATAACCATTGTGGTTTCACGTCCCTTGACCTCTTGAGGTGTAATGAATAAAGGTAATGGATCCTCGGATGCACACTCCTTTGGAAATTTGAACGCTCGATCAAATTAACTGATAACTACCCTGCCCCGGGTTGAATGTGAGGGTTTTTTTCCGTTCAGAAAAGAAACTCCTGCTTCAAGGCTCAAAGGGGTTGACGAGGGTCTATCTCCCTTATGTCTCCGGTGTTTGGGAATTGAAGCAATGCCTGTACATCGTCAGCAGGTTCTACCCTGAAAGCATACCTTGCACAATTATGGGTATTCAGCTGTCATCATCCTCCCTCAAACCTGCTAAACAACAGTGAAATAAATGGGAGGTAAATGGATGCAATTTTTTGTTTTTTTTCTTTTTTTTTCAATGCAAGTAAATAAAAATGAGCGAATGCGACATAATTGATTCAAAAGTGCAAGATCACTATATTAACATTACCATTTAAAATAACAATGCTTAAAAGACAAGTAGCTGCTAACAGGAAAGAAACTACAATGCAAATGATAAAAGGATACAGCGATCACCAACTCTGATGACATATTGTTGTATGAGCCACCGAAATCAAGATACGCTTCTTCTGAAGTCTTTGAACTCAATTAGGTGAAAGGTTGACGTGCACAACCAAGCTTCCTTCTGGAAAGGAGATGTAGCCCTTGTCGATCAACTGTTGTACTTTGGCCTGAAAAGCTTTGCAATCTTCAGTTGAATGCCCCATTGATCCACCATGATACCCGCACTGCTCATGAGGATTATACCCTTGAGGGTACGGCCCTGGTAACGGCTTGAGAAGCTTAGGAACCACCAAAGAGCTCTGAACTAGATGTGGCAAGAGTTCACTATATGCCATGGGGACTGGATGAAGAGGAGCAATCCTTCTTTCTAGATTGTTACGAGGCCTCGGCTGGCTCTGAAGTTGATTCTGAGGTCTTCGACCATGAGATTGCAGATTTGGACGAGGAGGAGCCCAGGGTTTCTGACATGGTGCTCTGAGCATTACCGAATGCCCGTAAGAGTAATCAGATTCAGGAAAAGATGATCTCTGAGAAGATGTTGGTCTAGAATATTTGATATTTGCCGTGACTGCACTGACGTCATTCCATTCTTCCTCTTGGGAGCTAACAACAGATTCACTTTCACTAGCTGGGATGTTCGAAGAGTCTTGGATCTTTCCACTTTTGAGCAGGCTCTCAATGCGTACTCCAACTATCATCAAATCAGAGAAGCTTGTCATCCCAATGCTACTCATTCTTTCCAAGTATGGACCCTGCAAGGTGCCCACGAACAGGTCAATTAATTCTCTGTCTAAAAGTGGTGGTTGCACTTGGGCTGCCAATTCTCTCCACCGCTGTGCATATTCTCTGAAAGATTCACCACTCCTATGGGATAGGCTCTGCAAGTGCGTGCGATTGGGCGCCACGTCCATATTGTACTGGTATTGCTTTACGAAAGCTCTGGATAAATCATTCCAAGATCGGATATGAATGCTTTCCAAATCCATGTACCAACTTAAAGATGCCCCACTTAAACTGTCCTGAAAACAGTGAATCATCAACTTATCATTGCAAGCATAAGAAGTCATTTTTCTACAGAACATCACCAAATGACGCTTCGGGCAACTGACACCAGTGTATTTCTCAAACTTCGGAGTCTTGAAATTTGGAGGAATGACAAGACCAGGCACCAAACACAGGTTTAGAGCATCAAAACCAAAGGCATCAGGATCCGATAAGGCTTTGAGTTGCTCCTCCAACACACGAAATCTTTCAGCAGGATCAATAACTTGTGGATCCTTGGTTTTCACAAGAGGGATTTCCCCTTGGAAGTCTGGCATAGGGAAGGCAAAACTCTGATAATCTGTAGAATCAGAAGAAGATGAAGGTCCACCTCGGACAGCAAATGGTTCAAGTACATTCTGATTCACGATCGGGGTCTGTACAGGTTGAGCTTGAGCAAGATTGTTCACTTGTGGAAGATCCTCATCAGGAGAAAGACCATACAAAGGATTGGTCATTGAAGTGAAACCAGGTGGAAACTCAACATTCTGATGGTTGTTCTCTGACATAGCTACTGACGGCTTCCAACCTGACCCTTTTTAACTCTTGACACTGTTCAGTCTAGCTTCACACACTCTGTCGTCTTCCAACAGTTAACACTTGTTCAAACTGAGTACCGGGAAATCAGCTGGCTGGCCATGGACAAAAGAGGAAGGATGAGCTCTCTGGAGGAGGAAAATGCAATGCAGATGCAAATGTAAAATGCAATATGATGATGCAAAAGATGCAAAGACATGGGATCACAGCTGGAAACTGCCTGGAATCTGGAATACTGCCAAGAATCAAGTGTCTGTAACCACAAGATCTCTGTATAGTAACCCGAAATAGTAACTGAAAACCATAGGTCAATAACTTCAGGATCATAGTGACCGGATCAAAACAATTGTACTGGTAATGAGGGTATGTTGAGGTCAAGGGTACCTGCGAACCTGTAAACAGCCCAACCCCCTCACAGGTAGTGTTCTAAAACAAGGATCCTCAGACTTGGATCAGTTATGAGGAGTGTAAACACTTCTAACCCAGAGGTACAGTGTTTACAATAACCATAAAAAATCCTCCTCTAATTCTCCTCAGTTTCTGAAGGTCAATACTAAAGGTCATCCAGACTTAGCAGGCTTCCCAGATAGCCCTAGCATTGCAGGAAATCTGCAACACAGAGTTCTCAAGAAGAAACCCATATCTGAACCGTGTTTCATATTCCCGCACCAGACCGAGATGGAATGGGAAAGAATATGAACCACTCTAGCCTAGGTGTCACTCAGGTCCCAGGTATAGGACCTCAACTCTCAATAGAACACCCACCCACCAAAGCAAACAAACAGATCCAGCCATCACAATATGACAGTACGATATATGCATAAAGCAATAAAGAAAGCAGTAAAGCAACTGTACATAAAGCAAAAATAAATACAAATATACAAACACAGATAGCACATAACACCCCAGTAAACACAAATCAATCAAGCGCTAGGAGGAGCCCACAAAAAGAACCAGAAGCCCTGGTCACAGTATAAGGGTCCCCAGCAGAGTCGCCAAGCTGTCGCTCCCGATAGATGGGACCGACCCAAATAAAGGTACAGACGCGAACGGTCGGCGAGAGGGACAATGAGAACACACAGCCGTGAACTCACTGGAGATGAATAGAGTCGCCAGCTAGGCAATTTTATCCCGAAGGAAAGGCAATGCTGCATAGGCCTAGAAAAGAATGGATAAGACGGTTGCGAACCAGAGAGACTGAGAAAGGGGGTTGGTTACAACCTGGGAAGGTATTAGCACCCAGATTGTCCGCCGTACTCGACGGGATCCACGCTTAAAAGATTTGTGTTTTAAAGGGGTAGTGTTAGTGCAATCTGTGTATAAAGAGCTGGAAAAGGATGTACAGGTGTCAGTGTAAAGAAGTGTAAAGTGTAATATATACAGTGTCAGTGTAAGAACAAGAGTGAAATGCTCAAGATCATGAGGCTAAAAGAATGGGGCTAGAAAGAGGGGGGAATATACAGTGACTTTTGTTCGATAACTGTTAAGTTATGCCTACGTATCCTCTCGTGCAATGAGGAAGTCAGAACACCGTAGTTCGACCCAAAGAGACTGAAAGATAAATTGACTTGTGAACTGCTTACTTGTCTATGCTCAAGTGTATGACCTGTCTGGTTCAGGTGCGAACTGTCTTGCATTAGACGGAAGAAGCGAGTTCTCGTTTGAGAGTGAATGAGATGAGAAAAGAATCCCGGAGGAGACGATTATTGTTTGTTTTTGATATTTTCAGTCTTTTATTGCTTTTGAAGATTTGTCATAAGTTAATGAGCTTAAGCCTAAACCAATGGATTTAGTAAACTCATCACATCTTCCCTCTGATTAGGGGTAATGAGAATACTTTAAGTGTGAAGTCAGATTCTCACACTTAATCACCAAGGTGGAGGATTAAGATCATTAACCTACTTGTGATTATTTAGATGTTTTTGGTGTTTTTTGTTTAGTGTTGAGTAATGAGGTTAAGCCATAATCAGGGATTAAACAGACTCATTACACCATCCTAATAGAAGGATAATAGATGAGAATGTTTAAGCTGAGGAAAGCTCCTCAACTTAATCCATGATTAGGGATTAAACTCATGACCAAACAAAGCCTTTATTAAGTGGATTTCATTTAATGATATGATGATGAAGTGAGTTTTATGGTTTGTAAGACAACTTGAGGGGGACTTGTCCATTAACACTAGGGTTAGTCCTTCTTAACCAATTAAGGAAGAATTAGAACCCTAATGCAAGGCCCAAGTTACAAGCTTGAGGTCTTGATGATTATTAAGTGAATTGATTAAGAGATTTAAACACATTAAGGGTTTAACACTTAGGATTAAAGTGATACACTCCATCCTAATAGAAGGATGCAGGCATAAGCTTAATCACAAAGCCTTAAAGCCTTTAGGGTTTAGTCCCTGATTATGAGATGAGAAGAGAAGACTCAAAGAGACACAAAGGTAAAAGCTAAGTGGGGAGAACTAATCAATCCTAATTGTTATCGTGCTTGGAAGCCCTAGGGTTTGTGGGGTTCACTATCCTAAAGAAGAAAGAAAGAAGAAAGATGAAAGGAGAAGCTCCATGGTGGCCTAGGCACACCTCAAGTCGAGAATGAATGAGAGAAGATGAGGAAGAAAAATAAGATAAGAAGAAGAATGCCATGGAGATGAACAATGAATAAGATAAGGAGATGAGAATGCGATATGGAGATAAGATGAATAATGCACAAACAGAGCCTACACCAGTAGGACTTCCAGATGCAACGGTATGCAATAAGTATAATCGGGCCCCAGCGTTACCTAACGGAGAAGGTCCGTTGCCTTTTCAATTTGCAAGAGAAACTCAAGAAGTATCAAGTTTGTCGGATTCAACGGTTCAAACACAAATGTTCAACATCAGGATATCAAGCAAATCAGAATATCAAATATGAGCGTAAGCATCCAACATCCAGAATTAAAGCTGAGAATCAGTCCGCGCAAAAACAAAATCTAAGTGCGATTTGTATCCATGGATTCCATTAGTCCGAACAAGATTATGAAAATAATTGGTCTCAAGATCATCATCAAGCTGCAACCTTCGCCATTAAAATCGAACAATGATCCTACAAAGCATCAAACCAAACTAGAACCAGTATTAAACACGATTCTATTTAAACCAAATTAAATCAAAATCATAATTAAAGTCAAAAGATAAATTAGAATTAACAAACAAAATTAACTAAACGAAAATATAATAAAATTCTAAAATTAACTTAAACAAAATTAAGAAACTAAATTAATCAAGGTTATATTAACATAAATAACAGAATTTAAACAAAGAAACTAATAAAATTCTAGATTAATAAAAATCTAACAAACAAACATTATAATTGAAAATGTTAAGAGAAAAATAACAAAATATGAGGGGGGGTCATGGCTGGACAATGGGGGAGAGATCAGCAAATAAAAACAAATGCTCTTTGGCCCATCCACCACAACAATGCTGATAAAATAAAAATATAAAAGTTAAAATTAAAAAAAAAACAAAATAAAATAGTTTGTGAAACAAAATAAATAAATATGAAGAAAAAAAGGCAATTGAAGGAAAAAAAGGTCAGGATTCCTCTTCTTCACGCATCACAGCGCCGACGCTGTCCTTCGGCCCCTCCATGGATTTCGCTTCTCCGTCACCCATTCGCGTCTCCGTCAACCTCAAGCTCTCTCTCCTTCACAAATCACGACCTCTCAAGCTCAAATCGCCGACAGACTTTCCTTGCTGGCGTTCGATTTCGTGAGATTGGAGTGGTCCTCGACTGAGCCGCGGTGAATAACAAAGAATGAAGATGGCCGCCGCGATTTGATTTCTCCGATCTCCACTCACACGACTTTGTTATGGTCACGGTTTGCTTTCGATTCCTGTCGTTTTGTTTTTCACCGGTTCGATCCTGTTTCTTCTTCTTCTGAAATAAGCCTTTTCTGTTTTTGATTTGTGTTATTGCTTGTCGACGGTGGTCGGTGGTGAGTTGAAGGAGTGACGGTGAGGTGATGGTGTTCGGTTGTTGTTGCTGTTGGCGTAATGATGAAGGCGGTGATGAAAATGGTTGAGTATTGTTGTTGTGGTTTTGGAAGGTGTGGGCCGAGAGAGATGGTTGTTTGCGGTTTGTGTCGAGGATGAAGATATAGAAGTTATTGTTGGCGTGATGTTGATGAGATTAGATGAAGGAAGGGTTTTGGTTATGGTGAGGTCGGTCCTGAAGGGTGAACGACGACGAAGGAGACGAAAGAGTTCGGTGATGGGTGGTGTTGAAGTTTGAAGAGTGACGTGTGTTTGATTTGGTGTCAAAAGAAGGTGATTGAGGTGAGTGTTTGTGTTGAAAAGAAAAAATGTTGCGGTGATGAAGAAGGGCGATGATTGCTTTTTTTGTTTTGAAACAGGGTGAGAGTGTGATGTTGTAGGTTAATGTGAGATGAAAATTGGTTATGTTATTCTGCAGGTTTGAAGAACAAGTGATGTGGGGATGGTGTGGTTGAAGTTTTTTTGGTGGTGATTGAGGTAAAATTTGCGGCTGTGTTGTCAGATTGGTTCGATGAAGGCTGGTTGGAGGTTTTTTTTTTAAAAAATAATGCAGGAGTGTTTTTTGTGTTTTTGTTGAAGGTTTTGTGAGTGTTTAATGGTTTTGCAAGGTGAGTGAAATAATGTTTTGATAGAAGTGATGAAGAAATAGTTTAGGTGATGTGTGGAAAATTATTGCTGTGAATGGAGGCGCCACTTTTGATGTTGATATCTCTTTTTTTCTTTATGACCATGTCCCTTTTCTTTTATATCTAGGTCAAGGTCTCCTTTTATGACTTTGTTTGGTAAATGGGCCAAGATAGACACAAAAAAGGATAATATGGGCTTAATGAAATTCTTTCATTTGACAATGTTTTTTTTGTTTAATGATAATGTGAATTGGACTTGGTAAATAAATATAGGATAATGGCTTGAAAAAAATAAATGGATAATGGATTAACTTGCGTCGAAAAATTGGAAGGAGAAAAAAAATGGATATTGAAAAATTGAATTATAAATATGGATATTGACAAATGGTTTAACCATGGGCACAAAATTGGTTAAGGTGAAATGAATGGATATCGAACTTCGAATTCAAACTGTCAAACGATCACGTGAATGAATACCTCACCAAACTCTTGATTAAAACGAATGAACAAGTCTCAGGCCACTGAATAATTTGCAACTAAAACACCAATCATCTGAATTAATTATCTTCTGAAACTCTTGGTCAGGTAAATCATGAATCATCTTTGAATTCGTCTGGATTAAATCTCACTACTTGATAAACTGATGGATCTCGCACAGCACAACTTGATTTTGAATACTCATTGACGGACAAATAACCCAATGAAACAAATAACTTGCACTTGAAGAAACCTCTAAAATGCTGAGAAAAGATGAGTAGTCCTACGACATGATGAAGAAGATAATCCATGGTGACGAGCCAAATGGACCGGTAACCAACCATTGCATACGTGAAATCCATGAATACCATTACCCAGGGAAATAAACCCTAATTCAGTGACAACAGCAATATGAGGATGATGCCACTGATGGCTGCCAACCGAAAACTTGAGTTCTATGATAATCCACAGATAAAAACGTGAAACCCAAATTCTTCAGAAAATAGCGATCCCATGTCTTAGGAGCTTATGCAAATGGTATGCAAAATGCGTATGAATGCAAAATGAAAAGCCAGAAAAACAGAGGGCAAATTTGAGGTGTCTACACACACCATCTTGATTCAAGAAGAAACCGCCTGCTAATCTTTTGAGCGTCTTCTTGTCTTTACTGGATACCCCAACCGGGTACTCTTGAGTCTTCAAGAATTGCTTGATATCATGATACCAAGGTTTGTTATCTTCACTACTATCAACTGCAAAGACATAAGCGGGTCTTTCAAGACGAGAGACCATGATTCGAGGCACGAAATTCTCTTGACAAACTTTAATCATAAACGACAAATTTGCTAGAGCATCAGTGAACTTGTTTCATCTCGAGGAATATAATTCAACTTGACCTTGGTGAAGAAAGTTAGCAGCCTCCTGGTATAATCCCTATAAGGAACCAAGTGAGGTTGATGAACTAACCATTTTCCGTTGACTTGGTTCACCACCAAAGCGGAATCTCCGAAGATCTCGAGGTTCTTGACTCGCAAGTTGATTGCTTCTTCAAACCCCATGATGCAAGCTTCATACTCTGCCTCATTGTTAGTACATTTGAAAGTCAACCGAGCAGCTAAAGGTGTGAGTCAGCATCCATCTTGGAAATTAAGAGAGTGGTGTGAGTCAGCATGTATTATCTTAGTCGGCGAGCAGCCCATGCCAAAGCGCAGCAAGTCTTCTCGAGTAGTGAGTAGCGTGTCTCACAATCGGTAAACTTTTTGCTAAGGTAATAAATGACGTGCTCTTTTCGACTTGACTTTTCTTGCTGACCCAACACATATCCCATCGATCCTTCAAGCACAGTAAGATACATGATCAAAGGTCTCACTGGTACTGGAGGCATGAGAATTGGAGGTTCTAGTAGGTACTTCTTGATTCGGTCAAAGGTTTTCTGATAGTCTTCATTCCATTTAATGGCATGATTCTTCCTCATAAGTTTGAAGATGGGCTCACACGTGGCCGTTAGGTGAGAGATAAACCGTGCAATGTAGTTTAGTCTCCCTAAGAAACCTCACACTTGCTTTTCAGTCTTTGGCTCAGGAATCTCTTGGATGGCTTTTACTTTGGCTGGATCAACCTCAATTCCCCGCTCACTAACAATGAAGCCAAGTAGCTTTCCAGAACGGACCCAAATGTGCACTTGTTTGGATTCAACCTCAATCTGAACTTCCAGAGTCTGTCAAACAACTTTGCTAGATTGACTAAGTATTCTTATTCTGTTTGGGATTTTGCTATCATATCATCAACATAAACCTCAATTTCATGATGAATCATGTCATGAAATAGCGTCACCATCGCCCGTTGGTAAGTGGCCCCAACATTCTTCAGACCAAACGGCATAACCTTGTAACAGAAAGGGCCCCAAGGCGTGATGAAGGTAGTCTTTTCCATATCATTGGGAGACATCTTAATCTGGTTATAACCTAAAAACCCGTCCATGAAAGAGAACACAGAAAACTGAGCAGTATTATTAACAAGCACATCTATGTGAGGCAGAGGGAAATCATCTTTAGGATTGGCCCTGTTCAAATCCATGTAGTTTACACACATCCTGACTTTATCGTCTTTTTTAGGGACCGACACAATATTGGCAACCCACGAAGGGTAACTAGTCACGACCAAGAAACCAGCATTAAATTGCTTCTATACTTCCTCTTTTATTTTGATTGCCATATCAGGGCATGTGCGCCTCAACTTTTGCTTCACTGGAGGGCAGTCTTCTTTCAGAGGCAGCTTGTGTACCACAATGTCAGTGTCTAAACCAGGCATATCTTGGTAGGACCATGCGAAGACATCAACATACGCTCGAAGCATAGCAATTAGACGAGTCTTGATAGATTCCTCTAATGTGGCCCCGATCTTAACTTCTTTCTTGTCTTCTTCGGTACCCAAGTTTATTGCTTTGGTGGCCTCTTCATGCAGCTGAATCATCTTTTCCTCCTGTTTAAGCAGTCTGGCTAACTCTTCAGGTAGTTCGCAATCTTCTTCACATTCCTCGTCGGCTTGATAAATTGTATTGTCAAAGTCATACTTAGCCATAATAGGGTAGTCATTGATAAGATCTAGTGACAAGCACCTGCATGAATGGTGATTCATGCAAGGCTTTAGAAAAAGCTTGAGAAAATGAGAAACATTGCCATTTTAAAACTTTTCTTTCTTTTAGAAAAACAAAAGAAAAAAAATGAAAGGAAAAGAACAACATGGATGAATGTGAAATGTCAGGTTTATTTATGATTATGAATTGTGTTAGGAACAAAAGAAACGTTACAAAAAAAACTACTATGCCTCGGGCAAGACATAGTGCTTGAGTACAGGAAAGACAAAAAACAAAAATCATTACTCTTCGAATGAGGTGACTGAGATAAGCCTTTCAGATGACCAATTGCTAAGTTGAGTCCCTGGGACAGAAGGTCTGATCCACTCATCTAAGTCATAGTCACTATCAACTGCGTCGTCCTACACGGCACGGATGCTTCCGTAATCCACCATTCCCGCACTCGTGAAGGTAATCGGGCCTTGAAGACCTCTAGCACTCGGTCCAGATGATGACTTCCCAGGATGGTAGCCAACCCCAAACGTATCTTTCTTTTCTGACAATTCTACCGGATTGCCCCAACCTTCTCGCATTCCTGATTCCACCACCTTCAAAGCTTACTTATAAGAGGCTATGGAAACCCCCTTCTTTGGTTCTTCAGAAGAAGCTGCTAATGAAGATGCTAGTTCAGTTTTCAGGGGCTCAAAAGCATGGCATGGAGTCTCGACTATTTCACCATCCATCTCCACATACTTGAATGAAGCTAGATGACTGAAGAAGATGTCCTCTTTCCCACTGGCTGTTACAATTTGGCCCTCCCAGACGAACTTTAGTTTCTGATGAAGTGTGGACGACACTGCCCCTGCTGTATGTATCCAAGGCCTTCCTAACAAACAACTATATGCAAACTATATATCCATCACGTATAATGTGGTATTCAATATTTGTGGACCTACTTTAATTGGTAGATCCACCTCCCCGAACACTGATCTTCTCGACCTATCAAATGCTCTAACCACCAGTTCTTTGGGCTTTAGAATTACTCCATCGTAATCCAACTTCATCAATGCCTTCTTGGGAAGAACAATCAATGATGATCCAGTATCTACCAACACGTGAGAAAGTACTACACCTTTAAACTCTAAAGAGATATGCAGCGCCCGATTATGAGCTCGGCCTTCAAATGTTAGATCCATGTCTGTAAAACCCAATCCATGACTGGCATTGACACTGGATACCACCGCTTCTAAATTATTTACCAAGATATCCTGAGGCGCGTAAGCCTTGTTCAGGATATTCAAGAGAGCTTTCCTGTGGGAGTCGGAACACATTAGCAAAGACAAGATGGAAATCTTCGATGGGGTTTGCTGCAAATGGTCCACAATCTTGTAATCGCTCTTTTTGATAATTCTAAAAAATTATTCAGCTTCTTTATCAAATGTAATGTCTGGATCAGTCGATGGTGCAGGCTCATTGACAACCACTGGCTGCTTCCCTCTTGCCTTAGCCTGGGCTTCTGCGGTGTCTCTGGGTGGTATCACACTATTTCTTAGTGTTTCCGGTGAAAATAACCTTCCACTTCTAGTAAAGCCCCCTACTCCAACGTTTTCTACTTGAGCTGGGGTCGTGCTAGACGTGGCCAAATCTTGCTTTTGGTCGTTACGATATACTTCGTCACCATAATTCCATGGAATGGCTTTATCACTTTGATACATCACTGGCCCTACAGTGGTAATTATTATCGGTGCCACTCTGGCCAGTGTAGGAACTTGAGATGGATCGTAGAAAATGGTTACTATGGAGACTTCGCTTTCCTTTACAACTTTGTCAAACTGTAAAACTCCTTCATTAATCATACTCTGGATCCCCTTTTTTAACTGCTCACAACCGTTTGGAGCTTCAACACACCCTGGACAATCACTTCCACAACCTGCAAACACACCCCTCTGGGCCAAACAAGCTTTAACAGCATTCAACAGAGTTTTCAGGTCGTCGATATCACACACCAAGTTTAGATTATCCCTATTGTCAACTGCCCCAACTGTACCCCCATGAGGAGGCATGGGGTTTTGTATTACATTAGGAATAAGAGCGAAATTAAACGCTTTAGAATCTATTAGGTCTTGAACAACATGCTTCAGAGCTTTGCAGTTTTCTGTGGTATGTCCGGGGGCTCTGGAATGAAACTCACATCGGGCGTTCGTATCATAACCCTCGAGGAGTTGGTCTGGCCTTGGTGGTTGTAGAGTTCGAATTTGAACCATCTGGAGTTGTAGAAGATTCTTCAAAAGCTGTGAGTAAGACATTGGCGGAGTTTCAAGATGTTTTTCTCTGGTCTTCTAGGGGTAATTCAGACGAGGAGCTCTCTGTTGGTACCCCTGTTGGCGTTGTCACTGTGGTTGTTGGACTTGCTGTTGAACAGGTTGAGCTGATATAGTGACAGGGGCCACTTGCTGATAAATCCTCTGTTACCTCCTTCCCTCTGCGCGTACACTGTCCCAGTTTCTCATTCTCTCCTCTTCAAGAAGGGTTTCTTGACACCAGAATTTGAAGCGCCCCCGTTCTGAATCTTCCCTTGCTTGATCCAACTTTCTATCCTCTCGCCAGTCAAGATGATATCTGAAAAACCACTTGAGGAACATCCAGCTAGCCTCTCCATAAAATGCCCAGGGAGGGTATCCAGGAACAAGTCTACCATTTCTCTTTCCAGCAAAGGCGGTTGCACTCTAGCGGCCGCTTCATGCCACCTCTGTGCGTAATCTTTGAATTGAAGCTCTCCGAGTTTTTCTGAGTTGGACTCTGAAGTTGAGTGCGACTGGGTTCCATGTCGATATTATACTGGTATTGCTTGAGGAATGCTTCTCCCAATTCCTTCCAGTTTCTCACAGAGCTTCTCTCTAGTATCTCTAGTATGGGCAGCAATTTTTCGGTAGAATGCCTGCAAGTGAGTTTTAGGGCAGGAGCTACCGTTATAGTTGTCAAAAGAAGGTGGCCTGAATTTGTGAGGAATAACCACCCCAGGGAGTATGCCCATGTCAGACACATCTATCCCCAAAGTATCTCTACACTCGAGGGCTTTGACTTTCTCAGCAAGCATCAAGAAGTCCTGAAGATTCCCTTCTCCGCCGAACCCCATGTCGTTGTTAAAAGGAGGGAACTGATCCTCCTGTCTGTCTTGTACCGGGACAAAGGTTGTTGTGCCACGTGTCGCTCCCACTAAGTGACACCAGGTCAGATAGGGTACAGACGCGAACGGTCGGCGAAAGGAGAAAATGAGGGTGAACTGAAAAGAGTCGCCAGCTAGGTATTTTTATCCCGAAGGAAAGGTAATGCTGCATAAACCTAGAAAAAGATATGGATAAGATGGTCGCGAACCAGAGAAACTGAGAAAGGGGGTTGGTTACAACCTGGGAAGGTATTAGCACCCAGATTGTCCGTCGTACTTGACGAGATCCACGCTTGAAAGTTTTTGTTTAAAGGGGTAGTGTCTGTGCTATCTGTGTGCAAAAGCTGGAAGAGAAAAGTACGAGTCTTAGTGCAAGAAAATGAAGTGAGGTGCTCAGGAATGAGGCTTAAAATTATAAGGATGGAAGAGGGGGAAGACACAGAGACTTTTGTTCGATAACAGTTAAGTTATGCCTACGTATCCTCTCGTGCAATGAGGAAGTCAGAACACAGTAGTTCGACTCAAAGAGACTGAAAGATGAATTGACTGATGAATTGCTTACTTGTTTATGCTCAAGTGTATGACTTGTCTAGCTCGAGTGCTAATTGTCTTGCATTAGACGGAAGAAGCAAGTTCTCGTTTGTGAGTGAAGATTATGAGAAACGAATCCCGAAGGAGACGATTATTGTTTGTTTTTTGTGTTTTCAGTCTTTTATTGCTTTTTTTGTTTGTCATAAGTTAATGAGCTTAAGCCTAAACCAAAGGTTAGTAAACTCATCATATCCTCCCTTTGATTAGGTATAATGAGAATACCTTAAGTATGAGATAAACACCTCAAACTTAATTACCATGATGATGTAGGATTAAGATCATTAACCTACTTGTGATTATTTAGATGTTTTTGGTGTTTTTGTTTAGTGTTAAGTAATGAGTTTAAGCCATAATCAAGGATTTAATGGACCCATTACATCATCCTAATAGAAGGATAATAGATGAGAACACTTAAGCTGAGGAAGATACCTCAACTTAATCCATGATTAGGGATTAACCTCATGACAAAACAAGCCTTTATTAAAGTGGATTTTAATTAAGGGTGAGATTAAGAAGTGAATTTTATGATTTGTAAGACAACTTGAGGGGGACTTGTCCATTAACACTAGGGTTAGTCCTTCTTAACCAATAAAGGAAGAATTAGAACCCTAATGCAAGGCCCAAGTTACAAGCTATTGTCTTAGTGATTATTAAGATGGATTGATTAAGAGGTTTAAATAAATTAAGAGTTTTACACTTAGGATTAAATTTATACACTCCATCCTAAGAGAAGGATGCAGGCATAACCCTAATCACAAAGTCTTAAAACCTTAAAGGTTTAGTCTCTAATGATGAGATGAGAAGAGAGACACAAAGGTAAAAACTAAAGGGGGACTAATCAAAACCCTAATTATTGTCATGCTTGGAAGTTCCTATGGTTTTTAAGGCTTGCAAGAGATCCTCAGAGAAGCCACCAATGGAAGAAGCAGATGAAAGGAGGAGAAGCAGAAGAAAGCAAGTTACTTACTTCATTGAAGAAGATAAGTAACTTGGAGAAAGAAGGTGAATGATGAACATGAATGAGTGAGATCACTCTAAAGCAAAATAAAAATGCAGCAATGATTCATAAGAGAGATGAGAAGAGAAATGAGAAGTGAAGGCAAATTCACTTCTCATGTTACTTACCACCTGAAAAGGTTAGCATAAAAAAAAGAAATGAAATGAAAATGGAATGTATGCAAAGATGCAAACCAAAACCAGAAGCATAAACATGATGCAAATGATGCCATGAGATGATTCAAAGACATGCCAAGTGTTATAAATGATCATACAAGAGATGAGAATGCAAAGGATGCATGCTTTGAAGTTTGAAAGCACATGAAAGTTCATGGAATGAAATGAATGCATATCATGGAAAATGAATGAAGAAATGATCAAACATGATTCTAATGTGTCCTAAGATGTCTAAGATGACATGTAAATGCATGAAATGTCATGGCAAGTTCATGAATGGAAGCATATGCAAGATGTATGCAAATGAACATGAGAAATTAGGGTTTTAATGCAACATGAGATGCAAAAGTCAAAAACAGAAGCAAATCATAAGATAAAAAATTGCAAATCAACTCAAATGAACCCTAACCCCATATGATATCACACCCCAAAGGAGAAGGTCTAACTCTTATCCTAAAGAAAGTTGTGATTTTTCTAAGTTATCTAGGGTTTTAAGGTACCTTAAGATGGAAAATGCAAATCAAATGAAAAATGCAAGATAAATTTGTGACAAAAATATGCTAGATACTACATGCTATATGTAGATAAATGCAAAAAGAATCAATGGCATACCCTTCATTGTTAGGCAGAAAAGAATTCTTGAATTTAGGGTTCAAAAAAAGGATTTTTATGAACCCTAAATTCAAGAAAATTGTCAAAGAATGTTCAAAACCAAAACAAAATTTG
The DNA here is from genome assembly GCA_963966055.1 of Lathyrus aphaca. NCBI lineage: Eukaryota > Viridiplantae > Streptophyta > Magnoliopsida > Fabales > Fabaceae > Lathyrus > Lathyrus aphaca. Next base: position 172,114,186 of record OZ014523.1, read on the forward strand.
TATGAATGGTTTGACAATGTTTCTAAATGTCCTAAGATGCAATGTGAATTTTTTTGGAATTTTCAGAAACCTAAATGGTATTTTAATTAATTAATTTCCATTAATTAATTAAAATAAACAGTTAAATATTTTTAAAATGATTTTTTAATGAAAAAAATAAAAATAAAAATGTTTTTGGGTGAAGAAAAATATTTGAATTAAAAATGCAGAAGGAAAATATTTTTAGAATTTTCTAGGTATTTTAAATTAATTATGCAAAACAAATGATAAAAAAAAGAAATAAAAATGAATTAATGGGAAGTATGTTGATCTGATGGACAGGATTGAACCTGGGGAGATTTGCTTTGACCACGCGCGCTATCCAATGGCTATAATTCAAACTGAGTTAATTTTAATTAATTAATTAATTAATCCTGAATTAAGCTTAATGATCTAATCTGAGCCTTTCATCACACGCGGGAAACCTCCATCGAACGACCCACATTCAAACTCACGCTAACCCTAATTAAAACCCTAATCCTTTTCAGGTGACCGGAACAGTGTTCCGGTCATCTTCTCCAGCAGCACCCCAACACCAACTTCTTCCCTAGGCCATTTCTGGAGCTCTAAAGCTCCAAATCAACTCCTCTCACCTTCATAAACCTAAATCTACCCTCAAAACAAATTTATGATGGCTGAAAATCAAGATTCGAAGAAGAACTCAAAAATGGTGAAACTTTCAGACAATCAGTACATGCTCATTTCGCAACCATTTTCAAAAATAAACATATCATGGTGATCAGCAAAGCATAAAGAACAATCTAAGAACTTAAAATAGCATTTCTGGAAAATTTGTTCTTGAGGTTACCTGAAGTGAAGCTTTCTCAAACTGAGCTATCTGGCCTCCTCTTTGGTTCAAAACAACTTCAATGATCCTCCTGGTGCTGCTTTGATGCTTGGAGGAAGTTTATAAGGGCTGAAATGAGAGCTTGCACTCTTGCTGGCCAGAAATCGTGTTTTGGTTTTGGGGGGTTTTTGGTTGCAATGAAGGGTGGGAAATGATCCTTTGATGAAGCTGAGGTGATTGGTGAAAAAAGTTTGGAGTTTGAGTGTGTGAGCAGAGAGTTTCGAATGCTTTTGCAAATGGGGTGATTTTTGGAAACTTGGGCATTCTGAAGTGTTAGGCTGGCTTGTGTTGTGTTATGAGCTGTATTTGATCCACATAACAAGTCTTGATAGGTCAGAGAAGTGGTTGTGGCCTATGGTGATTGGTATGGGCTTTCTTGCACAAAGTCAACAAAACTTGTACTTGAGGTATGGGCTCTTTTGCAGCTGGCTTTTTGGCTTTTCCTGGTTCAGCAAAGATCAAGGAGAGCCATGGAATGCATTTTGTGGTGATTCAGCAAGTTTGTGAAAGGTTTTGTGCTCTTTTGCAAATTGGAAGAAGTTTGGCCTCTTTTGGATTTCTTCATGTGCAAGGCATAGAATGAGATGATTCTTGGGCCAATTCTGACTTTTAGGCAATGTACTATGTTTGTATGATGCATAGAAGTGTATTAGAGGTCACAAAATGGCTTGGCAAGTGGTTTTGCAAAAACCCCTCTTTGGTGTATTCTTGAAAATTATAGGATTTTTACCAACTTTGAAAGATCATAACTTGAGTTCCATAATGAACTAGAACTTGTTCTTGTACTTTTTGAAAAGGTAGTGATCCAATCTACAACTTTCATGACCAACAAATTTTCATTTGAAGCATTTTTGGTTGAGAAAGAGGAGGTTGAAATACTTTCCCAAAATGGAAAGTTTCCATTACAAGTCATTTCCATTTTTGGCAACTTTTGGTTTAGCTCAATTTTATTCTATTTTGTGAACTTCCAAGCACTTAAATGATCAAATAAAGATCATATAACTTCAATTTGATGAAAAATCCACTTTGGTTCCATTGTTGGGGGCCTCAAATGCCCTGATTTTGCTCTGACTTGCTCAAGAAGTTACCCAGTGAACAAATGACTTCCACAATGAATTTCTTCATCAAACTTGGTACACATGATCCTTATAACATATTGAGACCATTAGAAACAAGAATGACCAAAAAAATTGGAGTTATGGCCTCTGAAACCAAAACCCTAATTTCAGGTCATATGTATAGTGAAACCCTAGCTCAACTTCCATGCTTTCCAAGTTCTTGTGATTTCTTGGCTTCCTTGATCTTTGAGGGATATAAAATCATGATAGAAAATACATGTACCCTCTTGGAATGATTGGAGACCTTTGGAGTGGCTCAGATGGATCCTTGGATTGCTCAGATCACAAACCCTAGATGCAAATGAACTTGAACCATGCAGATGAAACAAATATGCAATATGAGGTGGTACGCTTATGCTTATGCAAACATGAAATATCACAAGCCATGGTGTGAAATTAGTGAGGGAAAATTTGGGGTGTTTACAGCTGCCCCTATTCAAACATGAGTTAGCTATGCAGGATGTAAGCGACAGGCTTAACAGACAAACAAGATAACTTGTGGTTGAATACCAAAGACAGTCTGAAATTTGCACTCACTGGGGAGAAGAAGAAAAGGGATATAAATTGTAAAAGATATTATAGCATGATTATCAAATGCGGGCGATGGAGGACGACCATCGAGCAGAGGACGACTGTTGGGGATAAAGCAATGACGGGGACGGCCGACATGTTGGGGAAATAAAGGGATCATGATGGGGACGACCATCAAGTAAAGAAACAAGATTCTCTGGGGATTAAAGGTAAGGCAATGATTGGGACGGCCGTCAAGTTTGCAAAGTAAGGTAAACAACGATGGGGACGACCATCGGTTTAAAGAATAAATGAAATAATGATGAGGGACGGTCATCAAAGGTGAAGGACGATCACCTAGCAGGGTACGACTGCTCTTTATCACGACATAAGACGAATGTCGGATAGAAAAGGTAGACGATGGGGACGGCCATCAGATAAGCATGATGAAGGATGATCATCAAGAGGTGAAGGACGATCACCTAGCAGGGTACGGCTGCTCTCAAGGTTGTATCATAACATAGGACGAATGTCAGATAACAAGATCAACGATGGGGACGGCCATCAGATAAAATGATGAAGGACGATCATCAAAAAGGTGAAGGACGATCACCTAGCAGGGGACGGCTGCTAAACAATCACGACATAGGACGAATGTCGGATAGAAAGGGGTTCTAATAATGGAGACTTCGTTGGGGAAAGGGATGAGGGACGGTCATCCAAAGGTGAAGGAAGATCACCTGGTAGGGTACGGCTGCCGAAAGTATCACGACATAGGACGAATGTCGAATAGAAGAAAAGTTGCTTTGCTGGGGAATGGTAAACACGGACGAGTGCTTACACTTAAGAAATAAAAGGTATAAGTGTTTAGCAATGTGTATAGATTAAAGATGTGGACGAGCATCCTTAAGAGTATGATACGGACGAGTATCGGTAGAAGCAAACGCTGACGCGTGTTCAGATATGATGATACGGACGAGTACCAACTGGTTAACAAAGAACACGGACGAGTGTCAAATCTGTGGGGAGATGAATATACAAGATACAAACGAGTATCTGTATAAGTATAGACAAGTATTGCGAAATATGAGCAAGACACGGACGAGTGTTCAACTTGCTGGAGAGAGGTGACACGGACGAGTGTCAGAAAAGAGAGTGTATACGTTATGAACTTTATGAGTGTAAAAAGGTATTCTGGCAACCTGCGGAGATAGGATGACACAGACGAGTGTCGAAAGGAGTATATTATAAACAAGTACTTGGTTTTCAACAAGTGTTTGGGCAACCATTCTGGGGAGTGGTGACACGGACGGGTGTCAAGAGAGTGTATAGGAATACAAAGAGGGTGTTTGTGGCTTATCTGCAGGGGGATAATATGACATGGACGAGTGTCGGAAGAATATATATGAACATGTATCTGTTGGAGAGTGCAAAGGGGACACTTTGGCTTTCTGTGGGGAGATTGAGATGACACGGATGAGTGTCGAGAAGAACATGTTATGGACAAGTATTCGTACTTGATGGTGCAAAGGGACGCTTTGGATTTTATGTGCATGGGATGTATTTCGTATATTGCTGATGAGGTACTGTTAGTATTTACAAGTGACTGGCTCGAACCTGGCTTGTGATCATGCAATATGATTGATTTTTGCCGTAATGCTCCGTATTAAATGGAATGCTACGCTCTATGGGAATAAATGATGCGAATGCTATGATTATGCAAAAGAGACCGGTCCAGGATTCGGATCCCGCTGTTATGGAGATCTCTGGCTGATCTGCTTGGGAGGATATCCCAGTTGGGGAGATCATTTGATAGATCTGGTAAGATGTATGGCTTTGCTTGGGGAAATAGATCACTGATAGATCTATCCGGTAAGGAGAAAGTCCAGCTGGGGATGAAGAAGCTTCTGTCACTTTGTTGTGTGAGAATTTCAGGCATTTCCCTTCTGGGTAGAGGCTGGAACTCTGTGGGGAGATAGTTCTTCTGTCTCTGAGAGAGCTGGCACTCTGTTTGGGGAAGAAAAGATCACTAAACGATCTTCCTAGAGTCCTCTGTGGGGATCCCGGCTGGGGATGAGGAGGTTTTGACAACTCTGTTGGGAAAAAGCATTTCAGATGCTGCTTGGAGAGGATGTGCTGGGGAAGTGATGCTTGGCATGCCCCATGTTGCGTATTTGAATACCTGTAATCCTGTTAAGACAAAGAAATGCACAAGTATCCCGAGGTATCCCTTACCGGATTCCGTCATAGGAGTTAGATATTCCTGAGAGTAAATACATTTCCTGCAAGCATTAAGAATGGCACATTTGTTTTATGCAAATATTATATCGTGGATTATTGGACATTTTGCAAACGAAACAAAAATGTACGAAACGAGGTGTGACTGAAATCTGATTTTATTAATCTGGGTGCCCTGAATTGGCAAATACAGTCAAAGAAACAGATCCCATGGAATGAGGAGATTGTTACAAATTGAAAAAGTAAAAGTGCTGGCAATGTTGACGACGCTCCGGTGAGCCTCCTTTGCTATGACCTGTATGACCTTGACGTTCTTCTCATCTTGCTTTCTGAAGAAGGTTGATTCTGACCGATGCTTTATCCTTCCGAAACTTGTCGTGTTGTTGAGATACAGACGAATTCAAAATGCAGTTGTTCGCTTATTCCCTAATTTTGCGTGGATCGTCCTTTCGGGTTTTCAATCCACCGGGATACCCATTTTTGCCTGAGCTGTCCAATGCGGCTTTTCAACTCAGCGGGTGTACACATTTTTTTTTATTTTCCCTTATTTTTGCCTGAGTCTTTTATTCTGTTTTTGACTCGCCGGGATGCCCTATTTTTGCCTGAACTTACATTCTGTTTTAATGTTCAACGGGTCTTTTTATGCGAAGTATTTTTTAACTGCATCTGAATTCACAGGGGATAAGAAATCTTCACCATCCATAGTAGTGAGCATCAGTGCTCCACCAGAGAAAACCTTCTTTACTATGAACGGACCATCATAATTCGGAGTCCACTTGCCCCTGTGGTCTGTATGAGGAGGAAGGAGTCTTTTCAGCACAAGATCTCCTACTTGGTATTCCCGAAGTCTGACTTTCTGATCGAAGTCTTTCTTCATTCTTTTCTGATATAACTGCCCATGACAGATTGCAGCTAATCTCTTTTCTTCGATCAAATTCAGTTGATTGTACCGAGAACGGACTCATTCTGCTTAATTCAACTTTACATCCATCAGTACCCGTAAGGAGGGTAATTCAACTTCAACAGGTAGGACTTCCTCCATACCATACACAAGCTGATACTGTGTTGCCCCAATGGATATTTTGATTGAGGTACGATATCCATGCAAGGCAAATGGTAGCATTTCATGCCAGTCTTTGTAAGTAACTACCATCTTCTGCACAATCTTCTTAATGTTCTTGTTAGCTGCCTCAACAACACCATTCATCTTCGGCCTGTAAGGAGAAGAATTGTGATGTTGGATTTTGAAGTCCTAACACTGTTCTGCCATCATCTTGTTGTTCAAATTGGAACCATTATCAGTAATGATTTGCTCGGGTACTCCATATCGACAGATGATGTCTCTTTTCAGAAACCTGGCTACCACTTGTCTGGTGACATTTGCATACGAAGCTGCTTCGACCCATTTGGTGAAGTAATCAATGGCTACCAGGATAAATCTGTGGCCATTTGAAGCAGTCGGTTCGATCTTTCCAATCATGTCAATGCCCTACATGGCAAAGGGTCAAGGTGAAGACATCACATTCAAAGGATTTGGAAGCACATGCATTTTGTCTGCATAGATCTGGTATTTGTGGCACTTCCTGGCATAGGCACAACAGTCTGCATCCATTGTGATCCAGTAGTAACCTGATCGTAATAATTTCTTAGCCATTGCATGTCCTCCAGCATGGGTACCGAAAGATCCTTCATGCACCTCGTGCATTAGCAAGTCTGCCTCTTTCTTATCAACACATCTGAGTAGCACCATATTAAAGTTTCTCTTGTATAATGAACCATCAACATTAAGGAAGAAACTACCGGTCAGCCTTCTTAATGTCTTCTTATCATTGGATGATGCCCCAGGTGGGTATGTTTGATCCTCTAAGAAGCATTTGATGTCATGGAACCAAGGCTTGTCATCTTTAGCAATATCCACCGAGAATACGTACGTCGGTCGGTCTAGCCTGGATACAGAAATCCGAGGCACAAAATTGGCAGTCTGAACCTTGATCATGGAGGAAATGGTAGCTAAAGCATCTGCAAACTTATTCTCGTCTCGAGGGACATACTCAAGTTTGACTGTTGTGAAGAAAGACAATAACCTCCTCGTATAGTCACGGTATGGAATCAGATGCTCTTTGTGAGTGTACCATTTGCCGTTGGTCTGATTGATTACCAAAGTTGAATCTCCGAATACAGTTAACGTCTTGATCCTGAGGTCAATGGCTTCCTCAAGACCCATGATACAGGCTTCGTATTCAGCTTCATTGTTAGTGCATGCAAATGTGAGTTTTGCCGAGAAAGGCATATGAACTCCTTTAGGTGTAATGAGCACTGTACCAACTCCTCGACCATTCATATTAACAGCCCCATCAAACATCATTGTCCACTCTTCTTCTGGGTCAGGCCCTTCAGTGTGAACAGGCTCTTCATGATCTTTTGCTTTCAGAAACATGATGTCTTCATCAGGGAAGTCAAATCTCATTGGTTGGTAATCATCAATGGGTTGCTGATCAGTGATCTTTATTCGTATTTTTCAAGACGTTTTCGTTGTTCTTTTCGTATGCTTTCGGTTGTTTGATGTGTTTATTTCACGTTTTCATCGTAGTTTTCTTATTTTAGCATGCAAGTCTGGTTTTAGTCTTTTTATCAATTTTTACCTTTGGTATGTGTTATTTGGTTGTTTTGTTGATGTGTTTTCAGGTCTTCATCTAGTTGGTTTTTCGAAGCCTTCGCAAAGATGATCCGAGTGTTGAAAAACCAACAAAATAGAGATATCAGAAGCACAACATGGGTGCCCGTGCCATACAACACGGCCCGTGTTGTGAAGGCCTTTGAAGAGGAATTTCTTGGGTTGAAAAGAATCAAATCAGAAGCATGACACGGGTGCCCGTGTTGCACAACACGGCCCGTGTCATGGCCTCTGAAGGAGCTGAGAATTTGAGGAGAGTCAGTAGCATGACACGGGTGCCCGTGTTGCACAACACGGCCCGTGTCGTGGCAACCAGAAACAGAAATTCTGCTATTTTAATGATGCTGACTGATATTTTCGGAGGACAATCTGGACATTTCACTGAGTATTTTGAAGACTGATATATTAGATGATTAAGACTTAGACCAGGACTTTGGTGTGGTGGGATTTGGGAAATTTGACGATAGATAGAGATTAAAGTGGATATCGAAGGAGAAGAAGGATTAATCAAGAGCGGAAGCAATTGACGATCCTACCGATCCAACGTTGATTGTAATGTCTCTATATCATTATTCAGTTTTTATTTTTGTTATGAACATGAGTGGCTAAACCCCCCAATGCCAGGGGGTGTCCCTGATTTGCTTATTGTAATGACTTTTTGAATTCTTAATCTATGAGATTATGTGTTTAAACCATTTTCTTTATTTTATGCAACGTTCATAATGCTTTATCTTTTTGGAAAATTTGATAATTGATCGTAGTTAGGGTTTGGTCTGACCAACCATCCTAACTTTGTTGCGTAATTTTTATCACGGTAGATATTACCGAGGAATTGGAATACCCTGTGAAAACCATTTTTATGTCAGAATTATTGCTTGATATTCTTCTTTGGCCATTGAGGAATTAGGGTCGAGGAAGAATACCAAAGGTTTTTCTCTAAAGGAATTTTAGAAAAACAATCTTGAACATAGGAACGATAAGGTTTGAAGCATGTCTCTTTAGAGTCGAGAAATTATAAAGTCATTGCATTGCAAATTATACACCGTCCCTGACATTATTCTCATATCCGTGCAACCTCTATTCTTTGTTTACATTTTAGTATTCTAATTCTATTTTATCTCAAAACAAACTATCAACCAAAACTTTTGTTCAATTGAAATCTATTCAGAAAAACTTATTTCGGTACGCAGTCCTCGAGATCGATATTCGGGATAACTCCCTTTTGTTACTACATCGGTAAAAATAGTACACTTGCTAATTTTCCGATCAGTTGCTTAGCTAGATAGTCAGACAGTACACTGCCCTTGATGGCCTTTTGAGATGTGTATTGAATGTCATATTCTGTCAGAATCATTTGCCATTTTGCAACCCTTCCGGTAAGTGTTGGCTTCTCAAATATGTACTTGACTGGATCCATTTTTGAGATCAACAAAGTAGTGTGAGTCAACATATATTGTCTCAGTCGGCGAGCAGCCCACGCTAAAGCACAACAAGTTTTCTCGAGCAGTGAATAACGTTGTTCACAGTCGGTAAAATTTTTGCTTAGGTAGTATATTGCATACTCTTTTCGACCAGACTCGTCATGCTGGCCCAACACACACCCCATTGATCCTTCTAATACTGTCAGGTACATTATTATAGGTCTTCCTTCAACTGGAGGCATAAGAATTGGAGGTTCTTGTAAGTACTCCTTGATTTTGTCAAAAGCCTTTTGACAATCTTCGTTCCACCTGGCCGTTTTCTCCTTTCTTAACAATTTGAACAGGGGCTCACAGGTTGCGGTGAGGTGAGATATGAACCTTGATATGTAGTTCAATCTACCTAAGAACCCCTGAACTTCTTTTTCAGTCCTAGGTGCAGGCATCTCTTGAATGGCTTTGACTTTGTCAGGGTCAACTTCAATTCCTTTCTCACTTACGATAAATCCCAACAACTTACTGGAATGTACCCCGAATGTGCATTTGTTGGGGCTTAGTTTCAATTTGTACTTTCTCAGACGCTTGAACAACTTCAGCAGATTTACCAGATGGTCTTCTTCAGTGAGGGACTTGGCAATCATGTCATCCACGTAGCATTCAATTTCTTTGTGGATCATGTCATGGAATAAGGTTACCATAGCCCGTTGATAAGTAGCACCGACATTCTTCAATCCAAAAGGCATTACCTTGTAACAAAAAGTGCCCCAAGGTGTAATGAAGGTAGTCTTTTCCATATCTTCGGGTGACATTCTGATATGATTATACCCTGAAAAACCATCCATGAAGGAAAACACCGAGAATTGAGTTGTGTTATCGACCAATACATCAATGTGAGGTAAAGGGAAATCATCCTTCGGGCTAGCTCTGTTCAGATCCCGGTAATCCACACACATCCGTACTTTGCCATCTTTCTTAGGCACTGGTACAATATTAGCAACCCACGGCGGGTAACTAGTTACAGCAAGGAAACCGACGTCCCATTGTTTTTGTACCTCTTCTATAATCTTCATTGCCATATCCGTACGAGTACGACGTGGCTTCTGCTTCACTGGAGGACAATCTTCTTTCAAAGGCAACTTGTGCATAACAATGTCAGTATCCAGACCGGGCATGTCTTGATATGACCAAGCAAAGACGTCGACGTACTCTCGAAGCATGTCAATAAGTTGTTCCTTCACTGAATCTTGCAGACCGGCCCCAATCTTCACTTCTTTTAAGTCTTCTTCGGTACCAAGATTAACTGTTTCGACCTCCTCCTGATGAGGAGTGATCACCTTCTCTTCTTGCCTCAACAACCTGGCTAACTCTTTAGGTAACTCATAGTCTTCTTCAACCCCTTCATCAGCTTGATTAATTGGATTGTCGAAGTCATACAAGGTCATAGCAGTGATGTAGTCGGTGCAATCTGGAGGATAATCTCTGCAAAGGTTGAGATTCGTTCGTTTTAGTGATCAGTTTTAATCTTGTTTAGAAAAAGTGAAAATGAAGTTGTTTATTTTGAAAACATTGCCATTTTATTGTTTTAAACAAAAGTGAAAAATGAAAATACAGTGAGCGAAAAAAAAGACTCGTTTGCAAAAGATGTCCGATATTCATTGATTAATCATTTGCACAAAATTACAATATGGCCCTATTACAAAATGAGTCCTGACACCTTAGGCAAGATGCAGGACTTGATGCATGCTAAAAAGACAGGAAATAATAATTACTCTGCAGGAGTAACCCTTATAATTTCCTGGGAAGACCAGTTAAGGACTTGGTTCCCCGGGATCCTTGGACGTATCCAGCTCTCCAGGTTGCGGTCGCTTTCCGCCTCGTCTTCCAGATTATTAACAACATCTGGGATGAGCATCCCCCTACTGACAAATTTGGGCTCCTTGTCGCTCCCACCAAAATGAGGCCAGGTCAAATGGGGTAGAGACGCGAACGGTCGGCGAAAGAAGGATGAGAACACACAAGAGTGAACTCACAAGAAAAGAAAAGAGTCGCCAGCTAGGCATTTTTATCCCGGAGGAAAGGCAATGCTGCATAGACCTAGAAAGATATGGATAAGACGGTCGCGAACCAGAGAGACTGAGAAAGGGTGTTGGTTACAACCTGGGAAGGTATTAGCACCCAGATTGTCCGCCGTACTCGACGAGATCCACGCTTAAAAGATTTGTGTTTTAAAGGGGTAGTGTCAGTGCAATTTGTGTATCAAAACTGGAAAGAATGCAAGTGTCAGTGTAAAAGAAGTGTGAGGTGTGATATGTGGAGTGTCAGTGTAATAACAAGAATGAAATGCTCAAGATCATGAGGCTAAATAATAAAGCTGGAAAGAGGGGGAATATACAGAGACTTTTGTTCGATAACTGTTAAGTTATGCCTACGTATCCTCTCGTGCAATGAGGAAGTCAGAACACCGTAGTTCGACCCAAAGATACTGCAAGATGAATTGACTTTTGAACTGCTTACTTGCCTATGCACAAGTGTGTGACCTGTCTGGCTTAAGTGCAAATTGTCTTGCATTAGACGGAAGAAGCAAGTTCTCGTTTGTGAGTGAAGGTGATGAGAAAAGAATCCCGAAGGAGACGATTATTGTTTGTTTTTGGGTTTTCAGTCTTTTATTGCTTTTGAAGTTTGTCATAAATTAATGAGCTTAAGCCTAAACTAATAGGTTAGTAAACTCATCACATCGTCCCTCTGATTAGGGGTAATGAGTATACCTTAAGTGTGAAGTCAGCACCTCACACTTAATCACCTTTTGATGTAGGATTAAGATCATTAACCTACTTGTTATTATTTAGGTGTTTTTGTGGTTTTTTGTTTAGTGTTGAGTAATGAGATTAAGCCATAATCAGGGATTAAACAGACTCATTACACCATCCTAATAGAAGGATAATAGATGAGAATGTTTAAGCTGAGGAAGACTCCTCATCTTAATCCATGATTAGGGATTAAACTCATGACAAAACAAAGCCTTTATTAGACGGATTTTAGTTAATTTAAGATGAAGAAGTGAGTTTTATGATTTGTAATACAACTTGAGGGGGACTTGTCCATTAACACTAGGGTTAGTCCTTCTTAACCAGTTAAGGAAGAATTAGAACCCTAATGCAAGGCCCAAGTTACAAGCTTGATGTCTTGATGATTATTAAGTGAATTGATTAAAGGATTTAAACACATTAAGGGTTTAACACTTAGGATTAAAGTTATACACTCCATCCTAATAGAAGGATGCAGGCATAAGCTTAATCACAAAGCCTTAAAGCCTTTAGGGTTTAGTCCCTGATTGTGAGATGAGAAGAGAAGACTCAAGGAGACACGAAGGTAGAATCTAGTGGGGGGGGCTAATCAAACCCTAATTATTATCATTCTTGGTCATCCCTAGGGTTTATGAGGTTTAAAAATGAATATTCAAAGAACCACCAAGGAGGGAAGCAGATGAAAGGAACAAAGAGAAGCAAAACAACTTGCTTCACTTAAGAAGTCAAGTTGCTTGAAGAAAGAAGGTAAGATGAACAAGAATGAGAAAGCTCAATCCAATACACATACAAAAATGCATCAATGATGCATAAGAGAGATGAGAAGAGATTGTGAGAAGTGAAGGCAAATTCACTTCTCAAAGTAACTTACCACCTGAAAAGTTAGTGAAAGAAATGAAATGCAATGCAAATGAGATGCAATGTCATGATGCAAGACAAAGTCAGAAGCAAATACATGATGTTAATGATGCTAAGAGATGATGCAAACATGAAACAAGGCATGAGGATGATCACACAAACATATGGAATGCGAAAGAAACATACTTAGGACCATGAACATACATGAAAAGTTATGAAATGCAAATGACATACAATATGGCAAATGGAAGATGCAATGATCAAACATGATTCTAATATGTCCTAATATGTATTATGAATCAAATGGAAGCACAAAATGTCATGTCAGGTCATGGTATGCAAGCAAATGGAGGATGGATGCAAAGGAAAGCATGAATTAGGGTTTATGATCAACACACAAAACAAAATTCAAAACCAGAAGCAAACATCATGATAAAAATTGGAAAAACCATTCAAAGGAACCCTAAACCTATACAAACTCACTGCCCAAAGGAGAGGATCCAATTCTTAACCTAGTATAAGTTATGAATTTCCTAAGTTGGCTAGGGTTTTAAGGTACCTTGTCAAGAAAAATGCAAAACAAATAGGAAATGCAAGATCAATTCATGCCAATTTGATCCTATAAACTACATGCTATACTAGATTCAATGCAAAAAGAATCATTCTCCAACTCTTAAAGGCTAGGCAGAAATGAATTTTTGAAGATTGAATCAAAATAATGCCTTGAAATGAAATTAATTCCATTGAAAATTGTCAAAAGGCATCAAGAACAAAAAAGAAATTTAGTTTGAAAGTTGGACAATGTTTCTAAATGATTTTATATGTCTCATGAATTTTTTTGTGATTTTTAAATACCTAAAAGTATTTTTAATTAATTAATTTTCATTAATCAATTAAAAATAAACTTTTAAATGATTTAAAAATAATTTTTAATGCAAAAAATAAAAATAAAAATATTTTTGGTTTCTGAAAATTAATAAAGGGTTTGATAAAAATTTTCAGAATTTTTTGATGATTTTTACTATTTTTAAATAAATGAGCAAAACAAATGAAATAAAATGAAAATAAAATTGAATAAAATGAAAAGTATGTTGATCCAGTGGCCAGGATTCAAACTCAGGGTGGAGGGAAAGACTGCGTGCGCTCATGGACGGTTGAGATTGCTTCTGGAAAATTTGAATTTAAACCTAATTAACTAAACTAATTAAATTGAATTAGGGTTTGATGACAAATCTGGACCACACACGCGCGCGGGAGATTGACTCAGTCAACCAGATCTACGACCAATATTCAAACTGAGCCCTAATCCTCATTAATGCTCTAATCACTTTCAGGTGGCCGGAGAAGACTTCCGGTCGTCTTCTCCGGCCAGACCCTCACCTGAAAGTTGCTAACTTCCTCTCCAGGTCTCTAAAACCTCATCTCTCTGCCCATAATCCATCCCCACACATCATACAACACGAATCAACAAACAAAATGCATTTATTTTTCGTATCCAATGTGAATCGAATTAAAAGGGGTTTAGGTCAAAAAATTTCAGAAGAAGCATACATACTCAAAACTCAACCATTTGCAAAACTAAACATATCAGCATGATCAACACATCATATAGATTCATCTAAGAACTTAAAAATGCATTTCTGGAAAAAAAAAGTTCTTGAGCTCACCTGAAATGGAACTTTCAATCCAGGAGCTTTCTGGCTGGCCCTTTGATCCAAAACGCTTCTAATGAACCTCCTGAGAAGCTTGCAATGTTTGGTTGGAGTTTAAAATGGCTGGTTTGTGAGATTGAGCAGGTTCTGTTCAGTGAAGGGAAGAAATCGTGTTTTGATTTCAGGAGGTTTTAGGGCAAAGTGAGGGCAGGGAAATGATCAGTAGAGTGTGCTGAGATGTTTTGTGAAGTTTGTTTGAATATTTGATGCTTGTGGAGTGTGTTTCGAAGGAAGTTGCATATGAAGCATAAACTTGGAACTATGGCTTATGATCTGTTTCAGGCTTGTGTGTGTGGTGTGTTATGTTGGCTTTGGTCCATGTATCAAGTGGTGATAGGTCAGAGAGTTGTTGGTGGCCTATGGTGATTAGTATGGGCAAGTTGCCACAATGTCAAACTTTGTGTAAGAGAGGTATGGGAAATGGTACAACTTGCTTTTTGGCTTGCTTTGGCTCAGCTTGAATCAAGGAAAGCTATGGAAAAGGTCTAGAGACAATGCAGCAAGTGGTTTGTGGTTTGTGATAGGTTTTGCAATTTTCACAAAGTTTTGTTCCTTTGGAAATTCTTGAGATTCAAGGCACCAAAATGCAATATTCTTTGGCCCATTCTGATCTTTAGAGGTCATGTGATCATGTTGTGAAGAGTTTGTACACTTTTGAAGCCTTTAGAACACTTGATCATACCATTTTGCAAAATGCCTCTTTGGTAGAAAACTTCAAATTATGTGATTTTTCCCAACTTTGACAAGCCATAACTTTTGATCAAAAATGAATTAGGTCATGTTCTTGTACTTTTTGAGAAGGTAATGATTCATTCTACAACTTTCATGACCAAAGTTTTCCCATTTGAAGCATTTTTGAATCAAAAAGCAAGGGTTGAAAAAGTTTCCCAAAATGGCAATTTTCATTATAAGTCAACTTTCCCAAAAAGTCAACTTTGCAAATGGCTTGAAATTCTTCAATTTTGTGAACTTCTAACATCTTCTATGATCAGATAAAGATCATACATAATCAAAATGATGAAGGACACCCTTTGGTTGGGTCATTGGGGGTCTCAGATACCCTGATTTTGCACTGACTTGCTCAAAAAGTCAACTCTTGATCAGATGACTTCCCCATTGAATTTCTTCATGAAAATTGATATAAATGGTCCCTATACCATATAGAGACTAATAGAAACAAGAATGACCAAAAAAATTGGAGTTATGGCCTTTGAAACCAAAACCCTAATTCTAGGTCATTTGTGTAGTCAAACCTGGCTCTGCTTCCATGCCAATCTCAGTTCTTGTGATTTTT
Organism: Lathyrus aphaca; assembly: GCA_963966055.1. NCBI lineage: Eukaryota > Viridiplantae > Streptophyta > Magnoliopsida > Fabales > Fabaceae > Lathyrus > Lathyrus aphaca. The sequence goes on from OZ014523.1 coordinate 172,129,698, forward strand.
TGACATTCTTGAATTTGAGAGGATATAACATGATGCTTGAACATATATGGACCCCTTTGAAGTGATTGATGACCTTAGGAGTGGTTCAAGTGGCTCTTGGATTGCTCAGATCACAAACCCTAGATGCAGATGACTTAGAAACAATGCAATGAATCACAAATGTGATATGAGATGCTATGATTGAACTTATGTATATGAGGATATCACAAGCCATGGTGTGAAGGGGTGAGGGAAAATTTGGGGTGTTTACAGCTGCCCCTATTCAAACATGAGTTAGTGGTGCAGGATGTAAGCAACGGCTTATCAGGCAAACAAGATAACTTGTGGTTGAATACTAAAGACAATCCAAAATTTGCACTCACAGAATGAAGAAGAAAAGGGATATAGATTGTAAAAGAAAATAAAGTATATTGTAAAGTGCAGGCGTCGGAGGACGACCGTCGAGCAGAGGACGACTGCTGGGGAAAGAGCAATGACGGGGACGGCCGACATGCTGGGGAAAATACGAGAAGTAAAGCAATGACGGGGACGGCCGACAAGCCGGGGATATAAGGGATTATGGGTAAAAATAAATGATGAGGTACGGTCATCAGGTTCATAAAGTAATGTAAACAACGACGGAGACGACCATCGGGCTGAACTGATGAAGGAAGATCATCAGGAAAAGGAAAAGGGACCACGACGGGGACGGCCATCGGGTTAAAGAATAAATGAAATAATGATGAGGGACGATCATCAAAGGTCAATGACGATCACCTGGAAAAGGAAAAGGGACCACGACGGGGACGGAAATCGGGTTAAAGAATAATTGAAATAATGATGAGGGACGGTCATCAAAGGTGAAGGACGATCACCTAGCAGGGGACGGCTGCTCTGTTGGGGATAAGATGAGGGACGATCATCTAAGGTGAAGGACAATCACCTGGCAGGGTACGGCTGCCGAAAGTATCGCGGCATAGGACGAATGCCGGATAAAAGGTCGACGATGGGGACGGCCATCGGATGAGCATGATGAAGGATGATCATCAAGAGGTGAAGGACGATCACCTAGAAGGGGACGGCTGCTCTCAAGGTTTATCATGACATAGGACGAATGTCATATAACAAGATCAACGATGGGGACGACCATCGGATGAGCATGATGAAGGACGATCATCAAGAGGTGAAGGACGATCACCTAGCAGGGTACGGCTGCTCTCGGGGATAAGATGAGGGACGGTCATCTAAGGTGAAGGACGATCACCTGGCAGGGTACGGCTGCCGAAAGTATCGCGACATAGGACGAATGTCGGATAGAAAAAGGTTGCTTTGCTGGCGACCTACTGGGGAATAGTAAACACGGACGAGTGCTTACATCCAAGAAATAAAAGGTATAAGTGTTTTGATGTTGTGTATAGATTAAAGATGCGGACGAGCATCCTTAAGACTACGATACGGACGAGTATCGGGTAGAAACAAATACTGACACGCGTTCAGAGATGATGATATGGACGAGTATCAACTGGTTAACAAGGAACACGGACGAGTGTTGATTCTGAGGGGACTCTTCTGGGGAATAGTAGACACAGACGAGTGTCTAAATTCAAGAAGTCATGAGTGTTTGACACGTGTATAGATTAAAGATGCGGACGAGCGTCCTTAAGACTACGATACGGACGAGTATCGGGTAGAAACAAACGCTTGACACATGTTCTGAGATGATGATACAGACGAGTACCAACGGGTTAACAAAGAACACGGACGAGTGTCGGATCTGAGGGGATTTTGAGTGGTATATACAAGATACAGACGAGCATCTGTATGAGTGAAATAAGTATAAGTATGAGTAATATAAACAAGTATATGGTTTACAAAAATGTTTAGGCAACTATGCTGGGGAAAGCGACACGGACGGGTGTCAGGGAATTTGTATAAAGATGTATCTGTGAGTGCAAAGGGGACGATTTGGCTTTCTGCTGGGATATGACATGGACGGGTGTCAGGAAGTATCCGTGATATGTATAAGTGTTTGTTTGTAAAGAAAGCTCGGGCGACTTTACTGGGGAATGATGACACAGACGGGTGCCAAAAGGAGTGTGTATATGGTATTTGAGAGTGTAAGGCAAATGCTTTTAGCTTTAGTTCTCCGCTGGGGATATGACACGGACGGGTTTCAAGAAGTATCTGTATCTTTTAGGGAAGGTTCCTTGGCTCTCCGCCGGGGAATCTGGGGAGTTTCTCTGTATATCTTTGATGGATTGTCAGTATTTACAAGTGTTTGATTCAGAACATGGCTTAAGTTCATGCAATATGTTTGATTTTTGCCGTAATGCTCCGTATTAGACGGAATGCTACGCTTTGTGGGAGAATATGATGCTAATGCCCTGATTATGCACAGATACCGATCCCGGATTTGGATCCCGTTGCTATGAAGATCGCTGGTCGATCTGCTTGAAGTGAACATCCCACCTGGGGATGAAGTTACTGGTAGATCTGATATATGGGACTTTGCTTGGGGAAATAGGTCACTGATAGACCCATCTTTGGGAATGAGGGACCCATCTGGGGTTTGTTGAAGTTTTCTTCACTCTATTGTGGGATCTTCAGACGGTGCTCTTCTGGATAGAGGCTGAAGCTCTGTGGGGAGATGGTTCCCTGGCTTTTGTACTTGGCTGAAGAGGAAGTAAATGGCAACTTGGCTGGGAAGAGATAATGAATGGCAACTCAGCTGGGGAGGAAGCACCTACGGTGCTAAGACTGAGTGGATAATAATTTGTCGGCTTGCTGGGATGAAGCTTTCATGCCCCATGCTGTGCTTTGAATACCTGCAATCCTGAAAAGACAGAGAAATGCACAAGTAATCCCGAGGTATCCGTTACTGGATTCCGTCATAGGAGTTTAGACACCCCCGGGAGTAAGTATATTTCCTGCAAGCACGTGTTTTTAAGGGAAACATCTGTATTTATGCAATCAGTATCTTAAGGACATCGGACATTTTGCAAATGAAAATAAAATGTGCGAGACGAAATGTGACTGAAAATATGATTTTATTAATTCATGTGCCCTGAATTGGCAAGATACAGTCAGAGAAACAACCCCCCCCCCGAAATGAGGAGATTGTTACAAATTGAGAAACAAAAGGTAATGGCAATGTTGATGACGCTTCAGGGAGCTTCCCTTTGTACGACTCGTATGACTTTTGACATTCTTCTCGTCTTGCTTTCTGAAGTAGGCTGATTCTGACCGGCGCTTGATCCTTTTGAAGCTTACCAAGTTGTGAGTGATACAGATAAATTCAGAATGCAGTTGTTCGCTTATTCCCTTATTTTGCATGAATCGCCCTTTCGGGTTTTCGATCCATCGGGATACCCATTTTTGCCTGAGTTGTCCAATGCGGATTTTCAACTCAGCGGGTGTACATTTTTTTTGTTTATTTCCCTTATTTTTTCCCGAGTCTTTTATTCTGTTTTTGACTCGCCAGGATGCCCTATTTTTGCCTGGACTTACATTCTGTTTTTATGTCCAGCGGGTCATTTTATGCGAAGTATTTTTTAACTGCATCTGAATTCACAGGAGACAGGAAGTCTTCACCATCCATAGTACTGAGCATGAGTGCCCCACCGGAGAAAACTTTCTTTACTACGAATGGTCCTTCGTAGTTCGGAGTCCATTTGCCCCTGTGGTCTATATGAGGAGGGAGGAGTCTTTTCAGCACAAGATCCCCTACTTGGTATTCTCGGAGCCTGAATTTCTAATCGAAGGCTTTCTTCATTCTCTTCTAATATAACTGCCCATGACAGATTGCAGCCAATCTCTTCTCTTCAATCAGACTCAGTTGTTCGTATCGGGATCGGACCCACTCTGCTTCGTTCAGCTTAACATCCATTAATACCGGTAGGGAAGGTAATTCAATTTCAACAGGTAGGACTGCCTCCATACCATACACAAGTTGATACGGTGTTACCCCAGTGGATGTTCTGATTGACGTACGGTACCCATGCAAGGCAAACGGTAGCATTTCATGCCAGTCTTTGTAGGTGACTACCATCTTTTGCACAATCTTCTTGATATTCTTCTTAGCTGCCTCAACAGCGCCATTCATCTTTGGCCTGTAAGGAGAAGAATTGTGGTGTTGGATCTTGAAGTCCCGACATAGTTCTGCCATCATTTTGTTGTTTAGATTGGAACCATTATCAGTAATGATTCGCTCGGGCACTCCATACCGACAGATGATATCCCTCTTCAGGAATCTGGCTACCACTTGCCTGGTAACATTTGCATAGGAAGCTGCTTCAACCCACTTGGTAAAATAGTCGATGGCTACCAGGATGAATATGTGGCCGTTTGAAGCAGTCGATTCAATCTTTCCAATCATATCAATGCCCCACATGGCAAAGGGCTAGGGTGAAGACATCATATTCAGAGGGTTGGGAAGCACATGCACCTTATCCGCATAAATCTGGCATTTATGACACTTTCTGGCGTAGGCACAACAGTCGGCGTCCATTGTGATCCAGTAATAACCTGATCTTAGCAATTTCTTGGCCATGGTATGTCCTCCTGCATGGGTACCAAAGGATCCTTCGTGCACTTCATGCATCAACAGGTCTGCTTCTGTTCTATCGACACATCTGAGGAGTACCATATCAAAGTTCCTCTTGTACAGGGAACCATCAGTGTTCAAGAAGAAACTACCAGCTAGCCTTCTTAGAGTCTTCTTATCATTGGAAGATGCCCCAGGTGGGTATGTTTGATCCTCCAAGAAGCACTTAATGTCATGGAACCACGGCTTATCATCCTTAACAACATCTGCTGAGAATACATATGCTGGTCTGTCAAGTCTGGACATTGAAATCCGAGGCACAAAATTGGCAGCCTGAACTTTGATCATGGATGAAATGGTAGCCAGAGAATCCGCAAACTGATTCTCGTCCCGAGGGATATACTCAAGCTTGACCGTTGTAAAGAAAGTCAATAACCTCCTTGTATAATCCCTGTAAGGTATCAGATGATCCTGGTGTGTGTACCATGTTCCATTGGTTTGATTAATTACCAGAGCTGAATCTCCGAATACAGTTAACGTTTTGATCCTGAGGTCAATGGCTTCCTCAAGACCCATGATGCAAGCTTCGTATTCAGCTTCGTTGTTAGTGCAGTTAAAGGTGAGTTTTTCCGAGAAAGGCAGGTGAACTCCTTTAGGTGTAATGAGTACTGCACCAACACCACGACCATTCATATTAACAGCCCCATCAAACATCATAGTCCATTCTTCTTCTGGGTCAGGCCCTTCAGTGTGAACAGACTCTTCATGATCTTTTGCTTTAATGAACATGATGTCTTCATCAGGGAAGTCAAATCTCATAGGCTGGTAGTCATTAATGGGTTGCTCAGCAAGATAATCAGACAATACACTGCCCTTGATGGCTTTCTGAGATGTGTACTGAATGTCATATTCTGTGAGGATCATTTGCCATCTTGCAACCCGTCCGGTAAGTGCTGGCTTCTCAAAAATGTACTTAACTGGATCCATTTTGGAGATCAATAAAGTAGTGTGGGTCAACATATACTGTCTCAGTCGGCGAGCAGCCCACGCTAAAGCACAACAAGTTTTCTCGAGCAGTGAATAACGTTGTTCATAGTCGGTAAACTTTTTGCTCAGGTAGTATATTGCATACTCTTTTCGACCAGACTCGTCATGCTGGCCCAGCACACACCCCATTGACTCTTCTAATGCTGTCAAGTACATGATTAGAGGTCTTCCTTCAACTGGAAGCATAAGGATTGGAGGTTCTTGCAAGTACTCCTTGATTTTGTCAAAATCCCTCTAGCAGTCTTCGTTCCACCTGACCGTTTGTTCCTTTCTCAACAGCTTGAACAAGGGTTCACAGGTTGCTGTAAGGTGAGATATGAACCTTGAAATGTAGTTCAATCTACCTAGAAACCCTCGAACTTCTTTCTCAGTTTTCGGTGCAGGAATTTCTTGAATGGCTTTAACTTTATCAGGGTCAACTTCAATCCCTTTCTCACTTACAATAAATCCCAGCAGCTTACCCGATCTTACCCCGAATGTGCACTTGTTGGGGTTCAATTTCAGTTGGTACTTCCTCAGACGCTTGAATCACTTCAACAGATTTACCAGGTGGTCTTCCTCTGTGAGGGACTTGGCAATCATGTCATCCACATAACATTCAATTTCTTTATGGATCATATCGTGGAATAGTGTTACCATAGCCCGTTGATAAGTTGCACCAGCATTCTTCAGTCCGAATGGCATCACCTTGTAACAGAACGTGCCCCAGGGTGTGATGAAAGTTGTCTTCTCCATGTCTTCAGGTGACATCTTGATCTGATTGTATCCTGAAAATCCGTCCATGAAGGAGAACACCGAGAACTGAGCCGTATTATCCACCAATACATCAATGTGAGGTAAAGGGAAGTCATCTTTCGGGCTGGCTCTGTTCAGATCCCAGTAGTCTACACACATCCTTACCTTGCCGTCTTTCTTAGGCACAGGTACAATATTAGCAACCCACGGCGGATAGCTAGTCACAGCAAGGAACCCGGCGTCCCACTGCTTTTGTACCTCTTCTTTGATCTTCATTGCCATATCTGGGCGAGTACGGCGCAGTTTCTGTTTAACCGCTGGACAATCTTCCCTTAAAGGCAGCTTGTGCATAACAATATCGGTGTCCAACCCTGGCATATCCTGATAAGACCAAGCAAACACATCCACATATTCACGAAGCAGGTCAATCAATTGTTCTTTCACTGAGTCTTGTAAGTAGGCCCCGATCTTAACCTCTTTCACATCTTCATCCGTACCAAGATTAATCGTTTCGACCACCTCCTGATGAGGAGCGATAACCTTCTCCTCTTGCCTTAACAACCTGGCTAGCTCTTCAGGAAGCTCATAATCTTCTTCAACCCCTTCATCAGCTTGATTGATTGGATTGTCAAAGTCATACGAAGCCATAGCTGTGCTGTTGTCGGTGCAGTCTGAAAGGCACTCTCTGCAAGGGTTTAGATTGTTCATTTTAGTGATTGATTTTAATCTTTTTTTAGAAAAAGTGAAATGAAGTTATCATTTTGAAAACACTGCCATTTTATTTTTGTACAAAAAGAAAAATGAAAAACAGTGAGAAGAAAAGAAAAAGACTCATTTGCAAAAGATGTCTGATATTCATTGATTGATCTGTTTGCACAAAAATTACAAAGATGGCCCGATTACAAAATGAGTCTTGTCATCTTGGGCAAGATGCAAGACTTGATGCATGCTTAAAATATACAGGAAATAATAATTACTCTGCAGGAGTAACCCTTATAATTTCCTGGGAAGACCAGTTTGAGATATGGCTCCCCGGGATCCTTGGACGTATCCAGCTCTCCAGGTTGCGCTCATATTCCGACTCATCTTCCAAGTTGTTCACTGCATCCGGGGTGAGCATCACCCCACTGACAAAATTGGGCTTCTTAGCAGCCTCTGATTGATCTTGTTGAGTTGGTTTGTAACCCAACCCAAATCTTTCCTCCTTCTTCTCCACTGGTAGCAGCTTGCCCCAGCCTTGGGCAGTCCCCTCTTCAACAACCTTCCTGGCTTGCTGATAAGACGTCATGGAGGTTCCCAGTACAGCAAATGCTTCATTTATGTTCAGGGCCTCAAATCCCTGGATCATGGTTTCATGGATTTCTCCATCCATCTCAATATACTTGTATGTAGCCAGATGGCTAACAAAGATATCTTCTTCACCACAGATGGTGATGATCTGGCCTTCCCACTCGAATTTCAGCTTCTGGTGAAGGGTAGACGTAACTGCGCCAGCGGCATGGATCCAAGGTCTACCCAACAAACAGCTGTAGGCCGGCTGAATGTCCATCACATAGAAGGTAATTTTAAAAGTCTGCGGGCCAATCATCACAGGCAGATCAATCTCCCCTAGCACTGATCTTTTAGAGCCATCAAAAGCTCTCACCACCAAATTACTTGGACGCAGTGCGAAGCCATCATACTCCAGCTTCACTAAGGCTTTCTTTGGTAGAACATTGAGTGAAGACCTAGTATCCACCAGTACGTGAGATAGGACAGCACCCTTGCATTCTAGAGTGATATGTAAAGCCTTGTTGTGGTTACGCCCCTCAGTTGTTAAGTCAGCGTTGGTAAAACCCAGTCCATGACTGGTGTTGACATTTGCCACCACGGTTTCCAGCTGATTAACAGTGATCTCCTCTGGCACGTATGCTGTGTGCAAGACTTTCAGTAATTCATTCCTGTGAGCTTCAGAACACATCAGCAGGGATAATATGGAGATCTTGGAGGGAGTTTGATGAAGCTGATCCACCACCTTGTAATCACTTCTTTTTATAATCCTCATAAACTCGTGTACATCTTGCTTAAAAGACGTCTTCTGAGTTTCTTTGACAGTTTGCTCTTCAACTACCACACCCTTTCCTTTTGCTTTTGCAGCGGCTTCTGCTTCAGCATTAGGTCTTTGCAATTGTGAGGCAAAAAGGCGTCCGCTTCTGGTGAAGCCTCCGCCTCCCCCAACATTATCAATTTGTGGAGAAGAGGTTGAAGAATCCAAGGTGATTTTCTCCCCGTTGCAATAAAGGTCAGAGCCATAATGCCAAGGGATGGCATTACTGCTTTCATATGGAACTGGTCCAGGTATCGTGATGGTAACTGGACTGACTGCAGCAGAGGAGGGTACTGAAATGGTGTGCGGATCGTAGTAGATGGTGACTGGTGACCTGGCAGGAGATGCCACTGTTTGTTGTTGAAAGTTTTTGTTTGGAAGAACATATGATGGATCATAATAAATAGTGACTGCTGAAATATCTGTTGGCGTTGTAGAAGATTCTGTTGAATGAATGGGTGTTGATGTTGTAGAAGAGATGTTCGTTGACGTCTGATTTGTTAAAGTGATGGATGGAGCCATTTTTGATGATATTGATGAATTTGTTGGAATGATTGTTGTTGCAGTTGTAGAAGAGTCAAGAATTGTTGTTAGAGGGATTGTTGGATTTGCAGGTACTGATGTTGTGATCTGAAGGATACCACTTTTGATAAGATCATCTATGCCGCTTCTCAAGTTATCACACCCGTTGACCGAAATGTTGCAATAACCACAACTGAGCTCACACCCGGGGAACATCTGGCATTCTAGGAGCTGAGCTTTAATTTCTACCAGAGGTGTCCGAATCTGCCCAACACTGGTGATTAAGAAAGACGGCTTATCTTCCTCAATAGCATTAATTCTTGGTCCTCCATGATTGGGCATGGGATTCTTGTTGACATTTGGCGGGGGTGCAAAGTTGAGGGCCTTGGAATCCACCAGATCTTGTACCTTCATTTGTAAAGCCCTGCATTTCTCTGTACTGTGGCCAGGTGCATTTGAATGAAAAGCACACCAGGCATTGACATCATAGTTTCTTGGAAGACTGGCAGGATCTGGAGGTGCCAATGTCCTTAATTCAACCAGGTTGAGTTTCAGGAGTTGTGGCAATAAAGCGGTATAAGGCATAGGGATAGGGTCAATCACCCTATTTGCCTGTGATGGTCTTTGTTGGAAGGGTCTTTGCTGTTGATTGCTGTTGTTGTTGTTGTAGTTTCTCTGAGGCGGATACTGAACTTGCTGCTGATAGTGTGGCTGTTGTGGTGGTTGATATGCTGGTTGCTGAGGAACTGGAGCTGGAATAGTGACAGCTGCCACTGACCTATGGACATACTGACGTCTGCCCCTGTTGGCATGGATAGCATTAGTCTCACCGGTTCTTCTTGGTCCCACAAAAGGCTTCCTGGGTTTGCTTGATGAACTTGCACCATTATCAGTAATTTTGCCCATCTTCAGAAGGCTTTCAATTCTTTCTCCAGCTATGACTACGTCAGCGAAGCTGGTGGAAGAAAAGGCAGCTAGCCTGTCAATATATGTCCCTTGCAGGGTATTCATAAACATGTCAGTCATTTCTCTTTCCGACATGGGTGGCTGGACAGCAGCAGCAAGCTGTCTCCACCTCTGGGCATACTCCCTGAAGCTTTCTCTGGAGGATTGAGACATTCCCATCAGAAGGGTTCTGTTAGGAGCCATGTCTAGATTGTATTGGTACTGCCTGATGAAAGCCTCAGCTAGGTCTTTCCAGCATCTGATTGTAGCTCTGGTCAAATGAGAGTACCACTCCCTTGAGGCCCCAGTCAAACTATCTTCAAAATAAAACATCCACAGTTTTTCATCCATAGTGTATGCCTTAAGTCTCCCCAGAAAAGACTGCAAGTGGGTTCGTGGACAGGAAGTTCCGTTGTACTTCTCGAAGCACGGTGGTTTAAACTTGTGGGGAATTCATACCCCATCCACTAACCCCGTGTCCATGACATCAAAACCCAAGGAGTTTTGAGACTCCAGAGATCTCAATTTCTCAGTAATTTCATCAAGCCTTCTATCATAGGCTTCATCCCCAGCTCCCATTACAGTGAATTGATCCTCTTGGGGGTCTTCCTGTAAGACTCTGCCTGCAGTAGCATTCCCTTGCACATTAGTAGGGATGTTGATCTCTGGATGAAGATGAGGCCCATATACTGGTGGGTTAACATGAGGCTGAACCCTCTCATTGTTACTTGTTCCTCCAGTCCCTAGATGGGATTCTTCCGGGGTCTGCCTTTCTACCAATGCCCTCAATCTTTCTTGGCTTTGAGCCAAGCCATTCATTACTTCCATGAACTGGGTCATTTGGTTTCTCATCTCTAGCCTTTCATTAGCCATTTGAGTCCTGACTTCTGTCAGATCTTGCTGTACTTGGTCCATCTGGATACCAGGAAGATTGTTGCGAGTAGGATATCTGTGTGGACGGTTGAGAGGGAACACCCGACGACGAGAAATAATTCCTGAAACACAACAGAGTTAGTAACAGACAAAACAAAAACCTACAAAACAAAACAAAAGTTAGTATGCAATGCAGTATGCTTATTTGTTTCCAAGGTATCCGGCTTGGCACTTGGTTTTGACCTTTCCAGACCCTGAGGAAGATGCTTTGATGTTTGCTTGAGAGAAAGAGAACTCAATAAAACAAACTAACAGATATATTACAAATGGTGAATAATACATAGTTTGTTTTTACAACACATGCCCCTGTGGGGTCAAAATACAATACAAAAAGAAAAGTACATGAAATGGAAACAACAACAAGCAAATGAGTCAAACATCTAAGCCAAATTCATCCTCCTTAACTTCCTTCAGAAGTGCTTCAGTTACAGGATCAGCCGGATGCTTTGTAATGCTTCTGATAAGAAGGTTCCTGGTGGCAATAGCAGCAGTCAGCTTCTTGTGTCTGTCTTGGTCCTTTGACCTCTTCACACCAGCCCTAAGCTTCAATTCTGAAATCTCCTTCTGGGCTGCTAGCAGGGCTTCCTGTTGTTTCTTTTCATTTGCCTCCAACTGCTCAATTCTGTCTTGAGTTCTCTTATCTTATTGAGTGCGAGCTTCAGTGATCCTGACCCACCTAGCTTGACTTTCTTTCAGATAGAGATCAGTCCTAGCTTTCTGAAACTGGGCCTCTTTACAGGCATTCTTCAAATTTTGCTCTCCTGCTCTTGATTTCTTGATGTAGTCCTCTGATTTCTCAATCCTGGCTAGATGTTCCATCTTTAGCTTTTCTAACCTCTCAATGTCTAGACGACCATCACTCCTCTCCCAGAGGGTCTTCTGCAGAGCTTGAGTCAGATTCTCATTCCTCTCTTTCAATTTCTCAAATTCCTCTAGGCTGAAAGTAGCTGGAGGGGGTGTTGTGGATGGTCCAGGTGCATCCTCAATGGTGAAAGGCATCCCAGAAATCTGAGCCCTAGCATGAGACCACTCATAATACTATGCTGAAGCCAAATTGTTGCATCTCCCAAGAATGGCCATCCCCTTGGTCTGGATGTTGTCCCAAGCCCAGGATGCTTGTCTGACAACATCTAGATTAGGCTTTATCTCACAATAAAGGGTTTCAGCCAAGTCTTGCACTCTAGGAGGGTGAACCAGAGCATAGCCCAACTGTCTTTTGAATAGAAAAGGGTTGTAGTTGATGCAACCCTTCACTCCTATCAGAGGTACATTGGGAAACTGCCCATAACTAGTTATTATGTCCCTTCCCTTGGTGCTTTGGGTACACCACCTGATGTCATCTGAAGTCAAAGCAGTGAGTCTTCTAGCCCAATTCTTTTGTTGGTGAGGGTTCAAGAAAGCATCAGTCTTGGGTAGGTGTTTAAGCAGCCAGGTATGAAACAGAGGAGCACAACATCTCACCAATCTCCCTCTCTGCTTCTCATTCCTTTGGTGAACAGAATAATAGAAATCTCCCAGCAAGGTGGGTACTGGATTCCTCAAAAGGAAGAGATGAATAGCATTCTTGCTGATAAACTTGGGCTCATCTGCAAAAAGTATAACCCCATATATACTGAGGGCTAACAATGCACAAACTGCCTTCCATTCTCCCAAGGAGGCCTTCAGGATGGCCTGAGAAATCAAGAAATCCAAGTGTGGGCCAGGGATTCCAGCCTTTGTAGTCATGTTCTGCTCAATCAAAGCAGGCTCTAAATACAATGCCTTTGCCACTTCTTCATTGCTGGGAGAAGGAATCTCTGGGTTGAAGGGGATACCACCCCTGACAGGCACTCCAATCAGTGATGAATACTCCTCCAACAGGGGTCCCAACTGAAAATTCTGGAAGGTGAAGCATCTCAAAGGAGGATCATAGAACTGTAGGCCAGTGTGAATCAAACTCCTCTGAGAAGGGTCCAAGTCCATAACCATATCAAGGATGCTTCCATAATGTTCTCTGAATAGTGGGATGTGGTCTGGAGTGATAAGTGCCTGGACATGCCTGATGCCAGCTAGCACAGGCTCAAAGAAATGATATGAGATATTGCTCTTCTTGGGTGCCATGTCTGCTGATGAAGAGCTGAAAATAGATACTGATGATGAAGACTGGTACTGAAGATGAACTATTGATAAGCTGAGACTGGTGATAATAGTAGCTGAAGCAGGAAACTGATGAAGATGGTTGAAGCAGATAGCTGATGAACAGGGGTCTAATCAGATAAAGGGGTCAAAACCAAGCCAAAATATAATGTGGATACCCTGAAAAACAAATAAGCAAATGTTAAATGATGCAATGATGATGTATGCAAATGGTATGCAAGGGTTTGTGATCAAGCTGGATCTGATTACTGTCTTGATATAAAAGGTCCATGTATGTTCAAGAAGTCCATATGGAGGTTCAGAAATCCAGTAACCAAGGTGGGGGACTCAAATAAAGAGTCACATGTCCTGGGTTAAATCACAAGAACTGTCCAAAGTGAAGCATTCTTAAACACAATAGGTAACAGGGTATGATGTGGCCAAAGGTTCCTGCAAACCTGTAAACAGCCCAACCCCCTCACAGGTGATGTTCTAAAACAAGGATCCTCAGATTTGGATCAGTTATGAGAAGTGTAAACACTTCTAACCCGGAGGTACAGTGTTTACAATAACCATAAAAGATCCTCCTCTAATTCACCTCAGTTTCTGAAGGTCATAGTAAAGGTCATCCAGACTTAGTAGGCTTCCCAGATAGCCCTAGCACTACAGGAGATCTGTAGCACAAAGTTCTCAAGAAGAAACCCATATCTGAACCGTGTTTCATATTCCCGCACCAGACCAAAATGGAATGGGAAAGAACATGAACCACTCTAGCCTAGGTGTCACTCACGTCCCAGGTATAGGACCTTAAACTCTCAATGAAACCCCACCCACCAAGACAAAAACAGATCCAGCCAGATAACAGTTATGACAGTATGATGCATATAAAGCTGTAAAGAAAGCGATAAATAACTGTACATAAAGCAATAAATAAAAGCAACTATATAAACACAATTAGCACATAACACCCCAGTAAACACAAATCAATCAAACGCTAGGAGGAACCCACAAAAAGAACCAGAAGCCCTGGTTACAATATAAGTTTCCCCAGCAGAGTCGCCAAGCTGTCGCTCCCACCAAAATGAGGCCAGGTCAAATGGGGTACAGACGCGAACGGTTGGCGAAAGAAGGATGAGAACACACAGGAGTGAACTCACAAGAAAAGAAAAGAGTCGCCAGCTAGGCATTTTTATCCCGGAGGAAAGGCAATGCTGCATAGACCTAGAAAGATATGGATAAGACGGTCGCGAACCAGAGAGACTGAGAAAGGGGGTTGGTTACAACCTGGGAAGGTATTAGCACCCAGATTGTCCGCCGTACTCGACGGGATCCACGCTTAAAAGATTTGTGTTTTAAAGGGGTAGTGTCAGTGCAATTTGTGTATCAAAACTGGAAAGAATGCAAGTGTCAGTGTAAAAGAAGTGTGAGGTGTGATATGTGGAGTGTCAATGTAATAACAAGAATGAAATGCTCAAGATCATGAGGCTAAAGAATAAAGCTGGTAAGAGGGGGAATATACAGAGACTTTTGTTCGATAACTGTTAAGTTATGCCTACGTATACTCTCGTGCAATGAGGAAGTCAGAACACCGTAGTTCGACCCAAAGAGACTGAAAGATGAATTGACTTTTGAACTGCTTACTTGCCTATGCTCAAGTGTGTGACCTGTCTGGCTCAAGTGCAAACTGTCTTGCATTAGACGGAAGAAGCAAGTTCTCGTTTGTGAGTGAAGGTGATGAGAAAAGAATCCCAAAGGAGACGATTATTGTTTGTTTTTGGGTTTTCAGTCTTTTATTGCTTTTGAAGTTTGTCATAAATTAATGAGCTTAAGCCTAAACCAATAGGTTAGTAAACTCATCACATCCTCCCTCTGATTAGGGGTAATAAGTATACCTTAAGTGTGAAGTCAGCACCTTACACTTAATCACCTTTTGATGTAGGATTAAGATCATTAACCTACTTGTTATTATTTAGGTGTTTTTGTGGTTTTTTGTTTAGTGTTGAGTAATGAGATTAAGCCATAATCAGGGATTAAACAGACTCATTACACCATCCTAATAGAAGGATAATAGATGAGAATGTTTAAGCTGAGGAAGACTCCTCATCTTAATCCATGATTAGGGATTAACCTCATGACAAAACAAAGCCTTTATTAGACGGATTTTAGTTAATGATAAGATGAAGAAGTGAGTTTTATGATTTGTAAGACAACTTGAGGGGGACTTGTCCATTAACACTAGGGTTAGTCCTTCTTAACCAGTTAAGGAAGAATTAGAACCCTAATGCAAGGCCCAAGTTACAAGCTTGATGTCTTGATGATTATTAAGTGAATTGATTAAAGGATTTAAACACATTAAGGGTTTAACACTTAGGATTAAAGTTATACACTCCATCCTAATAGAAGGATGCAGGCATAAGCTTAATCACAAAGCCTTAAAGCCTTTAGGGTTTAGTCCCTGATTGTGAGATGAGAAGAGAAGACTAAAGGAGACACAAAGGTAGAAGCTAAGTGGGGGGGATAATCAAACCCTAATTATTATCATGCTTGGTCATCCCTAGGGTTTATGAGGTTTAATAAAGGAATCTTCAAAGAACCACCAAGGAGGGAAGCAGATGAAAGGAACAAAGAGAAGCAAAACAACTTGCTTCACTTAAGAAGTCAAGTTGCTTGAAGAAAGAAGGTAAGATGAACAAGAATGAGCAAGCTCAATCCAATACACATACAAAAATGCAGCAATGATGCATAAGAGAGATGAGAAGAGATTGTGAGAAGTGAAGGCAAATTCACTTCTCAAAGTAACTTACCACTTGAAAAGTTAGTGAAAGAAATGAAATGCAATGCAAATGAGATGCAATGTCATGATGCAAGACAAATTCAGAAGCAAATACATGATGTTAATGATGCTAAGAGATGATGCAAACATGAAACAAGGCATGAGGATGATCACACAAACATATGGAATGCAAAAGAAACATACTTAGGACCATGAACATACATGAAAAGTTATGAAATGCAAATGACATACAATATGGCAAATGGAAGATGCAATGATCAAACATGATTCTAATATGTCCTAAGATGTATTATGAATCAAATGGAAGCACAAAATGTCATGGCAGGTCATGGTATGCAAGCAAATGGAGGATGGATGCAAAGGAAAGCATGAATTAGGGTTTATGATCAACACACAAAACAAAATTCAAAACCAGAAGCAAACATCATGATAAAAATTGGAAAATGCATTCAAAGGAACCCTAAACCTATACAAACTCACTGCCCAAAGGAGAGGATCCAATTCTTAACCTAGTATAAGTTATGAATTTCCTAAGTTGGCTAGGGTTTTAAGGTACCTTGTCAAGAAAAATGAAAAACAAATAGGAAATGCAAGATCAATTCATGCCAATTTGATCCTATAAACTACATGCTATACAAGATGCAATGCAAAAAGAATCATTGTCCAACTCTTAAAGGCTAGGCAGAAATGAATTTTTGAAGATTGAATCAAAATAATGCCTTGAAATGAAATTAATTCCATTGAAAATTGTCAAAAGGCATCAATATCAAAAAAGAAATTTGGTTTGAAAGTTGGACAATGTTTCTAAATGATTTTAAATGTCTCATGAATTTTTTTGTGATTTTTAAATACCTAAAAGTATTTTTAATTAATTAATTCTCATTAATCAATTAAAAATAAACTTTTAAATGATTTAAAAATAATTTTTAATGCAAAAAATAAAAATAAAAATATTTTTGGTTTCTGAAAATTAATAAAGGGTTTGATAAAAAAATTCAGAATTTTTTGATGATTTTTACTATTTTTAAATAAATGAGCAAAACAAATGAAATAAAATGAAAATAAAATTGAATAAAATGAAAAGTATACTGATCCAGTGGCCAGGATTCAAACTCAGGGTGGAGGGAAAGACTGCGCGCGCTCATGGACGGTTGAGATTGCTTCTGGAAAATTTGAATTTAAACCTAATTAACTAAACTAATTAAATTGAATTAGGGTTTGATGACAAATCTGGACCACACACGCGCGCGGGAGATGTACTCAGTCAACCAGATCTACGGCCAATATTCAAACTGAGCCCTAATCCTCATTAATGCTCTAATCACTTTCAGGTGGCCGGAGAAGACTTCCGGTCGTCTTCTCCGGCCAGACCCTCACCTGAAAGTTGCTAACTTCCTCTCCAGGTCTCTAAAACCTCATCTCTCTGCCCAGAATCCATCCCCACACATCATACAACACGAATCAACAAACAAAATGCATTTATTTTTCGTATCCAATATGAATCGAATCAAAAGGGGTTTAGGTCAAAAAATTTCAGAAGAAGCATACATACTCAAAACTCAACCATTTGCAAAACTAAACATATCAGCATGATCAGCACATCATATAGATTCATCTAAGAACTTAAAAATGCATTTCTGGAAAAAAAGTTCTTGAGCTCACCTGAAATGGAACTTTCAATCCAGGAGCTTTCTGGCTGGCCCTTTGATCCAAAACGCTTCTAATGAACCTCCTGAGAAGCTTGCAATGTTTGGTTGGAGTTTAAAATGGCTGGTTTGTGAGATTGAGCAGGTTCTGTTCAGTGAAGGGAAGAAATCATGTTTTGATTTCAGGTGGTTTTAGGGCAAAGTGAGGGCAGGGAAATGATCAGTAGAGTGTGCTGAGATGTTTTGTGAAGTTTGTTTGAATATTTGATGCTTGTGGAGTGTGTTTCGAAGGAAGTTGCATATGAAGCATAAACTTGGAACTATGGCTTATGATCTGTTTCAGGCTTGTGTGTGTGGTGTGTTATGCTGGCTTTGGTCCATGTATCAAGTGGTGATAGGTCAGAGAGTTGTTGGTGGCCTATGGTGATTGGTATGGGCAAGTTGCCAAAATGTCAAACTTTGTGTAAGAGAGGTATGGGCAATGGTACAACTTGCTTTTTGGCTTGCTTTGGCTCAGCTTGAATCAAGGAAAGCTATGGAAAAGGTCTAGAGACAATGCAGCAAGTGGTTTGTGGTTTGTGATAGGTTTTGCAATTTTCACAAAGTTTGGTTCCTTTGGAAATTCTTGAGATTCAAGGCACCAAAATGCAATATTCTTTGGCCCATTCTGATCTTTAGAGGTCATGTGATCATGTTGTGAAGAGTTTGTACACTTTTGAAGCCTTTAGAACACTTGATCATACCATTTTGCAAAATGCCTCTTTGGTAGAAACCTTCAAATTATGTGATTTTTCCCAACTTTGACAAGCCATAACTTTTGATCAAAAATGAATTAGGTCATGTTCTTGTACTTTTTGAAAAGGGAATGATCCATTCTACAACTTTCATGATCAAAGTTTTCCCATTTGAAGCATTTTTGAATCAAAAAGCAAGGGTTGAAAAAGTTTCCCAAAATGGCAATTTTCATTATAAGTCAACTTTCCCAAAAAGTCAACTTTGCAAATGGCTTGAAATTCTTCAATTTTGTGAACTTCTAACATCTTATATGATCAAATAAAGATCATACATAATCAAAATGATGAAGGACACCCTTTGGTTGGGTCATTGGGGGTCTCAGATACCCTGATTTTGCACTGACTTGCTCAAAAAGTCAACTCTTGATCAGATGACTTCTCCATTGAATTTCTTCATGAAAATTGATATGCATGGTCCCTATACCATATAGAGACCAATAGAAACAAGAATGACCAAAAAAATTGGAGTTATGGCCTTTGAAACCAAAACCCTAATTCTAGGTCATCTGTGTAGTCAAACCTGGCTCTGCTTCCATGCCAATCTCAGTTCTTGTGATTTTTTGACATTCTTGACTTTGAGAGGATATAACATGATGCTTGAACATACATGGACCCCTTTGAAGTGATTGATGACCTTAGGAGTGGTTCAAGTGGCTCTTGGATTGCTCAGATCACAAACCCTAGATGCAGATGACTTAGAAACAATGCAATGAATCACAAATGTGATATGAGATGCTATGATTGAACTTATGTATATGAGTATATCACAAGCCATGGTGTGAAGGGGTGAGGTCAAATTTGGGGTGTTTACACTCCTTGGCAGCCTCTGATTGATCTTGTCGGATTGGTCTGTAACCCAATCCGAATCTATCTTCCTTCTTTTCCACTGGCAGCAGCTTGCCCCAGCCTTGAGCAGTACCTTCTTCAACAACCTTCCGGGCTTGCTGATAAGAGATGATTGAAGTACCCATCCTGTCCTCCTGGGATGCAACCAATACTCTAGTAGCCTCATTAACATTTAGGGCCTCAAACCCTTGGCTCATTGTCTCATGGATTTCACCATCCATCTCAATATACTTCTATGTAGCCAGATGGCTAACAAATATGTCTTCCTCACCACCGATGGTGATAATTTATCCTTCCCATTCGTACTTCAGTTTCTGGTGAAGGGTCGACATTAATGCGCCTGCGGCGTGAATCCAGGGTCGACCTAGCAAACAGTTGTATGCCGACTGTATGTCCATCTTGTAGAAAGTGGTCTTGAAGACTTGTGGACCGATTATCACTGGTAACTCCACCTCTCCCAGAACAGATCTTTTAGATCCATCAAAAGCCCTGACCACAAGATTAGTTGGCCGAAGAGCTATCCCATCATATTCTAGCTTGACAAGAGCTTTCTTAGGTAAGACATTGAGTGAGGACCCAGTGTCTACAAGCACATGAGATAAGACAGCTCCTTTGCATTCCAGGGTTATGTGTAAAGCTTTGTTGTGGAGACGTGCTTCTGTTGTTAAATCAACATCAGTAAAACCTAGCCCATGGCTAGTATTGACATTTGCTACTACTGTTTCCAGCTGATTTACAGTGATCTCTTTTAGCACGTAGGCAGCGTGCAGAACATTGAGAAGTGCATCCCGATGGGCTTCGGAACACAACAGCAGTGATAGGATTGAGATCTTTGAAGGAGTCTGGTGGAGTTGGTCCACAACTTTGTAGTCACTTCTTTTAATAATTCTCATAAACTCATCCACATCTTGGTCGAAGGATGACTTATGAGTTTCCTTTGGCACGGATTCTTCCGGTATCACACTTTTCCCCTTGGCTCTGGTAGCAACCTCTGCCTCAGTGTTGATTCTAGGGACTTGTGATGCGAAGAGACGTCTGCTTCGGGTGAAGCCTCCGCCTCCCCCAACATTATCCACTTGGGGAGTGAGAACTGGAGAATCAAGAAGGACTTTCTCTCCATTGTAGTATAAATCAGCATCATAATGCCATGGTATAGCACTGTCTTTGTCATGTGGGATCGGCCTGGGCACCGTGATGGTGACTGGGCTTACTGCAGTTGTTGGGACTACAATGGTCTGTGGGTCATAAAAGATTGTTACAGGACCTCTGGTGGATGTAGGTGAAGGTGAATTGAAGCTTTGTTGAAACTGTTGTTGATGTTATTGAAAGTTGCTTGAACTCGGGACCGTTGTCGGGTAATAATAGATTGTGACAGTGGAAACATCATTATTGGTTGTTGAAGTTTTATAGCTGGTGCAAATGAATTGTTGTGTGTTGAAGTGACAGATGGTATGATTGCTGGAGTTGTAGCTGAATTGGTTGGAACAATGGTTGTTGCAGTTGTAGAAGAAACACTTGGAAAGATGGTTGTTGCATTTGTAGAAGATTCACTTGTTGTTGACAAAAGAGTTGTTGGTGTTGTAGAAGCTGTGGTTGTAATTTGCATAATGCCTTCCTTAATCAAGTCATTGATGCCTTTCCTCAAGCTGGCACACCCATTCTCAGAAAGTTTGCATGATTCGCAACAGGCCTCACAACCTGGAAACACTTGGCATCTTAAAAGCTGGGCTTTAACCTCTGCCAGAGGTGTTTGAATACATGCAATGTCCTCTATTAAAATCATGGGTGATCCATCCTCTACAACATTAATCATTGGCCCACTGTGGCTTGGCATAGGATTCTTCATTACATTTGGAGGAGGTGCAAAGTTTAGGGCTTTTGAATCTACCAGATCCTGAACCTTCATATGCAGAGCTCTGCATTTTTCCGTAGAGTAACCAGGTGCATTAGAGTGAAAAGCACACCTAGCATTGGCATCATAGTTTCTTGGAAGGTTTTGAGGATCAGGTGGAGCTAATATCCTTAACTCAACAAGATTGAGCTTTAGGAGTTGTGGCAGCAGTGTGGCATATGGCATAGGAATGGGGTCAATCACCCGGTTGACCTGAGATGGTCGTTGTTATTTATTGTTGTTGTTGAATGATCTTTGTTGAGGAAATTGTTGTTGTGGTGGGAAGTGTTGTGGTTGTTGAGCATATTGAGGAGGTGAAGCAGGGATAGTAACAGAAGCAACTGTCATGGGCATGTATTAGGATCTCCCTCTTCCCATGTGCACAGAGTTTGTCTCACCAGCTCTACGGGGCCCAACAAACGGTTTTCTTGTACTGCTTGAACTGGCACCGTTATCTGAGATCTTTCCCATCTTCAATAGGCTCTCTATTCTTTCCCCAGCTATCACCACATCTGCAAAACTGGTAGAAGAGAATGCAGCCAATCTATCAATGTAGGTTCCTTGAAGAGTATTCATGAACATGTCTGCCATTTCCCTTTCAGACATAGGGGGTTGAACTGCAGCAGCAAGTTGCCTCCACCTTTGGGCATATTCCCTGAAGCTTTCACGGGAAGATTGAGACATTCCCATCAGAAGAGTTCTGTTTGGGGCCATGTCCAAGTTATATTGATACTGACGGATAAAAGCTACAGCCAAGTCTTTCCAGTTTCTTATTGTGGCTCTAGTCAGGTGGGAATTCCATTCTCAGGATGCCCCTGTCAGACTATCCTCGAAGTAAAACATCCACAGCTTTTCGTCCATGGTGTATGCTTTTAACCTTCCCAAGAATGATTGAAGGTGGGTGCGTGGGCAGGATGTGCCATTATACCTTTCAAAACACGGGGATTTGAATTTGTGAGGAATTCTCACCCCTTCCACCAGTCCCATGTCCATTACATCAAAGCCTAGGGAATTCTGGGATTCAAGAGATCTTGGCTTCTCTGCAATTTCATCCAGCCTACGGTCGTAAACTTCATCCCCAGCCCCAACAACTGTAAACTGCTCTTCTTGAGGATCCTCTTGCAAGATCCTACCTCCAATAGTGTTACCCTGAGTATTCCTTATGGCATTAACTTATGGGTTTAGATGAGGCCCAAACTCTCGTGGATCAGTGCGAGGCTGCACAGGATCATTGTTAGTGGTACCTCCTGTACCTGGATGGTGTTCTTCAGGCGTTTGTCTCTCAACCAACTCCCTTAGTCTTTCCTGGCTTTGAGCTAAGCCAGTCATCACAGTCATGAATTGGGTAATCTGATTTCTCATCTCTACCCTCTCATTAGCCATTTGGGTCCTAACTTCATTCAAGTCTTGTTGAACTTGATCCATCTGAATTCCCGGAAGGTTGTTTCTCGTCGGGTACTGGTGTATTCTGTTGACAGGGAACACTCTTCTGCGAGCAATGTTTCCTGAAACCACAACAAAGTGAGAAACAACAATAAAACAAAAACCTACAAAACAAAGAAAATGTTAGTATGCAATGCAGGATGCTTATTTGTCTTCCAGGGGTATCCGGTTTGGTTCTTTGGTTTTGACCTTTCCAGACCTCGAGGAAATGCTGATGATGTTGATAGATAAAGCCCACCAATAAATAACGCAAACTGATATATTACAAAGAGATGAAAATACATAGTTTGATTACAATACATCCCCATGGTGGGTCAAAATACAACAACAAAAGAAAAAAGTACAACAAAAGAAAGAAGTACAAGCAAAAGGATCAGACATTCAATCCAAAGTCATCCTCTCTGACTTCCTTCAGGAGGGCCTCAGTCACTGGCCCTACTGGGTGCTCTGTAATAGTCCTGATGAGGAGATTCCTGGTAGCAATGGCATTAGTTAACTTTTTATGCTTATCCTGATCCTTTGACATCTTCAACCCCACCCGGAGTTTCAATTCAGATATCTCCGGTTGCTCTATCTTAGCTTGAGTTCTCTGATCTTCTTGTGCACGGGCTTCAGTGATCCTGATCCACCTAGCCTGACTCTCCTCTAGATAATGCTCTGCCCTAGCCTTCTGAGTCTTTGCCTCCTTGCAAGCATTCTTCAGTACTAATTCCCCTGCCCTAGCCTTCCTAATGTAGTCATCCGTCTTCTCAATCTTGGTCAAATGCTCAACCATGAGCCTTTCCAATTTCTCATTATCCAGACGGCTGTCATTTCTCTCCCAGAGAATCTTCTTTAAGGCTTCAGCTAGCTGAGTGTTCCTCTCTTTCAGCTTCTAAAGTGAATGGCATCCGGGTGATCTGAGCTCTGGTACGGGACCAATCAGAATACTGTGCTGAAGCAATGTTGTTGCACTTGCCAGGGATGACTGTTCCCTTGGTCTGAATGTTATCCCAAGCCCAGGCAGCTTGTCTGACAACAACAGAGTTGGGTTGAATTTCACAGTAGAGGGTTTCAACCAAATATTGTCCTCTGGGAGGATGAACCAAAGCATATCCCAATTGTCTCTTAAATAGTAAAGGGTTGTAGTTGATGCAACCTTTTACTCCTATCAAAGGCACATTAGAATATTGCCCACAGCTAGTAAGGATGTCCTTGCCTTTGGTGCTCTGAGTGCACCATCTGATGTCAAGGCAATAAATCTCTTAGCCCAATTCTTCTGCTGATGAGGGTTCAAGAAGGTATCTGATTTTGGCAAGTGTCTCAGCAGCCAAGAGTAATAAAGAGGAGCACAACATCTGACCAGCCTTCCTCTTTGCTTCTCATTCCTCTGGTGTACTGAGTAGTAGAAGTCTCCAAGCAAGGTAGGAACAGGGTTCCTCAATAAGAACAGGTGAATGGAATTCTTGCTCACAAACTTGGGCTCATCTGCAAATAAGATAACCCCGTATATACTGAGGGCTAGAAGTGCACAGACAACCTTCCATTCTCCTATTGCAGCCTTCAGGGTAGCCTGGGAGATCAAGAAGTCTAGGTGGAGGCATGGAACTCCAGCCTTGGTTGTCATGTTCTGATCAATGAGGGCAGGCTTCAAATGCAATGCCCTGGCTATGTCTTCATTTCTGGGAGCAACCATCTCCGGGTTGAAAGGAATCCCTCTCCTGATAGGAACTCCTAACAACATGGAAAATTCTTCTAGCAAAGGTCCCAACTGGAAATCAGGAAAAGTGAAACATTTGAGTGGAGGATCATAGAACTGCAAGCAAGTATGGATCATGCTCCTTTGAGATGCATCTAAATCCATGACCATGTCTAATATGCCTCCATAATGCTCTCTGAACAGTGGGATATGGTCAGGAGTAATGAGGGACTGGATCTGCCTGATGCCAGTTAGGGTGGGCTCAAAGAAGTGGTAAGTGATGTTTCTCTTTCTTGAAGTATCCATGAATGTTGGTGAAGAAGTTAAGAACAACTGCTGATGAAGGTCACTGATTGAGATGCTGGAGGTGAGTCTCTGACAAACTGATGAAGGTGCTGGAGAAGATAACTGAAGCAGCCTGAGCAGCAGAAGGGGTCAAAACCAAACCAAAGATAATATGATGGATACCCTGTAAAACAAATAAGAAAATGTTAAATGATGCAAGTGCTGGATATGGTTATCTGCCTTGGTAAAAGTCCATGTATGTTCATAAGTCTGGATGGAGGCTTAGGAATCAAGTAACTAGGTAGGGGACTCAAATAAAGAGTCACAAGTCCAGGGTAATCACAAGAACTGTCCAAAGTGATGCATTCTTAAAACAAACTAGTAACAGGGTATGATGTAGCCAAAGGTTCCTGCAAACCTGTAAACATCCCAACCCTCTCACATGTAATGTTCTAGAACAAGGATCCTCAGACTTGGATCAGTTATGAGAAGTGTAAACACTTCTAACCCGGAGGTACAGTGTTTACAATAACCATAAAAGATACTCCTCTAACTCACCTCAGATGCTGAAGGTCATAAAACGGTCATCCTGACTTAGCAGGCTTCCCAGATAGCCCTAGTACTACAGGAAATCTGTAGCACAAAGTTCTCAAGAAGAAACCCATGTCTGAACCGTGTTTCATATTCCCGCACCAGACCGAAATGGAATGGGAAAGAATATGAAGCCACTCTAGCCTATGTGTCTCTCAGGTCCCAGGTATAGGACCTTAATCACTCAATGAAACCCCACCCACCAAAACAGACAAGAGCCAGCACATGATAATGACAGTATGAAAATGCATAAGACTGTAAAGGAAAGCAATAAATAAAGTTGTACATAAAGCAATAAATAAAGCAAACAAACAAGCACAAGTAGCACATAACACCCCCGTAAACACAAATCAAATAAGCGCTAGGAGGAACCCACAAAAAGAACCAGAAGCCCTGGTTGCAATACAAGAATCCCTAGCAGAGTCGCCAAGATGTCGCTCCCACTAAGTGACACCAGGTCAGATAGGATACAGACGCAAACGGTCGGTGAAAGTAGAAAATGAGGGTGAACTGAAAAGAGTCGCCAACTAGGCTTTTTTATCCCGAAGGAAAGGTAATGCTGCATAAACCTAGAAAAAGATATGGATAAGACGGTCGTGAACCAGAGAAATTGAGAAAGGGGGTTGGTTACAACCTGGGAAGGTATTAGCACCCAGATTGTCCGTCGTACTCGACGGGATCCACACTTGAAAGTTTGTGTTTAAAGGGGTAGTGTCTGTGCTATCTGTGTGAAAAAGTTGGAAGAGAAAAGTATGAGTGTCAGTGCAAGAAAATGAAGTGAGGTGCTCAGGAATGAGGCCTAAAAGAATAATGCTGGAAGAGGGGGAAGACACAGATACTTTTGTTCGATAACAGTTAAGTTATGCCTACGTATCCTCTCCTGCAATGAGGAAGTCAGAACACTGTAGTTCGACTCAAAGAAACTGAAAGATGAATTGACTGATGAACTGCTTGCTTGTCTATGCTCAAGTGTATGTCTTGTCTGGCTCGAGTGCTAACTGTCTTGCATTATACGGAAGAAGCAAGTTCTCGTTTGTAAGTGAAGATGATGAGAAAAGAATCTCGAATGAGACGATTATTGTTTGTTTTTTGTGTTTTCAGTCTTTTATTTCTTTTTGTGTTTGTCATAAGTTAATGAGCTTAAGCCTAAACCAAAGGTTAGTAAACTCATCATATCCTCCCTTTGATTAGGGATAATGAGACTACCTTAAGTATGAGATAAACACCTCAAACTTAATTACCATGATGATGTAGGATTAAGATCATTAACCTACTTGTGATTATTTAGATGTTTTTGGTGTTTTTGTTTAGTGTTAAGTAATGAGGTTAAGCCATAATCAAGGATTTAATGGACCCATTACATCATCCTAATAGAAGGATAATAGATGAGAACACTTAAGCTGAGGAAGATACCTCAACTTAATCCATGATTAGGGATTAACCTCATGACAAAACAATCCTTTATTAAAGTGGATTTCAATTAAGGGTGAGTGTAAACACCCCAAATTTGCCCTCACTAATTTCACACCATGGCTTATGATCTTTCATATTTACATAAGTTTAACCATACCATTTCATGTTGCATTTTTGCTTCACTGCATTAGTTCAAGTTCATATGCATCTAGGGTTTGTGATATGAGCAATCCAAGATCCATTTGAGCCACTCCAAAGGCCTCCAATCATCTCAAGGGGATCCATGTATGTTCAATCATCATATTTTATCCTCCAAAGATCAAGAAATTCAAAGAATCATAAGAACAGGCACGACATGGAAGCAGAGCCAAGGTTTAACTACACAAATGACCTGAAATTAGGGTTTTGGTTTCAGAGGCCATAACTCCAATTTTTTTGGTCATTCTTGTTTCTGTTGGTCTCAATATGTTATAAGTATCATACATACCAAGTTTGATGAAGAAATTCATTGTGGAAGTCATCTGATCACTGGGTGACTTCTTGAGCAAGTCAGAGCCAAATCAGGGCATCTGAGGCCCCTATCAATGTACCCAAAGTGGATTTTTCATCAAATTGAAGTTATATGGTCTTTATTGATCATTGAAGTGCTTAGAAGTTCACAAATTTGAAGAAAAGTGAGCAAAACCAAAAGTTGCCAAAAATGGAAATGACTTGTAATGAAAACTTTCCATTTTGGGCAAGTTTTTCAACCTCCTCTTTCTCAACCAAAAATGCTTCAAATGACAAGAACAAGATCTAATTCATTTTGGAACTCAAGTTATGGCTTGTCAAAGTTGGCAAAAATCACATAATTTCAAGTTTTATGCCAAAGAGGGATTTTTGCAAAACCTCTTGCCAATTCATTTTGTGACTTCAAATTGACTTCTAATCATCATACAAACATTACACATTGCCTAAAACTCAGAATTGGCCCAAGAATCTCACATTTTCATGACTTGCACATCAAGAAATCCAAAAGGGGCCAAAGTTTCATGAAATTGCAAAACCTCCCATAACTTATTCCCCACATGCTGAATTGCCTCTAAGTGATTTCCATGGCCATCCTTGATCCTTGCTGCACCATACACCCCTTTGTACCAAGCCTGAACCAGCCTATATCTCAAAGTACAACCAACCTTGACTTTTTGCATTTTCACCCATACCAATCAGCATAGCCCACACCAACTCCACAGACCTATCACAGCTTGATATGTGGACTCTATGCAAGCCATAACACACAAGAACCAAGCCTGAATCCTCAGCATTTCCCTAGTTCATCAAAATCCCCTCTCTTGCATTTTTCTTCGAAACTCACTCCTCATCCATCAAAACCTCAAAATTCTTTCACCATTCAACTCAGCATCAATCATAGAACAAAACCCAACCATTAAAATGGCCTGAAACCCACCATACACCAAATACGATTTTCCACCCCCTAAACTGAACTTCAAAAAGAGGTCACATACACTTCAGCAAAGCATCAAAGAAGCTCAAGGGTGATTAGAGGAGAGTGTTTGCATCAAGAAGAAGGCCCAGGAAGCTCCATTGGCAAAGCTTCATCTCAGGTATCTTCTTGAAACATTTTTCCAAAAATCGTTTCTTTAGTTATGAGATGATAGAGTTTGCTCTCCTGATCACAATGAACATTTATTTTTGAAGAATGGTTGAGAATTGACTGTGTATGTGTGTTCTGAAATTTTGTCCATTTTTATGTTTTTGTTCGAATCATGATTATGATGCAAAATAAATGAATTGTGTTGCTGGATTCTTGTTCTATGGGGTTTGGGATCATTTTTGGAGGTTTGGGGAGTTTGTAATGGCCTGGGGAGTGATTTGAAGATTTTCAGGGGAGGGGTTGGCCGAAGAAGATGACCGGAGGTCTTCTCCGGCCACCTGAGAGTCATTAATTTGTTTAATTAGGGTTAGGGCACTTTTTGAATCTGGGCCGTTAGATTAGTCTTTCCCGCGTGCAGTGTAGGGCTAGGATTAGGTCATTAGTGTTTAATCAGGTTTAATTAAATAATTAAATAGGATCATTGAAGTTTGAATTCAGGCCATTGGATGTGGCGCCAGTCAACAGATTCAAACCCAGAATCAATCCTGTCTCTCCATTTTGCATACTTTCCATTTATTTTAATTTTATTTCATTTTTTCTTATTTATTTTGTACGAATTTTTAAAAATAGTAAAAATTATCAAAAAATTCTGAAAATTTTTATCAAACCTTTTATTAATTTTCAGAACCCAAAAATATTTTTATTTTCATTTTTTGCATTTAAAAAGTAATTTTAAATCATTTAAATGTTTTATTTAATTAATTAATGAAAATTAATTAATTAAAAATACATTTAAGTATTTAAAAATCACAAAAACAATTCAGAGAACATTCTTGGACATTTAGAAACATTTACAAACTCACCATACAAATTTCTTTTTGGTTTTGAATATGCTTTGACATTTTTTCAATGAATTAGGGTTCTTAAATTTTTTCATTTTTAGCCCTAACTTCAAAAATTCATAACTTTTAAACCAAGTTGAGTTTGTGAATGGTTCTTTTTGCATTGTTATATGCATGACTTCTAGTTTCTAAAAACATTTTTGTTTCATTTTTATCTTTCATTTCCAATTTGTTTGGCATTTTAAATTGAGGATCACCCAAAAAACCCTAGAAACTTAGGAAATTCATAACACCTCCTAGGTTTAGCTTCTGACCTCCCCCTTTGGATGGTAACCTAGTATAGGTTTAGGGTTCCTTTGAGTGCGTTTTCAATTTTTTATCATGTCATTTGCTTCTGTCTTTGCCATTTTCATCTCATCCTTTCATAAAACCCTAATTTCTCATCTTCACTTGCATCCATCTTACATATGCTTGCATTCATGAACTTGCCATGACATTTTTTGCATTCACATGACATATAAGACATCTTAGGACATATTAGAATCATGTTTGATCATTGCATACTTTTCATTTTCATTTCCTTTTACTAACTTTTCAGGTGGTAAGTTACTTTGAGAAGTGAATTTGCATTCACTTCTCACAATCTCTTCTCATCTCTCTTATGCATATTTGGTGCATTTTTTATTGGCTTTGAGTGAGCTTTCTCATTCATGTTCATCATACACTTTATTTCTTCAAGCAACTTATCTTCTTAAGTGAAGTAAGTTGACTTGCTTCTTTCTTCTTCTCCTCCTTCCATCTTTCTTCTTCCTTGGTGGCTTTTCCTGAAGATCTCTTGCAAGCCTCATAAAACCCTAGGAATACCAAAGCATGATCATAATTAGGGTTTGATTAGTCCCCTATTAGTTTTACCTTTGTGTCATCTTTTGTGTCTTCTCTTCTCATCTCTTAATCAGGGACTAAACCTTAAAGGTTTTAAGGCTTTGTGATTAAGTTTATGCCTGCATCCTTCTATTAGGATGGAGTGTATAACTTTAATCCTAAGTGTTAAACCCTTAATGTGTTTGAATCCTTTAATCAATTCATCTAATAATCACTAAGACAATAAGCTTGTAAGTTGGGCCTTGCGTTAGGGTTCTAATTCTTCCTTAATTGGTTAAGAAGGACTAACCCTAGTGTTAATGGATAAGTCCCCCTCAAGTTGTATTACAAACCATAAAATCCACTTCTTAACCTTACCATTAACTAAAATCCACTTTAATAAAGGTTTTGTTTTGTCATGAGGTTAATCCCTAATCATGGATTAAGTTGAGGAGCCTTTCTCAGCTTAAATGTTCTCATCTATTATCCTTCTATTAGGATGGTGTAATGGGTCCATTAAATCCTTGATTATGGCTTAAACTCATTACTTAACACTAAACAAAAACTCCAAAAACATCTAAGTAATTACAAGTAGGTTAATGATCTTAATCCTACATCATGGTGACTAAGTGTGAGGTGTTTACTTCATACTTAAGGTACTCTCATTATCCCTAATCAAAGGGAGGATATGATGAGTTTACTAACCCTTGGTTTAGGCTTAAGCTCATTAACTTATGACAAACACAAAAAAAGCAATAAAAGACTAAAAACACAAAAACAAACAATAATCGTCTCCTCCGGGATTCTTTTCTCACCTCATTCACTCACAAACGAGAACTCGCTTCTTCCGTCTAATGCAAGACAGTTTGCACCTGAGCCATACAGGTCTTACACTTGAGCATAGACAAGTAAGCAGTTCACCAGTCAATTTATATTTTCGGTCTCTTTGAGTCGAACGACGGTGTTCTGACTTCCTCATTGCATGAGAGGATACGTAGGCATAACTTAACTGTTATCGAATAAAAGTCTTTGTATATTCCCCCCCTTTCATCATTTATTCTTTTAAGCACAAACTTTCAAGCGTGGATCCCGTCGAGTACGACGGACAATCTGGGTGCTAATACCTTCCCAGGTTGTAACCAACCCCCTTTCTCAGTTTCTCTGGTTCGCGACCGTCTTATCCATTTCTTCCCAGTTTTATGCAGCATTACCTTTCCTTCGGGATAAAAATGCCTAGTTGGCGACTCTTTTTCAGTTCATCTTCATGTTCTCTCCTTTCGCCGGCCGTTCGCGTCTGTACCCCTCTTGGCCCTGTGTCATCAGGTGGGAGCGACAGCTTGGCGACTCTTCTAGGGAACCTTATACTGCAACCAGGGCTTCTGGTTCTTTTTGTGGGTTCCTCCTAGCGCTTGTTTGATTTGTGTTTACTGGGGTGTTATGTGCTAATTGTGTTTATTTATTTTTGCTTTATTTATTGTTTTATGTACAGCTTTATTTACTACTTTCTTTACAGTTTTTTATACATCATACTGTCATTATCACTGTGTTGGATCTGGTTTTCTTTGGTGGGTGGGGTTCCATTGAGTGATTAAGGTCCTATAATTGGGACCTGAGTGACACCTAGGCTAGAGTGGTTCATGTTCTTTCCCATTCCATTTCAGTATGGTGCGGGAATATGAAACACGGTTCAGATGTGGGTTTCTTCTTGAGAACTCTGTGCTACAGATTTCCTGTAGTGATAGGGCTATTTGGGAAGCCTGCTAAGTCTGGATGACCTTTATTTTGACCTTCAGAATATGGGGTGAATTAGAGGAGGAACTTTTATGGTTATTGTAAACACTGTACCTCCGGGTTAGAAGTATTTACACTTCCCATAACTGATCCAAGTCTGAGGATCCTTGTTCTAGAACATTACATGTGAGGGGGTTGGGTTGTTTACAGGTTTGCAGGAACCCTTGGCCACATCATACCCTGTTACTGTTTTGTTTAAGAATACTTCACTTTGGACAGTTCTTGTGATTAACCCTGGACATGTGACTCTTTATTTGAGTCCCCCACCCTGGTTACTGGATTTTTGAGCCTCCATCCGGACCTTTGAACATACATGGACCTTATACCAAGACAGATAATCAAATCCAGCTTTTGATCACAAACCCTTGCATATCATTTGCATATATCATCATTGCATCATTTAACATTTGTTTATTTGTTTTTCAGGGTATCCACCTCATTATATCTTGGTTTTGGTTTTGACCCCTTCTGTTGCTTAGACCTCTGCTTCTGCTATCTCCTTCAGCACCTCTTTCAGTCTGTCAGAGACCCACCTGCATCAGTCTGCCAGAGACTCATCTCCAGCTTTTCAGTCTGTGATCTTCATCAGCATTTGACTTCAGCTTCTTCACCAGCACTCATGGATATTCCAAGGAAGAGCAACATATCTTAGCACTTCTTTGAGCCCATTTTGAATGGTATCAGGAAGGTCCCGTCACTCATCACACCTGACCATATCCCACTGTTTAGAGAGCACTATGGGGGTATTTTAGACATGGTCATGGATCTTGATTCTTCTCAGAGAAGCATGATCCACACATGCTTGTAGTTTTATGACCCCCCACTCAGGTGTTTCACCTTTCCAGAATTTCAGATAGGGCCTCTGTTGGAAGAGTTTTCTTTGTTGATTGGAGTGCCTATTAGAGGAGGGATCCCCTTCAACCCAGAGATGACTACTCCCAGAAGTGAAGAGATAGCAAGGGCATTGTACTTGGAGCCTGCCCTAATTGAACAAAACATGACAACAAAAGCTGGGATTCCTGGTTTACATCTGGACTTTTTGATTTCTCAGGCCATCCTGAAGGCTACATTGGGAGAATGGAGGGCAGTCTGTGCACTTTTAGCCCTCAGCATATATGGGGCTATATTGTTTGCAGATGAGCCTAAATTTGTCAGTAAGAATGCCATCCACTTGTTTCTGCTGAGGAACCCAGTTCCTACATTGCTAGGGGATTTTTACTACTCCATCCATCAGAGAAATGAAAAGCAAAGGGGAAAGTTGGTCAGATGTTGTGCTCCCTTATTCTACTCTTGGCTACTCAGACACCTGCCTAAGTCAGATGATTTCTTGAACCCACACCAGCAGAAGAATTGGGCCAAGAGGTTCATTGCCTTAACATCAGATGACATCAGGTGGTGCACCCAGAGCACCAAAGGCAAGGACATTATCACTAGCTGCGGGCAGTATCCTAATGTGCCTCTAATAGGAGTAAAAGGTTGCATCAATTACAACCCTTTAGCTGAGACCCTATACTATGAAGTGCAACCTAATTCAGTTGTTGTCAGGCAAGCTTCTTGGGCTTGGGACAACATCCAGACCAAAAGGACAGCCATTCTTGGAAGATGTAACAATGTTGCTTCAGCTCAGTACTATGACTAGTCCCGTACTAGAGCTCAGATCACCAGGATGCCTTTCACCTTGGAAGACACACCTGGACCATCTACAGTACAGCCTACAGCAACTGTTAGCCTGGAGGAATTTGAAAAGCTGAAAGAAAGGAATGAGCGGCTATCTGAAGCTCTAAAGAAAACTCTTTGGGAAAGAAGTGACAGTCGTATGGACATTGAAAGATTGGAAAAGCTCAAAATTGAACATTTGACCAAGATTGAAAGAACAGATAACTACATAAGGAAAGCAAGAGTCGGGGAACAGATATTAAAGAATGCCTGTAAGGAGGACAAGATTCAGAAAGCTAGAGCTGAGCATTACCTGGAGGAAAGCCAGGCTAGGTGGATCAGGATCACCGAAGCCCATGCACAAGAAGACCAGAGGACTCAGGCCAAGATTGAGCAGCTGGAAGCTAATGAGAAGAAGCAGCAGGAAGCTTTGTTGGCAGCTCAGAAGGAGATATCAGAATTGAAGCTCCGAGTAGGGTTAAAGAGATCAAGGGATCAGAACAGGCATAAGAAGCTGACTAATGCCATTGCTACCTGGAACCTCCTCATTAGGACCATTACAGAGCACCCAGTTGGTCCAGTGACTGAGGCACTCCTGAAGGAAGTCAGGGAAGATGACTATGGACTGGATGTCTGATTCCTCTTTGCTTGTATTTCTTTTCTTTTGATGTACTATTCCTTTTTGTTGTATTTTTGACCCACCATGGGCATGAATTGTAAACAGACTATGTATTTTTCATCATTTGTAATATATCAGTTTTTTTTTTTATTTTGGTGGGCTTTCTCTCAACATCATCAAGCATCTCCTCGAGGTCTGGAAAGGTCAAAACCAAGAACCAAACCGGATACCTTGGAAAACAAATAAGCATATTGCATTGTATACTAACATGTTTCTTTGTTTTGTAGGTTTTTGTTCATTATTTTGTTTCTCACTTTGTTGTGCTTTCAGGAAACATTGCTCGTCGCTGAGTGTTCCCTGTCAACCGCACACACCGGTACCCAACTCGTAACAACCTTCCAGGCATTCAGATGGATCAGGTACAACAGGACCTGACTGAAGTAAGAAATCATATGGCAAACGAAAGGGTCGAGATGAGAAACCAAATGTCTCAGTTTATGGCTGTAATGACTGGCTTAGCCCAGAGCCAAGAGAGGTTGAGAGAGCTGGTAGAAAGACAGACACCTGAAGAGCCCCACCTTGGGACAGGGGGAACCAACAATAATGAACGAGGACAGCCCCGTATCGACCCACCAGAATTTGGACCCTATTTGAATCCAGATGCTAATGGTACAAGGAATGTTCAAGGTAATACTGCTGAGGGCAGAATCCTGCAAGAGGATCCCCAAGAAGAACAATTCACTGTTATTGGGGATGGGGATGAAGTGTATGACAGAATACTAGATGAGATTGCTGAAAAGTTAAGATCTTTGGAATCCCAGAATTCTTTAGGCTTCGACGTGATGGATATGGAGCTGGTAGATGGGGTGAGGATTCCCCACAAATTCAAACCCCTTGCATTGAGAAATATAATGGTACCTCATGCCCACGTACTCATCTGCAATCCTTCCTAGGAAGACTCAAGGCTTATACCATGGACGAGAAGTTATGGATGTTCTATTTTGAGGACAGCTTGACTGGGGCATCAAGAGAATGGTATTCGCATCTGACAAGGGCCACTATAAGATGTTGGAAAGACTTGGCCGAAGCCTTCATCCGGCAATACCAGTACAACCTAGATATGGCTCCCAATAGAACTCTTCTAATGGGCATGTCTCAGTCTTCAAGGGAAAGCTTTCGAGATTATGCTCAGAGGTGGAGACAGCTTGCTGCTGCTGTCCAACCATCCATGTCAGAAAGAGAGATGGCTGACATGTTTATGAACACCTTGCAGGGAACTTATATTGATAGACTTGTTGCTTTCTCTTCTACCAGTTTCGCCGATGTAGTTATAGCTGGTGAGAGAATTGAGAGTCTTTTTGAAGATAGGCAAAATCTCTGACAATGGTGCCAGCTCTTCCTACAACCCCAGAAAACCTTTTGCCGGACCCCGAAGGGCGGGAGAAACAAATGCTATTCATGCAGGCAGGGGCATACCCCAATACTCTCACAGATCAATAGCAGATGTTACCATTCCGACTCTAGTTCCACAGCAACCACTTTATCCTCAACAATAACAATAACACTATCAGCAACAGTCTCATTTTCCGCAACAAAGAACGTACAGCAATAACAACAACAACCAACAACAGCGCCCCTTTCAACAAAGGCCATCTCAAGCAAATAGGGTGATTGACCCTATCCCTATGCCTTATGCCGCTCTACTACCACAACTCCTGAAGCTTAACCTGGTTGAGTTGAGGACGTTGGCTCCACCAGATCCTCTCAATCTCCCGAAGAACTATGATGCTAATTCCAGGTGTGCCTTTCACTCCAACGCACCTGGTCACAATACTGAGAAGTGTAGAGCCTTACAGATGAAGGTTCAGGATTTGGTCGATTCCAAAGCTCTCAATTTCGCACCTCCTACAAATGTTAACAGAAAGACTATGCCTAATCATGGTGGGCCTAGGATTAATGCCATAGAGGAAGATCAACCATCTGCACTGATTGATAATGTTGCACAGATTCAAACACCACTAGCAGAAGTCAAAGATCAACTCTTAAGATGCCAAGTGTTTCCGGGCTGTGGGGCTTGCTGCAAATCGTGCAAAACCGCTATTAATGGTTGTGAGAAGCTAAGGTTCGACATAGATGGACTCATCAGAGATGGAATTTTGCAAATTACTACAACAGCTCCTCCAACAACTCTTTCTTCAGCAACAATGGTTTCTCCTACAATGTCAACAATTCTTCCTTCAGCAAATCCTCCTACAACAGCAACAACTATCATTCCCACTGATTCATCCACAACACCAGCAATCACTCCATCCATCTTTTCAACAGATCAGAGTTCAGCAACATTTACTTCTACAACATCAGCACCCATCTTATCAACGGAAACGCCTACAACACCAGCAAACATTTATGAAGATGTCTCAACAGTCACAATCTATTATGACCCGGCAAACGTTCATCCCACCAACAATTTCCAACAACAAACTGCCACACCTCCTGTCAGAACTCCAGTCACAATCTACTACAACCCACATACCATCATAGTTCCTTCCACTGCAGCAATCAGTCCGGTCACCATTACGGTGCCTGGACCAGTTCCTTATGAAAGCAGTAATGCCATACCTTGGCACTACGGCTCTGATCTCTACTGCAACGGAAAGAAGATCACTCTAGATTCATCAACCTCTTCACCACAAGTTGACAATGTTGGGGGAGGCGGAGGCTTCACCAGAAGCAGACGCCTTTTTGCCTCACAAACACCAAGGCACAATGCTGAAGCAGAAGCTGCTGCTAAGGCAAAAGGGAAGAATGTGGTACTTGAAGAGCCAACTGTTAAAGAAACTCCGAAGACGTCTTTTAAGCAAGAGGTAGACGAGTTCATGAGAATAATCAAAAGGAGTGATTACAAAGTGGTGGACTAGCTTCATCAGACACCCTCCAAAATCTCCATATTATCACTGTTAATGTGTTCCGAAGCCCATAGGAATGCATTGTTGAAGGTCCTGCACGCATCATATGTGCTGAAAGAGATTACGGTTAATCAGCAGGAAATAGTGGTTGCAAATGTAAACACCATTCATGGACTGGGCTTCACAAATGTTGATTTAACGACGGAGGGGCGAAATCATAACAAGGATTTACATATCACCTTGGAATGCAAAGGTGTTGTTCTTTCTCATGTGCTGGTGGACACTGGGTCTTCGCTCAATGTCCTGCCAAAGAAAGCCTTGGTGAAGCTAGAGTATGATGGTTTGGCATTGCGTCCAAGTAACTTGGTGGTGAGAGCATTTGATGGCTCTAAGAGATCAGTGCTTGGAGAGATTGATTTACCTGTGTTGATTGGCCCACAGACCTTTAAAACTACCTTCTTCGTGATGGACATACAGCCGGCCTACAGCTGTCTATTGGGTAGGCCCTGGATTCACGCTGCTGGCGCTGTTACATCTACCCTTCACCAGAAGTTAAAATTTGAGTGGGAAGGCCAGATCATCACAATTTGTGGGGAGGAAGACATTTTTGTTAGCCAGCTGGCTAGTTATAAGTACATAGAGATGGATGGGGAGATCCATGAGACTATGAGTTAGGGGTTTGAGGCCCTTAACATCAATGAAGCAACTGCTGTGTCTAGAACTTCCATCACTTCATATCAACAGGCCCGGAAGGTTGTTGAGGAGGGTACCACTCAAGGATGGGGCAAGCTGCTGCCAGTTGAAAAGAAAGAAGACAGATTCGGGTTGGGTTACAGACCAACTCGACAAGATCAACCAGAGGCTGCAATGGAGCCCAAATTTGTTAGCGGGGGAATGCTTACCCCGGATGCTGTGAACAGTCTGGAAGACGAGGAAGAAGACGAACGCAACCTGGAAAACTGGATACGTCCAAGGATCCCGGGGAACCAAGTCTCAAACTGGTCTTCCCAGGAAATTATAAGAGTTACTCCTGCAGATTAATTATTATTTCCTGTCTTTAAGCATGCATCAAGTCCTGCATCTTGCCCAAGATGTCAGGGCTCATTTTGTAATAGGGTCATCTTGTATTTTGTGCAAACGATCAATTAATGAATATCAGGACATCTTTTGCAAATGAGTCTCTTTTTTTTCCCGCTCACTGTTTTTCATTTTTCATTTTTTGTACAAAAATAAAATGGCAATGTTTTTCAAAATAATAACTTCATTTTCACTTTTTCTAAGCAAGATAAAAATGATCAATAAAATGAACAAATCTAAACCCTTGCAGAGAGTGCCCTCCAGACTGCACCGACAACGACACTGCTATGACTTCGTATGACTTCGAAAATCCGATTAATCAAGCTGATGAAGGGGTTGAAGAAGATTATGAGCTACCTTAAGAGCTAGCCAGATTATTAAGGCAAGAGGAGAAGGCTATCACTCCTCATCAGGAGGAAGTTGAGACAGTTAATCTTGGTACCGAAGAAGACTTGAAAGAAGTAAAGATCGGGGCCCGTCTGCAAGATTCAGTGAAGGAACAACTTATTGACATGCTTCGGGACTATGTGGATGTTTTTGCTTGGTCTTATCAGGATATGCCAGGTCTAGACACCGACATTGTTATGCACAAGCTGCCTCTAAAGGAAGATTGTCCTCCGGTAAAACAAAAGTTGCGTCGTACTCGTCCGGATATGGCCATGAAGATAAAAGAAGAGGTACAAAAACAGTGGGACGCTGGTTTCCTTGTTGTAACTAGTTACCAGCCGTGGGTTGCTAACATTGTACATGTGCCTAAGAAAGATGGCAAAGTGCGGATGTGTGTGGATTACCGGGATCTGAATAGAGCTAGCCCGAAGGATGACTTCCCATTACCTCACATTGATGTATTGGTCGACAACACGGCTCAGTTCTCAGTATTCTCCTTCATGGACGGATTTTCAAGATATAATTAGATCAAGATGTCAACTGAAGACATGGAGAAGACAACTTTCATCACACCCTGGGGCACATTCTGTTATAAGGTAATGTCGTTCGGACTGAACAATGCTGGTGCCACTTATCAACAGGCTATGGTGACATTATTCCACGACATGATCCACAAAGAAATTGAATGTTATGTGGATGACATGATTGCCAAGTCCCTCACTGAAGAAGACCACCTGGTAAATCTGTTGAAGCTATTCAAGCATCTGAGGAAGTACCAGCTGAAGCTAAACCCCAACAAATGCACATTCGGGGTACGTTCCGGTAAGTTGTTGGGGTTCATTGTAAGTGAAAAGGGAATTGAAGTTGACCCTGACAAAGTCAAAGCCATTCAAGAGATTCCTGCACCAAAGACTAAAAAAGAAGTTCGGTGGTTTCTAGGTAGATTGAACTACATTTCACGGTTCATATCTCACCTTACTGCAACCTGTGAACCCTTGTTCAAGTTGTTAAGAAAAGAACAAACGGTCAGGTGGAATGAAGACTGCCAGAGGGCTTTTGACAAAATCAAGGAATACTTACAAGAGACTCCAATCCTTATGCCTCCAGTTGAAGGAAGACCACTAATAATGTACTTGACAGTATTAGAAGAGTCAATGGGGTGTGTGCTGGGCCAGCATGACGAGTCTGGTCGAAAAGAGTATGCAATATACTACCTAAGCAAAAAGTTTACCGATTGTGAACAACGTTATTCACTGCTCGAGAAAACTTGTTGTGCTTTAGCGTGGGCTGCTCGCCGACTAAGGCAGTATATGTTAACCCAAACTACCTTGTTGATCTCAAAGATTGATCCAGTCAAGTACATATTTGAGAAGCCAGCACTCACCGGACGGGTTGCAAGATGGCAAATGATTCTCACAGAATACGACATTCAGTACACATCTCTGAAAGCCATCAAAGGCAGTTTATTGTCTGATTATCTTGCTGAGCAACCCATTGATGATTACCAGCCTATGAGATTTGACTTCCCTGATGAAGACATCATGTTCCTAAAAGCAAAAGATCATGAAGAGCCTGTTCATACTGAAGGGCCTAACCCAGAAGAAGAATGGACAATGATGTTCGACGGGGCTATTAATATGAATGGTCGTGGTGTTGGTGCAATACTCATTACACCTAAGGGAGTTCACATGCCTTTCTTAGCAAAACTCACCTTTAACTGCACTAACAACGAAGCTGAATACGAAGCTTGTATCATGGGTCTTGAGGAAGCCATTGACCTCAGGATCAAGACTTTAACTATATTCGGAGATTCAGCTCTGGTAATCAATCAGACCAACGGCAAATGGTACACTCACCAGGAGCATTTGATTCCATACCGGGATTATACAAGGAGATTATTGACCTTCTTCACTACAGTCAAGCTTGAGTATATCCCTCGAGATGAAAATCAGTTTGCAGATGCTCTGGCTACCATTTCCTCCATGATCAAAGTTCAAGTTGCCAACTTTGTACCTCGGATTTCAGTATCCAGACTTGACAGACCAGCATACGTATTCTCAGTAGACATTGCTAAAGATGATAAGCCTTGGTTCTATGACATCAAACGCTTCTTAGAGGATCAAACATACCCACCTAGGGCATCATCCAATGATAAGAAGACATTAAGAAGGCTAGCTGGTAGTTTCTTCCTGAATGCTGATGGTTCATTGTACAAGCGCAACTTTGACATGCTACTTCTCAGATGTGTTGATAAGACAAAGGCAGACTTGCTTATGCACGAGGTGCATGAAGTATCCTTTGGTACCCATGCTGGAGGACATGCAATGGCTAAGAAGTTATTAAGATCAGGTTACTACTGGATCACAATGGATACAGATTGTTGTGCCTATGCCAGAATTTTCCACAAATGCCAGATCTATGTAGATAAAGGGCATGTGCCTCCTAATCCTTTGAATGTAATGTCTTCACCTTGGCCCTTCGCCATGTGGGGCATTGACATGATTGGAAAGATCGAACCAACTGCTTCCAATGGCCACAGATCCATCCTAGTAGCCATTGACTATTTTACCAAGTGGGTTGAAGCGGCTTCGTATGCAAATATCACCAGGCAAGTGGTAGCCCGATTCCTAAAGAGAGACATCATCTGTCGGTATAGAGTGCCCGAGCGAATCATTACTGATAATGGTTCCAACTTGAACAAAAAGATGATGGCAGAACTGTGCCGGGACTTCAAGATTCAACATCATAATTCTTCTCCTTACAGGCCAAAGATGAATGGCGTTGTCGAGGCAGCTAACAAGAATATCAAGAAGATTGTGCAAAAGATGGTGGTCACATACAAAAACTGGCATGAAATGCTACCGTTTTCCTTGCATGGGTACCGTACCTCAATCAGAACAGCCACTGGGGCAACACCGTATCAGCTTGTGTATGGTATGGAGGCAGTCCTACCTGTTGAAGTTGAATTACCCTCGTTGCGGGTACTGATGGATGTCAAGTTGAATGAAGCAGAATGGGTCCGATCCCGGTACAATCAGTTGAGTCTGATCGAAGAAAAGAGATTGGCTGCAATCTGTCATGGGCAGTTATATCAGAAGAGAATGAAGAAATCCTTCGATCAGAAAGTCAGACTTTGGGAATACCAAGTAGGAGATCTTATGCTGAAAAGACTCCTCCCTCCTCATACAGACCACAGGGGCAAGTGGACTCCGAATTACGATGGTCCATTCATAGTAAAGAAGGTTTTCTATGGTGGAGCACTGATGCTCACTACTATGGATGGTGAAGTTTTATTATCCCCTGTGAATTCAGATGCAGTTAAAAAATACTTCGCATAAAATGACCCGCTGGACATAAAAACAAAATGTAAGTCTAAGCAAAAATAGGGCATCACGGCGAGTCAAAAACAAAATAAAAGACTCGGGAAAAAATAAGGGAAAATAAAGAAAAATGTACACCCGCTAAGTTGAAAAGCCACATTGGACAGCTCAGGTAAAAATGGGTATCCCGGTGGATTGAAAACCCGAAAGGGCGATCCATGCAAAAATAAGGGAATAAGCGAACAACTGCATTTTGAATTCGTCTGTATCACTTACAACATGGCAAGCTTCGAAAGGTTAAAGCATCGGTCAGAATCATCCTTCTTCAGAAAGCAAGATAAAGAAGAACGTCAATGTCATGCAAGTCATAGCAAAAGGGAAACTCACTAAAGCGTCGTCAACATTGCCAGCACTTTCATTTTTCTCAATTTGTAACAATCACCTCATTTCAGGGGATTTGTTTCTTTGACTGTACTTGCCAATTCAGGGCACACAAATTAATAAAATCAGATTTTTTGTCACACTTCGTCTTGAATATTTTTATTCCATTTGCATAACTGTCTGATATCCTTGATATAACGTTTGCATAAAAACATATGTGCCTTTCTAATCACATGCTTGCAGGAAATATATTACTTACTCCCAGGAGTGTCTAAACTCCTATGACGGAATCCAGTAAGGGATGCCTTGCAGGTATTCAGAGAGAAACGTGGGGCATGAAAGGCTTTCCCCAGCAAAGTTGTCGGATCATTATTTCCTCAGTACATCTTCCAAACAGCACCAGAAGTGCTTTCTCCCCATCAGAATTGCCAGGCATCACTTCTCTAGCACATCTATCAGAGCAGTACCAGAAGGTGCTCATATCCCCAGCTGAGCTGTCAGATATTATCATCCTCAGTAGGACCCCCACAGAAATTTCTAGGAAGATCGTTCAGTGATCTTTTTCATCCCCAGCCGAGTGCTAGACAGGGAACCATCCCCCCACAGAGCTCCAACCTCTCCCAGATGAGCAATGTCTGAAATTCTCGCACAACAAAGTGACGGAAGCGTTCGCATCCCTAGTTGGGCTCCTCATTACAGAGATAGGTCTATCAGTAACCTATTTCCCCAAACAGAGTCATACGTCTTATCAGATCTACCAATGATCTCATCCCCAGCTGGGATATCCTTTCAAGAAGATCAGTCAGAGATCTCCACAA
This sequence comes from Lathyrus aphaca, assembly GCA_963966055.1. Taxonomy (NCBI): domain Eukaryota; kingdom Viridiplantae; phylum Streptophyta; class Magnoliopsida; order Fabales; family Fabaceae; genus Lathyrus; species Lathyrus aphaca. The sequence continues at coordinate 172,172,236 of OZ014523.1, forward strand.
GCAGCGGGATCCGAATCCCGAATTGGTATCTTTGCATAATCATAGCATTCGCATCATTTATCCCTCAGAGCGTAGCATTCCGTCTAATACAGAGCATTATGGCAAAAATCAAACATATTGCATAATCACAAGTCAGGTTTTGAATCAGCCACCTGTAAATACCAACATTCCATCAACAATGTATATAAAGACTCACAGTCCCCGTAGAAAGCCAAAGCATCCCCTTTGCATTCTCAAATACAGATACATGCTCTTTTTTTACACTCGTCTGTGTCATCTTTCCCCAGTAAAGTCACCAGAACACTCTTTACAAACAGATACTTATACATAACCTGTTTGTCCCGACACTCGTCCGTGTCATCTCATATTTCCTCAGCAGAAAGCCAAAGCGTCCTCTTTGCACTCTCAAACACAAATACATGTTTATATATACTCTTCTCGACACTCGTCTGTGTCATCTCATATCATCCCCTGCAGATATATCTATACAATCTTTTAACATTCTCCCGTGTCACCTATCCCCAGCATGGTCGCCTAATCACTTATTGTAAACCCCAAACACTTGTTTATAATACACTTCTTTCGACACCCGTCCATGTCATCATTTCCTCACAGATCACCGAGATTACCTCTTACACTTACAAGTTCGTAACTTATGTGTTTCTTTTTATGACACCCGTCCGTGTCATACCCTACCCAGCAAGTTGAATACTCGTTTGTGTCTCACTCATGCTTATTTCTACTCATAAAGATACTCGTCCGTATCTTGTATACACACTTTTTCCCCTCAGATTCAACACTCGTCTGTGTTCTTTGTTAACTAGGTGGTACTCGTCCGTACCATCATCTCTGAACATGCGTCAGCGTTTGCTTCTACTGATACTCGTCTGTATCATAGTCTTAAAGATGCTCGTCCACATTTTTAATCTATACACAGTGTCAAACACTTATACCTTTTATTTCTTGGATGTAAACACTCGTCCGTGTTCACTATTCCCCAGCAAATCCCCAGTGAAATTATTTTTTCTTCTATCTGACATTCGTCCTATGTCATGATATTTTCGGCAGTAGTACCCTGCCAGGTGATCTTCCTTCACCTTTGGATGAACGTCCCTCATCCTTCTCCCAGCAGAGTCTCCTTTATTGGAACCTCTTTGTTATTCGGCATTCGTCCTATGTCGTGATATTTAGCAGCCGTCCCCTGCTAGGTGATCGTCCTTCACCTTTTTGATGATCGTCCTTCATCATTTTATCCGGTGGTCGTCCCCATCGTTGATCTTGTTATCTGACATTCATCCTATGTCACGATAAACCACAGAACAGCCGTCCCCTGCTGGCTGATCGTCCTTCGCCTTTGATGACCGTCCCTCATCATTTATTTCATTAACCCGACGGCCGTCCCCATCGTCGACTTTTTCTATCCGGCATTTGTCCTATATGTAAACACCCCAAATTTTCCCTCACCCTTTCACACCATGGCTTGTGATCATCTCATATGCATAAACACAATCATATCACCTCATATTACATTTTTGATCCACTGCATGGTTTCTAAGGCATCTGCACCTAGGGTTTGTGATCTGAGCAATCCAAGAGCTTCTTGAGCCACTCCAAAGGCCACCAATCACTTCAAAGGGATCCATGTGTGTTCATCTATCATATTACATCCTCTCAAGGTCAAGATTTCAAAAGAATCACAAGAACTAGGGTTTGAATGGATGCAGAGCCAGGTTTGACTGCACAGTTGACCTAAAATTAGGGTTTTGGTTTCAGAGGCCATAACACCCAATTTTTTGGTCATTCTTGTTTCCATTGGTCTCTATATGGTATAAGGAGTATGCATATCAATTTTCATGAAGAAATTCCATGGGGAAGTCATCTGATCAAGGGTTGACTTTCTGGACAAGTCAGTGCAAAATCAGGGCATCTGAGGCCCCCAATGACCCAACCAATGGGTGATATTCATCATTTTGAGTGTATATGATCTTTATTTGATCATGGAAGAAGGTTGAAGTTCACAAAAATCAAGAATTTGGAGTTTTTGCAAATGTTGACTTTTTGGGCATAGTTGACTTTTCAAGAATGCTTCATTTTAGGTCATTTTTCAAGCCTTGATTCTTGATCCAAAAATGCTTCAAATGGAAAAACTTTGGTCATGAAAGTTGTAGATTACATCTTTCCCTTTTCAAAAAGTACAAGAACATGATCAAATTCTTCTTGGATCAAAAGTTATGGTGTGACAAAGTTGGCAAAAATCATTGATTTTCAAGATGTGCACCAAATGAGAATTTTGCAAAATCATGAACCAATGCCATTTGTAACTTCTAATTCACTTCAAACCATGACATGAACATTCTATGTGTCCTAAAAATCAGAATGGAACCAAGATCACATGTTTATGGTTTGTGTAACAAGGCATTTTTCACAAAGTTTCAAAAAGTAACAACTTGCAAAAACACTCATCACACTTCACCAACTTGATGCATTGGATGCTGAACCTCCCTAGCTTCACTCACATACCATGCTGCGCCAGCCCATGCTCATGTACCAAGCTATAACTTAGCCCATGCCTCTCTTACAAAGAAGTTGACATTTTGCAAAAGGTGACTTACCTATCACAGCAGGCCATGTCACATCATCTGGCCAATTAGAATTGTTTATACTTTCCATTTGCAAGCTAAACATAACACCAGGCCAGGCTGAAACACTCTCAAGCATCACATACACCAAAACACACCATTGTGCAAAACTCTTCGAAATTCTCTGCCCAGCCATCAAACATCCAAACCATTTTCACCAATCATCTCACCATGTTCCACTGAGCCTAAACCAACAAAGAACCAGGCTTGAAACAAACCACAACTCCATTTCACCATTTTCACTCCATAAAGCAAAAGCTTTCGAATCTGCTTCTACAAGCCATAAACACTCAAACAAATTCCACACATCAACTCACCTTGCTTCACTGACCAGAAACCACCCACTACTTTGGCTTGAAACCCTCCATAACTCAAATACGATTTTCACACTCCCTTGGTCAGAGCTGCTGCAAACTCACTCAGGAGGCTGTTTAAACTCCATCCAACTATCCAAAGCTTCAAAGGGGGATCATTGGGACCTGTTTGAGCCAAAGAGCTAGCCAGAAAGTTCCAGAGATCAGAGCTCCAGTTCAGGTGAGCTTCATGAACATTTTTCCCAGGAGTTTGTTTTTAAGTTCTTAATTGGTTCTCCATGTTTCACTGGTCATGATGATGTGTTTAGTTTCGAAAATCATTGAGTTTTGAGCATGTATGGTGTCTCTGAAATTTTTTGACCTAAACCCCTTTTGCTTCGATTCAGCTTTGTTGTGTAAAATAAATTTGTTTTGGCTGTGGATTCTTGTTCTATGATGCGTGGGGATGATTTTTGGGCAAGAAAATTGGGTTTTAGTGAGCTAGGGTGAGAGTTGGCATTTTTCAGGGAGGATGCTGGCCGGAGAAGACGACCGGAAGTCTTCTTCGGCCGCCTGAAAGTAATTAGTCTTTTAATCAGGGTTAGGGCAAAATTCAAATATGGACCCTTGGATCTGGCTTCCCGCGCGCGTGTGTGTGGTCCAGATCATGTCATTAATTCATAACCAGGTTTAATTAGTTTAATTAATTGAATTTAAGAAGTTTGAATATGGGCCTTTGATCTGCGCGCGCAGTCAACCCATTCACTGCCAGGATCAATCTCAACCCTCCATTGTGCATACTTCAGATTAAATTCATTTTAATTCATTTTCTTTTCATTGTATTTGCATAATTATTTTAAAATAGTAAAAAATGTGTAAAAATTATGAAACTTTTTCTCATAAGTTTTATTAATTTTTATGACACAAAAATATTTTTATTTTTATTTTTATCATTAAAAAAGTATTTTAAAATATTTAAAGGATTATTTTTAATTGATTAATGGAAATTAATTTATTAAAAATGCTTTTAGGTATTTAAAAATCACCAAAAAATTCATGAAATGTTCTAAGACATTTAGAAACATTGTCCAACCTTCAAACCAAATTTCTTTTTTGATCTTGATGCATTTTGAGAATTTTTCATTGAATTAAAATCATTTTTGTGCATTATTTTGATCCTAAGTTCAAAAAATCATTTCTGCCTATCTATGAAGAGTTGGACTTTGATTCTTTTTGCATTGCATTGTGTTTAGCATGTAGTTTTTGAGGTAAAATGGCCATGATTTGATCTTGCATTTTTCAATTGTTTGGCATTTCTTTTGTTTAGGAACCCTAAAAACCCTAATAACCTGTAAAAATCATAACTTGAGATTGGTTAAGAGTTGAGATCTCCCCTTTGGGCATTGGTTTAGTATAGGTTTAGGGTTTCTTTGGGTGGCATTTTCCATTATTTATCTTAGGGTTTGCTTCTGTTTTTGGTTTTTGTTTGTTGTTTGATCCATAAACCCTAATTTGGGCTTCCATTTGCATCCTTCTTGCATTCTCTTGCATAACATGACTTGCCATGACATTTCAAGCATCCATTTGATTCATTTGACATCTTAAGACATATAGAAAGCATGTTTGATCATTGCATCTTGCATTTGCCATGTTGTTTGCCATGTATGTTTCATAACTTTTCATGTAAGTTCATGCTCCTTAACTTGCATCATTTGCATCCATGATCTTGTATGAACATCTCCATGCCTTGCCTCATGTTTGTAGCATCTCATAGCATCATTATCATCATCAACATGCTTCTGGTTTTGTTTATCATCATGTCATCTTATCTCATTTGGCTTTGCATTGCATTTCTTTTCTAACATTTCAGGTGGTAAGTAGTGTTGAGAAGTGAATTTGCCTTCACTTCTCATAAATTTTCTTTTCATCTCTCTTGCATCCATTGCTGCATTTTTATATGTGTTAGAGTTTGAGATTGCTCATTCTTCTTCTCCCCACTTTCTTTCTTCAAGTGACTTGACTTCTTGAATGAAGCAAGTTGCTTTGCTTCTCTTGATCCTTTCATCTGCTTCCTGGTGGTTCCATTGGAGATCTTTCTTGTTTAACCTCACAAACCTTAGGAACAACCAAGCATGACAATGGTTAGGGTTTTGATTAGTCTCCCCTCTTAGTGTTACCTTTGTGTCTTCTTTGAGTCTTCTCTTCTCATCTCATAATCAGGGACTAAACCCTAAAGGCTTTAAGGCTTTGTGATTAAGCTTATGCCTGCATCCTTCTCTTAAGATGGAGTGTATAACTTTAATCCTAAGTGTTAAACCCTTAATGTGTTTAACTCCTTTAATCAATTCACATAATAATCATCAAGACATCACACTTGTAACTTGGGCCTTGCATTAGGGTTCTAATTCTTCCTTAACTGGTTAAGAAGGACTAACCCTAGTGTTAATGGACAAGTCCCCCTCAAGTTGTCTTACAAATCATAAAATCCACTTCATCATCATATCATTAAATAAAATCCACTTAATCAAAGGCTTGTTTTGTCATGAGTTTAATCCCTAATCATGGATTAAGTTGAGGAGCTTTCCTCAGCTTAAACACTCTCATCTATTATCCTTCTATTAGGATGGTGTAATGAGTCTGTTTAATCTTTGATTATGGCTTAACCTCATTACTTAACACTAAACAAAAACACCAAAAACATCTAACTAATCACAAGTAGGTTAATGATCTTAATCCTACACCAAAGGTGATTAAGTGTGAGAATCTGACTTCACACTTAAGGTATTCTCATTACCCCTAATCAGAGGGAAGATGTGGTGAGTTTACTAACCCATTGGTTTAGGCTTAAGCTCATTAACTTATGACAAAATCCAAAAACAATAAAAGACTGAAAACACAAAAACAAACAATAATCGTCTCCTCCGGGATTCTTTTCTCATCTCATTCACTCACAACCGAGAACTTGCTTCTTCCGTCTAATGCAAGACAGTTTGCATCTGTGCCAGACAGATCATACACTTGAGCATAGACAAGCAAGCAGTTCACAAGTCAATTCACCTTTCAGTCTCTTTGGGTCGAACTACGGTGTTCTGACTTCCTCATTGCACGAGAGGATACGTAGGCATAACTTAACAGTTATCGAACAAAAGTTTCTGTATATTCCCCCTCTTTCCAGCTTCATTCTTTAGCCTCATGGTCTTGAGCATCTTATTCCTTTTCTTACACTGACACTGTATATATTACACTTTGCACTTCTTTTACACTGACACCTGTACATATTGTTTTCCAGCCTTTTTACACACAAATTGCACTGACACTACCCCTTTAAAACACAAATCTTTTAAGCGTGGATCCCGTCGAGTACGACGGACAATCTGGGTGCTAATACCTTCCCAGGTTGTAACCAACCCCCTTTCTCAGTCTCTCTGGTTCGCAACCGTCTTATCCATCTTTTTCTAGGTCTATGCAGCATTGCCTTTCCTCCGGGATAAAAATGCCTAGCTGGCGACTCTTTTCATCTCCAGTGAGTTCACGGCTGTGTGTTCTCATTGTCCCTCTCGCCGACCGTTCGCATCTGTACCTTTATTTGGGCCCGGTCCCATCTATCGGGAGCGACACTATATCGTGATATTTTCGGCGGCCTTACCCTTCCAGGTGATCGTCCTTCACCTTGGATGACCGTCCCTCATCCTTATCCCCAACAGAGCAGTCGTCCCCTGCTAGGTGATCATCTTTCACCATTGATGACCGTCCCTCATCATTACTTCATTTATTTCCTTAAACCGATGGTTGTCCCCATCATTGCCTTTACCTTTGATCCCCGAAGAATCTTTGTTACTTTATTTGATGGTTGTCCCCATCATGATCCCCTTATTTCCCCAGCATATCGGCCATCCCCGTCATTGCTTTATCCCCAGCAGTTGTCCTCTGCTCGATGGTCGTCCTCCATCGCCCGCACTTTATAATCATACTTTACTTTCATTTTTAAAATCTATATCCCTTTTCTTCTTTTCCCAGTGAGTTAAAATTTTGGACTGTCTTTGGTATTCAACCACAAGTTATCGTGTTTGCCTGTTAAGCCGTCGCTTACATCCTGCACAGCTAACTCATGTTTGAATAGGGGCAGCTATAAACACCCCAAATTTTCCCTCACTAATTTCACACCATGGCTTATGATCTTTCATATTTACATAAGTTTAATCATACCATTTCATGTTGCATTTTTGCTTCACTGCATTAGTTCATGTTCATCTGCATCTAGGGATTGTGATCTGAGCAATCCAAGATCCATTTGAGCCACTCCAAAGGCCTCCAATCATCTCAAGGGGATCCATGTATGTTCAATCATCATATTTTATCTTCCAAAGATCAAGAAATTCAAAGAATCACAAGAACTAGCAAGGCATGGAAGCAGAGCCAAGGTTTAACTGCACAGATGACCTGAAATTAGGGTTTTGGTTTCAGAGGCCATAACTCCAATTTTTTTTGTCATTCTTGTTTCTATTTGTCTCAATATGTTATAAGGATCATACATACCAAGTTTGATGAAGAAATTCATTGTGGAAGTCATCTGATCACTGGGTGACTTCTTGAGCAAGTCAGAGCCAAATCAGGGCATCTGAGGCCCCTATCAATGGACACAAAGTGGATTTTTCATCAAATTGAAGTTATATGGTCTTTATTTGATCATTGAAGTGCTTAGAAGTTCACAAATTTGAAGAAAAGTGAGCAAAACCAAAAGTTGCCAAAAATGGAAATGACTTGTAATGAAAACTTTCCATTTTGGGAAAGTTTTTCAACCTCCTCTTTCTCAACCAAAAATGCTTCAAATGAAAAATTGTTGGTCATGAAAGTTGTAGATGTGATCATTCCCTTTTCAAAAAGTACAAGAACAAGATCGAATTCATTTTGGAACTCAAGTTATGGTTTGTCAATGTTGGCAAAAATCACATAATTTCAAGTTTTATGCCAAAGAGGGATTTTTGCAAAACCTCTTGCCAATTCATTTTGTGACTTAAAATTGACATCTAATCATCATACAAACATTACACATTGCCTAAAACTCAGAATTGGCCCAAGAATCTCACATTTTCATGACTTTCACATCAAGAAATCCAAAAGGGGCCAAAGTTTCATGAAATTGCAAAACCTCCCATAACTTATTCCCCACATGCTAAATTGCCTCTAAGTGATTTCCATGGCCATCCTTGTTCCTTGCTGCACCAGACACCCCTTTGTACCAAGCCTGAACCAGCCCATACCTCAAAGTAAAACCAACCTTGACTTTTGCATTTTCACCCATACCAATCAGCATAGCCCACACCAACTCCACAGACCTATCACAGCTTGATATGTGGACTCTATGCAAGCCATAACACACAAGAACCAAGCCTGAATCCTCAGCATTGCCCTAGTTCACCAAAATCCCCTCTCTTGTGTTTATACTTTTGTATCTATTTTTGCTTTATGTACAGTTATTTACTGCTTTCTTTATTGCTTTTGTATATATCATACTGTCATGCTGCTGGCTGGATCTGGTTTTTGTTTTGGTGGGTGGGTGATTCATTGAGAGTTAAGGTCCTATACCTGGGACCTGAGTGACACCTAGGCTAGAGTGAATCATATTCTTTCCCATTCCATTTCGGTCTGGTGCGGGAATATGAAACACGGTTCAGATATGGGTTTCTTCTTGAGAACTCTGTGTTGCAGATTTCCTGCAATGCTAGGGCTATCTGGGAAGCCTGCTAAGTCTGGATGACCTTTAGTATTGACCTTCAGAAACTGAGGTGAATTAGAGGAGGAACTTTTATGGTTATTGTAAACACTGTACCTCCGGGTTAGAAGTGTTTACACTTCTCATAACTGATCCAAGTCTGAGGATCCTTGCTTTAGAACACCACCTGTGAGGGGGTTGGGTTGTTTACAGGTTTGCAGGTACCTTGACCTCAGAATACCCTGTTACTTTGATTGTTTAAGAGTACTCCATTTTGGGTCAGTTCTTGTGATTCTAAAACCCTGGACATGTGGCTCTTTATTTGAGTCCCCCCACCTTGGTTACTGGATTTATAGACCTCCATCTGGAATTCTTGAACACACATGGACTTATATCAGGGCATTTTGATCAGATCCAGCTCAGTCACAAACCCTTGCATTTCGATTGCATACATAATCATTGCATCATATTGACATTTGCTTATTTGTGTTTCAGGGTATCCATCTTCATTTGGTTTAGGTTTTGACCCCATCTTCAGTATTGACCTATCTTCATCAACACCTGCTTCAGTTTAGCTATCTGCTTCAGCTATCACCAGCATCAGCTAATCAGTGGCTCATTACTCCAGCATTATCATCAGCACCTGTCTCTACTCAGACTTCAGCATCATGGCTCCTAAAAAGAGCAACATCACCTATCACTTCTTCCAGCCAGAGCTATCAGATATCAGGAGGATTCAGACCCTGATCACTCCAGATCACATACCTTTGTTCAGGGAACATTATGGAGATATACTTGATTTGGTTATGGATCTGGACCCATCACAGAGAAGCCTGATCCACACTTGCATTCAGTTTTATGATCCCCCATTGAGGTGTTTCACCTTTCAAGACTTTCAGTTGGGCCCTCTTTTAGAAGAATACTCATCTTTGGTTGGTGTGCCTATCAGGGCTGGAATCCCTTTCAACCCTGAGATGGTCTTTCCCAGCAATGGAGAAGTAGCAAAGGCTTTGCATCTGGAACCTATCCTGATTGAGCAGCATATGACTTCTAAAGTTGGGATCCCTGGTTTTCATCTGGATTTCTTGATCTCTCAAGCTACCCTGAAAGCTTATTTAGGAGAGTGGAAGGCTGTCTGTGCCTTGTTGGCTCTGAGCATATATGGAATTGTGTTGTTTGCAGATGAGCCTCGATTCATTAGCAAAAATGCAATCCATCTTTTCATCCTGTAGAACCCAGTGCCAACTTTATTGGGGGATCTCTATTATTCAGTGCATCAAAGGAATGAAAAGCAGAGGGGAAGGTTAGTGAGGTGTTGTGCTCCATTGTTCCACACTTGGCTTCTCAGGCATTTGCCCAGGACAGATGCATTTCTGAACCCTCATCAGCAGAGCAACTGGGCTAAGAGACTCACTGCTCTAACTACAGCAGATATCAGATGGTGCACTCAAAGCACCAAGGGCAGGGATATCATCACCAGCTGTGGGCATTTTCCCAATGTGCCCCTAATAGGAGTTAAGGGTAGTATTAATTACAACCCTCTGCTGTTCAGAAGGCAACTAGGCTATGCACTGGTCCATACTCCTAAGGCACAGGACTTGGTGGAGACTCTTTATTGTGAGAACAAGATTAATTTGATTGTTGTTAGGCAGGCTGCCTGGGCCTGGGATAATGTTCAAACCAAGGGAGTGACCATTCTGGGGAAGTGCAACAATGTGGCATCAGCACAATATTATGAGTGGTCTCGTGCCAGGGCTCAATTCTCTGGGATGCCCTTTACCATAGAAGACATGCCTGAGTCATCTTCAGCATCACCCCCTGCCACTATCAGTTTGGAGGAGTTTGAGAGCTTGAAAGAAAGAAATGAGAAGTTAACCCAGGCTTTGCAGAAGACCCTCCGGGAGAGGAGTGAAGGTATGAGGGAAATTGAAAGGTTGGAGAAGATGAGAGTAGATCATCTGACTAAGATTGAGAAGTCTGGGGATTATATCAAGAAGTCTAAGGCCGGAGAACAAATTCTGAAGAATGCTTGCAAAGAAGCCCAGTTCCAGAGAGCAAGGACAGACTTGTATTTGAAGGAGAGTCAAGCCCGGTGGGTCAGGATCACCGAGGCTCGTACCCTGGAAGACAAGAGAGTTCAAGACAAGATGGAGCAGCTTGAAACTAATGCAAAAGAACAACAAGAAGCCCTGGCAGCAGCCCAGAGGGAGATATCGGAGCTGAAGATCAAAGCAGGGGTGAAGAGGTCCAAGGACCAAACTCAACACAAGAAGCTAACAGCAGCTGTTACGACCCGGAACCTCCTCATCAGGAATCTCACGGAGCGTCCGGCTGATCCTGTGACCGAAGCACTTCTCAAGGAAGTTCGTGAGGATGAGTTTGGTCTTGATGTTTGACCATTTGTTTGTTGTTGCTTTCATTCCATGTACTTTTATTTTCCTGTAATGTATTTTGACCTCTCAGAGGGCTTGTATTTGTAAACAAACTATGTACCATTTTGCTTTTGTAATATATGTATTAGTTTGTTCCAATCGAGTTTCACTTCAAAAGCAACATCAACAGCATCTTCAAGGGTCTGGAAGGGTCAAAACTGAATGCCAAGCCGGATACCTTGAAAACAAATAAGCATACTGCATTGCATGCTAACCCTTTTGTTTGTTTTGTAGGGTTTTGATTTATTGCCACTAACTCTGTTGTGATGTTCAGGAACTATTGCTAGGCGCCGGGTATTTCCCCTCAACCGTCCGCACCGTTATCCAACCCGAAACAACCTTCCGGGAATTCAAATGGATCAGGTACAGCAGGACCTTGCAGAGGTTAGAAATCAAATGGCAAACGAAAGATTGGAAATGAGAACGCAGATGACTCAGTTTATGGAAGTTATGAACAACATGGCTCAAAGCCAGGAAAGATTGAGGGCCATGGTGGAAAGGCAAAATCAAGAAGATCCACATATAGGGACTGCCGGCACCAGCAACAACGAAAGGGTACAACCTCATGTTAACCCCCCTGTCTTTGGGCCACACCTCCATCCTGAGGTCAATATTCCAGCAAATGTTCAAGGGACTGCCACTGCAGCCAGGGTACTTCAAGAAGACCCCCAAGAGGACCAGTTCACAGTAATGGGTGTTGGGGAAGAAGCTTATGATAGAAGATTGGATGAGATAGCTGAGAAGTTGAGGTCCTTAGAATCTCAAAACTCTTTGGGTTTCGACGTCATGGACATGGGCTTGGTAGACGGGGTCAGGATCCCCCATAAGTTCAAGCCTCCTTGTTTTGAAAAATACAACGGGACTTCATGCCCCCGGACTCATTTACAATCATTTATGGGGAGGCTGAAGGCCTATACTATGGATGAGAAGCTCTGGATGTTCTATTTCGAAGACAGCTTGACTGGAGCCTCAAGAGAATGGTACTCTCACTTGACAAGGGCAACTATTAGATGCTGGAAGGACCTGGCAGAGGCCTTCATCAGACAGTATCAGTACAATTTAGACATGGCACCCAACAGGACCCTCCTAATGGGAATGTCACAATCTTCAAGGGAGAGTTTCCGAGAATATGCCCAGAGATGGAGGCAATTGGCTGCTGCTGTTCAGCCACCTATGTCTGAAAGGGAAATGGCAGATATGTTCATGAACACCCTTCAAGGGACTTATATTGACAGGCTGGCTGCTTTCTCTTCCACTAGCTTTGCGGATGTTGTCATAGCTGGGGAGAGAATTGAGAGCTTGTTAAAAATGGGTAAGATCTCAGACAATGGTGCAAGCTCGTCCAGTAGTACAAGAAAGCCTTTTGCAGGCCCAAGAAGAACTGGCGAGACCAATGCCATCCACACCAACAGGGGCAGGCCCCAATTTGTTCACCGGTCTGTAGCAGCAGTCACTATCCCCGCTCCAGCTCATCCTCAGCCGGTCTATCAACCTCCGCAGCAAAACTATCAGCAACAACCTCAGTACCATCAGCAAAATCAGTATCCTCCAAGGAATTACAACAACAGCAACACCAACAACAACAGTCAACAAAGGCCATTTCAGCAGAGGCCATCTCAAGCTAACAGGGTGATCGATCCGATCCCTATGCCATATGCTACCCTGCTGCCACAACTCCTGAAACTCAACCTAGTTGAGCTAAGGACGCTGGCACCTCCAGATCCCAACAGTCTACCCAGGAACTATGACTCCAATGCTAGGTGTGCTTTTCATTCGAACGCACCTGGCCACAGTACAGAAAAATGTAGGGCTCTGCACATGAAGGTACAAGACCTGGTAGACTCAAAAGCTCTGAATTTCGCACCACCACCCAATGTCAATAAAAACCCAATGCCAAACCACGGTGGTCCTCGAATTAACGCTATTGAAGAAGACAAGTCGTCTTATTTAATAACCAGTGTGGGACAGATCAGGACACCGTTGGTAGAAATCAAGGCTCAGCTCCTGGAATGTCAAATGTTCCCAGGGTGTGAGTTGGGTTGTGCTTACTGCAATATCTCAGTAAATGGGTGCGATAATTTGAGGAATGGCATAGATGGCCTCATTCAGAGTGGCCAGCTTCAGATCACCACATCATTTCCAACAAATCCAGCAATCTCATCAGCAACGGTTTCAGAACCTCCTACAACTGCAGCAACTATTGTTCCTGACTATTCTTCGGCTTCATCAACAAGTACTTCATCTGTCATTTCAACTGATCAGATATCAATGAATGTTCCTCCTACAACTCCAGCACCACTCCATTATGAAACTCCTACAACAACAACATTCATCCTTCCACCATTATCTCCTACAACACCAGCAACAAATCATGAAGACGTCTCGACTGTCACCATATTCTATGATCCTGAAAACAACTCTGCCTACAATTCAGAAGGTGCTGCTCCCATCAGAGCACCAGTTACAATTTATTTTGATCCACAGACTATCACAGTTCCTTCAACAGCTGCAATCAGTCCAGTCACCATCACGGTGCCTGGACCCGTACCTTATGAAAGCAGTAATGCCATCCCCTGGTATTACGGCTCTGACTTGTACTGTGAAGGACAAAGAATCACTTTTGAATCATCGACCCCTGCACTGCAAGTAGACAATGTGGGCGGAGGCGGAGGCTTCACTCGAAGCGGACGTCTTTTCGCTCCACAAATTCCGAGACCCGCTGCCGAAGCAGAAGCTGCTGCCAAGGCAAAAGGGAAGAGTCCTGTGCAGGAAGATCAAGCTGTTAAAGAAGCCTTGAAGACACCATTCGATCAAGAGGTTGATGAGTTCATGCGAATCATCAAAAAGAGTGATTATAAAATAGTGGATCAGCTTCATCAGACGCCCTCCAAGATCTCGATCCTATCATTGCTTATGTGCTCCGAAGCCCATCGGAATGCACTACTCAAAGTCCTGCACGCAGCTTACGTGCCTGAAGAGATCACTGTCAATCAGCTGGAAGCAGTAGTTGGAAATGTTAATGCTAGTCACGGACTATGGTTCACCAATACTGATTTGACAGCGGAGGGCCGCAACCATAACAAAGTCTTGCACATAACCATGGAATGCAAAGGTGCTGTCCTTTCCCATGTGCTGGTAGACACGGGGTCATCCCTTAATGTCCTACCTAAAAAGGCTCTGGTGAAGCTAGAATATGACGGATTGGCATTGAGACCCAGCAACCTGGTGGTAAGAGCTTTTGATGGCTCAAAGAGATCGGTTCTGGGAGAGATTGAGCTGCCCGTAACGATTGGCCCGCAGACCTTCAAAACTATTTTCTACGTGATGGATATACAGCCTGCCTACAGCTGTCTATTGGGTAGGCCATGGATTCACGCCGCTGGCTCCGTGACATCTACCCTTCACCAGAAATTAAAATACGAGTGGGAGGGTCAAATCGTTACCATCTGTGGAGAAGAGGATATTTTTGTCAGCCACCTGGCTACCTATAAGTACATTGAAATGGACGGGGAGATCCATGAAACAATGAGCCAGGGGTTTGAAGCTTTGAACGTGAATGAAACATCTGCTGTGCCTGGTACTTCAATATCGTCATACCAACAAGCCCGGAAGGTTGTTGAGGGAGGAAACGCCCAAGGCTGGGGCAAACTGCTATCGGTGGAGAAGAAAGAGGACAGATTTGGGTTGGGTTACAAACCAACTCAACAAGATCAAGCAGCGGCTGTGAAAGAGCCCAACTTTGTGAGTTGGGGGATGCTTACCCCTGATGCTATCAACTGTCTGGAAGACGAGCTGGAGGAAGAACGCAACCTGGAAAGCTGGATTCGTCCAAAGATCCCGGGGAGCAGTGTCTCGAACTGGTCTTCCCAGGAAATTATAAGAGTTACTCATGCAGAGTAATTATTATTTCCTGTATTTTTATAAGCATGCATCAAAGTCTTGCATCTTGCCCAAGATGACAAGACTCATTTTGTAATCGGGCCATCTGTACTTTTTGTGCAAACAAGATCAATTAATGAAATATCAGACATCTTTTTGCAAACGAGTCTTTTTCTTTTCCGTTCACTGTTTTCTATTTTTCTTTTTTGTACAAAAAAAATAAATGGCAGTGTTTTCAAAATGACAACTTTTATTTCACTTTTCTAAAGCAAGATTAAAATCAGATCACTAAAATGAACAAACTGAACCCTTGCAGAGAGTGCCTTCCAGACAGCACCGACAACAGCACGGCTATGACTTCGTATGACTTTGACAATCCAATCAATCAAGCTGATGAAGGGGTTGAAGAAGAATATGAGCTTCCTGAAGAGCTAGCCAGGTTGTTAAGACAAGAGGAAAAGGTCATTACTCCTCACCAGGAGGAGGTTGAAGTGATTAATCTCGGTACAGATGAAGACGTGAAAGAGGTTAAAATCGGGGCCTGCCTGCAAGACTCAGTGAAGAGACAACTGGTTGACCTGCTTCAAGAGTATGTAGATGTGTTTGCTTGGTCTTACCAAGATATGCCAGGATTGGATACCGATATTGTTGTGCACAAGCTGCCTTTGAGAGAAGAATGCCCGCCAGTTAAACAGAAACTACGCCGTACTCGCCCAGACATGGCTATGAAAATCAAGGAGGAGGTACAAAAGCAATGGGACGTCGGGTTCCTTGCTGTAACTAGCTACCCGCCGTGGGTTGCTAACATAGTACCTGTGCCTAAGAAGGACGGAAAAGTACGGATGTGTGTTGATTACCGGGATCTGAACAGAGCCAGCCCGAAAGATGATTTCCCATTACCTCACATTGATGTATTGGTGGATAATACGGCTCAGTTCTCGGTATTCTCCTTCATGGATGGATTTTCAGGATACAACCAGATTAAGATGTCACCTGAAGACATGGAGAAGACAACTTTCATCACACCCTGGGGCACATTCTGCTACAAAGTAATGCCATTCGGACTGAAGAATGCTGGTGCAACGTATCAACGGGCTATGGTGACATTATTCCATGACATGATCCATAAAGAAATCGAATGTTATGTGGATGACATGATTGCCAAGTCCCTTACTGAAGAAGACCATCTGGTAAATCTGCTCAAATTATTCAAGCGTCTGAGGAAGTATCAACTGAAGCTGAACCCCAACAAATGCACATTCGGGGTGAGATCTGGTAAGCTGCTGGGTTTTATTGTAAGCGAGAAGGGGATTGAGGTTGACCCTGATAAAGTCAAAGCCATCCAAGAGATGCCTGCACCGAAAACAGAGAAAGAAGTTCGAGGGTTCTTGGGTCGATTGAACTACATTTCACGGTTCATATCTCACCTTACAGCAACCTGTGAACCCTTGTTCAAACTGCTAAGAAAAGAACAGACAGTCAGGTGGAACGAAGACTGCCAAAGGGCTTTTGACAAGATCAAGGAGTATCTGCAAGAACCTCCAATCCTTATGCCTCCAGTTGAGGGAAGACCTCTGATAATGTACCTGACAGTATTAGAAGAGTCAATGGGGTGTGTGTTGGGCCAGCATGACGAGTCTGGTCGAAAAGAGTACGCAATATACTACCTAAGCAAAAAGTTTACCGACTGTGAACAACGTTATTCACTGCTCGCGAAAACTTGTTGTGCTTTAGCGTGGGCTGCTCGCCGACTAAGGCAGTATATGTTGACCCACACTACCTTGCTGATCTCAAAGATGGACCCAGTCAAGTACATATTTGAGAAGCCAGCGCTCACCGGACGGGTTGCAAGATGGCAAATGATTCTTACAGAATATGACATCCAATACACTTCTCAGAAAGCCATCAAGGGCAGCGTATTGTCCGAATATCTTGCTGAGCAACCCATTGACGATTACCAGCCTATGAGATTTGACTTCCCTGATGAAGACATCATGTTCATAAAATCAAAAGACCATGAAGAGCCCATTCACACTGAAGGGCCCGACCCGGAAGAAGAATGGACTATGATGTTTGATGGGGCTGTTAACATGAATGGTCGTGGTGTTGGTGCAGTACTCATTACACCTAAAGGAGTTCACATGCCTTTCTCGGCAAAACTCACTTTTAACTGCACTAACAACGAAGCTGAATACGAAGCTTGCATTATGGGTCTTGAGGAAGCCATTGACCTCAGGATCAAGACATTGACTGTGTTCGGGGATTCAGCTCTGGTAGTTAATCAAACCAACGGAAAATGGTACACCCACCAGGATCATCTGATACCTTACAGGGATTATACAAGGAGGTTATTGACTTTCTTCACAACGGTCAAGCTTGAGTATATCCCTCGGGACGAGAATCAGTTTGCGGATGCTCTCGCTACCATCTCATCCATGATCAAAGTTCAAGCTGCTAACTTTGTACCTCAGATTTCAGTGTCCAGACTTGATAGACCAGCATATGTATTTGCAGCAGATGTTGTCAAAGATGATAAGCCTTGGTTCCACGACATTAAGTGCTTCTTGGAGGATCAAACATGCCCACCTGGGGCATCTTCCAATGATAAGAAGACTTTGAGAAGGCTTGCTGGTAGTTTCTTTCTGAACACTGATGGGTCTTTATACAAAAGAAACTTTGACATGGTGCTCCTCAGATGTGTTGATAAGACAGAAGCAGACTTGTTGATGCATGAAGTGCACGAAGGATCCTTTGGTACCCATGCAGGAGGGCATGCCATGGCCAAGAAGTTATTAAGATCAGGCTATTATTGGATCACAATGGATGCCGACTGTTGTGCCTATGCCAGAAAATGCCACAAATGCCAGATCTATGCGGATAAAGTGCATGTGCCTCCGAACCCTCTGAATGTGATGTCTTCACCTTGGCCCTTCGCTATGTGGGGCATTGACATGATTGGTAAGATTGAGCCAACTGCTTCAAATGGCCACAGATTCATCCTGGTCGCCATCGATTATTTCACCAAGTGGGTTGAAGCAACCTCATATGCAAATGTCACAAGGCAAGTGGTAGCCAGATTTCTGAAAAGAGATATCATCTGTCGATATGGAGTTCCCGAGCGAATCATTACTGATAATGGTTCCAATCTAAACAATAAAATGATGGCAGAACTGTGCCGGGACTTCAAGATCCAACATCACAATTATTCTCCTTACAGGCCAAAGATGAATGGCGCTGTTGAGGCAGCAAATAAAAATATCAAGAAGATTGTGCAGAAGATGGTAGTCACCTACAAAGACTGGCATGAAATGCTACCGTTTGCCTTGCATGGGTACCGCACGTCAATCAGGACGTCCACTGGGGCAACACCGTATCAGCTTGTGTATGGAATGGAAGCAGTCCTACCAGTTGAAGTTGAATTACCCTCCTTGCGAGTGTTGATGGATGTCAAACTGAGTGAAGCAGAATGGGTTAGGTCCCGATACGAGCAGCTGAGTTTGATCGAAGAGAAGAGATTAGCTGCAATCTGTTATGGACAGTTGTATCAGAAGAGAATGAAGAGAGCCTTCGATCAGAAAGTCAGACACCGAGAGTACCAGGTGGGGGATCTTGTGCTGAAAAGAATCCTCCCCCCTCATACAGACCACAGGGGCAAGTGGACACCTAACTATGAAGGACCATTTGTGGTAAAGAGAGTTTTCTCTGGTGGAGCACTGATGCTCAGCACCATGGATGGCGAAGATTTCCCATCCCCTGTGAATTCGGATGCAGTTAAAAAATACTTCGCATAAAATGACCCGCTGGACACAAAAACAGAACGTAAGTCCAGGCAAAAATAGGGCATCCCGGCGAGTCAAAAACAGAATAAAAGACTCGGGCAAAATAAGGGAAAATAGATAAAAAAATGTACACCCGCTGAGTTGAAAAGCCGCATTGGACAGCTCAGGCAAAAATGGGTATCCCGATGGATTGAAAACCCGAAAGGGCGATCCATGCAAAATAAGGGAATAAGCGAACAACTGCATTCTGAGTTCGTCTGTATCATCTACAACTTGGTAAGCTTCAACAAGATCAAGCTTCGATCAGAATCAACATTCTTCAAAAGCAAGATGAGAAGAACGTCAAAAGTCATACGGGTCATAGTGAAGAGAAAGCTCCTTAAAGCGTCATCAACACTGCCAGCATTTTGTTTCTCAATTTGTAACAATCTCCTCATTTCAGGGGATATGTTCCTTTGACTGTATCTCGCCAATTCAGGGCATATGAATTAATAAAATCAAATTTTCAGTCATGTCTCATTTTGTACATTTTATTTGCAAAAAAAAAAAAAAAAAAAAAATGTCTGATGTCTTAAAAAAAAAAAAATTGATTGCATAAGAATACAGATGCTTATCTTCAAAAGTAAAAACATGCTTGCAGGAAATATGCTTACTCTCAGAAGTATCCTAACTCCTATGACGGGACCCAGTGAGGGATACCTCGGGATTATCTTGTGCGTCTCTCTATCTTTTTCAGGATTGCAGGTATCCAGAGCGCAACTTGGGGCATGAGGCCTCATCCCAGCAAGCTGGCGAATCAACAAATAATCTCAGCATCTGAAATGCTCTATCCCCAGCTGAGTGGTCAACAACTCTCCCAGCCGTAGTACCAATCATTCCTCCTCAGCAGAATGCAAGAATCAGGGAATCATCTCCCCACAGAATCCTCAGCCTCTATTCAGAAGAGCAACGCATGAAGGAATCACAACAGAGTGAAGAAAGCTTCTACAAACCCCAGCTGGGTCTCTCATTTATTAGGATAGGTCTATCAGTCACCCGTATCCCCAAGCAAATATCATCTTATTAGATCTACCAATGATCTCATCCCCATCTGGGATGTCCATTTCAAGCAGATCGGCCAGAGATCTTCGCAGCAACGGGATCCGAGTCCCGGTTCGGTGTCTTTGCACAATCATAGCATTCGCATCATATTCACCCACAAAGCGTAGCATTCCGTCTAATACGGAGCGTTACGGCAAAAATCAAACATATAGCATAATCACAAGCCATGTTTTAAACTAACACTTGTGAATAATGACAGTTCATCAATGTACAGAAAAATCCCCACCAGAGTCCCCGGCAAAAGCAGCTGCCTCACAATCACAAACACCGGTATATACCCCTTTTGACACCCGTCCGTGTCATACCCCAGCAGAAAGCCAAAGACGTCCTCTTTGCACTCACATATACCCATATACACTTTCTTGACACCCGTCCGTGTCATTTCCCCGGCGCAATCGCTTACACTCCCTCAACCCGTATACTTGTTTATATTACACTCTTCTCCTTTTGACACTCGTCCGTGTCACTCTCCCCAGCAGTTAAACACTCATCTATACACCACTCGCTCTTATACAAATACTCGTCCGTATCTTGTATATACCAGTTACATCCCCACAGATTCGACTTTGGTTCATGTTCTTTGTTAACCAGTTGGTACTCGCCCGTACCATCATCTCAGAATATGCGTCCAGTGTTTGTTTCTACATGATGCTCGTCCGTATCATAGTCTTAAGGATGTTCGTCCGCATCCTTAATCCATACACTGTGTCAAATACTTCTTTTCTTCTTGAATATAGATACTCGCCTGTATCTACTATTCCCCAGAAGAATCCTCTCAGATTCAACGCTCGTCCGTGTTCCTTGTTAACCAGTTGATACTCGTCCGTATCATCATCTCTGAACGCGTGTCAGTATTTGTTTCTACATGATACTCGTCCGTATCATAATCTTAAGGATGCTCGTCCGCATCTTTAATCTATACACAACATCTAAGCACTTATACTTTCCTTTCTTGGTTGTGAACACTCGTCCGTGTTCACTATATCCCCAGTAGATTGCCAGGTAAGCATTTTCTTTTTATCTGACACTCGTCCTGTGTTATGATAAACCCTGAGAGCAGCCGTACCCTGCTGAGTGGTCGTCCTCCACTTCTTGATGGTCGTCCTCCATCATGCTCGTCCGATGGCCGTCCCCATCGTTGATTTTAGCAGTCGTCCCCTGCTGAGTGGTCGTCCTCCACCTCTTGATGATCGTCCTTCATCATTTTATCCAATGGCCGTCCCCATTGTTGATTTTGGTTATCTGGCATTCGTCCTATGTCATGATAAACCCTGAGAGCAGCCGTTCCCTGCTAGGTGGTCGCCCTCCACCTCTTGATGGTCGTCCTCCATCTTGCTCGTCCGATGGCCGTCCCCATCGTTGATATTTTCGGCAGCCGTACCCTGCCAGGTGGTCGTCCTCCACCTTTGATGGCCGTCCCCATCATAATTCCTTTATTACCCAACAGAGCAGCCGTCCCCTGCTAGGTGATCGTCCTTCACCTTTGATGGCCGTACCCCATCATCTGTTTATTTCATTTATTCTTTAACCCGATGGTCGTCCCCGTCGTGGTCCCTTGTCCTTTTTTTAGCCCGATGGTCGTCCCCATCGTTGGTTACTTTACCTTTGTGAACTTGACGGCCGTCCCCGTCATGTTTCATTAATCCCCAGAGAATTTTACAGCTCTATCCTGATGGCCGTCCCCATCATAATTTCATTTTCCCCAGCCAGTCGGCCGTCCCCGTCTTGGCTTTACCTTTTATCCCCAGCATGTCGGTCGTCCCCGTCATTGCTTTATTTTCAGCACTTTCCCAGCATGTCGGCCGTCCCCGTCATTGCTTTATTTCCCACACTTTACAATATACTTTATTTTCTTTTACAATCTATATCCCTTTTCTTCTTCATTCTGTGAGTGCAAATTTTGGACTGTCTTTGGTATTCAACCACAAGTTATCTTGTTTGCCTGATAAGCCGTCGCTTACATCCTGCACAGCTAACTCATGTTTGAATAGGGGCAGCTGTAAACACCCCAAATTTGCCCTCACCCTTTCACACCATGGCTTGTGATCATCTCATATGCATAAACACAATCATATCACCTCATATTACATTTTTGATCCACTGCATGGTTTCTAAGGCATCTGCACCTAGGGTTTGTGATCTGAGCAATCCAAGAGCTTCTTGAGCCACTCCAAAGGCCACCAATCACTTCAAAGGGATCCATGTGTGTTCATCTATCATATTACATCCTCTCAAGGTCAATATTTCAAAAGAATCACAAGAACTAGGGTTTGAATGGATGCAGAGCCAGGTTTGACTGCACAGTTGACCTAAAATTAGGGTTTTGGTTTCAGAGGCCATAACACCCAATTTTTTTGGTAATTCTTGTTTCCATTGGTCTCTATATGGTATAAGGAGTATGCATATCAATTTTCATGAAGAAATTCCATGGGGAAGTCATCTGATCAAGGGTTGACTTTCTGGACAAGTCAGTGCAAAATCAGGGCATCTGAGGCCCCCAATGACCCAACCAATGGGTGATCTTCATCATTTTGAGTGTATATGATCTTTATTTGATCATGGAAGAAGGTTGAAGTTCACAAAAATCAAGAATTTGGAGTTTTTGCAAATGTTGACTTTTTGGGCATAGTTGACTTTTCAAGAATGCTTCATTTTAGGTCATTTTTCAAGCCTTGATTCTTGATCCAAAAATGCTTCAAATGGAAAAACTTTGGTCATGAAAGTTGTATATTACATCTTTCCCTTTTCAAAAAGTACAAGAACATGATCAAATTCTTCTTGGATCAAAAGTTATGGTGTGACAAAGTTGGCAAAAATCATTGATTTTCAAGATGTGCACCAAATGAGAATTTTGCAAAATCATGAACCAATGCCATTTGTAACTTCTAATTCACTTCAAACCATGACATGAACATTCTATGTGTCCTAAAAATCAGAATGGAACCAAGATCACATGTTTATGGTTTGTGTAACAAGGCATTTTTCACAAAGTTTCAAAAAGTAACAACTTGCAAAAACACTCATCACACTTCACCAACTTGATGCATTGGATGCTGAACCTCCCTAGATTCACTCACATACCATGCTGCGCCAGCCCATGCTCATGTACCAAGCTATAACTTAGCCCATGCCTCTCTTACAAAGAAGTTAACATTTTGCAAAAGGTGACTTACCTATCACAGCAGGCCATGTCACATCATCTGGCCAATTAGAATTGTTTATACTTTCCATTTGCAAGCTAAACATAACACCAGGCCAGGCTGAAACACTCTCAAGCATCACATACACCAAAACACACCATTGTGCAAAACTCTTCGAAATTCTCTGCCCAGCCATCAAACATCCAAACCATTTTCACCAATCATCTCACCATGTTCCACTGAGCCTAAACCAACAAAGAACCAGGCTTGAAACAAACCACAACTCCATTTCACCATTTTCACTCCATAAAGCAAAAGCTTTCGAATCTGCTTCTACAAGCCATAAACACTCAAACAAATTCCACACATCAACTCACCTTGCTTCACTGACCAGAAACCACCCACTACTTTGGCTTGAAACCCTCCATAACTCAAATACGATTTTCACACTCCCTTGGTCAGAGCTGCTGCAAACTCACTCAGGAGGCTGTTTAAACTCCATCCAACTATCCAAAGCTTCAAAGGGGGATCATTGGGACCTGTTTGAGCCAAAGAGCTAGCCAGAAAGTGCCAGAGATCAGAGCTCCAGTTCAGGTGAGCTTCATGAACATTTTTCCCAGGAGTTTGTTTTTAAGTTCTTAATTGGTTCTCCATGTTTCACTGGTCATGATGATGTGTTTAGTTTCGAAAATCATTGAGTTTTGAGCATGTATGGTGTCTCTGAAATTTTTTGACCTAAACCCCTTTTGCTTCGATTCAGCTTTGTTGTGTAAAATAAATTTGTTTTGGCTGTGGATTCTTGTTCTATGATGCGTGGGGATGATTTCTGGGCAAGAAAATTGGGTTTTAGTGAGCTAGGGTGAGAGTTGGCATTTTTCAGGGAGGATGCTGGCCGGAGAAGACGACCGGAAGTCTTCTCCGGCCGCCTGAAAGTAATTAGTCTTTTAATCAGGGTTAGGGCAAAATTCAAATATGGACCCTTGGATCTGGCTTCCCGCGCGCGTGTGTGTGGTCCAGATCATGTCATTAATTCATAACCAGGTTTAATTAGTTTAATTAATTGAATTTAAGAAGTTTGAATATGGGCCTTTGATCTGCGCGCGCAGTCAACCCATTCACTGCCAGGCTCAATCTCAACCCTCCATTGTGCATACTTCAGATTAAATTCATTTTAATTCATTTTCTTTTCATTGTATTTGCATAATTATTTTAAAATAGTAAAAAATGTGTAAAAATTATGAAACTTTTTCTCATAAGTTTTATTAATTTTTATGACACAAAAATATTTTTATTTTTATTTTTGTCATTAAAAAAGTATTTTAAAATATTTAAAGGATTATTTTTAATTGATTAATGGAAATTAATTTATTAAAAATGCTTTTAGGTATTTAAAAATCACCAAAAAATTCATGAAATGTTCTAAGACATTTAGAAACATTGTCCAACCTTCAAACCAAATTTCTTTTTTGATCTTGATGCATTTTGAGAATTTTTCATTGAATTAAAATCATTTTTGTGCATTATTTTGATCCTAAGTTCAAAAAATCATTTCTGCCTATCTATGAAGAGTTGGACTTTGATTCTTTTTGCATTGCATTGTGTTTAGCATGTAGTTTTTGAGGTAAAATGGCCATGATTTGATCTTTCATTTTTCAATTGTTTGGCATTTCTTTTGTTTAGGAACCCTAAAAACCCTAATAACCTGTAAAAATCATAACTTGAGATTGGTTAAGAGTTGAGATCTCCCCTTTGGGCATTGGTTTAGTATAGGTTTAGGGTTTCTTTGGGTGGCATTTTCCATTTTTTATATTAGGGTTTGCTTCTGTTTTTGGTTTTTGTTTGTTGTTTGATCCATAAACCCTAATTTGGGCTTCCATTTGCATCCTTCTTGCATTCTCTTGCATAACATGACTTGCCATGACATTTCAAGCATCCATTTGATTCATTTGACATCTTAAGACATATAGAAAGCATGTTTGATCATTGCATCTTGCATTTGCCATGTTGTTTGCCATGTATGTTTCATAACTTTTCATGTAAGTTCATGCTCCTTAACTTGCATCATTTGCATCCATGATCTTGTATGAACATCTCCATGCCTTGCCTCATGTTTGTAGCATCTCATAGCATCATTATCATCATCAACATGCTTCTGGTTTTGTTTATCATCATGTCATCTTATCTCATTTGGCTTTGCATTGCATTTCTTTTCTAACATTTCAGGTGGTAAGTAATGTTGAGAAGTGAATTTGCCTTCACTTCTCATAACTTTTCTTTTCATCTCTCTTGCATCCATTGCTGCATTTTTATATGTGTTAGAGTTTGAGCTTGCTCATTCTTCTTCTCCCCACTTTCTTTCTTCAAGTGACTTGACTTCTTGAATGAAGCAAGTTGCTTTGCTTCTCTTGATCCTTTCATCTGCTTCCTGGTGGTTCCATTGGAGATCTTTCTTGTTTAACCTCACAAACCTTAGGAACAACCAAGCATGACAATGGTTAGGGTTTTGATTAGTCTCCCCTCTTAGTGTTACCTTTGTGTCTTCTTTGAGTCTTCTCTTCTCATCTCATAATCAGGGACTAAACCCTAAAGGCTTTAAGGCTTTGTGATTAAGCTTATGCCTGCATCCTTCTCTTAGGATGGAGTGTATAACTTTAATCCTAAGTGTTAAACCCTTAATGTGTTTAACTCCTTTAATAAATTCACATAATAATCATCAAGACATCACACTTGTAACTTGGGCCTTGCATTAGGGTTCTAATTCTTCCTTAACTAGTTAAGAAGGACTAACCCTAGTGTTAATGGACAAGTCCCCCTCAAGTTGTCTTACAAATCATAAAATCCACTTCATCATCATATCATTAAATAAAATCCACTTAATCAAAGGCTTGTTTTGTCATGAGTTTAATCCCTAATCATGGATTAAGTTGAGGAGCTTTCCTCAGCTTAAACACTCTCATCTATTATCCTTCTATTAGGATGGTGTAATGAGTCTGTTTAATCTTTGATTATGGCTTAACCTCATTACTTAACACTAAACAAAAACACCAAAAACATCTAACTAATCACAAGTAGGTTAATGATCTTAATCCTACACCAAAGGTGATTAAGTGTGAGAATCTGACTTCACACTTAAGGTATTCTCATTACCCCTAATCAGAGGGAAGATGTGGTGAGTTTACTAACCCATTGGTTTAGGCTTAAGCTCATTAACTTATGACAAAATCCAAAAACAATAAAAGACTGAAAACACAAAAACAAACAATAATCGTCTCCTCCGGGATTCTTTTCTCATCTCATTTACTCACAACCGAGAACTTGCTTCTTCCGTCTAATGCAAGACAGTTTGCATCTGTGCCAGACAGATCATACACTTGAGCATAGACAAGCAAGCAGTTCACAAGTCAATTCACCTTTCAGTCTCTTTGGGTCGAACTACGGTGTTCTGACTTCCTCATTGCACGAGAGGATACGTAGGCATAACTTAACAGTTATCGAACAAAAGTTTCTGTATATTCCCCCTCTTTCCAGCTTCATTCTTTAGCCTCATGGTCTTGAGCATCTTATTCCTTTTCTTACACTGACACTGTATATATTACACTTTGCACTTCTTTTACACTGACACCTGTACATATTGTTTTCCAGCCTTTTTACACACAAATTGCACTGACACTACCCCTTTAAAACACAAATCTTTTAAGCGTGGATCCCGTCGAGTACGACGGACAATCTGGGTGCTAATACCTTCCCAGGTTGTAACCAACCCCCTTTCTCAGTCTCTCTGGTTCGCAACCGTCTTATCCATCTTTTTCTAGGTCTATGCAGCATTGCCTTTCCTCCGGGATAAAAATGCCTAGCTGGCGACTCTTTTCATCTCCAGTGAGTTCACGGCTGTGTGTTCTCATTGTCCCTCTCGCCGACCGTTCGCATCTGTACCTTTATTTGGGCCCGGTCCCATCTATCGGGAGCGACACTATATCGTGATATTTTCGGCGGCCTTACCCTTCCAGGTGATCGTCCTTCACCTTGGATGACCGTCCCTCATCCTTATCCCCAACAGAGCAGTCGTCCCCTGCTAGGTGATCATCTTTCACCATTGATGACCGTCCCTCATCATTACTTCATTTATTTCCTTAAACCGATGGTTGTCCCCATCATTGCCTTTACCTTTGATCCCCGGAGAATCTTTGTTACTTTATTTGATGGTTGTCCCCATCATGATCCCCTTATTTCCCCAGCATATCGGCCATCCCCGTCATTGCTTTATCCCCAGCAGTTGTCCTCTGCTCGATGGTCGTCCTCCATCGCCCGCACTTTATAATCATACTTTACTTTCATTTTTAAAATCTATATCCCTTTTCTTCTTTTCCCAGTGAGTTAAAATTTTGGACTGTCTTTGGTATTCAACCACAAGTTATCGTGTTTGCCTGTTAAGCCGTCGCTTACATCCTGCACAGCTAACTCATGTTTGAATAGGGGCAGCTATAAACACCCCAAATTTTCCCTCACTAATTTCACACCATGGCTTATGATCTTTCATATTTACATAAGTTTAATCATACCATTTCATGTTGCATTTTTGCTTCACTGCATTAGTTCATGTTCATCTGCATCTAGGGATTGTGATCTGAGCAATCCAAGATCCATTTGAGCCACTCCAAAGGCCTCCAATCATCTCAAGGGGATCCATGTATGTTCAATCATCATATTTTATCCTCCAAAGATCAAGAAATTCAAAGAATCACAAGAACTAGCAAGGCATGGAAGCAGAGCCAAGGTTTAACTGCACAGATGACCTGAAATTAGGGTTTTGGTTTCAGAGGCCATAACTCCAATTTTTTTTGTCATTCTTGTTTCTATTTGTCTCAATATGTTATAAGGATCATACATACCAAGTTTGATGAAGAAATTCATTGTGGAAGTCATCTGATCACTGGGTGACTTCTTGAGCAAGTCAGAGCCAAATCAGGGCATCTGAGGCCCCTATCAATGGACACAAAGTGGATTTTTCATCAAATTGAAGTTATATGGTCTTTATTTGATCATTGAAGTGCTTAGAAGTTCACAAATTTGAAGAAAAGTGAGCAAAACCAAAAGTTGCCAAAAATGGAAATGACTTGTAATGAAAACTTTCCATTTTGGGAAAGTTTTTCAACCTCCTCTTTCTCAACCAAAAATGCTTCAAATGAAAAATTGTTGGTCATGAAAGTTGTAGATGTGATCATTCCCTTTTCAAAAAGTACAAGAACAAGATCGAATTCATTTTGGAACTCAAGTTATGGTTTGTCAATGTTGGCAAAAATCACATAATTTCAAGTTTTATGCCAAAGAGGGATTTTTGCAAAACCTCTTGCCAATTCATTTTGTGACTTAAAATTGACATCTAATCATCATACAAACATTACACATTGCCTAAAACTCAGAATTGGCCCAAGAATCTCACATTTTCATGACTTTCACATCAAGAAATCCAAAAGGGGCCAAAGTTTCATGAAATTGCAAAACCTCCCATAACTTATTCCCCACATGCTAAATTGCCTCTAAGTGATTTCCATGGCCATCCTTGTTCCTTGCTGCACCAGACACCCCTTTGTACCAAGCCTGAACCAGCCCATACCTCAAAGTAAAACCAACCTTGACTTTTGCATTTTCACCCATACCAATCAGCATAGCCCACACCAACTCCACAGACCTATCACAGCTTGATATGTGGACTCTATGCAAGCCATAACACACAAGAACCAAGCCTGAATCCTCAGCATTGCCCTAGTTCACCAAAATCCCCTCTCTTGCATTTTTCTTCGAAACTCACTCCTCATCCATCAAAACCTCAAAATTCTTTCACCATTCAACTCAGCATCAATCATAGAACAAAACCCAACCATTAAAATGGCCTGAAACCCACCATACACCAAATACGATTTTCCACCCCCCTAAACTGAACTTCAAAAAGAGGTCACATACACTTCAGCAAAGCATCAAAGAAGCTCAAGGGTGATTAGAGGAGAGTGTTTGCATCAAGAAGAAGGCCCAGGCAGCTCCATTGGCAAAGCTTCATCTCAGGTATCTTCTTGAAACATTTTTCCAGAAATCGTTTCTTTAGTTATGAGATGATAGAGTTTTCTCTCCTGATCACAATGAACATTTATTTTAGAAGAATGGTTGAGAATTGACTGTGTATGCGTGTTCTGAAATTTTGTCCATTTTTATGTTTTTGTTCGAATCATGATTATGATGCAAAATAAATGAATTATGTTGTTGGATTCTTGTTCTATGGGGTTTGGGGATCATTTCTAGAGGTTTGGGGAGTTTGTAATGGCCTGGGGAGTGTTTTGAAGATTTTCAGGGGAGGGGTTGGCCGGAGAAGATGACCGGAGGTCTTCTCCGGACACCTGAGAGTCATTAATTTTTTTAATTAGGGTTAGGGCACTTTTTGAATCTGGGCCGTTAGATTAGTCTTTCCCGCGTGCAGTGTAGGGCTAGGATTAGGTCATTAGTGTTTAATCAGGTTTAATTAAATAATTAAATAGGATTATTGAAGTTTGAATTCAGGCCATTGGATGTGGCGCCAGTCAACAGATTCAAACCCAGAATCAATTTTGTCTCTCCATTTTGCATACTTTCCATTTATTTTAATTTTATTTCATTTTTTCTTATTTATTTTGTACGAATTTTTAAAAATAGTAAAAATCATCAAAAAAATTCTGAAAATTTTTATCAAACCTTTTATTAATTTTCAGAACCCAAAACTATTTTTATTTTCATTTTTTGCATTTAAAAAATATTTTTAAATCATTTAAATGTTTTATTTAATTAATTAATGAAAATTAATTAATTAAAAATATATTTAAGTATTTAAAAATCACAAAAACAATTTAGAGAACATTCTTGGACATTTAGAAACATTTACAAACTCACCATAAAATTTCTTTTTGGTTTTGATCATGCTCTGACATTTTTTCAATGAATTAGGGTTCTTAAATTTGTTCATTTTTAGCCCTAACTTCAAAAATTCATAACTTTTAAACCAAGTTGAGTTTGTGAATAGTTCGTTTTGCATTGTTCTATGCATGACTTCTAGTTTCTAAAAAAAATTGTTTAATTTTTATCGTTCATTTCCAATTTGTTTGGCATTTTACATTGAGGATCACCCAAAAAACCCTAGAAACTTAGGAAATTCATAACACCTCCTAGGTTTAGCTTCTGACCTCCCCCTTTGGATGGTAACCTAGTATAGGTTTAGGGTTCCTTTGAGTGAATTTTCAATTTTTTATCATGTCATTTGCTTCTGTCTTTGCCATTTGCATCTCATCCTTTCATAAAACCCTAATTTCTCATCTTCACTTGCATCCATCTTACATATGCTTGCATTCATGAACTTGCCATGACATTTTGTGCATTCACATGACATATAAGACATCTTAGGACATATTAGAATCATGTTTGATCATTGCATACTTTTCATTTTCATTTCATTTCATTTCCTTTTACTAACTTTTCAGGTGGTAAGTTACTTTGAGAAGTGAATTTGCCTTCACTTCTCACAATCTCTTCTCATCTCTCTTATGCATCTTTACTGCATTTTTTATTGGATTTGAGTGATCTTGCTCATTCATGTTCATCATACACTTTCTTTCTTCAAGCAACTTATCTTCTTAAGTGAAGTAAGTTGACTTGCTTCTTTCTGCTTCTCCTCCTTCCATCTTTCTTCTTCCTTGGTGGCTTTTCCTGAAGATCTCTTGCAAGCCTCATAAACCCTAGGAATACCCAAGCATGATCACAATTAGGGTTTGATTAGTCCCCCATTAGTTTTACCTTTGTGTCATCTTTTGTGTCTTCTCTTCTCATCTCTTAATCAGGGGCTAAACCTTAAAGGTTTTAAGGCTTTGTGATTAAGTTTATGCCTGCATCCTTCTATTAGGATGGAGTGTATAACTTTAATCCTAAGTGTTAAACCCTTAATGTGTTTAAATCCTTTAATCAATTCATCTAATAATCACTAAGACAATAAGCTTGTAACTTGGGCCTTGCATTAGGGTTCTAATTCTTCCTTAATTGGTTAAGAAGGACTAACCCTAGTGTTAATGGACAACTCCCCCTCAAGTTGTCTTACAAACCATAAAATCCACTTCTTAACCTTACCATTAATTAAAATCCACTTTAATAAAGGTTTTGTTCTGTCATGAGGTTAATCCCTAATCATGGATTAAGTTGAGGAGCCTTTCTCAACTTAAATGTTCTCATTTATTATCCTTCTATTAGGATGGTGTAATGGGTCCATTAAATCCTTGATTATGGCTTAAACTCATTACTTAACACTAAACAAAAACTCCAAAAACATCTAAGTAATTACAAGTAGGTTAATGATCTTAATCCTACATCATGGTGACTAAGTGTGAGGTGTTTACTTCATACTTAAGGTACTTTCATTATCCCTAATCAAAGGGAGGATATGATGAGTTTACTAACCCTTGGTTTAGGCTTAAGCTCATTAACTTATGACAAACACAAAAAAGCAATAAAAGACTAAAAACACAAAAACAAACAATAATCGTCTCCTCCGGGATTCTTTTCTCACCTCATTCACTCACAAACGAGAACTCGCTTTTTCTGTCTAATGCAAGACAGTTTGCACCTGAGCCAGACAGGTCTTACACTTGAGCATAGACAAGTAAGAAGTTCACCAGTCAATTTATTTTTTCGGTCTCTTTGAGTCGAACTACGGTGTTCCGACTTCCTCATTGCACGAGAGGATACGTAGGCATAACTTAACTGTTATTGAACAAAAGTCTCTGTATATTCCCCCCTTCCATCATTTATTCTTTTAAGCCTCATTGTCTTGAGCATTGCACTCCCTTCTTGCACTGACACTTGCATTCTTTTCCAGCTTTTGCACACAAAATAGCACTGACACTACCCCCTTTTAAGCACAAACTTTCAAGCGTGGATCCCGTCGAGTACGACGGACAATCTAGGTGCTAATACCTTCCCAGGTTGTAACCAACCCCCTTTCTCAGTTTCTCTGGTTCGCGACCGTCTTATCCATTTCTTCCCAGGTTTATGCAGCATTACCTTTCCTTCGGGATAAAAATGCCTAGCTGGCGACTATTTTCAGTTCATCTTCATGTTCTCTCCTTTCACCGACCGTTCGCGTCTGTACCCCTCTTGGCCCTGTCTCATCAGGTGGGAGCGACAGTGAGATTAAGAAGTGAATTTTATGATTTGTAAGACAACTTGAGGGGGACTTGTCCATTAACACTAGGGTTAGTTCTTATTAACCAATAAAGGAAGAATTAGAACCCTAATGCAAGGCCCAAGTTACAAGCTATTGTCTTAGTGATTATTAAGATGGATTGATTAAGAGGTTTAAAGACATTAAGGGTTTTACACTTAGGATTAAATTTATACACTCCATCCTAAGAAAAGGATGCATGCATAACCCTAATCACAAAGTCTTAAAACCTTAAAGGTTTAGTCTCTAATGATGAGATGAGAAGAGAGACACAAAGAAGACACAAAGGTAAAAACTAAAGGGGGATTAATCAAAACCCTAATTATTTTCATGCTTGGAAGTTCCTATGGTTTGTAAGGCTTGTAAGAGATCCTCAGAGAAGCCACCAATGGAAGAAGCAGATGAAAGAAGGAGAAGCAGAAGAAAGCAAGTTACTTACTTCACTGAAAAAGATAAGTAACTTGGAGAAAGAAGGTGAATGATGAACATGAATGAGCGAGCTCACTCTAAAGCAAAAGAAAAATATAGCAATGATGCATAAGAGAGATGAGAAGAGAAATGAGAAGTGAAGGCAAATTCACTTCTCATGTTACTTACCACCTGAAAAGGTTAGCATAAAAAAAAGAAATGAAATGAAAATGGAAGGTATGCAAAGATGCAAACCAAAACCAGAAGCATAAACATGATGCAAATGATGCCATGAGATGATGCAAAGACATGCAAGTGTTATGAATGATCATACAAGAGATGAGAATGCAAAGGATGCATGCTTTGAAGTTTGAAAGCACATGAAAGTTCATGGAATGAAATGAATGCATATCATGGAAAATGAATGAAGAAATGATCAAACATGATTCTAATGTGTCCTAATATGTCTAAGATGACATGTGAATGCATGAAATGTCATGGCAAGTTCATGAATGGAAGCATATGCAAGATGTATGCAAATGAACATGAGAAATTAGGGTTTTAATGCAACATGAGATGCAAAAGTCAAAAACAGAAGAAAATCATAAGATAAAAAATTGCAAATGAACTCAAATGAACCCTAACCCCATATGATATCACACCCCAAAGGAGGAGGTCTAACTCTTATCCTAAAGAAAGTTGTGATTTTTCTAAGTTATCTAGGGTTTTAAGGTACCTTAAGAGGGAAAATGCAAATCAAATCAAAAATGCAAGATAAATTTGTGACAAAAATATTCTAGATACTACATGCTATATGAAGATCAATGCAAAAAGAATCAATGTCATACCCTTCATGTTTAGGCAGAAAAGAATTCTTGAATTTAGGGTTCAAAAATAGGATTTTTATGAACCCTAAATTCAAGAAAATTGTCAAAGAGTGTTCAAAACCAAAACAAAATTTGTATGAATGGTTTGACAATGTTTCTAAATGTCCTAAGATGCAATGTGAATTTTTTTGGAATTTTCATAAACCTAAATGGTATTTTAATTAATTAATTTCCATTAATTAATTAAAATAAATAGTTAAATTAATTAATTTCCATTAATTAATTAAAATAAATTGTTAAATATTTTTAAAATGATTTTTTAATGCAAAAAATAAAAATAAAAATGTTTTTGGGTGAAGAAATATATTTGAATTAAAAATGCAGAAGGAAAATAGTTTTAGAATTTTCTAGGTATTTTAAATTAATTATGCAAAACAAATGATAAAAAAAAGAAATAAAAATGAATTAATGGGAAGTATGCTGATTTGATGGACAGGATTGAACCTGGGGGGATTTGCTTTGACCACGCGCGCTATCCAATGGCTATAATTCAAACTGAGTTAATTTTAATTAATTAATTAATTAATCCTGAATTAAGCTTAATGATATAATCTGAGCCTTTCATCACACGCGGGAAACCTCCATCGAACGACCCACATTCAAAATCACGCTAACCCTAATAAAAACCCTAATCCTTTTCAGGTGACCGGAACAGTGTTCCGGTCATCTTCTCTGGCAGCACCCCAACACCAACTTCTTCCCTAGGCCATTTCTGGAGCTCTAAAGCTCCAGATCAACTCCTCTCACCTTCCTAAACCTAAATCTACCCTCAAAACAAATTTATCATGGCTGAAAATCAAGATTCGGAGAAGAACTCAAAAATGGTGAAACTTTCAGACAATCAGTACATGCTCATTTCGCAACCATTTTCAAAAATAAACATATCATGGTGATCAGCAAAGCATAAAGAACAATCTAAGAACTTAAAATAGCATTTCTGGAAAATTTGTTCTTGAGGTTACCTGAAGTGAAGCTTTCTCAAACTGAGCTATCTAGCCTCCTATTTGGTTCAAAACAACTCCAATGATCCTCTTGGTGATGCTTTGATGTTTGGAGGAAGTTTATAAGGGCTGAAATGAGAGCTTGCACTCTTGCTGGTCAGAAATCGTGTTTTGGTTTTGGGGGGTTTTTGGTTGCAATGAAGGGTGGGAAATTATCCTTTGATGAAGCTGAGGTGATTGGTGAAAAAAGTTTGGAGTTTGAGTGTGTGAGCAGAGAGTTTCGAATGCTTTTGCAAATGGGGTGATTTTTGGAAACTTGGGCAATCTGAAGTGTTAGGCTGGCTTGTGTTGTGTTATGAGCTGTGTTTGATCCACATAACAAGTCTTGATAGGTCAGAGAAGTGGTTGTGGCCTATGGTGATTGGTATGGGCTTTCTTGCACAAAGTCAACAAAACTTGTACTTGAGGTATGGGCTCTTTTGCAGCTGGCTTTTTGGCTTGTCCTGGTTCAACAAAGATCAAGGAGAGCCATGGAATGCATTTTGTGGTGATTCAGCAAGTTTGTGAAAGGTTTTGTGCTCTTTTGTAAATTGGAAGAAGTTTGGCCCCTTTTGGATTTCTTCATGTGCAAGGCATAGAATGAGATTATTCTTGGGCCAATTCCGACTTTTAGGCAATGTACTATGTTTGTATGATATATAGAAGTGTATTAAAGGTCACAAAATGGCTTGGCAAGTGGTTTTGCAAAAATCCCTCTTTGGTGTATTCTTGAAAATTATAGGATTTTTGCCAGCTTTGAAAGATCATAATTTGAGTTCCATAATGAATTAGAACTTGTTCTTGTACTTTTTGAAAAGGGAATGATCCAATCTACAACTTTCATGACCAACAAATTTTCATTTGAAGCATTTTTGGTTGAGAAAGAGGAGGTTGAAATACTTTCCCAAAATGGAAAGTTTCCATTACAAGTCATTTCCATTTTTGGCAACTTTTGGTTTAGCTCAATTTTCTTCAATTTTGTGAACTTCCAAGAACTTAAATGATCAAATAAAGATCATATAACTTCAATTTGATGAAAAATCCACTTTGGTTCCATTGTTGGGGGCCTCAGATGCCCTGATTTTGCTCTGACTTGCTCAAGAAGTTACCCAGTGAATAGATGACTTCCACAATGAATTTCTTCATCAAACTTGGTACACATGATCCTTATAACATATTGATACCATTAGAAACAATAATGACCAAAAAATTTGGAGTTATGGCCTCTGAAACCAAAACCCTGATTTCAGGTCATCTGTGTAGTGAAACCCTAGCTCAGCTTCCATGCTTTCCAAGTTCTTGTGATTTCTTGGCTTCCTTGATATTTTAGGGATATAAAATGATGATAGAACATACATGGATCCTCTTGGAATGATTGTAGACCTTTGGAGTGGCTCAGATGGATCCTTGGATTGCTCAGATCACAAACCCTAGATGCAGATGAACTTGAACCATGCAGATGAAACAAATATGCAATATGAGGTGGTATGCTTATGCTTATGCAAACAATATAGATCACAAGCCATGGTGTGAAATTAGTGAGGGAAAATTTGGGGTGTTTACACCATGCCTTGGAACTTGAGGTCCATCTGGGCCATTTTTGGTGTTGGGAGGAGTCACTTGTACTTCAGGAGTGGTTACAGGAGGATTAGTCTGAGGAGGGTTGAGCCCCTGAATTGCATTTCTCAAATCTTGTTGTCATTGAGCCATCCCTTGCATCATGACCATGAACTCTCCCATTCTGGTGTGAAACTCATTAAGCTCAGTTTGCATAGCATCCATGACTGTCCTCTGGTTGTTGCGAGTTGCGTAGCAATGTGGGATATTTTGTCGGAGATGCCGGGTCTTGGAAGCTCTCGCAATCTTTGCCTGAAACACAAATAAG
This sequence comes from Lathyrus aphaca, assembly GCA_963966055.1. NCBI lineage: Eukaryota > Viridiplantae > Streptophyta > Magnoliopsida > Fabales > Fabaceae > Lathyrus > Lathyrus aphaca. The sequence goes on from OZ014523.1 coordinate 172,208,601, forward strand.
TTAAGCCTCAAGGTATTCCTTTTATGCAAATGATGTGTATGCAATGCAATGTGTTCCTTATATCCTCAAGGTTTTTCTTTTTCCCGTCCTGATATTAGGAGAATAATATTCGGAAGAAGATCCATATGATGTTCAAATAACGTGACGGTCGTGGAGAATTGGTGTTTATTACCCTGTGTCGGTGCAACAGATAACAAACAAGAGATTCAAAGCAAGTCAATTAGATAAACTGAAGTTTGAAACAACAAGGTCCCCAAAGGGTGCCAATCAAAAGAACAACAAAGTATATCAATAAAAGGAATCCCACAACAAGGCTATGGGTAATCCAAGTACAATGGCATGAAACTAAACTTTGGGGAGCTCTAAGTCTTGCAGCCTCCAGCTAAGGCGCTTGAAATTCTGGAACAACTGAGCTATATCCGGATGATCGGGCTCCCGGATGAGTCTCTGGATGAGGAGATCCCTTAGATCAAAGGAAGCATGTAACTTTTCAATCTACTGCAGGAATGCCTTCTCATTTTCTTTGCTCGGACCCGAATCGGCCTTTGACTTCTTCACATCAGCTCGAAGCTTCAGCTCTTCAACTTCTTTCTGGACATCTTCAGCTATTTGTTGACTCTTTGTCATCTGATGAAGGTATTCTCTCTGTTGCTCTTGGGCCTTCTGAATTAACTTTCCTTGCTCGACCAGGGCATCCTGAAGGTTTTCGATCTTCAACTCGAATTCAGCCTCTACCTCCTTTTGCTTTTTCTAGTGGTCGCTCCACTTCTCCTGCCAAAGTGTGATGGCTTCATTAGCTTCATTCAGTTCTTTCTTATCCCTCCGACACTGACTCTCCTTGTGGATCTCAGCTAATCCTCTCTTCTTAAAGTATAGTTCCCTTTCATCAAAATCCTTCTGCTTAAGCCGAACTATCTCTTCAGCTCGGAGAGCTCTATCTTCTAACTGCTGGTTCTGAATCATCAATTTCTGACAAGAGTTGTGAGCCTCCTAATTTTCAACTCTAAGCTACTTGACCAAAGCCTCCAATTTTTGGTAATCGTCTAAAGGCACAGTTGCTGAAGGTGGAGTTGGTATAGAAAAAGGGACTAGAGCCGTTTGAGCCTCCTCCTTTATCCAAGCTTCAAATTTAGGGAACATCCGGTTATTGCTCTTGCCTAGACATGTTGTGTCCTTTCTTTTGATCACTTTCCAAGAGCCTACAAATTTTTAGACCAACGGAAGATTATCTTTTACTGAGAAGTAGAAAGTTTGGAATAACTCGAATTCATCGGGAATCTCTTTGAGTGCGTACCCCGGCTGTCTTCTTAAGAGAATGGGGTTGTAGTTGATACCCCCTGATACTCCTAATAAAGGCATGTTGAGGTAATTCCCGCAACTGGTGATGAAACTCTTTCCTTTCAACTTCAAAGTAAACCATCTAATATCTCTGGCAGACAACGTACTTAGCTTCTGGGCCCAAGTGGTATTAGGATCAGTGAAACTCTCAGTGGTAGGAAAATGTCTCATAACCCACCTATAGAACAAAGGAGCACAACATCTAACTAGACCTCCTCTCTTCTTCTCATTCTTATAGTGCCCCGAATAATACAAGTCACCCAGGAGAGTGGGCACCAGATTCTTCAACACGAATAAATGAATAGCATTTATCTCCACAAATTTGTCCATATCAGCAAACAGGATGATCCCATAAATGGATAATGCTAAGATGGCGCAAACAGAATCCCACTGATTTGTCACTGCAAGTTCTCCAGCCCTTCTAACCAGATACTCCAGAGTTAAACCAAATACCTTCGCTTTGGTGGTAGCCAGATTTGCATATACTTCTGATGAGCTCAAATAAAGAGCTTTGGCGATGTTAGAATGGGTTGGTCTAATCATCTCTGAGTTGAAAGGAATCTGATCCTTGATTGACACTCCCATAATCTCAGCATACTCTTCCAGTAAAGGACCCAACTGAAAGACATGAAAAGTGAAACACTTGAGCCGTGGGTTGTAATACTGCAACAAAGTATGAATGGAGCTTCTTTGAGAGCTATCCAAGTTGAATACCAAGTCCAGAATATCGCCATACTTTTCCTCGAAGTATCCCAGATGACCCGGGTTAATAAGAGACACCATTTGGTTGATCAGGTCCACTTTGGTATCAAAACATTTGTTGTGCACAGTCCTTTTTCTGATGTCTTCCATTCTGAAGTAATGATATGACCAGGAACCGGGAGTAATGCAAACCCTGAGAATAAAAGAAACACAAATGATTAATTATGTTATGATGCTTATGCAAGGCGAGGCATGTGATCTGTGAAGTGTTTGTGATGTGCCAATCATATAATCAGGTGTCGGTGCATGGTCACAATGTCAACATATCACAATAAAAATCCCTCTGATCCGGGATCCATATCTTAGAACCAAAGTACAAGAGAACTAGATCACAAAATTGAACCAATGGCAAAGCGGGTATGTTGAAGGTCTTAGGGTTCCTACAAACCTGTAAACCCCTCCCAATCTCGCGGGTGTGCTACTCGGGTCAAACATCACGGATTCGATCATGGGCAGTTATATCAAAAGCGAATGAAGAAAGCCTTCAATCAGAAAGTCAGACCTCGGGAATACCAATTGGGAGAGCTTGTTCTGAAAAGACTTCTTCCTCCTCATACAAACCACATGGGAAATGGACGCCAAACTACGAAGGCCCATTCATAGTAAAGAAAGTTTTCTCTTGTGGGGCACTGATGCTCACTACTATGGATGGCGAGGATTTCTTATCTCCTGTGAATTCAAATGCAGTTAAAAAATACTTCGCATAAAAGACCCGCTGGACATAAAAACAGAATGTAAGTGCAGGAAAAAATAGGGCATCTCGGCGATTAAAAAACAAAATAAAAGACTCGGGCAAAAATAAGGGAAAAATCAGAAACAAATGTACACCCGCTGAGTTGAAAAGCCACATCGGACAACTCAGGCAAAAATGGGTATCCCGGTGGATTGAAACCCCGAAAGGGCGATCCACGCAAAATCAGGGAAAAAGCGAACAACTGCATTCTGAATTCGTCTGTATCACTCACAACATGGCAAGCTTCAAAAGGATAAAGCGTCGGTCAAATTTAACCTTCTTTAGAAAGCAAGATAAGAAGAACGTCAAGGTCATATAGGTCATAGCAATAGAAGCTCACTAGAGCGTCAAGTTCAACATTGCCAACACTTTTATTTTCTCAATTTTACAGCAATCTCCTCCTTTCAGGGATTCGCTTCTTCACTGTACTTGCCTATTCAGGGCACACAAATCAATAAAATCAGAATTTTCAGTACATTTTTGTTTCGTTTGCAAAATGTCCAAATTTCATAATACAACACTTGCATGAAAACATATAAGCCATTTTTAATAAATGCTTGCAGGAAATATGTTGCTCTCAGATAAATCTAACTCCTATGACGGAATACGGTTGAGGATACCTCGGGACACTTGTGCGTTTCTTTTTAACAGGTTACAGGTACTCAAGACAAACGGTCTTTCACAGCATGGGGCATATCAAGCATTATATCCCTAGCCAAGTAAGCAATCACCTCATCAACGGGGTTACTTGACAAAATTATTCCCCCTTGAGACTATTATCCCTCAGAGAATCCTTCGAGAAACTCATTTGAATCCCCAACGTATCGCTTGGACAAAGGAATTACAACAGATTATTTCCCAAAAGTCCTCTTCTCCCCAAGCAGGATCTCTCGAGCAGTGCTTAAACTGCTCTTCCCCATCAGAGTTTCCAGGATTTTCTCATCCTCATCAGAGTCGGCAGAATCGCTTACCCGCAGAGTTGCCGGTTTATCCCCAGTAGAGCAATACCGGAAATACTCTTCCCCAGCGGAGTTGTCGAGGCCTCCTCATCCCCAACATTAGTATCTTCAACAAAAGCTTCCCCAAATGGGATCCCCACAAATTTCTTCCCCCCTGAGCGCCACAGAGTTCCCTAGAAAGATTGTTCAGTGATCTTTTCTCCCCACAGATCAGTCAATGATCTCTTTCCCCAGTGGAGTTCTCCCTCCAGACAGGTCGCCCAGAGATCTTTCTCCCCGCAGGATCCGGATCTCGGATCGGTTCTCTCATTTTGCATAATCATAGCATTCGCATCATTTTCCCCAAACTAAGCGTAGCATTCCTTCTAATACGGAGCATTACGGAAAAAATCACACATTTGCATGATCATAAGCCAGGTTAGAACCAGTCACCTGTAAATACAAAAACACTTCGCCAACAATATACAAAACTTATCCCCGCAGACAAAGCCAGAATTATTTTTGCACTCCCAATACAGATACTTGTTCATACTTGTACACATTCTTTTTGGCACTCGTCTGTGTCATACTTCCCCAGCAAGTCAAACACGCATTTGTGTCCTTTGCTCAATCTTTTTGACACTCGTCCGTGTCTTGCACATATTTTTCCATCAATACAAACACTTGTACATACTTATACACAATCCTCTGATACTCTTCCGTATCTCATATATATTTGCCTCCAACTGCTCAATCTTGTCCTGAGTCCTCTTGTCTTCCTGAGTACAAGCTTCGGTGATCCTGACCCACCTAGCTTGACTCTCTTTCAGATACAAATCAGTCCTGGCCTTTTGGAACTGAGCCTCCTTGCAGGCATTCTTCAAGATCTGCTCTCCAGCCCTTGACTTCTTAATGTAGTCCTCTGACTTCTCAATCCTAGCTAGATGCTCCACCTTTAGCTTTTCTAACCTTTCAATGTCCAAACGACCATCACTCCTCTCCCAGAGGGTCTTCTGTAGATCCTGAGTCAGATTCTCATTCCTCTCTTTCAATTTCTCAAACTCTTCCAGGATGACAGTGGCAGGAGGTGGTGCTGTGGAGGGTCCAGGTGTATCCTCAATGGTGAAGGGCATCCCAGAAATTTGAGCCCTGGCATGAGACCACTCATAGTACTGAGCTGAGGCCACATTGTTGCATCTCCCCAGAATAGCCATTCCCTTGGTCTGGACATTGTCCCAAGCCCAGGATGCTTGCCTGACAATGGCCAGATTAGGCTTAATCTCACAATAAAGGGTTTCAGCCAAATCTTGTGCTCTAGGAGTGTGGATCAATGCATAGCCCAATTGTCTTTTGAATAGCAGAGGGTTGTAGTTGATGCAACCCTTTACTCCTATCAGGGGTACATTGGGGAACTGCCCACAACTAGTAATGATGTCCCTGCCCTTGGTGCTCTGAGTGCACCACCTGATGTCAGCTGAGGTCAAAGCAATGAGTCTTCTAGCCCAATTTTTTGGCTGGTGAGGATTCAAGAATGCATCAGTCTTGGGCAAGTGCTTGAGCAGCCAGGTATGGAACAGGGGAGCACAGCACCTCACCAATCTTCCTCTTTGCTTTTCATTCCTTTGGTGAATAGAGTAGTAGAAATCTCCCAGTAAGGTGGGCACTGGGTTCCTCAGAATGAAAAGGTGAATGGCATTCTTGCTAACAAACCTAGGCTCATCTGCAAAAAGTATAACCCAATATATGCTGAGGGCTAACAAAGCACAGACTGCCTTCCACTCTCCCAAGGAGGCCTTCAGAGTAGCCTGAGAAGTCAAGAAATCCAAGTGTAGACCAGAGATTCCAGCCTTGGTAGTCATGTTCTGTCCAATCAGAGAGGGTTCCAAATGTAGTGCCTTGGCCAACTCTTCATTACTAGGAAAAGCCATCTCAGGGTTGAAGGGGACTCCACCCCTGACAGGTACACCAACCAATGATGAATATTCCTCTAATAAAGGCCCCAACTGAAAATCCTGAAAGGTAAAGCACCTCAGAGGGGGGTCATAGAACTGTAGGCAAGTATGAATCAAGCTCCTCTGGGAAGGGTCCAAATCCATAACCACATCAAGGATGCCTCCATAATGTTCTCTGAATAGTGGTATATGATCTAGAGTAATCAAGGCCTGGATCTTCCTGATGCCAGCTAACTCAGGCTCAAAGAAATGGTAGGAGATATTGCTCTTCTTGGGTGCCATGTTGCTGAAGAAAAGCTGAGACAGATGCTGATGATGGAGAATAATACTGAAGATGGGCCACTGACAGGCATATGCTGGTGATAACAGTAGCTGAAGCAGGTAGCTGATGGGGATAGCTGAAGCAGATACTGATGAAGATAGGTCTATGCAGACGAAGGGGTCAAAACCAAGCCAAAATATATGATGTGGATACCCTGAAAAAAAACAAATAAGCAAATGTTAAATGATGCAATGATGATGTATGCAAATGATATGCAAGGGTTTGTGATCAAGCTGGATCTGATTAACTGCCTTGATATAAGTCCATGTATGTTCAAGAAATCCAGATGGAGGTTCATAAGTCCAGTAATCAAGGTGGGGGACTCAAATAAAGAGTCACATGTCCGGGGTTAAAATCACAAGAACTGTCCCAAAATGGAGTACTCTTAATCAAAACAAAGTAACAGGGTATGCTGAGGTCAAGGGTACCTGCAAACCTGTAAACATCCCAACCCCCTCACAGGTGGTGTTCTAAAACAAGGATCCTCAGACTTGGATCAGTTATGAGAAGTGTAAACACTTCTAACCCGGAGGTACAGTGTTTACAATAACCATAAAAGATCCTCCTCTAATTCACCTCAGTTTCTGAAGGTCAATACTAAAGGTCATCCAGACTTAGCAGGCTTCCCAGATAGCCCTAGCACTACAGGAAATCTGTAGCACAGAGTTCTCAAGAAGAAACCCATATCTGAACCGTGTTTCATATTCCCGCACAAGACCGAAATGGAATGGGAAAGAACATGAACCACTCTAGCCTAGGTGTCACTCAGGTCCCAGGTATAGGACCTCAACTCTCAATAAAACCCCACCCACCAAAGCAACAAAACCAGATCCAGCCAGAACAGTATGACAGTATGATATATGTAAAGCTGTAAAGAAAGCAATAAACAAAACTGTACATAAGGCAAAAAACAAAATAAATATACAAACACAAATAGCACATAACACCCCAGTAAACACAAATCAAACAAGCGCTAGGAGGAACCCACAAAAAGAACCAGAAGCCCTGGTTACACCATTTATATCCCCAGCAGAGTCGCCAAGCTGTCGCTCCCAAAAGATGAGACTGGGCTCAAATGAGGTACAGACGCGAACGGTCGGCGAGAGGAGGATGTGAGAACACACAGGAGTGAACTCACAGGAAAAGAAAAGAGTCGCCAGCTAGGCATTTTTATCCCGGAGGAAAGGTAATGCTGCATAGACCTAGAAAGATATGGATAAGACGGTTGCGAACCAGAGAGACTGAGAAAGGGGGTTGGTTACAACCTGGGAAGGTATTAGCACCCAGATTGTCCGCCGTACTCGACGGGATCCACGCTTATAAGATTTGTGTTTTAAAGGGGTAGTGTCAGTGTAATTTGTGTATAAAAGAGCTGGAAAAGGATGTACGGGTGTCAGTGTAAAAGAAGGGCAAAGTATGATATATACAGTGTCAGTGCAAGAACAAGAATGAAATGCTCAAGAATATGAGGCTTAAAGAATAAGGCTGGAAAGAGGGGGAATATACAGAGACTTTTGTTCGATAACAGTTAAGTTATGCCTACGTATCCTCTCGTGCAATGAGGAAGTCAGAACACCGTAGTTCGACCCAAAGAGACTGAAAGATGAATTGACTTGTGAACTGCTTGCTTGTCAATGCTCAAGTGTATGATCTGTCTGGCACAGATGCAAACTGTCTTGCATTAGACGGAAGAAGCAAGTTCTCGTTTATGAGTGAATGAGATGAGAAAAGAATCCCGGAGGAGACGATTATTGTTTGTTTTTGTGTTTTCAGTCTTTTATTGCTTTTTGAATTTTGTCATAAGAAAATGAGCTTAAGCCTAAACCAATGGGTTAGAAAACTCATCACATCTTCCCTCTGATTAAGGGTAATGAGAATACCTTAAGTGTGAAGTCAGCTTCTCACACTTAATCACCATGATGTAGGATTAAGATCATTAACCTACTTGTGATTAATTAGATGTTTTTGTTGTTTTTGTTTAGTGTTAAGTGATGAGGTTAAGCCATAATCAAGGATTAAACAGACTCATTACACCATCCTAATAGAAGGATAATAGATGAGAATGTTTAAGCTGAGGAAAGCTCCTCAGCTTAATCCATGATTAGGGATTAAACTCATGACAAAACAAAACCTTTATTAAGTGGATTTTAGTTAATGATAAGATGATGAAGTGTTTTTTAGGGTTTGTAGGACAACTTGAGGGGGACTTGTCCATTAACACTAGGGTTAGTCCTTCTTAACCAATTAAGGAAGAATTAGAACCCTAATGCAAGGCCCAAGTTACAAGCTTGATGTCTTGATGATTATTAAGATGGATTGATTAAAGGAGTTAAACACATTAAGGGTTTAACACTTAGGATTAAAGGTATACACTCCATCCTAATAGAAGGATGTAGGCATAAGCTTAATCACAAAGCCTTAAAGCCTTTATGGTTTAGTCCCTGATTGTGAGATGAGAGGAGAAGACTCAATGAGACACAAAGGTAAAATCTAAATGGGGGACTAATCAAAACCCTAATCATTGTCATGCTTGGTTGTTCCTAAGGTTTGTGAGGTTTTCAAGAGACATCTTCAGAGGAACCACCAGGAAGCAGATGAAAGGAGCAAAGAGAAGCAAAGTAACTTGCTTCATTTAAGAAGACAAGTCACTTGAGGAAAGAAAGTAAGGAGAAAAAGAAAGAGCAAGCTCAATCTCAAACACAAAACAAAATGCAGCAATGATGCATAAGAGAGATGAAAAGAAATTGTGAGAAGTGAAGGCAAATTCACTTCTCAAAGTTGCTTACCACCTGAAAAGTTAGTGAAAGAAATGCAATGCAATGCAAAATGAGATGAAATGGCATGATGCAAATCAAAACCAGAAGCATATGTGTGATGATAATGATGTTATGAGATGATGCAAACATGAAACAAGGCATGGGGATGATCATACAAACATATGAATGCAAGAGAAGCATGCTTAGAACCATGAACATACATGAAAAGTTATGGAATGCAAATGACATACAACATGGAAAATGAAAGATGCAATGATCAAACATGAATCTAACATGTATTAAGATGTCTAATGAATCAAATGGATGCATAAAATGTCATGGCAAGTCATGGTATGCAAGCAAATGCAAGATGGATGCAAAAGGAAAGCACAAATTAGGGTTTATGAACAACATGCATCAAAAAAATCAAAAAAACAGAAGCAAACATCAAGAAAAAAATTGAAAATGCAATCAAAGGAACCCTAAACCTATACAAACTCACTGCCCAAAGGAGGGGATCCAATTCTTAACCTAGTGAAAGTTATGAATTTCCTAAGATTTCTAGGGTTTTAGGGTACCTTGACAAGAAAAATGTCAAAAAAAATGAAAATGCAAGATCAAATCATGCCAATTTAATCCTACAAACTACATGATATGCAAGACATAATGCAAAAAGAATCAAAGTCCAACTCTCAAAGACTAGGCAGAAATGAATTTTCAAAGATTGGATCAAAATAATGCCTTGAGAAAGAATTAATTCCATGGAAAATCATCAAAATGCATTAAGATCAAAAAAGAAATTTGGTTTGAGGGTTGGAAAATGTTTCTAAATGATTTTAAAGGTCTCATGAATTTTTTTGTGATTTTTAAATACCTAAAAGTATTTTTAATTAATTAATCCTCATTAATTAATTAAAAATAAACTTTTAAATGATTTAAAAATATTTTAGAATGCAAAAAATAAAAATAAAAATGTTTTTGGTTTCTGAAAATTAATAAAAGCTTTGCCCAAAAATTTTCAGAATTTTTATAATTGTTTTACTATTTTTAATTAAATGAAAAAAACAAATGGAATAAAAAGAAAATAAAATTGGATTAAATGGGAAGTATGCTGATCCTAAGGCTGAGGTTTAAACTGAGAAACGCGCGCGTTGACTGGCGCCATATCCAAGGGTGGAAATTCAAACTGGCCAGATTAAATATAAAACTCAATTAATTAGGTTAATGACGTGGATTAGGGTTAAGTGAGTGGATCTGGGCACTCCAAACACGCGTCAGTCAAACAAAGTCAACCAATCCTACGTACCACATTCAAACTGCATTTAATTACACTGATTAGCCCTAATTACTTTCAGGTGGCCGGAGAAGACTTCCGGTCGTCTTCTCCGGCAAGACCCTCACCTGAAAGTTGCTAAAATCCTCAAATCTCCATGAAAATGAAAACTAAACACCCAGAAATCATCCCCATACAACACTGAATCAAAACCCCTAAACAAAACTCATTTCTCATTCATTAATCATGCGAATCGAAGCCAAACATGTTTAGGTCAGAAAAGTTTCAGAACATGATTAAATGCTTATTTCTCAACCATTTCAAAAAGTAAAAGCATCATAGTGATCAGCAAGGCATGAGGAACAACTTAGAAACTTAAAAATTCATTTCTGGAAAAAAAGTTCTTGATATACCTGAGCTTTGAGCTTTCTCAGTTTGCAACTTTCTGACCCTCTCTCTTTGTGCAAACCACTCCTTCTAGGCCCCTGATGAAGTCCTGATGCTTGGAGAAAGTTTATGATGGTTGGTTTTTGAGATGGCAGAAGTTCTGCTCAAGGTGGGGTGAAAGTCGTATTCTTGATTCAGGGAGTTTTAGATTATGGTGATGGGTGCTTTGTGATCAGGAAAGTGTGTTGAGTTGATTTGTGAAGTTGGTTTGTGTGTTTGTAGATTGTACTGTGTTTCGAAAGCTCTTGCAAATGGTGTGAAAAATGAGAATGCTGTGTTGGAGAGTGTTTCAGGCCTGTGTTGTATGTGTTTTTGCTTGCCTTTTGTTTGCATAAACTATTGTGATAGGTCAGATGAGTTGATGTGTGCTTTTGTGATAGGTATGGCTCAAGTTGCCAAAATGTCAAAGTTGTGTAAGAGAGGCATGGGCTACTAGCTAGCCAAGGACAAAAGGTGTGTCCTGCGCAGCAAGATGTGGGGAGAACCCTAGGATTGATCATGAAGTCAGCAAGCAAGTGGATTCACACTTGAGTGAGTTTTTGCAACTTGCCTCACTTTTGCTTCTTTTGAAATTTCTTGCTCCATAAGCCATAAAGATGAATGATCTCTTGGCCCATTCTGAATTTTAGGTGTTGTGTGATCATGTTGTGAAGTTTAGAAGTCCATTTGATAGTTCAATTTTCCTTAAAAAATGAATTTGCAAATTTGCCTCTTTGGTGGAAAACTTCAAATTTTGTGATTTTTGCCAACTTTGACAAGCCATAACTTTTGATCCAAAATGAATTAGGTCATGCTCTTGTACTTTTTGAAAAGGGAATGATCCATTCTACAACTTTCATGACCAAAGTTTTTCCATTTGAAGCATTTTTGAATCAAAAAGCAAGGGTTGAAAAAGTTTCCCAAAATGGCAATTTCATTAAAAGTCAAACTTTCCCAAAAAGTCAACTTTGCAAATGACTTGAAATTCTTCAAATTTGTGAACTTCCAACTTATTATATGATCAAATAAAGATCATATACAATCAAAATGATGAAGAACACCTTTTGGTTGGGTCATTGGGGGCCTCAGATGCCCTGATTTTGCACTGACTTGCTTGAAAAGTCAACTCTTGATCAGATGACTTCCCCATGGAATTTCTTCATGAAAATTGATATGCATACTCCCTATACCATATAGAGACCAATAGAAACAAGAATGACCAAAAAATTTGGAGTTATGGCCTTTGAAACCAAAACCCTAATTCTAGATCATCTGTGCAGTCAAACCTGGCTCTGCTTCCATGCCATTTTCAGTTCTTGTGATTCTTTGACATTCTTGACTTTGAAAGGATATAATATGATGTTTTAACACACATGGACCCCTTTGAAGTGATTGATGACCTTTGGAGTGGCTCAAGAAGCCCTTGAACTGCTCAGATCACAAACCCTAGATGCAGATGACTTTGAACCAATGCAATGAATCAAAAATGTGGTATGAGATGCTATGATTGGATTTATGCATATGAAAATGATCACAAGCCATGGTGTGAATGGGTGAGGGAAAATTTGGGGTGTTTACAGCCATCCCTGTCAGTGCTTTCCTAATTTCTTTAATCCCCAGAGAGTTTTATTTCTTAACCCAATGGTCGTCCCCGTCGTGGTCTCTTTATTTCCCAGCATGATGGCCGTCCCCGACATTGCTTTACTTACCATTTTTTATCCCCAGCAACCGTCCTCTGCTCAATGTTCGTCCTCTATTGGTTTCATTTGATACTCATACTATACTTCCTGTTACAATTTATATCCATTTTCTTCTTCTCCCCAGTGAGTGCAAATTTCAAACTGTCTTTGGTATTCAACCACAAGTTATCTTGTTCGACTGTTAAGCCAGGTGCTTACACCCTGCACAGCTAACTCATGCTTGAATAGGGGCAGCTGTAAACACCCCAAATTTTCCCTCACTTTTTCTCACACCATGGCTTGTGATCTTTTCATATAGCATTGCATAAACATATCATCTCCCATTGCATATTGGTTTAATTGCATAAGTTGCATAGTTAGGGTTTGTGATCAGGGGAATATAAGAAGTGATTTGAGCCATCTCAATGGTCTTGAAACATGCCAAGAGGGTCCATGAGTGTTCTATGATCAACTTATGCTCCCCAAAGTTCATAAAAGTCAAAATGTCACAAAGCATTGCAGAGGTGTCCAGGCAGACTAAAGATTTCCTACACAGATGACCTAAAATTAGGGTTTTGGGTTTGAGGCCTTTAATCTCAAATTTTTTGGTCATTCTTGATTCTAATGGTCTTAATATCTTATAAGGAGCATGTGTACCAAATTTTATGAAGAAATTCATTGTGGAAGTCATCTGATCAACTGGTAACTTGTTGTGTAAGAAAAGTCAGAATCAGGGCATCTAAGGCCCCCAACAATGGGACCAAAGGATCATTTTCATCAATTTGAGGTTCTATGATATTTATTTGATCTTATAAGTGGTTAGAAGTTCACAATATTGAATAATTTCAAGCCATTTGCAAACTTTCCATTTTTGGACATGACTTGTAATGGAAACTTTCCATTTTGGGAAAGATTTTCAACCTCCTCTTTCTTGATCAAAAATGCTTCAAATAAAAAATCCTTAAACATGAAAGTTGTAGATTGGATCTTCTCATTTTCAAAAAGTACAAGAACTCCTCTTGATTCACCCTAGAACTCAAGATATGATGTTTCAAAGTTGGGAAAAATCTTGTAATTTTAAAGTATATGCCAAAGAGGGATTTTTGCAAAATCAAGTTTCAAGACTTCTAATGACCTCTAATCCACTTCTAAGCTTCATTACATGATAACACGACATTTCTTGACCAAAATTATTCCAAGAATCACAAGATTTCATGCCTTGCACTTCAAGAAATTTTCAAAGACGGAAAATGCAAAACATGTGATAACTCTTGCATCAAGCCATCCAGATCCTCAAATCCAATCCTAGGGCCATCCATGAACTCAGCTGAGGCCAGACACCCCTTGAAACAACCTTTGACTCGTGCCATGCCTCAAGTACACATTCATTGACGTTTTTGCAACTTGGCCCATTTTAATCAAACTATGCCACTACAAACTTTCTGACCAATCACATTGCCTTATGCAAGCATCATGGACCTCATTTCACATAACCTTGGAGCCTAAAACCTCTCAACACTCAGATTGCCCAAAATTTTCCTAAAACTTCTCATTTTCGATTCTCTCAAACCAGCCACTAAAACTCAAAAATTCTCCCACCAATCATCTCAAAATCATCCATAGAACAAAACCCAACCATTAAAATGGCCTGAATCACCACACACACAAACCTCCATTTCTGCTACATCAGAGCTGGACCACACAAACTAGCCACTCTCAAAGCCTTTTAAGCATTCCACTAGCATCAGGAGGATCAAAGGAAGCTTTTTGCACAAGGGAGGAGGTCAGAAAGCTCCAAACTGAAAAGCTTCAACCCAGGTAATCATCAAGAACATTTTTTTTCATAACTTGTTTTTTAAGTTACAAATTGATTCTACATGATGTGCTGATCATGGTGATATGTTTACTTTTGAAAATGGTTAAGTTTTAAGCATTTCATCGCCTTCTGAAATTTTTCCCGTGAAATGTTCTTGTTTCGATTCTCTCTTTTGATGCATGATAAATGATTTGTGTTGCTAGATTCTTGTTTAATGATGTTTAGTGAGTGATTCTGGAGAGTTTGAGGTGTTTTCATGGCGTTTTGAGAGAGATAGGATGAGTGAGTTGCCGGAGAAGATGACCGGAGGTCTTCTCCGGCAACCTGAGAATCATTAAACCCTAATCCACAATTAATTTCCCAGTTTGAATAATAGCCCTTGGATCATGTTTACCGTGTGTTTGGATGGCCCATATTCACTCAGTTAGCCCTAATCCTTAATTAATTAAATTAATTAGGTTAATAAGCCAGAAACAATCCTAGCCACCCATATGCGTGCGCAGTCAAGCCCAGTTTGAATCTGGACCATCAGATTGGTTGACTCTCATTTTATGTCATTTTTATTTCATTTTATTTCATTTTGTTTCCATATTTATTTTAAAATAGCAAAAAGACTTTAAAAAATCTCATTTTTTGCATTTTGACTTTAAATATTTTTCTTAACTCAAAAACATTTTTTATTTTAATTTTTGCATTAAAAAGTATTTTTAAATCATTTAAATGTTTTATTTAATTAATTAATTGATTTTAATTAATTAAAAATACATTTAGGTTTCTAAAAATCACTTATGATCAACCATGATGAGTTTGAACTTGATTCTTTTTGCATTCTTTCATATATTGCATCTAGTATCTAGGTTATTTATCTCATGATTTTGAATTGCATTTTCATTTTGATTTGCATTTTCCCTTTAGAACCACCCAAAAACCTTAGTTAACTTAGGAAATTCATAACTCCCTTTAGGTTTAGCTTCTGACTTTCATGTTTAGGTAGTGATCTTGTATATGTTTAGGGTTTGTTGGATTTCATTTTCAAATTTTTATCATGATGTATGCTTCTGTTTTGGTCATTTGCATCTCATACATTCATAAAACCATAATTTCTCATGTTCATTTGCATTCATCTTTGCATATCTCAATCATATGAACTTTCCATGCCATTCCAAGCATTTGTATTCCATATTAGACATCTTAAGACATGCTTGAACATTGCTTGATCATTTCTTCATTCATTTGGTATGCTTTGCATTTATTACATTCCATGTGTATCCATGTGTTTTCATGCTTCTAACATGCTGCCTTTGCATCTCATCTTTTGTATGAACATTCATAAGAATCATGTATGACTTATCATCATCTCATAACACATTTGCATTGCATATTCACTTATGGTTTTGGTCATTGCACTTCCATTTGCTTTATTTCCTTTTGCTTTATGTCTTATGCATCTCATACTAACATTTCAGGGGCTTACGGTATGTTGTTTGGGATGTGGATTTGCCTTCACATCCCACCTCTTCTCATCTCTTAATATGCATTATTTACTTGTCTTTTAAGTGAATCTAATTCACTTGTGCTCTCTCCTTCTTACCTTCTTTCTTTTAAGTTACTTATCTTCTTCAGGAAGTAAGTAACCTATTATCCTTTCTCTTCTCTTTTCACCTGCTTCTTCTTCCATGGTAGCCTTCCTGAAGACTTTCTCTTAGCCTCACAAACCATAGGATATCCAAGCATGATAATCTTTAGGGTTTTATATAGTCCCCCTAGTTTTACCTTTGAGTCTCCTTGAGGCTCTCTTCTCATCTCATAATCAGAGGCTAAACACTTAGAGCTTTAGGACTTTGAATTAGGGTTATGCTAGCATCCTTATCTTAGGATGGAGTGTATAACTTTAATCCTTAGTGTTAAAACTTTAATTTGTTTACACCTCTTAATCAAACACCTAATAAAGATAAAGACATAAGCTTGTAACTTGGGCCTTACATTAGGGTTCTATCTCTTCCTTATGGTTAAGAGGGACTAACCCTAGTGTTTAATAGATAAGTCCCCGTCAAGCTAGTCTTACAAACATAAAACTCATTTCTTAATCTCATCTTTAATTAAAATCCACTTTAATAAAGGCTTTTTATATAATGAAACTAATCATTAACCATGGATTAAGTTGAGGAGTCTTTCTCAACTTAAGTGTTCTCATATATCATCCTTCTCTTAGGATGGTGTAATGAGTTCACTAATCCCTAATTAGAGATTAAACTTATTACTTAACACTAAACAAAAATCCAAAAACACATAATTATCACCAAAGTAGGTTAATGATCTTAATCCTATATTATCATGGTTATTAATGTGGGATTTTCATCTCATACTTAAGTAGGCTCATTATCCCTAATTAGGGAGGATATAATGAGTTTACAACTCTTGATATAGGCTTAAGCTCATTATCCTACGCAAAACACCAAAAACAATAAAAAACTGAAAACAGAAAAAACAAATAATAAACGTCCCCTCCGGGATTCTCTTCTCATCACACTCATTCTATAAGCGAGAACTCGCTTCTTCCGTCTAATGCAAGACAGTTAGCACTCAAGCCAGACGAGTCACACACTTAAGCATAGACAAGAAAGAAGTTCACAAAAAATCATTCCAGTCTCTTTGAGTCGAACTACTGTGTTCTTACTTCCTCATTGCACGAGAGGATACGTAGGCATAACTTAACATTTATCGAACAAAAGTCTCTTTGTCTTCCCCCTCTTTTAGCAATCTTTCTAAAGCCTCATTCTTGAGCATTCTCACTTTCTTTTGCACTGACACATTGTATATTCTCCCATAGCTTTTATACACATTCGGCACATACACTACCCCTTTTAAACACAGTCTTGTAAGCGTGGATCCCGTCGAGTACGACGGACGATCTGGGTGCTAATACCTTGACAGGTCGTAACCAACCCCCTTTCTCAGTTTCTTTGGTTCACAACCGTCTTATCTATACCCTTCCAGGTTTATGCAGCATTACCTTTCCTTAGGGATAAAAATGCCTCGTTGGCGACTCTATTCAACCTCAACCTCCAAATCGCTGACAGTTCGCGTCTGCACCGAGATTGTAAAATCTTTGGGAGCGATAACCATCACCAAAAGCGGGCAGGGTGAGTAATCACAAATCAATATAATTGACATAAAGTAAAGATAATCATACAATAGTTTGTCATATAGCAACATAACAAAATTCTCATTCATCAACACATCAACAAACTCATCAAACATCTATTCAACAAATATGCACCATGTTATGCCACCAAGAATGAAATGCAATCCTCATAATATGCATGTGGTACCGATTCATCATCATGGATGGACACTGGGCAATCAACCCTCCACAGGGGAGCAAAACATAAATAACAACATGTAACTTCAATCCACATAATGGGATTGAAGCTACCAACGGACCGA
The DNA here is from genome assembly GCA_963966055.1 of Lathyrus aphaca. NCBI lineage: Eukaryota > Viridiplantae > Streptophyta > Magnoliopsida > Fabales > Fabaceae > Lathyrus > Lathyrus aphaca. The sequence goes on from OZ014523.1 coordinate 172,226,043, forward strand.
AGCCCCATCATAATTATGCCATGAATGCAATGATGCAACAAATTCAACATAATCAACATAATTGACATTTGCATCAACATTCATGTAAAATTTATCATATTACTCAACATACATCTTACTTCAAATTCATCATACTATAGCATCACAACTTCATTTCAATACCAAATCATCAAAATTCATTGATCATCATGTTCGTCACATAGCGTTTATAAACATCAAAACATTCACCTCATATATTTATTTCATCATAGCATCATTAAGCAACATCACTAATACATTTCACAATCCTGATAATAACATCATGCACATGACCATCAATACATAAGCAATTAATGCATAATCATCATACAAGTTTCAACATGTAATTAACATCATAACACAACAACAACCTATCATTATCCTCTAGATCAACATAAGTATCATATTATATTCAACACATAGCAACCTCTTTACAACAACAATATCGCACAACATTTGACTACATCATAAACAACCACTATTTTATTTACCAGTTAATTCAAAACCCATCATACCTTAACCAATCACAATTGCATGGTGTCGTTCTTGGGATTTTCATCCTAGTACAAACGGGAAAGTGGCATGGAAAAGGTAGAGTCGCCAACCAGGCATTTTTATCCCGAATGAATGGGAAAGGTAATGCTTCACAAATCAAAGAGAAACGGAAAGGATAAGGTTCTGCGAACCAAAGAACTGGGTTCGGGAGTCGGTTATGATCCTGGAAGGTATTAGCACCCCAGACCGTCTATCGTACCCGACGGGATCCACGCTTGTTAGTCTGTTTCAAAGGGTGAGAAATAAGATGTTTTTGAACAAAAGAACTGCTAATTGGAACTGGAATGAGAAAGGGAACCGGAAAAGAAAAAGGTACGGGAAAAATGTAGGGAAAATAAAAAGTTTGCTCGAATGGGCCCTACCCCACTGCCTACGTACCTCATCGGGAAAATAAGGATCAGAGTCGACATAGTTCGCCTAACTAGGAAGGAAATTTGTTTGTGTTTTTAGGATGACGTTGCCATAGCTCTAACTCAGGTGTTGCAGGCTCGTTGAATCGAGTGCATTACCGTCTTGATATCAAACTATTGAGACAAGTAATAATTGTCCGCAAAGAGTGGGAGATGATAAGAGAAGACATGGTGTCTTATTGGTTTATTGTCTTTTAGAAGAAGTGTTTTGATCTTGTGTTTATCGTATGCACAATACTAAATACTATGATACATGAGCGAATATTTTCCTAGGACGCCCCCAATGGGATGTTTGTAAACATTCTAAAAGAGTGGAGGAGACCTCCACTAATCGTTTCCTATATAGCTTAAGGCTCGTGGGGTATTGTGTACACTTCCATTATTAAATGTTTTTTGCTTTTCTTTGAAGATGAGAATAGGGACTCAAAGTTGTGAAGAAAAAACTATGGGGAGACTAAGACTCGAACCCTACTGTTAGCATTCAATTTTTTATCCTAAGTTTGAGGATTAAAGGGAAAAAATTACCTAAGTTAGCATACATGGATGAATATCCTAAAAACTATCACATCGTGGCGTTAATTGATAATTAAGTCCAAGTTGTGAACCCTAAGGGAGCATGTGAAGCAAACACAAGTAAGTGGAGATTAAGTATGAACTTTGAATATTAACATGAAATAATGAACATGGTCCTCTTATGTCATGGTTGTTGAGAACGTATGAAGAGTCGTGAATGGAATGGAATGATGGATCGGGTGAGTCGATTGCGTGGTGCTTAGACACGTGACTTATGGTTCGTATCATACAATGGCGTGCTTTGGTTTATTGGAGTGGAGCGAAGGTGTAATCGTGGAAACCCTAACATCATGTGGATTTTGTTCATTTATTTTTGTTTGAAATTAATTCGACGTTGGATCAAATATTTCTTTTCTTATCTTTTTTTTTAAAACTTTGTTTTCTAAGCGCTTCAATTTTATCTTTTTTCTACTTTATTCCTAAGTATCATACAAGCATACAAAACATACTAACTATTACATCATAAAATAACAAGAACCATAAAAAATATCAAAGCGAAAATCCAAATACGTCCGTAGAATGTCCTCGAATAATACCTCCTACAACAAAAGAACTTGTTAGTAACTGGAATTTAATATGAGTATGCAAAATTATGCACAAATGAATTAACATGTAAAAATGAAAAATATTTAAAGGCATATAAGGTGTATAATCAAAATTAAATGCAAAACAAAATCGAAAAACGAGAATTAAAATTTGTCACAAATTTAATTACATGCTAAAATTTTATTTTTAATTTTCTGGAATTGTTTTAGTAAGAAAACCTATTTTTTAAAACTGATTTTGTGAAAAGAATATAAAAGAAAATAAAAGAATATTGACAAAGAAATAGGGGGTGTTGCATTAGTAATTCTTTTTGGTTAAAATGGAACACTAGATCTAACAGCTATGGATAATGATGAATCTTACTGCTCAAGATGAAGGACGCATGGTTATTATGGTGAAGTAGCGCGCATGTGATCAAAATCAGGTTGTCCTACCTGGCGGTGACAAGTGTCACCGCCGGAAAAACCTATCCCTCTACCTTATCAAGAATTAACAGTGGCCTTTATTTGTTTTTATGAGTTTTTATTTTTCCATAATGAATGAAAAGAAACTCAGCACTTCTAACAATGCCTCCCTCTCAGCGCTAACTTCCTTCTTCCATTTCACAAACCCTAACCGCCGGCCGCAGCTCCCTCTCTAGTTATCCTTCTCAAATCGAAAACACTAAAAACAAACCACAACTCTTTTTTTCTCCTCATTTCAAATACGAAAACGATTTCTTTAAATTCTCCTCCAAACAATGGTATCAGAGCTCTCAGAGTCAAAAAAAATACGAAATCAAAAGCAATGTCAATATATGCATACCTATGATCGAGGATGCATGAGAGATGGTGTATATGATTCATTAGCGATTTCGAGTGGTTGATTTTCGTTGTGGTTGGTGGACGATGAAGATCGAAGGTGAACGCTGCAGAATTGCTTTGATCTGTTATAACGATTTATGAAATTCGTTTTCGATTTCTTCTTCCCTTCTTGTTGTATAGAAATAAATGATGTTGATGAAGGTTATGCGGATTTTCACGATGGTCATAAGGAGGAACTCATGTTGGTAAAGCCTTGGTGATGAATTATTGAAGATGAAGATTGTTGGAGGTGAAGGACGAAGAAAAACTTGCAGAGAGATGAAGATGGAGTGACTGAGAGAGATAAAGATTGTTCCGAAATGAAAATGGAGGGAATGAGGGAGAGCCATCAACTTTGCTTCAGCTCGATTCTTATAGATGAAGAAAGGTGAGGGTAGATTAGTATTTTCACAGTGTCGCTCCCGACGATTTGCATCCCGGTACAAGCGCGAACGGTCGGCGAAAGGAGAAAATGAAATGAATATGAATAGAGTCACCAGCTAGGCATTTTTATCCCAAAGGAAAGGTAATTCTGCATAAACCTAGGAAAAGATGGATAAAACGGTTGCGAACCAGAGAAACTGAGAAAGGGGGTTGGTTACAACCTGGGAAGGTATTAGCACCCAGATTGTTCGTCATACTCGACGGGATCCACGCTTAAAAGATTGTGTTTAAAGGGGTAGGTGTATGTGTTATTTGTGTACAAAAGCTAAGAAAAGAATATACAAGTGTCGGTGCAAAAGGGTGAATGCTCAGGAACTGAGGCTTAGAAAGAATGCTGAAAGAGGGGGAAGACAAAAAGAATTTTGTTCGATAACAGTTAAGTTATGCCTACGTATCCTCTCGTGCAATGAGGAAGTCAGAACACCGTAGTTCGACTCAAAGAGACTGGAAAGTAAATTGACTATGAACTGCTTACTTGCCTATGCTCAAGTGTATGACTCGTCTGGCTCGAGTGCTAACTGTCTTGCATTAGATGGAAGAAGTAAGTTTTCGTTTGTGAATGAGTGTGATGAGAAAAGAATCCCAGAGGAGACGATTATTGTTTGTTTTTGTGTTTTCAGTTTTTTATTGTTTTTGGTGTTTTGCATAGGATTATGAGCTTAAGCCTAAATCAAGGGCTTGTAAACTCATTATATCCTCCCTGATTAGGGATAATGAGAATACTTAAGTATGAGATAAGCATCTCAACTTAATTGCCATGATGATGTAGGATTAAGATCATTAACCTACTTGTGATTATTTAGATGTTTTTGGGTTTTTTTTTAGTGTTAAGTAATGAGTTTAATCTTTAATCACAGATTAGTGGGCTCATTACACCATCCTAATAGAAGGATAATAGATGAGAACACTTAAGATGAGGAAGATACCTCAACTTAATCCATGATTAGGGATTAAATTCATTATATAAAAAAGCCTTTATTGAGTGGATTTTAATTAAAGGGTGAGATTAAGAAGTGGATTTTATGGTTTTTAAGACAACTTGAGGAGGACTTGTCCATTAAACACTAGGGTTAGTCCTCTTAACCATAAGGAAGAGTTAGAACCCTAATGTAAGGCCCAAGTTACAAGATGAAGTCTTAGTGATTATTAAGATGACTTGACTAAGAGGTTTAAACAAATTAAAGGTTTAACACTTAGGATTAAAGTTATACATTCCATCCTAAGAGAAGGATGCAGGCATAACCCTAATTCCAAAGTCCTAAAACTTTAAGAGTTTAGTCTCTGATTATGAAGATGAGAAAAGAGACTCAAGGAGACTCAAAGGTAAAAACTAAGGGGGACTAATCACAACCCTAATTATTATCATGCTTGGATGTTCCTATTGTTTGTAAGGCTTAAGAAAGATCTTCAAGGAAGCCACCAATGGAAGAAGCAGATGAAAGGAGGAAGTAGCGGAAGAAATAAGTTACTTAGTTCAATGAAGAATGTAAGTAACTTAAAGAAAGAAAGTGAGAGATGAACACAAGTGAACAAGTTCACTTCAAAGAAACCAGCAAGATGCATATGAAAGAGATAAAGAGAAATGAGAAGTGAAGGAAAATCCACTTGTCAAAGTAACTTACCACCTGAAAATGTTAGCATGAATGCATAAAGTATGAAACATAAAGAAATGGAATGAAATGAGATGAGATGAGATGTAGTGACCAAAGTCATAAGTGTTTATGCAATGTTAATGTCATGTGAGATGATGCAAAGGCATACAAAGTGTATATGAATGATCATACAAGAGTGAGATGCAAAGGAGGCATGCTTTGAAGTTTGAAAGTTCATGAAAGTTAATGAAATGAAATGAAAGCAAATTATGGAAAATGAATGAAGAAATGATCAAGCATGATTCTAACATGTCCTAAGATGTCTAAGATGACATATGAATGCAATAAATGTCATGGAAAGTTCATGTATGGATGCATATGCAAGATGAATGCAAATGAACATGTAAGATTAGCGTTATATGGAAGTATGAGATGCACATGAGCAAAACAGAAGCATATGACATGATAAAAATTTGAAATCACACTCAAACAAACCCTAAACCCATACTAAGTCATACCCCAAAGGAGAAGGTCAGAATCCTTACCACTCAAGAGTTATGAATTCCCTAAGTTTCTAGGGTTTTTTGGGTGATTCTCAAAGGAAAATGAAAATCAATTCAAAAATGAAAGATAAATTCATAAGATAAAAGATCTATAAACTACATGCTATGCACAAAACAATGCAAAAAGATTCATCTTCAAACTCTTCTTGGTTAGGCAGAAAAGATTTTTTCAAGTTAGGGTTCAAAAAATGTGATTCAAATGACTCTTAATTCAAAGAAAATTCTCAAGTTATGATTAAACTTAAAAAGAAATTTGTGTGGAGAGTTTGAAAATGTTTCTAAATGCAAGGGGATGATTCATGATTTTTTTGGTGATTTTTAGAAACCTAAATGTATTTTTAATTAATTAAAAGACTTTAAATTAATTAAAAATAACATTTAAATATTTTAAAAATACTTTTTATATGAAAAAAATAAAATAAAAATCAATTTCTGGTTAAGAAAAATATTTGAAACAAAAAAGCAAAAGGAAATATTTTTTGAATGATTTTAGCTATTTTTAATAAATTATGCAAAAGAAATAGAAAGAAAATAAAATAAAATGAATAAAATGAGAAAGTAAACGCATTCTGTGGCTGAGATTCAAACTCAAAGGGGAGGGATTGGCTGTGCGCGTTTATGGAGGGTCAGGATTCAATCTGGCTTTTAATTAAGTTTTATAATTAATTAAACAGGATTAAACTTAATGGACTAATCTGAACCACTCAATGCCTAACACTGATCACCATCCAATGGTCAGAAACGCATCTGGGCAACTAAACATGGATTAACCCTAATTACTTTCAGGTGGCCGGAGAAGACCTACAGTCATCTTCTCCGGCCAGCTCTCCACCTGACTTTGCTCAAATCATCACCCCAGTCCCCCAAAATCTCCAAAAATGATCAACTAACTACCCTAAACAATAATCCAGCCTCAAAAATCATTTATCATTCATCATCATCAAGATTCGAATCAAAACATCAAAACGGCAAAAATTTCATAACATCATGAAATGATTAAAACTCAACCATTTTCAAAAATAAAGCATCAGCATGATCAGTGAAGCATGAGGAATCATTCTATAACATGAAAACGCATTTCTAGGAAAAAAGTTCTTGAGGTTACCTGAGGTTGAGCTTTCAATTCTTAAGCTTTCTGGACCTTTCTTTAGTGCAAACCAAACCCAATGAGCTTCCTGAGAATGCTTTGATGCTTGGAGTGAGTTTATTTGGCCTCTTTTTGAAGTTCAGTTCTGAGGGATGAAAAATCGTATTTTGTGTGTGATGTGTTTCAGGCCATTTTGATGGTTGGGATTTGTTCCTTAGATGATGCTGAGTTGAATGGTGAAGAAAGTTTGAAGTTTTTGTGGCTGTATGATGAAATTCGAAGAGGGGAAGTGTTATGGAGGATTTTGTGATTCTGAGTATATGGATGCTTGCAGGCTTGTGTGATGTGTTCTTTGTGTTCCTTAGGGTTAGTATAAGCAATTGTGAATGGTCAGAGGAGTTGGTGTGGCTCAGTTTGATTGGTATGGTGTGAAATGCAAAAAGTCAACATTGGTTGTACCATGGGCATGGGTCATGGAAGGAGTGGTTCCAAGGCATTTCTGGCCTCAGCTGGCTTTGTGGAAGGCCCTTGGATCAAAAGATTGCAGCTGGATGGCTTGGATGAAGAGATACCATAGGTTTTGCAAAATTCCCTCTTTGAAGTTTCTTGTGAATCAAGCCATAAAAATTCCAAGTTCTTGGGCCAATTCTGATGTTTAGAAGTCACATAGGCATGTTATGAAGTGTAGAAGTTGATTAGAAGTCATTAGAATGCTTGAACATGCCATTTTGCCAAATCCCTCTTTGACATGAAATTTGAAATTTTAGGATTTTTGCCAACTTTGAAAGGTCATATCTTGAGTTCTAGGATGAATCAAGACATGTTCTTGTACTTTTTGAAAAGGGAAAGACCTAATCTACAACTTTCATGACCAAGAATTTTTCATTTGAAGCATTTTTGATCAAGAAAGAGGAGGTTGAAAAACACTCCCAAAATGGAAAGTTTCCATTACAAGTCATTTCCATTTTTGGCAAGTTTGCAAATGGCTCAAAATTCTTCAATATTGTGAACTTCCAACCTTTTCTAAGATCAAATAAAGATCATAGAACTTAAATTTGATGAAAATACCCCTTTGGTTCCATTGTTGGGGGCCTCAGATGCCCTGATTTTGATTTAACTTACTCAAGAAGTTATCCAGTGAACAGATGACTTCCACAGTGAATTTCTTCATCAAACTTGGTACATATGATCTTTATAACATCTTAAGAACATTATAAACAAGAATGGCCCAAAAATTTGGAGTTAAGGTCTTTGAAACTAAAACCCTAATTTTGGCCCTTTGTGTAGTGAAAGCCCTAGCTCTGCTTCCATGTCTTGCCAGTTCTTGTGATTTCTTCACTTCTATGAACTTTGAGGAACATAATATGATGACATAACACACATGGACCCTCTTGGAACACTTTGAGGCCTTTGGGGTGGCTCAAATGGAACCTTGGATTGCTCAGATCACAAACCCTAGATGCATATGAACTTGAACCATGCAGATGAAACAAATATGCAAGGTGATGTGGTATGCTTATGCTTATGCAAATATGAAAGGTCACAAGCCATGGTGTGATATGATTGAGGGAATATTTGGGGTGTTTACAGCTGCCCCTATTCAAACATAAGTTAATTGTGCAGGGTGTAAGCGCCTGGCTTAACAGACAAACAAGATAACTTGTGGTTGAATACCAAAGACAGTCCAAAATTTGCACTCCCTGGATAGAAGAAGAAAAGAGATATAAATTGTAAAAGATGGTTGATGGGAAAATAGCAAGTGTACTATTTTTCCCACTGTAGTAATCTTAGGGAAATTCCCCGAATATCGATCTCAAGGACTGCGTATCAAATTAAGTTATTTACTATTTCAAGTTGAACAAAAGTTTATAAGGGTTTGTTTAGATTTTCTCAAAAGACTTGTAAACATAAAATTAGGAAAATAATAATAAGGATGACGAATATGAGAATTATGCTTGGGAGGGTGTATGAGAAATTCTTATAATGACTATTTGTTTATATTCGTTAAAATATCACTGCAACTAACTCATTACTGTCTTATTACAATAGTTTTCCAAAATTCCTTTAAAGAAAACCCTTTGGTATTCCTACTATACTCCAATTCCTTGATCATATAGAATGAATACCAAGCATTTGTATATCAAAAGTTTTCACGGTTAAATATGATATCCCAATTCCTTGGTGATATCCGATAAAACAATTTAATTGAAAAACGTTAACAGTGCATTCCTACAATCTGTTAACCGATGACTAAAATCCAATTTTCCAATATTGATTTTTCTTACAATAAAATCAATCAATCAAAACAATGAAGAAAGAAACAGTGAAATTCATAAAATTAAGTTCAATGTCATTACAAATAACTCAGGGACACCCCCCTAACATTGGGGGGTTTAGCCACTCATAATCTAAACAATGAAAATCACATACATAGGGAAAAGAAACATTACAATGTAAAAAGGATTGATTGGATCGTCAATTGCTTCCGCGTTTGATCGATCTGACTTCTCCTCTAAAATCCTTCATTTTCCTTTGCGTGATAATTTCCAATATTCAAAAGTATGCTTTTCTGGTTTAGATCACCCTAATGTATCAGATTACAAAATTACATGTGAAACGTCGAAAATGCCCTCAGCACAAGAGACCAAATAAAAAATCTTGCATTCAGGTGTCTTGACACGGGCCGTGTCGTGTGACACGGGCACCCGTGTCATGCTTCTGGACTCCTTCATACGTGCTATCAAGTGGGGACCTATGACACGGGTCGTGTCACGTGACACGGGTCGTGTCATGTGACACGGGCACCCGTGTCATACTGCTGGATTCCTCATAATTTGCATAGCCTTCCTGACACGAGCCGTGTCAGGCTTTCTGGACCCCCTCTTTCTCCGTTTCTTCGCACACGAATCGCCATTTCCTTCGTATCTGATCACCGACTTGATATCTGCCTGAAAATACACTAAAAACAACCAAATTAAACGCACCAACGATATAAAAGATCACATGCAACATCCTTGCCACATAACGAAATAACACACAATAATCTAAACATAAGACTCGAAAACGCACAAAAACATAGAAAAACAATAACTAACATGTCTTGAAATAATAACTCGAAATCACCGATCAAACTCCCCCGAACTTGAATAAGATCCAAATCACCGGGCGAATACTTTTGATACTTCTCTCTCAATGAAAATATCTTGCAAACACCGAACCGTGGTCACACCACGGACCTCAACCCTCTTTTCGTTAACCTCTCCAACTATGCTTTGGGCTTAGGTCTTCCTATCAATTTTCCCCCTTTTCATTCGGACACTCATTTTAAGGCTTTTTGTGATTTTTCATTGTATGCACAAGGTTGGTTGACCAATTTTTTTGAGACACCGATTTTTGGGTTCAACCGCCGTTAGGCTGAATAACCGGGTGAGGGTTACCCAACTTAGAAGGATCGATTGTTTATTTATCTCTTTTTTCTGTGTCTTTTCTCTTCTTTTTTCGATCAACCTTGCACAACAACTAGTATAAATGAAGCCTGATTGTCATGATAAACTAATAAGGGGTACTTCTCAGATTTAAGTACCATGGCACAAATCTACATGTCGGACTCGTTACTTACTCATCGGATTCAGCGTGTTTGCATTATAATTTCACATCAAGATTTTTCTATTTCTTCGCCCGATTCTTTTTCACTTAACCCTCTACACTTTTTCCTCCCCTCACTCGCAAGACAAAATATCATCATATTTTTCAGCTCAGGGACGATTTCACAAGTAATTCCAATTATTCATTCGAGCAGTACAGACTCTCAATTAAAATAAACGAAACGGTAAAAACATAAGACAAAATAACTAAATAAAAACCGACAAAATAAATAAACCCTCCCACACCAGAACTCATCAGTGTCCCCACTGATGGAGAACTAGTGCGAATAGGGGACTCACAGAAGCCTACTGAGGTGGTTGAGGTGGTTGGTCTCGCAAATGCATCTGCTTCAACCATTCGTGCATTTCCCCGATAAGCTTGCCTTGTCGGATTTGCTCTTTCCCCTGTCGGGATTGCTCTTCTCCTTGTCGAGTTTGCTCACTTCGAAGGAAGAACATTTCGTTTTGCATCCATTCCCAATCCTTCTCGCCCATGCTCCACGACGAACCTGTTCCTTGATTGGCATTGGCGGAATTACCAACTGGCGGCATAGGCGCCATCTCCGGTTGATAACCTTCTTCTTCATTTGTACCTGCAACATCATCAAAAACAAAATCGTCGTCCTGTACAGGACTCTCGTATATCCAATTAGCCTCATTTTCAATGCTTATGAAATCAGGCGCAGGTAATGCCAACAAATGGTGGTTACGGCTAACCAAAGAGTAATAATCATTAAAGACCTTTATCATACCTTGTGTTGTGAGGGTGGCCAGGTCTATTTTTGTCTTACCTATCACAATAGGCTCTTCCCTCAGCAAAGCACCATATCCATAGTGGTCAGAAATTTGGGTTATCATGCCTCCCACTGATATCTCTCCCGAGTTGGCATTTGCCACTCTTTTCAGATGGTCAGCCGCAAAAGCCGCGACATTGATCAGCTCTTTGTTGGTCATGTCATACAACAGGTATAACTCTTTCTGAGTTGCTACACCCGTGTTGTCTCCTCTACAAAACAAGGTGTATGCCAAGCCTTTTTGTGCATATCTGAAGCAAGGGTTGTGGATGCACGAAGCCTTTGCCTCCTTAGCGACATACTCGGGATTTCCCGTGATAGCTCTCCAGAAGTCACCTGCAGGGGGAGCTCCAGGTCCGAAGCTAGGCAGCTTCAGGACTTCTCCCAGTTCCGCTAAGGATAATGAGTGAGTATTATTAAACATACGGAACCTTAATGTTCCAAAATATTCATCATCGGCACCCATCCACCTGTGCTTCAACTGGAACTCCAAAGAACTCAAAAATTCGAAAGTTATGCGCTCATAGGTTGGCGCTTCAAATTGCATAAATTCAAGCATGCCTAAAGTATGAAACATCCTATGAACTTCGAATCTCAGCCCTAATTATCAAGTGTGTCATTACAGATATACCTCACGGGAATTAACTTACGCTTGACCAATACGGAGTATTTCCGTTGATGCTCCGGCTCCTCAAACAATATGTCATGAGCATTTGCCATACGGTGTGCCCTCTTCCGGGGGCGAGATGGCTCCGCTACGGCCTTTCTAGTGTCTCTTCTTGGAGGCATTCTTGACTACCTGCAAAAAGTGAACAGACAAAATTCGAAATTTGAATTAGGAGAAAACGTCACCGTAGGAGTGACAAGGGAGATGAGGGGAACATTTTTTGTGAAGAGAGTATAGAGTTTTGGTGAGTGGGTATTGGAGAAATTGAAGGTTCTTTGGTGTGGTGACAATGGAGGCTAGGGTTTTAGAAGATGAGAAAGTGGAGAAGAAAGCAATGTTATTTGAAAAATAAAACTGAAAAATGAAATTAAGGGTAAATGAGTGGTTTAGTGATAAAAAATCGTGGGCCCCACTCATTAAAAGTGTAAAAAAATTTGAAAAAATTTGTCCCGCACTCCTGACACGGGCCGTGTTGCGCAACACGGGCACCCGTGTCAGGCCCCTGCATCCATAAAACCAACATAAAAAGGAAGGGGTTGTTCAGACTCTGCAACACGGGCACCCGTGTTGCACCCATGTATTCCACATGGCCTTGGCTGCCAATCCTCATCTCTTCCTGACACGGGCCGTGTCATGGCCCTGACGTTTCGAAAAAAACGCGTTTTTCACCATTCGGACCATTTTTCTTTCTTTTACCGACTCTGTGAGACGTTGCTTCAACCTACCTACAAAATGAACAAATAAAAATTAAATGAAAACATCGTGGGTTGCCTCCCACGCACCGCTGCGTTTAACGTTGCATGGCTCGACGGTCATTCGTCCTACTGGATAAGATGAATGACATTTGCATGATCTCTAGGTTGTCCTTGAAAATAAGGCTTCAACCTTTGCCCGTTCACTTTGAAGATGTCTCTGTTAGCTTGATTCTTTATCTAGAATCCCCCATGCGTGAAGACTCGATGTACCTCAAACGGTCCCGACCACTTGATTCTTTAGCCTTGAGTTATACAGTAAGACAAGTTGTCCTTCGAAAAATTCTTTCGTTTGAATTCTCTTGTCATGCCATTTCTTTGTTTGATCTTTGTACATCTTAGCATTCTCATATGCCCGGTTCCGGAATTCCTCCAATTCATGCAGTTGGAGTATGCGAGATCTTCCGGCATTAGCTAGGTCCATATTCAAATACTTAGTAGCCCAGAAAGCCTTGTGTTCAAGTTCCAACGGTAAATGACATGCCTTTCTATAAACCAGCTGATACGGTGACATGCCGATCGGTGTTTTAAAGGCCGTTCGGTACGCCCATAGAGCGTCATCCAACTTAACAGACCAATCCTTTCGAGATGTGTTGACTGTCTTTTCCAGAATTTGTTTGAGTTATCTATTTGATACCTCTACTTGGCCACCTTTTTGCGGATGGTATGGAGTGGCTACCCGGTGTTTCACGTTATACTTTTGTAGAAGCCTCTCCATGAGGTGATTTAGGAAATGAGTTCCTCCATCACTTATTAAAGCTCTTGGTATACCAAATATTGCGAATATATTATCTTTTAAGAATTTGGTAACCACTTTCGCATCGTTGGTGGGCAATGCTACCGCTTCAACCCACTTTGACACGTAATCCACCGCAACCAAGATGTATGTCTTTCCGAATGACTGAGGAAATGGTCCCATGAAATCTATCCCCCACACATCAAATAACTCTACTTCAAGCATAGAGTTTTGGGGCATTTGATTCCTTCTTGATATGTTTTCGGTCCTCTGACATCTGTCACACTCCTTTACCAACTGCTGAGCATCTTTGAATAAGGTAGGCCAATATAGCCCTGATTGAAGGACTTTACCCGCTGTCCTGTCACCACTAAAATGCCCTTCGTACTCGGAATCATGACTTGCTTTTAATACATCTTTCTGTTCTCCTTCGGGTACACACCTTCTGACCAAACCATCCACTCCTCTCTTATACAGATAAGGATCATCCCACAGATAAAACCTGTAATCATGAACAAACTTTTTTCTTCTGTTAGTGTCAAAATCGTCGGGTATAATACCACCGACCAGATAGTTCGCATAATCCGCAAACCATGGAACACCAATCACAGATAGGATGTGTTCGTCTGCGAACTCATCCTTTATAGGACGTTTATCCTCATTTTCTTCGATCGGTGACATCCGCGACATGTGATCTGCTACAGTGTTCTCGCAACCTTTTTTATCACGAATCTCAACATCAAATTCTTGAAGGAGTAGAATCCACCTCAAAAGCCTAGGTTTTGAATCCTGTTTGGCAAAAAGATATTTCAAAGCAGCATGGTCATTATAAACAATCACTTTTGAACCCAACATATATTGCCTGAATTTATCAAAGGCATAAACCACAGCTAACAACTCTTTTTCGGTAGTCGCGTAATTAATCTGTGCAGGGTTCAAAACGTGACTAGCATAATAAATAACATGCAACAACTTATTCCTACGCTGTCCCAATACAACTCCCACCGCAATAACACTAGCATCGCACATTATTTCAAAGGGTAGGGACCAATCGGGAGCAATAACAATAGGTGCCGACACTAATTCTTTTTTAAGTGTCTCAAAAGCATCGGTGCACTTCTTATCAAACACAAAAACCTTATATTTAACCAACAGAGTAGTTAAAGGTTTGGCTATCTTCGAGAAGTCTCTTATGAACCTGCGGTAAAAACCCGCATGTCCTAAGAAGCTTCTTATACCTTTCTCGTTAATCGGCGGTGGTAGCTTTGAGATTACTTCCACTTTCGCTTGATCAACTTCGATCCTTTTTTGTGAGATCTTGTGACCAAGAACAATGCCTTCTCGTACCATGAAATGACATTTTTCCCAGTTAAGGATTAAATTACTTTCCTGACATCGCTGCAAAACAAGTGAAAGGTTAGATAAACAGTGATCAAATGAAGATCCAAACACGGAGAAATCATCCATGAACACTTCCATGTGTTTTTCTAGCATATCAGCAAAAATGGATGTCATGCATCTTTGGAATGTATCAGAGGCATTACATAGCCCGAATGGCATCCTCCTATATGCAAAAATGCCATAAGGACATGTAAACGCCGTCTTCTCTTGATCCTCCGGTGTAACTGCAATTTGATTGTATCCGGAGTAACCATCCAAAAAACAATAGTAGTCATGTCCCGCTAGTCTCTCCAACATCTGGTCAATGAATGGCAACGGAAAATGGTCTTTTCTCGTAGCCAAGTTCAATCTTCTATAATCAATGCAAACTCTCCATCCAGTAACAGTTCTAGTAGGAATCAACTCATTTTTTTCATTAGTTATTACGGTTGTTCCTCCCTTTTTGGGCACCACATGAACCGGGCTCACCTAAGCACTATGTGATATAGGATAGATCAATCCCGCGTCTAATAGCTTGACAACTTCCTTTCTCATAACCTCCTTCATCACAGGGTTCAATCTCCTTTGGGGCTGCACAACCGGTTTGTGATCTTCTTCCATGAGTATTTTGTGCATGCACATAGTAGGACTTATACCTTTAAGGTCTTCAATTTTCCACCCAATTGCTCCCTTAAATTTCTTAAGAACTCCAATCAACTTGTCCTCTTGCACACTTCAAATTAGCGCTAATAATAGCGGGACATTTTTCTTCAGTGTCGAGAAAGACATATTTGAGATTCTCATGTAGTTGTTCCAATTCTGATATCTTCGGCTTGTCTTCACCTTCATCAACCATTATAGGTTGTCTTAGCTCTTTCCATAGATGCATTCTAACTCTTTTCAGGATAGGTTGAGTTTCAAGCATTGCTACCACTTCCATATCACTACTTTCGACTTCCTTATCACCTTCAAAAATAGACATACTCAGTACCCTTTCTAGAGGCAATTGGGATACACTCTCTAAATGTTCAGTAGCTTCCACTTGTTCTAACACTTGTATGTTACTACTAGTTCCAACATCATCTTTATACTTCAAAGTGTTCCTAACATCAATTTTTAACTCTTCATCGTACACTTTCAAAGTGAGTGTTCCCCCTACCATATCTATCAGAACTCTCCCGGTTTCTAAGAATGGTCTACCCAAAATTAAAGGAATTTCTTCATCTTCAGGCATTTCAAGAATCACAAAATCAACCGGAAACACAAACTTGTCCACTCTAACCAGGACATCATGGACTACTCCATATGGCCGCCTCACAGAATGGTCTGCAAACTGGAGAGTCATCCGAGTATCTTGAACAACACCAATACCCAACTTTTTGTAGATGGATAGAGGCATTAAACTAATGCTCTCTCCCAAATCAATGAGAGCTCTCTTGAATGACCGGTCACCGATGGTGCATGGAATGGTGACAGCTCCTCTATCTTTTTTCTTCACCAGAATCTTTAGTCCCTGCAAAATAGCACTACAAGTTTCGATTAGAATAATAGGTTCAGCTCCCATGGTCCTCTTTTTAGAAATGATATCTTTCATGAATTTGGTATAGGTGGGAATTTGCTCAAGTGCTTCAAGTAATGGAATATTCAACTCCAACTTCTTGAACAACTCTAGGAATTTCTCAAAATTCTTCTCTTGTTGTCCTTTCTTTTTGTTTCTTGTTGGATAAGGAAGTTTGATCACCGGTTTTGGTTCTACCGTTTTTTCTTTGATTTCCGATGCTGGGGTTACTTCTTCCTCTTCTTCAACAACTTCATTCTCTTTTATTTCCAGTTCCACTTCAATCATTTGATTTTCACTCTCAGGATTATCTTTCACCTCTTCAGTATCTTTACCTCTTCGTGTTGTGACTGCATTAACTTTGTGATTATCTCTTGGATTTGTTACAGTTGCACTTGGAAGAGCCCCTGGAGTTTGGGGAATAGCTAGATGTTGGGCAATTTGGCTCATTTGCACTTCAAGGTTCTTGATAGAGGCTCCAGTATTCTTGAAGTTACTCCTTGTTTCTTCTTGGAATTGAGAATTGTGAGCCGCCATCTTTTCAATGGCAATTTCCCAATCAGCCTTTCTTGGAACTGGTGGCTGGTATTGTTGTTGCTGGGGCTGATATTGTTGCTGGCCTTGAACCGATTTTTGAATGTTCCCTTGTTGATCTTTCCAAGAGAAGTTGGGATGATTTTTCCACCCCGGATTATACGTGTTGGCATACGGATTGTTCTGCCTCAACATATTGATTTGTTCAACCTGTTCTTGAGTTGCCAAACAATGCATGGCAAAGTGTGGTCCACAATAAATCTCACAAATCACTGCTTGAACTGGTTCCACCTGAGCCACTGTCTGTGTTCCAAGATTCATCTTCTTCAGCCTTCTTTCAACTTCTGCAGCAATTTGATCTTCCATTTTCACTGTCTGTGTTGAAAAGTTTGTTGAGCTACCTGCAGCAGTATCTATAAGTTGTTTTGTCTTGAGTCGCAACCCATTCACAAAGTTTTGCATCTGCTCGGTCGCGTCCATATTATGAGTAGGACACGCGATCAAACACCTTTTGAATCTTTTATATGCATCTCCAAGTGATTCACCCTCTTTTTGTTTAAAATTGACAATGTCGTATCTCTTCCGGATGAAACCTGAAGCAGGAAAATATTCGTTGAGGAATGTTGTTTCCATCTCTAGCCAAGTCGTGATACTAGCAGCTGGTAGTGAGTAGAACCATTCTTCTGCATCATCAGTAAGTGTAAAAGGAAACATCACAAGTCTTTTTGCTTCCTCAGAATGACCTTCAATCTTCAAAGATGTAGTGGTAATCAGGAATCTCTGAAGATGCTTGTTAGCATCCTCATTGATTCTTCCAGCGAAAGGTTTGCTCTCCAACTGGCGAATGGTGGACGGATGTAACTGGAAGTGAACAACATTCACCGGTTGGTTAACAATAGTCATCTGGTTAGGCTGGGCATTAGCCCCTCCTTAATCACCTAACAGCCTTTCTACAGGAGGTTGGTTTCCTGCCATGTTATCAAATCCTGGATTTGTCTCCCTGTCTAAGTCAGAGTCACTATGCTCAGAGTACACAGATATGTCGTCCTCCGTTTCCTGATTCGGGACACTTGAACCAGTATCTGCCAATCTATCAAGTCTTGCCTTGCGGCGTCTCTCGTGCAAAGCTCTTTCTGGGTTCTGCATCAAAGGAAAACTTAGCTGAGGTCTGACCTCGCATAAACAGTTAGACACAAGTTAGATAACAAAATTTCAATAACACTAAAATAATAAACAGAGAATGCAATAAATTTTTAGTCGCAGAGCAACAAAATTTCAATCGAAATAAGAAAATTAACTTAATTTTTGACAGTCCCCAGTAACGGTGCCAAAAACTTGATGGGAAAACAGCAAGTGTACTATTTTTGCCCACTGTAGTAATCTTAGGGAAATTCCCCGAATATCGATCTCAAGGACTGCGTATCAAATTAAGTTATTTACTATTTCAAGTTGAACAAAAGTTTATAAGGGTTTGTTTAGATTTTCTCAAAAGACTTGTAAACATAAAATTAGGAAAATAATAATAAGGATGACGAATATGAGAATTATGCTAGGGAGGGTGTATGAGAAATTCTTATAATGACTATTTGTTTATATTCATTAAAATATCACTACAACTAACTCATTACCGTCTTATTACAATAGTTTTCCAAAACTCCTTTAAAGAAAACCCTTTGGTATTCCTACTATACTCCAATTCCTTGATCATATAGAATGAATACCAAGCATTTGTATATCAAAAGTTTTCACGGTTAAATATGATATCCCAATTCCTTGGTGATATCTGATAAAAAGTTTTAATTGAAAAACGTTAATAGTGCATTCCTACAATCTGTTAACCGATGACTAAAATCATATTTTCCAATATTGATTTTTCTTACAATAAAATCAATCAATCAAAACAATTAAGAAAGAAACAGTGAAATTCATAAAATTAAGTTCAATGTCATTACAAATAACTCAGGGACATCCCCCTAGCATTGGGGGGTTTAGCCACTCATAATCCAAACAATGAAAATCACATACATAGGGAAAAGAAACATTACAATGTAAAAAGGATTGATTGGATCGTCAATTGCTTCCGCGTTTGATCGATCCGACTTCTCCTCTAAAATCCTTCGTTTTCCTTTGCGTGATAATTTCCAATATTCAAAAGTATGTTTTTCTGGTTCAGATCACCCTAATGTATCAGATTACAAAATTACATGTGAAACGTCGAAAATTCCCTCAGCACAAGAGACCAAATAAAAAATCTTGCATTCAGGTGTCTTGACACGGGCCGTGTCGTGTGACACGGGCACCCATGTCATGCTTCTGGACTCCTTCATACGTGCTATCAAGTGGGGACCTATGACACGGGCCGTGTTATGTGACACGGGCACCCATGTCATACTGCTGGATTCCTCATAATTTGCATAGCCTTCCTGACACGGGCCGTGTCAGGTGACACGGGCACCCGTGTCAGGCTTCTGGACCCCCTCTTTCTCCGTTTCTTCGCACACGAATCGCCGTTTCCTTCGTATTTGATCACCGAATTGATATCTGCCTGAAAATACACTAAAAACAACCAAATTAAACGCACCAATGATATAAAAGATCACATGCAACATCCTTGCCACATAACGAAATAACACACAATAATCTAAACATAAGACTCGAAAACATAGAAAAACAATAGCTAACATGTCTTGAACTAATAACTGGAAACCACCGATCAATTTTATAGCATGATTATCAAATGAGGGCGATGGAGGAAGACCATTGAGAAGAGGATGACTGTTGGGGTTAAATTGGTAAGTAAAGCAATGACGGGGACGACCGACAGGCTGGGGAAATAAAGAGGCCATGACGGGGACGGCCATCAGGTAAGGAGATAAGGTTCTCTGGGGATTGATGTAAAGTCAATGATGGGGACGGCCATCAGGTTTGCAAAGTAAATTAAACAACGATGGGGAAGGCCATCGGTTTAAAGAATAAATGAAATAATGATGAGGGACGGTCATCAAAGGTGAAGGACGATCACCTAGCAGGGGACAGCTGCTCATTATCACGACATTGGACGAATGTCGGATAGAAAAGGTCAACGATGGGGACGGCCATCGGATAAACATGATGAAGGATGATCATCAAAGAGGGGAAGGACGATCACCTAGCAGGGTAAGGTTGCTCTCGGGGTTTATCACGACATAGGACAAATGTCGGATAACGAGATCAACGATGGGGAAGGCCATCGAATGAAATGATGAGGGACGGTCATCAAAAGGTGAAGGACGATCACCTAGCAGGGGACGGCTGCTCTTTATCACGAAATTGGACGAATGTCAGATAGAAAAGGGTTCCACTAATGGGGACTCCGTTGGGGAAGGGGATGAGGGAGGGTCATCCAAAGGTGAAGGACGTTCACCTGGAAGGGGACGACTGTCGAAAGTATCACGACATAGGACGAATGTCGGCTAGAAGAAAGTTGTTTTACCGGTGACTTATTGGGGAATGGTAAACATGGATGAGTGCTTACGCTTAAGAATAAAAGGTATAAGTGTTTGATGTTGTGTATAGATTAAATATGCGGACGAGCATCCTTAGGACCATGATACGGACGAGTATCAGTAGAAACAAATGCTGACGCGTGTTCAGATATGATGATACAGACGAGTACCAACTGGTTAACAAAGAACACGAACGAGTGTCGGATCTGTTGAGGAGTGATATATACAAGATACGGACGAGTATCACAGACTTCTGTATAAGTGAGTATAGATTTGTTGGTGAAGTATAAGCAAGACACAGACGGATGTTTGATCTGCTGGGGAATGTATGACATGGACGAGTGTCAAATATGAACAGGCATTTGTTTCGAGAATGCGAAAAATATACTTTGGCTTTCTGTGGGGATAGGATGACACGGACGGGTGTCAAAAGGAATGTGATATAAATAAGTGCTTTTTTTGTAGAAGGTGTTCTGGAAACCATGTTGGGGAAGGATGACATGGACGAGTGTCAAAAGAGTATGTATAGGTATTTGTATTTGAGAGTGCAAAAGGTATTCTGGCGACCTGCGGGGGATAAGACGATACGGACGAGTGTCGAAAAGAGTATATATGAATATGAACAGGAATTTATGTTTGAGAGTGCAAAGGGGTTGCTTTGGCTTTTATTTGCAGGGGGATATGAGTTTTTATATACATTGTCGATGAAATACTGACAGTAATTGCAGGTGACTGGCTGGAACCTGGTCTTGTGATCATGTAAATGTTTGAATTTTGTCGTAATGCTCCGTATTAGACGGAATGCTACGCTTATTTGGTGAATATGATGCAAATGTTATGATTATGCAAAAGAGAAACCGATCCGGGACTCGGATCCTGCTGGGATAAAGATCTCTGGCTGATCCGCTTGGAAGAATGTCCTGGCTGGGGGAGAGATCATTGGCAGATCTATTAGGAGGGAGAACTCTTCTTGGGGGAGTAGATCATTGGTAGATCTTCCTGTAAGGAGAACTCAGCTGGGGAGAAGGGAACTTTCATCACTTTGTTGTGTAAGAGTTTCAGGCATTGCTCTTCTGGGGAGAGGATGGAAACTCTGTGGGGAGATAGTTCTTTTAACCTGCTGAGGATGAGATCTGGCACTCTGGTGGGGATCTCAGCTGGGGAGAGACCTGTTGATTAGACTTATGATGGGGAAGGAGACTCTGGCAACTCCGTCGGGGAAAAGCATTTCAGATATTGCTCGGGAGATCCTGCTTGGGGAGGAGGTAACCTCCGAGAAGTAGCATGTTGGGGATGCGATGCTTGATATGCCCCATGTTGCGTATTGAAAACCTGCAATCTGTTAAGACAAAAGAAACGCACAAGTATCCCGAGGTATCCTTTACCAGATTCCGTCATAGGAGTTAGGCTTTCCTGAAAGTAAATTTATTTCCGGCAAGCATTTATTAAAAACGGCTCATTTGTTTTATGAAAGTGTTGTATCATGAATAATGGACATTTTGCAAACGAAATAAAAATGTACAAAATGAGGTGTGACTGAAAACTTTTGATTTTATTAATCGGGGTGCCCTGAATTGGCAAATACAGTCAAAGAAACAAATCCCCTGGAATGAGGAGATTGCTATAAATTGAGAAAAGTAAAAGTGTTGGCAATGTTGACGATGCTCCAATGAGCTTCCTTTGCTATGACCTGTATGACCTTGACGTTCTTCTCATCTTGCTTTCTGAAGAAGGTTGATTCTGACCGATGCCTTATCCTTTTGAAGCTTGCCATGTTGTGAGTGATACAGATGAATTCAGAATGCAGTTGTTCGCTTATTCCCTGATTTTGCGTGGATCACCCCTTCGGGTTTTCAATCCACCAGGATACCCATTTTTGCCTGAGCTGTCCAATGCGGATTTTCAACTCAGCGAGTGTTCATTTTTTTAATTTTCCCTTATTTTTGCCCGAGTCTTTTATTCTGTTTTTGACTCGCCGGGATGCCCTATTTTTTTTTGGACTTACATTCTGTTTTTATGTCCAGCGGGTCTTTTATGCGAAATATTTTTTAACTGCATCTGAATTCACAGGGGATAAGAAATCTTCACCATCCATAGTATTGAGCATCAGTGCTCCACCAGAGAAAACCTTCTTTACTATAAATGGACCATCGTAATTTGGAGTCCACTTGCCCCTGTGGTCTGTATGAGGAGGAAGGAGTCTTTTCAGCACAAGATCTCCTACTTGGTATTCCCGAAGCCTGACTTTCTGATAGAAGCCTTTCTTCATTCTTTTCTGATATAGCTGCCCATGACAGATTGCAGCTAATCTTTTTTCTTCGATCAAATTCAGTTGATTTTACCGAGACCTGACCCATTCATCTTCGTCCAGCTTTACATCCATCATTACCCGTAAGGAGGGTAACTCAACTTCAACAGGCAGGACAGCTTCCATACCATACACAAGCTGATACAGTGTTGCCCCAGTGGATGTTCTGACCGAGGTTCGGTACCCATGCAAGGCAAATGGTAGCATCTCATGCCAGTCTTTGTAAGTAACCACCATCTTTTGCACAATCTTCTTAATATTTTTATTGGTCGCTTCAACAATGCCATTCATCTTTGGCCTATAAAGAGAAGAGTTGTGATGTTGAATTTTGAAGTCCTAGCATAGTTCTGCCATTATTTTGTTGTTCAAATTGGAACCATTATCATTAATGATTCGCTCGGGTACTCCATATCGACAGATGATGTCTCTTTTCAGGAATATGGCTACCACTTGTCTGGTGACGTCTGCATACGAAGCTGCTTCAACCCACTTGGTGAAGTAATCAATGGCTACCAGGATGAATCTGTGGCCATTTGAAGCAGTCGGTTCGATCTTTCCAATCATGTCAATTCCCCACATGGCAAAGGGCCAAGGTGAAGACATCACGTTCAAAGGATTTGGAGGCACATGCACCTTGTCTGTATAGATCAGGCATTTGTGGCACTTTCTGGCATAGGCACAACAATCTGCATCTATTGTAATCCAATAGTAACCTGATCTCAAAAATTTATTAGCTATTGCATGTCCTTCGGCATGGGTACCGAAAGATCCTTCATGCACTTCGTGCATCATCAAGTCCGCTTCTTTCTTGTCAACACATCTGAGAAGAACCATGTCAAAGTTTCGCTTGTATAATGAGCCATCAGCATTAAGGAAGAAACTACCAGCCAGTCTTCTTAATGTCTTCTTATCATTGGATGATGCCCCATGTGGGTATGTTTGATCCTCTAAGAAGCATTTGATGTCATGGAACCAAGGCTTGTCACCTTTGTAATGTCCACGGAGAATACATATGCTGGTCGGTCTAGTCTCGATACCGAAATCCGAGGCACGTAAATGGTAGTTTGAACTTTGATCATGGAGGAAATGGTAGATAAAGCATCTGCAAACTGATTTTTGTCTCGAGGGATGTACTCAAGTTTTACTGTTTTGAAGAAGGTCAATAATCTCATCGTATAGTCACGGTATGGGATCAGATGCTCTTGGTGAGTGTACCATTTGTCGTTGGTTTGATTGATTGCCAAAGCTGAATCTTCGAACACATTCAAAGTCTTGATCCTGAGGTCAATGGCTTCCTCAAGACCCATGATACAGGCTTCGTATTCATCTTCATTGTTAGTGCAGACAAAAGTGAGTTTTGCCGAGAAAGGCATATGAACTCCCTTAGGTGTAATGAGCACTGCACCAACTCCAAGACCATTCATATTGACATCCCCATCAAACATCATAGTCCATTCTTCTTCTGGGTCATTCCCTTTAGTGTGAACAGGCTCTTCATGATCTTTTGCTTTTAGGTACATGATATCTTCATCAGGGAAGTCAAATCTCATTGGTTGATAATCATCAATGGGTTGCTCAGCTAGATAATCAGACAGTACACTGCCTTTGATGGCCTTTTGAGATGTGTATTGAATGTCATACTCTGTCGGAATCATTTGCCATCTTGCAACCCTTCCGGTAAGTGTTGGCTTCTCAAATATGTACTTGACGGGGTCCATTTTTGAGATCAATAAAGTGGTGTGGGTCAACATATACTGTCTTAGTCGGCGAGCAGCCCACGCTAAAGCACAACAAGTTTTCTCGAGCAGTGAATAACATTGTTCACAGTCAGTAAACTTTTTGCTTAGGTAGTATATTGCATACTCTTTTCGACCAGACTCGTCATGCTGGCCCAGCATACACCCCATTGATCCTTCTAATATTGTTAGGTACATTATCAGAGGTCTTCCTTCGATTGGAGGCATAAGAATCGGAGGTTCTTGCAGGTACTCCTTGATTTTGTCAAAAGCCTTCTGACAATCATCGTTCCACCTGACCATTTGTTCTTTTCTTAAAAATTTGAACAGGGGCTCACAAGTTGCAGTAAGTTGGGATATGAACCTTGATATGTAGTTCAATCTACCTAGGAAACCCCGAACTTCCTTTTCAGTCCTAGGTGCAAGCATCTCCTGAATAACCTTGACTTTGTCAGGATCAACTTCGATTCCCTTTTCACTTACGATAAATCCCAGCAGTTTACCGGACCGTACCCCGAATATGCATTTGTTGGGGTTCAACTTCAGTTGATATTTCCTCAGACGCTTGAACAACTTCAGCAGATTTACCAGATGATCTTCTTCAGTGAGGGACTTGGCAATCATATCATCCACGTAGCATTCAATTTCTTTGTGGATCATATCGTGGAATAACGTTACCATAGCCCGTTTATAAGTGGCACCGAAATTCTTCAGTCCAAAAGGCATTACCTTGTAACAAAATGTGCCCCACGGTGTGATGAAAGTTGTTTTCTCCATATCTTCGGGTGACATCTTGATCTGATTATACCTAGAAAAAACATCCATGAAGGAAAACACCGAGAACTGAGTTGTGTTGTCGAGAAATACATCAATGTGAGGTAATGGGAAATCATCCTTCAGGCTAGCTCTGTTCAGATCCCGGTAATCCACACACATTCGTACATTTCCATCCTTCTTAGGCACTGGTACAATGTTAGCGATCCACAGCGGGTAACTAGTTACAGCAAGGAATGTGGCGTCCCACTATTTTTGTACCTCCTCTTTAATCTTCATGGCCATATTTGGGCGAGTACGGCGTAGCTTTTGCTTCACTGGAGGGCAATCTTCTTTCAATGGAAACTTGTGCATGACGATATCCGTATCTAGACCTGGCATGTCTTGATAGGACCAAGAAAAGACATCGACGTATTCTCAAAACATATCATGCGCGTCAGGTCCTTCTTCTTCGTTGATTCGTCCACTTAACCTATAACTACGGTTTGCCCGTAGAAAGGGCTTTTAGTGATGATTCTTTCGTCACTAGAAGACATGCGTTTTCAAAAATTAACACATACACACACAAAATAAATCAATTCCAGGTATGCCAATCAATTGTAAATGATCTCAGGAGTTTAATTATCCCATTAATTTGTCTTGAAATCGCCTCTAGCCATGGTTCCCAATTTCGAGTTTGAAAACCCTAACAATGGTGGATTCTTGAACCTGCACTAAAGCTTCAATTAAACTATCCAGAAACTGTCTACACATCAATATAAACAATAATATGTCATCAAATTCAAGTTAGCATGCATGTATAAGTGGAATCGAAAATATCAAGAACAAGAAATAAAAGTAGATTCGGTTTGTATGATTTCATGATGTTTTGATGATGGTGATGATTGGTCTATGTTCAGAATGTCTCAAGGAAGCTATTGCAACCTTCAAAACCTTTGGAAATTGGCTGGAATGATGAAACCGAATTGTCAATTTTCTTGAAATTTTTGAAGTATGATAAGGTTTGGTGAGTTCAGAAGTTCGTCCTTTTGCCTTGTGTTCTTGTTATGTGTTTATAGGTGATTGGAATTATGTCAAAATTTGGGCCTTTTTGATGGACTGAGAGGTTACTTGAGGATGAAGAAAATTGATTTCTATTTTGGTCAAAAAATTAGATGAAATCATACTCTTTTGGTTTTGCACGAAATTGGACACTTATAATGATCATAAACATCAAATATTTGATCCTAGAATATACCTAAGATCAAATATTTGATTTTTCAATATTTATCTTAATTAAAATTGAATTTAAATGAAATAAATACAATATAATATAAAATAAATATAAAAAATTAGATATTATGATCTATGGGTCGTGCATGATCTTATAATTGAGTTTGGGTCGTGCATGATCAAAGGACCTGTAATGTCTTAGCTCATACCTCTAAAATGAAGCATTTTTTGCCTTAGCTTGTGAGACACAAAGTTCTAGGGAATTGAATTTCCTTCAAAATGAACTTTGGATGGGAAAAAATTTATGAAGCATGTGAGAGTTATGGCTGGTCAAAGTACAGTTGACTATTCCTGCACAAACCCTAATTTAGTAACTCCCGATTCTTGATGATTCTGAGGCTTCCTTGATGAATCATGATCAACCCTTGGTCAAATGATGAATTTCACCTCATAATATTTATTTTGACCAACAATCTTGAAGTTTGACTTTGTGTTGACCACAGTTGACTACTTATTGACCAAGTTTGATATTTGATTATCTGAGCATTTGGCTGACCAAACTGGTAGGGTAAGTCTTGAAACTTGACATGAGGATTCTCTGAAGTAGATGGGACACCATGAAGTCCACTTGAGACTTTAGAAGTCCAATTTTCCTTGGGAAACTCAAAACCCTAATTTAAGATCCTTTGCTTAGGAGGAGACTTTGTCTGATGAAACTTTGAATCCCTTTGAGAAATTGAGAATCTTATGACCATTAGGAGACCTCTTGAGGTATATTGTCTTGAATATGTGAGGGAAGATTTTGGGGTACAACAGCTGTCGCTGTTCAATTTTCTGAAACCTGAGGAGTTAGATTGGTATGTACGCCATTCGTGACCTGAAGGTGGAAGAGGATTGAACACTTAAAGCCCAAAAATTGGCACTCGCCGATGCACGAAGTAATATTATTGGTTGATTGTGCTTATAGAGGCCATCCAAAGTGTTTGTTGATAGGAGTATCAGAACGTGTCTACGTTTGACTCTATCTGAATGTTGTTACTGAACTAAGTATCAGAACTAGATCTTTGTCTCGACCGTCTCTGAACTGTCTCTATAACATATCCCGAACTAAGTATCAGAACTAGATCTTAGTTTCGATCGTCTATGTACTGTCTCTGGAGAATACCTGAACTAAGTATCAGAACTAGATCTTCGTCTCGATCGTTTATGAATTGTCTCTGAGAGAATGTCTTGAACTGAGCGTCAGAACTAAATCTTCGTTTCAATCGTCTCTGAACTGCTTCTGGAAAGTATCCTGAACTAAGTATCATAACTAGATCTTTGTTTAAATCATCTCTGTATTGTCCCTAAGAGTTGATAATGTTTATCTGACCATGAACTATCCTGAAAAGGAAAGGTTAGTTTTATGCAAGATTATTTAAGGTATGCATGCATGGAATGACTTTCTTAATGAGAATGTCATATGCATTATGGATGTGTATGCCATGATGTGATGTTAATGATGTATGAGTTATGTAATTGAAGCCCATTAGTAGTTGAGGAAATAAATCCTGATTCGTTGCAGAGGAGTATGAAGACGTCGTTCCTGTCTCATTTCGGAATATTGTACTTAGGACCTTCTGTTTTCCGTTTGTTGCACTTCTTATTGAAGGATTAAATTCCTGAATAACCTGACTAGGGATAAAAGAGACGTACATTCCCCTGAGAGATTTATCTGACCAAGTGTTAATTCTTAGGGGGATATCAGGCTTGAGAGAAATTTGCTTGGGACTTCGTAGAGTTGGAAGTACAAGAGGATACTTGGAATACTTCGCTGAAATAAATCTGTAAAGATTACTATATGGGGATGAACCTGCGAAGATCCATTGGATATGAACTTTGTTGGGGATTCCTACCTCCGAGAGTCCTTAGTAAATGCTTTTATTGTAATTTTATATTATTTTATATTCATTTATGGTAAACATCAATCATATGCAAAAGCATATATACATTCAAAACATAATCAACGAAAGTTTTCGTTTAAGTAAAAAGGGAAAAGTAAACCTAAATTAGAAAATAGAATTGTATTAATTTTGAAAGTGGCCTATAAACAGGCAAGTTTGAATAAATAGACAGAAATCCTAGTAAGAGGAATTCGCCGTAGAAAATTTAAAAGAGTACAAAAACAAGGAAAAACAACTATGTGTAAATGATCCCATCAAGTTTCAACTCTGTTATTGCCATTATCTTCAAGTATCTCATATTTCACTATCTGAAGAGAAATGATTGGACTGATTTGAACCTGCTTGAATTTGATATTGGTAGCACAACTAGTTGAGGTTACATGGGTGATCCAAAGAGACATAGTCGTACGCTTTAATCCATAACTTTTTCCTGGATCGCCCCTTTCAAGTTTCCAGTCCACCGAGATACCCTTTTTTTCCCAAGCCACCTTTTCAGGTTTTCGACTTGCCAGGTATACATTTTTTTTACATATCCCTAATTTTTGCCTGAACCCTTTTGGTTCACCGCGATTCCTTTATTTTTTTCCTAGGTCAGTCAACCTAGCAGGTCTCTTTTTATGCATGGTATTTTTTTACTATGTTTGCGTTCACAGGTTGTGGGAAATCTTCACCATCCATAGTAGTAAGCATCATAACACCTCCAAAAAATACCCTTTTGACTACAAATGTCCCTTCATAAGTGGGAGTCCATTTTCCCCTAGGATCACCCTGTGGTAATATGATACGCTTTATCACCAAATCTCCAGCCTGGTATACTTGATGCTTGACTTTCTTATTAAAATCTTTGATCATAAACTTCTGATACATCTGACCATGACAAACAGCTGCAAGCCTCTTCTCATTAATCAGATTTATCTAGTTAAGTCGAGTATGAATCCATTTGTCTTCATCTAAGTCTGCGTCTTTCATAATTCTCAAGGAAGGGATCTGAACTTCAATAGGTAAAACTGCCTCCATCCCATAGATAAGAGAGAATGGGGTTGCCCCAGTTGAAGTACGTATTGTGGTGCGATAACCATGAAGAGCAAATGGTAACATCACATGCCAATCTTTGTATGTAATTGTCATCTTTTACAAGATCTTCTTAATATTCTAGTTGGCGGCCTCCACTGTACCATTTATCTTTGGTTGATATGGAGAAGAATTATGATGCTTAATCTTGAACTGCGTGCAGAGTTCAGTAATCATAGTATTGTTCAGATTAGTACCATTGTTTGTGATAATCCTTTCGGGGATGCCATATCTACACATAAGATTATACTTGATGAATCGAGCCACAACATTCTTAGTAACAGAAGCAAACGAGGTTGCCTCCACCCACTTCGTAAAGTAATCAATAGCAACAAGAATGAAACGATGTCCATTGGAAGTGGTAGTTTTGATCTCACCAATTATATCAATGCCCCACATGTCATTTATCGATTTATTTGGCCAATGATAAATGGTGATATTCGATTTCTAATAAATCGACGTTATCCCCTAATTTGAGGCCACTCCTTTATTTTCCATATTATTTCCCATTATCCCGATTTATTTTTATTCGGCCGATGAATAAATGTTTTGATATTCGATTTCAAATAAATCGACGTTATCTAAACTAAATATGAGGCCATTCATTTATTTTCTCTATTATTTTCAATTTACTTTATTTTTGTGGTCGATGATATAACAAACGATCTAAATGTTTGATTTCGACAAATCCACGTCATTTAGATTAATATGAGACCAATTTTATTTTTTATCGCATTTCTTTCTTTTATTTAAATAAATTGTTTGATTATAAAGTGATGCTCGACTTCTCATAGAATGATTCTAACATTGAATCGATTCTAAGATAGTTAAAGAGCTACATTTTGACGTTTTCAGTTTATTTTCAAGGTCCAACGCCTTTGTATAGCTTAGGACACTTCACACACACTTCCTCTTGGGCAAATACAATAAACCCTTTTATTTCATGCAATCCCGTGTAACTTACTTGTACCCCTCTCCCGATTCCGATGTATGTCTTTCGTTTACTCGTTTTCGCTTCTTCCGCGAACCCTTGGTCCAACGCCAAGTGGTTTCACTCGCACACTTGCACTTCCTTTAGGTTTTGGTATCGTTTACTAGGCGCCTCTCTTAGGACTAGGAATTGATCCCATGTAACCAATTAATCCTTAACCTCCATTTTGCATTCACCCTTCGCGATCGCTTTATGCCTCGCAATCGACCTACCCTTTGACCAAGATGGTTCTTTTAAATCCAAACCCTTGATCCAACGTCAAGTGGTCTTAGGTAATAAAATACTTTAATAATATGAGAAAAATTGTATGCCACGAGCCTTAAGTGGTAGAAAGGAGGATTACGAGCTCTCTTTATTCGCTCCGATTATTCCGTCGCAAGACGCTTGGCTTGTTGGTTGGGAATAAACTACACATAGTCTTTAGTGCAATTCAACTCCTAAATCCTTTTTTGAAAGAAAGGTAAATAAAACGAACAACTATTCGCAGGGTGCCAAACTACGTGTAAACACCCCAAATTTGCCCTCACCCATTCACACCATGGCTTATGATCATTTCATATGCATAGACACAATCATATCATCTCATATCACATTTTTGATCCACTGGATAGTTTCTAAGTCATCTGCACCTAGGGTTTGTGATCTGAGCAATTCAAGAGCCTCTTGAGCCACTTCAAAGGCAACCAATCACTTCAAAGGGATCCATATGTGTTCTTATATCATATTACATCCTCTCAAAGTCAAGATTTCAAAAGAATCACAAGAACTAGGGTTTGAGTGGATGCAGAGCCAGGTTTGACTGCACAGTTGACCTAAAATTAGGGTTTTGGTTTCAGAGGCCATAACTTCAAATTTTTTGGTCATTCTGGTTTCTATTGGTCTCTATATGGTATAGGGAGTATGCATATCAATTTTTATGAAGAAATTCCATGGGGAAGTCATCTGATCAAGAGTTGACTTTCTAGACAAGTCAGTGCAAAATCAGGGCATCTGAGGCCCCCAATGACCCAACCAATGGTTGATCTTCATCATTTTGAGTACATATGGTCTTTATTTGATCATGGAAGAAGGTTGAAGTTCACAAAAATCAAGAATTTGGAGTTTTTGCAAATGTTGACTTTTTGGGCATAGTTGACTTTTCAAGAATGCTTCATTTTAGGTCATTTTTCAAGCCTTAATTCTTGATCCAAAAATGCTTCAAATGGAAAAACTTTGGTCATGAAAGTTGTAGAATACATCTTTCCCTTTTCAAAAAGTACAAGAACATGATCAAATTCTTCTTGGATCAAAAGTTATGGTGTGACAAAGTTGGCAAAAATCATTGATTTTCAAGATGTGCACTAAATGAGAATTTTGCAAAACCATGAACCAATGCCATTTGTAACTTCTAATTCACTTCAAACCATTACACAAGCATTCTATGAGCCTTAAAAATCAGAATTGGACCAAGGTTTCACATGGTTATGGTTTGTGTAACAAGACTTTTCCATGAAGTTTCAAAAGTGTGCCAACTTGCAAAACCATCATTATGCTTCTCACCACTTGATGCATTGGCTGCTGAACCTTCCTAGCATCACACACACATCATGCTGCGCAGCCCATGCTTCTTGTACCAAGCTATAGCTCAAGCCATGCTTTCCTTACACAAAGTGGACTTTTTTGCAAAAGCAAACTTACCAATCAATAGGAGCCAGGTCACATCATCTGACCTATGGGATTAAAATATACTATCCTTTGGCAAGCCAAACATATGAAGAAGCAAGGCTGAAACACTCTCAAGGAGGACATACACAAAAAACTCACCATTTTGCAAAACCATTCGAATCTGCCTGCATAACTCACAAACACTCAAACAAATTCCTCTAATCATCTCACCTTGCCTTATTGAGTAGAAACCACCAAGAGCCAGGCCTGATTTGAGCAAGAACACCCCATTGCCATTTTTCACCTCAGCCTGCATTTCTCTTCGAATCAACTTCCATGGCTCACAAACATCCAAACCAACTCCACAAACCTTCTCCACTCATCATCTGGACCACAAAGAACCACTCACATTGGCCTGAAACTGCTTGCATCACCATTGCCATTTTCAACTGAGCTTGAGCAGAAGCTGCTCAAACTCTTCATCTAGCCAACATACACTTCTCCAAAGCATTCAAACATCATCAAGAGGTCCTAAGGAGTGGATTGCACAAGGAAAGGAGGCCTGAAAGTTGCTGGAGTGAAAGCTTCGAATCTCAGGTAGCTCAAGAAATATTTTTCCAGAAATCGTTTTTTATGTTCTAAACTTGTTCTCCATGCTTCACTGAGTATCCTGATGCTTTTAGTTTTTGAAATGGTGATGAATTGAGAATTTAATTGCTCTCTGAAACTTGTTTGCCCTAAAAATTGTTTGCTTCGATTCATGAGTTTGGGGAAAAATAAATGTTGTTTGTGATGGGGTTTTGATTCAGTGAATCATGGGAATCATTTCTGTATGTTTGGTTTTCATTTTTGTTACGTTTTGAGAGAGTTTGGAGATTTTCAGGTGGACTTCCCACCGGAGAAGACGACCGGAGGTCTTCTCCGGCCACCTGAAAATCATTATGCCCTAATCCAGTCATTAACTCCCATTTGAATATTGGGCGTTGGATGGGGTTGACCGGTTGACTTCGCGCGCAGGTGAAGGGCCCAGATCACTTTGATTAGCCCTAATTCATTTTATTAGTTTAATTAATTCGTAATTAGGTTAATTGGCTCAGATGCAACCCCAGCCGTCCAGATGCGTGCTGGTCAACCAATTTAAACCAAGAATTAATCCCAACCCTCCATTCTGATTACTTTCCTTTATTTTCATTTATTTTCTTTTCTTTCTTCATTTTATTTGTACCATTTATTAAAAATAGTAAAAAATGTCTAAAAATTATGAAACTTTTTCTCATGAGTTTTAATAATTTTTATGACACAAAAATATTTTCATTTTATTTTTTATCATTAAAAAAGTATTTTTGAATATTTAAAAGATTATTTTTAATTGATTAATGGAAATTAATTTATTAAAAATACTTTTAGGTATTTAAAAATCACCAAAAAATTCATGAAATGTTCTAAGACATTTAGAGACATTGTCCAACCTTCAAACCAAATTTCTTTTTTGATCTTGATACATTTTGAGAATTTTTCATTGAATTAAAATCATTTTTGTGCATTATTTTGATCCTAAGTTCAAAAAATCATTTCTGCCTGTTCATGAAGAGTTGGACATTGCTTCTTCTTGCATTGTATTGTGTTTAGCATGTAGTTTTTGAGATTAAATGGCCATGGTTTGATTCCTCATTTTCAATTTGTTTGACATTTCTTTTGTTTAGGAACCCTAAAAACCCTAATAACTTGTAAAAATCATAACTTGAATTTGGTTAAGAGTTGAGACCTCTCCTTTGGGCAGTGAGTTAGTATAGGTTTAGGGATCCTTTGAGTGCATTTCCAATTTTTTTATCTTGATGTTTGCTTCTGATTTTGGTTTTTGTTTGGTACATTGATCATAAACCCTAATTTGGGCTTCCATATGCATCCATCTTGTATTTGTATTCATACCATGACTTGCCATGACATTCCATGTTTCCATGTGATTCACTTGGCATCATAAGACATATAGAAAGCATGTTTGATCATTGCATCATGTGTTTGCCCTGTTGTATGCCATGTGCACTTCATAACTTTTCATGTATGTTCATGGTTCCTAACTTGCTTCATTTGCATCCATAGGTTTGTATGATCATTTCCATGTGCTGCCTCATGTTTGTAACATCTCATAGCATCATTAACATCATGTATGTGCTTCTGGTTTTGTTTTTCATCATACCATTTCATCTCATTTTGCATTGCATTGCATTTTCTTTTCTAACTTTTCAGGTGGTAAGTGGCTTTGAGAAGTGAATTTGCCTTCACTTCTCATAACTTCTCTTCATCTCTTTTATGCATCCTTGCTGCATTTTTGTTTGTGTATGAGATTGAGCTTGCTCATTCTTGTTCTTCTTACTTTCTTTCTTCAAGTGACTTGACTTCTTGAATGAAGCAAGTCACTTTGCTTCTCTTGATCCTTTCATCTGCTTCCTGGTGGTTCCATTGGAGATCTTTCTTGTTTAACCTCACAAACCTTAGGAACAACCAAGCATGACAATGATTAGGGTTTTGATTAGTCTCCCCTCTTAGTTTTACCTTTGTGTCTTCTTTGAGTCTTCTCTTCTCATCTCATAATCAGGGACTAAACCCTAAAGGCTTTAAGGCTTTGTGATTAAGCTTATGCCTGCATCCTTCTATTAGGATGGAGTGTATAACTTTAATCCTAAGTGTTAAACCCTTAATGTGTTTAAATCTCTTAATCAATTCACATAATAATCATCAAGACATCACACTTGTAACTTGGGCCTTGCATTAGGGTTCTAATTCTTCCTTAAATGGTTAAGAAGGACTAACCCTAGTGTTAATGGACAAGTCCCCCTCAAGTTGTCTTACAAACCCTAAAAATCACTTCATCATCATATCATTAATTAAAATCCACTTAATCAAAAGGCTTGTTTTGTCATGAGTTTAATCCCTAATCATGGATTAAGTTGAGGAGTTTTCCTCAGCTTAAACATTCTCATCTATTATCCTTCTATTAGGATGGTGTAATGGGACTGTTTAATCCTTGATTATGGCTTAACCTCATTACTTAACACTAAACAAAAAAACACCAAAAAACATCTAAATAATCACAAGTAGGTTAATGATCTTAATCCTACACCAAAGGTGATTAAGTGTGAGAATCTGACTTCACACTTAAGGTATTCTCATTACCCCTAATCAGAGGGAAGATGTGATGAGTTTACTAAATCCATTGGTTTAGGCTTAATCTCATTAACTTATGACAAATCCAAAAGCAATAAAAGACTGAAAACTCAAAAACAAACAATAATCGTCTCCTTCGGGATTCTTTTCTCATCTCATTCACTCATAAACGAGAACTCGCTTCTTCCGTCTAATGCAAGACAGTTTGCACCTGAGCCAGACAGGTCATACACTTGAGCATAGACAAGTAAGCAGTTCCCAAGTCAATTCATCTTTCAGTCTCTTTGGGTCGAACTACGGTGTTCTGACTTCCTCATTGCACGAGAGGATACGTAGGCATAACTTCACAGTTATCGAACAAAAGTCTCTGTATATTCCCCCTCTTCCAGCATTCTTCCTTTAGCCCCATGATCTTGAGCATTTCATTCTCACACTGACACTTTTATACTTCATATCACTTATACACTATACACTGACACCTGTATATCTTTTCCAGCTCTTTATACACAGATTGCACTGACACTACCCCTTTAAAACACAAATCTTTTAAGCGTGGATCCCGTCGAGTACGACGGACAATCTGGGTGCTAATACCTTCCCAGGTTGTAACCAACCCCCTTTCTCAGTCTCTCTGGTTCGCAAACCGTCTTATCCATCTCTTTCTAGGTCTATGCAGCATTGCCTTTCCTCCGGGATAAAAATGCCTAGCTGGCGACTCTTTTCTTCTCCAGTGAGTTCACTGCTGTGTGTTCTCATTGTTCCTCTCGCCGACCGTTCGCGTCTGTACCTTTATCTGGGGCCTATTCCCCATTTATCGGGAGCGACAGCTTGGCGACTCTGCTGGGGAACCTTATACTGTAACCAGGGCTTCTGGTTCTTTTTGTGGGTTCCTCCTAGCGCTTGTTTTATTTGTGTTTACTGGGGTGTTATGTGATTATTTGTGTTTGTATATTTGTATTTATTTTTGCTTTATGTACAGTTTTGTTTATTGCTTTCTTTATAGCTTTATGCATATATTATCATATTGTCATACTGTGCTGCTGGCTGGATCTGTTGTTTGCTTTGGCGGGTGGGTGTTCCATTGAGAGTTAAGGTCCTATACCTGGGACCTGAGTGACACCTAGGCTAGAGTGAATCATATTCTTTCCCATTCCATTTCGGTCTGGTGCGGGAATATGAAACACGGTTCAGATATGGGTTTCTTCTTGAGAACTCTGTGTTGCAGATTTCCTGCAATGCTAGGGCTATCTGGGAAGCCTGCTAAGTCTGGATGACCTTTTAGTATTGACCTTCAGAAGCTGAGGTGAATTAGAGGAGGAACTTTTATGGTTATTGTAAACACTGTACCTCCGGGTTAGAAGTGTTTACACTTCTCATAACTGATCCAAGTCTGAGGATCCTTGTTTTAGAACACCACCTGTGAGGGGGTTGGGCTGTTTACAGGTTTGCAGGTACCTTGGCCTCAGAATACCTTGTTACTTTGTTTGTTTAAGAGTACTTCATTTTGGGACAGTTCTTGTGATTCTTAAACCCTGGACATGTGGCTCTTTATTTGAGTCCCCCACCTTGGTTACTGGATTTATAGACCTCCATCTGGAATTCTTGAACATACTTGGACCTATGTCAAGGCATTTGATCAGATCCAGCTCAGTCACAAACCCTTGCATATCATTTGCATACATACTCATTGCATCATATTGACATTTGCTTATTTGTGTTTCAGGGTATCCACTTTCATCTTTGGTTTTGGTTTTGACCCCATCTTCAGCATTGACCCATCTTCATCAGCATCTGCTTCAGTTATCACCTGCACCAGCCAATCAGTGGCCATTTCTTCAGTATTATCATCAGCACTTGTCTCTACTCATCTTCAGCAACATGGCTCCTAAAAAGAGTAACATCACCTATCACTTTTTTCAGCCAGAGCTATCTGACATCAGGAGGATTCAGACCCTGATCACTCCAGATCACATACCATTGTTCAGGGAACATTATGGAGATATACTCGATATGGTTATGGATCTGGACCCCTCACAGAGAAGCCTGATTCACACTTGCATTCAGTTTTATGATCCCCCACTGAGATGTTTCACTTTTCAGGACTTTCAGCTGGGCCCTCTATTAGAAGAATACTCATCATTGGTTGGTATGCCCATCAGGGGTGGAATCCCTTTCAACCCTGAGATGGTCTTTCCTGGTAATGGAGAAGTAGCAAAGGCTTTGCATCTGGAACCTGTCCTGATTGAGCAGCATATGACTTCTAAAGCTGGAATCCCTGGCTTCCATCTGGATTTCTTGATCTCCCAAGCTTTCCTGAAAGCTTCTCTAGGAGAGTGGAAAGCTGTTTGTGCTTTATTGGCCTTGAGTGTATATGGAATTGTATTGTTTGCAGATGAGCCTCGATTCATTAGCAAGAATGCAATCCATCTGTTCATCTTGAAGAACCCAGTGCCCACTTTATTAGGGGATCTCTACTATTCGGTGCATCAGAGGAATGAAAAGCAGAGGGGAAGGTTAGTGAGGTGTTGTGCTCCATTGTTCCACACTTGGCTTCTCAAGCATCTACCCAGGACAGATGCATTTCTAAATCCTCATCAGCAGAGCAACTGGGCTAAGAGACTCACTGCTCTAACTTCAGCAGATATCAGATGGTGCACTCAGAGCACCAAGGGCAGGGATATCATCACCAGCTGTGGGCATTTTCCCAATGTGCCCCTAATAGGAGTTAAGGGTAGTATCAATTACAACCCTCTGCTGTTTAGAAGACAACTGGGATATGCACTGGTCCATACTCCTAAGGCACAGGACTTGGTTGAGACTCTCTATTGTGAGAACAAGATTAATTTGACTATTGTTAGGCATGCTTCCTGGGCCTGGGATAATGTTCAAACCAAGGGAGTAACCATTCTGGGGAGGTGCAATAATGTGGCATCAGCACAATATTATGAGTGGTCTCGTGCCAGGGCTCAATTCTCTGGGATGCCCTTTACCATAGAAGACATGCCTGAGTCATCTTCAACAACACCACCTGCCACTGTCAGTTTGGAGGAGTTTGAGAGTTTGAAGGAAAGAAATGAGAAGTTAACCCAGGCTTTGCAGAAGACCCTCCGGGAAAGGAGTGAAGGTATGAGGGAGATTGAGAGATTGGAGAAGTTGAGAGTGGAGCATCTGGTTAAGATTGAGAGGTCTGGAGATTATATAAAAAAGTCTAAAGCTGGAGAACAAATTCTGAAGAATGCTTGCAAAGAAGCCCAGTTCCAGAGAGCAAGGACAGACTTGTATCTGAAGGAGAGTCAGGCTCGGTGGGTCATGA
The DNA here is from genome assembly GCA_963966055.1 of Lathyrus aphaca. Classification (NCBI taxonomy): domain Eukaryota; kingdom Viridiplantae; phylum Streptophyta; class Magnoliopsida; order Fabales; family Fabaceae; genus Lathyrus; species Lathyrus aphaca. The sequence goes on from OZ014523.1 coordinate 172,264,380, forward strand.
TCACCGAGGCTCGTACTTTGGAAGACAAGAGAGTTCAAGACAAGATGGAGCAACTGGAAGCTAGTGCAAAAGAACAGCAAGAAGCCCTGGCAGCAGCCCAGAGGGAGATATCAGAGCTGAAGATCAAAGCAGGGGTGAAGAGGTCCAAAGAACAAACTCAGCACAAGAAGCTAACAGCAGCTGTTACCACCCGGAATCTCCTCATCAGGAATCTCACGGAACGTCCGGCTGATCCTGTGACCGAAGCCCTTCTCAAGGAAGTTCGTGAGGATGAGTTTGGTCTTGGTGTTTGATCATTTGTTTGTTGTTGCTTTCTTTCCATGTACTTTTATTTTCTTGTGATGTATTTTGACCCCTCAGAGGGCTTGTATTTGTAAAACGAACTATGTACCATTTTGCTTTTGTAATATATGTGTTAGTTTGTTCCATCCAAGTTTCACTTCGAAAGCAACATCAACCACATCTTCAGGGGTCTGGAAGGGTCAAAACTGAATACCAAGCCGGATACCTTGAAAACAAATAAGCATACTGCATTGCATGCTAACCTCTTTTGTTTGTTTTGTAGGTTTTTGTTTATTGCCACTAACTCTGTTGTGATGCTCAGGAATTATTGCTCGGCGCCGGGTATTTCCCCTCAACCGTCCGCACCGTTATCCAACCCGAAACAACCTTCCGGGCATTCAAATGGATCAGGTACAGCAGGACCTTGCTGAGGTCAGAAATCAAATGGCAAACGAAAGACTAGAAATGAGGAATCAAATGACTCAGTTTATGGAAGTGATGAACAACATGGCTCAGAGCCAGGAAAGATTGAGGGCCATGGTGGAAAGGCAGAATCAAGAAGATCCGCATATAGGGACTGCCGGTACCAGCAACAATGAAAGGGTCCAACCTCATATAAATCCCCCTGTATTTGGACCACACCTCCATCCTGAGGTCAATATTCCTGCAAATGTTCAAGGGACTGCCACTGCAGCCAGGATACTTCAAGAAGACCCCCAAGAGGACCAGTTTACAGTAATGGGTGCTGGGGGAGAAGCTTATGATAGAAGGTTGGATGAGATAGCTGAGAAATTGAGATCCTTAGAGTCTCAAAACTCTCTAGGTTTCGACGTCATGGACATGGGCTTGGTAGACGGGGTCAGGATCCCCCATAAGTTTAAGCCTCCTTGTTTTGAAAAATACAACGGGACTTCATGCCCCCGGACTCATTTGCAATCATTTCTGGGGAGGCTGAAGGCCTATACTATGGATGAGAAGCTTTGGATGTTCTATTTCGAAGACAGCTTAACTGGAGCGTCAAGAGAATGGTACTCTCACTTGACAAGGGCAACTATTAGGTGCTGGAAGGACCTGGCAGAGGCCTTCATCAGACAGTATCAGTATAACTTAGACATGGCACCCAACAGGACCCTCCTGATGGGAATGTCACAGTCGTCAGGGGAAAGTTTCCGAGAATATGCCCAGAGATGGAGGCAACTGGCTGCTGCTGTTCAACCACCTATGTCTGAAAGGGAAATGGCAGATATGTTTATGAACACCCTTCAGGGAACTTATATTGACAGGCTGGCTGCTTTCTCTTCCACTAGCTTTGCGGATGTTGTCATAGCTGGGGAGAGAATTGAAAGCCTATTGAAGATGGGTAAGATCTCAGACAACGGTGCAAGCTCGTCCAGTAGTACAAGAAAGCCTTTTGCAGGCCCGAGAAGAACTGGCGAGACCAATGCCATCCACACCAACAGGGGTAGGCCCCAATATGTTCACAGATCAGTGGCAGCAGTCACCATTCCTGCTCCAGTTCATCCTCAGCCAGTTTATCAACCTCCACAACAAAACTATCAGCCACAGCCTCAGTACCACCAGCAATCTCAGTATCCTCCAAGGAATTACAACAACAGCAACACCAACAACAACAGTCAACAGAGGCCATTTCAGCAGAGGCCATCTCAAGCTAACAGGGTGATCGATCCGATCCCTATGCCATATGCTACTCTGCTGCCACAACTCCTGAAACTCAACCTAGTTGAGCTAAGGACGTTGGCACCTCCAGATCCCAACAGTCTACCCAGGAATTATGACTCCAACGCTAGGTGTGCCTTCCATTCAAACGCACCTGGCCACAGTACAGAAAAGTGCAGAGCCTTGCACATGAAGGTACAAGACCTGGTAGACTCGAAAGCTCTGAATTTCGCACCACCGCCCAATGTCAATAAGAACCCGATGCCAAACCACGGTGGTCCCAGGATTAACGCTATTGAAGAAGACAAGCCGTCTTATTTAATAACCAGTGTGGGACAGATCAGGACACCGTTGGTGGAAATCAAAGCTCAGCTCTTGGAATGTCAAATGTTCCCGGGGTGTGAGTTAGGCTGTGCTTACTGCAACATCTCAGTAAATGGGTGCGATAATTTAAGGGATGGCATAGATGGTCTTATTCAGAGTGGCCAACTTCAGATCACCACATCATTTCCAACAAATCCAGCAATCTCATCAGCAACGGTTTCAGAACCTCCTACAACTGCAGCAACCATTGTTCCTGACAATTCTTCGGTTTCATCCACAAGTACTCCATCTATCGTCTCAACTGATCAGTTATCAGCAAATTTTTCTTCTACAACTTCAGCTTCACTCCATTTTGAAACTCCTACAACAACAACATCCTTTCTTCCGACAATATCTCCTACAACACCAGCGACAAATCATGAAGATGTCTCAACTGTCACCATATTCTATGATCCTGAAAGCAACTCTGCCTACAATTCAGAGGGTGCTGCTCCCATTAGAGCACCAGTTACAATTTATTATGATCCGGAGACTATCATAGTTCCTTCAACAGCTGCAATCAGTCCAGTCACCATCACGGTGCCTGGACCAGTACCTTATGAAAGCAGTAATGCCATCCCGTGGCATTACGGCTCTGACCTGTACTGCGAAGGACAAAGAATCACTTTTGAATCATCAACCCCTGCACCTCAAATAGACAATGTGGGAGGAGGCGGAGGCTTCACTCGAAGCGGACGTCTTTTCGCTCCACAAATTCAGAGACCCACTGCCGAAGCAGAAGCTGCTGCTAAAGCAAAAGGAAAAAGCTTGGTGCAGGATGAGCAAGTTGTTAAGGAAGCCTTGAAAACACCCTTTGATCAAGAGGTTGATGAGTTCATGCGAATCATCAAGAAGAGTGATTATAAAGTAGTGGATCAGCTTCATCAGACGCCTTCCAAGATCTCAATCCTATCATTGCTTATGTGCTCCGAAGCCCATCGGAATGCACTACTCAAAGTCTAGCACGCAGCTTACGTGCCTGAAGAGATCATTGTCAATCAACTGGAAGCTGTAGTTGGAAATGTTAATGCTAGTCACGGACTAGGGTTCACCAATACTGATTTGACAACGGAAGGCCGCAACCATAACAAAGCCTTGCACATAACCATGGAATGCAAAGGTGCTGTCCTTTCCCATGTGCTGGTAGACACGGGGTCATCCCTCAATGTCTTACCCAAAAAGGCCCTGGTGAAGTTAGAATATGACGGATTGGCGTTGAGACCCAGCAACCTGGTGGTAAGAGCCTTTGATGGTTCAAAGAGATCGGTTCTGGGAGAAATCGAGTTACCTGTAACAATTGGCCCGCAGAGCTTTACAACTATCTTCTACGTGATGGATATACAGCCCGCCTACAGCTGTTTATTGGGTAGGCCATGGATCCACGCTGCTGGCGCCGTGACCTCTACCCTTCATCAGAAGTTAAAATATGAGTGGGAGGGTCAGATCGTTACAATCTGTTGGGAAGAGGACATTTTTGTCAGCCACCTGGCTACCTATAAGTACATTGAAATGGACGGAGAGATCCATGAAACAATGAGCCAAGGCTTTGAAGCTTTGAATGTCAATGAAACATCTTCTGTTCCTGGTACTTCAATATCATCATACCAACAAGCTCGAAAGGTTGTTGAGGGAGGAAATGCCCAAGGCTGGGGCAAACTGTTATCGGTGGAGAAGAAAGAGGATAGATTTGGGTTGGGTTACAGACCGACTCAACAAGATCAAGCAGAGGCTGCAAAGGAGCCCAATTTTGTGAGTGGGGGGATGCTTACCCCTGATGCTATCAACTGTCTGGAAGACGAGCTGGAAGAGGAGCGCAATCTGGAGAATTGGATTCGTCCAAAGATCCCGGGGAGCAGTATCTCAAACTGGTCTTCCCAGGAAATTATAAGAGTTACTCATGCAGAGTAATTATTATTTCCTGTATTTTTATAGCATGCATCAAAGTCTTGCATCTTGCCCAAGATGACAAGACTCATTTTGTAATCGGGCCATCTGTACTTTTTTGTGCAAACAAGATCAATTAATGAAATATCAGACATCCTTTTGCAAACGAGTCTTTTTTTTCCGTTCACTGTTTTTCTATTTTTCTTTTTTGTACAAAAAAATAAATGGCAGTGTTTTCAAAATGACAATTTTATTTCACTTTTCTAAACAAGACTAAAATCAGATCACTAAAATGAACAAACTTAACCCTTGCAGAGAGTGCCTTCCAGACAGCACTGACAACAACACGGCTATGACTTTGTATGACTTTGACAATCCGATCAATCAAGCTGATGAAGGGGTTGAAGAAGAATTTGAGCTCCCTGAAGAGCTAGCCAGGTTGTTAAGACTGGAGGAAAAGGATATTACTCCTCACCAGGAGGAGGTTGAAGTGATCAATCTTGGTACAGATGAAGACGTGAAAGAAGTTAAAATCGGGGCCTGCCTGCAAGACTCAGTGAAGAGACAACTGATTGACCTGCTTCGAGAGTATGTGGACGTGTTCGCTTGGTCTTATCAAGATATGCCAGGGTTGGACACCGACATTGTTGTGCACAAGCTGCCTTTGAGAGAAGAATGCCCGCCGGTTAAACAGAAGTTGCGCCGTACTCATCCCGACATGGCTATGAAGATCAAGGAAGAGGTACAAAAGCAATGGGACGCCGGGTTCCTTGCTGTGACTAGCTATCCGCCGTGGGTTGCTAACATAGTACCTGTGCCTAAGAAAGACGGAAAAGTAAGAATGTGTGTTGACTACCGGGATCTGAACAGAGCCAGCCCAAAAGATGACTTCCCATTACCTCACATTGATGTATTGGTGGATAATACAGCTCAGTTCTCGGTATTCTCCTTCATGGATGGATTTTCAGGATATAATCAGATCAAGATGTCACCTGAAGACATGGAGAAGACAACATTCATCACACCCTGGGGCACGTTCTGCTACAAGGTAATGCCATTTGGGCTCAAGAACGCCGGTGCAACATATCAACGGGCTATGGTAACGTTATTCCACGATATGATTCATAAAGAGATAGAATGTTATGTGGATGACATGATTGCAAGTCCCTTACAGAGGAAGATCACCTGGTAAATCTACTGAAGTTATTCAAGCGTCTGAGGAAATACCAACTGAAGTTGAACCCCAACAAATGCACATTCGGGGTGCGATCTGGTAAGTTGCTGGGTTTTATTGTAAGCGAGAAAGGGATTGAAGTTGACCCTGATAAAGTCAAAGCCATCCAAGAGATGCCTGCACCGAAGACTGAGAAGGAAGTTCGAGGGTTCTTAGGTCGATTGAACTACATCTCACGGTTCATATCTCACCTCACTGCAACCTGTGAACCTTTGTTCAAGCTGTTAAGAAAGGAACAGACGGTCAGGTGGAATGAAGACTGCCAAAAGGCTTTTGACAAGATCAAGGAGTATTTGCAAGAACCTCCAATCCTTATGCCTCCAGTGGAAGGAAGACCGCTGATAATGTACTTGACAGTATTAGAAGAGTCAATGGGGTGTGTGTTGGGCCAGCATGACGAGTCTGGTCGAAAAGAGTATGCAATATACTACCTAAGCAAAAAGTTTACCGACTGTGAACAACGTTATTCACTGCTCGAGAAAACTTGTTGTGCTTTAGCGTGGGCTGCTCGCCGACTGAGACAGTATATGTTGACTCACACTACCTTGTTGATCTCAAAGATGGACCCGGTCAAGTACATATTTGAGAAGCCAGCACTTACCGGACGGGTTGCAAGATGGCAAATGATTCTTACAGAATATGACATCCAATACACCTCTCAGAAAGCCATCAAGGGCAGTGTATTGTCTGAATATCTTGCTGAGCAACCTATTGATGATTACCAGCCTATGAGATTTGACTTCCCTGATGAAGACATCATGTTCATAAAAGCAAAAGATCATGAAGAGCCTGTTCACACTGAAGGGCCCAACCCGGAAGAAGAATGGACTATGATGTTTGATGGGGCTGTTAATATGAATGGTCGTGGTGTTGGTGCAGTACTCATTACACCCAAAGGAGTTCACGTGCCTTTCTCGGCAAAACTCACCTTTAGCTGCACTAACAACGAAGCTGAATACGAAGCTTGCATTATGGGTCTTGAGGAAGCAATTGACCTCAGGATCAAGACGTTGACTGTATTCGGAGATTCAGCTCTGGTAATCAATCAGACCAACGGCAAATGGTATACCCACCAGGATCATCTGATACCTTACAGGGATTATACAAGGAGGTTATTGACTTTCTTTACAACAGTCAAGCTTGAGTATATCCCTCGGGACGAGAATCAGTTTGCAGATGCTCTTGCCACCATTTCATCCATGATCAAAGTTCAGACTGCCAACTTTGTACCTCAGATTTCAGTGTCCAGACTTGATAGACCGGCATATGTGTTCGCAGCAGATATTGTTAAAGATGATAAGCCTTGGTTCCACGACATTAAGTGCTTCTTGGAGGATCAAACATACCCACCTGGGGCATCTTCCAGTGATAAGAAGACTTTGAGGAGGCTCGCCGGTAGTTTCTTTCTGAACACTGATGGGTCTTTATACAAAAGGAACTTTGATATGGTACTCCTCAAATGTGTTGACAAGACGGAAGCAGATTTGTTGATGCATGAAGTGCACGAAGGCTCCTTTGGTACCCATGCTGGAGGACATGCAATGGCTAAGAAGTTGTTAAGATCGGGCTATTATTGGATCACAATGGATGCCGACTGTTGTGCCTACGCCAGAAAATGCCATAAATGCCAGATTTATGCAGATAAGGTGCATGTGCCTCCCAATCCCTTGAACATAATGTCTTCACCATGGCCCTTTGCCATGTGGGGCATTGACATGATTGGCAAGATTGAACCGACTTCTTCGAATGGCCACAGATTCATCCTGGTCGCCATTGACTATTTCACCAAGTGGGTTGAAGCAGCCTCATATGCAAACGTCACAAGACAAGTGGTAGCCAGATTTTTGAAAAGAGATATCATCTGTCGGTATGGAGTGCCCGAGCGAATCATTACTGATAATGGTTCCAACTTGAACAACAAAATGATGGCAGAGCTGTGTCGGGACTTCAAGATCCAACATCACAATTCTTCTCCTTACAGGCCAAAGATGAATGGCGCTGTTGAGGCAGCAAATAAAAATATCAAGAAGATTGTGCAGAAGATGGTAGTCACTTATAAAGACTGGCATGAAATGCTACCGTTTGCCTTGCATGGGTACCGCACGTCAATCAGAACATCCACTGGGGCAACACCGTATCAGCTTGTGTATGGTATGGAAGCAGTCCTACCTGTTGAAGTTGAATTACCCTCTCTACGGGTACTAATGGATGTTAAACTGAACGAAGTAGAATGGGTCCGATCCCGATTCGAACAACTGAGTCTGATTGAAGAGAAGAGATTGGCCGCAATCTGTCATGGACAGTTGTATCAAAAGAGAATGAAGAAAGCCTTCGATCAGAAAGTCAGGCATCGAGAGTACCAAGTGGGAGATCTTGTGTTGAAAAGAATCCTCCCTCCTCATACAGACCACAGGGGCAAATGGACTCCAAACTATGAAGGGCCATTCGTGGTGAAGAAAGTTTTCTCTGGTGGAGCACTGATGCTCAGCACCATGGATGGTGAAGATTTCCCATCCCCTGTGAATTCAGATGCAGTTAAAAAATACTTCGCATAAAATGACCCGCTGGACATAAAAACAGAATGTAAGTCCAGGCAAAAATAGGGCATCCCGGCGAGTCAAAAACAGAATAAAAGACTCGGGCAAAAGTAAGGGAAAATAAACAAAAAAATGTACACCCGCTGAGTTGAAAAGCCGCATTGGACAGCTCAGGCAAAAATGGGTATCCCGATGGATCGAAAACCCGAAAGGGCGATCCATGCAAAATGAGGGAATAAGCGAACAACTGCATTCTGAATTCGTCTGTATCTTTCACAACTTGGTAAGCTTCGAAAGGATCAAGCTTCAATCAGAATCAACATTCTTCAGAAGGCCAGATGAGAAGAAAGTCAAAAGTCATACGAATCATAGTAAAGAGGAAGCTCCTTAAAGCGTCATCAACACTGCCAGCATTTTGTTTCTCAATTTGTAACAATCTCCTCCTTTCAGGAGATATGTTTCTTTGACTGTATCTTGCCAATTCAGGGCATATGAATTAATAAAAGTAGATTTTTCAGTCATGTCTCGTCGTGTACATTTTACAAAGATGTCTGATATCTTAGAGAAACACTGATTGCATGAGAATACAGATGTTTATTTTCAAATAAAAACATGCTTGCAGGGAATATACTTACTCTCAGAAGCATTTAAACTCCTATGACGGAATCCAGTAAGGGATACCTCGGGATTATCTTGTGCGTTTCTCTATCCCTTTTTAGGATTTGCAGGTGTCCAGAGCGCAACTTGGGGCATGAAAGCCTTATCCCAGCAAGCTGGCAGATCAACACACGATTTTAGCACCCGAGGTGCTCTCTCCCCAGCTGAGTTGCCTCTCATAACTTCCCCCCAGCGGATTTGCCATTTATTACTTATCTCCATCAGAGTTGCTAAGCATCCTAGAAGGCACCTACATCCCCGACTGAGTCAAGGATCTCTCTTTCTCCCCAGCCGAGTTGCCGTCTCGCCCTCAGCCGAGTACAAAGTCAGGGAACCATCTCCCCACAGAGTCTCAGCCTCTATTCAGAAGAGCAATGCATGAAGATCACAACAGAATACATAAGACTCCTACAACCCCCAGCTGGGTCCCTCATTACAAGGATATGTCAATCAGTGACCTGTATCCCCAAGCAGATGCATCTCACCAGGTCTACCAGTGATCTTATCCCTAGCTGGGATGTCCGCTTCATACAGATCGATCGAAGATCTTCGCAGCAACGGGATCCGAATCCCGGTTTTGGTATCTTTGCACAATCATAGCATTCGCATCATGTTCACCCCCAAAGCGTAGCATTCCGTTTTAACGCGGAGCATTACGGCAAAAATCAAACATATAGCATAATCACAAGCCATGTTTTAAACTAACACTTGTGAATAATGACAGTTCATCAATGTACAGAAAAATCCCCACCAGAGTCCCCGGCAAAAGCAGCTGCCTCACAATCCACAAACATCAGTATATACTCATTCTGACACCCGCCCGTGCCATCTTTCCCCAGTAAAGTCGCCTGAACACCCTTTACAAACAAGGTCACCCGTATTACAGATACTTCCTGACACCCGTCCGTGTCATATCCTTAGCAGAAAGCCAAAGACATTATCTTTGCACTCACCTATCCTCCTATGTACACCTTTTGACACCCGTCCGTGTCATTTCCCCAGCGCAGTCGCTTACACTTTTACAACCTATACTATACTTTTCTCTATTGACACCCGTCCGTGTCACTCTTCCCAGCAGATAAATATTCATACTTATACAGATACTCGTCCGTATCTCATATCCCCACAGATTCAACATTGGTCCATGTTCTCTGTTAACCGGATGGTACTCGTCCGTATCATCATCTCAGAATATGCGTCAAGCGTTTGTTTCTACATGATACTCGTCCGTATCATAGTCTTAAGGATGTTCGTCCGCATCCTTAATCCATACACTGTGTCAAATACTCTGTTTTTTTCGAATATAGATACTCGTCTGTGTCTACTATTCCCCAGAAGAGTTCTTTCAGATTCAACACTCGTCCGTGTTCTCTGTTGACCAGTTGGTACTCGTCCGTATCATCATCTCTGAACATGTGTCAGTAGTTGTTTCTACATGATACTCGTCCGTATCATAGTCTTAAGGATGCTCGTCCGCATCTTTAATCTATACACAATACCAAACACTTATGCTTTCCTTTCTTGGTTGTGAACACTCGTCCGTGTTCACTATATCCCCAGTAGATCGCCAAGTAAGCAATTTCTTTTATCTGACGCTCGTCCTGTGTCACGATAAACCCTGAGAGCAGCCGTACCCTGCTGAGTGGTCGTCCTCCACTTCTTGATGGTCGTCCTCCATCATGCTCATTCGATGGCCGTCCCCATCGTTGATATTTTAGCAGCCGTCCCCTGCTAGGTGGTCGTCCTCCACCCTTTTGATGATCGTCCTTCATCATTTTATCCAATGTCCGTCCCCATTGTTGATTTTGGTTATCTGGCATTCGTCCTATGTCACGATAAACCTTGAGAGCAGCCGTCCCCTGCTAGGTGGTCGTCCTCCGCCTCTTGATGGTCGTCCTCCATCATGCTCATCCGATGGTCGTCCCCATCGTTGACCTTTTATCCGGCATTCGTCCTATGTCGTGATATTTTCGGCAGCCGTACCCTGCCCGGTGGTCGTCCTCCACCTTAGATGACCGTCCCTCATCTTATACCCAACAGAGCAGCCGTCCCCTGCTAGGTGATCGTCCTTCACTTTTGATGGTCGTACCCCATCATCTGTTTATTTCATTTATTCTTTAACCCGATGGCCGTCCCCGTCGTGGTCCCTTTTCCTTTTTTTTAGCCCGATGGCCGTCCCCGTCGTTGGTTACTTTATTTATGGAACTTGATGGCCATCCCCGTCATGTTTCATTAATTCCCAGAGAATCTTGCTTTATCTTGATGGCCGTCCCCATCATGATTTTATTTTCCCCAGCTAGTCGGCCGTCCCCTCTTGGCTCTGCCTTTTATCCCCTGCATGTCGGCCGTCCCCGTCATTGTTTTATTTCCTACACTTTTCCCAGCATGTCGGCCGTCCCCGTCATTGCTCTTTACTCAGCAGTCGTCCTCTGCTCGACGGTCGTCCTCCGTCGCCCACACTTTACAATATACTTTATTTTCCTTTACAATCTATATCCCTTTTCTTCTTCATTCTGTGAGTGCAAATTTTGGACTGTCTTTGGTATTCAACCACAAGTTATCTCGCTTGCCTGTTAAGCCGTTGCTTACATCCTGCACAGCTAACTCATGTTTGAATAGGGGAAGCTGTAAACACCCCAAATTTGCCCTCACCCATTCACACCATGGCTTGTGATCATTTCATATGCATAGACACAATCATATCATCTCATATCACATTTTTGATCCACTGGATAGTTTCTAAGTCATCTGCACCTAGGGTTTGTGATCTGAGCAATTCAAGAGCCTCTTGAGCCACTTCAAAGGCAACCAATCACTTCAAAGGGATCCATATGTGTTCTTATATCATATTACATCCTCTCAAAGTCAAGATTTCAAAAGAATCACAAGAACTAGGGTTTGAGTGGATGCAGAGCCAGGTTTGACTGCACAGTTGACCTAAAATTAGGGTTTTGGTTTCAGAGGCCATAACTTCAAATTTTTTGGTCATTCTGGTTTCTATTGGTCTCTATATGGTATAGGGAGTATGCATATCAATTTTTATGAAGAAATTCCATGGGGAAGTCATCTGATCAAGAGTTGACTTTCTAGACAAGTCAGTGCAAAATCAGGGCATCTGAGGCCCCCAATGACCCAACCAATGGTTGATCTTCATCATTTTGAGTACATATGGTCTTTATTTGATCATGGAAGAAGGTTGAAGTTCACAAAAATCAAGAATTTGGAGTTTTTGCAAATGTTGACTTTTTGGGCATAGTTGACTTTTCAAGAATGCTTCATTTTAGGTCATTTTTCAAGCCTTAATTCTTGATCCAAAAATGCTTCAAATGGAAAAACTTTGGTCATGAAAGTTGTAGAATACATCTTTCCCTTTTCAAAAAGTACAAGAACATGATCAAATTCTTCTTGGATCAAAAGTTATGGTGTGACAAAGTTGGCAAAAATCATTGATTTTCAAGATGTGCACCAAATGAGAATTTTGCAAAACCATGAACCAATGCCATTTGTAACTTCTAATTCACTTCAAACCATTACACAAGCATTCTATGAGCCTTAAAAATCAGAATTGGACCAAGGTTTCACATGGTTATGGTTTGTGTAACAAGACTTTTCCATGAAGTTTCAAAAGTGTGCCAACTTGCAAAACCATCATTATGCTTCTCACCACTTGATGCATTGGCTGCTGAACCTTCCTAGAATCACACACACATCATGCTGCGTAGCCCATGCTTCTTGTACCAAGCTATAGCTCAAGCCATGCTTTCCTTACACAAAGTGGACTTTTTTGCAAAAGCAAACTTACCAATCAATAGGAGCCAGGTCACATCATCTGACCTATGGGATTAAAATATACTATCCTTTGGCAAGCCAAACATATGAAGAAGCAAGGCTGAAACACTCTCAAGGAGGACATACACAAAAAACTCACCATTTTGCAAAACCATTCGAATCTGCCTGCATAACTCACAAACACTCAAACAAATTCCTCTAATCATCTCACCTTGCCTTATTGAGTAGAAACCACCAAGAGCCAGGCCTGATTTGAGCAAGAACACCCCATTTCCATTTTTCACCTCAGCCTGCATTTCTCTTCGAATCAACTTCCACAGCTCACAAACATCCAAACCAACTCCACAAACCTTCTCCACTCATCATCTGGACCACAAAGAACCACTCACATTGGCCTGAAACTGCTTGCATCACCATTGCCATTTTCAACTGAGCTTGAGCAGAAGCTGCTCAAACTCTTCATCTAGCCAACATACACTTCTCCAAAGCATTCAAACATCATCAAGAGGTCCTAAGGAGTGGATTGCACAAGGAAAGGAGGCCTGAAAGTTGCTGGAGTGAAAGCTTCGAATCTCAGGTAGCTCAAGAAATATTTTTCCAGAAATCGTTTTTTATGTTCTAAACTTGTTCTCCATGCTTCACTGAGTATCCTGATGCTTTTAGTTTTTGAAATGGTGATGAATTGAGAATTTAATTGCTCTCTGAAACTTGTTTGCCCTAAAAATTGTTTGCTTTGATTCATGAGTTTGGGGAAAAATAAATGTTGTTTGTGATGGGGTTTTGATTCAGTGAATCATGGGAATCATTTCTGTATGTTTGGTTTTCATTTTTGTTACGTTTTGAGAGAGTTTGGAGATTTTCAGGTGGACTTCCCACCGGAGAAGACGACCGGAGGTCTTCTCCGGCCACCTGAAAATCATTATGCCCTAATCCAGTCATTAACTCCCATTTGAATATTGGGCGTTGGATGGGGTTGACCGGTTGACTTCGCGCGCAGGTGAAGGGCCCAGATCACTTTGATTAGCCCTAATTCATTTTATTAGTTTAATTAATTCGTAATTAGGTTAATTGGCTCAGATGCAGCCCCAGCCGTCCAGATGCGCGCTGGTCAACCAATTTAAACCAAGAATTAATCCCAACCCTCCATTCTGATTACTTTCCTTTATTTTCATTTATTTTCTTTTCTTTCTTCATTTTATTTGTACCATTTATTAAAAATAGTAAAAAATGTCTAAAAATTATGAAACTTTTTCTCATGAGTTTTAATAATTTTTATGACACAAAAATATTTTCATTTTATTTTTTATCATTAAAAAAGTATTTTTGAATATTTAAAAGATTATTTTTAATTGATTAATGGAAATTAATTTATTAAAAATACTTTTAGGTATTTAAAAATCACCAAAAAATTCATGAAATGTTCTAAGACATTTAGAGACATTGTCCAACCTTCAAACCAAATTTCTTTTTTGATCTTGATGCATTTTGAGAATTTTTCATTGAATTAAAATCATTTTTGTGCATTATTTTGATCCTAAGTTCAAAAAATCATTTCTGCCTGTTCATGAAGAGTTGGACATTGCTTCTTCTTGCATTGTATTGTGTTTAGCATGTAGTTTTTGAGATTAAATGGCCATGGTTTGATTCCTCATTTTCAATTTGTTTGACATTTCTTTTGTTTAGGAACCCTAAAAACCCTAATAACTTGTAAAAATCATAACTTGAATTTGGTTAAGAGTTGAGACCTCTCCTTTGGGCAGTGAGTTAGTATAGGTTTGGGGATCCTTTGAGTGCATTTTCAATTTTTTTATCTTGATGTTTGCTTCTGATTTTGGTTTTTGTTTGGTACATTGATCATAAACCCTAATTTGGGCTTCCATATGCATCCATCTTGTATTTGTATTCATACCATGACTTGCCATGACATTCCATGTTTCCATGTGATTCACTTGACATCATAAGACATATAGAAAGCATGTTTGATCATTGCATCATGTGTTTGCCCTGTTGTATGCCATGTGCACTTCATAACTTTTCATGTATGTTCATGGTTCCTAACTTGCTTCATTTGCATCCATAGGTTTGTATGATCATTTCCATGTGCTGCCTCATGTTTGTAACATCTCATAGCATCATTAACATCATGTATGTGCTTCTGGTTTTGTTTTTCATCATACCATTTCATCTCATTTTGCATTGCATTGCATTTTCTTTTCTAACTTTTCAGGTGGTAAGTGGCTTTGAGAAGTGAATTTGCCTTCACTTCTCATAACTTCTCTTCATCTCTTTTATGCATCCTTGCTGCATTTTTGTTTGTGTATGAGATTGAGCTTGCTCATTCTTGTTCTTCTTACTTTCTTTCTTCAAGTGACTTGACTTCTTGAATGAAGCAAGTCACTTTGCTTCTCTTGATCCTTTCATCTTCTTCCTGGTGGTTCCATTGGAGATCTTTCTTGTTTAACCTCACAAACCTTAGGAACAACCAAGCATGACAATGATTAGGGTTTTGATTAGTCTCCCCTCTTAGTTTTACCTTTGTGTCTTCTTTGAGTCTTCTCTTCTCATCTCATAATCAGGGACTAAACCCTAAAGGCTTTAAGGCTTTGTGATTAAGCTTATGCCTGCATCCTTCTATTAGGATGGAGTGTATAACTTTAATCCTAAGTGTTAAACCCTTAATGTGTTTAAATCTCTTAATCAATTCACATAATAATCATCAAGACATCACACTTGTAACTTGGGCCTTGCATTAGGGTTCTAATTCTTCCTTAAATGGTTAAGAAGGACTAACCCTAGTGTTAATGGACAAGTCCCCCTCAAGTTGTCTTACAAACCCTAAAAATCACTTCATCATCATATCATTAATTAAAATCCACTTAATCAAAAGGCTTGTTTTGTCATGAGTTTAATCCCTAATCATGGATTAAGTTGAGGAGTTTTCCTCAGCTTAAACATTCTCATCTATTATCCTTCTATTAGGATGGTGTAATGGGACTGTTTAATCCTTGATTATGGCTTAACCTCATTACTTAACACTAAACAAAAAAACACCAAAAAACATCTAAATAATCACAAGTAGGTTAATGATCTTAATCCTACACCAAAGGTGATTAAGTGTGAGAATCTGACTTCACACTTAAGGTATTCTCATTACCCCTAATCAGAGGGAAGATGTGATGAGTTTACTAAATCCATTGGTTTAGGCTTAAGCTCATTAACTTATGACAAATCCAAAAGCAATAAAAGACTGAAAACTCAAAAACAAACAATAATCGTCTCCTTCGGGATTCTTTTCTCATCTCATTCACTCATAAACGAGAACTCGCTTCTTCCGTCTAATGCAAGACAGTTTGCACCTGAGCCAGACAGGTCATACACTTGAGCATAGACAAGTAAGCAGTTCCCAAGTCAATTCATCTTTCAGTCTCTTTGGGTCGAACTACGGTGTTCTGGCTTCCTCATTGCACGAGAGGATACGTAGGCATAACTTCACAGTTATCGAACAAAAGTCTCTGTATATTCCCCCTCTTCCAGCATTCTTCCTTTAGCCCCATGATCTTGAGCATTTCATTCTCACACTGACACTTTCATACTTCATATCACTTATACACTATACACTGACACCTGTATATCTTTTCCAGCTCTTTATACACAGATTGCACTGACACTACCCCTTTAAAACACAAATCTTTTAAGCGTGGACCCCGTCGAGTACGACGGACAATCTGGGTGCTAATACCTTCCCAGGTTGTAACCAACCCCCTTTCTCAGTCTCTCTGGTTCGCAAACCGTCTTATCCATCTCTTTCTAGGTCTATGCAGCATTGCCTTTCCTCCGGGATAAAAATGCCTAGCTGGCGACTCTTTTCTTCTCCAGTGAGTTCACTGCTGTGTGTTCTCATTGTTCCTCTCGCCGACCGTTCGCGTCTGTACCTTTATCTGGGGCCTATTCCCCATTTATCGGGAGCGACACTACGGAGCTCTGACTTTCCCATTGCACGAGGGAATACGTAGGCACACAGATCTCAATCTCTGTCGAGCACCTAGGATCAATCAAACTTCAATATCAACTATTTTCCCCTTTAGCAAGTAGTTCATTAGACATAGACATCCTTTCGCGTGTGACAACTTAGATGGTTCCCATTGAGTAAAATGGATGTAGGGGGTGTTAATACCTTCCCCCTGCATAACCGCCTTCTGAACCCAGGCAATGGTTCCGACGACCTTGCCTTTATCCCTGTCTTCTCGGGTTTTATCTATATTTTCCATATCCCTATGTTGGGAATAAATCAAAATTAGGTGGCGGCTCTCAAGTCAGCCCAACCGCGACCGCATTCGCGAGGATCGTATTTTCCAAGGTATGACAATGGGAGCTTTTAGAAAATTTGCCACGCTACATGGGCACATTGCTCGGTTATAGGAGCTTCTGAAAATTCGTCACCCTGGGGATGGACTTTCGCCAATCTACAGTTGGACTTTGGATACGTTGCCACACTGCAGGTGGACTTTGAATATTAACCTTGGATTGAGCATGCATATGTTTAACTGCATGACATGATGCCCCATGACACTGGGGGATAGGTACAAAGGGAATTCCTGATGCGGAAATAACAAATCCTCGCTGACTCTGTGAGAAATACAGATGATTGCTGATATCTCTGTTGGAGAAGAGTGTGACTAGTCTGTCTCGACTTATCACCTTTACCAAAAATAAATTGGACTTTATATTTGAAGGCCCTACTAGGAGATGCCTCAACTGCCGGGGATTGAATCTCACCCCTAAGACTCTGCTGGGTGATCTGCAACGTTTCGACTTAGCTGGGGAATCGACAACTTTCCGATTTAGCTGGGGAAAGATCTTGGCAGGGATCTTCTATGGAGAATTCTCTGTCCACATGAACTTTCTAACTCTCTATGGGGTAGGAAACCGTTCAGCTGACTGTCGGGAATTCCTGGATTCTTGTAAGAAGTGCTTCACTATGGGAAGGCAACTCTTGCTAGGGATAACTTCCCTACGACTCTGTTGGAATAAAGGAACTCTTCTAGATCTGTCGAGGAAGAGAAAGATTCATCCGGGATCTGTTGGGAGAATATGAGCCACCCTAGATCTGTTGGGAAATAGGATCAAGGAAACCTGCTGAGGAAAGGTTTGGCGACTTTACTAGGGATAACTTCCATGCGTCTATTGGGGATAACAAAACTGAACCGCATCCTGCTTGAGGAGGAAAGATTTCAAGTAGTCTCGTATTTTCTTTTGTCTGGATTTTTCCTAAGAGGATTTTACAAAAGACTTGGCATCTTTAAACTCTTAGGTATCACAGTGATTGCCTGAATTGGCATAATAACCTTGTTGGGGAGGTAACCATTGTTAATACGGATGAGCTTGTAGTTGTTGGAAGTGTTGAATGAGAGAATTGGCTTGACGAGCGACAGCTAGATGGGTAATGGAATCAATCAATAAGAGTTATGACATGAGAGTGACACGGAAACTCTTCAGGAGCATAGTTGTCCCGGTACTCTGAACTCTGGATAGGTGCTTTCGATTTTCTGTCTTAGGGAGAGAATGAATTCTTGTATTGTTGGGGTGGCCTGCCCCAGTACGATTTCTTAAATAGATTTTCCCTTGATTGACTAATCTTTTCTCTTAGAGAGATTTGAATCTCAAGGTGATTGCCCCAGATTGGCTGAAATTTGAAAATGTTGCCCAACGTAACTGACCCGGATTGGCTAGCTCTTACCACAACTGGTTGGGCAAGTCCTTACTCAATGGCGTTTTCCCGGTAAAGTGCACCTCGACGTGATTGTCTTTCAGAAGTTTCAGACTTCTCAGCTTAGCAAGATAAAACTTCTGGACTAAATTTTCATATGTGAACTTCTTATGATGTCAAACAAATGTATGCAAGCAGAAAATGTTTATTCTGAGAACGAAAATTCTAATGCAACACACATGTTAATCTTGAAGTTTTATTGAAAAAGTGTCGCAAAACCTTTTTGAGAAAATCACTGGTTAAGATACGACATTATTTTTGAATAAAAGAACGCAAGCACATGTAATACCAACAAGGTCATTTAGCGCAACTCATAGGAGTCAGGAACGTTATCTAGTGGTAGCATGCTCTCAAATTAACCATGTTTCAGTTAGGACTTTTGAGGGTTGTATCGTGGCCTGGTTCACGGTTATATAAACAAAGAATACAAGCTCAAAGTTTATTTGTGCCCACCCCTCTTTGTGATGTCCTTCATTCCTGCATTCAAGCTAGGTTTTACAAACGCTCATCTTTCATAAGGGTTTCGTACTGGTTGAGGAACCATTGTTGTTATCGATTCAAGCACCAATCCGGTTGTCGTTTGGAGTCAGTCACCCCTTTGTCTTTCGTGTCTGTCTCACACGGCTTTGTTCTTGTTTAAGCATCTTTCTTGTGTAATCCTTTATGTCATTCGCTTTTGCATTATTTTGCTTATCCCTAACTTTTTTCTAGACTGATTCTTGTGAATCTTTGATTGCGAAGTCCAGCGGGATGCCCTAATTTTTTCCTAAGTCGCTTGTTTTCAAGTTTCGACTTAGCGGGCTATTTCATTTTTTTTGAACAAATTGTGTGACACTATTTGTCTTGATTACTTCGCGAGGGTTATGACTGCCTCATTCCTTGGTCGCCGAAGGATAACCATTGTGGCTTCCAGTCTTTGGACCTCTTGATTAGTATAACCATTGTGGTTTCTGGTCTTTGGACCCCTTGATTAGCATGATAGGATGTAATGGATCCTCAAATACGCTCCTTTATGAAAGTTTGAACGCTTGGTCCAACTAGCTGACACCTACCCTGCCCCTGGGTTACCTGTGAGGGTTTTTTCAGTTCGAAAAGAAACTCCTACTTCAAGGCTCAAAGGGGTTAGCGAAGGTTTATCTCCCTTATATCTCCAGTGTTTAGGGATTCAAAACAAAGTCTGTACATTGTCAACCGGGTTTTATTCAAGAGCACACAATTGGAGATTCTTGCATTTTTATTTCATCATTCTCCCTCATAGAGTTTAAGCATGACAATTGGTATTGCGATGTAAACATGCAAAATTTAAATTGACAAATGAATTACTTCAAGAAAAACATGTGAGTTTTATTATTACTAACATTCAAAAGCAAACAAATTTCATACATGTACACAACTGTTTTGCAAACAAAAGAAACTACAACTGGAAATGCAGTAAAGAAGCTGAAAAGTGTCGTCGTTGAGGAGGATTGACTTCGTCTGGACCTATCAGTCTTAACTTGATTATTCTAACCTGGAGGCTCTGACATGAGACGTCTCGGAGGAAAGAGTAAAGCTGGGGAATAAAGTTTCCCCGTAAGGTTGCTCGGAAAGACCTGACAATATCCTGCCTACGTATCTCCATTGACCCATGACCAATGAAGAATCAGAGCGATGTAGTTCCCCTCAATAGGGATGGAAATGCATTGAAGAAAGACAAACCACAATTGCCATTACTGCAAGTATTTGAATACTGCTAGCTTTATTTGCTTCTTGAAGATTCCAGCTTAATGAGGACCATCTGGTAAAACAACCGTGACACCGGCTCCGTTGTGATTAGGCATTGGGTTTTGGAGTACATTTGGGAGAGGAGAAAAATTGATCGCCTTGGAGTCAATTAGGTCTTGTACCTTGTTCTGAAAAGCCCAACATTTCTCAATATTATGCCCTAGGCACCCGAATGGAATTCGCACCTGGCGTTTGCATCAAAATTCGGAGGTAGATTATCAAGAGAAGGAGCTCTCATCGTACGAAGCTCGACCATGTTCAACTTTAGCAGCTCTGGAAGCAATACAACATATGGTTATGGGATAGGATCAAGTCTGCGGTTCCTTGCTCTTGTTCTTTCCTGATTTGGTTTATGTGCCTGTTGTTGTTGACCTTGAGGTTATTGAACTTGTGGCGTAATAGTCATTGCAGCTGTTTGGCAGTAACCTTGAGAACAAACTCTGTCTCGGCCCCTATACACAGCATTGGTCTCGCATTCTCTTCGTCTTTGGCCGTTACCAAAAGGCTTTTTCACACCAGAAGAACCAGCACCACTCGCATCCTGGATCTTTCCTAATTTCAGGAAGTTTTCTATCCTTTCTCCAGCGATGACGATATCAGCAAAACCGATGGACGGGAAGGAGGCCAGACGTTCCAAGTATGCACCTTGCAAGGTGCCCATAAACATGTCGGCCATTTCCCAGTCGAGTAATGGAGGTTGAACCTGTGAAGCCAGTTCACGCCACCTCTGGGCGTACTCCTTAAATCTTTCCTTAGGTCCTTGGGACAAGTTCTGCAACTGGGTGCGGTTTGGAGCCATATCAATATTGTATTGATACTGCTTGAGAAAAGCTTCGGCTAGATCTTTCCAGCATTGGATAGAGACCATGTTCAGCTTCATGTACCAGCTCAACGAAGCTCCAGATATACTATCTTGGAAGAAATGCATCCAAAGTTTCTCGTCATCAGTGTGAGCCGAGATCCTTCCAAAATAAGCTTGGATGTGAGTTCTAGGGAACGTGTTACCGTTGTACTTGTCGAATGATGGTACCTTGAACTTAGGAGGGATTCTGACTCCTGGAACTAAACCAAGACTGGTTACATTTATGCCCAAAGAATTCTGACATTCCATGGCCTTAATCTTCTCCACCAGCTCTTCACACCTTCGATTGTTGACCTCATTCATATTACCCATATCAGCATCCAGTAGAGTGAACTAGTCTTCTTGTGTTTCTTCTAAAACCACATTACGGGCCGCAGTCCTGTTGGGATTTGGTCCACCGTTACGGGTAGCATTTGGATCCACATTCTTAGTCGGTGTTCCGGTATTAGCATTTTCCTGGGGTTGCTCAACCATCAACCTGAGATGCTCTTGATTCTAAGAAATGTTGGTCATCATTTCCATGAACTGACCCATTCTCTATCGGAGCTCATTGAGATCGTTATGCATTCGTTCAACCATTCTTACTCGGTTTCTTTTTGTTGGATACCGATGGACGCGTTGACCAGCTATATTCCCTGAAGTTGAATAAGTTAGGAAGTCCGGATAACCTGTTAAAATACAAAATATGCAAATCGTGCAATAAATGTGTATATGAAGATGCGACATGCGACCCTGCAAATGAGTAAACATGTGTTAGGAATGCAAGCATGAAGATGATGCTATGCAATGCACTGGCATGTGATCAAAGGTCTGGCGATCACTGGTCTAAGGTTGGTGTTGAGGAGACAGTCATGTGCTAGTTGAGAGTCATAATAACAGTACCACGGAAATCCCGGATCTTCGAACCAAAAGACCATGTAGAACCTGATCATAATACTGAGCAATGCTGGGAAAGCGGGTATGTTGGAAGTTCCAGGGTTCTTGCAAACCTGTAAACCCCTCCCATCTCACGGGTGTGCTACTCCGAGTCAACATCACGGACTCTCAAAGCCGGATAATAATAATAATACGTTCACCATTTCCGAGAAATGGCTCATGACCAAATCAGGGAATCGGTTTGGCATTATATACTACCCAGGGAGGTCTCAGCTGAGTCCAGGGAAAATAAGCATCCCTCATAGGTCCCCAGCTTCAAGCACTGAATCGAGAAACAATAGCACATTCAGCCCTTGGGATACAATGCTATCGTCCTACGAACAGTTTTCCTTAACTGGGTTCCTATGAGAGAACCAGGTCATCCTATGCGAGTTCCCAGTGGACCCTCGGATGCGAGTGGGTTTGCCAACAAATGTGGTTTGCCACTGTTATCACTGGAGAGGGGTGTTTCCACTAAGGTCCTCAATGATCGGTCACCAGATGCACATAACTATCGAGGTCGTACCCTGAAGTGAGGTAAAACCCCCACACAAAATAGTTCCAAGACGGTTGCAATCTGAGTGTGGAACACATCGCCACTCATCATGGTTAGATACCATGGAAGTACAATATCTGCCCACGTTAATCCTATAGTACACACAAGCCGGGTGTTTGGCTTATCTCACAGTAACTCCCATCCCACAGAAAAAAAGGAGACCAGCACAGTCCAGACAGTCCAGTATATATGATGCATGAAAATAAATACTGAAAATTGTAAATAAACGTTGTAAAGTAAAGTTGTAGAGTAAAACTATAAATGAAAACAGTAAAGCTAAACTAAAGCACACATCATCAAGCAGGTAAACACCCAACAAAACAGAAAATAGACAAGCGCTAGGATTGACTCTCAAAAGGGAAAACCAAAGATTCTGGGTTCGATCCCTAATAGAGTCGCCAGTTATCGCTCCCGGGATTTTCATCCTAGTACAAACGCAAAAGTGGCGCGAAAAAGGTAGATTCGCCAGCCAGGAATTTTTATCTCGAAGGAACGGGAAAGACAATGCTACACAAACCCGAGGAAAAAGGAAAGGACAAGACCTTGCGAACCAAAGATCTGGATTCGGGAGTCGGTTACGACCTGAGAAGGTATTAGCACCCCAGACCATCCACCGTACCCGACGGGATCCACACTTGCTTGTCTATTTCAAAGGGTAAGAAATAAGATGTTGCTGAATAAAAACTGCTACTGGAATGGAAGATGAAACAAGAAAGGGGACATGGAAAAAGAGATTGAAAAGAAAGGGAGAAATGTAGGGAAAATAAAGAATGTGCTCACACGGGCCCTACCCCGCTGCTTACGTACCTCATCGGGAAAATGAGGATCAGAGTCGACGTAGTTCGCCTAACTAAGGCGGAAACTATTATTGGTGTTTTTTAGGATGACGTTACCATAGCTCTAGCTCAGGTGTTGTCGGCTCTGACTCGAGGGCGTTTACCGTGTCGTTGTTTGAACTGTCGAGGCAAGTCGTAATCGTCCGCAAAGAGTATGATATGGGAAGAGAAGACGCGATGTCTTTGTTTGTTGTCTTTTATGAGAAGTGTTTTAAGTGTATTGTTTGTGGAATTTATTAGGTGTTTTGTTGTTTATCTTTTGAGGGGAGAAAGAGGACTTAAAGCGAGAAAGGACAAAACTAAGGGGGACTAAGACCAATCCTAAGTTGCTTTATTCAATATCAAATGAGATCCTAATGGTTAGTGTTGCTTTCTAATCCTAATGTGAAGGAAAAGAAGAAAAGAGGATTAGAATGCAACTTACTTCCTAAGAAAGTTAAGTTGATTCTACAAAAGAAGGGGAAATCCTACCAAACAGAAGTATGAAAGGTAAATG
The DNA here is from genome assembly GCA_963966055.1 of Lathyrus aphaca. Taxonomy (NCBI): domain Eukaryota; kingdom Viridiplantae; phylum Streptophyta; class Magnoliopsida; order Fabales; family Fabaceae; genus Lathyrus; species Lathyrus aphaca. The sequence continues at coordinate 172,287,999 of OZ014523.1, forward strand.
AAATTAAATGCAAATTAAATGCATAAAGGAAGTAAAAGAATAAGTTGAAGGAAGCATACATCAACCTCCCTACAAAATAAAGTTTAATATTGCATTTGATAAAAAGGAATGAGGTAAACACATACCAAATAATTCCTAAGGCAACTAGGACCTAAACTAGACTCAATCCTAAGTCTAAAGGGGTTTAAAAATTGTGCTAAGCTAAAATCCAGCAGCTTTTTACAGCTCCTAAATGCACAAACAACAAGGAAAAACAATGCACAACACAAACAGCCTACTGCAGCTAACACACAATATGCAAAAATAGGTGTAAAAAGTATGAACATGCAGCAAACAACACACATTTAACAGCTATTGCATCACACCACAGCTATGGAAAACTAGGCAGATTTGGCTCATTTTTTATTAATTGTGCACAAAATCAATGACAAATGCATAATGGTCATGCAACATGATCAAAATGCATCATAACACATGATTAAATGAACATTATTATTTTTTATGAGGGTTTAAGCAAGAATGCCCCAAATGCTCAATTATGCAACACGTATAGCACCTAAACATGATGGACATGAATATGCATCAACCTAAGTCAACAAAATAACATGTAACTTGATGCAAAATTAGAATTGGTTGATATGCAAATGGATCAAGTATGCAAACATGCGAGAATGCAAGAACATGCACCTTATTAAGTGAAATGCAACATACATCATGTAGTGCAATTATGAGTCATGCCATGATTATGGATCATGGAGATGAAGTCAAAACAGAATGTTAAACACATGTAAGCATGCTAAATGAAAGGCTTGAACATGGCAACAATGATTTACAAGTCAATTAGGCATATATAACAAGTAGAATGCAAAATATGCAAAAGATACGGAAGCATGTTGAAACGACTCGAAATGACGGAATGAGGTACCGAAAATGATTCTAAAAATTCCCTAAAATCAAGACCTACCAATCTATGGTGGTAGAGGGAGAAGTAATGCCCAAAAAAACCATGAAACAAACAATTTTCACAATTCAGTTCAGCGTTAACCAGTTAACGGTATTGATTAACCGGTTAACGGTTTTAGAAAAGCAGTTCCAGAGGCATTTTTCAACGTGTTAACCGGTTAACACTGATCAGAAGCTGAAAAATAATGAGGGAAAATGCACTTCTCGCAATCAACTTATTTCCTAAAGCTCCTAACGCAACCATTATCTAGTGAGCATGAATTTTACACCTAAAAACCATAATCTAAACCTTAATGGCACCTAGAATAAGCTATAATTCTAGCTACAAACAAACAAAATGATCAAATCGTAATCAAAACGAAATTAAACGGTAAAGCGCATACACAACGATAAACACACGAAGAATGCCGTCATGGCGAGATGAAGAGAAATAACTTAAATCAAGAAGCGGATTTAGATCACCAACCTACGAAGTGGAGGATTGCTTCAGTGAGTATTGCGGTGTAGATCAGAATGCAAATGGAGAAGAAAACCGGAGATCCGCGAACGCGCAAAATAAATGTGGTTGATGATGCTTCTTGATGAACCCTTGATTAATCCATTCCAATGAGCTCAAAACCAATCCAAAAACAGAATCGCTTCTTCAAATAAGCTCCACAATTGATGATTGATGAAGGTTTAGCTTCAAGTTCTTCAAATTCCAATGAAGAATTTGAAGAACTTCTATGAAGAAGTTTTGGTGAGAGGTGGAAAAGTGAGAGAGAAATGAGAGATTGAAGATGAAAATGGTGAGAATGAGATTGAAAAATTGGAAAAATGAAGTGGACCCTTTTGCTTTGGGATGAATTAGGCTTATATAGAGTGTAGGCTTGTCAAGAGGTTTGGGAATAGAGTTAGGTTTGGCATTAGGTTAGGAGAATGAGGCTTGGAACTAGGCTTGGAGTTAGTTGAAGTTAGTTAGGGTTTCTAGAATATTCCTTGGAAGAGTGTGGAAAGGTCTAGAAGGTGGTGGAAACATCCAAGGCAAAATGAGGTAAAAATGAAAAGGAAAACCAAAGTGGAAAAAAGGGAATGAAAATGTGGAGGAAAGTGAAGAAAACAACTAATTTTTGAAGTTTTTTTCAAATTTCACGCCCATTAACCGGTTAACGGCCTTAAAATTCCAATTCTTCCTTTCTTTGGATGTACTTCATGGAATTGACTCGGATTATTTTTATAATATCATTTTCTTCTTCTTAAGCTCTAAAATTTGATAGCCTTGCCCAATCACATGCCCTATGCCCATACAAATACTCATGATTTATTTACTTATTTATTTTTCGAATGTGATGCAATGATATGCAGAATGATGCGGGAGTGAAGTGCAAACTGCTTGAGGTTGATAAAAAAAGAGGGCAAATTTTGGGATGTTACAGTTAGTCATAATGGCCTTTGTTGAGTATGTATAAGATGCGTCCGGAGTATCTCCGAAATTAGAGAATAATTTTTAAAATTCACCTGATATATAAGAAACATATAGGATACGTTAAGAAATTGCCTAAGCAAATTTATGCAGAATGGGTTAAACGGGACAGATCAGCCGTCCGGCCTAGCTCAGACTGACACAACATTGATCTTAACTCTGATAATACTAACAGAGGACTTGTATTCACACTATGACTTGCATGGTCTAAATAAATAACTAGCCATAAACAATATTTCCATCCATGAGGATATGGCAGAATACAGATATATAATGTCAAGAGTAAGCATTCCATGCCTATTTAAAAAGGTTCTATTAACCCAGCAAGTAAAATCATCTGTCATCTTAAATCCAACATCAAGTCAACAAAAAGTCACTTGAATCTAAATTTCAAGCAAGAAAATAATGTCCCAGCATTGTATAACCTCAGGGCCTATATATAAATTTTGACGCTGAGTTGTGTAATTTCTCATTCTAATGCACAGCAGCACTCGCATTCAGGTCCTCTTGATTTACCGAGTTTTGATCAGGGTTGACTAAGCCAGTGTCCGTCACTGAGTCAGAAGAACGAACTATTTTCTCATTGTCAGAAGCATCAGAATCGGTGTCTAGTTTAATGGAATCTAAAGAAGGAACATCAATTGGAACCGAGGATGGAGAGCTTTCCCTTGTCCAGAATGATGGAATCTTCTTATCGTCCTCTTTCATTCTCTCAGCGTATTTATTTATGTCAAATGGTGTATTATCATTCCCACCAAATGCGGATTCAAGATGGTCCATATCAAACAAATCCTCCATAATTTTCTTCGTGTTCTGATCATCAGAATAACCAAACTTGACTTTGTTATAGGTCTTGGTCTCTAATATGGGCTTTACCATCTGCAAAAAACAAAAGCCGCATGTGTATATAAAAACAGCAGAAAGAAGATATTGAGATGTCAAATGACAGAATGGAAAAACATGGTTACCGTGAAGAATGGCTCGAAGATTTTCGGTGGATTGTACAGTATTGCCAGACCGAGCCTTTCAGGATAATGTTCTTGTAAGACATGAGCAGTTTCGCGTGTCACTTTGATAGATATATGTGACATATTGAAACCCTGGAAATCAATCAGCCAAACCATCTGTTCCTGTTCGTTTTGAAGATTTAGAATAGCATTCTCCATGCAGTACACCAAATACTTAATCTGTCCTTTTGTTGACTTTGAGTTCTGCATTACAAATAACGAAGGAAAGACAAGAAAAATAAATAACACTACTTTACAACAACAACCAAGTCTTAGCTCACTAAGAGGGATCGGCTACATGAATCAACTTTCGCCATAATGTTATATCCAAGACTATGCTTTTATCCAAATCGTTAAAACTTGGTAAGGTAAATTAAACCCTAAAACATCTGACTAAGAGATGCTAGAGAGCAAGGAAGTGACTTTTTAGAAGATACCTGACGAGCAGGTCTCATTACAAGTACTGTTCTCCCGTGCTTGTCAATATAATTTGATCTGTAGATCTTTCCGGTCTCTGCTTCTTGAGCAACATCTTCCTGCATCAACAAAAAAATATAAATCAAAATCGTTTAAGAAAAGAGAGTTTTACCGAACATATAAAGATAACAACCATTCCTGATGAGTCTGTAATTAACTGGGTCAAACGAATTCAGATAGTGAAGTCTTAAGATCAATATAATATTGAGTTGCTGGTAGGAAACAAACATTATGACTCAAATATCATTAAAAATTTGAAGATAGGCAGGGAGTCGCTCACCCAGCGGATCTCCTCTGGTTTATATTCTTCTCTCCATTTAAGGGTCGTCTTCAACATTTTAGCTGCCTTCTTGACATTCCAATTCCGAGCCCTTAAATACCTCGCAATGGATGCATCAGAACAATAAACCAACGCCTTACCAGACAGCGGCCCTATTAGCTTTCTCATCTCATTGATCTACAAAGAAACAAACATAGTGTTACGACCTCAAATGAGAATTTGGGATCAAATAGATAATTGGCTAATTAGATGCACAACCCCATTAGATGGAGAGTTATGTTATCAAAATATATGAAAGGAGAGGAAACAATGTGACATGGCAATTAGTGACATGTGAACAAATGGTGTGACCAATGTAGTCAAGCATGAGATCTAAAGTAGGATCAGCCGGCTTGTCAAAGATCGTAAAACTCGGATCATTAGCACGGCACATAAGATCCTACTCAAAGGAAAATGGTATTTCATATATACACACACATACACAAAAACATTGAAAATTATAATTCAGACCCAAAAAAGAAGGCCCGGCACATTTTTTTTTTACGATTGGGCTTGAAAAAGCTCGATCTTGACCACACTGGCGACGAAAACGATCTATCTCTGATCATAGCATTCCCAGGCATTCTTGGCACATAAGATCTTATGATCTTATGATCCAGCACTCGATCTTGACTACACTGGGTGTGACTAACAAATGGTTGACCAATTGTTTAATCAGGCTGAAATTCTCATTTGAGGTCCTAACATATTGTGGGTTAAAATGTTCCTTTTCTCATGACATAACAAAACAGTTTTATAAAATTTGATGCCAAGTGTCAAAACAGTGTGAGAGTATGTCATATTGACATGTAGGGATACATACCTTTCCCTGCTGTTCTTGCGGTATTAATATTTTCTCATGGCCGTTAGCGGCAGTTTTCTTCAGATCTACACTCATGTTGGTCAGTGTAGAGAATCTCCAAATGTCAACAATAAGAACTGCAAAAGCCAATACCAAGTTATATCTGGAATCACTTATCTTCTAAATATTTACAGAATTAAAGAAGGGGAAAATTGGTTTGAGTTCGGTTCCTTATCATTGGTAACGTACTTATTTGAACATAGGATGCTACGAAATCTACGAAAATCAGGCCGAGAAGCCATTAACATAATTCAGAAGAACTTGAAAACAAGAGAAAAACTCATGCAAAGAACTTAAAGGAGAGGGGTGTGAATGCTACTCTGATGGTTATAGACATGACTTGTTTAAAGAACTCCGCTTACATTGTTACAAACAGACATTAAAGCATCGCGGTGAAATGTTTCACTTGTTCCATAAATAGGAGAGACCAGTGCAATTTCCGCTAAAACAACTCTAGACAGAAACCTATGTTTTTCTTCAATAGCTAATCATGAACACCTTCTATAATTCTTATATAATTAAAGCCATAAATATAACTTTATAAGACTCAATGTGAAACTCTTCACAACATCCAAAATTATGATGTCGGACACCGATTGCAGTCACATAGGCACTTACCTTCCCCTAAAATCTAGCCTGCCTAAACGGTCCGTTAACACGAAAACGACCGCGACAAAAGGGTATCGAAAGGTGCCGATACTGAAACCATTATCCATCGTTGTTTTCATGATAAAGAACAAATTATAGTTAATTCACATCACAATGACCACAATCAGTATCGCAACCCTAGTACCAACTTAAATCACAAAAACCTTTAAGCGACCACGGCCATTATTTAAAACCTTGCCTGCCCCTAGAATCACAGTCGCCAACCTTTCATACAAAACCATATATTCAACCATGACACAACCCAAACTTAACAAACTGAATTAATCAAACCCTTAGTTCTGGTCAGTTCAATATCTACACCACCAAAACACACAAAAGTGATACTACTATGTTCCTGATTTAAATCTAAATATACTACAACAAGGTAGAGTAATCAAAACGCATCATAGAATCAAATCAACCGCCACATAATCATTCATACTACATCACATAAGCATTTTACATACAACTATGAAGCAAAAGAACGATTCGAATCCAAACAAGAAAATTAAACAGTTGTAAGAAAATTGATGGCAAACCTGTTTGGCGCGCGCGATTGTGTTTGAGCTAGAGGAATCAATTTGACTGAGAAAGATAGAAGAATCGATGAAATCTGAAAAGTCAAAGTTTTTCTTTCGCTAAAAAAAGAGTGAACAAAAAGAAAGGAAGATGCGACAGAAGAACAACAACTATGGTTTCGGAGATAGTGATGCCGATAATGATGCTGATTCTGATTCTGATTTTCGGACACACATGTGATTTTTTTAGCTGAATAATCAAATCCATGTGATAACGTGATCATTTTTTAACTTTTTAATTTTTTTTTAGAATAAAATTATTATTATTCTCTAATACTCCTAATGGGTAATGGTCTAATAAAGGACAAGGTACATCCGGTTCAAATATGAATAAGTGTTTTTAAAATTTATTAAGTAATTAATGTAATTGATTTCAAATATGGATTAACAATATCTATTATTTAATAAATTTATTACTTATATTTGAGACAACATCGAATACCATTTTGCAAATATATATATATATATATATATATATATATATATATATATATATATATATATATATATATATATATATATATATATATATATAAAATTTAATTCTTATTTGATATTTAAAAAAAATTAATAAAAATGAAAAATAAGTTTTAAATAATTTTTAATTAAAAATATATATTAAAAATATTATTTTCAATATTCTAATAAATTATTAACATAAAAATATATTACTTGAAAAGTACAATGTATGAGAACATTATAATTAACTAACAAATATTAAACTTCAAACCTTATATACGTTATATATACAGATGACTCGTCTAATGATTATCTGCAAACAATTATTCATAAAAATCTTAAAAATAAATACGAATAATTATTTATTAAAATAAAAGGATAAGAAAGTATTTACGAATATCTTAACACTTACATTATACATAAAATATATATTCTTATTTTTATTATGAGTAGGAATATTGTTACTTCAGGAGTAAGTTTATAAAACATACTCCATATCATGACCATTAAATCATTTTTAATCAGTGGTTGAAAATAATCGATAATTAAATATGGAGAGAGGTACCACATGTACTTTTTCTTCTCCCACTGAGAAGTTGTGTTTGGTTTTTTCTTCTCCCACTGAGAAGTTGTGTTTTCTTGTCTTTTCCTCGTGTATTGGTCTAGTTTTCTTGTATTACTAAACAATGGAGAATGCTAACATTGAAGGTTTATCACTAGAAGAGGAAGAGAGGATGAAGGGTTTTGTTTCGACGTGGAGGAGGACGATGCAGAAGCATGCGATTTACGGTGGTGTTTAGTTGGAATATTTTTATGTGACAGACCTATTCATGTGAGGTCAATGAAGGTGAGAGTTGCAGATATGTGGCGACCGGTCAAGGGGGTGACGATAAAACAAGCGAAAGATGGTTTGTTCTAGTTCCATTTCTCGCATCATCTGGATATGTTTGTTCTTGGACCTTTGACAGTCATCTGCTAATAATTGAAAGGGTGAAAGTGGGAGTCCAAATTGAGAATATACCGCTCTTTCATGTCGATTTTTGGGTTTAGGTCCACAATCTTCCGGCGAGTCTGATGTTGGAGAAGGTAGGAAAGACGTTGGAAAATTTCATCGGGACGTTTGTGGAGTATGATAAGAATAACAACTCAATATTGCCGCTCCTGGGATTTTCATCCTAGTACAAACGCGAAAGTGACGCGGAAAAGGTAGAGTCGCCATCCAGGCATTTTTATCCCGAATGAATGGGAAAGGTAATGCTGCACAAACTTGAGGAAGAAGGAAAGGACAAGGTCCTGCGTACCAAAGATCTGGGTTCGGGAGTCGGTTACGACCTGGAAAGGTATTAGCACCCCAAACTGTTTGTCGTACCCGGCGGGATTCACGCTTGTAAGTCTGTTTCAAAGGGTGTGAAATAAGATGTTACTGAACAAATGAACTGCTAACTGGAATTGGAATGAGAAAAGGGAATTGGAAAAAGAGAACAAAAAGAAAGAATGGGGAAATGTAGGGAAAATAAAGAATATGCTCGAACGGGCCCTACCCCGCTGCCTACGTACCTCATCGGGAAAATGAGGATCAGAGTCGACGTAGTTCGCCTAACTAAGGCGGGAACTATTTGCTTGTGTTTTTTATGCTCTGAAACTGCGTATGTCTATGCTCAGGTGTTGCAGGCTCGTCTGGTGCGAGTGCATTTACCGTCTTGCATGCGAGACAAGTCGTCGCAAGTTCGCGTTTAGAGTGAATGAGATGAGAAGAGAAGTTCTCGCAGGAAAGTCGCTTATTGTTTGTTGTTTTCTGTTAAGAGTTTTGTATGAATTTGGCACAAGGAAGTGAATTCAAACTCTTTTCCATGGAATGTGTACTTGCTACTACATTCCAAGATGGAATAATAGAACAAGCACACCAAGTAAGGAGAATTTATCCAAGACTTGTTTCCAAGGAGTAGGGTCTAAGTTCATTAGCTTGTTGAACTTTATTACATGTTTTTGTAGCTTGTGAAGAAGTATCTTTTAGATTTTCTTTGTGAAAATGACCTCTTGATCAGACTTGTACATTATGCTAGACAAGCCCATACTATTCCAAGACGGAATGAATATGAGTGCCCCATGGAATAAGGCTATACACAAGAGATTCTTTCATGCATTTATCAAGTGTTTTTTATTTTGTTTGAAGATGAGAAAAGAAGACTCAAGAGGCAAAAGGTCAAATCTAATGGGGGACTAAGACACAACCCTAAGTTATCTTATTATGTACAAAAGGTGATCATATGTGTCGCTCCCGATAAATGGGACAAGGCCCAGATAAAGGTACAGACGCGAACGGTCGGCGAGAGGGACAATGAGAACACACAGCCGTGAACTCACTGGAGATGAATAGAGTCGCCAGCTAGGCATTTTTATCCCGGAGGAAAGGCAATGCTGCATAGACCTAGAAAAAGATGGATAAGACGGTTGCGAACCAGAGAGACTGAGAAAGGGGGTTGGTTACAACCTGGGAAGGTATTAGCACCCAGATTGTCCGCCGTACTCGACGGGATCCACGCTTAAAAGATTTATGTTTAAAGGGGTAGTGTCAGTGCAATTTGTGTATAAAGAGAGCTGGAAAAGGATGTACAGGTGTCAGTGTAAAAGAAGTTCAAAGTGTATATGATGTGTCAATGTAAGGAAAAGAGTATGCTCAAGATCATGAGGCTAAAAGAATAAAGCTGGAAGGAGGGGGGAATATACAGAGACTTTTGTTCGATAACTTGTTAAGTTATGCCTACGTATCCTCTCGTGCAATGAGGAAGTCAGAACACCGTAGTTCGACCCAAAGAGACTGAAAGGTGAATTGACTTGTGAACTGCTTGCTTGTCTATGCTCAAGTGTATGACCTGTCTGGCTCAGGTGCAAACTGTCTTGCATTAGACGGAAGAAGCAAGTTCTCGTTTATGAGTGAATGTGATGAGAAAAGAATCCCGAAGGAGACGATTATTGTTTGTTTTTGTGTTTTCAGTCTTTTATTGTTTTTGGATTTTTGTCATAAGTTAATGAGCTTAAGTCTAAACCAATGGATTTAGTAAACTCATCACATCTTCCCTCTGATTAGGGGTAATGAGAATACCTTAAGTGTGAAGTCAGATTCTCACACTTAATCACCATGGTGTAGGATTAAGATCATTAACCTACTTGTGATTAATTAGATGTTTTTGTTGTTTTTGTTTAGTGTTAAGTAATGAGGTTAAGCCATAATCAGGGATTAAACAGACTCATTACACCATCCTAATAGAAGGATAATAGATGAGAATGTTTAAGCTGAGGAAAGCTCCTCAACTTAATCCATGATTAGGGATTAAGCTCATGACAAAACAAGCCTTTGATTAAGTGGATTTTATTTAATGATATGATGATGAAGTGAATTTTATGATTTGTAAGACAACTTGAGGGGGACTTGTCCATTAACACTAGGGTTAGTCCTTCTTAACCAGTTAAGGAAGAATTAGAACCCTAATGCAAGGCCCAAGTTACAAGTGTGATGTCTTGATACTTATTAAGTGAATTAATTAGAGGAGTTAAACACATTAAGGGTTTAACACTTAGGATTAAAGTTATACACTCCATCCTAAGAGAAGGATGCAGGCATAAGCCTAATCACAAAGCCTTAAAGCCTTTAGGGTTTAGTCCCTGATTATGAGATGAGAAGAGAAGACTCAAAGAAGACACAAAGGCAAAACTAAGAGGGGAGACTAATCAGAACCCTAATCATTGTCATGCTTGGTTGTCCCTAAGGTTTGTGAGGTTTACAAGAAAAAATCTTCAATGGAACCACCAGGAAGCAGATGAAAGGATCAAGAGAAGCAAAGCAACTTGCTTCATTCAAGAAGTCAAGTCACTTGAAGAAAGAAAGTGGGAAGAAGAAAAATGATCAAGCTCAAACTCAAACACATATAACAATGCAGCAATGGATGCAAGAGAGGGATGAGGAAAAGTTATGAGAAGTGAAGGCAAATTCACTTCTCAAAGTTACTTACCACCTGAAAGGTTAGGAAAGAAATGCAATGCAATGCCAAATGGGATGAGATGACATGATGAGAAACAAAACCAGGAGCATACACATGATGCTAATGATGCTATGAGATGCTACAAACATGAGGCAGCACATGGAAATGATCATACAAGTTCATGAATGCAAATGAAGCAAGTTAGGAACCATGGAAACACATGAAAAGTTATGAAGTGCACATGACATACAACATGGCAAATACATGATGCAATGATCAAACATGTTTTCTATATGTCTTATGATGTCAAATGAATCACATGGAAGCATGGAATGTCATGGCAAGTCATGGTATGCAAGAGAATGCAAGATGGATGCATATGGAAGCCCAAATTAGGGTTTATGATCAAAGCATCAAACAAAAACCAAAATCAGAAGCAAACACCAAGATAAAAAATTGAAAATGCATTCAAAGGATCCCTAAACCTATACTAAACCACTGCCCAAAGAAGAAGTTCCAACTTTCAACCAATTTCAAGTTATGATTTTTGCAAGTTTTTAGGGTTTTTAGGGTTCCTAAACAAAAGAAATGCCAAACAAATTGAAAATGAAGGATCAAATCATGGCCTTTTTATCTCAAAAACTACATTCTAATCACAATGCAATGCAAGAAGAATCAATGTCCAACTCTTCATGAATAGGCAGAAATGATTTTTTGAACTATGGATCAAATTAATGCACAAAAATGATTTTAATTCAATGAAAAAATTCTCAAAATGCATCAAGATCAAAAAAGAAATTTGGTTTGAAGGTTGGACAATGTTTCTAAATGTCTTAGAACATTTCATGAATTTTTTGGTGATTTTTAAATACCTAAAAGTATTTTTAATAAATTAATTTTCATTAATCAATTAAAAATAAACTTTTAAATATTTTAAAATACTTTTTAAATGATAAAAATGAAAATAAAAATATTTTTGTGTTTTAAAAATTAATGAAACTCAGGATAAAAAATTTCATAATTTTTAAACAAGTTTTTCTATTTTAAATAAATTGTAGAAAAGAAATGATATTAAATGAAAAATAAAATAGGATAAAAAGAAAGTAATTAAAAGGGAAGGCCAGGATTTGATCTGGGCTTGGTCTGGTTGACTGCGCGCCAGATCCAAGGGCCCAGATTCAAACCTGGCTAATTTGACTTATGAATTAATTAAACAGAAATTAAAATAAATAATCAGGGATTAGGGCTTCTAATGACTCATCCCAGCCATTCATTCACGCGCGGGAGAGGCCATCCAACGATCCTCATTCAAACCTCATTAATCACTCAGATTAGGGTTAATGACTTACAGGCGGCCGGAGAAGACTTCCGGTCGTCTTCTCCGGCGAGCCAAAACCCTAGATTCTTCTATAGGTCATCAAACAACAAATTTCTTCCACCAAAATGACCCTCTCCTCAATCTAAACCTAAACCCTCATCCTAAATTCATTTATTTTCTCTCACAAGCCTGAATCGAAACAAAATGCAAAACACGGGCAAATGTTCAAAAGCTTCATACATGCTGGTTTCTTCACTATTTTCAAAAGTAGACATACATTCATGATCAGAGGAACACATAGCATCATAAAAGAACTTAAAAATTAGTTTCTGGGAAAAATGTTCTTCATGTTACCTGAGGTGAAGCTTCTCTGTTTATGAGCTTTCTGGGCTTTTCTTTTGTGCAAGCTTGCTTCCTTGAACCTCCTGAGGATGGAATGAAGCTTAGAAAGCTTGGGGAGTGGCTGGTTTGAAAGATTCAGCTCTGGTGTAGCAGAAATGGGGATCTTTGTATGTGATGTTTCAAGCTGCTTTTAGGGGTGGTTTTTGTTCTAGGGACAATTTATGACTTATTGGTGAAAGAAAAAATGAAGTTTGATGGCTGTGTGTGGAGATTCGAAGAGGAGAAGTTTTGGACAGATTTCTTGGATGCTGGATTGTGGGAGGTTTCTGCCTTGTGAATGGTGTGTTTTTTTGATCCATACCCTATCCCTAAACTATTGGAATCAATCAGAAGACTTGACATGCACTGTGGGAAAGGTATGGAGCAATTGGCCAAAAAGTCAAAAGTTGTTGTACTTGCAGCATGGGCTATGGCAGCAGCAGGCTAAGGGCTTGTCTTGCTTCAGCTTAAGTCAGGGACAACCCTTGGATGGCTTGAGAATGTCTGCAGCATGTGGATGACAAGCTATGCTAGTTTTTGCAACTTGACAACTTGTGTTCTCTCATGAGTTTGTGCCATACACATGAAACATTGCTTGCTGAATTTTGTAGCATAACACTTCTTTTAGTCATGGCAATGTTTAAAAGTCAGCTAGAGACCACATAACTCCTTGGAGAATGGTTTTGCCAAGAATCCCCCTTTTTCACTCTTATGAGAAATGCTTTATGGAACTTTGAAAATCAAGGCAAGCCATCCAAAATTCCTTGGGCCAAATATGTTTTTTGGGTCATGTGTGATCATGTAATGCAGCTTTGAAGTCATTTTGAAGTCACTAGAATGCTTGACACATGAAATTGCAAGTTTCTCATTTGAGGCATATCTTGAAAATTAGTGATTTTTGCCAACTTTGACACACCATAACTTTTGATCCAAAATGAATTAGGTCATGTTCTTGTACTTTTTGAAAAGGGAAAAATGTATTCTACAACTTTCATGACCAAAGTTTTTCCATTTGAAGCTTTTTTTGATCAAAAATCAAGGCTTGAAAAATGACCTAAAATGACATATTCTTGAAAAGTCAACTATGCCCAAAAAGGTCAACTTTGCAAAAAACTTCAAATTCTTGATTTTTGTGAACTTCAACCCTCTTCTATGATCAAATAAAGATCATATACACTCAAAATGATGAAGATCACCCATTGGTTGGGTCATTGGGGGCCTCAGATGCCCTGATTTTACACTGACTTGTCTGAAAAGTCAACTCTTGATCAGATGACTTCCCCATGGAATTTCTTCATGAAAATTGATATGCATACTCCCTATACCATATAGAGACCAATGGAAACAAGAATGACCAAAAAATTTGGTGTTATGGCCTCTGAAACCAAAACCCTAATTTTAGGTCAACTGTGCAGTCAAACTTGGCTCTGCATCCATACCAATCCCAGTTCTTGTGATTCTTTTGCATTCTTGACTTTGAGAGGATGAAATATGATACTTGAACACACATGGACCCCTTTGAAGTGATTAGTAGCCTTTGGAGTGGCTCAAGAAGCTCTTGGATTGCTCAGATCACAAACCCTAGGTGCAGATGCCTTAGAAACTATGCAGTGAATCAAAAGTGAGATATGAGATGATATGATTGTGTTTATGCATATGAAATGATCACAAGCCATGGTGTGAATGGGTGAGGGAAAATTTGGGATGTTTACAATATGGTTTATGAGGTATTCTAACCTAAGGAGAAGAAAAGCAAGTTAGAGTTCAACTTACTTCCTAAGGAAGTTAAGTTGATCTAAAGAACAAAAGGGAAGCCTATGAACAAGGCACCAAGTGCTAAAGGCAAGCACAATAAAATTCATAAGAAATAGGAATGAAGAATGATTACCTCATCTTCTCCCCTACAAAACAAATGTTAGCGTGATGAAGTAATTTGACCAATTATAACATGGCAAACTTCAATTGGGAACTCACACTAGCTTAAGAAAGGTGTTAGTGAAATTCTAAGGCTAAGACCTAGGTCTAAGGTATCTTATAAGGTAACACACTTCAAAAGTCAATAGCTAAATCATATTAAAATTATCTAAATGGATTAAGTGAATCAAATTCAAACTATGCCCTAAAGTGTTACTAAACCCTAATGAAACCTAAGGATGAAGTTAAAAGGGAAACCTAAGTGTTTTATCCTATTAAAATCTCCTAAAATCAAAGATAAGTGAAAAATCCAGAACTTAACACTACATGAAAATGAGGAATGAGATTAGATCATATGAGAAAGAAGGGATTCAAGTTGAAGATATTCAAGCATGGGATTGAAAGATGAAGGCATGAACATGGAAACATGGTTTTAGAGGTGAAACAAAATGACTTAGAATAAAAATCAAAAATGACAAAAGAGACTTGAAATCCCCATACAAAAACCAGAGGCTTGAAAACAAGTTAGAATGGAAATTAGGTTCACAAAATATTCACAAATGAAGTGGTAAGATTTGTCTTAAGGCTAAATGTCACAAATTAGGGTTTTAAGGACCTTTATGTGACAAAAGAAGTTCAAAAGAATGCAAAAGGCTCTAAACTTGAGATGTGCATATGGGAATGATCACAAAAAAATTATGAAACACAAAACAATGATATTATGAAGTTAGCTTATGTACAAATGCAATTTGAGATGGCTAAGATGGAATGAGAAGTGAAATAGGTCAAAATGGAGCATATGTGACTTATGACTCAAGACAACCCTAAAACATCAAAGGTGAAATCCTAATGCTGATGCCCAACACTTAAATACATACCCTAGTGATTATAAGACTCAAACTTAAGACCTCAAGGTAATGGCATAAATGCCTTATTCTAATTGAATCAAAGGAAGTGAATGAAAGGATCAAAAATATGACTTATGACCTAAAGAATTTAGAAAAATACCAAATGATCATGAAAAATTATGAAACTTGAAAACCTAATAAAATATCCATAGGGTGACTTATATCCAAAAAAATATCACTAAAATTCCTACTTTTGAGTGGTCAAATGAAGTGTGGAAGTGAATTAGGGTTTATGTGCATACATGTGAAAGGATTGGACCAAAACATGACTTATAATGACCTAAAAATCCAAATAAAAATATTTTTGGGAGGCTTAGGGAGTCCTCTGACTAATGAAAAAGAGTGAACAAATTATCTTTTATGGTTTAGGAGGAATAAAATGAACAAATGGATTGGTCAGAAATGGAGAAAATATAAAGAAATTTAATTGGGAAATTAATTCTGGTCTAAAAATAAAAGAAAAATGGAAACAAAAGTTATGGAAAATTAAAGAAAACTATGAATATCACCTATGAATATTTGGGGAATTTTTAATAGCGTTTGGATATTTTTAATAATCAAAAATGAAATAAAAATGAAAAAAAAAGAAATAAGAAGAAAATATGAGAAATAATGGATTGGGCCTGGGGGGTGGTTTTAGCAAGAAAAAACACTAATTTGGGCCTAATGCAAGTACGATGGGGTTGCTAATAGAACCTAGAGAAATCCTTCACAAAAACGCATATGGATAGCACGTTTCTCATTAATTTGCTGGCAGAATTAAAGCCCTAGGATATACACGATCAAACGACTGCGACATGTTCTAGTTCCAAAACCCTAACTGAACCCTCAGTCCATCTCACCGGTCGGAGAACGACCTCCGATCATCTTCTTCGGCCACTCTCACCAGAGCACATCACCAAAACTCCCAGAAATGCAACATACTTATATCAATGGAAAGAGGACACAAAGGTGATCACGAATCAAGCTTTAGAATCAGCTACCACCACAAACAGAAGGAGAATTGAAGAAAGAAAACTTGCCCTAGCCTATGTCAAATACTCCTATAGGTCCTAAACACTATCCAGAGCAGTTCATTTTAATCTTTAGCAATCAGATTAAGCAAATAAAAGTCAAATCGAAGTG
Source organism: Lathyrus aphaca (assembly GCA_963966055.1). Classification (NCBI taxonomy): domain Eukaryota; kingdom Viridiplantae; phylum Streptophyta; class Magnoliopsida; order Fabales; family Fabaceae; genus Lathyrus; species Lathyrus aphaca. Next base: position 172,304,400 of record OZ014523.1, read on the forward strand.
CAACTCATGGAAAGCAACTAACCTGAATTTAAGCCACTTCTTGATTTAGAAAACCAGAGATGAGATTCATATGCTCCTCTTGATGCTTGTGATGATCAAATAAAGATCCAATTTGAACACACGTATGTAGAGCTTTTGAGGTTCAATTTGCAGACTTAAAAATTCAATCCAATTGGTGCACACTGATTACAAAAGCTGGTACAGATGGATGGAATCCTGGTGAACAATGGGGAGCACAAAGCAATGCTCTATGGAGATCCAAAGAAGAAGTTAAAGATCCAATCAGGTTAATGCAAACTCACTACAAACTGATGTGGATTGATTCAGTTGATGCAAGTTGAAGCAGATTGAAGCAGATCCTGTGAGGAATTAGCAGAACAATGCCATGCTCGATTGGATTTCAGAGAAAAGGTTGAAGATGGATCTCAGAAATTGAGAGAACAATGCTTCTTACTATGAAAGTGTGAGTGTGTTGAATTGCATAGAATGAAAATCTTTGGTTCAATTCTGTTATTCATGAGCTTAAATACCAGTGGTTAACTATTAACTCTAATAGTTAACAATTAGAACTCTAGTTAGTTTCAAGAGAAGAACTATGGTGTAATTCAATGCATCTTAGCTAGCATGGAATGTAAACCTTTGCTGCACAATGTTGATGATAGAGGGAGCATCATTGACATTAGTAGTAAGAGTAATTGCAACATCATGGTGTACTAAGATTCATAGAATGCAGCCAATCCTTTTCTGTCTTTAGAATGATTGAATAATATTGGAGAACAAATCATATGAGTGTTATGCGTGTGAAGCAAGGCAGAGGCATCCCAAAGCTCACCATTAAATACTCTTGATTTTCCCTTAGAATCATAATGCAAGCAATGATGTTGGAGAGTAAAAACCTTAATAATTAATGGATGAAATGATTTGTTATTTGTTGCAAATCCAAGATGAAGGATCATAGTACATTTTTGATGTTTGAGATGGACCAAGATAAGGTTTGGATATAGCTTAAAAATGGCCTAAGACAAGTGTACATGAATCTGAATTTGCTAGGCCAAAAAATAATCGTGCCTGGCCAAAGGCCCAACGCATTTTCAGTTGTGACCTCACCCTTTTGAGACACCATATCTCCCAAATGATTGATCAATGGAAAAAACTTCAAACACCAAAGTTAAAGAGGACATGTAGGTGAACAAGATTCATGTTAAACAAATTCTCATTAGAGTCCTCTATCATTGAAAAAATTGGCTTGAGATGCTGCATGACACATGTTTGATCAAATGCCTAGCCTGGCGCGCGCAGGCTGCCAGGCTACCTCGCCCATGGCATAGTTTTGCCTTATTTTGCTCAATCTTTACATGACCATATCTCCCTCAATTTTGATGCTATGGATGAGTTCCACTTATGGATTTGAATCTTAATATGCCCTCTTTAATTGGCTCAAGGTAGAATTTTCATAGCCCTTGTATTTTAGGAGAATGCCTCTCTTGAAGTGGCTGCAAAAATGGCTAAAACTTGCCATTTTTGGAAACCCTAATTTTCCAAAAATGGTAAGTTTTGGTTTTCTTGATTTCTCTTGATTCCTCCATCATTTATTGATAAAATTTGAACCATAGGATCCTTGTAACCCTAATTTCATGATTTTGATCTCAAAAAAGTCAGGACTTGACTTTTTCCTCAGCATGGTTGACTTTTCCCAAATTCCCTGATTTTCAATCATCTGGCCAATTGAGCCTCTTCCAAAATGTTTCTATGGATGAAATTTGAACCCTAGACACTTGACATCATGTATAAAACAATGGAATCAACTTTGGATCAAAATTTCACTAAGAATTCCAGTAGAATAGAAACCCTAATTTGGCCCCTTTTCATCAAGAGATGTTGCAATGCTTGCCTCCTTTGATCAATTCAATTTTTTTCAAGACTTGTGGCTTCAAATGAAGACTTGTGGAATGTTGTGAACCCTTTTCACAAGGTTGGGAAGCTTTGTGGCTCCTTGGTTGTCTTTGTGTAGCCTTCAATTGCTCCAGTCAATGATCACATACCTATGCCTCAGCTATGAAGAACATGATGCAATGTTTTTTATTATTTCATGAATTTGTTTATGCTAAATGCTATGCTAAATGTTGAGAAAATGAGAGGGCGAATTTTGAGGTATTACAGTTGCCCCTATTCAATCATCTGCAAGCCTGAACGAATAATTGCACTGGCTTTTAGACGTTCAAGGTATGGAGTGATTGAATACTCGAATAAACCGGAAAATTTGCACTCTGTGGGAAATAAAATATGTTAGTGCATTGAAAACATATGGCAGCCCATATTATCCTTAACTTACTTAAGGAACATAAGCACCAACCAAGAAGTCACACTAACTATGGCCACCAGATCAACCATATCGGTATAAGCCGTACAGTTTCCTTGGTCTATTGCCATTTACCTAAGGTACACTAGATCCGGGTTAGGATCTTTCACACAAAAGCCCAACAGATAATATAAAGCAAGTAAAGGAAACAATTAAGTGATCTAATTCCTAAGGGTACCCCTCTTTTACTTAGTAACTCCCCAGTAGAGTCGTAAGTTCTATAACACGGTGGGAGAACTGACTTTCTATAAATGTTGCGGATAGCAAGAGTCGCCACCAACTTTTATTTTATCCAAGTGGAAAGGACATAAAAGAACATGAAAGACCTATTTTTAAAAGACTTGAGTTCGGGGGGTAGGTTATATAAAGGGAAGGTGTTAGCACCCTTTATATCCATGGTTATCCATGGGCTCTTAGTTACTTAGCTCACTTAAATGTTTTTGAAAAGTGTAGTGTGTGATTAGAAATTTTCTAAGTACTTTGTAATGATCCTCATATGGATGTATACAAAGCCTTTGTTTGAAAATGTTTGAAAGTATTGTGAGGTGTGAAAAGTATTTTCTAAAAGTGTGAGCAAGTAACTATGAGGTACCTACCCTAGACTAAGTCATTCATGTTCTTATGTGTTCTTTCGAGGGTAAGATTGTCCCTATTATTAAGGAATAGGTAGTCATTACCATGGATTTGTTAAGGGATGGGCGTAGGGTCATCGTACGGTCAATGAAAGCAACTGTAGGGTGTCTTTAGCAATTGGGAGGGACTATCATCTTTTAAACCGAAGGGACAAGATCATTATCATAGGTAACATCGCATGGACTTGATCTTTTAACCGAAGGGAGGGACAAGATGCTTTATTTTCCTGGAGGGACTTTGCTTAAGACACCCCACTTTCGAGGGACTTGACCGTTTAAATAAGGCAACCAAGAGGGATACCCTAGGAAGTGCAGACGGCGATCTTAGATCGACTTACGTTTGTGAGTGTTTATTTTCAAGTATTTTATCTTTTTAATTAATTTTCTAAGTCCTTTTAATTTCAATTAAGTTTTCACTCCTTGTTTACTAACCAAGCAATTAAATAAATTAAATTAAATGCGAAAATATAAAACCTACGCTATTACATAACTTTTGAGCATTTACAGAATAATCGAGCGAAAAATAAATTACACAAAATAACAACCTATACAATTTTTCTAGGTGATTAAATAAGGCAAAAAAAATAAATAAAGAACATTATTCTAAATAATTAAATAAAGAAAATAAATAAATTAAAATTTTGAAATTAATGTTAGAAAAGAGATATTAGGGTTAAAAAAAATAGGTTAGAATTAGGGTTTTAATAAAAAAAAAGCTTTTTAAGAAAAATTAAAATTTATTTAGAAAAATATTAACCTAATTACTAATTAATTCACAAATTAATAAGATTGATTTACATAAAAAAAAAAGATTTTACATATTAAGAAAATTTTAGATTTACAAAAAAATAGAAATTTTTTAGAGAAAATTAAAAATACGAACTTATTTACTTAATTAATTTATAATTTAATTAAATTATAAAGAAAACTATCAACATTTTAAAAAAAATTAAATATTTTTACATAAAAAAATGATGAGATTATTCTTTTTATTTTAAGAAAATATTTATAAGAAATTATTTGAATGGTTAATTATTAATTAGTTTTATAATTAATTAACTATATAAAAAAGATAAATGAAGAGAAAATGAAATCTCCCCAAAAAGATAGGGAGTTGGGATTCGAACCCAGTCCCTTTGGCTCCACGCGCGTGCAATATACCACCAGCCGTCTTCTTCCTCCAGCTATCGTTTTAGACTTTTACCTACAGACGTTCGTCACTAAAGCTTTTAGTGACGGATTTTCACTGTCACTACAAAACCTGCAAAATCAAACATGTGAAATACACCAAATAAATTGTTTCTAATGACTTCAATCAATTAAACAAAGTGTCCTAAGTCCAATTATCCACTCAATTTCAAACAAAATCACGTTTTGATCACTGTTCCCAATTCGAAGCTCATGAACCCTAATGCTTTGTGATTCTTGAATTTCTTCAAGCTCTACTTTCCTCCCATTAATTCCTTTGGAAATAAAGTCCTTTTCCAAGAAGACTCCAGTTCGAGCGATAAACATTTTGCCCTCAGAAGGATTGTAGAAGTAAATCGTCTTGTTTCTTTAGGATACCCCACAAATAAACATTTGTCAGATTTTGGCTCAAGCTTAGTTGAAATTTGTTGTTTCACATAAACTTCACAACCCCAAACCTTCATGTAAGATATATGTGGCTTCTTACCATTTCATATCTCATATGATGTCTTTTCAACCTTTTTGGATGGAACACGGTTAAGTGTGTAAGCTGTTGTCAGTAGTGCATGTCCCAAAAATGAGTTTGGAAGATCAGTGTGACTCATCATGGATTGGACTATCTCTAATAAGGCTCTATTTTTCTCTCTGATACACCGTTCCATTGTAGTATTCCAAGAGGAGTGAGTTGGGATAGAATCCCACATTCTTTTATATGGTCATCAAACTAGGCTTAAATATTCACCTCCTCGATCTGATCGAAGAGTTTTAATATTCTTACCTAATTGGTTTTGTACTTCATTCTTGAACTTTTTAAACTTTTCAAAGGATTCAGATTTGTGTTTCGTTAAATACACATAACCATATCTACTGTAATCATCAGTAAATATGATGAAGTATTTAAAACCTCCTATGGCTGGTATGTTTAGTGGTCCACATACATCAGTATGTATGAAGGCCAAAAAATCATTTTCCTTTTCACCTTTTCCTGTGAATGGGGTCTTTGTCATCTTTCCAATTAAACAAGATCTTCATGTATCATATGATTCGTAATCAAAAGAGTCCAATAGTCCATCTTTATGGAGTTTGGAAATGCATTTATCATTTATATGGCCTAAGAGACAATGCCAAAGGTAACTTGGATTTAACTCATTAGGTTTCATCCTTTTAGTATTAATGTTATAAATTGGCATTTCAAGATCAAGGATATATAATCCATTGTTCATTTGTGCAGTAGCATAAAATATATCATTAAAATAAATAGAGCAACAATTGTTCTTTGTTATAAATGAAAAACCAAACTTGTCCAAACAAGAAATGGAAATAATATTCCTACTAATTGTAGGTACATAATAATAGTTCTCTAACTGAATTATTAAACCACTAGGTAAAGTCAAATCATAAATTCCCACAGCTAAAGCAACAACCTTTGCTCCATTGCCAACTTGTAGGTTAACTTCACCTTTTGCCAAAACTCTATCCTTTTTAGTCCCTTCGTATTGGTACAAATGTGAGAACCACATCCAATATCTAATACCCATGATGCAGAAGTAGACAAATTAATTTCTATAACAAAAATACCTGAAGTTGAAGTCTCCACTCCATTCTTCTTATCTTCCAAGTACTTTGGGCCGTTTCTCTTCCAGTGTCTGGTCTTACCGCAATAGAAGCAAGTGTTTTCCTTATCTATTCCTCCACCAGGCTTCAAAACAGGTGCAATATGTTTGGGTTTGGCAACTTCCTTGCCTTTCCATTTACCACTTTGTTTGGTTGGTCTTTTGTTTTGTTTCTTTCAATTACTAACCATCAGAATGGATTTCCCTTTTGACTTCAGATTTTTCTCAACAGTGCTTAACATGCTTAGCAATTCAGGAAGAGATTTGTCCATATCATTCATGTTTAAATTAAGGAAAAATTGACTGAAACTCTCCGGTAAAAATTGTAGGATCAAATCAATTGCAAGCTCCTTCTTGAGGGGAAATATCAATCTTTCAAGATTCTCCACATACCCAATTATATTGAGTACATGGGGACCTACTGGGCTTCCCTCAACTATATTATATTGGAAAAGGTCTTTTGAAACTTTAAACCTTTCATGCCTTGATTTCTTTTGATATAGCATCTTCAGATGTTCGATCATATCGAACGCTGCTATGTTTTCATGTTGCTTTTGTAATTCAGAATTCATGGTAGCCAACAGGAGACAAGCAGTTTCATTGGTATCATCAACATGTGTTGCACCCCAAAATTTTCCCTCCCACAATCAAGACAACCTCTCAAGACTTCTATATGATCATAAGATCCTCAAGACTCCCAATTGGTCAAGAAGTATGGAAGTTTCCCCAGACAATGCCTTCTTCTAAGCAAAGTGTCCAAAACTAGGGTTTTGTGTTTCCTCAGGTTAAAATGACTTTCAAGGCCTCAAGTGAGCTTCATAATATCCCACATTTATTCAAGAATCCCCATGTCAAGTTTCAAGGCATTCCCAATAAGTTTGCCCAGTCAGATGATCAGATATGCAAAAATCAGTCAAAGTAGTTAAAAAGTCAAACTGAGGTCAACTGTGATCAAACTAAAGTCAAACTTCAATATTTTTTGCCAACATCAAGTTTATGAAGTAAAATTCATCATTTGATCAAGGGTTGATCATGATTCATCAAGGAAGTTTCAGATCATCAAGAATCAGGAGTTTCTAATTTAGGGTTTTCTAAGGAAAAGTCAATTGAACTTTGACCAGCCATAACTTTCACATGCTTCATCAAAAAATTCCCATCCAAAGCTCACTTTGAAGGAAATTTAATTCTCTACAACTTTGTGTCTCATAAGCCAAGCCTAAAAATGCTTCATTTAGAAGATATGAGCTAAAACATTATAGGTCATTTCAAAAGTCAACATCTTCCAAAGGGCATAATTTGAAAATGGTAAAATATATGGACATGAGACCAAAGAGGTTTGTTAAAGGACTCTTTAAGCTTTCCAAAATGTCCAATAACACCTTCATAGCCTTAAAATTGAGGGATTTATTCCTTGGCAAAGTTGGGAAATGTTTGAGGGGTATATTGAGCAAATGAGGTCTTAAAACCAAGTTTTTCCAAATGGGCTTGCAATTTTGTAATTCAATCTTTGCAATGACATCATACACGACCCAATACTTATTTTTTCATATTTTTATAATTTATTTTATATTTATTTGGATTTTATTCATTAAAATTCATTTTAAATCAAAATAAAATATAAAAATACAATTATTTGATTGGATCCTTCTTCTAGAAACTCTTAAAGGTCATTTAAAGTTGATTGAGAAGTTCCAATTTCGTGCTAAGGTATTATGGCATGAATATATTTGATTTTTTGACCAATTTGGCAAGGAGATTTCTTCACACTCAAGGCATCCAAAAAGCCCACAAATCCACCACTTTTCTGACCTAATTCATTCATTTATAAATACATGAAGTCAACCAAAGCATGAGGGACGAATTTTGCAGCCAAGAACATCACATTCAACTTCAAAAAAATCACACAAAAAGCTTGATTCGGTTTCAATCCTAGAGGCACTTTCAAGACAAAATAAAGGTGGCAAATCGTTCCTAGACCTTCATAGAGTGAATTGACATCATCACGTTACTCCATAACACTTCATATTGACAAATCCGATTCACACTTTTTCTCATATTTTTGATATTTCGTTCTTGATTATGCAAGCATCACTAATTTATTGTGTTTGTTGATTTGTGTTTAGTTGAAGCTTGTGATGAATTATGGGTGATTAAACTAAAGAAACCGTGGTTAATTCATAAAATGTCATTTTAGGGTTCATGACCTTCGAATTGGGGTTTCCTAATCCAATGACTATAAATGCATTCTAAAACCATAAATTAATTGAACAAACTGTTTGGATCATGTTTGTGTGATTAACTTGATGAAATTGTATCGTTTTGACATGATATGAGTTTTCGCAGGTTTTCCTATGAGTATAATTTCGCAGGAAAATTGGAAATAAAATTCGCAGGAAATTCCCCAAGTCTGGAGGTTGAAGATGACTGGCGCGAATTCTGGAATTTAAAATACGTTTTATTTTATAATCTTTCTTTTCTGTTTTATGTTTGAGTAGCATGAATGGCCTGGTGGTTTTGTTGTACGCGCATAGACATAAAGGATCAGGGTTCAAACCTGGGTGAGACCATTCTTTTTCTCATTTTTTTCAATTTTCAATATGTTTATTATATAATCACGTGTTGTTGTTTTGTTATCAGACGCGCCCCATGTGGCTTGGTAGTAAGGACTTTGTTTCATATGCATAAGGTTGAGGGTTCGAGTCCTGGACATAACATTTTTTTGTTTTCTCAAATATTTAAGAAGGTTTCATATATTATCATATGGTAGTCATTCAAGGACACCAATGCACACGCAGCTCAGTTGGTCATTCTCCTCTTCATCCAGGTTAAGGACCTGGGTTCAAATCCCAGGTCCATCTTTTGTGTTTTCTATTTTATTTTTTTCTTCTTTACTAACTTATTTAAATTATTTTCTAAATAAATAATTAACCATAATCAATTAATAATTAACATATAATTACAAGTAATTTAATCAAGTTTTATTTAGTTAATTTATACACTTAGATTATTTTCTTGAATAAATGGTAATAACTTTCATTTTTTTTATTAACTTATTTTCTTATGATAATTAACTTATAAATAAATAACCAAGCATTTTCTAATTAAAAATTTTAATATTGTATATCATTAATTATTTTTGTAAATTAATTTTATAATATTCTTTCATCATTTTTTTATAATAATTTCTAAATTGTTAAAAATTAATTAGGTTTATATTTTCTTACTATTTTTCTTATAACCTTATCTTTGTTATTAAATCAAACATTATTTTTTGTAAATAATTAAATTCTTTTTTTATTTTTTTATTTTTTATTATTAATAATTAATTAAATAACTTCTAAAAAAATATAACTTGTCTAATCTAAACTTTTCTTTTTAATTAAATGTTTTAATTTATTTTAACTTTACTATTTATTTTGCTTTATTATTATTATTATTATTATTGCATTATTATTATTGCTTATTTATCATTTTATTATATCTATTATATTTGCTATTATTATTATTATTTGTTTTTATCCGATTATTTTGTATCTGTCCATAAGCCTTGTAATAGTTTAGAATTTTCTTTTTGCTTTTTTAATATAAATTGTGTGGTTAGTAAATAGGGTGTGAACACATACTTGTATTTAAAATTAATTTAGATAATTAACTTTAAAAAGGATAAATATTTAAAAATAAACATTCACACACGTAAGTTGATCTTTGATCGCCATCTGCATTTCCTAGGGTATTCCTCTTGGTTGCCTTTTAATATGGCCAAGTCCCTCGAATATAGGGGTGTCTTAAGTAAAGTCCATTCACTTATAAAATCATCAAGTCCCTACAGATTTATAAGATCAAGTCCCTTCGAGGTTGCCTACGGAATAATGATCTTGTCCCTTCGAATAAATGATGATAGTCCCTATGAATTGCTAAAGACATCCATTAAGTTGCCTTCATTGACCATACGATGACCCTACGCCCGTCCCTTAAACACATCCAAGGTAATGACTACCTATTCCTTAATAATATGGATAGTATTACCATTGAAAGAACATATGAGAACATGAAAGACTTAATCTAGGGTAGGTACCTCCTAGTTACTTGCTCACATTTCAAAATACTTTTTACACCTCACTTTCAAAACATTTTCAAACAAGGCTTTGTATACATCTATACGAGGATCATTACAAAGTACTTAGAAAATTTCTAATCACACACTACACTCTTCAAAAACAATTTAAGTGAGATAAGTAACTAAGAGCCCATGGATAACCATGGATATAAAGGGTGCTAACACCTTCCCTTTGTATAACCTATCCCCCGAACTCAAGTCTTTTAAAATAGGTCTTTCCTATTCTTTTATGTCCTTTCCATTTGGATAAAATAAAAGTCGGTGGCGACTCTTGCTATCCGCAACATGACTAAAAGTCAGTTCTCCCACCGTGTTACAAGATGCTTCTTATAAGAATCTCTTTCAGCCTTAAGAGCAGAACTAGGAGGTTCCTCATCAGGAACACGTGTCTCTAAGACATACAACTTTTTGTCATGTTTGAGGACCATCCTCAGAAATTCGGTGCCAATCTAGAAAATTTGTCCCAGAGAAATTTTCCTTATCCAGGATTGTTCGCAAAATATTATTAGATGTGTTGTCTATCATGGTAATCTACATTAAAAGATGGTGGAGATATTAGTATCATTAAACATATTCAATTAGGCCTTTAATTAAATATGCCCCCACTATTTTACTCAAAACAAATGACCCTCATCATTTGATTCGGAATATCCCGTTGGAAGATTTTCTAGTGTATCGAGATCCATATTTTTCTTTGTTTTAAGTTAACGTTAGGCCGATTACACAAAACTCGGGTATTCGAGTAGGAACTCCTTCCAATTGTATTCAATACAATTCTCGAATATTTTTGTTGGGTGAATGACTCCTTATTCCAATCCATCATATGGATCATTCCCAACTCTTGCTTCTAAACGTATATAATGTTATTATATTTTGCTTAGTTAAGTTTGACCCATTATTTTAGAAATTGGATATTACATTTATTCCATCGCACCTTACTAATATAGAATATACACCTTGCATTGGGCGAAACCTACATAATTTGATACTAGTCTTGATGAATTCTAAAATTTGGAAACCAAAAACTTAATATTTAGTTTTGAGGGAATTTTAATTAATTTGATCTCACAACTTATTTATCATATAAATCATTCTTCACACATGCATCAACATACACGCATACATATCTATATAAACATACAAACATATGAAATAGTTATAACCCCTACCAAAATTGTTCTCCCAAGCCAATGAGATAACTAAGCTAAACCTAATAACGATCTTCACTTCTCCAAGCAAGATCTCCAAGGTTGACCTTCTTTGTTTTGTAGTCTTCATTTTCATCATAATAATACATTACATAAAAGAAACTCGTTTTACATACGAGGGAGTAAGATGAGAAAAGAAGTTACATTATGAGAATAGGAGAGAGGCACAACACGCAGGTTGTATTTATAAAATCCAAAATAAAGAAAATTAAACTAAGGCCATAACTGATCACCACAAGAAAAATAATAAACAAATTTTATTATTATAAATTTAAATCCTGTTAATTAAATAAATCAAATTAAATTTACGTCAAAATAATAATAAACCCTTTTATTATTACTGCACACATTATTGACGCAACCTTTGCGCCATCAAATGTCCATGACGCCCGTCACAACTCCATGACGATCGTCACAAGTCTACGAGGACCGTCACACATTCAGAATGCACAAAACTCATTGACGGTGCAACCCTTGTGTCGTCACTAATTTTAACGCAACAATCTCATACTATCAAACCACCATGATTAATAATTTCATATGATTGATCCGTATGTTATTGCTTCACCATACTAAAGTCAGATTCCAAAGCAGATAACCACATATCGCACAACTGGATGATAATCATTACTTGATTTGAATCGATGAAATAAAATAGTATGTCCAATATACCATCTTTGCATTAAAATTAATCATATCATATATGAATTAGATTGGTCATATATGTGTAACTTATGGACGATTGACATATCACTGCTTCACCATACAATGGTCGGATTTTGAAGCATAGTCAATATCAACCATCCAAACTGTACATAATTTGATGCCCAAAATTCAATATCCGGATTTGATTTAATTTTATGTGTTTTAATCCAATTAAAACAAAATTGATAGAAAGTAAACATTTACCAGATTCATGGTTTCATAAGTGGTTCTGATACCATTAAAAGGAAATTTGCGATAAAACACAGCGGAAAACAAAAATTCCCCTTTAGAGATCCTTACAAAAGGTCATGATCTGTGATAAAATATTTATCTCTTGTGGCGCTTGAAACCTTTCATTCTGATTTGATCACGAGTGTTGTACGATGAACAACGCCTTTACTCAGTCCACACGAACAACTTCCTTCAGTCATAGTGCTAGCTGGTTACGATTGAAGGTTTAGAGTGAAAGGAGAGGGAAAAGGAATACAACCAGGGTTTCAAAACAACAACATCTGAGCTTCTTCATAAGGGTTCTATTTATAGAACTACTTCTATGAGATTTAACCTAAAAGCCCAACTCAATTATAATAATAATAACTATTATTATTATTATAATAACATTTATTATAATAACCATAATTTTATAACTATTATAAAAATTAATAATAACTATTATTATTATATTTTATAACTGTAAAACTAATAATAACTATTATTATTATATTGTCACACCCCAAATTTTACCCCTAATCGCTCATATCATAATCATCGTTCATTTCATTTAGTAGAAATTCCAAAAATTTTACTTTGTTGCTTCTAACTCATTTTTCAAGTTTTTTAATTTAACTTTAATTTCTACCTCTAATTCTTGTTTCAATTTCTACTTCTTAGTTCTTAATTCATTCTTAAATTTTGAACTTAAATTTTATTTCCATTTCATTTGCAAAGTTTTTTTTATTATTTCTATTCTCAATTCCAATTTTATTTCCACTTTTATTTCTTCTTCCAAGTTTATATTATAAGTGTTTAATTTTAATTCCAATTTCTATTTCCAATTTCTATTCACAAGCTTCAAGTTCCAATTTAATTCCAAATTCCATTTTCAATTTTCAATATTTTAAAATCAAGTTCCAAGTCATGTTCAAGAATCATTTCCAATTTCAATTCAAGAATCAATTCCAATTTTAAAATTTCAAATTCAATCCCATGTCTATACTATCATACTCATGTTTCATTATTTCTTATAACTCATTCATAATGTTCAAACTTTGTTTTTTTAAGTCATTTATCATTCACATAATCACATAAAATTCATTCAATATTTCATAAAATCAAGTTCACAAATTTTTTCCACATTCACATCAGCATATGTTACAATTACATAGAAGAAGAATAAAAAAAAGAGAGAAAAATGCAGCACATAGCAGGACCACAAAGCAAAATTCAGCAGCATGCAGCCACCAACAACTCTGCTCCACCTCCCCACTATTGCTGCAGCATCCAGACCTTGTCCCCTTTCCTCCAACCCTTCACCTACAAGCAACAAGGACACAAAAATTCAGCAATAAGACAACACTGTTACAGCCACAAATCAGCCATATAAACACACTACTGTTACAACCCAAACAGCCATAAAAAACATACAAAAAATTCAGCATCAAACACTAAAAAAATTCAGCCCTCAAGACCAACTGTTACAGCCCCACAAACACAACCCAAACAGCCCTCAAAACACACAAAAATCACCCAAAAAACAGCCATAAAATCAGCCTCAAAACCAACCAAAAACAGCCTCAAAAATCTATCCAAAACAGCCATAATGACCCCAAAAACAGCCCCCAAATAATCCAAAAAACAAGCAAGCAAACCACACAACAGCAAGGGGGAGAGAAGAAGCTGCACGAAAAAAATAGAGGAAGGAGGGAGTGTACAAGTGGAGCTTACCGTTTGCGGATCCTTCACCCCGATAACGTTCGGGTCGGTAATATCTTTTTTCTCCTTCACCTCTTTTTCTGCATTTGTTCATAGATAGTTTTCTTTTTCAGTTTCATTCAAATCTGCATAACATAAAAAAAAAAAATATGAAATAAATACTCAAAACCAGAAAATTATTAAGGAATGAGAAGAAATCTGAATCTATTTCAAAAAATCTTCATAACCATTTTTCAGTAAACCCTCCATCAAACCCTTCAAGTCTTCCTTCAAGCTTCTCTTTCAACCTTCCGCCATTCCGCTTGAACCTTCACCAACCAAATCACAGAAGTCACAACCCCGCTTGAATCACAAAACAGACAAAAAAAAAGATAACGAATAGTGAGTACAAACACTGAACCTGAAGCCAAGCTGAGAGAGGTTTAGAAGCAAAACGCAGAACTCATATAACCTCACCTTCATCCTTTCAAAACTCCTTCAACATCACCATTACCATATCTTCATTTTCACAAAACACATACAATACTTTCCACACTCAGAACCGGAAAAAGAACCGAAGACTCCACACCGAACCCCCGTGAATCCGCCAGCCATCTCAACCCACCTCCAAAGAACAAAACTGATCCAGAAGCGAAAAATGAACAAGCCTAAAACCAGAAATCCGCGAACATCCCACCCACAAAGACACAAAGCTCGTAGCCGCCCTGTTTTTCATGCTCCCACCATAACAACCACCATCCCTTCAATAACACACATCCAAATCTCTTCACAATAATAACCACTACAACAAAACCCTTCTCAAACTGAATCTTTCAAACAACTTAACCTCATTCTCCTGTTATCGCATCACTAAAAAAATCATCCCTCACTTTCATCTCCTCAAACCAAAACTGAACCACCTTTGAACCTGCATCAATCAAAACCAAACCGTGACCACCATCACCATCCAATAAACCAATCCGGCCGCAAAATCCAGAAACGAAAATAACTTGCAAAGCGAAATCTAAAATGATGAATAGCACGAATGAGAGAAGAGAAAACCAGTTACCACCATAGCCCTTTTCGAATACCAAACAGCAGTGAACCACCCTTGAAAAACCACTAGCCGAAAAGCCTTCAAAAGCCAAACCCCTCTACCTTCCGCCAATCCGCCAATCCGCACCCCTGCTTCGACATAAACTTCATCAACAATAACAACAGAACACAGAGGCAAAGCCATTGATACTCCCCACCTGCAAAAAACAAACAAACAGAGCTGGTTGTGAAAATGCAGCAGCTTCACAAAACTTCACAAAAAACCGAAAACAGAACAAGCAGTGAGAATGAGCGAAGTCGAATCGAAACAAACTCATGTATTTCTTTTCCTTCTTTACTGAGCCACCATTTTTTCTTTCTCCTGCAAGAAGCCCCTTTTGCATAAACCACCCATCCTCAATCTAAACCATCACTACCAAAGAACCGTAAACAGCCAGCTATCACCATTGTCGAAACCATTCAAACCACCTCCATAGTTGTGACCTCAACCGTTTCACCGCACAACTCTTCACAAAAAAACTCAGCCGTGAAACCTCCTTCATCACCACCCCTTAAACTCACCAAAACTCACAAACTGTAAATGAAAACAGAACCACACGATCGCCGTGAAACAAACCTTACCCGAAATCAAACCAACCCGGAACCCTTCTGCGAATCTGAGATCATACCTCCACCACAAACCTCTGAGCCAACCCACGCCGCCGTGAAAACTAACCGAAGCCACCGCGAGTTACCGAGTGAAACAGAGAGAAATTAGTGAGAGAGAACACCACTGCGCCGGCCAAACACGGACCACTCCCTACCACCACCTTCAAGCCGCGAGTGGATCCAAAATCACCATTCCGCCGCGGACATCACCTAGCACCATCTCCTTCATCGCACGAATCACCACAACCAACACTGATTCAAACACCTCGTCGCCGCTCACGTCCGTAAATCGAATCACCAAAGCACCGCCGCTGAACATGATGAACACCGCCACGTTTTTCGGCGGAAATAGAACCTGAGACAGAGAGAAGTTGAGAAGCAGAGACCTGCGAGTGAACCGAGCGAATCAGAGAGTTGAGGGTGAGAGCCTGTGAGAGAGAGAGCCGAACGCAGTGAGGGAGGCGAAACCGAACTCTCCGCCGTGACTTAAGCGTGAGACCGTTAAGCCGCCGCCGTACCTCATTTTGAAAAGGGTAGGGTTCTTGAGCTGCGTTGTGTCTGTGAATTTGTTTCAGTTTTCATTTACCTTGTTCTTTTTTTTACATGCGCTGGTTTTGTTGCTATTTTCTTTTTTTGTTTTCTTTTTTTTTTTAATTATAAAGTTATATTTATTTATGTTTAGGGCTGCTAAGAAAACTTTAAATCCATTAATCTAATCCATTAATACATATCTTAACTGCTAAAATAAACTGGTATTTTACTCTTTTTTTAAAATTATTATTCCATCTTTATTTAATTATTCGTTTATTCATTTTTATATGGTTATTGTTGACTTTTTCTTATTATTTCAGTTTTTTGCTAGAAAAATATTTTTTGTATAAAAAAAAAAGATAGTTATTGATAACTTTTCTTATTATTTCAATTTTTTGCAAGAAAATATTTTTATATATAAAAAGGTTGTAATGAATTAATTGGTATTTATTCCATTTAGTAATCTTTTTAGGGGCCGATGATATGATAAAAAGTCACGATAAATCGTTTCCGATTAATCGTGACCAATATGAGGCCATTCATTTATTTATTTTTATTCTATTTATTTTACTCCATTTAATTTATTCTATTTCAATTTATTTCACTTTATTTGTTTTTAATTATTTATTTCTCGCACTCTTAGACCATATTAACTTCATTTCAAAAACAATAAATCCTTGGTCCAACGCCAAGTGAACTTCACATACACTTCACTCACACACGTAAGTCGGTTGTTTACGATCGCCATCTGCACATTCTTTACACTTCACAGCTTTTCAACTTAAGCAAATTGACGTACTACGCTTGTTTTCCACCCCCGCATTCTCGATCCATATATCGAGTCATAGCCCGGTTACCAAGCCCTTTTACTTTGCGTTGTCCATTTACTTTATTCATTCTTTTTTCGCAAGTAGCAGCCTATGCCTTAGACTTAGGAGCTTGCACCCTCATTTATGTTCTTTCGTTTTTACTTTTAAATCCAAAAGGGAAAGAACTCCTGCAGTTGACTCAATGTCATAGGAAGTTTAGCAATCCCTAGTTACCTTTTTGACCCTTAGCCATTAGGACCTTTTTATTTTACAACTTTTTGTGACTTTCCAAAAGTTACGTGAGTGTTTGCCATAACACTTACCTTCCCCCGCGAACCTTGAGCGTAACCAAGTGTTCGTTAATCCTTAGGAGAACTACGAGTGCTCTGATTCTACACCCGATACGTAGGCATCGATGCGATGTTGTGCGAGCACCATTAGAAATAAAACCTTAGGTTCCCATAATTTTAACAAGCAATAAATAACAAAAATACAAATGTTAACAAGAGGTTCCCGTAGGATACTGTGGATGCTTAGGATGCTAACACCTTCCCTAGGTATAATCAACCCCCGAACCTAGTTTCTCCTCATTTAGGGTTTTTACGATCTTTTTCCCTTTTCCCTTTGGATTAAATTAAAGTCGGTGTTGAACATAAAAGTTTTGCGATTCAAGCTCACTCAATAGCTTGGTATCCGATTCTCACCGAAACATATATCATATGGTACCTTACCATATTTCGTATTCCATTCAAGTGCATCGTACCTTACGATATGCCTTATTTATTCCACCACTTCTCTAATTGTCTTTATGTGTGTGTCCCTGTAGGATTTTGCGATGTTGGCCATTATATTTTATCATGTATTTAACATAATAAACAATGAATGATATCTAGCAACACATCACAGCTACCTAAGTCACAAAATTTTCATTTGATCTGACAAAACCTTTTGTGATAGTATTTGCGCATGCAATTACCCTTTTGCCCTTATGTCTATATTGAACACAAGGCATATACTGTGTCATCATTGTCCAGTTAAATATTGGTCCCTTAGACATTTATCTTGTTATGCAGGATGGGAAAACTCCATCTAGGCTACTCATGTCCCTCAGCATGCTTTGTGAGGTATCCATCGACTGTCTTTATGATCATCTAGTTACGAACAATGTTTGATCAGCAATAAAGTACTTGACTCTACATCTAGGGTCCATAGTAGTTTTAGGTCGAAGGGTGGTATACACCCCTATCACCATGAGAGTAACTTTTGACACTTTGCATAACATTCTATGTAGTACTCTCATAGTGGGTCAATCTAGTATAAATATTACTTCTAATATTCATACTCATGTCAAGACTTGATAACTCCTTATCCAAGATCCATGAGATGTGATCATCAATCTATATGATAGTCTTAATACTTTAAGGCTATCCCATTTCACATTAAATCTCGACTATGGATGCTTTAATAATAGTGTCCTTATGTTTAATAGAATCTCATGATTAAGTCACACTTAATATTTCATTAAACGAACTAGCTATTCTAGGGACTTTATCATTTTGTAAAAACAAACATAATAAAGAAATGCATTTTATTATTAATAAATAATTCGATACAAGTACCAAAATCATTGGCCTTTAGGGCTTACACCAACAATAGTGTGTAGGTTGAACTGATGGAGTAGGTTTGGTGAACTATGGTGTGTTACGACGGGTATGTATTCCTTATGTGATTGGGGGAATCGTTTACATGTGTGATTATTGGTATAGTTGTGTCATAGGTTTTTCTTTGTGATCGGGAGGATCGTGATATTGTATAATGTTTGTTATACATGTGTTGTATGCAAAATTTCCATGTTGTGTATCTTATGTTATCAGCAGGATCATGAAGATGTATAATGATTATTATACATGTGTTGTATGCATACTCATTGTCATGCATTAATGAGATTATTGTTGATTATTGTTAGAGATGAATCGTTGTCGGATGGGCGTATGCAATTCATCTGAACTCCGTTGTAGAGGGTTGGAGATAAATCATTGTCGGATGGGTGTATGGGATTTATCCGGATTCTTTTATGAACCTGGTTCGATTGAATGAACCATGGTGATTTGGTACCACATGCATTGTTTCATTGTTGATTAACCTTGCATTATTGATGTTGTTGAATCATAAATTATGTTGATAAGTGTTGTTGGGGATATGTGTTATTTATGTTAATTGTGTGAAATACTACTCCTTAACATGTATTATACACCATTAATTATTGAATGTAGTTCTCACCCCCTTTACTGTTTGTTGTTGTGTATGTGATTCTTTTGAAATCCAGATGATTCAGGTACCTGAGTATGCTTGGAGTACAAGTTGCTTGATCAAGTCTTAGGAGTCGCTCTGATACGTAACACGGGATTTTGGGGGAGGTTACCTTTTATGTATTCTTTAATTGGATTTTTTTACGTATCGTTAATTATACTAAAAAATTGTAAACCATATGATGATGTTGATATTTTGATGTTGTTGGCGGATGGTCGTGATTTGAATAAAATGGTTATTTTTCTGTTCTTTAATAAAGAAGTTTTTGTTGTTATAATTGATGATGTGGCATTCCACTTTGGATAAAAACTCTGATTTTATGAGTTATTTTGTTATTTTCTAAAATGGGAAAGTGGGGTGTTACATGATGTGCATCTACATGAAGCTTCTAATGGATTAAATTTTTTCCTTCTTTTTGATGATGTCAAAGAGGGAGAAGAAATTGAAAAGGAAAATGCATATATGTAGGGGGGACTATCAAGAACAATTCATAAATTAAGGGGGATTTATTCCATGTATGGTAGAAGAAAACGCAACAAGCTATGACTACAACATTTAAGGTTTCCATCATCAAAAAGGGGGAGTATGTGAGTGCTACCTACAAACATAACTAGTTTTGGTTTTGAACAATGTCAATTGGATTTTGTCAAACAAGGTAGTTAGAGTAGCGTTTTCTTGCATATTGGATAATGTCAACTCACATTTAGATGTTCACTTACTCTCTTAGCCTTAGGATGCATAAAATGAGTCGTTGAACATGTTAGAAAGGCCTTAGGATAATCATACACTAGATAAAATCATTTTTGTATGTCAAAAATAGTGCATAGGCCGACCTATACGACTACATGCCGACCTATGGAAGCTTTTGCTTCATTATAGGTCGGCACATGGATACTACAGGCTGGCTCCCACGCTCCAAGAACGAAGCCTGTAGCTTCTTCCTATAGGTTGTAATTCAGGTCGCCTCATAGATGGGCCTGAAGACCTTAATAGGCTGAATGTAACACCCTAATTTTCCCACTAAGATTTTGTTTTGCATTCGCATCACTTTGCATACAAACAAGATCACGCACTGGTTCCTTGGTCCTTTTTGGTTGCAGGTTTATGCCTCACAGGGAATTACTATTGCTTTTATGTTCCCTTTATTTGTTTTTGTTTACTAACCTTTAGTTAAAATCCAAAAATATATATTTTTTCTTTTATTAACATTTTTCAGGGGAAGAACATGTCAAAAATATCAAAAATAGCAGTCCCACAACTCGAATGAATTTCACTGATAAAAAGTCGAAGTTGATCTGCAAACAATTCAAATTTATCTGAACAAGGATTCCTCAAGTTTCAATTGATATATTCAAGGAATTACAAGGTTCATGTGTTTATTTACATGCCTTCTTTGACGCACAAAATAATCGAGCCGAAACAATAATCATGCTATAAAAAAAACAAGAATTCAAATTTTGACTTGGTTAATCAATTAACCTGGTAAAAGTTTTTAAACTTTTGTTTGATTTTAGCATCATATCAGCCCTTGATATCACTTGTAAGATTCTAGACCACATCATTTTTATTCGCCTACATCACTTTGATCATATCCCACCATATACCTTCACTAATCACCACTCTTTTATGAACTTCCCTCCAATTTTAATCCCAAGCCTAATTTTGATTGTCCAAGCCTAATTCCATTCTACCAAATTCCCAAGCCTAAATTCTTAAAATAAAGGAATTATTTCATTAATTTCTCAAGCTTTAGATTGTTTAACATAGACATAAATGTGTACGTACTTCGGAATAAAAATCCAATTGGATACTTGCACTTTCATGGACCGGGCCTAAATTGGTCGCGCCACCCTAATGTTGGTTAATCATTTGCATTATATCCACGACTTTTTAAGTTTGATGCATAGTTTCTTTGGGTATCCCAATCTTCTTTCAAGTCTTCAACGAATTTGGGTCTAATTGCATCAGTTAATCACTATAGTATAAGATACTAAGCGGAATCGGTTGCCTTCTTGGTTTTTGCACTAAGTGCTTTCTTACTCTTTTGGTTGTGGATGATTAAGTTCACCATACCATTATTATGCATATATTATTATTACTATTACTATATTACTATTAATTACTTCTTGCACCTTATCCTCTTTAATTTCCTTCTTGCACCTTTATCTTCTTTATTATGCTTTATCATCCATTATCATGTCTATGTTTATGTCATTATATCTTTGTGCTTTTCTTTTTCTTTTGTCCTTTGAACACAATAAAATATTAATAAAGGATTAAACCTCTAAAAAAGTTGTGATCATGATCTTGGACTATGGCTACTATCCTTTGCATTAGAATTGGAGTTTTGGACTTAGATCCTAGTACACCTTCCCTTTGATTTGATCATCATGGAGTTGCTACTTTAGCCTTTATTTGGCCATTTGCTAGATTATGCTTATAAGGATGGAACTCTTGTGCGTATGCTTGAAAGTATCATCAAGTTGGTTAGATCTTTCCTCCTCTATCTCTTTTCTTTTATTTTTAGGATAGCCTCTTCATCTCCTCCCCTTCTTCAATTTTCAAAATTTCCTCTCTTTTTCAAAGGATTCTTGTTTTAAAAACTTCACCATTTTAATAATTCAGACCTTGACTTTTTTCAAGTGGATTTTACTTCTTCTTTTCTTTTAATAATTGTCAATGTATTTAATCATTTTGACTTCGATTCAAAAAAATAAAAAGAACCAAACTCATTCAAGTTGTTTTGTGCCTTTGTGCACCTTTTTTTTTTCTTTGCAAGTTTAGACTATGAGTCATTTTTTTAGTCGGATGCAAGTCTCTCAATCTCCATGGTTGTAGTTTGATGTAATTGAGTCTCTTGTCATTCATGGGGTTTAGTGGCATACTCGTCAATTTTATTGTGAGACTATCCAATTAAAATTACAAATTGTCTTCACTTCTTAAAATCAATCAAAACAAACCAATATTCACTATTTGTACCACGAAGTATGGGGTTTTGATCTTACATTGCACTTTGTGGGTACATAGGCATGAGGTGGTAAACCTCTCTAAAAAAACATTAAAAATTAATTCATTTCTCATCCCCTCACTCTCATTTAACAAACCATTTTCAAACCAAAAGAAAAAATATTTCAAAGGGCTCACGTGGAGTACCACATACATTTTGGGTGCTAATACCTTCCCATTTTGTAACCAACCCCCTTACACTTTCTCTGTTTGTTTCTTTAGCTTGTTGCTTTTAGATTCATTTTAGGATTTATTCGCTTTTTTTTCCTTTTCCTTTTGGAATAAAATAAAAGCGTGGTGGTGACTCTGTTTACCTTGAGTTAAGTTAATTAATCGGTTACACTCCCGATTTTTACCGTTACATCGACTTATGCATGTTAAAATTCTAAAATTCATTTTTTTCCTATTTTTCTTGCATTCTCTTTACCTATACACATAAACACATAAACACACACGCACACACACACACACACACACACACACACACACACACACACACACACACACACATATATATATATATATATATATATATATATATATATATATATATATATATATATATTCACACATGTATCGCTCCCGGGATTTTCATCCTAGTACAAACGCGAAAGTGGCGCAGAAAAAGAAGAAGATTCAACAACCAGGCATTTTATCCCAAGGAAAGGGAAAGGTAATTCTGTATAAACCAGGGGAGAAGGAAAAAATAAGGTCTTGTTAACCAGAGAACAGTTAAGGGAGTCGGTTACGTGAAGGGAATGTATTAGCACCCCTTCGCGTTCATCATACTCGACGGGATCCACGTTTGCTTGCACTGCTCAAAGGGTATAAACATCTGCTTCATTTGCTACTAAACTAGAAAGAAAAAGAATGGGAAAATGTAGGGAAAAGAAAAAATTGTGCTTGAATGGATCCTACCCTACTGCCTATGTATCTCATCGAGAATGAGAATCAGAGTTGACGTAGTTCCCCAAACTAGGGATGAAATTTATTTTTTTATGATGGCGTTGCCAAAGTTCTAACTCAGGTGTTGCAAGCTCGCTGAATCGAGTGTGTTACCATCTTGTTATTGAACTGAAGAGACAAGTCAAAAGCGTTCACAAAGGAGCATGTGGTGAGAAGAGAAGACGTGTTGTCTATTAATTGTTTTTTAGAAGAAGTGTTTTGATTGTTTTTTTCCATCATATGGACAACACTAAAGACTATGATATAAGAGCGAATACTTTACAAGGTCGCTCCTAGTGGAACATTTGCAAAGAATTCTAGAAGAGTGAAGGAGACCTTCACTAATCATTTCCTATATAGATTAAGGCTCGTGGTACACTATGCATACTCTTATTATTAAGTGTTTTTTGCTTTTCTTTGAAGAGAGAGAAGAGACTAAAAAGGAGATAAAAGGTCAAACATCTAAGGGAGACTAAGATCAACCCTATGTTATCATGCTTGTAGATCCTAAGGATTAAGTATGGTATTCTAATCCTAAAAGAAAAGATAAGAACAAGTTCTAACTCACTTCAAAGATTGAAGATGAGATAAAAACTCAAAGGGAATAAAGATAAATGATATGTCAAAGAAGCATAAAATGCTTGTCGCAATCACACTTAGAGAAAACATAAAAGAGGAAGGAAGAAGGTAGAATGTGGATGCACATCCACAATCATCATAGTTACCATTATTCCCTTAAAAGGTTAGTAAAATCAATGATTTATGAAATAAAAAATGATAAAAAAAAGACAATTAAGCATCAAACATCTCCTAAAGTGATTAGGGTTTTAACTAGACATAAACCTAAAGCTAAGGGTACCTAAAGGTTAGATAAATTCCTAAGTCAGCAGCTACTTCATCGTTTCAGCACACAATCAATTATCTCATGCAAATGGAATTCAAACAGCTTATTACAGCTACCTAACAACAAAGTAGCAGGTATAAAAAGTGCAAAAATAGGGCATCGTAGCATACATTTTACATGTACTATTCAAAAATGCAGCAGTGAATGTCTCTCCCAAAGATTTGCATCCCGGTGCAGACGCGAACGGTCGGCGAAAAGAGAAAGTGAAGATGAATTGAATAGAGTCGCCAGCTAGGCATTTTTATCCCGAAGGAAAGGTAATGCTGCATAAACCTGGAAAGAGATGGATAAGACGGTTGCGAACCAGAGAAACTGAGAAAGGGGGTTGGTTACAACCTGGGAAGGTATTAGCACCCAGATTGTCCGTCGTACTCGACGGGATCCACGCTTACAAGATTTTGTTTAAAGGGGTAGTGTATGTGTTATCTGTGTACAAAAGCTAAGGTAAGAAATATACAGGTGTCAGTGCAAAAAGGTGAATTTTTCAAGAACTGAGGCTTAGAAAAGAATGTTGAAAGAGGGGGAATGACAAAAAGACTTTTGTTCGATAACTGTTAAGTTATGCCTACGTATCCTCTCGTGTAATGAGGAAGTCAGAACACCGTAGTTCGACTCAGAGAGACTAAAAAATAAATTGACTGTGAACTGCTTGCTTGTTTATGCTCAAGTGTATGACTCGTCTGGCTCGAGTGCTAACTGTCTTGCATTAGACGAAAGAAGCAAGTTCCCGTTTGTGAATGAGTGTGATGAGAAAAGAATCCCGAAGGAGACGATTATTGTTTGTTTATGTGTTTTTAGTCTTTGTTATTGCTTTTGGTGTTTTGCATAAGTTAATGAGCTTAAGCCTAAACCAATGGGGCTTGTAAACTCATTATATCCTCCCTGATTAGGGATAATAAGCCTACTTAAGTGTGAGATAAGCATCTCAACTTAATTACCATGATGATGTAGGATTAAGATCATTAGCCCATTTGTGATTAATTAGATGTTTTTTTTGGGTTTTTGTTTAGTGTTAAGTAATGAGTTTAATCTCTAATCACAGATTAGTGAACTCATTACACCATCCTAATAGAAGGATAATAGATGAGAACACTTAAGCTGAGGAAGATACCTCAACTTAATCCATGGTTAGATACTAAATTCATTATATAACAAGCCTTTATTAAATGGATTTTAATTAAAGGGTGTAACACCCTAAATTTGCCCTCTGGTTTTCTGGCTTTTCGTTTTGCATTCATACGCATTTTGCATCAGGTCATATCATTTGCATAAGCTCCTAAGACATGGGATCGTATTTTCTGAGGAATTAGGGTTTATTTCCCTGATAAGGATTTCAAGTCTGGAAACTATTCACAGGTTCATTTGGCCCGTCATCAGGGTTTTCTTCATCATCAAATTACAAGGCTATTCATCTTCTTAGCATCTCTTGTTGTATTTTGAATTCGTCAGGATATCCAACAATGGTTTGTATGGGGTTTAATTTCAAAATCAGAATCGTCATGATTCATCAGTTCAATTATGTTCCTCTATGGATTTATTTTTCAGAGACTCTTTCAAAGAAATTCAAGACTTATTTGGTCACAGCTTCAGAGGCTGGTTAATTAGAATGATTGTTGTTTCAAGTGCGAGTTATTAAACGATGCAAGAGTGGTTTCATTCACTTTAATCATAAGTTGTGGGAAGAAGTTCGAATATGGTTGTGGTTTAAATTCAATCAAGATACGTGTGGAGAGTACATTCAAGTTCATTCCGAGTTTTATTCCTGTTCAAGTTCATACCCATTTCCACGTTATATTCATCAAAATTCCATTAACCTTTTTATCTTATTTTTCACTATCCACGTTTTAGGATCCATTTCTTTACCATTATCCAAATTAAATCTAATATCAATAACCAAAACCATTTATCCACTTTTATCCCTTTTATCCTTTTTACTAAATCCAAATCCCATTTGTCGATAAACATATTTTTCTATCCATTTTTCCATCCATTTAAATCACATGTATTAACCATATTCACTCTTTTATTCATTTCAATTATTAAGCCCATAGGCCCATTTATTTTTCTTCTTATTATTTCATTCTCTTCATTTTCTATAATGTCATCCACTTGCCCATAGGCACATGTATTAACCATATTCACTCTTTTATTCATTTCAATTATTAAGCCCATAGGCCCATTTATTTTTCTTCTTATTATTTCATTCACTTCATTTTCTATAATGTCATCCACTTGCCAGCATATTCCATCACACAATTCAGTTTTTTTAAACAAGTAATACACTTAATGCAAGGCCACTACCAATTCCACTACACGATTCCGTACACCAATACACCAGCACACACTCACTGCCAGCGCACAATTTCGTAGCACAACTTTTTTCTCTCCACACAACGTACAACCATCACACATAACAACAAACAGTAACGTGACTCCCTGCAATGTTTGCACTCACAACATATGCACGACAACAAATTCGTATACCGCTCACAACGGATCAAATTTGTTCATTGCAAAAATTCCGTAAAAACTCTCAAAAACTCCCTACAAGTGACACTGATAAACCACCAAACAATGAACAAAATCTAACACTTTTTTTCAGACCACAACTTTGTTTTCAACATATCCTTCCATCATCAATTCATCTCCTTGGACAAAACCACACCTCTCATTTTGTAGAACGACGAACCGAAATCACTACCATTCTCATACCTCTTACAAACGCATCAACACTCTTCAGCAACAAAACTCACAGACCTCCTTCATCGCTACCCTTCACCTGCAAAACAAAAACCAACACAGACCTTCCTTCAAATCACACTCTGCCATGCCTTCACTCACCCTCAACCTCACCATATTCAAACCGAAATACAGAAAAAATAGAAGAATGAGATGAAACAGATTTGAGCAAAGCAAACTTCTTCATACCACCCTCCCTCATCGCTAACATCAAGCAACACACATTCATACTTCTTCCTAAAATCCAAACACAAACTTTCAAAAACTCCATTAAAACCCTTCCTTCCACCTTCATCGAACAAAATCCGCAACCACCGAACCAACAACATAAGCACAACCAAACAAAACAAATCGCATAGCATAAAACGCCGTGAAAACTCACCGTGAATCAAACCAATCTTCACGCCACCTTTTGCTTCGACGCAAAACATCACTCCACCACCTCTTCACAAACCTCACATCAACAACCAAAACCCGTATTTCGTCAACGCTCAAAAGCGATAAAAACGCAAAACCGAAGTTGTCGCGAGCAACTCTTCTTCTCCACATCGCAACAAACTTTGTTCTTATCACCGCCACCCACAACTTTCAACCATCACCACAAATCGCACATCCAACCTTCCTCAAACCATCGACCTTCACCAAAAACAATCAACAACACAAAACACAAATCAGAGATAGAAGAAGATGAAGCAGAGAATGAGGATTCGCGAGAAACAACAGCCTTAGCTTGAGAAGAGATCACGCGTCGCGAACTTTTTCCTCTTCGATTGGTGACGCGGCTCTGATGAGAGAGCGAATCCGACGCCGACCTGAGATGAAATTGGAGAGGTAGATCGAACCGAAGCAACGAGCGAAGAGTGAATCGGAGTCGCTATTTGACGGCACTGAAAGAACGACGAAGCTTGTTTCGTTTTTTCACGACGGAGAATGAAGGAGAAGAAATCTCAGTCTTGTTTTGTTGGTGGCGGTGACGTGATGTTTTGTCCTGCGATTTGATTTTGGAGAAGAAGGGAGATGTGTAGTGATTTGAAACAGGATTGTTGTTGTGGATGCTGGGCTAAGCCCATTCGTCGATTTTCTCATCACCATCACCATATCTGCAGCCTACCCCATTTTCCTTGCTGTTTTATTTTATTTTAATTTTTTTAGAAGCATATGTTGATGTTGGGATTTAAGAGTCCATGTATTTGAATTGTTGAATTGCTGATCATCACCATCCTTTCGTGCGCCTCCCCTGGTTGTTTCTATTTTATTATTTATTCTCATCATTTAATATTTGTTTTAATTAATTGTTAATGTATAATTTTCATACTTGTTATAAGTTTAGATTAGAAATTAATTTTAATTTTGTCTTTATTTTGCTAGCTTTGATTTTAATTTTTATAGTTGTGTTTTAATTTTAACTATTAATTTTAATATACTTAGTTTTTAATTAATTTGATTTAATATAATTTTATTTGACTCTGGTTCTAGTTTGGTTTGATGCTTTGTAGGATCATTGTTCGATTTTGATGACGAAGGTTGCAACTTGATGATGATCTTGAGACCAATTATTTTCATAATCTTGTTCGGACTAATGAAGATCTCTGGATGAAATTTTCACTTAGGCTTTGATATCGTACAGATTGACTTCTTGGTTTTAATTATGGTTCCCTTTTGTTGGTCATCTTGGATGATGGTGCTTATACTCGATACATTGATAATTGACAATTATGCTCGACTGTTGAATCTGTTCTGGACTTGATATTATTTCCTGAGTTTCTCTCGCGCGTATTGAAGAGGCAACAGAGCTTCTCCGTTAGGTACCACTGAGACCTGTTTTTACCTTTAGCATGCCGTTGCATCTGGAAGTCCTACTGGTGTAGGCTCTGTTTGTGCATTGTTCGATTACTTCATACTGCATTTCTTCTCTCCTTATTTCTTGTTCATCTCAACTTCTTCCTCATCTTCTTTTATTCTTTCTTAACTTGAGGTGTGCTTAGGCCACCATGGTTCTTCTTCTTCCTCCTCCTTCTTCTTTCATTCTTCTTTAGGACAGTTTAAACCACACTAACCTAGGCTCATCCATGCATGTTAACATTAGAATTTATTAGTCCCCCCTTTAGTTATTTTACCTTTGCTCCTTTGGTTTCTCCTCTTCTCATCTTAAAACAAAACCTAAGAAACACTTAATAAGGATTGAAGTGGTCTCCTGTGCAATAGCTTTATTCCTTGGGGCACTTGTAGTCTTCCCATCTTGGGATAGTACAAGCTTGTCTATCATGATGCACAAGTCTGATCATGAGACCATCTTCATCAAGAAAATATTAAAACACACTTCTTCACAAAAATTACAAAACACTTAATAAATTCAATGAGTTAGTGAGTTTAGGCCCTAATCTCTGGAACCAAGTTTTGGGGATCTTCTCCTTACTTGAGTGTGCTTGTTCTATTATTCCATCTTGGAATGTAGTAGCAAGTACACATTCCATGGAAAAGAGCTTGAGTTCACTTCCTTGTGACACACTCATAAAAAGCTTCTAAAAAACACTGAACAAACAATAAACGTCTATCCTTCGGGAATTATTTTCTCACCTCATTCGCTCCATCTGCGAACTTGCTCCTACTTGTCATTTTGCAAGACGGTAACGCACTCATCGTCCGAGCCTGCAACACCTAACATTGACATAGGCAGTTCAAGCCTTAATTCACAAGCAATCCTTTCCACCCCTAGTTAGGGGAACTACAGCGACTCTGATCCTCATGTCTAGTGAGGTACGTAGGCAGCGGGGTAGGGCCCGTTCGAGCACAATCTTTATTTTCCCTACATTTTTCCTTTTCATTTCTTTTTCAGTCCCCTTTTCTTTTCTTTTATCCAGTTCAGTTCCTTTTCTTCGCAGCAGCTTTCATTTCTTCACCCTTTGAAACAAATTTCTTTGCAAGCGTGGATCCCGTCGGGTACGGCGGACGATCTGGGTGCTAATACCTTCCCAGGTCGTAACCGACTCCCGAACTCAGTCTCTTTGGTTCGCAGGACCCGTGTCCTTCCTATTCTTTCTTCTGGTTTGTGCAACATTGCCATTCCCATTCCTTCGGGATAAAAATGCCTGGCTGGCGACTCTACCATTTTCCGCGCCACTTTCGCGTTTGTACCAGGATGGAAATCCGGGGAGCGACAAAAGGGTGAGATTAAGAAGTGGATTTTAAGTTTGTAAGACAACTTGGGGGGACTTGTCCATTAAACACTAGGGTTAGTCCCTCTTAACCATAAGGAAGAGATAGAACCCTAATGTAAGGCCCAAGTTACAAGATAAAGTCTTGGTGATTATTAATGCGATTTGATTAAGAGGTTTAAACAAATTAAAGGTTTAACACTTAAGATTAAAGTTATACACTCCATCCTAAGAGAAGGATGCAGGCATAACCCTAATTCAAAGTCCTAAAGCTTTAAGAGTTTAGTCTCTGATTGTTGAGATGAGAAGAGACACTCAAGGAGACTCAAAGGTAAAAGTCTAAGGGGAACTATATATCACCCTAAAATTTATCATGCTTGGATATCCTATGGTTTGTTAGGCTTAAGAGAGAAGATCTTCAAGGCCACCAATGGAAGAAAGCAGATGAAAAGAGAAGGAAGGAGAAAAATAAGTTACTTACTTCCTGAAGAAGATAAGTAACTTAAAGGAAGAAAGTGAGAAAGATGGAACATAAGTGAATTAGATTCACTTAAAAGACATGTTAAAATGCATATGGATGAGATAAAGAATAAGTGGGAAGTGAAGGCAAATCCACCTCCCATAACTTACTAAAAGTTCCTGAAAATGTTAGTATGAATGCATAAGATGTAAAGCACAAAGAAATGAATGGAAATGAGATTCAAAGACCAAAGTCAGAAGTGATTATGCAATGCAAATGGCATATGAGATTATGCAATGTCATATAATGTGCATATGAATGATCATACAAAGATGGGATGTCAAGAAAGCATGCTTGGAAGCTTGAAAACATATGGATGTTTATGAAATGAAATGAACCCAAGACATGAAAAATGAATGAAGAAATGATCAAGCAATGTTTTAACATGTCCTAAGATGTCTAAGATGACATATGAATGCTTGAAATGTCATGGCAAGTTCATGTGATGATGAGTATGCAAGGTGGATGTAAATGAACATGAGAAATTAGGGTTTTATGAACATATGAGATGAAAATGGGAAAAACAGAAGCATACAACATGATAAAAAAATTGAAATCAAGCTCAAAAAAACCCTAAACCTATACAAGTTCAAACCCCAAAGGAGAAGGTCAGAAGCTAAACCTATTGAAAGTTATGATTTTTCTAAGTTTGCTAGGGTTTTTGGGTGATTCTCAAAAGAAAATGCAAAGTAATTTGAATATGCAAGATAAATTCATGAGGAAAATAACCTAGAAACTACATGCAATATGTGATACAATGCAAAAAGAATCAAGTTCAAACTCTTCATGGTTACGCAAAAATGATTTTTTTAAAGTTAGGGCTAAAAAATGTGATTTTAAAGAACCCTAATTCAAAGAAAATTGAGAAATTATGATCAAACCTAAAAAGAAATTTGTATGAAGAGTTTGAAAATGTTTCTAAATGTATTGGAAAGGTTCATGATTTTTTTGGTGATTTTTAGAAACCTAAATGCATTTTTAATTAATTAAAATACTTTAATTAATTAAAAATAACATTTAAATATTTTAAAAATACTTTTTATAAGCAAAAAATAAAATAAAAATCATTTTTTAGGAGAAAAATATTTAAAACCAGAATGCAAAGTTTCATATTTTTTGAAAGTGTTTTGGTATTTTTTATAAATTACACAAAAGAAATGAAAAGAAAATAAAATAAAATGAATTAAAATTGAATAAAAAAGAAATTCAGCGCATCCAATGGTTGAGATTTGAATGAAAAAGGTGGGAATTGACTGGCACGTTATCCAATGGTCCACATTCAAACTGAATAATTTATTTTAATTAAATTAATTAATCAGGATTAAACTTAAGTGATCTAATCTGAGCCGTACGCGCGCTAACCCTAATCCTGATCCAAAGGCCAGGAATAAATCTGGGCAACTAAACCTAATTAGGGCTCTAATGATTTTCAGGTGACCGGAGTTCCGGTCATCTTCTCCGGCCACTCAAAATCTCAACTTCTTCCCTAGGTCAAATTAAAAGCTCTAAAGCTCCAGAAATGATCTATTACCCTCCCTAAACAAGAATCCATCATCATATAACATTTATATTTCATCAAAAGCAAGAATCGAATCAAACAAGATTTTCGGGCAAACTTTCAGAACAACCATACATGCTCATTTCTCAATCATTTTCAAAACTAAACATATCAGAGTGATCTAGAGAACATACATAATCATTCTAAAACTTAAAAGAAGGTTTTTGGAAAATTTGTTCTTGTAGGTATACCTGAGTTGAAGTTTTTCAGTTTGGAGCTTTATGATCTTCTCTCTTGTGTAAAAACACTCCAATGACCCCCCTTGTGCTTCTGAAAGGCTTAGAACAAGTTTGTTTTGGCTGGTTTGAGATGTTTGGTTCTGATAACTCAGAAATCGTGTTTTTGATTTGGGAGGTTTCAGGCCATTTTGAGGGTTGCTTTGTGTTCTATGAGTGATTTGAAGATAATTGGTGAAGTTTGTTTTGAAGTTTGATGGCTGTCTGTTTTTTCGAAGAAGGGAAGGTTTTGGCAATTTTTGTCAATTCTCATCCCTCCAATGTTTCAGGCTTCAATGTGTTATGAAATGAGCTCCTTAGGGTTTGCATAAGAGGTTGTGATTGGTCAGAGAGTGGGTGGTGGCTCAGTTTGATTGGTATGGGAGGAAATGCAAAAATGTCAACTTATGTGTACTTGAGGTATGGGTCAATGCAGCAGGGGATTCTGAGCATAGATTGCCTCAACATGCTTCATGGAGAGCCCTTAGATCATTAGAATGCAGCTGGAAGGCTTAGATGAAGAGATAGCAAGCTTTATGCAACTTTCCCTCTTTGACATTTCTTATGAATCAAGCCATGAAAATGCCAAATTATTGGGCCAATTCTGATGTTTAGAAGTTTCTTTGACATGTTATTACATAATTGAGCACATTAGAGGTCACTTAGAAGCTTGAAATGCCAATATGCAAAAATCCCTCTTTGACATGAACTTGAAAATTATGTGATTTTTGCCAACTTTGAAAGGCCATATATTAAGTTCTAGGAAGGATCAAGACATGTTCTTGTACATTTTGAAAAGGGAAAGACCTAATCTACAACTTTCATGTCCAAGAATTTTTTATTTGAAGCATTTTTGGTCATGAAAGAGGAGGTTGAAAATCTTTCCCAAAATGGAAAGTTTCCATTACAAGTCATTTCCAAAAATGGCAAGTTTGCAATTGGCTCAAAATTCTTTAATCTTGTGAACTTCCCACCACTTCTAAGATCAAATAAAGATCATAGAACTTCAATTTGATGAAAATGATCCTTTGGTTCCCTTGTTGGGGGCCTCAGATGCCCTGATTTTGACTTATCTTGCTCAAGAAGTTACCCAATGATCAAATGACTTCCACAATGAATTTCTTCATCAAACTTGGTACACATGATCCTTATAACATATTAAGAACATTAGAAACAAGAGTTACCAAAAAAATTGGAGTTATGGCCTCTGAAACCAAAACCCTAATTTTGGTCATCTGTGTAGTGAAAACCCTAGCTCTGCTTCCATGCCTTTGCCAATTCTTTGTCATTTTGACTTTCATGAACTTTGGGGAGCATATTATGATCATGGAACACACATGGACCCTCTTGGAAAGCTTTAAAACCATTGGGATGGCTCAGATTGATTCTTGGATTGCTCAGATCACAAACCCTAGATGCAGATGAAAATGGAACTATGCATTGAGACAAATATGCAATATGAGATGGAATGCTTATGTTAAAACAAAAATGAAAGATCACAGGCCATGGTGTGAGAAAGAGTGAGGGCAAATTTGGGGTGTTTATAGTGAAATTCATGCAAAAACTAAGTCATTTAACATGTAAATACATGAGTAAATACATGGATATACATCAAATAACAACATCAAAGAGTGCAACGTGATTAATATGAACTTGGATATGTGAAAATGCAAACATTTCAATCACTTTGCCTAAATGGATTTTCACAAACAAAAGGATAATGTATATTTTCAAAAATGAACATTTAATGCAAACAAAGAACCACACAATGTGAACATGCGTAACCATGCATTCTAACTAATGCAAACATTAATACCAAAATGAAAACATAGAGCAAACATGCAATAAAGAATGTTCACACCTACATGAACCATGCACCTTTATCAAGAAATATGTGACTTTTTCGATTATGCATATGAGTATCCAAAACATGCATTATACATGAAAGTAATGCAAAACAGAAATCCATTACTATCATGCCATCAATTAGGTTCAAACATGGGAGCAACATCCACAACGCACCATGAGCACAAATACACAATTATGCCAACAATCGAAAATGAACAACACGCATGTTGAAAGATGTCGAATATACATGAACCTGCACCAAAATAGTTTCTAAAAACTTCCTAAAATCATATCCTAAAGATCCATGATGATTGGAGGGGGAATGGATAACAAAAATGCAAGAAAGTGCAAGAATTTTTCATTCTAGTTCAGTGGTAATCGGTTACCCACCTGGGAGTAACTGTTTACTTAGTTCAAAAAAGCAGCTTTTTACGCAGAATTACATTGAGTAACCGATTACCGTCCTAGGATTTACCAGTTACTCTGGGACCAGAATAAAAAAATTCAGCATTTTTAAGGAAAATTCAGTAGAAGCTTATTCAAATAAGTTCCTAATGTAATGCCTATCAATTGAACTCGAAATTTACACCTAAATGCACTAATTCAACACCAATTGGAATTCAAAACACATCAAGATCCTAAAACCTAATGATCCAATTAATCAACGCATCAAAAATCAACGAAAGGAGATGAACACACGTGTCAAGAGAATTTGAAATAACTTAAAACATAAGTGATTATGAGTTTCACCAACCTACAAATATGAGGTTTGCTTTGGTAATTATTGCAAAGGGAGATCAACACGCTATTGATGAGAAATCCATAGATCTGAAGCTCTTCCGCGAGAATACTCAAAATAAATGAGATTTGACGAAAACCTCGAGGAACTCTTCCAAGATGTGAATTCAACACCAAAATAGTAGCAAATCCTTCATTAATCAATGAAATCAATGCAATGATGGAGGTTTAGCTTCAAATTCTTCAAGTTTCAATTCAAAACTTGAAGAATTTTGGAAGATGAAGCTTTGTGTGTGGTTTTGGAAAATGGGAGAAAAGTGAGAGTGATGAGAAAAAAAATGTGAAAAATGAATTATTGATGTGAGGTTTGGAGCAAAAAGTGCTTATGTACCTCTTAGGTTTGGAATATGCTTTTACTTAGGAGTGATATTAGGATCTTAGCTTAGGAGTGAGGTTTGGAAATATGGTTAGGAGTTGGTTATGAAAACTTCTAGAACCTTCCCTTGGATAGTGGGGGATTATTCTAGAATATTCCCTTGGGAAAGCTAGAATGAAGTGCAAAATTGAAGTGAAAAAGTGAAAAATCCCTCTATGTAAAAAATTGACCTTTTTTTTTGTAAAGTTGCATGTGGTAATCGGTTACTCCCAGGGTGGTAACTAGTTACTTATTTCAACATTTGAATTTTTCCCTCTTTTCATTGTTTTGGTGGGAAATCTTGGATATCCGACTTCGATCATTTGTTTTGAGCTTATTTTCCTTTTGGGACATGAGAATTGACATTATCACTGAATAACCCTTGATCACATGCCATATGCTTCAGCCGATGATGTATGCTTTATTTTTATTATTTTTATTATGATTTAAAGACAATGCAATGTATGAAAGGTGTAAACACCCCAAATTTGCCCTCACCCATTCACACCATGGCTTTTGATCTTTTCATATGCATAAATTCAATCATACCATCTCATACCATTCTCATGTTGTATTTTTTGCTTCACTGCATTAGTTCTAAGTCATCTACATCTAGGGTTTGTGATCTGAGCAATCCAAGAGCTATTTGAGCCACTCCAAAGGCCATCAATCACTTAAAAGGGGTCCATGTATGTTCAAGCATCATATTGTATCCTCACAAGGTCAATAAAGTCAAAGAATCACAAGAACTGAGAAAGGCATGGAAGCAGAGCCAGGTTTAACTGCACAGATGACCTAGAATTAGGGTTTTGGTTTCAAAAGCCATAACTCCAAATTTTTTGGTCATTCTTGTTTATATTGGTCTCTATATGTCATAAGGATAATGCATATCAATTTTCATGAAGAAATTCCATAGGGAAGGCATCTGATCAAGAGTTGACTTCTTGAGCAAGTCAGTGTAAAATCAGGGCATCTGAGGCCCCCAATGACCCAACCAAAGGGTGTTCTTCATCATTTTGAATGTTTATGATCTTTATTTGATCATAGAAGATGTTAGAAGTTCACAAAATTGAAGAATTTCAAGCCATTTGCAAAGTTGCCTTTTTGGGAAATTGACTTGTAATGGAAACTTGCCATTTTGGGAAAGTTTTTCAACCCTTTCTTTTTGATTCAAAAATGCTTCAAATGAGAAAACTTTGGTCATGAAAGTTGTAGAACGGATCATTCCCTTTTCAAAAAGTACAAGAACTCATTCTAATTCATTTTGGATCAAAAGATATGGGTTGTCAAAGTTGAGGAAAATCACATAATTTCAAGTTTTGCACCAAAGAGGCAAAATTGCAAAACCTCTTGCCCAGACAAAATGTGACTTCAAAGTGACTTCTAACCTTTGCACAAACATGAACCATGACCTAAAAATCAGATTGCACCAAAGAACCTCCCATTTTCATGACTTATGCTTCAAGTAATCACAAAAGGGCCAAAAGATCACAAAGTTGCAAAACATCTCACAAACCCTAATCCACTTGCTAATTGGCCTCAAGACTGATTCCATGGCTCTCCTCAATCCTTGCTGCACAGGACACCCCTTTGTACTTGGCCTGCCATTGACCCATACCTCTCTTACACAAAACATTGACTTTATGCAAAATGGCCCATACCAATCAAGCTAGGCCACACCAACTCCTGTGACCTATCCAAGTGTGATACATGTACCAAATGAGACTCAACACATAGCACACACAAGCCTGAAACATCTCATAAGCCATAGTTTCAAGATTTCACCTCTTATGCACTTTCCTTCGAAACTCATCACACAAGCATCAAACATCAAAACAAACTTCATAGGATCACTCAACATGTTCCCCTGATCATTCCCCAACCCTCATTTGTCCCTGAAACCACCTCAATCAGAAACACGATTCTCACCCCTCTCTGAGCAGAACTTCATCAATCTCACAACCCAGCCAAAATAAACTCCATACAAGCTTTGCAAACTCCTCAGGAGGTTCATTGGGTTCATTTTGAAGCAAGGTGTAAACACCCCAATTTTCCCTCAACCATTCACACCATGGCTTGTGATCTCTTCATATGCATAAACTCAATCATAACATCTCATACCGCATTTTTGATTCACTGCATTGGTTCAAAGTCATCTGCATCTAGGGCTTGTGATTTGAGCAATCCAAGAGCTTCTTGAGCCACTCCAAAGGTCATCAATCATTTCAAAGGGGTCCATGTATGTTCAAGCATCATATTATATCCCCACAAAGTCAAGGAAGTCAAAGAATCACAAGAACTGAGGATGGCATGGAAGCAGAGCCAAGTTTAACTACACAGATGACCTAGAAT
The DNA here is from genome assembly GCA_963966055.1 of Lathyrus aphaca. Taxonomy (NCBI): domain Eukaryota; kingdom Viridiplantae; phylum Streptophyta; class Magnoliopsida; order Fabales; family Fabaceae; genus Lathyrus; species Lathyrus aphaca. The sequence continues at coordinate 172,341,882 of OZ014523.1, forward strand.
TAGGGTTTTTGTTTCAAAGGCCATAACTCCAAATTTTTTGGTCATTCTTGTTTCTATTGGTCTCTATATGGTATAGGGATCATACATATCAATTTTCATGAAGAAATTCCATGGGGAAGTCATCTGATCAATAGTTGACTTCTTGAGCAAGTCAGTGTAAAATCAGGGCATCTGAGGCCCCCAATGACCCAACCAAAGGGTGTTCTTCATCATTTTGATTGTGTATGATCTTTATTTGATCATAAAAGATGTTGGAAGTTCACAAAATTGAAGAATTTCAAGCCATTTGCAAAGTTGACTTTTTGGGAAAATGACTTGTAATGGAAACTTGCCATTTTGGGAAACTTTTTCAAGCCTTTCTTTTTGATTCAAAAATGCCTCAAATGAGAAAACTTTGGTCATGAAAGTTGTAGAATGGATCATTCCCTTTTCAAAAAGTACAAGAACTCATTCTAATTCATTTTGGATCAAAAGTTATGGCTTGTCAAAGTTGGGAAAAATCACATAATTTCAAGTTATGTACCAAAGAGGCATTTTGCAAAATGATATGATCAAGCATTCCAAAGACTTCAAATGTGCACAAACTTATTACAACATACTCACATGACCTCTAAAGATCAGAATTGGCCCAAGAATATTGCATTTTGGTGCCTTGAACTTCATGAATTTCCAAAGGGGGCAAACATGTACCAACTTGCAAAAACTCATGAAGCCATGCCTCTACTTGTTACAGCTCATAGAATCTGATCCATATGAACTCCATGATCTCTGCTGAACTCAACCATTCCCCTATCACAACCTCACACTTTCCCATACCTCAAGTACACCTAGACTTGACTTTTTGCAAAAACCCCCATACCAATCCCATAGTGCCACACCAACTCCTCTGACCTCTCTAGTTGTGATAAGTGGACCAAATGCAGCATAACACACCACACACACAAGCCTGAAAGAGATCATAAGCCATAGTTATCAAAAATCCTCCAACTTGCAAAACCATTCGAATCTCTCAGCTCACTCAACCATTCTTCAAACAAACTTCACAAAACATCTCAGCATACTCCCCTGATCATTTCCCTGCCCTCATTCATCCCTGAAACCTCCTCAAACTGAAACACGATTTCTCTCCCTCACTGAACAGAACTTGATCAATCTCACAAATCAGCCACTTCCCAATCAAACTAGACCTCAAAGCATCTTCAGGAGGTCCATTGGAGAAGCTTTGAAGCAAGGAGGCAGCCTGAAAGCCCCAAACTGAAAGCTTCACTTCAGGTAGCTTCGAAATTTATTTTTTCCAGAAACCTTGTTTTAAGTTACTAAAATGATCTACATGTTTCCCTGAATGCAATGAGCTTTGAATTTTTGAAAATGATGCAGAAATGAGGATGTATGATCTGTCTGAAACTTTTCCCGTAAATTTGATTTTTGTTTGTTCATCATGATTCATGAAAAAGAAATGAGTTTTGTTGCTGGATTGTTGTTTAGGATGTTTAGTTGAGTTGATCTGGAGATTTTGGCATGATTTAGTGAGGTTTTGAGAGAGATAGGTTGGAGGTCTCGCCGGAGAAGACGACCGGAAGTCTTCTCCGGCCACCTGAAACTCATTAACCCTAATCTGTGCAATTAATGAACTTTGAATGTGGACCCTTGATTCTGTGGACTTTGGTTGACTTGCGCGCAAACGTGTGGCCAGGATCTCATCATTATGCCCTAATCCTAATTTATTAATTTAATTAATCAGGTTTAATTAAAATCCACTCAGTTTGAATTTCAACCCTTAGATCTGGCGCCAGTCAATTCCCGCGCCCTAGGTTCAAATCTCAGCCACTGGATCTGTGGACTTTCATTTATTTTCATTTTAATTCATTTTCTTTTGATTTATTTTGCACGAATTAATTAAAATAGCAAAAAATGTTTAAAAATTATGAAAATTTTTGTCAAGGTTTTCATTATTTTTCAGAACACAAAAATATTTTTATTTTTATTTTTTTGCATTAAAAATTATTTTTAAATCATTTAAATGTTTATTTTTAATTAATTAATGAAAATTAATTAATTAAAAATACATTTAGGTATTTAAAAATCACAAAAAATTCACATAGCATTTAGAAACATTTAGAAACATTGTCCAACTCTCAAACCAAATTTCTTTTTTGATCTTGATGCCTTTTGATAATTTTCTTTGGATTTAATTTCATTTCAAGGCATTATTTTGTTTCAAACTTCAAAAATTCATTTCTGCCTAACCATTGAGAGTTGGACAAAGATTCTTCTTGCATTGCATCTTGTATAGCATGTAGTTTATAGGATAAAATTGGTTTGAATTGATCTTGCATTTTCAATTTGTTTTGCATTTTTCTTGGCAAGGCACCTTAAAACCCTAGCAATCTTAGGAAATTCATAACTTACAGTAGGTTAAGAGTTGGATCCCCTCCTTTGGGCAGTGAGTTTGTGTAGGTTTAGGGTTCCTTTGATTGCATTTTCAAATTTTTATCATGTCATTTGCTTCTGGTTTTGGATTTTGCTTTGTGTGTTGATCATAAACCCTAATTTGTGCCTTCCTTTGCATCCATTTCTCATTTGCTCGCATCCATTGTCTTGCCATGACATTTTGTGCATTCTTTTGATTCATAACACATCTTAGGACATATTAGAATCATGTGTGATCATTGCATCTTTCATTTGCCATGTTATATGTCCATTGCATTTCATAACTTTTCATGAACATCCATGGTTCAATGCATGCTTCATTTACATCCTTATGTTTGATTGATCGTTCTCATCTCTTGTCATGTGTTTGTATCCTCTCTTAGCATAATTGACATCATACTTATGCTTCTGGTTTTGGTTTGCATCATGACATTGCATCTCATTTGCATTGCATTTCATTTCTTTACTAACTTTTCAGGTGGTAAGTTGTATTGAGAAGTGAATTTGCCTTCACTTCTCACAATCTCTTGTCATCTCTCTTATGCATCATGGCTGCATTTTGGTATGTGTATTGTATTGAGCTTGCTCACTCTTGTTCATCTTACCTTCTTTCTTCAGGCAACTTGTCTTCTTAAGTGAAGCAAGTTGTCTTTCTTCATTCTGCTTCTTTCTCCTTTTCATCTTGTTCCTCCTTGGTGGCCTTTGAAGATTCTTTTTCTCTTAAACTTCACAAACCCTAGGATCCCCAAGTATGATAACAATTAGGGTTTTGATTAGTCCCCCATTTAGCTTTTACATTTGTGTCTCTTTGAGTCTTCTCTTCTCATCTCCTAATCAGGGACTAAACCCTAAAGGCTTTAAGGCTTTGTGATTAAGCTTATGCCTGCATCCTTCTATTAGGATGGAGTGCATAACTTTAATCCTAAGTGTTAAACCCTTAATGTGTTTAACTCCTTTAATCAATCCACTTAATAATCATCAAGACATCAAGCTTGTAACTTGGGCCTTGCATTAGGGTTCTAATTCTTCCTTAATTGGTTAAGAAGGACTAACCCTAGTGTTAATGGACAAGTCCTCCTCAAGTTGTCTTACAAACTATAAAATTCATTTCTTCATCTTATCATTAACTAAATCCATTTAATAAAGGCTTTGTTTTTTCATGAGGTTAATCCCTAATCTTGGATTAAGTTGAGGAGCTTTCCTCAGCTTAAATGTTCTCATCTATTATCCTTCTATTAGGATGGTGTAATGAGTCCATTAAATCCTCGATTATGGCTTAATCTCATTACTTAACACTAAAAAAAAACAACAAAAACATCTAAATAATCACAAGTAGGTTAATGATCTTAATCCTACACCATGGTGATTAAGTGTGAGATACTGACTTCACACTTAAGGTATTCTCATTACCCCTAATCATAGGGAGGATGTGATGAGTTTACTAAATCCATTGGTTTAGGCTTAAGCTTATTTTCTTATGACAAGTTTCCAAAAGCAATAAAAGACTGAAAACACAAAAACAAACAACAATCGTCTCCTCCGGGATTCTTTTCTCATCTCATTCACTCACAAACGAGAACTTGCTTCTTCCATCTAATGCAAGACAGTTTGCACCTAAGCCAGACAGGTCATACACTTGAGCATAGACAAGTAAGCAATTCACAAGTCAATTTATCTTTCAGTCTCTTTGAGTCGAACTACGGTGTTCTGACTTCCTCATTGCACGAGGGGATACGTAGGCATAACTTAACAGTTATCGAACAAAAGTCTCTGTATATTCCCTCCTCTTCCAGAATTATTCTTTAAAGCCTCATAGTTTTGAGCATTTCACTCCTTGTTCTTGCACTGACACTCCTCTTATACACTCCACATTTCTTTTACACTGACACTTGCATTCTTTCCAACTTTGATACACAAATTGCACTGACACTACCCCTTTAAAACACAAATCTTTTAAGCGTGGATCCCATCGAGTACGACGGACAATCTGGGTGCTAATACCTTCCCAGGTTGTAACCAACCCCCTTTCTCAGTCTCTCTGGTTCGCAACCGTCTTATCCATATCTTTCTAGGTCTATGCAGCATTACCTTTCCTCCGGGATAAAAATGCCTAGCTGGCGACTCTTTTCTTTTCTCTTGAGTTCACCCCTTGTGTGTTCTCATTCCCTCTTTCGCCGACCGTTCGTGTCTGTACCCCTTTCTGACCTGAGGTGTCATCTGGTGGGAGCGACACAAGGAAGCAGCCAAAAAGCTCCTGGATTGAAAGCTCCATCTCAGGTAGCCATGTGAAAATATTTTTCCAGAACTCTTGTTTTAAGTTTCTAAATGATAAAGCATGCTCCACTGATCACACTGAACTTTGAAATTTTGAAAATGGTGTAGAAATGAGTTTGTATTGATTGACTGAAATTTCTGCCATTTTTGTTCTTCCTTTCGAATCTTGAGTTTGAGTGAGAATAAATTTGTTTTGAGAGTGGATTTGGACTCAGGGAGGTGAGAGGAGTTAATCTGGAGCTTTAGAGCTCCAGAAATAACCTAGGGAAGAAGTTAGCAATTTTCAGGTGAGGGGGTCACCGGAGAAGACGACCGGAGCTCTTCTCCGGTGACCTGAAAGTCATTAATGTGTAATTAGGGTTAGGGCTCCAGGTTTGAATATAGGCCATTGGATGATGTTTCCCGCGCGCGTTTGTTAGGTCAGGATCATGTCATTAGTTATTAATTAGGATTAATTTAATTAATTAATCAGGATTTAGGAAGTTTGAACTTGGGCCGTAGGATTGCGTGCCAAGTTAATGAATCCAAGCCCAGATTGCATCCTGGCTCTCCATTGTGCATACTTTCATTTATTCTAATTTTTATTTCATTTTCTTTTCATTTAATTTGCACGAATTATTTAAAATAGTAAAAAGCATTTAAAAATTATGAAAATTTTTGTCAAAGATTTCATTAATTTTTAAAACCAAAAATATTTTTATTTTTATTTTTTGCATAAACAATTATTTTTAAATCATTTAAATGTTTATTTTTAATTAATTAATGAAAATTAATTAATTAAAAATGCATTTAGGTATTTAAAAATCACCAAAAAATTCACATTGCATTTAGAAACATTTAGAAACATTATCAAACCCTCAAACCAAATTTCTTTTTTGATCTTGATGCATTTTGATCATTTTCATTGGAATTAATTTCATTTTTAGGCAATATTTTGGTTCAACCTTTGAAAAATCCTTTATGCCTAACCATTGAGAGTTTGATGATGGTTCTTCTTGCATTGCATTCTTCATGGCATGTAGTTTATAGAATAAAATTGGTTTGATTTGATCTTGCATTTTCAATTTGTTTTGCATTTTTCTTGATAAGGTACCTTAAAACCCTAGTAATCTTAGGAAATTCATAACTTTCACTAGGTTAAGAGTTGAGTCCCCTCCTTTGGGAAGTGAGCTTGTATAGGTTTAGGGTATCTTTGATTGCATTTTACATTTTTTTATCATGTCATTTGCTTCTGGTTTTGGATTTTTGCATTGCATGATGCATGTAACCCTAATTTGTGCTTTCCTTTGCATCCATCTTTCATTTGCTTGCATCCAACAACTTGCCATGACATTTTGTGCATCCACATGATTCATAATACATCTTAGTACATATTAGAATCATGTTTGATCATTGCATCTTTCATTTGCCATGTTGTATGTCCATTGCATTTCATAAACTTTTCTTGAACTTTCATGGTTCAAAGCATACCTCATTTGCATCCTTATGCTTGTTTGATCATTCTCATCTCTTGTCATGTGTTTGCATCATCTCTTAGCATCATTAACATCATATAATTTCTTCTGACTTTGGTTTGCATCATGACATTTCATCTCATTTGCATTGCATTTCATTTCTTTTGGCTAACTTTTCAGGTGGTAAGTTGTTTTGAGAAGTGAATTTGCCTTCACTTCTCACAATCTCTTCTCATCTCTCTTGAACCTTTGCTGCATTTTATCTTGTGTATTGGATTGAGCTTGCTCATTCATGTTCATCTTACTTTCTTTCTTCAAGCGACTTGTCTTCTTAAGTGAAGCAAGTTGTTTTGCTTCTTATTGCTTCTTCCTCCTTTCATCTGCTTCCTTCCTGATGGTTTCACTGAAGATCTTTCTCTCTTAAGCCTCATTAACCCTAGGAATGACCAAGCATGATAATAATTAGGGTTTGATTAGTCCCCCATTTAGTTTTACCTTTGTGTTATCTTTGATTCTTCTCTTCTCATCTCATAATCAGGGACTAAACCCTAAAGGCTTTAAGGCTTTGTGATTAAGCTTATGCCTGCATCCTTCTATTAGGATGGAGTGTATAACTTTAATCTTAAGTGTTAAACCCTTAATGTGTTTAAATCCTTTAATCAATCCACTTAATAATCATCAAGACATCAAGCTTGTAACTTGGGCCTTGCATTAGGGTTCTAATTCTTCCTTAATTGGTTAAGAAGGACTAACCCTAGTGTGAATGGACAAGTCCCCCTCAAGTTGTCTTACAAACCATAAAATCCACTTCTTAATCTTACCATTAAATAAAATCCACTTTAATAAAGGCTTTGTTTTGTCATGAGGTTAATCCCTAATCATGGATTAAGTTGAGGAGTCTTCCTCAGCTTAAATGTTCTCATCTATTATCCTTCTATTAGGATGGTGTAATGAGTCCATTAAATCCTTGATTATGGCTTAAACTCATTACTTAACACTAAACAAAAACAAAAAAAACATCTAAATAATTGCAAGTAGGTTAATGATCTTAATCCTACATCATGGTGATTAAGTGTGAGGTGTTTACTTCATACTTAAGGTATTCTCATTACCCCTAATACGAGGGAGGATGTGATGAGTTTACTAACCCTTGGTCTAGGCTCAAGCTCATTTTATTATTACAAACCTCAAAAAGCAATAAAAGATTGAAAACACAAAAACAAACAATAATCGTCTCCTCCGGGATTCTTTTCTTACTTCATTCACTCACAAACGAGAACTTGCTTCTTCCGTCTAATGCAAGACAGTTTGCACCTGAGCCAGACAGGTCATACACTTGAGCATAGGCAAGTAAGCAGTTCATCAGTCAATTTATTTTTCAGTCTCTTTGGGTCGAACTACGGTGTTCTGACTTCCTCATTGCACGAGAGGATACGTAGGCATAACTTAACAGTTATCAAACAAAAGTCTCTGTATATTCCCTTTCTTTCCAGCCTTATTCTTTAAGCCTCATGGTCTTGAGCATTTCATTCTTGTTCTTACACTGACACTTCACTTATACACTTCACATTTCTTTTACACTGACACTTGCATTCTTTCCAGCTTTGATACACAAATAGCACTGACACTACCCCTTTAAATCACAAATCTTTTAAGCGTGGATCCCGTCGAGTACGAAGGACAATCTGGGTGCTAATACCTTCCCAGGTTGTTACCAACCCCCTTTCTCAGTCTCTCTGGTTCGCAACCGTCTTATCCATCTTTTCCTAGGTTTATGCAGCATTACCTTTCCTTCGGGATAAAAATGCCTAGCTGGCGAATCTATTCATTCCTTCTCTGTCGCCGACCGTTCGCGTCTGTACTCCTTCTGACCAGGTGTCATTTTGGTGGGAGCGACAGCTTGGCGACTCTGCTGGGGACCCTTATACTGTAACCAGGGCTTCTGGTTCTTTTTGTGGGTTCCTCCTAGAGCTTGTTTGATTTGTGTTTACTGGGGTGTTATGTGCTAATTGTGTTTGTATATTTGCTTTATTTACTGCTTTATGTATAGTTATTTATTGCTTTCATTACAGCTTTATACATCATACTGTCATACTGTCATCTTGCTGGATCTGGTTTTTGTTTTGGTGGGTGGGGTTCTACTGAGAGTTTAAGGTCCTATACCTGGACCTGAGTGACACCTAGGCTAGAGTGGTTCATGTTCTTTCCCATTCCATTTCGGTCTGGTGCGGGAATATGAAACACGGTTCAGATGTGGGTTTCTTCTTGAGAACTCTATGCTACGGATTTCCTGTAGTGCTAGGGCTATCTGGGAAGCCTGCTAAGTCTGGATGACCTTTATTATAACCTTCAGAAACTGAGGTGAATTAGAGGAGGATCTTTTATGGTTATTGTAAACACTGTACCTCCGGGTTAGAAGTGTTTACACTTCTCATAACTGATCCAAGTCTGAGGATCCTTGTTTTAGAACACCACCTGTGAGGGGGTTGGGCTGTTTACAGGTTTGCAGGTACCCTTGGCCACATCATATCCTGTTACTTTTTGGTTTAAGAGTACCTCACTTTGGACAGTTCTTGTGATTTAAACCATGGACATGTGACTCTTTATTTGAGTCCCCCTACCTTGGTTACTGGATTTCTGAACCTCCATCTGGACTTCTTGAACATACATGGACTTATATCAAGACAGTTAATCAGATCCAGCTTGATCACAAACCCTTGCATATCATTTGCATACTCATCATTTGCATCATTTAACATTTGTTTATTTGTTTTTCAGGGTATCCACATTACATCTGGCCTGGTTTTGACCCCTTCATCTGCATAGGCCTCTATTTCATCAGGTATCTGCTTCAGCCATCTTCATCAGTTGCCTGCTTCAGCTACTTTCATCACCAGCACTAGCCTATCAGTGGCTCATCTCCAGTACCAGTCTTGATCTTCATCAGCACTTGTCTTCAGCTCTTCATCAACACTCATGTCTGCACCCAGGAAGAGCAACATATCATATCATTTCTTTGAGCCTGTGCTGACTGGTATTAGGCAGGTCCAGGCACTTATTACTCCAGACCACATCCCATTATTCAGAGAGCATTATGGAGGCATCCTTGATATGGTTATGGACCTGGACCCTTCTCATAGGAGTATGATCCACACATGCCTACAGTTTTATGACCCTCCTTTGAGATGCTTCACATTCCAAAAATTTCAGCTAGGACCTCTGCTGGAGGAGTTTTCATCATTGATTGGAGTACCTGTCAGGGGTGGTGTCCCCTTCAACCCAGAGATGACTTCTCCCAGCAATGGAGAGGTGGCAAAAGCACTGTACCTGGAGCCTATTTTGATTGAGCAGAACATGACAACAAAGGCTGGGATCCATGGTTTGCACTTAGACTTCTTGATTTCTCAGGCCATCCTGAAGGCCTCCTTGGGAGAATGGAGGGCAGTTTGTGCATTGTTAGCCCTCAGCATATATGGGGTTATACTGTTTGCAGATGAGCCCAAATTTATCAGCAAGAATGCCATTCATCTTTTCCTTCTGAGGAACCCAGTACCCACCTTGCTGGGAGATTTCTATTATTCCATTCATCAGAGGAATGAGAAGCAAAGAGGAAAGTTGGTGAGATGCTGTGCTCCTCTATTTCACACCTGGCTGCTCAAACACTTACCTAGGACTGATGCCTTCCTGAATCCTCACCAACAGAAGAATTGGGCTAAGAGACTTATTGCTTTGACTTCAGATGACATCAGATGGTGCACCCAGAGCACCAAGGGCAAGGACATAATCACTAGCTGTGGGCAGTACCCAAATGTACCTCTAATAGGAGTGAAGGGTTGCATCAACTACAATCCTTTGTTGTTTAAGAGACAATTGGGCTATGCTTTGGTCCACCCTCCTAGAGTGCAAGATTTAGCTGAAACCCAGTATTGTGAGATAAAGCCTAATCTAGCTGTTGTTAGACAAGCATCCTGGGCTTGGGACAACATCCAGACCAAAGGGATGGCCATTCTTGGGAGGTGCAATAATGTGGCTTCAGCTAGTATTATGAATGGTCTCATGCTAGAGCTCAGATTACTGGAATGCCCTTCACTTTGGAGGACACACCTGGACCATCTATAGTACAGCCAGCAGCCACTGTCATCCTGGAAGAATTTGAGAAGCTGAAGGAAAGGAATGAGAATCTGTCTCAAGCTCTGAAGAAGACCCTCTGGGAGAGGAGTGATGGTCGTCTAGACATTGAGAGGTTGGAGAAGCTTAAGGTGGAACATCTGGCCAAGATTGAGAAAACAGAGGACTACATCAAGAAAGCAAGAGTTGGGGAGCAAATATTGAAGAATGCCTGTAAGGAGGCCAAGCATCAGAAGGCTAGGACTGATCTCTATCTGCAAGAAAGTCAAGCTAGGTGGGTCAGGATCACTGAAGCTCGTACTCAAGAAGATAAGAGAACTCAAGCCAGGATTGAGCAGTTAGAGGCCAATGAAAAGAAACAACAGGAAGCTTTGCTGGCAGCCCAGAAGGAGATTTTAGAGTTGAAGCTTAGGGCTGGTTTGAAGAGGTCAAAGGACCAGGACAGGCACAAGAAGCTGACCACTGCCATTGCCACCAGGAATCTCCTCATCAGAAACATCACAGAGCATCCAGCTGGTCCAGTGACCGAGGCTCTTCTGAAGGAGGTTAAGGAGGATGAGTTTGGATTAGATGTTTGACTTCTTTGCTTGTTGTTCATTTCCATTTCATGTACTTTTCTTTTTATGTTGTATTTTGACCCTTCAGGGGCATATGTTGTAAAAAACAAACTATGTATGATCCACCATTTGTAATGTATTTGTTAGTTTGTTTCAATGAGTTTCTTTTCTCAATCAACATCAATACATCTTCCTCGGGGTCTGGAAAGGTCAAAACCAAGAGCCAAGCCAGATACCTTGGAAAGCAAATAAGCATACTGCATTGCATGCTAACTTTTGTTTTGTTTTGTAGGTTTTTTTTTCGTCTTTATTTGTTTCTAACTCTGTTGTGGTTCAGGAATTATTGCTCGCCGCCGGGTGTTCCCTCTCAACCGTCCGCACCAGTATCCTACTCGCAACAACCTTCCTGGTATCCAAATGGATCAAGTACAGCAGGACCTGACAGAGGTCAGAACTGAGATGGCTAACAAAAGAGTGGAGATGAGAAACCAAATGGCTCAATTCATGACTGTAATGACTAACTTGGCCCAAAGTCAAGAGAGGTTAAGGGCATTGGTAGAAAGAAAAATCCCCGAGGAACCTCATCCTGGGACTGGAGGGACTAGTAACAATGAGGGAGGTCAGCCTCATGTTAACCCACCAGTATTTGGACCTCATATAGATCCGGAAGTCAACATCCCAAGGAATGTACCGGGCAATACTGCTGCAGGCAGGATCTTGCAATAAGATCCTCAAGAGGAGCAGTTTACTGTAATGGGAGCTGGGGATGAAGTCTATGATAGGAGGTTTGATGAAATTGCTGAGAAGTTGAGATCTCTGGAGTCTCAAAATTCCTTAGGCTTCGATGTAATGGACATGGGACTAGTGGATGGGGTAAGGATTACCCACAAGTTTAAACCCCCGTGCTTCGAGAAGTACAATGGAACTTCCTGTCCACGAACTCACTTACAATCCTTCCTAGGGAGACTTAAAGCATATACCATGGATGAAAAGCTGTGGATGTTTTATTTTGAAGACAGTTTGACTGGGGCTTCAAGAGAGTGGTATTCACACTTGACCAGAGCTACTATCAGATGCTGGAAGGACCTAGCTGAAGCTTTCATCAGACAGTACCAATACAATATGGACATGGCTCCTAACAGGACCCTCTTGATGGGAATGTCTCAATCCTCCAGGGAAAGCTTCAGGGAATATGCCCAAAGGTGGAGACAGCTTGCTGCTGCTGTCCAGCCACCCATGTCGGAAAGAGAAATGGCCGACATGTTTATGAATACTCTGCAAGGAACATATATTGATAGGCTAGCTGCCTTTTCGTCCACCAGTTTTGCTGACGTAGTTATAGCTGGGGAAAGGATTGAAAGCCTTTTGAAAATGGGTAAGATTTATGATAATGGTGCAAGTTCGTCCAGTAACCCCAGGAAACCTTTTGTGGGACCTCGAAGAACCAGTGAAACAAATGCCATTCACGCCAACAGGGGCAGACCTTAGTATGTCCACAGATCAATAGCTGTTGTCACTATTCCAGCTCCGATCCCTCAGCAACCAACATATCAACAACCACAACAACCGCATTATCAACAGCAAGTTCAGTATCCGCCACAAAGAACCTACAACAACAATAACAACAATCAACAACAAAGACCTTTTCAGCAAAGACCGTCACAGGCAAATAGGGTGATTGACCCTATCCCTATGCCTTATGCCACCTTATTGCCACAACTCCTGAAACTCAACTTGGTTGAGTTAAGAACATTGGCACCACCAGATCCCTCCAATCTCCCAAGGAATTATGATGTCAACGCCAGATGTGCTTTCCACTCCAATGCACCTGGCCACAATACGGAAAAATGCAGGGCCTTGCAAATGAAAGTCCAAGATCTGTTGGATTCTAAAGCCCTCAACTTTGCACCCCCCCCAAATGTCAACAAGATTCCTATGCCTCATCATGGAGGACCAAGGATCAATGCCATAGAGGAAGACAAGCACTCTACTTTGATCACCAGTGTTGCACAGATTTGGACACCTCTGGTCGAAATTAAAGCTCAGCTTCTAGAGTGCCAGGTGTTCCCCGGGTGTGAGCTCGGTTGTGGGTATTGCAACATTGCAGTCAACGGGTGTGATAATTTGAGAAGCGGCATAGATGGTCTTATCAAAGATGGCATACTTCAGATCTCAACAACAGCGCCTACAAATCCAGCAATTCCTTTGACGACAATTCCTGATTCTCCTACAATTGCAGCAACAATCATTCCTACTGATTCATCAATATCATCAACAATGGCTCCGTCCATCACTTCAACAAATCAAATGTCAACAACCCTTTCTTCTACAACATCAGCATCCATTTATTCAGCCGAATCTTCTACAACATCAACAGAAATTAATGAAGATATCTTAGCGGTCACCATCTACTATGACCCATCAAATGTTCCTCCAAACAACAACTTTCAACAACAAACAGTGGCACCTCCTGCCAGATCACCAGTCACCATTTACTACGATCCGCACACCATTTCAGTACCCTCCTCTGCCGCAGTCAGTCCAGTTACTATTACGGTACCTGGACCAATTCCATATGAAAGCAGTAATGCCATACCTTGGCATTATGGCTCTGATCTTTACTGCAACGGGGAGAAAATCACTTTGGATTCTTCAAACTCTTCTCCACAAATTGATAATGTTGGGAGAGGCGGAGGCTTCACCAGAAGCGGACGCCTTTTTGCCTCACAAGTACAAAGGCCTAATGCCTAAGCAGAAGCTGCTGCCAAAGCAAAGGGAAATAGTGTGGTATTTGAAGAGCCGACTATCAAGGAAACTCAGAAGACATCTTTTGAACAAGATGTAGACGAGTTTATGAGAATCATAAAGAGAAGTGATTACAAGGTGGTGGATCAGCTTCACCAAACTCCCTCAAAGATCTCCATATTATCACTGTTGATGTGTTCTGAAGCTCACAGGAATGCATTATTGAAAGTTCTGCACGCAGCATACGTGCCAGAGGAGATCACTGTTAATCAACTAGAAACTGTGGTGGCAAACGTCAACACCAGTCATGGACTGGGCTTTACCATTGCTGACTTAACAACTGTGGGACGTAACCACAACAAGGCTTTACACATCACTCTAGAATGCAAGGGTGCTGTTCTATCTCATGTGCTGGTGGACACGGGGTCATCACTCAATGTTCTACCAAAGAAAGCCTAAGTGAAGCTGGAGTATGATGGCTTGGCACTGCGTCCGAGTAATTTGGTGGTGAAAGCATTTGATGGCTCTAAAAGATCAGTACTTGGGGAGATTGATCTGCCTGTGATGATTGGCCCGCAGACTTTTAAGATTACCTTCTATGTGATGGACATTCAGCCGGCCTACAGCTGTTTGTTGGGTAGACCCTGGATCCACGCCACTGGCGCTGTTACGTCTACCCTTCACCAGAAGCTGAAATTCGAGTGGGAAGGCCAGGTCATCACCATCTGTGGGGAAGAAGACATCTTTGTTAGCCATCTGGCTACGTATAAGTATATTGAGATGGATGGAGAGATCCATGAAACCATGAGCCAGGGGTTTGAGGCCCTGAACATTAATGAAGCATCTGCTGTACTGGGAACTTCCATGACGTCTTATCAGCAAGCCAGGAAGGTTGTTGAAGAGGGTACTACCCAAGGCTGGGGCAAGCTGCTGCCCGTGGAAAAGAAAGAGGACAGATTTGGGTTAGGTTACAAACCAACTCAACAAGATCAATCAGAGGCTGCCAAGAAGCCCAATTTTGTCAGCGGGGGAATGCTCACCCCGGATGCAGTGAGCAACTTTGAAGACGAGGAGGAAAGCGACCGCAACCTGGAGAGCTGGATACGTCCAAGGATCCTGGGGAGCCAAGTCCTTAACTGGTCTTCCCAGGAAATTATAAGGGTTACTCCTGCAGAGTGATTATTATTTCCTGTATTTTTAAGCATGCATCAAGTCTTGCATCTTACCCAAGATGTCAAGACTCATTTTGTAATCGGGCCATCTTGTAATTTTTGTGCAAACAGATCAATCAATGAATATCGGACATCTTTTGCAAATGAGTCTTTTTCTTTTCCGATCACTGTTTTTCATTTTTCTTTTTGTACAAAAATAAAATGGCAATGTTTTCCAAAATGGTAACTTCATTTCACTTTTTTCTAAATAAGATTAAAATTGATCACTAAAATGAACAATCTAAACCCTTGCAGAGAGTGCCTTTCAGACTGCACCGACAACAACACTGCTATGACTTCGTATGACTTTGACAATCCAATCAATCAAGCTGATGAAAGGGTTGAAGAAGACTATAAGCTACCTGAAGAGCTATCCAGGTTGTTAAGGCAAGAGGAGAAGGTTATTACTCCTCATCAGGAGGAGATCGAAACGGTTAATCTTGGTACGGAAGAAGACGTAAAAGAAGTTAAGATCAGAGCCTGCTTACAAGATTCAGTAAACGAGCAACTGATTGACATGCTTCGGGAGTATGTGGATGTCTTTGCTTGGTCTTATCAGGATATGCCAGGGTTGGACACCGATATTGTCATGCACAAGCTGCCTTTAAAAGAAGACTGCCCACCGGTAAAACAGAAACTGCGCCGTACTCGCCCAGATATGGCAATGAAGATTAAAGAAGAGGTACAAAAGCAGTGGGACGCCGGTTTCCTTGCTATAACTAGCTATCCTCCGTGGGTTACTAATATTGTACCAGTGCCTAAGAAGGATGGAAAGGTGAGGATGTGTGTGGATTACCGGGATCTGAATAGAGCCAGCCCGAAAGATGATTTCCCTTTACCTCACATCGATGTATTGGTTGATAATACGACTCAGTTCTCGGTGTTCTCCTTCATGGACGGATTTTCAGGATACAATCAAATCAAGATGTCACCTGAAGACATGGAGAAGACAACTTTTATCACACCCTGGGGCACATTCTGTTACAAGGTGATGCCATTCGGACTGAAGAATGCTGGTGCAACTTATCAACGGGCTATGGTAACATTATTCCACGACATGATCCATAAAGAAATTGAATGTTATGTGAATGACATGATTGCCAAGTCCCTCACGGAAGAAGACCACCTGGTGAATCTGCTGAAGTTATTCAAGTGTCTGAGGAAGTACCAACTGAAGCTGAATCCCAACAAATGCACATTTGGGGTGCGATCCGGTAAGTTGCTGGGATTTATTGTAAGTGAAAAAGGGATTGAAGTTGACCCTGATAAAGTCAAAGCCATTCAAGAAATGCCTGCACCGAAGACCGAAAAAGAAGTTCGAGGGTTTCTAGGTAGATTGAACTACATTTCACGGTTCATATCTCACCTTACTGCAACCTATGAACCCTTGTTCAAGCTGTTAAGAAAAGAACAAATGGTCAGGTGGAACGAAGACTGCCAGAGGGCTTTTGACAAAATCAAGGAATACTTGCAAGAGCCTCCAATCCTTATGCCTCCAGTTGAGGGAAGACCTCTAATCATGTACTTGACAGTATTAGAAGAGTCAATGGGGTGTGTGCTGGGCCAGCATGACGAGTCTGGTCGAAAAGAGTATGCAATATACTACCTAAGCAAAAAGTTTACCGACTGTGAACAACGTTATTCACTGCTCGAGAAAACTTGCTGTGCTTTAGCGTGGGCTGCTCGCCGACTAAGGCAGTATATGTTGACCCACACTACCTTGTTGATTTCAAAAATGGATCCAGTTAAGTACATTTTTGAGAAGCCAGCACTTACCGGACGGGTTGCAAGATGGCAAATGATCCTCACAGAATATGACATTCAGTACACATCTCAGAAAGCCATCAAGGGCAGTGTACTGTCTGATTATCTCGCTGAGCAACCCATTGATGATTACCAGCCTATGAGATTTGACTTCCCTGATGAAGACATCATGTTCATAAAAGCAAAAGATCATGAAGAGCCTGTTCACACCGAAGGGCCTGACCCAGAAAAAGAATGGACTATGATGTTTGATGGGGCTGTTAATATGAATGGTCGTGGTGTTGGTGCAGTACTCATTACGCCTAAAGGAGTTTACATGCCTTTCTCGGCAAAGCTCACCTTTAACTGCACTAACAATGAAGCTGAATACGAAGCTTGTATTATGGGTCTTGAGGAAGCCATTGACCTCAGGATCAAGACTTTAACTGTATTCGGAGATTCAGCTCTGGTAATTAATCAAACCAACGGCAAATGGTACACCCACCAAGATTATCTGATACCTTACAGGGATTATACAAGAAGTTTATTGACTTTCTTCACAACAGTCAAGCTTGAGTATATCCCTCGAGATGAGAATCAGTTTGCGGATGCTCTTGCTACCATTTCATCCATGATCAAAGTTCAAGCTGCCAACTTTGTGCCTCGAATTTCAGTGTCCAGGCTTGACAGACCAACATATGTGTTCTCAGCAGATGTTGTCAAAGATGATAAGCCTTGGTTCCATGACATCAAATTCTTCTTGGAGGATCAAACATACCCACCTGGGGCATCTTCCAATGATAAGAAGACATTAAGAAGGCTAGCTGGTAGTTTCTTCCTGAATACTGATGGTTCCCTGTACAAGAGAAACTTTGATATGGTACTACTCAGATGCGTTGATAAGGCAGAAGAAGACTTGTTGATGCACGAGGTGCATAAAGGATCCTTTGGTACCCATGCTGGAGGGCATGCTATGACTAAAACATTGCTGAGATCAGGCTATTACTGGATCACAATGAATGCAGATTGTTGTGCCTATGCCAGAAAATGCCATAAATGCCAGATTTATGCAGATAAAGTACATGTGCCTCCCAATCCTTTGAATGTGATGTCTTCACCCTGGCCCTTTGCCATCTGGGGGATTGATATGATTGGCAAGATTGAACCGACTGCTTCAAACGGCCACAGATTCATCCTGGTTGCTATTGACTATTTTACCAAGTGGGTTGAAGTGGCTTCTTATGCGAATGTTACGAGGCAAGTGGTAGCCCGATTTCTGAAGAGAGACATCATCTGTCGGTATGGAGTACCCGAGCGAATCATTACTGATAATGGTTCCAACTTAAACAATAAAATGATGGCAGAGCTATGCCGGGACTTCAAGATCCAACACCACAATTCTTCTCCTTACAGGCCAAAGATGAATGGCGCTGTTGAAGCAGCTAATAAGAATATCAAGAAGATTGTGCAGAAGATGGTAGTCACCTACAAAGACTGGCATGAAATGCTACCATTTGCCTTGCATGGGTACCGAACGTCAATCAGAACATCCACCGGGGCAACATCGTATCAGCTTGTGTATGGTATGGAAGCGGTCCTACCTGTTGAAGTTGAATTACCCTCCCTGCGAGTACTAATGGATGTTAAGCTGAATGAAGCAGAATGGGTCCGGTCCCGATGCGAGCAACTGAATCTGATTGAATAGAAGAGGTTGGTTGCCATTTGTCATGGGCAGCTGTATCAGAAAAGAATGAAGAAAGCCTTCGATCAGAAAGTTAGGCTCCGAGAGTACCAAGTAGGAGATCTCGTGCTGAAGAGACTCCTCCCTCCTCATACAGACCACAGGGACAAGTGGACTCCGAACTATGAAGGGCCATTCGTAGTAAAGAAAGTTTTCTCCGGTGGAGCACTCATGCTCAGTACTATGGATGGTGAAGACTTTCTATCCCCTGTGAATTCAGATGCAGTTAAAAAATACTTCGCATAAAATGACCCGCTGGACATAAAAACAGAATGTAAGTCCAGGCAAAAATAGGGCATCCCGGCGAGTCAAAAACAGAATAAAAGACTCGGGCAAAAATAAGGGAAAATAAACAAAAAAAATGTACACCCGCTGAGTTGAAAAGCCGCATTGGACAACTCAGGAAAAAATGGGTATCCCGGTGGATCGAAAACCTGAAAGGGCGATCCACGCAAAATCAGGGAATAAGCGAACAACTGCATTCTGAATTCGTCTGTATCACTTACAACATGGCAAGCTCCGAAAGGTTCGAGCGTCAGTCAGAACCAGCCTTCTTCAGAAAGCAAGATGAGAAGAACGTCAATGTCATACGAGTCATAGCAAAAAAAGGAAGCTCCTTGAAGCGTCATCAACATTGCCAACATCTTTTGTTTCTCAATTTGTAACAATCTCCTCATTCCAGGGGATTTGTTTCTTTGACTGTATCTTGCCAATTCAGGGCACACGAATTAATAAAATCAGATTTTCAGTCACACATTGTCTCGTACTCTTTCATTTGCAAAAATGTCCGATGTCATTATTTTGTTAATCGCATAAATACAGATGCGTCTTTCCTAAACTACATGCTTGCAGGAAATATGTTTACTCCCGGGAGTGTCTAAACTCCTATGATGGAATCCAGTAAAGGATACCTCGGGATACTTGTGCGTTTCTCTGTCTTTTCAGGATTGCAGGTATTCAAAACGCAACATGGGGCATGGAAGCTTCTCCCCAATAGGCTGCCAAATCATTGTTTCCTCAGCACACTTTCCAAACAGTACCAGGGATGCTTTCTCCCTGTCAGAGTTGCCAGGCATCACTTCTCCAACACTTCCTTCAGAGTAGCACCAGAAGGTGTTCATATCCCCAGCTGAGTTGTCAAGTATCATCCTCAGCAGGATCCCCACAAAATCTCTAAGAAGATATTTTAGTGATCTTTCTTCTTCCCCAGCCAAATGCTAGACAGAGAACCGTCTCCCCACAGAGTTTCAACTTCTATCCAGAAAAGCAACACCTGAAGATCTCACAACAGAGTGACGAAAGCTTCTACAAACCCCAGTTGGGTCCCTCGTTACCAAGTTAGGCTTATCAATGACCTACTTCCCCATACAGAGTCATGAATGTCAGATCTACCAATGATCTCATCCCCAGCTGGGATATCCACTTCAAGCAGATCAGCCAGAGATCTTCACAGCAACGGGATCCGAATCCCGGATCGGTATCTTTACATAATCATAGCATTCGCATCATATTCTCCCCGCAGAGCGTAGCATTCCGTCTAATACGGAGCATTACGGCAAAAAATCAAACATATTGCATAATCATAAGCCATGTCCTGAATTAACACTTGTAAATACTGACAATCCATCAACGATATACAGAAATCTCCCCAGATTTCCCGGCAGAGAGCCAAGGCACTTTCCCTAAAGATACAGATACTTCTTGACACCCGTCCGTGTCATATCCCCAGTAGAAAGCCAAAGCGCCCTCTTTGCACTCACAGATACTTATACACAACTTCCTTGGTACACATACACTTGTTTATATTACACTTTTCTCTTTTTGACGCTCGTCCGTGTCACTCTCCCCAGCAAGTTAAACACTCGTCGGTACACCACTCATACTTGTTAC
The DNA here is from genome assembly GCA_963966055.1 of Lathyrus aphaca. Taxonomy (NCBI): domain Eukaryota; kingdom Viridiplantae; phylum Streptophyta; class Magnoliopsida; order Fabales; family Fabaceae; genus Lathyrus; species Lathyrus aphaca. The sequence goes on from OZ014523.1 coordinate 172,362,055, forward strand.
TCCTGTTTTACTCATACAGATACTCGTCCGTATCTTGTATACACCACTTATATCCCCTCAGATTCGACACTCGTCCGTGTTCTTTGTTAACCAGTTGGTACTCGTCCGTATCATCATCTCTGAACATGCGTCAGCGTTTATTTCTACTGATATTCGTCCGTATCATGGTCTTAAGGAGGCTCGTTCGCATCTTTAATCCATACACAATGTCAGATACTTTTACCTCTTTTTAGAGTTTAGACACCCGTCTGTGTCTATTATTCCCCAGAAGAGTCCCCGCAGAATCAATACTCGTCCGTGTTCTTTGTTAACTAGTTGATACTCGTCCGTATCATCATCTCCGAACATGTGTCAGCATTTGTTTCTACCTGATACCCTTCCGTATCATAGTCTTAAGAATGCTCGTCCGCATCTTTAGTCTATACACAGTACCCAAACGCTTATACCTCTCATTTCTTGGATGTAGACACTCGTCCGTGTTTACTTTTCCCCAGCGAAGTCCCCAACAAAACTTGTTAAACTATTTCCTTGTTATCTGACATTCGTCCTATGTCATGATACCTTTTCGGCAGCCGTACCCTGCCAGGTGATCGTCCTTCACCTTTTTGATGATCCTCCCTCATCACCCCTAGTGGAGTCTCTATTCATTAGAACTCCTTGTTATCTGACATTCGTCCTATGTCGTCATTTTTTAGCAGCCGTCCCCTGCTAGGTGATCGTCCTTCACCTCCTGATGATCGTCCTTCATCATTTTATCCGATGGCCGTCCCCATCGTTGATCTTGTTATCTGACATTCGTCCTATGTCATGATAAACCCCGAGAGCAGCCGTACCCTGCTAGGTGATCATCCTTCACCTCTTGATGATCGTCCTTCATCATGCTTATCCGATGGCTGTCCCCATTGTCGACCTTGTTACCCGACATTCGTCCTATGTCGTGGTACATTCGGCAGCCGTACCCTGCCCGGTGATCGTCCTTCACCTTAGATGACCGTCCCTCATCTTATCCCCAACAGAGCAGCCGTCCCCTGCTAGGTGATCGTCCTTCACCTTTGATGACCGTACCTCATCATTTTATTTCGTTTACCTATAATCCCCAGAGAGTCTTATATCTTTATTTGATGGCCTTCCCCATCATGATCTCTTATATCCCCAGCTTGTCGGTCGTCCCCGTCATTGCTTTACTTCCCGCATCATCCCCAGCGTGTCGGTCGTCCCCGCCGTTGTTTTATCCCCAGCAGTCGTCCTCTGCTCGGTGGTCGTCCTCCGTCGCCCGCACCTTATAAATATACTTTATTTTCTTTTACAATCTATATCCCTTTTCTTCTTCATTCTGTGAATGCAAATTTTGGACTGTCTTTGGTACTCAACCACATCTTATCTTGTTTGAATGATAAGCCTTCGCTTACATCCTGCACAGCTAACTCATGTTTGAATAGGGGCAGCTGTAAACACCCCAAATTTGCCCTCACCCATTCACACCATGGCTTGTGATCTTTTCATATGCATAAATTCAATCATAGCATCTCATACCATTCTCATGTTGCATTTTTTGCTTCACTGCATTAGTTCTAAGTCATCTGCATCTAGGGTTTGTGATCTGAGCAATCCAAGAGCTATTTGAGCCACTCCAAAGGTCATAAATCACTTCAAAGGGGTCCATGTATTTTCAAGCATCATATTGTATCCTCACAAGGTCAAGAAAGTCAAAGAATCACAAGAACTGAGAAAGGCATGGAAGCAGAGCCAGGTTTAACTGCACAGATGACCTATAATTAGGGTTTTGGTTTCAAAAGCCATAACTCCAAATTTTTTGGTCATTCTTGTTTCTATTGGTCTCTATATGTCATAAGGATAATGCATATCAATTTTCATGAAGAAATTCCATAGGGAAGGCATCTGATCAAGAGTTGACTTCTTGAGCAAGTCAGTGTAAAATCAGGGCATCTGAGGCCCCCAATGACCCAACCAAAGGGTGTTCTTCATCATTTTGAATGTGTATGATCTTTATTTGATCATAGAAGATGTTAGAAGTTCACAAAATTGAAGAATTTCAAGCCATTTGCAAAGTTGCCTTTTTGGGAAATTGACTTGTAATGGAAACTTGCCATTTTGGGAAAGTTTTTCAACCCTTTCTTTTTGATTCAAAAATGCTTCAAATGAGAAAACTTTGGTCATGAAAGATGTAGAATGGATCATTCCCTTTTCAAAAAGTACAAGAACTCATTCTAATTCATTTTGGATCAAAAGATATGGTTTGTCAAAGTTGAGGAAAATCACATAATTTCAAGTTTTGCACCAAAGAGGCAAAATTGCAAAACCTCTTGCCCAGACAAAATGTGACTTCAAAGTGACTTCTAACCTTTGCACAAACATGAACCATGACCTAAAAATCAGATTGCACCAAAGAACCTCCCATTTTCATGACTTATGCTTCAAGTAATCATAAAAGGGCCAAAAGATCACAAAGTTGCAAAACATCTCACAAACCCTAATCCACTTGCTAATTGGCCTCAAGACTGATTTCATGGCTCTCCTCAATCCTTGCTGCGCAGGACAACCCTTTGTACTTGGCCTGCCATTGACCCATACCTCTCTTACACAAAACATTGACTTTATGCAAAATGGCCCATACCAATCAAGTTAGGCCACACCAACTCCTCTGACCTATCCAAGTGTGATACATGTACCAAATGAGACTCAACACATAGCACACACAAGCCTGAAACATCTCATAAGCCATAGTTTCAAGATTTCACCTCTTATGCACTTTCCTTCGAAACTCATCACACAAGCATCAAACATCAAAACAAACTTCATAGGATCACTCAACATGTTCCCCTGATCATTCCCCAACCCTCATTTGTCCCTGAAACCACCTCAATCAGAAACACGATTCTCACCCCTCTCTGAGCAGAACTTCATCAATCTCACAACCCAGCCAAAATAAACTCCATACAAGCTTTGCAAACTCCTCAGGAGGTTCATTGGGTTCATTTTGAAGCAAGGAAGCAGCCAAAAAGCTCCTGGATTGAAAGCTCCATCTCAGGTAGCCATGTGAAAACATTTTTCCAGAACTCTTGTTTTAAGTTTCTAAATGATAAAGCATGCTCCACTGATCACACTGAACTTTGAAATTTTGAAAATGGTGTAGAAATGAGCTTGTATTGATTGACTGAAATTTCTGCCATTTTTGTTCTTCCTTTCGAATCTTGAGTTTGAGTGAGAATAAATTTTTTTTGAGAGTGGATTTAGACTCAGGGAGGTGAGAGGAGTTAATCTGGAGCTTTAGAGCTCCAGAAATAACCTAGGGAAGAAGTTAGCAATTTTCAGGTGAGGGGGTCACCGGAGAAGACGACCGGAGCTCTTCTCCGGTTACCTGAAAGTCATTAATGTGTAATTAGGGTTAGGGCTCCAGGTTTGAATATAGGCCATTGAATGATGTTTCCTGCGCGCGTTTGGAAGGTCAGGATCATGTCATTAGTTATTAATTAGGATTAATTTAATTAATTAATCAGGATTTAGGAAGTTTGATCTTGGGCCGTAGGATTGCGCGCCAAGTCAATGAATCCAAGCCCAGATTGCATCCTGGCTCTCCATTGTGCATACTTTCATTTATTCTAATTTTTATTTCATTTTCTTTTCATTTAATTTGCACGAATTATTTAAAATAGTAAAAAGCATTTAAAAATTATGAAAATTTTTGTCAAAGATTTCATTAATTTTTAAAACCCAAAAATATTTTTATTTTTATTTTTTGCATAAAAAATTATTTTTAAATCATTTAAATGTTTATTTTTAATTAGTTAATGAAAATTAATTAATTAAAAATGCATTGAGGTAATTAAAAATCACCAAAAAATTCACATTGAATTTAGAAACATTTAGAAACATTATCAAAACCTCAAACCAAATTTCTTTTTTGATCTTGATGCATTTTGATCATTTTCATTGGAATTAATTTCATTTTTAGGCAATATTTTGGTTCAACCTTTGAAAAATCCTTTCTGCCTAACCATTGAGAGTTTGATGATGGTTCTTCTTGCATTGCATTCTTCATGGCATGTAGTTTATAGGATAAAATTGGTTTGATTTGATCTTGCATTTTCAATTTGTTTTGCATTTTTCTTGATAAGGTACCTTAAAACCCTAGTAATCTTAGGAAATTCATAAATTTCGCTAGGTTAAGAGTTGAGTCCCCTCCTTTGGGCAGTGAGCTTGTATAGGTTTAGGGTATCTTTGATTGCATTTTCAATTTTTTATCATGTCATTTGCTTCTGGTTTTGGATTTTTGCATTGCATGATGCATGTAACCCTAATTTGTGCTTTCCTTTGCATCCATCTTTCATTTGCTTGCATCCAACAACTTGCCATGACATTTTGTGCATCCACATGATTCATAATACATCTTAGTACATATTAGAATCATGTTTGATCATTGCATCTTTCATTTGCCATGTTGTATGTCCATTGCATTTCATAAACCTTTCTTGAACTTTCATGGTTCAAAGCATACCTCATTTGCATCCTTATGCTTGTTTGATCATTCTCATCTCTTGTCATGTGTTTGCATAATCTCTTAGCATCATTAACATCATATAATTGCTTCTGACTTTGGTTTGCATCATGACATTTCATCTCATTTGCATTGCATTTCATTTCTTTTGGCTAACTTTTCAGGTGGTAAGTTGTTTTGAGAAGTGAATTTGCCTTCACTTCTCACAATATCTTCTCATCTCTCTTGCACCTTTGCTGCATTTTATCTTGTGTATTGGATTGAGCTTGCTCATTCATGTTCATCTTACTTTCTTTCTTCAAGCGACTTGTCTTCTTTAGTGAAGCAAGTTGTTTTGCTTCTTATTGCTTCTTCCTCCTTTCATCTGCTTCCTTCCTGATGGTTTCACTGAAGATCTTTCTCTCTTAAGCCTCATTAACCCTAGGAATGACCAAGCATGATAATAATTAGGGTTTGATTAGTCCCCCATTTAGTTTTACCTTTGTGTCATCTTTGATTCTTCTCTTCTCATCTCATAACCAGGGATTAAACCCTAAAGGCTTTAAGGCTTTGTGATTAAGCTTATGCCTGCATCCTTCTATTAGGATGGAGTGTATAACTTTAATCTTAAGTGTTAAACCCTTAATTTGTTTAAATCCTTTAATCAATCCACTTAATAATCATCAAGACATCAAGCTTGTAACTTGGGCCTTGCATTAGGGTTCTAATTCTTCCTTAATTGGTTAAGAAGGACTAACCCTAGTGTTAATGGACAAGTCCCCCTCAAGTTGTCTTACAAACCATAAAATCCACTTCTTAATCTTACCATTAAATAAAATCCACTTTAATAAAGGCTTTGTTTTGTCATGAGGTTAATCCCTAATCATGGATTAAGTTGAGGAGTCTTCCTCAGCTTAAATGTTCTCGTATATTATCCTTCTATTAGGATGGTGTAATGAGTCCATTAAATCCTTGATTATGGCTTAAACTCATTACTTAACACTAAAAAAAAACAACAAAAACATCTAAATAATTGCAAGTAGGTTAATGATCTTAATCCTACATCATGGTGATTAAGTGTGAAGTGTTTACTTCATACTTAAGGTATTCTCATTACCCCTACTCAGAGGGAGGATGTGATGAGTTTACTAACCCTTGGTCTAGGCTCAAGCTCATTTTCTTATGACAAACTTCAAAAAGCAATAAAAGATTGAAAACACAAAAACAAACAATAATCGTCTCCTCCGGGATTCTTTTCTTACTTCATTCACTCACAAACGAGAACTTGCTTCTTCCGTCTAATGCAAGACAGTTTGCACCTGAGCCAGACAGGTCATACACTTAAGCATAGGCAAGTAAGCAGTTCATCAGTCAATTTATCTTTCAGTCTCTTTGGGTCGAACTACGGTGTTCTGACTTCCTCATTGCACGAGAGGATACGTAGGCATAACTTAACAGTTATCGAACAAAAGTCTCTGTATATTCCCCCTCTTTCCAGCCTTATTCTTTAAGCCTCATGGTCTTGAGCATTTCATTCTTGTTCTTACACTGACACTTCACTTATACACTTCACATTTCTTTTACACTGACACTTGCATTCTTTCCAGCTTTGATACACAAATAGCACTGACACTACCCCTTTAAAACACAAATCTTTTAAGCGTGGATCCCGTCGAGTACGATGGACAATCTGGGTGCTAATACCTTCCCAGGTTGTAACCAACCCCCTTTCTCAGTCTCTCTAGTTTGCAACCGTCTTATCCATCTTTTCCTAGGTTTATGCAGCATTACCTTTCCTTCGGGATAAAAATGCCTAGCTGGTGACTCTATTCATTCCTTCTCTTTCGCCGACCGTTCGTGTCTGTACCCCTTCTGACCAGGTGTCATTTTGGTGAGAGCGACAAAAGGATATGCTAACTGATGTGCAAATGAAGCATAAGCTACTTGAAACTGGTAATAAATAAAAGGGCAAATTTTGGGGTTTATAGCTGCCCCTATTCAATCACTGTAGACCTGAATGGATGATAGCAATAACTTTCAGACGTTCGAGGTATGTAGGGATTGAATACCCAAATAACCTGGAAAATTTGCACTTTGCGACAAATAAAGTAACCCGACTTTCAAAGGGATCAATGATATGAGACCAAGCCGAAGGTGGACTCGAAAAAAGTAAGATTATGCCAAAGATAGACTTACTATAAGGTTCGAGAGTAAGCCGAAGGTAAACTTGAAGAAGTAAGACCAAGCGGAAGGTGGACTTACAAGGAATGATACTAAGCCAAAGGTGGTCTCGAAAAGTAAGACTAAACCTAAGGTAGACTTATAACGAGGTTCAAGGTCAAGCCGAAGGTGAACTCGAAAAAGTAAGACCAAGCTGAAGGTGGACTTACAAGAAATGAAACTAAGTCGAAGGTAGACTCAAATGAGGTTATGAGACCAAGCCGAAGGTGGACTCGAAAAGATAAGACTAAGCCGAAGGTAGACTTAAGAAGAATGAGACTAAGCCGAGGGTAGACTCAAAAAAGGAAGAGAATTATCATCAATTGATTTACAACAAAAATAAGATCATCCGATCAAACTTATAAACACATGGTGAAAGGAAATGGTATCAACCAACCTATAACCAAAAAGGAGATAATGTAACATCATTTGATATTCGACTCAAAATAGAAGAGGAGCAACATCAACAGATTTACATCTTGATTAACATCAACCGATCTAACACCCGAACAAGGGGTGAAAGGAAATGCTGTCAACCGAGTCACAACCAAGGATACAAGAACGTAATATCATATGATTTACAACTCAAACGAGGAATAAAAGTAATATCAATCGATTTACAACTCGAACAAGATCAGCCGATCTAACACCCGAACAAGGGGTGAAAGGAAATGGTGTCAACCGGCCCATAACCAAGGATACAAGAACATAATATCATCCAATTTATGACTCGAAAAGAGGAATAACATCAACCAATGTATAACTCAAATAAGATCAACCGATCTAACACCTGAATGAAGGGTGAAAGGAAATGGTGTCAACCGACCCACAACCAAGGATACGAGAACGTAATATCATCCGATTTACGACTCGAAAAGAAGAGGAGTAACATCAACCGATGTACAAATAAAATAAGATCAACCGATCTAACACCCAAACAAAGAGTGAAAGGAAATGACGTCGACTGACCTATAACCAAGGAGATGAGAACGGAATATCATATGATTTACAACTCGAACAAAAGAGGAGTAATATCAAACGATTTATAATTTGAATAAGATCAATCGATCTGACACCCAAACGAATAGTGAAAGGAAATGGTTTCAATTGACCCATAACCAAAGAGATGAGAACTTAATATCATCTGATTTAAGACTCAAAAATAAAGAGGAGTAACATCAACTGATTTACAACTCGAATACCAAGAGACAAACAAAGAGAATGACTCTGCATGGGATAATAGAACAACAATGGGTAAAAGCCATAGATATCTAATCCTCGGGTTCGTCTGAAATTATTGCTGGGGGAATGAGCTAGGCATTCTCTCCGGGGATACTTCAGTATGATCGAAGAGATGTAGTTTCTGGCTTTTGTGCAAGGTACCAGAACTAGCGTATGATTCGCATGCATATGTTTGATTTTTTCCATGGCAAAATGCTCCATATCAATAGAAATGCTACACGTTTTTTGAATATGTGATGTAATGATCGCTACATTCAAATGTAAGGGTGACCTCTTGATAAGGAGGTAACAGGTAACTCTGGCAACATCACTGGGGAGGATAATCACCTATCAGTTTTCATGAATCCATGTGAGTGTAACACCCCAAAGTTTCCCTCTTATTTTTAGCATCATCATCATGTCATAATCATCATAAGCATGTCACATCCTTAGCATTTTTTCATAGAAAAATGAAGCATAACATTCTCATGTTCTAGCATTGGGCATATGATTAATCATTGGTGCATTTGAAGCCTTACAAGTCAGAGCAAGAAGCCAAGTGACCTTATCCAAATCCCATGAAGTGTCTCTAGGTCATGTACAAGCTCAAGATCCTCTACAAGAGCCCAGAAGGTTGGGATATTGTCAGATGATCCAAGGAAGGCCAAGTTCCTACACAGATGACTTCAAATTAGGGTTTCATGATCAAGCAAGGATTCTTTATGACTTTGGCCATTTCATGTGGGCAAAGTCCTTCATATTATATGTGAATTCCATGGATGAGATTTGGTAAGAAGATTCATTGAGGAAGGCAGTTATTTCATCAGTTGCTTGCATAAGAAGAAATTGGTCAAACTGGTTATTTGAAAAGTCAACTGTGACAACTCAAGGGTTCCAATCCCATTTTTAAAGCCAAGGGATGTTCTTAAGGTCATATAATAGGTTTGGAAAATTCAAAGATCAATAATCAAGAGGTTTTGAGAGACTTTCCATTTTTGGCATGTGACTTGTAATGAAAGTTGCTATTTTTGGCAAGTTTTGCCCTAATCTTCAAAGCTTTCTTTCATAGCCAAGATGACTCCAAATGTATTTCCCTTGAACATGAAAGTTGTAGAGTATGATCTCCCATTTCTAAAAAGTACAAGAACATGTTCATAGCCCTCATGGTTTGAAAGTTATGGCCAATCGAAATTCATTCATTTTTAGGGTTTTACCATATTTCCAAGTTTCTACCATTTGCAAAAACTCATGTAACTCATTTCCAAGACAATCTATGGGAAAATTGAGATCATAACATCACAAGGCATTGCGTTAGACACATTTGGATCAAGAGAATTCAATAAATTTGTGCATGGATTAAGGAATATTTCACAAAGTGCAATTTGGATAAAGCATTCAAAAGGCATGATACACTTGAGAGCAGCCGTCCCCTGCTAGGTGGTCGTCCTCCACCTCTTGATGGTCGTCCTCCATCATGCTCATCCGATGGCCGTCCCCATCGTTGACCTTTTATCCGGCATTCGTCCTGTGTCGCGATATTTTCGGCAGCCGTACCCTGCCAGGTGGTCGTCCTCCACCTTAGATGACCGTCCCTCATCTATCCCCAACAGAGCAGCCGTCCCCTTCTAGGTGATCGTCCCTCACCTTTGATGACCGTCCCTCATCATCTGTTTATTTCATTTATTCTTTAACCCGATGGCCGTCCCCGTCGTGGTCCCTTTTCCTTTCCCCGATGATCGTCCTTCATCAGTTTAGCCCGATGGCCGTCCCCATCGTTGATTACTTTACTTTATGAACTTGATGGCCGTCCCTGTCATGTTTCATTAATCCCCATAGAATTTTACAGCTTTACTTGATGGCCGTCCCCATCATAATTCTTTTTATCCCCAGCATGTCGGCCGTCCCCGTCATTGCTTCATTTCCCGCACTTTTTCCTGCATGTCGGCCGTCCCTGTCATTGCTCTTTACCCAGCAGTCGTCCTCTGCTCGACGGTCGTCCTCCGTCGCCCACACTTTACAATATACTTTACTTCCCTTTTCTTCTTCATTCTGTGAGTGCAAATTTTGGACTGTCTTTGGTATTCAACCACAAGTTATCTTGTTTGCCTAATAAGCCGTCGCTTACATCCCGCACAGCTAACTCATGTTTGAATAGGGGCAGCTGTAAACACCCCAAATTTGCCCTCACCCATTTCACACCATGGCTTGTGATCATTTCATATGCATAAACTCAATCATACCATCTCATATCACATTTTTGATTCACTGCATAGGTTCAAAGTCATCTGCATCTAGGGTTTGTGATCTGAGCAATCCAAGAGCTTCTTGAGCCACTCCAAAGGCCATCAATCACTTCAAAGGGGTCTATGTGTGTTCAAGTATCATATTATATCCTCTCAAAGTCAAGAATGTCAAAGAATCACAAGAACTGAGAATGGTATGGAAGCAGAGCCAGGCTTGACTGTCCAGATGACCTAAAATTAGGGTTTTGGTTTCAAAGGCCATAACTCCAAATTTTTTGGTCATTCTTGTTTCTATTGGTCTCTATATGGTATAGGGAGTATGCATATCAATTTTCATGAAGAAATTCCATGGGGAAGTCATCTGATCAAGAGTTGACTTTTCAAGCAAGTCAGTGCAAAATCAGGGCATCTGAGGCCCTCAATGACCCAACCAAAGGGTGTTCTTCATCATTTTGATTGTATATGGTCTTTATTTGATCATGGAAGATGTTAGAAGTTCACAAAATTCAAGAATTTCAAGTTTTTGCAAAGTTGACTTTTTGGGCAAGTTTGACTTTTAATGAAATTGCCATTTTAGGCAACTTTTTCAACCTTTACTTTTTGATTCAAAAAAGCTTCAAACGGAAAAACTTTGGTCATGAAAGTTGTAGAATAGATCTTCCCCTTTTCAAAAAGTACAAGAACATGACCTAATTCATTTTGGATCAAAAGTTATGGCTTGTCAAAGTTGGCAAAAATCACAAAATTTCAAAGTTTCTACCAAAGAGGTATTTTGCAAAATGACTTGATCAAGTGTTCTAAAGCTATCAAATGCACTTCTAATCCACACAACATGATCATGTGACATCTAAAGTTCAGAATGGACCAAAGAATTACACATTTTTATGGTTTATGGAACAAGATTTTTCATAAGAGGCAAAAGTGAACCAAGTTGCAAAACTCATCATAGCTTCTCATCCACTTGCTTGCTAGCTTGCTGATCAATCCTAGACCCTTCCTCACATCATGCTGCGCAGAACACACTTGTGTACTTGGCTAGAAAGTAGACCATACTTCTCTTACACCAACTTTGACATTTTGGCAAAAGCACCCATACCAATCAATAAAGCACATGTCACTTCTTCTGACCAATGGCATTTGTTTATACAAAGAAAATGCAAGCCAAACACAATAAGAGGCAAGCCTGAAACACTTCATAGCACAGCATTCTCATTTTCACCCTCTTGAGCAAAAGCTTTCGAAACTCATCACACAACTCACAAACACACAAACTAACTTCACAAACCAACTCAACACATCTTCCTGGTCACAAAGCACCCTTCAAAACAGCCTGAAACTCAAAGAATCAAAAACACGATCATCACACCACCTTGAACAGAACTTCTTCAAACTCTCAAACCAGCCCAAATAAATTTGCTCCAAGCCTTTCAGAAGCACAAGGGAAGTCATAGGAGTGATTTTGCACAAGAGAGGAGGCCAGAAAGTTCCAAACTGAAAAGCTTCAAACTCAGGTAGCTTCATGAACTTTTTTTCCAAAACATGTATTTTAAGTTTCTAAATGAATCTACATGCTTCCCTGATCATGAATATGTGCTTACTTTTGAAAATGGTTGAGAAACCAGGATGTATGCATTGTCTGAAATTTTTGCCCTAAAAATTGTTTGATTCGATTCTCTCTGTTTATGAATGATAAATGATGTTTGTGTGAGGGGTTTGATTCGTTTTTGAATGGGGATGAGTTCTGGGCAGTTAGATTTCATTTTCATTTCGTGTAGAGTGAGTTAGTGTTTTGGGCTTGCCGGAGAAGACGACCGAAACAGTGTTCCGGTCGTCTGAAAGTCATTAGGGTTAATTAATTAGGGTTTAGTCTTAATTGCGCAAGTTTGAATTTGGACCGTCCAGATGCGCGCGCAGGTCAATTCCCTCCCTTTTAGTTTAAATCCTGGCCTTTGGATGCGCATACTTTTCTTTTTTCAGTTTAAATTCATTTTATTTTTCACTTAATTGCATTTGTTTTCTCCAATTTATTTAAAATAGCAAAACAATTTTAAAAATTCTGAAATTTTTTGTACAAACTTTTATTTAATTTCAGAAACCAAAAATATTTTTATTTTTATTTTTTGCATTAAAAAATATTTTTAAATCATTTAAAAGTTTATTTTTAATTAATTAATGAGAATTAATTAATTAAAAATACTTTTAGGTATTTAAAAATCACCAAAAAAATTCATGAAACCTTCATAACCATTTAGAAACATTGTCCAACCCTCAAACCAAATTTCTTTTTTGATCTTGATGCATTTTGAGAATTTTTCATGGAATTAAAATCATTTCAAGGCATTATTTTGATCCAAACTTCCAAAAACCATTTCTGCCTAACCATTGAGGGTGGGACCTTGATTCTTTTTGTATTGCATTGTGTTTAGCATGTAGTTTGTGAGATTAAATTGGCATGATTTGATCTTTCATTCTCTTTTTGTTTGGCATTTTTCTTGTTAAGGTACCCAAAAACCCTAGAAAACTTAGGAAATTCATAACTTAAATTAGGTTAAGAGTTAGAACCCCTCCTTTGGGCAGTGACTTTGTATAGGATTAGGGTCCCTTTGAATGCATTTTCAATTTTTTTATCTTGATGTTCGCTTCTGATTTTGGTTTTTGTTTGATGCATTGATCATAAACCCTAATTTGGGCTTCCTTTTGCATACCTCTTGCATTTGCTTGCATATCATGACTTGCCATGGCATTTTATGTATTCATTTGATTCATTAGACATCTTAAGATATGTTGAAAGCATGTTTGATCATTGCATCATGTATTTTCCATGTTGTATGTCATTTGCATCTCATAACTTTTCATGAATGTTCTTGGTTCTAAACTTGCTCCATTGGCATTCATTTGTTCATGTGATCATCCCCATGTCTTAATTCATGTTTGCACCATCCCATAGCATCATTAACATCATGTATGTGCTTCTGGTTTTGATTTAAATCATGCCATTTCATTTCATTTTGCATTGCATTGCATTCCTTTCACTAACTTTTCAGGTGGTAAGCAACTTTGAGAAGTGCATTTGCCTTCACTTCTCACAATTTCTTTTCATCTCTTTCATGCATCCTTGCTGCATTTTGTTATATGTTTGAGGTTGAGCTTGCTCATTCTTCTTCTTCTCACTTTCTTTCCTCAAGTGACTTGTCTTCTTAAATGAAGCAAGTTACTTTGCTTCTCCTGATCCTTTCATTTGCTTCCTGGTGGTTCCATTGAAGATTTCTCTTGTCAACCTCACAAACCTTAGGAACAACCAAGCATGACAATGATTAGGGTTTTGATTAGTCTCCCCACTTAGTTTTACCTTTGTGTCTCTTTGAGTCTTCTCTTCTCACCTCATAATCAGGGACTAAACCTTAAAGGCTTTAAGGCTTTGTGATTAAGCTTATGCCTGCATCCTTCTATTAGGATGAAGTGTATAACTTTAATCCTAAGTGTTAAACCCTTAATGTGTTTAATTCCTTTAATCAATCCACTTAATAATCATCAAGACATCAAGCTTGTAACTTGGGCCTTGCATTAGGGTTCTAATTCTTCCTTAATTGGTTAAGAAGGACTAACCCTAGTGTTAATGGACAAGTCCTCCTCAAGTTGTCTTACAAACCCTAAAAATCACTTCATCATCTTATCATTAACTAAAATCCACTTAATAAAGGCTTTGTTTTGTCATAAGTTTAATCCCTAATCATGGATTAAGTTGAGGAGCTTTCCTCAGCTTAAACATTCTCACCTATTATCCTTCTATTAGGATGGTGTAATGAGTCTGTTTAATCCCTGATTATGGCTTAACCTCATTACTTAACACTAAACAAAAACCACAAAAACATCTAAATAATCACAAGTAGGTTAATGATCTTAATCCTACACCAAAGGTGATCAAGTGTGAGAAGCTGACTTCACACTTAAGGTATTCTCATTACCCCTAATCAGAGGGAAGATGTGATGAGTTTACTAACCCATTGGTTTAGGCTTAAGCTCATTAACTTATGACAAACTTTCAAAAGCAACAAAAGACTGAAAACTCAAAAACAAACAATAATCGTCTCCTTCGGGATTCTTTTCTCATGATCTTCACTCATAAACGAGAACTTGCTTCTTCCGTCTAATGCAAGACAGTTTGCACCTGAGCCAGACAGGTCATACACTTGAGCATAGACAAGTAAGCAGTTCACAAGTCAAATCATCTTTCAGTCTCTTTGGGTCGAACTACGGTGTTCTGACTTCCTCATTGCACGAGAGGATACGTAGGCATAACTTAACAGTTATCGAACAAAAGCCTCTGTATATTCCCCCTCCTTCTAGCATAATTCTTTAAGCCTCATGATCTTGAGCATACTCTCATCCTTACACTGACACTGTATATATCACACTTTGCACTTCTTTTACACTGACACCTGTACATCCTTTTCCAGCCATCTTATACACAAATTGCACTGACACCACCCCTTTAAAACACAAATCTTTTAAGCGTGGATCCCGTCGAGTACGACGGACAATCTGGGTGCTAATACCTTCCCAGGTTGTAACCAACCCCCTTTCTCAGTCTCTCTGGTTCGCAACCGTCTTATCCATATCTTTCTAGGTTTATGCAGCATTGCCTTTCCTTCGGGATAAAAATGCCTAGCTGGCGACTCTTTTCATTTCATCCTTTCGCCGACCGTTCGCGTCTGTACCTTATTTGATTCAGTCTCATCTTTTGGGAGCGAGAGCTTAGCGACTCTGCTGGGGATCCTTATACTGCAACCAGGGCTTCTGGTTCTTTTTGTGGGTTCCTCCTAGCGCTTGTTTGATTTGTGTTTACTGGGGTGTTATGTGCTATTTGTGCTTGTATTTGTATTTATTTTTGCTTTATGTACAGTTGTTTTACTGCTTTCTTTATAGCTTTACATATATCATACTGTCATACTGTGCTGGCTGGATCTGTTTTGTTGCTTTGGTGGGTGGGTGTTCTATTGAGAGTTAAGGTCCTATACCTGGGACCTGAGTGACACCTAGGCTAGAGTGGTTCATGTTCTTTCCCATTCCATTTCGGTTTGGTGCGGGAATATGAAACACGGTTCAGATATGGGTTTCTTCTTGAGAACTCTGTGCTGCAGATTTCCTGTAGTGCTAGGGCTATCTGGGAAGCCTGCTAAGTCTGGATGACCTTTAGTATTGACCTTCAGAAACTGAGGTGAATTAGAGGAGGATCTTTTATGGTTATTGTAAACACTGTACCCCCGGGTTAGAAGTGTTTACACTTCTCATAACTGATCCAAGTCTGAGGATCCTTGTTTTAGAACACCACATGTGAGGGGGTTGGGCTGTTTACAGGTTTGCAGGTACCCTTGGCCTCAGCATACCCTGTTACTTTGTTTTGATTAAGAGTACTCCATCTTGGAACAGTTCTTGTGATTTTTAACCCTGGACATGTGGCTCTTTATTTGGGTCCCCCACCTTGGTTACTGGACTTATGGACCTCCATCTGGATTTCTTGAACACACCTGGACTTATATCAGAGCACTTGATCAGATCCAGCTCAGTCACAAACCCTTGCATATCATTTGCATACATCATCATTGCATCATTTTAACATTTGCTTATTTGTTTTTCAGGGTATCCGTACTTTATTTTTGGCTTGGTTTTGACCCCATCATCAGCATCAGCATCTACTTCAGCTATCAGCTACCTGCTTCAGTCACCTGCACCAGCCTGTCAGTGGCCCATTTTCAGTGTTTTTCTCAGCATCTGTCTCAGCTCTTCTTCAGCAACATGGCACCTAAGAAGAGCAATATCTCCTATCATTTCTTTCAGCCCGAGCTAGCTGACATCAGGAAGATTCAGACCCTGATTACTCCAGACCATATACCACTATTCAGAGAACACTATGGAGGCATACTTGATGTGGTTATGGATTTGGACCATTCACAGAGGAGTCTGATTCATACTTGCCTGCAGTTCTATGATCCCCCTCTGAGGTGTTTCACTTTTCAGGATTTTCAGTTGGGACCTTTATTAGAGGAGTATTCATCATTGGTTGGTATACCTATCGGGGGTGGAGTCCCTTTCAACCCTGAGATGGCTTTTCCAAGTAATGAGGAAGTGGCAAGAGCATTGCATCTGGAACCAGTTCTGATTGGGCAGAATTTGACTACCAAGGCTGGAATCTCTGGTCTACATCTGGATTCCTTGATCTCTCAAGCTACCCTGAAGGCTTCTTTGGGAGAGTGGAAGGCAGTCTGTGCTTTATTGGCCCTGAGCATATATGGGATCATATTATTTGCAGATGAGCCTAGGTTTGTTAGCAAGAGTGCAATTCATCTTTTCATCCTGAAGAACCCAGTGCCCACCTTACTGGGAGATTTCTACTACTCTGTTCACCAAAGGAATGAAAAGCAAAGAGGAAGATTAGTGAGGTGTTGTGCTCCCCTGTTCCATACCTGGCTGCTCAGACATTTGCCTAAAACTGATGCATTTCTAAATCCTCACCAATAGAGGAACTGGGCTAGAAGACTCACTGCTTTGACTTCAGCTGATATCAGGTGGTGCACTTAAAGCACAAAAGGCAGGGATATCATTACCAGTTGTGGGCAGTTTCCCAATGTACCCCTGATAGGAGTTAAGGGTTGCATCAACTATAACCCTCTGCTATTCAAAAGACAACTGGGCTATGCATTGGTCCACACTCCTAAGGCACAAGACTTGGCTGAGACTCTTTACTGTGAGAATAAGCCTAATCTGGCTATTGTCAGGCAAGCATCCTGGGCTTGGGACAATGTCCAGACTAAAGGAGTAACCATTCTTGGGAAGTGCAACAATGTGGCCTCATCACAGTACTATGAGTGGTCCCATGTCAGGGCTCAATTTTCTGGGATGCCCTTCACCATGGAAGATATACCTGGACCATCCTCAGCACCACCTCCTGTCACTGTCAGTCTAGAGGAGTTTGAAAAACTAAAGGAGAGAAATGAGAAGCTGACTTAGGCTCTACAGAAGACCCTCTGGGAGAGGAGTGATGGTCGGCTGGACATTGAGAGGTTGGAAAAGCTAAAGGTGGAACATCTAGCTAGGATTGAGAAGTCAGAGGAATATATCAAAAAGTCTAGGGCTGGAGAACAGATCTTGAAGAATGCTTGCAAGGAGGCTCAGTTCCAGAAAGCCAGGACTGATTTATACCTGAAGGAGAGTCAAGCTAGGTGGGTCAGGATCACCGAAGCTCGTACTCTGGAAGATAAGAGGACTCAGGACAAGATTGAGCAGTTAGAGGCTAGTGCAAAGGAGCAGCAGGAAGCCCTGCTAGCAGCCCAAAGAGAGATCTCAGAGTTGGAGATCAGAGCTGGTGTGAAGAGGTCAAAGGACCAGAGTCAACACAAGAAGCTAACTGCAGCTGTTACTACCAGAAACCTCCTTATCAGGAATCTCACAGAGCGTCCAGCTGATCCTGTGACTGAAGCACTTCTCAAGGAAGTTCAGGAGGATGAGTTTGGTCTTGGTGTCTGACTTTTGCTTATTGTTGCTTTCATTTCATGTACTTTTATTTTCTTATGATGTATTTTGACCCCTCAGAGGGCTCGTATTGTAAAAAGAAACAAACTATGTATCAGTATTTCTTTGTAATATATGTATCAGTTTGTCCCATCTGAGTTTCTTTCAAGCAACATCAACAACATCTTCAAGGGTCTGGAAAGGTCAAAACCAAGTGCCAAGCCGGATACCTTGGAAGCAAATAAGCATACTACATTGCATGCTAACCCTTGTTTGTTTTGTTTTTGTTACTAACTCTGTTGTGATACCAGGAACTATTGCTCGACGTCGGGTGTTCCCACTCAACCGTCCACACAGATATCCAACCCGTAACAATCTTCCGGGTATACAGATGGACCAGGTACAACAGGACCTTACAGAGGTCAGGAACCAAATGACCAATGAGAGATTGGAAATGAGGGCTCAGATGACACAATTTATGGAGGTGATGAATAATATGGCTCAAAGCCAAGAGAGATTAAGAGCAATGGTAGAGAGGCAGAATCAGGAAGACCCCCATCTAGGGACTGCTGGGACAAGCAACAATGAGAGGGTTCAGCCTCACATTAATCCGCCTGTATTTGGACCCCACCTTCATCCAGAGATCAACATCCCTGCTAATGTACAAGGGAATGCTACTACAGGTAGAGTGTTGCAAGAAGACCCCCAGGAAGATCAGTTCACAGTAATGGGAGCTGGGGAAGAGGCCAATGACAGAAGGCTAGATGAGATTGCTGAAAAATTAAGGTCCTTGGAGTCTCAGAACTCTTTGGGTTTTGATGTCATGGACATGGGCTTAGTGGACGGGGTCAGGATTCCCCATAAGTTTAAACCTCCGTGCTTTGAGAAGTACAACGGGACTTCCTGCCCACGGACCCACTTACAATCCTTTTTGGGGAGGTTGAAGGCATACACCATGGACGAGAAGCTATGGATGTTTTATTTTGAGGATAACTTAACGGGAGCTTCAAGGGAATGGTACTCCCATCTGACTAGAGCAACCATCAGGTGTTGGAAGGACTTGGAAGAGGCCTTCATTAGACAATACCAGTATAATTTGGATATGGCACCCAACAGGACCCTCCTGATGGGAATGTCACAGTCATCCAGGGAAAGCTTCCGGGAGTACGCCCAGAGGTGGAGACAGCTTGCTGCTGCTGTCCAACCGCCCATGTCAGAGAGGGAGATGGCTGATATGTTTATGAACACCCTCCAAGGGACATAAATTGATAGGCTAGCTGCCTTTTCTTCTACCAGCTTTGCAGATGTCGTTATAGCTGGAGAAAGAATTGAGAGTCTATTAAAGATGGGCAAAATTTCTGACAACGGTGCCAGCTCATCCAGCAACACAAGAAAGCCTTTTGTGGGCCCAAGAAGAACTGGTGAGACCAATGCTATCCACGCCAACATGGGCAGACCCCAATATGTTCATAGGTCTGTGGCAGCAGTCACCATTCCCGCTCCAATTCATCCACAACCAGCTTATCAACCACAACAACAGAGTTATCAGCAACAAACTCAGTATCCTCCTCAGAGAAACTACAACAACACCAGCAACAACAATCAGCAAAGACCATTTCAACAGAGACCTTCTCAGGCCAATAGGGTGATCGATCCGATTCCTATGCCCTATGCCACATTATTGCCACAACTCCTAAAACTCAACCTGGTTGAGCTAAGGACATTGGCACCTCCAGATCCTGCCAGTCTACCCAGAAATTATGACGCCAGCGTCAGATGTGCTTTTCATTCGAATGCACCCGACCATAGTACAGAGAAGTGCAGAGCCTTGCACATGAAGGTACAAGACCTGGTGGACTCTAAAGCTCTAAACTTTGCACCACCACCAAATGTTAACAAGAACCCTATGCCAAACCATGGAGGCCCCAGAATCAATGCTATTGAAGAAGACAAGCCGTCTTACTTGATAACCAGTGTGGGTCAGATTCGGACACCCTTGGTAGAGATCAAAGCTCAACTCCTTGAATGTCAAATATTCCCGGGATGTGAGCTAGGGTGTGCTTATTGCAACATTTCAGTGAATGGGTGTGATAACTTGAGAGATGGCATAGATGGTCTCATCCTGAGTGGCCTGCTTCAAATCACAACATCAATACCTACCAATCCATCAATCTCCTTAACAACAGTTCCCGAGTCTTCTACAACTGCAACAACCATTGTTCCAAACAACTCTTCAATCTCATCAACAAATGCTTCATCTGTTACTTCAACGGACCAGATATCAGCGAACATCCCGTCTACAACTTCAGCACCCCTTCATTCAGAATCTTCTACAACAACAACACCCATCCATTCAATAATATCTCCTACAACTTCAACAGCAAACGTCTCAACGGTTACAATTTATTATGATCCTGAAAATGATTCTGCCTACAACTCACAAAATGCCACTCCCATCAGAGCACCAGTCACGATATACTATGATCCACATACTATCATGGTCCCTTCTGCAGCTGCTATCAGTCCAGTCACTATCACAGTGCCTGGGCCAGTACCTTACGAAAGCAGTAATGCCATCCCCTGGCATTACGGCTCTGATCTATACTGCGAAGGACAGAAAATCACTCTTGAATCATCAACTTCTGCACCACAAATAGACAATGTGGGGGGAGGCGGAGGCTTCACTCGAAGCGGACGTCTCTTTGCCCCGCAAATTCAAAAACCCACTGCTGAGGCAGAAGCTGCTGCCAAGGCAAAAGGGAAGAGCATGGTGCAAGAAGAGCAAATTGTTAAAGAAGCTTTGAAAACACCTTTTGATCAAGAAGTTGATGAATTCATGAGAATCATCAAGAAAAGTGATTACAAGATAGTGGACCAGCTTCACCAGACGCCTTCCAAGATCTCCATTCTATCATTGCTTATGTGCTCCGAGGCTCATCGGAACGCACTACTAAAAGTCTTGCACGCAGCTTATGTGCCAGAAGAGATCACCGTCAATCAGTTAGAAGCTGTGGTTGGAAATGTTAATGCTATTCATGGAATAGGGTTCACCAACACTGATTTGACTACGGAAGGCCGCAATCATAACAAGGCTTTGCACATTACCATGGAATGTAAAGGTGCAGTTCTTTCCCATGTGCTGGTAGACATAGGATCATCCCTCAATGTCTTACCTAAAAAAGCCCTTGTGAAGCTAGAGTATGACGGATTGGCATTACGTCCCAGTAACTTGGTAGTAAGAGCCTTCGACGGTTCTAAGAGATCAGTTCTGGGGGAAGTTGAGTTGCCTATAACGATTGGCCCACAAACTTTCAAAACGACCTTCTACGTGATGGACATTCAGCCTGCCTACAGCTGTTTGTTGGGTAGACCATGGATTCATGCCGCTGGCGCAGTTCTGTCTACCCTTCACCAGAAGTTAAAATTCGAGTGGGAGGGCCAAGTCGTTACTATTTGTGGAGAGGAAGATATTTTTGTTAGCCATCTGGCTACCTACAAATACATTGAGATGGATGGGGAGATCCACGAAACTATGAGTCAAGGGTTTGAGGCCTTGAACATAAATGAAACATCTGCTGTACCTGGAACCTCAATGACATCTTATCAACAAGCCCGGAAGGTTTTTGAAGAAGGGACTGCCCAAGGCTAGGGCAAATTGTTACCTGTGGAGAAGAAAGAGGATAGATTTGGGTTGGGTTACAAACCAACTCAACAAGATCAAGCAGAGGCTGCTAAGGAGCCCAACTTTGTTAGTGGGGGAATGCTCACCCCTGATGCTGTCAACAATTTGGAAGACGAGGATGAAAGTGACCGCAACCTGGAGAGTTGGATCCGTCCAAAGATCCCGGGGAGCAGTATCTCAAACTGGTCTTCCCAGGAAATTATAAGAGTTACTCCTGCAGAGTAATTATTATTTCCTGTATTTTTTAAGCATGCATCAAGTCTTGCATCTTGCCCAAGATGACAAGACTCATTTTGTAATCGGGCCATCTGTAATTTTTGTGCAACAAGATTAATCAATGAAATATCAGACATCTTTTGCAAATGAGTCTTTTTTCTTTTCCGCTCACTGTTTTTCCCATTTTTCTTTTTGTACAAAAAATAAAATGGCAATGTTTTCAAAATGACAACTTTATTTCACTTTTCTAAACAAGATTAAAATCAATCACTAAAATGAACAAGCTGAACCCTTGCAGAGAGTGCCTTCCAAACTGCACCGACAACATCACGACTATGACTTCGTATGACTTTGACAATCCAATCAATCAAGCTGATGAAGGGGTTGAAGAAGACTACGAGTTTCCTGAAGAGCTAGCCAGATTATTGAGACAAGAGGAGAAGGTTATCACTCCTCATCAGGAGGAGGTCGAAACGATTAATCTTGGTACAAATGAAGACGTGAAAGAGGTTAAAATCGGGGCCTGCTTACAAGACTCAGTGAAGAGACAACTGATTGACCTGCTTCAAGAATATGTGGACGTGTTTGCTTGGTCTTATCAAGATATGCCAGGGTTGGACACCGACATTGTTATGCATAAGCTGCCTTTAAGAGAAGAATGCCCGCCAGTTAAATAGAAACTGCGCCGTACTCGCCCAGACATGGCAATGAAAATCAAAGAAGAGGTACAAAAGCAATGGGACGCCGGGTTCCTTGCTGTAACTAGCTATCCACCGTGGGTTGCTAATATTGTGCCTGTGCCTAAGAAGGACGGCAAAGTAAGAATGTGTGTTGACTACCGGGATCTGAACAGAGCCAGCCCGAAAGATGATTTCCCATTACCTCACATTGACGTATTGGTTGATAATACGGCTCAGTTCTCAGTATTCTCCTTCATGGACGGATTTTCAGGATACAATCAGATTAAAATGTCACTTGAAGACATGGAGAAGACAACTTTTATCACACCCTGGGGCACGTTCTGTTACAAGGTGATGCCATTCGGACTGAAGAATGCCGGTGCAACATACCAACGGGCTATGGTGACATTATTCCACGATATGACCATAAAGAAATCGAATGTTACGTGGATGATATGATTGCCAAGTCCCTTACTGAGGAAGACCACCTGGTAAATATGTTGAAGCTATTCAAGCGTCTGAGGAGGTACCAACTGAAGTTAAACCCCAACAAGTGCACATTCGGGGTGCGATCTGGTAAGCTGCTGGGTTTTATTGTGAGCGAGAAAGGGATTGAAGTTGACCCTGATAAAGTCAAAGCCATTCAAGAAATTCCTGCACCGAAGTCAGAAAAAGAAGTTCGAGGGTTTCTAGGTAGATTGAACTACATCTCAAGGTTCATATCTCACCTTACAGCAACCTGTGAACCTTTGTTCAAATTGTTGAGGAAAGAACAAACGGTCAGATGGAACGAAGACTGCCAGAAGGCTTTTGACAAGATCAAAGAGTACTTACAAGAACCTCCAATACTTATGCCTCCAGTTGAAGGAAGACCTCTGATCATGTACTTGACAGTATTAGAAGAGTCAATGGGGTGTGTGCTGGGCCAGCATGACGAGTCTGGTCGAAAAGAGTATGCAATATACTACCTGAGCAAAAAGTTTACCGACTGTGAACAACGTTATTCACTGCTCGAGAAAACTTGATGTGCTTTAGCGTGGGCTGCTCGCCGACTGAGACAGTATATGCTGACCCACACTACTTTGTTGATCTCCAAAATGGACCCAGTTAAGTACATATTCGAGAAACCAGCACTTACCGGACGGGTTGCAAGATGGAAAATGATCCTCACAGAATATGATATTCAATACACATCTCAGAAAGCCATCAAAGGCAGTGTATTGTCTGATTATCTTGCTGAGCAACCCATTGATGATTACCAGCCTATGAGATTTGACTTCCCTGATGAAGACATCATGTTCATAAAAGCAAAAGATCATGAAGAGCCTATTCACACTGAAGGGCCTGACCCGGAAGAAGAATGGACTATGATGTTTGATGGGGCTGTTAATATGAATGGTCGTGGTGTTGGTGCAGTACTCATTACACCTAAAGGAGTTCACATGCCTTTCTCGGCAAAACTCACCTTTAACTGCACTAACAACGAAGCTGAATACGAAGCTTGCATTATGGGTCTTGAGGAAGCCATTAACCTCAGGATCAAGACTTTAACTGTATTCGGAGATTCAGCTCTGGTAGTTAATCAAACCAACGGCAAATGGTACACCCACCAGGATCATCTGATACCTTATAGGGATTATACAAGGAGGTTGTTGACTTTCTTCACAACGGTCAAGCTTGAGTATATCCCTCGGGACGAAAATCAGTTTGCAGATGCTCTGGCTACCATTTCATCCATGATCAAAGTTCAAGCTGCCAACTTTGTACCTCAAATCTCAGTGTCCAGACTTGACAGACCAGCATATGTGTTCGTAGCAGATATTGTCAAAGATAATAGGCCTTGGTTCCATGATATTAAGTGCTTCTTAGAGGATCAAATATACCCACCTGGGGCATCTTCCAATGATAAGAAGACTTTAAGAAGGCTTGCCGGTAGTTTCTTCCTGAACACTGATGGTTCCCTGTACAAGAGAAACTTTGATATGGTACTCCTCAGATGCGTTGATAGAACAGAAGCAGACTTGTTGATGCACGAGGTGCACGAAGGATCCTTTGGTACCCATGCAGGAGGGCATGCCATGGCTAAAAAGTTGCTAAGATCAGGTTATTACTGGATCACAATGGATGCCGACTGTTGTGCCTACGCCAGAAAATGCCATAAATGCTAGGTTTATGCGGATAAAGTGCATGTGCCTCCGAATCCTCTGAATGTGATATCTTCACCTTGGCCCTTTGCTATGTGGGGCATTGACATGATTGGCAAGATTGAGCCGACTGCTTCAAACGGCCACAGATTCATCCTGGTTTCCATTGACTATTTCACCAAGTGGGTCGAAGCAGCTTCCTATGCAAATGTCACCAGGCAAGTGGTAGCCAGATTTCTGAAGAGGGATATCATCTGTCGATACGGAGTTCCCGAGCGAATCATTACTGATAATGGTACTAACTTGAACAACAAAATGATGGCAGAGCTATGCCGGGACTTCAAGATCCAACACCACAATTCTTCTCCTTACAGGCCGAAGATGAATGGCCCTGTCGAGGCAGCTAACAAGAATATCAAGAAGATTGTGCAGAAGATGGTAGTCACCTATAAGGACTGGCATGAAATGCTACCATTTGCCTTGCATGGGTACCGCACGTCAATCAGAACATCCACTGGGGAAACACCGTATCAGCTTGTGTATGGTATGGAGGCAGTCCTACCTGTTGAAGTTGAATTACCCTCTCTACGGGTACTGATGGATGTTAAGTTGAACGAAGCAGAATGGGTCCGATCCCGGTATGAACAACTAAGTCTGATTGAAGAAAAAAGATTGGCTGCAATCTGTCATGGACAATTGTATCAGAAAAGATTGAAGAAAGCCTTCGATCAGAAAGTCAGGCACCGAGAATACCGAGTAGGAGATCTTGTGCTGAAGAGAATCCTCCCTCCTCATACAGACCACAGGGGCAAGTGGACTCCGAACTATAAAGTACCATTTGTAGTAAAGAAAGTTTTCTCTGGTGGAGCACTGATGCTCAGCACCATGGATGGTGAAGACTTCCCATCTCCTGTGAATTCAGATGCAGTTAAAAAATACTTCGCATAAAATGACCCGCTGGACATAAAAACAGAATGTAAGTCCAGGCAAAAATAGGGCATCCCGGCGAGCCAAAAACAGAATAAAAGACTCGGGCAAAAAATAAGGGAAAATAAACAAAAAAATGTACAACCGCTGAGTTGAAAAGCCGCATTGGACAACTCGGGCAAAAATGGGTATCCCGATGGATTGAAAACCCGAAAGGGCGATCCAGGCAAAACAAGGGAATAAGCGAACAACTGCATTCTGAATTCGTCTGTATCGTTTACGACTTGGTGAACTTCGAAAGGATCAAGCTTATTTCAGAATCAGCCTTCTTCAGAAAGCAAGACGAGAAGAACGTCAAAATGTCATACGAGTCATAGCAAAAGAGGAAGCCCCGTGAAGCGTCGACAACATTGCCAGCTTTTTGTTTTCTCATTTTGTAACAATCTCCTCATTTCAGGGGATTTGTTCCTTTGACTGTATATTGCCAATTCAGGGCACACGAATTAATAAAATCAGATTTCCAGTCATGTTTCGTCTTGTACATTTTTATTTGCAAAAAATGTATGATGTCTTAAGAAGAACTGATTGCATGAATACAGATGCTTACCTTCAAAATAAAAGTTACGTGCTTGCAGGAAATATACTTACTCTCAGAAGTGTCTAAACTCCTATGACGGAATCCAGTAAAGGATACCTCGGGATTACTTGTGCGTTTCCCTATCTTTGCAGGATTGCAGGTATCCAAAACGCAACTTGGGGCATGAAAGCTTCACTCCAACAAGCTGACAAATCAACACTCATTCTTAGCACCCCAAGTGTTTTCTCCCCAGCTGAGTTTCCACTTGCTATTTCTCCCCAGCTGAGGTGCCAACCATTCTTCCTCCTCAGCCGAGTACAAAAGTCAAGGAACCATCTCCCCACTGAGTTTCGACCTCTATCCAGAAGAGCAACGCATGAAGGAATCACAACAGAGTGACGAAAGCTTCTTTAAACCCCAGCTGGGTCTCTCATTTATTGGAATAGGTCTATCATTGACCCATTTCCCCAAGCAGATGCATCTCATTTGATCTACCAATGATCTCATCCCCAGCTGGGATGTCCACTTCAAGCAGATCGGCCAGAGGTCTTCACATCATCGGGATCCGAATCTCGGATTGGTATTTTTGCATAATCATGGCATTCGCATCATACTTACCCCGCAAAGCGTAGCATTCCGTTCAACACGGAGCATTACGGCAAAAATCCAACATATTGCATAATCATAAGCCGTGTCCTGAATCGAACACTTGTGAATCATGACAATCCATCAACATACAGAAAACTCCCACAAATTCCCCAGCGGAGAGCTGAGCTAAAACAGTTGCCTTACTTTCCCAAACACCAATATATATTCCTTATGGCGCCCGTCCATGTCATATCTCCAGCAGAAAGCCAAAGACATCCTCTTTGCACTCACATACACTTATATATAACTTTCCTTGACATCCGTCCGTGTCATTTTCCCCAGTGCAGTAACATAAACACTTTGTACATCAGATACTTGTTTACTATACTCTTCTCCTTTTTGACACTTGTCCGTGTCATCCTCCCCAGCAGAATGAATACTCATATATAAATCACTCATACTTACTTATACAGATACTCGTCTGTATCTTGTATACACTATCCCCGCAGATTCAACACTAGTCCTTGTTCTTTGTTAACCAGTTGGTACTCGTCCGTACCATCATCTCAGAATATGCGTCAAGCGTTTGCTTCTACATGATACTCGTCCATATCATAGTCTTAAGGATGTTCGTCCGCATCTTTAATCCATACACTGTGTCAAACACTTTCGTCTTCTCGAATTTAGACACTCACCTGTGTCTACCTTTCCCCAGAAGGGTCCCTTCAGATTCAACACTCGTCCGTGTTCTCTGTTAACCAGTTGATACTCGTCCGTATCATCATCTCTGAACACGTGTCAGTTTTTGTTTCTACCCGATACTCGTCCGTATCGTAGTCTTAAGGATGCTCGTCCACATCTTTAATCTATACACAGACATCTAAACACTTACCCTTTTATTTCTTGGATGTAAACACTCGTCCGTGTTTACTACTCCCCAGTAGATCGCCAACAAAGCAAAATTTCTTTTTATCTGACATTCGCCCTATGTCATGATAAACCCTGAGAGCAGTCGTACCCTGCTAGGTGGTCGTCCTCCACCTCTTGATGATCGTCCTTCATCATGCTCATCCGATGGTCGTCCCCATCGTTGATTTTCTAATCCGACATTCGTCATATGTCGTGATATTTAGCAGCCTTCCCCTACTAGGTGGTCGTCCTCCACCTTTTGATGATCGTCCTTCATCATTTTATCCAATGGCCGTCCCCATTGTTGATTTTGGTTATCTGGCATTTGTCCTATGTCATGATAAACCTTGAGAGCAGCCGTCCCCTGCTAGGTGGTCGTCCTCCACCTCTTGATGGTCGTCCTCCATCATGCTCATCCGATGGCCGTCCCCATCGTTGACCTTTTATCCGGCATTCGTCCTGTGTCGCGATATTTTCGGCAGCCGTACCCTGCCAGGTGGTCGTCCTCCACCTTAGATGACCGTCCCTCATCTATCCCCAACAGAGCAGCCGTCCCCTGCTAGGTGATCGTCCCTCACCTTTGATGACCGTCCCTCATCATCTGTTTATTTCATTTATTCTTTAACCCGATGGCCGTCCCCGTCGTGGTCCCTTTTCCTTTCCCCGATGATCGTCCTTCATCAGTTTAGCCCGATGGCCGTCCCCATCGTTGATTACTTTACTTTATGAACTTGATGGCCGTCCCTGTCATGTTTCATTAATCCCCAGAGAATTTTACAGCTTTACTTGATGGCCGTCCCCATCATAATTCTTTTTATCCCCAGCATGTCGGCCGTCCCCGTCATTGCTTCATTTCCCGCACTTTTTCCTGCATGTCGGCTGTCCCCATCATTGCTCTTTACCCAGCAGTCGTCCTCTGCTCGACGGTCGTCCTCCGTCGCCCACACTTTACAATATACTTTACTTCCCTTTTCTTCTTCATTCTGTGAGTGCAAATTTTGGACTGTCTTTGGTATTCAACCACAAGTTATCTTGTTTGCCTGATAAGCCGTCGCTTACATCCCGCACAGCTAACTCATGTTTGAATAGGGGCAGCTGTAAACACCCCAAATTTGCCCTCACCCATTTCACACCATGTCTTGTGATCATTTCATATGCATAAACTCAATCATACCATCTCATATCACATTTTTGATTCACTGCATAGGTTCAAAGTCATCTGCATCTAGGGTTTGTGATCTGAGCAATCCAAGAGCTTCTTGAGCCACTCCAAAGGCCATCAATCACTTCAAAGGGGTCTATGTGTGTTCAAGTATCATATTATATCCTCTCAAACTCAAGAATTTCAAAGAATCACAAGAACTGAGAATGGTATGGAAGCAGAGCCAGGCTTGACTGTCCAGATGACCTAAAATTAGGGTTTTGGTTTCAAAGGCCATAACTCCAAATTTTTTGGTCATTCTTGTTTCTATTGGTCTCTATATGGTATAGGGAGTATGCATATCAATTTTCATGAAGAAATTCCATGGGGAAGTCATCTGATCAAGAGTTGACTTTTCAAGCAAGTCAGTGCAAAATCAGGGCATCAGAGGCCCTCAATGACCCAACCAAAGGGTGTTCTTCATCATTTTGATTGTATATGGTCTTTATTTGATCATGGAAGATGTTAGAAGTTCACAAAATTCAAGAATTTCAAGTTTTTGCAAAGTTGACTTTTTGGGCAAGTTTGACTTTTAATGAAATTGCCATTTTAGGCAACTTTTTCAACCTTTACTTTTTGATTCAAAAAAGCTTCAAATGGAAAAACTTTGGTCATGAAAGTTGTATAATAGATCTTCCCCTTTTCAAAAAGTACAAGAACATGACCTAATTCATTTTGGATCAAAAGTTATGGCTTGTCAAAGTTGGCAAAAATCACAAAATTTCAAAGTTTCTACCAAAGAGGTATTTTGCAAAATGACTTGATCAAGTGTTCTAAAGCTATCAAATGCACTTCTAATCCACACAACATGATCATGTGACATCTAAAGTTCAGAATGGACCAAAGAATTACACATTTTTATGGTTTATGGAACAAGATTTTTCATAAGAGGCAAAAGTGAACCAAGTTGCAAAACTCATCATAGCTTCTCATCCACTTGCTTGCTAGCTTGCTGATCAATCCTAGACCCTTCCTCACATCATGCTGCGCAGAACACACTTGTGTACTTGGCTAGAAAGTAGCCCATACTTCTCTTACACCAACTTTGACATTTTGGCAAAAGCACCCATACCAATCAATAAAGCACATGTCACTTCTTCTGACCAATGGCATTTGTTTATACAAAGAAAATGCAAGCCAAACACAACAAGAGGCAAGCCTGAAACACTTCATAGCACAACATTCTCATTTTCACCCTCTTGAGCAAAAGCTTTCGAAACTCATCACACAACTCACAAACACACAAACTAACTTCACAAACCAACTCAACACATCTTCCTGGTCACAAAGCACCCTTCAAAACAGCCTGAAACTCAAAGAATCAAAAACACGATCATCACACCACCTTGAACAGAACTTCTGCAAACTCTCAAACCAGCCCAAATAAATTTGCTCCAAGCCTTTCAGAAGCACAAGGGAAGTCATAGGAGTGATTTTGCACAAGAGAGGAGGCCAGAAAGTTCCAAACTGAAAAGCTTCAAACTCAGGTAGCTTCATGAACTTTTTTTCCAGAACATGTATTTTAAGTTTCTAAATGAATCTACATGCTTCCCTGATCATGAATATGTGCTTACTTTTGAAAATGGTTGAGAAACCAGGATGTATGCATTGTCTGAAATTTTTGCCCTAAAAATTGTTTGATTCGATTCTCTCTGTTTATGAATGATAAATGATGTTTGTGTGAGGGGTTTGATTTGTTTTTGAATGGGGATGAGTTCTGGGCAGTTAGATTTCATTTTCATTGCGTGTAGAGTGAGTTAGTGTTTTGGGCTTGCCGGAGAAGACGACCGGAACAGTGTTCCGGTCGTCTGAAAGTCATTAGGGTTAATTAATTAGGGTTTAGTCTTAATTGCGCAAGTTTGAATTTGGACCGTCCAGATGCGCGCGCAGGTCAATTCCCTCCCTTTTAGTTTAAATCCTGGCCTTTGGATGCGCATACTTTTCTTTTTTCAGTTTAAATTCATTTTATTTTTCACTTAATTGCATTTGTTTTCTCCAATTTATTTAAAATAGCAAAACAATTTTAAAAATTCTGAAATTTTTTGTACAAACTTTTATTTAATTTCAGAAACCAAAAATATTTTTATTTTTATTTTTTGCATTAAAAAATATTTTTAAATCATTTAAAAGTTTATTTTTTATTAATTAATGAGAATTAATTAATTAAAAATACTTTTAGGTATTTAAAAATCACCAAAAAATTCATGAAACCTTCATAACCATTTAGAAACATTGTCCAACCCTCAAACCAAATTTCTTTTTTGATCTTGATGCATTTTGAGAATTTTTCATGGAATTAAAATCATTTCAAGGCATTATTTTGATCCAAACTTCCAAAAAGCATTTCTGCCTAACCATTGAGGGTGGGACCTTGATTCTTTTTGTATTGCATTGTGTTTAGCATGTAGTTTGTGAGATTAAATTGGCATGATTTGATCTTTCATTCTCTTTTTGTTTGGCATTTTTCTTGTTAAGGTACCCTAAAACCCTAGAAAACTTAGGAAATTCATAACTTAAATTAGGTTAAGAGTTAGAACCCCTCCTTTGGGCAGTGACTTTGTATAGGATTAGGGTCCCTTTGAATGCATTTTCAATTTTTTTATCTTGATTTTCGCTTCTGATTTTGGTTTTTGTTTGATGCATTGATCATAAACCCTAATTTGGGCTTCCTTTTGCATACCTCTTGCATTTGCTTGCATATCATGACTTGCCATGGCATTTTATGTATTCATTTGATTCATTAGACATCTTAAGATATGTTGAAAGCATGTTTGATCATTGCATCATGTATTTGCCATGTTGTATGTCATTTGCATCTCATAACTTTTCATGAATGTTCTTGGTTCTAAACTTGCTCCATTGGCATTCATTTGTTCATGTGATCATCCCCATGTCTTAATTCATGTTTGCACCATCCCATAGCATCATTAACATCATGTATGTGCTTCTGGTTTTGATTTACATCATGCCATTTCATTTCATTTTGCATTGCATTGCATTCCTTTCACTAACTTTTCAGGTGGTAAGCAACTTTGAGAAGTGCATTTGCCTTCACTTCTCACAATTTCTTTTCATCTCTTTCATGCATCCTTGCTGCATTTTGTTATATGTTTGAGGTTGAGCTTGCTCATTCTTCTTATTCTCACTTTCTTTCCTCAAGTGACTTGTCTTCTTAAATGAAGCAAGTTACTTTGCTTCTCCTGATCCTTTCATTTGCTTCCTGGTGGTTCCATTGAAGATTTCTCTTCTCAACCTCACAAACCTTAGGAACAACCAAGCATGACAATGATTAGGGTTTTGATTATTCTCCCCACTTAGTTTTACCTTTGTGTCTCTTTGAGTCTTCTCTTCTCACCTCATAATCAGGGACTAAACCTTAAAGGCTTTAAGGCTTTGTGATTAAGCTTATGCCTGCATCCTTCTATTAGGATAGAGTGTATAACTTTAATCCTAAGTGTTAAACCCTTAATGTGTTTAATTCCTTTAATCAATCCACTTAATAATCATCAAGACATCAAGCTTGTAACTTGGGCCTTGCATTAGGGTTCTAATTCTTCCTTAATTGGTTAAGAAGGACTAACCCTAGTGTTAATGGACAAGTCCTCCTCAAGTTGTCTTACAAACCCTAAAAATCACTTCATCATCTTATCATTAACTAAAATCCACTTAATAAAGGCTTTGTTTTGTCATAAGTTTAATCCCTAATCATGGATTAAGTTGAGGAGCTTTCCTCAGCTTAAACATTCTCACCTATTATCCTTCTATTAGGATGGTGTAATGAGTCTGTTTAATCCCTGATTATGGCTTAACCTCATTACTTAACACTAAACAAAAACCACAAAAACATCTAAATAATCACAAGTAGGTTAATGATCTTAATCCTACACCAAAGGTGATCAAGTGTGAGAAGCTGACTTCACACTTAAGGTATTCTCATTACCCCTAATCAGAGGGAAGATGTGATGAGTTTACTAACCCATTGGTTTAGGCTTAAGCTCATTAACTTATGACAAACTTTCAAAAGCAACAAAAGACTGAAAACTCAAAAACAAACAATAATCGTCTCCTTCGGGATTCTTTTCTCATCATCTTCACTCATAAACGAGAACTTGCTTCTTCCGTCTAATGCAAGACAGTTTGCACCTGATCCAGACAGGTCATACACTTGAGCATAGACAAGTAAGCAGTTCACAAGTCAAATCATCTTTCAGTCTCTTTGGGTCGAACTACGGTGTTCTGACTTCCTCATTGCACGAGAGGATACGTAGGCATAACTTAACAGTTATCGAACAAAAGCCTCTGTATATTCCCCCTCCTTCTAGCATCATTCTTTAAGCCTCTTGATCTTGATCATACTCTCATCCTTACACTGACACTGTATATATCACACTTTGCACTTCTTTTACACTGACACCTGTACATCCTTTTCCAGCCATCTTATACATAAATTGCACTGAAACTACCCCTTTAAAACACAAATATTTTAAGCGTGGATCCCGTCGAGTACGACGGACAATCTGGGTGCTAATACCTTCCCAGGTTGTAACCAACCCCCTTTCTCAGTCTCTCTGGTTCGCAACCGTCTTATCCATATCTTTCTAGGTTTATGCAGCATTGCCTTTCCTTCGGGATAAAAATGCCTAGCTGGCGACTCTTTTCATTTCATCCTTTCGCCGACCGTTCGCGTCTGTACCTTATTTGAGTCAGTCTCATCTTTTGGGAGCGACAGCGTGTGATGTGGTGTGTTGATTGTCTGACTTTGTTGTAATCTTTGACTCCATGAGATGCGTAGGATCAATCCACTGGCTTGTGATTTTTCCAGGTTTAATTGAATTTCCATGGTAACATTTGTGTATTGCTCTGATCCATTGGACCAAAATTGCTATGCGTATCCCCTCATTTGATAAGCCCATTTGAATTGAACTAAGTAGCTTGCTGATTGCACCCCTGGTTGTTGTGTCTTTATTTTATTTTAATTTTTATTTCAGTTTGGTTTCAAATTTTTAAAAATAGTTAGAAGTTCTCAAAAATTCCAAACTAATTCATGTCTATCCCTTTTAATTTTCTCTAATTTTTGATATTTTTGTTTTTCATTTATTTTTTATTTTCCACGTAGGAATTAATTTTCACTTTTATTAATTGTTTTTAATTCATTTTAAATACATGCTGACTTGTAGATTTTATATCTTGATCATCAATTTGAATTTTGAGTTGGTTATTTTTGCATTTGATTCATTTTAAAGTGTAGTTTATGGTTGATTTTTCTTCTGATTTTTGAAGCTTGTGTGAATATATTTGATGGTTGACTTGAGCTTGAAGTTTCAAAACCCTAATTGGTGTTCTTGAGGTCCTTTGACCTAGTTTGCTTATGATTCTGACTTTGCTCTTTTGATATGGTGTTATCACTTTATTAATGAACATTTGTGATTAATTGCATATTTTTTTCATGAGTTTGTGATTTGATTTGAATTTTCATGAGAGATTGCCTTAAGTTTGCTTCTTCTTGCTAGCATGCTTAGTTCTTAGGATAGGAGGGAACTTGTGCCAACTCCTATAGGATGTTTAGAGGTCTTTTTATATGAGGTTTGATCCCTGGTCCTTTCTTTGTATGTGTGCTTTTAGAATTTTCTTTGTTACTTGTCTTTAAAGTTTCTCACAAGTGTATGCATGTTCACTTCACCTCCTTTGTTCATCCTTTCTCTTAAATGCTTATGATTGAGTTTGTTTGCTTCTCCCCCATGCTTGCTCTTGCTTTTTAGGCACCTCTTAACATGATTAGGTCCCTGGTTTTTCACATGATGCTTATGCCTTGATTTGGTTTGTGTTGTTTTGTCCTCACATTTGTTCACATGTCCACTTCACTTCCCATTCTTATTTTGTTTGTGTTTGAACTTACATGAACCCTTCTTTGGTCTCTTGAGTTGTTTGTGCACATTCTTGTTATGATATGGTTCTGGTCTTGATGATTGTGAATCATGTGTAGCTTGTGTGATCTTTTCTACTTCATGTTTGCTTTTGTTTCTTTCATGATAGCTTGTGTTTATTTGTTGTGATTTGATTAAGCCACTTCTCATCTTATGTTGTATGCTTGATCTTGGCACTTGAGGGTGACACTTCAATTCTGGTTGTGATGTTTTAGTATGATCTTTTGTTCATTTGTATCTCATTTTATTTCACTTGCTTTTGCCTTACCACTTGTTTATGCTTCTAACCATTTCAGGGGCTTTGGTAAGTGAGAGGCGTGGATAAGATTCCTACATCTCCAATTCTTTTCTCTTCATCTTTCATTATGCTTTATCACTTGTGATTAAGATGTGCCTTATGCCATCACTTGATTAACTTCTTTTCTTCCCCTTAGAAAACAACTCATCTCCTTTAGAGGAGTGATTTGTATTCTATTTTCCTTTCTTCTCCTTTCTCTTTCTCTTCTTCTTTTCTCTTCCTTTCTTTAGGATAGTTAGTTCAATCCTCACTAACTATAGGACCACCTTTTCATGATAACTTTAGATTTAGTCTTTCCCCATTAGAATTTTACCTTTTGCTCCTTTGGTTCTCTCTCTTCTCATCTTCATACAAAAACCTAAAAAACATTTAATAAGGATTAAAGTGGTCTCCTATGCAATAGCCTTATTCCATGAGGCATATGTATTAATTCCATCTTGGAATACTACACTTGTTTAGCATGATGTACAAGTCTAATCATGAGACCATCTTTGTAAAGAAAATAATAAAAAACACTTCTTCACCTAACCACTAAAGCACCTAATAACCTCAACAAGTTAATGAGCTTAAGCCCTTGCCCTTGGAAACAAGTCTTGGATAAATTCTCCTTACTTGGTGTGCTTGTTCTATTATTCCATCTTGAAATGTAGTAGCAAGTACACATTCCATGGAAAAGAGCTTGAGTTCACTTCCTTGTGCCACACTCCTAAAAGACTTCTAAAACACACAAACAAACAATAAGCGTCTTTCCTTCGGGACTTCTCTTCTCATCACCCTCACTCCTTACGTAAGAACTTGCTACTACTTGTCACTTTGCAAGATGGTAACGCACTCGTCGTCCGAGTCTGCAACACCCGAGCATTGACATAAGCAGTTCAAGCTTAAAACATAGGCAATCCTTTCCACCCATAGTTAGGGGAACTACGGCGACTCTGATCCTCATGTCCAGATGAGGTACGTAGGCCGCAGGATAGGGCTCGTTCGAGCACTCTTTTATTTCCCCTACATTTTCCTCATTTCTTTTCTTTTCTTATCCAGTTCCAGTCTTTCTTTTTGCAGCAACTTTCATTTCTTCACCATGTGAAACATTTTCTTCGCAATCCTGGATCCCGTCTGGTACGGATGACGATCTGGGGTGCTAATACCTTCCCAGGTCATAACCGACTCCCGAACCCAGTCTCTTTGGTTCGCAGGACCCGTGTCCTTCCTTTTCTTTTCTTCTGATTTGTGCAGCATTACCATTCCCATTCCTTCGGGATAAAAACGCCTGGCTGGTGACTCTACCCTTTTCCGCGCCACTTTCGTGTTTGTACCAGGATGGAAATCCAGGGAGTGACAGCTAGCGACTCTGCTGGGGATATCCTAACCAGAGTTATCTCTGGTTCCCCTTGAGAGTCTCTCCTAGCACTTGCGTGTTTCTGTTTCCTTGGGTGTTGATTGTTTGTTGTGTGTATATTTTAGCGTTGTTTATTTACAGTTTTATTTACCGCTTTAGTTACAATTTCAATATTTATATTCATGCATCATATATTATTACTAGACTGTTTGGATGTACTGGTTTTCTATTTGGTGGAATTGGGAACTGTTACTGTGAGATGAGCTCGTAACTGGGACTCGAGTGCACCCAAGGACTTAGCGTGGACAGTCACTTTGGCTTCATGGCATCT
The DNA here is from genome assembly GCA_963966055.1 of Lathyrus aphaca. NCBI lineage: Eukaryota > Viridiplantae > Streptophyta > Magnoliopsida > Fabales > Fabaceae > Lathyrus > Lathyrus aphaca. The sequence goes on from OZ014523.1 coordinate 172,398,556, forward strand.
TGTTATGTTGGTAGTAGTGAGTTCCACACCCGAACTTGCAACCGTCTTGGAAATGTTTTGATGCAGGAATCTTTCTTGGATCATTACACGACCTCGATAGTTATGTGCATCTGGGGACCGATCATTGAGGACCTTTGTGGAAACATCCCTTTCCAGTGGTGACAGTGGTAGACCACATTCTGTGGCAAACCCATTCGCACCCGAGGGCCCACTGGGAACTTTCATAGGATGGCCTGGTTCTTTGATAGGAACTCAGTCAAAGCATCTGGTCGTATGACGATAGTGTTGTACCCTTCAGGATGAAGGTACTATTGTTTCTCGATTTCAGCACTCGAAGCTGGGAACTTATAAAAGATGCTTGTTTTTCTCGGACTCACGTTGAGACCTCCCTGAGTAGTACATAATGCCAAACCGATTCCCTGATTTGGTCATGGGCCATTTCTCGGAAATGGTGAACGTATTATTGCTATTCGGCTTTGTAAACACCCCAAATTTTCCCTCACCCATTCACACCATGGCTTGTGATCTTCTCATATGCATAAACTCAATCATAGCATCTCATATTACATTTTTGATTCACTGCATTGATTCAAAGTCATATGCACCTAGGGTTTGTGATCTGAGCAATCCAAGAGCCTCTTGAGCCACTCCAAAGGTCATCAATCACTTCAAAGGGGTCCATGTATGTTCAAACATCATATTATATCCTCTCAAAGTCAAGAATGTCAAAGAATCATAAGAACTGAGAATGGTATGGAAGCAGAGCCAGGTTTGACTGCACAGATGACCTAAAATTAGGGTTTTGGTTTTAAAGGCCATAACTCCAAATTTTTTGGTCATTCTTGTTTCTATTGGTCTCTATATGGTATAGGGAGCATGCATATCAATTTTCATGAAGAAATTCAATGGGGAAGTCATCTGATCAAGGGTTGACTTTCTAAGCAAGTTAGTGTAAAATCAGGGCATCTGAGGCCCTCAATGACCCAACCAAAGGGTGTTCTTCATAATTTTAATTGTGTATGATCTTTATTTGATCATAGAAGATGTAAGAAGTTCACAAATTTGAAGAATTTCAAGTCATTTGCAAAGTTGACTTTTTGGGAAAGTTGACTTTTTAATGAAATTGCCATTTTGGGAAACCTTTTCAACCCTCGCTTTTTGATTCAAAAATGCTTCAAATGGAAAAACTTTGGTCATGAAAGTTGTAGAATGGATCATTCCCTTTTCAAAAAGTACAAGAACATGACCTAATTCATTTTGGATCAAAAGTTATGGCTTGTCAAAGTTGGCAAAAATCACAAAATTTGAAGTTTTCCACCAAAGAGGCAAAGTTGCAAATTCACTTTTCAAGGCAAATTGAACTATCAAATGGAATTCTAAACTTCAAAACATGATCATACAACACCTAAAATTAAGAATGGGCCAAGAGATCAATCATCTTTATGGCTTATGGAGCAAGAAATTTCAAAGGAAGCAAAAGTGAGGCAAGTTGCAAAAACTCACTCAAGTGTGAATCCACTTGCTGGCTAACTTCACAAACAATCCAAGGGCTTTCCACACATCTTGCTGCGCAGGACACCCCATCTGTCCTTGGCTAGCAAGTATCCCATGCCTCTCTTACACAAACTTGACATTTTGGCAACTTGAGCCATACCAATCACTAAAGCACACATCAACTCATCTGACCTATCACAATAGTTTATGCAAACAAAAGGCAAGCCAAAACACATACAACACAGGCCTGAAACACTCTCCAACACTGCTCTCTCATTTCCACACCATTTTGCAAAAGCATTCGAAACTGATTGCACAAGCCTCAAACACACAAACCAACTTCACAAATCAACTCAACACACTTTCCTGATCACAAAGCACCCATCACCATTGCCTTAAACTCCCAGAATCACAAATACGATTTCCACCCCACCTTGAACAGAACTTCTTCCATCTCTCAAAACACCCATTATAAACTCCAAACAAGCATTGAAAGCTTCTCAGGGGGTCCAGTGGAGTTGATTGCAAGCAGGAAACCAGCCAGAAAGTACCAGAAACCAAAGCTTCAGTTCAGGTAGCCATCTCAAACTTTTTTTCCAGAAACATGTTTTTAAGTTTCTAAATGATTCTCCATGCTCCACTGGTCATGCTGATATGTTTTGTTTCGAAAATGATTGAGTATTGAGTGCGTATGTTGCTTCTGAAACTTTTCTGACCTAAATGCATTTTGCTTCGATTCATGGATTTGATGATGGATAAATGAATTTTGATGGCTGATTCTTGTTGGGGTTGGGGAGAGGATCATTTCTGGAGAGTTTTAGGGCCTGGGGATGCGTATTAAGAGAGATAGCTTGAGTGTTTGGCCGGAGAAGACGACCAGAACAGTGTTCCGGTCGCCTGAAAGTCATTAGGGTTTGATTAATTAGGGTTAATCATAATTATGTGAATTTGAATCTCAGCCCTTGGATATGGCGCCAAGTCCACTCCCGCGCGCGTATGTTTGAATGTCAGCCATTGATTGTGCTGACTTTTCTTTTTTCCAGTTTAATTCATTTTTATTTTTCATTTAATTGCATTTGTTTTCTCCATTTAATTTAAAATAGCAAAACAATTTTAAAAATTCTGAAAATTTTTATACAAACTTTTATTAATTTTCAGAAACCAAAAACATTTTTATTTTTATTTTTTGCATTAAAATATATTTTTGAATCATTTAAAAGTTTATTTTTAATTGATTAATGAGAATTAATTAATTAAAAATACTTTTAGGTATTTAAAAATCACCAAAAAATTCATGAAACCTTTAAAATCATTTAGAAACATTGTCCAACCCTCAAACCAAATTTCTTTTTTGATCTTAATGCATTTTGACAATTTTCCATGGAATTAATTCAATTTCAAAGCATTATTTTGATCCAATGTTCAAAAATTCATTTCTGCCTAGTCTTTAAGAGTTGGACCTTGATTCTTTTTGCATTGTGTCTTGCATATCATGTAGTTTGTAGGATTAATTTGGCATGATTTGATCTTGTATTTTCCATTTGTTTGACATTTTTCTTGACAAGGTACCCTAAAACCCTAGAAATCTTAGGAAATTCATAACTTTCACTAGTTTAAGAATTGGATCCCCCCCTTTGGGCAGTGAGTTTGTGTAGGGTTAGGGTTCCTTTGAATGAATTTTCAATTTTTTATCTTGATGTTTGCTTCTAGTTTTGGTTTTTGTTTTGTGCATTGATCATGAACCCTAATTTGGGCTTCCTTTTGCATTCATCTTGCATTTGCTTGCATACCATGACTTGCCATAGCATTTTGTGCATCCATTTGATTCATTGAACATCTTGAGACATATTAGAAGCATGTTTGATCATTTCTTCTTGCATTTGCCATGTTGTATGTCATTTGCATTTCATAACTTTTCATGTATGTTCATGGTTCCAAGCATGCTTCTCTTACATCCATTTGTTCATGTGATCATCCTCATGCCTTGTTTCATGTTTGAATCATCTCATAGCATCATTATCATCTCATATATGCTTCTGGTTTTGATTTGCATCATTCCATTTCATCTCATCTTGCATTACATTGTATTTCTTTCACTGACTTTCAGGTGGTAAGCAACTTTGAGAAGTGAATTTGCCTTCACTTCTCACATTTTCTTTTCATCTCTCTTATGCATCATTGATGCATTTTGTTTTGTGTTTGAGATTGAGCCTGCTCTTTCTTCTTCTCCTTACTTTCTTTCTTCAAGTGACTTGTCTTCTTGAATGAAGCAAGTTACTTTGCTTCTCTTTGCTCCTTTCATCTGCTTCCTGGTGGTTCCTCTGAAGATGTCTTTTGAAAACCTCACAAACCCTAGGAACCACCAAGCATGACAATGATTAGGGTTTTGATTAGTCCCCCACTTAGTTTTTTACCTTTGTGTCTCATTGAGTCTCCTCTTCTCACCTCATAATCAGGGACTAAACCATAAAGGCCTTAAGGCTTTGTGATTAAGCTTATGCCTGCATCCTTCTATTAGGATGGAGTGTATAACTTTAATCCTAAGTGTTAAACCCTTAATGTGTTTAAATCCTTTAATCAATCCACTTAATAATCACCAAGACATCAAGCTTGTAACTTGGGCCTTGCATTAGGGTTCTAATTCTTCCTTAATTGGTGAAGAAGGACTAACCCTAGTGTTAATGGACAAGTCCCCCTCAAGTTGTCTTACAAACCCTAAAACTCACTTCATCATCTTATCATTAATTAAAATCCATTTAATAAAGGCTTTGTTTTGTCATGAAGTTAATCCCTAATCATGGATTAAGTTGAGGAGCTTTCCTCAGCTTAAACATTCTCATCTATTATCCTTCTATTAGGATGGTGTAATGAGTCTGTTTAATCCCTGATTATGGCTTAATCTCATTACTTAACACTAAACAAAAACAACAAAAACATCTAAATAATCACAAGTAGGTTAATGATCTTAATCCTACATCATGGTGATTAAGTGTGAGAAGCTGACTTCACACTTAAGGTATTCTCATTACCCCTAATCAGAGGGAAGATGTGATGAGTTTACTAACCCCTTGGTTTAGGTTTAAGCTCATTAACTTATGACAAACTTTCAAAAGCAATAAAAGACTGAAAACTCAAAAACAAACAATAATCGTCTCCTCCGGGATTCTTTTCTCATCATCTTCACTCACAAACGAGAACTTGCTTCTTCCGTCTAATGCAAGACAGTTTGCATCTGTGCCAGACAGGTCATACACTTGAGCATAGGCAAGTAAGCAGTTCATCAAGTCAATTTATCTTTCAGTCACTTTGGGTCGAACTACGGTGTTCTGACTTCCTCATTGCACGAGAGGATACGTAGGCATAACTTAACTGTTATCGAACAAAAGTCTCTGTATATTCCCCCTCCTTCCAGCATCATTCTTTTAGCCTCATTATCATGAGCATTTCACTCTGTTCTTACACTGACACTTCATTTATACACTCCATTTCTTTTGCACTGACACCTGTACATCCTTTTCCAGCCATTTTATACACATATAGCACTGACACTACCCCTTTAAAACACAAATCTTTTAAGCGTGGATCCCGTCGAGTACGACGGACAATCTGGGTGCTAATACCTTCCCAGGTTGTAACCAACCCCCTTTCTCAGTCTCTCTGGTTCGCAACCGTATTATCCATATCTTTTCTAGGTTTATGCAGCATTACCTTTCCTCCGGGATAAAAATGCCTAGCTGGCGACTCTTTTCATTCCCTGTGAGTTCACTCCTGTGTGTTCTCGCATCCTCCTTTCGCCGACCGTTCGCGTCTGTACCTCATTCGAGCCCGGTCTCGTCTTTTGGGAGCGACAGCTTGGCGACTCTATTGGGGACCCTTTATACTGTAACCAGGGCTTCTGGTTCTTTTTGTGGGTTCCTCCTAGCGCTTGTTTGATTTGTGTTTACTGGGGTGTTATGTGCTATTTGTGTTTGTATATTTATTTTGTTTATTGCCTTATGTACAGTTGTTTTATTTCTTTCTTTATAGCTTCATATACATCATATTGTCATACTGTGTTTGGCTGGATCTGGTTTTGTCTTGGTGGGTGGGGTTCTATTGAGAGTTTAAGGTCCTATACCTGGGACCTGAGTGACACCTAGTCTAGAGTGGTTCATGTTCTTTCCCATTCCATTTCGGTCTGGTGCGGGAATATGAAACACGGTTCAGATATGGGTTTCTTCTTGAGAACTCTGTGCTACAGATTTCCTGTAGTGCTAGGGCTATCTGGGAAGCCTGCTAAGTCTGGATGACCTTTAGTATTGACCTTCAGAAACTGAGGTGAATTAGAGGAGGATTTTTTATGGTTATTGTAAACACTGTACCTCCGGGTTAGAAGTGTTTACACTTCTCATAACTGATCCAAGTCTGAGGATCCTTGTTTTAGAACACTACCTATGAGGGGGTTGGGCTATTTACAGGTTTGCAGGTACCATTGGCCACATCATACCCTGATACTTTTGTTTTGATTAAGAATACTCCATTTTGGGACAGTTCTTGTGATTTTAACCCTGGACATGTGACTCTTTATTTAAGTCCCCCACCTTGGTTACTGGACTTTTGAACCTCCATCTGGACTTCTTGAACATACATGGACCTATATCAAAGCAGTTAATCAGATCCAGCTTGATCACAAACCCTTGCATATCATTTGCATACATCATCATTGCATCATTTAACATTTGCTTATTTGTTTTTCAGGGTATCCATACTATATTTTGGCTTGGTTTTGACCCCTTCATCTGCATAGACCTATCTTCACCAGTATCTGCTTCAGCTATCCCCATCAGCTACCCGCTTCAGTCACTTGCATCAGCCTGTCAGTGGCCCATCTTCAGTATTATTCTTCATCATCAGCATCTGTCTCAGCTCTTTTTTCAGCAACATGGAACCCAAGAAGAGCAATATCTCCTACCATTTCTTTGAGCCTGAGTTAGCTGGCATCAGGAAGATCCAGGCCCTGATTACTCCAGATCATATACCCCTATTCAGAGAACATTATGGAGGCATCCTTGATGTGGTTATGGATTTGGACCCTTCCCAGAGGAGCTTGATTCATACTTGCTTGCAGTTCTATGACCCCCCTCTGAGGTGCTTCACCTTCCAGGATTTTCAGTTGGGGCCTTTATTAGAGGAGTATTCATCATTGGTTGGTGTGCCTGTCAGGGGTGGCGTCCCCTTCAACCCTGAGATGGATTTTCCCAGTAATGAAGAAGTGGCAAAGGCATTATATCTGGAACCTTATCTGATTGGGCAGAATATGACTACCAAGGCTGGAATCTCTGGTCTACATTTGGATTTCTTGACTTCTCAGGCCATCCTGAAGGCCTCCTTGGGAGAGTGGAAGGCAGTCTGTGCTTTGTTAGCCCTCAGCATATATGGGGTTATACTTTTTGCAGATGAGCCTAAGTTTGTTAGCAAGAGTGCCATTCACCTTTTCATTCTAAGAAACCCAGTGCCCACCTTACTGGGAGATTTCTACTACTCTGTTCACCAAAGGAATGAAAAGCAAAGAGGAAGGTTGGTGAGATGTTGTGCTCCCCTGTTCCATACCTGGTTGCTCAAACACTTGTCCAAGACTGATGCATTCTTGAATCCTCACCAGCAAAAGAATTGGGCTAGAAGACTCATTGCTTTGACCTCAGATGACATCAGATGGTGCACTCAGAGAACCAAGGGCAGGGACATCATTACTAGTTGTGGGCAGTTCCCCAATGTACCCCTGATAGGAGTGAAGGGTTGCATCAGCTACAACCCTCTGCTATTCAAAAGACAATTGGGCTATGCATTGGTCCACACTCCTAGAGCACAAGACTTGGTTGAGACCCTTTATTGTGAGATTAAGCCTAATCTAGCTATTGTCAGGCAAGCATCCTGGGCTTGGGACAATGTCCAGACCAAGGGAATGGCCATTCTTGGGAGATGCAACAATGTGGCCTCAGCTCAGTACTATGAGTGGTCTCATGCCAGGGCTCAAATTTCTGGGATGCCCTTCACCATCGAGGATGCACCTGGGCCATCCACAGCACCACCTCCAGCTACTGTCAGCCTGGAGGAGTTTGAGAAATTGAAAGAGAGGAATGAAAATCTGACTCAGGCTCTACAGAAGACTCTCTGGGAGAGGAGTGATGGTCGGGTGGACATTGAAAGGTTGGAAAAGCTAATGATGGTGCATCTAGCCAGGATTGAGAAGTCAGAAGACTACATCAAGAAGTCAAGGGCTGTAGAGCAGATCTTGAAGAATGCCTGCAAGGAGGCTCAGTTCCAAAAGTCTAAGACTGATTTGTATCTGAAAGAGAGTCAAGCTAGGTGGGTCAGGATCACCGAAGCTCGTACTCAGGAAGATAAAAGGACTCAGGACAAGATTGAGCAGTTGGAGGCTAGTGCAAAAGAGCAACAGGAAGCCCTGCTAGCAGCCCAGAGAGAGATCTAAGAGTTGAAGATTAGGGCTGGTGTGAAGAGGTCAAAGGACCAGGGCAGACACAAGAAGCTAGCTGCAGCTATTGCCACCAGGAATCTTCTCATCAGGAACCTCACAGAGCGTCCAACTGATCCTGTGACTGAAGCACTTCTATAGTAAGTTCAGGAGGATGAGTTTGGTCTTGGTGTCTGACTTTTGCTTGTTGTTGCTTTCATTTCATTGTACTTTTCCTTTTTATGTTGTATTTTGACCCCTCAGAGGGCATGCATTGTAAAAAAGGGCAAACTATGTATCATTCATCTTTTTGTAATATATGTGTTGGTTTGTTTTATCTGAGTTCTTTCAAGCAACATCAAAAGCATCTTCCTCAGGGGTCTGGAAAGGTCAAAACCAAGTGCCAAGCCGGATACCTTGGAGACAAATAAGCATACTGCATTGCATACTAACCTTTTGTTTTGTTTTGTAGGTTTTGTTTTGTTTTTGTTACTAACTCTGTTGTGATTCAGGAACTATTGCTCGACGTCGGGTGTTCCCACTCAACCGTCCACACAGATATCCTACCCGCAACAACCTTCCGGGTATACAGATGTACCAGGTACAACAGGATCTTACAGAGGTCAGGACTCAAATGGCCAATGAGAGACTGGAAATGAGAAATCAGATGACCCAGTTTATGGAGGTGATGAATGGATTGGCACAGAGCCAAGAGAGATTAAGGGCTTTAGTAGAGAGGCAGACTCAGGAAGACCCCCATCTAGGGACTGGTGGAACAAGCAACAATGAGAGGGTTCAGCCTCATATTAACCCACCTGTGTTTGGACCCCACCTTCATCCATAGATCAATATCCCTGCTAATGTACAAGGGAATGCTACTACAGGCAGGGTGTTGCAAGAAGACCCCCAGGAAGATCAGTTCACTGTGATGGGAGCTGGGGATGAAGCCTATGACAGAAGGCTAGATGAAATTGCTGAGAAATTAAGGTCCTTGGAGTCTCAAAACTCCTTGGGTTTTGATGTTATGGACATGGGCTTAGTGGACGGGGTCAGGATTCCCCACAAGTTTAAACCTCCGTGCTTTGAGAAGTACAACGGAACCTCCTGTCCACGAACCCACTTGCAATCTTTTCTGGGGAGGCTGAAGGCATACACCATGGATGAGAAGCTATGGATGTTTTATTTCGAAGATAGCTTAACAGGAGCTTCAAGGGAATGGTACTCTCACTTGACTAGAGCAACCATCAGGTGCTGGAAGGATCTGGCTGAGGCTTTCATTAGACAATACCAGTACAACTTGGATATGGCTCCCAACAGGACCCTCCTGATGGGAATGTCACAATCATCCAGAGAAAGCTTCCGGGAGTACGCCCAGAGGTGGAGACAGCTTGCTGCTGCTGTCCAGCCACCCATGTCGGAGAGGGAGATGGCCGGCATGTTTATGAACACCCTTCAAGGAACATACATTGACAGGCTTGCTGCCTTTTCTTCTACCAGCTTTGCGGATGTAGTTATAGCTGGAGAGAGAATTGAGAGCCTATTAAAGATGGGCAAAATTTCTGACAACGGTGCAAGTTCGTCCGGCAACCCAAGAAAGCCTTTTGTGGGTCCAAGAAGAACTGGTGAAACTAATGCTATCCATACCAGCAGGGGAAGACCCCAATATGTTCATAGGTCAGTGGCAGCTGTCACCATTCCCGCTCCAATTCATCTACAACCAGCATACCAACCACAGCAACAATCCCACTACCAGCAACAAGCTCAATATCCACCTCAGAGAAATTATAACAACAACAACACCAGCAACAACAATCAGCAAAGACCGTTTCAACGGAGACCATCTCAGGCCAATAGGGTAATCGATCCGATCCCTATGCCTTATGCCACATTATTGCCACAACTCCTGAAACTCAACCTGGTTGAGCTAAGGACATTGGCACCTCCAGATCCTGCCAGTCTGCCCAGAAATTACGACGTCAGCGCCAGATGTGCTTTTCACTCAAATGCACCTGGCCACAGTACAGAGAAGTGCAGAGCTTTGCACATGAAAGTACAGGATCTAGTGGATTCCAAAGCTCTAAACTTTGCACCCCCGCCAAATGTCAGTAAGAATCCTATGCCAAACCACGGAGGACCCAGAATCAATGCTATTGAGGAAGATAAGCCGTCTTACTTGATAACCAGTGTGGGTCAGATTCGGACACCCTTGGTAGAGATTAAAGCTCAACTCCTTGAATGTCAAATGTTCCCTGGATGTGAGCTAGGATGTGCTTATTGCAATATTTCGGTAAATGGGTGTGATAACTTGAGAAGTGGCATAGATGGTCTCATCCAGAGTGGCCTGCTTCAAATCACGACATCAATACCTACAAATCCAGCAATCTCCTTAACAACAATTCCCGAGTCTTCTACAACTGCAACAACAATTGTTCCAAACAACTCTTCAATCTCATCAACAAATGCTTCATCCGTTACTTCAATGGACCAAAAATCAACAAACATCCCTTCTACAACTTCAGCACCCCTTCATTCAGAACCTCCTACAACAGCAATACCCATCCAGTCAACATTGTCTCCTACAACATCAACAGCAAACAATGAAAGTGTCTCAACGGTTACAATTTATTATGATCCTGCAAACGATTCTGCCTACAACTCACAAAATACCGCTCCTGCCAGAGCACCAGTTACAATATACTATGATCCACATACTATCATGGTTCCTTCCGCAGCTGCTATCAGTCCAGTCACTATCACAGTGCCTGGGCCAGTTCCTTATGAAAGCAGTAATGCCATCCCCTGGCATTACGGCTCCGATCCATACTGTGAAGGACAGAAAATCACTTTGGAATCATCAACTTCTTCACCACAAATAGACAATGTGGGAGGAGGCGGAGGCTTCACTCGAAGCGGACGTCTCTTTGCCCCGCAGATTCCAAGACCCATTGCTGAAGAAGAAGCTGCTGCCAAAGCAAAAGGGAAAAGCATGGTGCAAGAAGAACAAGTTGCTAAAGAAGCTTTGAAAACCCCTTTTGATCAAGAGGTTGATGAGTTCATGAGAATCATCAAGAAAAGTGATTACAAGATAGTGGACCAGCTTCACCAGACACCTTCCAAGATCTCCATTTTATCATTGCTAATGTGCTCCGAGGCTCACCGGAACGCATTATTAAAAGTCTTGCACGCAGCTTATGTGCCAGAGGAGATTACCGTCAATCAGTTAGAGGCTGTGGTTGGAAATGTTAATGCTAGTAATGGACTAGGATTTACCAACACTGATTTGACTACGGAAGGCCGCAATCACAACAAGGCTTTGCACATTACCTTGGAGTGTAAGGGTGCAGTTCTTTCCCATGTACTGGTAGACACAGGGTCATCCCTCAATGTCTTACCTAAAAAAGCCCTTGTGAAGCTGGAGTATGAAGGACTGGCATTACGTCCCAGCAACTTGGTAGTGAGAGCCTTTGACGGTTCTAAGAGATCAGTTCTGGGAGAAATTGAGTTGCCTATAACGATTGGCCCACAGACTTTCAAAACGACCTTCTTCATGATGGATATACAGCCTGCCTACAGCTGTCTATTAGGTAGACCATGGATACACGCCGCTGGCGCCGTGACCTCAACCCTTCACCAGAAGTTAAAATTCGAGTGGGAGGGCCAAGTCGTTACTATTTGTGGAGAGGAAGATATTTTCGTTAGCCATCTGGCTACATACAAATACATTGAGATGGATGGGGAGATCCACGAAACTATGAGTCAAGGGTTTGAGGCCTTGAACATAAATGAAGCATCCGCTGTACCTGGAACCTCAATGACATCTTATCAGCAAGCCTAGAAGGTTGTTGAAGAAGGGACTGCCCAAGGCTGGGGCAAGTTGCTGCCCGTAGAGAAGAAGGAGGATAGATTTGGGTTGGGTTACAAACCAACTCAAAAAGATCAAGCAGAGGCTGCTAAGAAGCCCAATTTTTTCAGTGGGGGGATGCTCACCCCCGATGCCGTGAACAACTTGGAAGACGAGGATGAAAGCGACCGCAACCTGGAGAGTTGGATACGTCCAAGGATCCCGGGGAGCAGTATCTCAAACTGGTCTTCCCAGGAAATTATAAGGGTTACTCCTGCAGAGTAATTATTATTTCCTGTATTTTTAAGCATGCATCAAGTCTTGCATCTTGCCCAAGATGACAAGACTCATTTTGTAATCGGGCCATCTGTAATTTTGTGCAAATAGATCAATCAATGATAATCAGACATCTTTTGCAAATGAGTCTTTTTCTTTTTCGTTCACTGTTTTTCCATTTTTCTTTTTGTACAAAAATAAATGGCAATGTTTTCAAAATGACAACTTCATTTCACTCTTTTTTAAACAAGATTAAAATCAATCACTAAAATGAACAAACTGAACCCTTGCAGAGAGTGCCTTCCGGACCGCACCGACAACAGCACGGCTATGACTTCGTATGACTTTGACAATCCAATCAATCAAGCTGATGAAGGGGTTGAAGAAGAGTATGAGCTTCCATAAGAGCTAGCCAGGTTGTTGAGACAAGAGGAGAAGGTTATCACTCCTCATCAGGAGGAGGTCGAAACGATTAATCTTGGTACAGATGAAAATGTGAAAGAAGTTAAAATCGGGGCCTGCTTACAAGACTCGGCGAAGAGACAACTGATTGACCTGCTTCAGGAATATGTGGATGTGTTTGCTTGGTCTTATCAGGATATGCCAGGGTTGGACACCGACATTGTTATGCACAAGCTTCCTTTAAGAGAAGATTGCCCGCCGGTTAAACAGAAACTGCGCCGTACTCGCCCAGATATGGCAATGAAAATCAAAGAAGAGGTACGAAAGCAGTGGGACGTCGGGTTCCTTGCTGTAACTAGCTATCCACCGTGGGTTGCTAATATAGTACCTGTGCCTAAGAAAGACGGCAAAGTAAGAATGTGTGTTGACTACCGAGATCTGAACAGAGCAAGCCCGAAAGATGATTTCCCATTACCTCACATTGATGTATTGGTGGATAATACGGCTCAGTTTTCGGTATTCTCCTTCATGGACGGATTTTCAGGATATAATCAGATCAAGATGTCACCTGAAGACATGGAGAAGACAACCTTCATCACACCCTGGAGCACGTTCTGTTATAAGGTGATGCCATTCGGACTGAAGAATGCTGGTGCAACATATCAACGGGCTATGGTGACATTATTCCACGATATGATCCATAAAGAAATCGAATGTTATGTGGATGAAATGATTTCCAAGTCCCTCACGGAAGAAGACCACCTGGTGAATCTGCTGAAGCTATTCAAGAGTCTGAGGAAGTACCAACTGAAGTTAAACCCCAACAAATGCACATTCGGGGTGCGATCCGGTAAGCTGCTGGGATTTATTGTAAGTGAAAAAGGGATTGAAGTTGACCCTGATAAAGTCAAAGCCATTCAAGAAATGCCTGCACCAAAGACTGAAAAAGAAGTTCGGGGTTTCTTAGGTAGATTGAACTACATTTCACGGTTCATATCTCACCTTACAGCAACCTGCGAGCCTTTGTTCAAGCTGTTAAGAAAAGAACAAACGGTCAGGTGGAACGAAGACTGCCAGAAGGTTTTTGACAAGATCAAGGAGTACTTACATGAGCCTCCAATCCTTATGCCTCCAGTGGAAGGAAGACCTCTGATAATGTACTTGATAGTATTAGAAGAGTCGATGGGGTGTGTGTTGGGCCAGCATGACGAGTCTGGTCGAAAAGAGTATGCAATATACTACCTAAGCAAAAAGTTTACCGACTATGAACAACGTTATTCACTGCTCGAGAAAACTTGCTGTGCTTTAGCGTGGGCTGCTCGCCGACTAAGACAGTATATGTTGACACACACTACCTTATTGATCTCCAAGATGGATCCAGTTAAGTAAATTTTTGAGAAGCCAGTACTTACCGGACGGGTTGCAAGATGGCAAATGATCCTCACAGAATATGACATCCAGTACACCTCTCAGAAAGCCATCAAGGGCAGTGTATTGTCTGAATATCTTGCTGAGCAACCTATTGATGATTACCAGCCTATGAGATTTGACTTCCCTGATGAAGACATCATGTTCATAAGAACGAAAGATCGTGAAGAGCCTGTTCACACTGAAGGGCCTGACCCGGCAGAAGAATGGACTATGATGTTTGATGGGGCTGTTAACATGAATGGTCGTGGTGTTGGTGTAGTACTTATTACACCTAAAGGAGTTCACATGCCTTTCTCGGCAAGACTCACCTTCAACTGCACTAACAACGAAGCTGAATACGAAGCTTGTATTATGGGTCTTGAGGAAGCCATTAACCTCAGGATCAAGACATTGACTGTATTCGGGGATTCAGCTCTGGTAGTTAATCAAACCAACGGCAAATGGTACACACACCAGGATCATCTGATACCTTACAGGGATTATACAAGGAGGTTATTGACTTTCTTCACAACAGTCAAGCTTGGGTATATCCCTCGGGATGAGAATCAGTTTGCAGATGCTCTGGCTACCATTTCATCTATGATCAAAGTGCAAGCTGCCAACCTTGTACCGCGAATTTCAGTGTCCAGACTTGACAGACCAGCATATGTGTTCGCAGCAGATGTTGTCAAAGATGATAAGCCTTGGTTCCATGACATTAAGTGCTTCTTGGAGGATCAAACATACCCACCTGGGGCATCTTCCAATGATAAGAAGACTTTAAGAAGGCTTGCTGGTAGTTTCTTTCTGAACACTGACGGTTCCCTGTACAAGAGAAACTTTGATATGGTACTTCTCAGGTGCGTTGATAGAACAGAGGCAGACTTGTTAATGCACCAGGTGCACGAAGGATCCTTTGGTACCCATGCAGGAGGGCATGCCATGGACAAGAAATTGCTAAGATCAGGATATTACTGGATCACAATGGATGCCGACTGTTGTGCCTACGCCAGAAAATGCCATAAATGCCAGATTTATGCGGATAAGGTGCATGTGCCTCCCAATCCTTTGAATGTGATGTCTTCACCCTGGCCCTTTGCTATGTGGGGCATTGACATGATTGGCAAGATTGAGCCAACTGCTTCAAATGGCCACAGGTTCATCTTGGTTGCCATTGACTATTTCACCAATTGGGTCGAAGCAGCTTCCTATGCAAACGTTACAAGGCAAGTGGTAGCCAGATTTCTGAAGAGAGATATCATCTGCCGATACGGAGTTCCCGAGCGAATCATTACTGATAATGGTTCCAACATAAACAACAAAATGATGGCAGGACTATGTCGGGACTTCAAGATCCAACACCACAATTCTTCTCCTTACAGGCCAAAGATGAATGGCGCTGTTGAAGCAACTAATAAGAATATCAAGAAGATTGTGCAGAAAATGGTAGTCACTTACAAAGACTGGCATGAAATGCTACCATTCGCCTTGCATGGGTACCGCGCGTCAATCAGAACATCCACTGGGGCAACACCGTATCATCTTGTGTACGGTATGGAGGCAGTCCTACCAGTTGAGGTTGAACTACCCTCCCTACGGGTACTGATGGATGTTAAGCTGAACGAAGCAGAATGGGTCCGATCCCGATACGAACAACTGAGTCTGATTGAAGAGAAGAGATTGGCTGCAATCTGTCATGGGCAGTTGTATCAGAAAAGAATGAAGAAAGACTTCGATCAGAAAGTCAGGCACCGAGAGTACCAAGTAGGAGATCTTGTGCTGAAAAGAATCCTCCCTCCTCATACAGACCACAGGGGCAAGTGGACCCCGAACTATGAAGGACCATTCGTAGTAAAGAAAGTTTTCTCTGGTGGAGCACTGATGCTCAGCACTATGGATGGTGAAGATTTCCCGTCCCCTGTGAATTCAGATGCAGTTAAAAAATACTTCGCATAAAAAAATGACCCGCTGGACATAAAAACAGAATGTAAGTCCAGGCAAAATAGGGCATCCCGGCGAGTCAAAAACAGAATAAAAGACTCGGGCAAAAATAAGGGAAAATAAACAAAAATGTACACCCGCTGAGTTGAAAAGCCGTATTGGACAACTCAGGCAAAAATGGGTATCCTGATGGATTGAAAACCCGAAAGGGCGATCCATGCAAAATAAGGGAATAAGCGAACAACTGCATTCTGAATTCGTCTGTATCACCTACAACTTGGTAAGCCTCGAAATGATCAAGCTTCTGTCAGAATCAGCCTTCTTCAGAAAGAAAGACGAGAAGAACGTCAAATGTCATACGAGTCATAGCAAAAGGGAAGCTCCTTGAAGCGTCGACAACATTGCCAGCATTTTGTTTCTCAATTTGTAACAATCTCCTCATTTCAGGGGATATGTTTCTTTGACTGTATCTTGCCAATTCAGGGCACATGAATTAATAAAATCAGATTTTCAGTCATGTTTCGCCTCGTACACTTCATTTTCATTTGCAAAAATGTCTGGTGTCCTTAAAATACTGATTGCATAAATACAGATGCTTTTCTTCTAAAAATACATGCTGACAGGGAATATACTTACTCTCGGGAGTGTCTAACTCCTATGACGGAATCCAGTAAAGGATACCTCGGGATTACTTGTGCGTCTCTTGTCTTTGCAGGATTGCAGGTATTCAAAGCGCGACATGGGGCATGTAAGCCTCATCCCAGCAAGCTGGCAAATCAACACCCAGTCTTAGCACTCAAAAGTGTTCTCTCCCCAGCTGAGTTGCCACTCGCAATTTCTCCCCATCCGAGGTGCCAATCATTCTTTCTCCTCAGCTAGGTACAATAGCCAGGGAATCGTCTCCCCACAGAGCTTCAACCTCTATCCAGAAGAGCAACGCATGAAGGAATCACAACAGAGTGACGAAAACTTCTACTAACCCCAGCTGGGTTTCTCATTTACTGGAATAGGTCTATCATTGACCCATTTCCCCAAAGCAGATATATCTCGTCAGATTTACCAATGATCTCATCCCCAGCTGGGATGTTCATTTCAAACAGATCGACCAGAGATCTTCACAGCAACGGGATCCGGATCCCGGTTTGGTATCCTTGCATAATCATGGCATTAGCATCATATTCTCCCCACAAAGTGTAGCATTCCGTCTAATACGGAGCATTACGGAAAAAATCCAACATATTGCATAATCATAAGCCATGTTCTGAATCAAACACTTGTGAATAATGACAATCCATCAACATACAGAAAACTCCCCCAGATTCCCCAGCGGAGAGCTAAAGCTAAAGCAGTTGCCTTACATTCACAAACATCAGTATATACTCTTTGTGACACCCGTCCGTGTCATATCCCCAGCGTAAAGCCAAAACATCCTCTTTGCACACACAGATACATATATATACAATTCCTTGACACTCGCCCGTGTCACCTTCCCCAGCACAGTAACCTAAACACTTTATATATCAGATACTTGTTTATACTATACTTTTCCTCCTTTCGACACTCGTCTGTGTCATTCTCCCCAGCAGGTTAAATACTCATCTATACACCACTCATACTTAATTTACTTATACAGATACTCGTCCGTATCTTGTATGCACCATTTATATCCCCGCAGATTCAACACTAGTCCGTGTTCTTTGTTAACCAGTTGGTACTCGTCCGTACCATCATCTCAGAACATGCGTCAAGCGTTTGTTTCTACCTGATACTCGTCCGTATCATAGTCTTAAGGATGCTCGTCCGCATCTTTAATCCATACACGTGTCAAACACCCTTGTCTTCTTGAATATAGACACTCGTCTGTGTCTACTATTCCCCATAAGAGTCCCCTCAGATTCAACACTCATCCGTGTTCTCTGTTAACCAGTTGATACTCGTCCGTATCATCATCTCTGAACACGTGTCAGTATTTGTTTCTACTCGATACTCGTCCGTATCATAGTCTTAGGGATGCTCGTCCGCATCTTTAATCTATACACAACATCTAAACACTTATACCCTTTACTTCTTGGATATAAACACTCGTCCGTGTTTACCATTCCCCAGTAGATCGCCAGCAAAGCAAAATTTCTTTTCTATCTGACATTCGTCCTATGTCATGATAAACCTTGAGAGCAGCCGTACCCTGCTAGGTGATCGTCCTTCACCTCTTGATGATCGTCCTTCATCATGCTCATCCGATGGCCGTCCCCATCGTTGATCTTTTCTATCCGACATTCGTCCTATGTCGTGATATTTTTAGCAGCCGTCCCCTGCTAGGTGATCGTCCTTCACCTTTTGATAATCGTCCTTCATCATTTTATCTGATGGCCGTCCCCATCGTTGATCTTGTTATCTGACATTCGTCCTATGTCATGATAAACCTTGAGAGCAGCCGTCCCCTGCTAGGTGATCGTCCTTCACCTCTTGATGATCGTCCTTCATCATGCTCATCCGATGGCCGTCCCCATCGTTGACCTTTTATCCGACATTCGTCCTATGTCGCGATACTTTCGGCAGCCGTACCCTGCCAGGTGATCGTCCTTCACCTTAGATGACCGTCCCTCATCTTACCCCTTTCAGAGCAGCCGTCCCCTGCTAGGTGATCGTCCTTCACCTTTGATGACCGTCCCTCATCATTATTTCATTTATTCTTTAACCCGATGGCCGTCCCCGTCGTGGTCCCTTTTCCTTTTCCTGATGATCGTCCTTCATCAGTTTAGCCCGATGGCCGTCCCCATCGTTTGTTTACATTACTTTATGAACTTGATGGCCGTCCCCATCATAATCCCTCATATCCCCAGCATGTCGGTCGTCCCCGTCATTGCTTTATTTCCCGCACTTTTCCCAGCATGTCGGCCGTCCCCGTCATTGCTCATTCCCCAGCAGTCGTCCTCTGCTCGACGGTCGTCCTCCGTCGCTCACACTTTACAATATACTTTATTTTCCTTTTACAATCTATATCCCTTTTCTTCTTCATTCTGTGAGTGCAAATTTTGGACTGTCTTTGGTATTCAACCACAAGTTATCTTGTTTGCCTATTAAGCCGTTGCTTACATCCTGCACAGCTAACTCATGTTTGAATAGGGGCAGCTGTAAACACCCCAAATTTTCCCTCACCCATTCACACCATGGCTTGTGATCTTCTCATATGCATAAACTCAATCATAGAATCTCATATTACATTTTTGATTCACTGCATTGATTCAAAGTCATCTGCACCTAGGGTTTGTGATCTGAGCAATCCAAGAGCCTCTTGAGCCACTCCAAAGGTCATCAATCACTTCAAAGGGGTCCATGTATGTTCAAACATCATATTATATCCTCTCAAAGTCAAGAATGTCAAAGAATCATAAGAACTGAGAATGGTATGGAAGCAGAGCCAGGTTTGACTGCACAGATGACCTAAAATTAGGGTTTTGGTTTTAAAGGCCATAACTCCAAATTTTTTGGTCATTCTTGTTTCTATTGGTCTCTATATGGTATAGGGAGCATGCATATCAATTTTCATGAAGAAATTCAATGGGGAAGTCATCTGATCAAGGGTTGACTTTCTAAGCAAGTCAGTGTAAAATCAGGGCATCTGAGGCCCTCAATGACCCAACCAAAGGGTGTTATTCATCATTTTGATTGTGTATGATATTTATTTGATCATAGAAGATGTAAGAAGTTCACAAATTTGAAGAATTTCAAGTCATTTGCAAAGTTGACTTTTTGGGAAAGTTGACTTTTTAATGAAATTGCCATTTTGGGAAACCTTTTAGACCGTTGATTTTTGATTCAAAAATGCTTCAAATGGAAAAACTTTGGTCATGAAAGTTGTAGAATGGATCATTCCCTTTTCAAAAAGTACAAGAACATGACCTAATTCATTTTGGATCAAAAGTTATGGCTTGTCAAAGTTGGCAAGAATCACAAAATTTGAAGTTTTCCACCAAAGAGGCAAAGTTGCAAATTCACTTTTCAAGGCAAATTGAACTATCAAATGGACTTCTAAACTTCACAACATGATCATACAACACCTAAAATTCAGAATGGGCCAAGAGATCATTCATCTTTATGGCTTATGGAGCAAGAAATTTCAAAGGAAGCAAAAGTGAGGCAAGTTGCAAAAACTCACTCAAGTGTGAATCCACTTGCTGGCTGACTTCACAAACAATCCAAGGGCTCTCCACACATCTTGCTGCGCAGTGTAAACACCCCAAATTTGCCCTCACCCATTCACACCATGGCCTGTGATCATCCTCATATGCATAAACACCATCATATCATCTCACATTTCATTTTTGATTCACTGCATAGCTTTCAAGGCATCTGCACCTAGGGTTTGTGATCTGAGCAACCTCAAAGCATCTTGAGCCATTCCAAAGGCTACCAATCAACTCAAAAGGGGTCTATGTGTGTTCATACATCATATTCTATCTCCTCAAAGTCAAAAATGCAGAGGAATCACAAGAGCTAGGGTTTGAGTGGATGCAGAGCCAGGCTTGACTGCACAGTTGACTGAAAATTAGGGTTTTGGTTTCAGAGGCCATAACTCCAAATTTTTTGGTCATTCTTGTTTTCATTGATCTCTATATGGTATAGGGAGTATACATATCAATTTTCATGAAGAAATTCCATGGGGAAGTCATCTGATCAAGAGTTGACTTTTCAGACAAGTCAGTGCAAAATCAGGGCATCTGAGGCCCCAATGACCCAACCAATGGGTGATCTTCATCATTTTGAGTGTATATGATCTTTATTTGATCATGGAAGAAGGTTGAAGTTCATAGAAATCAAGAATTTAGGGTTTTTGCAAAGGTTGACTTTTTGGGCATAGTTGACTTTTCAAGAATGCATCATTTTAGGTCAATTTTCAAGCTTTGATTCTTGGTCCAAAAAGGCTTCAAATGAAAAAACTTTGGTCATGAAAGTTGTAGATCTCATCTTTCCCTTTTCAAAAAGTACAAGAACATGATCAAACTCTTCTTGGATCAAAAGTTATGGCAATGCAAAGTTGGCTAAAATCATTAATTTTCAAGGCATGCCCTAAGTGAGAATTTTGCAAAATCATGGATCAATGACTTTTGCAGCCTCAAGTTCACCTCTAACCAATGTGCCAACATTCTACAAGTCCTAAAAATCAGATTTGAACTAAGATTGCCCATGGTTTCATGCTTGGTTAGACAAAGAATCACATGTGAACCAAAATGTCACAACTTGCAAAAACTCATGATCATGCCTTCACCAACTTGCTGCCTTGAATGCTGGACCAAGCTGACATTTCCCCCTCATCTTGCTGCGCATAGCCCATGCCTTGTACCAAGCTAGCACCTCACCATACTTTCTCTTACACAAGAGTTGACAAATTGCAAAAGTTGCCTCACCTATCCATAAAGCACATGTCAAACCAACTGACCAATGAGAGAGAGTTATGTGGACAATTTGCAAGCAAAACATAAGGGCAAGCAAGGCTGAAACACATTCATTCAACACATTCACAAAAACACTCCCATTTTGCAACTTGCTTCGAATTCCTCTCCACAGCAAGCAAACACTAAAACCTTTTCCTCCATTCAACTCACCATGTATCATTGAGTGGAAACCACCAAGAACACAAGCCTGAGACAGCCTGAACATCTCACTGCCATCTCTCACCTCAGTTTGCAGTTTCACTTGAAACTCTCACCATAGCTCTCAAACATCAAAACAAACCTTGCAAAGCTTCTCCATTCACCCTCAGGATCACAAACAACCCCTTTCCATAACCTAAAACTGCCTGAAACTCCATGGCCATTTCTGACTGAACTGAAGCAGGAGCTTTCGAAACTCACTATCCAGCCAACTCAAACTCCTTTTGAGCATTCAAACATCTTCTGGGGATCAAGTGGAGTGTTTTGCATTGGAAGAAGAAGCCAGAAAGTTCTCAAACTGAAAGCTTCAAATCTCAGGTAGCCTGAAATTCATTTTTCCAGAAATCATTTCTCTTGTTACAAACTTGTTCTATGTGATTCACTGATCATCCTGATGCTTTTAGTTTTTGAAATGGTTGTGATTTGAGCATTTAATTTGTCTCTGAAGCTTGCGTGCCCTAGAACTTGTTCTCTTCGATTCAGTTGATTTAGGAAGAATAAATTTGTTTTAGGATAGGGGTTTGATTCGTGAGGATGTGAGGAACATTTCCATGGTTTTAGATTTCATTTTAATGACCTAGGGAAGGATTTGAAGTTTTCTCAGGTGAGAGCTGGCCGGAGAAGACGACCGGAAGTCTTCTCCGGCAGCCTGAAAGTAATTAGTGAGGTTAATTAGGGTTAGGGCAAAGTTTAAACGTGAGCCATTGGATTTCGTTTCCCGCGCGTGAATGGAAGGCCTGGATCGTTTCATTAAGTTTTAATTATGGATTAATATTTAATTAATCAGGATTAGGTTGGTTTGAATCTGGGCCGTCCAGATGCGCGCCCAGTCAACCCCTTTTAACCCAGCAGCTCATCTCAGCCTCTCATTTAGATTACTTCAGTTTTATTTAATTTTTATTCATTTTCTTTTCAATTAATTTGCATGTTTATTTAAAAATAGCAAAAATATCTTAAAAATCATGAAACTTTTTCTTTAAAGTTTTATTAATTTTTAAGACCCAAAAATATTTTTATTTTATTTTTTATCATTAAAAAAGTATTTTTAAATATTTAAAAGATTATTTTTAATTGATTAATGGAAATTAATTAATTAAAAATACTTTTAGGTATTTAAAAATTACAAAAAAATTCATGAAATGTTCTAAGGCATTTAAAAACATTGTCCAACCTTCAAACCAAATTTCTTTTTTGATCTTGATGCATTTTAAGAATTTTTTCATTGAATTAAATCATTTTTTATGCATTATTTTGATCATGGATTCAAAAATTCGTTTCTGCCAATTGGTGAAGGTTGAGACATTGATTATTCTTGCATTGTCTTTTGTTTTGCATGTAGTTCCTAGGATAAAAAGGCCATGAATTGTTCTTGCATTTTCAAATTGTTTGGCATTTGTTTTGTTAAGAACCCTAAAAAACCCTAATAACTTAGAAAATTCATATCTTGAGTTTGGTTGAGAGTTGAGAGCTCCCCTTTGGGCAGTGGTTCATCATAGGCCTAGGGTTTCTTTGGGTGCCATTTTCCATTTTTTATCATGAGGTTTGCTTCTGTTTTGGGTTTTTGTTTGATGTTTGATCCATGAACCCTAATTTGGGCTCTCTCTTGCATCCTCCTTGCATTCCCTTGCATAACATGACTTGTCTTTGCATTTTGTGCATGCTTATGATTCATTTGACATCCTAAGACATATAGGAAACATGTTTGATCATTGCATTGCATATTTGCCATGTCATTTGTCTTGTATGCTTCATAACTTTTCATGTTTGTTCATGCTCCTTAACTTGCATCATTTGCATTCATAATCTTGTATGAACATCTCCATGCCTTGTCTCATGTTTGCAGCACCTCATAACATCATAATCATCATCAACATGCTTCTGGTTTTGCTAAGCATCATACCATTTCATCTCATCTTGCATTGCATTGCATTTCTTTCTAACATTTCAGGTGGTAAGTAACTTGGGAAGTGAATTTGCCTTCACTTCTCATAACTTTTCTTTTCATCTCTCTTGCATCCATTGCTGCATTTCTATTTGTGTTTGAGATTGAGCTTGCTCATTCTTCTTCTTCCCACTTTCTTTCTTCAAGTGACTTGACTTCTTGAATGAAGCAAGTCACTTTGCTTCTCTTGATCCTTTCATCTGCTTCCTGGTGGCTCCTCTGAAGATTGTTCTTGCAAACCTCACAAACCTTAGGATAATCCAAGCATGACAATGAATTAGGGTTTTGATTAGTCTCCCCTCATAGTTTTACCTTTGTGTCTCTCCTTGAGTCATCTCTTCTCATCTCATAATTAGGGACTAAACCCTAAAGGCTTTAAGACTTTGTGATCAAGCTTATGCCTGCATCCTTCTCTTAGGATGGAGTGTATAACTTTAATCCTAAGTCTTGAACCCTTAAGGTGTTTAAATCTCTTAATCAATTCACTTAATAATCATCAAGACATCACACTTGTAACTTGGGCCTTGCATTAGGGTTCTAATTCTTCCTTAAGTGGTTAAGAAGGACTAACCCTAGTGTTAATGGACAAGTCCCCCTCAAGTTGTCTTACAAATCATAAAAAAAACACTTCATCATCATACCATTAATCTAAATAAAATCCACTTAATAAAGACTTGTTTTGTCATGGGTTTAATCCCTAATCATGGATTAAGTTGAGGAGTCTTCCTCAGCTTAAACATTCTCATCTATCATCCTTCTTTTAGGATGGTGTAATGAGTCTGTTTAATCCTTGATTATGGCTTAACCTCATTACTCAACACTAAACAAAATCACAAAAACATCTAAATAATCACAAGTAGGTTAATGATCTTAATCCTACACCAAAGGTGATTAAGTGTGAGAATCTGACTTCACACTTAAGGCATTCTCATTACCCCTAATCAGAGGGAAGATGTGATGAGTTTACTAACCCATTGGTTTAGACTTAAGCTCATTACCCTATGACAAACCTCCAAAAAGCAATAAAAGACTGAAAACTCAAAAACAAACAATAATCGTCTCCTCCGGGATTCTCTTCTCATCATCTTCATTCACAATCGGGAACTTGCTTCTTCCGTCTAATGCAAGACAGTTCGCACCTGAGCCAGACAGGTCATACACTTGAGCATAGACAAGTAAGCAGTTCATCAGTCAATTCATCTTTCAGTCTCTTTGGGTCGAACTACGGTGTTCTGACTTCCTCATTGCACGAGAGGATACGTAGGCATAACTTAACGGTTATCGAACAAAAGTCTCTGTACATTCCCCTCTTTCTAGCTTTATTCTTTAGCCTCATTATCATGAGCATTTCACTCCTGTTCCTACACTGACACATCATTTATACACTTCACTTCTTTACACTGACACCTGTACATCCTTTTCCAGCTCTTTACACACAAATTGCACTGACACTACCCCTTTAATACACAAATCTTTTAAGCGTGGATCCCGTCGAGTACGGCGGACAATCTGGGTGCTAATACCTTCCCAGGTTGTAACCAACCCCCTTTCTCAGTCTCTCTGGTTCGCAAACCGTCTTATCCATCTCTTTCTAGGTCTATGCAGCATTGCCTTTCCTCCGGGATAAAAATTCCTAGCTGGCGACTCTATTCATCTCCAGTGAGTTCACGGCTGTGTGTTCTCACTGTTCCTTTCGCCGACAGTTCGCGTCTGTACCCTCATATGACCCTGTTTCATTTGTCGGGAGCGACAGCTTGGCGACTCTGCTGGGGAACCTTATACTGCAACCAGGGCTTCTGGTTCTTTTTGTGGGTTCCTCCTAGCGCTTGATTGATTTGTGTTTATTGGGGGTGTTATGTGCTATTTGTATGTGTATATTTGCTTTATTTACTGCTTTCTGTACAGCTTTATTTATTGCTTTCTTTACTGTTTTTTCATTTATCATATTGTCATACTGTGCTGCTGGCTGGATCTGGTTTTTCTTTGGTGGGTGGGTGTTTCATTGAGAGTTAAGGTCCTACACCTGGGACCTGAGTGACACCTAGGCTAGAGTGAATCATATTCTTTCCCATTCCATTTCGGTCTGGTGCGGGAATATGAAACACGGTTCAGATATGGGTTTCTTCTTGAGAACTCTGTGTTGCGGATTTCCTGCAATGCTAGGGCTATCTGGGAAGCCTGCTAAGTCTGGATGACCTTTTAGTATTGACCTTCAGAAACTGAGGTGAATTAGAGGAGGAATTGTTATGGTTATTGTAAACACTGTACCTCCGGGTTAGAAGTGTTTACACTTCTCATAACTGATCCAAGTCTGAGGATCCTTGTTCTAGATCACCACCTGTGAGGGGGTTGGGCTGTTTACAGGTTTGCAGGTACCTTGACCTCAGAATACCCTGTTACTTTGACTTTGTTAAGAATGCTCCATGTTGGACAGTTCTTGTGATTCTAAAAAACCCTGGACATGTGGCTCTTTATTTGAGTCCCCTACCTTGGTTACTGGATTTTTCAGACCTCCATCTGGAATTCTTGAACACACATGGATCTACACCAAGGCAGTGAATCAGATCCAGCTCAGTCACAAACCCTTGCATATCATCGGCATACATACTCATTGCATCATATTAACATTTGCTTATTTGTGTTTCAGGGTATCCACCTTCATCTGGTTTTGGTTTTGACCCCATCTGCAGCTTAGACCTGTATTCACCAGCACCAGCCAGCCAGTGGCCCATCCCTCAGCATCTTCATCAGCACTTATCCTACTCAGTCCTCAGCATCATGGCTCCAAAGAAAAGCAACATCACCTATCATTTCTTCCAACCAGACTTATCAGACATCAGGAGGATCCAAACCCTGATCACTCCAGATCACATACCCTTGTTCAGGGAGAGTTATGGAGATATACTGGACATGGTTATGGATCTGGACCCTTCACAGAGGAGCCTCATCCACACCTGCATTCAGTTTTATGATCCTCCACTGAGATGTTTTACTTTTCAAGACTTTCAGTTGGGACCTCTTTTAGAAGAATACTCATCTTTGGTTGGATTGCCTATCAAGAGGGAAATCCCTTTCAACCCTGAAATGGTCTTTCCCAGCAATGGAGAGATAGCAAAAGCTTTACACCTGGAGCCTGCTCTGATTGAACAGCATATGACCTCTAAAGCTGGAATCCCTGGTTTTCATCTTGACTTCCTGATTTCTCAAGCTAGTCTGAAGGCCTCCTCGGGGGAGTGGAAAGCTGTTTGTGCTCTATTGGCTTTGAGTGTATATGGAATTGTATTGTTTGCAGATGAGCCTCGATTCATTAGCAAAAATGCCATCCATTTGTTCATCCTGAAGAACCCAGTGCCAACTTTACTGGGTGATCTCTATTACTCAGTCCATCAGAGAAATGAGAAGCAGAGGGGAAGATTAATGAGGATTTGTGCTCCATTATTCCATGCTTGGCTTCTCAGGCATCTACCCAGGACAGATGCATTTCTAAATCCTCATCAGCAAAGCAACTGGGCTAAGAGGCTCACTACTCTCACTTCAGCAGACATCAGATGGTGTACTCGAAGCACCAAGGGCAGAGATATAATCACCAGCTGTGGGCACTTTCCCAATGTGCCCTTAATAGGAGTTAAGGGAAGTATCAATTACAACCCTTTGCTGTTCAGGAGGCAATTAGGCTATGCACTGGTTCATACTCCTAGGGAACAAGACTTGGTAGAGACCCTCTACTGTGAGAACAAGGTTAGTCTGGCAACTGTTAGGCAGGCTGCTTGGGCCTGGGACCATGTTCAAACCAAGGGAATCACCATTCTGGGGAGGTGCAATAATGTGGCATCAGTCCAATATTATGAGTGGTCCCATGCTAGGGCCCAATTCTCTGGAATGCCCTTTACCATAGAAGACATGCCTGAGTCATCTTCAGCACCACCCCCTGCCACTATCAGTTTGGAGGAGTTTGAGAGCTTGAAGGAAAGAAATGAGAAGTTAACCCAAGCCTTGCAGAAGACCCTCAGAGAGAGGAGTGAAGGTGTGAGGGAGATTGAGAGACTGGAGAAGTTGAGAGTGGAACACTTGACTAAAATTGAAAAGTCTGGAGATTATATCAACAAGTCCAAAGCTGGTGAGTAGATTCTGAAGAATGCTTGTAAAGAAGCCCAGTTCCAGAGAGCAAGAACAGACTTGTACCTGAAAGAGAGTCAGGCCAGGTGGGTCCGGATCACTGAGGCCCGTACTCTAGAAGACAAGAGAGTTCAGGACAAGATGGAGCAGATGGAAAAAGCCCTGGCAGCAGCCCAGAAGGAAATATCAGAGCTAGAAATCAGAGCTGGAGTGAAGAGGTCTAAGGACCAAAGTCAGAACAGGAAGTTGACTGCAGCTGTTGCAACAAGAAACCTTCTCATCAGAAATCTTACGGAGCATCCGGCTGATCCTGTGACCGAAGCACTTCTCAAGGAAGTTCGTGAGGATGAGTTTGGCCTTGGAGTTTGATCATTTGCTTGTTGTTGTTCCTTTTCCATGTACTTTTACTTTTGGTGATGTATTTTGACCCCTTAGAGGGCTTGTGTTGTAGTTAAGAACAAGTTGTATTATTTCACTTTTGTAATATATTTGTGTTGGTTTCCATCTGAGTTCACTTCAAAAGCAACTTCAACAGCATCTTCTTCAGGGGTCTGGAGGGGTCAAAACTGAAGGCCAAACCGGATACCTTGAGAGCAAATAAGCATAACTGCATTGCATGCTAACCCTTTTGTTTGTTTTGTAGGTTTTTGTTTTGTTGTTACTAACCTCTGTTGTGATATTCAGGAATTATTGCTCGCCGCCGGGTATTTCCTCTCAACAGGCCACACAGGTACCCAACTAGAAACAACCTTCCGGGAATTCAGATGGATCAGATGCAGCAGGACCTTACAGAGGTCAGAAACCAGATGGCAAACGAAAGATTGGAGATGAGAACCCAGATAACACAGTTCATGGAAGTAATGAACAATTTAGCTCAAAGCCAGGAGAGGCTCAGAGCCTTGGTAGAAGGGAGGAATCAAGATGAGCCCCATGTAGGGACTGCCGGCACAAGTAACAATGAACGGGTGCAACCCCATGTTAACCCTCCTGTGTTTGGCCCACATCTACATCCTGAGATTAACATTCCTGCAAATGTTCAAGGAACAGCCACTGCAGCCAGAGTACTTCAAGAAGATCCTCAGGAGGACCAATTTACAGTAATGGGTGCTGGAGAGGAAACTTATGATAGACGATTGGAGGAAATAGCTGAGAAGTTGAGATCACTGGAGTCTCAAAATTCTTTGGGCTTCGACGTCATGGACATGGGTTTGGTAGACGGGGTCAGGATCCCCCATAAGTTCAAGCCTCCTTGTTTCGAAAAGTATAATGGGACTTCATGCCCCCGGACTCATTTGCAATCATTTCTGGGAAGGCTGAAGGCCTATACAATGGATGAGAAATTGTGGATGTTCTATTTTGAAGATAGTTTGACTGGAGCATCGAGGGAGTGGTATTCCCATCTGACAAGAGCAACTGTAAGATGCTGGAAGGACCTGGCAGAGGCCTTTATCAGGCAGTATCAGTATAATCTGGATATGGCACCCAATAGGACCCTCCTAATGGGGATGTCACAATCATCAAGGGAGAGCTTCAGAGAATATGCTCAAAGATGGAGACAGCTTGCTGCTGCTGTCCAGCCACCTATGTCTGAAAGAGAAATGGCTGATATGTTCATGAATACCCTTCAGGGAACCTATATTGATAGGCTAGCTGCCTTCTCCTCCACCAGCTTTGCAGATGTTGTCATAGCGGGGGAGAGAATTGAAAGCCTATTGAAAATGGGTAAAATTTCTGATAATGGTGCTAGTTCGTCCAGTGGTACAAGAAAGCCTTTTGCAGGCCCGAGAAGAACTGGCGAGACCAATGCCATTCACACCAGCAGGGGTAGGCCCCAATATGTTCCAAGGACAATAGCAGCAGTCACTATCCCTGCTCCAGCTCATCCACAGCCAGTCTATCAACCTCCTCAACAAAACTTCCAACAACAACCTCAGTATCATCAGAATCAATACCCTCCAAGAAACTACAACAACAACAACTCCAACAGCAACAATCAACAGAGGCCATTCCAACAGAGGCCATCCCAAGCTAACAGAGTGATCGACCCGATCCCAATGCCGTATGCTGCTTTGCTGCCACAACTTTTGAAACTCAACCTAGTTGAGCTAAGAACGTTGGCACCTCCGGATCCCAACAGTCTACCAAGAAACTATGACTCCAATGCTAGGTGTGCTTTTCATTCCAACGCACCTGGTCACAGTACAGAAAAATGCAGGGCTCTGCATATGAAGGTACAAGATTTGGTAGACTCCAAGGCTCTGAATTTTGCACCGCCGCCCAATGTCAATAAAAACCCTATGCCAAACCATGGTGGTCCCCGAATTAATGCTATTGAAGAAGACCAACCGTCTTATTTAATAACTAGTGTGGATCAGATCCGGACGCCATTGGTGGAAATCAAAGCTCAACTCCGTGAAAACCAAATATTTCCGGGGTGTGAACTAGGGTGTCCCTATTGCAACATCTCATGGAATGGGTGTGAGGACCTGAGGAATGGCATTGACAGCCTTATTCAGAGTGGCCTGCTACAGATCACTACATCATTTCCGACAAACCCGACAACTTCATCAACAACGGTTTCAGAACCTCCTACAAATGCAGCAACTACTGTTCCCGACAATTCATCAGCAGCATCAAGTACTTCACCTATCCTCCCAAATGATCAGTTTCCAACAGTTCCTCCTGCTACAACTTCAGCTTCATTCCATTTCGAATTTCCAGCAACAACAACATCAGTCCTTCCAACAGAACCCCCTACAACACCAGCAATCAATCATGAAGATGTCTCTACTGTTACCATATTCTATGATCCTGAAAACAACTCTGCCTACCATTCAGAAGGTGCTGCTCCCACCAGAGCACCAGTTACAATCTTTTATGATCCACAAACAATTACAGTCCCTTCAGCAGCAGCAATCAGTCCAGTCACTGTCACGGTGCCTGGACCAGTACCATATGAAAGCAATAGGGCCATCCCTTGGCACTATGGCTCTGACGTATACTGCGAAGGAAAAAGAATCGCTCTGGAAACATCAGCACCTGCACCACAAGTAGATAATGTGGGGGGGGGGGGGGGCGGAGGCTTCACTCGAAGCGGACGTCTCTTTGCTTCACAAGTTCGGAGACCTACTGCCGAAGCAGAAGCTGCTGCCAAGGCAAAGGGAAAGAGCCCGGTGCAGGAAGATCCAGCTACCACAGAAGCCCTGAAGACTCCATTTGATCAGGAAGTTGATGAGTTTATGAGAATCATCAAAAAGAGTGATTATAAAATTGTGGATCAGCTTCACCAGACGCCATCCAAAATCTCTATCCTCTCACTGCTTATGTGCTCCGAAGCCCATCGGAATGCACTACTTAAAGTCTTGCACGCAGCTTACGTGCCTGAGGAGATTACTGTCAACCAATTGGAAGCCGTGGTTGGAAATGTTACTGCTAGCAATGGGCTAGGGTTTACCAATTCTGACTTGACAGCGGATGGCCGCAATCACAACAAAGCCTTGCACATAACCATGGAATGCAAAGGAGCTGTCCTTTCTCATGTGCTGGTGGACACAGGTTCTTCCCTGAATGTCTTACCAAAGAAGGCTCTGGTGAAGCTTGAATATGATGGATTGGCATTGAGACCCAACAACCTGGTAGTAAGAGCCTTTGATGGTTCTAAGAGATCGGTTCTGGGAGAGATTGAGCTGCCTGTGACAATTGGCCCACAGACCTTTAAAACTATCTTTTATGTGATGGACATTCAGCCCGCCTACAGCTGTTTGTTGGGTAGGCCCTGGATTCACGCCGCCGGCGCAATAACGTCTACCCTTCACCAAAAGTTAAAATTTGAGTGGGAAGGCCAAGTTGTCACAATCTGTGGGGAAGAGGATATTTTCGTTAGCCATCTGGCTACCTATAAATACATTGAGATGGATGGGGAGATCCATGAAACAATGAGCCAAGGTTTTGAAGCCTTGAATGTCAATGAAGCATCTGCTGTGTCAGGGATCTCCATGTCGTCTTACCAACAGGCCCGGAAGGTTGTTGAAGAAGGAACTGCCCTAGGCTGGGGCAAGGTTTTAGCTGTGGAGGAGAAAAAGGACAAATTTGGGTTGGGTTACAGACCAACTCAACATCAAGCAAGGGCTGCTGCAGAGCCTGGTTTTGTCAGTGGGGGGATGCTTACCCCCGATGCTATCAACTGTCTGGAAGACGAGCTGGAAGAGGAGCGCAATCTGGAGAATTGGATTCGTCCAAGGATCCCGGGGAGCAGTGTCTCGAACTGGTCTTCCCAGGAAATTATAAGAGTTACTCATGCAGAGTAATTATTATTTCCTGTATTTTATAGCATGCATCAAAGTCTTGCATCTTGCCCAAGATGACAAGACTCATTTTGTAACCAGGGCCATCTGTACTTTTGTGCAAACAAGATTAAATTAATAATATCAGACATCTTTTTGCAAACGAGTCTTTTCCGTTCACTGTTTTTCCATTTTTCTTTTTGTACAAAAATAAATGGCGGTGTTTTCAAAATGATAACTTCATTTCACTTTTTTCTAAAGCAAGATTAAAATCAATCACTAAAATGAACAAACTTAACCCTTGCAGAGAGTGCCTTCCAGACAGCACCGACAACAGCACGGCTATGACATCGTATGACTTTGACAATCCAATCAATCAAGCTGATGAAGGGGTTGATGAAGAGTATGAGCTCCCTGAAGAGCTAGTCAGGTTGTTGAGACAGGAGGAAAAGGTTATTACTCCTCATCAGGAGGAGGTTGAAGTGATTAATCTTGGTACGGAGGAAGACGTGAAAGAGGTTAAAATAGGGGCCTGCCTGCAAGACTCAGTGAAGAGACAACTGATAGATCTGCTTCAAGAGTATGTTGATGTGTTTGCTTGGTCGTATCAAGATATGCCAGGGTTGGATACCGATATAGTTGTGCACAAGCTGCCTTTGAGAGAGGAGTGTCCACCAGTCAAACAGAAGCTGCGCCGAACTCGCCCAGACATGGCTATGAAAATCAAGGAAGAAGTACAAAAGCAATGGGACGCCAGGTTCCTTGCTGTGACTAGCTACCCGCCGTGGGTTGCTAACATAGTACCTGTGCCTAAGAAGGATGGCAAAGTAAGAATGTGTGTTGACTACCGGGATCTGAACAGAGCCAGCCCGAAGGATGACTTCCCATTACCTCACATTGATGTATTGGTGGATAATACGGCTCAGTTCTCGGTATTCTCCTTCATGGATGGATTTTCAGGATATAATCAGATCAAGATGTCACCTGAAGACATGGAGAAGACAACGTTCATCACACCTTGGGGCACGTTCTGTTACAAAGTGATGCCATTCGGGCTGAAGAATGCTGGTGCAACATATCAACGGGCTATGGTGACATTATTCCACGATATGATCCATAAGGAAATAGAATGTTACGTGGATGACATGATCGCCAAGTCCCTTACAGAGGAAGATCACCTGGTGAATCTGCTAAAGCTATTCAAGCGTCTGAGGAAGTACCAATTGAAGCTGAACCCCAACAAATGCACATTCGGGGTGCGATCCGGTAAGCTGCTGGGCTTTATTGTAAGCGAGAAAGGGATTGAAGTTGACCCTGATAAAGTCAAAGCTATTCAAGAGATTCCTGCACCAAGAACTGAGAAAGAAGTTCGAGGGTTCTTAGGACGATTGAACTACATTTCACGGTTCATATCTCACCTTACGGCAACCTGTGAACCCTTGTTCAAGTTGTTAAGGAAAGAACAGACGGTCAGGTGGAACGAAGATTGCCAGAAGGCTTTTGACAAGATCAAGGAATATCTGCAAGAACCTCCAATCCTTCTGCCGCCAGTTGAAGTAAGACCTTTGATTATGTACTTAACGGTATTAGAAGAGTCAATGGGGTGTGTGCTGGGTCAGCATGACGAGTCTGGTCGAAAAGAGTATGCAATATACTACCTAAGCAAAAAGTTTACCGACTGTGAACAACGTTATTCACTGCTCGAGAAAACTTGCTGTGCTTTAGCGTGGGCTGCTCGCCGACTGAGACAGTATATGTTGACCCACACTACCTTATTAATCTCAAAGATGGATCCAGTTAAGTACATTTTCGAGAAGCCAGCTCTTACCGGACGGGTTGCAAGATGGCAGATGATCCTTACAGAATACGACATACAGTACACATCTCGGAAAGCCATCAAGGGCAGTGTACTATCTGAATATCTTGCTGAGCAACCCATTGATGACTACCAGCCTATGAGATTTGACTTCCCTGACGAGGACATCATGTTCATTAAAGCAAAAGATCACGAAGAGCCTATTCACACTGAAGGGCCTGACCCGGAAGAAGAATGGACTATGATGTTTGACGGGGCTGTTAACATGAATGGTCGTGGTGTTGGTGCAGTACTCATTACACCTAAAGGAGTTCACATGCCTTTCTCGGCAAAACTCACTTTCAACTGCACTAACAACGAAGCTGAATACGAAGCTTGCATTATGGGTCTTGAGGAAGCCATTGACCTCAGGATCAAGACATTGACCGTATTCGGAGATTCAGCTTTGGTAGTCAATCAGACCAACGGGAAATGGTACACCCACCAGGATCATCTGATACCTTACAGGGATTATACAAGGAGGTTATTGACTTTCTTCACAACAGTCAAGCTTGAGTATATCCCTCGGGACGAGAACCAGTTTGCAGATGCTCTTGCTACCATTTCATCCATGATCAAAGTTCAAGCGGCTAACTTTGTACCCCAGATTTCAGTGTCTAGACTTGATAGACCAGCATATGTATTCGCAGCGGATGTTGTAAAAGATGATAAGCCTTGGTTCCATGACATTAAAAGCTTCTTGGAGGATCAAACATACCCACCTGGGGCATCCGCCAATGATAAGAAGACTTTGAGAAGGCTTGCTGGGAGTTTCTTTCTGAACACTGATGGGTCTTTATATAAGCGGAACTTTGATATGGTACTCCTCAGATGTGTTGACAAGACAGAAGCAGATTTGTTGATGCATGAAGTGCACGAAGGATCTTTTGGTACCCATGCTGGAGGGCATGCCATGGCTAAAAAGTTGTTAAGATCAGGCTATTACTGGATCACAATGGATGCAGACTGTTGTGCTTACGCCAGAAAATGTCACAAATGCCAAATTTACGCAGATAAAGTGCATGTGCCTCCTAATCCTTTGAACATCATGTCTTCACCATGGCCCTTTTCCATGTGGGGCATTGATATGATTGGCAAGATTGAGCCAACTGCTTCGAACGGCCACAGATTCATCCTGGTTGCCATTGACTATTTCACCAAGTGGGTTGAAGCAGCCTCATATGCAAATGTTACAAGACAAGTGGTAGCCCGATTTCTGAAGAGAGATATCATCTGTCGGTATGGAGTGCCCGAGCGAATCATTACTGATAACGGTTCCAATTTAAACAACAAAATGATGGCAGAGCTGTGCCGGGACTTCAAGATCCAACATCACAATTCTTCTCCTTACAGACCAAAGATGAACGGTGCTGTTGAGGCAGCAAACAAGAATATTAAGAAGATTGTGCAGAAGATGGTAATCACATACAAAGACTGGCATGAAATGCTACCATTTGCCTTGCATGGGTACCGCACATCAATCAGAACATCCACTGGGGCAACACCGTATCAACTTGTGTATGGTATGGAAGCAGTCCTACCTGTTGAAGTCGAATTACCCTCTCTACGGGTATTGATGGATGTTAAACTGAGTGAAGCAGAATGGGTTCGGTCCCGATTCGAACAATTGAGTCTGATCGAAGAGAAAAGATTGGCTGCAATCTGCCATGGGCAGTTATATCAGAAGAGAATGAAGAAGGCCTTCGATCAGAAAGTCAGGCATCGAGAATACCAGGTGGGAGATCTTGTGCTGAAAAGAATCCTCCCTCCTCATACAGACCACAGGGGCAAATGGACTCCAAATTATGAAGGACCATTCGTTGTAAAGAAAGTTTTCTCTGGTGGAGCACTGATGCTCAGCACCATGGATGGTGAAGATTTCCCGTCCCCTGTGAATTCAGATGCAGTTAAAAAATACTTCGCGTAAAATGATCCGCTGGACATAAAAACAGAATGTAAGTCCAGGCAAAAATAGGGCATCCCGGCGAGTCAAAAACAGAATAAAAGACTCGGGCAAAAGTAAGGGAAAATGGATAAAAAAATGTACACCCGCTGAGTTGAAAAGCCGCATTGGACAGCTCAGGCAAGAATGGGTATCCCGATGGATTGAAAACCCGAAAGGGCGATCCATGCAAAATAAGGGAACAAGCGAACAACTGCATTCTGAATTCGTCTGTATCACCTGCAACTTGGTAAGCTTCAAAGGATCAAGCTTCAATCAGAATCAACTTTCTTCAGAAAGCAAGACGAGAAGAACGTCATTGTCATACGAGTCATAGCAGAAGAGGAAGCTCCTTCCAAGCGTCACCAACATCGCCAGCACTTTATTTCTCAATTTGTAACAATCTCCTCATTTCAGGAGATATGTTTCTTTGACTGTATCTTGCCAATTCAAGGCACAGGAATTAATAAAAATCAGATTTTCGGTCATGTTTCGTTTTTTACATTTATGTTTTGCAAAGAGTTGTCTGATATCTCTAAAATACAATTGCATAAGTACAGATGCCTTTCTCTAAAAATAAAAAAGAAAAAAGACACATGCTTACAAGGAATGTGATTATTCTCGAAAGTACTTAACTCCTACGACGGAATCCAGTAAGGGATACCTCGGGACCTTTTGTACGTTTCCTTATCTTTGCAGGATTGCAGGTATCCAGAATGCAACTTGGGGCATGCAAGGTACATCCCAGCAAGCTGGCAAATCAACAAAAGATATCAGCATCCGAGATGCTCTATCCCCAGCTGAGTAGCTCCCCTTTGCTTTCCCCAGCAAAGTTGCCAAATCAACTAACAGGCTTAACACTCGGGATGTTTCCTCCCCAGCTGAGCTGTTTCTCATTGCTATCCCCAGCTGAGTTACCAACAGCATCCCCCATCAAAGTTGCCAGGCATCACAGAAGGCACCTATATCCCCGGCTGAGTCAAGAATCCTCTTCAGCAGAATCCCTAGGGAGATCTCAATGATTTCTCTTTCTCCCCAGCCGAGTTGTCACCCTCAGCCGAGTACAAAGAATCAGGGAATCATCTCCCCACAGAGCTTCAAGCCTCTATTCAGAAGAGCAACGCACGAAGAAGTCACAACAGAGTACAAGAAGCTTCTACAAACCCCAGCTGGGTCCCATATTATAAGGATATGTCAATCAGTGACATATATCCCCAAACAGATACGTCACTAGATCTACCAGTGATCTCATCCCCAGCTGGGAGGTCCATTTCCAACAGATCATCCAGAGATCTTCGCAGCAACGAGATCCGAATCCTGGATCTGTGCTCCTTTGCATGATCATGGCATTTGCATCATACTATCCCCTCAGAACGTAGCATTCCGTCTAATACGGAGCATTACGGCAAAAATCAAATGCATAGCATAATCATAAGTCATGTTGTGAATTGAACACTTGTGAATAATAACCGTTCATCACCATTGTACAGAAATCCCCACCAGAGTCCCCCGGCAAAAGCAGCTGCCCTCACCAATCACAAACGCCAGTATATACACCTTTTGGCACCCGTCCGTGTCATCATTCCCCAGTAAAGTCGCCTGAACATCTTTACAAACAAATCACCCTTATTGCAGACGTGTCCTGACACCCGTCCGTGTCATATCCCAGCAGAAAGCCAAAGACATCCTCTTTGCACTCACATATACTTATGTACACTTTTCTTGACGCCCATCCGTGTCATATCCCCAGCGCAGCCGCTTACACTTTCATCAACTCATATACTTGTTAATATTATACCTTTTTTCTTTTGACACCCGTCCGTGTCACTCTCCCCAGCAGATAAACACTCATCAATACAATGCTCACTACTCATGGTACACTTATACAGATACTCGTCCGTATCTTGTATACATCATCGTTTATATCCCCACAGATTCGACAGTAGTCCTTGTTCTTTGTTAACCAGTTGGTACTCGTCCGTACCATCATCTCAGAACATTGCGTCTAGTGTTTGTTTCTACATGATACTCGTCCGTATCATAGTCTTAGGGATGCTCGTCCGCATCTTTAATCCATACACCGTGTCGAACACTTTTGTCTTCGTGAATATAGACACTCGTCTGTGTCTACTATTCCCCAGAAAAGTCCCCTCAGAATCAACACTCGTCCGTGTTCATTGTTAACCAGTTGATACTCGTCCGTATCGTCATCTCTAAACACGTGTCGTTATTTGTTTCTACTCGATACTCGTCCGTATCGTAGTCTTAGGGATGCTCGTCCGCATCTTTAATCTATACACAATACCAAATACTTATACCTTTTGTTTCTTGGGTGTAAACGCTCGTCCGTGTTTACATTATCCCCAGCAGATCACCAACAATTTTCTTTTTATCTAACACTCGTCCTGTGTTATGATACCTTTGAGAGCAGCCGTACCCTGCTGAGTGGTCGTCCTCCACTTCTTGATGGTCGTCCTCCATCATGCTCATCCGATGGCCGTCCCCATCGTTGATTTTTAGCAGCCGTCCCCTGCTAGGTGGTCGTCCTCCACCTCTTGATGATCGTCCTTCATCACTTTATCCAATGGCCGTCCCCATTGTTGATTTTGGTTATCTGGCATTCGTCCTATGTCATGATAAGCCTCGAGAGCAGCCGTACCCTGCTGAGTGGTCGTCCTCCACTTCTTGATGGTCGTCCTCCATCATGCTCGTCCGATGGTCGTCCTCCATCATACTCGTCCGATGGCCGTCCCCATCGTTGACCTTATCTATCCGATGGCCGTCCCCATCGTTGATATTTTCGGCAGCCGTACCCTGCCAGGTGGTCGTCCTCCACCTCTGATGGCCGTCCCCATCATATTCCTTTTATCCCCAACAGAGCAGTCGTCCCCTGCTAGGTGATCGTCCTTCACCTTTGATGGCCGTACCCCATCATCTGTTTATTTCGTTCATTCTTTAACCCGATGGCCGTCCCCGTCGTGGTCCCTTTTCCGTTTAACCCGATGGCCGTCCCCGTCGTGGTCCCTTTTCCTTTTAGCCCGATGGCCGTCCCCATCGTTGGTTACTTTACCTTTATGAACTTGATGGCCGTCCCCGTCATGTCTCATTAATCCCCAGAGAGTCTTGCAACTTTATTTTGATGGCCGTCCCCATCATGATATTTTTTATTTTCCCCAACTAGTCGGTCGTCCCCGTCTTAGCTCTACCTTTTATCCCCAGCGTGTCGGCCGTCCCCGTCATCGCTTTACTTCACATTTTTCCAGCATGTCGGCCGTCCCCGTCATTAAATTTTACCCAGCAGTCGTCCTCTGCTCGACGGTCGTCCTCCGTCGCCTACACCTTACAATATACTTTATTTTCTTTCACAATCTATATCCCTTTTTCTTCTTCATTCCGTGAGTGCAAATTTTGGACTGTCTTTGGTATTCAACCACAAGTTATCCTGTTTGCCTGTTAAGCCGTCGCTTACATCCTGCACAGCTAACTCATGTTTGAATAGGGGCAGCTGTAAACACCCCAAATTTGCCCTCACCCATTCACACCATGGCCTGTGATCATCCTCATATGCATAAACACCATCATATCATCTCACATTTCATTTTTGATTCACTGCATAGCTTTCAAGGCATCTGCACCTAGGGTTTGTGATCTGAGCAACCTCAAAGCATCTTGAGCCATTCCAAAGGCTACCAATCAACTCAAAAGGGGTCTATGTGTGTTCATACATCATATTCTATCTCCTCAAAGTCAAAAATGCAGAGGAATCACAAGAGCTAGGGTTTGAGTGGATGCAGAGCCAGGCTTGACTGCACAGTTGACTGAAAATTAGGGTTTTGGTTTCAGAGGCCATAACTCCAAATTTTTTGGTCATTCTTGTTTTCATTTATCTCTATATGGTATAGGGAGTATACATATC
Source organism: Lathyrus aphaca (assembly GCA_963966055.1). Taxonomy (NCBI): domain Eukaryota; kingdom Viridiplantae; phylum Streptophyta; class Magnoliopsida; order Fabales; family Fabaceae; genus Lathyrus; species Lathyrus aphaca. The sequence goes on from OZ014523.1 coordinate 172,438,079, forward strand.
AATTTTCATGAAGAAATTCCATGGGGAAGTCATCTGATCAAGAGTTGACTTTTCAGACAAGTCAGTGCAAAATCAGGGCATCTGAGGCCCCAATGACCCAACCAATGGGTGATCTTCATCATTTTGAGTGTATATGATCTTTATTTGATCATGGAAGAAGCTTTAAGTTCATAGAAATCAAGAATTTAGGGTTTTTGCAAAGGTTGACTTTTTGGGCATAGTTGACTTTTCAAGAATGCATCATTTTAGGTCAATTTTCAAGCTTTGATTCTTGGTCCAAAAAGGCTTCAAATGAAAAAACTTTGGTCATGAAAGTTGTAGATCTCATCTTTCCCTTTTCAAAAAGTACAAGAACATGATCAAACTCTTCTTGGATCAAAAGTTATGGCAATGCAAAGTTGGCTAAAATCATTAATTTTCAAGGCATGCCCTAAGTGAGAATTTTGCAAAATCATGGATCAATGACTTTTGCAGCCTCAAGTTCACCTCTAACCAATGTGCCAACATTCTACAAGTCCTAAAAATCAGATTTGAACTAAGATTGCCCATGGTTTCATGCTTGGTTAGACAAAGAATCACATGTGAACCAAAATGTCACAACTTGCAAAAACTCATGATCATGCCTTCACCAACTTGCTGCCTTGAATGCTGGACCAAGCTGACATTTCCCCCTCATCTTGCTGCGCATAGCCCATGCCTTGTACCAAGCTAGCACCTCACCATACTTTCTCTTACACAAGAGTTGACAAATTGCAAAAGTTGCCTCACCTATCCATAAAGCACATGTCAAACCAACTGACCAATGAGAGAGAGTTATGTGGACAATTTGCAAGCAAAACATAAGGGCAAGCAAGGCTGAAACACATTCATTCAACACATTCACAAAAACACTCCCATTTTGCAACTTGCTTCGAATTCCTCTCCACAGCAAGCAAACACTAAAACCTTTTCCTCCATTCAACTCACCATGTATCATTGAGTGGAAACCACCAAGAACACAAGCCTGAGACAGCCTGAACATCTCACTGCCATCTCTCACCTCAGTTTGCAGTTTCACTTGAAACTCTCACCATAGATCTCAAAAATCAAAACAAACCTTGCAAAGCTTCTCCATTCACCCTCAGGATCACAAACAACCCCTTTCCATAGCCTAAAACTGCCTGAAACTCCATGGCCATTTCTGACTGAACTGAAGCAGGAGCTTTCGAAACTCACTATCCAGCCAACTCAAACTCCTTTTGAGCATTCAAACATCTTCTGGGGATCAAGTGGAGTGTTTTGCATTGGAAGAAGAAGCCAGAAAGTTCTCAAACTGAAAGCTTCAAATCTCAGGTAGCCTGAAATTCATTTTTCCAGAAATCATTTCTCTTGTTACAAACTTGTTCTATGTGATTCACTGATCATCCTGATGCTTTTAGTTTTTGAAATGGTTGTGATTTGAGCATTTAATTTGTCTCTGAAGCTTGCGTGCCCTAGAACTTGTTCTCTTCGATTCAGTTGATTTAGGAAGAATAAATTTGTTTTAGGATAGGGGTTTGATTCGTGAGGATGTGAGGAACATTTCCATGGTTTTAGATTTCATTTTAATGACCTAGGGAAGGATTTGAAGTTTTCTCAGGTGAGAGCTGGCCGGAGAAGACGACCGGAAGTCTTCTCCGGCAGCCTGAAAGTAATTAGTGAGGTTAATTAGGGTTAGGGCAAAGTTTAAACGTGAGCCATTGGATTTCGTTTCCCGCGCGTGAATGGAAGGCCTGGATCGTTTCATTAAGTTTTAATTATGGATTAATATTTAATTAATCAGGATTAGGTTGGTTTGAATCTGGGCCGTCCAGATGCGCGCCCAGTCAACCCCTTTTAACCCAGCAGCTCATCTCAGCCTCTCATTTAGATTACTTCAGTTTTATTTAATTTTTATTCATTTTCTTTTCAATTAATTTGCATGTTTATTTAAAAATAGCAAAAATATCTTAAAAATCATGAAACTTTTTCTTTAAAGTTTTATTAATTTTTAAGACCCAAAAATATTTTTATTTTATTTTTTATCATTAAAAAAGTATTTTTAAATATTTAAAAGATTATTTTTAATTGATTAATGGAAATTAATTAATTAAAAATACTTTTAGGTATTTAAAAATTACAAAAAAATTCATGAAATGTTCTAAGGCATTTAAAAACATTGTCCAACCTTCAAACCAAATTTCTTTTTTGATCTTGATGCATTTTAAGAATTTTTTCATTGAATTAAATCATTTTTTATGCATTATTTTGATCATGGATTCAAAAATTCGTTTCTGCCAATTGGTGAAGGTTGAGACATTGATTCTTCTTGCATTGTCTTTTGTTTTGCATGTAGTTCCTAGGATAAAAAGGCCATGAATTGTTCTTGCATTTTCAAATTGTTTGGCATTTGTTTTGTTAAGAACCCTAAAAAACCCTAATAACTTAGAAAATTCATATCTTGAGTTTGGTTGAGAGTTGAGAGCTCCCCTTTGGGCAGTGGTTCATCATAGGCCTAGGGTTTCTTTGGGTGCCATTTTCCATTTTTTATCATGAGGTTTGCTTCTGTTTTGGGTTTTTGTTTGATGTTTGATCCATGAACCCTAATTTGGGCTCTCTCTTGCATCCTCCTTGCATTCCCTTGCATAACATGACTTATCTTTGCATTTTGTGCATGCTTATGATTCATTTGACATCCTAAGACATATAGGAAACATGTTTGATCATTGCATTGCATATTTGCCATGTCATTTGTCTTGTATGCTTCATAACTTTTCATGTTTGTTCATGCTCCTTAACTTGCATCATTTGCATTCATAATCTTGTATGAACATCTCCATGCCTTGTCTCATGTTTGCAGCACCTCATAACATCATAATCATCATCAACATGCTTCTGGTTTTGCTAAGCATCATACCATTTCATCTCATCTTGCATTGCATTGCATTTCTTTCTAACATTTCAGGTGGTAAGTAACTTGGGAAGTGAATTTGCCTTCACTTCTCATAACTTTTCTTTTCATCTCTCTTGCATCCATTGCTGCATTTCTATTTGTGTTTGAGATTGAGCTTGCTCATTCTTCTTCTTCCCACTTTCTTTCTTCAAGTGACTTGACTTCTTGAATGAAGCAAGTCACTTTGCTTCTCTTGATCCTTTCATCTGCTTCCTGGTGGCTCCTCTGAAGATTGTTCTTGCAAACCTCACAAACCTTAGGATAATCCAAGCATGACAATGAATTAGGGTTTTGATTAGTCTCCCCTCATAGTTTTACCTTTGTGTCTCTCCTTGAGTCATCTCTTCTCATCTCATAATTAGGGACTAAACCCTAAAGGCTTTAAGACTTTGTGATCAAGCTTATGCCTGCATCCTTCTCTTAGGATGGAGTGTATAACTTTAATCCTAAGTCTTGAACCCTTAAGGTGTTTAAATCTCTTAATCAATTCACTTAATAATCATCAAGACATCACACTTGTAACTTGGGCCTTGCATTAGGGTTCTAATTCTTCCTTAAGTGGTTAAGAAGGACTAACCCTAGTGTTAATGGACAAGTCCCCCTCAAGTTGTCTTACAAATCATAAAAAAAACACTTCATCATCATACCATTAATCTAAATAAAATCCACTTAATAAAGACTTGTTTTGTCATGGGTTTAATCCCTAATCATGGATTAAGTTGAGGAGTCTTCCTCAGCTTAAACATTCTCATCTATCATCCTTCTTTTAGGATGGTGTAATGAGTCTGTTTAATCCTTGATTATGGCTTAACCTCATTACTCAACACTAAACAAAATCACAAAAACATCTAAATAATCACAAGTAGGTTAATGATCTTAATCCTACACCAAAGGTGATTAAGTGTGAGAATCTGACTTCACACTTAAGGCATTCTCATTACCCCTAATCAGAGGGAAGATGTGATGAGTTTACTAACCCATTGGTTTAGACTTAAGCTCATTACCCTATGACAAACCTCCAAAAAGCAATAAAAGACTGAAAACTCAAAAACAAACAATAATCGTCTCCTCCGGGATTCTCTTCTCATCATCTTCATTCACAATCGGGAACTTGCTTCTTCCGTCTAATGCAAGACAGTTCGCACCTGAGCCAGACAGGTCATACACTTGAGCATAGACAAGTAAGCAGTTCATCAGTCAATTCATCTTTCAGTCTCTTTGGGTCGAACTACGGTGTTCTGACTTCCTCATTGCACGAGAGGATACGTAGGCATAACTTAACGGTTATCGAACAAAAGTCTCTGTACATTCCCCTCTTTCTAGCTTTATTCTTTAGCCTCATTATCATGAGCATTTCACTCCTGTTCCTACACTGACACATCATTTATACACTTCACTTCTTTACACTGACACCTGTACATCCTTTTCCAGCTCTTTACACACAAATTGCACTGACACTACCCCTTTAATACACAAATCTTTTAAGCGTGGATCCCGTCGAGTACGGCGGACAATCTGGGTGCTAATACCTTCCCAGGTTGTAACCAACCCCCTTTCTCAGTCTCTCTGGTTCGCAAACCGTCTTATCCATCTCTTTCTAGGTCTATGCAGCATTGCCTTTCCTCCGGGATAAAAATGCCTAGCTGGCGACTCTATTCATCTCCAGTGAGTTCACGGCTGTGTGTTCTCACTGTTCCTTTCGCCGACAGTTCGCGTCTGTACCCTCATATGACCCTGTTTCATTTGTCGGGAGCGACACGCAGGACACCCCATCTGTCCTTGGCTAGCAAGTAGCCCATGCCTCTCTTACACAAACTTGACATTTTGGCAACTTGAGCCATACCAATCACTAAAGCACACATCAACTCATCTGACCTATCACAATAGTTTATGCAAACAAAAGGCAAGCCAAAACACATACAACACAGGCCTGAAACACTCTCCAACACTGCTCTCTCATTTCCACACCATTTTGCAAAAGCATTCGAAACTGATTTCACAAGCCTCAAACACACAAACCAACTTCACAAATCAACTCAACACACTTTCCTGATCACAAAGCACCCATCACCATTGCCTTAAACTCCCAGAATCACAAATACGATTTCCACCCCACCTTGAACAGAACTTCTGCCATCTCTCAAACCACCCATTATAAACTCCAAACAAGCATTGAAAGCTTCTCAGGGGGTCCAGTGGAGTTGATTGCAGGCAGGAAACCAGCCAGAAAGTACCAGAAACCAAAGCTTCAGTTCAGGTAGCCATCTCAAACTTTTTTTCCAGAAACATGTTTTTAAGTTTCTAAATGATTCTCCATGCTCCACTGGTCATGCTGATATGTTTTGTTTCGAAAATGATTGAGTATTGAGTGCGTATGTTGCTTTTGAAACTTTTCTGACCTAAATGCATTTTGCTTCGATTCATGGATTTGATGATGGATAAATGAATTTTGATGGCTGATTCTTGTTGGGGTTGGGGAGAGGATCATTTCTGGAGAGTTTTAGGGCCTGGGGATGCGTATTAAGAGAGATAGCTTGAGTGTTTGGCCGGAGAAGACGACCGGAACAGTGTTCCGGTCGCCTGAAAGTCATTAGGGTTTGATTAATTAGGGTTAATCATAATTATGTGAATTTGAATCTCAGCCCTTGGATATGGCGCCAAGTCCACTCCCGCGCGCGTATGTTTGAATGTCAGCCATTGATTGTGCTGACTTTTCTTTTTTTCAGTTTAATTCATTTTTATTTTTCATTTAATTGCATTTGTTTTCTCCATTTAATTTAAAATAGCAAAACAATTTTAAAAATTCTGAAAATTTTTATACAAACTTTTATTAATTTTAAGAAACCAAAAACATTTTTATTTTTATTTTTTTCATTAAAAAATATTTTTAAATCATTTAAAAGTTTATTTTTAATTGATTAATGAGAATTAATTAATTAAAAATACTTTTAGATATTTAAAAATCACCAAAAAATTCATGAAACCTTTAAAATCATTTAGAAACATTGTCCAACCCTCAAACCAAATTTCTTTTTTGAACTTAATGCATTTTGACAATTTTCCATGGAATTACTTCAATTTCAAAGCATTATTTTGATCCAATGTTCAAAAATTCATTTATGCCTAGTCTTTAAGAGTTGGACCTTGATTCTTTTTGCATTGTGTCTTGCATATCATGTAGTTTGTAGGATTAATTTGGCATGATTTGATCTTGCATTTTCCATTTGTTTGACATTTTTCTTGACAAGGTACCCTAAAACCCTAGAAATCTTAGGAAATTCATAACTTTCACTAGTTTAAGAATTGGATCCCCCCCTTTGGGCAGTGAGTTTGTGTAGGGTTAGGGTTCCTTTGAATGCATTTTCAATTTTTTATCTTGATGTTTGCTTCTGGTTTTGGTTTTTGTTTTGTGCATTGATCATGAACCCTAATTTGGGCTTCCTTTTGCATTCATCTTGCATTTGCTTGCATACCATGACTTGCCATAGCATTTTGTGCATCCATTTGATTCATTGAACATCTTGAGACATATTAGAAGCATGTTTGATCATTGCTTCTTGCATTTTCCATGTTGTATGTCATTTGCATTTCATAACTTTTCATGTATGTTCATGGTTCCAAGCATGCTTCTCTTACATCCATTTGTTCATGTGATCATCCTCATGCCTTGTTTCATGTTTGCATCATCTCATAGCATCATTATCATCTCATATATGCTTCTGGTTTTGATTTGCATCATGCCATTTCATCTCATCTTGCATTACATTGCATTTCTTTCACTGACTTTCCAGGTGGTAAGAAACTTTGAGAAGTGAATTTGCCTTCACTTCTCACATTTTCTTTTCATCTATCTTATGCCTCATTGCTGCATTTTGTTTTGTGTTTGAGATTGAGCTTGCTCTTTCTTCTTCTCCTTACTTTCTTTCTTAAAGTGACTTGTCTTCTTGAATGAAGCAAGTTACTTTGCTTCTCTTTGCTCCTTTCATCTGCTTCCTGGTGGTTCCTCTGAAGATGTCTTTTGAAAACCTCACAAACCTTAGGAACAACCAAGCATGACAATGATTAGGGTTTTTATTAGTCCCCCACTTAGTTTTTTACCTTTGTGTCTCATTGAGTCTCCTCTTCTCACCTCATAATCAGGGACTAAACCATAAAGGCCTTAAGGCTTTGTGATTAAGCTTATGCCTGCATCCTTCTATTAGGATGGAGTGTATAACTTTAATCCTAAGTGTTAAACCCTTAATGTGTTTAAATACTTTAATCAATCCACTTAATAATCACCAAGACATCAAGCTTGTAACTTGGGCCTTGCATTAGGGTTCTAATTCTTCCTTAATTGGTGAAGAAGGACTAACCCTAGTGTTAATGGACAAGTCCCCCTCAAGTTGTCTTACAAACCCTAAAACTCACTTCATCATCTTATAATTAATTAAAATCCATTTAATAAAGGCTTTGTTTTGTCATGAAGTTAATCCCTAATCATGGATAATCCCTCAGCTTAAACATTCTCATCTATTATCCTTCTATTAGGATGGTGTAATGAGCCTGTTTAATCCCTGATTATGGCTTAATCTCATTACTTAACACTAAACAAAAACAACAAAAACATCTAAATAATCACAAGTAGGTTAATGATCTTAATCCTACATCATGGTGATTAAGTGTGAGAAGCTGACTTCACACTTAAGGTATTCTCATTACCCCTAATCAGAGGGAAGATGTGATGAGTTTACTAACCCCTTGGTTTAGGTTTAAGCTCATTAACTTATGACAAACTTTAAAAATCAATACAAGACTGAAAACTCAAAAACAAACAATAATCGTCTCCTCCGGGATTCTTTTCTCATCATCTTCACTCACAAACGAGAACTTGCTTCTTCCGTCTAATGCAAGACAGTTTGCATCTGTGCCAGATAGGTCATACACTTGAGCATAGGCAAGTAAGCAGTTCATCAAGTCAATTTATCTTTCAGTCTCTTTGGGTCGAACTACGGTGTTCTGACTTCCTCATTGCACGAGAGGATACGTAGGCATAACTTAACTGTTATCGAACAAAAGTCTCTGTATATTCCCCCTCCTTCCAGCATCATTCTTTTAGCCTCATTATCATGAGCATTTCACTCTGTTCTTACACTGACACTTCATTTATACACTCCATTTCTTTTGCACTGACACCTGTACATCCTTTTCCAGCCATTTTATACACATATAGCACTGACACTACCCCTTTAAAACACAAATCTTTTAAGCGTGGATCCCGTAGAGTACGACGGACAATCTGGGTGCTAATACCTTCCCAGGTTGTAACCAACCCCCTTTCTCAGTCTCTCTGGTTCGCAACCATCTTATCCATATCTTTTCTAGGTTTATGCAGCATTACCTTTCCTCCGGGATAAAAATGCCTAGCTGGCGACTCTTTTCATTCCCTGTGAGTTCACTCCTGTGTGTTCTCGCATCCTCCTTTCGCCGACCGTTCGCGTCTGTACCTCATTCGAGCCCGGTCTCGTCTTTTGGGAGCGACAGGCTTTGAGAGTCTGTGATGTTTGACCCGGAGCACACCCGTGAGATTGGGAGGGGTTTACAGGTTTGCAGGAGCCCTTGACCTCATCATACCTCATTACTAATACAATTCTATGATTAGATATGGCTACATGGATTTTGGAATCTGATTTGGGGCTTATTTGAGACTGAATTCTTGTTCATGGGGCTTTATTCAGAGGATCTTGGTTCTTGGTCACTTGGGTCCAGTATTCCACATCCAGATAGTCCTAGTTGTTGATCATATGCCCGCATTGCATTTGCATCGCATCATACTTGCATTAACTGTTTGTGTTTCCATTTCAGGTTATCCTTTATCCATTGTACCCAGTTCTGGTATTTATTGTTTCTCCAGATAACAGAAGCCCAAGATATACCCAGAAAAAGGAATGCTCATTACACTTTCCCGCAACCAGAAATTGAGGGTATTCAGAAACTGGTGGGCTTGATGAGTGACAAGGTTTCAGATGATTTCAGAATTCGGTATGGGAAGATCTTGGTTTACATGAACAAGCCTACTGTTGATCAGAGAGATAGTCTTCATTCTTTGTTGCAGTTTTATGATCCTAAGTTTATAATTTTTGTGTTTGCTGACTATGTCTTGGCTCCTACTATGGAAGAGATTTCTGACATCCTGAAGATTCCCATCAGGAATGGTGTTCCCTATTATGCTGCAGAGAAGTGTCCCCCATACAAGGACATTGCAGGTGCTTGTCATTTGAGTATGCTCAGAGTGAAGATGGAGTTGGAAGCTAGTAAAGGGAGGGGATTTACTCTAGATTTTCTTATCATAGAAGCCCATGTGTTTGCTTTAGAGGGAAGTGGTTAGAATTCAGTGCACTGTTAGCATTGATGGTATATGGGATAAGTCTTTTCCCAGGAGAGAAATGATGGGTAAGCTTGTAGGCTATCACCCTTTTCATTAAAGGAAACCCGGTGCCTACGTTGTTGGGAGACTTTTACTTTGGTGTACATCACATAAATGAGAAAAGGAAAGGGTACATAAATTGTTGTGCTCCATTGTTTGCTGAGTGGTTTGCCAAGAAGCTTCCAAAGTCAGGACTGTTCAAAGATCTTAGGAAAGATTGGAAGTGGGCTAGAAGATTGATGGGGTTAACATCTGATGATATAGCTTGGGCATGCAGTAGAAACCTAGTAGGAAAGGAGTTTACCACAAGGTGTGGTGAATTTCCCTATGTGCCTTTGTTAGGTAGGAAAGGAGTGATAAGTCATAACCCTGTGTTGTCTAGAAAACAATTTGGCTATCCACTGAAGGATCCTCCATCAGATGAAGAAATAGCTAAGACTGTGTATTTTCCGGCTGAAGATAATGAGCAGTTGGTTATCCAAGTATCTCAAGCTTGGGAAAAAAAGGTTAGGAAGGGTAAGAAAGAATTTGGAAAGGTGGACCTTAAGACTTATCTCCCTTTTGCTGCTTGGATACAAGGTAGGGTTGACACTTTTTTCCTTTCATTTTCAGTTGAGGTTCCACTATATCCAAAAGAAGTACCGGTACAAACCACTATTTCTCTTGAAGATTACAAAAAGTTGGAAGCTCTGTTGCACGAGGTTCGGGTAGAGAATTCTGAAATGGCTTGATTGTATCACCGTGCCAATCATGCCAAGAAAGAAGCAGAAGAAAAGCTACAGAGGATGCAGGCTACCTTAGAAGCTAAAGAAAAGGAGTTTGCTGGGAGAGAAGCTCATTTTCAGAGATTGGGTTTAGCAGAGTCAAAAAGAGAAGCAAAGCGTAAGAAGACTTTGAAGACTCTTAGAGAAGCTCGTCAATCCATTACCTGGTTACAGGGCCAAAGAGAACATTGTAACACGGTGGGAGAACTGACTTTAGTTAAATGTTGCGGATAGCAAGAGTCGCCACCGACTTTTATTTTATTCAAAAGGAAAGGACATAAAAGAACAGGAAAGACCTTAAAAGATTTTTGGGTTCGGGGGGTAGGTTATGTAAAGGGAAGGTGTTAGCACCCTTTACATCCATGGTTATCCATGGGCTCTTAGTTACTTAGCTCACTTTAAACTGTTTTGAGAAGTGTAGTGTGTGATTAAAAATTTTCTTAAGTACTTTATAATGATCCTTGTACGGATATATATAAAGACTTTGTTTTGAAAATGTGAAGTGTAATGAAATATTTTTGAAGAAGTGAGCAAGTACTTAAGAGGAACCTACCCTAAGTTAAATCTTTTATGTTCTTAAATGTTCTTTCAATGGTAAGACTATCCCTATTATTAAGGAATAGGTAGTCATTACCTTGGATGTTGTATGGGACATATGAAGGGTCATCTGTTATTAGGCAACTGTAAGGTGTACTTAACAATTCGAAGGGACTTATCATCTTTTATTCGAAAGGGACAAGATCATTTACGAAGGCAACCATGAAGGGACTTGATCTTATAATCTTTAAAGGGACAAGATGATATTAATAAGAGAAGGGACTTTGCTTTATACACCTTACTTGACCTTTTTGTTTAGGCAACATGAGAGGTATCCTTAAGAAGGTGAGATGGCGATCAAAGATCGACTTACGTGTGTGCGTGTACAAGTTCTTATATTTATCTTATAATTAATGATCTAAATTGATTTTACAATACAAACATGTTTTCACTCCCTAATTTACTAATCATAGCAATTTAAAACAATAAAAATTACTACAACTATTACATGGCTTGTACAATTACATTATAATAAAACAAATTAAATAATGATAATAATAAATAATTAAAATAAAATTGTTAGTGATAAATCAATAATAATAAGAAGAAAAGGTTAGTACAAAATATAAAATATATACATGATAATTAAAATTAAACAAATATTTTTTTATATAAATTTTGATATGAAAATAACTAATAAAGATAAATTTATTTACAAAATATGATTAATGATTTAATTTAGAATTATTTACTAAGTATAATTAAACAAGAATAATTAAAATAACAAAATAAAGTTTTTAAGAGAAATTAGGGTTTAGAGTAATTAGAAAATAAATTAGGGTTTAAAAATAATTAGGGTTTTAGATATAGAAATATTAGGATTTTTAATTTAATATACAATACTAATTTAATCATTAAATAAATATATACATAATAATAAATATTACTAAAAACATATAAATAAACAAATATATTAATTTAGGTTTGTAAAGAAAATAAGGTCTAATTAGAATATGTTTTTAAATATTTTTTAGAAATTTGTTTTAATGAGATAAAAGAAAATAAAAAAAAATAAATGAAAAAAAAAAAAAAAAAAAACACAGGACCTGGGATTTGAACCCACGCCCTTCAGTCAATCATGCGTACACCAAAACCAGCTGAGCTGCGCGCTCGCTTGTGACATATAACCAGCATCAATTTCTTTTAAGCCTTGTCAATAATTCAAATATGGTTTTCGCGCCAGACTTCTTCATCTCCTACCTCTGGATCTGCGAATCCTGCTACGAATTTTCCCGCAAGTTTTCATACGAATTTCACCATGTACAGGACCTACGAAATTCAAACATCAACAAAACAGCAAAATTTCACAAAATTGAGAACATCATTGAATTCCTGATGGTATTTGCAACTAATCTACGTCTTTAGAAATCATTTATATTGATTAAATCATTGAACCCTAATTTGGCCGAAAAAACCCTAGTAATGGTGAAATCCACATTAGGTGATGGTTCTTCATGAAACCTGCCCAGAATCGATCTATAACTCATCATAAACAAGAAACTTAAGTCAAAATTCATTGAAAACCAATAAATATTTAGAATCGAAAATCAACAAGAACATGAATATAATGAATCGATTTATGCATATGAGCTTGTATTGGATTTGTTTGAGAGTTGGTTTCAACTCAGTGAAGTCCAAGGAACATGTAGCAACCTTTAAATTGCCTTGAGAATGCCTCTAGCCAAGAATCCGAATTTGATATTTTGATGAATTTTGTGAAGTTTGAAAGTGACTTTGGAGGCTGCAAATTCGTGGCTGATGCTTGTCCTTGTGTTGTTTATATATGGTACAATGAATTAGGTCAAAAAAATTGTTCAAGACTTTGGATATTTTGGTAGTCTGAGATTGAAAAAGATTAGCCTTTAAATTTTGAATATTCTTGATATAAGCTTGCTATTTAAGGATGATCTTCATAACTCTTGTATCAATTAGATCCAAACAAACTTTATGACATTCTAGAAGACAAATCAAATTAAATCTTCACTATTTTATATTTTATTTGAATTTAAAATGATTTTTAATATAAAAAATCATAATAAATAAAAATAAAATGAATAAATTATGAAAATATTAAATTAATTTCGTGCATGATGTCATGGAACTAATTGGATCACAAAAAAGTCAGCCCATTTGAAGAATTATGGTTTTAAGACCCCATTTACTTCATAAACCTCTCAAAACTTTCCCAACTTTGCAAGGGCACAAATCCTTAAATTTTAATGCTATGAAAGTGTTCTTGGACATTTTGCAAAGCTTAAATAGTCCTCTAACCAACCTCTTTGGTCTCATGTCCATATCTTTTACCATTCTCAAGTTATGCTCTTTGGAAGTTGTTGACTTTTTGTTGACTTTTAAAAGGACCTATAATGTCTTAGCTCATACCTTCCAAATGAAGAATTTTTGGGCTTGGATTGTGAGACACAAAGTTGTAGAGAGTTCAATTTCCTTCAAAATGAGCTTTGGATGGAAAATATTTGATGAAGCATGTGAAAGTTATGGCTGGTCAAAGTTCAGTTGACTTTTCCTGAGAAAACCCTAATTTAGAAACTCTTGATTCTTGATGATCTGAAATCTCCTTAATGAATCTTGATCAACCCTTGATCAAATGATGAATTTTACTTCATATACTTGATGTTGGCAAAAAATCATGAAGTTTGACTTTGGTTTGACCACAGTTGACCTCAGTTTGACTTTTTGACTGCCTTGACTGATTTTAACCTTTCTGATCATCTGACTGAGCAAATCTTTTGGGAAAGTCTTGAAACTTGACATGGGGATTCTTGAACTCATATAAGATGCTATGAAGCTCAATTGAAGTCTTGGAAGTCCATTTAGCCTGATGAAAGTCAAAACCCTAGTTTAAGATGCCTTGCTTAGGAGGATGCATTGTCTGAGGGAATTGTCAAACTTGTCAACCAATTGTGAACCTTGTAAACCTTGTGAACCTTGTCGCTCCCACCAAATGACACCCGGTCAGATGGGGTACAGACGCGAATGGTCGGCGAAAGGAGAAGGAATGAATAGAGTCACTAGCTAGGCATTTTTATCCCGAAGGAAAGGTAATGCTGCATAAACCTAAGAAAAGATGGATAAGACGGCTGCGAACCAGAGAAACTGAGAAAGGGGGTTGGTTACAACCTGGGAAGGTATTAGCACCCAGATTGTCCATCGTACCCGACGGGATCCACGCTTAAAAGATTTATGTTTAAAGGGGTAGTGTCAGTGCAATCTGTGAATCAAAGCTGGAAAGAATGCAAGTGTCAGTGTAGAAAGAAATGTGAAGTGAGTGAAAGAAGTATCAGTGTAAAGAGAGAAGGAAATGCTCAAGACAATAAGGTTTAAATAATAATGCTGGAAGGAGGGGGAATATACAGAGACTTTTGTTCGATAACAATTAAGTTATGCCTACGTATCCTCTCGTGCAATGAGGAAGTCAGAACACCGTAGTTCGACTCAAAGAGACTGAAAGGTAAATTGACTTGTGAACTGCTTACTTGTCTATGCTCAAGTGTATGACCTGTCTGGCTCAGGTGCAAACTGTCTTGAATTAGACGGAAGAAGCAAGTTCTCGTTTGTGAATGAAGATGATGAGAAAAGAATCCCGGAGGAAATGAGCTTAAGCCTACACCAAAGGTTAGTAAACTCATCACATCCTCCCTTTGATTAGGGGTAATGAGAATACCTTAAGCATGAAGTAAACACCTCACACTTAATCACCATGATGTAGGATTAAGATCATCAACCTACTTGCAATTATTTAGATGTTTTTGGAGTTTTTGTTTAGTGTTAAGTAATGAGTTTAAGCCATAATCAAGGATTTAATGGACTCATTACACCATCCTAATAGAAGGATAATAGATGAGAACACTTAAGCTGAGGAAGGCTCCTCAACTTAACCCATGATTAGGGATTAACCTCATGACAAAACAAAACCTTTATTAAAGTGGATTTTAGTTAATGGTAAGATTAAGAAGTGATTTTTATGGTTTGTAATATAAACTTGAGGAGGACTTGTCCATTAACACTAGGGTTAGTCCTTCTTAACCAATTAAGGAAGAATTAGAACCCTAATGCAAGGCCCAAGTTACAAGCTTGATGTCTTAGTGATTTATTAGATGGATTGATTTAAAGGGGTTTAAACACACTAAGGGTTTAACACTTAGGATTAGAGTTATACACTCCATCCTAATAGAAGGATACAGACATAACCCTAATCACAAAGCCTTAAAACCTTAAAGGTTTAGTCCTTGATTAAGAGATGAGAAGAGAAGACTCAAAGATGACACAAAGGTAAAACTAATGGGGGGACTAATAAAACCCTAATTATGATCATGCTTGGGTATTCCTAGGGTTTATGAGGCTTGCAAGAGATCTTCAAGAAAAAAAGCCACCAAGGAAGAAGCAGAATGAAGGAAGGAGGAGCAAAAGAAACAAGACAACTTGCTTCACTTAAGAAGACAAGTTGCTTGAATAAAGAGAGAGGATAAGGAGCATGAATGAGCAAGCTCACTCTAATACAAAAGTAAAATTCAGCAAGGATGCATAAGAGAGATGAGAAGAGATTATGAGAAGTGAAGGCAAATTCACTTCTCAAATACTTACCACCTGAAAAGTTAGCAAAAAGGAATGAAATGAAGTGAACATGAAATGAATGCAATGATGCAAACCAAAACCAGAAGCATAAACATCATGTTAATGATGCTAAGAGATGATACAAACATATGTCAAGAGTTGTGGATGATCATACAAGGATGAGGATGCAAATGAAGCATGTTTTGAACCATGAAAGTTTATGAAATGAAATGAATGCACAACATGGTAAATGAATGATGCAATGATCAAACATGATTCTAATATGTCCTAAGATGTCTTAGAAGTCATGTGGATGCACAAAATATCATGGCAAGTTCATGAATGCAAGCATATGGAAGATGGATGCAAATGAAGGCAAAAAATTAGGGTTTATACATAACATGTAATACAAAAATCAAAACCAGAAGCAAATGACATGATAAAAAATTTAAAATGGGATCAAAGGTACCCTAACCCTACACAAGTTCACTGCCCAAAGAAGGAGACCTAAATCTTAACCTAATGGAAGTTATGATTTTCTCAAGTTATCTTGGGTTTTAAGGTACTTCAAAAGGAAAAATGCACAATAAATTGAAAATGAGAGATAAATTCAAACCAATTTTATGCTAGAAACTACATGATATGAAGAATGCAATGCAAAAAGAACCATCATCAAAATCCTCATGGTTAGGCAGAAAGGATTTTTCTAAGTTAGGACAAAAATATTGACTTTTAAGAACCCTAATTCCAAAGAAAAATGTCAAAATATGTCAAGAACCAAAAATAAATTTGTTTGAAGAGTTTGATAATGTTTCTAAATGTATCAAGATGCGATGTGATTTTTTTTGTGATTTTTAGAAACTTAAATGCTATTTTAATTAATTAATTTGCATTAAATAATTAAAATAAACATTTAAATATTTTAAAAATACGAAATTTATGCAAAAAATAAAATAAAAATTATTTTCAGAATGAGAAAAATATTTTAAGACATGATGCAAAAAATGAAATTTTTTAGAAATGTTTTACTATTTTAAATAAAATGTAGAAAGAAATGCAATAAAAATAAAAACTAAATTAATTTAAATGAAAAGTAATCAAATCCAAAGGCCTAGATTTGAATGGAACGCGCGGGAGTTGACTAGCGCGTGATTGGGTGGCTGGGATCAATCCTGGCAATTTGAATTTTCCTAATTATGTTTAAACTAATTAATCCAGAATTAGGGCTTAATCAAGGAATCTGGGCCGTTGGTACACACGCGGGAAGGGCCATCTAACGCTCCACATTCAAAACTGGGCCTAAACCCTAATTAGGGTTAATGACTCTCAGACGGCTGGAACAGTGGTTCCGGTCGTCTTCTCCGACGAGCCATTTTTCTAACTCTCTCCAAACGCCATGAAAACATACCAAAATCTCCAGAAACAATCAATGATCAACAACAAAGCATAATCCAACAACAAATCTCATTTATTTTGCCTCAAAATCAAGATACGAATCAAACATCAAAAACTGCAAAAATTTCAGAAGCACGATACAAGCTCATTTCTCAATCATTTTCAAAAATAAAAAGTGCAGTGTGATCAGTGAAGCATGAAGAACATTTCTATAACATGAAAAGAGATTTCTGGAAAATATGTTCTTGAGGTACCTGAGCTTGAGCTTCTTCAGTTTGCAACTTTCTGGGCAATATAACTGCTGCTGAATAATATAACTGCTGCTGAATAAAACTGATGACTGGAATAGGAATGCAAAATGAATAAGAAAATGGAAAGGAAGGGGGAACTGTAGGGAAAATAAAGAGTGTGCTCGAACGGGCCCTACCCCGCTGCCTACGTACCTCATCGGGATAATGAGGATCAGAGTCGACGTAGTTCGCCTAACTAGGGATAGCAAAGGGAAATTGCTTGTGAATTAAAGGCTTGAACTGCCTATGCCATTGCTCAGGTGTTGCAGGCTCGGACGACGAGTGCGTAACCGTCTTGCAAAGTGACAAGTAGGAGCAAGTTCGTGGACGGAGCGAATGAGATGAGAAAAGAATTCCCGAAGGAAAGACGCTTATTGTTTGTTTGTGTTTTTTAGAAGCTTTTATGAGTGAAGGTTTGCATAGGTAAGTGTACCTAAGTCTTACTCAATGGGATGTGTACATCTCACATCATCCCGAAATGGAATGCGCAAGAGGCACACCTATCTATGGAGGAAATCCCCAAAGCTAGCCCCACAAGTGAAGGCTCAAGCACACTGGCCTATTACCATTATTAAGTGTTTTGTGGTTTTATGGTTAAGAAGTGTTTTTTAGCTTTTCTTTGTGAGATACTCATGCTAAGACCCATCCACCACGAGTGATGACTCACACCTCGCCCCGAAATGGAACGCATGTGAGCATCTCATAGCAAAGTCTCATGTCACATGAAAGTACTCAACCTTTATTAAATGAATTAGAATTAAGTTTGAAGATGATAAGAGAGAGCACCAAAGGATCTCAAAGGAAAAATTCTAAAGGGGAACTAAAATAATCCTAAATATTCACATGCATGGATATCCTAAAGGTTAGTGAGGTTTCTATCCTAATGAAGAAGGAAGAAGAAGATAGAAGAAGGGATGAGAAAGGCCTAGGCCCAACAAAAGAGAGTTAGTTCACATAAACATAAAAGGAAGAGATAAGAATTAGAGATGTGGAACTCAATTCCCACATCTCACACTTACCATAGCCCCTGCAATGTTAGCATGCACAAGTGAACACAAGCAAAAAGTTCAAAACCAGAATCAAAATGGTATAAATAAGGGCCTAAGATTCCAGCAAGATGAAGATAGAAGTCACACAATACCAAACAATATCAAAATAAAAGCAATGGAACCAAAAGATGGAATTTAAACCCTTAAAGAAACAAATGACTTGAATATGAAGCAAACTCAAAAATTCAGAAGAACCAAGACCTATCCTAGGACCAGGAAGGTATCCATACCCCAAAGGAACCCCAAAAAAGAAGAAAAAGGTGGCACAAATGCCCTTCTAAGCCTATAAGAAATCTAATGAACCAAAAGAAGCAAAAATGGGACAAGGTGAGAACAAAAATCCACAAATAATCAACCAGCCATCTAAAAATTTTACAACTGGAACCAAATGATCTTAAAACACATTATATCCACTTGCCAAAAGGATTTACAAAAATTCAGAAAGGAACTAGGTCAAATGGAGGCACAAACACAAGCTAGGACAGAAAACTTACATCACAAGATACCAGATCAAAACTTAAGAAATAATTTTCTAAAAATTCTGAGAAAAATCACATGAAAACTAGAAGATCTTAGGAGCACAATGCAAAAAGAATGGGATCAAAACTCCAAATATTGAAGTCTATAGAAAATCAACAAGACAGGCTGGTCAAGAAATGAAGCAAATGAAGCTATATACATTGGTGATTTAATTCTGGCACGCCAATCAATGAAAAAAATGAAATAAAAATGTGACCAAATTCTAGAGACACAAAGGAACATCTATGATTTATTTGAGAATTTTTAGATGAATATTTGTATTTTTGATGAATTAAAACCAAACTGAATTAAAAGAAGAATTAAATTGGAAAAGAAAAATAAAGAAATTGAAGGGAGGTGCACTTAGCAGGCCTTGCACATGAATTCGAATGGGCCTGGATAGGAGGGGTGCTATTAGCGAATCCGGATGGGCCCAGACGCAGATGATCCATGAATCAAAAGGCTAAATCAGTTTTTTCTCTTTTTATATTTATGAACAAAATACTATGCTACTCTATCTTTCCATATTTATAAACAAAAATTATACTAATTACTAAACATTATTATCCTAATTAATCTATTTCTATTTCCTAACAATTCATTAAACTAATTAACATTTTACAATATATTCTAAATAATTATTTCCTAATTAATCCTAAACAATATTCTAATCAATTATTTCTATTTTCTAAACCATTATTCTACTAATTAAGTTTTTTTATATTTCCTAACAATTTTCTAAACAATTACTAATCTCTATCCTTTCATATTTTCCAAACAATTATCTAACAATTATACTAACTAATCTATTCTATTTTTTAAACAAATTATCCCAACAATTATATTTCCTAATTAATCTCAACTAATTAAAATCTTTTTATTTCCTAAACAAATTCTAAACAATTATTATCCCTAAACAAATTCTAAACAATTATTACTCCTAAACAAATTCTAAACAATTATTAACTCTAAACAATTATTACTCCTAAACAAATGCTAAACAATTATTAACTCTAAACAAATTCTAAACAATTAGACATTTTATGACAAATCAGCAACACAACAAAAAACCTAAAGATCTTCCTCTCTCCCTCTCAAACACAACTTTCCCCTTCCATAACCCTAAGAGGCCCGCCGCCGCATCCTACCCTTCCCCTTCTTCGTCTTCAATTCGCCACCGTACAAGACCTCCGCCGTCTCCTTGCTCATCATCTTTTTTGACCCAATACAGCGTCGCCGATTGCCATAGCTCCACGTCGGAACATCTCCGAACATCCACGCCTCCCTAAACCTCATCTTCTTCCACCTTGCATCGCCGGTCTTCAACTCTCACTTTGACCTAAGCCTAAAGCCGCCGCCGCCACCACATTCATCACCTTCTCCCTTACTCCCGATCGGCCTCACCACACTCTTCACGTGAAGCCTAAACGGAAAACCACCTCCTACATCTCTTACCTGACCTCATACCGCCGCTCTATCCGTCAACCTCACACAGAGTTTCTGCCGCGCCACTCCCCTGAGTCCGCAGCCACCCTCACCACTCTATTTTCTCTAAAACCTAACCTAAATTTCTCTCTATCTCACTCTGTTTTTTTTTCTCAAAC
Source organism: Lathyrus aphaca (assembly GCA_963966055.1). Classification (NCBI taxonomy): domain Eukaryota; kingdom Viridiplantae; phylum Streptophyta; class Magnoliopsida; order Fabales; family Fabaceae; genus Lathyrus; species Lathyrus aphaca. Next base: position 172,458,225 of record OZ014523.1, read on the forward strand.
CTAACCTAACCTCATGCTTAGCACAAATTCAGAAACAATATGCTCAAAACTCGACTCAAACAAACAGATCAACATACTCAAGGTCACGATAACTAATCTCAACCGCGAACAGATGTATCTACAAGCTTAGATTCGTACCTGTTAACCGAAGGAATTGAAGAAGCCGCCGTGAAATTGATACAAGATTATGAGCTTCGATTGACGATGCCGCCAACTGCAAGGATATCTGCCTCGATTCGGTAACACTTCACCTCTTCATAACTGACTTGCAATTTCGTTAATGCTATAGAACTTTGCTTCAGCTTCGTAACTCCGTTTTGATCCTCTTGATTTGATATGACCGTATATTGGATTGCTTCGCAGGTTTATCAATGCTGCTGCGACGAATTCAACCGATTGAAGAGACTGAATTGATTAGAGCGATTGAAGCAGAATTCTAGCTATGCCATTGAATCGAAAACCAAAGTTGAATCCACAGTATTGATGAGGATGATGCGAACAAAGTTGATGAAGATTGAGTTCTTGGCCGAGCTTGGAAGAATAATTCAGATCTTGTGTTGAGAAGACTGAAGAAAATTGATGAAAATCATGAAGAATTGGCTGAAGTTTTGTGGAGAGAGTTGATGAAGATTGAAGAATTGGTTCACGATCCAGAGAATTGGTGAGAGACTTTTGATTCTGTTAGAGATTCAGGAGAATTGGTGAGAGAGTGATTGGTGAGACTCAGAAAATTCTGTTATGTGATTCTGTTAGAGTGAGATATTTTTGGTTCTGTTATTCTGTTATTTTTCTTGATTGAAGGTATTTTTTTTTTAGAGTGAATATGAATGAATTGCTTTTTTTTTATCTGATGGAAATCAATGAAAAACTGTTATATTGTGAAAGAAAAATTCTGTTATGGATTCTGTTAGGACTTTTTCTTATTATGAGAACTTTTTTCCTTTTGTTGTTTTGAGAAGTTTCTTTCTGTTATTGTGAGAATTTCTTTGTGATCTTGTTATAACAAACTTTCTTTCTCTTCTGAACTGTGCTAAGTGTGGTAAGCTGATGTAATTTGGCTGTTGTTTGTGGCAAGTTTTTGGCCTACGGAATGCGGCTTACCATTGTGAGGAAGTGTACGGCTGGCTTTGTGAAAGTTGGTACAGCTTGTCACGTGTGAAACTTGTGGTGTTTGGATGACGGCTGAAATTTCGTGATTGAGGAAAAGCTGTTTTGTTGGCTGAAACTGGATGTTTAGCTTGCTGTTGTACGCGTGAAGTGTGGTCGTTACTTGATGTGTCTTGGCTTCAGCTGAATATTGCTTTGGCTTGAAGGTTTGTGTTGTGATACTTGCTAGCTGTACGGAAAGCTTGGACAAGGCTTGGTATGAGGTGTTGTGTGAATGTTTAGGAAAGGAAAAGAAATGTCTTTGAAACCAAGTTGGGCCAAAGAGAGAGAAAAAAATCTAATGGGCTTTATTTATTTTTCCATATTTTTCCTAAAAGGATTTTCTAATAGCTATTTTTGGGTGACAATTGGTTTACCAAAAAAGAAATGGGCATATATATAAAATGGACTTAAGAATAAAAAACAAATGAGATTATGAAAGTGATAAAAATAATGGATATACAACATAATGAATTTTTTTGTTTTGTAGAAATGGATAAAATTAAAAAGAAGGTTATTGAATACGGATAATCGAGAAAGAATGAAAGAAAGGAAAGGTCATTGGATAAAAATGGATGAGGAATCTTGATTTTCAGGCCCACGACCAATTCCTGATTTTTTTCACAAGCCACTGAACAACTTGCCACTCAAACTGCAAACAACATATGAACATTGTCCTGATAATCCATATTCATACTGAGGAAAATAAATCCTCAGATGAACCAATGATGAACTGATGAATCCTTAATCAAAATGAACTGTACCAACCTTCTCACAATCCACTGTTCGATAACTAGAGAATTTTCACACACAACAACTCGAACTTTGGATATGCCATTCTTGGGACATAGTCCACTGAGACAGATAATTTGCAACTGAAGGAACATTTGGTAGTTTGACCAAGATTAGGTCAAACGTCTGTTTGCCCCAGATTACTGCACTGAAATCACTGCTAGCATATGCTATGCTTCCACAATGAATGTTGTGCTTCATTTTTCTATGCTAATGATGCAACGCAAAAATATGAAAATGATATGAATATGATGAACATGATGCTCTATGATGCTTAAAAACAAGAGGGCAAATTTGGGGTGTTACAGCTGCCCCTATTCAATCATCTGTTAATCTGAAAAGGACGGTAGCACGAGCTATCGACCATTCAAGATAAACTATGATTGAATACCAAGAAGACCTGAAATTTGCACTCTGACAAAGAATGCAACACTGGGAAATAAACCCAACCAAATGACATTTTGATGACTGGTTGGGAGAAGAATCAGACGAGCTCCTTCCAAGTTGAGCTGGTATCTGGGATAAGAGTGCTAAGACAGACGAGTCTTCAAACAATCCTATGACGCCAGGAACCGGACATACGAGTCCTCAAAATACTGCAATACAACAATCTGAGACAGACGGGTCTTCAAACAACCTGTGACGCCAGGAGTTGGACGTACGAGTCCTCAAACACTGCATATAGCATGAGACAGACGAGTCTCCTTCGGATTTACCTGTTACGCCAGGACCGGTAATGCACTTAAGTCTGTGGGATAGACATGCAATTAAGGTAGACGAACCTTCTTCATATATTATCCGCGGATATATGGTATAAGACAGACGAGTCTTCTGAGCAAACCTGTTACGCCAGGTGCAGCAACCATAATTGGTGCTTGAGACAGACGAGCCTCCTTCGGATTTACCTGTTACGCCAGGCCTGGTAACCATTTCGACATTTAGTTCCCACTGTCAGGATTCGAAACCTCTTCAATACAGACGAGTATTGGATGATCATCAAGATAACACAGACGAGTGCTATAAGTCAATGATACAGACGAGTATCAGACGATGATCTGAGAAACACAGACGAGGGCTTCAGGCAATGATACAGACGAGTATCAGCCACTGGTATAGACGAATACCAGAAGTTCAAACACAGACGAGCATTTGAAGTAGTCACAGAAATATCAGGGTAACCAACAAATCTTCACATTCATATGTAAGCTAGCACAGACGAGTGCTGAGGACGATACAGACGAGTATCCAGGCAAAGCAGACGAGCTTCAAACAAACACATACGAGTACTGGACAGTTGCAGACGAGCAACAATAGAGAACACATATCAAGGCACAGACGAGTGCAGCGAAGGATCCCATACCAAAACACAGATGAGTGCTGGGAGGTTGCAGACGAGCAACAGCAAATAACATATCAGAACACAGACTAGTGTTGAGGAGTTGCGGACGAGCAACAACAGAGGTATCATAACACAGACGAGTGTTGAGAATCGACAGCAAAATAATATCTCGAAGCACAGACGAGTGCTGGAATTTGCAGACGAGCAATCACCAACTGATATAATCGAACACAAACATGTGTTTGGAATTGCGAACGAGCAGAATCAAAGCAATCATAAACCACCACTGGGGAAATCAAACGAGCTTTACCACTGAGCTAACACAGACGAGTGTTGAAAGCTGCAGACGAGTGGCAATAAAGCAGTAACATGTCCCTGCTGGGGAAAACTTTGCTTAGGGATAACTCATACAAGTGTCGAAGATTGCAGACGAGCAACAAACGAATGCCTGATCGGCAACAAGAGATACAACTCTGCAGGGGAAGACAAGTCAAGAGGTCTGGATACTCACTCCGACTGAGGTGATGAATACCTAGCTGTATCATCAAATAAACCAACACTAGGGCAACTTTGCTGAGAAATATTTCACGGACGGAGGTGAAAATCAAATATGAACTCTGTGGGGACAAATCATCTTCAGACTTGGCTGGGGAAGCTTCTTGGGCAAATACTCTGGCTGTGGAGAGCGTCTGATGATTCAAGACTCTGAGAGGATATCAGGCCCTCAAGTACCTGATAGGCAAGGACTCTTGCTGGGGAAATAATACTGTTAATTCTATCTCTGATGACATCAGGTCTTCAGGCACCTGCTGGATATACTCCACGGGGGAAGAATACACTGCTAATTCACTGGGGAAGAAGAACCTTCTTGGGCTGCCGCCCAGACTTAGCTGGATAAAATCTCTGTCAGAGATGCCAGGCTTCAGATACCTGTTGGAGAAGAAATCTCTGCTTGGGGAAATACTCTACTGGGGAAGAGTACATTGCTTGAGAGAATGTGACGCCATCCTGCAACCTGCAACAACAGAAAACACACGTGTGTCCCGAGGATTTGCATGGAATGATCAGTTCATCCATCATCACCCGACACTCAAAGAGGGTTACAGTTTCCCTGCATGTCAGTTTTCTTTTCAAGATTATCACCATGTTTAGATGCAATTCTATTTTTGCCAAAATTCAGGACATTTTGCAAACAAAAATAAACACCCACAGCTTTTTGACTGAATATTATTTTTATTGAACGGCCTCTGAATAGGCAAAGATTTACATCAGGAAGCAACCACCTGGAAAGAGGTAGCCACTATAAAAATTGAGAAAAGAAACTATCCTAATGGCAATGTACATGGCATTCCAAGGAGTTCCATTTCTGCTATGACCTGCATGTCTTCAAGACTCTCCATTCTGTTTCGGCTTTCTGAGAGGACGAATGAACTGCTTCCTATCCTTCTGACATTGTCAAGATGTACGAAACGATGATGTAGTTCAGATAACTTGGATCACAGTTGTTCGCTTATTCCCTTATTTTGCGTGGATCGCCCTCTCGGGTTTTCAATCCACCGGGATACCCTTTTTTGCCTGAGCTGTCCAATGTGGCTTTTCAACTTAGCGTGTGTACATTTTTTTTATATTTATTTCCCTAATTTTTTCCCGAGCTTTTTATTCTGTTTTTAGCTCGCCGGGATGCCCTTTTCTTGCCTGGACTTACATTCTGTTTTTGTGTCCAGCGGGTCTCTTTATGCGAAGTATTTTTTAACTGCGTCCGAGTTAACAAGGGATGGGAAGTCATCTCCATCCATAGTGGTGAGCATCAGTGCTCCTCCTGAGAAGACTTTCTTCACTATGAATGGTCCTTCGTAGTTTGGGGTCCATTTGCCCCTGTTATCTGAACCTGGAGGAACGATTCTCTTCAACACAAGCTCTCCCACTCGATACTCTCGAGTACGTACTCGTTGATCGAATGCCCGCTTCATTCTCCTCTGATAAAGCTGACCATGACAGATAGCCGCTAATCTCTTTTCCTCAATTAGACATAGCTGATTGTAACGAGCACGCACCCATTCAGCCTCATCCAGCTTGACATCCATCATCACGCGCAGTGAAGGAATCTCTACTTCAACAGGCAGGACTGCTTCCATGCCATACACTAGAGAGAAGGGAGTTGCCCCTGTTGACGTCCTGACTGACGTTCGGTACCCATGCAAAGCAAATGGTAACATCTCATGCCAATCCTTGTATGTGACAACCATTTTCTGCACAATCTTCTTGATATTCTTGTTAGCTGCCTCTACCGCACCATTCATCTTTGGTCGGTAAGGAGAAGAATTGTGATGCTGTATTTTGAAGTCCCGACATAAGTCTGCCATCATCTTGTTGTTGAGATTAGAACCATTATCAGTAATGATCCTTTCGGGCACTCCATATCTGCATATGATATCTCTTTTCAGAAATCTTGCCACCACTTGACGAGTGACATTGGCATAAGACGCTGCTTCTACCCACTTGGTAAAGTAATCAATCGCGACCAGGATGAAGCGATGACCGTTTGAAGCAGTTGGCTCAATCTTCCCGATCATGTCAATGCCCCACATAGAGAAAGGCCAAGGAGATGACATGACGTTGAGCGGGTTAGGAGGAATATGCACTTTATCTGCATATATTTGGCACTTGTGGCATTTTCGAGCGAATGAACAACAGTCTGCATCCATTGTCATCCAGTAATACCCTGATCTCAGCAGTTTCTTTGCCATAGCATGCCCTCCTGCATGGGTACCAAAAGATCCTTCATGGACTTCCTGCATCAACAGGCTTGCTTCGTGTCTATCCACGCATCTGAGCAAGACCATGTCGAAGTTCCTCTTGTACAAAACCCTGTCTGTGTTCAAGAGGAAACTAGCAGCAAGTCACCTCAAGGTCTTTTTGTCTTTGGAAGATGCCCCTGTTGGGTACTCTTGCTTCTCCAGGAATAACTTGATATCAAAATACCAAGGTTTCTCGTCAGACACGGCGTCTACAGAGAAAGCATAAGCTGGAGAGTCAAGCCTGGAGATGTCAATTCTAGGCACAAAATTCCAACGCAGGACTTTAATCGACGAAGAGAGAGTGGCCAAAGCATCGACAAATTGATTTTCGTCACGTGGTATGTATTTGAGCTCAACTGTCGTGAAGAATGTCAACAGTTTTCTAGCATAATCCCTGTACGGAACTAGATGCTCTTGATGTGTATACCACTTGCCGGTAATTTGGTTAATGACGAGGGCTAAATCCCCGAATATATCGAGGTTCTTAATCCTAAGATCAAGAATGTCAACAGTTTTCTAGCATAATCCCTGTACGGAACTAGATGCTCTTGATGTGTATACCACTTGCCGGTAATTTGGTTAATGACGAGGGCTGAATCCCCGAATATATCGAGGTTCTTAATCCTAAGATCAATTGCCTCCTCTATTCCCATTATACACGCCTCGTATTCCGCTTCATTGTTGGTGCAGCCAAAAGTAATTCTGGCAGCGAAGGGTAGTAATGAGTACGGCACCAACTCCACGACCATTGATATTGACAGCCCCATCAAACATCAACTTCCATTTGGATTCAGGGTCAGGCCCCTCCTCCGGAAGTGGTTCCTCATAATCGTTTGTTTTGAGGTACATGATGTCCTCATCAGGGAAATCAAATCTCATCGGCTGATAGTCATCCTCAAGAGGTTGCTGAGCAAGGTATTCCGACAATACACTTCCTTTGATGGCTTTCTGAGAAGTGTATTGGATGTCGTATTCAGTTAAAATCATCTTCCATCTAGCAACCCTTCCGGTCAATGCTGGTTTCTCAAAGATATACTTGACAGGATCCATCTTGGAAATGAGAAGTGTAGTATGGGTCAACATGTACTGCCTCAGTCGGCGAGCAGCCCATACCAAAGCGCAGCAAGTTTTCTCGAGCAGTGAGTATCGGGATTCACAGTCGGTAAACTTTTTGCTAAGGTAATAAATGGCGTACTCTTTTCGACCAGACTCGTCATGCTGGCCGAGCACACACCCCATCGACCCTTCTAGCACGGTCAAGTACATGATTAATGGTCTCCCCTCCACCGGAGGCATCAGAATTGGAGGCTCCTGCAAATATTCCTTTATTTTGTCGAAAGCTCTTTGGCAATCATCATTCCACCTGACTGTTTGCTCTTTTCTTAGCAACTTGAATATTGGTTCGCACGTGGCCGTTAGGTGAGATATGAACCGAGAAATGTAGTTCAATCTACCTAAGAACCCGCGCACTTCCTTTTCTGTCTTCGGTGCAGGCATATCTTGAATGGCTTTCACTTTAGCAGGATCTACCTCGATTCCTCTTTGACTTACAATGAAACCCAACAATTTTCCGGAACGCACTCCGAAAGTGCACTTGTTCGGATTCAACCTTAGCTTGTACTTGATCAATCTATCAAACAACTTCTTCAAATTAACCAAATGCTCCTCTTCGTCTTTGGACTTTGCAATCATATCATCCACATAACATTCGATCTCCTTGTGGATCATGTCATGGAACAATGTGACCATCGCCCGTTGATAGGTTGCCCCGGCATTCTTCAGACCGAAGGGCATGACCTTATAGCAGAATGTTCCCCACGGGGTAATGAACGTTGTCTTCTCCATGTCTTCCGGCGCCATTTTTATCTGATTATAACCGGAGAATCCATCCATGAAGGAGAAAACCGAGAATTGAGCAGTATTGTCGACCAACACGTCGATGTGTGGCAACGGAAAATCATCCTTTGGGCTTACTCTGTTCAAATCTCGATAGTCAACGCACATCCGGACCTTGCCGTCCTTATTAGGCACTGGTACGATGTTAGCTACCCAAGGTGGGTAACTAGTCACGGCAAGGAACCCGGCATCCCACTGCTTCTGTACCTCCTCTTTGATCTTCATCGCCATATCCGGGCGAGTTCTTCTCAATTTTTGCTTTACAGGAGGACAGTCTTCTCTCAGGGGTAGCTTATGCATCACGATGTCGGTATCCAACCCTGGCATATCTTGATATGACCAAGCAAAGATATCCACATACTCTCTCAGCATACTGATCAGCTCTTGTTTGACGTCGGCCTGCATATTGGCCCCTATCTTGATTTCTTTCTTTGCATCTTCACTGCCAATGTTGATGGTCTCAATCTCTTCTTGATGAGGCTGAATAACTCGTTCCTCTTGTTTCAACAATCTGACCAACTCTTCAGGGAGGTCACAGTCTTCCTCAACCCCTTCATCAGCTTGGTAGACTGGATTATCAAAGTCATGCATAGTCATAGCAGGAACGTTATCCGTGGAATCCGAATGATCAGCACTGCACAAATGATGTGCTTATTCAGAATCTGCTTATTTGAAAAGAGACGCTAACACAAAACAAAAATGAAAACACATTGCCATTTTTATATATTTTTGTGAAAAAAAGTTTAAAAACAAAGACAGGGAACACAGTTTGTCTGAAAATGTCCTTTTATTTCATAGAGAAATAACAATGCGATACAAAACATGGTGGCCCAATACAATGGATCCAAGCATCTTGGGCAGAATGATGGACTTGACAATGCAGTATGCTAATAAAAGGAAACAAAGCAATTACTTTGAGAGCCAGGTGACTTTAACAATGTCTTCAGCAGACCAATTTCCTAGCTCCTCGCCGGGTGCACACGGGCGGATCCAATTGTTGTCCCAGTCTTTGTCACTATCCCCGTCTTGGCTTGCCATACAGATTTGATCGCGGTCGAGCAATCCAGCACTTGTGAATGAGATAGCTTTACCACTCTGAGTAGACCCTCCAGGCTGATATCCTAAGCCGAATTTGTCATCCTTCTTTTCCAGCTCCAATAGCTTGCCCCAGCCCTGGGCATTGCCTGATTGGACGACCTCCTTTGCTTCCTGGTAGGAATGAATTGACGTGCCTTCATTGTTTTTCTTCACTAGAGTCAAGATACTGACATCTGCCTCAAAAGCTTGGCACAAAGTCTTGTGAATTTCTCCGTCCATTTCTACATATTTAAATGTTGACAGATGGCTGACGAATATATCTTCTTCCCCGCAAACTGTGATGACCTGGCCGTCCACCACATACTTAAGCTTCTGGTGCAGGGTTGAGGTGACGGCTCCTGCTGCATGTATCCACGGTCTGCCCAACAAGCAACTATACGCAGGCTGGATGTCCATAACATAGAAGACACTCTTGAAGACTTGAGAGCCTATCTTGACAGGCAACTCAACCTCCCCGAAAACTGATCTCCTTGAACCATCGAAGGCTTTGACCACCAGATCACTCGGCGTCAGGACAATCCCATCAATGTCAAGCTTCATCAACGCTTTTTTCGGAAGCACATTCAAAGAAGAGCCTGTGTCTACAAGAACATGCGACAACACAGCGCCCTTGCATTCCATCGTGATATGCAGTGCTTTATTGTGATTCCTTCCCTCCGAAGTGAGGTCTCGGTCAGTGAAGCCTAAGCCATGGCTAGCATTGACACTTCCAACAACAGCCTCGAGTTGGTTGACCGTGATCTCCTGAGGAACGTAGGCCATTTGAAGTACCTTCAATAAAGCTTCTTTGTGCGCGGGAGAGCACATCAACAGTGACAAGATAGAAATCTTTGAAGGTGTTTGGTTCAGTTGATCAACCACCCTATAGTCACTCCTTTTGATGATCCTCATGAACTCCTCTACCTCCTTTTCAAACGTCCCCTTCCCAGCCACAGGAATAGTTGACTCGTCATTCACAATCTGCTTCCCTTTGTCTTTGGACGAAGCTTCGGCCTCAGGATCCTTTCTCAGTGCAGGGGGAGCAAACAAACGACCGCTTCGGGTAAAACCCCCAACACCTCCTACATTCTTAATAGTCAGGTCAGCAACAGGTCTACTCTCCATCTTCTGTCCCGCCACATAGACATCGGACCCATAATGCCACGGAATGGCCCTATCATCGGTGTACGGCACTGGCCCAGGTACAGTTATAGTCACAGGACTAATCTGAGGAGCGTAAATAATAACTGGCTCTTGTCTGACGGGCATGTCAGCTTTATCGTAAAAGATAGTAATGGTTGACACATCATCAGCCTCTTCATTACTAATCTTGCTAAATTGCAAAGACCCATCATCGATTAACCCTTGCAAACCCATCTTCAATTTCTCGCAGCCATTCACAGCATTTATACAATCTTCGCAATCGAGACAGCAACCAGGAAATACTTGACCCTTCAACAGTCTCTCTTTCACCACCCTCAAAGGTGTCTTGACTTCATCAATACTCAGCACCAAACTCAACTTGTCGTCACCATCAATAGCATTGACTCTTGCCCCGCCATGATTAGGCATAGGGTTCGAGTTGACATTCGGTGGAGGCGCAAAGTTGATTGCCTTGGAATCTACAAGATCTTGAACTTTGTGATGCAGCGCCCTGCACTTCTTAGTTGAGTGCCCGGGTGCTCCTGAGTGAAAGGCGCATCGCGCGTTGACATCATAACCAGCTGGAAGCTCTCCAGGAGGTGGTGGTTCCAAAGTCCTCAATTGAATAAGGTTCAAATCTAGTAGTCTCGGCAACAAGGCAGCATATGTCATCGGAATAGCTTCAATCACCCTGTTAGCCGGGCGAGCCTGCCTAGGCTGATATGGTCTTTGCTGGTAGTTGGTTCGAGGTGGTTGTTGTTGCTGATGTTGTTGTGGTGGAGGTAGCATCTGTTGTACGGGAGCTGCAGGAATGGTGACAGCAGCCATATGTTCATAAGGTCTTCTGTACCCACGACCCTGGCTTCGGCCGAATACAGCATTGGTCTCACCTTCTCGCCTTCTCGGAGGTCCACTAAAAGCTTTCCTCGCTCCATTTGAGCTACTAGCACCTGGGTCTTGTATCTTCCCCATTTTCAACAGCGTTTCAACCCTTTCTCCCGCAATGACAATATCGTTGAACTTTGTAGCAGAACTCGACGCCAGTCTTTCAAGAAATACCCCCTGGAGGGTACCCATAAACATATCGGCCATTTCATTCTCTAACAAGGGTGGTTGCACCCTGGCAGCTAGCTGACGCCACCTCTGGGCGTATTCTTTGAAGCCTTCCTTTGCTGTCTGAGCCATATGTTGCAACTGCGTGCGATTCGGAGCCATATCCATGTTATATTGGTACTGCTTCACGAAGGCTTCAGCGAGATCTTTCCAGCTCTTGACATTGACCCTGCTGAGTTTCATGTACCACTCAAGGGAAGCTCCCACCAAGCTGTCCTGAAAGTAATACATCCACAGTTTTTCGTCGTCTGTATGAGCGGCAATTCTCCCAACATATGATTGCAGATGGGTTTTTGGGCAAGCAGTGCCGTTATACTTCTCGAAAGTTGGAACCTTGAACTTATACGGAATCCTGACTCCAGGAACCAAGCCCAAGTCTGTTATATTGAATCCCAAAGAGCTCTGGGACTGGATAGCCTTGATTTGCTCGGCCATCTCTTCAAACCTCTTGTTCATTTCTACCCCTTGACCCTCGGCTTCATCAAGCAGAGTGAACTGATCCTCATGGTTGTCCATCTGAAGGTGATGCAACCCGTCGTTGTTTATATTCACTCCTGGTTGTGTAACTGGAGTTCCACCCTGATGCGCGCCCGCACCGGTGTGATTATCAGCATTTGCAGCAGCAGCAGCGTTCCGGTTCTGATTCTCAACCATCTCTCGCAGACCCTCTTGATTCTGCCCCATGCCGGCCATTAACGTCATGAAATTGTCCATTCTCTGCCTTGGATCTGCCAAATCTGCCTGCATTTGATCCATGGCTCGCTCTCTATTAGTCTTGGTTGGGTATCTGTGCCCTGCTGGTTGTTCTCGGACTTTGCGAGGAGCTATAGTGCCTGTTACACGAAACACATTAGTAACTGATGCAACACCTGCAAAACAACAAACAAGTTATATGGATGCAATGCAGTTGTTTATGTTTCCAATCACAGGTCATTTATGCCCCGGTTCCGATATTTAGCAAAGAAAACCAGATGGGCACTGATCCTCGACTTTCAGAAACCTTTGCGGGAAAACAAATTCAAACCATAATAGCAAGCAAACCAAGAAATGTTGAGAAACAGTCATAAAATAGATCGGCCCATTAGGCACAATAAAACAGAATTCCCCACAAGGTACGAGTTCTTACAGAGGATAAACAAACAGCTAGGACTCCTACAACATGCCTGTAGGTAATCCAAATACAAAGAAAACAAACTAAGAAGCACAACCACCGCCTGAGGATCCTGAAACTCCATCACCAGACCTGACCTTCTTGACTCCTGCCATCAACTTGAGGTCTTCAATCTCTTTGAGTGCTGCTTCGAGGGCTTGTTGACTGTCTGCGAGCTGTTGGGTCTTCTCTCTGCGAATCCTGTGGGCCTGCTCCACCTCTTCTTTTTTGTAAGCCATCTGAAATTCAAAGAACTCTTCTTTTTCTTTATATTGCTTCAACTCTTGCTCTCTTTGTCCCTTCAACCAGACAATAGACTGACGAGCATCTCTGAGGGTCTTTGACTTCTTCTTGCGCTCAACTTCTCTTTGGGCTTCCATCATCCCCAACCTGCGGAAATGCGCTTCTTTTCCTGCAAAGTCCTTCTCCTTAGCCTCCAAAGTCGTCTGTATCTTCAGCAACTTCTCCTCAGCTTCCTTCTTGGCCCTGTTAGCTTGGTGATACAAGCTTACCATCTCAGTATTTTCAACTCTAACCGCATGTAGCTGGGCTTCCAACTTCTTGAATTCCTCTAGAGGCATAGTATCAATGGACTCAGCAACTGGGGGAACTGGTGCTGAAAATGGTAACAAAACTCTTCTGGCTCTGTCTTTCAACCAAGCTTCGTACTCTGGGAATGTCTGATTGTTGCACTTCCCGAAACTAGCTATTCCTTCTCCTTTGATGCTCTTCCAAGCTCCCGCAACCTTCCTCACTAAGGGCATATTATCTTTCACTGAGAAGTAGAAAATAGGGGTCAGCTTCAAATCTTCAGGCACATCTCTCAGAGCGTATCCTAATTGTCTTCTTAACAAGATTGGATTGTAATTAATCCCTCCAATTATTCCCAACAAAGGCACACTATGATAATTCCCACAGCTGGTGATAAAACGTGCACCTTGCAGCCTTTGAGTGAACCATCTAACATCCTTGGCCAACAACTTTTCCAGCTTCTGAGCCCATATCAGACTATGGTCACTAAACACTCCCGTACTGGGCAAATGCCTCATGAACCACATGTGAAATAACGGAGCACAGCAACGGACCAAACCTCCCCTCTTCTTCTCAGTCTTGTAATGAACCGAGTAGTACAAATCCCCGAGTAAGGTAGGCACAGGATTCTTCAGCAAAAAGAGATGTATGGCGTTTATATCTATGAACTTCTCCATATCAGCAAACAAAATGATGCCATAGATAGAAAGAGCCAAGATAGCACAGACAGCATCCCATTCCTCTTCAACAGCCAATTCTTCCGCCTTCTTTACCAGAACCTCCAAAGAAAACCCAGACACACCTCCTTTAATAATGGTCAAAGACTTAACAGTAGAAGGGCTCAAATAAAGAGCCTCAGCAATAGCCTCAGGTGCAGGTCTACTCATCTCAGAGTTGAAAGGAACCTGATCTCGAACCGGCACACCCAGGATCAAAGCATACTCCTCCAGCATAGGACCCAACTGGAAATCAGGAAAGGTGAAGCAACGGAGCTGAGGATCATAATACTGAAGCAATGTATGAATGGCACTCCTCTCTGAAGAATCTAACTCTATCACCACATCAAGAATACTCCCGTAAGATTTTCTGAATCTCTCTACCTGGTTGGGTGTAATCAGCTTTACCATCTTTTTCAACAAACCAACCTTGATATCAAAGAACTTGAAATGAATATTCTGCTTGCGAGGATCTTCCATCTTTGAAGAGGATACCGGAACCGGAAGCAGAGATATGAACCTGTGAATGAAAACAAAAAACAATGATTAATGATGCAATGATGCAATGCAGATGCAAATGCAAGGACATATGGTCATCTGAGGCTGTCTGGAGTCTGGCCACTGACAAGGTCCCTCTGAATAACTGACAAACCAAAAGTCCACTGAGTCACACTCTCTGATAATCACAATCCTCTGAAGAGAATCTCTGGACCACAGTATCAAGAATACCAGAACCAGAAAACCAGAACTCCGGAACCAAAGTAACTGTATCATAACATGAACTGTACTGGTAACAAGGGTATGATGTGGTCAAGGGTTCCTGCAAACCTGTAAACCCATCCCCAATCTCACAGGTGTGCTCCAGGTCAAACATCACGGACTCTCAAAGCCGAATAGCAATAATACTTTCACCATTTCCGAGAAATGTCTCATGACCAAATCAGGGAATCGATTAGGCATTATATACTACGCAGGGAGGCCTCAGCTGAGTCCGGGAGAAACAAGCATCCCTTATAGGTTCCCAGCTTCAAGCGCTGAAATCGAGAAACAATAATACATTCAGCCTGTAGGATACAGTACTAATGTCATACGACCAGATGCTTTGACTGAGTTCCTATAAGAGAACCAGGCCATCCTATGCGAGTCCCTAGTGGACCCTCGGGTGCGGATGGGTTTGCCACAAAATGTGGTCTGCCACTGTCACCACTGGAGAGGGTTGTTTCCACAAAGGTTCTAAATGATCGGTCCCCAGATGCACATAACTATCAAGGTCCTATCCCGAAGTGGAGGAAATCCCCACACAAGATATTTCCAAAACAGTCGCAATCTGGGCGTGAAACACATCGCCACTCATCATGCCACATGCGAGTACAATATGTCCACTCTAATCCTAGGGTGCACTCAAGCCGGGTACTTGGCTTATCTCTCAGAAACAGTATCACCCATCCCACCAAACAGAAAACCAGTCCAGACAGTCCAGTATGATATATATGATGCGGAAAATAAATACTGAAAACTGTAAATAAAGCTGTAAATAAAGCTGTAAACAACAACAATACAATATAACAAGCCACATCAAACAAGCATCACCCAATGAAACAACAACACACAAGCGCTAGGAGAGACTCACACGGGAACCAGAGATCATCTGGTGTGCAGTCCCCAGCAGAGTCGCCAGCTGTCGCTCCCGGGATTTTCATCCTAGTACAAACGCGAAAGTGGCGCGGAAAGGTAGAGTCGCCAGCCAGACATTTTTATCCCGAATTAATGGGAAAGGTAATGTTACACAAACCTAAGGAAGAAGGAAAGGACAAGGTCCTGCGAACCAAAGATCTGAGTTCGGGAGTCGGTTACGACCTGGGAAGGTATTAGCACCCCAGATCGTCCGTCGTACCCGACGGGATCCACGCTTGCTTGTTTGTTTCAAAGGGTGTGAAAAATATAACTGCTGCTGAATAAAACTGCTGACTGGAATAGGAATGCAAAATGAATAAGAAAATGGAAAGGAAGGGGGAACTGTAGGGAAAATAAAGAGTGTGCTCGAACGGGCCCTACCCCGCTGCCTACGTACCTCATCGGGATAATGAGGATCAGAGTCGACGTAGTTCGCCTAACTAGGGATAGCAAAGGGAAATTGCTTATGAATTAAAGGCTTGAACTGCCTATGCCATTGCTCAGGTGTTGCAGGCTCGGACGACGAGTGCGTAACCGTCTTGCAAAGTGACAAGTAGGAGCAAGTTCGCGGACAGAGCGAATGAGATGAGAAAAGAATTCCCGAAGGAAAGACGCTTATTGTTTGTTTGTGTTTTTTAGAAGCTTTTATGAGTGAAGGTTTGCATAGGTAAGTGTACCTAAGTCTTACTCAATGGGATGTGTACATCTCACATCATCCCGAAATGGAATGCGCAAGAGGCACACCTATCTATGGAGGAAATCCCCAAAGCTAGCCCCACAAGTGAAGGCTCAAGCACACTGGCCTATTACCATTATTAAGTGTTTTGTGGTTTTATGGTTAAGAAGTGTTTTTTAGCTTTTCTTTGTGAGATACTCATGCTAAGACCCATCCACCACGAGTGATGACTCACACCTCGCCCCGAAATGGAACGCATGTGAGCATCTCATAGCAAAGTCTCATGTCACATGAAAGTACTCAACCTTTATTAAATGAATTAGAATTAAGTTTGAAGATGAGAAGAGAGAGCACCAAAGGATCTCAAAGGAAAAATTCTAAAGGGGAACTAAAATAATCCTAAATATTCACATGCATGGATATCCTAAAGGTTAGTGAGGTTTCTATCCTAATGAAGAAGGAAGAAGAAGATAGAAGAAGGGATGAGAAAGGCCTAGGCCCAACAAAAGAGAGTTAGTTCACATAAACATAAAAGGAAGAGATAAGAATTAGAGATGTGGAACTCAATTCCCACATCTCACACTTACCATAGCCCCTGCAATGTTAGCATGCACAAGTGAACACAAGCAAAAAGTTCAAAACCAGAATCAAAATGGTATAAATAAGGGCCTAAGATTCCAGCAAGATGAAGAGAGAAGTCACACAATACCAAACAATATCAAAATAAAAGCAATGGAACCAAAAGATGGAATTTAAACCCTTAAAGAAACAAATGACTTGAATATGAAGCAAACTCAAAAATTCAGAAGAACCAAGACCTATCCTAGGACCAGGAAGGTATCCATACCCCAAAGGAACCCCAAACAAGAAGAAAAAGGTGGCACAAATGCCCTTCTAAGCCTATAAGAAATCTAATGAACCAAAAGAAGCAAAAATGGGACAAGGTGAGAACAAAAATCCACAAATAATCAACCATCCATCTAAAAAATTTACAACTGGAACCAAATGATCTTAAAACACATTATATCCACTTGCCAAAAGGATTTACAAAAATTCAGAAAGGAACTAGGTCAAATGGAGGCACAAACACAAGCTAGGACAGAAAACTTACATCACAAGATACCAGATCAAAACTTAAGAAATAATTTTCTAAAAATTCTGAGAAAAATCACATGAAAACGAGAAGATCTTAGGAGCACAATGCAAAAAGAATGGGATCAAAACTCCAAATATTGAAGTCTATAGAAAATCAACAAGACAGGCTGGTCAAGAAATGAAGCAAATGAAGCTATATACATTGGTGATTTAATTCTGGCACGCCAATCAATGAAAAAATGAAATAAAAATGTGACAAAATTCTAGAGACACAAAGGAACATCTATGATTTATTTGAGAATTTTTAGATGAATATTTGTATTTTTGATGAATTAAAACAAAACTGAATTAAAAGAAGAATTAAATTGGAAAAGAAAAATAAAGAAATTGAAGGGAGGTGCACTTAGCAGGCCTTGCACATGAATTCGAATGGGCCTGGATAGGAGGGGTGCTATTAGCGAATCCGGATGGGCCCAGACGCAGATGATCCATGAATCAAAAGGCTAAATCAGTTTTTTCTCTTTTTATATTTATGAACAAAATACTATGCTACTCTATCTTTCCATATTTCTAAACAAAAATTATACTAATTTCTAAACATTATTATCCTAATTAATCTATTTCTATTTCCTAACAATCCATTAAACTAATTAACATTTTACAATATATTCTAAACAATTATTTCCTAATTAATCCTAAACAATATTCTAATCAATTATTTCTATTTTCTAAACCATTATTCTACTAATTAAGTTTTTTATATTTCCTAACAATTTTCTAAACAATTACTAATCTCTATCCTTTCATATTTTCCAAACAATTATCTAACAATTATACTAACTAATCTATTCTATTTTTTAAACAAATTATCCCAACAATTATATTTCCTAATTAATCTCAACTAATTAAAATCTTTTTATTTCCTAAACAAATTCTAAACAATTATTATCCCTAAACAAATTCTAAACAATTATTACTCCTAAACAAATTCTAAACAATTATTAACTCTAAACAAATTCTAAACAATTATTACTCCTAAACAAATTCTAAACAATTATTAACTCTAAACAAATTCTAAACAATTAGACATTTTATGACAAATCAGCAACACAGCAAAAAACCTAAAGATCTTCCTCTCTCCCTCTCAAACACAACTTTCCCCTTCCATAACCCTAAGAGGCCCGCCGCCGCATCCTACCCTTCCCCTTCTTCGTCTTCAATTCGCCACCGCACAAGACCTCCGCCGTCTCCAAGCTCATCATCTTTTTTGACCCAATACAGCGTCGCCGATTGCCATAGCTCCACGTCGGAACATCTCCGAACATCCACGCCTCCCTAAACCTCATCTTCTTCCACCTTGCATCGCCGGTCTTCAACTCTCACTTTGACCTAAGCCTAAAGCCTCCGCCGCCACCACATTCATCACCTTCTCCCTTACTCCCGATCGGCCTCACCACACTCTTCACGTGAAGCCTAAACGGAAAACCACCTCCTACATCTCTTACCTGACCTCATACCGCCGCTCTATCCGTCAACCTCACACAGAGTTTCCGCCGCGCCACTCCCCTGAGTCCGCAGCCACCCTCACCACTCTATTTTCTCTAAAACCTAACCTAAATTTCTCTCTATCTCACTCTGTTTTTTTTTCTCAAACCTAACCTAACCTCATGCTTAGCACAAATTCAGAAACAATATGCTCAAAATTCGACTCAAACAAACAGATCAACATACTCAAGGTCACGATAACTAATCACAACCGCGAACAGATGTATCTACAAGCTTAGATTTGTACCTGTTAACCGAAGGAATTGAAGAAGCCGCCGTGAAATTGATACAAGATTATGAGCTTCGATTGACGATGCCGCCAACTTCAAGGGTATCTGCCTCGATTCGGTAACACTTCACCTCTTCATAACTGACTTGCAATTTCGTTAATGTTATAGAACTTTGCTTCAGCTTCGTAACTCCGTTTTGATCCTCTTGATTTGATATGACCGTATATTGGATTGCTTCGCAGGTTTATCAATGCTGCTGCGACGAATTCAACCGATTGAAGAGACTGAATTGATTAGAGCGATTGAAGCAGAATTCTAGCTATGCCATTGAATCGAAAACCAAAGCTGAATCCACAGTATTGATGAGGATGATGCGAACAAAGTTGATGAAGATTGAGTTCTTGGTCGAGCTTGGAAGAATAATTCAGATCTTGTGTTGAGAAGACTGAAGAAAATTGATGAAAATCATGAAGAATTGGCTGAAGTTTTGTGGAGAGAGTTGATGAAGATTGAAGAATTGGTTCACGATCCAGAGAATTGGTGAGAGACTTGTGATTCTGTTAGAGATTCAGGAGAATTGGTGAGAGAGTGATTGGTGAGACTCAGAAAATTCTGTTATGTGATTCTGTTAGAGTGAGATATTTTTGGTTCTGTTATTCTGTTATTTTTCTTGATTGAAGGTCTTTTTTTTTAGAGTGAATATGAATGAATTGCTTTTTTTTTTTATCTGATGGAAATCAATGAAAAACTGTTATATTGTGAAAGAAAAATTCTGTTATGGATTCTGTTAGGACTTTTTCTTATTATGAGAACTTTTTTCCTTTTGTTGTTTTGAGAAGTTTCTTTCTGTTATTGTGAGAATTTCTTTGTGATCTTGTTATAACAAACTTTCTTTCTCTTCTGAACTGTGCTAAGTGTGGTAAGCTGATGTAATTTGGCTGTTGTTTGTGGCAAGTTTTTTGGCCTACGGAATGCGGCTTACCATTGTGAGGAAGTGTACGGCTGGCTTTGTGAAAGTTGGTACAGCTTGTCACGTGTGAAACTTGTGGTGTTTGGATGACGGCTGAAATTTCGTGATTGAGGAAAAGCTGTTTTGTTGGCTGAAACTGGATGTTTAGCTTGCTGTTGTACGCGTGAAGTGTGGTCGTTACTTGATGTGTCTTGGCTTCAGCTGAATATTGCTTTGGCTTGAAGGTTTGTGTAGTGATACTTGCTAGCTGTACGGAAAGCTTGGACAAGGCTTGGTATGAGGTGTTGTGTGAATGTTTAGGAAAGGAAAAGAAATGTCTTTGAAACCAAGTTGGGCCAAAGAGAGAGAAAAAAATCTAATGGGATTTATTTATTTTTCCATATTTTTCCTAAAAGGATTTTCTAATAGCTATTTTTGGGTGACAATTGGTTTACCAAAAAAGAAATGGGCATATCTATAAAATGGACTTAAGAATAAAAAACAAATGAGATTATGAAAGTGATAAAAATAATGGATATACAACATAATGAATTTTTTTGTTTTGTAGAAATGGATAAAATTAAAAAGAAGGTTATTGAATACGGATAATCGAGAAAGAATGAAAGAAAGGAAAGGTCATTGGATAAAAATGGATGAGGAATCTTGATTTTCAGGCCCACGACCAATTCCTGATTTTTTTCACAAGCCACTGAACAACTTGCCACTCAAACTGCAAACAACATATGAACATTGTCCTGATAATCCATATTCATACTGAGGAAAATAAATCCTCAGATGAACCAATGATGAACTGATGAATCCTTAATCAAAATGAACTGTACCAACCTTCTCACAATCCACTATTCGATAACTAGAGAATTTTCACACACAATAACTCGAACTTTGGATATGCCATTCTTGGGACATAGTCCACTGAGACAGATAATTTGCAACTGAAGGAACATTTGGTAGTTTGACCAAGATTAGGTCAAACGTCTGTTTGCCCCAGATTACTGCACTGAAATCACTGCTAGCATATGCTATGCTTCCACAATGAATGTTATGCTTCATTTTTCTATGCTAATGATGCAACGCAAAAATATGAAAATGATATGAATATGATGAACATGATGCTCTATGATGCTTAAAAACAAGAGGGCAAATTTGGGGTGTTACAGGTTGGAGTTTATATGGCCCCAAAATGAAAATGGCAGAAGCTCAGTTCATGACGTGTGAAAATCGTGTTTTTGATTCTGGGATTTTTAGGGCAAAATGAAGGGTGGGAAATGATCAGTGATGTTTATGGAGTTGAATGGTGGAAAAAGTTTGAAGGTTTGATGGTTGAGTTGTGAAATTCGAAGGATTTTGCATAAGAGGAGTTTTTGGTGAATGCTGAGTTCTTGGAGGTTTCAGCCTTGCTTGTTGTGTGTAATGGCTTGCTTGAGGTCCACATAATATGTTCTGATTGGGCAGAGAGTTGTTGTGGAGCAGTGTGATTGGTATGGCTCATGTTGCAAAAAGTCAAGAAAGTTGTACTTGGAGGTATGGGCAAGTGGAAGGCTGGTTTAGGGGCATGGCTTGAATCAACTGGCTTTAGGGAGGTCCATGGAAACTGATTTAGTGAGCTGGCTCAAGTGGATGAAGAGTTTTGGATCATTTTGCAATTTTGTACAACTTTGGCCCCTTTTGAAATTCTTGAAGTTTAAGGCATGAAACTTGAGAAATCTTTGGGCAATTCTGAATTTTATGTCATGTGTGATGTTTGTGTAATGCTTAGATATCAATTAGAAGTCACAAATTGCCTTGGTACAAGAATTTGCAAGTTTCCCTCTTTGGCACATAAGTGATTTTTTTTGTGATTTTTCCCAACTTTGACAAGCCATAACTTGAGTTCTATGATGAATTAGATCAAGTTCTTGTACTTTTTGAAAATGGTAGGACCCAATCTACAACTTTCATGACCAAGAATTTTTCATTTGAAGCATTTTTGAATCAAAAAGAGGAGGTTGAAAAACTTTCCCAAAAATGGCAAGTTTGCATTATAAGTCACTTTCCCAAAAGGGCAACTTTGCAAATGACTTGAAATTATTCAATTTTGTGAACTTATAACTTCTTCTAAGATCAAATAAAGATCATACACATTCAAAATGATGGAGAAGACCCTTTGGTTTGGTGACTGGGGGCCTCAGATGCCCTGATTTTGCACTGACTTGCTCAAGAAGTCATATATTGATCAGATGCCTTCCCCATTGAATTTCTTCATGAAAATTGGTAAGTATGATCCTTATAACATATAGAGACCAATAGAAACAAGAATGACCAAAAAATTTGGAGTTATGGCCTCTGAAACCAAAACCCTAATTTTAGGTCATCTGTGGAGTTAAGCCTGGCTCTGCTTCCATGCCTTTCTCAGTTTTTGTGATTTTCTGACTTCTCTGACCTTGAGAGGATATAATATGATGCTTGAACATACATGGACCCTATTGAGATGATTGATGACCTTTGGAGTGGCTCAGATCACAAACCCTAGATGCAGATGACTTTGAAACAATGCAGTGAAGCAAAAATGTAATATGAGATGATATGATTGAACTTATGCAAATGGAAGGATCACAGGCCATGGTGAAATGAGTGAGGGAAAATTTGGGGTGTTTACAAACCTCATGAGATGTCTTGTGAACCTTGTGGACCTCTTAGTAGACAATGACTTGTCTTGTGGAGGGCAAATTTTAGGGTGCAACAGCTGCCCCTGTTCAATTTTCTGAAACCTGAGGGGTTAGATTGGTATATGTGTCAGTCGTGACCTGGAAGGTTGAAGGGGATTGAACAAAAATGCCCAAAAATTTGCACTTGTCGGTGCGTAAAGTAACACTGATGATTAGTTGTATATGCTGGAGTGGGCTTGAAGATGCCACTTAAAAGAACTGGAGATGGGCTTAGAGATGCCATCTAAAGTATCAGGATGTGATGATAGCTTTATGTTGATACTGGATATCAGTACTAGGTCTTCGTATAGGCTGTCTCTGAATCATTTATGCAACATGATTTGAATTGTTGAATGGACCAGTAGAAATAAATCTTCGTGGCGATTATCTCTTCTGGAAGTATCTTGGATTAGGGAATGGATCTTTGTACAGACCGTTTGCCTACTCTCCAAGGTCAAAAGAACGTCAGGATTAGTTCTTCTGAATAAATATCTTGAACCAGGGAATGGATCTTTGTACAGACCGTTTGCCTTCTATTAAAGGGCCAAAAGAACGTCAGGATTTGTTCTTCTGAAAAATATCTTGAACCAGGGAATGGATCTTTTTACAGACTGTTTGCCTGCTATTCAAGGGCCAAAAGAACGTGAGGATTTGTTCTTCTGAAATATATCTTGAACCAGGGAATGGATCTTTTTACAGACCGTTTGCCTGCTATTCAAGGGCCAAAAGAACGTCAGGATTTGTTCTTCTGAAAAATATCTTGAACCAATGAATGGATCTTTTTACAGACTGTTTGCCTGCTATTCAAGGGCCAAAAGAACTTCAAGATTTGTTCTTCTGAAAAATATCTTGAACCAGGGAATGGATCTTTTTACATATCGTTTGCCTGCTATTCAAGGGCCAAAAGAACGTCAGGATTTGTTCTTCTGAAAAATATCTTGAACCAGGGAATGGATCTTTTTACAGACCGTTTTCCTTCTATTCAAGGGCCAGATAGATGAAATCTTCTGGAAATACCCTGGATTAGGGAATGGATCTTCTTACAGACCGTTTGCCTACTCTCCGAGGACATCTTGAGTAATGTATGGATCATTTCTGACCTGTTGTGGATTGTTGATATTGTTTTACCTGTATATAACTTTCCTGCAAGGAGAATGTTAGTTTATGCAATATATATGCATGCATAGTATGATGCACCTAAGTAAATGTATTATGTATTTATGGATATGTATGTTATGATGTAAATGATGTATGTATGAATCATGCAGCCTGAAGCGTCTAGATATCTTTGTATAACAACTGCTGGCTAGGGAAAATAAATCCCGATTCATTGCTGAAGAATATGAAGACCTCATCTTGTTTGATATTATAGTATTTATAACCTCCCGTCTTCGTTCGTCGTACTTCTATTGAAGGAATAAATTCCTGAGTATCCCGACTGAGGATAAAAGAGATGGACATAAATTCAAGGGGAGATGTAGCTCGAAGTATCTATGATGATAGATTTGCCCTACTGGGGGATTTGTAGCTGTCTTGTGGGGATGAACCGGCGAAGCTTCGTTGAATTTCCTCCCTCGTTCGTCCTTAGTAAATACTATTACTGCATTTTTATGCATTTCTGGTAAACATCAATCATATTCGAGCATTTTATGCATTTCTGGTGAACATCAATCCTATTCAAAAGCATACATACGTTCAAACACAACCAATGGACGTTTCCGCTTATGTAAATAGGGTAAAAGTAAATCTGGATTCAGAGGGAAAAGTAAAGCTGAACTTGAAAACAAAATTGTTTCAATTTTGAGAGTGTATAACCCATTGGATTTAGAGCTCCTGAGATTCTTAAGTTTCCTGAATACCTTCCCAGAAATCCTCATTGCTGGACCTGAAGACATGATACTGACACCATCTGATACTACTGGCGTAGACGATTAATTTCCACCATGGCTTCTGCTGAGAATTCACTATCAAGGTAATACAATGAGAGGAATGTGTCTTCAAATTGTGATGGACCATATACGCTCCGGATACTAGATTTGAAAAGAAAGCATTGCCCCTTGGTTGAGGATGAATTGTCCCATAATGGAAGTATCTGAATGTAGTTACCTCAAGAGAAATAAGCAGAATGCCCCACAATAATATGCCCCTGACATCATGAACTTCGTAATGTTACCCTTGGTAATTTAGATAGATGAGGAAAGCTGCTCCTGGCTATTAAGCACTATTGAATCTGGATCTGATTGCCCCGAATGAATTGAACAGTAAGTTGGTATGCCCCTTGATTGGGAAACAGTGACTATTCCCCTGGCATTATGAACTCTGTAATGTTACCCTTGGTAACTTAGATAGATGAGGAGATCTTCCCCTGGCTACTTAAACATAGTTGAATCCTGTCCTGATTGCCCCAAATGAGTTAGGTAGTATCATGGCCTGCCCCCTTGATTTGGAGATAATGACTATGCCCCTTTGTATACATGGACTTTGATCCAGGAAGCAACTTTGTTTATCGGAAGGACTTTGAACATTCACCCTGTAAGTTCCTCTGTTTATCAAACACTCAAGTATATGCAAACAAATATATTCAAAAATACAATTCTTATGTCTGTCTTGAAGTTTTGAAAAAAGTTATTTTTAGAAAAACAATTTTTATGAAAACTGTGATATTAACTCAAGTTTTATAATAAGTCCTAAAGGAGTCAGGATACCTTTTTGTAGCAATACACTTTCGAACTAACCATGCTTCAGTTAGGACTTTTAAAGGGTTGTAACGTGGCCTGGTTCACGGTTTAAGAAACAAAGGATAAAGGCTCAAATTTTATTTGTACCCAACCCAATCTCCATGATGTTCTTCAGTCCTATGCTCAGTTAACTTATGCATTGAGGTCCCAACGGAAATTAGAATTGTATTTGTGATGGTTCAGAAACCAAAAATTTATTTGAATATTCAGTCATCTTTCTTTATTGAGGATCTATAGTGACCTCTTTTTCTTTTTGACTTTGTTATCCATTCTCTTTGCCTGAACTGTTTATTTTAAGGTTACAGTCAGTGGGATGTCTTAATATTTTACTAAGTCTCCTTCATAGGTTTTGACTTAGTAAGCTTTTCTTTTGTTGGATATTGACTGTCAGGTTTAATGATTATAGAGAACCATCATTAGTTGTGTACAACACAAATAATTGACATATTTGAGTTAACCGAGTAACTACCCTGCCCCGGGTTATGAATAAGGGTTTTAATTTGTGCGAGAATGAAAACTCCTACTTCATAGGCTCAAAAGGGTTGACTAGGGATTAACTTCCTTATATCTCCACTGTTTAGGAATTGAAATAATGCCTGTACATCGTCAGCATAGTCTGTTCAGAAGCATATTGCATAAGATTATGGTATTGTTTTCGTCATCCTCCCTCTACAGGCTTATAGCTTTATCAGGAGTTAAATATCACAAAATAGAAATAAGAAGCATAGTTTTAAATATAGTAAAACGAATGGATTAATTCAAGACAAACATATGCAATTCATTAATGAAAACAAAAGTTTAACATAATAGTAAGTGTTTAAACAACTAAAAGAAATTACAAATGAAAATTCAAATGTTGTCCCATCCAGTTGGCTGAATGTCTTCAATTACAATCTGTGAACTTTCAAGAGCAGTATATTTCACCATGAAATCAAATTTTCCACTTGGATGTCCCAAGGTGCCCCATATCTCAACAGGAATAGGTAGGCTTTCTTTCTTGCTACTTTGGGCAACTTGTCTTGCAGCTTCGATGTTTGATGGACGATAGTAGAACTCAATTTGACCTTCTGGAGTAACCTCTAGGATTCCTTCGTCAATCAAGTCTTGAATATTTTTCTTCAATGCCCAACATCTATTAGTATCATGTCCAGGACTGTCGGAGTGATACTCACACCTTGCCTTGGAATTATAGTGAGGAGAGGCAGTATTAGGATTTTGAGGAGGACTTTTCAAAGAAATTAATTTCATCTCCAACAAGCATTGCAGAACTTGTGACATTGGAGTGCTGAACTTGATAAACCGCCTCCTACATTCCTTGTGTTGAGGTGGATTAACCTTATCAGGTATTTTTTCTTCAACTGAAGAACAATCAGTGGCAACCTGTCTCTTGCCTTTTTTTATCCTCATCTTCCTTTCAACCAAATCAGCTTGTTTTAATGGAGGTTGACTGACAATTAGATTCCTGACTCCATTACTTTGAAGTTTGTGGACAAAGGTTCTTAGCTTTTCTTTCCCCTGAGCTAAACTTTGAATAAGAGCCAACTGGTCATTCATCTGGGTCCTCATTTTTGTCATCTCAGCTTGTAGTTGTTTCAAATGATTATCCTTGTTATCTTCAGGATTTTCAGAGAGGAGTGCTTTCAACTCTTCTTGCCCCTTGGACAAATTCAGGATCACTTCTTGGAACTGAGCATTCTGAGCCTGGAGATCCTTGACAGTTTGTTCAAGAGCCATTTCTGCTGAAATAAACAGCAAGAAGATAAGATACCTGTACATAAGAAACATGTGATGCAATTATATGGTGTATAAATGTATATGCAATGTTTTCAAGGACCGCAGGATTTAAATTTGTTTAAACAACCAAAATGGTAAACTTTCATTAGTAATAAATTTGTTTGCCCCTTGGGCTTACAATCAAAATGAAATGAATACAAAAAATGGGATTTTAAGTCTCCCATGGACGTTTCCTCTTTGTGTTGAGGTATGAGTTGAGATTCCGCTCCTCGTGAAGTTGTTTTGTTAGCTCCAGGATTCTTTCTTGACTTGCTTTGTAATGAGTCTCAAAAGTATCTCTTTGCTCCTTCAACTGGATCCAGGACCTCTGTAACTCTTCCATGTTAGTGGGCATGTCTGGATGAAGAATGATATAAGAAGTATCTCCTTCAGCAATAGGCTCTATAGTAGCTGGCAGGATGGCAGGATATGGCATCATAAGGGTTTGAGCATGAGATCGTACCCATCTGAGATAAGCTTCCATAAGAATAGTGTACTTGGGCTCCAGAGTCTTGCTGTCAACCTTGTTCACTTTTCCCCATGCTCGTATGAACCTTTGACGGTAACCTTGAAGATCGTTGTCGTAGTCAAACACAATACCCTAAATTAACATGTCATGAGGACCATCACTCCGAGCGTAACCAAACTGTCGTAAAGCTAAGGAAGGGTTGTAAGTAATGCCCCCTCTTATACCAAGGAGTGGCACATTAGGGAACTCCCCACGACGGTCAATGATAGTAACATTCTCCATAGATCTAGAGCACCAATGAATATCTGAATAAGAAAGTGACATAATCCTCTTAGACCACCTGAACCCTTGTTCATTCTTCATCACTGATCGAGGAAGGTGAGAAATAAACCACCTAGATAGTAAAGGTATACAACACATCAGAGTTCCTCGTGCCTTTGTAGTACGGGTATGAAGAGAGTGTAAGATGTCTCCAAGTAATGTAGGCACTGGATTGCGAGTCAGAAATATGTTGATGGCGTGTACGTCTATGAACTGGTCTGGATTGGGGAACAACACTAAGCCATAGATCAATAGGGCTAAGATCTCCTCAAAAGAATCATATCTCATAGCCTTCAGGAACACTTGAGCTTTCTCCATCAATACCTTAGCAAGAATACCCTTAACTCCACTCCTCGTTTCTAGGACAATGTCTGATTTCTTCAGATGTAGAGCTGCAACAATGACTTCCGGTTTAGGATCCTTTTCCAAACCTGTGAAGAGTTTCTGATCAAGGATAGGTATACCCAGTAGTTTAGAGAACTCTTCCATTGTAGGAACCAGCTGGTAGTCGGGGAATGTGAAACAGTGATGTTTAGGATCAAAGAACTGAAACAGAACACTCATCATGTCTTCATTGAACCCTGAAGTGACTAGATCCAGTAGGTGACCATGCCTCTTGATGAACTGGGAGTTTTCAGAAACCCGAGAGACCAATTCCTTAAGCTTATGAGGTATTCCTACAAAGTTGATCCGGATGGTATTCCTACGAGCAGAAGCCATGACCTGCAACAAAGAACAAAGATAAATCCTTTGGTCCTTGAAATGGTTAGTGAAAATGCTATGCTCATGATGCATGATGATGCTATGATGTTATGCTTAATCACAAACATGTGACACACACAAACAAGTCACACAATAGCCCTAGGTTTAGAGGCTTGCATGAGGTTTAAAGGTAAGTACCCTCCCCTGAAGTTTAGTTGGTTCATCCTGTCCTACAAAAGTAACTGGGTTCTAAGGGATCTCAATATCACTGATCCTTCCCAAGGGTGGTTGTTCAGTAGGCAACTTACTTGCCAACCAAAACCCTCCAAGTTTAGGATCTCAATGAGTGTAGTATCGAGTATCAACCAACTTCAGTCTTCACCAAAGCCGGTTATCTCACTACTTTCTAAAGGCCAAGATGGGATAACTAGGGTTCTAAAAGTTAGTTAGTGCATTGACAACATATGGCAGCCTCATATTATCCTCAACTTGACTTAAGGAACATAAGCACCAACCAATAAGTCACACTAACTATGGCCACCAGATCAACCATATCAATATACGCCGTACAGTTTCCTTGGTCTATTGCCATTTACCTAGGGTACACTAGATCCGGGTTAGGATCTTTCACACATAAGAGCACCCAACAGATAAGTATAAAGCAAACAAGGCAAACAATTTAAAGTGATCTAATTCCTAAGGGTACCCCTCTTTTATTAAATCCCCAGCAGAGTCGCCAGTTCTGTAACACGGTGGGAGAACTGACTTTAGTTAAATGTTGCGGATAGCAAGAGTCGCCACCGACTTTTATTTTATCCAAAGGAAAGGACATAAAAGAACAGGAAAGACCTTAAAAGATTTTTGGGTTCGGGGGGTAGGTTATGTAAAGGGAAGGTGTTAGCACCCTTTACATCCATGGTTATCCATGGGCTCTTAGTTACTTAGCTCACTTTAAACTGTTTTGAGAAGTGTAGTGTGTGATTAAAAATTTTCTTAAGTACTTTATAATGATCCTTGTACGGATATATATAAAGACTTTGTTTTGAAATTTTTTTGAAAATGTGAAGTGTAATGAAATATTTTTGAAGAAGTGAGCAAGTACTTAAGAGGAACCTACCCTAAGTTAAATCTTTTCTGTTCTTAAATGTTCTTTCAATGGTAAGACTATCTCTATTATTAAGGAATAGGTAGTCATTACCTTGGATGTTGTATGGGACATATGAAGGGTCATCTGTTATTAGGCAACTGTAAGGTGTACTTAGCAATTCGAAGGGACTTATCATCTTTTATTCGAAAGTGACAAGATCATTTAAGAAGACAACCATGAAGGGACTTGATCTTATAATCTTTAAAGGGACAAGATGATATTAATAAGAGAAGGGACTTTTCTTTATACACCTTACTTGACCTTTTTGTTTAGGCAACATGAGAGGTATCCTTAAGAAGGTGAGATGGAGATCAAAGATCGACTTACGTGTGTGCGTGTACAAGTTCATATATTTATCTTATAATTAATGATCTAAATTGATTTTACAATACAAACATGTTTTCACTCCCTAATTTACTAACCATAGCAATTTAAAACAATAAAAATTACTACAACTATTACATGGCTTGTACAATTACATTATAATAAAACAAATTAAATAATGATAATAATAAATAATTAAAATAAAATGGTTAGTGATAAATCAATAATAATAAGAAGAAAAGGTTAGTACAAAATATAAAATATATACATGATAATTAAAATTAAACAAATATTTTTTTTATAAATTTTGATATGAAAATAACTAATAAAGATAAATTTATTTACAAAATATGATTAATGATTTAATTTAGAATTATTTACTAAGTATAATTAAAATAACAAACTAAAGTTTTTAAGAGAAATTAGGGTTTAGAGTAATTAGAAAATAAATTAGGGTTTAAAAATAATTAGGGTTTTAGATATAGAAATATTAGGATTTTTAATTTAATATACAATACTAATTTAATCATTACATAAATATATACATAATAATAAATATTACTAAAAACATATAAATTAACAAATATATTAATTTAGGTTTGTAAAGAAAATAAGGTCTAATTAGAATATGTTTTTAAATATTTTTTAGAAATTTGTTTTAATGAGATAAAAAAAAATATAAAAAAATAAATGAAAACAAAAAAAAACTAAAAACACAGGACCTGGGATTTGAACCCAGGTCCTTTACCTGGATACACAAGAGCCTAGCCACTGGGCTAGCGCGCGCTGGCTGATAGCTTTCCACCTCCAATTTGTTTTGTTCTCATCCTGGAAAAAAAAGGAAATTAAATCAAAAAAACATTTGGCTGGTTTCGAACCCACGCCCTTCAGTCAATCATGCGTACACCAAAACCAGCTGAGTTGCGCGCTCGCTTGTGACATATAACCAGCATCAATTTCTTTTAAGCCTTGTCAATAATTCAAATATGGTTTTCGCGCCAGACTTCTTCATCTCCTACCTCTAGACCTGCGAATCCTGCTACGAATTTTCCCGCAAGTTTTCCTGCGAATTTCACCATGTACAGGACCTACGAAATTCAAACATCAACAAAACAGCAAAATTTCACAAAATTGAGAACATCATTGAATTCCTGATGGTATTTGCAACTAATCTACGTCTTTAGAAATCATTTATATTGATTAAATCATTGAACCCTAATTTGGCCGAAAAAACCCTAGTAATGGTGAAATCCACATTAGGTGATGGTTCTTCATGAAACCTGCCCAGAATCGATCTATAACTCATCATAAACAAGAAACTTAAGTCAAAATTCATTGAAAACCAATAAATATTCAGAATCGAAAATCAACAAGAACATGAATATAATGAATCGATTTATGCATATGAGCTTGTATTGGATGTGTTTGAGAGTTGGTTTCGACTCAGTGAAGTCCAAGGAACATGTAGCAACCTTTAAATTGCCTTGAGAATGCCCCTAGACAAGAATCCGAATTTGATATTTTGATGAATTTTGTGAAGTTTTAAAGTGACTTTGGAGGCTTCAAATTCGTGGCTGATGCTTGTCCTTGTGTTGTTTATATATGGTACAATGAATTAGGTCAAAAAAATTGTTCAAGACTTTGGATATTTTGGTAGTTTGAGATTGAAAAAGATTAGCCTTTAAATTTTGAATATTCTTGATGTAAGCTTGCTATTTTAGGATGATCTTCATAACTCTTGTATCAATTAGATCCAAACAAACTTTATGACATTCTAGAAGACAAATCAAATTAAATCTTCACTATTTTATATTTTATTTGAATTTAAAATGATTTTTAATATAAAAAATCATAATAAATAAAAATAAAATGAATAAAATTATGAAAATATTAAATTAATTTCGTGCATGATGTCATGGAACTAATTGGATCACAAAAAAGTCAGTCCATTTGAAGAATTATGGTTTTAAGACCCCATTTACTTCATAAACCTCTCAAAAATTTCCCAACTTTGCAAGGGCACAAATCCTTAAATTTTAATGCTATGAAAGTGTTCTTGGACATTTTGCAAAGCTTAAAGAGCTCTCTAACCAAACTCTTTGGTCTCATGTCCATATCTCTTACCATTCTCAAGTTATGCTCTTTGGAAGTTGTTGACTTTTTGTTGACTTTTAAAAGGACCTATAATGTCTTAGCTCATACCTTCCAAATGAAGCATTTTTGGGCTTGGCTTGTGAGACACAAAGTTTTAGAGAATTCAATTTCCTTCAAAATGAGCTTTGGATGAAAAAAATTTGATGAAGCATGTGAAAGTTATGGCTGGTCAAAGTTCAGTTGACTTTTCCTGAGAAAACCCTAATTTAGAAACTCCTGATTCTTGATGATCTGAAATCTCCTTGATGAATCATGATCAACCCTTGATAAAATGATGAATTTTACTTCATATACTTGATGTTGGCAAAAAATCATGAAGTTTGACTTTGGTTTGACCACAGTTGACCTCAGTTTGACTTTTTGACTGCCTTGACTGATTTTAACCTTTCTGATCATCTGACTGAGCAAATCTTTTGGGAAAGTCTTGAAACTTGACATGGGGATTCTTGAACACATATAAGATTCTATGAAGCTCACTTGAAGTCTTGGAAGTCCATTTAGCCTGATGAAAGTCAAAACCCTAGTTTAAGATGCCTTGCTTAGGAGGATGCATTGTCTGAGGGAATTGTCAAACTTGTCAACCAATTGTGAACCTTGTGAACTTTGTGAACCTCATGAAATGTCTTGTGAACCTTGTGTAACTCTTAGTACAAAATGACTTGTCTTGTGGAGGGAAAATTTTGGGGTTCAACAAACATGAGCAGAAAAAGTACAAAGAAAAAGAAGAGTTCTTTGAGGTGCAGATGGCATTCAAGAAAGAAGAAGTAGAACAAGTTCACAAAATACGAACGGAAAAGACCAGGAAATTGGTACAAAACCAGCTAGCCTTGGAGGAAGCAATGAAGGAGATTGCAAATCTTAAGCTGAGAGCAGGCGTCAAGAAGAACCGAAAAAGGGTGGTGACTGCAGAAGAGGAGCCTGAATCTTCCTTTAGCCTAGAGTTTTAGTTTATTGTTGTTTGTATTCAGACTACCTACAGGCTTGTTGTAGGAGTCTTGCTTTATCTTTTTGTTTTGTATTGAATTGTAACCCTTTTGGAATTATGTGTGTGTCTATGACTCTGGTTGATGGTAGTTTGTTCATGTTATACAATGATACTTTCCACTTCTGAATGAGCAAAATTGTTTGTCCTAAGCCATCAGGGTCTGAATATTCCTCAAAAGAGTTTGAAAAGCTAGTTTCCAAGAGGACATCTGGAGTATTTTCTGTCAAAAGAATACCAGAACTGGGGCATATTAATGCCTAGACATGGAAACATGAATAGTTACATTGCATGCATATAACGTGTTTGTTTTTCTGCAGGTAATTCGTGAGTTTTCTAACGTTTATGTCACTTTCAGGCACTATAGCTCCCAAGAAGGTTCAGAGACAGTCAATTGTACACAGATACCCTACAAAGGTGAACAGAGAGAGAGAAATGGATCAGATGCAAGTAAATCTGGCTGACTTGAGGACAAGAATGGATAACTTCATGACCCTCATGGCTGGGATGGGTCAAACTCAAGAGCGCTTGCGCGAAATGGTAGAGAACAATCAAGCCAGGAACAATGGGACAACAGATGGAGGTAATCGCAACAGGGCTGGCGCCCGTCACGTTGAAATCCCTGTAGTGCAACCAGGGGTCACTATTATCAATGATGGAGTGAATAACATGCAGATGGATGGGCAGGATGAACAGTTCACTTTGCTGGATGAGGCGGAAGGCCAGGGAATTGACATGAATATGAGGTTTGAAGAAATGGCTGAGCAAATTCGTGCCATTCAATCTCAGAGTTCCATGGGGTTTGACATCACTCATCTAGGTTAAGTGTCAGGGGTGAGAATTCCCTACAAGTTCAAGGTCCCTACTTTTGATAAGTACAACGACACGGCTTGCCCGAAAACTAGCCTTCAGTCTTTTGTAGGAAGGATTGCTGCACATACAGATGATGAAAAGCTGTGGATGTATTACTTCTGGGATAGTCTTGTAGGGGCTTCCTTGGAATAGTACATGAAGCTGAGCCGGGTCAATATTCGGAGCTGGAAGGATTTAGTTGAGGCATTTGTGAAGCAGTATCAGTATAATTTGGATATGGCTCCAAATCATACCCAGTTGCAGACAATGTCTCAGAGTGCTAAGGAAGGGTTCAAAGAGTACACCTAGAGGTGGCGTTAGCTTGCTGCTCGAGTACAACCTCCCTTGTTAGAGAATGAAATGGCAGACATGTTTATAGGAACACTGCATGGTGTGTTTATTGAGAGACTGGAGTCTTGTTCAACAACAAAGTTTAATGATATCGTGATAGCTGGAGATAGGGTTGAAACTCTGTTGAAAATGGGGAAGATCCAAGATAGTGGTGCGGGTAGCTCAAGCGGTGTTAGAAACTCTTTCAATGGACCTCCAAGAAGAAGGGAGGGAGAAACTAATGTTGTGTACAGCTGAGG
Organism: Lathyrus aphaca; assembly: GCA_963966055.1. Taxonomy (NCBI): domain Eukaryota; kingdom Viridiplantae; phylum Streptophyta; class Magnoliopsida; order Fabales; family Fabaceae; genus Lathyrus; species Lathyrus aphaca. The sequence continues at coordinate 172,492,852 of OZ014523.1, forward strand.
TCGGGGCCGTGGATACAGGGGATCTTACGAGCAGGTGGTAGCTGTCACCATTCCAACAAGTCATGTGCAACAACGACAACAACAACAGCAACAACAACAACCACAACGCAATAACTATCAGCAAAGACCCTATCAGCAGAGACAAGCTCGTCCAGCTAACAGGGTGCTTGAGTCTATCCCGATGACATACACGACACTACTCCAGAGATTGTTAGATTTGAATTTGGTGCAGTTGAGGACATTAGCACTACCACCACCTGGAGAGCTTCCAGTGGGGTATGATGCTAATGCAAGATGCGTATTTCATTCAGGAGCTCCCGGGCACTCAACAGATAAGTGCAGGGCATTACAGTATAAGGTCCAAGACTTGATTGACTCAAAATCAATTAACTTCGCACCACCTCCAAATGTTACATCAAGCCCCATTCCAAATCATGGAGGGCCCCGGATAAATGCTGTTGATGGTGGTGAGAGGTTAAACTTGATTTTGAATGTGGATGAAGTGAAGACTTCGTTGTTAGTGGTGAAGGACAAATTGTTGAAAGGGCAGGTATTCCTAGGTTGTGGTTATAACTGCAAGGGTTTCTTGAGTTCAGTTAATGGTTGTGAGGATTTGAAAGCTGGGATGCAGTGTTTGATTGACGAGGGGTCCCTACAGTTTGACAGGGTTGACAATAGAAGTGATTATGTGTCTACACTCACAATTTATTTTGATCCTGCTGAAGTTCTTGCCCATAGAGAGCCTGTGACTATCTCTATTCCAGAAGTGAGTCCAGTTACCATTACTGTTCCGGGACCAGTTCCCTATGTTGATGACAAGGCCATCCCTTGGCACTATGGCTCAGACGTGTACGTAGAAGGTCAGAAGGTAGAAAGTAAAGCGGTGACAATTGACCCGACTGTTGTGAATGTCAGAGGAGTTGGTGGGTTTACTCGGAGTGGGCGTCTCTTTGCTCCTCAAATTCTTAGAGGTGATCCCGAAGCTGAAGCTGCTGCAAAGGCTAAGGGTAAACGAACAGTGGCTGAAGAGGCGACAACTCCTACTGCTAGTCAAGACACTTTTGAAAAAGAAGTTGAAGAGTTCATGAGAATAATTAAGAAAAGTGACTATAAGGTGGTTGAACAGCTGAATCAGACCCTGTCCAAGATATCCATTTTGTCGTTGTTAATGTGTTCCCAAGCTCACCAGGATGCTTTGCTAAAAGTTTTGCAAATGGCCTATGTACCACAAGAGATACCTGTTAACCAGTTGGAAGCTATAGTAGCCAGTGTGAACGCTATCCATGGGTTGGGATTCACAGATAAAGATCTCACTTCCGAGGGACGTAATCACAACAAGGCCTTACACATCACCATGGAGTGTAAGGGTGCTGTTCTATCACATGTCTTGGTAGATACATGCTCTTCTCTCAATGTGCTCCTTAAGAAGGCCTTAATGAAGCTGAATGTTGATGGTATTGTTTTGCGACCTAGTGATTTGATTGTGAAAGCCTTTGATGGGTCACAGAGGTTTGTGTTCAGGGAGGTGGAGCTACCAGTAAAGATTGGGTCTCAGGTATTCAAGAGCACGTTCTATGTTATGGATATCCAACCCGCTTATAGCTGTCTGCTGGGACGTCCTTGGATTCATGCTGCTGGTGCAGTAACATCCACGTTGCATCAAAAGTTAAAGTATGTGGTAGACTACCAGGTTGTTACTGTATGCGGGGAAGAAGATATTTTCCTAAGCCATTTTTCGACCTTTAAGTATGTGGAAATGGACAGAGAGATCCATGAGACACTTTTCCAAGCTTTTGAGACGGTTAATGTTAGTACTTTGTCTCCGGTTGCTGTAGTTCAGAGCAATGAGAATGAAGGGACTCCTATTTACTCCTACAAGCAAGCTAAGGAAGTAGTTCAATCCGGAAACACCCAGGGCTGGGGCAAGCTATTAGAAGTAGAAAAGAAGAATGACAAGTTTGGTCTCAGATATAAACCTGGTCAGTCCAGCTGGTCTCAAGGCAGTAAGTCCATAATGTCCACAAGTGCTGGAATGCTCGACTACAACAACATTTGTGCAACAGATGAATAGGGGGATAGTTACTGCGACTTGGATAACTGGATTCACCCATGTGCACCTGGGGAGGAGCTCCGGAACTGGTCTGCCGAAGATTTTGTTCAAGTTACTTGGCAGTCAAAGTAATTTTCTTTGTTTCCTTTTTATCATATTGCATGTCAAATCCTGCACTCTGCCCAAGGTACATAGATCCATCTGTAGGGCCACCATGCTTTTAATGCATCTACTTTTTCCATGAAATAAAGGACATTTTTCAAGCAAATTGTGTTCTCTTTCTTTCGTTTTAAAAATTTTCACAAAAAAAAACAAATAAAATGGCAATGTTTTCTTTCTCCTGTGTTTTTGTGTGTTTGTGTCTCTTTTGAAAAAAAAATAGATTCTGAAATAAGCACATCATTTGTGTAGTGTTGATCATTCAGATTCCTGTGATAACGTTCCTGCTATGACTATGCATGACTTCGAAAATCCTATCTACCAAGCTGATGAGGGGTTGAGGAAGACTGTGAACTCCCAGAAGAATTGGCTAGGTTGTTGAAACAAGAGGAAAGGGTCATTCAGCCTCATTAGGAAGAAATAGAGATCATCAACATCGGGTCTGAGGATGTAAAGAAAGAGATAAAGATTGGGGCCAGTCTGCAGGCCGAGGTAAAGAAGGAGTTGATTAGTATGCTACATGAATATGTGGATATCTTCACCTTGTCGTATCAAGATATGCCAGGGTTGGATACTGACATCGGTGTACATAAGCTGCCACTAAAGGAAGACTATCCTCCTGTAAAGCAAAAGCTAAGAAGAACTCGCCCTGATATGGAAATGAAGATCAAGGAGGAAGTTCAAAAGCAGTGGGATGCCAGGTTCCTTGCTATAACTAGTTACCCACCTTGGGTAGCTAACATTGTGCTTGTACCAAAGAAAGATGGCAAGGTCCGGATGTGCGTTCGGGATCTAAACAGAGCAAGTCCAAAGGATGATTTTCCATTACCTCACATTGATGTGCTGGTAGATAACACCGCTCAGTTCTCGGTATTTTCTTTCATGGATGGCTTCTCCGGGTACAATCCGATTAAGATGGAACCGGAAGACATGGTGAAAACGATGTTCATTACCTCGTGGGGTACATTCTGTTATAAAGTTATGCCCTTTGGGTTGAAGAATGTCGGGGCAACGTATCAACAGGCTATGGTAACTTTGTTCCACGATATGATACACAAGGAAATTGAATGCTTTGTGGACGATATGATTGCCAAGTCCCAGGACGAAGAAGAGCATCTGGTAAATCTCAAAAAGTTGTTTGATAGATTGATAAAGTATAGACTAAGGTTGAATCCAAACAAGTTCACTTTTGGAGTGCGTTCCGGTAAATTGCTGGGTTTCATAGTCAGTCAAAAAGGAATCGAGGTAGACCATGCAAAGGTTAAAGCAATACAAGACATGCCTGCACCGAAAATAGAAAAAGAAGTGCGTGGGTTTTTAGGGAGATTGAAACTACATTTAACGGTTTATATCTCATCTAACTGCCACATGCGAGCCAATCTTCAAATTGTTAAGAAAAGAACAAACGGTCAGGTTGAATGAGGACTGTCAAAGAGCCTTTGAAAAGATAAAAGAATATTTGTAGGAGCCTCCGATTCTAATGCCTCCAGTTCCAGGACGACCACTTATCATGTACTTGACTATGTTGGAAGGGTCGATGGGGTGTGTGCTAGGCTAACATGACAAGTCTGGTCGAAAAGAGCATGTTATTTATTACCTTAGCAAAACGTTTACCGAATGTGAATCCTGTTATTCACTGCTCGAGAAAACTTGCAGTGCTTTAGCACTTTGGCATGGGCTGCTCGCCGATTGAGATATTACATGTTGACCCACACCACTTTGCTAATCTAAAAAATGGACCCTGTCAAGTATAGTTTCGAGAAACCAGCGTTAACCGGAAGGGTTGCAAGGTGGAAAATGATATTGACAGAGTATGACATACAATATACTTCCCAGAAAGCCATCAAAGGAAGTGTGTTGTCAGATTATCTTGCACAACAACCACTTGAAGATGATTACCAACCAATGAAGTTTGATTTCCCTGATGAGGACATCATGTACCTCAAGGCAAGAGATTGTGAGGAACCACTTCCGGAGGAGGGGCCTGATCCTGAATCCAAATGGAAGTTGATGTTTGATGGGGCAGTCAATATCAATGGACGCGGAATTGGTGTTGTTCTTATCACCCCCGAAGGTGTTCACTTTCCCTTCGCTGCCAAAATTACTTTTGGTTGCACCAACATTGAAGCGGAATACGAGGCGTGCATAATGGGAATAAAGGAGGCTATTAATCTTCGGATTAAGACCCTCGATATATTCGGAGATTCAGCCCTCGTCATTAACCAGATTACCGGCAAGTGGTATACACATCAAGAACACTTGGTTCCTTATAGGGATTATGCCAAAAGACTGTTGACATTCTTCACAATGGTTAAGCTTCAGTATATACCATGAGATGATAATCAATTTGCCGATGCATTGGCTACTCTTTCTTTGTCCATTAAAGTCTTGTGTAAGAACAATATGCCCAAGATTGACATTTCCAGGCTTGACGCACCAGCTTATGCTTTCTCTATAGACGCAAGTCTGATGAGAAACCTTTGTACTTTGATATTAAGCTTTTCCTGGAAAAAAAAGAATACCTAGCTGGGGCATCATCCAATGACAAGAAGAACTTGAGACGACTTGCTGCTAGCTTCTTCTTGAATGCAGACAGAGTTCTGTATAAGAGGAACTTTGACATGGTCTTACTCAGATGCGTGGATAGACACAAAGCAGACTTGTTAATGGAGGAAGTCTACGAGGAATCCTTCGGTACCCATGCAGGAGGACATGCAATAGCTAAGAATTTATTAAGATCAGGGTACTATTGGCTTACAATGGATGCAGTTTGTTGTTCGTATGCCCGTAAGTGCCACAAATGCCAGATATATGCAGACAAGGTGCATGTACCTCCTAGTCCGCTCAACGTCATGTCATCTCCTTGGCCCTTTTCTACATGGGGAATTGATATGATCGGGAAGATAGAGCCTACTGCTTCAAATGGTCATCGTTTCATCTTGGTTGCGATTGATTACTTTACCAAATGGGTTGAAGTAGCATCTTATGCCAATGTCACTTGCTAAGTGGTAGCCAGGTTTCTGAAGAGAGACATCATTTGCAGATACAGAGTGCCCGAGCGAATCATTATTGATAATGGTTCCAACTAAAACAACAAGATGATGGCAGAACTATGCCGGGACTTCAAGATTCAACATCACAATTCTTCTCCTTACCGGCCATAGATGAATGGCGCGGTGGAGGCAACTAACAAGAATATTAAGAAGATTGTGCAAGAGATGGTTGTCACTTACAAAGATTGGCATGAGATGTTACCATTCACACTGCATGGATACTGAACGTCAGACAGGACATCGACCGGGGCAACTCCATTCTCCTTGGTGTATGGCATGGAGGCAGTCTTGCCCGTTGAGGTGGAAATTCCTTCTTTACGTGTGATGATGGATATGAAGCTTGATGAGGCTGAGTGGGTACGTGCTCGATATAATCAGTTGTGTCTAATTAAGGAAAAGAGATTAGCGGTGATCTGTCATGGTTAGCTTTATCAGAGGAGAATGAAGCGAGCATTCGACCAACAAGTATGTACTCGAGAGTATCAAGTAGGTGAACTTGTACTCAAAAGGATCATTCCTCCAGGTTCAGATCACAGGGGAAAGTGGAACTCAAACTACGAAGGCCCATTCATAGTAAAGAAAGTTTTCTCAGGTGGGGAACTGATGCTCACCACTATGGATGGAGAAGACTTCCAATCCCCTGTTAACTCGGACGCAGTTAAAAAATACTTCGCATAAAAAGACCCGTTGGACACAAAAACAAAATTAAAGTCCAGGCAAGAAAAGGGCATCCCGGTGAGCTAAAAACAGAATAAAAAGCTCGGGCAAAAGTTAGGGAAAATAAATAAAAAAAATGTACACCCGCTGAGTTGAAAAGCCACATCGAACAGCTCAAGCAAAAAAGGGTATCCCGGTGGATTGAAAACCCGAAAGGGAGATCCACGCAAAACAAGGGAATAAGCGAACAACTGTGATCCAGGTAATCTGAACCAAATCATCGTTTCATGCAGTCTGGCAATATCAGACGGGTAGGAATCAGTCCCCTTATCTTCTTCAGAAAGTGAAGGCAAGAATGGAAAGTCTTGAAGACATGCTGGTCATAGCAGGAAGGAAACTCATCGGGATGCCGTGTACATTTCCATTAGGGTAGTTTCTTTTCCAAATTTTATGGTAGCTACCTCTTTCCAGGTAGTTGTTTCCTGATGTAAAACTTTGCCTATTCAGAGGCCATTCAATAAACGAATATTGAGTCAAGAGCCGTGTTGTGTTTACTTTGTTTGCAAAAAATGTCTTGAATTTTTGGCAAAAAGAGCATTGCATATGAAACATATTATTTTTATAAGGAAAAGAAAATGACATTGTAGGGAAACATTTAAAACTATCTTTGAGTGCCGGGTGACAATGGATGAACATATCATACCATGGAAATCCCCGAGGCACATGTGTATATATTGTTGTTACAGGTTTTGCAGGGTGGCGTTGTATCTCCCCAAGCAGACAATGTCCCCCAGCTGAGTTAGAGCAGGTGGAATCACCAACAGAACTCCGAGGTTAATGGAACAATTCTTATCCCCAAGCTAATTATCTTCCCACAAGTGAAGTTTTCCAAACAGGCAGCTGAACGCTTGATTTCCCCCACAGAGGTCATGATTGGGATTTACTCCCGTCATTGAAATATTCCCCAGAGAATTCGCCAATTTATTTTTTGCTAATGTTAGGACACAAATAGTTATTCATCCCCCTAACCAGAGTTAAGTGTCAAAGCATCTTGACCTGATTCTCCCCTGCAGAGTTTTGATTCTTTCTTCCAATCAAGGCATTTTGCTTTTGCTCGTGTGCATTCCCCACCACTCGTCTGTGTTTGATATTTTCTTGGTGTTCGTCTGCATCCCCCAACACTCATCTGTGTTTGATATTTGCTTGGTGTTCAGCTGCATTTCCCAACACATGCCTGTGTTTGATATTTGTTTATTGCTCATTTGCATTCCCCAACACTCGTCTGTGTTTGTTGTCTGTTTGATACTCGTCTGCATTGCTTGGATACTCGTATGTATCATCTTCCACACTCGTCTGTGTTGGTTTATATCCATATGTGCTGATTTGATTGAATCTGGAGGTTTATATCCATTTCTGTGAATGTGTGTTCTTGAGCATGAAGTTTGTGGTGACCGGAGCTAGGGCTCCGTCGCCGGAATCTGGAGATTTTGAATTCGTAGGTGAATGAAGGAGACGATCTTATAGCCACACGATCTGTTGATCTGGACGATTTTGATGATGACAACACATTAAAAGGGAGGGTCTCCCTCACGTGACTTTTAAATTTCATAATAATGTTGAGTGTGTGCCAACCCACAGTAGTTCCGATGTGCGTGTGATGTGGTGTGTTGATTGTCTGACTTTGTTGTAATCTTTGAATCCATGAGATGTGTAGGATCAATCCATTGACTTGTGATTTTTCCAGGTTTAATTGAATTTCCATGGTAACATTTGTGTACTGCGCTGATCCATTGGGCCCAAATTGCTATGTGTACCCCCTCATTTGATAAGCCCATTTGAATTGAACTAAATAGCTTGCTGACTGCACCCCTGGTTCTTGTGTCTTTATTTTATTTTCATTTTTATTTCAGTTTGGTTTCTAATTTTTAAAAATAGTTAGATGTTCTAAAAAATTCCAAAATAATTCACGGCTATTCCTTTTAATTTTCTATAATTTTTGATATTTTTATTTTTCATTTATTTTTTATTTTCCACGTAGGAATTAATTTTCACTTTTATTAATTGTTTTTAATTCATTTTAAATACATGCTGACTTGCAGATTTTATATCTTGATCATCAGTTTGAATTTTGAGTTGGTTGTTTTTGCATTTGATTCATATTAAAGTGTAGTTTGTGGTTGATTTTTCTTCTGTTTTTAGACGCTTGTGTGAATATTTTTGATGGTTGACTTGAGCTTGACATTTCAAAACCCTAATTGGTGTTCTTGAGGTCCTTTGACCTAGTTTGCTTATGATTCTGACTTTGCTCTTTTGACATGGTGTTATCACTTGATTAATGAACATTTGTGCTTAATTGCATATTTTTTGCATGAGTTTGTGATTTGATTTGAATTTTCACGAGAGATTGCCTTAAGTTTGCTTCTTCTTGCTAGCATGCTTAGTTCTTAGGCTAGGAGGGCACTTGTGCCAACTCCTATAGGATGTTTAGAGGATTTTTATATGAGGTTTGATCCCTGGTCTTTGCTTGGTATGTGTGCTTTGAGAATTTTCTTTGTTACTTGTCTTTAAAGTTTCTCACAAGTGTATGCATGTTCACTTCACCTCCTTTGTTCATCCTTTCTCTTCAATGCTTATGATTGAGTTTGTTTGCTTCTCCCCCATGCTTGCTCTTTCTTCTTAGGCACCTCTTAACATGATTAGGTCCCTGGTTTTTCACATGATGCTTATGCCTTGATTTGGTTTGTGTTTGTTTGTCCTCACACTTTTTCACATGTCCACTTCACTTCCCATTCTTATTTAGTTTGTGTTTGAACTTGCATGAACCTTTGTTTGGTCTCTTGAGTTGTTTGTGCACATTCTTGTGATGATATGGTTCTTGTCTTGATGATTGTGAAGCATGTGTATCTTGTGTGATATTTTCTACTTCATGTTTGCTTTTGCTTCTTTCATGATAGCTTGTGTTGATTTGTTGTGATTTGATTAAGCCACTTCTCATCTTATGTTGTATGCTTGATCTTGGCACTTGAGGGCGACACTTCAATTCTGGTTGTGATGATTTAGTATGATCTTTTGTTCATTTGTATCTCATTTGATTTCACTTGCTTTTGCCTTACCACTTGTTTATGCTTCTAACCATTTCAGGGGCTTTGGTAAGTGAGAGGTGTGGATAAGATTCCCATATCTCCAATTCTTTTCTCTTCATCTTTCATTATGCTTTCTCACTTGTGATTAAGATGTTCCTTATAACATCACTTGCTTAACTTCTTTTCTTCCCCTTAGAAAATAACTCATCTCCTTTAGAGGAGTGAGTTGTATTCTATTTTCCTTTCTTCTCCTTTCTCTTTCTCTTCTTCTTTTCTCTTCCTTTCTTTAGGATAGTTAGTTCAATCCTCACTAACCATAGGACCACCTTTGCATGATAACTTTAGGTTTAGTCTCTCCCAATTAGACTTTTACCTTTTGCTCCTTTGGTTCTCTCTCTTCGCATCTTCATACAAAAACCTAAATTACATTTAATAAGGATTGAAGTGGTCTCATGTGCAATAGCCTTATTCCATGAGGCATATGTATTCATTCCATCTTGGAAAAGTACACTTGTCTAGTATGATGTACAAGCCTAATCATGAGACCATCTTCATAAAGAAAATCATAAAAAACACTTCTTCACCTAACCACTAAAGCACCTAATAAGCTCAACAAGTTAATAAGCTTAAGCCCTTGCCCTTGGAAACAAGTCTTGGATAAATTCTCCTTACTTGGTGTGCTCATTCTATTATTCCATCTTGGAATGTTGTAGCAAGTACACATTCGATGGAAAAGATCTTTAGTTCACTTCCTTGTGCCACACTCCTAAAAGACTTCTAAAACACACAAACAAATAATAAGCGTCTTTCCTTCGGCACTTCTCTTCTTATCACCCTCACTCCTTACGTAAGAACTTACTACTACTTGTCACTTTGCAAGACGATAACGCACTCCTCATCCGAGCTTGCAACACCTGAGCATTGACATAAGCAGTTCAAGCTTAAAACACATCCAATCCTTTCCACCCCTAGTTAGGGGAACTACGGCGACTCTGATCCTCATGTCTAGATGAGGTACGTAGGCAGCAGGGTAGGGCCCGTTCGAGCACTCTTTTATTTTCCCTACATTTTCCTCATTTCTTTTCTTTTCTTATCCAGTTCCAGTCTTTCTTTTTGCATCAACTTTCATTTCTTCACTCTGTGAAACATTTTCTTCGCAAGCGTGGATCCCGTCCAGTACGGCGGACGATCTGGGGTGCTAATACCTTCCCAGGTCGTAACCGACTCCCGAACCCAGTCTCTTTGGTTCGCAGGACCCGTTTCCTTCCTTTTCTTTTCTTCTGATTTGCGCAGCATTACCATTCCCGTTCCTTCGGGATAAAAATGCCTTGCTAGCGACTCTACCCTTTTCCGCGCCACTTTCGCGTTTGTACCAGGATGGAAATGCAGGGAGCGACAGTGAGAAATAACATCTCTGTTGGTGAGGATGCTAATGATACACTGGCTTTGAACTTCCACCATCGCCATAAATAAATTGGACTTAAATGCGTTGAAGAATGATGACCCTTCTAGGGAAGGTCTTGAACTGACATGATCTTGCTTGAGGAGGAATGCCACCCGTAGAACACTATTGGGGAAATGAAAAACTTCTGACCTAACTAAGGAAAGGACTTGTCAATACTCTTCTGAGGGAAAGGTTCTATTGGGGAACCACTCAGGCACAAAGTCCTCTGTTGGGGAGAGATGCCAATGAATATTGGACTTTGATTAAGGGAGACTGTGAAAAACACCGCGCAAGAAGGGAAACCATCTGACTTGAAATTCTAGTATGACAGACTCATATGTCGAATATGATGTTGAGACATCTTATCTGTTACATATAAACATGGCAAATCACAAACAAAAGCACTTTTAAAATTCTGATATATCAAATTCAAACATTCTTCGGGATGTTTAAACATCTGATATGACATTCAGCACATATACTGCATAAAATAAACTGAAAGCTGTAAAGAACATATTCAAATTGTTAACCCAATTTGATGCTAACTCATTTACTCTGGGGAATACCAAGCTATGAAGGAAATCCACTATGTAGTATCTATTCAAATACTTCTCAGCAAACACCTATAGTTTACAGTCTTCTCACTTAATCACTACCCGTGCAACTTCTACTTAGGAACTCCTAAATATGAGAAACTCATCCTCACTTCCAATCACCTCAGTGATGTCTCACAGTCCTCAACAGTCAGTTGCTAATATTGATGACTCTTTACCTATACATCAATCCAAAACAGAATCCACACTTCCATGACAATACCTTAACCTTGCTTAGCATCTTCAGTTAAGTACACCACTTCTCTTGCTTACAAGCTTCGAGAATCACAATCCACCTCTTACTTAGCAGCTTCGAGGTTCACAAATAAAATAGCCACAACAGGGTTCCTTGTTACGCACAGCTGCACAAGAACACAACCCTAATAATGTTTACATTTTTGTTTCTTGGTTGGTTGGTTCTATACTAGGTTACAAGGTTTCTTTTATAACCTATTCCCAACCAGACTTAGGGCTAAACAATCACAACAATAGCTGCTACAAAATATGCAGAAAAATTTACTATAAATATACAAAAATATCTTCAAATATAAAAACTCCTAAAGTATCTCTAAATATAGAAACTCTATATTTTTCAATATTTGTCTTTAATGTAAATTTGAGTCTTTAAGATATTTTACATCAACACCATTAGATTGATTTAAATCTTCAATAATATTCTGTTTTTGTTGAAACCTAACAGAATATTCAATCCATCTTCAGCAGTTCATGATGTCGAATGAACTGTCTTGACATCTTCTTCGACATGTTGATCCAGATATTGAAACATTTCAACACAACATGTTTGGGCGCACACAAAAGGATTCTTTGCTTAATATATTTCTTTCTTTGCAAAGATCCTATACATACACACTGCTACTATATTTATTTTACAAAATTAATACAAATTACAGAACTTACAATCTCCCCCTTTGGCAAATTTTGGCTAAAAGAAATATTACAAAATAAACCCAAAAAAAACAGCAGCAGCAAAAACAAACACTAGCAAAATCTCCATTATATCATTACCTTTTGTTGGACATCTTCAGAAGTATTCACAACTGAACAAAAACAACAGTCACCTATTATTCCAGTGGATGAGTTACTACCTCTTCTTCTAGTAGACACAACAGTAGTAAATTAAGGAGTAGAAAGTACTGAACTCTTGACTGAACTAATTCGTTTCTACTTCCTTTCTTTTCAGATTCCCAGAAACATTCCTCACATGCTGTTGGACATACTTCATCTAGAAGACCAATGGTGACATAAGAGAACAATTTTTCCTTCCCTTATGTAACTCAGAACACAAGTCATAATTGTGTTCAACAACTCAGGACACAAGTCACAAGGACTAGCATATGACATCCACCTTGACATCCTAGTAACCACCACACGTAATAATAAATGCAGCTGTTGTGACAATAACTCTGAGCACAACATCTGTACACATTCTTTCTCCCCCTTTTTAGCAAAAACTTGGCAAACACAGCCCTCACATCACCATATCCACGAATTATTCATCCAAACACAAAAGAACCCCATTAGAAGGAAAGGTGAAAGTATGAAAAACAATTCAAACTCACATGTTGGAGGAAGAGTAAATACGCTTCTATAAATAGGGAGCAATGACATAGATAGTAACGAACTATCCTTGAAAAAGAAGCGTTCTTGGTCCAAGATCTTTATGATAGGAGCAAAAACTTCTGCACCATTCAATGTGAAACAAAAAATTGACCTTGACCAGCTGACTTGCTCTCCTAAAATAAATGACCCAATAACAAACACGCTTGAAAAATCCGTGTTTCACATTTTTCTGCCAGCGCCGTCAGAAAATATTCCTCAAGAGGAAACAACACACACACATGTTGTGAAACATGTTCTAACATCCAACCATATAATTTCTGCTAGCAGTGCAACATTATGGTTCACAACTCCTTCAGAATCCAACGTAAACTGCAAAGAGCAACTTTATACAATATAGCCTTCTGAACTCCTAGGACCCTCCTCATTTGGATCACAAAGACATGTACACCACAACCACTAAGTAAAAAAATAATAATGAATTCATACTTAGTAGAACATGTTACAACATGACGTGTAACATCACATAACCTATTTAAGGTATTATTCCCCCTTAAATTCACAAAATCCGCTGCATATAATTGTAACATACTCCCCCTATCAAGGATACTCCATGCTTCTCTGCACTATGATGAAAGGAAAACATAAGACGCATCTGCATGTCTTCAAGAGCTCACCCCCAGTTCAATTCCTAATTGAACACATTCACTTCTTGTACCAAAGCACACTTGATCCCTTCTATGTTAGTTGTTACCACAAACTACATAAGCTGAACATCTTTTGCATACACGTTCTTGGCACTGGCCCAACATAAAATCTTTACAGTTCTTTGGCCATGTAATCCAGACAAAAATAATTCAATCTAATCTAGAAATTAGAGAGAATGTCCACAGCCAGACTTCCAAGCAATCAATACCTGATCTACTTTGGTCTCTTCTACATGTTTCTTTCAGATAGGACATCTACTTCATCATTCTCCCATATGATTAGGTAGGCTAAAAATAGAAACCATATAGACAAATACCTCGGATAATATACTAACACTTAGTTAGAACATTTACCACACACTAAGACCTTATCACCATGATCCTGGATGTGCTCCACCAACTAGACTTACTATAGCATAATAATCTAAGAACTAAAAATCTTCAACTGCATTGTGCCACCAGCTTGAATCAGAAATCCCGAAAGAGAGATAAACTCTCATCCACTTTAGAGATCAACCAATTGCCACATTTTGATCACCTCCTTTATGAATCCTCATATGAAAAAGCCAATTTCCACACTTGTCTTCTTCACGTTTATCAAAAATCTTCCAAAGATATCTTAATCAATAAAGTTGATCTTCAGCAACCTGTCAAGAAAATAGTCCTTTTGAAGCATTCAATCTGTATAGATTATTCTATCTAAAATTGATGTGCCACTCCATCAATTAGATTCTAATGTTGAACTAGATGTTTGAACATTGTTAGTCCATATCCAAATGTTAAATTCATCTCCTTCTTCTGCCACTTTAAAGAACCTCCTTCCTTTATAGAACGAGTTCCATTCTCTCAAAGACTTGATTCATCAACCAAGTTTGAGTAAACAACCTCCATTCTGTTGGTTTTGCAGAAAATCCTATCAATATCACATATTGATGAGAAATTTCCATTGTTTTCTCCAAAGTCTTCAAACCTGCCACTGTTTGAATCTTCAGGAGTAATAGTTCAGAACTACACCTTGTAGCTATACTAAGGATGACATTTCTACTTGAGTAAAGCAATCTTCACAAAGTCCTGATGATTTATCAATAATAATTTTATGATAATAAACACCTTCCTTGTCATGGGAAGAACAAAATTGCAGCTGCACACACCATACAATAATCTGCATCTTTGTACCAATAGACCAGAGATAGCACTTCTTAACTCCCCCTTTCATGAAAAACCAAAGCTCCTTTTGAAGATGAGCATTAGTTACTCAAAACACTTTCTGAACCATAAGATTCAGACTGCAGATATGCATACTTCCCAGATAAATACTAAGTCTCCAGTCAAAGTATTCACTTTTATGCATCATATAAACAATAGACAAACACCAAGTCTCCCGTTAAGGTATTTACCATATGTTAGATGGGATTACATTCTCAGACAAGGTAGGACATGAGTCTGACTTCTTCTTTGGCAGGCATCTGATACTTTTGATGATGATGTTCTAACATTCTTTCAGACATCAGTATCAGTCATAACATCACAAATTACTATGGTTCTGAAGACACCCATCATAGTAATCCATACACAGGTAGGAGAACACGGTAGAATCAGCCATCAGTAGTTGACTAGACCAAAACACAGACATATGCATAGCTGGAACACAAACTTCTCCTTCAGACTCAGTATTCAGACTGTCTGATTTGATATTTCTTTACACACAATATAGCAACCAATCAACTATATCCACATCAGTCAACTCCACCGGTTGACACGACTTGACCTTCATGTACAAGGAGTCTCTCTGAAATAATACTCCTTGAAGCTCAGGTACCTCACTCCTACAACAAGGACCAGAAATAAACTGTCCTTAGGAGAACAAGACATGTTGATCAAACCTTGATCAACACACACAGCTAAGAGAGGCTCCAGGTCCAGAACCTTCTTAGACACAGCATACAAATGCCTCCTCTACTAGATCAGGAGTAGGTTCCAAATATGTGTGAAATAAACACAATAGTTTAGCACCCAAGCATCTATATCGCCATTCTTTGGACAACAAAATCATGCCTAATTCTGATATGATGTTCTATCAAAGGATAAGACATCATTCCAAGGATCACAAAGAGATCTGTAGACAAGAGATATGTCTGTTTAAAATAATCCTCATATCTTCAAACAACCACTTCTCTTCATAGTGCCTTAAGTGGACTTGAAAATAATTCTTCAAGTGTCATTAGCATAGTTAACAGAAGTAGATAAACATATATCCCCAACATTAAAGGATATATCTCTAGAGAAGAGCAACTTTCTTAAACAAAGGGAGTAATAAGATAAATAAGCAGCGGATACACAACTCCTCAGGTGACACCAACAACTATAGGTTTGAAAATAAACCAAACATGTCACAATAGCAACACAACCCCATGCTATAACATCAGAACAATCCATCCTCTTTTCTAGGGACCATTCACACATCAAAACAACTTTTCAATAGAACCTTTCTACGTTGACCATGAACTAGAAAGTATCCCCATTGGATCTCATCCAGAAACAGACTAGGACTCCTTATCTGATACCAATTGAAATTCAGGTATGACAGACTCAGATGTCGAATACAATGTTGAGACATCTTATCTGTTACATATAAACATGACAAGGCACAAACAAGAACACTTTTAAAATTCTTATATATCAGATTCAAACATTTTTCAGGATGTTTAAACATCTGATATGACATTCAGCACATATACTGCATAAAATAAATTGAAAGTTGAAAGAACACGTTCAAATTGTTAACCCAGTTCAATCCTAACTCATCTACTCTGGGGGCTACCAAGCCAGAAAGGAAATCCACTATGTAGTATCAATTCAAACACTTCTCAACAAACACCTATAGTTTATAGTCTTTTCATTTAATCACTACCCGTGCAACTTCTACTTAGGAACTCCTAAATATGAGAAACTCATCCTCACTTCCAATCACCTCAGGATGTCTCACATTCCTTAACAGTCAGTTGCTAATATTGACGACTCTTTACCTAAACAATAATCCAAAACAGAAGCCACACTTTCATGACAATACCATAACCTTGCTTAGCAGCTTCAGTTAGGTACACCACTTCTCTTGCTTACAAGCTTCGAGAATCACAATCCACCTCTTACTTAGAAGCTTCGAGGTTTACAAATAAAACAGCCACAATAGGGATCCTTGTTGCGCACGGCTGCCACAAGAGCACAACCCTAATAATGTTTAAATTTTCGTTGGTTGGTTGGTTGGTTCTAAACTAGGTTACAAGGTTTCTTTTATAACCTATTCCCAACTAGATTTGGGCCTAAAAAATCATAACAATAGTTGCTATAAAATATGCAGAAAAATTTGCACTCATCAATTGTATGTCCAAACGTTCTTGAGTGAAATTCACACATAACATCCATATTATAATCTGGAGGAATATGGTACGACATTGGCAGGGCATTCCTTGGTTGAATCAAAGAGCTCTTGAGCAAGTAATTTTCTATGAGGGATAAGAATTAGAGTAAACACTCTCTCAAGCTTCTTGAGTATGAGTCTCCCCTGTTGTTGATAGTTCGATTGTTGAGTTGAATTCAAGAATTCAAATTCCCTCTTCACTTTCTCTTCCATGTTCGGTCGGTGACTTTATGACCCAAGGCGGAGGAACACGCCCCTGATTTAAGGTGGCCCCAGTAGAAGGGAAAGGAGGACTCACTTAATTTGCAGCCACTAATATGAGATCACTTGACACATTCTCACCAATTGGTGCAAACTCAATCACTTTTGAGTCAATGAGCTCTTGGACCCGATATCTGAACCTTTTACATTTTTCCACATTGTAGCCAGGTGCACTAGAATGGAAATTACACCTAGCACTGGCGTCAAAATATGGAGGAAGCTTTGTAGGCAGGGTTACCATAGTGATGAGTTCAACCAGTTTGAGTTCGAGCAATCAAGGAAGCAACTACACATATGAAATCGGGATCAAATCAAACTTAACCTCAGGCTTCTTTAGCCTTTGTTCAAATTTTTTGCCCTTAAACTTCTTTTGGGGAAAGGTAAGCAACTTCTTGTCGAGAGGCTTCGAATCCCAAAGTTATGGAGAAGGTCCACGAAAGCATTCCCTAGTCTCGGGAAGATCCCACAGAATAGGGAGAAGCAACAACTTTGATAGCAGCAACGGGAACATAGTAACCTTCTTTCTTTAATATTGTCTCTGGAACCCACGTGGTCTGGTTCACCATATTCTTCAATTGGTAAAATTTTACTCTCAATAGATTCTGATCACGAGACAAGGCCTGCATGTCCACCATGAATTGTCCCATTTGGATTTTCAGTTCAGCCACTTCTGCACGGAGTTGCTCCATAGCTATCCTCTGATCGTCACAAGTTAAGTAGTGGGAAGATCAAGTTGGCAATTCTGAAGAGAGAACCAAGCCAAAACTAAAGAATCTGCCTCCGAGCACCTGTCATGAATGAATGCATGAGTATATGCAAATGCCATGTTCAATTATTTCTAGGAAATATATCCACTTTGAAAGAGCCTCAAAATAAATTGGAATGCTCAACCACAAATTCTGAAGATAAGATCCCTAGGAATAACCGAACATGTGTGTCGAAATTCTATGATGCCATGTATGTATAGAAATGCCATCACTGCTGGCATATAATTGCTGAACATGGTTATACTTGTGTCTGGTTTGCTAAAACAGAACCGACCGATAAATATCACAATCAAAAATCCGACTCATGAGACAACTAAATCGAATCGGGTATGTTGAGGTTAATGTTACCTGGAAACCTGTAAACCCCTCCCAATCTCACATGTGGTGCTAAGGATCAGCTTCACCGACTCTCAGGTCGAGGAGCAATAAAATGGTCACTGTTTCCGGTTTGGACTTATAACTAAACAAAGAGGTCTCCACAGATCCATAGATAAAATCTCGCATAAGTCCCCAGCTTCAAGCATTATGGTCGAGAGGCAATAATACTTTCATCCTGAAGGGTACAATACTATTTCCATACGATGAGTGCTTTAACTGGGTTCTCATGAAATAACAAGGTCAACATATGCATTTTCCTAGTGGATCCTTAGGTGCGAGTGAGTTTGCCAACAAATATGGTCTGCCACCGTCACCACTGGAGAGGGGTTTTTCCACTAAGGTTCTCAATGAACGGTCTCCAGAATCTACAGCTCAATGAGATATATCTACCTAAGTGGGAGATCCACATAGAAGAATTTTCTCGAGAGAGCCTCCTCTGTATTGTGGTTTTACATCACAATATCATACTGAAGTAACATGTAGAGCAACATGAAACCACATTAATCCTAAGTGTATACTCGATCCTGGGTCGTGGGCTCATCTCCTAGAACTCCCATCCCACCAAATAAAACCAGTACAACAAGTATATTCCAGTAATTAAATGTAAATGTAGTAAATTCATAAATGAAACATAAATAAAGTAGCTAAACTCATAAATGCAAAGCACCCAATGAACTGTAAACACACAAGCGCCAAGATTGAAATTTTCCTTAGCAGAGTGCCAGCTGTTGCTCCTAGGATTTTCATCCTAGTACAAACGCGAAAGTGGCGCGAAAAAAGAAGATTCGTCAGCCAGTCATTTTTATCCCAAGGAAAGGGAAAGGTAATGTTGCACAAACCAAGGGAGAATGAAATAACGAGGTCTTGCGAACCAGAGAGAAATGGTAAGGGAGTTGGTTACGTGAAGGGAAGGTATTAGCACCCCTTCACATATGTCTTTCTCGACGGGATCCATGCTTTCTTGCACTGCTCAAAGGGTATAAACATCTAATTCATATGCTGCTAAACTGGAAAGAAAAAGAATGGGAAAAATGTAGGGAAAGGAAATAATTGTGCTCAAATGGTCCCTACCCCACTACCTATGTATCTCATCAGGAATGAGAATGAGAGTCGACGTAGTTCCCATAACTAGGGATGAAATTTGTTTTTGTTTTTTATGATGACATTTCCAAAGTTCTAACTCAGGTGTTGCAAGTTTGCTGAATCAAGTGTGTTACCGTCTTGTTATTGACTTGAAGAGACAAGTCAAAAGCGTCTACAAAGGAGCATGATGTGAGAAGAGAAGATGTGTTGTCTATTTATTATTTTTTAGAAGAAGTGTTTTGATTGTTTTTGTTCGTCGTATGTATGGCACTAGAAGGTTGCTCCCAATGGAATGTTTGCAAGGAATTATAGAAAAGTGAAGGAGACCTTAACTAATCATTTCCTATATAGCTTAAGGCTTGTGGCACACTATGCATACTCTTATTATTAAATGTTTTTTGCTTTTCTTTGAAGATAGAGAAGAGACTCAAAAGGTGAGAAAATGTCAAACATCTAAGGGAGAGTAAGACCAACTCTATGTTATCATGCTTGGAGATCCTAAGGTTAAGTGTGGTATTCTAATCATAAAAGAAAAGAGAAGAACAAGTTCTAACTCATTTAAAGGATTGAAGATGAGATAAAAACTCAAAGGGGATAAATAGAAATGATATGTCAAAATAGCATAAAATGCTTGTCGCAATCACACTTAGAGAAAACATAAAAGAGGAAGAAATAAGGTAGAATCTGGATGCACATCCACATTATTCATACTTACCATTAGCCCCTTAAAAGGCTTGTAAAATCAAGGATTTATGATATCAAAAATGATTAAAAAAAGAAGAAGACAATTAAGCATCAAACATCTCCTAAAGTGATTAGGGTTCTAACTAGACCCAAACCTAAAGCTAAAGTACCTAAAGGTTAGATAAATTCCTAAGTCAGCAGCTACTACAACCTTTCAACCCACAAACAATTATCTAATGCAAATGGCATGCAAATAACTTATTACAACTACCTAACAACAAGGCAGCATGTATAAAAAGTGCAAAAACAGGGCATGGCAGCATACATTTAATAACTAATGTTCAAAAATGCAACAGTGAAATGCATGATAGAACTAAGTCATTTAACATGTAAATGAATGAGTAACAATACACGGATATGTATCAAATAACCACATCAAATAACACAATGTGATTAATATGAACATGGATATGTGAAAATGAAAACATTTCAATCACTTTGCCTAAATGGATTTTCACAAACAAAAGGATAATGCACATTTTCAAAAGTGAACATTTAATGCAAACAAAGAACCACACAATGTGAACATGAATTACCATACATTCTAACTAATGCAAACATTAATACCAAAATAAAAACATAGAACAATCATGCAATCAAGAATGTGCACACCTACATGAACCATTCACCTTTATCAAGGAATATGCAACATTTTTCGTTTATGCACATGAGTGTCCAAAACGTGCAACGCACATGAAAGCAATGCAAAACAGAACTTTGATCCATTATTATCATGCACACAATGAGGTTCAAACATGTGAGAAACATTCATAACACACCATGAGCACAAATACACAATTATGCCAACAATCGAAAAATGAACAACAGGCGTGTTGAAATATGTCGAAAATACATGAACCTGCACTAAAACAGCTCCTAAAAACATCCTAAAATCATATCCTAAACATCCATGATGATTGGAGGGGGAATGGATAACAAAAATGCAAGAAAATACAAGAATTTTTCATTGGGATTAACTGGTTACTTAGTTCAAAAAAACAGCTTTTTACGCATAATTACACTGAGCAACCGGTTACCGTCCTGGGAGTAATTGGTTACTCTGGGACTAGAATAAAAAACTTATGAATTTTCAAGGAAAATTCAGAATCAACTTATTCAAATAAGTTCATAATGTAATGTCTATCAATTGAACACGAAATTTACACCTAAATGCACTAATTCAACACCAATTGGAACCCCAAACACATCCAGATCCTAAAACCTAATGATCCAATTAATCAACGCATCAAAAATCAACAAAACACGATGAACACACGTGTCGAGAGAATTCGAAATAACTTAAAACAAAATTGATTATGAGTTTAACCAACCTACAAAGTTGAGGTTTGCTTTGGTATTTGATGCAAAGAGAGATCAACACGCTATTGACGAGAAATCTGTAGATCTGAAGCTCTTCCGCAAGAATACACAAAATAAATGTGATTTGATGAAAACCTTGATGAACTCTTCCAAGAACCACTTCCAAGATGTGAATTCAACACCAAAACAATAGCAAATCCTTCAATAATCCATGAAATCAATGCAATGATGGAGGTTTAGCTTCAAATTCTTCAAGTTTCAATGCAAAACTTGAAGAATTATGGAAGATGAAGCTTTGTGTGAGGTTTTAGAAAATGGGAGAAAAGTGAGAGAAAATTGAGAGTGATGAGAAAAAAATGTGACAAATGAATTATTGATGAGGTTTGGAGAAAAAAATTCTTATATACCTCTTAGGTTTGGAATGTTCTTTGGGTTAGGAATGAGATTTAGATCTTATCTTAGGAGCGAGGTTCGGAAATATGGTTAGGAGTTGGTTAAGAAAGCTTCTAGAACCTTCCTTTGGAAAGTGGTGTATTATTCTAGAATATTCTACTGGGTCAAGGTGGTTCCTTGTATTTCGATTGTCTTTTGTTTCATTGGATACATAAGTTACAAGTAACATTACATTTAATCGATTCATAGCTTGGTTTGCAATACACATATATCTTTTTGATAGTAGGTTCGAATAGACAACTCGATTTGGGTAGTTTTCCGCTGCACTACTCTTTTGAAAATAGATTTTTAGCCAAACTTTTTTGTTGTAAAATTTGTGATCTAATCACCCCCTCTAGATCGAAGCTTATCATCTAACATATATTTTTTAAGGAATTAATAAAAACTTCAAACATTTTAGGAGACTTCTTGGAGTGAACAAATACATAAGGGTTTGAAAACATTTCCCAAGAAATACAAAATTGTTAAATAAAATTATAATAGAAGTTGTTTAGCTCAAGTATTGGAAAACATATTAACAAAGCCTAATGAAAGCCCAACAATTGGGATGAAATTGTGAGGGCACCAAAATCATATATCAGAGTATTTTATGTTTAAAAATAGTCAAAGGAAGGAAGAAGCCTATCTCCATGAAAAATAACATCAAACATGGGGAAGGAAGTATGAGGAAATTCATGGGAAATTCTATAAGTGAAGGTTCGGGCGTTAACTTTTCACGCCTAGGTAAGACCTCTCATTTTTGTAACTATTTCATATTTCTCCAATTTTGTTGAATCAAAATACACTAAAGGAGTACCCATATAAACAAAAATTTCTCAAGAATACAAAGATTATTTATCTTTTTCAATTATCTGATATATTGAAGCATAATAGAAAATCCTAACAGAAGCTTTTCAACTCAAGTATTGGAAAACATATTGAAAACTCCAAATGAAATCCTAGAAATAGGGATGCAATTGTGAAGGTGTAAATATCATATATATGAGAATTTCTCTTTCAAATATAGTGAAAGGAGGAAGAAACATATATCCATGAAAAACAACATAAACACGAGGGAAGAAAAGATGAGGAAATTCTTGGAAAATTTTATCAGTGAAGGTTGGGATTCTAAATTTCCAGGAATTTTATAAACTAAATTAAGAACTTCCTATCATCAAGGAGAAATTATCCAACCCTATAACAATTAAGGCTCTTCTAGAAGCCATATCTAAGGCTATCCTTATGGAGTAATGTAGCGGTAAAATCATGAGTGTAAGCTATTGGTTATCTTAACTCAAAGTAAACAGAGTCTCCACCACGCTTTTATTTTATTCTAAATGGAAAAGGAAAAAATAACGAATAAATCCTAATGAATCTAAAAGCAAAAGGCTAAAAGAATCAAGCAAAGAACAGATAAGGGGGTTGGTTACAAAATGGGAAGGTTTTAAGCACCCAAAATGTCTTTGGTACTCCACGGGAGCCCTTTGAAAAATTTATTGTTTTTGGTTTGAAAATGGTTTGTTTAAAAGAGATTGAAGATATGAGAAGAGAAAAGTTTTTTTAAGATTTTTGTGTTTGATGAGACTTGCGTCTCATGCCTACGTACCCACAATGTGCAATGTAAGATCAAAACCCCGTAGTTTGTGGTACAAATAGTGAAAATTAATGTGTTGGATTGATTTTAAAATGTAAAGGTAAGTTGTCATTATTTAGTGAATAATTCCTCTAGAAATATTGAATCATATCTAAACATATGAAAATGGTTAAAAGGAAAAGTGCACGAGGGCACAAATAGGATTGAATTAGTTTTGCATCTTTTAAAGTCTTTTGAAAAATTTGATATGCGTATGTGGTTTAGCATTTATTAAGAAATGAAAGGAAAAGAGTAAAATCATTTGACCTGAGTTAAGGTTTGATTTTGAAAGTGGTTAAGGTATCAAAATGAAGAAGGTTTTGAAAAGAGGGAGAAGCTTTAAAAATTGAAGAAGTGGGAGGAGATGAAGAGGCTATCCTAAGACTTAAAGTAAAAGCTAGAGTAAGAACAATTTAACTGCACGGCGAGCATTCTTCTAAGCATAAGACACAATAGGACTCCATCCTTATAAACAATTGAACCCAATAAGGGCTTAGGTATCCAATTCATAATAACTCGATCAAAGGGAATGATACTAAAATCTAAGTCCACAACTTCAAGTCCAATGCAAAAGATAGTAACCATAGTTCAAGATGAAAAGCACAAAGATACGAATATAAACATAAACAATATGATGAATGATAAAGTATAATAAAAGCATAATAAAAGAGATAAGGGAGCGAGAGATAAAAATAAAGAGGATAAAGTGCGAGAAGGAATTAAAATGTTAGTATAGTAATAGTAGTAATAATATTTTCATAATAATGATATGGTGACCTTAATCATCCACAACCAAGAAAGTAACTGATTCCGCTTAGTATCTTACACTATACTGATTAATTGAGGTGATTAGATCCAAATTCAATGAAACTTGAAAGAAGACTGGGATACCCAAATCAACTACGCATCAAGCTTCAAAAGTCGTGGATCTTAACGCAAATGACTAATCACTTTAGGATCACGCAACCAACACGAGGTCCGGTCCATAAAAGTGCAGGTATCAAATTGGATTTTTATTCCGAATTCGGGACACATTTAGGTCTATATTAAGCAATCGCCGAGTAATTTACAAAGTAATTACCCTAAAAATGACGCAGGACAATACCAATTAAGGAAAACGATATTAGTGCTAATACATATTAGAGAGACGATATAATGGATCATCCTCCGAAAACATGTCACACGAAAAGAAAAAGTGGTAACGGTCTAATCTTAATTGAGATTTTACATTGATTTATCAAAGGCAACCTATCATGATCCCAAAGTATGGAGAATGATCCAAATGATCATTCATCTATATATTTGAAATAATGAAGATTAAACATCTTTGAAAATCAATAATCGTCGAATCGAAGATCTCATAGACCAAAAGAAAAATTAAAGATGAAGAGAAATATGGATATAATATTTTAAATATCAAATCAATTAAACCATCATCAATATCAATCATCTTTCTTGGTGGATAAAAATTGACACCCAAAATCCATTGATATTTATGAGATTTTATCGAAAATCAAGATCTAAAATAATAATCTATAAAAACAACAATTAAAATATTTTTAAAAGTCTTTTCAAATATTTTTTTGCCAAAGTGTATAGAAATCATAATAAAAAAATCAGAGAAACCTTTTTTAATCAAGAATAATAACAAAACAAAAAAGAAGAGTTAAAAAAATAAAAATAAAATAAGAAATAGGGGTGAGTAGCGCAGGTTTGGTGGTGAAATAAAAGTAAAACAATGGATCAATATGTTTAATGTAACGCCTTGTATAATATATACCGATAATAATATCATACAAGTGTTTGTTTGGTACTGACACCATCATAAGTGCCTAATAGCACAATTCACATTCTTGACCAATTCTAATAATAATACAAACTATGGTACAAGACATGGAAATTATACTAAAATAAAAATACTAAGATTAATACAATATCTATCATTGTAAAAATATAAATACACATCGGAAAACTAAATCTATGCTTCTCTTGAAACATCCCGAGTATAGCTCCACTCGTAAACCAACCCTGGACATAAAAACAGAATGTAAGTCCAGGCAAAAATATGGCATCCCGGCGAGTCAAAAACAGAATAAAAGACTCGGGCAAAAGTAAGGGAAAAATTGAAAAAAATGTACACCCGCTGAGTTGAAAATCCGCATTGGATAGCTCAGGCAAAAATGGGTATCCCGGTGGATTGAAAACCCGAAAGGGCGGTCCACGCAAAATAAGGGGAATAAGCGAACAACTGCATTCTGAATTCGTCTGTATCACTTACAACACGACAAGCTTCGAAAGGATAAAGCATCGGTCAGAATCAACCTTCTTCAGAAAGCAAGATGAGAAGAACACCAAGGTCATACAGGTCATAGCAAAGGAAGCTCACCGGAGCGTCGTCGACATTGCCAACACCTTTATTTTTCTCAATTTTGTAACAATCTCCTCATTTCAGGGGATTTGTTTCTTTGACTGTATTTGCCAATTCAGGGCACCCAGATTAATAAAATCAGAATTTTTTCAGTCACACTCAGTCTTGTACATTTTTTTCCGTTTGCAAAATGTCCAATATCCATGATATAATATTTTCATGAAACATATGTGCCTTTATAATTAAATGCATGCAGGAAATGTATTTACTTTCAGGAATATCTAACTCCTATGACGGAATCCGGTAAGGGATACCTCGGGACACTTGTGCGATTCTTTGTCTTAACAGGATTGCAGGTATTCAATGCGCGACATGGGGCAGGCCAAACCTACTTCCTCCCCTAACAGTATCTGGAATGTTTTTCCCCAACAAAGTTGCCAAAGCATCACTTCCCCAGCACATCTTCTCCAAGCAGCATCTAAAGAACCTTTTCCCCACCTGAATTGTCAAATCTCTCATCCTCAGCAAAGATAGGGGAACCATCTCCCCACAGAGCTCCAGCCTCTCCCTAGAAGAGCAATGTCTGAATTCTCACACAACAAAGTGACGAAAGCTTCCTCATCCCCAGCTGGGTTATCTCCTCACCGGATAGGTCTATCAGTGATCTAGTCCCCAAGCAGAACTATATGTTTTATCAGATCTACCAATGATCTCATCCTCAGCTGGGATTCTCCTTCAAGTAGATCAGCCGGAGATCTTCACAGCAGCGGGATCCGAATCTCGAACCGGTTTCTTTTGCATAATCATAGCATTCCCATCGTTCCCCCCCCCAGAGCGTAGCATTACATCTAATACGGAGCATTACGGCAAAATCAAACATATTGCATGATCACAAGTCAGGTTCGAACGAGTCACCTGTAAATACCAACAGTACCTCTTCAGCAATATACAAAATACATCCCTTGCACATAAAGGCCAAAGCGTCCCCTTTGCACTCTCAAAATACAGATACATGCTCCTTTTGGCACTCGTCTGTGTCATCATTCCCCAGTAAAGTAGCCAGAACACTTTCTATAAACAGATACTTATACATAACATGTTCTTCTCGACACTCGTCCGCGTCACAACATGAAAGTTATAGATTGGATCATTCCCTTTTCAAAAAGTACAAGAACAAGTCCTAATTCATTGTGGAACTCAAGTTATGGCTTGTCAAAGTTGGCAAAAATCACATAATTTTCAAGAATGTACCAAAGAGGGATTTTTGCAAAACCACTTGCCAAGGCATTTTGTGACTTCAAACACACTTCTAAGTATCACAACATCATAGTGCATTGCATAAAAATCAGAATTGCCTAAAGAATTGTGTCATTCCATGCCTTGAACATCAAGAAATTACAAAAGGGCCAAACTTCATAGAATTTGCAAAATGACACATAACTTTGTTTCAACTTGCTGAATTGCCTCAAAACCATTTCTATGGACCTCCTTGACCCATGTTGCGCATGGACAAGCCAAAAAGCCAGTTGTACCATTGCCCATACCTCAAGTACAAACTTTATTGACTTTGTGCAAGAACACCCATACCAATCACCACAGTCCACCACCCACTCTCTGCCCAACCAGAACTCTACAAGTATGCTTTAAGGATCATTTTTCATAAGACACACAAGCTGAAACCTCAGATAGCTCAACATTCCCAAAATCACTCCAACTTGAAAATTCCTTCGAAACTCTCTGAATACTCACTCAATCTTCAAACAAATTTCACCATTCATCTCAAAATCATCCACTGAACACAAAGCAACCATTAAAACAGCCAAAAACACCCCATACACAAAACACGATTCTTGACCAGTTGAGTTGCTATCACTCAAACCAGCCACTCTCAAAGCCTTCCAGGCATCAAAGCTTCATCAGGAGGACAAGGGGAGTCATTTTGCACATGAGAAGTGGCCAGAAAGCTCAGTTTGAGAAAGCTCAAGCTCAGGTAACTTCTTCAAACTTTTTTCCAGAATTGCTATTTTAAGTTATTAGAATGATCTTCATGCTTTGCTGATTACCATGATGTGTTTACTTTTGAGAATGGTTGAGAAATGAGCTTGTATGCATGTTCTGAAAGTTTTACCATTTTTGATTTTCTCTTCGAATCTTGTGATTGATCCATCATAAATTTGTTTTGAGGTTGGATTTGAGTTCAGGAAAGTGAGGTGAGTTGATCTGGAGCTTTAGAGCTCCAGAAATAACCTAGGGTTGAAGTTTGGGGTTTGCTCAGGGAGAGTGTGGCCGGAGAAGATGACCGAAGGTCTTCTCCGGCCACCTGAAAGTAATTAAATGCTTAATTAGGATTAAGGCTAGGTTTAAACGTGGGACTTTGGATTTTTCTTTCCCGCGTGTGATGGACGATCAGGATTAGTTCATTAATCTTAATTTTGGATTATATAATTAATTAATTAGGATTAGATAAGTTTGAATTTCATCCATCAGATTACGCACGTAGTCAACTATAATTTCCCCAGAATCAATGTGAGCCATCAGATTGGTTTACTTTTGTTTTATTTCATTTTTTATTTCATATTTTCTCATTTGTTTTGCACAATTTATTTTAAATAGCTAAAAAATCCTAAAAACTATTTTCTTCTGCATTTTGCATCCAAATAATTTTCTTCACCCAAAAATATTTTTATTTTCATTTTTTGCATTAAAAAATCATTTTAAAAATATTTAAATGTTTATTTTAATTAATTAATGGAAATTAATTAATTAAAATATCATTTAGGTTTCTAAAAATCCCAAAAAAATTCACATTGCATCTTAGGACATTTAGAAACATTGTCATACCACCCATACAAATTTCTTTTTGTTTTTAAGAAATCTTTGACAATTTTCTTGAATTTAGGGTTCATAAAATTCTTATTTTTGAACCCTAACTTCAAGAATTCTTTTCCGCCTAACCATGAATGGTATGACATTGATTCTTTTTGCATTGTTCTTCATTTGACATGTAGTATCTAGCATAATTTTGTCATGAATTTCTTCTGCATTTTTGATTTGATTTGCATTTTTCCCCTTTAGGTACCTTAAATCCCTAGATAACTTAGAAAATCATAACTTCCTTTAGGTTAAGAGTTAGGTCTTCTCCTTTGGGGTGTGATATCATATGGGGTTAGGGTTCCTTTGATTGCATTTACAATTTTTTTTATCTTGTCATTTGCTTTTGTTTTTGACTTTTGCATCTCATGTTGCATAAAAACCCTAACTTCTCATGTTCATTCACCTACACCTTGCATATGCATTCATTCAAGAACATGCTATGACATTCCTAGCATCCACATGACATATAAGACATCCTAGGACACATTAGACTCATTCTTGATCATTTCTTCATCCATTTGCCATGTTATGCATTCATTACATTCCATGAACTTTCATGCTTCCTACATGCTTCATTTGCATTTTCATCCTTTGTATGATCATCCATTGCACTTGACATACATTTTCATCATCTCTTTGCATCATTTGAATCATGTTTATGCTTCTGGTTTGGGTTTGCATCTTTGCATTTGTTTCATTTTCATTTCATTTCATGCCTTTATGCTAACTTTTCAGGTGGTAAGTACTTTGAGAAGTGGATTTGCCTTCACTTCTCATTTCTCTTCTCATTCTCTTTTATGCATCCTTGCTGCATTTTAACTTTGCTTTAGAGTGAGCTAGCTCATTCATGTTCCTCCATCACTTTCTTTCTTCAAGTAACTTATCTTCTTAAGTGAAGTAAGTTAGCTTGTTTCTTTTGCTTCTCCTCCTTTCATCTGCTTCTTCCTTGGTGGCTTTTCTTGAAGATCTCTTGCAAGCCTCATAAACCCTAGGAACACCCAAGCATGATAACAATTAGGGTTTTGATTAGTCCCCCTTTAGTTTTACCTTTGTGTCATCTTAGTTTCTCTCATCTCATCTCATAATCAGAGACTAAACCTTTAAGGTTTTAAGGCTTGGTGATTAAGATTATGCTTGCATCCTTATCTTAGGATGGAGTGTATAACTTTAATCCTAAGTGTTAAACCCTTAATGTGTTTAAATCTCTTAATCAATCCATCCTAATAATCACTAAGACAATAGCTTGTAACTTGGGCCTTGCATTAGGGTTCTAATTCTTCCTTAATTGGTTAAGAAGGACTAACCCTAGTGTTAATGGACAAGTCCCCCTCAAGTTGTCTTACAAACCATAAAATTCACTTCTTAATCTCACCATTAACTAAAATCCACTTTAATAAAGGTTTTATTTTGTCATGAGGTTAATCCCTAATCATGGATTAAGTTAAGGTATCTTCCTCAGCTTAAATGTTCTCATCTATTATCCTTCTATTAGGATGGTGTAATGAGTCCATTAAATCCTTGATTATGGCTTAAACTCATTACTTAACACTAAACAAAAACTCCAAAAAAAATCTAAATAATCTCAAGTAGGTTAATGATCTTAATCCTACATCATGGTAATTAAGTTTGAGGTGTTTACTTCATACTTAAGGTATTCTCATTACCCCTAATCAGAGGGAGGATGTGATGAGTTTACTTACCCTTGGTTTAGGCTTAAGCTCATTAACTTATGACAAACACAAAAAGCAATAAAAGATTGAAAACACAAAAAAAAACAATAATCGTCTCCTTCGGGATTCTTTTTCTCATCATCTTCACTCACAAACGAGAAATCGCTTCTTCCGTCTAATGCAAGACAGTTAGCACCTGAGCCAGACAGGTCATATACTTGAGCATAGATAAGCAAGCAGTTCATTAGTTAATTTATCTTTCAGTCTCTTTGAGTCGAACTACGGTGTTCTGACTTCCTCATTGCACGAGAGGATACGTAGGCATAGCTTAACTATTATCGAAAAAAAGTCTCTATCTCTTCCCCCCTCTTCCAGCATTCTTTTTAAGCCTCATTCCTGAGCACTTCACTTCACCCTTTTACACTGACACTTGCATTCTTTTCCAGCTTTTTCACATAGATAGCACAAACACTACCCCTTTAAACACAAACTTTCAAGCGTGGATCCCGTCGAGTACGACGAACAATCTGGGTGCTAATACCTTCCCAGGTTGTAACCAACCCCCTTTCTCAATTTCTCTGGTTCGCAACCGTCTTATCCATGTTTTCTTAGGTTTATGAAGCATTACCTTTCCTTCGGGATAAAAATGCCTAGCTGGCGACACTTTTCACCTTCATCTTCATTCCTCCTCTCGCCGACCGTTCGCGCTTGTACCGGGATGCAAATCTTCGGGAGCGACAACTTGGCGACTCTGCTGGGGAACCTTTATACTGCAACCAGGGCTTCTGGTTCTTTTTGTGGGTTCCTCCTAGCGCTTGTTTGATTTGTGTTTACGGGGGTGTTATGTGCTAATTGTGCTTGTTCATTTGCTTTATTTATTGCTTTATGTACAACTTTATTTATTTCTTTCGTTTATGGTTTTTTATACATCATACTGTCATTATCATTATGCTTGATCTGGTTTTCCTTGGCGGGTGGGATTTCATTGAGTGATTAAAGTCCTATACCTGGGACCTGAGTGACACCTAGGCTAGAGTGGCTTCATATTCTTTCCCATTCCATTTCGGTCTGTTGCGGGAATATGAACCACAGTTCAGACGTGGGTTTCTTCTTGAGAACTCTGTGCTACAGATTTCCTGTAGTGCTAGGGCTATCTGGGAAGCCTGCTAAGACTGGATGACCTTTATTTGACCTTCAGAATCTGGGGTGAATTAGAGGAGGATCCTTTATGGTTATTGTAAACAGTGTACCTCCAGGTTAGAAGTGTTTACACTTCTCATAACTGATCCAAGTCTGAGGATCGTTGTTCTAGAACATTACCTGTGAAGGGGTTGGGATATTTGCAGGTTTGCAGGAGCCCTTGGCCACATCATACCGTGTTACTAGTATTGTTTTAAGAATGCATCACTTTGGACAGTTCTTGTGATTACCCCAGACTTGTGACTCTTTATTTGAGTCCCCCACCTGGTTACGAAATTTCTAAACCTCCATCTGGACCTTTGAACATACATGGACTTTTACCAAGGCAGATCAGATCCAGCTCTTGATCACAAACCCTTTTGCATATCATTTGCATACATCATTTCTGCATCATTTAACATTTTCTTATTTGTTTTACAGGGTATCCATCTTCATATTTGATTTGGTTTTGACCCCTTCTGCTACTTAGACTGCTTCAGTTGTCCTCTCCAGCACCTCCACCAGTTTAACAGAGACTCACCTCCAGCCATCCTCAGTTTCTCAGCCAGTGACCTTTATCAGCAGTTGTTCTCAGCTTCTTCATCAGTACCCATTATCAATATGGATACTTCAAGAAAGAGCAACACATCTTACCACTTCTTTGAGCTTACCTTGACTGGCATCAGGCAGGTCCAGTCCCTCATTACACCTGACCACATCCCACTATTCAGAGAGCACTATGGGGGCATACTATACATGGTCATGGATCTTGATGCATCTTAGAGGAGTATGATCCATACATGCTTGCAGTTTTATGACCCTCCACTCAAGTGTTTCACATTCCCTGATTTCCAGATGGGACCATTGCTAGAAGAGTTTTCCTTGTTGATTGGAATTCCTATCAGGAGAGGGATCCCTTTCAACCCAGAGATGACTGCTCCCAGAAATGAAGAGATAGCCAGGGCATTGCATTTGGAGCCTGCCCTCATTGAACAGAACATGACAACCAAGGCTAGAGTTCCAGGCCTCCACCTAGACTTCTTGATTTCTCAGGCCACCCTGAAGGCTACAGTAGGAGAATGGAAGGTTGTCTATGCACTTTTAGCCCTCAGTATATATGGGGTTATATTGTTTGCAGATGAGCCCAAGTTTGTGAGTAAGAATGCCATCCACCTACTCTTGTTGAGGAACCCTGTTCCTACCTTGCTGGGAGACTTCTACTACTCAATCCATCAGAGGAATGAAAAACAAAGAGGAAAGTTGGTCAGATGTTGTGCTCCCCTATACTACTCTTGGCTGCTCAGACACTTGCCAAAATCAGATGCCTTCTTGAACCCCCATCAGCAGAAGAATTGGGCTAAGAGGTTCATTGCCTTGACATCAGATGACATTAGATGGTGCACTCAGAGCACCAAAGGCAAGGACATTATTACCAGCTGTGGGCAATATCCTAATGTGCCTTTGATAGGAGTGAAAGGTTGCATTAACTACAACCCTTTACTGTTTAAAAGACAATTGGGATATGCCTTGGTTCATCCTCCCAGAAGACAAGATTTGGCTGAGACTCTCTACTGTGAAATTCAACCCAACTCTGCTGTTGTCAGACAAGCTGCCTGGGCTTGGGATAACATTCAGACCAAAGGGACAGCCATCCTTGGAAAGTGCAATAACATTGCTTCAGCTCAATATTCTGATTGGTCCCGTACTAGAGCTCAGATCACCAGGATTCCTTTCACCTTGGAAGATGCACCTGGACCCTCTACAGTACAACCTGCAGCAATTGTTACCCTAGAAGAGTTTGAAAAGCTGAAAGAGAGGAACACTCAGTTAGCTGAAGCCTTGAAGAAGACTCTTTGGGAGAGAAATGACAGCCGTTTGGATATTGAGAGATTGGAAAGACTCAATACTAAGCATCTTACCAAGATTGAAAAGACAAATGACTACATCAGGAAGGCAAGAGCATGGGAGTTGGTACTAAAGAATGCCTGCAAGGAGGCAAAGATTCAGAAGGCTAGGGAAGAGCATTATCTGGAGGAAAGACAGGCTAAGTGGATCAGGATCACCGAAGCCCGTGCACAAGAAGACCAAAGGACTCAGGCTAAGATAGAGCAACTGGAGGCTAGTGAGAAGAAGCATCAGGAAGCTTTGTTGGCAGCTCAGAAGGAGATATCTGAATTGAAACTCCGAGTGGGGTTGAAGAGGTCAAAAGATCAGGACAAGCATAAGAGGCTAACCAGTGCCATTGCTACCAGGAACCTCCTCATCAGGACTTTTACAGAGCACCCAGCTGGTCCAGTGACTGAGGCCCTCCTGAAGGATGTCAGGGAGGATGACTTTGGATTGGATGTCTGATCATTTTGCTTGTATTTCTTTCTTTTGATGTACTTTTCCTTTGATTGTTGTATTTTGACCCACCACGGACATGTATTGTAAACAAACTATGTATTTTCATTATTTGTAATATATCAATTTGTTTTATTTTGGTGGGCTTTATCTCTCAACATCATCAGCATTTCCTCGAGGTCTGGAAAGGTCAAAACCAAAGAACCAAACCGGATACCCTTGGAAGACAAATAAGTATATTGCATTGCATACTAACATTTTCTTTGTTTTGTAGGTTTCTGTTTTATTGCTGTTTCTCACTTTGTTGTGGTTTCAGGAAACATTGCTCGAAGAAGAGTGTTTCCTGTCAACAGAATACACCGGTACCCGACGCGAAACAACCTTCCGGGCATTCAGATGGATCAAGTACAACAAGACCTGAATGAAGTAAGGAACCAAATGGCAAACGAGAGGGTTGAGATGAGGAATCAAATGACCCAATTTAAGGCTGTGATGACTGGCTTAGCCCAGAGTCAGGAAAGGATGAGGGAATTGGTGGAAAGACAAACTCCTGATGAACACCATCCTGGTACAGGAGGTACCAGCAATAATGATCGCGGGCAGCCTCACATCGACCCACCAGAGTTTGGGCCTCATCTAAACCCGGATGGTAATGCCATAAGGAAACCTCAAGGTAACACTGCTGGAGGTAGGATCTTGCAAGAAGATCCTCAAGAAGAGTAGTTCACAGTTATTGGAGCTGGGGATGAAGTTTATGACCGAAGGCTGGATGAGATTGATGAGAAACTGAGGTCTCTTGAATCCCAGAATTCCCTAGGCTTTGATGTAATGGATATGGGGCTGATGGATGGGGTGAGAATTCCTCACAAGTTCAAACCCCGGTGCTTTGAAAAATATAATGGTACCTCCTGCCCGTGTACTCATCTGCAGTCTTTCTTGGGGAGACTCAAGGCTTATACCATGGACGAGAAGTTATGGATGTTCTATTTTGAGGACAGCCTGACTGGAGCATCAAGAAAATGGTATTCGCATCTGACCAGGGCCATTATAAGATGTTGGGAAGACTTGGCCGAAGCCTTCATCCGTCAATAGCACTACAACCTAGACATGGCTCCCAATAGAACCCTTCTAATGGGCATGTCTCAATCTTCAAGGGAAAGCTTCCGGGATTATGCTCAGAGGTGGAGACAGCTTGCTGCTGCTATCCAGCCACCCATGTATGAACGGGAAATGGCTGACATGTTTATGAACACTCTTCAAGGAACATATATTGACAGACTTGCTGCTTTCTCTTCCACCAGTTTTGCTGATGTAGTCATAGCTGAGGAGAGAATAAAGAGTCTTCTGAAGATGAGTAAAATCTCTGACAACGGTGCAAGTTCCTCCAACAATACAAGAAAACCTTTTCCAGGACCCCGAAGGACGGGTGAAACAAATGCTATTCATGCAGGCAGGGGCAGGCCCCAATACTCTCACAAATCGGTAGCAGCCATTACTATCCCGGCTCCAGCTCCACAACAACCACTTTTTCCTCAACAAAAGCAACAACAACAACATTATCAGCAACAACCACATTTTCCGCAACAAAGATCATACAATAACAACAACAACCAACAGCAGCGCCCTTTTCAACAGAGGCCATCTCAAGTAAACAGGGTGATTGACCCCATTCCAATGCCATATGCCGCCCTACTGCCACAACTCCTGAAGCTCAACCTGGTTGAGTTAAGGACGTTGGATCCACCAGATCCTCTCAACCTCCCTAAGAATTATGATGCCAATGCTAGGTGTGCCTTTCATTCCAACGTACCTGTTCACAATACTGAGAAGTGTAGAGCCTTGCAAATGAAGGTTCAAGATCTGGTCGATTCCAAAGCTCTCAACTTCGCACCTCCTCCAAATGTTACCAGAAATCCTATGCCTATTCATGGTGGGGCCAAGATTAATGCCATAGAGGAGGACCAACCATCTGCACTGATTGATAATGTTGCATAGATTCAAACGCCGCTGGCAGTAGTCAAAGCTCAACTCTTAAGATGCCAGGTGTTCCCAGGTTGTAAGGTCTGCTGTGAATCTTGCAAGACTGTTATTAATGGTTGTGAGAAGCTAAGGCTTGGCATAGATGGCCTTATCAGAGATGGAATTTTGCAAATTACCACAACGGCATCTACAACATCAATAACTCTTTCTTCAGCGACAATAGATCCTCCTACAACATCATCAACTTTTTCTTCAGCAACAATAGATCCTCCTACAACTGCAGCAAGAATTGTTCCCACTGATTCATCCATAACTCCAGCAATCACTCCATCCATTATTTCAACAAACCAAAGTTCAACTAAGCTTACTTCTACAATGTCAACACCCATATTATCAACGGAATCGCCTACAACGCCAACAAACTCTAACGAAGATGTCTCAACGGTCACAATCTATTATGACCCGACAACTGTTCATCCTAACAACAATTTTCAACAACAAACTACAACACCTACTGTCAGATCTCCAGTTACAATCTATTACGACCCGCATACCATCACAGTTCCTTCCACTGCAGCAATCAGTCCGGTCACCATTACGGTACCTGGACCCGTCTCTTATGAAAACAGTAATGCCATACCTTGGCACTACGGCTCTGATCTCTACTGCGACGGAAAGAAGATCACTCTAGATTCATCAACCTCTTCACCACAAGTTGACAATGTTGGGGGAGGCGGAGGCTTCACCAGAAGCGGACGCCTTTTTGCCTCACAAATACCGAGACCCAATGCTAAAGCAGAGGCTGTTGCTAAAGCAAAAGGGAAGAATGTGGTACTCGAAGAGCCAGCTGTTAAAGAAACTCCGAAGACGTCTTTTGACCAAGAGGTAGACGAGTTTATGAGAATAATCAAAAAGAGTGATTACAAAGTGGTGGACCAGCTTCATCAGACGCCCTCCAAAATCTCTATCTTATCATTGTTAATGTGTTCCGAAGCCCATAGGAATGCACTTTTCAGGGTCCTACACGCAGCCTACGTGCCAAAAGAGATTACGGTTAATCAGCTGGAAACAGTGGTTGCGAATGTTAACACCAGTCATGGACTGGGCTTCACAGATGCTGATTTAACGACGAAGGGACGCGATCATAACAAGGCTTTACACATCACCTTAGAGTGCAAAGGTGTTGTTCTTTCACATGTGCTGGTAGACACTGGGTCCTCGCTCAATGTCCTCCCAAAGAAAGCCTTGGTGAAGTTGGAATATGATGGTTTGGCATTGCATCCAAGTAACTTGGTGGTAAGAGCGTTTGATGGCTCTAAGAGATCAGTGCTTGGAGAGATTGAATTACCTGTGGTAATTGGCCCACAAATCTTTAAAACTACTTTCTTCGTGATGGACATTCATCCGGCCTACAGCTGTTTGTTGGGTAGACCCTGGATTCACGCCGCTGGCGTTGTTACATCTACCCTTCACCAGAAATTAAAATTTGAGTGGGAAGGCCAGATCATCACAATCTTCGGGGAGGAAGACATTTTCGTTAGCCAGCTGGCTACTTACAAGTATATAGAGATGGATGGGGAGATCCACGAGACTATGAGCCAGGGGTTTGAGGCCCTTAATGTCAATGAAACAACTGTTGAGTCCGGAACTTCTATCACTTCATATCAGCAAGCCCAGAAGGTTGTTGAAGAGGGTAATGCTAGAGGCTGGGGCAGATTGTTGCTGGTGGAGAAAAAAGAAGATAGATTCGGGTTGGGTTACAGACCAATCCGACAAGATCAATCAGAGGCTACCAATGAGCCCAAATTTTTCAGTGGGGGAATGCTTACCCCGAATGCAGTGAACAATCTGGAAGACGAGGAAGAAAGCAACCGTAACCTGGAGAACTGGATACGTCCAAGGATCCCGGGGAACCAAGTCTCTAACTGGTCTTCCCAGGAAATTATAAGGGTTACTCCTGCAGAGTAATTATAATTTCCTGTCTTTCAGAATGCATCAAGTCCTGCATCTTGCCCAAGGTGTCAGGACTCATTTTGTATTAGGTCCATCTTGTATTTTGTGCAAATGATTAATGAATGAATATCAAGACATCTTTTGCAAACGAGTCTCTTTTTCGCTCACTGTCTTTTTCATTTTTCACTTTTGTACAAAACAATAAAATGGCAATGTTTTCAAAATAAACAACTTCATGATGGCTCTAAGAGATCAGTGCTTGGAGAGATTGAATTACCCGTGGTAATTGGCCCACAAATCTTTAAAACTACTTTCTTCGTGATGGAGATTCAGCCGGCCTACAGCTGTTTGTTGGGTAGACCCTGGATTCACGCCGCTGGCGCTGTTACATCTACCCTTCACCAGAAATTAAAATTTGAGTGGGAAGGCCAAATCATCACAATCTTCGGGGAGGAAGACATTTTCGTTAGCCAGCTGGCTACTTACAAGTATATAGAGATGGATGGGGAGATCCACGAGACTATGAGCCAGGGGTTTGAGGCCCTTAATGTCAATGAAACAACTGTTGAGTCCGGAACTTCTATCACTTCATATCAGCAAGCCCGGAAGGTTGTTGAAGAGGGTAACGCTAGAGGCTGAGGTAGATTGTTGCCGGTGGAGAAACAAGAAGATAGATTCGGGTTGGGTTACAGACCAATCCGACAAGATCAATCAGAGGCTACCAATGAGCCCAAATTTTTCAGTGGGGGAATGCTTACCCCGAATGCGGTGAACAATCTGGAAGACGAGGAAGAAAGCGACCGTAACCTGGAGAACTGGATACGTCCAAGGATCCCGGGGAACTAAGTCTCTAACTGGTCTTCCCAGGAAATTATAAGGGTTACTCTTGCAGAGTAATTATAATTTCCTGTCTTTCAGCATGCATCAAGTCCTGCATCTTGCCCAAGGTGTCAGGACTCATTTTGTATTAGGGCCATCTTGTATTTTGTGCAAATGATTAATGAATGAATATCAAGACATCTTTTGCAAACGAGTCTCTTTTTCGCTCACTGTCTTTTTCATTTTTCACTTTTGTACAAAACAATAAAATGGCAATGTTTTCAGAATAAACAACTTCATTTTCACTTTTCTAAACAAGATTAAAACTGTTCACTAAAATGAACCAATCTCAACCATTGCAGAGATTATCCTCCAGATCGCACCGACAACCGCACTGCTATGACCTTGTATGACTTCGACAATCCAATTAATCAAGTTGATGAAGGGGTTGAAGAAGACTATGAGTTACATGAAGAGTTAGCCAGGTTGTTAAGGCAAGAGGAGAAGGTAATCACCCCTCATCAGGAGGAGGTTGAGATAGTTAATCTTGGTACCAAAGAAAACATGAAAGAAGTGAAGATCGGGGCCCGTCTGCAAGATTTAGTGAAGGAGCAACTTATTGACATGCTTCGAGAGTACGTTGATGTCTTTGCTTGGTCTTATCAAGAAATTCCAGGTCTGGATACTGACATTGTTATGCATAAGCTGCCTGTGAAGGAAGATTGTCCTCCAATGAAACAGAAGCTACGCCGTAATCGTCCAGATAAGGCAATGAAGATTAAAGAAGAGGTAAAAAAACAGTGGGACGCCGGTTTCCTTGCTATAACTAGTTACCCGCCGTGGGTTGCTAACATTGTACCTGTGCCTAAGAAGGATGGAAAAGTAAGGATGTGTGTGGATTACCGGGATCTGAACATAGCTAGCCCGAAGGATGAATTCCCTTTACCTCACATTGATGTATTGGTGGATAACACGACTCAGTTCTCGGTATTCTCTTTCATGGATGGATTTTCTGGGTATAATCAGATCAAGATGTCACCTGAAGACATGGAGAAGACTACTTTCATTACACCTTGGGGCACATTCTGTTATAAGGTGATGCCATTTGGACTGAAGAATGCTGGGGAAACTTATCAACGGGCTATGGTGACATTATTCCATGATATGATCCACAAAGAAATCGAATGCTATGTGGATGACATGATTGCCAAGTCCCTCACGGAAGAAGACCATCTGGTAAATCTGCTAAAGTTGTTCAAGTGTATGAGGAAGTATCAGTTGAAGCTAAACCCCAACAAATGCACATTCGGGGTACGATCCGATAAACTGCTGGGATTCATTGTAAGTGAAAAGGGAATTGAAGTTGACCCTGACAAAGTCAAAGCCATTCAAGAGATGCCTGCACCTAGGACTGAAAAGGAAGTTCGGGGTTTCTTAGGTAGATTGAACTACATTTCAAGGTTCATATCTCAACTTATTGCAACCTGTGAGCCCCTGTTCAAATTGTTAAGAAAGGAACAAACAGTCAGGTGGAATGAAGACTGTCAGAAGGCTTTTGACAAAATCAAGGAGTAGTTATAAGAACCTCCAATTCTTATGCCACCAGTTGATGGAAGACCTCTAATAATGTACCTGACAGTATTAGAAGGATCAATGGGGTGTGTATTGGGCCAGCATGACGAGTCTGGTCGAAAAGAGTATGCAATATACTACCTAAGCAAAAAGTTTACCGACTCTGGACAACGTTATTCACTGCTCGAGAAAATTTGTTGTGCTTTAGCGTGGGCTGCTCGCCGACTAAGACAGTATATGTTGACTCACACTACTTTGTTGACCAACACTTACCAGAAGGGTTGCAAGATGGCTAATGATTCTGACAGAGTATGACATTCAGTACACATCTCAAAAGGCCATCAAAGGCAGTGTACTGTCTGACTATCTAGTTGAGCAACCCATTGATGATTACCAACCAATAAGATTTGACTTCCCTGATGAAGACATCATGTTCCTAAAAGCAAAAGATCATGAAGAGCCTGTTCACACTGAAGGGCCTGACCCAGAAGAAGAATGGACAATGATGTTTGATGGGGCTGTTAATATGAATGGTCGTGGAGTTGGTGCAGTGCTCATTACACCTAAAGGAGTTCACATTCCTTTCTCGGAAAAACTCACCTTTGCATGCACTAACAACGAAGCTGAATACGAAGCCTGTATCATGGGTCTTGAGGAAGCCATTGACCTCAGGATCAAGAATTTAACTGTATTCAGAGATTCAACTTTGGTAATCAATAAGACCAACGACAAATGGTACACTCACCAAGAGCATCTAATTCCATACCGTGACTATACGAGGAGATTATTGACTTTCTTCACAACAGTCAAACTTGAGTACATCCCTCGAGACGAAAATCAGTTCGCAGATGCTTTGGCTACCATTTCCTCCATGATCAAGGTTCAGACTGCCAATCATGTGCCTCAGATTTCAGTATCCAGACTTGACCGACCGACATACGTATTCTCCGTGGACATTGCTAAAGATGACAAGCCTTGGTTCCATGACATCAAATGCTTCTTAGAGGATCAAACATACCCACCCGGGGCATCATCCAATGACAAGAAGACACTAAGAAGGCTGGCTGGTAGCTTCTTCCTGAATGCTGATGGTTCATTATACAAGAGGAACTTTGACATGGTGCTTCTCAGATGTGTTGATAGGAAAGAAGCAGACTTGTTGATGCACGAAGTGCATGGAGGATCTTTCGGTACCCATGCTGGAGGACATGCAATGGCTAAGAAATTGTTAAGGTCAGGTTACTACTGGATCATAATGGATGCAGACTGTTGTGCCTATGCCAGAAAGTGCCACAAATGCCAGATCTATGCAGACAAAGTGAATGTGCCTCCAAATCCTTTGAATGTAATGTCTTCACCTTGGACCTTTGCCATGTGGGGCATTGACATGATTGGAAAGATCGAACCGACTGCTTCAAATGGCCACAGATTCATCCTGGTAGCCATTGATTACTTCACCAAGTGGGTTGAAGAAGCTTCATATGCCAACGTCACCAGACAAGTGGTAGCCCGATTCCTGAAAAGAGACATTATCTGTCGGTATGGAGTACCCGAGCAAATCATTACTGACAATGGTTCTAACTTGAACAACAAAATGATGGCAGAACTGTGCCGGGACTTCAAAATCCAACATCACAACTCTTCTCCTTACAGGCCAAAGATGAATGGCGTT
Organism: Lathyrus aphaca; assembly: GCA_963966055.1. Lineage (NCBI taxonomy): Eukaryota > Viridiplantae > Streptophyta > Magnoliopsida > Fabales > Fabaceae > Lathyrus > Lathyrus aphaca. Next base: position 172,534,642 of record OZ014523.1, read on the forward strand.
GTTGAGGCAGCTAACAAGAACATCAAGAAGATTGTGCAAAAGATGGTGGTTACTTATAAAGACTGGTATAAGATGCTACCATTTGCCTTACATGGGTATCGTACCTCAATCAGAAAATCCACTAGGGAAACACCATATCAGCTTGTGTATGGTATGGAGGCAGTCCTACCTGTTGAAGTTGAATTACCCTCCTTACGGGTACTGATGGATGTCAAGCTGAACGAAGCAGAATGGGTCCAATCTCGTTACAATCAGTTGAATCTGATCGAAGAAAAGAGACTAGCTGCAATCTGTCATGGGCAGTTATATCAGAAAAGAATGAAGAAAGCCTTCGATCAGAAAGTCAAGCTTCGGGAATACAAAGTAGGAGATCTTGTGCTGAAAAGACTCCTTCCTCCTCATACAGAACACATGGGCAAGTGGACTCCGAACTACGATGGTCCATTCATAGTAAAGAAAGTTTTCTCTGGTGGAGCACTGATGCTCACAACTATGGATGGTGAAGATTTCGTATCCCCTATGAATTCAGATGCAGTTAAAAAATACTTCGCATAAAAAGACCCACTGGACATAAAAACAGAATGTAAGTCCAGGCAAAAATATGGCATCCCGGCGAGTCAAAAATAAAATAAAAGACTCGGGCAAAAGTAAGGGAAAAATTGAAAAAAATGTACACCCGCTGAGTTGAAAAGCCGCATTGGACAGCTCAGGCAAAAATGGGTATCCCGGTGGATTGAAAACCCGAAAGGGCGGTCCACGCAAAATAAGGGGAATAAGCGAACAACTGCATTCTGAATTCGTCTGTATCACTTACAACACGACAAGCTTCGAAAGGATAAAGCATCGATCAGAATCAACCTTCTTCAGAAAGCAAGATGAGAAGAACGCCAAGGTCATACAGGTCATAGCAAAGGGAGCTCACCGTAGCGTCGTCAACATTGCCAGCACCTTTATTTTTCTCAATTTTGTAACAATCTCCTCATTTAAGGGGATTTGTTTCTTTGACTGTATTTGCCAATTCAGGGCACCCAGATTAATAAAATCAGAATTTTTCCAGTCACACTCAGTCTTGTACATTTTTGTCCGTTTGCAAAATGTCCAATATCCATGATATAATATTTGCATGAAACATATGTGCCTTTCTAATTAAATGCTTGCAGTAAATGTATTTACTTTCAGGAATATCTAACTCCTATGACGGAATCCGGTAAGGGATACCTCGGGACACTTGTGCGCTTCTTTGTCTTAATAGGATTGCAAGTATTCAATGCGCGACTTGGGACATACCAAACCTACTTCCTCCCCTAACAGTATCTGGAATGTTTTTCCCCAGAAAAGTTGCCAAAGCATCACTTCCCCATCACATCTTCTCCAAGCAGCATCTAAAGAACCTTTTCCCCAACTGAGTTGACAAATCTCTCATCCTCAGCAAAGATAGGGGAACCATCTCCCCACAGAGCTCCAGCCTCTCCCCAGAAGAGCAATGTCTGAATTCTCACACAACAAAGTGACGAAAGCTTCCTCATCCCCAGATGGGTTATCTCCTTACCGGATAGGTCTATCAGTGATCTAGTCCCCAAGCAGAACCATATGTTTTATCAGATCTACCAATGATCTCATCCTCAGCTGGGATTCTCCTTCAAGCAAATCAGCCGGAGATCTTCACAGCAACGGGTTCCGAATCTCGAACCGGTTTCTTTTGCATAATCATAGCATTCACATCGTTTTCCCCCCAGAGCGTAGCATTCCGTCTAATACGGAGCATTACGGCAAAATCAAACATATTGCATGATCACAAGTCAGGTTCGAAACAGTCACCTGTAAATACCAACAGTACCTCTTCAGCAATATACAAAATACATCCCTTGCACATAAAAGCCAAAGTGTCCCTTTGCACTCTCAAAATACAGATACATGCTCCTTTTGGCACTCGTCTGTGTCATCATTCCCCAGTAAAGTAGCCATAACACTTTCTACAAATAGATACTTATACATAACATGTTCTTCTCGACACTTGTCCGTGTCATCTCAATTTCCCCAGCAGAAAGCCAAAGCGTCCCCTTTGCACTCTCAAACACAAACACATGTTCATATATACTTTCGACACTCGTCCGTGTCATATCATCCCCTGCAGATATAAACCAAACCAATGCTTATACACTCTCTTGACACTCGTCCGTGTCATCCTATCCCCATAGTGCCAAAATACTTATACCTTTTTTTTTCTTTCGGAAAGCGTAAGCACTCGTCCGTGTGTACCCTCCCCCAGCAAGTCCCCAGCAAAGCAACTTTTCTTTTATCTGACACTCATCCTATGTCATGATGCTTTTGGCAGCCGTACCCTGCCAGGTGATCGTCCTTGACCTATGGATGACCGTCCCTCATCCTTTCCCCAGCAGAGTCTCCATTATTGGAACCCTTTTCTATCTGACATTCGTCCTATGTCGTGATATTGAGCAGTCGTACCCTGCTAGGTGATCGTCCTTCACCCTTTTGATGATCGTCCTTCATCATTTTATCCGATGGCCGTCCCCATCGTTGATCTTGTTATCTGACATCCGTCCTATGTCATGATAAACCCTGAGAGCAGTCGTACCCTGCTAGGTGATCGTCCTTCACCTCTTGATGATCGTCCTTCATCATGCTTATCCGATGGCCATCCCCATCGTCGACCTTTTTTCTATCCGACATTCGTCCTATGTCGTGATAAAGAGCAGCCGTCCCCTACTAGGTGATCGTCCTTCACCTTTGATGACCGTCCCTCATCATTATTTCATTTATTCTTTGAACTGATGGTCATCCCCATCGTTGTTTACCTTTACTTTGCAAACCTGATGGCCGTCCCCATCACTTCTTTACTTTTTATCCCCAGAGAATTTTATTTGATGGTCGTCCCCATCAAAATCCCTTTATTTCCCCAGCATGTCGGCCGCCCCCGTCATTGCTATATCCCCCAGCAGTCGTCCTCTGCTCGATGGTCGTCCTCCATCGCCCGTGCTTTATGATCATACTTTACTACCATTTACAATTTATATCCCTTTTCTTCTTCTCCCCAGTGAGTGCAAATTTTGGACTGTCTTTGGTATTCAACCACAAGTTATCTTGTTTGTCTGTTAAGCCAGGCGCTTACATCATGCACAACTAACTCATGTTTGAATAGGGGCAGCTTTAAACACTCCAAATTTTCCCTCACTAAGTTCACACCATGACTTTTGATCTTTCATATTTACATTAGTTCAAACATATCATGTCATATTGCATTTTTGTTTCACTGCACTAGTTCAAGTTCATCTGCATCTAGGGTTTGTGATCTGAGCAATCCAAGATTCATCTGAGCCACTCCAAGGGTCTCCAATCATTTCAAGAGGGTCCATGTATGATAAATCATCATTTTATATCCCCCAAAGATCAAGGAAGTCAAAAAATCACAAGAGCTTGGAAAGCATGGAAGAAGAGCTAGGGTTTCACTGCACAGATGACCTAAAATTAGGGTTTTGGTTTCAGAGGCCATAACTCCAAATTTCTTGGTCATTCTTGTTTCTAATGGTCTCAATATATTATAAGGATCATGCATACAAAGTTTGATGAAGAAATTCATTGTGGAAGTCATCTGTTCATTGGGTAACTTCTTGAGCAAGTTAGAGCAAAATCAGGGCATCTGAGGCCCCAACAATGGAACCAAAGTGGATTTTTCATCAAATTGAAGTTATATGATCTTTATTTGATCATTTAAGTGCTTATAAGTTCACAAAATTGAAGAAAAGTGAGCTAAACCAAAAGTTTCCAAAAATGGAAATGACTTGTAATGTAAACTTTCCATTTTGGGAAAGTATTTCAACCTCCTCTTTCTCAACCAAAAATGCTTCAAATGAAAAATTATTGGTCATAAAAGTTATAGATTGGATCATTCCCTTTTCAAAAAGTACAAGAACAAGTCCTAATTCATTGTGGAACTCAAGTTATGGCTTGTCAAAGTTGGCAAAAATCACATAATTTTCAAGAATGTACCAAAGAGGGATTTTTGCCAAACCACTTGCCAAGGCATTTTGTGACTTCAAACACACTTCTAAGTATCACAACATCATAGTGCATTGCATAAAAATTAGAATTGCCCAAAGAATTGTGTCATTCCATGCCTTGAACATCAAGAAATTACAAAAGGGCCAAACTTCATAGAATTTGCAAAATGACACATAACTTTGTTTCAACTTGCTGAATTGCCTCAAAACCATTTCTATGGACCTCCTTGATCCATGTTGCGCATGAACAAGCCAAAAAGCCAGCTGCAACATTGCCCATACCTCAAGTACAAACTTTATTGACTTTGTGCAAAAGCACCCATACCAATCACCACAGTCCACCACCCACTCTCTGCCCAACCAGAACTCTACAAGCATGCTTCAAGGATCATTTTTCATAAGACACAAAAACTGAAACCTCAGATAGCTCAGTATTCCCAAAATCACTCCAACTTGCAAATTCCTTCGAAACTCTTTGAATACTCACTCAATCTTCAAACAAATTTCACCATTCATCTCAAAATCATCCATTGAACACAAAGCAACCATTAAAACAGCCAAAAACACCCCATACATAAAACACGATTCTTGACCAGTTGAGTTGCTATCACTCAAACCAGCCACTCTCAAAGCCTTCCAAGCATCAAAGCTTCATCAAGAGGTCAAAGGGAGTAATTTTGCACAAGAGAAGGGGCCAGAAAGCTCAGTTTGAGAAAGCTCAAGCTCATGTAACTTCTTCAAACTTTTTTCCAGAATTGTTATTTTAAGTTATTAGAATGATCTTTATGCTTTGCTGATTACCATGATGTGTTTACTTTTGAGAATGGTTGAGAAATAATCTTGTATGCATGTTCTGAAAGTTTTACCATTTTTGATTTTCTCTTCGAATCTTGTGATTGAGCCATCATAAATTTGTTTTGAGGTTGGATTTGAGTTCAGGAGAGTGAGGTGAGTTGATTTGGAGCTTTAGAGCTCCAGAAATAACCTAGGGTTGAAGTTTGGGGTTTGCTCAGGGAGAGTCTGGCCGGAGAAGATGACCAGAGGTCTTCTCCGGCCACCTGAAAGTAATTAAATGCTTAATTAGGGTTAGGGCTAGGTTTAAACGTGGGCCTTTGGATTTTGTTTTCCCGCGTGTGATGGACGATTAGGATTAGTTCATTAATCTTAATTCTGGATTATTTAATTAATTAATTAGGATTAGATAAGTTTGAATTTCATCCATCAGATTGCGCGCGTAGTCAACTATAATTTCCCCAGAATCAATGTGAGCCATCATATTGGTTTACTTTTGTTTTATTTCATTTTTTATTTCATATTTTCTCATTTGTTTTGCACAATTTATTTTAAATAGCTAAAAAATCCTAAAAAATATTTTCTTCTGCATTTTGCATCCAAATAATTTTCTTCACCCAAAAATATTTTTATTTTCATTTTTTGCATTAAAAAATCATTTTTAAAATATTTTAATTAATTAATGGAAATTAATTAATTAAAATATCATTTAGGTTTCTAAAAATCCCAAAACAATTCACGTTGCATCTTACGACATTTAGAAACATTGTCATACCACCCATACAAATTTATTTTTGGTTTTAAGCAATCTTTGACAATTTTCTTGAATTTAGGGTTCATAAAATTCTTATTTTTGAACCCTAACTTCAAGAATTCTTTTCTGCCTAACCATGAATGGTATGACATTGATTCTTTTTGCATTGTTCTTCATTTGACGTGTAGTATCTAGCATACTTTTGTCATGAATTTCTTCTGCATTTTTGTTTTGATATGCATTTTTCCCCTTTAGGTACCTTAAAACCCTAGATAACTTAGAAAAATCATAACTTCCTTTAGGTTAAGAGTTAGGTCTTCTCCTTTGGGGTGTGATATCATATGGGGTTAGGGTTCCTTTGATTGCAGTTTCAATTTTTTTTATCTTGTCATTTGCTTCTGTTTTTGACTTTTGCATCTCATTTTGCATAAAAACCCTAACTTCTCATGTTCATTCACCTACACCTTGCATATGCATTCATTCAAGAACTTTCCATGAGATTCCTTGCATCCACATGACATATAAGACATCCTAGGACACATTAGACTCATGCTTGATCATTTCTTCATCCATTTTCCATGTTATGCATTCATTACATTCCATGAACTTTCATGAACTTTCATGCTTTCTACATGCTTCATTTGCATTTTCATCCTTTGTATGATCATCCATTGCACTTGACATACATTTGCATCATCTCTTTGCATCATTTGAATCATGTTTATGCTTCTGGTTTGGGTTTGCATATTTGCATTTGTTTCATTTTCATTTCATTTCATTCCTTTATGCTAACTTTTCAGGTGGTAAGTACTTTGAGTAGTGGATTTGCCTTCACTTCTCATTTCTCTTCTCATTCTCTTTTATGCATCCTTACTGAATTTTATCTTTGCTTTAGAGTTAGATTGCTCATTCATGTTCCTCCTTCACTTTATTTCTTCAAGTAACTTATCTTCTTAAGTGAAGTAAGTTAGCTTGTTTCTCCTGCTTCTCCTCCTTTCATCTGCTTCTTCCTTGGTGGCTTTTCTTGAAGATATCTTGCAAGCCTCATAAACCCTAGGAACACCCAAGCATGATAACAATTAGGGTTTTGATTAGTCCCCCTTTAGTTTTACCTTTGTGTAATCTTTGTGTCTCTCTTCTCATCTCATAATCAGAGACTAAACCTTTAAGGTTTTAAGGCTTGGTGATTAAGATTATGCCTGCATCCTTCTCTTAGGATGGAGTGTATAACTTTAATCCTAAGTGTTAAACCCTTAATGTGTTTAAATATCTTAATCAATCAATCCTAATAATCACTAATACAATAGCTTGTAACTTGGGCCTTGCATTAGGGTTTTAATTCTTCCTTAATTGGTTAAGAAGGACAAACCCTAGTGTTAATGGATAAGTCCCCCTCAAGTTGTCTTACAAACCATAAATTTCACTTCATAATCTCACCATTAACTAAACTCCACTTTAATAAAGGTTTTGTTTTGTCATAAGGTTAATCCCTAATCATGGATTAAGTTGAGGTATCTTCCTCAGCTTAAATGTTCTCATCTATTATCCTTCTATTAGGATGGTGTAATGAGTCCATTAAATCCTTGATTATGGCTTAAACTCATTACTTAACACTAAACAAAAACTCCAAAAAACATATAAATAATCACAAGTAGGTTAATGATCTTAATCCTATATCATGGTAATTAAGTTTGAGGTGTTTACTTCATACTTAAGGTATTCTCATTACCCCTAATCAGAGGGAGGATGTGATGAGTTTACTAACCATTGGTTTAGGCTTAAGCTCATTAACTTATGACAAACACAAAAAGCAATAAAAGATTGAAAACACAAAAACAAACAATAATCGTCTCCTTCGGGATTCTTTTTCTCATCATCTTCACTCACAAACGAGAACTCGCTTCTTCCTTCTAATGCAAGACAATTAGTACCTGAGCCAGACAGGTCATACGCTTGAGCATAGATAAGCAAGCAGTTCATCAGTCAATTCATCTTTCAGTCTCTTTGAGTCGAACTATGGTGTTCTGACTTCCTCGTTGCACAAGAGGATACGTAGGCATAACTTAACTGTTATCGAACAAAAGCTCTGTCTCTTTTCCCCTCTTCCAGCATTCTTTTTAAGCCTCATTCCTGAGCACTTCACTTCACCCTTTTACACTGACACTTGCATTCTTTTCCAACTTTTGTACACAGATAACACATACACTACCCCTTTAAACACAAACTTTCAAGCGTGGATCCCGTCGAGTAAGACAGATAATCTGGGTGCTAATACCTTCCCAGGTTGTAACCAACCCCCTTTCTCAGTTTCTCTGGTTTGCAACCGTCTTATCCATCTTTTCTTAGGTTTATGCAGCATTACCTTTCCTCCAGGATAAAAATGCCTAGCTGGTGAATCTTTTCACCTTCATCTTCATTCCTCCTCTCGCCGACCTTTCGCGTTTGTACCAGGATGCAAATCTTCGGGAGCGATAGTATGTATATCATCACAAGTCTCTTTACTCGTAGGCTCCATTCGTACTAAACATGGGAATAAAACCTGTCAAGTAATGCATGCATACATTCCAGAGGAGCCCCTGGCTCATGAAACGACATCTCGGGGAAAATGATTCAGCTTATATGATTTCACTCAAATGAGAATGTATAAAACACTCCTAAGTCTTGTTAACCTTTTCCACAAAATAAACACCCAAACGGGTTCACACACATGTTCCATATAGGGTCTCACTCACCACTAGACCATTACTTGACTAAGATATTTCTCCAAGCATGGAATGTCTGAGCATCGTCATCTAGTTCCTATTAAATTCCTAGTCACAACTAGGTTCTACTATAATAGGGGTAAGTGTTCCTCACTCTACTTAACTCATTTTAATTAAGCATTTTATCGTTAATCACATATTTACATCATTTCATACGATACATAAAGCAAACACGAAATATAAGGATTCACATAAAGGATAGGTCCTTCAGAGCCAAGCCCCTCACCAACACAATAGGACTTTTATGACAAAGGTCCCTCACCAAGCAATAAACCACTCTCAAGATACTTATCACGGTTAATTCCATATGTTCATGTATAACATAATGTGATAACATAAGTGAAAACACATAATAGCTTATCACATAAGAATAACACATAATAGATCATTTTAAGGGATTTCCATTGATATAAGGAACACTTCAATCGGCTACCTGAGTCAAAAGTTACGGATTTTTGAAGAAAAGAAAAAATCATTTGAAAAACTGCCAGGGGCACCCGACGATCATGATTTTGCTCGACGGTGTCCCCAACTCTTGCTGCCTCGCCCGGCGATCACAACGATGCAATTCTAATCTCAGAAAATTTCAAGATAGAGATTTTGTTCTCATCACCTCATATTTCTGCCCGGCGGTCAGGGATGCATCGCCCGACACTCAAAGTGCCGCCCAACGGTTCACACCAGAATCAGAATATAAATTATGCGATTTTAGGGTTCCATAAACCCCAAAAATCTATTCTTTCCACACCAGATCATTTCCAACACCAAACCAAGTTATATAGGTTAGATACACATGTTACCCAATTGTTCTAAGCTATTAATTTCACATTTTAACCGTTATATTCCAAGATTTATCAAATTAAAACATTTTACACAATTTCTAACCTAACTCTTAGAACATCAAATTTATAAGACAAAAGTGTCTAACTAGAACCCACCTTGAAAATGAAGAGGAGTTTGATGATCCAAGCTTTCTCTTCATAGGTTTTCTTCTTCTTTCTTTCTTTTTCCTATCTCTTCTCTTTCTCTTCTTCCCCTTCTTACTAACTTTTTTTCTTCTAATTTCCTTTTATTCCTTCTCTTAGTGTATATATATAATACTTATTATTATATAATACAATGATATAAAATATCTCTAATTGATATGTTATCGTCCAACACCAATTGCTCAATTATTAGAGTTACCAAAAATGTCTCTAATGTACCAATTAATAGAACCTCAGGGTAGAATAATATTAATCAATTAACTCTGAGTTCAACAATTGCTCGAATTATCTGAATAGATAATTCTCGAAGCATACCGGAATCCAATTGGGTCCATTTAATATTATCCAGAGCACTTAATTAAATACAGGTTATTATATTTAAGCCCAACACATAATAAACTCTTGAACAAACTAATTAAAATTATAATGAAAAAAAGAAAAATGGAGTTTCATCTTCTTCTTCCTTGTGATATCCGTGGTACACACTATTACAACACAAACTCCACCATTTCGAAGCTCCGTCAAATCAGAGTGACGGAGCTCCGAATAGATATTGTTATGAATAGGAGAACGAGAGGACCGTGAATATGGAATTAAAATTAATCGTCGATGCAATAATAGAGCGAATCGGAGTCTCAAAGTTTCGACGAAATTTTCGAACTACCTTTAAAAATATAAGAAAAACTTCACTTCTTCTTCTCTTTTACTCCTCTTGTTGTTGTATGAAGAATTTGACTAGAATAAGTTGTTTTTGATGAAGATTTGAAGGAAATAGTGAAGTTTTTGATTGAAGCTTTAATGGAGTTTTGGAGTTTGAAGTGTGTTTGTGCAGGGTTTTAGGAGGCTATCAAAGCTTGGAATTGAATGATAAATGAACTCTATTTATAGAATTTTAGGATAGATTTGAACTCAATTTTTGGATATCCGTTTTGTGATATATCTTGCATTTTTTATCATGGCCTTTGCGTGTCCAGCTGTTGCCTTGCATTTTGATGCTTCACTATATGCTTGTTGCACTTGTTGCATTTTGGTGTGATATGTTGTGCGTAAATGGATTGTGTGTACTTTCTCATGATGTAGCCAATTTTTATTTGTTCTTTTTGTAATTTTTGGTGTAATGGAAATGGGTTTATGTAATAAATAAAAATTGGTGGGCTTAAACTCTCTTGGGCTTATGAATTTTATGGTTGCTTGAAATAAAATGGATATTGTGGAAACAAAAAAAAATTGTAATTTAAAATTGGAAAATTAATATAATGTATATAAAAATTGATATTGGAAATGGACAATCGGATAATGAATTAAAAAAATGGATTTTAATGTGAAACAAAAACTCAGAATATGGATAATAATAATAATAATAAATAATGGTTTAAATGGTAATGATGGATTATCATGGATACTAAAAAAATTGTTTATGAAACGAGGATGGATTAATAACGGATATGAAATCTTGAGTTTAAGCCCACAATCAACTTGATATTTTTCCACAAGGCATCTGATGAAAGAAACTAATCCCAAGCCACTGAATAATTTGAAACCAAAACAACGACCATTAACTTTTGATTTTCTAAATCTTTTCAAATTTGTCTGAATAGATCTCTGGAAAATAAATCCACAGATGAGCCACTTGTAAACACCCCAAATTTTCCCTTTCACTTTCTCATGCCTTGGATTATGATCACACATATTGCATAGCATATCATTATATCTCACATTGCATAATTATCCTTTAGCAACTCACTGCATAACTGCATAACTAGGGTTTGTGACAAGGTGAACCCAAGAAGTGATTTGAGCAATCTCAGAGGCCTTGAAGCATGCCAGGAGGGTCCTTGAGTGTTTTATGGTTGTTTTATACCCCTAAGGTTTCTTTGAAGTCAAGAAATCTCAAGGGATTGTAGAGCTATCCAGGCAAGTTTGAAGCTCCTACACAGATGACTTGAAAATTAGGGTTTTGGGTTTGAGGCCCTTACACCCAAAATTTTTGGTCATTTTTTATTCCATTGGTCTTCATATGATATAGGGAGCTTGTGTATGAAGTTTGATGCAAAACATCAATGAGGATGTCATTTGATCAAGCTGTAACTTGTTGTGCAATAAAAGTCTGGATTAAGGCATCTGAGGCCTCATCCAAGGGTTCCAAAGGTTCATTTCCATCATTTTGAACTCCTATGGCCTTTATTTGGTCTTAGGAGAGGTTGGATGATCACAAGATTGAAGAATTTTGAGCCAAGTCAAAAGTTGCCAAAAATGGACATTACTTGAAATGCAAACTTTCCATTTTGGGAAAGATTTTCAAACGCCTCTTTCTTGATAAAAAATGCTTCAAATGAAATATTGTTAAACATGAAAGTTGTAGATTGGATCCTCCCATTTTCAAAAAGTACAAGAATTCCTCTTAATTCATCCTAGAACTCAAGATATGGCAAGTCAAAGTTGGGAAAAATCTTGTAATTTTCAAGTTTAGGCCAAAGAGGGAAATGTGCAAAAGTGAATTTCAGGCCTCTATATGACTTCTAATCCACCCAAATGCATCATGGCATGATCAAGAAACATCTCAAGATCAGGTTTGGGCTTTGAACCAAGGGATTTCATGACTTATTTCTCAAGAAATCACAAAGTTGATAAATTGCAAAACCTATGCAAACTCATGATCCAAGCCTTAAAGCTCATAACAATTGATATTAGGGCTCTCCTTGAAGCTAGCTGAAGCAGCTCAAGCCCTCAAATCAGTTCTGCCATGGCCCATACCTCAAGTACACAAAATTTGACTTTTTGGCCAATTGAACCATACCAATACCACAATGCATAGAAAATCTTCTGAATCATCTCAATTGTTTATGTAATGCCTAAGGATCATAAAAGCGAAGACACAAGAGCTCATAACGATCACATGCTCAGTTTGCACAAAAATCCCTCAAAACTTCCTCTCTTTGATTCTCCTAATCCAGCCATCAAACTTCTAAAATTCCTTCACCAATCAACCACTGAAATGGCCAGAAACATCACATATCAAAACCTCCATTTCTGCTACATTAGAACTGGACATCACAAACCAGCCACTTTCAAAGCATTCCAAGCATTCCATTAGCCTCAGGTGGTTCAAAGGAAGCCATTTGCACAAGATGGAGGCTTTGAAAGCTCGTATTTGCAGGTCACCAGCTTAGGTATACTCAAGAACTTTTTGTCTCAAAGCTTCAATTTCTTGTCATAGAATGAAAATGCATGCTCTAGGGATCACATAGATGTCTTTAGAATTGAAAATGATGAAGAAATGAGTATGTTACGTGCTTCTGAAAATTTGCCCGTATTTTTGATTTGCTTCGATTCAGCTTGTTCATGTGTTATAAATTGTTTTTGATGGTTGATTTGAGTTTGTGGGAGTATGGGGATTGTTTCTGGGTTGGTTAGAGAGCTTGTAGTGGCCTAGGGAAGAAGTTGGTTGTTTGGTCTCGCCGGAGAAGATGACCGGAGCACTGTTCCGGTCACCTGAAAGTGATTAGGGTTAAGAGTGATTAGGGTTTCCAGTTTTAATGTGGACCATTGGATCTTGATTAGATTAGAAAATGGATGATTCAGATTGATCATTAGCACTAATTTTAATTAATTAAAACAAATTATAATTAATTTACCCAGAATTAATCTGGACCTTTGGATCACGCGCATTTAATAAGTTTAAACCTGGACCCTAGGATGAGCATACCCCCATTCAAGCTGACTTGAGCCCATGGCCCTTGATCTCTCTTCCATGCAATCTGAGCCTTTCATTTTGATTACTTTTCATTTTATTTTCTTTTTATTCATTTTGTTTTCTTTTATTTATTAAAAATAATAAAACACTTTTAAAAATTCTGATTTTTTACACTTTCACTCTAATTAATTTTAAAAAACCAAAAACATTTTTATTTTCATTTTTTGCAGTAAAAATGTATTTTTAAATCATTTTATTATATTATTTAATTATATTATTTAATTAATTAAAAATACTTTTAGGTATTTAAAAATAATCAAAAAAATCATGAAGCATCCTTGAACATTATAATCAATTTACAAACTCATTTCACTCATTTATTTTAGGTTTTGATTCTATTTTGAGAATTAAACTTGAATTAGGGTTTTCAAAATCCCCTTTTTCACAACCTAACTTCTAAAATTTACTTCTGATCGATAAAATTGAGTGTGTACTTGGTTCTTTTTGCATTCTTTTACATGTTGCATCTAGTATCTAGGAAATTTAAATCATATTTTTGCATTGCATTTTCAATTTGATATGCATTTTTCTTTGAGAGGTACCCAAAACCCTAGCCTAACTTAGAAAAACCATAACTTGACTTTGGTATAGCTTCTGACCTCCATCTTTGGGGAGTGTTCTTGTATGTGTTTAAGGTTTGTTTGGTTGCAATTTCAAATTTTTCTCATGTGTTTTGCTTCTGTTTTGATCATGGACATCTCATGAATTCTAAAAACCCTAATTTGCCATGTATACTTGCATTCATCTTTGCATATCCTCATCACATGAACTTGTCATGACATCTCATGCATTTGTATGTCATCTTATACACCTTGGGTCATGTGAGAACATTGGTTAATCATTTTCACCTTCATTTTTTTCATTTCATCTTATTTCATATCTTATGCATTCATACTAACCCTTTCAGGTGCTTCAGGTAAGTTGATCATGATGTGGATGTGCATCCACATCCAACCTCTTATTCTCCTTTCATATGCATTTTTACTTGTCTTTGGAGTGAATTTGATTCACTTGTGCTTTCTCTTGCTTTTATCCCACTCTTAGGTCACTTAACTTCTTCAGGAAGTAAGTAACCTATTCTTCTATCTCCTTCCTTTTTCAACTGCTTCTCCTTCCTTGGTGGCCAATCTGAAGACTTTCTTTATGCCTCACCAACCATAGGAACTTACAAGCATGATAACTTTAGGGTTGTGAATAGTCCCCCTTAGTTTTTACCTTTTGAGTCTCCTTGAGTCTCTGCTTCTCATCTCAATAACAAAGGCTAAACAGTTAAAGTTTTGGGGCTCCATATTAGGGTTATGCTTGTATCCTTATCTTAGGATGGAGTGTTTAATTGTAATACTTAGTGTTTAACCTTTAAGTTTTTTCACCTTCTAATCAAAAACACCTAATAATTATCAAGACTTAAGCTTGTAACTTGGGCCTTATATTATGGTTACATCTCTGCCTCTGGGTTAGAGGGACTAACCCTAGTGTTTAATGGACAAGTCCCCCTCAGGTTTAGTCTTAAAAACATAAAATTCACTTCTTAATCTAACCTCTAATCAAAATCCACTTTAATAAAGGTTTGTTATATAATAATTTTAATCCCTGACCATGGATTAAGTTTAGGTATCTTCCTCATTTGAAGTGTCCTCATATATCATCTTTCTCTTAGGATGGTGTAATGAGTTCACTAATCCTTGATTAGAGATTAAACTCATTACTTAACACAAAAGAAAAATCCAAAAACACTTGATAATTACAAGTAGGTTAATGATCTTAATCCTGTATCATTAGGGTAATTAAGTTGGGATATTCATCTCACACTTAAGTAGACTCATTATCCCTAATCAGGGGTGATAGAATGAGTTTACGATCCTTGATTAAGGCTTAAGCTCATTATCTTATGCAAAACACCAAAAACAAATAAAAAACTGAAAAACACCAAAAATAAACAATAAACTTCTCCTCCAGGATTCTTTTCTCATCACACTCACTCTAAAAACGAGAACTAGCTTCTTCCGTCTAATGCAAGACAGTTAGCACTCGAGTCAGATGAGTCATACACTTGAGCATAGACAAGCAAGCAGTTCACACCAAAACACCAAGTCTCTTTGAGTCGAATTACGGTGTTCTGACTTCCTCATTGCACGATAGTATACGTAGGCATGACTTAATGGTTATCGAACAAAAGTCCCCAGGTCCCCCCCCCCCTCTTCTCTTTCTAGCTTTCTTTTTTAGCCTCAGTTTGAATTACTGTTCTTTTTGCACTGTCACTTTGTAAATCCATCTCTTTTATACACAGTTAGCACATACACTTCCCCCTTTTTAAACACAATCAGGTAAGCGTGGATCCCGTTGAGTACGACATACAATCTGGGTGCTAATACCTTCCTAGGTCGTAACCAACCCCCTTACCCAGTCTCTTTGGTTCGCAACCGTCTTATCAACTTCTTTCTAGGTTTATGCAGCGTTACCTTTCCTTCGGGATAAAAATGCCTAGCTGGCAACTCTATTCAACCTTCATCATCCGACCGTTCTCGCCGACAGTATGCGTTTGCACTGGGACGAAAGTCCGGGGAGCGACAACTTGGCGACTCTATTGGGGACTTTGCAACCAGAGCTTCTGAGTTCCTGAGAGGGTTTCTCCTAGCATTTGTTTGTTTGTGTTTACGGGGGTTTTATGTGTATACGTGTTTGTGTTTTTGCTTTATTTATCGCTTTCTGTATAACTTTATTTATCGCATTGTTTTATCGCTTTCGTTTACTGCTTTCTGCATTTCATTATTATTATTGCATCACTGTGCTGGATTTTAGTTTACCTTGGTGGGTGGGGTATTCCAGTGAGAAAGGCTCAATACAAAGGCCTAAGTGACACATAATATTAGAGGGGTTTCATATTCTTTCACATTCCATTTCGGTCTGGTGCGGGAATATGAAAACACGGTTCATACATGGGTTTCCTTTTGAGAACTTTGTGCTACGGATCTCCTGTACTGCTAGAGCTATCTGGGAAGTCTTGTAAGTATGGATGACCTTTTTATATGACCTTCTGCATCTGAGGTGAATTAGGGAAGGATTCTTTATGATTAAGGTAAGCATTGTACCCTCCGGGTTAGATGTGTTTACACTTCTCATGATAAATCCAAACCTAAGGATCCTTGTTCTAGTACATACATGTGAGAGGGCTGGGATGTTTATAGGTTTGTAGGAACCCTTGACCTCATCATACCTTGCTACTGGAGATTGTTTATGAGGTTGTACTATTTTGGACTGATTCTTTGTAACTCTGGACTGTTGACTCTTTATTTGAGTCCCCCACCCGGTTACCGATTCTCAAGCCTCCATCTGAAACTCTAGACACTCAAGGATTCTACCAAAGGACGACTGATAATCCAACACATGATCCCAAACCCTTGCATATCATCATCATGTATCATATTGCATCATTTCTAACATTTGTCTATTTTTTTTACAGGGTATCCACTTTTCTTGGTTTGGTTTTGACCGTTCTTCTGCTCAGCCTATCTGCTATAACACTTCTTTAGTTATCTCCTTTAGCACACATCTTCAGGATGGATTTAAAAAGTAAAAGCAACATCATCTATCATTTCTTCGAGTATCCCTTAGCAGGCAATAAACAGATACAAGCCCTCATTACTCCTGATCATGTACCTCTGTTCAGAGAAAGTTACAGTGGAATCTTAGGCGTAATCATGGACCTGGAAACATTGCAAAGGAGCATGATTCACACATGTCTGCAGTTTTATGACCCTCCCCTCCATTGTTTCACTTTCCCATACTTTCAGATAGGTCCGTTGCTGGAAGAGTACTCCATGTTGTTGGATATCCCCATCCGAAGAGGAATTCCTTTCAATCCTAAAATGACTCCTCCAAAGAATGAAGACATAGCTAAAGCACTACATCTGGAAGTAACCACCATTAATGAACAATGACTTCCAAAGCTGGAATCCCAGGCCTTCATTTGGATTTCTTGATTACTCAGGCTACGAAGCATGATGCAAAAGGGAATTGGGAAACTGTATGTGCTCTCCTAGATTTCAACATTTATGGTATCATTTTGTTTGCAGACGAGCCTAAGTTTGTAAGCAAAAATGCCATCCACATCTTCATGCTAAAGAACCCGGTTCCCACCTTGTTAGGATACTTTTATTACTCAGTTCATCAGAGGAATGAGAAACAGAGAGGAAGACTAGTAAGATGTTGTGCACCTCTTTTTTACAGATGGTTGGTGAAACATATGCCAAAGACGGAAGCTTTCTTAAACCCACATCAGACAAGGAGTTGGGCTAAGAGGATGATTGCCCTTACTTCAAAAGATATCAGGTGGTGTACTCAGAACACCAAGGGTCAATATATAGTAACCAACTGTGGCCAATACCCAAATGTGCATCTCATTGGAGTGAAGGGTTGCATCAACTACAATCCTTTACTTTTCAAAACAAAGTTGGGGTATGCCTTGGTACATCCACCTAGGGAGCAAGACCTAGCAAAATATTTTTATTGTGCTGTTCAAAACAACCATGCCACTGTCCGACAAGCAGCCTGGGCTTGGGACAATATACAGACTAAAGGAACCGCCATCCTGAGAAAGTGCAATAGCATAGCCTCTGCTCATTACACTGAATGGTTGCGCATTAGAGGACAGATTAATCATATGCCATTCACCCTAGAGGATGTACCAGGGCCATCAGCAGTTGAGCCCATAGCCACAGTGAGCCTGGAAGAGTTTGAAAAGCTGAAGGAAAGAAATACCTAGCTCGCCGAAGCTTTAAAGAAGACCCTTTGGGAAAGGAATGATGCTCGTTTAGACATTGAGATGTTAGAGAAGCTACGCATCGAGCATATAGCCAAGATTGAGAAGACTGAAAACATCATCAGGAAAGCCTAAGCAGGGGAACTTGTGTTGAAAAAGCATGTAAGGAGGAAAAAATTCAGAAGGCAAGAGCTGAGCATTTTTTGGAAGAGAGTCAGGGTAGATGGGTCAATATAACTGAGGCTCGTTTGATAGAAGACCAGAAGATGCAAGCCAAGATAGAGCAGTTGGAGTCCAGTGAGAGAAGAAGCCAAGAAGAACTTCTAGCCTCTCAAAAGGAAATTTCCGAGTTAAATCTCCGGGCAGGGTTAAAAAGATCCATAGAGCAAGATAAGTATCAGAAGATGATGAATGCCATTGCAACCAAAAACATTCTCATCAGGACCATCACATGGCATCCAGTTGGACCTGTGATTGATGCTCTCTTGAAGGAAGTCAGGGAAGATGCATATGGATTGGATGTCTGACTTTCTTTGTATTTGTTTTTTGTGTTGGACTCACCATGGGAGTTTTGCTTTGTTGTATTCTTGAACTTGTGGTATTTCGACTCACCATGGGAGTTTTGCTTTGTTGTATTCATGAACTGGTTGTATTTTGGAAATGCCACTTGTATTCTATGATTTATGTATTATTGGATTTCTTTCGCTCCAACATCTCCTCGAAGTGGTCTAGAAGGTCAAAACCAAGAACCAAACCGGATACCCTCAAAAGACATAAAGGCATATTGCATTGCATTCTAACCATATTCCTTTTGTTTTTGCCGGTGTTTTGTTTGTGTTTTCTCACTTTGTTGATTGTTTCAGGAAATATTGCTAGCAGAAGGGTCTTTACCGTCAACCGAGTCCACAGATATCCAACTCGACGCAACCTTCCGAGTCTACAAATGGATCAGCTACAACAGGAACTGACAGATGTGAGGACTCAAATGACAGATGTGAGGACAGTGGTGATGACTCAAATGAATCAATTTATGGCTGTGATGACTGGACTGGCCCAGGGCCAGGAAAGATTGAGGGAGTTGGTCGAGCGGCAAACCCCAGAAGATAACCACGCAGGCACTGGAGGTACTAGTAACAACGAGCGCAAGCAGTCGCGAACAACTCCGGTAGTGTTTGGAACCGACAACAATCCTGAAGCTAACATCATTGGGAATGACCAAAGGAATACTGGAGATCGTATTCTACAGGAAGATCCTCAAGATGAGCAATTTACAGTGCTAGGTGTTGGGGCAGATGAAGCTTATGACCGTCGGTTGGATGAGATATCAGAAAAGTTAAGATCATTGGAATCCCATAACTCCTTGGGATTTGATGTAATGGACATGGGCTTGGTTGAGGGGGTAAGGATTCCCCACAAATTCAAGCCCCCGTGTTTTGAGAAATACAATGGAACTTCCTGTCCTCGCACTCATTTGCAGTCCTTTTAGAGGAAGGTTGAAGGCATACACTAGGGATGAGAAGACATGGATGTTTTATTTTGAAGATAGTTTGAAATGGGCATCTAGAGAATGGTATTCACACTTATCCAGGGCCACCGTCAGAAATTGGAAAGATTTGGCTGAAGCTTTTGTGCGCCAGTATCAATACAACTTGGACATGGCACCTAACAGGACTCTCCTAATGGGAATGTATCAATCTTCGAGGGAAAGTTTTCGTGAGTACGCTCAGAGGTGGAGACAGCTGGTTGCTGATGTCCAACCTCCAATGTCAGAAAGGGAGATGGATGACATGTTCATGAATACCCTGCAAGGAACTTATATTGATAGGCTTGCTGCTTTCTCTTCTAATAGCTTTGCTGATATGGTCATAGCGGGCGAGAGAATTGAAAGTTTGTTGAAGATGGGCAAGATTTCTGATAATGGCGCCAGCTCCAGCAACACAAGGAAACCATTCTTCAGACCCCGAAGGACAGGAGAAAATAATTCAGTGGATATTGGCAGAGGTAGGCCTCAATATTTGCAAAGGTCAGTGGCTGCTGTCACCATTCCTGCTCCAGCACCTCAGCAAAAACCGTTCCCACAATAGCAACAAAGACCTTACAACAACAATAATCAACAAAAGCGTCCATTTCAACAAAGGACTTCTCAGATCAACAATGTAATCAATCCCATTATGATGCCCTATGTAGTGTTACTCCCACAACTGTTAAAACTCAACTTGATTGAACTAAGGACTTTGGCTCCACCAGATCCTCCCAACCTTCCAAGAAATTATGATGTCAATGTAAGATGCGCCTTTCACTCAAATGCTCCCGGCCATGCCACAGAAAAGTGTAGGGCCCTGCATATGAAGGTCCAAGACCTGATTGATTCCAAAGCCTTAAACTTTGCACCTCCTCTGAGTGTCACCAAAAATCCAATACCTAATCATGGTGGGCCAAGGATTAATGCTATCGAGGAAGACCAACCAGCAATTCTGATTGATCATATTGCAAGTGTTTGAACACCTCTGGCCGAGGTAAAAGCTCAGCTTTTAAAATGCCAAGTGTTACAAGGATGTTAAGCCTACTGCGAAGCTTGTAAGGTTACTACTAATGGTTGCACAAGTTTGAAGAATGGTATCAACAGTCTGATTAAGGAAGGAATCCTGCAGATAACATCAACAGTTCAAGCTTCTACAACTGCAACAGAAATCACTTCTACAAATACAGCAAAAATCATTTCAACGGAATCGGCTACAACAAAAACAAACACCAGCAGTGATATTTCAATAGTTACTATCTACTACGACCCGACAACGGTCCCTGTTCCAGAATCTCACAACAACAACTTCCAGCTACATTCTCACCAATGTTATCATCAACTAAGTCCCAGCAACACTCTCTCATCAGTTTGTCAGCTTCCTGCACTTATGCCACCTTCAGTCAGACTCCCTGTTACTATATACTACGATCCCCAGACAATCTTGACTCCTTCTTCTGCTACAATTAGTCTGGTGACCATCACGGTGCCTGGACCAATTCCTTATGATAACAATAGTGTCATGCCTTGGCATTATGGTTCAGATCTTTACTGCCATGGAAGAAAAGTCACTCTTGACTCCTCAACATCTGCACCACAGGTAGACAATGTAGGGGGAGGCGGAGGCTTCACTAGAAGCGGATGTCTCTTTGCTTCACAAATTCCCAGAACTAATGCCGAAGCGGAAGCGGCTGCCAAAGTTAAAGGTAAAAGTGTGGTGCCAGAAGAACC
The DNA here is from genome assembly GCA_963966055.1 of Lathyrus aphaca. Taxonomy (NCBI): domain Eukaryota; kingdom Viridiplantae; phylum Streptophyta; class Magnoliopsida; order Fabales; family Fabaceae; genus Lathyrus; species Lathyrus aphaca. The sequence continues at coordinate 172,555,718 of OZ014523.1, forward strand.
TGCTACAAAAGAAACTTAGAAGATGCCCTTTGATCAAGATGTAGACGAGTTTATAAGGATTATCAAAAGAAGTGACTACAAAATCATGGACCAGCTCCACCAAACACCCTCCAAGATCTCCATATTATCACTGCTTATATGTTCTGAGGATCACCGAAATGCACTACTCAAAGTCCTGCACGCAGCTTATGTGCTTGAAGAGATCATTGTTAATCAGTTGGAATCAGTAGTCGAAAATGTCAATACTAGTCATGGACTAGGTTTTACCGATGCTGATTTGACTACAGAGGGGCGTAACCACAACAAGGCATTACACATCACTCCGGAATGTAAAGGGGTTGTGCTCTCGCATGTCCTTGTTGACACTGGATCATCACTCAACGTCCTTCCAAAGCAAACCTTAGTCAAACGGGAGTATGATGGTCTAGCCCTCCATCCAAGCAATCTAGTTGTAAGAGCTTTTGATGGTTCTAAGAGATCGGTTCTCAGAGAGGTGGAGCTACCTGTGGTAATTGGCCCACAAGTTTTCCAAACTATCTTCTACGTGATGGACATACAGCCTGCCTACAGCTGTTTGTTAGGTCGACCATGGATCCATGATGCCAGCGCGGTAACGTCAACCCTTCACCAGAAGTTAAAATATGAGTGGGAAGGTCAGATTATCACTATTTGTGGAGAAGAGGATATCTTTGTCAGTCACCTGGCTACATACAAGTACATAGAAATGGATGGAGAAATCCATGAAACCATGAGCCAAGGTTTTGAAGTTTTGAATGTCAATGAAGCTACAACTAAGGTGTTTGCTGCATCCCAAGAGGAGATGATGGGTTCCTCAATTGCTTCCTACAAGCAAACTCGGAAGGTTGTTGAAGAAGGTAATGCCCAAGGCTGGGGCAAGCTGCTGAAGGTGGAAATGAAAGAAGACAAATTCGGTTTGGGTTACAGACCATCCCGACAAGTTCAAGAGGAGGCTACTGGAGGGCCAAAGTTCATAAGTGGAGGAATGTTGACCCCTGATGTTGTCAACACTCTGGAAGACGAGGCTGAAAGCGACTACAACCTGGAAAACGGGATCCGTCCAAGAATCCCGGGCCGACAAGCCCTCAACTGGTCTTCCCAGGAAATTATAAGGGTTACTGCTGCAGAGTAATTATTATTTCCTGTTTTAAGCATGCATCAAAGTCCTGCATCTTGCCCAAGATGTCGGGACTCATTTTATAATAGGGCCATATGTATTTGTGCAAATTGAATATTAATGAACAATGGACATCTTTTTGCAAACAACCTTTTTTCGCTCACGGTCTTTTCATTTTTGTTATTTTCGCACAAAGCAATAAATTGCAATGTTTTTCTAAATAAAAACTTTATTTACTTACTTTTTCTAAAACAAAATAAAATTAATCACTAAAATGAGCCAAATCTCAACCCTTGCAGATATAGCCCTCCAGATTGCACTGGCAACGACACTGTTATGACTTTGTATGACTTCGACAATCTGATTAATCAAGCAGATGAAGGGGTTGAAGAAGATTACTATTTACCTGAAGAGTTAGCCAGGTTATTGAGACAAGAGGAAAAGGTGATTGCTCCTCATCAGGAGGAGGTTGAAACTATTAATCTTGGTACCGAGGAAGTTGTGAAAGAAGTGAAGATTGGAGCCAGTCTGCAAACTCCAGTAAAAGAACAACTTATCAATATGCTGCGAGAATATGTCGATGTATTCGCTTGGTCCTACCAAGATATGCCAGGTTTGGATACAGATATTTTCATGCACATGTTGCCATTAAAAGAGGATTTCCCACCGGTCAAACAGAAGTTACGCCATACTCGCCCGGACATGGCCATGAAAATCAAAGAGGAAGTACAAAAGCAGTGGGACGCCGATTTTCTTGCTGTAACTAGTTACCCTCCGTGGGTTGCTAACATAGTACCCGTACCGAAGAAGGATGACAAGGTGCGTATGTGTGTCGATTACCGGGATCTGAACAGAGCAAGCCCAAAAGATGACTTCCCATTACCTCACATTGATGTATTAGTAGACAACACTACTCAGTTCTCGGTATTTTCCTTCATGGACGGATTTTCTAGATACAATCAGATCAAGATGTCACCTGAAGACATGGAGAAGACAACTTTCATCACACCATGGGGCACTTTCTGCTACAAAGTAATGCTGTTTGGTTTGAAGAACGCCGATGAAACATATCAACGGGCTATGGTAACATTATTCCATGACATGATCCATAAAGAAATTGAGTGCTACGTGGATGACATGATTGCCAAGTCCCTCACTGAGGAAGAACATTTGGTAAATCTTTTGAAACTTTTCAAGCGTCTGAGGAAATATCACTTAAGGTTAAACCCCAACAAGTGCACATTCATGGTACGTTCTGGTAAGCTGCTGGGGTTTATTGTGAGCGGAAGAGGAATTGAGGTTGACCCCGACAAAGTTAAAGTAATTCAGGAAATGCCTGCACCTAAGACGGAGAAAGAAGTTCGAGGGTTCTTGGGTAGATTGAACTACATTTCAAGGTTCATATCTCACCTCACTGTAACTTGCGAGCCCTTGTTCAAACTGCTAAGAAAGGAACAAACAGTCAGGTGGAACGATGATTGTCAGAAAGCTTTTGACAAGATCAAGGAGTATCTGAAAGAACCTTTAATTCTCATGCCTCAAGTTGAAGGAAGACCTCTAATAATGTAACTGACAGTATTAGATGAATCGATGGGGTGTGTGTTGGGCCAGCATGACGAGTCTGGTCGAAAAGAGTATGCAATATACTACCTAAGAAAAATGTTTACCGACTGTGAACAACGTTATTCACTGCTCGAGAAAACTTCATGTGCTTTAGCGTGGGCTGCTCGCCGACTAAGACAATATATGTTGACTCATACTACCTTGTTGATCTCAAAGATGGACCCAGTCAAATACATATCTGAGAAGCCAACACTTAGAAGAAGGGTTAGGAAAATGATTCTGACAAAATATGATATTCAGTACACCTCTCAAAAGGCCATCAAAGGCAGTGTATTGTCTGACTATCTGGCTGGGTAACCCATTGATGATTACCAGCCTATGAGATTTGATTTCCCCGATGAAGACATCATGTTCTTAAAATCAAAATATTGTGAAGAGCCTATTCACACTAAAGGGCCAGATCCAGAAGGAGCATGGACTATGATGTTCGATGGGGCAGTTAATTATAACGATTGTGGGGTTGGTGCAGTGCTTATTACACCCGAAGGAGTCCATCTGCCTTTCTCAGCAAAGCTCACCTTTGTCTGCACTAACATTGAAGCAGAGTACGAAGCTTGTATCATGGGTCTTTAGGAAGCCATTGACCTCAGGATCAAAACCTTGAATGTGTTCAGAGATTCGGCTTTGGTGATCAACCAAACTAATGGCAAGTGGTATACTCATTAAGAGCATTTGGTTCCCTATCGTGACTATACAAGGAGATTATTGACTTTCTTTACAAGAGTCAAGCTTGAATACATCCCTCGAGATGAAAATCAGTTTGCAGATGCCTTGGCCACTATTTCATCTATGATCAAAGTACATACTGCTAACTATGTACCTCGGATTTTAGTGTCCAGACTAAACCGACCGGCATACATCTTCTTTGTGGACATTGTCATTGACAACAAACCTTGGTTCCACGACATCAAATTCTTTTGGAGACTTAGACGTACCCTCCTGAGGCATCGTCTAATGATAAGAAGACATTAAGAAGGCTAGCCGGCAGTTTCTTCCTCAATATTGATGGCTCCTTATACAAGCGAAACTTCGACATGGTCTTGCTCAGATGTGTTAACAAAAAGGAAGCAGACCTACTGATGCATGAAGTACACGAGGGTTCTTTAGGTACCCATGCCGGAGGACATGCAATGGGGAAGAAATTATTGAGATCAGGTTACTATTGGATCACAATAGATGCAGATTGTTGTGCCTATGCCAGAAAATTCCATAAATGCCAGATCTACGCAGACAAAGTGCATGTGCCTCCAAATCCTTTGAATGTATTGTCTTCACCCTGGCCCTTTGCCATGTGGGGCATTGATATGATTGGAAAGATCGAACCAACTGCTTCAAATGGTCACAGATTCATCCTGGTAGCCATTGATTACTTCACCAAATGGGTCGAAGCAGCTTCGTATGCAAACGTCACCAAGCAAGTGGTAGCCTGATTTTTGAAAAAGGATATCATTTATCGATATGGAGTTCCCGAGCGAATCATTACTGATAATGGTTCAAACCATAACAACAAAATGATGACAAAACTATGCTGGGATTTCAAGATTCAACATCACAACTCTTCTCCTTACAGACCAAAGATGAATGGCGCTGTTGAGGCTGCTAACAAGAACATTAAGAAGATTGTGCAAAAGATGGTAGTCACATACAGAGACTGGCACGAAATGTTACCATTCTCCTTACATGGGTACCGAACTTCCATCAAAATATCTACCGGGGCAACGCCTTATCAGCTTGTATATGGTATATAAGTCGTTCTACCTGTTGAAGTTGAATTGCCCTCCTTGCGGGTAATAATGGATGTGAAACTAGACGAAGCAGAATGGGTCCGATCTCATTATAATCAATTGAGCCTGATTGAAGAAAAGATATTAGCAACTATTTTTCATGGTCAGTTATATCAGAAACGGATGAAAAGAGCCTTCAATCAAAAGGTGAGACCTCGGGAATATCAAGTGGGAGAGCTTGTATTGAAAAGACTCTTTCCTCCTCATACAGACCACAGGGGCAAGTGGACGCCAAACTATGAAGGTCCCTACGTGATAACTAAAGTCTTCTCAGGCGGAGCACTGATGCTCACAACCATGGATGGCGAAAATTTCCTATCTCCTATAAATTCATATGCAGTTAAAAAATACTTCGCATAAATGACCCGCTGGACATAAAAACAGAATGTAAGTCCAGGCAGAAACAGGGCATCCCGGCGAGTCAAAAACAGAATAAAAGACTCGGGAAAAAATAAGGGAAAATAAAAAAATGTGTGTACACCCGTTGAGTGGAAAAGCCACTTCGGACAACTCAGGAAAAAAATGGGTATCCCGGTGGATTGAAAACTTGAAAGGGCGATCCACGCAAAATCAGGGAACAAGCGAACAATTGCATTCTGAATTTGTCTGCATTACACTTACATAACTTGGCAAGTTTCGAAAGGACAAAGCATCGATCATAATAAACTTTCCTCAGAAAGCAAGATAAGAAGAGCGTTTGAGGCCATATAGGTCATAGCAAGAGGAAGCTCATTGGAGCGTCGACTCCAGCATTGCCAAATAGCACACTATTAATTTTCTCAATTTTACAACGATCTCCTCATTTCAGGGATTGGCTTTTTCACTGTACTTTCCTATTTAAGGCACACAAATCAATAAAGTCAAATGTTCATTCACACTTTGTTTTGTACTGTTTTGTTTTTTGTTTGCAAAATGTCCAAAATTCGTAATACAACATTTGCATGGAAGACATATAGGCCATTTTAATAAATGCTTGCAGGAAATATGCGCTCTTAAGTGAATCTAACTCTTATGATGGAATCCATTTGAGGATGCCTTAGAACGCTTATACATTTCCTCTGTTTAATAGGTTGTAGGTACTCAAGGCAGATAATCTTTTATAGCATGGGACATATCAAGCACTGTATCCCCATCCCAGTCAGTAGTCACATCCTCAGCAAGATCACTTGATGGGAGTAATCCCCGTGAAGTTAATCATTCCCCCAGGATACATCTTAGACGAAAGAATTACGACAGATTACTTCCCAGAAGTTCTCTTTTCCCCAAGCAGGACCTCGAGCAATGATTGAAATTTGTTCTTCTCCAACGAAGAAAACTGCCAACAACTTGGGGCATTCCTCACTCCTAGCTTAAGTATCCCCACAAATTTCTCCAGAAAGATCGTCCAGTGATCCTTTCTCCCCGCGGAGTTCAGATCCCGGATCGGCTCTCTCATTTGCATAATCATAGCATTTGCATCATCCTACCCAAACAAATCATAGCATTTCGTCTAATACGGAGAATTATGGCAAAAATCAAACATACATTTGCATGATCATAAGTCAGGTTCAAGCCTTTCACCTGTGGATACCCAAAATTACTCCTCCAGCAGTATACAAGAGCATCTCCCCTGCAGATAAAGCCAGAATACCTTTTGCACTCTCAATACAAATACTGGTTCATACTTGTACATAGTTCTTTTGATACTCGTCTGTGTCTTGCATATACTACTCCCTAGCAGATCAAACACTCGTTCATGTTCCTTGCTTAACCAATTGGTACCCATCCGTATCATCATCCTTAAAACACGCGTCATCGTTTGTTTTTATCGATACTCGTCCGTATCGTGGTCCTAAAGACACCAGTCCGTATCTTTAGTCTATACACACTGTCGAAACACTTATACTGTTTTATTTTAGGGCTTAAACACTCGTCCGTGTTTATCTCTTCCCACATCAAAACTATTTTCTATCCGACATTCGTCCTATGTCGTGATATTTTTCAGCAGTTGTACCCTACTAGGTGATCTTCCTTCACCTTATGATGATCGTCCCTCATCATTTATTCGATGGCCATCCCCATCGTTGATCTTTCTATCCAACATTCGTCTTATGTCGTGATATTTTTAGCAGCCATCCCCTGCCAGGTGATCGTCCTTCACCTTATGATGACCGTCCCTCATCATTTATCCGATGGTCGTCCCTATCGTTGATATTTCTATCTGGCATTCGTCCTATGTCGTGATATTTTAAGCAGCCGTACCCTGCTAGGTGATCGTCCTCCACCTTATGATGACTGTCCCTCATCATTTATCTGATGGCCGTCCTCATCGTTGATCCTTATATCCGGCATTCGTCTTATGTCGTGATATATTTCAGCAGCCGTCTCCTGCTAGGTGATCTTCCTTCACCTTATGATGACCTTCCCTCATCATTATTTCATTTATTCGTTACTCGATGGTCGTCCCTGTCATGGATTATTTATTCTTTAGCCTGACGGTCGTCCCCGTCAGTGCATTTCTCACCTTTTAACCCCTAGCAGTCGTCCTCTGCTCGATGGTCGTCCTTCATCGCTATCATTTAATGAACTTCATTCTACATCGTCTTATTTTGTGAAGAACAATTTATATCCCTTTTCTTCTTATACCAGAGAGCACAAATTTTGGACTGTCTTGGTATTCAACCACAAGTTATCTTGTTTGCCTGCTAAGCCTGGCGCTTACATCCTGCACAGCTAACTCATGCTTGAATAGGGGAAGCTATAAACACCCCAAATTTTCCCTCTCACTTTCTCATGCCTTGGCTTATTATCACACATATTGCATAGCATATCATTATATCTCACATTGCATAATTATCCTTTAGCAATTCACTGCATAGCTGCATAACTAGAATTTGTGACCAGGTGAACCCAAGAAGTGATTTGAGAAATCTCAGAGGCCTTGAAGCATGCCGGGAGGGTCCTTGAGTGTTTTATGGTTGTTTTATACCCCTAAGGTTTCTTTGAAGTCAAGAAATCTCAAGGGATTGCAGAGCTATCCAGGCAAGTTTGAAGCTCCTACACAGATGACTTGAAAATTAGGGTTTTGGGTTTGAGGCCCTTACACCCAAAATTTTTGGTCATTTTTGATTCCATTGGTCTTTATATGATATAGGGAGCTTGTGTATGAAGTTTGATGAAAAAATGCACTGAGGAAGTCATCTAATCAAGCTGTAACTTGTTGTGCAAGAAAAGTGAGGATTAGGGCATCTGAGGCCTCATCCAAGGGTTCCAAGGGTTCATTTATATCATTTTGAACTCCTATGACCTTTATTTGGTCTTAGGAGAGGTTGGATGATCACAAGATTGAATAATTTTGAGCCAAGTCAAAAGTTGCCAAAAATGGACATTACTTGAAATGCAAACTTTCCATTTTAGGAAAGATTTTCAACCTCCTCTTTCTTAATCAAAAATGTTTCAAATGAAATTTTGTTAAACATGAAAGTTGTAGATTGGATCCTCCCATTTTCAAAAAGTACAAGAACTCCTCTTGATTCATCCAAGAACTCAAGATATGGCAAGTCAAAGTTGAGAAAAATCTTGTAATTTTCAAGTTTAGGCCAAAGAGGGAAATGTGCAAAAGTGAATTTCAGGCCTCTATGTGACTTCTAATCCACTCAAATGCATCATGGAATGATCAAACAACATCTCAACATCTGATTTGGGATTTGAACCAAGGGATTTCATGACTTGTTTCTCAAGAAATCACAAAGTTGCAAAATTGCAAAACCTATGCAAACTCATGATCCAAGCCTTACAACTCATAATAATTGATCCTAGGGATCTCCTTGAAGCCAGCTGAAGCAGATCAAGCCCACAAATCAATTCTGCCATGGCCCATACCTCAAGTACACAAAATTTGACTTTTTGGCCAATTGAACCATACCAATCCCACATTGCATAGCAACTCTTCTGACTCATCTCAATTTTTTATGCAATGCCTAAGGATCATAAAAGAGAAGACACAAGAGCTCGGAACGATCACATGCTCAGTTTGCACCAAAATCTCTCTAAACTTCCTCTCTTCGATTCTCAATCCAACCATCAAACTTCAAGAATTCCTTCACCAATCAACCACACATCACTCATAGAACAAGAATCAGCCACTGAAATGGCATGATACATCACATATCAAAACCTCCATTTCTACTACATCAGAATTGGACATCCCAAACCAGCTACTTTCAAAGCATTCCAAGCATTCCATTAGCCTCAGGAGGTTCAAAGGAAGCCATTTGCATAAGAGGGAGGCTTTGAAAGCTCATATTTGCAGGTCACCAGCTCAGGTATTCTCAAGAACTTTTTGTCTCAAAGCTTCAATTTCTTGTCATAGAATGAAAATGCATGCTCTAGGGATCACATAGATATATTTAGAATTGAAAATGGTGAATAAATGAGTATGTTATGTGCTTCTGGAATTTTGCCTGTATTTTTGATTTGCTTCGAATCAGCTTGTTCATGTGTTATAAATTGTTTTTGATGGTTGATTTGAGTTTCTGGGAGTATGGGGATTGTTTATGGGTTGGTTAGAGGGCTTGTAGTGGCCTAGGGAAGAAGTTGGTTGTTTAGTCTCGCCGGAGAAGATGACCGGAGCACTATTTTGGTCACCTGAAAGTGATTAGGGTTAAGAGTGATTAGGGTTTCCAGTTTTAATGTGGACCATTGGATCTTGATTAGATTAGGAAATGGACGATTCAGATTGATCATTAGCCCTAATTTTAATTAATTAAAAAAATTATAATTAATTTACCCAGAATTAATCTGGACCCTAGGATGAGCATACCCCCAGTCAAGCTAACTTGCGCCCATGGCCCTTGATCTCTCTTCCATGCAATCTGAGCCTTTCATTTTGATTACTTTTCATTTTATTTTATTTTTATTCATTTTGTTTTCTTTTATTTATTAAAAATAGTAAAACACTTTTAAAAATTCTGATTTTTTACATTTTCACTCTAATTAATTTTAAAAAACCAAAAACATATTTTTTTTTTCATTTTTTGCATTAAAAATTTATTTTTAAATCATTTTATTGTATTATTTAATTAATTACTTCATTTTAATTAATTAAAAATACTTTTAGGTATTTAAAAATAACCAAAAAAATCATGAAGTATCCTTGAAAATTATAATCAATTTACAAACTCATTTCACTCATTTATTTTAGGTTTTGATTCTATTTTGAGAATTAAACTTGAATTAGGGTTTTCAAAATCCCTTTTTTCACAACCTAACTTCTAAAATTCACTTCTGATCAATAAAAATGAGTTTGTACTTGGTTCTTTTTGCATTCTTTTACATGTTGAATCTAGTATCTAGGACATTTAAATCATATTTTTGCATTTCATTTTCAATTTGATATGCATTTTTCTTTGAGAGGTACCCAAAACCCTAGCCTAACTTAGAAAAACCATAACTTGACTTTGGTATAGCTTCTGACCTCCATATTTGGGGAGTGTTCTTTTGTGTGTTTAGGGTTTGTTTAGTTGCAATTTCAAATTTTTATCATGTGTTTTGCTTCTGTTTTGATCATGGACATCTCATGCATTCTAAAAACCCTAACTTGCCATGTATACTTGCATTCATCTTTGCATATCCTCATCACATGAACTTGTCATGATATCCCATGCATTCGTATGTCATCTTAGACACCTTAGGTCATGTGAGAACATTGGTTGATCATTGTAACCTTAATTTGTTTCATTTCATCTTATTTCATATCTTATGCATTCATACTAACCCTTTCAGGTGCTTGAGGTAAGTTGATCAGGATGTGGATGTGCATCCACATCAAACCTCTTCTTATCCTTTCATATGCATTTTTACTTGTATTTGAAGTAAATTTGATTCACTTGTGTTTTCTCTTGCTCTTATCCCACTCTTAGGTCACTTAACTTCTTTAGGAAGTAAGTAACCTATTCTTCTATCTCCTTCCTTTTTCATCTGCTTCTCCTTCCTTGGTGGCCAATCTGAAGACTTTATTTATGCCTCACCAACCATAGGAACTACCAACAATGGTAACTTTAGAGATGTGAATAGTACCCCTTAGTTTCCACCTTTTGAGTTTCCTTGAGTCTTTGCTTCTCATCTCAATAACAAAGGCTAAACAGTTAAAATTTTGGGGCTCCGTATTAGTGTTATGCATGTATCCTTATCATAGGATGGAGTGTATAATTGTAATACTTAGTGTTAAACCTTTAAGTTGTTTTCAACTTCTAATAAAAAACACCTAATAATTATCAAGACTTAAGCTTGTAACTTGGGCCTTATATTAGGGTTACATCTCTGCCTCTAGGTCAGAGGGACTAACCCCTAGTGTTTAATGGACAAGTCCCCCTCAGGTTTAGTCTTACAAACATAAAATTCACTTCTTAATCTAACCTCTAATCAAAATCCACTTTAATAAAGGTTTGTTATATAATGATTTTAATCCCTGACCATGGATTAAGTTGAGGTATCTTCCTTATCTTAAGTGTCCTCATCTATCATCCTTCTCTTAGGATAGTGTAATGAGGTCACTAATCCCTGATTAGAGATTAAACTCATTACTTAACACTGTAAACACCCCAAATTTGCCCACACCCATTCACACCATGGCTTGTGGCCTTTTCATTTTCATAAGTTCAATCATAGCATCTCATACCACATTTTTTATTCACTGTATTGATTCAAAGTCATCTGCATCTAGGGTTTGTGATCTGAGCAATCCAAGAGCCATTTGAGCCACTCCAAAGGTCTTCAATCACTTCAAAGGGGTCCATGTATGTTCAAACATCATATTGTATCCCCACAAAGTCAAGGAAGTCAAAGAATCACAAGAACTGGGAAAGGCATGGAAGCAGAGTCAGGTTTAACTGCACAGATGACCTAAAATTAGGGTTTTGGTTTCAGAGGCCATAACTCCAAATTTTTTGGTCATTCTTGTTTCTATTGGTCTCTATATGTTATAAGGCTCATGCATATCAATTTTCATGAAGAAATTCCATGGGGAAGGCACCCAATCAAGAGTTGACTTCTTGAGCAAGTCAATGCAAAATCAGGGCATCTGAGGCCCCCAATGACCCAACCAAAGGGTGTTCTTCATCATTTTGAATGTGTATGATCTTTATTTGATCATAGAAGATGTTGGAAGTTCACAAAATTGGAGAATTTCAAGCCATTTGCAAAGTTGCCTTTTTGGGAAAATGACTTGTAATGGAAACTTGCCATTTTGGGAAACTTTTTCAACCCTTTCTTTTTGATTCAAAAAAGCTTCAAATGGGAAAACTTTGGTCATGAAAGTTGTAGAATGGATCATTCCCTTTTCAAAAAGTACAAGAACTCATTCTAATTCATTTTGGATCAAAAGTTATGGCCTTGCAAAGTTGGATAAAATCATTGAAATTTCACTTTTGCACAAAATGGAAAACTTGCAATTTCTCATGACAAGCCTTTATGTGACTTCAATGTGACCTCTAATTATCATACCAATGCAATGCATGATCTAAAAATCAGTTTGTCCCAAAGAATTTCCCATGTTTATGCCTTGTTTTTCAAGTAACCATAAGCCATTCTTCATGAAAGTGCAAAGAGGGATTTCTTGCAAATTGATTCTCAAAGGATTTGTTTGACCTCTAGCTAGTTTCAAAACTTTGCCACGACCTAATGAAGCATGCCACACCAAAAATTCAGCAAGAGTTCTCACATAAACATAGCCAAAAATCATGAGATGTAACAAGTTGTCAAGTTGCAAAAACCCTTCCAACTCATGATCCAAATGCTGCAGTCCTTTATGGATTATCCAAGGGCCATCCTTGACTCAAGCTGAGGCAGGACAAGCCTCTAGATTGCCTCTGACCCGAGCCATGCCTAGGGTACACAATATCTTGACTTTTTGCATAAAGACCCATACCAATCCCACAGTGACACACCTACTCTCTGCCCAACCAGAGCTTGATATGTGGACATCAAGCAATCCAAAACCAGACCATACACAAGCTGAATCCTCCCACATTGCAGCATCCAACAAAATCTGTCAAAACCTTTCCCTCTTCGAAACACACAACACAGCCATCAAACTTCAATAATTCCTTCACCAATCAACCAAAAATCATCCATAGAACAGATCCCACCCCTCACAATGATCTGAAACACAACATATAAGAACTTCATTTCCTGTTACACCAGAACCAAACAGTCACAACCAGCCACTCTCAAAGCATTCTAAGCTCCATTCCATCATCAGGAGGATCAAGGGAGAAGGATTGCGCAAAGCTTGAGGCCAGAAAGATCAAAATCAAAGAAGCTTCATCTCAGGTAACATGAAGAACCTTTTTCCCAGAAACTGATTTTTAAGTTCTTTTATGATGCTATGTCTTCCCCTGATCATGAATATGTGTTTAGTTTTTAAAATGGTGAGGAAACCAGCATGTATGGTATCTCTGAATATTTGCTCGTGTTTCATACTTTGCTTCGATTCAGGCTGGTGAGTGAAAATAAATGAATTTTGGGTGAGGGGTTAGGTTTAGATTGAGGAGAGGATCATTTTGGTGGAAGAAATTTCATGATTGATAACCTGTAGCAAAATCTAGGGTTTATGCTCGCCGGAGAAGATGACCGGAACCACTATTCCGGTCACCTGAAACTCATTAACCCTAATTGTGTCATTAATGAACTTTGAATGTGGACCCTTGATTCTGTGGACTTTTGTTGACTCCCGCGTGAACGTGTGGCCAGGATGTGTCATTAAAACCCTAATCCTTGTTTAATTTATTTAAATCCTGTTTAATTAATTTATAAAACAAATTAGTCAGGTTTGAATCTGGGCCTTTGGATCTGGCGCGCAGTCAACCAGTCCAAGCCCAGATCAAATCCTGGCCCTCCCCCTTGCATACTTTCATTTTCTTTTATTTTTATTTGTATTTAAATTGTTTTATCTTTCATATTTTATTTAAAATAGGAAAATACCTTTAAAAATTATGAAATTTTTTGTCAAAGTTTTTACTAATTTTTAAAACCCAAAAATATTTTTATTTTTATTTTTTGCACTGAAAATTATTTTTAAATCATTTAAATGTTTATTTTTAATTAGTTAATGGAAATTAATTAATTAAAAATGCATTTAGGTATTTAAAAATCACAAAAAAATTCACATAGCATTTAGAAACATTTAGAAACATTGTTCAACTCTCAAACCAAATTTCTTTTTTGTTCTTGATGCCTTTTGATCATTTTCATTGGATTTAATTTCATTTCAAGGCAATATTTTGTTTCAAACTTCAAAAAATCTTTTCTGCCTAACCTTTGAGAGTTGAATGATGATTCTTCTTGCATTGCACTCTTCATAGCATGTAGTTTATAGGATAAAATTGGTTGGATTTGATCTTGCATTTTCAATTTGTTTAGCATTTTTCTTGACAAAGTGCCTTAAAACCCTAGCAATCTTAGGAAATTCATAACTTTCAATAGGTTAAAAGTTGGATCCCATCCTTTGGGCAGTGAGTTTGTATAGGTTTAGGATATCTTTGATTTCATTTTCAAATTTTTATCATGTCATTTGCTTCTGGTTTTGGATTTTTGCTTTGCATGATGCATGTAACCCTAATTTGTGCCTTCCTTTGCACCCATTTCTCATTTGCTTGAATCCATTGACTTGCCATGACATTTTGTGCATCCACATGATTCATGATACATCTTAGGACATATTAGAATCATGTTTGATCATTGCATCTTTCATTTTCCATGTTATATGTCCATTACATGTCATAACTTTTCATGTACATTCATGTTTCAATGCATGCTTCATTTGCATTCTCATGCTTGTATGATCATTCTCATGCCTTGTCTCATGTTTGTATCATCTCTTAGAATCATTAACATCATACTTATGCTTCTGGTTTTGGTTTGTATCATGTCATTTCATCTCATTTGCATTGCTTCTCATTTCTTTTGCTAACCTTTTCAGGTGGTGAGTAATTTGAGAAGTGAATTTGCCTTCACTTCTCACAATCTCTTCTCATCTCTCTTGCATCTTTGCTGCATTTTGTATGTGTATTAGAGTGAGCTTGATCATTCATGTTCATCTTACCTTCTTCCTTCAAGCAACTTGTCTTCTTAAGTGAAGCAAGATGTTTTGCTTCTCTTTGCTTCTGGCTCCTTTCATCTGCTTCCTTCCTGGTGGTTTCTCTAAAGATCTTTCTCTCTTAAGCCTCATAAACCCTAGGATCTCCAAGCATGATAACAATTAGGGTTTGATTAGTCCCCCATTTAGCTTTTACCTTTGTGTCATCTTTGAGTCTTCTCTTCTCCTCTCAATAATCAAGGACTAAACCCTAAAAGTTTTAAGGCTTTGTGATTAAGCTTATGCCTGCATCCTTCTATTAGGATGGAATGTATAACTTTAATCCTAAGTGTCAAACCCTTAATGTGTTTAAATCCTTTAATCAATTCACCTAATAATCATCAAGACATCAAGCTTGTAACTTGGGCCTTGCATTAGGGTTCTAATTCTTCCTTAATTGGCTAAGAAGGACTAACCCTAGTGTTAATGGACAAGTCCCCCTCAAGTTGTCTGACAAATCATAAAAAATCACTTCTTCATCTTACCATTAACTAAAATCCACTTTAATAAAGGCTTTGTTTTGTCATGAGGTTAATCCCTAGTCATGGATTAAGTTGAGGAGTCTTTCTCAGCTTAAATGTTCTCATCTATTATTCTTCTATTAGGATGGTGTAATGAGTCCATTAAATCCTTGATTATTTCTTAAACTCATTACTTAACACTAAACAAAAAACTCCAAAAAAAAACATATAAATAATCACAAGTAGGTTAATGATCTTAATCCTACATCAGGGTGATTAAGTGTGAGATGCTGACTTCACACTTAAGGTATTCTCATTATCCCTAATCAGAGGGAGGATGTGATGAGTCTACTAACCCATTGGTTTAGGCTTAAGCTCATTTTCTTATGACAAACTTCAAAAATCAATAAAATATTGAAAACACAAAAACAAACAATAATCGTCTCCTCCGGGATTCTTTTCTCATCTCATTCACTCACAAACGAGAACTCGCTTCTTCCGTCTGATGCAAGTCAGTTAGCACCTGAGCCAGACAGGTCATACACTTGAGCATAGACAAGCAAGCAGTTCACAAGTCAATTTATCTTTCAGTCTCTTTGGGTCGAACTACGGTGTTCTGACTTCCTCATTGCACGAGAGGATACGTAGGCATAACTTAACAGTTATCGAACAAAAGTCTCTGTCTATTCCCCCTTTTTCCAGCATTATTCTTTAAGCCTCATGGTCTTGAGCATTTCATTCTTGTTCTTACACTGACACTTTACTTATACACTTCATACTTCTTTTACACTGACACTTGCATTCTTTCCAGCTTTGACACACAGATAAGCACTGACACTACCCCTTTAAAACACAAATCTTTTAAGTGTGGATCTCGTCGAGTACGACGGACAATCTGGGTGCTAATACCTTCCCAGTTTGTAACCAACCCCCTTTCTCAATTTCTCTGGTTCACAACCGTCTTATCCATATCTTTCTAGGTTTATGCAACATTACCTTTCCTACGGGATAAAAATGCCTAGCTGGCGACTCTATCCATTTCCTTTCTCCTTTCGCAGACCGTTCGCGTCTGTACCCCTTCTGACCAGGTGTCATTTGGTGGGAGCGACAGCTTGGCGACTCTGTTGGGGACCCTTACACTGCAACCAGGGCTTCTGGTTCTTTTTTTGGGTTTCTCCTAGCGCTTGTTTGATTTGTGTTTACTGGGGTGTTATGTGCTAATTGTGTTTATATAGTTGCTTTATTTATTGCTTTATGTACAGTTATTTATTGCTTTCTTTACAGCTTTACATATCATACTGTCATACTGTCGTCTGGCTGGATCTGGTTTTTTGTTTTGGTGGGTGGGGTTTCATTGAGAGATAAGGTCCTATACCTGGGACCTGAGTGACGCCTAGGCTAGAGTGGTTCATGTTCTTTCCCATTCCATTTCGGTCTGGTGCGGGAATATGAAACACGGTTCAGATGTGGGTTTCTTCTTGAGAACTCTGTGCTACAGATCTCCTATAGTGCTAGGGCTATCTGGGAAGCCTGCTAAGTCTGGATGACCTTTATTATTGACCTTCAGAAACTGAGGTGAATTAGAGGAGGATCTTTTATGGTTATTGTAAACACTATACCTCTGGGTTAGAAGTGTTTACACTTCTCATAACTGATCCAAGTCTGAGGATCCTTGTTTTAGAAAACCACCTGTGAGGGGGATGGGCTATTTACAGGTTTGCAGGAACCCTTGGCCACATCATAACCTGATACTTGTTTTGTTTAAGAATGCTTCACTTTGGACAGTTCTTGTGATTTAACCCAAGACATGTGACTCTTTATTTGAGTCCCCCACCTTGGTTACTGGATTTCTGAACCTCCATCTGAACTTCTTGAACATACATGGACTTATATCAAGACAGTTAATCAGATCCAGCTTGATCACAAACCCTTGCATATCATTTGCATACTCATCATTGCATCATTTTAACATTTGTTTATTTGTTTTTCAGGGTATCCACATTACATTTGGCTTGGTTTTGACCCCTTTATATACATAGACCCCTACTCATCAGTTATCTGCTTCAGCTATCTTCATCAATTGCCTACTTCAGCTATCTTTATCAGTTGCCTGCTTCAGCTACTTTCATCACCAGCCTCAGCCTATCAGGGGCCCATTTCCAATATCAGTCTTCATCATCAGCACTTGTCTTCAGCTCTTCATCAGCAGTCATGGCACCCAAAAAGAGCAACATTTCATACCATTTCTTTGAGCCTGTACTGACTGGCATCAGGCAGGTCCAGACACTTATCACTCCAGACCACATCCCATTATTCAGAGAGCATTATGGAGGCATCCTTGATATGGTTATGGACCTAGACCCTTCTTAGAGGAGTTTGATCCACACCTGCCTACAGTTCTATGACCCTCCTTTGAGATGCTTCACTTTCCAGAACTTTCAGTTAGGACCTCTGCTGGAGGAATTCTCATCATTGATTGGGGTACCTGTCAGGGGTGGTGTCCCCTTCAACCCAGAGATGATTCCCCCCAGCAATGGAGAAGTGGCAAAGGCACTGTGCCTGGAGCCTATATTGATTGAACAAAATATGACCACAAAGGCTGGAATCCCTGGTTTGCACTTAGACTTTCTGACTTCTCAGGCTATCCTGAAAGCCTCCTTGGGATAATGGAAGGCAGTTTGTGTATTGTTATCCCTCAGTATATATGGGGTTATACTATTTGCAGATGAGCCCAAGTTTATCAGCAAGAATGCCATTCATCTTTTCCTCCTGAGGAACCCAGTACCCATATTGCTGGGGGATTTCTATTATTCTGTTCACCAAAGAAATGAGAAGCAAAGAGGAAAATTGGTGAGGTGCTGTGCTCCTCTATATCACACCTGGCTGCTCAAACACTTACCCAGGACTGATGCCTTCCTGAATCCCCACCAACAGAAGAATTGGGCTAAGAGACTCATTGCTCTGACTTCAGATGACATCAGATGGTGCACCCAGAGCACCAAGGGCAGAGACATAATCACTAGCTGTGGGCAGTACCCCAATGTACCTTTAGTAGGAGTGAAGGGTTGCATCAACTACAATCCTTTGCTGTTTAAGAGACAACTGGGCTATGCTTTGGTTCACCCTCCTAGAGTGCAAGACTTGGCTGAAACCCTGTATTGTGAGATAAAACCTAATCTAGCTGTTGTCAGACAAGCATCCTGGGCTTGGGACAACATCCAAACCAAAGGGATGGCCATTCTTGGGAGATGCAATAATGTGGCTTCAGCTCAGTACTATGAATGGTCTCATGCTAGGGCTCAGGTTTCTGGGATGCCCTTCACTATTGAAGATGCACCTGGACCATCCACAGTACCACCTCCAGCCACTGTCAGCCTGGAAGAATTTGAGAAGCTGAAGGAGAGGAATGAGAATCTGTCTCAAGCTCTGAAGAAGACCCTCTGGGAGAGGAGTGATGGTCGTCTAGACATTGAGAGGTTGGAGAAGCTTAAAGTGGAGCATCTGGCCAGGATTAAGAAAGCAGAGGATTACATCAAGAAATCAAGAGCTGGAGAGCAAATATTGAAGAATTCCTGTAAAGAGGCCCAGTTTCAGAAGGCTAGGACTGATCTCTATCTAGAGGAAAGTCAAGCTAGGTGGGTCAGGATCACTGAAGCTCGCACTCAGGAAGATAAGAGAACTCAAGCCAGGATTGAGCAGTTAGAGGCCAATGAGAGGAAGCAACAGGAAGCTTTGCTGGCAGCCCAGAAGGAGATTTCAGAATTGAAGCTTAGGGCTGGTGTGAAGAGGTCAAAGGACCAAGACAGGAACAAAAAGCTGACCACTGCTATTGCCACCAGAAACCTTCTTATCAGGAACATCACAAAGCATCCGGCTGGTCCTGTCACTGAAGCACTTTTGAAGGAGGTTAAGGAGGATGAATTTGGATTAGATGTTTGACTACTTTGCTTGTTGTTATTTCCATTTGATGTACTTTTCTTTTATGTTGTATTTTGACCCTTCAAGGGCATATGTTGTAAAAGACAAACTATGTATGATCCACTGTTTGTAATATATTTGTCAGTTTGTTTCATTGAGTTTCTTTTCTCAAGCAACATCAAAACATCTTCCTCAGGGTCTGGAAAGGTCAAAACCAAGAGCCAAGCCGGATACCTTGGAAGATAAATAAGCATACTGCATTGCATACTGACTGTTATTTTGTTTTGTAGGTTTACTTTATTTTGTTTCTAACTCTGTTGTGGTTCAGGAATTATTGCTCGACGTCGGGTGTTCCCTCTCAACCGTCCGCACCGGTATCCTACTCGCAACAATCTTCCTGGTATCCAAATGGATCAAGTACAGCAAGATCTGACAGAAGTCAGAACTCAGATGGCTAATGAAAGGCTGGAAATGAGAAACCAAATGACCCAATTCATGGAAGTAATGAATGGCTTGGCCCAAAGTCAAGAAAGGTTGAGGGCATTGGTAGAAAGGCAAAACCCGGAAGAACCCCATCTGGGAACTGGAGGAACAAGTAACAATGAGAGGGGTCAGCCTCATGTTAATCCACCAGTATATGGGCCTCATCTACATCCGGAAGTCAACATCCCGGGTAACGTGCAAGGAAATACTACTGGGGGAAGGATCTTACAGGAAGACCCCCAAGAAGAGCAGTTTACTGTAATGGGAGCTGGGGATGAAGTTTTTGATAGGAGGTTTGATGAAATTGCTGAGAAGTTGAGATCTCTGGAGTCTCAAAATTCCCTAGGCTTCGATGTAATGGATATGGGGTTAGTGGATGGGGTAAGGATTCCTCACAAGTTTAAGCCCCCGTGCTTCGAGAAGTACAATGGAATTTCCTGTCCACGAACTCACTTACAATCCTTTCTGGGAAGACTTAAGGCATACACCATGGATGAAAAACTGTGGATGTTTTACTTTGAAGTCAGTTTGACCGGGGCTTCCAGAGAGTGGTACTCCCACTTGACCAGAGCTACTATTAGATGCTGGAAGGACCTAGCTGAAGCCTTCATCAGACAGTACCAATACAATCTAGACATGGCCGACATGTTTATGAACACTCTGCAAGGAACATATATTGATAGACTAGCTGCCTTTTCTTCCACCAGCTTCGCTGACGTAGTCGTAGCTGGAGAAAGAATTGAAAGCCTTTTGAAAATGGGTAAGATTTCTGATAATGGTGCAAGTTCGTCAAGTAATCCCAGAAAGCCTTTTGTGGGACCTAGAAGAACCGGTGAGACAAATTCCATTCATGCCAGCAGGGGCAGACCTCAGTATGTCCACAGATCGGTAGCAGCTGTCACCATTCCAGCTCCGATTCCTCAGCAACCAACATATCAACAACCACAACAACCACACCATCAACAACAAGTTCAGTATCCACCACCGAGGACCTACAACAACAACAACAACAATCAACAACAAAGACCTTTTCAGCAAAGACCGTCACAGGAAAATAGGGTGATTGACCCTATCCCTATGCCTTATGCTGCCTTGTTGCCGCAACTCCTGAAACTCAACTTGGTTGAATTAAGGACATTGGCACCACAAGATCCCTCTAATCTCCCAAGAAATTACGATGTGAACGCCAGATGCGCTTTCCACTCCAATGCACCTGGCCACAACACGGAAAAATGCAGGGCTTTACAAATGAAAGTACAAGATCTGGTGGATTCTAAAGCCCTCAACTTTGCACCCCCTCCAAGTGTCACCAAGAATCCCATGCCCAATCATGGAGGACCAAGAATTAATGCCATTGAGGAAGACAAGCCATCTTTCTTAATCACCAGTGTTAGACAGATTCGGACACCACTGGTCGAAATTAAAGCTCAGCTCCTAGAATGCCAGATGTTCCCCGGGTGTGAGCTCGGTTGTGGTTATTGCAACATTTCGGTCAACGGGTGTGATAATTTGAGAAGCGGCATAGATGGTCTTATCAAAAGTGGTATACTTCAGATCTCAACAACAGCGCCTACAAATCCAGCAATTCCTTTGACAACCATTCCTGATTCTTCTACAACAGCAGCAACAATCATTCCAACCGATTAATCAATATCATCAACAATGGCTTCATCTATCACCTCAACAAATCATATGTCAACAACCATTTCTTCTACAACATCAGCATCCATTTATTCAGCAGAATCTTCTACAACGCCAACAGAAACTAATGAAGATATCTCAGCGGTCACCATCTACTATGATCCAACAAATGTTCCTCCAAACAACAACTTTCAGCAACAAACAGTGGCACCTCCTGCCAGATCACCGATCACCATTTACTACGATCCGCATACCATTTCAGTACCCTCCTCTGCTGCAGTCAGTCCAGTTACCATCACGGTACCTGGACCAGTTCCATATGAAAGCAGTAATGCCATACCTTGGCATTATGGCTCTGATCTCTACTGCAACGGGGAGAAAATCACCTTGGATTCTTCAACCTCTTCTCCACAGATTGATAATGTTGGGGGAGGCGGAGGCTTCACCAGAAGCGGACGCCTTTTTGCCTCACAATTGCAAAGACCCAATGCTGAAGCCGAAGCTGCTGCAAAAGCAAAGGGGAAGAGTGTGATACATGAAGAACCAATCATCAAAGAAACTCAGAAGACATCTTTTGAACAAGATGTAGACGAGTTTATGAGAATTATAAAGAGAAGTGATTACAAGGTGGTGGATCAGCTTCACCAAACTCCCTCAAAGATCTCCATATTATCCTTGCTGATGTGTTCTGAATCTCACAGGAATGCATTATTGAAGGTCTTGCACGCGGCATACGTGCCAGAAGAGATCACTGTTAATCAGCTAGAAACTGTGGTGGCAAATGTCAACACCAGTCATGGACTGGGCTTTACCAATGCTGATTTAACAACTGAGGGGCGTAACCACAACAAGGCTTTACACATCACTCTAGAATGCAAGGGTGCTGTTCTATCTCATGTACTGGTGGACACTGGGTCTTCGCTCAATGTTCTACCAAAGAAAGCCTTAGTGAAGCTGGAGTATGATGGCTTGGCACTGCGTCCAAGTAATTTGGTGGTGAGAGCATTTGATGGCTCTAAAAGATCAGTGCTTGGGGAGATTGATCTGCCTGTGATGATTGGCCCGCAGACTTTTAAAATTACCTT
The DNA here is from genome assembly GCA_963966055.1 of Lathyrus aphaca. Taxonomy (NCBI): domain Eukaryota; kingdom Viridiplantae; phylum Streptophyta; class Magnoliopsida; order Fabales; family Fabaceae; genus Lathyrus; species Lathyrus aphaca. The sequence goes on from OZ014523.1 coordinate 172,577,962, forward strand.
CTATGTGATGGACATTTAGCCGGCCTACAGCTGTTTGTTGGGTAGACCTTGGATCCATGCCGTTGGCGCTGTTACGTCTACCCTTCACCAGAAGCTGAAATTTGAGTGGGAAGGCCAAATCATCACCATCTGTGGGGAAGAAGACATCTTTGTTAGACATTTGGCTACGTATAAGTACATAGAAATGGATGGAGAAATCCATGAAACCATGAGCCAGGGGTTTGAGGCCCTGAACATTAATGAAGCATCTGCTGTACTGGGAACTTCCATGACGTCTTATCAGCAAGCCAGGAAGGTTGTTGAAGAGGGTACTGCCCAAGGCTGGGGCAAACTGCTGCCCGTGGAGAAGAAGGAGGACAAATTTGGGTTGGGTTACAGACCAACTCAACAAGATCAATCAGAGGCTGCCAAGAAGCCCAGTTTTGTCAGCGGGGGAATGCTCACCCCGGGTGCAGTGAACAACTTGGAAGACGAGGATGAAAACGACCGCAACCTGGAGAGCTGGATACGTCCAAGGATCCCAGGGAGCCAAGTCCATAACTGGTCTTCCCAGGAAATTATAAGGGTTACTCCTGCAGAGTAATTATTATTTCCTGTATTTTTAAGCATGCATCAAGTCTTGCATCTTGCCCAAGATGACAAGACTCATTTTGTAATCGGGCCATCTTGTAATTTTTATGCAAACAGATCAATCAATGAATATCAGACATCTTTTGCAAATGAGTCTTTTCCTTTTTCGCTCACTGTTTTTCATTTTTCTTTTTGTACAAAAGTAAAATGGCAATGTTTTCCAAAATGACAACTTCATTTCACTTTTTTCTAAACAAGATTAAAATTGATCACTAAAACGAACAATCTAAACCCTTGCAGAGAGTGCCTTTCAGACTGCACCGACAACAGCACAACTATGACTTCGTATGACTTTGACAATCCAGTCAATGAAGCTGATGAAGGGGTTGAAGAAGATTATGAGCTTCCTGAAGAGTTAGCCAGGTTGTTAAGGCAAGAGGAGAAGGTTATCACTCCTCATCAGGAGGAGGTCGAAAAGGTTAATCTTGGTACAGAAGAAGATGTGAAAGAGGTTAAGATCGGGGCCTGCCTACAAGATTCAGTAAAGGAACACCTGATTGATATGCTTCGGGAATATGTAGATGTCTTTGCTTGGTCTTATCAGGATATGCCAGGGTTGGACACCAACATTGTCATGCACAAGCTGCCTTTGAAGGAAGATTGCCCACCTATGAAACAGAAACTGCGCCGTACTCGCCCAGATATGGCAATGAAGATTAAAGAAGAGGTACAAAAGCAGTGGGATGCCGGGTTCCTTGCTGTGACTAGCTATCCGCCGTGGGTTGCTAATATTGTACCTGTGCCTAAGAAAGATGGCAAGGTGAGGATGTGTGTGGATTACCGGGATCTGAACAGAGCCAACCCAAAAGATGATTTCCCTTTACCTCACATTGATGTATTGGTGAATAATACGGCTCAGTTCTCGGTATTCTCCTTCATGGACGGATTTTCAGGATACAATTAGATCAAGATGTCACCAGAAGACATGGAGAAGACAACCTTCATCACACCCTGGGGCACGTTCTGTTACAAGGTGATGCCATTCGGACTAAAGAATGCTGGTGCTACATATCAACGGGCTATGGTAACATTATTCCATGACATGATCCATAAAGAAATTGAATGTTATGTGGATGACATGATTGCCAAGTCTCTCACGGAAGAAGACCACCTGGTAAATCTGCTGAAGTTATTCAAGCGTTTGAGGAAGTACCAACTGAAGTTAAACCCCAACAAGTGCACATTCGGGGTACGGTCTGGTAAGCTGCTGGGATTTATTGTAAGTGAGAAAGGGATTGAAGTTGACCCTGATAAAGTTAAAGCCATTCAATAAATGCCTGCACCAAAGTCTGAAAAAGAAGTTCGAGGGTTTCTAGGAAGATTGAACTACATTTCAAGGTTCATATCTCACCTTACGGCAACATGTGAGCCTTTGTTCAAGCTGTTAAGAAAAGAACAAACGGTCAGGTGGAACGAAGACTGCCAAAGGGCTTTTGACAAAATCAAGGAATACTTACAAGAGCCTCATATCCTTATGCCTCCAGTTGAAGGAAGACCTCTAATCATGTACTTGACAGTATTAGAAGAGTCAATGGGGTGTGTGTTGGGCCAGCATGACGAGTCTGGTCGAAAAGAGTATGCAATATACTACCTAAGCAAAACGTTTACCGACTGTGAACAACGTTATTCACTGCTCGAGAAAACTTGCTGTGCTTTAGCGTGGGCTGCACGCCGACTAAGGCAGTATATGTTGACCCACACTACCTTGTTGATTTAAAAAATGGATCCAGTTAAGTACATTTTTGAGAAGCCAGCACTTACCGGACGGGTTGCAAGATGGCAAATGATCCTCACAGAATATGACATTCAGTACACATCTCAAAAAGCCATCAAGGGCAGTGTATTGTCTGATTATCTTGCTGAGCAACCTATTGATGATTACCAGCCTATGAGATTTGACTTCCCTGATGAAGACATCATGTTCATAAAAGCAAAAGATCATGAAGAGCCTGTTCACACTGAAGGGCCTGACCCAGAGGAAGAATGGACTATGATGTTTGATGGGGCTGTTAATATGAATGGTCGTGGTGTTGGTGCAGTGCTCATTACACCTAAGGGGGTTCACATGCCTTTCTCGGAAAAGCTCACCTTTAACTGCACTAACAACGAAGCTGAATACGAAGCTTGTATTATGGGTCTTGAGGAAGCCATTGACCTCAGGATCAAGACTTTAATTGTGTTCGGAGATTCAGCTCTGGTAGTTAATCAAACCAATGGCAAATGGTGCACCCACCAGGATCATCTGATACCTTACAGGGATTATACAAGGAGGTTATTGACTTTCTTTACAACGGTCAAGCTTGAGTATATCCCTCGAGACGAGAATCAATTTGCAGATGCTCTGGCTACCATTTCATCCATGACCAAAGTTCAAGCTGCCAACTTTGTGCCTCGGATATCAGTATCCAGACTTGACAGACCAGCATATGTGTTCTCAGCAGATGTTGTTAAAGATGATAAGCCTTGGTTACATGATATCAAATGCTTCTTGGAGGATCAAACATACCCACCTGGGGCATCTTCCAATGATAAGAAGACATTAAGAAGGCTAGCTGGTAGTTTCTTCCTGAATACTGACGGTTCCCTGTACAAGAGAAACTTTGATATGGTACTTATCAGATGCGTTGATAAGACAGAAGCAGACCTGTTAATGCACGAGGTGCACGAAGGATCCTTTGGTACCCATGCTGGAGGGCATGCAATGGCTAAAAAGTTGCTAAGATCAGGCTACTACTGGATCACAATGGATGCCGACTGTTGTGCCTATGCCAGAAAATGCCATAAGTGCCAGATTTATGCGGATAAAGTGCATGTGCCTCTGAATCCTTTGAATGTGATATCTTCACCCTGGCCATTTGCCATGTGGGGCATTGATATGATTGGAAAGATCGAACCGACTGCTTCAAACGGCCACAGGTTCATCCTGGTTGCCATTGACTATTTCACCAAGTGGGTTGAAGCAGCTTCTTATGCAAATGTTACCAGGCAAGTGGTAGCTCGATTTTTGAAGAGAGATATCGTCTGTCGGTATGGAGTGCCCGAGCAAATCATTACTGATAATGGTTCTAACTTGAACAACAAAATGATGGCAGAACTATGCCGGGACTTCAAGATCCAACACCACAATTCTTCTCCCTACAGGCCAAAGATGAATGGCGCTGTTGAGGCAGCTAATAAGAATATCAAGAAGATTGTGCAAAAGATGGTAGTTACCTACAAAGACTGGCATGAAATGCTACCATTTGCCTTGCATGGGTACCGTACGTCAATCAGAACATCCACTGGGGCAACACCGTATCAACTTGTGTATGGTATGGAAGCAGTCCTACCTGTTGAAGTTGAATTACCCTCTTTGCGGGTATTAATGGATGTTAAGTTGAATGAGGCAGAATGGGTCCGATCCCGATACGAACAACTGAGTCTGATTGAAGAGAAAAGATTAGCTGCAATCTGTCATGGGCAGTTGTATCAGAAAATAATGAAGAAAGCCTTCGATCAGAAAGTCAGGCTCCGAGAGTACCAAGTAGGGGATCTTGTGCTGAAAAGACTCCTCCCTCCTCATACAGACCACAGGGGCAAGTGGACTCCGAACTATGAAGGGCCATTCGTAGTAAAGAAAGTTTTCTCTGGTGGAGCACTGATGCTCAGCACTATGGATGGTGAAGATTTCCCGTCCCCTGTGAATTCAGATGCCGTTAAAAAATACTTCGCATAAAAATGACCCGCTGGACATAAAAACAGAATGTAAGTCCAGGCAAAAATAGGGCATCCCGGCGAGTCAAAAACAGAATGAAAGACTCGGGCAAAAATAAGGGAAAATAAACGAAAAAATGTACACCCGCTGAGTTGAAAAGCCGCATTGGACAACTCAGGCAAAAAATGGGTATCCCGGTGGATTGAAAACCCGAAAGGGCGATCCACGCAAAATAAGGGAATAAGCGAACAATTGCATTCTGAATTCATCTGTATCACTCACAACTTGGTAAGCCTCGAAAGGTTCAAGCGCGCCGGTCAGAATCAGCCTTCTTCAGAAAGCAAGACGAGAAGAACATCAAATGTCATACGAGTCATCAACATTGCCAATACCTTTTATTTCTCAATTTGTAACAATCTCCTCATTTTAGGGGATTTGTTTCTTTGACTGTATCTTGCCAATTCAGGGCACACGAATTATAAAATCAGATTTTTAGTCATGTTTCGTCTCGTACATTTTATTTTCATTTGCAAGAATGTCCGGTGTCTTTAAGATACTGATTGGATAAATACAGATGTTTCTCTTAAAATACGTGCTTGCAGGAAATATACTCACTCCCGGGAGTGCCTAAACTCTTATGATTCAATCTGGTAAAGGATACCTCGGGATTGCTTGTGCGTTTCTTTAACTTTTCAGGATTGCAGGTATTCAAAGCACAGCATGGGGCATGAAAGTTTCCTCCCAGCAAGCTGGCAAATCATTATCTACTCAGCCTTAGCATCGGAGGTGCCTTCTCCCCAGCTGAGTTGCCATTTATTATTTCCTCCTTAGCCAAGTGCAAAAGCCAGGGAGCCATCTCCCCACAGAGTTTCAGCCTCCATCCAGAAGAGCAACGCCTGGAGAAATCACAACAGAGTGAGGGAAGCTTCCACAAACCCCCAGCTGGGTCCCTCATCACCAAGACAGGTCTATCAGTGACCTACCTCCCCACGCAGAGTCATACATGACAGATCTACCAATGATCTCACCCCCAGCTGGAGAAATCCACTTCAAGCAGATCAGCCAGAGATCTCCACGACAACGGGATCCGAATCCAGGATCAGTATTCCCTGCATAAATCATAGCATTCACATCATATTCTCCCCGCAGAGCGTAGCATTCCGTCTAATACGGAGCATTACGACAAAAATCAAACATATTGCATAATCATAAGCCATGGTCTGAATCAGACACTAGCGAATACTGGCAATCCGTCAGCGATATACAGAAAATTCCCCGGATTCCCCGGCAGAGAGCCAAGGCACTTTCCCTAGAAATGCAGATACTTCCTAACACCCGTCCGTGTCATATCCCCAGTAGAAAGCCAAAGCGTCCTCTTTGCACTCACAGATACATATCTATACAAATTCCCTGACACCCGCCTGTGTCACCCTCCCCAACACAGATACCTGAAACATTTCGTAAACCATACACTTGTTTATATTACACTATTCTCTTTTGACACTCATTCGCGTCACTCTCACCAGCAAGTTTAAACACTGCTGTACACCACTCATACTTATTACTCCTGTTTCACTCATACAGATACTCGTTCGTATCTTGTATACACCACTTATACCTCCTCAGATTCGACACTCATCTGTGTTCTTTGTTAACCAGTTGATACTCGTCTGTATCATCATCTTCGAACATGCGTCAGCGTTTGTTTCTACTGATACTCGTCCGTATCATGGTCTTAAGGATGCTCGTTCGCATCTTTAATCCATACACAATTCCAAACACTTGTGTCTTCTTGAATTTAGACACTCGTCTGTGTCTACTATTCCCCAGAAGAGTCCCCGCAGAACCAATACTCGTCCATGTTCTTTGTTAACCAGTTGGTACTCGTCCATATCATCATCTCTGAACATGTGTCATCTTTTGTTTCTACCTGATACCCGTCCGCTTATACTTCTCTTTTCTTGGATGTAGACACTCGTCCGTGTTTACTTGTCCCAGCAAATCCCGGTGAACTATTTCTCTTCTATCTGACATTCGTCCTATGTCATGATACTTTCGGCAGCCGTACCCTGCCGGGTGATCGTCCTTCACCTTTGGATGATCGTCCCTCATCATTTCCCCAGCGGAGTCTCCATTATCGGAACCCTTTTGTATCCGGCATTCGTCCTATGTCGTGATATTTAGCAGCCGTACCCTGCTATGTGATCGTCCTTCACCTCTTGATGATCGTCCTTCATCATGCTTGTCCGATGGCCATCCCCATCGTCGACCTTTTTCTATCCGGCATCCGTCCTATGTCGTGATACGTTTTAGCAGCCGTACCCTGCTAGGTGATCGTCCTTCACCTCTTTATGATCGTCCTTCATCATGCTTGTCCGATGGCCGTCCCCATCGTCGACCTTTTTCTATCCGGCATTCGTCCTATGTCGTGATACGTTTTAGCAGCCGTCCCCTGCTAGGTGATCGTCCTTCACCTTAGATGACCGTCCCTCATCTTATCCCCCAACAGAGCAGCCGTCCCCTGCTGGGGGATCGTCCTTCACCTTTGATGACCGTACCTCATCCTTTTTTCATTCACCTATAATCCCCAGAGAGTCTTATAGCTTTACTTGATGGCCGTCCCCATCATAATCTCTTATGTCCCCAGCTTGTCGGCCGTCCCCGTCATTGCTTTGTTTCCCGCATTTTCCCCAGCATGTCGGCCGTTCCCGTCGTTGCTTCATCCCCAGCAGTCGTCCTCTGCTCGACGGTCGTCCTCCGTCGCCCGCACTTTATAATTATACTTTATTTTTCTTTTACAATCTATATCCCTTTTCTTCTTCATTCCGTGAGTGCAAATTTTGGACTGTCTTTGGTATTCAACCACAAGTTATCTTGTTTGTCTGTTAAGCCGTTGCTTACATCCTGCATAGCTAACTCATGTTTGAATAGGGGCAGCTGTAAATACCCCAAATTTGCCTTCACCCATTCACACCATGGCTTGTGGCCTTTTCATTTGCATAAGTTCAATCATAGCATCTCATACCACATTTTTGATTCACTGTATTGATTCAAAGTCATCTGCATCTAGGGTTTGTGATCTGAGCAATCCAAGAGCCATTTGAGCCACTCCAAAGGTCTTCAATCACTTCAAAGGGGTCCATGTATGTTCAAACATCATATTGTATCCCCACAAAGTCAAGGAAGTCAAAGAATCACAAGAACTGGGAAAGACATGGAAGCAGAGTCAGGTTTAACTACACAGATGACCTAAAATTAGGGTTTTGGTTTCAGAGGCCATAACTCCAAATTTGTTGGTCATTCTTGTTTCTATTGGTCTCTATATGTTATAAGGCTCATGCATATCAATTTTCATGAAGAAATTCCATGGGGAAGGCACCCAATCAAGAGTTGACTTCTTGAGCAAGTCAATGCAAAATCAGGGCATCTGAGGCCCCCAATGACCCAACCAAAGGGTGTTCTTCATCATTTTGAATGTGTATGATCTTTATTTGATCATATAAGATGTTGGAAGTTCACAAAATTGGAGAATTTCAAGCCATTTGCAAAGTTGCCTTTTTGGGAAAATGACTTGTAATGGAAACTTGCCATTTTGGGAAACTTTTTCAACCCTTTCTTTTTGATTCAAAAAAGCTTCAAATGGGAAAACTTTGGTCATGAAAGTTGTAGAATGGATCATTCCCTTTTCAAAAAGTACAAGAACTCATTCTAATTCATTTTGGATCAAAAGTTATGGCCTTGCAAAGTTGGATAAAATCATTGAAATTTCACTTTTGCACAAAATGGAAAACTTGCAATTTCTCATGACAAGCCTTTATGTGACTTCAATGTGACCTCTAATTATCATACCAATGCAATGCATGATCTAAAAATCAGTTTGGACTAAAGAATTTCCCATGTTTATGCCTTGTTTTTCAAGTAACCATAAGCCATTCTTCATGAAAGTGCAAAGAGGGATTTCTTGCAAATTGATTCTCAAAGGATTTGTTTGACCTCTAGCTGGTTTCAAAACTTTTCCACGACCTAATGAAGCATGCCACACCAAAAATTCAGCAAGAGTTCTCACATAAACATAGCCAAAAATCATGAGATGTAACAAGTTGTCAAGTTGCAAAAACCCTTCCAACTCATGATCCAAATGCTGCAGTCCTTTATGGATTATCCAAGGGCCATCCTTGACTCAAGCTGAGGCAGGACAAGCCTCTAGATTGCCTCTGACCTGAGCCATGCCTAGGGTACACAATATCTTGACTTTTTGCATAAAGACCCATACCAATCCCACAGTGACACACCTACTCTCTGCCCAACCAGAGCTTGATATGTGGACATCAAGCAATCCAAAACCAAACCATACACAAGCTGAATCCTCCCACATTGCAGCATCCAACAAAAACTGTCAAAACCTTTCCCTCTTCGAAACACACAACACAACCATCAAACTTCAATAATTCCTTCACCAATCAACCTAAAATCATCCATAGAACAGATCCCACCCCTCACAATGATCTGAAACACAACATATAAGAACTTCATTTCCTGCTACACCAGAACCAAACAGTCACAACCAGCCACTCTCAAAGCATTCTAAGCTTCATTCCATCATCAGGAGGATCAAGGGAGAAGGATTGCGCAAAGCTTGAGGCCAGAAAGCTCAAAATCAGAGAAGCTTCATCTCAGGTAACATGAAGAACCTTTTTCCCAGAAACTGATTTTTAAGTTCTTTTATGATGCTATGTCTTCCCCTGATCATGAATATGTGTTTAGTTTTTAAAATGGTGAGGAAACCAGCATGTATGGTATCTCTGAATATTTGCCCGTGTTTCATACTTTGCTTTGATTCAGGCTGGTGAGTGAAAATAAATGAATTTTGGGAGAGGGGTTAGGTTTAGATTGAGGAGAGGATCATTTTGGAGGAAGAAATTTCATGATTGATAACCTGTAGCAAAATCTAGGGTTTATGCTCGCCGGAGAAGATGACCGGAACCACTGTTCCGGTCACCTGAAACTCATTAACCCTAATTGTGTCATTAATGAACTTTGAATGTGGACCCTTGATTTTGTGGACTTTTGTTGACTCCCGCGTGAACGTGTGGCCAGGATGTATCATTAAAACCCTAATCCTTGTTTAATTAATTTAAATCCTGTTTAATTAATTTATAAAACAAATTAGCCAGGTTTGAATCTGGGCCTTTGGATCTGGCGCGCATTCAACCAGTCCAAGCCCAGATCAAATCCTGGCCCTCCCCCTTTCATACTTTCATTTTCTTTTATTTTTATTTGTATTTAAATTGTTTTATCTTTCATATTTTATTTAAAATAGCAAAATACCTTTTAAAATTATGAAATTTTTTGTCAAAGTTTTCACTAATTTTTAAAACCCAAAAATATTTTTATTTTTATTTTTTGCACTGAAAATTATTTTTAAATCATTTAAATGTTTATTTTTTATTAGTTAATGGAAATTAATTAATTAAAAATGCATTTAGGTATTTAAAAATCACAAAAAAATTCACATAGCATTTAGAAACATTTAGAAACATTGTTCAACTCTCAAACCAAATTTATTTTTTGTTCTTGATGCCTTTTGATCATTTTCATTGGATTTAATTTCATTTCAAGGCAATATTTTGTTTCAAACTTCAAAAAATCTTTTCTGCCTAACCTTTGAGAGTTGAATGATGATTCTTCTTGCGTTGCACTCTTCATAGCATGTAGTTTATAGGATAAAATTGGTTGGATTTGATCTTGCATTTTCAATTTTTTTAGCATTTTTCTTGACAAAGTACCTTAAAACCCTAGCAATCTTAGGAAATTCATAACTTTCAATAGGTTAAGAGTTGGATCCCCTCCTTTGGGCAGTGAGTTTGTATAGGTTTAGAATATCTTTGATTGCATTTTCAAATTTTTATCATGTCATTTGCTTCTGGTTTTGGATTTTTGCTTTGCATGATGCATGTAACCCTAATTTGTGCCTTCCTTTGCACCCATTTCTCATTTGCTTGCATCCATTGACTTGCCATGACATTTTGTGCATCCACATGATTCATGATACATCTTAGGACATATTAGAATCATGTTTGATCATTGCATCTTTCATTTGCCATGTTATATGTCCATTACATGTCATAACTTTTCATGTACATTCATGTTTCAATGCATGCTTCATTTGCATTCTCATGCTTGTATGATCATTCTCATGCCTTGTATCATGTTTGTATCATCTCTTAGCATCATTAACATCATACTTATGCTTCTGGGTTTGGTTTGTATCATGTCATTTCATCTCATTTGCATTGCTTCTCATTTCTTTTGCTAACCTTTTCAGGTGGTGAGTAATTTGAGAAGTGAATTTGCCTTCACTTCTCACAATCTCTTCTCATCTCTCTTGCATCTTTGCTGCATTTTGTATGTGTATTAGAGTGAGCTTGCTCATTCATGTTCATATTACCTTCTTCATTCAAGCAACTTGTCTTCTTAAGTGAAGCAAGATCTTTTGATTCTCTTTGCTTCTGGCTCCTTTCATCTGCTTCCTTCCTGGTGGTTTCTCTGAAGATCTTTCTCTCTTAAGCCTCATAAACCCTAGGATCTCCAAGCATGATAACAATTAGGATTTGATTAGTCCCCCATTTAGCTTTTACCTTTGTGTCATCTTTGAGTCTTCTCTTCTCCTCTCAATAATCAAGGACTAAACCCTAAAGGTTTTAAGGCTTTGTGATTAAGCTTATGCCTGCATCCTTCTATTAGGATGGAGTGTATAACTTTAATCCTAAGTGTCAAACCCTTAATGTGTTTAAATCCTTTAATAAATTCACCTAATAATCATCAAGACATCAAGCTTGTAACTTGGGCCTTGCATTAGGGTTCTAATTCTTCCTTAATTGGTTAAGAAGGACTAACCCTAGTGTTAATGGACAAGTCCCCCTCAAGTTGTCTGACAAATCATAAAAAATCACTTCTTCATCTTACCATTAACTAAAATCCACTTTAATAAAGGATTTGTTTTGTCATGAGGTTAATCCCTAGTCATGGATTAAGTTGAGGAGTCTTTCTCAGCTTAAATGTTCTCATCTATTATCCTTCTATTAGGATGGTGTAATGAGTCCATTAAATCCTTGATTATGGCTTAAACTCATTACTTAACACTAAACAAAAAACTCCAAAAAAAAACATCTAAATAATCACAAGTAGGTTAATGATCTTAATCCTACATCAGGGTGATTAAGTGTGAGATGCTGACTTCACACTTAAGGTATTCTCATTATCCCTAATCAGAGGGAGGATGTGATGAGTCTACTAACCCATTGGTTTAGGCTTAAGCTCATTTTCTTATGACAAACTTCAAAAATCAATAAAAGATTGAAAACACAAAAACAAACAATAATCGTCTCCTCCGGGATTCTTTTCTCATCTCATTCACTCACAAACGAGAACCCGCTTCTTCCGTCTGATGCAAGACAGTTTGCACCTAAGCCAGATAGGTCATACACTGGAGCATAGACAAGCAAGCAGTTCACAAGTCAATTTATCTTTCAGTCTCTTTGGGTCGAACTACGGTGTTCTGACTTCCTCATTGCACGATAGGATACGTAGGCATAACTTAACAGTTATCGAACAAAAGTCTCTGTCTATTCCCCCTTTTTCCAGCATTATTCTTTAAGCCTCGTGGTCTTGAGCATTTCATTCTTGTTCTTACACTGACACTTCACTTATACACTTCATACTTCTTTTACACTGACACTTGCATTCTTTCCAGCTTTGACACATAGATAAGCACTGACACTACCCCTTTAAAACTCAAATCTTTTAAGCGTGGATCCTGTCGAGTACGACGGACAATCTGGGTGCTAATACCTTCCCAGGTTGTAACCAACCCCCTTTCTCAGTTTCTCTGGTTCGCAACCGTCTTATCCATATCTTTCTAGGTTTATGCGGCATTACCTTTCCTACGGGATAAAAATGCCTAGCTGGCGACTCTATCCATTTCCTTTCTCCTTTCACCGACCGTTCGCGTCTGTACCCCTTCTGACCAGGTGTCATTTGGTGGGAGCGACAAACACAAAACAAAATTCCAAAAACACTTGATAATTACAAGTAGGTTAATGATCTTAATCATGTATCATTAGGGTAATTAAGTTGGGATATTCATCTCACACTTAAGTAGACTCATTATCCCTAATCAGGGGTGAAATCATATTATAACAAAATATGATTTCTCACCCTTCCTGCTTGGAAATTTTTCCTCTTATGTGGATAAGTTTCAAAGGGTAAAGAGTAGCATCCGCAGTGCTAGAAGATTCAGAGTCTTGGAGCGTGTCTTTTACTATTTTTAGGAGTTTTGTTGGAGTTTTGTCCTACTCTGTGTCATGTAACACCAGGTTGGGAATTAGTTGTTGAACTTGTTCCTTTTTCATGTTATGTTGAAGGATCTTTTAAATTATGACACTATTTTTATTGAATAATTTATTTCAGGAAGTGAAACGTTAATTTGAATTATTAAGTATGAGTCCGCTGCGAAAATGCATATTTGCTTATGTTGATTGTGTAACCCGTGTTATGGGATAGGACAATGAATTAATTGATGTTTTGAATAATGTGTGACACCTTTATAATTGTTGTACTCTGATAATATTTTACATAAAATGTATGTGTGGTAGAAGGGTGTTACATTAGTGGTATCAGAGCAGGTCGGTCTGTCTGACCAAGTCTTGTTGTTGTCAGTCTATTGTCAGTCATTATTTGTTAACGATTATTCTTTTCTGATGTGGTGAGTATTATGCGGAATGGCTGGAAGCAACATGTGTGCTCTTGCTAGCGCTATTGCAGCTCTTGCTAAGACTACTGCTCGAAATAATGCTCGTGATGAGTTTCGTACCTTGGAGAAGTTTCAGAGGAATAACCCACCTCTTTTTGAAGGAACTCATGATCCAACAAGCATGTAGAAGTGGCTCAAGGCGGTTGAGAAGATTTTCAAGGTAATGGTGTGTGTTGATGCGCAAAAGGTGAAATTCGGAACCCATATGTTGTTTGAAGAAGCTGAAGACTGGTGGGATAATACTCGTCAGTGTTTGGAAGATGAGGGTGTTGTGGTGACTTGGATTGTGTTTAAGACAGAGTTCCTTTAGAAGTATTTTCCTGAAGATGCTCATGGTAAGTTAGAAGTGAAGTTCCTTTAATTGAAGCAAGGGAACATGACGGTAGTAGAGTATGCTTCCAAATTCGAGATACTAGTGAAGTTTTGTCCTCACTACAACAGGGCCGATGTTGAACTTTCTAAGTGTCTTAAGTTTGAGAATATACTGAGACCATAGATTAAGCAAGGGAATGGATGCCTACATATTCGTAGATATGCATAGTTGGTGGATAAGATTCTCATTTATGATGAGGATAGCCGAGCTCGATCTTCTCACTACAAACAACTGAGTGAGAAGAAAGACAAGGGCCAGTTTAGAGGGAAACTTTATGTGACTACATGTGATAAAGGGAAACAGAAGGTATCAGATGAGAAGAAGAAAAGTAGGGGAGCTGCTAATTTACCTATTAAGTGTTATAAGTGTGGAGAGTCAGGTCACAAGGCGGATGTGTGTACCAACAGGGTTCTGAAATATTACCACTGTGGTAATCCTGGACATAGGATTGGTGATTGTCCGAATGAGGGTCCAACCTGTTACAATTGTGGTGAATAGGGGCATATCAGTACTCAATGCCAGAAACCAAAGAAGACTGCTACTACTGTCCAGAATACTGGAAGAGTATTTGCTTTAGTTGGTTTAGAGGTTCCGAAGAAAGACAACTTGATTAGAGGTACTTATTTTATTAATAATGTTGAGTTGATTGTTATTATTGATACTGGAGCTACACATTCATTTATCTCTCTTGAGTGTGCCACTAGATTGGGTTTGAAATTATCTGATATGAATGGTAGTATGATAATAAAGACTCCTGCTAATGGATCTGTGACTACCATGCTTGTTTGTTTGAAGTGTCCTTTGACAATTTTTTAGAAGAATTTTGTGGTGGATTTGGTGTGCCTACCTTTGCACAAAATCGATGTTATCCGTAGTATGAACTGGTTGGAGTTCAATTATATTCATATTAATTGTTATAGTAAGACTGCGAGGTTTACTGAACTGAGTCAGAATGGCGAGATGATGTTCCTATCTGCTAAGCAAGTGGATGAACTTTTATCAGATGAAGCCTTGATGTTTGCGGTGTTTGCATCGTTGAAAGTTGATGATAAAGCCGTCAGTGCAGAGTTACCTGTGGTTTGTGAATTTCAATATGTGTTTCTTGATGATATAAGTGATTTACCTCTGGAACGTGAAATTGATTTTTCTGTGGACTTAGTACCAGGTACGAGTCATGTCTCGATGGCCCCTTATAGAATGTCTGCTTCAGAGTTGAATGAGTTGAAGAAACAATTAGACAAATTGTTAGAGAAGAAGTTCTTTAGACCCAGTGTTTCTCTGTGGGGTGCTTCGGTGTTGCTTGTTAAGAAGAAAGATGGTAGCACGAGGTTGTGTGTCGATTATCGACAGTTGAATAAGGTGACTATCAAGAATGAGTACCCACTCCCTAGGATTGATGATTTGATGGATTATCTAGTAGGTGCTTGTGCGTTCAGTAAGATTGATTTGTGGCCGAGTTATCATCAAATTCGAGTTAAAGCTGATGATATTCCGAAGACGGCTTTCAGGACAAAGTATGGTCATTATGAGTATACTGTGATGCCATTTAGGGTTTTTAATACGCCTGGTGTGTTCATGGTATATATGAAAAATATATTTCATGAGTATCTTGATAAATTTGTGGTGGTTTTCATAGATGATATCTTGATATATTCTAAATCAGAAGAAGAACATGCTGGGCATTTGAAGATTGTGTTGTAAGTATTGAGGGAAAAGAAATTGTATGCTAAGTTGTCCAAGTGAGTTCTGGTTGAAAGAAGTGAGTTTTCTCGGCCATGTGATTTCAAGTGGTGGAATTTATGTGGATCCTTCGAAGATTGATGTGGTATTGCAGTGGGAGACTCCAAAGTCTGCTACTGAGATTCCTAGTTTCCTTGGATTGGCTGGTTACTATCGTAAGTTCATTGAGGGTTTTTCTAAGTTAGATTTACCGTTGATGCAGTACACTAGAAAGACTCAAGTGTATGTGTGGAATGTTTCTTGTGAAGAGAATTTTGTAGAACTAAAGAAGAAGTTGACGACTGAACCAGTGTTGGTTTTACTGAATCCAAATTAGTCCTTCATGATTTATTGTGATTCTTCCAAGATGGGTCTTGGTGGATTTTTGATGCAAAATGATAAAGTGGTTGCTTATTCTTCTAGATAGTTAAGAGTTCATGAGTGAAATTACCTTACTCACGACTTAGAGTTGGCTGCGGTGGTATTTGTGCTTAAGATTTCGAGACACTATTTGTTTGGTTCGAAATTTGAAGTATTCAATGATCATTAAAGTTTAAAGTACTTATTTGATCAGAAATAGTTAAATATGAGGCAGAGAAGGTGGCTTGAATTATTAAAAGATTTTGATTTCGATTTGAATTACCATCCTGGTAAGGCAAATGTAGTGGCTGATGCTTTGAGTAGGAAGTCGCTGCATATTTCGATGCTTATGGTGAGAGAACTTAAAATGATTGAACAATTCAGAGACATGAGTTTGTTGTGCGAGACGACTAAAAATAGTGTGAAATTTGTTATGTTAAAGCTGACTAGTGGAATTTTTGAAGAAATTCATGAGGGTCAGAAATCTGATTTGAAATTAGTTGATCAGTTGTTGTTGGTTGATCAAGGTAATACAGGCGAGTTCCGAATTGATGAAGATGGAGTTTTGATATTCCGGGATAGAGTATATGCTCCAGATATTCCAGGAATTAAAAAGAGTATTTTAGAAGAGGGACATAAAATTCGACTGAGTATTCATCCTGGTGCTACGAAGATGTATCAAGATTTGCGTAGATTGTTTTTGTGGCCATGTATGAAAAGAGATATTGCTGAATTTGTATATGCATGTTTGACATGCCAGAAGTCAAAGATTGAACCTCGGAAACCTTCGAGTATGATGCAATCGTTGAATGTTCCGTAGTGGAAATGGGATAGCATTTCCATGGATTTTGTGACTGGATTACCTAAGACAGCAAGAGGTAATGATTCGATCTGGGTGATTATGGATTGGTTAACTCAGTCGGTGCATTTCTTGCCGATGAAGATTAATCATTCTATGTAAAGGTTGGCTGAGATTTATATTGATGAGATTATGAAGTTGCATGGTGTACCTTCGAGTATTGTGTCAGATAGAGATCTGCGGTTTACGTCAAGGTTTAGGAAGAGTTTGCAGGATACTTTGGGTTCTAAGTTGTGGATGAGTTCTGCTTATCATCCGCATATAGATGGTCTGACAGAAAGAACAATCCAATCTTTAGAAGATTTGTTAAGAGCTTGTCTGCTGGACCAAGGAGGATCTTGGGATAGTCACTTGTCATTGGTTGAGTTTACATACAACAACAGTTTTCATGCTAGTATAGGGATAGCTCCATATGATGTTTTGTATGGTAGACGTTGTCGAACTCCGTTGTGTTGGTATGAGATTGTTCAAGAAAAAACTGAGAAGATAAAGATGATTCAAGAAAGAATGAAGACGTCGTAGAGTCGTCAGAAGAGTTTCCATGATAAGAGAAGAAAAGCACTTGAATTCTAAGATGGAGATCATGTGTTCTTAAGAGTTACTCCTATGACTAGTGTGGGACGGGCTTTGAAGTCTAGAAAACTCACTCTGTGTTTTGTTGATCCGCATCAGATTATGCAGAAAGTAGGAGAGGTTACTTATGAGTGATGTGAGATATTTTCCAGTACTGAATTTCTAGAAAATGTTAAATTAGTCTTATGATTTTAATCATAATTGAATTATAAATTGATGTTATGGAGTTGTTGATTAACGGGGGTTGTAGGTGTGTTGTTACGATAAAAAACCTGATTATTTGATGATTATTTGTTGAACATGAAATGAATGATGCACTTTGTAACACCCACTTTTCCCATTTTCAAAATATCAAAGATTTTAAAATAAATCGCAACTCAGGAGGTATGTACCTGATCCGTCACATGTTATCCAGAGAGATGAAGTGCATATTCGTGACAATATTACGATAGAGACTTTACCGTTAAGAATTGAAGATCGCAAGATGAAGCAGCTGAGGGGCAAGGAGATACCTCTTATGAGAGTAGCTTGGGGAGGAGCTGCTGGTGGAAGTGTTACCTGGGAATTAGAGAGCAAGATACAAGAATCGTATCCAGAGTTATTCCATTCAGGTACATTTTCGAGGACGAAAATAAAATAAGTGGGGGAGAGTTGTAACGCCCCGATTTTTATAAATTATTTTTATAAAATAAATATTAAGAGTATGGTGGTGTATTTGGAATAATAAGTAGAGGAAATATTTTATTTAAATAATGATAATATAATGAGGTAGTATTATTATTATAATATTGTTATTTAATAAAATAAAATAATAAGTTGGAGATTTGAGGGGGAAAGTTGTAATTTGGTTATATTATGAAAATGGGAGAACACGATACATTTTATCATTATCGTACTTTTGACGAAGGAAAGAGGGCTCTGGAAAAAAGGGAAAAAAGAAGGGAGATCAAGGATCGTAAAGCTCTAAGATCAAAGCGTTGCAAGGAATTTATCAAATTCAAGGTAAGGGGGGAGAAAGGGTTCTTTATTGGTGATCTAACATGAAAGGTTAATTGAGAGGTCCTTACTCTCT
Organism: Lathyrus aphaca; assembly: GCA_963966055.1. NCBI lineage: Eukaryota > Viridiplantae > Streptophyta > Magnoliopsida > Fabales > Fabaceae > Lathyrus > Lathyrus aphaca. Next base: position 172,596,054 of record OZ014523.1, read on the forward strand.
TAGGGTTTGTATGAATTTGATTGTTGTTGATGAGTTCATGATATGAGTATGAATATTATGATTATTGATTGTATATGCTTGAAGTTTGATAATTGAATTGAATGATGTGTGTATAATGAGAACTTGGTCATGAATGTTGTTGTTGATGATGTAAATTGAAAAGAGGAAGAGAAACCTAGGATTTTCCTAATTTAATTTGTGATGTTAGATTGAGAATATAATGAGGGAATATATGTATAAAATAAGTATATGGACAATATTCATTGTGTTTTAGGTGATAAAAGTGAGATATAAGTGGTAGAATTCGAACTGGTATGAAATTGGGAAAGAAAAGTGATTTTTGGAAAAAACTGAATTTTGGACACATGGCTCCTGACATGGTCGTGTCAGCTAACACGAGTGGCCGTGTCAGGCTACTAGTTGAGGGATTATTTTTCTATTTTGGATTTTTTCCTACAGGTGGCCTGACACGGGTTGTGTCCTGTGACACGGGGGCCGTGTCAGCCTGTTGTATTTTTCGAAAATTTGAATTTTGAAGGGAGGAATCAAGCCATGTGACACGGGCCATGTCAGGGGACACATGGGGCCGTGTCAGACTTCTATTTTGAGAAACTTTCTGCATTTTAAGATGGTTTCTTCCCGATTTCTTGTTCGATAACTGTACCATTAGTCTAAGGCCTTAAGGATAGCATTCATGTGTAACTATAGGACCTGACAACCGACAATTAATGTGTGAGTTTTATATGATTATTATGGATAGTATAACTTTATTAATAGGTCAATTAAAAGGTGTTGATGATAGAAATGTTTATTATAAGTCTTGTATACACTATATGAGGGAACGGTTGATAACCAATGAATATCATGATGACCGTGTTGATTAGTAACATTGTTGATTATATGCTTGGCGTAGACCCCGTGATATAAGGGTTGGTAACAGTGAGGATCGAAAGGATCGTGTTATATTAGAAAATATGTAGAAGATGACTAGGAGTGGAATTAATGAGGAGTTCATAGGATATGATAATTGGTAATTAGTGTGTAGGGATATATGTGCTTATGTTGATTTATATGACTCTTGATAATGAACCATATGAATTATAGTGATAATATGTGTGAATATTGTCTGATTATTTATGTGACCCGTGTGATGGGATGTTGTAAACACCCCAAATTTGCCCTCACCCATTCACACCATGGCTTGTGATCTTTCTCATATGCATAAATACAATCATATCATATCACATCTCATTTTTGATTCACTGCATAGTTTCTAAGTCATCTGCACCTAGGGTTTGTGATCTGAGCAATCCAAGAACCTCCTGAGCCACTCCAAAGGCCACTAATCAACTCAAAGGGGTCCATATGTGTTCTTATATCATGTTTCATCTCCTCAAAGTCAAAATTGCAGAGGAATCACAAGAACTAGGGTTTGAGGTGATGCAGAGCCAGGATGAACTGCACAATTGACCTAAAATTAGGGTTTTGGTTTCAGAGGCCATAACTCCAAATTTTTTGGTCATTCTTGTTTCCATTGGTCTCTATATGGTATAGGGAGTATGCATATCAATTTTCATGAAGAAATTCCATGGGGAAGTCATCTGATCAAAGGTTGACTTTTCAGACAAGTCAGTGTAAAATCAGGGCATCTGAGGCCCCCAATGACCCAACCAATGGGTGATCTTCATCATTTTGAGTGTATATGACCTTTATTTGATCATGGAAGAAGGTTGAAGTTCATAGAAATCAAGAATTTAGGGTTTTTGCAAATGTTGACTTTTTGGGCATAGTTGACTTTTCAAGAATGCATCATTTTAGGTCAATTTTCAAGCCTTGATTCTTGGTCCAAAAATGCTTCAAATGGAAAAACTTTGGTCATGAAAGTTGTAGATCTCATCTTTCCCTTTTCAAAAAGTACAAGAACATGATCAAACTCTTCTTGGATCAGAAGTTATGGCAAGGCAAAGTTGGCTAAAATCATTAATTTTCAAGGCATGCCCCATTTGGAAATTTTGCAAAGTCATGAACCAATGCATTATGTGACTTCTAATTCATTTCAAACCATTACATAAACATTCTCTAAGTCATAAAAATCAGAATTGAACCAAGAATGCCTATGGTTTATGTTTGGTTATGCAAAAGAATCACATGTGAACCAAAATGTCACAAGTTGCAAAACTCATGATCATGCTTCCTACCACTTGCAGCCTTGGATGCTGAGCTTTGCTAGCCTCTCACCTCACCTTGCTGCGCCAGCCCATGCCCATGTACTTGCCTAGATCATGAGCCATGCTTCTCTTACACATTATTTGACTTTTTGCAAAAGTTAACTTACCAATCAATAAAGGGCATGTCTTGTCAACTGACCAATGAGAGAGAGTTATGTGGACAATTTGCAAGCTAGACATAACACAAGGCAAGGCTGAAACATCCTCATTCAACACATTCACAAAATCACCCCACATTGCATATGCCTTCGAATCTCTCTGTCCAGCATACAAACACTTCAGCCATCTTCACCATTCAACTCACCATGTATCATTGAGTAGAAACCACCAAGAACACAAGCCTGAGACAGCCAGAACATCTCACTGCCATTCCTCACCTCATTTTGCAGTTCCTTTCGAATCTCCTTCCACAAACCACAAACAGCCAAACAAACCTTGCAGACCTTCTCCACATATCATTTGGACCTCAAACAACCCATCACAATGACCTGAAAGTGCCAGAATCTCCATTGCCATTTCTGACCAAGCTTGAGCAGAAGCTTTCGAAACTCACTATCCAGCCAACTCAAACTTCTTTTGAGCATTCAAACATCTTCTGGGGACCAAGTGGAGCAGTTTGCACTGAAAGAAGTGGTCAGAAAGTTCTCAAACTGAAAGCTTCGAATCTCAGGTAGCCTGAAATTTATTTTTCCAGAAATTGCTTTTCTTGTTACAAACTTGTTCTATGTGATTCACTGATCATCCTGATGCTTTTGGTTTTTAAAATGGCTTTGAAATGAACATTTAATTTGTCTCTGAAACTGGTTTGCCCTAAAACTTGTTCTGTTCGATTCATGGTTTTGAGGAAGAAGAAATTTATTTGGACTTAGGGTTTTAGCTCAGGGGACCATGGGGATCATTTTGGTGTGTTTAGTTTTCATTTTCGTTACGTTTTGAGGAAGTTTGGAGATTTCCCGGTGAGGTGCTGGCCGGAGAAGACGACCGGAAGTCTTCTCCGGCCACCTGAATGTGATTAAACCCTAATTGCATAATTAACGTCAGTTTGAATTTTGGCCGTAGATGGCCATTGACTTGTTGACTTCCCTCCCTTTTGGATGGCCCAGATCCTTTTCATTAGCCCTAATCTCTCTCATTAGTTTAATTAATTCGTATTAGGTCAGATGCAATCCACACCCTCCATTTGCGCGCTGGTCAACCAGTTTGAATCCAAAGCCCATCCTGGCCCTCCATTCCTTTGACTTTTATTTTTATTTGTTTTTATTTCATTTTATTTCAATTAAACTTGCATATTTATTTAAAAATAGCAAAAAATACATAAAAATTATGAAACTTTTTCCTAAAAGTTTTAATAATTTTTATGACACAAAAATATTTTTATTTTATTTTTTATCATTAAAAAAGTATTTTTAAATATTTAAAAGATTATTTTTAATTGATTAATGGGAATTAATTAATTAAAAATACTTTTAGGTATTTAAAAATTACAAAAAAATTCATGAAATGTTCTAAGACATTTAGAAACATTGTCCAACCTTCAAACCAAATTTCTTTTTTGATCTTGATGCATCTTAAGAATTTTTCATTGAATTAAATCATATTTTGTGCATTATTTTGATCATGGATTCAAAAAATTCATTTCTGCCTATTGAAGAAGGTTGAGACATTGATTCTTCTTGCATTGTTTTATGTTTAGCATGTAGTTTCTAGGGTAAAATAGCCATGATTTGATCTTGCATTTTCTATTTGTTTGGCATTTCTTTTGTTAAGAACCCTAAAAAACCCTAATAACTTAGAAAATTCATAACTTGAGTTTGGTTGAGAGTTGAGAGTTCCCCTTTGGACAGTGGTTCATTATAGGTTTAGGGTTTCTTTGGGTGCCATTTTCCATTTTTTATCTTAAGGTTTGCTTCTGTTTTGGGTTTTTGTTTGATGTTTGATTCATAAACCCTAATTTGGGCTTTCTTTTGCATCCTTCTTGCATTTCCTTGCATAACTTGACTTGTCATTGCATTTTGTGCATTCTTGTGATCCATTTGACATCTTAAGACATATAGAAAGCATGTTTGACCATTGCATTACATATTTGCCATGTCATTTGTCTTGTATGATTCATAACTTTTCATGTATATCCATGCTTCTAAGCTTGCATCATTTGCATCCATAATCTTGTATGAACATCCCCATGCCTTGCCTCATGTTTGCAGCATCTCATAGCATCATTATCATCATCAACATGCTTCTGGTTTGGTCTAGCATCATGTCATTTCATTTCACTTAGCATTGCATTGCATTTCTTTCTAACATTTCAGGTGGTAAGCAAACTTGAGAAGTGAATTTGCCTTCACTTCTCATAACTTTTCTTCTCTCTTGCATCCATTGCTGCATTTCTATTTGTGTTTGAGATTGAGCTTGCTCATTCTTGTTCCTCCCACCTTCTTTCTTCAAGTGACTTGACTTCTTGAATGAAGCAAGTCACTTTGCTTCTCTTGATCTTATTCATCTGCTTCCTGGTGGCTCCTCTGAAGATTTGTTCTTGCAAACCTCACAAACCTTAGGATCATCCAAGCATGACAATGAATTAGGGTTTTGATTAGTCTCCCCTTTTAGTTTTACCTTTGTGTCTCTTTGAGTCTTCTCTTCTCATCTCATAGTCAGGGACTAAACCCTAAAGGCTTTAAGGCTTTGTGATTAAGCTTACGCCTGCATCCTTCTCTTAGGATGGAGTGTATAACTTTAATCCTAAGTCTTGAACCCTTAAGGTGTTTAAATCTCTTAATCAATCCACTTAATAATCATCAAGACATCACACTTGTAACTTGGGCCTTGCATTAGGGTTCTAATTCTTCCTTAAATGGTTAAGAAGGACTAACCCTAGTGTTAATGGACAAGTCCCCCTCAAGTTGTCTTACAAATCATAAAAAACACTTCATCATCATATCATTAACTAAAATCCACTTAATAAAGGCTTTGTTTTGTCATGAGTTTAATCCCTAATCATGGGCTAAGTTGAGGAGCTTTCCTCAGCTTAAACATTCTCATCTATCATCCTTCTTTTAGGATGGTGTAATGAGTCTGTTTAATCCCTGATTATGGCTTAACCTCATTACTCAACACTAAACAAAAACCACAAAAACATCTAAATAATCACAAGTAGGTTAATGATCTTAATCCTACACCAAAGGTGATTAAGTGTGAGAATCTGACTTCACACTTAAGGTAATCTCATTACCCCTAATCAGAGGGAAGATGTGATGAGTTTACTAATCCATTGGTTTAGGCTTAAGCTCATTTTCTTATGACAAACTTTCACAAGCAATAAAAGACTGAAAATACAAAAACAAACAATAATCGTCTCCTCCGGGATTCTTTTCTCATCACCTTCACTCACAAACGAGAACTTGCTTCTTCCGTCTAATGCAAGACAGTTAGCACCTGAGCCAGACAGGTCATACACTTGAGCATAGGCAAGCAAGCAGTTCACAAGTCAATTCATCTTTCAGTCTCTTTGGGTCGAACTACGGTGTTCTGACTTCCTCATTGCACGAGAGGATACGTAGGCATAACTTAACAGTTATCGAACAAAAGTCTCTGTATATTCCCCCTCCTTTCAGCTTCATTCTTTAGCCTCATGATCTTGAGCATTTCACTCCTTCCTTACACTGACACATCATTTATACATTTCACTTCACACCTTTTTTACACTGACACCTGTACATATCTTTTCCAGCTCTTATATACACAGATTGCACTGACACTACCCCTTTAAAACACAAATCTTTTAAGCGTGGATCCCGTCGAGTACGGCGGACAATCTGGGTGCTAATACCTTCCCAGGTTGTAACCAACCCCCTTTCTCAGTCTCTCTGGTTCGCAACCGTCTTATCCATATCTTTCTAGGTCTATGCAGCATTACCTTTCCTCCGGGATAAAAATGCCTAGCTGGCGACTCTATTCATCTACAGTGAGTTCACGGCTGTGTGTTCTCACTGTTCCCCTCGCCGACCGTTCGCGTCTGTACCCTCATCTGACCCTGTGTCACTTGTCGGGAGCGACAGCTTGGCGACTCTGCTGGGGATCCTTATACTGCAACCAGGGCTTCTGGTTCTTTTTGTGGGTTCCTCCTAGCGCTTGATTGATTTGTGTTTATTGGGGGGTGTTATGTGCTTATTTGTGTTTGTATATTTGTACTTAGTTTACTTTGTGTACAGTTTGCTTCACTGCTTTCTTTATTGCATTTATTTATATCATATTGTCATTGCTGCTGGCTGGATCTGGTTTTTTTGCTTTGGTGGGTGGGTGTTTCATTGAGAGTTAAGATCCTATACCTGGGATCTGAGTGACACCTAGGCTAGAGTGAATCATATTCTTTCCCATTCCATTTCGGTCTGGTGCGGGAATATGAAACACGGTTCAGATATGGGTTTCTTCTTGAGAACTCTGTGTTGCAGATTTCCTGCAATGCTAGGGCTATCTGGGAAGCCTGCTAAGTCTGGATGACCTTTTTAGTATTGACCTTCAGAAACTGAGGTGAATTAGAGGAGGAATTGTTATGGTTATTGTAAACACTGTACCTCCGGGTTAGAAGTGTTTACACTTCTCATAACTGATCCAAGTCTGAGGATCCTTGTTCTAGATCACCACCTGTGAGGGGGTTGGGCTGTTTACAGGTTTGCAGGTACCTTGACCTCAGAATACCCTGTTACTTTGACTTTGTTAAGAATGCTCCATGTTGGATAGTTCTTGTGATTCTAAACCCTGGACATGTGGCTCTTTATTTGAGTCCCCCACCTTGGTTACTGGATTTATAGACCTCCATCTGGAATTCTTGGACACACATGGACTTATACCAGGGCATTTTGATCAGATCCAGCTCAGTCACAAACCCTTGCATTTCATTTGCATACATACCCATTGCATCATATTAACATTTGCTTATTTGTGTTTCAGGGTGTCCACCTTCATCTGGTTTTGGTTTTGACCCCATCTGCTATATTGACCTATCTCCACCAGCACTTGCTTCAGCTTGTCAGCCATATACTTCAGTTACTTGCACTAGCCAGCCAGTGGCCCACTCCTCAGCATCTTCATCAGCACTTATCCTACTCAGTCTTCAGCATCATGGCTCCAAAGAAAAGCAACATCACTTATCATTTCTTCCAACCAGACTTATCAGACATCAGGAGGATCCAAACCCTGATCACTCCAGATCACATACCCTTGTTCAGGGAGAGTTATGGAGATATACTTGACTTGGTCATGGATTTGGACCCATCTCAGAGGAGCCTCATCCACACCTGCATTCAGTTTTATGATCCCCCATTGAGATGTTTCACCTTTCAAAACTTTCAGATGGGGCCTCTTTTAGAAGAATACTCATCTTTGATTGGTTTGCCTATCAAGAGGGAAATCCCTTTCAACCCTGAAATGGTCCCTCCCAGCAATGGGGAGATAGCAAAAGCTTTGCACCTGGAGCCTGTCCTAATTGAGCAGCATATGACCTCTAAAGCTGGGATCCCTGGGTTTCATCTGGACTTCCTGATTTCTCAAGCTAGTATGAAAGCCTCCTTGGGGGATTGGAGAGCTGTTTGTGCTTTGTTGGCCTTAAGTGTATATGGAACTGTGTTGTTTGCAGATGAGCCTCGATTCATTAGCAAGAATGCCATCCATTTGTTCATCCTGAAGAACCCAGTGCCAACCTTGTTAGGAGATCTCTATTACTCAGTACATCAGAAGAATGAGAAGCAGAGGGGGAGGCTAGTAAGGTGTTGTGCTCCATTATTCCATGCTTGGCTTCTCAGGCATCTACCCAGGACAGATGTATTCCTGAATCCTCATCAGCAAAGCAACTGGGCTAAGAGGCTCACTACTCTCACTTCAGCAGACATCAGATGGTGTACTCAGAGCACCAAGGGCAGAGATATCATTACAAGCTGTGGGCACTTTCCCAATGTGCCTTTAATAGGGGTCAAGGGAAGTATCAATTACAACCCTCTGCTGTTCAGGAGGCAATTAGGCTATGCACTAGTCCATACTCCTAGGGAGCAAGACTTGGTTGAGACCCTCTACTGTGAGAACAAGATTAGTTTGGCTGTTGTTAGGCAGGCTGCCTGGGCCTGGGATCATGTTCAAACTAAGGGAATCACCATTCTGGGTAAGTGCAATAATGTGGCATCAGCACAATATTATGAGTGGTCCCATGCTAGGGCCCAATTCTCTGGAATGCCCTTCACCATAGAAGACATGCCTGAGTCATCTTCAGCACCACCCCCTGCCACTATCAGTTTGGAGGAGTTTGAGAGCTTGAAGGAAAGAAATGAGAAGTTAACCCAGGCTTTGCAGAAGACCCTCCGGGAGAGGAGTGAAGGTGTGAGGGAGATTGAGAGATTGGAGAAATTGAGAGTGGAACACTTGACTAAAATTGAGAAGTCTGGAGATTATATCAACAAGTCTAAAGCTGGTGAACAGATTCTGAAGAATGCTTATAAAGAAGCCCAGTTCCAGAGAGCAAGGACAGACTTGTATTTGAAAGAGAGTCAGGCCAGGTGGGTCCGGATCGCTGAGGCCCGTACTCTAGAAGACAAGAGAGTTCAAGACAAGATGGGACAGATGGAAAAAGCCCTGGCGGCAGCCCAGAAGGAAATATCAGAGCTAGAAATCAGAGCTGGAGTGAAGAGGTCTAAGGACCAAAGTCAGAACAAGAAGTTGACTGCAGCTGTTGCAACAAGAAACCTTCTCATCAGAAGTCTCACGGAGCGTCCGGCTGATCCTGTGACCGAAGCACTTCTCAAGGAAGTTCGTGAGGATGAGTTTGGCCTTGGAGTTTGATCATTTGCTTGTTGTTATTCCTATTCCATGTACTTTTGTTTTTGTGATGTATTTTTGACCCCTTAGCGGGCTTGTGTTGTAAAATGAACAAGATGTATTATTTCACCTTCTGTAATGTATTTGTGTTAATTTCCATCTGGGTTCAACAGCAACATCTTCAAGGGTCTGGAAGGGTCAAAACTGAAGACCAAACCGGATACCTTGAGAGCAAATAAGCATAACTGCATTGCATGCTAACCCTTTTGTTTGTTTTGTAGGTTTTTGTTTTGTTGTTGCTAACCTCTGTTGTGATATTCAGGAATTATTGCTCGCCGCCGGGTATTTCCCCTCAACAGGCCACACAGGTACCCAACTAGAAACAACCTTCCGGGAATTCAGATGGATCAGATGCAGCAGGACCTTACGGAGGTCAGAAACCAGATGGCCAACGAAAGGCTGGAGATGAGAACCCAGATAACACAGTTCATGGAAGTAATGAACAATTTAGCTCAAAGCCAGGAGAGGCTCAGAGCCTTGGTAGAAGGGAGGAATCAAGATGAGCCCCATGTGGGGACTGCTGGCACAAGTAACAATGAACGGGTGCAACCCCATGTTAACCCTCCTGTGTTTGGCCCACATTTACATCCTGAGATTAACATTCCTGCAAATGTTCAAGGAACAGCCACTGCAGCCAGAGTACTTCAAGAAGATCCTCAGGAGGACCAATTTACAGTAATGGGTGCTGGAGAGGAAACTTATGATAGACGATTGGAGGAAATAGCTGAGAAGTTGAGATCACTGGAGTCTCAAAATTCTTTGGGCTTCGACGTCATGGACATGGGTTTGGTAGACGGGGTCAGGATCCCCCATAAGTTCAAGCCTCCTTGTTTCGAAAAGTATAATGGGACTTCATGCCCCCGGACTCATTTGCAATCATTTCTGGGAAGGCTGAAGGCCTATACAATGGATGAGAAACTTTGGATGTTCTACTTCGAAGATAGCTTGACTGGAGCATCGAGGGAATGGTATTCCCACTTGACAAGGGCAACTGTTAGATGCTGGAAGGACCTGGCAGAGGCCTTCATCAAACAGTATCAGTATAATCTAGACATGGCATCCAACAGGACTCTCCTAATGGGCATGTCACAGTCGTCAAGGGAGAGTTTCCGAGAATATGCCCAGAGATGGAGGCAATTGGCTGCTGCCGTTCAACCACCGATGTCTGAGAGAGAAATGGCAGACATGTTTATGAACACTCTCCAGGGAACATATATTGACAGGTTGGCTGCTTTCTCCTCCACTAGCTTCGCAGATGTTGTCATAGCTGGGGAGAGAATTGAAAGCCTGTTAAAAATGGGTAAGATCTCTGATAACGGTGCAAGCTCGTCCAGTAGTACAAGAAAGCCTTTTGCAGGCCCAAGAAGAACTGGCGAGACCAATGCCATTCACACCAACAGGGGTAGGCCCCAGTATGTTCAAAGATCAATAGCAGCAGTCACTATCCCTGCTCCAGCACATCCTCAGCCAGTCTATCAACCTCCGCAACAAAACTTCCAACAACAACCCCAGTATCAGCAGAATCAATACCCTCCAAGAAACTACAACAACAACAACTCCAACAACAACAATCAACAGAGGCCATTCCAACAAAGGCCATCCCAAGCTAACAGAGTGATCAACCCGATCCCAATGCCGTATGCTGCCTTGCTGCCACAACTTCTGAAACTCAACCTAGTTGAGCTAAGAACGTTGGCACCTCCGGATCCCAACAGTTTACCAAGAAACTATGACTCTAATGCTAGGTGTGCTTTCCATTCAAACGCACCTGGTCACAGTACAGAAAAATGCAGGGCTCTGCATATGAAGGTACAAGACTTGGTAGACTCCAAGGCTCTGAATTTTGCACCTCCGCCCAATGTCAATAAAAACCCTATGCCAAACCATGGTGGTCCCCGAATTAATGCTATTGAAGAAGACCAACCGTCTTATTTAATAACCAGTGTGGATCAGATCAGGACACCATTGGTGGAAATCAAGGCTCAACTCCGTGAAAACCAAATATTTCCAGGGTGTGAACTAGGGTGTCCCTATTGTAATATTTCATGGAATGGGTGTGAGGACCTGAGGAATGGCATTGACAGCCTTATTCAGAGTGGCTTGCTGCAGATCACTACATCATTTCCGACAAATCCGACAACTTCATCAACAACGGTTTCAGAACCTCCTACAACTGCAGCAACTATTGTTCCCGATAATTCACCAGCAACATCAACCAGTACTTCACCTGTCCTTCCAAATGATCAGACTTCAATAGTTTCTCCTGCTACAACTTCAGCTTTATTCCATTTCGAATCTCCATCAACAACGACATCAGTCCTTCCAACAACACCTCCTACAACACCAGCAATCAATCATGAAGATGTCTCTACTGTTACCATATTCTACGATCCTGAAAACAACTCTGCCTACCATTCAGAAGGTGCTGCTCCCACCAGAGCACCAGTTACAATCTTCTATGATCCACAAACAATTACAGTCCCTTCAGCAGCAGCAATCAGTCCAGTCACTGTCACAGTGCCCGGACCAGTACCATATGAAAGCAATAGGGCCATCCCTTGGCACTATGGCTCAGACGTGTACTGCGAAGGAAAAAGAATCACTCTTGAAACATCAACACCTGCACCACAAGTAGATAATGTGGGGGGAGGCGGAGGCTTCACTCGAAGCGGACGTCTCTTCGCCTCACAAGTTCAAAGACCTACTGCCGAAGCAGAAGCTGCCGCCAAGGCAAAAGGAAAGAGCCCGGTGCAGGAAGATCCAGCTGCCAAAGAAGCCTTGAAGACACCGTTCGATCAAGAAGTTGATGAGTTTATGAGAATCATCAAAAAGAGTGATTACAAAATTGTGGATCAACTTCACCAGACGCCATCCAAAATCTCTATCCTCTCACTGCTTATGTGCTCCGAAGCCCATCGGAATGCACTACTCAAGGTCCTGCACGCAGCTTACGTGCCTGAAGAGATTACTGTCAACCAGTTGGAAACCGTGGTTGGAAATGTTACTGCTAGCAATGGGCTAGGGTTTACCAATTCTGACTTGACAGCGGATGGCCGCAACCACAACAAAGCCTTGCACATAACCATGGAATGCAAAGGAGCTGTCCTTTCTCATGTGCTGGTGGACACAGGTTCTTCCCTGAATGTCTTACCAAAGAAGGCTCTGGTGAAGTTAGAATATGATGGATTGGCATTGAGACCCAGCAACCTGGTGGTAAGAGCCTTTGATGGTTCGAAGAGATCGGTTCTGGGAGAGATTGAGCTGCCTGTGACAATTGGCCCACAGACTTTTAAAACTATCTTTTATGTGATGGACATTCAGCCCGCCTACAGCTGTTTGTTGGGTAGACCCTGGATTCACGCCGCCGGCGCAATAACGTCTACCCTTCACCAAAAGTTAAAATTTGAGTGGGAAGGCCAAGTTGTCACAATCTGTGGAGAGGAGGACATTTTTGTCAGCCACCTGGCAACCTATAAGTACATTGAAATGGATGGAGAGATCCATGAAACAATGAGCCAGGGGTTTGAAGCTTTGAATGTGAATGAAGCATCTGCTGTATCTGGTACTCCAATGTCATCTTACCAACAAGCCCGGAAGGTTGTTGAAGAAGGAACTGCCCTAGGCTGGGGCAAGGTTTTAGCTGTGGAGGAGAAGAAAGACAAGTTTGGGTTGGGTTACAGACCAACTCGACATCATGCAAAGGCTGCTGCAGAGCCAGGTTTTGTCAGTGGGGGAATGCTTACCCCCGATGCTATCAACTGTTTGGAAGACGAGCTGGAAGAGGAGCGCAACCTGGAAAGTTGGATTCGTCCAAAGATCCCGGGAAGCAGTGTCTCGAACTGGTCTTCCCAGGAAATTATAAGAGTTACTCATGCAGAGTAATTATTATTTCCTGTATTTTATAAGCATGCATCAAAGTCTTGCATCTTGCCCAAGATGACAAGACTCATTTTGTAATCGGGCCATCTGTGCTTTTTGTGCAAACAAGATCAATTAATGAAATATCAGACATCTTTTTGCAAACGAGTCTTTTTCTTTTTGTTCACTGTTTTTCCATTTTTCTTTTTGTACAAAAAATAAATGGCAGTGTTTTCAAAATGACAACTTCATTTCACTTTTCTAAATAAGATTAAAATCAATCACTAAAATGAACCAACTTAACCCTTGCAGAGAGTGCCTTCCTGACAGCACCGACAACAGCACGGCTATGACATCGTATGACTTTGACAATCCAATCAATCAAGCTGATGAAGGGGTTGAAGAAGAATATGAGCTTCCTGAAGAGCTAGCCAGGTTGTTAAGACAAGAGGAAAAGGTTATTACCCCTCACCAGGAGGAGGTTGAAGTGATCAATCTTGGTACGGAGGAAGACGTGAAAGAAGTTAGAATCGGGGCCTGCCTGCAAGACTCAGTGAAGAGACAACTGATAGATCTGCTTCAAGAGTATGTTGATGTGTTTGCTTGGTCGTATCAAGACATGCCAGGGTTGGATACCGACATTGTTGTGCACAAGCTGCCTTTGAGGGAAGAATGCCCACCAGTTAAACAGAAGCTGCGCCGAACTCGCCCAGACATGGCTATGAAAATCAAGGAAGAGGTACAAAAGCAATGGGACGCCGGGTTCCTTGCTGTAACTAGCTATCCGCCGTGGGTTGCTAATATAGTACCTGTGCCTAAGAAAGATGGCAAAGTAAGAATGTGTGTTGATTACCGGGATCTGAACAGAGCCAGCCCGAAAGATGACTTCCCATTACCTCACATTGATGTATTGGTGGATAACACGGCTCAGTTCTCGGTATTCTCCTTCATGGATGGATTTTCAGGGTATAATCAGATCAAGATGTCACCTGAAGACATGGAGAAGACAACATTCATTACACCTTGGGGCACGTTCTGTTACAAAGTGATGCCATTCGGACTGAAGAATGCTGGTGCCACATATCAACGGGCTATGGTGACATTGTTCCACGATATGATCCACAAGGAAATAGAATGTTATGTGGATGATATGATCGCCAAGTCCCTTACAGAGGAAGATCACCTGGTGAATCTGCTGAAGTTGTTCAAGCGACTGAGGAAGTACCAACTAAAGTTGAACCCCAACAAATGCACATTCGGGGTGCGATCCGGTAAGCTGCTGGGCTTTATTGTAAGCGAGAAAGGGATTGAAGTTGACCCTGATAAAGTCAAAGCTATTCAAGAAATGCCTGCGCCGAAAACTGAGAAAGAAGTTCGAGGGTTCTTAGGTCGATTGAACTACATTTCACGGTTCATATCTCACCTTACAGCGACCTGTGAACCCTTGTTCAAGCTGTTAAGAAAAGAACAGACGGTCAGGTGGAACGAAGATAGCCAGAAGGCTTTTGACAAGATCAAGGAGTATCTGCAAGAACCTCCAATCCTTATGCCTCCAGTTGAAGGAAGACCTCTGATAATGTACTTAACAGTATTAGAAGAGTCGATGGGGTGTGTGTTGGGCCAGCATGACGAGTCAGGTCGAAAAGAGTATGCAATATACCACCTAAGCAAAAAGTTTACCGACTGTGAACAGCGTTATTCACTGCTCGAGAAAACTTGCTGTGCTTTAGCGTGGGCTGCTCGCCGACTGAGACAGTATATGTTGACCCACACTACCTTATTGATCTCAAAAATGGATCCGGTTAAGTACATTTTCGAGAAGCCAGCTCTTACCGGACGGGTTGCAAGATGGCAGATGATTCTCACAGAATACGACATACAGTACACATCTCAGAAAGCCATCAAGGGCAGTGTACTATCTGAATATCTTGCTGAGCAACCCATTGATGACTACCAGCCTATGAGGTTTGACTTCCCCGATGAAGACATCATGTTCATTAAAGCAAAAGATCACGAGGAGCCTATTCACACCGAAGGGCCTGACCCGGAGGAAGAATGGACTATGATGTTTGATGGGGCTGTTAACATGAACGGTCGTGGTGTTGGCGCAGTACTCATTACACCTAAAGGAGTTCACATGCCTTTCTCGGCAAAACTCACTTTCAACTGCACTAACAACGAAGCTGAATATGAAGCTTGCATTATGGGTCTTGAGGAAGCCATTGACCTCAGGATCAAGACATTGACCGTATTTGGAGATTCAGCTTTGGTAGTCAATCAAACCAATGGAAAATGGTACACCCACCAGGATCATCTGATACCATACAGGGATTATACAAGGAGGTTACTGACTTTCTTTACAACAGTCAAGCTTGAGTATATCCCTCGAGACGAGAATCAGTTTGCAGATGCTCTGGCTACCATTTCATCAATGATCAAAGTTCAAACGGCCAACTTTGTACCTCAGATTTCAGTGTCCAGACTTGATAGACCAGCATATGTATTTGCAGCAGATGTTGTCAAAGATGATAAGCCTTGGTTCCATGACATTAAGTGCTTCTTGGAGGATCAAACATACCCGCCTGGGGCATCTTCCAATGATAAGAAGACTTTAAGAAGGCTTGCTGGTAGTTTCTTTCTGAACACTGATGGGTCTTTATATAAGCGGAACTTTGATATGGTACTCCTCAGATGTGTCGATAAGACAGAAGCAGATTTGTTGATGCATGAAGTGCATGAAGGATCTTTTGGTACCCATGCTGGAGGACATGCAATGGCTAAAAAGTTGTTAAGATCATGCTATTATTGGATCACAATGGATGCAGACTGTTGTGCCTACGCCAGAAAATGTCATAAGTGCCAGATCTACGCAGATAAGGTGCATGTGCCTCCCAATCCTTTGAACATCATGTCTTCACCATGGCCCTTTGCTATGTGGGGCATTGATATGATTGGCAAGATTGAGCCAACTGCTTCGAATGGTCACAGATTCATCCTGGTCGCCATCGACTATTTCACTAAGTGGGTTGAAGCAGCCTCATATGCAAACGTCACAAGGCAAGTGGTAGCCCGATTCCTAAAGAGAGATATCATCTGTCGGTACGGAGTGCCCGAGCGAATCATTACTGATAATGGTTCCAATCTCAACAACAAGATGATGGCTGAGTTATGCCGGGACTTCAAGATCCAACATCACAATTCTTCTCCTTACAGGCCAAAGATGAATGGCGCTGTTGAGGCGGCAAACAAGAATATTAAGAAGATTGTGCAGAAGATGGTAATCACATACAAAGACTGGCATGAAATGCTACCGTTTGCCTTGCATGGGTACCGCACGTCAATCAGGACATCCACTGGGGCAACACCGTATCAGCTTGTATATGGTATGGAAGCAGTCCTACCTGTTGAAGTTGAACTACCCTCGTTACGGGTATTAATGGATGTTAAACTGAGTGAAGCAGAATGGGTTCGGTCCCGATTCGAACAACTGAGTCTGATTGAAGAGAAAAGATTGGCTGCAATTTGTCATGGGCAGTTATATCAGAAAAGAATGAAGAAAGCCTTTGATCAGAAAGTCAGGCATCGAGAGTACCAAGTAGGGGATCTTGTGTTGAAAAGAATCCTCCCTCCTCATACGGACCACAGGGGCAAATGGACTCCAAATTATGAAGGACCATTCGTTGTAAAGAAAGTTTTCTCTGGTGGAGCGCTGATGCTCAGCACCATGGATGGTGAAGATTTCCCGTCCCCTGTGAATTCAGATGCAGTTAAAAAATACTTCGCATAAAATGACCCGCTGGACATAAAAACAGAATGTAAGTCCAGGCAAAAATAGGGCATCCCGGCGAGTCAAAAACAGAATAAAAGACTCGGGCAAAAATAAGGGAAATAAATGAAAAAATGTACACCCGCTGAGTTGAAAAGCCGCATTGGACAACTCAGGCAAAAATGGGTATCCCGATGGATTGAAAACCCGAAAGGGCGATCCATGCAAAATAAGGGAATAAGCGAACAACTGCATTCTGAATTCGTCTGTATCGCTTACAACTTAGAAAGCTTCGACGGAATCAAGCTTCAATCAGAATCAACTTTCTTCAGAAAGCAAGACGAGAAGAACGTCATTGTCATACGAGTCATAGCAGGAGAGGAAGCTCCTCAAAGCGTCGCCAACACTGCCAGCATTTTGTTTCTCCATTTGTAACAATCTCCTCATTTCAGGGGATTTGTTTCTTTGACTGTATCTCGCCAATTCAGGGCACATGAATTAATAAAATCAGATTTTCGGTCATGTTTCGTTTTTTACATTTATGTTTTGCAAAGAGTTGTCTGATATCTCTAAAAATACAATTGCATAAGTACAGATGCCTTTCTCTAAAAATAAAAAAAAAAACACATGCTTACAGGGAATGTGATTATTCTCGAAAGTACTTAACTCCTATGACGGAATCCAGTAAGGGATACCTCGGGACCTTTTGTACGTTTCCTTACCTTTGCAGGATTGCAGGTATCCAGAACGCAACCTGGGGCATGCAGGTTACGTCTCAGCAAGCTGGCAAATCATTATCAACTCGGTCTATCTTCCACATGGCACTGGAAGGGGCCCATTTCCCCAACAAAGTTGCCAAATCAACACACACTCAATCTCGGCATCAGAAATGCTCTATCCCCAGCCGAGTGGCCTCTTGTTGCTCTCCCCAGCTGTAGCACCAACCATTCTTCCTCAGCAGAATGCGGAAATCAGGGAATCATCTCCCCACAGAATCCCCAGCCTCTATTCAGAAGAGCAACGCACGAAGAAGTCACAACAGAGAGGGAGAAAGTTTCTACAAACCCCAGCTGGGTCTCTCATTTATAAGGATAGGTCTATTAATGACCCGTATCCCTAAGCAGATATCATATCATCAGATCTACCAGTGATCTCTTCCCCAGCCGGGATGTCTACTCCAAACAGATCGACCAGAGATCTTCGCAGTGACGGGATCCGAATCCCAGTGTGGTATCTTTGCATAATCATGGCATTTGCATCATACTATCCCCTCAGAGCGTAGCATTCCGTCTAATACGGAGCATTACGGCAAAAATCAAACATATAGCATAATCATAAGCCATGTTATGAATTAGCGCTTGTGAATAATAACCGTTCATCATCATTGTACAGAAAAACTCCCACCAGAGTCCCAGCAAAAGCAGTTGCCTCACAAATCACAAACACCAGTATGTACACCTTTTGGCACCCGTCCGTGTCATCACTCCCCAGTAAAGTCGCCTGAACTTTCTCTACAAACAAAATCACCCGTACTACAGATACATCATGACACCCGTCCGTGTCATATTACCAGCAGAAAGCCAAAGACATCCTCTTTGCACTCACATACACTCATATATACGCTTTCTTGACACCCGTCCGTGTCATGTCCCCAGCGCAGTCGCTTACACCTTCATCACCCATACACTTGTTAATATTATACTTTTCTCTTTTGACACCCGTCCTTGTCACTCTCCCCAGCAGTTAAAACACTCACACTTATATATATACTCACTACTCATTGGTACACTTATACAGATACTCGTCTGTATCTTGTATACATCATCACTCATATCCCCACAGATTCGACAGTAGTCCTTGTTCTTTGTTAACCAGTTGGTACTCGTCCGTACCATCATCTCAGAACATTGCGTCTAGTGTTTGTTTCTACATGATGCTCGTCCGTATCATAGTCTTAAGGATGCTCGTCCGCATCTTTAATCCATACACCGTGTCAAACACTTATGTCTTCTTGGATATAGATACTCGTCTGTGTCTACTATTCCCTAGAAGAGTCCTTTCAGATGCAACACTCGTCCGTGCTCTTTGTTAACCCGTTGATACTCGTCCGTATCATCATCTCTGAACATGTGTCAGTTTGTTTCTACATGATACTCGTCCGTATCATAATCTTAAGGATGCTCGTCCGCATCTTTAATCTATACATAATACCAAACACTTATACTTTCCTTTCTTGGTTGTGAACGCTCGTCCGTGTTCACTATATCCCCAGTAGATCACCAACAAAGCATCTTCTTTTATCTGACACTCGTCCTGTGTCATGATAACCCTGAGAGCAGCCGTACCCTGCTGAGTGGTCGTCCTCCACTTCTTGATGGTCGTCCTCCATCATGCTCATCCGATGGTCGTCCCCATCGTTGTTTTTAGCAGTCGTCCCCTGCTAGGTGGTCGTCCTCCACCTCTTGATGATCGTCCTTCATCACTTTATCCAATGGCCGTCCCCATTGTTGATTTTGGTTATCTGACATTCGTCCTATGTCATGATAAACCTTGAGAGCAGCCGTACCCTGCTGAGTGGTCGTCCTCCACTTCTTGATGGTCGTCCTCCATCATGCTCGTCCGATGGCCGTCCCCATCGTTGACCTTTTCTATCCGATGGCCGTCCCCATCGTTGATATTTTTGGCAGCCGTACCCTGCCAGGTGGTCGTCCTCCACCTTTGATGGCCGTCCCCATCATATTCCTTTTATCCCCAACAGAGCAGCCGTCCCCTGCTAGGTGATCGTCCTTCACCTTTGATGGCCGTACCCCATCATCTGTTTATTTCATTCATTCTTTAACCCGATGGCCGTCCCCGTCGTGGTCCCTTTTCCTTTTAACCCGATGGCCGTCCCCATCGTTGGTTACTTTACCTTTATGAACTTGATGGCCGTCCCCGTCATGTTTCATTGATCCCCAGAGAATTTTACAGCTTTATCTCGATGGCCGTCCCCATCATGATATCTTACTTTCCCCAGCTAGTCGGCCGTCCCCGTCTTAGCTTTACCTTTTATCCCCAGCATGTCGGCCGTCCCCGTCATTGCTTTATTTTCCTCACCTTCCCCAGCGTGTCGGCCGTCCCCGCCATTGCTATTTACCCGGCAGTCGTCCTCTGCTCGACGGTCGTCCTCCGTCGCCCACTTTACAATACACTTTAATTTTCTTTTACAATCTATATCCCTTTTCTTTTTCATTTTGTGAGTGCAAATTTTGGACTGTCTTTGGTATTCAACCACAAGTTATCTTGTTGGCCTGCTAAGCCGTTGCTTACATCCTGCACAGCTAACTCGTGTTTGAATAGGGGCAGCTGTAAACACCCCAAATTTGCCCTCACCCATTCACACCATGGCTTGTGATCTTTCTCATATGCATAAATACAATCATATCATCTCACATCTCATTTTTGATTCACTGCATAGTTTCTAAGTCATCTGCACCTAGGGTTTGTGATCTGAGCAATCCAAGAACCTCCTGAGCCACTCCAAAGGCCACTAATCAACTCAAAGGGGTCCATATGTGTTCTTATATCATGTTTCATCTCCTCAAAGTCAAAATTGCAGAGGAATCACAAGAACTAGGGTTTGAGGTGATGCAGAGCCAGGATGAACTGCACAGTTGACCTAAAATTAGGGTTTTGGTTTCAGAGGCCATAACTCCAAATTTTTTGGTCATTCTTGTTTCCATTGGTCTCTATATGGTATAGGGAGTATGCATATCAATTTTCATGAAGAAATTCCATGGGGAAGTCATCTGATCAAAGGTTGACTTTTCAGACAAGTCAGTGTAAAATCAGGGCATCTGAGGCCCCCAATGACCCAACCAATGGGTGATCTTCATCATTTTGAGTGTATATGACCTTTATTTGATCATGGAAGAAGGTTGAAGTTCATATAAATCAAGAATTTAGGGTTTTTGCAAATGTTGACTTTTTGGGCATAGTTGACTTTTCAAGAATGCATCATTTTAGGTCAATTTTCAAGCCTTGATTCTTGGTCCAAAAATGCTTCAAATGGAAAAACTTTGGTCATGAAAGTTGTAGATCTCATCTTTCCCTTTTCAAAAAGTACAATAACATGATCAAACTCTTCTTGGATCAGAAGTTATGGCAAGGCAAAGTTGGCTAAAATCATTAATTTTCAAGGCATGCCCCATTTGGAAATTTTGCAAAGTCATGAACCAATGCATTATGTGACTTCTAATTCATTTCAAACCATTACATAAACATTCTCTAAGTCATAAAAATCAGAATTGAACCAAGAATGCCTATGGTTTATGTTTGGTTATGCAAAAGAATCACATGTGAACCAAAATGTCACAAGTTGCAAAACTCATGATCATGCTTCCTACCACTTGCAGCCTTGGATGCTGAGCTTTGCTAGCCTCTCACCTCACCTTGCTGCGCCAGCCCATGCCCATGTACTTGCCTAGATCATGAGCCATGCTTCTCTTACACATTATTTGACTTTTTGCAAAAGTTAACTTACCAATCAATAAAGGGCATGTCTTGTCAACTGACCAATGAGAGAGAGTTATGTGGACAATTTGCAAGCTAGACATAACACAAGGCAAGGCTGAAACATCCTCATTCAACACATTCACAAAATCACCCCACATTGCATAAGCCTTCGAATCTCTCTGTCCAGCATACAAACACTTCAGCCATCTTCACCATTCAACTCACCATGTATCATTGAGTAGAAACCACCAAGAACACAAGCCTGAGACAGCCAGAACATCTCACTGCCATTCCTCACCTCATTTTGCAGTTCCTTTCGAATCTCCTTCCACAAACCACAAACAGCCAAACAAACCTTGTAGACCTTCTCCACATATCATTTGGACCTCAAACAACCCATCACAATGACCTGAAAGTGCCAGAATCTCCATTGCCATTTCTGACCAAGCTTGAGCAGAAGCTTTCGAAACTCACTATCCAGCCAACTCAAACTTCTTTTGAGCATTCAAACATCTTCTGGGGACCAAGTGGAGCAGTTTGCACTGAAAGAAGTGGTCAGAAAGTTCTCAAACTGAAAGCTTCGAATCTCAGGTAGCCTGAAATTTATTTTTCCAGAAATTGCTTTTCTTGTTACAAACTTGTTCTATGTGATTCACTGATCATCCTGATGCTTTTGGTTTTTAAAATGGCTTTGAAATGAACATTTAATTTGTCTCTGAAACTGGTTTGCCCTAAAACTTGTTCTGTTCGATTCATGGTTTTGAGGAAGAAGAAATTTATTTGGACTTAGGGTTTTAGCTCAGGGGACCATGGGGATCATTTTGGTGTGTTTAGTTTTCATTTTCGTTACGTTTTGAGGAAGTTTGGAGATTTCCCGGTGAGGTGCTGGCCGGAGAAGACGACCGGAAGTCTTCTCCGGCCACCTGAATGTGATTAAACCCTAATTGCATAATTAACGTCAGTTTGAATTTTGGCCGTAGATGGCCATTGACTTGTTGACTTCCCTCCCTTTTGGATGGCCCAGATCCTTTTCATTAGCCCTAATCTCTCTCATTAGTTTAATTAATTCGTATTAGGTCAGATGCAATCCACACCCTCCATTTGCGCGCTGGTCAACCAGTTTGAATCCAAAGCCCATCCTGGCCCTCCATTCCTTTGACTTTTATTTTTATTTGTTTTTATTTCATTTTATTTCAATTAAACTTGCATATTTATTTAAAAATAGCAAAAAATACATAAAAATTATGAAACTTTTTCCTAAAAGTTTTAATAATTTTTATGACACAAAAATATTTTTATTTTATTTTTTATCATTAAAAAAGTATTTTTAAATATTTAAAAGATTATTTTTAATTGATTAATGGGAATTAATTAATTAAAAATACTTTTAGGTATTTAAAAATTACAAAAAAATTCATGAAATGTTCTAAGACATTTAGAAACATTGTCCAACCTTCAAACCAAATTTCTTTTTTGATCTTGATGCATCTTAAGAATTTTTCATTGAATTAAATCATATTTTGTGCATTATTTTGATCATGGATTCAAAAAATTCATTTCTGCCTATTGAAGAAGGTTGAGACATTGATTCTTCTTGCATTGTTTTATGTTTAGCATGTAGTTTCTAGGGTAAAATAGCCATGATTTGATCTTGCATTTTCTATTTGTTTGGCATTTCTTTTGTTAAGAACCCTAAAAAACCCTAATAACTTAGAAAATTCATAACTTGAGTTTGGTTGAGAGTTGAGAGTTCCCCTTTGGACAGTGGTTCATTATAGGTTTAGGGTTTCTTTGGGTGCCATTTTCCATTTTTTATCTTAAGGTTTGCTTCTGTTTTGGGTTTTTGTTTGATGTTTGATTCATAAACCCTAATTTGGGCTTTCTTTTGCATCCTTCTTGCATTTCCTTGCATAACTTGACTTGTCATTGCATTTTGTGCATTCTTGTGATCCATTTGACATCTTAAGACATATAGAAAGCATGTTTGACCATTGCATTACATATTTGCCATGTCATTTGTCTTGTATGATTCATAACTTTTCATGTATATCCATGCTTCTAAGCTTGCATCATTTGCATCCATAATCTTGTATGAACATCCCCATGCCTTGCCTCATGTTTGCAGCATCTCATAGCATCATTATCATCATCAACATGCTTCTGGTTTGGTCTAGCATCATGTCATTTCATTTCACTTAGCATTGCATTGCATTTCTTTCTAACATTTCAGGTGGTAAGCAAACTTGAGAAGTGAATTTGCCTTCACTTCTCATAACTTTTCTTCTCTCTTGCATCCATTGCTGCATTTCTATTTGTGTTTGAGATTGAGCTTGCTCATTCTTGTTCCTCCCACCTTCTTTCTTCAAGTGACTTGACTTCTTGAATGAAGCAAGTCACTTTGCTTCTCTTGATCTTATTCATCTGCTTCCTGGTGGCTCCTCTGAAGATTTGTTCTTGCAAACCTCACAAACCTTAGGATCATCCAAGCATGACAATGAATTAGGGTTTTGATTAGTCTCCCCTTTTAGTTTTACCTTTGTGTCTCTTTGAGTCTTCTCTTCTCATCTCATAGTCAGGGACTAAACCCTAAAGGCTTTAAGGCTTTGTGATTAAGCTTACGCCTGCATCCTTCTCTTAGGATGGAGTGTATAACTTTAATCCTAAGTCTTGAACCCTTAAGGTGTTTAAATCTCTTAATCAATCCACTTAATAATCATCAAGACATCACACTTGTAACTTGGGCCTTGCATTAGGGTTCTAATTCTTCCTTAAATGGTTAAGAAGGACTAACCCTAGTGTTAATGGACAAGTCCCCCTCAAGTTGTCTTACAAATCATAAAAAAAACTTCATCATCATATCATTAACTAAAATCCACTTAATAAAGGCTTTGTTTTGTCATGAGTTTAATCCCTAATCATGGGCTAAGTTGAGGAGCTTTCCTCAGCTTAAACATTCTCATCTATCATCCTTCTTTTAGGATGGTGTAATGAGTCTGTTTAATCCTTGATTATGGCTTAACCTCATTACTCAACACTAAACAAAAACCACAAAAACATCTAAATAATCACAAGTAGGTTAATGATCTTAATCCTACACCAAAGGTGATTAAGTGTGAGAATCTGACTTCGCACTTAAGGTAATCTCATTACCCCTAATCAGAGGGAAGATGTGATGAGTTTACTAATCCATTGGTTTAGGCTTAAGCTCATTTTCTTATGACAAACTTTCACAAGCAATAAAAGACTGAAAATACAAAAACAAACAATAATCGTCTCCTCCGGGATTCTTTTCTCATCACCTTCACTCACAAACGAGAACTTGCTTCTTCCGTCTAATGCAAGACAGTTAGCACCTGAGCCAGACAGGTCATACACTTGAGCATAGGCAAGCAAGCAGTTCACAAGTCAATTCATCTTTCAGTCTCTTTGGGTCGAACTACGGTGTTCTGACTTCCTCATTGCACGAGAGGATACGTAGGCATAACTTAACAGTTATCGAACAAAAGTCTCTGTATATTCCCCCTCCTTTCAGCTTCATTCTTTAGCCTCATGATCTTGAGCATTTCACTCCTTCCTTACACTGACACATCATTTATACATTTCACTTCACACCTTTTTTACACTGACACCTGTACATATCTTTTCCAGCTCTTATATACACAGATTGCACTGACACTACCCCTTTAAAACACAAATCTTTTAAGCGTGGATCCCGTCGAGTACGGCGGACAATCTGGGTGCTAATACCTTCCCAGGTTGTAACCAACCCCCTTTCTCAGTCTCTCTGGTTCGCAACCGTCTTATCCATATCTTTCTAGGTCTATGCAGCATTACCTTTCCTCCGGGATAAAAATGCCTAGCTGGCGACTCTATTCATCTACAGTGAGTTCACGGCTGTGTGTTCTCACTGTTCCCCTCGCCGACCGTTCGCGTCTGTACCCTCATCTGACCCTGTGTCACTTGTCGGGAGCGACAGATGTGTGATGATTGATGAAGATCATGAGGATCGTATTGATATGACTGTATTCATATGTTGTTTGAAATGTATGTTGTAATCGAGTCTTGCATACGCATACATATTTGGTGGAATAATCATGTCTCGGTGGAGCGTAAGGGATTATTCAGATTCATTGTGAATCGATGGTGCAGGGATGATCGTGTCTCAGTGGGAGCATAAGTGATGCATCCGGGTTCGAATTAATGAACCATTGTTGAAAGTCGGTACCGCATTTGCATTGTGTCATTGAGTCACTTTGCGTTGATTGAATTAATGATGTATGATATGTGTTGATGAACTATTTGAGATATTGATTAATTGTATGATGTATGATGTGTATTTGATGAATAGAGGTGACATTACCCTGTAAGATGTTATTTGCACCGTTAATATATTGAATTGTTTTCTCACCTCTTTGTTGTCTAGTTGCGTTTGTGCTTCTTCGGAAGTATAGATGATTCAAGTACTTGAGTATGCTCGGAGTACAAGTTGTTGGTCGAGTCCTAGGATTCGCTCTGATACGTAACAAGGGAAATGAGTATATTTGTTGTTTTATTACTCTTGTTAATAATAGTTACGTATCACGTTTTCTTGAAATTTGTAAATTAAGAGTATTGATGAATATTGTGGATTTGTGGCGAATTGCCATTTGTTGAATAAAAAGATATTTTCCGCTGTTTAAATAAATAATTATTTATGTTTTTGGTTGAAAAAGTAACATTTCACTTTTGATGAAAATATGATTTTTCTTAAATAAATAGTTAATTACTTAATTGGGATAAGTGGGTGTTACACACTTGTTGATTTTTGGTGATTATGAGGAGTATCACATCGTTGCATTTCATGGCATACTTTGTTGGGGCTTCGGCCTATTGGTAGCTTCAATCCCATTGTGCGTATTGAAGTGATTTGGTGATTATGATGTGCACCCTTGTGGAGGGTTGATGGCCAGTGTCCATCGCATGGAGAAAATCGGTACCACATGCATATTTTGCATTCCATTATAATTGACATCGCATTTAAAGGAATGTATTTGTGATTGTGTTGTGCTGAATTTTATTGATGATGCTATGATGTTGTTGTTCTTAATTTATTTATTTCCATATCCTTATATTATTATAATGAATTATGATTTCTCATCCTGCCTGCATGGAAATGTTGCCTCTTACGTGGCTAACTTGCAGATGGTAAAGAGTAGCTTCCGCAGCGCTGGAAGATTCAGAGTCTTTGAGCGTGTCTTTTACTATTTTTAGGAGTTGTGTTGGAGTTTTGTCCTGCTCTGTGTCATGTAACACTGGGTTGGGAATTAGTTGTTGAACTTGTTTCTTTTTCATGTTACGTTGAAGGATCTCTTAAACTATGACATTATTTTGATTGAATAATTTATTTCAGGAAGTGAAAAGTTAATTTGAATTATTAAGTATGATTCTGCTGTGAAAATGCATATTTGCTTATGTTGATTGTGTAACCCGTGTTACGGGACAGGACAATGAATTATTTGATATTTTGAATAATGTGTGACACCTTTCTAATTGTTGTACTCTGATAATTTTACATAAAATGTATGTGGGGTAGAAGGGTGTTACAGTTGTCCTGTCTGAAATTTAGCCTTGAAGATGATATGAATTTCTAAAGTCATCTGAAGATTCACTTATCATGATTCGGCAAATAATTGTTGACGACAAAAGGATTTGTATCCTCAAAGGTGATCATCCTATTTCTGACAAGCTCTTTCCCTTTAGCCTTCAATGCAAGCAGTGTTATAAGTCATGACCCGTTCCACCTTGATGAAATTCACATCAAAGATCTGCTCTATAACCAACCGAAAGAGGATCGGGAATAGGAGGCGCAAGCCTAGTAATGATCCAACCATTTTGGACCAAGTATGGATACAACTCAGCATAAGTCCAAGGAATATGATCATAGTGACCCCTACTCCTAGCATTACGATTCTGGTTCTAGCCAGTGTTCCTTTGAATTGATGGAACATTAATCATAGGAGAAACTGCAGCAGGGTATGATTGATCATGGTAATGTTGTATGTGATGAGGTCTCTCATCAAAAACATTGAATTGAGGCATGACAATCCTTTGGGGTTGAGTTTCTCTAATGGTCAAAGCCTGTAGCATCTCCATGATCTTGCTCACATTGATTTTCAACTCATAAAGGTCTTCCCTAACTTTCTTGTTATGTTGGGTTTGATCTTCCATTCTCAATATGATAGTAGCTTTAGTTTCGTATTTCCATTTTCAGGGAAACAATTCTATTATTGCAAACATGGTCAACATCGAGAACATAATCATTAAAAATCTTGACAAAAACAATTCTTGCTTTGTCCTATATTTGCAATAACCAGAATTGTTTTCCTTGAGAAATAGTTGTGATGGTTATGATGAAGGCATGGATGCAACAACCACAAACAAGATCACGCAAAGCACAGAGGTTCAAAGGTTCGGATCATGAGCATGGAGTAAAGGGATAAGAACCAACCCACAAAGGTATGTACTAAGGTTTGTCTTCATTGTACCTGCAGAAAACCAGAGGGTTCTAATAGATGTTTCCGAAGTTAGCAAACATCCCTTGGATATTATCGGTATTTTGAACTACTCCCCAACCGGTAATTTCCTCAAGAGGACCTCGTCCGAATGTAGTATCGCGTGACAACCACCCTAGGTTTACACCTGGATAGCTTCTGCACTACGTTCCTAAAATGGCTTGGATGGGTTAAGGGTTCTACGGTCCTCATTATGATCAGCTCAAATCAGAAAAGTAATTCCATAATACGAATACTCGTCATTTCATCAGTAATCCGAAGGAGCCTAACTGAGTGGAGATTATCGAATTGATATCGCATTGGACTACTCCGCAGCGTATCTCCTTGAATATCGTCATCCTATCATAAGTTCACTCAGATTCGGGTATAGGATATATCTCACTCATAGAGCATCACCAAACCAGAACAGAACAAACAATAACAAATAAATCAAACCAAAGAAGTAAATAAATTAAAGTAGGTCGAACCCGCTTAGAGATTACTCCCCATCAGAGTCGCCACTTTCCTATAGCGGTAAAATCATGAGTGTAAGCTATTGGTTAACTTAACTCAAAGTAAATAGAGTCACCATCGTGCTTTTATTTTATTCCAAATGGAAAAGGAAAAAAGATCAAATAAATCCTAATGAATCTAAAAGCAAAAGCTAAAAGAATAGAGCAGAGAACGGGTAAGGGGGTTGGTTACAAAATGGGAAGGTTTTAAGCACCCAAAATGTATGTGGTACTCCACGGAAGCCCATTGAAAAATTTATTGCTTTTGGTTTGAAAATGGTTTGTTTAAAAGAGATTGAAGAGATGAGAAGAGAAATGTTTTTTAAGATTTTTGTGTTTAACGAGACTTGCATCTCATGCCTATGTACCCAAAATGTGCAGTGTAAGATTAAAACCATGTAGTTTGTGGTACAAATAGTGAAAAAATAATGTGTTGGATTGATTTTAAAATGTAAAGATAAGTCATCATTCTTTAGCGAATAATTGCGCTAGAGAGAGTGAATCATATCTAAACATATGAAAATGGTTAAAAGGAAAAGTGCACGAGGGAACAAAAAGGATTGAATGAGTTTTGCATCTTTTAAAGTCGTTTGAAAAAGGTTTTGATATGCTTATGTGGTTTAGCATTTATTAATAAATGAAAGGAAAAGAGTAAAGTCGCTTGAACTAAGTCAATGTTTGATTATGAAAGTGGTTATGGTTTGAAAACAAAGAAGGTTTTGAAAAGAGAGAGAAGCTTTGAAAATTTAAGAAGTGGGAGGAGATGAAGAGGCTATCCTAATACTTAAAGTAAAAGCTAGAGTAAGAACGATCTAACCGTATGGGAATCATTCTTCAAAGCATAAGAAACTATAGGACTCCATCCTTATAAACAAGTGAATCAAACAAAGGCTTAGGTTTCCAAACCATAATAACTCGAGCAAATGGAATGATCCTAAAATCTAAGTCCACAACTCCAAGTCCAATGCAAAGGATAGTAACCATAGTCAAAGATCAAAGTCACAAGTTTTTTAGAGGTTTAATCCTTTATTAATATTTTTGTGTCCAAATGGACAAAAGAAAAAGCACAGTGATACGAATATAAACATAAGCAATATGATAAATGATAAAGCATAATCAAAGCATAATAAAAGAGATAAGGGAGCGAGAGATAAAATTAAAGAGGATAAGTTGCGAGAAGGAATTAAAATGTTAGTATAGTAATAGTTGTAATAATATGTACATAATAATGTATGGTGAACTTAATCATCCACAACTAAGAAAGTAACTGATTCTGCTTAGTATCATACACTATAGTGATTAATTGAAGCGATTAGATCCAAATTCAATGAAATTTGAAAGAAGAATGGGATACCAAAAGCAACTACACGTCAAGCTTCAAAAGTCATGGATCTTAATGCAAATGACTAATCACTTTGGGATTACGGGACCAACACAAGGTCCGGTCCACGAAAGTGCAAGTATCCAATTGGATTTTTATTCCGAATTTGGGACACATTTAGGTCTATATTAAACAATTGCTGAGTAATTTACGAAGTAATTTCCCTACAAATAAGGCTGGCCAATACCAATTAAGGTAAACGATATTAGTGCTGATACATGTTAGAGAGATGATATAATGGTTTATCCTCTGAAAACATGTCACACAAAAAGAAAAAGTGGTAACGGTCTAATCTTAATCGATATTTCACATTGATTTTTCAAAGACAACCTATCACAATCCCAAAGTATGGAGAATGATCCAAATGATCATTCATCCATAGATTTGAAATAAAGAAGATTAAACATCTTTGAAAATCAATAATAGTCGAATCGGAGATCTCAGCGACCTACAGAAAAATAAAAGATGAAGAGAAATATGGATCTAATATTTTAAATCTCAAATTGATTAAACCATCATCAATATCAATCATCTCTCTTGGTGGATAAAAATCGACACCCAAAATCCATTGATATTGATGAGATTTTATTGAAAAATCAAGATCTAAAATAATAATCCACAAAAACAATTAAAATATTTTTAAAAGTATTTCAAATATTTTTTCCAAAGAGTATAGAAATAATAATTAAAAAAATAAAAGACATTTTTTTAATCAAGAATAATAAAAATAAAATAAAAATAAGAGTTAAAAAAAATAAGAAGAAAGGGGGGTGACTAGCGCAAGTTTGGTGGTGAGATAGAAGTAAAACAATGGATCAATATTTAATCCCAACACACAATAAACTCATAAACAAAATAAATAAAATTATAATGAAAAAAAGAAAAACAGAGTTTCATCTTCTTCTTCCTTTGTGATAGTCGCGGTACACACTATTACAATACAAACTCCACCATTTCAGAGCTCTGTCAAATCGGAGCATCGAAGCTCCGATGAAATATCGTTGCAATCAGGAGAACGAGAGCATCGTGAATATACAATTAAAATTAATCTTCGATGCAAGAATAGAGCGAATCGATGACTCAAATTTTCGACAGAATTTTAGAGGTACCTTCAAAAATGTAAGCAAGATATCACTTCTTCTTCTTTTTCTCTTCTACTCCTCTTGTTGTTGTATGAATGTCGCTCCCGGGATTTTCATCCTAGTAAAAATGCGAAAGTGGCGCGGAAATGGTAGAGTCGCCAGCCAGACATTTTATCCCGAAGGAATGGGAAAGGTAATGTTGCACAAACCTAAAAGAGAAGGAGAGGAAGGGGCCTTGCGAACCAAAGATCTGGGTTCGGGAGTCAGTTACGACCTGGGAAGGTATTAGCACCCCAGATCGTTCGCCGTACCTGACGGGATCCACGCTTGTTTGTTTGCTTCAAAGGGTGAGAAATAAGATGCTGCTGAACAAATGAACTGCTACTGGAATTGAAATGAGAAAGGTAACTGGAAAAGAAAATGGAAAGGAAGAGGGAAATGTAGGGAAAATAAAGAATGTGCTCGCACGGGCCCTACCCCGCTGCCTACGTACCTCATCGGGAAAATGAGGATTAGAGTCGACGTAGTATGCCTAACCAGGCGGGAACTTTGTTTGTATTTTTTTTTATCGTTGGAACTGCTTATGTCTATGCTCAGGTGTTGCAGGCTCGTCTGGTACGGGTGCGTTTACCATCTTGCAAATGAGACAAGTCGTCGCAAGTTCGCGTTTAGAGTGAATGAGATGAGAAGAGAATTCCCACAGGAAAGTCGCTTATTGTTTGTTCTTTTGTCTCACTTCTGATTTTTTTCTGTTATCAATTGAAAGGAAGAGGGATCCATATTGATGGTGGCGGTTGAAGGCTAAACATTGCCTCTTCTGGTGCAATTCAATTACGATTCAGATTGGTGCATTGAAGATTAAGAAGTTACAGAAGAGTTGAAAAATTGTTGATGGAGAATGAAGTTGATTGAAGAGTGATGAATGGAGATTGGAGATTCTTCTGAGTTTTGGTGAATTTTCAGTTGTTCTTCTTCTCATTTTTTCCACTGTCACTGATTCTGTTGAGTTTTCTCATAGTATTTTTCTGTAACTAAATTTCTTGTGTCTATTGTGATATTTCCTTATGTAATTTTCTGTAACTGAATTTTTGATATATCCCTTTTTTATCAGTTATCAGTCAGCATTCAATTATAAGTTTTCACCTGAATTTGGTATCGATTTTCTGCGTTCAGTTCCTAACTGAATTTTCCTGTTACATTTGTTTATGCTCAATTCCTGTGACAAGCATAAGATCATGAGAAATACAGCCACTAAGTCATGAGAAATCTATTAATTAAATACCGCAAATGGGCCAAAGTGCTTCTAACATTAATAAATCCTCAACATGGCAACTTAAATCGATACTTGTCCCTTTTTTATCCGTTTCAAGATTGATAAAGCACCATCTTCGTGTGACTTGGTGAACATGCTAGAGTCAAGTTTAATTATCTTTTGCATCCAACTTTCCTTGTATCACTTCTCGAGTATCCATTATTGGATTAATCTTCTCATATGTATTGCGAGTTTTCGATATTGATTCATGATGAACTGAAGTAGAAAATTGGGACAAATATGGTCACTTGAATTAAAAATGAATTGAATTCAAATATGCGTTTGGATTTTGAAAAGGTTTAGGGAATGAAGATGGTCATTGGCTTTGAAAATTGAATATGGTTTTGGACAATTGGACTTTAAAAGGTGTTTTCACGGATTTATTTGGATGATCGATCAAAATGAACACAATTGAAAAGTTAGGCGAATGAGTATAAAAAAATTAAACGGAGATGGACACATAAACTTGAATGGAAATAGAAACTTGTATCTTGAGAAAACTTCTAATGCACCATTTGGATCACTTGCTGAACACAAAACCAACTGAGAAATAAAAACTGAAGGGTGTAGTCATGAATGAAGCTGGTCTTTCACATATCTCGAATGTACTTGGATTATACCACATAGGCCAAGTCTTTGCCATAATTCACTCCTTAATTAAGTATGGAATCTTTTGGATGATCATTGATGAAGAAAATAACTTGGGATACTGGAGGGAGATAAATCTTAATCCAAGTCACAACGAACTGATTCAACGTTTCTGACCAATACTCTTACATAAGGAACCTTAGCAATGATCCTCTGAATAGGAAAGTTCAAGTCACCAAAGATCCTTAGATCTCATGCCTTGGGAACTCATTGAAATGCATGATTGTGAATGATATGGCCTAATGAGAAATGCAGATGAATGTGAAGCATAAGCCAGTTAGATGGTAATAAACATGAGGGCAAATTTTGGGGTATTACGATGAAGAATTTGACTCGAATAAGTATTTTTTGAAGAAGATTTGAAGGAATTAGTATATTTTTTGATTGAAGCCTTAATGGAGTTTTGGAGTTTGAAGTGTATTTGTGTTGGGTTTTAGGAGGTTATCAAAGCTTGGAATTGAATGAGAAAATGAGCTTTATTTATTTTATTTGAGGAGATATTTGAACTCAATTTTAGGATTTCATTTTTGTGATATTTCTTCCGTTTTTTATCATGACCTTTGCATGTCCAGTTGTTGCCTTGCGTTTTGTTGCACTTGTTGCGTTTTGGTGTGATATGTTATGTGTTTTGCTTTAGTGTGTTCGTGTGGCTCGTGTACGGATGGGAGGATCACGTTGTCTGCGCTTCGGCTTCGTGCGTGTGGCTCGGATGCACTGATGGATTGGAAAGGTTGTACATGTTGTGCTTAGAAGCTGAAGTTGGCTTGAGCTGCATTTTGTTGTTGTAAGTTGCATGTGTGATGTATGCGAAAATGGATTGTGTGTAATTTCTCATGATGTAGTCAATTTTTATTTGTTCTTTTTGTAATTTTTGATGTAATGGAAATAAGTTTATGTCATAAAGAAAAAATGGTGGGCTTAAACTCTTTTGGGCTTATGAATTTGATGGTTGTTTGTAGTAAACTGGATATTGTGGAAATAAAGAAAAGGGTAACTGAAAATTGGAAAATTAATATAATGAATATAAAAATCGATATCGGAAATGGACAATCGGATAATGAATTTTAAAAATGGATTTTAATGTGAAAAAAAATCGGAATATGGATAATAATAAAAAATAATGGTTTATGAAAATATGGATATTGGTTTAAAATGGTAATGATGGATTATCATGGATACTAAAAATTAAAGGTTTATGAAACGAGGATGGATTAATAACGGATATGAAATCTTGAGTTTAAGCCCACAATCAACTTGAACTTTTTCCACAAGGCATTTGATGAATGAAACCAATCTCAAGCCACTGAATAATTTGCAACCAAAACAACGACCATCAACTTTTGATTTTCTGAATCTTTTCAAATTTATCTGAATCGATCTCTGGAAAATAAATCCACAAATGAGCCACTGATGAACTGATGCACACTCAATCAAGATAAACTGGACCAAACATCTCACACATCCTGGCTTAATAATCTGATGACTTTCAGCACATGACAACTTGAACCTAAACACACATTGTCTGAGGAATAAACCACCGACACAAATAATTTGCAATTGAAACAACTTCTTGATAGTTTTACCAAGATTAGGTCAAACTTCCATCTGAATTGAATCATAACTGAATATCCACATCTGAAGTGAAAACATTGTATTGCCTTTGAAAATCCCTGCAAAACCTGAACACACGGAGAGAACAAGAAGCGAACTACAACATATTTTTGGTATTTTGGTTAGTGGTTAATAAACATAAACAAATAGAAAGAAAATAAAGCAATGGTGATCCCCTGTGAGGCGTAAACCTGTAACCATGAAGAAACCAAGGAACCAAGGCGATCTTGTTTGTATGCGAACTGCAGATGAAATGCCAAGAAATCTTAGAGCAAAAATTAGGGTATTACAAGTAAAGGAGCCCATTATTGAAGGTATGAATAACCATCCATTTTCCAAGCCTTTGGAATATACATTATCTCAATAAGTCCTTATAACGCTCTCATGCATCAAACAAAGATTCCCCCACTTCCTGTCTAAAATTGTTAATCTCATTTCTAACTTGGGCTATTTTTCTTGGTGGAAAATATTGCGCAAGGAAGGAAATTTTTAATTGAGCCTAAGAGGTTATCGAATTTGTGGGAAAGGAATGAAGCCAAGCCCGCACATGATCTCTTAACGAGAAAGGGAATAACTTGAGGTGTATGGAATTTTGGTTAATGATATTAACCCTTGCAGTACCATAATTATCAACAAAGATATATAGATGTAGATTCAGGTTCTTTTTAAGGCAACACTAAAAATATGTTATATTGGAAAATACCTATCAAAGATGGTTTGAGTTTAAAATTATTTACCATTGTGCAAAATACTATAGTGTGTTTCCTCATCAGGAGGAATCACATAATCCTTAAGAGGCTTAGTGTCAACTAGTGATTTAGCCATCTCTTGTTGTCTTAGATTTCAGTGTCTCTCAAGTAAGAAACACTCTATTTCATTTACAAGATTGATTAAATTCTCATCAGAGT
Organism: Lathyrus aphaca; assembly: GCA_963966055.1. Classification (NCBI taxonomy): domain Eukaryota; kingdom Viridiplantae; phylum Streptophyta; class Magnoliopsida; order Fabales; family Fabaceae; genus Lathyrus; species Lathyrus aphaca. The sequence continues at coordinate 172,631,245 of OZ014523.1, forward strand.
GAGTTCTTGCATACAAGGGTGGATAAAGAACAATAGCAGAGAAAAAAAATAAAACTCTAGTTTATACAGTGACTAAATAGAATTTCCATATCAAGCACATGTAGTCCCCGACAATTGTGCCAAAAACTTGACAAGTTATGTAAAACCCTAAAAACCCCCACATGATTTATAATAAAATATCAGAGTAAAATAAAAAATAAGGCATATAGGATTCTACTTTCATCAAACACCTTCTCAAAAAATCATATATGTAACACATGCAATATAAAAAATTGTTACTAAAAACAAACATTATAGAAAAACATGTCTGAAAGTTATTTCACATTACAGCGGAAACATCATCATACTTGACAAATTTAATAATTCAAATTATATCATATTTTAAAACAACATAGTAAACATCAACATAAAGAAGGTCGGATAATCCTCAACAAAATAAATTATCATAAAAGCGTTCCAAGACCCTAGTGTTACATATTAGAATAAACGCCGACACAAAAGAATAAATGGAAAACTTCATCTTCCACTCACATCTGAGCTCCTACAGTGGATTATTTGCACGTTATACATGTGGAGGCAACATTCTACCATAAGGGGTGAGATATCATAAATAGATAAAGGAAAGCATGATAATTAGTAAGCACAGTTTATTTCATGCATAAGTCATCCATTCCTCAATAGACATTCACATAGTCAATACAACCATCAAACAAACACAAAAATAACCACAACTAAGATGCAATGCAATGTGGTAATATTTGGTTCCTATCTCAGAACCCGATCTCTTTTTCATGATCATAATTCTCGTCGGAATATCAAATAAGTCACTCACACCACACATGGGCAAACGACATCCATGATCTCTTACACCTACATAGGAACACGATCAACTCCATAACAACAAGATTCTACAAATAGAATCTGGATAGGATGCATACACCCCACATGGGAACACAACTTATCTCACAACTCATGCAACAGTGTAATGCATATCATCTACAACATACAATGACTCTCATAAAATCAAAGTATCACACTATTGCAGCTACAACACAACATACCACAGAAGTCCAACATCATCATCACACAACATAGTAAGCAACAACAAGCGTGTTTCAGATTATGTCAAACAATCAGATAAACCTTAGAAAAACAATTAAACATCAACAACAACAACAACAAATAATCACTTTCTGGAACAAAACCTATTTTTATAGAGTAATTCATCGCGTTAGCTTTCTAACACTTTGAACGGCACTCGAATCAGCCATGTAACTGGTTACATCAGTCCTAGAAGTAGAAATACCCAGTTTTTCTTTGATGTGAACGGTTGCATTACCCAAAATTCCCAAAATCACATTTTCATTGTAACTGATTACCTCAACCATGTAACCAGTTACATCACTCATAGAAGCACTTTTCTGCAACTTTTTCAAAACGAAAAATCACTTTAAGCCATCCCAAACCCCTATTTTTCTTACAAATCATTTAACTTATGTTTTAACATGAAATAATCACTTTTTAAAAGTTTTAAACCCCAAATATTTTTCACCGGAAACACCCATAACTTAGTTTTGATGTTAACTCGCAACCACGCATACAACAACCAACATCCACATCATACACTTCTCTATCATGAAATTTCAACATCAACAATTGCAACAAAAACATAATTCCAACAACAATTACAACAACAACAACAATATTCAATGCATGAATCATCAAGAACTCAATCACTCATCAAATCATCACATTCATGAATAAAGAGAAGAAAAATAAAAAAATCCTACATGTTAGAAACTACCCACCAATCATCATAGCAATCCTTAGATAATTAGAACCTCACCCTTACCTTAAAGTTTTACAAACGCTTTAACCTTTAGCAATAGAGAGTCTTCCCAACTCTTCTTCTTTGCCCTAGCTTTCTTCTATCTTTCTCTTTTGTTTTTACGAAATGATAACTTCTCCCCTCTATTCCTTTTTTATATTTTATTATATTATATTATTATTACTACTACTAATATCCACTTATTAAAATAATAATGATAATAATAAATATTTAATTAATTTAATATCATCCAAATAATATAATAATTAACCAAATATTAATAATATAATCTATTTATATCCACTTCTTACGCCGCCAAGTTATACACTTTTGCTCACACACCCCTAACACCTTAAAATACTATTCTTAAGTCCACTACCCCACATCAAGGGTATCCCAAATACACATAACCACATGATTACACACGTTAACTCATAATTTAATTACTAATAATAATTAAAATAAAATGCGGCGTTACACGCTGCAAGTGTACTACTGTGCGAATTAGTATAAAAATATATTCTCAAACTATAAAGACCAAATGTTTTATTTAATCCTATTTTAATGGTGTATATCTAGAGTGAACTAAAATTGGTGTTTTGTGAAACAACTTAAATAAAAAGCACTTTTGAAAAACATAAATAAAAATCACCTAAAATATCATGAGACAGACATGACTTAGGGTTCATGATCCTTACTCTGACATATACATATGATCATTTTGCTTATTTTATGAGAATTTCAACATTGTTATGGAAAATAGATAAATGAGGACAACACCTACTTTTTTCAACATGTTGTCCTATCTATGGTGAATAGTTTGTCTTCTTTTGCAAGTCTGAATTATTATTCAAAGAGTCTTTTCTTTGCACAACTATAAAAGGTGAGACGTTTCTCAACCGTATCCGAGCACTTTCATTGTTAGAGACTTGATTTTTTAAAAACCTACTTTCGGATACTCATGCATATCCTTTCAGGTTATGATCGATACTTGGAAACTCTTTACTTTCGTATCTAGGTTGGATTGAAAATTTCATATTTTAAAATAATGTATGAATGAAATTCTCATAATTGAATTGCGAATATTCATATGAATAGTCATGAGATAAGTCTCGTGACCCTTTGTCCCTAGCAGACAACTCACTCATGTTGAGAAACGACATAAACATAGCAATAATTTCCATAAAAAACAAGGTTTACAATAAATATATAAATTGATAATTATAAATAATGATAAATATAACTTGACTGACAATAAAATAGCTTGAATTGATAAAGATTCATGTGCTCCAATAGAGACTTGAGCACACGGCAAAAAGTTAGAGAAAACAAAAATTATACGATAAAACTAAAAAATGTTTTACTCCCTCGACTATTACAGACTACATATTTTTATAGAAAAATCCAAACTGTGGCACAAATATCTCTTATCAATTCCCATAAAAATAAAATATTTTGAATCAAGAAGTGCACAAATTCCAAAAATAGCAATAGAAAACATCGGAAATGAAAAGAAAAGACGGGGAAAACTTGTCTTCTTGGTACGACCCATATCACCTATTACGGCCGCCCCTAGTGGATATATGGGAAAATGGTTAGGGTTTGCTTGCATTGAATTAATTTGATCATTTTATTAAGTTTATTTTCAACCATGTTTTGTATTATGAAAAGCCATAATAAGTTTCATTTTTTTGTTTCAAAGGAAAAATCATCAACAAAGTGAACATAATATTTGGAGCATTAGAGGAAGAATTTTTAAAAGGTAAAAGGTGCATTTTTCCATAATGACAAGATTTATAAAATGTAAGGTGGTCACAAGGTGATATTTGACCTTGGAGCTATTTAATACTTTATCCAAGTCTTCAATGTTTATGTGTTCAAGCCTGCTATGACAGTTCTCCCTGACAAGAACTTAAACACATGAGACTTTAGTTGATTGAGGACTCGAACAAGAGAGTTGGTAAAATACATATTTAATTATCCCTTTTAAAATTGTCTTCCTTTTTTAAAATAATAGGTCAATTGTGTGTTGGAGTTCCACATGGGTTATAAACATGAAGAGTTGAGCATTTATAAGTGGGAGAATCCATACACCTATCACCTTAAGGTTTTGGGTGAATATGTGGTGTCTCTCTCGCTTGTGTTGCTCTTGACCCAATATTAATGCTCCTCCTCATGACCTAACACTTCTATGTCACCTTATTCTTCACAAAGCAACAATCAACATCAAATATAGCAAATTTTGACACACTTATTTGATTTTTGGTAATTTTAGGTACATATAATACATCATGCAAGTAAAGTGATTTATTTTTTATAAAACTATTGAAATAATCTTTAATTTTCTCCATTACCAACCATTAAGGAGGTCTTACCATTGTGTGAAGTTATGTCTTGGAACTTTTCAATTTCATGTGTCACATTGTTTCTTGCATAATTATTAAAATATGATTTATAGTCTTACACAAAGTGAGGTGATTCTAGATTAATATTTGTTGTCATAATTGCATTTGATCATGAGCTATCTATTCCTCAAATTCATGGTTGATTTTCTTGTTTTCATCAATCAAGGTGGTGAATTGCCCTAGAACGATTTTTGTTCCGAGCATGTATCCATCAAACTTGAACCCTTTTTTTCACAAATAGAGTCGATGATTTCCATAAAGATTAGTTTTCTCTATCCAAATTGATAGAAACTAATGACAAGAGTCCATCAGATCAGTTTATGTTGTCGCTCCCGGGATTTTCATCCTAGTACAAATGCGAAAGTGGCGCGGAAAAAGAAAAAGATTCACTAGCCAGGAATTTTTATCCCAAGGGGGGGGGGGGAAGGTAATGTTACACAAACCAGGGAAAGGAAGGAATGCATTCTTGTGAACCAAAGAGAACAGGTAAGGGAGTCAGTTACATGAAAGGTGAGTATTAGCACCCCTTCACGTTCGTCGTGCTCGCCGGGATCCACGCTTGCTTGTAATGCTCAAAGGGTTTTGATCTACTGCTAAACTGGAACTGGAGAAAGAACATGAATGGAAAGAGAACAAGAAACGATGTAGGGAAAATAAAGAATTGGGCTAGAATGGGCCCTACCCTACTGCCTACGTATCTCAATGGGTATGAGAATCAGAGCGACGTAGTTCCCCTAACTAGGGAGCAAACTTGTTTTTTTTGTATTTTTTAAGGGATCGGCCAATGCTCTAGCTCAGGTGTTGCAGGCTCGCTGAATCCAGTGTGTTACCGTATTGCACGAGAACATGAAGAGGCATATTCTTACGTTTGAGAGTGAATGAGGTGAGAAAATAATTCTCGATGGAAAGATGTCTTTTGTTTGTTTTGAAGTGTTTTAAGAGTTTTTTAATATACGTGTTTTGCGTAAGAGAGTGTACCAAAGTCTCTTACAATGGAATCTATACTACATATATCACTCCAAGATGGAATAATAATGAAGCACACTAAGTATGAGGAAGACTCTCAAACTTATTTGCAATGCACAAGGCTCGAGCACACTAAATAGATTCATATATATAAGATCCTTGGAAAAAACAGAACATGTGTGCCAAAATGCTATGATGTTACATATGTACGGACATATGATCAAATATTCCATAAATATCTTGAATAATATTGTGCTGAACCGATCTGGATGAACAATAACTGGACAAGTATGCAGGATCAATGGTCCAATAAGAAAATCAGAAAACCCTTGTAGGTTGATTGTCACAATTTCCATAAATTTGTCGTGTCAGTTTAGGACTATGTGTAACACCCTAAAGTTGATTTTAATTATATTGATGTGTTGTCTTATGCATTTTGATGTTTATGAGGTTAATTGATGTTTTGTGAAGTTTGAGGGTAGCTTATTATTTTAAATAATAATTAGAATAATTAAGTATATGGGGTTTAATGTATTATTTGGGATTAATTAAATAAAATAAAAGGAATTAGAGGATGAGGGCATTATGGTCTTTTGGTTGAGGATAGTTGAGGGTTTTATGGGGAAAGACTAAAAGGGGTCCTAGGGGCAAGAGGGAAAAGTTCGAAAGAACGGTCATTTTGAACGATCACGCTTTTGGGGAAAAGTGCTCTGGAGAAGAAGAGAAGCTAGGGCTTGGAGGATAGAGAGAAATTGCGAAAATTTTATCGAAAGCTTACCGAATTAAGGTATGGGGAGTATTTTCCTTTCGATAATATAATGTGAGAAGGTAATTTGGGGGTTTTGTGGTGTAGATAGGGAATAGGTTTGATTTTTATGATTTTGTGTTGTTGAGGATGATTTCATGATGAATTAGATTAATACAATGATGTATATGATGTAAATGATGTTGTTATGATGAATTTTGATGTTAATGAGGTTTTTTGGTGTAATGTTGTTGAGTTATGGGTTTTGGAGGGGTTTTGTCGCAGAGGGAGAAGGCTGAAATCGCAAAACAAATTCTGCAGAATTGTGAAGCTTGCCTAGCGAGCTACAACTTGCTTAGCGAGAAGAGACAATGATGTGGGCGCTTAGAGAATGTTTTATTTTTGAAAATTGTTTTTTGGTAGTATATTCTAAGTTACCATGATGTTGCGAAGTTGTCAAATAATGTGTCTTGAAGGCTATGTGAGTAGAGTTAGTAATTAAGTGATGCATGAGAAATTAGTTGATGTTTCTTGAGTTATAATGTATGATTTCATGATGTAGAGATATGATGTAGGATGAGTGTGATGTATGATGTACCATGAGTATATATATGATGTTATGAATGATGTATGAGGTATAATCGATTAAATATGAATGCGGATGCAATGTTGTGATGTTTTGAGGATGATTGATGTATATTGCATCTTGCATTCATGGCATTGGATTTATGAGGGGACTTTGGTCCATTGGTAACTTCAATCCCATTCTGTGGATTGAAGTGATATGATGTTTATGATGTGCTCCCTTTGAGGAGGGTTGATGGCCCAGTGTCCATCACATGAGGATGTTTTGGTACCACATGCATTAGTAAGAGGTTGCATTTCATTCTAAATGACATAGCATAAATGCATTGATATTTTGTGAAATGATGTGTTGTATTTGGTGATGTGTACTAAATGAGCATTGTGAATATTCTATGACGTGATGATGATGATATATATAAATGAGTTATAAATGAATTGTCGTTGTTTATTTGTTTTGAATTCTTAATTTTATATTATATTATGGAATGTGAATTTACTCACCCTGCCTTCCTTCTGGTAATGGTCTATTATGCCATCCTGCAGATAATCAAGGTTAGCTCGGTGTGTGCTTAACTCAGAGATAGTGAGTCATCGAGTTAGGTAGAAGTGGAGTCCTGCTCTGTGTTCAGTAATATTGGGATGGGTTTCGCTTGAATGTTTATCTTAATTGGATTAAGATGTTAAGTTTATTTGAGTATCTTGATAAAAAGATATTTGAGATGATTTATGAGTTTTGTTTAAAAAGATATTCCGCTGCATAATTATGAAGAAAATATTTATGTTGTTTGCATGATTTTATGAACCCGTGTTACGGCATAGGACTCTAGTTGATGTTTTGACTTTTGATTTTTCAAGAAGTAAATGTGATGCCCTTTTTATGAATTTTTACTCTGATAATTGATTTAAATTGCTTAATTTGTGATGAGGTAGAAAGGGTGTTGCATAAGTGGTATCAGAGCAGGTCGATCTGTCGGTCGTGTCATGCCAGTCGTTTCGGTTTTTGAATTTGAGTGTTTTGAGGATTTAGTTGTTTCTAATGTTGTTGGTGATTTGTAGAATGACTTCGAATCATGCTCTTGCGGATGCGGTAGCTTCATTTGCTTATGCTACAACGCATAACAATGTTCGAGATGCGTTTCATGCTTTGGGGGTTTTTCAGAGGAATAATCCGCCTAAGTTCAAGGGTTCTCATGAATCGGAGAACGCTCATAAGTGGCTGAAGGTGATTGAGAAGATTTTCAGAACTATGGTGTGCTGGATGAGGAAGCTGAGGATTGGTGGGATAATACCCGTCAGAGATTGGAAGGGGTTGGGGCTGCGATAACTTGGAATGTGTTCAAGAGAGAATTTCTTAGTAAATATTTTCCTGAAGACACTTGTGGAAAGAAAGAGGTTGAGTTCTTGGAACTGAAGCAAGGGAACATGACAGTTGCAGAGTATGTTGCAGAGTTCGAGAGGTTGGTGAAGTTTTGTCCTCACTACAACCAAGATGATGCTGATTTATCCAAGTGTTTGAAGTTTGAGAATGGGATGAGACTGGAAATCAAGAAAGCGATTGGTTGTCAGCAGATCCACATGTATGCTTAACTTGTGGATAAGAGTAGGATTTATGATGAGGATAATCGAGCTAGATCTGCTCACTATAAGCAGGTGAGTGAGAAGAAAGATAAGGGTCAGTTTTGAGGGAAACCTTATGCGACTCAAAATGACAAGGGGGAGCAGAAGGGAAATAATGGGAAGAAGCCAAGTGGGGGAGCAGGTTCTACTCCTCTCAAATGCTATAAGTGTGGTGAAGGAGGTCACAAATCTGATGTGTGTATTGCTATTTCGGTAAGATGTTATAATTGTGGAAAGAATGTGTGAGCCTCTTAGTTTTTGATCGATTATGAATTTTAAAGTGGTTTATGATTGATTCTATGATATGTCATATGTTTTATCACTTTAGTTCTTTTGATCTTCCTTGTTTGTGAATGTGCTGAAAAATACGCATAATGAATCGATTCATTATGGCTTGAATCGATTCATGTTGTAGTGTAAATTCTGGTGTTCATTGATTAGGCATTTGCTGAAAAATTCGCATAATGAATCGATTCATTATGTCTTGAATCGATTCATGCTGTTAGGTGAATTCTGGTTTTCGCATAATGAATCGATTCATCTTGCTATGTATCGATTCATCCAATTTAATAAATTCTGTTTTTCTAAAAACCAATCAGTATGAATCGATTCATGTTGACTGGGATCGATTCATTGTTCTGTTATTTTTGACTAACAGTTTCTGCAGCATATATATATATGCATTTGTTTTTCATTTTGGATACAGATCACAGATTACAGAAATTGTGCATACGAATTTTCAGTAGTGATTGAACATTGAAGAACACATCAAGATAAGGTTTGTGGTGTGTTGGAACTTCAATTTTGTGGAGCAAGCTTGAAATCTAGAATCAAGATATCTTCATCATCTTCTCAAAGTTCTTATTCAAGAACATCAACAAGAGTGTTTGCTGTCCTGTGAATTGAAGACTTTAGAGATAAAGTTCAGTGGTACGATTGTAGATCTAGCTGATTTGAAGATTGATAGGAGATTTCAAGGGAAAAACCAGCTGGATTTTCCTTCAAGAACGGACGTGTTCTTGAGGGTTTTGTGAGTCAAGTTTACAAGTCAAATTCAGCCACAACAAGAGTTCTGGGAATCGGTGGATTCTGCAAATAGGTCGTGGAACCGATGGTTTGATTGTGAAGCTTGCGGGAAATCTCGATTGGGCTCAAATCGAGTGGAGGTTGATACAATAGGAAATTATAGGAGTTTAGAATTCTGGATTTTGTATTCAAACCTTGTAATCAACGGATACAGCAACTTTGATATAAGATTTCTCAATTTCGATTTGAAATTGAGAGGGAGACGTACCCACACGCGAGGACGACCGTGGGGAACTTCCTTACCAAATCTCGGCGTATTGTTTCTTCTCTCTATCTTTACTTTCGTATTATATTTGTGTTACGATTCATTGGAAATTGATTTAGTGATAGGTGCATTCAACTGCTTTCATATTGTGTGGTTTATTCTTTATCGTAGCAATCGTTAAATCCAGCACGTCATCGCTTGTCTGGTCTTCTAGTGTCCGGTTCAGAATAGACGCTTACTCTATTTGGGACCTTTGCTTCCATAATACTTTGAAAAACTCAGAAAAAGTTTTAAATCCGTGAAAAAAAGGGTGTGATCCATTCACCCCCCCTCTAGATCACTCGCAACAACGTCTAACAAGTGGTATCAGAGCACCGGTTCGCTGGTGCTTTGTGGCTGCCTGTATCGCTATGGATTATGAACCAAAGGGGGCGTACAATAGAGCTCCTGTTTTCAACGGTGAAAATTATGGCTATTGGAAAGACTGCATGCGAGTACATATAAATTCAGTTGATAGGCGCGTATGGGCTGCCATTCAAAATGGTCCTTTTCAAATTACCATGATGAATGAGGCAGGAGCCATAGTACCTAAACCAGAAGACGATTGGGATGAAAAAGATGAGAGAAAGTGGTCAAGTGATTGGAGAGCTCGAAATATGCTAATTTCAGCACTTAGTGCAGATGAGTATTATCGAGTTTCCCATTGCTCGACAGCTAAAGAAATGTGGGATGCTTTAGAAATTGCTCATGAGGGTACAACTGAAGTAAAACAGTCCCGCATTAACACACTAAATCAAGAGTTCGAACTCTTTCGCATGAAACAAGGAGAATCAATTCCTGACATGCAAAAGAGATTTGTTCATCTTATTAATCGTTTGAATGCACTTGGAAAACCGGTTTCCAATGATATTGCTACTAATAAAATTCTGAGATGTCTTAGCAGGGAATGGCAACCTAAAGTGACAGCTATCAAGGAAGCCAATGATCTAACGACACTCACAATGACTACTTTGTTTGGAAAGCTGGAAGAACATCAGCAAGAACTAGAAAGTCTAGAAAAGTTTGAAAACAAAAGCAAAAAGGGAAAAGAGAAGAACAAAGACAAAGAGGGTGAGAAGAGGCCTATAGCTCTTATGGCTTCAAACTCAAAGTCCTCACAAAAAGAGCTAAGCAACAATGAGTCAAGTAGTGACGAAGACTCTGGTGACGAAGAAATGGGACTTTTTGTTAGGAGATATAATAGATTCATTCGAAAGAATGGGATAAAGCACTCCGACAAAAATCTCATAAACTTTAGAAGACAATCTATGGATTCAAAACAAGAAGAGGTTAAGAAGAATAGAGAAAGAGGGTCTTGCTTTAATTGTGGCAAGTCCGGTCATTATAAAACGGATTGTCCTTTAAAGAAAAAGGATAAAGGAAAATCTCCTCCAAGAAGGTTTAATAATAAGCAAAGAAGAGCTTACATTTCTTGGGAAAGTGATAGTGATTCATCAAGTACACAATGCACAAGTGATAGCGATGAAACCGCAAATTTGTGTCTTATGGCTCACACCAAAAATCAGTCCCATCACAAGAAGAAAAATGATGATAAAAAGGTAAAACAAGCTTATTACAACAACTTTTCTTCATTATCTTTTTCTGAATTAAAAGTAGCTTTTGAAAAACTGCATAATGAAGCTAAAGAAGCATTTAAAAGGTTAGCTTCCGATAAAAGAATCTTTTCTTACTTGGAAGGTAAAGTACAATATGCTGAAAAAGATTTAGAATGCTTAAAAGCTAGTATTGCAGAAAATTCAAAAGCTATTGATATTGATGGCTGTAGTAAAATTAGGCATTATGAAAGGTGCCACATTTGGCAACAAGAGGTCATCTCTCTTAAAGCTAAGTTGGAGAAAGCCTTGCAACCTAAGATTACTTATGCCGTTGATACTAGATTGTTCAAAAAGTCATTAAATCCTCCGTATGCAAAATATTCTTTTGTTCCAAAGGATTTAAAGACTAATAGTAAACACTATCATTATCGTAGTGTTTGTCACTATTGTTGTCGTGCTGGCCATACCATTGAGAAATGCAAGTTTAGAAGATTTCTTGTTCCTAAAGGCATTTACCAATGGAAGGCTAAAGGTAACCATGTTATTACTTACCCACTTGGACCCAATAAAAATTGGGTACCTGCTTCTCTCTTTTGATATTGTAGGATGAGTGTCTTGCATCCATGGAAGGAAGATGGTTTCTGGACAGCGGATGTTCAAGGCACATGACGGGTGACATATCACTTTTTATTGACTTCAAAGCAAAGAAAAAGGGGTATGTTACTTATGGAGACAATAACAAAGGAGCAATACTTGGTAAAGGTAGTGTAGGTAATCCCTCTACCACTACTATTTCTGAAGTACATCTTGTAGAGGGACTTAAACACAACTTGTTAAGTATAAGTCAACTATGCGACAAAGGTTATAAAGTGTCTTTCACAAAAACATGTTGCAAAATTGAACATACCGAACAAAATGTTGTGTTTAAGGGTGTTAGAGTAAACAATATATATGCTTGATCTATTGAGTGTATCCTTAACAAGCACTAAATGTCTAGTTGCCTTAAATGATGATTCATGGCTATGGCATAGACGCTTAGCGCATGTTAATTTCGATTTGCTTAACAAGGTTATATCCAAGGATCTAGTGATAGGTCTTCCAAAAATAAAGTTTTCAAAAGACCACCTATGTGATGCTTGCCAAATGGGAAAACAAACAAGGGTCTCTTTCAAATCTAAAAATATAATTTCAACTTCAAGACCCCTTGAGCTTCTCCATATGGATCTCTTTGGACCATCTAGGACAAAGAGCTTAGGTGGAAACTATTACGGTTTTGTAATAGTAGATGACTACTCTAGATTTACTTGGACTATATTTCTTCAAAGCAAAGATGAAACATATTCTGCTTTCAAAAGTCTTGCAAAGCTGTCCCAAAATAAAATGAATTCTAAAATAGTTACAATCCGAAGCGATCATGGAGGTGAATTTCAAAACCACCTCTTTGATAAATTTTGTGACAAGTATGGCATTGAGCATAACTTTTCAGCTCCTCGAACTCCACAACAAAACGGTGTTGTGGAACGTAAAAATCGAGTTTTAGAGGAATTGGCAAAAACAATGCTAAATGAGGGTGGCTTACCAAAATACTTTTAGGCTGATGCAGTAAGTACGGCTTGTTATGTTCTCAATAGGATTCTAATTCGTCCTATTCTGAATAAAACTCCTTATGAAATCCTAAAAGGTAGAAAGCCCAACTTGTCTCATCTTCATGTGTTCGGTTGTAAATGTTTTGTCTTGAATAACGGTAAGGAAAATCTTGGGAAGTTTGATGCTAAAGCTGATGAAGGCATTTTTCTAGGTTACTCTCAATCAAGCAAAGCATATAGAGTTTATAATAGGCGTTTACTTTCTGTCGAAGAATCTGTCCATGTTTCTTTTGATGAGTCTTACCCAAAAATTGTCGGAAAAGGTATCCCTTTTAATGATGCAGGTGTATCTACACAAGACATACTCAAAGAAGCTGGTTCGGAAATTGATCAATCCGAGGCGGTTGCTATTGAGAAGGAGGAAGATACATGTATTGAAAAAGATAAAGAGGAAGGAACATCTGAAGTAAAGGATCTTCCACTAGCATGGAAATCCTCTAAAGACCATCCCATAGACAATATATTGGGAGACATTTCAAAAGGAGTCTTGACTCGTTCTAAGATAAGTAATTTTTGTTCTCACTTCGCTTTTGTATCACAAGTAGAACCTAAAAATGCCAAAGAGGCCTTGATTGATGAATTTTGGCTAATGGCCATGCAAGAAGAGCTAAATCAATTTAAGAGAAATGACGTTTGGGAACTTGTCCCTCGTCCGCGAGATCATCATATCATAGGCACCAAATGGGTTTTTAGGAATAAACTAGACGAAAGCGGGGTGATAACTAGAAATAAGGCACGCTTGGTAGCACAAGGATATAACCAAGAGGAGGGCATAGATTATGAGGAAACTTATGCTCCTGTTGCTCGCCTTGAAGCTATACGTCTTTTGCTTGCCTATGCGTGTTCCATGAATTTTAAGCTTTACCAAATGGACGTAAAGAGTGCATTCTTAAATGGTGTTATAAATGAAGAGGTATATGTTTCACAACCTCCTGGTTTTGAAAATTCTGAATATCTAGATCATGTCTACAAGTTAAAACGTGCTTTATATGGTCTTAAGCAAGCACCTCGTGTGTGGTACGAAAGACTTAGTAAATTTTTACTTGATCATGGATATTCTATAGGTAAAGTGGATAATACACTCTTCATTAAACACAAAGGAAAACACATTCTTTTAGTTCAAATTTATGTAGACGATATCATATTTGGATCAACTAACATACACTTGGTCGAGGAATTTTCTAAAGTTATGCAGGGAGAGTTTGAGATGAGTCTCATGGGGGAGTTGAATTACTTCTTAGGCCTCCAAATAAAGCAACTTGATGAAGGTACAGCAGTATGTAAAAAAAAATATTGTAGAGAGCTGCTCAAACGGTTTGGAATGAATGATTCTAAATAAATTGACACTCCTATGCCTACCAATGGAAACTTGGATAAAAATGAACATGGTAAGTGTGTTGATGTCAAAAGGTATCGAGGTATGATCGGATCTCTTTTGTATCTTACTGCGTCTAGACCAGACATCATGTTTAGTGTGTGTATGTGTGCAAGATATCAATCAAATCCTAAGGAATCTCACCTAAAATCAGTCAAGCGTATATTTAGGTACCTCAATGGAACATCTAAATATGGGCTTTGGTATTCCAAAGGAGGTGATTGTAGTTTAATAGGTTTTTCTGATTCTGATTTTGCTGGCTGCAAATCAGATAGGAAAAGCACTAGTGGCACTTGTCATCTATTTTCAAATTCTTTGATAAGTTGGCATAGTAAAAAGCAAGTATCCGTAGCTTTGTCTACTGCAGAAGCTGAGTATGTCGCAGCCGGTAGCTGTTGTGCTCAAATTCTGTGGCTAAGACAGCAACTACAGGACTTTGATATTGAACTTAAACGTATACCAATTAAATGTGACAACACTAGTGCCATTACCCTCACTAAGAATCCTGTTTTACACTCGCGCACCAAACATATTGAGATTCGACATCACTTTCTTCGTGATCATGTTGAAAAAGGGGATGTCATTTTTGAACATGTTGATTCTAAAAATCAGCTTGCTGACATTTTCACTAAACCTTTGGCAACTGAACCGTTCTTCAACATTCGTCGCGAGTTGGGAATTCTTGATCTCTCCACTTTGTTGTCTTAAGCTTGTTTGACACTACTTCTATTTATCTCATCATATTTGTTAAGTTTTGTTTGTAGCCTATAGTGTCTTACAAGAGTACTATGATAGAGGTAATATTGTTTCCTCTCTTCTCCTTGATAATGATATATGATCAATGTATGTTTTTGATTAATGATCATTGGTTTATGTGAATTTCTGTTCATATGATTGTTTGAACTTGAATATTTGGGATTCTTCAGTTTGCATACCTTATAGTTTTTCAATTAAATGCATAATGAGTGTTTTTGCTTCTGCATAAGTGTATTTCTGCATAACAAGTGTGTCAATTCTTGAAAAATCACTGAAATATTCAAAATTTCGAAATATGAATCGATCCCTACACTTATGAATCGATTCATGATTTAATTTTACAGATTTTTTAAAATTCAGTTACAGCATGCATCGATTCATGCTCACTTGGATCGATCCCTTCTCATTTACAAAACAAAAATTCGCAACATGAATCGATCCCAACTAGCTTGAATCGATTCATGGATTAATTTTGACAAATTTTTTTTGGACAGTTACAGTATGTATCGATACATACTTTCATGAATCGATGCATAGCAGTTACCTCTTAAAAATTTTTGAATAATGAATCGATACATACATAAATGAATCGATCCATACTGACGAAATTTCAGTTTTTCTTTAATGAATCGACACATCAGCATTCCCCATTACATTTGTA
The DNA here is from genome assembly GCA_963966055.1 of Lathyrus aphaca. NCBI lineage: Eukaryota > Viridiplantae > Streptophyta > Magnoliopsida > Fabales > Fabaceae > Lathyrus > Lathyrus aphaca. The sequence continues at coordinate 172,646,715 of OZ014523.1, forward strand.
ACTGTTTCAATATCCCATTATCTCCATTATCTCTCTCATTATCTCATTACATCAGTTACATCATTTGCATCATAACCCTAAAAACCCCTCTTCTTCTCTCAAACCTTAAAACCTTCACAATGCCTCCAAGAGTAATGGTACCAAGAGAAAGAATCAAGAGAAAAGGAAAAGAACATATTGGGTCTTCTTCTCAAGCTCCTCCTGTTCCAGAAATCCCTCCATCTGGGGCTGCTCTCCTTTATCCGGCTGTCATTTAAGAGTTTGAAACTTCCTTCAAATCAAGGTTAGTTATGAAACCTCATATGTTTGATCCTAGTGATGCACGTACTCTAGGATTAGAAGAAGTTGCTGGGTTGGTTGATGCACAAAACTTTGGTTTCTTTTTATATGTCAAAGATGAATATCATGAGGATTTTATACGTGCATTTTATGCTGGCGTGAAAACTGCAAGGGGATATATGTTTAAATGCTTGATTGGAACAAGAACATATCGTTTTGATGCTGCTGACTGGGCTACTGTGTTTGGTATGCCATCTGAGTTGGACGATTTACAGATGTGGCATGACCAGAATTTCGAAATAGATTTTAAATTGAATCCATTCTGTGCATCCATTTCTAAGTTGGATAGACCCCTTGCTGATGATGAGCAACTAACATCAGGGATGATCAAAAGTGTCCCACGGATCCTGCATTGGATTCTTTCGCACATATTGCGTCCAAGGTCCGGTGGTCACTCTCGTCTGGACAAGCCGGATATTCGTCTCCTATACATTTTCATGAAAAAGATTCCACTGAATTGGGCAAATTACTTTGTCAAACGAATCTTCCTGACACGAAACAACTCCAAGAACATATCTCTTGCTTATGCTTCTCAAATCATGCGGATTCTGAAATTTTGGAAAATTACATTTCCTCCTGTGCCTCTTCTACCAGTTTCAAGTGTGCAGGAATTCAACCATGCTACTCTTTCTCACATGGGGTATCGATGGGACATCGAGCGTAGGTGTTACTACTTCTTTGAACGTAGCACACGTACTCGCATCTACAACTTTGATAACCCGGATGAACACATATATGTAGAAGAAATGAGAGATGAAGATATGGAAGAAGCTGAAATTCCTGCTCCCGATGCGCCGGCAAACACTGGTTGGGGTGAGTGGATACCACAAAGGTGGTCTCCCACTAATTATGATCCTGCTCCTTCGTCGGCTGCACCGACTTCATCCACTGCTGCTCCAGCTTATCTCACTGATATGTTTGCACAAATGGAAGTGGAAAACAATGCTCGGCATGAGGAAGCTCGTTCTTGGCATGTCCAACAATCTGAATGGCATAAGGAGCATCGTGAATGGCATGACGAACATACTCGTATGTACCACAATCAATATTCCTGGCATACGGAGCTAGTTAAGTGGCATCAAGTGTTTTATAATGAGATGTCCGGCTTTATGGATGACTGTCGTTCTCACCCGGGTATCATGGAAAGGTTTCAAAGTACCGAAGTCCAGAGGCATTTTCGGCGCTATGCGTTTATGGGGCAGAATCCAGATGAGATTCCTCCTCCACCACCTCCTCCAAGTTTCCGTGATCCTGACCGTGATGATGCGGAGTCATGTGGTGGCCATACCCCTCATTGAAGCATTTCATTTTGCATTTCATATTTGTGTGTTGCTTAAGACATAGTTTGCATTTCTCGTTTGAACAATTTGTTTCGGTTTGGCTTTGTAATTCGTATTTTTTTTTAATTTCACTGCTTGTTTATGATATTTGCTTTTGTTTCACTCGTTTATGCCTTCTTATTCATTCTTTGTGAGTGATTTTTTTTCATTATATCTTAGTTTTGCTGTTTCTCTTTTATCAAACTCAGGGGGAGTTCTCTCTCTCTCTCTCACTTCAAAATTTGTCATCATCAAAAAGGGGGAGTTTGTGAGCCTCTTAGTTTTTGATCGATTATGAATTTTAAAGTGGTTTATGATTGATTCTATGATATGTCATATGTTTTATCACTTTAGTTCTTTTGATCTTCCTTGTTTGTGAATGTGCTGAAAAATACGCATAATGAATCGATTCATTATGGCTTGAATCGATTCATGTTGTAGTGTAAATTCTGGTGTTCATTGATTAGGCATTTGCTGAAAAATTCGCATAATGAATCGATTCATTATGTCTTGAATCGATTCATGCTGTTAGGTGAATTCTGGTTTTCGCATAATGAATCGATTCATCTTGCTATGTATCGATTCATCCAATTTAATAAATTCTGTTTTTCTAAAAACCAATCAGTATGAATCGATTCATGTTGACTGGGATCGATTCATTGTTCTGTTATTTTTGACTAACAGTTTCTGCAGCATATATATATGCATTTGTTTTTCATTTTGGATACAGATCACAGATTACAGAAATTGTGCATACGAATTTTCAGTAGTGATTGAACATTGAAGAACACATCAAGATAGGGTTTGTGGTGTGTTGGAACTTCAATTTTGTGGAGCAAGCTTGAAATCTAGAATCAAGATATCTTCATCATCTTCTCAAAGTTCTTATTCAAGAACATCAACAAGAGTGTTTGCTGTCCTATGAATTGAAGACTTTAGAGATAAAGTTCAGTGGTACGATCGTAGATCTAGCTGATTTGAAGATTGATAGGAGATTTCAAGGGAAAAACCAGCTGGGTTTTCCTTCAAGAACGGACGTGTTCTTGAGGGTTTTGTGAGTCAAGTTTACAAGTCAAATTCAGCCGCAGCGAGAGTTTTGGGAATCGGTGGATTCTGCAAATAGGTCGTGGAACCGGTGGTTTGATTGTGAAGCTTGCGGGAAATCTCGATTGGGCTCAAATCGAGTGGAGGTTGATACAATAGGAAATTCTAGGAGTTTAGAATTCTGGATTTTGTATTCAAACCTTGTAATCAACGGATACAGCAACTTTGATATAAGATTTCTCAATTTCGATTTGAAATTGAGAGGGAGACGTACCCACACGCGAGGACGACCGTGGGGAACTTCCTTACCAAATCTCGGCGTATTGTTTCTTCTCTCTATCTTTACTTTCGTATTATATTTGTGTTACGATTCATTGGAAATTGATTTAGTGATAGGTGCATTCAACTGCTTTCATATTGTTTGGTTTATTCTTTATCGTAGCAATCGTTAAATCCAGCACGTCATCGCTTGTCTGGTCTTCTAGTGGCCGGTTCAGAATAGACGCTTGCTCTATTTGGGACCTTTGCTTCCATAATACTTTGAAAAACTCAGAAAAAGTTTTAAATCCGTGAAAACAAGGGTGTGATCCATTCACCCCCCCTCTAGATCACTCGCCACAGCGTCTAACAGAATGGTCATATGAAGATTGAGTGTACTAGTGTTGAACCAACTTATTTTAATTGCGGTGAAGAAGGACACATCAGTACTCAGTTCCAAAAACCGAGGAAGGTTACTACTGCGACTCAGACTACTGGTAGAGTGTTTTCTTTGAGTGGCTCAGATACTCAGAAGAAAGACAACTATATTACAGGTACTAATTTTATTAATGATGTTGAATTGGTTGCTATAATTGATAATAGGGCTACTCAATTGTTTATTTCGATTGAGTGTACGACCAGGTTGAATTCACCTTTGACTATTATGAATGGTAATATGTTGATTGAAACGCCTGCTGACGTTTCACTTACGACTAACCGTGTGTGTTTGAAGTGTCCCTTGACCATTTATGGTAAGAATTTATTAATGGATTTAGTGTGTTTGCCTTTGCGCCATATGGATGTTGTTATGGGGATGAATTGGTTAGAGTTTAACTTTGTGCATATCAACCGATATGCAAAGACGATGGAGTTTCCAGAGTTTAGTGAGTGTGGGGAGATGACGTTTCTATCTGCGAAGCAGGTGGATGAACTTCTAGCGGATGAATCCCAAATATTTTCTTTGTTTGCGGAATAGCAAGTTGATCGTGAACAAGTAGGTTTCGAATTACCTGTTGTCTGAGAATTTCTTGATGTGTTTCCAGATGATATCAGTGATTTACCACTGGAGCGTGAAGTAAAGTTTTTTGTGGATTTAGTACCTGGTACTAGTCCAGTGTCGATGGCTCCTTATAGGATGTCGGCTTCTGAATTGAGTGAGTTGAAGAAAAAACTTGAAGAACTTCTTGAGAAGAAATTTGTCCATCCGAGTGTTTCTCCGTGGGGTGCTCCTGGGTTGTTGGTTAAGAAGAAGGATGGTAGTATGCAGTTGTATGTTGATTATCGACAGTTCAATATTAAAAATAAATATCCACTTCCTAGGATTGATGATTTGATGTATCAGTTGGTGGGAGCTTGTGTTTTTAGCAAGATCTATTTGAGTATGGATTATCATCAGAGTCGAGTTAAAGCAGATGATATTCCGAAGACAGCTTTCCGGACGAGGTATGATCATTATAAATATAATGTGATGCCTTTTTGTGTATCCAATGCACCTGGTGTATTCATGGAATATATAAACCGGGCTTTTCATGAGTATTTGAGTAAGTTTGTAGTAGTTTTTATTGATGACATTATGATTTATTCAAAGTCAGAAGAATAACATGAGGGACATTTGAGGATTGTATTACAAGTGTTGAGAGAGAAGAAACTTTATGCTAAGTTGTCTAAGTATGAGTTCTGGTTAAAGGAAGTATGTTTCCTTGGCCATATGATTTCTATTGGTGGGATTTTAGGGGATCCTTCGAAGATTGATGCCGTATTGAATTGGGATACTCTGAAGTCTGCTACCGAGGTTAGAAGTTTTCTTGGGTTGGTCGATTATAACCGAAACTTTATAGAGGGTGTTTCTAAGTTGGATTTACCTTTGACAGAGTTGACTCGAAAGGGTCAAGCTTATGTATGGGATGTTGCTTTTGAGAAGAGTTTTGTATAGTCGAAGAAGAGGTTGACTACTGCTTCAGTTTTAATTTTACCGAATACGAAGGAATATTTTGTGGTGTATTGTTGTCGCTCCCGAGATTTTCATCCTAGTACATACGCGAAAGTGGCGCGGAAAAGGTAGAGTTGCCAGCCATACATTTTTATCTCGAATGAATGGGAAAGCTAATGTTGCACAAAAAAAAAGAGAAAAGGACAAGGATAAGGTCCTGCCAACCAAAGATCTGGGTTCGGGAGTCGGTTACGACCTGGGAAGGTACTAGACCGTCTGCCGTACCCGACAGGATCCACGCTTGTTTGTCTGTTTCAAAGGGTGAGAAATAAGATGTTGTTGAACAAAAACCGTTGACTGGAACTGGATTGAGAAAGGGAACTGGAAAAGAAAATGGAAAGAAAGGGGGAAACATAGGGAAAATAAAGAATGTGCTCGAACGGGCCCTACCCCGCTACCTACGTACCTCATCGGGAAAATGAGGATTAAAGTCGACGTAGTTTGCCTAACTAAGGCGGGAACTTATTTGTGTTTTTTATGAACTGGAACTGCTTATGTCTATGCTCGGGTGTTACAGGCTCGCCTTGAACGAGTGTGTTTACCGTCTTGCAAATGAGACAAGTTGTCGCAAGTTCGTGTTGTGAGTGAGTGAGATGAGAAGAGAGTTCTCGCAGGAAAAGACGCTTTTGTTTATTTTGTCTTTTAGAGAAGTGTTTTGATTGTTTTTGTTTGTGAAAATAGCCTCATGATTAGACTTGTACATCATGCTTGACAAGCCCATATTATTCCAAGATGGAATGAATACGAGTGCCCTATGGAATAAGTCTTTGCATCTAAGACTACTTCAACCTTTATTAAAGTGTTTTTTAGCTTTCCTTTATGAGATGAGAAAGAATGACTCAAGTTGCGGAATGACAAAAACTAAGGGGACTAAGACCAACCCTAAGTTGTTTATTGCATGGGATGTCCTATGGTTAGTATGGTCTTCTAATCCTAATTAAGAAAAAGGAAAAGAAAAAGAAACTAGAAAGCAACTTACTTCTCTAAAGAAGTTAAGTTGTTTCTAAAGAGGGAAAGAATGAAGTTGTACAAACAAAGCCTAAAGGGATAAGACAAGCACAATTTGAAAGCATAAAGAATATGAGGAATAAGATGTATGAACAAGGATTACCTCAATCTCCCTACAAATCAAAGGTTAGCTTTACAAAGCATATTGAAAATATAAGGCATGGCAAAAGCTCAAACTAACTCAAATTAGCTAAGGAAAAGAACTAAGGACTTCCTAGAGTTAAGACCTAGATATAAAAGATACTAAACGATAAAATTACTTCAAAAGTCATTATATAAACTATGTTAAAGTGATCTAAGGTCCTAAGATCAAACAACTACAATCTATGTCCTAATGGGGTGCTAAATCCTAAAGGAACTTAAGATGAAGTTAGATGGAAAAAGTTGAATGAAAGTGCAAGGAAAACACAATTTGAAAGTATAAAGAGATAAAGGAAGAGGTTTTATTTAACTTAACTCAACCTCCCTACAAAACAAAGGTTAGTGCAAAAATAATTTGCATATTGGAAACAAAAACAAAGCATAAAGGCAATTAAACCTTACACACATCCTAGAATAGAACTAGGGTTCAAAATAAGACCTAATTCTAAAGGTGAAGGTACCTAAAGGTTATATGACTTTTAAAGTTAGTAGCTACATGATGTAGGTCCCTAAGAGTGATAGGATACCTCACAAGTTCAAACTATGTACAAAAAGTTCACATAAGTTCACATGAATGCAAGTTAGAGTTCATGAATGAAGTATGAGTGCATATGGCATACAAGCATGGATTAATACATGAAATGGGTATCAAAGTCAGTAGTGAATTATGAATGAGGATGAATGAAAATACCATCATGGATGAAATGGTGTAAGCATATGGAGCAAGGAGAAGAAGATGTGAGAACAAATGAAACATGGTGTCGCATAAGATCACAAATGATACAAGTTAAGGATGAATGACATGTGAATATGCATGAGATGATTGTGGGTCAGTAGCATACAAGGTATGAGATGAAATTAGAATGCATGGTTTGGCATTTATGATTCCCACATAATTCATGTTAACATTTAGAGGAGAAGAGAAACAAGTTTAAGTTAAACTAGTTCAAGTAAGGATACACTTTGAAACACCAACACAAATCAAATGAATATTGTTCAAAAGGTGATCTATAACTGGAATTAAGGACCTAAAAGAGACCTATAATTAACTCCTAAGGGTTAACCAAAATTATCTTAAGCAAATGGCATGAATGCCTTCCTAACATTTAGGGTATGCTACAAGTAGGCACATAATCGGACCTAAAATCTAGGTGACATGAAAAAATAGAAAAAAGGCTTAAAAAATTATGAAATTAAATATCTAGCATGATAATGTCAGTATCTTACAAGGTCTAAAAGGATTCCACAAAAGTATGCACCAAAGTTCCAAAACAATTTATTTAATGGGCAAGGTAACAAGGCATGATCGTCGAAAAACAACTCCACAAAGTGGATAAAAAATGGCACCAAAAATTATGAAAAAAAATACCTAAGTAGCATCAAAGTGTCACAAATTTCAGTGGTTAATCACACACAAAAACTAGGTCTCACACCTATTGGAAAAAATTGTCTTTGGTCCCTTATGTCAAAACCATTCATTTTGGGACAGCTTGGAATAAAAAATCCAAATTAATTACTAAAACCATCCAAATCTGGAAACAAAATTAATTAAGAGGATAAGGATCACTCATGAAGTTTTCCAGAATTTCATCACACCTGAAACTATTTTTAATAATTGCGACGAAACGGGCAAAAAACGGTGATTTAAGGAAAAGTGAAAGGAAGTGAATTCCATAATTGATAACCTAATCCCTAAGCTCTGATATCGTCATAAGCAAAATAAATGCTTATCTTCCATACTTGCTTTGTGAAGATTTGCCATAGTCAAAATCGATCCATATCGATAAAAAAGAAGTCATGAACACTTATACAAAATTAGTCCTAAGCAATAATTAAAATCCTGATAAAAAATCCTAATTAAAAATTGTCGAGAAATGGATCAAGATGTTAATCCAAAAAAATTGATTAAGAAGAAAATTAATTAAGAATTTTTAACAAAAAAATTAAAAAAATCTCTATAAAATATAGAAACAGGGGGTGCAATAAGTGAATATGTAGTGTGTTAATAAAAGTTATGTGGCTTAAAAGCCCAATCCACAAGATGAGAACCGCATGGGGTGTGAATCGGAAAATGGTGGTGCAAATAATGGTTCCCTAGGGTTTGAGACTGCTAGGCCCGATCCATCTTCATAACATAAACTAAAAAACAAAAACTTAGCAACTCATCTTCAATTGTATTTTAATCTTGACAATATAAAAAAATTATGAATAAAAAGAAGTTTAGAGAATAGGGTTAATCAATCACAACAGAACCAACGAGTTATTCCTCCCTCAGGATTCATTATCACGGAGGAAAAACCCTCTCCTCCTCACTATCAACCTTGACGGTTTTCTGAGCTCACCGGAGACATCTCGCCGCATATCATCCCCTCGGATTCACGGTTGCACCGCCGGTTTCTCACTCCTCACCATCGGACGTGCTTGCACCCTCACTACTTTATCCATCCTCAAATCGTGACAATGAGACTCAAACACAATTCGCCGCATCGGAGTTTGCCACTGGCGGCGGCGGATCGCTTCGTCAATCACCCAGTGTTAACGTTCAACCGAACTTTTTCATGGATCCTCCACAACGAAATCAAGAACAGTGTAAATCTAAGGCACCAACTTCACTACTACGCGGTGTGATTCGTCTAAAAGCAAAAGAAAATAAGATCCCGCACTCTCCTAAGGAACAATCAGAAGCTATTGCCGAAGATAAAATTTGACAATGTTTCAAGGTAACCCTAAGATTTTTGATCTCTCATTGTTTCTGAATTGATGCGGCAAACCTACAACTAGTGTTGTTGTTTGTTGCAGAATTTTACGAAGCCACTGTCGATCTGTATTTGAATTATTTCTCTCGTTCTTATGTTTCACAATTCTGAAAGAATTTGAGATTTGTCATTTATTTTATTTTAAGGTGTTCTTGAGGATTTGACGCAAATTTGTGATTCTGAATATTTGAGTTGTAGTCGCTCTACTAGAGAAGAAGTTGATAACATTGTGAGTTTCGTTGCAAACCGAATTGTGTTAAACTCAAATTTTCTTCTTCATGTTTCTGAATTGTCTTCGATGTGCTAATATGAATCCAATGCAGGTTCTTGATGAATATTTAAGTGTTGAACCAGATCCTTCAAGATCGAAGGTTGTTGCAGGAGGATGAATTTGAATATGGCGTGCACCATTGAAGGTTGTTGCGGAAAGTTGCAGAAGATAATGGTATAGTGATGATTCTGCAGATTCCGACATCATCCAAATAAGCCATAATCGTGTGCTTTTCCATCCTTATTTTGAAATGAATCCTTGAACCAAAACCTTGATGCCATGATGAAATATGAATAATCGTGGCTCACTGCTCCCTTAGAACATAAATCGAAATTAACTTGCAATAACAACAAATAAAATGCCTTGATCACAATGCATCCTTAATCCAACAAACTCTAACTGATTAAATATTCTCGAGCTTAACCATGAATGCAAACTCCTATGTATCCCTGAGATTTACATTGATTGAAGAGAGCAGCCTGAGATGTTGAAAATAATAAAAAAACCCTAATCACACGATGCTCCCGATACATCCTGAAGAAGATGACCTTTGAGTAGATGAACTTCAGGGTATGAATATGTTCGTGATGATGCTAGCTCAACCTTTGCCTAGATCCTGATTGTAATATCCAGACAAACCACCTCTGAATACAAAAGATTCAGGTCACAAGCAAGTGTTTCGATCTACATTTTAGGAGCTCAATGAAATGCATGATCGTGAATGTTATGACCTAATGGAAGATGCATGAACATGAAGCATAAACTAATTAGGGTAATAAATATGAGGAAAAATTTTAGGGTGTTATAGCTGCCCCTATTCGATCATCTGCAGACTTGAATGAATAATAGCAACGACTTTTAGATATTCAAGGTATGGAGTGATTGAATACCCGAATAAATAGAAAAATTTGCACTCTGCGAGGAATGAGGTAAAATGCCACTCTTTGATGACAAAATACCAGGGGTGAACCAGAAACAAACATAGCTTGGCTGACAGCTTGAGGCCACAAAACAAAATTTGTTGGAATCACAATGTATTTACCCCACTTGAGAGATAAACCTATCATAACATGGATGATAGCTTGAAGGTACGAACTTGGCGTTCGACAAGAATTTATCCCACTTGAGGAGATAAAACTTGAAAAGGAGACCATCATAATTGGATGATGACTCGAAGACACGAACTTGGCATTCGACAAGAATTTATCCCACTTGAGGAGATAAAACTTGAAAAAGAGACCATCATAACTTAGATGACGACTCGAAGATACGAACTTGGCGTTCGACAAGAATTTATCCCACGTGAGGAGATAAAACTTGAAAAAGAGACCATCATAACTTGGATGACGACTCGACGCACGAATTTGGAGTTCGACAAAAATTTATCCCACTTGAGGAGATAAAAATTGAAAAAGAGACCATCATAACTTGGATGAAGACTCGACTGGGGGAAACAAGCTTTGACTTGTAAAAGTAATAGTGTTTGGAAAATGAACTTGGTGTTCGACAATAATTTATCCCACTTGAGGAGATAACATTTGAAAAAGAGACCATCATAACGAGGATGATGACTCAAACAAGGAAGAGAAGTAACATCGATCGATTTACAACTCACACAAGATCAATCGATCTGGCAAGGAAATGGTATCAGGCAATCTGTAACCAAGGAAGCGAGAACGTAATATCAAGAGATTTACGACTCGAACAAAGAGGAGTAACATCAAGCGATTTAGAATTCAAACGAGATCAAGCGATCTGACAAGGAAATGGTATCGAGCGATCCATAACTAAGGTATTGAGAATGTAATATCAAGCGATTTACGACTCTAACAAAGAGGAGTAACATCAAGAGATTTACAACTCAAATAAGATCAAGCGATCTGACAGGAAAATGGTATCAAGCGATCCATAACCAAGGATATGAAACCATCATACTGAGATGAGATCAAAAGGAATGGGATAATTGTATTTAATGATAACCCGACAAAAAACCGTTGTACTGAAACAGAGACTAGGAAAAAATGAGATTGTTGTACTTAAACGAGACTCAACGCCGAGACCATTGTATTTAAATGGAAACTCGAAAGGAACGGGATCGTTGTACTTAAACAACTGCCCGAGACGCGACCGTTGTACTTAAATGGAGACGTGGAAAAAATGAGACTGTTGTACTTAAACGAGACTCAAAGACGATACCGTTGTACTTAAATGGAGACTCGAAAGGAACGGGATCGTTGTACTTAAACGAGATCCCGAGACGCGACTGTTGTACTTAAACGGAGACGTGAAGAAATGAGATTGTTGTGCTTAAACAAGACTCAAAGACGAGACTATTGTACTTAAATCGAAACTCGTAAGTGTAAACACCCCAAATTTGCCCTCACCCATTCACACCATGGCTTGTGATCATCCTCATATGCATAAACACAATCATATCATCTCACATCTCATTTTTTATTCACTGCATTGATTCAAAGTCATCTGCACCTAGGGTTTGTGATCTGAGCAATCCAAGAGCTTCTTGGGCCACTCCAAAGGTCATCAATCACTTCAAAGAGGTCCATGTATGTTCAAGCATCATATTATATCCTCTCAAAGTCAAGAATGTCAAAGAGTCACAAGAACTGAGAATGGCATGGAAGCGGAGCCGGGTTTGACTGCACAAATAACACTTAACTTCCACCATTGGAAGTTAAGTGCAAAAAGGGACATTTTTGAAAAAGGTCACAAATAACACTTAACTTCCACCATTGGAAGTTAAGTGCAAAAAGGGACATTTTTGAAAAGAAGCCCATAACTCCAAATTTTTTGGTCATTCTTGTTTCCATTGGTCTCTATATGTTATGAGGATCATGCATATCAAGTTTCATGAAGAAATTCCATGGGGAAGGCATTTGATCAAGAGGTGACTTCTTGAGCAAGTCAATGCGAAATCAGGGCATCCGAGGCCCCCAATCACCCAACCAAAGGGGTTTCTCCATCATTTTGAATGTGTATGATCTTTATTTGATCATAGAAGATGTTAGAAGTTCACAAAATTGAAGAATTTCAAGACATTTGCAAAGTTGCCTTTCTTGGAAAGTGACTTATAATGTAAACTTGCTGTTTTGGGAAAGTTTTTCAACCTCCTCTTATTGATTCAAAAATGCTTCAAATGAGAAAACTTTGGTCATGAAAGTTGTAGATTGGATCATTCCCTTTTCAAAAAGTACAAGAACTTTTTCTAATTCATTTTGGATCAAAAGTTATGGCTTTGCAAAGTTGAAAAAAATCATTGAAATTTCACTTTTGCACAAAAAGGAAAAGTTGCAAAACCTCATGCCAAGGCCAAAGATGACTTAAAAGTGACTTCTAATCTTCATACAAACACAATGCAATGCCTAAAATTCAGATTGGCCCAAGAAATTTCTCATTTTTTCATGCCTTGATGTCCAAGTATCATAAGCCATTTTTCATAAAAATCACAAAGAGGGAAAACTTGCAAGAAGGGTTCCTTTGGTTTTGTTCAATCTCTAATCAATATCAAACTGTCATAGCAGAATTATATGTTGCATTTTGCTGCATATTGCCCAAGAGATGTCACATGTCCATGGCCAAAAATCACAAGATGCACAAAGTTGGAAATTGGCAAAACACATGCTGTCTTGCAATCCCAATGTTGCAGTCCTGCACAAACCATCCAAGGGTCCTCCTTAAAGCTGGCTGAAGCAATCTAAACACAGAGATCTCCTCTGCCATGGCCCCTACCCCCAAGTACAACTTACTTGACATTTTGGCAACTTGAGCCATACCAATCACATCAGTCCACATCAACTTTCTGAACCAATCCCATCTGTTTATACAAACCAAAAAGCAAGCCATCTTGATATAGAAAACACAGGCCTGAAAACACACACAATCTAACTTGCACAAGTTCTGTCCCAAAAACTCCTTCCCTGAATTTTTCTTCACACAGCCAAGAAACTCCACTTTTTCTTCCACCAACAAGTCACAAATCACCCTTAGAACAAGAATCCTCCCCTGAAACAACTTGAAACATCTCACAAAAAGCCCTCCATTTCTGCTACACCAGAGCAAAACAGTCATAACCAACCATTCTCAAAGTTATCCAAGCTTCATTTCATCATCAAGGTGTTCAAAGGAGAGGGATTGCACCAAGTTTGAGGCCAGAAAGTTCCACAGTTCAAAGCTCCAGTTCAGGTATCATCAAGAACATTTTTTTATAGAAATGTAATCTCTTGTTATAGAATGATAGATTTTGTTTCACTCATCATGTTAAGCTTTGAAATACTGAAAATGGTTGAGAAATGAGTGTTTATGCATGTTTTGAAGTTTTTGTAGTGTTCTTGATTTTGCTCGAATCTTGTTGTTGATACATTGTAAATGTGATCTTGTGATTGATTCATGCTTGTGATTGATTCATGTTTGTGGTTTAAGTACAGAAAATGACCTTTTTGAAAAAAGCCACAAAAAACACTTAACTTCCACCATTGGAAGTTAAGTGCAAAAAAGGACCATTTTGGAAAAAACCAGAAAAAACACTTAACTTCCACCATTGGAAGTTAAGTGCAAAAAAGGACCATTTTGGAAAAAACCAGAAAAAACACTTAACTTCCACCATTGGAAGTTAAGTGCAAAAAAGGACCATTTTGGAAAAAAAACCAGAAAAAACACTTAACTTCCACCATTGGAAGTTAAGTGCAAAAAAGGACCATTTTGAAAAAAACCAGAAAAAACACTTAACTTCCACCATTGGAAGTTAAGTGCAAAAAAGGACCATTTTGAAAAAAACCCAGAAAAAACACTTAACTTCCACCATTGGAAGTTAAGTGCAAAAAAGGACCATTTTGAAAAAAAAGCCAGAAAAAACACTTAACTTCCACCATTGGAAGTTAAGTGCAAAAAAGGACCATTTTGAAAAAAACCAGAAAAAACACTTAACTTCCACCATTGGAAGTTAAGTGCAAAAAAGGACCATTTTGAAAAAAACCAGAAAAAACACTTAACTTCCACCATTGGAAGTTAAGTGCAAAAAAGGACCATTTTGAAAAAAACCAGAAAAAACACTTAACTTCCACCATTGGAAGTTAAGTGCAAAAAAGGACCATTTTGAAAAAAACCAGAAAAAACACTTAACTTCCACCATTGGAAGTTAAGTGCAAAAAGGACCATTTTGAAAAAAAGCCAGAAAAAACACTTAACTTCCACCATTGGAAGTTAAGTGCAAAAAAGGACCATTTTGAAAAAAAGCCAGAAAAAACACATAACTTCCACCATTGGAAGTTAAGTGCAAAAAAGGACCATTTTCAAAAAAGCCAGAAATAACACATAACTTCCACCATTGGAAGTTAAGTGCAAAATGTGACCTTTTTGAAAAAAATTAAGAATTGGATCCCCTCCTTTGGGCAGTGAATTTGTATAGGTTTAGGGTTCTTTTGAATGCATTTTCATCTTTTTATCTTGATGTTTGCTTTTGGCTTCCTTTTACATTCGTCTTGCATTTGCATCCATACCTTGACTTGCCATAGCATTTTGTGCCCCCATTTGTTTCATTTGACATCATAAGACATATTGAAAGCATGTTTGATCATTGCATCTTGTATTTACCATGTTGCATGCCATATGCACCTCATAACTTTTCATGTATGTTCATGCTTCTTAACTTGCTTCATTTGCATCCATAGGTTTGTATGATCATTTCCATGTGCTGCCTCATGTTTGTAGCATCTCATAGCATCATTAACATCACATATGTGCTTCTGGTTTTGGTTTGCATCATGTCATTCCATCCCATTTTGCACTGCATTGCATTTCTTTTCTAACCTTTCAGGTGGTAAGTGATTTTGAGAAGTGAATTTGCCTTCACTTCTCATAACTTCTCTTCATCTCTTTTCATGCATCCTTGCTGCATTTTTGCTTGTGTTTGAGTTTGAGTTTGCTCATTCTCCTTCTTCCCACTTTCTTTCTTCAAGTGACTTGACTTCTTGAATGAAGCAAGTTGCTTTGCTTCTCTTGATCCTTTCATCTGCTTCCTGGTGGTTCCATTGAAGATTGTTCTTGCAAACCTCACAAACCTTAGGAACAACCAAGCAATACAATGATTAGGGTTTTGATTAGTTCCCCTTAGTTTTATCTTTGTGTCTCTCTTGAGTCTTCTCTTCTCATCTCATAATCAGGGACTAAACCCTAAAGGCTTTAAGGCTTTGTGATTAAGCTTATGCCTGCATCCTTCTATTAGGATGGAGTGTATAACTTTAATCCTAAGTGTTAAACCCTTAATGTGTTTAACTCCTTTAATCAATTCACTTAATAATCATCAAGACATCAAGATTGTAACTTGGGCCTTGCATTAGGGTTCTAATTCTTCCTTAATTGGTTAAGAAGGACTAACCCTAGTGTTAATGGACAAGTCCCCCTCAAGTTGTCTTACAAACCTTAAAAATCACTTCATCATCATACCATTAAATAAAATCCACTTAATCAAAGGCTTGTTTTGTCATGAGTTTAATCCCTAATCATGGATTAAGTTGAGGAGCTTTCCTCAGCTTAAACATTCTCATCTATTATCCTTCTATTAGGATGGTGTAATGAGTCTGTTTAATCCTTGATTATGGCTTAACCTCATTACTTAACACTAAACAAAAACAACAAAAACATCTAAATAATCACAAGTAGGTTAATGATCTTAATCTTACATCAAAGGTGTTTAAGTGTGAGAAGCTGACTTCACACTTAAGGTATTCTCATTACCCCTAATCAGAGGGAAGATGTGATGAGTTTACTAAATCCATTGGTTTAGGGTTAAGCTCATTAACTTATGACAAAATCCAAAAAGCAATAAAAGACTGAAAACTCCAAAACAAACAATAATCGTCTCCTCCGGGATTCTTTTCTCATCACCTTCACTCACAAACGAGAACTTGCTTCTTCCGTCTAATGCAAGACAGTTAGCACCTGAGCCAGACAGGTCATACACTTGAGCATAGACAAGTAAGCAGTTCACCAGTCAATTCATCTTTCAGTCTCTTTGGGTCGAACTACGGTGTTCTGACTTCCTCATTGCACGAGAGGATACGTAGGCATAACTTAACAGTTATCGAACAAAAGTCTCTGTACATTCCCCCTCTTTCCAGCTTCATTCTTTAGCCTCATGATCTTGAGCATTTCACTCCTGTTCTTACACTGACACTGTATATATCACACTTCACTTCTCTTACACTGACACCTGTACATCTTTTTTCCAGCTATTTTATACACAAATTGCACTGACACTACCCCTTTAAAACACAAATCTTTTAAGCGTGGATCCCGTCGATTACGACGGACAATCTGGGTGCTAATACCTTCCCAGGTTGTAACCAACCCCCTTTCTCAGTCTCTCTGGTTCGCAAACCGTCTTATCCATCTTTTTCTAGGTCTATGCAGCATTGCCTTTCCTCCGGGATAAAAATGCCTAGCTGGCGACTCTATTCATTCTCCAGTGAGTTCACGGCTGTGTGTTCTCATTGTCCCTCTCGCCGATCGTTCGCGCTTGTACCTGGATGCAAATCTTCGGGAGCGACAGCTTGGCGACTCTGCTGGGGATTTTTATATTGCAACCAGGGCTTCTGGTTCTTCTTGTGGGTTCCTCCTAGCGCTTGATTGATTTGTGTTTACTGGGGTGTTATGTGCTTATTTGTGTTTGTATATTTGTACTTATTTTGCTTTATGTACAGTTACTTTACTGCTTTCTTTATTGCATTTATCTATATCATATTGGCATTGCTGCTGGCTGGATCTGGTTGTTTGCTTTGGTGGGTGGGTGATTCATTGAGAGTTAAGGTCCTATACCTGGGACCTGAGTGACACCTAGGCTAGAGTGAATCATATTCTTTCCCATTCCATTTCGGTCTGGTGCGGGAATATGAAACACGGTTCAGATATGGGTTTCTTCTTGAGAACTCTGTGTTGCAGATTTCCTGCAATGCTAGGGCTATCTGGGAAGCCTGCTAAGTCTGGATGACCTTTTAGTATTGACCTTCAGAAACTGAGGTGAATTAGAGGAGGAATTGTTATGGTTATTGTAAACACTGTACCTCCGGGTTAGAAGTGTTTACACTTCTCATAACTGATCCAAGTCTGAGGATCCTTGTTCTAGATCACCACCTGTGAGGGGGTTGGGCTGTTTACAGGTTTGCAGGTACCTTGACCTCAGAATACCCTGTTACTTTGACTTTGTTAAGAATACTCCATGTTGGATAGTTCTTGTGATTCTAAACCCTGGACTTGTGGCTCTTTATTTGAGTCCCCCACCTTGGTTACTGGATTTATAGACCTCCATCTGGAATTCTTGAACACACATGGATCTATATCAAGGCAGTTAATCAGATCCAGCTCAGTCACAAACCCTTGCATTTCATTTGCATACATACTCATTGCATCATATTAACATTTGCTTATTTGTGTTTCAGGGTATCCACCTTCATCTGGTTTTGGTTTTGACCCCATCTGCATCATTGACCTATCTCCACCAGCACTTGCTTCAGTTTGTCAGCCATATACTTCAGTTACTTGCACTAGCCAGTCAGTGGCCCACTCCTCAGCATCTTCATCAACACTTACTCTACTCAGTCTCAGCACTTATGGCTCCAAAGAAAAGCAACATCACCTATCATTTCTTCCAACCAGACTTATCAGACATCAGGAGGATCCAAACCCTGATCACTCCAGATCACATACCTTTGTTCAGAGAGCATTATGGGGAGATACTTGACTTGGT
The DNA here is from genome assembly GCA_963966055.1 of Lathyrus aphaca. NCBI lineage: Eukaryota > Viridiplantae > Streptophyta > Magnoliopsida > Fabales > Fabaceae > Lathyrus > Lathyrus aphaca. Next base: position 172,664,599 of record OZ014523.1, read on the forward strand.
CATGGACCTGGACCCATCTCAGAGAAGCCTGATCCATACCTGTATTCAGTTTTATGACCCCCCATTGAGATGTTTCACCTTTCAAGACTTTCAGTTGGGCCCTCTTTTGGAAGAATACTCATCATTGATTGGTCTGCCTATCAAGAGGGAAATCCCTTTCAACCCTGAAATGGTCTTTCCCAGCAATGGAGAGGTAGCAAGGGCTTTGCATCTGGAGCCTGTTTTGGTTGAGCAACACATGACCTCTAAAGCTGGGATCCCTGGATTTCATCTGGACTTCTTAATTTCTCAAGCTAGTCTGAAGGCCACCTTGGGGGAGTGGAAAGCTGTTTGTGCTCTGTTGGCCTTAAGTGTATATGGAATTGTGTTGTTTGCAGATGAGCCTCGATTCATTAGCAAGAATGCAATCCATTTGTTCATCCTGAAGAACCCAGTGCCAACTTTGTTGGGTGATCTCTATTACTCAGTACATCAGAAGAATGAGAAGCAGAGGGGAAGGCTGGTAAGGTGTTGTGCTCCATTATTTCATGCTTGGCTTCTCAGGCATCTACCCAGGACAGATGCATTTCTAAACCCTCATCAGCAAAGCAACTGGGCTAAGAGACTCACTGTCCTAACTTCAACAGATATCAGATGGTGTACTCAAAGCACCAAGGGCAGAGATATGATCACCAGCTGTGGGCACTTTCCCAATGTTCCTTTGATAGGAGTTAAGGGAAGTATCAACTACAACCCTCTGCTGTTCAGGAGACAATTGGGCTATGCACTGGTCCACACTCCTAGGGTACAGGATTTGGTTGAGACCCTCTACTGTGAGAACAAGATTAGTCTGGCAACTGTTAGGCAGGCTGCCTGGGCCTGGGATCATGTTCAAACCAAGGGAATCACCATTATGGGGAAGTGCAATAATGTGGCATCAGTCCAATATTATGAGTGGTCCCATGCTAGGGCCCAATTCTCTGGAATGCCCTTTACCATAGAAGACATGCCTGAGTCATCTTCAGCACCACCCCCTGCCACTATCAGTTTGGAAGAGTTTGAGAGCTTGAAGGAAAGAAATGAGAAGTTAACCCAGGCTTTGCAGAAGACCCTCCGGGAGAGGAGTGAAGGTGTGAGGGAGATTGAGAGATTGGAGAAATTGAGAGTGGAACACTTGACTAAAATTGAGAAGTCTGGAGATTATATCAACAAGTCTAAGGCGGGTGAGCAGATTCTGAAGAATGCTTGTAAAGAAGCCCAGTTCCAGAGAGCAAGGACAGACTTGTATTTGAAAGAGAGTCAGGCCAGGTGGGTCCGGATCACTGAGGCCCGTACTCTAGAAGACAAGAGAGTTCAAGACAAGATGGAACAGATGGAAAAAGCCCTGGCAGCAGCCCAGAAGGAAATATCAGAGCTAGAAATCAGAGCTGGAGTGAAGAGGTCTAAGGACCAAAGTCAGAACAAGAAGTTGACTGCAGCTGTTGCAACAAGAAACCTTCTCATCAGAGGTCTCACGGAGCGTCCGGCTGATCCTGTGACCGAAGCACTTCTCAAGGAAGTTCGTGAGGATGAGTTTGGCCTTGGAGTTTGATCATTTGCTTGTTGTTGTTTCTATTCCATGTACTTTTGCTTTTGTGATGTACTTTGACCCCTTTAAGGGCTTGTGTTGTAAAATGAACAAGTTGTATTATTTCGCATTTTGTAATATATTTGTGATAGTTTCCATCTGGGTTACTTCAAAAGCAACTTCAACAGCAGCATCTTCAAGGGTCTGGAAGGGTCAAAACTGAAGGCCAAACCGGATACCTTGAGAGCAAATAAGCATAACTGCATTGCATGCTAACCCTTTTGTTTGTTTTGTAGGTTTTTGTTTTGTTGTTGCTAACCTCTGTTGTGATATTCAGGAATTATTGCTCGCCGCCGGGTATTTCCTCTCAACAGGCCACACAGGTACCCAACTAGAAACAACCTTCCGGGAATTCAGATGGATCAGATGCAGTAAGACCTTACGAAGGTCAGAAACCAGATGGCCAACGAAAGGTTGGAGATGAGAACCCAGATAACACAATTCATGGAAGTGATGAACAACCTAGCTCAAAGCCAGGAGAGGCTCAGAACTTTGGTAGAAGGAAGGAATCAAGAGGAGCCCCATGTGGGGACTGCAGGCACAAGTAACAATGAAAGGGTGCAACCACATGTTAACCCCCCTGTGTTTGGCCCACATCTCCATCCTGAAGTTAATATTCCTGCAAACATTCAAGGGACAGCCACTGCAGCCAGAGTACTTCAAGAAGATCCTCAGGAGGACCAATTTACAGTAATGGGTGCTGGAGAGGAAACTTATGATAGACGGTTGGAAGAAATAGCTGAGAAGTTGAGGTCCTTAGAATCTCAAAATTCTTTGGGTTTCGATGTCATGGACATGGGTTTGGTAGAAGGGGTCAGGATCCCCCATAAGTTCAAGCCTCCTTGTTTCGAAAAGTATAATGGGACTTCATGCCCCCGGACTCATTTGCAATCATTTCTGGGAAGGCTGAAGGCCTATACAATGGATGAGAAACTTTGGATGTTCTACTTCGAAGACAGCTTGACTGGAGCATCAAGGGAATGGTATTCCCATTTGACAAGGGCAACTGTGAGATGCTGGAAGGACCTGGCAGAGGCCTTCATCCGACAGTATCAATACAACTTAGACATGGCACCCAACAGGACTCTCCTAATGGGAATGTCACAGTCGTCAAGGGAAAGTTTCCGGGAATATGCCCAGAGATGGAGGCAATTGGCTGCTGCCGTTCAACCACCAATGTCTGAGAGAGAGATGGCAGACATGTTTATGAACACTCTTCAGGGAACGTATATTGACAGGTTGGCTGCTTTCTCCTCCACTAGCTTCGCAGATGTTGTCATAGCTGGGGAGAGAATTGAAAGCCTGTTAAAAATGGGTAAGATCTCTGATAATGGTGCCAGTTCGTCCAGTGGTACAAGAAAGCCTTTTGCAGGCCCGAGAAGAACTGGCGAGACCAATGCCATCCATTCAAACAAGGGTAGGCCCCAATATGCTCAGAGGTCCATAGCAGCAGTCACTATCCCTGCTCCAATTCATCCACAGCCAGTCTATCAACCTCCTCAACAAAACTTCCAACAACAACCTCAGTATCATCAGAATCAGTACCCTCCAAGAAACTTCAACAGTAACAACAACAACAACAACAATCAACAAAGGCCATTCCAGCAGAGGCCATCCCAAGCTAACAGAGTGATCGACCCGATCCCAATGCCGTATGCTGCCTTGCTGCCACAACTTCTGAAACTCAACCTAGTTGAGCTAAGAACGTTGGCACCTCCGGATCCCAACAGTCTACCAAGGAACTATGACTCCAATGCTAGGTGTGCTTTTCATTCGAACGCACCTGGTCACAGTACAGAAAAATGCAGGGCTCTGCATATGAAGGTACAAGACTTGGTAGACTCCAAGGCTCTGAATTTTGCGCCGCCGCCCAATGTCAATAAAAACCCAATGCCAAACCATGGTGGTCCCCGAATTAACGCTATTGAAGAAGACAGACCGTCTTATTTAATAACTAGTGTGGATCAGATCCGGACGCCATTGGTGGAAATCAAAGCTCAACTCCGTGAAAACCAAATATTTCCGGGGTGTGAACTAGGGTGTCCCTATTGCAACATCTCATGGAATGGGTGTGAGGACCTGAGGAATGGCATTGACAGCCTTATTCAGAGTGGCCTGCTACAGATCACTACATCATTTCCGACAAATCCGACAACTTCATCAGCAACGGTTTCAGACCCTCCTACAAATGCAGCAACTATTGTTCCTGACAATTCACCAGCAACATCAACAAGTACTTCACCTGTCCTCCCAAATGATCAGTTTTCAACAGTTCCTCCTGCTACAACTTCAGCTTCATTCCATTTCGAATCTCCAGCAACAACAACATCAGTCCTTCCAACAATACCTCCTACAACACCAGCAATCAATCATGAAGATGTCTCTACTGTTACCATATTCTACGATCCTGAAAATAATTCCGCCTACCATTCAGAAGGTGCTGCTCCCGCCAGGGCACCAGTTACAATCTTTTATGATCCACAAACAATAACAGTCCCTTCAGCAGCAGCAATCAGTCCAGTCACTGTCACGGTGCCTGGACCAGTACCATATGAAAGCAATAGGGCCATCCCTTGGCACTATGGCTCTGACGTGTACTGTGAAGGGAAAAGAATCACTCTTGAAACATCAGCACCTGCACCACAAGTAGATAATGTGGGGGGAGGCGGAGGCTTCACTCGAAGCGGACGTCTCTTTGCCTCACAAGTTCAAAGACCTACTGCCGAAGCAGAAGCTGCTGCCAAGGCAAAGGGAAAAGGCCCGGTGCAGGAAGATCCAGCTGCCAAAGAAGCCCTGAAAACTCCATTCGATCAGGAAGTTGATGAGTTTATGCGAATCATCAAAAAGAGTGATTATAAAATTGTGGATCAGCTTCACCAGACGCCATCCAAAATCTCTATCCTCTCACTGCTTATGTGCTCCGAAGCCCATCGGAATGCACTACTTAAAGTCCTGCACGCAGCTTACGTGCCTGAGGAGATTACTGTCAACCAATTGGAAACCGTGGTTGGTAATGTTACTGCTAGCAATGGGCTAGGGTTTACCAATTCTGACCTGACAGTGGATGGCCGCAATCACAACAAAGCCTTGCACATAACCATGGAATGCAAAGGAGCTGTCCTTTCTCATGTGCTGGTGGACACAGGTTCTTCCCTGAATGTCTTACCGAAGAAGGCTCTGGTGAAGTTAGAATATGATGGATTGGCATTGAGACCCAGCAACCTGGTGGTAAGAGCCTTTGATGGTTCGAAGAGATCGGTTCTGGGAGAGATTGAGCTGCCCGTGACAATTGGCCCGCAGACCTTTAAAACTATCTTTTATGTGATGGACATTCAGCCCGCCTACAGCTGTTTGTTGGGTAGACCCTGGATTCACGCCGCCGGCGCAATAACGTATACCCTTCACCAAAAGTTAAAATTTGAGTGGGAGGGTCAAGTTGTCACGATCTGTGGGGAAGAGGGTATTTTCGTTAGCCATCTGGCTACTTACAAATACATTGAGATGGATGGAGAGATCCATGAAACAATGAGCCAAGGTTTTGAAGCCTTGAATGTCAATGAAGCATCTGCTGTGTCGGGGATCTCCATGTCATCTTACCAACAAGCCCGGAAGGTTGTTGAAGAAGGAACTGCCCTAGGCTGGGGCAAGGTTTTAGCTGTGGAGGAGAAGAAGGACAAATTTGGGTTGGGTTACAGACCAACTCAACATCAAGCAAAGGCTGCTGCAGAGCCTGGTTTTGTCAGTGGGGGGATGCTTACCCCCGATGCTATCAACTATCTGGAAGACGAGCTGGAAGAGGAGCGCAATCTGGAGAATTGGATTCGTCCAAAGATCCCGGGGAGCAGTGTCTCGAACTGGTCTTCCCAGGAAATTATAAGAGTTACTCATGCAGAGTAATTATTATTTCCTGCATTTTTATAGCATGCATCAAAGTCTTGCATCTTGCCCAAGATGACAAGACTCATTTTGTAATCAGGGCCATCTGTACTTTTGTGCAAACAAGATTAAATTAATGAAATATCAGACATCTTTTTGCAAACAAGTCTTTTTCTTTTCTGCTCACTGTTTTTCCTTTTTCTTTTTGTACAAAAATAAATGGCGGTGTTTTCAAAATGATAACTTCATTTCACTTTTTTTCTAAAGCAAGATTAAAATCAATCACTAAAATGAACAAACTTAACCCTTGCAGAGAGTGCCTTCCTGACAGCACCGACAACAGCACGGCTATGACATCGTATGACTTTGACAATCCAATCAATCAAGCTGATGAAGGGGTCGATGAAGAATATGAGCTTCCTGAAGAGCTAGCCAGGTTGTTGAGACAAGAGGAAAAGGTCATTACCCCTCACCAGGAGGAGATCGAGGTGATTAATCTTGGTACGGAGGAAGACGTGAAAGAGGTTAAAATCGGGGCCTGCCTGCAAGACCCAGTGAAGAGACAACTGATAGATCTGCTTCAAGAGTATGTTGATGTGTTTGCTTGGTCATATCAAGATATGCCAGGGTTGGATACCGATATAGTTGTGCACAAGCTGCCTTTGAGAGAAGAGTGCCCGCCGGTCAAACAGAAGTTGCGCCGAACTCGCCCAGACATGGCTATGAAAATCAAGGAAGAGGTACAAAAGCAATGGGACGCCGGGTTCCTTGCTGTGACTAGCTACCCGCCGTGGGTTGCTAATATAGTGCCTGTGCCTAAGAAAGATGGCAAAGTAAGAATGTGTGTTGACTATCGGGATCTGAACAGAGCCAGCCCGAAGGATGACTTCCCATTACCTCACATTGATGTATTGGTGGATAACACGGCTCAGTTCTCGGTATTCTCCTTCATGGACGGATTTTCAGGATATAACCAGATCAAGATGTCACCTGAAGACATGGAGAAGACAACGTTCATCACACCTTGGGGCACGTTCTGTTACAAAGTGATGCCATTCGGACTGAAGAATGCTGGTGCAACATATCAACGGGCTATGGTGACATTATTCCACGATATGATCCATAAGGAAATAGAATGTTACGTGGATGATATGATCGCCAAGTCCCTTACAGAGGAAGATCACCTGGTGAATCTGCTGAAGTTGTTCAAGCGTCTGAGGAAATATCAACTAAAGCTGAACCCCAACAAATGCACATTCGGGGTGCGATCCGGTAAATTGCTGGGCTTTATTGTAAGCGAGAAAGGGATTGAGGTTGACCCTGATAAAGTCAAGGCTATTCAAGAAATGCCTGCACCGAAAACTGAGAAAGAAGTTCGAGGGTTCTTAGGTCGATTGAACTACATCTCACGGTTCATATCTCACCTTACAGCAACCTGTGAACCTTTGTTTAAGTTGTTAAGAAAAGAACAAACGGTCAGGTGGAACGAAGATTGCCAGAAGGCCTTTGACAAGATCAAAGAGTACTTACAAGAACCTCCAATCCTCATGCCTCCAGTAGAAGGAAGACCTCTGATTATGTACTTGACAGTGTTAGAAGAGTCAATGGGGTGTGTACTAGGTCAGCATGACGAGTCTGGTCGAAAAGAGTATGCAATATACTACCTAAGCAAAAAGTTTACCGACTGTGAACAGCGTTATTCACTGCTCGAGAAAACTTGTTGTGCTTTAGCGTGGGCTGCTCGCCGACTGAGACAGTATATGTTGACCCACACTACCTTATTAATCTCAAGAATGGATCCAGTTAAGTACATTTTCGAGAAGCCAGCTCTTACCGGACGGGTTGCAAGATGGCAGATGATTCTCACAGAATACGACATACAGTACACATCTCAGAAAGCCATCAAGGGCAGTGTACTATCTGAATATCTTGCTGAGCAACCCATTGATGACTACCAGCCTATGAGGTTTGACTTCCCTGATGAAGACATCATGTTCATTAAAGCAAAAGATCACGAAGAGCCTATTCACACTGAAGGGCCTGACCCGGAGGAAGAATGGACTATGATGTTTGATGGGGCTGTTAACATGAATGGCCGTGGTGTTGGTGCAGTACTCATTACACCTAAAGGAGTTCACATGCCTTTCTCGGCAAAACTCACTTTCAACTGCACTAACAACGAAGCTGAATACGAAGCTTGCATTATGGGTCTTGAGGAAGCCATTGACCTCAGGATCAAGACATTGACCGTATTCGGAGATTCAGCTTTGGTAGTCAATCAAACCAACGGAAAATGGTATACACACCAAGATCATCTGATACCTTACAGGGATTATACAAGAAGGTTATTGACTTTCTTCACAACAGTCAAACTTGAGTATATCCCTCGGGACGAGAATCAGTTTGCAGATGCTCTTGCTACCATCTCGTCCATGATCAGAGTTCAAACGGCTAACTTTGTACCCCAGATTTCAGTGTCAAGACTCGATAGACCAGCATATGTATTTGCAGCGGAAGTTGTCAAGGATGATAAGCCTTGGTTCCATGACATTAAGTGCTTCTTGGAGGATCAGACATACCCACCTGGGGCATCTTCCAATGATAAGAAGACTTTGAGAAGGCTTGCTGGAAGTTTCTTTCTGAACACTGATGGGTCTTTATACAAAAGGAACTTTGATATGGTACTCCTCAGATGTGTTGACAAGACGGAAGCAGATTTGTTGATGCATGAAGTGCACGAAGGATCTTTTGGTACTCATGCAGGAGGGCATGCCATGGCCAAGAAATTGCTAAGATCAGGCTATTACTGGATCACAATGGATGCAGACTGTTGTGCCTATGCCAGAAAGTGTCACAAATGCCATATTTACGCAGATAAGGTGCATGTGCCTCCCAATCCTTTGAACATCATGTCTTCACCATGGCCCTTTGCCATGTGGGGCATTGATATGATCGGCAAGATTGAGCCAACTGCTTCAAATGGCCACAGATTCATCCTGGTCGCCATTGACTATTTCACCAAGTGGGTTGAAGCAGCTTCCTACGCCAATGTTACAAGACAAGTGGTAGCCAGATTTCTGAAGAGAGATATCATCTGTCGATATGGAGTGCCCGAGCGAATCATTACTGATAATGGTTCCAATTTAAACAACAAAATGATGGCAGAGCTGTGCCGGGACTTCAAGATCCAGCATCACAATTCTTCTCCTTACAGGCCGAAGATGAACGGCGCTGTCGAGGCGGCAAATAAAAATATTAAGAAGATTGTGCAGAAGATGGTAGTCACCTACAAAGACTGGCATGAAATGCTACCGTTTGCCTTGCATGGGTACCGCACATCAATCAGAACGTCCACTGGGGCAACACCGTATCAACTTGTGTATGGTATGGAAGCAGTCCTACCTGTTGAAGTTGAACTACCCTCTCTACGGGTAATAATGGATGTTAAACTGAGTGAAGCAGAATGGGTTCGATCCCGATACGAACAATTGAGTCTGATCGAAGAGAAGAGATTGGCCGCAATCTGTCATGGGCAGTTATATCAGAAGAGAATGAAGAAGGCCTTCGATCAGAAAGTCAGGCACCGAGAGTACCAAGTAGGGGATCTTGTGTTGAAAAGAATCCTCCCTCCTCATACAGACCACAGGGGCAAATGGACTCCAAATTATGAAGGACCATTCGTTGTAAAGAAAGTTTTCTCCGGTGGAGCACTGATGCTCAGCACCATGGATGGTGAAGATTTCCCATCCCCTGTGAATTCAGATGCAGTTAAAAAATACCTCGCATAAAATGACCCGCTGGACATAAAAACAGAATGTAAGTCCAGGCAAAAATAGGGCATCCCGGCGAGTCAAAAACAGAATAAAAGACTCGGGCAAAAATAAGGGAAATAAACAAAAAAATGTACACCCGCTGAGTTGAAAAGTCGCATTGGACAACTCAGGCAAAAATGGGTATCCTGATGGATTGAAAACCCGAAAGGGCGATCCATGCAAAATAAGGGAATAAGCGAACAACTGCATTCTGAATTCGTCTGTATTATCTACAACCTGGTAAGTTCCGAAGGTTCGAGTTTCAATCAGAATCAACTCTCTCCAGAAAGCAAAGACGAGAAAAACATCATTGTCATACGAGTCATAGCAGAAGAGGAAGCTCCTTGAAAGCGTCGTCAGCATCGCCAACACTTTGTTTCTCAATTTGTAACAGTCTCTTCATTTCAGGAGATATGTTTCCTTGACTGTATTTTGCCAATTCAGGGCACATGAATTAATAAAATCAGATTTTTCAGTCATGTTTCGTTTTACGCTTATTATTTTGCAAAGAATTGTCTGATATCTCTAAAATACAATTGCATAAGTACAGATGTCTTTCTCTAAAAATAAAAGCACATGCTTGCAGGGAATATGATTACTCTCGAAAGTACTTAAACTCCTATGATGGAATCCGGTAGAGGATACCTCGGGACCTTTTGCGCGTTTCCTTATCTTTGCAGGATTGCAGGTATTCAGAACGCAACTTGGGGCATGCAAGGTACAAATCAACAAAAGATATCAGCATCCGAAATGCTCTATCCCCAGCCGAGTTGCTTCCCGTTGCTCTCCCCAGCTGAGTTACCAACAGCATTCCCCAGTTGAAGCACCAACCTTTCTTCCTCAGCAGAATGCAGGGGATCATCTCCCCACAGAATCCCCAGCCTCTATTCAGAAGAGCAACGCACGGAGAAGTCACAACAGAGTACAGAAAGCTTCTACAAACCCCAGTTGGGTCCTGTATTATAAGGATACGTCAATCAGTGACCTATATCCCCAAACAGATACATCATTAGATCTACCAATGATCTCATCCCCAGCTGGGATGTTCACTTCAAGCAGATCAACCAGAGATCTTCACAGCAATGGGATCCGAATCCCGGATCGGTGCCTCTTTGCATAATCATGGCATTCGCATCATATTCACCCCCCAGAGCGTAGCATTCCGTCTAATACGGAGCATTACGGCAAAAATCAAATACATAGCATAATCATAAGTCATGTTGTGAGTTGAACACTTGTAAATATTGACAACCTGTCGGCATACAGAATATATACAGAAAAATCCCACCAGAGTCCCAGCAAAAGCAGCTGCCTCTCCAATCACAAAACACCAATATATACACCTTTGGACACCCGTCCGTGTCAAATCACCAACAGAAAGCCAAAGACATCCTCTTTGCACTCACATATACTTGTATATACACTTCCTTGACACCCGTCCGTGTCATATCCCCAGCGCAGTCGCTTACACTTTCATCAACCCATACACTTGTTAATATTATACTTTTCTCTTTTGACACTCGTCCGTGTCACTCTCCCCAGCAGTTAAAACACTCATCTATACAATACAATACTCACTACTCATGGTACACTTATACAGATACTCGTCCGTATCTTGTATACACAATCACTCCTATCCCCACAGATTCGACAGTAGTCCTTGTTCTTTGTTAACCAGTTGGTACTCATCCGTACCATCATCTCAGAACGTTGCGTCTAGTGTTTGTTTCTACATGATACTCGTCCGTATCATAAGTCTTAAGGATGCTCGTCCGCATCTTTAATCCATACACCGTGTCAAACACTTATGTCTTCTTGGATATAGATACTCGTCTGTGTCTGCTATTCCCCAAAAGGACTCTTTCAGATTCAACACTCGTCCGTGTTCTTTGTTAACCAGTTGATACTCGTCCGTATCATCATCTCTGAGCATGTGTCAGTTTGTTTCTACATGATACTCGTCCGTATCATAGTCTTAAGGATGCTCGTCCGCATTGTTAATCTATACACAATACCAAACACTTATACCTTCTGTTTCTTGGATGTAAACGCTCGTCCGTGTTTACTATATCCCCAGTAGATCGCCAACAAAGCAATTTTCCTTTTTATCTAACACTCGTCCTGTGTTATGATAAGCTCCGAGAGCAGCCGTACCCTGCTAAGTGGTCGTCCTCCACTTCTTGATGGTCGTCCTCCATCATGCTCATCCGATGGCCGTCCCCATCGTTGATATTCTAGCAGCCGTCCCCTGCTAGGTGGTCGTCCTCCACCTCTTGATGATCGTCCTTCATCACTTTATCCAATGGCCGTCCCCATTGTTGATTTTGGTTATCTGACATTCGTCCTATGTCATGATAAACCTTGAGAGCAGCCGTCCCCTGCTGAGTGGTCGTCTTCCACTTCTTGATGGTCGTCCTCCATCATGCTCGTCCGATGGCCGTCCCCATCGTTGACCCTTTTTTATCCGGCATTCGTCCTATGTCGCGATATTTTCGGCAGCCGTACCCTGCCAGGTGGTCGTCCTCCACCTTTGATGGTCGTCCCCATCATATTTCTTTTATCCCCAACAGAGCAGCCGTCCCCTGCTAGGTGATCGTCCTTCACCTTTGATGGCCGTACCCCATCATCTGTTTATTTCATTTATTCTTTAACCCGATGGCCGTCCCCGTCGTGGTCCCTTTTCCTTTTAGCCCGATGGTCGTCCCCATCGTTGGTTACTTTGCTTTATTGAACTTGATGGCCGTCCCCATCATGTTTCATTAATTCCCAGAGAATCTTACAACTTTATCGTGATGGCCGTCCCCATCATAATATCTTATTTTTCCCAGCTAGTCGGCCGTCCCCGTCTTAGCTTTACCTTTTATCCCCAGCATGTCGGCCGTCCCCGTCATTGCCTTATTTTCCGCACTTTACCCAGCATGTCGGCCGTCCCCGTCATCGCTCTTTACCCAGCAGTCGTCCTCTGCTCGACGGTCGTCCTCCGTCGCCCACTTTACAATATACTTTATTTTCTTTTTACAATCTATATCCCTTTTTCTTCTTCATTTTGTGAGTGCAAATTGTGGACTGTCTTTGATATTCAACCACAAGTTATCTTGTTTGCCTGTTAAGCCGTTGCTTACATCCTGCACAGCTAACTCATGTTTGAATAGGGGCAGCTGTAAACACCCCAAATTTGCCCTCACCCATTCACACCATGGCTTGTGATCATCCTCATATGCATAAACACAATCATATCATCTCACATCTCATTTTTTATTCACTGCATTGATTCAAAGTCATCTGCACCTAGGGTTTGTGATCTGAGCAATCCAAGAGCTTCTTGGGCCACTCCAAAGGTCATCAATCACTTCAAAGAGGTCCATGTATGTTCAAGCATCATATTATATCCTCTCAAAGTCAAGAATGTCAAAGAGTCACAAGAACTGAGAATGGCATGGAAGCGGAGCCGGGTTTGACTGCACAAATAACACTTAACTTCCACCATTGGAAGTTAAGTGCAAAAAGGGACATTTTTGAAAAAGGTCACAAATAACACTTAACTTCCACCATTGGAAGTTAAGTGCAAAAAGGGACATTTTTGAAAAGAAGCCCATAACTCCAAATTTTTTGGTCATTCTTGTTTCCATTGGTCTCTATATGTTATGAGGATCATGCATATCAAGTTTCATGAAGAAATTCCATGGGGAAGGCATTTGATCAAGAGGTGACTTCTTGAGCAAGTCAATGCGAAATCAGGGCATCCGAGGCCCCCAATCACCCAACCAAAGGGGTTTCTCCATCATTTTGAATGTGTATGATCTTTATTTGATCATAGAAGATGTTAGAAGTTCACAAAATTGAAGAATTTCAAGACATTTGCAAAGTTGCCTTTCTTGGAAAGTGACTTATAATGTAAACTTGCTGTTTTGGGAAAGTTTTTCAACCTCCTCTTATTGATTCAAAAATGCTTCAAATGAGAAAACTTTGGTCATGAAAGTTGTAGATTGGATCATTCCCTTTTCAAAAAGTACAAGAACTTTTTCTAATTCATTTTGGATCAAAAGTTATGGCTTTGCAAAGTTGAAAAAAATCATTGAAATTTCACTTTTGCACAAAAAGGAAAAGTTGCAAAACCTCATGCCAAGGCCAAAGATGACTTAAAAGTGACTTCTAATCTTCATACAAACACAATGCAATGCCTAAAATTCAGATTGGCCCAAGAAATTTCTCATTTTTTCATGCCTTGATGTCCAAGTATCATAAGCCATTTTTCATAAAAATCACAAAGAGGGAAAACTTGCAAGAAGGGTTCCTTTGGTTTTGTTCAATCTCTAATCAATATCAAACTGTCATAGCAGAATTATATGTTGCATTTTGCTGCATATTGCCCAAGAGATGTCACATGTCCATGGCCAAAAATCACAAGATGCACAAAGTTGGAAATTGGCAAAACACATGCTGTCTTGCAATCCCAATGTTGCAGTCCTGCACAAACCATCCAAGGGTCCTCCTTAAAGCTGGCTGAAGCAATCTAAACACAGAGATCTCCTCTGCCATGGCCCCTACCCCCAAGTACAACTTACTTGACATTTTGGCAACTTGAGCCATACCAATCACATCAGTCCACATCAACTTTCTGAACCAATCCCATCTGTTTATACAAACCAAAAAGCAAGCCATCTTGATATAGAAAACACAGGCCTGAAAACACACACAATCTAACTTGCACAAGTTCTGTCCCAAAAACTCCTTCCCTGAATTTTTCTTCACACAGCCAAGAAACTCCACTTTTTCTTCCACCAACAAGTCACAAATCACCCTTAGAACAAGAATCCTCCCCTGAAACAACTTGAAACATCTCACAAAAAGCCCTCCATTTCTGCTACACCAGAGCAAAACAGTCATAACCAACCATTCTCAAAGTTATCCAAGCTTCATTTCATCATCAAGGTGTTCAAAGGAGAGGGATTGCACCAAGTTTGAGGCCAGAAAGTTCCACAGTTCAAAGCTCCAGTTCAGGTATCATCAAGAACATTTTTTTATAGAAATGTAATCTCTTGTTATAGAATGATAGATTTTGTTTCACTCATCATGTTAAGCTTTGAAATACTGAAAATGGTTGAGAAATGAGTGTTTATGCATGTTTTGAAGTTTTTGTAGTGTTCTTGATTTTGCTCGAATCTTGTTGTTGATACATTGTAAATGTGATCTTGTGATTGATTCATGCTTGTGATTGATTCATGTTTGTGGTTTAAGTACAGAAAATGACCTTTTTGAAAAAAGCCACAAAAAACACTTAACTTCCACCATTGGAAGTTAAGTGCAAAAAAGGACCATTTTGGAAAAAACCAGAAAAAACACTTAACTTCCACCATTGGAAGTTAAGTGCAAAAAAGGACCATTTTGGAAAAAACCAGAAAAAACACTTAACTTCCACCATTGGAAGTTAAGTGCAAAAAAGGACCATTTTGGAAAAAACCAGAAAAAACACTTAACTTCCACCATTGGAAGTTAAGTGCAAAAAAGGACCATTTTGGAAAAAAAACCAGAAAAAACACTTAACTTCCACCATTGGAAGTTAAGTGCAAAAAAGGACCATTTTGAAAAAAACCAGAAAAAACACTTAACTTCCACCATTGGAAGTTAAGTGCAAAAAAGGACCATTTTGAAAAAAACCCAGAAAAAACACTTAACTTCCACCATTGGAAGTTAAGTGCAAAAAAGGACCATTTTGAAAAAAAAGCCAGAAAAAACACTTAACTTCCACCATTGGAAGTTAAGTGCAAAAAAGGACCATTTTGAAAAAAACCAGAAAAAACACTTAACTTCCACCATTGGAAGTTAAGTGCAAAAAAGGACCATTTTGAAAAAAACCAGAAAAAACACTTAACTTCCACCATTGGAAGTTAAGTGCAAAAAAGGACCATTTTGAAAAAAACCAGAAAAAACACTTAACTTCCACCATTGGAAGTTAAGTGCAAAAAAGGACCATTTTGAAAAAAACCAGAAAAAACACTTAACTTCCACCATTGGAAGTTAAGTGCAAAAAGGACCATTTTGAAAAAAAGCCAGAAAAAACACTTAACTTCCACCATTGGAAGTTAAGTGCAAAAAAGGACCATTTTGAAAAAAAGCCAGAAAAAACACATAACTTCCACCATTGGAAGTTAAGTGCAAAAAAGGACCATTTTCAAAAAAGCCAGAAATAACACATAACTTCCACCATTGGAAGTTAAGTGCAAAATGTGACCTTTTTGAAAAAAATTAAGAATTGGATCCCCTCCTTTGGGCAGTGAATTTGTATAGGTTTAGGGTTCTTTTGAATGCATTTTCATCTTTTTATCTTGATGTTTGCTTTTGGCTTCCTTTTACATTCGTCTTGCATTTGCATCCATACCTTGACTTGCCATAGCATTTTGTGCCCCCATTTGTTTCATTTGACATCATAAGACATATTGAAAGCATGTTTGATCATTGCATCTTGTATTTACCATGTTGCATGCCATATGCACCTCATAACTTTTCATGTATGTTCATGCTTCTTAACTTGCTTCATTTGCATCCATAGGTTTGTATGATCATTTCCATGTGCTGCCTCATGTTTGTAGCATCTCATAGCATCATTAACATCACATATGTGCTTCTGGTTTTGGTTTGCATCATGTCATTCCATCCCATTTTGCACTGCATTGCATTTCTTTTCTAACCTTTCAGGTGGTAAGTGATTTTGAGAAGTGAATTTGCCTTCACTTCTCATAACTTCTCTTCATCTCTTTTCATGCATCCTTGCTGCATTTTTGCTTGTGTTTGAGTTTGAGTTTGCTCATTCTCCTTCTTCCCACTTTCTTTCTTCAAGTGACTTGACTTCTTGAATGAAGCAAGTTGCTTTGCTTCTCTTGATCCTTTCATCTGCTTCCTGGTGGTTCCATTGAAGATTGTTCTTGCAAACCTCACAAACCTTAGGAACAACCAAGCATGACAATGATTAGGGTTTTGATTAGTTCCCCTTAGTTTTATCTTTGTGTCTCTCTTGAGTCTTCTCTTCTCATCTCATAATCAGGGACTAAACCCTAAAGGCTTTAAGGCTTTGTGATTAAGCTTATGCCTGCATCCTTCTATTAGGATGGAGTGTATAACTTTAATCCTAAGTGTTAAACCCTTAATGTGTTTAACTCCTTTAATCAATTCACTTAATAATCATCAAGACATCAAGCTTGTAACTTGGGCCTTGCATTAGGGTTCTAATTCTTCCTTAATTGGTTAAGAAGGACTAACCCTAGTGTTAATGGACAAGTCCCCCTCAAGTTGTCTTACAAACCTTAAAAATCACTTCATCATCATACCATTAAATAAAATCCACTTAATCAAAGGCTTGTTTTGTCATGAGTTTAATCCCTAATCATGGATTAAGTTGAGGAGCTTTCCTCAGCTTAAACATTCTCATCTATTATCCTTCTATTAGGATGGTGTAATGAGTCTGTTTAATCCTTGATTATGGCTTAACCTCATTACTTAACACTAAACAAAAACAACAAAAACATCTAAATAATCACAAGTAGGTTAATGATCTTAATCTTACATCAAAGGTGTTTAAGTGTGAGAAGCTGACTTCACACTTAAGGTATTCTCATTACCCCTAATCAGAGGGAAGATGTGATGAGTTTACTAAATCCATTGGTTTAGGGTTAAGCTCATTAACTTATGACAAAATCCAAAAAGCAATAAAAGACTGAAAACTCCAAAACAAACAATAATCGTCTCCTCCGGGATTCTTTTCTCATCACCTTCACTCACAAACGAGAACTTGCTTCTTCCGTCTAATGCAAGACAGTTAGCACCTGAGCCAGACAGGTCATACACTTGAGCATAGACAAGTAAGCAGTTCACCAGTCAATTCATCTTTCAGTCTCTTTGGGTCGAACTACGGTGTTCTGACTTCCTCATTGCACGAGAGGATACGTAGGCATAACTTAACAGTTATCGAACAAAAGTCTCTGTACATTCCCCCTCTTTCCAGCTTCATTCTTTAGCCTCATGATCTTGAGCATTTCACTCCTGTTCTTACACTGACACTGTATATATCACACTTCACTTCTCTTACACTGACACCTGTACATCTTTTTTCCAGCTATTTTATACACAAATTGCACTGACACTACCCCTTTAAAACACAAATCTTTTAAGCGTGGATCCCGTCGAGTACGACGGACAATCTGGGTGCTAATACCTTCCCAGGTTGTAACCAACCCCCTTTCTCAGTCTCTCTGGTTCGCAAACCGTCTTATCCATCTTTTTCTAGGTCTATGCAGCATTGCCTTTCCTCCGGGATAAAAATGCCTAGCTGGCGACTCTATTCATTCTCCAGTGAGTTCACGGCTGTGTGTTCTCATTGTCCCTCTCGCCGATCGTTCGCGCTTGTACCTGGATGCAAATCTTCGGGAGCGACAGTAAGGAACGAGATCATTCTACTTAAACGAGAGCCCGAGACGCAACCGATGTACTTAAACAGAGACGTGAAGAAATGCGACTGTTATACTGAAACAAGACTCAACTGGGGATAACAAACAAGACTTGGTAGAAATAACCACATTGGTAAATGAACTTGGCATTTTGTGGGGATAGTTTGGATTGTTTAAAGAAAATATGTTTTGGGCTTTTGTGCGAGGTACCCAAACCTGGCCTATACTGGTATGCATATGTTTGAATTTTTCCATGGCGTAATGCTTCATAATGATGGAAATGCTACGCTTTTTGAGGATGCAATGTAAAGATGATTACTAAATGCAAATGCAAAGGGGATCTCCTGACAAGGAGATAACAGGTATCCCAAGTAGCTTGACTGGGGATAAATAATCATTGAATTGCTATCACTAGGGAAAAGCAACTTTGTGGGGGATAGTGTTAATGATACACTAGCTCTGAACTGCTATCATTGCCAAAAATAAATTGGACTTGAGATTGAAGAGCCAAGAACCTGTTGAGGATGAACTTGATTCTAGAGGTACGTTACTTGTTGAACTTTGTTGGGGAAGTGATCCTTCTGACTAGGCTGGGGAATTAGATGTCGGTGCTCTACTGAGGAAGAAATCTTTCGGGGAAAACCCTCATACACAATCTTCTGCTTGGGGAAGATATGTCTCCATATATTGCCGGAGATAGGAAGACTCTGATGAGGGAATTAACCTTTGTTGAAGGAAAATCTCTACTTGGGGAGACTATCAGTCTTCTTTCACCACTGCTGGGGAAGATTTCAACTTCCAGAATTACTGGGGATGATGGAGAACATCAATGAGAATGCTTCTTGCTGAAGATAAGAGTTTTAAGTCGCCTCTTGCTGGGAATGAGAGGTAAGAAGAGTCTCATGATATGGATGAGAGAATACATCATCTTATTATGGGGATTAGAGATAATGATACCCTTCTTCTTTGGAAGCATCCATCTTTTTACTGATCTGCCGAAGAGGAAATGGTCTGAACAGACCTGCTGAGGAATCTTTATCGATGATCTGCTGAGGAAAATGTTTTCCTGATGTTTCGTGTTGGTAATGGATTTGCTTCCATCCTATAGGCTGATCGACTACCTAGTGACCATGAGTGAACAATGGTTCCTCACAATTTTCCACTTGCCTCAGACTAAAGTCCATCGGAAGAAGATGTCTCAAGAGGATTTTACAGAAAACCTAGCATCTGAGATTCCTCAGTGTCTTCAAACTCTTGGAGAGATTCGTCGGATCTCGAAATAACTGCCCCAGTATGCATGGTCTATGAAAGAATTTTCCTCGCGAGGATTCATAAAAAATCTCACATCGCTGCTAGAGATTCTTCCCCGGTATTTTGAACTTTGGGTAGGTACCTCTGATTAACCGTCTTCGGGAGAAAGTAACTTCTAATGTTCTTGGGGTGGCCTGCCCTAGTACGAGCCTTGAAGTGATCACCTTCAACTGAATGTGCTTTGAAGAAAATGTCTAGACTAATTGCTCTTTAAGAGATTTGAATCTCGAACTGATTTCCCCAGTTTTGCTGAAATTTGAATGCATGCTTCAGACTAATGGCTCTTTGAGAGATTTGATCTTGAAGTGATTGCCCCAGTTTGGCTGAACTTTGGAGAGATTGCTCGACGTGATTTCCCAGGATTGGCTGGCTCTTACCACAAATAGTTGGGAAAGTTCCTACTCAATGGAGTTTCTTGGAAAAGTGCATCTTCATATGTTGGTCCCTCGGAAGTTTCAGACTTCTCAACTTTGGAAATATTAAGCTTCTGGACTTAGGTTCCGTATGTGAACTCCTTTGATGTCAAACAAATGTATGCAAGCAGAAAATGTTTATTCTGAGAATGAAAATACTAATGCAACACACATGTTAATCTTGAAGTTTTTATTGAAAAAGATGTCGCAAAACTTTGTGAGTGAATCATTGGTTAAGCTATTGATTTTTTATAAAAGAAAACATGCATATGCAAAACCAATAAAAATATTTTAGCATAACTCAAAGGAGTCAGGAACACAGTCTCATGGTAGTACGCTCTCAAAATAACCCTTGTGTCAGTTAGGACTTTTAAGGGTTGTATTGTGGCCTGGTTCACGATTATAAAAACAAAGGATATAGGCTCGAAGTTTATTTGTGCCCACCCCTCTTCGTGATGTTCTCCATTCTTATGTTCAGCTAGCTTTCACAAGCGCTCACCTCTTAAAAAGGGTTTTGTGATGGTTGAGGAACCAATTACACTATCGGTTTATGTACCAATCAGGTAGTCATTTGGAGTCAATCACCCTTTTTTGTCTTATGTGTCTGTATCACACGACTTGTTTTTGTTTAAGGATCTTTCTTGTGTAATCCTTTTTGTCTTTCGCTTTTGCATTCTTTTGCTTATCCCTAACTTTTGCCTAGATTGATTCTTGTGAATATTGGATTGGGAAGTCCAGCGGGATGCCTTAATATTTTCCTAAGTCGCTTGTTTTCAAGTTTCTACTTAACGGGATTTTTTTCATTTTTTTTATTCTCTTTTTTGAACAAATCGTGTGACACTGGTTGTCTTGATTGCTTTGAAAGGGTCATGACTGTCTCACTTCTTGGTCGTTGAGGGATAACCTTTGTGGTTTCCAGTCTTTGGACCTTTTGATTGGGATAAACATTGTGGTTTCTGGTCTTTGGACCTCTTGATTGGGATAACCATTGTGGTTTCTGGTCTTTGGACCTCTTGATTTGTTACAATGAAATGTAATGGATCCTCAGATGTGCACTCCATTTTGAAATTTGAACGCTCGGTCAAACTAACTGACGCCTACCCTGCCCCTAGGTTAAGGACAAGGGTTTTTTCATGGGAAAAGAAACACCTACTTCAATGCTCAAATGGGTTGGTGATGGTCTATCTCCCTTATATCTCCGGTGTTTAGGATTTGAAACAATGATTGTACATCGTCAATAGGGTCTTTCTCAAAAGCACACAATTAGAGATTTTTGCGTTTTCATTTTGTCATCCTCCCTCAAGAGTTTAGCACGAGAGTTGGTATTGCAATGCATATACACAAAATCATGAGTGAATACAAATGGATTACTTGAAGAAAAACATGTGCCTTTTATCATTATTAACATTCAAAAACAAATAAGTTTCATGCATGCATACAAATGTTTAAACAAACAAAAGAAACTATAAATGAAAATGCAGTAAAGAAGCTGAACATTGCCGTTATTAAGGAGACTTGACTTTGTCTAGACTTATTTCTTCTGAAGATTCCCTTGCAAACTGGGATGTCAATTTGATGAGGAGACTTCAATATACGGGAAGACTTTCTGGCGTGATGACCTTTGAGTCGATCCCATTTTGCACCTTATGCTTGAACACATCACAATTGTCAATTGTATGCCTAAAAGCCCTTGAGTGGTACTTGCATCTAGCATTCACATCGTGGTGGTCATTGTTAAGGAGGTTTGACTCCTTCTGGACTTATTGCTCTTGGAGACTTTCAATAGTCAGCAGTTTGGATGTTTATTCCATTACTGTTTTGGTGCCATATTCCCACCTTTTCCTGACGTGAACACAATATTCTTAGAGACAATCAAATTCACGGCCTTGTATTTACCTCTGCCCCTGAAAGACTTGCAATCTTCAATTAAAAGGCCAGGTGCCCCAGAATGGTAATCATACTTGGCATTGAAACCCCAATGGAAGCTTTGTCGGAGATGATCCTGATGCGGATAGCTCAACCAGTTTTGAATCTGAGCAAATAAGGAAACCCGTTGCACATACGATGTCAGAATATGATCAAACTTCTCTGGCCTTTACCCATATGCTTTGCCCCTAGGATTCTCTCGGGAAGCTGAAATTGGATGCTGACAAATGACATTCGGAGGTAAGAGGTTGATAAAGTTAATAAATAAGGTTGCTCACAAAGATCTCATGTGATCTCCTACCTAAGTATCTCCATTGACTAATGAAGAATCAGAGCGACATAGTTCCCCTCACTAGGGATGAAAATAATTTTGCTTAACCAAGCTCATCTGAGTTTTCAATTGGTTGATTTCCTCTTTCAGCAGTTTTTTATTCTGAAATAAAGCTTGCACCTTTGGCCTGAATTACCCCAGTTGGGTCTTCATTTCGGTTACTTTCGCCCGAAGTTGGTCCATGTCCATACCTTGATGATGGTGATTCAGGTTGTCCATTTCGATGAGAAACCAAGTCATGATAAAAATATGTCTCTAAACACCTGTAATGAATGTAAAGATGTATGCAAATGCCATGTTCAGTTATCTCTGAGGAATCTATCTGCTTTGATTCAAGTTTTGATACAGAAAAATCCAATAGCCTGAGTCAGATATGCGATCCTCGGAAATAACTGAACATGTGTGCAGGAGTACTATGATGTCATGTTTGCAGCAAGCATGTGATCAATGGTCTGATGTTGGTGTTGAACAGTGAACCAATAGTCTGAGATTCATAATAGTAGTACCATCTTCATACAGAACCCTGAAATTGAGAACCAGAGTACCACATAGAACTAGATCACATCACAAAACAATCACTGATGGTGTTAGTATGTTGAACAACGAGCCAAGTGTCTGTGGAGAGTCATAATAATAATATAACAGTTTCTCTGAACAGACATCCCGGATCTCATAACCAAAGGACCATGTAGAACCAGATCATATCACAAACAACATTGGCAAAGCGGGTATGCTGAAGTTTAGGGTTCCTGCAAACATGGAAACCCCTCCCATCTCACGGGTGTGATACTCGGGTCAACATCACGGACTTTCAAAGCCAAATATCAATAATACGTTCACCATTTTCGAGAAATGGCTCATGACTAAATCAGGGAATCGGTTTGGCATTATGTACTACTCGGAGAGGTCTCACCTGGGTACAAGGAAACAAGCATCCCTCATAAGTCCCTAGCTTCAAGCACTGAACCGAGAAACAATAGTACATTTATCCTGAAGGGTACAATACTATTCAAACAGTTTTCTTTAACTGGATTCCTATGAGGGAACCAGGTCATCCTATGTGAGTTCCCATTTGTCCCTCGGATGCGAGTGGATTTGCCAACAAATGTGGTTTTCCACTGTCATCACTGGAGAAGGATGTTTCCACAAAGGTCCTCAATGATCAGTCCCCGTCTGCACATAATTATCGAGGCCGTGTAATGATCCAAGAAACATTCTTGTGTCAAAACACTTCCAAGACGGTCGCAAGTCTGGGTGTGGAACAAACTACTACCAACATAACAAGATGCCATAAAGCCAAAGTGATTGCCCATTCTAAGTCCTAGGATGCACTCGATCCCCGGTTACGAGCTCATCTTACAGTAACCCCATCCCACATAAAAAAGCCAAACCAGACAGTCCAATATATATGATGCATGGAAAATAAATACTTAAAGCAGTAAATAAATGTTGTAAAGTAAATACTGTAAATGAGAATAGTAAATAAACACACAACAACACACATATAAACACCCAAAGAAACAAAAACAAACAGGCACTAGGATTGACTCTACGAGGGAAACCAGAGATTCTGGGATCATCCCTAGAAGAGTCGCTAGTTGTCACTCCCAGGATTTTCATCCTAGTACAAACGCGAAAGTGGCGCAGAAAAGGTAGAGTCACCAGCCAGGAATTTTTATCCCCAATGAATGGGAAAGGTAATATTGCACAAACCAAAGATAAAAGGAAAGGACAAGGTCCTGTGAACCAAAGATCTGGTTTCGGGAGTCGGTTACGACCTGGGAAGGTATTAGCACCCCAGACCGTCCGTCGTACCCGACGGGATCCACACTTGTTTGTCTGTTTCAAAGGGTGAGAAATAAGATGCTGCTGAACAAAAACCACTGACTGGACCTGGAATGAGAAATGGAACTGGAAAAGAAAATGGAAAGAAAGGGGGAAATGTAAGGAAAATAAAGAATGTGCTCGAACAGGCCCTACCCTACTACCTACGTACCTCATCCCGAAAATGAGGATCAGAGTTGACGTAGTTCGCCTAACTAAGGCGGGAACTTATTTGTGTTTTTTATGAGCTGGAACTGCTTATGTCTATGCTCAAGTGTTGTAGGATCGCCTTGAACAAGTGTGTTTACCGTCTTACAAATGAGACAAGTTGTCACAAGTTCGCGTTGTGAGTGAGTGAGATGAGAAGAGAGTTCCCGCAGGAAAAGACGTTTTTGTTTTTTATCTTTTAGATAAGTGTTTTGATTGTTTTTGTTTGTGAAAATGGACTCATGATTAGACTTGTACATCATGACTGACAAGCCCTTAATATTCCAAGATGGAATGAATACGAGTGCCCCATGGAATAAGTCTCTACATCTAAGACTACTTCAACCTTTATTAAAGTGTTTTTAAGCTTTCCTTTATGAGATGAGAAAGAATGACTAAAGTTGCGGAAGGAAAAAAACTAAGGAGACTAATGTCGCTCCCCCAAAAAGACACCAGGGTCCCAAGGTGCAGACGCGAACTGTCGGCGAAAAGATGAAATGAAAATGAATTGAATAGAGTTGCCAACTAGGCATTTTTATCCCGAAGGAAAGTTAATGCTGCATAAACCTAGAAAAAAGATGGATAAGACGGTTACGAACCAGAGAAACTGAGAAAGGGGGTTGGTTAGAACCTGGGAAAGTATTAGCACCCAGATTGTCCGTCGTACTCGACGAGATCCACGCTTACAAGATTGTGTTTAAAAGGGGTAAGTGTATGTGTTATCTGTGTGCAAAAGCTAAAGAATGAATGTACAGGTGTCAGTGTAAAAAGGTGAATTTCTCAGGAACTGAGGCTTTTAAAGAATACTGAAAGAGGGGGAAGACACATAGACTTTTGTTCGATAACTATTAAGTTATGCCTACGTATCCACTCGCGCAATGAGGAAGTCAGAACACCGTAGTTCGACTCAAAAGGATTGAAAATAAATTGATTGTGAACTGCTTACCTGTCTATGTTCAAGTGTATGACTCGTCTGGCTCAAGTGCTAACTGTCTTGCATTAGAAGGAAGAAGCAAGTTCTTGTTTATGAATGAGTGTGATGAGAAAAGAATCCCGGAGGAGACGATTATTGTTTGTTTTTTGTGTTTTTAGTCTTGTTATTGTGTTTAGTGTTTTGCATAGGATTATGAGCTTAAGCCTAAGTCAAGGGTTGTAAACTCATTATATCCTCCCTAATTAGGGATAATGAACCTACTTAAGTATGAGATAAGCATCTCAACTTAATTACCAGGATGATGTAGGATTAAGATCATTAACGTACTTGTGATTAATTAGATGATTTTAGGTTTTTGTTTAGTGTTAAGTAATAAGTTTAATCTCTAATCACATATTAGTGAACTCATTACACCATCCTAATATAAGGGTAATAGATGAGAACACTTAAGCTGAGGAAGATACCTCAACTTAATCCATGGTTAGGGATTAAATTCATTATATAAAAAACCTTTATTAAGTGGATTTTAATTAAGGAATGAGATTAAGAAGTGGGTTTTATGGTTTGTGAGACAACTTGAGGGGGACTTGTCCATTAAACACCAGGGTTAGTCCCTCTTAACCATAAGGAAGAGATAGAACCCTAATGTAAGGCCCAAGTTACAAGATAAAGTCTTAGTGATTATTAATGTGTTTTTATTAAGAGGTGTAAATAAATTAAATGTTTAACACTAAGGATTAGAGTTATACACTCCATCCTAAGAGAAGGATACAAGCATAACCCTAATTCCAAAGTCCTAAAACTTTAAGAGTTTAGTCTTTGATTATTGAGGTGAGAAGAGAGACTCAAGGAGACTCAAAGGTAAAATACTAAGGGGGACTATACACAACCCTAAAATTTACCATGCTTGAGTATCCTATGGCTTGTTGGGCTTAAAAGAAAATATCTTCAAGGCCACCAGTGGAAAATGCAGATGAAAAGAGAAGGAGAAAGAAGAACAAGTTACTTACTTCCTGAAGAAGATAAGTAACTTGAAAGAAAGAAAGTAAGAAGGAGGGAACAAAAGTGAACAAGTTCACTTCAAAGACATGTAAGAATGCATATGAATGAGATAAGAAGAGGTTTGAAG
The DNA here is from genome assembly GCA_963966055.1 of Lathyrus aphaca. NCBI lineage: Eukaryota > Viridiplantae > Streptophyta > Magnoliopsida > Fabales > Fabaceae > Lathyrus > Lathyrus aphaca. The sequence goes on from OZ014523.1 coordinate 172,690,409, forward strand.
TTAAGGCAAATCCACTTCCCAAATAACTTACCAAAGGCACCTGAAATGTTAGTATGAATGCATAAGACATAAATCATAAAGAAATGAATTTAAATGATATGCAAAGACCAAAGTCAGAAGTGAATGTGTAATGCAAATGGCATATGAGATGATGCAAAGTCATAAAATATGCATATGAATGTTCATACAAGGATGAGATGCAAAGGAAGCATGCTTGGAAGTTTGAAAACACATGGATATTAATGAAATGTAATGAATGCAAGACATAGCAAATGAATGAAGAAATGATCAAGCAATGTTCAAGCATGTCATAAAATGTCTAATATGTCATACGAATGCTTGAAATGTCATGGCAAGTTCACATGATGATGATATGCAAAGATGGATGCAAATGAACATGAGAAATTAGGGTTTTATGAATGTATGAGATGCAAATGACCAAAACAGAAGCATAAATCATGACAAAAAATTGAAATCAAGCTCAAACAAACCCTAATCCCATATAATGTCACACTCCAAAGGAGAAGGTCAGAAGCTAATCCTATTGAAAGTTATGAATTTCCTAAGTTTGCTAGGGTTTTTGGGTGATTCTTAAGAGAAAATGCAAAACAAATTGAAGATGCAAGATAAATTCATGAGAAAAATAACCTAGAAACTACATTCAATATGTGAAGCAATGCAAAAAGAATTAAATTCAAACTCATCTTGGTTAGGAAGAAATGAATTTTTCAAGTTAGGGTTAGAAAATATGATTTTTAAGAACCCTAATTCAAAGAAAATTGTGAAATTATGATCAGTCCTAAAAAGAAATTTGTATGATGAGTTTGAATATGTTTCTAAATGTATTGGAATGGTTCATGATTTTTTTGGTTATTTTTAGAAACCTAAATGTATTTTTAATTTATTAAAATCCATTAATTAATTAAAAATAACATTTAAATATTTTAAAAATACTTTTTTTAAAGCAAAAAATAAAATAAAAATCATTTTTGGTTGAGAAAAATATTTGGATCAGAAATGCAAAAGATTATATTGTTTTGATGTTTTTAACTATTTTAAATTAAATATGCAAAAGAAATAAAGAAAAAATGAAATAAAAAAGCAATTAAATGGAAGTAATCAAATCCAGTGGCTGAGATTCAAATGAAAACAGGAGGGAGTTGACTGGCGCGTAATCCTATGGTCAAGATTCAAACTGGCTAATTTTTAATTAAAACCTAATTAATTAAATTAATTAAAGATTAGGGTTTTAAGTGAACTAATCGTGGCCCTCCATTCACGTGCTAAACTTGATCAAATGGCCCAAATTCAAACTGATCCCGAAACCCTAATTAAGAACCCTAATGATTTTCAGGTGACCGGAGCTAGCTCCGGTCATCTTCTCCGGTAGCCCACTCAACCTAACTTCTTCCCTATGCTAAATCAAACCCTTTAAAGCTCCAGAAATGATCCTCTAACACCCCTAAACATGAATCCAGCATCAAATATCATTTATGTTCCCCCAAAATCATGAATCGAAGCAAAACGGAAAAATATTCAAAACTTTCAGAAGTTCAATACATGCTTGATTCTTAACCATTTTCAAAAGTAAACATATCAGGAATATCAGTGCATCATGTAGAAGCATTTAAGAACTTAAAATAGGAGTTCTGGAAAAATTGTTCTTCATGGTTACCTGAGATGAAGCTTTCTCAATCTGGGCTTTTGGACCTCTTTCTTTGTTCAAACAAACCCCAATGAACTCCCTGATGATGTTGCAAAGCTTGGAACAAGTTTGTATGGCTTGGTTTATGAGTTTCAGTTTTGAGAGGTGAGAAATCGTGTTTTTGATTCAGAGGCTTTTAGGTCATTGTGAGGGTTGCTTTGTGATCCTGAAGGTGTGTATGATTGAATGGTGCAAAGAGTTTTGAGGTTTGTGGTTTGTGTTGAGAGAATCGAAGAGATGAAGGTTTTGGTGGATTTTGTGCAATCTGACTTGTGTTGTGTTTCAGGCTCCAAGAAGATATGAAATGAGGTCCATGAGGCATGTATGTGAAGTCTTGATTGGTCAGAAGAGTTGTTGTGGCTCAGCTTGATTGGTATGGGAGGCTTTGCAAAAAAGTCAAATTTGTGTACTTGGAGGTATGGGCCATGGCAGAGCTGGCGTTTTGGGGTGTCTGGCCTCATCTTGCATCAAGGAGAACCATAGAATCAGATTTCATGAGCTGGCACAAGTGGATGAAGAGTTTCATAGCATTTTGCAATTTTCCCTATTTGAACTTTCTTGAGAAGCAAGGCATAAAAACTTGTGATTTTTGGTTCAATCTTGATCAAAATATGTTGCATTATGTTGGTATGATTCTTAGAAGTTGATTAGAGGTCATGAAGTGGTTTGAAACTTGAATTTGCAAAAAATCCTTTTTGGCATGAACTTGAAAATTATAGGATTTTTTTCAACTTTGAAAGGCCATATCTTGAGTTATAGGATGAATCAAGACATGTTTTAGTACTTTTTGAAAAGGGAAAGATCTAATCTACAACTTTCATGTCCAAGGATTTTTCATTTGAAGCATTTTTGGTCATGAAAGAGGAGGTTGAAAATCTTTCCCAAAATGGAAAGTTTCCATTACAAGTCATTTCCAAAAATGGCAAGTTTGCAATTGGCTAAAAATTCTTAAAATTTATGAACTTCCAACCACTTATAAGATCAAATAAAGATCATAGAGACCCATAATGATGATGATGACCCTTTGGTACCCTTGATGGGGGCCTCAGATGCCCTGATTTTGACTTTACTTGCTCAAGAAGTTACCCAATGATCAGATGACTTCCATAATAAATTTCTTCATCAAACTTGGTACACATGATCCTTATAAAATATTAAGAACATTAGAAACAAAAATGACCAAAAAATTTGGAGTTAAGGCCTCTGAAGCCAAAACCCTAATTTTGGTCATCTGTGCAGGAAAACCCTAGCTCTGCTTCCATGCCTTTGCCAATCTTTGTGATTTCTTGACTTTCATGATCTTTGGGGAGCATATTATGATTATGGAACACACATGGACCCTCTTGGAAAGCTTCAAGACCAATGGGATGGCTCATATTGATTCTTGGATTGCTCAGATCACAAACCCTAGATGCAGATGAAAATGGAACTATGCAGTGAGACAAATATGCAATATGAGATGGTATGCTTATGCTAATGCAAAAATGAAAGATCACAAACCATGGTGTGAGAAAATGTGAGGGCAAATTTGAGGTGTTTACAGCTGCCCCTATTCAAGCATGAGTTAGTTGTGCAGGATGTAAGCGCCTGGCTTAACATCAAAGGTGAAAGACGATCACCTAGCAGGGGACGGGTTCTGAAAATATAATGACATAGGACGAATGTCGGATAGAAAAAGCCAACAATAGGGACGGCCATCAGATAAGTATGATGAAGGATGATCATCAAGAGGTGAAGGACGATCACCTGGCAGGGTACAACTGCTCTCGGGGATTATCACGACATAGGATGAATGTCGGATAACAAGATCAACGATGGGGACGGCCATCAGTTAAATGATGAGGGACGATCATCAAAAGGTGAAGGACGATCACCTAGCAGGGGACGGCTGCTAAAAATAATCACGACTTAAGATGAATGTCGGATAGAAGGTTCCAATAATGGAGATTCCATTGGGGAAGAGGATGAGGGACGATCATCCAAAGGTGAAGGACTATCACCTAGCAGGGGACGGCTGCCGAACATTTCACGACATAGGATGAATGCCGGATAGGAGAAATTTTTTTTATTGACGACTTACTGGGGAATGGTAAACACGGACGAGTGCTTACGCCTTCAAAAATAAAAGATATAAGTGTTTGACAATGTGTATAGACTAAAGATGCGGACGAGCATCCCTAAGGCCACGATACGGACAAGTATCAATAGAAACAAATGTTGACGCGTATTTAAGGATGATGATATGGACGAGTATCAATCGGTTAAGCAAGGAACACGGGCGAGTGTTTGATCTGTCGGGGAGATGATATATACAAGATACAGACGAGTATCAGAGGATTGTGTAAAAGTAGGTATAAGTGTTTGACCTGCTGGAGAAATATGTGCAAGACACGGACGAGTGTTTTGACTAGCTGGGGAAGTATGATACGGACGAGTGTTAAAAATAACATGTACAAGTTATGAACGAATGTCTGTATTTGGGAGTGTAGAAGGTATTCTGGAGACTTGTGGGGAGATAAGATGACACAGACGAGTGTCGAAAAGAGCATGTTATGAACAAGTATATGTACTTGAGAGTGCAAAGGGGATGCTTTGGATTTTATCTGTAGGGGATATGAGTTTTGTATATTGTTGATGAAATGATAATGGTATTTGTAGGTGATTGGCTCGAACCTGGCTCGTGATCATGCAATGTTTGATTTTTGCCGTAATGCTCCGTATTAGACGAAATGCTACGCTTATTTTGGGAAATATGATGCGAATGCTATGTTTATGTAAGTGAGAAACTTGATCCGAGATTCGGATCCTGCGAATATGAAGATCTCTGGTTGATCTGCTTGGGGAGAGGACTCAGCTTAGGGATAGTGGTCATTTATTGATCTATCCAGAGGGAGAACTCCTTAATGGGGATGAAGAGGTTTTAGCAACTCCACTGGGAATGTGTTTCAGGTATTGATCTACTAGGGAGGCAACTCTGTGGGGAATCAATTCTACCAACTCTGCTGAGGGTGAGAGAGATTTGGCATCTCTGGTGGGGGATAGAAAGTTCTTGGACCACTTTGTTGTGGAAGAGTTGACGGGCACTGCTCGGGAGGTCCTGCTCGGGGAGGAGATAACTTCTGGGAAGCAGTATGTTGTGGATTTAATGCTTGATATGCCCCATGTCGCGAAAGATTGTCTGTCTTGAGTACCTGCAAACTGTTAAGACAAAGGAAAACGCACAAGTGTCCCGAGGTATCCTTAACCGAATTCCTCCATAGGAGTTAGATTTACCTGAGAGTAATATATTTCCTGCAAACATTTATTAAAATGGCTCATATGTTTTATGCAAGTGTTGTATTATGAACATTGGACATTTCGCAAACGAAACAAAAATGTACAAAACGAAGTGTGAATGCAAATTCTGATTTTATTAATTTGTGTGCCCTGAATTGGCAAGTACAGTCAAAGAAGAAAATCCCCTGAAAGGAGGAGATTGCTGTAAATTGAGAAAATAAAGGTGTTGGCAATGTTGAAGATGACGCTCCAGTGAGCTTCCTTTTGCTATGACCCGTATGACCTTGACGCTCTTCTTTATCTTGCTTTCTAAAGAAGGCTAATTCTGACTGACGCTTTGTCCTTTCGAAGCTTGCCATGTTGTGAGTGATACAGACGAATTCCGATGCAGTTGTTCACTTATTCCTTGATTTTGCGTGGACCGCCCTTTCAGGTTCTCAATCCACCGGGATACCCATTTTTGCCTGAGCTGTCCAATGTGGCTTTTCAACTCAGCAGGTGTACATTTTTTTTATTCTTCCCTTATTTTTGCCCGAGTCTTTTATTCTGTTTTTGAATCGCCGGGATGCCCTATTTTTTCCTAGACGTACATTCTATTTTTATGTCCAGCGGGTCTTTTTATGCGAAGTATTTTTTAACTGCATCTGAATTCACAGGAGACGGGAAGTCTTCACCATCCATGGTTGCGAGCATCAGTGCTCCACCTGAGAAGACTTTGGTTATCACGTAGGGAGCTTCATAGTTTGGTGTCCACTTGCCCTTGTGGTCTGTATGAGGAGGAATGATTCTCTTCAGAACAAGCTCTCCCACTTGGTATTCCCGAGGTCTGACTTTCTGATCGAAGGCTTTCTTCATTCGCTTCTGATATAACTGCCCATGACAGATGGCAGCTAATATTTTCTCTTCAATCAGATTCAGTTGATTGTATCGAGACTGGACCCATTCTTCTTCATCTAGTTTCAAATCCATCATTACCCGTAAGGAGGGTAGCTCAACTTCAACAGGTTGGACAGCTTCCATATCGTACACAAGTTGATAAGGCATTGCCCCAATAGATGTTCTGATTGAGGTACGGTACCCATGCAAAGCAAATGGTAGCATCTCATGCTAGTCTTTGTAGGTGACTACCATTCTCTACACAATCTTCTTGATGTTCTTATTGGCTGTCTCAACAGCGCCATTCATCTTTGGCATGTAAGGAGAAGAATTGTGATGCTGGATTTTGAAGTCCCAGCAAAGTTCTGCCATCATTTTGCTATTCAAATTGGAACCATTATCAGAAATGATTCGCTCGGGAACTCCATATCGACAGATGATGTCTCTTTTTAGAAATCTGGCTACCACTTGTCTGGTGACGTTTGCGTACGAAGCTGCTTCAACCCATTTGGTGAAGTAATCAATGGCTACCAGGATGAATCTATGACCATTTGAAGAATTTGGTTCAATCTTTCCAATCATTTCAATGCCCCACATGGAAAAGGGCCAAGCTGAAGACATTACATTTAAAGGATTCGGAGGAACATGCACTTTATCTGCGTAGATTTGGCATTTGTGGCACTTTCTGGCATAGGCACAACAGTCTGCATCCATTGTGATCCAGTAGTAACCCGATCTTAACAACTTCTTTGCCATTGCATGTCCTCTGGCAAGGGTACCGAAAGAACCTTCATGCACCTTGTGCATCAGCAGGTCTGCTTCCTTCTTGTCAACACATCTGAGCATGACCATGTCAAAGTTTCGCTTGTATAAAGAACCATCAGCATTGAGGAAGAAACTGTCGACTAGTCTTCTTAATGTCTTCTTATCATTAGATGATGCCCCAAGTGGGTATATTTGATCCTCCAAGAGGCATTTGATGTAATGGAACCAAGGCTTGCCATCAGCGACAGTGTCCACAGAGAATACATATGTAGGTCGGTCCAGTCTGGATACCAAAATCAGAGGCACATAATTGGCAGCTTGTACTTTGATCATAGATGAAATGGTAGCTAAAGCATCTGCAAACTGATTCTCATCTCGAGGCATGTATTCAAGTTTAATTGTTGTGAAGAAAGTCAACAATCTCCTCATATAGTCACAGTATGGAATCAGATGCTCCTGATGAGTGTACCATTTGTCGTTGGTCTGGTTGATTACCAAAGCCGAATCTCCGAATACATTCAAGGTTTTAATCCTGAGGTTAATGGCTTCCTCAAGACCCATAATACAAGCTTCGTATTCCGCTTTGTTGTTAGTGCAAGCAAAGGTGAGTTTTGCCGAGAAAGACATATGAACTCCTTTAGGTGTAATGAGCATTGCACCAACTCCACGACCATTCGTATTGACAGCCCCGTCAAACATCATAGTCCATGTTTCTTCTGGGTCAGGCCCTTTAGTGTGAACTGGCTCTTCACAATCTTTTGCTTTCAAGAACATGATGTATTCATCAGGGAAGTCAAATCTCATAGGCTGGTAGTCATCAATGGGTTTCTTAGCCAGATAGTCAAACAATACACTGCCTTTGATGGCTTTCTGAGAAGTGTACTGAATGTCATATTCTGTTAGAATCATTTTCCATCTTGCAACCCTTCCGGTAAGTGCTGGCTTCTCAAATATGTACTTGACGGGGTCCATTTTTGAGATCAACAAGGTAGTGTGAGTCAACATATACTATCTTAGTCGGCGAGCAGCCCACGCTAAAGCACATCAAGTTTTCTCGAGCAGTGAATAACGTTGTTCACAGTCGGTAAATTTTTTGCTTAGGTAGTATATTGCATACTCTTTTCGACCAGACTCGTCATGCTAGCCCAACACACACCCCATTGACCCTTCTAATACTGTCAGGTACATTATCAGAGGTCTTCCTTCAATTGGAGGAATGAGAATTGAAGGTTCTTGCAAGTACTCCTTGATCTTGTCAAAATCTTTCTGACAATCATCGTTCCACCCGACTGTTTGTTCCTTTCTTAACAGCTTGAACAAGGGTTCACAGGTTGTTGTGAGATGAGATATAAACCTTGATATGTAGTTCAATCTACCTAAGAACCCTCAAACTTCTTTCTCAGTCTTAGGTGCAGGCATCTCCTGAATGGCTTTGACTTTGTCAGGATCAACCTCAATTCCCTTTTCACTTACGATAAAACCCAGCAGCTTACTAGAACGTACCCCGAATGTGCATTTGTTGGGGTTCAACTTTAGCTGATACTTCCTTAGACGTTTAAACAACTTTAGCAGATTCACCAGATGATCTTCTTCAGTAAGGGACTTGGCAATCATACCATCCACATAGCATTCGATTTCTTTATGGATCATATCATGGAATAATGTTACCATAGCCCGTTGATACGTTGCACCGGCATTTTTCAGTCCAAACGGCATTACCTTGTACAAAATGTGCCCCAAGGTGTGATGAAAGTTGTTTTCTCCATGTCTTCGGGTGACATCTTGATCTGATTGTATCCAGAAAATCCGTCCATGAAAGAAAATACTGAGAACTGAGCTGTGTTGCCTACCAATACATCGATGTGAGGTAATGGGAAATCATCCTTCGGGCTAGCTCTATTCAGGTCCCGGTAATCCACACACATACCCACCTTGCCATACTTCTTAGGCACGAGTACAATGTTAGCAACCCACAGTGGGTAACTAGTTACAGCAAGGAAACCGGTGTCCCACTGCTTTTGTACTTCTTCCTTAATCTTCATGGCCATATCTGGGCGAGTGCGGCGCAACTTCTGTTTAACTGGAGGGAAATCATCTTTCAAGGGTAGCCTGTGCATGACAATATCCGTATCTAGACCTGGCATGTCTTGATAGGACCAAGCAAAGACGTCGACATATTCCCGAAGCATACTGATGAGTTGTTCCTTTACTGGAGCTTGCAGACTGGCCCCAATCTTCACTTCTTTCATTTTTTCCTCGGTACCAAGATTAACAGTTTCAACCTCCTCCTGATGAGGAGTAATCACTTTCTCTTCTTGCCTCAACAATCTGGCTAACTCTTCAGGAAAATCATAGTCTTCTTCAACCCTTTCATCTGCTTGATTAAATGGATTCTCGAAGTCATACAAGGTCACATCAGTGCTGTTGTTGGTGCAATCTGGAGGATTATCTCTGCAAGGGTTGAGATTTGTTCTTTTTAGTGATTGATTTTAATATTGTTTAGAAAAATTGTAAATGAAGTTATTATTTTGAAAACATTGCCATTTTATTGTTTTGTGCGAAAAATGACAAAAATGAAAAGACATTGATCGAAAAAGAAAATTGTTTGCAAAAGATGTCCATTGATATTCCATTTGCACAAATTACAAATATGGCCCTATTACAAAATGAGTCCTGACACCTTGGGTAAGATACAGGACTTGATGCATGCTTAAGCAGGAAATAATAATTACTCTGCAGGAGTAACTCTTATAATTTCCTTGGAAGACCAGTTAAGGACTTGTTGGCCCGGGATCTTTGGACGAATCCATCTCTCCAGGTTGAGGTTGCTTTCAGCCTCGTCTTCCATGTTATTGACAGTATTTGGGGTCAGCATTCCTCCACTTATGAACTTGGGCTCCTTAGTAGCCTCTGCTTGATCTTGTCGGAATGGTTTGTAACCCAAACTGAATTTGTCCGCATTCTTCTCCACAGGTAGCAGCTTGCCCCAGCCTTGGGCATTTCCATCTTCAATAACCTTCCGAGCTTGTTGGTAGGAGACAATTGAAGTACCCATCCTATCCTCCTGGGATGCAGCAAATACTTCAGTTGTCGCCTTATTGGCATTCAGTGCTTCGAAACCTTGGCTCATGGTCTCGTGGATTTCACCATCCATCTCAATATATTTGTAGGTAGCCAGATGGCTAACAAAAATATCTTCTTCACCACAGATTGTGATAATTTCCCCTTCCCACTCATATTTTAATTTTTGGTGAAGGGTCGACGTAACTGCACCAGCGGCATAAATCCATGGTCGACCCAACAAACAGCTGTAGGCCGGCTGAATGTCCATCACGTAGAAAGTAGTTTGAAAGACCAGCGGGCCAATTATCACAGGCAGCTCCACTTCTCCAAGAGCAGACCTCTTGGAACCATCAAAAGCTCTAACCACCAGATTGCTTGGTCGGAGAATTATACCATCATATTCAGGCTTAACAAGGGCTTTCTTTGGCAAGACATTGAGTGAAGACCCAGTGTCAACTAGAACATGTAAAAGCACAACCCCTTTACACTCTAGAGTGATATACAAAGCTTTATTGTGATGACGACCTTCCGTAGTCAAATCAATGTTGGTGACACCTAGCCCATGACTAGTATTAACATTAGAAACCACTGTCTCTAGCTGATTCACCGTAATCTCCTCAGGCACGTAGGTTGCGTGCAAGACTTTAAGTAATGCATCCCGATGGGCTTTGGAACACAACAGCAATGATAGAATGGAGATCTTGGAAGGAGTCTGGTGGAGCTGATCCACAACCTTATAATCGCTTCTCTTGATTATCCTCATAAATTCATCCACGTCCTGATCAAAGGACGTCTTCTGAGATTCTTTCAAAACTGGTTCTTCAGGCACCACATTTTTGCCTTTAGCTTTGGCAGCAGCCTCTGCCTCAGTGTTAACTCTTGGAATTTATGACGCGAAGAGGCGTCCGCTACGAGTGAAGCCTCCGCCTCCCCCGACATTATCGACCTATGGTATGTGAGTTGAAGAATCAAGAGAGACTTTCTCCCTGTTGCAGTAAAGGTCTGAACCATAGTACCATGGTACAACATTATCTTTTTCATATGGAATGGGTCCAGGTACCGTGATGGTGACTGGACTGACTGCAGCGGAAGTAGGAACTGTTATTGTCTGTGGCTCGTAGTATATGGTAACAGGACTTCTGATTGATGGTGGTGGTGAAAGACTGAAGTTGGGTTGTTGTTGAGATTGTTGCTGAAAATTGGTAGAATCGGGGACCATTGTTTGGTCGTAATATATAGTGACTATGGAGATGTCATTATTAATGGTTGATGTCGTTGTAAAAGCGGATGCGGTTGAAGTAATATTTGTTGAAGTGGTGGAAGAGATGATTGTTAAATTTGTAGACAAGTCTATCGGAACAATTGTTTTTGAAGTTGTAGGAGGAGTGCTTGTTGTTGCCATAGGAGGAATTGCTGATGTTGTAGAAACCGTTGATGTTATCTGCAGGATACCTTCTTTGATAAGGCCATTGATGCCACTTCTTAAGCTTTCACAACCATTGGCGGAAACTTTGCAAGATTCACAACAGGCCTCACAACCTGGGAACACCTGGCATTTTAAAAGCTGGGCTTTGACCTCTGCCAGAGGTGTTTGAATACTTACAATATCCTCAATTAGGTTCCCTGGTTGATCATCCTCAATTGCATTTATCCTGGGCCCACCATGATTGGGCATAGGATTCTTTGTGACGTTAGGAGGAGGAGCGAAATGTAAAGCCTTTGAATTAACTAGATCCTGGAACTTCATGTGCAAGGCTCTGCACTTTTCTGTGCTATGGCCAGGTGAATTAGAATGGAAAGCACATCTGGCATTGATGTCATAATTCCTTGGAAGGTTTTGAGGATCTGGTGGAGCCAGATTCCTTAATTCAACAAGATTGAGTTTCAAGAGTTGAGGTAGTAAAGTGGAATAGGTCATTGGGATAGGCTCAATTACCCTGTTGACTTGAGATGGCCTTTGCTAGAAAGGACATTGTTGTTGGTTGTTGTTGTTGTTATTGTAGGACCTTTGTTGATGAAAATGTTGTTGCTGAGGGAAATGTTATGGTTGTGGAGTGTATTGTTGTTGAGATGGTGGAGTGGGAATTATGACAGCGGCTATTGATCTTTGCATATACTGGGGCCTACCTTTGCCCAGGTGTACTGAGTTGGTTTCACCCGACCTGCGAGGCCCTGCAAAAGGTTTCCTCATGCTGCTTGAGCTGGCGCCATTATCAGAAATCTTACCCATTTTTAACAAACTCTCAATTCTTTCTCCTGCTATGACTACGTCAGCAAAGCTAGTGGAAGAGAAAGCTGCTAGCCTATCAATGTATGTCCCCTGTAGGGTTTTCATAAACATATATGTCATTTCTCTTTCCGACATTGAAGGTTGAACGACAGCAGCTAATTGTCTCCATCTCTGAGCATACTCTCTGAAGCTTTCTCTGGAGGATTGTGACATACCCATTAGGAGAGTTCGGTTGAGCCATGTCTAAATTGTATTGATATTGGCATATGAAAGCCTCAGCCAAATCCTTCCAATTTCTGATTGTTTCCCTAGCCAGATGAGAGTACCACTCACAGGATGCCCCGGTCAAGCTATCCTCAAAGTAAAACATCCATAGCTTTTCATCCATAGTGTAAGCCTTCAATCTTCCCAGAAAGGATTGAAGATGGGTGCGAGGACAAGAGGTACCGTTATATCTTTCAAAGCAGGGAGGTTTGAATTTGTGAAGAATTCTTACTCCCTCCACCATCCCCATATCCATAACATTAAACCCTAAGGAGTTTTGAGATTCCAGAGATCTCAACTTTTCTACTATCTCGTCCAGGCGACGATCATAGACTTCACCTCTTGCAAGCCACGCCCTCTAGTATCACCTTGGGTATTCCTGATAGCATTAACATCAGGGTTGAGATGAGGCCCAAACTCCGGGGGGTCAGTACGTGGCTGTACATGATCATTGTTGCTGGTACCCCCTGTACATGGGTGGTTTTCTTCAGGAGTTTGTCGCTCGACCAACTCTCTTAATCTTTCTTGGCTTTGGGCCAACCCAGTCATTACTACCATGAACTGACTCATCTGAGCCCTCATTTCAGTTCTTTCATTAGCCATTTGGTTTCTTACGTCAATCAGATCTTACTGAACCTGGTCCATCTGTAAGCTCGGAAGGTTGTTTCTTGTAGGATACCAATGAACTCTGTTTATGGGGAAGACCCTCCTACGAGCAATGTTTCCTAAAACCACGACAAAGTGAGAAAACAAATAACAGAAAATACCTACAAAACAAAGAATGAGGTTAGTATGCAATGCAGTATGTCTATTTGTCTTCCAAGGGTATCCGATTTGGTTCTTTGGTTTTGACCTTTGAGACCTCGAGGAATGATGATATTGAAGAGAAATGAAGCCTAAAGGATAGCACACAAACCATATATTACAAAATGCAAAGATACATAGTTTTGATTACAACAAGTTCCCATGATGGGTCAAAATACAACAAAATCAACAAAAGTACAAACAAAATGAAGTACAAAATATAAAGAAATCAGACATCCAGCCCAAAGTCGTCCTCTTTGGCTTCCTTTAGGAGAGCATCGGTCACTGGTCCAACTAGATGCTCTGTGATGGTCCTGATAAGAAGGTTCCTGGTGGCAATAACATTTGTCAACTTCTTATACTTGTCTTGGTCCTTTGATCTCTTCAACCCCACCCGGAGTTTTAACTCGGAGATTTCCTTCTGTGCTGCTAATAAGGCTCCCCGACTCCTCTTCTCATTAGCTTCCAACTACTCTATCTTAGCCTGGGCCTTCTGATCTTCCTGTGAACGAGCCTCAGTAATTCTGATCTATCTATCCTGACTCTCTTCCAAGTAGTGTTCAGCTCTGGCCTTCTGAATCTTGGCTTCTTTGCAAGCATTCTTCAATACCAACTCCCCTGCTCGGGCCCTTCTGATGTAATCATATGTCTTCTCAATCTTGGTCATATGCTCCATCCGGAGCTTCTCTAACCTCTCATTGTCCAGACGACTATCATTCCTCTCCCAGAGGTTCTTCTTTAGAGCTTCAGAAAGCTGAGTGTTCCTCTCTTTCAACTTCTCAAACTCCTCTAAACTGACTGTAGCTACAGGCTCTACTACTGATGGTCTAAGCACATCTTCCTAGATGAATGGCAAGCGGGTGATTTGTCCTCTGATATGAGACCAATCAATATACTGAGCTGAAGCTATGTTGTTGCACTTGCCAAGAATAGCAGCCCCTTTTGTCTGAATGTTATCCCAAGCCCAGGCTGTTTGTCGGACGATAACATGATTATTCTGAATGTCACAGTAGAGGGTTTCTGACAAGTCTTGCTCTCTTGGTGGATGTACTAAAGCATACCCTAGTTGCCTTTTGAACAGCAAAGGATTGTAGTTAATGCAACCCTTCACTCCAATCGAAGGTACATTGGGATACTGCCCACAGCTGGTGATTATGTCTCTGCCCTTGGTGCTCTGAGTGCACCACCTGATGTCTTCTGAAGTTAGAGCAATCATTCTCTTAGCCCAATTTCTTGACTGATGAGGATTCAAGAAAGCTTCCGTCTTCGGCAAGTGTCTCAATAACCAGCAGTAGAAGAGAGGTGCACAACATCTGACTAATCTCCCCCTCTATTTCTCATTCCTTTGATGCACTGAATAATAGAAATCCCCGAGCAAGGTAGGAACTGGATTCTTCAGCAAGAAGAGATGGATTGCATTCTTGCTTACAAACTTAGGCTCGTCTACAAACAAGATGATACCATATATTCTAAGGGCCAAGAGAGCACAATCAGTTTCCCACTTCCCTACTACAACATGACTGGTGGCCTGAGTAATCAAGAAGTCCAAATGGAGGCCTGGGATTCCAGCCTTAGTAGTTATATTCTGATCAATGATGGTGGTTTCCAAATGCAGAGCCTTAGCTATATCCTCATTCCTATGAGCAGTCATCTCAGGGTTGAAAGGAATCCCTCTCCTGATGGGGACACCCAACAACATGGAAAACTCCTCTAACAAAGGGCCCAACTGAAAGTATGGGAAATTAAAGCATCTGATAGGAGGGTCATAGAACTGAAGGCAAGTGTGGATTATACTCCTCTGTGATGCATCCAAGTCCATGATCATGTCCATAATACCACCATAGTGTTCCCTGAATAAAGGGACATGATCAGGAGTGATGAGTGTCTGGATCTGCCTGATGCCTGCCAGAGAGAGCTCAAAGAAATGATAAGTAATGTTGCTCTTCCTGGATGGGTCCATACTAATAATGGATGCTGAAGGAAACAATTGAGGAGAAATGCTGATGAAGACAACTGATGAAGGTTCTGAAGAGAATCTCTGATGAAGATAGCTGGTGAAGATGGCTGATGCAGATGTCTGAGCAGAAGAACAATCAAAACCAAACCAAAGATAGGATGTGGATACCCTGTAAAACAAATAGACAAATGTTAAAATGATGCAAAATGATGTATGCAAAATGATATGCAAGGGTTTGTGATCAAGTGCATGATTTGTTATCTGCCTTGATAAAGGTCCATGTGTGTTCATAAGTCCAGATGAAGGCTAGAGAACCAGTGACCAGGTGGGGGACTCAAATTAAGAGTCACATGTCCAGGGTTCCATAGAATCAATCCAAAATGATGTAACCGTAAAACAAATCTGGTAACAGGGTATGATGAAGCCAAGGGTTCCTACAAACCTGTAAACATCCCAACCCCCTCACAGGTATTATTCTAGAACAAAGATCCTCAGACTTGGATCAGTTATGAGAAGTGTAAACACCTCTAACCCGGAGGTACAGTGTTTACATTAATCATAAAGGATCCTCCTCTAATTCACTTCAGATGCTGAAGGTCATCTAAAAAGGTCGTCATCCAGACTTAGCAGGCTTCCCAGATAGCCCTAGTACTACAGGAAATCCGTAACACAGAGTTCTCAAGAAGAAACCCATGTCTGAACTGTGTTTCATATTCCCGCACCAGACCAAAATGGAATGGGAAAGAATATGAAGCCACTCTATCTTATGTGTCACTCAGGCTCCTGGTATGGAACCTTACTCACTGAATATCCCTCCCACCAAGGTAAACAACATATCCAACACAATGATATGATGACAGTAATATGGAATGCAATAAAACAGCAAATTAAGTAATAAATAAAGCTGTACAGAAAGCAATAATTAAAGCAATAAACAAAAGCACATATAACACATAACACCCCCATAAACACAAATCAAACAAGCGCTAGGAGAAACCCACAAAAAGAACCAGAAGCCCTGGTTGAAAGAAAATCTCCCCAACAGAGTCGCCAAGTTGTCACTCCCCCGAAAAGACACCAGGGTCCCAGGGTGCAGACGCGAACGGTCGGCGAAAAGATGAAATGAAAATGAATTGAATAGAGTCGCCAACTAGGCATTTATATCCCGAAGGAAAGGTAATGCAGCATAAACCTAGAAAAAAGATGGATAAGACGGTTGCGAACCAGAGAAACTGAGAAAGGGAGTTGGTTACAACCTGGGAAGGTATTAGCACCCAGATTGTCCGTCGTACTCGACGGGATCCACTCTTAAAAGATTGTATTTAAAAGGGGTAAGTGTATGTGTATTCTGTGTGCAAAAGCTAAAGAATGAATGTACAGGTGTCAGCGCAAAAAGGTGAATTGCTCAGGAACTGAGGCTTTTAAAGAATACTGAAAGAGGGGGAAGACACAAAGACTTTTGTTCGATAATTGTTAAGTTATGCCTACGTATCCTCTCGTGCAATGAGGAAGTCAGAACACCGTAGTTCAACTCAAAGGGACTGAAAATAAATTGACTGTGAACTGCTTACTTGTCTATGCTCAAGTGTATGACTCGTCTGGCTCGAGTGCTAATTGTCTTGCATTAGACGGAAGAAGCAAGTTCTCGTTTATGAATGAGTGTGATGAGAAAAGAATCCCGGAGGGACGATTATTGTTTGTTTTTTGTGTTTCCAGTCTTGTTATTGTTTTTGGTGTTTTGCAAAGGATTATGAGCTTAAGCCTAAGTCAATGGTTGTAAACTCATTATATCCTCCCTGATTAGGGATAATGAGCCTACTTAAGTATGAGATAAGCATCTCAACTTAATTACCATGATGATGTAGGATTAAGATCATTAACCTACTTGTGATTAATTAGATTTTTTTGGGTTTTTGTTTAGTGTTAAGTAATAAGTTTAATCTCTAATCACAGATTAGTGAACTCATTACACCATCCTAATAGAAGGGTAATAGATGAGAACACTTAAGTTGAGGAAGATACCTCAACTTAATCCATGGTTAGGGATTAAATTCATTATATAAAAAACCTTTATTAACTGGATTTTAATTAAGGGATGAGATTAAGAAGTGGGTTTTATGGTTTTTATGACAACTTGAGGGGGACTTGTCCATTAAACACTAGGGTTAGTCCCTCTTAACCATAAGGAAGAGATAGAACCCTAATGTAAGGCCCAAGTTACAAGATAAAGTCTTCGTGATTATTAATGTGTTTTTATTAAGAGGTGTAAACAAATTAAAGGTTTAACACTAAGGATTAGAGTTATACACTCCATCCTAAGAGAAGGATACAGGCATAACCCTAATTCCAAAGTCCTAAAACTTTAAGAGTTTAGTCTTTGATTATTGAGGTGAGAAGAGAGACTCAAGGAGACTCAAAGGTAAAAGACTAAGGGGGACTATACACAACCCTAAAAGTTATCATGCTTGGGTATCTTATGGCTTGTTGGGCTTACGAGAAAATATCTTCAAGGCCACCAATGGAAGAAGCAGATGAAAAGAGAAGGAGAAAGAAGAACAAGTTACTTACTTCCTGAAGAAGATAAGTAACTTGAAAGAAAGAAAGTAAGAAGGAGGGAACACAAGTGAACAAGTTCACTTCAAAGACATGTAAGAATGCATATCAATGAGATAAGAAGAGGTGGGAAGTTAAGGCAAATCCACTTCCCAAATAACTTACCAAAGGTACCTGAAATGTTAGTATGAATGCATAAGACATAAAGCATAAAAAAATGAATTGAAATGATATGCAAAGACCAAAGTCATAAGTGAATGTGTAATGCAAATGGCATATGAGATGATGCAAAGTCATACAATATGCATATGAATGTTTATACAAGGATGAGATGCAAAGGAAGCATGCTTGGAAGTTTGAAAACACATGGATATTTATGAAATGTAATGAATGCAAGACATAGAAAATTAATGAAGAAATGATCAAGAAATTTTCAAGAATGTCTTAAGATGTCTAAGATGTCATATGAATGCTTGAAATTTCATGGCAAGTTCACATGATGATGATATGCAAAGATGGATGCAAATGAACATGAGAAATTAGGGTTTTATGAATGTATGAGATGCAAATGACCAAAACACAAGCATACATCGTGACAAAAAATTGAAATCAAGCTCAAACAAACCCTAATCCTATATAAGGTCACACCCCAAAGAAGAAGGTCAGAAGCTAATCCTATTGAAAGTTATGAATTTCCTAAGTTTGCTAGGGTTTTGGGGTGATTCTTAAGAGAAAATGCAAATCAAATTGAAGATGCAAGATAAATTCATGAGAAAAATAACCTAGAAACTACATGCAATATGTGAAGCAATTCAAAAAGAATCAAATTCAAACTCATCTTGGTTAGGCAGAAATGAATTTTTCAAGTTAGGGTTAGAAAATATGATTTTTAAGAACCCTAATTCAATGAAAATTGTGAAATTGTGATCAATCCTAAAAATAAATTTGTATGATGAGTTTGAATATGTTTCTAAATGTATTGGTATGGTTCATGATTTTTTTGGTGAATTTTAGAAACCTAAATGTATTTTTAATTAATTAAAATCCAATAATTAATTAAAAATAACATTTAAATATTTTAAAAATACTTTTTTTAATGCAAAAAATAAAATAAAAAATAATTTTTGGGTTGAGAAAAATATTTGGATCAGAAATGCAAAAGATTATATTTTTTTGATGTTTTTCACTATTTTGAATTAAATATGCAAAAGAAATAAAGAAAAAATGAAATAAAAATGCAATTAAATGGAAGTAATCAAATCCAGTGGCTGAGATTCAAATGAAAAAAGATGGGAGTTGACTGACGCGTAATCCTATGGTCAGGATTCAAACTGGCTAATTTTTAATTAAAACCTAATTAATTAAATTAATTAAAGATTAGGGTTTTAAGTGAACTAATCCTGGCCCTCCATTCACGCGCTAAACTTGATCAAACGGCGCACATTCAAACTAATCCCTAAACCCTAATTATGAACCCTAATTATTCTCAGGTGACCGGAGCTAGCTCCGGTCATCTTCTCCGGCAGCTCACTCAACCTAACTTCTTCCTTAGGCTAAATCAAGCCCTCTAAAGCTCCAGAAATGATCCTCTAACATCCCTAAACATGAATACAACATCAAATATCATTTATGTTCCACCAAAATCATGAATCGAAGCAAAACGGAAAAATATTCAAAACTTTCAGAAGTTCAATACATGCTTGATTCTTAACCATTTTCAAAAGTAAACATATCAGGATGATCAGTGCATCATGTAGAAGCATTTAAGAACTTAAAATAGGAGTTCTGGAAAAATTGTTCTTCATGGTTACCTGAGATGAAGCTTTCTCAATCTGGGCTTTTAGACGTCTTTCTTTGTTCAAACCAACCCCAATGAACTCCCTGATGATGTTGCAAAGCTCTGAACAAGTTTGTATGGCTTGGTTTATGAGTTTTAGTTTTGAGAGATGAGAAATCGTGTTTTTGATTCATAGGCTTTTAGGTCATTGTGAGGGTTGCTTTGTGATCCTGAAGGTGTGTATGATTGAATGGTGCAAAGATTTTTGAGGTTTGTGGTTTGTGTTGAGAGAATCAAAGAGATGAAGGTTTTGGTGGATTTTGTGCAATCTGACTTGTGTTGTGTTTCAGGCTCCAAGAAGATATGAAATGAGGTCCATGAGGCATGTATGTGAAGTCTTGATTGGTCAGAAGAGTTGTTGTGGCTTAGCTTGATTGGTATGGGAGGTTTTGCGAAAAAGTCAAATTTGTGTAATTGGAGGTATGGGCCATGGAAGAGCTGGCTTTTTGGGGTGTCTGGCCTCAGCTTGCATCAAGGAGAACCATAGGATCAAATTTCATGAGCTGGCATAAGTGGATGAAAAGTTTCATAGCATTTTGCAATTTTCCCTCTTTGAACTTTCTTGAGAAGCAAGGCATTAAAACTTGTGATTTTTGGTGCAATCTTGATCAAAATATGTTGCATTATGTTGGTATGATGCTTAAAAGTTGATTAGAGGTCATGAAATGGTTTGAAACTTGAATTTTCAAAAATTCCTTTTTGGCATGAATTGGAAAATTATAGGATTTTTTCCAACTTTGAAAGGCCATATCTTGAGTTCTAGGATGAATCAAGACATGTTCTAGTACTTTTAGAAAAGGGAAAGACCTAATCTACAACTTTCATGTCCAAGGATTTTTCATTTGAAGCATTTTTGGTCATGAAAGAGGAGGTTGAAAATCTTTCCCAAAATGGAATGTTTCCATTACAAGTCATTTCCAAAAATGGCAAGTTTGCAATTGGCTCAAAAGTATTCAAATTTGTGAACTTCAAACCACTTCTAAGATCAAATAAAGATCATAGAGACCCATAATGATGATGATGACCCTTTGGTACCCTTGATGGGGGCCTCAGATATCCTGATTTTGACTTTACTTGCTCAAGAAGTTACCCAATGATCAGATGACTTCCACAATGAATTTCTTCATAAAACTTGGTACACAAGATCCTTTTAACATATTAAGAACATTAGAAATAAGAATGACCAAAAAAA
Organism: Lathyrus aphaca; assembly: GCA_963966055.1. Classification (NCBI taxonomy): domain Eukaryota; kingdom Viridiplantae; phylum Streptophyta; class Magnoliopsida; order Fabales; family Fabaceae; genus Lathyrus; species Lathyrus aphaca. The sequence goes on from OZ014523.1 coordinate 172,710,931, forward strand.
TTGGAGTTAAGGCCTCTGAAACCAAACCCCTAATTTTGGTCATCTTTGTAGGAAAACCCTAGCTCTACTTCCATGCCTTTGTCAATCTTTGTGATTTCTTTACTTTCATGAACTTTGGGGAGCATATTATGATTATGGAACACACATGGACCCTCTTGGAAAGCTTCAAGACCAATGGGATGGCTCAGATTGATTTTTGGATTGCTCAGATCATAAACCCTAGATGCAGATGAAAATGGAACTATGCAGTGAGACAAATATGCAATATGAGATGGTATGCTTATGCTAATGCAAAAATGAAAGATCACAAGCCATGGTGTGAGAAAAAGTGAGGGAAAATTTGGTGTGTTTACAACTAAGACCAACCCTAAGTTGTTTATTGCATGGGATGTCTTATGGTTAGTATGGTCTTCTAATCCTAATTAAGAAAAAGAAAAAGAAAAAGAAATTAGAAAGCAACTTACTTCTCTAAAGAAGTTAAGTTGTTTCTAAAGAGGGAAAGAATTAAGTTGTACAAACAAAGTCTAAAGGGCTAAGAAAACCACAATTTGAAAGCATAAATAAGATAAGGAAGAAGTTGTATGAACAAGGCTTACCTCAACCTCCCTACAAAACAAAGGTTAGCTTTACAAAGCATATTGAAAACATAAAGTATGGCAAAAGCTCAAACTAACTCAAATTAGCTAAGGAAAAGAACTAAGGACTTCCTAGATTTAAGACCTAGATATAAAGTATACTAAATGATAAAATTACTTCTAAAGTCTGTAGTTAAACCATGTTAAAGTGATCTAAGGTCCTAAGATCAAACAACTACAATTATGTCCTAATGAGGTGCTAAATCCTAAAGGAACTTAAGATGAAGTTAAATGAAGAAAGTTGAATGAAAGTGCAAGGCAAACACAATTTGAAATTATAAAGAGATAAATGAAGAGTTTTTATGTGACTTACCTCAACCTCCCTACAAAACAAAGGTTAGTGCCAAAATAATTTTCATATTGGAAACAAAAACAAAGCATAAAGGCAATTAAACCTTACACACATCCTAGAATAGAACTAGGGTTAAAAATAAGACCTAAGTCTAAAGGTGAAGGTACATAAAGGTTATATGACTTCTAAAGTCAGTAGCTACATGTTGTAGGTCCCTAAGAGTGATAGGATACCTCATAAGTTCAAATTATGTCAAACTATGTACCAAAAGTTTACATAAGTTCACATGAATGCAAGTTAGAGTTCATGAATGAAGTATGAGTGCATATGGCATACAAGCATGGATTAATACACGAAATGAGTATCAAAGTCAGTGTTTAATGCTTATGAATGAGGATGAATGAAAATACCATCATGGATGCAATGGTGTAAGCATATGGAGCAAGGAGAATAAGATGTGAGAAAAAATGAAACATGGTGTCGCATAAGATCACAAATGATGCAAGTTAAGGATGAATGACATGTGAATATGCATGAAATGATTGTGGGTGAGTATCATACAAGTTATTAGATGAAATTAGAATGCATGGCTTGGCATTTTTGATTCCCACATAATTCATGTTAACATTTAGAGGAGAAGAGAAACAAGTTTAAGTTAAACTAGTTCAAGTAAGGATACACTTTGAAACACGAAAACAAATCAAATGAATATTGTTCAAAAGGTAATCTATAACTAGAATTAAGGACCTAAAAGAGACCTATAATTAACTCCTAAGGGTTAACCAAAATTATCTTAAGCAAATGCCATGAATGCCTTCCTAACATTTAGGGTATGCGATAAGTAGGCACATAATCGGACCTATAATCTAGGTGACATGAAAAAATAGAAAAAAGGCTTAAAAACTTATGAAATTAAAACCATACCATGGTGATGTCAGTATCTTACATGGTATAAAAGGATTCCACAAAAATATGCACCAAAGTTCCAAAAAAAAATTATTTAATGGGCAAGGGAACAAGGCATGATCGCCGAAAAACAACTCCACAAAGTGGATCAAAAATGGCACAAATAATTATGAAATAAATTCCTAAGTAGAATAAAAGTGTCACAAATTCTAGTGGTTAATCACACACAAAAAATAGGTCTCACACCTATTGTAAAAAAATTTCTTTGGTCCCTTATGTCAAAACCATTCATTTTTGGACAGCTTGGAATGAAAAATCCAAATTAATTACTAAAACCATCCAAATCTGGAAACAATCGGTGATTTAAGAGAAAGTGAAAGGAAGCGAATACTATAATCCATAACCTAATCACTCATGAATTTTTCCAGAATTTTAACACACCCGAAACTATTTTTAATAATTGCGACGAAACGGGAAAAAACGGTGATTTAAGGGTAAGTGAAAGGAAGCGAATTCTATAATCCATAACCTAATCCCTAAGCTCCGATATCATCACATATCATCAAAAATCACAAATAAATCCAGTGCCTTAGGTAGGAGGGCGCAATATGCACCTTAAGTTATATGATCCTAAGCCGCATACAAACTAGAATGATGCATTAAAGTCGAAAAAGAAGTCGAAATTACTTACTTGATTGAAGTGATGATTCTTCGCATAAAAGAATTCCCAAAACTTCATGTAAGGTCTTGTAATCTCCCATAAGCAAAATAAATGCTTATCTTCCATACTTGCTTTGTGAGGATTTTCCATATTTAAAATCGATCCATATCGATCAAAAAGAACTCATGAACACTTATCCAAAATTAGTCCTAAACAATAATTAAAATCATGATAAAAAATTCTAATTAAAAATTGTCAAGAAATGGATCAAGATGTTAATCCACAAAAATTGATTAAGAAGAAAATTAATTAAGAATTTTAACAAGAAAATTAAAAAAATCTCTAAAAAAATATAGAAACAGGGGGTGCAATAAGTGAATATGTAGTGTGTTAATAGAAGTTATGTGGCTTAAAAGCCCAATCCACAAGATGAGAACCGCATGGGGGCGTGAATCGGAAAACGGTGGTGCAAATAATGGTTCCCTGGTGTTTGAGACTGCTAGGCCCGATCCATCTTCATAACATAAACAGAAAAACAAAAACTTAGCAACTCATCTTCAATTGTCTTTTAATCTTGACAACATAATAAAATTATGAATAAAAAGAAGTTTAGAGAATAGGGTTAATCAATCACAGCAGAACCAACGAGTTATTCCTCCCTCGGGCTTCATTATCACGGCGGAAAAACCATTTCCTCCTCACCATCAACCTTGATGGTTTTCTGAGCTCACCGAAGACATCTCGATGTATATCTTCCCCTTTGATTCACGGTTGCGCCTCTGATTTCTCACTCATCACCATCAGATGTGCTCACACCCTCGTTAGTCTCTCCATCCTCAAATCGCAATGACGAGAGTCCAACACACTATGCCGCATCGGAGTTTGCCACTGGCGGCGGCGGATCGCTCCGTCAATCACCCAGTGTTAACGTTCAACCGAACTTGTCCATGGATCCTCCACAACTAAATCAAGAAACGCATAACTCTAAGGCACCGACTTCACTACTACGTGGTGTATTTCTTGCCGATGAAGATTAGTCATTCCATGTCGAAACTAGAAGAGATGTATATTGATAATATTGTGAAGTTGCATGGGATACCGTCAAGTATTGTGTCTGATAGAGATCTGCGGTTTACATCAAGATTTTGGAAGAGTTTGCAAGATGCTTTAGGAACTCAGTTAAGGAGGAGTTCTGCTTATCATCCACAGACGGATGGTCAGAAAGAACAGACTATCCAATCCTTAGAGGATTTGTTGAGGGCTTGTGTGTTGGATCATGGAGGTGCGTGGGATAGTCATTTGTCGTTGATTGAGTTTACTTATAACAATAGTTTTCATGTGAGCATTAGTATGGCTCCGTATGAAGCATTGTATGGGAGGCGGTGTAGGAATCCTTTGTGTTGGTATGTGTTAGGTGAGAGTGTTGTGCTCAGACCTAAGATTGTGCAAGAGACGACATAAAATATTAAGATGATTCGAGAGAGAATGAAGACTTCTCAGAGTCGTCAAAAGAGTTATCATAATAAGAGGAGGAAAGCACTTGAATTTTAAGAAGGAGATCATGTGTTCTTGAAGGTTACTCCAGTGACTGGTGTCGGGCGATATTTGTAGTTCAGAAAGCACACTCCGTGTTTCATTGGACTGTATCATATTTCGCAAAGAGTTGGAGAGATGGCTTATCAGATTTCATTACCACAATCACTTGTGAATTTGCATGATGTGTTTCATGTTTCACAGTTGAGGAAGTATATTGCAGATCCATCGCATGTGATTCATATGGATGATGTTCGAGTGAGAGATAATTTGACTGTAGAGGTTTCACTAGTGCGAATAGATGGCAGAGAAATGAAGCGATTAAGAGGTAAGGAGATTTCCTTGGTGAAGTTATTGTGGGGTGGACCAGCTGGTGATAGTTGGACTTGGGATCGAGAGGATCAGATGAAAGAGTCGTATCCGATGCCTTTTGCTTCAGGTACATTTTCGAGGACGAAAATTCTTAAGTGGGGGAGAGTTGTAACACCCCAAAGTCGATTTTAATTATATTGATGTGTTGTCTTGTAAATTTTGATGTTTATGAGGTTAATTGATGTTTTGTGAATTCTGAGGGTAGCTTATTATTTTAAATAATAATTAGAATAATTAAGTATATGGGGTTTAATGTATTATTTTGGATTAATTAAATAAAATAAAAGGAATTAAAGGATGAGGGTATTATGGTCTTTTGGTTGAGGATAAGTGAGGATTTTATGGGGAAAGACTAAAAGGGGTCCTAGGGCAAGAGTGACAAAAGAGGGAAAAGATGGAAAGAACGATCATTTGGAATGATTGCGCTTTTTGGGGAAAAGAGCTCTGGAGAAGAAGAGAAGCTAGGGCTTGGAGGCTAGAGAGAAATTGCGAAAAGTTTATCAAAAGCTTACAGAATTAAGGTATGGGGAGTATTTTCCTTTCGATAATATAATGTGGGAATGGAATTTGGGGGGTTTTGTGGTGTAGATAGGGAATAGGGTTTAATTTTTATGATTTTGTGTTGTTGAGGATGATTTCATGATAAGTTAGATAAATACAATGATGTATATGATGTAAATGATGTTGTTTTGATTAATGTTGATGTTCATGAAATTTTCTGGTGTAATGTTGTTGAGTTGTGGGTTTTGGAGGGGTCTTGTCGTAGAGGGAGAAAGCTGAAATCACAGAAAATATTCTGCAGAATCGTGAAGCTCACTTAGCAAGAAAAGACAGTGAAGTGGCGCGTAGTGAGCGTGAGGTCTCGCTTAGCGAGCCTTGGAAAACTTAAAAAATGTTTTATTTTTGAAAATTGATTTTGGTAGTATATTCTAAGTTTCCATGACATTGAGAAGTTGTAAAATAATGTGTCTTGGAGGCTATGTGAGTAGAGTTAGTAATTAATTGATGCATGAGAAATGATTTGATGTTTCTTGAGTTATGATGTATGATTTCATGATGTAGAGATATGATGTAGGATGAGTTTGATGTATGATGTCCCATGAGTATGTATATGATGTTATGAATGATGTATAAGGAATAATCGATTAAATTCGAATGTGGATGCAATGTTGTGATGTTTTGAGGATGATTGATGTATATTGCATCTTGCATTCATGGCATTGGATTTATGAGGGAACTTCGGTCCATTGTTAACTTCGATCCCATTGTGTGGATTGAAGTGATATGATGTTTATGATGTGCTCCCTTTGTGGAGGGTTGATGGCTCAATGTCCATCACTTGAGGATGTTTCAGTACCACATGCATTAGTAAGAGGTTGCATTTCATTCTAAATGACATTGCATGAATGCATTGATGTTTTGTGATATGATGAGTTGTATTTGATGATGTGTACTAAATGAGAATGATGAATATTCTATGACTTGATGATGATGATGATATGTATAAATGAGTTGTAAATGAATTGTCGTTTTTTGTTTTGTTTTGAATTCTTAATTCTATATTATATTATGGAATGTGAATTTACTCACCCTTCCTGTGTTATGGTGATGGTCTATTATGCCATCCTACAAATAATCAAGGTTAGCTCGGTGCATGCTTAACTCGGAGATAGTGAGTTGTCGAGTTAGTTAGAACTGGAGTCTTGCTCTATGTCCAGTAGCATCGGGATGGGTTTTGCTTGAATGTTTATGTTAACTAGATTAAGATGTTAAGTTTATTTGAGTATCTTGATAAAATGATATTTTAGATGATTTATGAGTTTTGTTTACTTGAAGAGGATTTTTATGACATATTTGTTTTTTCGCTGCATAATTATGAAGAAAATATTTATGTTGTTTGCATGATTTTATGAACCTGTATTACGGGACAAGGCCATCCTATGTGAGTTCCCAGTGGCCCCTCGGGTGCGAGTGGGTTTGCCAACAAATATGGTCTGCCACAGTCAACACTGGAGAGGGGTGTATCCTCTAAGGTCATCAATGATCGGTCACCAACTGCACATAACTCTCAAGGTCCTATCCTGAATGAGGAAAACCCTCACAACAAAATATTCCCAAGAGAGTCGCAACCTGGTTGTGGAACTCACAACTACTCTCGTGAAAAAATACAATGAAATAAAAGTGATTGTCCACTATAACGTCTAAGATGAACTCGAGCCTGGGTAGTGGGCTCATCTTTGAGTATCATCAGCCCATTCCACCAAAGAAAACCACAGTACAATATATACAATATGATGAATGCTATAAATTAAATGAAATATTGAAAGGCAATAATGTAAAGCAATAAAGCACTGGGAGAAACTCGCATAGGGGAAAGTTTATCCCCAGCAGAGTCTCTAGTTGTCGCTCCCAGGATTTTCATCCTAGTACAAACGCGAAAGTGGCGCGGAAAAAGAAAAAGAGTTGCCAGCCAGGCATTTTTATCCCAGTGAGAGAGAAAGGTAATGTTGCATAAACCTAGGGAAAGGAAGGAACAGGGTCTTGAGAACCAAAGAGAACGGGTAAGGGATTCGGTTACGTGAAGGGAAGGTATTAGCACCCATTCACGTTCGTTGTACTTGACGGGATCAATGCTTGCTTGTAATGCTCAAAGGGTGTTGATCTACTGCTAAATTGAAACTAGAGAAAGAACAAGAACAAAAAGAGAACCAGAAACAATGTAGTGAAAATAACGAATTATGCTCGAATGGGCCCTACCCCACTGCCTACGTATCTCAATGGGTATGAGAATCAGAGTGATGTAGTTCCCTTAACTAGGGAGGAAACTTACTTGTTTGTATCTTTTAAGGGAACAACCTATGTTCTGGCTCAGGTGTTGCAGGCTCGCTGAATCGAGTGCATTACCGTATTGCACGAGAACAGGAAGAGGTGTGTTCTTACGTTTGAGAGTGAATTATGTGAGAAAATAATTCTCAAAGGAAAGACGTGTTTTGTTTGTTTTGAAGTGTTTTAAGAGTTTTTACTTGAAGTGTTTCGCATAAGAGAGTATACCAAAGTTTCTTAGAATGGAGTGTGTACTACATATATCACTCCAAGATGGAATGATAATGAAGCACGCTAAATATGAGGAAGACCCTCAATTTATTTCCAATGCACAAGGCTCAAGCACACTAACTTACTTCCATTATTAGATTCTTTTTTTTTAGAATGAAGAAGTGTTTTGAGTTTTCTTTGTGATACCACCTCATGATAAAGACTTATGCATCATGCTAGATGACTTACAAATAATTCAAAGATGGAATGTTTGCAAGCACCCCATGGCATAAGGCTCTTGGCACATGAAGAGGTATCAGCCTTTATTAAGTGTTTTTGAATTGTTTTTTAGATGAGAAGAGAAGACTCAAAGAGAAAGCAAAGGTAAAAACTAAGGGGAGACTAAGACCTTACCCTAATGTTATCATGCTTGGAGGTCCTAAAGGTTAAGTTTCATTTAAGAATTCTAATCCTAAAAGAAGATAGAAGAAGAGAGAAAGAGGTAACATAACTCACTTCTAAGATAGAATATGAGTAATGAACCTAAAGGGGTGGAAAGAGGTTACTTGTCAAAGAAGCATAAGATGATTTTCGCAAACACAAATTGAAAGCTTAAAAGAGATAAGAGGAGAGGTTTTATATGGATGCACACCCACACACTTGACTTACCATTAGCCCCTGAAAATGTTAGCAAAAAATATTACAAGTGAAGGAATAAGGAAAGAAGAACAAAGAAGGATCGCACAACTCCTAAAATGAGATTATGGTTAAAAACAAAGCCTAAGTCTAAAGGTGAAGGTACCTAAAAGTTAAATGACTTAAAAATTAAGTAGCTACATGTTATAGGTTTATAAGGATGCTAAGGTACCTCACAAGTTCAAACTATGTACAAAAGGTTCTCACAAGTTCACATGAATGCAAGTTGAATGTAGTTGGTGAATAATGAATGTTTATGTAAGATGAACATGAATTGATTCATGATGAAAGGTTAAAGTAAGTAGCATATGTCAATTATAAATGCCTTATGATTCCTATGAATGAGCATACAAGATATGATCATGAATGTTCAAGTATAAGAAGTTAGATGAAGAATAAGTGAAAAGAAGTGAACAAGTATCACATAAGAAATGAAGTAACTTGGAACACACGTAAAAGTTGCAAACCAAAAAATGAATTAACATGGGTAAGGTAAATACCAAATGACATTTAAGATGAAGTTAAGATGCAAGAATTGATCATACAATATGTATATGCAAGTCATTTTGAAACTATATGAGAAAGAAGTGCAAGTTAGGTCAAATATGTTCAAGTAATCACACAAATTAGGAATGAATGACATTTGAATGCATGAAATGATTATAGTTCAGTGGAATATTAAATATGAAATGAAAGTGAGATGTATGAATGAGCATAGATTATTCAAAAACAAATCATGTTGATGCTTAGAGGAGAAAAGAAGTGAAACTAGGTCAAAAGATTCATGTTAAGGATGCATATTGAACACATACATAAACCAAATGAAAACTCAAAGAAAGTGACTTATAATTCTACACAAAGGACCTATAATGTTCAAAAAATGGTTATAATATGATGGCACAAGTTTATTGGGCCGTACCAGATTTTGCAGAAAGTTGGTACTGTTGCTTACAGAGTGGCGTTACCGCCAGAACTTTCGAACTTACATGACGTGTTTCATGTGTCGCAACTTCGGAAGTATGTGTCTGACCCATCTCACGTGATTCTGAGGGATAAGGTGCATGTTAGTGATAATCTTATTGTGGAAGTGATGCCGATAAGGATTGAGGATCGTAAGATGAAACAACTCAGAGGTAAAGAGATTCCTCTAGTGAAGGTAGCTTGGGGAGGAGTTGTTGGTGGAAGTGTGACCTGGGAACTGGAAAGTAGGATGCGGGAGTCATATCTAGAACTTTTTGTATCAGGTACATTTTCGGGGACGAAAATATTCTAAGTGGGGGAGAGTTGTAATGCCACTTTTTTAATATTTATTAGTCGAGTAGTTTTGGTGCTTTGTTGGCCTAGATTAAGGCGTATGTCTTGTTGTTTTGGTGTTGTGTCCAATAGGACGGGTAGAGTTGTGGTGCATTTAGTAATATTGGGTGTGAAATTAATAGTAAGACTATTTATTCATTATTTTTATTATTAATTATTTTTAAACAAATAATATTAGTCATTAGAATTAGAATTATTATTAATAATATTTGGTTTAATTAAATAAGGGTGATTTAGTAAAATCCTGGAGTGAAGGTTTTAGGAACAAATTAGATTAATACAAAGATTAGTGGAAATTAGTCGTATTCGTTTTGTGAAGAACGAAGAAAGGCTAGGAAGAGGAAGAACACATAGGGCACTCCCATAACCAAATTCACAATAATTTCGTCTAAATTTGTGGTAAGGGGGAGAAAGTGATTCTAAATTAGGTGATGTAACATGATGGGGTAGTGAAGGGTTCTTTCCCTCGTAGGATTTTCTGTTGTTTTGTTATTTTATGATGAATCTGTAAATGTATGGTTGCTGTTGTGAATCTATGAATATGATGGTCTGGTCTTGATGAATTCTTGATGAAATATTATTGTTGTTCTGGTATATGCATAGTTTATGCAGATCTTATTGTTAGACACTGTGGCTAGTGATCTAGAGGGGGGTGAATGGATCACCTCCTTGTTTACAAGGTTTTAAAAGATTTTTCAGAGTTTATTTAAAGATTAGCGGAAAACACGGTCCTTAATATACTTTCGTCTATTCTGGACCAGCCACTAGAAGACCGGACATGTGATAAAGTGCTGGATTTGCAATTGAGATGTTAAAGACTTAAACACACAAGCTGTAAAAGTATTGAATGCACCTATCACAAAAACTATTTCCAATGAATCAAAACCGATTAAAAACGTAAATAGAGATGGAGAAGGAATACAATACATAGAGATTTGGTAAGGAAGTTCCCCACGTTCGTCCTCATGTGTGGGTATGTCTCCCTCTCAATTTCAAACCGAAATTGAGAACTTTTATATTGATATTGCTGATCGTCGTTTACAAGGTTGCTATACAAAAACCAGAAATCTATACACCTAGATCTTCCTATTGTATGAACCTTCACTTGATCTGAGCCAAATCAAGATTCCCTTGCAAGTAATACAAACAATTCACCGGTTCCACGATCTATTTGCGAAATCTCCCAATTTCCAAACCTTACGCTGCAGATGAATCTGTCTTGTAAACGTGACTAACAAACCCTCAAGAACACGCCTGTTCTTGAAGGAAAACCCATATGGTTTTTCCTTGAAACCTTCTTTCACTCTTCAACTCAACTGGATCACCGATCGTACCACTGAACATTATCTCTTGATCCTCTAATTCACAGAATAACACTGATTATGTGTTGATGTTCTTGAATCAAGGTAATTGAGAAGATGATGAAGATGAATTCACTACTTAGGTTTCAATCCTGCTCACAATTGAATGCACACCCACAACTTCTTTTCTTGATGGTGTTCTTCAATTTTCTTGACACTGAAATTCACTTGCAATTTCTCTCTGTATGTCTACACTAACAGAAAAACATACATATACTTGACAGAATCTGTTAGAAGTAGAAACAGAATAATGAATCGATACAAAATGCGAATGAATCGATACATGATGGTTTTTACACTGTTATGTATCAATGCATAATTCAATGAATCGATACATACTGAACCAATGCAAAAAAAACAGAGAAATGAAAATACAATGAATCGATGCATGTTGCGTATGTATTGATTCATAGCAGAAATTCCAGAATCATTTCTACAGCATGAATCGATGCATGTTGTGAATGTATCGATTCATAGCAGAAATTCTAGAATCATTTCTACAGCATGAATCGATGCATGATGTGAATGAATCGATACATTTGACTTATTTCAGAAAAACAAGGACATTATGTATCGATACATCTTGCGAATGAATCGATACATACAAAAGCAAAAGTCAAATATTTGTTTAAAATAAGACATGTGTTAAAGGCTTGCAATGCATACAAATGTATCAATACTGTCGCTCCCGACAAATGACACCGGGTCAGATGAAGGTACAGACGCGAACGGTCGGCGAAAAGAACAATGAGAACACACAGACGTGAACTCACTGGAGAATGAATAGAGTCGCCAGCTAGGCATTTTTATCCCGGAGGAAAGGTAATGCTGCATAAACCTAGAAAGAGATGGATAAGACGGTTGCGAACCAGAGAGACTGAGAAAGGGGGTTGGTTACAACCTGGGAAGGTATTAGCACCCAGATTGTCCGCCGTACTCGACGGGATCCACGCTTAAAAGATTTGTGTTTTAAAGGGGTAGTGTCAGTGCAATTTGTGTGTAAAAGAGCTGGAAAGCAAAATGTACAGGTGTTAGTGTAAGAGAAAAGTGAAGTATATAAGTGAAGTGTCAGTGTAAGAACAGGAGTGAAATGCTCAAGGTCATGAGGCTAAAAGAATGAGGCTGGAAAGAGGGGGAATATACAGAGACTTTTGTTCGATAACTGTTAAGTTATGCCTACGTATCCTCTCGTGCAATGAGGAAGTCAGAACACCGTAGTTCGACCCAAAGAGACTAAAAGATGAATTGACTTGTGAACTGCTTGCTTGTCAATGCTCAAGTGTATGATCTGTCTGGCACAAATGCAAACTGTCTTGCATTAGACGGAAGAAGCAAGTTCTCGTTTGTGAGTGAGTGAGATGAGAAAAGAATCCCGAAGGAGACGATTATTGTTTGTTTTTGTATTTTCAGTCTTTTATTGCTTTTGAAAGTTTGTCATAGATTAATGAGCTTAAGCCTAAACCAATGGGTTAGTAAACTCATCACATCTTCCCTCTGATTACGGGTAATGAGAATACCTTGAGTGTGAAGTCAGCATCTCACACTTAATCACCCTGATGTATGATTAAGATCATTAACCTACTTGTGATTATTTAGATGTTTTTGTTATTTTTGTTTAGTGTTAAGTAATGAGATTAAGCCATAATCAAGGATTAAACAGACTCATTACACCATCCTAATAGAAGGATAATAGATGAGGGTGTTTAAGCTGAGGAAAACTCCTCAACTTAATCCATGATTAGGGATTAAACTCATGACAAAACAAGCCTTTGATTAAGTGGATTTTATTAATGGTATGATGATGAAGTGAGTTTTATGATTTGTAAGACAACTTGAGGAGGACTTGTCCATTAACACTAGGGTTAGTCCTTCTTAACCAATTAAGGAAGAATTAGAACCCTAATGCAAGGCCCAAGTTACAAGTGTGATGTCTTGATGATTATTAGATGGATTGATTAAGGGAGTTAAACACATTAAGGGTTTAACACTTAGGATTAAAGTTATGCACTCCATCCTAATAGAAGGATGCAGGCATAAGCTTAATCACAAAGCCTTAAAGCCTTTAGGGTTTAGTCCCTGATTATGAGGTGAGAAGAGAAGACTCAAAAAGAGACACAAAGGTGAAACTATGAGGGGAGACTAATCAACCCTAATTCATTGTCATGCTTGGTTGTTCCTAAGGTTTGTGAGGTTTTCAAGAGAAGATCTTCAATGGAACCACCAGGAAGCAAGAGAAAGGATCAGGAGAAGCAAAGTGACTTGCTTCATTCAAGAAGTCAAGTCACTTGAAGAAAGAAAGTGAGAAGAAGAAGAATGAGCAAGCTCAATCTCAAACACAAACAAAAAATGCAGCAATGGATGCAAGAGAGATGAAAAGAAAAGTTATGAGAAGTGAAGGCAAATTCACTTCTCAAGTTTACTTACCACCTGAAATGTTAGAAAGAAATGCAATGCAATGCTAGATGGGATGAAATGGTATGATGCTAAACAAAACCAAAAGCATGTTGATGATGATAATGATGCTATGAGATGCTATGAACATGAGGCAGCATATGGAGATGTTCATACAAGGTCATGGATGCAAATGATGCAAGCTTAGAAGCATGGATACACATGAAAAGTTATGAAGCATACAAGGCAAATGACATGGCAAACATGTAATGTAATGATCAAACATGCTTCCTACATGTCTTAAGATGCCAAGTGAAACACAAGAATGCACAAAATGCAAAGTCAAGTCATGTTATGCAAGAGAATGCAAACAGGATGCAAAAGAGAGCCCAAATTAGGGTTTAAAGATCAAACAACAAACAAAACCCAAAAACAGAAGCAAACCCTAAGATAAAAAATGGAAAATGACATTCAAGGAAACCCTAACCCTATACTGAATCAAGGTCAAAAGGGGAGCTCTCAACTCTCAGCCAAACTCAAGTTATGAATTTTCTAAATTATTAGGGTTTTTTAGGGTTCTCAACAAAAGAAATGCCAAACAAATGGAAAATGCAAGATCAAATCATGGCCATTTTATCTTAGAAACTTCATGCTAAACATAAAACAATGCAATAAGAACCAATGTCCAACTCTTCCTAGATAGGCAGAAATGAATTTTTGAACCCATGATCAAAATAATGCATAAAAAATGATTTAATTCAATGAAAAATTCTTAAAATGCATCAAGATCAAAAAAGAAATTTGGTTTGAATGTTGGACAATGTTTCTAAATGTCTTAGAACATTTCATGAATTTTTGTGTAATTTTTAAATACCTAAAGGTATTTTTAATTAATTAATTCCCATTAATCAATTAAAAATAATCTTTTAAATATTTAAAAATACTTTTTTAATGATAAAAAATAAAATAAAAATATTTTTGTGTCATAAAAATTAATAGAACTCAGAGAAAAAAGTTTCATAATTTTTATGTATTTTTTGCTATTTTAAAATAATTGTGCAAGTTAATTGAAATAAAATGAATTAAAAAAAACAAATAAAATGAAAGTCAAAGGAAAGGATGGCTGAGATGCAATCTGGGAGAGAGACAGTTGACTTGGCGCGTGATCCTGTGGCCCACGTTTAAACTGACTTAAACTTAATTAATTAAATAAATTAAAGTGATTAGGGTTAATGACCACATCTGGACCCTTCATGCGCGCGGCAAGTCAACGGGTCAGAGCAATCCTACGGGTGAAATTCAAACTAACATTAATGACCTGAGATTAGGGCTTAATGACTCAGGCTGCCGGAGAAGACTTCCGGTCGTCTTCTCCGGCCAGCACCTCACCTGAAAACTCCCCAACTCCCTCAAAACGTATCAAAAATGAAAACTAAGAATTGGGAAATGTTCCTTACACCCTCACGAATCAAACCCCTCTCCCAAAACAAATTTCTTCTTCCTAAATAAACTGAATCGAAGAAAATGAAAGCTAGGGCACGCAAGCTTCAGAGACAAATTAAATGCTCATTTCAAAGCCATTTGAAAAACCAACGTCATCAGGATGATCAGTGAAGCACATAGAACAAGTTTATAACATGCAAAGTGATTTCTGGAAAAATAAATTTCAAGCTACCTGAGATTTGGAGCTTTCAACCTGAGGACTTTCTGGCCTCTTCTTTCAGTGCAAACCACTCCACTTGATCCCCAGAAGATGTTTGAATGCTCAAAAAGAGTTTGTGTTGGCTGGATAATGAGATTCGAAAGCTCCTGCTCAAGCTTGGTCAGAAATGGCTATGATGATTCTGGTGGTTTCAGGCCACTGTGAATGGTTGTTTGTGATCCTGAGGATGAATGGAGAAGGTCTAGAGTGTTTGTTTGTATGTTTGTGAGCTATGGTGAGAGTTTCGAATGAAACTGCAAAATGAGGTGAGGAATGGCAGTGGGATGTTCTGGCTGTTTCAGGCTTGTGTTCTTGGTACTTTGTGGTCTATGGAGCAAGGTGAGTTGAATGGTGAAGATGGCTTTTGTGTTTGCAAGCTGTGGAGGCAGATTCGAAGGAAAATGCAATGTGGTGTGTTTTTGTGAATGTGTGTTATGAGAGAGCTTCAGCCTTGCTTAGTGTTATGTCTTGCTTGCAAATTGTCCACATAACTCTCTCTCATTGGTCAGTTGACAAGACATGCCCTTTATTGATTGGTAAGTCACCTTTTGCAAAAAGTCAAAAAAATGTGTAAGAGAAGTATGGCTCATGATCTAGGCAAGTACATGGCATGGGCTGGCGCAGCAAGGGTGAAGGAGAGGTCTAGCAAAGCTCAGCATCCAATGTCACAAGTTGTAGGAAGCATGATGAGTGGTTTTGCAAGTTGTTGTAACTTTGGTTCACATGTGAGAAAGTCTTGTTACACAAACCAAACCATGGGGAAACTTGGTCCAATTCTGATTTTTAAGGCTCATAGAATGTTTGTGTAATGGTTTGAAATGAATTAGAGGTCACATAATGCATTGGTTCATGACTTTGCAAAATTTCCATTTGAAACTTGCCTTGAAAATCAATGATTTTAGCCAACTTTGTCTTGCCATAACTTTTGATCCAAGAAGAGTTTGATCATGTTCTTGTACTTTTTGAAAAGGGAAAGATGAGATCTACAACTTTCATGACCAAAGTTTTTCCATTTGAAGCATTTTTGGATCAATAATCAAGGCTTGAAAAATGATCTAAAATGAAGCATTCTTGAAAAGTCAACTATGCCCAAAAAGTCAACATTTGCAAAAAACCCTAAATTCTTGATTTTTGTGAGCTTCAACCTTCTTCCATGATCAAATAAAGATCATATACACTCAAAATGATGAAGATCACCCATTGGTTGGGTCATTGGGGGCCTCAGATGCCCTGATTTTACACTGACTTGTCTGAAAAGTCAACTCTTGATCAGATGACTTCCCCATGGAATTTCTTCATGAAAATTGACATGCATACTCCCTATACCATATAGAGACCAATGGAAACAAGAATGACCAAAAAATTTGGGGTTATGGCCTCTGAAACCAAAACCCTAATTTTAGGTCAACTGTGCAGTCTAGCCTGGCTCTGCATCCACTCAAACCCTAGTTCTTGTGATTCTTTTGAAATCTAGACTTTGAGGAGATGGAATATGATATAAGAACACACATGGACCCCTTTGAGTTGATTGGTGGCCTTTGGAATGGCTCAAGATGTTTTGGGATTGCTCAGATCACAAACCCTAGGTGCAGATGACTTAGAAACTATGCAGTGATCAAAAATGAGATATGAGATGATATGATTGTGTTTATGCATATGAGAATGATCCCAAGCCATGGTGTGAATGGGTGAGGGCAAATTTGGGGTGTTTACAGCTGCCCCTATTCAAACATGAGTTAGCTGTGCAGGTTGTAAGCAACGGCTTAACATGCAAACAAGATAACTTGTGGTTGAATACCAAAGACAGTCCAAAATTTGCACTCACAGAATGAAGAAGAAAAGGGATATAAATTGTAAAGGAAAATAAAGTATATTGTAAGGTGTGGGCGACGGAGGACGACCGTCGAGCAGAGGACGACTGCTGGGTAAGTAGCAATGACGGGGACGGCCGACATGCTGGGGATAAAAGGTAAAGCCAAGACGGGGACGGCCGACTAGCTGGGGAAATAAAATCATGATGGTGACGGCCATCAAGATAAAGCTGTAAAATTCTCTGAGGATTTAATGAAACATGACGGGGACGGCCATCAAGTTCATAAGGCAAAGTAACCACTGATGGGGACGGCCATCGGGCTAAAAAAAAAAAAAAAAAAAAAAGGGACCACGACGGGGACGGCCATCGGGTTAAAGAATAAATGAAATAAACAGATGATGGGGTACGGCCATCAAAGGTGAAGGACGATCACCTAGCAGGGGACGGCTGCTCTGTTGGGGGATAAAAGAAATATGATGGGGACGGCCATCAAAGGTGGAGGACGACCACCTGGCAGGGTACGGCTGCCGAAAATACCAACGATGGGGACGGCCATCGGATAGAAAAGGTTAACGATGGGGACGGCCATCGGACGAGCATGATGGAGGACGACCATCAAGAAGTGGAGGACGACCACTCAGCAGGGTACGGCTGCTCTCAGGGTTTATCATGACATAGGACGAATGCCAGATAACCAAAATCAACAATGGGGACGGCCATTGGATAAAATTGATGAAGGACGATCATCAAGAGGTGGAGGACGACCACCTAGCAGGGGACGGCTGCTAAAATCAACGATGGGGACGGCCATCGGATGAGCATGATGGAGGACGACCATCAAGAAGTGGAGGACGACCACTTAGCAGGGGATGGCTGCTCTCGAGGTTTATCATGACATAGGACGAATGCCAGATAACCAAAATCAACAATGGGGACGGCCACTGGATAAAATTGATGAAGGACGATCATCAAGAGGTGGAGGACGACCACCTAGCAGGGGACGGCTGCTAAAATCAACGATGGGGACGGCCATCGGATGAGCATGATGGAGGACGACCATCAAGAAGTGGAGGACGACCACTTAGCAGGGGATGGCTGCTCTCGAGGTTATCATAACACAGGACGAGTGTTAGATAAAAAAGGAAGATTTGCTTTGTTGGCGATCTACTGGGGACATAGTAAACACGGACGAGCGTTTACATCCAAGAAACAAAAGGTATAAGTGTTTAGTATTGTGTATAGATTAAAGATGCGGACGAGCATCCTTAAGACTATGATACGGACGAGTATCATGTAGAAACAAACTAGCATATGTTCAGAGATGATGATACGGACGAGTATCAACTGGTTAACAAAGAACACGGACGAGTGTTGAATCTGAAAGAATTCTTCTGGGGAATAATAGACACAGACGAGTATCTATATTCAAGAAGACATAAGTGTTTGACACGGTGTATGGATTAAAGATGCGGACGAGCATCCTTAGAACTATGATACGGACGAGTATCATGTAGAAACAAACACTAGACGCAATGTTCTGAGATGATGGTACGGACGAGTACCAACTGGTTAACAAAGAACAAGGACTACTGTCGGATCTGTGGGGATATAAATGGTGTACACAAGATACGGACGAGTATCTGCGTAAGAGTAGCATGAGTAATGAGTATGAGTATTGTATAGATGAATACTTTAACTGCTGGGGAGAGTGACACGGACGAATGTCAAAAGGAGAAAAGTATAATAATATCAATAAGTATATGGGTTGTAAAAGTGTAAGCGACTGCGCTGGGGATATGACACGGACGGGTATCAGGAAAGTGTATATACAAGTATATGTGAGTGCAAAGAAGATGTCTTTGGCTTTCTGCTGGTGATTTGACACGGACGGGTGTCAGGAAGTATCTGTAATACGGGTGGTCTTGTTTGTAAAGAGTGTTCGGGCAATTTTACTGGGGAGAGATGATACGGACGGGCATCAAAGGGAAATATATACTGGTGTTTGGGATTTGTGGGGCAAATGCTTTTGCTAGGATTCTGGTGGGGATTTTTTTGAAGAAAGTATTCTGTACATTGACGGATCGTCATTATTATTCACAAGTGTACGATTCACCACATGACTCATGATTATGCTATGTATTTGATTTCTTTTTGCCGTAATGCTCCGTCTTAGACGGAATGCTACGCTCTGGGGGATAATATGATGCGAATGCTATGATCATGCAAAGATAACAAACTGGGATTCAGATCCCACTGCTGCGAAGATCTCCGGCTGATCCGCTTGAGATGGACCTCCCAGCTGGGAATGAGATCAGTGGTAGATCTAATGATGTATTTGCTTGGGGATATAGGTCACTGATTGACATATCCTTGTAATATGGGACCCAGCTGGGGTTTGTAGAGGCTTTCTTCACTCTGTTGTGATCCTCTATGCGCTGCTCTTCTGGATAGAGGCTGAAGATTCTGTGGGGAAATGATTCCCCGACTCCTGTACTCAGCGGAGGATGAAATGGCAACTCGGCTGGGGAATTATGAGAGGCAACTCAGCTGGGGATAGAGCATTCCAGATGCTGAGATTGAGTGTGTTGATTTGGCAACTTCGCTGGGGAAATGGGCACCTTCCAGTGCCATGTGGAAGATAGACCGAGTTGATAATGATTCACCAGCTTGCCGAGACGTGACTTGCGTGCCCCAGGTTGCGTTCTGGATACCTGCAATCCTGCAAAGATAAGGAGACGCACAAAAGATCCCGAGGTATCCTTTACTGGATTTAGTCAATAGGAGTTAAACACTCTCAAGAGTGAGTATACTTCCTGCAAGCATGTGTTTTTATTTTTATTACTTTTGGGAGAAAAACATCTGTACTTATGCAATTGATTTTTAGAGACATCAGACATCTTTTGCAAATAAAAATATACAAAACGAGACATGACTGAAAAATCTGATTTTATTAATTCATGTGCCCTGAATTGGCAAGATACAGTCAAAGAAACATATCTCCTGAAATGAGGAGACTGTTACAAATTGGGAAACAAGGTGCTGGCAGTGTTGGCGATGCTTCAAGGAGCTTCCTCTCCTGCTATGACCCGTATGACAATGACGTTCTTCTCGTCTTGCTTTCTGGAGAGAGTTGATTCTGATTGAAGCTTGATCCTTTGTAGCTTTTCAAGTTGTAAGTGATACAGACGAATTCAGAATGCAGTTGTTCGCTTATTCCCTTATTTTGCATGGATCGCCCTTTCGGGTTTTCAATCCATCGGGATACCCATTTTTGCCTGAGCTGTCCAATGCGGCTTTTCAACTCAGCGGGTGTACATTTTTTATTTATTTCCCTTATTTTTGCCCGAGTCTTTTATTCTGTTTTTTTTTTGACTCGCCGGGATGCCCTATTTTCGCCTGGACTTACATTCTGTCTTTATGTCCAGCGGGTCATTTTATGCGAAGTATTTTTTAACTGCATCTGAATTCACAGGGGACGGGAAATCTTCACCATCCATGGTGCTGAGCATTAGTGCTCCACCAGAGAAAACTTTCTTTACTACGAATGGTCCTTCATAATTTGGAGTCCATTTGCCCCTGTGGTCTGTATGAGGAGGGAGGATTCTTTTCAGCACAAGATCTCCCACTTGGTACTCTCGGTGCCTGACTTTCTGATCGAAGGCCTTCTTCATTCTCTTCTGATATAACTGCCCGTGACAGATTGCAGCCAATCTTTTCTCTTCGATCAGACTCAGTTGTTCGTATCGGGCCCGAACCCATTCTGCTTCACTCAGTTTAACATCCATCAATACCCGTAGAGAGGGTAATTCAACTTCAACAGGTAGGACTGCTTCCATACCATACACAAGTTGATACGGTGTTGCCCCAGTGGATGTTCTGATTGATGTGCGGTACCCATGCAAGGCAAATGGTAGCATTTCATGCCAGTCTCTGTAGGTGACTACCATCTTCTGCACAATCTTCTTGATATTCTTATTTGCCGCCTCAACAGCGCCATTCATCTTTGGCCTGTAAGGAGAAGAATTGTGATGTTGAATCTTGAAGTCCCGGCACAGCTCTGCCATCATTTTGTTATTTAAGTTAGAACCATTATCAGTAATGATTCGCTCGGGCACTCCATATCGACAGATGATATCTCTTTTCAGAAATCGGGCTACCACTTGCCTTGTAACATTTGCATATGAGGCTGCTTCGACCCATTTGGTGAAATAATCAATGGCAACCAGGATGAATCTGTGGCCATTCGAAGCAGTTGGCTCGATCTTGCCAATCATATCAATGCCCCACATGGCAAAGGGCCATGGTGAAGACATGATGTTCAGAGGATTGGGAGGCACATGCACCTTATCTGCGTAGATCTGGCATTTGTGGCATTTCCTGGCATAGGCACAACAGTCTGCATCCATTGTGATCCAATAATAGCCTGATCTTAACAACTTCTTAGCCATTGCATGTCCTCCAGCATGGGTACCAAAAGAGCCTTCATGCACTTCATGCATCAACAAGTCTGCTTCTGTTCTATCAACGCATCTGAGGAGTACCATATCAAAGTTTCTTTTGTACAGGGAACCATCAGTGTTCAGAAAGAAACTTCCAGCAAGCCTTCTCAAGGTCTTCTTATCATTGGAAGATGCCCCAGGTGGGTATGTTTGATCCTCCAAGAAGCACTTAATGTCATGGAACCAAGGCTTATCATCTTTGACTACATCTGCTGCAAATACATATGCTGGCCTGTCGAGTCTGGACACTGAAATCTGAGGTACAAAGTTAGCAGCTTGAACTTTGATCATGGACGAAATGGTAGCAAGAGCATCTGCAAACTGATTCTCGTCCCGAGGGATATACTCAAGCTTGACTGTTGTGAAGAAAGTCAATAACCTTCTTGTATAATCCCTGTAAGGTATCAGATGATCCTGGTGTGTATACCATTTCCCATTGGTCTGATTGACTACCAAAGCTGAATCTCCGAATACGGTCAATGTCTTGATCCTGAGGTCAATGGCTTCCTCAAGACCCATAATGCAAGCTTCGTATTCAGCTTCGTTGTTAGTGCAGTTGAAAGTGAGTTTTGCCGAGAAAGGCATGTGAACTCCCTTTGGTGAAATGAGGACTGCACCAACACCACGGCCATTCATGTTAACAGCCCCATCGAACATCATAATCCATTCTTCCTCCGGGTCAGGCCCTTCAGTGTGAATAGGCTCTTCATGATCTTTTGATTTAATGAACATGATGTCTTCATCAGGGAAGTCAAACCTCATAGGCTGGTAATTATCGATGGGTTGCTCAGCAAGATATTCAGACAATATACTGCCTTTGATGGCTTTCTGAGATGTGTATTGGATGTCATACTCTGTAAGGATCATTTGCCATCTTGCAACCCGTCCGGTAAGCGCTGGCTTCTCAAAAATGTACTTGACTGGGTCCATCTTCGATATTAATAAAGTAGTGTGGGTCAACATATACTGTCTCAGTCGGCGAGCAGCCCACGCTAAAGCACAGCAAGTTTTCTCGAGCAGTGAATAACGTTGTTCACAGTCGGTAAACTTTTTGCTTAGGTAGTATATTGCATACTCTTTTCGACCAGACTCGTCATGCTGGCCCAGCACACACCCCATTGACTCTTCTAATACTGTCAAGTACATTATCAGAGGTCTTCCTTCAACTGGCGGCATGAGGATTGGAGGTTCTTGCAGATATTCCTTGATCTTGTCAAAAGCCTTCTGGCAGTCTTCGTTCCACCTGACCGTCTGTTCTTTTCTTAACAGCTTGAACAAAGGTTCACAGGTTGCTGTGAGGTGAGATATGAACCGTGAGATATAGTTCAATCGACCTAAGAACCCTCGAACTTCTTTCTCAGTTTTTGGTGCAGGCATCTCTTGGATGGCTTTGACTTTATCAGGGTCCACTTCAATCCCTTTCTCGCTTACAATAAAACCCAGCAGCTTACCAGATCTCACCCCGAATGTGCATTTATTGGGGTTCAACCTCAGCTGGTACTTCCTCAGACGCTTGAACAACTTGAGCAGATTCACCAGATGATCTTCTTCAGTAAGGGACTTGGCAATCATGTCATCCACATAACACTCTATTTCTTTATGGATCATATCGTGGAATAATGTTACCATAGCCCGTTGATACGTTGCACCAGCATTCTTGAGCCCAAATGGCATTACCTTGTAACAGAATGTGCCCCAAGGTGTAATGAATGTTGTTTTCTCCATGTCTTCAGGTGACATCTTGATCTGATTATATCCTGAAAATCCATCCATGAAGGAGAATACCGAGAACTGAGCCGTGTTATCCACCAATACATCAATGTGAGGTAATGGGAAATCATCTTTCGGGCTGGCTCTGTTCAGATCCCGGTAGTCAACACACATTCTTACTTTGCCGTCTTTCTTAGGCACAGGTACTATGTTAGCAACCCACGGCGGATAGCTAGTTACAGCAAGGAACCCGGCGTCCCATTGTTTTCGTACCTCTTCTTTGATTTTCATAGCCATGTCTGGGCGGGTTCGGCGCAGTTTCTGTTTGACTGGTGGGCATCCTTCCCTCAAAGGCAGCTTGTGCACAACTACATCGGTATCCAACCCTGGCATATCTTGATAAGACCAAGCAAACACATCAACATACTCTTGAAGCAGATCTATCAGTTGTCTCTTCACTGAGTCTTGCAGGCAGGCCCCGATTTTAACTTCTTTCACGTCTTCCTCCGTACCAAGATTAATCACTTCAATCTCCTCCTGGTGAGGAGTAATAACCTTTTCCTCCTGTCTCAACAACCTGGCTAGCTCTTCAGGCAGCTCATATTCTTCATCAACCCCTTCATCAGCTTGATTGATTGGATTGTCAAAGTCATACGATGTCATAGCCGTGCTGTTGTCGGTGCTGTCTGGAAGGCACTCTATGCAAGGGTTAAGTTTGTTCATTTTAGTGATTGATTTTAATCTTGCTTTAGAAAAAAGTGAAATGAAGTCATCATTTTGAAAACACCGCCATTTATTTTTGTACAAAAAGAAAAATGGGAAAACAGTGAGCAGAAAAGACTCGTTTGCAAAAAGATGTCTGATATTTCATTAATTTAATCTTGTTTGCACAAAAGTACAGATGGCCCTGATTACAAAATGAGTCTTGTCATCTTGGGCAAGATGCAAGACTTGGATGCATGCTATAAAAATACAGGAAATAATAATTACTCTGCATGAGTAACTCTTATAATTTCCTGGGAAGACCAGTTCGAGACACTGCTCCCCGGGATCTTTGGACGAATCCAATTCTCCAGATTGCGCTCCTCTTCCAGCTCGTCTTCCAGACAGTTGATAGCATCGGGGGTGAGCATCCCCCCACTGACAAAACCTGGCTTCTCTGCAGCCTTTGCTTGATGTTGAGTTGGTCTGTAACCCAACCCAAACTTGTCCTTCTTCTCCTCCACAGCTAAGACCTTGCCCCAGCCCAGGGCAGTTCCTTCCTCAACAACCTTCCGGGCTTGTTGGTATGATGACATGGAGATCCCAGATACAGCAGATGCTTCATTGACATTCAAGGCTTCGAAACCTTGGCTCATTGTTTCATGGATTTCTCCATCCATCTCAATGTACTTATAAGTAGCCAGGTGACTAACAAATATATCCTCCTCCCCGCAGATTGTGACAACTTGGCCTTCCCACTCAAATTTTAACTTTTGGTGAAGGGTAGACGTTATTGCGCCGGCGGCGTGAATCCAGGGTCTACCCAACAAACAGCTGTAGGCGGGCTGAATGTCCATCACATAAAAGATAGTTTTAAAGGTCTGTGGGCCAATTGTCACAGGTAGCTCAATTTCTCCCAGGACCGATCTCTTAGAACCATCAAAGGCTCTTACCACCAGGTTGCTGGGTCTCAATGCCAATCCATCGTATTCTAGCTTCACCAGAGCCTTCTTTGGTAAGACATTCAGGGAAGAACCTGTGTCCACCAGCACATGAGAAAGGACAGCTCCTTTGCATTCCATGGTTATGTGCAAGGCTTTGTTGTGGTTGCGGCCATCCACTGTCAGGTCAGAATTGGTAAACCCTAGCCCATTGCTAGCGGTAACATTTCCAACCACGGTTTCCAATTGGTTGACAGTAATCTCCTCAGGCACGTAAGCTGCGTGCAGGACTTTAAGTAGTGCATTCCGATGGGCTTCGGAGCACATGAGCAGTGAGAGGATAGAGATTTTGGATGGCGTCTGGTGAAGCTGATCCACAACTTTATAATCACTCTTTTTGATGATTCGCATAAACTCATCAACTTCCTGATCGAATGGAGTCTTCAGGGCTTCTTTGGCAGCTGGATCTTCCGGTACCGGGCCTTTCCCTTTTGCCTTGGCAGCAGCTTCTGCTTCGGCAGTGGGTCTTTGAACTTGTGAAGCAAAGAGACGTCCGCTTCGAGTGAAGCCTCCGCCTCCCCCCACATTATCTACTTGCGGTGCAGGTGCTGATGTTTCAAGAGTGATTCTTTTTCCTTCACAGTACACGTCAGAGCCATAGTGCCAAGGGATGGCCCTATTGCTTTCATATGGTACTGGTCCAGGCACCGTGACAGTGACTGGACTGATTGCTGCTGATGAAGGGACTGTAATTGTTTGTGGATCATAAAAGATTGTAACTGGTGCTCTGGTGGGAGCAGCACCTTCTGAATGGTAGGCGGAATTATTTTCAGGATCATAGAATATGGTAACAGTGGAGACATTTTCATGATTGATTGCTGGTGTTGTAGGAGGTATTGTTGGAAGGACTGATGTTGTTGTTGCTGGAGATTCGAAATGGAATGAAGCTGAAGTTGTAGCAGGAGAAACTGTTGAAAACTGATCATTTGGGAGGACAGATGAAGTACTTGTTGATGTTGTTGGTGAATTGTCGGGGACAATAGTTGCTGTAGTTGTAGGAGGTTCTGGAACCGTTGCTGATGAAGTTGTCGGATTTGTCGGGAATGATGTAGTGATCTGTAGCAGGCCACTCTGAATAAGGCTGTCAATGCCATTCCTCAGGTCCTCACACCCATTCCATGAAATATTGCAATAGGGACACCCTAGTTCACACCCCGGAAATATTTGGCTTTCACGGAGTTGAGCTTTGATTTCCACCAACGGTGTCCTGATCTGATCCACACTGGTTATTAAATAAGACGGTCTGTCTTCTTCAATAGCGTTAATTCGGGGACCACCATGGTTTGGCATTGGGTTTTTATTGACATTGGGCGGCGGTGCAAAATTCAGAGCCTTGGAGTCTACCAAGTCTTGTACCTTCATATGCAGAGCCCTGCATTTTTCTGTACTGTGACCAGGTGCGTTTGAATGAAAAGCACACCTAGCATTGGAGTCATAGTTCCTTGGTAAACTGTTGGGATCCGGAGGTGCCAACGTTCTTAGCTCAACTAGGTTGAGTTTCAGAAGTTGTGGCAGCAAGGCAGCATACGGCATTGGAATCGGGTCGATCACTCGGTTAGCTTGGGATGGCCTTTGTTGGAATGGCCTCTGTTGATTGTTGTTGGTGTTGTTGTTGTTGAAGTTCCTTGGAGGATATTGATTCTGCTGATACTGAGGTTGTTGTTGGAAGTTTTGTTGCGGAGGTTGATAGACTGGATGAGGATGAGCTGGAGCAGGGATAGTGACTGCTGCTATTGATCTTTGAACATATTGGGGCCTACCCCTGTTGGTGTGAATGGCATTGGTCTCGCCAGCTCTTCTCGGGCCTGCAAAAGGCTTTCTTGTACCGCTGGACGAACTGGCACCATTATCAGAGATCTTACCCATTTTTAACAGGCTTTCAATTCTCTCCCCAGCTATAACAACATCTGCGAAGCTAGTGGAAGAGAAAGCAGCCAACCTGTCAATATACGTTCCCTGGAGAGTGTTCATAAACATGTCTGCCATTTCTCTCTCAGACATTGGTGGTTGAACGGCAGCAGCCAATTGCCTCCATCTCTGGGCATATTCTCGGAAACTTTCCCTTGACGACTGTGACATTCCCATTAGGAGAGTCCTGTTGGGCGCCATGTCTAAGTTGTATTGATACTGTCGGATGAAGGCCTCTGCCAGGTCCTTCCAGCATCTTACAGTTGCCCTTGTCAAATGGGAATACCATTCCCTTGATGCTCCAGTCAAGCTGTCTTCAAAGTAGAGCATCCAGAGCTTCTCATCCATTGTATAGGCCTTCAGCCTTCCCAGAAATGATTGCAAATGAGTCCGGGGGCATGAAGTCCCATTATACTTTTCGAAACAAGGAGGCTTGAACTTATGGGGGATCCGGACCCCGTCTACCAGACCCATGTCCATGACGTCGAAGCCCAAAGAGTTTTGAGATTCTAAGGACCTCAACTTCTCAGCTATTTCATCCAATCTCCTATCATAAGCTTCTTCACCAGCGCCCATTACTGTGAATTGGTCTTCCTGAGGATCTTCCTGTAGTACCCTCCCTGCTGTGGCAGTCCCTTGTATATTGACAGGGATGTTGGCCTCTGGATGGAGATGGGGTCCAAAAACTGGGGGATTGACATGAGGTTGGACCCTCTCGTTGTTACTTGTGCCAGCAGTTCCCACATGGGGCTCTTCTTGATTCTGCCTTTCCACCATGGCTCTCAATCTTTCCTGGCTCTGAGCCATGTTGTTCATAACCTCCATAAACTGAGTCATTTGGTTCCTCATTTCTAGCCTCTCATTTGCCATTTGATTTCTGACCTCGATGAGGTCCTGCTGCATCTGATCCATCTGAATTCCCGGAAGGTTGTTTCGGGTTGGATAACGGTGCGGACGGTTGAGGGGAAATACCCGGCGCCTAGCAATAGTTCCTGAGGTATCACAACAGAGGTTAGCAACAATAAAACAAAAACCTACAAAACAAACAAAGGGTTAGCATGCAATGCAGTTATGCTTATTTGGTCTCAAGGTATCCGGTTTGGCCTTCAGTTTTGACCCTTCCAGACCCTTGAAGATGCTGTTGATGTTGCTTCCGAAGTGAACTCAGAACACAAATATATTACAGAAGGCGAAATAATACAACTTGTTCATTTTACAACACAAGCCCTCAAAGGGGGCAAAATACATCACAAAAAAGTAAAAGTACATGGAATAGGAATAACAACAAGCAAATGATCAAACTCCAAGGCCAAACTCATCCTCACGAACTTCCTTGAGAAGTGCTTCGGTCACAGGATCGGCCGGACGCTCCGTAAGATTCCTGATGAGAAGGTTTCTTGTTGCAACAGCTGCAGTCAACTTCTTGTTCTGACTTTGGTCTTTAGACCTCTTCACTCCTGCTTTAATTTGTAGCTCTGATATTTCCCTTTGGGCTGCTGCCAGGGATTCTTCCATCTGCTCCATCTTGTCCTGAACTCTCTTGTCTTCTAGAGTACGGGCCTCAGTGATCCGGACCCACCTGGCCTGACTCTCTTTCAAATACAAGTCTGTCCTTGCTCTCTGGAACTGGGCTTCTTTACAAGCATTCTTCAGAATCTGTTCACCAGCTTTAGACTTGTTGATATAATCTCCAGACTTCTCAATTTTAGTCAAGTGTTCCACTCTCAACTTCTCCAATCTCTCAATCTCCCTCACACCTTCACTCCTCTCCCGGAGGGTCTTCTGCAAAGCCTGGGTTAGCTTCTCATTTCTTTCTTTCAAGCTCTCAAACTCCTCCAAACTGATAGTGGCAGGGGGTGGTGCTGAAGATGACTCAGGCATGTCTTCTATGGTGAAGGGCATTCCAGAGAATTGGGCCCTAGCATGGGACCACTCATAATATTGTGCTGATGCCACATTATTGCACTTCCCCAGAATGGTGATTCCCTTGGTTTGAACATGATCCCAGGCCCAGGCAGCCTGCCTAACAGTTGCCAGACTAATCTTGTTCTCACAGTAGAGGGTCTCAATCAGGTCCTGTGTCTTAGGAGTATGGACCAATGCATAGCCCAACTGCCTTCTGAACAGCAGAGGGTTGTAATTGATACTTCCCTTAACTCCTATTAAGGGCACATTGGGAAAGTGCCCACAGCTGGTGAGGATATCTCTGCCCTTGGTGCTTTGAGTACACCATCTGATGTCTGCTGAAGTGAGAATAGTGAGCCTCTTAGCCCAGTTGCTTTGCTGATGAGGATTTAGAAATGCATCTGTCCTGGGTAGATGCCTGAGAAGCCAAGCATGGAATAATGGGGCACAACATCTCACTAGCCTCCCCCTCTGCTTCTCATTCCTCTGATGTACTGAGTAATAGAGATCACCCAACAAAGTTGGCACTGGGTTCTTCAGGATGAACAAATGGATTGCATTCTTGCTGATGAATCGGGGCTCATCTGCAAACAACACAATTCCATATACACTTAAGGCCAACAAAGCACAAACAGCTTCCCACTCCCCCAGGGAGGCCTTCAGACTAGCTTGAGAAATCAGGAAGTCAAGATGAAAACCAGGGATCCCAGCTTTAGAGGTCATATGTTGCTCAATCAAAACAGGTTCCAGGTGTAGAGCCTTTGCTACCTCTCCATTTCCTGGGAAAACCATCTCAGGATTGAAAGGGATTTCTCTCCTGATAGGTAGACCAACCAAAGATGAGTATTCTTCTAATAGAGGCCCCAACTGAAAGTCTTGAAAGGTGAAACATCTCAATGGGGGGTCATAAAACTGAATGCAGGTGTGGATCAAACTCCTCTGAGATGGGTCCAGATCCATGACCAAGTCAAGTATATCCCCATAATGCTCCCTGAACAAAGGTATGTGATCTGGAGTGATCAGGGTTTGGATCCTCCTGATGTCTGATAAGTCTGGTTGGAAGAAATGATAGGTGATGTTGCTTTTCTTTGGAGCCATGACACTGAAGACTGAGTAAGGTGCTGATGACAATGCTGAAGGAGAGAGCCACTGATTGGCTGGTGCTGGTGACTGAAATATATGGCTGACAAGCTGAAACAAGTGCTGGTGGAAATAAGTCAATGATGCAGATGGGGTCAAAACCAAAACCAGATGAAGGTGGATACCCTGAAACACAAATAAGCAAATGTTAATATGATGCAATGAGTATGTATGCAGATGATATGCAAGGGTTTGTGACTGAGCTGGATCTGATTAAAATGCCCTGATATAAATCCATGTGTGTTCAAGAATTCCAGATGGAGGTCTATGAATCCAGTAACCAAGGTGGGGGACTCAAATAAAGAGCCACATGTCCAGGGTTCAGAATCACAAGAACTGTCCAACATGGAGTACTCTTAACAAAATCAAAGTGACAGGGTATTCTGAGGTCAAGGTACCTGCAAACCTGTAAACAACCCAACCCCCTCACAGGTGGTGTTCTAGAACAAGGATCCTCAGACTTGGATCAGTTATGAGAAGTGTAAACACTTCTAACCCGGAGGTACAGTGTTTACAATAACCATAACAATTCCTCCTCTAATTCACCTCAGTTTCTGAAGGTCAATACTAAAAGGTCATCCAGACTTAGCAGGCTTCCCAGATAGCCCTAGCATTGCAGGAAATCTGCAACACAGAGTTCTCAAGAAGAAACCCATATCTGAACCGTGTTTCATATTCCCGCACCAGACCGAAATGGAATGGGAA
This sequence comes from Lathyrus aphaca, assembly GCA_963966055.1. Lineage (NCBI taxonomy): Eukaryota > Viridiplantae > Streptophyta > Magnoliopsida > Fabales > Fabaceae > Lathyrus > Lathyrus aphaca. The sequence continues at coordinate 172,741,210 of OZ014523.1, forward strand.
AGAATATGATTCACTCTAGCCTAGGTGTCACTCAGATCCCAGGTATAGGATCTTAACTCTCAATAGAACCCCACCCACCAAAGCAAAAACCAGATCCAGCCAGCAACAATGACAGTATGATATATATAAATGCAATAAAGAAAGCAGTAAAATAACTGTACATAAAATAAATACAAGCACAAACAAGCACATAACACCCCAGTAAACACAAATCAATCAAGCGCTAGGAGGAACCCACAAAAAGAACCAGAAGCCCTGGTTGCAGTATAAGGGTCCCCAGCAGAGTTGCCAAGCTGTCGCTCCCGACAAATGACACCGGGTCAGATGAAGGTACAGACGCGAACGGTCGGCGAAAAGAACAATGAGAACACACAGACGTGAACTCACTGGAGAATGAATAGAGTCGCCAGCTAGGCATTTTTATCCCGGAGGAAAGGTAATGCTGCATAAACCTAGAAAGAGATGGATAAGACGGTTGCGAACCAGAGAGACTGAGAAAGGGGGTTGGTTACAACCTGGGAAGGTATTAGCACCCAGATTGTCCGCCGTACTCGACGGGATCCACGCTTAAAAGATTTGTGTTTTAAAGGGGTAGTGTCAGTGCAATTTGTGTGTAAAAGAGCTGGAAAGCAAAATGTACAGGTGTTAGTGTAAGAGAAAAGTGAAGTATATAAGTGAAGTGTCAGTGTAAGAACAGGAGTGAAATGCTCAAGGTCATGAGGCTAAAAGAATGAGGCTGGAAAGAGGGGGAATATACAGAGACTTTTGTTCGATAACTGTTAAGTTATGCCTACGTATCCTCTCGTGCAATGAGGAAGTCAGAACACCGTAGTTCGACCCAAAGAGACTAAAAGATGAATTGACTTGTGAACTGCTTGCTTGTCAATGCTCAAGTGTATGATCTGTCTGGCACAAATGCAAACTGTCTTGCATTAGACGGAAGAAGCAAGTTCTCGTTTGTGAGTGAGTGAGATGAGAAAAGAATCCCGAAGGAGACGATTATTGTTTGTTTTTGTATTTTCAGTCTTTTATTGCTTTTGAAAGTTTGTCATAGATTAATGAGCTTAAGCCTAAACCAATGGGTTAGTAAACTCATCACATCTTCCCTCTGATTAGGGGTAATGAGAATACCTTGAGTGTGAAGTCAGCATCTCACACTTAATCACCCTGATGTATGATTAAGATCATTAACCTACTTGTGATTATTTAGATGTTTTTGTTATTTTTGTTTAGTGTTAAGTAATGAGATTAAGCCATAATCAAGGATTAAACAGACTCATTACACCATCCTAATAGAAGGATAATAGATGAGGGTGTTTAAGCTGAGGAAAACTCCTCAACTTAATCCATGATTAGGGATTAAACTCATGACAAAACAAGCCTTTGATTAAGTGGATTTTATTAATGGTATGATGATGAAGTGAGTTTTATGATTTGTAAGACAACTTGAGGAGGACTTGTCCATTAACACTAGGGTTAGTCCTTCTTAACCAATTAAGGAAGAATTAGAACCCTAATGCAAGGCCCAAGTTACAAGTGTGATGTCTTGATGATTATTAGATGGATTGATTAAGGGAGTTAAACACATTAAGGGTTTAACACTTAGGATTAAAGTTATGCACTCCATCCTAATAGAAGGATGCAGGCATAAGCTTAATCACAAAGCCTTAAAGCCTTTAGGGTTTAGTCCCTGATTATGAGGTGAGAAGAGAAGACTCAAAAAGAGACACAAAGGTGAAACTATGAGGGGAGACTAATCAACCCTAATTCATTGTCATGCTTGGTTGTTCCTAAGGTTTGTGAGGTTTTCAAGAGAAGATCTTCAATGGAACCACCAGGAAGCAAGAGAAAGGATCAGGAGAAGCAAAGTGACTTGCTTCATTCAAGAAGTCAAGTCACTTGAAGAAAGAAAGTGAGAAGAAGAAGAATGAGCAAGCTCAATCTCAAACACAAACAAAAAATGCAGCAATGGATGCAAGAGAGATGAAAAGAAAAGTTATGAGAAGTGAAGGCAAATTCACTTCTCAAGTTTACTTACCACCTGAAATGTTAGAAAGAAATGCAATGCAATGCTAGATGGGATGAAATGGTATGATGCTAAACAAAACCAAAAGCATGTTGATGATGATAATGATGCTATGAGATGCTATGAACATGAGGCAGCATATGGAGATGTTCATACAAGGTCATGGATGCAAATGATGCAAGCTTAGAAGCATGGATACACATGAAAAGTTATGAAGCATACAAGGCAAATGACATGGCAAACATGTAATGTAATGATCAAACATGCTTCCTACATGTCTTAAGATGCCAAGTGAAACACAAGAATGCACAAAATGCAAAGTCAAGTCATGTTATGCAAGAGAATGCAAACAGGATGCAAAAGAGAGCCCAAATTAGGGTTTAAAGATCAAACAACAAACAAAACCCAAAACAGAAGCAAAACCTAAGATAAAAAATGGAAAATGACATTCAAGGAAACCCTAACCCTATACTGAATCAAGGTCAAAAGGGGAGCTCTCAACTCTCAGCCAAACTCAAGTTATGAATTTTCTAAATTATTAGGGTTTTTTAGGGTTCTCAACAAAAGAAATGCCAAACAAATGGAAAATGCAAGATCAAATCATGGCCATTTTATCTTAGAAACTTCATGCTAAACATAAAACAATGCAAGAAGAACCAATGTCCAACTCTTCCTAGATAGGCAGAAATGAATTTTTGAACCCATGATCAAAATAATGCATAAAAAATGATTTAATTCAATGAAAAATTCTTAAAATGCATCAAGATCAAAAAATAAATTTGGTTTGAAGGTTGGACAATGTTTCTAAATGTCTTAGAACATTTCATGAATTTTTGTGTAATTTTTAAATACCTAAAGGTATTTTTAATTAATTAATTCCCATTAATCAATTAAAAATAATCTTTTAAATATTTAAAAATACTTTTTTAATGATAAAAAATAAAATAAAAATATTTTTGTGTCATAAAAATTAATAGAACTCAGAGGAAAAAGTTTCATAATTTTTATGTATTTTTTGCTATTTTAAAATAATTGTGCAAGTTAATTGAAATAAAATGAATTAAAAAAAACAAATAAAATGAAAGTCAAAGGAAAGGATGGCTGAGATGCAATCTGGGAGAGAGACAGTTGACTTGGCGCGTGATCCTGTGGCCCACGTTTAAACTGACTTAAACTTAATTAATTAAATAAATTAAAGTGATTAGGGTTAATGACCACATCTGGACCCTTCATGCGCGCGGCAAGTCAACGGGTCAGAGCAATCCTACGGGTGAAATTCAAACTAACATTAATGACCTGAGATTAGGGCTTAATGACTCAGGCTGCCGGAGAAGACTTCCGGTCGTCTTCTCCGGCCAGCACCTCACCTGAAAACTCCCCAACTCCCTCAAAACGTATCAAAAATGAAAACTAAGAATTGGGAAATGTTCCTTACACCCTCACGAATCAAACCCCTCTCCCAAAACAAATTTCTTCTTCCTAAATAAACTGAATCGAAGAAAATGAAAGCTAGGGCACGCAAGCTTCAGAGACAAATTAAATGCTCATTTCAAAGCCATTTGAAAAACCAACGTCATCAGGATGATCAGTGAAGCACATAGAACAAGTTTATAACATGCAAAGTGATTTCTGGAAAAATAAATTTCAAGCTACCTGAGATTTGGAGCTTTCAACCTGAGGACTTTCTGGCCTCTTCTTTCAGTGCAAACCACTCCACTTGATCCCCAGAAGATGTTTGAATGCTCAAAAAGAGTTTGTGTTGGCTGGATAATGAGATTCGAAAGCTCCTGCTCAAGCTTGGTCAGAAATGGCTATGATGATTCTGGTGGTTTCAGGCCACTGTGAATGGTTGTTTGTGATCCTGAGGATGAATGGAGAAGGTCTAGAGTGTTTGTTTGTATGTTTGTGAGCTATGGTGAGAGTTTCGAATGAAACTGCAAAATGAGGTGAGGAATGGCAGTGGGATGTTCTGGCTGTTTCAGGCTTGTGTTCTTGGTGCTTTGTGGTCTATGGAGCAAGGTGAGTTGAATGGTGAAGATGGCTTTTGTGTTTGCAAGCTGTGGAGGCAGATTCGAAGGCAAATGCAATGTGGTGTGTTTTTGTGAATGTGTGTTATGAGAGAGCTTCAGCCTTGCTTAGTGTTATGTCTTGCTTGCAAATTGTCCACATAACTCTCTCTCATTGGTCAGTTGACAAGACATGCCCTTTATTGATTGGTAAGTCACCTTTTGCAAAAAGTCAAAAAAATGTGTAAGAGAAGTATGGCTCATGATCTAGGCAAGTACATGGCATGGGCTGGCGCAGCAAGGGTGAAGGAGAGGTCTAGCAAAGCTCAGCATCCAATGTCACAAGTTGTAGGAAGCATGATGAGTGGTTTTGCAAGTTGTTGTAACTTTGGTTCACATGTGAGAAAGTCTTGTTACACAAACCAAACCATGGGGAAACTTGGTCCAATTCTGATTTTTAAGGCTCATAGAATGTTTGTGTAATGGTTTGAAATGAATTAGAGGTCACATAATGCATTGGTTCATGACTTTGCAAAATTTCCATTTGAAACTTGCCTTGAAAATCAATGATTTTAGCCAACTTTGTCTTGCCATAACTTTTGATCCAAGAAGAGTTTGATCATGTTCTTGTACTTTTTGAAAAGGGAAAGATGAGATCTACAACTTTCATGACCAAAGTTTTTCCATTTGAAGCATTTTTGGATCAATAATCAAGGCTTGAAAAATGATCTAAAATGAAGCATTCTTGAAAAGTCAACTATGCCCAAAAAGTCAACATTTGCAAAAAAACCCTAAATTCTTGATTTTTGTGAGCTTCAACCTTCTTCCATGATCAAATAAAGATCATATACACTCAAAATGATGAAGATCACCCATTGGTTGGGTCATTGGGGGCCTCAGATGCCCTGATTTTACACTGACTTGTCTGAAAAGTCAACTCTTGATCAGATGACTTCCCCATGGAATTTCTTCATGAAAATTGACATGCATACTCCCTATACCATATAGAGACCAATGGAAACAAGAATGACCAAAAAATTTGGGGTTATGGCCTCTGAAACCAAAACCCTAATTTTAGGTCAACTGTGCAGTCTAGCCTGGCTCTGCATCCACTCAAACCCTAGTTCTTGTGATTCTTTTGAAATCTTGACTTTGAGGAGATGGAATATGATATAAGAACACACATGGACCCCTTTGAGTTGATTGGTTGCCTTTGGAATGGCTCAAGATGTTTTGGGATTGCTCAGATCACAAACCCTAGGTGCAGATGACTTAGAAACTATGCAGTGATCAAAAATGAGATATGAGATGATATGATTGTGTTTATGCATATGAGAATGATCCCAAGCCATGGTGTGAATGGGTGAGGGCAAATTTGGGGTGTTTACAAATACAAAGCATATGTTAAAAGCACACACGCATAAAATTTATTATCATACAAAACTAAAGAGTTGCTCACAAACTCCCCCTTTTTGATGATGGCAAATTTTTGCAGAAGTGTGAGAACCACTCCCCCTGAGTTTGTGCATGCCTGTCATTTTTCACACTCAAGCCTTTCACCCCCTTTTGTCAACATAAAAAAGAATGTATAGGTGAAGCAATAGTGTCAGCAATACCAAGATATATTAGCTAATCACTCACAAAGAGTGAAACGTAAAGGGCAAACCAATTAATCGTAAACAAAAAACAAGCATAGGAATTGAATTTGTCTAGTAGAGTTGAGAATTACAAAAGCAAACCAAACGCATACAATGTTTAAACGTAAAATGCAAAGAAACTTAAGCAAAAAAAAATCAATGATGTAATGCAAAAATGATTCAAATGAAAAATTGTTGGTCATGAAAGTTGTAGATTGGATCATTCCCTTTTCAAAAGGTACCAGAACATGTTCTAATTCATTATGGGACTTAAGTTATGGCCTTTAAATGTTGGCAAAAATCCTATAATTTTAACTTTCACACCAAAGAGGATTTTTTGCAATTTCACATACCAAGTCATTTTGTGACCTCTAATCACTCTCTAAGCATCATACAAACATAATACATTGCATTGTAACCAAAATTGCCTAAAGAATCACAAGTTTCTATGGCTTGCATCACAAGAAATCACAAAACGGGCAAAATGCATAACACTTGCAAAAACTCTTGTAACCATGCTTCCACTTGTGCCAGCTGCATAATTTCAATCCCATGGCTCTCCTTGATAAATGCTGAGGCCAAACATGCTCTTGAACAACCCCTACCATAGCCCATACCTCAAGTACACATAATGTTGACATTTTGGCAACTTGCCCATACCAATCACCACAGGCCACCACCCACTTTCTGACCTATCAAACAATGTTAGGTGGACTCAAAGCAAGCTACTTCACATGACATTGGAGCTCAGATCATCTCATAGACCAAGTTTCACAAAATCACCTTCAAGCTTCAAACTTTCGAAACTCTTTGTCCAGCCACTCAAACCACAAACAAACTTCACCATTCAACTCACCATCATCATTAGAACATTTCCCAACCATCACCAAGCCCTAAAATGGAGCCAAACACAAACACGATTTTGGACCAGCTGTGTTGCAACCTCTCAATCCAGCCATTTTAAACTCATTCCAAGCATTGCAACACCATCAAGGGGTCAAGTGAAGTGGATTTGCACAAGAGAAGAGGTCTGAAAGCTCCAAAAGTGAAAGCTTCAGCTCAGGTATCCATCTTCAAACTTTTTTCCAGAAGCATGATTTTAAGTTTCTAAATTGTTCTACATGTTATGCTGATCACCATGATATAATTTGTTTTGAAAATGAGTTGAAAATAAGCTTGTATTTGACTTCTGAAACTTTGCCCGTGAAACATGTTCTTGTTTGATTCTCATGATTGATGCAAAATAAATTAGTTTTGAGGGTGGATTCGTGTTTAGGGTGAGTTGGGGATTTGATCTGGAGCTTTAGAGCTCCTGAAATGACCTAGGAAGAGAGTTAGGAAAACTACCCTGCCGGAGAAGACGACTGGAACACTGTTCCGGCCGTCTGAGTTGGATTAGGGCTAATCTCAGGTGATTATCTGAGTTTGAATCTGGGCCGTTTGATGAGTGTTTGGCGCGTGTTTTGGAGGGATGAGATCACTTCATTAACCCTAATTTTATTTTATTAATTTAATTAAGTCAGATTAAGTCCTAGCCGTAGGATTTCATTTAATTAGAGAGATTAAGTCACAGCCTTTGGATCTAAATACCCTAAGTCACGTTGACTTTGCATCCTGACCCCTGGACCCCTCAACTTGCAATCTCAGCCACTCATCCTGCATACTTTCATTTTTATTTTTATTTCTTTCTATTTTATTTTGTTTATTTATTTAAAATAGTAAAAATCATCAAAAACATATTTCCTTTTGCATTTAATTTCAAATATTTTTCTTCACCCAAAAACATTTTTATTTTTATTTTTTGCATTAAAAAATCATTTTAAAAATATTTAAATGTTTATTTTAATTAATTAATGGAAATTAATTAATTAAAATACCATTTAGGTTTCTAAAAATTCCAAAAAAATTCACATTGCATCTTAGGACATTTAGAAACATTGGAAAACCATTCATACAAATTTCTTTTTGGTTTTGATCGAAGTTTGACATTTTTCTTGAATTTAGGGTTCATAAAATTCCCTTTTTGGAACCCTAACTTTGAAAATTCTTTTCTGCCTAACCATGAAGGGTTTGACAATGATTCCTTTTGAATTGTTTTCCATATAGCATGTAGTTTCTAGGATATGTTTTCCATGAATTTATCTTTCATTTTCAATTTGATTTGCATTTTTCCTCTTAAGGTACCCAAAAACCCTAGTTAACTTAGAAAAATCATAACTTCTTTTAGGTTAAGAGTTAGACCTTCTCCTTTGGGGTGTGATATCATATGGGGTTAGGGTTTGATTGAGCTCATTTGCAAATTTGTATCATGTGAATTGTTTCTATTTTGATCATTTGCATCTCATCCTCTCATGTAACCCTAATTTATCATCCATACTTGCATCTTATATTGCATTGCATGAATATGTGAACTTGCCATGACATTATAAGCACTTGTATGCCATCTTAGACATCTTAAGACATTTCTTGAACAATGCTTGGTCATTTCTTCATACATTTTCTATGCTTTACCTCCATTTCATTTCATAAACATACATGTGTTTTCATACTTCAAAGCATTCTTCATTTGCATTCATTCCCTTGTATGATCATTCATTGCACTTGGTATGCCTTTGCATCATCTCATAGCGTCATTTGCATCATGTGATTGCTTCTGGTTTTGTTTCTTTGTCATTTCATATGCTTCATTTCACTTCATCTCTTTCTTTATGCTAACATTTTCAGGTGGTAAGTAATTTGAGAAGTGAATTTACCTTCACTTCTCATTTCTCTTCATCTTCTTTATATGCATCCTTTATGCATTTTCTATTGTCTTAGAGTGAGCTTACTCATTCATGTTCATCTCTCACTTTCTTTCTCTAAGTCACTTATCTTCTTCAATGAAGTAAGTAACTTATTCATCTGCTTCTTCCATTGGTGGCTTCTCTGAATATCTCTTTTAAGCCTCACAAACCATAGGAACATCCAAGCATGACAATAATTAGGGTTGTGATTAGTCCCCCTTAGTTTTTACCTTTTTGTCTTATTTGTGTCTCTCTTCTCACCTCATCACTAGAGACTAAACCTTTAAGGCTCTAGGACTTTGGAATTAGGGTTATGCATGCATCCTTCTCTTAGGATGGAGTGTATAACTTTAATCCTAAGTGTTAAACCCTTAATTTGTTTAAACCTCTTAATCAATCCATCTAATAATCACTAAACATTAACTTGTAACTTGGGCCTTACATTAGGGTTCTAATTCTTCCTTTATGGTTAAGAAGGACTAACCCTAGTGTTTAATGGACAAGTCCTCCTCAAGTTGTCTTACAAACCATAAAATCCACTTCTTAATCTCATCTCTTAATTAAAATCCACTTTAATAAAGGTTTGTTTTGTCATGAGGTTAATCCCTAATCATGGATTAAGTTGAGGTATCTTCCTCAGCTTAAGTGTGCTCATTTATTATCCTTCTATTAGGATGGTGTAATGAGTTCACTAATCCTTGATTATGGCTTAAACTCATTACTTAACACTAAACAAAAAATCAAAAACATCTAAATAATCACAAGTAGGTTAATGATCTTAATCCTATATCATCATGGTAATTAAGTTGAGATGTTTATCTCATACTTAAGGTATTCTCATTATCCCTAATTAAAGGGAGGATATGATGAGTTTACTAACCTTTGGTTTAGGCTTAAGCTCATTAACTTATGACAAACACAAAAAAACAATAAAAGATTGAAAACACAAAAACAAACAATAATCGTCTCCTTCGGAATTCTTTTCTCATCACACTCACTCACAAACGAGAACTCGCTTCTTCCGTCTAATGCAAGACAGTTAGCACTCAAGCCAGACGAGTCGTACGCTTGAGCATAGACAAGCAAGCAGTTCATTAGTCAATTTATCTTCAGTCTCTTTGAGTCAAACTACGGTGTTCTGACTTCCTCATTGCACGAGAGGATACGTAGGTATAACTTAACTGTTATCGAACAAAAGTCCTTGTGTCTTCCCCCTCCTTCAGCATTCTCTTTTAAGCCTCAGTTCCTGAGCATTCACCATTTTGCACTGACACTTGTATACTCTCTTCCAGCCTTTGCACACAGATAGCACATACACCTACCCCTTTGTAAACACAATCTTTTAAGTGTGGATCCCGTCGAGTACGACAGACAATCTGGGTGCTAATACCTTCCCAGGTTGTAACCAACCCCCTTTCTCAGTTTCTCTAGTTCGCAACCGTCTTATCCATCTTTTCTTAGGTTTATGCAGCATTACCTTTCCTTCGGGATAAAAATGCCTAGTTGGCGACTCTATTCACCTTCCCTTCATTCTCTCTTTCGCCGACCGTTCGCGACTGTACCATATCCGACCTGTTGTCTTTTCGGGGGAGCGACAGCTTGGTGACTCTGCTGGGGATTCTTATATTGCAACCAGGGCTTCTGGTTCTTTTTGTGGGTTCCTCCTAGCGCTTGTTTGATTTGTGTTTACAGGGGTGTTATGTGCTACTTGTGTTTATTTACTGCTTTATTTATTGTTTTATGTACAACTTTATTTATTGCTTTCATTTACAGTTTTTTACGCATGTCATACTATCATTATCATGTGCTGGATCTCTTGTCTGTTTTGGTGGGTGGGGATCATTGAGTGATTAAGGTCCTATATCGGGGACTTGAGTGGCACATAGGCTAGAGTGGCTTCATATTCTTTCCCATTCCATTTCGGTCTGGTGCGGGAATATGAAACACGGTTACAACATGGGTTTCTTCTTGAGAACTTTGTGCTACGGATTTCCTGTAGTACTAGGGCTATCTGGGAAGCCTGCTAAATCTGGATGACCTTTTTATGACCTCCAGCATCTGGGGTGAATTAGAGGAGGATCTTTTATGGTTATTGTAAACATTGTACCTCCGGGTTAGAAGTGTTTACACTTCTCATAACTGATCCAAGTCTGAGGATCCTTGTTCTAGAACATTACATGTGAGGGGGTTGGGATGTTTGCAGGTTTGCAGTAACCCTTGGCCTCATCATACCCTGTTACTAGATTTGTTAAGGTTGTATTATTTGGACAGTTCTTGTGACTACCCTGGACTTGTGACTCTTTATTTGAGTCCCCCACCTTGTTACTGGATTTCTAAGCCTCCATCCGGACTTATGAACATACATGGACTTTTACCAAGGTAGATAAACAGATCCAACACTTGATCACAAACCCTTTGCATAACATTTTGCGTACATCATTTTTGCATCATTTAACATTTTCTTATTTGTTTTACAGGGTATCCATCTTATTATCTTTGGTTTGGTTTTGACCCCTTTTGCTGCTCAGACTGCTTCAGTTATCTTCTCCAGCACCTTCATCAGTTTGTCAGTGATTCTTCTCCAGCTATCTTCATCAGAGATCCATCTCTAGCATCTCATTCTGTGACCTTCATCAGCAGTTGTTTTCAGCTTCTTCACCAGCATCCATTATCAGCATGGACACTTCAAGAAAGAGTAACATCACTTACCACTTCTTTGAGCCCACCATGACTGGCATCAGGAAGATCTAGTCCCTCATTACTCCTGATCATGTTCCACTATTCAGAGAACATTATGGAGGCATATTGGACATGATCATGGACCTAGATGCATCTCAGAGGAGCATGATCCATACTTGCTTGCAGTTTTATGAACCTCCACTCAGATGCTTCACATTCCCTGATTTTCAGTTGGGACCTCTGCTAGAAGAATTTTCCATGTTGTTAGGAGTTCCTATCAGGAGAGGAATTCCTTTCAACCCTGAGATGGTTGCTCCCAAAAATGAAGACATAGCTAGGGCATTGCATTTGGAGCCTGCCCTCATTGACCAGAGCATGACAACCAAGGCTGGGGTTCCAGGCCTTCACCTAGACTTCTTGATCTCCCATGCCACCCTTCATGCTGCAATTGGGGAATGGAAGGCTCTCTGTGCACTTCTAGCCCTCAGTATATATGGGGTTATCTTGTTTGCAGATGAGCCAAAGTTTATGAGCAAGAATGCCATTCACCTATTCTTATTGAGTAATCCAGTTCCTACCTTGCTTGGAGACTTTTACTACTCAGTACACCAGAGGAATGAGAAGCAAATAGGAAGATTGGTTAGATGTTGTGCTCCTCTTTATTACTCTTGGTTTCTAAGACATTTGCCAAAATCAGATAATTTCTTGAACCCTCATCAGCAAAACAAATAGGCTAAGAGGTTTATTGCCTTGACATCAGAAGACATCAGATGGTGCACTCAGAGCACCAAAGGCAAGGACATCATTACTAGTTGTGGGCAATATCCTAATGTGCCTTTGATAGGAGTAAAAGGTTGCATCAACTACAACCATTTACTGTTTAAAAGACAATTAGGATATGCTTTGGTTCATCCTCCCAGAGGGCAAGATTTGACTGAGACCCTCTACTATGAAATCCAGCCCAACTCTGCTGTTGTCAGACCAGCTGCCTGGGCTTGGGATAACATTCAGACTAAGGGAACAACCATCCTTGGCATGTGCAACAACATTGCTTCAGCACAATATTCTTATTGGTCTCGTACCATAGCTCAAATCACCCGGATGTTGTTTACCTTGGAAGATACACCTGGACCTTCAACAGTGCAACCTGCAGCTACTGTTAGTTTGGAAGAGTTTGAGAAGCTGAAAGAAAGGAATGCTCAGCTCTCTGAAGCCTTGAAGAAAACTCTCTGGGAGAGAAATGATAGTAGTTTAGATAATGAGAGATTGGAAAGACTCAGGATTGAGCACCTAACCAAGATTGAGAAGACGGATGACTACATCAGAAAGGCTAGGGCAGGGGAGTTAGTACTGAAGAATGCTTGCAAGGGAGCAAAGACTCAGAAGGCTAGGGCAGAGCATTATCTAGAGGAGATCCAGGCTAGGTGGATCAGGATCACTGAAGCCCGTGCACAGGAAGATCAAAGGACTCATGCTAAGATAAGTTGAAGGCTAGTGAGAAGAAGCATCAGGAGGCATTATTAGCAGCTCAGAGGGAGATATCTAAATTAAAACTCCGGGCGGGGTTGAAGAGGTCAAAGGATCAGGATAAGCATAAGAAGTTAACAAGTTCCATTACTACCAGGAACCTCCTCATCAGGACTATCACAGAACACCCAGTAGGTCCAGTGATTGAGGCCCTCCTGAAGGAAGTCAAAGAGGATGAATTTAGATTAGATGTTTGACTCTTTTGCTTGTACTTTCCTTTTGTTGTACTTTTTGATTTTGTTGTTGTATTTTGACCCACCATGGGAATGTTATTTGTAATCAAACTATGTGTTTTCATCCTTTGTAATATATCAGTTTCTATTATTTTTGGTGGGCTTTATCTATCTCTACAACATCATCAGCATTTCCTCGAGGTCTAGAAAGGTCAAAACCAAAGAACCAAATCGGATACCCTTGGAAGACAAATAGGCATCCTGCATTGCATACTAACATTCTTTTTGTTTTGTAGGTTTTGTTTTATTGTTGTTTCTCACTTTGTTGAGGTTTCAGGAAACATTGCTCGCAGAAGAGTGTTCCCTGTCAACAGAATACACCGGTACCCGACAAGAAACAACCTTCCGAGACTCTAGATGGATCAAGTTCAGCAAGACTTGAATGAAGTAAAGACCCAAATGGCCAATGAGAGGGTTGAGATGAGGAATCAGATGACCTAATTCATGACTCTAATGACTGGTTTAGCTCAGAGCCAGGAAAGACTAAGGGAGTTGGTTGAGAGACAAACTCCTGAAGAACACCATCCAGGTACATGGGGTACCAGTAACAATGATCACGTGCAACCTCGCACTGATCCACCAGAGTTTGGGCCTCATCTAAACCCGGAAATCAATGCCATAAGGAATACTCAGGGTAACACTGCTGGAGGAAGGGTCTTGCAAGAGGATCCTCAAGAAGAGCAGTTCACAGTGGTTGGGGCCTATGATGAGGTTTACGATCGTCGGTTAGATGAAATTGCAGAGAAGCTGAGGTCTCTTGAAAAATTCCCTAGGTTTTGATGTAATGGACATGGGATTGGTGGAAGGGGTGAGAATTCCTCACAAGTTCAAACCCCCGTGTTTTGAAAGATATAATGGCACATCCTGCCCACGCACCCACCTTCAATCATTCTTGGGATGGTTAAAAGCATACACCATGGACGAAAAGTTATGGAAGTTTTACTTCGAGGATAGTCTAACAGGGGCATCCCGAGAATGGTATTCCCATTTGACCAGAGCCACAGTAAGGAACTGGAAGGACTTGGCTGAAGCTTTTATCCGTCAGTATCAGTATAACCTAGACATGGCTCCAAACAGGACCCTTCTAATGGGAATGTCTCAATCTTCCCGTGAAAGCTTTAGGGAATATGCCCAAAGGTGGAGACAACTTGTTGCTGCAGTTCAACCCCCCATGTCCGAAAGAGAAATGGAAGACATGTTCATGAATACTCTCCAAGGAACCTACATTGACAGATTGGCCGCATTTTCTTCTACCAGCTTTGCAGATGTGGTGATAGCTGGGGAAAGAATAGAGAGCCTACTGAAGATGGGAAAGATCTCCGATAACGGTGCCAGTTCAAGCAGTACAAGGAAACCATTTGTTGGGCCCTATAGATCTGGTGAGACAAACTCTATGCACATGGGAAGAGGGAGACCCCAATACTTGCCCAGAACAATTGCTGCTGTTACTATCCCTGCTCCACCTCCTCAGTATACTCAACAACCACAACACTTTCCGCAACAACAACAATTTCCTCAACAGAGATCATACAACAACAATAACAACAATCAACAACAACGCCCTTTTCAACAGCGGCCATCTCAGGTCAACCGGGTAATTGACCCCATTCCAATGCCATATGTTACACTGCTGCACAACTCCTAAAGCTCAATCTAGTTGAGTTGAGGACATTGGCTCCACCTGATCCTCAAAACCTTCCAAGAAACTACGATGTCAACGCTAGGTGTGCTTTTCACTCTAATGCACCTGGTCATTCTACGGAAAAATGCAGGGCTCTGCACATAAAGGTTCAGGATCTGGTAGTTTCAAAGGCCCTAAATTGTGCACCACCTCCCAATGTCATGAAAAATCCTATGCCAAGCCACAGTGGGCCAAGGATTAATGCCATAGAGGAAGGCTCACTCATGAGTTTAATAGAAGATATTGCAGGTATTCAGACACCTCTGGCAGAGGTTAAAGCCCAGCTTTTAAAATGCCAAGTGTTTCCAGGTTGTGAGGCCTGTTGTGAATTATGCAAACTTTCCGAGAATGGATGTGCGAGCTTAAGGAGTGGAATTAATGGCTTGATCAGAGAAGGAATTCTGAAAATTACCACAATTTCTTCTACAACACCAGCAACACCTTTGTCAACAACAAGTGATTCTTCTACAGCTGCAACAACCATTGTTCCTACTGATTCATCTACAACTTCATCAACCATTTCTTCCTTCACTTCAACAAACAACAATTCCATTCCATCTCCTTCTACAACTTCAGCAACTACCAACAATGATGTTTCCACTGTCACAATTTATTATGACCCGGCAACGGTCCCGAATTCCAGCAACTTTCAACAATCTCAACAACAATCCCAACAAAGCTTCAATTCACCTCCACCAACATCCGCCAGAGGTCCTGTTACTATTTTCTATGATCCATAGACTATTACAGTCCCAACATCTGCTGCAGTGAGCCCATTCACTATCACGGTGCATGGGCCAGTCCCATATGATAAAGATAGTGTTGTACCATGGCATTATGGTGCTGACCTTTACTGCAACGGAGAGAAAGTCCTTCTTGATTCTCCAGTTCTCATTCCCCAAGTGGACAATGTCGGGGGAGGCGGAGGCTTCACCCAAAGCGGACGTCCCTTCACGTCACAAGTTCCCAGAAATAACACTGAGGCAGAGGCTGCTACCAAAGCCAAAGGGAAGAGTGTGATACCGGAAGAATCTGCACCTAAAGAAACTCATAAGTCATCCTTCGATCAAAATGTGGATGAGTTTATGAGAATTATTAAAAGAAGCGAATATAAAGTTGTGGACCAGCTCCACCAGACTCCTTCAAAGATCTCAATCTTATCTCTGATGTTGTGTTCCGAAGCCCATCGGGATGTACTACTCAAAGTTCTGCACGCTGCCTACGTACCAGAAGAGATCACAGTAAATCAGCTGGAAACAGTAGTGTCAAATGTCAACACTAGCCATGGGCTAGGTTTCACTAATGCTGATTTAACGACCGAAGGACGTCACCACAACAAAGCTTTGCACATAACCCTGGAGTGCAAAGGAGGTGTACTCTCTCATGTTCTTGTAGACATTGGGTCCTCACTCAATGTCTTACCCAAGAAAGCTCTTGTCAAGCTCGAATATGATGGGATAGCTCTCCAACCAAGTAACCTTGTTGTCAGGGCTTTTGATGGCTCCAATAGATCTGTTCTCGGAGAGGTGGAGCTGCCAGTGATAATCGTTCCACAAGTCTTTAAGAACATTTTCTACGTGATGGACATACATCCTGCTTACAGCTATTTGTTAGGTCGACCTTGGATTCATGACGCAGGCGTAGTAACGTCGACCCTTCACCAGAAACTGAAGTATAAATGGGAAGGACAGATTATCACCATCTGTGGTGAGGAGGACATATTTGTTAGCCAGCTGGCTACATACAAGTATATTGAGATGGATGGTGAAATCCATGAGACAATGAGCCAAGGGTTCGAGGCCCTGAATGTCAATGAGGCGACTGAAGTATTTGTTGCATCCCATGAGGATAGGATGGGTACTTCAATTGTCTCCTATCAGCAAGCCCGAAAGGTTGTTGAAGACGGTAATGCCCAAGTATGGGGAAAGCTGCTACCAGTGGAGAAAAAGGAAGATAGATTCGATTTGGGTTACAGACCATTCCGAAAAGATCAATCAGAGGCTGCCAAAGAGCCCAAGTTCATCAGTGGGGGGATGCTCACCCCAGATGCTGTTAACAACCTGGAAGACGAGGCAGAAAGCGACCGCAACCTGGAGAGCTGGATACATCCAAGGATCCCGGGGCACCAAGTCCTTAACTGGTCTTCCCAGGAAATTATAAGGGTTACTCCTGCAGAGTAATTATTATTTCCTGTCTTTTTAGCATGCATCAAGTCCTACATCTTGCCCAAGGTGTCAGGACTCATTTTGTAATACGTCCATATTGTAATTTTGTGCAAATGGATTAATCAATGAATATCGGACATCTTTTACAAACGAGTCTCTTTTTCGCTCACTGTCTTTTCATTTTTCACTTTTGTACAAAACAATAAAATGGCAATGTTTTCAAAATAAATAATTTCATTTTCCCTTTTTCTAAACAAGATTAAAACTGATCACTAAAACGAACCAATCTCAACCCTTGCAGAGATTATCCTCCAGATTGCACCGACAACAGCACTGCTATGACCTTGTATGACTTCTGTAAACACCCCAAATTTGCCCTCACCCATTTCACCATGGCTTGTGATCATTTCATATGCATAAACACAATCATGCCATCTCATATCACATTTTTGATCCACTGCATTGTTTCTAAGTCATCTACATCTAGGGTTTGTGATCTGAGCAATCCAAGAGCTTCCTGAGCCACTCCAAAGGTCAACAATCACTTCAAAGGGGTCCATGTGTGTTCAAGCATCATATTATATCTTCTCAAAGTCAAGAATGCCAAAGAATCACAAGAACTGGGATTGGTATGGATGCAGAGCCAAGTTTGACTGCACAGTTGACCTAAAATTAGGGTTTTGGTTTCAGAGGCCATAACTCCAATTTTTTTGGTCATTCTTGTTTCCATTGGTCTCTATATGGTATAGGGAGTATGCATATCAATTTTCATGAAAAGATTCCATGGGGAAGTCATCTGATCAAGAGTTGACTTTCTGGACAAGTCAGTGTAAAATCAGGGCATCTGAGGCCCCCAATGACCCAACCAAGGGGTGATCTTAATCATTTTGAGTGTATATTATCTTTATTTGATCATAGAAGAAGGTTGAAGTTCACAAAATCCAAGAATTACAAGTTTTTGCAAAGTTGACTTTTTTGGGCATGGTTGACTTTTAATGAAATGTCATTTTATGCAACTTTTTCAACCCTTACTTTTTGATCCAAAAATGCTTCAAATGGAAAAACTTTGGTCATGAAAGTTGTAGATTAGATCTTTCCCTTTTCAAAAAGTACAAGAACATGACCTAATTCATTTTGGATCAAAAGTTATGGTGTGTCAAAGTTGGCAAAAATCACTAATTTTCAAAATATGCACCAAATGGAAAACTTGCAAAAACTTTGTACCAAGGCATTTATGACTTCTAATTCATGTCTAACCATTACACAAACATCACATGTGACCTAAAGTTCAGAATGGACCAAGAGTTTCTCATGTTTCATGGCTTGTAAAGGAAGATATTTCCATATGAACCAAAAGTGAGCAAGTTGCAAAACCATCATCACACTTCCATCCACTTGTTGCCTACAATGCTGAACCATTCTAGCCTCTCTCTCACACCATGCTGCGCAGCCCACATCACTTGTACTAGCCTAGAACTTGACCCATGCTTCTCTTACACAAAAGTTGACAATTTGCAAAAGTGGCCATACCAATCACAAAAGCACAAGTCACATCACCTGACCAATAGGATTTGTTTATGTAGATCAAATGCCAGCCATTTCACATAACAAGCAAGCCTGAAACACTTCATAGCAACACATTACCATTTTCACTCCCTCAAGCAAAACCCTTCGAAACTGATCACACAGCTCACAAACACAAAAACAAACTTCATAGATCAACTCAGCTCATCTTCCTGGTCACAAAGCATCCATCACCATAGCCTAAAACCTCCAGAATCCCAAATACGATTTCTCTCCCCCATTGAACAGAACCTGCTCAAACCTTCAAACCAGCTATCACAAACTCTTTCCAAATCTTGAAAGCTTCTCAGGAGGTCAAGTGGAGTAGATTGCAAGCTGGAAACTAGCCAGAAAGTGTCAGAGATCAAAGCTCCAGTTCAGGTGAGCTTCATGAACTTTTTTTCCAGAGCTTGCTTTTTAAGTTTCTAGATGGTAAAGCATGCCTCACTGATCACACTGAACTAAAAATTATTGAAAATGGTTGAGAAATGAAGTTGTATTGCTTGTCTGAAATTTTGGCAGTTTTTGTTCTTAGCTTCGATTCATGATTATGGCTGGAAATAAATGAGGTTTGAGGTCAGGGATGAGGTTAGGAGAGTGAAAGGAACAAATCTGGAGCTTTAGAGCTCCAGAAATGACCTAGGGAAGGATTTGGAAATTTTCAGGGGAGGAGGTCACCGGAGAAGACGACCGGAGTTCGTGTCCGGTGACCTGAGAGTCATTAATGTGTAATTAGGGTTAGGGCTTCAGGTTTGAATTTCAGGCGTTGGATGAGTTGACTAAGTCTTTTCCCGCGTGCATCCAATGGCTCAGATCATGTCATTAGTTTTAATTAGGTTTAATTTAATTAATTAATTGTGTTTAGCCAAGTTTGAATATAGACCACTAGATCTGGCGCGCAGTCAATGGTCTCATTTCCAGACTCAATCCCAGCCATCCATCCAGCATACTTCAGTTTATTTTAATTTTTGTTTCATTTTTTTCTCATTTAATTTGTACAATTTATTTAAAATAGTAAAAACCATTTAAAAATTATGAAACTTTTTTTCAAGAGTTTCATTAATTTTTAAAACACAAAAATATTTTTATTTTCATTTTTAGCATTAAAAAAGTATTTTTAAATATTTAAAAGTTTATTTTAATTGATTAATGAAAATTAATTTATTAAAAATACTTTTAGGTATTTAAAAATCACCAAAAAATTCATGAAATGTTTTAAGACATTTAGAAACATTGTCCAACCTTCAAACCAAATTTATTTTTTGATCTTGATGCATTTTGAGAATTTCCCATTGAATTAAATTCATTTTTATGCATTAATTTGATCCAAACTTCAAAAAAATCATTTCTGCCTAACCCTAAAGAGTTGGACTTTGATTCTTTTTGCATTGAATTGTGTTTAGCATGTAGTTTGTGAGATTAAATGGCCATGATTTGATCTCTCATTTTCATTTTGTTTGATAATTTTCTTGTTTAGGAAGCCTAAAACCCTAGAAAACTTAGAAAAATCATAACTTGAATTTGGTTAAGAGTTGAGACCTCTCCTTTGGGCATTAAGTTAGTATAGGATTAGGGATCCTTTGAGTGCATTTTCAATTTTTTATAATGTTGTTTGCTTCTGATTTTGGTTTGTGTTTGATGTATTGTTCATAAACCCTAATTTGGGCTTCCATATGCATCCATCTTGCATTCTCTTGCATAACATGACTTGCCATGACATTCCATGCCTCCATTTGATTCATTGAACATCATAAGACATATTGAAAGCATGTTTGATCATTGCATCTTGCATTTGTCATGTTGTATGCCATGTGCATTCCATAACTTTTCATGTATGTTCATGTGCCTTAACTTGCTTCATTTGCATCCATGAACTTGTATGATCATCCACATGTTTTGTTTCTGGTTTGTAGCATCTCATAGCATCATTAACATCATGTATGTGCTTCTGGTTTGGTTTTTCATCATATCATTTCACCTCATTTTGCATTGCATTTCATTTCCTTTTCTAACTTTTCAGGTGGTAAGTAACTTTGAGAAGTGAATTTGCCTTCACTTCTCATAACTTCTCTTCATCTCTTTTATGCATCCTTGCTGCATTTTTGTATGTGTTTGAGTTTGAGCTTGCTCATTCTTCTTCTTCCCACTTTCTTTCTTCAAGTGACTTGACTTCTTGAATGAAGCAAGTTACTTTGCTTCTCCTGATCCTTTCATCTGCTTCCTGGTGGTTCCATTGAAGACTTCTCTTGTAAACCTCACAAACTTTAGGAACAACCAAGCATGACAATGATTAGGGTCTTGATTAGTCTCCCCCCTTTAGTTTTACCTTTGTGTCTCTTTGAGTCTTCTCTTCTCACCTCATAATCAAGGACTAAACCCTAAAGGCTTTAAGGCTTTGTGATTAAGCTTATGTCTGCATCCTTCTATTAGGATGGAGTGTATAACTTTAATCCTAAGTGTTAAACCCTTAATGTGTTTAAATCTCTTAATCAATTCACTTAATAATCATCAAGACATCACACTTGTAACTTGGGCCTTGCATTAGGGTTCTAATTCTTCCTTAATTGGTTAAGAAGGACTAACCCTAGTGTTAATGGACAAGTCCCCCTCAAGTTGTCTTACAAATCATAAAATCCACTTCATCATCATACCATTAAATAAAATCCACCTAATCAAAGGCTTGTTTTGTCATGAGTTTAATCCCTAATCATGGATTAAGTTGAGGAGCTTTCCTCAGCCTAAACACTCTCATCTATTATCCTTCTATTAGGATGGTGTAATGAGTCTGTTTAATCCATGATTATGGCTTAATCTCATTACTTAACACTAAACAAAAACACCAAAAACATCTAAATAATCACAAGTAGGTTAATGATCTTAATCCTACATCAAAGGTGATTAAGTGTGAGAAACTGACTTCACACTTAAGGTATTCTCATTACCCCTGATCAGAGGGAAGATGTGATGAGTTTACTAACCCATTGGTTTAGGCTTAAGCTCATTAACTTATGACAAACTTTCAAAAGCAATAAAAGACTGAAAACTCAAAAACAAACAATAATCGTCTCCTCCGGGATTCTTTTCTCATCATACTCACTCACAAGCGAGAACTTGCTTCTTCTGTCTAATGCAAGACAGTTTGCACCTGAGCCAGACAGGTCATACACTTGAGCATAGACAAGTAAGCAGTTCACCAGTCAATTCATCTTTCAGTCTC
This sequence comes from Lathyrus aphaca, assembly GCA_963966055.1. Classification (NCBI taxonomy): domain Eukaryota; kingdom Viridiplantae; phylum Streptophyta; class Magnoliopsida; order Fabales; family Fabaceae; genus Lathyrus; species Lathyrus aphaca. Next base: position 172,762,727 of record OZ014523.1, read on the forward strand.
TTTGGGTCGAACTACGGTGTTCTGACTTCCTCATTGCACGAGAGGATACGTAGGCATAACTTAACAGTTATCGAACAAAAGTCTCTGTATATTCCCCCTCTTTCTAGCCTCATTCTTTTAAGCCTCATGATCTTGAGCTTTTCATTCTTTGTTCTTACACTGACACATCATTTATACACTTCACACTTCTTCTACACTGACACCTGTGCATTCTTTTCCAGCCATTTTATACACAAATCACACTGACACTACCCCTTTAAAACACAAATCTTTTAAGCGTGGATCCCGTCGAGTACGACGGACAATCTGGGTGCTAATACCTTCCCAGGTTGTAACCAACCCCCTTTCTCAGTCTCTCTGGTTCGCAACCGTCTTATCCATCTCTTTCTAGGTCTATGCAGCATTGCCTTTCCTCCGGGATAAAAATGCCTAGCTGGCGACTCTATTCATCTCCAGTGAGTTCACGGCTGTGTGTTCTCATTGTCCCTCTCGCCGACCGTTCGCGTCTGTACCTTTATTTGGGCCGGTCCCACTTATCGGGAGCGACAGCTTGGTGACTCTGCTGGGGACCCTTATACTGCAACCAGGGCTTCTGGTTCCTTTTGTGGGTTCCTCCTAGCGCTTGTTTGATTTGTGTTTACTGGGGTGTTATGTGTTATTTGTGTTTGTATATTTGTATTTATTTTTGCCTTATGTACAGTTGTTTTACTTCTTTCTGTATAGCTTTGCATTATATCATATTGTCATACTGTGCTGGCTGGATCTGTTTGTTTGCTTTGGTGGGTGGGTGTTCTATTGAGAGTTAAGGTCCTACACCTGGGACCTGAGTGACACCTAGGCTAGAGTGGTTCATATTATTTCCCATTCCATCTCGGTCTGGTGCGGGAATATGAAACACGGTTCAGATATGGGTTTCTTCTTGAGAACTCTGTGTTGCAGATTTCCTGCAATGCTAGGGCTATCTGGGAAGCCTGCTAAGTCTGGATGACCTTTAGTTTTGACCTTCAGAAACTGAGGTGAATTAGAGGAGGAACTTTTATGGTTATTGTAAACACTGTACCTCCGGGTTAGAAATGTTTACACTTCTCATAACTGATCCAAGTCTGAGGATCCTTGTTTTAGAACACCACCTGTGAGGGGGTTGGGCTGTTTACAGGTTTGCAGGTACCCCTTGCCTCAGCATACCCTGTTACTTTGATTTGATTAAGGATACTCCATGTTGGAACAGTTCTTGTTATTCTAAACCCTGGACATGTGACTCTTTATTTGAGTCCCCCACCTTGGTTACTGGACCTATAGACCTCCATCTGGATTTCTTGAACATATCTGGACTTATATCAGAACACTTGAGCAGATCCAGCTCAGTCACAAACCCTTGCATATCATTTGCATACATCCTCATTGCATCATTTTGACATTTGTTTATTTGTTTTTCAGGGTATCCATATTACATTTGTCTTGGTTTTGACCCCATCATCAGTATTGACCTATCTTCATCAGCATCTGCTTCAGCTATCAGCTATCAGCTACCTGTTTCAGTCACCTGCACCAGCCAATCAGTGGCCCATTCTTCAGTGTTATCATCAGCACCTGTCTCCACTCATCCTCAGCATCATGGCACCTAAAAAGAGTAACATCACCTACCACTTCTTCCAGCCAGAGCTAGCTGACATCAGGAGGATTCAGACCCTGATCACTCCAGACCATATACCACTGTTCAGGGAACACTATGGAGATATACTTGATGTGGTTATGGATTTGGACCCTTCACAGAGAAGCCTGATCCACACCTGTCTTCAGTTTTATGATCCCCCACTGAGGTGTTTCACTTTTCAGGACTTTCAGTTGGGCCCTCTATTGGAAGAATACTCATCATTGGTAGGTATACCTATCAGGGGTGGAATCCCTTTCAACCCTGAGATGGTCTCTCCTGGTAATGAAGAAATAGCAAAGGCTTTGCATCTGGAACCAGTTCTGATTGAGCAGCATATGACTTCTAAGGCTGGAATCCCTGGTTTCCATCTGGGTTTCTTGATCTCTCAAGCTACCCTGAAAGCTTCTCTAGGAGAGTGGAAAGCAGTCTGTGCTTTGTTGGCCCGGAGCATATATGGGATCATATTATTTGCAGATGAGCCTCGATTCATTAGCAAAAATGTCATCCATCTTTTCATCCTAAGGAACCCAGTGCCCACTTTATTGGGGGATCTTTACTATTCAGTGCATCAGAGGAATGAAAAGCAGAGGGGAAGATTAGTGAGGTGTTGTGCTCCTTTGTTCCATACTTGGCTTCTCGGGCATTTACCCAAGACAGATGCATTTTTGAACCCTCATCAGCAGAGAAACTGGGCTAGAAGACTCAAAGCTCTGTCATCAGTTGATATTAGGTGGTGCACTCAAAGCACAAAGGGCAGGGATATCATCACTAGTTGTGGGCATTTCCCTAATGTACCCCTGATAGGAGTTAAGGGTAGCATTAATTACAATCCTCTGCTGCTCAAAAGGCAACTGGGCTATGCACTGGTCCACACTCCTAGGGCACAAGACTTGGTTGAAACTCTTTATTGTGAGAACAAGCCTAATCTGGCTATTGTTAGGCAGGCAGCCTGGGCCTGGGACAATGTTCAAACCAAGGGGGTAACCATTCTGGGGAAGTGCAACAATGTAGCATCAGCACAGTACCAGGAGTGGTCCCATGCCAGGGCTCAATTCTCTGGAATGCCCTTTACCATGGAGGATATGCCTGGATCATCATCAGCACCACCTCCTGCCACTGTCAGTTTGGAGGAGTTTGAGGGTTTGAAAGAGAGGAATGAGAAGTTAACTCAGGCTTTGCAGAAGACCCTCCGGGAGAGGAGTGATGGTAGGATGGACATTGAGAGGCTAGAGAAGCTGAGAGTGGAGCATCTGGCTAAAATTGAGAAGTCTGAGGATTATATCAAGAAGTCTCGGGCTGGAGAACAAATTCTGAAGAATGCATGCAAGGAAGCCCAGTTCCAGAAGGCCAGGACAGACTTGTATCTGAAGGAGAGTCAAGCTAGGTGGGTCAGGATCACCGAAGCTCGTACTCTAGAGGATAAGAGGGTCCAAGACAAGATAGAGCAGCTGGAAGCTAGTGCCAAAGAGCAGCAAGAAGCCCTGGCAGCAGCCCAGAGGGAGATATCAGAGCTGAAGATCAAAGCTGGAGTGAAGAGGTCCAAGGACCAAGGTCAACACAAGAAGCTAACTGCAGCTGTTACTACCCGGAATCTCCTCATCAGGAATCTCACGGAGCGTCCAGCTGATCCTGTGACCGAAGCACTTCTCAAGGAAGTTCGGGAGGATGAGTTTGGTCTTGGTGTTTGACCATTTGCTTGTTGTTGCTTTCATTCCATGTACTTTTATTTTCTTTTCTTATTTTGACCCCTCAGAGGGTTTGTATTTGTAAACAAACTATGTACCATTTGCCTTTTGTAATATATGTATTAGTTTGTTCCATCCGAGTTTACTTCAAAAGCAACATCAACAGCATCTTCAAGGGTCTGGAAGGGTCAAAACTGAATGCCAAGCCGGATACCTTGAAAACAAATAAGCATACTGCATTGCATGCTAACCCTTTGTTTGTTTTGTAGGTTTTTTGTTTTATTGTTACTAACTCTGTTGTGATGTTCAGGAACTATTGCTCGACGCCGGGTATTTCCCCTCAACCGTCCGCACCGTTATCCAACCCGTAACAACCTTCCGGGCATACAAATGGATCAGGTACAGCAGGACCTTGCAGAGGTCAGAAATCAAATGGCAAACAAAAGATTAGAAATGAGAACGCAGATGACGCAGTTTATGGAAGTGATGAACAACATGGCTCAGAGCCAGGAAAGATTGAGAGCCATGGTGGAAAGGCAAAATCAAGAAGATCCACATATAGGGACTGCTGGCACAAGCAACAACGAGAGGGTCCAACCCCATGTCAATCCCCCAGTCTTTGGACCCCACCTCCATCCAGAGGTCAACATCCCTGCAAATGTTCAAGGGACTGCCACTGCAGGCAGGGTACTGCAAGAAGACCCCCAAGAGGATCAATTCACAGTAATGGGTGCTGGGGAGGAAGCTTATGACACAAGGCTGGATGAGATAGCTGAGAAGTTGAGATCCTTAGATTCTCAAAACTCTTTGGGCTTCGATGTTATGGACATGGGCTTGGTAGACGGGGTCAGGATTCCCCATAAGTTCAAGCCTCCTTGTTTTGAAAAATACAACGGGACTTCATGCCCCCGGACTCATTTACAATCATTTCTGGGGAGATTGAAGGCCTATACTATGGACGAGAAGCTCTGGATGTTTTATTTCGAGGATAGCTTAACTGGAGCGTCAAGGGAATGGTACTCTCATCTGACGAGAGCAACTATCAGGTGTTGGAAGGACCTGGCAGAGGCTTTTATCAGACAGTATCAGTACAATTTAGATATGGCACCCAACAGGACCCTCCTAATGGGAATGTCACAGTCGTCAAGGGAAAGTTTCCGAGAATATGCCTAGAGATGGAGGCAATTGGCTGCTGCTGTTCAGCCACCTATGTCTGAGAGGGAAATGGCAGATATGTTTATGAACACCCTTCAGGGAACATACATTGACAGGCTGGCTGCTTTCTCTTCTACTAGCTTTGCAAATGTTGTCATAGCTGGGGAAAGAATCGAGAGCCTGTTAAAAATGGGCAAAATTTCTGACAATGGTGCCAGCTCGTCCAGCAATACAAGGAAGCCTTTTGCAGGCCCAAGAAGAACTGGCGAGACCAATGCCATCCACACCAACAGGGGCCGACCCCAATATGTTCACAGGTCCGTGGCAGCAGTCACCATTCCCGCTCCAGCTCATCCACAACCAGCTTATCAACCTCCGCAACAAAACTATCAACAACAACCTCAGTACCATCAACAAGCTCAGTATCCTCCGAGAAATTACAACAACACCAACAACAACAATCAGCAAAGGCCATTCCAACCGAGGCCTTCTCAAGCCAACAGGGTAATCGATCTGATCCCTATGCCATATGCTACATTGCTGCCACAACTCCTGAAACTCAACCTGGTTGAGCTAAGGACGTTGGCACCTCCAGATCCTAATAGTCTACCCAGAAATTATGACTCCAACGCCAGATGTGCTTTTCACTCAAATGCACCTGGCCACAGTACAGAAAAGTGCAGAGCCTTGCATATGAAGGTACAAGACCTGGTAGACTCTAAGGCCCTGAATTTTGCACCACCACCCAATGTTAACAAAAACCCTATGCCACACCACGGAGGTCCCAGAATCAACGCTATTGAAGAAGACAAGCCGTCTTATTTAATAACCAGTGTGGGTCAGATTCGGACACCGTTGGTAGAAATTAAGGCTCAACTCCTCGAATGTCAAATGTTCCCGGGGTGTGAGTTAGGGTGTGCTTACTGCAATATTTCAGTAAATGGGTGCGATAACTTGAGGAATGGCATAGATGGTCTCACTCAGAGTGGCCAACTTCAAATCACCACATCATTTCCTACAAATCCAGCAATCTCATCAGCAACAATGCTAGTATCTCCTACAACTGCAACAACCATTGTTCCCGACAATTCTTCGGCTTCATCAACAAATGCTTCATCTGTCATCTCAACTGACCAGATATCAACAAATATTCCTGCTACAACTTCAGCACCACTTTATTTTGAAACTCCTACAACAACAACACCCATCCTTCCGACAATGTCTCCTACAACATCAGCAACAAACAATGAAGATGTCTCAACCGTTACCATCTATTACGATCCTGAAAACAATTCTGCCTACAACTCACAGAGTGCTGCTCCCATCAGAGCACCAGTCACGATATACTACGATCCACAGACTATCACAATTCCTTCCGCAGCTGCAATCAGTCCAGTCACTATCACGGTGCCTGGGCCAATACCTTATGAAAGCAGTAATGCCATCCCCTGGCATTACGGCTCTGACCTGTACTGCGAGGGAAAAAAATCACTTTTGAATCATCAACCCCTGCACCACAAATAGACAATGTGGGAGGAGGCGGAGGCTTCACTCGAAGCGGACGTCTCTTTGCTCCACAAATTCAGAGACCCACTGCCGAAGCAGAAGCTGCTGCCAAGGCAAAAGGGAAAAGCTTGGTGCAGGAGGAGCAGGTTGTTAAAGAAGCTGTGAAAACGCCCTTTGACCAGGAAGTTGATGAGTTCATGCGAATCATCAAGAAAAGTGATTACAAAATAGTGGATCAGCTTCACCAGACGCCTTCCAAGATCTCAATTCTATCATTGCTTATGTGCTCCGAAGCTCATCGGAATGCACTACTCAAAGTCTTGCACGCAGCTTATGTGCCTGAAGAGATCACTGTCAATCAGTTGGAAGCTGTGGTTGGAAATGTTAATGCTAGTCATGGACTAGGTTTCACCAACACTGATTTGACTACGGAAGGCCGCAACCATAACAAGGCTCTGCACATAACCATGGAATGTAAAGGTGCAGTCCTTTCCCATGTGCTGGTAGACACGGGGTCATCCCTCAACGTCCTACCTAAAAAAGCCCTTGTGAAGCTAGAATATGACGGATTGGCGTTAAGACCCAGCAACCTGGTGGTGAGAGCCTTTGATGGTTCTAAAAGATCGGTTCTGGGAGAGATTGAGTTGCCCATAACGATTGGCCCGCAAACTTTCAAAACGACCTTCTACGTGATGGATATACAGCCTGCCTACAACTGTCTATTGGGTAGGCCATGGATTCACGCCGCTGGCGCCGTGACCTCAACCCTTCACCAGAAGTTAAAATTCGAGTGGGAGGGTCAAGTCGTTACAATCTGTGGAGAGGAGGATATTTTTGTCAGCCACCTGGCTACCTATAAATACATTGAGATGGACGGGGAGATCCATGAAACAATGAGCCAAGGTTTCGAAGCCTTGAACGTAAATGAAACATCTGCTGTACCTGGAACCTCAATAACATCGTACCAACAAGCCCGGAAGGTTGTTGAAGAAGGAAGTGCCCAAGGCTGGGGCAAACTGTTGCCGGTGGAGAAGAAAGAGGATAGATTTGGGTTGGGTTACAAACCAACTCAACAAGATCAAGTAGAGGCTGCAAAAGAGCCCAACTTTGTTAGTGGGGGGATGCTCACCCCCGATGCTGTCAACAATTTGGAAGACGAGCTGGAAGAAGAATGCAACCTGGAAAGCTGGATTCGTCCAAAGGTCCCGGGGAGCAGTATCTCGAACTGGTCTTCCCAGGAAATTATAAGAGTTACTCATGCAGAGTAATTATTATTTCCTGTATTTTTATAGCATGCATCAAAGTCTTGCATCTTGCCCAAGATGACAAGACTCATTTTGTAATCGGGCCATCTGTACTTTTTGTGCAACAAGATTAATCAATGAAATATCAGACATCTTTTTGCAAATGAGTCTTTTCTCTTTTCCGTTCACTGTTTTTCCATTTTTCTTTTTGTACAAAAAAATAAATGGCAGTGTTTTCAAAATGACAACTTTATTTCACTTTTCTAAACAAGATTAAAATCAATCACTAAAATGAACAAACTGAACCCTTGCAGAGTGTGCCTTCCAGACAGCACCGACAACAGCACGGCTATGACTTCGTATGACTTTGACAATCCAATCAATCAAGATGATGAAGGGGTTGAAGAAGAATATGAGCTTCCTGAAGAGCTAGCCAGGTTGTTAAGACAAGAGGAAAAGGTTATTACTCCTCACCAGGAGGAGGTTGAAACGATCAATCTTGGTACAGATGAAGACGTGAAAGAAGTTAAAATCGGGGCCTGCTTACAAGACTCAGTGAAGAGACAACTGGTTGACCTGCTTCGAGAGTATGTGGACGTGTTCGCTTGGTCTTATCAAGATATGCCAGGGTTGGATACCGACATTGTTGTGCACAAGCTGCCTTTGAGAGAAGAATGCCCGCCGGTTAAACAGAAGCTGCGCCGTACTCGCCCGGACATGGCTATGAAAATCAAGGAAGAGGTACAAAAGCAATGGGGCGCCGGTTTCCTTGCCGTAACTAGCTATCCACCGTGGGTTGCTAACATAGTACCTGTGCCTAAGAAAGACGGCAAAGTAAGAATGTGTGTTGACTACCGGGATCTGAACAGAGCCAGCCCGAAAGATGATTTCCCTTTACCTCACATTGATGTATTGGTAGATAATACGGCTCAGTTCTCGGTATTCTCCTTCATGGATGGATTTTCAGGGTACAATCTGATTAAAATGTCACCTGAAGACATGGAGAAGACAACCTTCATCACACCCTGGGGAACGTTCTGCTACAAGGTAATGCCATTTGGGCTAAAGAATGCTGGTGCAACATATCAACGGGCTATGGTAACATTATTCCACGATATGATCCATAAAGAAATCGAATGTTATGTGGATGACATGATTGCCAAGTCCCTTACTGAAGAAGACCACCTGGTAAATCTGCTGAAGTTGTTCAAGCGTCTGAGAAAGTACCAACTGAAGTTGAACCCCAACAAATGCACATTCGGGGTGCGATCCGGTAAGCTGCTGGGATTTATTGTAAGTGAGAAAGGGATTGAGGTTGACCCTGATAAAGTCAAAGCTATTCAAGAAATGCCTGCACCAAAGACAGAAAAGGAAGTTCGAGGGTTCTTAGGTCGATTGAACTACATCTCACGGTTCATATCTCACCTTACAGCAACCTGTGAACCCTTGTTCAAATTACTAAGGAAAGAGCAAACGGTCAGGTGGAACGAAGACTGCCAGAAGGCATTTGACAAGATCAAGGAGTACTTGCAAGAGCCTCCAATCCTTATGCCTCCAGTTGAAGGAAGACCTCTGATAATGTACCTGACAGTATTAGAAGAGTCAATGGGGTGTGTGCTGGGCCAGCATGACGAGTCTGGTCGAAAAGAGTATGCAATATACTACCTAAGCAAAAATTTTACCGACTGTGAACAACGTTATTCACTGCTCGAGAAAACTTGTTGTGCTTTAGCGTGGGCTGCTCGCCGACTAAGGCAGTATATGTTGACCCACACCACTCTATTGATCTCAAAGATGGACCCAGTTAAGTACATATTTGAGAAGCCAGCACTTACCGGACGGGTTGCAAGATGGCAAATGATTCTCACAGAGTATGACATTCAGTACACATCTCAGAAAGCCATCAAGGGCAGTGTGTTGTCTGAATATCTTGCTGAGCAACCCATTGATGATTACCAGCCTATGAGATTTGACTTCCCTGATGAAGACATCATGTTCGTAAAAGCAAAAGATCATGAAGAGCCTATTCACACTGAAGGGCCTGACCCGGAAGAAGAATGGACTATGATGTTTGATGGGGCTGTTAACATGAATGGTCGTGGTGTTGGTGCAGTACTCATTACACCTAAGGGATTTCACATGCCTTTCTCGGAAAAACTTACCTTTAACTGCACTAACAACGAAGCTGAATACGAAGCTTGCATTATGGGTCTTGAGGAAGCCATTGACCTCAGGATCAAGACATTGACCGTATTCGGAGATTCAGCTCTGGTGATCAATCAAACCAATGGCAAATGGTACACCCACCAGGATCATCTGATACCTTACAGGGATTATACAAGGAGGTTATTGACTTTCTTTACAACAGTCAAGCTTGAGTATATCCCTCGGGACGAGAATCAGTTTGCAGATGCTCTGGCTACCATTTCGTCCATGATCAAAGTTCAAGCTACCAACTTTGTACCTCAGATTTCAGTGTCCAGACTTGACAGACCAGCATATGTATTTGCAGCAGACATTGTCAAAGATGATAAGCCTTGGTTCCACGACATTAAGTGCTTCTTGGAGGATCAAACATACCCACCTGGGGCATCATACAATGATAAGAAAACTTTGAGAAGGCTTGCTGGAAGTTTCTTTCTGAACACTGATGGTTCCCTGTACAAGAGAAACTTTGATATGGTACTCCTCAGATGCGTTGATAAGACAGAAGCGGACTTGTTGATGCACGAAGTGCATGAAGGATCCTTTGGTACCCATGCTGGAGGGCATGCCATGGCTAAGAAGTTGTTGAGATCAGGCTATTACTGGATCACAATGGATGCCGACTGTTGTGCCTACGCCAGAAAATGCCATAAATGCCAGATTTATGCGGATAAGGTGCATGTGCCTCCCAATCCTTTGAATGTGATGTCTTCACCCTGGCCCTTTGTTATGTGGGGTATTGACATGATTGGAAAGATTGAGCCAACTGCTTCGAATGGCCACAGATTCATCCTGGTTGCCATTGACTATTTCACCAAGTGGGTCGAAGCAGCATCCTATGCAAATGTTACAAGGCAAGTGGTAGCCAGATTTCTTAAGAGAGATATCATCTGTCGATACGGAGTTCCTGAGAGAATCATTACTGATAATGGTTCCAACTTGAACAACAAAATGATGGCAGAGCTGTGCCGGGACTTCAAGATTCAACATCACAATTCTTCTCCTTACAGGCCAAAGATGAATGGCGCTGTTGAGGCGACAAATAAAAATATCAAGAAGATTGTGCAGAAGATGGTAGTCACTTACAAGGACTGGCATGAAATGCTACCGTTTGCCTTGCATGGGTACCGCACGTCAATCAGAACGTCCACTGGGGCAACACCCTATCAGCTTGTGTATGGTATGGAAGCAGTCCTACCTGTTGAAGTTGAATTACCCTCCCTACGGGTATTGATGGATGTTAAGCTGAACGAAGCAGAATGGGTCAGGGCCCGATACGAACAACTGAGTCTGATTGAAGAGAAAAGATTGGCTGCAATCTGTCATGGGCAGTTATATCAGAAAAGAATGAAGAAAGCCTTTGATCAGAAAGTCAGGCACCGAGAGTACCAAGTAGGAGATCTTGTGCTGAAGAGAATCCTCCCTCCTCATACAGACCACAGGGGCAAGTGGACTCCGAATTATGAAGCACTGATGCTCAGCACCATGGATGGTGAAGACTTCCCGTCCCCTGTGAATTCAGATGCAGTTAAAAAATACTTCGCATAAAAATGACCCGCGGGACACAAAAACAGAATGTAAGTCCAGGCAAAAACAGGGCATCCCGGCGAGTCAGAAACAGAATAAAAGACTCGGGCAAAAATAAGGGAAAAAATAAAAATATACACCCGCTGAGTTGAAAAGCCACAATTGGACAGCTCAGGCAAAAATGGGTATCCCGATGGATTGAAAACCCGAAAGGGCGATCCATGCAAAACAAGGGAATAAGCGAACAACTGCATTCTGAATTCGTCTGTATCGTTTACAACTTGGTAAGCTTCGAAAGGATCAAGCTTCAATCATAATCAACATTCCTCTGAAAGCAATATGAGAAGAACGTCAAAAGTCATACGAGTCATAGTGAAAGAGGAAGCTCCTTAAAGCGTCGTCAACATTGCCAGCATTTTGTTTCTCAATTTGTAACAATCTCCTCATTCCAGGGGATATGTTTCTTTGACTGTATCTCGCCGATTCAGGGCTTATGGATTAATAAAATCAGATTTTCAGTCATGTCTCGTCTTGTACATTTTATTTGCAAAAATGTCTGATGTCTAAAAGAAAAACTGATTGCATAGAATACAGATGTTTATCTTCAAATAAAACGTGCTTGCAGGAAATATACTTACTCTCAGAAGTATCTAAACTCCTATGACGGAATCCAGTAAAGGATACCTCGGGATTACTTGTGTGTTTCTCTGTCTTTTCAGGATTGCAGAAATCCAGAACGCAACTTGGGGCATGTAAGCTTCATCCCAGCAAGCTGGCAAATCAACACTCAATTTTAGCACCCGATGTGCTCTCTCCCCAGCTGAGTTGCCTCTCATGACTTCCCCCAGCTGAGCTGCCACTTACTACTGCTCCCAGCCGAGTTGCCATTTCATCCTCAGCCAAAATACAAAAGCCAAGGAGCTCTCCCCACAGAGTTGCAGCCTCTATCCAGAAGAGCAACGCACGAAGGAATCACAACAGAGTGACTAAAGCTACTACAAACCCCAGCTGGGTCTCTCATTTATTGGAATAGGTCTACCAGTGACCCCTTTCCCCAAGCAGATACATCTCACCAGATCTACCAATGATCTCACCCCCAGCTGGGATGTCCATTTCAAGCAAATTGGCCGGAGATCTTCCCAGCAACGGGATCCGAGTCCCGGATTGGTCTTCGCATAATCATAGCATTCGCATCATATTCACCCACAGAGCGTAGCATTCCGTCTAATACGGAGCATTACGGCAAAAATCAAACATATAGCATATTCATAAGCCATGTTTTGAACCAGCACTTGTGAATAATGACAATCCATCATTATACAGAATAGTTCCCCCATATCCCCAGCGGAAGTTCCCCAGCAAAAGCAGTTGCCTCACATTCACAAACACCAGTATATACTCTCTTTGGCACCCGTCCGTGTCGATACTCCCCGATAAAGTCACCCGAACACCCTGTGCAAACAATAACATTCGTATTACAGATATTTCTTTTTGACACCCATCTGTGTTATAACCCAGCAAAAAGCCAAAGACGTCCTCTTTGCACTCACATATACTTACATATATAATACTTTGACACCCGTCCGTGTCATATCCCCAGCGCAGTCACCTACACTTTGTATATCAAATACTTGTTCATACTACACTCTTCTCCTTTCTGACACTCGTCCAGCAGTTAAATACTCATCTATATACCAATCACTTTTATACAGATACTCGTCCGTATCTTATATATACCACTCAAATCCCCTCAGAGCATGCGTCAAGTATTTGTTTCTACATGATACTCGTCCGTATCATAGTCTTAAGGATGCTCGTCCGCATCTTTAATCCATACACTGTGTCAAACACCTTTGTCTTCTTGAATATAGATACTCGCCTGTGTCTACTATTCCCCAGAAGAATCCTCTCAGATTCAACACTCGTCCGTGTTCCTTGTTAACCAGTTGATACTCGTCCGTATCATCATCTCTGAACACGTGTCAGTATTTGTTTCTACCCGATACTCGTCCGTATCGCAGTCTTAAGGATGCTCGTCCGCATCTTTAATCTATACACAAATATCTAAACACTTATACCTTTTGTTTCTTGGATGTAAACACTCGTCCGTGTTTACTATTCCCCGGTAGTTTGCCAACAAAGCAAATTTTCTTTTTTATCTGACACGCGTCCTGTGTTATGATAAACCCTGAGAGCAGCCGTACCCTGCTAGGTGGTCGTCCTCCACCTCTTTATGGTCGTCCTCCATCAAGCTCATCCGATGGCCGTCCCCATCGTTGATTTTTAGCAGCCGTCCCCTGCTAGGTGGTCGTCCTCCACCTCTTGATGGTCGTCCTCCATCAAGCTCATCCGATGACCGTCCCCATCGTTGATTTTTAGCAGTCGTCCCCTGCTAGGTGGTCGTCCTCCACCTTTTGATGATCGTCCTTCATCATTTTATCCAATGGCCGTCCCCATTGTTGATTTTGGTTATCTGACATTCGTCATATGTCATGACAAACCTTGAGAGCAGCCGTCCCCTGCTAGGTGGTCGTCCTCCACCTCTTGATGGTCGTCCTCCATCATGCTCGTCTGATGGCCGTCCCCATCGTAGACCTTTTATCCGGCATTCGTCCTATGTCGTGATATTTTCGGCAGCCGTACCCTGCCAGGTGGTCGTCCTCCACCTTTGATGGCCGTCCCCATCATATTTCTTTTATTCCCAACAGAGCAGCCGTCCCCTGCTAGGTGATCGTCCTTCACCTTTGATGACCGTACCTCATCATCTGTTTATTTCATTTATTCTTTAACCCGATGGCCGTCCCCGTCGTGGTCCCTTTTCCAGTTTAGCCCGATGGCCGTCCCCATTGTTGGTTACTTTGCTTTATGAACTTGATGGCCGTCCCCGTCATGTTTCATTAATCCCCAGAGAATTTTACAACTTTATCTTGATGGCCGTCCCCATCATAATTCTTTTATCCCCAGCATGTCGGCCGTCCCCGTCATTGCCTTATTTTCCGCACTTTTTCAGCATGTCGGTCGTCCCCGTCGGTGCTCTTTACCCAGCAGTCGTCCTCTGCTCGACGGTCGTCCCCCGTCGCCCACACTTTACAATATACTTTATTTTCCTTTACAATTTATATCCCTTTTCTTCTTCATTCTGTGAGTGCAAATTTTGGACTGTCTTTGGTATTCAACCACAAGTTATCTTGTTTGCCTGTTAAGCCGTTGCTTACATCTTGCACAACTAACTCATGTTTGAATAGGGGCAGCTGTAAACACCCCAAATTTGCCCTCACCCATTTCACCATGGCTTGTGATCATTTCATATGCATAAACACAATCATGCCATCTCATATCACATTTTTGATCCACTGCATTGTTTCTAAGTCATCTACATCTAGGGTTTGTGATCTGAGCAATCCAAGAGCTTCCTGAGCCACTCCAAAGGTCAACAATCACTTCAAAGGGGTCCATGTGTGTTCAAGCATCATATTATATCTACTCAAAGTCAAGAATGCCAAAGAATCACAAGAACTGGGATTGGTATGGATGCAGAGCCAAGTTTGACTGCACAGTTGACCTAAAATTAGGGTTTTGGTTTCAGAGGCCATAACTCCAATTTTTTTGGTCATTCTTGTTTCCATTGGTCTCTATATGGTATAGGGAGTATGCATATCAATTTTCATGAAGAGATTCCATGGGGAAGTCATCTGATCAAGAGTTGACTTTCTGGACAAGTCAGTGTAAAATCAGGGCATCTGAGGCCCCCAATGACCCAACCAAGGGGTGATCTTCATCATTTTGAGTGTATATGATCTTTATTTGATCATAGAAGAAGGTTTAAGTTCACAAAATCCAAGAATTACAAGTTTTTGCAAAGTTGACTTTTTTGGGCATGGTTGACTTTTAATGAAATGTCATTTTATGCAACTTTTTCAACCCTTACTTTTTGATCCAAAAATGCTTCAAATGGAAAAACTTTGGTCATGAAAGTTGTAGATTAGATCTTTCCCTTTTCAAAAAGTACAAGAACATGACCTAATTCATTTTGGATCAAAAGTTATGGTGTGTCAAAGTTGGCAAAAATCACTAATTTTCAAAATATGCACCAAATGGAAAACTTGCAAAAACTTTGTACCAAGGCATTTATGACTTCTAATTCATGTCTAACCATTACACAAACATCACATGTGACCTAAAGTTCAGAATGGACCAAGAGTTTCTCATGTTTCATGGCTTGTAAAGGAAGATATTTCCATATGAACCAAAAGTGAGCAAGTTGCAAAACCATCATCACACTTCCATCCACTTGTTGCCTACAATGCTGAACCATTCTAGCCTCTCTCTCACACCATGCTGCGCAGCCCACATCACTTGTACTAGCCTAGAACTTGACCCATGCTTCTCTTACACAAAAGTTGACAATTTGCAAAAGTGGCCATACCAATCACAAAAGCACAAGTCACATCACCTGACCAATAGGATTTGTTTATGTAGATCAAATGCCAGCCATTTCACATAACAAGCAAGCCTGAAACACTTCATAGCAACACATTACCATTTTCACTCCCTCAAGCAAAACCCTTCGAAACTGATCACACAGCTCACAAACACAAAAACAAACTTCATAGATCAACTCAGCTCATCTTCCTGGTCACAAAGCATCCATCACCATAGCCTAAAACCTCCAGAATCCCAAATACGATTTCTCTCCCCCATTGAACAGAACCTGCTCAAACCTTCAAACCAGCTATCACAAACTCTTTCCAAATCTTGAAAGCTTCTCAGGAGGTCAAGTGGAGTAGATTGCAAGCTGGAAACTAGCCAGAAAGTGTCAGAGATCAAAGCTCCAGTTCAGGTGAGCTTCATGAACTTTTTTTCCAGAGCTTGCTTTTTAAGTTTCTAGATGGTAAAGCATGCCTCACTGATCACACTGAACTAAAAATTATTGAAAATGGTTGAGAAATGAAGTTGTATTGCTTGTCTGAAATTTTGGCAGTTTTTGTTCTTAGCTTCGATTCATGATTATGGCTGGAAATAAATGAGGTTTGAGGTCAGGGATGAGGTTAGGAGAGTGAAAGGAACAAATCTGGAGCTTTAGAGCTCCAGAAATGACCTAGGGAAGGATTTGGAAATTTTCAGGGGAGGAGGTCACCGGAGAAGACGACCGGAGTTTGTGTCCGGTGACCTGAGAGTCATTAATGTGTAATTAGGGTTAGGGCTTCAGGTTTGAATTTCAGGCGTTGGATGAGTTGACTAAGTCTTTTCCCGCGTGCATCCAATGGCTCAGATCATGTCATTAGTTTTAATTAGGTTTAATTTAATTAATTAATTGTGTTTAGCCAAGTTTGAATATAGACCACTAGATCTGGCGCGCAGTCAATGGTCTCATTTCCAGACTCAATCCCAGCCATCCATCCAGCATACTTCAGTTTATTTTAATTTTTGTTTCATTTTTTTCTCATTTAATTTGTACAATTTATTTAAAATAGTAAAAACCATTTAAAAATTATGAAACTTTTTGTCAAGAGTTTCATTAATTTTTAAAACACAAAAATATTTTTATTTTCATTTTTAGCATTAAAAAAGTATTTTTAAATATTTAAAAGTTTATTTTTAATTGATTAATGAAAATTAATTTATTAAAAATACTTTTAGGTATTTAAAAATCACCAAAAAATTCATGAAATGTTTTAAGACATTTAGAAACATTGTCCAACCTTCAAACCAAATTTATTTTTTGATCTTGATGCATTTTGAGAATTTCCCATTGAATTAAATTCATTTTTATGCATTAATTTGATCCAAACTTCAAAAAAATCATTTCTGCCTAACCCTAAAGAGTTGGACTTTGATTCTTTTTGCATTGCATTGTGTTTAGCATGTAGTTTGTGAGATTAAATGGCCATGATTTGATCTCTCATTTTCATTTTGTTTGATAATTTTCTTGTTTAGGAAGCCTAAAACCCTAGAAATCTTAGAAAAATCATAACTTGAATTTGGTTAAGAGTTGAGACCTCTCCTTTGGGCATTACGTTAGTATAGGATTAGGGATCCTTTGAGTGCATTTTCAATTTTTTATAATGTTGTTTGCTTCTGATTTTGGTTTGTGTTTGATGTATTGTTCATAAACCCTAATTTGGGCTTCCATATGCATCCATCTTGCATTCTCTTGCATAACATGACTTGCCATGACATTCCATGCCTCCATTTGATTCATTGAACATCATAAGACATATTGAAAGCATGTTTGATCATTGCATCTTGCATTTGTCATGTTGTATGCCATGTGCATTCCATAACTTTTCATGTATGTTCATGTGCCTTAACTTGCTTCATTTGCATCCATGAACTTGTATGATCATCCACATGTTTTGTTTCTGGTTTGTAGCATCTCATAGCATCATTAACATCATGCATGTGCTTCTGGTTTGGTTTTTCATCATATCATTTCACCTCATTTTGCATTGCATTTCATTTCCTTTTCTAACTTTTCAGGTGGTAAGTAACTTTGAGAAGTGAATTTGCCTTCACTTCTCATAACTTCTCTTCATCTCTTTTATGCATCCTTGCTGCATTTTTGTATGTGTTTGAGTTTGAGCTTGCTCATTCTTCTTCTTCCCACTTTCTTTCTTCAAGTTACTTGACTTCTTGAATGAAGCAAGTTACTTTGCTTCTCCTGATCCTTTCATCTGCTTCCTGGTGGTTCCATTGAAGACTTCTCTTGTAAACCTCACAAACTTTAGGAACAACCAAGCATGACAATGATTAGGGTCTTGATTAGTCTCCCCCCTTTAGTTTTGCCTTTGTGTCTCTTTGAGTCTTCTCTTCTCACCTCATAATCAAGGACTAAACCCTAAAGGCTTTAAGGCTTTGTGATTAAGCTTATGTCTGCACCCTTCTATTAGGATGGAGTGTATAACTTTAATCCTAAGTGTTAAACCCTTAATGTGTTTAAATCTCTTAATCAATTCACTTAATAATCATCAAGACATCACACTTGTAACTTGGGCCTTGCATTAGGGTTCTAATTCTTCCTTAATTGGTTAAGAAGGACTAACCCTAGTGTTAATGGACAAGTCCCCCTCAAGTTGTCTTACAAATCATAAAATCCACTTCATCATCATACCATTAAATAAAATCCACCAAATCAAAGGCTTGTTTTGTCATGAGTTTAATCCCTAATCATGGATTAAGTTGAGGAGCTTTCCTCAGCCTAAACACTCTCATCTATTATCCTTCTATTAGGATGGTGTAATGAGTCTGTTTAATCCCTGATTATGGCTTAATCTCATTACTTAACACTAAACAAAAACACCAAAAACATCTAAATAATCACAAGTAGGTTAATGATCTTAATCCTACATCAAAGGTGATTAAGTGTGAGAAACTAACTTCACACTTAAGGTATTCTCATTACCCCTGATCAGAGGGAAGATGTGATGAGTTTACTAACCCATTGGTTTAGGCTTAAGCTCATTAACTTATGACAAACTTTCAAAAGCAATAAAAGACTGAAAACTCAAAAACAAACAATAATCGTCTCCTCCGGGATTCTTTTCTCATCATACTCACTCACAAGCGAGAACTTGCTTCTTCTGTCTAATGCAAGACAGTTTGCACCTGAGCCAGACAGGTCATACACTTGAGCATAGACAAGTAAGCAGTTCACCAGTCAATTCATCTTTCAGTCTCTTTGGGTCGAACTACGGTGTTCTGACTTCCTCATTGCACGAGAGGATACGTAGGCATAACTTAACAGTTATCGAACAAAAGTCTCTGTATATTCCCCCTCTTTCTAGCCTCATTCTTTTAAGCCTCATGATCTTGAGCTTTTCATTCTTTGTTCTTACACTGACACATCATTTATACACTTCACACTTCTTCTACACTGACACCTGTGCATTCTTTTCCAGCCATTTTATACACAAATCACACTGACACTACCCCTTTAAAACACAAATCTTTTAAGCGTGGATCCCGTCGAGTACGACGGACAATCTGGGTGCTAATACCTTCCCAGGTTGTAACCAACCCCCTTTCTCAGTCTCTCGCAACCGTCTTATCCATCTCTTTCTAGGTCTATGCAGCATTGCCTTTCCTCCGGGATAAAAATGCCTAGCTGGCGACTCTATTCATCTCCAGTGAGTTCACGGTTGTGTGTTCTCATTGTCCCTCTCGCCGACCGTTCGCGTCTGTACCTTTATTTGGGCCGGTCCCACTTATCGGGAGCGACACTTAGACAGAGCTTTTGATAAGCGCTGTCTAAGCCCCCTCCCCTAGACAGCACTTTTGCGAAAAGTGCTTTCTAAGCCCCCCCTTAGACAACGCTTTTTGTGTAAAGCGTTGTTTAAGGTATACGAAAATTTTTGAATAATTTTTTTGAAACCACTTTTTTTACCAGGTTTTTAAACCAGAATTTTGACCTGTTTTCAACCAATTTTTGGCAGACAAATATCACAAATTATATATCAATTTATGCACCAAAATTATAAATCCAAAATTGGCAATTCAAACCAATATATATATATATATATATATATATATATATATATATATATATATATATATATATATATATATATATATATATATATCAATTCAAACCATTTTGGCCTATTATAATTACAAGTCATTGCATTTTACTACAAATGTACATATTATAAGTACACATATCTAATCCATCCAAAGCATTGCTTCAAATATACATAGGTCCTAAAACAACACAAAGATTGTAATTCAATTAATAAACAATATTATAGAAATTACAACGTTACACATATTTAAATTCTCATCAATTAAAGTAAGAGTACAATATTATACCTCACATAACACCTAGCTCTATAATAAATTGACACCATTCCTCTTTGATTTCGTCCACTTGATCTTTTGTATAATATGCACACTTGAATTCATCAAAGTACTACATAATAATATAACATAGTTTTATTTAATTTCAACTATTTAATTATATGAGAGATATGTGTAAATATTAAAATAACTCATAAGTTAGAAATACATACATCGGTGGGAATCTTTAATCGGCCCAAAACAAGAGTTTCTCGCATAAACCTCAACATGAAATATCCACAATCTATTTGATTACATTGCTGAGGACACTACAGATGAAACGAAAATATGGATAAATCCTAAGTCTTATCAAGTATCATCACTAATATAATAAAAAATGTGATAATTAAAAATATACCGCCACTTTTATCCATGTAATGCAGTTGGCTCTTCTCTTTT
The DNA here is from genome assembly GCA_963966055.1 of Lathyrus aphaca. NCBI lineage: Eukaryota > Viridiplantae > Streptophyta > Magnoliopsida > Fabales > Fabaceae > Lathyrus > Lathyrus aphaca. The sequence goes on from OZ014523.1 coordinate 172,782,934, forward strand.
ATGTTTAGATATCTCGTTGGGCTCGAAAAGCTTGTAGGATGCTAATAAAATAAAAATGAAGTAATTAGAAAAATTCATATAAATTAATAAATACACACAAGAAAATTTAGAACATTCTCACTTACGTGTCAATTGGGTCCTTCATATCCGGGTATGTTGTCCAATCATTTCCTAACGAGTCAAGATAATAAACGATTTCTCTGATAGGATTGATTGCAAGCAACAACCAATGTCCACTGTATGATTAAAAAAATGTTAGATGTAAATTTTCTACACAACGTCAAAATACAAAATAATTATAATAGATGAATTTAGAATGAAATTCTAACCCGGTATTAAACGGTATAAAGAACAACTTCTCCACATCTTTGTTGGCCATGAGGATCCTAAGAACGTACTCCGTCACGGTATTCGGTCTACTTATGATTAAACTTAAGTTGACGGACGCGGGTGTTAAGAATCCAAATGTTAAGTCCAATCCATTGGGGCGCATCAATTTGTCATACAAAAACCTTAAATAAAAACATCATTAACATTAGACGCCTCATTTGAAACATAAAGTTAATAAGTTGTTCAATTAATATAACAAAGTATATCGGATTTACCTGATATATGTATTGACAACACTGACACCAATTTCTTCACGACCAAAAACTTGCATGAAGTCTTCATTACCAATCATTTGTTCGTAATCAAAGCCAAAAATACCTTCCTCCATATGCACAAGACGAACACCTCCGGTCGGTATATCTGTCATCTCTAGAAATTTCTGGAGGCACGTCCTATACTTGGTGGTAGGTTTTTTCTTAGCTACGGTCTTCTTAGCACCAGCTTTTTTTTGTTGTGTGGAAGCATTGCTAACCTCCTTTTTTTGTTGTGCAGAGACGTGCTAACCTCATTTTCTTTAAGCTACATATCATATAAATAGTTAGATGAAATTAAGAATTTAACAACTTCCATGCATATATGTCATATAATTGTATTGTACCTATTTTTTTGAAACCACTGACTCGGTATGCCGCGGAATAGCATTATCTTTTGATTTGGATCTTGTGGGGAGTCTATTTAACATAACCAAGTAAAAAATGTACGTAAAATGCCCGTAAAAACTTTGAATATACACATTAAGGTTAACAAAGGGTTTAGGCATACCTCATATCCTACGCTAATGAGGTTTGTCGGCCATGCAACAAACGAACCTACTGCTTCATCCACCGTTGTTGCATCCGAACCATCGTTAGGATATGGTAATGATGCATTCAGCTCAACTGCAATATCAACCGATACTTTCAAACATCCAGCAGGGAGCTCTGTGGTGTGAAGTAATACTCCGCTAATGTTATGCACTTTTCCCTTGCCAACCATCTGATAATATGGTGACGATAAATAGAGCTGACAATGGGAAATGCCCTAAAACCAATAATAAAATGAAATTGTTAATGTGTATATATGTCAAATACATAATTTAAGCAAATATTTCAATTTAAGACAATTATATGTAATTACCTCTGGAATGTTCGGCTTAAAGGTACAGTTGATACTATATTTGTCTGAAGCATCTCTGAAACATGATGAGGCGCTAGCCTCTCTTTCTCTCCTTAATGCATCAAGCTCATCTTGCATTGCTTCCAATTTTGCATGAAGCTCCCGATTACTAGGAGCCTTTCCTTTTTTAATACTTAGGGAGGTCGGAGTGACTCCAAATCCCTTACCCCTCACCTGACCAAAATACTCACGGACATCTAATGCCTAACTAAGTATGCTCCTAGTATCATCTGGAGGTAAAGACTGAGATAGCGCCTCCTGAAAATCAGATGAATACCGTATACTTGTCAAATATTTGTTTATAAAGTTTTTATTTAATTAAATAAAAAATGTTATACTTACATATTTTTCGTATATTTGTAAAAAATCTTCTTTAGGAACTCCAGATTTGCCCACACGGGCTTCCTTCCACAAAACATGTGCAGGAATAGATGTTTCAGAACTTTTCTCCTTCTGCAGCTACACATTAATTCATACAATATGATCAAATAAAACTAATATATGAAAAATATGTTATCGCAATTTATAAATACTTACCAGGGATTGTTCTATGCGTCCATATCCGACACGTCCTTTTCGGTACGGATATGCGGGACTTGATGCTCTTTCCCGATTTGTGGCACTTAGTCTTTTAAATTCAGGGTCCTGTCGTTTGGATTTGAAGGCTTCCCATTCTTCTGCTGATATCAAACTTTCATATTTTTTAGGAAGCTCCGTATCAACATAATTGTCATCTGCATCCTTAAGGAACTTGGATGATAAAAATGTTCTAAACCCTCGTAAAAGCTTTCCGGCCAAATTCATACAAAAACCTCTTATTTCTTCTTCGGTGTTAAAACACCGCTAAGAAAAACATACAGATTATGCGTTAGTACAGGTAATCGAAAAAACATAATTGATTCGCATAATTAAAGACATAATTATTTTACCTTTATCTCACTCCAAATTCTTTCTTTGGAGTCATTCAGATCTTTGTTTCTCCAATCATCACAAGTAATGGGAACTTCATTCCTTACTAGTGCACCGATGAAACTAGTTAAGGTGTTCCCATTAGGTTCTATAAGCTTCCCCTGATGGCTCCAATTCACATCTAGAATGATGCCTCGAGATCTACCATTGACCACTCTTCTCATAACCGTTATACCTCTTCAAATATCTTCTTCAGTTGATACTTTTTTACTACCTCCTTCATGTGTCGAATGATCATCATGTGGGTTATCATCATTAGTGGCCATGTCTAACCTGTAATAAAGAAACCAAGGAGGATCAAATATAACTTATAATAAAAGCAATTGAAAACACAAAAATAAAGAAACCACGCATGATCAAATCTAACTTATAATCAAAAAGTGCTTTAACTCATAAGCACTTCTACCACAAGTCAACTATATACAAAAAGTGCTTAAACTCATAAGCACTTCTACCACAAGTCAAATATATACAAAAAGTGCTTAACCGCATAAGCACTTCTACAACAGAGCTTAAACTACAACAATGTCAAATAAATACATAATGAAAACTAAACATAATGAGCTTAAACTAAATGTCAAATAAATACAAAAAGTGCTTAAACTCATAAGCACTTCTACAACAGAGCTTAAACTACAACAATGTCAAATAAATACATAATGAGCTTAAACTAAACATAATGAGCTTAAACTAAATGTCAAATAAATATAAAAAATGCTTAACTCATAAGAGCATAGATTGAAAGAAGAGATGAAACTTACCAAGAAATGTGGTAGAGACGGTGGAGGACGACGGTTGTACGATGGAGGACGACGGTGGACTTCACAGAGGTAGAATGTGGTGGACGACGATGGAGGACGACTGTTGAAACTCGTTACGGCAAAAATGGCAATTTCTGTTTGTCATTCGCAGAAGATATGGAAAGGAAGAAATGAAAATAGAAACTGTATATTTTTAATATAATTAGACCTTAGACAGCGCTTTCTAAGGTAGGCCTTAGACAGCGCTTTTGAAAAGCGCTGTCTAAGCCCCCCCTTAGACAGCGCTTTTGGTTTTATTTTATTTTTTTAAATTGAAAGACTTTAGACAGCGCTTTTGAAAAATCGTTGTCTAAGGCCTACCTTTAAAAGCACTTTCTAAAAGCGCTGTCTAAGGCCTACCTTAGAAAGCGCTTTTTCAAACGCGTTGTCTAAGGTAGGACTTTTAACAGCGCTTTTTTTATTTTTTTTGAACAGTTTTCGTGTTTGATTTTAATTTTAACCTTAGACGATGCTTTCTTTATAAAGCGTTGTCTAAGTTGCGCTGTTAAATGTCAATTTTGGCATAGTGATGAAGTTGGGGATGTGGCGATGACGATTGAAGAGGTGGAAGGTTGTTGATTGAAGATTGGTGATGAAGAATCGATGAAGATTGGAGAGAGATTCTGTTAGAGTGTGAAGAATATTGAAGTTTAAAGAGAGTGAAGAGTTTGTTATCCCTTCCAAAATTCCCTTATCTTTTTCTGTTATTGATTCTGTTATGGTGAAAAGTTGTGGAGGGAGATTCATAAGTTTGATGAGGGAGAGCTGAGAATCAGAGAGGAGTCAAGAGAGACAAACATTTTTGTTATAAGTTTCAGAATTCAGTTCTCTCTGTTTTTGTGATTTATTAGTGGATTCAAGGTGAAAATAGGTTATGATTATTTTATTTTTAAGTTAACCGAAACTGTTATTGAGCTTCTGATATTGAGATTTTAAGTATCTTTTTGTAACTGAATTCCACTTTCTATTATCCAATTTTTTATGTCTCTTTTCCTTTGATAAACAAACTGTTATGAGTTTCTACCTTTCCAAATTCATTGCTAATCCCTTCATGTGTATGTTGTGCTCAATGAATAGCCGCGTGGGTCCAAGAAACTACTCTTCACAATTGTTTTAGTCTTGTTCATGGGTCATAATAGCAAGGCAGTGGGTTCACATATGATACAGATTGGTTGGGCTTTAAATGTGGATTTGAAATGGAATAGGTTATAATACTTGATAATGAAATGGTTTAAAGTTGATATTGAAAATAATTATGGCTATGAAAGTGATTGGATGTTAACATGAATCGAATGGTCTAATAAAATAAAAAATATGGATAAAAATCGGATTTAAAAATGGTATATGGAGACTGGGATTTGGGAATGTGGTTATTGGTTAGTGATGAAAAGAAAACAAAGGTTAATGTATTTGAACCAAATATATGTGAACGAGCTTGCGTCTTGAATTCAAACCATAAATCCAAACATAAGAAACTTGAACATTTTGCAACATGATTTCACCACATAAATCAGATCTTTGCACAAAATCCCTAATTTGGATCCTTAAACGTAAAGCATTTGAATTCAGAACACTCTTCTTGCTTGACCAAGATAAATCTCCACTAATTTTTCAATTATCACCTAATCTTCTTGCCATGGAAGCATACTGACGAAGTTATGACTTGAGATGTTGAGAGAAAATAAACCATCAATTTATACCAATAATATCATGATCCCACACTTCTGATAAAACCTCTGAATAAGGAGAATCTTGGAACTTAATGAACCCCTGAATGAGCATATGCTCACAATGATGTGATATCAACCTTTCTCCTAATATTGAGTTTAATAAGTCCAGATAGATCACCTCTAAACAAGAAAATTCAAATCACAAGAAAATGCTTGATCCCATGTCTTTGGAGCTCAATGAAAATGCATGATTGTGATGTTATGACCTAATGAAGATGCATATGAATGTGAAGCATAAGCTAATTAAGGTTGTAAATAAAAGGGAAAATTTTGGGGTATTACATATGTCTGTAGCGGAGGTCATGGCTAAGTGTATCGGACGCATCCAAGCTTAATCATTCTGATACCAACTTAGAAAGATGAAAAATAATATTAGAATTGGTTAATTTACATTTAATGTATATGGTATATGTGAGATATTGGATCGAACTCTAGTTTTAGCATGTCATCAAAGTTTGCTCACATGTTGATGTCGAAGTAATGTGTGTTATAGTCAGAGTTTGTTCTAACATGCATTAGTCAATAGTGCTAGGTTTGTTAGCATCTTGAATCAGTCCTTGTTTGTAAGCCCAATTGTTTAAGTTAGCTTGTACCCTAAGTTAGCTTGTAATGGATAATTGTTAAAAATCCCATTAGGTTAGTGTGTTAGTTTTCTTATAAATAGCATGCTAGTCTCTCATCTTATAATAAGGAAAAATACGAAGATAAAATCCTAATTCAAAAATGAGAGAGTTATTTGTTATTCTTGTATACTTGTAATCTTGTTTTAAGATAAAGGAAAGAATAGCAGTTTATAACCAATTTTTGTTGTTATCCTTGTTTTACCATAAACCCTAACCCTTGTGGGTTTCTTGATCATAAAGAAACCTATTATACTTTGTTTCTAGGGCATCCGATTTCACAACAGCAGTAACATGGAGAACATGCCTTCAACATATGAGATTAAAAATTTCACTGGAATGAACGATTTCGGTCTGTGGAGCTTGAAGATGAAATCCCTGCTTGTTCAACAGGGTTGTTTGGAAGCGCTGAAGGGAGCTACAGTCATGGACGTTGCATTAACTAAAAAAGAAAAGACATTCATGATTGGGAAAGCCCACAATGCAATATTGTTGAGCCTTAGTGATAAGGTTCTTCGACATGTATCAAAGGAGACGAAGACATCGAGATTATGGTTGAAACTTGAAGTTTTGTATATGACCAAATTGCTGGTGAATCGACTCTACCTGAAGCAAGCTTAGTATTCATTCAAGATGAGTGAAGACAAAATGTTGGATGAGAAGTTGGATATGTTCAACAAGAAGATGAGTGAAGAAAAAATGATGGATGAGCAGTTGGATATGTTCAACAAGCTGATTCTTGATCTTGAAAATATTGATGTGAAGATCGATGATGAAGATCAAGCCATATTATTGCTGTGTGCTTTGTAACGCCCCAAATATTATTTAATTATTTTTTTTGGAATGTTGTGTTTTGGTGTGTGGAAGAATAATATATTATTGAATATAATTCTAATTTAAGAATTATATTATGGTGGAGGATTATATTATTAAGTGATAAAATAAATAATTGGAATAAAATATGAGGTAGGGGTAAGGTGGTCATTTGGTGGAATTAGTGAGGGTAATGTTGGAAGTCCCTAAGCTGGTCTAAGGGATAAGGTTAGAATAAGGAAAAGAAGAGTTCAATTGTGTTTTTGTGTTGGAGAAGAACGATCGTGAAATTGAAAAGGGAGAAGGAGAGAAAAGGATAAGGTCAAAGAGAAGAATCCGTGAAGAAGAGAAATTCCTCGTCAAAACCAAGGTAAGGGTGGGATTCTTCCATCTCTAAAGGGTTTTATAATGGGGGTTGGGTAGGTTGAAGATTAGGGATTGAAATTTTGGTGATTTTGGATGAAAATTGTGTTGATTTGTTGATACTTGTTGTTGTTAGTTGATAATGTTGTAATTTTATAATCAAATGGTATATTATGAAATTATTTGTCTGGTATTGGTGTTTTGGTATGAGGATTTCACAGCAGGATGAGTGCAGATCGCAGAAGAAGGATCTACGAAATCGCAGAGCTCGCTTAGCGAGCGAGATGAATTTAGGAAAAGATGGGGTCAATGAGTTGCTCGCTTAGCGAATAATACCCCTCGTTGAGCGAAACCTGGGGCAAAAAATAATGATTTTTATTCTGAAAAATTCCTTAAAATTATATAATCAACTTATAATGCATAGGAATCGATGTGGTGTAGTTGAGGGTAGTTACATGAGAGTTATACGCATAATTGTAAGGATAATTAGTATAACTTGTAAATAAACATAAGTTGACATGTATATTATTTGTGATGTTCCTATGTGTTACAATTGTTGTATGTTGATATATGTTGGTATATTTGTTGATGAGTGTGTTGTGTTGTTGTTGTAGTGTGTTATTGTGGAAGTTTATATGTGTTATTATAGATGAGAATGCATGTTGTAGGTGTTGATAAATGTTATCAATGATTTTATATGTTATTATAGTTGAAGATGCATGTTGTAGGTGTTGATAGATGTTATTGATGATGGTATATGTTGTTATTGTTGAAGATGCATATTGTAGGTGTTTATACATTATGTTGTATGTGTTGTCGTTGTTATGTGTTCTCGTTGATATTGATATACATTGTTGTAGTTGAATATGCATGTTTTAGGTGTTGATAGGTGTTATTGATGTTGCTATATGTTGTCGTAGTCGATGATGCATGAAGTAGAAGTTGATTGAAGTTATATGATGTCGTTATGGGTTGTTGACGTCGTTATAGATATATGTTGTAATAATTGTTCAGTATTGTCGCATGTTGATGATATATGTTTTGATGTCGCTATGTGTTGTTGAAGTTGTGGTGACATGGTGTGGTAGTTGGTAGGTGTTGTTGTATGTTATTGATACATGTGGTTGATGTGGTATTGTACTATTGATGATTCTAATGCATGAAATTGTTGTAGTCGTATGTTGTTGATAATGCTAATGTATGAGACCATTGTTATTATATGTTGTTGATAATTCTAATGCATGAGATAATTGTTGTTGTATGTCATTGATGTTGTTGTTGCGTGAGGTTGATGTTTTGGTCATTGCATATGTCATTGGTGTTGCGTGACATGTTGCATAGTTGAATAACATACCAAGGTGGGGTATGTCGCTGTTGTGATGTTGGTGCGGTCATGAAATAGGGATCATACGTGGCCATGAAATAGGGGTCGAGGGTGTGATCATGAAATAGGGGTCATACTGGACCATGAAAGAGGGGTCGAGAGTTCCGACAGGAACTGGATCTTGAAATAGAGATCAAATATGGTACCACATGCATAGAGTCAAGTAGAGTCTCATTGCATGATTGTCGTTGTTGTTGTATATGAAGTTGTTGTATATGGTGTTGTAGTATATATGTTGTTGATATATGTGATGTTGTTGAGGTGTGTGATAGTTGTTGCTGAGAAATGGTGTATTGTTTTCGGATGCTTGCTTAATTTCTATTATATTACTCTTTGTGATATAAGTATCTCACCCATTTTGTTTGAATGTTACCCTTATGTTGGTAACATGCAGGTGAGCAGGATAAGTCAAGTGGTGATCTATGAAGTCAGAGTACTTCACGTCTTTAGAGTGTCAGCTCAAATACATCGCTTTGGGAGTCGGGTCGATGTTGCCTTTATTTTTTATTTCTCTTAGAAAACAATTTTTGAGCTTGAAGTTGATAGATGTTGTTTTAAAAATATTCCGCTGTAAGTTGAATAACTATTTTGGAAAATGTATTATTGAGCCGGTTATGGTGAATTGTAGTTGATTGTGACACTCGAATAAAAAGTTGAAAATTTTACTCTGATAACTACATAAAATTTCGTGGGGTAAATTTAGGTGTTACAAAGTGGTATCAGAGCAGGTTGGTCCGTCCGATCAAGTAGTTGAGTCTTTGAGTCGTTGTGTTGTTGTTAAGTATGCGACATGTGTGTGAGAACACTGTTGGTACTTGTTTCATTGTCCATTGTAGGTGGGAATGAATCAAGTGAGGGAGAAGCTAGTGCTTCTCCAGGAATTCTTCCACGTATGGAACGATGGATTGGTGTGTAGAGAAGCGTTATCATGGATGGTGAGAAAGGTCTATACTTTATCCTTTGGGGCGGCTGTCTATTGACAAATTGGGGAACTTATCACCTTCAATCTCTTGTAAATAGTAGTCGGAAATCAGGATGGACGGATAGATGTGACTCACCAAACTATGATAACTGTTGTTGTGGATTGTTAGGATGTGAAACCAAGTGCTTGATATTGGTTGTGATGAGTCAGTATAAAATCTTATGCTTGAGGATGAGGTGGATAGGAAGTCCTCATCGGTGGTCGAGATATTTCCAAGGAAAGACAATTAGGTAGTGTTGGACATTATTTTCATAAAGAAGGAAACATGGTGTTAGTTGAAGATGTGTTAGCATGGCGAAATCCTTGATGTCCTTTTGTGGTGTAGACTTGAGTTGGATGATGGTAAAGTACTGATGTTATTGTGATAAGTGAATGAATAAGCTTTTATAGATGGAGCCTCGATTGTTTAGTGTTTGCATGGGAGCGAATTGTTAAGGGAGTTGGAGGTGTCGAGTTATTTGTTTTTGTGAATTTTGGCGTGCTTTGAATTGGAAAGGAAATGCTTGTGGGGGTCTTCATGATGAGGGTTTTTGGGGTGATTTGAATGAGAATTAGTATGATTTGATATTAATTGACATGACTTGGAATGATTGAGTGCATGTATGTGTCATACCCTAAATTTGTCCCACCTGCATTTTTACTATTATTTGTATTGTTCATTAACCAAATATTCAAAAAAATGTTTCTTCCTTATTGTCCGCATTTTTACTATTATTTGTATTGTTCATTAACCAAATATTCAAAAAAATGTTTCTTCCTTATTGTCCGAATTCAGGATCTTGTCAGGATGAGCCATGAAGTTGTGTTTTAATTATTGGTGTTGGATTGATGGTTGAAAGAACTTAAGAGAAAGTTCTATGCAAGGTTGATCACATTCGGTTACTTGTTGAAGACAAGTAAGTTTCAAAGGTTCTATTCAAGGGTAAATTTCAAATTCCAATTGTCACCCTACATGAATCCATGTGTGACAATGTTTTGAAGTACAAGGTCCAATTTATTTTCGAAGAAGACGTTATGAGACATCAAGGGTTCAAAATTAAGCTTTACAAAAGCTGTTTGAATTCATCCGTTTGTATTTCACAAAATTTTAGGCGTGATCCATTCATGGGTTTGTTTTCTCTATTATTGTGCTAACTTTTGTAAATCAAATGGTGGTGGTTTTAGTTGTTAAGATGATTGTTGTCCAAATAAAAAGTTTGATTGAAAGATAAATGAGGAATTAAGGGGAGCACAAACAAAAGAAATGGTATTCTCTCAAGGAGCATGGATTTACCGAATGGCATGATGTATAGGCATATCTCAGATTTCAAAACGTGCTAACTATTCAAAAAGCAAAAAAGTTATTCTACAAGCAGACGTCAATCTTACAGTTATCTTGGATGTCTAAATGAAAGGGTGCATGCACAAATAAAACCTTAAGACATTCTAAGAGCCAAATACAAATTTTCTTAATACACAAGTTTTCTTCTCTTCAGGATTTGTTCCAATTTCTGCTCACTATCGTGCTTTACGCACCAAAACAACACGTCTTTACTTCAACCTTCAAGCAAATCCGGCATTGCGTTTCAAAAAACAGAGGTGCCAATAGGAATGAGATTTGATCCTGCAACATTTATTCAACATGAATCACAATGTAATTCTCCATAATCAAACTTCACGCCATAGCCAAAATTTTCATCTTCATCCAAGTATTCTGATTATGAGTACAGTTATGATTATCCATACCTGCAAGGCCAAATCAGAACAAAGTCATAATTCCAAGTTTGTAGTAATACAACACTTCTTTTCATAGGTTTGTCATGTCAAAGAATTCTGTCTTTTCAAATATTCATCTTCAAGCCCATCTTCCACGAGCATTCCATCTACTGTCAAAAAAAAGAAAGGGGAAGGAAGTTTAAATGAGGCCATGTAATATCAAATTTAAGTTGAAGTTCAATAATGAGATTCCAAGAATATCACAAAATCAGTTTCCATGAGCATATAGAGTGTTTTTGAATCACAATGACTATAGTAAAAAAAAAGAGATTTGCAGATTTGAACAAGTTCAGAAAAATCTTACACAGTTACAAGGTATTGATTGTCTGTCTTGTCTTCAAGCCATTGGTTCCGCAAATTCAGTAGCATCGGGAGCCGTAACCGAAATTCAGCAGCAGAGACACAATATTTTCAAAGTTCAGAAGGTGTTGGAAAGGTGTAAATATTTTTCAGAAGGCATATGTTTTGATTCCAATACACCAAGATCTTCATTGGAGCTTGAGCATTATTTGTTTCCCAGAAAAAGAAGATGAATCAGGAACAATAATACTTCATTTGGATTCTTTGGGGCTTCATCCAAATACCTCTTGCTCCGTCGCACCAGCCGTACTTTTCACACTCATCGTCACTGTGTGTACATGAAAGAGAAGTGAGTATTAGTAATCAAAATAACTGAATTCACAAAGTCAGCTTCAAACCATGCTAGCCATAACCTGCAATGATGGGACAATGTCGACAAAAAGCACAAAACCATCAAATTGTGGTATCCCACAATGAATCATACTTCTTTGAGCCGTAATCTCCAACTTGCAAGCAACCATTGGCATAAACCTGAATATCAGGATTGTTGGCAAAAACAAGTTGAATTTAGTTTACGTACACACCAATAAAGAAGTATCATAGCATTTTCAATCAAGATTCAAAAGACAAGGGGTAAAATGTGAGAATTGGGAATTATTGACATTACCAAGAGACTTGCAGGCCCAGTTACCGAAGCCCCCAACTGCAAGACATGTCCCGGATGGCTCCACAACCAACACCATCTCAAATAAATCCTCCCACATCTGTGTAAGAATTTTATAAGCATCAGCAGCTGTCGCGACAACAATGGCTTCAGCAGGGTCAGCAACCCTCAATTCAACCTCAAATGAGAACCCTCCATGAAGTGAAGCAAGTCATCCATCCATAGCAGCCATATTTTTCTATCTCATGACCAACCTATCACATATCAAACAAACTCAGGCTAACCATGAGAAATTCAAGAGGATTTGTCCTGCAAGGCAGCAACAAGGAAATAATAAGAGTCATTCAACAAATTTTGTCAGTGATGGAGATTAAACTTCAACAATGAAAGTCAGATTTGAATTTAACCTCATTAAAAAATGGACTTTTGCAGCAATAATTTCAAGGGTTATTCACGGGATTAAAGTCAGTATCACTTATCTTTCTTTGCCATTCTACCTGTAGTGTATTTGCAGCTTCAATGACAATTCCCACAAGATCCTAGTATGCTCTGAAGTTTCATCTTCCGCAAAGCATGGTGTCGACCTCGCTCCATACATAATCCCTCCATGTGACATTGATTAAGTTGCCTTGTCGTAACATGCTTTGAAGGCAGAGTGATAATCTAGATCTTTCAAAAGTTACAGAGAGACTACGGAATATATCCTGGGATTCTGAGTCCAGGGCAGTAACGGTTCTTGAGCCTCCAGTGAATGGACACGGTCCTGCTAATGGCGGGCCCAAGCCGTTTGATCCAAACACGAGTTTTGTACCTCATGTACACCCTTCTACTGCATATTATTATGGAAGTAAGTTTTTAAAAGGAAAAACAATTATGAATGAAATCTTTATAATAGCTATGTGAACTCCAAATGGCGGAATGACACAAGGCGCTTACGGAAATAGTGGTTCCTGCATGTACCTCAAGGTTATGGTTATGCACCACATGGATCTTATCCATCTCCCAGTTCATCTCCATCCATTCCACCTGATAAAGCGATTTATGGGATCCAACAATACTAGCATTTTGCTTATTGTCATCAACTAGCTGCACACAAGAAAACTTGTTATATCAGTATATATTAAGAGTGGACAAAAATGTAAAGAAAGCTAAATTCAATCGAAGCATGTCATGGTTGCACAAGCAGTAAATAAGTGCAGTAAAAAATTCAAATGAAAATTCAACAAAGTTATCTGGGATCACACCATCTAGAAACTCATTACAGACAAAACAAAATCATGACTCACAGGACCACAAGCCAGCTCACCCTTAGCTGACCCCACACAATCCAATTCGAAATATTTCCTAACGATTTTCACAGCTCATCCCACGCAATCCTCACAAAATCACTTGAACAATACCTCCAACGGATTTTCACAGCTCAGCTTGTTTCTTCTCATCAAATTCCTATTTTCACCCTTGTTTTAGTTTATAAAAGATCTCATTTTCTCACTATGAAAAGGGGGAAATCACTCTGCAGAAATCCCCTCCAAATGACACCTTCAACAAACCTTTCTTCACCAAAACACCACCTAATTTATAAAACTGAATCCAAATCCCTATCTGCAAACCGCGACTCAAAAACACAGACCTAAACCGAATTTAGTGAAACACCAAAAAATCTCAAGTCACCAAAACCGCACGAACCTTCACGAACAAACAGAAGCCAATTGATTCTGAAAGTGAGGGGCGAGTTGGATACCACCGTCGTTGTTGTAAAATCAAAACAAACTGAGACGGACAGAGAGCCGAAACCACCACGAGATCATTGTCTGTTACCGTCGGTGAAATGCAAACCAGATGAGGAATTTGTTTTTCAAATCTGGAAACGAGCTGAGAGAAAGGGGTTCAGATTCGATCGAATAAAGTGAAGAGTTTGAGGTTGGGCTTTCTTTTTTTTCTTGGATTTTAGATCGCGTTTTTTTCGTGTTGCCGTCGTTTTCGGGAAAAGTGAGTGAGAAGCACTGTGTTTTTCCAAATGAGCGATTCTGAGTTTTTCAACTTTTCCTTGTTATTCCATTTTTATGTTAAATATTTATTGGCTATGGGTCCTTGGGCCCATGTGTTATCGTGGATCACGCACCCCATAGGCACCAGCACCTCCTCATTTATTTGGTTTTTTTATTGGTAGTTGTTAGGCCTTAATAAGCCCACACGAGTTTATGTCGGCACCATCAGATCCTGCGATATAACCTTCCCTATTTTCTAGTTTTCTTTTTACTTTGTTGTTTATATTTTTTATTTTACTTAATTTTCTGCCCTTTTAGATCTTTATTCAGTGTATATTGTTCCTTTATTATTATTTGGGTCAATGATACAACTATAATTTCTTGATATTCGGTTTTTACCGACGTTATCGAAATTGTTATGAGACCATCATTTTATCTTTAACAATATCTAATTAATTTTTTAGAATTATTGTTATTGGTTTATTTATTAACTTTTCCATTTTCCTATTTCTTATTTATTTATCGATTTATCAATTTATTTCTTATTTTCATTTGGGCCTATGATATAATTATAACTTTTTCGATATTCGATTTTAATCGACGTTATCAAAGTTGTTATGAGGCCACTTTTATTTTTTTGTTATTATTTAATCGACTATTCGATTTATTCGGTTAATGATAAAATGTGATATTCGATTATTTAATCGACGTTATCCATTAAATTGAGACCGATTTCATTATTTTCTCATTATTTTATATTTATTTTTTTTGGGCCTATGATAAAAATTTGGTTTATTGACATTCCATTTAGCGACGTTGTCTAAACCAATTTGAGGCCGACTTTTTCTTCATTTATTATTTTATCGATTTATTGGTTTATTTATATTTATTACTTTCTCTATGATATTATTATCCGATTTACGACATTCAATTTATCGACGTTGTCCAAATCGATATGAGACCGTTTTCTATTATTTTTTATGGTTTCTAATTAATTTTAGATCCATTATTATTTATCGACTTTATTATTTAATCGGCCAATGATAAATGGTGATATTCGATTTCTAATAAATTGACGTTATCCCCTAATTTGAGGCCACACGTTTATTTTCCTTATTATTTCCCATTTCTCAATTTATTTTATTTTGGCCGATGAATAAATATTTAAATATTTGATTTCGAATAAATCGACGTGATTTCAATTAAATATGAGGCCAAACCCTTATTTTATTACTACTTCGACTTTATTTTATTTTTATGGTCGATGATATAACAAACGACTTAAATATTCGATTTCAATAAATCGACGTTGTTTAAGTCAATATGAGACCAATTGTATTTTTTTTATCGCGTTTCTTTTATTTAAATAATTATTTGATTATAAAGTAATGCTCAACTTCTCATAGAATGATTCTAACTTTGAATCGATTCTAAGACAGTTAAAGAGCTAAATTTCGACGCTTTCGGTTTAATTCAAGCTCCAACGGCTCCGTGTTAGCTTAGGACTAGGATTAGATTCCACGTATCTAATTAACCCTTAACCTCCATTTTGCATTCACCATTCGCGATCGCTTTATGCCTCGCAATCGACCTACCAAGATGGTTCTTTTAAATCCAAACCCTTGATCCAACGTCAAGTGGTCTTAGGTAATAAAATACTTTAATAATATGAGAAATATTGTACGCCACGAGCCTTAAGTGGTAGAAAGGAGGATTACGAGCTCTCGTTATTCGCTCCGATTATTCCGTCGCAAGACGCTTGACTTGTTGGGTCGGAATAAGCTACCCATAGTCTTTAGTACAATTCGACTCCTAAATCCTTTCGTTAAAGAAAGATAATAAAATTTAAACCCTTTTCCCCTTTTAGTAAGTAATTCATTAGGCATAGACATCCTTTCGCGCGTGACAACTGAGAAGGTTCCCATCGAGTACGATGGATGTAGGGGGTGCTAATACCTTCCCCCTGCATAACCGACTTCCGAACCCAGGCATGGTTCCTACGAACTTGTCTTTATCCTTTCTTCCCGGGTTTTATCTATATTTTCCCTTTCCCTCTTTGGGAATAAATCAAAATTAGGTGGCGACTCTCAAGTCAGCCAAACCGCGACCGCATTCGTGAGGTTCGAATTTTTCGAGGTACGACAGTATGATGATACACGTGTGATGTATGTATGGATTTTGATGAAAAATGTTGGTTTTTGATGGTTTGATCGTGGCAGGTTTTGGGAGAATCGCAGAAGGCGATTTGCTGAAATTGCATTGCCCGCTTAGTGAGCGAGACCTCGCTTAGCGAGACCTGGAATTAAAAATGGGTCAATTAATTCTGAAAATTTCCCAAAAATTACGTTATTAATATATCTAAGGATACGGAGTATTGTGAGGTTGTTGGAAGTGAGTAGAGATGAGTTATATTCTTAATTAGAGAAGCACTAAGTATGACTTCAAAATGAAGTAAACTAATGAATGGAATTGTTATTGTTGTATGAGGCTGAGGTTGTTGGGTGTTGTTGTAGTTGTTAATATGTGTTGCCTTATCAATTACATGTGGTGATGTTATTAATATGTATAGTTTGTGTTTAGTTGATGTTGGAAGTGGTAATGTGGGATACATGAATAGATGATGTCAAAGTGTGTAGTAGTCGCAGTTACATTCGGGATAACTTGGAATTGAGGCGTGATGAATCACAAATGGGTTGATGTTTCCTGGTGGTGTTAGTGGAATATGAGGCGAAGAATGAGTACGAAGTGTGGTCATTGAAATCAGTAATCGTAAACCATGTGGGACGGTAACGGTAAGATAGAGGTATGGTTACATGTCTTGGATTGATAAGACGAATACATACTGTAAAGTATTCAACCATTGTCTTCTATGAAATTCATGAATCGAGAATACGTGGGACTTAAGATTTGAAGATTTGGCACGGTGACCCAATGAGGGGATAAATAGTTGGTGCAGAATATTGGGAAGTTGAATTATAAATATTACTTGAAGGAAGTAAAGTGTATGATAAGTTGTCAAAGAATGATTTTTGGTTGGCAGAGATGAAGTTGTGGGTGTATGTCAAGCCGAATGAAAGTATTATTGTAAATCCATAATGTCACTCCCTGGATTTCCATCCTGGTACAAACGCGAAAGTGGCTCGGAAAAGGGTAGAGTCACCAGCCAAACATTTTTATCCCGAAGGAACGGGAATGGTAATGTTGCACAAAACAAAGACAAGAAAGGAAGGACAAAGGTCCTGCAAACCAAAGAATCTGGGTTCGGGAGTCGGTTACGACCTGGGAAGGTATTAACACCCCATATCGTCCACCGTACCCGACGGGATCCACGCTTGCAAAGAAAATATTTCAAAGGGTGAAGAAATGAAAGTTGCTGCAAAAGAAAGACTGAAACTAGATAAGAAAAGAAAAGGAAAGTGGGAAATGTAGGGAAAATAAAAGTGTGCTCGAACGGGCCCTACTCCGCTGCCTACGTACCTCATATGGACATGAGGATCAGAGACGTCGTAGTTCCCCTAACTAGGGGTGGAAAGATTGCTTGTGTTTTAAAAGCTTGAACTGCTTATGTCAATGCTCAGGTGTTGCAGGCTCGTCTGGAACGAGTGCGTTACCGTCTTGCAAAGTGACAAGTAGGATCAAGTTCGTACGTTATGAGTGAGTGGAATGAGAAAAGAAGTCCCGAAGGAGAGACGTTTATTCTTTGTCCAGTGTTTTTTAGAAGTTTTTTATGAGTGTGACACAAGGAAGTGAAAGCAAATCCTTTTCTAATGAATGTGTCCTTATTACCACATCCCTAAATAGAATGTATAACAAGTCCACCAAGAATGAAGAAGACCCTCAAACTTATTTCCTAAGATTAGAGTTTGAATTCACTAACTTGTTTGAAATTATTAAGTGTTTTTGTGAATTTAAAGTGAAGAAATTTTTTTATGGTTTTCTTTGTGAAAGAAGTCTCATGATTGAACTTGTGCATCAGAGATACACTTATGCCACCAACAAGATGGGGGTGAAGAAGAGTATCCATGGAATAAGGCCATAACACAAGAGACCAATTCAACCTTTATTAAAGTGTTTTTTAGGTTTTGTATGAAGATGAGAAGAGAAGAACCAAAGAAGAAAAAGGTAAACAACTAAGGGAATCTAACCCTCCTAGAAGTTATCATGCAAAGAGTTGGTCCTAAGTTGGTGAGGTTTGAAGTCTATCCTAATGAAGAAGAAGGAAGGAAAAGAAATAAAGAAAGCTAGAAAACAACTTACTTCTCTAGAAGAAGATAAGTTGTTTCCAAAGGGAAAGTAATGAAGTTGTACACATGATGGCATAAGGCATATCACAAAGACAATTATAAAAGCAATAAAGAGATGAGATGAAGGTTTGAAATATGGATAACATCCACACTTCACTTACCATGTGCACCTGCAAGAAAAGGTTAGAACATGTACAAGTAATAAGATGAAAGCAAATAAGATCAAGTGAGATTCAAACACACAAGAGACCATATCAAGGAACCACAACCAGAAGTAGAGCTTCCCAATCACATGCCAAGGTCAATCAAACAAACTCATTAAAGAAATAGAGCAATCAAACCACTACAAGGCATTACAAGTTACCATGAAGAAAACAAACATACATGAGATGGAAAAAGATCCTACAAGCAAAACATGCTCCATAAACTTCAAGACCAGAACCCTAACATGGCAAGGAAATGTCTAAGAAAAGAGTAGAAGCACTCAAGGAAGCATACAAGTTCAATTGACATCAAACATAAGAAGCATATGAACATAAGAAGTGATGTGAGCATGCATATAAGTGTGAGACTTAAAGAACAAGTCACTCAAAGAAAACCAAAGTAACATCATCATACAAAGACCAGGGATGTAACAACATGCTATAAGACCTCAAATCAACCTCTAGGAGTTTGCATAAGTTCTCTCCTAACCTAATGAGCAATCATACATCAAAAGTACATTCAAAATAGGGTAAGCAAGCACAAAAATTCACATAAAAGGGAAACCATCCTCAAAATATCAACAATTAAACACAAAGGCTCCTTATATGTGTAGAACCAACATACCAAAAGGATAGGACCAAAATCAGAAGCAAAGTAGGTTAAATAAACTCACAAAGATCAATTAGGGTTTTAGAACCTTCATCACAAAGCAACATAGAAAAAGGCAAGTAAAACATTCTAAAAAACATGAATAGAATCTCAAATAATCTTCAACATGTTAGAAATCAAATGCAAAAAAGAATCAGGTTCATATCTATTATCAATTTCAAAATGGAAAATAAATAAACTAGGTGTGCAAATAAGAAAGCCAAATAAAAGAAAATAATTCCAAAATTAATTCTGAAACGAAAAATAATAGAAAATTAAAAATAAAAGTATAGAAAATTAGGGAAAACTCAAATGATATCACACAAATATTTTTGTAATTTTTAAAAATGATTTTCTATTTTTAATAAAACAATAAAACTGAATAAAAAATTGAAAATAAATAAAATAATGAAGCTATGGGGTCAGAAAAGCAACAAGCATACGTTCAAAGCATCTTGGGCTGCAAAAAGGGGGAGTGAGGATAGCATAAAGGGCCCAGGTCCAAAGGCGCAATCAACCCTCTTATAATAAACCCTAGGTCAAAAGTCAACATTAATTAAAACCATTTGATTCATCCTACACGCACAAAGTAGTCAACTGTAACACCCCAAATTTGCCCTCTTTTGTTTAGCATCATCATCATATCATAATCATCATCATCATGTCATATCTTTAGCATTTTGCATAGATAGATGAAGCATAGCACTTGCATGTTCCGGCATAAGGCATATGATCAATCATCCGGGAAATTCGAAGCACTACAAGGCAAAGTCAAGAGCATGATGACTTGGCAGGAAGCTCACAGGATCTTTTGTACAAGCTTGGTATCATGGTCAAAGCCCTAAAAAATATTGAGGATCAAAATCAGATCAAAACGTTTGGCGCCGAGTTATTCTTGGAGTTTCCCACCAAAAGGAGGGAAATTCAAAATTCACTAGCGTTAACCGGTTAACGCTTTGGTTAATCGGTTAACGACTACGAATTTTGAATTCCAGCAGCAATTTTCAGCATGTGTTTTTGGCTCCAATTTTCAAGTTTCTGATTTTTATTCATTTTTGAATTAATTGGAAATTATGGAGAAGAATCTAGAGCATTTACCAAGCCTAATTCTAAAGCTAGATCCTAATCACTTTTTAGGCCAATTCCAAACCATATTTTTTGGATCCCAAACCAATATTTTGGGCCCCAAACCTAAATCATATTTATTCCATTTCCCTCCAAACCAAGAAGGGGCTCTCTCATTATTCACTTTTCATTTTCTGAATTTTCACATCTCTCTCACCATTCTCTCACTTTTTTCTCTCAATTTTCCAAATCACTCAAAGTTCCTCTTTGAAGATCACAAAACTTTGCCTTAAAGTTTGTGGATCTTGGAACTAGACCTCCATCCATAGTTTATTTGCATCAATTTGTTGGTTTCTCTACTTGGTTCAGATCTGGTTTGGAGATTAGAAGTGATTTTGGAGCCAAAATTCTGCATCAAGATCCTTTTCTAGCATTTATTTTGCACGAAGTGTGAAGATTAACACCAGAACTTCGAAGTTTTCTGCGAGATTCCTCATTTCAAGCTCAAACAACAATTACCAAAGCATACCTTAGCTCAGTAGGTTAGTTAAGTTCAGATCTAGCTCTGTTTTTAGCTTATTTGCAATGCTTGTGCTTAGATCCACCATGTGCTTGTGTATTTGCTTATTTTGCTTGAATTGATTGGTTGATTTGTGATCGGATCCATGTGTTAATGTTCATGAGCTTAATGATATTGATTAATGTGAATTGATCTTACTTTTCATGCATGATTGATTGCTGGTCTGCTGGTGAATTATGTGAATTAAGCTGGTTTGAGCTGATTTTCTGCAGAAAATTGTTGTTGTTTTCACAGTGTTAACCGGTTAACACTTTGGTTAATCGGTTAATGCACCTATTTTCTGCGTGTTTTTCTGCAAGTTTGAATTGGTTAACCGGTTAATGCTTTGGTTAACCGGTTAACTCTGAAGCAGAGTGCCTTTTTTGGACTATTTTGAGCTTGTTTGATCCCCTTGCTTGTCTTAATTGCCATGGATCATTGTATGATCATTGAATATGCTAGTTTAGGGTGATGTGCTTGCTGGTTGATATATGCCTTCATGTTCTCGACGCGTAAATTCATGAATGTGCAATGCTTGGCATGTTTGTTTAACTTGGTTTTCTAGAGCTTTGAGCATGCTAATTCCATGATTGTGTTGATGAATATTTGTTGGAATTATGCTAACATTTTAGGGGCTCATGGTAAGAGAAGTAAGGATATTTATCCACATTTCAACTCTTCATCTTTTCCTTTTAAGTTGTTTTCTATTTTGTGATTTTTGATGTGCCTTATGCCATCATGTGATTCAACTTTGTATCCTCCCCTCTAGGAGCAACTTATCTCCTTTAGAGGAGTAAGTTGCTCTCTAGCTTTCTTCTCCTCTTATTTTCTTCTCCTTTGGTTCTTTTTTTCCCTCTTAGGATAGTTGAAACCTCATTAACCTTAGGACCACTTTTTGCATGATAACTTTAGGTTTAGTCTTTCCCCATTAGACTTTTTACCTTTTTGCTCCTTTGGTTCTTTTTCTCTTCTCATCTCAAAACAAAACCAAAAAAAAACATTAATAAAGAAAGAAGTGACTTCTTGTGTAATAGCCTTATTCCATGGGGCATATGTATTCATTCCATCTTGGAATAGTGCATTTGTCTAGCATGATGCACAAGTCTGATCATGAGGTCATCTTCATCAAGAAAACCATAAAAAAACAATTCTTCATTTTAATCACTAAGATACTTAATAAATTCAACAAGTTAGTGAGCTTAGGCCCTTGCCCTTGGAAACAAGTTTTGGATAAATTCTCCTTACTTGGTGTGCTTGTTCTATTATTCCATCTTGGAATGTAGTAGCAAGTACACATTCCATGGAAGAGAGTTTGAGTTCATTCTCTTGTGCCACACCAATAAAAGACTTCTAAAAAACACAAAAAAACAATAAGCGTCTCCTTCGGGACTTCTTTTCTTATCTCCTTCGCTCCGTACGCGAACTTGCTCATACTTGTCACTTTGCAAGACGGTTACGCACTCGTCGTCTGAGCCTGCAACACCTGAGCATTGACATATGCTGTTCAAGCCTTAATTCATAAGCAATCTTTTTCACCCATAGTTAGTGGAAATATGGCGACTCTGATCCTCATGTCCAGTGAGGTACGTAGGCAGCGGGGTAGGGCCCATTCGAGCACACTCTTTTATTTTCCCTACATTTTCCCCCCTTTCTTTTCTTTTCTTATCCAGTTTTAGTTTTTCTTTTTGCAGCAGCGTTCATTTCTTCACCCTTTTGAAACAGTTTCTTTGCAAGCGTGGATCTCGTCGGGTACGGCAGACGATCTGGGGTGCTAATACCTTCCCATGTCTCTTTGGTTCGCAGGACTTGTATCCTTCCTTTTCTTTTCTCTAGTTTGTGCAGCATTATCATTCTCGTTCCCTCGGGATAAAAATGTCTGGCTGGCGACTCTACCTCTTTCCGCGTCACTTTCGCGTTTGTATTAGGATGAAAATCCCAGGGAGCGACAGCTACCTATCAGGCTAGTCAATAGATCTAATCCCTCTCACACGCTCACACACAATAGTTACAATGGACAAGCATACACAATAAACAATTCAGAAATAAGAAGTCATGTGAGGAGCACGCCTCATTTTAATGCGTTGGCAGCATTATGTGTGTTGGATCACAAACACGAAGGGCCAAGATTGTGTCTTCTTGGTTCACCTGCAAACTCATCAAACACAACAATCTCTAGAATCCAGTGACCAGAGCTAGGGCTCCGGCACCGGAAAGTTCATAGCAAGAACAAATCAATAACAAAATTCATGTAAATCTCCAGATCCATATATTTAGGCATGGTGAATTCAAATCCCTCTGAATTGCAAGATTTGAAACAACTTGCTTCTGATTTTCATTAAGAGAAATCCTTGCTTTCAGGTCAAACCAGAGGTTGATTCTTGATCGTCACACCTCACTGATCAAGATTATTGAAAAAGGAAAGGCAATGTGTGGCTAGAATTAGAAATTTGATGGCTTATGCAAAAATGCAATAAGAAATGGGAGTGAAGAATGAGAGAGGCTGAGGGTTCAAAAATGCAATGTTTGGCTTATATATCATGTGGTTTTTACACTGATTAAGGTTTATAGGAGAGTGTGTGCAAGGAATGTGTGATTCCACTCAAATTGCAAAAATGCATGAAAAGTGTAACTTCCCCATCCATGTGTGCCAAGCCTCTTGCATGTGCATGTGCTGATTCCATTTCGCTCAATATCCACCCTTAGATCAATCTCAACCATTGGATTTAAGTGAGTCGTGCTCTTCTCATGATTTTGCAAAATTGCACTTCATAAAATATCTCCCACTCAAGCCATGAATTCTTTAGATTTATTGGGCAAAGATGACCTTCATGCATTGTAATTGAGTATTATGGTCACTATTGGTAAATGGAATGGCTTAGAAATTAGTTATAAAGCAATTTGCAACTTGGTGTAAACTTGAAATAATGGAAAAAACCTAAAAATAGCCAAACTTCTCTTGGCCATAACTTGAGTTCCACACATGCTATGAACAAGTTCTTGTACTTTTTGAAATTGGGAGAGCATACCCTACAACTTTCATGTTCAAGGAAATTTCATTTGGAGCCATCTTGATCATGAAAGGATCATTTGAAGATTAGGGCAAAACTTGCCAAAAATAGTAAGCTTTATTACAAGTCACTTACTAATTTTGGAAACTTCTTCATAACCTCTTTATTATTCATCTTTGAGATCACCAAAGCTCTTATTTGACCTTAAGAAGGTCACTTGACTTGAAAAACATGATTGGAGGTCTTGAAATCCCACAATTGACTTTTCAAATGCATAATTGACCAATTTCTTCATCTGCAAGTAACTAAAGAATTGTCTGACTTCCTCAATGAATTTTCTCACCAAATTTCATACATAGGCCTCATATATCATATAAAAGCCTTTGACCACAAGAATTGGTAAAAGATATGAGAATTTCTTGATCTGAGGAAAAACCCTAATTAGGGTTTATCTATGTAGAAACCAATTGCACTGCTGAGCTTCTGGGGTTACTTCACCCTTCTTGAATTTTGTAGATGACCTTAGCCTTGAATAAGATATGAAGAGACCTTTTGGGTTTCTTGAAATGTCACTTGGCTCTTGGCTTTGCTTGTAGAACCATAAATCTCTAGATGATTGATCATAGGCCCTATGCTAGAACATGTGAATGTTATGCTTCATTTTTCTATGTCAAATGCTAGGATATGGCATGTTATATGGTATACTTATGATATGTAAATGATGATAAAAATAAGAGGGAAAATTTGGGGTGTTAGAACTTCCCCTATTCAAGCAACTGTTAATCTGAAAAGGACGAAAGCAGTGGCTGTCGGTGTAATACCTCAAAATTCTCCCTTCCATTTTCATGGCATTTATCATACCACATTGTATATCCAAATCCACTTCATGACCTAAAGCATTGCATCATAACCAGCATAGCTGAGGCATAAGGCTTGTGATTAGTGATTGAATGGATTGGTGGTCATCCAAAGGCAATCAAAAGAAAACATGGCTTATCAACATTGTGCAATGGGTTAACAACATCCCTCAAGTTCTCATATGATTCCCCAATTCATAGAATGAAGTGAATTCATTCAAACACTCAAGTAGTGCAACATCTCCTAATAAAAAAGGGGCCAAATTAGGGTTTCTGATTAAATGAACTTCACAAGGGAATTTTGGTGCAAACTTGATCTCATGGTTTTCTACATGATATTAAGTACATAGGGTTGAAATTTCATCCATGGAATCATTCTAGAAGGTCTTCAATTGATCAGTTACTTGAAAATCAAGGAATTGGGAAAAGTCAACCATGTTGAGTAAAAATTCAACTTCTGACTTTTTAAGGTCAAATTCGGGAAAATAAGGTTACAAGGAGTCCATGGACTAAATTTGGTCAAGAAATGATGGATGGATCATGAGAAATCAATAAAATCAAAACTTACAATTTTTGGAAAATTAGGGTTTCCAAAAATGGCAAGTTTTGGCCATATTTGCAGTCAACTTTAAGAGAGGCCTTCTCCTAAAATAAAAGTCAAATGAAAATTCCAATTGGGTTGTTTGAAATAAGACATCCTAAGCTTCAAATCCATAGGTGGAACATGTCCATAGCATTAAAATTTAAGAAGTTATGATCATTCAAAGTTGGTACAAACTAGGGCAAAGGCAATGTAGGCCTTGCATCCTACGCGCGCTAGGCCAGACAATGCATCAAACATGTGGTGTGCAAGAAGTATAAACATTTTTCTCCATCAAGATGACCTCAAATGAAATTTCTTCCAACATCAAAGTTGTTCATTGGCATGTCCTCTACAACTTTCATGTTTGAAGAATTTCATTTGATCAATGGTTTGGGAGTTATAGAAGGTCAAAGTAAGGATGTTCACACTGATCAAGTCACAATCAAATTTCCAAGGCATGCCCAATCTCTACAGGCCCATGTATGCAGTCTTTTGCATTAAGTTCAATGACAATTTTTAAGTACCTAGAGGCCATATCTCATCTTGGAGTAAACATTAAACTTATTCTATGTTGCATTATCTTCACTTTGATCACAAGAATGCCTACATTTGGTTGCTTTACCATGAAGATATATCCATTGAAAGTTCACAATATGCAAGTTGTTTCCTTGTGCACTAAGGCAATGGTGTAATATTCAAATTCAGAACAACATAAGTTTGTAAACTTCACTTATCAGGTAGTGAACATAAGGCATCTTGTTTAGAGCTTCAAAGGATCACCTACCTACATGGTCATGCTATACCACCATGTGCCTCCTTCAAAGTCAAGAAAATGAGAAATGTTGAACATGACAAGCATGTTGCACCAGATCCAAACAATCTTGTGTTGCTTCCTCTTCATATCACACTCATGATAAGTAGCATGAAAACCACTATATTGGATCAAAAATCGTGCCAAGCAAATTCAATTACACCATTGATCCATACACCCTTCACTTAGGTCATTTCACCCTCAAGATAACTAAATCTAGTTCTAACTGTTAACTAGAGTTAGTTAACACTAACCAGGCATATATAAGATCACTCATAAATGAATCATAACAACCACTTCCATTTGATCAAAATCACTCCACAATTCATCACTTTCTCTCCAAATTTTGCTCTGCATTCTTGAAGAAGATTCTCTGCATTTTTCTTCGAGCTAGCCTCTACCTTCATCTACACTCTCTATTCTTCCATTTATCGTCATCATCATCACTTCAAAGCACCATTTCCATGGCTATATTTAGTGGATGCTTCAAGATTGCAGCAATGCAAGTCACTGCATATTGATAAGATTCTCACTAATATTCATCAACAACCTTGAAATCATCATGATCTCATCATCTAAGGCATGAGTTCCATGGATCAAGTAGCTTGAATCTTCAGGAATTCCATTATGCACAATCTCTGCATCTTTAAGAATTCAGTGAAGATTCAAATGTATTAAGTGCTCATTTCATTCAATCAAGCATCAAGATCAAACATCTAGGGCATTGGAACCTCCCCTCTGGTCTTTCTTCAAACTTTCGAATCACTGCATTTCCAGGTTCTCTCTGAAATTCAACTGGCACATTTACTATCTGTTTTGCTTTATTTGCATGATTTAAAGATTGATAGAAGTTATGCTCCCTCTGGCTAGATGATAGGCCTTCTAAAGGCATAGATCCAGCTTTTAGGTTGGATTTTATTATCTTCGATTTGCACTGATCTTGTAGGATTAATGAAACATAAGGTTAGATTATGAATGTATGAAGCATGAGGAACATGATGATAGATTTACTTTTCATTTTCATGGAGTTTTGACCAAGCCCTAGCCTAAGTTTCACCAGAGAAGGTGATCGGAGACTAGCTCTGGTCACCTGAATAGTAACCCTAATTTTTCTATAACTTTAAGTCATGACCGTTGATCTATTTTAATCCAAGGTCTATTAACACCCCAGCACATTAATGAGTATGTGTGTCTCACGTGCCTAGGGTTAGGGTATATGAGTGTGTAACACGGTGGGAGGACTGACTTTCTATAAATATTGCGGATAGCAAGAGTCGCCACCGACTTTTATTTTATCCATAAGGAAGGGATATAAAAGAATAGGAAAAACCGTTTTGAAAAGACTTGGGTTCGGGGGGTAGGTTATATAAAGGGAAGGTGTTAACACCCTTTATATCCATGGTTATCTATGGGCTCTTAATTACTTAGCTCACTTAAATGTTTTTGAAAAGGTGAAGTGTGTGATTAGAAATTTTTCTAATTACTTTGTAATAATCCTCGTATGGATGTATACAAAGCCTTTGTTTTGAAAATGTTTGCAAAATTGTGAGGTGTAAAAAGTATTTTAAAGGGTGTGAGCCAGTAACTTAGAGTTCCTACCCTAGGCTAAGTCATTCATGTTCTTTTATATTCTTTCAAGGGTAAGACTATCCCTATTATTAAGGAATAGGTAGACATTACCTTAGATTTTATTAAGAATGCAACTAATAAGAAAATGTTTTAGAAAAATAATAACTTGATTATTATTTACTTACAAAATAAATGGATAAAAGAAAAAAAACTATATACAAATTATTATATATATAAAAAAAGATTGATTAGTTTACAAATTAATTGATTTAAGAAACAATTTTAACAAATTAATTTAATAAAAAAAAGAAAAAGATTATTTATACATAAGATTATTGGTTTTTTTATTAAAAAAAGATTTGATTTTATCATTTTAAATTAATTAAAAGTAATTAAGATATTAAAATAAATTGAATAAAACATGAAAAATAACAAAACATGAAAAAGAAGGAAAATTCGCCCAAAAAATAAGGACCTGGGAATCGAACCCAGGTCATGTACCTTCAAGAAACATAGCCTTAACCAATTGAACTGTGTGCATGTCCTGGTGTATATGGGAAGCAAAACGAATAAATAATAATCCTGCAAAAAGAATGAAATGTTAAGAAAAAATGAGAAAACCTGGGATCGAACTCAGGTCCTGCGTTTCCCAGCATCAAGGCCTTTACCAACTGAACCAAACGCGCGTGGTAGCATTAATATGAAGCAATAATATTATAAAAAATACAACATATTTAAATTCTCCCAAACCGCGCCAAGTTGTCATCTTCAACCTCTGGCTTTGCGGTTTTTCCTGCGAAAATTCTCACCATATTACATGCGAATTTAAATTTGCAGCAAAACCTATATTTTCCAAACGCATCAGAATAAGAGCGATTAACTTCCAATAATAACATCAGTAGAACACCCACGTTTTACACAGTTTAATTATGTCAATTAAAAGCCTTTAGATTAATTAAATCGTAAAGCCCTAAAATTGAGTTTCAAACCCTAACAATGGCAGCGAGTGGATTAGGTCATGGAGCTTCAAGATTTTTGCCCAGAAACACTCTATGTATCATCATAATCAATAATATGAGGTTAGAAATCATTAACAAGATGCAAATAAACAAAATCTAAAAATTAAAAATGCAAAGGTATTGGAACTCGGTTCATGCGTATGGGGGCGATTTTGATGATGCAAAAGGTTAAGGCACGTTCAGTGATCATCATAGAATGGATTGATGTTCTTGGAATGCTTTGAAATTACCTCCAATCCATAATCCGAATGTGAGTTTTTTTGAAGATTTTTGAGGTTTTGAATCTTATGCTTGTGCCTACAAAATTCGTCCCTTGTGTTTGTGATTTGTTACACATATATAGTGGAAGGTTTTTAGGTCAAAAGATGGGATTTTGGTTCATGAGTTTAGATTGCTTCATTGTGAAGGAAAATCAACCATAAATGAGAAAGAAATCAAATAAACTCTTGCTATTTTGATCTAGCACAAAATTGGAGAGTATCAAATCACTTTTAAGGTTGTTTATGAGTTTCTAGAACAAAAATCTGATTTTTTATTTGACTTTTTGTATTTTATTTATATTAAAATTGAATTTTATTAAATAAAATCAAAAATATAAAATATAAAAATATGAAAAAATTATCATTGGGTCGTGCTTGATGTTATCTTTGAAATCGGGTTGGAATTTGGTGAGCCCATTTGGAAAATTTTGGATTTTAGACCTTATTTGCTTCATGCACCCCTTGAAAATTTCCCAACTTTGCCAAGGCATAACTCCCTCAATTTTAAGGCTATGAGGGTGATCTTGGACTTTTTAGAAATCTTAGAGATTCCTCTAACAAACCTCTTTAGTCTCAAGTCCATATATTTTACCATTTTCAAATTATGCTATTTGGAAAAAGTTGACTTTTTGTTGACTTTTGAAATGACCTATAATGTCTTAGCTCATACCTTCCAAATGAAGCATTTTTAGGCTTGGCTTGTGAGACACAAAGTTGTATAGAATTCAATTTCCTTCAAAATGAGCTTTGTATGGGAAATTTTTGATGAAGAATGTGAAATTTATGGCTGGTCATATTTCAGTTGACTTTTATTGTGAAATCCTAATTTAGAAACTTCTTGATTCTTGATGATCTGAGATTTCCTTGATGAATCATGATAAACCCTTGATCAAATGATGAATTTTACTTCATAACCTCGATGTTGAAAAAAAATCTTGAAGTTTGACTTTAATTTGACCCCAGTTGACCTCAGTTTAACTTTTTAATCGACTTGACTAATTTTTGAACATCTGATCATCTGACTGGTCAAACTTATTGGGAAAGCCCTGAAACTTGTCATGGGGATTCTTGAAGACATGTGGAATGTTGTGAAGCTCACGTGAGGCCTTGGAAGTCCATTTAGCTTAGAGAAACTCAAAATCCTAGTTTTGGATCCATTGTTCAGGAGGAGGCTTTGTCTGATGAAACCTTCATTCCATTTGACCAATTGTGAACTTTGTGAACCTTGTGAACCTTGAGAGAACTCTTGGGACACATTTCTTTGATTGTGGGAGGGAAACGTTTGGGGAACAACAGCTACCTATGTTCAATTTTCTGAAACTTGAGAAGTTAGATTGGCATGCACGCCATTCATGACTGGAAGGTTGAAGGGGATTGAACACAAAAGCCCAAATATTTGCACTCGCTGGTGCATAGAATGATGTTGTTGGTTGGTTGTATTTCTTGAATGGGCTTAAAGATGCCATTCGGAGAAAAGATTGTATTGCTTGAATGGGCTTAAAGATGCCATTCAGGGAAAAGTTCTTCAAATATACTTCTTGGAGAATAATGTAGCCCAAAGTATGAAGATATAGCTTCTGGGAAGATAAAAACAGCCCAAGGTGTGATAATATAGCTTTTGGGAAGATAAACAATGGCCCAAAGTAAAGAGATAATATAGATTTTGGGAAGATAAACAACGGCCCAAAGTAATGAGATAATATAGCTTTTGGGAAGATAAACAACGGCCCAAGGTAATGATATGTCTTTTGGGAAGATAAACAACGTCCCAAAGTAATGAGATAATATAGCTTTTGGGAAGATAAACAACGTCCCAAGGTAATGATATGGCTTTTGGGAAGATAAACAACGTCCCAAAGTAATGAGATAATATGGCTTTTGGGAAGATAAACAACGTTCCAAGGTAATGACATGGCTTTTGGAAAGATAAACAACCTCCCAAAGTAATGAGATAATATAGCTTTTGGGAAGATAAACAATGGCCCAAGGTAATGAGATAATATAGCTTTTGGGAAGATAAACAATGGCCCAAGGTATAAGTTGTTGATGAAGTTTGTCTGCTAGAGAATTTACCTGAAAAACAAGGTTAGTTCTATGCAAATATCATGATGTATACAACACTTTGCAAGATAATATCTCATGATAATGTTGTATGCATATGATATGATATGATATGATGTGATGTATGTATTATGTAGTTTGAAATGTATAAGTAGCTTCATAGAATAATTGCAGGCTGAGGAAAATAAATCCTGATTCGTTATTGAGGAATATGAAGACTTCGTTCCCGTCTTGTTTAAGAATATCGTACTTAGAACCTCCCATTTTTGTTCGTCGTACTTCTTATTGAAGGATTAAGTTCCTGAATATCCTGACTGAGGATAAAAGAGATGGACATAGATCCGGGAGACCTATTTGGTTAAGTATCAATTCTTCGGAGGATATGAAACTGCTTGAAGACTTCGTCAATTTGGAATTACAAGATATTACTTGAAGTATTCTGTAAGAATATTCGTAAAGATTACTCTGTGGGGATGAACCGGCGAAGATTCGTTGAATTCCTATCTCCGATCGTCCTTGATAAATACCATTATTGTATTTTATGCATTGCTGGTAAACATCAATCATATTCAAAAGCATAGATACATTCAAACATAATCAACAGACGTTTCTCGCTTTAGTAAAAGGGGAAAAGTAAACTTGAATTCGAAACATTTCTTAGCTGAATAAAGAGGGAAAAGTAAACCTGAACTCGAAAACAGAATCGTTTCAACTTTGAGAGTGTATAACCAATTGGATTTAAAGCTTCTAGGTTCTTAATTTTCCTAAATAATTTCCCATAAATTCTCATGGCTCTATCCGAAGACATGATAATGACACCATCTGATACTACTGGCGTAGACAGTTAATTTCCACAATGGCTTCTGCTGAGAATCCAATATCATGGTAATACAATGAGAGGAACGTGCTTTCAAATTGTGATGGACCATATAGGCTCCGGGAATTAGATTTGGAAAGAGAGCATTACCCATTGCTTGAGGATGAATTGTCCCATAATGGAAGTATCTGAAAGGAGCTACCTCAAGAGAAATAAGCATAATGCCCCACAATAATATGCCCCTGGCATTGTGAACTTTGTAATGTTACCTTTTGTAACGCCCCGATTCGATAATTCCCATTTTGTTGGAGTCTTTTATTTTAATTGAGAAATTATTATTTTGTTTGTGAAATTAATATGATGATATGATATGTGATTTTTACCATTTTATGAATTTCCGGGTAAAATTGGATAAGAGGGTATTTAGGTATTTGTTAATTAATGATAAGTTAGAATTAGTAGAATTGGTATTTTGTGAGAAAATGATATTTGGTTGGAAAGAAATAGAAATAATAGAGTAAGAATAGAATTAGAGAGAAAAGAGTATAAGTTGTGAGAAAGAGAAAGAAAAGAAAAAGATAGAAAGAAAAAGAGAAGAAAGAAAAAGGAGAGAAGAGAAAAGAAGTGAAAAGAGGGAAAGTTGGAAAAGCTTCAAGATTGCTCCAAGAAATCGAAATAATCGGGTAAGGGTGTGAAATATTTTTATCTTAACATTGTGTATGATTATATATGTGTTTGATTGGTTGAGTTTTGGTTTTGTGAAAGTTAGAGAAGATGAATAGTTAGGGTTTGAGAGAAAATGTGAGAAATTGGTAGATTAATCGGTTAGAGATCGTTATAATCGAAGTATGATGTTAGATATATGCTATTGATCATGTTTGCATGAGTTTAGAGGAGTTTTGGAGTGATTAGGATGGACTGCTCGCAGCTGGTATGTTGCTGAAATAGCAGTGGTCGCTCAGCGAGATACCCCTCGCTCAGCGAAAGTTCCAGGGTGATTTTTGCTTAGCGAGCTGTCCGTCGCTCAGCACGCCTGGGAGGATTTTTGGGTTTTTACATTTTGTTTCTTAACTTGAGTTTCGGGTATTCATTTTTAGTGATCCTTATATCAATTCGAAGCTAGAAATATGTAGAATCTATTGATGCTAAAATATGTAATGTTTAGCCGACTTTTTCCCGACTTTTCTGATAAAACGTAATTATGTTAATTATGGAATTTTGGGTTTGATTATTGTGTTGTGGCCGTTTGGCAAGTAGATACATTGCTTGAATTAAATGCGAATGTATGTAAATTGAATGAGATGAATGCATAACTATATTGTGAATATGTATGCATTTTCAAGAATGTTGTGTGTCATTTTGCATGTAAGCATAATGTATGCATTCTTGTGTTGTGGGATTCCTTGTGAATCCGTTGTAGCATCGTGTGCTCATGTGGAGTGTGAGCAATGACTACAACAAGATCGTGTGCCCATGTGGGGTGTGAGCGATCGGATTATGTGCCCGTGTGGAGTGTGAGCAATCCAGAAACATCGTGTGCCCGTGTGGGGTGTGAGCGATGGGTGATTTATTTACATTGATTGTGTGCCCATGTGGGGTGTGAGCAATCAGATTGTGTGCCCGTGTGGGGTGTGAGCAATCCATAAACATTGTGTGCCCATGTGGGATGTAAGCAATAGGTGAACATCGTGTGCCCGACGGGGAGTTACTTTAGGTAAAAAGCGATGATTCCATTTGGTTCCTGAGAGAACCTTCTGAAATGTTGAGTCGGTACCGCATTGCATCTACATAGAGTCGTGTGTCGGTCTCTATGAGTTGCATTTTATCATTTTAATTATGATATGCAGAAATAAACATGAATGTGCATATGTTTATTTGGAGTATTATGGAGATGATAGTATGTGTGATGAAGCATACTTGTTTGTATATATGCATGTTTGATATGTGTATATGTATGTGATTTATACAATTGTAATGTATATATGTGATTAAACATAGCTAGACGTATGTTTATGCGGAATGAAAAGAATTGAGGAGTAAACATAAATAATACGAGTTATGTGAATTAGTGAATTGGTGCATGATGAACATGCTTGATTAGTGTATATACACGTTGCGATGTGTATGGGTGTTGAGGTATGTATTGTGGTGAGAATATGCTTTATGTGCATTTTATATGTTGAGATATATAATTATATGCAATATTATTATGATAATGTTTCTCACCCTTCTGATGTTTTATGATGCTCTATGAGGCATTGCAGAGTAGGTTGCTGGATGATATTTTTGTGAAGTTCGTCTTCATCTTTTGGTCGGTCGGCTCTGATATGTAGCACCGGGTAGCTAGGATTTGGCTTGATGCCTTTTTGTGAATACATTTGTATATGTATTTTGATGTGATATGTTTTATGTAAACATGGAGTATTTTGGTGATTCAAACTTGCAGATATATTTATGATAAGTATATAAGTTTGAAATTGTTATGTTTTGTTTCCGCTGTTTAATGAATTGATGAATACGGGTGTAAGGATGAAATCCTTGTGTATGTAAGTTACCCCGTTTGTTGCATATCTTTATTGAGCAGGTGTTGTATGTTTTCAAATTCAAGTATAATGTGGCATTGCTCTTTTATACCGTTTTTCAAATATACTCTGGTGAAATTTTAATATGTGCCTAAGTGATTTAATTGCTTATTTGGGGTATAGAAAGGGGGTGTTACATTAAGTGGTATCAGAGCCAGTGTTCGAGTCAGTTGTGTCTGTCTTGATGTTGTTGTGATTGAAATTTTGTTTAATCTTGTTGTTGTCTTTGGGAACAATCAGAATATGGCTAATAGAAACGATAATGCAATGGCTGCTGCTTTGGAAGCAATGGCTAGGGCGGTGCAGGGAGCGCCGAATGTGAATGCGAATGATGAGTTCAGGAAGAATCAACCGTCGGTCTTCAAGGGGAGATTTGATCTTGATGGTGCTCAGAATTGGTTGAAGGAGATCGAAAGAATCTTCAGAGTCATGGATTGTGCTGAAGAGAGTAAGGTGAGGCTTGGTTCTCACATGCTGAAG
Organism: Lathyrus aphaca; assembly: GCA_963966055.1. Taxonomy (NCBI): domain Eukaryota; kingdom Viridiplantae; phylum Streptophyta; class Magnoliopsida; order Fabales; family Fabaceae; genus Lathyrus; species Lathyrus aphaca. The sequence goes on from OZ014523.1 coordinate 172,817,614, forward strand.
GAAGAAGCCAATGATTTGTGGGTTGGTAGAAGTCAAACTCTTGAGGAGAATGATGAAGAGATAACTTGGGAAGTTTTTCGTACTGAGTTCTTAGGGAAGTACTACCCTGAGAGTGTGAAGGGAAAAAAGGAGATGGAATTCCTTGAGCTGAAGCAAGGTAGTATGTCAGTGGTTGACTATACTTCTAAATTTGTGGAATTGGTTCAGTTTCATCCTCATTATGCTGCTGCTACTGCTGAGTTTTCTAAGTGCATTAAGTATGAGAATGGTTTGCGTCATGAGATTAAGCAAGTTGTGGGATATCAGAGAATCAGAAGGTTTTCAGATTTGACTGAATGTTGTAGAATTTTTGAAGAAGATAGAAGAGCCCGTTCTACACATTACAAGAGTTTGAATGAGAGGAAAGGGAAGCAACAAGCTAGAAGTGGACCTTATGTTACACCCGCTGATAAGGGCAAACATAGGGGAAACTTTGATAGGAGATCTGGTGGAGGGAGTTCTGGCCCCGTTAAGTGTTACAAGTGTGGCAATTTAGGCCACAAGTCCTTTGAGTGTGGGAAGAATATTGTGAAATGTTCAAACTATGGAGGTCTTGGACATGCTACTACCGAGTGTATGAGGAATGTTGTAAAGTGCTTCAATTATGGGGAAGTTGGTCACATTAGTATTAAGTGTACTAAGTCGAAGCATGCTTAGGCGGGCGGAAAGGTGTTTGCATTAGCAGGGAAGGATACTACTAGTGCAGACCGTTTGACTAAAGGTATATGCTTTATTAATAGTACGCCTTTAGTTACTATTATTGATACGGGAGCGACTCATTCATTTATTTCTCTTGAGTGCGCTAAGCGTTTGAATTTGTTTATGTCTTCTTGGGGTGGTGAGATGGTTATTGAGACTCCTGCTTCAGGATCTGTAACTACTTCTTTGGTGTGTGTATGTTGTTCTTTGACCATGTATGGTAAAGATTTTGTTATGGATTTAGTTTGTTTGCCATTGGAAGGTTTGGACGTGATCTTGGGTATGAACTGGTTGCAATTTAATCGAGTTCATATAGATTGTTATCATAAGTTAGTAAGGTTTCCTTCTTTGGATGATGATGAAGAAGAGAGTTTCTTATCCACGAAAGAGTTGAAGAAAATTTTAGTGGACGAAGCTCAATTGTTTGGTTTGTTTGCATCGTGGTCAGTGGAAAGCGAAGTGGAGATAATTAGGTTTCCAGTGGTGTGTAATTTTCCAGAAGTGTTTCCAGACGATATTATGGATGTACCGCCGGAAAGAGAAGTTGAGTTTTCTATTGATCTAGTTCTGGGTACTAGACCAATTTCGATGGCACCGTATCGTATGTCAGCTTCAGAGTTGGTAGAATTGAAAAAGCAATTAAATGACTTGTTGGACAAGAGGTTTGTTAGGCCGAGTGTTTCTCCTTGGGGTGCACCGGTATTGTTAGTAAAGAAGAAGGACGGAAGCACGCGGTTATGTATTGATTATCGACAGTTGAATAAGGTGACAATTACAAACAAGTATCCACTTCCGAGGATCAATGATTTGATGGATCAATTGGTTGGTGCGCGTGTTTTTAGTAAGATTGATCTGAGATCAGGATATCACCAGATTCGTGTGAAAGAGGAGGATATTCAAAAGACGGCTTTTAGGACAAGGTATGGTCGTTACGAGTATTCTGTGATGCCATTCGTAGTTTCTAATGCGCCGGGTGTGTTTATGGAATACATGAATCGTATTTTTCATGAACAGTTGGATCATTTTGTGGTTGTGTTCATCGACGACATTTTAATTTATTCTAAGTCTCAAGAAGAGCATGAAGAGCATTTGAGGGTTGTGTTACATATTTTGAGAGAGAAACAATTGTATGCTAAGTTGTCAAAGTGCGAGTTTTGGTTGTCGAAGGTAAGTTTTCTTGGGCATGTGATTTCCGATGGTGGAATTAGTGTTGATCCATCCAAGATTGATGCGGTAATGCAATGGGAAGTTCCTAGATCGGTTACGGAGATTCGAAGCTTTTTAGGCTTGGCGGGTTATTACCGGAGGTTTATTGAAGGATTTTCAAAGTTGGCACTTCCGTTAACGCAGTTGACTTGTAAAGGAAAAGCTTTGATTTGGGACATTCGTTGTGAAGAGAGTTTTATGGAACTTAAGAGAAGGTTAACAACAACTCCGATCTTGATTTTTCCGAATCCGACGGAACCATTTGTGGTGTTTTGTGATTCTTCATTGTTTGGGTTAGGTGGTGTTTTGATGCAAGATGGAAAAGTATTAGCTTATGCTTCAAGACAATTGAGAGTGCATGAAAAGAATTATCCTATGCATGATTGGGAATTAGCGGCCGTGGTTTTTGCTTTAAAAATTTGGAGGCATTATCTTTATGGTGCAAGATTTGAAGTTTTTAGTGATCACAAAAGTTTGAAGTATTTATTTGATCAAAAGGAATTGAACATGAGACAAAGGAGATGGTTAGAACTTTTGAAGGATTATGATTTTGGTTTGAATTATCATCTGAGTAGGGCGAATGTGGTGGCCGATACTTTGAGTCGTACGTTGTTACATATGTCTGCATTGATGATAAGAGAATGGGAACTTTTGGAGAATTTTAGAGACTTGAGTTTGGTTTGCGAGATGACGCCGAGAAGTGTGAGACTTGGTATGCTTCATGTTACGAATGATTTTCTTGCAACCGTTTTTGAAAAGCAAAAGTTGGATTTGAAATTTGTTGATTTGATGATGAATGAGAATGAGGATTTCAAGGTTGATAATTTTGGAGTTTTGAGATTCCGTGGTCGTATTTGTATTCCCGATGATGAGGAGTTGAAAAAGATGATATTGGAAGAGGGAAACCGGAGTAATTTAAGTATTCATCCGAGAGAGAATAAGATGTATCAAGATTTGAAGAAGATCTTTTGGTGGTTCGGATTGAAGAGAGATATAGCTCATTTTGTGTATGTGTGTTTAACCTGTCAGAAGTCTAAGGTGGAACATCAGAAGCCTAATCGTTGGATATTCCGGAATGGAAATGGGATAGTATATCGATGGATTTTGTTACGGGTTTGCCGAATACGCAAAGAGGTCATAATGCTATTTGGGTGATTGTGGATAGGCTTACTAAATTTGCTCACTTTATTCTAATAGATATTAGTTATTCTTTGGAGAAGCTAGCCGAGATTTATGTTTCTGTGATTGTGAAGTTACATGGAGTTCCTAAGAGTATTGTATCAGATAGAGATCCTAGATTTACATCGAGGTTTTGGGAAATTTTGCAAAAGGCTTTGGGTTCAAAGCTAAGATTGAGTTCGGCTTACCATCCGCAAACGGACGGTCAAACCGAGAGGACGATTCAATCGCTAGAGGATTTGTTGCGTGCTTGTGTGCTAGAACAAGGTAGTATTTGGGATAGTTATTTAGCATTGATTGATTTCACCTATAATAACAGTTTTCATTCGAGTATTGGTATGGAACCATTTGAGGCTTTATATGGTTGGAGATGTCGAACACCTTTGTGTTGGCATGAAATTGGAGAGAGAACGGTAGTTGGACCGGAGATGGTACAACAAACTACGGAAAAGGTGAAGTTTATTCGGGAGAAGATGAGAGCTTCTCAAAGTAGATAAAAGAGTTATCATGACAAGAGGAGGAAGGATCTTGAGTTTCAGGAAGTCGACCATGTGTTTTTGAGAGTTACACCGGTTACGGGTGTAGGTCGTGCTTTGAAGTCGAAGAAGTTGACTTCCCGTTTTATTGGGCCGTATCAAATTATTGCACGAGTTGGTGTTGTGGCTTATCATGTGGCGTTGCCTCCGAATCTTTCGAATTTGCATGATGTGTTCCGTGTTTCGCAACTTCGGAAGTATGTTCCGGATCCGTCACATGTTATTCCTATGGACGAGGTTGAGGTAAGAGATAATCTTACAGTGGAAGCTTTGCCGGTTAGGATTTTGGACCGTGATATCAAGAAGCTAAGAGGCAAGGATATTGCGCTTGTGAAAGTGGCGTGGGGAGGCACTGCGGAAGGCAATATGACTTGGGAATTGGAGAGTGGGATGCGCGAGTCGTATCCGGAGTTGTTTGAATTAGGTAATATTTTCGAGGACGGAAATTTCTAATGTGGGGGAGAGTTGTAACGCCCCAATTCGATAATTCCCATTTTGTTGGAGTCTTTTATTTTAATTGCGAATTTGTTTTTTGTGAAATTAATATGATGATATGATATGTGATTTTTACCGTTTTATGAATTTCCGGGTAAAATTGGATAAGAGGGTATTTTAGGTATTTATTAATTAATGATAAGTTAGAATTAGTAGAATTGGTATTTTGTGAGAAAATGATATTTGGTTGGAAAGAAATAGAAATAATAGAGTAAGAATAGAATTAGAGAGAAAAGAGTATAAGTTATGAGAAAGAGAAAGAAAAGAAAAAGATAGAAAGAAAAAGATAGAAAGAAAAAGATAGAAAGAAAAAGAGAAGAAAGAAAAACGAGAGAAGAGAAAAGAAGTGAAAAGAGGGAAAGTTGGAATAGCTTCAAGATTGCTCCAAGAAATCGAAATAATCGGGTAAGGGTGTGAAATATTGTTATCTTAACATTCTGTATGATTATGTATGTGTTTGATTGGTTGAGTTTTGGTTTTGATGAAAGTTAGAGAAGATGAATAGTTAGGGTTTGAGAGAAAATGTGAGAAATTGGTAGATTAATCGGTTAGAAATCGTTATAATCGAAGTATGATGTTAGATATATGTTATTTATCATGTTTTCATGAGTTTAGAGGAGTTTTGGAGTGATTAGGATGGATTGTTCGTAGCTGGTATGTTGCTGAAATCGTAGTGGTCGCTCAGCGAGATACCCCTCGCTCAGTGAAAGTTCCAGGGTGATTTTCGCTCAGCGAGTTGTCCGTCGCTCAGCGCGCCTGGGAGGATTTTTGGGTTTTTACCTTTTGTTTCATAACTTGAGTTTCGGGTATTCATTTTTAGCGATCCTTATATCAATTCGAAGCTAGAAATATGTAGAATCTATTAATTCTAAAATATGTAATGTTTAGCCTACTTTTTCCCGACTTTTCCGATAAAACGTAATTATGTTAATTATGGAATTGTGGGTTTGATTACTGTGTTGTGGTCGTTTGGAAAGTAGATACATTGCTTGAATTAAATTCGAATGTATGTAAATTGAATGAGATGAATGCATAACTATATTGTGAATATGTATGCATTTTCAAGAATGTTGTTTGTCATTTTGCATGTAAGCATAATGTATGCATTCTTGTGCTGTGGGATTTGTGAATCCGTTGTAGCATCGTGTACTCATGTGGAGTGTGAGCGATGACTACAACAAGATCGTGTGCCCATGTGGGGTGTGAGCAATTGGATTGTGTGCTCGTGTGGGGTGTGAGAAACCCAGAAACATCGTGTTCCCGTGTGGGGTATGAGCGATGGGTGATTTATTCACGTTGATTGTGTGCCCGTGTGGGGTGTGAGCAATCAGATTGTGTGCCCGTGTGGGGTGTGAGCAATCAGATTGTGTGCCCGTGTGGGGTGTGAGCAATCCATAAACATTGTGTGCCCATGTGGGGTGTGAGCAATGGGCAAACATCGTGTGGCCGACGGGGAGTTACTTTAGGTAACAAGCGATGATTCCATTTGGTTCCTGAGAGAACCTGCTGAAATGTTGAGTCGGTACCGCATTGCATCTGCATAGAGTCGTGTGTTGGTCTCTATGAGTTGCATTTTATCATTTTAATTATGATATGCAGAAATAAACATGAATGTGCATATGTTTATTTGTATATATGTTTTCAAATTCAAGTATAATGTGGCATTGCTCTTTTATACCGTTTTTCAAATATACTCTGGTGAAATTTTAATATGTGCCTAAGTGATTTAATTGCTTATTTGGGGTATAGAAAGGGGGTGTTACACCTTTGGTAATTCAGATGGATGAGTAGACCTGCCCCTGACTACTTGTCATACCCCAAATTTGTCCTACCCTTTTTCTTTTTCACTGTCTAATCATTGTTTCAAAGAAATAAAAAGTTGTACCATTTTATTTCTCTGTTTAACATATATTTCAAAAATTAAAAAAAAAACGTGTTCCTCTGTCAAAAAAATGTGTACTAGTTGTTTTTGTCCGATATTTCGAAAAATCCAAAATATGCATCGTCTTTTTTTCTGTCTATTATTCAAAACAAAAATCTAAAAAAAGGTACATTTATTTTCTAACTAAAATTTATTTCTGCTCTTTATCATAAATTATTTTCATTATTTAATTCTTTATCCAAAATTACAAAAATTATTATCATTATTTCTTTAAGCTCATCATTTCTCCTTTATCCTTAATCATAAAATCACAAAAATTATTTTTTATTATCTTATTATTATTTCTTATTTTTAAGTTTTCTTAAACCCATGTACAATTTCCAAAATTACAAAAAAACTCATTATTGTTATTACCATTTTTTATTATCTTTTTATAGTTTATTATTATTGCCTTTTATTATTATTAGTATTATTTCCATTATTATATTTCCAATACCTTTATTTTTATTTTTATTATTATTGTTATTTCTTATTATTAGTATTATTATTATCATTATTATTATAATTGTTATTGTTTTTATCCATTTCAAATCAGCCATTATTTTATTATTATTATTATTATTGTACCCTCACAATCAAAACACAGCCTGTCCCTTTTAATTACAGTACACACAATACACCCACACACTCACCCATAACAAACTTTTCACGCACAGCAACAACAATCCTGAATTTTTTTCCAGCACAACTCATCACCCATTCTTATAAAAAATAATTGTCCAAATCATTTCCTAAATCATCCCTGTTTCTTTTTATATATATAAAACACCATTCATTCATCATAAAAGAACAGCACAAATCAAAAATCCTTCAAGCTTCAAAAACCACAAAATATTCCTTCATTTTCCTTGTCTGCAGAACCTTACATCAAACCAAACAACTCCCTTAATCCTTCAGTACAAATACTGACCTTCACAGAACCTAATCCAACACCATGAACAAAACATGAAATTCAGAATTAATGGCAGCAAAACCAAATTGAAAAAACAGAAAAAAGAGAAAAGACCATTCACTGAACTCAACCTTCATCTTTCAAATACTCGTTCACCTCTTTGTTAATATCACACAAAGCCAAACGACCCTTTATGCCGGGACCACCGCGACCTATCCGAACCAAACACCGCGAAAACGCAAGGCTGGACTGTGAACGATTCCGAGAACTGTGAAGCCAAGACCACATACCCGCGAGCCACCAAACCCCGACCACCTCACCGCCATCGCATAAACCGCTGTAGAAACCAGCGACCACCGAAACATCAACCGCAAAAAAAAGGAGCCCAAACCATGTGAACCGTTCGCCGACGAACACCACCACTGGTCGCGGAATCACCGCCCACCGCCAAAACCTCTCAATCCGAAACCAAACCAGAGCCGCCGGAAACCTTGAAACCGACGCAAGAAATCAATCACCACTGAGGGACGTCGTGAGACTGATGCCGAGGGTAGGTTTCCCGAAACCGTTTTTTGCTTCCATGATGCGTGATTCTTTTTCTCTCTGAAGCGTGAGGCCACGTTTTGTTGTTGCTTGTACTGAGAAAAGCAAGGTCTTCTTTTCTTTTCATTTAATGTCTTTTTAAAAAACCTACTTTTTATTTCTTAGGATGTTGTTTTTCTTTTCTTTTTTTTATATAGAAAAAACAGAGTGTGTTTTGGCATTGTGGGCTCTAAGCCTTGTGACCCATTGGAATTTCTTCTCTGCACACTAATAATCACATAGTTTACCCTTTCTATTTTATGTTTTGATGAGTTATTACTTGGGCCCATAAAAATCTGCTGCTAACACTCCCTGATCTCTGCGCTGCACACTTTTCCTTGTTAATTTTTTTTCCATCTTTTTATGATTTTTTTTTGGGCCTTAGAGGACAATGTTGATTGCTATTACATACACACTGTTCTAGCACACTCTCTCATTTGATCACTATAATTATTATTTATTTTTTCTTCTGTTTATTTTCTTTGTTTCAATTTTTATTTTGTTAAAAAATTTTAATGTTGCTGGGTTTATCATGTTAATATTTTATTATTTCTATTTTTTTGTTTTGCTATTTCATTAGCATTTAGAAAATGTCCCAAAAATATTTGTAGTGAATAATTTGGTATTTTTTTCATTTGTATTTCTCTTTTTCGGGCCAATGACTTGACAAAAGGCCATTTTTCGCCCGATTTCATTAAATCGGTGATATGTGGTCAATATGAGGCCCTCCTTGTAATTAATTTTTTTTATTATTTTATTATTTCGACAAACAAATATGTAATTTAATTTAATTTATTTTATCTTGATATTATTTGATTTATTTATTATTTATATTCATTATTTTATTTCAATTTAATTCTAGCAATTTAATTTAATTTTATTTCGCATTTCAAATTATGTTTCGACTCCTTATAGAATGATTCCCATTTTGAATCGATTCTAAGGTAGTTCACGAACTAAATTTTGCCGCGTCCCAAAAAGGTCCAACGCCTTCGAATTGTTGCGCTCGATTAAAAGGTCCAACGCCTTCGAATAGTTGTGTCCCGATTAAAAGGCCGAACGCCTTCGAACCGTTCAAAACACTGCACACACGCTTCCTCTTGGGCAAACTACAACGAGACCTCTTTATTTCTCGCAATCCCCTGTATTTATTTTGTATCCCTCTCCCCCTACTTTGTACGCACTTTATTTTCTGTATTTTATTTAATTTTGAATCCTTGGTCCAACGCCAAGCGATTGCACTTGCACACTTGCACTTTATTTTCCAGTTATCTTTTTCGTTTATTAGGATTCACTCCTCCTTGCGAGTCGAGCGCTTTGTGCCTCGCTAACAAACCACAAAATAAACTTCCACTTGCATTTACCCTTTAACCTCAAAAACCGAAACGTTTCGATTAGATCCAAACCCTTGATCCAACGTCAAGCGGTCTTAGGAAATAAAACATTCTGATAATACGAGAAGATCTGTACGCTACGAGCCTTAAGCGGTAGAAAGGAGGATAACGAGCTCTCGTTACTCGCTCTGATTATTTCGACGTAGGACGCTCGTCTTGTTGGGCGAGATAAACTATCCATAGTCTTTAGTACATTCGACTCCTAAACCCTTTCATTGACGAAAGGTAATAAAATCAAACAACCATTACCCTTAGTAGGCCGAACTACGAGGCTCTGACTTTCCCATTGCACACGGGAGTACGTAGGCACAAGGATCTCCATCCTTGCCGAGCACCTAGGATCAATCTAACTTATAATTCAACTCATTTCCCTCTAGCAAGTAATCCGTTTAAGCATAGACATCCTTTCGCGCGTGATAACTTAGATGGTTCCCATCGAGTACGATGGATGTAGGGGGTGCTAATACCTTCCCCCTGCATAACCGACTCCCGAACCCAGGCAATGGTTCCGACGACCTTGTCTTCATCCTTTTCTTCCCGGGTTGTATCTATATCTTCCCTTTCCCTCTTCGGGAATAAATAGAATTAGGTGGCGACTCTTCAGTCTGTCCAGCGCGCGGCTCCCGTCCTTTCGAATCGCGTAAGTTTGTATTTTTCGGGGTACGACAGTGGCGATTCTGCTGGGGACATGTTCACCCCTATGCGAGTCAAGCCTAGTCTAGGTTCCCACGCTTGTTTGGATGTTTGCTTTTATGCCTTGCTTGTTTATTTCTATCGCTTTCTTTATCTCATTCACTCTTATATATCTTGTGGCTCCTTGGTACTATAATTTGGATCGATACTTTGCAAAAGAAACTTGAGGGAAATGCTCTATACCCGGGCTTACGAGTATAAACATAAGTTAGCGAGGTTGTGTAGTATGGGCTCCCGAAAGAACCTCTCTCGTGGGTTGTCGATACGAAAACCTCACTTGGAGTAGATTCTATTGAGAATACTGACAACTGTCAAGTCCTTGACGTGTGTGCTCAGTTGCTTTCATTAGGGTCATTAACTCTGAGGACCTTTAGAACCTTTTGGTTAAAACAACGGTTGATGGTTGCGTAGTATTGGGAACCAGGGTTCGCCCTCGCGTGGCTCGATACGAAAACCTCACTTGGAATAGACTTACTCAATGGAGTTGATTGACTGTCAAGAATGTATGAAATTGACATGTGCATCAAATAGTTGAGAAAGTTCCATAACTCCAGGACTTTGTTTTAAACCTTGTATCGATGATCACGTAGTATGGACTCCCGAGAAAATTTGCTCTCGTGAGTGTCGATACGAAGATCTCACCCAAAATAGATTCATATGGCGGAGTCAATCAACCGTCATGCTTATGGCGCGTGTGATGAACAGCCATATGAATTGATAACTTTGGGATCCCTAAAACTTTAGAGTATACCCAGTGAGTTCTTTATCAGAGTATCCTCCATCTATACCTTGGACTCGTGAGACCCTGATCTTGTGATCCTGGATTCTGATATTGCATATCATCTCATTTGCATTATTTATTCATATTGCATTTCATTCCAAAATCCAGAGAACTCATTTCATGTTCCTCCATCTTCAGTAAATAAAGCTGGTTTCCCGACGCCCGTATCGTGCTAGACGACCGTACTTAACTCGAGCCAACACTAGAAGACTGATGGACATGATTCAAGAAGAACAAGCTGCTATGAGGGAAGATATTGACTCGGTCAAGAGCAAGATTGATCTGATTTATGAGACTTTGCAAGCTTTGGCAAGAATGGAAGAACGTCGCAAAGCTGCTGCCGCAATGAACAATGCTCAAGTGCAAGGATCTACCTCACGAGCAATGCCTTCAGTTCTAGTTCCAAATCCTTTGGTCTACGGTTTGCCTCCAGGCTTCACTCCTGCTGTTGAACAGGTCACTTCCCAACCAATACCTGCTTCTGGTGTTACTGTTGGTGCTATTCCTCAAGCTCAACCTATTCCAACTCAAGTCCAGTTTCCTCAAACTGAAGATAATCATCAAGTTGAGTATGAGATGCATACTGCTGTTCCAATCACCAATCCTCAGGCTGTTCAAGAGTCTGAAGCTATAAAGATGTGCCGCGAGTTAGCTGAAAAACTTTGAATCATGGAAGGACACAATTCAACCTCTCTGAGTGCCTCAGACATGTGCTTAGTTCCAGATATTGTGATCCCAGCTGTAACACCCCATTTTCTACCCAAAAGTTATAACAACAAAATCAGAGTCGTAAAATTTTCTATCAATGGGATATTACATGTTCAACTTTAAATAATTTCCACTTTAAGGAATCATAACAATACGTAACACTTTTTCTTAATTCGACAAAATAATGTCATTCACTCAAATAATTCAACTTCATAAAATCTTACGCAGCGGATTTTCATAAAATAATTCTTAGCATCTTTAAGCAACATAACCACTTAAAATAGAAATAAGCAACCATAAATCCTTCAAATAATTAAAACTCAGTAATAATTAAAAGATCACAAGCAGACATGCGACAATTCCCCCCCGAGTGCTACGTATCAGAGCGATTGACCACCGACTCGACCAAAGGTAACCGGCTACTTCTCAGGATTACCTGCACGTTGTCACATAATGACAATATTCAACAGAAGGGGTGAGTTATGAAAATTATAATCAGTATATGAAAAACAATACGGTAATTAAAGGCCGTGAGTAAACACCTCTTCTCAAATTAAATTAATTATTCATACAACACACCAACAAAATGCAACTCTAATGAGACTCGACTAATCATGCATGTGGTACCATTCGGAGTAAAACTCCCAACTTAAAATTTGCCAATTTAACGAGGCATCAAGGCATAAACCTTCAACTTTCAACTTTTTGCCAATCCAGGCCAACGTGGTGTGAGCAACGGCTCCGACAAAATTCATATGAATTCACATGACTTATCAGACATTATATGCGTACAACATAGCCACATTAACAACACATATCAACTTATACGACATAGGCAACTTAGAAATCAACTTTGGCATAAAAGCCTATGATATAACAACTTCGTAACTATTCCGTGAATCGGAGCAATATTTCAACTCGGCTGCACTTATAGTAATATTTGGCAATACAATTTCCAGCAAAACAATTCATTAAAATCAACTACAATATGATCCGACATAACCCGGCGAATTTCGTTAATTTTTGAGCAACTAGATTTTTCGCCTAACTCGGCTAAACCGACTAATTTCAACACTATCTTCTACTTTCTGCGATTAATATAACTTTATCACGAAAATGTAATTTTCCTAAATCTTGTTAAACTCCTCCGAATTAGAAACTCACTTACTTCTACTTTTACTGTCAATTTTATGAACCTGCATTCTTCTATTTAAAACCATAACACAGTGTCATTTTTATCATTCTTAGAACAAGCCCCGTACTGTTTATATTTAGTAATTATAATGCTCAGTTTAATTACTATTTGTTTATTACCATTTAAATCCACTAATTCATGAACTATAAAATTATTTAAGTCTTAGAACTATGAAATTATTTAAAACTATAAAATTATTTTAAATTCTACAACTAATTGGTGATTTAATATATTAATTGGTGTAATTAGGATTAAGAATAAAAATGAGAAACTACCTACTTAACATGGCCTGCGCCACCCTTAACTTCACTCCATGCCATGTGGCATGTCATCATTTGCCCCACCCCCTCATAAGAGAGATGGCTTGCGCCATTCCCTCAAGTGGCCTGTGCCACAATGCTCTTCCCCACAATACATGGCGTGCGCCATGATTTTGTGTCCTAGGTGTGGCCTGCGCCACCCTACTAGGACGGTAGGTGGCCTGCGCCACACCTCACATTTTTTTTTGTTCTCTTCCTCTCTTCCTCAGACAGACAGATTGAACCAAATTTCTTTTTTTTTTCCTTTTCTTTCCAGAACTGCAACAATTCTTAACAGCAACAATCCAACAACATAACGAAATAATCCTTAGATTCATCAATTCAACAATCGGAATAACTTATTTTTATAATCATAATATACAGATTTCACCACTTAAATACCCTAATCAACCCAAATCAAAGTATCGAAATTCATACCCGATTATAAGAATCGAACCCACCCTTACCTTTGATTGGATTGAAGGTTGCTATACAGTCGGATTCCGGAAATTTTCTTCTCCTTCCTTCACGTTCGTACAACAGTTCTCCTTCTTTTTCTAACTCCCCCACTTCTGTTACTTTTTGGTTTTCTATAACTTCTATTATTATTTTCTCTTTATTAAATTAACTAAATATCCTAATTTCTAATGGGCCTAATTTAACACCTCCCATTTTACTAATTAGCACACAATAATAAGCCCACTTACTCAAATAACACAACAACTATATTATTATTTCTTATAATAATTTCTACGACTTTCGACTAAATTTCCGACTTATCGATTAATTTTAGCTACAACGTTAAATATTCCTACCATCCACAATAATTTCATAAAATTAATAAATAATTATTTTGGGCGTTACAACTCTCCCCCACTTAGAATATTTTCGTCCTCGAAAATTTACCTGCTTCAAACAGCTCAGGATATGAGTCTCGCATCTTGCTCTCCAATTCCCATGTCATGCTTTCGCCCGCAGCTCCCAACCAAATGACTTTAACCAACACAATCTCTTTTCCTCGAAGAGTCTTTGTTTCACGATCTTCAACTCGTACAGGCTTTGTCTCCACTGTTAGATTATCCCACACTTGCACATCATCCATACTAACCATATGAGACGGATCTGAGACATACTTCCGAAGCTGCGACACATGGAATACATCATGCAAATTCGAAAGATTTGGTGGTAATGTCATCCGATAAGCAACTTTCCCAACTTGTTCTAAGATTTGATACGGACCAATGAAACGAGGAGTGAGCTTTTTAGACTTCAAAGCCCTCCCAACACCGGTCACAGGCATGACTCGCAAAAACACATGGTCACCAGCTTGAAATTCTAAATCCTTCTTCCGCTTGTCATGATAACTCTTCTGCCTACTCTGAGAAGCTTTCATCTTCTCTCGGATAAACTTCACTTTCTCGGTAGTTTCTCGAACTAACTCTGGTCCAAGTACCACACCCTCGCCAGATTCATGCCAACACAGCGAAGTTCTACACCTACGACCATACAATGCTTCAAAAGGCGCCATTCCGATACTAGAATGGTAACTATTATTATATGTGAACTCAATCAATGAAAGATAAGTGTCCCACGAACCTCCTTGTTCAAGAACACAAGCTCTCAGCAAATCCTCCAATGACTGAATAGTTCTCTCAGTTTGGCCATCAGTTTGAGGATGATATGCCGAACTCAATCTCAACTTAGAGCCCAACGAATCTTGCAGACTTTTCCAAAATTCCGACGTAAACCTCGGATCTCTATCCGACACAATACACAGAGGAACACCATGCAACTTTACAATTACTCGGATGTAAATCTCTGCCAACTTCGCAATTAGGTAAGTGATGTTAATAGGTATGAAGTGAGTCGACTTCGTGAGCCTATCAACGATCACCCAAATCGAATCATGTCCTCTTAAAGTAACAGGCAGCCCCGTTACAAAGTCCATAGAAATGGTATCCCATTTCCATTCTGGAACTTCCAACGATTGCATCAACCCAGCAGGCTTCTGATGCTCAATCTTCGACTTCTGACAAGTTAAGCACGCATACACAAAACGAGCCACATCATCTTTCATCCCGGGCCACCAAAATATTTTCTTTAAATCCTGATACATTTTAGTAGCTCCTAGATGAATACTCAAACTGCTTCTATGACCCTCTTCTAGAATGCTTCTTTTCATAACCGCGTCGTCAGGAATACAAATTCTTTCACCTAATTTCAACACACCTCTCGCATCAATCTTAAAGTCACTCTTCTCTGATTGACCACAACGATTAAGGATATCTACTAATTTCACATCCAATTTCTGTGCCTCTCGGATACTATCCATAAAATCATTATTAATCTTTAGCATTCCTAGCATTACACTCTGCAGAGTCACTTCGCAAACCAAACTCATATCACGAAATTGCTCAATTAATTCCAACTCCTTAACCATCATTGCTGACACATGCAAGGTCTTTCTACTTAAAGCATCGGCCACAACATTTGCTTTACCTGGATGATAATTCAAACCGAAATCGTAATCCTTAAGCAATTCTAACCATCTACGTTGTCTCATATTCAGCTCTTTCTGATCAAATAGATACTTTAAACTTTTATGATCACTGAAAACTTCGAATCTGGAACCATAAAGGTAATGCCTCCAGATTTTTAGCACAAATACCACAGCAGCAAGTTCAAGATCATGCGTAGGATAGTTCTTTTCATGAATTCTCAACTGTCGCAACGCATAAGCAATTACTTTATTATCTTGCATAAGCACACCTCCTAAACCCATCAATGAAGCATCACAGTAAATTACAAATGGTTCCTCCGGGTTTGGCAAAGTCAGAACCGGCGCCGACGTCAATCTCCTTTTTAATTCATTAAAACTCTCTTCGCACTGAACGTCCCACACGAAAGCTTTACCTTTACAAGTTAATTTAGTCAACGGAAGTGCTAACTTAGAAAATCCTTCAATAAACCTTCTATAATATCCAGCTAATCCCAAAAAGCTTCTAATCTCGGTAGCCGACTTAGGAGTCTCCCATTGCAATACAACTTCTACCTTAGAAGGATCCACTGCAATACCTTTTCCTGAAATTACATGGCCGAGAAAACTGACTTCTCTTAACCAAAACTCACACTTGGACAGCTTCGCATACAATTTCTTATCTTTCAAAACATCCAACACTAATCTCAAATGTTCTTTATGCTCTTCTTCCGACTTAGAGTAAATCAAGATATCATCAATAAATACTACTACAAATTGGTCCAGATAAGTATGAAAAATACGATTCATGTATTCCATAAATACTCCCAGCGCATTAGTCACACCGAAAGGCATCACAGAGTACTCATAATGTCCATACCGAGTTCTAAACGCTGTCTTCTGGATGTCTTCATCTTTCACATTGATCTGATGATAGCCCGATCTCAAATCAATTTTACTGAACACACAAGCACCCACTAATTGATCCATCAAATCATCTATTCTCGGTAGTGGATACTTATTCTTGATCGTTACCTTATTCAATTGTCTAAAATCAATACAAAGCCTCATACTACCATCTTTCTTCTTTACTAGCAACACTGGAGCTCCCCACGGTGATACACTTGGCCTTATAAACTTTTTCTCAAGTAAGTCTTCCAATTGCCTCTTTAATTCGTACAATTAAGATGCCGACATTTTATACGGTGCCATCGAAACAGGCCTAGTACCAGGTACCAGATCAATCGTAAATTCAACTTCCCTCTCTGGCGGCACACTAGGAATCTCCTCAGGAAAAACTTCAGGGAATTCTTTCACTACTAACAGTTCATCAATCTTAGCTTTACTCTCAACCGACAACGTCGCCATCAAGGAAAACATCTGAGCTTCCTCTTTCATCAATTTACGCAATTCTCTGAAAGGTAATAAGCCAACTCCTTCCTCTTCAGGAGTGGAAAACCTCACCGACTTATGATAACAATTTATATGAACATAATTATACTCTAACCAGTTCATACAAAGAATTACATCCATCCCATCCAACGGCAAACATACTAAATCAACATAGAAATATTTATCGAAGATCGATAAAGGACACTTTAAACATACCAAAGAAGTAATTATTGATCCCTTAGCTGGGGTCTCAACAATCAAATCACCATCCAAAGCGGATAATTTGAAACCCAGTCTTCGAGCACAGTTAGCAGAAATAAAACAGTGTGTAGCACCGGTATCAATAATAGTAATTAAAGGAGTACCATTTATGAAACATGTACCTCGGATAAGTCTGTCCTCACTGGAGGTTTGAGTTCCAGTCAATGCGAACACCTTTCCAGTTTGAGATTTCTTTGGCTTCTGACACTGACTTCCAATATGTCCTTCTTCACCATAATTAAAACAAATCATTTCCTTGTGCTTGCAATCAGCTATTGCATGCCCGGTCTTACCACAGCGAAAACACCTCTTTACTTCAGCAGTGCATACATTACTCTTATGACCAGCCTGACCACACTTGAAGCAAACTATACCAGCAGGAGCACCTCCCCCACTAGCTCTCTGAGCCGGAGCAGCTCTTTGTTTCCCTTTTCCAGCTGGAGCATCATACGGCTTACCACGATTTTGATGTTGCTTGCCTCTACGATCACTGACAACCTTGTAATGAGCATTATTGTCCTCTTCAAATATCTTGCAGCTATCAACCAATTCAGTAAAAATGCGTATCTTCTGATACCCAATAGCCTTCTTAATTTCAGAGCGTAGTCCATTTTCAAACTTGATGCACTTTGAAAATTCAGCACCAGCACCAGTGTAATGAGGATAAAATTTGGACAACTCCACAAATTTTGCAGCATAATCCGTGACAGACATGTTTCCCTGCTTCAGCTCAAGGAACTCAATTTCTTTCTTACCACAGACATCTTCCGGATAATACTTTCTCATGAATTCCCTACGGAATACATCCCAAGTAATAACTTCACCTGCCACTGTCAACCTCTCATGAGTCTCTAGCCACCAGTCATCAGCTTCAACTGCTAGCATGTGAGTACCATACCGAACCTTCTGAGCTGGAGTGCAATCCATAACACGGAAGATTCTCTCGATTTCTTTCAACCATCCCAAAGCTGCATCTGGATCATGCTTCCCTTTAAACACCGGCGGATTCTCTCTTTGGAAAGTCGCCAAACTACGTGATCCAGCATCACCACCAGCATTTGGCAAGTTCTGCACAGCTTGTGCCATCGCTTGCATTGCGGCAGCCATCGCAGCGTCATTTCTCCCAGCCATTTCAACTTATCACTACAACACAACTTAAAATTAGATTAGTAACAATACACAATTGTTAGACAGTAACGACACGACAACTGGCCGGACAGACCGACCTGCTCTGATACCACTAATGTAACACACTATTTTCTACCCAAGAGTTATAACAACAAAATCAGAGTCGTAAAATTTTCTATCAATGGGATATTACATGTTCAACTTTAAATAATTTCCACTTTAAGGAATCATAACAATACGTAACACTTTTTCTTAATTCGACAAAATAATGTCATTCACTCAAATAATTCAACTTCATAAAATCTTACGCAGCGGATTTTCATAAAATAATTCTTAGCATCTTTAAGCAACATAACCACTTAAAATAGAAATAAGCAACCATAAATCCTTCAAATAATTAAAACTCAATAATAATTAAAAGATCACAAGCAGACATGCGACAATTCCCCCCCGAGTGCTACGTATCAGAGCGACTGACCACCGACTCGACCAAAGGTAACCGGCTACTTCTCAGGATTACCTGCACGTTGTCACATAATGACAATATTCAACAGAAGGGGTGAGTTATGAAAATTATAATCAGTATATGAAAAACAATACGGTAATTAAAGGCCGTGAGTAAACACCTCTTCTCAAATTAAATTAATTATTCATACAACACACCAACAAAATGCAACTCTAATGAGACTCGACTAATCATGCATGTGGTACCATTCGGAGTAAAACTCCCAACTTAAAATTTGCCAATTTAACGAGGCATCAAGGCATAAACCTTCAACTTTCAACTTTTTGCCAATCCAGGCCAACGTGGTGTGAGCAACGGCTCCGACAAAATTCATATGAATTCACATGACTTATCAGACATTATATGCGTACAACATAGCCACATTAACAACACATATCAACTTATACGACATAGGCAACTTAGAAATCAACTTTGGCATAAAAGCCTATGATATAACAACTTCGTAACTATTCCGTGAATCGGAGCAATATTTCAACTCGGCTGCACTTATAGTAATATTTGGCAATATAATTTCCAGCAAAACAATTCATTAAAATCAACTACAATATGATCCGACATAACCCGACGAATTTCGTTAATTTTTGAGCAACTATATTTTTCACCTAACTCGGCTAAACCGACTAATTTCAACACTATCTTCTACTTTCTGCGATTAATATAACTTTATCACGAAACTGTAATTTTCCTAAATCTTGTTAAACTCCTCCGAATTAGAAACTCACTTACTTCTACTTTTACTGTCAATTTTACGAACCTGCATTCTTCTATTTAAAACCATAACACAGTGTCATTTTTATCATTCATAGAACAAGCCCCGTACTGTTTATATTTAGTAATTAAAATGCTCAGTTTAATTACTATTTTTTTTATTACCATTTAAATCCACTAATTCATGAACTATAAAATTATTTAAGTCTTAGAACTATGAAATTATTTAAAACTATAAAATTATTTTAAATTCTACAACTAATTGGTGATTTAATATATTAATTGGTGTAATTAGGATTAAGAATAAAAATGAGAAACTACCTACTTAACATGGCCTGCGCCACCCTTAACTTCACTCCATGCCATGTGGCATGTCATCATTCCCCCCCCTCATAAGAGAGATGGCTTGCGCCATTCCCTCAAGTGGCCTGCGCCACAATGCTCTTCCCCACAATACATGGCGTGCGCCATGATTTTGTGTCCTAGATGTGGCCTGCGCCACCCTACTAGGAGGGTAGGTGGCCTGCGCCACACCTCACATTTTTTTTTGTTCTCTTCCTCTCTTCCTCAGACAGACAGAATGAACCAAATTTCTTTTTTTTTTCCTTTTCTTTCCAGAACTGCAACAATTCTTAACAGCAACAATCCAACAACATAACGAAATAATCCTTAGATTCATCAATTCAACAATCGGAATAACTTATTTTTATAATCATAATATACAGATTTCACCACTTAAATACCCTAATCAACCCAAATCAAAGTATCGAAATTCATACCCGATTATAAGAATCGAACCCACCCTTACCTTAGATTGGATTGAAGGTTGCTCTACAGTCGGATTCCGGAAATTTTCTTCTCCTTCCTTCACGTTCGTACAACAGTTCTCCTTCTTTTTCTAACTCCCCCACTTCTGTTACTTTTTGGTTTTCAATAACTTCTATTATTATTTTCTCTTTATTAAATTAACTAAATATCCTAATTTCTAATGGGCCTAATTTAACACCTTCCATTTTACTAATTAGCACACAATAATAAGCCCACTTACTCAAATAACACAACAACTATATTATTATTTCTTATAATAATTTCTACGACTTTCGACTAAATTTCCGACTTATCGATTAAGATTAGCTACAACGTTAAATATTCCTACCATCCACAATAATTTCTTAAAATTCATAAATAATTATTTTGGGCGTTACAACTGCTAAGTTCAAACTGCCAGAATTCGAGAAGTACAAAGGCCTCAGCTGTCCTGAGCTTCATTTGAGGATGTACTGCAGGAAAATGGCCGCTCATGCCAAAGACGATAAGCTTATGATCCATTGCTTCCAAGACAGCCTGTCTGGAGCGTCTCTAGAATGGTACATGCAGCTCGAACGCAACAATGTTCATACTTGGCTTGATCTATCCGATGCGTTCAAAAAGCAGTACAAGTACAACACTGACCTTGCTCCTAACCGTACTCAGCTTCAGAGTATATCTCAAAAGGAGAGCGAATCCTTTAAAGAGTACGCCCAACGCTGGAGAGAGTTAGCTGCCAGAGTTCATCCGCCATTGGTTGACCGTGAATTGATTGATATCTTCATGGGTACCCTACAGGGACAATACTACGAGAAGCTGATCAGCAGTGTATCTTCTGGATTTTCAGACATGGTGATGGTCGGAGAAAGAATTGAAGAAGGTTTGAAAAGCGGAAAAATCCAAGGAGGTTCTAGCAGCCAAACCGGAGCCAAGAAACCTTTCAACGAGTATAAAAAGGGTGACACAAATGCCATTTCTGTTGCGAGTGGGATTTTTCAACAGAGTGCACCTGCGCTAGTTCCCTACTACCAGTATCCCTATGTTGCTGCTGCACAATATGCTCCTATGCCATATCAGCCAGTTCCTCCAATGCCTTATCAGCAGGCCTTTCAAGCTATATTTCCGCCTCAGATGGCTCATTAACCACGTCCACATCCTATGGTTGTAGCCGCGCAATATGCACCTGGACCATACCAGCAACCAGCTTATCCACCACGGCCTGGTCAACAACAACAACGCGCTCCTCAACAACATCCACCATATCAATCAAGAGGATATGATAGGCAGATTGATCCCCTGCCTATGTCATACACTAAAATATTTAAACAGTTGATGGCAAAAGGACCTCTTACTTTGAGAGATATGCCACCTCAGACTGGCAATGCCCGAAACTATGATGCCAATGCTCGCTGTGAGTATCATAAAGGCGCTCCAGGTCATACAATCGAGAACTGCCATGCTTTCAAACACTTGATTCAGGATATGATCAACTCTAAGGACCTCACTCTCACTCCGAGAAATGCAAATGTCCAGAACGATCCAATGCCGCCGCACGGTGCCAACAAGTAAAGACATTTGAAGGGGTTGTTGAAGACCAAGCTGAGTAGTCTCCAACTTTGAAGCATTCAATCAAGCGAAGTAAAATTCCTCAAATCAAGGCAGCCAGCGCCATTTATTATTTACGCATTCCTGTTGTTTTGTAATGTTTGTTTAAGTACTATTTGCTCTGAACATTGTTATCGTTTGTACTTGGTTATGTTAATGTTATGTTTATGCATGTTTTGAATCAATTTATTCGCATTCGCTTATTATTTATCATTTATCAATAAATCACAAAAAATATATTTCCCTCACTTCTCTTTAGCAAATATTTGAGGGAGGAGGATGAAAACGAAATACCCATAACTGTTGTGGTGTGCTTTCGGATAAAACTTCGTCAATGATGTACAGGCATTCTTTCAAATCCCCAAACACTGGAGATATAAGGAGTTAATCCCTAGTCAACCACTTTAAGCCTAGAAGTAGGAGATTTCTTTCAGATACAACCCTTACATTTAACCCGAGGCAGGGTAGTTGTTCAGTTAAACCAACTACACCTTCGAATTGCAAGATGAGACATCCCGTCAGAGGACCATCAACAAATGACTAGGCAGTCACAATATTCAGAATACAAAAAAAAAGTAGAAAAGAAAACCGCTAAGTTGAACACCCAAGGGGAGACTTAGTCGAAAAATGAAACAAAAGAAAGAACAAATCAAAAGAGGAGCCCAAATCCTCAAAAAAAACAAAACAAACATCAGTGACCACAAAAAAAATCAAAGGGTCACCAGCAAAAAAAGATGACTGTCATTTTCAAGCAAACTTTAAAGCTTCATCTTCACTCTTGCAAAGTCAAAACAAATGCATATGTATAGTTAACTGAACATAGGACTGGAGAACATTACGAAGAAGGGATGGGTACAAATCAAACTTTGAGCCTTATATCCTTTGTTTCTCAGACCATTAACCAGACCACGTTACAACCCTCAAAAGTCCTAATTGAGGAAGAGTTTATTCTGAAAGCATGCTACCAACAAGGTTGCGTAAAATGACTCCCATATATTTGCTAATCTTCAATCTCGTTTGCACATTATTCTTGTTGCATTTTTCACGCACTTTCTAAATCAGCACATCGTTTGGACCAACGGTTCATTCGTCACACTATCACAAGCATTCAAATAAATTGACTTTTTCAAAACTTACATGAACTTTACATTAACACTACCATTTGTGTAT
This sequence comes from Lathyrus aphaca, assembly GCA_963966055.1. Lineage (NCBI taxonomy): Eukaryota > Viridiplantae > Streptophyta > Magnoliopsida > Fabales > Fabaceae > Lathyrus > Lathyrus aphaca. The sequence continues at coordinate 172,840,327 of OZ014523.1, forward strand.
GAACAATTTAATTGCAAATCAGTGCTTGACATCAGTGCAATCCTAACAAGGGGCAATCAAAAGAAAATTTGAACTTCATTGGTGCCAACATGAATCAAGACTACTTCAGCAACCCAGTCAGGGGCAAGTTATCTTCAAACAGCTCAATCAGGGGCAGACACCCACCAAATCCAGACACTGGGGCAGATCATGCCATGGCCATTGTCAAAGCTTCCCCACCCGATTAATTTCAAATACCCTACAGGAAGGGGCAAACAAATAAGGAGCAAATCTTCCTTTATCTTCTCCCCAACTGAACAGGCGGTCCTTGCTAGACATTGGCAATCATTCAAAGAAATCAGTCTTCATACGTCAATTAAGTCGCTTCGCTCACCAGCAGATGACCAAACTTGGAGCTTTCAGATTCATCTTCTGGCCATACATCTTCAAAGATCGAGTGTCGGGAAATCAATCCCTCCACCTACCCAAAGTCCAATCATTATTGGCAACTACCATACCAAAAGTCCACCAAGTTGGCACCTTTCAATCGCTCATATACATCATTATGCATCATCAAACGACATACGCATCATTTACATCAATCATTTGCAGCATATGCATCATTTGCATACCTAAATAAATCAGCTTTTCATTTTCAACTTACATCCCAGTGCATAAACATTTGCATCGTATCTCCATCGCTATGGAATTCCATTTCAAAAACAGCCAAGCATACGTGCATAATTCAGGATCCAGGATCAACACAAGTTTCCGGTCCTCTCCCCAGCAGAAGTCAGGATCATATCAATCGAAGATTCTAGGCATCTCCTCGGCGGATTCAATGGCTGTATTTAAATTTCATTTCGCCTTATCATCCTCTGGTGATAAGAGATTTTATTTTTAGTTTTGCGCCTATCATCCTCTGTTGATAGTTGATCTTTATTTGTCTGTCTTTTCGCCTTATCATCCTCTGGTGATAAGAGATTTTATTGTTAGTTTTGCGCCTATCATCCTCTGTTGATAGTTGATCTTTATTTGTCTGTCTCTTCGCCTTATCTTCCTCTGTTGATAAGTGATTTTATTTTCTGTCATTCGCCTTATCATCCTCTGTTGATAAGTGATTTTTATTTTTCAGTTATTCGCCTTATCATCCTCTGTTGATAAGTGATTTTTATTTTTCAGTTATTTGCCTTATCATCCTCTGTTGATAAGTGATTTTATTTTCAGTCTGTTGCCTTATCATCCTCTGTTGATAAGTGAGTTTATTTTCAGTTATTTACCTCATCATCCTCTGATGATAAGTGAATTTATTTACAGTTATTTGCCTTATCATCCTCTGGTGATAAGTGATTTACTTTGTCAATTTGTTTTTTGCTGTGTCGCCCATCGCTTCCAGTTATTTCATTTGTCGGACAAATTTGGAGTCTGTTAATATCTAATTATCTTATACCTTGAAAGATTGAACGCGAGCCAATTCATCTTACTCGGTCTAAGCCAATTCGATAGGGGCATCTGTCATACCCCAAATTTGTCCTACCCTTTTTCTTTTTTACTGTCTAATCATTGTTTCAAAGAAATAAAAAGTTGTACCATTTTATTTCTCTGTTTAACATATATTTCGAAAATTAAAAAAAAACACGTGTTCCTCTGTCAAACAAAATGTGTACTAGTTTTTTTTGTCCGATATTTCGAAAAATCCAAAATATGCATCGTCTTTTTTTTCTGTCTATTATTCAAAACAAAAATCTAAGAAAAGGTACATTTATTTTCTAACTAAAATTTATTTCTGCTCTTTATCATAAATTATTTTCATTATTTAATTCTTTATCCAAAATTAAAAAAATTATTATCATTATTTCTTTAAGCTCATCATTTCTCCTTTATCCTTAATCACAAAATCACAAAAATTCTTTTTTATTATCTTATTATTATTTCTTATTTATAAGTTTTCTTAAACCCATGTACAATTTCCAAAATTACAAAAAAACTCATTATTGTTATTACCATTTTTTATTATCTTTTTATAGTTTATTATTATTGCCTTTTATTATTATTAGTATTATTTCCATTATTATATTTCCATTACCTTTATTTTTATTTTTATTATTATTGTTATTTCTTATTATTAGTATTATTATTATCATTATTATTATAATTGTTATTGTTTTTATCCATTTCAAATCAGCCATTATTTTATTATTATTATTGTACCCTCACAATCAAAACACAGCCTGTCCCTTTTAATTACAGTACGCACAATACACCCACACACTCACCCATAACAAACTTTTCACGCACAACAACAACAATCCTGAATTTTTTTCCAGCACAACTCATCACCCATTCTTATCAAAAATAATTGTCCCAATCATTTCCTAAATCACCCCTGTTTCTTTTTATATATATAAAACACCATTCATTCATCATAAAAGAACAACACAAATCAAAAATCCTTCAAGCTTCAAAAACCACAAAATATTCCTTCATTTTCCTTGTCTGCAGAACCTTACATCAAACCAAACAACTCCCTTAATACTTCAGTACAAATACTGACCTTCACAGAACCTAATCCAACACCATGAACAAAACATGAAATTTAGAATTAATGGCAGCAAAATCAAATTGAAAAAACAGAAAAAAGAGAAAAGACCATTCACTGAACTCAACCTTCATCTTTCAAATACTCGTTCACCTGTTTGTTAATATCACACAACCAAAGCAGAAACCACCGCATCACAAAGCCAAACGACCCTTTACGCCGGGACCACCGCGACCTATCCGAACCAAACACCGCGAAAACGCAAGGCTGGACTGTGAACGATTCCGAGAACTGTGAAGCCAAGACCACATACCCGCGAGCCACCAAACCCCGAGCACCTCACCGCCATCGCATAAACCGCTGTAGAAACCAGCGACCACCGAAACATCAACCGCAAAAAAAAGGAGCCCAAACCATGTGAACCATTCGTCGACGAACACCACCACTGGCCGCGGAATCACCGCCCACCGCCAAAACCTCTCAATCCGAAACCAAACCAGAGCCGCCGGAAACCTTGAAACCGACGCGAGAAATCAATCACTACCGAGCGACATCGTAAGACTGATGTCGAGGGTGGGTTTCCCGAAACCATTTTTTGCTTCCATGATGCGCGATTCTTTTTCTCTCTGAAGCGTGAGACCACGTTTTGTTGTTGCTTGTACAGAGAAAAGCAAGGTCTTCTTTTCTTTTCATTTAATGTCTTTTTAAAAAACCTACTTTTTATTTCTTAGGATGTTGTTTTTCTTTTCTTTATTTTATATAGAAAAAACAGAGTGTGTTTTGGCATTGTGGGCTCTAAGCCTTGTGACCCATTGGAATTTCTTCTCTGCACACTAATAATCACATAGTTTACCCTTTCTATTTTATGTTTTGATGAGTTATTACTGGCCCATAAAAATTTGCTGCTAACACTCCCTGATCTCTGCGCTGCACACTTTTCCTTGTTAATTTTTTTTCCATCTTTTTATGATTTTTTTTTGGGGCCTTAGAGGACAATGTTGATTGCTATTACATACACACTGTTCTAGCACACTCTCTCATTTGATCACTATAATTATTATTATTATTATTTTTTCTTCTGTTTATTTTCTTTGTTTCAATTTTTATTTTGTTAAAAAAATTTAATGTTGCTGGGTTTATCATGTTAATATTTTATTATTTCTATTTTTTTTGTTTTGCTATTTCATTAGCATTTAGAAAATGTCCCAAAAATATTTGTAGTGAATAATTTGGTATTTGTTTCATTTGTATTTCTCTTTTTCGGGCCAATGACTTGACAAAAGGCCATTTTTCGCCTGATTTCATTAAATCGGTGATATTTGGTCAATATGAGGCCCTCCTTGTAATTAATTTTTTTTTATTATTTTATTATTTCGACAAACAAACATGTAAATTAATTTAATTTATTTTATCTTGATATTATTTGATTTATTTATTATTTATATTCATTATTTTATTTCAATTTAATTCTAGCAATTTAATTTAATTTTATTTCGCATTTCAAATTATGTTTCGACTCCTTATAGAATTATTCCCATTTTGAATCGATTCTAAGGTAGTTCACGAACTAAATTTCGCCACGTCCCAAAAAGGTCCAACGCCTTCGAATAGTTGCGCTCGATTAAAAGGTCCAACGCCTTCGAATAGTTGTGTCCCGATTAAAAGGCCGAACGCCTTCGAACTGTTCAAAACACTGCACACACGCTTCCTCTTGGGCAAACTACAACGAGACCTCTTTATTTCTCGCAATCCCCTGTATTTATTTTGTATCCCTCTCCCCTTACTTTGTACGCACTTTATTTTCCGTATTTTATTTAATTCTGAATCCTTGGTCCAAAGCCAAGCGATTGCACTTCCACACTTGCACTTTATTTTCCAGTTATCTTTTTCGTTTATTAGGATCCACTCCTCCTTGCGAGTCGAGCGCTTTGTGCCTCGCTAACAAACCACAAAATAAACTTCCACTTGCATTTACCCTTTAACCTCAAAAACCGAAACGTTTCGATTAGATCCAAACCCTTGATCCAACGTCAAGCGGTCTTAGGAAATAAAACATTCTGATAATACGAGAAGATCTGTACGCTACGAGCCTTAAGCGGTAGAAAGGAGGATAACGAGCTCTCGTTACTCGCTCCGATTATTTCGACGCAGGACGCTCGTCTTGTTGGGCGAGATAAACTATCCATAATCTTTAGTACATTCGACTCCTAAACCCTTTCATTGACGAAAGGTAATAAAATCAAACAACCATTACCCTTAGTAGGCCAAACTACGAGGCTCTGACTTTCCCATTGCACACGGGAGTACGTAGGCACGAGGATCTCCATCCTTGCCGAGCACCTAGGATCAATCTAACTTATAATTCAACTCATTTCCCTCTAGAAAGTAATCTGTTTAAGCATATACATCCTTTCGCGCGTGATAACTTAGATGGTTCCCATCGAGTACGATGGATGTAGGGGGTACTAATACCTTCCCCCTGCATAACCGACTCCCAAACCCAGGCAATGGTTCCGACGACCTTGTCTTCATCCTTTTCTTCCCAGGTTGTATCTATATCTTCCCTTTCCCTCTTCGGGAATAAATAGAATTAGGTGGCGACTCTTCAGTCTGTCCAGCGCGCGGCTCCCGTCCTTTCGGATTGCGTAAGGTCGTATTTTTCGGGGTACGATACTACTTAAGCATAGTTGAATCTTGACCTGATTTCCCCAAAAGAATTGAACAGTAACATGGTATGCCCCCTTAATTGGGAGATAGTACCTATGCCCCTTTGTATACATTAACTTTGATCCAGGAAGCAACTTTGTCTATCGAGAAGACTTTGATTCATTGAATGTTCACCATGTATGTTTCTCTATTGTCAAACACTTAGTCATATGCAAACAATGATATTCAAAATGCAATGCATATGTATGTCTTGAATTTTTGGAAAAGAATTATTTTAGTAAAACAATGTTTATGAAAACTGTGATATGAACTTAAGATTTATAATAAGCCCTAAAGGAGTCAGGATACATTTTTGTTGCAGTACGCTTTCAAACTAACCATGCTTCAGTTAGGACTTTTAAAGGGTTGTAACGTGGTCTAGTTCACAGGTTAAGAAACAAAAGATAAAGGCTCAAATTTTATTTGTACCCAACCCATTCTTCGTGATGTTTTCCAGTCCTATGTTTGGTTAACTTATGCATTGAAGCACCAAAGGAGTTTGGAATTGTAACACTGACATTTGTGATGATTCAGAAACCAAAAATTTATTTGAAAATTCAGTCATCTTTCTTTGTTGAGGATTTATAGTGACCTGTTTTTCTTTTGACTTTGTTATCCCTTCTTTTTGCCTAAACTGCTTGTTTTAAAATTACAAGCTGGAAGATAATCTGAAGAAATAGAAGGAGTTGGAGACTAAGTACAAGCTGGATATCAAACGTCTTCAGGACACTCTGGCTGAACAAGGAGAGTTGCTCCAAAGGCCCATGGCCAACAAAAGGATTACCTTCAAGATATGGCAAAGAGTCAACAGACAGTGGAAGACACGCAGAAAGAAATAAAAGAGTTAAAGCTTCGGGCTGATGTTAAGAAAATCAAGACCGAGCCATGTGCAAGAAAAGAAAGTGAGAAGTTGTTCCTACAGAAGATTCAAGAGTTGCATGCCTCTTTTGATCTCAGAGATCTCCTAATCCAGAAACTCATACAGGAGCCAGACCATCTAGACATAGCCCAATTGCTCCAGACTTGCGACCGTCTTGGGAATATATTGATACCGGAATCTTTCGGATGCAATATACAACCTTGATAGTTATGTGCATCTGGGGACCGATCATTGAGGACCTTTGTGGAAACATCCCTCTCAAGTGATGATAGTGGAAGACCACATTTGTTGGCAAACCCACTCGCATCCGAGGGCCCACTGGGAACTCGCATAGGATGGCCTGGTTCTCTCATAGGAATCCAGTTAAAGTATATTGAAGAGTTGCATGCCTACAACATATTAAAGAGTTGCATGCCTATTTTAATCTCAGACATCTCCTAATCCAGAAGCTCATATACGAGCCAGATCATCCAGACATAGCCCAATTACTCCAAGGTGTCAAGCGCCTTAGCTGGAGGTTGCAAAACATAGAACTTCCTAGGGTTTAGTCCCGTGCCCTCATATTTGGATTACCCACAAGCCTGTTGTGGGATTCCTTTTTATTGATGTACTTTTTTTCTTTTTTGATGTATGAACTGGTATCCTTCGAGGACTTTGTTGTTTCAGATCTCAGTTTATATGATTGACTTGTATTAAATCCTTGGTTGTTATCTTTTGCACGAACACAGGGTAATAAGCACCAATTCTCCACATCTGAATATCACACGGGGTCTTCTTCCAAAGGCTATTCTCATAATACCGGAATAGGAAAGTAAAAAGCCCTTGAGGATAAAAGGAACACAACATTGCATACATTCATATTATTTGCATTTTCTTTCTTTTTGCAGGTTGTCCAGGTTACTTAACTTCTGTATTTTCAGGGAAAGATTGCGAGAGCAGCCAAGACTCGTCATCCCAGACAGAGTATTCCTCACCGGTACGCTACCCGCAACAATCAAAGAAACATCATGGATACTGTGTAGACAGGGCTCAACAAACTCTGCACCCGAATGGGCTAGTTTATGGCGATGGTGCAGGGCATGGCCCTAGGGAAGAAAGAGATGAGAAATTCCATGCAGAGGCTTACTCCTCCCCAAACAGACCCCCCGGTGGTTACTCTGGATGCCCAGGGAAATCCACCCAACAACAACAGAGGAGATGGACTTCCGGTTCAAGAAACTAGCACCCCTACTCTTATCCTTGTGGAAGATTGCTAGGAAGATCAGTTCCCTCCGGTCAACGATGATATGGGTTTTGGTACAGGTGGAAACTTTCAGGATTTTCAACTGCTGGCCAAGAAGGTTAAGGACCTTGAATGTATGGACACTCTTGGAATTGACTTATCTGATATGGGTTTGGTCTCCGGGGTGGTTATCCCTCCTAAATTTATACCTCCAAGCTTTGATAAGTATAATGGAAACTCCTTCCCCAAGACACACTTACAAGCTTTCTTCCGCAAGATAGTCGCTCACACTAAAGATGAAAAACTCTAGATGTATTACTTCCAGGACAGTCTCTCCGGGGGCTCATCGGAGTGGTATATGAAGCTAGAAAAGAATTATGTTTGAAACTGGAAAGAGCTTGGGGAGGCCTTCCTTAAGCATTATCAATAAAATATTGATATGGCTCCCAGTTGTACTTAACTCCAGAGTTTATCTTAGAAGAACTCAGAAAGCTTCAAGGACTATGCTCAAATATGGCGTGAGGTCGCCGCCAGAGTACAACCACCTTTGCTGGAAAGAGAGATGGAAGATCTCTTCATGGATACCCTCCCAGGGCACTTCATGGAAAGATTAGCAGGTTGTTCATATAGTGGATTTTCGGACATCATTCTGACAGGTGAAAGGGTAGAAAATTGGATGAAACAAGGCAAAATTCAGAATAGCGAAGCGTCAACCTCCAATGTAAAGAAGCCTTTTGTGAAGCGCCGGGAAGGAGAAACTGGGGCTATATACACTCAGAATAGGAGAGAAAACCAGAATGTCTATCAACAGGCAGCTTCTATCACCATTGCTGCCCCGACAAACCTACCACAGGTTCAGCAACAAGAGCGTCAACCAAACTATCAACAGCAAAGGGTTTCTCGACCATGATATCCTCCCCGACCGAAGGATAGGCATTTTGAGACGCCGCCAATTTCATACTCACAATTATTACATAATCTCCTCCAATAGCAAAGGGTACAGTTAAGGACTCTGCAGCCTCCAAAGGCTGTCCAGATCCCAACAGGTTATGATGCTAATGCTCGTTGTGAATTCCATTATAAGGCTCCTGGGCATAGCACTGAGAACTGCCAAGCCTTGAAGTATCTTTTCCAAGATTTAATAGACTCCAAGGCCATCAATTTCTCCCCTACTCCAAATATAATCCAGAATCTTATGCCTCCTCATGGAAGGACTATGGGGGCTGTTGGTAGCGGTGAAGGTTTGAATTTGGTATCCGATGTCAAAGATTTGAAAACTCAATTGATGGCAGTAAAAGCTTGTCTGGCCAAAAGGAATATGTTCCCGGGATACGGAGAAAATTTTCCAGATTGTGTCAATTCCCAAGATAGTTGCGATCAGCTGATATCGGGGATACATAAAATGATCAATGAAGGAAATATACAGTTCGATAAAGTTGTGAAAAATGATGATGTATTAACTGTTACAATTTATTACAACCTAGCACAGGTCCCTTCCACAGCAAAGGTGGCACCAGTAACCATCACCACCTCTGGACCTGTCCCATACCAGCGATACATGGCCATTCCCTTGTATATGGGGGTGAAGTGTACTATAATGTCCGAAAATAAGACATAACTACATCCAGTTCCTCTTCGTGCCAAATTAAAAATGTTGGAGTTGGGGGATTTACCAGAAGCGGTAGATTATTTGTGCCAGAAACTCTGAGAGGTAATGATTTGCCACTAAAAGATACAGTCGAGGCTCAAGCAAAAGCCAGGGGCAAACAACCCATGACCAATGATGCACCTGCACCAATAACAGATCCTGACATCACTTTTGATAAGGATGCGGAGGAATTCCTAAGAATCATCAAGAAAAGTGACTACTGGATTGTGGATCACTTACAGCAGACTCCCTCTAAGATCTCGATCTTATCCTTATTTATGTGTTCATATTAGCATAGGAAAACCCTATTGAAGATCCTGAACAATGCGTATGTACCGCAAGATATATCAGTAAATCAATTGGAAATAGTGGTGTCAAGTGTAAACTCTAGCCATGGCTTGGGATTTACAGATATGTACCTAACATCTGAGGGACGCAGTTAAAATCGCGCCTTTCTCATCTTCATGGAATGCAAGGGGGTTGTGCTCTCCCACGTGCTGGTTGACACATGTCATCATTGAATGTACTACCAAAGAAAGCCCTCATGAAGCTGAATTATGATGGGGTCGTGCTGAGTCCAAGCGACTTAGTCGTACGGGCATTCGATGGCTTGAGGAGGTCAGTGTTCGGAGAAGTGGAGTTTCCTATAAAGGTAGGTCCACAAGTCTTCAATGCTATTTTCTACATGATGGACATCCAGCCAGCCTATAGCTGCTTGTTGGGGAGACCGTGGATCCATTCAGCAGAGGTAGTATCCTACACCCTTCATCAAAAGTTAAAGTTTATTTGGGAAGGGCAGATTGTAACAGTGTCAGGAAAATAAGACATCTTTGTCTCCCACTTAGCCTCATTAAAATATGTGGAGATGGATGGAGAAATCGTTGAGACTCCTTGCCAAGCTTTTGAGCCCATCAAGTTTGAGAATGCGTCATCATCAACTGCTTTATCTGAAGACCCAAGGAAAGGAGATTTTATAGCTTCTTACAAACAGGCCTTAGAGGTGGTAGAGTCAGGTGCGAAGGAAGGATGGGGCAAGATAATTGAGATCCCAGAAAAGAAAGACATGTATGGAGTTGGCTACCAGCCTGGTCAGTCAACACCTGGACAAAGTGCTAGAGGTCAGAGAGGCACAATTACCTTCACCAGTGCTGGTGGGTTGATCATGGCAACGTCTGTGCTGCACAAGAGGATATGATTGACAGTGACTGCGATCTTGACGAGTGGATTAAGCCTTGTGCTCCGGGGACACGACCCAACAACTAGTCGGCTGAAAAGCTCATCTCTGTCACTCAACCTGAAAAGTAATTGTTTATGTTTTGCTTTCCTGTATTCAAGTTGTATGCCTTACCCGGGGCATAGCAGCTCATTGTAAGGGTTCTTTTATTCATGATACAATTTCATAATCATTAATAAATCAGATGTTTTTGCATTCATACATGTTGCTCCTTGTCTTTCATTTTCATGTTGTTTTTATTTTTGAAAAAAAATGCAAATTTTATACAAAATAAATGGAAATTTTTTTTAAACCATTTCTAAATCTATCATGAATCGCCATTCATGTTGATGCTCCTCATCGGGTCTCATCAACGACGACCTTGCGATGGCTCAGTATGACTTCGACAATCCAATTTACCTAGCCGACGGGGAAGGTGAGGAAGATTGTGAATTTCCCGAAGAGTTAGCAAGGTTGCTTAAACAAGAGGAGAAGATGATTCAGCCACATGAGGAAGCTATTTAAGAGATAAATTTGGGTACTAAAGAAGACAAGAGAGAGGTAAAGATCGGGGCTACATTAGAAGAATCTATCAAGATTCGTCTAATTGCCATGCTTCGAGAGTATGTTGATGTCTTCGTCTGGTCTTATCAAGACATGCCTGGACTGGACATTGATATTGTGGTGCACAAGCTACCTCTTAGGGAAGAGTTCCAACCTGTAAAGCAAAAGTTGAAACGAACACGCCCTGACATGGCCATAAAAATTAAAGAGGAGGTGTAGAAACAGTTTGCCGCCGGATTCTTGGCCGTTACAAGTTAACCCCCATGGGTCGCAAATATTGTGCCAGTCCCTAAAAAGGATGGTAAAGTCAGGATGTGCGTGGACTATAGAGTTTTGAATTGGGCCATCCCTAAAGATGATTTCCATTTGCCTCACATCGATGTGCTAGTTGACAATACTTCTCAAATTTCCATATTATCCTTCATGGATGGCTTCTCGGGCTATAATAAGATCAAAATGGCACCAGAGAACATGGAAAAGACTACGTTCATTACGTCATGGGGAACCTTCTATTATAAAGTCATGTCGTTTGGTTTAAAAAATTCCGGAGCAACCTACCAATGTGCAATGGTGACATTATTCCCTGATATGATTCATCACGAGATTGAGGTTTACGTTGATGATATGATTGCGAAGTCACAGACAGAAGAAGAGCATCTCGTCAACTTAGCTAGACTATTTGATAGGCTTCGAAAATTTAGACTAAGGTTATACCCGAATAAATGCACCTTTGCGGTACGCTCTGGTAAGTTGCTGGGCTTCATTGTCAGTGAACGAGTAATCAAGGTCGACCTTGCAAAAGTAAAAGTTATCCAAGAGATGCCTGAACCTAGAACTGCAAAAAGAACTATGGGGCTTCTTAGGGAGGTTGAAATACATTGCACGGTTCATCTCGCACCTAACATCCACTTGTGAGCCTATTTTCAAGCTTTTGAGGAAGAATCAGGCTATCAAATGGGATGATGACTGCCAACAGGCCTTCGACCGAATCAAGGAGTACTTGCAAGAACCTCCGATTCTCATGCTGCTAGTGCCAGGGAGGCCCCTAATCATGTACCTCGCCGTACTCAAAGGATCAATGGGATGTGTGATGGGTCAGCAGGACGAGTCTGGTCTAAAAAAGCATGCCATTTATTACCTTGGCAAAAAGTTTACCGATTGTGAGACACGCTACTCACTACTCGAGAAAACTTGTTGCGCTTTGGCATGGGCTACTCGCCGACTAAGATAGTACATGCTAACTCACACCACTTTGCTAATTTCCAAGATGGGCCATGTGAAGTATATCTTCGAGAAGCCGGCTCTAACAAGAAGGGTAGCCCGATGGCAGATGATTCTGACAGAGTATGATATCCAATACACTTTGCAAGAAGCCATCAAAGGGAGTGTATTGTCGGAATATCTGGCCCATCATCCAATTGACGATTACCAGCCGATGAAATTCGAGTTTTTGGATGAGGACATCATGTTCCTCAAGTCGAAAGACTGTGAAGAACCACTCTCGGAGGAGGGGCTAGACCCCAAATTCAAATGGAGATTGATGTTTGACGGAGCTGTGAATATGAATGGTAGTGGAGTAGGTGTTTTCCTTATCTCACCAGAGGGGACACACATGCCTTTAACTGCTCGGATGACATTTGAGTGCACCAATAACGAGGCAGAGTATGAAGCCTGCATAATGGGTGTCGAAGAAGCAATCAGTATGAGAATCAAGAACCTTGAGATCTTTGGTGATTTCGCTCTAGTTATCAACCAAGTCAATGGCAAATGGCTGGTTCATCAGCCTCACTTAGCTCCATACAGGGATTACACCAGGAGGTTGTTAACTTTCTTCACCAAAGTCAAATTGCATTACATACCTCGAGATGAGAACCAATTTGCTGATGCTTTGGCAACTCTATCTTCCATGATCAAGGTGCATCAAGAGAACTATGTGCCTTGAATTGATGTGTCTCGTCTCGAAAGACCTGCATATGTGTTCATAGTTGACGGTTTTGAGGATAATAAACCTTGGTATTATGATATCAAGCAGTTTCTGAAGACTCAGGAGTACCCAACTAGGGCACCCAGTAAAGACAAGAAGACTCTCAGGAGGCTAGCAGAAGGATTCTTCTTGAATCAAGATGATGTACTATATAAGGGAAACTTCGACATGGTCCTACTCAGATGTGTGGATAGACACAAAGTAGACCTGTTGATGCAAGAGGTTCATGAAGGCACCTTTGATACCCATGCTGGAGGACATGCTATGGAAAAGAAGTTGTTGAGATCAGGGTATTATTGGATCACCATGGAATCCAATTATAGAAAATACTCCCGCAAATTCCAAAAGTGCCAGATCTATGTTGACAAGGTCCATGTATCTCCAAATCCATTGAGTGTCATGTCTTCACCTTGGCCCTTTGTCGGGTGGGGCATTGACATGATTTGTAAGATTGAGCCAACGGCTTCCAACGATCATCGCTTCATCCTGGTTGCTATAGACTACTTCATAAAGTGGGTCGAAGCGGCATCTTATGCCAATGTTACAAAGCAAGTGGTAGCCCAATTCATCAAAAGGGATATCATTTTCCGGTATGGAATTCCCGAGAGGATCATTATGGATAATGGTTCTAACCTCAACAATAAGATGATGGCTGATTTATGTCGGGATTTCAAAATAGAGCATCACAACTCTTCGTCGTATCGCCCGAAGATGAATGGCCACGTCGAGGTGGCCAACACGAACATCAAGAAAATCATTCAGAAGATGGTTATGACATATAAGGATTGGCATGAGATGTTACCGTTTACACTACATGGGTACCGAAATTTTGTGCGTACCTCGACAAGGGCAACCCCTTTCTCACTGGTGTATGGTATGGAGGCAGTCCTACCGGTCGAAGTTGAGATCCCTTCGTTGAGAATAATGATAGATGTCAAGTTGGATGAAGATGAATGGCTCCAACCTAGGTATAATCAGTTGAGCCTAATCGAGGAGAAACGCCTAGCAGTTGTATGCCATGGATAATTGTATCAACGACGAATGAAGGAGGCTTTCGAAAAGAAATTACGGCCTCAATGGTACATACCGGGTGACTTAGTGTTGAAAAGGATTCTTCCTCCTCTCAATGATCACATGGGCAAGTGTACACCAAATTATGAAGGTCTATTCGTGGTTAAAAAGGTATTCTCGGGTGGAGCCTTGATGTTAACGACCATGGATGGTGAAGACTTCCAATCACCTGTCAACGTACACGCGGTAAGAAAATACTTCGTGTAAAAAGACCCGCTGGATAAAAACAGAATAAAGATCCAGGAAAAAAAAGGGCATCCCGGTGATCCAAAAACAGAATAAAAGGCTCGGGAAAAAGTTAGGGAAATATTGGAAAAAGATGTACACCTGCTGAGTTGAAAAGCCATATTGGACAGCTCAGGAAAAAAAGGGTATCTCAGTGGATTGAAAACCCGAAAGGGAGATCCACGCAAAAGAGGGACTAACACGAACGATTGCGGTCTGCAAGGTTTGTGATCCATCTGCAACTAAGGGAATCCTAAAGTTTGAAGACCAATTCAATCACTTTCCTCAAAGGCGAAGAAAGCGGGGAGTCATAGAGACATACAAGTCATAGCCGGGTCGGAGCTTGATGAGATTCGTTCTTCACGTTGTCAATAGGATAGTTTGTTTTCCTTTTAAGCAATTTCCTCTTTCCAGGGATTATTTCCTGATGTAATTCCTATTCAGGGCCATCTTCCAATTAATAAAATGCAACTTTGTTCAAATTTGCGTGCATGTTTTTTTGTTTTTTTCATCTAATATAGACTGATTGCAAAAATATCCAGAAAAATGTGATAAAAATTGCATTATGAACATTTGAATGCCTTACAACTCATGCAGGAGGACATAAATATATGATACCCCTCAAAAGAATTTAGTGACAAGGGATGGTAATTCATACCATAAGCCTGGGGCATACAGGCCAATCTAACCTTCTATGTTGCAGGCACTATCAGTTGTGTTTATGCAGGTGCAGGTACAGGTACAGGTGTTGCTAGCAACGCCAGGATAGACTTCCAGGAGGACTTCCCCAACAGGTTCTTGGGCATAATTCCTCAACAACATTTTCTTGGATGTCTTCCATCATCCCCGGTAGAGTTGGAAGTTGAAATCTTCCCCAACAGTGGTGGGAGAAGACTGATGGTCTCCCCAAGCAGAGATTTTCCTTCAACAAAGGAGTGTGTCCCATCAGAGGCTTCCTATCTCCAATAACACGTGGAGATATATATTCCCCAAGCAGAAGATTGTGTGTCTGAGGAGTTCCCCCAGCAGATTCCTTCCTCAGCAGAGCGCCAATACATATGATTCCCCAACCGAGTCAGAGTGATGTTATTCCCCCAACGGAGTTCAACAGGTAGCGTACCTCTCAAGTCAATTTCATTCCCAACAGGGTCTTGGCTCCAATCTCAAAGTCCAATTTATTTTTGGCAATGGCGGAAGTTCAGAACCGGTATATCATCCACAATATCTCCCGCAAAGTTGCTTTCCCTCCACAGGGAGTCATTAAATTAATCCGGTGATTATTTCTTCCTTAGCGAAGTCGTCAAAGATACTTGTTACCTCCTCATCAGGAGATCCCTTTTCATTTTCATTTTCATTTAGTAATCGTCATTACATTTTCATCCTCAAAGCGTAGTATTTCCATCTTTATGGAGCATTACGCCATAAAGATTTAAACATATACATGCCAGCATGGGCCAGTTTTGGGGTATATTACATAAAGACACATAACAACTTTTTAACCTGAAGTATTCCCCACAGAGAACGCCAGGTTCATTTTCCAAACACTATTACTTTTACAAGTCAAAGCTTGTTTCCCCCAGTTGAGTCGTCATCCAAGTTATGGTGGTATCTTTTTCAAGTTTTATCTCCTCAAGTGGGGTAAATTCTTGTTGAACGCCAAGTTCGTGGTTTGATTCGTCATCCAAGTTATGATGGTCTCTTTTTCAAGTTTTATGTCCTCAAGTGGAATAAATTCTTGTCGAATGCCAAGTTTGTGCTTTGAGTCGTAATCCAAGTTATGATGGTCTCTTTTTCAAGTTTTATCTCCTCAAGTGGGATAAATTCTTGTCGAACGCCAAATTCGTGCTTTTAGTCGTCATCCAAGTTATGATGGTCTCTTTTTCAAGTTTTATCTCCTCAAGTGGGATAAATTCTTGTTGAACGCCAAGTTCGTGCTTTGAGTCTTCATCCAAGTTATGATGGTCTCTTTTTCAAGTTTTATCTCCTCAAGTGGGATAAATTCTTGTCGAACTCCAAGTTCGTATCTTCGAGTTGTCATCCAAGTTATGATGGTCTCTTTTTCAAGTTTTATCTCCTCAAGTGGGATAAATTCTTGCCGAACGCTAAGTTCGTGCTTTGAGACGTCATCCAAGTTATGATTGTCTCCTTTTCAAGTATTATCTCTCGCGTGGGATAATTTCTTGTTGGTTCCGCCGTGTTCGGTTCCGTTTGTTCGATTTATCATCCGCATTACGATATTCATTCCTCACCTCCTATCTCCCGCGTGGGGTAGGAACATTTTGATTCCGCCAAGTTTGGTTTTGTGTCCTGGAGCTGTCATCCAAGTCATGATGGTTTCTTTCCTGACCCACTCATGGTGTATCTTGTCATCCAAGAATGGCATCATTCTCAATACGTTCCATTCCTCGCAGAGAACAAATTTTCAAGATTATTCGAGTATTCAATCACTTCATACCTTGAATATCTAAAAGTTGTTGTTATTATTCATTCAGGTATGCAGATGATTAAATAGGGGCAGCAATAATACCTCAAAATTTTCCCTTCCATTTTCATGGCATTTAGCATACCACATTTCATATCCAAATCCACTTCGTGACCTAAAGCATTGCATCATAACCAGCATAACTGAGGCATAAGGCTTGTGATCAGTGATTGAAGGGATTGGTGGTCATCCAAAGGCAATCAAAAGACAACATGGCTTCTCAATATTGTGAAAAGGGTTCACAACATCCCACAAGTTCTCATTTAATTCCCCAAGTCATAGAAAGAAGTGAATTGATTCAAACACTCCAGTAGTGCAACATCTCTTGATAAAAAAGGGGCCAAATTAGGGTTTCTGATTAAATGAACTTCACAAGGGAATTTTGGTGCAAAATGTATCTCATGGTTATCTACATGATATTAAGTACCTAGGGTTGAAATTTCATCCATGGAATCATTTTGGAAGGTCTTCAATTGATCAGTTACTTGAAAATCAAGGAATTGGGGAAAAGTCAGCCATGCTGAGTAAAAAAGTCAACTCCTGACTTTTTAAGGTCAAATTCGTGAAATTAAGGTTACAAGGAGTCCATGGACTAAATTTGATCAAGAAATAATGGAGGGATCATGAGAAATCAAAAAAATCAAAACTTACCATTTTTGGAAAACTAGGGTTTCCAAAAATGGCAAGTTTTGGCCATCTTTGCAATCAACTTCAAGAGAGGACTTCTCCCAAAATACAATTCAAATGAAAATTCCACTTGGGCTGTTTGAAAGATGACATCCTAAGCTTCAAATCCATAGGTGGAACATGTCCATAACATTAAAATTGAATAAGTTGTGATCATTCAAAGTTGGTGCAAACTAGGGCAAATTAGGGCAAGGGCAAGGCTGACCTTGCAACCTGCGCGCGCGCCAGGCCAGACGATGCATCAAGCATGTGGTGTGAGAGAAGTATGGGCATTTTTCTCCATCAAGATGACCACAAATGAAATTTCTTCCAACATCAAAGTTGTTCATTGGCATGTCATCTACAACTTTCATGTTTGAAGAATTCTCATTTGATCAATGGTTTGGGAGTTATAGAAGGTCAAAGTAAGGATGTTCACACTGATCTAGTCACAAGAAAATTGCCAAGGCATGCCCAATATCTGTAGGCCCATGTATGCAGTCTTATGCATTGAGTTCAATGACAATTTTGAAGTACCTAGAGGCCATATCTCATCTTGGAGTAAACATCAAACTTGTTCTATGTTGCATTATCTTCACTTTGATCACAAGAATGCCTACATCTGGTTGCTTGACCATGAAGATATATCCATTGAAAGTTCACAATATGCAATTTGTTTCCTTGTGCACTAAGGCAGTGGTGTAATATTCAAATTCATAACAATATAAGTTTGTAAACTTCACTTATCAGGTAGTGAACATAAGGCATCATGTTTAAAGCTTCAAAGAATCACCTACCTACATGGTAATGCTATACCACCACGTGCCTCCTTCAAAGTCAAGTAAATGAGAAATGTTGAACATGACAAGCATGTTGCACCTGATCCAAACAATCTTGTGTTGCTTCCTCTTCATATCAACCTCAAGATAAGTAGCATGAAAACCACTGTATTGGATCAAAAATCGTGCTAAGCAAATTCAGTTACACCATTGATCCATACACCCTTCACTTAGGTCACTTCACCCTCAAGCTAACTAACTCTAGTTCTAATTGTTAACTAGAGTTAATTAACAATAACCATACATATATAAGATCACTCATAACTGAATCATAACAACCACTTCCATTTGATCAAAATCACTCCATAACTCATCACTTTCTCTCTGAATTTTGCTCTACATTCTTGAAGAAGATTCTCTGCATTTTGCTTCGAGCTAGCCTCTACCTTCATCTACACTCTATATTATTCCATTGATCATCACCATCATCACTTCAAAGCAACATTTCCATGGATAAATTCAGTGGAAGCTTCAAGATTGCAGCAATGCAAGTCACTGCATATTGATAAGATTCTCACTGATCTTCATCAACAACCTTGAAATCATCATCATCTCATCTTCCTCATCATCTAAGCCATGAGTTCCATGGATCAAGTAGCTTGAATCTTCAAGAATTCCATTATGCATAATCTCTGCATCTTTAATAATTCAATGAAGATTCAAATGTATTAAGTGCTCATTTCATTCAATCAAGCATCTAGGGAAT
Organism: Lathyrus aphaca; assembly: GCA_963966055.1. Taxonomy (NCBI): domain Eukaryota; kingdom Viridiplantae; phylum Streptophyta; class Magnoliopsida; order Fabales; family Fabaceae; genus Lathyrus; species Lathyrus aphaca. Next base: position 172,859,051 of record OZ014523.1, read on the forward strand.
TGGAACCTCCCCTTTGGTCTTTCTTCAACATTTTGAATCACTGCATTTCCAGGTTCTCTCTGAAATTCAACTGGCACATTTACTATTTATTTTGCTTGATTTGCGTGATTTAAAGCTTGATAGAAGTTATGCTCCCTCTGGCTAGATGATAGGCCTCCTAAAGGCATAGATCCAGTTTTTAGGTTGGATTTTATTATCTTCAATTTGCACTGATTTTGTAGGATTAATGAAACCTAAGGTTAGATTATGAATGTATTAAGCATGAGGAACAAGATGATAGCTTTACTTTTCATTTTCATGGAGTTTTGACCAAGCCCTAGCCTGAGTTTCACCGAAGAAGGTGATCGGAGACTAGCTCCGGTCACCTGAATAGTAACCCTTATTTTTCTACAACTTTAAATCATGACCGTTGATCTATTTTAATCTAAGGTCTATGAAAACGCCAGCACATTAATGAGTATGTGCGTCTCACGTGCCTAGGGTTAGGGTATCTGAGTGTTATGGTATGCACGTGTCTAGATTCATTCCATGAGCTTCTCATCCGATCCACATGATTGTTATATTTGGGCTTTTTTGGCACGCGTTAGATTCTTCAAAAGGTCCAAAATAAGTCAACAAGTTGATTGAGTCCTCACCCCATCTTGGTACTACCCAGCGCATTTGGTCTGGGCCTCTTGTGGTGTAATACCTCAAAATTTTCCCTCATTATTTTTACCTCAACTGGCTTATCGCTTCGCAGTCATTTGCATCTCCCATTAGGTCATAACATTCATAATCATGCGTTTCATTGATTCCTAAGGCATGTGATCGAAGCGATTCCTTGTGATGTGAATTTTCCTATTCATAGGTGATATATTTGGTTATTGTACTCAAGTTTGAGATAAAGGTTGAATTCACATCATCATGAGAATATTCTTATTCGGAGGATCACTAAGTTATAAGATCTATCATATTCAGAGTATCCATAAAAAATGTGAGATAGGATGTTATCAATATGAATTAAAGGTTTATTTCCTTTCGTTATATGTGAGTTCTCTTTTCACCATAGTTTGAAAGTGAAGTGTGGAATTAGTGTTTTGATGCAATAGTCTTCAACATCATTGTTCATCCATATGAGTGACTCAGGGTTTCAGGTTGCAAAGATCAGTGGTCGTCTTAGTTGTTTATTACTTGGTGATACAGATTTGAGATTAAAGCTGGAATTTAATCAGGGATGCAAGTTTTGGTGCATCAAAATTTATTCATATACATTATCTAAATTCATCCCAAATTTTGTCCAACACAATGCAATGTCATCCCTTGACCCATTCTTTGACTTATTCACAAATTCAAACATTATACTTCATATTCATTATCCATTTTTACCAAATTATTTTGAATTCCATTCCTTTCTATTTTTCTTCTATTTTCAACGTCTAATGCTTACCATAATTTTCTACAAAATTATCACAAAATATGTTAGTCCATTTTCATACCCATTTTCGATAAGCCCAACATTTCTCTCCTTAAATTCATTTTATTTTACAAAATAAGTTGCAAAGCATATAAAGAAAAAGGGTCTATCAGCCCGCTTCTTCAGTCTTTTCCACATAAGCTCTCACATACAACAATTTTCCAACCACTTGCTAACACTTCCATCCATTCACATCTAATATACTTGAAGCACCATGGAACACGGAACATGTGCTTTTCTTCAACTACTAACACACTAAGTCGTCACACATAACATACGGAACCAAAATGCATACGTCAACAAATAAAATGCAGCGAAAAAAGAGAGGAGAAAACTATCTAACTGATAATAGATATACAAAATATTCAGGAAAAAATCACAATAAAAAATCAGTGTAGAAACAGTTGCAGGGTCTAATAGAACTAAACAAAAAATAAATGATATCAATGAAATCAGTTACAGGAGGATTCGAAAAAATTCAGAACGAGATGAAAAAAAAGGAATTCAGTTACAAATCCAATAAAAGAAAATTTTTCAGTTACAAAGAGAATTCAGTCACAGAAAACAAAAGCTTGAAGCTCTCTTGGAATGTTTATAATTATCACCTTCACTATCTCTTCTTCATCTTCATATCTCCAACTTACATCACGAATAAGAAACAAGAATCTTCAGTACCATCACCCAGAACTCTCACTCTATGAAAATTGATCAACATATTCATCACTCTCTAACAAACTCTCTAAATCTTCTTCAATCGCCACTCTCAGAACTGATCTTCAATCCTCGATAACCTCAAACACAGAACTCAGATTCTCGGAAAATTCATCACCACTTCAATCTCTTCTTCTCTCAAGAACTGAACTGAAAAGAGCTTCTCAACAATCTTCTACAATCTCTCACAATCTCTCAAAAAGCTTCTGCAACATTACCACTTCATCTTCATCAATGACCACTCTTCTCAAACCAAAACTTCCGAAAACAGTCTGCAACTTTCTGTAATTTTCCGAATCTACCATCGCCATCATCTTCAGTTCTTGAACCACTCTACAACAATCTCGACACGCATCGTAGAATCATCACCCTCCTTCAACTTCGACCATCTTCACCTGTTATCATCAACCACCTTGAATCTTCAATATCTTCATCAACTCAGCTTCGTCAATAACCTGCAAAACCAAACGATACCATCATCACAACAAGGAGCATTTTGCCTTATACTTCAAGAGCGCACCACAATCGCAACTCTCATTAATCTTAGAATAAGAGCATGAGGATTAGATATTAATACCTCACAACAAGAGAAACAATTCATTCGGCAAGACTCGGATTCCACAAATTCGTCAACCTTCAAGTAATCTTCAAGATCGCGATAACCTTTCAGACTAGAATTTACTTAGTGTGCCTTTGTGAGAGAAGAAAGAATCATCACCGATTGGGAGAGTCGTCGGAGTAACTCCGACCGATCCGGTTGTATCTTGAGGTACACCGCGACGAATGCTCCCATGGTTTCGCTGCTATTTCTCGTCAAATGCAGTTGAACGGCAGGAAAGATCCAGTTCTCTTGATGCAGAATCGATTCGAATAAGGGACGAAAAGAGAACTGATATGAGGGCGAAGAGCAACGAGGGTTTTCGAATGATGTTGAAGGAGTAACATTGTAGACAGAGGAAAGAGTAGTAGGCGTTGAATCTTCGATCGGTGATCGCGATGGGAAGGTTGAGAGAGGGTGAAGAAAGGCGCAGCTGTGAGGAAGAAGAGGGTTTCTTCGTTACTATATTTATCTCATAAGCATTTAGGGTTTTCAAAGACAAGCTTTGACTGGGCTTCTATTTTCCCCATGGATCCGCTATTCGCCACGCGTTTTTGCTTCCATACACCCCTTCTCTGCAAAAGGCTTCACCAAATTTGGGCCATATAATCGCTAATTACACCGCGGTTTATTTCTCACCACACCCCCTCCTGCGGGTTTGTCTTTGGAGTGGGCCTCTTTGGGCCAATTTTGTTATTCACAAGCCCTGGATTTCTAATACACCCTCTGCCATTTTTTTTCCTTAGAGATTCCTAATTAACTTTCTTGTTAAAGTTCTTAATTAATTTTCTTGCTAATTAATTTTTGATGATTAACATTTTTATTAGTCTTGACATTTTTAATTAGAATTTTTACACTAATTTTAATTATTGTTTAGTACTAATTTTGGATTAAATGGTTCATGAGCCTTTTTGATCGATATTGATCGATTTCGATAATGGTGGATTTTCACAAAGAAATTATGGAATATGACCATTTATTTTTCTCATGGGAAATTACAAGACCTTGCATGGAGTTTTTTTGGATTTCTTTATATGAAGAATCGTCACTTCGATCAAGTAAGTAATTTCTGTAGATGTTTAGAATTGGCAGAATTTTTGACCAACAAGAAATATTGAATTCAGTTCAGAATGTCCTATCAGATGTTGGGACATTATTAAACAGAGTATACGAACTTATTTCAGGATGTCTCACCAGATGTTGGGACATTGTGTAAATGACTTAAGTTCAGTTTTTCAGGATGTCCCAACAGATGTTGAGACATCTCAAACCTGCTACCAGAATTAATTATTGACTAACTGATCTGAGATATTTAAGGAGAGTTATCTGGAATTAATTATGGATGGATAAAAACAGAACAAGGCGCATCTATAGGGAGTTTTATTATGAGGATTCAGTTTAAACAGAAGAACTAAATCACCTAGAATCTAGGAAGTAACAAACCCTAATTCTAGGTGGAAGCTGTTGTGTTTTAGGACTGGATTAACCTACAGAAAGCCCAAATTACAAACACCTATTTAATCAACAGAAACTCAAAGAATTGAGTATGAATTTCAGAAGACCAAATAGGGTGTCTAGTGTTTTTAATAGCAGGTGTTTTCATTGTACCACTTTATGAGCTTTTAAGCAAAAGTGCATTTGTGACTTGATTGAAACTGTGAAGTAAGATCAAGCTGTATTGTTTGAAGAATGTCTTCAATTTTATTAAACTTGTAAACTTGATCACTGTGTGATTGAGGGGGAGTGAGTTGGTACTCATATCTAAGTTGTGTCTTAGGTAGAAATTGCATTGGGTAGATATTAAGTGAAAGATTAAACTGGGTTGTTTAAGTCTAGAATTAATATTACTTATAGTGAATTTCCTCCTGGCTTGGTAGCCTCCAGATGTAAGTGTGGTTATACACTGAACTGGGTTAACAAACTTCTGTGTTGTTTAATTTTCTTGCATTTTAAGTTGTGGTTAAATCTGTCAAGTGTTGGGACATCTCATAGGACATCTCATACCTGATCACAGAATTTCAATTGGCATTAGAGCAGGCACCCTGCCTGTTTATACTGGGTGAGATCTAGGGAACACAAATTCTGGAAACATGGACAGAGATATAGGATCAGTAAATAGACCACCTATACTGGATGGTTCTAATTATGACTACTGGAAGCCAAGAATGATTGCATTCTTAAAATCACTTGACAACAGGGCCTGGAGAGCAGTCAACATTGGATGGGATCATCCTATCCAAGACACCAAAGATGGATCAAAAGTGTTGAAACCTGAAGAAGAATGGAGTAAGGAGGAAGAAGATTCAGCACTAGGCAACTCCAAGGCCTTAAATGCTCTATTCAATGGCATTGATAGGAACATCTTTAGACTTGTGCATCACTGTGAGCTAGCCAAAGATGTGTGGGATACTCTCAAAACAACTCATGAAGGAACATCAAAAGTAAAGATGTCAAGACTTCAACTTCTCACCACCAAGTTTGAAAACTTGAGAATGAAGGAAGATGAGACAGTTCATGAATTCTACATGAACATCTTAGAAGTAGCTAATACTTATGGAGCTTTGGGAGAAAAGATGACTGATGAAAAACTTGTAAGAAAGATCCTCAGATCTTTGCCAAAAAGATTTGACATGAAAGTCACAGCAATAGAAGAAGCTCAAGACATATGCACTATGAAAGTTGAAGAGCTCATTGGTTCCCTTCAAACATTTGAGATGGGAATGAATGACACAAATGTTAAGAAGAACAAAAGCATAGCCTTGGTAACAAATACTGATGAAGAAGAAGATGATGAATCAGAAACTGGTAAAAGCTTATCAGACAACATTGCTATGCTTGGAAGACAATTCAAAAAGATTCTCAGAGGGATGGAAGGAAAATCCAAACCCAGTGGAAGATACAAAAACTCTTCTGAGAACAGGAGACCTTATGATGCTAACAGAAGGTCAAATTATGCTGAAAAGACCAGTCAAGAAAAAGGAATCAAATGCCATGAATGTGAAGGATATGGACACATCAAGAATGAATGTCCTACCTACTTAAAAAGGCAAAAGAAAGGACTATCTGTAACTTGGTCTGATGAAGACTCAGGAGGTGATTCAGAAGAAGAATCAGCTAAGCATATCACTGCTTTAGCTGGACTATGTGAATCTGAAAGTGATTCCAGTGATGGGGAGCTTACTGTTGAAGAACTTGAGCAAGCCTACAAAGATCTATACAAAAGAAGTACTGAAATATGCAGTGAGGTTATAAAGCTAAAGAAGCAGAAGGAGGCACTAGAAGATGAAAAAGCAAGTGATCAAGAAATCATTGACACCTTGAAAAGTGAAGTAAGTCTTCTCAACTCCAAATTGGAACACATGTCCAAATCTGTTAGAATGTTGAACAGCAGCTCAAATACACTGGATGTTATTCTCAACAACAATAAGCATTCAGGGGATAAAAGTGGACTGGGATTTAACAGAGTACATAAAGATGAAGCTAGCTCTAGCAAAACTACTTCAAAATCCATACAGTCAAACAAGATGTCCCAATAGATGCTTCAACATCAGGAAAAGAACACAAAGTCAAACATAATGTTCCAACAGATGTCTCAACATTCTGAAAAGAACAAAATGAAGAAGAAGTATCAAAGATGGAGATGTCATCATTGTGGAAGATTTGGACATATCAAACCTCATTGTTATAAGCTGCATGGATATCCAAGTCAGATGTATCAGCAACCTTCTAAGCAGAAAATGGAAGTTACCAAGAAAGTGCTGCATAAACATCAAAGAAATCAACAACCTCCTAAGCAGAAGACAGAAGTCATCAAGAAGGTATGGAGACCAAAAACCAACATTCAGGCTGATCAAAGCTACATACACAAGAACAAGATCAACAATCAATCTTGGAGATCTACTAATGAACAACACACAGGGCAGAGGCATCAAAAGAAATCTCAACTCAAATGGTCAAAGAAAAATGCTGCATATATAGCACATACATCACTAAGAGTATCAGCTAAAAAAGACTGGTACTTTGACAGTGGATGTTCAAGACACATGACTGGATTGAAGAATCTGCTAGTAAACTTAAAGTCACATTCATCCAGGTATGTAACCTTTGGAGATGGAGCTAAAGGAGAAATCAAGGGAGTTGGGACCTTGGACTGTCAAGATGTTCCAAGACTAGATGATGTGCTGCTGGTTAAAGGTTTAACTGCTAACCTGATCAGCATAAGTCAATTATGTGATCAAGGGTACAATGTAAACTTTACTAAAACTGAATGCATAGTGACTAACAAAGAAAAAGAGGTTGTCATGAAAGGAGCCAGATCTAAAGACAACCGTTACATGTGGGAATCTCAAGACTTCAGTCTTACTTCAACTTGCTCCTTAGCTAAAGAAGAAGAAGTGAAACTATGGCACCAAAGGCTAGGTCATCTTCATTTCAGAGGCATAAAGAAGATAATATCTATGGATGCTGTAAGAGGTATTCCTAAACTGAAGATTGATGATGGCAAAATATGTGGTGAATGTCAAATAGGCAAGCAAACCAAGATGTCCCATCCAAAGCTCCAACATCTGACAACTTCCAAAGTTTTGGAACTATTGCATATGGATCTTATGGGACCTATGCAGGTTGAAAGCCTGGGTGGTAAGAGGTATGCCTATGTAGTGGTTGATGACTTTTCAAGGTATACATGGATAAATTTTATCAAGGAAAAGTCTGATGTATTTGATGTATTCAAAGACTTATGCCAAAGAATACAAAGGGAAAAATCCAGCTGTGTGATCAGAATAAGAAGTGATCATGGAAAAGAATTTGAGAACCAAAAGTTCTTAGATTTCTGCTCTTCAGAAGGAATCAATCATGAATATTCTTCACCAATCACTCCTCAACAGAATGGGATTGTTGAGAGGAAGAATAGAACTATTCAAGAATCAGCAAGAGCTATGATCCATGCTAAAAAGTTACCTTTGTACTTCTGGGCTGAAGCTATGAACACAGCTTGTTACATCCACAACAGAGTTACTCTAAGAAAAGGAACTTTGTCTACAATTTATGAAGTCTGGAAGGGCAGAAAACCCACAGTTAAGTACTTCCATGTGTTTGGAAGTAACTGCTATATTCTGGCAGATAGGGAGCAAAGGAGAAAAATGGATCCTAAAAGTGATGAAGGGATTTTTCTTGGTTACTCTATAAACAACAGAGCATATAGAGTATTTAATTCTAGAACCAAGGTTATCATGGAGTCTACAAATGTGATAATTGATGATGCTCCTACAGATGTCCCAGAAGATGTTGGAACATCTGCTGATATCAAGATTGAAGCTGAAGAAAAGAGTGATCATTATGACTTCACTCAAACTGATGCAAGGACAGAACAATCCAGCAAACCTCCCTCCATCAGAATACAGAAGGATCATCCCAAAGATTTGATAATTGGTGATCCCAACAGAGGTGTGAGCACTAGATCAAGAGAAGTGATTTCAGGTTCCTGTATTGTTTCTAAAATAGAACCTAAAAACATCAAGGAAGCTCTTACTGATGAATACTGGATTTGTGCTATGCAAGAGGAATTAGGTCAATTCACAAGGAATGAAGTGTGGAATCTTGTTCCTAGACCTGATGACATAAATGTGATTGGAACAAAATGGGTGTATAAGAACAAGTCAAATGAACAAGGAATTGTTACAAAGAACAAAGCTAGACTTGTAGCTCAAGGATACACACAAATTGAAGGAGTAGACTTTGATGAAACCTTTGCACCAGTAGCAAGGCTTGAATCAATCAGACTACTTTTGGGAATTGCTTGTATCTTAAAGTTCAAGCTATTTCAAATGGATGTAAAAAGTGCCTTTCTAAATGGTTATCTTAATGAAGAGGTATATGTAGAACAGCCTAAAGGATTTGTTGATCCAAGCTGTCCAAATCATGTATACAAACTAAAGAAGGCTCTTTATGGTCTGAAGCAAGCTCCAAGAGCATGGTATGAAAGGCTGACTACTTTTCTTATCAAGCAAGGGTACAGGAAAGGTGGAATTGACAAAACCTTGTTTGTTAAAGATGAAGAAGGAAATGTCATGATTGCTCAAATCTATGTAGATGACATTGTCTTTGGTGGGATGTCTGATAGGATGGTCAAACATTTTGTCAACCAGATGGAATCTGAATTTGAAATGAGTTTAGTAGGAGAATTAACCTACTTTCTTGGACTGCAAATAAAACAAATGGAAGATTCCATGTTCATTTCCCAAAGCAAGTATGCCAAGAACATAGTCAAGAAATTTGGAATGGACAGTGCTACTCATAAGAGAACTCCTGCCCCCACACATTTAAAGCTGACTAAAGATGAAAAGGGTGAGAATGTAGATCAAAGCTTATACAGAAGCATGATTGGAAGCTTGTTATACTTGACTGCTAGCAGACCAGACATAGCATTTGCAGTAGGTGTATGTTCAAGATATCAAGCTGATCCAAAAGTCAGTCATCTCAATCAAGTCAAGAGAATTCTTAAATATGTTAATGGTACTTGTGACTATGGCATAATGTACTTTCATGGATGCAAACCAATTCTCACTGGCTTCTGTGATGCTGATTGGGCTGGAAGTGCTGATGACAGAAAAAGCACTTCAGGAGGATGCTTCTTTCTAGGAAAAAATTTGATTTCTTGGTTCAGTAAGAAGCAAAATTGTGTATCCCTATCTACAGCTGAAGCTGAATATATAGCAGCTGGAAGCAGTTGTTCTCAGTTGGTTTGGATGAAGCAAATGCTCACTGAGTACAATGTCCCACAAGATGTCATGACATTGTACTGTGACAACTTAAGTGCAATTAACATATCAAAGAATCCTATCCAACATAGCAGGACCAAGCATATTGATATCAGACATCATTTCATCAGAGATCTTGTAGAAGAAAAAGTGATTTCATTGGAACATGTAGCTACAAATCTGCAGTTGGCTGATATCTTTACCAAAGCATTGGATGCTACACAATTTGAGAACTTAAGGGGCAAACTGGGAATCTGTTTATGTGAGATTTAGCAGTTAATGAGATGTGCCAACATGTCATATGACATTATGTGGCATAAGTACCAGATGCAAACACTAGTCTGGTCAAGAACCTTGGGTATTCCATTCCTAATCATTTTCAATGTAACGGCTACTTATATAATAACAGCTCCCATTCAGCTATCCATATTCTCATCATTCTATCAAAAGCGAATTGCATCATCTAGCTGTTCTTCAGAAATCATCAACCCTAAATCTCTTCATCCATCTTCTTTGAAAATGTCTCAAAACCCTAACACTCCTGAAGAAGTTCTCAACAAAGAAGATGTGGTTCATGCAACCCCCATCTCTGTAGTACCCATGAAGTCTACTCCATTGGACGAAATCAGAGGAAGTGCTCCTCATGCTAAAAAGCCAAGAACTCCAAAAAGAGCAAAAGATCAAGTCTGCAGCAAATCCAAAGGCATTCCTTCACCAACAAACATGCCTCCAAAATCTTCTGAATATGTGGATGCTTCCATAAAAGAGATAGTTAAAAAGATTCTTTTTGAACAAAGAGTGGTTAGTGGCATATCTATCCCTCTGAATACCATGCCAGCTCCACAAGATGATCAACAAACTCAAGCTGCAAAGGACACTCCTGATCAACAGGATGTCCCAATAGATGTTGAAACATCTGAGGATGAACAAAAGGCTTCATCTGATGCTGCTGTAGAAGAATCTGAGGACCAGAAAAAGGCCTCAAATGAAAGTGATGAAGAAGAATCTGAGGATCAGACCAAAGCCTCAACTGAAGAGCATATCTCTGCTGATCAACCAGTTGAAGAAGAGACTGCTCAATCTCCTCCTGTGGTGAATCTTGAGCAGGATTCTGATACAGAGATCATTGCCTCTGTAAGACCTAACATAGCCAAAAGGCTTAGGTCTAGGAAAGGAAAGATGCAAGCAGAACATGCAGTTCCTGAGAAGAAGCAAGCTACCCCAAAGAAAGACAAAGCAAAAACTGTCTTTGGTCCTACAAAACAATGGAGTAAAGTTCAAACTCAAAAGAGGAAAGCTGTCACTCCCTCAGACTCAGATGTTGAAGCAGATGTCCCAACATCTCCTCCAAAGAAGAAAACAGCACCCTCTAGGGCTTCAACTGCTGTTCCAGAAGCCCCTTTGGACAACATCTCATTTCATCATGTCTCAAGTATTAACAGATGGAAGTTTGTGTACCAAAGAAGGGTTGCACTTGAAAGAGTGCTGAGCAGTAATGCACTTGAGTGCACTGAATTAATTGATCTCATCTCTGCTGCTGGCCTCTTCAAAACAGTCTCCAATCTCTCTCCCTACTATGAGCTTCTTGTCAAAGAATTCATAGTCAATCTTCAGGAAGATTGTGCCAATGGTAAGTCTTCTGAATTTAGAAAAGTTTTTGTTAGAGGCAGGTGTGTAGAGTTCTCTCCTCAGATCATCAACCAATACCTTGGAAGAGAGTCTGATGGACCAAATGAGCTAGGGAAGACTGATAACCAGGTCTGCAAGGTTATCACTGCAAATCAGGTCAAGGCTTGGCCAGTGAAAGGAAAGCTCTCAGTGAGCATGCTGACAAGAAAATATGCCATGCTGAACAGGATTGGTACAGCAAACTGGGTGCCTACCAATCACACATCTTCAATATCCACTGGTTTGGGCAGGTTTATTTATGCTGTGGGCACTCAGACTAAGCTGGATTATGGTGCCTACATCTTTGATCAGACCTTGAAGCATGCTATCTCATCTGCAACAAAGCTGCCAATAGCTTTTCCTTCATTGCTGTGTGGTATAGTGCTAAGTCAATACCCTGGAATCCTCACTGAGAAGGACACAGTCTGCAAGAGAGAAAGCCCTCTGGCCTTTCACTACAAACTGTTCCTAAGTCATCATGCAGCAGATGTTGAAGCACCCTCTGGGACATCTGCAGGTCCTTCAACTGCCAAGACTCCAATCTCCAAGGCTGCATTGATTGCTGAAATGAAGACCACTTGCAAAGAACTTGAAGCAAGAAAGCAGAAGCTTGAGGAAATCATCCAAAGGCTGGAGAGTGAAGGTGATCAGAGAGCTGCTTCTGATGAAGAAACTAAGGATGATGAAGAAACTGAAATTGAAGAGTCTGAGTGATTAACTGTATGTGAGGACAAATGTAATGACAGCTGCATTGTAATTTAGATTTAGTCTCTTTGGCCCCAAAATTTGTGTCTAACAAGGGGGAGAACAACACCAACAACAACAATGTGTAATGCTGTTTGTTTATGAATGAAAATCTGTTTGCTTCTGAACTGAATAAGTGTGTTTTTCTGTTGCAACAAGACTGGATACATATATGTTTGAGGGGGAGTTATCTCAAATTTGATTCAACAGAAAAGTAATGTTATACTCTGATAAAAGATCTTCTGCTGCACTCTGATAACCAGAAAAGATGTTAGCCAAAAATTAGCCAAAGGGGGAGTTTGTAGATGTTTAGAATTGGCAGAATTTTTGACCAACAAGAAATATTGAATTCAGTTCAGAATGTCCTATCAGATGTTGGGACATTATTAAACAGAGTATAAGAACTTATTTCAGGATGTCTCACCAGATGTTGGGACATTGTGTAAATGACTTAAGTTCAGTTTTTCAGGATGTCCCAACAGATGTTGAGACATCTCAAACCTGCTACCAGAATTAATTATTGACTAACTGATCTGAGATATTTAAGGAGAGTTATCTGGAATTAATTATGGATGGATAAAAACAGAACAAGGCGCATCTGTAGGGAGTTTTATTATGAGGATTCAGTTTAAACAGAAGAACTAAATCACCTAGAATCTAGGAAGTAACAAAACCTAATTCTAGGTGGAAGCTGCTGTGTTTTAGGACTGGATTAACCTACAGAAAGCCCAAATTACAAACACCTATTTAATCAACAGAAACTCACAAAATTGAGTACGAATTTCAGAAGACCAAATAGGGTGTCTAGTGTTTTTAATAGCAGGTGTTTTCATTGTACCACTTTATGAGCTTTTAAGCAAAAGTGCATTTGTGACTTGATTGAAACTGTGAAGTAAGATCAAGCTGTATTGTTTGAAGAATGTCTTCAATTTTATTAAACTTGTAAACTTGATCACTGTGTGATTGAGGGGGAGTGAGTTGGTACTCATATCTAAGTTGTGTCTTAGGTAGAAATTGCATTGGGTAGATATTAAGTGAAAGATTAAACTGGGTTGTTTAAGTCTAGAATTAATATTACTTATAGTGAATTTCCTCCTGGCTTGGTAGCCTCTAGATGTAAGTGTGGTTATACACTGAACTGGGTTAACAAACTTCTGTGTTGTTTAATTTTCTTGCATTTTAAGTTGTGGTTAAATCTGTCAAGTGTTGGGACATCTCATAGGACATCTCATACCTGATCACAGAATTTCAATTTCGATTCTCCACTTTAATGCATCATTCTAGTTGTATGCGGCTTAGGATCATATAACTTAAGGTGCATATTGAGCCTTCCCAAATGAGGCACTGGATTTATTTGTGATTTATGATGATATATGTCAATTTCGGAGCTTAGGGATTAGGTTACAGATTAGAGAATTCGTTTCCTTTCGCATTCCCTTAAATCACCTTTTTTTGCCCATTTCGTTGCAATTATTAAAAATAGTTTTAGGTGTGATAAAATTATGGAACAATTCATGAGTGATCCTCGTCCTCTGAATTAATTTTGTGTAATTTTTGTTTCCAGTTTTGGATGGTTTCAATAATTAATTTGGATTTTTGATCACAAGCTGTTCCAAAATGAATTGTTTTGACATAAGGGACCAAAACCCATTTTCTCCCATAGGTGTGAGACCTATTTTTTTTTTTGATTAACCACTAGAATTTTTGACATTTTGATGCTCCTTAGGAATTTTTTTCATAATTTTAGGTGCCATTTTTGATCCACTTTGTGGAGTTGTTTTTCGGCGATCATTCCTTGTTATCTTGACTATCAAGTAATTGTTTTGGCACTTTGGTGCATAATTTTGTAAAATCCTTTTATACCATATATTTTAATGACTTCAATATTCCAGGGGTTTAATTTCATAATTTTTAAAACCTTTTTGATATTTTTCCATGTCACCTAGATCATAGGTTGAGTTATGTGTTTATGTGTCGCATACCCTAAATATTAGGAAGGCATTCATTCCATTTGCTTGAGGAACATTTTGGTAACTTTTAGGAGTTAATTATAGGTCATTTTTAGGTCCTTAATTCCATTTATAGGTCACTTTTTGAACAATACTCATTTGGTTTGTTTTTGTGTTCCTAAGTGCATTCTTATGTGAAATAGTTTAACCTAAACTAGCTTCTTTTCTCCTCTAATTATTAACATCAATTATGTGGAAATCATAAATGTCAAGCCATGCATTATAATTTCATATAATACCTTGTATTCTACTTACCTATAATCATTTCATACATATTCACATGCCATTCATCTTTAACTTGTATCATTTGTGATCTTATGCGATGTTTGCTCCATTTGTTCTCACATCTTCTTATCCTTACTCCATAGGACTAAACCATTGAATCCATGATGGTATGTTAATTCATTTAAATTCATAAGCATTCACTACTGTTTTTGATGTTCATTTCATCTATTAATTCATGCTTGTAAGCCATTTGCATTCATACTTCATCCATAAACCATAATTTGCATTCATGTAAACTTAGGTGAACGTTTTGTACATAGTTTGACATAGTTTGATCTTGTGAGGTATCCTAGCATATTTAGGGACCTATAGAATGTAGCTACTGACTTTAGAAGTCATATAACCTTTAGGTACCTTCACCTTTAGACTTAGGTCTTACTTTGAACCCTAGTTCCATTCTAGGATGTTTATGGTGCTTAATCGCTTTTATGCTTTATTTATGCTTTCAATATGCATTGTTAAGCTAACATTTGTTTTGTAGGGGGGAATATGGAGTTAAATATTACTTCTTTCTTATCTCTTTATGCTTTCAATTTGCATTTGTTTCACATATTATGCTTGTGATTGTATAGGCTTCCCCATCTTTAGAACCAACTTAACTTCCTTAGGAAGTAAGTTGAGTTCTAATTCTCTTTTCTTCTTTTCCTTTTCTTCCTTAGGATTAGAAAACCTCATAAACCATTAGGATCTCCTTTTGTATGCAATAAATAACTTAGGGTTGGTCTTAGTCCCCCTTAGTTTTTTCCTTTCTCAATTTGAGTCATTCTTTCTCATCTCATAAAGAAAATAATAAAATACTTAATAAAAGTTGAATGTTCTTATACGCCATAAGACTTTGTTGCGGAGTACTTATATGCGTCATATTTCGGGGCGAGGTGTAAGTATTTACCACGATGGATATGTCTTCTTAGTATGAGAATTTTCATAAACAAATTCAAAACATTTCTCATAAAAGACAAAACAAATACAATAAATGACTATCCTGCGAGAACTTCTCCTTCTCATCTCATTCATTTTGAACGAGAACTCGCAACGACTTGTCTCACATGCAAGATGGTAAACGCACTCGTTCCAGACGAGCCTGCAACACCTGAGCAAAGAAATACACAGTTCCAGCCATAAAAAACACAAACAAATAGTTCCTGCCTTAGTTAGGCGAACTACGTCGACTCTGATCCTCATTATCCCGATGAGGTACGTAGGCAGCGGGGTATGGCCCGTTCGAGCATATTCTTTATTTTACCTAAATTTTCCCCCTTATTTTCTTTCTTTTTGTTCCCCTTTTCCATTCTCTTTTTCCAATTCCTTTTCCATTCTCATTCCAGTTAGCAGTTCATTTGTTCAGCAGTAGTTATATTATTTTACCCTTTGAAACAAAACAAGCAAGCGTGGATCCCGTCGGGTACGGCGGACAATCTGGGGTGCTAATACCTTCCCAGGTCGTAACTGACTCCCAAACCCAGATCTTTGGTTCGCAGGGCCTTGTCTTTTCCTTCTTCCTCAGGTTTCTGCAGCATTACCTTTCCCGTTCCTTCGGGATAAAAATGTTCGGTTGGCGACTCTACCTTTTTTGCGCCACTTTCGCGTTTGTACTAGGATGAAAATCCCGGGAGAGACATGTGGCTATTCATGCCCCCCTCCAACTAGGCCCATGATCTTATAACTGGAAATGTTTCTTTATACACCCTTTTCTTGTTTTTATTCTTTCATTTTTCTCATTTTATTTCTTATTCAATTTTAATTTCTTAAAAATACCAAACCTCCTCCAAAAATTCTCAATAAATTCTCCCATCATCTTCAACATTTTTAAAAAATTTCTATAATTTTTATTTTCATTTTCCATTTATTTTAAACCATAATTAAATTTCCATTTATTTTCTTTTGGTTTATTCTCATTTTGGACATCTTGCTCTTCTCCAATTTTGTTTACCTAAACTAAAAATAGTCTTAGGTCCATTCTTTTTGCCTTATCCAGAGTACACTTTGAGGATCCTAAAAATATTTTTGCCTCAATATTTCGGTTATGTTTGGTACCATTTTGAACATTTCCTTTGAGCTTGATCATCAAAAACCCTAGTTCACATTATACCTTCATTTGAGTGAGTTAAGATAGTAATTTTTGTGATATTTTTTAGAGGTATGTTTTTCCTTAAATTGTGAACTTGAGTATCCATTTTCATATTTTTATCATGTTATTTGATATTTGTTTGAGTGTCTTGGATTATAAGTCATATTTTGGTCCCTTTTCTCCACTTCTTCTCATTTCATTTTGGTAAGGCATTTATGCCATCCATTTGAGATCCTAAATTTGAGTTCCTAATATCCCACTAGGTGTCCTTAAGTCACCTGTGTACATTTTAGGTCCTTACCTTTGGAATTTCTCGGTCATTTGATCTTAATGTGTCATATATGTTCATGTATGCCTTAATTTTCATTCTTCTCCTTCATCTCATTTCTAAACCAACTTTGTGGGTGGGATAGCCATGTTATATCATTTTTAGACATTATATAAGTGTATCATATCTACTTCCATGCCTTCATCTCAAGTTGTAAGACTTTGTGATCTTTTAGTGTCATGTGATGTCATAAAACATCAAAATCATACTTTTTGTTCCTTAACCCTAATGTCATTCACTCTAATTCATTTGTGACTAATTTTTTGAGTTTGAACTCTATCTTAACATTTTATCAAGCCCCTGGTTTTTGTATGGGGAATTCAAGTTCCTTTGGCCATGTTTGACTTTTTTCCTTCTAAGTCTTTTTCTTCTTTTGGAATCATATGTTCAATGATTGTTTCTCTTACAATTTTATGTTTGAATCTCTCTCACTTGAATCTTTTTCTTCCCACTTGTTTTAACACTTTAGGGCATTCCATTTAGTGTTTACTTCTAGATTTTTCATTCACATTTGACCTCATTCAAGTTTGTCATGCTTAACCATGTGTATACTTGATTTAACTTCACTTTGACTCCTATTATGGTTTAGTACCATTTATTGCAAAGTTTACCATTGTTTGGTTTTCTAACCATAGATGGTTTTAGTAGGGTTTATCTATTGACTTTAGAAGCTTTTTATCCTATAGGATCCTTTAGATCTAGGATTTAGGCTTTGGAATCCTTTGTTGCATTTTGTAACACAGTGGGAGAACTGACTTTTAGTCATGTTGCGGATAGCAAGAGTCGCCACCGACTTTTATTTTATCCAAGTGGAAAGGACATAAAAGAACATGAAAGACCTATTTTTAAAAGACTTGAGTTTGGGGGGTAGGTTATACAAAGGGAAGGTGTTAACACCCTTTATATCCATGGTTATCCATGGGCTCTTAGTTACTTAGCTCACTTAAATTGTTTTTGGAAAGAGTAGTGTGTGATTAGAAATTTTCTAAGTACTTTGTAATGATCCTCGTATGGATGTATACAAAGCCTTGTTTGAAAATGTTTTGAAAATATTGTGAGGTGTGAAAAGTATTTTTGAAGAGTGAGCAAGCAACTAAGAGGTACCTACCCTAGATTAAGTCTTTCATGTTCTCGTATGTTCTTTCAATGGTAAGACTATCCCTATTATTAAGGAATAGGTAGTCATTACCTTGGATGTGTTTAAGGGACAAGCGTAGGGTCATCATATAGTCATAGAAAGCAACTTAAGGGATGTCTTTAGCAATTCGTAGGGACTATCATCATTTATTCGAAGGGACAAGATCATTATTCCATAGGCAACCTCGAAGGGACTTGATCTTTTAAACTGTAGGGACTTGATGATTTATACTTGAAGGGACTTTACTTTAAGACATCCCTATATTCGAGGGACTTGACCATATTATTTTAAGGAAACCAAGAGGAATACCCTAGGAAGTGCAAGATGGCGATCAAAGATCGACTTACGTGTGTGAGTGTTTTACTTCAAATATTTATCTTTTTTTAATTAGTTATCTAAATTAAACTAATTACAAATAGTTTCCACACCCTATTTACTAACCACACAATAAAATATTTATAATAAAATAAAGACGGAAAATAAATCTAGAATTATTACATGGCTTTGGGATAGTTACAATATAATTGGATAATAATAAATAATAATAATAAAGCAAATAAATAGAGCAATAATAATAATAAAGCAAATAAATAGAGCAATAATAATAATAAAGCAATAAATAAATATTAGAAAAAAAGAAAATAAAGTAAATAATAATGAGAAATAAAAGAGAAATTAGAAATTTTTAAAGAAATTAAATAAGTTAGAATTTTAGGGTTTATAAGAATAATATAAGTTTAAAGGATTTAATAATAAAAGGATAATATATTACAAAATAAAAAAAGTTATTATAAAAGAAATATTTAGGGTTAGAAAAAATTAGGTTAAATTTTAAGGTTAGTGAAAAAATTAGGTTAAATTTTAAGGTTAGTGAAAAAGTTAGGTTAAATTTTAAGGTTAGTGAAAAAACATTATGGTTTAGAAAATAATTAGGGTATTTTGTAGATATTTATTTACAATATATATATATATATATAATAATAATTATGTACAAAAATATTATAAAATTAATGAAAATAAATAATTAAGAAAAAAAATTATGAAGTTAAAAAAAAATATAAAGTTTAATTACTTATAAAAGAAAACATTATTGGTTAGTTTGAAAATATTTTAATTTATATTAAGTTTATTTATAATAAAAACAAAGAAAATTAGAAAAAAGAGGAAAAGGATGGACCTGGGATTTGAACCCAGGTCCCTAACCTGGGTGAAGATAACAATGACCAACTGAGCTGCGTGTGCGTGGTGATAATGGAATGAACAATGTTCAATAAAAACAAACCTGAAAAAAAATAGCGCAATTAACAAAAAAAGAATGAGACCTGGGATTCGAACCCAGGTCATTGGCCTACCAAGCGCGTTACCAAAACCAACTGAGCTACACGCTCTTTCTGATATTAATACACAAATATTTCATAATAAAATAAAACGAAATTTAAAAGTCAAATTTCGCGCCCTTCTTCATCATCTTCCTCCAGCCGTTGCCTTAGGCTATAGTGACACTTTTTTGTCACTACAACTTATAGTGACGGATTCTGTCCGTTGCTAAAAGTCCTGCGAATTGGAAAATGCAATATACGTAATATAAATACATTTTGATCATACAAATAAATCAATAGCATCCTTCTAAATGAAATTGATCCATTAATTGCATATAAAATCACGTGTATGGTGAATTCCCAATTCCAAGATCCGAAACCCTAAGTATGGCATATTCCTCTTCCTGCATCAAAACTTAAAATAAAATATCCAGAAACGATTAATGATGCATCATGAATAATAATCAATCGTTAAAAACAAGAAAAAACGCATGTATATAAGAAATCGAAAATTTGTTTTTTCAAGAATGTTTGAAGATTCGGTTTCCATGATGTATGAGCTTTTGGATGCTTATGATGATGTGGATAGTATCAAGAGTATCCCAGGATCATGTATAGGCCATTATAATACCTTAATTCAACCTGCAAATAATAAAACGAAAATTAAAAATTCTTGGTAAAATTTGAAAGTGAAAAGTGTTCTTTGGTCCTCTGAAATCCGTCCCCTAGGCTTGTGTCAACTTGTATTCTTATAGAAGAGTGGAATTAGGTCAGAAAAGTGGTGGATTTGTGGGCTTTTTGGATACCTTGAGTGTGAAGAAATCCCCTTACCAATTCAGTCAAAAAATCAAATATATTCATGCCATAATTCCTTAGCACGAAATTGGAACTTCTCAATCAACTTTAAATGACTGTTAAGAGTTTCTAGAAGAAGGATCCAATCAAATAATTGTGTTTTTATATTTTATTTTGATTTAAAATGAATTTTAATGAATAAAATCCAAATAAATATAAAATAAATTATAAAAATTTGAAAAAATAAGCATTGGATCGTGCATGATGTCATTGTAAGGATTGGATTACAAAATTGTAGGCCCATTTGGAAAAGTTTGGTTTTAAGACCTCATTTGCTCAATATACACCCTAAAAAATTTCCCAATTTTGCAAAGGCATAAATTCCTTAATTTTAAAGCTATGAAGGTGTTCTTGGACATTTTGGAAAGCTTAAAGAGTCCTCTAACCAAAATCTTTGGTCTCATGTCCATATCCTTTACCATTTTCAAATTATGCCCTTTGGAAGATGTTGACTTTTTGTTGACTTTTGAAATGACCTATAATGTTTTAGCCCATACCTTCTAAATGAAGCAATTTCATGATTGGCTTGTGAGACACAGAGTTGTAGAGAATTAAATTTCCTTCAAAATGAGCTTTGGATGGAAAAATTTTGATGAAGCATGTGAAAGTTATGGGTGGTCAAAGTTCAGTTGACTTTCCTTAAGAAAACCCTAATTTTGAAACTCTTGATTCTTGATGATCTGAAACTTCCTTGATGAATCATGATCAACCCTTGATCAAATGATGAATTTTACTTCATAAACTTGATGTTGGTAAAAAATATTGAAGTTTGACTTTGATTTGACCACAGTTGACCTCAGTTGACCTCAGTTTGACTTTTTAACTACTTTGATTGATTTTTGCATATCTGATCATTTAACTGGGCAAATTTATTGGGAAAGCCTTGAAACATGACATGGGGATTCTTGAATATATGTGGGATAATATGAAGCTCACTTGAGGCCTTGAAACTCATTTTAACCTGAGGAAACACATAACCCTAGTTTTAGACACTTTGCTTAGGAGGAGGCATTGCTTGGGGAAACTTCCACACTTCTTGATCAATTGGGAGTGTTGAGGATCTTATGATCATCTAGAAGTCTTGAGAGAGGTTGTATTGATAGTGGGAGGGCAAATTTTGGGGTGCAACAGCTGCCCCTTGTTCAATTTTCTGAAATCTGAGGAGTTAGATTGGCCTGTATGCCATTCGTGACTTGAAGATTGAAGAGGATTGAACAAAAAAAAACCCAAAACTTTGCACTCGCTGGTGTGTATAATGATATTTTTGGTTGATTGTGATGCTTGAATGGGCTAAAAGATGCCATTCGGATAAAATGTCTTCAGATATGTTTCTTCGGGAGGGAAGCAATCCAAATATCAATATGGCTTTTGGGAAGAATAAACGACGGCCCAAAATGAGATAACCTTCGGGAAGAATAAACAACGGCCCGAGGTAACAAGATAACCTTTGGGAAGAATAAACGACGGCCCGAGGTAACAAGATAACCATTAGGAAGAATAAACGACGGTCCAAGGTAAGTTGATTTCTGGAAAGAATAAACGAAGGCCTAAAAAATGAAATAACCTGCGGGAAGAATAAACGACGGCCCGAGGTAACAAGATAACCATTGGGAAGAATAAACGACGGTCAAAGGTAAGTTGATTTCCTGGGAAGAATAAACGACGGTCCAAAAATGAGATAACCTGCGGGAAGAATAAACGACGGCCCGAGGTAACAAGATAACCATTGGGAAGAATAAACGACGACCCAAGGTAAGTTGATTTCTGGGAAGAATAAACGAAGGCCCAAAAAATGTGATAACCTGCAAGAAGAATAAACGACGGCCCGAGGTAACAAGATAACCATTGGAAAGAATAAACAACGGCACAAGGTAAGTTGATTTTAGGGAAGAATAAACGATGGCCCAAAAATGAGATAAGTCGCGGGAAGAATTAACGATGGTCCGAGGTAACAAGATAACCATTGGGAAGAATAAATGATGGCCCAAGGTAAGTTGACTTTTGGGAAGAGTAAACGACGGCCCAAAAATGAGATAACCTGCGGGAAGAATAAACGACGGTCCGAGGTAACAAGATAACCATTGGGAAGAATAAACGACGGTCGAAGGTAAGTTGATTTCCTGGGAAGAATAAACGACGGTCCAAAAATGAGATAACCTGCGGGAAGAATAAACGACGGCCCGAGGTAACAAGATAACCATTGGGAAGAATAAACGACGACCCAAGGTAAGTTGATTTCTGGGAAGAATAAACGAAGGCCCAAAAAATGTGATAACCTGCAGGAAGAATAAACGACGGCCCGAGGTAACAAGATAACCATTGGAAAGAATAAACAACGGCACAAGGTAAGTTGATTTTAGGGAAGAATAAACGATGGCCCAAAAATGAGATAAGTCGCGGGAAGAATTAACGATGGTCCGAGGTAACAAGATAACCATTGGGAAGAATAAATGATGGCCCAAGGTAAGTTGACTTTTGGGAAGAGTAAACGACGGCCCAAAAATGAGATAACTTGCGGGAAGAATAAACGACGGTCCGAGGTAACAAGATAACCATTGGGAAGAATAAACGACGGCCCAAGGTAAGTTGATTTCTAGGAAGAATAAACGACGGCCCAAAAATGAGATAACCTGCGGGAAGAATAAACGATGGCCCGAGGTAACAAGATAACCATTGGGAAGAATAAACGACGGCCCAAGCTAAGTTGATTTCTGGGAAGAATAAACGACGACCCAAAAAATGAGATAACCTGTGGGAAGAATAAACGACGGCCTGAGGTAAGTTGATTTCTGGGAAGAATAAATGACGGCCCAAAAATGAGATAACCATTGGGAAGAATAAACGACGGCCCGAGGTAACAGGGTAACCATTGGGAATAATAAACGACGGCAAAAGGTAAGTTGTCTTTTTGGAAGAATAAACGATGGCCCAAAAAATAAGATAACATGCAGGAAGAATAAACGACGACCCGAGGTAACAAGATAACCATTGGGAAGAATAAACGACGGCCCAAGGTAAGTTGATTTCTGGGAAGAATAAACGACGGCCCAAAAATGAGATAACTTGCGGGAAGAATAAATGACGGCCCGAGGTAACAAGATAACCGTTGGGAAGAATAAACGACGGCCCAAGGTAAGTTGACTTTTGGGAAGAATAAACGACGACCCAAAATTGAGATAACCTTCGGGAAGAATAAACGACGACCCGAGGTAACAAGATAACCATTGGGAAGAACAAATGACGACCCAAGGTAAGTTGATTTTTGGGAAGAATAAACGAAGGCCCAAAATGAGATACCCTGTGGGAAGAATAAACGACGGCCCGAGGTAACAAGATAACCATTGGGAAGAATAAACGACGACCCAAGGTAAGTTGATTTCTGGGAAGAATAAACGTTGGCCCAAAAATGAGATAACCTGCGGGAAGAATGAACGACGGCCCGAGGTAACAAGTTAATCATTGGAAAGAATAAACAACGACCCAAGGTAAGTTGATTTCTAGGAAGAATAAACGACGACCCAAAAATGAGATAACCTGCGGGAAGAATAAACGACGTTCCGAGGTAACAAGATAACCATTAGGAATAATAAACGACGGCCCAAGGTAAGTTGACTTTTGGGAAGAATAAATGACAGCCCAAAATGAGATAACCTTCGGGACGAATAAACAACAGCCCGAGGTAACAAGATAACCTTTGGGAAGAATAAACGACGGCCCAAGGTAAATTGTTGATGAAGTTTGTTTGCTGGAGAATTAACCTGAAAAACAAGGTTAGTTCGGTGCAAATATAATGATATATATAACAATCTGTCAGATAATAGTTTATGAGAATGCGTATGATATGATATGATATGATGTATGTATGAATGAATATGATGTATGAATGAATTATGTAGCTAAATTGTATAAGTAGCTTCGTAGAACAACTGCTGATTGGGGAAAATAAATCCTGATTTGTTGCTGAGTGTAAACACCCCAAATTTTCCCTCACTAACTTCACACCATGGCTTGTGATCTTTCATGTTTGCATTAGCATAAGCATACGATCTCATATTGCATATTTGTTTCATCTGCACAGTTCAAGTTCATCTGCATCTAGGGTTTGTGATCTGAGCAATCCAAGGATCCATCTGAGCCACTTCAAAGGTCTCCAATCATTCCAAGAGGGTCCATGTGTGTTCTATCATCATATTATATCCCTCAAAGATCAAGGAAGTCAAAAAATCACAAGAACTTGGAAAGCATGGAAGCAGAGCTAGGGTTTCACTACATAGATGACATGAAATTAGGGTTTTGGTTTCAGAGGCCATAACTCCATATTTTTTGGTCATTCTTGTTTCTAATAGTATCAATATGTTATGAGGATCACATGTACCAAGTTTGATGAAGAAATTCATTGTGGAAGTCATATGTTCATTAGGTAACTTCTTGAGCAAGTCAGAGCAAAATCAGGGCATCTGAGGCCCCCACCAAAGGAACCCAAGGGGTATTTTCATCAAATTGAAGTTATATGATCTTTATTTGATCATTTAAGTGCTTGGAAGTTCACAAAATTGAAGAAATTTGAGCTAAACCAAAAGTTCCCAAAAATGGAAATGACTTGTAATGGAAACTTTCCATTTTGGGAAAGTTTTTCAACCTCCTCTTTCTCAACCAAAAATGCTTCAAATGAAAAATTGTTGGTCATGAAAGTTGTAGATTGGATCATTCCCTTTTCAAAAAGTACAAGAACATGTTCAAATTCATTATGGAACTCAAGTTATGGCCTTGCAAAGTTGGGAAAAATCCTATAATTTTCACTTTCACACCAAAGAGGATTTTTTGCAATTTCACATACCAAGTCATTTTGTGACCTCGAATCACTCTATAAGCATCATAAAAACATAATACATTGCATTATGACCAAAATTTCCCAAAGAATCACAAGTTTATATTGCTTGCATCACAAGTTTTCTCAAAGGGGGAAAATCACATAACACTTGCAAAACCTATGAGATCTTTCCCTCCAAGCCATCCAGCTGCACAATCTCAATCTTATGGCTCTCCTTGATCAATGCTGAGCCAGGACATGCCATAGAACAACTGCTACATGAGCCCATACCTCAAGTACACAATTTGTTGACTTTTTGCAAAAGGACCCATACCAATCAGCTGCAGCCACAACCACTCTCTGGCCAATAGGGTTATGTTATGTGGACCAAAAGCAAGCCATAACACAACACACACAAGCCTGAATCATCAGAGACACCATGTTTCACAAAATCACCCTCAAGCTTCAAACATTCGAAACTCTCTGTCCAGCCACTCAAACCACAAACAAACTTCACCATTCAACTCACCATCATTATTAGAACATTTCCCAACCATCAACAAGCCCTAAAAGCCAGCCAAACACAAACACGATTTTGGACCAGCTGTGTTGCAACCTCTCAATCCAGCCCTTTTAAACTCATTCCAAGCATTGCAACACCATCAAGGGGTCAAGTGAAGTGGATTTGCATAAGAGAAGAGGTATGAAAGCTCCAAAAGTGAAAGCTCCAGCTCAGGTATCCATTTTCAAACTTTTTTCCAGAAGCATGATTTTAAGTTTCTAAATTGTTCTACATGTTATCCTGATCACCATGATATAATTTGTTTTGAAAATGAGTTGAAAATAAGCTTGTATTTGACTTCTGAAACTTTGCCCGTGAAACATGTTCTTGTTTGATTCTCATGATTGATGCAAAATAAATTAGTTTTGAGGGTGGATTCGTGTTTAGGGTGAGTTAGGGATTTGATCTGGAGCTTTAGAGCTCCTGAAATGACATAGGGAGAGAGTTTGGAAAACTACCCTGCCGGAGAAGACGACCGTAACACTGTTCCGACCATCTGAGTTGGATTAGGGCTAATCTTAGGTGATTAGCTGAGTTTGAATTTGGGCCGTTTGATGAGTGTTTGGCGCGTGTTTTGGAGGGCTGAGATCACTTCATTAACCCTAATTTTATTTTATTAATTTAATTAAGTCAGATTAAGTCCTAGCCGTAGGATTTCATTTAATTAGAAAGATTAAGTCACAACCTTTGGATCTAAATACCCTAAGTCACGCTGACTTTGCATCCTGACCCCTGGATCCCTCAACTTGCAATCTCAGCCACTCATCCTGCATACTTTCATTTTTATTTTTATTTCTTTCTATTTTATTTTGTTTATTTAAAATAGTAAAAATCATCAAAAATATATTTCCTTCTGCATTTTAATTTCAAATATTTTTCTTCACCCAAAAACATTTTTATTTTTATTTTTTGCATTAAAAAAATCATTTTAAAAATATTTAAATGTTTATTTTAATTAATTAATGGAAATTAATTAATTAAAATACCATTTAGGATTCTAAAAATTCCAAAAAAAATCGCATTGCATCTTAGGACATTTAGAAACATTGTCAAACCATTCATACAGATTTCTTTTTGGTTTTGATCCAAGTTTGACATTTTTCTTGAATTTAGGGTTCATAAAATTCCCTTTTTGGAACCCTAACTTTGAAAATTCTTTTCTTCCTAACCATGAAAGGTTTGAAAATGATTCGTTTTGCATTGTTTTCCATATAGCATTAGTTTCTAGGATATTTTTTCCATGAATTTATCTTTCATTTTCAATTTGATTTGCATTTTTCCTCTTAAGGTACCCAAAAAACCTAGTTAACATAGAAAAATCACAACTTCTTTTAGGTTAAGAGTTAGACCTTAACCTTTGGGGTGTGATATCATATGGGGTTAGGGTTTGTTTGAGCTCATTTGCAAATTTTTATCATGTGAATTGTTTCTGTTTTGATCATTTGCATCTCATCCTCTCATGTAACCCTAATTTAGCATCCATACTTGCATCTTACATTGCATTGCATGAATATGTGAACTTGTCATGACATTCTAAGTACTTGTATGCCATCTTAGACATCTTAAGACATTGCTTGGTCATTGCTTCATACATTTTCTATGCTTTACATCCAATTCATTTCATAAACATACATGTGTTTTCATACTTCAAAACATGCTTCATTTGCATTCATTCCCTTGTATGATCATTCATTGCACTTGGTATGCCTTTGCATCATCTCATAACATCATTTGCATCATGTGATTGCTTCTGGTTTTGTTTCTTTGTCATTTCATATGCTTCATTTCACTTCATCTCTTTCTTTATGCTAACATTTTCAGGTGGTAAGTAATTTGAGAAGTGAATTTGCCTTCACTTCTAATTTCTCTTCATCTTATTCATATGCATCCTTGCTGCATTTTTTATTGTCTTAGAGTGAGCTTGCTCATTCATGTTCATCTCTCACTTTTTTTCTCTAAGTCACTTATCTTGTTCGATGAAGTAAGTAACTTATTCATCTGTTTCTTCCTCCTTTCATCTGCTTCTTCCCTTGGTGGCTTCTTTGAGGATCTTTCTTAAGCCTTACAAACCATAGGAACATCCAAGCATGATAATAATTAGGGTTATGATTAGTCCCCCTTAGTTTTCACCTTTGTGTCTTATTTGTGTCTCTCTTCTCATCTCATCATTGGAGACTAAACCTTTAAGGCTTTAGGACTTTGGAATTAGGTTTATGCCTGCATCCTTCTCTTAGGATGGAGTGTATAACTTTAATCCTAAGTGTTAAACCCTTAATTTGTTTAAACCTCTTAATCAACCCATCTAATAATCACTAAGACATTATCTTATAAATTGGGCCTTACATTAGGGTTCTAATTCTTCCTTTATGGTTAAGAAGGACTAACCCTAGTGTTTAATGGACAAGTCCTCCTCAAGTTGTCTTACAAACCATAAAATCCACTTCTTAATATCATCACTTAATTAAAATCCACTTTAATAAAGGTTTGTTTTGTCATGAGGTTAATCCCTAATCATGGATTAAGTTGAGGTATCTTCCTCAGCTTAAGTGTGCTCATCTATTATCCTTCTATTAGGATGGTGTAATGAGTTCACTAATCCTTGATTATGGCTTAAACTCATTACTTAACACTAAACAAAAACTCAAAAACATCTAAATAATCACAAGTAGGTTAATGATCTTAATCCTATATCATCATGGTAATTAAGTTGTGATGTTTATCTCATACTTAAGGTATTCTCATTATCCCTAATTAAAGGGAGGATATGATGAGTTTACTAACCCTTGGTTTAGGCTTAAGCTCAATAACTTATGAAAAACACAAAAAACAATAAAAGATTGAAAACACAAAAACAAACAATAATCGTCTCCTTCGGGATTCTTTTCTCATCACACTCACTCACAAACGAGAACTCGCTTCTTCCGTCTAATGCAAGACAGTTAGCACTCGAGCCAAGAGAGTCATACACTTGAGCATAGACAAGCAAGCAGTTCATCAGTCAATTTATCTTTTAGTCTCTTTGAGTCGAACTACGATGTTCTGACTTCCTCATTGCACGAGAGGATACGGAGGCATAACTTAACTGTTATCGAACAAAAGTCTCTGTGTCTTCCCCCTCTTTCAGCATTCTCTTTTAAGCCTCAGTTCCTGAGCATTTCACTCACCTTTTGCACTGACACTTGTATATTTTCCTCCCAGCTTTTGCACACAGATAGCACATACACTACCCCTAGGTTGTAACCAACCTTCCTAGGTTGTAACCAACCCCCTTTCTCAGTTTCTCTGGTTCGCAACCGTCTTATCCATATCTTGTTAGGTTTATGCAGCATTACCTTTCCTTAGGGATAAAATGCCTAGCTAGCGACTCTTTTCACTTCACCTTCATTTCCTCCTTTCGCCGACCGTTCGCGCTTGTACCGGGATGCAAATCTTTGGGAGCGACAGCTTGGCGACTCTGCTGGGGACCCTTATATTGCAACCAGGGCTTCTGGTTCTTTTTGTGGGTTCCTTCTAGCACTTGTTTGATTTGTGTTTACGGGGGTGTTATGTGCTGCTTGTGCTTATTTATTTATTGCTTTATGTACAACTTTATTTATTGCTTTCATTTACAGTTTTTATGCATTTCATACTGTCATTATCATATGTGTTGGATCTGCTGTTTCCTTGGTGGGTAGGGGATCATTGAGTGATTAAGGTTCCATACCAGGGACCTGAGTGACACATAGGCTAGAGTTGCTTCATATTCTTTCCCATTCCATTTTGGTCTGGTGCGGGAATATGAAACACGGTTCAGACATGGGTTTCTTCTTGAGAACTTTGTGCTACGGATTTCCTGTAGTACTAGGGCTATATGGGAAGCCTGCTAAGTCTGGATGACCTTTTATGACCTTTAGTATCTGAGGTGAATTTGAGGAGGACCTTTTATGGTTATTGTAAACACTATACCTCCGGGTTAGAAGTGTTTACACTTCTCATAACTGATCCAAGTCTGAGGATCCTTGTTCTAGAACAATACATGTGAGGGGGTTGGGATGTTTACAGGTTTGCAGGAACCCTTGGCCTCATCATACCTTGTTACTATATTTGTTAAGGTTGTAATATTTGGACTGTTCTTGTGATACCCTGGACTTGTGACTCTTTATTTGAGTCCCCCACCTGGTTACTGGTTTTCTAAGCCTCCATCCGGACTTATGAACACATGGACCCTATCAGGGCAGATAACCAGATCCAGCACTTGATCACAAACCCTCTGCATATCATTCTACATACATCATTTTTGCATCATTTAACATTTGCCTATTTGTTTTACAGGGTATCCACCTCATTATCTTTGGTTTGGTTTTGACCCATTCTGCTGCTCAGACTTCTTCAGTTATCTTCTCCAATACCTTCATCAGTTTATCAGAGACCCTCCTCCAGTTGTCTTCATCAGTCTTCAACAATTACTTTCATCAGGGTTTATCTCAACTTCTTCATTAGCATCCATTATCAGCATGGACACTTCCAGGAAGAGCAACATCACATACCACTTCTTTGAGCCCACCCTGACTGGCATCAGGCAGATCCAGTCCCTCATTACTCTTAATTATGTCCCACTATTCAGAGAACATTATGGAGGCATATTGGACATGATCATGGACCTAGATACATCTCAGAGGAGCATGATCCATACTTGCTTGCAGTTTTATGATCCTCCACTCAGATGCTTCACATTCCCTGATTTTCAGTTGGGACCTCTGCTAGAAGAATTTTCCATGTTGTTGGGAGTTCCTATCAGGAGATGAATTCCTTTCAACCCTGAGATGGTTGCTCCCAAAAATGAAGACATAGCTAGGGCATTGCATTTGGAGCCTGCCCTCATTGACCAGAGCATGACAACCAAGGTGTGAGTTCCAGGCCTTCACCTAGACTTCTTGATCTCCCAGGCCACCCTGCATGCTGCAATTGGGGAATGGAAGGTTGTCTGTCACTTCTAGCCCTCAGTATATATGGGGTTATCCTGTTTGTAGATGAGCCAAAGTTTGTGAGCAAGAAGGCCATTCACCTGTTCTTATTGAGGAATCTAGTTCCCACCTTGCTTGGAGACTTTTACTACTCAGTACACCAGAGGAATGAGAAGCAAAGAGGAAGACTGGTCAGATGATGTGCTCCTCTTTATTACTCTTGGTTGCTAAGACATTTGTCAAAATCAGATACTTTCCTGAACCCTCATCAGCAAAAGAACTGGGCTAAGAGGTTTATTGCATTGACATCAGAAGACATCAGATGGTGCACTCAGAGCACCAAAGGCAAGGACATTATTACTAGCTGTGGGCAATATCTTAATGTGCCTTTGATAGGATTAAAAGTTTGCATCAACTACAACCCTTTACTGTTTAAAAGACAATTAGGGTATGCTTTGGTTCATCCTCCTAGAGGGCAAGATTTGACTGAGACCCTCTACTGTGAAATCCAACCCAACTCTGCTGTTGTTAGACAAGCTGCCTGGGCTTGGGATAACATTCAGACTAAGGGAATAGCCATCCTTGGCAAGTGCAACAACATTGCTTCAGCACAGTATTCTGATTGGTCTCATACCAGAGCTCAGATCACCCGAATGCCGTTCACCTTAGAAGATATACCTGGACCTTCTACAGTACAACCTGCAGCTACTGTTAGTTTGGAAGAGTTTGAAAAGCTGAAGGAAAGAAATACTCAGCTATCTGAACCCTTGAAGAAGACTCTCTGGGAAAGAAATGAAAGCCGTCTAGACAATGAGATATTGGAAAGTCTCAACATTGAGCACTTGACCAAGATTGAGAAGACGGATGACTACATCAGTAAAGTTAGGGCAGGGGAGTTAGTACTGAAGAATGCTTGCAAGGAAGTTAAGACCCAGAAGGCTAGGGCAGAGCATTACCTAGAGGAAAGCCAGGCTAGGTGGATCAGGATCATTGAAGCCCGTGCACAGGAGGATCAAAGGACTCAAGCTAAGATAGAGCAACTGGAAGCTAGTGAGAAGAAGCATCAGGAGGCATTATTGGCAGCACAGAAAGCGATATCTGAATTGAAACTCCGAGCGGGGTTGAAGAGGTCAAAGGATCAGGATAAGCATAAGAAGTTGACCAGTGCCATTGCTACCAGGAACCTCCTCATCAGGATTATCACAGAGCATCCGGTAGGTCCATTGACTTAGGCCCTCTTGAAGGAAGTCAGAGAGGATGACTTTGGATTAGATGTTTGACTCTTTTGCTTGTACTTTTCCTTTGTTGTACTTTTGGATTTTGTTGTTGTATTTTGACCCATCATGGGAATGTATTGTAATCAAACTATGTATTTTCACTCTTTGTAATATATCAGTTTGTATTATTAGTGGGCTTTATCTATCTCTACAACATCATCAGCATTTCCTCGAGGTCTGGAAAGGTCAAAACCAAAGAACCAAACCGGATACCCGTGGAAGACAAATAGGCATCCTGCATTGCATACTAACATTTTCTTTGTTTTGTAGGCTTTTGTTTGTTATTGTTTCTCACTTTGTTGTGGTTTCAGGAAACATTGCTCGCAGAAGAGTGTTCCCTATCAACAGAACACACCGGTACCCGACAAGAAACAACCTTCCGGGACTCCAGATGGATCAATTTCAGCAAGACTTGAATGAAGTGAGGGCCCAGATGGCCAATGAAAGGGTTGAGATGAGGAATCAGATGACCCAATTCATGACTGTAATGATTGGTCTAGCTCAGAGCCAGGAAAGACTAAGGGAGTTAGTTGAGCGACAAACTCCTGAAGAACAACATCCAGGTACAGGAGGTACCAGTAACAATGATCACGTCAACCCCGCACTGATCCACCAGAGTTTGGGCCTCATCTGAATCCAGAGATTAATGCCATAAGAAATACCCAGGGTAACACTGTTGGAGGAAGGGTCTTGCAAGAGGATCCTCAAGAAGAGCAATTCACAGTGGTTGGGGCTGGTGATGAAGTTTACGACCGTCGGTTGGATGAAATTGCAGAGAAGCTGAGGTCTCTTGAATCCCAAAATTCCCTAGGTTTTGATGTAATGGACATGGGATTGGTGGAAGGGGAGGCAACTTGCTGCTGCAGTTCAACCCCCCATGTCTGAAAGGGAAATGGCAGACATGTTCATGAATACCCTCCAGGGAACATATATTGACAGATTGGCTGCATTTTCTTCTACCAGCTTTGCAGATGTGGTGATAATTGGGGAAAGAATAGAAAGCCTACTGAAGATGGGAAAGATCTCCGATAACGGTGCCAGTTCAAGCAGTACAGGGAAACCATTTGTTGGGCCCCGTAGATCTGGTGAGACAAACTCTGTGCACATGGGAAGAGGGAGACCCCAATACCTGCCCAGAATAGTTGCTGCTGTTATTATCCCTGCTCCACCTCCTCAGTATACTCAACAACCACAACACTTTCTGCAACAACAACAATTTCCTCAACAAAGATCATACAACAACAATAACAACAATCAACAACAACGCCCTTTTCAACAGCGGCCATCTCAGATCAACAGGGTGATTGACCCCATTCCAATGCCATATGCTACACTACTGCCACAACTTCTGAAGCTCAATCTTGTTGAGTTGAGGACATTGGCTCCACCTGATCCTCAAAACCTTCCGAGAAACTATGATGCCAATGCTAGGTGTGCTTTTCATTCCAATGCACCTGGTAACTCTACGGAAAAATGCAGGGCTCTGCATATGAAGGTTCAGGATCTGGTAGATTCAAAGGCCCTGAACTTTGCACCTCCTCCCAATGTAATGAAAAATCCTATGCCAAGCCACAGTGGGCCAAGGATTAATGCTATAGAGGATGGCTCACCCATGATTCTAATAGAAGACATTGCATGTATTCAGACACCTCTGGAAGAGGTTAAAGCCCAGGTTTTAAAATGCCAAGTGTATCCAGGTTGTGAGGCCTGTTGTGAATTATGCAAACTTTCCGAGAATGGGTGTGAAAGCTTGAAGGATGGCATCAATAGTTTGATCAGAGAGGGCATTCTGCAAATTACAACCACTGCTTCTACAACACCAGCAACTCTTTTATCAACAACAAGTGAATCTTCTACAAATGCAACAACCATTGTTCCTATTGATTCTTCACCAACCGCAACAATCATTGTTCCTATTGATTCTTCACCAATCGCAACAACCATTGTTTCTACTGATTCATCTACAACTTTAGCAATTACTTCTTTCATCACTTCAACACACAACAATTCATTTGCATCGGCTACTACAACTTCAGCAACCACCAACAATGATGTTTCCACTGTCACAATTTATTATGACCCGACAACGGTCCCGAATTCCAGCAACTTTCAACAATCTCAACAACAATCTCAACAAAGCTTCAATTCACCTCCACCAACATCCACCAGAGGTCCTGTTACTATTTTCTATGATCCACAGACTATTACAGTTCCAACTTCTGCTGCAGTAAGCCTAGTCACCATCACGGTGCCCGGGCCAATTCCATACGATGAAGACAGTGATGTACCATGGCATTATGGTGCTGACCTTTACTGCAAGGGAGAGAAAGTCCTTCTTGATTCTCCAGTTCTCATTCCCCAAGTGGACAATGTCGGGGGAGGCGGAGGCTTCACTCGAAGTGGACGTCTCTTCGCGTCACAAGTTCCCAGAAATAGCACTGAGGCAGAGGTTGCTGCCAAAGCCAAAGGGAAGAGTGTGATACCAGAAGAATCTGCACCAAAAGAAACTCATAAGTCATCCTTGGATCAAGATGTGGATGAATTTATGAGAATTATTAAAAGAAGCGACTATAAAGTTGTGGACCAGCTCCACCAGACTCCTTCAAAGATCTCAATCTTATCTCTGCTGTTGTGTTCCGAAGCCCATCGGGATGCACTACTCAAAGTTTTGCACGCTGCCTACGTGCCAGAATAGATCACAGTGAATCAGATGGAAACAGTGGTGTCAAATGTCAATACTAGCCATGGGCTGGGTTTCACTGATGCTGATTTGACAACAGAAGGACGTCACCACAACAAAGCTTTGCACATAACCCTGAAGTGAAAAGGAGCTGTACTATCTCATGTTCTTGTAGACATTGGGTCCTCACTCAATGTCTTACCCAAGAAAGCTCTTGTCAAGCTCCAATATGATGGGATAGCTCTCCGGCCAAGCAACCTTGTGGTCAGGGCTTTTGATGGCTCCAAAAGATCTGTTCTTGGAGAGGTGGAGCTGCCAGTGATAATCGGTCCACAAGTATTTAAGACCACTTTCTATGTGATGGACATACAGCCTGCTTACAGCTGTTTGTTAGGTCGACCCTGGATTCACGCTGCAGGTGCAGTAACGTCGACCCTTCACCAGAAACTGAAATATGAATGGGAAGGACAGATTATCACTATCTGTGGTGAAGAGGACATATTTGTTAGCCATCTAGCTACATACAAGTATATCGAGATGGATGGTGAAGTCCATGAGACTATGAGCCAAGGGTTCGAGGCCCTGAATGTCAATGAGGCAAAGACTGAAGTATTCGCTGCATCCCAGGAGGACAGGATGGGTACTTCAATTGTTTCCTATCAGCAAGCCTGGAAGGTTGTTGAAGACGGTAATGCCCAAGGCTGGGGCAAGTTGCTGCCAGTGGAAAAGAAGGAAGATAGATTCGGTTTGGGTTACAGACCATTCTGACAAGATCAATTAGAGGCTGACAAGGAGCCCAAATTCATCAGTGGGGGGATGCTCACCCCAGATGCTATTAACAACCTGGAAGACGAGGCGGAAAGCGACCGCAACCTGGAGAATTGGATACGTCCAAGGATCCCGGGGAACTAAGTCCTTAACTGGTCTTCCCAGGAAATTATAAGGGTTACTCCTGCAGAGTAATTATTATTTCCTGTCTTTTTTAGCATGCATCAATTCCTGCATCTTGCCCAAGATGTCAGGACTCATTTTGTAATAGGGCCATATTGTAATTTTGTGCAAATGATTAATCAATGAATATCGGACATCTTTTGCAAACAAGTCTCTTTTTCGCTCACTGTCTTTTCATTTTTCACTTTTGTACAAAACAATAAAATGGAAATGTTTTCAAAATAAACAACTTCATTTTCACTTTTCTAAACAAGATTAAAATTGATCACTAAAACGAACCAATCTCAACCCTTGCAGAGATTATCCTCCAGATTGCACCGACAACAGCACTGCTATGACCTTGTATGACTTCGACAATCCAATTAATCAAGCTGATGAAGGGGTTGAAGAAGACTATGAGTTACCTGAAGAGTTAGCCAGGCTGTTGAGGCAAGAGGAGAAAGTGATTACTCCTCATCAGGAGGAGGTTGAAACAGTTAATCTTGGTACCGAAGAGGATTTGAAAGAAGTGAAGATTGGGGCCAGTCTGCAGGCTTCAATAAAAGAACAGCTCATTGACATGCTTCGAGAATACGTCGATGTCTTTGCTTGGTCCTATCAAGACATGCCCGGTCTGGATACAGACATTTTTATGCACAAGCTTCCTTTGAAAGAAGATTGTCCTCCAGCGAAACAGAAGCTACGCCGTACTCGTCCGGATATGGCTATGAAGATTAAGGAGGAAGTACAAAAACAGTGGGATGCCGGTTTCCTTGCTGTAACTAGTTACCCGTCGTGGGTTGCTAACATTGTACAAGTGTGTCGCTCCCCGGATTTCCATCCTGGTACAAACGCGAAAGTGGCGCGGAAAAGGATAGAGTCGCCAGCCAGGCATTTTTATCCCGAAGGAACGGGAATGGTGATGTTGCACAAACCAGAAGAAAAGAAAGGAAGGACACGGGTCCTGCGAACTAAAGAGACTGAGTTCGGGAGTCGGTTACAACCTGGGAAGGTATTAGCACCCCAGATCGTCCGCCGTACCCTACGGGATCCACGCTTGCAAAGAAATCCGTTTCAAAGGGTGAAGAAATGAAAGCTGCTGTAAAGAAAATGATCTGAACTGGATATAAGAAAAGAAAAGGGAACTGAAAAAGAAATGAGAATGAAAAATGTAGGGAAAATAAAGATTGTGCTTGAACGAGCCCTACCCCGCTGCCTACGTACCTCATCGGGAAAATGAGGATCAGAGTCGCCGTAGTTCCCCTAACTAGGGGTAGAAAAGATTGCTTATGAATTAAGGCTTGAACTGCCTATGTCAATGCTCAGGTGTTGAAGGCTCGGACGACGAGTGCGTAACCGTCTTGCAAAATGACAAGTAGGAGAAAGTTCGCGTACGGAGCGAATGAGATGAGAAAAGAATTCCCGAAGGAAAGACGCTTATTGTTTGTTTGTGTTTTTTAGAAGCTTTTTAGGAGTAAAGTTTGCATAGGTAAGTGTATCCAAGTCTTACTCATTGGGATGTATACGTCTCACATCATCCCGAAATGGAATGCGCAAGAGGCACACCTATCTATGGAGGAAATCCCCAAATCTAGTCCCATAAGTGAAGGCTCAGACACACTGACCTATTAACATTTGTTAAGTGTTTTTTGTGATTTTGGTTAATAAGTGTTTTTTATGCTTTTCTTTGTGAGGTAATCTCATGCTAAGACCTATCCACCACGAGGGATAACTTACACCTCGCCCCGAAACGGAACACGTGCAAGTATCTCGTAGCAAAGTCTCATGTCACATGAGAAGACTCAACCTTTATTAGAGTGGATTAGAATTAAGTTTGAAGATGAGAAGAGAGAGCACCAAAAGAATCTCAAAAGGTGAAAAATCTAAGGGAGACTTGAATCCTAAATGTTGTCATGCATGGATGAACCTAGGTTAGTGAGGTTTGAATTCTGTCCTAATGAAGAAGAAGGAAAGAAAAGAAGAAGAAGAAGAAGAAGATGAAGAAGAAGAGGAGAGGTAAGGCCTAAGCCCAACAATCACAAGGTTAGATCAAATAATGATAAGAAGAGAAGAGATAAGATTTGGAGATGTGGGAATCACATCCACACCTCTCACTTGCCAAAGCCCCTGAAAAGGTTAGTAACACAAGTATAAAAGCAATACAAGATGAACATAATACCATACTAAAACCATACAATCAGAAGTGAATTCATACACATTAACATCAAATGCAAATACAAGGCACAATAAAGAGAAGGGAACCACACAACTCTTCATGAAGCAAATGAAACACTTATGACAAATCAAAGCAAACATGATAAGATGCAAAGCAAAACAATCAAATTACAAACTCAAGGTACAAGACCAGAACCCTAATCAAGTTAGAAAAGTGCTTAAGAAGCAAGAGAGATGAAGAGAAGAAGGGCACAAAGCTAAGCAATTACATTATGGGAAGAAAGAAGCAAAGGAGGTGAGGTGGATGTACATAAGAATGGAAGAACTCCAAAGGCAAACAAGTTACAAGATTTCCAAAACACAAACCCCAACCCAATATCAGAGAGGTATCAATGCCCTAAAAAGACTCTAAACAAGATGAAGAAGTTGGCACTAGTGCCCTTCTAAGCGAAGGAGAGGACTTATGATCAAAAAGAAGCACAATGGGACAAGTCAAGAACAAAAATTCAAAACAATTCAAATGTACACCCAAAAATTCCACAACCTTGCACAAGAGACCTTCAATCATACCATAACAACATGCCAAAAGGAGAGGAAGAAATTCAGAAGCTAAACAAGTCAAATGAGGATGCAAACATCAACTAGGGTTTAGAAGCTTCACTCACAAGTTAGAGAACAAAATCAATTGTACAAGCTTCTAAAAATCAGAAAAAAAATCACACATAAACTAAATCTCCTCATGAATCCAGAGCAAAAAGAATCATCCAAAAATTCAAAATAATGAATAAGATAGAAAATGGGCAAGTCAGCATGCTTCAAAATGAATTAAAATGAATTAATTAAAGTGAACAATTAATTTACATGTGTCAGATGAAAATAAATGAAAAATAAAAAGGTCAAAAATTAAAGAAAACTAAAAATAACATTCATGAATTTTTTTAGAATTTTTTGAAACTTAAAACTATTTTTAAAAATTAAAAACCAAAATGAAAATAAAATGAAAACAAAAAATGAAATAAGAATGAAGGAATGAAGCTGGGGGCGTGAATAGAAAGGATTTTCAGTTCAATCTCATTGGGCTCAACACAGGGGGGGTGAATAGCAACACAAGCCCACCCAATTCTCAGCGCAACTCACAACACATATGGTGGACATTCAATTATTCAGGAAAAAACGTGGGCCAATGGATCAAATGGACAAATAAGATTAGTTAGCTCATTAAACTTAGGTCAACACATTGATTGGTCCAGGTGAGAGAACATGATAATTGTTGTGAGGTGCGTAACATTTGGATTAATTCAGATTCAAATTAGAAAAAGAAAAAACACGTGACCAAGAGGGTATCTCATTTATGCGCTGGCAGCATGAGGTCCATCCAGATGGGAGATCCTACGGCTAATCCATCATCTTCTTCACTAAAACCTTAATGAGCATGAACCCAGAATCCGGTGACCGGAGCTAGGGCTCCAGCACCGGAAAACACAAAGTATGAGCAAAACTCAACTAAAATAAATCAAAATCTCCAGAATGAATAAACAAACCATGTTGAATCCAAAAATAACAACCAAAATCACAATGGATCCAAGAATACTCCAGATCGAAGACAAACAGGTTTCACCATGAAACTTAAAATCATCAATACATCCTCAATAATGCACCATTTTCAAATCTAAAACGTGCAGTGTAATCATCATACTTCAAAGATCAAAATGCACACCTCAAAAACCATTTCCAGATCCATGGATTCATAAGCTTACCTGAGATGTAGACACTTCAAAATCACTAAGATAAGGATCCAAATGCTGCAGATCTAACCCTTTTGATCTCCTCTTGCAAAATAAATGCAAGAGGAAGCTTGAGAGAACTTGAATCTGAAGCTTCAAAGCAGCCTGCCTTTGAATGGCACCTTTCTATTCTTGCACTTTTAGCTTGAATGAGTGATGGATTATTGATCTTTATGCCTCACTGAACAAGAATATGTGATTGGTTTGTGAAGAGAGTGAGAGAATAAAGAGATTCGAAGGAAATTTCCTTTGGTGAAAAAACTATGAAGTGATGAAATGAGATGGATCTGAGGCAAACTAAAACCCTAATTTTCTTATAAATGACTCACACAAGCAATGCTGAAAGAATGAGGGCAATATCACGTGAGATGATAGTGTGGGAGAGAATTTGCAAAATTGGCAATTTTGGTGTGATGAGGTATTCTACTCGTGCATTCCTCTCATTCCTTACCCATGTGCTTTCAAAATCTCACCCTTGATTCACAACAACAATTAATCTGGCCCTTGGATGTGGGGATCACACTTTTCCCATGTTCATGCAAATTTTACACTTTGTGAAATATTCTCATATCATGCACGAATTTGTCATTATTTTTTGGAGAAAAATAGCTTTCTTAAAATGCCTTGGAACATTGTGACCTCACTTGGCCCATAAAACAACTTGAAAACAAGTTTCATGACTTTTTGCATTTGTGGAAAGTTGAAATTTCATGTCATGCCCTAGTTTTACACCAATTTTCGAGGGCCTTATCTCTTTAACCATGAGGGCTAAAAAAATGCTCTTGTACTTTTTGAAAATGGGAGGCTTTAATCTTCAACTTTCATGTTTGGCTTTGGTTCATTTGAAGCTTTTTTCACCAAGTTAAGCTTACTTGAAAATTAGGGCAAAAACTTACTAAAAATGGAATTTTCCATGACCAAACTTATGCCAATTTTGCAAAACACCTCAAAACCTCAGGATTCTTGAACTTTGTTCTTGCCAAACCTCTTCTAAGGTTATAAGAACATACCTTGGCTAAAACAATGGGGTTGGACCCCTTGAAATCTCACAGTTGACTTTCAGAATGCACAGTTGACCAATTTCTTCATTTACAAGCAACTGAAGAAATATCTGACTTCCACAAGGAATTTTCTCACCAAATTTCATCTCTAGGATCCTCTTAACATATGAGAGACTTTGCCCAAATGAAATGGCCAAAGTCATAAGTTTTTCATGCTTGAAACTCAAACCCTAATTTGGGATCATTGTGTAGGAGCTTTGCCTTAGCCTGGATTCCCTAATGATCTTCCAACCTTCTGAGCTTTTGTAAATGAACTTGAACTTGTAAATGCAACATAGACCCCTCATAGGACTTGGACAAATCCATTGGGCCCCTTGTCATAGCTTGTGATGCCTCAAAACCCTTCACAGATGATCATATGCCTAATGCTAGGTCATGAGAATGTTATGCCTCATCTTTCCATGCTAAGATGCCAAGAATATGATATGTTCATGATGAATATGATATGATATGATGCTTAAAAACAAGAGGGCAAATTTGGAGTGTTACAGCTTCCCCTATTCAAATAACTGTTAATCTGAAAAGGTCGGTAGCACGGGCTATCGACCGTTCAAGATAAATTGTGGTTGAATACCAAGAAAAACCTGAAATTTGCACTCTGACGAAGAATGCAAAAACTGGGAAATAAACCCAACCAAAATACGCTTTGGTAGCTGAAGTGAAAAGAAAGCAGACGAGCTCCTTCTAAGTTGAAACTGTTATTTGGAATCAGGATACTTTGACAGACGAGTCTTCTTCTAACAATCCTGTTACGCCAGGAACTGGACATACGAGTCCTCTCATACTTTGCAAAACATATGACTTGAGACAGATGAATCTCCTTCGGATAAACCTGTTACGCCAGGACTAGTGATGCACTAAATTCTGTGGGATAGACATGCATAAACAAGGTAGACAAACCCTCCTCATATATTATCCGTAGATATATGGTATAAGACAGACGAGCCTTCTTCGAGCAAACCTGTTACGCCAGGTGCAAATTTAATAAGTGGTGCTTGAGACAGACGAATCCCCTTCGGATAATCCTGTTACACCAGGATCAGTAACCATTTTGACATTTATTCCCACAGTCAGTATTTCAAACCTCTTCAATACAGACGAGTATTGGATGATCATCAAGAGAACACAGACGAGTGTCATAAGTCAATGATACAAACGAATATCAGACGACGATCTAAGAAACACGGACGAGCGCTTCAGGCGATGATACAGACGAATACCAAAAACCCAACACAGACGAGCATTTGGAGTAGCAATACAGACGAGTACCAGAAATCCAACACAGACGAGCATTTGGAGTAGCAATACAGACGAGTACCAAGGTAATTAACAAATCAACACATACGGATATTAACACAGACGAGTGTAAGGGATGATACAGACGAGTATCCAAACAGTGTAGACGAGCTTCAAACAGATAATAGACACAGACGAGTGCTGTAGAATGCAGACGAGCAACCACAAATATTACATATCAAACACATACGAGTGCTGGGAAGTGCAGACGAGCAATAGCAAATACAACCATGGGTAACTGCTGGGGAAAGAAAACGAGCAATACCAAAGTGATAACACAAACGAGTGTTGAGAAATGAAGACGAGCGGTAATAAAGTATGAACACAGACGATTGCTGGAGAATGTTTCCCTGATGATTGGGAAGATACTTCCTCAAATATTCTTTGTTAGTGAAAAGAGTTTTGACAGATAAACTCTGTGGGGAATGGGCCTCTCACTGCTTGCTGGGCATACTCCACTGGGGAGGATAAACTGCTTGGGGATCCCACCTGCCATGACTTAGCTGGGGAAAACGCTGCTTGGGAGAATGTGACGCCATCCTACAAAACCTGCAACAACAGGAAACATATATGTGCCCCGGGGACTTGCATGGTATGAACTGTTCATCCACCGTCACCCGACACTCAAAGAAGATTTCAAATGTTTCCCTGCAATGTCATTTTTCTTTCAAATTATCACCATGTTTTGAATGCAATGCTATTTTTGCCAAAAAATTCAGGACATTTTGCAAACAAGAATAAACACAACACAACGTTTTGACTGAATATTCTTTTATTGAAAGGCCTCTGAATAGGCAAAGATTTTACATCAGGAAGCAACCACCTGGAAAGAGGTAGTTACCATAAAATTGAGAAAATGAACTATCCTAATGGCAATGGGCACGACATCCCAATGAGTTCCCTTTCTGCTATGACCAGCATGTCTTCAGAACTCTTCATTCTTGCCTTTCCTTTTTGAGAATATGAGGGGACTGATTCCTATCCTTCTGATATTGTCAAGTTGTACGAAATAATGATTTGGTACAGATTACTCGGATCACAGTTGTTCGCTTATTCCCTTGTTTTGCGTGGATCACCCTTTCGGGTTTTCAATCCACCGGGATACCCTTTTTTGCCTGAGTTGTCCAATGTGGCTTTTCAACTCAGCGGGTGTATATTTTTTATTTGTTTTCCCTAACTTTTGCCCGAGCTTTTTATTATGTTTTTAGCTCGCCGGGATGCCCTTTTCTTGCCTGGACT
Organism: Lathyrus aphaca; assembly: GCA_963966055.1. Taxonomy (NCBI): domain Eukaryota; kingdom Viridiplantae; phylum Streptophyta; class Magnoliopsida; order Fabales; family Fabaceae; genus Lathyrus; species Lathyrus aphaca. The sequence goes on from OZ014523.1 coordinate 172,901,742, forward strand.
TTAATTCTGTTTTTGTGTCCAGCGGGTCTTTTTATGCGAAGTATTTTTTAACTGCGTCCGAGTTAATAGGGGATTGGAAATCTTCTCCATCCATAGTGGTGAGCATCAGTGCTCCGCCTGAGAAAACTTCCTTCACTATGAATGGTCCTTCGTAATTTGGGGTCCACTTGCCCCTGTGATCTGAACCTGGAGGAATAATCCTCTTGAGCACAAGCTCTCCCACTTGATACTCCCGAGTACGTACTCGTTGGTCGAATTCTCGCTTCATTCTCCTCTGATAAAGCTGACCATGAAAGATAGCCGCTAATCTCTTTTCCTCAATTAAACATAGCTGATTGTAACGAGCACGCACCCATTCAGCCTCATCAAGCTTCACATCCATCATCACACGCAATGAAGGAATCTCTACTTCAACAGGAAAGACTGCCTCCATACCATATACCAATGAGAAAGGAGTTGCCCCAGTTGACGTCCTGACTGACGTTCGGTACCCATGCAGCGCAAATGGTAACATCTCATGCCAATCTTTGTAAGTGACAACCATCTTTTGCACAATCTTCTTGATATTCTTATTTGCCGCCTCTACCGCACCATTCATCTTTGGTCGGTAGGGAGAAGAATTGTGATGCTGGATCTTGAAGTCCCGACACAACTCTGCCATCATCTTGTTGCTTAAGTTAGAACCATTGTCAGTAATGATTCTTTCGGGCAGTCCGTATCTTCAAATGATGTCCCTTTTCAAAAATCTGGCTACCACTTGACGAGTGACATTGGCATAAGATGCTGCTTCGACCCACTTAGTGAAGTAATCAATCGCGACCAAGATGAAGCGATGGCCATTTGAAGCAGTAGGCTCTATCTTCCCGATCATGTCAATGCCCCACATAGAAAAGGGCTAAGGAGATGACATGACGTTGAGCGGGCTAGGAGGAACATGCACTTTGTCTGCATAAATCTGGCACTTATGGCATTTACGGGCATATGAACTATAGTCTGCATCCATTGTCATCCAATAATACCCCGATCTTAATAATTTCTTAGCCATAGCATGCCCTCCTGCATGAGTACCGAAAGATCCCTCGTGGACTTCCTGCATTAACAGGCCTGCTTCGTGTCTATCCACGCATCTGAGCAAGACCATGTCAAAGTTTCTCTTGTACAAAACCCCGTTTGTATTCAAGAAGAAGCTAGCAGCAAGTCGCCTCAAGGTCTTCTTGTCATTGGAAGATGCCCCAGCTGGGTATTCTTGCTTTTCCAGGAATAGCTTGATATCAAAGTACCAAGGTTTCTCATCAGACACTGCATCTACAGAGAAAACATAAGCGGGTGCGTCAAGCCTGGAAATGTCGATCCTAGGCACATAATTCCAACACAACACTTTGATAAACGAAGAAAGAGTAGCCAATGCATCGGCAAATTGATTCTCATCACGTGGTATGTACTGTAGTTTAACTGTTGTGAAGAATGTCCACAATTTTCGTGCATAATCCCTGTAAGGAATTAGATGTTCTTAATGCGTATACCACTTGCCGGTAACCTGGTTAATGACGAGGGATGAATCTCCGAATATATCGAGGGTCTTAATTCGAAGGTTAATAGCCTCCTCTATTCCCATTATGCATGCCTCGTATTCCGCTTCATTGTTGGTGCAGCCAAAAGTAATTCTGGCAGCGAAGGGAAAGTGAGCACCTTCAGGAGTGATAAGAACAACACCAACTCCACGTCTATTGATATTGACTGCCCCATCAAACATCAACTTCCATTTGGATTCAGGGTCTGGCCCATCCTCTAGAAGTGGTTCCTCGCAATCATTTGCTTTGAGGTACATGATGTCCTCATCAGGGAAATCAAACTTCATTGGCTGATAATCATCTTCAAGAGGTTGCTGTGCAAGGTAATCGGACAATACACTTCCTTTGATGGCCTTCTGAGAAATATATTGTATGTCATACTCTGTTAAGATCATTTGCCACCTAGCAACCCTTCCGGTTAACGCTGGTTTCTCAAAGATATACTTGACAGGATCAATTTTGGAAATTAGCAGTGTGGTATGAGTCAACATGTACTGTCTCAGTCGGCGAGCAGCCCATACCAAAGTGCAACAAGTTTTCTCGAGCAGTGAGTAACGGGATTCACAGTCGGTAAACTTTTTGCTAAGGTAATAAATAGCGTACTCTTTTCGACCAGACTCGTCGTGTTGGCCTAGAACACACCCCATTGACCCTTCTAACACAGTCAAGTACATGATAAGCGGCCGTCCTGGAACTGGAGGCATTAGAATCGGAGGTGTCTGCAAATATTCTTTTATCTTATCAAAGGCTCTTTGGCAGTCCTCATTCCACCTGACCGTTTGCTCCTTTCTTAGCAATTTGAATATTGGTTCACACGTGGCAGTTATATGAGATATGAACCGTGAAATGTAGTTCAACCTCCCTAAAAACCCGCGCACTTCTTTTTCTGTTTTCGGTGCAGGCATATCTTGAATTGCTTTTACTTTTGCAGGATCCACCTCGATTCCTTTCTGACTAACAATGAAACCCAGCAGTTTCCCGGAACGCACTCCGAAAGTGCACTTGTTTGGGTTCAACCTCAGCTTATACTTTATCAGTCTATCAAACAACTTCTTGAGGTTGACCAGATGCTCTTCTTCGTCTCGAGACTTAGTAATCATATCGTCCATATAACATTTTATCTCCTTGTGTATCATGTCATGGAACAATGTGACCATGGCCCGCTGATAAGTTGCCCCGGCGTTCTTCAAACCAAAGGGCATCACCTTGTAGCATAATGTACCCCACGAGGTAATGAACGTTGTTTTCTCCATGTCTTCCAGCGCCATCTTAATCTGATTATACCTGGAGAAGCCATCCATGAAGGAAAATACCGAGAACTGAGCAGTGTTATCTACCAACACATCAATGTGAGGTAACGGAAAGTCATCTTTTGGGCTTGCTCTGTTTAAATCTCGGTAATCAACGCACATCCGGACCTTTCCGTCCTTCTTTAGCACAGGCACAATGTTAGCTACCCAAGATGGGTAACTAGTTACGGCAAGGAATCCGACATCCCATTGCTTCTGAACTTCCTCCTTGATCTTCATCGCCATGTCAGGACGAGTTCTTCTCAACTTCTGTTTCACAGGAGGACAGTCTTCTCTCAATGGTAACTTATGCACAACAATGTCGGTATCCAACCCTGGCATATCTTGATACGACTAGGCAAAGATATCCACATACTCACGCAGCATACCAAGCAGCTCTTTCTTTACTTCGGCATGCAGCTGGCCCCAATCTTGATCTCTTTCTTCATATCTTCCGTGCCGATGTTGATGATCTCAATTTCTTCCTGATGAGGCTGAATAACCCGTTCCTCTTGTTTCAACAACCTGACCAATTCTTCAGGGAGTTCACAGTCTTCCTCAACCCCTTCATCAGCTTGGTAGATAGGATTGTCAAAGTCATGCGTGGTCATAGCAGGAACGTTATCAATAGAATCCGGATGATAAACACTGCACAGATGATGTGCTTATTTCAGAATCTGCTTATTTTTTTCAAAAGAGACGCAAACATAAAAAATAAAAAGGAAAAACACATTGCCATTTTTATATTTTTTTTTGTGAAAAATTCAAAACTAAAGAAAGAGAACACAATTTGTCTGAAAATGTCCTTTATTTCATGGTAAAATAAATGCATAACAAACATGGTGGCCCATACAATGGATCCTAGCACCTTGGACAGAGTGCAGGATTTGACAATGCAGCATGATAAGAAAAGGAAACAAATAAATTACTCTGATTGCCAGGTAACTTGGACGATGTCTTCAGCAGACCAGTTCTTCAGCTCCTCTCCGGGCGCACACGGATGAATCCAGTTGTCCCAGTCACCATCATTGTCCTCTTCTTGGCTTGTCACACAGATATGGTTGCGGTCGAGCATCCCAGCACTTGTAAAAGTAATAGCTTTACCACTTGGAGACCACTTGGAGACCAATTAGACCCCCCAGGCTGATAACCCAAACCAAACTTGTCATCTTTCTTCTCTAATTCCATCAATTTGCCCCAACCTTGGGCGCTTCCCGACTGAACCACTTCCTTTGCCTGCTTGTAGGAGTGAATGGAGGTACCTTCTTTCTCACTGTTCTTCTCTACTGGAGTCAAAATGATGACATTAACTGCTTCGAAGGCCTGACACAGAGTCTCATGTATCTCTCCGTCCATCTCCACATATTTGAAAGTTGACAAGTGGCTCACAAATATGTCTTCCTCTCCGCACACAGTGATTACTTGGCCATCAACCACGTACTTGAGCTTTTGATGCATGGTGGATGTTACAGCTCCGGCAGCATGAATCCATGGACGTCCCAGTAAGCAACTGTACGCGGGCTGAATGTCCATGACGTAGAAGGTGCTTTTGAATACTTGAGACCCTATTTTCACAGGTAACTCAACCTCTCCAAACACTGACCTTCTGGACCCATCAAAAGCTTTAACTATCAAATCACTGGGTCTTACGACGATACCATCAACATTTAGCTTCATTAATGCTTTCTTAGGAAGTACATTAAGAGAAGAGCCTGTGTCAACAAGGACATGCGACAACACAGCACCCTTACACTCCATAGTAATATGTAGTGCTTTGTTATGGTTACGACCCTCTGAAGTAAGGTCTCTATCTGTAAAGCCCAACCCATGGCTCACATTCATACTGCCCACTACAGCTTCCAGTTGATTAACAGTTATTTCTTGAGGAACATAGGCCATCTGCAACACTTTCAACAAAGCTTCTCTATGTGCTGGCAAACACATCAGCAAAGACATAATTGATATTTTGGAAGGCGTCTAGTTCAACTGTTCAACCACCTTATAATCACTCTTCTTAATTATGCGCATAAATTCCTCCACCTCCTTCTCAAAGGTACCCTGTCCAGCAGCAGGAGTTGTCGTCTCTTCAGTTGCTGTTTGCTTTCCTTTAGCTTTTGCCGAAGCCTTAGCCTCAGGATCTCCTCTTAGAACTGGGGGAGCAAATAGACGACCACTTCTAGTAGAGCCTCCAACCCCTCCGACGTTCACTACAGTCGGGTCAATAGCTACTGACTTACACTCCACTTTCTGTCCTTCCACGTACACATCTGAGCCGTAATGCCATGGAATGGCTTTATTATCTGTATAAGGAATAGGCCCAGGAACAGTGATAGTCACAGGGCTAACTTCAGGAGCATAAATGGTCACAGGTTCTCTTCTAGCAGGCATCTCAGTTGGATCATAAAATATGGTTATAGTGGACACATCATCACCTTTATCATCAACTTTGTCAAACTGCAATGATCCTTCATCAATCAGATTCTGCAACCCCATCTTCAGGTCTTCACAACCATTCACTGAATTCACACACTTTCCACAATAAGCACTGCATCCTGGAAACACTTGTCCTTTCAACAGCCTCTCTTTCACCACCAACGACGGAGTCTTTACTTCTTCTATGCTCAGAATCAGACTTAACTTCTCACCACCCTCAACAACATTTATTCTAGCCCCTCCGTGGTTTGGAATAGGGTTTGAAGTAACATTCGGCGGTGGTGCAAAGTTAATCGCCTTGGAGTCGATCAAATCTTGAACTTTATGCTGTAGCGCCCTGCACTTCTCAGTTGAGTGCCCGGGTGCCCCTAAAAGGAAAGCGCATCTAGCATTTGATCGTACCCCACCGGAAGCTCTCCAAGTGGTGGTGGTGCCAAAGTCCTTAGTTGTATCAAATTCAGGTCTAGCAATCTTTGCAGCAATGCAGTGTAAGTCATGGGAATTGCCTCAAGCACCCTATTAGCCGGACGAGCTTGGCTTGGCTGATAAGGTCTTTGTTGATAGTTGTTACGTTGTGGCTTCTGTTGTTGTTGTTGAGGTTGAGTTTGTACCTGCTGTATAGGGCTGGAAGGGATAGTGACAACTGCCACTTGCTCATATGATCTTCTATATCCTCGGCCCCGTCCTCGGCCAAACACAACATTGGTTTCCCCTTCCCTTTGTATCGGGGGTCCGCTGAAAGCTTTTCTTGCTCTATTCAAACTGCTCGCACTCGTATCTTGAATCTTTCCCATCTTTAACAAAGTCTCGACCCTCTCTCCAGCAATTACTATATCATTGAACTTGGTAGCCGAACAAGACGCCAATCTTTCGATAAACACTCCTTGCAATGTCCCCATGAACATACCAGCCATCTCATTCTCCAGCAATGGTGGTTGCACTCTGGCGGCGAGCTGACGCCACCTTTGAGCATATTTTTTAAACCCCTCCTTAGCAGTTTGAGACATGTTTTGCAGTTGAGTGCGATTTGGAGCCATGTCCAAATTGTATTGGTATTGTCTTAAGAACGCCTCTGCCAAGTCCTTCCAGCTCTTAATGTTGACTCTACTTAGCTTCATATACCATTCCAAGGAGGCCCCAACCAGGCTGTCTTGGAAATAGTACATCCATAGCTTTTCATCATCAGTGTGGGCGGAAATCCTCCCTACAAATGACTGAAGATGAGTCTTTGGACACGCTGTGCCGCTGTACTTCTCGAAAGTCGGGACCTTGAACTTGTAAGGGATTCTAACCCCTAGAACCAAGCCCAAGTCAGTAATGTCGAACCCCAAAGAATTCTACGATTGAATAGCCTTGATCTGTTCTGCCATCTCTTCAAATTTCTTGTTCATTTCAGCCCCCTGGCCTTCAGTTTCATCCAGCAACGTAAACTGTTCGTCTTGACCATCCATCTGTACATTGTTCAGTCCATCATTGATTATGGTGACCCCTGGCTGTGCTACAGGTATTTCAACCTGACAGGCGCCCGCACCGTTACGATTACCTCCATCAGCAGTACCGTTGTTTCTGGCTTGACTATTTTCTATCAACTCACGTAGACGTTCCTGATTCTGACCCATTCCTGCCATAAGAGTCATAAAATTGTCCATCCTTAGTCTCAAGTCAGCTAAATCAGTCTGCATTTGATCCATGACTCTTTCTCTATTGACTCTTGTGGGATATCTGTGTATGACTGGCTGTTCTCGAACTTTCCTGGGAGCTATAGTGCCTGAAACAGAAAAGACATTAGGAACTGGTGGCCATACCTGCAAAACAAGAAAACAGGGGATATGTATGCAATGCAATTGTTTATGCTTTCAATCCCAGGTCATTCATGCCCCAGTTCCGGTATTTAGCAAAGAAAACCAGATGGATACTGATCCTCGACTTTCAGAAACCTTCGCATGGAAACCACATTCAAACCATAAAGTAGGTACATAAAAATGGTGAACTGAAAAAACTGCATAACATAAATCAGCCTATTAGGAAAAAATAACAGAATTCCCCGTAGGGTACAAGTTTCTAAGAAGAAGAAAAACGAACAACCAGGATTCCTACAACACGTCTGTAGGTAATCTAAATACAAGGGAAACAAACTAAGAATCAAGACCACTGCCTGAGGACTCTGAACCTCCCTCACTAAGTCCCAACTCAAACCTAGCTTTCTTGACTCCAGCCATCAACTTGAGGTCTTCAATCTCTTTAAGTGATGCTTCTAAGGCTTGCTGACTATCTGCTAACTGCTGAGTCTTCTCCCTTTGAATCTGGTGGGCTTGTTCCACTTCCTCTTTCTTGAAAGTCATTTGCGCTTCGAAAAACTCTTCTTTTTCTTTATATCTCTTCAGCTCTTGCTCTCTCTGGCCCTGCAACCAGACAATAGACTGATGAACTTCCTTGAGAGTCTTCGAATTCTTCTTTCGTTCTGTTTCTCTTTTGGATTCCATCAGACCTAGCCTTTGAAAGTGAGCTTCCTTTCCAGTAAACTCTTTCTCTTTAGCCTCCAAGGTGATCTGCATCTTCAGCAATTTCTCTTCAGCTTCATTCTTGGCCCGGTTAGCAAGATGGTATAAATTAACCATTTCAGTGTTCTCCACCCTGACTTCATGCAGCTGGGCTTCCAACTTCTTGAACTCTTCTAAAGACACAATATCATTAGACTCGGCAGCTGGAGGAACTGGAGATCAGAATGGCAGCAATACCCTTCTGGCTCTATCCTTCATCCAAGCCTCATACTCCGGGAAGGTCTGATTGTTGCACTTTCCAAAGCTAGCTATCCCTTCTCCCTTGATGCACTTCCAAGCTCCAGCAGCTTTCCTCACTAAAGGCATATTGTCCTTCACCGGGAAGTAGAAAATAGGGGTCAACTTCAGCTCTTCTGGTACCTCTCTCAAGGCATATCCCAACTGTCTTCTCAACAAGATCGGGTTGTAATTGATACCTCCAGTCACTCCCACTAAAGGTACACTAAGATAGCTCCCACAGCTAGTGATGAAACGTGCACCTTGAAGCCTCTGGGTAACCCACCTGACATCCTTGGAAAGCAACTTTTCCAGCTTTTGAGCCCATACCAAGGTATGGTCACTAAACACTCCAGTACTAGGCAAGTGCCTCATGAACCACATATGAAATAAAGAAGTGCAGCAACGAACTAAACCTCCCCTTTTCCTCTCAGTCTTGTAGTGCACCGAGTAATATAAATCTCCGAGCAGCGTAGGCACAGGATTCTTCAGCAAGAAGAGATGTATGGCATTCATGTCTATGAACTTCTCCATATCTGCAAACAAAATGATGCCATAAATAGAAAGAGCTAAGATAGCACAGACAAAACCCCACTCCTCCTCAACAGCCAACTCTTCCACCTTCTTTACTAAAGCCTCTAAAGAAAACCCAGATACACCTCCTTTAATGATAGTCATAGAATTCACAGTAGAAGTGCTCAAATAAAAAGCTTTGGCAATAGCCTCAGGTGCAGGTCTACCCATCTCAGCATTGAACGGAATCTGGTCTCGAACAGGAACTCCCAAGATCAAAGCATACTCCACCAGCAAAGGACCTAACTGAAAATCAGGAAAAGTGAAACAACGAAGCTGAGGATCATAGTACTGAAGCAGGGTGTGAATGGAACTTCTCTCAAAAGGATCTAACTCTACCACCACATCCAGAATACTCCCATAAGCCTTCCTGAACCTCTTTACATGATTGGGTGTGATCAGTTTCACCATCTTCTTTAACAGGCCAACCTTAGTGTCGAAAAACTTGAAATGAATATTCTGCTTGCAAGGATCTTCCATCTCTGAACAGGATATCGGAACCAGAAGCAAGGATATGAACCTGTGAATGAAAACAAAACATGATTAATGATGAAATGATGCAATGCAAATGCAAAGACATATGATCAATCTGGGACTGTCTGGAATCTGGATGCCAAAGCCAAGTGATCAGAAACCCAAGTCCTCTGGATAACAACCCACAAATACTCAGATAAACTCAGATACACCCAATCAAGAACCAGATAAACTCAAGAACTCCGGAACCAAAATAGCTGTATCAGAACATGAAACTGCACTGGTAACAAGGGTATGATGAAGTCAAGGGTTCCTGCAAACCTGTAAACCCCTCCCAATCTCACGGGTATGCTCTGGGTCAAACATCACAGACTCTCAAAGCCGAATAGCAATAATACTTTCACCATTTCCAAAATATGGCTCATGATCAAATCAGGGAATCGGTTTGGCATTATGTACTACGCAGGGAGGCCTCAGTTGAGTCCGGGAAAAACAAGCATCCCTTATAAGTCCCCAGTTTCGAGCGCTGAAATCGAGAAACAATAGTACATTCAGCCCATAGGATACAGTACTATTGTCATACGGCCAGATGCTTTGACTGAGTTCCTATAAGAGAACCAGGCCATCCTATGCGAGTCCCCAGTGGACCCTCGGGTGCGAATGGGTTTGCCACAAAATGTGGTCTGCCACTGCCACCACTGGAGAGGGTTGTTTCCACAAAGGTTCTCAATGATCGGTCCCTAGATGCACATAACTATCAAGGTCCTATCCCGAAGTGGAGGAAATCCCCACACAAGATATTTCCAAGACGGTCGCAATCTGGGCGTGAAACACATCGCCACTCATCATGTGACATGTGAGTACAATATGCTCACTCTAATCCTATAGTGCACTCAAGCCGGGTACTTGGCTCATCTCTCAGAAACAGTATCACCCAAGCCCACCAAACAGAAAACCAGTCCAGACAGTCCAGTATGATATATGATGCGGAAAATAAATATGGAAAACTATAAATAAAGTTGTAAATAAAACTGTAAATAAACAACAGTAAAATACATATGCAACAACAAACAATCAAACACCCAAAGAAACAGAAACATGCAAGCGCTAGGAGAGACTCTCAAGGGAACCAGAGATTCTGGGTTCGTTCCCCAGCAGAGTCGCCAGCTGTCGCTCCCCGGATTTCCATCCTGGTACAAACGCGAAAGTGGTGCGGAAAAGGATAGAGTCGCCAGCCAGGCATTTTTATCCCGAAGGAACGGGAATAGTAATGTTGCACAAACCAGAAGAAAAGAAAGGAAGGACACGGGTCCTGCGAACCAAAGAGACTGAGTTCGGGAGTCGGTTACGACTTGGGAAGGTATTAGCACCCCAAATTGTCCTCCGTACCCGACGGGATCCACGCTTGCAAAGAAATCTATTTCAAAGGGTGAAGAAATGAAAGCTGTTGTAAAGAAAATGATCTGAACTGGATAAAAGAAAAGAAAAGGGAACTGAAAAAGAAATGAGAATGAAAAATGTAGGGAAAATAAAGATTGTGCTCGAACGGGCCCTACCCCGCTGCCTACGTACCTCATCGGGAAAATGAGGATCAGAGTCGCCGTAGTTCCCCTAACTAGGGGTAGTAAAGATTGCTTATGAATTAAGGCTTGAACTGCCTATGTCAATGCTCAGGTGTTGCAGGCTCGGACGACGAGTGCGTAACCGTCTTGCAAAATGACAAGTAGGAGCAAGTTCGCGTACAGAGCGAATGAGATGAGAAAAGAATTCCCAAAGGAAAGACGCTTATTGTTTGTTTGAGTTTTTTAGAAGCTTTTTAGGAGTGAAGTTTGCATAGGTAAGTGTACCTAAGTCTTACTCATTGGGATGTATACATCTCACATCATCCCGAAATGGAATGCGCAAGAGGCACACCTATCTATGGAGGAAATCCCCAAATCTAGTCCCATAAGTGAAGGCTCAGACACACTGACCTATTAACATTTGTTAAGTTTTTTTTGTGATTTTGGTTAATAAGTGTTTTTTATGCTTTTCTTTTTGAGGTAATCTCATGCTAAGACCTATCCACCACGAAGGATAACTTACACCTCACCCCAAAACGGAACGCGTGCAAGTATCTCGTAGCAAAGTCTCATGTCACATGAGAAGACTCAACCTTTATTAGAGTGGATTAGAATTAAGTATGAAGATGAGAAGAGAGAGCACCAAAAGGATCTCAAAAGGTGAAAAATCTAAGGGAGACTAGAATCCTAAATGTTGTCATGCATGGATGAACCTAGGTTAGTGAGGTTTGAATTCTGTCCTAATGAAGAAGAAGGAAAGAAAAGAAGAAGAAGAAGATGAAGAAGAAGAGGAGAGGTAAGGCCTAAGCCCAAAAATCACAAGGTTAGAACAAATAATGATAAGAAGAGAAGAGATAAGATTTGGAGATGTTGGAATCACATCCACACCTCTCACTTGCCAAAGCCCCTGAAAAGGTTAGTAACACAAGTATAAAAGCAATACAAGATGAACATAATACCATACTAAAACCATACAATCAGAAGTGAAGTCATACACATAAACATCAAATGCAAATACAAGGCACAAGAAAGAGAAGGGAACCACACAACTCTTCATGTAGCAAATGAAACACTTATGACAAATCAAAGCAAACATGATAAGATGCAAAGCAAAACAATCAAATTACAAACTCAAGGCACAAGACTAGAACCCTAATGAAGTTAGAAAAGTGCTTAAGAAGAAAGAGAGATGAAGAGAAGAAGGGCACAAAGCTAATCAATTACATTATGGGAAGAAAGAAGCAAAGGAGGTGAGGTGGATGTACATAAGAATGGAAGAACTCCAAAGGCAAACAAGTTACAAGATTTCCAAAACACAAACCCCAACCCAAGATCATATAGGTATCAATGCCCTAAAAAGACTCTAAAAAAGATGAAGAAGTTGGCACAAGTGCCCTTCTAAGCTAAGGAGAGGACTTATGATAAAAAAGAAGCACAATGAGACAAGTCAAGAACAAAAATTCAAAACAATTCAAATGTTCACCCAAAAATTCCGTTACAAGATTTCCAAAACACAAACCCCAACCCAAGATCATAGAGGTATCAATGCCCTAAAAAGACTCTAAAAAAGATGAAGAAGTTGGCACAAGTGCCCTTCTAAGCTAAGGAGAGGACTTATGATAAAAAAGAAGCACAATGAGACAAGTCAAGAACAAAAATTCAAAACAATTCAAATGTTCACCCAAAAATTCCACAACCTTACACAAGAGACCTTCAATCATACCATAATAACATGCCAAAAGGAGAGGAAGAAATTCAGAAGCTAAACAAGTCAAATGAGGATGCAAACATCAACTAGGGTTTAGAAGCTTCACTCACAAGTTAGAGAACAAAATCAATTGAACAAGCTTCTAAAAATCAGAACAAAAATCACACATAGGCTACATCTCCTCATGAATCCAGAGCAAAACGAATCATCCAAAAATTCAAAATAATGAATAAGATAGAAAATGGGCAATTCAGCATGCTTCAAAATGAATTAAAATGAATTAATTAAAGTGAACAATTAATTTACACGTGTCAGATGAAAATAAATGAAAAATAAAAAGGTCAAAAATTAAAGAAAACTAAAAATAACATTCATGAACTTTTTTAGAATTTTTTGAAACTTAAAACTATTTTTAAAAATTAAAAACCAAAATGAAAATAAAATGAAAACAAAAAATGAAATAAGAATGAAGGAATGAAGTTGGGGGCGTGAATAGAAAGAATTTTCAGTTCAATCTCATTGGGCTCAACACAGGGGGGTCAATGGATCAAATGGACAAACAGGATTAGTCAGCTCATTAAACTTAGGTCAACACATTGATTGGTCCAGGTGAGAGAACAGGATAATTGTTGTGAGGTGCGTAACATTTGGATTAATTCAGATTCAAATTAGAAAAAGAAAAAACACGTGACCAAGAGGGTATCTCATTTATGCGCTGGCAGCATGAGGTCCATCCAGATGGGAGATCCTACGGCTAATCCATCATCTTCTTCACTAAAACCCTAATGAGCATGAACCCAGAATCTGGTGACCGGAGCTAGGGCTCCGGCACCGGAAAACACAAAGTATGAGCAAAACTCAACTAAAATATATCAAAATCTCCAGAATGAATAAACAAACCATGCTGAATCCAAAAATAACAACCAAAATCACAATGGATCCAAGAATACTCCAGATCGAAGACAAACAGGTGTCACCATGAAACTTTAAATCATCAATACATCCTCAATAATGCACCATTTTCAAATCTAAAATGTGCAGTGTAATCAGCATACTTCAAAGATCAAAATGCACACCTCAAAAACCATTTCCAGATCCATGGATTCAGATGCTTACCTGAGATGAAGACACTTCAAAATCACCAAGATAAGGATCCAAATGTTGCAGATCTAACACTTTTGATCTCCTCTTGTAAAATAAATGCAAGAGGAAGCTTGAGAGAGCTTGAATCTGAAGCTTCAAAGCAACCTGCCTTTGAATGGCACCTTTCTATTCTTGCACTTTTAGCTTGAATGAGTGATGGATTATTGATCTTTATGCCTCACTGAACAAGAATATGTGATTGGTTTGTGAAGAGAGTGAGAGAATAAAGAGATTCGAAGGAAATTTCCTTTGGTGAAAAAACTATGAAGTGATGAAATGAGATGGATCTGAGGCAAACTAAAACCCTAATTTTCTTATAAATGACTCACACAAGCAATGCTGAAAGAATGAGGGCAATATCACGTGAGATGATAGTGTGGGAGAGAATTTGCAAAATTGGCAATTTTGGTGTGATGAGGTATTCTACTCGTGCATTCCTCTCATTCCTTACCCATGTGCTTTCAAAATCTCACCCTTGATTCACAACAACAATTAATCTGGCCCTTGGATGTGGGGATCACACTTTTCCCATGTTCATGCAAATTTTACACTTTGTGAATTATTCTCATATCATGCACGAATTTGTCATTATTTTTGGAGCAAACTAGCTTTCTTGCAATGCATTGGAACATTGTGACCTCACTTGGCCCATAAAACAACTTGAAAACAAGTTTCATGACTTTTTGCATTTGTGGAAAGTTGAAATTTCATGTCATGCCCTAGTTTTACACCAATTTTCGAGGGCCTTATCTCTTTAACCATGAGAGCTACAAAAATGCTCTTGTACTTTTTGAAAATGTGAGGCTTTAATCTTCAACTTTCATGTTTGGATTTGGTTCATTTGAAGCTTTTTTCACCAAGTTAAGCTTACTTGAAAATTAGGGCAAAAACTTACTAAAAATGGAATTTTCCATGACCAAACTTATGCCAATTTTGCAAAACACCTCAAAACCTCATGATTTTTGAACTTTGATCTTGCCAAACCTCTTCTAAGGTTATAAGAACATCCCTTGGCTAAAACAATGGGTTTGAACCCTTGAAATCTCACAGTTGACTTTCAGAATGCACAGTTGACCAATTTCTTCATTTACAAGCAACTGAAGAAATATCTGACTTCCACAAGGAATTTTCTCACCAAATTTCATCCCTAGGATCCTCTTAACATATGAGAGACTTTTCCCAATTGAAATGGCCAAAGTCATAGGGTTTTCATGCTTGAAACTCAAACCCTAATTTGGGATCATTGTGTAGGAGCTTTGCCCTAGCCTGGATTCCCTGATGATCTTCCAACCTTCTGAGCTTTTGTAAATGAACTTGAACTTGTGAATGCAACATAGACCCCTTATAGGAATTGTACAAATCCATTGGGCCCCTTGTCATAGCTTGTGATGCCTCAAAACTCTCCACAGATGATCATATGCCTAATGCTAGGTCATGAGAATGTTATGCCTCATCTTTCCATGCTAAGATGCCAAGAATATGATATGTTCATGATGAATATGATATGATATGATGCTTAAAAAGAAGAGGGAAAATTTGGGGTGTTACACAGTGCCTAAGAAGGATGGCAAAGTACGGATGTGTGTAGATTATCGGGATCTGAATAGAGCTAGCCCAAAGGATGATTTCCTATTACCTCACATTGATGTATTGGTTGACAACACGGCTCAGTTCTCGGTGTTTTCCTTCATGGATGGTTTTTCTGGGTATAATCAGATCAGGATGTCATCCGAAGACATGGAGAAAACAACCTTCATCATACCTTGGGGCACATTTTGTTACAAGGTAATGCCTTTTGGACTAAAGAACGTCGGTGCAACTTATCAACGGGCTATGGTAACGTTATCCCATGACATGATCCACAAAGAAATCGAATGCTACGTGGATGACATGATTGCCAATTCCCTCACTAAAGAGGATCATCTAGTGAATCTGCTGAAGTTGTTCAAGCGTCTGAGAAAGTATCAGCTGAAGTTAAACCCCAACAAATGCACATTCGGGGTACGTTCCGGTAAATTGCTGGGATTTATCGTAAGTGAGAAGGGAATTGAAGTTGATCCTGACAAAGTCATAGCCATTCAGGAGATGCCCGCACCTAGGACTGAAAAGGAAGTTCATGGGTTCTTAGGTAGATTGAACTACATATCAAGGTTCATATCTCATCTTACTGCAACCTGTGAGCCCCTTTTCAAATTGTTAAGAAAGGAACAAACAGTCAGGTGGAATGAAGATTGTCAGAAGGCTTTTGACAAAATCAAGGAGTACTTACAAGAACCTCCAATTCTTATGCCTCCAGTTGAAGGAATACCTTTAATAATGTACCTGAAATTATTAGAAGGGTCAATGGGGTGTGTGTTGGGCTTGCATGACGAGTCTGGTCGAAAAGAGTATGCAATATACTACCTAAGCAAAAAGTTTACCGACTGTGAACAACGTTATTCACTGCTCGAGAAAACTTGTTGTGCTTTAGCGTGGGTTGCTCGCCGACTAAGACAATATATGTTGACTCACACTACCTTATTGATCTTAAATATGGATCCAGTCAAGTACATATTTGAGAAGCCAGCACTTACCGGAAGGGTTGCAAGATGGCAAATGATTCTGATAGAGTATGACATTCAGTATACATCTCAAAAGGCCATCAAAGGCAGTGTCCTGTCTGACTATCTAGCTGAGTAACCCATTGATGATTACCAGCCAATGAGATTTGACTTCCCTGATGAAGACATCATGTTCCTAAAAGAAAAAGATCATGCAGAGCCTGTTCACACTGAAGGGCCTGACCCAGAAGAAGAGTGGACAATGATGTTTGATGGGGCTGTCAATATGAATGGTCGTGGGGTTGGTGCAGTGCTTATTACACCTAAAGGAGTTCATATGCCTTTCTCGGAAAAACTCACCTTTGCATGTACTAACAACGAAGCTGAATATGAAGCCTGTATCATGGGTGTTTCACCCTAATTTTTGCCCTAAGCTCTCTTCACATTTCATCTGCATCTCGCATACAAACAAGATTGCACTGGTTGCACGGTTCTTCTCGGGTTAGGTTTATGCCTCGCATGGGATCACCGTTGTCTTTAATTACTTTATTTGTTTATGTTTACTAATCATTAATCAATAAAAAATATATATTTTGTTTTCTTTTGCTAACTTTTTTTCCAGGAAGAGGAACCATTGAAGATACCAAAAATAGCAGTCCTGTAGCTCGAACGAAATTTCACAGAAAAAAAAGTCGAAGTTGATCCACAAATAATTCAAATTTTTATCTGATCAAGGATTTCCCAAGTTAATTGATTCATTCAAAGGATTTCCAAGGTTCATGTGTTCATTTCTTCGACGCATAAAAAGAATCAGGCCGAAACAACCAAGCAACCATGTTTGAATAAAAAATTCAAATTTCAGCTTGGTTAACCGGTTAACCATATACGTTAACCGGTTAACCAGTGCGAAATTTGAATATTTTATTCAAATTCAGCACCATTTTATCATTGATTTAATTGGAATATTCTAGATCCATTGGTTTCTGATTTCTCTACATCACTTTGATCATTTCCTACCATAAACCCTCATTAATCACCACTCTTTTCCATTTCCCACCAAATTTTCAATTACCAAACCTAAATTCAAATTACCAAAGCAAGCTCCATTCCACCAAATTTCCATACCTAAGGCCTTTAAATAGGACCACAATTTCATTCATTTGGACAAGCTTTAGAGAGCCAAATTCACCTTGCAAAAATTTCTACAAGCTTTTGATAGCCACAAAACCTCTTGCAAATTACTTCCCCAACACCAAAATTCTCAAAAGCTCACTTTCTTTCTTTTGAAGTTATCAAAAATTCACATTGAATTCTTGATTAACTTGAGCTAAACCTGCATCCTTTCAATCTCTTGTTCATCAATTGCAATAGATCTAGCTTGGTTTGGTTCAATTTGAAGAAGTGACTTTGGTAATTCTTCTCCTTCCACAAACCCATACTCACCATCAACCATTCAAGATGTAGATCTTTGGTTCCTTTGATTCTAGATCCATTGGATCTTTATTTGTTGTTTGATTGCAGGGATTCCACTGTATTTTGGTTTTAAAATTCGTGCAAATTTAGATCATGATCATTAAACGTTTTGAGAGAATTTTGAAAATGGATCAATGTTGATTTTCTGCATTTTTTCTGCTGTTGCTTCAGCGTTAACCGGTTAACCGTATGCGTTAACCGGTTAATGCAAGTCAAATTTGAATTCTTGGCTTGTTTCAAGCCCTTTTCGGTTCCTCTTCTTTCTCCTTCTTCCTCCTTTTATTTTTTTACCTTGAGAAGCATTTTTGGGAGAAATTTCTCTTTAAATTCAATGGACTTTGGGTGTTGATTAGAGTAGTTAATGTTCATTAATTCAAAACTACCTTTAAGTGGATTATTTAATCCATTTAAGGTACTTTGCATTAGTGATACATTTTCATGCTTGAATCCACCAAGATGAGTGATTGAACTTAAAGATGTAAGAGTACCATAAATGCAACTCAATTTGGTTTTCATCTTTAGTTTTGTGCGGTATCGCGTCCGGATAACGATTTATATATTGATTATCTCGCATGCATTAGCACTAACATTATGCACCTTAATTGGTGATGGCCGGCCTCATTTGTAGGGTAATTACTTCGTAAATTACTCGGCGATTGCTTAACATAGACCTAAATGTGTCCCGACTTCGGAATAAAAATCTAATTGGGTACTTGCACTTTTGTGGACTGGATCTCTTGTTGATTGCGTAATCCCAAAGTGGTTAATCATATTGCATCAAGAGTCGAGACTTATGAATGTTTGATGCGTAGGTGCTTTGGGCTTCCCAATCTCCTTTCAAGTTTCATTGAATTCGATTCGGTTTGCCTTGATTAATCGCTATAGTGTAAGATGCTAAGCGAATCCGGTTGCCTTCGATTTTGGTCACTTTTCCTTCTTGGTTGTGGTTGATTAAGTTCACCATACCATTATTATGTAAATATTATTATTCTATTATTACTATTAATATTTTAGATTCTTGCATTTTTATTTCTTTTGTTACTAACATTTAATTTCTTGCACTTTTATTTGCCTTTATTCTATTTTTCTTTACTTATCCATATCATGTTTATTATTTGCTCTTATTATTGTTGATTGATTTTCTATTTGTCCATTTGGACACAAAAATATTAATAAAGAATTAAACCTCTAAAAAACTTGTGACTTTAATTTGTGGACTTTTGGTTACTATCCTTAGCATTTGGAGTGGAGATTTGGACTTAGATTCTTAGGACACCTCCTTTGCCTTGATCTTCGAAAAGTTGGATTTAGCCTTTATTTGGCCATTTGCTAGCTTATAAGGATGGAACTCTTATGCTCATAATTTGGAATGTCATCAAGTTTGTTTAGATATTTCTTCCCTTATCTCTTTATTTTCTTTTTTAGGATAGTCCCTTCATCTCCTCCCATTCTTCAATTTTCAAAACCTTCTCCCTTTTTCAAAGGATTCCTTCTCTTTAAATCATCACCTCTTTAATAATAATAAAAAAACCTTGACTTTTGTCAAGTGGCTTTTACCTCTTTCTTTTCTCTTGAAAAATCAATGAATCTAATCATGTTGACCTTAATTCAAAAATAAAAAGAACCAAACCCATTCAATTTGTTTTGTGCCTTTGTGCACTTTTTGTTTATTTTCTTTTAAAGAGTGCCGATTATGAGTCATTATTCTTTGGTCGGGTGCAAGTCTCACAATCTCCATGGTTGTAGTTTGATGTAATTGAGTCTCTTGTCATTTGTGGGGGTTTAGTGGCATACTCGTCGATTTTATCCGAGTTGGCGCCCTCCCCATAATGATGTATGAGTACATGCCTTCATTCTCATGGTAGATTTGTTTGGCTATCCACTTGAAAATGACAAATTCTCTTCACTTAATAAAATGAATCATAACTCACCCATTTCACTATTTGTACCACGAACTACGAAGTTTTGATCTCGCATTGCACTTTGTGGGTACGTAGGTATAAGACAATCGTCTCTTCAAACACAAAACTATTAAAAAATAATTATTTTCTCATCCCTCCACTCACATTTTACAAACCATTTTCAAACCAAAAGCGGTAAATTTTTCAAAGGGCTCCCGTGGAGTACCACGAACATTTTGGGTGCGTAAAACCTTCCCATTGTGTAACATATCCCCTTACCTGTTTCTCTGTTGTGTTTCTTTAGCTGTTTTGCTTTTAGATTAATTAGGATTTATTCGCTCTTTTTTCCTTTTCCTCTTGGAATAAAATAAAAGCGCGGTGGCGACTCTGTTTACTTTGAGTTAAGTTAACCAATAGCTGACACTCATGTTGTTTACCGCTACAGAAAAGTGGCGACTCTGCTGGGGAGTAATCTGTAAGTGGATTCGGCCTACTTTGATTTATTTACTGCTTTGGTTTGATTTGTTTGTTATTTGTTTGTTCTGTTTCGGTTTTGGTGATCCTTTGTGAGTGAGATAGATTCTAACCCGGATCTTAGTTGAACTTTTGATAGGACGGCGATATTCGAAGCGATAAGCGATGGAGTAGTCCAAAGCTATATCAATTTGATAATCTCCACTTGGTTAGGCTCTCTTGGATTATCAATGTCATGATGAGTAATCATACGTGGTATTATTT
Source organism: Lathyrus aphaca (assembly GCA_963966055.1). Taxonomy (NCBI): domain Eukaryota; kingdom Viridiplantae; phylum Streptophyta; class Magnoliopsida; order Fabales; family Fabaceae; genus Lathyrus; species Lathyrus aphaca. Next base: position 172,921,924 of record OZ014523.1, read on the forward strand.
TCCGACCTTGAGCTGATCATACTGAGGACCGTAGAACCCTTAACCCATCCAAGCCAATTTAGGAACGTAGTGCGGAAACTGTTTGGGTGTAAACCTAAGGTGGTTGTCACGCGATACTACACTCGGATGAGGTCTATTTTAAGAATGTTATCGGTTGGGGAGTAATCCAACGTACCGATGATATTCTAAAGATGACAGTTAACTCCGGGCACCTCTGTTAGCACCCTTTTGGTTTTCTACAGGTACAATGAAGACGAAACCTTAGTACTTACCTGTGTGGGTTGGTGTTTCTGTTACCTTGACTTCATGCTTGTGAATCGGAACCTAAACCCGTGTGCTTTGTGTGATCTTGTTTGTGGTTGTTGCATACATGCCATCATGCATTCATGAGCATTGTTTTTGATATTTCAAGGGACTCATAAGGAACTTTTGCAAAATTTCAGATGTCTATGGTTATGAATTTTGAAAGGAGGAACACAAAGAAGTACACCTTCAAGAATCCTAATATAGTGGAGTTGAGAAGGCTAGGAGCATTGTTGGTTGATACCCAGGAGTTCCGGAAATTTTATGGAAAGCTCTGGTTTATTTTGGATACTGATGTACCAGAGGGGATTCTCCCTACCTTAGCTCAGTTCTATGATCCGTTGCATCATTGTTTCACCTTTCCTGATTATCATCTTGTGCCGACCTTGGAGGAGTACTCTCATTGGATAGGTCTACCTATTTTGGACAAGGAATTTCTTTTCAGTGGTTTAGAGAAGGAGCTTACTATCAAAGTCATCGCCAAAGCCCTTTTTCTCAAGGAGTCCGATCTTAATGGAAAGTTTCTTCCAAAAGGGAATGTACGCGGTATTAATGCTAAGTTCTTGATGGGGAAAGCTTCTACTTCACTTACTTTGGGTCATAAGGATACATTTGAGGCTATTCTTGCTTTGCTCATTTATGGGATTGTTTTGTTTCCTAACTTAGATGGTATTGTGGATGAGAATGCCATTCAGATTTTCTTGAAGAAGAATCCGGTACCTACTTTGCTTGGATACATGTATCATGTCTTTCATTATAGGACCTCCAAAGGTGATGGAGAGATTGTGTGTTGTGTGCCTCTTCTCTACAGGTGGTTTATTTCCCACCTAACAAAGTCCGACGTCTTCAAGGATAATAGAGAGAAGCGGAGATGGTCTCAAAGGATTATGTCTCTTTCTTATAAGGATATGACTTGGTATTATTCTCATTATGATACTGGAGTGCTTATTGATAGTTGTGGAGAATTTCCTAATGTACCTCTTCTTGGTACACATGGGGGAATTAGTTATAACCCTATTCTTGCTAGGCGACAGTTGGGATATTGTTTGAAGGACATACCAAACAACCTTTCCTTATCCCGTTTCTTCTTTCTTAATGGTGCAGATCATGTAGAAATGAAGAAAAGGATTGCTCATTCTTGGCATGCGGTTCATCGGAAAGAGAAGGGTCAATTGGGAAGACAACACCTTGCTCCTTCCGAGTGTTACATCTAGTGGGTTCGATCTAGGGCTTCCAAGCTCAAGATGCCTTATCCACCCGAGGAACCTTTGTTTCCTATATTACCATTGTCCGCTTTTCTTCCTCCCGTTGATGAGAAGGTTGCTCTTCAAGAAGAGTTGGACAAGATGAAGAAAGAGAAAGAAGAATGGCTACTTGAGAAGACTACGATGCAAGAGCAACTGAAGGAGAAGGATGATCTCATTGAGTTACTTGAGCGGCGTGTTACGAAGAGGCCGAGAGAGGATTTATCTTCCTCTAGTACTCCATCTACCATTCCTCCTACATCCGGTGCTTGGAAGGCCATTGTTGACCAGTTGATGAAGGATAAGGAAGACATGGAGGATCGGTACAAGAAAGAGATTAAGAGGATTCGCATGAAGTACCAGCCAGGATTCAGATCTTCTTCAGATATGATCCCCTAGGCCTAGTTTATTTTTCTCTCATGTATTAGGATTATTGAGGATTGTACTTCACTTGTAATCCTTACTTTGATTTTAATAAGAATGAGTTTTTAAGTACTTCAAAAAAGCGTTTCTTTATGAATATTGCAAGTTATCTTATAATCCTTTGAAATATTTGCATTTGCATACGCATACCATACATCATACCCGCATTTGTCTTGCTTTTTGAGTGTTCTCCAGGGATCTTATGTTGTTTCTTGGTCTTCATTCAGTTCTCCTGTCAAGCTGACTCGCCGATTTGATACTCGAGCTAATCGGAAGAAGATGTTGGAAACCCTACAACAAGAAAATCGCGAGCTGCGTGAAGAAGTTACATATCTGAGGGAAAGCTTGGAAAGAGTTTCTGCCATGATGGAAGGTTTGGTGGCTGCTCAGAATCAGCCACCTCCTCCTAATTCTCCTGTTCAGAATACAGTCATCTCTGAGATCGTTACTACATCAATTCCTGTTGAAACTGTTATTTCTCCTCGCTATCACATGCCTTCTAGCACACCTTGGGGCATGCCGGTTGATTTCATTCCTACTGGTTATCATCATCCTCCTCCTGATACTGCTGCATTTAATACCATTCCGCCAGTGATGACTACTCTTCCTCCAGTTATGACTCCTGCACCGCCTGTGATGCACACTATTCCACACCATGATGAAGTGATTTTCCATGCTGAGCCCAGTGAAGGCGCTGGTGTGATTGAAAGACTCGATGATTTTCAAGGACGCTTTGTTGAGATACAGAAGGATATGAGATCCTTGAAGCATAAGGATTTGTTCGGAAAATATGCTTATGATCTTTGTCTGGTCCCTAATGTTAAAGTTTCGTGCAAATTCAAGTTGCCTGAGTTCGAGAAGTATAAAGGCAACACTTGTCCTCTGAGTCATTTGACTATGTATGCTAGAAAGATGTCTGCTCAGACAGACAATGATAAGATGTTAATTCATTATTTCCAGGATAGTTTGACTGGTGCAGCCATGAGGTGGTACATGAGTTTGGATAATAGCCAAATCAAGACTTTCAATGATTTGGGAGAGGCTTTTTTTTGGCAATACAAGTATAACATTGATATGGCACCAGATAGAGATCAGCTTCGTGCTATGTCCCAGAAGGACAAAGAGACTTTCAAAGAATATGCACAGAGATGGCGCGAGCTAGCAGCTCAGGTTGCTCCTCCTCTGGAAGAGAAAGAAATGACGAAGATCTTCTTGAAGACTTTAGGTTCTTTCTACTATGAGAAGATGATAGCAAGTGCTCCTTCTGATTTCACTAAAATGGTGAGTATGGGGATGCGTTTAGAAGAAGGTGTTTGTGAGGGACGGCTGAGTCAGGAGAATAGTAATGGCTCAAGCTCTATAAGGTTCAATTTTGGTAAGAAGAAAGAAGGTGAGACTAATGTTGTGTCTCGTGAAAGTTATAGAAGACCCCGTGGTCGTGAGAATCGCCATCCACAACATGTAGCTTCTGTAACTCCGATGATTAATGTGATTCCCACTGTGCCAATAGTTCCAAAGTATCAGTCTCGTTATCAACAACCTTCTGTGCAACAAGGTGGTAATCAACAGGTTCGGGCTAAGCCGAGTTTTGATCCCATTCCGATGTTGTATGTGGATTTTCTTCCATCTTCGATTGCAAAGAATCTTGTGCAAACATGTTCTCCACCTCCAGTTCCAGAGACTATCCCATGGTGGTATAAGCCAGAGGCTCACTGTGCTTTTCATCAAGGTGCCCCGGGGCATGATGTTGAGAACTGTTATCCATTGAAGTTTGAAGTACAGAAATTGATAAGGAACAATGTGTTGTTTTTCAATGATGTTAATCTAAACGTGAAGACAAATCCGCTGCCGAAGCATGGTGTAACACCCCAAATTTGCCCTCTCTTTTTCATAGCATTTAGCATATCATCATCATATTTCGCACTGCATCATTAACATAGAAAAATGAAGCATAACATCCATATCATAAAATAAGCTGGCAATGATTCCACTCCAGGTGTGGTTGTTCAGTTCGTGGTTCGTTTCAGATGGACATTTGACCTAATCTTGGTAAAATTATCAAAAGATTAGTTGAATTTCAAGTTATCTGTATTGGGGGTTATTTCTCAGGCAATGTGTATTCAATGTTAAGATGTGTTATGTGCGAAAGTCCTATGGTTTATCGAACGATGGTTCATATTGAAGTTTGATTCATATGGGCTTGACTGGGTGTTTGATAATTCATCAGTGGTTCATGATCATTTTAATCAAGTGGGTTTGTGGAAGCAATGCAAGTTTGGTTGAAAAATCGAGATTTCATGGTTGTGCGCGTGTTGGTGATAGTTGGGTCATTTATCCATTTCCATCATTTTTCTCTAATCCATTTCCATTTTTTAATCCATTTTCCCATTATCATTCAAGTACCAATTCTAAAGTCCATTTCTCATATCCACTTGTAAATTCATCATTGGTTCAATTCCATTTTTATCCAAAATTCTAACCATTTCAAATTTCCAATTCATACATTTTTATTAATATTATCCAATTCTTTTTTTAACTACAAAAATTAAATACAAAAAAAAACATCACCATTTAAGCTCATACACTATTTCATTAATCCATATTAGAAAAACTGATTGAAGAATTAATTGCATTTGCCACACTACACACTAGCCTAAGCCACAAGCTGATATCTAAAGCCAAGTCACTCAACTCCCAATTTAGTACATGCACATATAAGACTTTATTAGTCGTTCCGTGCCATCCACTCTCCAGCTACAATACCATCCAGCCTTCATGTGGAAAAGTCCCAGCCGTGAGCCTATACAACAACACAAACTCAGTAGCTCTCCAAGCCAAACATCAAGTCGCTCAAGAGCACGCAAATTTCATGAATTAAAGGCTGGACACGAGACAACCGTGAAGAAAAAAATGAAATGTAGAAATAAAATCTTCACAAAAATAGAGAATAATAACGGAATTGGATTAATTAATTTTTCTCATGAGAAATAACAAAATGAAAAGTGGCGATAACAGAATTGAAAAGAAAAGAAGTTTGTTAAGAGGGGAAGTCACACTTTTCATCAGCAAGAAAATTGAGAGCCAAAAATATCAAAAAAAACCCAGTACTCATCGTCACTCATTTACTCTTCATCATCAATAAAAAAGCCAGAATCTCATCAATATTCACGACACCAAAACCATTTTTCATCATTCACTCATCAACCATAACAGAACTCATCACCCTGAAAACACAACCAATTCATCTCTCCATCATCACCAATAACATAATTCTTTCACTCTTCATCATTGCATAAGTAGAATTTCAGGCTCCATCACCATTTCAGAACTCTTCATCACAAAAACCAACCGAATTCTTCATCACCAAATCGAAACCCAGTTGCACGAATTCAATCGTCCTTTGGCAAACCACCACAACCGTGAATCATCAATCACTCTTTCAGCCTCCAATCTTTCTCACAGTCTTCATAAATCCTTGGATCGAAATCATCATAAAAAGCTTCATCAGTCACAGATCGAAAAACGAAAAACAAACCTCATCTTCTTCCATTGAATCAGAACCGAATCATCCTTCATCACTCTTCACCGTCACCGATCGATCACTCTTGAAACACAATTTTCATCATCAAGAACAGAATTCGATCAAATCTTCATCAATCTGTAAACAAAGAGCTCTCATCATCATTATTGCAATCGACGCATCGAAGCTGAACAATAACGTCAAAAGAAAAGTAGCTTCGGGAAATAGAAGAAGGAAGAGGAAATTGGCTTGAAGCTGCTTGGAAGATTTTCGGCTCGACGTCGGATTTCGCTCTTCATCGTTGAAGAAGCACCGGACTATCTCCAGTAGGTAAGAGTTGTTGAAATCATTCCGTTAAGCCTGTTGTTGAAGTAGTCACGTATCTCGTTTAATTCTTCGTATTATGTTGTTTGTACGTTGCATTGTGGTGAGGAGAGAATCGTTGGAGAGGTTGTGTAGAGGTCGTGATGGAGGATCTCCGGTAGGTTTTGATCTCGTCGGTTTAGTGAGGTTTTAAAGGAGCAAAACAAGGATCTGTTAGGATATCCTTAAGCTTTGCGTTTGATGTTTTTGAGGTGTTCCGGCGAGGAAGGTGAACGGCGGTTAGAGGTGGTCGGCGAGATACGAAGGAGGCTAGTGTAAGGTTGATGATGAAGTTTCCGCGTGAGAAGAGAGACGCGGTTATATTCTTCTGTTTTATGAATCTTCTTTTCTTTTCTTTTGTGTGTGTTTTGATTTTAAGAGATTGATTAAAAGGTATAAGATCATTAAAGGAAGGTTGGATTAACGAGGAGATAAGGATAGAGTGTGGATTTTCTTTGGTGCTTTTGTCCACATTGGCGGTGACACTTGTCACCGTCCGGTAGGACCTGCATTTTCTGTTTCTGTGTGCGCGCTTCCACCGTATCACTGTGCTCCCTCATCTTCAAAACCGCATGATGAACATACTATTGCCAGACCTAGATCAAACGCCTCCCATTCAGTCAACTTTTTGTTGACCACTCCCACCGTAGTCCCTCATCCTGCCATGTGTTTGGGCCTTCTCCCCTCATGCTATCGCCACCCCCTGTAGGCCCAGTTCGTGTGTTTTAACATGTTTTTACTGCTGTTTGCACCCCCTCCATATTTCCTGTGTTTTTTTATTTCTTTTTGCATATATTTTAATTTTAATTCATTTAAAATAATAAATCATTTTAGAAAAATTCCATAAAAAATATTTTTAGTTTCATAATCCATTTTAGAATTTTATCATACTTTTTATTTTCTGTTTTTATTAATTTTTATTTTTATTTCGAATTTTCTTTTATTTCCTTGTCGTTTAATTTCCATAATTAACGCATTATCTTGTAAATTTTGTTTCTTCCACCTCAAGCATTATTTTAATTCCGTTCTTTTTGCATCATGTCGTAAACTCACAAAATTTCATATAAATATTTTCTTATATTTTTAATTCCATTTTATCCATAGTTTTAGGAGTCGTGTTTGCGCGTTTTCGTTACTTGGCCTAAGCGACTTCGTGTGATTATTTGATAGACTTTGGTTGTAAATTTTTGTGAGCTATTTTGACACATTATTGGTTGCTGGTAGTTGGCTTTAGAGATTTAATTTCATATTTTTCTCATGTCCTTTGGTATTTGTTTGGTGTTTTGTTTCTTAGGTAGCGTTTCGTGCCTCTTTCTTCCTTCTTTCTAACATAGTTTGATGAAGGCATTTATGCTATCATGTTAGGGTTTCTTGGTCTTTGTTTTAGGTCACCTATAGGGTTTAGGTACTGACTTTGTTGATTGTGATTGATTTGTGATTGTCATTTTTGGTTCGCGTATTGTTTGAATATTCGTATGCTTATGTGGTTCGCTAACCATTCCTTTCAGGGGCTCATGGTAAGTGAAGTGTGGATGATACCCACATTTCAAATCTTCATCTCATCCTTTATTTTTGATTTCTCATTTGTCTTTGTGATGTGCCTTATGCCATCTTGTGAATAACTCCATTTCTCCCCCTTTAGAAACAACTTAACTTCTTTAGCGAAGTAAGTTGTCTTCTAGCGTTTTTCGCTCCTTTCTTCTTATTTCTTCCTTCATTAGGATAGTAAGCCTCACTAACCTAGGTTCATCCATGCATGATAACATTAGGATTCATTAGTCCCCCATTAGACTTTTACCTTTAAGATCCTTTGGCTCTCTTTCTCTTCTCATCTCAAACAAAACCATAAAAAGCACATAATAAGTATTGAAGTGATATCCTGTGCAATAGCCTTATTCCATGAAACACTTTTAGTTTTCCCATCTTGGGATAGTACAAGCTTGTTCATCATGATACACAAGTTTGATCAGGATACCATCTTCATCAAGAAAGTCATTAAAAAGACACTTCTTCATTTTAAAATACAAAAACACTTAATAAATTCAATGAGTTAGTGAGCTTAGGCCCTAATCTTTGGAACCAAGTTTTGGGGATCTTCTCCTTACTTGAGTGTGCTTGTTCTATTATTCCATCTTGGAATGTAGTATCAAGTGCACATTCCATGGAAAAAAGCTTGAGTTCACTTCCTTGTGACACACTCATAAAAGCTTCTAAAAAACACAAACAAATAATAAGCGTCTTTCCTTCGGGAATTCTTTTCTCATCTCCTTTGCTCCGTCCGCGAACTTGCTCCTACGTGTCATTTTACAAGACGGTAACGCACTCTTCGTCTGAGCCTGCAACACCTGAGCATTGACATAGGCAGTTCAAGCCTTAATTCACAAGCAATCCTTTCCACCCCTAGTTAGGGGAACTACGACGACTCTGATCCTCATTGTCCAAATGAGCTACGTAGGCAGTGGGGTAGGGCCCGTTCAAGCACAATCTTTATTTTCCCTACATTTTTCCTTTTCATTTTTTTTCAGTTCCCTTTTATTTTCTTTTTATCCAGTTCAGTTCCTTTTCTTTGCAGCAGCTTTCTTCCCTTCACCCTTTGAAACAGATTTCTTTGCAAGTGTGGATCCCGTCGGGTACGGCGGACAATCTGGGGTGCTAATACCTTCCCAGGTCGTAACCGACTCCCGAACTCAGTCTCTTTGGTTCGCAGGACCCGTGTCCTTCCTTTTCTTTTCTTCTGGTTTGTGCAGCATTACCATTCCCGTTCCTTCGGGATAAAAATGCCTGGCTGGCGACTCTAACCTTTTCCGCGCCACTTTCGCGTTTGTACCAGGATGGAAATCCGGGGAGCGACAGCTGGCGACTCTGCTGGGGATCGAACCCAAAATCTCTGGTTCCCTTGAGAGTCTCTCATAGCGCTTGCGTGTTTCTGTTTCGTTGGGTGTTGATTGTTTGCTGATGTGTGTGTATGTTACTGTTTGTTTACTTACAGTTTTATTTACAGCTTTATTTACAGTTTTCAGTATTTATTTTCATGCATCATATATTATTACTGGACTGTCTGGATTGGTTTTCTTTTTGGTGGGACTTGGGTGATACTGTTACTGTGAGATGAGCTCATTGCCAAGGCTCGAGTGCACCTTAGGACTTAGAGTGGTTCCACTTTGGCCTCATGAGATCTTGTCATGGGGGTAGTAGTGAGTTCCATGCCCAGATTTGCGACCGTCTTGGAAATGTCTTGATTTGGGGATCTTCCTCTCTCATTTCATAACCTTGATAGTTATGTGCAGCTGGGGACCAATTATTGAGAACCTTGTGGAAACATCCCTCTTTAGTGGTGACAGTGGCAGACCACATTTCGTGGCAAACCCATTCGCACCCAAGGGCCCACCTGGGACTCACATAGGATGACCTTGTTTTCCCGGACTCAGCTGAGGTCTCCCTGAGTAGTACATAATGCCAAACCGATTCCCTGGTTTGGTCATGAGCCATTCCTCGGAGATGGTGAAAGTATTATTGCTATTCGGCTTTGAGAGTCCGTGATGTTTGACCCGGAGCACACCCGTGAGATTGGGAGGGGTTTGCAGGTTTGTAGGAACACTTGACCTCAACATACCCTTCATCATCAGTGTGATCTTATGTTTTGATCCAATTATTATAATCCTGGAGTTCTTGATCCTTGGTTTTGAGTTCTTATCAGATGGTTATTATTCAGAGGACATACATCATCATATACTTGGTCCTCAGCTCATTGTTCCGTATCCAGACATGCGCTGTTTCCCGATCACTTGCCAGCTGCATACATGCCATCATAGCATTCTAGCATACATGTTCAGTTATTTCCGAGGATCTCATATCTGAATTATGCTGTTGGATTTTCTGTACTAAAATGTGGATCAAAGTAGATAGATTCTTTGGAAGTAACTGAACATGGCATCTCATAGCATTTGCATTGCATTTCTATTCCGCAGGCAGGGCTCATCCGTTCTTTGTTCACAATCTACAGTTGAGATTCCAGCTCTTGTATCAGACTTGAAGCAACTTTTGGGAAAATCATGGACCCTGGAGAGCAAAGCCAGTTGGCAAGTGTTGGATTGACCAGAGATCCGTGGGACCAACTTTTAGAGGCTATGAAAACTTTGACAAGGCAAGATGGCCGCAATTCTGCTCAAGCTCAGCCCGCACAGATCCCTGTTGAAAACCCAGATGTTCGAGAGCGTCAGGTCGCCCAAAGTGGACATTCTTCTTCTATTGATGCTGCAGATTATCACAGTTTTGCTTTCACTATGCCAGGTTCCCAAGAGGCAATCCCTGTGGTGAGAATCCAAGATCCACGAGTTGTGGAGAGGGAGGAAAGATTCTGTATGTTGGAGGAAGAGATCAAAGCCCTTCAAAGTCGTAATGTCATTGATCTAAGTGCTGCGAACATGTGTCTAGTACACGGCCTTTTAATACCTCCAAAGTTCAAAGTACCGAAGTTTGAAAAGTACAAAGGGGATAGTTGTCCAAGGCTACATTTAGTGAAATTTTGCAGAAGGATGACCTCATATGAGCATAACGACAAATTGATGATTCATTGTTTCCAATACAGTCTGGGTGAGGCATCATCGAGTTGGTATATGTAGTTAGAGAGCAGTTGTATCCAGTCATGGTCAGACCTAGCCAATGCCTTTGTGAAGTAGTATGACTACAATCTTGACAGGGCTCTTAGCCGCATGGATTTGCAAGTGTTATCCCAAGGAGATGGTAAATCTTTCAGAGAGTATGCCCAGAGGTGGAGAGAAGTAGCTGCTCGGGTGCAACCCCCGCTATCAGACAAAGAATTGGTTGATCTTTTCATAGAGACCTTGCAGGGGCCGTACTTGGAGAGTTTGAGTGGCAGTGGAACATCGAGTTTCTCGGACTTGGTGATAGTTGGAGAATGCATTGAGAGTTTTATCAAGATGGGAAAGATCCAAGGCATTTCAGATGGCTCAGCTGAAGAGAATGAATATTTTGTCAGTTCACAAGGAAAGGATGTAATCGATGCAATCTGGGAAGATCCTCAAACTCCATTGGCTTATCCACAGTACCCATGCATCTCAACTGCTCGGAGTCAGCATTCTGAATTCGTATGTCAGATTTCAGTTAACAATGAACCTCTTCAGTATCAATAGCGACCATGCCAACAGAGGCATACTCCGCAAAGGCGTCGTTACTACACTAAAAGGACAAAAAGGTATTTTGATCCATTGCCAGTACCATACAGTCAGATACTTCCACGCCTGATCGATAGTGGATTGATAGTGCCGAAGAAACCGGGTCAGGTGCCTTTTCCATACCCACCAAGTTTTGATCCCAGTGTTCGATGTGGTTTCCATGGCAACGCACCAGGACATTCAGCTGAAGTATGCAAGCCTCTCAGGGATAACGTTCAAGATTTGATTGAATCTGGGTTGATTTCAGTAACGCCTCAAGGTATTCTAGTTAACAATTCTTCGCTTGGTCGTGTGGGTTCATCCGCTCATGTTATGGAGGAAATTATTGAGGGTATGTGTGAAGGTTATTCTCAGTTTGATTCTGAAGAGCGACTATGAGGATGGTTAGTTTATGTACTGCATTTTCATCCCTATTGAGGGGAACTACGTTGCTCTGATTCTTCATTGGTCTTTGGTTAATGGAGATACGTAGGCAGAAGATTATCAGGTCTTTCCGAGCAAACTTATGTGACAATTTCATTTAAGTGTCACTCTTTTCTTCAGATGTCTCGTGTCATTGTTTGAACGTCGAAAGCTTAAGGTCAGCATAATTGGGAATGAAGTATGGTGCTGGACATGTGGCCGTTTGATTGAATACTGAAAATCCCATCAGGAAAAGGTTGCTGACTACTTAAGGTATTCAAGATCAACATGTCCAGACGGAGTCAAGTCTCCTCGACAATGGCATTTCTTAGTTTCTTTACTGCATTTTCATGTGTCGCTTTTATATGTTTGTTTGAACATTTGTATGCTTGCATGAAACTTGTTTTCTTTTTGAATGTTAATTAATGAAATGCACATGTTTTTCTTGAAGTAATTCATTCGTTTTACTTATAATTTTGTGAGTGTGCATTGCAATACAAACTGTTGTTCTTAAACTCTGTGATGGAGGATGACGAAATGAAAATGCAAAAATCTTCATTTGTGTGCTCTTAAATAAGACCCTGTTGACGATGTACAGGCTTTGTTTCAAATCCCAAACACCGGAGATATAAGGGAGATAAACCTTCGTTAACCCCTTTGAGCCTTGAAGTAGGAGTTTCTTTTCACATGAAAAAAAACCCCCACATTTAACCCGGGGTAGGGTAGGTGTCAGCTAGTTGGACCAAGCGTTCAGACTTTCACAAAGGAGTATATTTGAGGATCCATTAACTTTTCTTCCAGCAGATCAACAGGTCCAAAGGCCAGAAACCACAATGGTTATACTGATCTGGAAACCACGATGGTTATCCCTCATCACCAAAAAGTGAGACAGTCACGACCCTTACAAAGAAATCAAGACAAATAGTGTCACACGATTTGTTCGGAAAAAAAAAGAATAAAAAAAAGAATAAGTAGCCCGCTAAGTCGAAACTTGAAAACAAGCGACTTAGGCAAAAATTAGGGCATCCCGCTGGACTCCAATTGCAAAAGATTCACAAGAATCAGTCCATGCAAAAGTTAGGGATAAGCAAAAGAATGAAAAAGTGAAAGACGAAAAGGATTACACAAGAAGGATCCTCAAACAAAAAACAAGTCGTGTGATATAGACACACAAGACAATAGGGGTGGTGACTGTTATACCAACAACAACCTCAGTGGTGCTTAGACCGTTAGTAGTAATGGTTCTTCAACTAACACAGAACCCTTTTGAGAGGTGTGCGCTTGTCAAAGCTAGCTGAACATAGGATTGAAGGACATCACGAAGATGGGTGGGCACCAATAAATTTTGAGCATATATCCTTTGTTTCTATAACCGTGAGTCAGACCATGATACAACTCTTAAAAGTCCTAACTGAAACAAGGTTAATTCGAGAGTGTACTACCATGAGATAGCGTTCCTGACTCCAACGAGTTGTGCTAAAACACCTTTGTTGGTATTGCATATGCATGTTTTATTTTAGAAAAGCTTGTGTTATATCTTAACCAGTGGTTCGTTCACAAACGACATTTTATCAATAAGAACTTCAAGATTAACATGTGTCACATTAGAATAATCATTCTCAGAATAAAACATTTTCTGCTTGCATACATTTGTTTGGCATCAAAGAAGTTCATATATGGAACCTCAGTCTAGAAGCTTAATCTTGCCAAGTTGAGAAGGCGGAAACTTCTAAAGGACATTCATGTCAAAGGGCATTTTTCCAAGAAACTCCATTGAATAGAGACTTTTCCAACCAGTTGGGTTAAATGCAGCCAATCTGGGGTAATAGCGTTGATCAATCTCTTCAAATTCCAGCCAAATTGGGGCAATCACTTCGAGATTTAAATCTCTTGCAGAGCAGTTATCCTGGGCGTTTTTCCAAAGCAATGCTCGTACTGGGGCAGGTCACCCTAGAAGCACTAGAAGTTACTCTCTCCGGAAGACGGTTAATCAGATGCACCTATCCAAGGTTCAGAATACTGGGGCATAACACCTCATGATGATACAAGATCTTGGGGAAATTTCCTTCATGGACCATACGGTTTGAAGTGGTTACTTCGAGATATTCAAGAGTTTGAAAACGCCGAAGCATTTTAGATGCTAGGTTTTCTGTAAAATCCTCTTGAGACAATATTACGGTATGCAAGGTAGTTCCCAGAATGAATGTCTGATGATTGATCCCAGTAGGGTGAGGGAAGCATGTTTCCCTGATCAGAGAATTTCTCCTCAGACATTGTGGTTTCTTCATCTGATCATCATACACAGTTAAATTCCAATCTTTGTTGGCATCTCCTCAACTATGACTAATTGGTATCTATATGCGTCCAGCCTCTCACTTCAGTTGGGTATGGCAGTCTTCGTTTTGGTTTACTTTGACCCTTGAGTCGATATTGGTGCTTGTTGCGACCCTTGAGTCGATATCATCACTTCCGTTTCTTAACCCTCGAGTTGATGTTATTTTATTTTCCTCGACCCTCGAGTCGATATTGCTTCCTTCGTTCCCTCAACCCTCGGGTTGATGTTGTTTTGTTTTCCTTGACCCTCGAGTCGATATTGTCATCTTGTTTCCTCAACCCTCGAGTTGATGTTGCTTTGTTGTCTTCGACCCTCGAGTCGATATTTTCATCTTGTTTCCTCAACCCTCGAGATGATGTTGCTTTATTTTCCTCGACCCTCGAGTCGATACCAATGCCTTCGTTTCCTCGACCCTCGAGTCGATATTGCTATTTTATTTTGACCCTCGAGTCGATGTTGCTGCCTTATTTCCTCGACCCTCAAGTCGATGTTGTTGTCGCTTATTTCCTCAACCCTCGAGTTGATGTTGTTGTGTTCTCCTCGACCCTTGAGTCGATATTTCCGTTCCTTACGACCCTTGAGTCGATATCATAGTCTTCACTTCTTCAACCCTTGAGTTGATACCCAATAAGTCTGTCATAAAAGGAAAATCAAAATCATATCAAAGTTCAACCATATTTGGTTCACTTCTGCCCGAGGCAGGTGTGCATATCTTTGTGCTTACATGGCGTGGTATTTCGCAGTGATGCGAGGTTTTTCAGGAATCCTCGCGAGACAAATTCTTCCACAGTCTATGCAGTCTGGGCAATTATGTTAAGATTCGACGAATCTCTAAAGAGTTTGAAGACACTTGGGCATTTTGGATGTCATGTCTTCTGTAAAATCCTCTCGGATTGATCTTCGAGTAGTCAATAGTCCAGACAATGCAAGATGTCACTAGATGATATTCCCCTGCAGAGTTGTTACTCTCTTCTCAAATCAACTAATCTTGTATTGATCGCGTTGTCCCGTGTCAACGGACCTGTTGTGGATGGATCGCTTGATACCATTCTCCTTTCAGATCGCTTGATCTTGTTTGGTTTTCAAATCGCTCGATATTGAAACGCCGTTAAAGTCCACTGTCGTTGTGGCAAGCCAGTAGTCGCCTGGCTTTGTACCAAAAGACATTGTCCGAGTTGTAAATCGCTTGATATTACTTCTCGTTTGTTTGAGCCGTGCTCATGTTATTGGTTATGGATCGCTCAATGCCATTTCCTTAGCAGATCACTTGGTTTTATCCAACACTCGGCCGTGTTGAAGAGGTTTGAAGTCCTGATGGTGGAATTAAACGTCAAAATGTTTACTGGTCCTGGCGTAACAGTTTTCCTGAAGAAGACTCGTCTGTCTCAAGCATCACATATCTATGCAAGATTTGTGAAGAGGGCTCGTCCGTCCTAATTACTTCGCACATGGCGTAACAGGTTTATTGGAGGAAGACTCGTCTGTTTAAGTTGTCTCTCCATCTGGTATAGCAGTTTAGTTTGGAGAGAGCTCGTCCGCTTCGTGTTACCGCAGCCTACACAGATTTTTGGGTTACTTTCTTCATTTGGATGGGCTTATTTCCCATCTCTTTTCTTCTCCAGCAGAGTGCAAATTTCAGGGTTATTTTTGGTATTCAACCACAGTTCATCTCGAATGGCCGACAACCGACACTCTCGTCCTTTTCAGATTAACAGTTGCTTGAATAGGGGCAGCTGTAACACCCCAAATTTGCCCTCTCTTTTTCATAGCATTTAGCATATCATCATCATATTTCGCACTGCATCATTAGCATAGAAAATGAAGCATAACATCTGTCGCTCCCGATAAATGGGAATGGCCCAAATAAAGGTACAGACGCGAACGGTCGACGAGAGGAACAATGAGAACACACAGCAGTGAACTCACTGGAAAAGAAAAGAGTCGCCAGCTAGGCATTTTTATCTCGGAGGAAAGGTAATGCTGCATGGACCTAGAAAGATATGGACAAGACGGTTGCGAACCAGAGAGACTGAGAAAGGGGGTTGGTTACAACCTGGGAAGGTATTAGCACCCAGATTGTCCGCCGTACTCGACGGGATCCACGCTTAAAAGATTTGTGTTTCAAAGGGGTAGTGTTAGTGCAATCTGTGTATAAAAGAACTGGAAAAAGATGCACAGGTGTCAGTGTAAAGAAATGTGATGTGTATAAATGTACGGTGTCAGTGTAAGGACAAGAGTGAAATGCTCATGATAATGAGGCTAAGAGAATAATGCTGGAAGGAGGGGGAATATACAGAGACTTTTGTTCGATAACTGTTAAGTTATGCCTACGTATCCTCTCGTGCAATGAGGAAGTCAGAACACCGTAGTTCGACCCAAAGAGACTGAAAGATAGAATTGACTGATGAACTGCTTACTTGCCTATGCTCAAGTGTAGGGCTTGTTTGGCTCAGGCGCAAACTGTCTTGCAATTAGACGGAAGAAGCAAGTTCTCGTTTATGAGTGAATGAGATGAGAAAAGAATCCCGG
Organism: Lathyrus aphaca; assembly: GCA_963966055.1. NCBI lineage: Eukaryota > Viridiplantae > Streptophyta > Magnoliopsida > Fabales > Fabaceae > Lathyrus > Lathyrus aphaca. The sequence goes on from OZ014523.1 coordinate 172,938,238, forward strand.
AGGAGACGATTATTGTTGGTTTTTGAGTTTTCAGTCTTTTATTGCTTTTGAAAGTTTGTCATAAATTAATGAGCTTAAGCCTAAACCAATGGGTTCAGTAAACTCATCACATCTTCCCTCTGATTAGGGGTAATGAGAATACCTTAAGTGTGAAGTCAGCTTCTCACACTTAATAACCTTTGATGTAGGGTTAAGATCATTAACCTACTTGTGATTATTTAGATGTTTTTGGTGTTTTTGTTTAGTGTTAAGTAATGAGATTAAGCCATAATCAGGGATTAAACAGACTCATTACACCATCCTAATAGAAGGATAATAGATGAGAATGTTTAAGCTGAGGAAAGCTCCTCAACTTAATCCATGATTAGGGATTAAACTCATGACAAAACAAGCCTTTGGTTAAGTGGATTTTATTTAATGATGTGATGAAGAAGTGAGTTTTATGATTTGTAAGACAACTTGAGGGGGACTTGTCCATTAACACTAGGGTTAGTCCTTCTTAACCAATTAAGGAAGAATTAGAACCCTAATGCAAGGCCCAAGTTACAAGTGTGATGCCTTGATGATTATTAAGTGGATTGATTAAAGGATTTAAACACATTAAGGGTTTAACACTTAGGATTAAAGTTATACACTCCATCCTAAGAGAAGGATGCAAGCATAAGCTTAATCACAAAGCCTTAAAGCCTTTAGGGTTTAGTCCCTGATTATGAGATGAGAAGAGAAGACTCAAAAGAGACACAAAGGTAAGACTAAGAGGGGAGACTAAACAAAACCCTATTCATTGTCATACATGGTTGTTCCTAAGGTTTGTGAGGTTTTCAAGAGAAGTCTTCAATGGAACCACCAGGAAGCTGATGAAAAGATCAGGAGAAGCAAAGTAACTTGCTTCACTTAAGAAGTCAAGTCACTTGAAGAAAGAAAGTGAGAAGAAGAAGAATGAGTAAGCTCAATCTCAAACACAAAGTAAAATGCAGCAAGGATGCATGAAAGAGATGAAAAGAAGTTGTGATAAGTGAAGGCAAATTCACTTCTCAAAGTTGCTTACCACCTGAAAAGTTAGTGAGAAAGATGCAATGCAATGCAAAAATGGGATGAAATGGCATGATGCATATCAAAACCAGAAGTACATACATGATGTTAATGATGCTATGAGATACTACAAACATGAAACAAGGCATGGAGGTGATCATACAAGCTCATGGATGCAAATGAAACAAGTTAAGAAGCATGAACATTCATGAAAAGTTATGAAATGCAAATGGCATACAACATGACAAATGCAAGATGCAATGATCAAACATGCTTTCAATATGTCTTAAGATGTTCAATGAATCACAAGAATGCATAAAATGTTATGGCAAGCCAAGCTATGCTTGCAAATGCAAGATGGATGCATATGGAAACCCAAATTAGGGTTTATGATCAATGCATCAAACACAAACCAAAATCAGAAGAAAACATCAATACAAAAAATTGAAAATGCACTCAAAGGACCACTAAACCTATACTAACTCACTGCCCAAAGGAGAAGTCTCAACTCTTAACCTAGTCCAAGTTATGATTTTCCTAAGTTTTCTAGGGTTTTAGGGTTCCTTAACAAGAAAAATGCCAAACAAATGGAAAATGAAAGATCAAATCATGGCCATTTAATCTTACAAACTACATGATATGCTAAACACAATGCAAAAAGAATCAAAGTCCAACTCTTTATGGTTAGGCAGAAGTGATTTCTGGAAGTTTGGATCAAAATAATGCATCAAAATGATTTTAATTCCATGGAAAATTCTCAAAATGCATCAAGATCAAAAAATAAATTTGGTTTGAGGGTTGGACAATGTTTCTAAATGTTTTTAAATGTTTCATGAATTTTTTGGTGATTTTTAAATACCTAAAAGTATTTTTAATTAATTAATTCTCATTAATTAATTAAAAAGAAACTTTTAAATATTTAAAAATACTTTTTTAATGCTAAAAATGCAAATAAAAATATTTTTGTGTTCTGAAATTAAATAATAACTTATATAAAAAATTTCAGAATTTTTAAAGTATTTTTGCTATTTTTAATAAATTGTGGAAATTAAATGAAATAATATGAGAAATAAAATGAATTTAAAGCTGAAAAAGAAAAGTCAACCAATCTGAAGGTCCAGATTCAAACTCAAACACGCGCGCATTGACTTGGCGCCAGATCCCACGGCTGGAATTCAAACTCACTAACCCTAATTAATTAGCCCTAATCAGCCCTTAATGACTTTCAGATGACCGGAACAGTGGTTCCGGTCATCTTCTCCGGCGAGCTCAAATGCTAAATCATTCTACACGCTATGAAAATGAAAACCAACTATCCAGGAATCTTCCCCACCCTAAAACGAATCAAACCCCTCACTTAAACATCATTTATCACTCATAATCAGAGAGAATCGAAGCAAACAAATCCTAGGGCAAAAAGTTTCAGAAACAGATTAAACTCTCATCTCTCCACCATTTTCAAAACCAAAGGCATCAGAGTGATCAGTGAACTACAAAGAACAACTTAGGAACTTTAAAAATCATTTTTGGAAAAAAAGTTCTTGAGCTACCTGAGTTTTGAAGCTTTCAACTTAGCAACTTTCTGACCTCTTCTCTTTATGCAGTCCACTCCTCTTGGTCCCTTGATGATGTCTGGATGCTTAGAAGGAGTTTATGGTGGCTGGTTTAAGAGTTTGAACAGGTTCTGTTCAAGCTCAGGTGAGAATCGTGTTTGGCTTATGTGGTGTTTCAAGGATGAATGAAGGCAGGGAAATGATCAGAAGGATGTGGTGATGAGTTCTATGAAGTTTGTTTGTGAGTTTGTAGCTTGTACACTGAGTTTCGAAAGCTTTTGCTTTTGAGAGTGAAAATGAGAGAGTTCTGTTCCAGCTGGTTTCAGGCTTGTGTGTTGTGATGTTTGGCTTGCAAATTGTTTGTATAAACTAATCCTATTGGTCAGATGACATGACATGTCCTTTTGTGATAGGTATGGGTGCCTTTTGCAAATTGTCAACTTTGTGTAAGAAGGGCATGGGCTACTTTGCTAGCTTGGTACAAAGGGCTTGTCTTGTGCAGCATGAGGTGAGGAGAGGGCTAGGGTGGTTCAGCAACCAAGGCAGCAAGTGGATGAGATGTTATGATGGCTTTTGCAACTTGGTTCAACTTTGGTTCTCAAGGAATGATCTTGTTCAAAAAGTCATACAAACATGTAACTCTTTGGTCCAATCTGAACTTTAGATGCCACATTGTCATGTTATGTGAATTAGAAGTCCATTTGATAGCCTTAGAACACTTGATCAAGTCATTTTGCAAAATACCTCTTTGGTAGAAACTTTGAAATTTTGTGATTTTTGCCAACTTTGACAAGCCATAACTTTTGATCCAAAATGAATTAGGTCATGTTCTTGTACTTTTTGAAAAGGGAAAGATCTATTCTACAACTTTCATGACCAAAGTTTTTCCATTTGAATCATTTTTGGATCAAAAAGTAAGGGTTGAAAAAGTTGCATAAAATGACATTTCCATTAAAAGTCAAACTTGCCCAAAAAGTCAACTTTGCAAAAACTTGAGATTCTTGAATTTTGTGAACTTCCAACCTCTTCCATGATCAAATAAAGATCATATACACTCAAAATGATGAAGATCACCCCTTGGTTGGGTCATTGGGGGCCTCAGATGCCCTGATTTTGCACTGACTTGCTCAAGAAGTCATCCCTTGATCAGATGCCTTCCCCATTGAATTTCTTCATGAAACTTGGTATGCATGATCCTCATAACATATAGAGACCAATAGAAACAAGAATGACCAAAAAATTTGGAGTTATGGCCTCTGAAACCAAAACCCTAATTCTAGGTCATCTGTGCAGTCAAACCTGGCTCTGCTTCCATGCCATTCTTAGTTCTTGTGATTCTTTGACTTTCTTGACTTTGTGAGGATACAATATGATGCTTGAACATACATGGACCTCTTTGCAGTGATTGATGACCTTTGGAGTGGCTTAAGTGGCTCTTGGATTGCTCAGATCACAAACCCTAGATGCAGATGACTTTGAATCAATGCAGTGATGCAAAAATGTAATGTGAGGTGGTATGATTGAGTTTATGCATATGAAATAATCACAATACATGGTGTGAATGCGTGAGGGCAAATTTGGGGTGTTTACAACATCCATATCATAACATAAGCTAGCAGTGATTCCACTCCAGGTGTGGTTGTTCAGTTCGCGGTTCGTTTCAGATGGACATTTGACCTAATCTTGGTCAAATTATCAAAATATTAGTTGAATTGCAAGTTATCTGTATTGGGGGTTATTTCTCAGGCAATGTGTATTCAATGTTAAGATGTGTTATGTGCGAAAGTCCTCTGGTTTATCGAACGATGGTTCATATTGAAGTTTGATTCATATGGGCTTGACTGAGTGTTTGATAATTCATCAGTGGTTCATGATCATTTTAATCAAGTGGTTTTGTGGAAGCAATGCAAGTTTGGTTGAAAAATCGAGATTTCATGGTTGTGCGCGTGTTGGTGATATTTGGGTCATTTATCCATTTCCATCATTTTTATCTAATCCATTTCCATTTTTTTAATCCATTTTCCAATTATCATTCAAGTACCAATTCTAAAGTCCATTTCTCATATCCACTTGTAAATTCATCATTGGTTCAATTCCATTTTTATCCAAAATTCTAACCATTTCAAATTTCCAATTCATACATTTTTATTAATATTATCCAATTCTTCTTTTTACTACAAAAATTAAATACAAAAAAAAAACATCACCATTTAAGCTCATACACTATTTCATTAATCCATATTAGAAAAACTGATTGAAGAATTAATTGCATTTGCCACACTACACACTAGCCTAAGCCACAAGCTGATATCTAATGCCAAGTCACTCAACTCCCAATTCAGTACATGCACATACAAGACTTTATTAGTCGTTCCGTGACGTCCACTCTCCAGCTACAATACCATCCAGCCTTAATGTGGAAAAGTCCCAGCCGTGAGCCTATACAACAACACAAACTCAGTAGCTCTCCAAGCCAAACATCAAGTCACTCAAGAGCACGCAAATTTCATGAATTAAAGGCTGGACACGAGACAACAGTGAGGAAAAAAATGAAATGTAGAAATAAAATCTTGACAAAAATAGAGAATAATAAAGGAATTGGATTCATTCATTTTTCTCATGAGAAATAACAAACTAAAAAGTGGCGATAACAAAATTGAAAAGAAAAGAAGTTTGTTAAGAGGGGAAGTCACACTTTTCATCAGCAAGAAAATTGAGAGCCAAAAATATCAAAAAAATAAACCAGTACTCATCTTCACTCATTTACTCTTCATCATCAATAAAAAAGCCAGAATCTCATCAATATTCATGACACCAAAACCATTTTTCATCATTCACTCATCAACAATAACAGAACTCATCACCCTGAAAACACAACCAATTCATCTCTCCATCATCACCAATAACAGAATTCTTTCACTCTTCATCATTGCATAAGTAGAATTTTAGGCTCCATCACCATTTCAGAACTCTTCATCACAAAAACCAACCGAATTCTTCATCACCAAACCGAATTCTCCAATCTTTCTCACAGTCTTCATAAATCCTTGGATCGAAATCATCATAAAAAGCTTCATCAGTCACAGATCTAAAAACAGAAAACAAACCTCATCTTCTTCCATTGAATCAGAACCGAATCAGCCTTCATCACTCTTCACCATCACCGATCGATCACTTTTGAAACACAACGTTCATCATCAAGAACAGAATTCAATCAAATCTTCATCAATCTGCAAACAAAGAGCTCTCAACATCATTATTGAAATCGACGCATCGAAGCTGAACAATAACGTCAAAATAAAAGTAGCGTCGGGAAATAGAAGAAGGAAGCGGAAATTGGCTTGAAGCTGCTTGGAAGATTTTCGGCTCGGCGTCGGATTTTGCTCTTCATCGTTGAAGAAGCACTAGACCATCTCCGGTAGGTAAGATTTGTTGAAATCATTATGTTAAGCCCGTTGTTGAGGTAGTCACGTATCTCGTTTAATTCTTCATATTATGTTGTTTGTACGTTGCATTGTGGTGAGGAGAGAATCGTTGGAGAGGTTGTATAGAGGTCGTGATGGAGGATCTCCGGTAGGTTTTGATCTCCTCGGTTGAGTGAGGTTTCAAAGGAGAAGAATGCGGATCTGTTAGGATATCCTTAAGCTTTGCGTTTGATGTTTTTGAGGTGTTCCGGCGAGGAAGGTGAACGGCGGTTAGAGGTGGTCGGCGAGATATGAAGGCGGCTAAGGTAAGGTTGATGATGAAGTTGCCGCGTGAGAAGAAAGACGCGGTTATGTTATTCTATTTTATAAATCTTCTTTTCTTTTCTTTTGTGTGTGTTTTGATTTTAAGAGATTGATTAAAAGGTATAAGATCATTAAAGGAAGGTTGGATTAACGGGGAGATAAGGATAGAGTGTGGATTTTCTTTGGTACTTTTGTCCACACCGGCGGTGACACTTGTCACCGCCCGGTAGGACTTGCATTTTCTGTTTCTGTGTGCGCGCTTCCACCGTATCATTGTGCTCCCTCATCATCAAAACCGCGTGATGAACATACTATTGCCAGACCTAGATCAAACGTCTCCCATTCAGTCAACTTTTTGTTGACCACTCCCACCGTAGTCCCTCAGCCTGCCATGTGTTTGGGCCTTCTCCCCTCATGATATCGCCACCCCCTGTAGGCCCAGTTCGTGTGTTTTAACATGTTTTTACTACTGTTTGCACCCCCTCCATATTTCCTGTGTTTTTCTATTTCTTTTTGCATATAGTTTAGTTTTAATTCATTTAAAATAATAAATCATTTTAGAAAAATTCCATAAAAAATATTTTTAGTTTCATAATCCATTTTAGAATTTTATCATACTTTTTATTTTCTGTTTTTATTAATTTTCATTTTTATTTCGAATTTTCTTTTATTTCCTTGTCGTTTAATTTCCATAATTAACGTCTTATCTTGTAAAATTTGTTTCTTCCACCTCAAGCATTATTTTAATTCCGTTCTTTTTGCATCATGTCGTAAACTCACAAAAGTTCATAAAAATATTTTTCTTATATTTTTAATTCCATTTTATCCATAGTTTTAGGAGTCGTGTTTGCGCATTTTCGTTACTTGTTCCTAAGCGACTTCGTGTGATTATTTGATAGACTTTGGTTGTAAATTTTTGTGAGCTATTTTGACACATTATTGGTTGCTAGTTGTTGGCTTTAGAGATTTAATTTCATATTTTTCTCATGTCCTTTGGTATTTGTTTGGTGTTTTGTTTCTTAGGTAGCATTTCGTGCCTCTTTCTTCCTTCTTTCTAACATAGTTTGAGGAAGGCATTTATGCCATCATGTTAGGGTTTCTTGGTCTTTCTTTTAGGTCACCTATAGGGTTTAGGTACTGACTTTGTTGATTGTGATTAATTTGTGATTGTCATTTTTGGTTCGCGTATTGTTTGAATATTCGTATGCTTATGTGGTTCGCTAACCTTTCCTTTCAGGGGCTCATGGTAAGTGAAGTGTGGATGATACCCACATTTCAAATCTTCATCTCATCCTTTATTTTTGATTTCTCATTTGTCTCTGTGATGTGCCTTATGCCATCTTGTGAATAACTCCATTTCTCCCCCTTTAGAAACAACTTAACTTCTTTAGCTAAGTAAGTTGTCTTCTAGCGTTTTCCGCTCCTTTCTTCTTATTTCTTGCTTCATTAGGATAGTAAGCCTCACTAACCTAGGTTCATCCATGCATGATAACATTAGGATTCATTAGTCCCCCATTAGACTTTTACCTTTAAGATCCTTTGGCTCTCTTTCTCTTCTCATCTCAAACAAAACCATAAAAAGCACATAATAAGTATTGAAGTGATCTCCTGTGCAATAGCTTTATTCCATGAAAAACTTATAGTTTTCCCATCTTGGGATAGTACAAGCTTGTTCATCATGATGCACAAGTCTGATCAGGATACCATCTTCATCAAGAAAGTCATAAAAAGGACACTTCTTCATTTTAAAATACAAAAACACTTAATAAATTCAATGAGTTAGTGAGCTTAGGCCCTAATCTCTGGAACCAAGTTTTGGGGATCTTCTCCTTACTTGAGTGTGCTTGTTCTATTATTCCATCTTGGAATGTAGTATCAAGTGCACATTCCATGGAAAAGAGCTTGAGTACACTTCCTTGTGACACACTCATAAAAGCTTCTAAAAAACACAAACAAACAATAAGCGTCTTTCCTTCAGGAATTCTTTTCTCATCTTCTTCGCTCCGTCCACGAACTTACTCCTACGTGTCATTTTGCAAGACAGTAACGCACTAGTCGTCCGAGCCTGCAACACCTGAGCATTGACATAGGCAGTTCAAGCCTTAATTCACAAGCAATCCTTTCCACCCCTAGTTAGGGGAACTACGGTGACTCTGATCCTCATTGTCCATATGAGGTACGTAGGCAGCGGGGTAGGGCCCGTTCGAGCATAATCTTTATTTTCCCTACATTTTTCCTTTTCATTTTTTTCCAATTCCCTTTTATTTTCTTTTTATCCAGTTCAGTTCCTTTTCTTTGCAGCAACTTTCATCCCTTCACCCTTTGAAACAGATTTCTTTGCAAGCGTGGATCCCGTCGGGTACGGCGGACGATCTGGGGTGCTAATACCTTCCCAGGTCGTAACCGACTCCCGAACTCAGTCTCTTTGGTTCGCAGGACCCGTGTCCTTCCTTTTCTTTTCTTCTGGTTTGTGCAACATTACCATTCCCGTTCCTTCGGGATAAAAATGCCTGGCTGGCGACTCTAACCTTTTCCGTGCCACTTTCGCGTTTGTACCAGGATGGAATTCTGGGGAGCGACACATGGTAATACGTCTGTGAATATGGTGGATGGTTGTCCTGGTTTATTCAAGATTTATGAGGTCCGCCATATCCGAAGGTCTTTGGTTGAGCTGCATGCTTTCTTAAGTGAATATCACGATATTGATCACGATTATGATGGATGTTGTATCTGCTCCGTGAACCCTCGTGGTTGCGTGATTGTTAAGAGAGACATTCAAAAGATGATGGATGATAAGTTGATTGAAGTGACAGCAAAAAGAGATGAGTATGAAAATGAAGTGAACGTTATTATGCCTTAGTTCAATATTCCTGAGAAGGTTGTTCCTGAAAAGGTGGTTATTTCTTTTGATAACCGCAAATATGTTGTTACTCCATTGGTGATCAATTTGCCTGGTCCAATACCATATGAGTCTGATAAAGTTGTTCCGTACCAGTATAATGCTACGATGATAGAAAATGGTAGGGAAGATCCTATTCCTTCTCCAAAGGCTGTGGTTAGCATTGCTGATGTGACAAAGGTCACTCGAAGTGGTAGAGTGTATGCTTCAGATCCTCCGAAGAGAGTTGAAGATACAAGTGCGAGTAAACAGATTATGGATGTTGTTGCCCGATCAGGCCAATTTGGTGATAGTGAAGATGAGGTGTTAAAATTGATAAAGAAAAGTGAGTACAAAGTTACTGAGCAGTTGTTGCATACTCCGTCAAAGATATCAGTTTTATCACTCTTGATGTGCTCTGAGGCTCATATGCAGTATTTGCAGAAGATTCTTGATCAAGCTTATGTTGACCATGATGTGATTGTTGATCAATTTGATAGTATTGTGGCTAATATCAGATCGTGCAACAATTTAAGTTTTTGTGATGATGATTTGCCTGAAGAAGGAAGGAATCATAACTTGGCTCTCCATATTTCAGTGAATTGTCAGGAAGATGTTATGTCTAAGATGCTAGTTGATACTGGATCTTCTCTGAACGTGATGTCGAAGTCGATTTTGTCAAAGCTTGTGTACCAAGGTGCTCCCATGAGGCATAGTGGGATTATTGTCAAAGCTTTTGACAGATCGAAGAAGACAATGATTGGTGAAGTGGATCTTCCTATTCTTATTGGACCATTTATATTCCAAATTACTTTTCAAGTAATGGATATATGTCCCGCTTACAGTTGTCTCCTCGAAAGACCCTGGATTCATGAGGCAGGAGCTGTGACATCTACTCTTCATCAGAAGCTGAAATTTGTGAAAGAGGGGAAATTAGTGAGTATTGGCGGTGAAAGGGCGATGCTTGTGAGAAATTTGTCATCTTTCTCTTATATTGATGCTGAAGAAGAAGTGGGAACTTCATTTCAAGCTCTTTCTGTTGTTGATAATGTTGCTAAGAAGAATGTCATGCCTATGTCTTCTTTAAAGGATGCTCTACGTATGCTTGAAAATGGTCAATCTGACGGTTGGGGACGAGTTATTGATGCTGTCAACAACAAGGAAGGATTTGGTATCGGCTTTGCACCAGGTGTGGTTCTCAATGACCCGAAGACTATTCAGGAAGGATTCCAAAGTGCTGGGTTTATCAACGATCATTCCGCTGCTGCCATCATTGAAGATGATGAAGATGAATAAATGCCTAACTATGTTACGCACGGAAAGATTTGCAAGAATTGGATTGCTGTTGATGTTCCTTTTATTGTTCATGCTTCAAAGTAATTTGTTTTATTTTCTTTCAAAAAAACCTTTCACTCTGCCCAAGGTGAAAGTGATGTTTGTCGGGTTTTGTTTCAAATTTTATCATCATCAATAAAATGCTATTTTGTTATTTCCATATGTGTTTTTCCTTTTTGCTTTATTCTGAAAAATGGTAACATAAAAAACCCAAAATAATAATAATTGTTTATCTGCATAATGTTTGCACTTTTGTTCATACTCTAAAATAAAAAATAAAATCATTGTGCATATTGGTTGATAAACCCATTGAAAACAATGATCCTATGCCCACTCCCAAGTTTGAATTCCCTGTGTTTGAAGCTGAGGAAGAGGATGTTGAAAAGATTCCTGATGATATTTCTTGGTTGCTTGAGCACGAGGAGAAGGTTATTCAGCCTCATGGAGAGTCTATAGAGATGGTCAACTTGGGTTCTGAAGATGATAAGAAAGAAGTCAAAGTTGGAGCATTGCTTGGTCCTAATGTTAAGAAGAGGATTGTGTAGATGTTTAGAATTGGCAGAATTTTTGACCAACAAGAAATATTGAATTCAGTTCAGAATGTCCTATCAGATGTTGGGACATTAGCAAACAGAGTATAAGAACTTATTTCAGGATGTCACACCAGATGTTGGGACATTGTGTAAATGATTTAAGTTCAGTTTTTCAGGATGTCCCAACAGATGTTGAGACATCTCAAACCTGCTACCAGAATTAATTAATGACTAACTGATCTGAGATATTTAAGGAGAGTTATCTGGAATTAATTATGGATGGATAAAAACAGAACAAGGCACATCTGTAGGGAGTTTTATTATGAGGATTCAGATTAATCAGAAGAACTAAATCACCTAGAATCTAGGAAGTAACAAACCCTAATTCAAGGTGGAAGCTGCATGTGTTTTAGGACTGGATTAACCTACAGAAAGCCCAAATTACAAACACCTATTTAATCAACAGAAACTCACAGAATTGAGTACGAATTTAAGAAGACCAAATAGAGTGTTCTATGTTTTAAATAGCAGGTTGTTTTATTGTACCACTTAATGAGCTTTTAAGCATAAGTGAATTTGTGACTTGATTGAAACTGTGAAGTAAGATCAAGCTGTATTGTTTGAAGAATGTCTTCAATTTTATTAAACTTGTAAACAAGATCACTGTGTGATTGAGGGGGAGTGAGTTGGTACTCATATCTAAGTTGTGTCTTAGGTAGAAATTGCATTGGGTAGATATTAAGTGAAAGATTAAACTGGGTTGTTTAAGTCTAGAATTAATATTACTTATAGTGGATTTCCTCCTGGCTTGGTAGCCTCCAGATGTAAGTGTGGTTATACACTGAACTGGGTTAACAAACTACTGTGTTGTTTAATTTTCTTGCACTTTAAGTTTTTGGTTAAGTCTGTCAAGTGTTGGAACATCTCATAGGACATCTCATACCTGATCACAGAATTTCAATTGGCATCAGAGCAGGCACCCTGCCTGTTTATACTGGGTGAGATCTAGGGAATACAAATTCTGGAAACATGGACAGAGATATAGGATCAGTAAATAGACCACTTATACTGGATGGATCTAATTATGACTACTAGAAGCCAAGAATGATTGCATTCTTAAGATCACTTGACAACAGGGCCTGGAGAGCTGTCAACACTGGATGGGAACATCCTGTCCAAGACACCAAAGATGGATCAAAAGTGTTGAAACCTGAAGAAGAATGGAGTAAGGAGGAAGAAGATTCAGCACTAGGCAACTCCAAGGCCTTAAATGCTTTATTCAATGGCATTGATAGAAACATCTTTAGACTTGTGCATCACTGTGAGCTGGCCAAAGATGTTTGGGACACTCTCAAAACAACTCATGAAGGAACATCAAAGGTAAAAATGTCAAGACTTCAACTTCTCACCACCAAGTTTGAAAACTTGAGAATGAAGGAAGATGAGTCAATTCATGAATTCTACATGAACATCTTAGATATAGCCAATACTTCTAGAGCCTTGGGAGAAAAGATGACTGATGAAAAGCTTGTAAGAAAGATTCTCAGATCTTTGCCAAAAAGATTTGACATGAAAGTCACAGCAATAGAAGAAGCTCAAGACATATGCACAATGAAAGTTGAAGAGCTCATTGGTTCCCTTCAAACATTTGAGATGGGAATGAATGACACAAATGTAAAGAAGAACAAAAGCATAGCCTTGGTGACAAATACTGATGAAGAAGAAGATGATAAATCAGAAACTGGTGAAAGCTTATCAGACAACATTGCTATGCTTGGAAGACAATTCAAAAAGATTCTCAGAGGAATGGAAGGCAAATCCAAACCCAGTGGAAGATACACAAACTCTTCTGAGAACAAAAGATCTTATGATGCTAACAGAAGGTCAAATTATGATGAAAAGACCAGTCAAGAAAAAGGAATTAAATGCCATGGATGTGAAGGATATGGACACATCAGGAATGAACGTCCTACCTACTTAAAAAGGCAAAAGAAAGGACTCTCTGTAACCTGGTCTGATGAAGACTCAGGAGGTGATTCAGAAGAAGAATCAGCTAAGCATATCACTGCTCTAGCTGGATTATGTGAATCTGAAAGTGAATCCTGTGATGGGGAGCTTACTTTTGAAGAACTTGAGCAAGCATTCAAAGATCTATACAAAAGAAGCACTGAAATATGCAGTGAGGTTATAAAGCTAAAGAAGCAGAATGAGGCACTAGAAGATGAAAAAGCAAGTGATCAAGAGATCATTGACACCTTGAAAAGTGAAGTAAGCCTTCTCAACTCCAAGTTGGAACACATGTCCAAATCTGTTAGAATGCTGAACAGCAGCTCAAGTACATTGGATGTTATTCTCAACAACAATAAGCATTCAGGGGATAAAAGTGGACTGGGATTTAACAGAGTTCATAAAGATGAAGCTAGCTCTAGCAAAACTACTTCAAAGTCCATACAGTCAAACAAGATGTCCCAACAGATGCTTCAACATCAGGAAAAGAACACAAAGTCAAACATAATGTTCCAACAGATGTCTCAACATTCTGAAAAGAACAAAATGAAGAAGAAGTATCAAAGATGGAGATGTCATCATTGTGGAAGATTTGGACATATCAAACCTCATTGCTATAAGCTGCATGGATATCCAAATCAGATGTATCAGCAACCTTCTAAGCAGAAAATAGAAGTTACCAAGAAAGTGCTACATAGACATCAAAGAAATCAGCAACCTCCTAAGCAGAAGACAGAGGTCATCAAGAAGGTATGGAGACCAAAAGCTAGCATTCAGGGTGATCAAAGCTACATACCCAAGAACAAGATCAACAATCAATCTTGGAGATCTACTGATGAACAATACACAGGGCAGAGGCATCAAAAGAAATCTCAACTCAAATGGTCAAAGAAAAGTGTTGCATATATAGCACATACATCACTAAGAGTATCAGCTAAAGAAGACTGGTACTTTGACAGTGGATGTTCAAGACACATAACTGGATTGAAGAATCTGTTAGTAGACTTAAAGTCACATTCATCCAGATATGTAACCTTTGGAGATGGAGCTAAAGAAGAAATCAAGGGAGTTGGGACCTTGGACTGTCAAGATGTTCCAAGACTAGATGATGTGCTGCTAGTTAAAGGTTTAACTGCTAACCTGATCAGCATAAGTCAATTATGTGATCAAGGGTACAGTGTAAACTTTACCAAAACTGAATGCATAGTGACTAACAAAGAACAAGAGGTTATCATGAGAGGAGCCAGATCTAAAGACAACTGTTACATGTGAGAATCTCAAGACTTCAGTCTCACTTCAACTTGCTCTTTAGCTAAAGAAGAAGAAGTGAAACTATGGCACCAAAGACTAGGTCATCTTCATTTCAGAGGCATAAAGAAGATAATATCTATGGATGCTGTAAGAGGTATTCCTAAACTGAAGATTGATGATGGCAAAATATGTGGTGATTGTCAAATAGGCAAGCAAACCAAGATGTCCCATCCAAAGCTCCAACATCTGACAACTTCCAAAGTTTTGGAACTATTGCATATGGATCTTATGGGACCTATGCAGGTTGAGAGCCTTGGTGGCAAGAGGTATGCCTATGTGGTGGTTGATGACTTTTCAAGGTATACATGGATAAATTTCATCAAAGAAAAGTCTGATGTATTTGATGTATTCAAAGACTTATGCCAAAGAATACAAAGGGAAAAAGCCAACTGTGTGATCAGAATAAGAAGTGATCATGGAAAAGAATTTGAGAACCAAAAGTTCTTAGATTTCTGTTCTTCAGAAGGAATCAATCATGAATATTCTTCACCAATCACTCCTCAACAGAATGGGATTGTTGAGAGGAAGAATAGAACTATTCAAGAATCAGCAAGAGCTATGATCCATGCTAAAAAGTTACCTTTGTACTTCTGGGCTGAAGCTAAGAACACAGCTTGTTACATCCACAACAGAGTTACTCTAAGGAAAGGAACTTTGTCCACAATCTATGAAGTCTGGAAGGGCAGAAAACCCACAGTTAAGTACTTCCATGTGTTTGGAAGTAACTGTTATATTCTGGCAGATAGGGAGCAAAGAAGAAAAATGGATCCTAAAAGTGATGAAGGGATTTTTCTTGGATACTCTATAAACAGCAAAGCATATAGAGTATTTAATTTTAGAACCAAGGTTATCATGGAGTCCATAAATGTGATAATTGATGATGCTCCTACAGATGTCCCAGAAGATGTTGGAACATCTGCTGATATCAAGATTGAAGCTGAAGAAAAGAGTGATCATTATGACTTCACTCAAACTGATGCAAAGACAGAACAATCCAGCAAACCTCCCTCCATCAGAATACAGAAGGATCATCCCAAAGATTTGATAATTGGTGATCCCAACAGAGGTGTAAGCACTAGATCAAGAGAGGTGATTTCAGGTTCCTGTTTTGTTTCTAAAATAGAACCTAAAAACATCAAGGAAGCTCTTACTGATGAATACTGGATTTGTGCTATGCAAGAGGAATTAGGTCAATTCACAAGGAATGAAGTGTGGAACCTTGTTCCTAGACCTGATAACATAAATGTGATTGGAACAAAATGGGTGTATAAGAACAAGTCAAATGAACAAGGAGTTGTTACAAAGAACAAAGCTAGACTTGTAGCTCAAGGATACACACAAATTGAAGGAGTAGACTTTGATGAAACCCTTGCACCAGTAGCAAGGCTTGAATCAATCAGACTACTTTTGGGAATTGCTTGTATCTTAAAGTTCAAGCTATTTCAAATGGATGTGAAAAGTGCCTTTTTAAATGGTTATCTTAATGAAGAGGTATATGTAGAACAGCCTAAAGGATTTGTTGATCCAAGCTGTCCAAATCATGTATACAAACTAAAGAAGGCTCTTTATGGTCTGAAGCAAGCTCCAAGAGCATGGTATGAAAGGATGACTACTTTTCTTATCAAGCAAGGTTACAGGAAAGGAGGAATTGACAAAACCTTGTTTGTTAAAGATGAAGAAGGAAATGTCATGATTGCTCAAATATATGTAGATGACATTGTCTTTGGTGGGATGTCTGACAGGATGGTCAAACATTTTGTCAACCAAATGGAATCTGAATTTGAATTGAGCCTAGTAGGAGAATTAACCTACTTTCTTGGACTACAAATAAAACAAATGGAGGAATCCATGTTCATTTCCCAAAGCAAGTATGCTAAGAACATAGTCAAGAAATTTGGAATGGACAGTGCTACTCATAAGAGAACTCCTACCCCCACACATTTAAAGCTGACTAAAGATGAAAAGGGTGAGAATGTAGATCAAAGCATGTACAGAAGCATGATTGGGAGCTTGTTGTATCTAACTGCTAGCAGACCAGACATAGCATTTTCAGTAGGTGTATGTGCAAGATATCAAGCTGATCCAAAAGTCAGTCATCTTAATCAAGTCAAGAGAATTCTGAAATATGTTAATGGTACTTGTGACTATGGCATAATGTACTTTCATGGATGCAAACCAATTCTCACTGGCTTTTGTGATGCTGATTGGGCTGGAAGTGCTGATGACAGAAAAAGCACTTCAGGAGGATGCTTCTTTCTAGGAAACAATTTGATTTCTTGGTTCAGTAAGAAACAAAATTGTGTATCCTTATATACTGCTGAAGCTGAATATATAGCAGCTGGAAGCAGTTGTTCTTAGTTGGTTTGGATGAAGCAAATGCTCACTGAGTACAATGTCCCACAAGATGTCATGACATTGTACTGTGATAACTTAAGTGCTATCAACATATCAAAGAATCCTATCCAACATAGCAGGACCAAGCATATTGATATCAGACATCATTTCATCAGAGATCTTGTAGAAGAAAAAGTGATTTCATTGGAACATGTAGCTACAAATCTGCAGTTGGCTGATATCTTTACCAAAGCATTGGATGCTACTCAATTTGAGAACTTAAGGGGCAAATTGGGAATCTGCTTATGTGAGATTTAGAAGTTATGGAGATGTGCCAACATGTCATATGACATTGTGTGGCATAAGCACCAGATGGCAACACCAGTCTGGTCAAGGACCTTGAGTATTCCTCTCCTAAAAAGTCTCAAAGTAACGACTACTTTTATTATATCAGCTTGCTTCCAGCTATCCATATTCTCATCATACTCTCAAAAACGACTTACATTCTCTAACTGTTCTTCAGAAATCATCAACCCTAGAACTCTTCATCCACCTTCTTTGAAAATGTCTCAAAACCCTAACATTCCTGAAGAAATTCTCAACAAGGAAGATGTGGTTCATGCAACCCCCATTTCTGTGGTACCCATGGAGTCAACCCCAATGGACGAAATCAGAGGAAGTGTTCCTCATGCTAAAAAGCCAAGAACTCCAAAAAGAACAAAAGATCAAGTTTGCAGCAAATCCAAAGGCATTCCTTCACCAGCAAACATGCCTCCAAAATCTTCTGAATATGTGGATGATTCCATTAAGGAGTTGGTAAACAGGATTCTTTCTGAACAAAGAGTGGTTAGTGGCATTTCTATCCCTTTGAGCACCATGCCAACTCCACAAGAAGATCAACAACCTCAGGCTGCAAAGGACACTCCTGCTCAACAGGATGTCCCAATAGATGTTGAAACATCTGAGGATCAACAAAAGGCCTCATCTGATGCTGCTGAGGACCAGAAAAAGGCCTCAAATGATAGTGATGAAGAAGAATCTAAGGATCAGACCAAGGCCTCAACTGAAGAGCATATCTCTGCTGATCAACCAGCTGAAGAGGAGACTGCTCAATCTCCTCCTGTTGTGAACCTAGAGCATGATTCTGATACAGAAATCATTGCTGCTGTAAGACCTAGCATAGCCAAAAGGCTCAGGACTAGGAAAGAAAAGATGCAAGCAGGACATGAAATTCCTGAGAAGAAGCAATCTACCCCAAAGAAGGACAAAGCTAAAGTTGTCTTTGGTCCTACCAAACAATGGAGCAAGGTGCAAACACAAAAGAGGAAAGCTGTCACTTCTCCAGATTCAGATGTTGAAGCAGATGTCCCAACATCTCCTCCAAAGAAGAAACCAGCACCCTCAAGGGCATCAACTGCTGTTCCTGAAGCTCCCTTGGACAACATCTCCTTTCATCATGTTTCAAGTGTGAACAGATGGAAGTTTGTCTATCAAAGAAGGGTAGCACTTGAAAGAGAGCTGAGCAGGAATGCACTTGAGTGCACTGAGTTAATTGATCTCATATCTGCTGCTGGTCTCTTCAAAACAGTCTCCAACCTCTCTCCCTGCTATGAGCTACTTGTCAAGGAATTCATAGTCAATCTTCAGGAAGATTGTGCCAATGGTAAGTCTGCTGAATTTAGAAAAGTCTTTGTTAGAGGCAGATGTGTAGAGTTCTCTCCTCAGATCATCAACCAATACCTTGGAAGAGAATCTGATGGTCCAAATGAGCTAGGGAAGACTGATAACCATGTCTGCAAGGTTATCACTGCTAACCAGGTCAAAGCTTGGCCAGTAAAAGGAAAGCTCTCAGTGAGCATGCTGACAAGGAAATATGCCATGCTGAACAGGATTGGTACAGCCAACTGGGTACCTACCAATCATACATCCTCAATCTCCACTGGCCTGGGCAGGTTTATTTATGCTGTGGGCACTCAAACTAAGCTGGATTATGGAGCCTACATCTTTGATCAGACTTTGAAGCATGCTAGCTCATCTGCAAAAAAGCTGCCAATTGCTTTCCCTTCCTTGCTGTGTGGAATAGTGCTGAGTCAGTACCCTGGGATCCTCACTGAGAAGGACACAGTTTGCAAAAGAGAAAGCCCTCTGGCCTTTCACTACAAGCTGTTCCTGAGTCATCATGCAGCAGATGTTGAAGCACCCTCTGGGACATCTGCAGGTCCTTCAAATGCAAAGTCTCCAATCTCCAAGGCTGCATTGATTGCTGAACTGAAGAGCACTTGCAAAGAACTTGAAGCAAGGAAGCAGAAGCTTGAGGAGATTATCCAAAGGATGGAGAGTGAAGGTGATCAGAAAGCTGCTTCTGATGAGGAAACTGAGGATGATGAAGAAACTGAATGTGAGGAGTCTGAGTGAATAATTGTATGTGAGGACAAATGTAATGACAGCTGCATTGTAATTAGTCTCTTTGGCCCCAAAATTTGTGTCTAACAAGGGGGAGAACAACAACAACAACAATGTCTGATGCTGTTTAGCTATGAATGAAAAACTTCTGCTTGTTTCTGAACTGAATCAGTGTGTTTTAATAAATATTTCTGTTGCAACAAGACTAGATACATGTATGTTTGAGGGGGAGTAATCTCAAATATGATTCAACAGAAAAGTAATGCTATGCTCTGATAAAAGAACTTCTGTTGCACTCTGAAAAATCAGAAAAGAATGTTAGCCAAAAATTAGCCAAAGGGGGAGTTTGTAGATGTTTAGAATTGGCAGAATTTTTGACCAACAAGAAATATTGAATTCAGTTCAGAATGTCCTATCAGATGTTGGGACATTAGCAAACAGAGTATAAGAACTTATTTCAGGATGTCACACCAGATGTTGGGACTTTGTGTAAATGATTTAAGTTCAGTTTTTCAGGATGTCCCAACAGATGTTGAGACATCTCAAACCTGCTACCAGAATTAATTAATGACTAACTGATCTGAGATATTTAAGGAGAGTTATCTGGAATTAATTATGGATGGATAAAAACAGAACAAGGCGCATCTGTAGGGAGTTTTATTATGAGGATTCAGATTAATCAGAAGAACTAAATCACCTAGAATCTAGGAAGTAACAAACCCTAATTCAAGGTGGAAGCTGCATGTGTTTTAGGACTGGATTAACCTACAGAAAGCCCAAATTACAAACACCTATTTAATCAACAGAAACTCACAGAATTGAGTACGAATTTAAGAAGACCAAATAGAGTGTTCTATGTTTTAAATAGCAGGTTGTTTTATTGTACCACTTAATGAGCTTTTAAGCATAAGTGCATTTGTGACTTGATTGAAACTGTGAAGTAAGATCAAGCTGTATTGTTTGAAGAATGTCTTCAATTTTATTAAACTTGTAAACAAGATCACTGTGTGATTGAGGGGGAGTGAGTTGGTACTCATATCTAAGTTGTGTCTTAGGTAGAAATTGCATTGGGTAGATATTAAGTGAAAGATTAAACTGGGTTGTTTAAGTCTAGAATTAATATTACTTATAGTGGATTTCCTCCTGGCTTGGTAGCCTCCAGATGTAAGTGTGGTTATACACTGAACTTGGTTAACAAACTACTGTGTTGTTTAATTTTCTAGCACTTTAAGTTTTTGGTTAAATCTGTCAAGTGTTGGAACATCTCATAGGACATCTCATACCTGATCACAGAATTTCAGATTGTAGAGCTTCTTAGAGAGTATGTTGATGTATTTGCTTGGTCTTATCAAGACATGCCAGGTCTTGATACTGATATTGTGGAGCATAGATTGCTGTTGAAGCCTGAATGTCCACCTGTAAAGCAAAAGTTGAGAAGAACTCATCCTGATATGGCAGTAAAGATCAAAGAGGAAATTCAAAAGCAGATTGATGCAGGTTTTCTTGTGACATCAAATTATCCTCAATGGGTGGCCAATATTGTGCTTGTTCCAAAGAAAGACGGAAAAGTCCGAATGTGCGTTGATTACAGAGATTTGAACAAAGCTAGTCCAAAAGATGATTTTCCACTGCCACACATTGATATGTTGGTAGATAATACAACTAAGTTTGATGTGTTCTCTTTTATAGACGGATTTTCCGGTTATAATCAAATAAAGATGGCACCCGAGGACATGGAAAAAACCACATTTATTACACCATGGGGAACATTCTGCTACAAAGTGATGCCCTTTATATTGAAGAATGCTAGTGCGACATACCAAAGAGCTATGACCACACTTTTCCATGATATGATGCACAAAGAAATTGAGGTATATGTTGATGATATGATCGCTAAGTCGAGGACTGAGGAGGATCATGTTGAACATTTGCTGAAGTTGTTTCAGAGGTTAAGGAAGTTTAAGCTTCATTTGAATATGAACAAGTGCACCTTTGGTGTACGTTCTGGAAAGTTATTAGGTTTCATTGTCAGCCAAAGAGGCATTGAAGTTGATCCTGATAAAGTGAAAGCTATTTAGGAAATGCCTGCTCCAAGAACTGAAAAGCAAGTAAGAGGATTCTTGGGCCGTTTGAATTATATTTCAAGGTTTATCTCTCACATGACTTCCACATGTGCTCCGATCTTCAAGTTACTTCGAAAAGACAACGGTTGTGTCTGGATAGATTATTGTCAGAAGGTGTTTGAAAGTATCAAAGAATATCTGCTTGAACCTCCTATTTTGTCTCCTCCGGTGGAAGGTAGACCGTTGATCATGTACTTGACTGTGTTGGAAGATTCCATGGGTTGTGTGCTTGGTCAGCGAGATGAATCTGGAAGAAAAGAATATGCAATTTACTACTTGAGTAAGAAGTTCACTAATTGTGAGTTTCGGTACTCCATGCTTGAAAAAACCTGTTGTGCCTTAGCTTGGGCTGCAAAGCGTCTTCGCCAGTATATGCTGAATCATACAACTTGGTTGATCTCTAAAATGGATCCGATCAAGTATATATTTGAAAAGCCTGCTTTGACTGGGAGGATTGCTCGTTGGAAAATGTTATTGTCAGAATATGATATCGAGTACCGAGCTCAAAAAGCTATAAAAGGTAGTATCTTGGCTGACCATTTGGCACATCAACCGATTGAGGATTACCAGCCTATCAAGTTTGATTTTCCAGACGAGGATGTGATGTACTTGAAAATGAAAGATTGTGATGAACCTTTGATTGAGGAAGGGCCGAAGTCTGGATCTCAATGGGGTTTAGTTTTTGATGGTGCTGTGAATGCACGCGGAAGAGGATTTGGGACAATGATCATTACTCCCCATGGTTCAAATATTCCTTTTGCTGCGAGGTTGACTTTTCCTTGTACCAATAATGAAGCTGAGTATGAAGCCTGTATTATGGGTCTTGAGGAAGCTATTGAGCTGAGGATTAAGCATCTTGATGTGTATGGAGATTATGCCTTGGTAATCAATCAGATCCAGGGTAAGTGGGTAACTCATCAACCCCACTTGATCCCTTATAGAGATTATGCCAGGAAGATATCAACTTTCTTCACTAAAGTTGAGTTTCATTATGTGCCTCGTGATGAGAATCAGATGGTAGATGCTTTAGCAACTATAGCTTCTATGATAAAGGTGCACTAGTGGAATGATGTTCCCATGATCAGAGTGATGCGACTTGAAAGACCAGCTCATGTGTTTGCAGTTGAAGAGGTCCATGATGACAAGTCTTGGTATCATGATATTAAATGTTTCCTCCGGAGTCAGGAATACCCACTTGGAGCATCCGATAAAGATAAGAGGACTTTGAGAAGATTGGCAGGCAATTTCTTCCTGAATGGAAATGTGCTTTATAAGAGGAATTTTGACATGGTCTTGCTCAAATGCGTGGATAGACATGAAGCAGACATGTTAATGAAAGAAATTCATGAAGGATCTTTTGGCACTCATGCTAATGGGCATGCAATGGCTAAAAAGATGTTGAGAGCAGGTTACTATTGGCTGACAATGGAATCTGATTGTTGCAAGTATGTGAAAAAGTGTCATAAGTGCCAAGTGTATGCTGATAAGATTCATGTGCCACCAACTCACCTCAATGTGATTTCTTCCCCGTGGCCTTTCTCTATGTGGGGAATTGATATGATTGGTATGATTGAACCCAAGGCTTCGAATGGACATCGTTTTATTCTTGTGGAAATTGACTACTTCACCAAGTGGGTGGAAGCAACATCATATGTTAATGTGACCAAGCAAGTTGTGGTTCGGTTTATCAAGAATAACATTATCTGCAGATATGGTGTTCCGAATAGAATCATTATTGATAATGGTTCGAACTTGAATAATAAGATGATGAAATATCTTTGTGAAGAATTCAAGATTCAACACCATAATTCTTCTCCTTATAGACCAAAGATGAATGGGGTTGTTGAAGCTGCGAATAAGAACATTAAGAAGATCATTCAGAAGATGGTTGTGGCATACCAGGACTGGCATGCGATGCTCCCTTTTGCTTTGCATGGGTATCGTACATCTGTCCGCACTTCAACAGGGGCAACCCCTTTCTCACTTGTTTATGGTACAGAAGTAGTGCTCCCCGTCGAGGTTGAGATCCCATCAATGAGAGTTCTGGTGGAAGCCAAGTTGACTGAGGCTGAATGGTGTCAGAGTAGATTTGATCAGTTGAATTTGATTGAGGAAAAGAGAATAACAGCTTTGTGTCATGGTCGGTTGTACCAGCAAAGAATGAAGAAAGCTTTTGACAAGAAGGTCAAACCTCGTGTATTCAGAGATGGGAACCTCGTGCTAAAAAAGATTCAGTCTTTCATTAAAGATGCTCGGGGCAAGTGGACTCCGAACTATGATGGCCCATATGTTGTCAAGAAAGCCTTCTCTGGCGGTTCATTAATTCTTGCAACTATGGATGGTGAGGAGATCACTCGCCCTGTGAATGCGGATGCAGTCAAGAAATACTTTGCCTAAAAAATAAAAGAACAGCTCGCTAAGTTGAAAACCCGAAAGGGCGGCTTAGGCAAAAAAGAGCGTCTCGGTGGATTGAAAACCCGAAAGGGCGGTCTAGGCAAAAATTAGAGACATAAACAGAAATAATTATCCTGGTAGATTGAAAACCCTAAAGGGCAATCTGGGCAAAAGTTAGGGATCATGGCAAGTAACTGCGTCGACAGACTGGATCACTTGAAACAACCGAGGATTTCAGATTCTATCCCTCAGAAGAATTTTCCATCAAAGATTCTTATTCACTCATCCTTGACTGAAGTTTCGGACACAGTGGAGATCAAAGTTGATAGGGAGAATAGTGATCATTGTATTTCAATGTAACCCTTTTCCATGTATTTACCATTTTTCAAACTTGTAAATATCCATGGAGTCATGCCATTTGCTGACTACCATTCTATCAATGAATTTGAGCTTTTATCCAATTGTTTACAACTCTTTATATTGTTTTTGTTTACAAAATTTCAATTTATTGTTGATGATGATTTTTGAAACAAATTTAATAAATTTAATCTTTGAAGATGATAAAAACATTTTTCTTTTGATATATGAACAAAGAAAGGATATTAATAGTGACTCCAAGGTTGGTAAAGTTTGGATGTGTCTAACTTGTCTCTCCCAAAGTAGGGTTTGATTCGGTTGTATCCATATGAAATTCCTGAATAGTCATGGCAGGATGATATTAATGATATTTTGTTCCCCAACAATAAGTATGAACGGGGATTGTATGATTGTTCTTAGTTTGAATTCCAATGATTTCTCCAGAAGAATTGTTGGAAGAAACGTTCTTAAGAATCCCTAGCTGAGTTTTGATCTCCTCCTCAGCAAGTTGTCTTTAATTTGAGAAGCATTGGGAATCCTTAGCCGAGTTCTTGTTCCTCAGCTTGAGTTGATTGCATCCCTAAGCATAAGTATTGATATAGCAGTCAGTTTAGAGGTTTTCTTTCACCCGATGGTGGGTATTGATTTAAAATCCCTCGTAACTGTGTTTTGTCTATGATGTTAACTTCTGATATCCCCATGTGGGTCAGCAATTCCAGAATTTTTAGTGATGAATGATCTCCATAGATTTTTCCCACAGATTCCCAGTAGGTCTGCATGTGTTAGTAGTCAGCAGGTTCCTATGTGATCTTTAGCAGGCCTTACACCCTATCCCCAAGTGGAGCAGGAGTGGTATGACAGTTATTCCTCACAAATTTTGATTTTATCAAGAATTCTTCTATCCCTAGAGGGGATTATGGAAACTTTTCCCCATCCTCGGCAGATTATTACCTTTCCTCAGTAGGGTGATATCCCTATGAAGAGTGAATGTTTGATGAACCAGTAGATTATGCTTTATTTGCATCACTGGTAGATCTTCATCTTGTTTCCTCAAATAGAGTTATGAAGATATTTGTTCCCATCAGTGTTTAGCAGGGACATTTCCCTCTTTCCCTAAAGAATGGAAGATTTTGTTTCTGTGGGTGTTTCTTGAAGATTGCTTTGTGGATTGGATCCCTAGCAGTTTTTTTTCCTAGTCTGAATTTTGCCTTGTAGTAGGATTTAATTCCTTTGATGGATTTTGATTTTCCCCTGCAGGATTTCAAATCAAATCTTCGGCATGGTCCCCAGCCTTGCTGTCCTGATTAGTCGAGTATCCGGTTGTTGTTGTGTTTATGTCACCCGTTGCTTATCTTTGTGTCTGTTTTGTCAGCATATTCATACGCATGAGCATAGCATCTTTTGCTTGCATTCTTGCATTTATCTTTGTTCCCCGCTCTCTGGTGTGATCTTTCCCCACGGAGTGTGTGTGTGGTTTTCCTCTCAAGTTTAGAGTGTCAACCCTTAAGCAGATAGTGTTTATCCTTTCTATTTCCCCACTGAGTTTGCTTCTCGTGGATGATTTTGATTCAGTTTCTTCCATAGTTTATTATCTGGATAGAAATTCCCTAGTTGAGATATTCCTCCTCGGGATGAGTTTTGTTTGACCGTTTCTCTCCAATTTGTTCTTGGATTGAATTTTGGTCCCCTTTGTGAGTAATGTTTTCTTTGGAATTAAGCTATCATTGTTTGATAGTGGGCAATATTTTTCTCCAGCTTGAGTATATTACTTTGGAATTAAGCTATCAGTTATTCGATAGTAGGTAATATTACCAGATTAATCAAGCTCTTTTGCTTGTACTCCTACCCAGTAAATTCGGTAGTCGAGATTTCTTCTTCCTACCCAGTAAAAAGGTAATAGAAGTTGTTCCCCTTTGATTGTGATCCTACCCAGTAAACCCGGTAGTTGAAGTTTTTCTACCCAGTAAAAAGGTAGAGGAAGTTATCCTTCTTTGTTTTGCTCATATCCAGTAAATCGATAGTTGAGTCCCTTGTTTTCCTACCCAGTAAACCGGTAGTTATTAATTGTATTCCAACTCAGTAATCCTCCATTTTTGGACTCGAATACTTTGTTTGGTTGATATTCCCCGGCAGAGCGTTTGCTCTTCCTCATTGACCTGTTACTTTGATTATATCATATCTTTTCTCCATGTGGAGTCGGTTATCCAGTTATTTATTTTCCCGGTAACTCTTTTGGGGTGTCTGTTGTTTTCCCCGGCAGTTTTTTTCTTCTATGTCCCCAAGTTGTTGCTTTCCTCTGGTGGTCATGTTTTCCCCATATAGATCTTGGGTTTGCATATCATCTCATATTCATATCATATCTTGGTCTCTTAGGAAAAAAATGGGGTTTTCTGTATTTAAGTCTCTCCCATCTTGTAGAGACGAAGATGTCAATCTTCATATCTCCAGATTGAAGAAATTTAAATAGGGGCAGCTGTTGCACCCTAATTTTTGCCCTAAGCTCTCTTCACATTTCATCTGCATCTCGCATACAAACAAGATTGCACTGGTTCCACGATTCTTCTCGGGTTAGGTTTATGCCTCGCAGGGGATCACCGTTGTCTTTAATTACTTTATTTGTTTATGTTTACTAACCATTAATCATTAAAAAATATATATATTTTGTTTTCTTTTGCTAACTTTATTTTTTCAGGAAGAGGAACCATTGAAGATACCAAAAATAGCAGTCCTGCAGCTCGAACGAAATTTCACAGAAAAAAAAGTCAAAGTTGATCCGCAAATAATTCAAATTTTTATCTGATCAAGGATTTCCCAAGTTAATTGATTCATTCAAAGGATATCCAAGGTTCATGTGTTCATTTCTTCGACGCATAAAAAGAATCAGGCCGAAACAACCAAGCAACCATGTTTGAATAAAAAATTCAAATTTCAGCTTGGTTAACCGGTTAACCATATACGTTAACCGGTTAACCAGTGCGAAATTTGAATATTTTATTCAAATTCATCACCATTTGATCATTGATTTAATTGGAATATTCTAGATCCATTGGTTTATGATTTCTCTACATCACTTTGATCATTTCCTACCATAAACCCTCACTAATCACCACTCTTTTCCATTTCCCACCAAATTTTCAATTACCAAACCTAAATTCAAATTACCAAAGCAAGCTCCATTCCACCAAATTTCCATACCTAAGGCCTTTAAATAGGATAACAATTTCATTCATTTGGACAAGCTTTAGAGAGCCAAATTCACCTTGCAAAAATTTCTACAAGCTTTTGATAGCCACAAAACCTCTTGCAAATTACTTCCCCAACACCAAAATTCTCAAAAGCTCACTTTCTTTCTTTTTGAAGTTATCAATTTCACATTGAATTATTGATTAACTTGAGTTAAACCTTCATCCTTTCAATCTCTTGTTCATCAATTGCAGTAGATCTAGCTTGATTTGGTTCAATTTGAAGAAGTGACTTTGGTAATTCTTCTCCTTCCACAAACCCATATTCACCATCAACCATTCAAGATGTAGATCTTTGGTTCCTTTGATTCTAGATCCATTGGATCTTTATTTGTTGTTTGATTGCAGGGATTCCACTGTATTTTGGTTTTAAAATTCGTGCAAATTTAGATCATGATCAATAAACATTTTGAGAGAATTTTGAAAATGGATCAATGCTGATTTTCTGCATTTTTTCTGCTGTTGCTTCAGCGTTAACCGGTTAACCATATGCGTTAACCGGTTAATGCAAGTCAGATTTGAATTCTTGGCTTGTTTCAAGCCCTTTTCGGTTCCTCTTCTTTCTCCTTCTTCCTCCTTTTATTTTTTACCTTGAGAAGCATTTTTGGGAGAAATTTCTCTTTAACTTCAATGGACTTTGGGTGTTGATTAGAGTAGTTAATGTTCATTAATTCAAAACTACCTTTAAGTGGATTATTTAATCCATTTAAGGTACTTTGCATTAGTGATACATTTTCATGTTTGAATCCACCAAGATGAGTGATTTAACTTAAAGATGTAAGAGTACCATAAATGCAACTCAATTTGGTTTTCATCTTTAGTTTTGTGCGGTATCGCGTCCGGATAACGATTTACATATCGATTATCTCGCATGCATTAGCACTAACATTATGCACCTTAATTGGTGGTGTCCGGCCTCATTTGTAGGGTAATTACTTTGTAAATTACTCGGAGATTGCTTAACATAGACCTAAATGTGTCCCGACTTCAGAATAAAAATCTAATTGGGTACTTGCACTTTTGTGGATCGGATCTCTTGTTGATCGCGTAATCCTAAAGTGGTTAATCATATTGCATCAAGAGTCGAGACTTATGAATGTTTGATGCGTAGGTGCTTTGGGCTTCCCAATCGCCTTTCAAGTTTCATTGAATTTGATTCGGTTTTCCTTGATTAATCGCTATAGTGTAAGATGCTAAGCGGATCCGGTTGCCTTCGATTTTGGTCACTTTTCCTTCTTGGTTGTGGTTGATTAAGTTCACCATACCATTATTATGTAAATATTAGTATGCTATTATTACTATTAATATTTTAGATACTTGCATTTTTATTTCATTTGTTACAAACATTTAATTTCTTGCACTTTTATTGCCTTTATTCTATTTTTCTTTACTCATCCATATCATGTTTATTATTTGCTCTTATTATTGTTGATTGATTTTCTATTTGTCCATTTGGACACAAAAACATTAATAAAGGATTAAACCTCTAAAAAACTTGTGACTTTAATTTGTGGACTTTTGGTTACTATCCTTAGCATTTGGAGTGGAGATTTGGACTTAGATTCTTAGGACACCTCCTTTGCCTTGATCTTCGAAAAGTTGGATTTAGCCTTTATTTGGCCATTTGCTATCTTATAAGGATGGAATTCTTATGCTCATAATTTGGAATGTCATCAAGTTTGGTTAGATCTTTCTTCCCTTATCTCTTTATTTTCTTTTTTAGGATAGTCCCTTCATCTCCTTCCATTCTTCAATTTTCAAAACCTTCTCCCTTTTTCAAAGGATTCCTTCTCTTTAAATCATCACCTCTTTAATAATAAATAAAAAAAAACCTTGACTTTTGTCAAGTGGCTTTTACCTCTTTCTTTTCTCTTGAAAAATCAAGGAATCTAATCATGTTGACCTTAATTCAAAAATAAAAAGAACCAAACCCATTCAATTTGTTTTGTGCCTTTGTGCACTTTTTGTTTATTTTCTTTTAAAGAGTGCCGATTATGAGTCATTATTCTTTAGTCGGGTGCAAGTCTCTCAATCTCCATGGTTGTAGTTTGATGTAATTGAGTCTCTTGTCATTTGTGGGGGTTTAGTGGCATACTCGTCGATTTTATCCGAGTTGGCGCCCTCCCCATAATGATGTATGAGTCCATGCCTTCATTCTCATGGTAGATTTGTTTGGCTATCCACTTGAAAATGACAAATTCTCTTCACTTAATAAAATGAATCATAACTCACCCATTTCACTATTTGTACCACGAACTACGAGGTTTTGATCTCGCATTTCACTTTGTGGGTACGTAGGCATGAGACAATCGTCTCTTCAAACACAAAAATATTAAAAAATTATTCTTTTCTCATCCCTCTACTCACATGTTACAAACCATTTTCAAACCAAAATCGGTAAATTTTTCAAAGGGCTCCCGTGGAGTACCACAGACATTTTGAGTGCGTAAAACCTTCTCATTGTGTAACCTATCCCCTTACCTGTTTCTCTGTTGTGTTTCTTTAGCTTTTTTTCTTTTAGATTCATTAGGATTTATTCGCTCTTTTTTCCTTTTCCTCTTGGAATAAAATAAAAGCGCGGTGGCGACTTTGTTTACTTTGAGTTAAGTTAACCAATAGCTTACACTCATTTTTTTTACCGCTACAATGGGCCTTAAGGAAGCCATTGACCTCAGGATTAAGACATTAACTGTATTTGGAGATTCAGCTCTGGTAATCAATCAGACCAACGTAAAATGGTACACTCACCAAGAGCATTTGATTCCATACCGTGACTACACGAGGAGATTATTGACTTTCTTCACAACAGTCAAACTTGAGTATATCCCTCGAGAAGAAAATCAGTTCGCAGATGCTTTAGCTACCATTTCCTCCATGATCAAGGTTCAGACTGCCGATTATGTACCTCGGATCTCAGTATCCTGACTAGACCGACCAGCATACGTATTCTCCATGGACATTGCAAAAGATGACAAGCCGTGGTTCCATGACATCAAAAGCTTCTTAGAGGATCAGACATACCCACCCGGGGCATCATCCAATGATAAGAAGACATTGAGAAGACTGGCCGGTAGTTTCTTCCTTAATGCTAATGGTTCATTATACAAGCGAAACTTTGACATGGTTCTTCTCAGATGTGTTGATAAGAAAGAAGCAAACTTGCTGATGCACGAGGTGCATGAAGGATCCTTCGATACCCATGCTGGAGGACATGCAATGGCTAAAAAATTGTTAAGATCAGGTTACTACTGGATCACAATGGATGCAGACTGTTGTGCCTATGCCAGAAAGTGCCACAAATGCTAGATTTACGCAGATAAAGTGCATGTGCCTCCGAATCCTTTGAATGTAATGTCTTCACCTTGGCCTTTCGCCATGTGGGGCATTGATATGATTGGAAAGATTGAACTGGCTGCTTCAAATGGTCACCGATTCATCCTCGTAGCCATTGATTACTTCACCAAATGGGTTGAAGCAACTTCGTATGCAAATGTCGCCAGACAAGTGGTAGCTCGATTTCAGAAAAGGGATATCATCTGTCGATATGGAGTTCCCGAGCGAATCATTACTGATAATGGTTCCAATTTGAACAACAAAATGATGGCAGAATTGTGCCGGGACTTCAAAATCCAACATCACAACTCTTCTCCTTACAGGCCAAAGATGAATGGCGCTGTTGAGGCAGCTAACAAAAACATCAAGATGATTGTGCAAAAGATGGCGGTTACTTACAAAGACTGGCATGAGATGTTACCATTTGCCTTGCATGGGTATCGGACCTCGATCAGAACGTCTACTGGGGCAACACCTTACCAACTTGTGTATGTTATGGAGGCAGTCCTACCTGTTGAAGTTGAACTACCCTCCTTACGGGTACTGATGGATGTCAAGCTGAATGAAGCGGAATGGGTCCGTTCTCGGTACAACCAACTGAATCTGATCGAAGAAAAGAGATTAGCTGCAATATGTCATGGGCAGTTATATCAGAAAAGAATGAAGAAAGCCTTCGATCAAAAAGTCAGGCTTCGGGAATACCAAGTGGGAGATCTTGTGCTGAAAAGACTTATTCCTCCTCATACAGACCACAGGGGCAAGTGGACTCCAAATTATGATGGTCCATTCATAGTAAAGAAGGTTTTCTCTGGTGGAGCAATGATGCTCGCTACTATGGATGGTGAAGATTTCTTATCCCCTGTGAATTCAGATGCAGTTAAAAAATACTTCGCATAAAAAGACCCACTGGACATAAAAACAGAATGTAAGTCCAGGCAAAAATAGGGCATCCCGGCGAGTCAAAAGCAGAATGAAAGACTCGGGAAAAAATAAGGGAAAATTAAAAAATGTACACCCGCTGAGTTGAAAAGCCGCATTGGACAGCTCAAGCAAAAATGGGTATCCCGGTGGATTGAAAACCCGAAAGGTGGATTCACGCAAAATAAGGGAATAAGCGAACAACTACATTATGAATTCGTCTGTATCATTTACAACGCGGCAAGCTTCGAAAGAGTTAAAGCATCGATCAAAATCAACCTTCTTCGGAAAGCAAGGTGAGAAGAACGTCAAGGTCATATGGGTCATAGCAAGGAAAGCTCACCGGAAAATCATCAACATTGCCAGCACTTTTACTTTTCTCAATTTGTAAACAATCTCCTCATTCCAGGGGATTTGTTTCCTTGACTGTATTTGCCAATTCAGGGCACCCAGATTAATAAAATCAGAATTGTCAGTCACATCTCTTTTTGTACATTTTTGTTTCGTTTGCAAAATCTCCAATATCCATGATATAATATTCGCATAAAACAAATGAGCCATTCTTAATAAATGCTTGCAGGAAATAACCTTACTTTCGGGAATATCTAACTCCTATGACGGAATCCGGTAAGGGATACCTCGGGATACTTGTGCGTTTCTTTATCTTAACAAGATTATAGGTATACGCAACATGGGGAAAGCCAAGCACCACTTCCCTAGCATACTTCATCCAAGCAGTATCTGGAATGCTTTTCCTCAGGGGAGTTGTCAAAACCTCCTCGTCCCCAGCATTCTTCCTTCAAGCAGTATCTTGAATGCTTTTCCTCAGCGGAGTTGTCAAAACCTCCTCGTCCCCAGCATAAGTTTATTCAACAAGAGCATCCCCAGTCGGGATCCCCACAGATATCTCTAGGAAGATCGTTCAGTGATCTTTTCTCCCCCAAACAGAGTACCAGGTCTCTAAAAGAACTATCTCCACCGTAGAGTTCCAGCCTCTCCCAGAAGAGCAATACCTGAAATTCTCACACAACAAAGTGACGGAAGCCTCTTTCCCCCCAGCTGGGTTTCTCCTTACCGAATAGATCTATCAGTGATCTATTTCCCCAAGCGGAGTTACACCTCCTAATAGATCTACCAATGATCTCTTCCCCAGCTGGGATATCCCTCCAAGTAGATCAGCCAGAAATCTTCAGCGGGATCCGAATCCCAAATCATTTTCTCTTTTGCATAATCATAGCATTTGCATCATATTCACCAAATAAGCGTAGCATTCCGTCTAATACGGAGCATTACGGCAAAAATCAAACATTTTCATGATCACAAGCCAGGTTCAAGCCAGTCACCTGCAAATACCACCAACATTTTATCAGCAATGTAAAAAGCCAAAGCGTCCCCTTTGCACTCACCAACACAAATGCATGTTCATATATACCTTTTGACACTCGTCCGTGTCATACTATCCCCCTGTAGATATAAGCCACAAACATCCTCTTCGGTTACCGATACCTATATACTCTTCTGACACTCGTCCGTGTCACCTTTCCTCAGCACGGGTTCCCAAATACTTATTGCTAACCAAGTACTTGTTTATAATGAACTCCTTTCGACACTCGTCCGTGTCATCCTATCCCCGCAAGTCGCCGAAACACCTTTTTACACTCTCATATATAAATGATTGATCATGACTTATACGCTTTCTCTTCTGACACCCGTCTGTGTCACCTTTCCCCAGCAAGTTGAACACTCGTCCTTGGTTTGCTCATACTTCACAATACTTGTTCATACTTATTCAGATACTCGTTCGTATCTTGTATATACACTTATTCCCCACAGATTCGACACTTGTCAGTGTTCTTTGTTAACCAGTTGGTACTCGTCCGTATCATCATCTCTGAACACGCGTCAGCGTTTGTTTCTACCGATACTCGTCCGTATCATGGTCTTAAGGATGCTCGTCCGCGTCTTTAATCTATACACAACGTCAAAACACTTATACCTTTTATTTCTTAGGAGTAAGAACTCGTCCGTGTTTACTATTCCTCAGCAAGTCACCAACAAAGCAACTTTTCTTCTATCCGACATTCGTCCTATGTCATGATACTCTTGGCAGCCGTACCCTGCCAGGTGATCGTCCTTCACCTTTGGATGACCGTCCCTCATCCTTTCCCCCAGCGGAGTCTCTATTATTGGAACCCTTTTCTATCCGACATTCGTCCTATGTCGTGATATTTTAGCAGCCATCCCCTGCTAGGTGATCGTCCTTCACCATTTTGATGATCATCCTTCATCATTTTATCCGATGGCCGTCCCCATCGTTGATCTTGTTATCTGACATTCGTCCTATGTCATGATACAACCCCGAGAGCAGCCGTACCCTACTAGGTGATCGTCCTTCACCTCTTGATGATTGTCCTTCATCATGCTTATCTGATGGCCGTCCCCATCGGCGACTTTTTCTATCCGACATTCGTCCTATGTCGTGATAAAGAGCTGTCGTCCCCTGCTAAGTGATCGTCCTTCACCTTTGGTGACCGTCCCTCAACATTATTTCATTTTATTCTTTGAAACGATGGCCGTCCCCATCGTTGTTTACCTCACTTTGCAAACTTGATGGCCGTCCCCATCATTGTTTACTTTACTTTCCGAGCATGATGACTGTCCCCGTCATGATCTCTTTATTTCCCCAGCATGTCGGTCGTCCCCGTCATTGCTTTATCCCCAGCAGTCATCCTCTGCTCGATGGTTGTCCTCCATCGCCCGCGTTTGATAAATCATATTATACTTTCTTTTAAAATTTATATCCCTTTTTCTTCTTCTCCCCAGTGAGTGCAAATTTCGGACTGTCTTCGGTATTCAACCACAAGTTATCTTGTTCGTCTGTTAAGCCCGTCACTTACATCCTGCACAGCTAACTCATGTTTGAATAGGGGCAGCTGTAAACACCCCAAATTTTCCCTCACTAACTTCACACCATGTCTTGTGATCTTTCATGTTTGCATTAGCATAAGCATACCATCTCATATTGCATATTTGTTTCATCTGCACCATTCAAGTTCATCTGCATCTAAGGTTTGTGATCTGAGTAATCCAAGGATCCATCTGAGCCACTCTAAAGGTCTCCAATCATTCCAAGAGGGTCCATGTGTGTTCTATCATCATATTATATCCCTCAAAGATCAAGGAAGTCAAAAAATCACATGAACTTGGAAAGCATGGAAGCAGAGCTAGGGTTTCACTACACAGATGACCTGAAAAAAGGGTTTTGGTTTCAGAGGCCATAACTCCAAATATTTTGGTCATTCTTGTTTATAATAGTCTCAATATGTTATGAGGATCACATGTACCAAGTTTGATAAAGAAATTCATTGTGGAAGTCATCTGTTCATTAGGTAACTTCTTGAGCAAGTCAGAGCAAAATCAGGGCATCTGAGGCCCCCACCAATGGAACCCAAGGGGTATTTTCATAAAATTGAAGTTATATTATCTTTATTTGATCATTGAAGTGCTTGGAAGTTCACAAAATTGAAGAAATTTGAGCTAAACCAAAAGTTGCCAAAAATGGAAATGACTTGTAATGGAAACTTTCCATTTTGGGAAAGTTTTTCAACCTCCTCTTTCTCAACCAAAAATGCTTCAAATGAAAAATTGTTGGTCATGAAAGTTGTAGATTGGATCATTCCCTTTTCAAAAAGTACAAGAACATGTTCTAATTCATTATGGAACTCAAGTTATGGCCTTGCAAAATTGGGAAAAATCCTATAATTTTCACTTTCACACCAAAGAGGATTTTTTGCAATTTCACATACCAAGTCATTTTGTGACCTCTAATCACTCTCTAAGCATCATACAAACATAATACCCATACCTCAAGTACACAATTTGTTGACTTTTTGCAAAAGGACCCATACCAATCAGCTGCAGCCACAACCACTCTCTGGCCAATAGGGTTATGTTATGTGGACCAAAAGCAAGCCATAACACAACAAACACAAGCCTGAATCATCAGAGACACCAAGTTTCACAAAATCACCCTCAAGCTTCAAACTTTCGAAACTCTCTGTCCAACCACTCAAACCACAAACAAACTTCACCATTCAACTCACCATCATCATTAGAACATTTCCCAACCATCACCAAGCCCTAAAAGCTAGCCAAACACAAACACGATTTTTGACCAGCTGTGTTGCAACCTCTCAATCCAGCCATTTTAAACTCATTCCAAGCATTGCAACACCATCAAGGGGTCAAGTGAAGTGGATTTGCACAAGAGAAGAGGTCTGAAAGCTCCAAAAGTGAAAGCTCCAGCTCATGTATCCATCTTCAAACTTTTTCCAGAAGCATGATTTTAAGTTTCTAAATTGTTCTACATGTTATCCTGATCACCATGATATAATTTGTTTTGAAAATGAGTTGAAAATAAGCTTGTATTTGACTTCTGAAACTTTGCTCGTGAAACATGTTCTTGTTTGATTCTCATGATTGATGCAAAATAAATTAGTTTTGAGGGTGGATTCGTGTTTAGGGTGAGTTGAGGATTTGATCTGGAGCTTTAGAGCTCCTGAAATGACCTAGGGAGAGAGTTTGGAAAACTACCCTGCCGGAGAAGACGACCGGAACACTATTTCGGCCGTCTGAGTTGGATTAGGGCTAATCTCAGGTGATTAGCTGAGTTTGAATCTGGGCCATTTGATGAGTGTTTGGCGCGTGTTTTGGAGGGCTGAGATCACTTCATTAACCCTAATTTTATTTTATTAATTTAATTAAGTCAGATTAAGTCCTAGCCGTAGGATTTCATTTAATTAGAAAGATTAAGTCACAGCCTTTGGATCTAAATACCCTAAGTCACGTTGACTTTGCATCCTGACCCTTGGATCCCTCAACTTGCAATCTCAGCCACTCATCCTGCATACTTTCATTTTTATTTTTATTTTTTTCTATTTTATTTTGTTTATTTATTTAAAATAGTAAAAATCATCAAAAAAATATTTCCTTCTGCATTTTAATTTCAAATATTTTTCTTCACCCAAAAACATTTTTATTTTTATTTTTTGCATTAAAAAATTCATTTTAAAAATATTTAAATGTTTATTTTAATTAATTAATAGAAATTAATTAATTAAAATACCATTTAGGTTTCTAAAAATTCCAAAAAAATTCACATTGCATCTTAGGACATTTAGAAACATTGTCAAACCATTCATACAAATTTCTTTTTGGTTTTGATCCAAGTTTGACATTTTTCTTGAATTTAGGGTTCATAAAATTCCCTTTTTGGAACCCTAACTTTGAAAATTCTCTTCTGCCTAACCATGAAGGGTTTGATAATGATTCTTTTTGCATTGTTTTCCATATAGCATGTAGTTTCTAGATTATTTTTTCCATGAATTTATCTTTCATTTTCAATTTGATTTACATTTTTCCTCTTAAGGTACCCAAAAAACCTAGTTAACTTAGAAAAATCATAACTTCTTTTAGGTTAAGAGTTATACCTTCTCCTTTGGGGTGTGATATCATATGGGGTTAGGGTTTGTTTGAGCTCATTTGCAAATTTTTATCATGTGAATTGTTTCTGTTTTGATCATTTGCATCTCATCCTCTCATGTAACCCTAATTTAGCATCCATACTTGCATCTTACATTGCATTGCATGAATATTTGAACTTGTCATGACATTCTAAGTACTTGTATGCCATCTTAGACATCTTAAGACATTGCTTGGTCATTGCTTCATACATTTGTTATGCTTTACATCCAATTCATTTCATAAACATACATGTGTTTTCATACTTCAAAACATGCTTCATTTGCATTCATTCCCTTGTATGATCATTCATTGCCCTTGGTATGCCTTTGCATCATCTCATAGCATCATTTGCATCATGTGATTGCTTCTGGTTTTGTTTCTTTGTCATTTCATATGCTTCATTTCACTTCATCTCTTTCTTTATGCTAACATTTTCAGGTGGTAAGTAATTTGAGAAGTGAATTTGCCTTCACTTCTCATTTCTCTTCATCTTATTCATATGCATCCTTGCTGCATTTTCTATTGTCTTAGAGTGAGCTTCCTCATTCATGTTCATCTCTCACTTTCTTTCTCTAAGTCACTTATCTTGTTCAATGAAGTAAGTAACTTATTCATCTGTTTCTTCCTCCTTTCATCTGCTTCTTCCCTTGGTGGCTTCTTTGAATATCTTTCTCGAGCCTTACAAACCATAGGAACATACAAGCATGATAATAATTGGGGTTATGATTAGTCCCCCTTAGTTTTCACCTTTGTGTCTTCTTTGTGTGTCTCTTCTCATCTCATCATTGGAGACTAAACCTTTAAGGCTTTAGGACTTTGGAATTAGGGTTATGCCTGCATCCTTCTCTTAGGATGGAGTGTATAACTTTAATCCTAAGTGTTAAACCCTAAATTTGTTTAAACCTCTTAATCAACCCATCTAATAATCACTAAGACATTAACTTGTAACTTGGGCCTTACATTAGGGTTCTAATTCTTCCTTTGTGGTTAAGAAGGACTAACCCTAGTGTTTAATGGACAAATCCTCCTCAAGTTGTCTTACAAACCATAAAATCCACTTCTTAATCTCATCTCTTAATTAAAGTCCACTTTAAAAAAGGTTTTTTTTGTCATGAGGTTAATCCCTAATCATGGATTAAGTTGAGGTATATTCCTCAGCTTAAGTGTGCTCATCTATTATCCTTCTATTAGGATGGTGTAATAAGTTCACTAATCCTTGATTATGGCTTAAACTCATTACTTAACACTAAATAAAAACTCAAAAACATCTAAGTAATCACAAGTAGGTTAATGATCTTAATCCTATATCATCATGGTAATTAAGTTGATATGTTTATCTCATACTTAAGGTATTCTCATTATCCCTAATTAAAGGGAGGATATGATGAGTTTACTAACCCTTGGTTTAGGCTTAAGCTCATTAACTTATGACAAACACAAAAAAAACAATAAAAGATTGAAAACACAAAAACAAACAATAATCGTCTCCTTCGGGATTCTTTTCTCATCACACTCACTCACAAACGAGAACTCGCTTCTTCCGTCTAATGCAAGACAGTTAGCACTCAAGCCAGACGAGTCATACACTTGAGCATAGACAAGCAAGCATTTCATCAGTCAATTTATCTTTCAGTCTCTTTGAGTCGAACTACGGTGTTCTGACTTCCTCATTGCACGAGAGGATACGTAGGCATAACTTAACTGTTATCGAACAAAAGTCTATGTGTCTTCCCCCTCTTTCAGCATTCTCTTTTAAGCCTCAGTTCCTGAGCATTTCACTCACCTTTTGCATTGACACTTGTATATTTTCCTCCCAGCTTTTGCACACAGATAGCACATACACTACCCCTTTTAAACATAATCTTTTAAGCGTGGATCCCGTCGAGTACGACGGACAATATGGGTGCTAATACCTTCCCAGGTTGTAACCAACCCTCTTTCTCAGTTTCTCTGGTTCGCAACCGTCTTATCCATATCTTGTTAGGTTTATGCACCATTACCTTTCCTTCGGGATAAAAATGCCTAGCTGGCGACTCTTTTCACTTCACCTTCATTTCCTCCTTTCGCAGACTGTTCGCGCTTGTACCGGGATGCAAATCTTTGGGAGCGGCACTGAGGAGTTATAAGACTTCATTCCTGTCTTGTTTGAGAACATCGTACTTAGAACTTCCCGATTTTTGTTTTTCGTACTTCTTATTGAAGGATTAAGTTCCTGAATATCCTGACTGAGGATAAAAGAGATGGACATAAATCCAGGAGACCTATGTAGTTAAGTATCAATTCTTCGGAGGATATGAAACTGCTTGGAGACTTCGTAGAGTTTGAAGTATAAGATATTACTTGAAGTACTTCGTAAGGATATCCGTAAAGATTAATCTATGGGGATGAACTGGCGAAAATTCTTTGAATTCCTACCTCCGTTCGTTCTTAGTAAATGTTATTATTGTATTTTATGCATTTCTGGTAAACATT
Source organism: Lathyrus aphaca (assembly GCA_963966055.1). Taxonomy (NCBI): domain Eukaryota; kingdom Viridiplantae; phylum Streptophyta; class Magnoliopsida; order Fabales; family Fabaceae; genus Lathyrus; species Lathyrus aphaca. The sequence goes on from OZ014523.1 coordinate 172,977,714, forward strand.
AATCATATTCAAAGGCATATATACATTCAAACATAACCAACAGACATTTTTCGCTTTAGTAAAAGGGGAAAAGTAAACCTGAATAAAGAGGGAAAAGTAAAGCTGAAATCGAAAATAGAATTGTTTCAACTTTGAGAGTGTATAACCAATTGGATTTAGAGCTTCTGAGGTTCTTAACATTCCTGAATACCTTCCCAGAAATTCTCATAGCTAGATCTGAAGACATGATACTGACACCATCTGATACTACTGGCGTAGACTATTAATTTCCACAATGGCTTCTGCTGAGAATCCAATATCAAGGTAATACAATGATATAGGCCATATACACTCCGGGTATTAGATTTGGAAAGAGAGTGGTGCCCCTTGGTTGAGGATGAATTGTTCCATAATGTAAGTATCTGAAAGGAGCTACCTCAAACAGAATGCCCCACAATAATATGCCATTGGCATCATGAACTCTGTAATGTTATCCTTGGTAATTCAGATAGTTGAGGCAATATGCCCCTGGCTACTTAAACATAGCTGAATCTTGATCTGATTTCCCCAAATGAATTGGGCAGTAACTTGGTATGCCCTAATGATTGGGAAATAGTGACTATGCCCTTTGTATATATTGGCTTTGATCCAGGAAGCAAATTTGTCTATTGGAAGCACTTTGAACATTCATCATGTAAGCTCCTTTGTGTGTCAAACACTTAGTTATATGTAAACAAATATAATCAAAAATGCAATGCTTATGTCTGTCTTGAAGTTTTGAAAAAGAGTTATTTTAGAAAAACATTTTTTATGAAAACTGTGATATTAACTTAAGTTTTATAATAAGCCTTAAAGGAGTCAGGATACCTTTTTGTGGCAATACGCTTTCAAACTAACCATGCTTCAGTTAGGACTTTTAAAGGGTTATAACGTGGCCTGGTTCACGGTTTAAGAAACAAAGGATAAAGGCTCAAATTTTATTTGTACCCAACCCATTCTTCATGATGTTCTTCAGTCCTGTGTTCAATTAACTTATGCATTGAAGCTTAAAAGAAGTTTGGAATTGTAACACTGACATTTGTGATGATTAAAAGACCAAAAATTCATTTGAACATTCAGTCATTTTTTGTTGAGGATTTATAATGACCTCTTTTTTTTCTCTTTTGACTTTATTATCCCTTCTTTTTTCCTGAACTGTTTATTTCAAGGTTACAGTCAGCGGGATGTCTTAATTTTTTACTAAGTCTCCTTCATATGTTTTGACTTAGTGAGCTTTTCTTTTGCTAGGTATTGACTTGTAAACTTTAGTGATTACAGGGAACCAACATTAGTTGTGTACAACACAGATATTTGGCATAAATGAGTTAACCGAGTAACTACCCTGCCCCATGTTATGAATAAGGTTTTAATTTGCGTGAGAATGAAAACTCCTACTTCATAGGTTCAAAAGGGTTGACAAGGGATTAACTTCCTTATATCTCCACTATTTAGGAATTGAAACAATGCATGTACATCGTTAGCATAGTCTGTTCAAAAGCATACCGCATAAGATTATGGTCTTTTTTCGTCATCCTCCCTTTACAGGCTAATAGCTTTATCAAGAGTTAAATATCACAAAATAGAAATATGAAGCATAGTTCAAAATATAGTGAAACGAATGGATTAATTCAATAAAAACATATGCAATGCATTAATGAAAACAAAAGTTTAACATAATATTAAGTGTTTAAACAAAATAAAAGAAATTACAAATGACAGTTCAAATGTTGTCCCATCCAGTTGGATGAATGTCTTCAATTGCAATCTGTGAACTTTTAGGAGCAGTATATTTCACCATGAAATCAAATTTTCCACTTGGATATCCTAATGTGCCCCATATCTCAACAGGAATAGGTAGACTTTCTTTCTTACTACTTTGGGCAACTTGTCTTGCAGCTTCAATGTTTGATGGACGATAGTAGAATTCAATTTGGCCTTCTGGCGTAACCTCGAGGATTCCTTCGTCAATCAGGTCTTGAATCTTTTTCTTCAATGTCCAACAACTATTAGTATCATGTTCGGGACAGTTGGAGTGATACCCACACCTTTCCTTGGGATTATAGCGAGGAGAGGAAGTATTAGGATTTTGAGGAGGATTTTTCAAGGAAATTAGCTTCATCTCCAACAAGCGTTGCAGAATTTGCAACATTGGAGTGCTGAATTTGATAAACTGTCTTCTACATTCCTTGTGTTAAGGTGGATTAACCTTACCAGGTCTTCTTTTTTCAACTGAAGAACAATCAGTGGCAACCTGTCTCTTACCTTCTTTTATCCTCATTTTCCTTTCAACCAAGTCAGCTTGTTTTAACGGAGGTTGACTGACAATTAGATTCCTGACTCCATTACTTTGAATTTTGTGGACAAAATTTCTCAGCTCTTCTTGCCCCTGAGCTAAACTTTGGATAAGATCCACCTGGTCATTCATCTGGATCCTCATTTCTTCCCTTTCAGCTTGCAATTGTTCCAACTGACCATTCTTGTTATCTTCATGATTTTCAGAGAGGAGTGCTTTCAACCCTTCTTGCCCCTTGGACAAATTCAAGGTCACTTCTGCTGAAATAAACAGCGAGAAGATTGAGAAACCTGTTTATAGGAAACCTATCATGCAATGATATGGTATGTATATGTTTATGCAATGTTTTCAAGGACCGCATGATTTAAATATGTTTAAAGAAAACAAAAACAAACTTTATTAGTAAGTGTTTAGTAAATTTTCCCCTTGGGCTTACAATGACGGGAAATAACAATAAAGTACAAAAATGAATATATGGGGTTTTAAGTCTCCCATGGACGTTTCCTTTTTGTATCGAGATATTTGTTGAGGTTCCGTTCCTTGTGAATTTTCCTTGTCAGCTCCAGAATTCTTTCTTGACCAGCTCTAAAATGAGTCTCAAAAGTATCCCTTTGCTCCTTCAACTGAATCCAGGACTTTTACAGCTCTTCCAAATCAATGGACATGTCCGGATGAAGGATGGTATAAGGAATATCTCCTTCAGCAACAGGCTTCATAGTGATTGGTAGAACAGCAGGATATGGCATCATAAGAGTCTGAGCATGAGATCGCACCCATCGGAGATAAGGCTCCATAGGAATAGAATACTTTGGCTCCAGAGTCTTGCTATCAATCCTATTCACCTTGTTCCAAGCTCGTATAAACCTTTGATGGTAACCCTGAAGATCTTTGTCGTAGTCAAACACAATACCCTGAATAAGCATGTCACGAGGACCATTACTCCGAGCATAACCAAACTGACGTAGAGCTAAAGAAGGGTTATAGGTAATTCCCCCTCTTATGCCAAGGAGTGGCACATTAGGGAACTCCCCATAACGGTCAATGATAGTAACATTCTCCATAGATCGAGAGCACCAATGAATATTTGAATGAGAAAGTGACATGATCCTCTTATACCACCTTAACCCTTGTTCATTCTTCATCACTGATCGAGGAAGGTGAGAAATAAACCACCTAGACAATAAAGGTATGCAGCATATCAGAGTCCTTCTCGCCTTCGTTGTACGATTGTGAAGATAATGTAAGATGTCTCCAAGTAATGTAGGCACTGGATTGCGAGTCAGAAATATGTTGATGGCGTGTACGTCTATGAACTGGTCTGGATTAGGGAACAACACTAAGCCATAAATCAATAGGGCTAGGATCTCCTCAAAAGCATCATAACTCATAGCCTTCAAGAACACTTGAGCATTCTCCATCAATACCTTAGCAAGAATACCCTTAAATTCGCTTATCGTTTCTAGGACAATGTCTGATTTCTTCAGATGTAGGGCTGCAACAATGACTTCAGGTTTAAGCTCTTTCTCTAAGCCTGTGAAGGGTCTCTGATCAAGGATAGTTATACCTAGTAGTTTGGAGAACTCCTCCATTATAGGAACCAGCTGATAGTCGGGGAATGTAAAGCAATGATGTTTAGGATCAAAGAACTGAAATAGGACACTCATCGTGTCTTCATTAAACCCTGAAGTAACTAGATCCAGCAGGTAACAATGCCTCTTGATTAATTGAGAGTTTTCAGAAACTTGAGAGACCAATTCCTTAAGCTTAGGAGGTATTCCTACAAAGTTGATCCGAATAGTATTCCTACAAGCAGAAGCCATGACCTGCAACAAAGAACAAAGATAAATCCTTTGGTCCTTGAAATGGTTAGTGAAAATGATATGCTTATGATGCATGATATCATGATGTTATGCTCAATCACAAACATGTGGCACACACAAACAAGTCACACAATAGCCCTAGGTTTGAAGGAGTGCATGAGGTTTAAAGATAAGTACCCTCCCTTGTAGTTTAGATGGTTCATCCTGTCCTACAAAAGTAACCACGTTCTAAGGGATCTCAATATCACTGATCCTTCCCAAGGGTGGTTGTTCAGTAGGCAACTTACTTGCCAACCAAAACCCTCCAAGTTTAGGATCTCAATGAGCGTAGTATCGAGTATCAACCAACTTCAGTCTTCACCAAAGCCGGCTATCTCACTACTTTCTAAAGGCCAAGATGGGATAACTAGGGTTCTAAAGGTCAGTTAGTGTATTGACAACATATGGCAGCCCCATATTATCCTTAACTTACTTAAGGAACATAAGCACCAACCAAGAAGTCATACTAACTATCGCCACCAGATCAACCATATTGGTATACGCCGTACAGTTTCCTTGGTCTATTGCCATTTACCTAGGGTACACTAGATCCGGGTTAGGATCTTTCACACAAAAAGCCCAACAAGTAATATAAAGCAAACAAAGCAAACAATTTAAGTGATTTAATTCCTAAGGGTACCCCTTTTTTACTTAGTAACTCCCCAGCAGAGTCGCCAGTTCTGTAACACGGTGGGAGAACTGACTTTTAGTTATGTTGCGGATAGTAAGAGTCGCCACTGACTTTTATTTTATCCAAGTAGAAAGGACATAAAAGAACAGGAAATACCTATTTTTAAAAGACTTGAGTTCGGGGGGTAGGTTATACAAAGGGAAAGTGTTAGCACCCTTTATATCCATGGTTATCCATGGGCTCTTAGTTACTTAACTCACTTAAATTGGTTTTGGAAAGTGTAGCGTGTGATTTGAAATTTTCTAAGTACTTTGTAATGATCCTCGTATGGATGTATACAAAGCCTTGTTTGAAAATGTTTTGAAAATATTGTGAGGTGTGAAAAGTATTTTTGAAGAGTGAGCAAGCAACTAAGAGGCACCTACCCTAGATTAAGTCTTTCATGTTCTCGTATGATCTTTCAATGGTAAGACTATCCCTATTATTAAAGAATAGGTAGTCATTACCTTGGATGTGTTTAAGGGACAAGCGTAGGGTCATCGTATGGTCATAGAAAGCAACTTAAGGGATGTCTTTAGCAATTCGTAGGGACTATCATCATTTATTCGAACGGACAAGATCATTATTCTGTAGGCAACCTCGAAGGGACTTGATCTTTTAAACTGTAGGGACTTGATGATTTATACTTGAAGGGACTTTGCTTTAAGACATCCCTATATTCGAGGGACTTGACCATATTATTTTAAGGCAACCAAGAGGAATACCCTAGGAAATGCAAGATGGCGATCAAAGATCGACTTACGTGTGTGAGTGTTTTATTTCAAATATTTATCTTTTTTTAATTAGTTATCTAAATTAAATTAATTACAAATAGTTTCCACACTCTATTTACTAACCACACAATAAAATATTTATAATAAAATAAAGACGGAAAATAAATCTAGAATTATTACATGGCTTTGGGATAGTTACAATATAATTGGATAATAATAAATAATAATAATAATAATAAAGCAAATAAATAGAGCAATAATAATAATAAAGCAAATAAATAGAGCAATAATAATAATAAAGCAATAAATAAATATTAGAAAAAAAGAAAATAAAGTAAATAATAATGAGAAATAAAAGAGAAATTAGAAATTTTTAAAGAAATTAAATAAGTTAGAATTTTAGGGTTTATAAGAATAATATAAGTTTATAGGATTTAATAATAAAAGGATATATATTACAAAATAAATAAAAAGTTATTATAAAAGAAATATTTAGGGTTAGAAAAAATTAGGTTAAATTTTAAGGTTAGTGAAAAAATTAGGTTAAATTTTAAGGTTAGTGAAAAAATTAGGTTAAATTTAAGGTTAGTGAAAAAAAATTATGGTTTAGAAAATAATTAGGGATTTTTTTAGATATTTATTTACAAAATATATATATAATAATAATTATGTACAAAAATATTATAAAATTAATGAAAATAAATAATTAAGAAAAAAATTATGAAGTTAATAAAAAATATAAAGTTTAATTACTTATAAAAGAAAACATTATTGGTTAGTTTGAAAATATTTTAATTTATATTAAGTTTATTTATAATAAAAACAAAGAAAAATATAAAAAAGAGGGAAAATAAGGAAAAGGATGGACCGGGGATTTGAACCCAGGTCCCTAACTTAGGTGAAGATAACAATGACCAACTGAGCTGCATGTGCGTGGTGATAATGGAATGAACAATGTTCAATGAAAACAAACCTAGAAAAAAAAATAGCGCAATTAACAAAAAAAGAATGAGACCTTGGATTGAACCCAGGTCATTGGCCTCCCAAGCGCGTTACCAAAACCTATTGAGCTACACGCTCTTTCTGATATTAATACACAAATATTTCATAATAAAATAAAACGAAATTTAAAAGTCAAATTTCGCGCCCTTCTTCATCTTCTTCCTCCAGCCATTGCCTTAGGCTATAGTGACACTTTTTCGTTACTACAAGTTATAGTGACGGATTGTGTCCGTTGCTAAAAGTCATGTGAATTGGAAAATGCAATATACGTAATATAAATATATTTTGATAATACAAATCAATCAATATCACCCTTCTAAATGAAATTGATCCATTAATTGCATATAAAATCACGTGTATGGTGAATTCCCAATTTCAAGATCTGAAACCCTAAGTATGGCATATCCCTCTTCCTGCATCAAAACTTAAAATAAAATATCCAGAAACGATTAATGATGCATCATGATTAATAATCAATCGTTAAAAACAAGAAAAACACATGTATATAAGAAATCGAAAATTTGTTTTTTCAAGAATGTTTGAAGATTCGGTTTCCATGATGTATGAGCTTTTGGATGCTTATGATGATGTGGATAATATCAAGAGTATCCCAGGATCATGTATAGGCCATTAGAATACCTTAATTCAACCTGCAAATAAGAAAACAAAAATTGAAAATTCTTGGTAAAATTTGAAAGTGAAAAGTGTTATTTGGTCCTCTGAAATCCGTCCCATAGGCTTGTGTCAACTTGTATTCTTATAGAAGAGTGGAATTAGGTCAGAAAAATGGTGGATTTGTGGGCTTTTTGGATACCTTGAGTGTGAAGAAATCCCCTTACCAATTTGGTCAAAAAATCAAATATATTCATGCCATAATGCCTTAGCACGAAATTGGAACTTCTCAATCAACTTTAAATGACTTTTAAGAGTTTCTAGAAGAAGGATCCAATCAAATAATTGTGTTTTTATATTTTATTTTGATTTAAAATGAATTTTAATGAATAAAATCCAAATAAATATAAAATAAATTATAAAAATCTAAAAAAATAAGCATTGGATCGTGCATGATGTCATTGTAAGGATTGGATTATAAAATTGCAAGCCCATTTGGAAAATTTTGGTTTTAAGACCTCATTTGCTCAATATACCCCCTCAAAAATTTCCCAATTTTTCAAAGGCATAAATTCCTTAATTTTAAAGCTATGAAGGTGTTCTTGGACATTTTTTAAATCTTAAAGAGTCCTCTAACCAACCTCTTTGGTCTCATGTCCATATCCTTTACCATTTTCAAATTATGCCCTTTGGAAGATGTTGACTTTTTGTTGACTTTTGAAATGACCTATAATGTTTTAGCTCATACCTTCTAAATGAAGAATTTTTAGTCTTGGCTTGTGATACACAAAGATGTATAGAATTCAATTTCCTTCAAAATGAGCTTTGGATGGAAATATTTTGATGAAGCATGTGAAAGTTATGGCTGGTCAAAGTTCAGTTGACTTTCCTTAAGAAAACCCTAATTTAGAAACTCTTGATTTTTGATGATCTGAAACTTCCTTGATGAATCATGATCAACCCTTGATAAAATGATGAATTTTAATTCATAAATTTATGTTGGCAAAAAATCTTGAAGTTTGACTTTGAATTGACCACAGTTGACCTCAGTTTGACTTTTTAACTGCTTTGACTGATTTTTGCATATCTGATCATTTAACTGGGCAAATTTATTGGGAAAGCCTTGAAACTTGAAATGGGTATTCTTGAATACATGTGGGATATTATGAAGCTCACTTGAGGCCTTGAAACTCATTTTAACATGAGGAAACACAAAACCCTAGTTTTGGACACTTTGCTTAGGAGGAGGCATTGCCTGGGGAAACTTCCACACTTCTTGATCAATTGGGAGTCTTGAGGATCTTATGATCATCTAGAAGTCTTGAGAGAGGTTGTATTGATTGTTTGAGGGCAAATTTTTGGGTGCAACACATTTCCTTAGCTAGTTTGAGCTTTATTTGGGTTTTTGCCATGCTTTATATGTTCAATATGCTTTGTAAAGCTAACCTTTGTTTTGTAGGGAAGTTGAGGTAAGCCTTGTTTATATAAGTTCTTCCTCATCTCTTTATGCTTTATAATTGTGTTTTCCTTAGCACTCTGTGCTTTGATTTTGTAGGCTTTCCCCTTTCTTAGAAACAACTTAACTTCCTTAGGAATTAAGTTGAGTTCTAAGTTTCTTTTCTTCCTTTCCTTTCTTCATTAGGAATAGAAAACCTCACAAACCATTAGGATCCCCTCTTGTATACAACAAATAACTTAGGGTTGTGTCTAGTCCCTTTAGTGTTTGTCCTTTCTCATTTGAGTCCTCTTCTCCCATCTTCAAACAAAAATCCAAAAGACACTTAATAAAGGATGGAAGTAGTCTCTTGTGTATAGCCTTATTCCATGGGGCACTCATATTTATTCCATCTTGGAATAGTGTGAGCTTGTCTAGCATGATGCACAAGTCTGATCATGAGACTATCTTCATAAAGAAAACATAAAAGACATTTCTTCAAAAGCTACAAAAACATGTAATAAGTTCAACAAGCTAGTGAACTTAAACACTAATCCTTGGAAACAAGTCTTGGATAAATTCTCCTTACTTGGTGTGCTTGTTCTACTATTCCATCTTGAAATGTGGTAGCAAGTACACATTCCATAGAAAAGAGTTTGGATTTACTTCCTTGTGCCAAATTCATAGAAAACTCTTAAAAAGCAAACAACAAACAATAAGCGTCCTTTCCTGTGGGAATTCTCTTCTCATCTCATTCACTCTCAACGGGAACTTGCAACGACTTGTCTCATTTGCAAGATGGTAAACACACTCGTTTAAGGCGAGCCTGCAACACCTAAGCATAGACATAAGCAGTTCTAGCTCATAAAAAATACAAACAAAGTTTCCGCCTTAGTTAGGCGAACTGCATCGACTCTGATCCTCATTTTCCCGATGACGTACGTAGGCAGCGGGGTAGGGCCTGTTCAAGCACATTCTTTATTTTCCCTACATTTCCCTCCTTCTTTATATTTTCTTTTCCAGTTCCTTTTCTCATTCCAGTTCAAGTTAGCGGTTTTTGTTCAACAGTAGTTTTATTATCACCCTTTGAAACAGACAAACAAGTGCGGATCCCGTCGGGTACGACGGACGGTCTGGGGTGCCAATACCTTCCTAGTTTGTAACCGACTCCCGAACCTAGATATTTGGTTCGTAAGGCCTCGTCCTTTCCTTCTTCCTCGGGTTTGTGCAGGATTACCTTTCCCATTCATTCGGGATAAAAATGCCTGGCTGGTAACTCTACCTTTTCCGCGCCACTTTCGTGTTTGTACTAGAATGAAAATCCCAGAAGCGATAGTCGGCCGTTCGAGATGAACTGTGATTGAATACAGAGAATAAACCTGAAATTTTCACTCTGATGGAGAACCAAAAGAAATGGGAAATAAACCCAACCAAGGAGAACTACTATAAACCCTGACGAGGCAACAAGTAACCAGAGAAATGTCTTTTAAACGACGCCAGGAGTCCCCCCTATACCCTAAAGAAGTGTTACCCTTGAAGTTCAGTACCTCTCAAAGATTACCAGAAATTGGAGACCGTGGTTAAACATCTTAGAATGCAAAATCAAGAGGCCAACAATTCATGACAAAAGTTGATGATTCAGAATCATAAGTTAGAAGTGAGAGCTCACCAGGATGAAGAGATGGTCAGGCTCAAGCAGTAGGACTTCCAGGAGAGAGAACTCTACTTCAAGAAAATAGGATTAGCTGAAACTCACAAGGTGAGTCAGCACCAGAAAGATAAGAAAGCTTTGAAGAAGCTAATGAAGCTATAACCTTGTGGCAGGAGAAGTGGGAAGATAATCTGAAGAAACAGAAGGAGTTGGAGACTAAGTACAAGCTAGAGATCAAAAGTCTTTAGGACACTCTGGCTGAACAAGAAGAGCTTATCCAAAAGGCCCACGACCAACAAAAGGATTACCTTTAAGATATGGCAAAGAGTCAACAGACATTGGAAGACACTCAGAAAGAAATAGAAGAGTTAAAGCTTCGGTCTAATGTTAAGAAAATCAAGACCAAGCCAAGTGAAAGCAAAGAAAGTGAGAAGTTGTTCCTACAGCAGATTGAAGAGTTGAATGCCTCTTTTGATCTTAGAGATCTCCTAATCCAGAAGCTCATACATGAGCCAGATCATCCAGACATAGCCCAGTTGCTCCAAGGTGTCAAGCGACTTAGCTGAAGGTTGCAAGACATAGAACTTCCTAGGGTTTAGTCTCGTGCCCTCATATCTGGATTACCCACAAGCCTGTTGTGGGATTCCTTTTTATTGATGTACTTTGTTTATTTTCTGATGTATGAATTGGTACCTTTTGGGGACTTTGTTGTTTCAGATCTTAGTTTATATGATTGACTTGTATTGAATCCTTGGTTTTTATCTTTTACACGGACACGGGGTAATAAGCACCAATTCTCCACATCTGAATATCACATGGGATCTTCTTCCAATGGGTATTCTCTTAATACCGGAACGGGAAAGTAAAAAGTCCTTGAGGATAAAAGGAACACATCATTGTGTACATTCATATCATTTGCATTTTCTTTCTTTTTGTAGGTTGTTCAGGTTACTTAACTTTTGCATTTTCAAGGAAAGATTGCGAGAGCAGCCAAGACTCGTCATCCCAGACAGAGTATTCCTCACTGATACGCTACCCGCAACAATCAAAGAAACATCACGGATACTGTACAGACAAATCTCAACGAACTCCGCACCCGAATGGGAGAGCTTATGGCGATGATACAGGGCATGGCCCTAGGGCAGCAAGAGCTGAGAAATGCCATGCAGAGGCTTACTCCTCCCAAAACAGATCCCCCGGTGGTTACTCTGAATGCCAAGGGAAATTCACCCAACAACAACAGAGGAGATGGACCTCCGGTTCAAGAAACTGGCAACCCTACTCTTATCCTTGTGGAAGATCTCCAGGAAGATCAGTTCCCTCCGGTCAACAATGATATGAGTTTTGGTACGGGTGGAAACTTTCAAGATTTTCAACTGCTGGCCGAGAAGGTTAAGGCCCTTGAATGTAGGGACACTCTTGGAATTGACGTATCCGATATGGGTTTGGTCTTTGGGGTGGTTATCCCTCATAAATTCAGACCTCCAAGCTTTGATAAGCATAATGGCAACTTCTGCCCCAAGACACACTTACAGGCTTTCTACTGCAAGATAGCCGCTCACACTAAAGATGAAAAACTCTGGATGTATTACTTCCAGGACAGTCTCTCTGGGGCCTCATTGGAGTGGTATATGAAGCTAGAAAAGAATTATGTCTGAAACTGGAAAGAGCTTGGGGAGGCCTTCCTTAAGCAGTATTAGTACAATATTGATATGGCGCCCAGCCTTGCTCAACTCCAGAGTTTATCTCAGAAGAACTCATAAAGCTTCAAGGACTCTGCTCAAAGATGGCGTGAGATTGCCACCAGAGTACAACCACCTTTGTTGGAAAGAGAGATGGTGGATCTCTTCATGGATACCCTCCCAGGGCACTTCATGGAAATATTAGCTGGTTGTTCATCTAGTGGGTTTTCGGACATCATTCTGACATGTGAAAGGGTTGAAAATTGGATGAAACAAGGCAAAATTCAGAATAGTGGAGCGTCAACCTCCAATGTAAAGAAGCCTTTTGTGAAGCATCGGGAAGGAGAAACCGGGGCTATATACATTCAAAATAGGAGAGGAAACAAAAATGCGTATCAACAGGAAGCTCCTGTCACCATTGCTGCTCTGGAAAACCAACCACAAGTTCAGTAACAACAGCGCCAACCGAACTATCAACATCAAAGGGTTTCTCGACCATATTATCCTCCCCGTCCGAAGGATAGGCATTTTGAGACGCCTCTTATGTCATTCTCAAAATTATTACAGAATCTCCTCCAATTGCAAATGGTACAGTTAAGGACTCTACAACCTCCAAAGGCATGTCAGATCCCAGTATGTTATGATGCTAATGCTTGCTGTGAATTCCATTCTAGGGCTCCTGGGCATAGCACCGAGAACTGCCAAGCCTTGAGGCATCTTGTCCAAGATTTAATAGACTCCAAGGCCATCAATTTCGCTCCTACTCCAAATGTAATCTAGAATCCTATGCCTCCTCATGGAAGGACTATGGGGGCTATTGGTAGCGGTGAAGTTTTGAATTCAGTATCTGATGTCAAAGATTTGAAGACTCCATTGATGGTAGTAAAAGCTTTCCTGGCCAAAAGGAACGTGTTCCCGGGTTGCAGAGAAAATTGTCCAGATTGTGTCTATTCCCCGGATGGTTGCGATCAGTTGAGATTGGGGATACAGAAAATGATCAATGAAGGAAATATAAAATTCGATAAAGTTATGAAGAATGATGATGTATCAATTTTTAAAATTTATTACAACCCAGCACAGGTCCCTGTCGTAGCAATGGTGGCACCAGTAACCATCACCACCTCTGGACCTATCCCATACCAGAGTGACAGGGCCATTCCCTGGGATTATGGGGGTGAAATGTACTATAATGGCCAAAAACAAGACATAACTGCATACAGTTCCTCTCCGTTCCAAATTGAAAATGTTGGAGTCGGGGGATTTACCAGAAGCCGTAGATTATTTGCGCTAGTAACTCTGAGAGGTAATGCATTGCCAATAAAAGATACAGCCGAGGCTCAACCAAAAGCCAGGGGAAAACAGCCCATGACCAATGATGCACTTGCGCCAACAACAGATCCTGACATCACTTTTGATAAGGATACGGAGGAATTCCTAAGAATCATCAAGAAAAGTGACTACAAGATTGTGGATCACTTACAACAGACTCCCTCTAAGATCTCGATCTTATCCTTATTGTTGTGTTCAGATTTGCACAGGAAAGCCCTATTGAAGATCCTAAACAACGCGTATGTACCGCATGATATATTAGTAAATCAATTAGAAATAGTGGTGTCAAGTGTAAACTGTAGCCATGGCTTGGGATTCACAGATATGGACCTAACATCCGAGGAACGCAGTCACAACCGCGCCTTGCACATCTCCATAGAATGCAAGGGGGTTGTGCTATCCCATGTGCTGGTTGACACAGGGTCGTCACTAAATGTACTGCCAAAGAAAGCCCTCATGAAGTTGAATTATGATGGGGTTGTGATGAGGCTAAGCGACTTAGTCATACGGGCATTCGATGACTCGAGGAGGTCAGTTTTCGGAGAAATGGAGTTGCCAATCAAGGTAGCTCCACAAGTCTTCAATGTTATTTTCTACGTGATGGACATCCAGCCAGCCTATAGCTGCTTGTTGGGGCGACCGTGGATCCATTACGCAAGGGAAGTATCCTCCACCCTTCATCAAAAGTTAAATTTTGTTTGGGAAGGGCAGATTGTAACAGTGTCAGGAGAAGAAGACATCTTCATCAGCCACTTAGCCTCATTCAAATATGTGGAGATGGATGGAGAAATCGTTGAGACTCCTTACCAAGATTTTGAGCCCATCAAGTTTGAGAATGCGTCATCATCATCTATTTTATCTGAAGACCCAAGGAAAGGAGCTTCTATAGCTTCTTACAAACAGGCCTTAGAGGTGTTAGAGTCAGGTGCGAAGGAAGGCTGGGGCAAGACAAATGAGATCCCAGGAAAGAAAGACATGTATGAAGTTGGCTACCGGCCTGGTCAGTCAACACCTGGACAAAGTGCTAGAGGTCGGAAAGGCCCAATTACCTTCACCAGTATTGGGTTGGTTGATCATGGCAACGTCTGTGCTTCACAAGAGGATATGATTGACAGCGACTGCGATCTTGACGAGTGGATTAAGCCTTGTGCTCCGGGGACACAACCCAACAACTGGTCGGCTGAAAAGCTCATCTCTGTCACTCATCCTGAAGAGTAATAGTTTATGTTTTCCTTTCCTATATTCAAAATCTATGCCTTACCCGGGGCATGGCAGCTCATTGTAAGGGTTCTTTTGTTCATGATACAATTTCATAATCATCAATAAACCGGACTTTTTTGCATTCATACATGTTGCTCCTTGTCTTTCATTTTCATGTTGTTTTTATTTTTGAAAAAATGCAAATTTTATACAAAATAAATGGCAATGTTTCCTCAAACCATTTCTAAATCTAGCATGAATCTCCATTCATGCAGATGCTCCTCATCGGGTCTCATCAACGACGACCTTGCTATGGCTCAGTATGACTTCGACAATCCAATTTACCTAGCCAACGGGGAAGGTGAGGAAGATTGTGAACTACCTGAAGAGTTAGCCAGGTTGCATAAACAAGAGGAGAAGATGATTCAGCCACATGAGGAAGTTATTGAAGTGATAAATCTGGGTACTGAAGAAGACAAGAGAGACGTTAAGATCGGGGTTGCGTTAGAAGAATCTATCAAGATTCGTCTAATTGCCATGCTTCGAGAGTATGTTGATGTCTTCGACTGGTCTTATCAAGACATGCCTGGACTAGATACTGATATCGTGGTGCACAAGCTACCTCTTAGTGTCGCTCCCCGTATTTCCATCCTGGTACAAACGCGAAAGTGGCGCGGAAATAAAAGAGTCACCAGCCAGGCATTTTTATCCCGAAGGAATGGGAATGGTAATGTTGCACAAATCAAGAAAAGAAAGTAAGGACAAAGGTCATGTGAACCAAAGAATCTGAGATCGGGAGTCGGTTATGACCTGGTGTTGCACCCCAAAATTTGCCCTCACAATACAAGACTTTGTGTGCTAAGAAGGTTCACAAGGTTCACAAGACCTTTCATGAGGTTCATGAAGTTTACAAGACACTTTATGAGGTTCACAATACTTACAAGACCTTTCATGAGGTTCATGAAGTTTACAAGACACTTTATGAGGTTCACAAGGTTCACAAGGTTCACAATACTTACAAGACCTTTCATGAGGTTCATGAAGTTTACAAGACACTTTATGAGGTTCACAAGGTTCACAAGGTTCACAATACTTACAAGACCTTTCATGAGGTTCATGAAGTTTACAAGACACTTTATGAGGTTCACAAGGTTCACAAGGTTCACAATGCTCACAAGATCTCCCATGAGGTTCACAAGACATCTTATGAGATTCACAAGGTTCACAAAGTTCACAAATAGTCAGAAGATTTGACAATTCCCTCAGACAATGCATCCTCCTAAGCAGTGCATCCAAAACTAGGGTTTTGACTTTAATCAGGCTAAATGGATTTCCAAGACTTCAAATGAGGTTCATAATATCTTATATGTGTGTAAGAACCCCCATGACAAGTTTCAAGACTTTTCTCAAAGGTTTGCTCAGCCAGATGATCAGATAAGTCAAAATCAGTCAAAGCAGTTAAAAAGTCAAATTGAGGTCAGCTGTGGTCAAACCAAAGTCAAACTTCATGATTTTTTGCCAACATAAAGTATATGAAGTAAAATTCATCATTTGATCAAGCGTTGATCATGATTCATCAAGGATATTTCAGATCATCAAGAATCAGAGGTTTCTAAATTAGGGTTTCCTCAGGAAAAGTCAACTGAACTTTGACCAGCCGTAACTTTCACATGCTTCATCACCAATTCTCCATCCAAAGATCATTTTGAAGGAAATTGAATTCTGTACAACTTTGTGTCTCACAAGCCAAGCCCAAAAATGCTTCATTTGGAAGGTATGAGCTAAGACATTATAGGTCCTTTTGAAAGTCAACAAAAAGTCAACAACTTCAAAAGGGCATAACTTGAGAATGGTAAATGATATAGACATGAAACCAGTGGGGTTGGTTAGAGGACTATTCAAGATTTCTAAAAGGTCCAATAACACCTTCATAGCATTAAAATTGAAGGTTGTGTGCCCTTGCAAAGTTGGGAAAGTTTTGGTTGGTTTATGAAGAAAATGGAGGTTTAAAACCAATTTTTTCTAAATGGGCTTACCATATGATGACCCAATCCATACCAATACTTCATGCACGACCCAAGTCTCTAAAAATCATATTTTTTATCATTTTATTTTATTTATTTTGATTTAATTCATTTAAAATCATTTTAAATTAAAATAAAATAGAAAAGTTAAATATTTAAAAGAGATTGAGCTTCTAGAAAATCATGAATGCAACTTGGATCAAATTGATACAAAAATAATGGTGATTGGCTTGAAATAGAAAGGGTTTATGCAAGAATATTTGAATTTTAAAGCTTAATCTTTTTCAATCTTTTTTGATCAAATCTTTCACACAATGATCCATTGTTTTGACCTAAAATCATCACACTATAAGTACATAACACAACCCTACTCACTATTCACGAAATTCTGCCCTCCAAGAGTAAGTTCAAGTTTTCAAAATTCATTAAAAATCCAATTTTCGGTTTCTTCATTACATGGTGTTTGAAGGTATTTTAAAGACATAGCAAGGATCCTTGGACATCACTAAACATATCCCAATCTTCAAAAGCATTGTAAACATGTTCATATGCATAAACCGATCCTTAACATTCATGGTTTTTTTTTGTTTTCGATTCCAAATATTTGCTTGTTTTCAATGAATTTTGAGTTGAATTTCTTGTTTGTGATGAGTTATGGACTGATTCTGGACAGGTTGCTTGAAGTTTCATCACCTAATACGAATTCCACCATTATTAGGGTTTCGGACCTCATTTAGGGTTTCATCATTTAGCCAATTTAAATAAGTTTTAAAGACATGGAAAGATTGTAAATGTCATTGGGGACTCAATGACACTGTTAATTTCATGAAATTTCACTGTTTGTATGGAGTTTGTGATTCGCAGGTTATATTGGCAAAGAAAATCGCAGGAAAATCCCCATCAAATTTCGCAGGTAAACCTGCGAAATCCAGAGGTAGGAGATGATCTTTTGGCGCGCAAGGAAGATTTGAAATTGCAGGTTTACTTAAAAGGAATGCGTTTCGTATGTATATCAAAGTGAGCGCGTAGCTCAGCTGGTTTTGGACGAATGCCGTTAAGGCCAATGACCAGGGTTCGATCCCTTGGTTGTTCATTTTTTACTTAAAATTCATTTGTTTAACAGGCTTATTATATTATTATCATTGCTCATCCTATAGTCACGCTGCACACGCAGCTCAGTTGGTTGGGTGCTGGTGATGAAGGCTGGGAGACCTGGGTTCGACCCCAGGCTCCAGCAGGTAAGTTTTGCTTATTTTTTTTATTATTTCACTAATTGCTCATATTTTTCATATAACTTAAAATTTATAATAATTAGTATAATTGCTCATATTTTTCTTATTAATCTTAAATAATTGCTTATATAAAAATTTGATCTTTTAATTATTATAATCTTTTTGCTTATTTCATTATTATTATTATTAATTATGTTTATATGATATTTTATTATTACTAACCACATTGTGATTATTTTTATTATTATTATTTCTAACCCAATTATTATTATTTATTTTTTGTTTATTATATTTTGCTTTATTATTATTATGTAATTGTTCCTTGGTGTAATATTTATTAATAATGTTTATTATTTATATTTTATGCTATGGTTAGTAAATAGGGAGTGTAAACATACTTGTAATGTGAAATAAATTTAGATCACTTAATTTAAAAGATAAATATTAAAATTGTACACTCACACACGTAAGTCGATCTTTGATCGCCATCTCACTTCCTTAGGGATACCTCTCATGTTGCCTAATCAAAAAGGTCAAGTAGGGTGTATAAAGCAAAGTCCCTCAAATTCACATCATCTAGTCCCTAAACAGATAAAAAGATCAAGTCCCTTCGAATGTTGCCTTCGTAATGATCTTGTCCCTTTCGAATAAAGATGATAAGTCCCTTCAAAATTGCTTATACACCCCACAGTTGCCTAAATAACAGATGTCCCTTCACTTGTCCCTCACATCCAAGGTAATGACTACCTATTCCTTAATAATAGGGATAGTCTTACTATTTAAAGGATTCAAGAACAGAAAAGACTTAAACTTAGGGTAGGTTCCTCTTAGATACTTGCTCACTCTTCAAAACAATTTCAAACACTTCACACATCTCAAACAATTTTCAAAACAAAGGTTTTTTACGCATCCGTACATGGATCATTATCAAACACTTAAGAAAATTTTTATTCACACACTTCACATTTCAAAAACATTTTAAAGTGAGCTAAGTTACTAAGAGCCCATGGATAACCATGGATGTAAAGGGTGCTAACACCTTCCCTTTACATAACCTACCCCCCGAACCCAAAAATCTTTTAAAAGGTCTTTCCTGTTCTTTTATGCCTTTCCTTTGGATAAAATAAAAGTCGGTGGCGACTCTTGCTATCCGCAACATAACTAAAGTCAGTTCTCCCACCGTGTTACAGAACTGGCGACTCTGCTGGGGATTTAATAAAAGAGGGGTACCCTTAGGAATTAGATCACTTTAAAATTGTTTGCTTTGTTTGCTTTATACTTATCTGTTGGGCTCTTATGTGTGAAAGATCCTAACCTGGATCTAGTGTACCTTAGGTAAATGGCAATAGACCAAGGAAACTGTACGGCGTATACCGATATGGTTGATCTAGTGGCCATAGTTAGTGTGACTTCTTGGTTGGTGCTTATGTTCCTTAAGTCAAGTTGAGGATAATATGAGGCTGCCATATGTTGTCAATGCACTAACTAACTTTTAGAACCCTAGTTATCCCATCTTGGCCTTAGAAAAGTAGTGAGATAACCGGCTTTGGTGCAGACTGAAGTTGGTTGATACTCGATGCTACGCTCATTGAGATTCTAAACTTGGAGGGTTTTGGTTGGCAAGTTAGTTGCCTACTGAATAACCACCCTTGTGAAGGATCAATGATATTGAGATCCCTTAGAACCTGATTACTTCATAGGACAGGATGAACCATCTAACTTCAGGGGAGGGTACTTACCTTTGAACCTCATGCAAGCCTTTAAACCTAGGGCTATTGTGTGACTTGTTTGTGTGTGCCACATGTTTGTGATTGAACATAACATCATGACATCATCATGCATCATAAGCATAGCATTTTCACTAACCATTTCAAGGACCAAAGGATTTATCTTTGTTCTTTGTTGCAGGTCATGGCTTCTGCTCGTAGAAATACCATCAGGATCAACTTTGTGGGCATACCTGCTAAGCTTAAAGAGTTGGTTTCTCAAGTGTCTGATCATTCCCAGTTCATCAAGAGACATGGTCACCTATTGGATCTAGTCACTTCAGGATTCAATGAAGACATGATGAGTGTCCTATTTCAGTTCTTTGATCCTAAGCACCATTGCTTCACATTCCCCGACTACCAGCTGGTTCCTACAATGGAAGAGTTCTCTAAACTTCTGGGTATACCTGTACTTGATCAAAGACCCTTCACAGGCTTGGAGAAGGAGCTTAAACCAGAGGTTATTGTTGCAGCTCTACATTTGAAGAAGTCTGACATTGTTCTAGAAACGAGAAGCGGAGTTAAGGGTATTCTTGCTAAGGTATTAGTGGATAAGGCTCAAGTGTTCTTGAAGGCCATGAGCTATGATGCTTTTGAGGAGATCTTAGCCTTGCTGATTTATGGCTTAGTATTGTTCCCCAATCCAGATCAGTTCATATACGTTCATGCTATCAACATATTCCTGAGTCATAATCCAGTGCCTACATTGCTTGGAGACATTCTGCATTCTCTCCATACTCGTACTACAAAGGCACGAGGAACTCTGATGTGCTGCATACCTTTGCTATCTAGGTGGTTTATTTCTCACCTTCCTCGCTCAGTAATGAAAAATGAGCAAGGGTTCAGGTGGTCCAAGAGGATTATGTCACTCTCGCATTCAGATATTCATTGGTGCTCCAGATCTATGGAGAATGTTACTATCATTGACCGTTGTGGGGAGTTTCCTAATGTGCCACTTCTAGGCATAAGAGGAGGCATCACCTATAACCCCTCTCTAGTTTTACGACAGTTTGGTTACGCTCGGAGCGATGGTCCTCATGACATGTTGATTCAGGGCATTGTATTTGACTACGACAACGATCTGCAAGGTTACCGTCAGAGGTTCATACGAGCATGGGGAAAAGTGAACAAGGTTGACAGCAAGACTCAGACTCTCATGATGCCATATCCTGCCATCCTGCCAGTTACCATGGAACCTGTTGCTGAAGGAGATACTGCTTATACCATCCTTCACCCAGACATGCCTACTGACATGGAAGACTTACAGAGATCCTGGATCCAGTTGAAAGAGCAAAGGGATACTTTCGAGGCTCATTACAAAGCAAGCCAGGAAAGAATCCTGGAACTAACAAAGCAACTTCACGAGGAACGGAATCTCAACTCATACCTCAACATAAAGAGGAAACGTCCCTGGGAGACTTAAAACCCCATCTCTTGTATTTATTTCATTTCATTTTCTGTAAGCCCAAGAGGCAAAACAAATTTATTACTAATAAAAGTTTACCTTCTTGTTTGTTTAAGCAAATTTAAATCCTGCGGTCCTTGAAAACATTGCATATGCATTGACATATCATATCATTACATCACAGGTTTATAATTGTGCACAGGTTTCTTATCTTCTCGCTGTTTATTTCAGCAATGGCTCTTGAACAAACAGTTAAGGATCTCCAGGCACAAAATGCACAGTTCCAAGAGCTGATCCTGAACCTGTCTAAGGGGCAAGATGAATTGAAGACACTGCTGGCCAAGAAGACTAAGAAGACTAGAAGGTCAGGTGGCCTGATCAACATGGGAAGAAGGTTCAAAGGTCTTGCCAAGACCAAAGAACCAGTTGAAGATTATGAATCTGAAGAGTCTGAAAAAGAGGGAGGCAGTCTCCACAACACTATGGGGGACTCTGATTCTGAGGCTAATTACTACCATGAGCCTAATGAAGACAAGTTCAAGATGCTGGTGGATAGAATGGATGCTATGGAGTTGTAGAAGTCTTCTGGGCTGGATTTTGAAGATTTGAGTCTGATATCTGGGGTAGTCATACCCATTGGTTTCAAGGTTCCTACTTTTGTTGTTTATGATGGGGTCTCTTGTCCCAAGCTGCATCTGAGGTCTTATGTCAGAAGAATCCAACCTCATACTGCTGATAAGAAGTTGTGGATCCATTTCTTCCAAGAAAGCTTATCTGGAGCTCAATTGGAGTGGTACTATCAGTTGGAGAGTGTCAACATCCGGGATTGGAATGATCTTGCTGAAGCCTTCTATAAGCAATATCAATACAATGCTGATTTAGCTCCCACTCGCATGCAGCTGCAAAGCATGTCTATGGGTGCCAAAGAAAGTTTCAAGGAGTATGCTCAGAAGTGGAGAGATTTAGCTGGAAGAGTACAACCCCCTTTAACTGACAGGGAATTGGTTGATATGTTCATGTGTACGTTGAATGGTCCTTTTTACAGTCATCTCATTGGAAGCTCATCACCTGGCTTCACTGAGTTGATAATGACAGGAGAGCGCGTGGAAAATGGTATAAAGAGTGGCAAGATTCAAGTGGGTACTTCTTCATCAGGTACTGCAAAGAAGCCTCCCACTGGGAAGAAAGAGTCAAATGTTGTTTATGGTCAGCCTGATCGTAACAGAAGGCATCAGTCTGTGAGTGCAGTTCATATTTCAAATCCAACTCCTACAACACCAGAGCAGCCCCAGGGCAACCAACAGAGGGCTAGAAGGCAGTTCACTAAGATCAACATGTCAATGGCTCAGGCATTGCAACACTTGTTGAAGGCTGAACTTATCACTCTGAAAGAGGCTCCTCAGAATCCTAATGTTACCTCCCCCAGGTATAATCCCAATGCACGATGTGCATATCATTAGAATTGTCAGGGACATGATACTAATAGTTGCTGGGTCTTGAAGAACAAAATCCAAGATATGATTGAGGCTGGAGAAATTGAGTTTGACCCTCCGGGTACTCCAAATGTGATTACTGCTCCCATGCCAAATCATGAGAAGACTGTCAATGCCATTGATGAAGATTTACATATCTATTCAGTTGCAGAGTTGACCACACCATTGTCTGTTATCAAGAAGAAGCTAGTACAAGTTGGGTTCTTTCCAGGTTGTCGTGAAGATTGTTTGTATTGTACCTATAAGCCGGATAGTTGCTGGAGGTTGAGAGATGGAATTCAACGTCTCATGGATAAATATACCATAGTGTTTGAGAGGACTCCATCGTCTGTAGAGAGTATGGTGGATCATATTACCAAAGGTAGGAAGACTGAAGAGGTTGATATGGTTGATAGAGTACCAGTAAGGATCACTTCAAAGGGACCTGTTAAAATCACTCATAAGGGTCCAATTAAGATTACTGCTGAAGGCCCTGTGAAGATTGTTGCTGAAGCCAGATTGGCTCCTATGGTCATTACTACTCCTGGTCCTATTCCGTATACATCCGATAAAGCTGTGCCTTGGCATTATGGGTTTGATGTTTATATCCATGGTGTTAAGCAGGAACCCTTAGCTGATATGCCTGTTGATGTTGATAATATTGCTGGGTCTAGTAAGATCACACGAAGCAGAAGAGTTTTCTCTCCTCCAGTTACCTCCAAGAATGCAGTTACTCCAGCTGCTACCTCCACCACTGATGCGCGGGGCAAAGGTCCTATTATTGAACCCATACCTACTGATGTGCCAGCTGTTGATGATCTCTCTAAGTAGATGGAAGAAGTATTGAAAATCATTCGCAAGAGTGATTATGACATTGTTGATCAGCTGGGGCATACTCCCTCCAAGATTTCTATGCTGTCATTATTATTGTGTTCTGAGGCTCATGCCAAAGCTTTGATTAAGTTTCTGAAGACTGCTCATGTACCCAATGCAATTTCTGTTGACCAGTTTGAGAATTGTGTTGCCCACCTGACCTATGATAATGGGTTAGGTTTCTATGATGCTGATTTGACTCCTGCCAAGAGGGATCATAACAGGGCTCTGCATATCTCAATTGAATGCAGGGGCACTACCCTGTCACATGTATTGATAGACAATGGTTCCTCTCTGAATGTGTTGCCCAAAGAAGTCCTGAATAAGTTGAGTCCTGAAGATGCTGTGCTGAAGCCCAGTAATATAGTGGTGAAGGCTTTTGATGGTTCGAGAAGAGTGGTGCATGGAGAAATTGATCTCCCAATCAAAGTTGGTTCTCAGGTTTTTAATGCTACATTTTATGTGATGGATATTCGTCCTTCGTACTCTTGTTTGCTTGGTCGTCCCTGGATCCATGGGGCAGGTGCTGTAACCTCTACATTACATCAGAAGCTGAAATATCCGGTAGAAGGAAAGGTTGTTACTGTCTGTGGAGAGGAAGAATATTTTGTTAGCCATGTGAACACCTTCAAGTATCTGGAAGTGGAAGGTGAATATGTTGAAACTCCGTGTCAGACATTTGAAGTGGTTCCTTGGATTGTTAATGATTATGAAGCTCCTCCTGTTGTCAAGAAAGTTCCTGTGGTCACCAGAGTACCTCCAACAATGGCCTCCCTTAAAGATGCTAGAGTTGTGGTGGATGAAGGTGGTTGTACTATTTGGGGTCAGCTTCCTGATATCCCTTACAAGTCTGACAAATTTGGTTTGGGTTTCAATGCAGAATCCCAGAAGGCTGTTCGTCGTGCTCGTGCTGTTCGTATCACCAATCAGGGGATTATGAAAGACCAGATCAATGCTGTGGGTGACTATGATGAAGACTACAACTTGGATGCTTGGATTTTTCCTACTGTGGGTGCTGGACTCAATAATTGGAAAGCTGAAGATGTTATTCCTACCTCCTTTAGTCAGGAGTAAATACTATTACTGTGTTGTTGCTTTTAAGTTTGTAATTTCTTGAACAATTGAACTTTCAAGCCTTGTGCCTTACCCGGGGCACAATGGTGTGCTTGTTACGGGCTGTCATTTCATTTACATACTTCATTCAATAAAAATCAGTGGACGTTTCGTTTTTGTAAATATTGTGTTCCTTGTCTTTCTTTTCTTTTATTTTTGTTCTATCAGCTACGTGTTCTTACACACACCCACATCACTAAAATGCAGATCCTCATCCACTCTGGATCCTGTTGATAACAGTTCTACTATTGCCAATTATAATTTCGAGAATCCGATCTATCAAGCTGAAGACAGAAATGAAGACGATTGTGAAGTACCTGTAGAGCTTGCTAGGTTATTACAACAAGAAGAGAAAGCTATACAGCCAGATGAAGAGCCAGTCGAAGTTGTGAATCTGGGAACTGAAGAAAACAGGAAAGAAGTCAAGATAGGGGCTGAATTAGAGAGTAGTGTCAAGAGCAGATTGATTCAGATGCTACGTGACTATGTAGAGATCTTTGCTTGGTCCTACGAAGATATGCCAGGGTTGGATACAGATATTGTGGTTCACCGTTTACCAGTGAAAGAAGATTGTCGTCCAAAGAAGCAGAAAGTTCGTCGTATGCGTCCTGAGATGTCAGAGAAGATCAAAGCAGAGGTAATGAAACAGTTCAATGCAGGGTTCTTAGCTGTGACTTCTTATCCTCAATGGGTTGCAAATGTGGTGCCAGTACCTAAGAAAGATGGTAAGGTACGTATGTGTGTAGACTACAGGGATTTGAACAAGGCCAACCCCAAAGATGACTTTCCACTTCCCCATATTGATGTTCTGGTAGACAACACTGCTCAGCATAAGGTATTCTCTTTTATGGATGGTTTCTCTGGTTATAATCAAATCAAGATGGCTCCTGAAGATATGGAGAAGACAACATTTGTTACACAGTGGGGCACTTTTTGTTATAAGGTGATGCCATTTGGTTTGAAGAATGCAGGGGCAACATATCAGCGTGCTATGGTGGCTTTGTTTCATGATATGATTCATCATGAGATAGAGGTATATGTGGATGATATGATAGCCAGGTCCCAGAATGAAGAGCAACATCTTGATCATTTGCATAAATTGTTTGAGAGGTTGAAGAAATACAAGTTGAGATTGAACCCAAACAAGTGTACTTTTGGAGTTAGGTCTGGTAAACTCCTGGGTTTCATAGTCAGTGGAAAAGGTATTGAAGTAGATCCTGCAAAAGTGAAAGCTATACGAGAGATGCCATCTCCCCGTACTGAGAAGGAAGTTAGAGGTTTCTTGGGACGATTGAAGTACATTGCAAGATTTATTTCCCAATTAACTGCCATTTGTGAGCCAATCTTCAAGTTGTTGAAGAAAGACCAGGTGATGGAATGGAATGATGAGTGCCAGACTGCCTTTGATGAAATCAAGAGATATCTGCTGGAACCACCAATTTTGATGCCACCAGTTGATGGAAGACCCTTGATTATGTACTTAACAGTGTTAGACAACTCAATGGGGTGTGTGTTGGGGCAACATGACGAGTCTGGTCGAAAAGAGCAGGCAATATACTACCTTAGCAAAAAGTTTACCGACTGTGAAACAAGATACTCACTGCTCGAGAAAACTTGCTGCGCTTTGGCATGGGCTGCTCGCCGACTAAGACAGTATATGTTGACTCATACTACCTTACTGATTTCAAATATGGATCCAATCAAGTACATATTCGAGAAACCTGCTCTCTCCGGAAGAATTGCAAGATGGCAAATGATCTTAACAGAATATGACATACAATACACTACTCAGAAGGCTATTAAAGGAAGTGTTGTGGCTGACCATTTGGCTCACCAAGCAGTAGATGATTACCAGTCAATGAGTTTTGAGTTCCCTGATGAAGACATTATGGTTATTACCAAAGAACCTGGACAATATGACGGACCTGAACAGGGATCCCGATGGACTATGGTTTTTGATGGTGCTTCTAATGCACTTGGTAATGGTGTTGGTGTTGTGATCAGTTCCCCTGAAGGTTGTCATACCCCGATTACTGCCAGACTTTGTTTCTATTGTACCAATAACATGGCTGAGTATGAGGCATGTATCCTGGGTATTAAGGCTGCTATTGATATGAAGGTTCAGTTCCTTGATGTGTATGGAGATTCAGCCCTGGTAGTAAGTCAGATTAAAGGAGATTGGGATACCAAACATGATAATCTTATTCCTTACAGAGAGCATGTTTTGTCTTTGATCCCACATTTCAAAGAGATTACCTTTGGACATATTCCACGGAGAGAGAATCAGTTGGCAGATGCATTGGCCACCATGGCATCTATGTTTGAGATCAGTTGGGATGATGAAGCTCCCAAGATTACTATTGATAGATTTGAGAAGCCTGCATACTGCAATGAGATTGACACTGAAGGGGCAGAGGAGAAGCCTTGGTTCTATGAAGTAAAAAGATATCTTGAAGCTCAGGAGTTCCCTGAAGGGGCATCTGTCAAAGATAGGAAGTTTCTGAGAAGGTTTTCTGCTAAGTTCTTTTTGAGTAATGGGATTTTGTACAAGCGCAATCATGATTCAATGTTGCTTCGTTGTGTGGATAAGAAGGAAGCAACAGAGATTATGGAAGATATGCATGATGGGATCTTTGGCACTCATTCTAGGGGTCATACCATGGCAAAGAAGATATTGAGAGCAGGTTACTATTGGTCTACTATGGAAGCTGATTGCTATCAACACTCCAGAACATGTCACAAGTGTCAAATTTATGCTGATAAAGTACACATACCTCCATCACCTTTGAATGTGTTGACTGCTCCTTGGCCTTTTGCCATGTGGGGCATTGATATGATTGGTGAGATCAAACCTACTGCTTCTAATGGGCATCGTTTCATCCTGGTTGCTATTGATTACTTCACGAAGTGGGTAGAGGCAGCTTCATTTGCATCTGTTACTAAGAATGTTGTGGCTTGATTCATTAAGAATAATCTCATATGTAGGTATGGCATCCCTGAAAGGATTATTACTGACAATGGCTCTAATCTGAACAACACTATGATTACTGATCTCTGCACACAGTTCAAGATTAAGCATCACAACTCTTCTCCGTATCGTCCAAAGATGAATGGGGCAGTTGAAGCTGCTAATAAGAACATTAAGAAGATTGTACAGAAGATGACTGTTACTTACAAGGATTGGCACGAGATGTTACCATTTGCTCTTCATGGTTATCGTACTATAATACGTACTTCAACAAGGGCAACCCCATTCTCCTTAGTATATGGTATGGAAGCAGTTCTACCCATTGAAGTTCAGATTCCCTCCTTAAGAATTATGAAGGATGCAGGCTTGGATGAAGATGAGTGGATTCAGACTCGACTTGACCAGATAAATTTGATTGATGAAAAGAGGTTAGCAGCAGTTTGTCATGGCCAGATGTACCAGAAACGAATGATCAAAGCTTTTAACAAGAAGGTTAAGCCAAAGGTATATCAGGCTGGTGATTTGGTAATCAAGCGTATCATATTACCACAGGGTGATCCTAGGGGCAAGTGGACTCCTACATATGAAGGACCATTTGTAGTCAAGACAGTATTCTCAGGAGGTGCTATGATACTTACTAACATGGATGGTGAAGATTTCCCACAGCCTGTGAACGCAGACATAGTTACAAAATACTACGCATAAAAAGAGACCCGCTAGGTTGACAGGCCTAGGCAAAAATAAGGGCATCCCGGCAAACCAAAAGGGTTTGGGCAAAAATATGGGATATATATAAAAAGATGTACACCCGGCAAGTTGAAAACCTGAAAAGGCAGCTTGGGCAAAAAAGGGTATCCCAGTGGATTGAAAACCTGAAAGGGCAATCCAGGCAAAAGTTAGGGATTAAAGCGTATGACTATGTCTCGTTTGGATCACCCATGAAACTGCAACCAGTTGTGTTACCTACTCAAGTTGGAACAGATAAAGCTCAATCCAATCGTTTCCGTCTCAACAGCAGAAGATGAGATACTTGAAGATAATGGCAATAGTAGAATTGAAACTCAATAGGATTATTTCCCACGTAGCTGATTTTCTTTGTTTGTAAAACTTGTTATGACAAATTCCTCTTACTAGGATGTCTGTCTCCTTGTATAAACTCACCCATGTATGGGTCACTCTTTGATATAAATAAAATTCCATCTATGAATCCAGATTTACTTTTACCCTATTTACATAAGCGAAACGTCCATTGGTTGTGTTTGAATGTATGTATGCTTTTGAATATGATTGATGTTTACCAGAAATGCATGTATGCTTAATATGATTGATGTTTACCAGAAATGCATGAAAATGCAGTAATAGTATTTACTAAGTACGAACGAGGAAAGGATTTCAACGAAGCTTCGCCGGTTCATCTCTACAAAACAGTTACAAAATCTCCAGTAGGGCAAATCCATCTTCATAAGTACTTCAAGTCACATCTCCCCTGGAATTTATATCCATCTCTTTTATCCTCATACGGATATTCGGGAATTTACTTTCCAATAGGAGTACGACGAACGAAGACGGGAGGTTATGTATACCCTACTATCAAACGAAGACGGGAGGTTATGTATACCTTGCTATCCCCAACAGACGGAAGGTTATGTATACCCTACTATCAAACGAAGACGGGAGGTTATGTATAATATATTTTCAAACAAGACGGGAACGAGTTCCTCATATTCTTCAGCAACGAATCGGGATTTATTTTCCCTGGCCAGCAGTTGTTATACGAAGATATCCAGACGCTCCAGGCTGCATGATGCATACATACATAATTTACATCATAACATACATATACATAGATACATAATACATTATTTAAGTGCATCATATTATACATACATACATAATGCATAAGCTAATATTATCTTGCAGAATGTTATAATCTTGTTTTTCAGAAGACAGACTTCATTAACAACTTGTGACTATTGGGCCGTTGTTTATCTTCCCAAAAGTTATCATTTCCTCAGGACGTTGTTTATCCTCCTGAAAGCATATTATTACCTTGGGCCGTTGTTTATCTTCCCAAAGGGCATCACTTCCTCAGGACGTTGTTTATCCTCCTGAAAGCATATTATTACCTCAGGACGTTGTTTATCTTCCTAAAAGCATATTATCTCCTCGGGACGTTGTTTATCTTCCTGAAAGCTATCATCACTTCCTCAGGACGTTGTTTATCCTCCTGAAAGCATACCATTCCCTCAGGACGTTGTTATCCTCCTGAAAGCATATTATTACCTTGGGCCGTTGTTTATCTTCCCAAAGGTTGCCACTTCCTCAGGACGTTGTTTATCTTCCTGAAAGCATATTAAGACCTTTCATGAGGTTCATGAAGTTTACAAGACACTTTATGAGGTTCACAAGGTTCACAAGGTTCCAATACTTACAAGACCTTTCATGAGGTTCATGAAGTTTACAAGACACTTTATGAGGTTCACAAGGTTCACAAGGTTCACAATACTTACAAGACCTTTCATGAGGTTCATGAAGTTTACAAGACACTTTATGAGGTTCACAAGGTTCAAAATGCTCACAAGATCTCCCATGAGGTTCACAAGACATCTTATGAGATTCACAAGGTTCACAAAGTTCACAAATAGTCAGAAGATTTGACAATTCCCTCAGACAATGCATCCTCCTAAGTAGTGCATCCAAAACTAGGGTTTTGACTTTAATCAGGCTAAATGGATTTCCAAGACTTCAAATGAGCTTCATAATATCTTATATGTGTGTAAGAACCCCCATGACAAGTTTCAAGAGTTTTCTCAAAGGTTTGCTCAGCCAGATGATCAGATAAGTCAAAATCAATCAAAGCAGTTAAAAAGTCAAACTGAGGTCAGCTGTGGTCAAACCAAAGTCAAACTTCATGATTTTTTGCCAACATCAAGTATATGAAGTAAAATTCATCATTTGATCAAGGGTTGATCATGATTCATCAAGGATATTTCAGATCATCAAGAATCAGAGGTTTCTAAATTAGGGTTTCCTCAGGAAAAGTCAACTGAACTTTGACCAGCCGTAACTTTCACATGCTTCATCACCAATTCTCCATCCAAAGATCATTTTGAAGGAAATTGAATTCTCTACAACTTTGTGTCTCACAAGCCAAGCCCAAAAATGCTTCATTTGGAAGGTATGAGCTAAGACATTATAGGTCCTTTTGAAAGTCAACAAAAAGTCAACAACTTCAAAAGGGCATAACTTGAGAATGGTAAATGATATGGACATGAAACCAGTGGGGTTGGTTAGAGGACTCTTCAAGCTTTCCAAAATGTCCAATAACACCCTCATAGCATTAAAATTGAAGGTTGTGTGCCCTTGCAAAGTTGGGAAAGTTTTGGTTGGTTTATGAAGAAAATGGAGGTTTAAAACCAATTTTTTCTAAATGGGCTTACCATATGATGACCCAATCCATACCAATACTTCATGCACGACCCAAGTCTCTAAAAATCAGATTTTTTATCATTTTATTTTATTTATTTTGATTTAATTCATTTAAAATCATTTTAAATTAAAATAAAATAGAAAAGTCAAATATTTAAAAGAGATTGAGCTTCTAGAAAATCATGAATGCAACTTGGATCAAATTGATACAAAAATAATGGTGATTGGCTTGAAATAGAAAGGGTTTATGCAAGAATATTTGAATTTTAAAGCTTAATCTTTTTCAATCTTTTTTGATCAAATCTTTCACACAATGATCCATTGTTTTGACCTAAAATCATCACACTATAAGTACATAACACAACCCTACTCACTATTCACGAAATTCTGCCCTCCAAGAGTAAGTTCAAGTTTTCAAAATTCATCAAAAATCCAATTTTCGGTTTCTTCATTACAGGGTGTTTGAAGGTATTTTAAAGACATAGCAAGGATCCTTGGACATCACTAAAGATATCCCAATCTTCAAAAGCATTGTAAACATGTTCATATGCATAAACCGATCCTTAACATTTATGGTTTTTTTTGTTTTCGATTCCAAATATTTGCTTGTTTTCAATGAATTTTGAGTTGAATTTCTTGTTTGTGATGAGTTATGGACTGATTCTGGACAGGTTGCTTGAAGTTTCATCACCTAATACGAATTCCACCATTATTAGGGTTTCGGACCTCATTTATGGTTTCATCATTTAGCCAATTTAAATAAGTTTTAAAGACATGGAAAGATTGTAAATGTCATTGGGAACTTAATGACACTGTTAATTTCATGAAATTTCACTGTTTGTATGGAGTTTGTGATTCGCAGGTTATATTGGCAAAGAAAATCGCAGGAAAATCCCCATCAAATTTCGCAGGTAAACCTGCGAAATCCAGAGGTAGGAGATGATCTTTTGGCGCGCAAGGAAGATTTGAAATTGCAGGTTTACTTAAAAGGAATGCGTTTCGTATGTATATCAAAGTGAGCGCGTAGCTCAGCTGGTTTTGGACGAATGCCGTTAAGGCCAATGACCAGGGTTCGATCCCTTGGTTGTTCATTTTTTACTTAAAATTCATTTGTTTAACAGGCTTATTATATTATTATCATTGCTCATCCTATAGTCACGCTGCACACGCAGCTCAGTTGGTTGGGTGCTGGTGATGAAGGCTGGGAGACCTGGGTTCGACCCCAGGCTCCAGCAGGTAAGTTTTGCTTATTTTTTTTATTATTTCACTAATTGTTTTTTATGTTTTAATATATATAATTAATAGTCTTAATATTATTTAAATATAATTAACATTGTTAGCATTATTCAATTCTTTTTTTAATAAAAAACCATTGATTTTCTTTATTTCAAAATTTGTGTTTCTAAAATATTTGTAAATAAATTAATTATTATTATAAATATGTAAACCTAATTTTCTAAAACCCTAATTTTCTTTTTATCTAAAACTTAATTCTATTGTAATTTTTAATTTATTATTTATAAACTTTAATCATGTATATATATTATATAATTTGTTTATACTTTAATTCTTGCATATAAATATGTTTAAAATAATTAAAATTTTGTAAATATAATAGTATGATCATATTTTATTTTATCATGTACATATTTTATTTAATATAATTAAATTTTGTAAAATATAATTATAATTAACATTATTTTTATAATACGTAAATATTTTATAAATTTTGTATGTAAATAATTTTTATTATATGTTTAAAAATAGTTAAAAATTGCTAATTTAATTTTTGTAATTATAATTTATTTTCATAATATGTTCATAATTAATTTAATTTTATAATTTGCATATAACTTAAAATATATAATAATTAGTATAATTGCTCATATTTTTCTTATTAATCTTAAAAAATTGCTTATATAAAAATTTGATCTTTTAATTATTATAATCTTTTTGCTTATTTCATTATTATTATTATTAATTATGTTTATATGATATTTTATTATTACTAACCACATTGTGATTATTTTTATTATTATTATTTCTAATAACCCAATTATTATTATTTATTTTTTGTTTATTATATTTTGCTTTATTATTATTATGTAATTGTTCCTTGGTGTAATATTTATTAATAATGTTTATTATTTATATTTTATGCTATGGTTAGTAAATAGGGAGTGTAAACATACTTGTAATGTGAAATAAATTTAGATCACTTAATTTAAAAGATAAATATTAAAATTGTACACTCACACACGTAAGTCGATCTTTGATCGCCATCTCACTTCCTTAGGGATACCTCTCATGTTGCCTATTCAAAAAGGTCAAGTAGGGTGTATAAAGCAAATTCCCTCAAATTCACATCATCTAGTCCCTAAACAGATAAAAAGATCAAGTCCCTTTGAATGTTGCCTTCGTAATGATCTTGTCCCTTTCGAATAAAGATGATAAGTCCCTTCAAAATTGCTTATACACCCCACAGTTGCCTAAATAACAGATGTCCCTTCACTTGTCCCTCACATCCAAGGTAATGACTACCTATTCCTTAATAATAGGGATAGTCTTACCATTTAAAGGATTCAAGAACAGAAAAGACTTAAACTTAGGGTAGGTTCCTCTTAGATACTTGCTCACTCTTCAAAACAATTTCAAACACTTCACACATCTCAAACAATTTTCAAAACAAAGGTTTTTTACGCATCCGTACATGGATCATTATCAAACACTTAAGAAAATTTTTATTCACACACTTCACATTTCAAAAACATTTTAAAGTGAGCTAAGTAACTAAGAGCCCATGGATAACCATGGATGTAAAGGGTGCTAACACCTTCCCTTTACATAACCTACCCCCCGGACCCAAAAATCTTTTAAAAGGTCTTTCCTGTTCTTTTATGCCTTTCCTTTGGATAAAATAAAAGTCGATGGCGACTCTGTCTATCCGCAACATAACTAAAGTCAGTTCTCCCACTGTGTTACACCTGGGAAGGTATTAGCAACCCAGATCGTCAGCCGTACCCGACGGGATCCATGCTTGCAAAGAAAATGTTTCAAAGGGTGAAGGAAATGAAAGCTGCTGCAAAAATAAAAAATGAATTGGAATGAGAAAAGAACTGAAAAGAAAACAAAGAGGAAAAATGTAGGGAAAATAAAGATTGTGCTCGAACAGGCCCTACCCCGCTGCCTACGTACCTCACTGGACATGAGGATCAGAGACGCCGTAGTTCCCCTAACTAGGGGTAGAAAAGATTGATTGTGAATTAAGGCTTGAACTGCCTATGTCAATGCTCAGGTGTTGCAGGCTCGAACAACGAGTGTGTAACCGTCTTGCATAATGACAAGAAGAAGCAAGTTCACGGACGGAGCGCAGAAGATGAGAAAAGAATTCCCGAAGGAAAGACGATTATTGTTTGTTTGTGTTTTTTAGAGCTTTTTATTTGTGTGGCACAAGAGAATGAACTCAAGCTCTTTTCTATGGGATGTGTACTCACTACTACATTCTAAGATGGAATAATAGAACAAGCACACCAAGTAAGGAGAACTTATCCCAGACTTTTTTCCAAAGGCAAGGGCCTAATTTCATTGACTTGTTGAATTTATTAGGTGTTTTAGTGATTAAAAATGAAGAAATGTTTTTTAGGGTTTTTCTTGATGAAGGTAACTTCATGATCCGACTTGTGCATCATGCTAGATGGAATAAGGCTATAACACAAGAAGTCACTTCTTTCTTTATTAATGTTTTTTAGATTTTGTTTTGAGATGAGAAGAGAAAGAAACCAAAGGAGCGAAAAGGTAAAAGTTTAAAATGGGGAAAGACAAAACCTAATGTTGTCATGCAAAAGTGGTCCTAAGGTTAGTGAGGTCTCAACTATCCTAAGAAGAGGAAAGAATAACCAAAGAGGAGCAAGAAGAAGAGGAGACAAGGGCTAGCAAGCAACTTACTCCTCTAAAGGAGATAAGTTGTTCCTAAAGGGGGAAGAAAAGAGTTGCTTCACATGATGGCATAAGGCACATCAAAACACAAAGAGAAAGAAACTTAAAAGGAAAAGGATGAAGAGTTGAAATGTGGATGAACATCCACACTTCTCTTACCATAAGCCCTGCAAGTGTTAGCAAAATCCAGCACATGTTCATCAACAAAGCTCATGGAAATGGCATGTTCAAAGTTCTAGAAAACCAAGTTAAACAAACATGTCAAACGTTGCACATACAAGCATTTACGTGTCGAGAACATGGAAGCATGCATCAACCAGCAAGCAAATCACCCCAAACAATCATATTCAATGATCATATAATGATCCATAGCTTTTAAAACAAGTAAGGGGATCAAACAAGCTAAAAATAACTCAAATATGGCATACTGCTTCAGTGTTAACCGGTTTACCAAAGCGTTAACCAGTTAACCAATCCAAACCTGCAGAAAACCAGTACAGAAACAGGTGCGTTAACCGGTTAACCAATCCGTTAACCGGTTAACGCTGTTAAAACATCAACAATTCCTGCAGAAAAATCAGTTCAAACCAGCTTTTCCAATTAATCTCACACCAGACCAACAATCAATTGAGCATGAAAATAGTGTATCAATTCACATTAAATGGCATCATGAAGCTTATGGACATTAATACATGGATCTGATCACAAATCGATCGATCAATTCAAGCAACACAAGCAAATACACAAGCACATGGTGGATCTAAAACACAAGCATGCAAATAAGTTAAAACAGAGCTAGATCTGAAATTAACCAACCTACAAAGCTGAGGTATGCTTTGGTAATTATTGATCGAGCTGAAAACGAGAGATCTCGCGGAAAACTTTGAAGATCATGTGCTAAGCTTCACACTCAATGCAAAATAAATGCAAGAACAAGGTCTTGATGCAGAATTTTGGATCCAAAAGCACTTCTAGATCCCAAACCAGATCTGAATCACCAATTAAACCAGGAAAAATATGCAATGAAGCTAAGGATGGAGGTCTAGTTCCAAGATATACACACCTTAAGGCAAGGTTATGTGATCTTCAAAGAGGAACTTTGAGTGATTTAGAAAATTGGGAGAGAAAAAGTGAGAGAATTGTGAGAGAGAAGAGTGAAAATTCAGAATGGAAGTGGAAATTGTGAGAGAGAGTCTTCTTGCTTTGAAGAGAAATAGATTAAATATGGTTTAGGTTTGGGGCCCAAAAATTAGGCTTGGGATCCAAAATTATGGTTTGGTAATGAGATTAGGATTTAGCAATGGAATTAGGCTTGGATAAATGCTCTAGATCCTTCTTTTTAATTTCCAATTAATTCAAAATGAATAAAAATCAGAACCTTCAAAAATTAGAGCCAAACACTTGCTGAAAAACGCTACTGGAATTCAAAATTCGTAGCCGTTAACCGGTTAACCAATCCGTTAACCAGTTAACGCCAGTGAATTTTGAATTTTCCCTCCCTTTTGGTTGAAAACCTTAGGAATCACCCGACGCCAACTGCTTTGATCTGATTTTGATCCCTAATCCCTTCTTTAGGCTTTGACCCTGATGTCAATCCTGTAACTTGCCTTGTGAGCTTTGAATTTCCCTGATAATTGATCATATGCCTTATGCTGGAATATGCAAGTGTTATGCTTCATTTTTCTATGCAATATGCTAAGGATATGACATGCTAATGATGATTATGATATGATGATGATGCTAAACAGGAGAGGGCGAATTTGGGGTGTTACAGTTGCCCCTATTCAAGCAACACTTAATCTGAAAAGGACGGTAGCACGACTATCGACCGTTCAAGATGAATTGTGGTTGAATACCAAGAAGACCTGAAATTTGCACTCTACTGGAGAATGCAAGCAACGGGAAATAAACCCAACCAAATGACACTTTGGTGACTGAAGTGGGGAGAAAGTAGACGAGCTCCTTCCAAGTTGAATCGTTACTTCGGATAGAAAAAACCAGACAGACGAGTCTTCCTCGAACAAACCTGTTACGCCAAGAACTGGACATACGAGCCCTCTTCAAACAATACTGTTACACCAGGATCTGGACATATGAGCCCCATTCAAATGAACCTGTTACGCCAGGTGTTGGAGATACAAGCCCTCATACATTCTGCAATATATGATCTGAGACAGACGAACCTCCCTCGGATAAACATGTTACGCCAGGACCGGTAATGCACTTAAGT
The DNA here is from genome assembly GCA_963966055.1 of Lathyrus aphaca. Classification (NCBI taxonomy): domain Eukaryota; kingdom Viridiplantae; phylum Streptophyta; class Magnoliopsida; order Fabales; family Fabaceae; genus Lathyrus; species Lathyrus aphaca. Next base: position 173,014,647 of record OZ014523.1, read on the forward strand.
CTGTGGGATAGACATGCATAATCAGGATAGACGAACCATATTCATATGTTATCCGTAGACATATGGTCTAAGACAGACGAGTCTTATTTAAGCAAACCTGTTACGCCAGGTGCAACATTAGGATTGGACGACCCCTCTTCATAGATCTTAAGCAGATGAGTGGTGCTTGAGACAGACGAACCTCCTTCGGATATACATGTTATGCTAGGACCGGTTGTAACACCCCAATTTTCTTAATTATTTATTTATTAATTAATTGTGAGATTTTGTGACTAATATATTTAATTAATTATTTCGATTAATATGAATTATGCGATTTAATTTAGTCAATAGATTTATTTGGTTTGTGTGGAATAGTTTAATTATTTGATTAAATTGAATTATTTAATTTATTAGATTTATTTTATTTAGTGGAATAAAATAGATTTAGTATATTTGACTAATTAGGATATTGTGAGTGTGTAATTAGTAAACTAGTAAGTGGGCCAGAAGGCCCAATAAGAGATAGAGTTATTATGAGTTAATGTTAGGGTTTAAAAAAAAGATAGAAAGATAGAAATAGGATTATGAGAGAAAGAAGAGAAGAGAAGAGGAGTTCAAGAACAAATAACAAATTCATCAAGAAAATCAAGGTAAGGGTGGGTTTTTACTAAATTATTTGGGAATTGTTGGATAATATAAATTGGGTAGAAATGTGGTTAGGATAAAATCTCTATTTTTCATGAATTTAGAATTTTTAGGTTTTATTAAAAATCTTGATTTGGTATGAGTTGTGTGATTATGTTTGGAGTTTGTATAAGGTATATTATAGAGACCTATTTATAATTGGGAGAAAACAAATAGATGATAAATTTCTATTATATTGAAACAGTAGTGAAAACCCATTTTTTCTTTCTTCTTACAGTAACACAAACTCATTTTTCTTTCTTTTCCCATTAATCATGGTAATGGTGCAAAGTAAATTTGTGTGATGATCTGATTTTATAATCACTAGTATCTTTAAATTAATTCGATACATAACCATATAGTGATATAAGTAGCCATGTATTACATAAGTAGTATGTAGTTTTATAAGATTGAAATTAGTGTATACCAGAAAGAAAAGTAAAACTACTTAAATCCAAATTTTATTTTGCCTTATAGTGATAGTGCTTACCTGTGAAATGAGATAATTTAGTAACTGACAAATCATATCAGGTGTCTTAAATATGCAGTTTGGATGCTATCTATTGGTCAATTTCTAGCTTTAGATAATTACTACCTCCAATCAGTATATTTATTTTTCCCATACGGTTTCATTTCATAGACAAGTAGTTGGAACAGTAAAATATTAATTGGATATTATATCAATGATGAGTGCAGACTTGAATTAATTGGTAGAAAAACCTTAATGTTGTAATGTGTTTTACCAATGAAAGGGTACCACTAGAATTATCCATTGGGGGAGTGATTTGATTTAAGGACCTTTTCATATCACATATATTAATTGAAGTAGCATCATATGGTGATGTAGTAAAATCCTTATCTTTAATGTTACTGTTTTTTTCTCTAGTCTACTTGATTTCCGCATAATATATATAGAAGTGTTGGTTGTTGTGCTAATTGACATGGTTACATAGACATAGGTGAGCATTAAATTTTAAATGGATATGTTTCTTTACATTGTAGCCACTAGACACTTTAGTGAATTTAAGAAATATGAAATATATCATAATAGAAACATTAACTGTTTAGTAGTAGTGATGTAAGCTAATATGAAATGTGAGGAGACTTAATACATTAGCGTGAATTATGTGTTTGCGAAAAACTGTAATTATCGAAATTATAATTTTGGATATTAATTTTAATTATGATTTTGGATCTTAATTTTAATTATAATTTTGGATCTTAATTTTAATTATGATTTTGGATCTTAATTTTAATTATAATTTTGGATATTAATTTTAATTATGATTTTGGATCTTAATTTTAATTATAATTTTGGATATTAATTTTAATTATGATTTTGGATCTTAATTTTAATTATAATTTTAGATATTAATTTTAATTATGATTTTGGATCTTAATTTTAATTATAATTTTGGATATTAATTTCATTATGATTTTGTGACTGTTTGGTAATTAATTTGGTGATTAATTTGGTGGATCTATTATTCTAGATTTAATCAGTATCGTGTGGTTTGCGAATTGAGATAGAATTGTGTTGATACCTTGCGTAATATTTGCTAAGTGTGGTGACAATATTGGAGTAATGAATATTGTTATTTGAAAATGTGTTGTATGTGCAATTGTACGGTAATTCAAATATTATGAATTATTGAAGATATGCATGAATATTAAGATTAGAGGACGGTCTTAATTGCATATGATTGTTGTATTTGCACATGCATCATTTTGTCAAGAGGAAATGCTTGTTAGTTCCATGGGAGCTAGTGACTTGTCCCAAACCTAGAGGACGGATTTGAAAGCTTAGAGGACGAGTTTTTGATGTGTTATCGGTCTGGAGGACGGACCCGGTTTAAATGTAAAAACCGAAAAATGATAACAAGTGATCGGTACCACATGCATGAGTTGCATTTAAGTCTTGCATTGAGTCTCATTGTGTTTACGGTAGAAATATGAGATTATGTATATTATGTGACTTGTTGAATTGGTGAATTATGGAATTGTGAGTATGTACTTATTAATAGTATGACTACTTGAGTGATATTATGTTGATGAAACTTTTGAAGTGTGAGAATAATTGTGATTATGCTTGTATGCCTTAAATTATATATTATCTTATGATTTCAATAATTATGTGAATTCTCACCCTTCTGTTGGAATGATGTTTTATGCGACATCGATCAGGTACTAAAGAGTAGGATTGCTTCTAGCTCGAGTAGCGGTTTGGAGTAGCTTGCTTAGTCTTTTATTTGTATTGGGTCGAGTCATGCTCTGATCATGTAACACTGGGGATTTTATTCTATTTATGTCCCGAGAGATACTTTATGTACTCTACTATGTTGTTAATGTTATTTGACTATTGTGGAGTATTGGCATGATATGCCAAAGTATTGAGTCTGAAACTCTATTTATGTTTAACATGATTGAAGTATATCCGTTGTGTCCCTCCCTGGATTTCCATCCTGGTACAAACGCGAAAGTGGCGCGGAAAGAGGTTAGAGTCGCCAGCCAGGCATTTTTATCCCGAAGGAACGGGAATGGTAATGCTGCATAAACCAGAAGAAAAGAAGAGGAAGGACACGGGTCCTGCAAACCAAAGAAGCTGAGTTCGGGAGTCCGTTACGACCTGGGAAGGTATTAGCACCCCGGATCGTCCGCTGTACTCGACAGGATCCACACTTGCAAAGAAACTGTTTCAAAGGGTGAAGAAATGAAAGTTGCTGCAAAAGAAAAGGAACTAGAAATGAAAAGAAAAGAAAGGGGGGAAATGTAGGGAAAATAAAATAGTGTGATCGAACGGGCCCTACCCCGCTGCCTACGTACCTCATCTGGACAATGAGGATCAGAGTCGCTGTAGTTCCCCTAACTAGGGGTGGAAAGGATTGCTTGTGTATTAAGGCTTGAACTGCCTATGTCAATGCTCAGGTGTTGCAGGCTCGGACGACGAGTGCGTAACCGTCTTGCTAAATGACAAGTCGGAGCAAGTTCGTACGATGAGAGTGAAGGTTATGAGAAAAGAAGTCCCGAAGGAGAGACGTTTATTGTTTGTCCAGTGTTTTTTATGAGTTTTCTATGAGTGTGGCACAAGGAAGTGAACTCAAGCTCTTTTCCATGGAATGTGTACTTGTCACTACATTCCAAGATGGAATAATAGAACAAACACACTTAAGTAAGGAGAAGATCCCCAAAACTTGAATCTAGAGATTAGGGCCTAAGCTCACTAACTCATTAACTTATTAAGTGTTTTTGTATTTACAATGAAGAAGTGTTTTTTTTATGATTTTCTTGGTGAATATGACATCTTGATCAGACTTGTACATCACAAGACAAGCTTGTACTATCCCAAGATGGGAAGACTACAAGTGTCTCATGGGATAAGGCTATTGCTCAAGGTATCACTTCAATCTTTATTAAGTGTCTTTTTTTAGGATTTTCAGATGAGAAGAGAAGAGAAACAAAAGGATCACAAAGGTAAAAGTCTAATGGGGGACTAATGAATCCTAATTGTTGTCATGCATGGAAAATCCTAGGTTAGTGAGGTTTACTATCCTAAGGAAGAAAGAAAGAAGAAGAGAAGAAGAAGAAAGAAGAATAGAAGAGGGGAGAAGTAAGGCCTAAACCCAACAATCACAAGGTTAGAACAAATAATAATAAGAAGAGAAGAGATAAGATTTGGAGATGTGGGAATCACATCCACACCTCTCACTTACCAAAGCCCCTGAAATAGTTAGTAACACAAGTATAAAGGCAGTACAAAATGAACATAATGCCATACCAACATCATACAACCAGAAGTGAAGTCATACACATAAATGCCAAATTCAAACTCAAGGCACAAGAATGAGAAAAGAATCACACCACTCAACATGAAGCAAAATGGATCACCATGGCAAAACAAAACAAACATGAGAAGATGCAAATCAACATAACCAAATCACAACCCCAAGGTACAAGACCAGAACCCTAATCATGTTAGAAGAATGCCTAAGAAGCAAGAGAGATGAAGAGAAGAGATGCATATAGCTAAGTGGTAACATCATGAGAAGAAATAAGCAAAGGAGATGCATAAGAATGAAAGGACTTCAAAAGCAACCAAACACAAACTCCTCAAGGCACAAACCAAAACTCAAGATCATAGAGGTCTCCACATCCTAATAAGGCTCTAAACAAGTTGAAGAAGTTGGCACAAGTGCCCTTTTAAGCTAAGGAGAGAACTTGTGATAAAAAAGAAGCAAAAAGGGACAAGTCAAGAACAAAAATTCAAAACAAAACAAAAGAGCATTCAAAAATTCCACAACCTTGCACAAATGATCTTCAATCAAGCCATAGCAACATGCCAAAAGGAGGGAGAAAGAATCAGAAGTTAACCAAGTCAAACGAGGTTCAAATATCAACTAGGGTTAGGAAGCTTCAATCAAAAGTTAGAGATCACAATCAAGTAACCAAATTTCTAAAAATCAGAACAAAAATCATCAATAAAGTACACTACATCATGAATCCAGAGCAAAAAGAACCAACCAAAAATTCAAAACAATGACCAAAATAGAAATGGACAAGACAACATGTTTCAAAATGAAATAAAATGAATTAATTAAAAGGAACAATTAATTTCCACGTGACAATTAAAAATAAATGGAAAATAAAAATATTAAAAATTAAAGAAAACTAAGAGAAGCAATCATGAATTTCTTATAATTTTTGGAGACCTAAAACTAATTTTATAAATTAAAAACCAAACTGAAAATAAAAGGGAAATAAAAAGAAATGAAAATAAATGGATGAAGCTGGGGGGTGTAATCAGCAAGGGTTTCCAGTTGAATCTCAATGGGCTCACACGCATGGGGGATGGGAACGGCAATCCAGGCCCATGAAAAGTCAGCGCAGCTTACAATAGTTAACATGGAAATTCAAATAAATTCAGAAAATCAAAGGACCATAGGATCAAATGGACGCGTGAGATAGGTCAACTCATTAAACCCAGTCAGCACATTAATTGGTCAAGGGTGAGGGAACAGGTTATTTATGGTGAGGTGAGAGACACATGGCATTATTCAGAAAAAGAAAAATCACGTGAGAGGGAGGTGGTTCATTAATGTGGTGGCAACATGAGGTCCGTCCAGATGAGAAATCCCACGGCTATAACATCATCTTCTTCATTCAAACTCTGGTGAGCAAATTCCAGAATCCGGTGACCAGAGCTAGGGCTCCGGCACCGGAAAATTCAGATTATGAACAAATCACAACAAAAATACATCAAAATGTCCAGATCAAACAATTAATGCACGCTGAATCCAAATATGGCACTCAAATTCAAAATGGATCCAAGAATAAGCTGGATCGAAGAGAAACAAATCTGACCATCAAATTTCAAATCAACAATACAGCCTCAATAATGCATCAAAATCAAATCTAAAAAGTGCAGAGCATTCAGCAAAGTTCATAGATCACAATGCACACAAGAAAAACAAGTTTCAGATCCATGGATTCAGTGAGTTACCTGAGATGGAAGATCTTGAAACAAGCCAGAAGAAAGCTTCCAAAGATGCAGATCAACTCCTTTTATCCTCTCTTTGCAAAATAAATGCAAGAGAGAGGCTGAAACTCTCTAGATCTTGAAACCCGATACCAACTGCACTTGAATGGCACTTGATGAAAACCTTACTTTCAGCTTGAATTGATGGTATATTTATGATCCTTAGAGCTCACTGAACAAGAATATGGAAAGGGATTGGAGAATGAGAGCCTGAAAAGAGAGATTCGAAGGCTTTTGCTTTTGGTGCAAGAACTCTAGAATGATGAAATGTGATGGATCTGGGGTGAAATAAAACCCTAGTTTTCTTTTATATCAATCCAAAATGCAATGCTGAAAGAATGAGGGAAAGAGCATGTGAGAAGAGAGTGTGAGGTTCAAATTGCAAAACTTGCAAGATTTGTGTGATGAGGTGCTTGGCTCGTGCATCCCTCTCATTCTTTGCACATGTGTGATCAATATCCCACCCTTGATTCAAAACAGCAATCATCTTGGCCCTTGGATGTGAGGATCATGCTTTTCTCATGATCATGCATGTTTTACTCCTTATGGAATACTCCTCTTCTCATGCACGAATTTGGCAATATTTTTGGAGCAAATTAACTTACTTGCAATGCCTTGTAATATTGTGATCATACTTGGCCCATAAAACAGCTTGAAAATAAGTTTCATGATCTTTTGCATTTGTGGAAGATTTGAATTTCATGCCATGCCCTAGAATTCATGAAATTTTCGAAGATCATATCTCTCTAACCATGAGGGCTATGAAAATGCTCTTGTACTTTTTGAAAATGGGAGGCTTTAATCTTCAACTTTCATGTTTTGTTGTGATCCATTTGAAGCTTTTTTCACCAAATTATGCTTACTTGAAAATTAGGGCAAAATGTTACTAAAAATGGAAATTCTCATTACCAAACTTATGCCAATTTTGCAAAACACCTCAAAACCTCATGATTATTGATTTTTGACTTTGCTAAACCTCTTCTAAGGTTATAAGAACATCCCTTGGCTTGAAAACTAGGGTTAGACCCTTTGAAATCTCACAGTTGACTTTCAGAAAGCACAGTTGACCAATTTCTTCATTTATAAGCAACTGGAGAAATATCTGACTTCCACATGGAATTTTCTCACCAAATTTCATCCCTTGGATCCTCTTAACATATGAGAGACTTTTCCAAAATGAAATGGCCAAAGTCACAAGGTTTTCATGCTTGAAACTCAAACCCTAATTTGGGATCATTGTGTAGGAGCTTTGCCCTAGCTTGAATTCCCTGATGATCTTCCCACCTCCTGGGATTTTGTGAATAATATTGAACTTGTGAATGCAATGTAGACTTCTCATAAGACTTAAGCAAATCCATTGGGCCCCTTTCCATAGATTGTGGTGCTTAAAATCCCTCCACATATGATCATATGCCTAATGTTAGGTCATAAGAATGTTATGCCTTATCTTTCCATGCTAAGATGCCAAGAACATGATATGCTTATGATGAATATGATGTGATATTATGCTTAAAAAGAAGAGGGCAAATTTGGGGTGTTACAGCTGCCCCTATTCAAACAACTGTTAATCTGAAAAGGACGGTAACACGGGCTATCGACCGTTCAAGATAAATTGTGGTTGAATACCAAGAAAACCTGAAATTTGCACTCTGATGAAGAATGCAAAAACTGGGAAATAAACCCAACCAAATGACGCTTTGGTGACTGAAGTGGAGAGAAAGCAGACGAGCTTCTTCCAAGTTGAAACTGTTATTTGGAATCAGAATACTTTGACAGACGAGTCCTCTTCTAACAATCCTGTTACGCCAGGAATTGGACAAACGAGCCCCCATGTACTCCGCAAAGTATATGACTTGAGATAGATGAATCTCCTTCGCATAAACCTGTTACGCCAGGACCGATGATGCACTTAAGTCTGTGGGATAGACATGCATAAACAAGGTAGACGAACCCTCCTCATATATTATCCGTGGATATATGGTCTAAGACAGACGAGCCTTCTTCGAGCGAACCTGTTACGCCAGGTGCAACGTAATAAGTGATATTTGAGACAGACGAGCCTCCTTCGGATAAACCTGTTACGCCAGGACCGGTAACTATTTTGACGTTTATTCCCACAGTCAGGACTTCAAACCTCTTCAATACAGGCGAGTATTGGATGACCATCAAGAGAAACACAGACGAGTTCCATAATTCAATGATACAAACGAATATCAGACAATGATCCGAGAAACACAGACGATCGCTTCAAGCAATGATACAGACGAATATCAGACACTGGTACAGACGAATACCAGAAATCCAACACAGACGAGCGTTTGTAATAGCAAACGAGTACCAAGGTAATTGTCAAATCAACACATGCGGATATAGGCCAACACAGACGAGTGTTAGAAATGATACAGACGAGTATCCAAACAAATGCAGACGAGCTTCAAACAGATAATAAACACAGACGGGTGCTGGAGAATGCAGACGAGCAACCATAAATATTACATATCAAACACAAACGAGTGTTGGAAAGTGCAGACGAGCAACAACAATTATCAAACACAGAAGAATGTTGGAAAGTGCAGACGAGCAATAACAAAGTGATCATGGGAAACTGCTGGGGAAAGCAAACGAGCAATACCAAAACGATAACACAGACGAGCGTTGAGAAATGCAGACGAGCGGCAATAAAGTATGAACACTGACGAGTGTCGGAGAATATTTCCATGATGGTTGTATCTCAATCCGGGAACTTTGCGGGGAAATGACGATCTTCCAACACGACTGGAGAGATGCTTCCTCAAATATCCTCTGTTGGTGACAGGAGTTTTGACAGATAAACTATGTGGGGAATGGGCCTCCCACTGCTTGCTGGGCATACTCCACTAGGGAAAAAATAGTCTGCTTGGAAATCCTCCCGCCATGACTTAGCTGGGGAAAACTCTGTTTGGGAGAATGTGACGCCATCCTGCAAAACCTGCAACAACAGAAAACACAAATGTGCCCCGGGGACTTGCATGGTATGATCTATTCATCCATCATCACCCGACACTCAAAGAGGATTTCAAATGTTTCCTTGCACTGTCATTTTTTTAAATTATCACCATGTTTTAAATGCAATGCTATTTTTGCCAAAACTTCAGGACATTTTGCAAACAAAAGATAAACACAACACAGCTTTTTTGACTGAAAATTCTTTTTATTGAAAGGCCTATGAATAGGAAAAGTTTTTACATCAGGAAGCAACCACCTGGAAAGAGGTAGCTAACATAAAATTGAGAAAATAAACTATCCTAATGGAAATGGGCACGACATCCCAATGAGTTCCCTTTCTGCTATGACCAGCATGTCTTCAAAACTCTCCATTCTTGCCTTTGCTTTCTGAGAAGATGAGGGGACTGATTCATATCCTTCTGATATTGTCAGGTTGTACGAAATGATGGTTTGGTTCAGATTACTCGGATCGCAATTGTTCGCTTATTCCCTTGTTTTGCGTGGATCGCCCTTTCGGGTTTTCAATCCACCGGGATACCCTTTTTTGCCTGAGCTGTCCAATGTGGCTTTTCAGCTCAGCGTGTGTACATTTTTTTAATTTGTTTTCCCTAACTTTTTCCCGAGCTTTTTATTCTATTTTTAGCTCGCCGAGATGCCCTTTTCTTGCCTGGACTTTAATTCTGTTTTTGTGTCCAGCGGGTCTTTTTATGCGAAGTATTTTTTAACTGCGTCCGAGTTAATAGGGGATTGGAAATCTTCTCCATCCATAGTTGTGAGCATCAGTGCTCCGCCTGAGAAAACTTTTTTCACTATGAATGGACCTTCGTAGTTTGGGGTCCACTTGCCCCTGTGATCTGAACCTGGAGGAACAATTCTCTTGAGCACAAGCTCTCCTACTTGATACTCCCGAGTACATACTCATTGGTCGAATGCTCTCTTCATTCTCCTCTGATAAAGCTGACCATGACAGATAGCAGCTAATCTCTTTTCCTCAATTAGACATAGCTGATTGTATCAAGCACGCACCCACTCAGCCTCATCAAGCTTCACATCCATCATCACACGCAATGAAGGAATTTCTACCTCAACAGGCAAGACTGCCTCCATGCCATATACCAATGAGAAGGGAGTTGTCCCGGTTGACGTCCTGACTGACGTTCGGTACCCATGCAACGCGAATGGTAACATCTCATGCCAATCTTTGTAGGTGAAAACCATCTTTTGCACAATCTTCTTGATATTCTTATTTGTCGCCTCTACCGCACCATTCATCTTTGGTTGGTAAGGAGAAGAATTGTGATGCTGAATTTGGAAGTCCCGGCACAACTCTGCCATCGTCTTGTTGTTCAAGTTAGAACCATTGTCAGTAATGATCCTTTCGGGCACTCCGTATCTGCAAATAATGTCTCTTTTCAAAAATCTGGCTACCACTTGACGAGTGACATTTTCATAAGATGCTGCTTCAACCCACTTAGTGAAGTAATCGATCGCAACCAGGATGAAGCGATGCCCATTTGAAGCAGTAGTCTCTATTTTCCTGATCATGTCAATGCCCCACATAGAAAAGGGCCAAGGAGATGACATGACGTTGAGCGGGCTTGGAGGAATATGCACTTTGTCTGCATAAATCTGGCACTTGTGGCACTTACGGGCATATGAACAACAGTCTGCATCCATTGTCATCCAATAATACCCCGATCTCAATAATTTCTTATCCATAGCATGCCCTCTTGCATGAGTACCGAAAGATCCCTCGTGGACTTCCTGCATTAACAGACTTTCTTCGTGTCTATCCATGCATCTGAGCAAAACCATGTCAAAGTTCCTCTTATACAAAACCCCGTCCGTATTCAAGAAGAAGCTAGCAGCAAATCGCCTCAAGGTCTTCTTGTCATTGGATGATGTCCCAGCTGGGTATTCTTGCTTTTCCGGGAAGAGCTTGATATCAAAGTACCAAGGTTTCTCATCAGACACGACATCTACAGAAAAAGCATGAGCTGGTGCGTCAAGCCTGTAAATATCAATCCTGGGCACATAATTCCAACACAAGACTTTGATGGACGAAGAAAGAGTAGCCAATGCGTCGGCAAATTGATTCTCATCACGTGGTATGTACTTAAGCTTAACTGTTGTGAAGAACGTCAACAGTTTTCTGGGATAATCCCTGTAAGGAATTAGATGTTCTTGATGCGTATACCACTTGCCGGTAACCTGGTTGATAACGAGGGCTGAATCTCTGAATATATCGAGGGTCTTAATCCGAAGATTAATAGCCTCCTCTATTCCCATTATGCACGCCTCGTATTCCGCTTCATTGTTGGTGCAACCAAAAGTAATTCTGGCAGCGAAGGGAAAGTGAACACCTTCAGAAGTGATAAGAACAACACCAACTCCACGTCCATTGACATTGACTGCCCCATCAAACATCAACTTTCATTTGGATTCAGGGTCTGGCCCCTCCTCCGGAAGTGGTTCCTCGCAATCGTTTGCTTTGAGGTACATGATGTCCTCATCAGGGAAATCAAACTTCATTGGCTGATAGTCATCTTCAAGAGGTTGTTGTGCAAGGTAATCCGACAATACACTTCCCTTGATGGCTTTCTGAGAAGTATAATGTATGTCATATTCTGTTAAGATCATTTTCCACCTAGCAACCCTTCCGGTTAACGCTGGTTTCTCAAAGATATACTTGACAGGATCCATTTTGGAAATTAGCAGTGTGGTATGGGTCAACATGTACTGTCTCAGTCGGCGAGCAGCCCATACCAAAGTGCAGCAAGTTTTCTCGAGCAGCGAGTAACGGGATTCACAGTCGGTAAACTTTTTGCTAAGGTAATAAATAGCGTACTCTTTTAGACCAGACTCGTCATGTTGGCCTAGAACACACCCTATTGACCCTTCTAGCACAGTCAAGTACATGATAAGTGGCCGTCCTGGAACTAGAGGCATTAGAATCGGAGGTGTCTGCAAATACTCTTTTATCTTATCAAAGGCTCTTTGGTAGTCCTCATTCCACCTGACCGTTTGCTCTTTTCTTAGCAATTTGAATATTGGTTCACACGTGGCAGTTAGATGAGATATGAACCGCGAAATGTAGTTCAACCTCCCTAAGAACCCGCGTACTTCTTTTTCTGTTTTTGGTGCAGGCATATCTTGTATTGCTTTCACTTTTGCAGGATCCACCTCGATTCCTTTCTGGCTGACAATGAAACCCAGCAGTTTCCCAGAACGCACTCCAAAAGTGCACTTGTTTGGGTTCAATCTCAGCTTGTACTTTATCAGTCTATCAAATAGCTTCTTGAGATTGACCAGATGCTCTTCTTCGTCTCGGGACTTAGCAATCATATCGTCCACATAGCACTCTATCTCCTTGTGTATCATGTCGTGGAACAATGTGACCGTAGCCTGCTGATACGTTGCCCCGGCGTTCTTCAAACCAAAGGGCATCACCTTGTAGCAGAATGTACCCCACGGGGTAATGAACGTTGTTTTCTCCATGTCTTCCGGTGCAATCTTAATCTGATTATATCCGGAGAAGCCATCCATGAAGGAAAATACCGAGAATTGAGCGGTGTTGTCTACCAGCACATCAATGTGAGGTAATGGAAAGTCATCTTTTGGGCTCACTCTATTTAGATCCCGGTAATCAACGCACATCCAGACCTTTCCGTCCTTCTTTGGTACAGGTACAATGTTAGCTACCCAAGGTGGGTAACTAGTTACGACAAGGAATTAATCCGGCATCCCACTGTTTCTGAACTTCCTCCTTGATCTTCATCGCCATGTCAGGACGAGTTCTTCTCAACTTCTGTTTCACATGAGGACAATCTTCTCTCAGTGGTAGCTTATGCACAACAATGTCGGTATCCAGCACTGGCATATCTTGATACGACCAGGCGAAGATATCCACATACTCACGCAGCATACCAATCAACTCTTTCTTTACTTCGGCCTACAGACTGGCCCCAATCTTGATCTCTTTCTTCACATCTTCAGTTCTAATGTTGATGATCTCAATTTCTTCCTGATGAGGCTGAATAACTCGTTCCTCTTGTTTCAACAATCTGACCAATTCTTTAGGGAGTTCACAGTCTTCTTCAACCCCTTCATCAGCTTGGTAGATAGGATTGTCAAAGTCATGCGTGGTCATAGCAGGAACGTTATCACTAGAATCCGGATGATCAACACTGCACAGACGATGTGCTTATTTCAGAATCTGTTTATTTTTCAAAAAAAGACGCAAACACAAAAACAAAAAGGAAAAACACATTGCCATTTTTATTTTTATTTTGTGAAAAATTTAAAACGAAAGAAAGAGAACACAATTTGCTTGAAAATTTCCTTTATTTCATGATAAAATAAATGCATACAAAGCATGGTGGCCCTACAATGGATCCTTGCACCTTGGGCAGAGTGCGGGATTGACAATGCAGCATGATAAGAAAAAGAAACAAATAAATTACTCTGATTGCCAGGTAACTTGGATGATGTCTTCAGTAGACCAGTTCTTCAGCTCCTCTCCGGGTGCACACGGATGAATCCAATTGTCCCAGACACCATCACTGTCATTTTCTTTGCTTGTCACACAGATATGGTTGCGGTCGAGCATCCCAGCGCTTGTAAAAGTAATAGCTTTACCACTCTGAGGCCAGTTAGACCCACCAGGCTGATAACCCAGACCAAACTTATCGTCTTTCTTCTCTAATTCCAGCAATTTGCCCCAGCCTTGGGAGATTCCCAACTAAACCACTTCCTTCGCCTGCTTGTAGGAGTGAATGGAAGTACCTTCTTTCTCATTGTTCCTCTCCACTGGAGTCAAAATGCTGACATTAACTGCTTCGAAGGCCTGACACAGCGTCTCGTGGATCTCTCCGTCCATCTACGCATATTTGAAAGTTGATAAGTGGCTCACAAAGATGTCTTCCTCTCTGCACACAGTGATTACTTGGCCATCAACCACGTATTTTAGCTTTTGATGCAGAGTGGATGTTACAGCTCCGGCATCATGAATCCATGGGCGTCCCAACAAGAAACTGCACGCAGGCTGAATGTCCATGACGTAGAAGGTGATTTTGAATACTTGAGACCCTATTTTCACAAGTAACTCAACTTCTCCAAACACTGACCTTCTGGACCCATCAAAAGCTTTGACTATCAAATCACTGGGTCTTAAGACGATACCATCAACATTCAACTTCATTAATGCTTTCTTCGGGAGTACATTAAGAGAAAAGCTTGTGTCAACCAGGACATGCGACAAAACAGCCCCCTTACACTCCATAGTAATATGCAGTGCTTTGTTATGGTTACGGCCCTCTAACGTAAGGTCTCTATCTGTAAAACCCAACCCGTGGCTCGCATTCACACTGCCCACTATAGCTTCCATTTGATTAACGGTTATTTCTTGAGGAACGTATGCCATCTGCAACACCTTCAGCAAGGCTTCTCTATGTGCTGGAGAACACATCAACAAAGACAGAATTGATATTTTAGACGGCGTCTGGTTCAACTGTTCAACCACCTTATAATCACTCTTTTTAATTATTCGCATAAATTCCTCCACTTCCTTCTCAAAGGTACCCTGTCCAGCAGCAGGAGTTGTTGTTTCTTCTGTCGTTGTTTGCTTTCCTTTAGCCTTTACCTCAGCCTCAGCCTCAGCTCTCAGAACTGGGGGAGAAAAAAGACGACCACTTCTCGTAAAACCTCCAACCCCTCTGATGTTCACTACAGTCGGGTCAATAGCTACTAACTTATTCTCCACTTCCTGTCCTTCCACGTACACATCTGAGCCGTAATGCCATGGAATGGCTTTATCATCTGTATAAGGAACAGGCCCCGGAACAGTGATAGTCACAGGACTGACTTCAGGAGCATAAATAGTCACAGGTTCTCTTCTAGCAGGCATCTCAGATGGATCATAGAAGATGGTTATAGTGGACACACAATCACCTTCATTATCAACTTTATCAAACTGCAATGACCCTTCATCAATCAGATTCTGCAACCCCACCTTCAGGTTTTCACAACCGTTCACTGAATTCAAACACTTCTCACAATCGGAACCGCATCCCAGAAACACTTGTCCTTTCAACAGCCTCTCCTTCACCACCAACAGTGGAGTCTTCACTTCTTCTATACTCAGAATCAGACTTAACTTCTCACCTTCGTCGACAGCATTTATTCTAGCCCCTCCATGGTTCGGAATTGGGTTTGAAGTAACATTCGGTGGTGGTGCAAAGTTAATTGCCTTGGAGTCAATCAAATCTTGAACTTTATGCTGTAGCGCCCTGCATTTCTCAGTTGAGTGCCCGGGCGCCCCTGAATGGAAATCACATCTAGCATTTGCATCGTACCCCACCGGAAGCTCTCCAGGTGGTGGTGGTGCTAATGTCCTCAGCTATATCAAATTCAGGTCTAGCAATCTCTGCAGCAATGCAGTGTAAGTCATGGGAATTGCCTCAAGCACCCTATTAGCCGGACGAGCTTGTCTTGGTTGATAAGGTCTTTATTGATAGTTGTTACGTTGTGGCTATTGTTGTTGTTTTTGTTAAGGTTGAGTCTGTACCTGCTGCACAGGACTGGAAGGGATAGTGACAGCTGCCACTTGCTCATATGATCTTATATATCCTCGGCCCCGTCCTCGGCCAAACACAGTATTGGTTTCCCCTTACCTCCGTCTCGGGGGTCCGCTGAAAGCTTTTCTTACTCCACTCGAGCTGCTTGCACTCGTATCTTGAATTTTTCCCATCTTTAACAGAGTCTTAACCCTCTCACCTGCAATTACTATATCATTGAACTTGGTAACTGAACAAGATGCCAATCTTTTGATAAACACTCCTTGCAATGTTCCCATGAACATATCAGCCATCTCATTCTCCAGCAATGGTGGTTGCACTCTGGTAGCAAGCTGACGCCACCTTTGAGCATACTCTTTAAACCCCTCCTTAGCAGTTTGAGACATGTTTTGCAGTTGAGTGCGATTTGGAGCCATGTCCAAATTGTATTGGTATTGCTTTATGAACGCTTCTGCCAGGTCCTTCCAGCTCTTAATGTTGACTCTACTTAGCTTCATATACCATTCAAAGGAAGCCCCAACCACTGTCCTGGAAATAGTACATCCATAGCTTCTCATCGTCAGTGTGGGCAACAATCCTTCCTACAAAGGACTGGAGATGAATCTTTGGACACGCTGTGCCGTTGTAATTCTCGAACGTTAGGACCTTGAACTTGTAAGGGATTCTAACCCCTAGAACCAAGCCCAAGTCAGTAATGTCGAACCCCAAGGAGTTCTGAGATTGAATAGCCCTGATCTGTTCAGCCATTTCTTCAAATTTCCTGTTCATTTCAGCCCCTTGGCCTTCAGTTTCATCCAGCAGAGTGAACTGTTCATCTTGACCGTCCATCTGTACATTGTTCAGTCCATCATTGATAATGGTGACCCCTGGCTGTGCTACAGGGATTTCAACTTGACGGGCGCCTGCACCGTTACGATTACCTCCATCAGTAGTACCGTTGTTCCTGGCTTGACTATTTTCAACCAACTCACGCAGACGTTCCTGATTCTGACCCATTCCTGCCATAAGGGTCATAAAATTGTCCATCCTCAACCTCAAGTCAGCTAAATCAGCCTGCATTTGATCCATGACTCTTTCTCTGTTGACTCTTGTGGGATATCTGTGTATGATCGGCTGTTCTCGAACCTTTCTGGGAGCTATAGTGCCTGAAACAACATAAACGTTAGAAACTGAAGCACTACCCGCAAAACAAACAAACACGTTATATGCATGCAATGTAACTGCTCATTTTTCCAAGTTTTAAGCATTTGTACGCCCCAATTCTAGTATTTGCTCCAGACAGCCACTTTGAGTATTAATTTTCAGACTTTCTCTTTTGAAGAGTGTTCGGATCTTAGAAGTATCGGATAAACAAGCCTTTCATATTCAGAAATGATAATTTGCATATTAACACTGTATATCATGGACAACCCACTGCCGACCAAAAGTTAGAGCACCAACAAAAATTCCCCGAAGGGTTACAAGTCATTACAAAAGACAAAAGAATAAAACAAAACTCCTACAACAAGCCTGTAGGTAGTCTGAACCAAAATAAATAAACTAAACTGAAGATCCAGGTTCTTCTGCAGCCACCTTTGTTCTGTTCTTCTTCACACCTGCTCTCAGCTTGAGCTCTTCAATCTCCTTCAGTGCCTCCTCCAAGGCTATCTGGCTTTGTGCCAACTGCTGAGTCTTTTCCCTTCGTATGTTGTGGACTTGCTCCACCTCCTCTTTCTTGAAGGCCATTTGCACCTCGAAAAACTCTTCTTTTTCTTTAAACTTCTTTTTCTCTTCCTCCCTTTGGCCTTGCAACCAAACAATGGACTGGCGGGCTTCCTTGAGAGTCCTCAAAGTCTTTTTGCACTCCGCTTCTCTTTTTGCCTCCATCAGACCTAACCTCTAAAAGTGAGCTTCCCTTCCATCAAAGTCTTTCTCTTTAACTGCCAAGGAGGATTGCATCTTCTGCAGCTTTCCCTCTGCTTCATTTTTGGCCCGGTTGGCAAGATGGTACAGGTTAACCATTTCAGCATTCTCCACTCGAACTTCATGCAACTGAGTTTCCAATTCCTTATACTCTTCAAGGGAGACAGTACTCTGGCATGGTACTTCTTTGGGATAAAGTGGAGCTTCTACTGAGAATGGCATGAGAACCTCTTCTACATGTTTTTGCAACCATGTAGCAAAAGGAGGATACGTCTTGGGATCTACTCTGCCAAAGTCTTTCTTACCCTTCCTAATCCTGTGAGCCCAAGCCTGAGATGCTTGCATAAATAATTCTTTGTTTCCCTCCACAGGAAAATACAAAGACTCAGCAAACTCTTCCATATTTGGAGGATCTCTCAAAGGATAACCAAATTGCTTCCTGGCTAATGTTGGATGATAACTAATCACACCTTTCCTTCCTAGCAAAGGCACTCCAGCAAGTCTTCCACAACTGACCAGCAACTCTTTTCCCAGTAGATCTTTGTCATATCCCCAAGCTATATCCTCAGCAGTTAGCCCCATCAACCTTCTAGACCATCTCCACTCATCCCTCATCTCCTTGAAAGCACCTGATTTTGGCAATTGTCTGGAAAACCACTCAACAAACAATGAAGCACAACAGCCCACTGGTCCACCTCTACCTTTCTCATTCCGGTAATGAACGTTGTAGTAGAAATCTCCCAATAGAGTTGGCACAGGATTGCCTTTAGCAAAGATAGAGATCACTTCCAAGTTCACAAACTCTTTCTCTCCCGGGAACAAGCTAGACCCATACACCATCAAAGCCATCACAGCACCAAAATCCCCCCATTTACCCTCTTTAGCATATTCCTCAGCCTCTGGTATAAGCATATTCCAAGGGAGTCCTCTGCCTTCATTGTCCTTCAAAGCCTTCTTGACTGTAGCAGCTGGTAAACAACAGACCTTGGCTATGTCTTCTTCCTTAAGCACCACCTCAGATCCATAGAAAGGAAAAGTATCTCTGACTGGAACACCCAAAATGCTGGAAATCTCCTCCAAGGTAGGAGCCAAGATGTAATCTGGGAACACGAAACACCGCAATAGAGGATCATAAAACTGAAGCAAGGTATGCAAGTTGTCCTTCTAGTCTACAGTGGGTTTGTCCATATACTTCAATATCTGACCATATCTCTTTCTGAAATTTCCCAAGACTTGGTCATTCATCAAACCTGCTAATTTCTGAACACTCCTAACTTCAGGTTGAAGAAAAGTATAGTGAACATTCTTTTTCCTTGTAATTCTTCTGACTTCTGCCATCTGGAGATAAGATTTACCAGAACTGGGAGCTGACTATGAAAAATAACCTGAAAAATGGAAACATAAACAGTTAATGCAAGAATGATGTAATGCAAATGCAATGCAGGCATATGATCAATCTGGGACCATCTGGATACTGGACACTGAACATAAGGACCCTCTGATCAACTGCAAACCATGATCCTCTGAGTCACAAGCCTCTGATAGAAATTCTCAGAACCATAGTACCAAGAAAACCAGAACACCAGAACCATAGGACCAAAATCATAACAAGGACCACTGATAATGAGGGTATATAGAGGCCAAGGGTTCCTGCAAACCTGTAAACCCCTCCCAATTTCACTGGTATGCTCCGGGTCAGACATCACGGACTCTCAAAGCCGAATACCAATAATACTTTCACCATTTCCGAGAAATGGCTCATGACCAGATCAGGGAATCGGTTTGGCATTATATACTATGCGGGGAGGCCTCAGCTGAGTCCGAGAAACAAGGTCATCCTATGCAAGTCCCAGGTGGGCCCTCGGATGCGAATGGGTTTGCCACAAAATGTGGTATGCCACTGTCATCACTAGAGAGGGATATTTCCACAAGGTTCTCAATGATCGGTCCCCAGCTGCACATAACTGTCAAGGTTATGAAATGAGAGAGGAAGATCCCCAAATCAAAACATTTCCAAGACGGTCGCAAATCTGGGCGTGGAACTCACTACTACCCTCATGACAAGATCTCATGAGGCCAAAGTGGAACCACTCTAAGTCCTAAGGTGCACTCGAGTCGTGGTAATGAGCTCATCTCTCAGAAACAGTATCACCCAAACCCACCAAACAGAAGATCCAGTCCAGACAGTCCAGTAATAATATGATGCAGAAAATAAATACTGAAAACTGTAAATAAAGCTGTAAATAAACAACAGTAAAATACAACACACAACAGCAAGAAATCAACACCCAAAGAAACAGAAACACACAAGCGCTAGGAGAGACTCTCAAGGGAACCAAAGATACTCTGGTTAATATTTCCCCAGCAGAGTCGCTAGCTGACGCTCCCTGGATTTCCATCCTGGTACAAACGCGAAAGTGGCGCGGAAAGAGGTTAGAATCGCCAGCCAGGCATTTTTATCCCGAAGGAATGAGAATGGTAATGCTGCACAAACCAGAAGAAAAGAAGAGGAAGGACACGGGTCCTGCAAAACAAAGAAGCTGAGTTCGGGAGTCGGTTACGACCTGGGAAGGTATTAGCACCCCAGATCGTCCGCCGTACCCGACGGGATCACGCTTGCAAAGAAACTGTTTCAAAGGGTGAAGAAATGAAAGTTGCTGCAAAAGAAAAGGAACTGGAAATGAAAAGAAAAGAAAGGGGGGAAATGTAGGGAAAATAAAAGAGTGTGCTCGAACGGGCCCTACCCCGCTGCCTACGTACTTCATCTGGACAATGAGGATCAGAGTCGCCGTAGTTCCCCTAACTAGGGGTGGAAAGGATTGCTTGTGTATTAAGGCTTGAACTACCTATGTCAATGCTCAGGTGTTGCAGGCTCGGATGACGAGTGTGTAACTGTCTTGAAAAATGACAAGTAGGAGCAAGTTCGTACGATGAGAGTGAAGGTGATAAGAAAAGAAGTCCCGAAGGAGAGACATTTATTGTTTGTCTAGTATTTTTTACGAGTTTTCTATGAGTGTGGCACAAGGAAGTGAACTCAAGCTCTTTTCCATGGAATGTGCACTTGTCACTACATTCCAAGATGGAATAATAGAACAAGCACACTCAAGTAAGGAGAAGATCCCCAAAACTTGAATCCATAGATTAGGGCCTAAGCTCACTAACTCATTAAATTATTAAGTGTTTTTGTATTTACAATGAAGAAGTGTTTTTTTATGATTTTCTTGGTGAAGATGACATCTTGATCAGACTTGTACATCACAAGACAAGCTTGTACTATCCCAAGAACGGAAGACTACAAGTGTCTCATGGGATAAGGCTATTGCTCAAGGTATCACTTCAATCTTTATTAAGTGTCTTTTTTTAGGATTTTGAGATGAGAAGAAAACAGAAACAAAAGGATCACAAATTTAAAAGTCTAATGGGGGACTAATGAATCCTAATTGTTTTCATGCATGGAAAATCCTAGGTTAGTGAGTGTAGATGTTTAAGAATTGGCAGAATTTTTGACCAACAAGAAATGTTGAATTCAGTTCAGAATTCCTATTAGATGTTGGGACATTATCAAACAGAGTATGTGAACTTATTTCAGGATGTCTCATCAGATGTTGGGACATTGTGTAAATAACTTCAGTTCAGTTTTTCAGGATGTCCCAACAGATGTTGAGACATCTCAGACCTGCTACCAGAATTAATTAATGATTAACTGATCAGAGATATTTAAGGAGAGTTATCTGGAATTAATTAATGATGGTTAAAAACAGAACAAGGCGCATCTGTAGGGAGTTTTATATTGAAGATTCAAATTAAAACAGAAGACCTAAATCACCTAGAGTCTAGGAGGTAACAAACCCTAAATTCAAGGTGGAAGCTGCATGCGCATTAGGGCTGGATCCTCTGCAGAAAGCCCAAATTACAGATACCTATTTAAGCAACAGAAACTCATAGAATTGTGTACTAATTTCAGAAGACCAAATAGGGTGTCTAGTGTTTTAATAGCAGGTTGTTTAATTGTACCACTTTATAAGCTTTTAAGCAAAAGTGCATTTGTGACTTGATTGAAACTGTTAAGTAAGATCAAGCTGTATTGTTTGAAGGATGTCTTCAATTTTTGTAAACTTGTAAACTTGATCACTGTGTGATTGAGGGGGAGTGAGTAGGGTACTCTTATCTAAGGTGTGTCTTAGGTAGAAATTGCATTGGGTAGTTATTAAGTGATAGATTAAACAGGGTGGTTTAAGTCTAGAATTAATAATACTTATAGTGGATTTCCTCCTGGCTTGGTAGCCTCCAGATGTAGGTGTGGTTATACACTGAACTGGGTTAACAAACTTCTGTGTTGTTTACTTTTCTTGCTATTTAAGTTTTGGTTAAATTTGTCAAGTGTCCTATCAAGTGTTGGGACATCTCTTAGGACATCTCATACCTGATCACAGAATTTCAATTGGCATCAGAGCAGGCACCCTGCCTGTTTATACTGGGTGAGATCTAGGGAATACAAATTCTGTAACATGGACAGAGATTTAGGGTCAGTAAATAGACCACCTATACTGGATGGATCTAATTATGACTACTGGAAGCCAAGAATGATTGCATTCTTAAGGTCACTTGACAACAGGGCATGGAGAGCAGTCAATGTTGGATGGGATCATCCTGTCCAAGACACCAAAGATGGATCAAAAGTGCTGAAACCTGAAGAAAAATGGAGTAAGGAGGAAGAAGACTCAGCACTAGGCAACTCAAAAGCCTTAAATGCTTTATTCAATGGCATTGATAGGAACATTTTCAGACTTGTGCATCATTGTGAGCTGGCCAAAGATGTTTGGGATACTCTCAAAACAACTCATGAAGGAACATCAAAAGTAAAAATGTCAAGACTTCAACTTCTCACCACCAAGTTTGAAAACTTGAGAATGAAGGAAGATGAATCAATTCATGAGTTCTATATGAACATCTTGGATATAGCCAATACTTCTGGAGCTTTGGGAGAAAAGATGACTGATGAAAAGCTTGTAAGAAAGATTCTCAGATCTTTGCCAAAAAGATTTGACATGAAAGTCACTGCAATAGAAGAAGCTCAAGACATATGCTCCATGAAAGTTGAAGAACTCATTGGTTCCCTTCAAACTTTTGAGATGGGAATGAATGACACAAATGTCAAAAAGAACAAAAGCATAGCCTTGGTGTCAAATACAGATGAAGAAGAAGATGATGAATCAGCAAATGATAAAAGCTTATCAGAAAACCTTGCCTTGCTTGGAAGACAATTCAAACAGATTCTCAGAGGAATGGAAGGCAAATCCAAACCTAGTGGAAGAAACACAAACTCTGAGAACAGAAGACCTTATGATGCTAACAAAAGATTAAAGTATGCTGAAAAGACCAGTCAAGATAAAGGAGTCAAATGCCATGAATGTGAAAGATATGGACACATCAAGATTGAATGTCCTACCTACTTAAAGAGGCAAAAGAAAGGACTCTCTGTGACCTGGTCTGATGAAGACTCAGGAGATTCAGAAGAAGAATCAGCTAAGCATATTACTGCTTTAGCTGGACTGTGTGAATATGATAGTGATTCCAGTTGTGGAGAACTTACTTATGAAGAACTTGAGCAAGCATTCAAAGATCTATACAAAAGAAGCTCTGAAATATGCAGTGAAGTTATAAAGCTAAAGAAGCAGAATGAGGCATTAGAAAATGACAAAGCAAATGATCAGGAGATCATTGACACCTTAAAAAGTGAAGTAAGCCTTCTCAACTCTAAGTTGGAACATATGTCCAAATCTGTTAGAATGTTGAACAGCAGCTCAAACACACTGGATGTTATTCTCAGCAATAATAAACATTCAGGGGACAAAAGTGGACTGGGATATAACAGAGATGAAGCCAGCTCTAGCAAAACTACTTCAAAAACTACACAGTCAAACAAGATGTCCCAACAGATGCTCCAACATCAGAACACAAAGACAAACATAATGTTCCAACAGATGTCTCAACATTCTGGAAAGAACAAAATGAAGAAGAAGTATCAAAGATGGAGATGCCATCACTGTGGAAGATTTGGGCATATCAAACCTCACTGTTATAAGCTACATGGATATCCAAATCAGATGTATCAGCAACCTTCCAAGCAGAAAGTAGAAGGTACCAAGAAAGTGCTGCATAGACATCAAAGAAATCAGCAACCTCCTAAGCAGAAGACAGAGGTCATCAAGAAGGTTTGGAGACCAAAAGCTGACATTCAGACTGATCAAAGCCACATACCCAAGAACCAGATCAACAATCAAGCTTGGAGATCAGCTGAACAACACACAGGGCAGAGGCATCAAAAGAAATCTCAACTTATCTGGTCAAAGAAAAGTACTGCATACATAGCACATACATCTCTGAGAGTATCAGCTAAAGAAGACTGGTACTTTGACAGTGGATGCTCAAGACACATGACTGGATTGAAGAATTTGCTAGTAAACTTAAAATCACATTCATCCAGGTATGTTACCTTTGGAGATGGAGCTAAAGGAGAAATCAAGGGAGTTGGAACCTTGGATTGTCAAGATGTTCCAAGACTAGATGATGTGCTGCTAGTTAAAGGTTTAACTGCTAACCTGATCAGCATAAGTCAACTATGTGATCAAGGATACAGTGTAAACTTTACCAAATCTGAATGTATAGTGACTAACAAAGAACAAGAGGTTGTCATGAAAGGAGCCAGATCTAAAGACAACTGTTACATGTGGGAATCCCAAAATCTCAGTCTCACTTCAACCTGTGGCATCAAAGACTAGGTCATCTTCATTTCAGAGGCATAAAGAAGATCATATCTATGGATGCTGTAAGAGGTATTCCTAAACTGAAGATTGATGATGGCAAAATATGTGGTGAATGTCAAATAGGCAAGCAAACCAAGATGTCCCATCCAAAGCTCCAACATCTGACAACTTCCAAAGTTTTGGAACTTCTACATATGGATCTTATGGGACCTATGCAGGTTGAAAGTCTTGGTGGTAAGAGGTATGCCTATGTTGTGGTTGATGATTTTTCAAGATATACATGGATAAACTTCATCAAAGAAAAGTCAGATGTATTTGATGTATTCAAAGAATTATGTCAAAGATTGCAAAGGGAAAAATCCAGCTGTGTGATCAGAATAAGAAGTGATCATGGAAAAGAATTTGAGAATCAAAAGTTCTTAGATTTCTGCTCTTCAGAAGGAATCAATCATGAGTATTCTTCACCTATCACTCCTCAACAGAATGGGATTGTTGAAAGGAAGAATAGAACCATTCAAGAATCAGCAAGAGCTATGATCCATGCTAAAAAGTTACCTCTATACTTTTGGGCTGAAGCTATGAACACTGCCTGTTACATCCATAACAGAGTTACTTTAAGGAAAGGAACTTTGTCCACAATATATGAAGTCTGGAAGGGCAGAAAACCCACAGTTAAGTACTTCCATGTTTTTGGAAGTATCTGTTATATTCTGGCAGATAGGGAGCAAAGAAGAAAAATGGATCCTAAAAGTGATGAAGGGATTTTCCTTGGATACTCCATAAACAGCAGAGCATATAGAGTATTTAATTCTAGATCCAAGGTTATCATGGAATCCATAAATGTGATAATTGATGATGCTCCTACAGATGTCCCAGAAGATGTTGGAACATCTGCTGATATCAAGATTGAAGCTGAAGAAAAGAATGATCAATATAACTTCACTCAAACTGATACAAGGACAGAAGAATCAAGCAAACCTCCTTCCATCAGAATACAAAAGGAGCATCCCAAAGATTTGATAATTGGTGATCCCAACAGAGGTGTGAGCACTAGATCAAGAGAAGTGATTTCAGGTTCTTGTTTTGTTTCCAAAATAGAACCTAAAAATATCAAGGAAGCTCTCACTGATGAATACTGGATTTGTGCTATGCAAGAGGAATTAGGTCAATTCACAAGGAATGAAGTGTGGAATCTTGTTCCTAGACCTGATGACATAAATGTGATTGGTACAAAATGGGTGTATAAGAACAAGTCAAATGAACAAGGAGTTGTTACAAAGAACAAAGCTAGACTTGTGGCTCAAGGATACACTCAAATTGAAGGGGTAGACTTTGATGAAACCTTTGCACCAGTAGCAAGGCTTGAATCAATAAGACTACTGTTGGGAATTGCTTGTATCTTGAAGTTCAAGCTATTTCAAATGGATGTGAAAAGTGCCTTCTTAAATGTCTACCTTAATGAAGAAGTATATGTAGAACAGCCTAAAGGATTTGTTGATCCAAACTGTCCAAATCATGTATACAAACTAAAGAAGGCACTTTATGGTTTGAAGCAAGCTCCAAGGGCATGGTATGAAAGACTGACCACATTTCTTATCAAGCAAGGATACAGAAAAGGTGGAATTGATAAAACCCTGTTTGTTAAAGATGAAGAAGGAAATGTCATGATTGCACAAATATATGTTGATGACATTGTCTTTGGTGGGATGTCTGACAGGATGGTCAAACATTTTGTCAAGCAGATGGAATCTGAATTTGAAATGAGCCTAGTAGGAGAATTAACCTACTTTCTTGGTCTGCAAATAAAGCAAATGGAAGACTCAATGTTCATCTCACAAAGCAAGTATTCCAAGAACATAGTCAAGAAATTTGGAATGGAAAATGCTGCTCACAAAAGAACTCCTGCCCCCACACATTTAAAGCTGACTAAAGATGAAAAGGGTGAGAATGTAGATCAAAGCTTATACAGAAGCATGATTGGAAGCTTGCTATACTTGACTCCTAGCAGACCAGACATTGCTTTTGCAGTAGGAGTTTGTGCAAGATATCAAGCTGATCCAAAAGTCAGTCATCTCAATCAAGTCAAGAGAATCCTTAAATATGTTAATGGTACTTGTGACTATGGCATAATGTACTTTCATGGTTGCAAACCAATTCTCACTGGCTTCTGTGATGCTGATTGGGCAGGAAGTGCTGATGACAGAAAAAGCACTTCAGGAGGATGCTTCTTTCTAGGAAACAATCTGATTTCTTGGTTCAGTAAGAAACAGAATTGTGTATCCTTATCTACAACTGAAGCTGAGTATATAGCAGCAGGTAGCAGTTGTTCTCAGTTAGTTTGGATGAAGCAGATGCTCACTGAGTACAATGTCCCACAGGATGTCATGACATTGTACTGTGACAACTTAAGTGCAATCAACATATCAAAGAATCCTATCCAACATAGCAGGACAAAGCATATTGATATCAGACATCATTTCATCAGAGATCTTGTAGAAGAAAAGGTGATTTCATTGGAGCATGTAGCTACAAATCTGCAGTTAGCTGATATCCTTACCAAAGCATTGGATGCTACACAATTTGAGAACTTAAGGGGCAAACTTGGAATCTGTTTATGTGATATCTAGCAGTTAATGAGATGTGCCAACATGTCATATGACATTGTATGGCATAAGGTCCAGATGGCAAAACTAATCTGGACAAGATCCTTGGGAATTCCAGCTCTAATCATTTGCACTGTAACGGCTACTTATTTAGTAACTGCTTATAATCAGCTATCAAGATTCCCATCATACTATCACAAGCGAATCACATTAACCAGCTATTCTCCAGAAATTAAAAACCCTAAAGCTTTCTATCCATCTTCCTCAACAATGTCTCAAAACCCTAACTCAACTGAAGAAGTTCTCAATCAAGAAGACGTAGTTCATGCCACTCCCATTTCTGTAGTACCAATGCAATCAACCCCATTGGACGAACTCAGGGGAAGCGTTTCTCACACTAAAAAGGCAAGAACTCCAAAGAGAGGTAAAGATCAAGTCAGAAGCAAAGCTAAAGGCACTCCCTCTCCAGCTAACATGCCCCCTAAATCTTCACAATATGTGGATGATTCAATCAAGGAGATTGTCACTCAAATTCTGTTTGAACAAAGAAAGGTGAGTGGAATCTCTGTTCCTCTGAACACAATGCCTGCACCTCAAGAAGAACCAGCTCAAACTGCAAAGGACACTCCTGCAGAACAAGATGTCCCAATAGATGTTGGAACATCTGCAGATGAGAAAGAAAATTCATCTGATGCTGATACTGAACAGACTGAGGACCAGAAAAAGGCCTCAAGTGAAAGTGATAAAGAAAACTCTGAGGATCAGATCAAAGCCTCAAATGAAGATCAAATCCCTACTGATCAAACAGCTGAAGAGGAGACTGCTCAATCTCCTCCAGTGGTCAACATGGAGCAGGACTCTGATGCAGAAATCATAGCATCTGTTAAACCCAGCATAGCCAAAAGGCTAAGGTCCAGGAAAGGCAAGATGCAAGCTGAAGCAGCAATCCCTGAGAAGAAGAAGGCTAGTCCAAAGAAAGGCAAGGCTAAAGCTACCTTTGGTCCAACAAAACCATGGAGCAAAGTCCAAACCCAGAAGAGAAAAGCTGCCACACCATCAGATTCAGATGTTGGATCAGATGTCCCAACATCTCCTCCCAAGAAGAGACCAACATCATCCAGAGCTTCAACTACTGTTCCAGAAGCTCCCTTGGACAACATATCGTTCCATCATGTCTCCAATGTCAACAGATGGAAATATGTGTACCAAAGAAGGGTTGCTCTAGAAAGAGAACTGAGCAGCAATGCACTTGAGTGCACAGAACTGATTGACCTCATCTCTGCTGCAGGACTATTCAAGACAGTCTCAGAGTTCTCTCCCTGCTATGAACTTCTTGTCAAAGAGTTCATTGTGAATCTTCAGGAGGATTGCTCAAATGGTAAGTCATCTGAGTTCAGAAAAGTGTTTGTGAGAGGTAAGTGTGTTGAGTTCTCTCCTCAAATCATAAATCAATACCTAGGAAGAGAAACAGATGGACCAAATGAGCTAGGAAAAACAGATAATCAAATCTGTAAGGTGATCACTGCAAATCAGGTCAAGGCTTGGCCTGTGAAGGGAAAGCTCTCTGTGAGCATGCTTACCAGAAAGTATGCCATGCTGAACAGGATTGGAACTGCTAACTGGGTGCCTACAACCACACTTCTTCAATCTCAACTGGTCTGGCCAGATTCATCTATGCTGTGGGAACTCAAACCAAGATGGATTATGGAGCTTATATTTTTGATCAGACTATGAAGCATGCCATCTCTTCTGCAACAAAGCTGCCAATAGCTTTTCCATCTTTGCTGTGTGGTATTGTGCTCAATCAATACCCTGGAATTCTCACTGACAAGGATACAGCCTGCAAAAGAGAAAGCCCCTTGGCTTTTCACTACAAGTTATTCCTCAGTCATCATGCAGCAGATGTTGAAGCACCTTCTGGGACATCTGCAGGTCCTTCAACTACTAGGAATCCAATCTCCAAGAAGGCTTTAATTGCTGAACTCAAAAGCACCTGCAAAGAGCTTGAAGCTAGAAAGCAGAAGCTTGAGGAAATCATTAAAAGGTTGGAAAGTGAAGAAGATCAGAATGCTGCATCTGATGAAGACAGTGAAGCTGATGAAGAAAGTGAAGCTGATAAAGAAACTGAAGTGGAGGAAGAAACTGAGAGTGATGAATCTGAGTGATCAATGTATGTGAGGCAAATGTAATGACAGCAATGTATTTGGAATAGTGTCTTTGGCCCCTAATTTTGTGTCTACCAAGGGGGAGAACAACATCAAATTATTGTAATTGCTGTTTAAGTATGAATGAAAAAAATCTGTTTGTTTGCTTTTGAACTGAATAAGTGTTTTTCTGTTGCAACAAGATTGGATACATATATGTTTGAGGGGGAGTAATCTCAAATAAGAATCAACAGAAAAGTAATGCTATACTCTGATAAAAAGAACTTCTGCTGCACTCTGAAAACCAGAAAAGATGTTAGCCAAAAATTAGCCAAAGGGGGAGTTTGTAGATGTTTAAGAATTGGCAGAATTTTTGACCAACAAGAAATGTTGAATTCAGTTCAGAATGTCCTATCAGATGTTGGGACATTATCAAACAGAGTATGTGAACTTATTTCAGGATGTCTCATCAGATGTTGGGACATTGTGTAAATAACTTCAGTTCAGTTTTTCAGGATGTCCCAACAGATGTTGAGACATCTCAGACCTGCTACCAGAATTAATTAATGATTAACTGATCAGAGATATTTAAGGAGAGTTATCTGGAATTAATTAATGATGGTTAAAAACAGAACAAGGCGCATCTGTAGGGAGTTTTATATTGAAGATTCAGATTAAAACAGAAGACCTAAATCACCTAGAATCTAGGAGGTAACAAACCCTAAATTCAAGGTGGAAGCTGCATGCGCATTAGGGCTGGATCCTCTGCAGAAAGCCCAGATTACAGATACCTATTTAAGCAACAGAAACTCATAGAATTGTGTACTAATTTCAGAAGACCAAATAGGGTGTCTAGTGTTTTAATAGCAGGTTGTTTAATTGTACCACTTTATAAGCTTTTAAGCAAAAGTGCATTTGTGACTTGATTGAAACTGTTAAGTAAGATCAAGCTGTATTGTTTGAAGGATGTCTTCAATTTTTGTAAACTTGTAAACTTGATCACTGTGTGATTGAGGGGGAGTGAGTAGGGTACTCTTATCTAAGGTGTGTCTTAGGTAGAAATTGCATTGGGTAGTTATTAAGTGATAGATTAAACAGGGTGGTTTAAGTCTAGAATTAATAATACTTATAGTGGATTTCCTCCTGGCTTGGTAGCCTCCAGATGTAGGTGTGGTTATACACTGAACTGGGTTAACAAACTTCTGTGTTGTTTACTTTTCTTGCTATTTAAGTTATGGTTAAATTTGTCAAGTGTCCTATCAAGTGTTGGGACATCTCTTAGGACATCTCATACCTGATCACAGAATTTCAGTGAGGTTTACTAGCCTAAAGAAGAAAGAAAGAAGAAGAGAAGAAGAAGAAAGAAGAATAGAAGAGGGGGGAGTAAGGCCTAAACCCAACAATCACAAGGTTAGAACAAATAATAATAAGAAGAGAAGAGATAAGATTTGGAGATGTGGGAATCACATCCACACCTCTCACTTACCAAAGCCCCTGAAATGGTTAGTAACACAAGTATAAAGGCAGTACAAAATGAACATAATGCCATACCAACACCATACAACCAGAAATGAAGTCATACACATAAATGCCAAATGCAAACTCAAGGCACAAGAATGAGAAAAGAATCACACCACTCAACATGAAGCAAAATGGATCACCATGGCAAAACAAAACAAACATGAGAAGATGCAAATCAACATAACCAAATCACAACCCCAAGGTACAAGACCAGAACCCTAATCATGGTAGAAGAATGCCTAAGAAGCAAGAGAGATGAAGAGAAGAAATGCATATGCTAAGTGGTAACATCATGAGAAGAAATAAGCAAAGGAGATGCGTAAGAATGAAAGGACTTCAAAAGCAACCAAACACAAACTGCTCAAGGCACAAACCAAAAATCAAGATCAGAGAGGTCTCCACATCCTAATAAGGCTCTAAACAAGTTGAAGAAGTTGGCACAAGTGCCCTTCTAAGCTAAGGAGAGAACTTGTGATAAAAAAGAAGCAAAAAGGGACAAGTCAAGAAAAAAATTCAAAACAAAACAAAAGAGCATTCAAAAATTCCACAACCTTGCACAAATGATCTTCAATCAAGCCATAACAACATGCCAAAAGGAGGGAGAAAGAATCAGAAGTTAACCAAGTCAAATGAGGGTTCAAATATCAACTAGGGTTAGGAAGCTTCAATCACAAGTTAGAGATCACGATCAATTAACCAAAATTCTAAAAATCAGAACAAAAATCATCAATAAAGTACACTTCATCATAAATCCAGAGCTAAAAGAACCAACCAAAAATTCAAAACAATGACCAAAATAGAAAATGGACAAGAGCGCATGTTTCAAAATGAAATAAAATGAATTAATTAAAAGGAACAATTAATTTCCACGTGACAATTAAAAATAAATGGAAAATAAAAATATCAAAAATTAAAGAAAACTAAAAGAAGCAATCATGAATTTTTTTTATAATTTTTGGAGACATAAAACTAATTTTAAAAATTAAAAAACAAACTGAAAATAAAAGGGAAATAAAAAGAAATGAAAATAAATGGATGAAGCTGGGGGGTGTAATCAGCAAGGGTTTCCAGTTGAATCTCAATGGGCTCACACGCATTGGGGGTGGGAACAGCAATCCCGGCCCATGAAAAGTCAGCGCAGCTTACAATAGTTAACATGGAAATTCAAATAAATTCAGAAAATCAAAGGACCATAGGATCAAATGGACGCGTGAGATAGGTCAACTCATTAAACCCAGTCAGCACATTAATTGGTCAAGGGTGAGGGAACAGGTTATTTATGGTGAGGTGAGAGACACATGGCATTATTCAGAAAAAGAAAAATCACGTGAGAGGGAGGTGGTTCATTAATGTGGTGGCAACATGAGGTCCGTCCAGATGAGAAATCCCACGGCTATAACATCATCTTCTTCATTCAAACTCTGGTGAGCAAATTCCAGAATCCGGTGACCGGAGCTAGGGCTCCAGCACCGGAAAATTCAGATTATGAACAAAGCACAACAAAAATACATCAAAATGTCCAGATCAAACAATTAATGCACGTTGAATCCAAATATGGAACTCAAATTCAAAATGGATCCAAGAACAAGCTGGATCGAAGAGAAACAGATATGACCATAAAATTTCAAATCAACAATACAGCCTCAATAATGCATCAAAATCAAATCTAAAAAGTGCAGAGCATTCAGCAAAGTTCATAGATCACAATCCACACAAGAAAAACAAGTTTCATATCCATGGATTCAGTGAGTTACCTGAGATGGAAGATCTTGAAACAAGCCAGAAGAAAGCTTCCAAAGATGCAGATCAACTCCTTTTATCCTCTCTTTGCAAAATAAATGCAAGAGAGAGGCTGAAACTCTCTAGATCTTGAAACCCGATACCAACTGCACTTGAATGACACTTGATGAAAACCTTCCTTTCAGCTTGAATTGATGGTATATTTATGATCCTTAGAGCTCACTGAACAAGAATATGGAAAGGGATTGGAGAATGAGAGCCTGAAAAGAGAGATTAGAAGGCTTTTGCTTTTGGTGCAAGAACTCTAGAATGATGAAATGTGATGGATCTGGGGTGAAATAAAACCATAGTTTTCTTTTATATCAATCCAAAATGCAATACTGAAAGAATGAGGGAAAGAGCACGTGAGAAGAGAGTGTGAGGTTCAAATTGCAAAACTTGCAAGATTTGTGTGATGAGGTGCTTGGCTCGTGCATCCCTCTCATTCTTTGCACATGTGTGATCAATATCCCACCCTTGATTCAAAACAACGATCATCTTGGCTCTTGGATGTGAGGATCATGCTTTTCTCATGATCATGCATGTTTTACTCCTTATGGAATACTCCTCTTCTCATGCACGAATTTGGCAATATTTTTGGAGCAAATTAACTTTTTTGCAATGCCTTGTAATATTGTGATCATACTTGGCCCATAAAACAGCTTGAAAATAAGTTTCATGATCTTTTTCATTTGTGGAAGATTTGAATTTCATGCCATGCCCTAGAATTCATGAAATTTTCGAAGAGCATATCTCTCTAACCATGAGGGATATGAAAATTCTCTTGTACTTTTTGAAAATGGGAGGCTTTAATCTTCAACTTTCATGTTTGGTTGTGATCCATTTGAAGCTTTTTTCACCAAGTTATGCTTACTTGAAAATTAGGGCAAAATGTTACTAAAAATGGAAATTCTCATTACCAAACTTATGCCAATTTTGCAAAACACCTCAAAACCTCATGATTCTTGATTTTTTACTTTTCTAAACCTCTTCTAAGGTTATAAGAACATCCCTTGGCTTGAAAACTAGGGTTGGACCCTTTGAAATCTCACAGTTGACTTTCAGAATGAACAGTTGATCAATTTCTTCATTTACAAGCAGCTGAAGAAATATCTGACTTCCACAAGGAATTTTCTCACCAAATTTCATCCCTAGGATCCTCTTAACATATGAGAGACTTTGCCCAAATAAAATGGACAAAGTCACAAGGTTTTCATGCTTGAAACTCAAACCCTAATTTGGGATCATTTTGTAGGAGCTTTGCCCTAGCTTGAATTCCCTGATGATCTTCCCACCTCCTGGGCTTTTGTGAATAATCTTGAACTTGTGAATGCAATGTAGACTTCTCATAAGACTTGAGCAAATCCATTGGGCCCATTGCCATAGCTTGTGGTGCTTCAAAACCCTCCACAGATGATCATATGTCTAATGCTAGGTCATGAGAATGTTATGCCTCATATTTCCATGCTAAGATGCCAAGAACATGATATGCTTATGATGAATATAATGTGATATGGAGCTTAAAAAGAAGAGGGAAAATTTGGGGTGTTACACGCTGCTACATGCAATTGTAAAAAAAAAATTATCGGAAAAGCATGAATTTATTTTCAAGTGTTATTGAGCATGACAGGTGTTGTATGATGTATTGATTTATATGTGACACCCTTATTTGGGATGCATGATGAATTACTCTGATTATGTATAATTTTACGTGGGGTTTAGAAGGGTGTTACATTAATGGTATCAGAGCAAGGTCGGTCAGTTGATCAAGTTGTCTGTGTGTTTAATTTTGTGTTGCACTGTCAGTATTGTTGTTCTAATGAGGATTTTGTTGTTGGAATCAAGAACAATGGCTGCAGGTAGAAATGATAGAGCACTTGCTGAAGCTTTGGCGTTGTTGGCTGGAGCGATTGGGAAGATGCCTTAAGTCAATGTGAATGGTGTGAACAACACTGATGATGAGTTTCATGCTTTGGGAAAGTTTCAGAGAAACAATCCACCAAAGTTCATGGGAAGTGTCGCTCCCTGGATTTCCATCCTGGTACAAACGCGAAAGTGGCACGGAAAGAGGTAGAGTCGCCAGCCAGGCATTTTTATCCCGAAGGAACGGGAAAGGTAATGTTGCACAAACCGAAGAAATAAAAGAAAGGACAAAGGTCCTGCGAACCAAAGAGACTGGGTTCGGGAGTCGGTTACGACCTGGGAAGGTATTAGCACCCCAGATCGTCCGCCGTACCCGACGGGATCCACACTTGCAAAGAAAACTGCTTCAAAGGGTGTAGGAAAGAAAGCTGATGCAAAAGAAAAGGAACTGGAACTGGAAAAGGAACTGAGAAATAAAACAAAGGGAAAATGTAGGGAAAATAAAGATTGTGCTCGAACGGGCCCTACCCCGCTGCCTACGTACCTCATCTGGAAATGAGGATCAGAGTCGCCGTAGTTCCCCTAACTAGGGGTGGAAAAGATTGCTTGTGTCTTAATGCTTGAACTGCCTATGTCAATGCTCAGGTGTTGCAGGCTCGGACGACGAGTGTGTTACCGTCTTGCAAAATGACAAGTAGGAGCAAGTTCGTACGATGAGAGTGAAGGTGGTGAGAAAAGAAGTCCCGAAGGAGAGACGTTTATTGTTTGTCCAGTGTTTTTCAGAAGCTTTTAAGAGTGTGTCACAAGGAAGTGAACTCAAGCTCTTTTCCATGGAATGTGCACCTGTCACTACATTCCAAGATGGAATAATAGAACAAGCACACTCAAGTAAGGAAAAGATCCCCAAAACTTGAATCCAGAGATTAGGGCTTAGGCTCACTAACTCATTGAATTTATTAAGTGTTTTTGTATTTTTGAAAGAAGTGTTTTTTATAGTTTTCTTGGTGAAGATGGTATCCTGATCAGACTTGTGCATCATAAGACAAGCTTGTACTATCCCAAGATGGGAAGACTATAAGTGTCTCATGGGATAAGGCTATTGCTCAAGATATCACTCCAATCCTTATTAAGTATCTTTTTAGGGTTTTGAGATGAGAAGAGAAGAGAAACAAAAGGATCTCAAAGGTAAAAGTCTAATGGGGGACTAATGAATCCTAAAGTTATCATGCAAAGGTAATCCTAGGTTAGTGAGGTTTACTATCCTAAAGAAGAAAGAAAGAAGAAAAGAAAGAGAAGAAAGAATAATAGAAGAGAGAGGAAGTAAAGCCTAAGCCCCAACAATCACAACAATAGTATCAATGAAGAAAGAGAAGAGATAAGACTTGGAGATGTGGGAATCACATCCACACCTCTCACTTACCAAAGCCCATGAAATGGTTAGTGACACAAGAACAAATGCATCACAAAATGAACATAATGTCAAACCAAAGTCACACAACTAGAAGTGAAGCCTTAATCACAAATGCCAAATGCAAATTCGAAGCATAAGAATGAAAAAAGAACTATACAACTCAACATGAAGCATTATGAATCACCATGACAAAACAAAGTAAACATGAGAAGATACAAAGCAAAATAGTCAAAGCAACACCACAAAGTTCAATACCAGAACCCTAACATGTTAAGAAAGTGCCTAAGGATAATGTAAGATGAAGAGAAGAAGTACACAAAGTCAAGTATTTACATTATGAGAAGTAAGGAAGCAAAGGAAGTGAAGTGAGCATGCATAAGAATAAATGAACTTCAAGAGCAACCAAACACAAACTTTCTCAAGGCACAAACATCAACTCAAGACCAGGGGGTATCAACGTCCTAATAAGGCTCTAAACAAGCTAAAGAAGTTGGCACAAGTGCCCTTTTAACCTAAGGAATAACCATATGATCCAAAAGAAGCAAAAAAGAACCAATAAGGAACAAAAATTCAAATCAATTCAAGTATGCATCCAAAAATTCCACAAACTTGCACAAATAATCTTCAATCATACAATATCAACATGCCAAAAGGAGAAGATCAAAATCATAAGTTTAGCCATTCAAATAAAGGTTCAAACATGGATTAGGGTTAGAAAGCTTCATGCACAAGTTAGAGACCAAAATCAATTAAGAAAACTTCTAAAAATCAGAACAAAAATCATCAACAAACTACACCTCATCATGAATCCAGAGCAAAATGAATCATCTCAAAATTAAAATTAATGACCAAGATAGAAAATGAACAAGTCAGCATGCTTCAAAAATGAAATAAAAACAATTAACTAAAAGAAACAATTAATTCCAGCGTGGCAATTAAAAATAAATGAAAAATAAAAATGCCAAAAATTAAAGAAAACTAAAAGGATAACTCATGAATTTTTTTATAATTTTTGAAGACCTAATTCTTTTTTAGAAAAATAAAAATCAAAACGAAAATAAAATGGAAAAATAAAATAGAAATAAAGAAGCTGAGGGTGCAAACAGCAATCAATTTCAGATCATTAAAAATCTGGGCCCAAAGTGGAGGTGCGATTAGTAACTCTGGTCAAAGCCCACACGAAAATCCATTAACCAACTTAAAAATCAGGATTAATTATTGTTAATATTTACATGTTATAATTATTTTATTAAAATGAAATAACAAAAATCATGTAACACGAAATCAATTGGTCACATTAGGTTAAGTCACAAAAGGACAAAAACTTCCACAGACCAATCACAAAACCACACCTCATCATCTTTTTCCCTAGCTCATGAAAAAATTCGAACAGAAGCAATAAAACAGGGGAAACTGCAGCATCAACAACCACACTTCATAGCACCACAACTCCTCCATCTTTCCATGAAAATCAAAGGTATAAAAGCCAAAAATGGAGTCTAACATACAAGGATCATGAATATGCTATCATATTTTAAAAACAAGCCATAACCAAAGCAGATCGAACAACATAACATTCAACATGAAAACTGTAAATCCCAAATTTAAGCTCAATCAAAGAACTCAAACACTTCAGTCATCTTAAATCTAACCTTAGCAAGTCAAAACAAATGAAAACAAACCAAATTTCAAATGAAGAAGAGTGAATATTCAAACCTGCACTTGATCTTTTCTTGAGATCTTCAGAAATCCAGAGATCAACCAAGCTTCCTTATGAGCTCCTTTGTCTTGTTTGAGCCAAATAAAGGCTTGTAGATGGAAGAATGAGCAAAACATAAAGAGTGATTGAACTATTTTCTTGCCCGAAGCTCCAAAAACTCCTTATGTATGTGGTGTGTTGATGAATGTGAGGATGAAAAGGTGTTGAAGATGAAGAATGAGATGCCAAAATCACCATCCAGGTCTGGAATTTCTTTTGTTGTGATATGCAGTTTAGAGCTCAAATGAAAAAGAGAGAGAGAGGCGTGTGATTTTGTTGTGTAGTGTGAAAAATGTCTCTAGCTTTCTCTTGACCTAGCCTCTTTTATAACAAGGGTGCAGAGTGTATTATATTGAGGTGTGCAAACCAAATCAATTTCCCTGCCTTTACCACAATGCAGCCTACGTGCTCTCTTTCTCTTTTCTTCTTTCAGCTTTTTAAATTTGAAATGAATCGTGTGCATGACGATGTAGGGTGTTGTGGTGGTGTACATGTGCTGGTTAATTACCATTGGATGATGGAAATGAGAGAAGGGTTATGATTGGCTGACTAGGTGTAGTGCATGGGGTGCATACTGCTTGGTCACGTTAACTCCTTCTTTCTTTTTTACCTATGGTGTCCGCGTGAGAATGAGTGTATCAGAGGGAAGAAAATCATGACTCCAAGGGATATGTGGCAAGCAGAGGGTGGCTGGCTTCAACAATGATGATTTCACACCATTTCTTCGTGTACCTTCACCAAGTGCCTCATTCTTTGTACTATTTTCACCTTTTGGTCATGCAACAATATTAACATAGACCTATTAAAAATAAATGTGAACAAAATACTCATGTCACGCCACACATAACCTCATTTAAATAATAAACCAATGACCAAATGACACGTGTCCACAAAAAATCCTAAAAATGCTCCAAACTTCAAAAAATCATAACTTGAGTTCTAAAAATGCTACGAAAGTGTTCTACGACTTTTCGGAAAGGGAAAATCGTGCTCTACAATTTTTGTGTTCACCGGAAAATCATTCGGAGCTTTTTCGCACATGAAATAATAGCTTGAAGTTTCGTGACAAAATAATTTCCAAAAATGGAAACTTCGAAATTTAGTAACTGTTTGCATACTCCCGATTTTTGACATGTAAGCTCAACTGAATTACTCCTTGACATGATATGACCTCAAAAATGATAATCCTGATTTAAAAAAACTCTGAAATCTTCATGTTGACTTTTCTGACTGCACAGTTGACTTTCTTGCTTCATCCTCAAGCAACTGAACCAAACTTTGACTTCTTCAGTGAATTTTTTCTTCAAACTTCCTACATAAGCCATGCAGACCAAATAAAAGCCTTTGTCTTCAATAAATGGTCAAAATTCAGAGGATATGAGTATCTGGCCCAAAACCCTAATCAGGATTTCCTCATACAGGAGAAAAGTTGCATTTTTTGAACTTCTGATGAAATAATTGACTTCCCTAAGGAATTTTCTTGTCATAGGAGAGACTTTGCCCAAATGAAATGGCCAAAGTCACAAATTTTTCATGCTTGAATGTGAAACCCTAATTTGGGATCACTGTGTAGGAGCTTGCCCTAGTTTGAATTCCCTGATGATCTTCCAACCTCCTGGGCTTTTGTGAATGATCTTGAACTTGTGAATGCCATGTAGACCCCTCATAGGACTTGGACAAATCCAATAGGCCTCTTGTTATAGCTTGAAATGTCTCAAATCCCTCCACAGATGATCATATGCCTAATGCTAGGTCATGAGAATGTTATGCCTCATCTTTCCATGCAAAGATGCCAAGGATATGATATGCTTATGATGATTATGGTATGATGATGATGCTTAAAAAGAAGAGGACAAATTTGGGGTGTTACAGGAAGGTATGAACCTGACAAAGCACAAGAATGGCTAGATACAATTGAAAAGATATTTCGTGTTATGAATTGTTCAGATGCGCAAAAGGTCCAGTTTGGCACCCATATGCTGGAGAAGGAAGCTGAACACTGGTGGGGTAACACTCGTCGAAGAGTTGAAGAAGACGAAGTTGAGATTACTTGGGCTGTTTTTAGAGAGGCATTTTTGGAGAAGTACTTTCCAAAAGATGTACGTGGAAAGAAGGAAATTGAGTTTCTTGAATTGAAGCAAGGTAACTTAACTGTGGCTGAGTATGCAGCAAGATTTGAAGAGTTGATTCAGTTTTGTCCTCACTACAACACTACTAATACTGAGAGATCTAAATGTCTTAAGTATGTGAATGGTTTGAGACCTGAAATCAAGCAAGCAATTGGTTATCAGGAGATTAGGCGATATTCTGAGTTAGTGAACAAGAGTAGGATCTATGATGAAGATAGTAGGGCTAGATCGGCTCACTACAAGAGTATGGGTGATAAGAAAGGAAAAGGCCAATTCATAGGGAAACCGTATGTGACTTCCGGTGACAAAGGGAAACAAAAAGCTGGTTATGGCAAGAAGCCGAGTGGGGGAGGAGCTTCCACTTCAGTGAGGTGCTATCAATGTGGTGTTGAAGGACATCGTGCTCCTGAGTGCACAAGTGTTGAGAAGAAATGTTTCAAGTGTGGCAAGCCTGGCCACGAGGCTTTAGAGTGCAGAAGTGGTGCGAGTGTGACTTGCTACAACTATGGTGATCAAGGGCACATTAGTAACAAGTGTGACAAACCAAAGAAGGCTCAAACGAAAGGGAAAGTGTTTGCTCTATCGGGATCTGAGACGACTAGTGAAGATCGATTGATCAGAGGTACATGCTTCATTAATGGTATACCTTTGGTAGCTATAATTGATACTGGAGCTACATATTCTTTTATTTCTTTGGATTGTGTTAAAATATTGAATCTTTGAGTTGTCTGTTATGGGTGGTAGTATGGTTATTGATACTCCTGCTATGGGTTCAGTAATTACCTCGTATGTGTGTTTGAACTGTCCGTTGAGTATTTTTGGTGAAGACTTTGGCATTGATTTAGTGTGTCTTCACTTAGATCAACTTGATGTTATTCTTGGGATGAATTGGTTGGAGTTTAACCATGTCTATATTAATTGTTTTGATAAGTCAGTTGTTTTTCTTAAATCTGAGGATGAAGGACACTTATTTATGTCTACCAAGAAAGTGAATGAGTCAATGCAAGATGGTGCCGATATGTTTATGTTGTTGGAAACTTTGAGTATTGAGGAAAGTGGAGCAGTTGGTGCTTTGCCAATTGTTTGTGATTTTCCAGAAGTTTTTCCTGATGAGATAAGTGATTTACCGTCGGAACGCGAGATGGAGTTTACGATCGACTTAGTTCCTGGAACTAGTCCGGTATCGATGGCCCATGTCGTATGTCTGCATCAGAGTTGAAAGAGTTGAAGAGTCAACTTGAAGACCTACTTGAGAAGAGGTTTATTCGCCCGAGTGTGTCACCGTGGGGTGCACCTATTTTGTTAGTTAAGAAGAAAGAAGGTACTATGAGGCTTTGTGTGGATTACCGACAATTGAACAAGGTGACTATCAAGAATAAGTATCCACTTACGAGAATTGATGATTTGATGGATCAATTAGTTGGTGCAAGTGTGTTCAGTAAGATTGATTTGAGATCTCGGTATCATCAGATTCGTGTGAAAGCTGAAGATATTCAGAAAACTGCTTTTCGGACGAGGTATGGTCATTATGAGTATTCCGTTATGCCATTTGGTGTAACTAATGCACCAGGTGTATTTATGGAGTACATGAATAGGATTTTCCATCCGTATTTGGACAAGTTTGTGGTTGTATTCATTGATGATATTTTGATTTATTCTAAGAGTGAAGAGGATCATGTCGAGCATCTGAAGGTTGTG
This sequence comes from Lathyrus aphaca, assembly GCA_963966055.1. NCBI lineage: Eukaryota > Viridiplantae > Streptophyta > Magnoliopsida > Fabales > Fabaceae > Lathyrus > Lathyrus aphaca. The sequence goes on from OZ014523.1 coordinate 173,055,982, forward strand.
TTATCGGTATTGAAAGTGAAGTAGTTGTATGCTAAACTTTCTAAGTGCGAGTTTTGGTTGAAAGAAGTGAGTTTCCTTGGGCATGTGATTTCAAGTAAAGGAATCGCAGTTGATCCATCGAAGGTTGAAGCTGTATCGCAATGGGAAGCTCCGAAATCAGTTTTGGAGATTCGAAGTTTTCTTGGTTTGGCAGGGTATTATCGGAAATTTATTGAAGGATTTTCTAAGTTGTCTTTGCCATTGACACAGTTGACTAGAAAGGGTCAAGCTTTTGTTTGGGATACAAAGTGTGAAGAAATTTTCCAAGAGCTTAAGAGAAGATTGACGACAGCTCCTGTTTTGATTTTGCCAAATCCGGCAGAACCGTTTGTTGTGTATTGTGATGCTTCATTGATGGGTTTAGGAGGTGTATTGATGCAAAATCAACAAGTTGTAGCTTATGCTTCAAGGCAACTTAAAGTGCATGAGAGAAATTATCCGACGCATGACTTAGAGTTAGCCTCCGTTGTATTTGCATTGAAACTTTGGAGACATTACTTGTTTGGATCGAGGTTTGAAGTCTTTAGTGATCATAAAAGTTTGAAGTATCTCTTTGCTCAAAAAGAATTGAATGTGAGGCAAAGGAGATGGTTAGAACTTTTGAAGGATTATGATTTTGGTTTGAATTATCATCCGGGTAAGGCAAACATAGTAGCCGATGCATTAAGTCGTAAATCCTTGCATATGTCGATGATGATGATGGTCAGGGAATTGGAAATGATTGAACAATTCCGAGATATGAGTTTGGTTTGTGAAAAGACTTTTTATGGAGTTAAGCTTGGTATGTTGAAGCTTACTAGTGGTATTCTTGACGAGATTCGAGAAGGTCAGAAATCTGATTTGGGCTTGGTAGATCGATTGACATTGATCAATCAAGGTCGAGGAGGTGATTTCTGGATTGATGAGAATGGTATCATGAGGTGTCGTGATCGAGTTTATGTTCCAGATATTGCCAAATTGAAGAAGAGTATTCTTGAAGAAGGTCATCGTAGTGGTTTGAGTATTCATCTAGGTGCGACTAAGATGTATCAAGATTTGAGGAAAGTGTTTTGGTGGCCTTGTATGAAGAAGGATATTGCAGAGTTTGTGTATACTTGTTTGACTTGTCATAAGTCGAAGATTAAGCATCAGAAACAATCGGGTTTAATGCAACCATTAGCTATTCCTGAGTAGAAATGGGATAGCATAGATATGGATTTTGTGTCTGGTTTACGTAGGACACCGAGTAATTTTGAGGCTATTTGGGTTATTGTGGACAGGTTGACGAAATCTGCTCACTTTATTCCGATAAGGATGGATTACCCATTGGAGAAGTTAGCAAAGTTGTACATCAAGAGGATTGTCAGTTTGCATGGTATTCCGTCTAGCATTGTGTCGAATAGAGATCCGAGGTTCACATCGAGATTTTGGGAAAGTTTGCAAAGTGATTTGGGTACTAAGTTGCGTTTGAGTTCTACTTATCACCCATAGACGGATGGTCAGACGGAGAGGACAATTCAATCACTCGAGGATCTTTTGAGAGCTTGTGTGTTGGAAAAGGGAGGAACTTGGGATAGCTACTCTTCTTTGATTGAGTTTACTTACAACAACAGTTTTCATTCGTGTATTGGTATGGCACCATTTGAAGCATTGTATGGTAGGAGGTGTAGGACGCCATTGTGTTGGTATGAGGCTAGAGAGAGTGCGGTGGTTGGACCTGAGATAGTTCAACAAACTACGGATAAGATTAAGATGATTCAGGAGAAGATGAAGATTTCTCAAAGTCGTCAGAAGAGTTATCATGACAAGAGGAGGAAAACACTTGAGTTCCAAAAGGGAGATCATGTGTTTCTTCGAGTTACTCCGATAACTGGTGTTGGTAGGGCATTGATGTCGCGCAAGTTGACACCGCGTTTTATTGGTCCTTATCAGATATTGCAGAGGATAGGAGAGGTAGCCTGTCGGATTGCTTTTCCGTCGTCGCTTGCTAATCTCCATGACGTGTTCCATGTATCTCAGTTGAGGAAATACATTGCAGATCTGTCTCATGTAGTCCAAGTAAATGATGTACAGGTGAGAGATAACCTGACTGTGGAGACATCACCTATCCGGATAGAAGATCGGGAGTTGAAGCAACTTCGAGGTAAAGAGATTGCTTTGGTGAAGGTCGCTTGGGGAGGACCAGCTGGTGGAAATGTGACTTGGGAACTCGAGAGTAAGATGAGGGTGTCTTATCCCGAGTTATTCGTTTGAGGTAATTTTCGAGGGCGAAAATCTTCGAGTGGGGGAGAGTTGTAACACCCCAATTTTCGTAATTATTTATTTATTAATTAATTGTGTGATTTTGTGACTAATATATTTAATTAATTATTTCGATTAATATGAATTATGTGATTTAATTTAGTCAATAGATTTATTTGGTTTGTGTGGAATAGTTTAATTATTTGATTAAATTGAATTATTTAATTTATTAGATTTATTTTATTTAGTGGAATAAAATAGATTTAGTATATTTGACTAATTAGGATATTGTGAGTGTGTAATTAGTAAACTAGTAAGTGGGTCAGAAGGCCCAATAAGAGATAGAGTTATTATGAGTTAATGTTAGGGTTTAAAAAAAAGATAGAAAGATAGAAAGAGTAGAAGATAGAAATAGGATAAGGAGAGAAAGAATAGAAGAGAAGTGGAGTTCAAGAACAAATAACAAATTCATCAAGAAAATCAAGGTAAGGGTGGGTTTTTACTAAATTATTTGCGAATTGTTGGATAATATAAATTGGGTAGAAATGTGGTTAGGATAAAATCTCTATTTTTCATGAATTTAGAATTATTAGGTTTTATTAAAAATCTTGATTTGGAATGAGTTGTGTGATTATGTTTGGAGTTTGTATAAGGTATATTATAGATACCTATTTATAATTGGGAGAAAACAAATAGATGATAAATTTCTATTATATTGAAACAGTAGTGAAAACCCATTTTTCCTTTCTTCTTACAGTAACGCAAACTCATTTTTCTTTCTTTTCCCATTAATCATGGTAATGGTGCAAAGTAAATTTGTGTGATGATCTGATTTTATAATCACTAGTATCTTTAAATTAATTTGATACATAACCATATAGTGATATAAGTAGCTATGTATTACATAAGTAGTATGTAGTTTTATAAGATTGAAATTAGTTTATACCAGAAAGAAAAGTAAAACTACTTAAATCCAAATTTTCTTTTGCCTTATAGTGATAGTGCTTACCTGTGAAATGAGATAAATTAGTAACTGACAAATCATATCAGGTGTCTTAAATATGCAGTTTTGATGCTATCTATTGGTTAATTTCTAGCTTTAGATAATTACTACCTCCAATCAGTGTATTTATTTTTCCCATACGATTTCATTTCATAGACAAGTAGTTGGAACAGTAAAATATTAATTGGATATTATATCAATGATGAGTGCAGACTTGAATTAATTGGTAGAAAAACCTTAATGTTGTAATGTGTTTTACCAATGAAAGGGTACCACTAGAATTATCCATTGGGGGAGTGATTTGATTTAAGGACTTTTTCATATCACATATATTAATTGAAGTAGCATCATATGGTGATGTAGTAAAATCCTTATCTTTAATGTTACTGTTTTTTTCTCAAGTCTACTTGATTTCCGCATAATATATATAGAAGTGTTGGTTGTTGTGCTAATTGACATGGTTACATAGACATAGGTGATCATTAAATTTTAAATGGATATGTTTCTTTACATTGTAGCCACCAGACACTTTAGTGAATTTAAGAAATATGAAATATATCATAATAGAAACAGTAACTGTTTAGTAGTAGTGTTGTAAGCTAATATGAAATGTGAGGAGACTTAATACATTAGCGTGAATTATGTGTTTGCGAAACACTGTAATTATCGAAATTATAATTTTGGATATTAATTTTAATTATGATTTTGGATCTTAATATTAATTATAATTTTGGATATTAATTTTGATTATGATTTTGGATCTTAATTTTAATTATAATTTTGGATATTAATTTAATTATGATTTTGTGACTGTTTGGTAATTAATTTGGTGATTAATTTGGTGGACCTATTATTCTAGATTTAATCGGTATCGTGTGGTTTACGAATTGAGATAGAATTGTGTTGATACCTTGTGTAATAATTGCTAAGTGTAGTGACAATATTGGAGTAATGAATATTGTTATTTGAAAATGTGTTGTATGTGCAATTGTACGGTAATTCAAATATTATGAATTATTGAAGATATGCATGAATATTAAGATTAGAGGACGGTCTTAATTGCATATGGTTGTTGTATTTGCACATGCATCATTTTGTCAAGAGGCAATTCTTGTTAGTTCCGTGGGAGCTAGTGACTTGTCCCAAACCTAGAGGACGGGTTTGAAAGCTTAGAGGACGAGCTTTTGATGTGTTATCGGTCTAGAGGACGGACCCGGTTTAAATGTAAAAACCGAAAAATGATAACAAGTGATTGGTACCACATGCATGAGTTGCATTTAAGTCTTACATTGAGTCTCATTGTGTTTACGGTAGAAATATGAGATTATGTATATTATGTGACTTGTTGAATTGGTGAATTATGGAATTGTGAGTATGTACTTGTTAATAGTATGACTACTTGAGTGATATTATGTTGATGAAACTTTTGAAGTGTGAGAATAATTGTGATTATGCTTGTATGCCTTAAATTATATATTATCTTATGATTTCAATAATTATGTGAATTCTCACCCTTCTGTTGGAATGATGTTTTATGCGACATCGATCAGGTACTAAAGAGTAGGGTTGCTTCTAGCTCGAGTAGCGGTTTGGAGTAGCTTGCTTAGTCTTTTATTTGTATTGGGTCGAGTCATGCTCTGATCATGTAACACTGGGGATTTTATTCTATTTATGTTCCGAGAGATACTTTATGTACGCTACTATGTTGTTAATGTTATTTGACTATTGTGGAGTATTGGCATGATATGCCTAAGTATTGAGTATGAAACTCTATTTATGTTTAACATGATTGAAGTATATTCGCTGCTACATGCAATTGTAAAAATAAATTATCGGAAAAGCATGAATTTATTTTCAAGTGTTATTGAGCATGATAGGTGTTATGTGATGTATTGATTTATATGTGACACCCTTATTTGGGATGCATGGTGAATTAATCTGATTATGTATAATTTTACATGGGGTTTAGAAGGGTGTTACACCGATAACCATTTTGACGTTCAATCCCACCGTTAGGACTTCAAACCTCTTCAATACAGACGAGTATCGGATGATCATCAAGAAAACACAGACTAGTGCCATAAGTCAATGATATAAATGAATATCAGACGATGATCTAGGAAACACAAATGAGTGCTTCAGCGATGATACAGACGAATACCAGCCACTGATACAGACGAATACCAGAAATCCAATACAGACGAGCATTGGGAGAAACAATACAGACGAGTACCAGAACAATTATCAAACCAGCATTCCTATAGATATCAAATAGCACAAACGAATGAAGACGAGCTTCAAACAAATAACAAACACATACGAGTGCTAGAGAATGCATACGAGCATCGTATAAGTTCAAACACAAACGAGTGTCGAGAATCAAACGGATGTTACACACAGATGAGTGCTGGGAACTGCGGACGAGCATTAGCATCTACCAACCATAGGCGACTGCTGGGGAAAGCAAATGAGCAAAGACAAAATGTGAACACAGACGAGTGTTGGAGCGATGCAGACGAGCACCTATCAAACAGCAAACACGGACGGGTGTTGCATTGCAGCCAAGCATCAAACCAAATGCCCTGATTGGTAACAAAGATCCCGACTCCGCAGGGGATAAAATTCATGGTCGAGCGAGTGTTGGGAATGTAGACGAACATCCAACAGATAACAAACACAGGCGAGTGTTGGGGATTGTAGAAGAGCAAAGACAAAGTGTGAACACAGACGAGTGTTGTACATTGCAGACGAGCACCAAATGCCTAGTAAGAAACACAACTCTTCCGGGGATACTTCACGACCGAGTGTTGGGAATGTAGACGAACATCCCGTAGATATCAAACACAAACGAGTGCTGAGGAGTGCAGACGAGCACAAGACGGATACCCAACACAGCCGAGTGTCAGGAGATGCAGACGAGCACAAAATGGATACCCAACATAGACGAGTGCCAGGAGATGCAGACGAACACAAAACGGATACCCAACATAGACGAGTGCCAGGAGATGCAGACGAGCACAAAACGGATTGCCCTGGTTGGCAACAGTAATCCCGACTATGCTGGGGAACCTGGTCAAGAGGCTTTAATGATGCCTAAATCTGGCTGGGGAGATGAATGACGATTTGGATCATCACATGGCCAAAATAGACTGGAAACTTCTCTGGGGAAATCAGGCATTCAGTTGCTCGTTGGATATAGCCCACGCTGTCACAAAGACTCCGATTGGGGACGAACCTCTTCGAGCGGATTTTGAAGTTCTGCTGGGGATACCTCTACTATAGCTCAACTGGGGAGCATTCTCTGCTTGGGGAAGTGCAACATCGCCCTGTAAAACCTGTAACAACAGTATACACACAGGTGGCCCGGGGGTTTGCATGGTATGATCTGTTCATCCATTGCCACCCGACACTCAAAGATAATTTTAACTGTTTCCCTACCATTTCAAATTGTTTTTTCAGAAAAATCAACATGTTTTAAATGCAATGTTCTTTTTGCCAAAACTTTAGGACATTTTTGCAAACAAAGTAAACACAGCACAACACGGCTTTATGACTGAATATTTATTCATTGAATGGCCTTTGAATAGGCAAAGCTTTACATCAGGAAGCAACTACCTGGAAAGAGGTAGCTACCATAAAATTCAGAAAAGAAACTATCCTAATGGCAATGTACACGGAATTCCAATGAGTTTCCTTCCCGCTATGACCAGCATGTCCTCCAGACTTTCTTTACTTGCCTTTCCTTTCTGAAGAGGATGAGGGGACTGATTCCTATCCTTCTGATATTGTCAGACTGCATGGAACGGTGATTTGGTTCAGATTACCCGTTTCGCAGTTGTTCGCTTATTCCCTTGTTTTGCGTGGATCGCCCTTTCGGGTTTTCAATCCACCGGGATACCCTTTTTTGCCTGAGCTGTCCGATGTGGCTTTTCAACTCAGCGGGTGTACATTTTTTCATTTATTTCCCTAACTTTTTCCCGAGATTTTTATTCTGTTTTTAGCTCGCCGGGATGCCCTTTTCTTGCCTAGACTTTAAATCCTGTTTTTGTGTCCAGCGGGTCTATTTATGTGAAGTATTTTTTTAATCGCGTCCGAGTTAATAGGAGACTGTAAATCTTCTCCATCCATAGTTGTGAGCATTAGCGCCCCGCCTGAGAAAACTTTCTTCACTATGAATGGGCCTTCGTAGTTTGGGGTCCACTTGCCCTTGTGATCTGAACCTGGAGGAATGATCCTCTTGAGCACAAGCTCGCCTACTTGATACTCCCGAGTACGTACCCGTTGATCGAATGCTTGCTTCATTCTCCTCTGATAAAGCTGACCATGACAGATAGTCGATAATCTCTTTTCCTCAATTAGACACAACTGATTATATCGGGCACGTACCCACTCAGCCTCATCAAGCTTCACATCCATCATCATGCGCAATGAAGGAATTTATACCTCAACAGGAAAGACTGCCTCCATGATATACACCAAGGATAAAGGAGTTGCCCCAGTTGACGTCCTGACTGACGTTCGGTACCCATGTAGCGCGAATGGTAACATCTCATGCCAATCCTTGTAAGTGACAACCATCTTCTGCACAATCTTATTAATGTTCTTGTTAGCTGCCTCTACCGCGCCATTCATTTTTTGCCGGCGTAAACACCCCAAATTTGCCCTCACTAAGTTCACACCATGGCTTGTGATTTTTCACATTTTGCATTATTTCAAGCATCCCATATCATATTTCATTTTTTTCACTGCATTAGTTCAAGTTCATCTGCATCTAGGGTTTGTGATCTGAGCAATCCAAGGATTCATCTGAGTCACCCCAAAGGTCTTCAATCATCTCAAGAGGGTCCATGTATGTTCAATCATCATATTTTATCCTCCAAAGGTCAAAAAGGTCAAATAATCACAAGAACTGGCAAAGCATGGAAGTAGAGATAAGGTTTAACTGCACAGATGACCTAAAATTAGGGTTTTGGTTTCAGAGGCCATAACTACAGTTTTTTTGGTCATTCTTGTTTCTATTGGTCTCAATATGTTATGAGGATCATGTATACCAAGTTTGATGAAGAAATTCATTGTGGAAGTCATCTGATCACTGGGTAACTTCTTGAGCAAGTCAGAGCAAAATCAGGGCATCTGAGGCCCCCATCCATGGAACCAAAGTGGATTTTTCATCAAATTGAAGTTATATGATCTTTATTTGATCATTGAAGTGCTTAGAAGTTCACAAAATTGAAGGAAAATAAGCTAAACCAAAAGTTGTCAAAAATGGAAATGACTTGTAATGTAAACTTTCCATTTTGGGAAAGTTTTTCCACCTCCTCTTTCTCAACCAAAAATGCTTCAAATGAAAAATTGTTGGTCATGGAAGTTGTAGATTGGATCATTTCCTTTTCAAAAAGTACAAGAACAAGACCTAATTAATTATGGAACTCAAGATATGGCTTGTCAAAGTTGGCAAAAATCCCATAAATTTCAAGAATGCACCAAAGGGGATTCTTTGCAAAATCACTTACCAAGGCTTTTTGTGACTTCAAACACACTTCAATACATCACAACATCATAGTACATTGCTTCTAGGTCAGAATTGCCCAAGGAATTGCAAGATCACATGCCTTGAACATCAAGATTTCACAAAAGGGCCAAACTTTGTCAAAATTGCAAAACACCCCATAACTTATTTCCCACATGCTCAATTGTCTCATGAATCAATTTGTGGACTTCCTTGAAGTCAGCTGCGCATGGACATGCCAAAAGTCCAGCAGCAACCTTGCTCATACCTCAAGTACACAAGTTGGTGACTTTTTGCAAGAAGGGCCATAACAATCACAATAGGGCACAACCACTCCACAAACCTATCACAAGTTGATATGTGGACCAAATGCTGGTCATAAGACACAAGAACACAAGCTGAGCCCTAAGAATCACTAAGTTCACAAAAACTCTTCCTCTTGCAAAAGCTTTTGAATCTCCCAACTCAGCCACTTAATCTTCAAACAAACACCACCATTCATTTCTAAATCATTCACTGGCCCAAAACCACCAATCAAAACAGCCAAGAACACACCATAAGCAAAATACGATTTTCAGCCAGTTGGAGTGCAAGCCAATAAACCAGCCTTCCACAAAGCTCTCCAAGCATTGCAAACTCTTCAGGTAGGTCATTAGAGGCTTTTTGCACCAAGGAAGTAGCCAGAAAGCTCAAGGGTTGAAAGCTCCATCTCAGGTAGCCATTCGAATTAATTTTTCCAGAACTTCTCTTTTATGTTACAAAATGATTAAGCATGCTTCACTGATCACACTGAACTTGGAATTATTGAAAATGGTTGAGAAATGAGGATGTATTGCTTGTCTGAAATTTTTGCCATGTTTATGTTTTTCTTCGAATCTTGAGATTGAGTGAAAAGAAATGAGGTTTGAGGGTGGATTTAGGTTCAGGGAAGTGGGAAGAGTGAATCTGGAGCTTTAGAGCTCCAAAAAAGACCTAAGGAAGAAGTTGAGATTTTTCAGGTGAGGGTCTGGCCGGAGAAGATGACCGGAGGTCTTCTCCGGCCACCTGAATGTCATTAGTGACTTAATTAGGGTTAGGGCAAACTTTGAACGTGGACCATTGGATCTCCCTTCCCGCACGTGTTTGTGTGGTTGAGATCAGCTCATTAGTTATTAATTAGGGTTAATTAATTAAATAAATAGGATTAGTTAAGTTTGAATGTGGGCCTTTGCATCTGGCGCGCAGTCAACCCCCATAAACCCAGAATCAATCTCAGCCATTCCCTTTGCATACTTCAGTTTATTTTAATTTTTATTTCTCTTTTTCTCATTTATTTTACACATTTTATTTTAAATAGTTAGAAATTTCCAAAAATAATTTTATTTTGCATTCTGATTTCAAATAATTTTCTTAACCCAAAAATATTTTTATTTTTATTTTTCACATTAAAAAATCATTTTTTAGACATTTAAATGTTTATTTTAATTAATTAATGAAAATTAATTAATTAAAATATCATTTAGGTTTCTAAAAAATCCCAAAAAATTCATATTGCATCTTTAAACATTTAGAGACATTGTCATACCATCCACACAAATTTCTTTTTGGTTTTGAACCATCCTTGATAATTTTCTTGAATTTAGGGTTCATAAAATTCACATTTAAGAACCCTAACTTCAAGAATTATTTTCTGCCTAACCAAGAATGGTATGACAATGATTCTTTTTGCATTGATCTTCATTTGAAATGTAGTTTCTAAAATAATTTTGTCATGAATTTCTTCTGCCTTTTTGGATTGATGGGCATTTTTTCCCTTTTGGTACCTTAAAACCCTAGAAAACTTAGAAAAATCATATCTTTCATTAGGTTAATAGTTAGGCCTTCTCCTTTGTGGTGTGACATCATATGGGGTTAGGCTTCTTTTGGTTGCAATTTCAATTTTTTATCTTGTCATTTGCTTCTGTTTTTGAGTTTTGCATCTCATGTAGCATGTAAGCCCTAATTTTTCATCTTCCTTTGCATACATCTTGCATAAGCATTCATATAAGAACTTGCCATGACATTCCTTGAATCCAAATGACATATAAGACATCCTAGGACATATTAGACTTATGCTTGATCATTTATTCATCCATTTGCCATGATATGCATCCATTTCATTTCATGTGTTTTCATGAACTTTCATGCCTCCTTTCATGCTTCATTTGCATCTTCATTACTTGTATGATCATTCACAACTCTTGGCTTACATTTGCATCATCTCTTAGCATCATTAACATCATGAACATGCTTCTGGTTTTGGTTTGTATCCTTGCATTCATTTCATTTCATTTCATTTCCTTTTACTAACTTTTCAGGTGGTAAGTACTTTGAGAAGTGAATTTGCCTTCACTTCTCACAATCTCTTCTCATCCCTCTTATGCATACTTGCTGCATTTTGTATTTGTCTTAGAATAAGCTTTCTCATTCATGTTCTCGATCCACTTTCTTTCTTCAAGCAACTTATCTTCTTAAGTGAAGTAAGTTGACTTGTTTCTTCTGCTTCTCTTCCTTTCATCTTGTTTCTTCCTTGGTGGATCTTCATGAAGATCTATTGCAAGCCTCATAAACCCTAGGAACACCCAAGCATGATAACAATTAGGGTTTGATTATTCCCCCATTAGTTCTACCTTTGTGTCATCTGTTGTGTCTCTCTCCTCACCTCATAATCAGGGACTAAACCTTTAAGGTTTTAAGGCTTTGTGATTAAGGTTATGCCTGCATCCTTCTCTTAGGATGGAGTGTATAACTTTAATCCTAAGTGTTAAACTCTTAATGTGTTTAAATCCTTAATCAATTCACCTAATAATTACTAATACAATAAGCTTGTAACTTGGGCCTTGCATTAGGGTTTTAATTCTTCCTTAATTGGTTAAGAAGGACTAACCCTAGTGTTAATGGACAAGTCCCCCTCAAGTTGTCTTACAAACCATAAAATTCACTTCTTAATCTTATCATTAACTAAAATCCATTCTAATAAAGGTTTTGTTTTGTCATGAGGTTAATCCCTAATCATGGATTAAGTTGAGGTACCTTCCTCAGCTTAAATGTTCTCATCTATTATCCTTATATTAGGATGGTGTAATGGGTCCATTAAATCCTTGATTATGGCTTAAAATCATTACTTAACATTAAATAAATATACCAAAAACATCTAAATAATTGCAAGTAGGTTAATGATTTTAATCCTACATCATGGTGATTAAGTGTGAGGTGTTTACTTCATACTTAAGGTATTCTCATTACCCCTAATCAGAGGGAGGATGTGATGAGTTTACCAACCCTTGGTTTAGGCTTAAGCTCATTAACTTATGACAAACACAAAAACCAATAAAAGACTGAAAACACAAAAACAAACAATAATCGTCTCCTTCGGGACTCTTTTCTCACCTCATTCACTCATAAACGAGAACTTGCTTCTTCCGTCTAATGCAAGACAGTTTGCACCTGAGCTAGACAGGTCATACACTTGAGCATAGACAAGTAAGCAGTTCATCAGTCAATTTATTCTTCAGTCTCTTTGAGTCGAACTACGGTGTTCTGACTTCCTCATTGCACGAGAGGATACGTAGGCATAACTTAACTGTTATCGAACAAAAGTCTCTGTATATTCCCCCTCTTCCAGCATTATTCTTTTAAGTCTCATTGTCTTGATCATTGCACTCTTTTCTTACACTGACACTCATTTTCTTCACTTCACACTTCTTTCCAGCACTGACACTTGTATTCTTTTCCAACTTTTGCACACATAATAGCACTGACACTACCCCTTTTAAACACAAACTTTCAAGCATGGATCCCGTCGAGTACGACGGACAATCTGGGTGTTAATACCTTCCCAGGTTCTCAGTTTCTCTGGTTCGCGACCGTCTTGTCCATATTTTCCTAGGATTATGCAGCATTACCTTTCCCTCGGGATAAAAATGCCTAGCTGGCGACTCTTTTCAGTTCATCTTCATGTTCTCTCTTTCGCCGACCGTTCGCGTCTGTACCCCGTTTGGCCATGTGTCATTTGGTGGGAGCGACAGCTTGGCGACTCTGCTGGGGAAACCCTTATACTGCAACCAGGGCTTCTGGTTCTTTTTGTGGGTTCCTCCTAGCACTTGTTTGATTTGTGTTTACTGGGGTGTTATGTGCTAATTGTGTTTATTTATTTGCTTTATTTATTACTTTATGTACAACTTTATTTACTGCTTTCTTTACAGTTTTTTATACATCATACTGTCATTGTCATTGCTGGATCTAGCTTATGTTTTGGTGGGTGGGGTTTCACTGAGTGATTAAGGTCCTATACCTGGGACCTGAGTGACACCTAGGCTAGAGTGGTTCATGTTCTTTCCCATTCCATTTCGGTCTGGTGCGGGAATATGAAACACGGTTCAGATATGGGTTTCTTCTTGAGAACTTTGTGCTACAGATTTCCTGTAGTGCTAGGGCTATCTGGGAAGCCTGCTAAGTCTGGATGACCTTTATTTTGACCTTCAGAATCTGGGGTGAATTAGAGGCGAATCTTTTATGGTTATTGTAAACACTGTACCTCCGGGTTAGAAGTGTTTACACTTCTCATAACTGATCCAAGTCTGAGGATCCTTGTTCTAGAACATTACATGTGAGGGGGTTGGGTTGTTTACAGGTTTTGCAGGAACCCTTGACCACATCATACCCATTTACTAGTATTGTTTTAAGAATGCATCACTTTGTACAGTTCTTGTGATTAGCCCTAGACATGTGACTCTTTATTTGAGTCCCCCACCCTGGTTACTGGATTTTTGAGCCTCCATCCGGACCTTTGAACATACATGGACCTTATACCAAGAAAAATAATTAGATCCAGCTCTTGATCACAAACCCTTGCATATCATTTGCATATATCATCATTGCATCATTTAACATTTGTTTATTTGTTTTTCAGGGTATCCACCTCATTATATTTGGTTTGGTTTTGACCCCTTCTACTGCTTAGACCTCTGCTTCAGTTATCTTCTTCAACATTTTCTTCAGCTATCTCCTTCAGTCTGTCAGAGACTTACCTCCATCAGCCTGTCAGAGACTTACCTCCAGCTTTTCAGTCTGTGATATTCACCAGTATTTGTCTTCAGCTTCTTTATCAGCACTCATGGATGTTCCAAGGAAAAGCAACATACCCTATCACTTCTTTGAGCCCTTATTGACTGGTATCAGGCAGGTCCAGTCCCTTATCACACCTAACCACATCCCACTGTTTAGAGAGCACTATGGGGGTATTTTAGACATGGTCATGGATCTTGATTCTTCTCAGAGAAGCATGATCCACACATGCTTGCAGTTTTATGACCCTCCACTTAGATGCTTCACCTTTCCTGACTTCCAGATGGGTCCTCTGTTGGAAGAGTTTTCTTTGTTGATTGGAGTGCCTGTCAGAGGAGGGATCCTTTTCAACCCAGAGATGACTGCTCCCAAAAGAGAAGAGATAGAAAGGGCATTGCATTTGGAGCCTGCCCTTATTGAGCAAAACATGACAACAAAAGTTGGGATTCCTGGCTTACATCTGGACTTCTTAATTTCTCAGGCCATCCTGAAGGCTACATTAGGAGAATGGAAGGCAGTCTGTGCACTTTTAGCCCTCAGCATATATGGGGTTATATTGTTTGCAGATGAGCCCAAATTTGTGAGTAAGAATGCCATCCACTTGTTTCTGCTGAGGAACCCAGTGCCTACATTGCTAGGAGATTTTTACTACTCCATCCATCAGAGAAATGAAAGGCAAAGGGGGAAGATAGTTAGATGTTTTGCTCCCTTGTTCTACTCTAGGCTACTCAGACACCTGCCTAAATCAGATGCTTTCTTGAACCCACACCAGCAGAAGAATTGGGCCAAAAGGTTCATTGCCTTAACATCAGACAATATCAGATGGTGCACCCAGAGCACCAAAGGCAAGGATATTATTACCACCTATGGGAAATACCCTAATGTGCCTCTAATAGGAGTAAAAGGGTGCATCAACTACAACCCTTTACTGTTTAAGAGACAATTGGGATATGCCTTGGTTCATCCTCCCAGAGGACAGGATTTAGCTGAGACCCTATACTGTGAAGTTCAACCTAACTCAGTTGTTGTCAGACAAGCTGCCTGGGCTTGGGACAATATCCAGACCAAAAGGACAACCATCCTTGGAAGGTGTAACAATATTGCTTCAGCCCAGTATTCTGATTGGTCCCGTACTAGAGCTCAGATTACCAGGATGCCTTTCACCTTGGAAGATGCACCTGGACCTTCTACAGTACAGCCTGCAGCAACTGTTAGCCTGGAGGAATTTAAAAAGCTGAAAGAGAGGAATAATAAGCTATCTGAGGCCCTGAAGAAGACTCTTTGGGAAAGAAATGACGGTCTTCTGGACATTGAGAGATTGGAAAGACTCAAGATTGAGCATCTGGCCAAGATTGAAAGGATAGATGACTACATAAGGAAAGCAAGAGCAGGAGAGTTGGTTTTAAAGAATGCCTGCAAGGAGGCCAAGATTAAGAAAGCTAGGGCTGAGCATTACCTGGAGGAAAGCCAGGCTAGGTGGATCAGGATCACCGAAGCCCGTGCACAAGAAGACCAGAGGACTCAGGCCAATATTGAGCAGCTAGAGGCCAATGAGAAGAAGCAGCAGGAAGCTCTGTTGGAAGCACAGAAGGAGATATCAGAATTGAAGCTCCAAGCGGGGTTAAAGAGATCAAAGGATCATGAAAGACATAAGAAGCTGACTAATGCCATTGCTACCAGGAACCTCCTTATTAGGACTATTATAGAGCACCCAGCTGGTCCGGTGACTGAGGCACTCCTGAAGGAAGTCAGGGAAGATGACTATGGATTGGATGTCTGATTCCTCTTTGCTTGTATTTATTTTCTTTGATGTACTTTTTTCTTTTGATTATTGTATTTTTGACCCACCATGGGCATGTATTGTTAACAGACTGTGTTTTTTCATCATTTGTAATATATCAGTTTGTTTTATTTTGGTGGGCTTCTTTTCTCAATATCATCAAGCATCTCCTCGAGGTCTGGAAAGGTCAAAACCAAAAACCAAACCGGATACCTTGGAAAACAAATAAGCATATTGCATTGCATACTAACATTTTCTTTGTTTTGTAGGTTTTGTTTGTTATTTTGTTTCTCACTTTGTTGTGGTTTCAGGAAACATTGCTCGTCGCAGAGTGTTCCCTGTCAATCGTACACACTGGTACCCAATGCGAAACAACCTTCCAGGCATTCAAATGGATCAAGTACAGCAGGACCTGAATGAAGTAAGAAATCAAATGGCAAACGAGAGGGTCTAAATGAGAAACCAAATGACCCAATTTATGGCTGTGATGACTGGCTTAGCGCAGAGCCAGGAGAGGCTGAGAGAGCTGGTAGAAAGGAAGACACCTGAAGAGCCCCACCTTGGAGCAGGAGGAACTAGCAATAATGAACGAGGGAAGCCTCGTATCGACCCACCAGAGTTTGGGACCCACTTAAACCTGGATGTTAATGGCACGAGGAATGTTCAAGGTAATACTGCTGGGGGCAGAATCCTGCAAGAGGATCTCCAAGAAGAACAGTTCACAATTATTGGGGCTGGAGATGAGGTGTATGACAAAAGGTTGGATGAGATTGCTGAAAACCTGAGGTCCTTGGAATCCCAAAATTCTTTAGGCTTTGACGTAATGGATATGGGGCTGGTAGATGGGGTGAGGATTCCCCACAAATTCAAACCCCCTTGCTTTGAGAAATATAATGGTACCTCCTGCCTGCATACCCATCTGCAATCTTTCTTGGGGAGACTCAAGGCTTATACCATGGACGAGAAGTTATGGATGTTCTATTTTGAGGACAGCCTTACTGGAGCATCCAGAGAATGGTATTCACATATGACAAGAGCCACTATAAGATGTTGGAAAGACTTGGCCGAAGCCTTCATCCAACAATACCAGTACAACCTAGACATGGCCCCCAATAGAACTCTTCTAATGGAC
Organism: Lathyrus aphaca; assembly: GCA_963966055.1. Classification (NCBI taxonomy): domain Eukaryota; kingdom Viridiplantae; phylum Streptophyta; class Magnoliopsida; order Fabales; family Fabaceae; genus Lathyrus; species Lathyrus aphaca. The sequence goes on from OZ014523.1 coordinate 173,072,750, forward strand.
ATGTCTCAGTCTTCAAGGGAAAGCTTCCGGGATTACGCTCAAAGATGGAGACAGCTTGTTGCTGCTGTCCAGCCACCCATGTCTGAAAGGGAGATGGCTGACATGTTTATGAACACCTTGCAGGGAACTTATATTGACAGACTTGCTGCTTTCTCTTCCACCAGTTTTGCCGATGTAGTTATAGCTGGTGAGAGAATTGAGAGTCTTTTGAAAATGGGCAAAATCTATGATAATGGTTCAAGTTCCTCCAACAACCCCAGAAAACCTTTTGCAGGACCCCGAAGGGCAGGTGAAACAAATGCTATCCATGCAGGCAGGGGCAGACCCCAGTATTCTTACAGATCAGTAGCAGCCATTACTATCCTGGCTCCAGTTCCACAACAACCACTGTTTCCTCAACAACAACAACAACAACATCACTATCAGCAACAATCTCATTTTCCGCAACAAAGAACGTACAACAATAACAACAACAACCAACAGCAGCGCCCCATTCAACAGAGGCCATCTCAGGCAAATAGGGTGATTGACCCAATTCCTATGCCTTATGTTGCTTTACTGCCACAACTCTTGAAACTTAACCTGGTTGAGTTAAGGACGTTGGCTCCACCAGATCCTCTCAATCTCCCAAAGAATTATGATGCTAATGCTAGGTGTGCCTTTCACTCCAACGCACCGGGTCACAATACCGAGAAATGTAGAGCCTTGCAAATGAAGGTTCAGGATTTGGTCGATTCCAAAGCTCTCAATTTCGCACCTCCTCCGAATGTTAACAAAAATCCTATGCCTAATCATGGTGGGCCTAGGATTAATTCCATAGAAGAAGATGAGCCATCTGCACTGATTGAAAATGTTGCACATATTCAAACACCGCTGGCAGAAGTCAGAGCTCAACTGTTAAAATGACAAGTGTTCCCAGGCTGTGAGGCCTACTGCGAATTGTGCAAGATTGCTATTAATGGTTGTGAGAGGCTAAGGTTTGGCGTAGATGGCCTTATCAAAGATGGAATGTTTATAATTACCACAACGGCTCCTACAACATCAACAACTCTTTCTTCGGCAACAACAGATCCTCATACAACTGCAACAACTATCACTCCCATTGATTCATCCACAACTCCAGCAATCACTCCATCCATTATTTCAATAGATCAGAGTTCAGCAACATTTACTTCTACAACATCAGCACCCATCTTATCAACGAAATCGCCTACAACACTAGCAAACATTAATGAAGATGTCTCAACAGTCACGATCTATTATGACCCAACAAGTGTTCATCCCAACAAAAATTTCCAACAACAAACTGCAGCACCTCCTGTCAGATCTCCAGTTACGATCTACTACGACCCGCATACCATCACAGTTCCTTCCGCTGCAGCAATCAGTCCGGTCACCATTACGGTGCCTGGACATGTTCCTTATGAAAGCAGTAATGCCATACCTTGGCACTACGGTTCTGATCTCTACTGCGGCGGAAAGAAGATCACTCTAGATTCATCAACCTCTTCACCACAAGTTGACAATGTTGGGGGAGGCGGAGGCTTCACCAGAAGCGGACGCCTTTTTGCCTCACAAACACCGAGACCCAATGCTGAAGCAGAAGCTGCTACTAAAGCAAAAGGGAAGAATGTGGCACTTGAAGAGCCAACTGTTAAAGAAACTCCGAAGACGTCTTCTAAGCAAGAGGTAGACGAGTTCATGAGAATAATCAAAAAGAGTGATTACAAAGTGGTGGACCAGCTTCATCAGACACCCTCCAAAATCTCTATATTATCATTGTTAATGTGTTCCGAAGCCCATAGGAACGCACTGTTGAGAGTCCTGCACGCAGCCTACGTGCCGGAAGAGATTACGGTTAATCAGCTTGAAACAGTGGTTGCAAATGTTAACACCAGTCATGGACTGGGCTTTACAAATGTTGATTTAACGACGGAGGGATGCAATCATAACAAGGCTTTACATATCACCTTAGAGTGCAAAGGTGTTGTTCTTTCTCATGTGCTGGTGGACACTGGGTCTTCGCTCAATGTCCTCCCAAAGAATGCCTTGCTGAAGCTGGAGTATGATGGTTTGGCATTACGTCCAAGTAACTTGGTGGTGAGAGCATTTAATGGCTCTAAGAGATCGGTGCTTGGAGAGATTTATCTACCTGTGTTGATTGTCCCACAAACCTTTAAAACTACCTTCTTCGTGATGGACATACAGCCGGCCTACAGCTGTTTGTTGGGTAGACCCTGGATTCACGCCGCTGGCGCTGTTACATCTACCCTTCACCAGAAGTTAAAATTCGAGTGGGAAGGCCAGATCATCACAATCTGTGGGGAAGAAGACATTTTCGTTAGCCAGCTGGCTACTTACAAGTATATAGAGATGGATGGGGAGATCCATGAGACTATGAGTCAGGGGTTTGAGGCCCTTAACATCAATGAAGCAACTGTTGTGTTTGGAACTTCCATCACTTCATATCAACAAGCCCGAAAGGTTGTTGAGGAGGGTACCGCTCAAGGCTGGGGCAAGCTGCTGCCAGTTGAAAAGAAAGAAGACAGATTCGGGTTGGGTTACAGACCAACTCGACAAGATCAACCGGAGGCTGCAACGGAGCCCAAATTTGTCAGCGGGGGAATGCTTACCCCGGATGCTGTGAACAGTCTGGAAGACGAGGAAGAAGACGAACGCAACCTAGAAAGTTGGATACGTCCAAAGATCCCGGGGAACCAAGTCTCTAACTGGTCTTCCCATGAAATTATAAGAGTTACTCCTGCAGAGTAATTATTATTTCCTGTCTTTTAGCATGCATCAAGTCCTGCATCTTGCCCAATATGTCAGGACTCATTTTGTAATCGGGCCATCTTGTATTTTGTGCAAACAATCAATTAATGAATATCAGGACATCTTTTGCAAACAAGTCTCTTTTTCGCTCACTGTTTTTCATTTTTTATTTTTTGTACAAAACAATAAAATGGCAATGTTTTCGAAATAATAACTTCATTTTTACTTTTTCTAAACAAGATAAAACTGATCACTAAAATAAACAAATCTAAACCCTTGCAGAGAGTGCCCTCCAGATCGCACCGACAAAAACACTGCTATGACTTCATATGACTTTGATAATCCGATTAATCAAGCCGATGAAGGGGTTGAGGAAGATTATTAGCTACCTAAAGAACTAGCCAGGTTGTTAAGACAAGAGGAAAAGGTTATCACTCCTCATCAGGAGGAAGTTAAGACAGTTAATCTTGGTACCGAAGAAGACTTGAAAGAAGTGAATATCGTGGCCCGTCTGCAAGATTTAGTGAAGTGAAGATCGAGAGTATGTTGATGTTTTTGCTTGGTCTTATCAAGACATGCCAGGTCTGGACACCGACATTGTTATGCACAAGCTGCCTTTGAAAGAAGATTGTCCTCCGGTAAAACAGAAGCTACGCCGTACCCGTCCAGATACGGCCATGAAGATCAAAGAAGAGGTGCAAAAACAGTGGGACGCCGGCTTCCTTGCTGTAACTAGCTACTCTCCGTGAGTTGCTAACATTATACCTGTGCCTAAGAAGGATGGAAAAGTACAAATGTGTGTGGATTACCGGGATCTGAACAGAGCTAGTCCGAAAGATGATTTCCCATTACCTCACATTGATGTATTGGTCGACAACACGGCTCAGTTCTCGGTATTCTCCTTCATGGATGGATTTTCAGGATATAATCAGATCAAGATGTCACCTGAAGACATGGAAAAGACAACTTTCATCACACCCTGGGGCACATTCTGTTATAAGGTGATGCCATTTGGACTGAAGAATGTTGGTGCCATTTATCAACGGGCTATGGTAACATTATTCCACGACATGATCCACAAAGAAATTGAATGTTATGTGGATGACATGATTGCCAAGTCCCTCACAGAAGAAGACCACCTGGTAAATCTGTTGAAGCTATTCAAGCGTCTGAGGAAGTACCAGTTGAAGTTAAACCCCAACAAATGAACATTTGGGGTACGGTCCGGTAAGCTGCTGGGATTTATTGTAAGTGAAAAGGGAATTGAAGTTGACCCTGATAAAGTCAAAGCCATTCAAGAGATGCCTGCACCGAAGATTGAAAAGGAAGTTCGGGGGTTCCTAGGTAGATTGAACTATATTTCACGATTCATATCTCACCTTACTGTAACCTGCGAGCCCCTGTTCAAATTGTTATGAAAAGAACAAACAGTCAGGTGGAATGAAGACTGCCAGAAGGATTTTGACAAAATCAAGGAATACTTATAAGAGCCCCCAATCCTTATGCCTCCAGTTGAAGGAAGACCTCTAATAATGTACTTGACAGTATTAGAAGAGTCAATGGGGTGTGTGATGGGCCAGCATGACGAGTCTGGTCGAAAAGAGTATGCAATATACTACCTAAGCAAAAAGTTTACCGACTGTGAACAACATTATTCACTGCTCGAGAAAACATGTTGTGCTTTAGCGTGGGCTGCTCGCCGACTAAGGCAGTATATGTTGACCCACACTACCTTGTTGATCTCAAAGATGGACCCAGTCAAGTATATATTTGAGAAGCTAGCACTTACCGGAAGGGTTGCAAGAAGGGAAATGATTCTAACAGAGTATGACATTCAATACACATCTCAAAAAGCCATCAAAGGCAGTGTATTATCCGACTATCTTGCTGAGCAACCCATTGATGATTACCAGCCTATGAGATTTGACTTCCCCGATGAAGACATCATGTTCTTAAAAGAAAAAGATCATGAAGAGCTTGTTCACACTGAAGGGCCTGACCCAGAAGAAGAATGGACAATGATGTTTGATGGGGCTGTCAATATGAATGGTCGTGGAGTTGGTGCAGTGCTCATTACACCTAAGGGAGTTCACATGCCTTTCTCGGCAAAACTCACCTTTTCATGCACTAACAACGAAGCTGAATATGAAGCCTGTATCATGGGACTTGAGGAAGCCATTGACCTCAGGATCAAGACTTTAACTGTATTCGGAGATTCAGCTCTGGTAATCAATCAGACCAACGACAAATTGTACACTCACCAGGAGCATCTGATGCCATACCGAGACTACACGAGGAGATTACTGACTTTCTTCACAACAGTAAAACTTGAGTATATCCCTCGAGATGAAAATCAGTTTGCAGATGCTCTGGCTACCATTTCCTCCATGATCAAAGTTCAAGCTGCCAACTTTGTGCCTCAGATTTCAGTATCCAGACTTGACAGACCATCATACGTGTTCTCCGTGGACATTGCTAAAGATGACAAGCCTTGGTTCCATGACATCAAGTGCTTCTTAGAGGATCAAACATACCCACCTGGGGCATCATCCAATGATAAGAAGACTTTAAGAAGGCTAGCTGGTAGTTTCTTCCTGAATACTGATGGTTCCTTGTACAAGAGAAACTTTGACACTGTGCTTCTCAAATGCGTTGATAAGAAAGAGGCAAACTTGTTGATGCACGAGGTGCATGAAGGATCTTTTGGTACCCATGCTGGAGGGCATGCAATGGCTAAGAAATTATTAAGATCAGGTTACTACTGGATCACAATGGATGCAGACTGTTGTGCCTATGCCAAAAAGTGCCATAAATGCCAGATTTATGCGGATAAAGTGCATGTGCCTCCGAATCCTTTGAATGTGATGTCTTCACCTTGGCCCTTTGCCATGTGGGGCATTGATATGATTGGAAAGATCGAGCCGACTGCTTCAAATGGCCACAGATTCATCCTGGTAGCCATTGACTATTTTACCAAATGGGTTGAAGCAGCCTCGTATGCAAATGTCACCAGGAAAGTGGTAGCTCGATTCCTGAAAAGAGACATCATTTGTCGGTATGGAGTGCCCGAGCGAATCATTATTGATAATGGATCAAACTTGAACAACAAAATGATGGCAGAACTGTGTCGGGACTTCAAAATCCAACACCACAACTCTTCTCCTTACAGGCCAAAGATGAATGGCGTTGTTGAGGCAGCTAACAAGAATATCAAGAATATTGTGTAGAAGATGGTGGTCACCTACAAAGACTAGCATGCAATGCTACCATTTGCCTTGCATGGGTACCGCACCTCAATCAGAACGTCCACTGGGGAAACACCGTATCATCTTGTGTATGGTATGGAGGCAGTTCTACCTGTTGAAGTTGAATTACCTTCCTTGCGGGTACTGATGGATGTCAAGTTGAATGAAGCAGAATGGGTCCGATCTCGGTACAATCAACTGAATCTAATCGAAGAAAAGAGATTAGCTGCAATATGTCATAGGCAGTTATATCAGAAGAGAATGAAGAAAGCCTTCGATCAGAAAGTCAGGCTTTGGGAATACCAAGTAGGAGATCTTGTGCTGAAAAGACTCTTTCCTCCTCATACAGACCACAGGGGCAAGTGGACTCCGAATTACGATGGTCCCTTCATAGTAAAGAAGGTCTTCTCTGGTGGAGCACTGATGCTCACTACTATGGACGATGAAGATTTCTTATCCCCTGTGAATTTAGATGCAGTTAAGAAATACTTCGCATAAAATGACCCGCTGGACATAAAAACAGAATGTAAGTCCAGGCAAAAATAGGGCATCCCGGCAAGTCAAAAACAGAATAAAAGACTCGGGCAAAAATAAGGGAAAATAAAGAAAAATGTGTACACCCGCTGAGTTGAAAAGCCGCATTGGACAGCTCAGGCAAAAATGGGTATCCTGGTGGATTGAAAACCCGAAAGGGCGATCCACGCAAAATGAGGGAATAAGCGAACAACTGCATCCTGAATTCGTCTGTATCACTTACAACATGGCAAGCTTCGAAAGGTTAAGGCATCGGTCATAATTAGCCTTCTTCAGAAAGCAAGATGAGAAGAACGTCAAGGTCATACGGGTCATAGTAAAGGGAAGCTCACTGAAGCGTCGTCAACATTGCCAGCACCTTCATTTTTTTTCTCAATTTGTATCAATCTCCTCATTTCAGGGGATTTGTTTCTTTGATTATACTTGCCAATTCAGGGCACACAAATTAATAAAACCAGAATTTTCAGTCACATTTTGTCTTGTACATTTTTATCTCGTTTGCAAAAATGTCTGATATCCATGATATAATGATTGCATAAAAAACAGATGTGCCTTTCTAATCACATGCCTGCAGGAAATATATTTTCACTTCCAGGAATGTCTAACTCCTATGACGGAATCCGGTAAGGGATGCCTCAGGATACTGGCGCGTTTCTTTGTTATAACAGGATTGCAGGTATTCAAAGCGCAACATGGGGCATGAAAGTTTTACCCCAGCAAAGTTTCAAAATCATTATTTCCTCGGCACATCCTCCAAACAGCACCGAAAGTGTTTTCTCCCCATCAGAGTTGTCAGGCATCATTTCTCCAGCACATTTTCTTCATAGCAGCATCAGAAGGTGCTCATTTCCCCGGTTGATTTGTCAGATATCACCATCCTCAACAGGATCCCCACAGAAATCTCTAGGAAGATCGTTCAATGGTCTTTCCTTCCCCAACAGAGTACTAGACAGGGAACCATCTCCCCACAGAGCTCCAGCCTCCTCCCAGAAGAGCAATGTCTGAATTTCCCACACAACAAAGTGACGAAAGCTTCCACATCCCCAGTTGGGCTCCTCATTACCAAAATAGGCCTATCAGTGACTTATTTCCCCAAGCAGAGTCGTACATTTTATCAGATATACCAATGATCTCCTCCCCAGTTGGGATGTCCTTTCAAGCAGATCAGTCAGAGATCTCCACAAGCAATGGGATCCGAATCCCGGATCGGTATCTTTTGCATAATCATAGCATTTGCATCATTTTCCCCCAGAGCGTAGCATTCCATCTAATACAGAGCATTACGGCAAAAATCAAACATATTTGCATAATCACAAGTCAGGTTCGAACCAATCACTTGTAAATACCAACAATACCACTTCGAGCAATATACAGAATACATCCCTTTGTACATAAAAGCCAAAGCGTCCCTTTGCACTCTTAAAATACAGATACATGCTCCTTTTGGCACTCGTCTGTGTCATCTTTCCCCAGTAAAGTCGCCAAAACACTCTCTACAAACAGATACTTATACATAACATGTTTGTCCCAGCACTCGTCTGTGTCATCTCAATCTCCCCACAGAAAGCCAAAGCGTCCCCTTTGCACTCTCCAACAAGTACATGTCTATATACTCATTCGACACGCGTCCGTGTCGTGTCATCCCCCTGCAGATATAAGCCACAAGTATCCTTTTTGAATACAGAACTTTACATACTCTTTTTTGACACTCGTCCGTGTCACCATTCCCCAGCATGGTCACCTAAATACTTATTATAATACACTCTTGTTGACACCCGTCCGTGTCATCCTATCCCCACAAATCACCAGATTACCTTTTGCACTTATAAGTTCATAACTTATACATTTCCTCTTATGACACTCGTTCGTGTCATACTCTCAAGTTGAACACTCGTCTGTGTCTCACCAATGCTAATCTTTATTCATACAGATACTCGTCCGTATCTTGTATATACCACTTATTTCCCGTCAGATTCAACACTCGTCCGTGTTCTTTGTTAATCAGTTGGTACTCGTCCGTACCATCATCTCTGAACATGCGTCAGCGTTTGTTTCTACTGATACTCGTCTGTATCATAGTCGTAAGGATGCATGTCCACATCTTTAATCTATACACAGTGTCAAACACTTATGCCTTTCATTACTTGGATGTAAACACTCGTCCGTGTTTACTACTCCCTAGCAAAGTCCCCAGCAAAACTTCTTTTCCGTATGGCATTCGTCCTATGTCATGATACTTTCGGCAGCCGTACCCTGCCAGGTGATCGTCCTTCACCTTTGGATGACCTTCCCTCATCCTTTCCCCAGCGGAGCCTCCATTATTGGAACCCCTTTCTTATCCGACATTCGTCCTATGTCATGATATTGAGCCGCCGTCCCCTGCTAGGTGATCGTCCTTCACCTCTTGATGATCGTCCTTCATCATTTTATCTGATGGTCATCCCAATCGTTGATCTTGTTATCTGACATTCGTCCTATGTCACGATAAACCCCGAGAGCAGTCGTACCCTGCTAGGTGATCGTCCTTCACCTCTTGATGATCGTCCTTCATCATGATTATCCGATGTCCATCCCCATCGTCGACCTTTTTTATCCGGCATTCGTCCTGTGTCGTGATATTTTCGGCAGCCGAACCCTGCCAGGTGATCGTCCTTCACCTTGGATGACCTTCCCTCATCCTTATCCCCAACAGAGCAGTCGTCCCCTGCTAGGTGATCGTCCTTCACCTTTTGATGACCGTCCTTCATCAATATTTTATTCATTCTTTAAACCGCGATCGTCCCCATAATTGACCTTACCTTTAATCTCCAGAGAACCTTGTTACTTTAGATGATGGTCGTCCCCATCATAATCTCTTTATTTCCCCAGAATGTCGGTCATCCCCGTCATCGCCTTATCCCCAGCAGTCATCCTCTGCTCGATGGTCGTCCTCCATCGCCCGTTTTTGATAAACATACTATATTTTCTTTTACAATCTATATCCCTTTTCTTCTTCTCCTCAGCGAGTGCAAATTTTGGATTGTCTTTGGTATTCAACCACAAGTTATCTTGTTTGTATGTTAAGCTCGTCGCTTACATCCTGCACAGCTAACTCTTGCTTGAATAGGGGCAGCTGTAAACACCCCAAATTTTCCCTCACTAAGTTCACACCATGGCTTGTTATTTTTCACATTTTGCATTAGTTCAAGCATCCCATATCATATTGCATTTTTTCACTGCATTAGTTCAAGTTCATCTGCATCTACGGTTTGTGATCTGAGCAATCCAAGGATTCATCTGAGCCACCCCAAAGGTCTTCAATCATCTCAAGAGGGTCCATGTATATTCAATCATCATATTTTATCCTCCAAAGGTCAAAAAAGTCAAAGAATCACAAGAGCTGGCAAAGCATGGAAGCAGAGCTAGGGTTTAACTGCACAGATGACCTAAAATTAGGGTTTTGGTTTCAGAGGCCATAACTCCAATTTTTTGGTCATTCTTGTTTCTATTGGTCTCAATATGTTATGAGGATCATGTATACCAAGTTTGATGAAGAAATTCATTGTGGAAGTCATCTGATCAATGGGTAACTTCTTGAGAGAGTTAGAGCAAAATCAGGGCATCTAAGGCCCCCATCCATGGAACCAAAGTGGATTTTTCTTAAAATTGAAGTTGTATGATCTTTATTTGATCATTGAAGTGCTTAGAAGTTCACAAAATTGAAGGAAAATAAGCTAAACCAAAAGTTGCCAAAAATGGAAATGACTTGTAATGTAAACTTTCCATTTTGGGAAAGTTTTTCAACCTCCTCTTTCTCAACCAAAAATGCTTCAAATGAAAAATTGTTGGTCATGGAAGTTGTAGATTGGATCATTCCCTTTTCAAAAAGTACAAGAATAAGACCTAATTAATTTTGGAACTCAAGATATGGCTTGTCAAAGTTGGCAAAAATCCCAAAAAATTTCAAGAATGCACCAAAGGGGATTCTTTGCAAAATCACTTACCAAGGCTTTTTGTGACTTCAAACACACTTCAATACATCACAACATCATAGTACATTTCTTCGAGGTCAGAATTGCCCAAGGAATTGCAAGATCACATGCCTTGAACATCAAGATTTCACAAAAGGGCCAAACTTTGTCAAAATTGCAAAGCTCATAAACCAGCCTTCCACAAAGCTCTCCAAGCATTGCAAACTCTTCAGGGAGGTCGTTAGAGGCTTTTTGCACCAAGGAAGTAGCCAGAAAGCTCAAGGGTTGAAAGCTCCATCTCAGGTAGCCATTCGAATTAATTTTTCCAGAACTTCACTTTTATGTTACAAAATGATTAAGCATGCTTCATTGATGACACCGAACTTGGAATTATTGAAAATGGTTGAGAAATGAGGATGTATTGCTTGTCTGAAAGATTTGCCATGTTTATGTTTTTCTTCGAATCTTGAGATTGAGTGAAAAGAAATGAGGTTTGAGGGTGGATTTAGGTTCAGGGAAGTGGGAAGAGTGAATCTGGAGCTTTAGAGCTCCAGAAAAGACCTAAGGAAGAAGTTGAGATTTTTCAGGTGAGGGTCTGGCCGGAGAAGATGACCGGAGGTCTTCTCCGGCCATCTGAATGTCATTAGTGACTTAATTAGGGTTAGGGCAAACTTTGAACGTGGACCATTGGATCTCCCTTCCCGCGCGTGTTTGTGTGGTTGAGATCAGCTCATTAGTTATTAATTAGGGTTAAATAATTAAATGAATAGGATTAGTTAAGTTTGAATGTGGGCCTTTGGATCTGGCGCGCACTCAACCCCCATAAACCCATAATCAATCTCAGCCATTCCCTTTGCATACTTTAGTTTATTTTAATTTTTATTTCTCTTTTTCTCATTTATTTTACACATTTTATTTAAAATAGTTAGAAATTTCCAAAAATAATTTTATTTTGCATTCTGATTTCAAATAATTTTCTTAACCCAAAAATATTTTTATTTTTATTTTTCACATTAAAAAATCATTTTGTAGACATTTAAATGTTTATTTTAATTAATAAATGAAAATTAATTAATTAAAATATTATTTAGGTTTCTAAAAAATCCCAAAAAAATCATATTGCATCTTTAAACATTTAGAGACATTGTCATACCATCCACACCAATTTATTTTTAGTTTAGAACCATCCTTGATAATTTTCTTGAATTTAGGGTTCATAAAATTCACATTTTAGAACCCTAACTTCAAGAATTATTTTCTTCCTAACCAAGAATGGTATGACAATGATTCTTTTTGCATTGATCTTCATTTGAAATGTAGTTTCTAACATAATTTTGTCATGAATTTCTTCTGCCTTTTTGGATTGATGGGCATTTTTTTCCCTTTTGGTACCTTAAAACCCTAGAAAACTTAGAAAAATCATATCTTTCATTAGGTTAAGAGTTAGGATTTCTCCTTTGGGGTGTGACATCATATGTGGTTAGGGTTCTTTTGGTTGCAATTTCAATTTTTTATCTTGTCATTTGCTTCTGGTTTTGAGCTTTGCATCTCATGTAGCATGTAAACCCTAATTTTTCATCTTCCTTTGCATACATCTTGCATAAGCATTCATATAAGAACTTGCCATGACATTCCTTGCATCCACATGACATATAAGACATCCTAGGACATATTAGACTCATGCTTGATAATTTCTTTATCCATTTTCCATGATATGCATCCATTTCATTTCATGTGTTTTCATGAACTTGCATGCCTCCTTTCATGCTTCATTTGCATCTTCATTACTTGTATGATCATTCACAACTCTTGGCTTACATTTGCATCATCTCTTAGCATCATTAAAATCATGAACATGCTTATGGTTTTGGTTTGTATCCTTGCATTCATTTCATTTTCATTTCATTTCATTTCCTTTTACTAACTTTTCAGGTGGTAAGTACTTTGAGAAGTGAATTTGCCTTCACTTCTCACATTCTCTTCTCCTCTCTCTTATGCATACTTGCTGCATTTTGTATTTTTCTTAGAATGAGCTTGCTCATTCATGTTCTCGATCCACTTTCTTTCTTCAAGCAACTTATCATCTTAAGTGAAGTAAGTTGACTTGTTTCTTCTGCTTCTCTTCCTTTCATGTTGTTTCTTCCTTGGTGGCTCTTCTTGAAGATCTCTTGCAAGCCTAATAAACCCTAGGAACACCCAAGCATGATAACAATTAGGGTTTGATTAGTCCCCCATTAGTTCTACCTTTGTGTCATCTGTTGTGTCTCTCTCCTCACCTCATAATCAGGGACTAAACCTTTAAGGTTTTAAGGCTTTGTGATTAAGGTTATGCCTGCATCCTTCTCTTAGGATGGAGTGTATAACTTTAATCCTAAGTGTTAAACCCTTAATGTGTTTAAATCCTTAATCAATTCACCTATAAGACAATAAGCTTGTAACTTGGGCCTTGCATTAGGGTTCTAATTCTTCCTTAATTGGTTAAGAAGGACTAACCCTAGTGTTAATGGACAAGTCCCCCTCAAGTTGTCTTACAAACCATAAAATTCACTTCTTAATCTTATCATTAACTAAAATCCATTCTAATAAAGGTTTTGTTTTGTCATGGGGTTAATCCCTAATCATGGATTAAGTTGAGGTACCTTCCTCAGCTTAAATTTTCTCATCTATTATCCTTCTATTAGGATGGTGTAATGGGTCCATTAAATCCTTGATTATGGCTTAAACTCATTACTTAACATTAAATAAAAATACCAAAAACATCTAAATAATTGCAAGTAGGTTAATGATCTTAATCCTACATCATGGTGATTAAGTGTGAGGTGTTTACTTCATACTTAAGGTATTCTCATTACCCCTAATCAGAGGGAGGATATGATGAGTTTACCAACCCTTTCTTTAGGATTAAGCTCATTAACTTATGACAAACACAAAAACCAATAAAAGACTGAAAACACAAAAACAAACAATAATCATCTCCTTCGGGATTCTTTTCTCACCTCATTCACTCATAAACGAGAACTTGCTTCTTCCGTCTAATGCAAGACAGTTTGCACCTGAGCCAGACAGGTCATACACTTGAGCATAGACAAGTAAGCAGTTCATCAGTCAATTTATTCTTCAGTCTCTTTGAGTCGAACTACGGTGTTCTGAATTCCTCATTGCACGAGAGGATACGTAGGCATAACTTAACTGTTATCGAACAAAAGTCTCTGTATATTCCCCCTCTTATAGCATTATTCTTTTAAGCCTCATTGTCTTGAGCATTGCACTCTTTTCTTACACTGACACTCCTTTTCTTCACTTCACACTTCTTTCCAGCACTGACACTTGTATTCTTTTCCAGCTTTTGCACATAGAATAGCACTGACACTACCCCTTTTAAACACAAACTTTCAAACGTGGATCCCGTCAAGTACGACGGACAATCTGGGTGCTAATACCTTCCCAGGTTGTAACCAACCCCCTTTCTCAGTTTCTCTGGTTCGCGACCTTCTTGCCATATTTTCCTAGGTTTATGCAGCATTACCTTTACCTCGGGATAAAAATGCCTAGCTGGCGACTCTTTTCAGTTCATCTTCATGTTCTCTCTTTCGCCGACCGTTCGCGTCTGTACCCCGTCTGGCCATGTGTCATTTGGTGGGAGCGACAGCCGGTAAGGAGAAGAATTGTGATGTTGAATCTTGAAGTCCCGACACAGTTCTGCCATCATCTTGTTGTTTAAGTTGGAACCATTATCAGTAATGATTCGCTCGGGCACTCCGTATCTGCAAATGATGTCTCTCTTCAAAAATTTGGCTACCACTTGACGAGTGACATTGGTATAAGATGCTGCTTCAACACGTTTGGTGAAGTAATCAATCGCAACCAAGATGAAACGATGATCATTTGAAGCAGTAGGCTCTATCTTCCCGATCATGCCAATGCCCCACATAGAAAAGGGCCAAGGAGATGACATGACGTTGAGCGGGCTAGGTGGGACATGCACCTTGTCTGCATATATCTGGCACTTGTGGCACTTACGGGCGTACGAGCAACAGTCTACATCCAATTTTAGCCAATAATACCCTGATCTCAATAACTTCTTAGCCATTGCATGTCCTCCTGCATGAGTACCGAAAGATCCCTCGTGGACTTCTTACATTAATAGGTCTGCCTCGTGTCTATCCACGCATCTGAGCAAAACCATGTCAAAGCTCCTCTTATACAAAACCCCATTTGTATTCAAGAAGAAGCTAGCAGCAAGCCGTCTCAAGGTCTTCTTGTCATTGGATGATGCCCCAGCTGGGTACTCTTGTTTTTCCAGGAAAAGGTTGATATCAAAATACCAAGGTTTCTCATCAGACACTGCGTCTACAGAGAAAGCATAAGCTGGTGTGTCAAGCTTGGAAATGTCAATCCTGGGCACGTAGTTCCAACACAAAACTTTGATGGACGAAGAGAGAGTAGCCAATGCATCGGCAAATTGATTCTCATCTCGTGGTATGTATTGCAGCTTAACCGTTGTGAAGAACGTCAATAGTCTTCTGGCGTGATCCCTATAAGGAATTAAGTGTTCTTGATGTGTATACCACTTTCCGGTAATCTGATTGATAACGAGGGATGAATCTCCGAATATATCGAGGGTCTTAATCCTAAGATTAATAGCCTCCTCTATTCCCATTATGCACGCCTCGTATTCCGTTTCATTGTTGGTGCAGCCAAAAGTAATTCTGGCGGTGAAAGGAAAATGAACACCTTCGGGAGTGATAAGAACATCACCAACTCCACGTCCATTGATATTGACTTCCCAATCAAACATCAACTTCCATTTGGACTCAGGGTCAGGCCCCTCCTCCGTAAGTGGTTCCTCGCAATCTCTTGCCTGGAGGTACACGATGTCCTCATCAGGGAAATCAAACTTCATCGGCTGATAATCGTCTTCAAGCGGTTGTTGTGCAAGATAATCTGAAAATACACTTCCTTTGATGGCTTTCTGGGAAGTATATTGTATATCATACTCTGTTAAGATCATTTGCCACCTTGCAACCCTTCCGGTTAATGCTGGTTTCTCGAAAATGTACTTGACAGGGTCCATTTTTGAGATTAGCAGTGTGGTATGGGTCAACATGTACTATCTCAGTCGGCGAGCAGCCCATACCAAAGCGCAACAAGTTTTCACGAGCAGTGAGTAACGGGATTCACGGTCGGTAAACGTTTTGCTAAGGTAGTAAATAGCATGCTCTATTCGACCAGACTCGTCATGTTGGCCTAGAACACACCCCATCGACCCTTCTAACACAGTCAGGTACATGATAAGTGGCCGTCCTGGAATTGGAGGCATTAGAATCGGAGGCTCCTGCAAATATTCTTTTATCTTTTCAAAGGCCCTTTGACAGTCCTCATTCCACCTGACCGTTTGCGCTTTTCTTAACAATTTGAAAATTGGTTCGCATGTGGCAGTTAGATGAGATATAAACTGAGAAATGTAGTTCAATCTCCCTGAGAACCCACACACTTCTTTTTCTGTTTTCGGTGCAGGCATATCTTGTATTGCTTTTACTTTTGCAGGATCTACCTCGATTTCTCTTTGACTAACAATGAAACCCAGCAATTTACCGGAACGCACTCCGAATGTGCACTTGTTTGGATTCAACCTCAATATGTACCTTATCAACCTATCAAACAGCTTTTTGAGATTGACCAGATGCCCTTCTTCGTCCTGGGACTTGGCAATCATGTCATCCACATAGCATTCAATTTCTTTATGTATCATGTCGTGGAACAATGTTACCATAGCCCGTTGATATGTTGCCCCGGTGTTTTTCAATCCAAAGGGCGTAACCTTGTAACAGAATGTACCCCATGGGGTAATGAACGTCGTTTTCTCCATGTCTTCCGGTGCCATCTTGGTCTGATTATACCCGGAGAAGCCATCCATGAAAGAAAATATCGAGAACTGAGCGGTGTTATCTACCAGCACATCAATGTGAGGTAATGGAAAGACATCTTTTGGACTTGCTCTGTTTAGATCCCGATAATTGACGCACATCCGGACCTTGCCATCCTTCTTCGGTACAAGCACAATGTTAGCTACCCAAGGCGGGTAACTAGTCACAACAAGGAATCCGGCATCCCACTGCTTCTGAACTTCCTCCTTGATCTTCATAGCCATATCAGGGCTAGTTCTTCTCAGCTTTTGCTTTACGGGAGGACAGTCTTCCCTTAGTGGTAACTTATGCACAACGATGTCAGTATCCAACCCTGGCATATCCTGATACACATATTCACGTATCATATCAATCAACTCCTTCTTTACCTCGGCCTGCAGACTGGCCCCAATATTTATCTCTCTCTTTACGTCTTCAGTCCCGATGTTGATGATCTATATTTCTTCCTGATGAGGCTGAATGACCCTTTCCTCTTGTTTCAACAACCTGACCAATTCTTCCAGGAGTTCATAGTCTTCCTCAACCCCTTCATCATCTTGGTAGATAGGATTGTCGAAGTCATGCATACTCATAGCAGGAACGTTATCACAGGAATCTGAATGATCAATACTGCACAAGTGATGTGCTTATTTCAGAATCTGGATTTTTCAAAGAAGACACAAACACACAAAAACACATGAAAGAAAAACATTGCCATTTTATTTCTGTGAAAAATTTAAAACGAAAGAAAGAGAACGCCATTTGCTTGAAAAATGTCCTTTATTTCATGGAAAAAGTGAATGCATTAAAAACATGGTGGCCCTACATATGGATCCATGCACCTTGGGCAGAGTGCAGGATTTGACATGCACCATGATAAAACGGAAATAAAGAAAATTACTTTGACTGCCAAGTAACTTGAATAAAATCTTCAGCAGACTAGTTCCGGAGCTCCTCCCCAGGTACGCATGGGTGAATCCAGTTATCCAAGTCGCAGTCACTATCCCCATCTGCATCTGTTGCACAAACATTGCTGTAGTCGAGCATTCCAGCGCTTGTGAACGCTATGGGCTTACCTCCATGAGATTAGCTGGACTGACCAGGTTGATATCCGAGACCGAACTTGTCGTCCTTCTTTTCCACTTCCAGCAGTTTGCCCTAGCCCTGGGCATTTCCGGTTTGAACTACCTCCCTAGCTTGCTTGTAGGAGTAGATAGGAGTCCCTTCCTTCTCACTGTTCTGAACTTCTGGAGACAAATTATTGACATTGACCATCTCAAAAGCTTGACAAAGTACCTCATGGATCTCCCCATCCATTTCCACATACTTGAAGGTTGACAGATGGCTTACGAAAATATCCTCTTCTCCGCACACAGTAATAACCTGGCCGTCTACCACATACTTCAACTTCTGATGCAACGTGGATGTCACTGCTCCAGCAGCGTGAATCCAAGGACGTCCCAACAAACAACTATAAGCAGGTTGAATATCCATAACATAGAATGTACTCTTGAATATCTGAGACCCAAACTTTACTGGTAACTCTACCTCCCAAACACAGATCTTCGGGACCCATCGAAGGATTTTACAATCAAATCACTAGGTCGCAAGAAAATGCCATCAATGTTCAGCTTCATGAGGGCCTTCTTAGGGAGCCCATTGAGAGAAGAGCCTGTATCTACCAGGACGTGTGATAGAACAACACCTTTACACTCCATGGTGATATGCAAGGCTT
Organism: Lathyrus aphaca; assembly: GCA_963966055.1. NCBI lineage: Eukaryota > Viridiplantae > Streptophyta > Magnoliopsida > Fabales > Fabaceae > Lathyrus > Lathyrus aphaca. Next base: position 173,090,892 of record OZ014523.1, read on the forward strand.
TGTTGTGATTGCATCCTTCAGAAGTGAGATCTCTATCTGTGAATCCCAACCCATGACTGGCGTTTACGCTGCCTACCACAGCCTCGAACTGGTTGACAGTTATCTCTTATGGCACATACGCCATTTTGTCGCTCCCAAAGATTTGCATCCCGGTACAAGCGCGAACGGTCGGCGAAAGAGAAGAATGAATAAAGTCGCCAGCTAGGAATTTTTATCCCGAAGGAAAGGTAATGCTGCATAAACCTAAGAAAAGATGGATAAGACGGTTGCGAACCAGAGAAACTGAGAAAGGGGGTTGGTTACAACCTAGGAAGGTATTAGCACCCAGATTGTCCGTCGTACTCGACGGGATCCACGCTTGAAAGATTTGTGTTTAAAGGGGTAGTGTCTGTGCTATCTGTGTGCAAAAGCTGGAAAAGAATGCAAGTGTCATTGCAAAGAAATGTGAAGGGAATAAGAGAAGTGTCAGTGTAAGAACAGGAGTGAAATGCTCAAGATAATGAGACTTAAAGAATAATGCTGGAAGAGGGGGAAAATACAGAGACTTTTGTTCGATAACCGTTAAGTTATGCCTACGTATCCTCTCGTGCAATGAGGAAGTCAGAACACCGTAGTTTGACTCAAAGAGACTGAAAGACAAATTGACTTGTGAACTGCTTGCTTGCCTATGCTCAAGCGTATGACCTGTCTGGCTCAGGTGCTAACTGTCTTGCATTAGACGGAAGAAGCAAGTTCTCGTTTATGAATGAAGATGATGAGAAAAGAATCCCGGAGGAGACGATTATTGTTTGTTTTTTTGGTTTTTTAAATCTTTTATTGCTTTTGGAATTTGTCATAAGAAAATGAGCTTAAGCCTAAACCAAGGGTTAGTAAACTCATCACATCCTCCCTCTGATTAGGGGTAATGAGAACACCTTAAGTGTGAAGTAAGAACCTCACACTTGACCACCATGATGTAGGATTAAGATCATTAACCTACTTGCATTTGTTTAGATGTTTTTTTTTGGAGTTTTTGTTTAGTATTAAGTAATGAGTTTAAGCCATAATCAAGGATTTAATGGACTCATTACACCATCCTAATAGAAGGATAATAGATGAGAACATTTAAGCTGAAGAAGGTTCCTCAACTTAATCCATGATTAGGGATTAACCTCATGACAAAACAAAGTCTTTATTAAAGTGGATTTTAGTTAATGGTAAGATTAAGAAGTGGATTTTATGGTTTGTAAGACAACTTGAGGGGGACTTGTCCATTAACACTAGGGTTAGTCCTTCTTAACCAATTAAGGAAGAATTATAACCCTAATGCAAGGCCCAAGTTACAAGCTTGATGTCTTAGTGATTATTAGATGGATTGATTAAAGGATTTAAACACATTAAGGGTTTAACACTTAGGATTAAAGTTATTCACTCCATCCTAATAGAAGGATGCGGGTATAAGCTTAATCACAAAGCCTTAAAACCTTTAAGGTTTAGTCCTTGATTAAGAGATGAGAAGAGAAGACACAAAGATGACACAAAGGTAAAGCTAATGGGGGGGACTAATCAACCCTAATTGTTATCATGCTTGGGTATTCCTAGGGTTTATGAGGCTTGCAAGAAGATCTCAAGAGAAAAGCCACCAGGGAAGAAGCAGAGATGGAAGGAAGAGAAGCAGAAGGAGCAAGTCAACTTACTTCACTTAAAAAGATAAGTTGCTTGAGGAAAGAAAGTGAAGAGAGAACATGAATGAGCATGCTCACTCTAATACACAAGTAAAATGCAGCAATGGATGCATAAGAGATATGAGAAGATGTTGTGAGAAGTGAAGGCAAATTCACTTCTCAAACACTTACCACCTGAAAAGTTAGCAAAAGGAAATGAAATGAAATGCAAATGAGATGAAATGCAAAGATGCAAACCAAAACCAGAAGCAAGATTAAGATGCAAATGATGTTATGAGATGGTATGAAAGCATGCCAAGTGATATGAATGTTCATACAAGAGATGAGAATGAAAATGAGACATGTAAGAAGCATGAAAGTCCATAAATGCATATGACATGAAATGAACGCAAGACATGGCAAATGGATGATGCAATGGTCACACATGATTCTAATATGTCCTAAGATGTCTCATATGTCATGTGGATGCACAAAATGTCATGGCAAGTTCATGTATGCAAGCTTATGTAAGATGGATGCAAATGAAGATGCAAATTAGGGTTTATGTACAACATGAGATGCAAAATTCAAAATCAGAAAAAAATGTTAAGATAAAAAATTGAAAATGCAATCACAAGAACCCTAATCCTATACAAGTTCACTGCCCAAAGGGGGAGGTCAGAAGCTAAACCCTAAAGGACTTATGATTTTCCTAAATTTCTAGGGTTTTAAGGGTGATCCTAAAGGTAAAATGCCAAACAAATTGAAAATGCAAGATAATAATGAAACAAAAATGTTTTTAGATGCTTGAAAGAATGCATAACATAATGCAAGAAGAACCATTCACAAACTCAACTTGGATCAAAAGTTATGAATTTTTGAAGTTAAGGTTAAAAATATTCAAATTCAAGAACCCTAATTCAAATGAAAATTGCCAAAGTATGATCAAAACCAAAAAGAAATTTGTGTTGTGAGTTTGTAAATGTTTGTAAATGTTTGAAAATGCTCTCTGAAATTTTTTGGGAATTTTAAATACCTGAATGTATTTTTAATTAATTAATTCTCATAACTAATTAAAAATAATCATTTAAATGATTTAAAAAATATTCTTTAATGCAAAAAATAAAAATAAAAATATTTTTGGGTTCTGAAAATTAATTAAAGCTTGGATAAAAAATTTCAGAAATTTTGAAGTCTTTTTACTATTTTTAAAAATTCGTAGAAATTAAATAGAAGTAAAATGAAATAAAACAAATTAAATGGAAAAGTATGAGGATCCTGAGGCTGAGATTTAAAGTTGAGATCCCAGGGTTGACTGGCGCGCTTTTTAAGGGTTGAGATTCACTCTGATTTAATTAAACTAATTAAACTTAATTAATTTAATAAAACTGAATTAGGGTTAAGTGACTTAATCTGAGCCATTCAAAACTTAACCTAATCTTCATCCAAGGGCCACGAAGCAATCTGGCAAATTAATCAGGGATTAGGGTTTAAACATTTTCAGGTGACCGGAGGGGAGCTCCGATCATCTTCTCCGGCGGGACAAAACCCTAAAACGCTCTACAGGCCACCCCACCCCGAATCAACCACCCAGAAATGATCCTTTACCCAAACCCCACTCAAATCAACCCTCAAACATCATTTACAACTCAAGAACAAGGAGAATTGAATCAAAATGTTTTCACGGGTGAAATTTCAGAGAGCCACAAAATAGTCATTTCTTCATCATTTTTAATTCTAAGAGTATCAGCATGACCAGCATAACATATATTTTCATTTTGTAACAAAAGAAACAAGCTCTGAAAAGTTTTGTTCTTGAGCTTACCTGAGACGATGAACTGCAAATGTGAGCTTTCCAGGTCTCTCCTTCGTGCAAAGAGTCTCCTCTGATCCTCCTGAGGCTAATGGGATGCTTCAAAACCTTTGATGATGGCTGATTTGGAAGTTTCAGTTCTGGTGTAGCAGATTTTGAGGTTTGTGTATGTGATGTTTCAGGCTGTTTTAATGGTTGATTCTGGTTCTATGGATGATGTGTGACTTGTTGGTGAATAAAAATTTGAAGTGTAATGGTTGTGGAAGGAGTTTCGAAGAAATGAAGGTTTAGGCCAATTTTGTGAAATCTAATTGTGTGTGTGTTCTGAGCTCATGTGAGGCTTGTTTTATGATCCATAAACTAATCCTAAACTATTGGAAAGAGTCAGAGGAATTGACATGCACTGTGGGAATGGCATGGGGCAATTGGCCAAAAAGTCAATGGTTGGTGTACTTCAAGTATGGGTTGTGACAGAAGCTATCTTAGGGCTGCTCTGAGTTCAGCTGGCTTCAAGGATGGCCATGGGATGATTTGGAATGATCAGAAGTGGATGAAGGGTGAGATGTCACATGTTTTAAAATTTTCACAACTTGTGGAATTTTGAGATTTTGGTCATGGACATGTGAAATTCCTTGGGAAATTTGCAGCAAAATGATCCATTTGAAGTTGTTATGATGCTTTGAGATTAATTAGAAACAAAACAAACCCCTAAGAATCATTCTTGCAAGAATTTCCCCTTTGTGACTTTCATGATAAATGACTTATGATACTTGTGATCCAAGGCATGAGTCTTTGTGAATTTGTGCACTTTCTGATTTTGGCAAGTTATAATGATGCATAGAAGTCATTTAGAAGTCACAAAATGGTTTGACATGAGTTTTTGCAAGTTTCCCTCTTTGGTGCATAAGTGAAAATTTAGTGATTTTTCCCAACTTTAAAAGGCCATAACTTGAGTTTTATGATGAATTAGATCAAGTTCTTGTACTTTTTGAAAAGGGAGTGATTCAATCTACAACTTTCATGACCAAGAATTTTTCATTTGAAGCATTTTTGAATCAAAAAGAAGAGGTTGAAAAACTTTCCCAAAATGGCAATTTTGCATTACAAGTCACTTTCCCAAAATGGCAACTTTGCAAATGGCTTGAAATTCTTCAATTTTGTGAACTTCTAAAACCTTCTAAGATCAAATAAAGATCATATACACCCAAAATGATGGAGAAGACCCTTTGGTTGGATGATTGGGGGCCTTAGATGCCCTGATTTTGCACTGACTTGCTCAAGAAGTCATCCATTGATCAGATGCCTTCCCCATTGAATTTCTTCATGAAAATTGGTGTGTAGGAGAATGACCCAAAAATTTGGATTTGTGGCCTCTGAAACCAAAACCCTAATTTTAAGTCATTTGTGCAGTTAAGCCTGGCTCTGCTTCCATGCCTTTCTCAGTTCTTGTGATTTTATGACTTCCTTGATCTTGGGAGGATATAATATGATACTTGAACATACATGGACCCTCTTGATATGATTGAAGACCTTTGGAGTGGCTCAGATGACCCTTGGATTACTCAGATCACAAAACCCTAGATGCAGATGAATTTGAACCAATGTAGTGAAGTAAAAAATGCAATATGAGATGATATGATTGAACTTATGCAAATGAAAAGATTACAAGCCATGATGTGAACTTAGTGAGGGCAAATTTGGGGTGTTTACACATTTTCAAAACTTTTATCAAAGCCTCACGATGAGCTTGGGAACACATCAGCAACGACAGAATGGATATCTTTGACGGGATCTGATTCAACTGTTCAATCACCTTATAGTCGCTTTTCTTAATTATTCTCATGAATTCTTCGACCTCTTTTTCAAAAGTTCCTTGACCGGTAGCAGGAGTTGTCACCTCTTCAGTTGCTATCTGTTTACACTTAGCCTTTGCAGCATCTTCAGCTTCAGGATCACCTCTAAGAGCTTGAGGAGCAAAGAGACGCCCACTCCTTATAAATCCACCAACTCCTCCGACATTCACGAAAGTCGGGTCAATTGTCACTATTTTACTCTCCACTTTCTGGCCTCCTACGTACACGTCCCAGCCATAGTGCCAAGGAATGGCCTTGTCATCAGCATAAGGAACTGGTCCCGGAACAGTAATGGTCACTGGACTCACTTCGGGAACATAGATGGTCACCGACTCTCTCCGAACAGGAACTTCAGCAGGATCAAAATAGATTGTCACTATAGACACATAATCGCCTTTGGGGTCAACTCTGTCGAACTGTAGGGACCCCTCATCAATCAAACACTGCAGCCTAACCTTCAACTCCCCACAACCATTGATCGAATTCAAACAAACTTCACATTCATAATCACAACCTGGAAAAACCTGCCCTTTGTAAACATCCCAAATTTGCCCTCACCCATTCACACCATGGCTTGTGATCATTTCATATGCATAAACACAATCATATCATCTCATATCTCACTTTTGATTCACTGCATAGTTTCTAAGGCATCTGCACCTAGGGTTTGTGATCTGAGCAATCCAAGAGCTTCTTGAGCCACTCCAAAGGCTACTAATCACTTCAAAGGGGTCCATGTGTGTTCAAGTATCATATTTCATCCTCTCAAAGTCAAGAATGCAAAAGAATCACAAGAACTGGGATTGGTATGGATGCAGAGCCAAGTTTGACTGCACAGTTGACCTAAAATTAGGGTTTTGGTTTCAGAGGCCATAACACCAAATTTTTTGGTCATTCTTGTTTCCATTAGTCTCTATATGGTATAGGGAGTATGCATATCAATTTTCATGAAGAAATTCCATGGGGAAGTCATCTGATCAAGAGTTGACTTTTCAGACAAGTTAGTGTAAAATCAGGGCATCTGAGGCCCCCAATGACCCAACCAATGGGTGATCTTCATCATTTTGAGTGTATATGATCTTTATTTGATCATAGAAGAGGGTTGAAGTTCACAAAAATCAAGAATTTGAAGTTTTTGCAAAGTTGACCTTTTTGGGCATAGTTGACTTTTCAAGAATATGTCATTTTAGGTCATTTTTCAAGACTTGATTTTTGATCAAAAAAAGCTTCAAATGGAAAAACTTTGGTCATGAAAGTTGTAGAATACATTTTTCCCTTTTCAAAAAGTACAAGAACATGACCTAATTCATTTTGGATCAAAAGTTATGGTGTGTCAAAGTTGGCAAAAATCACTAATTTCCAAGATATGCCTCAAATGAGAAACTTGCAATTTCATGTGTCAAGCATTCTAGTGACTTCAAAATGACTTCAAAGCTGCATTACATGATCACACATGACCCAAAAAACAGATTTGGCCCAAGGAATTTTGGATGGCTTGCCTTGATTTTCAAAGTTCCATAAAGCATTTCTCATAAGAGTGAAAAAGGGGGATTCTTGGCAAAACCATTCTCCAAGGAGTTATGTGGTCTCTAGCTGACTTTTAAACATTGCCATGACTAAAAGAAGTGTTATGCTACAAAATCCAGCAAGCAATGTTTCATGTGTATGGCACAAACTCATGAGAGAACACAAGTTGTCAAGTTGCAAAAACTAGCATAGCTTGTCATCCACATGCTGCAGACATTCTCAAGCCATCCAAGGGTTGTCCCTGACTTAAGCTGAAGCAAGACAAGCCCTTAGCCTGCTGCTGCCATAGCCCATGCTGCAAGTACAACAACTTTTGACTTTTTGGCCAATTGCTCCATACCTTTCCCACAGTGCATGTCAAGTCTTCTGATTGATTCCAATAGTTTAGGGATAGTGTATGGATCATAAAACACACCATTCACAAGGCAGAAACCTCCCACAATCCAGCATCCAAGAAATCTGTCCAAAACTTCTCCTCTTCGAATCTCCACACACAGCCATCAAACTTCATTTTTTCTTTCACCAATAAGTCATAAATTGTCCCTAGAACAAAAACCACCCCTAAAAGCAGCTTGAAACATCACATACAAAGATCCCCATTTCTGCTACACCAGAGCTGAATCTTTCAAACCAGCCACTCCCCAAGCTTTCTAAGCTTCATTCCATCCTCAGGAGGTTCAAGGAAGCAAGCTTGCACAAAAGAAAAGCCCAGAAAGCTCATAAACAGAGAAGCTTCATCTCAGGTAACATGAAGAACATTTTTCCCAGAAACTAATTTTTAAGTTCTTTTATGATGCTATGTGTTCCTCTGATCATGAATGTATGTCTACTTTTGAAAATAGTGAAGAAACCAGCATGTATGAAGCTTTTGAACATTTGCCCGTGTTTTGCATTTTGTTTCGATTCAGGCTTGTGAGAGAAAATAAATGAATTTAGGATGAGGGTTTAGGTTTAGATTGATGAGAGGGTCATTTTGGTGGAAGAAATTTGTTGTTTGATGACCTATAGAAGAATCTAGGGTTTTGGCTCGCCGGAGAAGACGACCGGAAGTCTTCTCCGGCCGCCTGTAAGTCATTAACCCTAATCTGAGTGATTAATGAGGTTTGAATGAGGATCGTTGGATGGCCTCTCCCGCACGTGAATGAATGGCTGGGATGAGTCATTAGAAGCCCTAATCCCTGATTATTTATTTTAATTTCTGTTTAATTAATTCATAAGTCAAATTAGCCAGGTTTGAATCTGGGCCCTTGGATCTGGCGCGCAGTCAACCAGACCAAGCCCAGATCAAATCCTGGCCTTCCCTTTTAATTACTTTCTTTTTATCCTATTTTATTTTTCATTTAATATCATTTCTTTTCTACAATTTATTTAAAATAGCAAAACTTGTTTAAAAATTATGAAATTTTTTATCCTGAGTTTCATTAATTTTTAAAACACAAAAATATTTTTATTTTCATTTTTAGCATTTAAAAAGTATTTTAAAATATTTAAAAGTTTATTTTTAATTGATTAATGAAAATTAATTTATTAAAAATACTTTTAGGTATTTAAAAATCACCAAAAAATTCATGAGATGTTCTAAGACATTTAGAAACATTGTCCAACCTTCAAACCAGATTTCTTTTTTGATCTTGATGCATTTTGAGAATTTTTCATTGAATTAAAATCATTTTTGTGCATTAATTTGATCCATAGTTCAAAAAATCATTTCTGCCTATTCATGAAGAGTTGGACATTGATTCTTCTTGCATTGCATTGTGTTTAGCATGTAGTTTTTGAGATAAAAAGGCCATGATTTGATCCTTCATTTTCAATTTGTTTGGCATTTCTTTTGTTTAGGAACCCTAAAAACCCTAAAAACTTGCAAAAATCATAACTTGAAATTGGTTGAAAGTTGGAACTTCTCCTTTGGGCAGTGGTTTAGTATAGGTTTAGGGATCCTTTGAATGCATTTTCAATTTTTTATCTTGGTGTTTGCTTCTGATTTTGGTTTTTGTTTGATGCTTTGATCATAAACCCTAATTTGGGCTTCCATATGCATCCATCTTGCATTCTCTTGCATACCATGACTTGCCATGACATTCCATGCTTCCATGTGATTCATTTGACATCATAAGACATATAGAAAACATGTTTGATCATTGCATCATGTATTTGCCATGTTGTATGTCATGTGCACCTCATAACTTTTCATGTGTTTCCATGGTTCCTAACTTGCTTCATTTGCATTCATGAACTTGTATGATCATTTCCATGTGCTGCCTCATGTTTGTAGCATCTCATAGCATCATTAGCATCATGTATATGCTCCTGGTTTTGTTTCTCATCATGTCATCTCATCCCATTTGGCATTGCATTGCATTTCTTTCCTAACCTTTCAGGTGGTAAGTAACTTTGAGAAGTGAATTTTCCTTCACTTCTCATAACTTTTCCTCATCCCTCTCTTGCATCCATTGCTGCATTGTTATTTGTGTTTGAGTTTGAGCTTGCTCATTTTTCTTCTTCCCACTTTCTTTCTTCAAGTGACTTGACTTCTTGAATGAAGCAAGTTGCTTTGCTTCTCTTGATCCTTTCATCTGCTTCCTGGTGGTTCCATTGAAGATTTTTTCTTGTAAACCTCACAAACCTTAGGGACAACCAAGCATGACAATGATTAGGGTTCTGATTAGTCTCCCCTCTTAGTTTTGCCTTTGTGTCTTCTTTGAGTCTTCTCTTCTCATCTCATAATCAGGGACTAAACCCTAAAGGCTTTAAGGCTTTGTGATTAGGCTTATGCCTGCATCCTTCTCTTAGGATGGAGTGTATAACTTTAATCCTAAGTGTTAAACCCTTAATGTGTTTAACTCATCTAATTAATTCACTTAATAAGTATCAAGACATCACACTTGTAACTTGGGCCTTGCATTAGGGTTCTAATTCTTCCTTAACTGGTTAAGAAGGACTAACCCTAGTGTTAATGGACAAGTCCCCCTCAAGTTGTCTTACAAATCATAAAATTCACTTCATCATCATATCATTAAATAAAATCCACTTAATCAAAGGCTTGTTTTGTCATGAGCTTAATCCCTAATCATGGATTAAGTTGAGGAGCTTTCCTCAGCTTAAACATTCTCATCTATTATCCTTCTATTAGGATGGTGTAATGAGTCTGTTTAATCCCTGATTATGGCTTAACCTCATTACTTAACACTAAACAAAAACAACAAAAACATCTAATTAATCACAAGTAGGTTAATGATCTTAATCCTACACCATGGTGATTAAGTGTGAGAATCTGACTTCACACTTAAGGTATTCTCATTACCCCTAATCAGAGGGAAGATGTGACGAGTTTACTAAATCCATTGGTTTAGACTTAAGCTCATTAACTTATGACAAAAATCCAAAAAACAATAAAAGACTGAAAACACAAAAACAAACAATAATCGTCTCCTTCGGGATTCTTTTCTCATCACATTCACTCATAAACGAGAACTTGCTTCTTCCGTCTAATGCAAGACAGTTTGCACCTGAGCCAGACAGGTCATACACTTGAGCATAGACAAGCAAGCAGTTCACAAGTCAATTCACCTTTCAGTCTCTTTGGGTCGAACTACGGTGTTCTGACTTCCTCATTGCACGAGAGGATACGTAGGCATAACTTAACAAGTTATCGAACAAAAGTCTCTGTATATTCCCCCTCTTTCTAGCCTCATTCTTTTAGCCTCATGATCTTGAGCATTTCACTCCTGTTCTTACACTGACACTTCACTTATATACTTCACTTTTCTCTTACACTGACACCTGTACATTTTGTTTTCCAGCTCTTTTACACACAAATCACACTGACACTACCCCTTTAAAACACAAATCTTTCAAGCGTGGATCCCGTCGAGTACGGAGGACAATCTGGGTGCTAATACCTTCCCAGGTTGTAACCAACCCCCTTTCTCAGTCTCTCTGGTTCGCAACCGTCTTATCCATCTTTTTCTAGGTCTATGCAGCATTGCCTTTCCTCCGGGATAAAAATGCCTAGCTGGCGACTCTATTCATCTCCAGTGAGTTCACGGCTGTGTGTCCTCATTGTCCCTTTCGCCGACCGTTCGCGTCTGTACCTTTATCTGGGCCTTGTCTCATTTTATCGGGAGCGACAACTTGGCGACTCTGCTGGGGACCCTTATACTGCAACCAGGGCTTCTGGTTCTTTTTGTGGGTTCCTCTTAGCGCTTGATTGATTTGTGTTTACTGGGGTGTTATGTGTTTATTTGTGCTTATATATGTTTTATTTTTGCTTTATGTACAGTTGTTTATCTACTTTCTTTACTGCTTTACATATATCATATTGTCATGCTGTCTGGCTGGATCTGGTTTTGCTTTGGTGGGTGGGGTTCTATTGAGAGTTAAGGTCCTATACCTGGGACCTGAGTGACACCTAGGCTAGAGTGGATCATATTCTTTCCCATTCCATCTCGGTCTGGTGCGGGAATATGAAACACGGTTCAGATATGGGTTTCTTCTTGAGAACTCTGTGTTGCAGATTTCCTGCAGTGCTAGGGCTATCTGGGAAGCCTGCTAAGTCTGGATGACCTTTTAGTATTGACCTTCAGAAACTGAGGTGAATTAGAGGAGGAACTTTTATGGTTATTGTAAACACTGTACCTCCGGGTTAGAAGTGTTTACACTTCTCATAACTGATCCAAGTCTGAGGATCCTTGTTCTAGAACACCACCTGTGAGGGGGTTGGGCTGTTTACAGGTTTGCAGGTACCTTGACTTCAGAATACCCTGTTACTTTGTTTGTTAAGAGTACTTCATTTTGGGACAGTTCTTGTGATTCTAAAACCCTGGACATGTGGCTCTTTATTTGAGCCCCCCACCTTGGTTACTGGATTTATAGACCTCCATCTGGTATTCTTGAATATGTCATGGACCTATATCAGAGTTTTGATCAGATCCAGCTCAGTCACAAACCCTTGCATATCATTTGCATACATAAACATTGCATCATATTGACATTTGCTTATTTGTGTTTCAGGGTATCCACTTTCACCTTTGGTTTTGGTTTTGACCCCATCTTCAGTATTGACCTATCTTCATCAGCATCTGCTTCAGTTATCAGCTACTTGCACCAGCCATATCAGTGGCCCATTCTTCAGTGTTATCATCAGCACCTATCTCTACTCATTTTCAGCATCATGGCTCCTAAAAAGAGCAACATCACCTATCACTTTTTCCAGCCAGAGCTATCTGACATCAGGAGGATTCAGACCCTGATCACTCCGGATCACATACCATTGTTCAGGGAACACTATGGGGATATACTTGATATGGTCATGGATCTGGACCCTTCACAGAGAAGCCTGATCCACACTTGCATTCAGTTCTATGATCCCCCACTGAGATGCTTCACTTTCCAAGACTTTCAGTTGGGCCCTCTATTGGAAGAATACTCATCATTGGTTGGTCTGCCTATCAGGGGTGGAATCCCTTTCAACCCTGAGATGGTCTTTCCTGGTAATGGAGAAGTAGCAAAGGCTCTGCATCTGGAACTTGTCCTGATTGAGCAGCATATGACTTCTAAAGCTGGAATCCCTGGCTTCCATCTGGATTTCCTGATTTCTCAAGCTACCCTGAAAGCTTCTTTAGGAGAGTGGAAGGCTGTTTGTGCCTTGTTGGCTTTGAGCATATATGGAATTGTGTTGTTTGCAGATGAGCCTCGATTCATTAGCAAGAATGCAATCCATCTGTTCATCTTGAAGAACCCAGTGCCCACTTTATTGGGGGACCTCTACTACTCAGTGCATCAGAGGAATGAAAAGCAGAGGGGAAGGTTAGTAAGGTGTTGTGCTCCATTATTCCATACTTGGCTTCTCAGGCATCTGCCCAGGACAGATGCATTTTTGAATCCTCATCAGCAGAGAAACTGGGCTAAGAGACTCACTGCTCTAACTTCAGCCGATATCAGATGGTGCACCCAAAGCACCAAGGGCAGGGATATCATCACCAGCTGTGGGCATTTTCCCAATGTGCCCCTAATAGGAGTTAAGGGTAGTATCAATTACAACCCTCTGCTGTTTAGAAGACAACTGGGCTATGCACTGGTCCACACTCCTAAGGCACAGGACTTGGTTGAGACTCTTTATTGCGAGAACAAGATTAATCTGGCTATTGTTAGGCAGGCTGCTTGGGCCTGGGATAATGTTCAAACCAAGGGAGTAACCATTCTGGGGAAGTGCAGCAATGTGGCATCAGCACAATACTATGATTGGTCCCATGCCAGGGCTCAATTCTCTGGGATGCCCTTTACTATAGAAGATATGCCTGAATCATCTTCAGCACCACCCCCTGCAACTGTCAGTTTGGAGGAGTTTGAGAGTTTGAAAGAAAGAAATGAGAAGTTAACTCAAGCTTTGCAGAAGACCCTCCGGAAGAGGAGTGATGGTATGAGGGAGGTTGAAAGATTGGAGAAGTTGAGAGTGGAGCATCTAACTAAGATTGAGAGGTCTGGGGATTATATCAAAAAGTCAAAGGCTGGAGAACAAATTCTGAAGAATGCTTGCAAAGAAGCCCAGTTCCAGAGAGCAAGGACAGACTTGTATCTGAAGGAGAGTCAGGCTAGGTGGGTCAGGATCACTGAGGCTCGTACTCTGGAGGACAAGAGAGTTCAAGACAAGATGGAGCAACTGGAAGCTAGTGCAAAAGAACAGCAAGAAGCCCTGGCAGCAGCCCAGAGGGAGATATCAGAGCTAAAGATCAAAGCTGGAGTGAAGAGGTCAAAGGACCAAAGCCAGTACAAGAAACTAACAGCAGCTGTTACGACCCGGAATCTCCTCATCAGGAATCTCACGGAGCGTCCGACTGATCCTGTGACCGAAGCACTTCTCAAGGAAGTTCGTGAGGATGAGTTTGGTCTTGGTGTTTGACCATTTGTTTGTTGTTGCTTTCATTCCGTGTATTTTTCATTTTTCTTGTAATGTATTTTGACCCCTCCGAGGGCTTGTATTTGTAAACAAACTATGTACCTTTTGATATATGTATTAGTTTATTCCATCCGAGTTTCACTTCAAAAGCAACATCAACAGCATCTTCAAGGGTCTGGAAGGGTCAAAACTGAATGCCAAACCGGATACCTTGAGGACAAATAAGCATAACTGCATTGCATGCTAATCCTTTTGTTTGTTTTGTAGGTTTTTGTTTTATTGCCACTAACTCTGTTGTGATGTTCAGGAACTATTGCTCGGCGCCGAGTATTTCCCCTCAACCGTCCGCACCGTTATCCGACCCGTAGCAACCTTCCGGGCATTCAAATGGATCAGATGCAGCAGGACCTTACTGAGGTCAGAAATCAAATGGCAAATGAAAGGCTAGAGATGAGGAATCAAATGACTCAGTTTATGGAAGTGATGAACAACATGGCTCAGAGCCAGGAAAGATTGAGGGCCATGGTGGAAAGGCAGAATCAAGAAGATCCACATATAGGAACTGCCGGCACTAGCAACAATGAAAGGGTCCAACCTCATGTAAATCCCCCTGTATTTGGACCACACCTCCATCCTGAGGTCAATATTCCTGCAAATGTTCAAGGGACTGCCACTGCAGCCAGGGTACTTCAAGAAGACCCCCAGGAGGATCAGTTTACAGTAATGGGTGCTGGGGAAGAAGCTTACGATAGAAGGTTGGATGAGATAGCTGAGAAGTTGAGGTCCTTAGAGTCTCAAAACTCTTTGGGATTCGACGTCATGGACATGGGCTTGGTAGACGGGGTCAGGATCCCCCATAAGTTTAAGCCTCCTTGTTTTGAGAAATACAACGGGACTTCATGCCCCCGGACTCACTTACAGTCATTTCTGGGAAGGCTGAAGGCCTATACTATGGATGAGAAACTCTGGATGTTCTATTTTGAGGATAGCTTAACTGGAGCGTCAAGAGAATGGTACTCTCACTTGACAAGGGCAACTATCAGATGCTGGAAGGACCTGGCTGAGGCCTTCGTCAGACAGTATCAGTATAACTTAGACATGGCACCCAACAGGACCCTCCTAATGGGAATGTCACAGTCGTCAAGGGAAAGTTTTCGAGAATATGCCCAGAGATGGAGGCAACTGGCTGCTGCTGTTCAACCACCTATGTCTGAAAGGGAAATGGCAGATATGTTTATGAACACCCTTCAGGGGACTTAATTGACAGGCTGGCTGCTTTCTCTTCCACCAGCTTTGCGGATGTTGTCATAGTCGGGGAGAGAATTGAAAGCCTATTGAAGATGGGCAAGATCTCAGACAATGGTGCAAGCTCGTCCAGTAGCACGAGAAAGCCTTTTGCAGGCCCGAGAAGAACTGGCGAGACCAATGCCATCCACACCAACAGGGGCCGGCCCCAATATGTTCACAGATCAGTGGCGGCAGTCACCATTCCTGCTCCAGCTCATCCTCAGCCAGTTTATCAACCTCCGCAACAAAACTATCAGCCACAACCTCAGTACCATCAACAGAATCAGTATCCTCCGAGAAATTACAACACCAACACCAACACCAGCAACCAGCAGAGGCCTTCTCAAGCTAACAGGGTAATCGATCCGATCCCCATGCCATATGCTACAATGCTGCCACAACTCCTGAAACTCAACCTAGTTGAGCTAAGAACGTTGGCACCTCCAGATCCCAACAGTCTACCCAGGAATTATGATTCCAACGCCAGATGTGCCTTCCATTCCAACGCACCTGGCCACAGTACAGAAAAGTGCAGGGCCCTGCACATGAAGGTACAAGACCTGGTAGACTCGAAAGCTCTGAATTTCGCACCACCACCCAATGTCAATAAGAACCCCATGCCAAACCACGGTGGTCCCAGAATTAACGCTATTGAAGAAGACAAGCCGTCTTATTTAATAACCAGTGTGGGTCAGATCAGGACACCGTTGGTAGAAATCAAGGCTCAACTCCTCGAATGTCAAATGTTCCCGGGGTGTAAGTTGGGTTGTGCTTACTGCAATATTTCAGTCAATGGGTGCGATAACCTGAGGAATGGCATAGATGGTCTTATTCAGAGTGGCCAACTTCAGATCACCACATCATTTCCTACAAATCCAGCAATCTCATCAGCAACAACTCCAGAACCTCCTACAACTGCAACAACCATTGTTCCTGACAATTCTTCGGCTTCATCAACAAGTATTTCATCTATTATCTCAACTGATCAGTTATCAACAAATTTTTCTTCTACAACTCCAGCACCACTCTATTTCGAAACTCCTACAACAACAACATCCATCCTTCCACCGATGTCTCCTACAACACCAGCAACAAATCATGAAGATGTCTCAACTGTCACAATATTCTATGATCCTGAAAACAACTCTGTCTACAACTCAGAAAGTGCTGCTCCCATCAGAGCACCAGTCACGATTTATTACGATCCACAGACTATCACAATTCCTTCCGCAGCTGCAGTCAGTCCAGTCACTATCACGGTGCCTGGACCAGTACCCTATGAAAGCAGTAATGCTATCCCCTGGCATTACGGCTCTGACCTGTACTGTGAAGGACAAAGAATCACTTTTGAATCATCAACCCCTGCACCACAAATTGACAATGTGGGAGGAGGCGGAGGCTTCACTCGAAGCAGACGTCTTTTCGCTCCACAAATTCAGGGACCCACTGCCGAAGCAGAAGCTGCTGCCAAGGCAAAAGGAAAAAGCTTGGTGCAGGAAGATCAGACTGTTAAAGAAGCTTTGAAAACACCCTTCGATCAAGAGGTTGATGAGTTCGTGCGAATCATCAAGAAGAGTGATTATAAAATAGTGGATCAGCTTCATCAGACGCCTTCCAAGATCTCAATCCTATCATTGCTTATGTGCTCCGAAGCCCATCGGAATGCACTACTCAAGGTTTTGCACGCAGCTTACGTGCCTGAAGAGATCACTGTCAATCAGCTGGAAGCTGTAGTTGGAAATGTTAATGCTAGTCACGGACTAGGGTTCACCAATACTGATTTGACAACGGAAGGCCGCAACCATAACAAAGCCTTGCACATAACCATGGAATGCAAAGGTGCTGTCCTTTCCCATGTGCTGGTAGACACGGGGTCATCCCTCAATGTCTTACCTAAAAAGGCCCTGGTGAAGCTAGAATATGAAGGATTAGCGTTGAGACCCAGCAACCTGGTGGTAAGAGCCTTTGATGGTTCAAAAAGATCGGTTCTGGGAGAGATCGAGTTGCCCATAACGATTGGCCCGCAGACCTTCAAAACGACCTTCTACGTGATGGACATTCAGCCTGCCTACAACTGTTTGTTGGGTAGACCGTGGATTCACGCCGCTGGCGCAGTAACGTCTACCCTTCACCAGAAGTTAAAATATGAGTGGGAGGGTCAAATCGTTACAATCTGTGGAGAGGAGGATATTTTTGTCAGCCACCTGGCTACCTATAAGTATATTGAGATGGATGGGGAGATCCATGAAACAATGAGCCAGGGTTTTGAAGCCTTGAATGTCAATGAAACATCTGTTGTGCCTGGTACTTCAATATCATCATACCAACAAGCCCGGAAGGTTGTTGAGGGAGGAAACGCCCAAGGCTGGGGCAAACTGCTATCGGTAGAGAAGAAAGAGGACAGATTTGGGTTGGGTTACAAACCAACTCAACAAGATCACGCAGAGGCTGCGAAAGAGCCCAGCTTTGTGAGTGGGGGGATGCTCACCCCTGATGCTATCAACTGTTTGGAAGACGAGCTGGAAGAAGAACGCAACCTGGAAAGCTGGATTCGTCCAAAGATCCCGGGGAGCAGTATCTCAAACTGGTCTTCCCAGGAAATTATAAGAGTTACTCATGCAGAGTAATTATTATTTCCTATATTTTTATAGCATGCATCAAAGTCTTGCATCTTGCCCAAGATGACAAGACTCATTTTGTAATCGGGCCATCTGTACTTTTTGTGCAACAAGATTAATCAATGAAATATCAGACATCTTTTTGCAAACGAGTCTTTTTCTTTTCCGCTCACTGTTTTTCCATTTTTCTTTTTGTACAAAAAAATAAGTGGCAGTGTTTTCAAAATAACAACTTTATTTCACTTTTCTAAAACAAGATTAAAATCAAATCACTAAAATGAACAAACTGAACCTTTGCAGAGAGTGCCTTCCAGACAGCACCGACAACAGCACGGCTATGACTTCGTATGACTTTGACAATCCAATCAATCAAGCTGATGAAGGGGTTGAAGAAGAATATGAGCTTCCTGAAGAGCTAGCCAGATTGTTGAGACAAGAGGAAAAGGTTATTACTCTTCACCAGGAGGAGGTTGAAGTGATCAATCTTGGTACAGATGAAGACGTGAAAGAGGTTAAAATCGGGGCCTGCTTACAAGACTCAGTGAAGAAACAACTGATTGACCTGCTTCAAGAGTATGTGGACGTGTTTGCTTGGTCTTATCAAGATATGCCAGGGTTGGACACCGACATTGTTGTGCACAAGCTGCCTTTGAGAGAAGAATGCCCGCCAGTTAAACAAAAACTACGCCGTACTCGTCCAGACATGGCTATGAAAATCAAGGAGGAGGTACAAAAGCAATGGGATGCCGGGTTCCTTGCTGTAACTAGCTATCCACCGTGGGTTGCTAACATAGTACCTGTGCCTAAAAAAGACGGCAAAGTTAGGATGTGTGTTGATTACCGGGATCTGAACAGAGCCAGCCCGAAAGATGACTTCCCATTACCTCACATTGATGTATTGGTGGATAACACGGCTCAGTTCTCGGTATTCTCCTTCATGGACGGATTTTCAGGATATAATCAGATCAAGATGTCACCTGAAGACATGGAGAAGACAACATTCATCACACCCTGGGGCACATTCTGCTACAAGGTAATGCCATTTGGGCTCAAGAATGCTGGTGCGACGTATCAACGGGCTATGGTGACATTATTCCACGATATGATTCATAAAGAGATAGAATGTTATGTGGATGACATGATTGCCAAGTCCCTTACTGAAGAAGACCACCTGGTAAATCTGCTCAAGTTATTCAAGCGTCTGAGGAAGTACCAATTGAAGTTGAACCCCAACAAATGCACATTCGGGGTGCGGTCTGGTAAGCTGCTGGGTTTTATTGTAAGCGAGAAAGGGATTGAGGTTGACCCTGATAAAGTCAAAGCCATCCAAGAGATGCCTGCACCGAGGACAGAGAAAGAAGTTCGAGGGTTCTTAGGTCGATTGAACTACATTTCAAGGTTCATATCTCACCTTACTGCAACCTGTGAACCTTTGTTCAAGCTGTTAAGAAAAGAGCAGACGGTCAGGTGGAATGAAGACTGCCAGAAGGCTTTTGACAAGATCAAGGAATACTTACAAGAGCCTCCAATCCTTATGCCTCCAGTTGAAGGAAGACCTCTGATCATGTACTTGACAGTATTAGAAGAGTCGATGGGGTGTGTGCTGGGCCAGCATGACGAGTCTGGTCGAAAAGAGTATGCAATATACTACCTAAGCAAAAATTTTACTGACTGTGAACAGCGTTATTCACTGCTCGAGAAAACTTGTTGTGCTTTAGCGTGGGCTGCTCGCCGACTGAGGCAGTATATGTTGACCCACACTACCTTATTAATCTCCAAAATGGACCCAGTTAAGTACATATTCGAGAAGCCAGCTCTTACCGGACGGGTTGTAAGATGGCAGATGATTCTCACAGAATACGACATCCAGTACACATCTCAGAAAGCCATCAAGGGCAGTGTACTATCTGAATATCTGGCTGAGCAACCCATTGATGACTACCAGCCTATGAGGTTTGACTTCCCTGATGAAGACATCATGTTCATAAAAGCAAAAGATCATGAAGAGCCTGTTCACACTGAAGGGCCTGACCCGGAAGAAGAATGGATTATGATGTTCGATGGGGCTGTTAATATGAATGGCTGTGGTGTTGGTGCAGTACTCATTACACCTAAGGGAGTTCACATGCCTTTCTCGGCAAAACTCACTTTCGACTGCACTAACAACGAAGCTGAATACGAAGCTTGCATTATGGGTCTTGAGGAAGCCATTGACCTCAGGATCAAGATATTGACCGTATTCGGAGATTCAGCTCTGGTAGTCAATCAAACCAACGGCAAATGGTATACACACCAGGAACATCTGATACCTTACAGGGATTATACAAGGAGGTTATTGACTTTCTTCACAACAGTCAAGCTTGAGTATATCCCTCGGGACGAGAATCAGTTTGCAGATGCTCTTGCTACCATTTCGTCCATGATCAAAGTTCAAGCTGCCAACTTCGTGCCTCAGATTTCAGTGTCCAGACTTGACAGACCAGCATATGTATTTGCAGCAGATGTTGTTAAAGATAATAAGCCTTGGTTCCATGACATTAAGAGCTTCTTGGAGGATCAAACATACCCACCTGGGGCATCTTCCAATGATAAGAAGACTTTAAGAAGGCTTGCTGGTAGTTTCTTTCTGAACACTGATGGGTCTTTATACAAAAGGAACTTTGATATGGTACTCCTCAGATGTGTTGATAAGACAGAAGCAGATTTGTTGATGCACGAAGTGCACGAAGGATCCTTTGGTACCCATGCAGGAGGGCATGCCATGGCTAAGAAGTTGCTAAGATCGGGTTATTACTGGATCACAATGGATGCCGACTGTTGTGCCTTCGCCAGAAAATGCCATAAATGCCAGATTTATGCAGACAAGGTGCATGTGCCTCCCAATCCTCTGAATGTGATGTCTTCACCCTGGCCCTTTGCTATGTGGGGCATTGACATGATTGGCAAGATTGAGCCAACTGCTTCAAACGGCCACAAATTCATCCTGGTCGCTATTGATTACTTCACCAAGTGGGTCGAAGCAGCCTCATATGCAAACGTTACAAGGCAAGTGGTAGCCAGATTTCTGAAAAAAGATATCATCTGTCGATACGGAGTGCCCGAGCGAATCATTACTGATAATGGTTCCAACTTAAACAACAAAATGATGGCAGAGCTATGCCGGGACTTCAAAATTCAACATCACAATTCTTCTCCTTACAGGCCAAAGATGAACGGCGCTGTTGAGGCAGCAAACAAGAATATCAAGAAGATTGTGCAGAAGATGGTAGTCACTTACAAAGACTGGCATGAGATGCTACCGTTTGCATTACATGGGTACCGCACGTCGATCAGAACATCCACTGGGGCAACGCCGTATCAGCTTGTTTATGGTATGGAAGCGGTCCTACCGGTTGAAGTTGAATTACCCTCTCTGCGGGTACTAATGGATGTTAAACTGAGTGAAGCAGAATGGGTTCGGGCCCGATACGAACAACTGAGTCTGATCGAAGAGAAAAGATTGGCTGCAATCTGTCATGGGCAGTTGTATCAGAAGAGAATGAAGAAAGCCTTCGATCAGAAAGTCAGGCACCGAGAGTACCAAGTAGGAGATCTTGTGCTGAAAAGAATCCTCCCTCCTCATACAGACCACAGGGGCAAATGGACTCCAAACTATGAAGGACCATTTGTGGTAAAGAAAGTTTTCTCTGGTGGAGCACTGATGCTCAGCACCATGGATGGAGAAGATTTCCCATCCCCTGTGAATTCAGATGCAGTTCAAAAATACTTCGCATGAAAAATGACCCGCTGGACATAAAAACAGAATGTAAGTCCAGGAAAAAAAATAGGGCATCCCGGCGAGTCAAAAACAGAATAAAAGACTCGGGCAAAAATAAGGGAAAATGAATTAAAAAAAATTTACACCCGCTGAGTTGAAAAGCCGCATTGGACAGCTCAGGCAAAAATGGGTATCCCGATGGATTGAAAACCCGAAAGGGCGATCCATGCAAAATAAGGGAATAAGCGAACAACTGCATTCTGAATTCGTCTGTATCACCTACAACTTGGTAAGCTTCAAAAGGATCAAGCTTCAATCAGAATCAACATTCTTCAAAAAGCAAGATGAGAAGAACATCAAAAGTCATACGGGTCATAGTGAAGAGGAAGCTCCTTGAAGCGTCATCAACACTGCCAGCATTTTGTTTCTCAATTTGTAACAATTTCCTCATTTCGAGGAGTTTGTTTCTTTGACTGTATCTCGCCGATTCAGGGCATATGAATTAATAAAATCAGATTTTCAGTCATGTCTCGTTTTGTACATTTTACTTGCAAAAAAATGTCTGATGTCTTAAAAGAAAAAACTGATTGCATAAGAATACAGATGCTTATCTTCGAATAAGAACATGCTTGCAGGAAATATGCTTACTCTCAGAAGTATCTTAGCTCCTATGACGGAATCCGGTAAGGGATACCTCGGGATTATCTTGTGCGTTTCTCTATCTTTTTCAGGATTGCAGGTATCCAGAATGCAACTTGGGGCATGTAAGCTCCATCCCAGCAAGCTAGCAAATCAACACCCAATGTTAGCACCCGAAGTGCTCTCTCCCCAGCTGAGTTGCCTCCCATGACTTCCCCCAGCTGAAATTGCCGCTTATTACTTATCCCCATCAGAATGGGTAGGTATCACAAAAGGCACCTATATCCCCGGCTGAGTCAGGGATCCTCTTCAATAGAATCCTTAGGGAGGTCTTTCAGTGATTCCCCCCTTTCTCCCCTGCCGAGTTGCTTTTTATCCTCAGCCGAAATACACAGAGTTAGGGAACCATCTCCCCACAGAGTTCCAGCCTCTATCCGGAAGAGCAGTACATAGAAGATCACAACAGAGTGAAGAAAGCTTCTACAAACCCCAGCTGGGTCTCTCATTCATAAGGATAGGTCTCTCAGTGACCCGAATCCCCAAGCAGATACATCTCCTCGGATCTGCCAATGATCTCATTCCCAGCTGGGATGTCCATTTCAATAGATCGATCGAAGATCTTCGCAGCAGTGGGACCCGGATCCCGGCTTGGTATCTTTGCACAATCATAGCATTTGTATCATATTCACCCACAAAGCGTAGCATTCCGTCTAGTACGGAGCATTACGGAAAAAATCCAACACATAGCATAATCATAAGCCATGTTTTGAATCAGCACTTGTGACCAGTAACCATTCATCAGAATGCAGAATACTTTCCCCCAAAATCCTCACCAGAGTCCCCGGCAAAAGCCGCTGCCTCACAATCCACAAACACCAGTATATATACTCTTTTTGACACCCGTCCGTGCCATCTTTCCCCAATAAAGTCGCCTGAACACTCTTTACAAACAAGATCACCCGTATTACAGATACGTCCTGACACCCGTCCGTGTCATACCCCAGCAGAAAGCCAAAGACATCCTCTTTGCACTCACATATACCTATATACACTTTCTTGACACCCGTCCATGTCATTTCCCCAGCACAGTCATCTACACTTTTACAACCCATATACTTGTTGATATTATTATACCTTTCTCTCTTGACACTCGTCCGTGTCACTCTACCCAGCAGATAAACACTCATACTCACTACTCATGTTACACTCATACGGATACTCGTCCGTATCTTGTATATACCACTTATATCCCCACAGATTCAACACTAGTCCTTGTTCTTTGTTAACTTGTTGGTACTCGTCCGTACCATCATCTCAGAGCGTGCGTCTAGAGTTTGTTTCTATATGATACTCGTCCGTATCATAGTCTTAAGGATGCTCGTCCGCATCCTTAATCCATACACCATGTCAAATACTTTTGTCTTCTCGAATATAGATACTCGCCTGTGTCTACTATTCCCCAGAAGAATCCTCTCAGATTCAACACTCGTCCGTGTTCTCTGTTAACCAGTTGATACCCGTCCGTATCATCATCTTTGAACACGTGTCAGTTTGTTTCTACCCGATACTCGTCCGTATCGTAGTCTTAGGGATGCTCATCCGCATCTTGAATCTATACACAATACCAAACACTTATACCCTCTGTTTCTTGGATATAAACACTCGTCCATGTTTACTACTCCCCAGTAGATCGCCAACAAAGCAATTCTCTTTTTATCTAACACTCGTCCTGTGTTGTGATAAAACCTGAGAGCAGCCGTACCCTGCTAGGTGGTCGTCCTCCACCTCTTGATGGTCGTCCTCCATCGTGCTCATCCGATGGCCGTCCCCATCGTTGATTTTTAGAAGCCGTCCCCTGCTAGGTGGTCGTCCTCCACCTCTTGATGATCGTCCTTCATCATTCTATCCAATGGCCGTCCCCATTGTTGATTTTTGGTTATCTGGCACTCGTCCTGTGTCATGAGAAACCTCGAGAGCAGCCGTCCCCTGCTAGGTGGTCGTCCTCCACCTCTTGATGGTCGTCCTCCATCATGCTCGTCCGATGGCCGTCCCCATCGTTGATATTTTCGGCAGCCGTACCCTGCCAGGTGGTCGTCCTCCACCTTTGATGGTCGTCCCCATCATATTTCCTTATTCCCCAACAGAGCAGCCGTCCCCTGCTAGGTGATCGTCCTTCACCTTTGATGGTCGTACCCCATCATCTGTTTATTTCATTTATTCTTTAACCCGATGGCCGTCCCCGTCGTGGTCCCTTTTCCTTTTCTTTTAGCCCGATGGCCGTCCCCATCGTTGGTTATCTTGCTTTATGAACTTGATGGCCGTCCCCGTCATGTTTCATTAATCCCCAGAGAATTTTACAACTTTATCTTGATGGCCGTCCCCATCATAATATCTTATTTTTCCCAGCTAGTCGGCCGTCCCCGTCTTGGCTTTGCCTTTTATCCCCAGCATGTCGGCCGTCCCCGTCATTGCTTTATTTTCCGCACTTTTTCCCAGCATGTCGGCCGTCCCCGTCATTGCTATTAACCCAGCAGTCGTCCTCTGCTCGACGGTCGTCCTCCGTCGCCCGCACTTTACAACATACTTTATTTTCCTTTACAATCTATATCCCTTTTCTTCTTCATTCCGCGAGTGCAAATTTTGGACTGTCTTTGGTATTCAACCACAAGTTATCTTGTTTGCCTGTTAAGCCGTTGCTTACAACCTGCACAGCTAACTCATGTTTGAATAGGGGCAGCTGTAAACATCCCAAATTTTCCCTCACCCATTCACATCATGGCTTGTGATCATTTCATATGCATAAACACAATCATATCATCTCATATCTCACTTTTGATTCACTGCATAGTTTCTAAGGCATCTGCACCTAGGGTTTGTGATCTGAGCAATCCAAGAGCTTCTTGAGCCACTCCAAAGGCTACTAATCACTTCAAGGGGGTCCATGTGTGTTCAAGTATCATATTTCAACCTCTCAAAGTCAAGAATGCAAAAGAATCACAAGAACTGGGATTGGTATGGATGCAGAGCCAAGTTTGACTGCACAGTTGACCTAAAATTAGGGTTTTGGTTTCAGAGGCCATAACACCAAATTTTTTGGTCATTCTTGTTTCCATTAGTCTCTATATGGTATAGGGAGTATGCATATCAATTTTCATGAAGAAATTCCATGGGGAAGTCATCTGATCAAGAGTTGACTTTTCAGACAAGTTAGTGTAAAATCAGGGCATCTGAGGCCCCCAATGACCCAACCAATGGGTGATCTTCATCATTTTGAGTGTATATGATCTTTATTTGATCATAGAAGAGGGTTGAAGTTCACAAAAATCAAGAATTTGAAGTTTTTGCAAAGTTGACCTTTTTGGGCATAGTTGACTTTTCAAGAATATGTCATTTTAGGTCATTTTTCAAGCCTTGATTTTTGATCAAAAAAAGCTTCAAATGGAAAAACTTTGGTCATGAAAGTTGTAGAATACATTTTTCCCTTTTCAAAAAGTACAAGAACATGACCTAATTCATTTTGGATCAAAAGTTATGGTGTGTCAAAGTTGGCAAAAATCACTAATTTCCAAGATATGCCTCAAATGAGAAACTTGCAATTTCATGTGTCAAGCATTCTAGTGACTTCAAAATGAATTCAAAGCTGCATTACATGATCACACATGACCCAAAAAACAGATTTGGCCCAAGGAATTTTGGATGGCTTGCCTTGATTTTCAAAGTTCCATAAAGCATTTCTCATAAGAGTGAAAAAGGGGGATTCTTGGCAAAACCATTCTCCAAGGAGTTATGTGGTCTCTAGCTGACTTTTAAACATTGCCATGACTAAAAGAAGTGTTATGCTACAAAATCCAGCAAGCAATGTTTCATGTGTATGGCACAAACTCATGAGAGAACACAAGTTGTCAAGTTGCAAAAACTAGCATAGCTTGTCATCCACATGCTGCAGACATTCTCAAGCCATCCAAGGGTTGTCCCTGACTTAAGCTGAAGCAAGACAAGCCCTTAGCCTGCTGCTGCCATAGCCCATGCTGCAAGTACAACAACTTTTGACTTTTTGGCCAATTGCTCCATACCTTTCCCACAGTGCATGTCAAGTCTTCTGATTGATTCCAATAGTTTAGGGATAGTGTATGGATCATAAAACACACCATTCACAAGGCAGAAACCTCCCACAATCCAGCATCCAAGAAATCTGTCCAAAACTTCTCCTCTTCGAATCTCCACACACAGCCATCAAACTTCATTTTTTCTTTCACCAATAAGTCATAAATTGTCCCTAGAACAAAAACCACCCCTAAAAGCAGCTTGAAACATCACATACAAAGATCCCCATTTCTGCTACACCAGAGCTGAATCTTTCAAACCAGCCACTCCCCAAGCTTTCTAAGCTTCATTCCATCCTCAGGAGGTTCAAGGAAGCAAGCTTGCACAAAAGAAAAGCCCAGAAAGCTCATAAACAGAGAAGCTTCATCTTAGGTAACATGAAGAACATTTTTCCCAGAAACTAATTTTTAAGTTCTTTTATGATGCTATGTGTTCCTCTGATCATGAATGTATGTCTACTTTTGAAAATAGTGAAGAAACCAGCATGTATGAAGCTTTTGAACATTTGCCCGTGTTTTGCATTTTGTTTCGATTCAGGCTTGTGAGAGAAAATAAATGAATTTAGGATGAGGGTTTAGGTTTAGATTGATGAGAGGGTCATTTTGGTGGAAGAAATTTGTTGTTTGATGACCTATAGAAGAATCTAGGGTTTTGGCTCGCCGGAGAAGACGACCGGAAGTCTTCTCCGGCCGCCTGTAAGTCATTAACCCTAATCTGAGTGATTAATGAGGTTTGAATGAGGATCGTTGGATGGCCTCTCCCGCGCGTGAATGAATGGCTGGGATGAGTCATTAGAAGCCCTAATCCCTGATTATTTATTTTAATTTCTGTTTAATTAATTCATAAGTCAAATTAGCCAGGTTTGAATCTGGGCCCTTGGATCTGGCGCGCAGTCAACCAGACCAAGCCCAGATCAAATCCTGGCCTTCCCTTTTAATTACTTTCTTTTTATCCTATTTTATTTTTCATTTAATATCATTTCTTTTCTACAATTTATTTAAAATAGCAAAACTTGTTTAAAAATTATGAAATTTTTTATCCTGAGTTTCATTAATTTTTAAAACACAAAAATATTTTTATTTTCATTTTTAGCATTTAAAAAGTATTTTAAAATATTTAAAAGTTTATTTTTAATTGATTAATGAAAATTAATTTATTAAAAATACTTTTAGGTATTTAAAAATCACCAAAAAATTCATGAGATGTTCTAAGACATTTAGAAACATTGTCCAACCTTCAAACTAGATTTCTTTTTTGATCTTGATGCATTTTGAGAATTTTTCATTGAATTAAAATCATTTTTGTGCATTAATTTGATCCATAGTTCAAAAAATCATTTCTGCCTATTCATGAAGAGTTGGACATTGATTCTTCTTGCATTGCATTGTGTTTAGCATGTAGTTTTTGAGATAAAAAGGCCATGATTTGATCCTTCATTTTCAATTTGTTTGGCATTTCTTTTGTTTAGGAACCCTAAAAACCCTAAAAACTTGCAAAAATCATAACTTGAAATTGGTTGAAAGTTGGAACTTCTCCTTTGGGCAGTGGTTTAGTATAGGTTTAGGAATCCTTTGAATGCATTTTCAATTTTTTATCTTGGTGTTTGCTTCTGATTTTGGTTTTTGTTTGATGCTTTGATCATAAACCCTAATTTGGGCTTCCATATGCATCCATCTTGCATTCTCTTGCATACCATGACTTGCCATGACATTCCATGCTTCCATGTGATTCATTTGACATCATAAGACATATAGAAAACATGTTTGATCATTGCATCATGTATTTTCCATGTTGTATGTCATGTGCACTTCATAACTTTTCATGTGTTTCCATGGTTCCTAACTTGCTTCATTTGCATTCATGAACTTGTATGATCATTTCCATGTGCTGCCTCATGTTTGTAGCATCTCATAGCATCATTAGCATCATGTATATGCTCCTGGTTTTGTTTCTCATCATGTCATCTCATCCCATTTGGCATTGCATTGCATTTCTTTCCTATTTGTCCCTATTCATCTCCAGTGAGTTCACGGCTGTGTGTCCTCATTGTCCCTTTCGCCGACCGTTCGCGTCTGTACCTTTATCTGGGCCTTGTCTCATTTTATCGGGAGCGACAACCTTTCAGCAATCTATCTTTCACAACTAGCAACGAAGTGTTCACTTCATTCACATTCAAGATTAAGTCCAACCTCTCGCCACCGTCAACGGCATTTATCCTGGCCCCTCCATGATTTGGAATGGGGTTTGATGTAACATTTGGAGGCGGTGTGAAATTAATTTCCTTTGAATCAATCAAGTCCTGGACCTTATGCTGCAATGCCCTGCACTTCTCCGTTGAGTGCCCGGGAGCTCCTGAATGAAATGCGCATCTTGCATTAGCATCATACCCCACTGAAATCTCTCCAGGTGGAGGTAGTGCTAATGTCCTCAACTGAACCAAGTTCAACTCTAACAATCTCTGGAGTAGTGTCGTGCACGTCATTGGGATGGACTCAAGCACCCTGTTAGCTGGAAGATATTATCTCTGTTGATAGGGTCTTTGCTGATAGTTATTGCGCTGCGGCTGTTGCTGTCGTTGCTGCTGTTGCATAGGACCTGTGGGGATGGTGACAGCTGCCACTTGCTCGTAAGATCCTCTATATCCGCGGCCCCGACCTCAACCGTACACAGCATTAGTTTCTCCCTCCCTTCTTCTTGGAGGTCCATTAAAAGCTTTTCGAGCACCACTTGAGCTACTTGCACTAGTGTCTTGAATCTTTCCCATTTTCAGCAGAGTTTCAACCCTTTCTCTAGCTATCACGATGTCATTGAACTTTGTTGCCAAACAAGACGTCAATCTCTCAATAAACACCCCTTGCAGTTTTTCCATAAACATATCTACCATTTCATTCTCTAACAAGGGAGGTTGCACTCGAGCAGCAAGCTGACGCCACCTCTGGGCGTACTCTTTAAACCCTTCTTTAGAACTCTGAGACATTGTCTGCAACTGGGTACGATTTGGAACCATATCCAAATTATACTGATACTGTTTCACAAATTCCTCAGCCAAATCCTTCCAGCTTCGGATATTGACTTTGCTTAGTTTCTTGTACCATTCCAAGGAAGCTCCTACAAGAATATCCAGGAAGTAATACATCCACAGCTTCTCATCATCTGTATGTGCAACAATCCTTCCCACAAAAGACTGAAGATGAGTTTTCGGGCAAGCTGTGCCGTTGTACTTATCAAAAGTAGGGACCTTGAATTTGTAGGGAATTCTCACCCCTGGCACCAAACCCAAATCAGTGATGTTAAACCCTAGAGAACTCTGAGACTGAATGGCACGAATCTGCTCCGCCATTTCTTCGAACTTTATATTCGTGTCAACCCATTGGCCTTATGCCTCATCCAGAAAGGTGAATTACTCGTCCTTCCCATCCATCTGCAGGTTATTCACTCCATCATTGACAATAGTGACCCCTGGTTGCACCACAGGGATTTCAACGTGATGGGCGCCATCCCCATTGAGATTGCCTCCATCTACTATCCCATTGTTCCTAACTTGATTGTTCTCCAACATTTCGCGCAGACGCTCCTGAGTTTGGCCCATCCCGGCCATGAGGGTCATGAAGTTGTCCATTCTCGTCCTTAAGTCATCCAGATCTGCTTGCATCTGATCCATTGCTCTCTCTCTCTGTTCACCTTTGTAGGGTATCTGTGCACCGTTGACTGTCTCTAGACCTTCTTGGGAGCTATAGTGCCTGAAAGTGACATGAACGTTAAAACACTGGAGAAATACCTGCAAAGCAACAAACATGTTATATGCATGCAATGTAACTATTCATGTTTCCATGTTTAGGCATTAATATTCCCCAGTTCTGGTACTTTAACAGAGAGTACTCCAGATGACTTTGTTGGAAACTAACTTTTCAAACTCTTTCGAGGGGTATTCAGATCCTGGTGTCTTAGGACAAACAGATTTTCTCATTCAGAAACGGTAACTGGAAAATATCATTGTATAGCAGGAACAAAATACCGACAATCAGAGTCATAGACATAAACAACATTCCCCAAAGGGTTACAATTCAGTACAAACGATAGAAAGATAAAGCAAGACTCCTACAACAAGCCTGTAGGTAGTCTGGATACAATCAACAATAAACTAAAACCCTAAGCTAAAAAGGAAAATACAGGCTCCTCTTCTGCAGTCACCACCTCTGTTCGGCTCTTCTTGACGCCTGCTCTCAGCTTAAGATCCACAATCTCCTTCATTGCTTCCTTCAAGGCTAGTCGGCTTTGTTCCAATTGTTGAGTCTTTTCCCTTCGTATTTTGTGAACTTGTTCGACCTCTTCCTTCTTGAATGCCATATGTGCTTCAAAGAACTCTACCTTTTCCTTGTACTTCTTCTGCTCCTGTTCTCTTTGGCCCTGTAACTAAGAAATGGACTGACGAGCTTCTCTGAGGGTCTTCACAATCCACTTATGCTCTGCTTCTCTCTTTGACTCTGTTAAACCCAATCTCCGAAAATGAGCTTCTCTCCCAGCAAACTCCTTTTCTTTAGCTTCTAAGGTAGCCTGCGTCATCTGTAGCTTTTCTTCCACTTCTTGCTTAGCATGATTGGCACGGTGATACAAACTAGCCATTTCAGAATTCTCTACCCAAACCTCGTGCAACTGAGCTTCCAATTTCTTGTAATCTTCAAGAGAAACAGTGGTTTGTACTTGTACCTCCTTTGGATATAGGGGAGCCTCAACCGAGAACGGAAGGAAGAAGGTATCAACCCTCCCTTGTATCCAAGCAGCAAAAGAGGGATAAGTCTTAGGGTCTACCTTTCCAAATTCTTTCTTACCCTCCCTAACCTTCATTTCCCAAGCTTGGGATGCTTGAATAACCAACAATTTTTTATCTTCAGCCGGAAAATACAAAGTCTTAGCTATTTCTTCATCTGATGGAGGATCCTTCAGTGGATAACCAAATTGCTTTCGGGACAGCATAGGGTTATGACTTATCACTCCTTTTCTACCTATCAACGACACATAGGGAAACTCACCACACCTTGTAATAAACTCCTTTCCTACCAAGTTTATGCTACATCCCTAGGCTATATCATCAGATGTTAACCCCATCAATCTTCTAGCCCACTTCCAATCTTGCTTAAGATCTTTTAACGGTCCTGACTTTGGAAGCTTCTTAGCAAACCACTCAGCAAACACGGGAGCACAACAATTCACGTACCCTTTTCTCTTCTCATTTCTGTCATGGAATCCGACGTAACAGTCTCCCAACAACGTAGGTACCGGGTTTCCTTTAATGAAAAGGGTGATAGCCTCCAAGCTTATCCATCCTTTCTCTCCTGGGAAAAGACTCGTCCCGTAGACCATTAATGCTAACAGCGCACTGAACTCAAACCATTTTCCTCCCAAAGAAAACACATGGGCTTCCGTGATAAGAAAATCCAGATTAAATCCCTTCCCTTTACTGGCTTCTAACTCCATCTTCACTCTAAGCATACTCAAATGACAAGCACCTGCAATGTCCTTATACGGGGGACACTTCTCCGCAGCATAATAGGGAACACCATTCTTGATAGGAATCTTCAGGATGTCAGAAATCTCTTCCATAGTGGGAACCAAGACGTAGTCAGCAAACACGAAAATTCTCAACTGAGGGTCATAAAACTGCAACAAAGAATGAAGACTATCCCTCTGATCAACAATAGGCTTGTTCATGTAACCCAAGATCTTCCCATACCGGCTTCTGAAATTATCTGAAACCTTGTCACTCATCAAGTCCAACATTTTCTGAATACTCTCAATTTCGGGTTGCGGGAAAGTATAATGAGCATTCCTTTTTCTGGGTATCTCTTGGACTTCTGTCATCTGGAGAAACAATGAATACCAGAACTGGGTACAGAGATGAAGGATAACTTGTAATGGAAACACAAACATTTAATGCAAGTATGATGCGATGCAAATGCAATGCAGGCACATGATCAACCACTGGGACTGTCTGGATGCGGAACATGGGACCTAAGTGATCAAGAACCAAAATCCTCTGAATAAAGCCTCATGAACAAGAATTCAGTCTCAAATAAGCCCAAAAATCAAAGATCCAAATCCATGTAGCCTTATCAAATCATAGAACTGTACTAGAAATGAGGTATGATGAGGTCGAGGGTTCCTACAAACCTGTAAACCCCTCCCAATCTCATGGGTATGCTCCGAGTCAAACATCACGGACTCTCAAAGCCGAATAGCAATAATACGTTCACCATTTCCGAGAAATGGCTCATGACCAAATCAGGGAATCGATTTGGTATTATTTACTACTCAGGGAGGCCTCAGCGTGAGTTCGGGAAGAACAAGCATCCTTTATAAGTTCCCAGCTTCAAGCGCTGGAATCGAGAAACGATAGTACATTCATCCTGAAGGGTACAATACTACTGTCATACGACCAGATGCTTTGACTGAGTTCCTGTAAAAGAACCAGACCATCCTATGCGAGATCCAGAGTGGGCCCTCGGGTGCGAATGGGTTTGCCACAAAATGTGGTCTGCCACTATCACCAATGGAGAGGGATGTTTCCACAAAGGTCCTCAATGATCGGTCCCCAGATGCACATAACTATCGAGATCGTGTATTACCCCAGAAAGATTTCGGCATAATACATTTCCAAGACGGACGCAAGTCTGGGTGTGGAACTCACTACTACCAACATAGCAAGATGCCATGAAGCCAAAGTGACTGCCCACTCTAAGTCCTAGGGTGCACTCGAGCCCCAGTTACGAGCTCATCTCTCAGTAACAATTCCCAGTCCCACAGAA
The DNA here is from genome assembly GCA_963966055.1 of Lathyrus aphaca. NCBI lineage: Eukaryota > Viridiplantae > Streptophyta > Magnoliopsida > Fabales > Fabaceae > Lathyrus > Lathyrus aphaca. The sequence continues at coordinate 173,123,834 of OZ014523.1, forward strand.
AAAAGGAAACCAGCACAGCCAGACAGTCCAGTATATGATGCATGAAAATAAATACTGAAAACTGTAAATATAGCTGTAAATAAAGCTATAAAAAAGGAAACCAGCACAGCCAGACAGTCCGGTATATGACTTCATGATCCGACTTGTGCATCATGCTAGACAAATGCACTATTCCAAGATGGAATGAATACATATGCCCCATGGAATAAGGCTATAACACAAGAAGTCACTTCTTTCTTTATTAATGTTTTTTAGATTTTGTTTTGAGATGAGAAGAGAAAGAAACCAAAGGAGCAAAAAGGTAAAAGTCTAAAATGGGGAAAGACTAAACCTAATGTTGTCATGCAAAAGTGGTCCTAAGGTTAGTGATGTCTCAAATATCCTAAGAAGATGAAAGAAGAACCAAAGAGTAGCAAGAAGAAGAGGAGGCAAGGGCTAGCAAGCAACTTACTCCTCTAAAGGAGATAAGTTGCTCCTAAAGGGGGAAGAAAAAAGTTGTTTCACATGATGGCATAAGGCACATCAAAACACAAAGAGAAAGCAACTTAAAAGGAAAAGGATGAAGAGTTGAAATGTGGATGAACATCCACACTTCTCTTACCATGAGCCCCTGCAAGTGTTAGCAAAATCCAGCACATGTTCATCAACAAAGCTCATGGAAATGGCATGTTCAAAGTTCTAGAAAACCAAGTTAAACAAACATGTCAAACTTTGCACATACAAGCATTTACGTGTCGAGAACATGGAAGCATGCATCAACCAGCAAGAAAATCACCCCAAACAATCATATTCAATGATCATATAATGATCCATAGCATTTAAAACAAGTAACGGGGATCAAACAAGCTAAAAATAACTCAAATATGGCACACTGCTTCAGTGTTAACTGGTTAACCAATGTGTTAACCAGTTAACCAATCCAAACCTGCAGAAAACCAATACAGAAACAGGTGCATTAACTGGTTAACCAATCCGTTAACCGGTTAACGCTGTTAAAACAGCAACAATTCCTGCAAAAAATCAGTTCAAACCAGCTTTTCCAATTAATCTCGCACCAGACCAGCAATCAATTGAGCATGAAAATAGTGTATCGATTCACATTAAATGGCATCATGAAGCTTATGTACATTAATACATGGATCTGGTCACAAATCGATCGATCAATTCAAGCAACACAAGCAAATACACAAGCACATGGTGGATCTAAAACACAAGCATGAAAATAAGTTAAAACAGAGCTAGATCTGAAATTAACCAACCTACAAAGCTGAGGTATGCTTTGGTAATTGTTGATCAAGCTGAAAACGAGAGATCTCGCGGAAAACTTTGAAGATTCGGTGCTAAGCTTCACACTCCATGCAAAATAAATGCAAGAACAATGTCTTGATGCAGAATTTTGGATCGAAAAGCACTTCTAGATCCCAAACCAGATCTGAATCACCAATTAAACCAGCAAAAAGATGCAATGAAGCTAAGGATGGAGGTCTAGTTCCAAGATCTACACACCTTAAGGCAAGGTTATGTGATCTTCAAAGAGGAACTTTGAGTGATTTGGAAAATTGGGAGAGAAAAAGTGATAACGAGAAAACGTATCGATTATATTGCTAGATTTCATTGACGTTTTATCGCATAATCACCGTTTTAACACTCGATTTCTCGAGTTTTTCTCACCATTTTGCAGGTACATCATTATATGGAGCTAAATCATAAAGTAAGAGCAAAAGGAACAAAAGAAACCATAAAAAGATGAAGAAATGAAGAAGCCTGCAAAAACTGCATAATTTGTTGCAGTCACGGTCGTCACCAAGGTGTCACGACCGTGACACCCTAAAAGAGGCCATCACGACCGTTACAACATTGTCACGACCGTGACACTTAAAACCACAGGACACGAGCGTGAAGACCTTGTCACGACCGTGACAAGGGTAAAAGTAGGTTATTTGACCAGACTTGGTCACAGGGCTACGTGCATGTGAAGCTGCTACTTTCCAGATTGACCCTGTATGCCACGTTCCTAGAATTCCTCAACTTCTCCTACGAGGCCCATGCAACACTTTCAGCCAAAAGCCCAATTACTCTCCTATAAATAGCATTAGTTTTATGAAGAAACGACAGAGCATTTTTTTATTCGAATTTCTGCGGAAGCTCTGCCGAATTGTTTTACGACCCTGTTTCTATTTCTGCATTATTTTTCAGCTTTTCAATTTTATTGTATCCAAACCAGCTATATAACAATTTCCAACATCAGGAAATTGTTATACAATTACTTGTTTCTAAACCTTCAGAATTTAGTTAATTTCGATTTCCGCCAACTCCAAGCTTTCCGGTCTGTGGAAGAAGGAGTCTGCTATAATATTTGTTAACCAGGTTTTTTATGATATTGCAATTTTAATATTTATAATGTTTATTTATTTTTCTGCCATGAGTATTTTATTATTTAATTTTCTGTCTCTGTCTGGTTCAACATCAATGAGTAGCTAATTACCTTAGGGCGGTATGTAGTTAAAAAAAACTTAATCGGTAAAATTTAATCATAGGCTTAAAATAATTAGTAACTTAACATTCTGGCTGATACTTTTTAATTTAATTCGACCTTTTCGTTACGAGAGTAAGAAAAGAGTATTAGGTTAGGTCAAGACCACGAGAGTGTGAGATTTTAACCAGATAGCTAAAGTTAGGCATTTAAATTAAACACAGCGAGAGCGCTTTAAAATAAATTAGAATTACTAAGTTTCCAAAAATTATCTCTAAACACTTATGGGCTAGCGAGAGCAGGCATAGGGCTTTAGGGGTAAGATCTGAGATAAGATCACGAGAGTGTGAGTTGAGGGTATTTAAACTGGTATCCTCTACCGAATAGATTAAGTAAACACCTTTATAAGCCTAGGTTAGATTTACCCACCTAAGTTAGTATAATTACATACCGACCGCCTTAGTATCATTTTATTAAAACTTAAATTTAATTCCGCCTTTAATATCTTAAAATCAACAAAAAAAAAATCGTGACAACCATTCGCCTTAGCTAAACTAGAAGTTCATCTAGCACTAAGTAACCATAGAATCCCTGTGGATCGATAATCTTAAATATTACTTCGATAGGCTGTGCACTTGCAGTTAAGATACCGCTAGACACATAATTAGACACGTCTTTAGCCCATCAAGTTTTTGGCGCCGTTGCCGGGGATTTCTTAATTTAGTTACTAGTGCATTTAGGTAGCATTGTCTAGACTAAGGTATCAACTATTTAATTTAATTTAATCTCCGAGTGTATGCCAAGTACTCGCTCTAAAAGCGAAGACTTGCAACCTCTAATCCCTGAATCGGAACGCTTCTTACACGTAAGAAGACGTATATTCGATTACGAAAAAAGTTACAGTATTCCAGATCTTCAATTAGATCCGCCTAAACCAGTCGTAACATCAAAGGACGCAGAGATGGCTGAAGAACAGAATCATCCACTCAAGTATTACGCCAGTCCTTCGCAAGCTGAACCGCATTCAAGCATTGCAGCACCGACTATCAACCGAAATGATTTCGAACTAAAACCTTCGTTGATATCAGCCGTGCAACAAAATCAATTCGCCGGAAATCCTACCGAGGATCCGAATCTTCATCTTTCGATCTTTGTGCAATATGCAGATACCGTAAAAGCCAATGGAGTTACCCAAGAAGCTATTAGACTACGTTTATTTCCTTTTTCACTTCGAGACAGAGCAAGAGCTTGGCTTCAATCTCTGCCTTCGAACTCAGTAACTACGTGGGAGGAACTTAAGAGAGTTTTCTTGAATAGATATTTTCCACCTAGCAAGACAGCTATGCTGAGAGCTCAGATCAACGGATTTAAGCAAAGGGAAAGCGAATCATTATTCGAAGCTTGGGAACGCTATAAGGATCTGCTGAGACTTTGTCCACATCACGGATTAATAGAATGGATGGTCATCCATACCTTATATAATGGACTCTTGTACAATACAAGAATGACAATTGACGCTGCCGCGGGCGGTGCATTGATGGACAAAGAATATAATGATGCTTATGCACTTATCGAAAGTATGGCTCAAAATCATTACCTTTGGGGAAGCGAGAGAGTCGCAACTGAGAAACCAACAAAAGGAGGTATGTACGAAGTGAGTAGTATGGACCAAGTCAATGCGAAGTTTGACCAACTAAGCCAAAAGATCGCCAACTTGGCCATAACACCAACAGCCACCGTGGCTGCAGTAACACCTAACTGTGAGTTATGTGGAGTCCCAGGACACGAAGTTTCTGACTGTCAACTATTGACAGGTACTCCCACTGATCAAGTGAATTATGCTCAAGGAAACCCATACTCAAACACATACAACCCAGGTTGGAAAAATCATCTGAATTTCTCCTATAAGAATAACAATGCTTTGTACGCACCAGGTCAAGCACCAGCTACATCACCAGGATATCAAAAGACTGCTCCTAATGTCCCTAGAAAATCGAACCTTGAGTTGATGATGGAGAACTTTATAGCTAACCAATCTCAAACAAACAAGGACTTCTTAAACCAAAACATTCACACTAGTGAGCAGATTAAACAATTAGTAAGCAAGGTAGATGCATTAGCTACACATAACAAAATGCTTGAAACTCAGATTTCACAAGTAGCTCAACAACAAGCACCTACTGCTGCACCAGCTGGAGTATTCCCTGGACAACCTCAACCTAATCCGAAAGGACATGCCAATGCCGTAATATTAAGAAGTGGCAAGGAACTTGACGGACCTACCGATCCAAGACTTGACAATCCAGCCATGTACCAAAAACCGGATAAACCGACTGAAGTGGTGAATGATCCAGAAGAAAAGGAAGATGATAATCAAGAGGTAGTGGAGAAATAACAACCTTATGTGCCTCCACCACCCTATAAACCACCAATTCCGTACCCTCAAAGATTAACATATTCCAAGACGACGGGTCAATTTAAGAAATTTGTTGCACTTCTGAAACAGTTGAATATTACTATTCCGTTTACAGAAGCAATCACCCAAATACCCTCGTATGCTAAGTTTTTAAAAGAAATCTTATCCAATAAGAAAAAGATGGAGGATAACGGAACAGTTACACTTACTGCCGAGTGTAGCGCCATAATTCAGAATAAAATGCCTCCTAAGCTAAAAGATCCAGGAAGTTTCTCTATACCCTGTGTAATAGGAAAATTCGTCATTGACAAAGCTCTATGCGATTTAGGAGCCAGTATCAGTGTTATGCCCTTAACGATTTGAAAAAGGCTAGACATGGGAGACCTAAGACCAACTAAAATGTCTGTTCAACTAGCCGATCGCTCTGTTAAATATCCTGTAGGCATACTAGAAAACGTCCCAGTACGTATAGGACAATTCTACATCCCTACTGATTTTATAATCATGGACATCTCTGAAGACTCCACTACACCTATCATACTAGGAAGACCATTCTTAGCTACCGCCGGAGCCATAATAGACGTAAAAAGAGGAAAGCTAACCTTTGAAGTAGGTGAAGAAAAAGTTGAATTTATTTTAACACAATTCTTACAATCACCAGCTATAGAGGATACATGCTATCTATTGGACGTAATTGACGAATGTGTAAGAGAAATGGAACTGAAAGAGACCACTTATTCTGAAATAATGAAAATTCAAATCCCTCCGATTTTCGAAGATGATAATTGGCGTGCCCCGTATCAAGATGATAGTCTAAGCGAAAGTTTAGCACTTACACCGGATCCCATGCCAAGTAAAGATAAACCTACATTAGGATTAAAAACTTTACCTCATAACCTAAGATACGAATTCTTAGACGTTGAATGCAAAAGACCAGTTATAATAAATTCCAGTTTAGGAACTATAGAAACGAAGAAACTTTTAGATGTCCTGAAAAAATATCCAACTGCGTTAGGATATAACATATCTGATCTCAAAGGAATATGTCCTTCAGTCTGTATGCATCGTATTCTGCTAGAAGACGATTGCAGAACCTCCAGAGAATCTCAAAGAAGAATTAACCCAATCCTTAGCACTGTAGTAAAAGAAGAAGTTAAAAAATTACTAGATGCCGGAATAATATATCCAATCTCTGATAGTGAATGGGTTAGTCCAATACATGTAGTGCCAAAGAAAGGAGGTATCACTATTGTGAAAAACGCTTAAGGCGAATCGATATCGCAAAGAGTAGTGACAGGACATAGAGTGTGCATAGATTATTGTAAACTAAACAAGGCCACTCGAAAAGATCATTTCCCACTACCCTTTATAGATCAAATGTTAGAACGATTAGCCAAGCATTCTTACTTCTGTTATCTTGACGGTTACTCAGGATTTTTCCAAATCCCTATCCATCCTGATGATCAAGAGAAGACTACATTCACATGCCCATATGGAACGTTCGCTTATAGACGAATGACCTTTGGATTATGCAACGCTCCTGCAACCTTTCAAAGATGTATGATGTCAATCTTCGCAGATTTTATAGACAACATCATGGAAGTGTTCATGGACGACTTCTCTGTATGCGGGAAAAGTTTTGAAGGATGCTTATCAAACTTAGAAATGGTGTTAGAAAGATGTGTAAAAGTAAACCTCGTGCTTAACTGGGAGAAATGTCATTTTATGGTCAAAGAAGGAATCGTATTAGGTCATGTAATATCCAACAAGGGAATTGAAGTTGATAAAGCTAAGATTGAAGTCATAAAAGATCTTCAACCCCCTAAAATCGTTCAAGAAATACGAAGCTTTTTAGGACACGCCGGTTTTTACCGACGATTCATCAAAGATTTCTCGAAAATCACTAAACCTCTTACTGGTTTATTAATGAAAGACGCTGAGTTCATATTACATGAAGATTGTCTTAAAGCATTCGAAACTCTAAAAACAGCCCTCATCACCGCACCAATCATGCAACCCCCTGACTGGAGATTACCTTTCGAAATCATGTGCGATGCGAGTGACTATGCTGTGGGCGCAGTTCTAGGCCAGAGGAAGGAAAAGAAACTTCATGCGATTTACTACGCCAGTAGAACCTTAGATTCTGCCCAGATGAACTACGCCACTACCGAAAAAGAATTGTTAGCAGTTGTCTTTGCGCTTGACAAATTCCGTTCTTACCTGGTAGGAGCGAAAATAATCATTTACACAGACCATGCTGCTATCCGATATTTATTAACTAAGAAAGATGCTAAACCAAGACTCTTGAGATGGATTTTACTCTTACAAGAGTTTGATCTCGAAATAAAAGATAAGAAAGGTACTGAGAACGTCGTAGCGGACCATTTATCTAGAATAGAAGGTATTAAACCCGAACAAGTGCCGATTAACGATGATTTTCCGTATGAACAGCTGATAGCAAAAATAGGAAGCGACCTAGCTCAGTTAGACTTAAATGAATCAGAACCCGTGGAAACAATCCAGACAACTGTAGGACTGCCATGGTACGCTGACATTGTCAACTACCTAGCCGCAGGAGCTCTTCCACCCGATCTAACCTATCAGCAGAAAAAGAAATTCTTTCATAATCTAAAACATTACTATTGGGATGAACCATTATTGTTCAAGAGAGGACCCAATGGAATCTTTCGTCGATGTATTCCCGAAGAAGAAATAGAAGATGTCATTGCTCAATGCCATTCATCTCCTTATGGTGGACATGCAAGCACTTCCAAAACTTGTGCAAAAATCTTGCAAGCCGGTTTATTCTGGCCTAATCTATGGAAGGATGTCCACATCGCTGTTATAAATTGCGACCGGTGTCAACGCACTGGCAATATTTCAAGAAGAGATGAAATGCCTCAAAAAGGAATATTAGAAGTAGAAATCTTTGACGTCTGGGGAATAGATTTCATGGGACCATTCCCATCATCTTTCGGTAATAATTACATACTCGTAGCTGTTGATTATGTTTCAAAATGGATTGAAGCCATAGCTTCTCCTACAAACGATACACGAGTAGTAATAAAGCTTTTCAAAAATATAATCTTTCCCAGATTTGGTGTGCCTAGACTCGTCATAAGTGACGGTGGCTCGCACTTCATTTCAAAAATCTTTGACAAATTACTATCTAAGTATGGAGTAAGACACCGTGTGGCTACACCATATCACCCACAAACAAGTGGACAAGTCGAAGTCTCAAACAGAGAAATTAAACAAATCTTAGAAAAGACTGTCGCCATATCTCGGAAAGATTGGTCATCTAAACTTAATGAAGCTTTATGGGCTTATAGGACCGCTTACAAGACACCCATAGGTACTACACCTTTCAAACTAGTTTATGGAAAATCTTGTCACCTCCCAGTAGAACTAGAACACAAAGCTTATTGGGCGATTAGAACTCTCAATATAAACTATAATGCTGCAGGAGAAAAGCGAATCCTAGACATTAACGAATTAGAAGAATTAAGGCTAGATGCTTATGAGAATGCTAAGATATATAAAGAAAGAACAAAGCGATGACATGATAAACGCCTATCTAGGAAAGAATTTAGTGTGGGAGACGTTGTACTCCTCTTTAATTCAAGACTTCGGCTCTTTCCTGGAAAATTAAAATCTAGATGGTCAGGACCCTTTGAAATAACTAAAGTATTCCCGAGTGGAGCAATAGAAATTAAGGGTAGGAATAGTGAACCATTCATAGTAAACGGACAATGTTTAAAACATTATCATAAAGTTGAAAATAGAGATTATGCAAATAATCTAAGGCTTTTAGAGTTGTCCATTGATTCCCCTGATTAATCTAAACCTAAGCATTACGTCAGGCTTTTGACGATAAAAACAGCGCTTAGTGGGAGGCAACCCATTTACTCATTTAATTATTTAAACTATTTCATATTGTTATTTATCGTTTTATTATTATTTAATTGGTTTGTCATTTTATAGTTTTATTTCATATTACTAGTATTGCCTTTAAATTATGCATTTCATTTTCTTATTTTTATCTTAAATCACTTTTTACAGATTTTCTAAAAGTCTTTTCCACTTTCCTTCTCCCCCTGATTTGTTTCCTCCATATTTGCACTGACCATGGCTAACCAACCCATAAACCATATGGAAACCAAATTTAGAGGTAGGAACCAAAGAATGAAGTTTGAAGAGTTATCACAGAGGCAAATGGATTTGACCCTGTACCCGGATGATCAGACTATGGAAACCCTAGGTATACATGATAGCATCCTGTACTTGTTTAACCGACTTGGATGGGAGAATGCATTGATCCAACATAAGTTTGTGACTTACCGTGAGCTCACCCTTGATTTCCTTAGCTCCTTAGTTTACCTACCTGAGCGCGGTTTTGGATTTAGGAAAGGATTTATCAGTTTCCGCCTGTTTGGAATAGAATATGACTTTAACCATAAAGAACTAGCTGATTTATTAGGATTCCCTAGTGGACCATTTGCTTTTACTACCACACAGGTAGAATTGATGGATATTGAGCTAGATTTCTTTTGGGGAACTTTAACCGGAAACTACCACCCTGAACCAAATAGCATGAATAATGATGAGATCCATAACCCTGCTCTCCGTTACTTCCATAAAATCCTTGCCCACACCTTCTTTGGAAAAGAAGAAAATATTACCGGAGTTTCTAAAGATGACATATTTATTATGTCATGTTTCACTAATGGACAGCCTGTTAATGGTGTACCTTTCATGATGCAAACCTTCACCCGTATCCAAGAAGAACCTGAATTACCTATATTAGTAGGAGGTCTTGTAACCATGATTGCTGATGCCATAGGACTTAGGTACCAACTGCACAGGTGCAACCGCTTAGGTACAATCCGTCCTATGAATCTTAACTTCTGCTTTAATAGACATATCATAAGGAATTTAGGACATCCACCTTTTGAGTACCTAATCCGGAATGAAGTAGTAACCCTGTTCACATTGCCAAACCATGCTAGAGTAAGTGTTCACAATAAGGATAACTGGCTTTATGAGTTAACCCCACCTTATTATCCATCTACTCCTGAAACACCTCAGTCTTACAAGATAAAAGATGATATAATGACCGATGTCGAAACTGACCCTGAGACACCTCCTGGTTACCATGACATTGACCACACTGAAGAAGTAAATGAAACCCCTGAAGTGAATCAAGGAGATTATGCTAACAACTTACAGAATATTATGAACACTCTTGAAGCTTACCAAACTGACATTAATTCATTTAAGGAAGTCATTAAAAGCATGCGATTGGATATTATAGGTTTGACTGACATAACCTGCGAACAATTCTATCACTTGAACTCCGCAATCGAAGATTTGAAGAAACGCTTTTGAAAATGCTATAAGTGATTTAGTTTATTTTTCTCATTGTTTTCGTTTCTAGTTAGATTTATTTTTCGCAAACAATTTCGTACCGTATTTTCATTAATGTAATTTCATTTTCAATTAACTTATGCAATGCACTTCTAATTCCAAAATTTCTCCATTTTAATCAATTTATATATTTTTAGTTCTATGTACTGTTATGCTTGCATTTATTCCTATTATATAAAATCTCTCATGCCATGCAAGTTAGTAAAGTACTATGTTGAAATTATTTATTATATGGTGTTTTAATATAATATTGAGTGAGAAGTGAAGAAAATAAATTATTATGAAGTATGTGAAATAATTGAGATAGTGTTTTCTGGAAATTATTCAACGAAGCAAGCCCTCACGGTCGTCACAACCCCCTAACGATCGTGACGTGCTAATTTAGCGTGTCACGACCGTCGCGCCCCTGTCACGACCGTGACAACCCTTATTACAGGATTCGTGAGAAACAGAACTGTTTCTCTTCGTGAGCTCTTCTTCTTCTTCCTCCATAACTTCCAAAAACCACCCATTTTCTCCATAACTTCCGTAACCCCCCCATTACCAACTTTAAACTCATTAAACCCCCATTATCACCACACCTATCACATTCTCACCTTCCAATATTTATTCTGATTCATTATTTCTCTCATTTTATCATTTTTTCACAAAACATCAAAAATCTTCATCTTTCACTCTACCTCTTGCATGCAATGGATACCATTCAATTCAGAGAAGGTGATGCTGGAGAAACCCAGAGAGAACGATTTATCCGATTCCAGAACCGCGGTGTGCAACCTACACGTTATATCGACACTGTCTGTTTGAGGGAACTCGGAATGCTTACCAGTGTCCAGAACCTGCTTCAAAAAGTCGGTCTGTGGGATCTTTGCAGTCAGCCTCAGCCCACATTCGAGCTTCTGACATTGGAGTTCCTTAGCTCATTCTAGTACGTCACTCCTGCCGGTTCTCAGAGTCAGCTCACCGGTTTCGCAAAATTCAGATTGCATGGCCAGGAGTTTAACCTTTCGCAAAACAGGATAGTCGAGTTGCTAGGCTTCGATCACGGGACTGAAGCTCATCTCCGCGTGCCCGATAATTTTAGTGAACCCGCTTTCACTTTATGGCACGACATAACCAATACCCGTGCCTCAGCCTTCCAAAGCCTCAATGCTACACACATTCACAACCCAGCAATCCGTTATTTCCACCGAGTCATTTGCAACACCATATTCGCTCGAGAAAGCAACCATAAGCTCAACTCTAAGGAGCTTCTATTCTTGCACTGCGCTCTAAATGACGAGCCGATCAACGCTGCCCCGTTCATGCTTTATCACATCCAGGCTATTGCGCATAGAGGATCAACCCCATTTTTCATAGGCGGCATTGTCACCTCCCTCGCCATTCAGTTGGGGCTTAGTGACTTGGTCGTAAATCAGCCTTTCAGAGAAGCAGAATTCCTCACCAAGAGTTATTGCAGGTCCGCTCACCTGATTGCGCAGCGAGAGGATGGCAGGTATAGCCCTGTTGTCCATGGCACCATTTTCCACCATATCATTCTGCCATCCCGCGACCGCATCGACCCATCCAGCCGAGCCAACTGGCTCTTTATTTTACCAGATGCTGCCGACCACGCCCCTATTCATGATGATCAGGCAGACCCTCCAGCGGATGAGATGCAGGACGCTATGGATGCAGCTGAGCCTGTCCAGGATATACCAGAGACATCTACCCGACAACCTCCTGCTCCGGAATTCACTCTTGAGGATGTCCTCCGTGCGATTCATCAGCAGAACCAGATGAACGCCGCACTGGAGCGAAGGCAGAAGGAGCAGTATGATGCTTTACTTAGCACTATTGCAGCAAACCAGGCAGCTACTAATGAGAAGTTTGGAGAAATTTTCAGCGAGCTAGAAGCCCTCCGCATTGACATCACTGCTGCCACCGGCACCGGTTCTGACCCTGAAGCGACTCCTTCCAGACGTCGCTCCCGCACCAGAAGCCGAGCCCGCGGTCCTCAGCAGCCATAGTTTTAGTTTTGCTTATGTTTTTTTTTCGTTTTTGTCGTTTGTACTGTACTTTTACCGCATTTATATCACAACATTGAGGACAATGTCTGATATTGTGTGGGAGAGGTACCTTTCATTTCAGCATTTTCCCTTTTTCGCACTTTTCCATTTCGTTGTATTTTCAATTCCGTTGTATTTCTTTTCGCAAGTTAATGAAGCGAGCAAATCTTTATGCTATTTTCTTTAGTTTCGAATTTTCCCCGTTTATTTAGCCATACCAGAAAAAAATCTTTAATTATTCGCATTACCCAACTTACCTACGGAATCGTAATTAGGAAGCCGAGAACGATTAAACAAGACCAATACAATCTTGACACCTTTGACTTCCCACTTAAGCGATTCCATTCCGATTATCATTACGAGTACACTTTAAGTTTCAGTTCAAAAGTAACCCCTAGTAGTTTATACTAGCAGTCAGCACCGTCTGAACACAAACCACGTGGGGAGCCGATGAATATAAGCGTTTGATGCCTAATCAATAATGATTCTTCATATCTCGATGCAAAATGAAAAGAAATTGCACCAAAGTACACGGTCGCATACAAGAAACGAGAAATATGAGAAGGAGTCCATTGCGGGTTGGTTCAGAGGTACTGGTTCTGAACTCGGTAGGGCGTGCTACGGCTCGATCCCCCACAACCTCCAAATCGGATAAAATATGTAGGGTTACCGCACTCGTGTACCAGACCCCGTGCTTAAAAAGGATCAAAGTCGCTAACCGGCTACTCCACTACGTGCGTGCTAAGGCAAAGGGCTTAATGTGATTGCTCTAGAATGAAACCGGGCGAAATAAGATCGAAAAACTCTAGGTGGAATCGTAAAGTAATTACCGATCGTTTTGTTTAACGGGAAGTCGACGACATAGCTTGTTGCTTGTGTCTTTAGTGTATCGGTAGTGTAATATCAAAGTACCGGTCTATCCGACAAAACGATCCCTCGTAAGGTTTGTTATGAGTATGCGTCAATAAAAGCTTGTCCGCCGATTTTCAACCGACTATTTGCTTGAGGACAAGCAAAGGTTTAATTTTGGGGAAGTTTGATAACGAGAAAACGTATCGATTATATTGTTAGATTTCATTGACGTTTTATCGCATAATCATCGTTTTAACACTCGATTTCTCGAGTTTTTTTCACCATTTTGCAGGTACATCATTATATGGAGCTAAATCATAAAGTAAGAGCAAAAGGAACAAAAGAAACCATAAAAAGATGAAGAAATGAAGAAGCCTGCAAAAACTGCATAATTTGTTGCAGTCACGGTCGTCACCAAGGTGTCACGACCGTGACACCCTAAAAGAGGCCATCACGGCCGTTACAACATTGTCACGACCGTGACACTTAAAACCACAGGACACGAGCGTGAAGACCTTGTCACGACCGTGACAAGGGTAAAAGTAGGTTATTTGACCAGACTTGGTCACAGGGCTACGTGCATGTGAAGCTGCTACTTTCCAGATTGACCCTGTATGCCACGTTCCTAGAATTCCTCAACTTCTCCTACGAGGCCCATGCAACACTTTCAGCCAAAAGCCCAATTACTCTCCTATAAATAGCATTAGTTTTATGAAGAAACGACAGAGCGTTTTTTTATTCGAATTTCTGCGGAAGCTCTGCCGAATTGTTTTACGACCCTGTTTCTATTTCTGCATTATTTTTCAGCTTTTCAATTTTATTGTATCCAAACCAGCTATATAACAATTTCCAACATCAGGAAATTGTTATACAATTACTTGTTTCTAAACCTTCAGAATTTAGTTAATTTCGATTTCCGCCAACTCCAAGCTTTCCGGTCTGTGGAAGAAGGAGTCTGCTATAATATTTGTTAACCAGGTTTTTTATGATATTGCAATTTTAATATTTATAATGTTTATTTATTTTTCTGCCATGAGTATTTTATTATTTAATTTTCTGTCTCTGTCTGGTTCAACATCAATGAGTAGCTAATTACCTTAGGGCGGTATGTAGTTAAAACAAACTTAATCGGTAAAATTTAATCATAGGCTTAAAATAATTAGTAACTTAACATTCTGGATGATACTTTTTAATTTAATTCGACCTTTTCGTTACGAGAGTAAGAAAAGAGTATTAGGTTAGGTCAAGACCACGAGAGTGTGAGATTTTAACCAGATAGCTAAAGTTAGGCATTTAAATTAAACACAGCGAGAGCGCTTTAAAATAAATTAGAATTACTAAGTTTCCAAAAATTATCTCTAAACACTTATGGGCTAGCGAGAGCAGGCATAGGGCTTTAGGGGTAAGATCTGAGATAAGATCACGAGAGTGTGAGTTGAGGGTATTTAAACTGGTATCCTCTACCGAATAGATTAAGTAAACACCTTTATAAGCCTAGGTTAGATTTACCCACCTAAGTTAGTATAATTACATACCGACCGCCTTAGTATCATTTTATTAAAACTTAAATTTAATTCCGCCTTTAATATCTTAAAATCAACAAAAAAAAATCGTGACAACCATTCGCCTTAGCTAAACTAGAAGTTCATCTAGCACTAAGTAACCATAGAATCCCTGTGGATCGATAATCTTAAATATTACTTCGATAGGCTGTGCACTTGCAGTTAAGATACCGCTAGACACATAATTAGACACGTCTTTAGCCCATCAAAAAGTGAGAGAATTGTGAGAGAGAAGAGTGAAAATTCAGAATGGAAATGGAAATTGTGAGAGAGAGTCTTCTTGGTTTGGAGAGAAATGGATTAAATATAGTTTAGGTTTGGGGCCCAAAAATTAGGCTTGGGATCCAAAATTATGGTTTGGTAATGAGATTAGGATTTAGCAATGGAATTAGGCTTGGATAAATGCTCTAGATCCTTCTTTTTAATTTCCAATTAATTCAAAATGAATAAAAATCAGAACCTTCAAAAATTGGAGCCAAACACATGCTGAAAAATGTTGTTGGAATTCAAAATTCGCAGCCGTTAATCGGTTAACCAATCCGTTAACCGGTTAACCAATCCGTTAACCGGTTAACACCAGTGAATTTTGAATTTTCCCTCCCTTTTGGTGGGAAACCTCAGGAATCACCTGGCGCCAACCACTTTGATCTGATTTTGATCCTCAATCCCTTCTTTAGGCTTTGACCCTGATGTCAATCCTGTAACATGCCTAGTGAGCTTTGAATTTCCCTGATAATTGATCATATGCCTTATGCTGGAATATGCAAGTGCTATGCTTCATTTTTCTATGCAGTATGCTAAGGATATGACATGCTGATGATGATTATGATATGATGTGATGCTAAACAGGAGAGGGCGAATTTGGGGTGTTACACTTAGGGAAAAGTGCCCACTTGTAAAGAAAAAGTTAAGACGAACACGCCCTGACTTGGCCATCAAAATTAAATAGGAGGTGCAGAAACAGTTTGACGCCGGATTCCTGGCCTTAACAAGTTATCCCCCATGGGTCGCAAATATTGTGTCAGTCCCTAAAAAGGATGGTAAAGTAGGGTTGTGCGTGGACTATAGAGATTTGAATCGGGCTAGCCCTAAAGATGATTTCCCTTTGCCTTGCATCAATGTTCTAGTTGACAACACTGCTCAATTTTCCGTATTCTCCTTCATGGATGGCTTCTCAGGCTATAATCAGATCAAAATGGAACCAGAGGACATGGAAAAGGCTACGTTCATTACGCCCTGGGGCACCTTCTGTTATAAAGTCATGTCGTTTGCTTTAAAAAATGCAGGAGCAACCTACCAATGTGCAATGGTGACACTATTCCATGATATGATTCATCACGAGATTGAGGTCTACGTTGATGACATGATTGTGAAGTCACAGACATAAGAAGAGCATCTCGTCAACTTAGCTAAACTATTTGATAGGCTTCGGAAATTTAGACTAAGGTTATACTCGATCAAATGCACCTTCGGGGTACGCTCCGGTAAGTTGCTGGGCTTCATTGTCAGTGAACGGGAAATCGAGGTCGACCCTGAAAAAGTAAAAGCTATCCAAGAGATGTCTGAACCGAGAACTGAAAAAGAAGTAAGGGGCTTCTTAGGGAGGTTGAACTACATTGCACGATTCATCTCACACCTAACAGCCACGTGTGAGCCTATTTTCAAGCTTTTGAGGAAGAATTGGACTATCAAATGGGATGATGACTGCCAACATTCCTTCGACCGAATCAATGAGTACTTGTAAGAACCTCTGATTCTCATGCCTCCAGTGCCAGGGAGGCCCCTAATCATATACCTCGTTGTACTCGAAGGATCATTGGGATGTGTGTTGGGTCAGTAGGATGAGTCTGGTTGAAAAGAGCATGCCATTTATTACCTTAGCAAACATTTTACTGATTGTGAGACACGCTACTCACTACTCGAGAAAACTTGTTGCGCTTTGGCATGGGCTGCTCGCCGACTAAGACAGTACATGCTGACTCACACCACTTTGCTAATTTCCAAGATGGACCCTGTGAAGTATATCTTCGAGAAGTCGGCTCTAACAGGAAGGGTAGCCCGGTGGTAGATGATTCTGACAGAGTATGATATCTAATACACTTCGCAAAAAGCCATCAAAGGGAGTGTATTGTCGGATTATCTAGCCCAGCAGCCAATTGACGATTACCAGCCCATGAAATTCGAGTTTCTGGATAAGGACATCATGTTCCTTAAGTCGAAAGAATATGAATAACCACTTTTGGAGGAGAGGCCAGACCCCGAATCCAAATGGAGATTGATGTTTGATAGAGCTGTGAATATGAATGGTAGTGGAATAGGTGTTGTCCTTATCTCACCAAAGGGGACACACATGCCTTTCACTGCTCGGTTGACATTTGAGTGCACCAATAACGATGCAGAGTATGAAGCCTGCATAATGGGAGACGAAGAAGCAATCGGCATGAGAATCTAGAACCTTGAGATCTTTGGATATTCCGCTCTAGTTATCAACCAAGTCAATGGCAAGTGGCTGGTTCATCAGCCTCACTTAGCTCCATACAGGGATTACACCAGGAGGTTGTTAACTTTCTTCACCAAAGTCAAATTGCACTACATACCTCGAGATGAGAACCAATTTGTTGATGCTTTGGCAACTCTATCTTCCATGATCAAGGTGTATCAAGAGAACTATGTGCCTCGAATCGATGTCTCTCATCTCGAAAGACCTACATATGTGTTTGCAGTTGACGGTGGTAAGGATAATAAACCTTGGTATTATGATATCAAGCAGTTTTTGAAGACTCGGGAGTACCCAGTTGGGGCATCTAGTAAAGACAAGAAGACTCTCAGGAGGCTAGCAGGAGGATTCTTCTTGAATCAAAATGATGTACTATACAAGCAAACCTTTGACATGGTCCTACTCAGATGTATGGATAGACACGAAGCAAACCTATTGATGCAAGTGGTTCACGAAGGCACCTATGGTACCCATGCTGGAGGACATGCTATGGAAAATAAGCTGTTGAGGTCGGGGTATTATTGGATCACCATGGAATTTGATTGCTGCAAATACTCCTGCAAATGCCACAAGTGCCAGATCTATGCCGACAAGGTCCATGTACCTCCAAATCCATTGAGCGTCATGTCTTCACCTTGGCCCTTTGCCATGTGGGGCATTGACATGATTGGTAGGATTGAGCCAATGGCTTCCAACGGTCACCGCTTCATCCTGGTTTCTATAGACTACTTCAGAAAATGGGTCAAAGCGGCATCTTATGCCAATGTTACAAAGAAAGTGGTAGCCCGATTCATCAAAAGGGATATCATTTTCCGGTATGTAATTCCCAAGGGTATTATTACGGATAATGGTTCTAACCTCAACAATAAGATGATGGTCAATTTATGCCGGGATTTCAAAATAGAGCATCACAACTCTTCGCCATATCGCCCGAAGTTGAATGGTATCGTCGAGGCGGCCAACAAGAACATCAAGAAATCGTTCAGAAGATGGTTGTGATATATAAGGATTGGCATGAGATGTTACCGTTTGCACTACATGGGTACCGAACATTTGTGCATACCTCGACAGGGCCAACCTCGTTCTCACTGGTGTATGGTATGGAGGTAGTCCTACCGGTCGAAGTTGAGATCCCTTCATTGAGAATAATGATGGATGTCAATTTGGATGAAGTTGAATGGCTTAAAGCCAGGTATAATCAGTTGAGCCTAATCAAGGAGAAATGCCTAGCAGTTGTATGACATAGACAGTTGTATCAACGGCGAATGAAGCAGGCTTTCAACAAGAAAGTATGGCCTCAACGATACATACCAGGTGACTTAGTGTTGAAAAGGATTCTTCCTCCTCTCAATGATCACAGGGGCAAGTGGACACCCAATTATGAAGGTTCGTTCGTGGTTAAAAAGGTCTTCTCGGGCGGAGCCTTGATATCAATGACCATGGATGGCAAAGACTTCCAATCCCCTGTCAACACAGACGCAGTAAGAAAATATTTCGTGTAAAAAGACCCGCTGGATAAAAATATAATAAAGATCCAGGCAAAAAAAGGGCATCCCAGCGAGCCAAAAACAGAATAAAAGGATCGGGCAAAAATTAGGGAAATATTCGAAAAAATATACACCCGCTGAGCTGAAAAGCCACATTGGACAGCTCAGGCAAAAAGGGGTATCTCGGTGGATTGAAAACCCGAAAGGACGGTCCATGCAAAAGAGGGACCAACACGAACAACTGCGGTATGCGAGGTTTGTGATCCATCAGCAACTAAGGACATCCCAAGGGTTGAAGTCCAATTCAATCACTTTCCTCAAAGGCGAAGCAAGCGGAGAGTCATAAAGACATACAAGTCATAGCCGGGTCGGAGCTTGATGAGATATGTTCTTCACGTTACCAATTGGATAGTTTGTATTCCTTTTGAGTAATTTCCTCTTTCCATGGATTGTTTCCTGATGTAATGCCTATTCAGGGCCATCTTCCAATTAATAAAATGCAACTTCGTTCAAATTTGCATCCATATGTTTTTGTTTTTTTCATCTAACATTGACTGATTGAAAAAACGTCCAACAAATTGTGATAAAAATTGCATTATGAACATTTAAATGCCTTACAACTCATGTAGGAGGACTGAAATATATGATACCACTCTAAAGCGTTGAGTGACGGGGGATGGTAATTCATACCATAAGCCCGGGGCATACAGGCCAATCTAACCCTCTATGTAGCAGGCACTATCAGTTGTGTTTATACAGGTGCAGGTACAGGTATTGCTAGCAGCGCCAGGATAGACTTTGAGGAGGACTTCCCCAACAGGTTCTTGGGTAGAATTCCTAAACAATGTTTTCTTGGATGTCTTCCATTATCCCTAGTAGAGTTGGAAGTTGAAATCTTCCCTAACAGTGGTGGGAGAAGACTGATGGTCTCCCCAAGCAGAGATTTTCCTTCAACAAAGAAGCATGCCCCATTAGAGGATTCCTATCTGCAATAACACATGGAGATATCTCTTCCCCAAGCAGAAGATTGTGTGTATGAGGAGTTCCCCTAGTAGATTCCTTCATCAGCGGAGCGTCAATACATATGATTCCCCCACCGAGTCAGAGTGATGTTATTCCCCCAACGGAGTTCAACGGGTAGCATACCTCTCAAGTCAAGTTCATTCTCAATAGGGTCTTGGCTACAATCTCAACATCCAATTTATTTTTGGCAATGGCGGAAGTTCAGAACCGGTATATCATCTACAATATCTCCCGCGGAGTAGCTCTCCCTCCACAGGGAGTCATTGAATTAAGCTGAGCTGGGGCAATCACTTCGAGACTCAAATCTCTCAAAGAGCCAACTAATCCGGGGCAATCACGTCGAGCAGTCTCTTCAAATTTCAGCCAAACTGGGGAAATCACTTCGAGATCCAATCTCTCAGAGAACAATTGGTATGGGTGTTTTCTTCAAAGCACAGTCAGTCAGAGGTGATCACTTCAAGGCTTGTACTGGGGCAGGCCACCCCAAGAGCACTAGAAGTTACTTTCTCCTGAAGACGGTTAATCAGAAGCACCTACCCAAGGTTCAAAATACTAGGATACACTATCTCACAGTGATATGAGGTTTTTCATGAATCCTCGCGAGGAAAATTCTTGCACAGACCATGCAGTCTGGGG
The DNA here is from genome assembly GCA_963966055.1 of Lathyrus aphaca. Lineage (NCBI taxonomy): Eukaryota > Viridiplantae > Streptophyta > Magnoliopsida > Fabales > Fabaceae > Lathyrus > Lathyrus aphaca. Next base: position 173,144,255 of record OZ014523.1, read on the forward strand.
CAGTTATTTCGAGATCCAACGAATCTCTCCAAGAGTTTGAAGACACTGAGGCATTTCATATGCCATGTTTTCTGTAAAATCCTCTTGAGACATTTACTTCTGAAGGACCTTAATTTGAGGCGAGTCGAAAATTGCAAAGAACCATTGTTCACTCATGATTAGTCGGCAACCTATCAACCCAGGGCTAGGGGCAAAGCCATTGTCAGCACAGTACTGTAAGAGTTGTTTCATCTGCGGACTTCATCGATCAAGGTTCCTTAGCAAGTCTCATGGAAGGTTACTTCTTGAGAAGAAGGGTATCATTGTCTCTCATCACCAGCATGAGACGCCTTACATCTCTCATTCCCAACATGAGAGGATTTATCTCTTATCCCCAGTAAGTGGCAGCTTGAGCTTTTATCTTCAGCATGAAGCTTTATCATTGACATCACCCGTCATCCCCAGTAATGTGGAAGTTGAAATTTCTCCCAACAAGGTAGCAGAAGGAGGGTGTCATCCCCAAGCAGGAGTTTCCCTTCAGACAGGGGCAGTTCTCAGCAGTATAAGGAGTGTCTTTCCTCCCCACCAAGGTGCTTCCTTAGCAATGTCATGCCTCTGGTTCCCTAGCCAATTTAGGAGGTCTCCATTTCCCCACCAGAGTTCAAGAAGGGTCCATCTCCAGCAGGGTCTTGGTACTCCAATATCAAAGTCCAATTTATTTTTTGGCAATGGCGGCAGTTCAGAGCCGGTGCATCAGTAACAGCATTCCCCGCAGGGCTGTTTTCTCCTCACAAGGACTAATTCATCAATGCAGTGATCATCAGTTCCTCCCCAGTCAAGCCATCTGGGATATCTGTTATCTCCTCATCGGGAGACCCCTTTGCATTTGCATTTGCATCTAGTAATCATCATTACATTTGCATCCTCCAAAGCATAGCATTTCCATTATTATGGAGCATTACGCCGTAAATCCAAACATATGTATACCAGCATGGGCCAGTTTTGAGGTATATCACATAAGACCCGTTACATCTCCAATCAGATTGAAGTATTCCCCACAGAATGCAATTTCGTTTCCCATGGTGGTTACTTCTACCAAGTCTTGTTGTTATCCCCAGTTGAGTCTTGTTTTAGTACAACAGTCTCATTTTTTTCGCGTCCCCGTTTCAGTACAACGGTCGCGTCTTGGGTTATCATTTAAGTACAATGATCCCGTTCCTTTCGAGTCTCCATTTAAGTACAATGGTCTCGTCTTTGAGTCTTGTTTCAGTACAACAGTCTCATTTTTTTTGCGTCCCCGTTTCAGTACAACGGTCGCGTCTCGGGTTATCATTTAAGTACAATGATCCCGTTCCTTTCGAGTCTCCATTTAAGTACAATGGTCTCGTCTTTGGGTCTTGTTTCAGTACAACAGTCTCATTTTTTTCGCGTCTCTGTTTCAGTACAATGGTCGCGTCTCGAGTTATCATTTAAGTACAATGATCCTGTTCCTTTTGGTCTCGTCTCAGTGCGAAGATAATGGATTGGTTGATACCATCTCCATATTAGATCGGTTGATCTTATTTGAGTCATGAATCGGTTGATATCATTTCTATTCGAGTTGTAAATCGGATGATATTACATTCTCGTTTTCTTGGTTATGGATCGGTTGATACCATCTCCATGTTAGATCAGTTGATCTTATTTGAGTTATGAATCGGTTGATATCATTTCTCTTCGAGCTGTAAATCGGATGATATTACATTCTCGTTTTCTTGGTTATGGATCGGTTGATACCATCTCCATGTTAGATCGGTTGATCTTATTTGAGTTATGAATCGGTTGATATCATTTCTCTTCGAGCTGTAAATCGGATGATATTACATTCTCGCATTTCTTGGTTATGGATCGGTTGATACCATCTCCATATTAGATCGGTTGATCTTATTTGAGTTATGAATCGGTTGATATCATTTCTCTTCGAGCTGTAAATCGGATGATATTACATTCTCGCTTTCCGGGGTGGATCGGTTGATACCATCTTCATGTTAGATCGGTTGATCTTAGTTGAGTCGCAAATCGGTTGATGTTGCGTTAAGTCCTGTTTCGATAATAGGCATCTTCCGTGGCTTGGTCCTGCCCAGCAGTCGCGTATTGTTTTCTTTGTGACTTGGTCCTGCCCAGCGGTCACACTGATGAGTTTTTGTTTTGTTGATGGTCTCGTTAAGCCCTGTTACGCCAACAGGCACCCTCGGTGTGGCTTTGATTCGCTCAGCAGTCGCAGTGATTGCATTGATTCTATTTCACCTGGTTCTATCTCCGTTACCTATTCAGAGGTCAAAACAAAAAAAATATAAATAAATAAATGGGCAAATGGCATTTCCATTACCCTCAGTGTGCAAATTTTCAGGTTTTATTCGAGTATTCAATCACTCCATACCTTGAACGTCTAAAAGTTGTTGCAATTATTCGTTCAGGTCTGCAGATGATTGAATAGGGGCAGCTGTAATACCTCAAAATTTGCCCTCATTCTTTTTACCGTAACTAGCTCGCTTCGCGTTCATCTGAATTTCTCATTAGGTCATTAACAGCATAATAATGCATTTCATGGATTCATAAAGCATGGGATCAAACATTCTCTTGTGACTCGGATTTTCCTATTCCTAGGTGATTTATTTTACCATCGCATTGAGACAAAGGTTAAGCCCATACCATCATGGAATAGTCATATTCAAAGGATCATCAAGCTCCATAATTTTCCTTGTTTAAAGAATTATTCGAAAGCGTCGGATCAGGAGGTTATTGGTGTGAGTTAAGAGTCGTTTTCTCCATTTTCTTGTAAGATCGGGGTGTTGTTCTTTTGGTGTATGGATTAATTTGGGATCTCATGGCAAAAATATAATGGTATTCTTAATGCAAGAATTGGATTCAAATCAAAGGCGGAGTTGCGCAACTATGGTTGATTTGGATGATGTCGATCAAGTTTAAGCTCAAGTTTTCAATAGCCCTTTCCAATACAAGACATTACCATATTGTTTAATTCAAAATCACATTTCAAAACCCCTCTTTGTTCTGACCTAAGCCCATTATCCAAACTTAATCTAACTTCTATCCATTTTAAGCCCATAATCTCTTTCCTTAATCCATTCTTAACATATCTTTTAGAAATTCCTCCAATCACCCATTATTGTATTTAATTCCAAAGTTGTTCTTAACAAATATTTTCCAACCACTAGGCTCAATTCAAATCCATATTCAGTTTCGTCCTAATTGGTTTCTAGTCCGATTGTCCATGTCCGTATTCAACTTTGTTAACCCAATCCTATATTGTTAACATTTTAAACCGTTTTTAGAATCTAATTTAATTTTATTCAAGTTTTTTTAATACCCATTACAAGACATTCAATATATATCCATTACCGAATCTTCACAAAAGGGAAAAAGATAATCAAGTTTCATATATTCTCAATTCAAGTTTTGCCCAAGTTGTTTTAACTTAATCTAGGAATCCATGGCCTCATTAAGGAAAAAGAGGTAGAAAATTAAATCTCAAGGATGTTAACCAATGTTGAACAATGAATAGAAATCCATAACAGTTTTTTTAGAACAAAAGTCAGTTACAGAAATCTAACAAAACCAGTTGGGATCAAACTGATATAACTGATACATAACAAAAACAGTTGGAAAAAAAATTCAATTACAAACTGATATAGCAGGAAAAAAGGAAAGGATTCCAAGGAAAAATTCAGATACAAAAAACAGAGGGAGAAAGGGGGAAAAACTCATAATCAAAAAGGTCTCAGCATCAATCTCCAAATCCCTCTTCTGCATCTCTTCAACGATCACCACTCTCTTCAAAAACTTATTCACAAAACTCTCAAATAAAAATTCATCTTAACTTCACCCAATTTTTTTCCTACACACCTTCTTCTTCCATAATCCCCTGTCACCAAAAACTTGCATCATCCATCACTAATTCTTGAACCTGCAACAAGATTCAGCAAATCACTCTTCATTATCCAAGCATCAAGAACAGTCCTCAAAAGCTCTCAATTCTTCACTCTTCTAAACCTTAATCTTCTTGATCTTCTTCTGCAATCAAATCAGCAACCATAATTCAAAGCAAGTTTTGCAGCGAGAAAAAGAAGATAGGTTAACAAGACAAGAATCCAAATACCTGAAAGTAGTTCAAGGAGGGAGAACCTAAGAAGGATCAAACAATCTCTCACAATCACCCTTCACTCTCCAAGATCGATATCGGTAATCTTCATCTTCCATCTTCAACCTCTTTATCAACATCACGATCTGCATCAATCAGCATCTTAATCTTCAAATGTCTTCAACCTTCAATCAATTATCAAGGTCTGAGACGAGTCCAAAGTATCAAGAATATCAGTAAGAACTTGGATACGCTTTAATGTTTCCTCTGCAACGAACCGAAGATTGGATTTCCTCTGTCAATGCAACAATTCATCACTCTGCACTATTCAACCTCAAGCACATATTCTACAAAATCTCCAACCCTCAACTTCTGAAATCTCCCCCCATCTGCATCACTCTTCTTCAGCAACAACGATCTTCAAGAGTCGAATCTGCAGAAAAATGATAACAACCAACGGGTCAATGCAGAAAGACTCAACCACAATAGTACTTTGCGAAAGCGATTCACCGTAAATCAATCATCGACAACGACCGAGTTCATATTGTGAGTCACGAGTGGGAGACGAGTGAAACCAGGGTCAAAAAAAAGAAGAATCAAATGAAAGCAAACAAACCTAAGCTTGAGCAATCAAAGGTGTTCCTCGTCGTAAAGGCCATCAGAAGAACGACGGAACCTTTACGGAAGAAGGAGGATCAAGGAGTTGAACGGAGAAGATTGAGCGACGCGTCGGCGGGGTCGTTGAAGAGCGCCGTTTTTGTTTCATGAAGAAGAGGAGTGATAGGTTTTGCTGAAGAATATTGAAAGAATTAGGGTTAATTTGGTATTGGACCGGGCTTCACTATCAGGCTCCATGAAATTCTTTCTACACCTCAATTTCACTCAACAAACCCTCTTCTGCGCGTATGTAATGGATTGGGCTAGACCATGAATTCTTATGGATACCTCCTACTTCCACTCGCACCCCTCCCATTGATGAGTGGGTTTTGTTTGGGCATGAGGCTAGTTATTACTTGTTGCTGCCTTTGAATGTTGTTTGTACCTCCATTGGTCTTTTATTGATTTTTTGTGTAGAAATTCATTATGAATTTCTTGTCAAATTTTGTTAATTATTTTTTTGTGTTTGTTCAAATCATTTTTGTGGATTAATATGTTAATCCATTTCTGGTTAATATTTAGCTAGAATTTTTGTACTAATTTTAATTAGTGTTTATGACTAATTTTCGGATATAAATGTTATGAGTTTTTTAATCGATATGGATCGATTCCGATTATGGCAAAGCTCAACAAAGTGATTATGGAAGATGAGCATTTATTTTGCTCATAGGAGATTACAAGGCTTGGCTTGAAGTTTTTTCGGATTTCTTTTATGAAAAATCGGTACTTCGATCAAGTAAGTAACCTCGATTCTCCACTTTTAAGCATCATTTTAGTTGTATGCGGATTAGGACCATATAACTTAAGGTGCATATTGAGCCCTCCCACCTGAGGCATTGGATTTATTTGTGATATATATTTATATGTGTCGATTTTGGAACTTAGGGATTAGGTTGCGACCCATTAGGATCGATTCCTTTTACTTCCCTTTAAAATCCACTTTTTTGCCCGTTTCGTCGCAATTATTAAAAATAGTTTTCTGTGGGATAATATTCTGGAAAAATTCATGAGTGATCCTCATCCTCTTAATTAATTTGTCATATTTTTTTTTCCAGATTTGGGTGGTTTTAATAATTAATTTGGATTTTAGATCACAAGCTGTCCCAAAAAGGAATGTTTTGACATAAGGGACCAAAAACGATTTTTCCCCATAGGTGTGAAACCTATTTTTTGTGTGTGATTAATCACTGTAATTTGTGACATTTTGATGCCCCTTAGGCATTTTTTTCATAATTTTAGATGTCATTTTTGATCCACTTTGTGGAGTTGTTTTTCGATGATCATGATTTGTTACCTTGCTAGTCAAGGATTTGTTTTGGCACTTTGATGCATAATTATAGGGAATCCTTTTAGACCATGTAATACAATCACTATATCCTTCTAGGGATTTAATTTCATAATTTTTAAAGGCTTTTTCTATTTTTTCATGTCACCTAGATCCTAGGTTGATTCATGTGTTTATGTGTCGCATAACCTAAATGTTAAGAAGGCATTCATGTCATTTGCTTGGAATATTTTTTTGGTAACTTTTAGGAGTTGATTATAGGTCATTTGTATGTCTTTAATTCTAGTCATATGTCATTTTTTGAACCATACTCATTTGGTTTGTTTTGGTGCTTTGAAGTGCATACTTATGTGAACTAACTTTAACCTAAACTAGTTTCTCTTCTCCTCTAAATAATAACTTGAATTATGTGGAAATCATTAATGCCTATTCATGCATTCTAATTTCATCTCATACCTTGTATGCTACTGACCCATAATCATTTCATGCATATTCACATTCCATTCTTCCTTAACTTTCATCATGTGCGATCTTATGCGATTTTTGTTCGTTTCTTCTCATATCTTCTTCTCATTGCTCCATATGCCTAATCCATTGCATCCATGATTTTATATTCATTCATCCATCTTCATAAGCATTCACTACTGACTTTGATGTTCATTTCATGTACTAATTCATGTTTGTAAGCCATATGCATTCATACTCCATCCATAAACCCTAATTTGCATTTAGGTGAGCTTAGGTGAACTTTTTGTACATAGTTTGACATAGTTTGATCTTGTGAGGTATCCTAGCATACTTAGGGACCTATGACATGTAGCTACTGACTTTAGAAGTCATGTAACCTTTAGGTACCTTCACCTTTAGACTTAGGTCTTATTTTAAACCCTAGTTCCATTCTAGGACGTTTATGGTACTTAATCGCTTTCATGCTTTGATTTTAATTTCAATATGCATTGTCATGCTAACTTTTGTTTAGTAGGGGGAAGATTGAGGTAAGCACTACTTCATTCTTATCTCTTATGAATTTTAATTTTCTTTGCCTTAGCACTTTGTGCTTTGTTCATAGGTTTCCATTTTGTTCTTTAGAAACAACTTACCTTCCTTAGGAAGTAAGTTAGTTTCTAAGTTCTCTTTTCTTCTTTTCCTTTCCTCCTTAGGAATAGAAAAACCTCACAAACCATTAGGATCTCCCTATTGTACATAATAAATAACTTAGGGTTGTGTCTTAGTCCCCCATTAGCTTTGACCTTTTTTCAACTTGAGTCATTCTTTCTCATCTTATAAAGAAAAGCAATAAAACACTTAATAAAAACCGAACGTTCTTGTACGACACGAGACTTTGTTGCGGAGTGTTTATACGCGTCCTGTTTCGGGGCGAGGTATAAATACTCACCGCGATGGATAGGTCTTAGTATGAGAATATTCACAAACAAATTCAAAACACTTCTCATAAAAGACAAAAACAAACAATAAGCGACTATCCTGCGGGAACTTCTTTTCTCATCTCATTCACTCACAACGCGAACTCGCGACGACTTGTCTCGCATGCAAGACGGTAAACGCACTCGTACCAGACGAGCCTGCAACACCTGAGCATAGACATACGCAGTTCCAGCTATAAAAAAATACAAACAAAAAGTTCCCGCCTTAGTTAGGCGAACTACGTCGACTCTGATCCTCATTATCCCGATGAGGTACGTAGGCAGCGGGGTAGGGCCCGTTCAAGCACATTCTTTATTTTCCCTACATTTCCCCCTTTCTTTCCATTTTCTTATCCCCTTTCTCATTTCCATTCCAGATAGCCATTATTTCATTTCAGCAGCATATTATTTCTCACCCTTTGAAACAAACAAGCAAGCGTGGATTCCGTCGGGTACGACGGACGATCTGGGGTGCTAATACCTTCCCAGGTCGTAACCGACTCCCGAACTCAGATCTTTGGTTCACATGACCTTGTCCTTTCCTTCTTCCTCAGGTTTGTGCAACATTATCTTTCCCATTCTTTCGGGATAAAAATGTCTGGCTGGCGACTCTACCTTTTCCGCGCCACTTTCGCGTTTGTACTAGGATGAAAATCCCGGGAGCGACAGTCGTCATCCAAGTTATGATAGTCTCTTTTTCAAGTTTTATCTCCTTAAGTGGGATAAATTATTGTCGAACGCCATGTTCGTGCTTTGAGTCATCATCCAAGTTATGATGGTCTCTTTTTCAAATTTTATCTCCTCAAGTGGGATAAATTCTTGTCGAACGCCAAGTTCGTGCTTTGAGTCGTCATCATGTTATGATGGTCTATTTTTCAAGTTTTATCTCCTCAAGTGGGATAAATTATTGTCGAATGCCAAGTTCGTATCTTCGAGTCATCATCCAAGTTATGATGGTCTCTTTTTCAAGTTTTATCTCCTCAAGTGGGATAAATTCTTGTCGAACGCCAAGTTCGTGCTTTGAGTTGTCATCCAAGTTATGATGGTCTCCTTTTCAAGTATTATCTCCCGTGTGGGATAATTTCTTGTTGGTTCCTCCGTGTTCGGTTTTGTTTGTTCGATCTATCATCTGCGTTATGATATTCGTTCCTCACCTCCTATCTCCCGCGTGGGGTAGGAACCTTTTGATTACGCCAAGTTTGGTTTAGTGTCCTAGAGTTGTCATCCAAGTCATGATGGTTTCTTTCCTGACCCACTCATGGTGTATCTTGTCATCCAAGAATGGCATCATTCTCAATACGTTCCATTCCTCGCAGAGTACAAATTTTGAGGATTATTCGAGTATTCAATCACTTCATACCTTTAATATCTAAAAGTCGTTGTTATTATTCATTCAGGTCTGCCGATGATTGAATAGGGACAGCTATAATACCTCAAAATTTTCCCTTCCATTTTCATGGCATTTAGCATACCCCATTGTATATCCAAATCCACTTCATGACCTAAAGCATTGCATCATAACCAGCATAGCTGAGGCATAAGGCTTGTGATCAGTGATTGAAGGGATTGGTGGTCATCCAAAGGCAATCAAAAGACAACATGGCTTATCAACATTGTGAAAAGGATTCAAAACATCCCACAAGTTCTCATTTTATTCCCCAAGTCATACAAAAAAGTGAATTGATTCAAACACTCAAGTAGTGCAACATCTCCTGATAAAAAAGGGGCCAAATTAGGGTTTCTGATTAAATGAACTTCACAAGGGAACTTTGGTGCAAACTTTATCTAATGGTTTTCTACATGATATTAAGTACCTAGGGTTGAAATTTCATCCATGTAATCATTTTGGAAGGTCTTCAATTGATCAGTTACTTGAAAATCAAGGAATTGGGGAAAGTCAACCATGCTGAGTAAAAAGTCAACTCCTGACTTTTTAAGGTCAAATTCATGAAATTAAGGTTACAAGGAGTCCATGGACTAAATATGATTAAGAAATGATGGAGGGATCATGAGAAATCAAGAAAATCAAAACTTACCATTTTTGGAAAATTAGGGTTTCCAAAAATGGGAAGTTTTGGCCATCTTTGTAGTCAACTTCAAGAGAGGCCTTCTCCCAAAATAAAAGTCAAATGAAAATTCCACTTGGGCTGTTTGAAAGAGGACATCCTAAGCTTCAAATATATAGGTGTAACATGTCCATAGCATTAAAATGGAAGAAGTTATGATCAATCAAAGTTGGTGCAAACTAGGGCAAATTAGGGCAAAGGCAAGGCAAGCCTTGCATCCTGCGCGCGCGTCAAGTCAGACAATGCATCAAGCATGTGGTGTGAAAGAAGTATGGGCATTTTTCTCCATCAAGATGACCTCAAATGAAATTTCTTCCAACATCAAACTTGTTCATTGGCATGTCCTCTACAACTTTCATGTCTGAAGAATTTTCATTTGATCAATGGTTTGGGAGTTATAGAAGGTCAAAGTAAGGATGTTCACACTGATCAAGTCACAAGAAAATTGTCGAGACATGCCCAATCTCTGCAGGCCCATGTATGCAGTCTTATGCATTGAGTTCAATGACAATTTTGAAGTATCTAGAGGCCATATCTCATCTTGGAGTAAACATCAAACTTGTTCTATGTTGCATTATCTTCACTTTGATCACAAGAATGCCTACATTTGGTTGCTTGACCATGAAGATATATCCATTGAAAGTTCACAATATGCAAGTTGTTTCCTTGTGCAATAAGGCAATTGTGTAATATTCAAATTAAGAACAACATAAGTTTGTAAAATTCATTTATCAGGTAGTGAACATAAGGCATCATGTTTAGAGCTTCAAAGGATCACCTACCTACATGGTCATGTTATACCACCATGTGCCTCCTTCAAAGTAAAGCAAATGAGAAATGGTGAACATGACAAGCATGTTGCACCTGATCCAAACAATCTCGTGTTGCTTCCTCTTCATATCACCCTCATGATAAGTAGAATGAAAAACACTATATTGGATCAAAAATCGTGTCAAGCAAATTCAGTTACACCATTGATCCATACACCCTTCACTTAGGTCACTTCACCCTCAAGCTAACTAACTTTAGTTCTAACTATTAACTAGAGTTAGTTAACACTAACCAGGCATATATAAGAAAACTCATAACTGAATCATAACAACCACTTCCATTTGATCAAAATCACTCCATAATTCATCACTTTCTCTCTGAATATTGCTCTGCATTCTTGAAGAAGATTCTTTTCATTTTGCTTCGAGCTAGCCTCTACCTTCATCTACACTCTCTATTCCTCCATTGATCATCATCATCATCATCACTTCAAAGCACCATTTCCATGGCTAAATTTAGTGGAAGCTTCAAGATTGCAGCAATGCAAGTCACCGCATATTGATAAGATTCTCACTGATCTTCATCAACAACCTTGCAATCATCATCATGTCATCTTCCTCGTCATCTAAGGCAAGAGTTCCATGGATCAAGTAACTTGAATCTTCAGGAATTCCACTCTGCACAATCTCTGTATCTTTGGGAATTCAGTGGAGATTCAAATGTATTGAGTGCTCATTTCATTCAATCAAGCATCAAGATCAAGCATCTAGGGCATTGGAACCTCCCCTCTGGTCTTTCTTCAACCTTTCGAATCACTGCATTTCCAGGTTCTCTCTGAAATTCAACTGGCACATTTACTATCTGTTTTGCTTGATTTGTGTGATTTAAAGCTTGATTGAAGTTATGCTCCCTCTAATTAGATGATAGGCCTCCTAAAGGCATAGATCCAGTTTTTAGGTTGGATTTTATTGTCTTTGATTTCCACTGATCTTGTAGGATTAAATAAACCTAAGGTTAGATTATGAATGTATGAAGCATGAGGAACATGATGATAACTTTACTTTTCATTTTCATGGAGTTTTTACCAAGCCCTAGCCTGAGTTTCACCGGAGAAGGTGGTCGGAGACTAGCTCCGGTCACCTGAATAGTAACCCTAATTTTTCTACAACTTTATGTCATGAATGTTGATCTATTTTAATCCAAGGTCTGTGAACACGCCAGCACATTAATGAGTATGTGCATCTCACATGCCTAGGGTTAGGGTATTTGAGTGTTATGGTGTGCACATTTCTAGCTTCATTCCATGAGTTTCTCATCTGGTCCAAAATAAGTCAAAAGTTGACTGAGTCCTCACCCCATCTTGCTACTTCCCAACGCATTTAGTCTAGACCCCTTGTGGCTATTCACACACCCCTCCAACTAAGCCCATCATCTTTTAACTGGAAATGTTTCTTTATGCACCCCTCTTTTGTTTCTATTCTTTCATTTTTCTCATTTTATTTCTTATTCAATTTTAATTTCTTAAAAATACCAAACATCCTCTAAAATTCTCAATAAATTATACCATCATCTTCAACATTTTTAGAAATTTTCCCTATTTTTTATTTTCATTTTCCATTTATTTTTAAGCCAGAATTAAATTTTTATTTATTTTCTTTTGGTTTATTCTCATTTTGGACATCTCTTTCTTCTCCAATTTTGTTCACCCAAACTAAAAATAGTCTTAGGTCCATTCATTTTTCCCTATCCAGAGGACACTTTGAAGATCCTAAAAAGGTTTTTTCCTCAATTTTTAGGTTATGTTTGGTACCATTTTGAACATTTCCTTTGAGCTTGATCATCCAAAACCCTAGTTCAACTTAAACATTCATTTGAGTGAGTTAAGATAGGAATTTTTGTGAGATTTTTTAGAGGTATTTTTTTCCCTGGTTTTTGACCTTGAGTATCCATTTTCATATTTTTATCAAGTCATTTGATATTATTTTGAGTGCCTTGAATTATAAGTCATATTTTTGTCCCTTTTCTCCACTTCTTCTCATTTCATTTTGGTAAGGCATTTATGCCATCCATTTGAGATCCTCAATTTAAGTTCCTAATATCCAATTAGGTGTCCTTATGTCACTTGTGTCCATTTTAGGTCCTTACCTTTGGAATTTCTTGGTCATTTGATCTTAATGTGTCATATATGTTCATGTATGCCTTATTTTTCATTCTACTATTTCATCTCATTTCTAAACAACTTTGTGGGTGGGATAGCCATGTTATATCATTGTTAGACATTATATAAGTGTCTCATATCCATTGTCATGCATTCATATCAAGTTGTAAGACCTTGTGATCTTTTAGTGTCATGTGATGTCATAAAACTTCAAAATCATACTTTTTGTTCTTTAACCCTAATGCCATTCACTCTAATTCATTTGTGACTAATTTTTTGAGTTTGAACTCTATATTAACATTTCATCAAGCCCATGGTTTTTGTATGGATAATTCAAGTTCCTTTGGCCATGTTTGACTTTTTTCCTTCTAAGTCTTTTTCTTCTTTTGGAATCATATGTTCAATGATTATTTCTCTTCTTACAATCTTATGTTTGAATCTCTCTCACTTGAATATTTTTCTTCCCACTTGTTTTAACACTTTAGGGCATTCCTATTTAGTGTTTACTTTTGGATTTTTCATTCACCTTTGACCTCATTCAAGGTTTTCATACTTAAACATGTGTATACTTCATTTAACTTCACTTTGACTCCTATTAGGGTTTAGTACCATTTAGTGCAAAGTTTGCCATTGTTTGGTTTTCTAACCTTAGATGCTTTTAGTAGGGTTTAGCTAATGACATTAGAAGCTTGTTATCCTATAGGATCCTTTAGATCTAGGACTTAGGCTTAGGAATCCTTTGTTGCATTTCCTTAGCTAGTTTGAGCTTTATTTGGGTTTTTGCCATGCTTTATATGTTCAATATGCTTTGTAAAGCTAACCTTTGTTTTCTAGGGAGGTTGAGGTAATTCTTGTTTATATAAGTTCTTCATCATCTCTTTATGCTTTCTAATTGTGTTTTCCTTAGCACTTTGTGCTTTGCTTGTGTAGGTTTTCCCCTTTCTAAGAAACAACTTAACTTCCTTAGGAAGTAAGTTGAGTTCTAATATTCTTTTCTTCCTTTCCTTTCTTCATTAGGAATAGAAAACCTCACAAACCATTAGGATACCCTCTTGTATACAACAAATAACTTAGGGTTGTGTCTTAGTCCCCTTAGTGTTTTTCCTTTCTCATTTGAGTCCTCTTCTCTCATCTTCAAACAAAAATCCAAAAGACACTTAATAAAGGATGGAAGTAGTCTCTTGTCTATAGCCTTATTCCATGGGACACTCATATTCATTCCATCTTGGAATAGTGTGAGCTTGTCTAGCATGATGCACAATTTTGATCATGATACTATCTTCACAACAAAAACATAAAAGACATTTCTTTAAAATCTACAAAAACATGTAACAAGTTCAACAAGCTAGTGAACTTAGACACTAATCCTTGGAAACAAGTCTTGAATAAATTCTCCTTACTTGGTGTGTTTGTTCTATTATTCCATATTGGAATAATGTGGTAGCAAGTACACATTCCATGGAAAAGAGTTTGGATTCACTTACTTGTGCCAAATTCATAGAAAACTCTTAAAAAGCAAACAATAAACAATAAACGTCTTTTCCTGCGGGAATTCTATTCTTATCTCATTCACTCTCAACGCGAACTTGCGACGACTTGTCTCATTTGCAAGACAGTAAATGCACTCGTTCAAGGAGATCCTGCAAAACCTGAGCATAGACATAAGCAGTTTCAGCTCATAAAAAATACAAACAAAGTTTCCGCCTTAGTTAGGCGAACTACGTCGACTTTGATCCTCATTTTCCCGATGAGGTACGTAGGCAGCGGGGTAGGGCCCGTTCGATCACGTTCTTTATTTTCCCAATATTTCCCTCTTTCTTTCCATTTTCTTTTCTAGTTACCTTTCTCATTCCAGTTCCTGTTAGCGGTTTTTGTTCAGCAGCAGTTTTATTCTCACCCTTTGAAATAGACAAATAAGCGTGGATCCCGTCGGGTACGGCAGACGGTCTGCGGTGCTAATATCTTCACAGTTCGTAACAGACTTTTGAACCTAGATCTTTGGTTCGCAAGGCCTCGTCCATTCCTTCTTCCTCAGGCTTGTGCAGCATTACCTTTCCCATTTATTCGGGATAAAAATGCCTGGATGGCGACTCTACCTTTTCCGCACCACTTTCGCGTTTGTACTAGGATGAAAATCACGGGAGCGACAGTCGGCCGTTCGAGATGAACTGTGATTGAATACCAAGAATAAACCTGAAATTTGCACTTTGTTGGAGAACCAAAAGAAATGGGAAATAAACCCAACCAAGGCGAACTACTGAAAACCCTGACGAGGCAACAAGTAACCAGAAAAATGTCTTTTAAAAGATGCCAGGAGACTACTGACTTGCCACGGCAATGGTGGACTTTGAAATTGTCTTTTGTATATCCTCGGGTCGGATGTACGGTGAACGCGTGCATAAGGGAGAATTTGCATCTTAACATGCGCTTACGATCCTCTGCACTATTTTGACAATATAAACCCACTGTCAAGATCTCGCCTTAATTGCGCTGGAACGAACCTAATTAGAATCTGCATCTTAACATGCGCTTACGATTCTAAAGCAAAATTTTGATGATTTCTACCATCAGGACTTCAAACCCAGGTCCATTGACATGGGACAAATCGATGAATAAGAGAAGTCCATTGACACTGGACGAACGCGAGAGGAGTCCGTTGACATTGGACAAACGCAAATTGAGCAAAAGAAGAGTTCGTTGACACTGGACAAATGCAAATTGAGCTAAAGAAGTTCGTTGTCACTGGACAAATGCAGATCTGAATAAGAATGGTCCGTTGACACTGGACGGACACGAAAGGAGTCTGTTGACACTGGACAAACGCGATCAACACAAGATTTATTGAGGCGAGTAACAACTCTGCGAGGGAGAATATTGTTGGTAACTCTATTGAGGATGAGAACATTCTGGCCAATGTTCTGCTGAGGAAAAGACATCAAGATATTCTTACAATACTTGATCTTTGTTGAGGAATGAGAACATCGTCTGCATTGTTGTGTTACACTAGAAAAAATAAATTGGCGACCTCTTCGGGGAATATTTCAATGATGGCTGACTTCCGATCATGAAACCCTGTGGGGAAATGACAATCTTCCAACTCGGCTGGGGACCCAAACTGTCAAGACCTGCCTGGGGATAGAATCTGACAATTATAACTCTATGGAGAGGTAAAGCATTCAGCTGCCTGCTGGGAATACTTTACTATGGAAAGATAACTCCGCTTGGGGATGAGAATGTTCCATTTGTTTTGAAAATCTGTTGAGGATACATGCCTGCTCTGACTCAGCTGAGGAATGCTTCTTCTTACTCTGCTGAAGATGCTAGACCTCACCCTGCTTTGTTGGAGATAAAACTGTAAAGTGTCATCCTGTTAGGGAGAAGTACTCTACTGGGGTAGTGTTGTCTAGAAACAGCTTCATATTGCCTGTAACCTGCAACAACATAATACACACACATGCCCTGGGAAATTATATGGCACGAATTAATCATCCCATGTCACCTGTCATTCAAAATGATTTTAGATGTTTTCCTTTCTCACATCATTCATAAAACCACCAAGCTTAAATGCAATGTTCTTTTATCAAAAATTCAGGACATTTTTGCAAACACAGTAATAAAATAAAAACAAGGACAAAACCTTTTGATTGAATATTCTTTTATTGATGAGCCTCTGAATAGGAGAAAATTTACATCAGGAATCAATAACCTGGAAAGAGGTAATCACCATAAAATTGATAAAAATAAACTATCCTAATGGCAATGTGCACGACATTCCAATGAGTTTCTTTTTTTCTATGACCAGTATGTCTTCAAGACTTTCCGTTCCTGCCTTTGCTTTCTGAAGAAGAAGACTAGACTGATTCCTACCATCCTGAGATTTCCAGATTAACTAAGACGATGATGTGGTACAGATTACCCAGATCGCATGCATTCACTTATTCCCTTATTTTGCATGGATCGCCCTTTCGGGTTTTCAATCCACCGGGATACCCTTTTTTGCCTGAGTTGTCCAATGTGGCTTTTCAACTCTGCGGGTGTACATTTTTTTTTATTTCCCTAACTTTTGCCCGAGCTTTTTATTCTGTTTTTAGCTCGCCGGGATGCCCCTTTTTTGCCTGGACTTTCATTTTGTTTTTGTGTCCATCGGGCCTTTTTATGCGAAGTATTTTTTAACTGAGTTTGAGTTAACAGGGGACTGGAAGTCTTCACCATCCATAGTAGTGAGCATCATGATAACGAGAAAACGTATCGATTATATTGCTAGATTTCATTGACGTTATATCGCATATTCACCGTTTTAACACTCGATTTCTCGAGTTTTTCTCACCATTTTGCAGGTACATCATTATATGGAGCTAAATCATAAAGTAAGAGCAAAAGGAACAAAAGAAACCATAAAAAGATGAAGAAATGAAGAAGCCTGCAAAACTGCATAATTTGTTGCACTCACGGTCGTCACCAAGGTGTCACGACCGTGACACCCTAAAAGAGGCCATCACGATCGTCACAACATTGTCACGACCGTGACACTTAAAACCACAGGACACGAGCGTGAAGACCTTGTCACGACCGTGACAAGGGTAAAAGTAGGTTATTTGACCAGACTTGGTCACAGGCTACGTGCATGTGAAGCTGCTACTTTCCAGATTGACCCTGCATGCCACGTTCCTAGAATTCCTCAACTTCTCCTACGAGGCCCATGCAACACACTCAGCCAAAAGCCCAAATTACTCTTCTATAAATAGCATTAGTTTTATGAAGAAAAGACAGAGCATTTTTTATTCGAATTTCTGCGGAAGCTCTGCCGAATTGTTTTACGACCCTGTTTCTATTTCTGCATTATTTTTCAGCTTTTCAATTTTATTGTATCCAAACCCAATCTATAACAATTTCCAACATCAGGAAATTGTTATAAAAATTACTTGTTTCTAAACCTTCAGATTTTGCATTATTTTCGATTTCCGCCAACTCCAAGCTTTCCGGTCTGTGGATGAAGGAGTCTGCTATAATATTTGTTAACCAGGTTTTTTATAATATTGCAATTTTAATATTTATAATGTTTATTTATTTTTCTGCCATGAGCATTTTATTATTTAATTTTCTGTCTCTGTCTGGTTCAACATCAATGAGTAGCTAATTATCTTAGGGCGGTATGTAGTTAAAACAAACTTAATCGGTAAAATTTAATCATAGGCTTAAAATAATTAGTAACTTAACATTCTGGCTGATACTTTTTAATTTAATTCGACCTTTTCGTTACGAGAGTAAGAAAAGAGTATTAGGTTAGGTCAAGACCACGAGAGTGTGAGATTTTAACCAGATAGCTAAAGTTAGGCATTTAAATTAAACACAGCGAGAGCGCTTTAAAATAAATTAGAATTACTTAGTTTCCAAAAATTATCTCTAAACACTTATGGGCTAGCGAGAGCAGGCATAGGGCTTTAGGGGTAAGATCTGAGATAAGACCACGAGAGTGTGAGTTGAGGGTATTTAAACTGGTAACTTCTACCGAATAGATTAAGTAAACACCTTATTAAGCCTAGGTTAGATTTACCCACCTAAGTTAGTATAATTACATACCGACCGCCTTAGTATCATTTTATTAAAACTTAAATTTAATTCCGCCTTTAATATCTTAAAATCAACAAAAAATCGTGACAACCATTCGCCTTAGCTAAACTAGAAGTTCATCTAGCACTAAGTAACCATAGAATCCCTAAGGATCGATAATCTTAAATATTACTTCGATAGGCTGTGCACTTGCAGTTAAGATACCGCTAGACACATAATTAGACACGTCTTTAGCCCATCAAGTTTTTGGCGCCGTTGCCGGGGATTCCTTAATTTAGTTACTAGTGCATTTAGGTAGCACTGTCTAGACTAAGGTATCAACTATTTAATTTAATTTAATCTCCGAGTGTATGCCAAGTACTCGCTCTAAAAGCAAAGACTTGCAACCTCTAATCCCTGAATCGGAACGCTTCTTACACGTAAGAAGACGTATATTCGATTACGAAAAAAGTTACAGTATTCCAGATCTTCAATTAGATCCGCCTAAACCAGTCGTAACATCAAAGGACGCAGAGATGGCTGAAGAACAGAATCATCCGCTCAAGTATTACGCCAGTCCTTCGCAAGCTGAACCGCATTCAAGCATTGCAGCACCGGCTATCAACCGAAATGATTTCGAACTAAAACCTTCGTTGATATCAGCCGTGCAACAAAATCAATTTGCCGGAAATCCTACCGAGGATCCGAATCTTCATCTTTCGATCTTTGTGCAATATGCAGATACCGTAAAAGCCAATGGAGTTACCCAAGAAGCTATTAGACTACGTTTATTTCCCTTTTCACTTTGAGACAGAGCGAGAGCTTGGCTTCAATCTCTGCCTTCGAACTCAGTAACTACGTGGGAGGAACTTAAGAGAGTTTTCTTGAATAGATATTTTCCACCTAGCAAGACAGCTATGCTGAGAGCTCAGATCAACGGATTTAAGCAAAGGGAAAGCGAATCATTATTCGAAGCTTGGGAACGCTATAAGGATCTGCTGAGACTTTGTCCACATCACGGATTAATAGAATGGATGGTCATCCATACCTTCTATAATGGACTCTTGTACAATACAAGAATGACAATTGACGCTGCCGCAGGCGGTGCATTGATGGACAAAGAATATAATGATGCTTATGCACTTATCGAAAGTATGGCTCAAAATCATTACCTTTGGGGAAGCGAGAGAGTCGCAACTGAGAAACCAACAAAAGGAGGTATGTACGAAGTGAGTAGTATGGACCAAGTCAATGCGAAGTTTGACCAACTAAGCCAAAAGATCGAAAACTTGGCCATAACACCAACAGCCACCGTGGCTGCAGTAACACCTAACTGTGAGTTATGTGGAGTCCCAGGACACGAAGTTTCTGATTGTCAACTATTGACAGGTACTCCCACTGATCAAGTGAATTATGCTCAAGGAAACCCATACTCAAACACATACAACCCAGGTTGGAAAAATCATCCGAACTTCTCCTATAAGAATAACAATGCTTTGTACGCACCAGGTCAAGCACCAGCTTATCAAAAGACTGCTCCCAATGTCCCTAGAAAATCGAACCTTGAGTTGATGATGGAGAACTTTATAGCTAACCAATCTCAAACAAACAAGGACTTCTTAAACCAAAACATTCACACTAGTGAGCAGATTAAACAATTAGTGAGCAAGGTAGATGCATTAGCTACACATAACAAAATGCTTGAAACTCAGATTTCACAAGTAGCTCAACAACAAGCACCTACTGCTGCACCAGCTGGAGTATTCCCTGGACAACCTCAACCTAATCCGAAAGGACATGCCAATGCCGTAATATTAAGAAGTGGCAAGGAACTTGACGGACCTACCGATCCAAGACTTGACAATCCAACCATGTCCCAAAAACCGGATAAACCGACTGAAGTGGTGAATGATCCAGAAGAAAAGGAAGATGACAATCAAGAGGTAGTGGAGAAAGAACAATCTTATGTGCCTCCACCACCCTATAAACCACCAATTCCGTACCCTCAAAGATTAACAAATTCCAAGACGATGGGTCAATTTAAGAAATTTGTTGAACTTCTGAAACAGTTGAATATTACTATTCCGTTTACAGAAGCAATTACCCAAATACCCTCGTATGCTAAGTTTTTAAAAGAAATCTTATCCAATAAGAAAAAGATGGAGGATAACGGAACAGTTACACTTACTGCCGAGTGTAGCGCCATAATTCAGAATAAAATGCCTCCTAAGCTAAAAGATCCAGGAAGTTTCTCTATACCCTGTGTAATAGGAAAATTCGTCATTGACAAAGCTCTATGCGATTTAGGAGCCAGTATCAGTGTTATGCCCTTAACGATTTGCAAAAGGCTAGACATGGGAGACCTAAGACCAACTAAAATGTCTGTTCAACTAGCCGATCGCTCTGTTAAATATCCTGTAGGCATACTAGAAAACGTCCCAGTACGTATAGGACAATTCTACATCCCTACTGATTTTATAATCATGGACATCTCTGAAGACTCCACTACACCTATCATACTAGGAAGACCATTCTTAGCTACCGCCGGAGCCATAATAGACGTAAAAAGAGGAAAGCTAACCTTTGAAGTAGGTGAAGAAAAAGTTGAATTTATTTTAACACAATTCTTACAATCACCAGCTATAGAGGATACATGCTATCTATTGGACGTAATTGACGAATGTGTAAGAGAAATGGAACTGAAAGAGACCACTTATTCTGAAATAATGAAAATTCAAATCCCTCCGATTTTCGAAGATGATAATTGGCGTAAACCATATCAGGATGATAGTCTAAGCGAAAGTTTAGCACTTACACCGGATCCCATGCCAAGTAAAGATAAACCTACATTAGGATTAAAAACTTTACCTCATAACCTAAGGTACGAATTCTTAGACGTTGAATGTAAAAGACCAGTTATAATAAATTCCAGTTTAGGAACTATAGAAACGAAGAAACTTTTAGATGTCTTGAAGAAATATCCAACTGCATTAGGATATAACATATCTGATCTCAAAGGAATATGTCCTTCAGTCTGTATGCATCGTATTCTGCTAGAAGAAGATTGCAGAACCTCCAGAGAATCTCAAAGAAGAATTAACCCAACCCTTAGCACTGTAGTAAAAGAAGAAGTTAAAAAATTACTAGATGCCGGAATAATATATCCAATCTCTGATAGTGAATGGGTTAGTCCAATACATGTAGTGCCAAAGAAAGGAGGTATCACTGTTGTGAAAAACGCTCAAGGTGAATCGATATCGCAAAGAGTAGTGACAGGATATAGAGTGTGCATAGATTATCGTAAACTAAACAAAGCCACTCGAAAAGATCATTTCCCACTACCTTTTATAGATCAAATGTTAGAACGATTAGCCAAGCATTCTTACTTCTGTTATCTTGACGGTTACTCAGGATTTTTCCAAATCCCTATCCATCCTGATGATCAAGAGAAGACTACATTCACATGCCCATATGGAACGTTCGCTTATAGACGAATGCCCTTTGGATTATGCAACGCTCCTGCAACCTTTCAAAGATGTATGATGTCAATCTTCGCAGATTTTATAGACAACATCATGGAAGTGTTCATGGACGACTTCTCTGTATGCGGGCAAAGTTTTGAAGGATGCTTATCAAACTTAGAAATGGTGTTAGAAAGATGTGTAAAAGTAAACCTTGTGCTTAACTGGGAGAAATGTCATTTTATGGTCAAAGAAGGAATCGTATTAGGTCACGTAATATCCGACAAGGGAATTGAAGTTGATAAAGCTAAGATTGAAGTCATAAAAGATCTTCAACCCCCTAAAACCGTTCGAGAAATACGAAGCTTTTTAGGACACGCCGGTTTTTACCGACGATTCATCAAAGATTTCTCGAAAATCACTAAACCTCTTACTGGTTTATTAATGAAAGACGTTGAGTTCATATTCAATGAAGATTGTCTTAAAGCATTCGAAACTCTAAAAACAGTCCTCATCACCGCACCAATCATGCAACCCCCTGACTGGAGATTACCTTTCGAAATCATGTGCGATGCGAGTGACTATGATGTAGGCGCAGTTCTAGGCCAGAGGAAGGAAAAGAAACTTCATGCGATTTACTATGCCAGTAGAACCTTAGATTCTGCCCAGATGAACTACGCCACTACCGAAAAAGAATTGTTAGCAGTTGTCTTTGCGCTTGACAAATTCCGTTCTTACCTGGTAGGAGCGAAAATAATCATTTACACAGACCATGCTGCTATCCGATATTTATTAACTAAGAAAGATGCTAAACCAAGACTCTTGAGATGGATTTTACTCTTACAAGAGTTTGATCTCGAAATAAAAGATAAGAAAGGTACTGAGAACGTCGTAGCGGACCATTTATCTAGAATAGAAGGTATTAAACCCGAACAAGTGCCGATTAACGATGATTTTCCGTATGAACAGCTGATAGCACAAATAGGAAGCGACCTAGCTCAGTTAGACATAAATGAATCAGAACCCGTGGAAACAATCCAGACAACTGTAGGACTGCCATGGTACGCTGACATTGTCAACTACCTAGCCGCAGGAGCTCTTCCACCTGATCTAACCTATCAGCAGAAAAAGAAATTCTTTCATAATCCAAAACATTACTATTGGGATGAACCATTATTGTTCAAAAGAGGACCCGATGGAATATTTCGTCGATGTATTCCCGAAGAAGAAATAGAAGATGTCATTGCTCAATGTCATTCATCTCCTTATGGTGGACATGCAAGCACTTCCAAAACTTGTGCAAACATCTTGCAAGCCAGTTTATTCTGGCCTAATCTATGGAAGGATGTCCACATCGCTGTTATAAATTGAGACCGGTGTCAACGCACTGGCAATATTTCAAGAAGAGATGAAATGCCTCAAAAAGGAATATTAGAAGTAGAAATCTTTGACGTCTAGGGAATAGATTTCATGGGAACATTCCCATCATCTTTCGGTAATAATTACATACTCGTAGCTGTTGATTATATTTCAAAATGGATTGAAGCCATAGCTTCTCCTACAAACGATACACGAGTAGTAATAAAGCTTTTCAAAAATATAATCTTTCCCAAATTTGGTGTGCCTAGACTCGTCATAAGTGACGGTGGCTCGCACTTCATTTCAAAAATCTTTGAAAATTACTATCTAAGTATGGAGTAAGACACCGTGTGGCTACACCATATCACCCACAAACAAGTGGACAAGTCGAAGTCTCAAACAGAGAAATTAAACAAATCTTAGAAAAGACTGTCGCCATATCTCAGAAAGATTGGTCATCTAAACTTAATGAAGCTTTATGGGCTTATAGGACCGCTTACAAGACACCCATAGGTACTACACCTTTCAAACTAGTTTATGGAAAATCTTGTCACCTCCCGGTAGAACTAGAACACAAAGCTTATTGGGCGATTAGAACTCTCAATATAAACTATAATGTTGCAGGAGAAAAGCGAATCCTAGACATTAACGAATTAGAAGAATTAAGGTTAGATGCTTATGAGAATGCTAAGATATATAAAGAAAGAACTAAGCGATGGCATGATAAACGCCTATCTAGGAAAGAATTTAGTGTGGGAGACGTTGTACTCCTCTTTAATTCAAGACTTAGGCTCTTTCCTGGAAAATCAAAATCTAGATGGTCAGGACCCTTTGAAATAACTAAAGTATTCCCGAGTGGAGCAATAGAAATTAAGGGTAGGAATAGTCAACCATTCATAGTAAACGGACAACGTTTAAAACATTATCATAAAGTTAAAAATAGAGATTATGCAAATAATCTAAGGCTTTTAGAGTTGTCCATTGATTCCCCTGATTAATCTAAACCTAAGCATTACGTCAGGCTTTTGACGATAAAAACAGCGCTTAGTGGGAGGCAACCCATTTACTCATTTAATTATTTAAACTATTTAAACTATTTCATATTGTTATTTATCGTTTTATTATTTATTTACTTGTTTTTTCATTTTATAGTTTTATTTCATATTACTAGTATTGCCTTTAAATTATGCATTTCATTTTCTTATTTTTATCCTAAATCACTTTTTACAGATTTTCTAAAAGTCTTTTCCACTTTCCTTCTCCCCCTGATTTGTTTCCTCCATATTTGCACTGACCATGGCTAACCAACCCATAAACCATATGGAAACCAAATTTAGAGGTAGGAACCAAAGAATGAAGTTTGAAGAGTTATCACAGAGGCAAATGGATTTGACCCTGTACCCGGATGATCAGACTATGGAAACCCTAGGTATACATGATAGCATCCTGTACTTGTTTAACCGACTTGGATGGGAGAATGCATTAATCCAACATAAGTTTGTGACTTACCGCGAGCTCACCCTTGAGTTCCTTAGCTCCTTAGTTTACCTACCCGAGCGCGGTTTTGGATTTAGGAAAGGATTTATCAGTTTCCGCCTGTTTGGAATAGAATATGACTTTAACCATAAAGAACTAGCTGATTTATTAGGATTCCCTAGTGGACCATTTGCTTTTACTACCACACAGGTAGAATTGATGGATATTGAGCTAGATTTCTTTTGGGGAACTTTAACCGGAAACTACCACCCTGAACCAAATAGCATGAATAATGATGAGATCCATAACCCTGCTCTCCGTTACTTCCATAAAATCCTTGCCCACACCTTCTTTGGAAAAGAAGAAAACATTACCGGAGTTTCTAAAGATGAGATATTTATTATGTCATGTTTCACTAATGGACAGCCTGTTAATGGTGTACCTTTCATGATGCAAACCTTCACCCATATCCAAGAAGAACCTGAATTACCTATATTAGTAGGAGGTCTTGTAACCATGATTGCTGATGCCATAGGACTTAGGTACCAACTGCACAGGTGCAACCGTTTAGGTACAATCCGTCCTATGAATCTTAACTTCTGCTTTAATAGACATATCATAAGGAATTTAGGACATCCACCTTTTGAGTACCTAATCCGGAATGAAGTAGTAACCCTGTTCACATTGCCAAACCATGTTAGAGTAAGTGTTCACAATAAGGATAACTGGCTTTATGAGTTAACCCCACCTGATTATCCATCTACTCCTGAAACACCTCAGTCTTACAAGATAAAAGATGATATAATGACCGATGTCGAAACTGACCCTGAGACACCTCCTGGTTACCATGACATTGACCACACTGAAGAAGTAAATGAAACCCCTGAAGTGAATCAAGGAGATTATGCTAACAACTTACAGAATATTATGAACACTCTTGAAGCTTACCAAACTGACATTAATTCATTTAAGGAAGACATTAAAAGCATGCGATTGGATATTATAGGTTTGACTGACATAACCTGCGAACAATTCTATCACTTGAACTCCGTAATCGAAGATTTGAAGAAACGCTTTTGAAAATGCTATAAGTGATTTAGTTTATTTTTCTCATTGTTTTCGTTTCTAGTTAGATTTATTTTTCGTAAACAATTTCGTACCGTATTTTCATTAATGTAATTTCATTTTCAATTAACTTATGCAATGCACTTCTAATTCCAAAATTTCTCCATTTTAATCAATTTATATATTTTTAGTTCTATGTACTGTTATGCTTGCATTTATTCCTATTATATAAAATCTCTCATGCCATGCAAGTTAGTAAAGTACTATGTTGAAATTAATTGTTATATGGTGTTTTAATATAATATTGAGTGAGAAGTGAAGAAAATAAATTATTATGAAGTATGTGAAATAATTGAGATAGTGTTTTCTGGAAATTATTCAACGAAGCAAGCCCTCACGGTCGTCACAACCCCCTAACGATCGTGACGTGCTAATTTAGCGTGTCACGACCGTCGCGCCCCTGTCACGACCGTGACAACCCTTATTACAGGATTCGTGAGAAACAGAACTGTTTCTCTTCGTGACCTCTTCTTCTTCTTCCTCCATAACTTCCAAAAACCACCCATTTTCTCCATAACTTCCGTAACCCCCCATTACCAACTTTAAACTCATTAACCCCCCGTTATCACCACACCTATCACATTCTCACCTTTCAATATTTATTCCGATTCATTATCTCTCTCATTTTATCATTTTTTCACAAAGCATCAAAAATCTTCATCTTTCACTCCACCTCTTGCATGCAATGGATACCGTTCAATTCAGAGAAGGTGATGCTGGAGAAACCCAGAGAGAACGATTTATCCGATTCCAGAACCGCGGTGTACAACCTACACGTTATATCGACACTGTCTGTTTGAGGGAACTCGGAATGCTTACCAGTGTCCAAAGCCTGCTTCAAAAAGTCGGTATGTGGGATCTTTGCAGTCAGCCTCAGCCCACATTCGAGCTTCTGACATTGGAGTTCCTTAGCTCATTCCAGTACACCACTCCTGCCAGTTCTCAGAGTCAGCTCACCGGTTTCGCAAAATTCAGATTGCATGGCCAGGAGTTTAACCTTTCGCAAAACAGGATAGCCGAGTTGCTAGGCTTCGATCACGGGACTGAAGCTCATCTCCGCGTGCCGGATAATTTTAGTGAAACCGCTTTCACCTTATGGCACGACATAACCAATACCCGTGCCTCAGCCTTCCAAAGCCTCAATGCTACACACATTCACAACCCGGCAATCCGCTATTTCCATCGAGTCATTTGCAACACCATATTCGCTCGAGAAAGCAACCATAAGCTCAACTCCAAGGAGCTTCTATTCTTGCACTGTGCTCTAAATGACGAGCCGATCATCGCTGCCCCGTTCATGCTTTATCACATCCAGGCTATTGCGCATAGAGGATCAACCCCATTTTTCATAGGCGGCATTGTCACCTCCCTCGCCATTCAGTTGGGGCTTGGTGACTTGGTCGTAAATCAGCCTTTCAGAGAAGCAGAATTCCTCACCAAGAGTTATTGCAGGTCCGCTCACCTGATTGCGCAGCGAGAGGATGGCAGGTATAGCCCTGTTGTCCATGGCACCATTTTCAACCACATCATTCTGCCGTCCCGCGACCGCATCGACCCATCCAGCCGAGCCAACTGGCTCTTTATTTTACCAGATGCTGCCGAACACGTCCCTATTCATGATGATCAGGCAGACCCTCCAGCGGATGAGATGCAGAACGCTATGGATGCAGCTGAGCCTGTCCAGGATATACCAGAGACATCTGCCCGACAGCCTCCTGCTCCGGAATTCACTCTTGAGGATGTCCTCCGTGCGATTCATCAGCAGAACCAGATGAACGCCGCACTGGAGCGAAGGCAGAAGGAGCAGTATGATTCTTTACTCGACACTATTGCAGCAAACCAGACATCTACTAATGAGAAGCTCGACGAAATTTTCAGCGAGCTAGAAGCCCTCCGCATTGACATCACTGCTGCCACCGGCACCGGTTCTGACCCTGAAGCGACTCCTTCCAGACGCCGCTCCCGCACCAGAAGCCGAGCCCGCGGTCCTCAGCAGCCATAGTTTGAGTTTGCTTATGTTTGTTTTTCGTTTTTGTCGTTTGTACTGTACTTTTACCGCATTTATATCACAACATTGAGGACAATGTCTGATATTGTGTGGGAGAGGTACCTTTCATTATCTCATTTTCCCTTTTTCGCACTTTTCCATTTCGTTGTATTTTCAATTCCGTTGTATTTCTTTTCGCAAGTTAATGAAGCGAGCAAATCTTTATGCTATTTTCTTTAGTTTCGAATTTTCCCCGTTTATTTAGCCATACCAGAAAAAATCTTTAATTATTCGCATTACCCAACTTACCTACGGAATCGTAATTAGGAAGCCGAGAACGATTAAATAAGACCAATACAATCTTGACACCTTTGACTTCCCACTTAAGCGATTCCATTCCGATTACCATTACGAGTACACTTTAAGTTTCAGTTCAAAAGTAACCCCTAGTAGTTTATACTAGCAGTCAGCACCGTCTGAACACAAACCACGTGGGGAGCCGATGAATATAAGCGTTTGATGCCTAATCAACAATGATCCTTCGTATCTCGATGCAAGATGAAAAGAAATTGCATCAAAGTACACGGTCGCATACAAGAAACGAGAAATATGAGAAGGAGTCCATTGCGGGTTGGTTCAGAGGTACTGGTTCTGAACTCGGTAGGGCGTGCTACGGCTCGATCCCCCACAACCTCCAAATCGGATAAAATATGTAGGGTTACCGCACTCGTGTACCAGACCCCGTGCTTAAAAAGGATCAAAGTCGCTAACCGGCTACTCCACTACGTGCGTGCTAAGGCAAAGGGCTTAATGTGATTGCGCTAGAATGAAACCGGGCGAAATAAGAACGAAAAACTCTAGGTGAAATCGTAAAGTAATTACCGATCGTTTCGTTTAACGGGAAGTCGACGACATAGCTTGTTGCTTGCGTCATTAGTGTATCGGTAATGTAATATCAAAGTACCGGTCTATCCGACAAAACGATCCCTCGTACGGTTTGTTATGAGTATGCGTAAATAAAAGTTTGTCCGCCGATTTTCAACCGACTATTTGCTTGAGGACAAGCAAAGGTTTAAGTTTGGGGAAGTTTGATAACGAGAAAACGTATCGATTATATTGCTAGATTTCATTGACGTTTTATCGCATATTCACCGTTTTAACACTCGATTTCTCGAGTTTTTCTCACCATTTTACAGGTACATCATTATATGGAGCTAAATCATAAAGTAAGAGCAAAAGGAACAAAAGAAACCATAAAAAGATGAAGAAATGAAGAAGCCTGCAAAACTGCATAATTTGTTGCACTCACGGTCGTCACCAAGGTGTCACGACCGTGACACCCTAAAAGAGGCCATCACGATCGTCACAACATTGTCACGACCGTGACACTTAAAACCACAGGACACGAGCGTGAAGACCTTGTCACGACCGTGACAAGGGTAAAAGTAGGTTATTTGACCAGACTTGGTCACAGGCTACGTGCATGTGAAGCTGCTACTTTCCAGATTGACCCTGCATGCCACGTTCCTAGAATTCCTCAACTTCTCCTACGAGGCCCATGCAACACACTCAGCCAAAAGCCCAAATTACTCTTCTATAAATAGCATTAGTTTTATGAAGAAAAGACAGAGCATTTTTTATTCGAATTTCTGCGGAAGCTCTGCCGAATTGTTTTACGACCCTGTTTCTATTTCTGCATTATTTTTCAGCTTTTCAATTTTATTGTATCCAAACCCAATCTATAACAATTTCCAACATCAGGAAATTGTTATAAAAATTACTTGTTTCTAAACCTTCAGATTTTGCATTATTTTCGATTTCCGCCAACTCCAAGCTTTCCGGTCTGTGGAAGAAGGAGTCTGCTATAATATTTGTTAACCAGGTTTTTTATAATATTGCAATTTTAATATTTATAATGTTTATTTATTTTTCTGCCATGAGCATTTTATTATTTAATTTTCTGTCTCTGTCTGGTTCAACATCAATGAGTAGCTAATTATCTTAGGGCGGTATGTAGTTAAAACAAACTTAATCGGTAAAATTTAATCATAGGCTTAAAATAATTAGTAACTTAACATTCTGGATGATACTTTTTAATTTAATTCGACCTTTTCGTTACGAGAGTAAGAAAAGAGTATTAGGTTAGGTCAAGACCACGAGAGTGTGAGATTTTAACCAGATAGCTAAAGTTAGGCATTTAAATTAAACACAGCGAGAGCGCTTTAAAATAAATTAGAATTACTTAGTTTCCAAAAATTATCTCTAAACACTTATGGGCTAGCGAGAGCAGGCATAGGGCTTTAGGGGTAAGATCTGAGATAAGACCACGAGAGTGTGAGTTGAGGGTATTTAAACTGGTAACTTCTACCGAATAGATTAAGTAAACACCTTATTAAGCCTAGGTTAGATTTACCCACCTAAGTTAGTATAATTACATACCGACCGCCTTAGTATCATTTTATTAAAACTTAAATTTAATTCTGCCTTTAATATCTTAAAATCAACAAAAAAAAATCGTGACAACCATTCGCCTTAGCTAAACTAGAAGTTCATCTAGCACTAAGTAACCATAGAATTCCTGTGGATCGATAATCTTAAATATTACTTCGATAGGCTGTGCACTTGCAGTTAAGATACCGCTAGACACATAATTAGACACGTCTTTAGCCCATCACATAAGTGCTCCACCAAAGAAAACTTTCTTTACTATGAACGGGCTTTCATAATTCGGAGTCCACTTTCCCCTGTGATCTGAACCTGGAGGAATAACTCTTTTGAGTACAAGCTCACTAACTTGATACTCCTTAGTGTGTACTCGCTGATCGAACGCCCGCTTCATTCTCCTCTAATAAAGCTGACCATGACATACAACTGCTAATCTCTTTTCCTCAATTAAGCATAATTGGTTGTATCGGGCACGCACCCATTCATCCTCTTCAAGCTTGACATCCATCAACACACGCAAAGAAGGAATTTCCACTTCAACAGGTAAGACTGCCTCCATGCCATATACCTAGGAAAAGGGAGTTTTCCGGTAGACGTCCTGACTGACGTACGGTACCCATGCAGGGTGAACGGTAACGTCTCATGCCAATCTTTATAGGTGACAACCATTTTCTGCACAATCTTCTTGATATTCTTGTTTGCTGACCACGCCATTCATCTTTGGCCGGTAGGAGAAGAATTGTGACGTTGGATTTTGAAGTCCCGACATAGTTCTGCCATCATTTTGTTGTTTAGATTGGAACCATTATCAGTAATGATTCGCTCGAGAACTCCATATCTGTAAATAATATCTTTCTTCAAAAATCTGGCCACCACCTGTTTGGTGACATTGGCATAGAATGCTGCTTCAACCCACTTGGTGAAGTAATCGATTGCGACCAATATGAAATGATGGTCGTTAGAAGCTGTAGGCTCTATTTTTCCTATCATGACAATGCCCCACATGGAAAAGGGCCAAGGATATGACATGATGTTGAGTGGGCTTAGAGGAACATGCACTTTGTCTGCATAGATCTAGCATTTATGACATTTGCGGGCGTATGAACAACAGTCTGCATCCATTGTTAACCAGTAACACCCCGATCTCAATAACTTCTTAGCCATTGCATGTCCTCCTGCATAAGTACTGAAAGATCCCTCATGGACTTCCTGCATTAACAGGTTTGCCCCGTGTATGTCTATGCATCTGAGCAAAACCATGTCAAAGTTTCTCCTGTACAGGACACCGTCAACATTTAAGAAGAAACTAGCAGCAAGTCGCCTTAAGGTATTCTTGTCATTGGAAGATTCCTCAGCTGGATATTCTTTGCTTTCCAGGAAATGCTTAATATTATAATACCAAGGCTTTTCATCAGACACAACGTCTATAGAGAACACATAAGCAAGTATATCGAGCCTGGAGATGTCAATTTTGGGGGCATAATTCCAACACATCACTTTGATAGACGAAGAGAGCGTAGACAATGCATCGGCAAATTGATTTTCATCGCGTGGTATATATTGAAGCTTTACTATTGTGAAGAACGTCAAGAGTCTTCTGGCATAATTCCTGTAAGGAATTAAGTGTTCTTAGTGCGTATACCACTTACCGGTAATTTGATTAATCACGAGGGTGGAGTCTCCGAATATATCGAGGGTCTTAATCTTGAGATTAATAGCCTCCTTTATTCCCATAATGCACGCCTCGGATTCCACTTCATTGTTGGTGCAGCCAAAAGTAATTCTGGCAGCGAAGGGAAAATGAACACCTTCAGGAGTAATTAGAATAGCACCAACTCCGCGTCCATTGATATTGACAGCCCCATCAAACATCAACTTCCATTTGGACTCAGGGTCTGGCCCCTCCTCCGAAAGTGGTTCCTCACAATCTTTTGCTTTGAGGTACATGATGTCCTCATCGGGGAAGTCAAACCTAATTGGATGATAATCATCTTCAAGGGTTTGTTGTGCAAGATAGTCTGAAAGCACGCTTCCTTTGATGGCTTTCTGGGAAGTGTATTGAGAGTCGTACTTTGTCAGCACCATCTGCCATCTTGCAACCCTTCCAGTTAACGTTGGTTTCTCAAAAATGTACTTGACAAGATCCATTTTTGAAATTAATAGGGTAGTGTGAGTCAACATGTACTGTCTCAGTCGGCGAGCAGCCCATGCAGAAGCGCAACAAGTTTTTGCGAGTAGTGAATAACGGGATTCACAGTCGGTAAAATTTTTGCTAAGGTAGTATATTGCATGCTTTTTTCGACCAGACTCGTCATGTTAGCCTAGAACACACCCCATTAACCCTTCTAGCACAGTCAAGTACATGATGAGTGGCCTCCCCGGAACTGGATGCATTAGGATTGGAGGTTCCTGCAAGTATTATTTAATATTTTCAAAAGCTCTTTGACAGTCTTTGTTCCACCTGACCTCTTGTTCTTTTCTTAGCAGTTTGAATATTGGTTCACAAGTGGCTGTGAGGTGAGATATGAACCGAGCAATGTAGTTCAATCTACCCAGGAAGCCGCACACTTCTTTTTCTGTATACGGTGCAGGCATATCTTGTATTGCTTTGACTTTTGCAGGATCTACCTCAATCCCTATTTGATTGACAATGAAACCCAGCAATTTTCCAGAATGCACCCCAAAGGTGCACTTGTTAGGATTTAACCTCTGACGATACTTTCTCAATCGTTCAAACAATTTCTTGAGGTTAACCAAATGCACTTCTTTATCTCGGGACTTGGCGATCATGTCATCCACATAACATTCAATCTCTTTGTGGATTATATCTTGAAACAGAGTCATCATTGCCCGCTGATAGGTTGCCCTGGCGTTCTTCAGACCAAAAGCCATGATCTTGTAGCAAAACGTACCCCATGGGGTAATGAACGTTGTCTTCTCCATGTCTTCTGGTGCCATCTTAATCTGGTTATAACCAGAGAAACCATCCATGAAGGAGAATACCGAGAATTGAGTCGTATTATC
Organism: Lathyrus aphaca; assembly: GCA_963966055.1. Taxonomy (NCBI): domain Eukaryota; kingdom Viridiplantae; phylum Streptophyta; class Magnoliopsida; order Fabales; family Fabaceae; genus Lathyrus; species Lathyrus aphaca. The sequence goes on from OZ014523.1 coordinate 173,177,160, forward strand.
AACCAATACATTAATGTGAGGTAATGGGAAATCATTTTTTGGGCTTGCTCTATTCAAGTCCCGGTAATCAATGCACATCCGGACCTTGTCGTCCTTCTTCAGTAATGGAACAATATTAGCTACCTATGGTGGATAACTAGTTACGGCAAGGAAACTGACGTCCAAATGCTTCTGAACCTCTTCTTTAATCTTCAATGCCATGTCAAGACGGGTTCTTCTAATCTTTTTCTTAACAGGAGGGCAGACATCCCTTAATGGCAGCTTATGCACAACAATGTTGGTATCCAGACCTGACATATCTTGATATGACAAAGAAAATATATCCACATACTCTCAAAGCATGCCAATTAAATCTTCTTTTACTTCGGCCTGCAGACTGACCCCAATCTTAATTTCCTTCTTTGTGTCTTCTGTTCCGATGTTGATGATCTAAATTTCCTCCTGGTGAGGTTGAATCACTCTTTCCTCTTGTCTCAATAACCTGGCCAATTCTTCAGGTAGTTCACACTCTTCTTCAAACCCCTTCATCAGCTTGGTAGATCAGATTATCAAAATCATACTCGGTCATAGCAGAAGAGTTATCAAAGAAATCTGAATGATTGGTTTTGCACAAGTGATGTGCTTGTTTCAGAATCTACTCTTTATGAAAACAACAAGACAAAACAAAATAAAAACATTGCCATTGTTTTTTTTTTTTGTGAAAAATTTAAAAAGAAATAAAGGGAACACAATTTGAATGAAAAATGTCCTTTATTCATGATAAACTTAATCGCATAAAATGTAGGGTGGCCCTACAATGAAAATTACTCTGGCTGGCAAGTAACTTGGATGAAATTCTCTACAAACTAGTTCTAAATCTCTTCCCCGGTAACACATGGGCGCACCCAGTTGTCCAGATCACAATCATTGTCGACATCTTCATCCACAGCACACGCCTAGTTAGGATCAATCATTCCAACACTAGTGAATCCCCTTGTATGTTTACCTTAAGACCCTCCAACTTGCTCTGGTTGATGGCCAATGCCAAATTTGTCATCTTTCTTCTCAACCTCCAACAGTTTGCCTCAGCCCTGGGCATGTCCCGACTGCACTACCTCTTTAGCCTGCTTATAAGAAGATATGGAAGTCCACGTCCTCTCATTGCTCTTGATGGTGGAAGTAGGAGTTATTGTGCTAACATTCACATCTTCGAAGGCTTGGTATAACATCTCGTGAATATCACCATCCATCTCAACATATTTAAACATGTACAAGTGGCTAACAAAAATTTCCTCCTCCCCACACACGGTGACCACTTGACCATCCACCACATACTTCAGTTTTTGGTGAAGAGTAGACGTCACAGCACCGGCAGAATGAATCCAAGGGCGACCCAGCAGACAATTGTATGTTGGTTGTATGTCCATGACATAAAAATTACTTTTGAACACTTGTGACCCTATTTTCACCGGTAGCTCCACTTCTCCTAAGACCGATCTCTTGGAAAATCTGCCTACGAGAATTCTAGACCAGTCCCATTGTGGGGATGATAACTTTCTGCTCGTAAATCGGATTTAAGCGATTTTTGAAGTTCTGGAACCTACACGAAATTCTCTTCATTTTGGAATAGGATTTTGTGTTTGGGAGGTCTGTATTGTAAGAGAAATATGTGGTTGAAGATGAGCGACTATTGCTGATAATTTGGAAAGATAAAGACAAGTGTGAAATATTATTAGGAATAAAATGTTGGTATTTTTGAAGAATGTAAATGTGTTGGAGAATGCATTGATATGCAATTTACGTTGAATAAGAATGAGTAAAGTGACGATGTTATGTGATGGTGGAGTTGAGAGAAAAGATGAATACTCGAGTAACGTTGTTACAAATTTTAACTTGGATAAAATTTGTAATTGGAACGAACCGAATTGGATTGTACTCGATGTTGTAGTGATTCATGTGTTGGAAAATATTTAAGGTTGTGTTATGCTATGAGCATGTATGAGAGATTGTGGAATGGATTTTTGGACGTTATGATATAATTATTGAAGTTGGAGATAAGGAAAATAAGAAGGCCTTGGTAAGGCCTAGAGAGTTGGTAGAGCATTATGCTTACTGACTTGGGGCACGAGTTGAAGTACACTATTGCGTTGGCTAATGATGATTTATGCAACAGTTATGGTTTTCGGATATCTATCAACAAATTTAGGAACTGATCACCCTTAATCTATTGTTCATAGTAGATGGAATCATAATTGATGGATAAATGTATCATGCCGACTGGAATAGTATGCATGTTAGATTGGTTGAAGTTAAGTCGAGCGCTTGAGTATTGTTTGTTTTGTTGATGTGAATTCGTATGTAAGAATGTTAGTCGGATTTAAGGATGATAGTATGAAGTTGCGTTTGAATTGAATAGTAATATGGAAACTCATAGTTGAACTCTAGATAATTGGATTGTTTCTTTGGTGATGAATTAAGTGGCACGAGACTGGAAGTTTTTTTTGAGATGATTAGAGGGGAAAGTAGATAGAGATGTAAGACCGTGATTTAACAAGAATGTCAGATAAAGTTGAGTTGCAAGTATTAGAAGAGTGAATTGTAAGTTTGTTTATTAAAGTACAAGTTTTGGTTGGAACAAGAAGAGTTTTTTAGTTGTGTTGTTTCGGATAAGAATTTATGAAGGGTTGTGTCGGTATGAGTAAGAATCAAGGATTCGGTATTTTGAATTTGTTAGAAGTGAAGGATATGAGTTATCTTCTAGAAATTGTTGGACCAGGTACCCTATGTTGTTACTGTGATGTTGCGCAATTAAGATGATTTTCGAAGGATGCGTTGTTAAAAGATGGTATGGTTGTAATTGTGTCAAGGATAATTAGAAATTTACAAGAAGTATAGGTATGTATTGTCCAAGATTTGGAAGTGATCACGGTTGTAATGGTATTGGACGTTCAAATTTGTTGACTTTTGGACCCAAGTTGGAAGTATTCGGTAACTACAAGAGTTAGAATACCTATGGGAATGAAATGCCCAAGGAGTTAAGTCCAAGTCTTTTACTATATCGATTTTGGTGATTGTGAGTTGGAGGTTGAAATTAGTGGAGCTACTACCTTGCAGGTAATTAGAGTGTGCATCGAACGCGGGGCGTAGCGCGGTTGCTCATATGTGAGCAACAACGATGTTGAAGTTGGTTGTATTAATGTCATATTGGAGTTGTATGTTCCTATGTTGTGGTGTTATAATGTTTAATCATTGAATTCTTGAGTTGGATACTATCTTGTGTTGCGATGCTAGTTGTCAAGTGTATCACTTGTGTAGTATTTGCATTGTTGTTGTCGTTGATGTTATGAGTTATGGTTTGCATTATAGGTGGAGTTGCCTTTCTGAGTCGAGAGTTGATTAGTCGGAAGGATTAAGTAGTTGAAATAGTTGAATCGAATAAATTTTCGAGGATGAAATTTCTTTAAGTGGGGGAGAGTTGTAACACCCCAAATTCGATTATGAGTAATTGTTGCTTATTTGAGGATATATGATGATTTTGACAATAGGTGGTTACGTGGTCCGATGCATTGTGGTGAAATTATTTTAATAATATTAATAATAAGAATAATCATGTAGTATTATTCGAATTATTGATTATTATTTAAAATAATAGAAGTGGATGTATGGAGGTTATATTGGTCATTTGGGAATATAAGTGTATTTTTATATAATAAGGATAAATAGTGTATTATTATGCTATTTTGTTATTATTATTAAAAATATTTTAAAGAAAAGGGTATAGTGGTCTTTATGTGAAAAGTGTGAGGTTAATTTGGGAATAACATAAACTGGGATAGTTTTTATCAAAAATGATTACACTATCAAAATGCTCATTTTATCGTGTTTGGTGAAGAGCTCTAAAGAAAAGGAAGGAGGGAAAACTCAGAGTCAGAGAACGGTGACGAACCTTGGAGAAGAGTGTCGATCTACGTAATTCTCTAAGGTATGGGGATTTTTCATAATCTATTATAATTTTATAGGAATTGGTTTATGAATGGATTAAGTTTGATATGATTTTGGTGATTGTTAGGTTTGATGACATAGATTGAGTTATACGGGTATGAATTGGTGAATTAGGATTGATAAGATGATTTAGAATAGTGTGTTTGATGTTTAATTGATGCATTGTTGTTGTATGTGATTACTTATTGATTGGTAAGAAGTTTTGGGTTGCATTGGGATGAATTCGTATGAAAAATTGGGGTATTTTGGTGTAGAATTCGTAAAAACAACAGAAAACTACTTATGTAAGGTGTTAACCGGTTAACTGTAGGTGTTAACCAGTTAACCAGTGAAAAATATGCGTTTTGGGCGAAAAAATGAGGCTTTAACCGGATAACTCTATGGGTTAACCGGTTAACACTGTAACAGTGGCACTTTTAGTTTTGAAAAATTCATAACTTTTGATCCGTAACTCCGATTTAGGTCTTGTTTGAAGCGTCAGAAAGCTAACGAGACGAACTTTAATTTGATGAAATAAAATGAGTGAAGTGAGACATTTTTCAATGATGAATATTTAGAAAAATTTGAATTGTTTTTATGATTATAAATAGGATTCTATTGTAAGTTGACGATTTGTTAATGTTGATGTTGATGAGCGAAGCTGTTTTATTATCCTGTTGATCAAAGGAGTTGTTTTGTTGTATTATTGATAAAGAAGTATTCTCAATGTGTTGTCTTGATGAAAGACATGATTATTTGATGATTGAAAATGAACTTTATTTTGATGAATGAAAATGAGAAAAATGAAATAATTTTCTGAACTGAGTTTTTAGAAAAACGATTAGAATTACCTTATATTTTTACCGGGGTTGAAGTTGTTATTGAGAGGAGGTTTTTGATGTGTTATTATGATGAAATTATATGATTATTTGATGTTTGAACTGCTGGATATGAAATGAATGATGCGCATTTGATTTCTCGATGAATTTTTACGATGTAACGCATCATTGCATTTCATGACATTCTCGATGGGGCTTCGGCCTATTTGGTAGCTTCAATACTATTGTGTGGATTAAAGTGATTCCGTGTTTATGGTGTGCTCCATGGTGGAGGATTGATGGTCATGTATCCATCTCACAATGAAATTGGTACCACATGCATATTGTGCATTTCATGATGGTTGAATTCGCATTTTCTTTGGAATGTGTTTATGATGGTGTTTGTTGCTGAATTTTGTTGTTGATGTTGTTATGATATTGTTTATGCTTGATTTATTTATATTCCATATCCTTGTATTTTTATAATGAATTATGATTACTCACCCTGCCTGCTTGGAAATGTTGTCTCTTTTGTGGGTAACTTGCAGATATCCGAGATGAGTTCGAGGTACGCGAAGTCTTAGCTGGAGGTTGTATAGCTTAAGTCTAGAGTGTCTGGTGTCTTTCTCTGATAGATGTAACATTGGGGGAAATAAAACACTTATATGATTGAATTTTTGTTTGTTATGATGAGTTTTATGAGTTGTTAAATGTTGAATTGAGATAAGAAGAAAATATTTTTGAATATATAATTCCGCTGCGATAGTTTTGATTTTTTTTTAGAAAAGAATATTTTTTTTAATATAATATTTTGGATTTATGTTTTATGAAGAAATGTGACACCTTCTATGAATTACTGATAATATTTTACATAAATTGTTTGTGGGGTAGAAGGGTGTTACAGGGGTCGTCATCATTGCTCCTCGGAGGCGAGTAGTCCTCGTTCCTGGAGCTCTGATCGCGTCGAGGAGATGTCCCCGGTTGGTCGTTCGACCATTTGGGGCACGCTCGGGACTTGTTTTTCTTCGGCTCAGGGGATCGTCATCCTCGCCGAGGAGAGGAGAGTCCTCACTTCTTGGTGGACTCTGGTTGGCGTCTCTCGGGCTGAGGTCTGCGACCGTATCGAGGAGAACTGACTCGGCGCTCTGTCTCTAGTGTCATGATTCCCTCCTACTATTGGAAAAGCATGAGGTTCATCTGGTTGAGCGCTTTCACCATAGCCATGAGCGTGGCATCTCCCTCGACCGGTACTAGGATGGGTTGAAAGGGAGCCGCGAGCTGAGGTTGGAGAACTCCGTTGTCCTCGGGTTTAGGTGAAGGTGTGGCAAGTTGTCTGTCTCTTACGTCGGACTCGTGAACGACATGTTGATCATCGTCGTCAGCCGTGGTGTAGTCAACGAGACCAAGGGCACGGTTGTCGTCGTGTTCGCTGGTCATGTTGGATGGTTGATGAGATGGAGTTTTGGTTTTCTCTTTCAAAAGACAATGAGAACTCAGATTCCTACAGACGACGCCACTAATCTGACCTGGTCAGAAGGAACCTTCTGGTGATGAGCAGCTCTGATGGAGAATTGTAGGGTGTACCTGCAAGACACTCCGATGTCAAAATGAGAAGGTGCAAGTACATAAAGTTATAAGAGAATAGAATTCATAATACCTGACCCTCTGGTGGAAGAGGGTATTTATAATGTGCCCCAAGTGTTGGGTTAACATTCTCTCATGAGCTGGATTAGCTAGGTCCAACGGAGAGCTGCCAAGGACTGCATAGGAGTAGGTAAGACCTAGTGTTCGCTGTGATTTCTGACGAACAACCTCTGGTTAACCAATCTTTTACAGGACTGGGTTACTTTCAGGACCAACCAAACAAGTCCTAGGACACATGTGCAATTTTGTTGTCAGATCACTCTTAGTGTTTGATAATTGTTTGTGGTTTGTTTTGTCAATGATATTAAAATCTTGAATGTTTAAATATAAAAGTAAAGTAAACTAAAAGTTGAACAAAAGTAAAGAAAAAAAATGGCAAAATGACTACAAATTTTACAGAAAATTAAAGAAACTGGGAATAAAAGGAATTGGACGAAAAAGACTTGTAATTTAAATAACTTGAATAAAATTAGTGTTCAACACATACATTTCTCCACATATCAAACTCATTTCTCTCACACTGGGTACTTAGAGTATTTTTACAGGATTATTGTATATATTTTTCACACACATGATTCTACAACAACTACCCTATTTATATACAAATAAAATAACTGCCTAAAACAGAAAAATCCTAACTATTTGACACTTGTCCAACTACATGCATTCTTCTTTTCCTGAAGCTTCCACGCGTCCAACTGCCAAATGTTGTAACTTTTGAATTTGAATTCTTCCTCTTTGTGACGAAACGCTGCATCTCTTTGTTTTGTCGAATTGTCAAAGAGAACAAAAACTCTTCAAACTTTATAGGATAATGCCTTTGTCGAAATCTCTTCCAACCTATCTCCTGTCGAACTGTTGAAAAGCACACCAATTCTTAAAATTCTGTCAAATGCTGAATTGTAATGAAAAGTTCTTCAACTTTGTCTGCTGAAACATTCCTCACATTCCTGTCGAAGTATTTGAACATCTGGTCTTGTCGAAAACATCAAAACTTCTTCTGAATATCTTTATTTTCTTTCTCCTTCATCTGGTGACCATCTCCTTAGTAAAAACATGATTTTTACGTCTTAACTCATGATGTCGAAATTATGTGCCTACAAATTTCCCCCCAGCAAAGATGTTTCGACTAACTCTGGAGAAATCATCCTTTGTTGTCGAAATTATTTTGACACCATGTCAGCTTCATTAATTGTGACGTGACTTCGTTAGGTCCCAAGAAAATCCATGATTACACTTTTTCTGAAAACGTCTCATCTATCCCACGTTTTAGACACGATCTTCCATAACCCTACAAACTAGCTAATCATGGGTTTTCTCCAACTATCAACTTTTTGATCATCACCGTTGATTAACATGACACGTACCCCATGATCACCATAAAAACTGAAACGTTTTTTCTTCTTCTTCTTTTTACTTCATCACTTTTCTTCCTATAAATACCTTTTTTTACCCATCTTCTCACTTTTTTACGCTCTTGAACATCCTCTTCTTTATCAAACCAATATTTTAATTCCATTACTTCCTCTGCAACTTTTGCTCAAACTTCTCTCAACAATGGTTCCTCCAAAGAACATTGCTGACCAAGGTGATGAGAAAGCAAAAAGAACAACTGATCTTCCTCCTGCACACGCTACCTGGGCCAGTGCAGATAAACCAACAACAATATATTCCAGAGCCCCCTAATGAGAGAGAAAAAGCTAGCATCTATCGATCTCAGGTACTTATCCCTGTTTTAATCTCTGGAGTTTGCCAAGCATTGTTAGGCCCACTCTCTGATCCTAACGCTGATCAGGACCGTTTAAAAGAATTTTATCCTTCTTACTCTGCTTCAAAACCCATAGGTGCGGGTACAAAACCTCAACCTACGGAGACAACCTCCAAAAATCCTGAAAGCTCTTCAGCTTCGACAGACCTAGATTTATCATATCTAAATCAAAATAGGATCTTTAGGAGCCCTCCATTGACAAAAGACCCCAAGGATTACTTAGCTTGGTTAAATAGAGTCGAAGGGGCTAAGGGGAAGTTCTGGAAGAAAATAGGCATTTATGACCTAATCCAATTGTCGAAAGATGGACCATGTTATTGCCAAAACATGTTGTTGGCTTCCCTATATTTTTGGGACGGTACTTACAACAATTTTCACCTCCCTTGTGGGATGGTCACCCCAACCCTTTTTGATCTAGCAGCCATCACAGGTCTTAGTCCCATAGGTGAAATCTTCAACCCTGAGTATTTAAATAAAGACCCTATAGGCTTCAACACCAAACATGCTGGTTACTCCCTATTCATTGCGCACCACCATGGTGAAGACACTGAAGAGGTCTCTGATAAGGAACATGTGGCTTTCCTAACTTTGTGGCTAGCAAAATTCGTCTTCTGCACTAGATCTCTTCAAGTTGCCAAGAGTTACATCACCATTGCTAACCAACTTCATGCCGGAGTTAATCTTTGTCTAAGTGAAATGATTCTGGCGAATCTTTATGAATCCCTTAGTGAAAGTGTAAACGCCCTGAAGACTAGCAAAGAAAAAGGAAATATCAGCCTGACAGGTCCTTTTTGGCTTCTACAACTGTGGCTGAATGCTACTTTTGAAACCTGCATTCCCATCAAGAACAAAATAGACGAAGAAGAGGTAAAGGACAGGTGTGTCGAATGGCCTAAGCTGGTCAAACTGACTCCAACTGATGAAGGGATAAGCCTTCGACAAGCCTTTACCGGCTATGTGATGATGTTCGCCAAACGCTACAAATTTACACCATCCATGGCACCTTTCGCCAACAGGACTATAGGTCCTAAATGGTTCATCAGACAACTTCCTTTAGAACATCAGAAAGAAGAGGATTCATACATATCTATCTGGGCATCATTCCTCACGCCAAGGAATTTCTTTTCTCACCATAGCATGAATAACACAAAGCTTTCTCTCATTGTCTATCAACCTAATTTAGTGGCTAGACAATTTGGGTTAGTCCAAACAAAAACCAAACCTATCTATCCCAAGAAAGGTTCTATTTTATTTTACAATTCCTTTCACAAATTAGAAAAAAGTTTAGAACTGTATCATAAGTTTTTCGACGAAACCTTGGAAGTCCGACCTGTGATTTTTCGACCAACCTATTTGTGCAATGAGGACTTCGACGTCTGGTGGAGAGAATACTATCTTTCCAAATTCTTCGACGTAGAAGCTTTTACAACACACCTGACGAACGCTTTTGCTTTTGTGCAGGACAAAAAGAAGAAAGGTACGGACAAACACATCAAAGAGATTCAAAATTTTCAAAAATATTTTGAAACCATTTACAGGCCAAATGATCTTCGTCGAACCATAGGCGAAGCAGCAGTGACCCTAAAACAGAAGTTTTCAGAAAAAATGGATAAGCTGGCGTTGCCTCCATATATTCCATCACATGCACGCTATAACTTTGCGTTTACCACGTATCCTCCAAAGTTTCCCCCACTTCCTTCTGCGGAATTTGGTGTGGCCCTGTGCCCTCCATTTCCAGATTGGTTTGTGTGTGGGTCTGACTTAAAGCTGCTTCGTGAGTCCTGCAAAAAACCTGCTAATCGTGTGGTTCCGACGAAGTATCATTTGGACAACTTCCCAGGGCACCTTCATATTGGAATATAACACGTTCGCGTGGAATCTCCTATTCTTGAAGGTGTCGAAGAAATACAACTTCTCTTTTTATTTCTAACTTTCTTATATGTTTTATATCCATGTTTATTCATTTTCCTTCCTTTCAACTGTCAAGATTGCTAGCAGGAAAACCCCTGGCGAAGGGACTTCCACCAAACAAGTCGAAAAATCACCTGTTGATGCAAAGAAGGTTTCGACACGCAAAAGCATTCAACCTTTCTTATATAAACCTTATTATTCTTAAACTGGACAAATTTATTTCCTGTATGCCTCAGATAACTCGCACACCAACAACCAAGAGGAAACAAGAAGAGAAAAAGGTGGGTGTCGAAGAATCCGAAGACGAATCCCCTGAGCCACATCCTCTCAAAAGACAAAAGGATGTAAAAATAAAAACGGTAGCATCTCAGAGATCTATTGTAAAATCTAGAAAAACTCCCCCTACCAGTCCAATCACCAAAACTCACTCAAAAAATGAAAAGAGTGGGAATTCAAGTACCCATACTGAGATTCCTCAGGTATTTTTTTACTTCGACTGACAGTATTCAAATTTTTACTTGCATTGTTTCTTCTTTTAATTTCCTTTTGTTGTTGACTTTAGGTTGATCTTGATGTCGAAGGGACTTCCAAAGTCCAAGAAAAACTTATCCCTTCTGATTCTGAAAAAACTTTGGCTGAACGACTTCTGGAAGAGGCCACTCCAGACACTGGTATTTATGGACCTCAGACCAATAGTGACTTCGACATCAGTGACCAAGAATCCTCTGACAACAACTCCCCTGTTCGCCCAGGATTTACCGCAGAAGAAAAAGCTGATAAGGACCAAGACGAACAAATGCAAGGGCCAATTGATACAGCTGAAGCTGACAAGAAGATTGTCGAAGAGGAAGAAGATATGTCGAAATGATCAGATATTAGCTTGCATCCTGGAGGAAGTGCCCAACCTATTCCCATTCAAACAGAAACTCCTTCAAACACGGGTTCAACAAGCTTATCTCGTGAAGAGATTGAGAGTCTGAAAGTGAAAAAACCTCTAGAATATCTGAAGGCTCTTCTCAGTTCTCGATATAACTTTCAGGATTCCTCCCACAGAAGTTCAACAACTTCTGGAGCTACCTCAGAAGTTCAATCAATTAATGTTGTCATGGCTGAGATCAAGACTAAAATTATTTGCGTAGACTTGTTTAAAGTTTTGGTCGAAAAACCTTCTGCTCAATATGAGCTAGAAAAAATCCTTAAACAAGCTAATCTCTTGGAGGCTTCTACTGACGAAAGTCGTCTGGTAATGGACTTGATTTCTATGATCGACTCGGTGAGTGCTGACTTACTTCGCCAAAAGGATTTTTCCAAGAACATCTCAACTAAGTCTGAGAAACAAGTTTCAGAGTGGAATGTTGTAGCTTCTTCGATCGAAAAAATCTCAGAATTAAACAAACTTTCTGAAGACTACTCCAAAGCTGCTGCTGAATGTGAAAGCAAAATCCAGACTTTCCAGGCTCAAATTGTCGAACTTCAGAAGAAAATCCTTCAAGAGAAAGAACGCCAAGCCAACCTTCAGCAACCTAACCAAGAGGACATTGATAGAGAACTTCAACATGGGCTTCAACATGCAGAAATGGCTCAGCAACTTAATCGATAAATTGACGAATTGTCCGTTGGTAAAAGTCTTTATGAACGTCGAATTCAACTTCAACAGAAGAAATTTGACGAACTCAAAGAAACTTTTCTTCGACGATAATTTGTGATAGAAATAGGTTTTTACATTTGATTTTTTTGGCAGCCTTTCAAGGCTCTTATCTGTAATGTTACCAACGCCATTTGTTTGGCGAAGACATATTTTTTCAGTTTATGAATTTATTCCATTTCTATTTTTATTTCTTGCAATGATGGCTTATATTTTTTCAAATACCTGCCATTTATTTTCAGTATCCTTTTATCTTTTTCTATTTATTCGACTTCATATGCGCCATTTGAAAAAACTCTTAAGATTTGGAAAGGTCCCTCCCATTTAGGAGACCATTTTCCCATTAATCTATCTTTCTTGTCCATGGGCAAAATTACCTTCCAAACAAGATCACCAACTAAAAAGGCTTTAAATTTTACTTTCTTATTGTAAAACTTTTCGACTCTTTCTTTCTGCCTCTTTATCAACTCCAAAGCACGCAACCTCTCCTCATCTAAGTCAACTAACTCATCCATCATCATACTCCAATAAGTCTCAGATGGAATTTCATGATGCCTTTGAATTCGTATTGATTGTAAATAGATTTCAACTGGTAATACTGCATCATGCCCATAAGTTAACTTAAATGGGGTAGAATTAGTTGCCTCTTTAGGAGACGTTCGACAAGCCCAAAGAATTTGATCCAGAGTCTTGTGCCAATTTTTAGGTTTTTTACCAACATGCTTTTTTATCAGATTTATCACAACTTTGTTGGCTGCTTCGACCTGTCCATTTGCTTGGGCATAATAGGGTGTCGAAGTTAACAACTTAAAACCTGTTTCTTTTGCAAATGCCTGCATGTTTTTCCCAGTAAATACAGATCCTTGATCAGTGGTTATGGTTTCTGGTATTCCAAACCTATGAATTATGTGTTTCTGGATGAATTCTATAACTGCCTCCTGATCTACATTCGTCAGTGGTATAGCTTCAATCCACTTAGTAAAATAGTCTACTCCAACCAAAATGTATCTTTGCCCCTTTGAAGAAGTTGGTCGAATTTCCCCAAATAAATCTAAAGCCCAACCTCTGAATGGACAAGGCTTTATAATAGAGTGTAACTCATTTGCAGGTACATGAGGTATGCCTGCATGAATTTGGCATTCTTGACACCCTTTTGCAAATTCGACACAGTCCTTTAGCATTGTTGGCCAATACATCCCTTGTCGAAATAGTAACCACTTCATCTTGTGACCTACCTGGTGTGCACCACATGCACCACTGTGCACGTTTGACAAAGCTATATAAGCTTCAGTTTCACCTAAGCATTTTAGTAAGACTCCTTCTGCAGTCTTTTTAAATAACTCATTTCCAAAAAGTATGTAGCTTAAAGCCCTATACTTTATTTTTCTTTCGATTGTCTGGTTTGGATTTTGTAAATAATCCTTAATGGGTCTTCTCCAATCTCCCACCTCTGGATCATCTATATTAAAAATTTCAAAATTTTCTTCGTTACCATAACCCAGTCTTATTGTCTCCAAATCTGATGGGGACAATTTGGTGGATGATACTCTTCCTCTTACTTCAATAGCTTTCTCCATATTTTCTTTCGACACTTTATAACCTGATGCCAGTTGAGCCAAGTCATTTGCTTCCTGATTTTCCAATCTAGGAATGTGTTTAAAGGTTACACTGTCGAATTTCTTGAGGAGTCTATTGGCTATTACAAAGTACATGATCAAATTCTCCTTGACACATTTGTATTCTTTTTGTCAATTGCTTTATTACCAACTCAGAGTCACCCATTATTTAGACTCTTGTTGCCCCCAATTCCAACAATATTTCAAGTCCAACAATTAAAGCCTCATATTCTGCTTCATTATTTGAACACAGGCCTTCTACTTTGTACTTGAATTTTGTTGGAATTTTATTAAGAGAAATAATCAACATCCCAACACCAGTTCCATTCTTGTGACTGGAACCGTCGAAATATAATGTCCAAGGTTGTACTTCGACATATTTTATTTCACTTTCATTTATTGAGTGGTCAGCTATAAAATCAGCAACCACTTGTCCTTTGACAGCCTTTAGAGGCATATACTTCAAAGAATATTCAGTTAACGCCAAGGCCCATTTCCCAATTCGACTATGTAAAATGGATTTAGATAACATATATTTTATTACGTCGAAATGAGAGGATACATATACATCAATGGGTTTTATATAATGCTTTAACTTTGTACAAGAGAAATATACACATAAACATAGTTTTTCTATTATACTATATCTAGTTTCAGCATCATTTAAGACTCTGCTGAGGTAATAGATGGCCCTTTCGACGCCATCTTCATCTTCCTGACAAAGCATGCTTCCCAATGTCCTGTCAGATGCTGAGATGTAAAGCCTCATACTTCTTTTTCGACAAGGAGACATTAGAACTGGAGGACTAGCCAGATACTCTTTGATTTTGTCGAAAGCATCTTGTTGCTCTTTCCCCCAAGTGAAATCTTCCTTCTTCAGTCGAAGTAGAGGTGAGAAAGCCTGTGTCTTTCCTCTAAGGTTGGAGATGAACCTTCTAAGAAAGTTGATTTTCCCTAGTAGAGACTGCAATCCCTTTTTTTCGATGGCGCTTTCGCTTCCATTATGGCTTTGGCTTTGTTCTCATTAATTCCGATCCCTTTCTTGTGGACCATAAAACCTAAGAAATCACCCGCCTTGTTGTACGGATGAATTTGCATTTTAGAATTCTTTCGACTTCTTCTTTAATTTTCGACAGGATCTCTGGTGCGAAGCGTCTGGGAGTTTGCTTTATTGGCTTTTTTCCCTCCATTATTGGCAACTTCAATTCGACCAAGTTCCTGTCTAAACCAGGCATTTCGTCATAATCCCATGCGAAGCAGTCTTTAAACTCATTCAGCAATTGGATTACTTCGACTCTGAACTGAGGATCCATCTTGACACTGATGTAAGTTGGCCTTTTTTCTGCCCCCAGTCCTAAATTAATCTCTTCTAAGGGATCCTGCGCCACCATCTTCATATTTGTTGGTGCTGGATCTTTTTCAAACCCCAGGGGTTCGTCATCATAAATGGCGTCAAGCCTTTGATTTTGCCATCCGTCATTAAAGTTTTCTTCAATACTTTGTTTTGGACATTGTTCCTCAACATTCTCTTGAGGATGTTGTTCTTTGATAGTTTGTTGAGGATGTTGTCCTTCGACAGTTTGTGCATTGGCTTCGATAGCCATATATTTTACTTCGGCCTCAAGGGTCGCTTTGAGTTTGTTTTCGGCTATATAAGTCGTAATCCTTTTCATTATCGATGCTTCAGTCATTTTCACTAAATTCACTTCCCCACCCAGTTGGATTTACATGAGTGGTTCCCCAAGCATAATTCGTCTCTCCAATTATCTCTTTGTCCCATTGGAATCCATGCGTAGGGTGGAGATACATGGAACAATATGCATTGTCGGAGGCTGTCAAGTCGAACCCAGCAGGGTTGCAAGGTGCTATGTGAGCCAAGTTTTTGTCGAAGTTACGACTATTAACGTTGTTCACATCAGCCATGAAGTAACTTTGGTCTGCCTCTATGTTCTCGATGATCCCGTCTGGCCTCAAAATTGCTATCCTCTGATGCATGGATGAAGGTACAGCCCCAATCCCATGGATCCACTCTCTTCCTAGCAACAGATTGTAGTTTGCTCTTGATGTTATAACCATAAACATTGTAGGTCTGGTAATGGTTCCCACAGTTAGGTTCAACTGTATCACCCCCAATGTCGTTCCTACCTTACCTTCATAGTTAGATAACACCATGTTGTGAGGTTTGGTGTCTAAGTCATCTTTTCCAATCTTCTTTATCATATAATGAGGGATTAGATTGACAGCTGCTCCTCCGTCTATCAAGATCTTGTTTACACCCACATTCTCTACTTTTCCTTTTATAAACAAGGGCTTCAAATGGGCCTTCATTGCATCATCTGGCTTTTCGAAGAACGCATTCTGCTCTTCGACACAACCATTATTCATTACATAGTAACACACAGGCTTAAGCCCTATGCTGTCATCTGCCATATCATCCTCTTCGTCCTCCACTTCCATTGTTCTGTCATAATCTCTAGGCAATACTGAAACCACATTGCATGTTCCGTCGAAAGACGCTTCAGAATCTGACTTGAAGTCATCAGTCACTTCTTCGTCTTCTGGCATTTTGTTGTTAGTCTTTGACATTTCTGTTATGTTGCTTGATTTGTTTTTCTGAGAAGGCTCTTCTTTTGGCAGAGACTCTCCTTTGCTTATTGCCTGCATAAACTTACTTGATTCAGCTTTATTTTTACCATCCATGTTTTGTTCTGCAGCTTCTTTTTCGGCTTTCTTTTGCCTTTGAAACCTCCTCCATTGAGACCTCGACATGGGGTTCTTCCCCTTGTAATTTTCAGAGACGTATTTTGGTTTTGGTTTTTCTACTTCCTTTTTTGCTTCTATCGAAGCACCCCTATTTACTTCAAAACTTTTCCACCTTTTCTGACCTTGGGCATTCCTTATAGGCTGGACCCACTTGTCATCATTTGCCTTGTTGGATGGCTTATAGGTATTATAACGCCTTTCTCCCATTCTTTGGTTATGATGCTCCCTTTTTCTTGGATCAAACCTCTCATTTCTGACTGGTGGGACTGCTCCCCAGTTTCCTCTCTTTTTGGCCTTTTCTACTGCTTCCAGATTGTTGGCTGCTTTTCTGTCGAATACAGCACTACACCTTGGACAAAGCATGACCTCTGCATTCTTTTTCTGGCATCTTTGGATGAACTCCACCAGACTTTCGTCTTCTTTTGGATAAACAGACTTCTGATGTTCCTCTTGATGATTCTTTTTATTGGTATCTGGTTGTGTTTTCTGAGTGACCTCCAACATATGAACGCCTGCATTCTTATCACTTGTAATCTTTAGTTTGTTCATTTTTTCAATTAACATCAACTCCTCAGGGATATTTCCTTTTAACTGATCCAAACTGCTTTTTGGGCGTAAGCCTTTGTGGATGTACTTACAACATTGCACAACTGACTTTTCTTTTGGATCTTCCATTATTTTGTGCAGAATTCCAGGAGGGGTGGGTTGCATGAAACTTTCAGCAGGATCTTCTTTAATTCTGGTAACGCTTTTATTCACTGGTTCGACAGTGTTGACATTGTCAGCAATTCCTATTTCCTCAATTTTGTCATGACTAAGGCCTTCAGTGGCCTCTTTTTTGGTAATGAGGACCTTGTTATCTGTTTCCTCGTCAACATCTCTGAAGAAATCTCCCCATCCTGTGGGTTTGATTTCATTGATGTCATTTTTAGAGCTTGGTGGTGCAGAATACTTCACCATGAAGTCAAACTTTCCACTGGGCTCTCCTAGAGTGTCCCAGACCACTCCATGCTCAGTACCTTTGTTGTTATTCTTCTTGTCGAAGCCTTCACTAGCTTTGACTGTGTTCCCTCCATCGAAGCCTTCAGTAGCTTTAATTATGTTCTCTTTGTCGAAGCCTTCAGTAGCTTTGACTTCTTCCTGGCTGTCGAAACTATCAGTAGTTTCTTCTGTGTTGGTGTAATCATTTATTTCTTTAGTGTCAAGATCCTCAGCAACCCTGATTATGGCTGGTTTTGCCACAGGGCCTTCAGATATTACCTCCTCAGCCTGATCAGTGAGATCATCAGCACCCTCCACCATGTTTACATGGGTGTTGAAGCCCTCAGCAGCTTCTATCATGGTGAAGTTGATGTCGAAGCCCTCAGTAACTTCTACCATTTCAAAACTTCCTTCAGACATTACTTCCATTTCGACCACGTTCACCATCTCCGGTTCAGCATAGTATGCTTCCACAACCTACATGGGATTAGTGTCGATCCTCATCTGTTGCTTAGCTTTGTCTCCAAATTTCAGCCTTCCGTTCTGAATTGCATTCTGGACAAGATCCCTGAAAAGGTAACATTGAGAAGTTTTATGACCCAAAAAATTATGGTACTTGCAAAAACCTCTCTTTTTCTGTTGGTCTACAGGAGGCTCTTTAGTGCCTGCTAGTTTTATCAATTGACCATCTTTAACTAATAAGTCGAAAATTTCATCACACTTGGTGATGTCGAATGTGTAAGTTCTTTTAGGGAACCTATCATTCCTTTCGATTTCGACTGGATTTTTTCCATTCGACGGAGCTAAGACTTTACACGAATACGGTGGGCCTTGTTTTAATTCTTCCAGATCGATTTCTTGTTCGTCGAAGATGACGGATTCGTTTTCTTCATAATCTTCGTCTTGACATATCCCTACATAGGCCACTCTTTCCTTTTTATTTGTATTTGATCTAAATTTCTCAATTTTTAGCATTTCTATTTGTCTTACTCTATCTGCTAGTTGTGCCATGTCTCTTAAATACTGGGTGTCTAATTTTTTCCTTATGGAATAATCCAGACCCCCTGCAGCCATTTCGACTAATTCTTGTTCTGACACTTGTGTAAAACATCTAGCCTTCAATAATCTAAACCTATTTAGATAGTCATCTATAGGTTCAGAGAATTTTCTTTTGACACTTGCTAATTCCTTCAAACTTATCTTAGTTTGCCCCATATAGAATTGTTCATGGAACAATCTTTCTAATTGGGTCCATGTAAATATTGAATTCGCAGGCAAAGAAGTAAACCAAGTAAAAGCATTTTTTGTCAAAGAACTTGGAAAATATTTCATTCTTAAGTTCTCATTATTGGCTATTTCCCCTGCTTCGATCAAATAACGTGTTATGTGCTCTATGGTGGATTCACTAGTATCCCCTGAAAATTTGGTGAATTTAGGGACTTTCCACCTTGGTGGTAATTCTTGTTGCAAAACGTATTCAGACAAAGGGGAAGTATAACTAGGCCTTTGTAATCCTACGTTTACCCCATTTTGCGCCATTATTCTTTCGACCATGGCTGCAATGTTATTTTCGGCAAGAAAATTGTTACAACGCATTCTTTGCTGTAATATTTCATCAGCGTTCTGGTCTCTTTGAACTATTATTCTCCTAGGTTCCTATCGAACAGGATTTTCTACACGAGGCTGTTCGACTACTACCTCTTGGTCCCTAGGATTTTCCTGAGGATTTTCTAATGGCCTTTGGTTTATGGTAAGTTCTTCTTCGACAGGCCTATTAACAGGATTTTGATTTCTTTGTATTCTTTGTTGTGTTTGAGGAACTCCAAAGAAACTAGCAATACGTGCCATTTGTTCTGCCAATATCTGGTTTGTTTGGGTAGTGTTTTGTATTAAAGGGTTGAACATTTCTCCCATTTGTTGTGTCAATGCTTGTACCATACCATGGTTACTTTCATCCATCTGTTGACGAATTACTTGCGCAGAATGGTTCGTAATAGTTGGCATTTGGAATCCTGGTGGAATCTGATTTAATCTACTCCCATTTCCACCATATCCTGACCCTTGTAATGGTGAAGACATTTGAACCATAGCATCAGAAAACAATGGTGATGAATTATGTAAATTTGCCATCATTGAAATTGGCATTCCGTATGGTTGTTCTCTACCAAACATGGGCCTAGAATAATCAAAGAATGGCCTAACGTTACTTCCTCCAGGAGGAGGCGTTCCCATGGGCATTGGGCGTCCTATTGTGGAAGAACTAGGCGCATTTTGGGATCCTGAAATCGGTGGTATCGAATCTGCTGATGAAGGCACAATCTGTTCTAAAACAGGGCCTAAACCTGCACTTCCTTCTGACGAAGGAATATGATTAGATACTGGATTGATTTCATTAGGATTGTTTGAAGTATTTGGCGGATTAGCCATCTTTCTTCCTCTTGTTCTTTTTGGTCTTTCTACGTCGGTTACAGCTAATTTACCGCTTCTAAGAATCATACAACGCAGTAAGAAACTTTCTAACTAAGAGGATTTGTATTAATTTTTACAATTGCACTGGTCCCACCGGGTGTGCCAATTTGTTCGCTGTGATTTCTGACGAACAACCTCTGGTTAACCAATCTTTTACAGGACTGGGTTACTTGCAGGACCAACCAAACAAGTCCTAGGACACATGTGCAATTTTGTTGTCAGATCACTCTCAGTGTTTGATAATTGTTTGTGGTTTGTTTTGTCAATGATATTAAAATCTTGAATGTTTAAATATAAAAGTAAAGTAAACTAAAAGTTGAACAAAAGTAAAGAAAAAAAATGGCAAAAAGACTACAAATTTTGCAGAAAAGTAAAGAAACTGGGAATAAAAGGAATTGGACGAAAAAGACTTGTAATTTAAATAACTTGAATAAAATTGGTGTTCAACACATACATTTCTCCACATATCAAACTCATTTCTCTCACATTGGGTACTTAGAGTATTTTTACAGAATTATTGTATATATTTTTCACACACATGATTCTACAACAACTACCCTATTTATATACAAATAAAATAACTGCCTAAAACGGAAAAATCCTAACTATTTGACACTTGTCCAACTACATGCATTCTTCTTTTCCTGAAGCTTCCACGCGTCCAACTGCCAAATGTTGTAACTTTTGAATTTGAATTCTTCCTCTTTGTGACGAAACGCTGCATCTCTTTGTTTTGTCGAATTGTCGAAGAGAACAAAAACTCTTCAAACTTTATAGGATAATGCCTTTGTCGAAATCTCTTCCAACCTATCTCCTGTCGAACTGTCGAAAAGCACATCAATTCTTCAAATTCTGTCAAATGCTGAACTGTAATGAAAAGTTCTTCAACTTTGTCTGCTGAAACATGCCTCACATTCCTGTCGAAGTATTTGAACATCTGGTCTTGTCGAAAACATCAAAACTTCTTCTGAATATCTTTATTTTCTTTCTCCTTCATCTGGTGACCATCTCCTTAGTAAAAACATGATTTTTACGTCTTAACTCATGGTGTCGAAATTATGTGCCTACACCTAGCACGTGGTTTTGTCTTTGGTCCAACTGCCCCTACATATCAGGAGATGATACTGGGTAGTTGGGTGACATAGATCACGTGGGGGAGACGCTCTCCCCATGTCTCAGTGTACCAGACCATGGGTCATGCCCGACGCAAACTACGTAGGCCCAGTCCAAAACACTTGTTTTAAGAGAAAAGAAATAATAACAATTTATAATTAATTCTTGTTGTTATCTTTGTTTTATTCTAAATCTTAATTCTTATGGGTTTCTTGATCATAAAAAAATATATTATACTTTATTTTTAGGACATCCAATCACGATTGACTAACAATCTTGATCCTACAACTTATTCTACCAGCAACAGATATGAAAAGCCATTAAGTTGAAGATCACTTACAATAAATACATATAATGCCCGGCCTACGTTTAGGAACACAAGTCAAGAGATCTTGTCTCTAACAAGGAAAACCTCCCTAACAAAATCGTCAGATATCACACTGTGCCTAAAGCGGCCAATAACGGTTGAAACTTGTTTATATTGTTGTCTATAATGCTGATGTAAATTGAGCACTAACGTTTGGCTAACCAAGTAAAATGCTTACTTACTTCAACTAAACTATATGCACATTAGTTTTGCAAATATAAATTATCATGATCATGACTATATCATTAGATTAAATCAAGCTTTCAATTACATCACCATATGGTGAAGTTGCAATTCAATTATCTAGCTAGCTTTTCTTTATTGATTGAAAACTCAATCCATTTCATCAAATACATCAAACAGTGACATTTATTGAGTACTCTTCCTCTCCCACAACCAATAAATACTCACCTTCTTCAATCACGTTAACACCATCTTCATTTGCTCTACTAAGATGCTCACAAACACTTACTTCAAATCCAACTTCACCTCTTCTACCACCTTCCACCTTCACACTCTCAAAACCAACCAACTGTTTCATTGGACTCCCATTTCTTTCCTTCTTTTGCTTCACAAACAGCAGCACAGGATGTTTCCCAGCCATGTTCCCGGTATTTGTAACTCCCAATCTGACAGAAACAGACATGGTTTGACACGTTTCTTCACCTAACTCAGAAACAAGTTTGTAACGGATTGTTTCGGAGTTTTCAAGTATTGAATGAGCGGTTGATTGGTTGATGTGAAGGTTGTTGTCTGCGACAGAGACGAATTTGTAGGAATATTTTGAGTAGCTTAAGCCATAACCAAATTCATAGACCTTTGGACCTGTGTAGAAACGGTAGGTTCTACCTGGATAGCCTGATGATGGATCAGCTCTCATTCTCATGTCTGTCATTGGTATTTTTATGTAATCTTTTGGATACCATGTCACGGGCAGTCTTCCCCCTATATTGAAGGCATGCAATCATAAGTTTTCTATAAGCACAGACTCCGACACAGACACCGGGACACAACACGACAAAGACACTCACCAATAATATCAAAAACATAAAACACCGTCACCGTTAAATATATAAGGTGTTGAAGCAACATTTTTTTTTTTTTGAATTACTTGTATGAATTGTCTGACACATGTTGTATGAGCGTCATACGGGTGTTGCACACCGATTCAACAAGTGTCGAAGAAAAGAAAAAAAAAACTATTATTTTGAGCATACTTGTCTGACTTTTCTGACACTAGTCGCGGCATGTATCGTATGAGGGTCATACAAGTGTCGGAAACTGACGCGTATCGGACATTGCAACAGACCTACTCCTGCGACAAGCCTACTTCTAGAGGTGTTTGTGATTAATGATTTGACCATTAAGAAAAAGCTTACAACATTATGATCAAGGTTTTAGTCCTAAATCATTTGAAGAAAACTCACCTGGGTTATAGTCACCAAAGATAATCTGAGCCAGGGCCAATCCACCAAGTTCACCAGGATAACCAGCCCACAAAATCCCCCCAACTTTATCATCAAACTTAGCAGAAGTAATATCAACAGGTCCACCACACAAAACTACCAAAATAACAGACCTTTTAGAAGCTTTAGCAACACTTTTAATAAGCTCCTGTTGTTTACCAGGCAACTCTAAATGATCTCTATCATGTGATTCCCTTTCTTGAGTTTGATCCAATCCCACAACCAACACAACATAATCAACTTTCTTAGCAACTTCAACCGCTTCGTCAATTTCAGCCGAAACACACTTTATTCCATCATTACAACCAGGATGATAGATAATGTTCTTAGCATAACTCTCAAAGCCTTGTAATATTGTTACCAAATTACAAGGAACTCCAAAATAATTTCCTAGAACAACTTTTGACGTAGAATTTGCATTCGGGCCTATAACTGCTATCGAATTTGTTGATTTTGGAAGTGGGAGAATAGAGGCAGTGTTTTTTAAAAGTACAATGCCACTTCTTGCAGCTTCTAGAGCTATGTTTAAGTTTTGTTTAGAGCATACTTGATTTGGACCTATTGTTCCATACTTGAGTTTGGTTGGATTTCCATCGAATAATCCTAGTCGAATTCTAATGGAGAATAGATTGTGAAGGGCGCGGTCAATTTGAGATATCGGTACTTTTTTTTGTAACACTGCTGATTTTGCATGCTTTGTCAAGTAATCACCACATTCTACATCCATTCCTGAAAAGTTTGATTACACAATAAGTTAATCGTCACGGTTCATCAAAACTATAATACTACTAAATCTACATTTTATTACACAATTCAAATTATTAATGAATGTTCAATCAAGATCCAGAAGAAAGAAGTCACAACTTGAAATCAGATTTTTAGGTTGTATTCAGGCAGGTTGATAGTGATAGACATAAAAATAAAAATAAATAATAAATAAAAAAAGAGTAGTTCAGTCTTTGACACAGAACTGAAGTCCAGCATGTGAATTTTTGGACTATTTGCTTAGTGCCAAAGGACCACCATGATGGCTTATAGAATGGCATGCGGATTTATGTGGGGACTAATAAAAATGTGGGCCAAACCATGTGACTTTGTTAGTAATATGAGCAAAAACTATAAACCTGCCAGAAACCAAGCATCTTCCATAGGGGCCATAGATATAGTAATGATAATCACCCTTTACGCATTGTAATTGTGGTTTCATATAAACAGGGTCGTCTCTGAGATCCTACAACGCGGTCTACCGTGGAAGGTCTAAAATTTGTTGTTAAATCATGGCTAAATAGAATCTCTATTTGTTGATCTCTATTTGTTTTGCCCGTGTTAAATTGAGACTAGCCTACACACAGAGCCTCCAAACAACTTCAAGTAAATTCTAATAGAATCAGTCAACTCTCAATTTTACTAAAGAGTTTATGAAAATTCTTGCGAGTCTACTAGATGAATCTACGAGTCGAGTTTATATATAGGTATCGCAAGTATGAGTTTACTTAGACTCGAGTTAGACAATCTTGATTTATAAGTACTATGTGATTATGACATAAACAAAGGAAAAGTGCAAGTATATATATATACCAGCTTGAAGTGTATCGGCGACAGCATCCTCCGGTGTTTTTGCATAACCTTGCCTATCATGTATGATAGCTACTGCTGCACAATCAGATGTAATATACCTGTTTTCCACACTCAAAAAAAGTAAAATATCATTTTCACATTCTGGTGAAAACTTGAATTGAAAACTATATTTCACCGAATAATTGTTGCTTGCACAATCACCATTGAAACCATTGCTTCAAAACTACATGTTTTTCTTTACTCTTCAGTTTTGTAATGTTTAGACATTGAAAAGTTGGTATGAAAACTAAGAACATAATCTATATTACATTACCCATTGAAATTCCATTTTTGTCTTGCAGTTTTGGTTAACAAGTTGAAATCGGCACAGTTTGGAACACCATTGACGCGGTTGTAAGCACACATTATTCCACTAGATCGACCTTGTTGTATGCAACTATGAAATGGTGGTTGATATGTATCTGTCAAATCTTGCAAAGTTACCTGAATTAGAAAAAAAATTGGATTATTCTTAAATGACAAAAATCTCAAATGGAAGATTATATGAATATATAAGAATAGTTACATATCAATATGTAGAAATAGTATATCATATTAAGAAACAAATTTGTACATAGTCTATGTCAAAAACAAATTAGCACATAGTACTTTTTGTCATGTTGTATGCATTTGTGTTCTCAAATTTCTGTAAACAGGTATATGAAATTATTCTCTTCTTTATTATTGTTATTATTATTGTTATTATTATTATTATTACTTTTAAGTGTTTATTTTTATATAAAATTGTTTCATCAATTATTTTCATATTATTGACTATTTGTCACAGAAAAAGAAATTAGTGGAATAACAAGGAAAGAGAGCCATGATAATTCAAAGCGGGACCAGAAGTAAAAAACATGTGACCAACAATTATTTTTTTTATTTTTTATTTTTTTTATTATCTGAATTTTTTTATCACTTGAGTTCAATCAAATGCAATGTAATAAACTATCAAAACTATTAATGGAATAAATAGTTTCATTAAAATCAAAAGGAATAAGCATAACATTGTATTGTATAATTTTCCGTTGTTAGGATAAGTCAACTTTTTATCAACTGAATTATTTTTATTGACTTTGTCATTCATAATTAAAAATTTAAAAATATATAATTAATCTTGAAAACGACCATTTAATTTTTTTTTCAAAAACACACATTTAGAAAATGGAGAGATAGTAAGTATGTAAGACACTAAAACTGATGAGTGTTAATTACACAATCTTTAACATACTTTGTTTAATTATTAAAATTTAAATACACTCTCCTAAATTATGTTGGCCCCATACATTTAAATTTCAATCAATTAAAAAAGTTTTATATATAGAAATTGACCCGTTGGTAAAGGTTTAGAGATTTAGTGTGTGCTTCTTTCAAAATATACTCTAAAAAAAGTTGGGTAAAGAAGTTGTCCCATGTTTATGAGGAATTTTTATCTATTTATCTCAAAAAATTGGGTAGACTTATCCATAGAATAATTTGTATTGAAGTTGTATTGAAAATCTATAAAATTTAAAATATTAAATAAATAAATAAATATAATTAAATGATATGACATTATTTGATTGGTGGAATGTACATTACCCAATTTTTTATAGTGGGTAGAGAAGTTTTCCTCAATATTTATACCCGAGAAAATTATTACAAGTTGCAAGCATTTTTTCAACGACATAAAGGAAGGCAAAGCAAAAACAAAAAACATAACATGCTCTGCAGCACAACACAAAAAACAGAACAGAAAAACCAAGCAACGGGTATATAAAAAAGAAAACTTACTTTAGCATCAAAAACAAACCGATCCACACCGTTCCAATGATCCAAATCATAAGCAGTGAAATGTTTGCAACAGGCAGAAGCTTGAAGACGATCTCCAACAAGTCCCCCACCTTCAAAGGAATCACCTTGAAGACCTCTCACATAAGAAACAGCATATTTTGAATTCACCAATGGATCTTCACCAGCTGTTTCTTGTCCTCTTCCCCATCTTGGATCCCTAAATATGTTTATGTTTGGTGCCCAGAATGTCATCCCTTCCGCTTGTCCGGCATTGTATACTCCTCTCGCTTCCGTTCCAATCACCTGAATGAAAATATCAAGTGAAGTAAATGTAGAGCCGTCTTAAGTTTTCAGAGACCCGTGCAGGTTTATCATTATGTGACTATCAAAAAAACAAATTGAGAATTCTTAGCTTGAGTGCACTAGGCCGCTTTGCATATCTTTAAAGACGATCCTGAATAAATGTAAGGTCTTTTTCTATAGTCATGACTCATGATTTAACTATGTTGAAAGAGTAACTAACCTTACTGATTTGGTACCAAAGTTTAGAATCAAAGGAAGCAGCAGTGAGAATGACTTGAGGGAAACTAGTTGCAGCTTTAATACTAACATTTCCAGTTAATTGTATCCCTTTACCAGCATTAGCAACACCGTGCAACGCTTCGCTCCACCACTGGTAACTCGGAATACCGAGACGAGGGATCGATGGTGCTGTGTTAACGAGTTGAGAGAGTTTCTCATCCAAAGTGAGTCTTGACACGACGTCTTTGGCTCTTTGAATGATGGGGAGGTTGAGGTTGCAGAATGCGTAGGATTTGGTGAGTGGGTTGGTGGTGTCGCAGGAGTAAGGAGGGTGAGTTGGTGAGTCGGCATGGACGAGTTGGGGGGAGCGAGTTAGGAAGAGGAAAAGGAAAGTGATGAAGGTAAGGGTGATGGATAAGTGGCCCATGGTGTGTGAGAAATGGATGTAGTGAACGTTGCAGAGCATGATTGTTTTATAGAGGTGTGTCATGTTAAGGGAGTGGATTGGTCCAATTTAGATCTTAACCATTCAAAGCCAACATTATTACTTTTAATACATATTTCAATGGTCCAGATCTCACAGGACTGTAACAGTCACTGGAGAGGATTTGAACCCATCATGTTAACAACTGAATAATTGCTTTTTGTTTGAAATTTTTATGAAATAACTATCCTAAACAATTTATATATTTTATAATTTAAATCTATTTCATAATTATAACAAACTCAAAAACCACCTACTTACTACGGTTGAACATTTTTTCTACTATAAATTTTTCCTTAGCCATATTAATTAATGTAAATATATACTATAAATCATACGTGATATAATTTATATGTTAGCTATTAAATAACTAACATGTTGTTCAAAATATTTTGGACACTCGGATAAAAATACGGTAGTATAATTGAAATGCAAATATAAGGAAAATATAAGATAATACAAGATGAGGAAAGGAAATATAAGAATGTTTATATTAACATTCATCAGCAAAGAATTAATTGAAAGATAATGTCAAAAAGTGACTGAAAATAATAATGTGCAGAATATATATATATATATATATATATATATATATATATATATATATATATATATATATATATATATATATATATATATATATATATATATGTCAAACTAAGATATACATGGACTAATGGAATTTTTTTTTAGAATAACATTGTTTAATAATTAATTTTCTAAAATAATTTAGTTTTGGGTGTATTTATTGAAATGGTGTAGTTTAAAGTGTATTTGTCAATTCGAATGACGAAAGCTTGAAAAATTTATCAAAAAAGACACGCATTCGCCAATTGAAATGGCTAATGTGTCAAATCATTTTTTTCTTTTTTTCCTATACACTAATTCGCCAATTGGAATAGCGAAAGTGTTTAATAATATTCACTCATTCACCATCTCAATTGGCGACACCATGTTAAATTAAAAAATAATAATTTTCACTCATTCGCCATCTCAATTGGCGACACCATGTTAAATTAAAAAATAATAAATTTCACTCATTTGTCATCTCAATTGGCGACTAAGTGTAAAATAAATACAAAAAATTTAACTAACACACATGAGCCATCTCAATTGGCGAATGTGTGAAAAAAATGTTGCTTTGTTCTCATTCGCCAAATGGTTTGGCGAATCAGTTGTTAAACTACGTTAGAATGGTAATAAATCTGAGCACTGGGCTATTTTGGCAAATTATTTATTAAACTATGTCATTCAAAAAAAAAATCGGGCTAATGAGACTACTAATGTAACAGGCAAAAATAAAATAGAGGAAAAAATACATTAATATTTAACACCCCCTTAAAACTGGAGTGTATGTTAAGTAATCCAAGTTTTGAAACAAGTGCGTGAAAAAATCTCGCGTGAAGAGGTTTTGTGAACATGTCAGCTATTTATTTTCGAAATTGATAGGTATTAGGTGGATTATGTCGGATTGAAGCTTGTCGTATGTAACACCCATATAATATATATCTAGAATAATATCATACAGAGTTAATTTTTGGTACTAACACCATCACAAATACCTACTAGTATAATTCACATTCTTGTCCAATACTAAAACAATACAACTATGGCACAAGACATTGAAATCATACTAAAATAAAAACTAAGAATAATACAATATCCATTATTGTACAAAGATAAAGAAATACACAGCGGAAGACTAAAACTACGTTTCACTTAAAACATCCCGAGCATAGCTCCACTTATAAATAAAACCTGCAAAAGTAACCTGAAAAGCAACAACAATAGTGGGGTGAGATAACAACATCTCAGTGGGTTCCCTATCTTAGAGTTCTCTCGGCTCTAAGGGTTCAATCTAAACCTAACTCAAGACTTTGAAAAACGAAAACGACCTTGAGTTCATATGTCTCGCACCCCTTGGAACCACGTCCAAGAGTTCTACAAATCCTATTATCACTAGCTAAGATATTTTCTTTATACCTCTCAACAAGGAACCAGAACAAGATGGAACATAATTCATACAACGCTCTACAACACTTCACGTGGGACTCAGTGAAATACCCACCTCAAGTACACTTCAACTAGACTTCCCATGGGACTCAATGAAATACCCATCTCAAGCCACTTACCATTGCTTCCTGTGGGACTCAGTGTAATACCCACCTCAAGACTTACCATTGCTTCCTGTGGGACTCAGTGTAATACCCACCTCAAGACTTACCATTATAGTACAATGAAATACATGCTAAGAGAACATACTTAGACATTAATCGTATGCCAATACCATCTAACAATTTCTAGTTACATTACTAGGCCATACTATTGGTTTATGGTAAAGTTTCCTCACTTTTCTCCATTCTTGATGCTTTTAAAATATATGGTTCGCAATCACATAATCTAACTCTTTTATTTAATTATCACAATTAAACTAATATCACCATGATCTCATTGTCTCTACTCTCAATCAATCATCATGATTAGACATACTTCATGCAATAGATTAATACTCCAATTCCTTAACTTTACATAATTATGGTTAAACGGAAGAGTCGGGTAAAAGTCAGGTGAAAATAATATTTTTCGACATCATGTGAAAGTACATAATTTTAGCTTTCCAACGGTATAAAGAACGCTCAAATCGGATAACCGAGTAAAAAGTTATGAATTTTCAAAGTTTGGAAAAATAAACATTTTCTCACACACTTACAGCATTAATAGGTTAACCAATCCGTTAACCGGTTAACCAGACCAAAACAGTGAAAGTAGCGCATTTTCAAACGCGTTAACCGGTTAACCAATCCGTTAACCGGTTAACCGAACGCAGACAGCAGAAAATACGAGTTTTTCAAGACAGTAAGCTCCACAATCCAAACCAAACTTTTCCCAACATCAAAACAATATTTCAAACATGTTCCTACACCTATAGGCAACTGTCGCTCCCCCGAAAAGACACCTGGTCAGATAGGGTACAGACGCGAACGGTCGGCGAGAGGAGAAAATGAAATGAACTAAATAGAGTCGCCAGCTAGGCATTTTCATCCCGAAGGAAAGGTAATGCTGCATAAACCTGGGAAAAGATGGATAAGACGGTTGCGAACCAGAGAAACTGAGAAAGGGGGTTGGTTACAACCTGGGAAGGTATTAGCACCCAGATTGTCCGTCGTACTCGACGGGATCCACGCTTAAAAGATTGTGTTTAAAGGGGTAGGTGTATGTGTTATCTGTGTGCAAAAGCTGGAAAAGAATATATAGGTGTCAGTGCAAAAGGTCAATTGCTCAGGAACTGAGGCTTAAAAAAGAATGCTGAAAGAGGGGGAAGACACATAGACTTTTGTTCGATAACAGTTAAGTTATGCCTACGTATCCTCTCGTGCAATGAGGAAGTCAGAACACCGTAGTTCGACTCAAAGAGACTGGATGATTTGACTGTGAACTTCTTGCTTGTCTATGCTCAAGTGTATGACTCGTCTGGCTCGAGTGCTAACTGTCTTGCATTAGACGGAAGAAGTAAGTTCTCGTTTATGAATGAGTGTGATGAGAAAAGAATCCCGAAGGAGACGATTATTGTTTGTTTTTGTGTTTTCAGTTTTGTTATTGTTTTTTGTGTTTTGCATAAGTTAATGAGCTTAAGCCTAAATCAAAGGTTTGTAAACTCATTATATCCTCCCTGATTAGGGATAGTGAGAATACTTAAGTATGAGATAAGCATCTCAACTTAATTACCATGATGATGTAGGATTAAGATCATTAACCTACTTGTGATTATTAAGATGTTTTTGGGTTTTTGTTTAGTGTTAAGTAATGAGTTTAATCTCTAATCACAGATTAGTGGGCTCATTACACCATCCTAATAGAAGGATAATAGATGAGAACACTTAAGCTGAGGAAGATACCTCAACTTAATACATGGTTAGGGATTAAATTCATTATATAACAAACCTTTATTTAGTGGATTTTAATTAAGGGATGAGATTAAGAAGTGGATTTTAAGTTTGTAAGACAACTTGAGGGGGACGTGTCCATTAAACACTAGGGTTAGTCCTTCTTAACCATAAAGGAAGAATTATAACCCTAATGTAAGGCCCAAGTTACAAGTTAATGTCTTAGTTACAAGTTACAAGTTAATAGGTTTAAACAGATTAAGGGTTTAACACTTAGGATTAAAGTTATACACTCCATCCTAAGATAAGGATGCATGCATAACCCTAATTCCAAAGTCTTAAAACCTTAAAGGTTTAGTCTCTAATGATGGGATGAGAAGAGAGACACAAAGAAGACTCAAAGGAAAAAGTCTAAGGGAAACTAATCAATCCTAAAAGTTATCATGCTTAGGCATCCTATGGTTTTGTGAGGCTTTAAAAGGAGAAGTCTTCAAGGAAGCCACCAAGGAGAAGCAAGATAGGAAAGAGGAGGAAGCAGAAGAATAAGTTACTTACTTCCTAAGAAGATAAGTAACTTAAAGGAAGAAAGTAAGAGAAGCACAAGTGAGGCAAGCCCACTCAAATAAAAACAAAAATGAAGTAAGAATGCAATATGAAGAGATGAGAATTGGTGGGAGGTGAAGGCAAATCCACCTCCCAAACAACTTACCATTAACCTGAAAAGTTAGCACAAGATGCATAAGGAAAGAAATGAAATGAAACAATGCATATGCAAGGGCAAAGACCAAGACCATAAGCATACACATGATGTAAATGATGTCATGATATGATGCAAAGGCATACAAGATGCATGTGTGTGTTCATACAAGAGGATGAATGCAAATGAAGCATGTAAGAGGCATGAGAACACATGGATGTTCATGAAATGTAATGGATGAAAAGCATAGCAAATGTATGGATAAATGATCAAGCAATGTTCAAGCAATGTTTTAAGATGTCTAAGATGGCATACAAATGCTTAGAATGGCATGGCAAGTTCATATGTTCATGCAATGCAATGTAAGATGCAAGTAAAGATGCAAAATTAGGGTTACATGGAAGGATGAGATGCAAATGACCAAAACAGAAGCAAATGACATCATAAAAAATTGCAAATGAAATCAAACAAATCCTAATCCCATATGATATCACACCCCAAAGGAGAAGGTCTAACTCTTAACCTATTGAAAGTTATGAGTTTTCTAAGTTTTCTAGGTTTTTTGGGTGATTCTCAAAGGAAAATACAAATCAATTCAAAAATGCAAGATAAATTCATGTCAAAAATATCCTAGATACTACATGATATGTTTAAAACAATGCAAAAAGAACCAACTTCAAACCCTACATGGTTAGGCAAAAAAGATTTTTCAAAGGTTAGGGTTTAAAAATGTGATTTTTATAACCCTTAATTCAAAGAAAATTGTCAAGTTATGATCAAAACCAAAAAGAAATTTGTATGAATGATTTGAAAATGTTTCTAAATGCAAAGGGATGATTCATGATTTTTTTGGTGATTTTTAGAAACCTAAATTTATTTTTAATTAATTAAAAGACTTTAATTAATTAAAAATAACATTTAAATATTTTAAAAATACTTTTTATATGCAAAAAATAAAATAAAAATCATTTTCTGATTAAGAAAAATATTTGAAACAAAAATGTAAAAGGAAATATTTTTTGAAAGCTTTTTGGTATTTTAAATAAAATGAGAAAGAAAAATGAATTAAAATAAAATAAAAATGAATTAAATGGGAAAGTATGCAAGATCCAAGGCTGAGATTCAAACTAATTTGGAGGGAATTGGCTGGCGCGCGTTTGTGTGGCTAGGATTCAATCTGGCATTTTTAAAATTAATCCTAATTAATTAAAACTAATTAACTAATTAGGGTTTTAACAAGGCATCTGAGCCCTTCATCCACACGCGAAATCCAAATCCTACGGCCCACATTCAAACTGGCCCTTAAACCCTAATTAAGAACCCTAAGCACTTTCAGGTGACCGGAGCTAGCTCCGGTCATCTTCTCCAGCAGCCCCTTCATGCTATCTCACTCAAAACGCAACCCCAAGCTCTCAAACTCTCCAGAATCAATCACCTAACAACCCTAAACATGAATCCAGCCCTAAAACTCATTTATTTTACATCAAGAACACGAATCAAAGCAAAACGGAAAATACATCAAAATTTCCAGAAGCTCAGTACATGCACAAAACTCAACCATTTTCAAAACAAACTACATCATGGTGATCAGGAGAGCTTATAGATTCATTTAGAAACAAGAAATGCAAGTTCTGGAAAAAAGTTTGAAGATGACTACCTGAGTTGGAGCTTTATAAACTGGTACTTTCTGGACCTCTCCCTTATGCAAATCCACTCCAATGAACTCCTTGATGATGTTGAGAAGCTTTGCAAGAGTTTATATGGCTTGGTTTGTGAGTTTTTATTATGTGGAGGCAGAAATCGTGTTTTTGATTCTTGAGGTTTTAGGCTTGTTTAATGGTTGGGAAATGATCTGGAGGATGTATGGAGATGATTGGTGAAGTTTTCTTGAAGTTTTTTGTGGCTGTGTTATGAAATTCGAAGAGGGAAAGTTTCTTGAGGATTTTGTGAATCTGAGTGTGTATGTTGATTCAAGCTCCAAGAAGTTATGAAATGTGATCCTTAGGGCATGTATGTGAAGTTGTGATAGGTCAGAAGAGTTGTTGTGGCTCAGTTTGATTGGTATGTGTTATACCCTAAATTTGTCCTACTTATATAATCGTCTTCTTTTCTTTTTATTTGTTATTTCTCATTAAAAAAAATTAATATATATGTATATATATTGTGTTGTTTCTTTTCTTTTATTTTTTTTATCAAAGATCATTTATGGGAGAGATAAGTCATGGTTCAATCAAGGTTATCAATATCAAGTTGGATTGAACTCAAGTGTGTCGGGGATTTGAGAATTATAAGATAATACGGATCAGATTTGTTTGGTTCATTTCCAATATGTTGTAAAAGCATGAGCAAAACTCACTTTGGATTATATTTAGAAATGATAGACCATTGATGCAAGTTAAAGTATCAAGACGCTTATGGCATACTTGATACTTGCATGTTTCATTTGTTATGTTGGTAATTTATGTCAAGGAATATTGTGTTTTTTGTGACAAGCAAAGCCTGAAGTTGTCTTGAGATTATGAGTAAACAGTTCAATTTGATTTAAAGCTATGTTCATGTTTCAATCTAAGAAATTTCTCAAAGCACGGATTTATATTTAATTACAAGTTGTGACATAGGCTATGTCCAGGAGTTTTTGATTGGAGCCAAGCCGTGATTTGTTGTTTCAAGGGGGTTACAAGTCAGTTACTAAACAAGCCAGGTTTTGATGTGATGTGAGGTGCCATACGTAGATTAAATGATTGTCAAATTCATTGTAAGATGGTAGATGACTAGTGACGAGCTGTATGATCAACTGGGAGTTAGTAGTTAGTTGTACAATTGCATGTTAGCGGTGCTTTTGATTCAATTTGAATCAAATGTCCAAAACTACAACAAGTCCCATTCATTATACCAAATCACCATATTGCAAATAATTACAAAAATAAAGATGTGGGAATTTGAAAACAGCAGTCTTGAACGATTCAAAAAAATAAATGAAGACTAAGCTTCTATAGGCGGATCCCTTCTGTTTCAAAGTGATTTTTCCCCAAGATTCAGAGCAATTCCCTGAATTTTACTTCTTATTCTGATGTATCCACTCAGTTTATCATCTCCTTGCTTTTCAATGCTCACATTCACCAATGCATCTTCACCAAAAACACTCTTAGCCTAAAGGTTTGCAGCTAGGAAACCACACTCTCCTTCCAATGCAGACGGCGAAGTTAGGCACTTCATATTTGTAGATTTGATAATGTGGCCCGGAAACTCCCTCTTATCTTGTAATATTGCATTTACAGCAACCTTGTTTTCCCATTCAAACTCAGCCCACATAGTTCTAAAGGTCAGTAGTCACAGAATCCCCTACAGTATCTGTACAACCAACAGCTTTTGAGGCATAAGCTTCAGATGCAATTTCAACAACAGCTGCAGCATGTTGCAACAAATGAATCGTTACAAATGGTTATAACAACGATTATGAATTCAGTATGCTACATTGAATTATCTTACAGCCACTCATGATCACCAAGCGGTACCTCAGGGACAAGTTTTCTTTTCAAACCTGCAAAGTATCAACAAAGAAGATTGGTTCAATTCTTGAGAACAAAATACAAATGTGTACAGATGCACAAAGTTCAGTTCCAATTCAGGTGCAAAACAAGTTCACTGCACAATTCATCCAAACTTATTCAACAGAGGAAGCAGTGAATGAACTTGCAGTAATAAACAAAGATGAGACTAAGTGTAGAAAAATCATAATGCAACAGGATACACATGAATACGCACCACCATCATGCCAAAGGAAAGGAGTTGTGCGGCGAGTATCAGGGGTGTGGTAAGACCGCGTTGGAATATTCAGCTCTAATTAAGTTTAAATTGAAGCACAAGTTTGAAGAGGAAGTTTAAAGTCAAGAACTAAGGACTACATGTTGTTTACCTAAGCTTCATCGAACTAACATCCAAGTTGTTGATTTCATTTGCGCACTTAATCTCCACCAAGATAGCAAGTCGCAGTTTGCTCAATGCATCCTTATAAGTCCATCATTCTTCTTGGCATTAATCTTCCATGACAAACCTGCAAGACAAGATGACAAGAAAGAATACCATGAGGCTTCATACATAGTTGTGAAAGAAGGATTGATAAGCAGTTTAAAGTGTATGGCCTTATTTCATATAGCAGAGGCATTGGTAGGGCATCAGAAACAAGTTCTTTACTTCAAAAAAAAGAAAGAGAAAATATATGCAATACTTCGAATCCCTTCGAAGTTATCATCCCGAGCTCGGCGAGTGGTGCAATTCTCTTGCAGATCCATATCAGAGAAAGCTATGGCCTCAGCTTACTCTCAAGCTTGAACTAGTTCATCACCAGGTCCAGAAAAGTACACTAGGAAAGTGTCACAATTCCTTCGTCTGTTGGACTCCACTGCTGTAATTGGTTTTCAAGCATGATCAACGTTACAATTCCTGCATTTTTATGAAAAGCCAATGCAGCCAACAAAGATAAGGTTTCGGGAATGCAAAATCGGAGATAGAAAAACATTACCATAAATGGAATTCAGAAGGAAAGTTAGATGAATTTTATACCAAGTCTCACCAAGCACTTGGTTCATGAATCGCGGATTCATTAGCTTCTCTCCAATTCCGAGCTCTTCCGTATTAAATCCCAGGAGCATCCGTTGAATTCTCCATGCCTATCATCTTTGTGCGTTCCAAGCCTCAAGAGCTCCCGTGATAAGTTGCTTTGATCATACCAAATCTCCAAGGATTAACTCGTCGTCGAGGCCATTGACGCCAAGCCTCCCATAGCTAATCTTTCTTGTACCAAACTGATGCCCTACAAGTTACAAGGTCAAATGCAGGTTCCCTAAAATCATGACCTGCAACAAAAAGGGAGGAAATTACTTCTTAAGAGCCAAGTATCATCATAAGCAAAAAGTCAGAACTTAAGCTAGCAGTAAAAATAAACGAAAATAAGAGCAGTAAAAAATGAGGTTTGTATTCACAGTGGGCCACACCCTTCTAGAATCTCACTGCAGACAAAAACGATTCGTGACTCACCACCTGAGGTCCCCACACAATCCCACAAAATCACAAAATCCCATTCACAAATCCTCTCTAACAGATTCTCGCATCTCTCAAGACTCACACGATTTCCTCAGAAAATTCCTTCATCCTCACATGTACTAAGCCCTCATTTTTCTTGTAAAGGATACGTGTTTACAAAATAATAGGGAGAATATTTCTTGTAGAATTGAATAAAAGAAATGGCTCTTAAATAGCCTTACAGAAAACTGAATCTGAGAAAAAATAGCCCACTCTAACGAACGCTAAAAATGTGGGATAGTGGCAAGAGAATAGGTAAAAGCAACAACTCACTAACAGCACTAACATTGCTTATTCTAACTGACAGTAAATTAACTTAAAAGAAAAAACCATTTTAACATCCTCCCTTAAACTGAATGTTACTTAACAATCAGTTTACTATTGGCGGTTGACACACTCCCAATAGGTTGCGCAATTTCACAAAAGCATCAAGTTTCAAAGGCTTTGTCATCACATCGGCCACTTGTTCTTGAGTATTGCAGTAAACTAGTTCTATAGTTCCATCCTTTGCAAGTTCACGAAGAAAGTGGAATCGAACATCGATATGTTTGCTACGACCGTGCATTACCGGATTCTTAGCAAGCTTGATTGCTGAGTTGCTGTCGCAGTAAACAGTTGTTGAGCTGTTTTGAGTATGTCCAAGCTTCTCCAAAATCTTTCTCAGCCAAACAGCCTGACAAGCACAAGTAGATGCAGCTATAAATTCTGCTTCTGTAGTAGACAAAGATACTACAGGTTGTTTTTTAGATAACCAAGATATTGCAGCAGAGCTCAATAGAAACACATATCCCGACGTGCTTTTTCTATCATCCAAGTCACCCGCATAGTCACTATCCGTGTACGCGACCAACTCTTCATTTCCGCCCTTCTTGTACAACACACCATAATCAGCTGTCCCTCTTAAGTATCTTAAGATTTTCGTTGCTGCTTGCAAATGTAGCTTAGTAGGATGCTCCATGTACCTACTTATG
This sequence comes from Lathyrus aphaca, assembly GCA_963966055.1. NCBI lineage: Eukaryota > Viridiplantae > Streptophyta > Magnoliopsida > Fabales > Fabaceae > Lathyrus > Lathyrus aphaca. The sequence goes on from OZ014523.1 coordinate 173,214,711, forward strand.
AGACTCACAGCAAGCATAACATCCGGTCGAGTTGCCGTTAAGTACATAAGACTTCCTACAATCTGCTTGTAGTAAGTACTATCAATCTTCATTCCATCTTGATCCTTTTGAAGCTTCTCTCCAGGAACCATTGGATTAAGAACAGAATTACTTTTGTCCATTCCAAATCTTTCCAATACTTCCATCACATATTTTTTTTGACTAATGAATATGCCATCACTCTTTTGCATTACTTCAACACCTAAAAAATACCTCATTTTTCCCAAATCGGTCATATCAAACTCAACCATCATGGATTTTTTTGAATTCAACATACATTGACTCATCATTGCCAGTGAATATCAAATCATCAACATACAAGCTTACAATTAGAAATTTACCTCCAGCACTTGTCTTAACAAACAAAGTGTGTTCATGAGTGCATTTTTCAAAGCCTTCCTTCAAAAAATATGATTCTATGCGACTGTACCAAGCTCGTGGAGCTTGCTTCAGTCCATAAAGTGCTTTCTTTAACTTGTACACCTTATGCTCATTTCCCTTGATTTCATATCCGCAAGGCTGTTCCACAAAAACTTCTTCATTTAGTACACCGTGCAAGAATGCCGACTTTACATCCAACTGATAAACGGTCCATCCCCTTTGAGCAGCAAGTGCAAGCACTAGTCGAATGGTATCTAATCTTGCCACCGGTGCAAAAACTTCATTATAATCAACTCCATATTTTTGAGCATACCCTTTTGCTACAAGTCGCGCTTTGTGTTTGTCTATTTCTCCATTCTCATTAAGCTTTGTTTTGAATATCCATTTCACTCCAATTTTTTTTCCACCATCCGGTAAATTTGTCAACTCCCAAGTGTCATTCTTCTCTATTGATTCTAATTCCAAATTCATGGCATTTCTCCATTTTTCACTTTTCACAGCTTCTTCAAATGAAATTGGGTCAGCACCTGCAAACATGGCCATGTTAGTCATGTTTTCTTCTTCTTCTGACAGTCCTTCTCCACTTTCATAATCCCTCATCCATACAGGTTGTCGTATTATTCTTCTATTTGAATCTTGCCGACTCTCTTCAATTGACTCGTTTGAATCAGAGTGATCAAGTTCTCCTTGTATTTCTTCATTCATGCTTGTATCATTTTCTGCACTTGCAGCAGTGGCAGATTCATCCTGTTCATCTTCCCATTCTAAATTTCCTTTGATGTTTTCCTCATGTCTTTTATTCCAGTCCCAACTTTTATCTTCTTCAAAAACAACATCTCTACTAACAATAATCTTATGAGAAATTGGATCGTACAACCTGTATGCCTTTGATTCTTCACTTACTCCAAGTAGAACACAGCTAGTACTTTTTCTATCTAGTTTTGTTCTTTTTCTGTCGGGTACGTGGACATGCGAAACACATCCAAAGACTCTAAAGTACTCAACTGATGGCTTTACATCACTCCAAGCTTCTTCAGGAGTCTTGTTTTTCACAGCAACCGTTGGACATCGGTTCAGCACATGAACAGTCCAATTTACAGCCTCAGGCCAAAAATTCCTTGGAACTTGTTTCTCATACAGCATGCAACGAACCATATTCATGATGGTTTTGTTTTTCCTCTCGGCTACACCATTTTGCTGTGGTGTATATGCAGCCGTCAGTTGCCTATTTATACCATTCTCCTTGCAAAAATCATTAAATGCTTGTGATGTAAATTCACCACCCCTGTCAGTACGCAAGCATTTGATGAATATATTTGTTTCTTTCTCCACATGATTTTTAAAGCTTCTAAAAGTGTCAAAAGCTTCAGATTTTTCTACTAAAAAATATACCCATGTTTTACGACTATAGTCATCAATGAAAGTAATTAGGTACCTTTTTTTGCTATTTGAGGCTGGTGTAATAGGCCCGCATATGTCAGCATGTATCAACTGTAGGATTTGAGATGCTCTCCACGTGCTCACTTTAGGAAATGGATCCCTCTGTTGCTTTCCCGCAAGGCAGTCTTTACAAATTTTAGAGGGAGTTTTGAGTTGTGGCAGACCATTCACCATCTTTTTTTTCTCAAGAATCCTTAAGCCTTTAAATCCTAAATGTCCAAATCTACAGTGCCATAACTGAGTTGAGTCTTCAGTAATTGTGTTGAAACAAGCCGATACACTTGACTGAGGCTTAACCGACAAAATGAACATTCTGTTTGAGGACATTATTGTTTCCATGATCAAGCCTTTCTCCTTATGATAGATCTTGCATTTTCCATGTTGAAAAATGATAGTTAACCCCTTTTCTTGTAGCTGACCAATGCTCAACAAGTTGTTCTTTAGCTCAGGTACATAGAACACACTAGTAATGATATGTGAGATTCCATTCATTCGAAATCTCACATTTCCTTTTCCTTTCACAGCCATGCTGGAATTATTTCCCAACTTCACGGTTTCACTAAAGTTTTCATCCAAGTCAGAGAATACTTCCTTCTTACCACACATATGATTACTACACCCTGAGTCAATGAACCATGCTTCTTCCTTATCTGATTCTTTATTTTCCATGGATGCCATCAAAAGCATTTCTTCTTGAAATTCTGCATAATTGACTTCACTCTCCTTGCTTGGACATTCATATTGAAAATGTCCAAGTTTATGGCAGTAATAACACTCCACAGTGGACTTGTTAAAATTTGACATGCCCCTTCCTCCTCCTCGTCCGCGAAATCCTCCACGACCACGACCGCGACCTCTTGTTCTGTTTTCATAGGTTACTTTCAAGGCTTGCTCTTCAATAACAGGAGCATTCATGCGTTGCTCATGCACCAGCAAGCTACTTTGTAGTTGGTCGACTGATAAGGCGTCAATGTCATTTGACTCCTCAATAGAGCAAACAACATAGTTGAATTTTGGAGTCATGGACCGCAAAATTTTTTCAATAACAATAACATCTCCCATAGTCTCTCCATGAGTTCTCATCTTGTTGGCTATGGTGAGGGTTCGAGAAAAGTACTCGTTCACCGATTCTTCAGCTTTCATCTGCAAGATTTCAAATTCCCTTCGAAGTGCTTGTAGTTGTGCTCGTTTAACCCTTGCCGTCCCTTGATACTTCTGCTTCATTGAGTCCCAAATGTTCTTTGACGTTTCTTTCTTCAAGATTGTCTCCAAGATAGATCTATCAATTGCTTGAAAAAGATAATTCTTTACCTTTAAATCCTTGAGTTTCTGATCTTCAACAGTTTTTCTTTGTGCCTCAGTTGATTCTGCACCCCCAACTGCTGTAGGAATACCATTTTCAACCAAGCTCCAGTATTCTTTGGATCGAAGGAAGTTCTCCATGAGCATTGCCCAATGATCATAGTGACCATCAAACTTTGGAATTGATGGTTGAACAAAACTGCTGTTTTCTGCCATCTGCTTGAAAAAACTGCTGGGTTTCAAGTATTGATCAGGCCCCTTCTAGAGGAGCTCTGATACCAATTGTAAAGGATACGTGTTTACAAAATAATAGGGAGAATATTTCTTGTAGAATTGAATAAAAGAAATGGCTCTTAAATAGCCTTACAGAAAACTGAATCTGAGAAAAAATAGCCCACTCTAACGAACGCTAAAAATGTGGGATAGTGGCAAGAGAATAGGTAAAAGCAACAACTCACTAACAGCACTAACATTGCTTATTCTAACTGACAGTAAATTAACTTAAAAGAAAAAACCATTTTAACATTTCTCACTATAAAAGCCAATCCTTGATAATCATAAAGGGGACACAGAAAAGCCCTAGCTATTCAAACACAGAGAAAACGAAAAAAACCCTAACAAAGTTTTACAGAAAATAGAGTAAAACCACTCAAACAAACACCATAGAATTGCTTAACATCATAAACGGAAGCCAATACAAACCTGAACGATCCAAGCAAGAATGCATCCGGAGACAAAAACAGAGCGATCGTGAGAAAAGTCAGAGTGAAAGGCATTGAGAGTCGCGAACGAAACAGAGAGAATCGTCGCTGGAAAGCTGAGATCGAGTGAGAAGTCGACGAAATCGGAAGAGCGGACGGCGGCAAAAGAAGAAGAGCGGACGAAGACTCGGTGGCGGTGGCGGTTGAGAGTGAGACGCCGCGAATTGGGGTAGGTCTCGCGTTTTCTGTTCCTATCCACTTCAGAATCGTGTTTTTGATGTTGGTAGTTTTTGTTTTTTATTTCTTCTTTTGAAACAAAATGGTGCCGTTTGGGAAGAAATATGTTTCTTCTGCATTTGTTTTCCTATGATTATTATTTTTTATGTTTATTAGTTTTAGAAGTGTACTTAACTTTTCTGAGTTATGATTTGACGGATGTTGAGGCCCATCACTTGATTTTTGTTTTTATCCGTATATTACCTGTATATCACAGTGCAAACCCTTTTCTTTTTTTAAATCTATTGTTTTTTTCTTAGATATTTATTGAGTTAATTCAAATGTTTGTTTTCTTGTTATAAATAAATTATTCTTTTCATTATTCTTTACTTTTTTTTTGGGCCAATGATATAATTATAACTTTTCGATATTCGATTTTAAATCGACGTTATCAAAGTTGTTATGAGGTCACTTTTATTTTTCGCTATTATTTAATCGATTATTCGATTTATTCGGTTAATGATAAAATGTGATATTCGATTATTTAATCGACGTTATCCATTAAGTTGAGACCGATTTCATTATTTTCTCATCATTTTATATTTTATTATTTTCGGGCCTATGATAAAAAATACGGTTTATTGATATTCCATTTAGCGACGTTATCTAAACCGATTTGAGGCCGACTTTTCTTTATTTATTATTTTATCAATTTATTGATTTATTTATATTTTGGTCTATGATATTGCCATTCGATTCGCGACATTCAACTTATCGACGTTGTCCGAATCTATATGAGACCGTTTTCTGTTTTTACGGTTTCTAATTTATTATTAGATTCATTTTATTATTTACTTTATTATCAATATTTTGGTCAATGAATAAATATTTAAATATTCGATTTCGATTAAATCGACATTATTTAAATTAAATATGAGGCCAATTCTTTTTATTATTATTATTTCGACTTTATTTTATTTTTATGGCCAATGATATAATAAACGATTAAATTATTTCCGATATTGTAAAATCGGAAAATTTAATCAATATGAGGCATTTTATTTAATTATTCCATTTTGACAAACAATTTAATTTAGTAATTTATTTTTATTACTTTATTTCCATTATTCAAGTACTTTATTAAATTCGATTTAATTTAATTATTTATATATATTATTCTATTCCGATTTAATTGTCGCGATTTAATTTAATTCTTTTGTTAACGCTTTAATTGATTCGCAAACCACGTAAGCCGAGCGCATCGTGCCTCGCCATCAAACTTTTCCGAACTCGACATTCAAATATTTTCATAATTAAATAACAGAATAACTGAATTCTGGAGTCTCACATTCCTCGAATTCTTGAATGAACTCTCCCGAGGCTCGCCCCGCGGGATATGGTTCATTCGACTTTCCGTAGTTAAAACTTTTAATATACATATCAAATAATGAAAGAGTTGAATTCTGGAGTCTAGCATTCCTCGAATTCTCGAATAAATTCTCCTGAGGCCCGCCCCTCAAGACGCAGTTTATTTACCCTTTCATTCTAAAAAACACCTAACTTATCAAACATTCTTCTTTAAAGCGAACTTTGTTTAAACCCTTTTGTCATACCCCAAATTTGTCCTACCCTTTTAATTTTACATTCATTTTTGTTTTATGTTTACTAACAACACAAGTTTCTATTTCTACTGTTGGATTTTGAAGTGTTGTGATCAATGAAGATTGAGATTCAGTCATTCTTCTAGGTGGTTCTCAAAGTGTTTTTTGCATTTTTTGTTTATCATCGCTCAAAATGATGCTTTAAGCTAGTGTTTAGCCCATTTGCTCTCATTTCTCAAGTTTTCTCTATTTTTGGACAAGATGGTCTTAGGCTGAATTTTAAGTCATGAAATCTCAAGGGACATATAGGCGCCAGGGATCCAAAAGTCTGAATTGAGGTCACTCTTTTGTGATGAATATCTGGTACATGACCTTGCTTAGTCAAATTGGTATTCAAGGCATATACAAAGGTTTCGTTTTTCACCAACAAAGCATTACAAGTAACCTTCCTGAGTTACAACAAAAGAAGCTATATTTTGGTTAAAAAAAATCAAAGGAGAATATTGGTTGACCAAGTTCAAATAGTTATGACTTTGAATTTTTAATTCATGTCAGGATCATGTTGTAGTGAATATAAGAGACGGCTGATCTGGAAATAAATTCTAAAGCGATTGGAAACGCTGCTGCTCACATTCAATCATTTGAATTATCAAATTCATGCATTTTTAATAATAGTCCAGTCATTGATCTACAAGAGACTAAATAGCAATTGTAAAGTCATTATTCAAACAAGGAATCATGAGTTTTAATATGCAGATCCTTCACATTTTTCCGTGCTTTAAGACTGTATGCCCATGATGCTACCACAATCTCCAAGTTGTAACTTCTTCATTCCACGGTCAAGCTCTATGTTTCAACAAGGTTCCTCCAAAGTTTCTCACGCCAATCCACATCCTCCCGAGAGATAATGCTGAAACGTCGTGTCGAATTTACACAAGGCCATGACAATACACCATAATTTCTTCAGAACATGGCAACACATTACTAGCAAACCTACAAAAAAACAAAGTATAATACATAAAGGTGCATGGCCTAAGACTCAAGAAAATTCAAAAAAAGGGTTGCAGCTTTGCTGTTCCAAGTGTTTCTTTACCTAAGCATCAAGCTGATCCTCGAGTGTTCCTCACTCCATGACTCCATGATTAAGTTGCCGTGAAAGCTTCCTCATGCCATCTAAATTATTATCAGTTCAAGTACATCGAAAAGAAATCAAGAGAAACGTCAACAAATAAGTCCACAAGCCAAGTTCATGAGGACTTCGTATTACCTTGCCACGCTCCAGCCATCTCCACGTCATAGCTAAATTTCAAGCTAATTCAAGTCATTCCCACAAAATGCGTATCCATGCTATTTCTTGTAAGCCAAGCCGAGCCATCTCACAAAGCCTACAAGTCACCTGCAAGAATAACAATAGCAAAATCACATTAAAATAATTTCAAAGAAGACACTAAGGATCCCATGTTGTTACTGATGTGCCTTTATTCAGCCTCAAGGTTCAGATTGTCAAGCTCCTGCTCGGCGAGAAAAGTAGAACAACCTACGGATAAGCTTTGAAGGATGCAACTGCCAACGATAACAACGACCCAACGTGCAAACGTAACCGACTCTCTCAATGAGTTCCCTACAGCAAGAGGAACATTAGTCAGTCGCATAGCAGACTTATATCAGCATCGCATCAGTTTAATCATTAACTCTTGTACGTCCAACTTTTACCTGAAACAAGGATGAAGCAACAAGTGTCAATAAAATGCGGAGGACCAATTCATTATCAAAAGTATGAACAAAATTCAGAATGATGATATTGTGTAGACATCAAGGTGTTCTCGGAAAAAATTAAACTAATCAATGCAGCAAAAGAGAGGAAGCTCCAAGAAGAACATAATCATATTTTAAGATTCAAACCAAGAAGCTCAAGCTATTACTAAAGTCCTTGCCCTAGACATAAGGCTCTTCAATCAAACTCATGATAATCATATTTTAAAGCGAAAGGTTTTTAGCAGCGGACATAATGTAATTAGCGAGATCTTTGAAGTCAGAATTGGAGTACCTCATGTTTTGCTAAGAAGCCTTGTTCAATGCTCATGGTCATCTACTTCTGTTGGGAAACGATGTCCCTGGGTTACAGCCGCAGCAGGTCCTTGGACCTCCATTTGCCAATTCAGGTATGCAGCCAAGCTAGCAGCTCATGTGGAAAACACAAGTGGCAACCCAATACACCGGAATGTCCATAATTCTTCACGACACATAACCTGTTATCAGCAAACCAAAAGAAGCAAATTCAAGAGATGGCCGCAACAAGTGGGAAACATGATAGTAGAAAATGTAGGAAGGATACAGAATACCTGACAGGTGATACTTGGAGTTGGATTCATTCGAGTCCCGTTTGCTACAATAATGGCCATATGCACATAGTTTCTTAAACCACTGGGAGAATTATTCTTTCATATGTTCCTAATCCGAAAGGGTGTTATACCGTACGAGTATGATGTTGTCATGAGAACTATGATTGAACTATCTGATCCTTCAGTCAATGTGGGTAAACAATAGAGTCTACCTTCATCTCCTACTAGTTCGGTTATTATTGTGATGAGAGGAAGAAGCAACCCTAATGGCAACCAAGGATTCCATAACAAATATGATGCAGCAGGGATGTCAAGGATATCTCCTTCCAAGAGCTCATACCCTCCTCACCCACCTGCAAGGGCACCAAAACAAAACAGCATAAAAATTCGGTGGAGCCAAATGATAAAGTTGAAAAGTAGTAGCAAGAATTCAGATAATAGTCAAAACATCAAAATTCATTCAGCAGTAAAAACTCATATTCACTGAATTTGCAACAACACAGCCAACTGAAAAAGGGGGGACCACGTTCTAGAATCATTATTAGCACTACAGACAAAAACAAATAACAATGAGTCACAATATTGGTCCCCACACAATATCAGCAGAAAATATAACTCAAGACTTGTTCCTAACGGCTTGTTTCTCACTCATCATTCCTCACAACATTCGCAAAAACTCTCACGTACAAACCTGACCTCACATAATTCTCACTCACACATACCAATTCTCTCAGAGATCCACTATATAATGATCAATCATAAACACAGGACCAAGACCACAAAAAAGAAACCTAGCCACCATAGACCTACCTACCACAGAAAACCCTAGCGGCATATACAAAAAAAGAAACCTAGCAACCATCATACAGATACCTCTACGAAAAAGACCTCACTAAAAGCTCCATGCCAAAATCAATTCTACATTGAATTTCACACTGAAACTCAAGGTCAGAAGGAGCTAGGTCCCTCTTTCTCACGGACAACAACAACGAGAAACAACAACAATCACCAGGGTACATAGAACACAAACCTGAGATGGAGAAAAAGTGAAAATCCTGAAAAGAAGGAGGAAGATTAATGAATGCTTACCTAAAGAATCAGCAAGATATCCTTCGAAACATTCTTCAAGAGGTATACCTTTTTACTCTTCATCTACTTCTCATGTATGCTTGTTATTTGATTAATTGGTGTTGCGATTCATGACTTGAAGGACGGAATCGGTTGAAATGGGGTTTAGGGTTCCTGAGTTGGGGATGAGGATTTGAGGTGTTTGATGTATGTTAGTTCGCTTCATTTTCGTGTTGTTGGTGTTTATCTTTTTGGTGATGATGACACGATGATGTTTGAGTTTGGTTGATAGAAACTCAACTGAGATGAATCTGCTATGAGGAAAGGGACGTAAGACTTGAGAGAGAGGCGAGTGAGAATGCTGAGTTATAGGTTGTTTCTTTAAAAAAAAATTGTTTCTCTGACCGTTGCCATCATAGTGTGGGAGGATGAGTGGTGACACTTGTCACCTTCGTTGACAAGTGTCACCGACCAAGATTGTTCTCCAACTTGATACCCTGCGTGGGCCCTCCTTTATGGGCTAGGTATTCTTGATTTCTTATCACACCCCATGTTTTACGAAACCAAGCCCATTTTTTTTGTTTCTATTTCATTTGACTTTTGTTTTGATTATCTTTTAAATTAAAAAATCTAAAAAAACCTAAAAATGTTTTCAATATATTAAATAATTTTCATTTAATTAATTAACTAATTAATTAATTTGATTAAATTTAAATAATTAATTATTATCTCTTTAAACTTTCAAAAAACTAAAGAAAATGTTTTCCTAACTTTCTCTTCAACTTTTATTTTCTTTATTTAGTCGTAATTAATTTCTCTTTTGAAAGTTTAAAAAAAAATCCAAATACAAAAACACTTTCATTGACTAATTTAATTAAATAATTTTATTTAATTCGATTAATTAATTCGTTAATTAATCTAATTGAATATTTCTATTTAATTTGGATTAATTAATCTTTTCACCTTTGTTTGATATTACGCGTGTGATGAATGTTTGCGTATGCTCGATCTTCTTTGCTTGTGACTTGATACAATGACTGCTTGTGTGATTACTTTTGCATTTTTGACGATAAATTGCTAAGTAAAAAACGAACGCACATTATGACTAATCATTTCAAAGATAAATGAAATCTTTGGTCCAACGCCAAGTGAACATCCATATGCATTTCACTTCATATACACACGTAAGTCGATCATTCCTCGATCACCATCTGCACGAACTTTTCACCTTACACCTTTAGCAACATTTTTCAACTTAACGAATCAACGCATCGCGTTTGTTTTCCATAGCTAGTCTTTAGCTTAGTTTCTCAATCTTGCGAGCCGAGCGCATTGTGCCTCGCTAACAAACCAACAAATAAATTTCCATTTATGTTCACCTTAAACTTCAAAAAAACCGAAATGTTACTTTTAGATCCAAACCCTTGATCCAACATCAAGCGGGCTTAGGAAATAAAACATTTTAATAACACGAGGAAAATTGCACGCCACGAGCCTTAAGCGATAGAAAGGAGGATAACGAGCTCTCGTTACTCGCTCCGATTATTTCGATGCAAGACATTCGTCTTGTTGGACGAAATAAACTATCCATAGTCTTTAGTGCAAATGGACTCTTAAATCCTTTCATCAAAGAAAGGTAATAAAATCAACAACCAATACCCATATTAGACCGAACTACGAAGCTCTGACTTTCCCATTGCACAAGGGAATACGTAGGCACGAGGATCTCAATCCTTGTCGAGCCCCTAGGATCGATAAACCTTTTAGTTCAACAAGTAATCATAAGTATAGACATCCCTTCGCGCGTGACAACCTAGATGGTTCCCATCGAGTACGATGGATGTAGGAGGTGCTAATACCTTCTTCCTACATAACCGACTTTCGAACCCCGACAATGGTTTACGATGACCTTGTTTTATCCTTTCTTGGTGGTTTTATCTATATTTACCATTTCCCTCTTCGGGAATAAATAAAATTAGGTGGTGACTCTCAAGTCAGCCCAGCCGCGTTCGTGAGGGATCGTATTTTTCGAGGTACGACAGCTGGCGACTCTGCTGGGGACTGGTTCACCCCTATGCAAGTCGAGCCTAGTCTAGGTCTCCACGTTTTTTTGGATGTTTGCTTATGTGTTACTTGTTTATCGCTTTCTTTATCGCTTTACATTTTATATCCTTATTGTGGATCTCTGGTGCTGGAACGGTGCTTTGATCAAAACAACTTGAGGGAAAGGCTCTATACCCGGGTCTATGAGTGTAAACATAAGTTAGCGAGGTTGTGTAGTATGGGCTCCCGAGGGAACCTCTCTCGTGGGTTGTCGATACGAAAACCTCACTCGGAGTAGATTTTAATGGAAATACTGACAACCGTCAAGCTCTTGGCGTGTGTGCTCAGATGTTTTCATTAGATTCGTCGACTCTGAGGACCTTTAGAACCTGTTGGTTAAAAAAACATCGGTTGATGGTCGCGTAGAATTGGGCACCAGGGTTTTCCCTCGCGTGGTTCAATACGAAAACCTCACTTGGAATAGACTTACTAAATGGAGGTGATTGACTGTCAAGAATCTATGAAATTGACACGTCCATTTTGCTTCGTCCAACTTTACATCCATCAGTACCCGTAAGGAGGGTAGCTCAACTTCAACAGGTAGGACCGCCTCCATACCATACACAAGTTGATAAGGTGTTGCCCTAGTGGACGTTCTGTTTGAGGTTCGGTACCCATGCAAAGCAAATGGTAGCATCTCATGCTAGTCTTTGTAGGTGACTACCATCTTTTGCACAATCTTCTTAATGTTTTTGTTAGCTGCCTCAACAACGCCATTCATCTTTGGCCTGTAAGGAGAAGAGTTTTGATGTTGAATTTTGAAGTCCCAACACAGTTATGCCATCATTTTGTTGTTTAAATTGGAACCATTGTCAGTAATGATTCGCTCAGGTATTCCGTATCGACAGATGATGTCTCTTTTCAGGAATCTGGCTACCACTTGTCTAGTGACGTTTGCATACGAAGCCGCTTCGACCCATTTGGTGAAATAATCAATGGCTACCAGAATGAACCTGTGGCCATTTGAAGCAGTCGGTTCTATCTTTCCAATCATGTCAATGCCCCACATGGCAAAGGGCCAAGGTGAAGACATTACGTTCAAAGGGTTTGGAGGCACATGCACTTTATCTTCGTAGATTTGGCATTTATGGCACTTCCTGGCATAGGTACAATAGTCTGCATCCATTGTGATCCAGTAGTAACCGGATCTTAACAATTTCTTATCCATTGCATGCCCTCTAGCATGGGTACCAAAAGATCCTTGATGCACCTCGTGCATCAGCAAGTCTACCTCTTTCTTATCAACACATCTGAGTAGTACCATGTCAAAGTTTTGTTTGTATAATGAACCATCAGTATTAAGGAAGAAACTACCGGCTAGTATTCTTAATGTCTTCTTATTATTGGATGATGCCCCAGGTGGGTATGTTTGATCCTCCAAGAAGCATTTGATGTCATGGAACCACGGCTTGTCATCTTTAGCAACGTCCACGGAGAATACGTATGTTGGTCGGCCTAGTCTGGATACCGAAATCCGAGGCACATGATTTGCAATTTGAACCTTGATCATGGAGGAAATAGTAGCTAAAGCATCTGCGAACTGATTTTCGTCCTGAGGGATATACTCAAGTTTGACTGTTGTAAAGAAAGTCAATAATCTCCTCGTATAGTCATGGTATGGAATTAGATGCTCTTGGTGAGTGTATCATTTGCCGTTGGTCTGATTGATTACCAAGGCTGAATCTCCGAATACAGTTAACATCTTGATCCTGATGTCAATGGCTTCCTCAAGACCCATGATACAGGCTTCATATTCAGCTTCGTTGTTAGTGCATGCAAATGTGAGTTTTTCCGAGAAAGGCATGTGAACTCCTTTAGGTGTAATGAGCACTGCACCAACTCCACGACCATTCATATTGATAGCCCCATAAAAAATCATTGTCCACTCTTCTCTCGGGTCAGGCCCCTCAGTGTGAACAGGCTCTTCATGATCTTTTTCTTTTAAGTACATGATATCTTCATCTGGGAAGTCAAATCTCATTGGTTGGTAATCATCAATGGGTTGCTCAGCTAGATAATCAGACAGTACACTGCCCTTGATGGCCTTTTGAGATGTGTACTGAATGTCATACTCTGTCAGAATCATTTGCCATCTTGCAACCCTTCCGGTAAGTGCTGGCTTCTCAAATATGTACTTGACGGGGTCCATTTTTGAGATCAACAAGGTAGTGTGGGTCAACATATACTATCTTAGTGTAACACCCCAAAATTTGCCCTCTCTTTTCATGTCATTTAGCATATCCTTGCATACATTACATTGCATTTAGATCATAATTGTATCATAAACATACATGAGCATACATCTCCATTGAGCTATCATAGGTTGCGACAGACCTTTATTTCTGCATGCGGCACATGCACATGAATCTCAGAAGAAGCCAAAAGTTCTCGGTTGAGTCAAAGCAATTTAAGCGTAATATCAGTTTTACGGTGCAGTTTGCAAAGGTTGTAACTCTCGCCCAAAAAATTGATTTGGCTTGAAATTCCATGTTAAGAACCGTTTCGGTATTTTCTACAACTTTTTTGTTCGGCTCGGAGGCCAATTCATCAAGGAAAGTGGCGGGAGTTATTTGTTTCTGAAATTTCGGTTTCGCGGATTAACTGTGCTAGCGGTATTCAAGAGTTCGTAACTTCTGTTTGGATCAAGATTTCTGAGAGATTCATATTCCAAAAGTTTTGTCTTGATATCCTTTCCAACTTTCGGGTTTTGGCCGAGAACTAATTCTTTGAAGAAGATCTCCGAATGTGCGAGTTTTCAGAGTCGATATAGTGAAAAACAGTGCAGGACCGGTGAGCTTTGAACACTGAAAAATTCATAACTCTCAGCTCGTTCATCGGATTGATGTCGTTCCAGCTTCTAAAATTCCGTTTAGATGTTATCTTCATTCCGTGAATTCAATTTGGGTTAGGTCCAAGCGGAAGGATCCCAAAAATTCGAATTACCAGTGGGGTTCTTTGATGCAGTGCACTGTTTGTCATATTTTGTGAACTTCATAACTCGGTCAATTTTCATCGGATTATGTCCGTTCTCGAAGCGTTGGTTCAAAAATTTTATCATCTTCAAGTTCCAAGACAAGCTCTAGTTCGAACGATGCCCCGAAGATTGTCGTTTTGGTTTATTTCGCAAAACTGAAGTGTTGAACCGAAGAAAAAGGCTGAAAGTGGTTTCACGAGAAAATTCATATCTCCCTCGTCGTTTGTCCGGTTGATTTCACATTTTAACACGAGGTCAATGACTCATAGATCTACAACTTTGCTGAAAAAGTTGAGTCGAGATTATCCTCCGAAAAGGTTGACCTCGTCACGTTTTCAAGTAGCGGACACCAAATAAGCCAAAAAAAACAACTTATTCAGTGAGGTCTTGCAGCTTAAACGTATCGATCGCACTCGATTTTGATCATATGACATCCGTTCTTTTTGCGTTGCAACCGTGATTAAGAGGCGGATGATGTTGTGGAAGGCTCAGAGTCAAAAAAAGTTTGTCGAAGACAATGTTATTTTCACTTAAGCCAGAATTCTACCTTTTGCCTTTCATTTTACACTCCACTATATATTCTTTTAACCCACAATTTGTCTCATAACTTCAATCACAATTTACAAACACCAAAAAATCTCAAAAACTCTCTCTAAATAATCAAAGTTCATTCTCTCAACTTTTTCTCAAGAACACAACAACAACTTAATCAAGAACTCAAGAACACAACAATTCCGATCAAGCTTCCGATAGCTGAACCACCACGAACCACCACCTCCGGTCAAATCCGCCATCGCGCGACCATCGTTTTCCGCCACCGGCAGCCATGCGGCCTCTCCCCCTATCCTCCATTCACGACCGCGTCTCACTTCCTCCGGATTCACAATTTCTTCGTCGATTTTTCATTCGGTAAGATTCTTAAACTTTAATTCATGAATAATTGTTGAATTGTTTCTTGAATTTAATTGTCAAGTTGATTTAATCTTGTGAAGATTATGTGCATTTATTCTTGATTTGATTGTTGATTTATGCTTGATTAATTGATTCTAATAATTGTTGTGGTACATAAGTGGAAATGCTTGTTATAATTGACATAGAATAATCGGTGCATGTAAGGTGTTTGACAAAATTTCTAGGAGAGCTAATTGTTGTGACTTGATATTGATTGAAGTGCTTGACTTTTGAATTCATGCTTGTTTCAATGTATAAATTCGGAATAGGATAGATTGAGGCTTAATTGTTGATGTTGTTCATGTGTCGCGTGTCGAGAATATGTTTTGGTCATAACTTCCTAACCGTAACGCGTTTTCGTGAATGTGAATAGTGTAAATTGACTTTGTTGATGATTCTGGAACCATTGGTGAAATTTTTAGTTGATTTTGGACAATTTTTTCCGACTATTTCGTTACTGCCAGCCGACGAAATCGGCCAAAAAGTACCACTTCCGAGCGAAATTTTCAAAAACCGATTGCATATTTGAATCCATTGGCATGTTTTCAAGTTACCATGTGATTTTCGTTCAATTCCGAGTCGGTGATTTTTGACGCGTTTTTTCCGTTGTAAGGCTTTTTAAGTCCGGTTTGGTGCGATTTTTATGCATTGATCTTTATTTGACTTGTACTTATGTTCGTTGATCATTTGTCATTCATTGCATGTAAAGTTGCTTGATTCCGGTTTGAGTTTGCATGTTGTTTATATTAGTGCATAGGTGCTGCCCCGTTTTGAAACACACATTTCAATGCATGTCTACGACTCGTATGCTCATCTTTCTACTTGATTTTGAGCTGTGAGGCATAAGTGCAACTTCCGGTTGCACCTCTTTTTGGTTTTTAATGTGTTTGTTGAGTTCATGTAAGGTTCTCTCAAGGATCTCGACGACGGTCGCTTCGTTTGTATTCCACTTTATTTGTGGGATACCGTTTGGTTTCAAATGATATTTTGTGCCGTTGTTTTGTCTGGATTGTGCTGTGTGCAGGGCATTTGTATGGTCGCATCTGATTTTCACATCTTGAGAGATTTATTTTGAATCTGATGACTTGAGCTTATATGGGAAATGCGATGTCCGACTTTGTTTGTTTGTGGATGCTAGCTTGTTCGAGCGGACCTCTGAGTTTCTATTTTCTGTTTAGCTTGTTGGTATTTCGGATTTACATCCGCGTGGTATAGTTTCTCATCCGATTTACTATTTCCACACTTTATCGCTTACATAGGTTGGAGTCCCGACCATTTCTTTTTGGGGGGCATTTTCTGGAAGTCCTCCTTCAGAGGCTCTGTATGTGTTTGTTTACATTTGGGTAAAGACCTCAAAAAAGGCGCCCCATCCTCATTCCCCTTGATAAGACCTTGAAGAAGGCAAGCGAAAAGGGCTCATAATCAGCCCCGCACTATCATTGAGTCTTTCATTAGCTCGCACTTCGTGTTGATTCTTTTGGATAAAGTTTATCCTGCTCTTGTTCGGTTAGTCTATGGAAGAGGATCTCACTTTCTGGATCCCCACACTTTGTGTAGCTCATGTCTGTTGACGTTGACGCTTTGTGCTCGTACGCACATGATATTCCCCCCATTCTGTTCTTACTTGGTGATATGATACCATGTATAGACATACTCTTTTCCCACAGTCACGAGCTCGAGGAGATCTCCTTACTTTGTGTACCCATCCTGCCCGATCCTCGATATCGTGGTTAGGTGTCACCCCTACTTTTGTCCTACTTCGATCCTCCATATCGTTGCTAGACCCTCTCTTTGCCACTGTGAAGACATAATCCACAGGTGGATGTTTTCTACTCGAGTGATGTGGATACTCCTCGATATTGTTTGCTTATTTGTGTGATGCGATTGTTTCCCCATAAGATTGCTAGGCTTTGTATAGTCTCTCATTTGCATGTTAACTTAGGTAGCACGGTTCCGTCGTCTAGGACTACCTTTTTTGCATGAGCATTCCTAAAACACAAATCAAACTCTTTGTTTTCTTTTCATAAGAACATGTCAATTCCTTCTACTCCAGGTGCGTGAGTCTCCAAAGGTCGAGCAGCCGATAGAACGTGAACTTAACATCGTTCAACTAAAAAAACCCAAAACAAACAAAAGTAGTTAGTCGAACTACGTTAACTCTGATTCCTCAAAAGGGATACGTAGGCAGTGGGGTAGGGCCCATCCGAGCATAACACTTTCTTTTTCCTACGTTATTTTCCCTTTCTATGACCATTACTTTGCTTTTGCTTTCCATATGCTTTCAATGTGAAATTGTTTAGCTAATCTTTATTTTGTAGGGGGTTATGGTAATTCATGTGTGTGGGAGGGTATCCCACATACAACTTCTTCCTTCATCTCTTTATGCTTTCAAATTGTGATTGCTTTAGCATTGTGCTTTGTTTGCTTAACCTCATCTTTTCCCCCTTTAGAAACAATTTATCTCCTTTAGAGGAGTAAGTTGTATTCTAGTTCTTCTTTCTTCTTTCCTTCTTCTTCATTAGGATAGACTTCAAACCACACTAACCTTAGGACCACCTTTTCATGATAAATTTAGGATTAGACTTTCTCCATTAGATTTTATCTTTAAGATCCTTTTGTTTCTTTCTCTTCTCATCTCAAAACCAAAACCTAAAAAACACTTAATAATGGTTGAGGTAGCCTTGTGTGTATGGACTTATTCCATGGGGCACTTTTAGTCTTCCCATCTTGGGATAGTACAAGTTTGTCTAGCATGATGTACAAGTCTAATCATGAGACTACTTTCACAAAGAAAATCATAAAAAAGACTTCTTCACAAAAATTACAAAAAAAACTTAATAAATTCAACGAGTTAGTGAGCTTAGGCCCTAATCTCTGGAACCAAGTTTTGGGGATCTTCTCCTTACTTGAGTGTGCTTGTTCTATTATTCCATCTTGGAATGTAGTAGCAAGTACACATTCCATGGAAAAGAGCTTGAGTTCACTTCCTTGTGCCACACTCATAAAAAATCATAAAAAACACTGGACAAACAATAAACGTCTCTCCTTTGGGACTTCTTTTCTCATCACCTTCACTCTCATCGTACGAACTTGCTCCTACTTGTCATTTTGCAAGACGGTAACGCACTCGTCATCCGAGCCTGCAACACATGAGCATTGACATAGGAAGTTCAAGCCTTAAGACATAAGCAATCTTTTCCACCCCTAGTTAGGGGAACTACGACGACTCTGATCCTCATTGTCCATATGAGGTACGTAGGCAGCGGGGTAAGGCCCGTTCGAGCACAATCTTTATTTTCCCTACATTTTTCCTATTCGTTTCTTTTTTCAGCTTCTTTCTATCTTATCCAGTTCAGTTCTCTTTTGTAGTAGCTTTCATTCTTTCACCCTTTGAAACATTTTCTTTGCAAGCGTGGATCCCGTAGGGTACGGCGGACGATCTGGGGTGCTAATACCTTCCCAGGTCGTAACCGATTCCCGAACTCAGTCTCTTTGGTTCGTAAGACATGTGTCCTTCCTTTTCTTTTCTTCGGATTGTGCAACATTACCATTCTCGTTTCTTCGGGATAAAAATGCCAGGCTGGCAACTCTACCTCTTCCGCGCCACTTTCGCATTTGTACCAGGATAGAAATCCAGGGAGCGACAGCTGGCGACTCTGCTGGGGAATATTTCAAATCAGAGTATCTCTGGTTCCCTTGAGAGTCTCTCCTAGCGCTTGCGTGTTTCTGTTTCTTTGTGTGTTTATTGTTTGTCATTGCGTGATTATTTTATTGTTGTTTATTTACAATTTTATTTACAACTTTATTTACAGTTTTTTAGTATTTATTTTCATGCATCATATATGTACTGGACTGTCTGGACTGGATTTTTTACTGTTTGGTGGGACTTGGGTGATACTGTTACTGTGAGATGAGCTCATTACCAAGGCTCGAGTGCACCTTAGGACTTAGAGTGGTTCCACTTTGGCCTCATGAGATCTTGTCATGAGGGTAGTAGTGAGTTCCACGCCCAGATTTGCGACCGTCTTGGAAATGTTTTGATTTGGGGATCTTCCTCTCTCATTTCATAACCTTGATAGTTATGTGCAGCTGGGGACTTATAAGGGATGCTTGGTTTTCCCGGACTCACACTGAGGCCTCCCTGAGTAGTACATAATGCTAAAAAAATTCCCTGGTTTGGTCATGAGTCATTCCTCGGAGATGGTGAACGTATTATTGCTATTCGGCTTTGAGAGTACATGATGTTTGACCCAGAGCACACCCGTGAGATTGGAAGGGGTTTACAGGTTTGCAGGAACCCTTGACCTCAACATACCCTTCATCATCAATGTGATCTTATGTTTTGGTCCGATTATTATAATCCTGGAGTTCTTGATCCTTGGTTTTGAGTTCTTATCTGGGAGTTATTATTCAGAGGACCATTGGTTTCAGACACTTGGTTCTCAGCTCAGTATTCCACATCCGGACAGACACCAGTTCTCGATCACCTGCAAGTTGCATACATGCCATCATAGCATTCTAGCATACATGTTCAGTTATTTCTGAGGATCTCATATATGAATTATGTTGTTGGATTTTATCAAAATGTGAATCACAACAGATAGATTCTTTGGAAGTAACCGAACATGGCATCTCATAGAATTTGCATTGCATTTCTGTTTCACAGGCAGGGCTCATCTGATCTTTGTTCACAATCTATAGTTGAGACTCCAGTTCTTGTATCAGACTTGAAGCAACTTTTGGAAAAATCATGGACCCTGGAGAGCAAACCCAGTTTGCAAGTGTCGGGTTGACGAGAGATCAGTGGGACCAACTTTTAGAGGCTATAATGACTTTGGCAAGGCAAGATGACCACAATTTCACTCAAGCTCAGCCTGCACGGATCCCTGTTGAGAACCTAGATGTTCAAGAGCGTTTGGTCGCCCGGAGTGGACATTCTTCTTCTGTTGATGCTGCAGGTTATCACAGTTTTACTTTCATTATTCCAGGTTCTCAGGAGGCAATTCCTGTGGTGAGAATCCAAGATCCACGAGTTGTGGAGAGAGAAGAAATGTTTCGTGTGTTGGAGGAAGAGATTAAAGCCCTTCAAAGTCATAATGTTGTTGATCTAAGTGTTGCAAGCATGTGTCTGGTACATGGCCTTGTAATACCTCCAAAGTTCAAAGTACCGAAGTTTGAAAAGTACAAAGGGGATAGTTGTCCAAGGCAGCATTTAGTGAGGTTTTGCAGAAGGATGACTTCATATGAGCATAATGACAAATTGATTATTCACTGCTTTCAATACAGTCTGAGTGAGGCATCATCGAGTTGGTACATGCAGTTAGAGAGCATTTGTATCCAATCATGGTCAGACCTAGCCAATGCCTTTGTGAAACAATATGACTACAATCTCGACATGGCTCTTAGCCGCATGGATTTGCAAGGTTTATCCCAAGAAGATGGAGAATCTTTCAGAGAGTATGCCCAGAGGTGGAGATAAGTAGCTGCTCGTGTTCAACCCCCACTATCCGACAGAGAGTTGGTTGATCTTTTCATAGAGACCTTACAAGGACCGTACTTGGGGAGATTGAGTGGAAGTGGCACGTCAAGTTTCTCTGACTTTGTGGTAGTTGGAGAACACATTGAGAGCTTTATCAAGATGGGAAAGATCCAAGGCATTTCAGATGGCTCAACTGATGAGAATGAATTTGTTGTTAGTTTATAAGAAGAGGATGTGATTGATGCAATTTGGGAAGCTCCACAAACCCCATTGACTTATCAACAGTACATATGCATCTCAACTTCTCAGAGTCAGCAACCTTCTGAATTTGCGTGTCAGATGTCAGTTAATAGTGAACCTCCTCAGTATCAACATAAACCATGCCAACAGAAGAATACTCCGCAAAGGCATCGTTATTACACTAAGAGACCAAAACGGTATTTTGATCTATTTCCAGTTCCATACAGTCAGATACTTCCATGCATGATCGATAATGGATTGATAGTGCCGAAGAAACCGGGTCCAGTGCCTTTTCCATACCCACCAAGTTTTGATCCCAATGTTCAATGTGGATTCCATGGAAATGCACCAGGACATTCAGCTGAAGAATGCAAACCAATCAGGGATAAGGTTCAGGATTTGATTGAGTTTGGGTTGATTTCAGTGACGCCTCAGGGAATTCAAGTCAACAAGTCTTCTCTTGGTCATGTGGGTTTGTCAGCTCATGTTATGGAGGAAATTATCGGGGATAGGTGTGAAGGTGATTCTCAAATTGATTTTGAAGAGCGACTATGAGGACGGTTAGTTTATGTATAGCATTTTCATCCATGTTGAGGGGAACTACGTCGCTCTGATTCTTCATTGGTCTTGGGTCAATGGAGATACGTAGGCAGAAGATCGTTAGGTCTTTCCGAGCAACCTTATATGACAATTTAATTTTTGTGTCACTCTTTTCTTCAGACATCTCGTGTCAATGTTTTAACGTTGAAGGCTTAAGGTTAGAATAATTGGGAATGAAGTATGGTGATGACATGTGGTCATTTGATTGAGAACTGCAAATCCCATCAGGAAAAGGCTGCTGACTACTTAAGATATTCAAGATCAACATGTCCAGACGGAGTCAAGTCTCCTCAACAATGGCATTACTCAGTTTCTTTACTGCAGTTTCATGTGTTGCTTTTATATGTTTATTTGAGCATTTGTATACATGCATGAAGTTTGTTTGTTTTGAATATTAATTAATGAAATGCACATGTTTTTCTTGAAGTAATTAATTCGAATTTTTACTTATAATTTTGTGTGTGCATTGCAATACCAACTGTTGTTCTTAAACTCTGTGATGGAGGATGACGAAGTGAAAACACAAAAATCTCCAATTATGTGCTCTTGAATAAGACCATGTTGACGATGTACAAGCTTTATTTCAAATTCCCAAACACCGGAGATATAAGGGAGATAAACCTTCGTTAACCCCTTTGAGCCTTGAAGTAGGAGTTTCTTTTCACATGGAAAAAAACACCCTCACATTTAACCCGGGGCAGGGTAGGTGTCAGCTAGTTGGAGAAAGCGTTCAAAATTTCACAAAGGAGTGTATTTGAGGATCCATTACCTTTCCTTCCAGCACATCAAGAGGTCCAAGGACCAGAAACCACAATGGTTATACCAATCAAGAGGTCTAAAGACTGGAAACCACAACGGTTATCCATCAGCGACCAAAAAGTGAGACAGTCACGACCCTTACAAAATAATCAGGATAAACCTGTATCACACGATTTGTTCGGGAGAAAAAAGAAAAAAAAATAGCCCGCTAAGTCGAAACTTGAAAACAAGCGACTTAGGAAAAAATTAGGGCATCCCGCTGGACTCCAATTGCAAAAGATTCACAAGAATCAGTCCAGGCAAAAGTTAGGGATAAGCAAAAGAATGAAAAAGCGAAAGACGAAAAGGATTACACAAGAAGGATCCTCAAACAAAAACAAGTCGTGTGACACAGACACAAAAGACAATAGGGGTGGTGACTGTTATACCAACAACAACCTCAGTGGTGCTTAGACCGTTAGTAGTAATGGTTCATCAACCAACACGAAACCCTTTTGAGAGGTGTGCGCTTGTGAAAGCTAGCTGAATATAGGATTGAAGGACATCATGAAGAGGGGTGGGCATAAATAAACTTCTAGCCTATATCCTTTGTTTCTATAACTGTGAGCCAGGCCACAATACAAACCTCAAAAAGTCCTAATTGAAACAGGGTTAATTCGAGGGCGTGCCACCATGAGATTGCGTTCCTGATTCCTACGAGTTGTGCTAAAACACCTTTGTTGGTATTGCATATGCATGTTTTATTTCAGAAAAGCTTGTGTTATATCTTAACCAGTGGTTCGTTCACAAACGACATTTTTTCAATAAAACTTCAAGATTAGCACATGTGTTGCATTAGAATTTTCATTCTCAGAATAAAACATTTTCTGCTTGCATACATTTGTTTGGCATCAAAGAAGTTAACATATGGAACCTCAGTCTAGAAGCTTAATCTTGACAAGTTGAGAAGGAGGAAACTTCTGAAGGACATTCATGTCAAGGGGAATTTTTCCAAGAAACACTGTTGAATAGGGACTTTTCCAACCAGTTGGGTTAAATGCAGCCAATCCAGGGCAATAATGTCGATCAATCTCTTCAAATTCCAGCCACACTAGGGCAATCACTTCGAGATTTAAATCTCTCACAGAATTGTTAGCTTGGGCATTTTCTCCAAAGCAAGGCTCGTACTAGGGCAGGACACCCTAGAAGCACTAGAGGAATATTTCAAATCAGAGTATCTCTGGTTCCCTTGAGAGTCTCTCCTAGCGCTTGCGTGTTTCTGTTTATTTGTGTGTTTATTGTTTGTCATTGCGTGTTTATTTTATTGTTATTTATTTACAATTTTATTTACAACTTTATTTACAGTTTTCAGTATTTATTTTCATGCATCATATATGTACTGGACTGTCTGGACTGGATTTTTTACTGTTTGGTGGGACTTGGGTGATACTGTTACTGTGAGATGAGCTCATTACCAAGGCTCGAGTGCACCTTAGGACTTAGAGTGGTTCCACTTTGGCCTCATGAGATCTTGTCATGAGGGTAGTAGTGAGTTCCACGCC
This sequence comes from Lathyrus aphaca, assembly GCA_963966055.1. Taxonomy (NCBI): domain Eukaryota; kingdom Viridiplantae; phylum Streptophyta; class Magnoliopsida; order Fabales; family Fabaceae; genus Lathyrus; species Lathyrus aphaca. Next base: position 173,238,448 of record OZ014523.1, read on the forward strand.
CAGATTTGCGACCGTCTTGGAAATGTTTTGATTTGGGGATCTTCCTCTCTCATTTCATAACCTTGATAGTTATGTGCAGCTGGGGACTTATAAGGGATGCTTGGTTTTCCCGGACTCACACTGAGGCCTCCCTGAGTAGTACATAATGCTAAAAAAATTCCCTGGTTTGGTCATGAGTCATTCCTCGGAGATGGTGAACGTATTATTGCTATTCGGCTTTGAGAGTACATGATGTTTGACCCAGAGCACACCCGTGAGATTGGAAGGGGTTTACAGGTTTGCAGGAACCCTTGACCTCAACATACCCTTCATCATCAATGTGATCTTATGTTTTGGTCCGATTATTATAATCCTGGAGTTCTTGATCCTTGGTTTTGAGTTCTTATATGGGAGTTATTATTCAGAGGACCATTGGTTTCAGACACTTGGTTCTCAGCTTAGTATTCCGCATCCGGACAGACACCAGTTCTCGATCACCTGCAAGTTGCATACATGCCATCATAGCATTCTAGCATACATGTTCAGTTATTTCCGAGGATCTCATATATGAATTATGTTGTTGGGTTTTATCAAAATGTGAATCACAACAGATAGATTCTTTGGAAGTAACCGAACATGGCATCTCATAGCATTTGCATTGCATTTCTGTTTCACAGGTAGGGCTCATCTGATCTTTGTTCACAATCTACAGTTGAGAATCCAGTTCTTGTATCAGACATGAAGCAACTTTTGGAAAAATCATGGACCCTGGAGTGAAAAAGCCAGTTTGCAAGTGTCGGGTTAACGAGAGATCAGTGGGACCAACTTTTAGAGGCTATAATGACTTTGGCAAGGAAAGATGACCATAATTTCACTCAAGCTCATGGACCTAGATGTTCAAGAGCGTTTGGTCGCCCGGAGTGGACATTCTTCTTCTGTTGATGCTGCAGGTTATCACAGTTTTACTTTGATTATTCCAGGTTCCCAGGAGGCAATTCTTGTGGTGAGAATCCAAGATCCACGAGTTATGGAGAGGGAAGAAAGGTTTCGTGTGTTGGAGGAAGAGATTAAAGCCCTTCAAAGTCGTAATGTTGTTTATCTAAGTGCTGCAAGCATGTGTCTGGTACATGGCCTTGTAATACCTGCAAAGTTCAAAGTACTGAAGTTTGAAAAGTACAAAGGGGATAGTTTTCCAAGGCATCATTTAGTGAGGTTTTGCAGAAGGATGACTTCATATGAGCATAATGACAAATTGATGATTCACTGCTTTCAATACAGTCTGATTGAGGCATCATCGAGTTGGTACATGCAGTTAGAGAGCATTCGTATCCAATCATGGTCAGACCTAGCCAATGCCTTTGTGAAACAATATGACTACAATCTCGACAGGGCTCTTAGCCGCATGGATTTGCAAGGTTTATCCCAAGAAGATGGAGAATCTTTCAGAGAGTATGCCCAGAGGTGGAGATAAGTAGCTGCTCGTGTTCAACCCCCATTATCCGACAGAGAGTTGGTTGATCTTTTCATAGAGACCTTACAAGGACCGTACTTGGGGAGATTGAATGGAAGTGGCACGTCAAGTTTCTCTGACTTGGTGGTAGTTGGAGAACACATTGAGAGCTTTATCAAGATGGGAAAGATCCAAGGCATTTCAGATGGCTCAACTGATGAGAATGAATCTGTTGTTAGTTTATAAGAAGAGGATGTGATTGATGCAATTTGGGAAGCTCCACAAACCCCATTGACTTATCAACAGTACATATGCATCTCAACTGCTCAGAGTCAGCAACCTTCTGAATTTGCGTGTCAGATGTCATTTAATAGTGAACCTCCTCAGTATCAACAACAACCATGCCAACAGAAGAATACTCAGCAAAGGCATCATTATTACACTAAGAGACCAAAACGGTAATTTAATCTATTTCCAGTGCCATACAGTCAGATACTTCCACGCATGATCGATAATGGATTGATAGTGCCGAAGAAACCGGGTCCAGTGCCTTTTCCATACCCACCAAGTTTTGATCACAATGTTCAATGTGGATTCCATGGCAATGCACCAGGACATTCAGCTGAAGAATGCAAACCACTCAGGGATAAGGTTCAGGATTTGATTGAGTTTGGGTTGATTTCAGTGACGCCTCAGGGAATTCAAGTCAACAAGTCTTCTCTTGGTCATGTGGGTTTGTCAGCTCATGTTATGGAGGAAATTATCGGGGATAGGTGTGAAGGTGATTCTCAAATTGATTTTGAAGAGCGACTATGAGGACGGTTAGTTTATGTATAGCATTTTCATCCATGTTGAGGGGAACTACGTCTCTCTGATTCTTCATTGGTCTTGGGTCAATGGAGATACGTAGGCAGAAGATCGTTAGGTCTTTTCGAGCAACCTTATATGACAATTTCATTTCTGTGTCACTCTTTTCTTCAGACGTCTCGTGTCAATGTTTTAACGTTGAAGGCTTAAGGTTAGAATAATTGGGAATGAAGTATGGTGATGACATGTGGTCATTTGATTGAGGACTACAAATCCCATCAGGAAAAGGCTGCTGACTACTTAAGATATTCAAGATCAAATTGTCCAGACGGAGTCAAGTCTCCTCAACAATGGCATTGCTCAGTTTCTTTAATGCGGTTTCATGTGTTGCTTTTATATGTTTATTTGAGCATTTGTATACATGCATGAAGTTTGTTTGTTTTGAATGTTAATTAATGAAATGCACATGTTTTTCTTGAAGTAATTAATTCAAATTTTTACTTATAGTTTTGTGTGTGCATTGCAATACCAACTGTTGTTCTTAAACTCTGTGATGGAGGATGACGAAGTGAAAACGCAAAAATCTCCAATTATGTGCTCTTGAATAAGACCCTGTTGACGATGTACAGGCTTTATTTCAAATTCCCAAACACCGGAGATATAAGGGAGATAAACCTTCGTTAACCCCTTTGAGCCTTGAAGTAGGAGTTTCTTTTCACATGAAAAAAAACCCTCACATTTAACCCGGGGAAGGGTAGGTGTCAGCTAGTTGGAGCAAGCGTTCAGAATTTCACAAAGGAGTGTATTTGAGGATCCATTACCTTTCCTTCCAGCACATCAAGAGGTCCAAAGACCAGAAACCACAATGGTTATACCAATCAAGAGGTCCAAAGACCGGAATCCACAACGGTTATCCATCAACGACCAAAAAGTGAGACAGTCACGACCCTTACAAAACAATCAGGATAAATCTGTATCACGCGATTTGTTCGGAAAAAAAAAATAGCCCGCTAAGTCGAAACTTGAAAACAAGCGACTTAGAAAAAATTAGGGCATCCCACTGGACTCCAATTGCAAAAGATTCACAAGAATCAGTCCAGGAAAAAGTTAGGGATAAGCAAAAGAATGAAAAAGCGAAAGACGAAAAGGATTACACAAGAAGGATCCTCAAACAAAAACAAGTCGTGTGACACAGACAAAAAAGACAATAGGGGTGGTGATTGTTATACCAACAACAACCTCAGTGGTGCTTAGACCGTTAGTATTAATGGTTCATCAACCAACACGAAACCCTTTTGAGAGGTGTGCGCTTGTGAAAGCTAGCTAAACATAGGATTGAAGGACATCATGAAGAGGGGTGAGCATAAATAAACTTCGAGCCTATATCCTTTGTTTCTATAACCGTGAGCTAGGCCACAATACAACCCTCAAATAGTCCTAATTGAAACAGGGTTAGTTCGAGAGCGTGCCACCATGAGATAGTGTTCTTGACTCCTACGAGTTGTGCTAAAACACCTTTGTTGGTATTGCATATGCATGTTTTATTTCAGAAAAGCTTGTGTTATATCTTAACCAGTGGTTCGTTCACAAACGACATTTGTTCAATAAAACTTCAAGATTAGCACATGTGTTGCATTAGAATTTTCATTCTCAGAATAAAACATTTTCTGCTTGCATACATTTATTTGGCATCAAAGAAGTTCACATATGGAACCTCAGTCTAGAAGCTTAATCTTGCCAAGTTGAAAAGGAGGAAACTTCTGAAGGACATTCATGTCAAGGGACATATTTCCAAGAAACTCTGTTGAATAGGGACTTTTCCAACCAGTTGGGTTAAATGCAGCCAATCCAGGGAAATAACGTCGATCAATCTCTTCAAATTCCAGCCAAACTGGGGCAATCACTTCGAGATTTAAATCTCTCACGGAATTGTTAGCCTGGAATTTTCTCCAAAGCAAGGCTTGTACTAGGGCAGGTCACCCTGGAAGCACTAGAGGTTACTCTCTCCAGAAGACGGTTAATCAGATACACCTACCCAAGGTTTAGAATACTGAGGCAAAATACCTCATGATGATGCAAGATCTTGGGGAAAATTCCTTCATGAACCATACAGTTTGAGGTGGTTACTTCGAGATATTCAAGAGTTTGAAAACACTGAAGCATTTCGGATGCCAAGTTTTCTGTAAAATCCTCTTGAGAAAATCTTACAGTATGCAAGGCAATTCCCAGAATGAATGTCTGTTGATTGATCTCTGTAGGGCGCGAGAAACGTGTTTCCCTGATCAGAGAATTTCTCCTCAATCATTATGGTTTCTTCATCTGATCATCATACACGGCTAAAGTCCAGTAGTCATTGGAATCTTCAAGGTTAAGGTTTAATCTATATTGGAATCTCCTCAACCATGACTAGTTGGCATCTATAAGCGTTCAGCCTCTCACTTCAGTTAAGTGTGGCAATCTTCGCTTTGGCTTTCTTTGACCCTTGAGTCGATATTAGTGTTTGCTTCGACCTTTGAGTCGATATCATCATTTTTTTCTCGGACCTCGAGTTGATACCATTGCTTTCATTGCCTCGACTCTTGAGTCGATATCATTGTCTTTATTTTCTCGACACTCACGTCGATATCATGGTTATTTCCTCGACCCTCGAGTCGATATTGCTTCCTTCGTTCCCTCAACCCTCGAGTTGATGTTCCTTTGTTTTCCTCGACCCTCAAGTCGATATTGTCATCTTATTTCCACGACCCTTGAGTCGATGTTGCTTCCTCATTTTCTCGACCCTCGAGTCGATGTTGTTATTTTATTTCTTCAACCCTCGAGTTGATGTTGCTTTATTTTCCTCGACCTTCGAGTCGATATTGTCATCTTATTTCCTCTACCCTTGAGTCGATGTTGCATTTATTTTCTCGACCCTCGAGTCGATATTGTCATCTTGTTTCTTCAACCCTCGAGTTGATGTTGCTTTATTTTCCTTGACCCCCTAGTCGATGTTTTTCCTCATTTTCCTCGACCCTCGAGTCGATGTTGTCACTTTGTTGCCTCGACCCTTGAGTCGATATCATAGTCTTCACTTCTTCAACCCTTGAGTTGATACCCAGTGAGTCTTTCATAAAAACAAATAAAAAATCAAAATCATATCATCAAAGTTCAACCATACTTGGTGTCGCTCCCGACAAGTGGAACAGGGTCCCATGAAGGTACAGACGCGAACGGTCGGCGAAGGGAACAGTGAGAACACACAGCCGTGAACTCACTGGAGAATGAATAGAGTCGCCAGCTAGGCATTTTTATCCCGGAGGAAAGGTAATGCTGCATAGACCTAGAAAGATACGGATAAGACGGTTTGCGAACCAGAGAGACTGAGAAAGGGGGTTGGTTACAACCTGGGAAGGTATTAGCACCCAGATTGTCCGCCGTACTCTACGGGATCCACGCTTAAAAGATTTGTGTTTTAAAGGGGTAGTGTCAGTGCAATCTGTGTGTAAAATAGCTGGAAAGAGATGTACAGGTGTCAGTGTACTGTGAAGTGAGGTAAAGTATGAGAGTGTCAGTGTAAGGACAGGAGTGAAATGCTCATGACAATGAGGCTTAAAGAGAATGAAGCTGGAAAGAGGGGGGATATACAGAGACTTTTGTTCGATAACTGTTAAGTTATGCCTACGTATCCTCTCGTGCAATGAGGAAGTCAGAACACCGTAGTTCGACCCAAAGAGACTGAAAGATGAATTGACTTGTGAACTGCTTGCTTGCCTATGCTCAAGTGTGTGACCTGTCTGGCTCAGGTGCGAACTGTCTTGCATTAGACGGAAGAAGCAAGTTCTCGATTGTGAGTGAAGGTGATGAGAAAAGAATCCCGGAGGAGGCGATTATTGCTTGTTTTTGAGTTTTCAGTCTTTTATTGCTTTTTGAAATTTGTCATAGGATAATGAGCTTAAGTCTAAACCAATGGGTTAGTAAACTCATCACATCTTCCCTCTGATCAGGGGTAATGAGAGTACCTTAAGTGTGAAGTCAGATTCTCACACTTAATCACCTTTGGTGTAGGATTAAGATCATTAACCTACTTGTGATTATTTAGATGTTTTTGTGATTTTTGTTGAGTAATGAGGTTAAGCCATAATCAAAGATTAAACAGACTCATTACACCATCCTAAAAGAAGGATAATAGATGAGAATGTTTAAGTTGAGAAAAACTCCTCAATTTAATCCATGATTAGGGATTAAACCCATGACAAAACAAGCCTTTGATTAGGTGGATTTTATTTAATGGTATGATGATGAAGTGTTTTTTATGGTTTGTAAGACAACTTGAGGGGGACTTGTCCATTAACACTAGGGTTAGTCCTTCTTAACCAATTAAGGAAGAATTAGAACCCTAATGCAAGGCCCAAGTTACAAGTGTGATGTCTTGATATTTATTAGATGAATTGATTAAGAGATTTAAACACCTTAAGGGTTTAATACTTAGGATTAAAGTTATACACTCCATCCTAAGAGAAGGATGCAGGCATAACCCTAAGCACAAAGTCTTAAAGCCTTTAGGGTTTAGTCCCTGATTATGAGGTGAGAAGAGAAGACTCAAAGAGAGACACAAAGGTAAAACTATGGGGGGACTAATCAAAACCCTAATTCATTGTCATGCTTGGTTGGTCCTGAGGTTTGTGAGGTTTCCAAGAACAATCTTCAGAGGAGCCACCAGGAAGCAGATGAACAAGATCAAGAGAAGCAAAGTGACTTGCTTCATTCAAGAAGTCAAGTCACTTGAAGAAAGAAAGTGGGAGGAAGAAGAATGAGCAAGCTCAAACTCAAACACATATAAGAATGCAGCAATGGATGCAAGAGAGATGAAAAGAAAAGTTATGAGAAGTGAAGGCAAATTCACTTCTCAAGTTTACTTACCACCTGAAATGTTAGAAAGAAATGCAATGCAATGCTAAATGAAATGAAATGACATGATGCTATACCAAACCAGAAGCATGCACATGATGTTAATGATGTTATGAGGTGCTGCAAACATGAGGCAAAGCAATAGGGATGTTCATACAAGATTATGAATGCAAATGATGCAAGTTAAGGAGCATGAACAAGCATGAAATGTTATGAATCATACAAGACAAATGACATGGCAAATATGTAATGCAATGATCAAAGATGCTTTATACAGGTCTTAAGATGTCAAATGAATCACAAGAATGCACAAAATGCAAAGACAAATCATGTTATGCAGGAGAATGCAAGAAGGATGCAAGAGAAAGCCCAAATTAGGGTTCATGGATCAAACATCAAACAAAAACCCAAAACAGAAGCAAACCTCATGATAAAAAATGGAAAATGGTACCCAAAGAAACCCTAAACCTATAATAAACCACTGCCCAAAGGGGAGTTCTCAACTCTCAACCAATCTCAAGATATGAATTTTCTAAGATATTAGGGTTTTTTAGGGTTCTTAACAAAACAAATGCCAATCAATTTGAAAATGCAAGAACAAATCATGGCCTTTTTATCTTTGAAACTACATGCTAAACACAAAACAATGCAAGAAGAATCAATGTCTCAACCTTCACCAATTGACAGAAATGAATTTTTGAACTTATGATCAAAATAATGCACAAAATATGATTTAATTCAAGGAAAAATTCTTAAAATGCATCAAGATCAAAAAAGAAATTTGGTTTGAAGGTGGGACAATGTTTCTAAATGTCTTAGAACATTTCATGAATTTTTTTTGTAATTTTTAAATACCTAAAAGTATTTTTAATTAATTAATTCCCATTAATCAATTAAAAATAATCTTTTAAATATTTAAAAATACTTTTTAATGATAAAAATAAAATAAAAAAATATTTTTGGGTTTTAAAAATTAGTGAAACTCTTGACAAAAAGTTTCATAATTTTTAAAACATTTTTGCTATTTTAAATAAATTGTACAAAACAAATGAATTAAAATGAATTAAAAATGAAATAAAATAAAAGTAATCAGGATGGGTGGCCAGGATGGGCTCTGGATTCAAAATGGTTGACTGGCGCGTGAATGGATGGTGGAGATTGCATCTGACTTAATTAAATTAATTACGAATTAATTAAAGTTAAATAAGTGGATTAGGGCTAATGAAGAGATCCTGGCCTTCTATCTGCGCGCGAAGTCAAACAAATCAACGCAATCAAGGGTCCAAATTCAAACTAACATTAATTATGCAATTAGGGCACAAATGACTTTCAGGTGGCCGGAGAAGACTTCCGGTCGTCTTCTCCGGCCAGCTCTCACCTGAGACCTACCCAAATCCCTCAAAATGCATCAAAAATGAAAAACAAGAACTGGGAAATGATCCTCACATCCTCACGAATCAAACCCCCATCCTAAAACACATTTATATTTCCTAAATCAACTGAATCGAAGAAAAAGAAAACTAGGTCACGCAAGCTTCAGGCACAAATTAAATGCTCAAATCCCATCCATTTTCAAAACCAATGGTACCAGAGTGATCAGCAAGACATGAAGAACAAATTTGCAACAAGAAAAGTCATTTCTGGAAAAATAAATTTCAGGCTACCTGAGATGTGAAGCTTTCCACTTGAGGACTTTCTGGCCTTCTCTTTATGTGCAGTTTACTCCTTAGAACCCCTTGATGATGTTTGAATACTCAAAATGAATTTGTGCTGGCTGGATAATGAGTTTCGAAAGGAACTGCTTCAAGCTCAGTCAACAATGGCTATGGAGATTCTGGCTCTTTCAGGTCATTGTGAATGATGGTTTGAGGTCCAAATGATGTATGGAGAAGCTTTGCAAGGTTTGTTTGGCTGTTTATGAGCTAGGGAAGGAGATTCGAAAGCAACTGCAGAAATGGAGTGAGAAATGGCAGTGGGATCTCTTGGCTGTTTCAGGCTTGTGCTTTGGGTGGTTTGAGGTCTATGGAGCCAGGTGAGATGATTGGTGAAGTTAGCTTGAATGTTTAGTGGCTGTGGAGAAGAATTCGAAGCAAGTTGCAAGATGGGAGGTTTTTGTGAATGTTGTGAATGAGGAAGCTTCAGCCTTGTGTGTTATCATGTTTTGCTTGCAAATTGTTTGTATAAACAATGCTGATTGGCTTCTTGATGTGACTTGTGCTTTTGTGATTGGTAAGTTTGCTTTTGCCAAAAAGTCAACTTTTGTGTAAGTGAGGCATGGCTCAAAGTCTAGGCAAGTACAAGGCATGGGCTGGCGCAGCAAGGATGAGGGAGAGGTCTAGCAAAGCTCAGCAGCCAATGTATCAAGTTGGTGAAGTAACCATGATGGTTTTTTTGCAAGTTGTGACATTTTGGTTCACATGTGATAAAGTCTTGTTACACAAACCAAGCCATGAGCAAATTTGATCCAATTCTGATTTTTAGGACTTAGAGAATGTTTGTGTAATGGTTTGAAATGAATTAGAGGTCACATGATGCATTGGTCCAAGATTTTGCAAAGTTTCCAAATGAGGCATGCCTTGAAAATTAATGATTTTAGCCAACTTTGCATTGCCATAACTTTTGATCCAAGAAGAGTTTGATCATGTTCTTGTACTTTTTGAAAAGGGAAAGATGAGATCTACAACTTTCATGACCAAAGTTTTTCCATTTGAAGCCTTTTTGAATCATGAATCAAGGCTTGAAAAATGACCTAAAATGATGCATTCTTGAAAAGTCAACTATGCCCAAAAAGTCAACATTTGCAAAAACCCTAAACTCTTGATTTTTATGAACTTCAACCTTCTTCCATGATCAAATAAAGATCATATACACTCAAAATGATGAAGATCACCCATTGGTTGGGTCATTGGGGGCCTCAGATGCCCTGATTTTTCACTGACTTGTCTGAAAAGTCAACCTTTGATCAGATGACCTCCCCATGGAATTTCTTCATGAAAATTGATATGCATACTCCCTATACCATATAGAGATCAATGGAAACAAGAATGACCAAAAAATTTGGAGTTATGGCCTCTGAAACCAAAACCCTAATTTTCAGTCAACTGTGCAGTTCATCCTGGCTCTGCATCCACTCAAACCTAACTCTTGTGATTCTTCTGCATTTTTGACTTTGAGGAGGTGAAATATGACATAAGAACACACATGGACCCCTTTGAGTTGATTGGTGGCCTTTGGAATGGCTCAATATGCTTTGGGATTGCTCAGATCACAAACCCTAGGTGCAGATGACTTAGAAACTATCCAGTGAATTAGAAATGAGATATGAGATGATGTGGTTGTGTTTATGCATATGAAATGATCACAAGCCATGGTGTGAATGGGTGAGGGCAAATTTGGGGTGTTTACAGCTGCCCCTATTCAAACATGAGTTAGCTGTGCAGGTTGTAAGCGATGGCTTAACAGGCGAACAAGACAACTTGTGGTTGAATACCAAAGACAGTCCAAAATTTGCACTCACAGAATGAAGAAGAAAAGGGATATAGATTGTAAAAGCAAAATAAAGTATATCGTAAGGTGTGGGCGACGGAGGACGACCGTCGAGCAGAGGACGACTGCTGGGTAAGGTGGTATGTGAAGCGAAGCGATGACGGGGACGGCCGACATGCTGGTAAAGTGTATAAAGCAATGACGGGGACGGCCGACATGCTGGGGATAAAAGGTAAAGCTAAGACGGGGACGGCCGACTAGCTGGGGAAAATAAAATATCATGATGGGGACGGCCATCAAGATAAAGCTGCAAAATTCTGAGGATTAATGAAACATGACGGGGACGGCCATCAAGTTCATAAAAGTAAAGTAACCAACGATGGGGACGGCCATCGGGCTAAAAAAGGAAAGGGACCACGACGGGGACGGCCATCGGGTTAAAGAATGAATGAAATAAACAGATGATGGGGTACGGCCATCAAAGGTGAAGGACGATCACCTAGCAGGGGACGGCTGCTCTATTGGGGATAAAAGAAATGTGATGGGGACGGCCATCAAAGGTGGAGGACGACCACCTGGCAGGGTACGGCTGCCGAAAATATCAACGATGGGGACGGCCATCGGATAGAAAAGGTCAACGATGGGGACGGCCATCGGACGAGCAAGATGGAGGACGACCATCGAGAAGTGGAGGACGACCACTCAGCAGGGGACGGCTGCTCTCGGGGTTTGTCATAACACAGGACGAGTGTTAGATAACCAAAAATCAACAATGGGGACTGCCATTGGATAAAGTGATGAAGGACGATCATCAAAAGGTGGAGGACGACCACCTAGCAGGGGACGGCTGCTAAAATCAACGATGGGGACGGCCATCGGATGAGCATGATGGAGGACGACCATCAAGAAGTGGAGGACGACCACTCAGCAGGGTACGGCTGCTCTCAGGGTTATCATAACACAGGACGAGTGTTAGATAAAAAGGAAATTTGTTTTGTTGGTGATCTACTGGGGAGATAGTAAACACGGACGAGCGTTTACATCCAAGAAACAAAAGGGTATAAGTGTTTGGGTATTGTGTATATATTAAAGATGCGGACGAGCATCCCTAAGACTATGATACGGACGAGTATCATGTAGAAACAAACTGACACATGTTCAGAGATGATGATACGGACGAGTATCAACTGGTTAGCAAAGAACACGGACGAGTGTTGCATCTGAAAGAATTCTTCTGGGGAATAGTAGACACGGACGAGTATCTATACTCAAGAAGACATAAGTGTTTGACACGGTGTATGGATTAAAGATGCGGACGAGCATCCTTAAGACTATGATACGGACGAGTATCATGTAGAAACAAACACTAGACGCAATGTTCTGAGATGATGGTACGGACGAGTACCAACTGGTTAACAAAGAACAAGGACCAATGTTGAATCTGTGGGGATATGAGTGATGATGTATACAAGATACGGACGAGTATCTGTATAAGCGTACCATGAGTAGTGAGTATTGTATTGTATAGATGAGTGTTTTAACTGCTGGGGAGAGTGACACGGACGAGTGTCAAAAGAGAAAAGTATAATATTAACAAGTATCCAGGTGACTGCGCTGGGGATACGACACGGACGGGTGTCAAGAAAGTGTATATAAGTACATGTGAGTGCAAAGAGGATGTCTTTGGCTTTTTGCTGGGATATGACACGGACGGGTGTCAGGACGTATCTGTAGTACGGGTGATTTGTTTGTAAAGGGTGTTCAGGCGACTTTACTGGGGAAAGATGACACGGACGGGTGCCAAAAGGTGTACATACCGGTGTTTGTGATTTGAGAGGCAGCTGCTTTTGCCGGGGACTCTGGTGGGGATTTCTGGGGAAAATAATATGTATTCCGATGAATGGTTACTAATCACAAGCGTTCAATTCACAACATGACTTATGATTATGCTATGCATTTGATTTTTGCCGTAATGCTCCGTATTAGACGGAATGCTACGCTCTGGGGGGTGAATATGATGCGGATGCCATGATTATGCAAAGGGGCACAGATCCGGGATTCGGATCCCGTTGCTGTGAAGATCTTGGGTTGATCTGCTTGAAGCGAACATCCCAGCTGGGGATGAGATCATTGGTAGATCTAATGAGGTATCTGCTTGGGGACATATGCCACCGATTGACATATCCTTATAAATGAGAAACCCAGCTGGGGTTTGTAGAAGCTTCATGTACTCTGTTGTGACTTCTTCGTGCGTTGCTCTTCTGAATAGAGGCTGGGGAAGGTGTGGGGAGATGATTCCCTGATATCTGCATTCTGCTGAGGAAGAAAAGGCAACCCGGCTGGGGAATTGTGAGAGGCAACTCAGCTGGGGAAAGCAATGGGGAGCAACTCAGCTGGGGAAAGAGCATCTCGGATGCTGAGATGGAGTGTATGCTGATTTGGCAGCTCCGCTGGGGAAATGGGCATCCTCCAGTGCCATGTGGAAGATAGACCGAGTTGATAAAGATTCGCCTACTTGCTGAGACGTAACCTGCATGCCCCTGGTTGCGTTCTGGATACCTGCAATCCTGCAAAGACAAAGGAACGTACAAAAGGTCCCGGGGTATCCCTTATTGGATTCCGTCATAGGAGTTAAGTACTTTCGAGAATAATCACATTCCCCGCAAGCATGTTTTATTTTTTTAGAGAAAGGCATCTGTACTTATGCAATTGTATTTTTAGAGATATCAGACAACTCTTTGCAAAACATAAATGTAAAACGAAACATGACTGAAAATCTGATTTTATTAATTCATGTGCCCTGAATTGGCAAGATACAGTCAAAGAAACATATCTCCTGAAATGAGGAGATTGTTACAAATTGAGAAATAAAGTGCTGGCGGTGTTGACGACGCTTTCAAGGAGCTTCCTCTTCTGCTATGACTCGTATGACAATGACGTTCTTCTCGTCTTGCTTTCTGGAGAGAGTTGATTCTGATTGAAGCTTGATCCTTTGGAAGCTTACCAAGTTGTAGGTGATACAGACGAATTCAGAATGCAGTTGTTCGCTTATTCCCTTATTTTGCATGGATCGCCCTTTCGGGTTTTCAACCCATCGGGATACCCATTTTTGCCTGAGCTGTCCAATGCGGCTTTTCAACTCAGCGGGTGTACATTTTTCATTTATTTCCCTTATTTTTGCCCGAGTCTTTTATTCTGTTTTTGACTCGCCGGGATGCCCTATTTTTGCCTGGACTTACATTCTGTTTTTATGTCCAGCGGGTCATTTTATGCGAAGTATTTTTTAACTGCATCTGAATTCACAGGGGACGGGAAATCTTCACCATCCATGGTGCTGAGCATCAGTGCCCCACCGGAGAAAACTTTCTTTACCACGAATGGTCCTTCATAGTTTGGAGTCCATTTGCCCCTGTGGTCTGTATGAGGAGGGAGGATTCTTTTCAGCACAAGATCTCCTACTTGGTACTCTCGGTGCCTGACTTTCTGATCGAAGGCTTTCTTCATTCTCTTCTGATATAACTGCCCATGGCAGATTGCAGCCAATCTTTTCTCTTCGATCAAACTCAGTTGTTCGAATCGGGACCGAACCCATTCTGCTTCACTCAGTTTAACATCCATCAATACCCGTAAGGAGGGTAATTCAACTTCAACAGGCAGGACTGCTTCCATACCATATACAAGCTGATACGGTGTTGCCCCAGTGGATGTTCTGATTGATGTGCGGTACCCATGCAAGGCAAACGGTAGCATTTCATGCCAGTCTTTGTATGTGACTACCATCTTCTGCACAATCTTCTTAATATTCTTGTTAGCTGCCTCGACAGCGCCATTCATCTTTGGCCTGTAAGGAGAAGAATTGTGATGTTGGATCTTGAAGTCCCGACACAGTTCTGCCATCATCTTGTTGTTTAAATTGGAACCATTATCAGTAATGATTCGCTCGGGAACTCCATATCGACAGATGATATCTCTTTTCAGAAATCTGGCTACCACTTGTCTTGTAACATTTGCATATGAGGCTGCTTCAACCCACTTAGTGAAATAGTCAATGGCAACCAGGATGAATCTGTGACCATTCGAAGCAGTTGGCTCAATCTTGCCAATCATATCAATGCCCCACATGGCAAAGGGCCATGGTGAAGACATGATATTCAAAGGATTGGGAGGCACATGCACCTTGTCTGCGTAGATCTGGCATTTATGACATTTCCTGGCATAGGCACAACAGTCTGCGTCCATTGTGATCCAGTAATAGCCTGATCTTAGCAATTTCTTAGCCATTGCATGTCCTCCAGCATGGGTACCAAAGGATCCTTCGTGCACTTCATGCATCAGCAAATCTGCTTCCGTCTTGTCAACACATCTGAGGAGTACCATGTCAAAGTTCCTCTTGTATAAAGACCCATCAGCGTTCAGAAAGAAACTACCAGCAAGCCTTCTCAAGGTCTTCTTATCATTGGAAGATGCCCCAGGTGGGTATGTTTGATCCTCCAAGAAGCACTTAATGTCATGGAACCAAGGCTTATTATCTTTGACAACTTCCGCTGCAAATACATATGCTGGTCTATCCAGTCTAGACACTGAAATCTGGGGTACAAAGTTAGCCGTTTGAACTTTGATCATGGATGAAATGGTAGCAAGAGCATCTGCAAACTGATTCTCGTCCCGTGGGATATACTCAAGCTTGACTGTTGTGAAGAAAGTCAGTAACTTTCTTGTATAATCCCTGTAAGGCATCAGATGATCCTGGTGGGTGTACCATTTCCCGTTGGTTTGATTGACTACCAAAGCTGAATCTCCGAGTACGGTCAATGTCTTGATCCTGAGGTCAATGGCTTCCTCAAGACCCATAATGCAAGCTTCGTATTCAGCTTCGTTGTTAGTGCAGTTGAAAGTGAGTTTTGCCGAGAAAGGCATGTGAACTCCTTTAGGTGTAATGAGTACTGCACCAACACCACGGCCATTCATGTTAACAGCCCCGTCAAACATCATAGTCCATTCTTCCCCCGGGTCAGGCCCTTCAGTGTGAACAGGCTCTTCATGATCTTTTGATTTAATGAACATGATGTCTTCATCAGGGAAGTCAAACCTCATAGGCTGGTAGTCATCAATGGGTTGCTAAGCAAGATATTCAGATAGTACACTGCCCTTGATGGCTTTCTGAGAAGTGTACTGTATGTCGTATTCAGTGAGAATCATCTGCCATCTTGCAACCCGTCCGGTAAGAGCTGGCTTCTCGAAAATGTACTTAACTGGATCCATTTTTGAGATTAATAAGGTAGTGTGGGTCAACATATATTGTCTCAGTCGGCGAGCAGCCCACGCTAAAGCACAGCAAGTTTTCTCGAGCAGTGAATAACGCTGTTCACAGTCGGTAAACTTTTTGCTTAGGTAGTATATTGCATACTCTTTTCGACCAGACTCGTCATGCTGGCCCAGCACACACCCCATCGACTCTTCTAATACTGTCAAGTACATAATCAGAGGTCTTCCTTCAACTGGAGGCATAAGGATTGGAGGTTCTTGCAGATATTCCTTGATCTTGTCAAAAGCCTTCTGGCAATCTTCATTCCACCTGACCGTTTGTTCCTTTCTTAGCAGCTTGAACAAGGGTTCACAGGTTGCTGTAAGGTGGGATATGAACCGTGAGATGTAGTTCAACCGACCCAAGAAACCTCGAACTTCTTTCTCAGTTTTCGGTGCAGGCATTTCTTGTATGGCTTTGACTTTATCAGGGTCGACTTCAATCCCTTTCTCGCTTACAATAAAGCCCAGCAGCTTACCGGATCGCACCCCGAATGTGCATTTGTTGGGGTTCAGCTTTAGTTGGTACTTCCTCAGGCGCTTGAACAACTTCAGCAGATTTACCAGGTGATCTTCCTCTGTAAGGGACTTGGCGATCATATCATCCACATAACATTCTATTTCTTTGTGGATCATATCGTGGAATAATGTCACCATAGCCCGTTGGTATGTTGCACCAGCATTCTTCAGTCCGAATGGCATCACTTTGTAACAGAATGTGCCCCAAGGTGTAATGAATGTTGTCTTCTCCATGTCTTCAGGTGACATCTTGATCTGATTATATCCTGAAAATCCATCCATGAAGGAGAATACCGAGAACTGAGCCGTGTTATCCACCAATACGTCAATGTGAGGTAATGGGAAGTCATCTTTCGGGCTGGCTCTGTTCAGATCCCGGTAATCAACACACATTCTAACTTTTCCGTCCTTCTTAGGCACAGGTACTATGTTAGCAACCCACGGTGGATAGCTAGTCACAGCAAGGAACCCGGCGTCCCATTGCTTTTGTACCTCTTCCTTAATTTTCATAGCCATGTCTGGACGAGTTCGGCGCAGCTTCTGTTTCACTGGTGGGCACTCTTCCCTCAGAGGCAGCTTGTGCACAACTATATCGGTATCCAACCCTGGCATATCTTGATACGACCAAGCAAACACATCAACATACTCTTGAAGCAGATCTATCAGTTGTCTCTTCACTGAGTCTTGCAGGCAGGCCCCGATTTTAACTTCTTTCACATTTTCTTCCGTACCAAGATTGATCACTTCAATCTCCTCCTGGTGAGGAGTAATAACCTTTTCCTCCTGTCTTAACAACCTGGCTAGCTCTTCAGGAAGCTCATATTCTTCATCAACCCCTTCATCAGCTTGATTGATTGGGTTGTCAAAGTCATACGATGTCATAGCCGTGTTGTTGTCGGTGCTATCAGGAAGGCACTCTCTGCAAGGGTTAAGTTGGTTCATTTTAGTGATTGATTTTAATCTTGCTTTAGAAAAAGTGAAATGAAGTTATCATTTTGAAAACACCGCCATTTATTTTTTTGTACAAAAAGAAAAATGGAAAAACAGTGAGCATAAAAGAAAAAGACTCGTTTGCAAAAAGACGTCTGATATTTCATTAATTTAATCTTGTTTGCACAAAAGTACAGATGGCCCTGGTTACAAAATGAGTCTTGTCATCTTGGGCAAGATGCAAGACTTGGATGCATGCTATATAAAAATACAGGAAATAATAATTACTCTGCTCGAGTAACGCTTATAATTTCCTGGGAAGACCAGTTCGAGACACTGCTCCCCGGGATCTTCGGACGAATCCAATTCTCCAGATTGCGCTCCTCTTCCAGCTCGTCTTCCAAACAGTTGATAGCATCGGGGGTAAGCATCCCCCCACTGACAAAACCAGGCTCTGCAGCAGCCTTTGCTTGATGTTGAGTTGGTCTGTAACCCAACCCAAACTTGTCCTTCTTCTCCTCCACAGCTAAGACCTTGCCCCAGCCTAGGGCAGTTCCTTCCTCAACAACCTTCCGGGCTTGTTGGTAAGACGACATTGGGGTACCAGATACAGCAGATGCTTCATTGACATTCAAGGCTTCAAAACCTTGGCTCATTGTTTCATGGATCTCCCCATCCATCTCAATGTATTTATAAGTTGCCAGGTGGCTGACAAAAATGTCCTCCTCTCCACAGATTGTGACAACTTGGCCTTCCCACTCAAATTTTAACTTTTGGTGAAGGGTAGACGTTATTGCGCCGGCGGCGTGAATCCAGGGTCTACCCAACAAACAGCTGTAGGCGGGCTGAATGTCCATCACATAAAAGATAGTTTTAAAGGTCTGTGGGCCAATTGTCACGGGCAGCTCAATCTCTCCCAGAACCGATCTCTTCGAACCATCAAAGGCTCGTACCACCAGGTTGCTGGGTCTCAATGCCAATCCATCATATTCTAACTTCACCAGAGCCTTCTTTGGTAAGACATTCAGGGAAGAACCTGTGTCCACCAGCACATGAGAAAGGACAGCTCCTTTGCATTCCAGGGTTATGTGCAAGGCTTTGTTGTGGTTGCGGCCATCCGCTGTCAAGTCAGAATTGGTAAACCCTAGCCCATTGCTAGCAGTAACATTTCCGACCACGGTTTCCAATTGGTTGACAGTAATCTCCTCAGGCACGTAAGCTGCGTGCAAGACTTTAAGTAGTGCATTCCGATGGGCTTCGGAGCACATAAGCAGTGAGAGGATGGAGATTTTGGATGGCGTCTGGTGAAGTTGATCCACAATTTTGTAATCACTCTTTTTGATGATTCGCATAAACTCATCAACTTCCTGATCAAATGGAGTTTTCAGGGCTTCTTTGGCAGCTGGATCTTCCTGCACCGGGCCTTTACCTTTTGCCTTGGCAGCAGCTTCTGCTTCGGCAGTAGGTCTTTGAACTTGTGAAGCAAAGAGACGTCCGCTTCGAGTGAAGCCTCCGCCTCCCCCCACATTATCTACTTGTGGTGCAGGTGTTGATGTTTCCAGAGTGATTCTTTTTCCTTCGCAGTATACGTCAGAGCCATAGTGCCAAGGGATGGCCCTATTGCTTTCATATGGTACTGGTCCAGGCACCGTGACAGTGACCGGACCGATTGCTGCTGCTGAAGGGACTGTAATTGTTTGTGGATCATAAAAGATTGTAACTGGTGCTCTGGCGGGAGCAGCACCTTCTGAATGGTAGGCAGAATTATTTTCAGGATCATAGAATATGGTAACAGTAGAGACATCTTCATGATTGTTTGCTGGAGTTGTAGGAGGTATTGTTGGAAGGACTGTTGTTGTTGTTGATGGAGATTCGAAATGGACTGAAGCTGAAGTTGTAGCAGGAGAAACTATTGAAAACTGATCGTTCGGGAGAACTGATGAAGTACTTGTTGATGCTGCTGATGAATTGTCGGGAACAATAGTTGTTGCATTTGTAGGGGGGTCTGAAACCGTTGTTGATGAAGTTGCCGGATTTGCTGGGAATGATGTAGTGATCTGTAGCAAGCCACTCTGAATAAGGCTGTTAATGCCATTCCTCAAGTCCTCACACCCATTCCATGAAATATTGCAGTATGGACATCCTAGTTCACACCCCGGAAATACATTGCTTTCACGGAGTTGAGCTTTGATTTCCACCAATGGTGTCCTGATCTGATCCACACTGGTTATTAAATAAGACGGTTGGTCTTCTTCAATAGCATTAATTCGGGGACCACCATGGTTTGGCATAGGGTTTTTATTGACATTGGGCGGAGGTGCAAAATTCAGAGCCTTGGAGTCTACCAAGTCTTGTACCTTCATATGCAGAGCCCTGCATTTTTCTGTACTGTGACCAGGTGCGTTTGAATGAAAAGCGCACCTAGCATTGGAGTCATAGTTTCTTGGTAGACTGTTGGGATCCGGAGGTGCCAACGTTCTTAGCTCAACCAGGTTGAGTTTCAGAAGTTGTGGCAGCAAGGCAGCATACGGCATTGGGATCGGGTCGATCACTCGGTTAGCTTGGGATGACCTTTGTTGGAATGGCCTCTGTTGATTGTTGTTGGTGTTGTTGCTGTTGTAGTTCCTTGGAGGGTATTGATTCTGTTGATACTGAGGTTGTTGTTGGAAGTTTTGTTGAGGAGGTTGATAGACTGGATGAGGATGAGCTGGAGCAGGGATAGTGACTGCTGCTATTGACCTTTGAACATATTGGGGCCTACCCCTGTTGGTGTGAATGGCATTGGTCTCGCCAGTTCTTCTCGGGCCTGCAAAAGGCTTTCTTGTACTACTGGACGAACTAGCACCATTATCAGAAATTTTACCCATTTTCAATAGGCTTTCAATTCTCTCCCCAGCTATAACAACATCTGCAAAGCTGGTGGAGGAGAAGGCAGCTAGCCTATCAATATAGGTTCCCTGAAGGGTATTCATGAACATATCAGCCATTTCTCTTTCAGACATAGGTGGCTGGACAGCAGCAGCAAGCTGTCTCCATCTTTGAGCGTACTCTCTGAAGCTCTCCCTTGATGATTGTGACATCCCCATTAGGAGGGTCCTATTGGGTGCCATATCCAGATTATACTGATACTGTCTGATGAAGGCCTCTGCCAGGTCCTTCCAGCATCTAATTGTTGCTCTTGTCAGATTGGAATACCATTCCCTAGAAGCTCCAGTCAAGTTATCTTCAAAATAGAACATCCACAGTTTCTCATCCATTGTATAGGCCTTCAGCCTTCCCAGAAATGATTGCAAATGAGTCCGGGGGCATGAAGTCCCATTATACTTTTCGAAACATGGAGGCTTGAACTTGTGGGGAATCCTGACCCCTTCTACCAAACCCATGTCCATAACGTCGAAACCCAAAGAATTTTGAGATTCTAAGGACCTCAACTTCTCAGCTATCTCTTCCAATCGTCTATCATAAGTTTCCTCTCCGGCACCCATTACTGTATACTGGTCCTCCTGAGGATCTTCTTGAAGTACTCTGGCTGCTGTGGCTGCCCCTTGAACATTTGCAGGAACGTTAATCTCAGGATGTAGATGTGGGCCAAACACAGGGGGGGGAACATGTGGTTGCACCCTTTCATTATTACTGGTGCCTGCAGTTCCTACATGAGGCTCCTCTTGATTCTGCCTTTCCACCATGGCCCTCAGTCTCTCCTGGCTCTGAGCCATGTTGTTCATAACTTCCATGAACTGCGTCATCTGCGTTCTCATCTCCAACCTTTCGTTGGCCATCTGGTTTCTGACCTCCGTAAGGTCTTGTTGCATCTGATCCATCTGAATTCCCGGAAGGTTGTTTCTAGTTGGGTACCTGTGAGGCCTGTTGAGAGGAAATACCCGGCGGCGAGCAATAATTCCTGAGATTCACAACAGAGGTTAGCAACAACAAAACAAAAACCTACAAAACAAACAAAAGGGTTAGCATGCAATGCAGTTATGCTTATTTGTTCTCAAGGTATCCGGTTTGGCCTTCAGTTTTGACCCTTCCAGACCCTTGAAGATGATGCTGCTGAAGTTGCTTTTGATGTGAACCCCAACACAAATATATTACAAAGGTGAAATAATACAATTTGTTCATTTTACAACACAAACCCTCAAAGGGGCCAAAATACATCACAAAAAGCAAAAGTACATGGAAAAGGAACAACAACAAGCAAATGATCAAACTCCAAGGCCAAACTCATCCTCACGAACTTCCTTGAGAAGTGCTTCGGTCACAGGATCAGCCGGATGCTCCGTGAGACTTCTAATGAGAAGGTTTCTTGTTGCAACTGCTGTAGCCAATTTCTTATTCTGATTTTGGTCCTTTGACCTCTTCAATCCTGCTTTGATTTTCAGCTCTGATATTTCTTCCTGGGCTGCTGCCAGGGCTTTTTCCATCTGCTCCATCTTGTCCTGAACTCTCTTGTCTTCTAGAGTACGGGCCTCAGTGATCCGGACCCACCTGGCCTGACTCTCTTTCAAATACAAGTCTGTTCTTGCTCTTTGGAACTGGGCTTCTTTACAAGCATTCTTCAGAATCTGCTCACCAGCTTTAGACTTGTTGATATACTCCCCAGACTTCTCAATCTTAGTCAAGTGTTCTACCCTCAATTTCTCCAATCTCTCAATCTCCCTCACACCTTCACTCCTCTCTCTGAGGGTCTTCTGCAAGGCTTGAGTTAACTTCTCATTTCTTTCCTTCAAGCTTTCAAACTCTTCCAAACTGATAGTGGCAGGGGGTGGTGCTGAAGATGACTCAGGCATGTCTTCTATAGTAAAGGGCATTCCAGAGAATCGGGCCCTAGCATGGGACCACTCATAATATTGGACTGATGCCACATTATTGCACTTCCCTAAAATGGTGATTCCCTTGGTTTGAACATGATCCCAGGCCCAGGCAGCCTGCCTAACAACAGTCAAACTAATCTTGTTCTCACAGTAGAGGGTCTCAACCAGGTCTTGTTCCCTTGGAGTATGAACCAGTGCATAGCCTAATTGTCTCCTGAACAGCAGAGGGTTGTAGTTGATACTTCCCTTAACTCCTATTAAGGGCACATTGGGAAAGTGCCCACAGCTTGTGATCATATCTCTGCCTTTGGTGCTCTGAGTACACCATCTGATGTCTGCTGAAGTTAGGACAGTGAGTCTCTTAGCCCAGTTGCTTTGCTGATGAGGATTGAGAAATGCATCTGTCCTGGGTAGATGCCTGAGAAGCCAAGCACGAAATAATGGAGCACAAATCCTCACTAATCTTCCCCTCTGCTTCTCATTTCTCTGATGTACTGAGTAATAGAGATCACCCAGTAAAGTTGGCACTGGGTTCTTCAGGATGAACAAGTGGATTGCATTCTTACTGATGAATCGAGGCTCATCTGCAAACAGCACAATTCCATAAACACTTAAGGCCAACAGAGCACAAACAGCTTTCCACTCCCCCAGGGAGGCTTTCAAACTAGCTTGAGAAATCAGGAAGTCCAGATGAAATCCAGGGATCCCAGCTTTAGAGGTCATATGCTGCTCAATCAAAGCAGGCTCCAGGTGCAAAGCTTTTGCTATCTCTCCATTGCTAGGAAAGACCATTTCAGGGTTGAATGGGATTTCCCTCTTGATGGGCAAACCAACCAAATATGAGTATTCTTCCAAAAGAGGACCCAACTGAAAGTCTTGAAAGGTGAAACATCTCAATGGGGGATCATAAAACTGAATGCAGGTGTGGATGAGGCTCCTCTGTGAAGGGTCCAGATCCATAACCATGTCCAGTATATCTCCATGACTCTCCCTGAACAAGGGTATGTGATCTGGAGTGATCAGGGTTTGGATCCTCCTGATGTCTGATAAGTCTGGTTGGAAGAAATGATAGGTGATGTTGCTTTTCTTTGGAGCCATGATGCTGAAGACTGAGTAGAGTGCTGATGAAGATGCTGAGGAGTGGGCCACTGGCTGGCTAGTGCAAGTAACTGAAGTATATGGCTGACAAACTGATGCAACTGCAGATGGGGTCAAAACCAAAACCAGATGAATATGGATACCCTGAAACACAAATAAGCACATGTTAATATGATGCAATGAGTATGTATGCAAATGATATGCAGGGGTCTGTGACTGAGCTGGATCTGATTAACTGCCTTGGTATAGATCCATGTGTGTTCAAGAATTCCAGAGGGAGGTCTAAAAATCCAGTAACCAGGGTGGGGGACTCAAATAAAGAGCCACAAGTCCAGGGTTTTAGAATCACAAGAACTGTCCAACATGGAGTATTCTTAACAAAGTCAAAGTAACAGGGTATTCTGAGGTCAAGGTACCTGCAAACCTGTAAACAACCCAACCCCCTCACAGGTGGTGATCTAGAACAAGGATCCTCAGACTTGGATCAGTTATGAGAAGTGTAAACACTTCTAACCCGGAGGTACAGTGCTTACAATAACCATAAAAGTTCCTCCTCTAATTCACCTCAGTTTCTGAAGGTCAATACTAAAAGGTCATCCAGACTTAGCAGGCTTCCCAGATAGCCCTAGCATTGCAGGAAATCTGCAACACAGAGTTCTCAAGAAGAAACCCATATCTGAACCGTGTTTCATATTCCCGCACCAGACCGAAATGGAATGGGAAAGAATATGATTCACTCTAGCCTAGGTGTCACTCAGGTCCCAGGTATATGACCTTAACTCTCAATGAAATACCCACCCACCAAAGAAAAACCAGATCCAGCCAGCACAGTATGACAGTATGATATACAAAAGCAATAGAGAAAGCAGTAAAGCAACTGTACATAAATCAATAAACAAAATAAATACAAGCACAAATAAGCACATAACACCCCCGTAAACACAAATCAAACAAGCGCTAGGAGGAACCCACAAAAAGAACCAGAAGCCCTGGTTGCAATATAAGGGTCCCCAGCAGAGTCGCCAAGCTGTCGCTCCCGACAAGTGGAACAGGGTCCCATGAAGGTACAGACGCGAACGGTCGGCGAAGGGAACAGTGAGAACACACAGCCGTGAACTCACTGGAGAATGAATAGAGTCGCCAGCTAGGCATTTTTATCCCGGAGGAAAGGTAATGCTGCATAGACCTAGAAAGATACGGATAAGACGGTTTGCGAACCAGAGAGACTGAGAAAGGGGGTTGGTTACAACCTGGGAAGGTATTAGCACCCAGATTGTCCGCCGTACTCGACGGGATCCACGCTTAAAAGATTTGTGTTTTAAAGGGGTAGTGTCAGTGCAATCTGTGTGTAAAATAGCTGGAAAGAGATGTACAGGTGTCAGTGTACTGTGAAGTGAGGTAAAGTATGAGAGTGTCAGTGTAAGGACAGGAGTGAAATGCTCATGACAATGAGGCTTAAAGAGAATGAAGCTGGAAAGAGGGGGGATATACAGAGACTTTTGTTCGATAACTGTTAAGTTATGCCTACGTATCCTCTCGTGCAATGAGGAAGTCAGAACACCGTAGTTCGACCCAAAGAGACTGAAAGATGAATTGACTTGTGAACTGCTTGCTTGCCTATGCTCAAGTGTGTGACCTGTCTGGCTCAGGTGCGAACTGTCTTGCATTAGACGGAAGAAGCAAGTTCTCGATTGTGAGTGAAGGTGATGAGAAAAGAATCCCGGAGGAGGCGATTATTGCTTGTTTTTGAGTTTTCAGTCTTTTATTGCTTTTTGAAATTTGTCATAGGATAATGAGCTTAAGTCTAAACCAATGGGTTAGTAAACTCATCACATCTTCCCTCTGATCAGGGGTAATGAGAGTACCTTAAGTGTGAAGTCAGATTCTCACACTTAATCACCTTTGGTGTAGGATTAAGATCATTAACCTACTTGTGATTATTTAGATGTTTTTGTGATTTTTGTTGAGTAATGAGGTTAAGCCATAATCAAAGATTAAACAGACTCATTACACCATCCTAAAAGAAGGATAATAGATGAGAATGTTTAAGTTGAGAAAAACTCCTCAATTTAATCCATGATTAGGGATTAAACCCATGACAAAACAAGCCTTTGATTAGGTGGATTTTATTTAATGGTATGATGATGAAGTGTTTTTTATGGTTTGTAAGACAACTTGAGGGGGACTTGTCCATTAACACTAGGGTTAGTCCTTCTTAACCAATTAAGGAAGAATTAGAACCCTAATGCAAGGCCCAAGTTACAAGTGTGATGTCTTGATATTTATTAGATGAATTGATTAAGAGATTTAAACACCTTAAGGGTTTAATACTTAGGATTAAAGTTATACACTCCATCCTAAGAGAAGGATGCAGGCATAACCCTAAGCACAAAGTCTTAAAGCCTTTAGGGTTTAGTCCCTGATTATGAGGTGAGAAGAGAAGACTCAAAGAGAGACACAAAGGTAAAACTATGGGGGGACTAATCAAAACCCTAATTCATTGTCATGCTTGGTTGGTCCTGAGGTTTGTGAGGTTTCCAAGAACAATCTTCAGAGGAGCCACCAGGAAGCAGATGAACAAGATCAAGAGAAGCAAAGTGACTTGCTTCATTCAAGAAGTCAAGTCACTTGAAGAAAGAAAGTGGGAGGAAGAAGAATGAGCAAGCTCAAACTCAAACACATATAAGAATGCAGCAATGGATGCAAGAGAGATGAAAAGAAAAGTTATGAGAAGTGAAGGCAAATTCACTTCTCAAGTTTACTTACCACCTGAAATGTTAGAAAGAAATGCAATGCAATGCTAAATGAAATGAAATGACATGATGCTATACCAAACCAGAAGCATGCACATGATGTTAATGATGTTATGAGGTGCTGCAAACATGAGGCAAAGCAATAGGGATGTTCATACAAGATTATGAATGCAAATGATGCAAGTTAAGGAGCATGAACAAGCATGAAATGTTATGAATCATACAAGACAAATGACATGGCAAATATGTAATGCAATGATCAAAGATGCTTTATACAGGTCTTAAGATGTCAAATGAATCACAAGAATGCACAAAATGCAAAGACAAATCATGTTATGCAGGAGAATGCAAGAAGGATGCAAGAGAAAGCCCAAATTAGGGTTCATGGATCAAACATCAAACAAAAACCCAAAACAGAAGCAAACCTCATGATAAAAAATGGAAAATGGTACCCAAAGAAACCCTAAACCTATAATAAACCACTGCCCAAAGGGGAGTTCTCAACTCTCAACCAATCTCAAGATATGAATTTTCTAAGATATTAGGGTTTTTTAGGGTTCTTAACAAAACAAATGCCAATCAATTTGAAAATGCAAGAACAAATCATGGCCTTTTTATCTTTGAAACTACATGCTAAACACAAAACAATGCAAGAAGAATCAATGTCTCAACCTTCACCAATTGACAGAAATGAATTTTTGAACTTATGATCAAAATAATGCACAAAATATGATTTAATTCAAGGAAAAATTCTTAAAATGCATCAAGATCAAAAAAGAAATTTGGTTTGAAGGTGGGACAATGTTTCTAAATGTCTTAGAACATTTCATGAATTTTTTTTGTAATTTTTAAATACCTAAAAGTATTTTTAATTAATTAATTCCCATTAATCAATTAAAAATAATCTTTTAAATATTTAAAAATACTTTTTAATGATAAAAATAAAATAAAAAAATATTTTTGGGTTTTAAAAATTAGTGAAACTCTTGACAAAAAGTTTCATAATTTTTAAAACATTTTTGCTATTTTAAATAAATTGTACAAAACAAATGAATTAAAATGAATTAAAAATGAAATAAAATAAAAGTAATCAGGATGGGTGGCCAGGATGGGCTCTGGATTCAAAATGGTTGACTGGTGCGTGAATGGATGGTGGAGATTGCATCTGACTTAATTAAATTAATTACGAATTAATTAAAGTTAAATAAGTGGATTAGGGCTAATGAAGAGATCCTGGCCTTCTATCTGCGCGCGAAGTCAAACAAATCAACGCAATCAAGGGTCCAAATTCAAACTAACATTAATTATGCAATTAGGGCACAAATGACTTTCAGGTGGCCGGAGAAGACTTCCGGTCGTCTTCTCCGGCCAGCTCTCACCTGAGACCTACCCAAATCCCTCAAAATGCATCAAAAATGAAAAACAAGAACTGGGAAATGATCCTCACATCCTCACGAATCAAACCCCCATCCTAAAACACATTTATATTTCCTAAATCAACTGAATCGAAGAAAAAGAAAACTAGGTCACGCAAGCTTCAGGCACAAATTAAATGCTCAAATCCCATCCATTTTCAAAACCAATGGTACCAGAGTGATCAGCAAGACATGAAGAACAAATTTGCAACAAGAAAAGTCATTTCTGGAAAAATAAATTTCAGGCTACCTGAGATGTGAAGCTTTCCACTTGAGGACTTTCTGGCCTTCTCTTTATGTGCAGTTTACTCCTTAGAACCCCTTGATGATGTTTGAATACTCAAAATGAATTTGTGCTGGCTGGATAATGAGTTTCGAAAGGAACTGCTTCAAGCTCAGTCAACAATGGCTATGGAGATTCTGGCTCTTTCAGGTCATTGTGAATGATGGTTTGAGGTCCAAATGATGTATGGAGAAGCTTTGCAAGGTTTGTTTGGCTGTTTATGAGCTAGGGAAGGAGATTCGAAAGCAACTGCAGAAATGGAGTGAGAAATGGCAGTGGGATCTCTTGGCTGTTTCAGGCTTGTGCTTTGGGTGGTTTGAGGTCTATGGAGCCAGGTGAGATGATTGGTGAAGTTAGCTTGAATGTTTAGTGGCTGTGGAGAAGAATTCGAAGCAAGTTGCAAGATGGGAGGTTTTTGTGAATGTTGTGAATGAGGAAGCTTCAGCCTTGTGTGTTATCATGTTTTGCTTGCAAATTGTTTGTATAAACAATGCTGATTGGCTTCTTGATGTGACTTGTGCTTTTGTGATTGGTAAGTTTGCTTTTGCCAAAAAGTCAACTTTTGTGTAAGTGAGGCATGGCTCAAAGTCTAGGCAAGTACAAGGCATGGGCTGGCGCAGCAAGGATGAGGGAGAGGTCTAGCAAAGCTCAGCAGCCAATGTATCAAGTTGGTGAAGTAACCATGATGGTTTTTTTGCAAGTTGTGACATTTTGGTTCACATGTGATAAAGTCTTGTTACACAAACCAAGCCATGAGCAAATTTGATCCAATTCTGATTTTTAGGACTTAGAGAATGTTTGTGTAATGGTTTGAAATGAATTAGAGGTCACATGATGCATTGGTCCAAGATTTTGCAAAGTTTCCAAATGAGGCATGCCTTGAAAATTAATGATTTTAGCCAACTTTGCATTGCCATAACTTTTGATCCAAGAAGAGTTTGATCATGTTCTTGTACTTTTTGAAAAGGGAAAGATGAGATCTACAACTTTCATGACCAAAGTTTTTCCATTTGAAGCCTTTTTGAATCATGAATCAAGGCTTGAAAAATGACCTAAAATGATGCATTCTTGAAAAGTCAACTATGCCCAAAAAGTCAACATTTGCAAAAACCCTAAACTCTTGATTTTTATGAACTTCAACCTTCTTCCATGATCAAATAAAGATCATATACACTCAAAATGATGAAGATCACCCATTGGTTGGGTCATTGGGGGCCTCAGATGCCCTGATTTTTCACTGACTTGTCTGAAAAGTCAACCTTTGATCAGATGACCTCCCCATGGAATTTCTTCATGAAAATTGATATGCATACTCCCTATACCATATAGAGATCAATGGAAACAAGAATGACCAAAAAATTTGGAGTTATGGCCTCTGAAACCAAAACCCTAATTTTCAGTCAACTGTGCAGTTCATCCTGGCTCTGCATCCACTCAAACCTAACTCTTGTGATTCTTCTGCATGTTTGACTTTGAGGAGGTGAAATATGACATAAGAACACACATGGACCCCTTTGAGTTGATTGGTGGCCTTTGGAATGGCTCAATATGCTTTGGGATTGCTCAGATCACAAACCCTAGGTGCAGATGACTTAGAAACTATCCAGTGAATTAGAAATGAGATATGAGATGATGTGGTTGTGTTTATGCATATGAAATGATCACAAGCCATGGTGTGAATGGGTGAGGGCAAATTTGGGGTGTTTACACTTGGTTCATTTCTGCCCGGGGCATGTGTGCATATCCTTTTGCTTACAGGTAACAGTCTACAGTTGAGCTCAAAAGCGAGATTGAAGTTTCTTTGGGGTTATGAGACATCCTTCCCTCTTGATAATTGATAGACCTATCTATGGTTCATAATACCAGGGCATGGTATTTCGCAGTGATACGAGGTTTTTCAGGAATCCTCGTGAGATGAATTCTTTCACAATCCGTGCAATATGGTGAAATTATGTCAAGATTCGACGAATCTCGAAGAGTTTGAAGACACTGAGCATTTCAGATTCCATGTCTTCTGTAAAATCATCTTGAATTGATCTTCAAGCAGTCAGCTGGACCAGAAGGATGTTACAAGGTGACATTCCCCAAGCATATTTTTTCTCCTCAGCGAGAGACACTTTAAAATTCCTATCTCCAGCAGAAAGGATGATCCCCAGCATCCCCAGTAAAGTCTAAGATGGAACCTTCCCCAGTTGAATCAGAGTATGGTGGTATCCCCAGCATAACTTCAAGGTTAATTGAACAGTTCTTCTCCCCAAGCGGAGTCAGCAATGAAGTATTCCTAGCAGGTAGCTGAAGGCCTTACATTTCTCCACAGAGTTCAGAATATCAGAATTCGTTTCCCGACAAGGGTTATTTAACCAAGCATCATCCCCAGCCAAGCCTGAAGATGGTATTCCCCATAGAGTTTCATGTTTGGAAGTTGTCCAGCATTGAAATATTCCCCAGGAAGTTGCCAATTTATTTTTGGCCCTTATGACAACTCAACCAGTTGTTCTTTTCCTCAGCCAGAGTCAAGCATTGTCAAAGCATCTTGATCTCGTTCCTCAGTAGAATATTCTACAGATATTATTCTCCCCTGCAGTGTTGCCACTCTCCTCTCAAGTCAAGTTTTTCTGATACTCGTCTGTATCATTGTTAACACTCGTCCGTGTTATCTTTTGGAAAAACACTCGTTCGTGTTTGATACCTTTCGGATACTCCTCTGTATCATGTTTAACACTCCTCCGTGTTATCTTTTGGAAAACGCTCGTCCGTATTTATTATCTTTCCGATACTCGTCTATATCGTTTTTAACACTCGTCCGTGTTATCCTTTTGAAGCACTCGTTCGTGTTTGTTACCTTTTCGATACTCATCTGTATCATTTTTAACACTCGTCTGTGTTATCTTTTTCAAGCACTCGTCTGTGTTTGATATCTTTCCGATACTCGTCTGTATCATTTCAAACACTCGTATGTGTTGTTGTTTGGCTTCATTCACTCGTCTGTGTTTAGATAGTTTCCTGATACTCGTCTGTCTCATATTTCAATCACTCAGGGTTTGATACCTTTCCGATACTCGTCCGTATCGTTCTTAACACTCGTTCGTGTTATCTTTTGGCAAATACTCGTCCGTGCTTGATACCTTTCTGATACTCGTCAGTATCATATTTAACACTCGTCCGTGTTATCTTTTGGCAAACACTCGTCCGTGTTTAATACCTTTCTGATACTCGTCTGTATCGTTGTTAACACTCGTTTGTGTTATCTTTTGGCAAACACTCGTCCGTGTTTGATACCTTTCTGATGCTCGTCCGTATCAGTGGCTGATATTTGTCGATATCATTGCCTGAAGCACTCGTCCGTGTTTCTTTGATCATCATCAGATACTCGTCTGTATCTTTGACTTAGGGCATTCGTTTGTGTTTCCTTGATGGTCATCCAATACTCGTCCGTATTGAAGAGGTTCTAAATCCTGACGGTGGGATTGAACGTCAAAATGTTTACCGGTTTCTTGGTGTAACATGTTATCCGAAGAAGACTCGTCCGTCTTGAGTACCATATATCTATGCAAGGTATATGAAGAGGGTTCATCTATCCTATTTGTGCATGTCTATCCCACAGGCTTAAGTGCACTATCGGTCCTGGCGTAACAGGTTATCCGAAGAAGACTCGTCCGTCTTAGGCACCATATATCTGAGCAAGATGTATGAAGAGGGCCCGTCTGTCCTGGATTTTATTCACCTGGCGTAACCGGTTTGTTATTTATTCACCTGGCATAACAGGTTTGTTTGAAGGAAGCTCGTCTGCTCCGTTTGATGTTGAATTTACACAAGATTTTGGTTCTGAGTTACTTTTCATCAAAACAAGGGTCTCAAGCAGTTTGTTATATTGGATTGGGTCTATTTCCCATTTCCTTTTTATTCTCCGACAGAGCGTAAATTTTTGGTTCTTATGGGTATTCAATTACAGTTCATCTTGAACGGTCGATAGCCCGTGCTATCGTCCTTTTCAGATTAACAGATGATTGAATAGGGGCAGCTGTAACACCCCAAAATTTGCCCTCACTTTTCATGTCATTTAGCATATCCTTGCATACATTACATTGCATTTAGATCATAATTGTATCATAAACATACATGAGCATACATCTCCATTGAGCTATCATAGGTTGCGACAGACCTTTATTTCTGCATGCGGCACATGCACATGAATCTCAGAAGAAGCCAAAAGTTCTCGGTTGAGTCAAAGCAATTTAAGCGTAATTCAGTTTTACGGTACAGTTTGCAAAGGTTGTAACTCTCGCCCAAAAAATTGATTTGGCTTGAAATTCCATGTTAAGAACCGTTTCGGTATTTTCTACAACTTTTGTGTTCGGCTCGGAGGCCAATTCATCAAGGAAAGTGGCAGGAGTTATTTGTTTCTGAAATTTCGGTTTCGCGGATTAACTGTGCTAGCAGTATTCAAGAGTTCGTAACTTCTGTTTGGATCAAGATTTCTGAGAGATTCATATTCCAAAAGTTTTGTCTTGATATCCTTTCCAACTTTCGGGTTTTGGCCGAGAACTAATTCTTTGAAGAAGATCTCCGAATGTGCGAGTTTTCAGAATCGATATAGTGAAAAACAATGCTGGACCGGTGAGCTTTGAACACTAAAAAATTCATAACTCTCAGCTCGTTCCGTGAATTCAATTTGGGTTAGGTCCAAGCGGAAGGATCCCGAAAATCCGAATTACCAGTGGGGTTCTTTGATGCAGTGCACTGTCTGTCAGATTTTGTAAAATTCATAACTCGGTCAATTTTCATCGGATTATGTCCGTTCTCGAAGCGTTGGTTCACAAATCTTATCATATTCAAGTTCCAAGACAAGCTCTAGTTCGAACGATGCCCCGAAGATTGTCGTTTTGGTTATTTCGCAAAACTGAAGTGTTGAACCGAAGAAAAAGTCTGAAAGTGGTTTCACGAGAAAATTCATATCTCTCTCGTCGTTTGTCCGATTGAGCTCACATTTTAACATGAGGTCAATGACTCATAGATCTACAACTTTTATGAAAAAGTCGAGTCGAGATTATGCTCCGAAAAGGTTGACCTCGTCACATTTTCAGTTCTCTTTTGCAGCAACTTTCATTCTTTCACCCTTTGAAACATTTTCTTTGCAAGCGTGGATCCCGTCGGGTACGGAAGACGATCTGGGTTGCTAATACCTTCCCAGGTCGTAACCGACTCCCGAACTCAGTCGCTTTGGTTCGTAAGACATGTGTCCTTGCTTTTCTTTTCTTCGGTTTGTGCAGCATTACCATTCACGTTTCTTCGAGATAAAAATGCCAGGCTGGCGACTCTACCTCTTATGCGCCACTTTCGCATTTGTACCAGGATGGAAATCCAGGGAGCGACACTTAGTCAGCGAGCAGCCCACGATAAAGCACAACAAGTTTTCTCGAGCAGTGAATAACGTTGTTCACAGTCGGTAAACGTTTTGCTTAAGTAGTATATTGCATACTCTTTTCGACCAGACTTGTCATGCTGACCCATCACACACCCCATTGATCCTTCTAATACTGTCAGGTACATTATTAGAGGTCTTCCTTCAACTGGAGGCATAAGAATTGGAGGTTCTTGCAGATACTCCTTGATTTTGTCAAAAGCCTTCTGACAATCTTCGTTCCACCTGACCGTTTGTTCCTTTCTTAACAATTTGAACAAGGGCTCACAGGTTGCAGTGAGGTGAGATATGAACCTTGATATGTAGTTCAATCTACCTAGGAACCCCCGAACTTCCTTTTCAGTCCTAGGTGCAGGCATCTCCTGAATGGCTTTGACTTTGTCAGGATCAACTTCAATTCCCTTTTCGCTTACGATAAATCCCAGCAATTTACCGGACCGTACCCTGAATGTGCATTTGTTGGGGTTTAGCTTCAATTGGTATTTTCTCAGACGCTTGAACAACTTCAGCAGATTTACCAGATGATCTTCTTCAATGAGGGACTTGGCAATCATGTCGTCCACGTAACATTCAATTTCTTTGTGGATCATGTCGTGGAATAATGTTACCATAGTCCGTTGATAAGTTGCACCGACATTCTTCAGTCCAAATGGCATTACCTTGTAACAAAATGTGCCCCAAGGTGTGATGAAGGTTGTTTTCTCCATGTCCTCAGGTGACATTCTGATCTGATTATACCCAGAAAATCCATCCATGAAAGAAAACACCGAGAACTGAGCTGTGTTATCGACCAATACATCAATGTGAGGTAATGGGAAATCATCCTTCGGGCTAGCTCTGTTTAGATCCCGATAATCCACACACATCCGTACTTTGCCATCCTTCTTAGGCATTGGTACAATGTTAGCAACCCACGGCGGGTATCTAGTTATAACAAGGAAACCGGCGTCCCACTGTTTTTGTATTTATTCTTTAATCTTCATGGCCATATCTAGGCGAGTACGATGTAGCTTTTGCTTCACTGGAGGGTGTCGCTCCCGATAAATGGGGAATGGCCCAAATAAAGGTACAGACGCGAACGGTCGGCGAGAGGGACAGTGAGAACACACAGCAGTGAACCCACTGGGGATGAAAAGAGTCGCCAGCTAGGCATTTTTATCCCGGAGGAAAGGTAATGCTGCATAGACCTAGAAAGATATGGACAAGACGGTCGCGAACCAGAGAGACTGAGAAAGGGGGTTGGTTACAACCTGGGAAGGTATTAGCACCCAGATTGTCCGCTGTACTCGACGGGATCCACGCTTAAAAGATTTGTGTTTTAAAGGGGTAGTGTCAGTGCAATTTGTGTATAAAAGAGCTGGAAAAGGATGTACAGGTGTCAGTGTAAGAGAAGTGTGAAGCGCATAAATGTACTGTGTCAGTGTAGGAACAGGAGTGAAATGCTCAAGATCATGAGGCTAAAAGAATAAAGCTGGAAAGAGGGGGAATATACAGAGACTTTTGTTCGATAACTGTTAAGTTATGCCTACGTATCCTCTCGTGCAATGAGGAAGTCAGAACACCGTAGTTCGACCCAAAGAGACTGAAAGGTGAATTGACTCGTGAACTGCTTACTTGCCTATGCTCAAGTGTATGATCTGTCTGGCACAGATGCGAACTGTCTTGCATTAGACGGAAGAAGCAAGTTCTCGTTTGTGAGTGAAGGTGATGAGAAAAGAATCCCGAAGGAGACAATTATTGTTTGTTTTTGTGTTTTCAATCTTTTATTGCTTTTGGAAGTTTGTCATAGGATAATGAGCTTAATCCTAAACCAATGGATTTAGTAAACTCAGCACATCTTCCCTCTGATTAGGGGTAATGAGAATACCTTAAGTGTGAAGTCAGATTCTCACACTTAATCACCTTTGATGTAGGATTAAGATCATTAACCTATTTGTGATTATTTAGATGTTTTTGTGGTTTTTGTTTAGCGTTAAGTAATGAGGTTAAGCCATAATCAAGGATTAAACAGACTCATTACACCATCCTAATAGAAAGATAATAGATGAGAATGTTTAAGCTGAGGAAAACTCCTCAACTTAATCCATGATTAGGGATTAAACTCATGACAAAACAAGCCTTTGGTTAAGTGAATTTTATTTAATGATATGATGAAGAAGTGAATTTTATGATTTGTAAGACAACTTGAGGGGGACTTGTCCATTAACACTAGGGTTAGTCCTTCTTAACCAATTAAGGAAGAATTAGAACCCTAATGCAAGGCCCAAGTTACAAGTGTGATGTCTTGATGATTATTATGTGAATTGATTAAAGGAGTTAAACACATTAAGGGTTTAACACTTAGGAAGTTATACACTCCATCCTAATAGAAGGATGCAGGCATAAGCTTAATCACAAAGCCTTAAAGCCTTTAGGGTTTAGTCCCTGATTATGAGGTGAGAAGAGAAGACTCAATGAGACACAAAGGTGAAAGCTAACGGGGAAAAGTCTAATCCTAATATTCACATGCTCGGATGGTCCTAGGTTAGTGAGGCTCACTATCCTAAAGAAGAAAGAAAGAAGAAGAGAAAGATGAAAGGAGAAGCTCCATGGTGGCCTAAGCACACCTCCAGTCGAGAAAGAATAAAAGAAGAAGATGAGGAAAATGAATTAAGATAAATAAGAAATAAGATAAGAATAAGAGAATGCAATATGGAGATGAATAAGAATAAAGAGATGAAAATGCGATATGAAGAAGATGAACCATGCACAAACAGAGCCTACACCAGTAGGACTTCCAGATGCAACAACAAGCAATAATACCGGGCCTCAGTGTTACCTAACGGAGAAGGTCCGTTGCCTCTTCAATGTGCTCATAAAACTCATGAATACTTGTCAGAAGCTTCAATCAACCAAATTAATCCCAGACACTTAATACCATCAACAGAATTAATTCAATTAAAGTTCTAGCAATTAAATTTAACAAAATTAACAAGAGAATCTAAAATGAAATTACTATAAGAAAATTCATATGAAAAAGAACGAATAATTATAAAATGTATAAATTCGAAGCAAATGAAAAAAAACTGCACATGATAACTAAACCTTTTTAAAATAAAAAAAATCTAAACATAAGTGTATATAACTAAACCTTTTAAATAAAAAAAATCTAAACATAAGAATAATGAGAAAGTTTCAGACTAAACAAGCTGGGGAATGAGCCGCAGGACGCATGGGGTGTTGGAAAGAAACTTCAGTGGGCCTTGAGCCCATCAACAACACAACCTGATTTCTTTAAAAGAAAAACAAAAATATATTCATAAATATAAACAAAAGCTGAAGTTAATAATAATAAAAAAAAATTAATAATTATAAAACAAAAGCACAAATCCAAAACAGGGGAACCAAATGCGTTCCGCCCCCAAACCCTTCGTCGGTAACATCGCTCTCGAAGCTTTCCTTTCCTAAAAACTCAGTCAACGGCGGCTTCCTCTTCAATCTCCTTCCAAGACTCATCAATGGCGGATTCTCTCAATGCAAACCTCCGACTCAACTTCAAACCATCTCGTCTTCCCGAGTCTTCTCTCACTAGCTTGTCACCATTGTGCCTTCACAAAGGTAGTGAATCGTCGCCGATCTTCGTCTTGTCGTCGCCGCTCCGATCGAAATCGCGGCCTCCCGACTCCCAATTTCCGGCGGCGGTGATGTCAATGGAAAAAAAAAAACGGAGCACCACTCCGCGGCGGCCTCTAATCGCCCTCCCGTTTCAGTTCAGCGGTGAGTTTTGGTTTTACTCGACTCGGCTTCTTCTTTCCGTCTCAGTTTCGATCTCTCTTCATTTTTTCTTCTTCTTTCTGTTCTTGGTTCTGATCCGAGTTCTGTTTGTGTGGTTGTGTTTGTTTGGTTTGGTCTAGGTTGAAGATGAATGGAGTAGTGAGGTTACAGGGGTTCGGTGAGTTATGTGAATGGTGATGGTAAGTTTGAAGGTTGTTTGTTAATGGTGTTGAAGGATGAGTTGAGAGAAAGAAGTTGATACAGAAGGGTTTTGTTGAAGGTGAATGAGAGAAAGGTGGTTGCGAGGTTATGTTGGAGAAAAACGGGGGTGTTGTTGCAATGAAGGGAAGTGTTTGTTTGAGATTCGTTTGTTTGGGTTGTTGTTGAATGCTGGTTAGAAAATCAATATAGATGAAGAGGTTTGAAAAGATGAAAGAGTGATTCAAGGTTTGTGTTGTTGTTATGAACAAGTTCGGTGATGGTGGAGGAATGGTGAAGGTGACAGGTTGATTCGATGCAGATGCAGAGAAAAAAAGGTCTGAAAAAATGTTAAGTTGTTGTGTGTGGAATCGTGTAACGGTTATTCAAGCACTTGGCATAGCAGTCATTCAATTTTATGGGGTCAGATGTGCGATGTTCGTTATTGATGAGTTAAGTGAAGGAGTGAGGGTTGAAGGTGAGTGAAATATAAGAGGTGTAGTTGGTTTATGTTATTTTGTGGAAAGGATTGAGGTTTCATGGAGGGTGTAATGGTTGTGTAAGAATAATAGGATTTTTTGAAATAGTGCAAAAATGAAAGAGTGTAGAGGTGTGTTGTTGTTGAAGAAGAATATTGGTGTGAGTGTATGCTCTTGTGTAGTCAAATTGGTTGGTGTTATGAGATGAACAAAGAATGAGGGGAAAATTGTTGCTGTTTTTGTGAGTGTGTTTTGCAGGGAAAGATAGAGGAAAAAAAAGAAAAGGTTATGGTGATGAACAAAAGGGTGCAGCCCCCCTTTTTTTTTTGTGTGTTGCCAGGTCTTGGGATCAACACTTTGTTATTTATACC
The DNA here is from genome assembly GCA_963966055.1 of Lathyrus aphaca. Lineage (NCBI taxonomy): Eukaryota > Viridiplantae > Streptophyta > Magnoliopsida > Fabales > Fabaceae > Lathyrus > Lathyrus aphaca. Next base: position 173,276,396 of record OZ014523.1, read on the forward strand.
TAGGTCAAACAAGTTAGGTTTATCTCGGGCTTTGGAAAAAATAACATGGGCTTGGTGATAAAGTATTTTGTGACAACTTGGGTTAATGGGTGGTAATAACAAAAATGGTAAATGAGTTTGAAATGAAATTGTAAAAAAAAAAGGGTACTATTTACAAGAATATAATTTAATGGATTTAAATAAAAATGAACAAAAATGGAATTGTATTTTATTTGTTTTATTTTTTGTGGTAATAATGAAGTAAGCTTAGAAATGGATGGTGTGAATGAAATAAAAAATTGAAGTTGGATTTTGAAATGAAAATGAAAGTAGTATGGTTATTTGAATTTTTGGAACTTATAGATAATGGAATGATTTTAGAAATTTGGGTAACTAAATGGAAATGAATGAAAAATATGGGTTTTGACTTTGAAATGGATCATGAATAATTGGGCTTAACTTGGAAATGGATGGAAATAGTTAATGATAAAAAATGGTTTAGACATTGACTGAAAATGGATAGCGATTAATTGGATAAGAATGAGAAAAGGATAAAAAAAGGTGATGAACTCGAATGACCCCACACTCGAATTTCTTCCTACAACTCTTGGTTAAAAATGGATGAACACACTCCTAGCCCACTGAACAAATCACCCCTGAAATAACAACCATATCACACGAATCACTACTTGATATCCTGAAGAATTATGCACACGACACATCTTGACTTTAGACACACACTGACTGATAAATAGTCTTGAAATAGATAACTTGCACTTGAAAAAAAATCTCCTGATAGTTCGACCAAAATTAGGTCAAACATCCATCTGAATTAGATTGCAACTGAACAAACACACTTGAACTGAAACCAAAACTTTTGAGATAGAAGATAGCCTAAGATGCTGAGAAGACGAGAACATCCTTGTAACTTAATGAAGAAGAAAATATCCTGATGATATGCCAGATGCGCAGGGAATAGTCCTTGCAGACATGAAATCCTTGAAGATCACTGTTTCAGGGAAATAAACCCTAATCCAGCGACATGAGGAGAATGATACCAATGATGACTGCCAACCAAAGCCTTGAATTTGTCTGATAGCCACAAGTAGGGTGTGAAACCCTAGTTCCACAGGAAATCTATGATCCCATGTCTTAAGAGCTTATGCAAATGGTATGCAAAATGCGTGTGATATGCAAACGAGAAGCAGAAAAAGATACAAAAGCCAGAGGGCAAATTTGGGTGTCTACAGCTGCCCCTATTCAAACATGAGTTAGCTGTGCAGGATGTAAGCAACGGCTTAACAGGCAAACAAGATAACTTGTGGTTGAATACCAAAGACAGTCCAAAATTTGCACTCACAGAATGAAGAAGAAAAGGGATATAGATTGTAAAGGAAAATAAAGTATATTGTAAAGTGTGGGCGACGGAGGACGACCGTCGAGCAGATGACGACTGCTGGGACATGAGCAATGACGGGGACGGCCGATATGCTGAAAAGTGCGGAAAATAAAGCAATGACGGGGACGGCCGACATGCTGGGAACAAAAAAGAAATATGATGGGGACGGCCACCAAGTAAAGCTATAATATTCTCTGGGGATTAATGAAAAATGATGGGGACGGCCATCAAGTTCATAAAGTAAAGTAAACCACGACGGGGACGGCCATCAGGCTAAACTGATGAAGGACGATCATCAGGGAAAGGAAAAAGGGACCACGACGGGGACGGCCATCGGGTTAAAGAATAAATGAAATAATGATGAGGGACGGTCATCAAAGGTGAAGGACGATCACCTAGCAGGGGACGGCTGCTCTGTTGGGGATAAGATGAGGGACGGTCATCTAAGGTGGAGGACGACCACCTAGCAGGGTACGGCTGCCAAAAGTATCGCGACATAGGACGAATGCCGAATAAAAGGTCAACGATGGGGACGGCTATCGGATGAGCATGATGGAGGACGACCATCAAGAGGTGAAGGACGATCACCTAGCAGGGTACGGCTGCTCTCAAGGTTTATTATGACATAGGACGAATGTCAGATAGAAGAAAATTTGCTTTGCTGGCGATCTACTGGGGAATAGTAAACACAGACGAGTGTTTATATCCAAGAAATAAAAGGTATAAGTGTTTAGATGTTTGTGTATAGATTAAAGATGCGGACGAGCATCCCTAAGACTACGATACAGACGAGTATCGGGTAGAAATAAATGCTGACACGAGTTCGGAGATGATGATACAGACGAGTATCAACTGGTTAACAGAGAACACGGACGAGTGTCGAATCTGAGGGACTCTTCTGGGGGAATAGTAGACACAGACGAGTATCTATATTCAAGAAGACAGGAGTGTTCGACACAGTGTATGGATTAAAGATGCGGACGAGCATCCTTAAGACTATGATACAGACGAGTACCAGGTAGAAACAAACGCTTGACACATGTTCTGAGATGATGGTACGGACGAGTACCAACTGGTTAACAAAGAACAAGGACTAGTGTTGAATCTGTGGGGATGTAAATGGTGTATACAAGATACGGACGAGTATCTATATAAGTAAAATAAGTATGAGTGGTGTATAGATGAGTGTTTATCTGCTGGGGAGGGTGACACGGACGAGTGCCAAAAGGAGAAAAGAATAGTATAAACAAGTGTTTAATATACAAAGTATTTAGGTAATTATGCTGGGAAAAATGACATGGACGGATGTCAAGAAAGTGTATATATATATACATCTATGAGTGCAAAGGGGATGTCTTTGGCTTTCTGCTGGGGATATGACACGGACGGGTGCCACAAGGAGAAAAGAATAGTATAAACAAGTGTTTAATATACAAAGTATTTAGGTAATTATGCTGGGAAAAATGACATGGACGGATGTCAAGAAAGTGTATATATATATATACATCTATGAGTGCAAAGGGGATGTCTTTGGCTTTCTGCTGGGGATATGACACGGACGGGTGCCACAAGGAGTATATACTGATGTTTGTGAATGTAAGGCAACTGTTTTTGCTGTAGCTCTCCGCTGGGGAATTTGGGAAGCATTCTGTATACTGTTGACGGGTTGAAAGCTTTTAACTCTGATGGGAATGAAGTGTTGGCAACCTGATGCTTGTTGGAGAGGTTTTCACTGGAGGAAAGACGACTCTGCGTGAGGTATACTTCGTTTAACTGCTTTGAACATCTGCTGAGGATCTGATCATCCTGCTCTGACTCCACTGGGGAGAATTTCTTCTTGCTCTGCTGGGGAAATCCCTTGGAAATGAGAATCCCGATGACTATATGGGGAAAGATCATCTTTAGACTTGGCTAGGGAAGATGCTTGATCACACAATCCTGCTGAGGAGGGAATTCTGATAATTCTAACTTTATGGGGAAACAAGGCCTTCAGCTGCCTGTTGGGAAAACTTCACTGTGGACAGATAAGTCCGCTTGGGGATGAGAACGATTCAATTAGCCTTGAAGTTCTGTTGGGGATATCGTCTGCTCTAACTCAGCTGGGGATGTGTCAACCCTCTGGCATGGTTGAGAAAAGATTTGGCAATGCTCTGCTGAGGATAGACTTTGCTGGAGAATCAAAATATGCCCCAAGTATAGCATGACAACTGTGCTGGGAAGATATGCCAATGAAAAATTGGCTTTGACTGAATGCGAATAACCAACTCCTCATGAGGGAATCTTGTCGGCTGAAAGAGGATCTTTACGCCCGGGGAAGAAATAAACTTCCAATGCCCTGATGGTAAAATAAATACCAGACATTCCCTGAGAATTAACACAGTGCTTCAAACTTCTGGTATCAGCAAAAGCATTACTGATCATCCTGAGTGACCAAGCATCCCTTTACTCTTCAAATTGCCTCAGATTGCATCGTTTATGAAAAAGATTGTTTTCAAAGGATTTTACAGAAGACATGGAATCCAGAATTGCCCCAGTGTCTTCAAACTCTCGCAGAAATTCAACAAGTCTTGAGATAACTGCCCCAGATTACGTCTTGAAACGATTCTTGCCCCACATTAGAACTAAAACAGAAACCATGCGGTATGAAGATGCAATGCAAATGATGCACAATGCAGACGTATGCTCATAACCAAAGATATGAAACAAGGATGGTTGGGCGCTAGGGCCAGGTTGATAGATATATATATTTTTCTTGGTTGCCAAGCAATTGGACTTTTGAATGGTGAATTACCAGACGAGAACTGGTTTATTAAAGGTAGGCCAACATACGAGAACTGATGGGCAAAGAATAAGTCGTCAGACGAGAACTGACTCCTTGGGTTCATTGTCAAACGAGAATTGACTCTGAAAAAGAATGACTACCAGACGGGAACCGGCGTTCAACGGGCTAAATGAAAAGGTGACCAGACGGGAACTGGTTAAAAGATTCGCCTACCAGACGGGAACTGGTATTTGAAGTTGGTTCGCCAGACGAGAACTGGACTTTGGAATGTTTTGCCAGACGAGAACTGGACTTAGAACGGTTTGCCAGACGAGAACTGGACTTTGAAAAGGCTTGCCAGACGAGAACTGGGCTTTGAAAGGTTGATAAGTTGGGGTTACGAGGCCCTGGATGTGAGATCTGATGTTTGCGGGGTTGTGGCCAATGCAAATATGATGCATATGCTTTATGCTCGAGCGAAGCGACATGAATAACATATGCAAATGATTTATGCAATGCTTACGAAAAGCTAACAAAACTCCCAAGGAAGGGAAGAAAGGTCTTATGTGACAAGGCTTCTAATGAGAAGGGTGACAAAGGCGAGGGTGGGTAACATGATTTCCCGATACCCGTCTTGAACCTTGAGATTACTGATATACTTGCTCTGCATAGCTAAAGTTTGTCCCTGCTTGGTAAGTCTCTGAACAGACTGTCACTGATTATCCGATTTATGGCATGGCAGACTTGGATGTTCCCTAGAGGAGAGTTGCACTTAGTGATCTCTTGGAATTATTCTGCCCCGGTATGAGCGTGTAAGCGACTTGACTCACTCTGACTGAGCATTGGAAGATTTCATCCTTGGACAACAGAAATTTCGGGTGACTTGCCCCTGTTTGGCAGATTCAGCACTGATCAACTGACTTTGAATGACGTTCCTCGATCAACTGATGCTTGGGAACTTTCTTTATCCTGACAGATTCCTTGGTCAACAAAACCACCGAATAACATGCCCCTGATTCATGGGCCTACACGATGCGCTTGATTGTGGTCATCATTGTTGCATGACCAAGTTTTCCTCTGATTGCCCTTTGCAGGAACTTCCCTGGTGACACAGGCTGACTTGCAATTAAAACTGCTCATTCACAAATGGTAATTTTAATGCAGTACACATGCAAGTTTTTTTGAAAATTTATTTATTTTGAATGTTGTGACTGTGTGTGACGAATGGATGATTACTCCAAACGTAGTGTTAAGTTAGCAAATCGTTAGGAGTCAGTTTACGCAACCTTGTCGTAGTATGCTTTCAGAATTGAACCTGATTCAATTAGGACTTTCAAGGGTTATAACGTGGTCTGGTTCACGGTTTTAGAAAGAAAGATTTATGGCTCAAAGTTTATCTGTGCCCACCCATTCTCCTTGATGTTCTCCGGTCCTATATTCAGCTAATTCGACTTAAGCGCTCGCTTCTCACAGGGATTGAGGAACCAATGACGTTGATGGTTTACGCACCAATGAGGTCTCTTGGAGTAACAGTCACCCCTTCTGACTTTGTGTCGGGTCACACGACTTTGTTCTAATGGAAGATTTTCTTTCTGATTTTTTTACTCCCTAATTTTGCCTGGACTGATTCTTTCTGAATGTTTTTTTCGATTTTAAAGTCCAGCGGGATGCCCTAACTTTTGCCTAAGTCATTTGTTTTCACTTTTTTTTTTGACTTAGCGGGCTTTATTTTTTGTTGAACAGATCGCGTGACACTTGTTTGTCTGACTTGCTTGAGAGGGTAATGACTGCCTCATTCCTTTGTTGTGGAGGGGTAACCATTGTGGTTTCACGTCCCTTGACCTCATGAGGTGTAATGAATAGAGGGTAATGGATCCTCGGATGCACACTACTTTGGACATTTGAACGCTCGGTCAAATTAACTAATAACTACCCTGCCCCGGGTTGAATGTGAGGGTTTTTTGTTTAGAAAAGAAACTCCTACTTCAAGGCTCAAAGGGGGTTGACGAAGGTCTATCTCCCTTATATCTCCGGTGTTTGGGAATTGAAGCAATGCCTGTACATCGTCAGCAGGTCCTACTCTGAAAGCATACCTTCAACAATTATGAGTATTCAATTGTCATCATCCTCCCTCAAACCTGCTAAACAACAGTGAAATAGATGGGAGGTAAATGGATGCAATTTTTTTTTATTTCTTTTTTCAATGCAAGTAAAGAAAAATGAGCGAATGCGACATAATTGATTCAAAAGCGCAAGATCACTACATTAACATTACCATTTTAAAATAACAATGCTTAAAAGACAAGTAACTGCTAACAGGAAAGAAACTACAATGCAAATGATAAAAGGATACGGCGATCACCAACTCTGATGACATACTGTTGTCTAAGCCACTGAAACCAAGATACGCTTCTTCTGAAGTCTTTGAACTCAATCAGGTGAAAGGTTGACGTGCACAACCAAGCTTCCTTCTGGAAAGGAGATGTACCCCTTGTCGATCAGCTGTTGTACTTTGGCTTGAAAAGCTTTGCAATCTTCAGTTGAATGCCCCATTGATCCACCATGATACCCGCACTGCTCATGAGGATTGTACCCTGGAGGGTACGGCCCTGGTAACGGCTTGAGAGGCTTAGGAACCACCAAAGAGCTCTGAACTAGATGTGGCAAGAGTTCACTGTATGCCATGGGGACTGGATGAAGAGGAGCAATCCTTCTTTCCAGATTGTTACGAGGCTTAGGCTGGCTCTGAAGTTGATTTTGAGGTCTTCGACCATGAGATTGCAGATTTGGACGAGGAGGAGTCCAGGACTTCTGATATGGTGCTCTGAGCATTGCCGAATGCCCGTAAGAGTAATCAGATTCAGGAAAAGATGATCTCTTAGAAGATGTTGTTCTAGAACATTCGATATTTGCCATGACTGCACTAACGTCATCCCATTCTTCTTCTTGGGAGCTAACAACAGACTCACCTTCACTAGATGGGATATTCGAAAAGTCCTGGATCTTTCCACTTTTGAGCAGGCTCTCAATGCGTACTCCAACTATCATCAAATCAGAAAAGCTTGTCATCCCAATGCTACTCATTCTTTCCAAGTATGGACCCTGCAAGGTGCCCACGAACAGGTCAATTAATTCTCTGTCTGAAAGTGGTGGTTGCACTTGAGCTGCCAATTCTCTCCACCGCTGTGCATATTCTCTGAAAGATTCACCACTCCTCTGGGATAGGCTCTGCAAGTGCGTGCGATTGGACGCCACGTCCATATTGTACTGGTATTGCTTTACGAAAGCTCTGGATAAATCATTCCAAGATCGGATATGACTGCTTTCCAAATCCATGTACCAACTTAAAGATGCCCCACTTAAACTGTCCTGAAAATAGTGAATCATCAACTTATCATTGCAGGCATGAGAAGTCATTTTTCTACAGAACATCACCAAATGACGCTTCGGGCAACTGACACCAGTGTACTTTTCAAACTTCGGAGTCTTGAAATCTGGAGGAATGACAAGACCAGGCACCAAACACAGGGTTAGAGCATCAAAACGGAAGGCATCAGGATCTGCTAGGGCTTTGAGTTGCTCGTCCAACACACGAAATCTTTCAACAGGATCAATAACTTGTGGATCCTTGGTTTTCACAAGAGGGATTGCCCCTTGGAAGTTCGGCATGGGGAAGGCAAACCTCTGATAATCTGTAGAATCAGAAGAAGATGAAGGTCCACCTCGGACATCAAATGGTTCAGGTACATTCTGATTAACGATCGGGGTCTGTACAGGCTGAGCTTGAGCAAGATTGTTCACTTGTGGAAGATCTTCGTCATGAGAAAGACCGTACAAAGGATTGGTCATCAAAGTGAAACCAGGTGGAAACTCAACATTCTGACGGTTGTTCTCTGACATAGCTACTGACGGCTTTCAAACTGACCCTTTACCTCTTGACACTGCTCAATCTTCCTTCAAACACTGTCGTCTTCCAACAGTTAACACTTGTTCAAACTAAGTACCGGGAAATCAGCTGGCTGGTCATGGACAAAAGAGGAAGGATGAGCTCTCTGGAAGAAGGAAATGCAATGCTGATGCAAATGCGAAATGCAAAATGATAATGCAAAAGATGCAAAGACATGGGATCACAGCTGGAAACTGCCTGGAATCTGGAATACTGCCAAGAATCAAGTGTCTGTAACCACAAGATCTCTGTATAGTAACCCGAAATAATAACTGAAAACCAGAGGTCAATAACTTCAGGATCATAGTGACCGGATCAAACAATTGTACTGGTAATAAGGGTATGTTGAGGTCAAGGGTTCCTGCAAACCTGTAAACAGCCCAACCCCCTCACAGGTAGTGTTCTAAAACAAGGATCCTCAGACTTGGATCAGTTATGAGAAGTGTAAACACTTCTAACCCGGAGGTACAATGTTTACAATAACCATAAAAAATCCTCCTCTAATTCTCCTCAGTTTCTGAAGGTCATGATAAAGGTCATCCAGACTTAGCAGGCTTCCCAGATAGCCCTAGCACTATAGGAAATCTGCAGCACAGAGTTCTCAAGAAGAAACCCATATCTGAACCGTGTTTCATATTCCCGCACCAGACCGAAATGGAATGGGAAAGAACATGAACCACTCTAGCCTAGGTGTCACTCAGGTCCCAGGTATAGGACCTCAACTCTCAATAGAACACCCACCCACCAAAGCAACAAAACAGATCCAGCCAGCACAGTATGACAGTATGATATATGTAAAGCTATAAAGAAAGAAATAAACAAAACTGTACATAAAGCAATAAACAGAATGAATATACAAACACAAATAGCGCATAACACCCCAGTAAACACAAATCAAACAAGCGCTAGGAGGAACCCACAAAAAGAACCAGAAGCCCTGGTTGCAGTATAAGGCTCCCCAGCAGAGTCGCCAAGCTGTCGCTCCCGATAAATGGGGAATGGCCCAAATAAAGGTACAGACGCGAACGGTCGGCGAGAGGGACAGTGAGAACACACAGCAGTGAACCCACTGGGGATGAAAAGAGTCGCCAGCTAGGCATTTTTATCCCGGAGGAAAGGTAATGCTGCATAGACCTAGAAAGATATGGACAAGACGGTCGCGAACCAGAGAGACTGAGAAAGGGGGTTGGTTACAACCTGGGAAGGTATTAGCACCCAGATTGTCCGCCGTACTCGACGGGATCCACGCTTAAAAGATTTGTGTTTTAAAGGGGTAGTGTCAGTGCAATTTGTGTATAAAAGAGCTGGAAAAGGATGTACAGGTGTCAGTGTAAGAGAAGTGTGAAGCGCATAAATGTACTGTGTCAGTGTAGGAACAGGAGTGAAATGCTCAAGATCATGAGGCTAAAAGAATAAAGCTGGAAAGAGGGGGAATATACAGAGACTTTTGTTCGATAACTGTTAAGTTATGCCTACGTATCCTCTCGTGCAATGAGGAAGTCAGAACACCGTAGTTCGACCCAAAGAGACTGAAAGGTGAATTGACTCGTGAACTGCTTACTTGCCTATGCTCAAGTGTATGATCTGTCTGGCACAGATGCGAACTGTCTTGTATTAGACGGAAGAAGCAAGTTCTCGTTTGTGAGTGAAGGTGATGAGAAAAGAATCCCGAAGGAGACGATTATTGTTTGTTTTTGTGTTTTCAATCTTTTATTGCTTTTGGAAGTTTGTCATAGGATAATGAGCTTAAGCCTAAACCAATGGATTTAGTAAACTCAGCACATCTTCCCTCTAATTAGGGGTAATAAGAATACCTTAAGTGTGAAGTCAGATTCTCACACTTAATCACCTTTGATGTAGGATTAAGATCATTAACCTATTTGTGATTATTTAGATGTTTTTGTGGTTTTTGTTTAGCGTTAAGTAATGAGGTTAAGCCATAATCAAGGATTAAACAGACTCATTACACCATCCTAATAGAAGGATAATAGATGAGAATGTTTAAGCTGAGGAAAGCTCCTCAACTTAATCCATGATTAGGGATTAAACTCATGACAAAACAAGCCTTTGGTTAAGTGAATTTTATTTAATGATATGATGAAGAAGTGAATTTTATGATTTGTAAGACAACTTGAGGGGGACTTGTCCATTAACACTAGGGTTAGTCCTTCTTAACCAATTAAGGAAGAATTAGAACCCTAATGCAAGGCCCAATTTACAAGTGTGATGTCTTGATGATTATTATGTGAATTGATTAAAGGAGTTAAACACATTAAGGGTTTAACACTTAGGATTAAAGTTATACACTCCATCCTAATAGAAGGATGCAGGCATAAGCTTAATCACAAAGCCTTAAAGCCTTTAGGGTTTAGTCCCTGATTATGAGGTGAGAAGAGAAGACTCAATGAGACACAAAGGTGAAAGCTAACGGGGAAAAGTCTAATCCTAATATTCACATGCTCGGATGGTCCTAGGTTAGTGAGGCTCACTATCCTAAAGAAGAAAGAAAGAAGAAGAGAAAGATGAAAGGAGAAGCTCCATGGTGGCCTAAGCACACCTCCAGTCGAGAAAGAATAAAAGAAGAAGATGAGGAAAATGAATTAAGATAAATAAGAAATAAGATAAGAATAAGAGAATGCAATATGGAGATGAATAAGAATAAAGAGATGAAAATGCGATATGAAGAAGATGAACCATGCACAAACAGAGCCTACACCAGTAGGACTTCCAGATGCAACAGCAAGCAATAATACCGGGCCTCAGTGTTACCTAACGGAGAAGGTCCGTTGCCTCTTCAATGTGCTCATAAAACTCATGAATACTTGTCAGAAGCTTCAATCAACCAAATTAATCCCAGACACTTAATACCATCAACAGAATTAATTCAATTAAAGTTCTAGCAATTAAATTTAACAAAATTAACAAGAGAATCTAAAATGAAATTACTATAAGAAAATTCATATGAAAAAGAACGAATAATTATAAAATGTATAAATTCGAAGCAAATGAAAAAAAACTGCACATGATAACTAAACCTTTTTAAAATAAAAAAAATCTAAACATAAGTGTATATAACTAAACCTTTTAAATAAAAAAAATCTAAACATAAGAATAATGAGAAAGTTTCAGACTAAACAAGCTGGGGAATGAGCCGCAGGACGCATGGGGTGTTGGAAAGAAACTTCAGTGGGCCTTGAGCCCATCAACAACACAACCTGATTTCTTTAAAAGAAAAACAAAAATATATTCATAAATATAAACAAAAGCTGAAGTTAATAATAATAAAAAAAAAATTAATAATTATAAAACAAAAGCACAAATCCAAAACAGGGGAACCAAATGCGTTCCGCCCCCAAACCCTTCGTCGGTAACATCGCTCTCGAAGCTTTCCTTTCCTAAAAACTCAGTCAACGGCGGCTTCCTCTTCAATCTCCTTCCAAGACTCATCAATGGCGGATTCTCTCAATGCAAACCTCCGACTCAACTTCAAACCATCTCGTCTTCCCGAGTCTTCTCTCACTAGCTTGTCACCACTGTGCCTTCACAAAGGTAGTGAATCGTCGCCGATCTTCGTCTTGTCGTCGCCGCTCCGATCGAAATCGCGGCCTCCCGACTTCCAATTTCCGGCGGCGGTGATGTCAATGGAAAAAAAAAACGGAGCACCACTCCGCGGCGGCCTCTAATCGCCCTCCCGTTTTAGTTCGGCGGTGAGTTTTGGTTTTACTCGACTCGGCTTCTTCTTTCCGTCTCAGTTTCAATCTCTCTTCATCTTTTTTTCTTCTTTCTGTTCTTGGTTCTGATCCGAGTTCTGTTTGTGTGGTTGTGTTTGTTTGGTTTGGTCTAGGTTGAAGATGAATGGAGTAGTGAGGTTACAGGGGTTCGGTGAGTTATGTGAATGGTGATGGTAAGTTTGAAGGTTGTTTGTTAATGGTGTTGAAGGATGAGTTGAGAGAAAGAAGTTGATACAGAAGGGTTTTGTTGAAGGTGAATGAGAGAAAGGTGGTTGCGAGGTTATGTTGGAGAAAAACGGGGGTGTTGTTGCAATGAAGGGAAGTGTTTGTTTGAGATTCGTTTGTTTGGGTTGTTGTTGAATGCTGGTTAGAAAATCAATACAGATGAAAAGGTTTGAAAAGATGAAAGAGTGATTCAAGGTTTGTGTTGTTGTTATGAACAAGTTCGGTGATGGTGGAGGAATGGTGAAGGTGACAGGTTGATTCGATGCAGATGCAGAGAAAAAAAGGTCTGAAAAAATGTTAAGTTGTTGTGTGTGGAATCGTGTAACGGTTATTCAAGCACTTGGCATAGCAGTCATTCAATTTTATGGGGTCAGATGTGCGATGTTCGTTATTGATGAGTTAAGTGAAGGAGTGAGGGTTGAAGGTGAGTGAAATATAAGAGGTGTAGTTGGTTTATGTTATTTTGTGGAAAGGATTGAGGTTTCATGGAGGGTGTAATGGTTGTGTAAGAATAATAGGATTTTTTGAAATAGTGCAAAAATGAAAGAGTGTAGAGGTGTGTTGTTGTTGAAGAAGAATATTGGTGTGAGTGTATGCTCTTGTGTAGTCAAATTGGTTGGTGTTATGAGATGAACAAAGAATGAGGGGAAAATTGTTGCTGTTTTTGTGAGTGTGTTTTGCAGGGAAAGATAGAGGAAAAAAAAGAAAAGGTTATGGTGATGAACAAAAGGGTGCAGCCCCCCTTTTTTTTTGTGTGTTGCCAGGTCTTGGGATCAACACTTTGTTATTTATACCTAGGTCAAACAAGTTAGGTTTATCTCGGGCTTTGGAAAAAATAACATGGGCTTGGTGATAAAGTATTTTGTGACAACTTGGGTTAATGGGTGGTAATAACAAAAATGGTAAATGAGTTTGAAATGAAATTGTAAAAAAAAAGGGTACTATTTACAAGAATATAATTTAATGGATTTAAATAAAAATGAACAAAAATGGAATTGTATTTTATTTGTTTTATTTTTTGTGGTAATAATGAAGTAAGCTTAGAAATGGATGGTGTGAATGAAATAAAAAATTGAAGTTGGATTTTGAAATGAAAATGAAAGTAGTATGGTTATTTGAATTTTTGGAACTTATAGATAATGGAATGATTTTAGAAATTTGGGTAACTAAATGGAAATGAATGAAAAATATGGGTTTTGACTTTGAAATGGATCATGAATAATTGGGCTTAACTTGGAAATGGATGGAAATAGTTAATGATACAAAATGGTTTAGACATTGACTGAAAATGGATAGCGATTAATTGGATAAGAATGAGAAAAGGATAAAAAAAGGTGATGAACTCGAATGACCCCACACTCGAATTTCTTCCTACAACTCTTGGTTAAAAATGGATGAACACACTCCTAGCCCACTGAACAAATCACCCCTGAAATAACAACCATATCACACGAATCACTACTTGATATCCTGAAGAATTGTGCACACGACACATCTTGACTTTAGACACACACTGACTGATAAATAGTCTTGAAATAGATAACTTGCACTTGAAAAAAAATCTCCTGATAGTTCGACCAAAATTAGGTCAAACATCCATCTGAATTAGATTGCAACTGAACAAACACACTTGAACTGAAACCAAAACTTTTGAGATAGAAGATAGCCTAAGATGCTGAGAAGACGAGAACATCCTTGTAACTTAATGAAGAAGAAAATATCCTGATGATATGCCAGATGCGCAGGGAATAGTCCTTGCAGACATGAAATCCTTGAAGATCACTGTTTCAGGGAAATAAACCCTAATCTAGCGACATGAGGAGAATGATACCAATGATGGCTGCCAACCAAAGCCTTGAATTTGTCTGATAGACACAAGTAGGGTGTGAAACCCTAGTTCCACAGGAAATCTATGATCCCATGTCTTAAGAGCTTATGAAAATGGTATGCAAAATGCGTGTGATATGCAAACGAGAAGCAGAAAAAGATACAAAAGCCAGAGGGCAAATTTGGGTGTCTACAGAGGGCAATCTTCTTTCAAAGGCAACTTGTGCTTAACAATATTCGTATCTAGACCTGGCATGTCTTGATAGGACCAAGCAAAGATGTCGATGTATTCTCGAAGCATGTCAATGAGTTGTTCTTTTACTGAAGCTTGCAGACCAGCCCCAATCTTCACTTCTTTCAAATCCTCTCCGGTACCAAGATTAACTGTTCCAACCTCCTTCTGATGAGGAGTAATCACTTTCTCTTCCTGTCTCAACAACCTGGCTAACTCTTCAGGTAACTCATAGTCTTCTTCAACCCCTTCATCGGATTGATTAATTGGATTGTCGAAGTCATACAAGATCATAGCAGTGTTGTTGTCGGTGCAATCTGGAGGATAATCTCTGCAAGGGTTGTGATTTGTTCGTTTTAGTGAACAATTTTAATCTTGTTTAGAAAAAGTGAAAATGAAGTTATTTATTTTGAAAACATTGCTATTTTATTGTATTGTACAAAAGTGAAAAATGAAAAGACAGTGAGCAAAACAGAGACTTGTTTGCAAAAGATGTCTGATATTCATTGATAATTCATTTGCACAAAATTACAATATGGCCCTATTACAAAATGAGTCCTGACACCTTGGGCAAGATGCAGGACTTGATGCATGCTAAAAAAGGAAGGAAATAATAATTACTCTGCACGAGTAACCCTTGTAATTTCCTGGGAAGACCAGTTAAGGACTTGGTGACCCGGGATCCTTGGACGTATCCAGCTTTCCAGGTTGAGGTCGCTTTCCGCCTCGTCTTCCAGGTTGTTAACAGCATCTGGGGTGAGCATCCCCCCACTGATGAACTTGGGCTCTTTGGAAGCCTCTGATTGATCTTGTCGGAATGGTTTGTAACCCAAACCGAATCTGTCTTTCTTCTTTTCCACCGGCAGCAGCTTGCCCCAGCCTTGGGCATTACCATCTTCAACAACCTTTTGGGCTTGCTGATAGGAGACAATTGAAGTACCCATCTGTAACACGGTGGGAGAACTGACTTTAGTTAAATGTTGCGGATAGCAAAAGTCGCCACCGACTTTTATTTTATCCAAAGGAAAGGCATAAAAGAACAGGAAAGACCTTTTAAAATATTTTTGGGTCCGAGGGGTAAGTTATGTAAAGGGAAGGTGTTAGCACCCTTTACATCCATGGTTATCCATGGGCTCTTAGTTACTTAGCTCACTTTAAAATGTTTTTTTTTTTGAAATATGAAGTGTGTGAATAGAAATTTTCTTAAGTATTTTATAATGACCCATGTACGGATATATATAAAACCTTTGTTTTGAAAATTGTTTGAAATGTATGAAGTGTTTGAAATGTTTTGAAGAGTGAGCAAGTATCTAAGAGGAACCTACCCTAAGTTAGGTCTTTTCTGTTCTTGAATCCTTTAAATGGTAAGACTATCCCTATTATTAAGGAATAGGTAGTCATTACCTTGGATGTATGGGACAAGTGAAGGGACATCTATTATTTAGGCAACTGTGGGGTGTATAAGCAATTCGGAGGGACTTATCATCTTTATTCGAAAGGGACAAGATCATTTACGAAGGCAACATTCGAAGGGACTTGATCTTTTTATCTGTTTAGGGACTAGATGATGTGAGATGAGGGACTTTTGCTTTATACACCCTACTTGACCTTTTGTTTAGGCAACTTGAGAGGAAAACCTTAAGAAGTGAGATGGCGATCCAGGATCGACTTACGTGTGTGAGTGTACCAGTTCAAATATTTATCTTTTAAGTTAATGATCTAAATTCAATTTTTAAATACAAACATGTTTCACTCCCTATTTTACTAACCATAGCATTTAAAATAAATAATAAAAATTACTACTACAAATATTACATAAGGGATACAATTACATAATAATAATAAATCACAATATATATATATATATATATATATATATATATATATATATATATATATATATATATATATATATATATATATATATATATATATATATATATATATATATATATATATATATATAAATGGGGTTAGTAATAACAAAAATTAATAAGAATAAAATCAAGAAATTAACATAATAATGAATAATAAATTTAAAAGTGCAATTTTTAATAGATAATTATTTTTTAAGATTTTTAAGAAGAAAAATAAACAATTCATATTATATACTAATTATTATAAAGATTTAAATTATATATACATGTTATGAAAAATAATGGTTAATTATGATTAAATAAACATATTATAAAAATAAATTATATTTACAAAATTAAATTAGGAGTTTTTTAATTATTTTAAGCATACACTAAAATTATTTACATGCAAGAATTATACAAAATTAAAATATGTACATAATTAAGGTTTATAAATAAATAAATTAAAACTTATAATATAATTAGATTTTTGTAAAAGGAAAAATTAGGGTTTGATTATTAAAAAAAACATTAGGATTTACTTCTTAATTAAAACATAAACAAAAATTATGAAATTAAAATAAACAAATAAATTAATATTTACAATTAGGGTTTACAAAAATAATTAGGTTTTATAAAAATATTTTTAGGGTTTTTTAGAAAATATTATTAGGATTAATTTTATTAAATTAGGGTTTATGAAAATAATAAGGTTTTATTTATTAATTTACAAAATAAATTTAATTATTCACAAATTATACATATTTAATAATATAGGCAGACAAATTAATTTTCAATTATATATAATCCTATTATATTATTTTTTTATTATAAACTATTTTAATTAAAATTAAAGAAATAGAAAACAATTAAAAGAAAATAAAAAAAAACTCACCTGTTGGAGCCTGGGGTCGAACCCAGGTCTCAAGCTTCATTCCCCCAAGACCAACACGCACACCACTGGGACAAGCCTGCGCTTGGGTAGGGGATACAGGTCACATTTGTTTTATGCCTTATCTTGCAAATACGTTAAAAATTAAAAAAACAAAAGGGGCTGGGGACGATTCGAACCCAGGACTCCTCATCCATCACACATGCGCCTCAACCAACTGAGCTACCAAGCCATCTGTGAAACAAAACGCAAACGATTTCATAAAATATTAAAACGAAAATTCAAATCTCCACCGCGCGCCAAGAACTTCGTCTTCTTCCTCTGGCCTTGCGCTTTTTGCTGCGAATTTCCCTATGAATTTTCCTGCGATTTTTATAACACATGAAACCTGCGAATTTCGATTACCAACAAAACAGTACAATTTTTACTAATTGATTAGTGAAACATGATCCTCACAGTCTGTACAATCACACTATATCCTTTAAATTCATTTAAATTTAGTGAATCATAAAACCCCAAATTCGAAGATGAAACCCTAGCTATGGCACTTCACGATTCCTGCAGTGAAACTCAAAAATAATTGTCCAGAAAGCTTCTATGTCATCATACAAACAATATTATTTAAACAAAATCAAGCAAAACATAGTGAATGGCCATAATCGAAAAATTAACAAGATGCCATGAACAAGCATTCGGTTTCACCATTATAACATGATTTTGATGCATATGAGTATGGAATCATGATCAGTGATGGTCAAGAAAGCCAATGCAACCTTAATAAAGCTTTGAAATTGCCTAAATCCTCAAATCCTAATTCAACTTTTCCTTAGAATTTTTGAACTTTGAAAGTGGTTCTGGAGGCAGCAAGAATCGTCCCATATGCTTGTGTTCTCTTTGTGTATATGTAGTGGATTGATTTAGGTCAAAAAATAGGCTCCCTCTTTGGGCTTTTTGGATACCTTGGTGATGAAGAATTCCCTTTCCAATTTTGGCCAAAAATCAAATCTCTTCATGCTTCAAAGAGTGAGCACGAATTTGGATAGTGTAGATTCATGTTAAATGGCTTTTATGATTTTCTAGAAGAAGAATCACCCTTAAATATTGATTTTTTGATTTTATTTTGATTTAATATGTATTTAAATGAATAAAATTCAAATAAATATTAAATAAAATAAAAAAAAATCATAAAAATTACATGGGTTGGGTCGTGCTTGGTGTCATGTTGAAGTTTGGATCACAATATTGCAAGCCCATTTGGAAGAAATTGATTTTAAAGCCCTATTTGCTTCATAAACCTCCCTGAAATTTCCCAACTTTGCAAGGGCACAAATCCTTCAATTTTAATGATATGAGGGTGTTCTTGGACATTTTGGAAAGCTTAAAGATTCCTCTAACCAACCCCATTGGTTTCATGTTCATATCACTTACCATTCTCAAGTTATGCCCTTTTGAAGTTGTTGACTTTTTGTTGACTTTCAAAAGGACCTATAATGTCTTAGCTCATACCTTCCAAATGAAGCATTTTTGGGCTTGGCTTGTGAGACACAAAGTTGTAGAGAATTCAATTTCCTTCAAAATGAGCTTTGGATGGGAAAAATTTGATGAAGCATGTGAAAGTTATGGCTGGTCAAAGTTCAGTTGACTTTTCTTAAGGAAACCCTAATTTAGAAACCTCTGATTCTTGATGATCTGAAATATCCTTGATGAATCATGATCAACCCTTGATAAAATGATGAATTTTACTTCATATACTTGATTTTGACAAAAAATCATGAAGTTTGACTTTGGTTTGACCACAGTTGACCTCAGTTTGACTTTTTAACTACTTTGACTGATTTTGACCTATCTGATCATTTGACTGAGCAAACCTTTGAGAAAAGTTCTGAAACTTATCATGGGGATCCTTAAATACATATGGGATGTTATGAAGCTCACTTGAAGTCTTGGAAGTTCATTTAACCTGATTAAAGTCAAAACCCTAGTTTTGGATGCACTGCTTAGGAGGATGCATTGTCTGAGGGAATTGTCAAATCTTCTGACTAATTGTGAACCTTGTGAACCTCATAAGATGTCTTGTGAACCTTGTGAACCTCATAAGATGTCTTGTGAACCTTGTGAACCTCATAAGATGTCTTGTGAACCTTGTGAACCTCATAAGGTGTCTTGTGAACCTTGTGAGCCTCATAAGATGTCTTGTGAATCTTGTGAACCTCATAAGATGTCTTGTGAACCTTGTGAACCTCATAAGATGTATTGTGAATCTTGTGAACCTCATAAGGTGTCTTGTGAACCTTGTGAACCTCATAAGATGTCTTGTGAATCTTGTGAACCTCATAAGGTGTCTTGTGAACCTTGTGAACCTCATAAGATGTCTTGTGAATCTTGTGAACCTCATAAGGTGTCTTGTGAACCTTATAAACCTCATAGCACACAAAGTATTATATTTTGAGGGCAAATTTTGGGGTGCAACAGCTGCCCCTGTTCAATTTTCTGAAACCTGAGGGGTTAGATTGGTATATTTGCCAGTCGTGACCTGGAAGGTTGAAGGGGATTGAACACAAAAGCCCAAAAATTTGCACTCACCGGTGCGTAGAGTGATACTGATGACTTGTTGTATATGCTTTGAGTGGGCTTAAAGATGCCACTTGGAGAAAAGTTCTTCAAATATATCTCTTGGAGGATAAAGCAGTCCAAAATATGAAGATATAGCTTTTTGGGAGGATAAACAATGGCCCAAAGAAATGATAGCTTTCAGGAGGATAAACAACGTCCTGAGGTATAAGTATAACTTTTGGGAAGATAAACAATGGCCCAAAGAAATGATAGCTTTCAAGAGGATAAATAACGTCCTGAGGTATAAGTATAACTTTTGGGAAGATAAACAACGTCCCAAAGAAATGATAGCTTTCAGGAGGATAAATAACGTCCTGAGGAAATGATATGGCTTTTGAGAAGATAAACGACGTCTCAAGATAGCCTTCGGGAAGATAAACGACGTCCCATGATAATGAGGTAACCTTTGGGAAGATAAACAACGGCCCAAGGTCATGATAGCTTTCAGGAGGATAAACAAACGTCCTGAGGTATGATGATAGCTTTCAGGAAGATAAACAACGTCCTGAGGTATAAACATAACTTTTGGGAGGATAAACAACGACCCAATAGTCATGATATGGCTTTTGAGAAGATAAACGACGTCTCAAGATAGCCTTCGGGAAGATAAACGACGTCCCATGATAATAAGGTAACCTTTGGGAAGATAAACAACGACCCAAGGTAACAAATTGTTGATGAAGTTTGCCTGCTGGAGAATTAATCTGAAAAACAGGATTATAACATTCTGCACGATAATATTAGTTTATGCATTATGTATGCATGTATAGTATGATGCACTTAAGTAATGTATTATGTATTTATGGATATGTATGTTATGGTATGATGTAAATGATGTATGTATGCATCATGCAGCCTGAAGCATCCGGGTATCTTCGTATAACAACTGCTGGCCAGAGAAAATAAATCCCGATTTGTTGCTGAAGAATATGAGGAACTCGTTCCCATTTGATAATGTAGTATTCATAACCTCCTGTCTTCATTTGATAGTAAGGTATACATAATCTCCCGTCTTTGTTCGATAGTAAGGTATACATAACCTCCCGTCTTCGTTCGTCGTACTCCTATTGGAAAAATAAATTCCCGACTATCCGTATGAGGATAAAAGAGATGGATATAAATTCCAGGGGAGATGTGACTCGAAGTACTTATGAAGATGGATTTGCCCTACCGGGGGATTTGTCTTGTGGGAATGAACCAGCGAAGCTTCGTTGAAATCCTTCCCTCGTTCGTCCTTAGTAAATACTATTACTACATTTTCATACATTTCTGGTAAACATCAATCATATTAAGCATCTATGCATTTCTGGTAAACATCAATCATATTCAAAAGCATACATACATTCAAACACAACCAATGGACGTTTCGCTTATGTAAATAGGGTAAAAGTAAATCTGGATTCAAAGATAGAATTTTATTTATATCAAAAAGTGACCCATACATGGGTAAGTTTGTACAAGGAGACAGAAATCCTAGTAAGAGGAATTTGTCATAAAGTTTTTACAAAACCAAGAAAATCAGCTATGTGGGAAATAATCCTATTAAGTTTCAATTCTACTATTGCAATTATCTTCAAGTATCTCATCTTCTGCTGTTAGGACGGAAACGATTGGATTGAGCTTTATCTGTTCAAACTTGAGTAAGTAGTACAACTGGTTGTAGTTTCATGGGTGATCCAAACGAGACATAGTCATACGCTTTAATCCCTAACTTTTTCCTGGATTGCCCTTTCAGGTTTTCAATCCACTGGGATACCCTTTGTTGCCCAAGCCGCCTTTTCAGGTTTTCGACTTGCCGGATGTACATTTTTTATATATTTATCCCTAATTTTTGCCCAAACCCTTTTGGTTCTCCGGGATGTCCTTATTTTTGCCTAGGCCAGTCAACCTAGCGGGTCTCTTTTTATGCGTAGTATTTTTTAACTATGTCTGCGTTTACAGGCTGTGGGAAGTCTTCACCGTCCATAGTAGTGAGTATCATGGCACCTCTTGAGAATACTGTCTTGACTACAAATGGTCCTTCATATGTAGGAGTCCACTTGCCCCTAGGATCACCCTGTGGTAATATGATACGCTTGATTACCAAGTCACCAACCTGATATACCTTTGGCTTAACCTTCTTATTGAAAGCTTTGATCATTCGTTTCTGATACATCTGGCCATGACAAACTGCTGCTAACCTCTTCTCATCAATCAAATTTATCTGGTCAAGTCGAGTCTGAATCCACTCATCTTCATCCAAGCCTGCATCCTTCATAATTCTTAAGGAGGGAATCTGAACTTCAATGGGCAGAACTGCTTCCATACTATAGACTAAGGAGAATGGAGTTTCCCCTATTGAAGTACGTATTGTAGTATGATAACCATGAAGAGCAAACGGTAACATCTCATGCCAATCCTTGTAAGTAACAGTCATCTTCTGTATAATCTTCTTAATGTTCTTATTAGCAGCTTCTACTGCCCCATTCATCTTAGGACGATACGGAGAAGAGTTGTGATGCTTAATCTTGAACTGCATGCAGAGATCAGTAATCATAGTGTTGTTCAGATTAGAGCCATTGTCAGTAATAATCCTTTCAGGGATGCCGTACCTACATATGAGATTATTCTTAATGAATCGAGCTACCACATTCTTGGTCACAGATGCAAATGAAGCTGCCTCCACCCACTTTGTAAAGTAATCAATAGCGACCAGGATGAAACGATGCCCATTAAAAGCAGTAAGCTTGATCTCACCAATCATATCAATGCCCCACATGGCAAAAGTCCAAGGAGCAGTCAACACATTCAATGGTGATGGAGGTATATGGACTTTATCAGCATAGATTTGACATTTGTGACACGTTCTGGAATGTTGATAGCAGTCAGCTTCCATGGCAGACCAATAGTAACATCCTCTCAATATCTTCTTTGCCATAGTATGACCACTAGAATGAGTGCCAAAGATCCCATCATGCATATCTTCCATAATCTCAGTTGCTTCCTTCTTATCCACACAACGAAGCAAAGTTGAATCCTGATTGCGCTTGTACAAAATGCCATTACTCAAAAAGAACTTAGCAGAAAACCTCCTCAGAAACTTCCTATCTTTGACAGATGCCCCTTCAGGGAACTCCTGGGCTTCAAGATATCTTTTCACTTCATAGAACCAAGGCTTCTCTTCTGCTTCTTCAGTGTCAATCTCATTGCAGTATGCAGGCTTTTCAAATCTATCAATAGTAATCTTGGGAGCTTCATCATCCCAGCTGATCTCAAACATGGATGCCATGGTGGCTAAGGCATCTGCCAACTGATTCTCTCTTCGTGGAATATGTCCAAAGGTAATCTCTTTGAAATGTGGGATTAGAGACAACACATGCTCTCTGTAAGGAATGAGATTATCATGCTTGGTATCCCAATCTCCTTTGATTTGACTTACTACCAGGGCTGAATCTCCATACACGTCAAGGAACTGAATCTTCTTATCAATGGCAGCTTTGATACCCAGGATACATGCCTCATACTCAGCCATGTTATTGGTACAATAGAAACAAAGTCTGGCAGTAATCGGGGTATGACAACCTTCAGGGGAACTGATCACAACACCAACACCATTACCAAGTGCATTAGAAGCTCCATCAAAAACCATAGTCCATCGGGATCCTTGTTCAGGTCCGTCATATTGTCCAGGTTCTTTGGTAATAATCATAATGTCTTCATCAGGGAACTCAAAACTCATTGACTGGTAATCATCCACTGCTTGATGAGCCAAATGATCAGCTACAACACTTCCTTTAATGGCCTTCTGAGTAGTATACTGTATGTCATATTCTGTCAAGATCATTTGCCATCTTGCTATTCTTCCAGAGAGAGCAGGTTTCTCGAATATGTACTTGATTGGATCCATCTTTGAAATCAATAAGGTAGTATGAGTCAACATATACTGTCTTAGTCAGCGAGCAGCCCATGCCAAAGCGCAACAAGTTTTCTCGAGCAGTGAGTATCTTGTTTCACAGTCGGTAAACTTTTTGCTAAGGTAGTATATTGCCTGCTCTTTTCGACCAGACTCGTCATGTTGCCCCAACACACACCCCATTGAGTTGTCTAACACTGTTAAGTACATGATCAAGGGTCTTCCATCAACTGGTGGCATCAATATTGGAGGTTCTAGCAGATATTTCTTGATTTCATCAAATGCAGTCTGGCACTCATCATTCCACTCCATTACCTGATCTTTCTTCAACAACTTGAAGATTGGCTCACAGGTAGCTGTTAATTGGGAAATAAATCTTGCAATGTAATTCAATCGTCCCAAGAAACCTCTAACTTCCTTCTCAGTACGGGGAGCTGGCATCTCTCGTATAGCTTTCACTTTTGCAGGATCTACTTCAATACCTTTTCCACTGACGATGAAACCCAGGAGTCTACCAGATCTAACTCCAAAGGTACACTTGTTTGGGTTCAATCTCAACTTGTATTTCTTCAATCTCTCAAACAACTTATGCAGATGATCAAGATGTTGCTCTTCATTTTGGGACCTGGCTATCATATCATCCACATACACCTCTATCTCATGATGAATCATATCATGAAACAAAGCCACCATAGCACGCTGATATGTTGCCCCTGCATTCTTCAAACCAAATGGCATTACCTTATAACAAAAAGTTCCCCACTGTGTAACAAATGTTGTCTTCTCCATATCTTCAGGTGCCATCTTGATTTGATTATAACCAGAGAAACCATCCATAAAAGAGAATACCTTGTGCTGAGCAGTGTTGTCTACCAGAACGTCAATATGAGGAAGTGGAAAGTCATCTTTGGGGCTGGACTTGTTCAAATCTCTGTAGTCTACACACATACGTACCTTACCATCTTTCTTAGGTACCGGTACCACATTTGCAACCCACTGAGGATAAGAAGTCACAGCTAAGAACCCTGCATCAAATTGTTTCATTACCTCTGCTTTAATCTTCTCTGGCATTTCAGGACGCATGCGACGAACCTTCTGCTTCTTTGGACGACAATCTTCTTTTACTGGTAAACGATGAACCACAATGTTTGTATCCAACCCTGGCATATCTTCGTAGGACCAAGCAAAGATCTCCACATAATCATGTAACATCTGAATCAACCTGCTCTTGACACTATCCTCTAATTCAGCCCCTATCTTGACCTCTTTCCTGTTTTCTTCAGTTCCCAAATTCACAACTTCGATTGGCTCTTCATGTGGCTGTATAGCTTTCTCTTCTTGTTGTAACAACCTAGCAAGCTCTACAGGTACTTCACAATCGTCCTCATTTCCATCTTCAGCTTGATAGATCGGATTCTCGAAATTATAATTGGCAATAGTAGAACTGTTATCAACAGGATCCAGAGTGGATGAGGATCTTCATTTTAGTGATGTGGGTGTGTGTAAGAACACATAGCTGATAAACCAAAAATAAAAGAAAAGAAAGACAAGGAACACAATATTTACGAAAACGAAACGTTCACTGATTTTTATTGAATGAAGTATGCAAATGAAATGACATCCCGTAACAAGCACACCATTGTGCCCCGGGTAAGGCACAAGGCTTAAGAGTTTTAATTGTTCAAAATTTACAAACTTTAAAGGTAATAACACAGTAATAGTATTTACTCCTGACTAAAGGAGATAGGAATAACATCTTCAGCCTTCCAGTTATTGAGCCCAGCACCCACAGTAGGAAAAATCCAAGTATCCAAGTTGTAGTCTTCATCATAGTCACCCACAACATTGATCTGATTCTTCATAATCCCCTGATTGGTGATACGAACAGCACGAGCACGACGAACAGCCTTCTGGGACTCTGCAGTGAAACCCAAACCAAATTTGTCAGACTTGTATGGAATATCAGGAAGCTGACCCCAAATAGTACAACCACCTTCATCCACCACAGCTCTAGCATCTTTAAGGGAGGCCATTGTAGGAGGTACTCTGGTGACCACAGGAACTTTCTTGACAACAGGAGGAGCTTCATAATCATTAACAATCCAAGGAACCACTTCAAATGTCTGACACGGAGTTTCAACATATTCACCTTCCACTTCAAGATATTTAAAGGTGTTCACATGGCTAATCATATACCCTTCTTCTCCGTAAACAGTAACAACCTTCCCCTCTACTGGATACCTCAGCTTTTGATGTAAGGTAGAGGTTACAGCACCTTCCCCATGGATCCAGGGACGCCCAGGCAAACAAGAATACGACGGACGAATATCCATTACATAGAATGTAGCATTGAAAATCTGAGAACCTACTTTGATTGGGAGATCAATTTCTCCATGCACCACTCTTCTCGAGCCATCAAAAGCTTTCACCACTATATTACTGGGTTTTAGCACAGCATCTTCAGGACTAAGCTTATTCAGGACTTCTTTGGGCAACACATTCAGCGAGGAACCATTGTCTATTAGCACATGTGACAGGGTAGTGCCCCTGCATTCAATAGAGATATGTAGAGCCTTGTTATGATCCCTCTTGGCAGGAGTCAAATTAGCATCGGAGAATCCTAACCCATTATCATAGGTCAGGTGTGCAACACAATTTTCAAACTGGTCAACAGAAATTTCATTTGGTACATGAGCAGTCTTCAGAAATTTAATCAGGGCCTTGGCATGAGCCTCAGAGCACAACAATAAAGACAACATAGAAATCTTGGAGGGAGTATGCCCTAATTGATCAACAATGTCATAATCACTCTTGCGAATGATTTTCAATACTTCTTCCATTTGCTTAGAAAGATCATCAGCAGCTGGCACATTAGTTGGTATAGGTTCAATAATAGGACCTTTGCCCCGAGCATCAGTGGTGGAGGTAGTAGCTGGAGTAACTGCATTCTTGGAGGTAACTGGAGGAGAGAAAACTCTTCCGCTTCGTGTGATCTTACTAGATCCAGCAATATTATCAACATCAATGTTTTCATCAGCAACAGGTGTATCAGCTAAGGGTTCCTGCTTAACACCATGGATATAAACATCAGACCCATAATGCCAAGGCACAACTTTATCAGAAGTATACGGAATAGGACCAGGAGTGGTAATGATCATAGGAGCCACTCTAGCTTCAGCAACAATCTTCACAGGGCCTTCAGCAGTAATCTTAATTGGACCCTTATGAGTGATTTTGACAGGTCCCTTGGAAGTAATCCTTACCGGCACTTTATCAACCATATCTACCTCTTCAATCTTCGCACCTTTAGTTATATGATCAACCATACTTTCCACAGAAGGTGGTGTCCTCTCAAACACTATGGTGTAATTATTCATGAGGCGTTGAATTCCGTCCTTCAACCTCCAGCAACTATCCGGCTTATAAGCATAATAGACACAATCTTCACGACAACCTGGAAAGAACCCAGCTTGTACTAACTTCTTCTTGATAACAGACAATGGTGTAGTCAAATCTGCAACTGAGGAAATATGTGAATCTTCATCAATGAGCATTGACAGTCTTCTCATGATTTGGCATGGGAGCAGTAATCACATTTGGAGTACCCGGAGGGTCAAACTCAATTTCTCCAGCATCGATCATATCTTGAATTTTGTTCTTCAATACCCAGCAACTATTGGTATCATGTCCCTGACAATTCGAATGATATGCACATCGTGCTTTAGGATTGTACCTGGGAGAGGTAACATTGGGATTCTGAGGAGGGTCTTTCAAAGTGATAAGTTCAGCCTTCAACAAATGTTGCAAGGCTTGGGCCATTGACATGTTGATCTTAGTGAACTGCCTTCTAGTCCTCTGTTGATTTCCCTGTGGCTGCTCTGGTGTTGTAGGAGTTGGATTGGAGATATGAACTGCACTCACAGACTGATGCCTTCTATTACGATCAGGTTGACCATAAACAGCATTTGACTCTTTCTTCCCACTAGGGGGCTTCTTTGCAGTACTTGATGAAGAAGCACCCACTTGGATCTTGCCACTCCTTATACCACTTTCTACGCGCTCTCTTGTCATTATCAACTCAGTGAAGCCAGATGATGAGCTTCCAATAAGGTGACTGTAAAAAGGACCATTCAGCGTACACATGAACATATCCACCAACTCCCTGTCAGTTAGAGGGGGTTGCACCCTTCCAGGAAAGTCTCTCCACTTTTGGGCATACTCCTTGAAATTTTCTTTAGCATCCATAGACATGCTTTGTAGTTGCATGCGAGTAGGGGCTAAGTCAGCATTGTATTGATATTGCTTATAGAAGGCTTCAGCAAGATCATTCCAATTACGGATGTTGACACTCTCCAACTGATAGTACCATTCCAATTGAGCTCCAGATAAGCTCTCTTGAAAGAAATGGATCCACAACTTCTTATCAGCAGTATGGGGTTGGATCCTCCGGACATAAGATCTCAGATGCAGCTTGGGACAAGAAACACCATCATAAACTACGAAAGTAGGAACCTTAAAACCAATGGGTATGACTACCCCAGATATCAAACTCAGGTCTTCAAAATCCAGCCCAGAAGACTTTTGCAATTCCATAGCATCCATTCTATCCACCAGCATCTTGAACTTATCTTCATTAGGCTCATGATAGTAGTTAGCTTCAGAATCAGAGTCCCCCATAGTGTTGTGGAGACTACCTCCCTCTTTCTCAGACTCTTCAGACTCATAATCTTCAACCTGTTCTTTGGTCTTGACAGGACCTCTGAACCTTCTTCCCATGTTGATCAGGCCTCCTGACCTTCTAGTCTTCTTAGTCTTCTTGGCCAGCAGTGTCTTCAATTCATCCTGCCCCTTGGACAAGTTCAGGATCATCTCTTGGAACTGTGCATTTTGTGCCTGGAGATCTTTAACTGTTTGCTCAAAAGCCATTGCTGAAATAAACAGCGAGAAGATAAGAAACCTGTGCACAATAAACTTGTGATGCAATGATATAATATGTGAATGCGTATGCAATGTTTTCAAGGACCGCAGGATTTAAATTTGCTTAAACAAACAAGAAGGTAAACTTTTATTAGTAATAAATTTGTTTGCCCTTTGGGCTTACAAAATGAAATGAAATAAATACAAAAGATGGGGTTTTAAGTCTCCCATGGACGTTTCCTCTTTGTGTTGAGGTATGAGTTGAGATTCCGCTCCTCATGAAGTTGCTTTGTTAGTTCCAGGATTCTTTCTTGGCTTGCTTTGTAATGAGCCTCGAAAGTATCCCTTTGCTCCTTCAACTGGATCCAGGATCTCTGTAAGTCTTCCATGTCAGTGGGCATGTCTGGGTGAAGGATGGTATAAGAGGTATCTCCTTTAGCAACAGGATCCATAGTAACTGGCAGAATGGCAGGATATGGCATCATAAGAGTCTGAGCACGAGATCGCACCCATCTGAGGTAAGCTTCCATAGGAATGGTGTACTTAGGCTCCAGAGTCTTGCTGTCAACCTTGTTCACTTTTCCCCATGCTCGTATGAATCTCTAACGGTAACCTTGCAGATCGTTGTCGTAATCAAACACAATACCCTGAATCAACATGTCATGTGGACCATCACTCCGAGCGTAACCAAACTGTCGTAAAGCTAAAGAAGGCTTGTAAGTAATGCCTCCTCTTATGCCTAGAAGTGGCACATTAGGAAACTCCCCACAACGGTCAATGATAGTAACGTTCTCCATAGATCTGGAGCACCAATGAATATCTGAATGCGAGAGTGACATGATCCTTTTAGACCACCTGAACCCTTGTTCATTCTTCATCACTGAGTGAGGGAGGTGATAAATAAACCACCTAGATAGAAAAGGTATGCAACACATCAAAGTTCCTCTTGCCCTTGTAGTACGGGTATGAAGAGAATGTAGAATGTCTCCAAGTAATGTAGGCACTGGATTGTGACTCAGGAATATATTGATGGCATGAACGACTATGAACTGATCAGGATTGGGGAACAACACTAAGCCATAAATCAATAAGGCTAAGATCTCCTCAAAAGCATCATAGCTCATAGCTTTCAAGAACATTTGAGCCTTCTCTATCAACACTTTAGCAAGAATACCCTTAACTCCGCTTCTCGTTTCTAGAACAATGTCTGACTTCTTCAGATGTAGAGCTGCAGTAATAACCTCTGGTTTAAGCTCTTTTTCCAAGCCTGTGAAGGGTCTTTGATCAAGAACAGGTATACCCAGAAGTTTAGAGAACTCTTCCATTGTAGGAACCAGCTGATAGTCGGGGAATGTGAAGCAATGGTGCTTAGGGTCAAAGAACTGAAACAGAACACTCATCATGTCTTCATTGAACCCTGAAGTGACTAGATCCAATAGGTGACCATGTCTCTTGATGAACTGGGAGTGTTCAGACACTTGAGAAACCAACTCTTTAAGCTTAGGAGGTATGCCTACAAAGTTGATCCTGATAGTGTTTCTACGAGCAGAAGCCATGACCTGCAACAAAGAACAAAGATAAATCCTTTGGTCCTTGAAATGGTTAGCGAAAATGCTATGCTTATGATGCATGATGATGTCATGATGTTATGCTTAATCACAAACATGTGGCACACACAAACAAGTCACAAAATAGCCCTAGGTTTAAAGGCTTGCATGAGGTTTAAAGGTAAGTACCCTCCCCTGAAGTTTAATTGGTTCATCCTGTCCTATAAAAGTAACCAGGTTCTAAGGGATCTCAATATCATTGATCCTTCACAAGGGTGGTTGTTCAGTAGGCAACTTACTTGCCAACCAAAACCCTCCAAGTTTAGAATCTCAATGAGCGTAGCATCGAGTATCAACCAACTTCAGTCTGCACCAAAGCCGGTTATCTCACTACTTTTCTAAAGGCCAAGATGGGATAACTAGGGTTCTAAAAGTTAGTTAGTGTATTGACAACATATGGCAGCCTCATATTATCCTCAACTTGACTTAAGGAACATAAGCACCAACCAAGAAGTCACACTAACTATGGCCACCAGATCAACCATATTGGTATACGCCGTACAGTTTCCTTGGTCTATTGCCATTTACCTAAGGTACACTAGATCCTGGTTAGGATCTTTCACACATAAGAGTGTCGTACCCCGAAAAATACAACCTTACGCGATCCGAAAAGACGGAGCCGCGCGCCGGACGGACTGAAGAGTCGCCACCTAATTCTATTTATTCCCGAGGAGGGAAAGGGAAGATATAGATACAACCCGGGAAAAAAAGGATGAGGACAAAGGTCAACGGAACCATTGCCTGGGTTCGGGAGTCGGTTATGCAGGGGGAAGGTATTAGCACCCCCTACATCCATCGTACTCGATGGGAACCATCTAAGTTATCGTGCGTGAAAGGATGTCTATGCTTAAACGAATTGCTTGCTAGAGGGAAATGAGTTGAATTATAAGTTAGATTGAACCTAGGTGCTCGGCAAGGATTGAGATCCTCGTGCCTATGTACTCCCGTGTGCAATGGGAAAGTCAGAGCCTCGTAGTTCGGCCTACTAAGGGTAATGGTTGTTTGATTTTATTACCTTTCGTTGATGAAAGAGTGTAGGAGTTGAAATGCACTAAAGACTATGGATAGTTTATCTCGCCTAACAAGACGAGTGTCCTGCGTCGAAATAATCGGAGCGAGTAACGAGAGCTCGTTATCCTCCTTTCTATCGCTTAAGGCTCGTGGCGTACAGATCTTCTCGTATTTGTTTAAAGTGTTTTTATTTCCTAAAGCCACTTGACGTTGGATCAAGGGTTTGGATCTAATCGGAATATTTTGGTTTTTTGAGGTTTAGAGGGTAAATGCAAGTGGAGGTTATTTTTGTGGTTTTGTTAGCGAAGCACGAAGCGCTCGGCTCGCAAGGATATGAGGATCCTAATAAACGAAATGATACTGGAAAATAAAGTGCAAGTGTGCAAGTGAGATCGCTTGGCGTTGGACCAAGGATTCAGAATTAAATAAAATATGGGAAATAAAAATGCGTACAAGGTAAGGGGAGAGGGATACAAAATAAATACAGGGGATTGCGCAAAATAAAGAGGTCTCGTTGTAGTTAGCCCAAGAGGAAGCGTGTGTGCAGTGTGTTTGAACTATTCGAAGGCGTTCGGCCTGTTTAATCGGGACGCAACTATTTGAAGGCGTTGGACCTTTTAATCGAGCGCAACTATTCGAAGGCGTTGGACCTTTTCGGGACGCGGCGAAATTTGGTTCGTTTACTGCCTTAGAGCCGATTTAATGAAATCGTTCTATGAGGAGTCGAATCGTAATTTAAAATGCGAATTAAATGAATAAATAAATGGAATTTGCTTGGATTAAAAATAAAATAATGAATATAAATAATGAATAAATTAAATAAAATCAAGAATAAATAAATTGAATTAAATTACATGTTTGTTTGTCGGAATAATAAAATGAAAAATTAAATACAAGGGAGGCCTCATATTGACCAAAAATCACCGATTAGAATCGGGCGATAAATTGGCCGTTTAGTATATCATTGGCCCCAATAATACAGAATAGAGAAAATGCCAACTAGTTTAATAACACACTCTTTTTTATAAAATAAAAATATCACTTTTAAAACGGCAAGACATAATTAAAAAATAAAAAATAAAATTAACACATGAAGTTTAAGAAATCCTAAGAAATAAAACCAATATAAATTTAACTGAAGAAAAACAGTGATGGTGCGATGAAAATATCTAAATAGGGACTCAGGGTCTCCTAGCCTCTATCATTGTCCAATCAAAAAGCAATATATACAAATATATAAAATAAGGAAAACTATAAGGGAGATATACATGAATCTGGTAGGCAACGTGATTTATGGTGGTGTGTAGAGTAAATCAAATGAACATTTGAGCTGAGCTCAAACCAGATGAATATTCTAGGTTTTTAATAATAAAAAATATAAAAAAATCAAAACATAAATGAGATATTTCAAATTTCAGAAAAAAGGAACAAATGACTCAACCTCTTCTTCGAACAGCTTCCGTCTCTTCTCCCAAACAGCACCCCTCTCTCTCTCTCGATGCCGTTGTTCAGTCTCCGTCTCTCTCGATTCAAATTCGCGGCGTACTTAAGGTATGACTCGCGATTCACGCTCTCAGCTACCGGCGGCGACGTTTTCTCGGTTCGATCTCCCTCTGTCTCGGCTTGGTTTCAACGATCTCTTCACAAACTGACTCGTGTTCTTACTGTCTCGCCTCTTGGTTCGATTTGAAAGTGCTTTTGCTTCAGATCGCGGTGGAGTTTTGGTTCGGTGAGGAGGTGGCGGATGGAGATGTCCGGTGGGTTTGATGATGGTGATTTGAGGACGGTACGGAGTAGTGGTGGTTTCGTCGGATTTGGGTTGAGCTTTCGGATTCACGGTTGTGAACGGCGGATGGTAAGAGGTACTAGTTTCAAACTCTGTTTTCGTTTTGAACTTTCACAGCTTTTTCAGATTTCATTCACAATGAGTGCTGGGTTTTGGTTCAAGGTTTCTAGGGTTTTTCTTTCCGTGTGTTCCCCCTTCTGTGCCAATGATTGGCTTTTATAATGGAAAAATGAGGATCATACGTGTGAGCCAAAAGGAATTTGTGTGAGGTTGTTATTTGTACGTGAGAGTTTGCTGAGTGAAGAATTTGTTAGCAGTTGAGTGAGGGTGTACCCTGATTTTGTGGGATTTTTGCAGAGAGTGGATTTGTGTGGGGTCCGAATTTTGGTGAGTCACGATTTGGAATTTGTATGTAGTGAAAGGTTTCTAAAGTGTGTGGACCCCCCGATAAAAATGAATTGTTACTGACATGAAAACTGGTGATTCATTCAGTTTTACTGCCTGGTGGATCTTGACTTTGCCCTGCTTCAAAATTTTGATACTTTTCTTTTGTTGTTATAAATTTGTATGACTTGCTTGCCTAGAAAACAAAATCACTACTGCTGATGCCTACTAATACCATATTTTACTCTGTTTGTTGATGATTTCTTCTTGGTTAATTAACATGATCATCACTTGGCAGGTCATATTGGATCACATGGGAGCTTTAAGGATTGCCAAAATAGAATTGTGGATGCACTGATGACAGGGTATTTGGGATTTCTATCTTTAGTTTGGGGTTTAGGGCGATGGAAAGTGAAAGTTGTTCGGATCTTCTTCGCCTTCTTTTTAATAGCAGAACCTGACTTGACTGCCTTGGCAGCTTTCAAGGCTTGTGCCCTTGGATCAGCCTTCTTCTCACCTTTTGGAGGAGCCATTTGATGACAGAGGGGAAAGAAACTCTACCTGGTAAACGACCCTGCGCGACGGAGGCGGAGGATGAAGTTGAATCTTCATTATTGCTATTCTTTTGACTTTCCTGTGCCCTGACTTTTGCTGAACAAATTCTTATATTTATCTATTGACAGGCTTTTGCATTGGTTTGAATTTGAAGTGATGAGATTCCCTTGATCATGATTGTCCGCAAGTCGGTTTGTAGTGTTTCCACTGTGACTCATATTAACATCCTGCCATTTGTAGATGAACTAATATCAACCAATTCTTATTTTGCAGCCATGAGGTTCAAGTTGTACATGAGAGCAATGCACACCATGAAAGCTGATGAAGAATTCTTTAGCTTGACAAGCACATGAACAGAGATATTATACTGTTATTGAAGCTTGGTATAGATCATGAATCTATTTTCTCGCTGACTTTTGACCGTTTGCACTATTATACATACTGATCTTCCTTACCTTCTGAACTTTCCTTAACTTACATTCTGATTCACTTTCCTTGTATATATTCAAATTTTTTTTGAATGGACTGTTTATGACACTGAATCTTGAATAACTGAACTATCCTTTGTTGCATTGTAACTCCTGGTACATTTTCTTTGTAGGTGCACATTCAGATCTTGGCTGGTCAACCAAAGGTGATAGGCTGCTAGTTCACTTCCTTCAACTCTTGTTTGTTCATGAGGAAACTTCACTTGCGGCATAAATGCACCTGGAATTGGCGCATTGATGGAGACTTAGGAGCTGGCATGGAAAAGATGAATCAAGCCATGGAGACTTGATTGCTATGAAGACTTGAGGAGGAACCTTGTGTGGCTGCTGTTATGATTAGAGTCGAAAACCTTTGTGTAAGGTTAACCATTATTGATGAATACTTGTGATGTGAACCTTGTTTGTTGTATTCTTCTTTGATTATCACAATTTTGTTTGCTCATGAATGTTGTTGTTTCATTCTGTTTTCAGGATTACATATGGCTCTGCTGTCTTGCAATTGGAGCTTGAAAGTGGTGAAGATGCTTGATGGCTATTTGGAGAGGGCTGAAAGTGGTGCAACGGGAGCGAATCAAGGGAACTCAGCATTGATGTGATGAAACAAGTAAATCACGAGGCAACGTGAAGACTTAGAAACGCAACTTGATGAATGCTTGGTGAGGAGCGAAAATTCTTGTGATTGAAGATTACCGACATGCTCTAGATCAATCAAATTAACACGGTCAACACATATGCCATATTATTACTTTTTACTATGCTCATGATTTTATTTATGTTGTCGGTAATGAATCATGGATGAGGTCTTCTTGGGGTAGTACTGATCTGTTTTTTTTGTTGTTGCAGCATGTTCTTGAACGCCAATGTGACTCAAAAATTGGCCTGGTGAAGGTTTACTTGAAATATCAAATGGCTGAGAACCCCGCATCTTGTACCAGAATTTGCAAATGATGTAACAGGTGGGGGCATTTGTAGGAATCCAGGAGGAATATGCTTCTGAGGACAGTTGAATTTCTTGGAACTTAAGGCCTAGATTAGAGTATGGCCTTATAAGAACATATGACCTTAAGTCTTGAGTTTCTTTTAAAAAAAACCATGTTGTAAATGCCTCTTTTTTTTACTGTAACCTGTTGTCATTCCTTATTGTGTAACATTGATCACTAGAGAATGAAACCTTTAATGCTTATTGAATAAGATTTGTATTAAAACTTCTAACCATGCCTTAAAGTTTACAACTTCTGCTTGTTTTCAATTGGGAGTTGTATTATAAGTTTAGTGCAATACCCTTTCTTTTGTGTGAAACTTGGTTGAGTCCAGTTTGTACTTGCTCTTGATTTCCTTGTGACAACTCTTCGATCTCCATGCTTTTATGCCTTGGACCACGTTTGGTGCAGATTGTGCTGGTCAGCATGGTTTCCAATTATCACTTGTTCATTTTGGAGTGATACTTTGTAAAGCATATGCGCTTATTAATGATAGTACTTTTTAGAAAAAAAAACATGTAACTCAAAATTATTCATATCAATGATAACTTCAAGTGAACATTCTTATTCTTGTATTTCGAGAACCTTAGGCATGGCGAAAATATCTTATGTCCATTGTCTTGGTGTCTCGGATGATATGTCACATACTTTTCTCCTTACTCATTCAACTAACTTCTGAACCCAACCAAAATGCATGATAGACTATGGCAATCTTCTTTGAACTTGAATAGTGCTACTAATTTGCATCCATAAGGTCAAACTCCCTCCATTTTTGATAATCCTATGATGAATGAACTTAGGTGCTAAATTAGCTCTTCATGGACCTAATGAAAATAACCTTTGCTTAAACTTGATAGTTACTTTGAACAACCTGAACTTAATTAATGGCACGAAGAAATGAAGCAACAAACACATATTCTTTGAATTTTATATAATGGTTAGTAATATAACAGTGAAAACACAAATGCAAATAAAATTATATGGGTAGGACAAATTTGGGGTATGACAGATGCCCCTATCGAATTGGCTTAGACCAAGTAAGATGAATTGGCTCACGTTCAAACTTTCAAGGTATAAGATAATTAGATACTAACAGACTCCAAATTTGTCTGATAAAAGAAAATGTGTGGTAAATCTATGGTTAAACTTGGAAAATGAAGGTGATGCGAAACAAAAACAGGTTGATAGAAAATTAAATAATTGCTTACCACCACAAGGATGATAATCCGACCCCAACACTCGATGCTAGGTCGATGTTGAGTAACAGAAAATTAAATAATCGCTTACCACCGCAAGGATGATAATGCGACCCCAGCACTCGAACTAGGTCGATACTGAGTAACAGAAAATTAAATAATCGCTTACCACCGCAAGGATGATAATGCGACCCCAACACTCGAACTAGGTCGATATGGATGCTGAGTAACAGAAAAATAAATAATCGTTTACCACCGCAAGGATGATAATGCGACACCAACACTCGAACTAGGTCGATATGGATGCTGAGTAACAGAAAAATAAATAATCGCTTACCACCGCAAGGATGATAATGCGACCCCAGCACTCGAACTAGGTCGATATGGATGCTGA
Source organism: Lathyrus aphaca (assembly GCA_963966055.1). NCBI lineage: Eukaryota > Viridiplantae > Streptophyta > Magnoliopsida > Fabales > Fabaceae > Lathyrus > Lathyrus aphaca. The sequence continues at coordinate 173,313,067 of OZ014523.1, forward strand.
GTAACAGAAAAATAAATAATCGCTTAACACCGCAAGGATGATAATGCGACCCCAGCACTCGAACTAGGTCGATATGGATGCTAAGTAACAGAAAAATAAATAATCGCTTACCACCGCAAGGATGATAATGCGACCCCAGCACTCGAACTAGGTCGATATGGATGCTGAGTAACAGAAAAATAAATAATCGCTTACCACCGCAAGGATGATAATGCGACCCCAGCACTCGAACTAGGTCGATATGGATGCTGAGTTATGAAAAATAAATAATCTCTTACCACCGCAAGGATGATAATGCGACCCCAGCACTTGAACTAAGTCGATACTGAGTAACAGAAAGTTTAGATAAACTGGAAGACAAATGTCCAACGAGGACGTCCACTGAATAGCACCCAGGAAAATCTTTGAATTTTCGATCGACCTTGGATCCTGACTTGTGCTGGGGAAAGGTCTGGAATCTTGGGTTGATCCTGGATCCTGAGTTATGCGACTATGCTTGATTGTTTTGAAATGGTATTCCATAATGATGGAGATACGATGCAAATGTTTATGCACTGAGATATGAGTTAAAAATGTTGGGGAAAATAAAAGGCTGATCTATTTAGGTATGCAAATGATGCATATGATGTAAATGATTGAAATAAATGATGCTTATGCTATTGATGATGCATAATGATGCATATGAGTAATTGAAAGGTGCCAGCTTGGTGGACTTTTGGTTTGGTAGTTGCCAATAATGATTGGACTTTGGGTGGGTGGAGGGACTGATTCCCTGACACTCGATCTTCGACGATGTATGATCAAAAGATGGATCTGAAAGCTCCAAGCTTGGTTATCTGCTGATGAGCGAAGCGACTTAATTGACACATGAAGACTGACTTCGCTTTGAATGGTTGCCAACGTCTAGCAAGATCTTCTTGTTCAGCTGGGGAGAAAAGATAGGAAGATCTGCTCCCTGTATGTAGAGTATATGAAATAAATCTAACGGGGAACCTTTGACAATGACCATGACATGATCTGCCCCAGTATCTGGATTTGGTAGACATCTGCCCCTGATTGAGCTATTGGAAGATAATTTGCCCCTGATTGGGCTGTTGGAAGATGATTTGTCCCTGATTGGATTGCTGAAGTAGTCTTGACTCAAACTGGCATCAGTGAAGTTCAAGTTTCTCTTTGATTGCCCCTTGTTGGGATTGTACTGATGTCAAGCACTAAATTGCAATTAAATTGTTCATACATAAGTGGTAGTGTTAATGTAAAGTTCATGTGAGTTTTGAAAAAGTCAATTTATTTGAATGCTGTGAAAGTGTGACGAATGGACCGTTAGTCCAAACGAGGTGCTGATTTAGAAAGTTCGTGAAAGATGCAGCAAAAATAATGTGCGATGAAGATTAGCAAATATATAGGAGTCAATTTACGCAACCTTGTTGGTAATATGCTTTCAGAATAAACCATGCCTCAATTAGGTCTTTTGAGGGTTGTAATGTGGTCTGGTTAATGGTTTTGAGAAACAAAGGATATAAGGCTCAAAGTTTGATTTGTCCCCACCCCTTCTTCGTGATATTCTCTAGTCCTACGTTCAGTTAACTCTACATACGCATTTGTTTTGACTTTGCAAGAGTGAAGATGAAGCTTCAAAGTTTGCTTGAAAGTGGCAGTCATCTTTTTGCTGGTGACCATTTGATTCTTGATTTGGTGGTCACTGATATTTGTTTTGTTTTTGCTGAGGATTTGGGTTCCTCTTTTGATTTTTTCGACTAAGTCTCCCTTTGGGTTCTCAACTCAGTGGCTTTTCTTTTTCTATTTTTTTTTTGTATTTTGTTGAATTCTGTGACTGCCAAGTCATTTGTTGATGGTCCTCTGACGGGATGTCTCATCTTGCGATTCGAAGGTGTAGTTAGTTTAACTGAAAAACTACCCTGCCCCGGGTTAAATGTAAGGCTTGTATCCGAAAGAAACTCCTACTTCTAGGCTCGAAGTGGTTGACTAGGGATTAACTCCTTATATCTCCAGTGTTTGGGGATTTGAAAGAAATGCCTGTACATCATTGACGAGGTTTTTATCCGAAAGCATACCGCAACAGTTATGGGTATTTAGTTTTCATCATCCTCCCTCAAATATTTGCTAAAGTGAAGTGAGGGAAATATTTTCGTGATTTTTGTGATAAATGATAAATGATAAATAATGAGCGAATGCGAATAAACTAATTCAAAACATGCATAAACATAACATTAACATAACCAAGAACACACGATAACAATGTTCAGAGCAAATAGTACTTAAACAAACATTACAAAACAACAGGAATGCGGAAATAAATAAATGGCACTGGCTGCCTTGATTTGAGGAATGAACTTCTCTTGATTGAATGCTTCAAAGTTGGAGACTACTCAGTTTGGTCTACAACAACCCCTTTAGATGTCTTCACTTGTTGGCACCGTGTGGCGGCATTGGATCGTTCTGGACATTTGGATTTCTCGGAGTGAAGGTGAGATCCTTAGAGTCAATTAAATCTTGGACTTTGTGCTTGAATAACCTGCAGTTGTCAATTGTGTGACCTGGAGCACCCTTGTGATACTCACAACGAGCATTGACATCATAATCTCGAGCGTTACCAGTTTGAGGTGGCATGTCCTTCAACACAAGAGTTCCTTTTGCCATCAGTCCGTTAAAGATTTCTCCATATGACATAGGCAAGGGATCAAAGGTTCTTTCAGGCCTTCTTTGCTGATATGGTGGACGCTGTTGAGGAGCGCGCTGTTGCTGTTGACCAGGCCGTGGTGGATAAGCCGGTTGCTGGTATGGATTGGGCGCATACTGCGCGGCTGCAACCATAGGAGGTGGGCGTGGTTGATGAGCCATCTGAGGCGACAATAGAGCTTGAAAGGCCTGCTGATAAGGCATTGGAGGAGCTGGCTGATATGGCATAGGAGCATATTGTGCAGCAGCAACATAGGGATACTGATAATAGGGAACTGGTGCAGGTGCACTCTGTTGAAAATTCCCACTTGCAGCGGAAATGGCATTTGTTTCACCCTTTTTGTGCCCATTAAAAGGTTTCTTGGCATTATTTTGGATGCTAGAACCTCCTTAGATCTTTCCACTTTTCAAGCCTTCCTCGATTCTTTCTCCGACCATCACCATGTCTGAAAATCCAGAAGATACGCTGCTGATCAGCTTCTCGTAATATTGTCCCTGTAGGGTACCCATGAAAATATCGATCAATTCACGGTCAACCAATGGAGGATGCACTCTGGCAGCTAGCTCTCTCCAGCGTTGGGCATACTCCTTAAAGGATTCGCTTTCCTTTTGAGACATACTCTGAAGTTGAGTACGGTTAGGAGCTAAGTCAGTGTTGTACTTGTACTGCTTTTTGAATGCATCGGATAGATCAAACCAAGTACGAACATTGTTGCGCTCAAGCTGCATGTACCATTCTAAAGATGCTCCAGACAGGCTGTCTTGGAAGCAATGGATCATAAGCTTATCATCTTTGGCATGAGCGGCCATTTTTCTGCAGTACATCCTCAAATGAAGCTCAGGACAGCTGAGACCTTTGTATTTCTCGAATTCTGGAAGTTTGAATTTAGCAGGGATCACAACATCTGGAACTAAGCACATGTCTGAGGCACTCAGAGAAGTTGAGTTGTGTCCTTCCATGATTCAGAGTTTTTCAGCTAACTCGCGACACATCTTCATGGCTTCAGACTCTTGACCAACATGAGGATTGGTGATTGGAACAACAGTATGCATCTCATACTCAACTTGATGATTCTCTTCAGTTTGAGGAAACTGGACTTGAGTTGGAACAGGTTGAGCTTGAGGAATAACACCAACGGTGACACCAGAAATAGGTATTGGTTGGGAAGTGACCTCTTCAACAACAGGAGTGAAACCTGGAGGTAAACCGTAGACCAAAGGATTTGGAACGGGAACTGAAGGCATTGCTCGTGAGGTAGATCCTTGCACTTGAGCATTGTTCATTGCTGCAGCAGCTTCGCGGCGTTCTTCCATTCTTGCTAAAGCTTGCAAAGTCTCATAAATCTGGTCAATCTTGCCTTTGACCGAGTCAATCTCTTCCCTCATGGAAGCTCGTTCTTCTTGAATTACGTCCATCAGTCTTCTAGTGTTGGCTCGAGTCAGATACGGTCGTCTAGCTCGATACGGGCGTCAGGAAACCAGCTTGATTTACTGAAGATGGAGGAACATGAAATGAGTTCTCTAATTTCGGAACGAAATGCAATATGAACAAATAATGCAAATGAGATGATATGCAATGTCAGAATCCAGGATCATAAGATCAGGGTCTCACGAGTCCAAGGTACAGATGGAGGATACTCAGATTAGGAACTCACTCGGTAGACTCTAAGGTTTTAGGGATCCCAAAGTTATCAATTCATATGGCTGTTCATCACACGCGCCATAAGCATGACGGTTGATTGACTCCGCCATATGAATCTATTTTGGGTGAGATCTTTGTATCGACAACCCACGAGAGAAAATTTTCTCGGGAGTCCATACTACGTGATCATCGACACAAGGTTTAAAACAAAGTCCTGGAGTTATGGAACTTTCTCAACTGTTTGATGCACGTGTCAATTTCATACATTCTTGACAGTCAATCAACTCCATTGAGTAAGTCTATTCCAAGTGAGGTTTTCGTATCGAGCCACGCGAGGGAGAACCCTGGTGCCCAATACTACGCAACCATCAACCGATGTTTTAACCAAAAGGTTCTAAAGGTCCTCAGAGTAAATGACCCTAATGAAAGCAACTGAGCACACACGTCAAGAACTTGACGGTTGTCAGTATTCTCAATAGAATCTACTCCGAGTGAGGTTTTCGTATCGACAACCCACGAGAGAGGTTCTCTCGGGAGCCCATACTACACAACCTCGCTAACTTAAGTTTGTACTCGTAAGCCCGGGTATAGAGCTTTTCCCTCAAGTTTCTTTTGCAAAGTATCGATCCAAGATAATACCAAGGAGCCACAAGATATATAAAATGGAATGCGATAAAGAAAAGAGATAAAAATAAACAAGCAAGGCGTAAAAGCAAACATCCAAACAAACACGAAGAACCTAGACTAGGCTTGACTCGCATAGGGGTGAACCAGTCCCCAGCAGAGTCGCCAGCTGTCGTACCCCGAAAAATACGACCTTACGCGATCCGAAAAGACGAAGCCGCACGCCGGACGGACTAAAGAGTCGCCACCTAATTCTATTTATTCCCGAGGAGGGAAAGGGAAGATATAGATACAACCCGGGAAAAAAAGGATGAGGACAAAGGTCAACGGAACCATTGCCTGGGTTCGGGAGTCGGTTATGCAGGGGGAAGGTATTAGCACCCCCTACATCCATCGTACTCGATGGGAACCATCTAAGTTATCGCGCGTGAAAGGATGTCTATGCTTAAACGAATTGCTTGCTAGAGGGAAATGAGTTGAATTATAAGTTAGATTGAACCTAGGTGCTCGACAAGGATTGAGATCCTCGTGCCTACGTACTCCCGTGTGCAATGGGAAAGTCAGAGCCTCGTAGTTCGGCCTACTAAGGGTAATGGTTGTTTGATTTTATTACCTTTCGTTGATGAAAGGGTTTAGGAGTTGAAATGCACTAAAGACTATGGATAGTTTATCTCGCCCAACAAGACGAGTGTCCTGCGTCGAAATAATCGGAGCGAGTAACGAGAGCTCGTTATCCTCCTTTCTATCGCTTAAGGCTCGTGGCGTACAGATCTTCTCGTATTTGTTTAAAGTGTTTTTATTTCCTAAAGCCACTTGACGTTGGATCAAGGGTTTGGATCTAATCGGAATATTTTGGTTTTTTGAGGTTTAGAGGGTAAATGCAAGTGGAGGTTATTTTTGTGGTTTTGTTAGCGAAGCACGAAGCGCTCGGCTCGCAAGGATATGAGGATCCTAATAAACAAAATGATACTGGAAAATAAAGTGCAAGTGTGCAAGTGAGATCGCTTGGCGTTGGACCAAGGATTTAGAATTAAATAAAATACGGGAAATAAAAATACGTACAAGGTAAGGGGAGAGGGATACAAAATAAATACAGGGGATTGCGCAAAATAAAGAGGTCTCGTTGTAGTTAGCCCAAGAGGAAGCGTGTGTGCAGTGTGTTTGAACTATTCGAAGGCGTTCGGCCTGTTTAATCGGGATGCAACTATTTGAAGGCGTTGGACCTTTTAATCGAGCGCAACTATTCGAAGGCGTTGGACCTTTTCGGGACGCGGTGAAATTTGGTTCGTTTACTGCCTTAGAGCCGATTTAATGAAATCGTTCTATGAGGAGTCGAATCGTAATTTAAAATGCGAATTAAATGAATAAATAAATGGAATTTGCTTGGATTAAAAATAAAATAATGAATATAAATAATGAATAAATTAAATAAAATCAAGAATAAATAAATTGAATTAAATTACATGTTTGTTTGTCGGAATAATAAAATGAAAAATTAAATACAAGGGAGGCCTCATATTGACCAAAAATCACAGATTAGAATCGGGCGATAAATTGGCCGTTTAGTATATCATTGGCCCCAATAATACGTGTTGCACCCCAAAATTTGCCCTCACAATACAAGACTTTGTGTGCTAAGAAGGTTCACAAGGTTCACAAGATTCACAATGCTTACCAAACCTTTCATGAAGTTCATGAAGTCTACAAGTTACTTTATGAAGGTTCACAAGGTTCACAAGTTTCTCAACATTTACAAGACCTTTCATGAAGTTCATGAAGTCTACAAGTTACTTTATGAAGGTTCACAAGGTTCACAAGTTTCTCAACATTTACAAGACCTTTCATGAAGTTCATGAAGTCTACAAGTTACTTTATGAAGGTTCACAAGGTTCACAAGTTTCTCAACATTTACAAGACCTTTCATGAGGTTCATGAAGTCTACAAGTCACTTCTTGAAGGTTCACAAGGTTCACAAGATTCACAATGTTTACATAACCTTTCATGAGGTTCATGAAGTCCATAAGTCACTTCATGAGGTTCACAAGGTTCACAAGCTTCACAATACCTCCCATGAGGTCCACAAGATATTTTATGATGGTTCACAAGGTTCACAAAGTTCACAATTGGTCAGAAGAGTTGACAATTCCCTCAGACAATGCACCTCCTAAGCAGTGCATCCAAAACTAGGGTTTTGACTTTAATCAGGCTAAATGGACTTCCAATACCTCAAGTGAGCTTCATAACATCTTATATGTATATAAGAACCCCCATGACAAGTTTCAAGATTAGGCATCACAACTCTTCTCCGTATCGTCCAAAGATGAATGGGGCAGTTGAAGCTGCTAATAAAAACATTAAGAAGATTGTACAGAAGATGACTGTTACTTACAAGGATTGGCATGAGATGTTACCATTTGCTCTTCATGGTTATCGTACTACAATACGCACTTCAACAGGGGCAACCCCATTCTCCTTAGTCTATGGTATGGAAGCAGTTCTGCCCATTGAAGTTCAGATTCCCTCCTTAAGAATTATGAAGGATGCATGCTTGGATGAAGATGAGTGGATTCAGACTAGACTGGACCAGTTAAATTTGATTGATGAGAAGAGGTTAGCAGCAGTTTGTCATGGCCAGATGTACCAGAAACGAATGATCAAAGCTTTTAATAAGAAAGTTAAGCCAAAGGTATATCAGGCTGGTGACTTGGTAATCAAGCGTATCATATTACCACAGGGTGATCCTAGAGGCAAGTGGACTCCAACATATGAAGGACCATTTGTAGTCAGGACAGTGTTCTCAGGAGGTGCCATGATACTCACTACAATGGATGGTGAAGACTTCCCACAGCCTGTAAACGCAGACATAGTTAAAAAATACTACGCATAAAAAGAGACCCGCTAGGTTGACAGGCCTAGGCAAAAATAAGGGCATCCCGGCAAACCAAAAGGGTTTGGGCAAAAATTAGGGATATATATAAAAAGATGTACACCCGGTAAGTCGAAAACCTGAAAAGGCGGCTTGGGCAAAAAAGGGTATCCCGGTGGATTGAAAACCTGAAAGGGCAATCCAGGCAAAAGTTAGGGATTAAAGCGTATGACTATGTCTCGTTTGGATCACCCATGAAACTGCAATCAGTTGTACTACTTACTCAAGTTCGAACAGATAAAGCTCAATCCAATCGTTTCCGTCTGAACAACAGAAGATGAGATACTTGAAGATAATGGCAATAGTAGAATTGAAACTCAATAGGATTGTTTCCCACATAGCTGATTTTCTCTGTTTTGTAAAAAAAAAAAAAAAAAACTTTATGACAAAATCCTCTTACTAGGGTTTATGTCTCCTTGTACAAACTTACCCGTGTATGGGTCACTTTTTGATATAAATAAATTCCATCTTTTGAATCCAGATTTACTTTTACCCTATTTACATAAGCGAAACGTCCATTGGTTGTGTTTGAATGTATGTATGCTTTTGAATATGATTGATGTTTACAAGAAATGCATGAATATTTAATATGATTGATGTTTACCAGAAATGCATGAAAATGCAGTAATAGTATTTACTAAGGACGAACGAGGGAAGGATTTCAACGAAGCTTCGCCGGTTCACCTTTACAAGACAGTTACAAACCCTCAGTAGGACGAATCCATCTTCATAAAGTCTGATCTCCCCTGGAATTTATATCCATCTCTTTTATCCTCATACGGATATTCGGGAATTTACTTTCCAATAAGGGTACGACGAACGAAGACGGGATGCTATCTCTACCCTACTATCAAATGAAGACGAGAGGTTATATATACCCTGTTATCCCCAGCATACGGGAGGTTATCTATACCCTGTTATCCCCAGCATACGGGAGGTTATCTATACCCTGTTATCCCCAGCAGACGGAAGATTATGTATAATATATTCTCCAGCAGCGAATCGGGATTTATTTTCCCTGGCCAGCAGTTGCTATACGAAGACATCCAGACGCTTCCGGCAGTATCATATCATACATACATCATTTACATCATACCATAACATACATATACATGAGTGCATAATACACTATCTAAGTGCATCATATTATACATGCATACATAATGCATAAACTAATACTATCATACAGAATGCTACTTTGTTTTCAGGTTAATTATCCAACAAACAAACTTATGATCATCAGGACTGCTCTATCCTCCTGAAAGCTTATAATCTCATCAGGACTGCTCAATCCTCCTGAAAACATGCTGTTACATCAGGATCACTCCAGTCTCCTGAAAGCATATCATATTATTACCTCAGGATTACTCCAGTCTCCTGACAGCTTTTATTACATCAGGATTGCTTCACCCTCCTGAAATCATATCATTACCTCAAGATTGCTCCATCCTCTTGACAGCTATCATCATTGCTTCTGGACTGCTTCATCCTCCAAGACGTATTTCAGAAGAACAAATCCTGACGTTCTTTTGATCATTAAGAGCAAATCCTGACGCTCTTTTAACCCATTGTCCAAGACATCTTTCAGAAGAACTAATCCCGACGTTCTTTTGATCCTCAAGAGCAAATCCTGACGTTCTTTTGACCCTTAAGAGCAAATCCTGACGCTCTTTTGGCTCCTGATTCAAGACATTTTACTCAGAAGAACAAATCCTGACGTTCTTTTTGATCCTTAAGAACAAATCCTGACGTTCTTTTGGCCCTTGGAGAATAGGCAAATGGTCTGTACAAAGATCCATTCCCTAATCCAAAATATTTCCAGAAAAGATAATCATCACAAGATTTATTTCTACTGGTCCATCCAACCATTCAAATCATGTTGCATAAATGATTCAGAGACGGCCTATACAAAGACCTAGTACTGAGATCCAGTATCAACACAAAGCTATCATCATATCCAGTTCTTTAGATGGCATCCCTAAGCCCATCTCCAGTTCTTCCAAGTGGCATCTTTAAGCCCACTCAAGTATATTCAACTAGCCATCTGTATTACCCTATGCACTGGTGAGTGCAAATTTTTGGGCTTTTGTGTTCAATCCCCTTCAACCTTCCAGGTCACGACTGGAGGACATACCAATCTAACCCCTCAGGTTTCAGAAAATTGAACAGGGGCAGCTGTTGCACCCCAAAATTTGCCCTCACAATACAAGACTTTGTGTGCTAAGAAGGTTCACAAGGTTCACAAGATTCACAATGATTACCAAACCTTTCATGAAGTTCATGAAGTCTACAAGTTACTTTATGAAGGTTCACAAGGTTCACAAGTTTCTCAACATTTACAAGACCTTTCATGAAGTTCATGAAGTCTACAAGTTACTTTATGAAGGTTCACAAGGTTCACAAGTTTCTCAACATTTACAAGACCTTTCATGAAGTTCATGAAGTCTACAAGTTACTTTATGAAGGTTCACAAGGTTCACAAGTTTCTCAACATTTACAAGACCTTTCATGAGGTTCATGAAGTCTACAAGTCACTTCTTGAAGGTTCACAAGGTTCACAAGATTCACAATGTTTACATAACCTTTCATGAGGTTCATGAAGTCCATAAGTCACTTCATGAGGTTCACAAGGTTCACAAGCTTCACAATACCTCCCATGAGGTCCACAAGATATTTTATGATGGTTCACAAGGTTCACAAAGTTCACAATTGGTCAGAAGAGTTGACAATTCCCTCAGACAATGCACCTCCTAAGCAGTGCATCCAAAACTAGGGTTTTGACTTTAATCAGGCTAAATGGACTTCCAATACCTCAAGTGAGCTTCATAACATCTTATATGTATATAAGAACCCCCATGACAAGTTTCAAGACTTTTCTCAAAAGTTTGCTCAGTCAGATGATCAGATAAGTCAAAATCAGTCAATGCAGTTAAAAAGTCAAACTGAGGTCAACTGTGGTCAAACCAAAGTCAAACTTCATGATTTTTTGCCAACATCAAGTATATGAAGTAAAATTCATCATTTGATCAAGGGTTGATCATGATTCATCAAGGAGATTCCAGATCATCAATAATCAGGAGTGTCTAAATTAGGGTTTCCTCAGTAAAAGTCAACTGAACTTTGACCAGCCATAACTTTCACATACTTCATCACCAAGTCTCCACTCAAAGCTCATTTTGAAGGAAATTTAATTCTCTACAACTTTGATCTTGCAAGTTAAGCCCAAAAATGCTTCATTTGGAAGATATGAGCTAAGACATTATAGGTCATTTCAAAAGTCAACAAAAAGTCAACAACTTCAAAAGAGCATAACTTGAGATTGGTAAATGATATGGACCTGAAACCAATGGGGTTGTTTAGAGGACTCTTCAAGCTTTCCAAAATGTCCACGAACACCCTCATACCTTTAAAATTGAGGGAGATATGCCCTTGCAAAGTTGGGAAATTTTGTGATGGTTTATAATGAAAATGGGGGTCTAGAACCAATTCTTTCCAAATGGGCTTGCTAAATTGTGATCCAATCCATATCATATCATCATGCACGACCCAAATGACTAAAATTCAGAATTTTTATTATTTTATTTTTATTTATTTTTGATTTAATTCATAAAAATCATTTTAAATAAATATAAAATATGAAAATATATTATTAAAGGGAGATTTGGTTTCTAGAACATTTTAAATATTGATTGAAGTTGAAAGGGAAGGAAATCATGAGATTGGTACAAAAATAGCAAGCTTTCATGAGCAAATATTTGAATTTCAAAGCATAATCTTTTTCAATCTTCAAATATCAAAACTTCCATACAACCATTCAATTTTTCTGACCTAAATGATTCACATATAAGTACTGATCATAACCCTAGCATTCATTCACGAATTTGCTGCCTCTAAGTGTAAGTTCAAAACCTCAAAAATCCATCCAAAACTCATATTCGGATTCTTCAATCCAAGGCACTAGAAGGTAAAATAAGAACATGGAGAGCTTCACTAGACATCACTGATCATAAACCATCAATCATATGCATCAATACCATCTCATATTGCTCTACCCGAATCAAACTTTGTCTTGAATTTAAATTTTTCGAATTCGATAACATATGCATTATAAATTGTTTTTGATGACTGATATGTGTTTATCTTGATGCCTAGCATGATTCTGGACAATTGGATTGAAGTTTCATGACCTATACCACCCGCGGCCATTGTTAGGGTTTCACTCTTGATTTTAGGGTTTCATGATTCAAGCCATATAAATGAATTTTAACAACGTAGAAAGATTGTATGAGTCATAAGGAACTCATTGATGTCTTTAATTTCTTGAATCGTTACTGCTTTGTACAAGTTTCATTTTCGTAGGTTTGGAACATTGAGAAATTCGCAGGAAAGGTTGTAAGTGATTTCGCAGGAAAAAGTGCAGGTATGAGGAAGAAGATGATGCTGATGGCGCGCTCAGGACAAATTCAAATTGTGTTAAAATATTTTATATTATTTTTGTTATTTTGTTATCACAACAGGTGTGTTGTCCCAGTGGAAAGCAAGGCGTATGTTTGACTATAGGGCCAGGGTTCGAATCCTGCCTTGTACCATTATTTTGTTATTTTTCAGGATAATAAGCAGACTCAATATATTATGATATTTACCATTATACTACCAGAAGGGCTCTCCCAGCCAGGTGGTAATGCGCGCATGTGTGTATCTGTGAGGTCCTGGGTTCAACACCACCCCAGGCCTTTTTATTTCTTTTATTTTCCAGGTTTTTGTGACAAAGATCAAAACAACTTAAACCTCCTTCATTGTTGCCTGCGCGTGTGGTAGCCTGGTGGTATTCCTTCTTGCTGGCAAACAAGCTGACCTGGGTTCAAACCCCAGTCAGGTAAGTTTTCACATTTTTTTTTCTTCTTTTAATTATTTAAGCATTATATTATTAAATTAAATCTTATGTATATATGTTTTCTAAATAATTAATAATAATAATAAAGCATGATTAATCTTTTCCAAATTTTAAAATATATAAATTTTCTAAAAATATTTTCTTTATCATATGTAAATATAGTATATGCATATTATTAAATAATTTTATATAATTAAATTAAAAACCTTAAAAAATATTTTTCTAAACAAAAACCCTAATTTTGTGAAAACCTAATTTTATTTTCTAATTCTTTACATAATTATAATATATATTTATTTAGTATAATTTTTTTAAATATAATAATTAGTAGAAACTAAATTTTGTAAATATAATTTCCTATATTAAAAAAATTGTTAATCTTTTATTCTTATTTTGGCTAATTTTATTTATTTAATTATTGTTACTAACCATATTATTATTTATTATTTTTGTTTATTATTATCTTATATTTTTATTATTATTTCTCTAACCTTGTTTATTATTTCACTAAATTTAGTTATTATTATTATTATTTTTTTTAATTATATTTATCACTAACCCCTATTTATTTATTTATTGTTTATTTATTATCTTTGCTTATTTATTTATATTTTGCTAATTATTTATTTTTGCTATTTATTTTAATTTGCTTATTATAATTATTATGTAATTGCTTCTCGGTGTAATTTTGTAAATATTTAATTATTTAATTGTTGCTATGGTTAGTAATTTAGGGAGTGCAAAACATGTATTCTATTTAAAATAAATTTAGATCATTTTAATTAAAGATAAATAATACTGAACCCTCACACACGTAAGTCGATTTTTAATCGTCGTCTCACTTTCTAAGGCTATCCCTCAAGTTGCCTAAATCATAAGGTCAAGTGGGGTGTATAAAGCAAGTCCCTTAAAGAAAAAAAGTCATCAAGTCCCTAATGGTTGCCTTTAAAGATCAAGTCCCTTCGAATAATGATGATAGTCCCTCCTATATGCTTAATGCACCCCACAGTTGCCTCCATAACCAGATGTCCCTCACCTGTCCCTTACATCCAAGGTGATGACTACCTACTCCTTAATAGTAGGGATAGTCTTACCAATTAAAGGATAAAGAACAAGAAAGACTTAAAACTTTAGGGTAGGTTCCTCTTATGTACTTGCTCACTTCATTCAAAACTTTTCAAACTTTCCACAATTTCAAACAAATTTTCAAAAACAAGTTTTTACGCATCCGTACATGGGTCATTATTAACTATTATGAAAATTTTTTCTATTCACACACTACACTTTCAAAAACAATTCAAAAGTGAGCTAAGTAACTAAGAGCCCATGGATAACCATGGATGTAAAGGGTGCTAACACCTTCCCTTTACATAACCTACCCCCCGGACCCAAAAATATCTCTTAAGGTCTTTCCTGTTCTTTTATGCCTTTCCTTTGGATAAAATAAAAGTCGGTGGCGACTCTTGCTATCCGCAACATAACTAAAAGTCAGTTCTCCCACCGTGTTACAGAACTGGCGACTCTGCTGGGGATTTAATTTAAGAGGGGTACCCTTAGGAATTAAGATCACTTTAAATTGTTTGCCTTGTTTGCTTTATATTATCTTGTTGGGGTGCTCTTATGTGTGAAAGATCCTAACCCGGATCTAGTGTACCTTAGGTAAATGGCAATAGACCAAGGAAACTGTACGACGTATATCGATACGGTTGATCTGGTGGCCATAGTTAGTGCGACTTCTTGGTTGGTGCTTATGTTCCTTAAGTCAAGTTGAGGATAATATGAGGCTGCCATATGTTGTCAATGCACTAACTAACTTTTAGAACCCTATTTATCCCATCTTGGCCTTTAGAAAGTAGTGAGGTAACCGGCTTTGGTGCAGACTGAAGTTGGTTGACACTCGATACTACGCTCATTGAGATCTTGAACTTGGAGGGTTTTGGTTGGCGAGTAAGTTGCCTTCTGAACAACCACCCTTGTGAAGGATCAATGATATTGAGATCCCTTAGAACCCGGTTACTTTTGTAGGACAGGATGAACCATCTAACTTCAGGGGAGGGTACTTACCTTAAACCTCATGCAAGCCTTTAAACCTAGGGCTATGGTGTGACTTGTTTGTGTGTGCCACATGTCTTTGATTGAGCATAACATCATGACATCATCATGCATCATGAGCATAGCATTTTCACTAACCATTTCAAGGACCAAAGGATTTATCTTTGTTCTTTGTTGCAGGTCATGGCTTTTGCTCGTAGAAACACCATCAGGATCAACTTTGTGGGGATACCTCCCAAGCTTAAAGAGTTGGTTTCTCAAGTGTCTGATCATTCCCAGTTCATCAAGAGACATGGTCACCTATTGGACCTAGTCACTTCAGGGTTCAATGAAGATATGATGAGCGTTCTGTTTCAGTTCTTTGACCCTAAGCACCACTGCTTTACATTCCCTGACTATCAGTTGGTTCCAACCATGGAAGAGTTCTCTAAACTTCTGGGTATACCTGTTCTTGATCAAAGACCATTCACAGGCTTGGAGAAGGAGCTTAAACCAGAGGTTATTGCTGCAGCTCTACATCTGAAGAAATCTGACATTGTTCTAGAGACGAGAAGCGGAGTCAAGGGTATTCTTGCCAAGGTATTAATGGATAAAGCTCAAATGTTCTTGAAGGCCATGAGCTATGATGCTTTTGAGGAGATCTTAGCCTTGCTGATTTATGGCTTAGTATTGTTCCCCAATCCAGATCAGTTCATAGATGTTCATGCCATCAACATTTTCCTGAGTCACAATCCAGTGCCTACATTGCTTGGAGACATCCTGCATTCTCTCCATACTCGTACTACAAGGGCAAGAGGAACTTTGATGTGCTGCATACCTTTACTTTCTAGGTGGTTTATTTCTCACCTTCCTCGCTCAGTAATGAAGAATGAGCAAGGGTTCAGATGGTCCAAGAGGATCATGGCACTTTCTCACTCAGATATCCATTGGTGCTCCAGATCTATGGAGAATGTCACCATCATTGACCGTTGTGGGGAGTTTCCTAATGTGCCACTTCTAGGCATAAGAGGAGGCATCACCTACAACCCCTCTCTAGCTTTACGACAGTTTGGTTATGCTCGGAGCGATGTCCCACATGACATGTTGATTCAGGGCATTGTGTTTGATTACGACAACGATCTTCAGGGTTACCGTCAGAGATTCATACGAGCCTGGGGAAAAGTAAACAGGGTTGACAGCAAGACACTGGAGCCTAAGTACACTATTCCTATGGAGGCTTATCTCAGATGGGTACGATCTCATGCTCAGACACTCATGATGCCATATCCTGCCGTCCTACCAGTTACCATGGAACCTGTTGCTGAAGGAGACACAACTTATACCATCCTTCACCCAGACATGCCTACTGATAAGGAAGACTTGCAGAGATCATGGATCCAACTGAAAGAGCAAAGGGATACTTTCGAGGCTCATTACAAAGCAAGCCAAGAAAGAATCCTAGAACTAACAAAGCAACTTCACGAGGAACGGAACCTTAACTCATACCTCAACACAAAGAGGAAACGTCCATGGGAGACTTAAAACCCCATTTTTTGTACTTATTTCCTTTTCATTTTTGTAAGCCTAAAAGGCAAAACAAAGTTATTACTAATAAAAGTTTACTTTCGTGTTTGTCTAAGCAAATTTAAATCCTGCGGTCCTTGAAAACATTGCATATGCATTCCCATATCATTTCATTGCATCACAGGTTTATAATTGCGCACAGGTTTCTCATCTTCTCGCTGTTTATTTCAGCAATGGCTCTTGAACAATCAGTTAAGGATCTCCAGGCACAAAATGCACAGTTCCAAGAGCTGATCCTGAACTTGTCCAAGGGGCAAGATGAATTGAAGGCACTGCTGGCCAAGAAGACTAAGAAGGCTAGAAGGTCTGCTGGGTTGATCAACATGGGAAGAAGGTTCAAAGATCTTGCCAAGACCAAAGAACCAGCTGAAGACTATGAATCTGAAGAATCTGAGCAAGAGGTAGGCAGTCTCCACCATACAATGGGGGACTCTGATTCTGAGGCTAATTACTACCATGAGCCTAATGAAGACAAATTCAAGATGCTAGTGGATAGGATGGATGCCATGGAATTGCAGAAGTCATCTGGGCTGGATTTTGAGGATTTGAGTCTGATATCTGGGGTAGTCATACCCATTGGTTTCAAGGTTCCAACATTTGTTGTCTATGATGGGGTCTCTTGTCCCAAGTTGCATCTGAGGTCCTATGTCAGAAGAATTCAACCCCACACTGCTGATAAGAAGCTGTGGATCCACTTTTTTCAGGAGAGCTTATCTGGAGCTCAGTTGGAGTGGTATTATCAGTTGGAGAGTGTCAACATCAGAGACTGGAATGATCTTGCTGAAGCTTTCTATAAGCAGTATCAATACAATGCTGACTTATCTCCCACTCGCATGCAGCTTCAGAGCATGTCTATGGGTGTCAAAGAAAGTTTTAAAGAGTATGCTCAGAAGTGGAGAGATTTAGCTGGAAGAGTTCAACCCCCTTTGACTGACAGGGAATTGGTTGATATGTTCATGTGTACGCTGAATGGCCCGTTTTACAGTCATCTCATTGGGAGCTCATCATCTGGCTTCACTGAGTTGATCATGACAGGAGAGCGAGTAGAGAATGGTATAAAAAATGGTAAGATCCAAGTGGGTGCTTCTTCATCAGGTGCTGCAAAGAAGCCTCCCACAGGGAAGAAAGAATCCAATGCTGTTTATGGTCAACCTGATCGTAACAGAAGGCATCAGTCTGTTAGTGCAGTGCATATTTCAAATCCAACTCCTGCACCGACAGAGCAGCCACAGGGCAACCAACAGAGGGCTAGAAGGCAGTTCACGAAGATCAACATGTCAATGGCTCAGGCATTGCAACACTTGTTGAAGGCTGAACTTATTACTTTGAAAGAGGCTCCTCAGAATCCCAATGTTACCTCTCCCAGGTACAATCCCAATGCACGGTGTGCATACCATTCAAACTGTCAGGGACATGATACTAATAACTGCTGGATCTTGAAGAATAAAATTCAGGATATGATTGATGCTGGAGAAATTGAGTTTGATCCTCCGGGTACTCCCAATGTAATTACTGCTCCAATGCCAAATCACGAGAAGACTGTCAATGCCATTTAGGAAGATCTACATGTCTATTCAGTTATGGAGTTGACCACACCACTGTCTGCTATCAAAAAGAGGTTAGTACAAGCTGGGATCTTTCCAGGTTGTCGTGAAGATTATTTGTATTGTACCTATAAGCCGGATAGTTGCTTCATATTGAGAGATGGAATTCAACGTCTCATGGATAAGTATACTATAGTGTTTGAGAGGACTCCGTCGTCTGTAGAAAGTATGGTGGATCATCTGACTCAAGGTAGGAAGATTGAAGAGGTTGACATGGTTGACAAAGTACCAATAAGAATCACTTCAAAGGGTCCCATTAAAATCACTCATCAGGGTCCAATCAAGATTACTGCTGAGGGTCCTGTGAAAGTTGTTGCTGAAGCCAGAGTAGCTCCTGTGGTTATCACTACTCCTGGTCCTATCCCATATACGTCTGACAAAGCTGTGCCTTGGCACTATGGGTCTGATGTTTACATCCATGGTGTTAAGCAAGAGCCTGTAGCTGATGTGCCTGTTGACATTGATAATATTGCTGGATCTAGCAAGATCACTCGTAGTGGAAGAGTCTTCTCTCCTCCAGTTGCTTCTAAGAATGCAGTTACTCCTGCTGCTACTTCCACTACTGATGCTCGGGGCAAGGGTCCTGTTATTGAGCCTGTATCTACTGATGTGCCAGCTGCTGATGACCTCTCTAAGCAGATGGAAGAAGTATTGAAAATCATTCGCAAGAGTGATTATGACATTGTGGATCAGTTTGGGCATACTCCCTCGAAAATTTCTATGTTGTCTTTGTTATTATGTTCTGAGGCTCATGCAAAGTCCTTGATCAAGTTTCTGAAGACTGCTCATGTACCCAGTGCAATTTCTGTTGACCAATTTGAGAACTGTGTTGCCCACTTGACCTATGATAATGGGTTAGGATTCTCTGATGCTGATTTGACCCCTGCCAAGAGGGATCATAACAGGGCCTTGCATATTTCAATTGAATGCAGGGGCACTACCCTGTCACATGTGCTGATAGACAATGGCTCCTCTTTGAATGTGTTGCCTAAGGAAGTCCTGAATAAGCTGAGTCCTGAAGAGGCTGTGCTGAAGCCCAGTAATATTGTGGTGAAGGCTTTTGATGGTTCTAGAAGAGTAGTACATGGAGAAATTGATCTTCCAATCCAAGTTGGTTCCCAGGTGTTTACTGCTACATTTTTTGTGATGGATATTCGTCCTTCGTACTCTTGTCTGCTTGGTCGTCCTTGGATCCATGGGGCAGGTGCTGTAACCTCTACATTGCACCAAAAGTTGAGATATCCGGTGGATGGAAAGGTTGTTACTGTCTATGGAGAAGAAGAATACTTTGTCAGCCATGTGAATACCTTCAAGTATTTGGAAATGGAAGGTGAATACATTGAGACTCCGTGTCAGACATTTGAAGTGGTTCCCTGGGTTGTTAATGATTATGTAGCTCCTCCTGTTGTGAAGAAAGTTCCTGTGGTCACCAGAAAGCCTCCAACAATGGCAATGGTTTCCCTCAATGATGCTAGAGCTGTGGTGGATGAAGGTGGTTGTACTATTTGGGGTCAGCTTCCCGATATTCCATACAAGTCTGACAAGTTTGGTTTGGGTTTCACTGCAGAGTCCCAGAAGGCTGTTCGTCGTGCTCGTGCTGCTCGTATCACTAGTCAAGGGGTTGTGAAGGACCAGATTAATGCTGTGGGAGATCAAGATGAAGACTACAACTTGGATGCATGGATTTTTCCTACTGTGGGTGCTGGACTCAATAATTGGAAAGCTGAAGATGTTATCCCTATCTCCTTTAGTCAGGAGTAAATACTATTACTGCGTTGTTATATTTTAAATTTGTAATTTCTTGAACAATAAAACTTTCAAGCCATGTGCCTTACCCGGGGTACAATGGTGTGCTTGTTACGGGCTGTCATTTCATTTGCATACTTCATTCAATAAAATCAGTGGACGTTTCGTTTTCGTAAATATTGTGTTCCTTGTCGTTCTTTTTCTTTTATTTTTGTTTTATCAGCTATGTGTTCTTACACACACCCATATCACTAAATGCAGATCCTCATCCACTCTGGATCCTGTTGATAACAGTTCTACTATTGCCAATTATAATTTCGAGAATCCGATCTATCAAACTGAAGACGGAAATGAGGACGATTGTGAAATACCTGTAGAGCTTGCTAGGTTGTTACAACAAGAAGAGAAAGCTATACAGCCACATGAAGAGCCAGTCGAAGTTGTGAATCTGGGAACTGAAGAAAACAGAAAAGAGGTCAAGATAGGGGCTGGTTTAGAGGACAGTGTCAAGAGCAGGTTGATTCATATGTTATGTGACTATGTGGAGATCTTCGCTTGGTCTTATGAAGATATGCCAGGGTTGGATACGGACATTGTGGTTCACCGTTTACCAGTGAAAGAAGATTGTCGTCCAAAGAAGCAGAAGGTTCGTCGTATGCATCCTGAAATGTCAGAAAAGATCAAGGCAGAGGTAATGAAATAGTTCAATGCAGGGTTCTTAGCAGTGACTTCTTATCCTCAGTGGGTTGCAAATGTGGTACCAGTTCCTAAAAAGGATGGTAAGGTACGTATGTGTGTGGACTACAGAGATTTGAACAAGGCTAGCCCTAAAGATGACTTTCCACTTCCTCATATTGATATTCTGGTAGACAACACTGCTCAGCATAAGGTATTCTCTTTTATGGATGGTTTCTCTGGTTACAATCAGATCAAGATGGCACCTGAAGATATGGAGAAGACAACATTCGTGACACAGTGGGGCACCTTTTGCTATAAGGTAATGCCATTTGGTTTGAAGAATGCAGGGGCAACATATCAGCGTGCTATGGTGGCTTTGTTTCATGATATGATTCATCATGAGATAGAGGTGTATGTGGATGATATGATAGCCAGGTCTCAGAATGAAGAACAACATCTTGATCATCTGCACAAGTTGTTTGAGAGGTTGAAGAAATACAAGTTGAGATTGAACCCAAACAAGTGTACTTTTGGGGTTAGATCTGGAAAGCTCCTGGGTTTCATTGTCAGTGGAAAAGGTATTGAAGTGGATCCTGCAAAAGTGAAAGCTATACGAGAGATGCCAGCTCCCCGTACTGAGAAGGAGGTTAGAGGTTTCTTGGGATGATTGAACTACATTGCGAGATTTATTTCCCAATTAACTACCATCTGTGAGCCAATCTTCAAGTTGTTGAAGAAAGATCAGGTGATGGAATGGAATGATGAGTGCCAGACTGCCTTTGATGAAATCAAGAGATATCTGCTGGAACCACCAATTTTGATGCCACCAGTTGATGGAAGACCCTTGATTATGTACTTAACAGTGTTAGACAATTCAATGGGGTGTGTATTGGGGCAACATGACGAGTCTGGTCGAAAAGAGCAGGCAATATACTACCTTAGCAAAAAGTTCACCGACTGTGAAACAAGATACTCACTGCTCGAGAAAACTTGCTGCGCTTTGGCATGGGCTGCTCGCCGACTAAGACAGTATATGTTGACCCATACTACCTTATTGATTTCTAAGATGGATCCAATCAAGTACATATTTGAGAAACCTGCTCTCTCCGGAAGAATTGCGAGATGGAAAATGATCTTGACAGAATATGACATACAGTATACTACTCAGAAGGCCATTAAGGGAAGTGTTGTTGCTGATCATTTGGCTCATCAAGCAGTGGATGATTATCAGTCAATGAATTTTGAGTTCCCTGATGAAGATATTATGATTATTACCAAAGAACCTGGACAATATGACGGACCTGAACAAGGATCCCGATGGACTATGGTTTTTGATGGTGCCTCTAATGCACTTGGTAATGGTGTTGGTGTTGTGATTAGTTCCCCTGAAGGTTGTCATACCCCGATTACTGCCAGACTTTGTTTCTATTGTACCAATAACATGGCTGAGTATGAGGCATGTATCCTGGGTATTAAAGCTGCTATTGATATGAAGATTCAGTTCCTTGATGTGTATGGAGATTCAGCCCTGGTAGTTAGTCAGATTAAAGGAGATTGGGATACCAAGCATGATAATCTCATTCCTTACAGAGAGCATGTGTTGTCTTTGATCCCACATTTCAGAGAGATTACCTTTGGACATATTCCACGAAAAGAGAATCAGTTGGCAGATGCTCTGGCCACCATGGCATCCATGTTTGAGATCAGTTGGGATGATGAAGCTCCCAAGATTACTATTGATAAATTTGAAAAGCCTGCATACTGCAATGAGATTGACACTGAAGGGGCAGAGGAGAAGCCTTGGTTCTATGAAGTGAAAAGATATCTTGAAGCTCAGGAGTTCCCTGAAGGGGCATCTGTCAAAGATAGGAAGTTTCTGAGAAGGTTTTCTGCTAAGTTCTTTTTGAGTAATGGCATTTTGTACAAGCGCAATCATGAATCAACTTTGCTTCGTTGTGTGGATAAGAAGGAAGCAACTGAGATTATGGAGGATATGCATGATGGGATCTTTGGCACTCATTCTAGTGGTCATACTATGGCAAAGAAGATATTAAGAGCAGGTTACTATTGGTCTACCATGGAAGCTGATTGCTATCAACACTCCAGAACTTGTCACAAATGTCAAATCTATGCTGATAAAGTCCATGTACCTCCATCACCCTTGAATGTGTTGACTGCTCCTTGGCCCTTTGCCATGTGGGGCATTGATATGATTGGTGAGATCAAGCCTACTGCTTCTAATGGGCATCGTTTCATCCTGGTTGCTATTGATTACTTCACGAAGTGGGTGGAGGCAGCTTCATTTGCATCTGTTACCAAGAATGTTGTGGCTCGATTCATTAAGAATAATCTCATATGTAGGTATGGCATCCCTGAAAGGATTATCACTGACAATGGATCTAATCTGAACAACACTATGATTACTGATCTCTGCACGCAGTTCAAGATTAGGCATCACAACTCTTCTCCGTATCATCCAAAGATGAATGGGGCAGTTGAAGATGCTAATAAAAACATTAAGAAGATTGTACAGAAGATGACTGTTACTTACAAGGATTGGCATGAGATGTTACCATTTGCTCTTCATGGTTATCGTACTACAATACGCACTTCAACAGGGGCAACCCCATTCTCCTTAGTCTATGGTATGGAAGCAGTTCTGCCCATTGAAGTTCAGATTCCCTCCTTAAGAATTATGAAGGATGCAGGCTTGGATGAAGATGAGTGGATTCAGACTAGACTGGACCAGTTAAATTTGATTGATGAGAAGAGGTTAGCAGCAGTTTGTCATGGCCAGATGTACCAGAAACGAATGATCAAAGCTTTTAATAAGAAAGTTAAGCCAAAGGTATATCAGGCTGGTGACTTGGTAATCAAGCGTATCATATTACCACAGGGTGATCCTAGAGGCAAGTGGACTCCAACATATGAAGGACCATTTGTAGTCAGGACAGTGTTCTCAGGAGGTGCCATGATACTCACTACAATGGATGGTGAAGACTTCCCACAGCCTGTAAACGCAGACATAGTTAAAAAATACTACGCATAAAAAGAGACCCGCTAGGTTGACAGGCCTAGGCAAATATAAGGGCATCCCGGCAAACCAAAAGGGTTTGGGCAAAAATTAGGGATATATATAAAAAGATGTACACCCGGTAAGTCGAAAACCTGAAAAGGCGGCTTGGGCAAAAAAGGGTATCCCGGTGGATTGAAAACCTGAAAGGGCAATCCAGGCAAAAGTTAGGGATTAAAGCGTATGACTATGTCTCGTTTGGATCACCCATGAAACTGCAATCAGTTGTACTACTTACTCAAGTTCGAACAGATAAAGCTCAATCCAATCGTTTCCGTCTGAACAACAGAAGATGAGATACTTGAAGATAATGGCAATAGTAGAATTGAAACTCAATAGGATTGTTTCCCACATAGCTGATTTTCTCTGTTTTGTAAAAAAAAAAAAAAAAAACTTTATGACAAAATCCTCTTACTAGGGTTTATGTCTCCTTGTACAAACTTACCCGTGTATGGGTCACTTTTTGATATAAATAAATTCCATCTTTTGAATCCAGATTTACTTTTACCCTATTTACATAAGCGAAACGTCCATTGGTTGTGTTTGAATGTATGTATGCTTTTGAATATGATTGATGTTTACAAGAAATGCATGAATATTTAATATGATTGATGTTTACCAGAAATGCATGAAAATGCAGTAATAGTATTTACTAAGGACGAACGAGGGAAGGATTTCAACGAAGCTTCGCCGGTTCACCTTTACAAGACAGTTACAAACCCTCAGTAGGACGAATCCATCTTCATAAAGTCTGATCTCCCCTGGAATTTATATCCATCTCTTTTATCCTCATACGGATATTCGGGAATTTACTTTCCAATAAGGGTACGACGAACGAAGACGGGATGCTATCTCTACCCTACTATCAAATGAAGACGAGAGGTTATATATACCCTGTTATCCCCAGCATACGGGAGGTTATCTATACCCTGTTATCCCCATCATACGGGAGGTTATCTATACCCTGTTATCCCCAGCAGACGGAAGATTATGTATAATATATTCTCCAGCAGCGAATCGGGATTTATTTTCCCTGGCCAGCAGTTGCTATACGAAGACATCCAGACGCTTCCGGCAGTATCATATCATACATACATCATTTACATCATACCATAACATACATATACATGAGTGCATAATACACTATCTAAGTGCATCATATTATACATGCATACATAATGCATAAACTAATACTATCATACAGAATGCTACTTTGTTTTCAGGTTAATTATCCAACAAACAAACTTATGATCATCAGGACTGCTCTATCCTCCTGAAAGCTTATAATCTCATCAGGACTGCTCAATCCTCCTGAAAACATGCTGTTACATCAGGATCACTCCAGTCTCCTGAAAGCATATCATATTATTACCTCAGGATTACTCCAGTCTCCTGACAGCTTTTATTACATCAGGATTGCTTCACCCTCCTGAAATCATATCATTACCTCAAGATTGCTCCATCCTCTTGACAGCTATCATCATTGCTTCTGGACTGCTTCATCCTCCAAGACGTATTTCAGAAGAACAAATCCTGACGTTCTTTTGATCATTAAGAGCAAATCCTGACGCTCTTTTAACCCATTGTCCAAGACATCTTTCAGAAGAACTAATCCCGACGTTCTTTTGATCCTCAAGAGCAAATCCTGACGTTCTTTTGACCCTTAAGAGCAAATCCTGACGCTCTTTTGGCTCCTGATTCAAGACATTTTACTCAGAAGAACAAATCCTGACGTTCTTTTTGATCCTTAAGAACAAATCCTGACGTTCTTTTGGCCCTTGGAGAATAGGCAAATGGTCTGTACAAAGATCCATTCCCTAATCCAAAATATTTCCAGAAAAGATAATCATCACAAGATTTATTTCTACTGGTCCATCCAACCATTCAAATCATGTTGCATAAATGATTCAGAGACGGCCTATACAAAGACCTAGTACTGAGATCCAGTATCAACACAAAGCTATCATCATATCCAGTTCTTTAGATGGCATCCCTAAGCCCATCTCCAGTTCTTCCAAGTGGCATCTTTAAGCCCACTCAAGTATATTCAACTAGCCATCTGTATTACCCTATGCACTGGTGAGTGCAAATTTTTGGGCTTTTGTGTTCAATCCCCTTCAACCTTCCAGGTCACGACTGGAAGACATACCAATCTAACCCCTCAGGTTTCAGAAAATTGAACAGGGGCAGCTGTTGCACCCCAAAATTTGCCCTCACAATACAAGACTTTGTGTGCTAAGAAGGTTCACAAGGTTCACAAGATTCACAATGCTTACCAAACCTTTCATGAAGTTCATGAAGTCTACAAGTTACTTTATGAAGGTTCACAAGGTTCACAAGTTTCTCAACATTTACAAGACCTTTCATGAAGTTCATGAAGTCTACAAGTTACTTTATGAAGGTTCACAAGGTTCACAAGTTTCTCAACATTTACAAGACCTTTCATGAAGTTCATGAAGTCTACAAGTTACTTTATGAAGGTTCACAAGGTTCACAAGTTTCTCAACATTTACAAGACCTTTCATGAGGTTCATGAAGTCTACAAGTCACTTCTTGAAGGTTCACAAGGTTCACAAGATTCACAATGTTTACATAACCTTTCATGAGGTTCATGAAGTCCATAAGTCACTTAATGAGGTTCACAAGGTTCACAAGCTTCACAATACCTCCCATGAGGTCCACAAGATATTTTATGATGGTTCACAAGGTTCACAAAGTTCACAATTGGTCAGAAGAGTTGACAATTCCCTCAGACAATGCACCTCCTAAGCAGTGCATCCAAAACTAGGGTTTTGACTTTAATCAGGCTAAATGGACTTCCAATACCTCAAGTGAGCTTCATAACATCTTATATGTATATAAGAACCCCCATGACAAGTTTCAAGACTTTTCTCAAAAGTTTGCTCAGTCAGATGATCAGATAAGTCAAAATCAGTCAATGCAGTTAAAAAGTCAAACTGAGGTCAACTGTGGTCAAACCAAAGTCAAACTTCATGATTTTTTGCCAACATCAAGTATATGAAGTAAAATTCATCATTTGATCAAGGGTTGATCATGATTCATCAAGGAGATTCCAGATCATCAATAATCAGGAGTGTCTAAATTAGGGTTTCCTCAGTAAAAGTCAACTGAACTTTGACCAGCCATAACTTTCACATACTTCATTACCAAGTCTCCACTCAAAGCTCATTTTGAAGGAAATTGAATTCTCTACAACTTTGATCTTGCAAGTTAAGCCCAAAAATGCTTCATTTGGAAGATATGAGCTAAGACATTATAGGTCATTTCAAAAGTCAACAAAAAGTCAACAACTTCAAAAGAGCATAACTTGAGATTGGTAAATGATATGGACCTGAAACCAATGGGGTTGTTTAGAGGACTCTTCAAGCTTTCCAAAATGTCCACGAACACCCTTATACCTTTAAAATTGAGGGAGATATGCCCTTGCAAAGTTGGGAAATTTTGTGATGGTTTATAATGAAAATGGGGGTCTAGAACCAATTCTTTCCAAATGGGCTTGCTAAATTGTGATCCAATCCATATCATATCATCATGCACGACCCACATGACTAAAATTCAGAATTTTTATTATTTTATTTTTATTTATTTTTGATTTAATTCATAAAAATCATTTTAAATAAATATAAAATATGAAAATATATTATTAAAGGGAGATTTGGTTTCTAGAACATTTTAAATATTGATTGAAGTTGAAAGGGAAGGAAATCATGAGATTGGTACAAAAATAGCAAGCTTTCATGAGCAAATATTTGAATTTCAAAGCATAATCTTTTTCAATCTTCAAATATCAAAACTTCCATACAACCATTCAATTTTTCTGACCTAAATGATTCACATATAAGTACTGATCATAACCCTAGCATTCATTCACGAATTTGCTGCCTCTAAGTGTAAGTTCAAAACCTCAAAAATCCATCCAAAACTCATATTCGGATTCTTCAATCCAAGGCACTAGAAGGTAAAATAAGAACATGGAGAGCTTCACTGGACATCACTGATCATAAACCATCAATCATATGCATCAATACCATCTCATATTGCTCTACCCGAATCAAACTTTGTCTTGAATTTAAATTTTTCGAATTCGATAACATATGCATTATAAATTGTTTTTGATGACTGATATGTGTTTATCTTGATGCCTAGCATGATTCTGGACAATTGGATTGAAGTTTCATGACCTATACCACCCGCGGCCATTGTTAGGGTTTCACTCTTGATTTTAGGGTTTCATGATTCAAGCCATATAAATGAATTTTAACAACGTAGAAAGATTGTATGAGTCATAAGGAACTCATTGATGTCTTTAATTTCTTGAATCGTTACTGCTTTGTACAAGTTTCATTTTCGTAGGTTTGGAACATTGAGAAATTCGCAGGAAAGGTTGTAAGTGATTTCGCAGGAAAAAGTGCAGGTATGAGGAAGAAGATGATGCTGATGGCGCGCTCAGGACAAATTCAAATTGTGTTAAAATATTTTATATTATTTTTGTTATTTTGTTATCACAACAGGTGTGTTGTCCCAGTGGAAAGCAAGGCGTATGTTTGACTATAGGGCCAGGGTTCGAATCCTGCCTTGTACCATTATTTTGTTATTTTTCAGGATAATAAGCAGACTCAATATATTATGATATTTACCATTATACTACCAGAAGGGCTCTCCCAGCCAGGTGGTAATGCGCGCATGTGTGTATCTGTGAGGTCCTGGGTTCAACACCACCCCAGGCCTTTTTATTTCTTTTATTTTCCAGGTTTTTGTGACAAAGATCAAAACAACTTAAACCTCCTTCATTGTTGCCTGCGCGTGTGGTAGCCTGGTGGTATTCCTTCTTGCTGGCAAACAAGCTGACCTGGGTTCAAACCCCAGTCAGGTAAGTTTTCACATTTTTTTTTCTTCTTTTAATTATTTAAGCATTATATTATTAAATTAAATCTTATGTATATATGTTTTCTAAATAATTAATAATAATAAAGCATGATTAATCTTTTCCAAATTTTAAAATATATAAATTTTCTAAAAATATTTTCTTTATCATATGTAAATATAATATATGCATATTATTAAATAATTTTATATAATTAAATTAAAAACCTTAAAAAATATTTTTCTAAACAAAAAACCCTAATTTTGTGAAAACCTAATTTTATTTTCTAATTCTTTACATAATTATAATATATATTTATTTAGTATAATTTTTGTAAATATAATAATTAGTAGAAACTAAATTTTGTAAATATAATTTCCTATATTAAAAAAATTGTTAATCTTTTATTCTTATTTTGGCTAATTTTATTTATTTAATTATTGTTACTAACCATATTATTATTTATTATTTTTGTTTATTATTATCTTATATTTTTATTATTATTTCTCTAACCTTGTTTATTATTTCACTAAATTTAGTTTTTTTTATTTTTTTATTTTTTTAATTATATTTATCACTAACCCCTATTTATTTATTTATTGTTTATTTATTATCTTTGCTTATTTATTTATATTTTGCTAATTATTTATTTTTGCTATTTATTTTAATTTGCTTATTATAATTATTATGTAATTGCTTCTCGGTGTAATTTTGTAAATATTTAATTATTTAATTGTTGCTATGGTTAGTAATTTAGGGAGTGCAAAACATGTATTCTATTTAAAATAAATTTAGATCATTTTAATTAAAGATAAATAATACTGAACCCTCACACACGTAAGTCGATTTTTAATCGCCGTCTCACTTTCTAAGGCTATCCCTCAAGTTGCCTAAATCATAAGGTCAAGTGGGGTGTATAAAGCAAGTCCCTAATGGTTGCCTTTAAAGATCAAGTCCCTTCGAATAATGATGATAGTCCCTCCTATATGCTTAATGCACCCCACAGTTGCCTCCATAACCAGATGTCCCTCACCTGTCCCTTACATCCAAGGTGATGACTGTCGCTCCCGATAAATGAAGCTAAGTCAGATAAAGGTACAGACGCGAACGGTCGGCGAGAGGGACAATGAGAACACACAGCCGTGAACTCACTGGAGAATGAATAGAGTCGCCAGCTAGGCATTTTTATCCCGAAGGAAAGGTAATGCTGCATAGACCTAGAAAAAGATGGATAAGACGGTTTGCAAACCAGAGAGACTGAGAAAGGGGGTTGGTTACAACCTGGGAAGGTATTAGCACCCAGATTGTCCGCCGTACTCGACGGGATCCACGCTTAAAAGATTTGTGTTTTAAGGGGGTAGTGTCAGTGCAATCTGTGTGTAAAATAGCTGAAAAAGGGATGTACAGGTGTCAGTGCAAAGTATATAAGTGATGTGAAGTGTATAAGAGAAGTGTCAGTGTAAGAACAGAGTGAAAAGCTCAAGATCATGAGGCTGAGAAAATAAGGCTGGAAAGAGGGGGAATATACAGAGACTTTTGTTCGATAACTGTTAAGTTATGCCTACGTATCCTCTCGTGCAATGAGGAAGTCAGAACACCGTAGTTCGACCCAAAGAGACTGAAAGGTGAATTGACTTATGAACTGCTTGCTTGTCTATGCTCAAGTGTATGACCTGTCTGGCTCAGGTGCAAACTGTCTTGCATTAAACGGAAGAAGCAAGTTCTCGTTTATGAGTGAGGATGATGAGAAAAGAATCCCGAAGGAGACGATTATTGTTTGTTTTTGGGTTTTCAGTCTTTTATTGCTTTTGAAAGTTTGTCATAAGTTAATGAGCTTAAGCCTAAACCAATGGATTAGTAAACTCATCACATCTTCCCTCTGATTAGGGGTAATGGGAATACCTTAAGTGTGAAGTCAGCTTCTCACACTTAATCACCTTTGATATAGAATCAAGATCATTAACCTACTTGTGATTATTTAGATGTTTTTGGTGTTTTTGTTTAGTGTTAAGTAATGAGGTTAAGCCATAATCAAGGATTAAACAGACTCATTACACCATCCTAATAGAAGGATAATAGATGAGGGTGTTTAAGCTGAGGAAAGCTCCTCAGCTTAATCCATGATTAGGGATTAAACTCATGACAAAACAAACCTTTATTAAGTGGATTTTATTTAATGGTATGATGATGAAGTGGATTTTATGATTTGTAAGACAACTTGAGGGGGACTTGTCCATTAACACTAGGGTTAGTCCTTCTTAACCAATTAAGGAAGAATTAGAACCCTAATGCAAGGCCCAAGTTACAAGTGTGATGTCTTGATGATTATTAGATGGATTGATTAAAGGAGTTAAACACATTAAGGGTTTAACACTTAGGATTAAAGTTATACACTCCATCCTAAGATAAGGATGCAGGCATAAACTTAATCACAAAGCCTTAAAGCCTTTAGGGTTTAGTCCCTGATTATGAGATGAGAAGAGAAGACTCAAAAGAGACACAAAGGTAAAACTAAGAGGGGAGACTAATCAAAACCCTAATCATTGTCATGCTTGGTTGTTCCTAAGGTTTGTGAGGTTTTCAAGAGAAGTCTTCAATGGAACCACCAGGAAGCAGATGATAGGATCAAGAGAAGCAAAGTGACTTGCTTCATTCAAGAAGTCAAGTCACTTGAAGAAAGAAGGTGGGAAGAAGAAGAATGAGCAAGCTCAAACTCAAACACATATAAAAATGTAGCATGGATGCAAGAGAGATGAAAAGAAAAGTCATGAGAAGTGAAGGCAAATTCACTTCTCAGCATCACTTACCACCTGAAAAGTTAGTGAGAAAGATGCAATGCAATGAAGGATGAGATGAAATGACATGATGAGAAACAAAACCAGAAGCATACACATGATGCAAATGATGTTATGAGATGCTACAAACATGAGGCAGCACATGGAAATGGTCATACAAGTTCATGGATGCAAATGGTGCAAGTTAAGAAGCATGAACATACATGAAAAGTTATGAAGTGCACATGGCATACAACATGGCAAATACATGATGCAATGATCAAACATGCTTTCAATATGTCTTATGATGTCAAATGAAACAAATGGATGCTTGAAATGTCATGACAAGTCATGTTATGCAAGAGAATGCAAGAGGTATGCAAATGAAAGCCCAAATTAGGGTTTATGAACCAAACATCAAACAAAAAACCAAAAACAGAAGCAAACCCTAAGATAAAAAATTGAAAATGCCACTCAAAAGGCCCCTAATCTTATACTAAACCAATGTCCAAAGGGGAGGTCTCAACTCTTAACCAATCTCAAGTTATGATTTTTACAAGTTATTAGGGTTTTTAGGGTTCCTAAACAAAAGAAATGCCAAACAAATTGAAAATGAGGAATCAAATCATGGCCATTTAATCCTAGAAACTACATGCTAAACACAATGCAATGCAATAAGAATCAATGTCCAACTTTTCATAGATAGGCAGAAATGATTTTTTTGAACTTAGGATCAAAATAATGCACAAAAATGATTTTTATTCAATGAAAAATTCTCAAAATGCATCAAGATCAAAAAAGAAATTTGGTTTGAAGGTTGGACAATGTTTCTAAATGTCTTAGAACATTTCATGAATTTTTTGGTGATTTTTAAATACTTAAAAGTATTTTTAATAAATTAATTTCCATTAATCAATTAAAAATAATCTTTTAAATATTTAAAAATGCTTTTTTAATGATAAAAATAAAAACAAAAATATTTTTATGTCATAAAAATTATTAAAACCCATGAGAAAAAGTTTCATAATTTTTAGACATTTTTTACTATTTTAAATAAAATATGCAAGTTAAATGAAAAGAAATGAAATAAAAAAGAAAATAAATGGAAAGTAATCAGAATGGAGGGTTGAGATTGAGACTGGGTTTGAATGCGTTGACTGGCGCGTTATCCAAGGGTCCAGGTTGCTTCTGAGTTAATTAATTTAATTATAATCAATTAAATCTAATTAAGTGGATTAGGGCTAATTGGGAAGATCCAGGCCACACATGCGCGCGGGTAGTCAACGGGTCAAAGGCATCCTACGCTCAGAATTCAAATGGGAGTTAATGACTGTAATTAGGGCAAATCACTTTCAGGTGACCGGAGAGAAGCTCCGGTCATCTTCTCCGGCACCCCAAAAACCTAAACTCCCTCCAAACGCATCTAAAATGAATTCTAAAAACACAGAAATGATTCCCACAAGCTCACGATTCAAAACCCCCACTCAAAACAAATTTATCACTCATGAAAAGGCTGAATCGAAGCAAACAAAAGCTAGGGCAGGAAAGTTTCAGGAAGCAATTAAATCCTCATTTCATCACCATTTTTGAAACTAAAAGCATATTCGTGA
This sequence comes from Lathyrus aphaca, assembly GCA_963966055.1. Lineage (NCBI taxonomy): Eukaryota > Viridiplantae > Streptophyta > Magnoliopsida > Fabales > Fabaceae > Lathyrus > Lathyrus aphaca. Next base: position 173,345,838 of record OZ014523.1, read on the forward strand.
TCAGGAAGACATATAGAACAAGTTTAGAACATAAAAAATGATTTCTGGAAAAATATTTCTTGAGCTACCTGAGATTCGAAGCTTTCACTTCAGCCACTTTCTGACCACTCCCTTTAGTGCAATCCACTCTATTTGGTCCCCAGATGATCCTTGAATGCTTAGGAAGAATTTATGTTGGCTGGATGAGGAGTTTGACAAGCTTCTGCTCAAACTCAGTTGAACATGGCAATGGTGATTCAGGCTGTTTCTGGCAATGGTGAAGGGTTGCTTGTGGTCCAGAGGGTGAGTAGATAAGGTTTGTGGAGTTGGTTTGAGTGTTTGTGAACTGTGGAGTGAGTTTCGAAAGAAACTGCAAGTTGGAGTGAAAATGGTGAAATGGTGTTATGGCTTGTTTCAGGCTTGGTTCTTTGCTGGTTTCTACTCAATGGAACATGGTAAGGTGATTGGTGAAAATGGTTTGGATGTTTGAAGTTTGTGGAGGCAGATTCGAAGAGTTTTGCCAAGTGAGGTGTTTTTTGAGTATGCGATCTTGTGTGTTGTTTCAGCCTTGCTTCTTGAGTGTTATGGCCAGCATTTTTTTTGCATAAAGAACTCCCATTGGTCAGGTGATGTGACCTGGCCTGCTGTGATTGGGATGTCCACTTTTGCAAAATGTCAACTTGTTTGTAAGAGAGGCATGGGCTTGGTTCTAGCTTGGTACAAGGGCTAGGGCTGGCGCAGCATGGTGTGGTGAGAGACTATGGCTGGTTCAAAGGCCAATGCAGCAAGTGGTGAGAAGCATAATGATGGTTTTGCAAGTTGGCACACTTTTGAAACTTCATGGAAAAGTCTTGTTACACAAACCATAACCATGTGAAACCTTGGTCCAATTCTGATTTTTAAGGCTCATAGGATGTTTGTGTAATGGTTTGAAGTGAATTAGAAGTTACAAATGGCATTGGTTCATGATTTTGCAAAACTCACATTTGAAGCATGCCTTGAAAATTAATGATTTTAGCCAACTTTGTCACACCATAACTTTTGATCCAAGAAGAATTTGATCATGTTCTTGTACTTTTTGAAAAGGGAAAAAAGTGTTCTACAACTTTCATGACCAAAGTTTTTCCATTTGAAGCATTTTTGGATCAAGAATCAAGGCTTAAAAAAAATGACCTAAAATGGAGCATTCTTGAAAAGTCAACTATGCCCAAAAAGTCAACATTTGCAAAAACTCCAAATTCTTGATTTTTGTGGACTTCAACTTTCTTCCATGATCAAATAAAGATCATATACACTCAAAATAATGAAGATCACCCATTGGTTGGGTCATTGGGGGCCTCAGATGCCCTGATTTTGCACTGACTTGTCTGAAAAGTCAACTCTTGATCAGATGACTTCCCCATGGAATTTCTTCATGAAAATTGATATGCATACTCCCTATACCATATAGAGATCAAGGGAAACAAGAATGACCAAAAAAATTGGAGTTATGGCCTCTGAAACCAAAATCCTAATTTTGGGTCAACTGTGCAGTCAAACTTGGCTCTGCATCCATACCAAACCCAGTTCTTGTGATTCTTTGGAATTTTTGACTTTGAGAGGATGTAATATGATATAAGAACACACATGGATCCCTTTGAAGTGGTTGATCGCCCTTGGAGTGGCTCAAGAAGCTTTTGGATTGCTCAGATCACAAACCCTAGATGCAGATGACTTAGAACCTATGCAGTGAATCAAAAATGGAATATGAGATGGTATGATTGTGTTTATGCATATGAGAAGATCACAAGCCATGGTGTGAATGGGTGAGGGCAAATTTGGGGTGTTTACAGCTGCCCCTATTCAAACATGAGTTAGCTGTGCAGGATGTAAGCAACGGCTTAACAGGCAAGCGAGATAACTTGTGGTTGAATACCAAAGACAGTCCAAAATTTGCACTCACAGAATGAAGAAAAAAAGGGATATAGATTGTAAAAGAAAATAAAGTATATTGTAAAGTGTGGGCGACGGAGGACGACCGTCGAGCAGAGGACGACTGCTGGGTAAAGAGCAATGACGGGGACGGCCGACATGCTGAAAAAGGGTAGGAAATAAAACAATGACGGGGACGGCCGACATGCTGGGGATAAAAGGTAAAGCCAAGACGGGGACGGCCGACTAGCTGGGAAAAAATAAAATTATGATGGGGACGGCCATCAAGATAAAGCAAGATTCTCTGGGAATTAATGAAACATGACGGGGACGGCCATCAAGTTCACAAAGGTGAAGTAACCAACGATGGGGACGGCCATCAAGTTCACAAAGGTAAAGCAACCAACGATGGGGACGGCCATCGGGCTAAAAGGAAAAGGGACCACGACGGGGACGGCCACCGGGTTAAAGAATGAATGAAATAAACAGATGATGGGGTACGGCCATCAAAGGTGAAGGACGATCACTTAGCAGGGGACGGCTGCTCAGTTGGGAATAAAAGAAAAGTGATGGGGACGGCCATCAAAGGTGGAGGACGACCACCTGGCAGGGTACGGCTGCCGAAACTATCGCGACATAGGACGAATGCCGGATAAAAAGGGTCAACGATGGGGACGGCCATCGGATGAGCATGATGGAGGACGACCATCAAGAAGTGGAGGACGACCACTCAGCAGGGTACGGCTGCTCTCGAGGTTTCTCATGACATAGGACGAATGCCAGATAACCAAAAATCAACAATGGGGACGGCCATTGGATAAAATGATGAAGGAAAATCATCACGAGGTGGAGGACGACCACCTAGCAGGGGACGGCTGCTAAAATCAACGATGGGGACGGCCATCGGACGAGCATGATGGAGGACGACCATCAAGAAGTGGAGGACGACCACTCAGCAGGGTACGGCTGCTCTCAGGGTTTATCATAACACAGGACGAGTGTCAGATAAAAAGAAAATGCTTACTTGGCGATCTACTGGGGATATAGTGAACACGGACGAGTGTTCACAACCAAGAAAGGAAAGTATAAGTGCTTAGATGTTGTGTATAGATTAAAGATGCGGACGAGCATCCTTAAGATTATGATACGGACGAGTATCATGTAGAAACAAATACTGACACGCGTTCAGAGATGATGATACGGACGAGTATCAACTGGTTAACAAGGAACACGGACGAGCGTTGAATCTGAGAGGATTCTTCTGGGGAATAGTAGATACAGGCGAGTATCTATATTCAAGCAGAACAGAAGTATTTGACACAGTGTATGGATTAAAGATGCGGACGAACATCCTTAAGACTATGATACGGACGAGTATCATGTAGAAACAAACACTGGACGCATATTCTGAGATGATGGTACGGACGAGTACCAACTGGTTAACAAAGAACATGAACCAAAGTCGAATCTGTGGGGATGTAACTGGTATATACAAGATACGGACGAGTATCTGTATAAGTATGAGTAGTATGAGTAGTATTGTATAAATGAGTGTTTACCTGCTGGGGAGGGTGACACGGACGAGTGCCAAAGTATAATAATATTAACAAGTACATGGGTTGTAAAAGTATAAGCGACTGCGCTGGGGAAATGACACGGACGGGTGTCAGGAAAGTGTATATAGGTATATGTGAGTGCAAAGAGGACGTCTTTGGCTTTCTGCTGGGGTATGACACGGACGGGTGTCAGGAAGTATCTGTAATACGGGTGATATTGTTGTAAAGAGTGTTCAGGCGGCTTTACTGGGGAAAGATGGCACGGACGGGTGCCAAAAGGAGTATATACTGGTGTTTGTGATTTGTGAGGCAACTGCTTTTGCTGGGGACTTTGGGGGATTTTTTGTACGTTGATGGACTGTCATTATTCACAAGTGTTGGTTCATAACATGGCTTATGATTATGCTATGAGTTGGATTTTTTTTCCGTAATGCTCCGTGTTAAAACGGAATGCTACGCTTTGTGGGTGAATATGATGTGAATGTTATGATTGTGCAAAGATACCAAACCGGGATCCGGGTCCCGTTGCTGCGAAGATCTTCGATCGATCTGTATGAAGTGGACATCCCAGCTGGGGATAAGATCACTGGTAGACCTGGTGAGATGTATCTGCTTGGGGATACAGGTCACTGATTGACATATCCCTGCAATGAGGGACCCAGCTGGGGGGGGTGTAGAAGTCTTCTGTACTCTGTTGTGATCTTCATGCATTGCTCTTCTGAATAGAGGCTGAGACTCTGTGGGGAGATGGTTCCCTGACTTTGTACTCGGCTGAGGGCGAGACGGCAACTCGGCTGGGGAGAAAGAGAGATCCTTGACTCAGTCGGGGATGTAGGCGCCTTCCGTGATGCCTAGCAACTCTGATGGAGATAGGTAGTAAATGGCAACTCCAATGGGGAAGTTATGAGAGGCAACTCAGCTGGGGAGAGAGCACTTTGGGTGCTAGAAACGAGTGTCGATTTGCCAGCTTGCTGGGATGAGGCCTCGATGCCCCAAGTTGCGCTCTGGATACCTGCAATCCTGAAAAAGATAGAGAGACGCACAAGATAATCCCGAGGTATCCCTTACTGGGTCCCGTCATAGGAGTTTAAATATTTCTGGGAGTAAGCAAAATTTCCTGCAAGCATGTTTTTATTTGAAGATAAACATCTGTATTCTTATGCAATCAATGTTCCTTTAAGATATCAGACATTTTTGCAAAATAAAAATGTACAAAACGAGACATGACTGAAAATCTGATTTTATTAATTCGGGTGCCTTGAATTGGCAAGATACAGTCAAAGAAACGTATCTTCTGAAATGAGGAGATTGTTACAAATTGAGAAACAAAATGCTGGCAGTGTTGATGACGCCTTAAAGAGCTTCCTCTTCACTACGACTCGTATGACTTTTGACGTTCCCCCTATCCGACTTTCTGAAGAAGGCTGATTCCGATTGAAGCTTGATCTTTTTGAAGCTTACCAAGTTGTGAATGATACAGACGAATTCAGAATACAGTTGTTCGCTTATTCCCTTATTTTGCATGGATCGCCCTTTCGGGTTTTCAATCCATCGGGATACCCATTTCTGCCTGAGCTGTCCAATGCGGCTTTTCAACTCAGCGGGTGTACATTTTGTATTTATCTTCCCTTATTTTTGCCCGAGTCTTTTATTCTGTTTTTAACTCGCCGGGATGCCCTATTTTTTCCTGGACTTACATTCTGTTTCTATGTCCAGCGGGTCAGTTTATGCGAAGTATTTTTTAACTGCATCTGAATTCACAGGGGACGGGAAATCTTCACCATCCATGGTGCTGAGCATCAGTGCTCCACCAGAGAAAACTTTCTTTACCACAAATGGTCCTTCATAATTTGGAGTCCACTTACCCCTGTGGTCTGTATGAGGAGGGAGGATTCTCTTCAGCACAAGATCTCCTACTTGGTACTCTCGGTGCCTGACTTTCTGATCGAAGGCTTTCTTCATTCTCTTTTGATACAACTGTCCATGACAGATTGCAGCCAATCTCTTTTCTTCAATTAGACTCAGTTGCTCGTATCGGGCCTGAACCCATTCTGCTTCACTCAGTTTGATATCCATCAATACCCGTAAAGAGGGTAATTCAACTTCAACTGGTAGGACTGCTTCCATACCATACACAAGTTGATACGGTGTTGCCCCAGTGGATGTCCTGATTGACGTGCGGTACCCATGCAAGGCGAACGGTAGCATTTCATGCCAGTCTCTGTAGGTGACTACCATCTTCTGCACAATCTTCTTAATATTCTTGTTTGCCGCCTCAACAGCGCCATTCATTTTTGGCCTGTAAGGAGAAGAATTGTGATGTTGAATCTTGAAGTCCCGGCACAGTTCTGCCATCATTTTATTGTTTAGATTGGAACCATTATCAGTAATGATTCGCTCGGGAACTCCATATCGACAGATGATATCTCTTTTCAGAAATCTGGCTACCACTTGTCTTGTGACGTTTGCATATGAGGCTGCTTCAACCCACTTGGTGAAATAGTCAATGGCGACCAAGATGAATCTGTGGCCATTTGAAGCAGTCGGCTCAATCTTGCCAATCATATCAATGCCCCACATAGCAAAGGGCCAGGGTGAAGACATTATGTTCAAAGGATTGGGAGGCACATGCACTTTATCTGCGTAGATCTGGCATTTGTGGCATTTCCTGGCATAGGCACAACAGTCTGCATCCATTGTGATCCAATAATAGCCTGATCTTAACAACTTCTTAGCCATTGCATGTCCTCCAGCATGGGTACCAAAGGAGCCTTCGTGCACTTCATGCATCAATAAATCTGCTTCTGTCTTGTCAACGCATCGGAGGAGTACCATATCAAAGTTCCTTTTATATAAAGACCCATCAGTGTTCAAGAAGAAACTACCAGCAAGCCTTCTCAAAGTCTTCTTATCATTGGAAGATGCTCCAGGTGGGTATGTTTGATCCTCTAAGAAGTACTTAATGTCATGGAACCAAGGCTTATCGTCTTTGACAACATCTGCTGCAAATACATATGTTGGTCTATCAAGTCTCGACACTGAAATCTGAGGTACAAAGTTAGCAGCTTGAACTTTGATCATGGATGAAATGGTAGCAAGAGCATCTGCAAATTGATTCTCGTCCCGAGGGATATACTCAAGCTTGACTGTTGTGAAGAACGTCAATAACCTTCTTGTATAATCCCTGTAAGGTATCAGATGATCCTGGTGTGTATACCATTTGCCGTTGGTCTGATTGATTACCAGAGCTGAATCTCCGAATACAGCCAACGTCTTGATCCTGAGGTCAATGGCTTCCTCAAGACCCATAATGCAAGCTTCGTATTCAGCTTCGTTGTTAGTGCAGTTAAAAGTGAGTTTTGCCGAGAAAGGCATGTGAACTCCTTTGGGTGTAATGAGTACTGCACCAACACCACGACCATTCATGTTAACAGCCCCATCAAACATCATAGTCCATTCTTCTTCCGGGTCAGGCCCTTCAGTGTGAACAGGCTCTTCATGATCTTTTGCTTTTATGAACATGATGTCTTCATCAGGGAAGTCAAACCTCATAGGCTGGTAATCATCAATGGGTTTCTCAGCGAGATATTCAGACAATACACTGCCCTTGATGGCTTTCTGAGAGGTGTACTGGATGTCATATTCAGTAAGGATCATTTGCCATCTTGCAACCCGTCCGGTAAGAGCTGGCTTCTCAAATATGTACTTAACTGGGTCCATCTTTGAGATCAACAAAGTAGTGTGGGTCAACATATACTGTCTCAGTCGGCGAGCAGCCCACGCTAAAGCACAGCAAGTTTTCTCGAGCAGTGAATAACGTTGTTCACAGTCGGTAAACTTTTTGCTCAGGTAGTATATTGCATACTCTTTTCGACCAGACTCGTCATGCTGGCCCAGCACACACCCCATTGACTCTTCTAATACTGTCAGGTACATTATCAGAGGTCTTCCTTCTACTGGAGGCATAAGGATTGGAGGTTCTTGTAAGTACTCCTTGATCTTGTCAAATGCCTTCTGACAATCTTCATTCCACCTGACCGTTTGTTCTTTTCTCAACAGCTTGAACAAGGGTTCACAGGTTGCTGTAAGGTGAGATATGAACCTTGAGATGTAGTTCAATCGACCTAAGAACCCTCGAACTTCCTTTTCAGTTTTCGGTGCAGGCATCTCTTGAATAGCTTTGACTTTATCAGGGTCAACTTCAATCCCTTTCTCGCTTACAATAAATCCCAGCAGCTTACCAGATTGCACCCCGAATGTGCATTTGTTGGGGTTCAACTTCAGTTGGTACTTCCTCAGACGCTTGAACAATTTGAGCAGATTTACCAGATGCTCTTCTTCAGTGAGGGACTTGGCAATCATATCATCCACATAGCATTCTATTTCCTTATGAATCATATCGTGGAATAATGTTACCATAGCCCGTTGATATGTTGCACCAGCATTCTTGAGCCCAAATGGCATTACCTTGTAACAGAATGTGCCCCAGGGTGTGATGAATGTTGTCTTCTCCATGTCTTCAGGTGACATCTTAATCTGATTGTATCCTGAAAATCCGTCCATGAAGGAGAATACCGAGAACTGAGCCGTATTATCAACCAATACATCAATGTGAGGTAAAGGGAAATCATCTTTCGGGCTGGCTCTGTTCAGATCCCAGTAATCAACACACATTCTTACTTTGCCGTCCTTTTTAGGCACAGGTACTATATTAGCCACCCACGGCGGATAGCTAGTCACGGCAAGGAACCCGACGTCCCATTGCTTTTGTACCTCTTCTTTGATCTTCATTGCCATGTCTAGACGAGTACGGCGCAGTTTCTGTTTAACCGGTGGGCACTCTTCTCTCAAAGGCAGCTTGTGCACAACAATGTCGGTATCCAACCCTGGCATATCTTGGTAAGACCAAGCAAACACATCTACATACTCTTGAAGCAGGTCAACCAGTTGTCTCTTCACTGAGTCTTGCAGGCAGGCCCCGATTTTAACTTCTTTCACGTCTTCATCTGTACCAAGATTGATCACTTCAACCTCCTCCTGGTGAGGAGTAATAACCTTTTCCTCTTGTCTTAACAACCTGGATAGCTCTTCAGGAAGCTCATATTCTTCTTCAACCCCTTCATCAGCTTGATTGATTGGATTGTCAAAGTCATACGAAGTCACAGCCGTGCTGTTGTCGGTGCTGTCTAGAAGGCATCCTCTGCAAGGGTTAAGTTTGTTCATTTTAGTGATCTGATTTTAATCTTGCTTTAGAAAAGTGAAATAAAAGTTGTCATTTTGAAAACACTGCCATTTATTTTTTTGTACAAAAAGAAAAATAGAAAAACAGTGAACGAAAAAGAAAAAGACTCGTTTGCAAAAAGATGTCTGATATTTCATTAATTGATCTTGTTTGCACAAAAAGTACAGATGGCCCGATTACAAAATGAGTCTTGTCATCTTGGGCAAGATGCAAGACTTTGATGCATGCTTATAAAAATACAGGAAATAATAATTACTCTGCATGAGTAACTCTTATAATTTCCTGGGAAGACCAGTTCGAGACACTGCTCCCCGGGATCTTTGGACGAATCCAGCTTTCCAGGTTGCGTTCCTCTTCCAGCTCGTCTTCCAGACAGTTGATAGTATCAGGGGTAAGCATCCCCCCACTCACAAAATTGGGCTCTTTCGCAGCCGCTGCTTGATCTTGTTGAGTTGGTTTGTAACCCAACCCAAATCTGTCTTCTTTCTTCTCCACCGGTAGTAGCTTGCCCCAGCCTTGGGCAGTTCCTTCCTCAACAACCTTCCGGGCTTGTTGGTATGATGATATTGAAGTACCAGGCACAGCAGATGTTTCATTCACATTCAAAGCTTCAAACCCCTGGCTCATTGTTTCATGGATCTCTCCGTCCATTTCAATGTACTTATAAGTAGCCAGGTGGCTGACAAAAATGTCCTCTTCTCCACAGATTGTAACGATCTGACCCTCCCACTCATATTTTAACTTCTGGTGAAGAGTAGAGGTCACGGCGCCAGCAGCGTGGATCCATGGCCTACCCAATAAACAGCTGTAGGCGGGCTGTATATCCATCACGTAGAAGATAGTTGTAAAGGTCTGCGGGCCAATTGTTACGGGTAACTCAATTTCTCCCAGAACCGATCTCTTTGAACCATCAAAGGCTCTTACCACCAGGTTGCTGGGTCTCAACGCCAATCCGTCATATTCTAACTTCACCAGGGCCTTTTTGGGTAAGACATTGAGGGATGACCCCATGTCTACCAGCACATGGGAAAGGACAACACCTTTGCAATCCATGGTTATGTGCAAGGCTTTGTTATGGTTGCGGCCTTCCGTTGTCAAATCAGTATTGGTGAACCCTAGTCCGTGACTAGCATTAACATTTCCCACTACTGCTTCCAGCTGATTGACAGTGATCTCTTCAGGCACGTAAGCTGCGTGCAGGACTTTGAGTAGTGCATTCCGATGGGCTTCGGAGCACATAAGCAATGATAGGATTGAGATCTTGGAAGGCGTCTGATGAAGCTGATCCACTATTTTATAATCACTCTTTTTGATGATTCGCATGAACTCATCAACCTCTTGATAGAATGGTGTCTTCAAAGCTTCCTTAACAGCTTGATCTTCCTGCACAGGGCTCTTCCCTTTTGCCTTGGCAGCAGCTTCTGCTTCGGCTGTGGGTCTCTGAATTTGTGGAGCGAAAAGACGTCCGCTTCGAGTGAAGCCTCCGCCTCCGCCCACATTGTCTACTTGTAGTGCAGGGGTTGATGATTCAAAAGTGATTCTTTGTCCTTCACAGTACAAGTCAGAGCCGTAATGCCAGGGGATGGCATTACTGCTTTCATAAGGTACGGGTCCAGGCACCGTGACGGTGACTGGACTGACTGCAGCTGTTGAAGGAACTGTGATAGTCTGTGGATCATAATAAATCGTCACTGGTGCCCTGATGGGAGCAGCACTTTCTGAGTTGTAGGCGGAGTTGTTTTCAGGATCGTAGAATATGGTGACAGTTGAGACATCTTGATGATTTGTTGCTGGTGTTGTAGGAGACATTGTCGGGAGTGTGGATGTTGTTGTTGTAGGAGCTTCATAATGGAGTGGTGCCGGAGTTGTAGAAGGAACATTCATTGATATCTGATCAGTTGAAATGACAGATGAAGTACTCGTTGATGAAACCGAAGAATTGTCAGGAACAATAGTTGTTGCAGTTGTAGGAGGTTCTGAAGTCGTTGCTGATGAGATTGATGGATTTGTTGGAAATGATGTGGTGATCTGAAGCTGGCCACTCTGAATTAGGCCATCTATGCCATTCCTCAAATTGTCTCACCCATTTACCGAGATATTGCAGTAAGCACAACCCAACTCACACCCCGGGAACATTTGACATTCCAGGAGTTGAGCCTTGATTTCTACCAACGGTGTCCGGATCTGACCCACACTGGTTATTAAATAAGACGGTTTGTCTTCTTCAATAACGTTAATTCTAGGACCACCGTGGTTCGGCATCGGGTTCTTATTGACATTGGGTGGTGGTGCGAAATTCAGAGCTTTTGAGTCTACCAGGTCTTGTACCTTCATATGCAGGGCTCTGCACTTTTCTGTACTGTGGCCAGGTGCGTTTGAATGAAAAGCACACCTAGCATTGGAGTCATAGTTCCTGGGTAGACTGTTGGGATCTGGAGGTGCCAGCGTCCTTAGCTCAACTAGGTTGAGTTTCAGGAGTTGTGGCAGCAAGGTAGCATACGGCATAGGGATCGGATCGATCACCCTGTTAGCTTGAGAAGGCCTCTGTTGAAATGGCCTTTGTTGACTGTTGTTATTGGTGTTGCTGTTGTTGTAATTCCTTGGAGGATACTGATTTTGCTGATGGTACTGAGGTTGCGGCTGATAGTTTTGCTGTGGAGGTTGATAGACGGGTTGAGGATGAGCTGGAGCAGGAATGGTGACTGCTGCTACAGACCTGTGGACATATTGGGGCCTGCCCCTGTTGGTGTGGATGGCATTGGTCTCGCCAGTTCTTCTCGGGCCTGCAAAAGGCTTTCTTGTACTACTGGATGAGCTGGCACCATTGTCGGAAATCTTGCCCATTTTTAACAGACTCTCAATTCTCTCCCCAGCTATGACAACATCTGCAAAGCTAGTGGAAGAGAAAGCGGCCAGCCTGTCAATATATGTCCCCTGAAGGGTGTTCATAAACATGTCTGCCATTTCCCTTTCGGACATAGGTGGCTGAACAGCAGCAGCCAATTGCCTCCATCTCTGGGCATATTCTCGAAAACTTTCCCTTGAAGACTGTGACATTCCCATTAGGAGGGTCCTGTTGGGTGCCATGTCTAAGTTGTACTGATACTGTCTGATAAAGGCTTCTGCCAAATCCTTCCAGCACCTGATAGTTTCCCTTGTTAGGTGAGAGTACCATTCTCTTGAGGCTCCAGTCAAGCTGTCTTCGAAATAGAACATCCAGAGCTTCTCATCCATAGTATAAGCCTTCAGCCTCCCCAGAAATGATTGTAAATGGGTCCGGGGGCATGAAGTCCCGTTGTATTTTTCAAAACAAGGAGGCTTGAACTTATGGGGAATCCTGACCCCGTCTACCAAGCCCATGTCCATGACGTCGAAACCCAAAGAGTTTTGAGACTCTAAGGACCTTAACTTCTCAGCTATCTCATCCAGCCTCCTATCATAGGCTTCTTCCCCAGCACCCATTACTGTGAATTGATCCTCCTGGGGGGCTTCTTGAAGTACCCTGGCTGCAGTGGCAGTCCCTTGAACATTTGCAGGAATATTGACCTCTGGATGAAGGTGGGGGCCAAATACAGGGGGGTTAACATGAGGTTGAACCCTTTCGTTGTTGCTGGTGCCAGCAGTCCCTATATGTGGATCCTCTTGATTTTGCCTTTCCACCATGGCCCTCAGTCTTTCCTGGCTCTGAGCCATGTTGTTCATCACTTCCATGAACTGCGTCATCTGCGTTCTCATTTCCAATCTTTCGTTTGCCATTTGATTTCTAACCTCTGCAAGGTCCTGCTGTACCTGATCCATTTGAATTCCCGGAAGGTTGTTTCGGGTTGGATAACGGTGCGGACGGTTGAGGGGAAATACCCGGCGCCTAGCAATAGTTCCTGAGATTCACAACAGAGTTAGCAACAATAAAACAAAAACCTACAAAACAAACAAAGGGTTAGCATGCAATGCAGTTATGCTTATTTGTTCTCAAGGTATCCGGTTTGGCATTCAGTTTTGACCCTTCCAGACCCTTGAAGATGCAGTTGATGTTGCTTTCGAAGTGAAACTTGGATGGAACAAACTAATACATATATTACAAAAGCAAAATGGTACATAGTTTGTTTACAAATACAAGCCCTCTGAGGGGTCAAAATACATTACAGGAAAATAAAAGTACATGGAATGAAAGCAACAACAAACAAATGGTCAAACACCAAGCCCAAACTCATCCTCACGAACTTCCTTGAGAAGTGCTTCGGTCACAGGATCAGCCGGACGCTCCGTGAGATTCCTGATGAGGAGATTCCGGGTCGTAACAGCTGCTGTTAGCTTCTTGTGCTGAGTTTGTTCTTTGGACCTCTTCACCCCTGCTTTGATCTTCAGCTCTGATATCTCCCTCTGGGCTGCTGCCAGGGCTTCTTGCTGTTCTTTTGCACTAGCTTCCAGTTGCTCCATCTTGTCTTGAACTCTCTTGTCCTCTAGAGTACGAGCCTCGGTGATTCTGACCCACCGGGCTTGACTCTCCTTTAAATACAAGTCTGTCCTTGCTCTCTGGAACTGGGCTTCCTTGCAAGCATTCTTCAGAATTTGTTCTCCAGCCTTAGACTTTTTGATATAATCCCCAGACTTCTCAATCTTAGTCAGATGCTCTACTCTCATCTTCTCCAACCTCTCAATCTCCCTCATACCCTCACTCCTCTCCCGGAGGGTCTTCTGCAAGGCCTGGGTTAGCTTCTCATTCCTTTCCTTCAAGCTCTCAAACTCTTCCAAACTGATAGTGGCAGGGGGTGGTGCTGAAGATGACTCAGGCATGTCTTCTATGGTAAAGGGCATCCCAGAGAATTGGGCCCTGGCACGGGACCACTCATAATATTGTGCTGATGCCACATTATTGCACTTCCCCAGAATGGTCACTCCCTTGGTTTGAACATTATCCCAGGCCCAAGCAGCCTGCCTAACAACAGTCAAATTAATCTTGTTCTCACAATAAAGAGTCTCAACCAAGTCCTGTGCCTTAGGAGTGTGGACCAGTGCATAGCCCAGTTGTCGTCTAAACAGCAGAGGGTTGTAATTGATACTACCCTTAACTCCTATCAAAGGCACATTGGGAAAATGCCCACAGCTGGTGATGATATCCCTGCCCTTGGTGCTTTGAGTGCACCATCTGATATCTGCTGAAGTTAGAGCAGTGAGTCTCTTAGCCCAGTTGCTCTGCTGATGAGGGTTCAGAAATGCATCTGTCCTGGGCAAATGCCTGAGAAGCCAAGTGTGGAACAATGGAGCACAACACCTCACTAATCTTCCCCTCTGCTTTTCATTCCTCTGATGCACTGAATAGTAGAGATCCCCCAATAAAGTGGGCACTGGGTTCTTCAGGATGAACAGATGGATTGCATTCTTGCTAATGAATCGAGGCTCGTCTGCAAACAATACAATTCCATATATGCTCAAAGCCAACAAGGCACAGACAGCCTTCCACTCTCCTAAAGAAGCTTTCAGGGTAGCTTGAGAGATCAAGAAATCCAGATGAAAACCAGGGATTCCAGCTTTAGAGGTCATATGCTGCTCAATCAAAACAGGTTCCAGATGCAAAGCTTTTGCTACTTCTCCATTAGCAGGAAAGACCATCTCAGGGTTGAAAGGGATTCCACCCCTGATAGGCATACCAACTAATGAAGAGTACTCTTCCAATAAGGGGCCCAACTGAAAGTCTTGAAAGGTGAAACATCTCAGTGGGGGATCATAGAACTGAATGCAAGTGTGAATGAGGCTCCTCTGTGATGGGTACAGATCCATAACCATGTCAAGTATATCTCCATAATGTTCCCTGAACAAAGGTATGTGATCTGGAGTGATCAGGGTCTGAATCCTCCTGATATCTGATAGCTCTGGCTGGAAGAAGTGATAGGTGATGTTGCTCTTTTTAGGAGCCATGATGCTGAAGACTGAGTAGAGACAGGTGCTGATGATAATGCTGAAGTAATGAGCCACTAATTAGCTGATGCTGGTGATAACTGAAGCAGATGCTGGTGAAGATAGGTCAGTACTGAAGATGGGGTCAAAACCAAAACCAAATGAAGATGGATACCCTGAAACAAATAAGCAAATGTCAATATGATGCAATGATTATGTATGCAAATGAAATGCAAGGGTCTGTGACTGAGCTGGATCTGATCAAAATGCTCTGATATAGGTCCAAGTATGTTCAAGAATTCCAGATGGAGGTCTACAAATCCAGTAACCAAGGTAGGGGGACTCAAATAAAGAGCCACATGTCCAGGGTTTTAGAATCACAAGAACTGTCCCAACATGGGGTATTCTTAATCAAGTCAAAGTAACAGGGTATTCTGAGGTCAAGGTACCTGCAATCCTGTAAACAGCCCAACCCCCTCACAGGTGGTGTTCTAGAACAAGGATCCTCAGACTCGGATCAGTTATGAGAAGTGTAAACACTTCTAACCCGGAGGTACAGTGTTTACAATAACCATAAAAGTTCCTCCTCTAATTCACCTCAGTTTCTGAAGGTCAATACTAAAGGTCATCCAGACTTAGCAGGCTTCCCAGATAGCCCTAGCATTGCAGGAAATCTGCAACACAGAGTTCTCAAGAAGAAACCCATATCTGAACCGTGTTTCATATTCCCGCACCAGACCGAAATGGAATGGGAAAGAATATGATTCACTCTAGCCTAGGTGTCACTCAGGTCCCAGGTATAGGACCTTAACTCTCAATGAATCACCCACCCACCAAAACAAAGACCAGATCCAGCCAGCAGCATGACAGTATGATATATACAAAAGCAATAAAGAAAGCAGTAAAACAACTGTACATAAAGCAAAAATAAATACAAAAATACAAACACAAATAAGCACATAACACCCCAGTAAACA
This sequence comes from Lathyrus aphaca, assembly GCA_963966055.1. Lineage (NCBI taxonomy): Eukaryota > Viridiplantae > Streptophyta > Magnoliopsida > Fabales > Fabaceae > Lathyrus > Lathyrus aphaca. The sequence continues at coordinate 173,361,398 of OZ014523.1, forward strand.
CAAATCAAACAAGCGCTAGGAGGAACCCACAAAAAGAACCAGAAGCCCTGGTTGCAATATAAGGATCCCCAGCAGAGTCGCCAAGCTGTCGCTCCCGATAAATGAAGCTAAGTCAGATAAAGGTACAGACGCGAACGGTCGGCGAGAGGGACAATGAGAACACACAGCCGTGAACTCACTGGAGAATGAATAGAGTCGCCAGCTAGGCATTTTTATCCCGAAGGAAAGGTAATGCTGCATAGACCTAGAAAAAGATGGATAAGACGGTTTGCGAACCAGAGAGACTGAGAAAGGGGGTTGGTTACAACCTGGGAAGGTATTAGCACCCAGATTGTCCGCCGTACTCGACGGGATCCACGCTTAAAAGATTTGTGTTTTAAGGGGGTAGTGTCAGTGCAATCTGTGTGTAAAATAGCTGAAAAAGGGATGTACAGGTGTCAGTGCAAAGTATATAAGTGATGTGAAGTGTATAAGAGAAGTGTCAGTGTAAGAACAGAGTGAAAAGCTCAAGATCATGAGGCTGAGAAAATAAGGCTGGAAAGAGGGGGAATATACAGAGACTTTTGTTCGATAACTGTTAAGTTATGCCTACGTATCCTCTCGTGCAATGAGGAAGTCAGAACACCGTAGTTCGACCCAAAGAGACTGAAAGGTGAATTGACTTATGAACTGCTTGCTTGTCTATGCTCAAGTGTATGACCTGTCTGGCTCAGGTGCAAACTGTCTTGCATTAAACGGAAGAAGCAAGTTCTCGTTTATGAGTGAGGATGATGAGAAAAGAATCCCGAAGGAGACGATTATTGTTTGTTTTTGGGTTTTCAGTCTTTTATTGCTTTTGAAAGTTTGTCATAAGTTAATGAGCTTAAGCCTAAACCAATGGATTAGTAAACTCATCACATCTTCCCTCTGATTAGGGGTAATGGGAATACCTTAAGTGTGAAGTCAGCTTCTCACACTTAATCACCTTTGATATAGAATCAAGATCATTAACCTACTTGTGATTATTTAGATGTTTTTGGTGTTTTTGTTTAGTGTTAAGTAATGAGGTTAAGCCATAATCAAGGATTAAACAGACTCATTACACCATCCTAATAGAAGGATAATAGATGAGGGTGTTTAAGCTGAGGAAAGCTCCTCAGCTTAATCCATGATTAGGGATTAAACTCATGACAAAACAAACCTTTATTAAGTGGATTTTATTTAATGGTATGATGATGAAGTGGATTTTATGATTTGTAAGACAACTTGAGGGGGACTTGTCCATTAACACTAGGGTTAGTCCTTCTTAACCAATTAAGGAAGAATTAGAACCCTAATGCAAGGCCCAAGTTACAAGTGTGATGTCTTGATGATTATTAGATGGATTGATTAAAGGAGTTAAACACATTAAGGGTTTAACACTTAGGATTAAATTTATACACTCCATCCTAAGATAAGGATGCAGGCATAAACTTAATCACAAAGCCTTAAAGCCTTTAGGGTTTAGTCCCTGATTATGAGATGAGAAGAGAAGACTCAAAAGAGACACAAAGGTAAAACTAAGAGGGGAGACTAATCAAAACCCTAATCATTGTCATGCTTGGTTGTTCCTAAGGTTTGTGAGGTTTTCAAGAGAAGTCTTCAATGGAACCACCAGGAAGCAGATGATAGGATCAAGAGAAGCAAAGTAACTTGCTTCATTCAAGAAGTCAAGTCACTTGAAGAAAGAAGGTGGGAAGAAGAAGAATGAGCAAGCTCAAACTCAAACACATATAAAAATGTAGCATGGATGCAAGAGAGATGAAAAGAAAAGTCATGAGAAGTGAAGGCAAATTCACTTCTCAGCATCACTTACCACCTGAAAAGTTAGTGAGAAAGATGCAATGCAATGAAGGATGAGATGAAATGACATGATGAGAAACAAAACCAGAAGCATACACATGATGCAAATGATGTTATGAGATGCTACAAACATGAGGCAGCACATGGAAATGGTCATACAAGTTCATGGATGCAAATGGTGCAAGTTAAGAAGCATGAACATACATGAAAAGTTATGAAGTGCACATGGCATACAACATGGCAAATACATGATGCAATGATCAAACATGCTTTCAATATGTCTTATGATGTCAAATGAAACAAATGGATGCTTGAAATGTCATGACAAGTCATGTTATGCAAGAGAATGCAAGAGGTATGCAAATGAAAGCCCAAATTAGGGTTTATGAACCAAACATCAAACAAAAAACCAAAAACAGAAGCAAACCCTAAGATAAAAAATTGAAAATGCCACTCAAAAGGCCCCTAATCTTATACTAAACCAATGTCCAAAGGGGAGGTCTCAACTCTTAACCAATCTCAAGTTATGATTTTTACAAGTTATTAGGGTTTTTAGGGTTCCTAAACAAAAGAAATGCCAAACAAATTGAAAATGAGGAATCAAATCATGGCCATTTAATCCTAGAAACTACATGCTAAACACAATGCAATGCAATAAGAATCAATGTCCAACTTTTCATAGATAGGCAGAAATGATTTTTTTGAACTTAGGATCAAAATAATGCACAAAAATGATTTTTATTCAATGAAAAATTCTCAAAATGCATCAAGATCAAAAAAGAAATTTGGTTTGAAGGTTGGACAATGTTTCTAAATGTCTTAGAACATTTCATGAATTTTTTGGTGATTTTTAAATACTTAAAAGTATTTTTAATAAATTAATTTCCATTAATCAATTAAAAATAATCTTTTAAATATTTAAAAATTCTTTTTTAATGATAAAAATAAAAACAAAAATATTTTTATGTCATAAAAATTATTAAAACCCATGAGAAAAAGTTTCATAATTTTTAGACATTTTTTACTATTTTAAATAAAATATGCAAGTTAAATGAAAAGAAATGAAATAAAAAAGAAAATAAATGGAAAGTAATCAGAATGGAGGGTTGAGATTGAGACTGGGTTTGAATGCGTTGACTGGCGCGTTATCCAAGGGTCCAGGTTGCTTCTGAGTTAATTAATTTAATTATAATCAATTAAATCTAATTAAGTGGATTAGGGCTAATTGGGAAGATCCAGGCCACACATGCGCGCGGGTAGTCAACGGGTCAAAGGCATCCTACGCTCAGAATTCAAATGGGAGTTAATGACTGTAATTAGGACAAATCACTTTCAGGTGACCGGAGAGAAGCTCCGGTCATCTTCTCCGGCACCCCAAAAACCTAAACTCCCTCCAAACGCATCTAAAATGAATTCTAAAAACACAGAAATGATTCCCACAAGCTCACGATTCAAAACCCCCACTCAAAATAAATTTATCACTCATGAAAAGGCTGAATCGAAGCAAACAAAAGCTAGGGCAGGAAAGTTTCAGGAAGCAATTAAATCCTCATTTCATCACCATTTTTGAAACTAAAAGCATATTCGTGATCAGGAAGACATATAGAACAAGTTTAGAACATAAAAAATGATTTCTGGAAAAATATTTCTTGAGCTACCTGAGATTTGAAGCTTTCACTTCAGCCACTTTCTGACCACTCCCTTTAGTGCAATCCACTCTATTTGGTCCCCAGATGATCCTTGAATGCTTAGGAAGAGTTTATGTTGGCTGGATGAGGAGTTTGACAAGCTTCTGCTCAAACTCAGTTGAACATGGCAATGGTGATTCAGGCTGTTTCTGGCAATGGTGAAGGGTTGCTTGTGGTCCAGAGGGTGAGTAGAGAAGGTTTGTGGAGTTGGTTTGAGTGTTTGTGAACTGTGGAGTGAGTTTCGAAAGAAACTGCAAGTTGGAGTGAAAATGGTGAAATGGTGTTATGGCTTGTTTCAGGCTTGGTTCTTTGCTGGTTTCTACTCAATGGAACATGGTAAGGTGATTGGTGAAAATGGTTTGGATGTTTGAAGTTTGTGGAGGCAGATTCGAAGAGTTTTGCCAAGTGAGGTGTTTTTTGAGTATGCGATCTTGTGTGTTGTTTCAGCCTTGCTTCTTGAGTGTTATGGCCAGCATTTTTTTTGCATAAAGAACTCCCATTGGTCAGGTGATGTGACCTGGCCTGCTGTGATTGGGATGTCCACTTTTGCAAAATGTCAACTTGTTTGTAAGAGAGGCATGGGCTTGGTTCTAGCTTGGTACAAGGGCTAGGGCTGGCGCAGCATGGTGTGGTGAGAGACTATGGCTGGTTCAAAGGCCAATGCAGCAAGTGGTGAGAAGCATAATGATGGTTTTGCAAGTTGGCACACTTTTGAAACTTCATGGAAAAGTCTTGTTACACAAACCATAACCATGTGAAACCTTGGTCCAATTCTGATTTTTAAGGCTCATAGGATGTTTGTGTAATGGTTTGAAGTGAATTAGAAGTTACAAATGGCATTGGTTCATGATTTTGCAAAACTCACATTTGAAGCATGCCTTGAAAATTAATGATTTTAGCCAACTTTGTCACACCATAACTTTTGATCCAAGAAGAATTTGATCATGTTCTTGTACTTTTTGAAAAGGGAAAAAAGTGTTCTACAACTTTCATGACCAAAGTTTTTCCATTTGAAGCATTTTTGGATCAAGAATCAAGGCTTAAAAAAAATGACCTAAAATGGAGCATTCTTGAAAAGTCAACTATGCCCAAAAAGTCAACATTTGCAAAAACTCCAAATTCTTGATTTTTGTGGACTTAAACTTTCTTCCATGATCAAATAAAGATCATATACACTCAAAATAATGAAGATCACCCATTGGTTGGGTCATTGGGGGCCTCAGATGCCCTGATTTTGCACTGACTTGTCTGAAAAGTCAACTCTTGATCAGATGACTTCCCCATGGAATTTCTTCATGAAAATTGATATGCATACTCCCTATACCATATAGAGATCAAGGGAAACAAGAATGACCAAAAAAATTGGAGTTATGGCCTCTGAAACCAAAACCCTAATTTTGGGTCAACTGTGCAGTCAAACATGGCTCTGCATCCATACCAAACCCAGTTCTTGTGATTCTTTGGAATTTTTGAATTTGAGAGGATGTAATATGATATAAGAACACACATGGATCCCTTTGAAGTGGTTGATGGCCCTTGGAGTGGCTCAAGAAGCTTTTGGATTGCTCAGATCACAAACCCTAGATGCAGATGACTTAGAACCTATGCAGTGAATCAAAAATGGAATATGAGATGGTATGATTGTGTTTATGCATATGAGAAGATCACAAGCCATGGTGTGAATGGGTGAGGGAAAATTTGGGGTGTTTACAATGACTACCTACTCCTTAATAGTAGGGATAGTCTTACCAATTAAAGGATAAAGAACAAGAAAGACTTAAAACTTTAGGGTAGGTTCCTCTTATGTACTTGCTCACTTCATTCAAAACTTTTCAAACTTTCCACAATTTCAAACAAATTTTCAAAAACAAGTTTTTACGCATCCGTACATGGGTCATTATTAACTATTATGAAAAATTTTTCTATTCACACACTACACTTTCAAAAACAATTCAAAAGTGAGCTAAGTAACTAAGAGCCCATGGATAACCATGGATGTAAAGGGTGCTAACACCTTCCCTTTACATAACCTACCCCCCGGACCCAAAAATATCTCTTAAGGTCTTTCCTGTTCTTTTATGCCTTTCCTTTGGATAAAATAAAAGTCGGTGGCGACTCTTGCTATCCGCAACATAACTAAAAGTCAGTTCTCCCACCGTGTTACAATACGGAATAGAGAAAATGCCAACTAGTTTAATAACACACTCTTTTTTATAAAATAAAAATATCACTTTTAAAACGGCAAGACAGAATTAAAAAATAAAAAATAAAATTAACACATGAAGTTTAAGAAATCCTAAGAAATAAAACCAATATAAATTTAACTGAAGAAAAACAGTGATGGTGCGATGAAAAGATCTAAATAGGGACTCAGGGTCTCCTAGCCTCTATCATTGTCCAATCAAAAAGCAATATATACAAATATATAAAATAAGGAAAACTATAAGGGAGATATACATGAATCTGGTAGGCAACGTGATTTATGGTGGTGTGTAGAGTAAATCAAATGAACATTTGAGCTGAGCCCAAACCAGATGAATATTCTAGGTTTTTAATAATAAAAAATAAAAAAAATAAAAACATAAATGAGATATTTCAAATTTCAGAAAAAAGGAAAAAGGAACAAATGACTCAACCTCTTCTTTGAACAGCTTCCGTCTCTTCTCCCAAACAGCACCCCTCTCTCTCTCGATGCCGTTGTTCAGTCTCCGTCTCTCTCAATTCAAATTCGCGGCGTACTCAAGGTATGACTCGCGATTCACGCTCTCATCTACCGGCGGCGACGGTTTCTCGGTTCGATCTCCCTCTGTCTCGGCTTGGTTTCAACGATCTCTTCACAAACTGACTCGTGTTCTTACTGTCTCGCCTCTTGGTTCGATTTGAAAGTGCTTTTGCTTCAGCTCGCGGTGGAGTGTTGGTTCGGTGAGGAGGTGGCGGATGGAGATGTTCGGTGGGTTTGATGATGGTGATTTGAGGACGGTACGGAGTAGTGGTGGTTTTGTCGGATTTGGGTTGAGCTTTCGGATTCACAGTTGTGAACGGCGGATGGTAAGAGGTACTAGTTTCAAACTCTGTTTTCGTTTTGAACTTTCACAGCTTTTTCAGATTTCATTCACAATGAGGGCTGGGTTTTGGTTCAAGGTTTCTAGGGTTTTTCTTTCCGTGTGTTCCCCCTTCTGTGCCAATGATTGGCTTTTATAATGGAAAAATGAGGATCATACGTGTGATCCAAAAGGAATTTGTGTGAGGTTGTTATTTGTACGTGAGAGTTTTCTGAGTGAAGAATTCGTTAGCAATTGAGTGAGGGTGTACCCTGATTTTGTGGGATTTTTGCAGAGAGTGGATTTGTGTGGGGTCCGAATTTTGGTGAGTCACGATTTGGAATTTGTATGTAGTGAAAGGTTTCTAAAGTGTGTGGACCCCCCGATAAAAATGAATTGTTACTGACATGAAAACTGGTGATTCATTCAGTTTTACTGCCTGGTGGATCTTGACTTTGCCCTGCTTCAAAATTTTGATACTTTTCTTTTGTTGTTATAAATTTGTATGACTTGCTTGCCGAGAAAACAAAATCACTACTGCTGATGCCTACTAATACCACATTTTACTCTGTTTGTTGATGATTTCTTCTTGGTTAATTAACATGATCATCACTTGGCAGGTCATATTGGATCACATGGGAGCTTTAAGGATTGCCAAAATAGAATTGTGGATGCACTGATGACAGGGTATTTGGGATTTCTATCTTTAGTTTGGGGTTTAGGGCGATGGAAAGTGAAAGTTGTTCGGATCTTCTTCGCCTTCTTTTTAATAGCAGAACCTGACTTGACTGCCTTGGCAGCTTTCAAGGCTTGTGCCCTTGGATCAGCCTTCTTCTCACCTTTTGGAGGAGCCATTTGATGACAGAGGGGAAAGAAACTCTACCTGGTAAACGACCCTGCGCGACGCAGGCGGAGGATGAAGCTGAATCTTCATTATTGCTATTCTTTTGACTTTCCTGTGCCCTGACTTTTGCTGAACAAATTCTTATATTTATCTATTGACAGGCTTTTGCATTGGTTTGAATTTGAAGTGATGAGATTCCCTTGATCATGATTGTCCGCAAGTCGGTTTGTAGTGTTTCCACTGTGACTCATATTAACATCCTGCCATTTGTAGATGAACTAATATCAACCAATTCTTATTTTGCAGCCATGAGGTTCAAGTTGTACATGAGAGCAATGCACACCATGAAAGCTGATGAAGAATTCTTTAGCTTGACAAGCACATGAACAGAGATATTATAATGTTATTGAAGCTTGGTATGGATCATGAATCTATTTTCTCGCTGACTTTTGACCGTTTGCACTATTATACATACTGATCTTCCTTACCTTCTGAACTTTCCTTAACTTACATTCTGATTCACTTTCCTTGTATGTATTCAAATTTTTTTTGAATGGACTGTTTATGACACTGAATCTTGAATAACTGAACTATCCTTTGTTGCATTGTAACTCCTGGTACATTTTCTTTGTAGGTGCACATTCAGATCTTGGCTGGTCAACCAAAGGTGATAGGCTGCTAGTTCACTTCCTTCAACTCTTGTTTGTTCATGAGGAAACTTCACTTGCGGCATAAATGCACCTGGAATTGGCGCATTGATGGAGACTTAGGAGCTGGCATGGAAAAGATGAATCAAGCCATGGAGACTTGATTGCTATGAAGACTTGAGGAGGAACCTTGTGTGGCTGCTGTTATGATTAGAGTCGAAAACCTTTGTGTAAGGTTAACCATTATTGATGAATACTTGTGATGTGAACCTTGTTTGTTGTATTCTTCTTTGATTATCACAATTTTGTTTGCTCATGAATGTTGTTGTTTCATTCTGTTTTCAGGATTACATATGGCTCTGCTGTCTTGCAATTGGAGCTTGAAAGTGGTGAAGATGCTTGATGGCTATTTGGAGAGGGCTGAAAGTGGTGCAACGGGAGCGAATCAAGGGAACTCAGCATTGATGTGATGAAACAAGTGAATCACGAGGCAACGTGAAGACTTAGAAACGCAACTTGATGAATGCTTGGTAAGGAGCGAAAATTCTTGTGATTGAAGATTACCGACATGCTCCAGATCAATCAAATTAACACGGTCAACACATATGCCATATTATTACTTTTTACTATGCTCATGATTTTATTGATGTTGTCGGTAATGAATCATGGATGAGGTCTTCTTGGGGTAGTACTGATCTGTTTTTTTTGTTGTTGCAGCATGTTCTTGAACGCCAATGTGACTCAAAAATTGGCCTGGTGAAGGTTTACTTGAAATATCAAATGGCTGAGAACCCCGCATCTTGTACCAGAATTTGCAAATGATGTAACAGGTGGGGGCATTTGTAGGAATCCAGGAGGAATATGCTTTTGAGGACAGTTGAATTTCTTGGAACTTAAGGCCTAGATTAGAGTATGGCCTTATAAGAACATATGACCTTAAGTCTTGAGTTTCTTTTTAAAAAAACCATGTTGTAAATGCCTCTTTTTTTTACTGTAACCTGTTGTCATTCCTTATTGTGTAACATTGATCACTAGAGAATGAAACCTTTAATGCTTATTGAATAAGATTTGTATTAAAACTTCTAACCATGCCTTAAAGTTTACAACTTCTGCTTGTTTTTCAATTGGGAGTTGTATTATAAGTTCAGTGCAATACCCTTTCTTTTGTGTGAAACTTGGTTGAGTCCAGTTTGTACTTGCTCTTGATTTCCTTGTGACAACTCTTCGATCTCCATGCTTTTATGCCTTAGACCACGTTTGGTGCAGATTGTGCTGGTCAGCATGGTTTCCAATTATCACTTGTTCATTTTGGAGTGATACTTTGTAAAGCATATGCGCTTATTAATGATAGTACTTTTTAGAGAAAAAAAACATGTAACTCAAAATTATTCATATCAATGATAACTTCAAGTGAACATTCTTATTCTTGTATTTCGAGAACCTTAGGCATGGCGAAAATATCTTATGTCCATTGTCTTGGCGTCTCGGATGATATGTCACATACTTTTCTCCTTACTCATTCAACTAACTTCTAAACCCAACTAAAATGCATGATAGACTATGGCAATCTTCTTTGAACTTGAATAGTGCTACTAATTTGCATCCATAAGGTCAAACTCCCTCCATTTTTGATAATCCTATGATGAATGAACTTAGGTGCTAAATTAGCTCTTCATGGACCTAATGAAAATAACCTTTGCTTAAACTTGATAGTTACTTTGAACAACCTGAACTTAATTAATGGCACGAAGAAATGAAGCAACAAACACATATTCTTTGGATTTTATATAATGGTTAGTAATATAACAGTGAAAACACAAATGCAAATAAAATTATATGGGTAGGACAAATTTGGGGTATGACAGATGCCCCTATCGAATTGGCTTAGACCAAGTAAGATGAACTGGCTCACGTTCAAACTTTCAAGGTATAAGATAATTAGATACTAACAGACTCCAAATTTGTCTGATAAAAGAAAATGTGTGGTAAATATATGGTTAAACTTGGAAAATGAAGGTGATGCGAAACAAAAACAGGTTGATAGAAAATTAAATAATCGCTTACCACCACAAGGATGATAATCCGACCCCAACACTCGATGCTAGGTCGATGTTGAGTAACAGAAAATTAAATAATCGCTTACCACCGCAAGGATGATAATGTGACCCCGGCACTCGAACTAGGTCGATACTGAGTAACAGAAAATTAAATAATCGCTTACCACCGCAAGGATGATAATGCGACCCCAACACTCGAAGTAGGTCGATATGGATGCTGAGTAACAGAAAAATAAATAATCGTTTACCACCGCAAGGATGATAATCCGACCCCAACACTCGAACTAGGTCGATATGGATGCTGAGTAACAGAAAAATAAATAATCGCTTACCACCGCAAGGATGATAATGCAACCCCAGCACTCGAACTAGGTCGATATGGATGCTGAGTAACAGAAAAATAAATAATCGCTTACCACCGCAAGGATGATAATGCGACCCCAGCACTCGAACTAGGTCGATATGGATGCTGAGTAACAGAAAAATAAATAATCGCTTACCACCGCAAGGATGATAATGCGACCCCAGCACTCGAACTAGGTCGATATAGATGCTGAGTAACAGAAAAATAAATAATCGCTTACCACCGCAAGGATGATAATGCGACCCTAGCACTCGAACTAGGTCGATATGGATGTTGAGTTATGAAAAATAAATAATCGCTTACCACCGCAAGGATGATAATGCGACCCCAGCACTCGAACTAAGTCGATACTGAGTAACAGAAAGTTTAGATAAACTGGAAGACAAATGTCCAACGAGGACGTCCACTGAATAGCACCCAGGAAAATCTTTGAATTTTCGATCGACCTTGGATCCTGACTTCTGCTGGGGAATGGTCTGGAATTTGGGTTGATCCTGGATCCTGAGTTATGCGACTATGCTTGATTGTTTTGAAATGGTATTCCATAATCATGGAGATACGATGCAAATGTTTATGCACTGAGATATGAGTTAAAAATGTTGGGGAAAATAAAAGGCTGATCTATTTAGGTATGCAAATGATGCATATGATGTAAATGATTGAAATAAATGATGCTTATGCTATTGATGATGCATAATGATGCATATGAGTAATTGAAAGGTGCCAGCTTGGTGGACTTTTGGTTTGGTAGTTGCCAATAATGATTGGACTTTGGGTGGGTGGAGGGACTGATTCCCTGACACTCGATCTTCGACAATGTATGATCAAAAGATGGATCTGAAAGCTCAAAGCTTGGTTATCTGCTGATGAGCGAAGCGACTTAATTGACACATGAAGACTGACTTCGCTTTGAATGGTTGCCAACGTCTAGCAAGATCTGCTTGTTCAGCTGGGGAGAAAAGATAGGAAGATCTGCTCCCTGTATGTAGAGTATATGAAATAAATCTAACGGGGAACCTTTGACAATGACCATGACATGATCTGCCCCAGTATCTGGATTTGGTAGACATCTGCCCCTGATTGAGCTATTGGAAGATAATTTGCCCCTGATTGGGCTGTTGGAAGATGATTTGTCCCTGATTGGATTGCTGAAGTAGTCTTGACTCAAACTGGCATCAGTGAAGTTCAAGTTTCTCTTTGATTGCCCCTTGTTGGGATTGTACTGATGTCAAGCACTAAATTGCAATTAAATTGTTCATACATAAGTGGTAGTGTTAATGTAAAGTTCATGTGAGTTTTGAAAAAGTCAATTTATTTGAATGCTGTGAAAGTGTGACGAATGGACCGTTAGTCCAAACGAGGTGCTGATTTAGAAAGTTCGTGAAAGATGAAGCAAAAATAATGGGCGATGAAGATTAGCAAATATATAGGAGTCAATTTACGCAACCTTGTTGGTAATATGCTTTCAGAATAAACCATGCCTCAATTAGGTCTTTTGAGGGTTGTAATGTGGTCTGGTTAATGGTTTTGAGAAACAAAGGATATAAGGCTCAAAGTTTGATTTGTCCCCACCCCTTCTTCGTGATATTCTCCAGTCCTACGTTCAGTTAACTCTACATACGCATTTGTTTTGACTTTGTAAGAGTGAAGATGAAGCTTCAAAGTTTGCTTGAAAGTGGCAGTCATCTTTTTGCTGGTGACCATTTGATTCTTGATTTGGTGGTCACTGATATTTGTTTTGTTTTTGCTGAGGATTTGGGTTCCTCTTTTGATTTTTTCGACTAAGTCTCCCTTTGGGTTCTCAACTCAGTGGCTTTTCTTTTTCTATTTTTTTTTGTATTTTGTTGAATACTGTGACTGCCAAGTCATTTGTTGATGGTCCTCTGACGGGATGTCTCATCTTGCGATTCGAAGGTGTAGTTAGTTTAACTGAAAAACTACCCTGCCTCGGGTTAAATGTAAGGCTTGTATCCGAAAGAAACTCCTACTTCTAGGCTCGAAGTGGTTGACTAGGGATTAACTCCTTATATCTCCAGTGTTTGGGGATTTGAAAGAAATTCCTGTACATCATTGACGAGGTTTTTATTCGAAAGCATACCGCAACAGTTATGGGTATTTAGTTTTCATCATCCTCCCTCAAATATTTGCTAAAGTGAAGTGAGGGAAATATTTTCGTGATTTTTGTGATAAATGATAAATAATGAGCGAATGCGAATAAACTAATTCAAAACATGCATAAACATAACATTAACATAACCAAGAACACACGATAACAATGTTCAGAGCAAATAGTACTTAAACAAACATTACAAAACAACAGGAATGCGGAAATAAATAAATGGCACTGGCTGCCTTGATTTGAGGAATGAACTTCTCTTGATTGAATGCTTCAAAGTTGGAGACTACTCAGTTTGGTCTATAACAACCCCTTTAGATGTCTTCACTTGTTGGCACCGTGTGGCGGCATTGGATCGTTCTGGACATTTGGATTTCTCAGAGTGAAGGTGAGATCCTTAGAGTCAATTAAATCTTGGACTTTGTGCTTGAATAACCTGCAGTTGTCAATTGTGTGACCTGGAGCACCCTTGTGATACTCACAGCGAGCATTGACATCATAATCTCGAGCGTTACCAGTTTGAGGTGGCATGTCCTTCAACACAAGAGTTCCTTTTGCCATCAGTCCGTTAAAGATTTCTCCATATGACATAGGCAAGGGATCAAAGGTTCTTTCAGGCCTTCTTTGCTGATATGGTAGACGCTGTTGAGGAGCGCGCTGTTGCTGTTGACCAGGCCGTGGTGGATAAGCCGGTTGCTGGTATGGATTGGGCGCATACTGCGCGGCTGCAACCATAGGAGGTGGGCGTGGTTGATGAGCCATCTGAGGCGGCAATAGAGCTTGAAAGGCCTGTTGATAAGGCATTGGAGGAGCTGGCTGATATGGCATAGGAGCATATTGTGTAGCAGCAACATAGGGATACTGATAATAGGGAACTGGTGCAGGTGCACTCTGTTGAAAATTCCCACTTGCAGCGGAAATGGCATTTGTTTCACCCTTTTTGTGCCCATTAAAAGGTTTCTTGGCATTATTTTGGATGCTAGAACCTCCTTGGATCTTTCCACTTTTCAAGCCTTCCTCGATTCTTTCTCCGACCATCACCATGTCTGAAAATCCAGAAGATACGCTGCTGATCAGCTTCTCGTAATATTGTCCCTGTAGGGTACCCATGAAAATATCGATCAATTCACGGTCAACCAATGGAGGATGCACTCTGGCAGCTAGCTCTCTCCAGCGTTGGGCGTACTCCTTAAAGGATTCGCTTTCCTTTTGAGACATACTCTGAAGTTGAGTACGGTTAGGAGCTAAGTCAGTGTTGTACTTGTACTGCTTTTTGAATGCATCGGATAGATCAAACCAAGTACGAACATTGTTGCACTCAAGCTGCATGTACCATTCTAAAGATGCTCCAGACAGGCTGTCTTGGAAGCAATGGATCATAAGCTTATCATCTTTGGCATGAGCGGCCATTTTTCTGCAGTACATCCTCAAATGAAGCTCAGGACAGCTGAGACCTTTGTATTTCTCGAATTCTGGAAGTTTGAATTTAGCAGGGATCACAACATCTGGAACTAAGCACATGTCTGAGGCACTCAGAGAAGTTGAGTTGTGTCCTTCCATGATTCAGAGTTTTTCAGCTAACTCGCGACACATCTTCATGGCTTCAGACTCTTGACCAACATGAGGATTGGTGATTGGAACAGCAGTATGCATCTCATACTCAACTTGATGATTCTCTTCAGTTTGAGGAAACTGGACTTGAGTTGGAACAGGTTGAGCTTGAGGAATAACACCAAAGGTGACACCAGAAGAAGGTATTGGTTGGGAAGTGACCTCTTCAACAACAGGAGTGAAACCTGGAGGTAAACCGTAGACCAAAGGATTTGGAACGGGAACTGAAGGCATTGCTCGTGAGGTAGATCCTTGCACTTGAGAATTGTTCATTGCTGCAGCAGCTTCGCGACGTTCTTCCATTCTTGCTAAAGCTTGCAAAGTCTCATAAATCTGGTCAATCTTGCCTTTGACCGAGTCAATCTCTTCCCTCATGGCAGCTCGTTCTTCTTGAATTACGTCCATCAGTCTTCTAGTGTTGGCTCGAGTCAGATACGGTCGTCTAGCTCGATACGGGCGTCGGGAAACCAGCTTGATTTACTGAAGATGGAGGAACATGAAATGAGTTCTCTAATTTCGGAACGAAATGCAATATGAACAAATAATGCAAATGAGATGATATGCAATGTCAGAATCCAGGATCATAAGATCAGGGTCTCACGAGTCCAAGGTACAGATGGAGGATACTCAGATCAGGAACTCACTCGGTAGACTCTAAGGTTTTAGGGATCCCAAAGTTATCAATTCATATGGCTGTTCATCACACGCGCCATAAGCATGACGGTTGATTGACTTCGCCATATGAATCTATTTTGGGTGAGATCTTCGTATCGACAACCCACGAGAGAAAATTTTCTCGGGAGTCTGTCGCTCCCGATAAATGGGACCGGCCCAGATAAAGGTACAGACGCGAACGGTCGGCGAAAGAGAACAATGAGGACACACAGCAGTGAACTCACTGGAAATGAATAGAGTCTCCAGCTAGGCATTTTTATCCCGGAGGAAAGGCAATGCTGCATAGACCTAGAAAAAGGATGGATAAGACGGTTGCGAACCAGAGAGACTGAGAAAGGGGGTTGGTTACAACCTGGGAAGGTATTAGCACCCAGATTGTCCGCCGTACTCGACGGGATCCACGCTTAAAAGATTTGTGTTTTAAAGGGGTAGTGTCAGTGCAATCTGTGTATAAAGATAGCTGGAAAGAAGATGTACAGGTGTCAGTGTAAAAGAAATGTGTAGTGTATAAATGATGGGTCAGTGTAAGGACAGGAATAAGATGCTCAAGATCATGAGGCTAAAAGAATGAGGCTAGAAAGAGGGGGAATATACAGAGACTTTTGTTCGATAACTGTTAAGTTATGCCTACGTATCCTCTCGTGCAATGAGGAAGTCAGAACACCGTAGTTCGACCCAAAGAGACTGAAAGGTGAATTGACTTGTGAACTGCTTACTTGTCTATGATCTGTCTGGCACAGATGCAAACTGTCTTGCATTAGACGGAAGAAGCAAGTTCTCGTTTGTGAGTGAAGGAGATGAGAAAAGGATTCCGAAGGAGACGATTATTGTTTGTTTTTGTTTAGTGTTAAGTAATGAGATTAAGCCATAGTCAAGGATTAAACAGACCCATTACACCATCCTAATAGAAGGATAATAGATGAGAATGTTTAAGCTGAGGAAAGCTCCTCAACTTAATCCATGATTAGGGATTAAACTCATGACAAAACAAGCCTTTGATTAAGTGGATTTTAGATTAATGGTAAGATGATGAAATGATTTTTAGGGTTTGTAAGACAACTTGAGGGGGACTTGTCCATTAACACTAGGGTTAGTCCTTCTTAACCAGTTAAGGAAGAATTAGAACCCTAATGCAAGGCCCAAGTTACAAGCTTGGTGTCTTGATGATTATTAAGTGGATTGATTAAGGGATTTAAACACATTAAGGGTTTAACACTTAGAATTAAAGTTATACACTCCATCCTAAGAGAAGGATGCAGGCATAAGCTTAATCACAAAGCCTTAAAGCCTTTAAGGTTTAGTCCCTAATTATGAGATGAGAAGAGAAGACTCAAAGAGACACAAAGGTGAAACTAAGAGGGGAGACTAATCAAAACCCTAATCATTGTCATGCTTGGTTGATCCTAAGGTTTGTGAGGTTTTCAAGAGAAGTCTTCAATGGAACCACCAGGAAGCAGATGAAAGGATCAAGAGAAGCAAAGTAACTTGCTTCATTCAAGAAGTCAAGTCACTTGAAGAAAGAAAGTGGGAGGAACAAGAATGAGCAAGCTCAATCTCAAACACATATAAAATGCAGCAATGGATGCAAGAGAGATGAAAAGAAAAGTCATGAGAAGTGAAGGCAAATTCACTTCTCAGCATCACTTACCACCTGAAAAGTTAGTGAGAAAGATGCAATGCAATGCAAGATGAGATGAAATGACATGATGAGAAACAAAACCAGAAGCATACACATGATGCAAATGATGTTATGATATGCTACAAACATGAGGCAGCACATGGAAATGGTCATACAAGTTCATGGATGCAAATGATGCAAGTTAAGAAGCATGAACATACATGAAAAGTTATGAAGTGCACATGGAATACAACATGGCAAATACATGATGCAATGATCAAAAATGCTTTCAATATGTCTTATGATGTCAAATGAAACAAATAGATGCTTGAAATGTCATGACAAGTCATGTTATGCAAAAGAATGCAAGAGGTATGCAAATGAAAGCCCAAATTAGGGTTCATGAACCAAACATCAAACAAAAACCAAAAACAGAAGCAAACCCTAAGATAAAAAATGGAAAATTCCACACAAAGGACCCCTAATCCTATACTAAACCAATGCCCAAAGGAGAGGTCTCAACTCTTAACCAATCTCAAGTTATGATTTTTACAAGTTATTAGGGTTTTTAGGGTTCCTAAACAAAAGAAATGCCAAACAAATTGAAAATGAGTAATCAAATCATGGCCATTTAATCCTAGAAACTACATGCTAAACACAATGCAATGCAAGAAGAATCAATGTCCAACTCTTCATAGATAGGCAGAAATGATTTTTTGAACTTAGGATCAAAATAATGCACAAAAAGGATTTTAATTCAAAAGAAAATTCTCAAAAAGCATCAAGATCAAAAAAGAAATTTGGTTTGAAGGTTGGACAATGTTTCTAAATGTCTTAGAACATTTCATGAATTTTTTGGTGATTTTTAAATACTTAAAAGTATTTTTAATAAATTAAATTCCATTAATCAATTAAAAATAATCTTTTAAATATTTAAAAATACTTTTTTAATGATAAAAATAAAAATAAAAATATTTTTGGGTCTTAAAAATTATTAAAACTCTTAAGAAAAAGCTTCATAATTTTTAGACAAATTTTACTATTTTTAATAAATTATGCAAAACAAAACAAAATAAATGAATTAAAAAATGAAATAAAGAGGAAGTATGCGCAATGGAGGGCCAGGATGCATTCTGGGTTTGAATTGGGTTGACTGCGCGCGCAGATCAAAGGCCCACATTCAAACTGACTTAAACTCAATTAATTAAATTAAACCTAATTAAACTAATGACAAGATCTGAGCCATTGGATGCGCGCGGGAAGAGACTCAGTCAACACATCCAACGCCTGAAATTCAAACTGGAAGCCCTAACCCTAATTATGAATTAATGACTTTCAGGCTGCCGGAGAAGACTTCCGGTCGTCTTCTCCGGCCAGCACCCTCCCTGAAAATTGCTAACTTTCACCCTAGCTCACTAAAACCTAATTTTCTTGCCCAGAAATCATCCCCACACATCATAGAACAAGAATCAACAGCCAAAACAAATTTATTTCACATAACAAAGCTGAATCGAAGCAAAAGGGGTTTAGGTCAAAAAAAATTCAGGAACATCATACATGCTCAAAACTCAATGATTTTTGAAACCAAACATATCATCATGACCAGTGGAACATAGAGAACCATTCAAGCACTTAAAAATGAGTTCCTGGAAAAAAAGTTCATGAAGCTCACCTGAACTGGAGCTTTGATCTCTGGCACCTTCTGGCTAGTTCTTTGGCTCAAACAGGTCCCAATGATCCCCCTTTGAAGCTTTGGATGCTTGGTTGGAGTTTAAACAGCCTCCTGAGTGAGTTTGCAGAAGCTCTGACCAAGGGAGTGTGAAAATCGTATTTGAGTTATGGAGGGCTTCAGGCCAAAGTAGTGGGTGGTTTCTGGTCAGTGAAGCAAGGTGAGTTGATGTGTGGAATTTGTTTGAGTGTTTATGGCTTGTAGGAGCGGATTCGAAAGCTTTTGCTTTATGGAGTGAAAATGGTGAAATGGAGTTATGGCTTGCTTCAGGCCTGGTTCTCTGTTGGTTTAGGCTTAGTGGAACATGGTGAGATGATTGGTGAAAATGGTTTGGATGTTTGAAGTTTGTGGAGGCAGATTCGAAGGGTTTTGCACAAGGGAGTGTTTTTGTGTATATGGTGTTGTGTAGAGTTTCAGCATGGCTTCTCCTTATGTTTGGCTTGCCAAAGGATAAAATAATCAATTCCAAGTGGCCAGAGGATGTGACATGGCCTGTGGTGATTGGGATGTTTGCTTTTGCCAAAAGTCAACTTTTTGTGTAAGGAAAGCATGGCTTGGTTCTAGGCTAGTACAAGGCATGGGCTGGCGCAGCAAGGGTGAGGGGAAGGGCTAGCAAAGCTCAGCATCCAATGTGGCAAGTGGTAGGGAGAGTGATCATGAGTTTTGCAAGTTGTTGCCCTTTGGTTCACATGTGACTTTCTCATTCCATAAGCCATGAAACATGAGGATTTTTGATTCAATTCTGACTTTTAGGTCACATAGAATGTTTGTGTCATGGTTTGATGTGAATTAGAAGTTACAAATGGCATTGGTTCATGGTTTTGCAAAATTCTCATTTGGTGCACATCTTGAAAATCAATGATTTTTGCCAACTTTGTCACACCATAACTTTTGATCCAAGAAGAATTTGATCATGTTCTTGTACTTTTTGAAAAGGGAAAGATGTAATCTACAACTTTCATGACCAAAGTTTTTCCATTTGAAGCATTTTTGGATCAAGAATCAAGGCTTGAAAAATGACCTAAAATGAAGCATTCTTGAAAAGTCAACTATGCCCAAAAAGTCAACACTTGCAAAAAAACTCCAAATTCTTGATTTTTGTGAACTTCAACCTTCTTCCATGATCAAATAAAGATCATATACACTCAAAATGATGAAGATCACCCATTGGTTGGGTCATTGGGGGACTCAGATGCCCTGATTTTGCACTGACTTGTCTGAAAAGTCAACCCTTGATCAGATGACTTCCCCATGGAATTTCTTCATGAAAATTGATATGCATACTCCCTATACCATATAGAGACCAATGGAAACAAGAATGACCAAAAAATTTGGAGTTATGGCCTCTGAAACCAAAACCCTAATTTTAGGTCATCTGTACAGTCAAACCTGGCTCTGCTTCCACACAAATCCCAGTTCTTGTGATTCTTTGACATTCTTGACTTGGAGGGGATGTAATATGATATAAGAACACACATGGACCCCTTTGAAGTGATTGTTGGCCTTTGGAGTGGCTCAAGAAGCTCTTGGATTGCTCAGATCACAAACCCTAGATGCAGATGACTTAGAAACTATGCAGTGAATCAAAACTGTGATATGAGATGATATGATTGTGTTTATGCATATGAAATGATCACAAGCCATGGTGAAATGGGTGAGGGCAAATTTGGGGTGTTTACAGCTGCCCCTATTCAAACATGAGTTAGCTGTGCAGGATGTAAGCAACGGCTTTAACAGGCAAACAAGATAACTTGTGGTTGAATACCAAAGACAGTCCAAAATTTGCACTCACAGAATGAAGAAGAAAATGGATATAGATTGTAAAAGAAAATAAAGTTATTATAAAGTGTGGGCGACGGAGGACGACCGTCGAGCAGAGGACGAATGATGGGTAAAGAGCAATGACGGGGACGGCCGACATGCTGGGAAAAGTGCTGAAAATAAAGCGATGACGGGGACGGCCGGCATGCTGGGGATAAAAGGTAAAGCTAAGACGGGGACGGCCGACTAGCTGGGAAAAGTAAGAAATTATGATGGGGACGGCCATCAAGATAAAGCTGTAAAAATCTCTGAAGATTGATGAAACATGACGGGGACGGCCATCAAGTTCATAAAACAAAGTAACCGACGATGGGGACGGCCATCGGGCTAAAAGGGAAGGAAAAGGGACCGCGACGGGGACGGCCATCGGGTTAAAGAATAAATGAAATAAACAGATGATGGGGTACGGCCATCAAAGGTGAAGGACGATCACCTAGCAGGGTACGGCTGCTCTGTTGGGGATAAAAGAAATATGATGGGGACGGCCATCGAAGGTGGAGGACGACCACCTGGCAGGGTACGGCTGCCAAAAATATCAACGATGGGGACGGCCATCGGATAAAAGGTCAACGATGGGGACGGCCATCGGACGAGCATGATGGAGGACGACCATCAAGAGGTGGAGGACGACCACCTAGCAGGGGACGGCTGCTCTCAAGGTTTATCATGACATAGGACGAATGCCAGACAACCAAAATCAACAATGGGGACGGCCATTGGATAAAAATGATGAAGGACGATCATCAAGGGTGGAGGACGACCACCTAGCAGGGGACGGCTGCTAAATCAACGATGGGGACGGACATCGGACGAGCATGACGGAGGACGACCATCAAGAGGTGGAGGACGACCACCTAGCAGGGTACGGCTGCTCTCGAGTGTCAGATAAAAAGAAAATGCTTACTTGGCGATCTACTGGGGATATAGTGAACATGGACGAGTGTTCACAACCAAGAAAGGAAAGTATAAGTGCTTAGATGTTATGTATAGATTAAAGATGCGGACGAGCATCCCTAAGATTATGATACGGACGAGTATCATGTAGAAACAAATACTGACACGCGTTCAGAGATGGTGATACGGACGGGTATCAACTGGTTAACAAGGAACACGGACGAGCGTTGAATCTGAGAGATTCTTCTGGGGAATAGTAGATACAGGCGAGTATCTATATTCAAGAAGAACAGAAGTATTTGACACAGTGTATGGATTAAAGATGCGGACGAACATCCTTAAGACTATGATACGGACGAGTATCATGTAGAAACAAACACTGGACGCATATTCTGAGATGATGGTACGGACGAGTACCAACTAGTTAACAAAGAACATGAACCAAAGTCGAATCTGTGGGGATGTAACTGGTATATACAAGATACAGACGAGTATCTGTATAAGTATGAGTAGTATGAGTAGTATTGTATAAATGAGTGTTTATCTGCTGGGGAGGGTGACACGGACGAGTGTCAAAGTATAATAATATTAACAAGTACATGGGTTGTAAAAGTATAAGCGACTGCGCTGGGGAAATGACACGGACGGGTGTCAGGAAAGTGTATATAGGTATATGTGAGTGCAAAGAGGACGTCTTTGGCTTTCTGCTGGGGTATGACACGGACGGGTGTCAGGAAGTATCTGTAATACGGGTGATATTGTTGTAAAGAGTGTTCAGGCGGCTTTACTGGGGAAAGATGGCACGGACGGGTGCCAAAAGGAGTATATACCGGTGTTTGTGATTTGTGAGGCAACTGCTTTTGCTGGGGACTTTGGGGGATTTTTTTTTGTGTTCGTTGATGGACTGTCATTATTCACAAGTGTTGGTTCATAACATGACTTATGATTATGCTATGAGTTGGATTTTTTTGCCGTAATGCTCCGTGTTAAAACGGAATGCTACGCTTTGTGGGTGAATATGATGTGAATGTTATGATTGTGCAAAGATACCAAACCGGGATCCGGGTCCCGTTGCTGCGAAGATCTTCGATCGATCTGTATGAAGTGGACATCCCAGCTGGGGATAAGATCACTGGTAGACCTGGTGAGATGTATCTGCTTGGGGATACAGGTCACTGATTGACATATCCCTGCAATGAGGGACCCAGCTGGGGGGGTGTAGAAGTCTTCTGTACTCTGTTGTGATCTTCATGCATTGCTCTTCTGAATAGAGGCTGAGACTCTGTGGGGAGATAGCTCTTTGACTTTTGTACCCGACTGAGGATGACAACTCGGCTGGGGAGAAAGAGAAATCATTGAGATCTCCCTAGGGATTCTGCTGAAGTAGATTCTTGACTTAGCCGGGGATATAGGTGCCTTCTGCGATGCCTGGCAACTCTGATGGGGATAAGCAACAAGTGGCAACTCAGCTGGGGAAGTCACGGGAGGCAACTCAGCTGGGGAGAGAGCACTTTGGGTGCTAAAATTGAGTGTTGATTTGCCAGCTTGCTGGGATGAAGCTTATATGCCCCAAGTTGCGCTCTGGATACCTGCAATCCTGAAAAAGATAGAGAAACACACAAGATAATCCCGAGGTATCCTTTACTGGATTCCGTCATAGGAGTTTAGATACTTCTGAGAGTAAGTATATTTCCTGCAAGCATGTTTTTATTTGAAGATAAACATCTGTATTCTTATGCAATCATTTTTCTTTAAGACATCAGACATTTTTTGCAAATAAAATGTACAAGACGAAAACATGACTGAAAATCTGATTTTATTAATTCATGTGCCCTGAATTGGCGAGATACAGTCAAAGAAACAAATCCCCTGAAATGAAGAGATTGTTACAAATTGAGAAACAAAATACTGGCAGTGTTGATGACGCTTTGAGGAGCTTCCTCTTCACTATGACCCGTATGACTTTTGACGTTCTTCTCATCTTGCTTTTTGAAGAATGTTGATTCTGATTGAAGCTTGATCTTTTCGAAGCTTACCAAGTTGTAGATGATACAGACGAATTCAGAATGCAGTTGTTCGCTTATTCCCTTATTTTGCATGGATCTCCCTTTCGGGTTTTCAATCCATCGGGATACCCATTTTTGCCTGAGCTGTCCAATGTGGCTTTTCAACTCAGCGGGTGTACATTTTTCATTTACTTTCCCTTATTTTTGCCCGAGTCTTTTATTCTGTTTTTGACTCGCCGGGATGCCCTATTTTTGCCTGGACTTTCATTCTGTTTTTATGTCCAGCGGGTCATTTTATGCGAAGTATTTTCTAACTGCATCTGAATTTACAGGGGACGGGAAGTCTTCACCATCCATGGTGCTGAGCATCAGTGCTCCACCAGAGAAAACTTTCTTTACCACAAATGGTCCTTCATAATTTGGAGTCCACTTACCCCTGTGGTCTGTATGAGGAGGGAGGATTCTCTTCAGCACAAGATCTCCTACTTGGTACTCTCGGTGCCTGACTTTCTGATCGAAGGCTTTCTTCATTCTCTTTTGATACAACTGTCCATGACAGATTGCAGCCAATCTCTTTTCTTCAATTAGACTCAGTTGCTCGTATCGGGCCTGAACCCATTCTGCTTCACTCAGTTTGACATCCATCAGTACCCGTAAAGAGGGTAATTCAACTTCAACTGGTAGGACTGCTTCCATACCATACACAAGTTGATACGGTGTTGCCCCAGTGGATGTCCTGATTGACGCGCGGTACCCATGCAAGGCGAACGGTAGCATTTCATGCCAGTCTTTGTAGGTGACTACCATCTTCTGCACAATCTTCTTAATATTCTTGTTTGCCGCCTCAACAGCGCCATTCATTTTTGGCCTGTAAGGAGACGAATTGTGATGTTGAATCTTGAAGTCCCGGCATAGCTCTGCCATCACTTTGTTGTTTAGATTGGAACCATTATCAGTAATGATTCGCTCGGGCACTCCATATCGACAGATGATATCTCTCTTAAGAAATCTGGCTACCACTTGTCTTGTGACGTTTGCATATGAGGCTGCTTCGACCCACTTAGTGAAATAGTCAATGGCGACCAGGATGAATCTGTGGTCATTTGAAGCAGTTGGCTCAATCTTGCCGATCATATCAATGCTCCACATAGCAAAGGGCCAGGGTGAAGACATTATGTTCAAAGGATTGGGAGGCACATGCACTTTATCTGCATAGATCTGGCATTTGTGGCATTTCCTGGCATAGGCACAACAGTCTGCGTCCATTGTGATCCAATAATAGCCTGATCTTAACAACTTCTTAGCCATTGCATGTCCTCCAGCATGGGTACCAAAGGAGCCTTCGTGCACTTCATGCATCAATAAATCTGCTTCTGTCTTGTCAACACATCGGAGGAGTACCATATCAAAGTTCCTTTTATATAAAGACCCATCAGTGTTCAAGAAGAAACTACCAGCAAGCCTTCTCAAAGTCTTCTTATCATTGGAAGATGCCCCAGGTGGGTATGTTTGATCCTCTAAGAAGCACTTAATGTCATGGAACCAAGGCTTATCGTCTTTGACAACATCTGCTGCAAATACATATGCTGGTCTATCAAGTCTCGACACTGAAATCTGAGGTACAAAGTTAGCAGTTTGAACTTTGATCATGGATGAAATGGTAGCAAGAGCATCTGCAAATTGATTCTCGTCCCGAGGGATATACTCAAGCTTGACTGTTGTGAAGAACGTCAATAACCTTCTTGTATAATCCCTGTAAGGTATCAGATGATCTTGGTGTGTATACCATTTGCCGTTGGTCTGATTGATTACCAGAGCTGAATCTCCGAATACAGCCAACGTCTTGATCCTGAGGTCAATGGCTTCCTCAAGACCCATAATGCAAGCTTCGTATTCAGCTTCGTTGTTAGTGCAGTTAAAAGTGAGTTTTGCCGAGAAAGGCATGTGAACTCCTTTGGGTGTAATGAGTACTGCACCAACACCACGACCATTCATGTTAACAGCCCCATCAAACATCATAGTCCATTCTTCTTCCGGGTCAGGCCCTTCAGTGTGAACAGGCTCTTCATGATCTTTTGCTTTTATGAACATGATGTCTTCATCAGGGAAGTCAAACCTCATAGGCTGGTAATCATCAATGGGTTTCTCAGCGAGATATTCAGACAATACACTGCCCTTGATGGCCTTCTGAGATGTGTATTGGATGTCATACTCTGTGAGAATCATCTGCCATCTTGCAACCCGTCCGGTAAGAGCTGGCTTCTCAAATATGTACTTAACTGGGTCCATTTTTGAGATCAGTAAGGTAGTGTGGGTCAACATATACTGCCTTAGTCGGCGAGCAGCCCACGCTAAATCACAGCAAGTTTTCTCGAGCAGTGAATAACGCTGTTCACAGTCGGTAAACTTTTTGCTCAGGTAGTATATTGCATACTCTTTTCGACCAGACTCGTCATGCTGGCCCAGAACACACCCCATTGACTCTTCTAATACTGTCAGGTACATTATCAGAGGTCTTCCTTCTACTGGAGGCATAAGGATTGGAGGTTCTTGTAAGTACTCCTTGATCTTGTCAAATGCCTTCTGACAATCTTCATTCCACCTGACCGTTTGTTCTTTTCTCAACAGCTTGAACAAGGGTTCACAGGTTGCTGTAAGGTGAGATATGAACCTTGAGATGTAGTTCAATCGACCTAAGAACCCTCGAACTTCCTTTTCAGTTTTCGGTGCAGGCATATCTTGAATAGCTTTGACTTTATCAGGGTCAACTTCAATCCCTTTCTCGCTTACAATAAATCCCAGCAGCTTACCAGATCGCACCCCGAATGTGCATTTGTTGGGGTTCAACTTCAGTTGGTACCTCCTCAGACGCTTGAACAATTTGAGCAGATTTACCAGATGGTCTTCTTCAGTGAGGGACTTGGCAATCATATCATCCACATAGCATTCTATTTCTTTATGAATCATATCGTGGAATAATGTTACCATGGCCCGTTGATATGTTGCACCAGCGTTCTTGAGCCCAAATGGCATTACCTTGTAACAGAACGTGCCCCAGGGTGTGATGAATGTTGTCTTCTCCATGTCTTCAGGTGACATCTTAATCTGATTGTATCCTGAAAATCCGTCCATGAAGGAGAATACCGAGAACTGAGCCGTATTATCAACCAATACATCAATGTGAGGTAAAGGGAAATCATCTTTCGGGCTGGCTCTGTTCAGATCCCGGTAATCAACACACATTCTTACTTTGCCGTCCTTTTTAGGCACAGGTACTATATTAGCCACCCACGGCGGATAGCTAGTCACGGCAAGGAACCCGGCGTCCCATTGCTTTTGTACCTCTTCTTTGATCTTCATTGCCATGTCTGGACGAGTACGGCGCAGTTTCTGTTTAACCGGTGGGCACTCTTCTCTCAAAGGCAGCTTGTGCACAACAATGTCGGTATCCAACCCTGGCATATCTTGGTAAGACCAAGCAAACACATCTACATACTCTTGAAGCAGGTTAACCAGTTGTCTCTTCACTGAGTCTTGCAGGCAAGCCCCGATTTTAACTTCTTTCACGTCTTCATCTGTACCAAGATTGATCACTTCAACCTCCTCCTGGTGAGGAGTAATAACCTTTTCCTCTTGTCTTAACAACCTGGCTAGATCTTCAGGAAGCTCATATTCTTCTTCAACCCCTTCATCAGCTTGATTGATTGGATTGTCAAAGTCATACGAAGTCACAGCCGTGCTGTTGTCGGTGCAGTCTGGAAGGCACTCTCTGCAAGGGTTCAGTTTGTTCATTTTAGTGATCTGATTTTAATCTTGCTTTAGAAAAGTGAAATAAAAGTTGTCATTTTGAAAACACTGCCATTTATTTTTTTGTACAAAAAGAAAAATAGAAAAACAGTGAACGGAAAAGAAAAAGACTCGTTTGCAAAAAGATGTCTGATATTTCATTAATTGATCTTGTTTGCACAAAAAGTACAGATGGCCCGATTACAAAATGAGTCTTGTCATCTTGGGCAAGATGCAAGACTTTGATGCATGCTTATAAAAATACAGGAAATAATAATTACTCTGCATGAGTAACCCTTATAATTTCCTGGGAAGACCAGTTCGAGACACTGCTCCCCGGGATCTTTGGACGAATCCAGCTTTCCAGGTTGCGTTCCTCTTCCAGCTCGTCTTCCAGACAGTTGATAGCATCAGGGGTAAGCATCCCCCCACTCACAAAATTGGGCTCTTTCGCAGCCGCTGCTTGATCTTGTTGAGTTGGTTTGTAACCCAACCCAAATCTGTCTTCTTTCTTCTCCACCGGCAGTAGCTTGCCCCAGCCTTGGGCAGTTCCTTCCTCAACAACCTTTCGGGCTTGTTGGTATGATGATATTGAAGTACCAGGCACAGCAGATGTTTCATTCACATTCAAAGCTTCAAACCCCTGGCTCATTGTTTCATGGATCTCTCCGTCCATTTCAATGTACTTATAAGTAGCCAGGTGGCTGACAAAAATGTCCTCTTCTCCACAGATTGTAACGATCTGACCCTCCCACTCATATTTTAACTTCTGGTGAAGGGTAGAGGTCACGGCGCCAGCGGCGTGAATCTATGGCCTACCCAACAAACAGCTGTAGGCAGGCTGAATGTCCATCACATAGAAGATAGTTTTAAAGGTCTGCGGGCCAATCGTTATGGGCAACTCAATCTCTCCCAGAACCGATCTCTTTGAACCATCAAAGGCTCTTACCACCAGGTTGCTGGGTCTCAACGCCAATCCGTCATATTCTAACTTCACCAGGGCCTTTTTGGGTAAGACATTGAGGGATGACCCCGTGTCTACCAGCACATGGGAAAGGACAGCACCTTTGCATTCCATGGTTATGTGTAAGGCTTTGTTATGGCTGCGGCCTTCCGTTGTCAAATCAGTATTGGTGAACCCTAGTCCGTGGCTAGCATTGACATTTCCAACTACAGCTTCCAGCTGATTGACAGTGATCTCTTCAGGCACGTAAGCTGCGTGCAGGACTTTAAGTAGTGCATTCCGATGGGCTTCGGAGCACATAAGCAATGATAGGATTGAGATCTTGGAAGGCGTCTGATGAAGCTGATCCACTATTTTATAATCACTCTTTTTGATGATTCGCATGAACTCATCAACCTCTTGATCGAATGGTGTCTTCAAAGCTTCCTTAACAACTTGATCTTCCTGCACAGGGCTCTTCCCTTTTGCCTTGGCAGCAGCTTCTGCTTCGGCTGTGGGTCTCTGAATTTGTGGAGCGAAAAGACGTCCGCTTCGGGTGAAGCCTCCGCCTCCGCCCACATTGTCTACTTGTAGTGCAGGGGTTGATGATTCAAAAGTGATTCTTTGTCCTTCACAGTACAAGTCAGAGCCGTAATGCCAGGGGATGGCATTACTGCTTTCATAAGGTACGGGTCCAGGCACCGTGACGGTGACTGGACTGACTGCAGCTGTTGAAGGAACTGTGATAGTCTGTGGATCATAATAAATTGTCACTGGTGCCCTGATGGGAGCAGCACTTTCTGAGTTGTAGGCGGAGTTGTTTTCAGGATCGTAGAATATGGTGACAGTTGAGACATCTTCATGATTTGTTGCTGGTGTTGTAGGAGACATTGTCGGGAGTGTGGATGTTGTTGTTGTAGGAGCTTCATAATGGAGTGGTGCTGGAGTTGTAGAAGGAACATTCATTGATATCTGATCAGTTGAAATGACAGATGAAGTACTCGTTGATGAAACCGAAGAATTGTCAGGAACAATAGTTGTTGCAGTTGTAAGAGGTTCTGAAGCCGTTGCTGATGAGATTGATGGATTTGTTGGAAATGATGTGGTGATCTGAAGCTGGCCACTCTGAATTAGGCCATCTATGCCATTCCTCAAATTGTCGCACCCATTTACCGAGATATTGCAGTAAGCACAACCCAATTCACACCCCGGGAACATTTGACATTCCAGGAGTTGAGCCTTGATTTCTACCAACGGTGTCCGGATCTGACCCACACTGGTTATTAAATAAGACGGTTTGTCTTCTTCAATAGCGTTAATTCTAGGACCACCGTGGTTCGGCATCGGGTTCTTATTGACATTGGGTGGTGGTGCGAAATTCAGAGCTTTTGAGTCTACCAGGTCTTGTACCTTCATATGCAGGGCTCTGCACTTTTCTGTACTGTGGCCAGGTGCGTTTGAATGAAAAGCACACCTAGCATTGGAGTCATAGTTCCTGGGTAGACTATTGGGATCTGGAGGTGCCAGCGTCCTTAGCTCAACTAGGTTGAGTTTCAGGAGTTGTGGCAGCAAGGTAGCATACGGCATAGGGATCGGATCGATCACCCTGTTAGCTTGAGAAGGCCTCTGTTGAAATGGCCTTTGTTGACTGTTGTTATTGGTGTTGCTGTTGTTGTAATTCCTTGGAGGATACTGATTTTGCTGATGGTACTGAGGTTGCGGCTGATAGTTTTGCTGTGGAGGTTGATAGACGGGTTGAGGATGAGCTGGAGCAGGAATGGTGACTGCTGCTACAGACCTGTGGACATATTGGGGCCTGCCCCTGTTGGTGTGGATGGCATTGGTCTCGCCAGTTCTTCTCGGGCCTGCAAAAGGCTTTCTTGTACTACTGGACGAGCTTGCACCATTGTCAGATATCTTACCCATTTTTAACAAGCTCTCAATTCTCTCCCCAGCTATGACAACATCCGCAAAGCTAGTGGAAGAGAAAGCAGTCAGCCTGTCAATGTAAGTCCCCTGAAGGGTGTTCATGAACATATCTGCCATTTCCCTTTCAGACATAGGTGGCTGAACAGCAGCAGCCAATTGCCTCTATCTCTGGGCATATTCTCGGAAACTTTCCCTTGACGACTGTGACATTCCCATTAGGAGAGTCCTGTTGGGTGCCATATCTAAGTTATACTGATACTGTCTGATGAAGGCCTCTGCCAGGTCCTTCCAGCATCTAATAGTTGCCCTTGTCAAGTGAGAGTACCATTCTCTTGAGGCTCCAGTCAAGCTGTCTTCGAAATAGAACATCCAGAGCTTCTCATCCATAGTATAGGCCTTCAGCCTCCCCAGAAATGATTGTAAATGAGTCCGGGGGCATGAAGTCCCGTTGTATTTTTCAAAACAAGGAGGCTTGAACTTATGGGGGATCCTGACCCCGTCTACCAAGCCCATGTCCATGACATCGAAGCCCAAAGAGTTTTGAGATTCTAAGGACCTCAATTTCTCAGCTATCTCATCCAATCTTCTATCATAAGCTTCCTCCCCAGCACCCATTACTGTGAATTGGTCCTCCTGAGGATCTTCTTGTAGTACCCTGGCTGCAGTGGCAGTCCCTTGAACATTTGCAGGGATGTTGACCTCGGGATGGAGGTGTGGTCCAAATACAGGGGGATTAACATGGGGTTGGACCCTTTCATTGTTGCTGGTGCCGGCAGTCCCTATATGTGGATCTTCTTGATTTTGCCTTTCCACCATGGCTCTCAATCTCTCCTGGCTCTGAGCCATGTTGTTCATCACTTCCATAAACTGAGTCATTTGATTCCTCATTTCTAGCCTTTCGTTTGCCATTTGATTTCTGACCTCAGTAAGGTCCTGCTGCATCTGATCCATTTGAATGCCCGGAAGATTGTTACGGGTCGGATAACGGTGCGGACGGTTGAGGGGAAATACCCGACGCCTAGCAATAGTTCCTGAACATCACAACAGAGTTAGCAACAATAAAACAAAAACCTACAAAACAAACAAAGGGTTAGCATGCAATGCAGTATGCTTATTTGCTCTCAAGGTATCCGGCTTGGCATTCAGTTTTGACCCTTCCAGACCCTTGAAGATGCTGTTGTTGTTGCTTGAAGAAAACCCAGATGAAGCACACTAACACAAATATATTACAGAAGGTGAAATAATACAACTTGTTCATTTTACAACACAAGCCCTCTAAGGGGTCGAAATACATTACAAGAAGATAAAAGTACATGGAAAGAAAGCAACAACAAACAAATGGTAAAACACCAAGACCAAACTCATCCTCACGAACTTCCTTGAGAAGTGCTTCGGTCACAGGATCAGCCGGACGCTCCGTGAGATTCCTGATGAGGAGATTACGGGTCGTAACAGCTGCTGTTAGCTTCTTGTGCTGACTTTGGTCCTTTGACCTCTTCACCCCTGCTTTGATCTTCAGTTCT
Organism: Lathyrus aphaca; assembly: GCA_963966055.1. Lineage (NCBI taxonomy): Eukaryota > Viridiplantae > Streptophyta > Magnoliopsida > Fabales > Fabaceae > Lathyrus > Lathyrus aphaca. Next base: position 173,392,511 of record OZ014523.1, read on the forward strand.
GATATCTCCCTCTGGGCTGCTGCCAGGGCTTCTTGCTGTTCTTTTGCACTAGCTTCCAGTTGCTCTATCTTGTCTTGAACTCTCTTGTCCTCCAGGGTACGAGCCTCGGTGATCCTGATCCACCGGGCTTGACTCTCCTTCAGATACAAGTCTGTCCTTGCTCTCTGGAACTGGGCTTCCTTGCAAGCATTCTTCAGAATTTGTTCTCCAGCCTTAGACTTTTTGATATAATCCCCAGACTTCTCAATCTTAGTCAGATGCTCCACTCTCAACTTCTCCAATCTCTCAATCTCCCTCATACCCTCACTCCTCTCCCGGAGGGTCTTCTGCAAAGCCTGGGTTAACTTCTCATTTCTTTCCTTCAAACTCTCAAACTCCTCTAAACTGACAGTGGCAGGTGGTGGTGTTGAAGATGACTCAGGCATGTCTTCTATGGTAAAGGGCATCCCAGAGAATTGAGCCCTGGCACGAGACCACTCATAATATTGTGCTGATGCCACATTATTGCACTTCCCCAGAATGGTTACTCCCTTGGTTTGAACATTATCCCAGGCCCAGGCAGCTTGCCTAACAACAGTCAAATTAATCTTGTTCTCACAATAAAGAGTCTCCACCAAGTCTTGTGCCTTAGGAGTATGGACCAGTGCATAGCCCAGTTGCCTTCTGAACAGCAGAGGGTTGTAATTAATACTACCCTTAACTCCTATTAGGGGCACATTGGGAAAATGCCCACAGCTGGTGATGATATCCCTGCCCTTGGTGCTTTGAGTGCACCATCTAATATCAGCTGAAGTTAGGGCAGTGAGTCTCTTAGCCCAGTTGCTTTGCTGATGAGGGTTCAGAAATGCATCTGTCCTGGGCAAATGCCTGAGAAGCCAAGTGTGGAACAATGGAGCACAACACCTCACTAATCTTCCCCTCTGCTTTTCATTCCTCTGATGCACTGAATAATAGAGATCCCCCAATAAAGTGGGCACTGGGTTCTTCAGGATGAAAAGATGGATTGCATTCTTGCTAATGAATCGAGGCTCATCTGCAAACAATACAATTCCATATATACTCAAGGCCAATAATGCACAAACAGCTTTCCACTCTCCTAAAGAAGCTTTCAGGGTAGCTTGAGAGATCAAGAAATCCAGATGGAAACCAGGGATCCCAGCTTTAGAAGTCATATGCTGCTCAATTAGGACAGGTTCCAGATGCAAAGCTTTTGCTACTTCTCCATTAGCAGGAAAGACCATCTCAGGGTTGAAAGGGATTCCACCCCTGATAGGCATACCAACTAATGAAGAGTACTCTTCCAATAAGAGGCCCAACTGAAAGTCTTGAAAGGTGAAACATCTCAGTGGGGGATCATAGAACTGAATGCAGGTGTGAATGAGGCTCCTCTGTGATGGGTCCAGATCCATAACCATGTCAAGTATATCTCCATAATGTTCCCTGAACAAAAGTATGTGATCTGGAGTGATCAGGGTCTGAATCCTCCTGATATCTGATAGCTCTGGCTGGAAGAAGTGATAGGTGATGTTGCTCTTTTTAGGAGCCATGATGCTGAAGACTGAGTAGAGACAGGTGATGATGATAATGCTGAAGTAATGAGCCACTGGTTAGCTGATGCTGGTGATAACTGGAGCAGATGCTGGTGAAGATAGGTCAGTACTGAAGATGGGGTCAAAACCAAAAACCAAATGAAGATGGATACCCTGAAACAAATAAGCAAATGTCAATATGATGCGATGTTTATGTATGCAAATGATATGCAAGGGTTTGTGACTGAGCTGGATCTGATCAAAACTCTGATATAGGTCCATGTATGTTCAAGAATTCCAGATGGAGGTCTATAAATCCAGTAACCAAGGCAGGGGGACTCAAATAAAGAGTCACATGTCCAGGGTTTTAGAATCACAAGAACTGTCCCAACATGGAGTATTCTTAATCAAGCAAAGTAACAGGGTATTCTGAGGTCAAGGTACCTGCAAACCTGTAAACAGCCCATCCCCCTCACAGGTGGTGTTCTAAAACAAGGATCCTCAGACTTGGATCAGTTATGAGAAGTGTAAACACTTCTAACCCGGAGGTACAGTGTTTACAATAACCATAAAAGTTCCTCCTCTAATTCACCTCAGTTTCTGAAGGTCAATACTAAAGGTCATCCAGACTTAGCAGGCTTCCCAGATAGCCCTAGCATTGCAGGAAATCTGCAACACAGAGTTCTCAAGAAGAAACCCATATCTGAACCGTGTTTCATATTCCCGCACCAGACCGAAATGGAATGGGAAAGAATGTGATTCACTCTAGCCTAGGTGTCACTCAGGTCCCAGGTATAGGACCTTAACTCTCAATGAATCACCCACCCACCAAAGCAACAAACTGATCCAGCCAGCACAGTATGACAGTATGATATATGCATAAAGCAATAAAGAAAGCAGTAAAGCAATTGTACATAAAGCAAAAATAAATACAAAAATACAAACACAAATAAGCACATAACACCCTAGTAAACACAAATCAATCAAGCGCTAGGAGGAACCCACAAAAAGAACCAGAAGCCCTGGTTGCAGTATAAGGTTCCCCAGCAGAGTCGCCAAGCTGTCGCTCCCGATAAATGGGACCGGCCCAGATAAAGGTACAGACGCGAACGGTCGGCGAAAGAGAACAATGAGGACACACAGCAGTAAACTCACTGGAAATGAATAGAGTCGCCAGCTAGGCATTTTTATCCCGGAGGAAAGGCAATGCTGCATAGACCTAGAAAAAGGATGGATAAGACGGTTGCGAACCAGAGAGACTGAGAAAGGGGGTTGGTTACAACCTGGGAAGGTATTAGCACCCAGATTGTCCGCCGTACTCGACGGGATCCACGCTTAAAAGATTTGTGTTTTAAAGGGGTAGTGTCAGTGCAATCTGTGTATAAAGATAGCTGGAAAGAAGATGTACAGGTGTCAGTGTAAAAGAAATGTGTAGTGTATAAATGATGGGTCAGTGTAAGGACAGGAATAAGATGCTCAAGATCATGAGGCTAAAAGAATGAGGCTAGAAAGAGGGGGAATATACAGAGACTTTTGTTCGATAACTGTTAAGTTATGCCTACGTATCCTCTCGTGCAATGAGGAAGTCAGAACACCGTAGTTCGACCCAAAGAGACTGAAAGGTGAATTGACTTGTGAACTGCTTACTTGTCTATGATCTGTCTGGCACAGATGCAAACTGTCTTGCATTAGACGGAAGAAGCAAGTTCTCGTTTGTGAGTGAAGGAGATGAGAAAAGGATCCCGAAGGAGACGATTATTGTTTGTTTTTGTTTAGTGTTAAGTAATGAGATTAAGCCATAGTCAAGGATTAAACAGACCCATTACACCATCCTAATAGAAGGATAATAGATGAGAATGTTTAAGCTGAGGAAAGCTCCTCAACTTAATCCATGATTAGGGATTAAACTCATGACAAAACAAGCCTTTGATTAAGTGGATTTTAGATTAATGGTAAGATGATGAAATGATTTTTAGGGTTTGTAAGACAACTTGAGGGGGACTTGTCCATTAACACTAGGGTTAGTCCTTCTTAACCAGTTAAGGAAGAATTAGAACCCTAATGCAAGGCCCAAGTTACAAGCTTGGTGTCTTGATGATTATTAAGTGGATTGATTAAGGGATTTAAACACATTAAGGGTTTAACACTTAGAATTAAAGTTATACACTCCATCCTAAGAGAAGGATGCAGGCATAAGCTTAATCACAAAGCCTTAAAGCCTTTAAGGTTTAGTCCCTAATTATGAGATGAGAAGAGAAGACTCAAAGAGACACAAAGGTGAAACTAAGAGGGGAGACTAATCAAAACCCTAATCATTGTCATGCTTGGTTGATCCTAAGGTTTGTGAGGTTTTCAAGAGAAGTCTTCAATGGAACCACCAGGAAGCAGATGAAAGGATCAAGAGAAGCAAAGTAACTTGCTTCATTCAAGAAGTCAAGTCACTTGAAGAAAGAAAGTGGGAGGAACAAGAATGAGCAAGCTCAATCTCAAACACATATAAAATGCAGCAATGGATGCAAGAGAGATGAAAAGAAAAGTCATGAGAAGTGAAGGCAAATTCACTTCTCAGCATCACTTACCACCTGAAAAGTTAGTGAGAAAGATGCAATGCAATGCAAGATGAGATGAAATGACATGATGAGAAACAAAACCAGAAGCATACACATGATGCAAATGATGTTATGATATGCTACAAACATGAGGCAGCACATGGAAATGGTCATACAAGTTCATGGATGCAAATGATGCAAGTTAAGAAGCATGAACATACATGAAAAGTTATGAAGTGCACATGGAATACAACATGGCAAATACATGATGCAATGATCAAAAATGCTTTCAATATGTCTTATGATGTCAAATGAAACAAATAGATGCTTGAAATGTCATGACAAGTCATGTTATGCAAAAGAATGCAAGAGGTATGCAAATGAAAGCCCAAATTAGGGTTCATGAACCAAACATCAAACAAAAACCAAAAACAGAAGCAAACCCTAAGATAAAAAATGGAAAATTCCACACAAAGGACCCCTAATCCTATACTAAACCAATGCCCAAAGGAGAGGTCTCAACTCTTAACCAATCTCAAGTTATGATTTTTACAAGTTATTAGGGTTTTTAGGGTTCCTAAACAAAAGAAATGCCAAACAAATTGAAAATGAGTAATCAAATCATGGCCATTTAATCCTAGAAACTACATGCTAAACACAATGCAATGCAAGAAGAATCAATGTCCAACTCTTCATAGATAGGCAGAAATGATTTTTTGAACTTAGGATCAAAATAATGCACAAAAAGGATTTTAATTCAAAAGAAAATTCTCAAAAAGCATCAAGATCAAAAAAGAAATTTGGTTTGAAGGTTGGACAATGTTTCTAAATGTCTTAGAACATTTCATGAATTTTTTGGTGATTTTTAAATACTTAAAAGTATTTTTAATAAATTAAATTCCATTAATCAATTAAAAATAATCTTTTAAATATTTAAAAATACTTTTTTAATGATAAAAATAAAAATAAAAATATTTTTGGGTCTTAAAAATTATTAAAACTCTTAAGAAAAAGCTTCATAATTTTTAGACAAATTTTACTATTTTTAATAAATTATGCAAAACAAAACAAAATAAATGAATTAAAAAATGAAATAAAGAGGAAGTATGCGCAATGGAGGGCCAGGATGCATTCTGGGTTTGAATTGGGTTGACTGCGCGCGCAGATCAAAGGCCCACATTCAAACTGACTTAAACTCAATTAATTAATTAAATTAAACCTAATTAAACTAATGACAAGATCTGAGCCATTGGATGCGCGCGGGAAGAGACTCAGTCAACACATCCAACGCCTGAAATTCAAACTGGAAGCCCTAACCCTAATTATGAATTAATGACTTTCAGGCTGCCGGAGAAGACTTCCGGTCGTCTTCTCCGGCCAGCACCCTCCCTGAAAATTGCTAACTTTCACCCTAGCTCACTAAAACCTAATTTTCTTGCCCAGAAATCATCCCCACACATCATAGAACAAGAATCAACAGCCAAAACAAATTTATTTCACATAACAAAGCTGAATCGAAGCAAAAGGGGTTTAGGTCAAAAAAATTTCAGGAACATCATACATGCTCAAAACTCAATGATTTTTGAAACCAAACATATCATCATGACCAGTGGAACATAGAGAACCATTCAAGCACTTAAAAATGAGTTCCTGGAAAAAAAGTTCATGAAGCTCACCTGAACTGGAGCTTTGATCTCTGGCACCTTCTGGCTAGTTCTTTGGCTCAAACAGGTCCCAATGATCCCCCTTTGAAGCTTTGGATGCTTGGTTGGAGTTTAAACAGCCTCCTGAGTGAGTTTGCAGAAGCTCTGACCAAGGGAGTGTGAAAATCGTATTTGAGTTATGGAGGGCTTCAGGCCAAAGTAGTGGGTGGTTTCTGGTCAGTGAAGCAAGGTGAGTTGATGTGTGGAATTTGTTTGAGTGTTTATGGCTTGTAGGAGCGGATTCGAAAGCTTTTGCTTTATGGAGTGAAAATGGTGAAATGGAGTTATGGCTTGCTTCAGGCCTGGTTCTCTGTTGGTTTAGGCTTAGTGGAACATGGTGAGATGATTGGTGAAAATGGTTTGGATGTTTGAAGTTTGTGGAGGCAGATTCGAAGGGTTTTGCACAAGGGAGTGTTTTTGTGTATATGGTGTTGTGTAGAGTTTCAGCATGGCTTCTCCTTATGTTTGGCTTGCCAAAGGATAAAATAATCAATTCCAAGTGGCCAGAGGATGTGACATGGCCTGTGGTGATTGGGATGTTTGCTTTTGCCAAAAGTCAACTTTTTGTGTAAGGAAAGCATGGCTTGGTTCTAGGCTAGTACAAGGCATGGGCTGGCGCAGCAAGGGTGAGGGGAAGGGCTAGCAAAGCTCAGCATCCAATGTGGCAAGTGGTAGGGAGAGTGATCATGAGTTTTGCAAGTTGTTGCCCTTTGGTTCACATGTGACTTTCTCATTCCATAAGCCATGAAACATGAGGATTTTTGATTCAATTCTGACTTTTAGGTCACATAGAATGTTTGTGTCATGGTTTGATGTGAATTAGAAGTTACAAATGGCATTGGTTCATGGTTTTGCAAAATTCTCATTTGGTGCACATCTTGAAAATCAATGATTTTTGCCAACTTTGCCACACCATAACTTTTGATCCAAGAAGAATTTGATCATGTTCTTGTACTTTTTGAAAAGGGAAAGATGTAATCTACAACTTTCATGACCAAAGTTTTTCCATTTGAAGCATTTTTGGATCAAGAATCAAGGCTTGAAAAATGACCTAAAATGAAGCATTCTTGAAAAGTCAACTATGCCCAAAAAGTCAACACTTGCAAAAAAACTCCAAATTCTTGATTTTTGTGAACTTCAACCTTCTTCCATGATCAAATAAAGATCATATACACTCAAAATGATGAAGATCACCCATTGGTTGGGTCATTGGGGGACTCAGATGCCCTGATTTTGCACTGACTTGTCTGAAAAGTCAACCCTTGATCAGATGACTTCCCCATGGAATTTCTTCATGAAAATTGATATGCATACTCCCTATACCATATAGAGACCAATGGAAACAAGAATGACCAAAAAATTTGGAGTTATGGCCTCTGAAACCAAAACCCTAATTTTAGGTCATCTGTACAGTCAAACCTGGCTCTGCTTCCACACAAATCCCAGTTCTTGTGATTCTTTGACATTCTTGACTTGGAGGGGATGTAATATGATATAAGAACACACATGGACCCCTTTGAAGTGATTGTTGGCCTTTGGAGTGGCTCAAGAAGCTCTTGGATTGCTCAGATCACAAACCCTAGATGCAGATGACTTAGAAACTATGCAGTGAATCAAAACTGTGATATGAGATGATATGATTGTGTTTATGCATATGAAATGATCACAAGCCATGGTGAAATGGGTGAGGGCAAATTTGGGGTGTTTACAGAGTCCATACTACGTGATCATCGACACAAGGTTTAAAACAAAGTCCTGGAGTTATGGAACTTTCTCAACTGTTTGATGCACGTGTCAATTTCATACATTCTTGACAGTCAATCAACTCCATTGAGTAAGTCTATTCCAAGTGAGGTTTTCGTATCGAGCCACGCGAGGGCGAACCCTGGTGCCCAATACTACGCAACCATCAACCGATGTTTTAACCAAAAGGTTCTAAAGGTCCTCAGAGTAAATGACCCTAATGAAAGCAACTGAGCACACACGTCAAGAACTTGACGGTTGTCAGTATTCTCAATAGAATCTACTCCGAGTGAGGTTTTCGTATCGACAACCCACGAGAGAGGTTCTCTCGGGAGCCCATACTACACAACCTCGCTAACTTAAGTTTGTACTCGTAAGCCCGGGTATAGAGCTTTTCCCTCAAGTTTCTTTTGCAAAGTATCGATCCAAGATAATACCAAGGAGCCACAAGATATATAAAATGGAATGCGATAAAGAAAAGCGATAAAAATAAACAAGCAAGGAGTAAAAGCAAACATCCAAACAAACACGAAGAACCTAGACTAGGCTTGACTCGCATAGGGGTGAACCAGTCCCCAGCAGAGTCGCCAGCTGTCGTACCCCGAAAAATACGACCTTACGCGATCCGAAAAGACGAAGCCGCACGCCGGACGGACTAAAGAGTCGCCACCTAATTCTATTTATTCCCGAGGAGGGAAAGGGAAGATATAGATACAACCCGGGAAAAAAAGGATGAGGACAAAGGTCAACGGAACCATTGCCTGGGTTCGGGAGTCGGTTATGCAGGGGGAAGGTATTAGCACCCCCTACATCCATCGTACTCGATGGGAACCATCTAAGTTATCGCGCGTGAAAGGATGTCTATGCTTAAACGAATTGCTTGCTAGAGGGAAATGAGTTGAATTATAAGTTAGATTGAACCTAGGTGCTCGGCAAGGATTGAGATCCTCGTGCCTACGTACTCCCGTGTGCAATGGGAAAGTCAGAGCCTCGTAGTTCGGCCTACTAAGGGTAATGGTTGTTTGATTTTATTACCTTTCGTTGATGAAAGGGTTTAGGAGTTGAAATGCACTAAAGACTATGGATAGTTTATCTCGCCCAACAAGACGAGTGTCCTGCGTCGAAATAATCGGAGCGAGTAACGAGAGCTCGTTATCCTCCTTTTTATCGCTTAAGGCTCGTGGCGTACAGATCTTCTCGTATTTGTTTAAAGTGTTTTTATTTCCTAAAGCCACTTGACGTTGGATCAAGGGTTTGGATCTAATCGGAATATTTTGGTTTTTTGAGGTTTAGAGGGTAAATGCAAGTGGAGGTTATTTTTGTGGTTTTGTTAGCGAAGCACGAAGCGCTCGGCTCGCAAGGATATGAGGATCCTAATAAACGAAATGATACTGGAAAATAAAGTGCAAGTGTGCAAGTGAGATCGCTTGGCGTTGGACCAAGGATTTAGAATTAAATAAAATACGGGAAATAAAAATGCGTACAAGGTAAGGGGAGAGGGATACAAAATAAATACAGGGGATTGCGCAAAATAAAGAGGTCTCGTTGTAGTTAGCCCAAGAGGAAGCGTGTGTGCAGTGTGTTTGAACTATTCGAAGGCGTTCGGCCTGTTTAATCGGGACGCAACTATTTGAAGGCGTTGGACCTTTTAATCGAGCGCAACTATTCGAAGGCGTTGGACCTTTTTGGGACGCGGCGAAATTTGGTTCGTTTACTGCCTTAGAGCCGATTTAATGAAATCGTTCTATGAGGAGTCGAATCGTAATTTAAAATGCGAATTAAATGAATAAATAAATGGAATTTGCTTGGATTAAAAATAAAATAATGAATATAAATAATGAATAAATTAAATAAAATCAAGAATAAATAAATTGAATTAAATTACATGTTTGTTTGTCGGAATAATAAAATGAAAAATTAAATACAAGGGAGGCCTCATATTGACCAAAAATCACCGATTAGAATCGGGCGATAAATTGGCCGTTTAGTATATCATTGGCCCCAATAATACGGAATAGAGAAAATGCCAACTAGTTTAATAACACACTCTTTTTTATAAAATAAAAATATCACTTTTAAAACGGCAAGACAGAATTAAAAAATAAAAAATAAAATTAACACATGAAGTTTAAGAAATCCTAAGAAATAAAACCAATATAAATTTAACTGAAGAAAAACAGTGATGGTGCGATGAAAAGATCTAAATAGGGACTCAGGGTCTCCTAGCCTCTATCATTGTCCAATCAAAAAGCAATATATACAAATATATAAAATAAGGAAAACTATAAGGGAGATATACATGAATCTGGTAGGCAACGTGATTTATGGTGGTGTGTAGAGTAAATCAAATGAACATTTGAGCTGAGCCCAAACCAGATGAATATTCTAGGTTTTTAATAATAAAAAATAAAAAAAATCAAAACATAAATGAGATATTTCAAATTTCAGAAAAAAGGAAAAAGGAATAAATGACTCAACCTCTTCTTCGAACAGCTTCCGTCTCTTCTCCCAAACAGCACCCCTCTCTCTCTCTCGATGCCGTTGTTCAGTCTCCGTCTCTCTCGATTCAAATTCGCGGCGTACTCAAGGTATGACTCGCGATTCACGCTCTCATCTACCGGCGGCGGCGGTTTCTCGGTTCGATCTCCCTCTGTCTCGGCTTGGTTTCAACAATCTCTTCACAAACTGACTCGTGTTCTTACTGTCTCGCCTCTTGGTTCGATTTGAAAGTGCTTTTGCTTCAGCTCGCGGTGGAGTGTTGGTTCGGTGAGGAGGTGGCGGATGGAGATGTTCGGTGGGTTTGATGATGGTGATTTGAGGACGGTACAGAGTAGTGGTGGTTTTGTCGGATTTGGGTTGAGCTTTCGGATTCACGGTTGTGAACGGCGGATGGTAAGAGGTACTAGTTTCAAACTCTGTTTTCGTTTTGAACTTTCACAGCTTTTTCAGATTTCATTCACAATGAGTGCTGGGTTTTGGTTCAAGGTTTCTAGGGTTTTTCTTTCCGTGTGTTCCCCCTTCTGTGCCAATGATTGGCTTTTATAATGGAAAAATGAGGATCATACGTGTGAGCCAAAAGGAATTTGTGTGAGGTTGTTATTTGTACGTGAGAGTTTGCTGAGTGAAGAATTCGTTAGCAATTGAGTGAGGGTGTACCCTGATTTTGTGGGATTTTTGCAGAGAGTGGATTTGTGTGGGGTCCGAATTTTGGTGAGTCACGATTTGGAATTTGTATGTAGTGAAAGGTTTCTAAAGTGTGTGGACCCCCCGATAAAAATGAATTGTTACTGACATGAAAACTGGTGATTCATTCAGTTTTACTGCCTGGTGGATCTTGACTTTGCCCTGCTTCAAAATTTTGATACTTTTCTTTTGTTGTTATAAATTTGTATGACTTGCTTGCCTAGAAAACAAAATCACTACTGCTGATGCCTACTAATACCACATTTTACTCTGTTTTTTGATGATTTCTTCTTGGTTAATTAACATGATCATCACTTGGCAGGTCATATTGGATCACATGGGAGCTTTAAGGATTGCCAAAATAGAATTGTGGATGCACTGATGACAGGGTATTTGGGATTTCTATCTTTAGTTTGGGGTTTAGGGCGATGGAAAGTGAAAGTTGTTCGGATCTTCTTCGCCTTCTTTTTAATAGCAGAACCTGACTTGACTGCCTTGGCAGCTTTCAAGGCTTGTGCCCTTGGATCAGCCTTCTTCTCACCTTTTGGAGGAGCCATTTGATGACAAAGGGGAAAGAAACTCTACCTGGTAAACGACCCTGCGCGACGCAGGCGGAGGATGAAGCTGAATCTTCATTATTGCTATTCTTTTGACTTTCCTGTGCCCTGACTTTTGCTGAACAAATTCTTATATTTATCTATTGACAGGCTTTTGCATTGGTTTGAATTTGAAGTGATGAGATTCCCTTGATCATGATTGTCCGCAAGTCGGTTTGTAGTGTTTCCACTGTGACTCATATTAACATCCTGCCATTTGTAGATGAACTAATATCAACCAATTCTTATTTTTCAGCCATGAGGTTCAAGTTGTACATGAGAGCAATGCACACCATGAAAGCTGATGAAGAATTCTTTAGCTTGACAAGCACATGAACAGAGATATTATACTGTTATTGAAGCTTGGTATGGATCATGAATCTATTTTCTCGCTGACTTTTGACCGTTTGCACTATTATACATACTGATCTTCCTTACCTTCTGAACTTTCCTTAACTTACATTCTGATTCACTTTCCTTGTATGTATTCAAATTTTTTTTGAATGGACTGTTTATGACACTGAATCTTGAATAACTGAACTATCCTTTGTTGCATTGTAACTCCTGGTACATTTTCTTTATAGGTGCACATTCAGATCTTGGCTGGTCAACCAAAGGTGATAGGCTGCTAGTTCACTTCCTTCAACTCTTGTTTGTTCATGAGGAAACTTCACTTGCGGCATAAATGCACCTGGAATTGGCGCATTGATGGAGACTTAGGAGCTGGCATGGAAAAGATGAATCAAGCCATGGAGACTTGATTGCTATGAAGACTTGAGGAGGAACCTTGTGTGGTTGCTGTTATGATTAGAGTCGAAAACCTTTGTGTAAGGTTAACCATTATTGATGAATACTTGTGATGTGAACCTTGTTTATTGTATTCTTCTTTGATTATCACAATTTTGTTTGCTCATGAATGTTGTTGTTTCATTCTGTTTTCAGGATTATATATGGCTCTGCTGTCTTGCAATTGGAGCTTGAAAGTGGTGAAGATGCTTGATGGCTATTTGGAGAGGGCTGAAAGTGGTGTAACGAGAGCGAATCAAGGGAACTCAGCATTGATGTGATGAAACAAGTGAATCACGAGGCAACGTGAAGACTTAGAAACGCAACTTGATGAATGCTTGGTGAGGAGTGAAAATTCTTGTGATTGAAGATTTCCGACATGCTCCAGATCAATCAAATTAACACGGTCAACACATATGCCATATTATTACTTTTTACTATGCTCATGATTTTATTGATGTTGTCGGTAATGAATCATGGATGAGGTCTTCTTGGGGTAGTACTGATCTGTTTTTTTTGTTGTTGCAGCATGTTCTTGAACGCCAATGTGACTCAAAAATTGGCCTGGTGAAGGTTTACTTGAAATATCAAATGGCTGAGAACCACGCATCTTGTACCAGAATTTGCAAATGATGTAACAGGTGGAGGCATTTGTAGGAATCCAGGAGGAATATGCTTCTAAGGACAGTTGAATTTCTTGGAACTTAAGGCCTAGATTAGAGTATGGCCTTATAAGAACATATGACCTTAAGTCTTGAGTTTCTTTTTAAAAAAACCATGTTGTAAATGCCTCTTTTTTTTACTGTAACCTGTTGTCATTCCTTATTGTGTAACATTGATCACTAGAGAATGAAACCTTTAATGCTTATTGAATAAGATTTGTATTAAAACTTCTAACCATGCCTTAAAGTTTACAACTTTCGCTTGTTTTCAATTGGGAGTTGTATTATAAGTTCAGTGCAATACCCTTTCTTTTGTGTGAAACTTGGTTGAGTCCAGTTTGTACTTGCTCTTGATTTCCTTGTGACAACTCTTCGATCTCCATGCTTTTATGCCTTAGACCACGTTTGGTGCAGATTGTGCTGGTCAGCATGGTTTCCAATTATCACTTGTTCATTTTGGAGTGATACTTTGTAAAGCATATGCGCTTATTAATGATAGTACTTTTTAGAAGAAAAAAACATGTAACTCAAAATTATTCATATCAATGATAACTTCAAGTGAACATTCTTATTCTTGTATTTCGAGAACCTTAGGCATGGCGAAAATATCTTATGTCCATTGTCTTGGCGTCTCGGATGATATGTCACATACTTTTCTCCTTACTCATTCAACTAACTTCTGAACCCAACCAAAATGCATGATAGACTATGGCAATCTTCTTTGAACTTGAATAGTGCTACTAATTTGCATCCATAAGGTCAAACTCCCTCCATTTTTGATAATCCTATGATGAATGAACTTAGGTGCTAAATTAGCTCTTCATGGACCTAATGAAAATAACCTTTGCTTAAACTTGATAGTTACTTTGAACAACCTGAACTTAATTAATGGCACGAAGAAATGAAGCAACAAACACATATTCTTTGGATTTTATATAATGGTTAGTAATATAACAGTGAAAACACAAATGCAAATAAAATTATATGGGTAGGACAAATTTGGGGTATGACAGATGCCCCTATCGAATTGGCTTAGACCAAGTAAGATGAACTGGCTCACGTTCAAACTTTCAAGGTATAAGATAATTAGATACTAACAGACTCCAAATTTGTCTGATAAAAGAACATGTGTGGTAAATCTATGGTTAAACTTGGAAAATGAAGGTGATGCGAAACAAAAACAGGTTGATAGAAAATTAAATAATCGCTTACCACCACAAGGATGATAATCCGACCCCAACACTCGATGCTAGGTCGGTGTTGAGTAACAGAAATTTAAATAATCGCTTACCACCGCAAGGATGATAATGCGACCCCAGCACTCGAACTAGGTCGATACTGAGTAACAGAAAATTAAATAATCGCTTACCACCGCAAGGATGATAATGCGACCCCAACACTCGAACTAGGTCGATATGGATGCTGAGTAACAGAAAAATAAATAATCGTTTACCACCGCAAGGATGATAATGCGACCCCAACACTCGAACTAGGTCGATATGGATGCTGAGTAACAGAAAAATAAATAATCGCTTACCACCGCAAGGATGATAATGCGACCCCAGCACTCGAACTAGGTCGATATGGATGCTGAGTAACAGAAAAATAAATAATCGCTTACCACCGCAAGGATGATAATGCGACCCCAGCACTCGAACTAGGTCGATATGGATGCTGAGTAACAGAAAAATAAATAATCGCTTACCACCGCAAGGATGATAATGCGACCCCAGCACTCGAACTAGGTCGATATGGATGCTGAGTAACAGAAAAATAAATAATCGCTTACCACCGCAAGGATGATAATGCGACCTCAGCACTCGAACTAGGTCGATATGGATGCTGAGTTATGAAAAATAAATAATCGCTTACCACCGCAAGGATGATAATGCGACCCCAGCACTCGAACTAAGTCGATACTGAGTAACAGAAAGTTTAGATAAACTGGAAGACAAATGTCCAACGAGGACGTCCACTGAATAGCACCCAGGAAAATCTTTGAATTTTCGATCGACCTTGGATCCTGACTTCTGCTGGGGAAAGGTCTGGAATCTTGGGTTGATCCTGGATCCTGAGTTATGCAACTATGCTTGATTGTTTTGAAATGGTATTCCATAATGATGGAGATACGATGCAAATGTTTATGCACTGAGTTAAAAATGTTGGGGAAAATAAAAGGCTGATCTATTTAGGTATGCAAATGATGCATATGATGTAAATGATTGAAATAAATGATGCTTATGCTGTTGATGATGCATAATGATGCATATGAGTAATTGAAAGGTGCCAGCTTGGTGGACTTTTGGTTTGGTAGTTGCCAATAATGATTGGACTTTGGGTGGGTGGAGGGACTGATTCCCTGACACTCGATCTTCGACGATGTATGATCAAAAGATGGATCTGAAAGCTCCAAGCTTGGTTATCTGCTGATGAGCGAAGCGACTTAATTGACACATGAAGACTGACTTCGCTTTGAATGGTTGCCAACGTCTAGCAAGATCTGCTTGTTCAGCTGGGGAGAAAAGATAGGAAGATCTGCTCCCTGTATGTAGAGTATATGAAATAAATCTAACGGGGAACCTTTGACAATGACCATGACATGATCTGCCCCAGTATCTGGATTTGGTAGACATCTGCCCCTGATTGAGCTATTGGAAGATAATTTGCCCCTGATTGGGCTGTTGGAAGATGATTTGTCCCTGATTGGATTGTTGAAGTAGTCTTGACTCAAACTGGCATCAGTGAAGTTCAAGTTTCTCTTTGATTGCCCCTTGTTGGGATTGTACTGATGTCAAGCACTAAATTGCAATTAAATTGTTCATACATAAGTGGTAGTGTTAATGTAAAGTTCATGTGAGTTTTGAAAAAGTCAATTTATTTGAATGCTGTGAAAGTGTGACGAATGGACCGTTAGTCCAAACGAGGTGCTGATTTAGAAATTTCGTGAAAGATGCAGCAAAAATAATGTGCGATGAAGATTAGCAAATATATAGGAGTCAATTTACGCAACCTTGTTGGTAATATGCTTTCAGAATAAACCATGCCTCAATTAGGTCTTTTGAGGGTTGTAATGTGGTCTGGTTAATGGTTTTGAGAAACAAAGGATATAAGGCTCAAAGTTTGATTTGTCCCCACCCCTTCTTCGTGATATTCTCCAGTCCTACGTTCAGTTAACTCTACATACGCATTTGTTTTGACTTTGCAAGAGTGAAGATGAAGCTTCAAAGTTTGCTTGAAAGTGGCAGTCATCTTTTTGCTGGTGACCATTTGATTCTTGATTTGGTGGTCACTGATATTTGTTTTGTTTTTGCTGAGGATTTGGGTTCCTCTTTTGATTTATTCGACTAAGTCTCCCTTTGGGTGCTCAACTCAGTGGCTTTTCTTTTTCTATTTTTTTTTTGTATTTTGTTGAATACTGTGACTGCCAAGTCATTTGTTGATGGTCCTCTGACGGGATGTCTCATCTTGCGATTCGAAGGTGTAGTTAGTTTAACTGAAAAACTACCCTGCCCCGGGTTAAATGTAAGGCTTGTATCCGAAAGAAACTCCTACTTCTAGGCTCGAAGTGGTTGACTAGGGATTAACTCCTTATATCTCCAGTGTTTGGGGATTTGAAAGAAATGCTTGTACATCATTGACGAGGTTTTTATCCGAAAGCATACCGCAACAGTTATGGGTATTTAGTTTTCATCATCCTCCCTCAAATATTTGCTAAAGTGAAGTGAGGGAAATATTTTCGTGATTTTTGTGATAAATGATAAATAATGAGCGAATGCGAATAAACTAATTCAAAACATGCATAAACATAACATTAACATAACCAAGAACACACGATAACAATGTTCAGAGCAAATAGTACTTAAACAAACATTACAAAACAACAGGAATGCGGAAATAAATAAATGGCACTGGCTGCCTTGATTTGAGGAATGAACTTCTCTTGATTGAATGCTTCAAAGTTGGAGACTACTCAGTTTGGTCTACAACAACCCCTTCAGATGTCTTCACTTGTTGGCACCGTGTGGCGGCATTGGATCGTTCTGGACATTTGGATTTCTCGGAGTGAAGGTGAGATCCTTAGAGTCGATTAAATCTTGGACTTTGTGCTTGAATAACCTGCAGTTGTCAATTGTGTGACCTGGAGCACCCTTGTGATACTCACAGCGAGCATTGACATCATAATCTCGAGCGTTACCAGTTTGAGGTGGCATGTCCTTCAACACAAGAGTTCCTTTTGCCATCAGTCCGTTAAAGATTTCTCCATATGACATAGGCAAGGGATCAAAGGTTCTTTCAGGCCTTCTTTGCTGATATGGTGGACGCTGTTGAGGAGCGCGCTGTTGCTGTTGACCAGGCCGTGGTGGATAAGCCGGTTGCTGGTATGGATTGGGCGCATACTACGCGTCTGCAACCATAGGAGGTGGGCGTGGTTGATGAGCCATCTGAGGCGGCAATAGAGCTTGAAAGGCCTGCTGATAAGGCATTGGAGGAGCTGGCTGATATGGCATAGGAGCATATTGTGCAGCAACAACATAGGGATACTGATAATAGGGAACTGGTGCAGGTGCACTCTGTTGAAAATTCCCACTTGCAGCGGAAATGGCATTTGTTTCACCCTTTTTGTGCCCATTGAAAGGTTTCTTGGCATTGTTTTGGATGCTAGAACCTCCTTGGATCTTTCCACTTTTCAAGCCTTCCTCGATTCTTTCTCCGACCATCACCATGTCTGAAAATCCAGAAGATACGCTGCTGATCAGCTTCTCGTAATATTGTCCCTGTAGGTTACCCATGAAAATATCGATCAATTCACGGTCAACCAATGGAGGATGCACTCTGGCAGCTAGCTCTCTCCAGCGTTGGGCGTACTCCTTAAAGGATTCGCTTTCCTTTTGAGACATACTCTGAAGTTGAGTACGGTTAGGAGCTAAGTCAGTGTTGTACTTGTACTGCTTTTTGAATGCATCGAATAGATCAAACCAAGTACGAACATTGTTGCGCTCAAGCTGCATGTACCATTCTAAAGATGCTCCAGACATGCTGTCTTGGAAGCAATGGATCATAAGCTTATCATCTTTGGCATGAGCGGCCATTTTTCTGCAGTACATCCTCAAATGAAGCTCAGGACAGCTGAGACCTTTGTATTTCTCGAATTCTGGAAGTTTGAATTTAGCAGGGATCACAACATCTGGAACTAAGCACATGTCTGAGGCACTCAGAGAAGTTGAGTTGTGTCCTTCCATGATTCGGAGTTTTTCAGCTAACTCGCGACACATCTTCATGGCTTCAGACTCTTGACCAACATGAGGATTGGTGATTGGAACAGCAGTATGCATCTCATACTCAACTTGATGATTCTCTTCAGTTTGAGGAAACTGGACTTGAGTTGGAACAGGTTGAGCTTGAGGAATAACACCAACGGTGACACCAGAAGCAGGTATTGGTTGGGAAGTGACCTCTTCAACAACAGGAGTGAAACCTGGAGGTAAACCATAGACCAAAGGATTTGGAATGGGAACTGAAGGCATTGCTCGTGAGGTAGATCCTTGCACTTGAGCATTGTTCATTGCTGCAGCAGCTTCGCGACGTTCTTCCATTCTTGCTAAAGCTTGCAAAGTCTCATAAATCTGGTCAATCTTGCCTTTGACCGAGTCAATCTCTTCCCTCATGGCAGCTTGTTCTTCTTGAATTACGTCCATCAGTCTTCTAGTGTTGGCTCGAGTCAGATACGGTCGTCTAGCTCGATACGGGCGTCGGGAAACCAGCTTGATTTACTGAAGATGGAGGAACATGAAATGAGTTCTCTAATTTCGGAACGAAATGCAATATGAACAAATAATGCAAATGAGATGATATGCAATGTCAGAATCCAGGATCATAAGATCAGGGTCTCACGAGTCCAAGGTACAGATGGAGGATACTCAGATCAGGAACTCACTCGGTAGACTCTAAGGTTTTAGGGATCCCAAAGTTATCAATTCACATGACTGTTCATCACACGCGCCATAAGCATGACGGTTGATTGACTCCGCCATATGAATCTATTTTGGGTGAGATCTTCGTATCGACAACCCACGAGAGAAAATTTTCTCGGGAGTCCATACTACGTGATCATCGACACAAGGTTTAAAACAAAGTCCTGGAGTTATGGAACTTTCTCAACTGTTTGATGCACGTGTCAATTTCATACATTCTTGACAGTCAATCAACTCCATTGAGTAAGTCTATTCCAAGTGAGGTTTTCGTATCGAGCCACGCGAGGGCGAACCCTGGTGCCCAATACTACGCAACCATCAACCGATGTTTTAACCAAAAGGTTCTAAAGGTCCTCAGAGTAAATGACCCTAATGAAAGCAACTGAGCACACACGTAAAGAACTTGACGGTTGTCAGTATTCTCAATAGAATCTACTCCGAGTGAGGTTTTCGTATCGGCAACCCACGAGAGAGGTTCTCTCGGGAGCCCATACTACACAACCTCGCTAACTTAAGTTTGTACTCGTAAGCCCGGGTATAGAGCTTTTCCCTCAAGTTTCTTTTGCAAAGTATCGATCCAAGATAATACTAAGGAGCCACAAGATATATAAAATGGAATGCGATAAAGAAAAGCGATAAAAATAAACAAGCAAGGCGTAAAAGCAAACATCCAAACAAACACGAAGAACCTAGACTAGGCTTGACTCGCATAGGGGTGAACCAGTCCCCAGCAGAGTCGCCAGCTGTCGTACCCCGAAAAATACGACCTTACGCGATCCGAAAATACGGAGCCGCGCGCCGGACGGACTGAAGAGTCGCCACCTAATTCTATTTATTCCCGAGGAAGGAAAGGGAAGATATAGATACAACCCGGGAAAAAAAGGATGAGGACAAAGGTCAACGGAACCATTGCCTGGGTTCGGGAGTCGGTTATGCAGGGGGGAGGTATTAGCACCCCCTACATCCATCGTACTCGATGGGAACCATCTAAGTTATCGCGCGTGAAAGGATGTCTATGCTTAAACGAATTGCTTGCTAGAGGGAAATGAGTTGAATTATAAGTTAGATTGAACCTAGGTGCTCGGCAAGGATTGAGATCCTCGTGCCTACGTACTCCCGTGTGCAATGGGAAAGTCAGAGCCTCGTAGTTCGGCCTACTAAGGGTAATGGTTGTTTGATTTTATTACCTTTCGTTGATGAAAGGGTTTAGGAGTTGAAATGCACTAAAGACTATGGATAGTTTATCTCGCCCAACAAGACGAGTGTCCTGCGTCGAAATAATCGGAGCGAGTAACGAGAGCTCGTTATCCTCCTTTCTATCGCTTAAGGCTCGTGGCGTACAGATCTTCTCGTATTTGTTTAAAGTGTTTTTATTTCCTAAAGCCACTTGACGTTGGATCAAGGGTTTGGATCTAATCGGAATATTTTGGTTTTTTGAGGTTTAGAGGGTAAATGCAAGTGGAGGTTAGTTTTGTGGTTTTGTTAGCGAAGCACGAAGCGCTCGGCTCGCAAGGATATGAGGATCCTAATAAACGAAATGATACTGGAAAATAAAGTGCAAGTGTGCAAGTGAGATCGCTTGGCGTTGGACCAAGGATTCAGAATTAAATAAAATACGGGAAATAAAAATGCGTACAAGGTAAGGGGAGAGGGATACAAAATAAATACAGGGGATTGCGCAAAATAAATAGGTCTCGTTGTAGTTAGCCCAAGAGGAAGCGTGTGTGCAGTGTGTTTGAACTATTCGAAGGCGTTCGGCCTGTTTAATCGGGACGCAACTATTTGAAGGTGTTGGACCTTTTAATCGAGCGCAACTATTCGAAGGCGTTGGACCTTTTCGGGACGCGGCGAAATTTGGTTCGTTTACTGCCTTAGAGTCGATTTAATGAAATCGTTCTATGAGGAGTCGAATCGTAATTTAAAATGTGAATTAAATGAATAAATAAATGGAATTTGCTTGGATTAAAAATAAAATAATGAATATAAATAATGAATAAATTAAATAAAATCAAGAATAAATAAATTGAATTAAATTACATGTTTGTTTGTCGGAATAATAAAATGAAAAATTAAATACAAGGGAGGCCTCATATTGACCAAAAATCACCGATTAGAATCGGGCGATAAATTGGCCGTTTAGTATATCATTGGCCCCAATAATACGGAATAGAGAAAATGCCAACTAGTTTAATAACACACTCTTTTTTATAAAATAAAAATATCACTTTTAAAACGGGAAGACAGAATTAAAAAATAAAAAATAAATTAACACATGAAGTTTAAGAAATCCTAAGAAATAAAACCAATATAAATTTAACTGAAGAAAAACAGTGATGGTGCGATGAAAAGATCTAAATAGGGACTCAGGGTCTCCTAGCCTCTATCATTGTCCAATCAAAAAGCAATATATACAAATATATAAAATAAGGAAAACTATAAGGGAGATATACATGAATCTGGTAGGCAACGTGATTTATGGTGGTGTGTAGAGTAAATCAAATGAACATTTGAGCTGAGCCCAAACCAGATGAATATTCTAGGTTTTTAATAATAAAAAATAAAAAAAATAAAAACATAAATGAGATATTTCAAATTTCATAAAAAAGGAAAAAGGAACAAATGACTCAACCTTTTCTTCGAACAGCTTCCGTCTCTTCTCCCAAACAGCACCCCTCTCTCTCTCTCGATGCCGTTGTTCAGTCTCCGTCTCTCTCGATTCAAATTCGCGGCGTACTCAAGGTATGACTCGCGATTCACGCTCTCAGCTACCGGCGGCGACGGTTTCTCGGTTCGATCTCCCTCTGTCTCGGCTTGGTTTCAACGATCTCTTCACAAACTGACTCGTGTTCTTACTGTCTCGCCTCTTGGTTCGATTTGAAAGTGCTTTTGCTTCAGCTCGCGGTGGAGTGTTGGTTCGGTGAGGAGGTGGCGGATGGAGATGTTCGGTGGGTTTGATGATGTTGATTTGAGGACGGTACGAAGTAGTGGTGGTTTCGTCGGATTTGGGTTGAGCTTTCGGATTCACGGTTGTGAACGGCGAATGGTAAGAGGTACTAGTTTCAAACTCTGTTTTCGTTTTGAACTTTCACAGCTTTTTCAGATTTCATTCACAATGAGTGTTGGGTTTTGGTTCAAGGTTTCTAGGGTTTTTCTTTCCGTGTGTTCCCCCTTCTGTGCCAATGATTGGCTTTTATAATGGAAAAATGAGGATCATACGTGTGAGCCAAAAGGAATTTGTGTGAGGTTGTTATTTGTACGTGAGAGTTTGCTGAGTGAAGAATTCGTTAGAAATTGAGTGAGGGTGTACCCTGATTTTGTGGGATTTTTGCAGAGAGTGGATTTGTGTGGGGTCCGAATTTTGGTGAGTCACGATTTGGAATTTGTATGTAGTGAAAGGTTTCTAAAGTGTGTGGACCCCCCGATAAAAATGAATTGTTACTGACATGAAAACTGGTGATTCATTCAGTTTTACTGCCTGGTGGATCTTGACTTTGCCCTGCTTCAAAATTTTGATACTTTTCTTTTGTTGTTATAAATTTGTATGACTTGCTTGCCTAGAAAACAAAATCACTACTGCTGATGCCTACTAATACCACATGTTACTCTGTTTGTTGATGATTTCTTCTTGGTTAATTAACATGATCATCACTTGGCAGGTCATATTGGATCACATGGGAGCTTTAAGGATTGCCAAAATAGAATTGTGGATGCACTGATGATAGGGTATTTGGGATTTCTATCTTTAGTTTGGGGTTTAGGGCGATGGAAAGTGAAAGTTGTTCGGATCTTCTTCGCCTTCTTTTTAATAGCAGAACCTGACTTGACTGCCTTGGCAGCTTTCAAGGCTTGTGCCCTTGGATCAGCCTTCTTCTCACCTTTTGGAGGAGCCATTTGATGACAGAGGGGAAAGAAACTCTACCTGGTAAACGTCCCTGCGCGACGGAGGCGGAGGATGAAGCTGAATCTTCATTATTGCTATTCTTTTGAATTTCATGTGCCCTGACTTTTGCTGAACAAATTCTTATATTTATCTATTGACAGGCTTTTGCATTGGTTTGAATTTGAAGTGATGAGATTCCCTTGATCATGATTGTCCGCAAGTCGGTTTGTAGTGTTTCCACTGTGACTCATATTAACATCCTGCCATTTGTAGATGAACTAATATCAACCAATTCTTATTTTGCAGCCATGAGGTTCAAGTTGTACATGAGAGCAATGCACACCATGAAAGCTGATGAAGAATTCTTTAGCTTGACAAGCACATGAACAGAGATATTATACTGTTATTGAAGCTTGGTATGGATCATGAATCTATTTTCTCGCTGACTTTTGACCGTTTTCACTATTATACATACTGATCTTCCTTACCTTCTGAACTTTCCTTAACTTACATTCTGATTCACTTTCCTTGTATGTATTCAATTTTTTTTGAATGGACTGTTTATGACACTGAATCTTGAATAACTGAACTATCCTTTGTTGCATTGTAACTCCTGGTACATTTTCTTTATAGGTGCACATTCAGATCTTGGCTGGTCAACCAAAGGTGATAGGCTGCTAGTTCACTTCCTTCAACTCTTGTTTGTTCATGAGGAAACTTCACTTGTGGCATAAATGCACCTGGAATTGGCGCATTGATGGAGACTTAGGAGCTGGTATGGAAAAGATGAATCAAGCCATGGAGACTTGATTGCTATGAAGACTTAAGGAGGAACCTTGTGTGGCTGCTGTTATGATTAGAGTCGAAAACCTTTGTGTAAGGTTAACCATTATTGATGAATACTTGTGATGTGAACCTTGTTTGTTGTATTCTTCTTTGATTATCACAATTTTGTTTGCTCATGAATGTTGTTGTTTCATTCTGTTTTCAGGATTACATATGGCTCTGCTGTCTTGCAATTGGAGCTTGAAAGTGGTGAAGATGCTTGATCGCTATTTGGAGAGGGCTGAAAGTGGTGCAACGGGAGCGAATCAAGGGAACTCAGCATTGATGTGATGAAACAAGTGAATCACGAGGCAACGTGAAGACTTAGAAACGCAACTTGATGAATGCTTGGTGAGGAGCAAAAATTCTTGTGATTGAAGATTACCGACATGCTCCAGATCAATCAAATTAACACGGTCAACACATATGCCATATTATTACTTTTTACTATGCTCATGATTTTATTGATGTTGTCGGTAATGAATCATGGATGAGGTCTTCTTGGGGTAGTACTGATCTGTTTTTTTTGTTGTTGCAGCATGTTCTTGAACGCCAATGTGACTTAAAAATTGGCCTGGTGAAGGTTTACTTGAAATATCAAATGGCTGAGAACCCCGCATCTTGTACCAGAATTTGCAAATGATGTAACAGGTGGGGGCATTTGTAGGAATCCAGGAGGAATATGCTTCTGAGGACAGTTGAATTTCTTGGAACTTAAGGCCTAGATTAGAGTATGGCCTTATAAGAACATATGACCTTAAGTCTTGAGTTTCTTTTAAAAAAAACATGTTGTAAATGCCTCTTTTTTTTACTGTAACCTGTTGTCATTCTTTATTGTGTAACATTGATCACTAGAGAATGAAACCTTTAATGCTTATTGAAGAAGATTTGTATTAAAACTTCTAACCATGCCTTAAAGTTTACAACTTCTGCTTGTTTTCAATTGGGAGTTGTATTATAAGTTCAGTGCAATACCCTTTCTTTTGTGTGAAACTTGGTTGAGTCCAGTTTGTACTTGCTCTTGATTTCCTTGTGACAACTCTTCGATCTCCATGCTTTTATGCCTTAGACCACGTTTGGTGCAGATTGTGCTGGTCAGCATGGTTTCCAATTATCACTTGTTCATTTTGGAGTGATACTTTGTAAAGCATATGCGCTTATTAATGATAGTACTTTTTAGGAAAAAAAACATGTAACTCAAAATTATTCATATCAATGATAACTTCAAGTGAACATTCTTATTCTTGTATTTCGAGAACCTTAGGCATGGCGAAAATATCTTATGTCCATTGTCTTGGCGTCTCGGATGATATGTCACATACTTTTCTCCTTACTCATTCAACTAACTTCTGAACCCAACCAAAATGCATGATAGACTATGGCAATCTTCTTTGAACTTGAATAGTGCTACTAATTTGCATCCATAAGGTCAAACTCCCTCCATTTTTGATAATCCTATGATGAATGAACTTAGGTGCTAAATTAGCTCTTCATGGACCTAATGAAAATAACCTTTGCTTAAAATTGATAGTTACTTTGAACAACCTGAACTTAATTAATGGCACGAAGAAATGAAGCAACAAACACATATTCTTTGGATTTTATATAATGGTTAGTAATATAACAGTGAAAACACAAATGCAAATAAAATTATATGGGTAGGACAAATTTGGGGTATGACAAAGAGCACCCAACAAGTAAGTATAAAGCAAACAAGGCAAACAATTTTAAAGTGATCTAATTCCTAAGGGTACCCCTCTTTTATTAAATCCCCAGCAGATTCGCCAGTTCTGTAACACGGTGGGAGAACTGACTTTAGTTAAATGTTGCGGATAGCAAGAGTCGCCACCGACTTTTATTTTATCCAAAGGAAAGGCATAAAAGAACAGGAAAGACCTTTTAAAATATTTTTGGGTCCGGGGGGTAAGTTATGTAAAGGGAAGGTGTTAGCACCCTTTACATCCATGGTTATCCATGGGCTCTTAGTTACTTAGCTCACTTTAAAATGTTTTTTTTTTAAATATGAAGAGTGTGAATAGAAATTTTCTTAAGTATTTTATAATGACCCATGTACGGATATATATAAAACCTTTGTTTTGAAAATTGTTTGAAATGTATGAAGTGTTTGAAATGTTTTGAAGAGTGAGCAAGTATCTAAGAGGAACCTACCCTAAGTTAGGTCTTTTCTGTTCTTGAATCCTTTAAATGGTAAGACTATCCCTATTATTAAGGAATAGGTAGTCATTACCTTGGATGTATGGGACAAGTGAAGTGACATCTATTATTTAGGCAACTGTGGGGTGTATAAGCAATTCGGAAGGACTTATCATCTTTATTCGAAAGGGACAAGATCATTTACGAAGGCAACATTCGAAGGGACTTGATCTTTTTATCTGTTTAGGGACTAGATGATGTGAGATGAGGGACTTTTGCTTTATACACCCTACTTGACCTTTTGTTTAGGCAACTTGAGAGGAAACCCTTAAGAAGTGAGATGGCGATCCAGGATCGACTTACGTGTGTGAGTGTACCAGTTCAAATATTTATCTTTTAAGTTAATGATCTAAATTCAATTTTTAAATACAAACATGTTTCACTCCCTATTTTACTAACCATAGCATTTAAAATAAATAATAAAAATTACTACTACAAATATTACATAAGGGATACAATTACATAATAATAATAATTAAAATAAAATAAATGAGCAAAATATATAATAATAAATAATTGGGTTAGTAACAATAATAATAATAAATCACAATATATATATATATATATATATATATATATATATATATATATATATATATATATATATATATATATATATATATATATATATATATAAATGGGGTTAGTAATAACAAAAATTAATAAGAATAAAATCAAGAAATTAACATAATAATGAATAATAAATTTAAAAGTGCAATTTTTAATAGATAATTATTTTTTAAGATTTTTAAGAAGAAAAATAAACAATTCATATTATATACTAATTATTATAAAGATTTAAATTATATATACATGTTATGAAAAATAATGGTTAATTATGATTAAATAAACATATTATAAAAATAAATTATATTTACAAAATTAAATTAGGAGTTTTTTAATTATTTTAAGCATACACTAAAATTATTTACATGCAAGAATTATACAAAATAAAAATATGTACATAATTAAGGTTTATAAATAAATAAATTAAAAGTTATAATATAATTAGATTTTTGTAAAAGGAAAAATTAGGGTTTGATTATTAAAAAAAACATTAGGATTTACTTCTTAATTAAAACATAAACAAAAATTATGAAATTAAAATAAACAAATAAATTAATATTTACAATTAGGGTTTACAAAAATAATTAGGTTTTATAAAAATATTTTTAGGGTTTTTTAGAAAATATTATTAGGATTAATTTTATTAAATTAGGGTTTATGAAAATAATAAGGTTTTATTTATTAATTTACAAAATAAATTTAATTATTCACAAATTATACATATTTAATAATATAGGCAGACAAATTAATTTTCAATTATATATAATCCTATTATATTATTTTTTTATTATAAACTATTTTAATTAAAATTAAAGAAATAGAAAACAATTAAAAGAAAATAAAAAAAACTCACCTGCTGGAGCCTGGGGTCGAACCCAGGTCTCAAGCTTCATTCCCCCAAGACCAACACGCACACCACTGGGACAAGCCTGCGCTTGTGTAGGGGATACAGGTCACATTTGTTTTATGCCTTATCTTGCAAATACGTTAAAAATTAAAAAAAGAAAAGGGGCTGGGGACGATTCGAACCCAGGACTCCTCATCCATCACACATGCGCCTCAACCAACTGAGCTACCAAGCCATCTGTGAAACAAAACGCAAACGATTTCATAAAATATTAAAACGAAAATTCAAATCTCCACCGCGCGCCAAGAACTTCGTCTTCTTCCTCTGGCCTTGCGCTTTTTGCTGCGAATTTCCCTATGAATTTTCCTGCGATTTTTATAACACATGAAACCTGCGAATTTCGATTACCAACAAAACAGTACAATTTTTACTAATTGATTAGTGAAACATGATCCTCACAGTCTGTACAATCACACTATGTCCTTTAAATTCATTTAAATTTAGTGAATCATAAAACCCCAAATTCGAAGATGAAACCCTAGCTATGGCACTTCACGATTCCTGCAGTGAAACTCAAAAATAATTGTCCAGAAAGCTTCTATGTCATCATACAAACAATATTATTTAAACAAAATCAAGCAAAACATAGTGAATGGCCATAATCGAAAAATTAACAAGATGCCATGAACAAGCATTCGGTTTCACCATTATAACATGATTTTGATGCATATGAGTATGGAATCATGATCAGTGATGGTCAAGAAAGCCAATGCAACCTTAATAAAGCTTTGAAATTGCCTAAATCCTCAAATCTGAATTCAACTTTTCCTTAGAATTTTTGAACTTTGAAAGTGGTTCTGGAGGCAGCAAGAATCGTCCCCTATGCTTGTGTTCTCTTTGTGTATATGTAGTGGATTGATTTAGGTCAAAAAATAGGCTCCCTCTTTGGGCTTTTTGGATACCTTGGTGATGAAGAAATCCCTTTCCAATTTTGGCCAAAAATAAAATCTCTTCATGCTTCAAAGAGTGAGCACGAATTTGGATAGTGTAGATTCATGTTAAATGGCTTTTATGATTTTCTAGAAGAAGAATCACCCTTAAATATTGATTTTTTGATTTTATTTTGATTTAATATGTATTTAAATGAATAAAATTCAAATAAATATTAAATAAAATAAAAAAAAATCAGAAATTACATGGGTTGGGTCGTGCTTGGTGTCATGTTGAAGTTTGGATCACAAGATTGCAAGCCCATTTGGAAGAAATTGATTTTAAAGCCCTATTTGCTTCATAAACCTCCCTGAAATTTCCCAACTTTGCAAGGGCACAAATCCTTCAATTTTAATGCTATGAGGGTTTTATTGGACATTTTGGAAAGCTTAAAGAGTCCTCTAACCAACCCCATTGGTTTCATGTTCATATCACTTACCATTCTCAAGTTATGCCCTTTTGAAGTTGTTGACTTTTTGTTGACTTTCAAAAGGACCTATAATGTCTTAGCTCATACCTTCCAAATGAAGCATTTTTGGGCTTGGCTTGTTATACACAAAGTTGTAGAGAATTCAATTTCCTTCAAAATGAGCTTTGGATGGTAAAAATTGATGAAGCATGTGAAAGTTATGGCTGGTCAAAATTCAGTTGACTTTTCTTAAGGAAACCCTAATTTAGAAACCTCTGATTCTTGATGATCTGAAATATCCTTGATGAATCATGATCAACCCTTGATCAAATGATGAATTTTACTTCATATACTTGATGTTGACAAAAAATCATGAAGTTTGACTTTGGTTTGACCACAGTTGACCTCAGTTTGACTTTTTAACTGCTTTGACTGATTTTGACCTATCTGATCATTTGACTGAGCAAACCTTTGAGAAAAGTTCTGAAACTTATCATGGGGATCCTTAAATACATATGGGATGTTATGAAGCTCACTTGAAGTCTTGGAAGTTCATTTAACCTGATTAAAGTCAAAACCCTAGTTTTGGATGCACTGCTTAGGAGGATGCATTGTCTGAGGGAATTGTCAAATCTTCTGACTAATTGTGAACCTTGTGAACCTCATAAGATGTCTTGTGAACCTTGTGAACCTCATAAGATGTCTTTTGAACCTTGTGAACCTCATAAGATGTCTTGTGAGCCTTGTGAACCTCATAAGGTGTCTTGTGAACCTTGTGAACCTCATAAGATGTCTTGTGAATCTTGTTAACCTCATAAGATGTCTTGTGAACCTTGTGAACCTCATAAGATGTCTTGTGAATCTTGTGAACCTCATAAGGTGTCTTGTGAACCTCATAAGATGTCTTGTGAATCTTGTAAACCTCATAAGGTGTCTTGTGAACCTTGTGAAATATGTCTTATGAATCTTGTGAACCTCATAAGGTGTCTTGTGAACCTTGTAAACCTCATAGCACACAAAGTCTTATATTGTGAGGGCAAATTTTGGGGTGCAACACCATCCTATCCTCCTAGGATGCAGCAAATACTTTAGTCATCGCCTCATTGACATTCAGAGCCTCGAACCCCTGGCTCATAGTTTCATGGATTTCACCATCCATCTCAATGTATTTGTATGTAGCCAGATGGCTAACAAATATGTCCTCCTCACCACATATGGTGATAATCTGTCCGTCCCACTCATATTTCAATTTCTGGTGAAGGGTCGACGTTACTGCACCAGCGGCGTGAATCCAAGGTCGACCCAACAAACAGTTGTAGGTCGGCTGAATGTCCATCACGTAGAAAGTAGTCTTAAAGACCTGCAGACCGATTATCATAGGCAACTCCACCTCTCCAAGAACAGACCTCTTGGAGCCATCAAAAGCTCTGACCACAAGGTTGCTTGGTCGGAGAGCTATTCCATCATATTCGAGCTTGACAAGAGCTTTCTTCGGCAAGACATTGAGTGAAGACCCAGTGTCTACAAGAACATGAGATAGTACAGTTCCTTTGCACTTCAGGGTTATGTGCAAAGCTTTGTTGTGGTGACGTCCTTCTGTTGTTAAATCAACATTGGTGAAACCTAACCCATGGCTAGTATTGACATTTGACACCACTGTTTCGAGCTGATTCATTGTGATCTCTTCTGGCACGTAGGCAGCATGCAGAACTTTGAGTAGTGCATCCCGATAAGCTTCAGAACACAGCAGCAGGGATAATATAGAGATCTTAGAAGGAGTCTGGTGGAGCTGATCCACAACTTTGTAGTCACTTCTTTTAATTATCCTCATAAATTCATCCACATCTTGATCAAAGGATGATTTATGAGTCTCTTTTGGTGCAGGTTCTTCAGGTGCCACACTTTTCCCCTTGGCTTTGGCAGCAACCTCTACCTCAGTGTTAGTTCTTGGAGCTTGTGACGCAAAGAGGTGTTCGCTTCGGGTGAAGCCTCCGCCGACATTATCCACTTGGGGAGTAGGAGCTGAAGAATCAAGAAGGACTTTTTCTCCGTTGCAGTAAAGGTCAACACCGTAATGCCATGGTACAACATTGTCTTTGTCATATGGAATGGGCCCTGGCACCGTGATGGTGACTGGGCTAACTGCAACAGAGATTGGGACCGTTATTGTTTGTGGATCATAGAAAATGGTGACAGGACTTCTGGTGGATGTTGGTGGTGATGAATTGAAGCTTGGTTGTTGCTGAAACTATTGTTGAGATTGTTGTTGAAAGTTGCTGGAGTTTGGGACCGTTGTAGGGTCATAATAGATAGTGACAGTGGAGACGTCGTTGTTGGTGGTTGTTGCAGTTGTAGAAGCTGATGAGATGGAACTGTTGTTTGTTGAAGTGATGGAAGAGGTGGTTGCTGATTTTGTAGACGAGTCAGTAGAAACAATTGTTGTTGCAGTTGTAGGAGAATCACTTGTTGTTGACAAAAGAGTTGCAGGTGTTGTAGAAGCAGTTGTGGTTATTTGCAGAATGCCTTCTTTAATCAAGCCATTGATGCCCTTTCTCAAGCTTGCACACCCGTTCTTGGAAAGCTCGCAAGATTCACAACAGGCCTCACAACCTGGATACACTTGGCATTTCAAAAGCTGGGCTTTAACCTCTGCCAGAGGTGTTTGAATACTTGCAATATATTCTATTAAACTCAAGGGTGAGCTTTCCTCTATAGCATTAATGCTTGGCCCACTGTGGCTTGGCATAGGATTTTTCGTGACGTTGGGAGGTGGTGCAAAGTTCAGGGCCTTTGAATCTACCAGATCTTGGACCTTCATATGCAGAGCCCTGCATTTTTCCGTGGAGTGGCCAGGTGCATTAGAATGAAAAGCACACCTAGCGTTGACATCGTAATTTCTCAGAAGGTTTTGAGGATCTGGTGGAGCCAATGTCCTTAACTCGACAAGATTGAGCTTTAGGAGTTATGGCAGCAATGTGGCATATGGCATAGGAACAGGGTCAATCACCTTGTTGATATGAGATGGCCGCTATTGAAAAGGGCGTTGTTGTTGATTGTTGTTATTGTTGTTATAGGATCTTTGTTGAGGGAACTGTGGTTGTTGAGGAAAGTGTTGTGGTTGTTGAGCATAATGAGGAGGTGGAGCCGGAATAGTGACGGCAGCAACTGATCTGGGCAGATATTGGGGTCTTCCTCTTCCCACATGTATAGAGTTTGTTTCACCAGATCTACGGGGCCCAGCAAATGGCTTCCTTGCACTGCTTGAACTGGCACCGTTGTCGGAGATCTTTCCCATCTTCAGTAGGCTCTCAATTCTTTCCCCAGCTATCACCACATCTGCAAAGCTGGTGAAAGAAAATGCAGCCAATCTGTCAATATAAGTGCCCTGGAGAGTGTTCATGAACATATCTGCCATCTCCCTTTCTGACATCGGGGGTTGGACAGCAGCAGCTAGTTGCCTCCACCTTTGGGCATACTCTCTAAAGCTTTCACGGGAAGACTGTGACATTCCCATCAGAAGGGTCATGTTTGGAGCCATGTCCAGATTATACTGATATTGACGGATGAAAGCTTCAGCCAAGTCCTTCCAATTCCTTACTGTGGCTCTGGTCAAGTGGGAGTACCATTCTCGGGATGCCCCTGTCAAGCTATCCTCGAAGTAAAACATCCACAGCTTCTCGTCCATGGTGTAAGCTTTCAATCTCCCCAGGAAAGACTGAAGGTGGGTACGTGGGCAGGATGTGCCATTATATCTTTCAAAACAAGGGGGTTTGAACTTGTGAGGGATTCCTACCCCTTCCACCAATCCCATGTCCATGACATCAAAACCTAGAGAGTTTTGGGATTCAAGAGACCTTAGCTTCTCTGCAATTTCATCCAACCGACGGTCGTAAACTTCGTCTCCAGCCCCAACCACAGTAAACTGTTCTTCTTGAGGGTCTTCCTGCAAAACCCTTCCTCCAGTAGTGTTACCTTGGGTGTTTCTTATAGCATTAATGTCTGGGTTCAGATGAGGTCCAAACTCTGGTGGATCAGTGTGAGGTTGCATGTGATCTTGTTACTGGTTCCTCCTGTACCTGGATGGTGTTCCTCAGGAGTTTGTCGCTCAACCAACTCCATTAGTCTTTCCTGGCTTTGAGCTAAACCAGTCATCACTGTCATAAATTGATTCATTTGGGCCCTCATCTCTGTCCTATCATTGGCCATCTGGGCCCTTACTTCAGTCAAGTCTTGTTGAACCTGATCCATTTGTAATCCCAGAAGGTTGTTTCTTGTCGGATACCGGTGCACTCGATTGACAAGGAACACTCTTCTACGAGCAATGTTTCCTGAAACCACAACAAAGTGAGAAACAACAAAACAAAAACCTACAAAACAAAGAAATGATGTTAGTATGCAATGCAGGATGCCTATTTGTCTTCCCAGGGTATCCGGTTTGGTTCTTTGGTTTTGACCTTTCCAGACCTCGAGGAAATGCTGATGTTGAAAGAGATTAAGCCCACAAAATAATACAAACCATATATTACAAAAGTGTGAAAATACATAGTTTGATTACAATAAAGTCCCCATGGTGGGTCAAAATACGTCAACAAAATCAAAAAGTACAAACAAAAGGAAATACAAGTACAAGAAAATCAAACATCTAGTCCAAAGTCATCTTCTCTAAATTCCTTCAGGAGAGCCTCAGTCACTGGACTTACTGTGTGTTCTGTGATAGTCCTGATAAGGAGGTTCCTGGTGGCAATGGCATTGGTCAACTTCTTATGCTTATCCTGGTCCTTTGATCTCTTTAACCCCGCCCGGAGTTTCAACTCAGAGATCTCCTTCTGTGCTGCTAACAAAGCTGCCTGATTCTTCTTCTCACTAGCCTCCAGTTGCTCTATCTTAGCTTGAGTCCTTTGATCTTCTTGTGCACGAGCCTCAGTGATCCTGATCCACCTAGCCTGACTCTCCTCTAAATAATGCTCAGCTCTAGCCTTCTGAGTCTTAGCTTCTTTGCAAGCATTCTTCAGTACTAACTCTCCTGCTCTAGCTTTTCTGATGTAGTCATTCGTCTTCTCAATCTTGGTCAAGTGCTCGATCCAGAGCTTCTCTAACCTCTCATTATCTAAACGGCTATCATTTCTCTCCCAGAGGGTTTTCTTCAAAGCTTCAGAGAGCTGAGTATTCCTTTCCTTCAGTTTCTCAAACTCCTCTAAACTGACAGTGGCTGCAGGCTGCACTGCTTATGGTCCAGGTGTATCCTCTAAAGTGAATGGCATCCGGGTGATCTGTGCCCTGGTACGAGACCAATCAAGATACTGTGCTGAAGCTATGTTGTTGCACTTGCCAAGGATAGTTGTCCCCTTAGTCTGAATGTTGTCCCAGGCCCAGGCTGCCTGTCTGACAATAGTAGAGTTGTGCTGGATGTCACAATAGAGGGTCTCTGTCAAGTCTTGCCCTCTTGGGGGATGAACCAAAGCATACCCTAATTGCCTCTTGAAAAGATTGGGGTTGTAGTTGATGAAGCCTTTTACTCTAATCAAAGGCACATTAGGATATTGACCACAGCTAGTAATGATATCCTTGCCCTTGGTGCTCTGAGTGCACCATCTGATGTCTTCTGATGTAAGGGCAATTACTCTCTTAGCCCAATTCCTTGGCCGATGAGGGTTCAGGAAAGTGTCTGATTTTGGAAAGTGCCTTAACATCCAACAATAATAGAGGGGAGCACAACATCTGACCAATCTTCCCCTTTGCTTCTCATTCCTCTGGTGCACTGAGTAGTAGAAGTCTCCAAGCAAGGTATGAATTGGGTTCCTCAGTAAGAACAGGTGAATAACATTCTTGCTTACAAACTTTGGCTCGTCTGCAAACAAGATAACTCCATATATTCTAAGTGCTAAGAGTGCACAAACAACATCCCACTTTCCTGCTGCAGCATGCAGGGTGGCCTGAGAGATCAAGAAGTCCAAGTGAATTCCAGGAATTCCAGCCTTGGTGGTCATGCTCTGATCAATGAGGGTAGGCTCCAAGTGCAAGGCCTTAGTGTCGCTCCCGGGATTTTCATCCTAGTACAAACGCGAAAGTGGCGCGGAAAAGGTAGAGTCGCCAGCCATACATTTTTATCCCGAAGGAATGGGAAAGGTAATGTTGCACAAGCCTAAGGAAGAAGGAAAAGGACGAGGCCTTGCGAACCAAAGATCTGGTTCCGGAAGTCGGTTACGAATTGAGAAGGTATTAGCACCCCAATCCGTCTGACGTACCCGACGGGATCCACACTTATAAGTCTGTTTTAAAGGGTGAGAAATAATATGTTGTTCAAATGAAAGAATGGCTATCTGAAATAGAATGGAAATGAGATCGAAAAGAAAGGGGAAAATGTAGGGAAAATAAAGATTGTGCTCGAATGGGCCCTACCCCACTGCCTACGTACCTCATCGGGATAAATGAGGATCAGAGTTGCCGTAGTTCGTCTAACTAAGGCGGGAACTTGTTTGTGATTTTTAGGATGACGTTGCCATAGCTCTAGCTCAGGTGTTACCGGCTCTGACTCGAGGGTGTTTACCGTGTCGCTGTTTGAACTGTCGAGACAAGTCACATTCGTCCGCAAAGGGTATGAGATGAGAAGAGAAGACGTGATGTCTTGGTTTATTGTCTTTTAGAAGAAGTGTTTTGAATTTGTGTTTATTGTATGTAAAACACTAAAGACTATGATACAGGAGCGAATACTTTCCAAGATCGCCCCCAATGGAACGTTTGTAAAGCATCCTAGAAGAGTGGAGGAGACCTCCACTAATCATTTCCCGTATAGCTTAAGGCTCAGGGCGCATTGTACACCTTTTCCTTTATTAAGTGTTTTTGATTTTCTTTTAAGATGAGAAGTGAGACTCAAGTTGTAAAAGGAAAAACTCTTGGTTACTCAGGCTACAAAGCAGGCTACAACAGGAAATTGGGAATCTGTATGAGCTCTCCTGGCTCTCAGTATCTATGGTATCATCTTATTTGCAGACGAGCCTAAGTTTGTAAGCAAGAATTCCATCCACATCTGTATGCTCAGGAATCCAGTACCTACCTTGTTGGGAGATTTCTATTACTCAGTTCATCAGAGGAATGAGAAGCAAAGAGGAAGATTGGTCAGATGTTGTGCACCTCTTTTCTACAGTTGGTTGATGAGACATATGCCAAAGATGGAAGCTTTCCTGAATCCACATCAGTCAAGGAATTGGGCTAAGAGGATGATTGCCCTTACATCATAAGACAGCAGGTGGTGTACTCAGACCACCAAGGGCAGAGACATAATTACAAGTTGTGGGCAACATCCTAATGTTCCTCTTATTGGAGTAAAGGGTTGCATCAACTACAATCCTTTGCTTTTCAAAATATAGTTGGGGTATGCCTTGGTACATCCACCAAGGGAGCAGGACTTAGCAGAGTCTCTTTATTGTGCCTTTCAGAACAATCATGTCATTTCCCGACAAGCAGCCTGGGCTTGGGACCATATACTAACTAAAGGAACTGCTATTATGGGAAAGTGTAACAACATAGCTTCAGCTCAGTACATTGAATGGTCATGCATCAGAGGACAGATCACTTGCATGCCATTCACCCTGGAGTACGTACCATGGCCATCAGCAGTAGAGCCCATAGCCACAGTCAGTTTGGAGGAGTTTGAAAAGTTGAAAGAGAGGAATGCCCAGCTTTCTGAAGCTCTGAAGAAGACCCTTTGGGAAAGGAATGATAGTTGTCTGGACAATGCAAGGTTAGAGAAGCTCTGTATCAAGCATGTGACTAAGATTGAAAAGATAGAGGACTTCATCAGAAAAGCCCGAGCGGGAGAACTGGTATTGAAGAATGCTTGCAAAGAAGCCAAGATTCAGAAAGCCAGAGCTGAACACTACCTAGAAGAGAGTCAAGCTAGATGGATCAGAATAACTGAAGCTCGCTTGCGAGAAGATCAGAAGACACATGCTAGGATAGAGCAGCTGGAAGCCAATGAGAAGAAGAGTCAGGAAGCCCTGTTAGCAGCACAGAAGGAAATCTCCGAGCTGAAACTTCGGGCGGGGTTGAAGAGATCAAAAGAACAAGACAAGTACCAAAAGATGACAAGTGCCATTTCAACCAGAAACCTTCTCATCAGGACCATCACAGAGCATCCAGTTGGACCAGTAACTGATGCTCTCCTGAAAGAAGTCAAGGAGGGTGAATTTGGGCTGGATGTTTGATTTCTCTTTTACTTGTATTTTATTTTGGTTGTACTTTAATTCTCCATGGTGATTTTGTTTGTATTCTTGACTTGATTGTATTTTGACCCCCCATGGGAACTTTATGTAATCATAAACTATGTATTTTGGCATTTTGTAATGTTATGGTTTATGTGTTACCTGGATTTTCTCTTGGACTTTGTTTGCTTCAACATCTCTATCATTCCCAGAGGTCTGGAAGGTCAAAACCAAAGAGCCAAACTAGGATACCCTCTGAAGATAAATAGACATATTGCATTGCATGCTAACCTCATCTCTGTCTTTTTACAAGTGTTTTTGTTGTTTTTTTCTCACCTTGTTGATTGTTTCAGGAAATATTGCTCGCAGGAGGGTCTTTCCCATCAATCGCATCCACAGATATCCAACCAGAAACAACCTTCCGAGCTTACAAATGGATCAGTTACAGCAAGAATTGACAGATGTGAGGACTCAGATGACTGATGTAAGAACAGAAGTGAGGACTCAGATGAATCAATTCATGGCAGTGATGACTGGGCTGGCACAGACCCAAGAAATATTAAGGGAGTTAGTCGAGCAGCAAACTCCAGACGAGAACCATGCAGGCACTAGGGATACAAGTAACAAAGCGCGCGATCAGCCGCAAACAAATCCACCAAAGTTTGGGCCCCACATCAACCCTAAAGCCAATGTTATTGGAAATACCCAGAGAAACACTGGAGATCGTGTTCTACAGGAAGATCCTCAGGATGAGCAGTTTACAGTGTTAGGTGTTGGAGCTGATGAAGTTTATGATCGTCGTCATCGACGAAATATCTGAGAAGCTGAGATCCTTGGAGTCCCAAAACTCTCTGGGGTTTGATGTGATGGATATGGGTTTAGTGGAAGGAGTCAGGATTCCTCACAAGTTTAAACCTCCTTTCTTTGAGAAGTATAACGATACCTCATTTCCTCGTACCCATTTACAATCTTTTCTGGGATGATTGAAAGCATATACCATGGATGAGAAGCTGTGGATGATTTACTTTGAAGATAGCTTGACTGGGGAAGCCAGAGAGTGGTATTCACACCTGTCAAGGGCTATTGTCAGAAACTGGAAAGACTTAGCCGAGGCCTTTATACGCCAATATCAGTATAACCTGGATATGGATCCCAATAGGACCCTCCTGATGGGTATGTCTCAATCCTCGAGAAAAAGTTTCAGGGAATATGCCCAAAGGTGGAGACAACTTGCTGCTGCTGTCTAGCGACCCATGTCTGAAAGAGAAATGGCTGGCATGTTTATGAACACCTTGCAAGGAACCTACATTGATCGGCTTATTGATTTCTCTTCTACCAGTTTTGCTAATGTGGTTATAGCTGGTGAGAGAATTGAGAGCCTATTGAAGATGGGTAAAATTTCTGACAACGGTGCTAGCTCCAGCAATGCCAGGAAACCTTTCTCAGGACCTCGTAGGACAGGTGAAACCAATTCAGTGCATATGGGCAAAGGTAGGCCTCAATACATGCAAAGATCAGTAGCCGCTGCCACCATTCCTACTCCAGCACCTCAACAACAACACTTCCCATAGCAACAACAGTTTCCTCAACAACAGAGATTTTATAACAACAACAACAACAACAATCAGCAACAACGTCCTTTCCAACAAAGGCCTTCACAAATCAACAGGATGATCGATCCCATTCTGATGCCCTATGCAGCTCTACTTCCACAGTTATTGAAGCTCAACCTGGTTGAATTGAGAACCTTGAGTTCACCAGATCCTCAGAATCTCCCAAGGAACTATGATGTCAATGCCAGATGTGCCTTCCACTCCAATACACCTGGCCATACAACAGAGAAGTGCAAGGCCTTGCACATGAAAGTTCAGGACTTAGTTGATTCCAAAGCATTGAATTTTTCACCTCCACCAAATGTCACAAAGAATCCAATACCGAATCACGGTGGACCGAGGATTAATGTTATTGAAGAAGACCAACCAGCAATTCTGATTGATGACATTGCAAGTATTCAAACACCACTGGCCGAAGTTAAATATCAGTTATTGAAGTGCCAGGTGTTCCCGGGTTGTGAAGCCCATTGTAAAGCTTGCAAGATTTCTATTAATGGTTGTGCA
Organism: Lathyrus aphaca; assembly: GCA_963966055.1. Classification (NCBI taxonomy): domain Eukaryota; kingdom Viridiplantae; phylum Streptophyta; class Magnoliopsida; order Fabales; family Fabaceae; genus Lathyrus; species Lathyrus aphaca. The sequence continues at coordinate 173,431,284 of OZ014523.1, forward strand.
AATCTGAAGATTGGTATCAGCAGTCTTATCAAAGAAGGCATCCTACAGATCACCTCAACGGTTCCAACTCCTACAACTCCAACAAACATCTCTTCTACAACATCAGCAAACACCATTTCAAAGGAATCTCCTACAAATTTAGCTGACATCTTTCCAACAGAGTCTACTACAACAACAACCATCAATGACGACATCTCAACAGTCACCATTTATTATGACCCAGCAACCATTCATGTTCCGGATTCTTTTGACAACAACTCACATCAACATCAACATCAACAACTTCCTGCAACTGCATTACCTACAATCAAATTTCATGTCACCATCTACTATGATCCACAAACTGTCCCGACTCTTTCTTTTGCAGCAATCAGTCCGGTCACCATCACGGTACCTGGACCAGTTCCATATGACAGCAGCAGTGACGTGCCTTGGCATTACGGCTCGGATCTTTATTGCAACGAAAGAAATCCACTCTTGACTCTTCAACTTCTACACCACAAATTGATAATGTCGGGGGAGGAGAGGCTTTACTTGAAGCGGACGTCTCTTCCCTTCACTGGTTCCGAGAGTTAATGCTGAAGCAGAAGTTGCTGCCAAAGCAAAAGGCAAGAGTGTGGTGCCTGAAGAACCAATTGCCAAGGAAACTCAGAAGACGTCCTTTGATCAAGATGTGGACGAATTCATGAGGATTATCAAGAAGAGTGACTACAAAGTTGTGGACCAGCTCCACCAGACACCCTCCAAGATCTCCATTCTATCACTACTCATGTGTTCCGAAGCTCAAAGGAATTCATTGCTCAAGGTCTTGCACGCAGCTTACGTGCCTGAGGAGATCCCAATTAATCAGCTAGGGACGGTGGTTTCAAATGTTAATACTAGTCATGGGCTAGGTTTTGTAACGCGGTGGGAGAACTGACTTTAAGTAATGTTGCGGATAGCAAGAGTCACCACCGACTTTTATTTTATCCATAAGGAAAGGGTATAAAAGAACAGGAAAGACCTTAGAGATATTTTTGGATCCGGGGGGTAGGTTATGTAAAGGGAAGGTGTTAGCACCCTTTACATCCATGGTTATCCATGGGCTCTTAGTTACTTAGCTCACTTTAAATTGTTTTTTGAAAGTGTAGTGTGTGAATAGAAAAATTTTCAGAATAGTTAATAATAATCCATGTTTGGATGTGTAAAAACTTGTTTGAAAATTTGTTTGAAATTTGTTTAAGTGTTTGAAAAGTTTGAATAGTGAGCAAGCAACTAAGAGGTATCTACCCTAATGTTTAAGGTCTTTCTTGTTCTTTTTTCTTTCCTTGGTAAGACTATCCCTACTATTAAGGAGTAGGTAGTCCTTACCTTGGATGTTAAGGGACATGAGAGGGACATTTTATTTTGTGAAGGCAACTGTGGGGTGTATTAAGCATAAAGGAGGGACTATCATCATTTATTCGAAGGGACTCGATTCGTAAAGGCAACCATGAGGGACTTGATGATTTTTCTTTTTAGGGACTTGCTTTATACACCCCTACTTGACCATTATTCGTAGGCAACTTGAGGGATAACCTTAGAAAGTGAGACGGCGATTAAAAATCGACTTACGTGTGTGTGAGTGTTTATTTTAATTATCTTTGATTAAAGTGGTCTAAATTAATTTTAAATAAAATACATGTTTTTCATTCCCTAATTACTAACCATAGCAAAAATAATTAAATAATTAAAATATTTACAAAATTACATCCGGGAAGCAGTTACATAATTATAATAATAAGCAAAATAAGTAATAAGCAAATAATAATAATTTGACAATAAATAAATAATGGGTTAGTGATAAGTAATAATATTTAAATAATAAGCAAAATAAAATAAGAGAGGTCAGTGAATAATAAAAATTAATTGAAATAATAATAACATATAACATTAATAAAGCAAAATAAATTATATGGTTAATAATAATAAAAATTAATGAAATATATATATAATTAATAAAGCAAAATAAATAATATAATTAATAAAAATAATAATAAGAATAATTAGAAATACATAATAATTTAGTTGGTAACAATAATGGAAACAATATTATAATGATATTAACATAAAGTCTAATTCCAAATATATAATAAGAAAAATTTTTAAGCATAATATAATTATAAATTTTAATCATTTACAAAAATTTAATTATTAAAAAAAAACATATTTAGACATTATATAAATTTTAAGTATCATAAGAACATATTTACAAAACTTTATATTAAACATTTATATTTATAAGATTTAATTTTATTTACAAAAAATTATAATATATACATACTAACTATATTAAGATTTAGAAAAATAAAAATTATTTGGAAAATAAAATTAGGTTTGATTAAAGTTTATTTAGAAAATATTTTAGGGTTTGGAAAATTAGGGTTTGTTTATATACAAAATATTAAACCAATATACATATTATATTTACATAATTGATTATATTAAAAAATTATATACATTATAATAAGAATAAAGTAAATTACTTAGAAAATAGAATTAGGTTTGGTTTAGAAAAATATTGTTAAAGTTTAGGATATAATGTACAAAAATACATGTATTTTACAACATAGAAAAAAAAATAATAAAACAATTTAATTTATTTTATATACAAAAATTAAATAAAGAGAAAAATAAAGAAAGAATGAAAAAGAAGTCAAAAACCTGATGGGGCTGGGGTTTGAACCCAGTCCCCTCTGCTTGCAGCAAGCATTACATACCACTGGGCCATCCACGTGCAGGCAACAATGAAGGGAAGAACATTTGTTTTATGCTTTGCCTGAAAAATCAAAAAAAAAAAAAAAAAAAATAGAGAAACAAAAGGCCTGGGGTGGGATTCGTACCCAGGACCTTTTGATTACAAGATGCATGCGCTACCGCCTGGCTGGGAGAGCCTACCTGATGACCAAACAACTACTAATAATAATATATTAAACACGCATCTTAAATTGGAAAATATCAAAAAAAACTTGCTGGAGGCAAGGTTCGAACTCATGCCTTCAGACCACATATGCGTGCTTCTTACCACTGGACCACACCGTCTGTGGTGATTGTAAACGGCAAGCAACTAATAAAATATAATATGAATTATTTGAATTCACACTGCGCGCGAACGAAGTCTTCTTCTTCCTTGAGACTGGCCATATTACCTGCGAATTTTGCTATACATACACCTGCGAATTTTCATACGCATATAACCTGTGTATTTACAAACACCACGCAAACAACAAGATTTCTTAAAATTAATGAGAGCAATGAATTCATGGAGGTCCACACAGCATCACCACGTTCATGGAATTCATTTATATGTGATAAATTGCAAAACCCCAAACGAAGCACATAAACCCTAACAATGGCTTCTTGAGATTCCTGCGATTAAACTCAAAGGGAATTGTCCAGAAAGCATCTAGGTTATCATACAAACAAGATTTACTAAACAAAAACAGATGAAACATCATGAATGATCACAATCGAAAAATCAAGAAAACACCATGAACATGGATTCGGTTTGGCCATTACAACATGGTTTTGATGCTTATGATTATGGAATCATGATAAATGAAGGTCAAGGAAGCTAATGCAACCTTTGTGAAGCCTTGAAATTGCCTTAATCTCACAATCCGAATTTGAAATTTCTTATGATTTTTTGAAGTGTAAAACCTACCTTTGAGCTGCTGGAATTCGTGTCCTCTTGTTTGGTTTATGTTTAGTATATATATGTGAATCATTCTAGGTCAAAACATTGATTAGTTATGTGGAAACTTTGATCTAAAAAGATTGAAATTGATCAAGTATTAAAAGTCAAATATTTGTGTATTATGACTTGCTATCTTTGGATCAATCACATTATTTCTTTCTCTTTAAACTTCAATCACCAATTAAGAATTTCTAGAACCTCAATCTTTACCCAAAAATAGATTTTCATATTTTATATTTATTTAAAATGATTTTTATGAATTAAATCAATAATAAATAAAAATAAAATAATAAAAATGCTGAATTTTGGTCAATTGGGTCGTGCACAATGATATGAGGTGGATTGGATCACGACTTAGCAAGCCCATTTGAAAAGAATTACTTTTAGACCCCCATTTTCAACATAAACCATCACAAAATTTCCCAACTTTGCAAGGGCACATCTCCCTCAATTTTAAAGGTATGAGGGTGTTCTTGGACTTTTTGGAAAGCTTGAAGAGTCCTCTAAACAACCCCATTGGTTTCAGGTCCATATCATTTACCAATCTCAAGTTATGCCCTTTTGAAGTTGTTGACTTTTTGTTGACTTTTGAAATGACCTATAATGTCTTAGCTCATATCTTTCAAATGAAGCATTTTTGGGATTAACTTTCAACATCAAAGTTGTAGAGAATTCAATTTCCTTCAAAATGAGCTTTGGATGGAGACTTGGTGATGAAGTATGTGAAAGTTATGATTGGTCAAAGTTCAGTTGACTTTTACTGAGGAAACCCTAATTTAGAAACTCCTGATTATTGATGATCTGGAATCTCCTTGATGAATCATGATCAACCCTTGATCAAATGATGAATTTTACTTCATATACTTGATGTTGGCAAAAATCATGAAGTTTGACTTTAGTTTGACCACAGTTGACCTCAGTTTGACTTTTTAACTGCACTGACTGATTTTGACTTATCTGATCATCTGACTGAGCAAACTTTTGAGAAAAGTCTTGAAACTTGTCATGGGGGTTCTTATACACATATAAGATATTATGAAGCTCACTTTAGGTATTGGAAGTCCATTTAGCCTGATTAAAATCAAAACCCTAGTTTTGGATGCCCTGCTTAGGAGGTGTATTGTCTGAGTGGATTGTCAACTCTTTTGACCAATTATGAACTTTGTGAACCTTGTGAACCATCATAAAATGTCTTGTGAACCTCATGGGAGATATTGTGAAGCTTGTGAACCTCATAAAGTGACTTTGTAGACCTCCTGAACCTCAGGAAAGCTCTGTAATCATTGTGAATCTTGTGAACCTTCAAGAAGTGACTTGTAGACTTCATGAATCTCATGAAAGGTATTGAAAGCTTTGTGGGACTTGTGAACCTTGTGAACCTCATGAAGTAGCTTTGTAGACCTCATGAACCTCAGGAGAGCTTTGTAATCATTGTGAATCTTGTGAACCTTGTGAACCTTCATAAAGTAACTTGTAGACTTCATGAACTTCATGAAAGGTCTTGAAGATGTTGAGAAACTTGTGAACCTTGTGAACCTTCAAGAAGTGACTTGTAGACTTCATGAATCTCATGAAAGGTATTGAAAGCTTTGTGGGACTTGTGAACCTTGTGAACCTTCAAGAAGTAACTTGTAGACTTCATGAACCTCATGAAAGGTTATGCAAGTGTTGGAGAACTTGTGAACCTTGTGAACCTTCTTAGAACACAAAGTTTTGTATTGTGAGGGCAAATTTTGGGGTGCAACAGCTGCCCCTGTTCAATTTTCTGAAACCTGAGGGGTTAGATTGGTATATTTGCCAGTCGTGACCTGGAAGGTTGAAGGGGATTGAACACAAAAGCCCAAAAATTTGCACTCATCAGTGCATAGAGTGATATTGATGGTTGGTTGAATGTGATTGAGTGGGCTTAAAGATGCCACTGGTATAAAGTTCTTGGAAGATAAAGCAGTCCAAAATATGGAGATATAATGAAAGCTGTCAGGAATTTGGAGAGTCCTAAGGTATTGATGATATGTTTTCAGGATACTGGAGTAATCCTGATGTAACAGCATGTCTTCATGAGGATAGAGCAATCAATAATGATAACCCTAAAGCAGTCTTGAAGTAATAATGATTTCAGGAGGATAGAGCAATCAATAATGATAACTCTAAAGCAGTCTTGAAGTAATATGATGATTTCAGGAGGATAGAGCAATCAATAATGATAACTCTAAAGCAGTCTTGAAGTAATAATATGATTTCAGGAGGATAGAGCAATCAATAGCTCTAAAGCAGTCTTGAAATAGTAATATGATTTCAGGAGGATAGAGCAATCAATAGCTCTAAAGCAGTCTTGAAATAATAAGATGGCTTCAGGAGGATAGAGCCATCAATAATGATAATTCTAAAGTAGTCTTGAAGTAATGATTTCAGGAGGATAGAGCAATCAATAGCTCTAAAGCAGTCTTGAAATAGTAATATGATTTCAGGAGGATAGAGCAATCAATAGCTCTAAAGCAGTCTTGAAATAATAAGATGGCTTCAGGAGGATAGAGCCATCAATAATGATAATTCTAAAGCAGTCTTGAAGTAATGATTTCAGGAGGATAGAGCAATGATAACTCTAAAGCAGTCTTGAAATAATAATATGACCTCAGGAGGATAGAGCAATCAATAGCTCTAAAGCAGTCTTGAAGTAGTGATATGACCTCAGGAGGATAGAGCAATCAATAGCTCTAAAGCAGTCTTGAAGTCATGAGAATTTATCAGGAGGATAAAGTGACCCTGAGGTAACAATAAAGCAGTCCCGAAGATCATAAGTTTGTTTGTTGGATAGTTAACCTGAAAACAAGGTAGCATTCTGTATAATAGCGTTAGTTTATGCTTTATGTATGCATGTATGATATAATGTACTATGTGTCTATGGATATATATGCTATGGTATGATGTAAATGATGTATGTATGCTATGATACTGCCGGAAGCGTCTGGATATCTTTGTATAACAACTACTGGCCAGGGAAAATAAATCCCGATTTGTTGTTGAAGAATATATAACCCTCTGTCTGCTGGGGATAGTAAGGTATAGATGTCACCTCCCGTATGCTGGGATAGTAAGGTATATATAACCTTCGTCTTTGTTTGATGGTAGGGTAGATATAACCTCCCGTCTTCGTTCGTCGTACTCTTATTGGAAAGTAATTTCCCGTATATCCGTATGAGGATAAAAGAGATGGATATAAATTCCAGGGGAGATAGGACTTTATGAAGATGGACTCGTCCTACTGAGAGTTTGTAACTGTCCTGTAAAGGTGAACCGGCGAAGCTTCGTTGAAATCTTTCTCTCGTTCGTCCTTAGTAAATACTATTACTGCATTTTCATGCATTTCTGGTAAACATCAATCATATTCAAAAGCATACATACATTCAAACACAACCAATGGACGTTTCGCTTATGTAAATAGGGTAAAAGTAAATCTGGATTCAAAAGATAGAATTTATTTATATCAAGAAGTGACCCATACACGGGTAAGTTTGTACAAGGAGACATAAACCCTAGTAAGAGGATTTTGTCATAAAGTTTTACAGAATAAAGAAAATCAGCTATATGGGAAATAATCCTATTGAGTTTCAATTCTACTATTGCCATTATCTTCAAGTATCTCATCTTCTTGCTGTTGAGACGGAAACGATTGAATTGAGCTTTATCTGTTCGAGCTTGAATAAGTAGTACAACTGGTTGCAGTTTCATGAGTGATCCAAACGAGACATAGTCATACGCTTTAATCCCTAACTTTTGCCTGGATTTCCTTTTCAGGTTTTCAATCCACCGGGATACCCTTTTTTGCCCAAGCCGCCTTTTCAGGTTTTCGACTTGCCGGGTGTACATCTTTTTATATATATCCCTAATTTTTGCCCAAACCCTTTTGGTTTGCCGGGATGCCCTTATTTTTGCCTAGGCCTGTCAACCTAGCGGGTCTCTTTTTATGCGTAGTATTTTTTAACTATGTCTGCGTTCACAGGCTGTGGGAAGTCTTCACCATCCATAGTAGTCAGTATCATGGCACCTCCTGAGAACACTGTCTTGACTACAAATGGTCCTTCATATGTTGGAGTCCACTTGCCCCTAGGATCACCCTGTGGTAATATGATACGCTTGATTACCAAGTCACCAGCCTGATATACCTTTGGCTTAACCTTCTTGTTAAAAGCTCTGATCATTCGTTTCTGGTACATCTGGCCATGACAAACTGCTGCTAACCTCTTCTCATCAATCAAATTTATCTGGTCTAGTCGAGTCTGAATCCATTCATCTTCATCCAAGCCTGCATCCTTCATAATTCTCAAGGAGGGAATCTGAACTTCAATGGGCAAAACTGCTTCCATACCATAGACTAAGGAGAATGGGGTTGCCCCTGTTGAAGTACGTATTGTAGTACGATAACCATGAAGAGCAAATGGTAACATCTCATGCCAATCCTTGTAAGTAACAATCATCTTCTGTACAATCTTCTTAATGTTCTTATTAGCAGCTTCAACTGCCCCATTCATCTTTGGACGATACGGAGAAGAGTTGTGATGCTTAATCTTGAACTGCGTGCAGAGATCAGTAATCATAGTGTTGTTCAGATTAGAGCCATTGTCAGTGATAATCCTCTCAGGGATGCCATACCTACATATGAGATTATTCTTAATGAATCGAGCCACAACATTCTTGGTAACAGATGCAAATGAAGCTGCCTCTACCCACTTCGTGAAGTAATCAATAGCAACCAGGATGAAACGATGCCCATTAGAAGCAGTAGGCTTGATTTCACCAATCATATCAATTCCCCACATGGCAAAGGGCCAAGGAGCAGTCAACACATTCAGTGGTGATGGAGGTACATGTACTTTATCAGCATAGATTTGACATTTGTGACACGTTCTGGAGTGTTGTTAGCAATCATCTTCCATGGTAGACCAGTAATAACCTGCTCTCAATATCTTCTTTGCCATAGTATGACCACTGGAATGAGTGCCAAAGGTCCCATCATGCATCTCTTCCATAATCTCAATTGCTTCCTTCTTATCCACACAACGAAGCATAGTTGAATCATGATTACGCTTGTACAGAATCCCATTACTCAGAAAGAACTTAGCAGAGAACCTTCTCAGGAACTTCCTATCTTTGACAGATGCCCCTTCAGGGAACTCCTGAGCTTCAAGATATTTTTTCACTTCATAGAACCAAGGCTTCTCCTCTGGCACTTCAGTGTCAATCTCATTGCAGTATGCAGGCTTCTCAAATCTATCAATGGTAATCTTAGGAGCTTCATCATCCCAGCTAATCTCAAACATAGATGTCATGGTGGCTAATGCATCTGCTAACTGATTCTCTCTTCGTGGAATGTGTCCAAAGGTAATCTCTTTGAAATGTGGGATCAAAGACAACACATGCTCTCTGTAAGGAATGAGGTTATCATGCTTGGTATCCCAATCTCCTTTGATCTGACTTACTACCAGGGCTGAATCTCCATACACATCAAGAAACTGAATCTTCATATCAATAGCAGCTTTAATACCCAGGATACATGCCTCATATTCAGCCATGTTATTGGTACAATGGAAACAAAGTCTAGCAGTAATCGGGGTATGACAACCTTCAGGGGAACTAATCACAACACCAACACCATTACCAAGTGCATTAGAGGCACCATCAAAAACCATAGTCCATCGGGATCCTTGTTCAGGTCCGTCATATTGTCCAGGTTCTTTGGTAATAATCATAATGTCTTCATCAGGGAACTCAAAATTCATTGACTGATAATCATCCACTGCTTGATGAGCCAAATGATCAGCAACAACACTTCCTTTAATGGCCTTCTGAGTAGTATACTGTATATCATATTCTGTTAAGATCATTTGCCATCTTGCAATTCTTCCGGAGAGAGCAGGTTTCTCAAATATGTACTTAATTGGATCCATCTTCGAAATCAATAAGGTAGTATGGGTCAACATATACTGTCTTAGTCGGCGAGCAGCCCATGCCAGAGCACAGCAAGTTTTCTCGAGCAGTGAGTATCTTGTTTCACAGTCGGTAAACTTTTTGCTAAGGTAGTATATTGCCTGCTCTTTTCGACCAGACTCGTCATGTTGCCCCAAGACACACCCCATTGAGTTGTCTAACACTGTTAAGTACATGATCAAGGGTCTTCCGTCAACTGGTGGCATCAAAATTGGTGGTTCTAGCAGGTATCTCTTGATTTCATCAAAGGCAGTCTGGCACTCATCATTCCATTCCATCACCTGATCTTTCTTCAACAACTTGAAGATTGGCTCACAGATGGTAGTTAATTGGGAAATAAATCTTGCAATGTAGTTCAATCGTCCCAAGAAACCTCTAACCTCCTTCTCAGTACGGGGAGCTGGCATCTCTCGTATAGCTTTCACTTTCGCAGGATCCACTTCAATACCTTTGCCACTGACAATGAAACCCAGGAGTTTACCAGATCTAACTCCAAAAGTACACTTGTTTGGGTTCAATCTCAACTTGTATTTCTTCAACCTTTCAAACAACTTGTGCAGATGATCAAGATGTTGCTCTTCATTCTGAGATCTGGCTATCATATCATCCACATATACCTCTATCTCATGATGGATCATATCATGAAACAAAGCCACCATAGCACGTTGATATGTTGCCCCTGCATTCTTCAAACCAAATGGCATTACCTTATAGCAAAAGGTGCCCCACTGTGTCACAAATGTTGTCTTCTCCATATCTTCAGGTGCCATCTTGATTTGATTGTAACCAGAGAAACCATCCATAAAAGAGAATACCTTATGCTGAGCAGTGTTGTCTACCAAAATATCAATATGAGGGAGTGGAAAATCATCCTTGGGGCTAGCCTTATTCAAATCTCTGTAGTCCACGCACATACGTACCTTACCATCTTTCTTAGGAACTGGTACCACATTTGCAACCCACTGAGGATAAGAAGTCACTGCCAAGAACCCTGCATTGAACTGTTTCATTACCTCTGCTTTGATCTTTTATGACATTTCAGGACGCATACGACGAACCTTCTGCTTCTTTGGACGACAATCTTCTTTCACTGGTAAACGGTGAACCACAATGTCTGTATCCAACCCTGGCATATCTTCATAAGACCAAGCAAAGATCTCCACATAGTCACGTAACATCTGAATCAACCTGTTCTTGACACCGTCCTCTAAATCAGCCCCTATCTTGACCTCTTTTCTGTTTTCTTCAGTTCCCAAATTCACAACTTCGACTAGCTCTTCATGTGGCTGTATAGCTTTCTCTTCTTGTTGTAACAACCTAGCAAGCTCTACAGGTATTTCACAATCGTCCTCATTTCCGTCTTCAGTTTGATAGATCGGATTCTCGAAATCATAATTGGCAATAGTAGAACTGTTATCAACAGGGTCCAGAGTGGATGAGGATCTGCATTTTAGTGATGTGGGTGTGTGTAAGAACACATAGCTGATAAAACAAAAATAAAAAGAAAAGAAAGACAAGGAACACAATATTTACGAAAACGAAACGTCCACTGATTTTATTGAATGAAGTATGCAAATGAAATGACAGCCCGTAATAAGCACACCATTGTGCCCCGGGTAAGGCACATGGCTTAAAAGTTTTATTGTTTCAAGAAATTACAAATTTAAAATGTAACAACACAGTAATAGTATTTACTCCTGACTAAAGGAGATAGGGATAACATCTTCATCTTTCCAATTATTGAGTCCAGCACCCACAGTAGGAAAAATCCATGCCTCCAAGTTGTAGTCTTCATCTTGATCTCCTACAGCATTGATAACCCCTTGATTGGTGATACGAGCAGCACGAGCACGACGAACAGCCTTCTGGGACTCTGCAGTGAAACCCAAACCAAACTTGTCAGACTTGTATGGAATATCAGGAAGCTGACCCCAAATAGTACAACCACCTTCATCCACCACAGCTCTAGCATCATTGAGGGAGGCCATTGCCATTGTTGGAGGTTTTCTGGTGACAACAGGAACTTTCTTCACAGCAGGAGGAGCTACACAATCATTAACAACCCAGGGAACCACTTCAAATGACTGACACAGAGTCTCAATGTATTCACCCTCCACTTCCAGATACTTGAAAGTGTTTACATGGCTGACAAAGTATTCTTCTTCTCCATAGACAGTAACAACCTTTCCATTCACCGGATATCTCAACTTTTGGTGCAATGTAGAGGTCACAGCACCTGCCCCATGGATCCAGGGACGACCAAGCAGACAAGAATATGAAGGACGAATATCCATCACATAAAATGTAGCAGTAAACACCTGAGAACCAACTTTGATTGGAAGATCAATTTCCCCATGCACTACTCTTCTAGAACCATCAAAAGCCTTTACCACAATATTACTGGGCTTCAGCACAGCATCTTCAGAACTCAACTTATTCAGGACTTCCTTGGGCAACACATTCAAAGAGGAACCATTGTCTATCAGCACATGAGACAGGGTAGTGCCCCTGCATTCAATTGAAATATGCAAGGCCCTGTTATGATCCCTCTTGGCAGGGGTCAAATCAGCATCAGAAAATCCTAACCCATTGTCATAGGTCAGGTGGGCAACACAGTTCTCAAATTGGTCAACAGAAATTGCACTGGGTACATGAGCCATCTTCAGTAACTTGATCAATGACTTGGCATGAGCCTCAGAACATAATAATAGGGAGAGCATAGAAATCTTTGAGGGAGTATGCCCCAGCTGATCAACAATATCATAATCACTCTTGCGAATGATTTTCAATACTTCTTCCATCTGCTTAGAGAGGTCATCAGCAGCTGGCATATCAGTAGATACAGGCTCAATAACAGGACCCTTGCCCCGAGCATCAGTGGTGGAAGTAGCAGCAGGAGTAACTGCGCCCTTAGAAGCAACTGGAGGAGAGAAGACTCTTCCACTACGAGTGATCTTGCTAGATCCAGCAATATTATCAATGTCAACGGGCACATCAGGTAAAGGCTCTTGCTTAACACCATGGATGTAAACGTCAGACCCATAGTGCCAAGGCACAGCTTTGTCAGATATATAAGGAATAGGACCAGGAGTGGTAATGATCAGAGGAGCCACTCTGGCTTCAGCAACAACTTTCACAGGACCTTCAGCAGTAATCTTGATTGGGCCCTGATGAGTGATTTTAACGGGACCCTTTGAAGTGATTCTCACCGGTACTTTGTCAACCATATCAACCTCTTCAATCCTCTTACCTATGGTAATATGCTCCACCATACTCTCCACAGAAGACGGTCTTCTTTCAAACACTATGGTGTAATTATCCATGAGACGCTGAATTCCGTCCTTCAATCTGAAGCACTTTTCTGGATTATATTCACAATAAACACAATCTTCACGACAACCCGGAAAGAACCCAGCTTGTACCAACTTCTTTCTGATGACAGACAATGGTGTGGTCAATTCATCAACTGAATGGATATGCAGATCTTCCTCAATGGCATTGACAGTCTTCTCGTGATTTGGCATTGGAGCTGTAATCACATTTGGAGTACCTGGCGGATCAAACTCAATTTCTCCAGCATCAATCATATCCTGAATTTTATTCTTCAAGACCCAACAATTATTAGTATCATGTCCTGGACAGTTTGAATGATATGCACATCGTGCATTGGGATTGTACTTGGGAGAAGTAACATTGGGATTCTGAGGAGCCTCCCTCAGGGTAATAAGTTCAGCCTTCAACAAGTGTTGCAATGCCTGAGCCATTGACATGTTGATCTTCGTGAACTGTCTTCTAGCCCTCTGTTGGTTGCCTTGAGGCTGCTCTGTTGTTGCAGGGGTTGGATTCGAAATATGAACTACACTAACAGACTGATGCCTTCTGTTACGATCAGGTGGACCATAAACAGCATTGGATTCTTTCTTCCCAGTGGGAGGCTTCTTTGCAGCACTTGATGAAGAAGTGCCCACTTGGATCTTACCACTCTTGATACCATTCTCTACACGCTCTCCTGTCATGATCAACTCAGTGAAGCCAGATGATGAGCTTCCAATGAGATGACTGTAAAACGGACCATTCAGCGTACACATGAACATATCAACCAGCTCCCTGTCAGTCAAAGGGGGTTGGACTCTTCCAGCTAAATCTCTCCATTTCTGAGCATACTCCTTAAAACTTTCTTTGGCACCCATAGACATGCTCTGAAGCTGCATGCGAGTGGGGGCTAAGTCAGCATTATATTGGTACTGCTTATAGAAAGCCTCAGCAAGATCATTCCAATCTCTGATGTTGACACTCTCCAACTGATAATACCACTCTAGCTGAGCTCCAGATAAGCTCTCCTGAAAGAAATGGATCCACAACTTCTTATCAGCAGTGTGGGGTTGAATCCTTCTGACGTACGACCTCAAATGCAGCTTGGGACAAGAGACCCCATCGTAAACAACAAAGGTAGGAACCTTGAAACCAATGGGTATCACAACCCCAGATATCAAACTTAAATCCTCAAAATCCAGCCCAGATGATTTCTGCAATTCCATAGCATCCATCCTATCCACCAGCATTTTGAATTTGTCTTCATTAGGCTCATGGTAGTAATTAGCCTCAGAATCAGAGTCCCCCATAGTGTTGTGGAGACTGCCTCTCTCTTTCTCAGATTCCTCAGATTCATAGTCTTCAGCTGGTTCTTTGGTCTTGGCAAGACCTTTGAACCTTCTTCCCATGTTGATCAACCCAGCAGATCTTCTAGTCTTCTTAGTCTTCTTGGCCAGCAGTGCCTTCAAATCATCTTGCCCCTTGGACAGGTTCAAGATCAGCTCTTGGAACTGTGCATTCTATGCCTGAAGATCCTTAACTGATTGTTCAAGAGCCATTGCTGAAATAAACAGCGAGAAGATGAGAAACCTGTGCACAATTATAAACCTGTGATGAAATGAAATGATATGGTAATGTACATGCAATGTTTTCAAGGACCGCAGGATTTAAATTTGCTTAGACAAAAACGAAAGTAAACTTTTATTAGTAATAACTTTGTTTTGCCTTTTAGGCTTACAAAAAATGAAAATGAAATAAGTACAAAAGATGGGGTTTTAAGTCTCCCATGGACGCTTCCTCTTTGTATTGAGGTATGAATTGAGGTTTCGTTCCTCATGAAGTAGCTTTGTTAGCTCCAGGATCTTTTCTTGGCTTGCTTTGTAATGAGCCTCGAAAGTATCCCTTTGCTCTTTCAGTTGGATCCATGATCTCTGCAAGTCTTCCATATCAGTAGGCATGTCTGGGTGAAGAATGGTATAAGCTGTGTCTCCTTCAGCAACAGGTTCCATGGTAACTGGTAGGACGGCAGGATATGGCATCATGAGTGTCTGAGCACGAGATCGTACCCATCTGAGATAAGCCTCCATAGGAATAGTGTACTTAGGCTCCAGTGTCTTGCTATCAATCCTGTTTACCTTTCCCCAAGCTCGCATGAATCTCTGACGGTAACCCTGAAGATCGTTGTCGTAATCAAACACAATGCCCTGAATCAACATGTCATGTGGACCATCACTTCGGGCGTAACCAAACTGTCGTAAAGCTAGAGAGGGGTTGTAGGTGATGCCTCCTCTTATGCCTAGAAGTGGCACATTAGGGAACTCCCCACAACGGTCAATGATGGTGACATTCTCCATAGATCTGGAGCACCAATGGATGTCTGAGTGAGAAAGTGACATGATCCTCTTGGACCATCTGAACCCTTGCTCATTCTTCATTACTGAGCGAGGAAGGTGAGAAATAAACCACCTAGAAAGTAAAGGTATGCAGCACATCAAAGTTCCTCTTGCCCTCGTAGTACGGGTGTGAAGAGAATGTAGGATATCTCCAAGCAATGTAGGCACTGGATTGTGACTCAGGAAAATGTTGATGGCATGAACATCTATGAACTGATCTGGATTGGGGAACAATACTAAGCCATATATCAGCAAGGCTAAGATCTCCTCAAAAGCATCATAGCTCATGGCCTTCAAGAACATTTGAGCCTTATCCATTAGCACCTTGGCAAGAATACCCTTGACTCCGCTTCTCGTCTCTAGAACAATGTCAGACTTCTTCAGATGTAGGGCTGCAGCAATAACCTCTGGTTTAAACTCTTTCTCCAAGCCTGTGAAGGGTCTTTGATCCAGGACAGGTATACCCAGAAGTTTAGAGAACTCCTCCATGGTTGGAACCAGCTGATAGTCGGGGAATGTGAAGCAATGGTGCTTAGGGTCAAAGAACTGAAACAGCACACTCATCATGTCTTCACTGAACCCTGAAGTAACTAGATCCAGTAAGTGACCATGTCTCTTGTTGAACTGGGAATGATCAGGCACTTGGGAAACCAACTCTTTAAGCTTGGGAGGTATCCCCACAAAGTTGATCCTGATGGTGTTTCTACGAGCAGAAGCCATGACCTGCAACAAAGAACAAAAATAAATCCATTGGTCCTTGAAATGGTTAGGGAAAATGATATGCTCATGATGCATGATGATGTCATGATGTTATGCTCAATCACAAACATGTGGCACACACAAACAAGTCACACCATAGCCCTAGGTTTAAAGGCTTGCATGAGGTTTAAGGTAAGTACCCTCCCCTGAAGTTAGTTGGTTCATCCTGTCCTACAAAAGTAACCAGGTTCTAAGGGATCTCAATATCATTGATCCTTCACAAGGGTGGTTGATCAGAAGGCAACTTACTTGCCAACCAAAACCCTCCAAGTTTAGAATCTCAATGAGCGTAGTATCGAGTGTCAACCAACTTCAGTCTGCACCAAAGCCGGTTACCTCACTACTTTCTAAAGGCCAAGATGAGTTAACTAGGGTTCTAAAAGTTAGTTAGTGCATTGACAACATATGGCAGCCTCATATTATCCTCAACTTGACTTAAGGAACATAAGCACCAACCAAGAAGTCGCACTAACTATGGCCACCAGATCAACCGTATCGATATACGTCGTACAGTTTCCTTGGTCTATTGCCATTTACCTAAGGTACACTAGATCCGGGTTAGAACCTTCCACACATAAGAGCACCCCAACAATAATAAGAAAGCAAACAAGGCAAACAATTCAAAGTGATCTTAATTCCTAAGGGTACCCCTCTTAAATTTAAGTCCCCAGCAGAGTCGCCAGTTCTGTAACACGGTGGGAGAACTGACTTTAAGTAATGTTGCGGATAGCAAGAGTCGCCACCGACTTTTATTTTATCCATAAGGAAAGGGTATAAAAGAACAGGAAAGACCTTAGAGATATTTTTGGATCCGGGGGGTAGGTTATGTAAAGGGAAGGTGTTAGCACCCTTTACATCCATGGTTATCCATGGGCTCTTAGTTACTTAGCTCACTTTAAATTGTTTTTTGAAAGTGTAGTGTGTGAATAGAAAAATTTTCAGAATAGTTAATAATAATCCATGTTTGGATGTGTAAAAACTTGTTTGAAAATTTGTTTGAAATTTGTTTAAGTGTTTGAAAAGTTTGAATAGTGAGCAAGCAACTAAGAGGTATCTACCCTAATGTTTAAGGTCTTTCTTGTTCTTTTTTCTTTCCTTGGTAAGACTATCCCTACTATTAAGGAGTAGGTAGTCCTTACCTTGGATGTTAAGGGACATGAGAGGGACATTTTATTTTGTGAAGGCAACTGTGGGGTGTATTAAGCATAAAGGAGGGACTATCATCATTTATTCGAAGGGACTCGATTCGTAAAGGCAACCATGAGGGACTTGATGATTTTTCTTTTTAGGGACTTGCTTTATACACCCCTACTTGACCATTATTCGTAGGCAACTTGAGGGATAACCTTAGAAAGTGAGACGGCGATTAAAAATCGACTTACGTGTGTGTGAGTGTTTATTTTAATTATCTTTGATTAAAGTGGTCTAAATTAATTTTAAATAAAATACATGTTTTTCATTCCCTAATTACTAACCATAGCAAAAATAATTAAATAATTAAAATATTTACAAAATTACATCCGGGAAGCAGTTACATAATTATAATAATAAGCAAAATAAGTAATAAGCAAATAATAATAATTTGACAATAAATAAATAATGGGTTAGTGATAAGTAATAATATTTAAATAATAAGCAAAATAAAATAAGAGAGGTCAGTGAATAATAAAAATTAATTGAAATAATAATAACATATAACATTAATAAAGCAAAATAAATTATATGGTTAATAATAATAAAAATTAATGAAATATATATATAATTAATAAAGCAAAATAAATAATATAATTAATAAAAATAATAATAAGAATAATTAGAAATACATAATAATTTAGTTGGTAACAATAATGGAAACAATATTATAATGATATTAACATAAAGTCTAATTCCAAATATATAATAAGAAAAATTTTTAAGCATAATATAATTATAAATTTTAATCATTTACAAAAATTTAATTATTAAAAAAAAAACATATTTAGACATTATATAAATTTTAAGTATCATAAGAACATATTTACAAAACTTTATATTAAACATTTATATTTATAAGATTTAATTTTATTTACAAAAAATTATAATATATACATACTAACTATATTAAGAATTAGAAAAATAAAAATTATTTGGAAAATAAAATTAGGTTTGATTAAAGTTTATTTAGAAAATATTTTAGGGTTTGGAAAATTAGGGTTTGTTTATATACAAAATATTAAACCAATATACATATTATATTTACATAATTGATTATATTAAAAAATTATATACATTATAATAAGAATAAAGTAAATTACTTAGAAAATAGAATTAGGTTTGGTTTAGAAAAATATTGTTAAAGTTTAGGATATAATGTACAAAAATACATGTATTTTACAACATAGAAAAAAAAATAATAAAACAATTTAATTTATTTTATATACAAAAATTAAATAAAGAGAAAAATAAAGAAAGAATGAAAAAGAAGTCAAAAACCTGATGGGGCTGGGGTTTGAACCCAGTCCCCTCTGCTTGCAGCAAGCATTACATACCACTGGGCCATCCACGTGCAGGCAACAATGAAGGGAAGAACATTTGTTTTATGCTTTGCCTGAAAAATCAAAAAAAAAAAAAAAATAGAGAAACAAAAGGCCTGGGGTGGGATTCGTACCCAGGACCTTTTGATTACAAGATGCATGCGCTACCGCCTGGCTGGGAGAGCCTACCTGATGACCAAACAACTACTAATAATAATATATTAAACACGCATCTTAAATTGGAAAATATCAAAAAAAACTTGCTGGAGGCAAGGTTCGAACTCATGCCTTCAGACCACATATGCGTGCTTCTTACCACTGGACCACACCGTCTGTGGTGATTGTAAACGGCAAGCAACTAATAAAATATAATATGAATTATTTGAATTCACACTGCGCGCGAACGAAGTCTTCTTCTTCCTTGAGACTGGCCATATTACCTGCGAATTTTGCTATACATACACCTGCGAATTTTCATACGCATATAACCTGTGTATTTACAAACACCACGCAAA
Source organism: Lathyrus aphaca (assembly GCA_963966055.1). Taxonomy (NCBI): domain Eukaryota; kingdom Viridiplantae; phylum Streptophyta; class Magnoliopsida; order Fabales; family Fabaceae; genus Lathyrus; species Lathyrus aphaca. The sequence continues at coordinate 173,450,476 of OZ014523.1, forward strand.
CAACAAGATTTCTTAAAATTAATGAGAGCAATGAATTCATGGAGGTCCACACAGCATCACCACGTTCATGGAATTCATTTATATGTGATAAATTGCAAAACCCCAAACGAAGCACATAAACCCTAACAATGGCTTCTTGAGATTCCTGCGATTAAACTCAAAGGGAATTGTCCAGAAAGCATCTAGGTTATCATACAAACAAGATTTACTAAACAAAAACAGATGAAACATCATGAATGATCACAATCGAAAAATCAAGAAAACACCATGAACATGGATTCGGTTTGGCCATTACAACATGGTTTTGATGCTTATGATTATGGAATCATGATAAATGAAGGTCAAGGAAGCTAATGCAACCTTTGTGAAGCCTTGAAATTGCCTTAATCTCACAATCCGAATTTGAAATTTCTTATGATTTTTTGAAGTGTAAAACCTACCTTTGAGCTGCTGGAATTCGTGTCCTCTTGTTTGGTTTATGTTTAGTATATATATATGAATCATTCTAGGTCAAAACATTGATTAGTTATGTGGAAACTTTGATCTAAAAAGATTGAAATTGATCAAGTATTAAAAGTCAAATATTTGTGTATTATGACTTGCTATCTTTGGATCAATCACATTATTTCTTTCTCTTTAAACTTCAATCACCAATTAAGAATTTCTAGAACCTCAATCTTTACCCAAAAATAGATTTTCATATTTTATATTTATTTAAAATGATTTTTATGAATTAAATCAATAATAAATAAAAATAAAATAATAAAAATGCTGAATTTTGGTCAATTGGGTCGTGCACAATGATATGAGGTGGATTGGATCACGACTTAGCAAGCCAATTTGAAAAGAATTACTTTTAGACCCCCATTTTCAACATAACCCATCACAAAATTTCCCAACTTTGCAAGGGCACATCTCCCTCAATTTTAAAGGTATGAGGGTGTTCTTGGACTTTTTGGAAAGCTTGAAGAGTCCTCTAAACAAACCCATTGGTTTCAGGTCCATATCATTTACCAATCTCAAGTTATGCCCTTTTGAAGTTGTTGACTTTTTGTTGACTTTTGAAATGACCTATAATGTCTTAGCTCATATCTTTCAAATGAAGCATTTTTGGGATTAACTTTCAACATCAAAGTTGTAGAGAATTCAATTTCCTTCAAAATGAGCTTTGGATGGAGACTTGGTGATGAAGTATGTGAAAGTTATGATTGGTCAAAGTTCAGTTGACTTTTACTGAGGAAACCCTAATTTAGAAACTCCTGATTATTGATGATCTGGAATCTCCTTGATGAATCATGATCAACCCTTGATCAAATGATGAATTTTACTTCATATACTTGATGTTGGCAAAAATCATGAAGTTTGACTTTAGTTTGACCACAGTTGACCTCAGTTTGACTTTTTAACTGCACTGACTGATTTTGACTTATCTGATCATCTGACTGAGCAAACTTTTGAGAAAAGTCTTGAAACTTGTCATGGGGGTTCTTATACACATATAAGATATTATGAAGCTCACTTTAGGTATTGGAAGTCCATTTAGCCTGATTAAAATCAAAACCCTAGTTTTGGATGCCCTGCTTAGGAGGTGTATTGTCTGAGTGGATTGTCAACTCTTTTGACCAATTATGAACTTTGTGAACCTTGTGAACCATCATAAAATGTCTTGTGAACCTCATGGGAGATATTGTGAAGCTTGTGAACCTCATAAAGTGACTTTGTAGACCTCCTGAACCTCAGGAAAGCTCTGTAATCATTGTGAATCTTGTGAACCTTCAAGAAGTGACTTGTAGACTTCATGAATCTCATGAAAGGTATTGAAAGCTTTGTGGGACTTGTGAACCTTGTGAACCTCATGAAGTAGCTTTGTAGACCTCATGAACCTCAGGAGAGCTTTGTAATCATTGTGAATCTTGTGAACCTTGTGAACCTTCATAAAGTAACTTGTAGACTTCATGAACTTCATGAAAGGTCTTGAAGATGTTGAGAAACTTGTGAACCTTGTGAACCTTCAAGAAGTGACTTGTAGACTTCATGAATCTCATGAAAGGTATTGAAAGCTTTGTGGGACTTGTGAACCTTGTGAACCTTCAAGAAGTAACTTGTAGACTTCATGAACCTCATGAAAGGTTATGCAAGTGTTGGAGAACTTGTGAACCTTGTGAACCTTCTTAGAACACAAAGTTTTGTATTGTGAGGGCAAATTTTGGGGTGCAACAGGTTTCACCAATGTTGATCTGACTACGGAGGGCCGTAACCATAACAAGGCTTTACATATCACCTTAGAATGTAAAGGTGATGTACTTTATCATGTCTTGGTTGACACTGGGTCATCTCTCAATGTCCTTCCGAAGAAAGCCTTGGTCAAGTTGGAATATGATGGTCTTGCACTCCGCCCGAGTAACCTAGTTGTGAGAGCCTTCGACGGTTCTAAGAGATAGGTTCTTGGAGAAATTGAGCTGCCTGTGGCAATTGGCCCACATATTTTCAAAACTACCTTCTATGTGATGGACATTCAGCCTGCCTACAATTGTTTGTTGGGTCGACCCTGGATTCATGTCGCTGGTGCCGTAACATCGACCCTTCACCAGATGTTAAAATACGAGTGGGAAGGCTAAATTATCACCATCTGTGGGGAAGAAGACATCTTCGTCAGTCACTTGGCTACTTGCAAGTATATCGAGATGGATGGGGAGATCCATGAAACAATGAGTCAGGGTTTTGAAGCTCTTAATGTCAATGAAGCAACAGCTGAAGTGTCTGGTACTTCAATTGCTTCTTACAAACAAGCTCGGAAGGTTGTTGAAGACGGGAATGCCCAAGGCTAGGGCAAGCTGCTACAAGTTCAGATCAAAGAAGACAAGTTCGGGTTGGGTTACAGATCATCCCGACAGGTCCAAGAGGAGGCTGCTGAAGCTCCCAAGTTCATAAGTGGGGGAATGTTGACCACGGATGCTGTCAACAATGTGGAAAACGAGGCTGAAAGCGACTACAACCTGGAAAGCTGGATTCATCCAAGTGTCCCGGGCCAACAAGTCCTCAACTGGTCTTCCCAGGAAATTATAAGGATTACTGCTGCAGAGTAATTATTATTTCATGTTTAAGCATACATCAAGTCCTGCATCTTGCCCAAGGTGTCAGGACTCATTTTGTAATAGGGCCATATATGTATTTTGTGCAAATGAAAGATTAATGAACAATGGACATCTTTTGCAAACAATCTTTTCGCTCACTGTCTTTTCATTTATTGTTTTCGCACAAAACAATAAATGGCAATGTTTTCTTAATAAACTTCATTCACTTTTTCTAAATAAGATAAAATCAATCACTAAAATGAACAACTCTCAACCCTTGTAGAGATAGCCTTCCAGATTTCACCGACAATGACACTGCTATGACCATGTATGACTTCGACAATCCGATTAATCAAGCAGATGAAGGGGTTAATGAAGATTATGATTTTCCTGAAGAATTAGCCCGGTTGTTGAGACAAGAGGAAAAAGTGATTTCTCCTCACCGGTAGGAAGTTGAGACTATCAATCTTGGTACCGAGGAAGATGTGAAAGAGGTGAAGATCGGGGCCAGTGTGCAAGCTCCAGTGAAAGAACAACTTATCAGTATGCTTCGGGAATATGTCGACGTGTTCGCTTGGTCCTACCAGGATATGCCGGGTCTGGATACAGACATTGTCATGCACAAGCTACCATTGAAAGAAGATTGTCCGCCAGTTAAATAGAAGTTGCGTCGTACTCGCCTAGACATGGCCATGAAAATCAAAGAGGAAGTACAAAAGCAGTGGGACACCGGTTTTCTTGCTGTGACTAGTTACCCGCCGTGGGTTGCTAACATTGTACCCGTACCTAAGAAGGATGGCAAGGAGCATATGTGTGTGGATTACCGGGATTTGAATAGAGCAAGCATGAAGGATGACTTCCCATTACCTCACATTGACGTATTGGTGGATAACACAGCTTAATTCTCGGTATTTTCCTTCATGGATGGATTTTCTGGATACAATCAGATCAAGATGTCACCTGAAGACATGGAGAAGACAACTTTCATCACACCTTAGGGCATGTTCTGTTATAAGGTAATGCCGTTTGGTCTAAAGAACGCCGGTGCGACTTATCAACGGGCTATGGTAACATTATTCCACGATATGATCCATAAGGAAATCGAATGATATGTGGATGATATGATTGCCAAGTCCCAAAAAGAGGAAGAGAATTTGGTGAATCTATTGATGTTGTTCAAGCGTCTGAGGACGTATTAGTTAAGGTTGAACCCTAACAAATGCACATTCGGGGTACGTTCTGGTAAGCTACTGGGTTTTATTGTAAGTGAAAAAGGAATTGAGGTTGATCCCGATAAAGTCAAAGCCATTCAGGAAATGCCTTCACCTAAGACTGAGAAAGAAGTACGAGGGTTCTTGGGTAGATTGAACTACATTTCAAGGTTCATATCTCATCTCACTGCAACCTACGAACCCTTGTTCAAGCTGTTAAGAAAAGAGCAAACAGTCAGGTGGAACGATGACTATCAGAAAGCTTTTGACAAGATCAAAGAATATCTGCAAGAACCTCCAATTCTCATGCCTTCAGTCGAAGGAAGACCTTTAATCATGTACCTAACAGTATTAGAAGAGTCGATGGGGTGTGTGTTGGGCCAGCATGATGAGTCTGGTCAAAAAGAGTATGCAATATACTACCTAAGCAAAAAGTTTACCGACTGTGAACAACGTTATTCACTGCTCGAGAAAACTTGATATGCTTTAGCGAGGGATGCTCTCCGACTAAGACAGTATATGTTGACTCATACTACCTTATTGATCTCAAAGATGGACCTCGTCAAGTACATATTTAAGAAGCCAGCACTTATCGGAAGGGCTGCAAGATGGAAAATGATTCTAACAGAATATGGCATTCAGTACACCTCTCAAAAGGCTATCAAAGGCAGTGTATTGTCTGACTATCTGGCTGAGCAACCCATTGATCATTACCAGCCTATGAGATTTGACTTCCATGATGAAGACATCATGTTCTTGAAAGCAAAAGATTGTGAAGAGCCTATTCACACTGAAGGGCCTGACCCAGAAGAAGCATGGACTGTGATGTTTGATGGGGCAGTTAATTGCAACGGTCGTGGGGTTGGTGCAGTGCTTATTACACCTAGAGGGGTTCATATGCCTTTCTCAGCAAGTTTCACCTTTGCCTGCACTAACAACGAAGCATAATACGAAGCTTGTATCATGGGTCTTGAAGAAGCCATTGACCCCAGGATCAAAACCTTGAATGTATTCGGAGATTCAGCTTTGGTAATCAACCAGACCAACGGCAAGTGGTACACTCATCAGGAACATTTGACTCCCTACCATGAATATACGAGGAGATTGTTGGCCTTCTTCACAACAGTTAATCTTGAATACATCCCTCGAGATGAGAATCAGTTTGCAGACGCTTTGGCTACCATTTCATCCATGATCAAAGTACAAGCTGCCAATTATGTACCTCTGATTTTGGTATCCAGAATGGGCGGACCGGCATATGTATTCTATGTGGACATTGTCACTGATAACAAGCCTTGGTACCATGACATCAAATGCTTCTTGGAAACTCAGACATACCCACCCAGGGCATCGTCAAACGATAAGAAGACATTAAGAAGGCTAGACAGAAGTTTCTTCCTCAATACTGATGGTTCTCTATACAAGAAAAACTTCGACATGGTCTTGCTCAGATGTGTTGACAAGAAGGAAGCAGACCTATTGATGCACGAAGTACATGAAGGTTCTTTCGGTACCCATGCCGGAGGACATGCAATGGAAAAGAAATTGTTAAGATCAAGTTACTATTGGATCACAATGGATGCAGACTGTTGTGCCTGTGCCAGAAAATGCCACAAATTCCAGATTTACGCATATAAAGTGCATGTGTTGTAATGTCTTCACCTTGACCCTTCTCCATGTGGGCCATTGATATGATTGGAAAGATTGAACCGACTGCTTCAAATGATCACAAATTCATCCTGGTAGCCATTGATTACTTCACCAAATGGGTTGAAGTAGCTTCGTAAGCAAATGTCACCAGGCAAGTGGTAGCTCGATTTTTGAAAAGGGATATCATCTGTCGATATGGAGTTCCCGAGTGAATCATTACTGATAATGGTTCCAATTTGAACAACAAGATGATGGCAGAACTTTGTCGGGACTTCAAAATTCAACATCACAACTCTTCTCCTTACAGGCCGAAGATGAATGGCGCTGTTGAGGAAGCTAACAAGAATATTAAGAAGATTGTGCAGAAGATGGTAGTCACATATAAAGACTGGCACGAAATGCTACCATTTTCCTTGCATGGGTACCGAACCTCTATCAGAACATCTACTGGGGCAACACCTTATCAACTTGTGTATGGTATGGAAGCTGTCTTACCTGTTGAAGTTGAACTACCCTCCTTACGGGTAATGATGGATGTTAAACTGGATGAAGCAGAATAGGTCCGATCTCGATATAATCAACTGAGTCTGATTGAAGAAAAGAGATTAGCAACCATCTATCATGGGCAGTTATATCAAAAGCGAATGAAGAAAGCCTTCGATCAGAAAGTCAGACCTCGAGAATACAAAGTGGGAGAGCTTGTTCTGAAAAGACTTCTTCCTCCCCATACAGACCACATGGGAAAATGGACGCCAAAATATGAAGGCCCATTCATAGTAAATAAAGTTTTCTCTGGTGGCGCACTGACGCTCACTACTATGGATGGCAAGGACTTCTTATCTCCTATGAATTCAGGTGCAGTTAAAAAATACTTCGCATAAAAGACCCGCTGGAAATAAAAACAGAATGTAAGTCCAGGCAAAAATAAGGCATCCCGGCGAGGCAAAAACAGAATAAAAGACTCATGCAAAAATAAGGGGAAAATAAAAAAAATGGGTATCCCGGTGGATTGAAAACTCGAAAGGGCGTTCCACGCAAAATCAAGGAATAAGCAAACAATTGCATTATGAATTCGTCTGTATCACTCACAACATGGCAAGCTTCGAAAGGATAAAGAGTCGGTCAAAATCAACCCTCTTCAGAAATCAAGATAAGAAGGACGTCAAGGTCATACAGGTCATAGCAAAGGAAGCTCATTGGAGCGTCAACTTCAACATTGCTGAAATTCTAGGATCAGGTACGTGATGTCGAATCAGATGTTTAAACACTTGAAGACTTAAACAAAACTTAAAGTGCAGGTAAATTAAATAACACAGGAAATTGTTAACCCAGTTCAGTGTATCTCCACACTTACATCTGGGGGCTACCAAGCCAGGAAGGAAATCCAATATAAGTAATATTAATTCTGGAATTAAACCAACCAGTTTAATCCTTCACTTAATATCTACCCAAGGCAATTTCTACCTAAGACACAACTTAGATATGAGTCCCTACTCACTCCCCCTCAATCACATAGTGATATTTTACAATGTTTAATAAAATTGAAGTCACACTTCAAACACAACAGCTTGATCTTACTTAAAAGTTTCAATCAAGACACAATTCACTTTTTGCTTAAAAGCTCATAAAGTGACAAACAATTAACACCTGCTATTAAACACAAACACCCTTTACAGTCTTCTTAGTTTCGTACTCTATTCCGAGAGTTTCTGTTCCTTAAATAGATGCTTGGTTTTTGGGCTTTCTGTAAATTATCCAGTCCTGATAAATCCTACTGTCATCACCTTGAATTAGGGTTTGTTACTTCCTTGATTCAAGGTGAGTTAGTTATTCTGTTACACTGAAATCAGATAACTAAGCTCCCTACAGATGCGCCTTGTATTGTTTATCTATTCACAATTAATTCCAGATAAATTCCCTGAATTTACTCAGTTCTGTTATGCATCATTTAAGTCTGGTAGCAGGTTTACGATGTCACAACATCTGGTGTGACATCCTGATGTCTGAACTAAATTCATTAACAGTTACTCTGTTTGTCAATGTCACAACATCTGGTGTGACATCCTGAACTAAGTTCAACACTTCTTGTTTGTCAAAAATTCTGCCAATTCTTAACATCTACAAACTCCCCCTTTGGCTAATTTTTGACTAACACAATCTTCTGGTTTTATCAGAGTGCAGCAGAGTTTTATTTATCAGAGTGCAGCAGAGTTCTTTTCTGTTGAATCATGTGAGAGTTATAATAATTTGCTCCCCCTCAAACCTGTATGTACTGCTATGACTTGTTCAACAGAATCTAATATACCAATGAGCATTAATCAAAAACTTAGTTCAGAAGACAGAAATTAACTTCAGCATTGTTCATTAATCAGGCAAACTGCAGCAGACATTGTTGTTGTTACTTCTCCCCCTTGTTAGACAGAAATTTGGGGCCAAACATTACACAAGCAGAGAGAAAAACAAAATATTACAAAGCAAAAATTACAAAGCTGAAATAGGAAGTACACTTTCCACACACACATTTTCACTCAGATTCATCATATTCAGTATCTTCTTCATCCTCAGACTCAGCATCAGAACCATCAACATTCTGAGCACCCTCTTCCAGCTCCAGCCTTTGAATTATTTCCTCAAGCTTTTTCTTCCTGGCATCCAGCTCTTTGCAAGTGGTCTTGCGTTCTGCAATCAAGGCTTCTTTGGATATAGGAGTCTTGACATTTTATGGTCCAGCAGATGTCCCACTGGGAGCTTCAACATCTGCAGCATGATGGCTCAAGAACAGTTTGTAGTGGAAGGCCAGTGGACTTTCTCTCTTGCAGACTGAATCCTTCTCAGTAAGGATGCTTGGATATTGGTTGAGGATGATTCCACAAAGCAGAGAGGGAAAAGCTATGGGAAGCTTGGTTGTTGATGTTCCTGCATGCTTTAGGGTTTGATCAAAGATGTAAGCCCCATAGTCCAATTTTGTTTGGGTGCCTACAGCACAGATGAATCTTCCCAGTCCAATAGCTATAGAAGAAGTATGGTTGGTGGGAACCCAGTTGACAGTACCAATTCTATGCAGCATAGCATACTTTCTTGTTAGCAAGCTAACAGAAAGTTTTCCTTTGACTGGTCAAGTTTTGACCTGGTTGGCTGTAATGATCTTGCATACTTGGTTGTCAGTTTTGCCCAGTTCATTTGGCCCATCAGATTCTCTCCCCAGGTAATGATTTATAACCCTAGGAGAAAAATCAACACATCTCCCCCTCACATAAACCTTCCTAAAATCTTCTGACTTTCCATCAGCACACCCCTCTTGAAGATTGACAATAAACTCCTTGACCAGCAGCTCATAACATGGAGAAAAATTGGAAACAGTCTTGAATAAACCAGCAGAGGATATTAAGTCTATTACCTCAGTGCACTCCAATACATTGTTGCCTAGTTCTCTTTCCAGAGGCACTCTTCTTTGGTAGACATACTTCCATTTGCTCACACTAGAGACATGATGGAAGGACACATTGTCAAGAGGTGCTTCAGGAACAGCAGAGGCAGTCCTGGGAGGTGCTGGTTTCTTCCTTGGTTGGGATGTTGGGACATCTTCCTCAACATATGAGTCAGGTGGAGTTGCAGCTTTCCTCTTCTGGGTGCTTAACTTGCTCCATTGTTTAGTAGGTCCAAAGGCAACTTTGACCTTGTCCTTTTTAGGAGTATGTTGTTTCTTTTCAGGAGTTGCATGTCCAGCAGGCTTCTTCTCCTTCCTTGACCTAAGCCTTTTGGCTATGCTAGGGTTAATAGATGCAATGATCTCTGTGTCAGAGTCATCATCTAGGGTTTCAACAGGAGGAGGTTGGGAAGCCTCATTTTCAGCAGTTTGATCAACAGAAGCTTGATCATCAGTGGCTTCATCATCATCAGTTGAGGCCTTGTTCTGGTCCTCAGATGCTTCAATATTTATTGGGACATCCTGTTGAGCAGGAATGTCCTCTTCAACCTGATTTCTTGGTTCTTCTTGTGGAGCAGGCATGTTATTCAGGGGAACAGATACCCCTCGCACCACTCTTTGCTCAGAGAGAATCCTGTTCACAAGATGCTTGATGGATGCATCCACATAGTCAGAAGCTTTGGGGGTGATGCTTGTAGATGAAGGAGTCCCCTTGCTTTTGCTGAACACAGGTTCCTTTGCTCTTCTTACATTTGGAGTTCTAGGTTTTTGAGCAATAGGGACACTTCCTCTGATTTCGTCTATGGGAGTAGTATCCATTGGTACTATAGAGATTGGAGTTGCATGCACTACATCTTCTTGGTTGAGACCATCATCAATGAAGTTAGGGTTTTGATGTTGAGACATTTTTCGAATGTAGTGGAAGAGGAGTTAGGTTTGATTGATTTTGACGAGCTTAGACAATCAACTTTAGCATGCAAATTGTTTAGTGGAGATAGTGAGAAGGTGAAGAGCTGAGAGCACGTTTGGGCATTTATAGAAACAGTTGCTTTTGGAATTTTTAAAAGTGGAATACACAGAGTTATTGACCAGACTGATGTTGCCATCTGGTGATCATGCCACACGATGTCATGAGACATGCTGGCACTTCTCCATAACTGCTATATTTCACTTAAGCAGATTCCCAATTTACCCCTTAGGTTTTCAAATTGGGTAGCATCCAAAGCTTTAGTAAATATGTCAGCCAATTGCAGATCTGTGGCTACATGTTCTAATGTGATCACCTTCTCTTCCACAAGATCTCTGATGAAATGATGCCTGATATCAATGTGCTTAGTCCTGCTGTGTTGGATAGGATTTTTTGAGATGTTGATAGCACTTAAATTGTCACAGTACAATGTCATGACATCTTGTGGGACATTGTATTCTGTGAGCATTTGCTTCATCCATACCAACTGTGAACAACTGCTACCAGCTGCAATATATTCAGCTTCAGCAATGGATAAGGATACACAATTTTGTTTCTTACTGAACCAAGAAATCAAATTGTTTCCTAGAAAGAAGCATCCTCCTGATGTACTCTTTCTATCATCAGCACTTCCATCCCAGTCAGCATCACAAAAGCCAGTGAGAATTGGTTCACAGCCATGAGAGTACATTATGCCATAGTCACAAGTACCATTGACATATTTCAAAATCCTCTTAACCTGGTTTAGATGGCTTACTTTTGGCTCAGCTTGATATCTTGCACATACATCTACTGCAAAAGCTATATCTGGTCTGCTAGCTGTCAGATATAGTAGGCTTCCAATCATGCTTATGTATAAGCTTTGGTCCACATTCTCACCCTTGTCATCCTTTGTCAGCTTTAAATGAGTGGGGGCAGGTGTTCTCTTGTGACTTGCATTGTCCATCCCAAACTTCTTGACAGTGTTCTTTGCATACTTGCTTTGGGATATGAACATGGAGTCCTCCATCTGCTTGATTTGTAGTCCAAGGAAGTAGGTTAGTTCTCCTACTAGACTCATCTCAAACTCAGATTCCATTTGAGTAACAAAATTTTTAACCATCCTGTCTGACATCCCACCAAATACTATGTCATCTACATATATTTGAGCAATCATGAATTTTCCTTCTTCATCCTTCACAAACAAGGTTTTGTCTATTCCACCTTTCCTGTACCCTTGTTTTATGAGAAAAGTGGTCAGTCTTTCATACCATGCTCTTGGGGCATGCTTCAGACCATAAAGAGCCTTCCTTAGTTTGTATACATGATCTGGACAGCTTGGATCAACAAATCCCTTAGGTTGCTCCACATAAACTTCCTCATTAAGGTACCCATTTAGAAAGGCACTTTTAACATCCATTTGAAATAGCTTGAACTTTAGGATACAAGCAATTCCTAGAAGTAGTCAGATTGATTCAAGCCTTGCTACTGGTGCAAAGGTTTCATCAAAGTCTACTCCCTCAATTTGTGTGTATCCTTGAGCTAAAAGTCTAGCCTTGTTTTTTTGTAACAACTCCCTGCTCATTTGACTTGTTCTTGTACACCCACTTAGTGCCAATCACATTTATGTCATCAGGCCTAGGAACAAGATCTCATACTTCATTCCTAGTAAACTGGCCTAATTCTTCTTGCATAGCAGAGATCCAGTACTCATCATTCAGAGCTTCCTTGATGTTTTTAGGTTCTATCTTTGAAACAAAGCAGGAGCCTGAAATCATCTCTCTTGATCTAGTGATAACACCACTGTTAGGATCACCAATTATCAGATCTTTAGGATGATCTTTCTGGATTCTGATGGAGGGAGGTTTGTTGGATTGCTCTGACCTTGCCTCAGTTAAAGTGAAATCAAGTTTATCACTTTCTGTTTTAACTTCAGTTTGATTGTCAGCAGATGTTCCAACATCATCAGCAACATCTGCAGAGGCATCATCAATAATCACATTTATTGACTCCATTATAACCTTGGTTCTGGAGTTAAATACTCTATAAGCTCTGCTATTCATGGAGTATCCAAGAAAAATCCCTTCATCACTTTTAGGGTCCATCTTCCTTCTTTGATCCCTATCATCCAGAATGTAACACTTACTTCCAAACACATGAAAGTACTTAACTGTAGGTTTTCTGCCCTTCCAGACTTCATAGATGGTGGACAAAGTTCCCTTTCTTAGTGTGACTCTATTGTGGATATAGCATGATGTGTTCATAGTTTCAGCCCAAAAGTACAGGGGTAACTTCTTGGCATGAATCATGGCTCTTGCTGACTCCTGAATAGTTTTGTTTTTCCTCTCAACAATCCCATTCTGTTGAGGGGTGATAGGAGAAGAATACTCATGATTGATCCCTTCTGAAGAGCATAAGTCTAAGAATTTTTTATTCTCAAACTCTTTTCCATGATCACTTCTTATTCTGACCACACAGCTTGCTTTTTCTTTTTGAATTCTATAGCACAGATCTTTGAATTCATCAAACACATCAGACTTCTCTTTGATGAAACTTATCCATGTATATCTTGAGAAGTCATCAACAACCACATATGCATATCTTTTTCCACCAAGACTCTCAACCTGCATTGGTCCCATAAGATCCATATGTAATAATTCCAAAACTTTGGAAGTTGTCAGATGTTGGAGCTTTGGGTGTGACATCTTGGTTTGCTTGCCTATTTGACATTCACCACATACTTTACTTTCATCAATCTTCAGTCTTGGAATTCCTCTTACAGCCTCCATAGATATGATCTTCTTTATTCCTCTGAGATGGAGATGACCCAGTCTTTGGTGCCACAACTTCACTTCTTCTTCTTTGGCTAAGGAACAAGTTGATGTGAGGCTGAAATCTTGAGGTTCCCACATATAGCAGTTGTCTTTTGATCTGGCTCCTTTCATGACAACCTTCTGTTCTTTATCAGACACTATGCATTCAGTTTTGGTAAAGTTTACACTGTAACCTTGGTCACATAATTGACTTATGCTGATCAAGTTAGCAGTTAATCCTTTTACCAGCAACACATCATCTAGACTTGGTACACCTGGGCATTCCAATGTCCCAACTCCCTTGATTTCTCCCTTTGCTCCATCTCCAAAGGTTACATATTTGGATGAGTGTGACTTTAAGTCTACCAACAAATTCTTAAGTCCAGTCATATGCCTTGAGTAGCCACTGTCAAAGTACCAGTCTTCCTTAGTAGATACTCTGAGAGATGTATGAGCTATATAGGCAACAACCTTCTTGGACCATTTGTGCCTGTTGTGAGGTTTCCTTTGATGCATCTGCCCTGTGTAGTGTCCATCTTTAGAGTTCCAAGGTTGTCTGTTGAACTTGTTCTTGGGCATGTATTTGTAGATTTGATCAGCATGAAGACTAGCTTTAGGTACCCACACTTTCTTGATGACCTCTGTCTTCTGCTTAGGGGGTTGCTGAGACCTCTGATTTGGATGTCCATGCAGCACTTTCTTGGTGACCTCTATTTTCTGCTTAGGGGGTTGCTGAGACCTCTGATTTGGATGTCCATGCAGCTTGTAGCAAAAAGGTTTGATGTGACCAAACCTTCCACAATGATGGCATCTCCATCTTTGATATTTCTTTTTCATCATGTTCTTGTCATGATGTTGAGACATCTGTTTGGACATCTTATTTGACTTCATGGGATTTGGAGTTGTTTGGCTGGTGCTAGCCTCAAACTTTTGAGCTTTATTAAATCCCAGTCCAGTCCTATCCCCTGAGTGCTTGTTGTTGTTGAGAATGACATCCAGTGTGTTTGAGCTACTGTTCAGCATTCTGACAGATTTGGACATATGCTCCATTTTGGAGTTGAGTAGGCTTACTTCACTTTTCAAAGTGTCAATGATCTCTATATTACTTGTTTTTTCAGCCTTTAATTCCTCAATCTGCTTCTTCTGCTGTATATTCTCCATGCATACTTCTGTGCTCCTTTTACACAGCATCCTGTAAGATTCTTCAAGCTCTTCAAATGTCAGCTCCTCATCACTGGATCCCCCTTCAATTTCACATACTCCAGCTAGAGCAGTGATGTGCTTTGCAGATTCTTCTTTTGACTCACATCCTGAGTCTTCATCTGACCAGGTTACAGAGAGACCTTTCTTTTGCTTCTTTAGATATGTTGGGCATTCACTTCTGATGTGTCCATATCCTTCACATCCATGACATTGAATCCATTTTCCTTGGTTGGTCTTCTCATCATAATTTGACCTTCTATTAGAATCATAAGGTCTTTTATTCTCAGAAGATGTTGAGTTTCTTCCACTTGGTCTGGACTTGTTTTCCATTCTTTTGAGAATTTTGTTGAATTGTCTTCCAAGCATAGCAATTGTTTCTGATAAGTTGTCCTCAGAGTCTGCTTCATGACTTTCTTCTTCTTTATCAGTGTTTGAGACCAGGGCTATGCTTTTGTTTTTCTTCACAATTGTATCATTCATTCCCATCTCAAAGGTTTGAAGGGAACCAATGAGTTCTTCAACCTTCATTGTGCAGATGTCCTGAGCTTCTTCTATTGCAGTAACCTTCATGTCAAATCTTTTTGGCAGTGATCTGAGAATCTTTCTTACCAACTTTTCATCACTCATCTTTTCTCCCAAAGCACCAGAAGTATTAGCAATTTCAAGGATGTTCATGTAAAACTCATGAATGGTTTCATCTTCCTTCATCCTCAAGTTTTCAAACTTGGTGGTGAGAAGTTGAAGTCTTGACATCTTCACCTTTGATGTTCCTTCATGAGTGGTTTTGAGAGTATCCCAAACATCCTTGGCCAGCTCACAATGATGCACAAGTCTAAATATATTCCTGTCAATGCCATTGAATAAGGCATTTAAGGCTTTGGAGTTTCCAAGTGCTGAATCTTCTTCCTCCTTGCTCCACTCTTCTTCAGGCTTCAACACTTTTGCCCCATCCTTATTGTCTTGGACAGGGTGCTCCCATCCTTTGTTGACTGCTTTCCAAGCCCTGTTATCAAGAGATTTTAAGAATGCTACCATTCTTGGCTTCCAGTAGTCATAGTTGGATCCATCCAATATAGGTGGTCTATTCACAGATCCTACATCTCTGTCCATGTTCCCAAAATTTGCAGTCCCTAGATCTCACCCAGTTAAACAGGCAGGGTGCCTGCTCTGATGCCAATTGAAATTCTGGGATCAGGTACGTGATGTCGAATCATATGTTTAAACACTTGAAAACTTAAACAAAACTTAAAGTGCAGGTAAATTAAATAACACAAGAAATTGTTAACCCAGTTCAGTGTATCTCCACACTTACATCTGGGGGCTACCAAGCCAGGAAGGAAATCCAATATAAGTAATATTAATTCTGGAATTAAACCAACCAGTTTAATCCTTCACTTAATATCTACCCAAGGCAATTTCTACCTAAGACACAACTTAGATATGAGTCCCTACTCACTCCCCCTCAATCACACAGTGATATTTTACAATGTTTAATAAAATTGAAGTCACACTTCAAACACAACAGCTTGATCTTACTTAAAAGTTTCAATCAAGACACAATTCACTTTTTGCTTAAAAGCTCATAAAGTGACAAACAATTAACACCTGCTATTAAACACAAACACCCTTTACAGTCTTCTTAATTTCGTACTCTATTCTGAGAGTTTTTGTTCCTTAAATAGATGCTTGGTTTTTGGGCTTTCTGTAAATTATCCAGTCCTGATAAATCCTACTGTCATCACCTTGAATTAGGGTTTGTTACTTCCTTGATTCAAGGTGAGTTAGTTATTTTGTTACACTGAAATCAGATAACTAAGCTCCCTACAGATGCGCCTTGTATTGTTTATTTATTCACAATTAATTCCAGATAAATTTCCTGAATTTACTCAGTTCTGTTATGCATCATTTAAGTCTGGTAGCAGGTTTACAATGTCACAACATCTGGTGTGACATCCTGATGTCTGAACTAAATTCATTAACAGTTACTCTGTTTGTCAATGTCACAACATCTGGTGTGACATCCTGAACTAAGTTCAACACTTCTTGTTTGTCAAAAATTCTGCCAATTCTTAACATCTACAATTGCCAACACTTTTATTTTCTCAATTTACAGCAATCTCCTCCTTTCAGGGATTCGCTTCTTCATTGTACTTGCCCATTTCAGGGCACACAAATTAATAAAATCAGAATATTCAGTCACACTTTGTTTTGTACATTTTTGTTTCGTTTGCAAAATGTCCAAAGTTCATAATACAACACTTGCATGAAAACATATAAGCCATTTTAATAAATGCTTGCAGGAAATATGTTGCTCTCAGACAAATCTAACTCCTATGACGGAATCTGGTTGAGGATACCTCGGGACACTTGTGCGTTTCTTTTTAACAGGTTGCAGGTACTCAAGACAGACAATCTCACAGCATGGGGTATATCAAACTTGTATCTCCAGCCAAGTCAGCAATCACCTCATCAGCAGGGTTACCTGACAGGAGTTTTCCCCCGCGAAGTTGTCATCCCCTCAGAGGATCCTTCGAGAAACTCATTAAATCCCCAGCGTGTCGCTTGGACAAAGGAGTTACAACAAATTACTTCCCAGAAGTTCTCTTTTCCCCAAGCAGGATCTCCCGAGCAATGCCTGAACTGCTCTTCCCCAGCGGAGTTGTCGAAGCCTCCTCATCCCCAGCATGAGTCTCTTCAAAAGCTTC
Organism: Lathyrus aphaca; assembly: GCA_963966055.1. Taxonomy (NCBI): domain Eukaryota; kingdom Viridiplantae; phylum Streptophyta; class Magnoliopsida; order Fabales; family Fabaceae; genus Lathyrus; species Lathyrus aphaca. The sequence goes on from OZ014523.1 coordinate 173,467,505, forward strand.
CCCAACCGAGATCCCCACATATTTCCCTAGGAAGATCGTTTGGTGGTCCTCTCTCCCCACAGATCGGCCAATGATCTCTTTCCCCAGCGGAGTTCTCCCTCCAGACAGATCGCCCAGAGATCTTTCTCCCCGCAGGATCCGAATCTCGGATCGGTTCTCTCATTTTGCATAATCATAACATTCACATCATATTCACCAAACAAAGCGTAGCATTCCGTCTAAAACGGAGCATTACGGCAAAAATCAAACATTTGCATGATCATAAGCCAGGTTCGAGCCAATCACCTGCAAACATCAGAATCACTTCACCAGCAATATACGAAACTTATCCCCCGCAGACAAAGCCAGGATAATTTTTTCACTCTCAATACAGATACTTGTACATATTCTTTTTGACACTCATCCGTGTCATACTTCCCCGGTAAATCAAACACTCGTCTGTGTCCCTTGCTCAATCTTTTTGACACTCGTCCGTGTCTTGCACATATTTCCCCAGCAGGTCAAACACTTGTACATACTAATGCATAATCCTCTGATACTCATCCGTACCTTGTATATATCACCTCCCCGGCAGATCAAACACTCGTCCGTGTTCCTTGCCTAACCGATTGATACTCGTCCGTATCATCATCCTTAAACACATGTCAGCGTTTACTTCTATTGATACTCGTCTGTATCGTGGTCCTAAGGATGATCATCTGCATCTTTAGTATATACACATTTTCAAACACTTATACCTTTTATTTTTAAGCGTAAGCACTCGTCCGTGTTTACCACTCCCCAGTAAGTCACAAACAAAACAACTTTTCTATCCAACATTCATCATATGTCGTGATATTTTCGGCAGCCGTTCCCTGCCAGGTGATCGTCCTTCACCTTTTGATGACCGTCCCCATCGTTGATCCTCTTATCCGGAATTCGTCCTATGTCGCGATACTTTCGGCAGCCGTCCCCTGCCAGGTGATCGTCTTTCACCTTTGGATAACCGTCCCTCATCCTATTTCCCTAGTGGAATCCCCATTGTTGGAACTTTCTATCTGGCATTCGTCCTATGTCGCGATATCTTTTTAGCAGCCGTCCCCTGCTGGGTGATCGTCCTTCACCTTATGATGACCGTCCCTCATCATTTATCTGATGGTCGTCCCTATCGTTGATCTTTTATCCGGCATTCGTCCTATGTCGCGATAATCCCCAGATCAGTCGTACCCTGCTAGTTGATCGTCCTTCATCTCTTGATGGTCGTCCTTCATCATGCTTATCCGATGGCCGTCCCCATCGTTGATCTTTTCTATCCGGCATTCGTCCTATGTCGTGATATTTTCAGCAGCCGTCCCCTGCTAGGTAATCGTCCTTCACCTTTTGATGATCGTCCCTCATCATTATTTCATTTATTCTTTTACCTGATGGTCGTCCCCGTCGTGGTTTATTTACCCTTTAACCTGATGGTCGTCCCCGTCAGTGCTTTCCTCATTTCTTTAATCCCCAAAGACTTTTATCTCTTTACCCGATGGTCGTCCCCGTCGTGGTCTTTTCCTTTATCCTGATGATCGTCCTTCATCAGTTTACCTGATGGTCGTCCTCGTCACGATCTCTTTATTTCCCAGCATGATGGTCGTCCCCGTCATTGCTTTACTTACCGTTTTTCATCCCCAACAGTCATCCTTTGCTCGATGGTCGTCCTCCATCGCTTTCATTTGATACTCATACTATACTGCCTGTTACAATTTATATCCCTTTTCTTCTTCTCCCCAGCGAGTGCAAATTTCGGACTGTCTTTGGTATTCAACCACAAGTTATCTTGTTTGTCTGTTAAACCATGCGCTTACATCCTGCACAGCTAACTCATGCTTGAATAGGGGCAGCTGTAAACACCCCAAATTTTCCCTCTCTTTTTCTCACACCATGGCTTGTGATCTTTTCATATTGCATTGCATAATCATATCATCTCACACTGCATAGTTTATTACACTACATAAGCTGCACAATTAGGGTTTGTGATCAGGAGAATCCAAGAAGTGATCTGAGCTATCTCAATGGTCTTGAAGCATTCCAAGAGGGTCCACGAGTGTTCTATAATCTTATTTCATCCCCAAGAATTCTTTGAAATCACAAAATCACAGAGGATTGCACAGAGGCCCAGGCAGGCTATGGTTTTCTACACAGATGACCTAAAATTAGGGTTTTGGGTTTGAGGCCCTTAATCTCAATTTTTTGGTCATTCTTGATTCCATTGGTCTTAATATGTTATAAGGAGAATGTGTACCAAATTTGATGAAGAAATTCATTGAGAAAGTCATTTGATCAACTGGTGACTTGTTGTGCAAGAAAAGTCAGAATCAGGGCATCTGGGGCCACCACCAATGGTACCAAAGGGTCATCTTCATCATTTTGAGGTTCTATTATCTTTATTTGATCTTAGAATTGGTTAGAAGTTCACAAGATTGAATAATTTCAAGCCATTTGCAAACTTTCCATTTTTGGACATGACTTGTAATGAAAACTTTCCATTTTGGGAAAGCTTTTCAACCTCCTCTTTCTTGATCAAAAAGGCTTCAAATGAAAAATCTTCAAACATGAAAGTTGTAGATTGGATCTTCCCATTTTCAAAAAGTACAAGAACTCCTCTTGATTCATCCTAAACTCAAGATATGATGTTTCAAAGTTGGGAAAATCTTATAATTTTCAAGTATGTGCCAAAGAGGGAATTTTGCAAAATCAAGTTTCAAGACTTCTAATGACCTCTAATTCACCTCTAAGCATCATAACATGATAACATAACTTGCCTTGATCAGAATTGTGCCAAGAATCACAAGTTTCCATGACTTGTTCTTCAAGAAACTTCAAAGAGGGAAAATTGCAAAAGTCTTGCTACCTTGCAATCCAAGCCATACAGTTCATGAAATCTGATCCAAGGGCTCTCCACAATGCTAGCTGAGGCAGGACAAGCCATAAGATCTCCTCTGTCCCAGCCCATACTCATGGTACACATTCTTTGGCTTTTTTGCAAATGAAGCCATACCAATCACATTATGCCACAACAACTCTCTGGCCAATCAGTACACATTATACAAACCTCAAGGACCTCAAAAGACACAACATTGAAGCCTGAAACAAGCCACACACTCAGAATCACAAAACTTGCAAAAAACTTCATTCCTTCGAATCTCTCAATACAACCATCAAAACTCAAAACTTTCTTCACCGTTCATCTGCACATCACTCATAGAACACAAAGCACCCTTCACAATGCCCTAAAAACCACTGAATCACAAACACGATTCCTGCACTATCAGAACTGAAACTCTCAAACCAGCTCATATAAACTCCATCTAAGCCTTTTAGAAGCACAAGGGGATCCATTGGAGTGGCTTTGCACAAGAGGAGAGGCCAGAAAGTACCAAACTGAAAAGCTTCAACTCAGGTAGTCACCAAGAACATTTTTTTTCTAGAACCCTCTTTTTAAGTTATAATATTAATCTACATGCTCCTCTGATCATCATGATGTGTTTGGTTTTGAAAATGAGTGGAAAATAAGCATGTATTGATCTTTTGAAACTTTGCTCGTGTTTTATTGTTTGCTTCGATTCAGTTGATTCATGAAAAATAAATTGTTTTTGTTTGTGGATTCTTGTTGTATGATGTTTGGGGGTTGATTCTGGAGAGTTTGGGACGTTTTTATGGCCTGTGGAGAAAGTTGGAGTGAGAGAGTGGTCGGAGAAGACGACCGGAACACTGTTCCGGTCGCCTGAAAAACATTAGGGTTAATTTAGGGTTATTTAGCCAATTTGAATTCTGACCCTAGGATGTGTTTTACCCGCGTGCGTGAACGGCCCAAATCATTTCACTTAACCCTAATCCAGTTAAATTAATTTAATTAATTTTAATTAATCAGATTGAATTCTGACCACCCAAACACGCGCCAAGTCACCTCAGCTTTAAATCCTGGCCTTTGATCTTGCATACTTTTATTTTCTTTTATTTATTTCATATTTCTTTTCATATATTTATTAAAAATAGAAACAATATGTTTAAAAATCTCATTTTCTGCATTTTCACTTTAAATATTTTTCTAAACTCAAAAATATTTTATTTTTTAATTTTTGCATTAAAAAAAGTATTTTTAAATCATTTAAAAGTTTTATTTAATTAATTAATTGATTTTAATTAATTAAAAATAAATTTAGGTATCTAAAAATCACAAAAAAATTCATGAAGCATTCTTAGGCATTTAGAACAATTTACAAACTCATAACACAAATTTATTTTTAGGTTTGATCATGTTTTCATAATTATCTTTCAATTAGGGTTTATAAAATTCACATTTTTCTAACCCTAACTTGAAAAAATCATTTCTGATCAACCATGATGAGTTTGAACTTGGTTCTTTTTGCATTATTTCACACATTGAATCTAGTATCTAGGTTATTTAATTCATAATTTTGTATTTCATTTTCAATTTGTTTTGAATTTTTAATGAAGAATCACCCAAAAACCCTAGTTAACTTAGAAAATTCATAACTTTCTCTAGGTTTAGCTTCTGACCTCCATATTTGGGGAGTGATCTTCTGTGTGTTTAGGGTTTGTTTGAGTTCATTTTCAATTTTTATCATGATGTATGCTTCTGTTTTGATCATGTGCATCTCTTACATTTATAAAACTCTAATTTCTCATGTTCATTTGAATTCATCTTTGCATATCATCATCATATGAACTTGCCATGACATTCCATGCACTTGTATGTCATCCTAGACATCTTAAGACATGTAATAACATTGCTTGATCATTTATTCATTCATTTGGTATGCTTTGCATTCATTACATTTCATGTGTATCCATGTGTTTCTAAGCCTCTAACATGCTTCTCTTTGCATATCACCCCTTATATGATCATACATAAGCATCTCACATGTCTTTGCATCATTCCATAGCACTTTTGCATAGCATATTCACTTCTAGTTTTGGTCTTTGCACCTTCATTTGCTTTATTTCCTTTTGCTTTACATCTTATGCATTCACACTAACATTTCAGGGGCTTATGGTAAGTTGCTTGGGATGTGGATGTGCCTTCACATCCCACCTCTTCTCATCTTTTAATTTGCATCTTCTATTTGTCTTTGAAGTGAACTTGTTTCACTTGTGCTCTCTTTCTCCTATCTCTTTCTTTTAGGTTACTTAACTTCTTCAGGAAGTAAGTAACCTACTCTCTTTCTCCTTCTCTTTTCATCTGTTTCTCTTCCTTTGGTGGCCTTTCTGAAGATCTTTCTTTAAGCCTCACAAACCATAGGAACATCCAAGCATGATAATTTTAGGGTTGCATATAGTCTCCCCTAGTATTTTACCTTTGAGTCTCCTTGAGTCTCTCTTCTCATCTCATAATCATAGGCTAAACACTTAAGGCTTTAGGACTTTGAATTAGGGTTATGCATGTATCCTTATCTTAGGATGGAGTGTATAACTTTAATCCTTTGTGTTAAACCTTTAATTTGTTTACACCTCTTAATCAAAACACCTAATAATCATTAAGACTTAAGCTTGTAACGTGGGCCTTATATTAGGGTTACATCTCTTCCTTTTGGTTAAGAGGGACTAACCCTAGTATTTAATGGACAAGTCCCCCTCAAGTTAGTCTTATAAACATAAAATCCACTTCTTAATCTCACCCTTTAATTAAAATCCACTTAATAAAGGCTTGTTATATAATGAATTTAATCCCTAACCATGGATTAAGTTGAGGTATCTTCCTCAGTTTAAGTGTTCTCATCTATCATCCTTCTCTTAGGATGGTGTAATGAGTTCACTAATCCCTGATTATAGATTAAACTCATTACTTAACACTAAACAAAACCCAAAAACACTTAATAATTACCAAGTAGGTTAATGATCTTAATCCTATATCATCATGGTAATTAAGTTGAGATCTTCATCTCATGCTTAAGTAGGCTCATTATCCCTAATCAGGGAGGATATAATGAGTTTACAACCCTTGATTAAGGCTTAAGCTCATTATCCTATGCAAAACACCAAAAATAATAAAAAACTGAAAAACACAAAAACAAACAATAAACGTCTCCTCTGGGATTCTTTTCTCATCACACTCACTCTGAAAACGAGAACTCGCTTCTTCCGTCTAATGCAAGACAGTTAGCACTCGAGCCAGACGAGTCACACACTTGAGCATAGACAAGCAAGCAGTTCATAATCAAATCATTCAGTCTCTTTGAGTCGAACTGCGGTGTTCTGACTTCCTCATTGCACGAGAGGATACGTAGGCATAACTTAACAGTTATCGAACAAAGGTCTCTTTGTCATCCCCCTCCTTCCAGCTTTCTTTCTAAGCCTCATTCTTGAGCATTCACTCTCTTTTTGCACTGACACACTGTACATTCATTCATAGCTTTTTCATACACAGTCATCACATACACTACCCCTTTTTAAACACAATCAAGTAAGCGTGGATCCTGTCGAGTACGACGGACGATCTGGGTGCTAATACCTTCCTAGGTCGTAACCAACCCCCTTTCTCAGTTTCTCTGGTTCACAACCGTCTTATCCATACCTTTCTAGGTTTATGCAGCATTACCTTTCCTTCGGGATAAAAATGCCTAGCTAGCGACTCTATTCAACCTCAACCTCCAACATCGTCGATCGTCCGCGTCTGCACCGGGACGAGAGTCCGGGGAGCGACACAATCGTCTTCCTATAAAGTTTAAATGATGAGATCTTCAGAGACATAGGGACCATAGCAGTGTCGAAACTCAATGGAACCTCATTAATTTTCATTTCCATTGTACTTTTTTTTGCATAGCAGTTACCTCATTAAGGAATTGCATATGTATGTACATTTATACCCTTCGTGGGTTTTAGCAATGAAAAGAGAAATTTCTCATCAAAATTGTGCTCAATCATTTTTACTTTATCTGTTTGTTTGAGAAATGTTTTTATCATTGATAAACTTTGTTTTGAGATTTTGGTAAAAAATAATAACAACATTTGAAAGGTAGTACGATTATCTTGTTGGTTGACAAAAGGAATTTGACAGTTTCCCACTGATTACCATCAGTATCATTGCTAGTCAATATGATCGTTTCAGCTCAAACAACATAACCCACTGAAGGATATTAAACCTCAATCGAAGTTCTCCCATGGGCACTCATGTCTTCTTGTTGCTTATAACTTTATCAAGGTCTCGTGTACCAAGTGTTGGAAAGTCTAATACCCTCCACCACCCTTCGAAAGTCCAATATTCATTGGCAACCATTAAAAGGCTTGAAGTCCACTGTGTTGGCATCCTTCATAAAACATGCTGTCCAATTTCATTGGCAACTACTAAAAAGCAAAAGTTCAATTTTATTGGCACTCTCGTCATTCTCAAAAGTCCACTACAGTGGCAATTACCAGAAAGCCAAAAGTCCAACCATGTTTGGCACACCTCTCCAAAGTCCACTTTGTTGGCAACCATGAAAAAACTAAAAGTCCACCATGTTGGCATCCATCCCTCCAAAGTCCAATATTCTTGGCGACTACCGAAAAAACCTATCGCCAGCATATACAACCATTTGCATTGTCACACGCATGACATGCATAACATTCTTGTCCAAAAACAAGAATGTCATCAAACACAATCATATTAATCATCAACATAAGAAACAAAGAAGTTACATTAAAATCATTAACAATTACATTCTCATAGGAACCATTGTGCATCATGTGATGCACAACATCATATCAAACATAGCATAGCAGGATCCAAGACATGCATCCCGGACAATCCTCTTTCAAAGTCGGCAGTATTTCTCTGAAGAGAGTTAATACCTCGCATGTGCTCGCAAAATTTCTTCCCCCAGCAAGTCATTCTTCAACTTTATGGTTGATAATGATGACCCCCAGCATGTTCACTGTTGTTGCTCCCCAAGTTGTGGTTATCCTAAAAAGTATTTTGCGAGTCGTTCCTCTGCAAAAGTTTAGCTAGCATATTTTCTCAAGAAAGAAATCTTGTGGATCGGTTTTTCTCCAACAGATCGTTATTCGAGATACTGCTTTGGAATTCTCAGAAGAACCTTAATCGAAAAGGTACTGCTTCACAAGACCCGAAGAATCTCTTGTTGTGGTGAGGATATTGTTCTAGTATCACCAAAGAGCCTTGATTGTAAGGAACTGCTTCGCTTGACCTAGGAAGTATTGTACCATTTGTTCGAGATACTGCTTTAAGTATCACCAAAGAGCCTTTATTGGTAAGGTACTGCTTTGCTTGGATTAGAGAATCTCATGTTGTGGTGAGGATATTGTTATAGTATCACCGAAGAGCCTTGATTGTAAGGAACTGCTTCGCTTGACCTAGGAATTCTTGTACCATTTGTTCGAGATACTGCTTTAAGTATCACCTAAGAGCCTTTATTGTTAAGGTACTACTTTGCTTGAATTAGAGAATATCATTGATAGAGATACTGCTTTGGCATTCTCGGAAGAACCTTAATCGAAAAGGTACTGCTTCGCAAGACCTGAAGAATCTCATGTCGTGGTGAGGATATTGTTCTAGTATCACCGACGAGCCTTGATTATAAGGAACTGCTTCGCTTGACCTAGGAAGTCTTGTACCATTTGTTCGAGATACTGGTTTAAGTATCACCGAAGAGCCTTTATTGTTAAGGTACTGCTTTGCTTGGATTAGAAAATCTCAATTGTTCGAGATACTGCTTTGGAATTCTCTGAAGAGCCTTTAATGTTAAGGTTTTTGCTTCGCAAGACCCAAAGAATCTCATGTTTGTTATGACATTGTTCTAGTATCACCAAAAAGCCTCGACTGAAAGGAACTGCTTCGCATGATCTAGAAAATATTATGCCATTTGTTCGAGATGCTTCTTTGACATTCTCCGAAGAGCCTTTATCGTTAAGTAACTGCTTCGCGAGACCCAAATAATCTTATGTTTGTTAAGATATTGTTCTAGTATCATTGAAGAACCTTTATAAGGGACTGCTTCGTTCGACCTAGAAAATTTCACACTTCCGTTGGAAATGTTGCAATGGTACCCTTGGAGAATCTTAAGAGCGGTTGAGTTATAGTTCCCCGTGTTGGAGTGTATCAATCAATAAGATACTGCTTCATTGGTCCATAGAATTGTACTTCCCCTATAAGAGATAATGCTTCAAGCATCCATGGAAAGTCTAGGTTTGTAAGGATGTTTCATGTGATGGAGAAGGTCTCATCTCTTTGTTAAGCCACTGTAATGGTCGTCGAAGAACCTTAATTGATGCGTTATTGCTTCGCGCAATCTGAAGAAATTCACTTATCAAAGTGAGATACTGCTTTGGAGATTCGAAGAATCTCATACATATTATTCATTGGTATCCCGCCATTTCTCAAAGTTCTTATTGCATTGCATCTTACATCTCGTCAGACAAATTTTGGGATCTATTTGTATCTAATCGACTTCCACCCTAAAAGATTGAACTTCATGCAGCAGTTCACTCCTTTGGGTTCAAGACAATTAGATAGGGGTATCTGTCATACCCCAAATTTGTCCTACCTTTTCATATTTCTTTATTTCCTTTGAGGATCATCTTAGCTTAGACTGTAATTTGTTAAAAAGCCATGATTCAAAAGACATTGTGTGACATTTCCAGAATATTTTGGACCTATGCCTTAAGTCATGTTCAAAGTTTTGTTAGGCTGCTTTTTGGGACCACATGCTAGTCATGGGTCATTATTTTTTGAAATAAATAAGGTTTTGTTTCAAGACTGGTGTTGGGCCATTTTTTAGCTCCTCTCAAGATGATTTTAGTAAAGCCCATTTTTAAATCATCATGCTGACTCAATATTTGAAGGACATTTTTACCGTGAAACCAAGATACAAATGGTGGTACTAAGTGCAAAGATAAATTACAAAAAAGAATTGCATGAAGAAAAATCAGGTTATACAAGACCATGTTGAATCTAGGCCTAAGACAGTAGGATGAAACTATGTTGCAGGTGCCTCGCTAATAATATAAATCCCAAGGACACGGTTCCTATCATGTCAAGTTGCATCATCATTATACCAAGGATATTTTCAATAATTCCAAACTCCAAGAGTTTTCAAAATTGGTTTGAGCCACATCAAAGGTTATTGCCAGACTGTTTTAACGAATCAAGAATGGCTATGTTAACTTGAAGCATTCATTCTTGCGCATGAAATTTAAATAACCAAGTATTGCCAAGTCAAAAAAGGTCATTACATTAAGGCAGAGTACAACATGAAGCAGCTACGCATAAGTGTCAACCCAATCAAAATTCCGGGACACAAGAAGTTTATTTTACTAATAAAAAAACATCCAGATGCAAGTTGTAAAAGACAGATATGAAATTAAGGCGTTACAAGCCTCCAACAAGTTGAATTCCAAAAGTACATTATGCTTTGATGTTACAAGTCTATGGCATTCAAACGAATTACACAAGATATTGATGGGAATTGATGTTGTAAAAAAATGTAAATAAAAAAAACAAACAATGCTCTTCATGTTGTTCTTTCGAAGCCCATTGCTCTGATAATGCACTTTAATGGTGAAAAGGAGATGGCGTCCCAATGTGTGTTTCTTCTCGAAAATTTGCACTAGATCCTTCATGTTTGTTACAAAAAACAAAGACATAACAGAACATTACAACAAAGACTCGAAGGTATCATGATGAACCCGCCACACATGAGACAATGGTCACCAAGGAGAACGCCAGGCCTGCATTACAACAAATCTCCTTTGACAGTTAATCCCAGAATACAAGTTACGACCAAATTGTTGCCTGTAATGAACACCAGTATTTGTTAGAAATTCAAGCAAGCTTCAAGTCATCAACAATTGGCCTGTTAACTCCCTAAGTCATGCGGAGTCCATCAGTTTGAACCAAAGGAATGCTATTTCATCTATTAGTAACATGAATAGTGGCTTTCAAATAAGTCAAGTTTTTTTGAGCAAAAATATTCAGCCACAGATTAGCATAATAACACACACCATCCATCCATCCTAATCACCTGCTTAGGACACGATTTCTTCAAGCACCTCACGCAATACCAACCTGTTTCACATTAAACCAAGAGAATAAGCTAGCCAAAAATCACAAGAATGATCAAGTACACAAGCGCAAGGTAGAATGCAAGAGCACATGATGCGTAATGATAAAGCAAGAAAGTATCGGAATTTAAGATACAAGCAGACTCAGCCTTTAAACTTCAGAGCGCACAAACCACGGATGATCAAAATGCATGAATGGAAATATTAGTTCATATAATCTTATATCAAATGAAAGAAAAGAGATATTAAATAAGGGTGAAAAACCGGAAAAATGCAATGACTTCACAAAGATCATGTGAAAGGGTACACACCTCAATATCAGAATTCTTAGCTAGACAGGTACCAATACCGAAAGATTCAATGCAGCAGCCAAGTTTCTTTGTAAAGCAATCTCAACATATATTTGCAACATATAAAGGAAAAAGGACCTGTCAGAAATCAAGACGGGATAGAGAATTCCAAGAGAGATCTACAAGATGATGTACAAGCAAACCTTATAACTCATAAACACAAATATGCTTGAATTAAGTTCAAGTGTTTATGCAGAAACATCAGGAAAGGCAATCTGTAATCTTCACTTTGATCTTCATCAAGCTGCTCATACCAAGTCATCATCCTTAAGATTTGTTTCAATTTACCATAAACAAGTAAGAAGCCAATTAAGAAGATGAAAATAAAGTTCAGTTGAAGACAAGAGTTACATATTGTGGTTAATGATTTCAAAAGCTACAGAAGTTTAAATCCAAACTTGATCAATAACTATGAATTGGATACAATTGAAGAGTTTGTTAAAAAGAGATTTACATACTGCAAATTTGAATCAGACCTAAGGAAAATACAAGGGCAATTTTGTACCTCACTAAACTTCATGCTCCTTAGGATGAGCTCATTCCCCTGCTGGTATGCCCAAACTTCATGAACCAATGTTCCAATGTGATGCCAAAGTGTTCCATGAGTTTGCACATAAAAAAAGCAGAGAGCACTACAAGTTTTATTCAAAGTCTCACACCAATATGGATTCAAAGTGATAAATGTTAAAGATCACAAGGGCAACCTGTTTTTACTTTCATACAAGCCTTCAACCAAGCTTTGCAAAGCCGAGTCATCATCTGTCAACCTGTCATGAACATTCAGCATAGTAAAAGTCAAAAGCCGTGGTTTTACGAGTTCAGGAATCGATAAGAAAACATTTGAAGATGGACAAGATAGTGTTTGTGAAAAGAAACCATTCATCATCAAGCCAAGCCATTTGCAACAAATACGCGAAGGAGGCCCAATTCAGCAAAGCATCACACCATGGCCCTAGTCCTTCTCATCGTCGTGACAAGTTTCTCGCATTCAAATGGATCCTCTGCAAGAATAAATAAACTTAGCACATAGCCGACGATCACAACTACAAATTCCAAAGTTAATGGACCATAATGTCCTTATCATACCATATCAATAGACCTCATCAAACTCTCACAACAGTTCAAGGTCAAGACATCACATGAGTATGAATATTATTCTTAAAGAATCGAGTGTACATGAAAAGAAGAAGAGAGCATTAGCAACTTCACAGGGCCATACTCAACTTCAAAACAAGGATAAGTTAACTACAGAAAAATACCAATAAGAGCAATATTCATGTTTGTTATGGTTAAGGCAAACACAAGAAAGCAAAGCATGAAGAGTAAGTTCAGCAAGTCCACATGATAATGAAATGCAAAGTTAACTGCAGTGAAAACCAAGTTACAACAGTTGAAATTTATCAGTAAAGAAACTCAGTGGGCCACATATATTCTAGAAGTTTTACTCACTACAGACAAATCAAAGGATGACTCACCAGCTTGAGGTCCCCACAAAATCCTTCTGCACAATCCAATTCCAACGGCAAGAATCCCAGCTCACGTTTAACTAACTTTTCCTCACATGCTTGAGGGAATATCCTTTCTGAATCACACATATAAGCTTCCCTCATAGCCTCCTATAAAAAGGAGCAATCATTAGCAAGCAAAGGAGACGAAAAAATCACCTACTGTTACTCTGCAAAAAAAAACATCCCCATAAATCATAAATAACCCTAAAGCTCAAGAAAAATCTTCTCAGAAGTTTACATCGAAATTATGAACAAGATGAGCTGAACCCCATCCATTCACCGCATTTAACAATAAACAAACAACAACACTCAAACGAAAAAGCGAAAGTAGGAAGAAGAATATTGGAACCGAAAAGAGGAGAAACTCTACCTTGAAGCCGATTCGAAATCGCATTGAGGTGGCTTTCTTTATCCTTGTTTAACTGCTTTTGAAAATTTGTCATGTATGGTGTGAACCGATTGAACATCGTGAATTTGGGGCTAGGGTTTTGAATAGGGATGAGGTTTGATTGTTGGTGTGGGTTTACTTGTTTTCGTGTTTCTTCAATGATCTACAATGAGGTTGATGTTCTTCTTTCAAAAAGGGACTCAACTGAGTATTGAGAAAAGGATTTGAGGTTTGTTCTGAATAGAAAGGTTAAAGGTATGTTTGATGTTTGTTTCTGCGTGTTTTTGTTGATTTGATGATGTACGATGATGTTGGTATGGTTATATTCTTGGAAAGGAAACACCAACTGAGTACTGGTGTAGTAAAAAAAACGAAAAATGCCGATGAAGGTTTCTGAGGTTTTCTTTTGAATATGGGTTTCAGCTTCTTTCTTTATTGTATAAGGAAAATAACCTGTTGCTTTTATTTATCATTTTCTTTTAGAACTTGAAAAGGTCTTTAGCTGATGGTTTGTTAATAGAGTTTATTATTTTTTATATATAAAATAAAACGAATTTAATAAGTTTGTTTCTCCCAAGTCTGATTATTCGTACTGCCCAATGATTGTCATGGTGCCACGCGTGTCAGTGGTTGTTCAGCTGCTTTGATCCAAAGGTTTCAAACGGCTAGGGTTTTCTTTATGAGGTGGGTCACAATTTCTTAAAAAACGGTTTGTTTGTGACCCGATTGATATATTGTGGGCGCCTTGGGCCTCCTATTTCCTGGGCTCAAACCCTTTTACTAATCATCCCCACTATTTACTATTTCAGACCCAACCCATTATATTTTTTTTTATTTTTTTATTTTTATTTTATTTTATTTATAAAAAAACCTACAAAAATACTACTTATTAGTTAATTATCTTAAATAATGCCATTTAGTATAATTAATTAATTAATTAATTAATTTTATTAAATAGTTTAATTTAATTTAATTTAATTAATTATTTTCTCTTTTAACAAAAAAACTCGAAAACATTTTCTTAACTATTTTGTTCAAATTTTAATTTCTTTCGATTTGATTTATATTTGAATATCCAAAAAACCAAAAACATTTTTATTTGATTAAATAGTTTTATTTAATTCGATTAATTAATTTGATAATTAATCTAAATAAATATTTCTATTTAATTTGACTAATTAATATTTCTCCATTGTCCGATTTTATGTGTGTGATGAATGTTTGTGTATGTTCGATCCTCATTGCTTGTGATTTGATACTATGCTTACTTGTGTGATTTACTTTTGCATTTTGACGATAAATTGCTAAGTAAAATACGAACGCACATTAAGACTAATCATTTCAAAGATAAACGAAATCCTTGGTCCAACGCCAAGTAAATATCCATGTGCACTTCACTTCATACACACACGTAAGTCGATCATTCTTTGATCGCCATCCACACTATTTTGCACTTCACACTTTTTCTCAACTTTTTTCCAACTCAACGAATCAACCAATCGCTCTTGTTTTTCATAGCTGGTCTTTAGCTTAGTTTCTCAATCTTGCGAGTTGGGCGCATTGTGCCTCGCTAACAAACCCACAAATAAACCTCTATTTTCATTCACCCCAAAACCTCAAAAAAAACCGAAATGTTACTTTTAGATCTAAACCCTTGATCCAACATCAAGCGGTCTTAGGAAATAAAACACTTCAATAATGCGAGGAAAATTGTACGCCACGGGCCTTAAGTGGTAGAAAGGAGGGTAATTAGCATCTCGTTATTCGCTCCGATTATTTCGTCGCAAGACGCTCGTCTTGTTGGTTCGGAATAATCACCTCTACCCATAGTCTTTAGTGCAATTCGACTCCTAAATCCTTTCATTGAAGAAAGGTAATAAAAACAACATCAATCACCTTTAGTAGGTCGAACTACGAAGCTATGACTTTCCCATTGCACAAGGGAATACGTAGGCACAAGGATCTCAATCCTTGTCGAGCCCCTAGGATCAATAAACCACTTAGTTTAGCAAGTAATTCATAAGCATAGACATCCATTCGCGCGTTGTAACACCCCAAATTCGATTATGAGTAATTGTTGCTTATTTGAGGATATATGATGATTTTGGAAAATAGGTGGTTATGTGGTCCGATGCATTGTGGTGATATTATTTTAATAATATTAATAATAAGAATAATCATGTAGTATTATTCGGATTATTGGTTATTATTTAAAATAATAGAAGTGGAAGTATGAATGTTATGTTGGTTATTTTGGAGTATAAGAGTAATTTATATAATAAGGATAAATAGTGTTTTATTAAACTATTTTATTATTATTATTGAAATTATATTAAAGAAAAGGGTAAGGTGGTCCTTTTGTGAAAATTATGAGGGTAAAGTGGGAAAAGACATAACTGGGATAATTTTGATCAAAAGGGATTATACGATCAAAATGCTCATTTTATCGTGTTTGGTGAAGTGCTCTGAAGAAGGGGGAGAAAGAGGAAGCTCAGAGTCAAGAGGCTGTGGAGAACCCCATAGAAGAGAGTCAATCAGAGAAATTCTCTAAGGTATGGGGAGTTTTATAATCTATTATAAATGTGTAGGAATTTGGATTATGAATGGATTAGGATTGTATGAGTTTTATGAGTTTTTGGGGTTTTGAGTTAGGTTGAGTTTATGAGAAAATCTTGATGAATTAGAGTGGTAAAAGTGAATTGAATCACATAATTGATTGTATAATTGTTATCATGATGTTGTTGGTGTTTTGGTTGATGTTTTGAATGATTTTTGGGTGTTTTGATGTGAAACCCGTAATGAGATTTTGGGATTTTGGTGTAAAAACGCAGACTGCATTTGAGTAGCAGAAGATTGCTGAAACGCGTGCGTTAACCGGTTAATGCATTTGGTTAACCGGTTAACCATTGAAAATTTTGGGTTATTGCTGAAGTTTCGCAGGCGTTAACCGGTTAACGCTATGGGTTAACCGGTTAACACTGTTTGGAGGCCAATTTTTAATTCTTGAAAAATCTGTAACTTTCAAATCGTAAGTCCGATTCGCATTCCGTTTGAAGCGTCGGAAAGAGCATAAACTGAACTTTATTTTGATGAATAAAAATGAGAAAAAATGCAATAGTTTTTATAAATGAATTTATGAAATAACCCTGTAATTGCCTCATAATTTACCGGGTACGGGTCAATTCTTGATGTGTCAGAGTGGTTATAGAACCAGTGTTCTGGGTGTAATGTCATGATGATATATATGATTATTTAATGATTGTTTTGCTGATTGAAATGAATGATGCGAATTATTTTGATGAATTTACGATGTAGCGCATCATTGCATTTCATAACATTCACGATGGGGCTTCGGCCTATTTATTTGCTTCAATCTCATTGTGTGGATTGAAGTGTCTCGATGATTTACGATGTGCTCCTTTGTGGAGGGTTGATGGTCATGTATCCATCTCACGATGAAAATGGTACCACATGTATATTGTATATCAGGATGTTAGAATTGCATATTCTGGATGAATTCCATGACTGTGTTGGTGTTGCTTAATTTCATGATCATGTTGTTGTTGTTGTTGAATTTTATAGTTGATGATGTCATGATATGTTGTACTAATTTATTTATGTTCAATATTCTTGTACGTTTATGATATATTATGATTACTCACCCTGCCTGCTTGGAAATGTTGCCTCTTTCGTGGGTAACTTACAGATGATAAAGAATAGGCTTGCAGTGCAAGAGGGGTTTTTCGTGAGTCTCGGAGCGTGCTTTAGTGTTCCTTAGAAGTGGTTTTGGTCTATGTGTCCTGCTCTGTGTCATGTAACACTGGGATGGGTTTTCTGTTGCTAAACTGTTTTCAGTTATGTTATTATTTGGATGAATGTTTTCCCATTTTATGATGTTAAATTCAGGATGGTGAAAATTATGTTTATGAAGTAAACTAATGAAGTTTTGAATTATGAAGTTTAAATTCCACTGCGAAATACTATGTGTTATTCTTAATGTTGATTAACCCGTGTTACGGGACAAGACACTGTTTGTTTGAAATATGATGAAATGTGATACCCTTTCTCGATGATTACTCTGATATTATTTAAATATTTGTTTTGGGGTAGAAGGGTGTTACATTAGTGGTATCAGAGCAGGTCGGTCTGTCCGGCCAGTGTCGTTAATGTTGTTTATTTCCCTAGTGCACGATATGTGTGTGAAACACTGTCGGCACTTGTTTGTTGGTTTCTAGTTGTTGTTTGCAGAGATTAGTTTGGAATTAAGTGGGGGAGAGACTTGCCCCAGAATGTTATTGGTATGAAGAAGTTGGTTCGAGTTGAGGTTGGTTGTGAGAGTGCAAGGTTGTGAAGACGATGTTGTTGTGGACCGGCAGGAGTTTGGACTCCTGAATTCGTATCGGTCGGGTTAGAGAAGTGTGTATATTTTAGGTGGGAGTTGTTTGAGAAGGAATATTTACTTTGATGGAAATGATAAGTTGACAGATCAAGTCGCTAGATTGTTTCGCTTTGAGTGTAGTTGGATTAAGCTGAGTAATTTTTGAAGCTGGAGTTAGAGTAAAATCCTTGGTAGAGTTTGGAAGAAAAGGAGGAGAGAGATTGAACTTATGTTCATCAATCTCAAAATTCTGGTTTTTGACATCTTGGAGCAACTGTCATGAGAAGTGGCATAACTTTTTGCTCGTGACTTGAAATGAAGCGGTTCTGGAATTTTTTGGAAAGCTTACAGAATTCCCTACAGTTTACATATAAGATTTGCATTCGGGATGTTTGTGATAATGAAGATAAGTGTGTTTTACTAGTCGGGTCTGCTGCTGATTTTGGAAAATTCTGCATACGAGAATTCTTGACCAGTCCCATTGCAAGGGGAATAACTTTTTACTCGTAAGCCGGATTTGAGTGATTCTTGAAGTTCTGAAATCTGCATAAAACTCTCTTCATGTTAGAATATATATTTTTGATTTGGAGGTCTTTATTGGAGAAGATAATTGCGTTCAAAGTGGGGAGTGTTTTGCTGGAAATTTTAGGAAGATGAAATATTGAAAGATAATAAGATGTCGGTATTAGAGGGAATGCATAAGTATTTGGAGAAAGCATAAATGTGTAATGAGGATGATTAAAATTCTGATGTTAGATGATAGTAAAGTTGAGAGGAAGATGAATGTTTGAATTGTGTGGTTAAGAATTATAATTGGAATGAAAGTCATGAATGGAAGAGAACCAAATTGGATTGTGCTTAATGTTGTAGTGACTCCAGTGTTATAAGAATAATTGAAGCAGTGTTATACAAGGGCATGTATGATGGATTGTGTATTGGATTTTGGATGTCTTGGTGAAATCGACTAAGTCGGAATTAAGGAAACTAAGAAGATGTTGATAATTCTTAGAGAGTTGGCGGGGAATTATGCCTACGGACTTTATACATAAGTTGAAGTACGCTATTGTGTTGGGTAACGACTATTTATGCCGCTATTATAGTTGTAGGATATTTATTGACAAATTGAGAAACTGATCACCCTTAATTTATTGTTGATAATAGACGAAATCATAATTGAGGAATAGATGCGTCATGCTAACTAGTATAGTATATGAGTTAAATCAGTTGAAGTCGAGTTGGGCATTTGAGTATTGTTTGAATTATCAATGAAGAATCATATATAAGAATGTTAGTCAGATTTAAGAATGATGGTATGAAGTTACATTGGGAGTAAATAGTATTGTGGAAATCTGTAGTTAAACTCTGGATAATAAAATTATTGTTTGATGATAAATTAAGTGGCATGAGGCTTGGAGTTTCTTGAGATGATTCGAGGTTAAAGTATATGGAAAAGTAAGACCAAGATTTTCAAGAGTATAGGATTGAATTGAGTTGAAAGAATCAGACGAAGTAAGATTATAAGTGGGTTTATTAAAGCGTGATTTTGATTAGAACATGGATAATTGTTTTGGTTGTGTTGGTTCGGATAAGAATTTATGAAAGGTGTGTTAGTATGAGTAAGAATCGAGGATTTGATACGTTGGATTAATTAGAAGCGAAGAAATATGAGTTATCTTGTGGAAACTGTTGTATCGATGTACCTTATATTGTCATAATGATGTAGTGTGTTTAAGGTAATTTTTGAAGGAGGTATTATTTAAGATGGTAAAGATGTAGTTGTGTTGAGGATAATTGGAAATTCATGAAGTATGTAAATTTTTGACCAAAAAAAATTTGGAAGTTGTCGCGGTTGTATTTATGATTGAATGTTCGGAGGTGTTGCCTTATGAATTTAAGTTGGATGTATTCGGTAACTACAAGAGTAGAATACCTATTGAAACGAAATTCAGAAGAGTTAAGTCGAAGGTGTTATTGATGTGTTGATTTGGTGATTGAAGAAGTTGGAATTAAACTTGGTAGTCCTGAAACTTTGCAGAGTAATCAGAGTGCGCAGCGAATGCGTGGTGCGGTGTAGTTGTTATTTGTGAATGAAGACGATGTTGATAGTCTATTTTGTTGATGTTGGATTTAAACTATGTGTTCCAGACATTTCGGGAATTAAACAAAGTGTTTTTTTAGAGGGATATAAAAGTCGACTGAGTATCTATCATGGCGCTACGAAGATGTATCAGGATTTACGCAGGTTATTTTGGTGACCGGGTATGAAAAAGGGTATTGTTGAATTTGTATATGTTTGTTTGACATGCTAGAAGTCGAAGATTGAACATCAGAGACCTGCAGGTATGATGCAACCATTGAATGTTCCTGATAGGAAATGGGATAACATTTCCATGGATTTTGTGACTGGGTTACTGTAGATGTTTAAGAATTGGCAGAATTTTTGACCAAACAAGAAATGTTAAATTCAGTTCAGAATGTCCTATCAGATGTTGGGACATTATCAAACAGAGTATATGAACTTATTTCAGGATGTCTCATCAGATGTTGGGACATTGTGTAAATAACTTAAGTTCAGTTTTTCAGGATGTCCCAACAGATGTTGAGACATCTCAGACCTGCTACCAGAATTAATTATTGATTAACAGATCAGAGATATTTAAGGAGAGTTATCTGGAATTAATTAATGATGGATAAAAACAGAACAAGGCGCATCTGTAGGGAGTTTTATATTGAAGATTCAGTTTAAAACAGAAGACCTAAAAGCACCTAGAATCTAGGAGGTAACAAACCCTAATTCAAGGTGGAAGCTGCTGCGCATTAGGGTTGGATCATTCTACAGAAAGCCCAAAATTCAGATACCTATTTAAGTAACAGAAACTCATAGAATTGGGTACGAATTTCAGAAGACCAAATAGGGTGTCTAGTGTTTTAATAGCAGGTTGTGTTTTATGTACCACTTTATGAGCTTTTAAGCAAAAGTGCATTTGTGACTTGATTGAAACTGTGAAGTAAGATCAAGCTGTTTTGTTTGAAGGATGTCTTCAATTTCAGTAAACTTGTAAACTTGATCACTGTGTGATTGAGGGGGAGTGAGTAGGGTACTCTTATCTAAGGTGTGTCTTAGGTAGAAATTGCATTGGGTAGTTATTAAGTGATAGATTAAACAGAGTGGTTTAAGTCTAGAATTAATATTACTTATAGTGGATTTCCTCCTGACTTGGTAGCCTCCAGATGTAGGTGTGGTTATACACTGAACTGGGTTAACAAACTTCTGTGTTGTTTACTTTTCTTGCTATTTAAGTTTTGGTTAAATCTGTCAAGTGTCCTATCAAGTGTTGGGACATCTCTTAGGACATCTCATACCTGATCACAGAATTTCAATTGGCATCAGAGCAGGCACCCTGCCTGTTTATACTGGGTGAGATCTAGGGAAAACAAATTTTGTAACATGGACAGAGATATAGGGTCAGTAAATAGACCACCTATACTGGATGGATCTAATTATGACTACTGGAAGCCAAGAATGATTGCATTCTTAAGATCACTTGACAACAGGGCATGGAGAGCAGTAAATGTTGGATGGGATCATCCTGTCAAAGACACCAAAGATGGATCAAAAGTGCTGAAACCTGAAGAAGAATGGAGTAAGGAGGAAGAAGATTCAGCACTAGGCAACTCAAAAGCCTTAAATGCCTTATTCAATGGCATTGATAGGAACATTTTCAGACTTGTGCATCATTGTGAGCTGGCCAAAGATGTTTGGGACACTCTCAAAACAACTCATGAAGGAACATCAAAAGTAAAAATGTCAAGACTTCAACTTCTCACCACCAAGTTTGAAAACTTGAGAATGAAGGAAGATGAATCAATTCATGAGTTCTACATGAACATCTTGGATATAGCCAATACTTCTGGAGCTTTGGGAGAAAAGATGACTGATGAAAAGCTTGTTAGAAAAATTCTCAGATCTTTGCCAAAAAGATTTGACATGAAAGTCACAGCAATAGAAGAAGCTCAAGACATATGCTCCATGAAAGTTGAAGAACTCATTGGCTCCCTTCAAACTTTTGAGATGGGAATGAATGACACAAATGTTAAAAAGAACAAAAGCATAGCATTGGTGTCAAATACTGATGAAGAAGAAGATGATGAATCAGAAAATGGTAAAAGCTTATCAGAAAACCTAGTTAAGCTTGGAAGACAATTCAAACAGATTCTCAGAGGAATGGATGGCAAATCCAAATCCAGTGGAAAATACACAAACTCTTCTGAGAACAGGAGACCTTATGATGCTAATAAAAAGTCAAATTATGCTGAAAAGACCAGTCAAGAAGGAATCAAGTGCCATGGATGTGAAGGATATGGACACATCAAGAAGGAATGTCCTACCTTCTTAAAAAGACAAAAGAAGGGACTATCTGTAACCTGGTCCGATGAAGACTCAGGAGGAGATTCAGAAGAAGAATCAGCTAAGCATATTACTGTTTTAGCTGGACTGTGTGAATATGATAGTGATTCCAGTTGTGGAGAGCTTACTTATGAAGAACTTGAGCAAGCATTCAAAGATTTATACAAAAGAAGCTCTGAAATATGCAGTGAGGTTATAAAGCTAAAGAAGCAGAATGAGACATTAGAAGATGAAAAAGCAAATGATCAAGAAATCATTGACACCTTGAAAAGTGAAGTAAGTCTTCTCAACTCCAAGTTGGAACATATGTCCAAATCTGTTAGAATGTTGAACAGCAGCTCAAATACACTGGATGTGATTCTCAACAACAATAAGCACTCAGGGGATAAAAGTGGACTGGGATTTAACAGAGCAAATAAAGATGAAGCTAGCTCTAGCAAAACAGCTTCAAAATCCATACAGTCTAACAAGATGTCCCAACAGATGCTTCAACATCATGAAAGAAACACAAAGTCAAACATAATGTTCCAACAGATGTCTCAACATTCTGAAAAGAACAAAATGAAGAAGAAGTATCAAAGATGGAGATGCCATCACTGTGGAAGATTTGGACATATCAAACCTCATTGTTATAAGCTACATGGATATCCAAATCAGATGTATCAGCAACCTTCCAAGCAGAAAGTAGAAGGTACCAAGAAAGTGCTGCATAGACATCAAAGAAATCAGCAATCTCCTAAGCAAAAGACAGAGGTCATCAAGAAAGTGTGGAGACCAAAAGCCAATATTCAAACTGATCAAAGTCACATACCCAAGAACAAGATCAACAATCAATCTTGGAGATCAGCTGATAAACAACACACAGGGCAGAGGCATCAAAAGAAATCTCAACTCATCTGGTCAAAGAAAAATACTGCATACATAGCACATACATCACTGAGAGTATCAGCTAAAGAAGACTGGTACTTTGATAGTGGATGTTCAAGACACATGACTGGATTGAAGAATTTGCTAGTAAACTTAAAATCACATTCATCCAGGTATGTGACCTTTGGAGATGGAGCTAAAGGAGAAATCAAGGGAGTTGGAACCTTGGACTGTCAAGATGTTCCAAGACTAGATGATGTGCTGCTTGTTAAAGGTTTAACTGCTAACCTGATCAGTATAAGTCAGTTATGTGATCAAGGGTACAGTGTAAACTTTACCAAAACTGAATGCATAGTGACTAACAATGAACAAGAGGTTGTAATGAAAGGAGCCAGATCTAAAGACAACTGTTACATGTGGGAACCACAAGACTTCAGTCTCACTTCAACTTGCTCTTTAGCTAAAGAAGAAGAAGTGAAACTATGGCACCAAAGACTAGGTCATCTTTATTTCAGAGGCATAAAGAAGATCATATCTATGGATGATGTAAGAGGTATTCCTAAACTGAAGATTGATGATGGCAAAATATGTGGTGAATGTCAAATAGGCAAGCAAACCAAGATGTCCCATCCAAAGCTCCAACATCTGACAACTTCCAAAGTTTTGGAACTTTTACATATGGATCTTATGGGACCTATGCAGGTTGAAAGTCTTGGTGGTAAGAGGTATGCCTATGTTGTGGTTGATGACTTTTCAAGATATACATGGATAAATTTCATCAAAGAAAAGTCTGATGTATTTGATGTATTCAAAGAATTATGTCAAAGATTACAAAGGGAAAAATCCAGCTGTGTGATTAGAATTAGAAGTGATCATGGAAAAGAATTTGAGAATCAAAAGTTCTTAGATTTCTGCTCTTCAGAAGGAATCGATCATGAATATTCTTCACCAATCACTCCTCAACAGAATGGGATTGTTGAGAGGAAGAATAGAACTATTCAAGAATCTGCAAGAGCTATGATCCATGCTAAAAAGTTACCTCTGTATTTCTGGGCTGAAGCTATGAACACTGCCTGCTACATCCATAACAGAGTTACCTTGAGAAAAGGAACTTTGTCCACAATATATGAAGTCTGGAAGGGCAGAAAACCCACTGTTAAGTACTTTCATGTGTTTGGAAGTAACTGTTATATTCTGGCAGATAGGGAGCAAAGGAGAAAAATGGATCCTAAAAGTGATGAAGGGATTTTCCTTGGATACTCTATAAACAGCAGAGCATATAGAGTATTTAATTCTAGAACCAAGGTTATCATGGAGTCCATAAATGTGATAATTGATGATGCTCCTACAGATGTCCCAGAAGATGTTGGAACATCTGCTGATATCAAGATTGAAGCTGAAGAAAAGGATGATCATTATAACTTCACTCAAACTGATACAAGGACAGAAGAATCCAGCAAACCTCCCTCCATCAGAATACAGAAGGATCATCCCAAAGATTTAATAATTGGTGATCCCAACAGAGGAGTGAGCACTAGATCAAGAGATGTGATTTCAGGTTCTTGTTTTGTTTCCAAAATAGAACCTAAAAACATCAAGGAAGCTCTCACTGATGAATACTGGATTTGTGCTATGCAAGAGGAATTAGGTCAATTCACAAGGAATGAAGTGTGGAATCTTGTTCCTAGACCTGATGACATAAATGTGATTGGTAAAAAATGGGTGTATAAGAACAAGTCAAATGAACAAGGAGTTGTTACAAAGAACAAAGCTAGACTTGTAGCTCAAGGATACACTCAAATTGAAGGGGTAGATTTTGATGAAACCTTTGCACCAATAGCAAGGCTTGAATCAATCAGACTGCTGTTGGGAATTGCTTGTATCTTGAAGTTCAAGCTATTTCAAATGGATGTGAAAAGTGCCTTTTTAAATGGCTACCTTAATGAAGAAGTATATGTAGAACAGCCTAAAGGATTTGTTGATCCAAGCTGTCCAAATCATGTATACAAACTAAAGAAGGCACTTTATGGGTTGAAGCAAGCTCCAAGGGCATGGTATGAAAGACTGACCACATTTCTTATCAAGCAAGGATACAGAAAAGGTGGGATTGATAAAACCCTGTTTGTTAAAGATGAAGAAGGAAATGTCATGATTGCTCAAATATATGTTGATGACATTGTCTTTGGTGGGATGTCTGACAGGATGGTCAAACATTTTGTCAAGCAGATGGAATCTGAATTTGAAATGAGCCTAGTAGGAGAGTTAACCTACTTTCTTGGTCTGCAAATAAAGCAAATGGAAGACTCAATGTTCATCTCACAAAGCAAGTATTCCAAGAACATAGTCAAGAAATTTGGAATGGAAAATGCTGCTCATAAAAGAACTCCTGCCCCCACACATTTAAAGCTGACTAAAGATGAAAAGGGTGAGAATGTAGATCAAAGCTTATACAGAAGCATGATTGGAAGCTTGTTATACTTGACTGCTAGCAGACCAGACATTGCATTTGCAGTAGGAGTTTGTGCAAGATATCAAGCTGATCCAAAAGTCAGTCATCTAAATCAAGTCAAGAGAATTCTTAAATATGTTAATGGTACTTGTGACTATGGCATAATGTACTTTCATGGTTGCAAACCAATTCTCACTGGCTTCTGTGATGCTGATTGGGCTGGAAGTGCTGATGACAGAAAAAGCACTTCAGGAGGATGCTTCTTTCTAGGAAACAATTTGATTTCTTGGTTCAGTAAGAAACATAATTGTGTATCCTTATCTACAGCTGAAGCTGAATATATAGCAGCTGGAAGCAGTTGTTCTCAGTTGGTTTGGATGAAGCAAATGCTCACTGAGTACAATGTCCCACAGGATGTCATGACATTGTACTGTGACAACTTAAGTGCAATAAACATATCAAAGAATCCTATCCAACATAGCAGGACCAAGCATATTGATATCAAACATCATTTCATCAGAGATCTTGTAGAAGAAAAGGTGATTTCATTGGAGCATGTAGCTACAGATCTGCAGTTAGCTGATATCTTTACCAAAGCATTGGATGCTACACAATTTGAGAACTTAAGGGGCAAACTTGGAATCTGTTTATGTGATATTTAGCAGTTAATGAGATGTGCCAACATGTCATATGACATTGTATGGCATAAGTTCCAGATGGCAAAACCAGTCTGGACAAGTTCCTTGGGAATTCCATTCCTAATCATTTGTACTGTAACGGCTACTTATTTAGTAAATGTTTATAAGCAGCTATCAAGATTCTCATCATTCTATCACAAGCGAATCACATTAACTAGCTATCCTACAGAAATCATAAACCCTAAAGCTGTTCATCCATTTTCCTCAACAATGTCTCAAAGCCCTAACACAACTGAAGAAGTTCTCAACCAGGAAGATGTAGTTCATGCCACTCCCATCTCTGTGGTACCAATGCAATCAACACCATTGGACGAACTCAGGGGAAGCGTTTCTCACACTAAAAAGGCAAGAACTCCAAAGAGAGCTAAAGATCAAGTACGCAGCAAAGCAAAAGGCATTCCCTCTTCTGCTAACAGGCCCCCAAACTCTTCAAAATATGTTGATGATTCCATCAAGGAGATTGTCAACCAAATCCTCTTTGAACAAAGAGTGGTGAGTGGGATCTCTGTTCCTCTGAACACCATGCCTGCACCTCAAGAAGAACAAGCTCAAGCTGCAGAGGACACTCCTGCAGAACAAGATGTCCCAACAGATGTTGGAACATCTGAAGATAAGAAAAAGAACTCATCTGATGTTGACTTGGAACAAACCGAGGACCAGAATAAAGTCTCAAATGAAAATGATGAAGAAGTCTCTGAGGATCAGACCAAAGCATCAAATGAAGATCAAATCCCTGCTGATCATCCAGCTGAAGAGGAGGCTGCTCAATCTCCTCCAGTGGTCAACCTGGAGCAGGACTCTGATGCAGAAATCATAGCATCTGTTAAACCCAGCATAGCCAAAAGGCTAAGGTCCAGGAAAGGAAAGTTGCCAGCTGAACCTGCCATTCCTGAGAAGAAGAATGCTAGTCCAAAGAAAGGCAAGGCTAAAGCTACCTTTGGTCCAACAAAATCATGGAGCAAAGTCCAAACCCAGAAGAGAAAAGCTGCCACACCATCAGATTCAGATGTTGAATCAGATGTCCCAACATCTCCTCCCAAGAAGAGACCAGCACCATCCAGAGCTTCAACTGCTGTTCTAGAAGCTCCCTTGGACAACATATCATTCCATCATGTCTCTAGTGTTAACAGATGGAAGTATGTGTACCAAAGAAGGGTTGCCCTGGAAAGAGAACTGAGCAGCAATGCACTTGAGTGCACTGAACTGATTGATCTCATCTCTGCTGCAGGACTATTCAAAACAGTCTCAGACCTCTCTCCCTGCTATGAACTTCTTGTCAAAGAGTTCATTGTGAATCTTCAGGAGGATTGCTCAAATGGTAAGTCCTCAGAGTTCAGAAAAGTGTTTGTGAGAGGTAAGTGTGTTGAGTTCTCTCTTCAAATCATAAATCAATACCTAGGAAGAGAAACAGATGGACCAAATGAGCTAGGTAAGACAGATAATCAAGTCTGTAAGGTGATCACAGCAAACCAGGTCAAGGCATGGCCTGTGAAAGGAAAGCTCTCAGTGAGCATGCTTACCAGAAAGTATGCCATGCTGAACAGGATTGGTACTGCTAACTGGGTGCCTACCAACCACACTTCTTCAATCTCAACTGGTCTGGCCAGATTCATCTATGCTGTGGGAACTCAAACCAAGATGGACTATGGAGCTTTTATCTTTGATCAAACCATGAAGCATGCCAGCTCCTCTGCAACAAAGCTACAACTAGCTTTTCCTTCTTTGCTATGTGGTATAATATTAAGCCAATATCCTGGGATTTTAACTGAGAAGGACACAGTCTGCAAGAGAGAAAGCCCCCTGGCTTTTCACTACAAGTTATTCCTCAGTCATCATGCTGCAGATGTTGAAGCACCTTCTGGGACATCTGCAGGTCCATCAACTGCTAAGAATCCAATCTCCAAGAAGGCTTTAATTGCTGAACTCAAAAGCACCTGCAAAGAGCTTGAAGCTAGAAAGCAGAAGCTTGAGGAAATCATTCAAAGGTTGGAGAGTGAAGAAGACCAGAAAGCTGCCTCTGATGAAGACAGTGAAGCTGATGAAGAAACAGAAGCTGATGAAGAAACTGAGAGTGATGAATCTGAGTGATCAATGTATGTGAGGCATATGTAATGACAGCAATGTATTTCTGGAATAGTGTCTTTGGCCTCAAATTTTGTGACTAACAAGGGGGAGAACAACAACAACAAATTGTACTGCTGTTTAATTATAAATGAAAAATCTGTTTGTTTCTGCCTGAACTGAATCAGTGTGTTTTGATGAATATTTCTGTTGAAACAAGACTGGACACATATATGTTTGAGGGGGAGTAATCTCAAATATGAATCAACAGAAAAGTAATGCTATACTCTGATAATAAGAACTTCTGCTGCACTCTGATAACCAGAAAAGATGTTAGCCAAAAATTAGCCAAAGGGGGAGTTTGTAGATGTTTAAGAATTGGCAGAATTTTTGACCAAACAAGAAATGTTAAATTCAGTTCAGAATGTCCTATCAGATGTTGGGACATTATCAAACAGAGTATATGAACTTATTTCAGGATGTCTCATCAGATGTTGGGACATTGTGTAAATAACTTAAGTTCAGTTTTTCAGGATGTCCCAACAGATGTTGAGACATCTCAGACCTGCTACCAGAATTAATTATTGATTAACAGATCAGAGATATTTAAGGAGAGTTATCTGGAATTAATTAATGATGGATAAAAACAGAACAAGGCGCATCTGTAGGGAGTTTTATATTGAAGATTCAGTTTAAAACAGAAGACCTAAAAGCACCTAGAATCTAGGAGGTAACAAACCTTAATTCAAGGTGGAAGCTGCTGCGCATTAGGGCTGGATCATTCTACAGAAAGCCCAAAATTCAGATACCTATTTAAGTAACAGAAACTCATAGAATTGGGTACGAATTTCAGAAGACCAAATAGGGTGTCTAGTGTTTTAATAGCAGGTTGTGTTTTATGTACCACTTTATGAGCTTTTAAGCAAAAGTGCATTTGTGACTTGATTGAAACTGTGAAGTAAGATCAAGCTATTTTGTTTGAAGGATGTCTTCAATTTCAGTAAACTTGTAAACTTGATCACTGTGTGATTGAGGGGGAGTGAGTAGGGTACTCTTATCTAAGGTGTGTCTTAGGTAGAAATTGCATTGGGTAGTTATTAAGTGATAGATTAAACAGAGTGGTTTAAGTCTAGAATTAATATTACTTATAGTGGATTTCCTCCTGGCTTGGTAGCCTCCAGATGTAGGTGTGGTTATACACTGAACTGGGTTAGCAAACTTCTGTGTTGTTTACTTTTCTTGCTATTTAAGTTTTGGTTAAATCTGTCAAGTGTCCTATCAAGTGTTGGGACATCTCTTAGGACATCTCATACCTGATCACAGAATTTCAGTTACCTAAGACTACAAGAGGTAATGATTTGATGTGGGTAATTATTGACTGATTAACTAAGTCGGCACATTTCTTGTTAAAGAAGATTAATTATTCTATGTAGAGGCTAGTTGAGATTAATATTGAGGGAATTGTGAAGTTGCACGATGTACCTTCGAGTATAGTATCAGATAGAGATCTGCGGTTTACATCGAAGTTTTGGAAGAGTTTGCAAGATGCTTTGGGTACTAAATTGAGGATGAATTCTGCTTATCATCCACAGACGAATGGCCAGACGGAAAGGACATTCCAATCTTTAGAAGATCTGCTGAGAGCTTGTGTTTTGGGATCAAGGAGGATCTTGGGATAGTCATTTGTCGTTGGTTGAGTTTACATATAACAACAATTTTCATGCTAGTATTGGAATGGCTCCATATGAAGCGTTGTATAGTAGACGTTGTCGTACTCCGTTGTGTTGGTATGAGTCAGGAGAGAGTTTGGTGCTTGGGTCAGAGGTTGTCCAGGAAACAACTGAAGATAAAAATAATTTGGGAAAGGATGAACATGTCGCAGAGTCGTCAGAAGAGTTATCATGATGAGAGGAGAAAAGAACTTGAGTTCCAAGCGAGAAGATTAAATAAGGGAGTTGTATCTGACGCTGTCTACTCCAGGTAATTTTCGAGGACGAAAATTCTGTAAGTGGGGGAGAGTTGTAACACCCCAAATTCGATTATGAGTAATTGTTGCTTATTTGAGGATATATGATGATTTTGGAAAATAGGTGGTTATGTGGCCCGATGCATTGTGGTGATATTATTTTAATAATATTAATAATAAGAATAATCATGTAGTATTATTCGGATTATTGGTTATTATTTAAAATAATAGAAGTGGAAGTATGAATGTTATGTTGGTTATTTTGGAGTATAAGAGTAATTTATATAATAAGGATAAATAGTGTTTTATTAAACTATTTTATTATTATTATTGAAATTATATTAAAGAAAAGGGTAAGGTGGTACTTTTGTGAAAATTATGAGGGTAAAGTGGGAAAAGACATAACTGGGATAGTTTTGATCAAAAGGGATTATACGATCAAAATGCTCATTTTATTGTGTTTGGTGAAGTGCTCTGAAGAAGGGGGAGAAAGAGGAAGCTCAGAGTCAAGAGGTTGTGGAGAACCCCAGAGAAGAGAGTCAATCGGAGAAATTCTCTAAGGTATGGGGAGTTTTTATAATCTATTATAAATGTGTAGAAATTTGGATTATGAATGGATTAGGATTGTATGAGTTTTATGAGTTT
This sequence comes from Lathyrus aphaca, assembly GCA_963966055.1. NCBI lineage: Eukaryota > Viridiplantae > Streptophyta > Magnoliopsida > Fabales > Fabaceae > Lathyrus > Lathyrus aphaca. The sequence goes on from OZ014523.1 coordinate 173,498,263, forward strand.
TGGGGGTTTTGAGTTAAGTTGAGTTTATGAGAAAATCTTGATGAATTAGAGTGGTAAAAGTGAATTGAATCACATAATTGATTGTATAATTGTTATCATAATGTTGTTGGTGTTTTGGTTGATGTTTTGAATGATTTTTGGGTGTTTTGATGTGAAACCCGTAATGAGATTTTGGGATTTTGGTGTAAAAAACGCAGTCTGCATTTGAGTAGCAGAAGACTGCTGAAACGTGTGCGTTAATCGGTTAATGCATTTGGTTAATCGGTTAACCATTGAAAATTTTGGGTTATTGCTGAATTTTCGCAGGCGTTAACCGGTTAACGCTATGGGTTAACCGGTTAACACTGTTTGGATGCCAATTTTTAATTCTTGAAAAATCCGTAACTTTCAAATCGTAAGTCCAATTCGCATTCCGTTTGAAGCGTCGGAAAGAGCATAAACTGAACTTTATTTTGATGAATAAAAATGAGAAAAAATACAATATTTTTTATAAATGAATTTATGAAATAACCCTGTAATTGCCTCATAATTTACCGGGTACGAGTCAATTTTTGATGTGTCAGAGTGGTTATAGAACCAGTGTTCTGGGGTGTAATGTCATGATGATATATATGATTATTTGATGATTGTTTTGCTGATTGAAATGAATGATGCGAATTATTTTGATGAATTTACGATGTAGTGCATCATTGCATTTCATAACATTCACGATGGGGCTTCGGCCTATTTATTTGCTTCAATCCCATTGTGTGGATTGAAGTGTCTCGATGATTTACGATGTGCTCCTTTGTGGAGGGTTGATGTTCATGTATCCATCTCACGATGAAAATGGTACCATATGCATATTGCATATCAGGATGTTAGAATTGCATATTCTGGATGAATTTCATGACTGTGTTGGTGTTGCTTAATTTCATGATCGTGTTGTTGTTGTTGCTGAATTTTATAGTTGATGATGTCATGATATGTTGTACTAATTTATTTATGTTCTATATTCTTGTACGTTTATGATATATTATGATTACTCACCCTGCCTGCTTGGAAATGTTGCCTCTTTCGTGGGTAACTTGCAGATGATAAAGAATAGGCTTGCAGTGCAAGAGGAGTCTTTCATGAGTCTCGGAGCGTGCTTTAGTGTTCCTTAGAAGTGGTTTTGGTCTATGTATCCTGCTCTGTGTCATGTAACACTGGGATGGGTTTTCTTTTTCTAAACTGTTTTCAGTTATGTTATTATTTAGATGAATGTTTTCCCATTTTATGATGTTAAATTCAGGATAGTGAAAATTATGTTTATGAAGTAAACTAATGAAGTTTTGAATTATGAAGTTTAAATTCCGCTGCGAAATGCTATGTGTTATTCTTGATGTTGATTAACCCGTGTTACGAGATAGGACACTGTTTGTTTGAAATATGATGAAATGTGATACCCTTTCTCGATGATTACTCTAATATTATTTAAATATTTGTTTTGGGGTAGAAGGGTGTTACACGCGTGACAACTTAGATGGTTCCCATCGAGTACGATGGATGTAGGGGGTGCTAATACCTTCCCCCGATATAACCAACTTCTGAACCCAGACAATGGTTTGCAATGACCTTACCTTATCCCTTTTTGGTGGTTTTATCTATATTTACCATTTCCCTCTTTGGGAATAAACAAAATTAGGTGGCGACTCTCATGTCAGCCCAGCCTAAACTGCGTTTGCGAGGATCGTATTTTTCGAGGTACGACACCTTGGAAGTGGATACTTATTCTTAATAGTCACCTTATTCAACTATCGAATATCGACACACAACCTCATACTGCCATCTTTCTTCTTTACTAACAACACCAAAGCACCCCGCGGAGAAACACTTGGTCATACAAACTTCTTCTTAAGTAACTCCTCAGGTTGTTTCTTCAATTCATGCAATTCGGATGCTGACATCTGATAAGGAGTCATCGACACATGTCTAGTACCTGGTACCAAATCCACTACAAACTCTACTTCACGTACTGGAGGCAAATCACTTATGTCGTCTAGAAACACATCTGGAAATTCATTGACAACTGGTAATTCTATACCCACAGCCTCCCGATCAACTTGTAACGATGCAAACATTACAAACATCTGAGTTTCATCTCTTAGAAGTTCATCCACCTGTTTAGCCGACAAGAACATCAACTCACCATGGTCACAACCTCCGGGAACTCTACATTCTTAGCATAACAATTGATATGCAAAAATTGAACTCTAACCAGTTCATCCCAAAAATAACATGGATTTGGTGCAAGGGTAAACACACTAAATCCATCAAGAGACTCTTCCTAAAAATAGACAAAGGACAACTTAAACACATACGAGTAGTAGTGACAGAACCATTTGCAAGTGTCTCTATCATCATACTACCATTCATATTAGACAGTTTCAATCCCAGTCTGGTCGCACACTCAAGCGAAACAAATGAATGAGTAACACCAATGTCAATAATAGCATTCAACTTAACATCCTTAATAAAGCATGTACCTCGAATCAATTTATCCTTCATGGAAACTTCTGAGCCACTCAAAGTAAACACTTTACCATTTGGTTGGGCAACTGTAGTAGTCTTCTTAGGTTTTTAACACTGAGTACTGATGTGTCCTTCTTCACCACAGTTGAAACAAGTTGGTCATTCATTTGGAAATCATAAACCTAATGACCTCTCTTGCCGCATCTATAGCATCTCACCACTTGATTGTTGCACACATCAGACTTGTGACCTAATTCACCACACTTGTAGAATTTGAGCGGAACAGAACCTGCTTCCCCAATTGGCTTCTTCCCATCGGAAACCTTCTGTTTTCCCATGTCAGCTGAAGTCACATAAGCTTTTCCTTGAAATTGGCCTTTCTCTTTCTTCTCATCCAATTTATTGTAGTGAGGAGATCGAGCTCGACTATCCTCATCATAAATCCTACTCTTATCCACCAACTCAGTATACCTAGAATTTGATGACATCCAATCCCCTACTTGATTTCTGGTCTCAGCCCATTCTCAAACTTGAGACACTTGGAAAGTTCAGCATCCGCACGGTTGTAGTGAGGACAAAACTTCACCAGCTTATCAAATTTCGCAGCATACTCTGCTACGGTCATACTTCCTTGCTTAAACTCAAGGAATTCTACTTCATTCTTATAACAAGCTTCCTCGGGAAAATGTTTACCTAAAAATTCTGATTTGAACACCGCCCAAGTCACCACAGTTCCAACATCTTCCAATCGCTGCTGTGTATTATCCCATCAGTCCTCAGCCTTTTCCAATAGCATGTGTGTGCTAAACTCCACCTTCTGAGCATCAGTGCACACCATCACTCGGAACATCTTCTCAATAGCCTTCCATTTTTGTGCGCTATCCGAGTCATGATTACCTTTAAACGTCGGTGGATTGTTCCCCTTAAACTTGTCCAAAGCACGAAACTCATCAGGAACATTGTTCTAAGTCGTAGCTTCAGCAAGTGCAGTCACCGCATCCGTAAGAGCATGATTTGCAGTCATTATACATATTGTCGCTCCCAAAAGATGGGATTGAGCTCAAATGAGGTACAGACGCGAACGGTCGGCGAAAGGAGGATGTGAGAACACACAGGAGTGAACTCACAGGAAAAGAAAAGAGTCGCCAGCTAGGCATTTTTATCCCGAAGGAAAGGTAATGCTGCATAGACCTAGAAAAGATGGATAAGACGGTTGCGAACCAGAGAGACTGAGAAAGGGGGTTGGTTACAACCTGGGAAGGTATTAGCACCCAGTTTGTCCGCCGTACTCGACGGGATCCACGCTTAAAAGATTTGTGTTTTAGAGGGGTAGTGTCAGTGCAATTTGTGTATAAAGAGAGCTGGAAAAGGATGTACAGGTGTCAGTGTAAAAGGAGTGAAGTGTATAAGTGAAGTGTTAGTGTAAGAACAAGAATGGAATGCTCAAGATTATGAGGCTAAAATAATGAAGCTTGAAAGAGGGGGAATATACAGAGACTTTTGTTCGATAACTGTTAAGTTATGCCTACGTATCCTCTCGTGCAATGAGGAAGTCAGAACACCGTAGTTCGACCCAAAGAGTCTGAAAGATGAATTGACTTGTGAACTGCTTGCTTGTCTATGCTCAAGTGTATGACCTGTCTGGCTCAGGTGCAAACTGTCTTGCATTAGACGGAAGAAACAAGTTCTAGTTTATGAGTGAATGAGATGAGAAAAGAATCCCGAAGGAGACGATTATTGTTTGTTTTTGTGTTTTCAGTCTTTTATTGCTTTTTGATGTTTGTCATAAGTTAATGAGCTTAAGCCTAAACCAATGGATTAGTAAACTCATCACATCTTCCCTCTGATTAGGGGTAATGAGAATACCTTAAGTGTGAAGTCAGCATCTCACACTTAATCACCATGATGTAGGATTAAGATCATTAACCTACTTGTGATTATTTAGATGTTTTTGTTGTTTTTGTTTAGTGTTAAGTAATGAGACTAAGCCATAATCAGGGATTAAACAGACTCATTACACCATCCTAATAGAAGGATAATAGATGAGAATGTTTAAGCTGAGGAAAGCTCCTCAACTTAATCCATGATTAGGGATTAAACTCATGACAAAACAAAGCCTTTATTAGATGGATTTTAGTTAATGATAAGATGAAGAAGTGGATTTTATGATTTGTAAGACAACTTGAGGAGGACTTGTCCATTAACACTAGGGTTAGTCCTTCTTAACCAATTAAGGAAGAATTAGAACCCTAATGCAAGGCCCAAGTTACAAGCTTGATGTCTTGATGATTATTAAGTGGATTGATTAAAGGAGTTAAACACATTAAGGGTTTAACACTTAGGATTAAAGTTATACACTCCATCCTAATAGAAGGATGCAGGCATAAGCTTAATCACAAAGCCTTAAAACCTTTAGGGTTTAGTCCCTGATTGTGAGGTGAGAAGAGAAGACTCAATGAGACACAAAGGTAAAATCTAAATGGGGAACTAATCAAAACCCTAATTATTGTCATGCATGGTTGTTCCTAAGGTTTGTGAGGTTTTCAAGAGAAATCTTCAGAGGAACCACCAGGAAGCAGATGAAAGGAGCAAAGAGAAGCAAAGTAACTTGCTTCATTTAAGAAGACAAGTCACTTGAGGAAAGAAAGTAAGAAGAAGAAGAAAGAGCAAGCTCAATCTCAAACAAGACAAAATGCAGCAATGATGCATAAGAGAGATGAAAAGAAATTGTGAGAAGTGAAGGCAAATTCACTTCTCAAAGTAACTTACCACCTGAGAAGTTAGTGAAAGGAATGAAGTGCAATGCAAAATGAAATGAAATGGCATGATGCAAACCAAAACCAGAAGCATGTGTGTGATAATAATGATGCTATGAGATGATGCAAACATGAAACAAGGCATAGGGATGATCATATGAACATATGAGTGCAAATGAAGCATGCTTAAAACCATGAACATACATGAAAAGTTATGGAATGCACATGACATACAAAATGGCAAATGAAAGATGCAATGATCAAACATGATTCTAATATGTCTTAAGATGTCTAATGAATCAAATGGATGCATAGAATGTCATGGCAAGTCATGGTATGCAAGCAAATGCAAGATGAATGCAAAAGGAAGCCCAAATTAGGGTTTATGATCAATGCACAAAACAAAAACCAAAACCAGAAGCAAACATCAAGGTAAAAAAATTGAAAATGCATTCAAGGGAACCCTAGCCCTACACAAACTCACTGCCCAAAGGAGGGGACCCAATTCTTAACCTAGTGAAAGTTATGAATTGCCTAAGATTTCTAGGGTTTTAGGGTACCTTGTCAAGAAAAATGCCAAACAAATTGAAAATGCAAGATCAATTCATGCCAATTTAATCCTATAAACTACATGTTATGCAAGATGCAATGCAAAAAGAATCAAAGTCCAACTCTTAAAGACTAGGCAGAAATGAATTTTTGAACATTGGATCAAAATAATGCTTTGAAATGAAATTAATTCCATGAAAAATTGTCAAAAGACATCAAGATCAAAAAAGAAATTTGGTTTGAGGGTTGGACAATGTTTCTAAATGATTTTAAAGGTTTCATGAATTTTTTGGTGATTTTTAAATACCTAAAAGTATTTTTAATTAATTAATTCTCATTAATTAATTAAAAATAAACTTTTAAATGATTTAAAAATATTTTTTAATGCAAAAAATAAAAATAAAAATGTTTTTGGTTTCTGAAAAATTAATAAAAGCTTGCATAAAAATTTTCAGAATTTTTATAATTGTTTTACTATTTTAAATTAAATGAAGAAAACAAATGAAATAAAAAGAAATAAAAATGAAATAAAATGAGAAGTAAGCATGATCAATGGCTGAGGTTTAAATTGGAAAACGCGCGCGTTGACTGGCGCCACATCCAAAGGCTGACATTCAAACTTACCTAATTAACCTAATCTGAATTAATTAAAATAAATAAAATGAGATTAGGGCTAATCAAATGATCTGGACCCTTGAACACGCGCGGGAGTTGACTAAGTCAGCCAGATCAACGCACCATATTCAAACTACATTAATTACACAGATTAAACCCTAATCACTTTCAGGTGGCCGGAGAAGACTTCCGGTCGTCTTCTCCGGCAAGACCCCCACCTGAAAGTTGCTAAAATCCTCAAAACTCCATGAAAATGAAAACTAATCACCCAGAAATCATCCCCATTCGAAACTAAATCAAAACCCCTAAACAAAAATCATTTTTCATTCATTAATCATGCGAATCGAAGCCAAACATGTTTAGGTCAGAAAAGTTTCAGAACATGATTAAATGCTTATTTCTCAACCATTTCAAAAAGTAAAAGCATCAGAGTGATCAGCAAAGCATGAGGAACAATTTAGAAACTTAAAAACTCATTTCTGGAAAAAAAGTTCTTGATATACCTGAGCTTTGAGCTTTCTCAGTTTGCAAATTTCTGACCCTCTCTCTTTGTGCAAACCACTCCTCTTAGGCCCCTGATGAAGTCTTGATGCTTAGAAGAAGTTTGTGGTGGCTGGTTTGGAAGATTACAGGAGTTCTGTTCAAGGTGGGGTGGAAATCGTATTTCTGGTTCAGGGAGTTTTAGGCAATGGTGATGGGTGGCTTGTGACCAGGGAAGTGTGCTGAGTTGATTTGTGAAGTTGGTTTGTGTGTTTGCTAGCTGTGCTGAGTGCTTCGAAAACTTTTGCAAGTTTGAGCAAAAATGATAACTATGGCTTGTGGGCAAGATCAGAGTGTCTTGTGTGATGTGTTAGGCTGGGTTTTGTCCATGTATCAAAAGGGGATAGGTCAGAAAGTTGTTGGTGGCCTATGGTGATTGGTATGGGTCTTTGGCCAAAATGTCAACTTGATGTGTACTTGAGGTATGGGCTATGGTATGACTTGCTTTTTGGCTTGCTTTTGCTCAGCTTGAATCAAGGAATGCTGTGAAAAAGGTTTAGAGGCAATGCAGCAAGTGGTTTGTAACTTGTGATAAGTTTTGCAAGTTGGTTCAAGTTTGGTTCCTTTGAGATTTCTTGAGTTCCAAGGCATCAAAGTGCAAAGTTCTTTGGCCCATTCTTAATTTTAGAGGTTATATGATCATGTTGTGAAGAAATGATACACATTTGAGGCCTTTAAAACACTTGAACAAACCATTTTGCAAAATGTCTCTTTGGTAGAAAACTTCAAATTTTGTGATTTTAGCCAACTTTGACAATCCATAACTTTTGATCCAAAATGAATTAGGTCATGTTCTGGTACTTTTTGAAAAGGGAATGATCCATTCTACAACTTTCATGACCAAAGTTTTTTCATTTGAAGCATTTTTGAATCAAAAAGCAAGGGTTGAAAAAGTTTCCCAAAATGGTAATTTCATTAAAAGTCAAACTTTCCCAAAAAGTCAACTTTGTAAATGACTTGTAATTCTTTAATTTTGTGAACTTACAACATCTTCTATGATCAAATAAAGATCATACACAATCAAAATGATGAAGAACACCCTTTGGTTGGGTCATTGGGGGTCTCAGATGCCCTGATTTTACACTGACTTGCTTAGAAAGTCAACCCTTGATCAGATGACTTCCTCATTGAATTTCTTCATGAAAATTGATATGTATGCTACCTATACCATATAGAGACCAATAAAAACAAGAATGACCAAAAAAATTGGAGTTATGGCCTTTGAAACCAAAACCCTAATTCTAGGTCATCTGTGTAGTCAAACCTGGCTCTGCTTCCATGCCATTTTCAGTTCTTGTGATTCTTTGACATTATTGACTTTGAGAGGATATAATATGATGTTTGAACATACATGGACCCCTTTGAAGTGATTGATGACCTTTAGAGTGGCTCAAGAAGCTCTTGGATTGCTCAGATCACAAACCCTAGATGCAGATGACTTAGAACCAGTGCAATGAAGCAAAAATGTGATATGAGATGATATGATTGAGCTCATGCACATGAAATGATCACAAGCCATGGTGTGAATGGGTGAGGGCAAATTTGGGGTGTTTAAAGCTGCCCCTATTCAAACATGAGTTAGCTGTGCAGGATGTAAGCAACGGCTTAACAGGCAAACAAGATAACTTGTGGTTGAATACCAAAGACGGTCCAAAATTTGCACTCACAGAATGAAGAAGAAAAGGGACATAGATTGTAAAAATAAAGTATATTATAAAGTATGGGCGACGGAGGACGACCGTCGAGCAGAGGACGACTGCTGGGGAAAGAGCAATGACGGGGACGGCCGACACGCTGGGGAAAGTGCGAAAAATAAAGCAATGACGGGGACGGCCGACATGCTGGGGATAAAAGGGATCATGATGGGGACGGCCATCAAGTAAAGCTATAAGATTCTCTGGGGATTAATGAAAAAAATGATGGGGACGGCCATCAAGTTCATAAAGTAATGTAACCAACGATGGGGACGGCCATCGGGCTAAACTGATGAAGGACGATCATCAGGAAAAGGAAAAGGGACCACGACGGGGACGACCATCGGGTTAAAGAATAAATGAAATAATGATGAGGGACGGTCATCAAAGGTGAAGGACGATCACCTGGCAGGGTACGGCTGCCGAAAGTATCGCGACATAGGACGAATGCCGGATAAGAGGTCAACGATGGGGACGACCATCGGATGAGCATGATGAAGGACGATCATCAAGAGGTGAAGGACGATCACCTAGCAGGGGACGGCTGCTCTCAGGTTTATCATGACATAGGACGAATGTCAGATAACAATATCAACGATGGGGACGGCCATCGGATAAAAAGGTTATGATGGGGACGGCCATCAAAAGGTGAAGGACGATCACCTGGCAGGGTACGGCTGCCGAAAATATCGCGACATAGGACGAATGCCGGATAAAAGGTCAACGATGGGGACGACCATCAGATGAGCATGATGAAGGACGATCATCAAGAGGTGAAGGACGATCACCTAGCAGGGGACGACTGCTCTCAAGGTTTATCATGACATAGGACGAATGTCAGATAACAAAAGAAATTTTGCTTTGCTGGCGATTTACTGAAGAATAGTAAACACGGACGAGTGTTTACATCCAGGAAATAAAAGGTATAAGTGTTTTGACGTTGTGTATAGATTAAAGATGCGGACGAGCATCCTTAAGACTACGATACGGACGAGTATTAGATAGAAACAAATACTGACACGTGTTCAGAGATGATGATACGGACGAGTATCAACTGGTTAACAGAGAACACGGATGAGTGTTGAATCTGAGGGGACTCTTCTGGGGAATAGTAGACACAGACGAGTGTCTATATTCAAGAAGACAAGAGTGTTTGACACAGTGTATGGATTAAAAATGCGGACGAGCATCCTTAAGACTATGATACGGACGAGTATTAGGTAGAAACAAACGCTTGACGCATGTTCTGAGATGTTGGTACGGACGAGTACCAACCGGTTAACAAAGAACAAGGACGAGTGCTGAATCTGAGAGGTAATAAATATGAGTGGTGTATAGACATGTATTTAAACTGTTGGGGAGAGTGACACGGACGAGTGTCAAAAGGAGAAAAGTATAGTATAAACAAATATCTGATATGCAAAGTGTTTATGTTACTGTGTTGGGGAAAGTGACACAGACGGATATCAAGAAAGTTATATATATAAGCATCTGTGAATGCAAAGAGGACGCTTTGGCTTTCTGCTGGGGATGTGACACGGACGGGTGCCACAAGGAGTATATACTGATGTTTGTGGATGCAAGGCAACTGCTTTAGCTTTAGCTCTCTGCTGGGGAATCTGGGGAGCATTCCGTATATTTTTGACGGGTTGTCGTTATTCACAAGTGTTTGATTCAGAATATGGCTTATGATTATGCAATATGTTTGATTTTTTTGCCGTAATGCTCCATTTTAGACGGAATGCTACGCTCTGTGGGGTGAATATGATGTGAATGCCATGATTATGCAAGGATACCGATCCGGGATTCGGATCCCGCTGCCACGAAGATCTCCGGTCAATCTGCTTGAAATGGACATCCCAGCTGGGGATGAGATCATTGGTAGATCTGACAAGATGTATCAGCTTAGGGGAATAGGTCACTGATAGACCCATCCTGGTAATGAGGGACCCAGCTGGGGTTTGTAGAAGCTTTCGTCACTCTGTTGTGATTCCTTCATGCGCTGATCTTCTGGCCAGAGGCTGAAACTCTGTGGGGAAGTTGGTTCCCTGGCCTCTGTACTTTAAGAAAGAAGAATGATTGGCACCTCGGCTGGGGAGAAAATAGCAAGTGGCAACTCAGCTGGAGAGAACACTTTGGGTGCTAAGACTGAGTGTTGATTTGCCAGCTTGCTGGGATGAAGCTCACATGCCCCATGTTGCTCTTTTGAATACCTGCAATCCTGCAAAGATAGAAATATACAAGTAATCCCGAGGTATCTCTTACCGGATTCCAGACACTCCCGGAAGTAAACATATTTCCTGCAAGCACTTATTTTCAGAGAGACGCATCTGTATTTATGCAATCGATATATTAGTGACATCAGACATTTTTGCAAATAAAAGAGTACGAGACAAAACATGACTGAAAATCTGATTTTATTAATTCATGTGCCCTAAATTGGCAAGATACAGTCAAAGAAACATATCCCCTAAAAGGAGGAGATTGTTACAAATTGAGGAACAAAATGCTGGCAATGTTGACGACGCTTCCAGGAGCTTCCCTTTTGCCGTGACTCGTATGACATTTGACGTTCTTCTCGTCTTGCTTTCTGAAGAAGGTTGATTCTGATAGAAGCTTGATCCTTTCGAGGTTTACCAGGTTGTAGGTGACACAGGCGAATTCAGAATGCAGCTGTTCGCTTATTCCCTTATTTTGCATGGATCGCCCTTTCGGGTTTTCAATCCATCGGGATACCCTTTTTTGCCTGAGCTGTCCAATGCGGCTTTTCAGCTCAGCGGGTGTACATTTTTTGTTTATTTTCCCTTATTTTTGCCCGAGTCTTTTTATTCTGTTTTTGACTCGCCGGGATGCCCTATTTTTGCTTGGACTTACATTCTGTTTTTATGTCCAGCGGGTCATTTTTATGCGAAGTATTTTTTAACTGCATCTGAATTCACAGGGGACGGGAAGTCTTCACCATCCATGGTGCTGAGCATCAGTGCTCCACCAGAGAAAACTTTCTTTACTACGAATGGCCCTTCATAGTTTGGGGTCCATTTGCCCCTGTGGTCTGTATGAGGAGGGAGGATTCTTTTCAGCACAAGATCCCCTACTTGGTACTCTCGGTGCCTGACTTTCTGATCGAAGGCTTTCTTCATTCTTTTCTGATACAACTGCCCATGACAGATTGCAGCCAGTCTTTTCTCTTCAATCAGACTCAGTTGCTCGTATCGGGATCGGACCCATTCTGCTTCGTTCAGCTTAACATCCATTAATACCCGTAAGGAGGGTAATTCAACTTCAACAGGCAGGACTGCCTCCATACCATACACAAGTTGATACGGTGTTGCCCCAGTGGATGTCCTGATTGACGTACGGTACCCATGCAAGGCAAATGGTAGCATCTCATGCCAGTCTTTATAGGTGACTACCATCTTCTGCACAATCTTCTTGATATTCTTGTTAGCTGCCTCAACAGCGCCATTCATCTTTGGCCTGTAAGGAGAAGAGTTGTGGTGTTGGATCTTGAAGTCCCGGCACAGTTCTGCCATCATTTTATTGTTTAAGTTGGAACCATTGTCAGTAATGATTCGCTCGGGGACTCCGTACCGACAGATGATATCTCTCTTCAGAAATCTGGCTACCACTTGCCTTGTAACGTTTGCATATGAAGCTGCTTCGACCCACTTGGTGAAATAGTCAATGGCAACCAGGATGAATCTATGGCCATTCGAAGCAGTCGGTTCGATCTTGCCAATCATATCAATGCCCCACATGGCAAAGGGCCAGGGTGAAGACATCACATTCAAAGGATACGGAGGCACATGCACCTTATCCGCATAAATCTGGCATTTATGGCATTTTCTGGCGTAAGCACAACAGTCGGCATCCATTGTGATCCAATAATAACCTGATCTTAGCAATTTCTTGGCCATTGCATGTCCTCCTGCATGGGTACCAAAGGATCATTCGTGTACCTCGTGCATCAGCAAGTCTGCTTCTGTTCTGTCAACGCATCTGAGGAGTACCATATCAAAGTTTCTCTTGTGCAGGGAACCATCAGTGTTCAGAAAGAAACTGCCAGCAAGCCTTCTCAAAGTCTTCTTATCATTGGAAGATGCCCCAGGTGGGTATGTTTGATCCTCCAAGAAGCACTTAATGTCATGGAACCAAGGCTTATCATCTTTGACAACATCTGCTGCGAACACATATGCGGGTCTGTCAAGTCTGGATACTGAAATTTGAGGTATAAAGTTGGCAGCTTGAACTTTGATCATAGATGAAATGGTAGCCAGAGCATCTGCGAACTGATTCTCGTCCCGAGGGATATACTCAAGCTTGACTGTTGTAAAGAAAGTCAACAACCTCCTTGTATAATCCCTATAAGGTATCAGATGATCCTGGTGCGTGTACCATTTGTCGTTGGTTTGATTAACTACCAGAGCTGATTCTCCAAATACAGTCAACGTCTTGATCCTGAGGTCAGTGGCTTCTTCAAGACCCATAATGCAAGCTTCGTATTCAGCTTCGTTGTTAGTGCAGTTGAAAGTGAGTTTCGCCGAGAAAGGCATGTGAACTCCTTTAGGTGTAATGAGTACTGCACCAACACCACGACCATTCATATTAACAGCCCCATCAAACATCATAGTCCATTCTTCTTCCGGGTCAGGCCCTTCAGTGTGAACAGGCTCTTCATGATCTTTTGCTTTTATGAACATGATGTCTTCATCGGGGAAGTCAAATCTCATAGGCTGGTAATCATCAATAGGTTGCTCCGCAAGATATTCAGACAATACACTGCCCTTGATGGCTTTCTGAGATGTGTACTGGATGTCATATTCTGTGAGGATCATTTGCCATCTTGCAACCCGTTCGGTAAGTGCTGGCTTCTCAAAAATGTACTTAACTGGATCCATCTCGGAGATCAATAAGGTAGTGTGGGTCAACATATACTGTCTCAGTCGGTGAGCAGCCCACGCTAAAGCACAACAAGTTTTCTCGAGCAGTGAATAACGTTGTTCATAGTCGGTAAACTTTTTGCTTAGGTAGTATATTGCATATTCTTTTCGGCCAGACTCGTCATGCTGGCCCAGCACACACCCCATTGATTCTTCTAATACTGTCAAGTACATGATTAGAGGTCTTCCTTCAACTGGAGGCATAAGGATTGGAGGATCTTGTAAGTATTCCTTGATCTTGTCAAAAGCCCTCTGGCAGTCTTCGTTCCACCTGACCGTTTGTTCTTTTCTCAACAGCTTGAACAAAGGTTCACAGGTTGCTGTAAGGTGAGATATGAACCTTGAAATGTAGTTCAATCTGCCTAAGAACCCTCGAACTTCTTTTTCAGACTTTGGTGTAGGCATTTCTTGAATGGCTTTGACTTTATCAGGGTCAACTTCAATCCCTTTCTCACTTACAATAAATCCCAGCAGCTTACCAGATCGCACCCCGAATGTGCATTTGTTGGGGTTCAATTTCAGTTGGTACTTCCTCAGACGCTTGAATAACTTTAGCAGATTTACCAGGTGGTTTTCTTCCGTGAGGGACTTGGCGATCATGTCATCCACATAACATTCGATTTCTTTATGGATCATATCGTGGAATAATGTCACCATAGCCCGTTGATATGTTGCACCAGCATTCTTCAGTCCGAATGGCATCACCTTGTAACAGAACGTGCCCCAGGGTGTGATGAAGGTTGTCTTCTCCATGTCTTCAGGTGACATTTTGATCTGATTGTATCCTGAAAATCCGTCCATGAAGGAGAATACCGAGAACTGGGCCGTGTTATCCACCAATACATCGATGTGAGGTAATGGGAAGTCATCTTTTGGGCTGGCTCTGTTCAGATCCTGGTAATCAACACACATTCTTACTTTTCCGTCCTTCTTAGGCACAGGTACTATATTAGCAACCCACGGCGGATAGCTAGTCACAGCAAGGAACCCGGCGTCCCACTGCTTTTGTACCTCTTCTTTGATTTTCATTGCCATGTCTGGGCGAGTACGGCGCAGTTTCTGTTTAACTGGCGGGGAATCTTCTCTTAAAGGCAGCTTATGCATAACAATGTCGGTGTCCAACCCTGGCATATCTTGATAAGACCAAGCAAACACATCCACATATTCACGAAGCAGGTCAATCAGTTGCTCTTTCACTGAGTCTTGTAAGCAGGCCCCGATCTTAACCTCTTTCACATCTTCATCAGTACCAAGATTAATCGTTTCGACCTCCTCCTGATGAGGAGTGATAACCTTCTCCTCTTGCCTTAACAACCTGGCTAGCTCTTCAGGAAGCTCATAATCTTCTTCAACCCCTTCATCAGCTTGATTGATTGGATTGTCAAAGTCATACGAAGCCATAGCTGTGCTGTTGTCGGTGCAGTCTGAAATGCACTCTTTGCAAGGGTTTAGATCGTTCATTTTAGGGATTGATTTTAATCTTGTTTAGAAAAGTGAAATAAAGTTGTCATTTTGAAAACATTGCCATTTTATTTTTGTACAAAAAGAAAAATGGAAAAACAGTGAGCGGAAAAGAAAAAGACTCATTTGCAAAAGTTGTCTGATTATCATTGATTGATCTGTTTGCACAAAATTACAGATGGCCCGATTACAAAATGAGTCTTGTCATCTTGGGCAAGATGCAAGACTTGATGCATGCTTAAAATATACAGGAAATAATAATTACTCTGCAGGAGTAACCCTTATAATTTCCTGGGAAGACCAGTTTGAGATACTGCTCCCCGGGATCCTTGGACGTATCCAACTCTCCAAGTTGCGGTCGCTTTCATCCTCGTCTTCCAAGTTGTTCACGGCATCTGGGGTGAGCATCCCCCCACTGACAAAATTGGGCTTCTTAGCAGCCTCTGCTTGATCTTGTTGAGTTGGTTTGTAACCCAACCCAAATCTGTCCTCCTTCTTCTCTACAGGCAGCAACTTGCCCCAGCCTTGGGCAGTCCCTTCTTCAACAACCTTTCGGGCTTGCTGATAAGATGTCATTGAGGTTCCAGGCACAGCGGATGCTTCATTTATGTTCAAGGCCTCAAACCCTTGACTCATAGTTTCGTGGATCTCCCCATCCATCTCAATGTATTTGTATGTAGCCAGATGGCTAACGAAAATATCTTCCTCTCCACAAATAGTAACGACTTGGCCCTCCCACTCGAATTTTAACTTCTGGTGAAGGGTTGATGTCACGGCGCCAACGGCGTGTATCCACGGTCTACCCAATAGACAGCTGTAGGCAGGCTGTATATCCATCACGAAGAAGGTCGTTTTGAAAGTCTGTGGGCCAATCGTTATAGGCAACTCAATTTCTCCCAGAACTGATCTCTTAGAACCGTCAAAGGCTCTCACTACCAAGTTGCTGGGACGTAATGCCAGTCCTTCATACTCCAGCTTCACAAGGGCTTTTTTAGGTAAGACATTGAGGGATGACCCTGTGTCTACCAGTACATGGGAAAGAACTACACCCTTACACTCCAAGGTAATGTGCAAAGACTTGTTGTGATTGCGGCCTTCCGAAGTCAAATCAGTGTTGGTAAATCCTAGTCCATTACTAGCGTTAACATTTCCAACCACAGCCTCTAACTGATTGACGGTAATCTCCTCTGGCACATAAGCTGCGTGCAAGACTTTTAATAATGCGTTCCGGTGAGCCTCGGAGCACATTAGCAATGATAAAATGGAGATTTTGGAAGGTGTCTGGTGAAGCTGGTCCACTATCTTGTAATCACTTTTCTTGATGATTCTCATGAATTCATCAACTTCTTGATCAAAAGGGGTTTTCAAAGCTTCTTTAGCAACTTGTTCTTCTTGCACCAGGCTCTTCCCTTTTGCATTGGCAGCAGCTTCTGCTTCAGCAATGGGTCTTGGAATCTGCGGGGCGAAGAGACGTCCGCTTCGAGTGAAGCCTCCGCCTCCCCCCACATTGTCTATTTGTGGTGAAGAAGTTGATGATTCCAAAGTGATTTTCTGTCCTTCGCAGTATAGATCGGAGCTGTAATGCCAAGGGATGGCATTACTGCTTTCATAAGGAACTGGACCAGGCACTGTGATAGTGACTGGACTGATAGCAGCTGCAGAAGGGACCATGATAGTATGTGGATCATAGTATATTGTAACTGGTGTTCTGTTAGGAGTGGCATTTTGTGAGTTGTAGGCAGAATCATTTGCAGGATCATAATATATTGTAACCGTTGAGACACTTTCATTATTTGCTGTTGATGTTGTAGGAGGTTCTGAATGAAGGGGTGCTGAAGTTGTAGAAGGGATGTTTGTTGACATTTGGTCTGTTGAAGTGACAGACGAAGCATTTGTTGACAAGATTGAAGAGTTGTTTGGAACAATTGTTGTTGCAGTTGTAGAAGACTCGGGAATTGTTGTTAAGGAGATTGCTGGATTTGGAGGTGTTGATGTTGTGATTTGAAGCAGGCCACTCTGGATGAGACCATCTATGCCACTTCTCAAGTTATCACACCCATTTACTGAAATGTTGCAATAAGCACATCCTAGCTCACATCCGGGGAACATTTGACATTCAAGGAGTTGAGCTTTAATCTATACCAGGGGTGTCCGAATCTGCCCCACACTGGTTATCAAGTAAGACGGCTTACCTTCTTCAATAACATTGATTCTGGGTCCTCCGTGGTTGGGCATAGGGTTCTTACTGACATTTGGTGGGGGTGCAAAGTTCAGAGCCTTGGAATCCACTAGATCCTGTACTTTCATGTGCAAAGCTCTGCACTTCTCTGTACTGTGGCCAGGTGCATTGGAATGAAAAGCACATCTGGCGCTGGCGTCATAATTTCTAGGCAGACTGGCGGGATCTGGAGGTGCCAATGTCCTTAGCTCAACCAGGTTGAGTTTCAGGAGTTGTGGCAATAATGTGGCATAAGGCATAGGGATCGGATCAATCACCCTATTGGCCTGAGATGGTCTCTGTTGAAAAGGTCTTTGCTGATTGTCGTTGCTGGTGCTGTTGTTGTTATAATTTCTCTGAGGTGGATACTGAGCTTGTTGCTGGTAGTGGGATTGTTGTTGTGGTTGATATGCTGGTTGTGGATGTATTGGAGCGGGAATGGTGACAGCTGCCACTGACCTATGAACATACTGGGGTCTGCCCCTGCTGGTATGGATAACATTAGTCTCACCAGTTCTTCTTGGGCCTACAAAAGGCTTTCTTGGGTTGCTGGACGAGCTTGCACCGTTGTCAGAAATTTTGCCCATCTTTAATAGGCTCTCAATTCTTTCTCCAGCTATAACGACATCCGCGAAGCTGGTGGAAGAAAAGGCAGCTAGCCTATCAATGTATGTCCCTTGGAGGGTGTTCATAAACATGTCGGCCATCTCCCTTTCCGACATGGGTGGTTGGACAGCAGAAGCAAGCTGTCTCCACCTCTGGGCGTACTCCCGGAAGCTTTCTCTGGATGATTGTGACATTCCCATCAGGAGAGTCCTGTTGGGAGCCATATCCAAGTTGTACTGGTATTGTCTAATGAAGGCCTCAGCCAGATCCTTCCAGCACCTGATGGTTGCTCTAGTCAAGTGTGAGTACCATTCCCTTGAAGCTCCTGTTAAGCTATCTTCAAAATAAAACATCCATAGCTTTTCATCCATGGTATATGCCTTCAGCCTCCCCAGAAAGGATTGCAAGTGGGTTCGCGGACAGGAAGTTCCGTTGTACTTTTCAAAGCACGGAGGTTTAAACTTGTGGGGAATCCTGACCCCGTCCACTAAGCCCATGTCCATGACATCAAAACCCAAGGAGTTTTGAGACTCCAGGGATCTTAATTTCTCAGCAATTTCATCTAGCCTTCTGTCATAGGCTTCATCCCCAGCTCCCATCACAGTGAACTGATCTTCCTAGGGGTCTTCTTGTAATACTCTGCCTGTAGTAGCATTCCCCTGTACATTAGCAGGGATGTTGATCTCTGGGTGAAGATGAGGGCCAAACACAGGTGGGTTGACATGAGGCTGAACCCTCTCATTGTTGCTTGTTCCACCAATCCCTAGATGGGGGTCTTCCTGAGTCTGCCTTTCTACCAATGCTCTTAGTCTTTCTTGGCTCTGTGCCAATCCATTCATTACCTCCATAAACTGAGTCATCTGATTCCTCATTTCCAATCTCTCATTGGCCATTTGAGCCCTGACCTCTGTAAGGTCCTGTTGTACCTGGTCCATCTGTATACCCGGAAGGTTGTTGCGGGTAGGATATCTGTGTGGACGGTTGAGTGGGAACACCCGACGTCGAGCAATAGTTCCTGAGCCACAACAGAGTTAGTAACAAACAAAACAAAAACCTACAAAACAAAACAAAGGTTAGTATGCAATGCAGTATGCTTATTTGTCTCCAAGGTATCCGGCTTGGCACTTGGTTTTGACCTTTCCAGACCCCTGAGGAAGATGCTTTTGATGTTGCTTGAAAGAACTCACATAAAACAAACCAATACATATATTACGAGAAGTGAATGATACATAGTTTGTTTTTTACAATTCATGCCCTCTAAGGGGTCAAAATACAACATAAAAGGAAAAGTACAATGAAAAGAAAGCAACAACAAGCAAAAGTCAGACACCAAGACCAAACTCATCCTCCTGAACTTCCTTTAGAAGTGCTTCAGTCACAGGATCAGCTGGACGCTCTGTGAGGTTCCTGATAAGAAGATTCCTGGTGGCAATAGCTGCAGTTAGCTTCTTATGTCTGCCCTGGTCCTTTGACCTCTTCACACCAGCCCTAATCTTCAACTCTGAGATCTCTTTCTGGGCTGCTAGCAGGGCTTCCTGTTGCTCCTTTGCACTAGCCTCCAACTGCTCAATCTTGTCCTGAGTCCTTTTATCTTCCTGAGTATGAGCTTCGGTGATCCTGACCCACCTAACTTGACTCTCTTTCAGATACAAATCAGTCCTGGCCTTTTGGAACTGAGCCTCCTTGCAGGCATTCTTCAAGATCTGCTCTCCAGCCCTTGACTTCTTGATGTAGTCTTCTGACTTCTCAATCCTGGCTAGATGCTCCACCTTAAGCTTTTCCAACCTTTCAATGTCCAGCCGACCGTCACTCCTCTCCCAGAGGGTCTTCTGTAGAGCCTGAGTCAGATTCTCATTCCTCTCTTTCAATTTCTCAAATTCCTCTAAACTGACAGTGGTTGGAGGTGGTGCTGTGGAGGGTCCAGGTGCATCCTCAATGGTGAAGGGCATCCCAGAAATTTGAGCCCTGGCATGAGACCACTCATAATACTGAGCTGAGGCCACATTATTGCATCTCCCAAGAATGGACATTCCTTTGGTCTGGACATTGTCCCAAGCCCAGGATGCTTGCCTGACAATAGCTAGATTAGGCTTAATCTCACAATAAAGGGTTTCAGCCAAGTCTTGTGCTCTAGGAGGGTGGACCAATGCATAACCCAATTGTCTTTTGAATAACGGAGGGTTGTAATTGATGCAACCCTTCACTCCTATCAGGGGTACATTGGGAAACTGCCCACAACTAGTAATGATGTCCCTGCCCTTGGTGCTCTGAGTGCACCACCTGATATCATCTGAGGTCAAAATAATGAGTCTTCTAGCCCAGTTCTTCTGCTGGTGAGGATTCAAGAATGCATCAGTCTTGGGCAAGTGTTTGAGCAGCCAGGTATGGAACAGGGGAGCACAGCATCTCACCAACCTTCCTCTCTGCTTTTCATTCCTTTGGTGAACAGAGTAGTAGAAATCTCCCAGTAAGGTGGGCACTGGGTTCCTCAGAATGAAAAGGTGAATGGCACTCTTGCTAATAAACTTAGGCTCGTCTGCAAAAAGTATAACCCCATATATGCTGAGGGCTAACAAAGCACAGACTGCCTTCCATTCTCCCAAGGAGGCCTTCAGGATGGCCTGAGAAGTCAAGAAATCCAAATGTAGACCAGAGATTCCAGCCTTGGTAGTCATGTTCTGCCCAATCAGACAAGGTTCCAGATACAATGCCTTTGCCACTTCTTCATTACTGGGAAAAGCCATCTCAGGGTTGAAGGGGATACCACCCCTGACAGGTACACCAACCAATGATGAATACTCCTCTAATAAAGGCCCCAACTGAAAATCCCGAAAGGTGAAGCACCTCAGAGGGGGATCATAGAACTGTAGACAAGTGTGAATCAAGCTCCTCTGGGAAGGGTCCAAATCCATAACCACATCAAGGATGCCTCCATAATGTTCTCTGAATAGTGGTATATGATCTGGAGTAATAAGGGCCTGGATCTTCTTGATGCCAGCTAGCTCAGGCTCAAAGAAATGGTAGGAGATGTTGCTCTTCTTGGGTGCCATGTTGCTGAAGAAGAGCTGAGACAGATGCTGATGATGGAGAATAATACTGAAGATGGGCCACTGACAGGCTGATGCTAGTGATGCAAGTGACTGAAGCAGGTAACTGGTGAGAATGGCTGTAGCAGATAGCTGGTGAACAGGGGTATAATCAGATAAAGGGGTCAAAACCAAGCCAAAATATGTGATGGGGATACCCTGAAAAAAACAAATAAGCAAATGTTAAATGATGCAATGATGATGTATGCAAATGATATGCAAGGGTTTGTGATCAAGCTGGATCTGATTACTGCTTTGATATAAGTCCATGTATGTTCAAGAAATCCAGATGGAGGTTCATAAATCCAGTAACCAAGGTGGGGGACTCAAATAAAGAGTCACATGTCCAGGGTTAAAAATCACAAGAACTGTTCCAAAATGGAGTACTCTTAATCAAAATAAAGTAACAAGGTATGCTGAGGTCAAGGGTACCTGCAAACCTGTAAACATCCCAACCCCCTCACAGGTGGTGTTCTAAAACAAGGATCCTCGGACTTGGATCAGTTATGAGAAGTGTAAACACTTCTAACCCGGAGGTACAGTGTTTACAATAACCATAAAAGATCCTCCTCTAATTCACCTCAGTTTCTGAAGGTCATAAAAAGGTCATCCAGACTTAACAGGCTTCCCAGATAGCCCTAGCACTACAGGAAATCTGTAGCACAGAGTTCTCAAGAAGAAACCCATATCTGAACCGTGTTTCATATTCCCCCACCAGACCGAAATGGAATGGGAAAGAACATGAACCACTCTAGCCTAGGTGTCACTCAGGTCCCAGGTATAGGACCTCAACTCTCAATAGAACCCCACCCACCAAAGCAACAAGACCAGATCCAGCCAGAACAGTATGACAGTATGATATATGTAAAGCTGTAAAGAAAGCAGTAAATCAACTGTATATAAAGCAATAAAATAAGTATACAAACACAATTAGCACATAACACCCCAGTAAACACAAATCAAACAAGCGCTAGGAGGAACCCACAAAAAGAACCAGAAGCCCTGGTTGCAGTATAAGGGTCCCCAGCAGAGTCGCCAAGCTGTCGCTCCCAAAAGATGGGATTGAGCTCAAATGAGGTACAAACGCGAACGGTCGGCGAAAGGAGGATGTGAGAACACACAGGAGTGAACTCACAGGAAAAGAAAAGAGTCGCCAGCTAGGCATTTTTATCCCGAAGGAAAGGTAATGCTGCATAGACCTAGAAAAGATGGATAAGACGGTTGCGAACCAGAGAGACTGAGAAAGGGGGTTGGTTACAACCTAGGAAGGTATTAGCACCCAGTTTGTCCGCCGTACTCGACGGGATCCACGCTTAAAAGATTTGTGTTTTAGAGGGGTAGTGTCAGTGCAATTTGTGTATAAAGAGAGCTGGAAAAGGATGTACAGGTGTCAGTGTAAAAGGAGTGAAGTGTATAAGTGAAGTGTTAGTGTAAGAACAAGAATGGAATGCTCAAGATTATGAGGCTAAAAGAATGAAGCTTGAAAGAGGGGGAATATACAGAGACTTTTGTTCGATAACTGTTAAGTTATGCCTACGTATTCTCTCGTGCAATGAGGAAGTCAGAACACCGTAGTTCGACCCAAAGAGACTAAAAGATGAATTGACTTGTGAACTGCTTTCTTGTCTATGCTCAAGTGTATGACCTGTCTGGCTCAGGTGCAAACTGTCTTGCATTAGACGGAAGAAGCAAGTTCTCGTTTATGAGTGAATGAGATGAGAAAAGAATCCTGAAGGAGACGATTATTGTTTGTTTTTGTGTTTTCAGTCTTTTATTGCTTTTTGATGTTTGTCATAAGTTAATGAGCTTAAGCCTAAACCAATGGATTAGTAAACTCATCACATCTTCCCTCTGATTAGGGGTAATGAGAATACCTTAAGTGTGAAGTCAGCATCTCACACTTAATCACCATGATGTAGGATTAAGATCATTAACCTACTTGTGATTATTTAGATGTTTTTGTTGTTTTTGTTTAGTGTTAAGTAATGAGACTAAGCCATAATCAGGGATTAAACAGACTCATTACACCATCCTAATAGAAGGATAATAGATGAGAATGTTTAAGCTGAGGAAAGCTCCTCAACTTAATCCATGATTAGGGATTAAACTCATGACAAAACAAAGCCTTTATTAGATGGATTTTAGTTAATGATAAGATGAAGAAGTGGATTTTATGATTTGTAAGACAACTTGAGGAGGACTTGTCCATTAACACTAGGGTTAGTCCTTCTTAACCAATTAAGGAAGAATTAGAACCCTAATGCAAGGCCCAAGTTACAAGCTTGATGTCTTGATGATTATTAAGTGGATTGATTAAAGGAGTTAAACACATTAAGGGTTTAACACTTAGGATTAAAGTTATACACTCCATCCTAATAGAAGGATGCAGGCATAAGCTTAATCACAAAGCCTTAAAACCTTTAGGGTTTAGTCCCTGATTGTGAGGTGAGAAGAGAAGACTCAATGAGACACAAAGGTAAAATCTAAATGGGGAACTAATCAAAACCCTAATTATTGTCATGCATGGTTGTTCCTAAGGTTTGTGAGGTTTTCAAGAGAAATCTTCAGAGGAACCACCAGGAAGCAGATGAAAGGAGCAAAGAGAAGCAAAGTAACTTGCTTCATTTAAGAAGACAGGTCACTTGAGGAAAGAAAGTAAGAAGAAGAAGAAAGAGCAAGCTCAATCTCAAACAAGACAAAATGCAGCAATGATGCATAAGAGAGATGAAAAGAAATTGTGAGAAGTGAAGGCAAATTCACTTCTCAAAGTAACTTACCACCTGAGAAGTTAGTGAAAGGAATGAAGTGCAATGCAAAATGAAATGAAATGGCATGATGCAAACCAAAACCAGAAGCATGTGTGTGATAATAATGATGCTATGAGATGATGCAAACATGAAACAAGGCATAGGGATGATCATATGAACATATGAGTGCAAATGAAGCATGCTTAAAACCATGAACATACATGAAATGTTATGGAATGCACATGACATACAAAATGGAAAATGAAAGATGCAATGATCAAACATGATTCTAATATGTCTTAAGATGTCTAATGAATCAAATGGATGCATAGAATGTCATGGCAAGTCATGGTATGCAAGCAAATGCAAGATGAATGCAAAAGGAAGCCCAAATTAGGGTTTATGATCAATGCACAAAACAAAAACCAAAACCAGAAGCAAACATCAAGGTAAAAAAATTGAAAATGCATTCAAGGGAACCCTAGCCCTACACAAACTCACTGCCCAAAGGAGGGGACCCAATTCTTAACCTAGTGAAAGTTATGAATTTCCTAAGATTTCCAGGGTTTTAGGGTACCTTGTCAAGAAAAATGCCAAACAAATTGAAAATGCAAGATCAATTCATGCCAATTTAATCCTATAAACTACATGTTATGCAAGATGCAATGCAAAAAGAATCAAAGTCCAACTCTTAAAGACTAGGCAGAAATGAATTTTTGAACATTGGATCAAAATAATGCTTTGAAATGAAATTAATTCCATGAAAAATTGTCAAAAGACATCAAGATCAAAAAAGAAATTTGGTTTGAGGGTTGGACAATGTTTCTAAATGATTTTAAAGGTTTCATGAATTTTTTGGTGATTTTTAAATACCTAAAAGTATTTTTAATTAATTAATTCTCATTAATTAATTAAAAATAAACTTTTAAATGATTTAAAAATATTTTTTAATGCAAAAAATAAAAATAAAAATGTTTTTGGTTTCTGAAAAATTAATAAAAGCTTGCATAAAAATTTTCAGAATTTTTATAATTGTTTTACTATTTTAAATTAAATGAAGAAAACAAATGAAATAAAAAGAAATAAAAATGAAATAAAATGAGAAGTAAGCATGATCAATGGCTGAGGTTTAAACTGGGAAACGCGCGCGTTGACTGGCGCCACATCCAAAGGCTGACATTCAAACTTACCTAATTAACCTAATCTGAATTAATTAAAATAAATAAAATGAGATTAGGGCTAATCAAATGATCTGGACCCTTGAACACGCGCGGGAGTTGACTAAGTCAGCCAGATCAACGCACCATATTCAAACTACATTAATTACACAGATTAAACCCTAATCACTTTCAGGTGGCCGGAGAAGACTTCCGGTCGTCTTCTCCGGCAAGACCCCCACCTGAAAGTTGCTAAAATCCTCAAAACTCCATGAAAATGAAAACTAATCACCCAGAAATCATCCCCATTCGAAACTAAATCAAAACCCCTAAACAAAAATCATTTTTCATTCATTAATCATGCGAATCGAAGCCAAACATGTTTAGGTCAGAAAAGTTTCAGAACATGATTAAATGCTTATTTCTCAACCATTTCAAAAAGTAAAAGCATCAGAGTGATCAGCAAAGCATGAGGAACAATTTAGAAACTTAAAAACTCATTTCTGGAAAAAATTTCTTGATATACCTGAGCTTTGAGCTTTCTCAGTTTGCAAATTTCTGACCCTCTCTCTTTGTGCAAACCACTCCTCTTAGGCCCCTGATGAAGTCTTGATGCTTAGAAGAAATTTGTGGTGGCTGGTTTGGAAGATTACAGGAGTTCTGTTCAAGGTGGGGTGGAAATCGTATTTCTGGTTCAGGGAGTTTTAGGCAATGGTGATGGGTGGCTTGTGACCAGGGAAGTGTGCTGAGTTGATTTGTGAAGTTGGTTTGTGTGTTTGCTAGCTGTGCTGAGTGCTTCGAAAGCTTTTGCAAGTTTGAGCAAAAATGATAACTATGGCTTGTGGGCAAGATCAGAGTGTCTTGTGTGATGTGTTAGGCTGGGTTTTGTCCATGTATAAAAAGGGGATAGGTCAGAAAGTTGTTGGTGGCCTATGGTGATTGGTATGGGTCTTTGGCCAAAATGTCAACTTGATGTGTACTTGAGGTATGGGCTATGGTATGACTTGCTTTTTGGCTTGCTTTTGCTCAGCTTGAATCAAGGAATGCTGTGAAAAAGGTTTAGAGGCAATGCAGCAAGTGGTTTGTAACTTGTGATAAGTTTTGCAAGTTGGTTCAAGTTTGGATCCTGATTCCTAATATTGTAGGTTATTTCACCAAGATCCTTCATAGAAAAGAATTTCCCTAACCAAGCTTTTACTTGTTGCGAGGTAGGGATATTGTTTCCAATGAGTAATATGTTATCTACATATAAAACTAGGAAAACGATCATGCTCCCACTAACCTTCTTGTAGACACAAGGCTCATCTTCATTCTTTATGAATCCATATTGTTTTGTAGTTTCATCAAAACTAAGAAGGTTCATCCCAATAGAAGTTTCTTACATCACTGTAGAACTTCTTCTTCCGGTGGTAATTGAGATCGGGAGGTATGATGTCAGTGGCTAGATAATTAACAAAGTATGCATACTGTCGCTCCCGGGATTTTCATCCTAGTACAAACACGAAAGTAGCGCGGAAAAGGTAGAGTCGCCAGCCATGCATTTTTATCCCGAAGGAACGGGAAAGGTAATGCTGCACAAACCTAAGGAAGAAGGAAAGGACAAGGTCCTGCGAACCAAAGATCTAGGTTCGGGAGTCGGTTACGACCTGGGAAGGTATTAGCACCCCAGACCGTCCGCCGTACCCGACGGGATCCACGTTTGTTTGTTTGTTTCAAAGTGTGAGAAATAAAGCTGCTGCTGAATAAAACTGCTACTGGAACTGGAAATGAGGAAGGGAACTGGAAAAGAGAATGGAAAGAAAGAATGGGGAAAATGTAGGGAAAATAAAGAATGTGCTCGAACGGGCCCTACCCCGCTGTCTACGTACCTCATCGGGAAAATAAGGATCAGAGTCGACGTAGTTCGCCTAACTAAGTCGGGAACTATTTGTTTGTGTTTTTTATGGTTGGAACTGCGTATGTATATGCTCAGGTGTTGCAGGCTCGTCTGGTATGAGTGTGTTTACCGTCTTGCATGCGAGACAAGTCGTCGCGAGTTCGCGTTAAGAATGAATGAGATGAGAAAAAGAAGTTCCCGCAGGATAGTCGCTTATTGTTTGCTTTTGTCTTTTATGAGAAATTTTTTGAATTTGTTTGTGAACATCCTCATACTAAGACCTATCCATCGCGGTAAGTACATACACCTCGCCCCGAAACAGGACGCGTATAAGCACTCCGCAACAAAGTCTTGTGTCGTACAAGAAAGTTCGGTTTTTATTAAGTGTTTTATTGCTTTTCTTTTATGAGATGAGAAAGAGAGACTCAAGTTGCAAAAGGCAAAAACTAAGGGACTAAGACTCAATCCTAATTTTTTTTATTTATTTACAAGTGATCCTAATGGTTTGTGTGGTTTCCTAAACCTAATGAAGAAAGGAGCTAGAAACTACTAGAATTCAACTTACTTCCTAAGGAAGTTAAGTTGATTCTAAAACAATGGGGAAGCCTATACAAGTGAAAAAATCAAATAATAAGGCAAAATATTTAAAAATGGAAATAAGAAATAAAATCTAAGACAAATGCATTTAAAGGTATAAAACCAAAAACAAGCTTAAACTTCACTTAAATCTATTTATTAGAAATTCTACGCCTAAGTCCTAAAACTAAGGGAACTATCTAATATTATCATTCTAAAAATCAGCACCTAAACTATGCTAAGTCATTTTAAATCCTAAGATTAAACCTAATTAAAATAGTTCTTAATGGATCCTAATATTCTAAACTAAACTAGGTGAATTTTACATGTAAAACTAACCTAAAGATTAATACACTAAAAATATTAAAAGTCCTGGAAAAATATGAAATTAATCCTATAGGGTCCTAAAATTGATTATTACTTTGTGCTAAAAAAATATCCTAAAAAATCAGAAGTTAACTATGTCTAAAAATCACTTAAATCTACTTAAGGATTAACTATTATTTCTCATGAATTAGGCTACCAAAACAGTGGATAAAATGACCTAAAAATTCTACCAAAATTATTCTAGGTTCTCTTATTAGTCCTCTAAACATGGAAAAAAGAATGGGCTAAAAATCCTACAGGATGTGGAAAAAATAAAATGAACAAAATAAAGTGCAGTTAAAGAAATTCAATGAAATGCTAATTAAGAGAAAAATCGAAATTAAATCCAAAATAGCCAAAATTCAGAAAATAAAAGTGTCAAAGATTTCTAAGATGAATTACTATCCTACTAGATATTTTATGGAATTTTCTGATGAATTTTCCTATTTTTAATTGATTTATTTCTAAGTTATATTAAAACAAAAACTAAATCGAAAAGAAGATATGGAGGGGGGTGAAAAGAGTATTTTTTATAGTTCTTATTCCATATATGGGCTTAGAAGGTGGGTGCAAATAGCAAGAGGGCAATGCCCATCAGCGCTTGGACTGAGGATGTATTGCATGGATCTTAGGTCAAGATCTTTGACTTTCTAAGGGTCGTCCGATTAAGAGTCTTTCTAATGTACTTCCATCAAGTGATCCAAGGCAAACGTACACAACAGCTACAATGGGTGAGGCACACAACATCGTCGCAGAACAGGCCTACCGGACGGTGACACGTGTCACCGCCGGTATGGCTAGGGATCCAAAAGCCACTTCAACCCTATCTCTATGGAATCTTAACAACACCTTATCTTATGGGGATTGTGCGAAATTAAATTCAAATTAATAACTATTATTCCCTTTTAATTTCGAATAATCTTTTCTTAATTAACTTAATTAAAAAGCTAAACCAAGCACAAATACAAAAGCTGAAGAATCAAAACTAAACCTAGGTCATCCTCTTCCTCACATCTATTTCGCCGCCACCAACCTTCATCATCCTCCACCGTCATCTCTTTCTTTTTCCGCCATCACCTCCACCATTTCGTCATCTTCATCGTCACCTCTCCATCTCCTTCTTCTATTCCGCCACTTCCTTAACAACACCTCCGCCTCTCGCTTCTTATAAACCGCGACCACCAATTTCGAATCATTATTCTTCGAATCCACCGTCAACAACTTCAAATCGCTCTTCAAACTAACTATAACAAAAACAACTGAACTCTAACAACACTGAAACCCTAAGTTCTCCTCCGTCTTCCTCACGCCGCCACCAAACTCAACGACACCTCCGCCTCTCGCCGCGACTCTCAAATTCAAAGCCAAGACGCAGCAAGTTGAAGAACGGTTCTAACATCACATTGAATCCAACGCAACAAGAATATCTGAAAACGAGGCGAAGCGCTTCGTACCTTGATTGCCGAAGACAAAGATGCGTACGGTGCTCTGTTGACGAACAAGACAATACTTCTTCATGTAAGAACTCCGAATCTGCTTCTTATAATTCTCCCGCTTCCGTTTGATTTGTGAAGCTTGATGAAGATTAATCACTGAATTGGTATTGATTTCGCAGCAGCGATGATGAAGAGAAGTAGGTACTAAAAGAAGAAGAAGTGGATGAACGCTTGGTGAAGTTAGATGATGAATTCCGAGAGATTGAAGATTGCGGAATGATGACGAAGATTTGAGATGGCGATTCTGCTTGTACACTGAGTTCAATGGAAGCTTGGTGATGCGACGAAGGTTGAAGAAAGGATGAACGATTGAAGAGAGTGATGAGGACTCGAATCTTGAATCTTTGTGAAAAAAAGTGGTTGAAGGAGAGAAGAATTGAGAAGAAGAAGTTGTGGGAGAAGAGATGAATGAAGTGAAGTTGTGTAGGAGAAGAAGTTGTGTCCAGAAAAAACATGGAAGAGGATTGAAGTAGAAGATTGGGGAGAGATTGAAGAGATTGGAGAAATTGTCAAGAAGAATGAAGCAGTTATATGGTTCTGATTTATAGCAATAACTTGAGGATGGTTCTGGAAACTTCCAGGTATTAAATTTCTGTTATGAATCAGTTATGGATTTGTTGAAAGTTAGTTATTTTGGTTTTTCGGTTTTGAATTGGTTAGAAAACAGTTAGAGTTAGTTATGTTGGTTGAGTTTTGTAACTGATAGTTTCGACCGAATTTCCTTCTTGTGTTTTTTGAATGTTCACTTATGTTTTCGGTTTTGTTATTGATTTTTTGTGATGTTATGCAGGTTGTGGAGAGTTTTATTGATGATTGAGAAGGATTCAAGTCTGAGATTGATGAAGTTGTTGTTATGGAAGAAGATTTTTTTTTTGTGATTTGGTTATGATGATTGATGAGGGAGATGAAGATTGATTGAAGTTTCATATTGAAGAGAATGGTTGAGTGATGTTGATTGAAGAGTTTTTTAGTTCGGATTCCTCCCCCCTCTTTTTTTGGTTACTATTTTTCTGCTCAATTATATTGAGGAGCTTTCTCCCAAATGCAGGGTTTTTTTGAGATTGATTTCCCTTTTTTGTTTTGCAGCATACGTTTCGACATGTAGACCTTTATCTTCAAAGCTCTGAAGCAAACCTTTATGATTGGTATCTCCCGCCAGGCTATGGGAATCACAACATCTTCGAGAAGCTTGCTGCGAAATTTTCAAGATTTCTGAGATACGACCATAAGCCAACAGTCCCTTCGAGACAAACTCAGGCTGCAATTAGTCTTATTCTTCCTGGAGAATTGGCCAAACGCGATGTTTCGGAAATGACCAAGTTATTAGTTCTTGAACTACATGATTTGTAAAGTTTTTTTCTCTTTTTTTGTGTGTAAAACTAATATGGTTAGCATGTAAGTAATGATGTAATATACTGGTTGTTTGACCTTTTGAAGTTATTAGTGGTGCTTGTGTACATGACAACTTATTATGAGATAAATGTTCATGTAAGACCTAATGTATTTTGTGAGTATTGGAATATGAAAGAATGGGCCTTAGTTTTGAAGAATGATATGAGATTGGTTATGGATTTGGACTTAAATCTTAATTTGGACAAGAATTTAAAATAAAAATAGGTTTAGTATTTAAAGACATCAAAAGGAAATTTTGAAGTAAAGACTTTGGTGACATGGGTTTTGATATTTCAAATAGGAATTGGAAATGGCTTTGAAATGGTTTAAATAAGGAAGAGATTTGGTTTTTAAAAAAAAGGATATGGTTTGAATTTGAAAATTGGATATTGAATATGGTATTTAAATTGGATCGGTTTGGGTTAACATGAAATAGGTTATGAATATAGGCTTGAAAAGAAATGGTTAGATGATGAGCATGGTTTATGGCACAGAAAAAATACGGGCTTAAGAGTCGGGTGTAAAAAACAGATAAAATATGTGGAATTGTTTATTATGAATAAACTTAAACTGCTCCTTTCCAAATACGTCGATATCATGCACTTTCCCCTTAGCTCAAATCGAACCTTTAAACAAACCACTTTTCAGAACTATGATGCCATAATAAACTCCGCACAATCTCGAATTATTATTCCATAATCAAATGGATCCAAACCAATCTATGATATACTGAATCTTAATTGGTGAAGTGCCCTCAAACCAAATCATGAACAAGAATACCAAATTCTCCTTGAGATGTTCCATGAAAAGAAAATACGACTTGAGATGTTAAGAAGAGTCGATATTCTTATTCAAAAGCAAATCTGTTTGAGCACCTCAATGGCGGATTAGATATATCAGTGAATATTCTCCATCATTTCAATCCCTGATAGATACAAATAAGGTATGAAACCCTAATCATGTATGGCCTTGATCACATGCCTTAGGAAGCAATGAAATGCATGATTATGATGTTACGACCTAATGGAGAAATGCAGATGAATATGAAACGTAAGCCCGTTAAGGTAATAAAGAATGAGGGCAAATTTTGAGGTATTACACATACCAGGGTACGTTACTTATAGCTAAGGATTTTTGAGAGTGCTCATGAGGGTCTGGGATTTCTTCTTCAATAGTTTCTAGTTTGGCTATCAGTCTATCATATGCAAAATCGTCATTTATGGGTACTGAGTCAGGCTTCAGGTATTCTAGCCTAGAAAGATGATCAGCTACTACATTCTCAGTGCCTTTTTTATCACGGATATCTAAATCACATTCTTGTAGTAACAGAATCCATCGAAGTAACCTGGGTTTGGCATGTTTTTTACATAGTAGGTAACGGATGACAGCATGGTCGGTGTAAACTATAATTTTGGATCCTACTAGATAAGATCTAAATTTGTCTATAGCGAAAAATATAGCTAGGATTTCTTTTTCAATTGTTGCGTAGTTGAGTTGGGCAACGTCTAGGGTTCTACTGCATAATATATTACGTGTAACTTTTTATCTTTTCTCTGACCTAGAACGGCTCCAACAACATAGTCACTAACGTCATACATTATCTCAAACGGTTCTGACCAATCAGGGGGTTTCATTATAGGTGCTGAAATCAAGGCTTGCTTTAAGAGATTAAACGCTTGATTATATTTTTCATCAAAGATGAATTCAGCATCTTTCATTAAAAGGCCAATTAAGGGTTTTGTTATTTTGGAGAAGTCCTTGATAAAACGTCGGTAGAATCCGGCATGTCCAAGGAAACTTCTTACTTCCCTGATAGTCTTCGATGGTTTTAGATTCTCTATGACTTCTATTTTAGCTTTGTCTACCTCTATACCTTTTTCGGAGACTATATGTCCTAAACAATCCCTTCGGTAACCATGAAATGACATTTTCCCCAATTTAGCACAAGGTTTACCTCCACACATCTTTCCAGGATTTTCTCAAGGTTGATAAGACAATTTTTGAAATCAAATCCAGAAACCGAGAAATCGTCCATAAATACTTCCATGAATCCATCTAGATAGTCTGCAAAGATAGACACCATGCAACGTTGAAAAGTGGCTGGGGCATTACAGAGTCCAAAAGGCATTTGTCTGTAGGCAAAAGTTCCAACAGGGCATGTAAAGGTAGTTTTTTCTTGATCTTCGGGGTGAATAGGTATTTGAAAAAATCCCGAATATCTATTTAGATAACAAAAGTAAGAGTGTCTGGCTAGGCGCTCCAACATCGGATCTATGAACGACAAAGGGAAATGATCCTTCCTGGTTGCTTTATTTAATTTTCTATAGTCTATCCACATACGCCACCCTCCATATGTTCTTTTTGCTACAAGTTTGCCTTTCTCGTTTTGTACGACTGTGATGTCTGTAAACACCCCAAATTTGCCCTCACCCATTCACACCATGGCTTGTGATCATCCTCATATGCATAAATACAATCATATCATCTCACATTTCATTTTTGATTCACTGGATAGTCTCTAAGGCATCTGCACCTAGGGTTTGTGATCTGAGCAATCCCAATGCTTCTTGAGCCATTCCAAAGGCCACCAATCAACTCAAAGAGGTCCATGTGTGTTCTTGTATCATGTTACATCCTCACAAAGTCCAAATTGCAGAGGAATCACAAGAATTAGGGTTTGAGTGGATGCAGAGCCAGGTTGAACTGCACAGTTGACTGAAAATTAGGGTTTTGGTTTCAGAGGCCATAACTCCAAATTTTTTTGGTCATTCTTGTTTCCATTGATCTCTATATGGTATAGGGAGTATGCATATCAATTTTCATGAAGAAATTCCATGGGGAAGTCATCTGATCAAGAGTTGACTTTTCAGACAAGTCAGTGCAAAATCAGGGCATCTGAGGCCCCCAATGACCCAACCAATGGGTGATCTTCATCATTTTGAGTGTATATGATCTTTATTCGATCATGGAAGGAGATTGAAGTTCATAGAAATCAAGAATTTAGGGTTTTTGCAAATGTTGACTTTTTGGGCATAGTTGACTTTTCAAGAATGCATCATTT
This sequence comes from Lathyrus aphaca, assembly GCA_963966055.1. NCBI lineage: Eukaryota > Viridiplantae > Streptophyta > Magnoliopsida > Fabales > Fabaceae > Lathyrus > Lathyrus aphaca. The sequence goes on from OZ014523.1 coordinate 173,531,892, forward strand.
TATGTCATTTTTCAAGCCATGATTTTGGATCCAAAAATGCTTCAAATGGAAAAACTTTGATCATGAAAGTTGTAGATCTCATCTTTCCCTTTTCAAAAAGTACAAGAACATGACCTAATTCATTTTGGATCAAAAGTTATGGTGCATCAAAGTTGGCAAAAATCACTAAATTTCAAGACATGCACCAAATGAAAATCTTGCAAAGTCTTGAACCAAGGCCAAATGCAGCCTCTATTTCATCTCAAATCAGCATGTGAACATTCTCTAAGTTACAAAAATCAGATTTGAACTAAGTTTGCCCTTGGTTTCATGTTTGGTTATGCAAAGGATCACATGTGAAACATAAGCCAACCAACTTGCAAAACTACTCATTTCACTTCCTACAACTTATGACATTGGAAGCTGACTTTGGCTAGCCTCTCCCTCACCTTTTGCTGCGCCAGCCATGCTTTGTCCTTGCCTAGATTTGGAGCCATGCCCTATCTTACACAAAAGTGGTTTTTGAGCAAAAAGTAATCTACCAATCCATAAAGCACAAGTCACATCAGCCAGCCAATCATAATTGTTTATGATTTCAATTTGCAAGTTGAACATAACACAAGCCAAGGCTGAAACACACACATTCATCACTTTCACAAAAACCTTCCACATTGCAACTTGCTTCGAATCTGCTTAGACAGCCATCAAACACCCAAGCAACCTTCATCAATCATCCCACCACACCCTATAGGCCACCCAGCACCCAAAGCACAAGCCAAAAACAGCCAAGAAATCCCACTGCCATTTCTTACTTCAGTTTGCAAAAACTTTCGAATCTTCCATCCTAGCTCACAAACACACAAACCAATACCACAAATCTTCTCTACACACTGCATAGGCCTCAAACAACCCATCACCATGACCTGAGAGTGCCTGAAACTCCATTGCCATTGTTGAGCAAGCTTGAGCAGAAGCTGTCGAATCTCCCTATCCAGCCAGCATAAATTGTTTTTGAGCATTCAAACATATTTGGGGGATCAAGTAGAGCAGCTTGCATCAAAGGAAGTGGCCAGAAAGTTCCTAAACTGAAAGCTCCAAATCTCAGGTAGCTCGAAATTAATTTTTCCAGAAATGGTTTTTTATGTTACAAACTTGTTCCTCATGATGCACTGATCATTCTGGTACCATTGGTTTTGGAAATGGTTGTGATTTGAACATGTAATTGATCTCTGAAACTTGCGTGCCCTAAAATTTGTTTGCTTCGATTCATGCTTCTGGGGAAAAATAAATGATGTTTATGATGGGGTTTTGATTCAGGGGATCATGGGGTTCATCTTGGTGTGTTTGGTTTTCATTTTTGATGCGTTTTGAGGAGGTTTGAAGATTTTCAGGTGGACAACCCACCGGAGAAGACGACCGGAGGTCTTCTCCGGCCGCCTGAAAATGTTTAGGGCATAATCCCTGTAATTAGTGCAGTTTGAATCTGGAGCGTAGGATCCTTTGACTCTGTTGACTACGCGCGCGTGTGGATGGCCCAGATTCACCATTAAACCCTAATCTTAATTAATTAGGTTAATTAATTCAATTAGTCAGGTTTGAATTATGACCACTGGATTTGGCGCGCGGTCAATGGTCCCTTCCCCAGCTTCAATCTCAGCCTTCCATTCTGTTGACTTCTTCATTTATTCAATTTTAATTCATTTTCTTTTTAAATAACTTGCATAATTTATTTAAAATAGTTAAAAAATCATAAAAATTATGAAACTTTTTCTTTAAGGTTTTATTAATTTTTATGACACAAAAATATTTTTATTTTATTTTTTATCATTAAAAAAAGTATTTTTAAATATTTAAAAGATCATTTTTAATTGATTAATGAGAATTAATTAATTAAAAATACTTTTAGGTATTTAAAAATTACAAAAAAATTCATGAAATGTTCTAAGACATTTAGAAACATTGTCCAACCTTCAAACCAAATTTCTTTTTGATCTTGATGCATTTTAAGAATTTTTCATTGAATTAAATCATTTTTTATGCATTATTTTGATCATATGTTTGAAAATTCATTTCTGCCTATTGGTGAAGGTTGAGACATTGATTCTTCTTGTATTGTTTCCCATTTGACATGTATTTTCAAGGATAAAAAGGCCATGATTTGATCTTGCATTTTCTAATTGATGGGCATTTGTTTTGATAAGAACCCTAAAAAACCCTAATAACTTGCAAAAATCATATCTTGAGATTGGTAAAGAGTTGGGAGCTCCCCTTTGGGCAGTGGTTTGTTATAGGTCTAGGGTTTCTTTGAGTGCCATTTTCCATTTTTTTATCTTAGGGTTTGCTTCTGTTTTTGGTTTGTGCTTGATGTTTGATCCATAAACCCTAATTTGGGCTTTCTCTTGCATCCTTCTTGCATTCTTTTGCATAAGTTGGCTTGCCATTGCACTTTGTGCATTCTTATGATTCATTTGACATCTTAAGACATGTATGAAGCATCATTGATCATTGCATTACATCTTAGCTATGCCATTTGCCTTGTATGCTTCATAACATTTCATGCTTGTTCATGCTCCTTAACTTGCATCATTTGCATTCATAACCTTGTATGAACATCCCCTTTGCCTTGCCTCATGTTTGCAGCATCTCATAACATCATAATCATCATCAACATGCTTCTGGTTTTGCTTAGCATCATATCATTTCATCTCATCTTGCATTGCATTGCATTTTCTTTCTAACCTTGCAGGTGGTAAGTAAACTTGAGAAGTGGATTTGCCTTCACTTCTCATAACTTTTCTTTTCATCTCTCTTGCATTCATTGCTGCATTCTTACATGTGTTTGAGTTTGAGCTTGCTCATTCTTCTCCCTCCCACTTTCTTTCTTCAAGTAACTTGACTTCTTGAATGAAGCAAGTCACTTTGCTTCTCTTGATCCTGTTTATCTGCTTCCTGGTGGCTCCTCTGAAGATTGTTCTTGCAAACCTCACAAACCTCAGGACCAACCAAGTATGACAATGAATTAGGGTTTTGATTAGTCTCCCCTCATAGTTTTTACCTTTGTGTCTCTCTTTGAGTCTTCTCTTCTCATCTCATAATCAGGGACTAAACCCTAAAGGCTTTAAGACTTTGTGATTAAGCTTATGCCTGCATCCTTCTCTTGGGATGGAGTGTATAACTTTAATCCCAAGTCTTGAACCCTTTATGTGTTTAGATCTCTTAATCAATCCATCTAATAATCATCAAGACATCACTTGTAACTTGGGCCTTGCATTAGGGTTCTAATTCTTCCTTAAGTGGTTAAGAAGGACTAACCCTAGTGTTAATGGACAAGTCCCCCTCAAGTTGTCTTACAAATCATAAAAAACACTTCATCATCATACCATTAATCTAAATAAAATCCACTTAATCAAAGGCTTGTTTTGTCATGGGTTTAATCCCTAATCATGGATTAAGTTGAGGAGTCTTCCTCAGCTTAAACATTCTCATCTATTATCCTTCTATTAGGATGGTGTAATGAGTCTGTTTAATCCTTGATTATGGCTTAACCTCATTACTTAACACTAAACAAAAGCACCAAAAACATCTAAATAATCACAAGTAGGTTAATGATCTTAATCCTACATCAAAGGTAATTAAGTGTGAGAATCTGACTTCACACTTAAGGTATTCTCATTACCCATAATCAGAGGGAGGATGTGATGAGTTTACTAAATCCATTGGTTTAGACTTAAGCTCATTAACTTATGACAAACTTTCAAAAGCAATAAAAGACTGAAAACTCAAAAGCAAACAACAATCGTCTCCTCCGGGATTCTTTTCTCGTCACCTTCACTCACAACCGAGAACTTGCTTCTTCCGTCTAATGCAAGACAGTTTGCACCTGAGCCAGACAGGTCATACACTTGAGCATAGACAAGTAAGCAGTTCACAAGTCAATTCACCTTTCAGTCTCTTTGGGTCGAACTACGGTGTTCTGACTTCCTCATTGCACGAGAGGATACGTAGGCATAACTTAACAGTTATCGAACAAAAGTCTCTGTACATTCCCCCTCTTTCCAGCATTATTCTTTGAGCCTCATTATCATGAGCATCTTATTCTTGTTCTTACACTGACACTTTCATACTTCATATCACCTATACACTTTACACTGACACCTGTACATATTCTTTTCCAGCTATTTTATACACAGATTGCACTGACACTACCCCTTTAAAACACAAATCTTTCAAGCGTGGATCCCGTCGAGTACGGCGGACAATCTGGGTGCTAATACCTTCCCAGGTTGTAACCAACCCCCTTTCTCAGTCTCTCTGGTTCGCAAACCGTCTTATCCGTGTCTTTCCAGGTCTATGCAGCATTACCTTTCCTCCGGGATAAAAATGCCTAGCTGGCGACTCTATTCATCTCCAGTGAGTTCACGACCGTGTGTTCTCATTGTCCCTCTCGCCGACCGTTCGCGCTTGTACCGGGATGCAAATCTTTGGGAGCGACAGCTTGGCGACTCTGCTGGGGATGCTTAGATTGCAACCAGGGCTTCTGGTTCCTTTTGTGGGTTCCTCCTAGCGCTTGATTGATTTGTGTTTACTGGGGTGTTATGTGCTTGTTTGTGCTTGTATTTATTTTTGTTTATTGCTTTATGTACAGTTGATTTATTGCTTTCTTTATAGCTTTATATTTTTCATACTGTCATACTGTGCTGGCTGGATCTGGTTTTTCTTTGGTGGGTGGGTGATTCATTGAGAGTTAAGGTCCTATACCTGGGACCTGAGTGACACCTAGGCTAGAGTGAATCATATTCTTTCCCATTCCATTTCGGTCTGGTGCGGGAATATGAAACACGGTTCAGATATGGGTTTCTTCTTGAGAACTCTGTGTTGCAGATTTCCTGCAATGCTAGGGCTATCTGGGAAGCCTGCTAAGTCTGGATGACCTTTTAGTATTGACCTTCAGAAACTGAGGTGAATTAGAGGAGGAACTTTTATGGTTATTGTAAACACTGTACCTCCGGGTTAGAAGTGTTTACACTTCTCATAACTGATCCAAGTCTGAGGATCCTTGTTCTAGAACACCACCTGTGAGGGGGTTGGGCTGTTTACAGGTTTGCAGGTACCTTGACCTCAGAATACCCTGTTACTTTGACTTTGTTAAGAATGCTCCATGTTGGATAGTTCTTGTGATTCTAGACCCTGGACATGTGGCTCTTTATTTGAGTCCCCTACCCTGGTTACTGGATTTATAGACCTCCATCTGGAATTCTTGAACACACATGGATCTATACCAAGGCAGTTGATCAGATCCAGCTCAGTCACAAACCCTTGCATTTCATTTGCATACATACTCATCGCATCATATTAACATTTGCTTATTTGTGTTTCAGGGTATCCACCTTCATCTGGTTTTGGTTTTGACCCCATCTGCAGTTTTGACCTATCTCCACCAGCACTTGCTTCAGTTTGTCAGCCATACTTCAGTTACTTGCACTAGCCAGCCAGTGGCCCACTCCTCAGCATCTTCATCAGCACTTATCCTACTCAGTCCTCAGCATCATGGCTCCAAAGAAAAGCAACATCACTTATCATTTCTTCCAACCAGACTTGTCAGACATCAGGAGGATCCAAACCCTGATCACTCCAGATCACATACCCTTGTTCAGGGAGAGTTATGGAGATATACTGGACATGGTTATGGATCTGGACCCTTCACAGAGGAGCCTCATCCACACCTGCATTCAGTTCTATGACCCCCCATTGAGATGTTTCACCTTTCAAGACTTTCAGTTGGGGCCCCTATTAGAAGAATACTCATCTTTGGTTGGTTTGCCTGTCAAGAGGGAAATCCCTTTCAACCCTGAAATGGTCTTTCCCAGCAATGGAGAGATAGCAAAGGCTTTGTATCTGGAGCCTGTTTTGATTGAACAGCATATGACCTCTAAAGCTGGAATCCCTGGATTTCATCTGGACTTCCTGATTTCTCAAGCTAGTTTGAAGGCCTCCTTGGGGGAGTGGAAAGCTGTTTGTGCTCTGTTGGCCTTAAGTGTATACGGAATTGTGTTGTTTGCAGATGAGCCTCGATTCATTAGCAAGAATGCAATCCATTTGTTCATCCTGAAGAACCCAGTGCCAACTTTACTGGGTGATCTCTATTACTCAGTACATCAGAGAAATGAGAAGCAGAGGGGGAGATTAGTGAGGATTTGTGCTCCATTATTCCATGCTTGGCTTCTCAGGCATCTACCCAGGACAGATGCATTTCTAAATCCTCATCAGCAAAGCAACTGGGCTAAGAGACTCACTGTCCTAACTTCAGCAGACATCAGATGGTGTACTCAAAGCACCAAGGGCAGAGATATAATCACAAGCTGTGGGCACTTTCCCAATGTGCCTTTGATAGGAGTTAAGGGAAGTATCAACTACAACCCTCTGCTGTTCAGGAGACAATTGGGCTATGCACTGGTCCACACTCCTAGGGTACAGGATTTGGTTGAGACCCTCTACTGTGAGAACAAGGTTAGTCTGGCAACTGTTAGGCAGGCTGCTTGGGCCTGGGATCATGTTCAAACCAAGGGAATCACCATTCTGGGGAAGTGCAATAATGTGGCATCAGTCCAATATTATGAGTGGTCCCATGCTAGGGCCCAATTCTCTGGAATGCCCTTTACCATAGAAGACATGCCTGAGTCATCTTCAGCACCACCCCCTGCCACTATCAGTTTGGAAGAGTTTGAGGGCTTGAAGGAAAGAAATGAGAAGTTAACTCAAGCCTTGCAGAAGACCCTCCGGGAGAGGAGTGAAGGTGTGAGGGAGATTGAGAGATTGGAGAAGTTGAGGGTGGAACACTTGACCAAGATTGAGAATTCTGGAGATTATATCAACAAATCCAAAGCTGGTGAACAGATTCTGAAGAATGCTTGTAAAGAAGCCCAGTTCCAGAGAGCAAGAACAGACTTGTACCTGAAGGAGAGTCAGGCCAGGTGGGTCCGGATCACTGAGGCCCGTACTCTAGAAGACAAGAGAGTTCAGGACAAGATGGAGCAGATGGAAAAAGCCCTGGCAGCAGCCCAGGAGGAAATATCAGAGCTGAAAATCAGAGCTGGAGTGAAGAGGTCTAAGGACCGAAGTCAGAACAGGAAGTTGACTGCAGCAGTTGCAACAAGAAACCTTCTCATCAGAAATCTCACGGAGTATCCGGCTGATCCTGTGACCGAAGCACTTCTCAAGGAAGTTCGTGAGGATGAGTTTGGCCTTGGAGTTTGATCATTTGCTTGTTGTTGTTCCTTTTCCATGTACTTTTGCTTTTTGTGATGTATTTTGGCCCCTTTGAGGGTCTGTGTTGTAAAATGAACAAGTCGTATTATTTCACCTTTGTAATATATTTGTGTTGGTTTCCATCCAAGTTCACTTCAAAAGCACCTTCAACAGCATCATCTTCAAGGGTCTGGAAGGGTCAAAACTGAATGCCAAACCGGATACCTTGAGAGCAAATAAGCATAACTGCATTGCATGCTAACCCCTTTTGTTTGTTTTGTAGGTTTTTGTTTTGTTGTTGCTAACCTCTGTTGTGATACTCAGGAATTATTGCTCGCCGCCGGGTATTTCCTCTCAACAGGCCTCACAGGTACCCAACTAGAAACAACCTTCCGGGAATCCAGATGGATCAGATGCAGCAAGACCTTACGGAGGTCAGAAACCAGATGGCCAACGAAAGGTTGGAGATGAGAACTCAGATAACACAATTCATGGAAGTGATGAACAATTTAGCTCAAAGCCAGGAGAGGCTCAGAGTTTTGGTAGAAGGAAGGAATCAAGAGGAGCCCCATGTGGGAACTGCTGGCACAAGTAACAACGAGAGGGTCCAACCTCATGTCAATCCCCCAGTTTTTGGACCCCATCTCCATCCAGAGGCCAACATCCCAGTCAACATTCAAGGGACAGCCACAGCAGCCAGAGTACTTCAAGAAGATCCTCAGGAGGACCAGTATACAGTAATGGGTGCCGGAGAGGAAACTTATGATAGACGATTGGAAGAAATAGCTGAGAAGTTGAGGTCCTTAGAATCTCAAAATTCTTTGGGCTTCGACGTCATGGACATGGGTTTGGTAGAAGGGGTCAGGATCCCTCACAAGTTCAAGCCTCCATGTTTCGAAAAGTATAATGGGACTTCATGCCCCCGGACTCATCTACAGTCATTTCTGGGAAGGCTGAAGGCCTATACAATGGATGAGAAATTGTGGATGTTCTATTTTGAAGATAGCTTGACTGGAGCTTCTAGGGAATGGTATTCCCATCTGACAAGAGCAACTATAAGATGCTGGAAGGACCTGGCAGAAGCCTTCATCAGACAGTATCAGTATAATCTAGATATGGCACCCAACAGGACCCTCCTAATGGGAATGTCACAGTCTTCGAGGGAGAGTTTCCGAGAGTATGCCCAAAGGTGGAGGCAACTGGCTGCTGCTGTTCAACCACCAATGTCTGAGAGAGAAATGGCAGACATGTTTATGAACACTCTCCAGGGAACGTATATTGACAGGTTGACTGCTTTCTCTTCCACCAGCTTCGCAGATGTTGTCATAGCTGGGGAGAGAATTGAAAGCCTGTTAAAAATGGGAAAGATCTCAGACAACGGTGCAAGCTCGTCCAGTGGTACAAGAAAGCCTTTTGCAGGCCCGAGAAGATCTGGCGAGACCAATGCCATCCACACCAACAGGGGCAGGCCCCAATATGTTCACAGGTCAATAGCAGCAGTCACTATCCCTGCTCCAGCACATCCTCAGCCGGTCTATCAACCGCCGCAACAAAACTTCCAACAACAACCTCAGTATCATCAGAATCAATATCCTCCAAGAAACAACTACAGCAACAACAATAGCAACAACAATCAACAGAGGCCATTTCAACAGAGGCCCTCCCAAGCTAACCGAGTGATCGACCCGATCCCAATGCCGTACGCTGCTTTGCTGCCACAGCTTCTGAAACTCAACCTAGTTGAGCTAAGAACGTTGGCACCTCCGGACCCCAACAGCCTACCAAGAAACTATGACTCCAACGCTAGGTGTGCTTTTCATTCAAACGCACCTGGTCACAGTACAGAAAAATGCAGGGCTCTGCATATGAAGGTACAAGACTTGGTAGACTCCAAGGCTCTGAATTTTGCACCTCCTCCCAATGTCAATAAAAACCCTATGCCAAACCATGGTGGTCCCCGAATTAACGCAATTGAAGAAGACACACCGTCTTATTTCATGACCAGTGTGGATCAAATCAGGACACCATTGGTGGAAATCAAAGCTCAACTCCGTGAAAACAACATATTTCCAGGGTGTGAACTAGGGTGCCCCTACTGCAATATTTCGTGGAATGGGTGTGAGGACCTGAGGAACGGCATTGACAGCCTTATTCAGAATGGCCTACTGCAAATCACTACATCATTTCCGGTAAATCCTACAACTTCATCAACAACGGTTTCAGACCCCCCTACAACTGCAGCAACAATTGTTCCCGATAATTCATCAGCAGCATCAACAAGTACTTCATCAGTTCTTCCGAATGATCAGTTTACAACAGTTTCTCCTGCTACAACTTCAGCTTCAGTCCATTTCGACTCTCCATCAGCGACAACAACAGTCCTTCCAACAGAACCACCTACAACACCAGCAATCAATCATGAAGATGTCTCCACTGTTACCATATTCTACGATCCTGAAAATAACTCCGCCTACCATTCAGAAGGTGCTGCTCCCACCAGAGCACCAGTTACAATCTTTTATGATCCACAGACAATAACAGTCCCTTCAGCAGCAGCAATCAGTCCAGTCACTGTCACGGTGCCTGGACCGATACCATACAAAAGCAATAGGGCCATCCCTTGGCACTACGGCTCTGACGTGTACTGTGAAGGGAAAAGAATCACTCTGGAAACAACAACACCTGCACCACAAGTAGATAATGTGGGGGGAGGCGGAGGCTTCACTCGAAGCGGACGCCTCTTCGCCTCACAAGTTCAAAAACCTACCGCCGAAGCAGAAGCTGCTGCCAAGGCGAAAGGAAAAGGCCCGGTGCAGGAAGATCCAGCTGCCCAAGAAGCCCTGAAGACTCCATTCGATCAGGAAGTTGATGAGTTTATGAGGATCATCAAAAAGAGTGATTACAAAATTGTGGATCAACTTCACCAAACGCCATCCAAAATCTCCATCCTGTCACTGCTTATGTGCTCCGAAGCCCATCGGAATGCACTACTGAAAGTACTGCACGCAGCTTACGTGCCCGAGGAGATTACTGTCAACCAATTGGAAACCGTTGTTGGAAATGTTACTGCTAGCAATGGGCTAGGGTTTACCAATTCTGACCTGACAGTGGATGGCCGCAATCACAACAAAGCCTTGCACATAACCATGGAATGCAAAGGAGCTGTCCTTTCTCATGTGCTGGTGGACACAGGTTCTTCCCTGAATGTCTTACCAAAGAAGGCTCTGGTGAAGCTTGAATATGATGGATTGGCATTGAGACCCAGCAACCTGGTAGTAAGAGCCTTTGATGGTTCTAAGAGATCGGTTCTGGGAGAGATTGAGCTGCCTGTGACAATTGGCCCACAGACTTTTAAAACTATCTTTTATGTGATGGACATTCAGCCCGCCTACAGCTGTTTGTTGGGTAGACCCTGGATTCACGCCGCCGGCGCAATAACGTCTACCCTTCACCAAAAGTTAAAATATGAGTGGGAAGGCCAAGTTGTCACAATCTGCGGGGAGGAGGATATATTTGTTAGCCATCTGGCTACTTACAAGTATATTGAAATGGATGGAGAAATCGTTGAAACCATGAGCCAAGGTTTTGAAGCCTTGAATGTAAATGAAGCATCTGCTGTTTCGGGGATCTCCATGTCATCTTATCAACAAGCCCGGAAGGTTGTTGAAGAAGGAACTGCCCAAGGCTGGGGCAAGGTCTTAGCTGTGGAGGAGAAGAAGGACAAATTTGGGTTGGGTTACAGACCAACTCAACATCAAGTGAAGGCTGCTGGAGAGCCTGGTTTTGTCAGTGGGGGAATGCTTATCCCCGATGCTATCAACTGTCTGGAAGACGAGCTGGAAGAGGAGCGCAACCTGGAGAATTGGATTCGTCCGAAGATCCCGGGGAGCAGTGTCTCGAACTGGTCTTCCCAGGGAATTATAAGTGTTACTCGAGCAGAGTAATTATTATTTCCTGTATTTTTTTATAGCATGCATTCAAAGTCTTGCATCTTGCCCAAGATGACAAGACTCATTTTGTAATCAGGGCCATCTGTACTTTTGTGCAAACGAGATTAAAGTAATGAAATATCAGACGATCTTTTTGCAAACAAGTCTTTTTCTTTTATGTTTACTGTTTTTCCATTTTTCTTTTTGTACAAAAAATAAATGGCAGTGTTTTTCAAAATGACAACTTCATTTCACTTTTCTAAATAAGACTAAAATCAGATCACTAAAATGAACCAATTAAACCCTTGCAGAGAGTGCCTTCCTGACAGCACCAACAACAGCACGGCTATGACATCGTATGACTTTGACAATCCGATCAATCAAGCTGAAGAAGGGGTTGAAGAAGAATACGAGCTTCCTGAAGAACTAGCCAGGTTGTTAAGACAAGAGGAAAGGGTCATTACCCCTCACCAGGAGGAGGTTGAAGTGATCAATCTTGGTACAGAGGAAAATGTGAAAGAAGTCAAGATCGGGGCCTGCCTGCAAGACTCAGTGAAGAAGCAACTGATAGATCTACTTCAAGAGTATGTGGATGTGTTTGCTTGGTCGTATCAAGACATGCCAGGGTTGGATACCGATATTGTTGTGCACAAGTTGCCTTTGAGAGAAGAGTGCCCTCCAGTCAAACAAAAGCTGCGCCGTACTCGTCCAGACATGGCTATGAAGATCAAAGAGGAGGTACAAAAGCAATGGGATGCCGGATTCCTTGCTGTGACAAGTTACCCGCCGTGGGTTGCTAACATAGTACCTGTGCCAAAGAAGGACGGTAAAGTAAGAATGTGTGTTGACTACCGGGATCTGAACAGAGCCAGCCCGAAAGATGACTTCCCATTACCTCACATTGACGTATTGGTGGATAACACGGCTCAGTTCTCGGTTTTCTCCTTCATGGATGGATTTTCAGGATATAATCAGATCAAGATGTCACCTGAAGACATGGAGAAGACAACATTCATCACACCTTGGGGCACGTTCTGTTACAAAGTGATGCCATTCGGACTGAAGAATGCTGGTGCCACATATCAACGGGCTATGGTGACATTATTCCACGATATGATCCACAAGGAAATAGAATGCTATGTGGATGATATGATCGCCAAGTCCCTTACAGAGGAAGATCACCTGGTGAATCTGCTCAAATTATTCAAGCGTCTGAGGAAATACCAATTGAAGCTGAACCCCAACAAATGCACATTCGGGGTGCGATCCGGTAAGCTGCTGGGCTTTATTGTAAGCGAGAAGGGGATTGAGGTTGACCCAGATAAAGTCAAAGCTATACAAGAAATGCCTGCACCTAAAACTGAGAAAGAAGTTCGAGGGTTCTTAGGTCGATTGAACTACATCTCACGGTTCATATCTCACCTCACGGCAACCTGTGAACCCTTGTTCAAGCTATTAAGAAAGGAACAGACGGTCAGGTGGAACGAAGATTGCCAGAAGGCTTTTGACAAGATCAAGGAATATCTGCAAGAACCTCCAATCCTTATGCCTCCAGTTGAAGGAAGACCTCTGATTATGTACTTAACAGTATTAGAAGAGTCGATGGGGTGTGTGCTGGGCCAGCATGACGAGTCTGGTCGAAAAGAGTATGCAATATACTACCTAAGCAAAAAGTTTACCGACTGTGAACAACGTTATTCACTGCTCGAGAAAACTTGCTGTGCTTTAGCGTGGGCTGCTCGCCGACTGAGACAGTATATGTTGACCCACACTACCTTATTAATCTCAAAAATGGATCCAGTTAAGTACATTTTCGAGAAGCCAGCTCTTACCGGACGGGTTGCAAGATGGCAGATGATTCTCACAGAATACGACATCCAGTACACATCCCAGAAGGCCATCAAAGGCAGTGTACTATCTGAATATCTGGCTGAGCAACCCATTGATGACTACCAGCCTATGAGATTTGACTTCCCTGATGAAGACATCATGTTCATTAAAGCAAAAGATCACGAAGAGCCTGTTCACACTGAAGGGCCCGACCCGGAAGAAGAATGGACTATGATGTTCGATGGGGCTGTTAATATGAATGGTCGTGGTGTTGGTGCAGTGCTCATTACACCTAAAGGAGTTCACATGCCTTTCTCAGCAAAACTCACCTTTAACTGCACCAACAACGAAGCTGAATACGAAGCTTGTATTATGGGTCTTGAGGAAGCCATTGACCTCAGGATTAAGACATTGACCGTATTCGGAGATTCAGCTTTGGTAGTCAATCAAACCAACGGGAAATGGTACACCCACCAAGATCATCTGATACCTTACAGGGATTATACGAGAAGGTTACTAACTTTCTTTACAACAGTCAAGCTTGAGTATATCCCTCGCGACGAGAATCAGTTTGCAGATGCTCTTGCTACCATTTCATCCATGATCAAAGTTCAAACGGCCAACTTTGTACCTCAGATTTCAGTGTCTAGACTTGATAGACCAGCGTATGTATTTGCAGCAGATGTTGTAAAAGATGATAAGCCTTGGTTCCACGACATTAAGTGCTTCTTGGAGGATCAGACATACCCACCTGGGGCATCTTCCAATGATAAAAAGACTTTGAGAAGGCTTGCTGGCAGTTTCTTCCTGAACACTGATGGGTCTTTATACAAAAGGAACTTTGATATGGTACTCCTCAGATGTGTTGACAAGACGGAAGCAGATTTGTTGATGCATGAAGCGCACGAAGGATCTTTTGGTACCCATGCTGGAGGGCATGCCATGGCTAAGAAATTGCTAAGATCAGGCTATTATTGGATCACAATGGATGCAGACTGTTGTGCCTACGCCAGGAAATGCCATAAATGCCAGATCTACGCAGACAAGGTGCATGTGCCTCCCAATCCTTTGAACATCATGTCTTCACCATGGCCCTTTGCCATGCGGGGCATTGATATGATTGGCAAGATTGAGCCAACTGCTTCAAATGGCCACAGATTCATCTTGGTCGCCATTGACTATTTCACCAAGTGGGTTGAAGCAGCCTCATATGCAAATGTTACAAGACAAGTGGTAGCCAGATTTCTGAAGAGAGATATCATCTGTCGGTATGGAGTGCCCGAGCGAATCATTACCGATAATGGTTCCAACTTGAACAACAAAATGATGGCAGAGCTGTGCCGGGACTTCAAGATCCAACACCACAATTCTTCTCCTTACAGGCCAAAGATGAATGGCGCTGTTGAGGCAGCGAATAAGAATATCAAGAAGATTGTGCAGAAGATGGTAATCACATACAAAGACTGGCACGAAATGCTACCATTTGCCTTGCATGGGTACCGCACGTCAATCAGGACGTCCACTGGGGCAAAACCGTATCAACTTGTATATGGTATGGAAGCAGTCCTACCTGTTGAAGTTGAATTACCCTCTCTACGAGTTTTGATGGATGTTAAACTGAGTGAAGCAGAATGGGTTCGGTCCCGATACGAACAACTGAGTCTGATCGAAGAGAAAAGATTGGCTGCAATCTGTCATGGGCAGTTATATCAGAAGAGAATGAAGAGAGCCTTCGATCAGAAAGTCAGGCACCGAGAGTACCAAGTAGGGGATCTTGTGTTGAAAAGAATCCTCCCTCCTCATACAGACCACAGGGGCAAATGGACTCCAAATTACGAAGGACCATTTGTAGTAAAGAAAGTTTTCTCTGGTGGAGCACTGATGCTCAGCACCATGGATGGTGAAGATTTCCCATCCCCTGTGAATTCAGATGCAGTTAAAAAATACTTCGCATAAAATGACCCGCTGGACATAAAAACAGAATGTAAGTCCAGGCAAAAATAGGGCATCCCGGCGAGTCAAAAACAGAATAAAAGACTCGGGCAAAAGTAAGGGAAATAAATAAAAGATGTACACCCGCTGAGTTGAAAAGCCGCATTGGACAGCTCAGGCAAAAATGGGTATCCCGATGGATTGGAAACCCGAAAGGGCGATCCATGCAAAATAAGGGAATAAGCGAACAACTGCATTCTGAATTCGTCTGTATCACCTACAACTTGGTAAGCTTCCAAAGGATCAAGCTTCAATCAGAATCAACTCTCTCCAGAAAGCAAGACGAAAAGAACATCATTGTCATACGAGTCATAGCAGAAGAGGAAGCTCTTTGAAAGCAGCGTCAACACCGCCAGCACTTTATTTCTCAATTTGTAACAATTTCCTCATTTCAGGAGATTTGTTTTCCTGACTGTATCTTGCCAATTCAGGGCACATGAATTAATAAAATCAGATTTTCGGTCATGTTTCGTTTTTACATTTACGTTTTGCAAAGAGTTGCCTGATATCTCTAAAAATACAATTGCATAAGTACAGATGCCTTTCTCTAAAAATAAAAACACATGTTTACAGGGAATATACTTACTCTCGAAAGTACTTATCTTTTATGACGAAATCCAGTAATGGATACCTCGGGACCTTTTGTACGTTCCATTATCTTTGCAGGATTGCAGGTATCCAGAACGCAACCTGAGGCATGCAGGTTACGTCTCAGCAAGCTGGCTAATCAACAAAAGATATCAGCATCCAAGATGCTCTATCCCCAGCTGAGTTGCTCCCCATTGCTTCCCTCAGCAAGTTTGCCAAGTCAACTAACAGGTTTAACGCTCAGGGTGTTTCCTCCCCAGCTGAGTTGCCTCTTGTTGCTCTCCCCAGCTGAGTTGACTCTCACCATTCCCCGACCGAGTTGCCTTTCTTCCTCAACAGGATGCAGAAATCAAGGAATCGTCTCCCCACAGAGCTTCAAGCCTTTGTTCAGAAGAGCAACGCACGGAGAAGATCACGACGGAGCGAGGAAAGCTTCTGCAAACCCCAGCTGGTTTTCTCATTTATAAGATTATGTCAACCAGTGACATATATCCCCGAGCAGATACATCATTGGATCTACCAGTGATTTCATACCCAGCTGGGATATCCATTTCAAGCAGATCGACCAGGGATTTTCACAGCAACGGGATCCGAATCCCGGATCTGTGCCTCTTTGCATAATCATAGCATTCGCATCATATTCACCCCCCAGAGCGTAGCATTCCGTCTAATACGGAGCATTACGGCAAAAATCAAATACATAGCATAATCATAAGTCATGTTGTGAATTGAACGCTTGTGATTAGTAACCATTTATCAGAATACAGGTTACTTTCCCCAAGGGTCCCCACCAGAGCCCCAGCAAAAGCAGTTGCCTCATATTCACAAACACCGCCATATTCACCTTTTGGCACCCGTCCGTGTCATCTTTCCCCACAGGTCGCCTGAACACCCTGTACAAACAAATCACCCTCATTACAGATACATTCTGGCACCCGTCCGTGTCATAACTCCCAGCAGAAAGCCAAAGACACCCTCTTTGCACTCACATATACATATATACATTTTCTTGACACCCGTCCGTGTCATATCCCCAGCACAGTCGCTTACACCTTTCACCACTCATATACTTGTTCATATTATACTCTTCTCTCTTGACACTCGTCCGTGTCACTCTCCCCAGCAGTTAAAACACTCATCAATACAATACAATACTCACTACTCATGGTACACTTATACAGATACTCGTCCGTATTTTGTATACATCATCACTCATAACCCCACGGATTCGACAGTAGTCCTTGTTCTTTGTTACCCAGTTGGTACTCGTCCGTACCATCATCTCAGAACATTGCGTCTAGTGTTTGTTTCCACATGATACTCGTCCGTATCATAGTCATAAGGATGCTCGCCCGCATCTTTAATCCATACACCGTGTCAAACACCTATGTCTTCTTGAATATAGATACTCGTCCGTGTCTATTGTTCCCCAGAAGAATCCTTTCAGAATCAACACTCGTCCGTGTTCCTTGTTAACCAGTTGATACCCGTCCGTATCATCATCTTTGTACATGTGTCAGTTTGTTTCTGCATGATACTCGTCCGTATCATAGTCTTAAGGATGCTCGTCCGCATCTTTAATCTATACACAATACCAAACACTTATACCTTTTGTTTCTTGGGTGTAAACGCTCGTCCGTGTTTACGTTATCCCCAGTAGATCACCAACAAATTTTCTTTTTATCTAACACTCGTCCTGTGTTATGATGCCTTTGAGAGCAGCCGTACCCTGCTGAGTGGTCGTCCTCCACTTCTTGATGGTCGTCCTCCATCATGCTCGTCCGATGGCCGTCCCCATCGTTGATTTTAGCAGCCGTCCCCTGCTAGGTGGTCGTCCTCCACCTTTTGATGATCGTCCTTCATCATTTTATCCAATGGCCGTCCCCGTTGTTGATTTTGGTTATCTGACACTCGTCCTGTGTTACGACAAACCTCGAGAGCAGCCGTCCCCTGCTGAGTGGTCGTCCTCCACTTCTTGATGGTCGTCCTCCATCTTGCTCGTCCGATGGCCGTCCCCATCGTTGACCTTTTCTATCCGATGGCCGTCCCCATCGTTGATATTTTCGGCAGCCGTACCCTGCCAGGTGGTCGTCCTCCACCTTTGATGGCCGTCCCCATCATTTTTATACCCAACAGAGCAGCCGTCCCCTGCTAGGTGATCGTCCTTCACCTTTGATGGCCGTACCCCATCATCTGTTCATTTCATTCATTCTTTAACCCGATGGCCGTCCCCGTCGTGGTCCCTTTTCCTTTTTAGCCCGATGGCCGTCCCCATCGTTGGTTACTTTACCTTTATGAACTTGACGGCCGTCCCCGTCATGTTTCATTAATCCTCAGAATTTTGCAGCTTTATCTTGATGGCCGTCCCCATCATGATATTTTATTTTCCCCAGCTAGTCGGCCGTCCCCGTCTTAGCTTTACCTTTTATCCCCAGCATGTCGGCCGTCCCCGTCATTGCTTTATACACTTTACCAGCATGTCGGCCGTCCCCGTCATTGCTTTATACATTTTACCAGCATATCGGCCGTCCCCGTCATTGCTCTTTACCCAGCAGTCGTCCTCTGCTCGACGGTCGTCCTCCGTCGCCTGTACTTTACAATATACTTTATTTTGCCTTTACAATCTATATCCCTTTTCTTCTTAATTCTGTGAGTGCAAATTTTGGACTGTCTTTGGTATTCAACCACAAGTTATCTTGTTTGTCTGTTAAGCCGTCGCTTACATCCTGCACAGCTAACTCATGTTTGAATAGGGGCAGCTGTAAACACCCCAAATTTGCCCTCACCCATTCACACCATGGCTTGTGATCATCCTCATATGCATAAATACAATCATATCATCTCACATTTCATTTTTGATTCACTGGATAGTCTCTAAGGCATCTGCACCTAGGGTTTGTGATCTGAGCAATCCCAATGCTTCTTGAGCCATTCCAAAGGCCACCAATCAACTCAAAGAGGTCCATGTGTGTTCTTGTATCATGTTACATCCTCACAAAGTCCAAATTGCAGAGGAATCACAAGAATTAGGGTTTGAGTGGATGCAGAGCCAGGTTGAACTGCACAGTTGACTGAAAATTAGGGTTTTGGTTTCAGAGGCCATAACTCCAAATTTTTTTGGTCATTCTTGTTTCCATTGATCTCTATATGGTATAGGGAGTATGCATATCAATTTTCATGAAGAAATTCCATGGGGAAGTCATCTGATCAAGAGTTGACTTTTCAGACAAGTCAGTGCAAAATCAGGGCATCTGAGGCCCCCAATGACCCAACCAATGGGTGATCTTCATCATTTTGAGTGTATATGATCTTTATTCGATCATGGAAGGAGATTGAAGTTCATAGAAATCAAGAATTTAGGGTTTTTGCAAATGTTGACTTTTTGGGCATAGTTGACTTTTCAAGAATGCATCATTTTATGTCATTTTTCAAGCCATGATTTTGGATCCAAAAATGCTTCAAATGGAAAAACTTTGATCATGAAAGTTGTAGATCTCATCTTTCCCTTTTCAAAAAGTACAAGAACATGACCTAATTCATTTTGGATCAAAAGTTATGGTGCATCAAAGTTGGCAAAAATCACTAAATTTCAAGACATGCACCAAATGAAAATCTTGCAAAGTCTTGAACCAAGGCCAAATGCAGCCTCTATTTCATCTCAAATCAGCATGTGAACATTCTCTAAGTTACAAAAATCAGATTTGAACTAAGTTTGCCCTTGGTTTCATGTTTGGTTATGCAAAGGATCACATGTGAAACATAAGCCAACCAACTTGCAAAACTACTCATTTCACTTCCTACAACTTATGACATTGGAAGCTGACTTTGGCTAGCCTCTCCCTCACCTTTTGCTGCGCCAGCCATGCTTTGTCCTTGCCTAGATTTGGAGCCATGCCCTATCTTACACAAAAGTGGTTTTTGAGCAAAAAGTAATCTACCAATCCATAAAGCACAAGTCACATCAGCCAGCCAATCAGAATTGTTTATGATTTCAATTTGCAAGTTGAACATAACACAAGCCAAGGCTGAAACACACACATTCATCACTTTCACAAAAACCTTCCACATTGCAACTTGCTTCGAATCTGCTTAGACAGCCATCAAACACCCAAGCAACCTTCATCAATCATCCCACCACACCCTATAGGCCACCCAGCACCCAAAGCACAAGCCAAAAACAGCCAAGAAATCCCACTGCCATTTCTTACTTCAGTTTGCAAAAACTTTCGAATCTTCCATCCTAGCTCACAAACACACAAACCAATACCACAAATCTTCTCTACACACTGCATAGGCCTCAAACAACCCATCACCATGACCTGAGAGTGCCTGAAACTCCATTGCCATTGTTGAGCAAGCTTGAGCAGAAGCTGTCGAATCTCCCTATCCAGCCAGCATAAATTGTTTTTGAGCATTCAAACATATTTGGGGGATCAAGTAGAGCAGCTTGCATCAAAGGAAGTGGCCAGAAAGTTCCTAAACTGAAAGCTCCAAATCTCAGGTAGCTCGAAATTAATTTTTCCAGAAATGGTTTTTTATGTTACAAACTTGTTCCTCATGATGCACTGATCATTCTGGTACCATTGGTTTTGGAAATGGTTGTGATTTGAACATGTAATTGATCTCTGAAACTTGCGTGCCCTAAAATTTGTTTGCTTCGATTCATGCTTCTGGGGAAAAATAAATGATGTTTATGATGGGGTTTTGATTCAGGGGATCATGGGGTTCATCTTGGTGTGTTTGGTTTTCATTTTTGATGCGTTTTGAGGAGGTTTGAAGATTTTCAGGTGGACAACCCACCGGAGAAGACGACCGGAGGTCTTCTCCGGCCGCCTGAAAATGTTTAGGGCATAATCCCTGTAATTAGTGCAGTTTGAATCTGGAGCGTAGGATCCTTTGACTCTGTTGACTACGCGCGCGTGTGGATGGCCCAGATTCACCATTAAACCCTAATCTTAATTAATTAGGTTAATTAATTCAATTAGTCAGGTTTGAATTATGACCACTGGATTTGGCGCGCGGTCAATGGTCCCTTCCCCAGCTTCAATCTCAGCCTTCCATTCTGTTGACTTCTTCATTTATTCAATTTTAATTCATTTTCTTTTTAAATAACTTGCATAATTTATTTAAAATAGTTAAAAAATCATAAAAATTATGAAACTTTTTCTTTAAGGTTTTATTAATTTTTATGACACAAAAATATTTTTATTTTATTTTTTATCATTAAAAAAAGTATTTTTAAATATTTAAAAGATCATTTTTAATTGATTAATGAGAATTAATTAATTAAAAATACTTTTAGGTATTTAAAAATTACAAAAAAATTCATGAAATGTTCTAAGACATTTAGAAACATTGTCCAACCTTCAAACCAAATTTCTTTTTGATCTTGATGCATTTTAAGAATTTTTCATTGAATTAAATCATTTTTTATGCATTATTTTGATCATATGTTTGAAAATTCATTTCTGCCTATTGGTGAAGGTTGAGACATTGATTCTTCTTGTATTGTTTCCCATTTGACATGTATTTTCAAGGATAAAAAGGCCATGATTTGATCTTGCATTTTCTAATTGATGGGCATTTGTTTTGATAAGAACCCTAAAAAACCCTAATAACTTGCAAAAATCATATCTTGAGATTGGTAAAGAGTTGGGAGCTCCCCTTTGGGCAGTGGTTTGTTATAGGTCTAGGGTTTCTTTGAGTGCCATTTTCCATTTTTTTATCTTAGGGTTTGCTTCTGTTTTTGGTTTGTGCTTGATGTTTGATCCATAAACCCTAATTTGGGCTTTCTCTTGCATCCTTCTTGCATTCTTTTGCATAAGTTGGCTTGCCATTGCACTTTGTGCATTCTTATGATTCATTTGACATCTTAAGACATGTATGAAGCATCATTGATCATTGCATTACATCTTAGCTATGCCATTTGCCTTGTATGCTTCATAACATTTCATGCTTGTTCATGCTCCTTAACTTGCATCATTTGCATTCATAACCTTGTATGAACATCCCCTTTGCCTTGCCTCATGTTTGCAGCATCTCATAACATCATAATCATCATCAACATGCTTCTGGTTTTGCTTAGCATCATATCATTTCATCTCATCTTGCATTGCATTGCATTTTCTTTCTAACCTTGCAGGTGGTAAGTAAACTTGAGAAGTGGATTTGCCTTCACTTCTCATAACTTTTCTTTTCATCTCTCTTGCATTCATTGCTGCATTCTTACATGTGTTTGAGTTTGAGCTTGCTCATTCTTCTCCCTCCCACTTTCTTTCTTCAAGTAACTTGACTTCTTGAATGAAGCAAGTCACTTTGCTTCTCTTGATCCTGTTTATCTGCTTCCTGGTGGCTCCTCTGAAGATTGTTCTTGCAAACCTCACAAACCTCAGGACCAACCAAGTATGACAATGAATTAGGGTTTTGATTAGTCTCCCCTCATAGTTTTTACCTTTGTGTCTCTCTTTGAGTCTTCTCTTCTCATCTCATAATCAGGGACTAAACCCTAAAGGCTTTAAGACTTTGTGATTAAGCTTATGCCTGCATCCTTCTCTTGGGATGGAGTGTATAACTTTAATCCCAAGTCTTGAACCCTTTATGTGTTTAGATCTCTTAATCAATCCATCTAATAATCATCAAGACATCACTTGTAACTTGGGCCTTGCATTAGGGTTCTAATTCTTCCTTAAGTGGTTAAGAAGGACTAACCCTAGTGTTAATGGACAAGTCCCCCTCAAGTTGTCTTACAAATCATAAAAAACACTTCATCATCATACCATTAATCTAAATAAAATCCACTTAATCAAAGGCTTGTTTTGTCATGGGTTTAATCCCTAATCATGGATTAAGTTGAGGAGTCTTCCTCAGCTTAAACATTCTCATCTATTATCCTTCTATTAGGATGGTGTAATGAGTCTGTTTAATCCTTGATTATGGCTTAACCTCATTACTTAACACTAAACAAAAGCACCAAAAACATCTAAATAATCACAAGTAGGTTAATGATCTTAATCCTACATCAAAGGTAATTAAGTGTGAGAATCTGACTTCACACTTAAGGTATTCTCATTACCCCTAATCAGAGGGAGGATGTGATGAGTTTACTAAATCCATTGGTTTAGACTTAAGCTCATTAACTTATGACAAACTTTCAAAAGCAATAAAAGACTGAAAACTCAAAAGCAAACAACAATCGTCTCCTCCGGGATTCTTTTCTCGTCACCTTCACTCACAACCGAGAACTTGCTTCTTCCGTCTAATGCAAGACAGTTTGCACCTGAGCCAGACAGGTCATACACTTGAGCATAGACAAGTAAGCAGTTCACAAGTCAATTCACCTTTCAGTCTCTTTGGGTCGAACTACGGTGTTCTGACTTCCTCATTGCACGAGAGGATACGTAGGCATAACTTAACAGTTATCGAACAAAAGTCTCTGTACATTCCCCCTCTTTCCAGCATTATTCTTTGAGCCTCATTATCATGAGCATCTTATTCTTGTTCTTACACTGACACTTTCATACTTCATATCACCTATACACTTTACACTGACACCTGTACATATTCTTTTCCAGCTATTTTATACACAGATTGCACTGACACTACCCCTTTAAAACACAAATCTTTCAAGCGTGGATCCCGTCGAGTACGGCGGACAATCTGGGTGCTAATACCTTCCCAGGTTGTAACCAACCCCCTTTCTCAGTCTCTCTGGTTCGCAAACCGTCTTATCCGTGTCTTTCCAGGTCTATGCAGCATTACCTTTCCTCCGGGATAAAAATGCCTAGCTGGCGACTCTATTCATCTCCAGTGAGTTCACGACCGTGTGTTCTCATTGTCCCTCTCGCCGACCGTTCGCGCTTGTACCGGGATGCAAATCTTTGGGAGCGACAATGTCTCCCTTTTTAGGTACTACATGCACAGGGCTCACCCATTTACTGTCCGAGATCTGATATATTATACATGCCTCTAGTAACTTAAGAACTTCGGTATTAACTACATTACTCATCATAGGATTTATTCTTCTCTGGTGTTCTCTGGAGGGTTTTGAATCTTCTTCGAGCAAGATCCGATGCATGCAGACGAATGGGCTTATTCCTTTTAGATCAGAAATCTTATATCCTAAGGCTGAGGGGTACCTTCGCAAAACATCTAACAATTGGCCTGTTTCCTCTTGATTCAAGGTAGCACTGACTATAACTGGGCGATTCATTTCTTCATCAAGAAATTCATATCTCAGGTTCTTAGGCAGTTCCTTAAGTTTTACGGTTGGTTTCATAGGGAAAGGCAAAGGATATGGGGTAAGAGATAAACATTTGTGAAGGTTATCATCAATGTAGGGTTTTTTATAACTATGATCTTCCCAAATAAGAGTCGATGGCAACTTTATTGTTTCAGTTACTTCATCTTGTTCTAATTCCCTAATGCATTCATCAATTATATATATGGCATAATATGCATCTCCTATTACAGGTGCCATAAGAAATTTCGAGAGTACGAATTCTATCTTCTTGTTACCTACCTCAAAGGTTAATTTCCCGTTTTTGACATCTATTATGGCTTCGGCGGTCAATAAGAACGGTCTACCTAGGAGGATTGGTATGTCGTCATCTTCTTTAATGTCCATGACAACAAAGTCAATAGGGATAAACAACTGACCTATCCTAACAGGGACGTCTTCAAGTATGCCTATAGGGTATTTAACGGATCTATCGGCTAATTGAAGTGACATCTTAGTAGGTTGTAATTCTCCCAAGTTTAACCTTTCACAAACTGCTAAAGGCATTAAGCTCACACTAGCTCCTAAGTCTAGAAAGACTTTTTCGATGACATGATTCCCCAAAATATAAGGAATGGAAAAATTTCCAGGATCTTTATCCTGTTTTGCTAACTTATTCTCGAAAATAGAATTACATTCCAAGGGTTTCGGATCTTCGAGTCTACGTTTATTGGTAAGTATGTCTTTGAGAAACTTTACGTAAGAAGGTATTTGAGTGATGGCTTCTATAAAGGGGATTTCTACGTGAAGTTTTTCTATAACCTTAACGAATTTATGATATTGGTTATTGATCTTGGTCTGTTTTAGTCTTTGCGGGTATGATATTAGTGGTTTGTATGGAAGGGTGGTACATAGGTTTTGTTTTTAGGTTTTTCTCCTTTTTCTTGACTTCCCTGTTTTTCAGATTCCTCTGGTTCCTTCTCTTCATTTCTCTTAGAAGTTTCGGGCTCACTCAATCTTGGGTTTAAGGGTTCCTTATAAGCGGTCCCACTTCGTAGAGTAATGGCGTTTGCTTTCCCTTTCGGGTTCTGTTGAGGTTGTCCAGGGAATTGTCCTCTAGGTGTTGTCTGAGGGGCTTAGTTTAAAGCTACCCGAGAGATCTGGGTCTCAAGCATCTTATTGTGAGTGAATATTTGGTCAACCTTGGTCCCTAACTGGGTAATCAGTTCGTTAACATGAATGTTTTGGTTCATGAACTCTTTGTTTTGTTGTGTTTGAGCAGTGATAAAATTTTCCATAATTTTTTCAAGGCTCGGTTTTGGGGGCACAGGTTTCATAGGTTGATTTGATCTCAGGGCTTGGTAACCTTGTTGTCTCAGAGGTGCGGTATTTTGGATAGGGTTATTATTTTTATAGGAGAAGTTTGGGTGATTCCTCCATCCTGGGTTGTAGGTGTTTGAAAATGGGTTCCCTTTGGTGTAGTTCACTTGTTCAGAGCTGGTCTCATTTAACAGATGCATTATGCGGATTGGTGTCCTTGCATCCCACATATCTCACAATTCGACGAAACTGCAGCTACAGTATTCAAGGTTATATACATATGTTAAACTTTAAGGGCCAACGCATCCATTTTAGCTTGCATCATGTCTATAGAGCTTAACTCATGTATTCCTCCTTGGACTTCCTTCTTTTCAACTGTTGCTCTTTCTACTCCCCATGATTGATGGTTTTGGGCCATATCTTCGATAAGGACGCTAGCTTCAGGGTAAGGTTTGTTCATTTGTGCGCCACCTGCGGCAGCGTCGATGGTCATCTTAGTGTTATAGTGAACTCCATTATATAAGGTTTGAATGATTAACCAATTTTCTAAACCATGATGTGGGCATGCTCATAATAGCTCTTTATATCTCTCCCAAGCTTCGAACAACGATTCTCCTTGGTTTTGGGTAAATCTGGTTATTTGGTTTCGAAGAACAACGTTCTTACTCGGGGGAAAATATCTAGCAAGGAATACTCTTCTAAGGGCTTCCCAAGTTGTTATGGAATTGGGTGGAAGGGAATCTAACCATGATAAGGCTTTATCTCTGAGGGAAAAAGGAAACAATCTTAAGCGGATTGCCTCAGGAGGGGCTCCATTGGTTTTAAAGGTGTCTTCTAACTGGAGAAAGTTTTTTAAATGTTGATTTGGGTTCTCGGTAGTAAGACATGTGAATTGTCTCTGTTGTACTAATTGCAGCAGGGATGGTTTAAGTTCAAAATTATTAGCTGGGATGACGGGGTTTACTATACTGGAACTAGGATCCTGGTTTGATGGTTAGGAGAAATCCTTAAGAGGTCTTCGATTTTGATCTTCGGCCATAGCAATCCTAATTCTATGGAAAAATAAACGTGCGCGAGCGTAACGTTCAGGTTCGGCTAGAGGGTCTACTAAGCTTTCGGTACTTCAAGTCTTTCGCATTGACCGGCAGGTAACAACCTTAGTCTAAACGGTATAACTACAGGGTACAAAATTTGACGAAATTGGTCCCCGACAACGGTGCCAAAAACGTGATGTGTGTTTTTCGCAAGTGTACGAACACGTCAGAGTAATATAAAAGATTGTCGAATCCACAGAGACCAAATGTCAATCTATCGTTATCTGTTGTTATGGTGTGTATCTAAGGCAATTGAAAATAATGGTTTTAAAGAGTGCGTAATGATAAAAATAATAAATTTTAATTAATTGATAAAGACAGGTTCGAATGCAATTCACATAATCAAGTGATAATAAAGTACTTGCTAATAGAACTACTTATGGGCAATGCTTTCTAATTTAACGGGAACTGTCACTTTCTCGTATTCAGAACCAAGTTGTACTCCCTAATCAAACCCTCATATTGTCACAAATAAAAAGGCACGTATTGCGTTAGAGTAGTAAACCTATTTTTAAGAAATATATTATCTTAACTAATTTGAAAAGTATTTTGACTTGGATTTCTTAGCAAAAAGAGGTTCTCACGAACCAGACTCTAAACTTCTTAACGCGTCCGAAAATAGTTTTAAAATCTCTTTTCTATTTAATCTAAAAACTCCTAATGAACTAAACAAAGCGCTTTTGAATGTTTTTAAAATAATTAAAAACAATTAAGTTTAAATAGGCGTTGGACGGCTTTCGATCTTACCCAATGGAACTTTAAAGAACATGAAAACTTATATTGAAAGTCAAAATAACCCTTAAGCGTTTTACAAACAATTGTACAGATTATCGGTTCAATTATGATCCTTACATTCTAACCTTTATAAAATTAGCTAAACATGGTAAAGTAAAAGTTCATTTAAATATATTTCATAAAAGATATTTAGTGCGAGTGCGGAAAGTAAATTAAGTAAAGTGCGAGTGCGGGAAAGTAAATAAAAGTAAGGCAGTGCTGAAATAAAGATAAGTAGTGCGAGTGCAAGAAATAAATGAAAGTAGTGCGACTGCGGGAAATAAAGATAAGTAGTGCGAGTGTGGAAATTAAATAAAGTAGTGCGAGTGCGGAAATTAAATAAAGTAAAGCAGTGCGGAAATTAAATAAAGTAAAGCAGTGCGGAAAGTAAAATACAAACTGGAATTAAAATGGCGGCAGGATTAACTTCCTTCCAAAGTGCTCCAAGACTCGATCACACAGACGTATACAGACTCGATCACTCAATTGTAGCAACACTTTGATGTGAAGTGGTTACTACTTTTACAACTGATATATGCCTAAGAATTCTAAGTGTGGATGATGAAAAACAAAAAACTAAAGTCCTATTTATAGGCAAGATGATAGTATGAAAATACATGGATACCCCTGCATTTGAAAAATGGAGGGAACTTCATTTTGCCTTGTGGCGCCTGCCACACCCTCATGGCGCCCGCCATGAGTGCAAAATGAAGGGAGGTAGTGGAGATCATAGGGAACGTGGCAGTTGAGGGGAGGTGGAGACGTGTCCACGTCACAGCTGACCCCATGGCGCCAGCCACAGTGGGTGCCACAAGTGCAAAATGCTGAATTACTTGATTTTTGCTCTTTTCATCTCCTTTTCCGTTCCTTTTCTCGCTCGAGGCTCCGATTAAAATAAAAACCTGAAAACAAAGAAAAACATAGTAATAACATAACAAAATAACAATAAAAAACTTAGAATGCATGTAAAATCGGAGTCATAAACACGATGAAATTCAGTATTATCAAAGACACAACAATATCATCATATCAACATGTTAAACCAACAATTGCATCAGCATTCATGAATAATTCTTCGTAAATCCTCAACATACCCTTCTACATGTCACCTATACATCATTAAAGATAATGAACATTCCTCACATAGTTTTCCTCGTCAAACATCATTAATTAGCTTCTAAAACATCAAGGAACACATTTCAACAAGTATAATACATCATAGCATCATTACATCATGTCTACGTATTATTCCCTAATTTTCTGCAATTAAAACAACATTTTTCAACTTCCAGGTCGCACTAAGAGCCCTAGCATCCGCACTAAGCACGCTGATCTCGGCTTCAAAGAGACAAAAATTTGCCAGAGCGGGCTCGACCGCGCTGAGCGGGTTCTGTGATTCAGGCAGAAAAACCCTGCGGTAACAGCATCACACTTGCCACAAAATCTACCCAAAAACTCATCCAATTTGCATATTTAACCACATAATTCATCATCAAATCATATATATAATATACATACAACATTATCAACAAACATCAACCATCAATTCACAAAAACTAATCAAAATCCTAGGTTTCTACCCAAAAACCCCAAATACCCAAATACCTCAACCATACATTGAAAACATTGAAAAGCGATACTCCCCATACCTTAGATTATCGCTTCCTAATCTCCTTCCCTCGAAATCACCGAAGATTCTCTAGCCTTAGCTCTCTTCTCCTTGTTCTTCATACCTTTTCTCATTTTCTCCAAAAATGTTACGATACCTCAAATTCTTCTCACTACTCATTATAACAAATACCCCTAATACTCATTCTCCATAATACCCTCAACTTAACTTCCACAATTACCAACATGCCATCAAGAACTCTAATTACTTTATTTAAATAAATCTTAATAATTTGGAATAATCTAATATAATTACCCTTACTATTAATATTTATTAAATAATTTCTAATAATCTCATCAACCAACATAACAACATCAACAAATCACCAAATAATTGATAACAACAAAACTTATGTGAACTTGATTATATTTTCTTATGTAAAATAAAATTCTAATTAATTCTTTTTTTAAAGATTTGTTTAGATAATAAAAAAAAGACTTAAATAGTTTTTTGGTCCTTATAAGTTAGAGTTTTTTATTTTAATCCGTATTTTTTTTGTCTAAGTCCTTATATATCCTTTTTGCGCTCGTTTTAGTCTCCAAAGCCAAAATCCGCAGATTTTCTGCGGATTTTGGTTTTAGAGACTAAAATCAATACAAAAGTGAAATATAGAAACTCAGATAAAATAAATAAATTACAAGAATCAAAATCAAAAACTCGCTAACTTACAAGGACCAAAAGACTATTTAAGCCTAAGAAAATAACATGTTTTGGATTTTTAGAACTATTAAGAAAAATAAATATATTTTTGGGTTTTTAGACATTAAAGAAATAAAAATAAATAAAAGGTAAATTTAATTTTAAAACTAAATTCCTTATAAAAAGAAAAAATGGGTTATGGGTCTGTATATGAAATTAGGGTGTGAATAGTCTGTTTGAAACAAACAAAGCTAAGTCCAGTCCATTTTTCTTAAAAATGAAAAATAAAAAATAACAAGCTAAATGAAAAAGAAAAAGTCAGTTGGAGAAAAAATAAGGTTACTTTTAGTGTAAAATGCATTGAAAACAACAAATAATTATACTAATTTACAATTAATTAAATGAATAAAAATTAAATGATGATATATAATTGGTTGAAGGTACACTACCCATCATTTTGTGATGGGTAGAGAAGTTCTCACCAAAAATAAATGGGAAAGAAAGTACCCACTATTGACTCTCTCTTTCTATTTCAGATCTTCACCTCCGTCTCTCCCGTAAACCTCACTCACTCGCGACTCTGTTCGTCTGCGTCTCCTATCGCTCCGTCTCCTATTGCTCCGTCTTCATAGCTCACTCAAGGTTTGACTTCCGTCAATGGCCTGTTCTTCCTTTGTTTCAATGGCTCGTTTATCTTCTCAGTTTTCTGCGTCTCGTGCTCTTGCGTGTTTCTGTTCTCGTAAGCGATTGGTAGAGGCAGTCTCTATTCTCGCTGCGTCTGACTCATTACGACTATTGCAATTCGTGCGACTATTTTCTTTGTTGTTTCTCTTCGCGAATTTGTGTGTGTTACTGAGGTGATAATACAATGGCAATGGCAGAAGGAATTTGTGGTGGTGTGTCGGTGTGGAGTTGGATGCAGTGCTTGTGTGCCTTGTCAAGTAATTGTTGTGGATTGTATTGATTGTTTGGTGTATTAGAAATATGACAGGTCAAGTGCAAAAATGGAGGAGTATGGTATGTGGTATTAACGCAAGCAATGAAGTAGTTTTGTAGTGTTGTTGGGGTGCTGCACCTTTTTATGGAGGGAGATGGTGGCTGAGTATATACGTTGTCGACGGTGGTTTGCATGGATTTAGATGGTGAAGTATGGATCAATGTTTATTATGTGTATTAGAGTCTAAGTGATGAAGAATATTGTTGGTTTAGAAAGTTTTATAATGGATATATATATATATATATATATATATATATATATATATATATATATATGGTTTTTTGCTTTGAATTTTGAGTGATTTATGGTGTTGTAAAGTATGGTTGTGTGGTGGTTTCAATGGTGCTGGAAATGTATGGAAAGTATGGAAATGCTATTTTGCATGATAAACAAGAAAAGTAAACATGAAGGTGTGGGAGAGAAAATGTTTATGATAATGGTGGTGGAGAATATAGTTTAGTTGTTGTTCTTAGTATGTGACAGTGGGATCCTTTTCTTCCGAAAGAGTTTTAGTGGTTTTAAGTGTGATGGAGTCATTATCTCATCTATATTTCGAGTGTCAAATTTTTGCGGTGTTTGGAGCTGTATATGCAACTGGCTAGGAGTGACAGTAGTATTTCATAATGAAGGGTGGTAACACATGTCGTAATTCGAGAATTTGATCGGAGGAGGAAAAGAGGTGGCTCTAAAGCTTCGAGTATTGTGGTGTGCTTGTGTGTGGAGCAAATGGAAGGCTAGGAATGGAAAAATATTTCTCGACAAGGAAGTTCAGATATCAAAGGTGATCGAGGAAGCTATAATTCTATCTTTGAGATGGCTGAATTTAAAATCAAAGAAGATATCGGAAGATTTTGCAAGTTGGTGGTTAAATCCCAAGGCGTATTTGTGTGCATCTGAGTAAGTAGTCGTTGGGGTCTGTAGGGAAATCAAGGAAGCTCAATGTCAACAACAATTTTTGGTTTTTCTTCTCAGTTGCGGTGTTTGTGGGTGGTTGTCGGTGTAGTTGTTCGTAAGGAGTGGCTGCCATTAGAGTCTCAGGTCTGGCAGCCGCATGTCCAGTTCCTAATTGCAGCCTAGTAGCTGCGAGCTTGCCAAGCTGGTGGTTGCGGGACTATTTATGTGAATTTAGCATAAGTTTTTCTTGGTTGGTTTCATTGTTTTGTAGTTTTGGAGACCTCGCCAATCATGCATTGGTCCAGTTAGAGCTGTTTTTGGTGGTGGTTTCTATTTATTTGTTTTTAAGTGGTTTCATTTGGGACTGTTTTGGTAGATTTTATTTAATTTTTAATGTAAGTCTTCTCTAAAATTTGAGTTTATGCTTCTGTAATATGGTGTGGCTTGTTGTTATTGACAGAATGTTTGTATTTTTGTTGTTATCACTTCTTGTGTTGTAATAATATTGGTTGTTTCCAACAAAAAAAGTGTGATGGTGAACGAATCTGGAGAGAGGTAACAGAGGTATCTTTTATGAAGAAAAAAAGATGAAGAATTATTTTTGTAACGCCCCGATTCGATTTTCCCAAATTTTGTTGGAGTATTTTGTTTTAATTGAGTAATTATTATTTTGTTTATGAAATTATCATGATGATATTTGATGTTGAGGAATTATCATGATGTATGATATGTTGATGTACTAATGTGATATATTGGTGTAATATGTGATTTTACCGTTTTATGAATTTCTGGGTAAAATTGGATGAAAGGGTATTTTAGACTTTTGTTAATTAGTGATAAGTTAGAATTAGTAGAATGAGTATTTTTGTGAGAAAATTGATATTCGGTTGGAGATAGTAGAAAATAGAAATAGAAGAAAGAAAATATAAGAGAGTGAGAAAGAGTGAAATAGAAATAGAAGTTATAAGTTGGTAAGAAGAGAAAGAAAAGATAGAAAGAAAAAGAGAAGAAAGAAAAAGGGAGAAGAGAAAAAGAAGAGAAAAGAGGGAAAGTTGGAAAAGCTTCAAGATTGCTCCAAGAAATCGAAATAATCGGGTAAGGGTGATAAGCATTGTTATCTTAATATTGTGTATGATTATGTATGTGTTTGATTGGTTGAGTTTTGGTTTTGATGGAAGTTAGAGAAGATGAATAGTTAGGGTTTGAGAGAAAATGTGAGAAATTGGTTGATTAATCGGTTGGAAATCATTATAGCCGAAGTATGATAGCTAGAATATGTTATTGATCATGTTTGTATGAGTTTAGAGGAGTTTTGGAGTGGTTAAGGTTGACTGTTACGCTGCTGAGAATTCTGGAAATCGCAGTGGTCGCTCAGCGAGCTATCCCTCGCTCAGCGAAAATTCCAGGGCGATTCTTGCTCAGCGAGCGAGAGGGCACTCAACGAGCTTGTAAGTTTTTGAGGGGTTATATGTTTTAATCCGTAGCTTGAGTTTCGGGTATCCGTTTTTAGTGATCCTTATATCGATTCGAAGCTAAAAGCATGTAGAATCCAATGATGCTAAGAAGAGTAATTTTTAGCCAACTTTTACCCGACTTTTCTGATAAATCGTAATTATATTAATTATGGAATTGTGGGTTTGATTATTGTGTTGTGGCCGTTTGGCAAGTAGATACATTGCTTGAATTAAATGCGAATGTATGCTAATTGTATGAGATGAATGCATAACTATATTTTGAATATGTATGCATTTTCAAGAATGTTGTGTGGCATTTTGCATGTAAGTATAATGTATGCATTCTTGTGCTGTGGGATTCTTTGTGAATCCGTTGTAGCATTGTGTGCTCATGTGGAGTGTGAGCGATGACTACAACAAGATCGTGTGCCCATGTGGGGTGTGAGCGATCGGATTGTGTGCCCATGTGGGGTGTGAGCAATCCAGAAACATCGTGTGCCCGTGTGGGGTGTGAGCGATGGGTGATTTATTCACATTGATCGTGTGCCCATGTGGGGTGTGAGCGATCGGATTGTGTGCCCATGTGGGGTGTGAGCAATCCAGAAACATCGTGTGCCCGTGTGGGGTGTGAGCGATGGGTGATTTATTCACATTGATTGTGTGCCCGTGTGGGGTGTGAGCAATTAGATTGTGTGCCCGTGTGGGGTGTGAGCAATCCATAAACATTGTGTGCCCATGTGGGGTGTGAGCAATGGGGAACATCGTGTACCCGACGGGGAGTTACTTTAGGTAACAAGTGATGATTCCATTTGGTTCCCGAGAGAACCTGCTGAAATGTTGAGTCAATACCGCATTTGCATCTGCATAGAGTCGTGTGTCGGTCTCTATGAGTTGCATTTTTATCATTTTAATTATGATATGCAGAAATAAATATGAATGAGAAAATGTTTATTTGGAGTATTATGGTGATGACAGTATGTGTGATGAAACATACTTGTTTGTATATATGCATGTTTGATATATGTATATGTATGTGATTTATACATTTGTAATGTATATGTGTGATTAAGCATGGCTAGAAGTATGTTTATGCAGAATGAATAAAATTGAGGAATAAACATAAATAATATGAGTTTATGTGAATTAGTGAATTGATGCATGATGAACATGCTTGAATTGGGTATTTACACGTTGCGATGTGTTTTGGTGATGAGGAATGAAATGTGTGGTGTGTCATACCCCAAATTTGTCCTACCCGCACTTTTTTTTTTGTTTAATCAATATTTCAAAAATCCTAAAAATATATGCCATTTTATTTTTCGGTGTAATATTCGGAAAAAAAAAGTAAAAAAAAATGCGTTTATTTCTCTTTAAATTTAAAAATTCATATTTTAAAAAAAAATTATCATAAGCATTTTATTTTATTTTTCATTATTCGGTCATTGTTCAAAAGTTATAAAAAAAACTATTCCTTACTTTTATTATTTTTATTACTATTATTGATTCTATTATTATTTATTAGTGTTTTCATTTTATTTTTTTATATTAAAATCTATCATTATTTTTAGAACCATTTTTATTATTACTAAACCATTTCTCTAAACCCATTAGTCTTTCTTTTTAGGCCCATTATTAAAAA
This sequence comes from Lathyrus aphaca, assembly GCA_963966055.1. NCBI lineage: Eukaryota > Viridiplantae > Streptophyta > Magnoliopsida > Fabales > Fabaceae > Lathyrus > Lathyrus aphaca. The sequence goes on from OZ014523.1 coordinate 173,566,150, forward strand.
TATGCTAAAAAAATATATTTCTAATATTCATTATATGCATTATTTAAATTTAGTTTTTATTTATTTATTATTATTACTTTTGTTGTTATTAGTTGTAGATGTTTAGAATTGGCAGAATTTTTGACCAACAAGAAATGTTGAATTCAGTTCAGGATGTCCTATCAGATGTTGGGACATTATCAAACAGAGTTTAAGTAAATGAGCTTAATTCAGGATGTCACACCAGATGTTGGGACATTGTGTTAATGATTTAAGTTCAGTTTTTCAGGATGTCCCAACAGATGTTGTGACATCTCAAACCTGCTACCAGAAGTAATTAATGACTAACAGAACTGAGTAATTTAAGGAAAGTTATCTGGAATTAATTATGGATGGACAAAACAGAATAAGGCGCATCTGTAGGGAGTGTTGTTATGAGACTTCAGCATAATCAGAAGAACTGAATCACCTAGAATCTAGGAAGTAACAAACCCTAATTCAAGGTGGAAGCTGCATGCGTTTCAGGATTGGATAAACCTACAGAAAGCCCAAAATCCATACACCTATTTAAGCAACAGAAACTCTCAGAATAGAGTACGAATTTAAGAAGATAAAATAGGGTGTTTTGTGTTTTTAATAGCAGGTTGTTTTTATTGTACCACTTTATGAGCTTTTAAGCAAAAGTGTATTTTTGTCTTGATTGAAACTGTGAAGTAAGATCAAGCTGTTTTGTTTGAAGTATGACTTCAATTTTATTAAACTTGTAAACAAGATCACTGTGTGATTGAGGAGGAGTGAGTTGGTACTCATATCTAAGTTGTGTCTTAGGTAGAAATTGCATTAGGTAGATATTAAGTGAAAGATTAAACTGGGTGGTTTAAGTCTAGAATTAATATTACTTATAGTGGATTTCCTCCTGGCTTGGTAGCCTCCAGATGTAAGTGTGGTTATACACTGAACTGGGTTAACAAATTACTGTGTTGTTTAATTTTCCTGCACTTTAAGTTTTGGTTAAGTTGTCAAGTGTTTAAACATCTCATTCGACATCTCATACCTGATCACAGAATTTCAATTGGCATCAGAGCAGGCACCCTGCCTGTTTATACTGGGTGAGATCTAGGGAATACAAATTCTGGAAACATGGACAGAGATATAGGATCAGTAAATAGACCACCTATACTAGATGGATCTAATTATGACTACTGGAAGCCAAGAATGATTGCATTCTTAAGATCACTTGACAATAGGGCCTGGAAAGCAGTCAACAATGGATGGGAACATCCTGTCCAAGACACCAAAGATGGAGCAAAAGTGTTGAAACCTGAAGAAGAATGGAGTAAGGAGGAAGAAGATTCGGCACTTGGCAACTCCAAGGCCTTAAATGCCTTATTCAATGGCATTGATAGGAACATCTTTAGACTTGTGCATCACTGTGAGCTGGCCAAAGATGTTTGGGACACTCTCAAAACAACTCATGAAGGAACATCAAAGGTAAAGATGTCAAGACTTCAACTTCTCACCACCAAGTTTGAAAACTTGAGAATGAAGGAAGATGAGACAATTCATGAATTCTACATGAACATCTTAGAAATAGCCAATACTTCTGGAGCCTTGGGAGAAAAGATGACTGATGAAAAGCTTGTAAGAAAGATTCTCAGATCTTTGCCAAAAAGATTTGACATGAAGGTCACAACAATAGAAGAAGCTCAAGACATATGCACAATGAAAGTTGAAGAGCTCATTGGTTCCCTTCAAACATTTGAGATGGGAATGAATGACACAATTGTAAAGAAGAACAAAAGCATAGCCTTGATGTCAAATACTGATAAAGAAGAGGAAAATGATGAATCAGAAACTGATGAAAACTTATCAGAAAACATTGCTATGCTTGGAAGACAGTTCAAAAAGATTCTCAGAAGAATGGAAGACAAGTCCAGACCAAGTGGAAGATACACAAATTCTTTTGAGAACAAAAGACCTTATGATGCTAATAGAAGGTCAAATTATGATGAAAATACCAGTCAAGAAAAAGGAATTAAATGCCATGGATGTGAAGGATATGGACACATCAGGAATGAATGTCCTACCTATTTAAAAAGGCAAAAGAAAGGTCTCTCTGTAACCTGGTCTGATGAAGACTCAGGAGGTGATTCAGAAGAAGAATCAGCTAAGCATATCACTGCTTTAGCTGAATTATGTGAATCTGAAAGTGAATCCAGTGATGGGGAGCTTACTTTTGAAGAACTTGAGCAATCATACAGAGAACTAGTCAAAAGAAGCACTGAAATATGCAGGGAGAGTATAAAGCTAAAGAAGCAGATTGAGGCACTAAAGGATGAAAAAGCAAGTGATCTAGAGATCATTGACACCTTGAAAAGTGAAGTAAGTCTTCTCAACTCCAAGTTGGAACATATGTCCAAATCTGTTAGAATGCTGAACAGTAGCTCAAGCACACTGGATGTTATTCTCAACAACAATAAGCATTCAGGGGATAAAAGTGGACTGGGATTTAACAAAGTTCATAAGGTTGAAGCTAGCTCTAGCAAAACTACTTCAAAGTCCATACAGTCAAACAAGATGTCCCAACAGATGCTTCAACATCATGAAAAGAACACAAAGCCAAACATAATGTTCCAACAGATGTCTCAACATCCTGAAAAGAACATAATGAAGAAGAAGTATCAAAGATGGAGATGTCATCATTGTGGAAGATTTGGACATATCAAACCTCATTGCTATAAGTTGCATGGATATCCAAATCAGGTGTATCAGCAACCTCCTAAGCAGAAGATAGAAGTTACCAAGAAAGTGTTGCATAGACATCAAAGAGATCAGCAACCCCCTAAGCAGAAGACAGAGGTCATCAAGAAGGTATGGAGACCAAAAGCTAGTCTTCATGCTGATCAAAGCTACATGCCCAAGAACAAGATCAACAAACAACCTTGGAGCTCTACTGATGAACAATGCACAGGGCAGAGGTATCAAAAGAAATCTCAACACAAATGGTCAAAGAAAGGTGTTGCATATATAGCTCATACATCACTAAGAGTATCAGCTAAAGAAGACTGGTACTTTGACAGTGGATGTTCAAGACACATGACTGGATTAAAGAATCTGCTAGTAGACTTAAAGTCATATTCATCCAGATATGTAACCTTTGGAGATGGAGCTAAAGGAGAAATCAAGGGAGTTGGGACCTTGGACTGTCCAGATGTACCAAGACTAGATGATGTGCTGCTAGTTAAAGGTTTAACTGCTAACCTGATCAGCATAAGTCAATTATGTGATCAAGGGTACAGTGTAAACTTTACCAAAACTGAATGCATAGTGTCTAACAAAGAACAAAAGATTGTCATGAGAGGAGCCAGATCTAAAGACAACTGTTACATGTGGGAACCTCAAGACTTCAGTCTCACTTCAACTTGCTCTTTAGCTAAAGAAGAAGAAGTGAAACTATGGCACCAAGGACTAGGTCATCTTCATTTCAGAGGCATAAAGAAAATCATATCTATGGATGCTGTGAGAGGTATTCCTAAACTGAAGATTGATGATGGCAAAATATGTGGTGAATGTCAAATAGGCAAGCAAACCAAGATGTACCATCCAAAGCTCCGACATCTGACAACTTCCAAAGTTTTGGAATTATTGCATATGGATCTTATGGGACCTATGCAGGTTGAGAGCCTTGGTGGTAAGAGGTATGCCTATGTGGTGGTTGATGACTTTTCAAGGTATACATGGATAAATTTCATCAAAGAAAAGTCTGATGTATTTGATGTATTCAAAGACTTATGCCAAAGAATACAAAGGGAAAAAGCCAGTTGTGTGATCAGAATAAGAAGTGATCATGGAAAAGAATTTGAGAACCAAAAATTCTTAGATTTATGTTCTTCAGAAGGAATCAATCATGAATACTCTTCACCAATCACTCCTCAACAGAATGGGATTGTTGAGAGGAAGAATAGAACTATTCAAGAATCAACAAGAGCTATAATCCATGCTAAAAAGTTACCTTTGTACTTCTGGGCTGAAGCTATGAACACAGCTTGTTACATCCATAACAGAGTTACTCTAAGGAAAGGAACTTTGTCCACAATCTATGAAGTCTGGAAGGGCAGAAAACCCACAGTTAAGTACTTCCATGTGTTTGGAAGTAACTGTTATATTCTGGCAGATAGGGAGCAAAGAAGAAAAATGGATCCTAAAAGTGATGAAGGGATTTTTCTTGGATACTCTATAAACAGCAGAGCATATAGAGTATTTAATTCTAGAACCAAGGTTATCATGGAGTCCATAAATGTGATAATTGATGATGCTCCTACAGATGTTCCAGAAGATGTTGGAACATCTGCTGATATCAAAACTGAAGCTGAAGAAAAGAGTGATAATTCTGACTTCACTCAAACTGATGCAAGGACAGAACAATCCAGCAAACCTCCCTCCAACAGAATCCAGAAGGATCATCCTAAAGATTTGATAATTGGTGATCCCAACAGAGGTGTAAGCACTAGATCAAGAGAAGTGATTTCAGGTTCCTGTTTTGTTTCAAAAATAGAACCTAAAAACATCAAGGAAGCTCTTACTGATGAATACTGGATTTGTGCTATGCAAGAGGAATTAGGTCAATTCACAAGGAATGAAGTGTGGAACCTTGTTCCTAGACCTGATGACAAAATGTGATTGGAACTAAATGGGTGTATAAGAATAAGTCAAACGAGCAAGGAGTTGTTACAAAGAACAAAGCTAGACTTGTAGCTCAAGGATACACTCAAATTGAAGGAGTAGACTTTGATGAAACCTTTGCACCAGTAGCAAGGCTTGAATCAATCAGACTACTTTTGGGAATTGCTTGTATCTTAAAGTTCAAGCTATTTCAAATGGATGTGAAGAGTGCCTTTCTAAATGGATATCTTAATGAAGAGGTATATGTAGAACAACCTAAAGGATTTGTTGATCCAAGCTGTCCAAATCATGTATACAAACTAAAGAAGGCACTTTATGGTCTGAAGCAAGCTCCAAGAGCATGGTATGAAAGGCTGACTACTTTTCTTATCAAGCAAGGGTACAGGAAAGGTGGAATTGACAAAACCTTGTTTGTTAAAGATGAAGAAGGAAATGTCATGATTGCTCAAATATATGTAGATGACATTGTCTTTGGTGGGATGTCAGACAGGATGGTTAAACATTTTGTCAATCAGATGGAATCTGAATTTGAAATGAGCCTAGTAGGAGAATTAACCTACTTTCTTGGACTGCAAATAAAGAAAATGGAGGACTCCATGTTCATTTCCCAAAGCAAGTATGCTAAGAACATAGTCAAGAAATTTGGGATGGACAGTGCTACTCATAAGAGAACTCCTGCCCCCACACATTTAAAACTGACTAAAGATGACAAGGGTGAGAATGTAGATCAAAGCCTATACAGAAGTATGATTGGAAGCTTGTTATATCTGACTGCTAGCAGACCAGACATAGCATTTGCAGTAGGTGTATGTGCAAGATATCAAGCTGATCCAAAAGTTAGTCATCTTAATCAAGTCAAGAGAATTCTGAAATATGTTAATGGTACTTGTGACTATGGCATAATGTACTTTCAAGGATGCAAACCAATTCTCACTGGCTTCTGTGATGCTGATTGGGCTGGAAGTGCTGATGACAGAAAAAGAACTTCAGGAGGATGCTTCTTTCTAGGAAACAATTTGATTTCTTGGTTCAGTAAGAAACAAAATTGTGTATCCTTATCTACTGCTGAAGCTGAATATATTGCAGCTGGAAGCAGTTGTTCACAGTTGGTTTGGATGAAGCAAATGCTCACTGAGTACAATGTCCCACAAGATGTCATGACATTTTACTGTGACAATTTATGTGCTATTAACATATCAAAGAATCCTATCCAACATAGCAGGACCAAGCATATTGATATCAGGCACCATTTCATCAGAGATCTTGTAGAAGAAAAAGTGATCTCATTGGAACATGTAGCTACAAATCTGCAATTGGCTGATATATTTACTAAAGCCTTGGATGCTACCCAATTTGAAAACCTAAGGGGTAAATTGGGAATCTGTTTGTGTGAAATTTAGCAGTTATGGAGATGTGCCAACATGTCATATGACATCGTGTGGCATGATCACCAGATGGCAACACCAGTCTGGTCAAGCACCTTGTGTATTCCTCTCCTAAAAATTCTCCAAGTAACGGCTCTTATAAGAATATCAGCTCACATTCAGCTATTCATCTTCTCAGCATTCTCTCACAACAACTTGCTTGCTATAGCTAACTCTCTGAGATCATCAAACTCAACCAATCTCAATCTTTTTCTTCACCACATTCTCAAAATGGCTTATCACCAAAACCCTAACATCTCTGAAGAAATCCTCAACAAGGAAGATGTGGTGCATGAACCCCCATTTCTGTGGTACCCATGGATTCAACTCCAATGGACGAAATCAGAGGAAGTGTTCCTCTTGCTCAAAAGCCAAGAACTCCTAAAAGGACAAAAGACCCTGTTTTCAGCAAGGCCAAAGGCATACCTTCACCATCAAACACCACTCCAAAAGCTTCTGAATACGTGGATGATTCCATAAAGGAGTTGGTAAACAGGATCCTATCTGAGCAAAGAGTGGTAAGTGGCATATCTATCCCTCTGAACACCATGCCAGCTCCACAAGAAGATCAACAAACTCAGGCTGAAAAGGACACTCCTGCTCAACAGGATGTCCCAATAGATGTTGAACCATCTGAAGACCAGCAAAAGGTCTCATCTGATACTGCTGATTGTCGCTCCCGATAAATGGGACCAGGCCCAGATAAAGGTACAGACGCGAACGGTCGGCGAGAGGGACAATGAGAACACACAGCCGTGAACTCACTGGAGATGAATAGAGTCGCCAGCTAGGCATTTTTATCCCGGAGGAAAGGCAATGCTGCATAGACCTAGAAAGACATGGATAAGACGGTTGCGAACCAGAGAGACTGAGAAAGGGGGTTGGTTACAACCTGGGAAGGTATTAGCACCCAGATTGTCCGCCGTACTCGACGGGATCCACGCTTAAAAAATTTGTGTTTTAAAGGGGTAGTGTCAGTGCAATTTGTGTGTAAAAGGGCTGGAAAACAATATGTACAGGTGTCAGTGTAAAATAAGTGAAGTGTATAATGATGTGTCAGTGTAAGAATGAGGATGAACTGCTCATGATAATGAGGCTAAGAGAAAGATGCTGGAAAGAGGGGGAATATACAGAGACTTTTGTTCGATAACTGTTAAGTTATGCCTACGTATCCTCTCGTGCAATGAGGAAGTCAGAACACCGTAGTTCGACCCAAAGAGACTGAAAGATGAATTGACTTGTGAACTGCTTGCTTGTCTATGCTCAAGTGTATGATCTGTCTGGCACAGATGCGAACTGTCTTGCATTAGACGGAAGAAGCAAGTTCTCGTTTGTGAGTGAATGAGATGAGAAAAGAATCCCGAAGGAGACGATTATTGTTTGTTTTTGTGTTTTCAGTCTTTTATTGCTTTTTGGATTTTTGTCATAAGTTAATGAGCTTAAGCCTATACCAATAGGTTAGTAAACTCATCACATCTTCCCTCTGATTAGGGGTAATGAGAATACCTTAAGTGTGAAGTCAGCTTCTCACACTTAAACACCTCTGGTGTAGGATTAAGATCATTAACCTACTTGTGATTATTTAGATGTTTTTGATGTTTTTGTTTAGTGTTAAGTAATGAGGTTAAGCCATAATCAAGGATTAAACAGACTCATTACACCATCCTAATAGAAGGATAATAGATGAGAATGTTTAAGCTGAAGAAAGCTCCTCAACTTAATCCATGATTAGGGGTTAAACTCATGACAAAACAAAGCCTTTATTAAGTGGATTTTATTCAATGATATGATGAAGAAGTGAGTTTTAGGGTTTGTAAGACAATCTTGAGGGGGACTTGTCCATTAACACTAGGGTTAGTCCTTCTTAACCAGTTAAGGAAGAATTAGAACCCTAATGCAAGGCCCAAGTTACAAGTGTGAAGTCTTGATGATTATTAAGTGGATTGATTAAGAGATTTAAACACATTAAGGGTTTAACACTTAGGATTAAAGTTATACACTCCATCCTAAGAGAAGGATGCAGGCATAAGCTTAATCACAAAGCCTTAAAGCCTTAGGGGCTTAGTCCCTGATTATGAGATGAGAGGAGAAGACTCAAAGGAGACACAAAGGTAAAACTAAGAGGGGAGACTAATCAAAACCCTAATCATTATCATGCTTGGTTGTTCCTAAGGTTTGTGAGGTTTGCAAGAGAAGTCTTCAATGGAACCACCAGGAAGCAGATGAAAGAATCAGGAGAAGCAAAATAACTTGCTTCATTTAAGAAGTCAAGTCACTTGAAGAAAGAAAGTGGGAAGAAGAAGAATGATCAAGCTCAAACTCAAACACATATAAAAATGCAGCATGGATGCAAGAGAGAGATGAGAAGAAAGTATGAGAAGTGAAGGCAAATTCACTTCTCAAAATCACTTACCACCTGAAAGGTTAGAAAAGAAATGCTATGCAGTGAAAAATGGGATGGGATGACATGATGCAAACCAAAACCAGAAGCATATATGGGATGTTAATGATGCTATAAGATGCTACAAACCAGAAACAACACATGGAGATGATCATACAAGCTCATGGATGCAAATGAAGCAAGTTAAGAACCAAGAACATACATGAAAAGTTATGGAATGCACATGGCATACAACATGACAAATGCAAGATGTAATGATCAAACATGCTTTCAATATGTCTTATGATGTTAAATGAATCAAATGGAGGCATGGAATGTCATAGCAAGTCATGTTATGCAAGAAGATGCAAGATGGATGCATATGAAGACCCAAATTAGGGTTTATGAACAATGCAACAAACAAAAACCAAAACCAGAAGCAAACAACATTATAAAAAATTGAAAATACACTCAAAGGATCCCTAATCCTATACTAACTCAATGCCCAAAGGAGAGGTCTCAAATATTAACCAATCTCAAGTTATGATTTTTCTAAGATTTCTAGGGTTTTAGGGTTCCTTAACAAGAAAATTATCAAACAAATTGAAAATGAAAGATCAAATCATGGCCATTTAATCTCACAAACTACATACTAAACACAATGCAATGCAAAAAGAATCAAGGTCCAACTCTTCATAGTTAGGCAGAAGTGATTTTTTGAAGTTTGGATCAAAATAATGCATCAAAATGATTTTAATTCAATGAAAAATTCTCAAAATGCATCAAGATCAAAAAATAAATTTGGTTTGAAGGTTGGACAATGTTTCTAAATGTCTTAAAACATTTCATGAATTTTTTGGTGATTTTTAAATACCTAAAAGTATTTTTAATAAATTAATTCTCATTAATCAATTAAAAATAAACTTTTAAATATTTAAAAATACTTTTTTAATACTAAAAATGAAAATAAAAATATTTTTGAGTGTTAAAAATTAATGAAACTCTTGACAAAAAGTTTCATAATTTTTAAACAAATTTTGCTATTTTAAATAAATTGTATAAAACAAATGAGAAAAATATGAAAATAAAATGAAATAAACTGAAGTCAACTGAATGGAGGGCTAGGATTTACTCTGGGTTTGAAACTGTTGACTACGCGCCAGATCTAGTGGCCTAGGTTGGTCCTGATTAAATTAATTTAATTATGATTAATTAAACTAACTAAAGGGGATTAGGGCAAATGAACGAATCTGGGCCATACGTGTACGCGGGAAGTCAACAAAGTCAGGCCATCTAACGCATGAGATTCAAATGGACTTAATGACTGGGATTAGGGCTAATAACATTCAGGTGACCGGAGAGAAGCTCCGGTCATCTTCTCCGGCAACAACAAAACCCTAGATCCTGATTTAGGCTTCTAATCATCAAATTAAACATAGCCAAGTGATCCTCTAACAACCTAGGACACGAATCCACCCTCAAACATCATTTAAACCCCAAGAAACAAGCAAATCGAAGGAAACAAATTCCACGGGTGAAATTTCAGAGTAACAATACAAACTCATTTCTTACTCATTTTCGATTCTAAGGGTATCCCCATGACCAGCAAGACATAAGCAATCAATTTATAACTTAAAATGCAAGCTTTGGGAGAAAAAAATCCATGGTCATACCTGAGCTGGAAAGCTTCAATACTGAGCTTTCAGAGCCTCCTTTGTGTGCAAATGAACTTCTTTGACTCCCCTGAACTCAAAGAGAAGCTTCAAAGTTCTTGTGGATGGCTGGTTTGAAGAGGAGTGTTCTGGTGTAGCAGGATTCACAGTCAGGATTTGTGAGGTTTCAAGCTATTCCAATGGTGGATTCCTACTCCTTTGAGTGTGTTTGACTTGTTGGTGAAGAGAAATGGGGTGTTTGATGGCTGGAAAACGAGATTCGAAAGTTCTGGCTTTGAGGATGAGAAATGGTGAAGCTCAGTTCTTGCTTGGTTCAGGCCTAAGTCTTGCTGGTTTTGGCTCAGTGAAGCAAGGTGAGTTGATCAATGGAGCTGGTTTTTGTGTTTGTGAGTTGTGTAAAGAAATTCGAAGGGTTTTGCTTGATGGGGTGAGTTTGTGAATGTGTTGATCTTGTGTGTTTCAGCCTGGCTTGTCTTGTGAAAAGGCTAGCATTTGATTTACATAAAAAACTCTCATTGGTCAGATGATGTGACCTGGCCTTTATTGATTGGTAAGGTGCCTTTTGCAAAATGTCAACTTTGGTGTAAGGAAAGAATGGGTTGAGCCCTAGGCTAGTACAAGTGTATGGGCTGGCGCAGCATGGTGTGTGAGAGATGCTAGAATGGTTCAGCAGCCAAGGTAACAAGTGGATGGAAGTGTGATGATGATTTTGCAACTTGATCACTTTTGGTTCACATGGAAATGTCTTGCTTCACAAACCATGAAACATGAGAAATTCTTAGTCCATTCTGAACTTTAGGGTACATGTGATGTTTGTGTGATGGTTAGACATGAATTAGAAGTCACAAATGCCTTGGTACAAAGTTTTTGCAAGTTTTCCATTTGGTGCATATCTTGAAAATTAATGATTTTTGCCAACTTTGACACACCATAACTTTTGATCCAAAATGAATTAGGTCATGTTCTTGTACTTTTTGAAAAGGGAAAGATCTAATCTACAACTTTCATGACCAAAGTTTTGCCATTTGAAGCATTTTTGAATCAAAAAGTAAGGGTTGAAAAAGTTGCATAAAATGACATTTCATTAAAAGTCAACCATGCCCTAAAAAGTCAACTTTGCAAAAACTTGTAATTCTTAAATTTTGTGAACTTCAACCTTCTTCCATGATCAAATAAAGATCATATTCACTCAAAATGATGAAGATCACCCCTTGGTTGGGTCATTGGGGGCCTCAGATGCCCTGGTTTTGCACTGACTTGTCCAGAAAGTCAACTCTTGATCAGATGACTTCCCCATGGAATTTCTTCATGAAAATTGATATGCATACTCCCTATACCATATAGAGACCAATGGAAACAAGAATGACCAAAAAATTTGGAGTTATGGCCTCTGAAACCAAAACCCTAATTTTAGGTCAACTGTGCAGTCAAACTTGGCTCTGCATCCATACCAATCCCAGTTCTTGTGATTCTTTGGCATTCTTGACTTTGAGAAGATATAATATGATGCTTGAACACACATGGACCCCTTTGAAGTGATTGATGACCTTTGGAGTGGCTCAAGAAGCTCTTGGATTGCTCAGATCACAAACCCTAGATGCAGATGACTTAGAAACAATGCAGTGACTCAAGATGTAATATGAGATGGTATGATTGCATATGAAATGATCACAAGCCATGGTGTGAATGGGTGAGGGCAAATTTGGGGTGTTTACAGCTGCCCCTATTCAAACATGAGTTAGCTGTGTAGGTTGTAAGCAACGGCTTATCAGGCAAACAAGATAACTTGTGGTTGAATACCAAAGACAGTCCAAAATTTGCACTCACAGAATGAAGAAGAAAAGGGATATAGATTGTAAAAGAAAAATAAAGTATATTGTAAAGTGTAGGCGACGGAGGACGACCGTCGAGCAGAGGACGACTGCTGGGTAAAGAGCAATGACGGGGACGGCCGACATGCTGGGAAAAGTGCGGAAAATAAAGCAATGACGGGGACGGCCGACATGCTGGGGATAAAAGAATTGTGATGGGGACGGCCATCAAGATAAAGCTGTAAAAATCTCTGGGAATTAATGAAACATGACGGGGACGGCCATCAAGTTCATAAAGTAAAGTAACCAACGATGGGGACGGCCATCGGGCTAAAAAGAAAAGGAAAAGGGACCACGACGGGGACGACCATCGGGTTAAAGAATAAATAAAATAAACAGATGATGAGGTACGGTCATCAAAGGTGAAGGACGATCACCTAGCAGGGGACGGCTGCTCAGTTGGGTTAAGATGAGGGACGGTCATCTAAGGTGGAGGACGACCACCTGGCAGGGTACGGCTGCCGAAAATCACGACATAGGACGAATGCCGGATAAAAGGTCAACGATGGGGACGGCCATCGGATGAGCATGATGGAGGACGACCATCAAGAGGTGGAGGACGACCACCTAGCAGGGTACGGCTGCTCTCAGGGTCTATCATGACATAGGACGAATGCCAGATAACCAAAATCAACAATGGGGACGGCCATTGGATAAAATGATGAAGGACGATCATCAAAAGGTGGAGGACGACCACCTAGCAAGGTACGGCTGCTAAAATCAACGATGGGGACGGCCATCGGATGAGCATGATGGAGGACGACCATCAAGAGGTGGAGGACGACCACCTAGCAGGGTACGGCTGCTCTCCAGGTTTATCATAACACAGGACGAGTGTCAGATAAAAAGAAAATTTGTTGGCGATCTACTGGGGGGGTAGTAAACACGGACGAGTGTTCACATCCAAGAAACAAAAGGTATAAGTGTTTGGTATTGTGTATAGATTAAAGATGCGTACGAGCATCCCTAAGACTACGATACGGACGAGTATCGGGTAGAAACAAATACTGACGCGTGTTCAAAGATGATGATACGGACGAGTATCAACTGGTTAACAGAGAACACGGACGAGTGTTGAATCCGAGGGGACTTTTCTGGGGAAAAGTAGACACAGACGAGTGTCTATATTCAAGAAGACGAAAGTGTTTGACACAGTGTATGGATTAAAGATGCGGACGAGCATCCTTAAGTCTTATGATACAGACGAGTATCATGTAGAAACAAACTCTAGACGCATGCTCTGAGATGATGGTACGGACGAGTACCAACTGGTTAACAAGGAACACGGACGAGTGTTGACTCTGGGGGGATTGGAGTGGTATATATATAAGATACGGACGAGTATCTGTATAAGTATGAGTTGTGTATAGATGAGTGTTTAACTGCTGGGGAAATCGACACGGACGAGTGTCAAAAGGAGAAGAGTATAGTATGAACAAGTATCTGATATACAAAGTGTAGATGACTGCGCTGGGGACGTGACACGGACGGGTGCCGAAGGATTGTTATATGTAAGTATACGTGAGTGCAAAGAGGACGTCTTTGGCTTTCTGCTGGGTTATGACACAGATGGGTGTCAAGTAGTATCTGTAAAGCAGGTGGTACTGTTTGTAAGGGGTGCTCAGGCGACCTTACTGGGGAGAGATGACACGGACGGGTGTCAAAGGGAGTATATATACTGGTGTTTGTGAATATGAGGCAACTGCTTTTGCTGGGGAACTTCCGCTGGGGGTATGGGGGAAGTATTCTGTATATTGTTGAAATGTCAATATTCACAAGTATTGATTCAAAACATGGCTTATGAATATGCTATATGTCTGATTTTTTTGCCGTAATGCTCCGTGTTAAACGGAATGCTACGCTTTATGGGTGAATATGATGCGGATGCCATGATTATGCAAAGATATCAAAACCGGGATCCGGGTCCCACTGCCACGAAGATCTTCGATCGATCTGTTGAAATGGACATCCCAGCTGGGATGAGATCATTGGTAGATCTGATGAGATGATATCTGCTTGGGGATATAGGTCACTGATAGACCCATCCTTGTGCTGGGGGACCCAGCTGGGGTTTGTAGCAGCTTTCTTCACTCTATTGTGATCCTTCATGCGTTGCTCTTCTGGATAGAGGCTGAAGCTCTGTGGGGAGATGGTTCCCTGACTGCTGTATTTTGGCTGAGGATGAAATGGCAACTCGGCTGGGGAGAAAGAGAGATCACTGAGAGACCTCCCTAGGGATTCTGTTGAAGAGGATCCTTGACTCAGCCGGGGATATAGGTGCCTTCTGGCATCTCTGATGGGGAGAAGTAATAATTGGCAACTCAACTGGGGAGAAGACACCTTGGGTGCTGAGGTTGGGTGTTGATCTGTCATCTTGCCGGGATGAAGCTTACATGCCCCAAGTTGCGTTCTGGATGCCTGCAATCCTGCAAAGATAGGGAAACGCACAAGTAATCCCGAGGTATCTTTTACTGGATTCCGTCATAGGAGTTTAGACACTTCTGAGAGTAAGTATATTTCCTGCAAGCACGCTTTTCTTTGAAAATAAACATCTGTATTTTATGCAATCAGTGTTTCTTTTAGATATCAGACATTTTTGCAAATAAAATGTACAAGACGAGACATGACTGAAAATCTGGTTTTATTAATTCATATGCCCTGAATTGGCGAGATACAGTCAAGGGAACATATCCCCTGAAATGAGGAGATTGTTACAAATTGAGAAACAAAATGCTGGCAGTGTTGATGACGCTTTAAGGAGCTTCCCCTTTACTATGACTCGTATGATTTTTGATGTTCTTCTCAACTTGCTTTCTGAAGAATGCTGATTCTGACTGAAGCTTGATCCTTTCGAAGCTTACCAAGTTGTAGGTGATACAGACGAATTCAGAATGCAGTTGTTCGCTTATTCCCTTATTTTGCATGGATCGCCCTTTCGGGTTTTCGATCCATCGGGATACCCATTTTTGCCTGAGATGTCCAACGCGGCTTTTCAACTCAGCGGGTGTACATTTTTGTTTATTTTCCCTTATTTTTGCCCGAGTCTTTTATTCTGTTTTTGACTCGCCGGGATGCCCTATTTTTGCCTGGACTTACATTCTGTTTTTGTGTCCAGCGGGTCATTTTTATGCGAAGTATTTTTTAACTGCATCTGAATTCACAGGGGACGGGAAATCTTCACCATCCATGGTGCTGAGCATCAGTGCTCCACCAGAGAAAACTTTCTTTACTACAAATGGTCCTTCGTAGTTCGGAGTCCACTTGCCCCTGTGGTCTGTATGAGGAGGGAGGATTCTTTTCAGCACAAGATCTCCCACTTGGTACTCTCGGTGCCTGACTTTCTGATCGAAGGCTTTCTTCATTCTTTTCTGATATAACTGCCCATGACAGATTGCAGCTAATCTCTTTTCTTCGATCAGATTCAGTTGTTCGTATCGGGTCCTCACCCATTCTGCTTCGCTTAGCTTAACATCCATCAATACCCGTAGAGAGGGTAATTCAACTTCGACAGGTAGGACTGCTTCCATACCATACACAAGTTGATACGGTGTTGCCCCAGTGGATGTTCTGATTGACGTGTGGTACCCATGCAAGGCAAATGGTAGCATCTCATGCCAGTCTTTGTAGGTGACTACCATCTTCTGCACAATCTTCTTGATGTTCTTATTAGCCGCCTCAACTGCGCCATTCATCTTTGGCCTGTAAGGAGAAGAATTGTGATGTTGAATTTTGAAGTCCCGGCATAGTTCAGCCATCATCTTGTTGTTTAAGTTGGAACCATTATCAGTAATGATTCGCTCGGGAACTCCGTATCGACAGATGATATCTCTTTTCAGAAATCTGGCTACCACTTGCCTTGTAACATTTGCATAGGAAGCTGCTTCGACCCACTTGGTGAAATAATCAATGGCAACCAGGATGAATCTGTGGCCATTCGAAGCAGTCGGTTCAATCTTGCCAATCATGTCAATGCCCCACATAGCAAAGGGCCAGGGTGAAGACATCACATTCAAAGGATTGGGAGGCAGATGCACCTTATCCGCATAAATCTGGCATTTATGGCATTTTCTGGCGTAGGCACAACAGTCAGCATCCATTGTGATCCAGTAATAGCCTGACCTCAGCAACTTTTTGGCCATGGCATGCCCTCCAGCATGGGTACCAAAGGATCCTTCGTGCACTTCATGCATCAACAAATCTGATTCCGTCTTATCAATGCATCTGAGGAGTACCATATCAAAGTTCCTCTTATATAGAGAACCGTCAGTGTTCAGAAAGAAACTACCAGCAAGCCTTCTCAAAGTCTTCTTATCATTGGAAGATGCCCCAGGTGGGTATGTCTGATCCTCCAAGAAGCATTTAATGTCATGGAACCAAGGCTTATCATCTTTAACAACATCTGCTGTGAACACATATGTTGGTCTGTCAAGTCTGGACACTGAGATCCGAGGTACAAAGTTGGCAGCCTGAACTTTGATCATGGACGAAATGGTAGCCAGGGCATCTGCAAACTGATTCTCGTCCCGAGGGATATACTCAAGCTTGACTGTTGTAAAGAAAGTCAACAGCCTCCTTGTATAATCCCTGTAAGGTATCAGATGATCCTGGTGGGTGTACCATTTGCCATTGGTTTGATTGATTACCAAAAATGAATCTCCGAATACGGTCAATGTCTTGATCCTGAGGTCAATGGCTTCCTCAAGGCCCATAATGCAAGCTTCGTATTCAGCTTCGTTGTTAGTGCAGTTGAAAGTGAGTTTTGCCGAGAAAGGCATGTGAACTCCTTTAGGTGTAATGAGTACTGCACCAACACCCCGACCATTCATGTTAACAGCCCCATCAAACATCATAGTCCATTCTTCTTCCGGGTCAGGCCCTTCAGTGTGAATAGGCTCTTCATGATCTTTTGCTTTTATGAACATGATGTCTTCATCGGGGAAGTCAAATCTCATAGGCTGGTAATCGTCAATGGGTTGCTCAGCAAGATATTTAGACAACACACTGCCCTTGATGGCTTTCTGAGAAGTGTATTGGATGTCATATTCTGTGAGGATCATTTGCCATCTTGCAACCCGTCCGGTAAGAGCTGGCTTCTCAAATATGTACTTGACTGGGTCCATTTTTGAGATCAATAAGGTAGTGTGGGTCAACATATACTGTCTTAGTCGGCGAGCAGCCCACGCTAAAGCACAGCAAGTTTTCTCGAGCAGTGAATAACGTTGTTCACAGTCGGTAAACTTTTTGCTTAGGTAGTATATTGCATACTCTTTTCGACCAGACTCGTCATGCTGGCCCAACACACACCCCATTGACTCTTCTAATACTGTCAAGTACATTATTAGAGGTCTTCCTTCAACTGGAGGCATAAGGATTGGAGGCTCTTGTAAGTATTCCTTGATCTTGTCGAAAGCCCTTTGACAGTCTTCGTTCCACCTGACCGTCTGTTCTTTTCTTAACAATTTGAACAAGGGCTCACAGGTTGCTGTGAGGTGAGATATGAACCTTGAGATGTAGTTCAATCGACCTAAGAACCCTCGAACTTCTTTCTCTGTCTTTGGTGCAGGCATCTCTTGGATGGCTTTGACTTTATCAGGGTCAACTTCAATCCCTTTTTCGCTCACAATAAAACCCAGCAGCTTACCGGATCTCACCCCGAATGTGCATTTGTTGGGGTTCAACTTCAATTGGTACTTCCTCAGACGTTTGAACAACTTGAGCAGATTTACCAGATGGTCCTCTTCAGTAAGGGACTTGGCAATCATGTCATCCACATAACATTCTATTTCTTTATGGATCATGTCGTGGAATAATGTCACCATAGCCCGTTGATAAGTCGCACCAGCATTCTTGAGCCCAAATGGCATTACCTTGTAGCAGAACGTGCCCCTGGGTGTGATGAAGGTTGTCTTCTCCATGTCTTCAGGTGACATTTTAATCTGATTGTATCCTGAAAATCCATCCATGAAGGAGAATACCGAGAACTGAGCCGTATTATCCACCAATACATCAATGTGAGGTAATGGGAAATCATCTTTCGGGCTGGCTCTGTTCAGATCCCGGTAGTCAACACACATTCTTACTTTGCCGTCTTTCTTAGGCACAGGTACTATGTTAGCAACCCACGGTGGATAGCTAGTTACAGCAAGGAACCCGGCGTCCCATTGCTTTTGTACCTCTTCCTTGATTTTCATTGCCATGTCCGGACGAGTACGGCGCAACTTCTGTTTAACCGGCGGGCACTCTTCTCTCAAAGGCAGCTTGTGCACAACAATGTCGGTATCCAACCCTGGCATATCTTGATATGACCAAGCAAACACGTCCACATACTCTTGAAGCAGGTCAATCAGTTGTCTCTTCACTGAGTCTTGTAGGCAGGCCCCGATTTTGACTTCTTTCACGTCTTCATCTGTACCAAGATTGATTGTTTCAACCTCCTCCTGGTGAGGAGTAATAACCTTTTCCTCTTGTCTTAACAACCTGGCTAGCTCTTCAGGAAGCTCATATTCTTCTTCGACCCCTTCATCAGCTTGATTGATTGGATTGTCAAAGTCATACGAAGTCATAGCCGTGTTGTTGTCGGTGCTGTCTGGAAGGCACACTCTGCAAGGGTTCAGTTGGTTCATTTTAGTGATTCGATTTTAATCTTGTTTAGAAAAGTGAAATAAAGTCGTCATTTTGAAAATACTGCCATTTATTTTTTTGTACAAAAAGAAAAATGGAAAAACAGTGAGCGAAAAAGAAAAAGACTCGTTTGCAAAAAGATGTCTGATATTTCATTGATTAATCTTGTTGCACAAAAAGTACAGATGGCCCGATTACAAAATGAGCCTTGTCATCTTGGGCAAGATGCAAGACTTTGATGCATGCTAAAAATATACAGGAAATAATAATTACTCTGCATGAGTAACTCTTATAATTTCCTGGGAAGACCAGTTCGAGATACTGCTCCCCGGGATCTTTGGACGAATCCAGCTTTCCAGGTTGCATTCTTCTTCCTGCTCGTCTTCCAAATTGTTGACAGCATCAGGGGTGAGCATCCCCCCACTCACAAAGTTGGGCTCTTTTGCAGCCTCTGCTTGATCTTGTTGAGTTGGTTTGTAACCCAACCCAAATCTATCCTCTTTCTTCTCCACCGGTAACAATTTGCCCCAGCCTTGGGCAGTTCCTTCCTCAACAACCCTCCGGGCTTGTTGGTATGATGATATTAAAGTACCAGGTACAACAGATGTCTCATTGATGTTCAAGGCCTCGAAACCTTGGCTCATTGTTTCATGGATCTCCCCATCCATCTCAATGTACTTATAAGTAGCCAGGTGGCTGACAAAAATATCCTCCTCTCCACAGATTGTAACGATTTGACCCTCCCACTCGTATTTTAACTTCTGGTGAAGGGTTGAGGTCACGGCGCCAGCGGCGTGAATCCATGGCCTACCCAATAGACAGCTGTAGGCGGGCTGTATATCCATCACGTAGAAGGTCGTTTTGAAAGTTTGCGGGCCAATCGTTATGGGCAACTCAATCTCTCCCAGAACCGATCTCTTAGAACCATCAAAGGCTCTCACCACCAGGTTGCTGGGTCTTAACGCCAATCCGTCATACTCTAGCTTCACAAGGGCCTTTTTAGGTAAGACATTGAGGGATGACCCCGTGTCTACCAGCACATGGGAAAGGACTGCACCTTTACATTCCATGGTTATGTGCAAGGCCTTGTTATGGTTGCGGCCTTCCGTCGTCAAATCAGTGTTGGTGAACCCTAGTCCATGACTAGCATTAACATTTCCAACTACAGCTTCCAGCTGATTGACAGTGATCTCTTCAGGCACGTAAGCTACGTGCAAGACTTTGAGTAGTGCATTCCGATGAGCTTCGGAGCACATAAGCAATGATAGGATTGAGATCTTGGAAGGCGTCTGGTGAAGCTGATCCACTATTTTGTAATCACTTTTCTTGATGATTCTCATGAACTCATCAACCTCTTGATCAAAGGGCGTTTTCAAAGCTTCTTTAACAACCTGCTCTTCCTGCACCAAGCTTTTCCCTTTTGCCTTGGCAGCAGCTTCTGCTTCGGCAGTGGGTCTTTGAGTTTGTGGAGCAAAGAGACGTCCACTTCGAGTGAAGCCTCCGCCTCCTCCCACATTGTCTATTTGTGGTACAGGGGTTGATGATTCGAAAGTGATTTTTTGTCCTTCGCAGTATAAATCAGAGCCGTAATGCCAGGGGATGGCATTACTGCTTTCATAAGGTACTGGTCCAGGCACCGTGATAGTGACTGGACTGATTGCAGCTGCGGAAGGAATTGTGATAGTCTGTGGATCGTAATATATCGTGACTAGTGCTCTGATGGGAGTAGCACTTTGTGAGTTGTAAGCAGAGTTATTTTCTGGATCGTAATAGATTGTAACGGTCGAGACATCTTCATTATTTGTTGCTGATGTTGTAGGAGACATTGTCGGAAGGATGGGTGTTGTTGTTGTAGGAGTTTCAAAATAAAGTGGTGCTGAAGTTGTAGCAGGAATATTTGTTGACATCTGGTCAGTTGAGATGACAGACGAAGCATTTGTTGATGAAGCTGAAGAGTTGTCGGGAACAATGGTTGTTGCAGTTGTAGGAGATACCGGAATTGTTGCTGATGAGATTGCTGGATTTGTTGGAAATGATGTGGTGATTTGAAGTTGGCCGCTCTGAATGAGACCATCTATGCCATTCCTCAAGTTATCGCACCTATTTACTGAGATATTGCAGTAAGCACACCCTAACTCACACCCCGGGAACATTTGACATTCGAGGAGCTGAGCCTTAATCTCCACCAACGGTGTCCGGATCTGACCCACACTGGTTATTAAATAAGACGGCTTGTCTTCTTCAATAGCGTTAATTCTGGGACCCCCGTGGTTTGGCATAGGATTTTTGTTGACATTAGGTGGTGGTGCGAAATTCAGAGCTTTAGAGTCTACCAGGTCTTGTACCTTCATGTGCAAGGCTCTGCACTTTTCTGTACTGTGGCCAGGTGCATTTGAATGGAAAGCACATCTGGCGTTGGAGTCATAATTCCTGGGTAGACTATTAGGATCTGGAGGTGCCAATGTCCTTAGCTCAACTAGGTTGAGTTTCAGGAGTTGTGGCCTTTGCTGGTTGTTGTTGTTGGTGTTGTTGTAGTTTCTCGGAGGATACTGAGCTTGTTGATGGTACTGAGGTTGTTGCTGGTAGCTTTGTTGCGGAGGTTGATAAGCTGGTTGGGGATGAGCTGGAGCGGGAATGGTGACTGCTGCCACAGACCTATGAACATACTGGGGTCTGCCCCTGTTGGTGTGGATGGCATTGGTCTCGCCAGTTCTTCTTGGGCCTGCAAAAGGCTTCCTTGTATTGCTGGACGAGCTGGCACCATTGTCAGAAATCTTGCCCATCTTCAACAGGCTCTCAATTCTCTCTCCAGCTATGACAACATCTGCAAAGCTAGTGGAAGAGAAAGCGGCCAGCCTGTCAATATATGTCCCCTGGAGGGTGTTCATAAACATATCTGCCATTTCCCTCTCAGACATAGGTGGCTGAACAGCAGCAGCCAATTGCCTCCATCTCTGGGCATATTCTCGGAAACTTTCCCTTGACGACTGTGACATTCCCATTAGGAGGGTCCTGTTGGGTGCCATATCTAAGTTGTACTGATACTGTCTGATGAAGGCCTCTGCCAGGTCCTTCCAACACCTGATAGTTGCCCTTGTCAGGTGAGAGTACCATTCTCTTGACGCTCCAGTTAAGCTATCCTCGAAATAAAACATCCAGAGCTTCTCATCCATAGTATAGGCCTTCAGCCTCCCCAGAAATGATTGCAAATGGGTCCGGGGGCACGAAGTCCCGTTGTATTTCTTAAAACAAGGAGGCTTAAACTTATGGGGGATCCTGACCCCGTCTACCAAGCCCATGTCCATGACATCGAAACCCAAAGAGTTTTGAGACTCTAAGGATCTTAATTTCTCATCTATCTCTTCCAGCCTTCTGTCATAAGCTTCCTCCCCAGCACCCATTACCGTGAACTGATCCTCTTGGGGGTCTTCTTGCAGTACTCTACCGGCCGTGGCAGTCCCTTGAACATTCGCAGGAATATTGACCTCTGGATGAAGATGGGGGCCAAATACAGGGGGATTAACATGAGGTTGGACCCTTTCATTGTTGCTGGTGCCAGCAGTCCCTATATGTGGATCTTCTTGATTCTGCCTTTCCACCATGGCTCTCAATCTTTCTTGGCTCTGAGCCATGTTGTTCATCACTTCCATAAACTGAGTCATCTGCGTTCTCATTTCCAATCTTTCGTTTGCCATTTGATTTTTGACCTCTGCAAGGTCCTGCTGTACCTGATCCATTTGAATGCCCGGAGGGTTGTTTCGGGTCGGATATCGGTGCGGACGGTTGAGGGGAAATACCCGGCGTCGAGCAATAGTTCCTGGACATCACAACAGAGTTAGCAACAATAACAAAAACCTACAAAACAAACAAAGGGTTAGCATGCAATGCAGTATGCTTATTTGTTTTCAAGGTATCCGGCTTGGCATTCAGTTTTGACCCTTCCAGACCCTTGAAGATGCTGTTGATGTTGCTTTCGAAGTAAACTCGGATGGAACAAACTAATACATATATTACAAAAGGCAAATGGTACATAGTTTGATTACAAATACAAACCCTCTGAGGGGCCAAAAGACATCACAAGAAAATAAAAGTACATGGAATGAAAGCAACAACAAGCAAATGGTCAAACACCAAGACCAAACTCGTCCCCCCGAACTTCCTTGAGAAGTGCTTCGGTCACAGGATCAGCTGGTCGCTCCGTGAGATTCCGGATGAGAAGATTCCAGGTAGTGACAGCTGCAGTTAGCTTCTTGTGCTCACTTTGGTCCTTTGACCTCTTCACTCCGGCTCTGATCTTCAGCTCTGATATCTCCCTCTGGGCTACTGCCAGGGCTTCCTGCTGTTCTTTTGCACTGGCTTCCAGTTGCTCTATCTTGTCTTGGACCCTCTTATCCTCCAGAGTACGAGCTTCGGTGATCCTGACCCACCGAGCTTGACTCTCCTTCAGATATAAGTCTGTCCTTGCTCTCTAGAACTGGGCTTCCTTGCAAGCATTATTCAGAATCTGTTCTCCAGCCTTAGACTTCTTGATATAATCCCCAGACTTCTCAATTTTAGCCAGATGCTCCACTCTCAGCTTCTCTAGTCTCTCAATATCCAACCTACCATCACTCCTCTCCCGGAGGGTTTTCTGCAAAGCCTGAGTTAACTTCTCATTTGTTTCCTTCAAGCTCTCAAACTCCTCCAAACTGATAGTGGCAGGGGGTGGTGCTGAGGATGGTCCAGGCATATCCTCCATGGTAAAGGGCATCCCAGAGAATTGAGCCCTGGCATGGGACCACTCATAATATTGTGCTAACGCCACATTGTTGCACTTCCCCAGAATGGTTACTCCCTTGGTTTGAACATTATCCCAGGCCCAGGCTGCCTGCCTAACAACAGCCAGATTAGGCTTGTTCTCACAATAAAGAGTCTCAACCAAGTCTTGTGCCTTAGGAGTGTGGACCAGTGCATAGCCCAGTTGCCTTCTGAACAGCAGAGGGTTGTAATTAATGCTACCCTTAACTCCTATCAGGGGCACATTGGGAAAATGCCCACAACTGGTGATGATATCCCTGCCCTTTGTGCTTTGAGTGCACCACCTGATATCGGCTGAAGTCAGAACAGTGAGTCTTCTAGCCCAGTTTCTCTGCTGATGAGGATTCAAAAATGCATCTGTCTTGGGCAAATGCTTGAGAAGCCAAGTATGGAACAAAGGAGCACAACACCTCACTAATCTTCCCCTCTGCTTTTCATTCCTCTGGTGCACTGAGTAGTAAAAATCCCCCAATAAAGTGGGCACTGGGTTCCTCAGGATGAAAAGATGGATTGCATTCTTGCTAATGAATCTAGGCTCATCTGCAAATAATATGATCCCATATATGCTCAGGGCCAATAAAGCACAGACTGCTTTCCACTCTCCTAAAGAAGCTTTCAGGGTAGCTTGAGAGATCAAGAAATCCAGATGCAAGCCAGAGATTCCAGCCTTAGAAGTCATATGCTGCCCAATCAGAACTGGTTCCAGATGCAATGCCTTTGCTACCTCTTCATTACCAGGAAAGACCATCTCAGGGTTGAAAGGGACTCCACCCCTGATAGGTATACCAACCAATGATGAGTATTCTTCCAACAAAGGGCCCAACTGAAAGTCCTGAAAAGTGAAACACCTCAGTGGGGGATCATAAAATTGAAGGCAAGTATGAATCAGGCTCCTCTGTGAAGGGTCCAAATCCATAACCACATCAAGTATGTCTCCATAGTGTTCCCTGAACAGTGGTATATGGTCTGGAGTGATCAGGGTCTGAATCCTCCTGATGTCAGCTAGCTCAGGCTGGAAAAAATGGTAGGTGATATTACTCTTTTTAGGTGCCATGATGTTGAAGAAGAGTTGAAACAGATGCTGATGGTAAGACTGACAAGGGCCACTGATTGGCTGGTGCAGGTGACTGAAGTAGATAGCTGATAGCTGAAGCAGATGCTGATGAAGATAGGTCTATACTGATGATGGGGTCAAAACCAAGCCAAAATGAAGATGGATACCCTGAAAAACAAATAAACAAATGTCAAAATGATGCAATGAGGATGTATGCAAATGATATGCAAGGGTTTGTGACTGAGCTGGATCTGATCAAGTGCTCTGATATGTTCAAGAAATCCAGATGGGGGTCTATAGGCCCAGTAACCAAGGTGGGGGACTCAAATAAAGAGCCACATGTCCAGGGTTTAGAATCACAAGAACTGTTCCAACATGGAGTATTCTTAATCAAACAAAGTAACAGGGTATGTTGAGGCAAAGGGTACCTGCAAACCTGTAAACAGCCCAACCCCCTCACAGGTGGTGTTCTAAAACAAGGATCCTCAGACTTGGATCAGTTATGAGAAGTGTAAACACTTCTAACCCGGAGGTACAGTGTTTACAATAACCATAAAAGTTCCTCCTCTAATTCACCTCAGTTTCTGAAGGTCAATACTAAGGGGTCATCCAGACTTAGCAGGCTTCCCAGATAGCCCTAGTATTGCAGGAAATCTGCAACACAGAGTTCTCAAGAAGAAACCCATATCTGAACCGTGTTTCATATTCCCGCACCAGACCGAGATGGAATGGGAAAGAATATGAACCACTCTAGCCTAGGTGTCACTCAGATCCCAGGTATAGGATCTTAACTCTCAGTAGAACACCCACCCACCAAAGCAAAACCAGATCCAGCCAGACAGCATGACAGTATGATATATGTAAAGCAGTAAAGAAAGTAATAAAACAAACTGTACATAAAGCAATAAATAAAATAAATACACAAGCACAGATAGCACATAACACCCCAGTAAACACAAATCAATCAAGCGCTAGGAGGAACCCACAAAAAGAACCAGAAACCCTGGTTGCAGTATAAGGGTCCCCAGCAGAGTCGCCAAGCTGTCGCTCCTGATAAATGGGACCAGGCCCAGATAAAGGTACAGACGCGAACGGTCGGCGAGAGGGACAATGAGAACACACAGCCGTGAACTCACTGGAGATGAATAGAGTCGCCAGCTAGGCATTTTTATCCCGGAGGAAAGGCAATGCTGCATAGACCTAGAAAGACATGGATAAGACGGTTGCGAACCAGAGAGACTGAGAAAGGGGGTTGGTTACAACCTGGGAAGGTATTAGCACCCAGATTGTCCGCCGTACTCGACGAGATCCACGCTTAAAAGATTTGTGTTTTAAAGGGGTAGTGTCAGTGCAATTTGTGTGTAAAAGGGCTGGAAAACAATATGTACAGGTGTCAGTGTAAAATAAGTGAAGTGTATAATGATGTGTCAGTGTAAGAATGAGGATGAACTGCTCATGATAATGAGGCTAAGAGAAAGATGCTGGAAAGAGGGGGAATATACAGAGACTTTTGTTCGATAACTGTTAAGTTATGCCTACGTATCCTCTCGTGCAATGAGGAAGTCAGAACACCGTAGTTCGACCCAAAGAGACTGAAAGATGAATTGACTTGTGAACTGCTTACTTGTCTATGCTCAAGTGTATGATCTGTCTGGCACAGATGCGAACTGTCTTGCATTAGACGGAAGAAGCAAGTTCTCGTTTGTGAGTGAATGAGATGAGAAAAGAATCCCGAAGGAGACGATTATTGTTTGTTTTTGTGTTTTCAGTCTTTTATTGCTTTTTGGATTTTTGTCATAAGTTAATGAGCTTAAGCCTATACCAATAGGTTAGTAAACTCATCACATCTTCCCTCTGATTAGGGGTAATGAGAATACCTTAAGTGTGAAGTCAGCTTCTCACACTTAAACACCTCTGGTGTAGGATTAAGATCATTAACCTACTTGTGATTATTTAGATGTTTTTGATGTTTTTGTTTAGTGTTAAGTAATGAGGTTAAGCCATAATCAAGGATTAAACAGACTCATTACACCATCCTAATAGAAGGATAATAGATGAGAATGTTTAAGCTGAAGAAAGCTCCTCAACTTAATCCATGATTAGGGGTTAAACTCATGACAAAACAAAGCCTTTATTAAGTGGATTTTATTCAATGATATGATGAAGAAGTGAGTTTTAGGGTTTGTAAGACAATCTTGAGGGGGACTTGTCCATTAACACTAGGGTTAGTCCTTCTTAACCAGTTAAGGAAGAATTAGAACCCTAATGCAAGGCCCAAGTTACAAGTGTGAAGTCTTGATGATTATTAAGTGGATTGATTAAGAGATTTAAACACATTAAGGGTTTAACACTTAGGATTAAAGTTATACACTCCATCCTAAGAGAAGGATGCAGGCATAAGCTTAATCACAAAGCCTTAAAGCCTTAGGGGCTTAGTCCCTGATTATGAGATGAGAGGAGAAGACTCAAAGGAGACACAAAGGTAAAACTAAGAGGGGAGACTAATCAAAACCCTAATCATTATCATGCTTGGTTGTTCCTAAGGTTTGTGAGGTTTGCAAGAGAAGTCTTCAATGGAACCACCAGGAAGCAGATGAAAGAATCAGGAGAAGCAAAATAACTTGCTTCATTTAAGAAGTCAAGTCACTTGAAGAAAGAAAGTGGGAAGAATAAGAATGATCAAGCTCAAACTCAAACACATATAAAAATGCAGCATGGATGCAAGAGAGAGATGAGAAGAAAGTATGAGAAGTGAAGGCAAATTCACTTCTCAAAATCACTTACCACTTGAAAGGTTAGAAAAGAAATGCTATGCAGTGCAAAATGGGATGGGATGACATGATGCAAACCAAAACCAGAAGCATATATGGGATGTTAATGATGCTATAAGATGCTACAAACCAGAAACAACACATGGAGATGATCATACAAGCTCATGGATGCAAATGAAGCAAGTTAAGAACCAAGAACATACATGAAAAGTTATGGAATGCACATGGCATACAACATGACAAATGCAAGATGTAATGATCAAACATGCTTTCAATATGTCTTATGATGTTAAATGAATCAAATGGAGGCATGGAATGTCATAGCAAGTCATGTTATGCAAGAAGATGCAAGATGGATGCATATGAAGACCCAAATTAGGGTTTATGAACAATGCAACAAACAAAAACCAAAACCAGAAGCAAACAACATTATAAAAAATTGAAAATACACTCAAAGGATCCCTAATCCTATACTAACTCAATGCCCAAAGGAGAGGTCTCAAATCTTAACCAATCTCAAGTTATGATTTTTCTAAGATTTCTAGGGTTTTAGGGTTCCTTAACAAGAAAATTATCAAACAAATTGAAAATGAAAGATCAAATCATGGCCATTTAATCTCACAAACTACATACTAAACACAATGCAATGCAAAAAGAATCAAGGTCCAACTCTTCATAGTTAGGCAGAAGTGATTTTTTGAAGTTTGGATCAAAATAATGCATCAAAATGATTTTAATTCAATGAAAAATTCTCAAAATGCATCAAGATCAAAAAATAAATTTGGTTTGAAGGTTGGACAATGTTTCTAAATGTCTTAAAACATTTCATGAATTTGTTGGTGATTTTTTAAATACCTAAAAGTATTTTTAATAAATTAATTCTCATTAATCAATTAAAAATAAACTTTTAAATATTTAAAAATACTTTTTTAATACTAAAAATGAAAATAAAAATATTTTGAGTGTTAAAAATTAATGAAACTCTTGACAAAAAGTTTCATAATTTTTAAACAAATTTTTCTATTTTAAATAAATTGTATAAAACAAATGAGAAAAATATGAAAATAAAATGAAATAAACTGAAGTCAATTGAATGGAGGGCTAGGATTTACTCTGGGTTTGAAACTGTTGACTACGCGCCAGATCTAGTGGCCTAGGTTGGTCCTGATTAAATTAATTTAATTATGATTAATTAAACTAACTAAAGGGGATTAGGGCAAATGAACGAATCTGGGCCATACGTGTACGCGGGAAGTCAACAAAGTCAGGCCATCTAACGCATGAGATTCAAATGGACTTAATGACTGGGATTAGGGCTAATAACATTCAGGTGACCGGAGAGAAGCTCCGGTCATCTTCTCCGGCGACAACAAAACCCTAGATCCTGATTTAGGCTTCTAATCATCAAATTAAACACAGCCAAGTGATCCTCTAACAACCTAGGACACGAATCCACCCTCAAACATCATTTAAACCCCAAGAAACAAGCAAATCGAAGGAAACAAATTCCACGGGTGAAATTTCAGAGTAACAATACAAACTCATTTCTTACTCATTTTCGATTCTAAGGGTATCCCCATGACCAGCAAGACATAAGCAATCAATTTATAACTTAAAATGCAAGCTTTGGGAGAAAAAAATCCATGGTCATACCTGAGCTGGAAAGCTTCAATACTAAGCTTTCAGAGCCTCCTTTGTGTGCAAATGAACTTCTTTGACTCCCCTGAACTCAAAGAGAAGCTTCAAAGTTCTTGTGGATGGCTGGTTTGAAGAGGAGTGTTCTGGTGTAGCAGGATTCACAGTCAGGATTTGTGAGGTTTCAAGCTATTCCAATGGTGGATTCCTGCTCCTTTGAGTGTGTTTGACTTGTTGGTGAAGAGAAATGGGGTGTTTGATGGCTGGAAAACGAGATTCGAAAGTTCTGGCTTTGAGGATGAGAAATGGTGAAGCTCAGTTCTTGCTTGGTTCAGGCCTAAGTCTTGCTGGTTTTGGCTCAGTGAAGCAAGGTGAGTTGATCAATGGAGCTGGTTTTTGTGTTTGTGAGTTGTGTAAAGAAATTCGAAGGGTTTTGCTTGATGGGGTGAGTTTGTGAATGTGTTGATCTTGTGTCTTTCAGCCTGGCTTGTCTTGTGAAAAGGCTAGCATTTGATTTACATAAAAAACTCTCATTGGTCAGATGATGTGACCTGGCCTTTATTGATTGGTAAGGTGCCTTTTGCAAAAAGTCAACTTTGGTGTAAGGAAAGAATGGGTTGAGCCCTAGGCTAGTACAAGTGTATGGGCTGGCGCAGCATGGTGTGTGAGAGATGCTAGAATGGTTCAGCAGCCAAGGTAACAAGTGGATGGAAGTGTGATGATGATTTTGCAACTTGATCACTTTTGGTTCACATGGAAATGTCTTGCTTCACAAACCATGAAACATGAGAAATTCTTAGTCAATTCTAAACTTTAGGGTACATGTGATGTTTGTGTGATGGTTAGACATGAATTAGAAGTCACAAATGCCTTGGTACAAAGTTTTTGCAAGTTTTCCATTTGGTGCATATCTTGAAAATTAATGATTTTTGCCAACTTTGACACACCATAACTTTTGATCCAAAATGAATTAGGTCATGTTCTTGTACTTTTTGAAAAGGGAAAGATCTAATCTACAACTTTCATGACCAAAGTTTTGCCATTTGAAGCATTTTTGAATCAAAAAGTAAGGGTTGAAAAAGTTGCATAAAATGACATTTCATTAAAAGTCAACCATGCCCTAAAAAGTCAACTTTGCAAAAACTTGTAATTCTTGAATTTTGTGAACTTCAACCTTCTTCCATGATCAAATAAAGATCATATTCACTCAAAATGATGAGGATCACCCCTTGGTTGGGTCATTGGGGGCCTCAGATGCCCTGGTTTTGCACTGACTTGTCCAGAAAGTCAACTCTTGATCAGATGACTTCCCCATGGAATTTCTTCATGAAAATTGATATGCATACTCCCTATACCATATAGAGACCAATGGAAACAAGAATGACCAAAAAATTTGGAGTTATGGCCTCTAAAACCAAAACCCTAATTTTAGGTCAACTGTGCAGTCAAACTTGGCTCTGCATCCATACCAATCCCAGTTCTTGTGATTCTTTGGCATTCTTGACTTTGAGAAGATATAATATGATGATTGAACACACATGGACCCCTTTGAAGTGATTGATGACCTTTGGAGTGGCTCAAGAAGCTCTTGGATTGCTCAGATCACAAACCCTAGATGCAGATGACTTAGAAACAATGCAGTGACTCAAGATGTAATATGAGATGGTATGATTGCATATGAAATGATCACAAGCCATGGTGTGAATGGGTGAGGGCAAATTTGGGGTGTTTACACTGATGATACATCTGAGGACCAGAAAAAGGCCTCCAATGATAGTGATGAAGAAGCATCTGAGGACCAACACAAGGCCTCCACTGAAGAGCAAATCTCTGTTGATCCACCAGCTGAAGAGGAGACTGCTCAACCTCCCCCTGTTGTGAACCTAGAGCATGATTCTGATACAGAAATCATTGCTTCTGTAAACCCTAGCATAGACAAAAGGCTTAGGACTAGGAAAGAAAAGATGAATGCAGGACATGCAATTCCTGAGAAGAAGCAAGCTACACCAAAGAAGGACAAAGCTAAAGTTGTCTTTGGTCCTACAAAACAATGGAGCAAGGTGCAAACACAAAAGAGGAAAGCTGTCACTCCTCCAGATTCAGATGTTGAAGAAGATGTCCCAACATCTTCTCCAAAGAAGAAACCAGCACCCTCAAGGTCATCAACTGCTGTTCCAGAAGCACCTTTGGACAACATCTCCTTTCATCATGTTTCAAGTGTGAATAGATGGAAGTTTGTTTATCAAAGAAGGGTAGCACTTGAAAGAGAGATGAGCAGTAATGCACTTGAGTGCACAGAGTTAATTGATCTCATTTCTTCTGCTGGCCTTTTCAAAACTGTCTCCAACTTCTCTCCTTGCTATGAGCTGCTTGTCAAGGAATTCATAGTTAACCTTCAAGAAGATTGTGCTGATGGTAAGTCTGCTGACTTTAGAAAAGTATATGTAAGAGGAAGGTGTGTAGAATTCTCTCCTAGGGTTATCAACCAATACCTTGGAAGAGAATCTGATGGTCCAAATGAGTTAGGGAAGACTGATAACCAAGTTTGCAAGGTTATCACTGCTAATCAGGTCAAGGCTTGGCCAGTTAAAGGGAAGCTCTCAGTTAGCATGCTGACAAGGAAGTATGCCATGCTGAATAGAATTGGTACAGTAAACTGGGTCCCTACCAACCATACATCCTCAATATCAACTGGATTGGGAAGGTTCATATATGCTGTGGGCACCCAAACAAAGCTGAATTATGGAGCTTATATCTTTGATCAGACATTGAAGCATGCTGGATCATCTGCAACAAAGCTGCCAATTGCCTTCCCTTCCTTGCTGTGTGGAATAATGCTGAGTCAGTATCCTGGTATCCTCACTGAGAAGGACTCCATTTGCAAAAGAGAAAGCCCTCTGGCCTTTCACTACAAGCTGTTCTTGAGTCATCATGCAGCTGATGTTGAAGCTCCCTCTGGGATATCTGTTGGTCCTTCAAAGGCAAAGTCTCCAATCTCTAAAGCTGCCTTGATTGCTGAGCTGAAGATCACATGCAAAGAACTGGATGCAAGGAAGTAGAAGCTTGAGGAGATTATCCAAAGGCTGGAGATTGAAGAAAGTACTCAGAAAGTTGCTGCTTCTAATGAGGAGACTGAGGAAGAGGAAGAAACTGACTATGAGGAGTCTGAGTGAAAATTGTATGTGAGGAATATGTAATGACAGCTTCTGAATTGTAATTTTGAATTAGCAACTTTGGCCCCAAATTTATGTCTAACAAGGGGGAGAACAAGAACAACAACAACAATGTATGATGCTGTTTAGTTATTAATGAAAAACCTCTATTTGCTTCTGAACTAAATCTGTGAAGTTAATGAAAATTTTTGTTGCAACAAGACTGAATACATGTATGTTTGAGGGGGAGTAAACTCACACATGACTCAACAGAAAAGAACTGCTATACTCTGATAAAAGAACTTCTGCTGCACTCTGATAACCAGAAAAATATGTTAGCCAAAAATTAGCCAAAGGGGGAGTTTGTAGATGTTTAGAATTAACAGAATTTTTGACCAACAAGAAATGTTGAATTCAGTTCAGGATGTCCTATCAGATGTTGGGACATTATCAAACAGAGTTTAAGTAAATGAGCTTAATTCAGGATGTCACACCAGATGTTGGGACATTGTGTTAATGATTTAAGTTCAGTTTTTCAGGATGTCCCAACAGATGTTGTGACATCTCAAACCTGCTACCAGAATTAATTAATGACTAACAGAACTGAGTAATTTAAGGAAAGTTATCTGGAATTAATTATGGATGGACAAAACAGAATAAGGCGCATCTGTAGGGAGTGTTGTTATGAGACTTCAGCATAATCAGAAGAACTGAATCACCTAGAATCTAGGAAGTAACAAACCCTAATTCAAGGTGGAAGCTGCATGCGTTTCAGGATTGGATAAACCTACAGAAAGCCCAAAATCCATACACCTATTTAAGCAACAGAAACTCTCAGAATAGAGTACGAATTTAAGAAGATAAAATAGGGTGTTTTGTGTTTTTAATAGCAGGTTGTTTTTATTGTACCACTTTATGAGCTTTTAAGCAAAAGTGTATTTTTGTCTTGATTGAAACTGTGAAGTAAGATCAAGCTGTTTTGTTTGAAGTATGACTTCAATTTTATTAAACTTGTAAACAAGATCACTGTGTGATTGAGGGGGAGTGAGTTGGTACTCATATCTAAGTTGTGTCTTAGGTATAAATTGCATTGGGTAGATATTAAGTGAAAGATTAAACTGGGTGGTTTAAGTCTAGAATTAATATTACTTATAGTGGATTTCCTCCTGGCTTGGTAGCCTCCAGATGTAAGTGTGGTTATACACTGAACTGGGTTAACAAATTACTGTGTTGTTTAATTTTCCTGCACTTTAAGTTTTGGTTAAGTTGTCAAGTGTTTAAACATCTCATTCGACATCTCATACCTGATCACAGAATTTCAATTGGCATCAGAGCAGGCACCCTGCCTGTTTATACTGGGTGAGATCTAGGGAATACAAATTCTGGAAACATGGACAGAGATATAGGATCAGTAAATAGACCACCTATACTAGATGGATCTAATTATGACTACTGGAAGCCAAGAATGATTGCATTCTTAAGATCACTTGACAATAGGGCCTGGAAAGCAGTCAACAATGGATGGGAACATCCTGTCCAAGACACCAAAGATGGAGCAAAAGTGTTGAAACCTGAAGAAGAATGGAGTAAGGAGGAAGAAGATTCGGCACTTGGCAACTCCAAGGCCTTAAATGCCTTATTCAATGGCATTGATAGGAACATCTTTAGACTTGTGCATCACTGTGAGCTGGCCAAAGATGTTTGGGACACTCTCAAAACAACTCATGAAGGAACATCAAAGGTAAAGATGTCAAGACTTCAACTTCTCACCACCAAGTTTGAAAACTTGAGAATGAAGGAAGATGAGACAATTCATGAATTCTACATGAACATCTTAGAAATAGCCAATACTTCTGGAGCCTTGGGAGAAAAGATGACTGATGAAAAGCTTGTAAGAAAGATTCTCAGATCTTTGCCAAAAAGATTTGACATGAAGGTCACAACAATAGAAGAAGCTCAAGACATATGCACAATGAAAGTTGAAGAGCTCATTGGTTCCCTTCAAACATTTGAGATGGGAATGAATGACACAATTGTAAAGAAGAACAAAAGCATAGCCTTGATGTCAAATACTGATAAAGAAGAAGAAAATGATGAATCAGAAACTGATGAAAACTTATCAGAAAACATTGCTATGCTTGGAAGACAGTTCAAAAAGATTCTTAGAAGAATGGAAGACAAGTCCAGACCAAGTGGAAGATACACAAATTCTTCTGAGAACAAAAGACCTTATGATGCTAATAGAAGGTCAAATTATGATGAAAATACCAGTCAAGAAAAAGGAATTAAATGCCATGGATGTGAAGGATATGGACACATCAGGAATGAATGTCCTACCTATTTAAAAAGGCAAAAGAAAGGTCTCTCTGTAACCTGGTCTGATGAAGACTCAGGAGGTGATTCAGAAGAAGAATCAGCTAAGCATATCACTGCTTTAGCTGGAATATGTGAATTTGAAAGTGAATCCAGTGATGGGGAGCTTACTTTTGAAGAACTTGAGCAATCATACAGAGAACTAGTCAAAAGAAGCACTGAAATATGCAGGGAGAGTATAAAGCTAAAGAAGCAGATTGAGGCACTAAAGGATGAAAAAGCAAGTGATCTAGAGATCATTGACACCTTGAAAAGTGAAGTAAGTCTTCTCAACTCCAAGTTGTAACATATGTCCAAATCTGTTAGAATGCTGAACAGTAGCTCAAGCACACTGGATGTTATTCTCAACAACAATAAGCATTCAGGGGATAAAAGTGGACTGGGATTTAACAAAGTTCATAAGGTTGAAGCTAGCTCTAGCAAAACTACTTCAAAGTCCATACAGTCAAACAAGATGTCCCAACAGATGCTTCAACATCATGAAAAGAACACAAAGCCAAACATAATGTTCCAACAGATGTCTCAACATCCTGAAAAGAACATAATGAAGAAGAAGTATCAAAGATGGAGATGTCATCATTGTGGAAGATTTGGACATATCAAACCTCATTGCTATAAGTTGCATGGATATCCAAATCAGATGTATCAGCAACCTCCTAAGCAGAAGATAGAAGTTACCAAGAAAGTGTTGCATAGACATCAAAGAGATCAGCAACCCCCTAAGCAGAAGACAGAGGTCATCAAGAAGGTATGGAGACCAAAAGCTAGTCTTCATGCTGATCAAAGCTACATGCCCAAGAACAAGATCAACAAACAACCTTGGAGCTCTACTGATGAACAATGCACAGGGCAGAGGTATCAAAAGAAATCTCAACACAAATGGTCAAAGAAAGGTGTTGCATATATAGCTCATACATCACTAAGAGTATCAGCTAAAGAAGACTGGTACTTTGAAAGTGGATGTTCAAGACACATGACTGGATTAAAGAATCTGCTAGTAGACTTAAAGTCATATTCATCCAGATATGTAACCCTGTTTGCCTGTGATGGTCTTTGTTGAAAGGGTCGTTGTTGTTGATTGTTGTTGCTATTGTTGTAGGTTCTCTGTTGCGGATACTGGACTTGCTGTTGATAATGTGGTTGTTGTTGTTGATATGCTGATTGCTGAGGAATCGGAGCTGGAATGGTAATAGCTGCTACTGATCTGTGAACATACTGAGGTCTGCCCCTGCTTGCATGAATGGAATTGGTCTCATCGGCTCTTCGGGGTCCCACAAAAGGCTTCCTGGGATTACTGGATGAACTTGCACCGCTGTCAAAAATCTTGCCCATTTTTAACAGACTTTCAATTCTTTCACCGGCTATAACTACGTCAGCAAAACTGGTGGAAGAAAAGGCAGCTAGCCTATCAATATATGTTCCTTGCAGAGTATTCATGAACATGTCGGCCATTTCTCTTTCCGACATGGGCGGTTGGACAGCAGCAACAAGCTGTCTCCACCTTTGGGCATATTCTCTGAAGCTTTCTCTGGAACATTGAGACATTCCCATCAGAAGGGTCCTGTTAGGAGCCATGTCCAGATTGTATTGATACTTCCTGATGAAAGCCTCAGCTAGGTCCTTCCAGCATCTGATAGTAGCTCTGGTCAGGTGTGAATACCACTCTCTTGAAGCCCCAGTCAAACTGTCTTCAAAGTAGAACATCCACAACTTCTCATCCATAGTATATGCTTTAAGTCTTCCCAGGAAGGACTGCAGGTGAGTTCGTGGACAGGAAGTTCCATTGTATTTCTCAAAGCACGGGGGCTTGAACTTGTGGGGAATTCTCACCCCATCTGTCGCTCCCGATAAGTGGGACTAACCCAGATAAAGGTACAGACGCGAACGGTCGGCGAGAGGGACAATGAGAACACACAGCCGTGAACTCACTGGAGATGAATAGAGTCGCCAGCTAGGCATTTTTATCCCGGAGGAAAGGCAATGCTGCATAGACCTAGAAAGATACGGAT
Source organism: Lathyrus aphaca (assembly GCA_963966055.1). NCBI lineage: Eukaryota > Viridiplantae > Streptophyta > Magnoliopsida > Fabales > Fabaceae > Lathyrus > Lathyrus aphaca. Next base: position 173,602,572 of record OZ014523.1, read on the forward strand.
AAGACGGTTTGCGAACCAGAGAGACTGAGAAAGGGGGTTGGTTACAACCTGGGAAGGTATTAGCACCCAGATTGTCCGTCGTACTCGACGGGATCCACGCTTAAAAGATTTGTGTTTTAAAGGGGTAGTGTCAGTGCAATCTGTGTGTAACATAGCTGGAAAAGAATGTACAGGTGTCAGTGCGAAAGAAATGCAGTGTAATATGTATAGTGTCAGTGCGAGATCAGGAATGAAGTGCTCGAGACCATGAGGCTTAAAGAATGATGCTGGAAGGAGGGGGAATGTACAGAGACTTTTGTTCGATAACTGTTAAGTTATGCCTACGTATCCTCTCGTGCAATGAGGAAGTCAGAACACCGTAGTTCGACCCAAAGAGACTGAAAGGTGAATTGACTTGTGAACTGCTTACTTGTCTATGCTCAAGTGCATGACCTGTCTGGCTCAGGTGCAAACTGTCTTGCATTAGACGGAAGAAGCGAGTTCTCGCTTGTGAGTGAAGGTGATGAGAAAAGAATCCCGAAGGAGACGATTATTGTTTGTTTTTTGTGTTTTCAGTCTTTTATTGCTTTTGAAAGTTTGTCATAAGTTAATGATCTTAAGCCTAAACCAATGGATTTAGTAAACTCATCACATCTTCCCTCTGATTAGGGGTAATGAGGATACCTTAAGTGTGAAGTCAGATTCTCACACCTAATCACCTTTGGTATAGGATCAAGATCATTAACCTACTTGTGATTATTTAGATGTTTTTGGTGTTTTTGTTTAGTGTTAAGTAATGAGGTTAAGCCATAATCAAGGATTAAACAGACTCATTACACCATCCTAATAGAAGGATAATAGATGAGAATGTTTAAGCTGAGGAAAGCTCCTCAACTTAATCCATGATTAGGGATTAAACTCATGACAAAACAAGCCTTTATTAGATGAATTTTACTTAATGATATGATGATGAAGTGATTTTTATGATTTGTAAGACAACTTGAGGGGGACTTGTCCATTAACACTAGGGTTAGTCCTTCTTAACCAATTAAGGAAGAATTAGAACCCTAATGCAAGGCCCAAGTTACAAGCTTGATGTCTTAATGGTTATTAGATGAATTGATTAAAGGATTTAAACACATTAAGGGTTTAACACTTAGGATTAAAGTTATACACTCCATCCTAAGAGAAGGATGCAGGCATAAGCTTAATCACAAAGCCTTAAAGCCTTTAAGGTTTAGTCCCTGATTATGAGGTGAGGAGAGAAGACTCAAGAGAGACACAAAGGTAAAACTAAGAGGGGAGACTAATCAAAACCCTAATCATTGTCATGCTTGGTTGTTCCTAAGGTTTGTGAGGTTTTCAAGAGAAGATCTTCAAGGAGAACCACCAGGATGCAGATGAACAGGATCCAGAGAAGCAAAGTGACTTGCTTCATTCAAGAAGTCAAGTCACTTGAAGAAAGAAAGTAAGAAGAACAAGAATGAGTAAGCTCAAACTCAAACACATATAAAAATGCAGCAATGGATGCAAGAGAGATGAAAAGAAAAGTTATGAGAAGTGAAGGCAAATTCACTTCTCAAGTCACTTACCACCTGAAAAAGGTTAGAAAAGAAATGCAGTGCAATGCAAGATGAGATGAGATGACATGATGAGAAACAAAACCAGAAGCATGTTGATGATGATAATGATGCTATGAAGTGCTATGAACATGAGGCAGCACATGGAAATGATCATACAAGTTTATGAATGCAAGAGAAGCAGCTTAGGAAGCATGAACATACATGAAAAATTATGAAGCATACAAGGCATACAACATGGCAAATACATGATGCAATGATCAAACATGCTTTCTATATGTCTTATGATGTCAAATGAATCACATGGATGCTTGAAATGTCATGGCAAGTCATGGTATGAAGGCAAATGCAAGATGGATGCATATGGAAACCCAAACTAGGGTTTATGAACCAAACATCAAACAAAAACCAAAAACAGAAGTAAACCCTAAGATAAAAAATGGAAAATTCCACTCAAAGGACCCCTAATCTTATACTAAACCAATGCCCAAAGGAGAGGTCTCAACTCTTAACCAATCTCAAGTTATGATTTTTACAAGTTATTAGGGTTTTTAGGGTTCCTAAACAAAAGAAATGCCAAACAAATGAAAAATGCAAGATCAAATCATGGCCATTTTATCTCAAAAACTACATGTTAAACACAATGCAATGCAAGAAGAATCAATGTCCAACTCTTCATGGATAGGCAGAAATGATTTTTTGAACTTAGGATCAAAATAATGCACAAAAATGATTTTAATTCAATGAAAAATTCTCAAAATGCATCAAGATCAAAAAAGAAATTTGGTTTGAAGGTTGGACAATGTTTCTAAATGTCTTAGAACATTTCATGAATTTTTTGGTGATTTTTAAATACCTAAAAGTATTTTTAATAAATTAATTTCCATTAATCAATTAAAAATAATCCTTTAAATATTTAAAAATACTTTTTAATGATAAAAATAAAAACAAAAATATTTTTGTGTCATAAAAATTATTAAAACTCATGAGAAAAAGTTTCATAATTTTAAAGCAATTTTTACTATTTTAAATTAAATATGCAAGTTAAATGAAAAAGAAAATGAAAATAAATTAAATAAAAGGAAAGTAATCAGAATGGAGGGTTGAGATTGCTTCTGGGCTCAAAGGGGTTGACTGGGCGCGCATCTGGACGGCCCAGGTTCAAACCAGCTTAATCCTGATTAATTAAATAATAATTCATAATTAAATCTTAATGAAATGATCCAGGCCTTCCATTCACGCGCGGGAAACACAATCCAATGGCTCACATTCAAAACTGGTGCCCTAACCCTAATTAGCAGTTAATGACTTTCAGGCTGCCGGAGAAGACTTCCGGTCGTCTTCTCCGGCCAGCACCCTCCCTGAGAATCTCAAAAACTCTTAAAACCTAACTAAAACAAAATCTAAAAACATGGAAATGATTCCCACTCACTCACGAACCAAAACCCCCAATCAAAACAAATTTATTCTTCCCTGAACTCATGAATCGAGCAAAACAAATTTTAGGTCACAGAGTTTCAGAGATCAATTAAATTCTCATTTCATCACCATTTCCAAAACTAAAAGCATCAGGATATTCAGTGAAGCATGGAGAACAAGTTTAGAACATCAAAAATGATTTCTGGAAAAATATTTCTTGAGCTACCTGAGATTCGAAGCTTTCACTCCAGCAACTTTCAGGCCTCCCCTCCTTGTGAAATCCACTCCACTTGACCCCCTGGTGATGCTTGAATGCTCAGGAGAAATTTATGTTGGCTGGATGAAGAGTTTGAACAGCTTCTGCTCAAGCTCAGTTGAAAATGGCAATGGTGATTCAGGCTGTTTTTGGCAAGGGTGAGGGGTTCTTTGTGGTCCAGATGATGAGTGGAGAAGGTTTGTGGAGTTGGTTTGAGTGTTTGTGAACTGTGGAATGAGTTTCGAAAGAAACTGCAAGTTGGAGTGAAAATGGTGAAATGGTATTATGGCTTGTTTCAGGCTTGGTTCTTTGATGCTTTGGGCTCAATGAGGCATGGTGAGTTGAAGTGTGGAAATAGTTTGGATGTTTGTGAGCTGGGCAGAGAAATTCGAAGAGTTTTGCAAAAGGGAGTGAGTTTGTGTATGTGATGTTGTGTGTTGTTTCAGCCTTGCTTCTTGAGTGTTATGGCCTGCATTTGGATAGTATATTTTAATCCTATAGGTCAGATGATTTGACATGGCCTCTATTGATTGGTAAGTTTGCTTTTGCCAAAAGTCCACTTTTTGTGTAAGAGAGGTATGGCTTGGTTCTAGGCTAGTACAAAGCATGGGCTGGCGCAGCAAGGGTGAGGGGAAGGGCTAGCAAAGCTCAGCATCCAATGTGGCAAGTGGTAGGGAGTGTGATCATGAGTTTTGCAAGTTGGTGCAACTTTGGTTCATATGTGACTTTCTCATTCCACAAGCCATGAAACATGAGCATTCTTGGTTCAATTCTGACTTTTAGAGTTTATGTGATGTTTGTACATTGGTTTGAAGTGAACTAGAAGTTACAAATGGCCTTGGTTCATGATTTTGCAAAATTCACATTTGAGGCATGTCTTGAAAATCAATGATTTTTGCCAACTTTGTCATACCATAACTTTTGATCCAAGAAGAATTAGATCATGTTCTTGTACTTTTTGAAAAGGGGAAGATGTATTCTACAACTTTCATGACCAAAGTTTTTCCATTTGAAGCATTTTTGGATCAAGAATCAAGGCTTGAAAAGTGACCTAAAATGACACATTCTTGAAAAGTCAACTATACCCAAAAAGTCAACATTTGCAAAAACTCCAAATTCTTGATTTTTGTGAATTTCAACCTTCTTCCATGATCAAATAAAGATCATATACACTCAAAATGATGAAGATCACCCATTGGTTGGGTCATTGGGGGCCTCAGATGCCCTGATTTTGCACTGACTTGTCTGAAAAGTCAACCCTTGATCAGATGACTTCCCCATGGAATTTCTTCATGAAAATTGATATGCATACTCCCTATACCATATAGAGACCAATAGGAACAAGAATGACCAAAAAATTTGGAGCTTTGGCCTCTGAAACCAAAACCCTAATTTTAGGTCAACTGTGCAGTCAAACTTGGCTCTGCATCCATACCAATCCCAGTTCTTGTGATTCTTTGGAATCTTTGTCTTTGAGAAGATGTAATATGATACTTGAACACAAATGGATCCCTTTGAAGTGATTGGTGACCTTTGGAGTGGCTCAAGATGCCCTTGGATTGCTCAGATCACAAACCCTAGGTGCAGATGACTTAGAAACTATGCAGTGAATCAAAAATGAGATATGAGATGATATGATTGTGTTTATGCATATGAAATGATCACAAGCCACGGTGTGAATGGGTGAGGGCAAATTTGGGGTGTTTACAGCTGCCCCTATTCAAACATGAGTTAGCTGTGCAGGATGTAAGCAACGGCTTAACAGACAAACAAGATAACTTGTGGTTGAATACCAAAGACAGTCCAAAATTTGCACTCACAGAAATGAAGAAGAAAAGGGATATAGATTGTAAAGGAAAATAAAGTAGATTGTAAAGTGTGGGCGACGGAGGACGACCGTCGAGCAGAGGACGACTGCTGGGTAAAGAGCAATGACGGGGACGACCGACATGCTGGGAAAAGTGTGTGAAGTAAAGCGATGACGGGGACGGCCGACATGCTGGGGATAAAAGGTAAAGCTAAGACGGGGACGGCCGACTAGCTGGAGAAAATAAAATTATGATGGGGACGGCCATCAAGATAAAGTAAGATTCTCTGGGAATTAATGAAACATGACGGGGACGGCCATCAAGTTCACAAAGCAAAGTAACCAACGATGGGGACGACCATCGGGCTAAAGAGAAAAAGGACCACGACGGGGATGGCCATCGGGTTAAAAAGAAAACGGACCACGACGGGGACGGCCATCGGGTTAAAGAATAAATGAAATAAACAGATGATGGGGTACGACCATCAAAGGTGAAAGACGATCACCTAGCAGGGGACGGCTGCTCTGTTGGGGAATAAAGGAATTATGATGGGGACGACCATCAAAGGTGGAGGACGATCACCTGGCAGGGTACGGCTGCCGAAAATATCAATGATGGGGACGGCCATCGGGTAAAAGGTCAACGATGGGGACGGCCATCGGACGAGCATGATGGAGGACGACCATCAAGAGGTGGAGGACGACCACCTAGCAGGGGACGGCTGCTCTCAGGGTTTATCATGACATAGGACGAATGTCAGATAACCAAAATCAACAATGGGGACGACCATTGGATAAGGTGATGAAGGATGATCATCAAGAGGTGGAGGACGACCACCTAGCAGGGGACGGCTGCTAAAAATCAACGATGGGGACGGCCATCGGATGAGCATGACGGAGGACGACCATCAAGAGGTGGAGGACGACCACCTAGCAGGGTACGACTGCTCTCAAAGTTTATCGTAACACAGGACGAGTGTCAGATAAAAGAAAATTGCTTTGTTGGCGATCTACTGGGGAGTAGTAAACACGGACGAGTGTTTATATCCAAGAAACAGAGGGTATAAGTGTTTGGTATTGTGTATAGATTAAAGATGCGGACGAGCATCCTTAAGACTACGATACGGACGAGTATCGGGTAGAAACAAACTGACACATGTTCAGAGATGATGATACGGACGAGTATCAACTGGTTAACAAGGAACACGGACGAGTGTTGAATCTGAAAGGGGCTCTTCTGGGGAATAATAGACACAGACGAGTATCTATATTCAAGAGGACATAAGTATTTGACACCGTGTATGGATTAAAGATGCGGATGAGCATCCTTAAGACCATGATACGGATGAGTATCACGTAGAAACAAGCGCTTGACGCATATTCTGAGATGATGGTACGGACGAGCACCAACCGGTTAACAAAGAACATGAACCAATGCCGGATCTGTGGGGACATAAATGGTGTATACAAGATACGGACGAGTATCTGTATAAGTAAAATAAGTATGAGTGGTGTATAGATGGGTGTTTATCTGCTGGGGATGGTGACACGGACGAGTGTCGAAAGGAGAGGAGTACAGTATTAACAAGTATATTGGTTGTAAAAGTGTAGCGACTACGCTGGGGATGTGACACGGACGGGTGTCGAGAAGGTGTATATACAAGTATATGTGAGCGCAAAAATGACGTCTTTGGCTTTCTGCTGGGAGTTATGACACGGACGGGTGCCAGAAAGTATCTGTAATATGGGTGATCTTGTTTGTAAAGAGTGTTCAGGCGACTTACTGGGGAGTGATGACACGGACGGGTGTCGAAAGGTGTATATACTGGTGTTTGTGATTTGAGGCAACTGCTTTTGCTGGGGACTCTGGGGGATTTTTCTGTATATTAATGATGAACGGTTATTATTCACAAGTGTTCGATTCACAATATAGCTTATGATTATGCCATGCGTTTGATTTTTGCCGCAACGCTCCGTACTAGACGGAATGCTACGCTTTGTGGGTGAATATGATGCAAATGCCATGATTGTGCAAAGATAACAAAACCGGGATCCGGGTCCCGTTGCTGCGAAGATCTTCGATCGATCCATTTGAAATGGACATCCCAGCTGGGGATGAGATCATTGGTAGATCTGAGGAGATGTATCTGCTTGGGGATTCGGGTCACTGAGAGACCTATTCCAATAAATGAGGGACCCAGCTGGGGTTTGTAGAAGCTTTCTTCACTCTGTTGTGATCTTCTATGCACTGCTCTTCCGGATAGAGGCTGGAACTCTGTGGGGCGATAACTTCCTGACTTTTGTACTCCGGCTGAGGATGAGATGGAAACTCGGCTGGGAGCAGTAGCAAGTGGCAGCTCAACTGGGGGGGTCATGAGAGGCAACTCAGCTGGGGATAGAGCATTTCGGATGCTGAGATTATTTGTTGATTTGCCAGCTTGCTGAGATGTAACTTGCACGCCCCAAGTTGTGTTCTGGATACCTGCAATCCTGCAAAGATGAGGAAACGCACAAATGGTCCCGAGGTATCCTTTATTGGATTCCGTCATAGGAGTTAAGTACTTTTGAGAGTAAGCATATTCCCTGCAAGCATGTTTTTATTTGAAGACAGGCATCTGTATTCTTATGCAATCAGTTTTTCTTTAAGACATCAGACATTTTTTTACAAATAAAATGTACAAAACGAGACATGACTGAAAATCTGATTTTATTAATTCATGTGCCCTGAATCGGCGAGATACAGTCAAAAGGAACATATCCCCTGAAATGAGGAGATTGCTACAAATTGAGAAACAAAATGCTGGCAGTGTTGATGACGCTTTAAGGGGCTTCCTCTTCACTATGACTCGTATGACTTTTGACGTTCTTCTCATCTTGCTTTCTGAAGACTGTTGATTCTGATTGAGGCTTGATCCTTTCGAAGCTTACCAAGTTGTAGGTGATACAGATGAATTCAGAGTGCAGTTGTTCGCTTATTCCCTTATTTTGCATGGATCGCCCTTTCGGGTTTTCAATCCATCGGGATACCCATTTTTGCCTGAGCTGTCCAATGCGGCTTTTCAACTCAGCGGGTGTACATTTTTATTCATTTTCCCTTATTTTTGCCCGAGTCTTTTATTCTGTTTTTGACTCGCCGGGATGCCCTATTTTTGCCTGGACTTACATTCTGTTTTTATGTCCAGCGGGTCATTTTTATGCGAAGTATTTTTTAACTGCATCTGAATTCACAGGGGACGGAAAATCTTCACCATCCATGGTGCTGAGCATCAGTGCTCCACCAGAGAAAACTTTCTTTACCACGAATGGTCCTTCGTAATTGGGGGTCCATTTGCCCCTGTGGTCTGTATGCGGAGGAAGGATCCTTTTCAGCACAAGATCTCCTACTTGGTACTCGCGATGCCTGACTTTCTGATCGAAGGCCTTCTTCATTCTTCTCTGATATAACTGCCCATGACAGATTGCAGCCAATCTTTTCTCTTCGATTAGACTCAGTTGTTCAAATCGGGTCCTAACCCATTCTGCTTCGTTCAGCTTAACATCCATCAATACTCGTAAAGAGGGTAGTTCAACTTCAACAGGTAGGACTGCCTCCATACCATACACCAGTTGATACGGTGTTGCCCCAGTGGATGTTCTGATTGACGTGCGGTACCCATGCAAGGCAAATGGTAGCATTTCATGCCAGTCTTTGTAGGTGACTACCATCTTCTGCACAATCTTCTTGATATTCTTATTTGCTGCCTCAACAGCGCCATTCATCTTTGGCCTGTAAGGAGAAGAATTGTGATGTTGGATCTTGAAGTCCCGGCATAACTCAGCCATCATTTTGTTGTTCAAGTTGGAATCATTATCAGTAATGATTCGCTCGGGAACTCCATACCGACAGATAATATCTCTTTTCAGAAATCGGGCTACCACCTGCCTTGTAACATTTGCATAGGAAGCTGCTTCAACCCACTTGGTGAAATAATCAATGGCGACCAGTATGAATCTGTGGCCATTTGAAGCAGTTGGCTCAATCTTGCCAATCATATCAATGCCCCACATAGCAAAGGGCCATGGGGAAGACATGATGTTCAAAGGATTGGGAGGCACATGCACCTTATCTGCATAAATCTGGCATTTATGGCATCTTCTGGCGTAGGCACAACAGTCGGCATCCATTGTGATCCAGTAATACCCTGATCTTAACAATTTCTTAGCCATTGCATGTCCTCCAGCATGGGTACCAAAGGAGCCTTCGTGCACTTCATGCATCAATAGATCTGCTTCCGTCTTATCAACGCATCTGAGGAGTACCATATCAAAGTTCCTTTTGTATAAAGACCCATCAGCGTTCAGAAAGAAACTACCAGCAAGCCTTCTCAAAGTCTTCTTATCATTGGAAGATGCCCCAGGTGGGTATGTCTGATCCTCCAAGAAGCACTTAATGTCATGGAACCAAGGCTTATCATCTTTAACAATATCTGCTGCGAACACATATGCCGGTCTATCAAGTCTGGACACTGAAATCTGAGGTACAAAGTTGGCAGTCTGGACTTTGATCATGGACGAAATGGTAGCCAGAGCATCCGCAAACTGATTCTCGTCCCGAGGAATATACTCAAGCTTGACTGTTGTGAAGAAAGTCAGTAACCTCCTTGTATAATCCCTGTAAGGTATCAGATGATCCTGGTGGGTGTACCATTTCCCATTGGTTTGATTTACTACCAAAGCTGAATCTCCGAATACGGTCAATGTCTTGATCCTGAGGTCAATGGCTTCCTCAAGACCCATAATGCAAGCTTCGTATTCAGCTTCGTTGTTAGTGCAGTTGAAAGTGAGTTTTGCCGAGAATGGCATGTGAACTCCTTTAGGTGTAATGAGTACTGCACCAACACCACGACCATTCATATTAACAGCCCCATCAAACATCATAGTCCATTCTTCTTCCGGGTCAGGCCCTTCAGTGTGAATAGGCTCTTCATGATCTTTTGCTTTAATGAACATGATGTCTTCATCAGGGAAGTCAAATCTCATAGGCTGGTAGTCATCAATGGGTTGCTCAGCAAGATATTCAGACAGTACACTGCCCTTGATGGCTTTCTGAGAGGTGTACTGGATGTCGTATTCTGTGAGGATCATTTGCCATCTTGCAACCCGTCCGGTAAGAGTTGGCTTCTCGAAAATGTACTTGACTGGGTCCATCTTTGAGATCAATAAAGTAGTGTGGGTCAACATATACTGTCTCAGTCGGCGAGCAGCCCACGCTAAAGCACAGCAAGTTTTCTCGAGCAGTGAATAACGCTGTTCACAGTCGGTAAACTTTTTGCTTAGGTAGTATATTGCATACTCTTTTCGACCAGACTCGTCATGTTGGCCCAACACGCACCCCATTGACTCTTCTAATACTGTCAGGTACATTATTAGAGGTCTTCCTTCAACTGGTGGCATAAGGATTGGAGGTTCTTGCAAGTACTCTTTGATCTTGTCAAAAGCCCTTTGGCAGTCTTCGTTCCACCTGACCGTCTGTTCCTTTCTCAACAGCTTGAACAAAGGTTCACAGGTCGCTGTAAGGTGAGATATGAACCTTGAAATGTAGTTCAATCGACCTAAGAACCCTCGAACTTCTTTTTCTGACTTCGGTGTAGGCATCTCTTGGATGGCTTTGACTTTATCAGGGTCAACTTCAATTCCTTTCTCGCTTACAATAAAGCCCAGCAGCTTACCAGATCGCACCCCGAATGTGCATTTGTTGGGGTTCAACTTCAGTTGGTACTTCCTCAGACGCTTGAACAACTTCAGCAGATTCACCAGGTGATCTTCTTCAGTAAGGGACTTGGCGATCATGTCATCCACATAACATTCTATTTCTTTATGGATCATATCGTGGAATAGTGTCACCATAGCCCGTTGATATGTTGCACCAGCATTCTTGAGCCCAAATGGCATTACCTTGTAGCAGAATGTGCCCCAGGGTGTGATGAATGTTGTCTTCTCCATGTCTTCAGGTGACATTTTGATCTGATTGTATCCTGAAAATCCATCCATGAAGGAGAATACCGAGAACTGAGCCGTGTTGTCCACCAATACATCAATATGAGGTAATGGGAAGTCATCTTTCGGGCTGGCTCTGTTCAGGTCCCGGTAGTCAACACACATCCTTACTTTGCCGTCTTTCTTAGGCACAGGTACTATATTAGCAACCCACGGTGGATAGCTAGTTACAGCAAGGAACCCGACGTCCCACTGCTTTTGTACCTCTTCTTTGATTTTCATAGCCATGTCTGGACGAGTACGGCGCAACTTCTGTTTGACCGGTGGGCATTCTTCCCTCAAAGGCAGCTTGTGCACAACAATGTCGGTGTCCAACCCTGGCATGTATTGATAAGACCAGGCAAACACATCCACATATTCTTGAAGCAGGTCAATCAGTTGTCTCTTCACTGAGTCTTGTAGGCAGGCCCCGATTTTAACCTCTTTCACGTCTTCATCTGTACCAAGATTGATCACTTCAACCTCCTCCTGGTGAGGAGTAATAACCTTTTCCTCTTGTCTCAACAACCTGGCTAGCTCCTCAGGAAGCTCATATTCTTCTTCAACCCCTTCATCAGCTTGATTGATTGGATTGTCAAAGTCATACGAAGTCATAGCCGTGCTGTTGTCGGTGCTGTCAGGAAGGCATTCTCTGCAAGGGTTCAGTTGGTTCATTTTAGTGATTTGATTTTAATCTTGTTTTAAAAAGTGAAATAAAAATCGTCATTTTGAAAACACTGCCATTTATTTTTTGTACAAAAAGAAACATGGAAAAACAGTGAGCGGAAAAGAAAAAGACTCATTTGCAAAAAGATGTCTGATATTTCATTGATTAATCTTGTTTGCACAAAAAGTACAGATGGCCCTATTACAAAATGAGTCTTGTCATCTTGGGCAAGATGCAAGACTTTGATGCATGCTATAAAAATACAGGAAATAATAATTACTCTGCATGAGTAACTCTTATAATTTCCTGGGAAGACCAGTTTGAGATACTGCTCCCCGGGATCTTTGGACGAATCCAGCTTTCCAGGTTGCGTTCCACTTCCAGCTCGTCTTCCAGACAGTTGATGGCATCAGGGGTAAGCATCCCCCCACTCACAAAATTGGGCTCTTCCGCAGCCGCTGCTTGATCTTGTTGAGTTGGTTTGTAACCCAACCCAAATCTGTCTTCTTTCTTCTCTACCGATAGCAATTTGCCCCAGCCTTGGGCGTTTCCTCCCTCAACAACCTTCCGGGCTTGTTGGTATGACGATATTGAAGTACCGGGTACAGCAGATGTTTCATTCACATTCAAGGCTTCAAACCCCTGGCTCATTGTTTCATGGATCTCCCCATCCATCTCAATGTACTTATAGGTAGCCAGGTGGCTGACAAAAATGTCCTCCTCTCCGCAGATTGTAACGATTTGACCCTCCCACTCATATTTTAACTTCTGGTGAAGGGTAGAGGTCACGGCGCCAGCAGCGTGAATCCATGGTCTACCCAACAAACAGCTGTAGGCAGGCTGAATGTCCATCACATAGAAGATAGTTGTAAAGGTCTGCGGGCCAATCGTTATGGGCAATTCAATTTCTCCCAGAACCGATCTCTTTGAACCATCAAAGGCTCTCACCACCAGGTTGCTGGGTCTCAACGCCAATCCGTCATATTCTAGCTTCACCAGGGCCTTCTTAGGTAAGACATTGAGGGATGACCCCGTGTCTACCAGCACATGGGAAAGGACAGCTCCTTTACATTCCATGGTTATGTGCAAGGCTTTGTTGTGATTGCGGCCTTCCGTTGTCAAATCAGTATTGGTGAACCCTAGTCCGTGACTAGCATTAACATTCCCCACTACAGCTTCCAGCTGATTGACAGTGATCTCTTCAGGCACGTAAGCTGCGTGCAGGACTTTGAGTAGTGCATTCCGATGGGCTTCGGAGCACATAAGCAATGATAGGATTGAGATCTTGGAAGGCGTCTGATGAAGCTGATCCACTATTTTATAATCACTCTTTTTGATGATTCGCATGAACTCATCAACCTCTTGATCGAATGGTGTCTTCAAAGCTTCCTTAACAGCTTGATCTTCCTGCACAGGGCTCTTCCCTTTTGCCTTGGCAGCAGCTTCTGCTTCGGCTGTGGGTCTCTGAATTTGTGGAGCGAAAAGACGTCCGCTTCGAGTGAAGCCTCCGCCTCCGCCCACATTATCTATTTGTGGTGTAGGGGTTGATGATTCAAAAGTGATCTTTTGTCCTTCACAGTACAAGTCAGAGCCGTAATGCCAGGGGATGGCATTGCTGCTTTCATAAGGTACGGGTCCAGGCACCGTGATGGTGACTGGACTGATTGCAGCTGTTGAAGGAACTGTAATAGTCTGTGGATCATAATAAATTGTAACTGGTGCTCTGATGGGAGCAGCACCTTCTGAATTGTAGGCAGAGTTGCTTTCAGGATCATAGAATATTGTGACAGTCGAGACATCTTCATGATTTGTTGCTGATGTTGTAGGAGACATTGTTGGAAGAATGAATGTTGTTGTTGTAGGAGTTTCAAAATGGAGTGAAGCTGAAGTTGTAGAAGAAAAATTTGTTGATAACTGATCAGTTGAGATAATAGATGAAGTACTTGTTGATGAAGCCGAAGAATTGTCAGGAACAATGGTTGCTGCAGTTGTAGGAGGTTCTGAAACCGTTGTTGATGAGATTGCTGGATTTGTTGGAAATGATGTGGTGATCTGAAGTTGGCCACTCTGAATAAGGCCATCTATGCCATTCCTCAGACTATCGCACCCATTTACTGAAATATTGCAGTAAGCACACCCTAACTCACACCCCGGGAACATTTGACATTCCAAGAGCTGAGCTTTGATTTCCACCAACGGTGTCCTGATCTGGCCCACACTGGTTATTAAATAAGACGGCTTGTCTTCTTCAATAGCGTTAATCCTGGGACCACCGTGGTTTGGCATCGGGTTCTTATTGACATTGGGTGGTGGTGCGAAATTCAGAGCTTTTGAGTCTACCAGGTCTTGTACCTTCATATGCAGAGCTCTGCACTTCTCTGTACTGTGGCCAGGTGCGTTTGAATGGAAGGCACACCTAGCGTTGGAGTCATAATTCCTGGGTAGACTGTTGGGATCTGGAGGTGCCAGCGTCCTTAGCTCAACTAGGTTGAGTTTCAGGAGTTGTGGCAGCAGGGTAGCATATGGCATAGGGATCAGATCGATCACCCTGTTAGCTTGAGATGGCCTCTGCTGAAATGGCCTTTGTTGACTGTTGTTGTTGGTGTTGCTGTTGTTATAATTCCTTGGAGGATACTGAGATTGCTGGTGGTACTGAGGTTGTTGCTGGTAGTTTTGTTGCGGAGGTTGATAAACTGGCTGAGGATGAGCTGGAGCGGGAATGGTGACTGCTGCTATTGACCTGTGAACATATTGGGGCCTGCCCCTGTTGGTGCGGATGGCATTGGTCTCGCCAGTTCTTCTCGGGCCCGCAAAAGGCTTTCTTGTACTACTGGACGAGCTTGCTCCGTTGTCTGAGATCTTACCCATCTTCAATAGGCTTTCAATTCTCTCCCCAGCTATGACAACATCCGCAAAGCTAGTGGAAGAGAAAGCAGCCAGCCTGTCAATGTAAGTCCCCTGAAGGGTGTTCATGAACATATCTGCCATTTCCCTTTCGGACATAGGTGGCTGGACAGCAGCAGCCAATTGCCTCCATCTCTGGGCATATTCTCGGAAACTTTCCCTTGACGACTGCGACATTCCCATTAGGAGAGTCCTGTTGGGTGCCATGTCTAAGTTGTACTGATACTGTCTGATGAAGGCCTCTGCCAGGTCCTTCCAGCATCTGATAGTTGCTCTCGTCAGATGGGAATACCATTCCCTTGAAGCTCCAGTCAAGCTATCCTCGAAGTAGAACATCCACAGTTTCTCGTCCATGGTATAAGCTTTTAATCTCCCGAGAAAAGATTGCAGATGGGTTCGGGGACAGGAAGTCCCATTATACTTTTCAAAGCATGGAGGCTTAAACTTGTGGGGAATCCTGACCCCGTCTACCAAGCCCATATCCATGACATCGAATCCCAAAGAGTTTTGAGACTCTAAGGACCTCAACTTCTCAGCTATCTCATCCAACCTCCTATCATAAGCCTCTTCCCCAACACCCATTACCGTGAACTGGTCCTCTTGGGGGTCTTCTTGAAGTACCCTAGCTGCGGTGGCAGTCCCTTGAACATTTGCAGGAATATTGACCTCAGGATGGAGGTGTGGTCCAAATACCGGGGGATTTACATGAGGTTGGACCCTTTCATTGTTGCTGGTGCCGGCAGTCCCTATGTGTGGATCTTCTTGATTTTGCCTTTCCACCATGGCCCTCAATCTTTCCTGGCTCTGAGCCATGTTGTTCATCACTTCCATAAACTGAGTCATTTGATTCCTCATTTCTAGCCTTTCATTTGCCATTTGATTTCTGACCTCAGTAAGGTCCTGCTGCATCTGATCCATTTGAATGCCCGGAAGATTGTTACGGGTCGGATAACGGTGCGGACGGTTGAGGGGAAATACTCGGCGCCGAGCAATAGTTCCTGAACATCACAACAGAGTTAGTGGCAGTAAAATAAAAACCTACAAAACAAACAAAAGGGTCAGCATGCAATGCAGTATGCTTATTTGTCCTCAAGGTATCCGGCTTGGCCTTCAGTTTTGACCCTTCCAGACCCTTGAAGATGCTGTTGTTGTTGCTTGAAGAAAACTCAGATGAAGCAAACTAACACAAATATATTACAGAAGGTGAGATAATACAACTTGTTCATTTTACAACACAAGCCCTCTAAGGGGTCAAAATACATTACAAGAAAATAAAAGTACATGGAAAGAGAGCAACAACAAACAAATGGTCAAACACCAAGACCAAACTCATCCTCACGAACTTCCTTGAGAAGCGCCTCGGTCACAGGATCAGCTGGACGCTCCGTGAGATTCCTGATAAGGAGATTCCGGGTTGTGACAGCTGTAGTGAGCTTCTTGTGCTGAGTTTGGTCCTTTGACCTCTTCACCCCAGCTTTGATCTTCAGCTCTGATATCTCCCTCTGGGCTGCTGCCAGGGCTTCTTGCTGTTCTTTTGCACTAGCTTCCAGTTGCTCCATCTTGTCTTGAACTCTCTTGTCCTCCAGGGTACGAGCCTCGGTGATCCTGACCCACTGGGCTTGACTCTCATTCAAATACAAGTCTGTCCTTGCTCTCTGGAACTGGGCTTCCTTGCAAGCATTCTTCAGAATTTGTTCTCCAGCCTTATACTTTTTGATATAATCCCCAGACTTCTCAATCTTAGTCAGATGCTCTACTCTCAACTTCTCCAACCTCTCAATCTCCCTCATGCCATCACTCCTCTCCCGGAGGGTCTTCTGCAAAGCCTGGGTTAACTTCTCATTTCTTTCCTTCAAACTCTCATACTCCTCCAAACTGATAGTGGCAGGGGGTGGTGCTGAAGATGACTCAGGCATATCTTCTATAGTAAAGGGCATTCTAGAGAATTGAGCCCTGGCACGGGACCATTCATAATATTGTGCTGATGCCACATTATTGCACTTCCCCAGAATGGTTACTCCCTTGGTTTGAACATTATCCCAGGCCCAGGAAGCCTGCCTAACAACAGTCAAATTAATCTTGTTCTCACAATAAAGAGTTTCCACCAAGTCCTGTGCCTTAGGAGTGTGGACCAGTGCATAGCCCAGTTGCCTTCTGAACAGCAGAGGGTTGTAATTGATACTACCCTTAACTCCTATTAGGGGCACATTGGGAAAATGCCCACAGCTGGTGATGATATCCCTGCCCTTGGTGCTCTGAGTGCACCATCTGATATCTGCTGAAGTCAGAGCAGTGAGTCTCTTAGCCCAGTTGCTCTGCTGATGAGGATTTAAAAATGCATCTGTCCTGGGTAGATGCTTGAGAAGCCAAGTGTGGAACAATGGAGCACAACACCTCACTAACCTTCCCCTCTGCTTTTCATTCCTCTGATGCACTGAATAGTAAAGATCTCCCAATAAAGTTGGCACTGGGTTCTTCAGGATGAACAGATGGATTGCATTCTTGCTAATGAATCGAGGCTCATCTGCAAACAATACAATTCCATATATGCTCAAAGCCAACAAGGCACAAACAGCCTTCCACTCTCCTAAAGAAGCTTTCAGGGTAGCTTGAGAAATCAAGAAATCCAGATGGAAACCAGGGATCCCAGCTTTAGAAGTCATATGCTGCTCAATCAGGACAGGTTCCAAATGCAAAGCCTTTGCTACTTCTCCATTACCAGGAAATACCATCTCAGGGTTGAAAGGAATTCCACCCCTGATAGGCATACCAACCAATGAGGAGTACTCTTCCAATAGAGGGCCCAGCTGAAAGTCTTGAAAGGTGAAACACCTCAGTGGGGGATCATAGAACTGAATGCAAGTGTGAATGAGGCTCCTCTGTGATGGGTCCAGATCCATAACCATGTCAAGTATATCTCCATAATGTTCCCTGAACAAAGGTATGTGATCTGGAGTGATCAGGGTCTGAATCCTCCTGATATCTGATAGCTCTGGCTGGAAGAAGTGATAGGTGATGTTGCTCTTTTTAGGAGCCATGATGCTGAAGACTGAGTAGAGACAGGTGCTGATGATAATGCTGAAGTAATGAGCCACTGATTAGCTGATGCTGGTGATAACTGAAGCAGATGCTGGTGAAGATAGGTCAGTACTGAAGATGGGGTCAAAACCAAAACCAAATGAAGATGGATACCCTGAAACAAATAAGCAAATGTCAATATGATGCAATGATTATGTATGCAAATGAAATGCAAGGGTCTGTGACTGAGCTGGATCTGATCAAAATGCTCTGATATAGGTCCAAGTATGTTCAAGAATTCCAGATGGAGGTCTACAAATCCAGTAACCAAGGTAGGGGGACTCAAATAAAGAGCCACATGTCCAGGGTTTTAGAATCACAAGAACTGTCCCAACATGGAGTATTCTTAATCAAGTCAAAGTAACAGGGTATTCTGAGGTCAAGGTACCCGCAATCCTGTAAACAGCCCAACCCCCTCACAGGTGGTGTTCTAGAACAAGGATCCTCAGACTCGGATCAGTTATGAGAAGTGTAAACACTTCTAACCCGGAGGTACAGTGTTTACAATAACCATAAAAGTTCCTCCTCTAATTCACCTCAGTTTCTGAAGGTCGAAACTAAAAGGTCATCCAGACTTAGCAGGCTTCCCAGATAGCCCTAGCATTGCAGGAAATCTGCAACACAGAGTTCTCAAGAAGAAACCCACATCTGAACCGTGTTTCATATTCCCGCACCAGACCGAAATGGAATGGGAAAGAATATGATTCACTCTAGCCTAGGTGTCACTCAGGTCCCAGGTATAGGACCTTAACTCTCAATGAATCACCCACCCACCAAAGCAAACAACAGATCCAGCCAGCAGCATGACAGTATGATATATACAAAAGCAATAAAGAAAGCAGTAAAGCAACTGTACATAAAGCAAAAATAAATACAAAAATACAAACACAAATAAGCACATAACACCCCAGTAAACACAAATCAAACAAGCGCTAGGAGGAACCCACAAAAAGAACCAGAAGCCCTGGTTGCAATATAAGGGTCCCCAGCAGAGTCGCCAAGCTGTCGCTCCCGATAAGTGGGACTAACCCAGATAAAGGTATAGACGCGAACGGTCGGCGAGAGGGACAATGAGAACACACAGCCGTGAACTCACTGGAGATGAATAGAGTCGCCAGCTAGGCATTTTTATCCCGGAGGAAAGGCAATGCTGCATAGACCTAGAAAGATACGGATAAGACGGTTTGCGAACCAGAGAGACTGAGAAAGGGGGTTGGTTACAACCTGGGAAGGTATTAGCACCCAGATTGTCCGTCGTACTCGACGGGATCCACGCTTAAAAGATTTGTGTTTTAAAGGGGTAGTGTCAGTGCAATCTGTGTGTAACATAGCTGGAAAAGAATGTACAGGTGTCAGTGCGAAAGAAATGCAGTGTAATATGTATAGTGTCAGTGCGAGATCAGGAATGAAGTGCTCGAGACCATGAGGCTTAAAGAATGATGCTGGAAGGAGGGGGAATGTACAGAGACTTTTGTTCGACAACTGTTAAGTTATGCCTACGTATCCTCTCGTGCAATGAGGAAGTCAGAACACCGTAGTTCGACCCAAAGAGACTGAAAGGTGAATTGACTTGTGAACTGCTTACTTGTCTATGCTCAAGTGTATGACCTGTCTGGCTCAGGTGCAAACTGTCTTGCATTAGACGGAAGAAGCGAGTTCTCGCTTGTGAGTGAAGGTGATGAGAAAAGAATCCCGAAGGAGACGATTATTGTTTGTTTTTTGTGTTTTTAGTCTTTTATTGCTTTTGAAAGTTTGTCATAAGTTAATGATCTTAAGCCTAAACCGATGGATTTAGTAAACTCATCACATCTTCCCTCTGATTAGGGGTAATGAGGATACCTTAAGTGTGAAGTCAGATTCTCACACCTAATCACCTTTGGTATAGGATCAAGATCATTAACCTACTTGTGATTATTTAGATGTTTTTGGCGTTTTTGTTTAGTGTTAAGTAATGAGGTTAAGCCATAATCAAGGATTAAACAGACTCATTACACCATCCTAATAGAAGGATAATAGATGAGAATGTTTAAGCTGAGGAAAGCTCCTCAACTTAATCCATGATTAGGGATTAAACTCATGACAAAACAAGCCTTTATTAGATGAATTTTACTTAATGATATGATGATGAAGTGATTTTTATGATTTGTAAGACAACTTGAGGGGGACTTGTCCATTAACACTAGGGTTAGTCCTTCTTAACCAATTAAGGAAGAATTAGAACCCTAATGCAAGGCCCAAGTTACAAGCTTGATGTCTTAATGGTTATTAGATGAATTGATTAAAGGATTTAAACACATTAAGGGTTTAACACTTAGGATTAAAGTTATACACTCCATCCTAAGAGAAGGATGCAGGCATAAGCTTAATCACAAAGCCTTAAAGCCTTTAGGGTTTAGTCCCTGATTATGAGGTGAGGAGAGAAGACTCAAGAGAGACACAAAGGTAAAACTAAGAGGGGAGACTAATCAAAACCCTAATAATTGTCATGCTTGGTTGTTCCTAAGGTTTGTGAGGTTTTCAAGAGAAGATCTTCAAGGAGAACCACCAGGATGCAGATGAACAGGATCCAGAGAAGCAAAGTGACTTGCTTCATTCAAGAAGTCAAGTCACTTGAAGAAAGAAAGTAAGAAGAACAGGAATGAGTAAGCTCAAACTCAAACACATATAAAAATGCAGCAATGGATGCAAGAGAGATGAAAAGAAAAGTTATGAGAAGTGAAGGCAAATTCACTTCTCAAGTCACTTACCACCTGAAAAAGGTTAGAAAAGAAATGCAGTGCAATGCAAGATGAGATGAGATGACATGATGAGAAACAAAACCAGAAGCATGTTGATGATGATAATGATGCTATGAAGTGCTATGAACATGAGGCAGCACATGGAAATGATCATACAAGTTTATGAATGCAAGAGAAGCAGCTTAGGAAGCATGAACATACATGAAAAGTTATGAAGCATACAAGGCATACAACATGGCAAATACATGATGCAATGATCAAACATGCTTTCTATATGTCTTATGATGTCAAATGAATCACATGGATGCTTGAAATGTCATGGCAAGTCATGGTATGAAGGCAAATGCAAGATGGATGCATATGGAAACCCAAACTAGGGTTTATGAACCAAACATCAAACAAAAACCAAAAACAGAAGCAAACCCTAAGATAAAAAATGGAAAATGCCACTCAAAGGACCCCTAATCTTATACTAAACCAATGCCCAAAGGAGAGGTCTCAACTCTTAACCAATCTCAAGTTATGATTTTTACAAGTTATTAGGGTTTTTAGGGTTCCTAAACAAAAGAAATGCCAAACAAATGAAAAATGCAAGATCAAATCATGGCCATTTTATCTCAAAAACTACATGTTAAACACAATGCAATGCAATAAGAATCAATGTCCAACTCTTCATGGATAGGCAGAAATGATTTTTTGAACTTAGGATCAAAATAATGCACAAAAATGATTTTAATTCAATGAAAAATTCTCAAAATGCATCAAGATCAAAAAAGAAATTTGGTTTGAAGGTTGGACAATGTTTCTAAATGTCTTAGAACATTTCATGAATTTTTTGGTGATTTTTAAATACCTAAAAGTATTTTTAATAAATTAATTTCCATTAATCAATTAAAAATAATCCTTTAAATATTTAAAAATACTTTTTAATGATAAAAATAAAAACAAAAATATTTTTGTGTCATAAAAATTATTAAAACTCATGAGAAAAAGTTTCATAATTTTTAAGCAATTTTTACTATTTTAAATTAAATATGCAAGTTAAATGAAAAAGAAAATGAAAATAAATTAAATAAAAGGAAAGTAATCAGAATGGAGGGTTGAGATTGCTTCTGGGCTCAAAGGGGTTGACTGGGCGCGCATCTGGACGGCCCAGGTTCAAACCAGCTTAATCCTGATTAATTAAATAATAATTCATAATTAAATCTTAATGAAATGATCCAGGCCTTCCATTCACGCGCGGGAAACACAATCCAATGGCTCACATTCAAAACTGGTGCCCTAACCCTAATTAGCAGTTAATGACTTTCAGGCTGCCAGAGAAGACTTCCGGTCGTCTTCTCCGGCCAGCACCCTCCCTGAGAATCTCAAAAACTCTTAAAACCTAACTAAAACAAAATCTAAAAACATGGAAATGATTCCCACTCACTCACGAACCAAAACCCCCAATCAAAACAAATTTATTCTTCCCTGAACTCATGAATCGAGCAAAACAAATTTTAGGTCACAGAGTTTCAGAGATCAATTAAATTCTCATTTCATCACCATTTCCAAAACTAAAAGCATCAGGATATTCAGTGAAGCATGGAGAACAAGTTTAGAACATCAAAAATGATTTCTGGAAAAATATTTCTTGAGCTACCTGAGATTCGAAGCTTTCACTCCAGCAACTTTCAGGCCTCCCCTCCTTGTGAAATCCACTCCACTTGACCCCCTGGTGATGCTTGAATGCTCAGGAGAAATTTATGTTGGCTGGATGAAGAGTTTGAACAGCTTCTGCTCAAGCTCAGTTGAAAATGGCAATGGTGATTCAGGCTGTTTTTGGCAAGGGTGAGGGGTTCTTTGTGGTCCAGATGATGAGTGGAGAAGGTTTGTGGAGTTGGTTTGAGTGTTTGTGAACTGTGGAATGAGTTTCGAAAGAAACTGCAAGTTGGAGTGAAAATGGTGAAATGGTATTATGGCTTGTTTCAGGCTTGGTTCTTTGATGCTTTGGGCTCAATGAGGCATGGTGAGTTGAAGTGTGGAAATAGTTTGGATGTTTGTGAGCTGGGCAGAGAAATTCGAAGAGTTTTGCAAAAGGGAGTGAGTTTGTGTATGTGATGTTGTGTGTTGTTTCAGCCTTGCTTCTTGAGTGTTATGGCCTGCATTTGGATAGTATATTTTAATCCTATAGGTCAGATGATTTGACATGGCCTCTATTGATTGGTAAGTTTGCTTTTGCCAAAAGTCCACTTTTTGTGTAAGAGAGGTATGGCTTGGTTCTAGGCTAGTACAAAGCATGGGCTGGCGCAGCAAGGGTGAGGGGAAGGGCTAGCAAAGCTCAGCATCCAATGTGGCAAGTGGTAGGGAGTGTGATCATGAGTTTTGCAAGTTGGTGCAACTTTGGTTCATATGTGACTTTCTCATTCCACAAGCCATGAAACATGAGCATTCTTGGTTCAATTCTGACTTTTAGAGTTTATGTGATGTTTGTACATTGGTTTGAAGTGAACTAGAAGTTACAAATGGCCTTGGTTCATGATTTTGCAAAATTCACATTTGAGGCATGTCTTGAAAATCAATGATTTTTGCCAACTTTGTCATACCATAACTTTTGATCCAAGAAGAATTAGATCATGTTCTTGTACTTTTTGAAAAGGGGAAGATGTATTCTACAACTTTCATGACCAAAGTTTTTCCATTTGAAGCATTTTTGGATCAAGAATCAAGGCTTGAAAAGTGACCTAAAATGACACATTCTTGAAAAGTCAACTATACCCAAAAAGTCAACATTTGCAAAAACTCCAAATTCTTGATTTTTGTGAATTTCAACCTTCTTCCATGATCAAATAAAGATCATATACACTCAAAATGATGAAGATCACCCATTGGTTGGGTCATTGGGGGCCTCAGATGCCCTGATTTTGCACTGACTTGTCTGAAAAGTCAACCCTTGATCAGATGACTTCCCCATGGAATTTCTTCATGAAAATTGATATGCATACTCCCTATACCATATAGAGACCAATAGGAACAAGAATGACCAAAAAATTTGGAGCTTTGGCCTCTGAAACCAAAACCCTAATTTTAGGTCAACTGTGCAGTCAAACTTGGCTCTGCATCCATACCAATCCCAGTTCTTGTGATTCTTTGGAATCTTTGTCTTTGAGAAGATGTAATATGATACTTGAACACAAATGGATCCCTTTGAAGTGATTGGTTACCTTTGGAGTGGCTCAAGATGCCCTTGGATTGCTCAGATCACAAACCCTAGGTGCAGATGACTTAGAAACTATGCAGTGAATCAAAAATGAGATATGAGATGATATGATTGTGTTTATGCATATGAAATGATCACAAGCCACGGTGTGAATGGGTGAGGGCAAATTTGGGGTGTTTACACCATCCACTAACCCCATATCCATTACATCGAAGCCTAAGGAGTTTTGAGACTCCAAAGATCTTAACTTCTCAGAAATTTCATCAAACCTTCTATCATAGACTTCATCTCCAGCTCCCATTACAGTAAACTGCTCTTCTTGAGGATCTTCTTGCAAGATCCTGCCTGCAGCAGTGTTGCCCTATACATTCCTTGGGATGTTGACTTCCGGATCTAGATGGGGTCCAAATACTGGTGGGTTAACATGAGGCTGACCTCCCTCATTATTACTAGTTCCTCCAGTTCCAGGATGAGGTTCCTCGGGAGTTTGCCTTTCCACCAATGCCCTTAACCTTTCTTGGCTTTGGGCCAAGCCAGTTATCACAGTCATGAATTGAGCCATTTGGTTCCTCATCTCCACTCTTTCATTAGCCATTTGAGTTCTGACCTCAGTCAGGTCCTGCTGTACTTGATCCATTTGGATACCAGGAAGGTTGTTGCGAGTGGGGTACCGGTGCGTACGGTTGACAGGGAACACCCGGCGGCGAGCAATATTTCCTGGACCACAACAGAGTTAGAAACAAACAAAATAATAACAAAACCTACAAAACAAAACAAAAGTTAGTATGCAATGCAGTATGCTTATTTGCTTTCCAAGGTATCCGGATTGGTTCTTGGTTTTGACCTTTCCAAACCTCGAGGAAGATGCTTTTGACTTTGTTGAGAAAAGAAACCCAAAAATGGAAACAAATTAAAATATATTACAAATACTGAACAATACATATCTTGTTTTTTACAACACACGCCCTTGGAGGATCAAACTATAACAAAAAGAAAAGTACACCAAATGGAAATGAACAACAAGCAAAGAAGTCAAACATCCAATCCAAACTCATCCTCCTTCACCTCCTTCAAAAGTGCCTCAGTCACTGGACCAGCCGGATGCTCTGTAATGGTCCTGATGAGGAGGTTTCTAGTAGCAATGACAGTGGTCAGCTTCTTGTGCCTGTCCTGATCCTTTGATCTCTTCAACCCAGCCCTAAGCTTCAACTCTGAAATCTCCTTCTGGGCTGCCAACAAAGCTTCCTATTGCTTCCTTTCATTGGCCTCTAACTGTTCAATCTTGGCCTGAGTCTTCTGATCTTCTTGTGTCCGGGCTTCAGTGATCCTGACCCACCTAGCCTGACTTTCTTGCAGATAAAGCTCAGTCCTAGTCTTCTGAAGCTTGGCCTCTTTACAGGCATTCTTCAATATTTGTTCCCCATCCCTTGCTTTCCTGATGTAGTCCTCTGTTTTCTCAATCTTGGCCAGATGCTCCACCCTAAGTTTCTCCAGTCTCTCGATGTCCAAACGACCATCACTCCTTTCCCAAAGGGTCTTCTTCAAAGCTTGATACAGATTCTCATTCCTTTCCTTCAGCTTCTCAAATTCTTCCAGGCTGACAGTTGCTGTTGGTTGTGCTGTAGATGGTCCAGGTATATCCTCAATGGTGAAAAGCATTCCAGTAATCTGAGCTCTAGTACGGGACCAATCATAGCACTGAGCTGAAGCAACATTATTACATCTCCCTAGAATAGCCATCCCTTTTGTCTGGATGTTGCCCCAAGCCCAAGATGCTTGTCTGACAGCAGCTAGATTTGGTTTTATTTCACAATACAGGGTCTCAGCTAAATCTTGCACCCTAGGAGGGTGAACCAAAGCATAGCCCAGTTGTCTCTTAAACAGCAAAGGATTGTAGTTGATGCAACCCTTTACTCCTATCAGAGGCACATTTGGGTATTGCCCACAGCTAGCGATAATGTCTTTTCCTTTGGTGTTCTGGGTGCACCATCTAATGTCATCTGAAGTCAAAGCAATGAGCCTCTTAGCCTAATTCTTCTGCTGGTGAGGATTCAAGAAGGCATCTGTCTTAGATAGGTGTTTGAGCAGCCAGGTGTGAAACAAAGGAGCATAACATCTCACTAACTTCCCCCTCTGTTTCTCATTCCTCTGGTGGATGGAATGATAGAAATCTCCCAGCAAGGTGGGTACTGGGTTCCTTAGAAGAAACAGATGAATGGCATTCTTACTGATAAATTTGGGCTCATCTGCAAACAATATAACCCCATATATGCTGAGGATGCCCTCCATTCTCCCAAGGAGGCCTTTAGGATGGCCTAGGAAATCAAGAAATCTAAGTGCAAACCGGGGATCCCAGCTTTTGTTGTCATGCTTTGCTCAATCAAGGCAGTCTCCAGGTACAATGCTTTTGCTACTTCTCCATTGCTGGGAAAAGTCATTTCTGGGTTGAAGGGGATTCCACCCCTGATGGGTACCCCAATCAATGAGGAAAACTCTTCCAGTAGAGGCCCTAGCTGAAAGTCTGGGAATGTGAAACATCTCAAAGGAGGGTCATAGAACTGTAAGCATGTGTGAATCATGCTCCTCTGAGAAGGGTCCAGGTCCATAACCATATCTAGGATACCTCCATAATGCTCTCTGAATAATGGGATGTGGTCAGGAGTGATAAGTGACTGGACCTGTCTGATGCCAGTCAGCACAGGCTCAAAGAAATGATAGGATATGTTGCTCTTCCTGGGAGTAGCCATGAATGCTGCTGAAGATGATGAAGATAGCTGCTGATGAAGATCAAGACTGATACTGGAGATGAACCACTGGTAGCCTGATGCTGGTGATGATGAGAATAGCTGAAGCAAATAACTGATGAAGCAGGGGTCTATGTAGAAGGAGGGGTCAAAACCAAGCCAGATATGATGTGGATACCCTGAAAAACAAATAAACAAATGTCAAATGATGCAATGATGATGTATGCAAATGATATGCAAGGGTTTGTGATCAAGCTGGATCTGATTATCTGTCTTGATATAAGGCCCATGTATGTTCAAGAAGTCCAAATGGAGGTTCAGAAATCCAGTAGCCAAGGTGGGGGACTCAAATAAAGAGTCACAGGTCCAGGGTTAAATCACAAGAACTGTCCAAAATGAGGTACTCTTAAACAAAACAAGTATCAGGGTATGATGTGGCCAAGGGTACCTGCAAACCTGTAAACAGCCCAACCCTCTCACAGGTGGTGTTCTAAAACAAGGATCCTCAAATTTGGATCAGTTATGAGAAGTGTAAACACTTATAACCCGGAGGTACAATGTTTACAATAACCATAAAAGATCCTCCTCTAATTCACCTGAGTTTCTGAAGGTCATAATAAAGGTCATCCAGACTTAGCAGGCTTCCCAGATAGCCCTAGTACTACAGGAAATCTGTAGCACAGAGTTCTCAAGAAGAAACCCACATCTGAACCGTGTTTCATATTCCCGCACCAAACCGAAATGGAATGGGAAAGAACATGAACCACTCTAGCCTAGGTGTCACTCAGGTCCCAGGTATAGGACCTCAAACTCTCAATAGAACCCCACCCACCAAAACAGCAAACCAGATCCAGCAATGACAGTATGACAGTATGAAATATGAAAACTGTAAGGAAAGCAGTAAACAAGACTGTACATAAAGCAATAAAACAAATATATAAACACATATAGTCACTTAACACCCCAGTAAACACAAATCAAACAAGCGCTAGGAGGAACCAACAAAAAGAACCAGAAGCCCTGGTTACAGTATAAGGGTCCCCAGCAGAGTCGCCAAGCTGTCGCTCCCACCAAATGACACCTGGTCAGAAGGGGTATAGACGCGAACGGTCGGCGAAAGGAGAAGGAATGAATAGAGTCGCCAGCTAGGCATTTTTATCCTAAAGGAAAGGTAATGCTGCATAAACCTGATAAAAGATATGGATAAGACGGTTGCGAACCAGAGAAACTGAGAAAGGGGGTTGATTACAACCTGGGAAGGTATCAACACCCAGATTGTCCGCCGTACTCGACGGGATCCACGTTTGAAATATTTGTGTTTTAAAGGGGTAATGTCTGTGCTATTTTGTGTGCAAAAGCTGGAAAAGAATACAAGTGTCAGTGCTGGAAAGAAATGTGAAGTGTATAAGAGAAGTGTCAGTGTAAGAACAAGAATGAAATGCCCAAGATAATGAGGCTAAAAGAATAATACTGGAGGAGGGGGGTATACAGAGACTTTTGTTCGATAACTGTTAAGTTATGCCTACGTATCCTCTCGTGCAATGAGGAAGTCAGAACACCGTAGTTCGACTCAAAGAGACTGAAAGATAAATTGACTTGTGAACTGCTTACTTGTCTATGCTCAAGTGTATGACCTTTCTGGCTCAGGTGCAATAGGTCTTTCATTAGACGGAAGAAGCAAGTTCTCGTTTGTGAATGAATGAGATGAGAAAAGAATCCCGGAGGAGACGATTATTGTTTGCTTTTGTGTTTTCAATCTTTTATTGCTTTTGGAGTTTGTCATAAGTTGATGAGCTTAAGCCTAAACCAAGGGTTAATAAACTCATCACATCTTTCCCTCTGATTAGGGGTAATGAGAATACCTTAAGTATGGAGTAAACACTTTCACACTTAATCACCATGATGTAGGATTAAGATCATTAACCTACTTGTGATTATTTAGATGTTTTTGTTGTTTTGTTTAGTGTTGAGTAATGAGTTTAAGCAATAATCAGGGATTTAATGGACCCATTACACCATCCTAATAGAAGGATAATAGATGAGAACATTTAAGTTGAGGAAGACTCCTCAACTTAATCCATGATTAGGGATTAACCTCATGACAAAACAAAACCTTTATTAAATGGATTTTAGTTAATGGTGAGATTAAGAAATGATTTTTATGGTTTGTAAGACAACTTGAGGGAAGACCCAAAGATGACACAAAGGTAAAAGCTAAATGGGGGACTACTCAAACCCTAATTGTTATCATACTTGGAGATCCTAGGGTTTATGAGGCTTAAGAGAGAAAGAATCTTCAAAGAGCCACCAAGGAGAGAAGCAGATGAAAGGAGAAAGAAGCAGAGAGAAGCAAGACAACTTGCTCCACTTAAGAAGACAAGTTGCTTGAAGGAAGAAAGTGGGGGAGAACATGAATGAGCAAGCTCACTCTAATACACAAGATAGAATGCAACAATGATACAAGAGAGGGATGAGAAGAGATTGTGAGAAGTGAAGGAAAATTCACTTCTCAAAACAACTTACCACCTGAAAAGTTAGCAAAAGAAATGCAATGCAATGAAAATGAGATGAAATGCCATGATGCAAGACAAAACCAGAAGCATGAACATGATGTTAATGATGCTAAGAGATGATGCAAACACATGGCAAGAGTTGTGGATGATCATACAAGGATGAGGGTGCAAATGAAGCATGCTTTGAACCATGAAAGTTTATGAAATGATATGAATGCATAACATGGAAAATGAAAGATGCAATGATCAAACATGATTCCAATATGTCCTAAGATGTCTTATGAATCATGTGGATGCACAAAATGTCATGGCAAGTTCTTGAATGCAAGCAAATGAGAAGTGGATGCAAAGGAAGGCACAAATTAGGGTTTATGCCCAAGACACAAAGGAAAATTCAAAATCAGAAGCAAATGACATGATAAAAAAATGAAAATGGGATCAAAGGAACCCTAACCCTACACAAGTTCACTTCCCAAAGGAGGAGACCTAAATCTAAACCTAATGGAAGTTATGAATTTCCTAAATCAACTAGGGTTTCAAGGTACCTCAAAAGGAAAAATGCACATTAAATTGAAAATGGAAGATAAATGCAAACCAATTTTACCCTAGAAACTACATGCTATGAAGGATGCAATGCAAGAAGAACCATCATCAAACTCTTCATGGTTAGGCAGAATGAAATTTTCCAAGTTTGAACAAAAATATTGCCTTTAAATGAATTTAATTCCAATGAAAAAGGTAAAAATAGTTCAAGAACCAAAAAGAAATTTGTTTTGAGAGTTTGATAATGTTTCTAAATGTTTTAAAATGCAATGTGAATTTTTTGGTGATTTTTAAATACCTAAATGCATTTTTAATTAATTAATTTCCATTAACTAATTAAAAATAAACATTTAAATGATTTAAAAATAATTTTTAATGCAAAAAATGAAAATAAAAACATTTTTGGGTTTTGAAAATTAATGAAATGTTTGACAAAAAATTTCAGAATTTTTTAATGTGTTTTGCTATTTTTTAAAAAATTCGTATAAATAAATGCAATAAAATTGAAAATAAAATTAAATAAAATGGAAAGTATGCAAATCCAATGGCTGGCATTCAAATGGATAACGCGCGAATTGACTGGCGCCAGATCCTGTGGTCTACATTCAAACTAACTTAATTAACCTAAACCCTAATTAATTAATTTAAATAATCAGGATTAATGGCTAATGAGAGGATCCTGGCCCTAGGTTCACGCGCGGGAAGCAAGATTACACGCTCCAGATTCAAACTTTGCCATAATCACAGATTAAACCCTAATTACATTCAGGTCACCGGAGAAGAGCTCCGGTCGTCTTCTCCGGTGACATCCCTCCCTGAAAATTTCTATCTCTCTCCCTAAGCCATAAAAACATGCCAAAATCTCCAGAACCCTTCCTCTAACCTCAAATAACAAGAATCCATCATCAATAACAATTTATTTCACTCACACAAGGAGAATCGAAGAGGAACAGATTTAGGGCAAAAATTTCAGAGCAACATAAAATGCTTGTCTCTGGCTCATTTTCAAAAATAAATACATCCCCATGATCAGGGCAACACAAAGAACAATATTTTAACAAGAAATCAGAGTTCTGGAAAAATTGTTCATCATGTTACCTGAGATTGAGCTTTCGAATCCTGGGCTTTCTGACCTTCTGCCTTGTGTTTTCCACTCTAATGGACTCCTTGAGGCTTCTGGTAAGCTTGGAATGAGTTTATATGGAGGATTTTAAAGCTTCCAGTTCAGGGGTGGTGAAAATCGTATTTCTGCTTGTGGTGGTCTTAGGCTGTTTTGATGGGTCAGGGATGATCAGTGAAGCATTTTGAGATGAATGGTGGAAGAGATTTTGAGAATGAATGGCTGAGTTATGGGATTCGATAGAAAATGCAAAAGGAGGGATTTTTGTGAACTCTAGCAATGTTGTCGATTCAGGCAGGCTTGTTGTGTGTTTTTAGACTCTTTTAGTCCACATATCAAGCTGTGATAGGGCAGAGAGTTGTTGGTGGCACAACTTGATTGGTATGGTCCATTTTGCCAAAAGTCAATGTTAGGTGTCTGTCGCTCCCACCAAATGACAACCGGGGCCAAGAGGGGTACAGACGCGAATGGTCGGCGAAAGGAGGATGTGAGAACACATAGGAGTGAACTCACAAGAAAGGAAAAGAGTCGCCAGCTAGGCATTTTTATCCCGGAGGAAAGGCAATGCTGCATAGACCTAGAAAGATACGGACAAGACGGTTGCGAACCAGAGAAACTGAGAAAGGGGGTTGGTTACAACCTGGGAAGGTATTAGCACCCAGATTGTCCGCCGTACTCGACGGGATCCACGCTTAAAAGATTTGTATTTTAAAGGGGTAGTGTCTGTGCAATCTGTGTATAAAGAGAGCTGGAAAAGGATGTACAGGTGTCAGTGTAAAAGAAGTAAAGTGTATAAATGAAGTGTCAGTGTAAGAAAAGGAGTATGCTCAAGATTATGAGGCTTAAAGAGTGAAGCTGGAAGAGGGGGGAATATACAGAGACTTTTGTTCGATAACTGTTAAGTTATGCCTACGTATCCTCTCGTGCAATGAGGAAGTCAGAACACCGTAGTTCGACCCAAAGAGACTGAAAGATGAATTGACTGATGAACTGCTTGCTTGTCTATGCTCAAGTGTATGACCTGTCTGGCTCAGGTGCAAACTGTCTTGCATTAGACGGAAGAAGCAAGTTCTTGTTTGTGAGTGAAGGTGATGAGAAAAGAATCCCGAAGGAGACTATTGTTGTTTGTTTTTGAGTTTTCAGTCTTTTATTGCTTTTGAAAGTTTGTCATAAGTTAATGAGCTTAAGCCTAAACCAATGGGTTAGTAAACTCATCACATCCTCCCTCTGATTAGGGGTAATGAGAATACCTTAAGTGTGAAGTCAGTGTCTCACACTTAATCACCATGGTGTAGGATTAAGATCATTAACCTACTTGTGATTAGTTAAATGTTTTTTGTTGTTTTTGTTTAGTGTTAAGTAATGAGACTAAGCCATAATCAGGGATTAAACCGACTCATTACACCATCCTAATAGAAGGATAATAGATGAGAATGTTTAAGCTGAGAAAAACTCCTCAACTTAATCCATGATTAGGGATTAACCTCATGACAAAACAAAGCCTTTATTAAGTGGATTTTAGTTAATGATATGATGAAGAAGTGATTTTTAGGATTTGTAAGACAACTTGAGGGGGACTTGTCCATTAACACTAGGGCTAGTCCTTCTTAACCAATTAAGGAAGAATTAGAACCCTAATGCAAGGCCCAAGTTACAAGCTTGATGTCTTGATGATTATTAAGATGAATTTATTAAAGGATTTAAACACATTAAGGGTTTAACACTTAGGATTAAATTTATACACTCCATCCTAATAGAAGGATGAAGGCATAAGCTTAATCACAAAGCCTTAAAGCCTTTAGGGTTTAGCCCCTGATTATGAGATGAGAAGATAAAACTCAAAGAGACACAAAGGTAAAAGCTAAGTGGGGGACTTAATCAAACCCTAATTGTTATCATGCTTGGTCATTCCTAGGGTTTGTGAGGTTTAAGAGAAATATCTTCAGAGAAACCACCAGGAAGCAGAAACAGATGAAAGGAACAAAGAGAAGCAAAACAACTTGCTTCACTTAAGAAGTCAAGTTGCTTGAAGAAAGAAAGTGAGATGAACAAGAATGAGCAAGCTCAATCCAAACACATACAAAAATGCAGCAATGGTGCATAAGAAAGATGAAAATAGATTGTGAGAAGTGAAGGCAAATTCACTTCTCAAAGTAACTTACCACCTGAAAAGTTAGTGAAAGAAATGAAATGCAATGCAAATGAGATGAAGTGGCATGATGCAAGACAAAGTCAGAAGCAAATACATGATGTTAATGATGTTAAGAGATGATGCAAACATGAAACAAGGCATGAGGATGATCATACAAACATATGGAATGCAAAAGAAACATGCTTAGAACCATGAACATACATGAAAAGTTATGAAATGCAAATGACATACAACATGGCAAATGAAAGATGCAATGATCAAACATGATTCTAATGTGTCCTAAGATGTGTTATGAATCAAATGAATGCATAAAATGTCATGGCAAGTCTTGGTATGCAAGCAAATGGAAGATGGATGCAAAGAAAGGCATGAATTAGGGTTTATGATTAATGCACAAAACAAAATCCAAAACCAGAAGCAAACATCATGATAAAAAATTGAAAATGCATTCAAAGGAACCCTAAGCCTATACAAACTTACTGCCCAAAGGAGAGGATCCAATTCTTAACCTAGTGTAAGTTATGAATTTCCTAAGATTGCTAGGGTTTTAAGGTACCTTGTCAAGAAAAATGTCAAACAAATTGAAAATGCAAGATCAGTTCAAGCCAATTTAATCCTATAAACTACATTCTATACAAGATGCAATGCAAAAAGAATCATTGTCCAACTCTCAATGGTTAGGTAGAAGTGAATTTTTGAAGATTGAACCAAAATATTACCTTGAAATGAAATTAATTCCATTGAAAATAATCAAAAGGCATCAAGAACCAAAAATAAATTTGGTTTGAGAGTTGGACAATGTTTCTAAATGTTTTTAAATGTTTTCTGAATTTTTTTGTGATTTTTAAATACCTAAAAGTATTTTTAATTAATTAATTTTCATTAACTAATTAAAAATAAACTTTTAAATGATTTAAAAATAATTTTTAATGCAAAAAATAAAAATAAAAATATTTTTGTGTTCTGAAAATTAATTGAAACTTTGACAAAAAATTTCAGAATTTTTTAAAGGGTTTTTCTATTTTTAAAAATTCGTGGAAGTTAAATATAAAACAAATGAAATTAAAATGAAATTAAATGAAAAAAGGAAAAGTCAGCCAATCCAAGGGCCCAGGTTCAAACTCAGGATGGAGGGAATTGACTTCGCGCGTCATCCAAGGGCCAGCATTCAAACTACACTAATTATGATTAAACCCTAATCTGATGCCCTAATTACTTTCAGGTGACCGGAACAGTGTTCCGGTCATCTTCTCCGGCCATCCATTTCTCCAATCTCACTCCATACACAACCCTAAGCTCTCTAACTCTCCAGAAATGATCCCCACCCCATTCTAAATAAGAATCAACCATCAAACAGGATTTATTTCACATGATCAGAGAGATTCGAAGCAAAACGGAAAAAATCACAGAAATTTCAGAAGCTTCATACATGCTTAATATTCAATCATTTTCGAAACCAAAAGGTGCAGTGTGATCAGTGAAGCATGGAGAACAATCTAAGAACTTAAAATCAAGTTTCTGGAAAAAAAGTTCTTGATGATACCTGAACTGAAGCTTTCAAAAATGGTGCTTTCTGGCCAGTTCCTTGCTTCAAACCAGCTCCAATGATCCTCCTCAAGTGTTTGTGATACTTGGTTGGAGTTTATATGGCCCCAAAATGAAAATGGCAGAAGTTCAGTTTGTGAAGTGTGGAAATCGTATTTTTGATTGTGAAGGTTTTAGGGCCAAATGAAGGGTGGGAAATGATCAGTGGATCATGGTGAGTTGAATGGTGAAAGAAGTTTGAAGGTTTGAGGCTTGTGGAGTCAGTTTCGAATGGTTTTGCAAGTTGGGGGATTTTTGATAACTATGGCTTGGAGAGTGTTTCAGCATGAATTATTGTGTGTAATGGCTTGCTTGAGGTCCACATATGAGGTTCTGATTGGGCAGAGAGTTGTTGTGGAGCAGTGTGATTGGTATGGCTCAAGTTGCAAAAAGTCAAGCAAGTTGTACTTGGAGGTATGGGCAAGTGGCAGGCTGAGATAGGGGCATGGCTATGCGCAGCAAGGATCAAGGAGTGTCATGAAATCAGATTTTGTGAGCTGGCTCAAGTGGATGAAGGGTTATGGATCATTTTGCATCTTTGTCCAACTTCGGCCCCTTTTGTAATTCTTGAAGTTTAAAGCATGGAACTTAAGAAATTCTTGGTCCAATCTGAAGTTTAAGTCATGTATGATGTTTGTGTAAAGGTTAGACATCAATTAGAAGTCACAAATTGCCTTGGTACAAGAATTTGCAAGTTTCCCTCTTTGGTGCATAACTTGAAATTATGTGATTTCCCCCAACTTTGACAAGCCATAACTTTTGATCCAAAATGAATTAGGTCATGTTCTTGTACTTTTTGAAAAGGGAATGGTCCATTCTACAACTTTCATGACCAAAGTTTTCTCATTTGAAGCATTTTTGAATCAAAAAGCAAGGGTTGAAAAAGTTTCCCAAAATGGCAAGTTTCCATTACAAGTCATTTTCCCAAAAAGTCAACTTTGCAAATGGCTTGAAATTATTCAATTTTGTGAACTTCTAACATCTTCTATGATCAAATAAAGATCATACTCAATCAAAATGATGAAGAACACCCCTTGGTTGGGTCATTGGGGGCCTCAGATGCCCTGATTTTGCACTGACTTGCTCAAAAAGTCAACTCTTGATCAGATGACTTCCCCATGGAATTTCTTCATGAAAATTGATATGCATTATCCCTATACCATATAGAGACCAATAGAAACAAGAATGACCAAAAAATTGGAGTTATGGCCTTTGAAACCAAAACCCTAATTCTAGGTCATCTGTGTAGTTAAACCTGGCTCTGCTTCCATGCCATTCTCAGTTCTTGTGATTTTTTGACATTATTGACTTTGAGAGGATATAATATGATGCTTGAACATACATGGACCCCTTTGAAGTGATTGAAAACTTTTGAAGTGGCTCAAGAAGCCCTTGGATTGCTCAGATCACAAACCATAGATGCAGATGACTTAGAAACAATGCAGTGAATCACAAATGTGATATGAGATGCTATGATTGAAATTATGCATATGAAAAGATCACAAGCCATGGTGTGAATGGGTGAGGGAAAATTTGGGGTGTTTACAGTGTCCTTTGAGGTATGGGTCATGACAGGCTGGTTTAGAGGCATGGCTTGGTTCAGCTGTGATCAAGGAGAAGCATGGAAATGAATTTGAGGCCAATTTGCAAGTGGATCAAAGCTTATGTGTGGTTTTGCAATTTTGTGATCTTTTGGCCCTTTTGAAGTTTCTTAATGCACAAGTCATGAAACTTGGAGATTCTTTGGTGCATTCTGATTTTTAGGTCATGGTTTATGTTTGTGTAATGCATAGAAGTCCATTTGAAGTCACATTTTGCCTTGGCATGAGGTTTTGCAACTTTCCCTCTTTGGTACAAAAGTGAAAATTAAGTGATTTTTCCCAACTTTGACAAGCCATAACTTTTGATCCATAATGAATTAGAATGAGTTCTTGTACTTTTTGAAAAGGGAATGATCCAATCTACAACTTTCATGACCAAAGTTTTCTCATTTGAAGCATTTTTGAATCAAAAAGAGGAGGTTGAAAAACCTTCCCAAAATGGCAAGTTTACATTATAAGTCACTTTCCCAAAAAGGCAACTTTGCAAATGGCTTGAAATTCTTCAATTTTGTGAACTTCTAGCATCTTCTATGATCAAATAAAGATCATACACATTCAAAATGATGGATAACAACCTTTGGTTGGGTCATTGGGGGTCTCAGATGCCCTGATTTTGCACTGACTTGCTCAAGAAGTCATCTCTTGATCAGATGCCTTCCCTATTGAATTTCTTCATGAAAATTGATATTCATGATCCTTATAACATATAGAGACCAATAGAAACAAGAATGATCAAATAATTTGGAGTTATGGTCTCTGAAACCAAAACCCTAATTTCAGGTCATCTGTGCAGTTAAACCTGGCTCTGCTTCCATGCCTTTCTCAGTTCTTGTGATTCTTTGACTTTCTTGACCTTGTGAGGATATAATATGATGTTTGAACATACATGGACCCTCTTGAGGTGATTGAAGACCTTTGAAGTGGCTCAAATGGCTCAGGGATGGCTCAGATCACAAACCCTAGATGCAGATGACTTTGAATCAATGTAGTGAATCAAAAATGTAATATGAGATGCTATGATTGAATTTATGCACATGAAAAGATCACAAGCCATGGTGTGAATGGGTGAGGGCAAATTTGGGGTGTTTACAGTAGGCACGAGGATCTCAATCCTTGCCTAGCACCTAGGATCAATCTAACTTATAATTCAACTCATTTCCCTCTAGCAAGTAACTCGTTTAAGCATAGACATCCCTTCGCGCACGATAACTTAGATGGTTCCCATCGAGTACGATGGATGTAGGGGGTGCTAATACCTTCCCCCTGCATAACCGACTCCCGAACCCAGGCAATGGTTCCGTTGACCTTTGTCCTCATCCTTCTCTTCCCGAGTTGTATCTATATCTCCCCTTTACCTCTTCGGGAATAAATAGAATTAGGTGGCGATTCTTCAGTCTGTCCAGCGCGCGACTCCTGTCCTTTCGGATCGCGTGAGGTCGTATTTTTCGGGGTACGACAGCTGGAGACTCTGCTGGGGACTGGTCCACCCCTATGTGAGTCAAGCCTAGTATAGGTTCCCACACTTGTTTGGATGTTTGCTTTTATGCCTTGCTTGTTTATTTTTATTGCTTCCTTTATCGCATTCCATTTTATATATCTTGTGGCTCCTTGGTACTATAACTTGGATCGATACTTTGCAAAAGAAACTTGAGGGATGGGCTCTATACCCGGGCTTACGAGTACAAACATAAGTTAGCGAGGTTGTGTAGTATGGGCTCCTGAGAGAACCACTCTCGTGGGTTTTCGATACGAAAACCTCACTTGAGGTAGATTCTAATGAGAATACTGACAACCGTCAAGTCCTTGACGTGTGTGCTCGGTTACTTTCATTAGGGTCATCAACTCTGAGGACCTTTAGAACCTTTTGGTTAAAACATCGATTGATGGTCACGCAGTATGGACTCCCGAGAAATTTTCTCTCGTGCGTTGTCGATACGAAGACCTCACTCAGAATAGACTTTCTCAATGGAGTTGATTGACTGTCAAGAGCTGACACGTGCATCAAACATTTGAACAAAGTCCATAACTCTGAGGCTTTTTTTAAACCATGTGTCGATGATCGCTTAGTATAGGCTCCCGAGAAAATTTGCTCTCGTGGGTTGTCGATACGAAGATCTCACCCAAAATAGATTCATATGGCGGAGTCAATCAACCGTCATGCTTATGGCGCGTGTGATGAACAGCCATATGAATTGACAACTTTGGGGTCCCTAAAACCTTAGAGTCTACCCAGTGAGTTCCTGATCAGAGTATCCTCCATCTGTACCTTGGACTCATGAGACCCTGATCTTGTGATCCTGGATTCTGATATTGCATATCATCTCATTTTGCATCATTTATTCATCTTACATTTCATTCCAAAAGCCAAGAACTTATTTTCATGTTCCTCCATCTTCAGTAAATCAAGCTGGTTTCCCGACGCCCATATCGTGCTAGAAGCCCATACTTAACTCGAGCCAACACTAGAAGACTGATGGACGTGATTCAAGAAGAGCAAGCTGCCATGAGAGAGGAGATTGACTCGGTCAAGAGTAAGATCGACCAGATTTATGAGACTTTGCAAGCTTTGGCAAGAATGGAAGAACGTCGCGAAGCTGCTGCCGTGATGGGCTAAAGACGTACTCTAATATGTGTCTAGCAGTATCATAACTGCAAGTGCACAGCCTATCGAAGTAATATTTAAGATTATCGATCCACAGGGACTTTATGATTACTTAGTGCTAGAGGGTTTACTAGTTTAGCTAAGGTGAATGGTTGTCACGATTTTTTGGTTGTTTTTAAAGATTAAAGGCGGGAATTAAATTTAAGTTTAATAAAATAATACTAAGGCGGTCGGTATGTAATTATGTTAACTTAGGCGGGTCAATCTAACCTAGGCTTATAAAGAAGGTTCACTTAATCTATTCTGTAGAGGTTATCAGTTTAAATATCTTTAACTCACACTCTCGTGGTCTTATCTCAGATCTTACCCCTAAAGCCTTATGCCTGCTCTCGCTAGCCCATAAGTGTTTAGAAATAATTTTTGGAAACTTAATAATTCTAATTCATTTTAAAGCGCTCTCACTGTGTTTAAATTAAATGCCTAACTTTAGCTATCTGGTTAAAATCTCACACTCTCGTGGTCTTGACCTAACCTATTACACTTTCCTTACTCTCGTAACAAAAAGATTGATTTTATAATAAAAAGTCACAGCCAGAATTATAAGCTCTTAATTATTTTAAGCCTAGAGTTGATTTTACCGATTTAGTTGATTTTAATTACATACCGCCCTAAGGTGTTTAGCTACTCATGATTGTTGAACCAGACAGAGGCAGAGACAGAGAAATACAAAATAAAATATGCATAACAGAAAAATAAATGCTTAACATTAATATAAATGCAATTTAAATAAAAACCTGAACAACAATTAAAATGTTAGACTCCTTCTTCCACAGTCTGGCAAGCTCGGAGTACGGACCGGAATCGGAAATAAAAATTACTAAAAGAATTTCTGAAGGCTTTGAAAGAAATTAAATTATAACAATTTCCTAATGTTGGAAATTGTTATATGGTTTGGTTGGGATATATAAACTAAAACAAGAACAAATAAATGCTGGAAAAATAAATGAACAGGGTGCAATGAAAATACGGCAGAGCTTCCGCAAGAAAATTAAAATTAAAAACTCTGTGAATTGTTCTTTGAAACTAAGCTATTTATAGAATCATAATTGGGCTTGGAAGTTGGAATAATTGCATGGGCTTCGTAAATGCTGAGAAAATCCAGGGAGGAGTTGCATTGCTTGGTCTGTGGGAGAGTAGGGACTTTGACTTCACGTAACACACACGTACATGACCAAGTCTCAGCAAGTTACCCTAAATTCCCCTTGTCACGTTCGTGACAAGGGTGTCACGTTCGTGACAAGGGTGTCACGCTCGTCTCCCTTGTATTACGCGCGTCACGGTCGTGAGGGACTGGTGACGACCGTGACTGCTCCTTTTAGCGTGTCACGGTCGTGACTCCTAGGTGACGGTCGTGATTGTTACAAAAAG
This sequence comes from Lathyrus aphaca, assembly GCA_963966055.1. Lineage (NCBI taxonomy): Eukaryota > Viridiplantae > Streptophyta > Magnoliopsida > Fabales > Fabaceae > Lathyrus > Lathyrus aphaca. The sequence continues at coordinate 173,642,501 of OZ014523.1, forward strand.
TGCAGGTTATGCAGAATTCCTCTTTTCTTCATCTTTTAATGGTTGTTTTTGCTCATTTCACTTGTGGCTCATGATTTAGCTCTATAATTGATGTACCTGCAAAATGACAAAGAAAACTCGAGGAATCGGGTGTTAAAACGACAAACATGCGATAAAACGGCATTGAAACATAGCAATAAAAATGATACTTTTTCTCGTTATCAAACTTCCCCAAACTTAAACCTTTGCTTGTCCTCAAGCAAATAGTCGGTTGAAAAATGATCGGACAGGTTTTCATCGACGCACACACATAACAAACCGTACGAGGAATCGTTTTGCCAGATAAACCGGTACTGGGATAAAACACTAACGATACACTAATGATACAAGCAACAAGCTAAGTCGTCGACTTCCCATTAAACGAAACATTCGGTAATTGCGTTACTATTCCACCTAGAGTCTTTCGATCTTATTTCGCCCGGTTTCATTCTAGCGCAATCACATTAAGCCCTTTGCCTTAGCACGCACGTAGTGGAGTAGCCGGTTAGTGACTTTGATCCTTTATAAGCACGGGGTCTGGCACACGAATGTGGTAACCCTATATACATTATCCGATTTGGAGGTTGTGGGGATCGAGCCGTAGCACGCCCTACCAAGTTCAGAACCAGGTACCTCTGAACCAACCCGCAATGGACTCCTTCTCATATTTCTCGTTTCTTATATGCAACCGTGTACTTTGGTGCAATTTATTTTCATTGGCATCGAGATATGAAGGATCATTATCGATTAGGCATCAAACACTTATATTCATCGGCTCCCCACGTGGTTTGTGTTCAGACGGTGCTGACTGCTAGTATAAACTACTAGGGGTTACTTTTGAACTGAAACTTAAGGTGTAGTCGTAACAATTATCGGAACGGAATGCTTAAGTGGGAAATCTAAGGTGTCAAGATTGTATCGATCTTGTTGAATCGTTCTCAGCTTCCTAACTATGATTTCGTAGGTAAGTCGGGTAATGCGAAGAATAAATTAAAGATTTTTTTTTCCGGTATGGCTAAATAAACAGGGAAAGTTCGAAACTAAAGAAATAGCACAAATATTACTCTGCTTCATTAAAATACGAAAAGGAAATACAACGGAATGGAAAGTGCAGAAAGGGAAAATGCGGAAAAATGAAAGGTACCTCTCCCACACTATATCAGACATTGTCCTCAATGTTGTGATATAATAGCGGTTAAAGTACAATATAAACAACGGAAAAGGAAAAACATAAACAAAAACTCAAACTAAGGCTGCTGATGACCACGGCCTCGGCTTCTGGCGCGGGAGCGTCTTGTCGGAGTCGCTTCAGGATCAGAACTGGTGCCGGTGAGAGCAGTGATATCAATACGCAAAGACTCTAGCTCGCTAAAGATCTCTCCGAGCTTCTCATCAGTCGTCCTCTGGTTAGCGGCAATAGCTGAAAGTAATGCATCATGTTGCTCTTTTTGCCTTCGCTCCAATGCGGCACTCATCTGGTTCTGCTGATGAATCGCACGAAGGACGTCTTCAAGTGTGAATTCCTGTGCAGGTGGCTGTCGGGTGGAGGACTCAAGAATGTCCTGTACAGGCTCAACTGCATCCATGGTGTCTTGCATCTCGTCCACTGGTGGATCGGCCTGCTCATCAATAATGGGGGCGTGGCCGACAACATCCGGTAAAGCAAATAGCCAGTTGGCTCGGTTAGACGGATCGATGCGGTCACGGCACGGCAAGATAATGTGGTGATAAACAGTGCCTTGGATAACAGGGCTGAACCTGCCATCCTCTCTCTGAGCAATCAAGTGGGCGGACCTGCAATAATTCTTCGTTAGGAACTCTGCGGCTCTGTGAGGCAAATTGATAACCAAATCACCAAGCTCCAGCTGAATGGCGAGGGTGGTGACAATCCCGCCTATGTAGAAGGGGGTTGCGCCTCTTTGCGCTATGGACTGGATATGGGACAACATGAATGGGGCAGCATTGATGCGCTCGTCATTTAAGGCGCAGTGCAAGAACAAGAGCTCCTTAGAGTTAAGCTTGTGATTGCTCTCTCTTGCAAAAATGGTGTTGCAGATGATGCGATGAAAGTATCTGATCGCCGGGTTATGGATATGCGTAGCATTCAGGCTCTGAAAGGTTGTGGCACGGGTGTTGGTGATGTCGTGCCATAAGGTGAAAGTGGTTTCACTGAAGTTGTCCGGCACGCGGAGATGAGCATCATCGCCGTGATCAAAACCTAGCATCTCGGCGATCCTTGTTTGTGTAACTTCGAACTCCCGGCCGAGCAATCTGAACTTAGCAGCGCCGGTGAGTTGACTTTGTGAACCGGGAGGAGTGATATATTGAAATGAGCTCAGAAATTCCAATGTCAGGAGCTCGAATGTAGGCTGGGGTTGACTGCACAAATGCCACAAACCAACCTTCCGAAGCAGGAGCTTCACACTGTTGAGCATTCCCAACTCCCTCAAACAGTTAGCGTCGACATATCGAGTGGGTTGAACACCACGGTTCTGGAACCTGATGAACTTATGTCTCTGATTTTCTCCATGCTCACCATCTCTAAACTGAATTCCTTCCATTGCATGCAAGTACGGGAGTGGGAGATGAGAGGTTTTTGAGTTTTGTGAGAAAAGTGTAAAATGTGAAGAATATTGGTTCTGATTATAGTGCAAGATGTGAATGTGATAGGTTTGGAGTAAATGGAGAGGTTAATGGAGTTTAATTAGGGTAATGGGAGGTTACGGGATTTGGAAGAGATAATGGGGGGTTTCTAAATGTTGTGGAAGTTGAAAAAGAGGAGGTTTCGAAGAAGAACAGTTCTGTTTCTCAGAATTCCTATAACAGGGCTCGTCACGGTCGTGATGAGGGAATGACGGTCGTGACGCGCTAATTAGCTTGTCACGATCGTTAGAGGGCGATGACGACCGTGAGGGATTAAAACTTAGAATATTTTCTTCCAGAATGCATTATCTCTCACACGTTCAATACAATTTTTCTTTTTTATGATCACTTCTCATTTTATTTCCAACACAAACAATATATAATATTTTTAGATCAACATAAATTAGTAAATTTCATCACACGAGAAATTATATAAAACATTAATCAATTTAAATATAACAATAAATGAATTGAAAGCATAGAAATTGATTAAATTGGAAAATTTTGTAAAACTAGAAGTGCTTTGCTTTTGATATAATTGAAGGGAAATTACATTAATAAAAATAAAGTACGAAAATGTTTGCGAAATGTTAAACTAACTAGAAACGAAAACAATAAATAAAATAAGTTAGATCACTACATCATTTTCAAAAGTGCTTCTTCAAATCTTCAATTGCAGAGTTCAGGTGGTAGAATTGCTCACATGTTATGTCAGTTAAACCTATAATGTTCAATCTCATGCTTTTAATCTCATCCTTAACAGTATTTATATCGGCTTGGTAAGCTTCAAGAGTGTTCTTGATTTTCTTTAAGTTGTCAGCATATTCTACTTGATTCACTTCAGGGGTTTCAATCACTTCATCAGTATGGTCAATGTCATGGTAACCAGGAGGCGTCTCAGGGTCACTTTCTACATCGGTCATTATATCATCCCTTATCTTGTAGGATTGAGGTGTTTCAGGAGTACATGGATAGTCAGGAGGGGTAAGCTCATAAAGCCAATTATCTTTATTGTGAACACTGACTCTAGCATGGTTTGGTAGTGTGAATAGGGTTACTACTTCATTCCTGATTAGGTACTCGAAAGGTGGATGTCCTAAATTCCTTATGATATGGCGGTTAAAGCAAAAGTTAAGATTCATAGGACGGATGGTACCTAAACGGTTACACATGTGTAATTGGTATCTAAGTCCTAAGGCATCAGCAATCATGGTGATAAGACCTCCTACTAACATGGGTAGATCAGGTTCTTCTTGGATTCGGGTGAAAGTTTGCATCATGAAAGGCACACCATTAACTGGCTGTCCATTAGTCACACATGACATAATGAATATCTCATCTTTAGATACTCCAGTAAGGTTCTCTTCTTTTCCAAAGAAGGTGTGGGCAAGGATCTTATGGAAGTAGCGGATAGCAGGGTTATGTATTTCATCATTGTTCATGTTATTTGGTTCAGTATGGTAATTTCCGGTTAAGGTTCCCCAAAATAAGTCCAGCTCAATGTCCATCAATTCTACCTGTGTGGTAGTAAAAGCAAAGGGTCCACTAGGGAATCCTAATAAGTCAGCTAGTTCTCTATGGTTAAAGTCATATTCTATTCCAAATAGGCGGAAACTGATAAATCCTTTCCTGAATCCAAAACCGCGCCCGGGTAAGTAAACTAAGGAGCTGAGGAACTCAAGGGTGAGCTCGCGGTAAGTCACAAACTTTTGTTTAATCAGTGCATTCTCCCATCCAAGTCGGTTAAACAAGTATAGGATGCTATCATGTATACCTAAGGTTTCCATAGTCAGATCATCCGGGTACAGAGTCAAATCCATTGGTCTCTGTGATAACTCTTCAAATTTCATTCTTTGGTTCCTACCTCTAAATTTGGTTTCCATAAGGTTTATCGGTTGGTTAGCCATAGTTAGTGTAAATACGGAGGAAACAAATCAGGGGGAGAAGGAAAGTGGAAAAGACTTTAGAAAATCTGTAAAAGTGATTTAAAAATTAAAATAAGGAAAATAAGAAAATAAATGCATAAATAAAAGCAATAATAGTAATAATGAAATAAAACTATAATAAAATGACAAAACAAATGACCGAATAATAAAATGATAAATGACAAAATAATAAAATGATCAAAATGGTTAAATGATTAAATGGGTTGCCTCCCACTAAGCGTTGTTTTTATCGTCAAAAGCTTGACGTAATGCTTAGGTGTAGATTAATCAGGGAAATTATTGGACAACTCTAAAAGCCTTAGACTATTTGCATAATCTCTATTTTCAACTTTATGGTAATGTTTTAAACGTTGTCTGTTTACTGTGAACGGTTCACTATTCCTACCCTTAATTTCTATTGCTCCGCTCGGGAACACTCTAGTTATTTCAAAGGGTCCTGACCATCTAGATTTTAGTTTTCCAGGAAAGAGCCTAAGTCTTGAATTAAAGAGGAGTACAACGTCTCCCACACTAAATTCTTTCCTAGATAGGCGTTTATCGTTCCATCGCTTAGTTCTTTCTTTATATATCTTAGCATTCTCATAAGCATCTAACCTTAACTCTTCTAATTCGTTAATATCAAGGATTCTCTTTTCTCCTGCAGCATTATAGTTTATATTGAGAGTTTTGATCGCCCAATAAGCTTTGTGTTCTAGTTCTACCGGGAGATGACAAGATTTTCCATATACTAATTTGAAAGGTGTAGTTCCTATGGGTGTCTTGCAAGCTGTCCTATAAGCCCATAAAGCTTCATTAAGTTTAGATGACCAATCTTTCCGAGATATGGCGACAGTCTTTTCTAAGATTTGTTTAATTTCTCTGTTCGAGACTTCGACTTGTCCACTTGTTTGTGGATGGTATGGTGTTGCCACACGGTGTCTTACTCCATACTTAGATAGTAATTTGTCAAAGATTTTTGAAATGAAGTGCGAGCCACCGTCACTTATGACGATTCTAGGCACACCAAATCTGGGAAAGATTATATTTTTGAAAAGCTTTATTACTACTCGTGTGTCATTTGTAGGAGAAGCTATAGCTTCAATCCACTTTGAAACGTAATCGACAACTACGAGTATGTAATTATTACCGAAAGATGATGGGAATGGTCCCATGAAATCTATTCCCCAGACGTCAAAGACTTCTACTTCTAATATTCCTTTTTGAGGCATTTCATCTCTTCTTGAAATATTACCGGTGCGTTGACACCGATCGCAATTTATAACAGCGATGTGGACATCTTTCCATAAATTAGGCCAGAATAGGCCGGCTTGTAAGAGTTTTGCACAAGTCTTGGAAGTGCTTGCATGTCCACTATAAGGAGATGAATGGCAGTGAGCAATGACATCTTCTATTTCTTCTTCGGGAATATATCGACGAAAGATTCCGTCGGGTCCTCTTTTGAACAATAATGGTCCATCCCAATAGTAATGTTTGAGATTGTGAAAGAATTTCTTTTTCTGCTGATAGGTTAAATCAGGTGGAAGAGCTCCTGCAGCTAGGTAGTTGACAATGTCAGCGTACCATGGCAGTCCTACAGTTGTTTGGATTGTTTTCACGGGTTCTGGTTCATCTATGTCTAACTGAACTGGGTCGCTTCCTATTTGTGCTATCAGTTGTTCATACGGAAAATCATCGTTAATCGGCACTTGTTCTGGTTTAATACCTTCTATTCTAGATAAATGGTCCGCTACGATGTTTTCAGTACCTTTCTTATCTTTTATTTCGAGATCAAACTCTTGTAAGAGTAAAATCCATCTCAAGAGTCTTGGTTTAGCATCTTTCTTAGTCAATAGATATCTGATAGCAGCGTGGTCTGTGTAAACGATTATTTTCGCTCCCACTAGGTAAAAACGAAATTTGTCAAGCGCAAAGACAACTGCTAACAATTCTTTTTCAGTAGTGGCGTAGTTCATCTGAGCAGAATCTAAGGTTCTACTGGCATAGTAAATCGCATGAAGTTTCTTTTCCTTCCTCTGGCCTAGAACTGCGCCTACAGCATAGTCACTCGCATCGCACATGATTTCGAAAGGTAATCTCCAGTCAGGGGGTTGCATGATTGGTGCGGTGATGAGGGCTGTTTTTAGAGTTTCGAATTCTTTAAGACAATCTTCATTAAATATGAACTCAGCATCTTTCATTAATAAACCGGTAAGAGGTTTAGTGATCTTCGAGAAATCTTTGATGAATCGTCGGTAGAAACCGGCGTGTCCTAAAAAGCTTCGTATTTCTCGAACGGTTTTAGGGGGTTGAAGATCTTTAATGACTTCTATTTTAGCTTTATCAACTTCAATTCCCTTGTCAGATATAACTTGTCCTAATACGATTCCTTCTCTGACCATAAAATGACATTTCTCCCAGTTAAGCACGAGGTTTACTTTTACACATCTTTCTAACACCATTTCTAAATTTGATAGACATCCTTCAAAACTTTGCCCGCATACAGAGAAGTCGTCCATGAACACTTCCATGATGTTGTCTATAAAATCTGCAAAGATTGACATCATACATCTTTGAAAGGTTGCAGGAGCGTTGCATAATCCAAAGGGCATTCGTCTATAAGCGAACGTTCCATAAGGGCATGTGAATGTAGTCTTTTCTTGATCATCTGGGTGGATAGGGATTTGGAGAAATCCTGAGTAACCATCAAGATAACAAAAATATGAATGCTTGGCTAATCATTCTAACATTTGATCTATAAAAGGTAGTGGGAAATGATCTTTTCGAGTGGTTTTGTTTAGTTTACGATAATCGATGCACACTCTATGTCCTGTCACTACTCTTTGTGATATCAATTCTCCTTTAGCGTTTTTCACAACAGTGATACCTCCTTTCTTTGGTACTACATGTACTGGACTAACCCATTTACTATCAGAGATTGGATATATTATTCCGACATCTAGTAGTTTCTTAACTTCTTCCTTTACTACAGTGCTAAGGATTGGGTTAATTCTTCTTTGAGATTCTCTGGAGGTTTTGCAATCTTCTTCTAGCAGAATACGATGCATACAGATTGAAGGGCATATTCCTTTGAGATCAGATATGTTATATCCTAATGCAGTTGGATATTTCTTTAAGACATCTAAAAGTTTCTTTGTTTCGATTGTTCCTAAACTGGAATTGATTATAACTGGTCTTGTACATTCAGTGTCCAAGAATTCGTATCTTAGGTTCTTAGGTAAAGTTTTTAACCCTAATGTAGGTTTATTCTTACTTGGCATGGGATCCGGTGTAAGTGCTAAACTTTCGCTTAGACTATCATCCTGATATGGTTCACGCCAATTATCATCTTTGAAAATCAGAGGGATTTGAATTTTCATAATTTCAGAATAGGTAGTTTCTTTCATCTCCATTTCTCTTATACATTCGTCAATTATGTCCAATAGATAGCATGTATCCTCTATAGCTGGTGATTGTAAGAATTGTGTTAAAATAAATTCAACTTTCTCTTCACCTACTTCAAAGGTTAGCTTTCCTTTCTTTACGTCTATTATAGCTCCGGCAGTAGCTAAGAAGGGTCTTCCTAGTATGATAGGTGTGGTGGAGTCTTCAGAGATGTCCATGATTATGAAATCAGTAGGAATATAGAATTGTCCTATACGTACTGGAACGTTTTCTAGTATGCCTACAGGATATTTAACAGAGCGATCAGCTAGTTGAACAGACATTTTAGTTGGTCTTAGGTCTCCCATGTCTAGCCTTTTGCAAATCGTTAAGGGCATAACACTGATACTGGCTCCTAAATCGCATAGAGCTTTGTCAATGATGAATTTTCCTATTACACAGGGTATAGAGAAACTTCCTGGATCTTTTAGCTTAGGAGGCATATTATTCTGAATTATTGCGCTACACTCAGCAGTAAGTGTAATGGTTCCGTTATCCTCTATCTTTTTCTTATTGGATAAGATTTCTTTTAAAAACTTAGCATACGAGGGCATTTGAGTGATAACTTCTGTAAATGGAATAGTAATATTCAACTGTTTCAGAAGCTCAACAAATTTCTTAAACTGGCCCATCGTCTTGGAATTGGTTAATCTCTGAGGGTACATAATTGGTGGTTTATAGGGTGGTGGAGGCACATAAGGCTTTTCTTTCTCCACTGCCTCTTGATTATCATCTTCCTTTTCTTCTGGATCATTCACCATTTCAGTCGGTTTATCCGGTAGGTCCGTCAAGTTCCTTGCCACTCCTTAATATCACAGCATTGGCCTGACCTTTCGGATTAGGTTGATGTTTTCCAGGAAATACTCCAGCTGGTGCAGCGGTAGGTGCTTGTTGTTGAGCTACTTGTGAAATCTGAGTTTCAAGCATTTTGTTATGTGTAGCTAATGCATCTACTTTGCTCACTAATTGCTTAACCTGCTCACTAGTGTGTATGTTTTGGTTTAAGAAGTCCTTGTTTGTTTGATATTGGTTAGCTATGAAGTTCTCCATCATCAATTCAAGGTTCGATTTTCTAGGGACATTAGGAGCAGTCTTTTGATATCCTGGTGGTGTAGCTGGTGCTTGACCTGGTGCGTATAAAGCATTGTTGTTCTTATAGGAGAAGTTCAAATGATTCTTCCAACCTGGGTTGTATGTGTTTGAGTACGGGTTTCCTTGAGCATAATTCACTTGATCTGTGGGAATTCCTGTTAATAGTTGACAATCAGGAACATCATGTCCTGGAACTCCACATAACTCACAATTAGGTGTTATTGCAGCCACGGTGGCTGTTGGTGTTATGGACAAGTTGTCGATCTTTTGGTTTAGTTGGTCAAACTTTGCATTGACTTGTTCCATACTACTCACTTCGTGCATACCTCCTTTTGTTGGTTTCTCAGTTGTGACTCTCTCGCTTCCCCATTGGTAATGGTTTCGAGCCATACTCTCGATAAGTGCACATGCATCGTTATATTCTTTGTCCATTAGTGCACCGACTGCGGCAGCGTCAATTGTCATTCTTGTATTGTACAAGAGTCCATTATAGAAGGTATGTATGACCATCCATTCTACTAATCCGTGATGTGGACAAAGTCTCAGCATATCCTTATAGCATTCCCAAGCTTCGAAAAGTGATTCGTTTTCCTTTTGCTTAAATCCGTTGATCTGAGCTCTCAGCATAGCTGTCTTGCTAGGTGGGAAATATCTGGTCAAGAAAACTCTCTTTAGTTCCTCCCACGTAGTTAATGAATTTGAAGGCAGAGATTGAAGCCAGGCTCTCGCTCTGTCTCGAAGTGAAAAAGGAAACAGACGTAGTTTAATAGCTTCTTGGGTAACTCCATTGGCTTTTACGGTATCTGCGTATTGCACAAATATCGAAAGATGAAGGTTCGGATCCTTGGTAGGATTTCCGGCGAATTGATTTTGTTGCACGGCTGATATCAGAGAAGGTTTCAGTTCGAAATCGTTTCGGTTGATAGCCGGTGCGGCAATGCTGGAATACGGTTCAGCTTGCGAAGGACTAGCGTAATATTTGAGTGGGTGATTCTGTTCTTCAGCCATCTCTACGTCCTTTGATGTTACGACTGGTTTAGGTGGATCTATTTGAAGATCTAGAATGTTGTAATTTTGTTCGTAATCGAATATCCGTCTTCTTACGTGTAAGAAGCATTCCGATTCTGGGATTAGAGGTTGCAAGTCTTCGCCTTGAGAGCGAGTACTTGGCATACACTCGGGAATTTAGAAAATAAATAGAAAATAGTTGTTACCTTAGTCTAGACAATGCTACTCTAAAGTGCACTAGTAACTAATTAAGGTCCCCGGCAACGGCGCCAAAAACTTGATGGGCTAAAGACGTACTCTAATATGTGTCTAGCGGTATCTTAACTGCAAGTGCACATCCTATCGAAGTAATATTTAAGATTATCGATCCACAGAGACTTTATGATTACTTAGTGCTAGAGGGTTTACTAGTTTAGCTAAGGTGAATGGTTGTCACGATTTTTTGGTTGTTTTTAAAGATTAAAGGCGGGAATTAAATTTAAGTTTAATAAAATAATACTAAGGCGGTCGGTATGTAATTATGTTAACTTAGGCGGGTCAATCTAACCTAGGCTTATAAAGATGGTTCACTTAATCTATTCTGTAGAGGTTATCAGTTTAAATATCTTTAACTCACACTCTCGTGGTCTTATCTCAGATCTTACCCCTAAAGCCCTATGCCTGCTCTCGCTAGCCCATAAGTGTTTAGAAATAATTTTTGGAAACTTAATAATTCTAATTCATTTTAAAGCGCTCTCGCTGTGTTTAAATTAAATGCCTAACTTTAGCTATCTGGTTAAAATCTCACACTCTCGTGGTCTTGACCTAACCTATTACACTTTCTTTACTCTCGTAACAAAAAGATTGATTTTATAATAAAAAGTCACAGCCAGAATTTTAAGCTCTTAATTATTTTAAGCCTAGAGTTGATTTTACCGATTTAGTTGATTTTAATTACATACCGCCCTAAGGTGTTTAGCTACTCATGATTGTTGAACCAGACAGAGGCAGAGACAGAGAAATACAAAATAAAATATGCATAACAGAAAAATAAATGCTTAACATTAATATAAATGCAATTTAAATAAAAACCTGAACAACAATTAAAATGTTAGACTCCTTCTTCCACAGTCTGGCAAGCTCGGAGTACGGACCGGAATCGGAAATAAAAATTACTAAAAGAATTTCTGAAGGCTTTGAAAGAAATTAAATTATAACAATTACCTAATGTTGGAAATTGTTATATGGTTTGGTTGGGATATATAAACTAAAACAAGAACAAATAAATGCTGGTAAAATAAATGAACAGGGTGCAATGAAAATACGGCAGAGCTTCCGCAAGAAAATTAAAATTAAAAACTCTGTGAATTGTTCTTTGAAACTAAGCTATTTATAGAATCATAATTGGGCTTGGCAGTTGGAATAATTGCATGGGCTTCGTAAATGCTGAGAAAATCCAGGGAGGAGTTGCATTGCTTGGTCTGCGGGAGAGTAGGGACTTTGACTTCACGTAACACACACGTACATGACCAAGTCTCAACAAGTTACCCTAAATTCCCCTTGTCACGTTCGTGACAAGGGTGTCACGCTCGTCTCCCTTGTATTACGCGCGTCACGGTCGTGAGGGACTGGTGACGACTGTGATTGCTCCTTTTAGCGTGTCATGGTCGTGACTCCTAGGTGACGGTCGTGACTGTTACAAAAAGTGCAGGTTATGCAGAATTCCTCTTTTCTTCATCTTTTAATGGTTGTTTTTGCTCATTTCACTTGTGGCTCATGATTTAGCTCTATAATTGATGTACCTACAAAATGACAAAGAAAACTCGAGGAATCGGGTGTTAAAACGACAAACATGCGATAAAACGGCATTGAAACATAGCAATAAAAATGATACTTTTTCTCGTTATCATGCCGCAACGAACAATGCTTAAGTGCAAGGATCTACCTCGTGTGCAATGCCTTCAGTTCCAGTTCCAAATCCCTTGGTCTATGGTTTGCCTCCAGGCTTCACTCCTGCTGTTGAAGAGGTCACTTCTCAACCGATACCTGCTTCTGGTGTTACTGTTGGTGCTATTCCTCAAGCTCAACCTATTCCAACTCAAGTCCAGTTTCCTCATGCTGAAGAGGATCATCAAGTTGAGTATGAGATGCATACTGTTGTTCCAATCACCAATCCTCATGCTGTTCAAGAGTCTGAAGCTATGAAGATGTGTCGCGAGTTAGCTGAAAAACTCCGAATCATGGAAGGACACAACTCAACTTCTCTGAGTGCCTTATACATGTGTTTAGTTCCAGATGTTGTGATCCTTGCTAAGTTCAAACTGCCAGAATTCGAGAAATACAAAGGTCTCAGCTGTCCTGAACTCCATTTGAGGATGTACTGCAGAAAAATGGCTGCTCATGACAAGGATGACAAGCTTATGATCCATTGCTTCCAAGACAGCCTGTCTGGAGCATCTCTAGAATGGTACATGCAACTTGAACGCAACAATGTTCGTACTTGGCTTGATCTATCTGATGCATTCAAAAAGCAGTACAAGTACAACACTGACCTTGCTCCTAACCGTACTCAACTTCAGAGTATGTCTCAAAAGGAAAGCGAATCCTTTAAGGAGTATGCCCAACGCTAGAGGGAGTTAGTCGCCAGAGTGCATCCGCCTTTGGTTGACCGTGAATTGATCGACATCTTCATGGGTACCTTACAGGGGCAATACTACGAGAAGCTGATCATCAGTGTATCTTCTGGATTTTTAGACATGGTAATGGTCGGAGAAAGAATTGAAGAAGGTTTGAAAAGTGGAAAGATTCAAGGGGGCTCTAGCAACCAAGCCAATGTCAAGAAACCTTTCAACGGGTACAAGAAGGGCGAAACAAATGCCGTTTCTGCTGCCAGTGGGAATTTTCAACAGAGTGCACCTGCGCTAGTTCCCTACTACCAGTACCCCTATGTTGCTGCTGCGCAATATGCTCCTATGCCATATTAGCCAATTCCTTCAATGCCTTATCAGTAGGCCTTTCAAGCTCTATTTCCGCCTCAGATGGCTCATCAACCACGTCCACGTCCTATGGTTGCAGCTGCGCAATATACGCCCAATCCATATCAGCAACCGGCTTATCCACAACGGTCTGGTCAACAACAACAACGCGCTCCTCAACAGCGTCCACCATATCAACAAAGAGGATATGATAGACACATTGATCCCCTGCCTATTGTCGCTCCCGGGATTTTCATCCTAGTACAAACGCGAAAGTGGCGCGGAAAGGTAGAGTCGCCAGCTAGACATTTTTATCCCGAAAGAATGGGAAAGGTAATGTTGCACAAACCTGAGGAAGAAGGAAAAGGACGAGGCCTTGCGAACCAAAGATCTGAGTTCGGGAGTCGGTTACAAACTGGGAAGGTATTAGCACCCCAGATCGTCCGCCGTACCCGACGGGATCCACGCTTGCTTGCTTGTTTCAAAGGGTGAGAAGATATAACTGCTGCTGAATAAAACCGCTAACTGGAATGGAAATGAGGAATGAAATTGGAATTGACAAATGGAAATAAAAGGGGAAAATGTAGGGAAACTAAAGAATGTGCTCGAATGGGCCCTACCCCACTGCCTACGTACCTCATCGGGATAATGAGGATCAGAGTCGATGTAGTTCGCCTAACCTAGGCGGGAACTATTTGTTTGTGTTTTTTACAGCTGGAACTGCGTATGTCTGTGCTCAGGTGTTGCAGGCTCGTCTAGTACGAGTGCGTTTACCGTCTTGCATGAAAGACAAGTCGTCGCGAGTTCGCGTTGTGAGTGAATGAGATGAGAAGAGAAGTTCCCGCAGGATAGTCGCTTGTTATTTGTTTTTTTGTCTTTTAAGAGAAATGTTTTGAATTTTGTTTGTGAACGGTCTTGTACTAAGACCTATCCATCGCGGGAAGTACTTACACCTCGCCCCGAAACAAGACGCGTACAAGCACTCCGCAACAAAGTCTCGTGTCGTACAAGATTGTTCGGTTTCTATTAAGTGTTTTGTTGCTTTTCTTTTTGAGAAGAGAAAGAATGACTCAAGTTGCAAAAAGGACAAAAAATCTAAGGGACTAAGACTCAATCCTAATTTTGTTTATTTATTTACAAAAGTGGTCCTATGGTTTGTGAAGTTTTCTATTCCTAATGGGAAACTAGAAACTACTAGAATTCAACTTACTTCTTAATGAAGTTAAGTTGATTCTAAGAACAATGGGGAAGCCTATACAAGTTATAAAACCAAATGAAGCAAAAACAATGAAATTAACCATAAGAAATAAAATTCTAAAATGCATTTAATGACATGAATTAAAAAATAGTCTATTTTTATTTATTCTACTTCTACATGGAAATGAAGCTTCAAGCCTAAGTACTAAATCTAAATCAAACCTAATACTCATCTTAAAAAAATCAAATTTTAACTAGCCTAAGTCTAAATTAAATTCTATGACTAAATTTAAACTAACCTATTTTTTGTACTTTATTTTTTATGACCTAAACCAATAGGAATTATGCATAACTAGGCCTAAGAACTAATATTCTAAAAAATATTAAAACTTCTAAAAAAAATATGAAAATTAAACTATAGGGACCTAATGCTATCTATAATATTGTATTAAAAGGGATTCTAAAAAATCACATTTTTTCCTATGCCTAAAAATTATTTAATTTCAGCTAAGAATTAACCACTAATTCCTAAGGATTACTCCACTAAAACCTAAGATAAAAGGCCCTAAAAATCCACTAAAAAATATCCTAAGAACTATTATGAGTCCTCTAATTACAGAAAAAAGAATGGATCAAAAAAGTTGCTGGAAGTCATAAAAATAAAATGAACAAAAACAAGTGTAGTTAAAGAAATTTCATAAAATGCTAATTAATAGAAAAATTCAGAATTAATTCAAAAATAACCAAATTTCAGAAAATAAAATTGTCAAAAATTTCTAAATTCAATTATTAAGCTACTGGAATTTTTGGGGAATTTTCTAATGATTTTTACTATTTTTATTGGATTTATTTCTAAACTATATTAACTAAGAAAATAAAATCCTAAAGAAATAATACAGGGGGTGCAATTAGTTATTATTTAGTTCATTTTCTTTACTGGGCTTAAAAACGGGGGTTTGGAAAGCAATGAGCCTAAGCCCACACGCTGGAAATGGAAGGGTGGTGCAAGGAGCATTTTTTTGGTCATTTCGTATTGGGCTCAGAAAATGGGGTGTGTAAATAGCAATCGTATAAAAGGGGTGGTTCTAGGAATTAAGAGATTAAATCTTCCTTATTATTCTCTTAATCTTATAACATATTATTTTTTTAATTCTATAAATTCTCAACTTAAAAAGATGAATTAAACTCTTAATCTTAAAATATGAATTAAACTCTTAATCTAAAAATATGAATTAAACTCTTAATCTTATAATAATACTTTTAAAAATTCTATAAACTCTCAACTTAAAAAGATGAATTAAACTCTTAATCTTATATGAATTAAACCTTTATCTAATCTCATAACATTTTCAAAATTCATGAACTTTTAAATTATAAAAATAAATTAAATTCTAATTATTATAATACCACATAAAATAAGCTGAAGAAACAAGACAATGAAGCAACCCTAGTTCCCCTTTCTTCTTCCTCCCTTGCCGCCGCCACCCTAATCCTCTTCTTCTCCCTTCAACCGAAATCACAACACCATCGCCACCTCAATTCTTTCTTCGGTTCTCATCCACCACCGCCACCTCCTTCTGTTCACCTTCATCATCCCCTTTCTCGAAACCTAACCCTAACCCCCTTTACAAAACCTAACATACTCTTCATCCTGGTTTTACGATTCTACCGCGGCAAGGAAAGTAAACCAATGCCGAAAACTCTATAACAATCACAACTGAGAAGTTAAGATTCGCGTACCAGTAAATCGGCGACGTGAACGATGATGTATCAGTGAGCTTTCGTGATCTTTGATGTTGTTAACCCCTTTCGGATCGATTTCTTACAAGTTGAGAGTTCTTGTTGAACTTCCCTTCTCGCTCTAATCTTCGTTGATGATTTGACGGGCCTATCGATCGAATACCGATTACTAACGGCGACGAGGATTGACGGTGACGAAGCCTAAGCTGCGATTGACGTCGAGCGAGGAAAATCAATTCGATTCAAAGATTCAGGTAAGCCTCAAATCCTTCGGTTACACGCTCACACTCGTGAGCTCTGCGTAGTTCTGTATCGGGCTGTTAAGATTCTTTACCGTCACGACCTGATACACCTTCTTGTTGATGATTCTTCCCCTTTTTCTTTTTCAGGTGTCCATGACCTTTAGTGATGATGAAGTGTTGTTGAAGGCCGAGAAAGAGGATGAACAAAGGAAAAGAGGTCCTGCTTTGGGGTTGGTGGAAGTAACAGATTGAAGAGGAGGTTGAAGCTTGGCGATGAAGGCTCAGATTCGCAAATGATGCAAGGAGAGGATTGAAGAAGTTTTTTGGATTGGTGAAGGAAGATTGAAGGAAGAATGAAAAAAATGTGAAGGAGAGGGAAAGAATGGTTGCAGGATGGTGGGAGGATTGAAAAATGGTGAGGAATGGGTGAAAAATGGTGAAGAAGATTAGAAGAAGAAGGTGCTTCTGATTTATAGAGAATCACTCTTCTGGATCTCTCTGGATCCTTCTGGAATTTCTCAGGTGAATTCAGTTACGAATTCAGTTGCAATTCTGTTATGAGTCTCATGATTTCTGTTATGGTTGTTTTTGGATATATAACTCTCACTTCTGTTTTATGTTGAGTCTTGCAGGGTCCTTGTGATTTTTGTGTAACATGTAGAATGAACTGAGTAGTAAAAAAAACAAATGAAGTTTCCAGTAGAAGTTTTGGTTGTAAGTTTGCTGCAATTAGAAATTCTTTTTTTTTATTCGGTTACGTGGTTGTGGTATCAGTTAGGATGATTTTTGATTGGTTTCTGAATCCTGCAGGTTAGATGAAATTGAAGCCTTTGTAACTGAATTATGCAGAGATTGCTGGTGAGAGTCTTTGCAAGGTCTCTGAGTTTCTTTCTTCGTGTAATTTTCCCATTCTGCATTCTCCTTCTCTCCTCTCTGCTATTTCTGAATTCTAGATTATGGTCCTCTTGGTGTTGAATGTTGCTGTAGGGATCAATAATTAATGATGGTTGGAGCTTTAATGTGAGAATGGCGAAAACCCTTGATGAAGAGAGGATAAAGATTGCAGTTTTGTTTCTGAATCTGTTTATTATAAATGGTGGAGAAGGATTAGGATGATTGATGATGAATAGTTGCATAGTGATGAAGATCCATGAAGACCCTTTTTTTTTCTCCACCTGTAACTTATTTCTTCCTGCGCTTTTGCTTGTCATCTTTCCTTATACATATTTCTGATTTCCTGTTATGTCTGTTGTGTCAGTTGTAGAGAAATAAAGAGTTTTTTCTTCCTAAAGTTTTTTTGATAATTCTTTGAGAGAAACCAAGCAAGTTTAGAACTGCAATACCATTCTCAAACAAAATTAAGGCAGCATGAAATGATGCCATTTACATTGACCATCAACATATTTATTTATTTTTTTGCATAAATATTACAAAAACATGCCTATAACAAAAAAGAAACTTGAGTCAAAATGACTTTGATCCCCGTCGGTAGAAGTACATATCTGAGGTGCTGTTACATTTCTTCCTCATTGGTATTTTCAAGTACATGGGTTTGTGGACTATCCTTCCACCCCACTTCATAGAATCAATGTCAACTTCAACTAATACATCCTTATCAACCTTTGAAGTTTTTGTCTCTTTTTTTCCCAATAAATAACTGAATAATGAACCAAATCCTGAGATGCTCATCTGGCTTTGAAATCCATCATCATCAATTTTCTAGTTTAATGAATAATACATAATAAAATAGACATTATATCAAGATGGCTCAATATGGGTAATGAATTGTATGGATACCAAAGATTTCAAAAACAAATCTTAGGGAATGACTCGAGACGAATTAAACGGTCATGGAGAAATGCAATACTTGAATAATTGGATTCACATAAGAAAAAGAAGAATTGGATGTTATAGACTAACTGAAAGATTGTGGACTTAAACCAATTGGCTGAAAAAATGGCCCATGGTTTAGAATTGAACCAAGATAGAAATGGATTGAAGTAGACGTTGATTAAATTCGAGAAAACTTGAATGATGCCTTCATGAATCCTCCACCCCTAATTCGAACCATCTTAATTGAACACATTCCTTGAATACCTTGATTAAAACATGAACTGACCCAATTATCTATGGATGAGGCCAATTACCACAAATCCTTTTATCACATGCCTTAAGAGCCAATGAAATGCATGATTATGATGTTAATGACCTAATGAGAAATGCGGATGAATGCGAAATGATACGCCAGTAGAGAGAATAAATAGGAGGGCAAATTTTGAGGTATTACACCTATGACATATTCTGAGATCTTTAATCAGCTGATGGCAAAAGGATCTCTGACTTTGAGAGATATGCCACCTCAGACCGGTAATGCCCGGAACTATGATGCCAATGCCCGCTGTGAGTATCACAAAGGCGCTCCAGGTCACACAATCGAGAACTGTCATGCCTTCGAACACATGGTTCAGGATATGATCAACTCTAAGGACCTCACCCTCACTCCGAGAAATGCAAATGTCCAGAACGATCCAATGCCGCCGCACGGTGCCAACAAGTGAAGACATTTGAAGGGGTTGTTATAGACCAGGCTGAGTAGTCTCCAACTTTGAAGCATTCAATCAAGAGAAGTTCAATTCCTCAAATCAAGGCAGCCATCGCCATTTATCATTTTCGCATTCCTGTTATTTTGTAATGTTTGTTTAAGTACTATTTGCTCTGAACATTGTTATCTGTACTTGGTTATGTTAATGTTATGTTTATGCATGTTTTGAATCAATCTATTCGCATTCACTCATTATTTATCATTTATCGCAAAAATCACAAAAATAATTTCTCTCACTTCACTTTAGCAAATATTTGAGGGAGGATGATGAAAACGAAATACCCATAAATGTTGCGGTATGCTTTCGGATAGAACCTCGTCAATGATGTACATGCATTTGTTCAAATCCCCAAACACTGGTGATATAAGGAGTTAATCCCTAGTCAACCACTTCGAGCCTAGAAGTAGGAGTTTCTTTCGGATTCAAACCCTTACATTTAACCCGGGGCAAGGTAGTTGTTCAGTTAACCCGACTACACTCTCAAATCACAAGATGAGACATCCCGTCGGAGGACCACCTACAAATGACTTGGCAGTCACAATATTCAACAAAGTACAAAAATAGAAAAGAAAACCACTAAGTTGAGCACCCAAAGGGAGACTTAGTAAAAAAAGAAAGAAATCAAAAGAGGAACTTAAATCCTCAGCAAAAACAAAACAAATATCAGTGATCACCAAATCAAGAATCAAAGGGTCACTAACAACAAAATAAGATGACTGCCATTTTCAAAAGAACTTTAAAGCTTCATATTCACTCTTAGAAAGTCAAAACAAATGCATGTGTAGAAATTAACTGAACATAGGACTGGAGAACAATACGAAGAAGGGATGGGTACAAATCAAACTTTGAGCCTTATATTCTTTGTTTCTCAAACCATTAACCAGACCACGTTACAACCCTCGAAAGTCCTAATTGAGGCATGGTTTATTCTGAAAGCATGCTACCAACAAGGTTGCGTAAAATGACTCCCATATATTTGCTAAATCTTCAATCTCGATTGCACATTATTCTTGCCGCATCTTTCATGCACTTTCTAAATCAGCACCGCGTTTGGACCAACGGTCCATTCGTCACATTTTCACACTTTAACAACATTCAAATAAAATGACTTTTTCAAAACTTACATGAACTTTACATTAACACTACCATTTGTGTATGAATAATTTAATTGCAATTTAGTGCTTGACATCAGTGCAATCCCAACAAGGGGCAATCAAAAGAGAAATTTGAACTTCATTAGTGCCAACATGAATCAAGATTACCTCAACAGCCCAATCAGGGTAAATCACCTTCAAAGGCTCAATCAGGGGCAGGTCATGTCATGGCCATTATCAAAGCTTCCCCATCAGATTTATTTCAAATACACTACAGGCAGGGGCAAGCAAACAAGGAGCAAATCTTCCTATCTCTACTCCCCAACTGAACAGGCAATCCTTGCTAGATGTTGGCAATCATTCGAAGCAAAATCAGTCTTCAGGTGTCAATTAAGTCACTTCACTCACCCGCAGATAACCGAACTTGGAGCTTTCAGGTTCATCTTCTGACTGTGCATCGTCGAAGATCGAGTGTCGGGGAATCAAGCCCTCCACCCACCCAAAGTCCAATTATTATTGGCAACTACCAGACCAAAAGCCCACCAAGATGGCACCTTTCAATCGCTCATATGCATCATTTAAACGTCATACGCATTATTTACATCAATCATTTACAGCATATGCATCATATGCATGCCTGAATGAATCAGACTTTTTATATCTCCCAACGTTTTAACTTTCATCAATGCATAAGCACTTACATCGTATCTCTATCCTTATGGAATACCATCTCAAAACAACTAAGCATAGTTGCATAATTCAGGATCCAGGATCAACACAAGTTCCCGGTCCTTTCCCCAGCAGAAGATCATGTCAATCGAAGTTTCTAGGCATCTCCTCGACGGATTCAACGGCCGTATTTAAATTTCATTCGCCGTATCATCCTCTGGTGATAAGTGATTTTTATTTTCAGTCATTCGCCTTATCATCCTCTGTTGATAAGTGAGTTTGTTTTCAGTCATTCGCCTATCATCCTCATTTGATAGTGATCCTTTATTTTTCTGTCATTTGCCTATCATCCTCTGTTGATAGTGATCCTTTATTTTTTTCTGTCATTCGCCTATCATCCTCTGTTGGTAGTGATCCTTTATTTTATTTTATTTTTTTCTGTCATTCGCCTATCATCCTCTGTTGATAGTGATTCTTTATTTTTCTGTCTTTCGCCTATCATCCTCTGTTGATAGTGATCCTTTATTTTTTTTGTCTTTCGCCTATCATCCTCTGTTGATAGTGATCTTTTTATTTTCAGTCTTTCGCCTTATCATCCTCTGGTGATGAATGTTTTTATTTCAGTCATTCGCCTTATCATCCTCTGGTGATAAGTGATTAATTTTGGCGATTTGTTTCTTGCTGTGTTACTCCTTATTTCCAATTTTAATTATGTGCTATTTTCACAATTTCTTTCTTCGTTGGACAAATTTGGAGTCTGTTAATATCTAATTATCTTATACCTTGAAAGATTGAATGCAAGCCAGTTCATCTTACTCGATCTAAGCCAATTCGATAGGGGCATCTGTCATACCCCAAATTTGTCCTACCCGCACTTTTTTTTGTTTAATCAATATTTCAAAAATCCTAAAAATATATGCCATTTTATTTTTCTGTGTAATATTCGGAAAAAAAAAGTAAAAAAAAATGCGTTTATTTCTCTTTAAATTTAAAAATTCATATTTTTAAAAAAAATTATCATAAGCATTTTATTTTATTTTTCATTATTCGGTCATTGTTCAAAAGTTATAAAAAAAACTATTCCTTACTTTTATTATTTTTATTACTATTATTGATTCTATTATTATTTATTAGTGTTTTCATTTTTTATTTATTAAAATCTATCATTATTTTTAGAACCATTTTTATTATTACTAAACCATTTCTCTAAACCCATTAGTCTTTCTTTTTAGGCCCATTATTAAAAATATGCTAAAAAAAATATATTTCTATTATTCATTATATGCATTATTTAAATTTAGTTTTTATTTATTTATTATTATTACTTTTGTTGTTATTAGTTTTTTTTTATTTTCATGTTATTACCCTATTAAGTATTATTATTATTATTATTCTTTATTTATTTCACAAAATCCAAAAGCATTATATAGTAAATTATTGGACCTCCCCCTTTTGTTTTTAACGGTATATAGCATGGCCATAATCCTACTACCTCCACTCACACAGCAACAACAAATTCCATTCCAAAATAACAACTTTTCAATCCGCACCACAACAGATTCGTACATCATAATCCTCTCATAAAATCCCCAATTGGCCCTTTATTTTCTTCCATTATATAAAGGCTAATTTGATGCTGCAAAAAAGGGGAAGTTGAAAAAAGAAAAATCTTCTGCTAGAAATCGCAGCAAACCCACTACTACACCCTTCCCAAATCGCAATTTGCAACATCACCTTCCATTCACACCCTAAACCACCTTCTTTTTTCCAAAACTTAAACCAGCAACCAGCAAAGCAAAACCTTCACACATTTTTTTCCAGAGTACTCAACCTCAAACATCTTGCATCTTCATTTCAAAAATAAACCTTAACAGGGTAAATCGAAAACCATCTTGAAACCACTACCGCGACCTAACCTCGCTATAACCATCCCTTTTCAAACCAGAAATGGAAGATCCAAAAACGAACCGAACGATTCTGTGAGAGCATTCTGAACAGAAAGGAAAGGCAACAAAGGCCGAAACACCCAATCACGAAACACCGAACACTCACCAACCGCAAAACTCCTCAAACTGAAACCTGAAACACCATAACGCAAAATCCAGAGCGATCCAAATCGAAACCATCGAGAGAGTTGTGAGCGAAACCAAAGCGAAAACACGGTGAGAAGCGACTCGAGAGAGATATCTGAACGCAAACTGTGAGTGAACCAAGAGCACCGCCGCTGAAAATAGGGTGGGTTCCTTTTTTTATGAAGCGTGTTTTTCTGATTTATGAGGGAGACAATGGCATGTTTATCACTATTATTCCTTTTCCGTTTTTATAAAAAAAACCTTTTATATCTTTGCAATTTTATTTTATTTTATATAGGTTATTTTGTTTACATTTTGGTGGGTTTGAGTCTAGACTTCAATGCTATTGGACTAAACAGACACACATACACACCGCCACCCCCTTTTGGCTCCTTTTATTTATTTATTTATGTGTTTTGGGTTTGGCCCATTACCATCTAGATTTCTGAATATACACTCCCAAGACAACATTATACATCCCTTTATTTAGTTTTTATTTAATTTTTATTATTTTGTTAATATTATTCTATTATAATGGTTGTATAATTTGCTAATTTCTGTAGTTAGTTTTGATTTTAGGGCCAATGACATAACAAAAGGCCGACATTTCGCCCGATTTCATTAAATCGGCGATACTCGGTCAATATGAGGCCCTCCTTGTAATTAGTTTTTTTTTATTTTTTATTATTTCGGCAAATAAACATTTAAATTAATTTAATTTATTTATTATTCTTAATATTATTTGATTTATTTAATTATTTAATTATTTAATTTATCTTAATTTAACTTTCGCAATTCAATTTAATTTTATTTATTTATTTCCGCATCTCAAAATAATGTTCAACTCCTCATAGAATGATTCTAACCTTGAATCGATTCTAAGGAAGTAAATGAACCAAATTTCGACGCGTCCCAAAAAGGTTCAACGCCTTCGAATAGTTGTTTCCAAATAAAAAGGTCGAACGCCTTCGAATAGTTCAAAAACACTGCACACACGCATTCTCTTGGGCGAATTACAACGAGACCCCTTTATTTCTCGCAATCCCCTGTATTTATTTTGTATCCCTCTCCCATTACTTTGTACGCATTTTATTTTCCGTATTTTATTTAATTCCGAATCCTTGGTCCAACGCCAAGCGATTTCACTCGCACACTGACACTTAATTTTCCAATTATTGTTTCGTTTATTAGGATCCACATTACCTTGCGAGCCGAGCATATTGTGTCTCGCTAAACAAACCACAAAATAAACTCCACTTGCATTCACCCTTTAACCTCAAAAAACCAAAACATTTCTTTTTAGATCCAAACCCTTGATCCACGTCAAGCGGTCATAGGATAATAAAACACATTAATAGTACGGGAAGAATTGTACGCCACGAGCCTTAAGCGGTAGAAAGGAGGATAACGAGCTCTCGTTACTCGCTCCGATTATCTCGACGCAAGACGCTCGTCTTGTTGGACGAAATAAACTATCCATAGTCTTTAGTACAAATCGACTCCTAAACCCTTTCATCGAAGAAAGGTAATAAAATCAAAACAACCAATACCCTTAGTAGGTCGAACTACGAGGCTCTGACTTTCCCATTGCACGCGAGAGTACGTAGGCACGAGGATCTCAATCCTTGTCGAGCACCTAAGATCAATCTAACTTATAATTCAACTCATTTCCCTCTAGCAAGTAACTCGTTTAAGCATAGACATCCCTTAGCGCGCGATAACTTAGATGGTTCCCATCGAGTACGATGGATGTAGGGGGTGCTAATACCTTCCCCCTGCATAACCGACTCCCGAACCCAGGCAATGGTTCCGTTGACCTTTGTCCTCATCCTTCTCTTCCCAGGTTGTATCTATATATCCCCTTTCCCTCTTCGGGAATAAATAGAATTAGGTGGCGACTCTTCAGTCTGTCCAGCGCGCGGCTCTCGTCCTTTCGGATCGCGTGAGGTCGTATTTTTCGGGGTACGACATGGTGAGAATATGTTTTACGTGCATTTTTATATGTTGAGATATATAATTATATGAAATGTTATTATGTTAATGTTTCTCACCCTTCTGCTGTTTTATGGTGCTCTATGAGGCATTGCAGAGTAGGTTGCATGATGATATTTTTGTGAAGTTCGTCTTCATCTTTTTGGTCGGTCGGCTCTGATATGTAGCACCAGGTAGCTAGGGTTGGCTTGATGCCTTTTGTGAATAAATTTGTATACGTATTTTGATGTGAAATGTTTTATGTAAACATGGAATTATTTTGGTGATTCAAACTTGCAGATATATTTATGATAAGTATATAAGTTTGAAATTGTTATGTTTTGTTTCCGCTGTTTAATGAATTGATGAATACAGGTGAAGGATGAAATCCTTGTGTATGTAAGTTACCCCGTTTGTTGCCTATCTTTAATGAGCAGGTGTTGTATGTTTTTCAATTTTAAGTATAATGTGGCATTGCTCTTTTATACCGTTTTTCAAATATACTCTGATGAAATTTTAATATGTGCCTAAGTGATTTAATTGCTTATTTGGGGTATAGAAAGGGGGTGTTACATTAAGTGGTATCTGAGCCAGTGTTCGAGTCAGTTGTGTCTGTCTTAATGTTGTAGTGATTGAACTTTTGTTTATACTTGTTGTTGTCTTTGGGAACAATCAGAATATGGCTGGTAGAAACGACAATACTATGGCTGGTAGAAACGACAATACTATGGCTGCTGCTTTGGAAGCAATGGATAGAGCGGTGCAGGGAGCACCGAATGTGAATGCGAATGATGAGTTCAGGAAGAATCAACCGTCGGTCTTCAAGGGGAGATTTGATCCTGATGGTACTCAGAATTGGTTGAAGGAGATTGAAAGAATCTTCAGATTCATGGATTGTACTGAAGGGAGTAAGGTGAGACTTGATTCTCACATGCTGAAGGAAGAAGCCGATGATTGGTGGGTCGGTAGAAGTCAAGCTCTTGAGGAGGATGATGAAGAGATAACTTGGGAAGTTTTTCGTACTGAGTTCTTAGGGAAGTACTACCCTGAGAGTGTGAAGGGGGAGAAGGAGATGGAATTCCTTGAGCTGAATAAAGGTAGTATGTCAGTGGTTGACTATACTGCTAAATTTGTGGAATTGGTTCAGTTTCATCCTCATTATGTTGCTGCTGCTGCTGAATTTTCGAAGTGCATTAAGTATGAGAATGGCTTGCGTCCTGAGATTAAGTAAGTTGTGGGATATCAGAGGATTAGAAGGTTTTCAGATTTGACTGAATGTTGTAGAATCTTTAAAGAAGATAGCAGAGCTCGTTCTACACATTACAAGAGTGTGAATGAGAGGAAAGGGAAGCAACAAGCAAAAAGTGGACCGTATGTGACACCCGCTGATAAGGGAAAACATAGGGGAAACTTTGATAGGAGATCTGGTGGAGGGAGTTCTGGTCCCGTTAAGTGTTACAAGTGTGGCGATATAGGCCACAAGTCTTTTGAGTGTGGGAAGAATATTGTGAAATGTTCAAACTGTGGAGGTCTTGGACATGCTACTACCGAGTGTAGGAGGAATGTTGTAAAGTGCTTCAATTGTGGGGAAGTTTGTCACATTAGTACTAAGTGTACTAAGCCGAAGTAAGATCAGGTGGGCGGAAAGGTGTTTGCATTAGCAAGGAAGGATACTACTAGTGCAGACCGTTTGATTAAAGGTACATGCTTTATTAATAGTATGCCTTTAGTTACTATTATTGATACGGGAGCGACTCATTCGTTTATTTCTCTTGAGTGCGCTAAGCATTTGAATTTGTTTATGTCTTCTTAGGGTGGTGAGATGGTTATTGAGACTCCTGCTTCAGGGTCGGCAACTACTTCTTTGGTGTGTGTAAGTTGTATGGTAAAGATTTTGTTATGGATTTAGTTTGTTTGCCGTTGAAAGGTTTGGACGTGATTTTGGGTATGAACTGGTTGCAATTTAATCGAGTTCATATAGATTGTTATCATAAGTTAGTAAGGTTTCCTTCTTTGGATGATGATGAAGAAGAGAGTTTCCTATCCATGAAAGAGTTGAAGAAAATTTTAGTGGACAAAGTTCAATTGTTTGGTTTGTTTGCATCGTGGTCAGTGGAAGGCGAAGTGGAGATAAGTAGTTTTCCAGTGGTGTGTGATTTTCCAGAAGTGTTTCCGGACGATATTAAGTATGTACCGCCGGAAAGAGAAGTTGAGTTTTCTATTGATCTAGTTCCGGGTACTAGACCGATTTCGATGGCACTATATCATATGTCAGCTTCAGAGTTGGTAGAGTTGAAAAAGCAGTTGAATGACTTGTTGGACAAGAGGTTTGTTAGACCGGGTGTTTCTCCTTGGGGTGCACCGGTATTGTTAGTAAAGAAGAAGGACGAAAGCATGCGGTTATGCATTGATTTCGACAGTTGAATAAGGTGACAATTAAGAACAAGTATCCGCTTCTGAGGATTGATGATTTGATGGACCAATTGGTTGGTGTGCGTGTTTTTAGTAAGATTGATCTGAGATCAGGATATCACCAGATTCGTGTGAAAGAGGAGGATATTCAAAAGACGGATTTTAGGATACGAAATGGTCATTACGAGTATTCTGTGATGCCATTCGGAGTTTCTAATGCGCCAGGTGTGTTTATCGAATACATGAATCATATTTTCCATGAACAATTGGATCGTTTTGTGGTTGTGTTCATCGACGACATTTTGATTTATTCTAAGTCTCAAGAAGAGCATGAAGAGCATTTAAGGATTGTGTTACAGATTTTGAAAGAGAAGCAATTGTATGCTAAGTTGTCAAAGTGCGAGTTTTGGTTGTCGAAGGTATGTTTTCTGGGGCATGTTATTTCCGATGGTGGAATTAGTGTTGATCCATCCAATATTGATGCGGTAATGCAATGGGAAGTTACTAGATCGGTTACGGAAATTCGAAACTTTTTAGGTTTGGCGGGTTATTATCGGAGGTTTATTGAAGGATTTTCAAAGTTGACACTTCCGTTAACGCATTTGACTTGTAAAGGAAAGGCTTCCATTTGGTATATTCATTGTGAAGAGAGTTTTATGGAACTTAAGAGAAGGTTAACAACGGCTCCGATCTTGATTTTGCCGAATTCGACGAAACCATTTCTGGTGTTTTTTGATGCTTCATTGTTTGGGTTAGGTGGTGTTTTGATGCAAGATGGAAAAGTTGTAGCTTATGCTTCAAGACAATTGAGAGTGCATGAAAAGAATTATCCTACGCATGATTTGGAATTAGCGGCCGTGGTTTTTGCTCTAAATATTTGGAGGCATTATCATTATGGTGCAAGATTTGAAGTTTTTAGTGATCACAAAAGTTTGAAGTATTTATTTGATCAAAAGGAATTGAACATGAGACAAAGGAGATGGTTATAACTTTTGAAGGATTATAATTTTGGTTTGAATTACCATCCGGGTAAGGCGAATGTGGTGGCCGATGCCTTGAGTCGTAAGTTGTTACATATGTCCGCGTTGATGATAAGAGAATGGGAACTTTTGGAGAATTTTAGAGATTTGAGTTTGGTTTGCGAGATAACACCGAGAAGTGTGAGACTTGGTATGCTTCATGTTACGAATGATTTTCTTGCAACCTGTCGCTCCCAAAGATTTGCATCCCGGTACAAGCGTGAACGGTCGACGAAAGGAGAGAATGAAAAGAAGTGAATAGAGTCGCCAACTAGGCATTTTTATCCCGAAGGAAAGGTAATGCTGCATAAACCTAGAAAGATATGGATAAGACGGTTGTGAACCAGAGAAACTGAGAAAGGGGGTTGGTTACAACCTGGGAAGGTATTAGCACCCAGATTGTCCGTCGTACTCGACGGGATCCACACTTACAAGATTGTGTTTAAAGGGGTAGTGCAAGTGCTATCTATGTGCAAAAGCGGGAAAGAATATACAAGTGTCAGTGCAAAAGGTGAATGCTCAGGAGCTGAGGCTTAAAAGAGAATACTGAAAGAGGGGGAAGACAAAGAGACTTCTGTTTGATAACAATTAAGTTATGCCTACGTATTCTCTCGTGCAATGAGGAAGTCAGAACACTGTAGTTCGACTCAAAGATACTGAAAGATAAATTAACTGATGAATTGCTTGCTTGTCTATGCTCAAGTGTATGACTCGTCTGGCCCGAGTGCTAATTGTCTTGCATTAGACGGAAGAAGCAAGTTCTCATTTGTGAGTGAGGATGATGAGAAAAGAATCCCGAAGGAGACGATTATTGTTTGTTTTTTTGCGTTTTCAGTCTTTTATTGCTTTTTGTGTTTGTCATAAGTTAATGAGCTTAAGCCTAAACCAAGGGTTAGTAAACTTATCATATCCTCCCTTTGATTAGGGATAATGAGAATACTTTAAGTATGAGATAAACATCTCAACTTAATTACCATGATGATGTAGGATTAAGATCATTAACCTACTTGTGATTATTTAGATGTTTTTTGGGTTTTGTTTAGTGTTAAGTAATGAGTTTAAGCCATAATCAAGGATTAGTGAACCCATTACACCATCCTAATAGAAGGATAGTAGATGAACACACTTAAGCTGAGGAAGATACCTCAACTTAATCCATGATTAGGGATTAACCTCATGACAAAACACACCTTTATTAAAGTGGATTTTAATTTAGGGTGAGATTAAGAAGTGAGTTTTATGGTTTGTAAGACAACTTGAGGGGGACTTGTCCATTAAACTCTAGGGTTAGTCCTTCTTAACCAATAAAGGAAGAATTAGAACCCTAATGCAAGGCCCAAGTTACAAGTTAGTGTCTTAGTGATTATTAAGATGGATTGATTAAGAGGTTTAAACAAATTAAGGGTTTAAAACTTAGGATTAAAGTTATACACTCCATCCTAAGAGAAGGATGCAGGTATAACCCTAATTCCAAAGTCTTAAAACCTTAAAGGTTTAGTCTCTAATGATGAGGTGAGAAGAGAGACACAAAGAAGACACAAAGGTGAAAACTAAAGGGGGACTAATCACAACCCTAATTATTGTCATGCTTGGATGTTCCTATGGTTTGTAAGGCTTGAGAAAGATCTTCAAAGAAGCCACCAATGGAAGAAGCAGATGAAAGGAGGAAGAAACAAATGAATAAGTTACTTACTTCATTGAAGAAGATAATTGAATTAGAGAAAGAAGGTGAGAGATTAACATGAATGAGCAAGCTCACTCTAAGACAATGAAAAATTCAGCAAGGATGCATATGAAGAAGATGAAGAGAAATGAGAAGTGAAGGCAAATTCACTTCTCAAGTTACTTACCACCTGAAAATGTTAGCATAAAGAAAGAGATAAAGTGAAATGAAGCATATGTAATGACAAAGAAACAAAACCAGAAGCAATCACATGATGCAAATGATGCTATGAGATGATGCAAAGGCATACCAAGTGTTATGAATGTTCATATAAGAGATTGGATGCAAATGAAGCATGCTTTGAAGTATGAAAACACATGTATGTTTATGAAATGAAATGGATGCAAAGCATAGAAAATGTATGAAGAAATGACCAAGCAATGTTCAAACAATGTCTTAAGATGTCTAAGATGGCATACAAGTGCTTGGAATGTCATGACAAGTTCACATATTCATGCAATGCAATGTAAGATGCAAGTATGGATGCAAAATTAGGGTTACATGAAAGGATGAGATGCAAATGATCAAAATAGAAGAAATTCACATTATAAAAATTTGAAAATGAGCTCAAACAAACCCTAACCCCATATGATATCACACCCCAAAGGAGAAGGTCCAACTCTTAACCTAAAAGAAGTTATGATTTTTCTAAGTTAACTAGGGTTTTTGGGTACCTTAAGAGGAAAAAAGCAAATCAATTTGAAAATGAAAGATAAATTCATGACAAAAATATCATAGAAACTACATGCTATATGGAAAACAATGCATAAAGAATAATTGTCAAACCCTTCATGGTTAGGCAGAAACGAATTTTCAAAGTTAGGGTTCCAAAAAGGGAATTTTATGAACCCTAAATTCAAGAAAAATGTCAAAATTGGATCAAAACCAAAAAGAAATTTGTATGAATTGTTTGACAATGTTTCTAAATGTCCTAAGATGCAATGTGATTTTTTTTGGGATTTTTAGAAACCTAAATGGTATTTTAATTAATTAATTTCCATTAATTAATTAAAATAAACATTTAAATATTTTTAAAATGATTTTTTAATGCAAAAAATAAAAATAATTTTTTTTTTGGGTGAAGAAAAATATTTGAAATTAAAATGCAGGAGGAAATATTTTTATGATTTTTCTAAGTATTTTAAATAAAATGCACAAAATAAATGAATAAAAATGAATTAAAACTCAAAGAAAATGAAAGTAAGCTGATCTTAAGGCCATGATTCAAATGCCAGTTGACTGCGCGTGGAGATGAGTGGGTGAGATTGCTTCAGATTAAATAATCCTGATTAAATTAATTAATTATAATTAGAGTTAAGTGGATTGATCTGGGCCTTACATGCGCGCGGGAACTAAGATCCAAAGGTCCAAATTTAAACCTGACTAATTAACCCTAATCACTAACCCTAATTATTTTCAGGTGACCGGAGCTAGCTCCGGTCATCTTCTCCGGCAAGACCTCAACATCAACTTCTTCCCTAGGCCATTTCCAGAGCTCTAAAGCTCCAGATCACTTCCCCGGACCTCCCTAAGCCTGAATCCAACCTCAAAACTAATTTCTAATGGCTCATGAACAAGATACAAATCAAAACTCAAAAATGGCAAAACTTTCAGAAACACGATACAGGCTCAATACTCAATCATTTTCAAAACCAACAAGTGCATTGTGATCAGTGAAGCATATAAATCATTTCTATAACATAAAAAACAAGTTCTGGAAAAAAGTTTAAAGGTGGCTACCTGAGTTGAAGCTTTCACCTCTTGAGCTTTTGGACCTCTTCTCTTGTGCAAATCCACTTCACTTGACCCCCTAATGATGTTGCAAT
Source organism: Lathyrus aphaca (assembly GCA_963966055.1). Lineage (NCBI taxonomy): Eukaryota > Viridiplantae > Streptophyta > Magnoliopsida > Fabales > Fabaceae > Lathyrus > Lathyrus aphaca. The sequence goes on from OZ014523.1 coordinate 173,674,150, forward strand.
GCGTTGAAAGAGTTTAGAATGGCTGGATTGAGTGGTTGCACCTCAAATGGTCTGAAATCGTGTTTGTGTTTGGCTGGCTTTTAGGGCTTGGTAATGGTTGGGAAATGTTCTAATGATGATGGTGAGTTGAATGGTGAAGTTTGTTTGAAGTTTGAGTGGCTGGACATAGTGTTTCGAAAGTTTGAAGCTTGAAGGTGATTTTGTGAAACTTGGCCTATGAGATGATCTGAGCTCCAATGTTATGTGAAATAGCTTGTTTTGAGTCCACATAACATTGTTTGATAGGTCATAAAGTGGGTGGTGGCTTGTGGTGATTGGTATGGGCAAGTTGCCAAAATGTCAACATTGTGTGTACTTGAGGTATGGGCTATGGCAGGGGTTGTTCAAGAGCATGTCTGGCCTCAACATTGATCAAGGAGAGCCATGGGATTGAAATTATGCAGCTGGCACAAGTGGAAGCATGGTTACAAGAGATTTTGCAAGTGTTATGCATTTTGCACCTTTTGTGATTTCTTGTGATGCAAGCCATAGAAACTTGTGATTCTTTGGGAAATTTTGGTCACAATGCAATGTATTATGTTTGTATGATGCTTAGAGAGTGATTAGAGGTCACAAAATGACTTGGTATGTGAAATTGCAAAAAATCCTCTTTGGTGTGAAAGTGAAAATTATAGGATTTTTCCAACTTCGCAAGGCCATAACTTGAGTTCCATAATGAATTAGAACATGTTCTTGTACTTTTTGAAAAGGGAATGATCCAATCTACAACTTTCATGACCAACAATTTTTCATTTGAAGCATTTTTGGTTGAGAAAGAGGAGGTTGAAAAACTTTCCCAAAGTGGAAAGTTTCCATTACAAGTCATTTACATTTTTGGCAACTTTTGGTTTAGCTCAAATTTCTTCAATTTTGTGAACTTCAAAGCACTTCAATGATCAAATAAAAATCATATAACTTCAATTTAATGAAAATTCCACTTTGGTTCCATTGTTGGGGGCCTCAAATGCCCTGATTTTGCTCTGGCTTGCTCAAGAAGTTACCCAGTGAACAGATGACTTCCACAATGAATTTCTTCATAAAACTTGGTACACATGATCCTTATAACTATTAGAAGCAAGAATGACCAAAAAATTTGGATTTATGGCCTCTGAATCCAAAACCCTAATTTCAGGTCATCTGTGCAGTGAAACCCTAGCCCTGCTTCCATGCTTTCCAAGTTCTTGTGATTTCTTGACTTCCTTGATTTTTGAGGGATGTAATATGATGATAGAACACACATGGACCCTCTTGGAATGATTGGAGACCTTTGGGGTGGCTCAGATGGATCCTTGGATTGCTCAGATCACAAACCCTAGATGCAGATGAACTTGAACTAATGCAGTGAAACAAAAAATGCAATATGAGATGATATGCTTAAACTTATGCAAAGATGAAAGATCACAAGCCATGGTGTGAACTGAGTGAGGGAAAATTTGGGGTGTTTACACAACCGTTTGTGAAAAGCAAAAGTTGGATTTGAAATTTGTCGATTTGATGACGAATGAGAATGAGGATTTCAAGGTTGATAATTTTGGAGTTTTGAGATTCCGTGGTCGTATTTGTATTCCCGATGATGAGGAGTTGAAAAAGATGATATTGGAAGAGGGACACCAGAGTAATTTAAGTATTCATCCGGGAGCGAATAAGATGTATCAAGATTTGAAGAAGATCTTTTGGTGGTCCGGATTGAAGAGAGATGTAGCTCATTTTGTGTATGCATGTTTGACTTGTCAGAAGTCTAAGGAGGAACATCAGAAGCCTAGTGGTTTGATGCAACCGTTGGATATTCCGGAATGGAAATGGGATAGTATATCGATGGATTTTGTTACGGGTTTGCCGAATACGCAAAGAGGTCATAATGTTATTTGGGTGATTGTCGATAGGCTTACTAAATCTGCTCACTTTATTCTGATGGATATTAATTACTCTTTGGAGAAGCTAGCCGAGATTTATGTTTCTGTGATTGTGAAGTTACATGGAGTTCCTAAGAGTATTGTATCGGATAGAGATCCTAGATTTACATCGAGATTTTGGGAAAGTTTGCAAAAGGCTTTGGGTTCTAAGCTAAGATTGAGTTCGGCTTACCATCCGCAAATGAACGGTCAAACCGAGAGGACAATTCAATCGTTAGAGGATTTGTTGTGTGCTTGTGTGCTAGAACAAGGGGTGTTTGGGATAGTTATTTAGCGTTGATTAAGTTCACCTATAATAACAGTTTTCATTCGAGTATTGGTATGGCACCATTTGAGGCTTTATATGGTCAAAGATGTCGAACACCTTTGTGTTGGCATGAAACCGGAGAGAGAACGGTAGTTGGACCGGAGATGGTACAACAAACTACGGAGAAGGGGAAGTTTATTCGGGAGAAGATGAGAGCTTCTCAGAGTAGGCAAAAGAGTTATCATGACAAGAGAAGGAAGGATCTTGAGTTTCAGGAAGGCGACCATGTGTTTTTTAGAGTTACACCGGTTATGGGTGTAGGTCGTGCTTTGAAGTCGAAGAAGTTGACTTCTCGTTTTATTGGGCCGTATCAGATTACTGCACGAGTTGGTGTTGTGGCTTATCGTGTGGTGTTGCCTCCGAATCTTTCGAATTTGCATGATGTGTTCCATGTTTCGCAACTTCGGAAGTATGTTCCGGATCCGTCACATGTTATTCCTATGGATGAGGTTGAGATAAGAGATAACCTTACGGTGGAAGCTTTGCCGGTTAGGATTTTGGATCGTGAAATTAAGAAGCTAAGAGGCAAGGATATTGCGCTTGTGAAAGTGGCGTGGGGAGGCGTTGCGGAAGGAAATATGACTTGGGAATTGGAGAGTGGGATGCGCGAGTCGTATCCGGAGTTGTTTGAATCAGGTAATATTTTCGAGGATGAAAATTTCTAAAGTGGGGGAGAGTTGTAACGCCCCAATTCGATTTTCCCAAATTTTTTTGGAGTCTTTTGTTTTAATTGAGTAATTATTATTTTGTTTGTGAAATTATCATGATGATATTTGATGTTGAGGAATTATCATGATGTATGATATGTTGATGAACTAATGTGATATATTGGTGTGATATGTGATTTTATCGTTTTATGAATTTCCGGGTAAAATTGGATGAGAGGGTATTTTAGACTTTTGTTAATTAGTGATAAGTTAGAATTAGTAGAATGGGTATTTTTGTGAGAAAATTGATATTTGGTTGGAGAGAGTAGAAAATAGAAATAAAAGAAAGAAAATATAAGAGAGTGAGAAAGAGTGAAATAGAAATAGAAGTTATAAGTTGGTAAGAAGAGAAAGAAAAGATAGAAAGAAAAAGAGAAGAAAGAAAAAAGGAGAAGAGAAAAAGAAGAGAAAAGAGGGAAAGTTGGAAAAGCTTCAAGATTGCTCCAAGAAATCGAAATAATCGGGTAAGGGTGATAAGCATTGTTATCTTAATATTGTGTATGATTATGTATGTGTTTGATTGGTTGAGTTTTGGTTTTAATGGAAGTTAGAGAAAATGAATAGTTAGGGTTTGAGAGGAAATGTGAGAAATTGGTTGATTAATCGGTTGGAAATCGTTATAGCCAAAGTACGATAGCTAGAATATGTTATTGATCATGTTTGTATGAGTTTAAAGGAGTTTTGGAGTGGTTAAGGTTGACTGCTACGCTGCTGAGAATTCTGGAAATCGCAGTGGTCACTCAGCGAAAGTTCCAGGGCGATTCTTGCTCAACGAGCGAGAGGGTGCTCAGCGAGCCTGTAGGTTTTTGAGGGGTTATGTGTTTTAATCCGTAGCTTGAGTTTCGAGTATCCGTTTTTAGTGATTCTTATATCGATTCGAAGCTAAAAACATGTAGAATCCAATGATGCTAAGAAGAGTAATTTTTAGCCAACTTTTACCCGACTTTTCTGATAAATTGTAATTATATTAATTATGGAATTGTGGGTTTGATTGTTGTGTTGTGGCCGTTTGGCAAGTAGATACATTGCTTGAATTAAATGAGAATGTATGCTAATTGTATGAGATGAATGCATAACTATATTGTGAAAATGTATGCATTTTCAAGAATGTTGTGTGGCATTTTGCATGTAAGCATAATGTATGCATTCTTGTGTTGTGGGATTCTTTGTGAATCCGTTGTAGCATCGTGTGCTCATGTGGAGTGTGAGCGATGACTACAACAAGACCGTGTGTCCATGTGGGGTGTGAGCGATCGGATTGTGTGCCCATGTGGGGTGTGAGCAATCCAGAAACATCGTGTGCCCGTGTGGGGTGTGAGCGATGGGTGATTTATTCACATTGATCGTGTACCCATGTGGGGTGTGAGCGATCGGATTGTGTGCCCATGTGGGGTGTGAGCAATCCAGAAACATCGTGTGCCCGTGTGGGGTGTGAGCGATGGGTGATTTATTCACATTGATTGTGTGTCCGTGTGGGGTGTGAGTAATCAGATTGTGTGCCCGTGTGTGGTGTGAGCAATCCATAAACATTGTGTGCCCATGTGGGGTGTGAGCAATGGAGAACATCGTGTGCCTGACGGGGAGTTACTTTAGGTAACAAGCGATGATTCCATTTGGTTCCTGAGAGAACCTGCTGAAATATTGAGTCGGTACCGCATTTGCATCTGCATAGAGTCGTGTGTCGGTCTCTATGAGTTGCATTTTTATCATTTTAATTATGATATGCAGAAATAAACATGAATGAGCAAATGTTTATTTGGAGTATTATGTTGATGACAATATGTGTGATGAAACATACTTGTTTGTATATATGCATGTTTGATATATGTATATGTATGTGATTTATACATTTGTATTTTATATGTGTGATTAAGCATAGCTAGACGTATGTTTATGCAGAATGAATAGAATTGAGGAATAAACATAAATAATATGAGTTTATGTGAATTAGTGAATTGGTGCATGATGAACATGCTTGAATTGGATATGTACACGTTGCGATGTGTATAGGTGATGAGGAATGAAATGTGTGGTGATAATATGTTTTACATGCATTTTTATATGTTGAGATATATAATTATATGCAATGTTATTATGATAATGTTTCTCACCCTTCTGCTGTTTTATGATGCTCTATGAGGGATTGCAGAGTAGGTTGCTGGATGATATTTTTGTGAAGTTCGTCTTCATCTTTTTGGTCGGTCGGCTCTGATATGTAGCACCGGGTAGCTAGGGTTGGCTTGATGCCTTTTGTGAATACATTTGTATATGTATTTTGATGTGAAATGTTTTATGTAAACATGGAATTATTTTGGTGATTCAAACTTGCAGATATATTTATGATAAGTATATAAGTTTGAAATTGTTATGTTTTGTTTCTGCTGTTTAATGAATTGATGAATACGGGTGAAGGATTAAATCCTTGTGTATGTAAGTTACCCCGTTTGTTGCATATCTTTATTGAGCAGGTGTTGTATGTTTTTCAATTTCAAGTATAATGTGACATTGCTCTTTTATACCGTTTTTCAAATATACTCTGATGAAATTTTAATATGTGCCTAAGTGATTTAATTGCTTATTTGGGGTATAGAAAGGGGGTGTTACAGTTTTGGTGGATGTTTATCTGTTGTGCAAGTGGTCCCTATGGATTCCTATAGGATCCTCTTTTTTCTCAACATTAAACTCCATTTCTAGTGAGTTGACACCCCTTCTTTATTCGTTGCCCTCTCTCTTTTATATTTTCAAATTTAATATATGATGCTCCTCTTTGGGTTGTTATGAAAAACATTTTTGATCCAGGTCCTTGGTTATTAGATTTTGGTGCAAACTTTGTTTATGGCAGGTAGTGTTGGAGTATAGTGGATGTACGTTTTTATACAGTGTGGTAGAATTAATTTCCAACCTTTTGTTTGTACATGGTTTACTAGAGTGTGACAATCTAATTATTAAACTAATAAAAAATAAACTATTAAACTAATTAACATATTAAATTAAATGAGCTAAACTAATTTAAATTAAACTAAATTAAAATTAAACAAAAAACTAAAATTGAACTCAAATAAAATTAAACTAAATTGAAATTAAAATTAAACTAATTCTAAATAATCTAAGATAATTAATTAACTAAAACATCCTATTTTATAAATCGAAACAAATTCTAAAAATCAAGAATTAAAAATGACATGGAATGCATGATTAATAATTAATAAAATGTTTAACTAAAAAAATACAAAAATGGCTGACTAATGATTAAATTTCGATGTTGCGGCAAATATACGTCATATGAGAGAAAATATTCTAAAAATATCTAGTCAAAATTTAGGGTATAACATGAGGATGGACTTCTTAAATCTTAATGATGAAGAGGTAAGAAGGTTCGCTCCCTCTAGTAGTAATAATGCTACGACAAAAAAGTCATCTTATGTGGACATTGCTAAAGGAAAAAGTTTTCGACATCCCTCTGCTCGCTAAAATGATCATGTCCAGGTACATTTGAAGTATGAGACGAAGGCAGAAGAATATACTAGATTTAACAAAGCATTTATTGGGATGGTTGAAAACCTTGGTCAATACTACACCATGCAGGAGATGTTTCATTCAGAGGGCTATTTTTCTGTCAAATCTACTCATATGGCCTATGGGTGCCAACATGTGTCTATCGGAAGAACTTGTTGGAGGAGAATTGGATGCCCTGGTTGAAGATGGCATGGTGTGGCTAGGGAATTGGTTTAAGGAGGCGAGGAGATGGAAACCTTAAGATATCGACCTTGAAAGAGTCACGTGGATTAGATGCTATGGTTTACGTTGTCATGCTTGGAATGCTATATTTTTTTCCATGAACATTGGATTCTTTAATGTGTTGTGATGATATGACAAGCAAGGAGTCTATGATGGATGTTACTAGATTAATGATAAGAACGAGATGTGCTTCAGTGATTAATGAGGTATTGAATATTTGATAAATGATCAAGTATTCAAAATTAAGTTGATGGAGGAAGCACAAAGGTCTGGTGGAAAGGCTAGCTAAAAAGAACACGTTTGAAGATGATGAGACAAACAATAGTGACTCTGACTCTATTACCTTCCACGGTGGTCCGACCAACGTTCTTGAGAAAGACATTCTCGTTGCCACAAACATCGATAAGGGTGAAGAGGTTTGGGTTGATGATGTGACTAATATTCTAATCCTAGGGGCAAAGGATACAAAGGCTATGATTAAGGTTGAGGCATATATGAACATTAGGGTGATGGAGAAGGAAGTTATGGTTAAGAAGGAGGTTAATCAGATTTCACTGAATTTATCTTTGTTGGTTTCTCCAACCAAAAAGGTTTTTCTAGACACTCTTTTTAGCATGATAGTTATGAATGATGTGAGTGGGATGGATAAGGTCATACCTGCAAAGATCAACGATGGCACGTGCCTTGAGCTGGTGAATTTTTCGGAGAAGTTTGAGGTTAGAACCATTGTCAATGATCTTGAAGGATTGAGGGGACCCACAATTTTTATTCAATCAATGGATTGAGTTTGGATGGCCTAAGGTTTTGGCCTTTTCATCTAAGGGCCCAACTTCTATTGATGAGGCTTGTGTGGAGGTTATAAGATCTAAGCCCAAAAAAAAGAAAGTGAAAGAAGTTCGTGATTTTGGCGGTCCAACTCTAATTAATTCATCCTATTTTGCATGATTATACTCAAAGAAAAAATATGATACAAGCTCAATAGTGGACTTGAGGGAGGATCAGATTGAATGTGAGAATAGTTTCTCTGGTGGTACGATACTTTGTTGTGAATCTTTGACAGATTCTGACGTTGTTTGCTACAATAACGCTCATTAAAGAATTTAGATTCTGAGGTTAGTAGGGTGGTTGTGATTCCATATCAAAATTGGGGATTTTGTGCAGCTCAAAGAACGAATACCCAGTGTTAGCAGTTAAGAAGATAGAAAGAAGAGACATAGCAGGGAAAGCCAAGATGGAGGAGAACGTTAAGTGGTTGCCATGTATATTGTTGTAGATGTCTTGAATTGGCAGAATTTTTGACCAACAAGAATTATTGAATTCAGTTCAGAATGTCCTATCAAATGTTGGGACATTATCAAACAGAGTATATGAACTTATTTCAGGATGTCTTACCAGATGTTGGGACATTGTGTAAATGACTTAAGTTCAGTTTTTCAGGATGTCCCAACAGATGTTGAGACATCTCAAACCTGCTATCAGAATTAATTATTGAATAACTAATCAGAGATATTTAAGGAGAGTTATCTGGAATTAATTAATGATGGATAAAAACAGAACAAGGCGCATCTGTAGGGAGTTTTATATTGAAGATTCAGATTAAAACAGAAGACCTAAGTCACCTAGAATCTAGGAAGTAACAAACCCTAAATTCAAGGTGGAAGCTGCATGTGCATTAGGGCTGGATCATCCTACAGAAAGCCCAAATTACAGATACCTATTTAAGCAACAGAAACTCATAGAATTGAGTACGAATTTCAGAAGATCAAATAGGGTGTCTAGTGTTTTTAATAGCAGGTGTTTTAAATTGTACCACTTTATGAGCTTTTAAGCAAAAGTGCATTTGTGACTTGATTGAAACTGTGAAGTAAGATCAAGCTGTATTGTTTGAAGAATGTCTTCAATTTCATTAAACTTGTAAACTTGATCACTGTGTGATTGAGGGGGAGTGAGTAGGGTACTCTTATCTAAGGTGTGTCTTAGGTAGAAATTGCATTGGGTAGTTATTAAGTGATAGATTAAACAGGGTGGTTTAAGTCTAGAATTAATATTACTTATAGTGGATTTCCTCCTGGCTTGGTAGCCTCCAGATGTAGGTGTGGTTATACACTGAACTGGGTTAACAAACTTCTGTGTTGTTTACTTTTATTGCTATTTAAGTTTTGATTAAATTTGCCAAGTGTCCTATCAAGTGTTGGGACATCTCTTAGGACATCTCATACCTGATCACATAATTTCAATTGGCATCAGAGCAGGCACCCTGCCTGTTTATACTGGGTGAGATCTAGGGAATACAAATTCTGTAACATGGACAGAGATATAGGGTCAGTAAATAGACCACCTATTCTGGATGGATCTAATTATGACTACTGGAAGCCAAGAATGATTGCATTCTTAAGATCACTTGACAACAGGGCATGGAGAGCAGTCAACATTGGATGGGATTATCCTGTCCAAGATACCAAAGATGGATCAAAAGTGCTGAAACCTGAAGAAGAATGGAGTAAGGAAGAAGAAGATTCAGCACTAGGCAACTCAAAGGCCTTAAATGCTTTATTCAATGGCATTGATAGGAACATTTTCAGACTTGTACATCATTGTGAGCTAGCCAAAGATGTGTGGGATACTCTCAAAACAACTCATGAAGGAACATCAAAAGTAAAGATGTCAAGACTTCAACTTCTCACCACAAAATTTGAAAACTTGAGAATGAAGGAAGATGAGACAGTTCATGAATTCTACATGAACATTTTAGAAGTAGCTAATACTTCTGGAGCTTTGGGAGAAAAAATGACTGATGAAAAGCTTGTAAGAAAAATCCTCAGATCTTTGCCAAAAAGATTTGACATGAAAGTCACAGCAATAGAAGATGCTCAAGACATATGCTCTATGAAAGTTGAAGAACTCATTGGTTCCCTTCAAACTTTTGAGATGGGAATGAATGACACAAATGCTAAAAAGAACAAAAGCATAGCCTTGGTTTCAAATACTGATGAAGAAGAAGATGATGAATCAGCAAATGATAAAAGCTTATCAGACAACCTTGCTATGCTTGGAAGACAATTCAAACAGATTCTCAGAGGAATGGAAGGAAAATCCAAACCCAATGGAAGAAACACAAACTCTTCTGAGAACAGGAGACCTTATGATGCTAATAGAAGGTCAAATTATGCTGAAAAGACCAGTCAAGAAAAAGGAGTCAAATGCCATGGATGTGAAGGATATGGACACATCAGGAATGAATGTCCTACCTACTTAAAAAGGCAAAAGAAAGGACTCTCTGTGACCTGGTCTGATGAAGATTCAGGAGGTGATTCAGAAGAGGAATCAGCTAAGCATATCACTGCTTTAGCTGGATTATGTGACTCTGAAAGTGAATCCAGTGATGGAGAACTTACTTATGAAGAACTTGAGCAAGCATTCAAAGATCTATACAAAAGAAGCTCTGAAATATGCAGTGAGGTCATAAAGTTAAAAAAGCAGAATGAGGCATTAGAAGATGACAAAGAAAATGATCAGGAGATCATTAACACCTTAAAAAGTGAAGTAAGTCTTCTCAACTCCAAGTTGGAACATATGTCCAAATCTGTTAGAATGTTGAACAGCAGCTCAAATACACTGGATGTGATTCTCAACAACAATAAGCACTCAGGGGATAAAAGTGGACTGGGATTTAACAGAGTAAATAAAGATGAAGCTAGCTCTAGCAAAACAACTTCAAAATCCATACAGTCTAACAAGATGTCCCAACAGATGCTTCAACATCAGGAAAAGAACACAAAGTCAAACATAATGTTCCAACAGATGTCTCAACATTCTGAAAAGAACAAAATGAAGAAGAAGTATCAAAGATGGAGATGCCATCACTGTGGAAGATTTGGACATATCAAACCTCATTTCTATAAGTTGCATGGATATCCAAATCAGATGTATCAGCAACCTTCCAAGAAGAAAATAGAAGTTACCAAGAAAGTGCTGCATAAACATCAAAGAAATCAGCAACCTCCTAAGCAGAAGACAGAAAACATCAAGAAGGTATGGAAACCAAAAGCTAGCACTGAAGCTGATCAAAGCTACAAGAACAAGATCAACAATCAAGCTTGGAGATCAGCTGATAAACAACACACAGGACAGAGGCATCAAAAGAAATCTCAACTCATCTGGTCAAAGAAAAATACTGCATACATAGCACATACATCACTGAGAGTATCAGCTAAAGAAGACTGGTACTTTGACAGTGGATGTTCAAGACACATGACTGGATTGAAGAATTTGCTAGTAAACTTAAAATCACATTCATCCAGGTATGTGACCTTTGGAGATGGAGCTAAAGGAGAAATCAAGGGAGTTGGAACCTTGGATTGTCAAGATGTTCCAAGACTAGATGATGTGCTGCTAGTTAAACGTTTAACTGCCAACCTGATCAGCATAAGTCAATTATGTAATCAAGGGTACAGTGTAAATTTTACCAAAACTGAATGCATAGTGACTAACAAAGAACAAGAGGTTATCATGAAAGGAGCCAGATCTAAAGACAACTGTTACATGTGGGAATCCCAAAATCTCAGTCTCACTTCAACTTGCTCTTTAGCTAAAGAAGAAGAAGTGAAACTATGGCACCAAAGACTAGGTCATCTTCATTTCAGAGGCATAAAGAAGATAATATCCATGGATGCTGTAAGAGGTATTCCTAAACTGAAAATTGATGATGGCAAAATATGTGGTGAATGTCAAATAGGCAAGCAAACCAAGATGTCCCATCCAAAGCTCCAATATCTGACAACTTCCAAAGTTTTGGAACTTTTGCATATGGATCTGATGGGACCTATGCAGGTTGAAAGTCTTGGTGGTAAGAGGTATGCCTATGTTGTGGTTGATGACTTTTCAAGATATACATGGATAAATTTCATCAAAGAAAAGTCTGATGTATTTGATGTATTCAAAGAGTTATGTCAAAGATTGCAAAGGGAAAAATCCAGCTGTGTGATCAGAATAAGAAGTGATCATGGAAAAGAATTTGAGAACCAAAAATTCTTAGATTTCTGTTCTTCAGAAGGAATCAATCATGAATATTCTTCACCAATCACTCCTCAACAGAATGGGATTGTTGAAAGGAAGAATAGAACTATTCAAGAATCAGCAAGAGCTATGATCCATGCTAAAAAGTTACCTCTGTACTTCTGGGCTGAAGCTATGAACACTGCCTGTTACATTCATAACAGAGTTACCTTAAGGAAAGGAACTTTGTCCACAATATATGAAGTCTGGAAGGGCAGAAAACCCACAGTTAAGTATTTCCATGTATTTGGAAGTAACTGTTATATTCTGGCAGATAGGGAGCAAAGAAGAAAAATGGATCCTAAAAGTGATGAAGGGATTTTCCTTGGATACTCCATAAACAGCAGAGCATATAGAGTATTTAATTCTAGAACCAAGGTTATCATGGAGTCCATAAATGTGATAATTGATGATGCTCCTACAGATGTCCCAGAAGATGTTGGAACATCTGCTGATATCAAGATTGAAGCTGAAGAAAAGAATGATCATTATAACTTCACTCAAACTGATACAAGAACAGAAGAATCAAGCAAACCTCCCTCCATCAGAATACAGAAGGATCATCCCAAAGATCTGATAATTGGTGATCCCAACAGAGGTGTGAGCACTAGATCAAGAGAAGTGATTTCAGGTTCTTGTTTTGTTTCCAAAATAGAACCTAAAAACATCAAGGAAGCTCTCACTGATGAATACTGGATTTGTGCTATGCAAGAGGAATTAAGTCAATTCACAAGGAATGAAGTGTGGATTCTTGTTCCTAGACCTGATGACATAAATGTGATTGGTACAAAATGGGTGTATAAGAACAAGTCAAATGAACAAGGAGTTGTTACAAAGAATAAAGCTAGACTTGTAGCTCAAGGATACACTCAAATTGAAGGAGTAGACTTTGATGAAACCTTTGCACCAGTAGCAAGGCTTGAATCAATTAGACTACTTTTGGGAATTGCTTGTATCTTGAAGTTCAAGCTATTTCAAATGGATGTGAAAAGTGCCTTTTTAAATGGCTATCTTAATGAAGAAGTATATGTAGAACAGCCTAAAGGATTTGTTGATCCAAGCTGTCCAAATCATGTATACAAACTAAAGAAGGCACTTTATGGTTTGAAGCAAGCTCCAAGGGCATGGTATGAAAGACTGACCACATTTCTTATCAAGCAAGGATACAGAAAAGGTGGAATTGACAAAACCCTGTTTGTTAAAGATGAAGAAGGGAATGTCATGATTGCTCAAATATATGTTGATGATATTGTCTTTGGTGGGATGTCTGAAAGGATGGTCAAACATTTTGTCAAGCAGATGGAATCTGAATTTGAAATGAGCCTAGTAGGAGAGTTAACCTACTTTCTTGGTCTGCAAATAAAGCAAATGGAAGACTCAATGTTCATCTCTCAAAGCAAGTATACCAAGAACATAGTCAAGAAATTTGGAATGGAAAATGCTACTCATAAGAGAACCCCTGCCCCCACACATTTAAAGCTTACTAAAGATGAAAAGGGTGAGAATGTAGATCAAAGCTTATACAGAAGCATGATTGGAAGCTTGTTATACTTGACTGCTAGCAGACCTGACATAGCATTTGCAGTAGGTGTATGTGCAAGATATCAAGCTGATCCAAAAGTCAGTCATCTCAATCAAGTCAAGAGAATTCTTAAATATGTTAATGGTACTTGTGACTATGGCATAATGTACTTTCATGGATGTAAACCAATTCTTACTGGCTTCTGTGATGCTGATTGGGCTGGAAGTGCTGATGACAGAAAAAGCACCTCAGGAGGATGCTTCTTTCTAGGAAACAATTTGATTTCTTGGTTCCGTAAGAAACAAAATTGTGTATCCTTATCTACAGCTGAAGCTGAATACATAGCAGCTGGAAGCAGTTGTTCTCAGTTGGTTTGGATGAAGCAAATGCTCACTGAGTACAATGTCCCACAGGATGTCATGACATTGTACTGTGACAACTTAAGTGCAATCAACATATCAAAGAATCCTATCCAACATAGCAGGACCAAGCATATTGATATCAGACATCATTTCATCAGAGATCTTGTAGAAGAAAAAGTGATTTCATTGGAACATGTAGCTACAAATCTGCAGTTAGCTGATATCTTTACCAAAGCATTGGATGCTACACAATTTGAGAACTTAAGGGGCAAACTTGGAATCTGTTTATGTGATATTTAGAAGTTAATGAGATGTGCCAACATGTCATATGACATTGTATGGCATAAGTTCCAGATGGCAAAACCAGTCTGGACAAGATCCTTGGGAATTCCATCTCTAATCATTTGCACTGTAACGGCTACTTATTTAGTAACTGTTTATAATCAGCTATCAAGATTCTCATCTTACTATCACAAGCGAATCACATTAACTAGCTATTCTCCAGAAATCATAAACCCTAAAGCTTTTCATCCATCTTCCTCAACAATGTCTCAAAACCCTAACAAAACTGAAGAAGTTCTCAACCAAGAAGACGTAGTTCATGCCACTCCCATTTCTGTGGTACCAATGAAATCAACTCCATTGGACGAGCTCAGAGGAAGTGCTTCTCACACTAAAAAGCCAAGAACTCCAAAGAGAGCTAAAGATCAAGTCTGCAGCAAAGCTAAAGGAGGCATTCCTTCTCCTGCTAACATGCCACCAAAATCCTCAAAATATGTGGATGATTCCATCAAGGAGATTGTCAACCAAATCCTTTTTGAACAAAGAGTGGTGAGTGGGATCTCTGTTCCTCTGAACACAATGCCTGCACCTCAAGAAGAACAAGCTCAAGATGCAGAGGACACTCCTGCAGAACAAGATGTCCCAATAGATGTTGGAACATCTGAAGATAAGAAAAAGAACTCATCTGGTGATGATTTGGAACAAACTGAGGACCAGAATAAAGCCTCAAATGAAAATGATGAAGAAGTCTCTGAGGAACAGGCTAAAGACTCAAATGAAGATCAAATCCCTGCTGATCAACCAGCTGAAGAGGAGACTGCTCAATCTCCTCCAGTGGTCAACCTGGAGCAGGACTCTGATACAGAGATCATAGCCTCTGTTAGACCTAGCATAGCCAAAAGGCTCAGGTCCAGGAAAGGAAAGATGCAAGCTGAAGCAGCAATTCCTGAGAAGAAGAAAGCCTCCCCAAAGAAAGGCAAAGCTAAAGCTACTTTTGGGCCAACAAAACCATGGAGTAAAGTTCAAACCCAGAAGAGAAAAGTTGTCACACCATCAGACTCAGATGTTGAATCAGATGTCCCAACATCTCCTCCCAAAAAGAAACCAGCACCATCTAGGGCTTCATATGCTGTTCCAGAAGCCCCCTTGGACAACATATTTTTCCATCATGTCTCTAGTGTCAACAGATGGAAGTATGTGTACCAAAGAAGGATTGCCCTAGAAAGAGAACTGAGCAGCAATGCACTTGAGTGCACTGAACTGATTGACCTCATCTCTGCTGCAGGACTATTCAGAACAGTCTCAGATCTCTCTCCCTGCTATGAACTTCTTGTCAAAGAGTTCATTGTTAATCTTCAGGAAGACTGTTCAAATGGTAAGTCCTCTGAGTTTCAAAAAGTTTTTGTTAGAGGTAAATGTGTAGAGTTTTCTTCTCAAATCATAAATCAGTACCTAGGAAGAGAAACAGATGGACCAAATGAGCTAGGTAAGACAGATAATCAAGTCTGTAAGGTGATCACTGCAAACCAGGTCAAGGCATGGCCTGTGAAGGGAAAGCTCTCAGTGAGCATGCTTACCAGAAAGTATGCCATGCTGAACAGGATTGGTACAGCTAACTGGGTTCCTACCAACCACACTTCTTCAATCTCCACTGGTCTAGCCAGGTTTATATATGCTGTGGGAACTCAAACCAAGATGGACTATGGAGCTTTCATTTTTGATTAGACCTTGAAGCATGCCAGCTCTTCTGCAACAAAGCTGCCAATAGCTTTTCCATCATTGTTGTGTGGTATTATGCTCAATCAATACCCTGGAATTCTCACTGACAAGGATACAGCCTGCAAAAGAGAAAGCCCCTTGGCTTTTCACTACAAGTTATTCCTCAGTCATCATGCTGCAGATGTTGAAGCACCTTTTGGGACATCTGCAGGTCCATCAACTGCTAAGAATCCAATCTCCAAGAAGGCTCTAATTGCTGAGCTCAAAAGCACATGCAAAGAACTTGAAGCAAGGAAGCTGAAACTTGAAGAAATCATCCAAAGGCTGGAGAGTGGAGAAGATCAGAAAGCAGGCACTGATGAAGAAAGTGAAGCTGATGAAGAAACAGAAGTTGAGGAAGAAACTGAGAGTGATGAATCTGAGTGATCAATGTATGTGAGGCAAATGTAATGACAGCAATGTATTTCTGGAATAGTGTCTTTGGCCCTAAATTTTGTGTCTACCAAGGGGGAGAACAACAACAAATTGTAATTGCTGTTTAAGTATGAATGAAAAAATTTTGTTTGTTTGCTTCTGAACTGAATAAGTTTTTTTGCAACAAGATTGGATACATATATATTTGAGGGGGAGTAATCTCAAATAAGAATCAACAGAAAAGTAATGCTATACTCTGATAAAAAGAACTTCTGCTGCACTCTGAAAACCAGAAAAGATGTTAGCCAAAAATTAGCCAAAGGGGGAGTTTGTAGATGTCTTGAATTGGCAGAATTTTTGACCAACAAGAATTATTGAATTCAGTTCAGAATGTCCTATCAAATGTTGGGACATTATCAAACAGAGTATATGAACTTATTTCAGGATGTCTTACCAGATGTTGGGACATTGTGTAAATGACTTAAGTTCAGTTTTTCAGGATGTCCCAACAGATGTTGAGACATCTCAAACCTGCTATCAGAATTAATTATTGAATAACTAATCAGAGATATTTAAGGAGAGTTATCTGGAATTAATTAATGATGGATAAAAACAGAACAAGGCGCATCTGTAGGGAGTTTTATATTGAAGATTCAGATTAAAACAGAAGACCTAAGTCACCTAGAATCTAGGAAGTAACAAACCCTAAATTCAAGGTGGAAGCTGCATGTGCATTAGGGCTGGATCATCCTACAGAAAGCCCAAATTACAGATACCTATTTAAGCAACAGAAACTCATAGAATTGAGTACGAATTTCAGAAGATCAAATAGGGTGTCTAGTGTTTTTAATAGCAGGTGTTTTAAATTGTACCACTTTATGAGCTTTTAAGCAAAAGTGCATTTGTGACTTGATTGAAACTGTGAAGTAAGATCAAGCTGTATTGTTTGAAGAATGTCTTCAATTTCATTAAACTTGTAAACTTGATCACTGTGTGATTGAGGGGGAGTGAGTAGGGTACTCTTATCTAAGGTGTGTCTTAGGTAGAAATTGCATTGGGTAGTTATTAAGTGATAGATTAAACAGGGTGGTTTAAGTCTAGAATTAATATTACTTATAGTGGATTTCCTCCTGGCTTGGTAGCCTCCAGATGTAGGTGTGGTTATACACTGAACTGGGTTAACAAACTTCTGTGTTGTTTACTTTATTGCTATTTAAGTTTTGATTAAATTTGTCAAGTGTCCTATCAAGTGTTGGGACATCTCTTAGGACATCTCATACCTGATCACAGAATTTCAATTGTATCTCTTAGTATTATAGGGGTGGGAGTTCTTTGAAGAGAAAGAGGATAAACTTTATCATTCATTCTAGTAAATTTGAAGTCTGTTTCTTGCCAAAGACAAAAATTAAGGAGTTTGATTGTTGGAGTGTTTGGTGTCTGTGAGGTAATAGGAACATTGAATGGACATCTTCGGACTCAGTAGGGGCTTTTAGGGGTTTGGTTATTCTTTGGAAGAAAAATGTACTTAAATTCAATTACTGTTTATGGGAGTTGGATTTGCGTTATATCCATTTTTATTTTCCATCATTATGAAAGGTTTTAACTGGGATGGTGGACACTACAATCGTGCAAGACAAGTTCAAAGGTTTTAAGTTTAATGAAGAGGTTTCAGTTGACTCCTCCAATTCGCATATGACATCGTCATTATTGGGGACATATGAAGTGATAACCTTTGGAGCTTAAAGGCTTTACAAAGACGTTTCAGAATGATTTTGTGACTCTTTGTTAATTTTTACAAAAGTTATCTTTATGGTATTAACATTAGTGATTGGGATATGGAATCTACATCTTCTTTTCTTTCTTGTAAGATTGATTCCATCCCATTCAAGTTCTTAAGAGTTATGGTGGAAAGCAGTCCTAGAAGAATTCACATGTGGAAGAAGGTAATCAATAACATTAGGAATATGCTTCTTCTTAGAAAGGTAGATTCTTATCTCTAGGAGGAAAGGTTGTTTTGATCAATTATGTTTTGAATGTTATGGCTACTTATATGTTGTCATTCTATAAGGCATTTGATAAGGTTTTAGGTCAAAATCAGGGTATTTTAAGAAAATTTCTTTAGCGAGCCTCACTACAAGAAAAATGCAATTTAGCATCAATTTATTAGCGTCGGCCACGACACCGACACTAATAGTGTCAAATAAGTGTCCGCTTAAGCGGACACTGAAGTGTTTGCAAATTTGATATTTATTTTTTAATATGTCGTACATTTTAGAGTCAGCTAAAACCGACACATAGAATTTTCAAACCAAATTATTTATTTATTTATAATTTTATAAAATAGGTAGCGTCGCATGTGAATAAGTATTGAGTTGACATAAATTTCGTTTCCCACCATTTTTTTTGTTTCCCTCCCTAATAATTTATTTATTTTATTAATTTATATTATTTTTATAACATTAGCGTCGCATAATGGCCAGCGTTAAATTGGAGCGAAAATTTTCATTTCCCACCACTTTTTCTCATTTATTTAATTTATTTATATTATTTTTTTATATTATTTTTTTTTATTTTATAAAACATAATTGATTGTTATTTATTTATTTATTTAACTTTTTATTATTTTATAAAATATTATTTTATAAAACTTTATTATTAATAAAATAAATTTAAACATAATTGAATTAATATTTATAAAATAAAATAATAAAATAATAACCCTAAACTTATTTAAAATAATAAAATTTAAATTTATAAATAAGATAAATTTATTGTATCATTTTAATTAGTAAATATATTTATAAAAGTAAGTATAATTTTAAATTATATATTAAGATAAAATCAAATAAAATTATAAACTATTTATATTAATTAAATCAATTTCGTAAAACAAAATTTTACGCGTCCTCACCACACTCAACTCAACTCATCATCTTCTCCGTTCGCGTCCTCTCCGTGCGTTCTCCTCCGTGCGTTCTTCTCCGTTCGCGTCCTCCGTTCTTCTCCGTTCAACTCAAGATCGTCAGCAACATAGCGACATCTGTAGTGAGCTCTTCATCTCCGTTCAACTCATCATCTTCGCGTTCTTCGTTATTTGGTAATTTTTCGATTCCCTTGCATCTTTTGTTTTGATTGATTAATTCCTTGTAAATTGTGTGTGTGTCTGTGTGATCAATCTCAATCTTCTTGTTTTTCATCAATCAATGTGCAAATAAGGGTTTTCATGTTGAACCTCGTATTCCCAATTTTATACTCTAAGCTTTCTTCTATTTTAGGTTCCTTAAGGATATGTGAATGTTTTAGGATGTAAGAGATAGATATTGAAGGACTGGATGAGAGATAGATATTGAGTTGTGATGTTTTAGGATGTAAGAGATTTGTTTTGCTTGTGAAACCAATGAGTAGTGTTTGTTTCTTTGAACTAACAATCCAGCTAACAATCCATGTTTCTTTAAACTAACAATCCAGCTAATATAAATATCACATCAGAATTCCAAGTAGACACAATAGACATGGTTTTGACATCTCACATCACATGTTTCTTTGAACTAACAATCCAGCTAATATACATTTACCAGTTGTTCGCTGTGATTTCTGACGAACAACCTCTGGTTAACCAATCTCTCAGAAAACTGGGTTACTTGCAGGACCAACCAAACAAGTCCTAGGACACATGTGCAATTGTTTGTCGAATTTCTCTGAGTGTTGTTAATGATTTGTGGTTTGTTTTGTTAATAGTATCAAAATGTTAAATACTTTGAATTTGAAAGTAAAATAAAGTTGAAGTTAAAACAAAAGTAAGAAAAATGGCGAAAGATGTAAAACTTTGCAGGAAAGTAAATAAAACTGAAGATAAAATAACTTGATGAAACAAACTTAATGATTTAAATAACTTGAAAGCAAAATGGTGTTCAACACATACATTGTTCCAAATATCAGACTCATTTTCTCTCACACTAGGTACTTAGAGTATTTACAGGATTTTGTATAAGTTTTCACACACACATTCTAAACACAAACTATCCTATTTATACATAAACAAAATAACTTCCTAGAACGGGAAAATTCTAACTAAATGACAAGTGTCAGCCTACATGCAATTTCCTTCTCTGAAACTTCCATGTGTCCAACTGCCAAAGGCTGCAACTTTTGAATTTTGAACTCTTCTTTTGATGACGAAACATTACATCTCTTTGTGTGTCGAAATGTCGAAGAAGAAGAAACTCTTCAAACTTTACAAACCAACGCTTCTGTCAAACACCTTCCTTCTGTCGAAGTGTCGAAAGACACATTCATCTTGTCAAATATCAAACTATAAACAGGTTTCCAAACTTGGCTTGCCAGAATATTATTTGTCCTCCTGTCGAAGCACTTGAGCTTTTAACCTTGTCAACATCTCCTGAGCATCTTCACTTCTTCTTCTTATCTACTGATCATCTTCTCAGCAACAGAAATGACTTCAAGTCCCAAATTTCAAAGTGTCGAAATTATGAGCTTACAAATTGCCCCACAGTAAAGATGTTTTCGACTAATTTTGGAGAAATATCTTTTGCTGTCGAAATAACTTCTGACATTATGTCAGTCTCATTAATTATAAAGTGACTTTGTCGAGTCCCAAGGAAACACCATGATTCCAACTTTCTGAAAAAACGTCTCATCTAGCCCACATTTACACAACCTTCCATAACCCTATATTCTAGCTAAATCATGGGCTCCCTACCAACCGTCACCTTTAATCACCACCATTGGATCAAACGCATGTCCCCCATGACCTAAACTAAAAAGTCTTTTCTTTTTCTTTTTTATTTATTTATTATATTCTATCACCTTCTATAAATACCATCTTCTAAAACCTTTCTTCCTTTTCACACTCTCAAACTCTTCTTCCCTCAACAAAGAAAATCTCCATTAAAACCCTTTTTAAGCTTTCTGCTACTCCAACTCCAAGCTTCTTATAACAATGGCGCCTCCAAAGAACATTGTTGACCGTAGTGCTAAGAAAGCAAAGAAGACTGCTGATCTCCCTCCTGCTCACACATTGTAGACCCACGCAAGTGAATCAACAACAATACATCCCAGAACCTCCAAATGAGAGGGAGAAAGCTAGTATCTACAGATCTCAGGTAATGATCCCTATCTTGATCTCTAGAGTTCACCATGCAATGTTAGGTCCTATCTTTGATCCTAATGCTGACCCAAATCGTTTAAAGTATTTTTATCCTTGCTATTCTGCCTCTAAACCAATAGCTGCTAGTAAGAACCCTAAGTCTGTCGAAACATCATCTAAGAAACCTGAAATCCCCATAGCTTCGACAGAATTAGACTTGTCATACTTAAATCAAACTAGGATCTTTAGGAGCCCTCCCCTAACAAAAGACCCTTCAGATTATTTAGCTTGGCTCACTAGAGTCGAAAAGGTCAAAGAAAAATTCTGGAAGAAGACTGGCATTTACGACCTGATTCAGTTGTCGAAGGAGGGCCCACGCTACTGACAAAATATGTTGTTGGCTTCTTTATATTTCTGGGATAGTACCTACAACAACTTCCATCTTCCCTGTGGTATGGTTACCCCTACTCTTTTCGACATAGCAGCCATCACTGACCTTAGTCCCATAGGAGAAATCTTTAATCCTGAGCACTTAAATAAATATCCCATAGGATTCGACACCAAACACGCTAGCTATTCCTTATTCATTGCTTATCACCAAGGCGAAGGCACCGAGGAAGTGTCCGACAGAGAACACATTGCTTTCCTTACTTTGTGGTTAGCCAAATTTGTCTTCTGCACCAGATCACTCCAGGTTGCCAGAAGCTATATTATCATGGCTAATCAACTTCATAATGGAGTTGCATTTTGTCTAAGTGAATTGCTTCTGGCCAATCTCTATGAATCTCTAAGTGAGAGTGTGAGCAACTTAAAAACCATCAAAGACAAAGGAACCATCAGCCTCACAGGTCCCTTCTGGATCTTACAGTTATGGCTGAACGCAACCTTCGAAGCCTGCATTCCTATCAAGAGACCAGTTGACGAAGAAGAAGTGAAAGACAGGCGCGTCGAATGGCCGAGGTTAGTCTAACTAACACCTACTGACGAAGGTATAGGTCTTCGACAAGCTTTCACTAGCTATGTAATGATGTTCGCGAAACGTTACAAGTTTACTCCATCCATGGCACCCTTCGCCAGTAGGACTGTGGGTCCCAAATGGTTCACAAGACAACTCCCAGTTGAAAACTAAAAAGAAGAAGACTCCTATATATCCATCTGGGAAGCCTTCCTTATACCAAGACACCTTTTCTCCCATCATAGCCTTAACAACACTAAAGTCTCTCTCATTGCCTATCAACCTAACCTGGTGGCTAGACAATTTGGGCTAACACAGACGAAGACAAAACCAATCTACCACAAGAAAGGCTCCATTCTGTTTTACAACTCATTTCAAAATTTTGAGAAAAGTCTGGAATTGTATAACAAATTTTTCAACGCATCTTTGGAGGTCTTCCCTACCATATTTCGACCAAATTTACTTGTGCACTGAAGACTTCGACGTTTGGTGGAAGGAGTATTATATTAACAAATTCTTTGATGTAACAACTTTCAACACACTCCTGACGAATGCCTTTGCTTTTGTGCAGGATAAGAAGAAAAAAGGTACAAATAAGCATATCAAAGAAATTCAAAAATTTCAAAAATATTTTGAAACTATTTACAGACCCAATGATCTTCGTCGAACCATAGGCGAAGCAGCAGTGACTTTAAAACAAAAATTTTCAGAAAAGTTGGATAAGTTGGGGGTGCCTTCATACATTCCACCACATGCACGTTACAACTTTGCCTATACTTCATTTCCCCCAAAGTTTCCCCCACTCCCTTCTGCAGAATTTGGTGTGGCCTTGTGCCCTCCATTCCCAGATTGGTTTGTGTGTGGATCTCACTTAAAGCTGCTTCACGAGTCCAGCAAAAAACTTACCGAACGTGTGGTTCCGACGAAGTATTATTTGGGCAACTTCACTGGGCACCTTCATGTTGGAATATAACATGTTAGTGTGGAAGAACCTATTCTTGAAGGTGTCGAAGAAATTAAATTCCTCTTCTTATTTCTAACTCTTTTTATGTTTTATATCAATGTTCATCCAATTCTTCCTCTTTCAGCTGTTAGAATCATCAAGAAAACTCCTGGTGAAGGGACCTCCTCCAAACCAGTCGAAAAATCACCCATAGCCGCTAAAAAGGTTTCGACCAATAATGACACCTCACTTTTCTTCTTTTATATAAATTCCAATATTCTCAATACTTAATACATGTCCTTTTTGCACATCTCAGGTAACTCGCACACCAGCCACAAAAAGAAAACAAGAAGAAAAAGAGGCGAATGTCGAAGAATCTGAGGATGAATCTCCTGAGCCTCAACCCCTCAAAAGGAACAAAGGTATGAGAATAAAGACAGTGGCATCCCAGAGATCCCTTGTCCAGAGACGAACTCCTCCCACTAGTCCAACCAACAAAATCCCTTCAAGAAGTGAAAAAAGTGGAGATTCAAGCACTCACACTGAGATTCCTCAGGTATTATTTTCGACTGCCAATATTCATAGTCTTAACTGCATTGTTTCTTATTTTAAACTTCCCTTTCCTGTTTACTTCAGGTTATCATTGATGTCGAAGAAACTTCCAAGGTTCAAGAAGAGGTTATTCCTTCTGATTCTGAAAAGACTTTAGCTGAACGGCTTCAAGAAGAAACCACTCCAGATGCTGGTGTCTTTGGCCCTCAGACCTTCAGTGATTTCGACATCAGTGACCCTGAGTCTTCTGACAACCATTCTCCTCTTCGTCCATATTTTACTGTGAAAGAAAAGACTGCCCCAGACCAGGATGCACAACTTCAAGGGCCAATTGATACAACAAATGCTGATAAGGAAGCTGTCGAAGAAGAAGAAGATCTGTCGAAGCAACCAAACACAAACTTGAACCCTGGAGGAAGTACCCAAGCTGTTCCTACTTCAACAGAAACTCCAGCAGAAACCCCTTTAAATACGGGTTCGACAAGCTTGTCACATGAGGAAATTGAAAGCTTGAAAGTAAGAAAGCCTCTGGAATATCTAAAAGCTTTACTCAGTTCCAGGTACAACTTTCAAGACTCTTCCCACAGCAGCTCAACAGCTTCAGGGGCTACCTCTGAAATTCAACCCATCAGTGTTATCATGGCTGAGATTAAGGAAAAAATTCTTGGGGTGGACCTATTTGGGACTCTGGCTGAAAACCCTTCTGCACAATATGACTTGAAGAAACTCCTAAAACAAGCCAATCTCCTGGAGGCTTCGACTGAAGAGAGTCGTCTGGTGATGGACCTGATGTCTATGATTGATTATGTAAGTGCTGACTTGGTTCGTCAAAAAGAATTTTCTCAGAACATCACAACCAAATCTGAAAAACAAGTCTCAGAATGGAATGTTGTAGCCTCTTCGACAGACAGAATCTCAGAGCTAAACAAGCTTTCTGAAGATTACTCCAAAGATGCTGCTGAATGCGAAAATAACATCCAGGCTTATCAAGCTCAGATTGTTGAACTTCAGAAGAAAATCCTCCAAGAGAAGGAACGTCAAGCCAGCCTCCAATAGCCCAACTAAGAAGAAATTGACAGGGAGCTTCAGAAAGGTCTTCAACATGCAGAAACAGCCCAACAACTCCACAGAGAAATTGACGAACTGACTGTTAGCAAAAGTCTCTGCGAACGTCGAATTCAGCTTCAAAAGAAGAAATTTGACGAACTCAAAGCAACTTTCCTCCAACAGTAGTTTGTAATAGAAAATAGGAAATTTTATTGCTCTAAGAATTTTAGCATTTTCATATGTAATGTTACTTAACGCCATCTGTTTGGCGAAGACAAGCTTTTGTTTTCAATTTTATTCCATTTCTATTTTTATTTCTTGCAATGTTGGTTTATACCTCTTCAAATATTTGCCATTTATTTTCAACACTCTCTTGTCTTTTTCCATTTCTTCGACTTCATATGCGCCATTTGAAAAAACTCTTAAAATTTTGAAAGGTCCTTCCCATTTAGGAGACCATTTTCCCATCAATCTATCTTTCTTTTCCATGGGCAAAATTACTTTCCAAACTAAATCACCAACTAAAAAGGCTTTAAATTTTACTTTCTTATTGTAAAACTTTTCGACTCTTTCTTTCTGCCTTTTTATTAATTCTAAAGCATGTAACCTCTCCTCATCTAAATCAACCAACTCATCCATCATCATACTCCAATAAATCTCAGATGGAATCTCATGATGCCTTTGAATTCGTATTGATTGTAAATAGATTTCGACTGGTAATACTGCATCATGTCCATAAGTTAATTTAAATGGGGTAGAATTAGTTGCCTCTTTAGGAGACGTTCGACAAGCCCAAAGGATTTGATCCAGAGTCTTGTGCCAATTTCTAGGTTTTTTACCCACATGCTTTTTTATCAGATTTATCACAACCTTATTGGCTGCTTCAACCTGTCCATTTGCTTGAGCATAATAAGGTGTCGAAGTTAGTAACTTAAAACCTGTCTCTTTTGCAAATGCTTGCATGTTTCTTCCAGTAAACACAGATCCTTGATCAGTGGTTATAGTTTCTGGTATTCCAAACCTATAAATTATATGCTTCTGGATGAAGTCTATAACTACTTCCTGATCTACATTCGTCAGTGGTATGGCTTCAATCCATTTAGTGAAGTAGTCTACTCCAACCAAAATGTATTTCTGCCCCTTTGAAGAAGCTGGTCGAATTTCACCAATCAAATCTAAAGCCCAACCTCTGAATGGCCAAGGCTTTATAATAGAATGTAACTCATTCGCAGGCACATGAGGTATGCCTGCATGAATTTGGCATTCTTGACATCCCTTTGCAAATTCGACACAATCCTTCAACATTGCTGGCCAGTACATCCCCTGTCGAAATAGTAACCATTTCATCTTGTGCCCTGCCTGGTGTGCACCACATGCACCACTATGCACGTTCGACAAAACTATATAAGCTTCAGTCTCACCTAAGCACTTTAGTAAGACTCCTTCTGCAGTCTTTTTAAACAACTCATTTCCAAAGAGTACATAGCTTAAAGCTCTATACTTTATCTTTCTTTTGACTGTCTGGTTTGGATTTTGTAAATAATCCTTAATAGGTTTTCTCCAATCTCCTACCCCTGGATCATCTACATTGAAAATTTCAAAATTTTCTTCATCACCATATCCCAGTCTTATAGTCTCCAAATCTGATGGGGACAGTCTAGTGGATAATACTTTTCCTCTTACTTCGACAACTTTCTCCAGGTTTTCCTTCGACACTCTGTAGCCTGATGCCAGTTGAGCTAAGTCATTTGCTTCCTGATTTTCTAATCTAGGAATGTGTCTAAAGGCTGCACTGTCGAATCTCTTGAGGAGTCTGTTGGCTATCACAAAATACATGATCAAATTTTCTTTGACACATTTGTATTCTTTTGTCAATTGTTTTATTACCAACTCAGAGTCACCCATTATTTCGACCTCTGTTGCCCCCAATTCCAACAATATTTCAAGTCCAGCAATTAAAGCTTCATATTCTGCTTCATTATTTGAACAACAACCTTCTATTTTGTACTTAAACTTTGTTTGAATTTTATTGGGAGAAATAATTAATACCCCAACACCTGTTCCATTCTTATGACTGGAACCGTCGAAATATAATCTCCAAGGTTCTCTTTCGACATATTTTATTTCATCTCCAACTATGGAGTGGTCAGCTATAAAGTCAGCAACCACTTGTCCTTTGACAGCTTTTAGAGGCATATATTTTAAAGAATACTCAGTCAAGGCTAAAGCCCATTTTCCAATTCGACTATGTAGAATAGATTTAGACAACATATGTTTTATTACGTCGAAATGAGAAGATATATATACATCAATGGGTTTTATATAATGCTTTAACTTTGTACAAGAGAAATATACACATAAACATAATTTCTCTATCATACTATATCTAGTTTCAGCATCATTTAAGACTCTGCTGAGATAATAGATGGCTCTTTCGACGCCATGTTCATCTTCCTGACAAAGCATGCTTCCCAATGTTCTGTCGGATGCTGAGATGTAGAGCCTCATACTTCTTTTTCGACAAGGAGACATTAAAACTGGGGGACTTGCCAGATATTCTTTGATCTTGTTGAAGGCATCTTGTTGTTCTTTCCCCCAAGTGAAGCCCTCCTTCTTCAGTCGAAGTAGAGGTGAGAAGGCCTGTGTTTTTCCACTAAGGTTGGAGATGAACCTTCTGAGAAAGTTAATTTTCCCTAGTAGAGACTGCAATTCCTTCTTTGTCGATGGCGCTTTCGCTTCCATTATGGCCTTGGCTTTGTTTTCATTAATTTCGATTCCTTTCTTGTGGACCACAAAGCCTAAGAAATCACCTGCCTGCTGTAACACGGTGGGAGAACTGACTTTAAGTAATGTTGCGGATAGCAAGAGTCGCCACCGACTTTTATTTTATCCATAAGGAAAGGGTATAAAAGAACAGGAAAGACCTTAGAGATATTTTTGGGTCCGGGGGGTAGGTTATGTAAAAGGAAGGTGTTAGCACCTTTTACATCCATGGTTATCCATGGGCTCTTAGTTACTTAGCTCACTTTAAATTATTTTTTGAAAGTGTAGGGTGTGAATAGAAAAATTTTCAGAATAGTTGATAATAATCCATGTACGGATGTGTAAAAACTTGTTTGAAAATTTGTTTGAAATTTGTTTAAGTGTTTGAAAAGTTTGAATAGTGAGCAAGCAACTAAGAGGTATCTACCATATTGTTTAAGGTTTTTCTTGTTCTTTTTCCTTTCCTTGGTAAGACTATCCCTACTATTAAGGAGTAGGTAGTCATTACCTTGGATGTTAAGGGACATGTGAGGGACAATCTGGTTATGAAGGCAACTGTGGGGTGTAATAAGCATATATATGGGACTATCATCATTTATTCGAAGGGACTTGATTCGTAAAGGCAACCACGAGGGACTTGATGATTTTTCTTTTAAGGACTTGCTTTATACACCCCACTTGACCATTATTCGTAGGCAACTTGAGGGATAACCTTAGAAATGTGAGACGGCGATTAAAAATCGACTTACGTGTGTGTGAGTGTTTATTTTAATTATCTTTGATTAAAATTATCTAAATTAATTTTAAGAACATACATGTTTTTGCACTCCCTAATTACTAACCATAACAATAATTAAATATTTAAAATATTACAAAATTACACCAAGGAAACAATTACAACATAATTATAATAAACAAAATAAAGTAAATAGCAAAATATAATCAAAATAAATATAATAAGCAAAAGATAATAAATAAGTAAATAAAATATTGGGGTTAGTAAATAATAATAATAAGAAAAATTAAATAAAGTTAGTAGAAATATAAAGTTAGTGAAAATAATTTAAATAATAAGCAAAAAGTTAATAATAATAAAATAAGAGAGGTTAGTGAATAATAAAAATTAATTGAGATAATAATAACATATAAAATTAATAAAGCAAAAGAAATAATATGGTTAATAGTAATAATAAATAAAATTAATCAAAATATTATAAGAATAGGAAATTAACAATTTGTAATATAAACAATTATATTTAGAAACAAATATGAACAAATAATTATTTTAATTTACAAATTATTAAATTATTTTTCAAAATTTAATTATTATTAACATTTATTTAAACAATCTATACATATTATAAGAAAAAAAATAGGTTTTTTTTTTAAATATCATATTTACAATATTAATCATGTTTATAAAATTTAATTCTATTAATTATTATATTTACAAATTATTTTTAACCATATACAAAAAGATAATTATCATAAATTAAATTGTTTCTAAACATTAAAAAAATTAATTTGAATTATAAATATATTTACAAATAAATTAGAATTATTTTAAATATCACAAAATACAATTAGGGTTTAATTGGAAAATATTTTTTAGGGTTTGAGAATTAGGGTTTATATTTATAATTAGGGTTTGATTAACAATTTATTTAATTAAATAGGACATATATGCAATTTTTTAGAATATTAAAATAATGACATATACAATTTAATAATATTAACAAATTAGTATTTTTTTTTTTTAGAAAATAAAATAAAAATAAGTTTAACCTAATATCAAGATATTATTTTAAATTTTTTTGGATTTTTTTGTTTAAAGTAAAACATTAATTAAAACAATAATAAGAAAAAAATAAGAAAGTAGGAAAAAGGAACCTGCTGGGATTTGATCCCAAGACCTCATGTTTACCAGCAACAACAATGACCATCAGGCTAGCCCACACGCAGGTGAGAAAGAGGAGTGAACAATTGTTTTTGTGTCTTGCCTTTGAAGATCCAGAAAAATAATGAACAAAAAGGCCTGGGGTTGGATTCGTACCCAGGACCTTATAGTTACACACGCGCGCGTTTTACCGCCTGGCTGGGAGAGCCTTCCTGCTAATGGATTCACCACAATACATTATATATTATATTGGCTTTCATCCTGAAAAATCAACAAAAAAAACAATGGCACCAACCCAGTTTCGAACCCAGGTCCTTTCAACATACACATAACAAGTTTACCAACAGGGCACACATACGCGTGTGATATTAAAACAGCAAAACAACAATAAAATAAATTATCATAATTTGAATTGTTGAAGGCGCGGGAACTGGTCTTCTTCTTCCTTGAGACCCACGATTTTACCTGCGAAACTTGCCACGAACCTACCTGCGAATTTCATCTTTGCAGCAACACCTACGGATCACGTACATGGCTAAAACTATAAAATTTCAACAAATTAAGGAGTCAAATATGATCACAAGACCATTTTGAATCAAACCACGTTTTCAGAATTAATTTATGTGACTTAGAACACAAAGCCCTAATAGAGGATAGAAACCCTAGCAATGGCCGAATCCATATAAGGTCATGAAAATCCAATTGGTTTGTCCAGAATTGTTCAAAAGCTTCAACTAACATCAAATCAACACACCAATTTCATTAATAATGATCAAATAATGAGAATCGAAAAATAAATTTGCAAGAACAACAAGGCTACGGGTTGCTCATATATGCGTGCTATGGATGCGTATGGGCATTGGTTTTGCATCATGGAAGATCAAGGAACATCTCTATGATCATAGTTTACCTTATAATGCCTTATAACTCAAAATCCGAATCTCACTTTTGGAAGGATTTTTGTGCTTTTGAACTTACCTTGAAGCTGCTGGATTTCGTCCCCCTGTGTTAGGTTTGTGTTAAGCATATATATGTGAACCATTCTAGGTCAAAACATTGATTAGTTATGTGGAAACTTTGATCTAAAAAGATTGAAATTGATCAAGTATTAAAAATCAAATATTTGTGTACTATGACTTGCTATCTTTGGGTCAATCACATTCTTTCTTTCTCTTTAAACTTCAATCACCCATTAAGAATTTCTAGAACCTCAATCTTCACCCAAAAATAGATTTTCATATTTTATATTTATTTAAAATGATTTTTATGAATTAAATCAATAATAAATAAAAATAAAATAATAAAAATGCTGAATTTTGGTCAATTGGGTCGTGCACAATGATATGAGGTGGATTGGATCACAACTTAGCAAGCCCATTTGGAAAGAATTGCTTTTAGACCTCCATTTTCAACATAAACCATCACAAAATTTCCCAACTTTGCAAGGTCATATCTCCCTCAATTTTAAGGGTATGAGGGTGTTCTTGGACTTTTTGGAAAGCTTGAAGAGTCCTCTAAACAACCCCATTGGTTTCAGGTCCATATCATTTACCAATCTCAAGTTATGCCCTTTTGAAGTTGTTGACTTTTTGTTGACTTTTGAAATGACCTATAATGTCTTAGATCATATCTTTCAAATGAAGCATTTTTGGGCCTAACTTTCAACATCAAAGTTGTAGGGAATTCAATTTCATTCAAAATGAGCTTTGTATGGAGACTTGGTGATGAAGTATGTGAAAGTTATGGCTGGTCAAAGTTCAGTTGACTTTTACTGAGGAAACCCTAATTTAGAAACTCCTGATTATTGATGATCTGGAATCTCCTTGATGAATCATGATCAACCCTTGATCAAATGATGAATTTTACTTCATATACTTGATGTTGGCAAAAAATCATGAAGTTTGACTTTGGTTTGACCACAGTTGACCTCAGTTTGACTTTTTAACTGCACTGACTGATTTTGATTTAACTGATCATCTGACTGAGCAAACTTTTGAGAAAAGTCTTGAAACTTGACATGGGGGTTCTTACACACATATAGGATGTTATGAAGCTCACTTGAGGTATTGGAAATCCATTTATCCTGATTAAAGTCAAAACCCTAGTTTTGGATGCACTGCTTAGGAGGTGCATTGTTTGAGGGAATTGTCAACTCTTCTGACCAATTGTGAACTTTGTGAACCTTGTGAATCTTCATAAAGTGACTTGTAGACTTCATGAACCTCATGAAAGGTATTTAAAGCATTGTGGAACTTGTGAACCTTGTGAACCTTCTTATCACACAAAGTCTTGTATTGTGAGGGCAAATTTTGGGGTGCAACAGCTGCCCCTGTTCAATTTTCTGAAACCTGAGGGGTTAGATTGGTATATTTGCCAGTCGTAACCTGGAAGGTTGAAGGGGATTGAACACAAAAGCCCAAAAATTTGCACTCACCAGTGCATAGAGTGATATTGATGGTTGGTTGAATATGATTGAGTGGGCTTAAAGATGCCACTTGGAGAAAAGTTCTTCAGATACATTTCTTAGGAGATAAGGCAGTCCAAAATATGGAGGTATAATGAAAGCTGTCAGGAGTCTGGAGCAGTCCTGAGGTATTGATGATATGCTTTCAGGATACTGGAGTAATACTGATGTAACAGCATGCCTTCATGAGGATAGAGCAATCAATAATGATAACCCTAAAGCAGTCTTGAAGTAATAATAGGATTTCAGGAGGATAGAGCAATGAATAGCTCTAAAGCAGTCTTGAAGTAGTAATATGATTTCAGGAGGATAGAGCAATGAATAGCTCTAAAGCAGTCTTGAAGTAGTAATATGATTTCAGGAGGATAGAGCAATGAATAGCTCTAAAGCAGTCTTGAAATAATAAGATGGCTTCAGGAGGATAGAGCAATCAATAGCTCTAAAGCAGTCTTGAAGTGATGATTTCAGGAGGATAGAGCAATCAATAGCTCTAAAGCAGTCTTGAAATAATAAGATGGCTTCAGGAGGATAGAGCAATCAATAGCTCTAAAGCAGTCTTGAAGTGATGATTTCAGGAGGATAGAGCAATCAATAGCTCTAAAGCAGTCTTGAAATAATAAGATGGCTTCAGGAGGATAGAGCAATCAATAGCTCTAAAGCAGTCTTGAAGTCATGAGAATTTATCAGGAGGATAAAGTAACCCTGAGGTGACAATAAAGCAGTCCCAAAATGATAAGAAGCTCATCAGGAGGATAAAATAACCCTGAGGTTACAATAAAGCAGTCCCAAAGATCATTTGTTTGTTGGATAATTAACCTGAAAACAAGGTAGCTTTTGTATAATAACATTAGTTTATGCTTGATGTATGCATGTATGATATGATGCACTTAGGTAATGTACTATATGTCTATGGATATATATGTTATGGTATGATGTAAATGATGTATGTATGATATGATACTGCCAGAAGCATCTGGATATCTTTGTGTAACAACTGTTGGCCAGGGAAAATAAATCCCGATTCGCTGTTGAAGAACATATAACCCTCCGTCTGCTGGGGATAACAGGGTATAGATAACTTCCCGTATGCTGGGGATAGTAAGGATAGATATCACCTCCCGTATGCTGGGATAGTAAGGTATATATAACCTTCATCTTCGTTTGATGGTAGGGTAGATATAACCTCCCGTCTTTGTTTGATAGTAGGATAAGTATAACATCCCGTCTTCGTTCGTCGTACCCTTATTGGAAAGTAATTTCCCGTACATCCTTATGAGGATAAAAGAGATGGATATAAATTCCAGGGGAGATAAGACTTTATGAAGATGGATTCGTCCTACTGAGAGTTTGTAACTGTTTTGTAAAGGTGAACCGGCGAAGCTTCGTTGAAATCCTTCCCTCGTTCGTCCTTAGTAAATACTATTACTGCATTTTCATGCATTTCTGGTAAACATCAATCATATTAAAAAGCATACATGCCTTTTTGGTGAACATTAATCATATTCAAAAGCATACATACATTCAAACACAACCAATGGACGTTTCGCTTATGTAAATAGGGTAAAAGTAAATCCGGATTCAAAAGATGGAATTTATTTATATCAAAAAGTGACCCATACACGGGTAAGTTTGTACAAGGAGACATAAACCCTAGTAAGAGGATTTCGTCATGAAGTTTTACAAAAGAAAATCAGCTATGTGGGAAACAATCCTATTGAGTTTCAATTCTACTATTGCCCTTCAAGTATCTCATCTTCTTGCTGTTGAGACGGAAATGATTGGATTGAGCTTTATCTGTTCGAGCTTGAGTAAGTAGTACAACTGGTTGCAGTTTCATGGGTGATCCAAACGAGACATAGTCATACGCTTTAATCCCTAACTTTTGCCTGGATTGCCCTTTCAGGTTTTCAATCCACCGGGATACCCTTTTTTGCCCAAGCCGCCTTTTCAGGTTTTCGACTTGCCGGGTGTACATCTTTTTATATATATCCCTAATTTTTGCCCAAACCCTTTTGGTTTGCCGGGATGCCCTTATTTTTGCCTAGGCCTGTCAACCTAGCGGGTCTCTTTTTATGCGTAGTATTTTTTAACTATGTCTGCGTTTACAGGTTGTGGGAAGTCTTCACCATCCATTGTAGTCAGTATCATGGCACCTCCTGAGAACACTGTCTTGACTACAAATGGTCCTTCATATGTTGGAGTCCACTTGCCCCTAGGATCACCCTGCGGTAATATGATATGCTTGATTACCAAGTCACCAGCCTGATATACCTTTGGCTTAACCTTCTTGTTAAAAGCTTTGATCATTCGTTTTTGGTACATCTGGCCATGACAAACTGCTGCTAACCTCTTCTCATCAATCAAATTTAACTGGTCCAGTCGAGTCTGAATCCACTCATCTTCATCCAAGCCTGCGTCCTTCATAATTCTCAAGGAGGGGATCTGAACTTCAATGGGCAGAACTGCTTCCATACCATAGACTAAGGAGAATGGGGTTGCCCCTGTTGAAGTACGTATTGTGGTACGATAACCATGAAGAGCAAAGGGTAACATCTCATGCCAATCCTTGTAAGTAACAGTCATCTTCTGTATAATCTTCTTAATGTTCTTATTAGCAGCCTCAACTGCCCCATTCATCTTTGGACGATACGGAGAAGAGTTGTGATGCTTAATCTTGAACTGCGTGCAGAGATCAGTAATCATAGTGTTGTTCAGATTAGAGCCATTGTCAGTGATAATCCTTTCAGGAATGCCATACCTACATATGAGATTATTCTTAATGAACCGAGCCACAACATTTTTAGTCACAGATGCAAATGAAGCTGCATCTACCCATTTTGTGAAGTAATCAATAGCAACCAGGATGAAACGATGCCCATTAGAAGCAGTAGGCTTGATCTCACCAATCATATCAATGCCCCACATGGCAAAGGGCCAAGGAGCAGTCAACACATTCAGTGGTGATGGAGGTACATGTACTTTATCAGCATAAATTTGACATTTGTGACAAGTTCTGGAGTGTTGATAGCAATCAGCTTCCATGGTAGACCAATAGTAACCTGCTCTCAATATCTTCTTTGCCATAGTGTGACCACTAGAATGAGTGCCAAAGGTCCCATCATGCGTCTCTTCCATAATTTCTATAGCTTCCTTCTTATCCACACAACGAAGCATAGTTGAATCATGATTGCGCTTGCACAGAATGCCATTACTCAGAAAGAACTTAGCAGAAAACCTTCTCAGAAACTTCCTATCATTGACAGATGCCCCTTCAGGGAACTCCTGAGCTTCGAGATATCTTTTCACTTCATAGAACCAAGGCTTCTCCTCTGCCCCTTCAGTGTCAATCTCATTGCAGTATGCAGGCTTCTCAAATCTATCAATGGTAATCTTAGGAGCTTCATCATCCTAGCTGATCTCAAACATAGATGCCATGGTGGCTAATGCATCTGCCAACTGATTCTCTCTTCGTGGAATGTGCTCAAAGGTAATCTCTTTGAAATGTGGGATCAAAGACAACACATGCTCTCTGTAAGGAATGAGGTTGTCATGCTTGGTATCCCAATCTCCTTTAATCTGACTTACTACCAGGGCTGAATCTCCATACACATCAAGGACCTGAATCTTCATATCAATAGCAGTTTTAATACCCAGGATACATGCCTCATACTCAGCCATGTTATTGGTACAATAAAAACAAAGTCTGGCAGTAATCGGGGTATGACAACCTTCAGGGGAACTAATCACAACACCAACACCATTACCAAGTGCATTAGAGGCACCATCAAAAACCATAGTCCATCGGGATCCTTATTCAGGTCTGTCATATTGTCCAGGTTCTTTGGTAATAATCATAATGTCTTCATCAGGGAACTCAAAATTCATTGACTGGTAATCATCTACTGCTTGATGAGCCAAATGATCAGCAACAACACTTCCTTTAATGGCCTTCTGAGTAGTATACTGTATATCATATTCTGTCAAGATCATTTGCCATCTTGCAATTCTTCCGGAGAGAGCAGGTTTCTCAAATATGTACTTGATTGGATCCATCTTCGAAATCAACAAGGTAGTATGGGTCAACATATACTGTCTTAGTCGGCGAGCAGCCCATGCCAAAGCGCAGCAAGTTTTCTCGAGCAGTGAGTATCTTGTTTCACAGTCGGTAAACTTTTTGTTAAGGTAGTATATTGCCTGCTCTTTTCGACCAGACTCGTCATGTTGCCCCAACACACACCCCATTGAGTTGTCTAGCACTGTTAAGTACATAATCAAGGGTCTTCCATCAACTGGTGGCATCAAAATTGGTGGTTCTAGCAGATATCTCTTGATTTCATCAAAGGCAGTCTGGCACTCATCATTCCATTCCATCACCTGATCTTTTTTCAATAACTTGAAGATTGGCTCACAGATGGTAGTTAACTGGGAAATAAATCTTGCAATGTAGTTCAATCGTCCCAAGAAACCTCTAACCTCCTTCTCAGTGCGGGGAGCTGGCATCTCTCGTATAGCTTTCACTTTTGCAGGATCCACTTCAATACCTTTGCCACTGACAATGAAACCCAGGAGTTTACCAGATCTAACTCCAAAAGTACACCTGCTTGGGTTCAACCTCAACTTGTATTTCTTCAACCTCTCAAACAACTTGTGCAGATGATCAAGATGTTGCTCTTCATTCTGAGACCTGGCTATCATATCATCTACATATACCTCTATCTCATGATGAATCATATCATGAAACAAAGCCACCATAGCACGCTGATATGTTGCCCCTGCATTCTTCAAACCAAATGGCATCACCTTATAGCAAAAAGTGCCCCACTGTGTCACAAATGTTGTCTTCTCCATATCTTCAGGTGCCATCTTGATTTGATTGTAACCAGAGAAACCATCCATAAAAGAGAATACCTTATGCTGAGCAGTGTTGTCTACCAGAATATCAATATGAGGAAGTGGAAAGTCATCTTTGGGGCTAGCCTTGTTCAAATCTCTGTAGTCTACACACATACGTACCTTACCATCTTTCTTAGGAACTGGTACCACATTTGCAACCCACTGAGGATAAGAAGTTACTGCTAAGAACCCTGCATTGAACTGTTTCATTACCTCTGCCTTGATCTTTTCTGACATTTCAGGACGCATACGACGAACCTTCTGCTTCTTTGGACGACAATCTTCTTTCACTGGCAAACGGTGAACCACAATGTCTGTATCCAACCCTGGCATATCTTCATAAGACCAAGCAAAAATCTCCACATAGTCACGTAACATCTGAATCAACCTGCTTTTGACACTGTCCTCTAAATCAGCCCCTATCTTGACCTCTTTTCTGTTTTCTTCAGTTCCCAGATTCACAACTTCGACTGGCTCTTCATGTGGCTGTATAGCTTTCTCTTCTTGTTGTAACAACCTAGCAAGCTCTACAGGTATTTCACAATCGTCCTCATTTCCGTCTTCAGTTTGATAGATCGGATTCTCGAAATTATAATTGGCAATAGTAGAACTGTTATCAACAGGATCCAGAGTGGATGAGGATCTGCATTTTAGTGATGTGGGTGTGTGTAAGAACACATAGCTGATAAAGCAAAAAATAAAAGAAAAGAAAGACAAGGAACACAATATTTACTAAAACGAAACGTCCACTGATTTTATTGAATGAAGTATGCAAATGAAATGACAGCCCGTAACAAGCGCACCATTGTGCCCCGGGTAAGGCACATGGCTTGAAAGTTTTAATTGTTCAAGAAATTACAAACTTAAAACATAACACAGTAATAGTATTTACTCCTGACTAAAGGAGATAGGGATAACATCTTCAGCTTTCCAATTATTGAGCCCAGCACCCACAGTAGGAAAAATCCATGCATCCAAGTTGTAGTCTTCATCTTGGTCTCCCACAGCATTAATAACCCCTTGATTGGTGATACGAGCAGCACGAGCACGACGAACAGCCTTCTGGGACTCTGCAGTGAAACCCAAACCAAACTTGTCAGACTTGTATGGAATATTAGGAAGCTGACCCCAAATAGTACAACCACCTTCATCCACCACAGCTCTAGCATCATTGAGGGAGGCCATTGCCATTGTTGGAGGTTTTCTGGTGACAACAGGAACTTTCTTCACAGCAGGAGGAGCTACACACTCATTAACAACCCAGGGAATCACTTCAAATGACTGACACGGAGTCTCAATGTATTCACCCTCCACTTCCAGATATTTGAAAGTGTTTACATGACTGACAAAGTATTCTTCTTCTCCATAGACAGTAACAACCTTTCCATTCACCGGATATCTCAACTTTTGGTGCAATGTAGAGGTCACAGCACCTGCCCCATGGATCCAGGGACGACCAAGCAGACAAGAATATGAGGGACGAATATCCATCACATAAAATGTAGCAGTAAACACCTGAGAACCAACTTGGATTGGAAGATCAATTTCCCCGTGCACTACTCTTCTAGAACCATCAAAAGCCTTTACCACAATGTTACTGGGCTTCAACACAGCATCTTCAGGACTCAGCTTATTCAGGACTTCCTTAGGCAACACATTCAAAGAGGAGCCATTGTCTATCAGCACATGAGACAGGGTAGTGCCCCTGCATTCAATTGAAATATGCAAGGCCCTGTTATGATCCCTCTTGGCAGGGGTCAAATCAGCATCAGAAAATCCTAACCCATTGTCATAGGTCAGGTGGGCAACACAGTTCTCAAATTGGTCAACAGAAATTGCACTGGGTACATGAGCCATCTTCAGAAACTTGATCAATGACTTGGCATGAGCCTCAGAACATAATAATAGGGAGAGCATAGAAATCTTTGAGGGAGTATGCCCCAATTGATCAACAATGTCATAATCACTCTTGCGAATGATTTTCAATATTTCTTCCATCTGCTTAGAGAGATCATCATCAGCTGGCACATCAGTAGATACAGGCTCAATAACAGGACCTTTGCCCCGAGCATCAGTGGTAGAAGTAGCAGCAGGAGCAACTGCACTCTTAGAAGCAACTGGAGGAGAGAAGACTCTTCCACTACGAGTGATCTTGCTAGACCCAGCAATATTGTCAATATCAACAGGTACATCAGCTACAGGCTCTTGCTTAACACCATGGATGTAAACATCAGACCCATAGTGCCAAGGTACAGCTTTGTCAGACGTATATGGGATAGGACCAGGAGTAGTAATGACCACAGGAGCTACTCTGGCTTCAGCAACAACTTTCACAGGACCTTCAGCAGTAATCTTGATTGGGCCCTGATGAGTGATTTTAATGGGCCCCTTTGAAGTGATTCTTACCGGTACTTTGTCAACCATATCAACCTCTTCAATCTTCTTACCCCGAGTCAGATGATCCACCATACTTTCTACAGATGCTGGTCTTCTTTCAAACACTATAGTATACTTATCCATGAGACGTTGAATGCCATCTCTCAAAATGAAGCAACTATCCGGCTTATAGGTACAATACAAACAATCTTCACGACAACCTGGAAAGATCCCAGCTTGTACTAACCTCTTTTTGATAACAGACAGTGGTGTGGTCAACTCCATAACTGAATAGACATGCAGGTCTTCATCAATGGCATTAGCAGTCTTCTCGTGATTTGGCATTGGAGCTGTAATCACATTTGGAGTACCTGGTGGATCAAACTCAATCTCTCCAGCATCAATCATATCTTGAATTTTGTTCTTCAAGACCCAGCAGTTATTAGTATCATGTCCTGGACAGTTTGAATGATATGCACATCGTGCATTAGGATTGTACTTGGGAGAGGTAACACTGGGATTCTGAGGAGCTTCCCTCAGGGTAATAAGTTCAGCCTTCAACAAGTGTTGCAATGCCTGAGCCATTGACATGTTGATCTTCGTGAACTGTCTTCTAGCCCTCTGTTGGTTGCCCTGTGGTTGCTCTGTTGGTGCAGGAGTTGGATTTGAAATATGAACTGCACTAACAGACTGATGCCTTCTATTACGATCAGGCTGACCATAAACAGCATTAGATTCTTTCTTCCCAGTGGGAGGCTTCTTTGCAGCACCTGATGAAGAAGTGCCCACTTGGATCTTACCACTCTTAATACCATTCTCTACCCGCTCTCCTGTCATGATCAACTCAGTGAAGCCAGATGATGAGCTTCCAATGAGATGACTGTAAAACGGACCATTCAATGTACACATGAACATATCAACCAATTCCCTATCAGTCAAAGGGGGTTGAACTCTTCCAGCTAAATCTCTCCACTTCTGAGCATACTCCTTAAAACTTTCTTTAGCACCCATAGACATGCTCTGAAGTTGCATGCGAGTG
Organism: Lathyrus aphaca; assembly: GCA_963966055.1. NCBI lineage: Eukaryota > Viridiplantae > Streptophyta > Magnoliopsida > Fabales > Fabaceae > Lathyrus > Lathyrus aphaca. Next base: position 173,714,244 of record OZ014523.1, read on the forward strand.
GGGGCCAAGTCAGCATTGTATTGATACTGCTTATAGAAAGCTTCAGCAAGATCATTCCAGTCTCTGATGTTGACACTCTCCAACTGATAATACCACTCCAACTGAGCTCCAGATAAGCTCTCTTGAAAGAAATGGATCCACAACTTCTTATCAGCAGTGTGAGGTTGAATCCTTCTGACATAAGACCTCAGATGCAGTTTGGGACAAGAGACACCATCATAGACAACAAATGCAGGAACCTTGAACCCAATGGGTATCACAACCCCAGATATCAGACTCAAATCCTCAAAATCTAGCCCAGATGATTTCTGCAATTCCATAGCATCCATTCTATCCACCAGCATCTTGAATTTGTCTTCATTAGGCTCATGGTAGTAATTAGCCTCAGAATCAGAGTCCCCCATTGTGTGGTGGAGACTGCCTTCCTCTTGCTCAGATTCTTCAGATTCATAGTCTTCAACTGGTTCTTTGGTCTTGGCGAGACCTTTGAACCTTCTTCCCATGTTGATCAACCCAGCAGACCTTCTAGTCTTCTTAGTCTTCTTGGCTAGCAGTGCCTTCAATTCATCCTGCCCCTTGGACAGGTTCAAGATCAGCTCTTGGAACTGTGCATTCTGTGCCTGGAGATCCTTAACTGATTGTTCAAGAGCCATTGCTGAAATAAACAGCGAGAAGATGAGAAACCTGTGCACAATTATAAACCTGTGATGCAATGAAATGATATGGGAATGCATATGCAATGTTTTCAAGGACCGCAGGATTTACATTTGCTTAAACAAACAAGAAAGTAACTTTTTATTAGTAATAACTTGTTTTGCCTTTAAGGCTTACAAAAAATGAAAGTGAAATAAGTACAAAAGATGGGGTTTTAAGTCTCCCATGGACGTTTCCTCTTTGTGTTGAGATATGAGTTGAGGTTTCGTTCCTCGTGAAGTTGCTTTGTTAGCTCCAGAATTCTTTCCTGACTTACTTTGTAATGAGTCTCTTACAAAGTCGGTCCTGATGGTGTTTCTACGAGTAGAAGCCATGACCCTGCAACAAAGAACAAAGATAAATCCTTTGGTCCTTGAAATGGTTAGGGAAAATGCTATGCTTATGATGCATGATGATGTCATGATGTTATGTTCAATCACAAACATGTGGCACACGCAAACAAGTCACACAGTTGCCCTAGGTTTAAAGGCTTGCATGAGGTTTAAGGTAAGTACCCTCCCCTGAAGTTAGATGGTTCATCCTGTCCTACAAAAGTAACCGGGTTCTAAGGGATCTCAATATCATTAATCCTTCACAAGGATGGTTGATCAGAAGGCAACTTACTTGCCAACCAAAACCCTCCAAGTTTAAGATCTCAATGAGCGTAGCATTGAGTGTCAACCAACTTCAGTCTGCACCAAAGCCGGTTACCTCACTACTTTCTAAAGGCCAAGATGAGTTGACTAGGGTTCTAAAAGTTAGTTAGTGCATTGACAACATATGGCAGCCTCAATATTATCCTCAACTTGACTTAAGGAATATAAGCACCAACCAAGAAGTCGCACTAACTATGGCCACCAGATCAACCGTATCGATATACGTCGTACAGTTTCCTTGGTCTATTGCCATTTACCTAAGGTACACTAGATCCGGGTTAGGACCTTTCACACATAAGAGCACCCCAACAAGTAATATAAAACAAACAAGGCAAACAATTTAAAGTGATCTTAATTCCTAAGGGTACCCCTCTTAAATAGATCCCCAGCAGAGTCGCCAGTTCTGTAACACGGTGGGAGAACTGACTTTAAGTAATGTTGCGGATAGCAAGAGTCGCCACCGACTTTTATTTTATCCATAAGGAAAGGGTATAAAAGAACAGGAAAGACCTTAGAGATATTTTTGGGTCCGGGGGGTAGGTTATGTAAAAGGAAGGTGTTAGCACCCTTTACATCCATGGTTATCCATGGGCTCTTAGTTACTTAGCTCACTTTAAATTATTTTTTGAAAGTGTAGGGTGTGAATAGAAAAATTTTCAGAATAGTTGATAATAATCCATGTACGGATGTGTAAAAACTTGTTTGAAAATTTGTTTGAAATTTGTTTAAGTGTTTGAAAAGTTTGAATAGTGAGCAAGCAACTAAGAGGTATCTACCATATTGTTTAAGGTTTTTCTTGTTCTTTTTCCTTTCCTTGGTAAGACTATCCCTACTATTAAGGAGTAGGTAGTCATTACCTTGGATGTTAAGGGACATGTGAGGGACAATCTGGTTATGAAGGCAACTGTGGGGTGTAATAAGCATATATATGGGACTATCATCATTTATTCGAAGGGACTTGATTCGTAAAGGCAACCACGAGGGACTTGATGATTTTTCTTTTAAGGACTTGCTTTATACACCCCACTTGACCATTATTCGTAGGCAACTTGAGGGATAACCTTAGAAATGTGAGACGGCGATTAAAAATCGACTTACGTGTGTGTGAGTGTTTATTTTAATTATCTTTGATTAAAATTATCTAAATTAATTTTAAGAACATACATGTTTTTGCACTCCCTAATTACTAACCATAACAATAATTAAATATTTAAAATATTACAAAATTACACCAAGGAAGCAATTACAACATAATTATAATAAACAAAATAAAGTAAATAGCAAAATATAATCAAAATAAATATAATAAGCAAAAGATAATAAATAAGTAAATAAAATATTAGGGTTAGTAAATAATAATAATAAGAAAAATTAAATAAAGTTAGTAGAAATATAAAGTTAGTGAAAATAATTTAAATAATAAGCAAAAAGTTAATAATAATAAAATAAGAGAGGTTAGTGAATAATAAAAATTAATTGAGATAATAATAACATATAAAATTAATAAAGCAAAAGAAATAATATGGTTAATAGTAATAATAAATAAAATTAATCAAAATATTATAAGAATAGGAAATTAACAATTTGTAATATAAACAATTATATTTAGAAACAAATATGAACAAATAATTATTTTAATTTACAAATTATTAAATTATTTTTCAAAATTTAATTATTATTAACATTTATTTAAACAATCTATACATATTATAAGAAAAAAAATAGGTTTTTTTTTTTAAATATCATATTTACAATATTAATCATGTTTATAAAATTTAATTCTATTAATTATTATATTTACAAATTATTTTTAACCATATACAAAAAGATAATTATCATAAATTAAATTGTTTCTAAACATTAAAAAAATTAATTTGAATTATAAATATATTTACAAATAAATTAGAATTATTTTAAATATCACAAAATACAATTAGGGTTTAATTGGAAAATATTTTTTAGGGTTTGAGAATTAGGGTTTATATTTATAATTAGGGTTTGATTAACAATTTATTTAATTAAATAGGACATATATGCAATTTTTTAGAATATTAAAATAATGACATATACAATTTAATAATATTAACAAATTAGTATTTTTTTTTTTTTAGAAAATAAAATAAAAATAAGTTTAACCTAATATCAAGATATTATTTTAAATTTTTTTGGATTTTTTTGTTTAAAGTAAAACATTAATTAAAACAATAATAAGAAAAAAATAAGAAAGTAGGAAAAAGGAACCTGCTGGGATTTGATCCCAAGACCTCATGTTTACCAGCAACAACAATGACCATCAGGCTAGCCCACACGCAGGTGAGAAAGAGGAGTGAACAATTGTTTTTGTGTCTTGCCTTTGAAGATCCAGAAAAATAATGAACAAAAAGGCCTGGGGTTGGATTCGTACCCAGGACCTTATAGTTACACACGCGCGCGTTTTACCGCCTGGCTGGGAGAGCCTTCCTGCTAATGGATTCACCACAATACATTATATATTATATTGGCTTTCATCCTGAAAAATCAACAAAAAAAACAATGGCACCAACCCAGTTTCGAACCCAGGTCCTTTCAACATACACATAACAAGTTTACCAACAGGGCACACATACGCGTGTGATATTAAAACAGCAAAACAACAATAAAATAAATTATCATAATTTGAATTGTTGAAGGCGCGGGAACTGGTCTTCTTCTTCCTTGAGACCCACGATTTTACCTGCGAAACTTGCCACGAACCTACCTGCGAATTTCATCTTTGCAGCAACACCTACGGATCACGTACATGGCTAAAACTATAAAATTTCAACAAATTAAGGAGTCAAATATGATCACAAGACCATTTTGAATCAAACCACGTTTTCAGAATTAATTTATGTGACTTAGAACACAAAGCCCTAATAGAGGATAGAAACCCTAGCAATGGCCGAATCCATATAAGGTCATGAAAATCCAATTGGTTTGTCCAGAATTGTTCAAAAGCTTCAACTAACATCAAATCAACACACCAATTTCATTAATAATGATCAAATAATGAGAATCGAAAAATAAATTTGCAAGAACAACAAGGCTACGGGTTGCTCATATATGCGTGCTATGGATGCGTATGGGCATTGGTTTTGCATCATGGAAGATCAAGGAACATCTCTATGATCATAGTTTACCTTATAATGCCTTATAACTCAAAATCCGAATCTCACTTTTGGAAGGATTTTTGTGCTTTTGAACTTACCTTGAAGCTGCTGGATTTCGTCCCCCTGTGTTAGGTTTGTGTTAAGCATATATATGTGAACCATTCTAGGTCAAAACATTGATTAGTTATGTGGAAACTTTGATCTAAAAAGATTGAAATTGATCAAGTATTAAAAATCAAATATTTGTGTACTATGACTTGCTATCTTTGGGTCAATCACATTCTTTCTTTCTCTTTAAACTTCAATCACCCATTAAGAATTTCTAGAACCTCAATCTTCACCCAAAAATAGATTTTCATATTTTATATTTATTTAAAATGATTTTTATGAATTAAATCAATAATAAATAAAAATAAAATAATAAAAATGCTGAATTTTGGTCAATTGGGTCGTGCACAATGATATGAGGTGGATTGGATCACAACTTAGCAAGCCCATTTGGAAAGAATTGCTTTTAGACCTCCATTTTCAACATAAACCATCACAAAATTTCCCAACTTTGCAAGGTCATATCTCCCTCAATTTTAAGGGTATGAGGGTGTTCTTGGACTTTTTGGCAATCTTGAAGAGTCCTCTAAACAACCCCATTGGTTTCAGGTCCATATCATTTACCAATCTCAAGTTATGCCCTTTTGAAGGTTTTGACTTTTTGTTGACTTTTGAAATGACCTATAATGTCTTAGATCATATCTTTCAAATGAAGCATTTTTGGGCCTAACTTTCAACATAAAAGTTGTAGGGAATTCAATTTCCTTCAAAATGAGCTTTGGATGGAGACTTGGTGATTAAGTATGTGAAAGTTATGGCTGGTCAAAGTTCAGTTGACTTTTACTGAGGAAACCCTAATTTAGAAACTCCTGATTATTGATGATCTGGAATCTCCTTGATGAATCATGATCAACCCTTGATCAAATGATGAATTTTACTTCATATACTTGATGTTGGCAAAAAATCATGAAGTTTGACTTTGGTTTGACCACAGTTGACCTCAGTTTGACTTTTTAACTGCACTGACTGATTTTGATTTAACTGATCATCTGACTGAGCAAACTTTTGAGAAAAGTCTTGAAACTTGACATGGGGGTTCTTACACACATATAGGATGTTATGAAGCTCACTTGAGGTATTGGAAATCCATTTAGCCTGATTAAAGTCAAAACCCTAGTTTTGGATGCACTGCTTAGGAAGTGCATTGTTTGAGGGAATTGTCAACTCTTCTGACCAATTGTGAACTTTGTGAACCTTGTGAATCTTCATAAAGTGACTTGTAGACTTCATGAACCTCATGAAAGGTATTGAAAGCATTGTGGAACTTGTGAACCTTGTGAACCTTCTTAGCACACAAAGTCTTGTATTGTGAGGGCAAATTTTGGGGTGCAACACCTGCACACCAAAAGCACATTTAAGGGGATTCATTTTCAAACCAAACTTCCTCATCCTTTCAAAGGATTGTCGAAGGTGGTCAATATGGTTTGAGCCTGAGGTAGATTTAATCACAATATCATCTATATAAATTTGCATAAATGTTTCAATGAAATCATGAAAAATAGAATTCATTGCCCTTTGGTAAGTAGCTCCAGCATTTTTTAAACCAAAGGGCATGACTACCCACTCATATGTTCCTATTGCCCCTGGACACCGAAAAGCTGTTTTTGGAACATCTTCTTCAGCAATAAAAATCTGGTTATAGCCAGAATATCCATCAAGCATACTTAAATACTCATGGCCTGCTGCAGAATCTACAAGCATTTCTGCTACTGGCATATGATATTCATCCTTAGGGGTAGCTGAGTTTAGATCTCTAAAATCAATGCACACCCTAAGTTTTCCATTTTTCTTAATCACAGGAACAATATTAGCAATCCATTCGACATACCTTGTTGTACGGATGAACTTGCATTTTAGAAGTCTTTCAACTTCCTCTTTAATTTTCGACAGAATTTCAGGTGCGAAACGTCTGGGAGTCTGCTTTATTGGCTTTTTCCCTTCTAGTATTGGCAACTTCAATTCGACCAAATTTCTGTCTAAACCAGGCATTTCGTCATAATCCCATGCGAAGCAGTCTTTAAACTCATTCAGCAGTTGGATTATTTCGACTCTGAGCTGAGGATCCATCTTGGCACTGATGTAAGTTGGCCTTTTCTCTGCCCCCAGTCCCAGATTGATCTCTTCTAAAGGATCTTGTGCCACCATTTTCATATTGGTTGGGGCTGGATCTTTTTCAAACCCCAAGGGTTCGTCATCATAAATGGCATCAAGCCTTTGATTCTGCCATTCGCCGCTAGAGTTTTCTTCAAAACTCTGCTTTATACATTGTTCCTCAATATTTTCTTGAGGATGTTGTTCTTCGACAACTTGTGTGTTGGCTTTAAAAGCCATATTTCTTACTTCGGCCTCAAGGGACGCTTTGAGTTGTTTTTCGGCTACATAAGCCGTAATCTTTTCTATTGTTGATGCTTTAGTCATTTTCACTGAACTCACTTCCCCACCCAGTTGGGTTGACATGGGAAGTCCCCCAAGTGTAATTTGTCTCCCCAATTATTTCTTTATCCCACTAGAAACCATGCGTAAGGTGGAGGTACATGGAACAGTAGGCGTTGTCGGAGGCTGTTAGGTCGAAACCAGCAGGATTGCAAGGTGCTATGTGGGCCAAGTTCTTGTCGAAGTTACGACTAGTGACATTGTTCACATCATCCATGAAGTAACTTTGGTCTGCTTCTATGTTTTCGACAATCCCATCTGGCCTCCAAATTGCTATCCTTTGATGCATGGATGATGGTACAGCCCCAATTCCATGGATCCACTCTCTTCCCAACAGCAGGTTGTAATTTGCTTTTGATGTTATCACTACAAACATTGTAGGCCTGGTAATGGTTCCTACAGTCAGATTCAATTGGATCACCCCCAATGTTGTCCCTACCTTACCTTCATAGTTGGACAACACCATATTGTGAGGTTTGGTGTCCGAGTCATCTTTTGCAATCCTCTTTATCATATAATGAGGAATTAGATTCACAGCTGCTCCTCCATCTATCAGGATTTTGTTGACACCCACGTTTTCTACTTTTCCTTTTATGAACAGAGGCTTTAAATGAGCCTTCATTGCATCATCTGGCTTTTCGAAGAAAGCATTTTGCTCTTCGACACAGCCATTGTTCATTATGTAGTAACATACAGGCTTAAGCCCTAAGCTATCATCTGCCATATCATCCTCTTCGTCTTCGACTTCCATTATCCTGTCATAGTCTCTGGGCAACACAGAAACCACATTTCAAGTTACGTCGAAGGACGCATCAGACTCTGAACTAAAGTCATCAGTAACTTCTTCGTCTTCTGGCATTTTGTTGTTTATTTTCTGCATTTCTGTCGTGTCGCTAGATTTATTTTTCTGAGGGAGTTCTTCTTTTGCCAGGGATTTCCCTTTGCTTATTGTCTGCACACACTTGCTTGACTCAACTTTATTCTCACCAATCCTTTTTTGTTCTGCAGTTTCTTTTTCAATTCTCTTCTGCCTTTGGAATCTTCTCCATTGGGATCTAGACATAGGATTCTTCCCCTTGTAGTTTTCAGAGACGTACTTTGGCTTGCTTTCTCTCCCTCCTTTTTCACTTCTATTGAGGCACCCCTGTTCACTTCAAAACTTTTCCATCTCTTCTGACCTTGGGCATCCCTTATAGGTTGGACCCATTTGTCATCGTTCAGTTTGTTGGATGGTTTCTAGGTGTTGTAACGTCTTTCTCCCATTTCTTGGTTATGATGTTCCCTTCTTCTTGGGTCGAACCTTTCATTTCTGATTGGTGGGACTGCTCCCCAGTTTCTTTTCTTTTGGGTCTTTTCTGCTGCTTCTAAGTCATCAGCTGCTTTCCTGTCGAACACAGCGGTGCATCTTGGGCAAAGCATAACTTCTGTGTTCTTCCTCTGGCACCTCTGGATGAATTCGACAAGTCTTTCATTTTCTTCTGGGTAAACTAGCTTCTGATGCTTCTCTTGATGTTTCTTTCCCTTGTTGGTGTCTGTTCCTATTTTCTGAGTGACTTCCACCATATGAATCCCTGCATTCTGCTCACTTGTGATCTTCAATTTGTTCATTTTTTCGACTAGTAGCATTTCCTCAGGGATATTCTCCTTTAACTGATTCACATTGCCTTTTGGGTGTAAGCCCTTATAGATGTATTTGCAGCATTGTGCAACACCTTCGGCAGAATCTTCTTCAGTTTTGGTGGTACTTCTGTTTATTGGTTCGACAATGTGGACATTGTCAGCAGTCTCTGTTCTTTTGATCTTGTCATGACTAAGGCCTTCAGTGGCCTCTTTTTAGACAATGAGGGCTTTGTTATCTTCCTCCTCATTATCATTTTTGAAAGAATCTCCCCATCCTGTGGGTTTGATTTTGCTGATGTCCGTTTTTGAGCTTGGTGGTGCTGAATATTTCACCATGAAGTCAAACTTCCCACTGGGTTCTCCTAGAGTGTCCCAGATCACCCCATGCTCAGCATCTCTTTTATAGTTTTTCTTGTCGAAGCTTCTACCCACCTTGACTGTATTTCTTCCGTTGAAACTTTCAGTAGTTTCAATGGCATTCTCTCTGTCGAAGTCTTCAGAAGCTTTGACTTCTTCTTCCTCATTCTGGTCAGTAAGGTCATCAGCCCCCTCCACCACATTTACATGGGTGTCGAAGCCCTCAGCAGCCTCTATCATAGTGAAGTTGGTGTCGAAACCTTCAGTGGCTTCTACTATTTCAAAGCTTTCCTCAAACACGACTTCCACAACTTGCATGGGATTGGAGTCAATTCTCATCTGTTGCTTAGCTTTGTCTCCAAACTTCAACCTTCCATTCTGGATTTCATTCTGGACAAGATCCCTGAAAAGGTAACATTGAGAAGTTTTATGACCCAAAAAATTATGGTATTTGCAAAAACCTCTCTTTTTCTGTTGGTCTACAGGAGGCTCCTTAGTGCCTGCTGGTTTTATTAACTGACCATCTTTAACTAATAAATCAAAAATTTCATCACATTTGGTGATGTCGAATGTGTAGGTTCTTTTAGGAAACCTGTCATTCTTTTCCACTTCGACTGGATTTTTTCCATTCGACGGGGCTAAAACTTTACAGGAATATGGAGGGCCTTGTTTTAGTTCTGCCAGATCAATTTCTTGCTGGTCGAAAATGACTGGTTCGTTTTCGTCATAATCATCTTCCTGAACTATTCCTACATAGGCCACTCTTTCCTTCTTGTTTTTATTTGATCTAAATTTTTCATTTTTTAGCCTTTCTATTTGCCTTACTCTATCTGCTAGTTGTGCCATGTCTCTCAAGTACTGGGTATCTAGTTTTTTCCTTATGGAATAATCTAGACCCCCTGCAGCCATTTCGACTAATTCTTGTTCCGACACTTGTGTAAAGCATCTGGCCTTTAACAATCTAAACCTATTCAAATAATCATCTATAGGTTCAGAGAATTTTCTTTTGACACTTGCTAATTCTTTCAAACTTATCTTAGTTTGTCCCATATAGAATTGTTCGTGGAACAATCTTTCTAATTGGGTCCATGTAAATATTGAAGTTGCAGGCAGAGAAGTAAACTAAGTGAAAGCATTTTTCGTCAAAGAACTTGGGAAATATTTCATCCTTAAGTTCTCATTATTAGCAATCTCTCCCGCCTCTATCAAATAACACGCTATGTGTTCTATTGTGGACTCACTAGTGTCCCCTGAGAATTTGGTGAATTTGGGGACTTTCCACCTTGGTGGTAATTCTTGTTGCAAAACATATTCAGACAAAGGGGAAGTATAACTAGGCCTTTGTAATCCTACGTTTACCCCATTCTGTGCCATTATTCTCTCAACCATGGTTGCAATATTATTTTCGACAGGCAGATTGTTGTGACGCATTCTCTGCTGTAATATCTCATCAGCATTTTGGTCTCTTTGGACTATTATTCTCCTAGGTTCCTGTCGAATGGGTTCTTCTACATGAGGTTGTTCATCTATTACCTCTAGGCCTCTAAGATTTTCTTGAGGGTTTCCTAATGGCCTTTGGTTTATAGTGAGTTCTTCTTCGACAGGCCTATTGGCAGGATTTTGATTTAACTGTAATCTCTATTGTGCTTGAGGGACTCCAAAAAAGTTAGCAATGCGTGCCATTTGTTCTGCCAATATCTGGTTCGTTTGGGTAGTATTTTGTACTAAAGGATTGAACACTTCCCCCATTTGTTGTGTCAATGCCTGCACCATATCATGGTTGCTTTCATCCATCTATTGAGGAATTACTTGCGCAGAATGGGTCGTCATAGTTGGCATATGGAAACCTGGTGGAACTTGATTTAATCTACTTCCATTTCCACCATATCCTGATCCATGCAATGGTGAAGACATTTGAACCATAGCATCAGAAAATAATGGTGACGAATTATGTAGGCTTGCCATCATTGGATTTGGCATTCCATATGGCTGTTCTCTCCCAGACATGGGTAGAGAATAATTTATAAATGGCCTAAAGGTGTTCCCTCTAGGAGGAGGGGTTCCCATGGGCCTTGAGTGTCCCATGGTGGACGAACTAGGCGCATTTTGGGAGCCTGACACGGTTGGTATCGAATCCACTGATGGAGGCCTAATCTGTTCTAAAACAGGGCCAGAGACTGCTACTCCTTCTGACGAAGGGATAGGATTGGAAACTGGGATGGTTTCGTTAGGATTGTTTGAAGTATTTGGCAAGTTTGCCATCTTTCTTCCTCTTGTTCTTTTTGGTCTTTCTACGTCGGTTACGGCTAGTTTACCGCTTCTAAGAATCATACAACGCAGCAAGGAACAATTTGTCTAAGAGGATTCTCTATTAATTCCTATTAATTGCACTTGTCCCACCGGGTGTGCCAATTTGTTCGCTGTGATTTCTGACGAACAACCTCTGGTTAACCAATCTCTCAGAAAACTGGGTTACTTGCAGGACGAACCAAACAAGTCCTAGGACACATGTGCAATTGTTTGTCGAATTTCTCTTAGTGTCGTTAATGATTTGTGGTTTGTTTTGTTAATAGTATCAAAATGTTAAATACTTTGAATTTGAAAGTAAAATAAAGTTGAAGTTAAAACAAAAGTAAGAAAAATGGCAAAAGATGTAAAACTTTGCAGGAAAGTAAATAAAACTGAAGATAAAATAACTTGATGAAACAAACTTAATGATTTAAATAACTTGAAAGCAAAATGGTGTTCAACACATACATTGTTCCAAATATCAGACTCATTTTCTCTCACACTGGGTACTTAGAGTATTTACAGGATTTTCTATAAGTTTTCACACACACATTCTAAACACAAACTATCCTATTTATACATAAACAAAATAACTGCCTAGAACGGGAAAATTCTAACTAAATGACAAGTGTCAGCCTGCATGCAATTTCCTTCTCTGAAACTTCCATGTGTCCAACTGCCAAAGGCTGCAACTTTTGAATTTTGAACTCTTCTTTTGATGACGAAACATTACATCTCTTTGTGTGTCGAAATGTCGAAGAAGAAGAAACTCTTCAAACTTTACGAACCAACGCTTCTGTCAAACACCTTCCTTCCGTCGAAGTGTCGAAAGACACATTCATCTTGTCAAATATCCAACTATAAACAGGTTTCCAAACTTGGCTTGCCAGAATATTATTTGTCCTCCTGTCGAAGCACTTGAGCTTTTAACCTTGTCAACATCTCCTGAGCATCTTCACTTCTTCTTCTTATCTACTGATCATCTTCTCAGCAACAGAAATGACTTCAAGTCCCAAATTTCAAAGTGTCGAAATTATGAGCTTACACCAGCTAATGTATCAGAATTTTGTAAGAACAGATTGATAGCAGTTCAGAAACAATGTTAGTGGAAATTGATTTGTTTGTGTTCAATGTATGGTGTTCCAGTTATCAATCATAACATAAGATCGTCCTTCTTTGGATCTAGTTTATTACCGTGTCTTTTCGATCTTTTCGCTATCAGTTTTTCCAACTTGCAAAAACATTTATGAATTGTAGTTTTTGTATGTTTTCGATTAGTAGTTCCTTAAGTGTATTACCTGAAGGTTCATAACAGCTGCTACAATTGGTGTCACACTGGTGTTCTTGTCTGGACTCATCCTTGTTGGAACTGTCATAGGATTAATCATTGCAACACCTCTTCTTGTTATCTTCAGTCTTATCCTAGTTCCAACTGCAATAACACTTACTCTCATTGCTGGTGGTTTTATGTTCTCTGGTGGTTGTGGTGTGTTCACTCATTGTCACCTCTTCTGTTTTGTTTCTTGTTAATGTGTTGTGTTTCTGTGTTGTTCAATCTGGTTTGTAAGTTAAATATTTCACCTTATTTGTGTAAGCATTATGTTAGTTAATAATAAATTTCTCTCTATTTTGTAGTCTACAATGTTTTCTCTTGTTTTAAGATGGGTTAATGTTTCCTTGCTTAATTGTAATGTTATTTTTTGTGTCCCTTTTTCTTAGTTACTTGACATTACAAAAAAATGTATACAAGTGTACAATTCTCTTTGCATCCTCATAAACAACAAAATTAAGGATTCAAGTAACAAATCCTGAGATTCTTTTTGCATCCTCATAAACAACAAAAGTGAGGAAACAAGATAACAAATCTTGAGATTCTTTTTGCATCATCATAAACAACAAAAGTGAGGATTCTAGTTAATCCAACAAATCCTGAGATTCTATTTGCATCATCATAAAACAACAAATGCCACATAAATTCAAAGCAAAACTTTAGCTGAATGACACATGAATTTTTGAGGCCATAGTATTTTGTGTTATCCATTCGTAGTCCTGAGATTTTAGTAGAATTTCTAGCCTTTAATTTGAAGTATAATATGATGCTTATTAAATCAGATTCCAAGAGAAACTGATAATTATTATTAAGAAAAATAGTGTGATTATTGATGAAGTCATACAATACTGCAAAGTGTGATAAAGCGGAATTTTTACAAGGTGTAAAAGCAAGCATCAAGGGTGAAGTGGCTTATCGTTTTCTTGCTTATATAAGGTTTCATAAGTCTAAACCCTTGGCTTTGTTTCTAGCAATTCCAACTGTTGAATGAATTCATCTGTCATCTTGACGAAATCATTCATCTGAGTTTTTTTTTCCATTCCTTCCAAAAGGTTTATGAATAATATATTGTTAGTTTTCATAAATTCTCCAAGGGAATTAGTTAGGGTTAGGGAGATACCTCAAAATCTCACTCGGAATACAAATCAGGATCATTTGGATTGGCCCAAACATAAGCATAAGCTCGCAAATTTTCAGAATTGTCCTGCAGAAATAATTAGTTATTATAGATATTGCTGTAACGACACAAAATATCAAAGATCGCGATGAATGATTAATGAGTTGAATGAATGTTAGTTACCGTAAAGAGAACTTCAACCTCTGTTCTGTTGTATTCAACATCTTCAAATTCATCTAAAAGATGGAGTCTGTTGTATGCATGTTTAAGAATGTTATATTCTCATGGGATCACTGTTTTAATCAAGGTATTATTATAAATTGAAGAAATCTAAGTGTTAAGTAGAAGAATCATAAGCTATGTAATAAGAATGTTACTAACATGAGTCTGTTGGTCAGGCATATAGATTTTTATTCTGATTTTGTGTGTTTAGGGCGTATCGGAATTAAAGTAAATGATTGGAATTTTTGTTGATTAGTATTTTGGATGTGTTGATTAGTATTCTGATTCTTAATATTTTCTCTTTTTCAGAGACCTCAGTTTTACCAAATTAAGATGAGAAATTCCGAACACCTTGGGTGGCTTGGAGAGCATAAATATACTGTAAGTAATATCCAGCAATATCCTCTGTTTCTGTATCTGGCCCGACTACGATCTGGAAATTCTGAATAGTAAATAATGTTGTTAACTTTGTCTTCCTCATCTAATCTCCCCCCCAAATGGGAATATATCCCATCTTGGTTTTGATTCTACTCCTTTCCACTTATGCGACACTTTGATCCAAGCCATAGAAATGCAGTTAGAAAGAACGCATCCTCCTAATAACTGTATAATTTAAGTAAATCTAAAATTCTTAAAACATCAATATGAATGAACATGCTCTATTAGTCCTTAGTATGGCTTTAGACACTAAACAGTACAAATTACCAACTTACTACTTGGCTTAAGTATTTGTTTATCTTCTTAAGTACCCTAAGTATTTATTATTTAACCACGACAATTACAAGGTAACCTCAAATGGAAGTAACATTAAAAAGTATAAAGTATTACACGTGGAAGAAAGCCAAAGTTTAAGAGTGATGTTGTAGATGTTAAGAATTGGCAGAATTTTTGACAAACAATAAGTGTTGAACTTAGTTCAGGATGTCACACCAGATGTTGTGACATTGACAAACAGAGTAAAAGTTAATGAACTTAAGTCAAGACATCAGGATGTCACACCAGATGTTGTGACATCGTAAACCTGCTACCAGACTTAAAAGATGCATAACAGAAGTAAGTAAATTCAGGAGAATTTATCTGGAATTAATTGTGAATAAATAAGCACTCCAAGGCGCATCTTTAGGGAGCTTAGTTATCTGATTTCAGTGTAACAGAATAACTAACTCACCTTGAATCAAGGAGGTAACAAACTATCTAATACTAATTCAAGGTGATGACAGTGGGATTTATCAGGTCTGGATAATTTGCAAAAAGCCCACAAACCAAGCATCTATTTAAGGAACTGAAACTCTCAGAAAAGAGAACGAAATTTAGAAGACTGTAAAGGGTGTTTGTGTTTAGTAGCAGGTTTTAATTGTTTGTCACTTTATGAGCTTTTAAGCAAAAAGTGTATTGTGCCTTGATTGAAACTTTTAAGTAAGATCAAGCTGTTGTATTTGAAGTGTGACTTCAATTTTATTAATCATTGTAAAAGATCACTGTGTGATTGAGGGGGAGTGAGTAGGTACTCATATCTAAGTTGTGTCTTAGGTAGAAATTTCCTTGGGTATATATTAAGTGAAGGATTAAACTGGTTGGTTTAATTCCAGAATTAATATTACTTATATTGGATTTCCTTCCCGGCTTGGTAGCCCCCAGATGTAAGTGTGGAGATACACTGAACTAGGTTAACAATTTCCTGTGTTATTTAATTTACCAGCACTTTAAGTTTTGTTTAAGTATTCAAGTGTTTAAACATCTGATTCGACATCACGTACCTGATCCCAGAATTTCAATTGGCATCAGAGCAGGCACCCTGCCTGTTTAACTGGGTGAGATCTAGGGACTGCAAATTTTGGGAACATGGACAGAGATGTAGGATCTGTGAATCGACCACCTATATTGGATGGATCCAACTATGACTACTGGAAGCCAAGAATGGTAGCATTCTTAAAATCTCTTGATAGCAGGGCTTGGAAAGCAGTCAACAAAGGATGGGAGCACCCTGTCCAAGACAATAAGGATGGGGCAAAAGTGTTGAAGCCTGAAGAAGAGTGGAGCAAGGAGGAAGAAGATTCAACACTTCGAAATTCCAAAGCCTTAAATGCCTTATTTAATGGCATTGACAGGAACATATTTAGACTTGTGCATCACCGTGAGCTGGCCAAGGATGTTTGGGACACTCTCAAAACCACTCATGAAGGAACATCAAAGGTGAAGATGTCAAGACTTCAACTTCTCACCACCAAGTTTGAAAACTTGAGGATGAAGGAAGATGAGACCATTCATGAGTTTTACATGAACATCCTGGAAATTCCTAATACTTCTGGTGCCTTGGGAGAGAAGATGAGTGATGAAAAGTTGGTAAGGAAGATTCTCAGATCACTGCCAAAAAGATTTGACATGAAGGTTACTGCAATAGAAGAAGCTCAGGACATCTGCACAATGAAGGTTGAAGAGCTCATTGGTTCCCTTCAAACCTTTGAGATGGGAATGAATGATACAATTGTGAAGAAAAACAAAAGCATAACCCTGGTCTCAAATACTGATAAAGAAGAAGAAAGTCATGAAGCAGACTCTGAGGACAACTTATCAGAAACAATTGCTATGCTTGGAAGACAATTCAACAAAATTCTCAAAAGAATGGAAAACAGGCCCATACCAAGTGGAAGAAACTCAACCTCTGAGAATAAAAGACCTTATGACTATAATAGAAGGTTAAACTATGATGAGAAGACTAACCAAGGAAAAGGGATCCAATGTCATGGATGTGAAGGGTATGGACACATCAGAAGTGAATGCCCAACCTACCTAAAGAAGCAAAAGAAAGGTCTCTCTGTGTCCTGGTCAGATGAAGACTCAGGTTTTGAGTCAGAAGAAGAATTTGCAAAGCACATCACTGCTCTAGCTGGAGTATGTGAAACTGAAGGAGGATCCAGTGATGAGGAGCTGACATTTGAAGAGCATGAAGCATCTTACAGGATGCTGTGTAAAAGGAGCACTGAAGTATGCATGGAGAATATACAGCAGAAGAAGCAGATTGAGGAATTAAAGGCTGAAAAGGCAAGTAATTTAGAGATCATTGACACTTTGAAAAGTGAAGTCAGCCTACTCAACTCCAAAATGGAGCAGATGTCCAAATCTGTCAGAATGCTGAATAGTAGCTCAAACACACTGGATGTCATTCTAAACAACAACAAGCACTCAAGGGATAGGACTGGGCTGGGATTTAATAAAGCTCAAAACTTTGAGGCTAGCACCAGCCAAACAACTCCAAATCCCATGAAGTCAAACAAGATGTCCAAGCAGATGTCTCAACATCATGACAAGAACACGATGAAAAAGAAATATCAAAGATGGAGATGCCATCATTGTGGAAGGTTTGGTCACATCAAGCATTTTTGCTACAAGCTGCATGGATATCCAAATCAGAGGTCTCAGCAACCCCCTAAGCAGAAGACAGAGGTCACCAAGAAAGTTTGGATACCTAAAGCTAGTCTTCATGCTGATCAAAGCTACAAATACATGCCCAAGAACAAGTTCAACAGACAACCTTGGAACCCTAAAGATGGAAAATACACAGGGCATATGCATCAAAGGAAACCTCACAACAGGAACAAATGGTCCAAGAAGGTTGTTGCCTCTATAGCTCATACATCTCTCAGAGTATCTGCTAAGGAAGACTGGTATTTTGACAGTGGCTGCTCAAGGCACATGACTGGACTGAAGAATCTGCTGGTAGACTTAAAGTCACACTCATCAAGATATGTAACCTTTGGAGATGGAGCAAAGGGGGAAATCAATGGAGTTGGGACCCTGGACTGCTCAGGTGTACCAAGTCTAGATAATGTGCTGTTGGTAAAAGGATTAACTGCTAACTTAATCAGCATAAGTCAGTTATGTGACCAAGGTTACAGTGTCAACTTCACCAAAACTGAGTGCATAGTGTCTGATAAAGAACAGAAAGTTGTCATGAGGGGAGCCAGATCAAAAGACAACTGCTATATGTGGGAACCCCAAGATTCTAGCCTCACATCTACTTGTTCCTTAGCCAAAGAAGAAGAAGTGAAACTGTGGCATCAAAGACTGGGTCATCTCCATCTCAGAGGAATAAAGAAGATCATATCCATGGAGGTTGTAAGAGGGATCCCAAGACTCAAGATTAATGAAAGTAAAGTGTGTGGTGAATGTCAAATAGGCAAGCAAACCAAGATGTCACACCCAAAGCTCCAACATCTGACAACTTCCAAAGTCTTGGAATTATTGCATATGGACCTTATGGGACCAATGCAGGTTGAGAGTCTTGGTGGAAAAAGATATGCCTATGTGGTTGTTGATGACTTTTCAATATATACATGG
Organism: Lathyrus aphaca; assembly: GCA_963966055.1. NCBI lineage: Eukaryota > Viridiplantae > Streptophyta > Magnoliopsida > Fabales > Fabaceae > Lathyrus > Lathyrus aphaca. The sequence goes on from OZ014523.1 coordinate 173,732,535, forward strand.
ATAAGCTTCATCAAAGAGAAGTCTGATGTGTTTGATGTATTCAAAGATCTGTGCCATAGAATCCAAAGAGAAAAAGCAAGCTGTGTGGTCAGAATAAGAAGTGATCATGGAAAGGAGTTTGAGAATAAAAAATTCTCAGACTTCTATTCTTCAGAAGGGATCAATCATGAGTATTCTTCTCCTATCACCCCTCAACAGAATGGGATTGTTGAGAGGAAAAACATAACTATTCAGGAGTCAGCAAGAGCCATGATTCATGCCAAGAAGTTACCCCTGTACTTTTGGGCTGAAGCTATGAACACAGCATGTTATATCCACAATAGAGTCACACTAAGAAAGGGAACTTTGTCCACCATCTATGAAGTCTGGAAGGGCAGAAAACCTACAGTCAAGTACTTTCATGTGTTTGGAAGTAAGTGTTACATTCTGGCTGATAGGGATCAAAGAAGGAAGATGGACCCTAAGAGTGATGAAGGGATATTTCTTGGATACTCCATAAATAACAGAGCTTACAGAGTATTTAACTCCAGAACCAAGGTTATAATGGAGTCAATAAATGTGATTATTGATGATGCCTATACAGATGTTGCTGATGATGTTGGAACATCTGCTGATAATCAAACTGAAGTTAAAACAGAAAGTGATAATCTTGATTTCACTTTAGCTGAGGCAAGGTCAGAGCAATCCAACAAACCTCCCTCCATCAGAATCCAGAAAGATCATCCTAAAGATCTGATAATTGGTGATCCCAACAGTGGTGTCATCACTAGATCAAGAGAGATGATTTCAGGCTCCTGCTTTGTTTCAAAGATAGAACCTAAAAACATCAAGGAAGCTCTGAATGATGAGTACTGGATCTCTGCTAAGCAAGAAGAATTAGGCCAGTTTACAAGGAATGAAGTATGGGATCTTGTTCCTAGGCCTGATGACATTAATGTGATTGGCACTAAGTGGGTGTACAAGAACAAGTCAAATGAGCAGGGAGTAGTTACAAAAAACAAGGCTATACTTGTAGCTCAAGGATACACATAAATTGAGGGAGTAGACTTTGATGAAACCTTTGCACCAGTAGCAAGGCTTGAATCAATCAGACTACTCCTAGGAATTGCTTGCATCCTAAAGTTCAAGCTATTTCAGATGGATGTTAAAAGTGCCTTTCTAAATGGGTATCTTAATGAGGAAGTATATGTGGAGCAACCAAAGGGATTTGTTGATCCAAGCTGTCCAAATCATGTTTATAAGTTAAGGAAGGCTCTGTATGGTCTAAAGCAAGCCCTAAGAGCATGGTATGAAAGACTGACCACTTTTCTCATTAAACATGGGTACAGGAAAGGTGGAATAGACAAAACCTTGTTTGTGAAGGATGAAGAGGGAAAGGTCATGATTGCTCAGATATATGTGGATGACATAGTGTTTGGTGGGATGTCAGACAGGATGGTTAAACATTTTGTTACTCAAATGGAATCTGAGTTTGAGATGAGCCTAATAGGAGAACTAACCTACTTCCTTGGACTGCAAATCAAGCAGATGGAGGACTCCATGTTCATATCCCAAAGCAAGTATGCAAAGAACACTGTCAAGAATTTTGGGATGGACAATGCAAGTCACAAGAGAACACCTGCCCCCACTCATTTAAAGCTGACAAAGGATGACAAGGGTGAGAATGTGGACTAAAGCTTATACAGAAGCATGATTGGAAGCCTACTATATCTGACAGCTAGCAGACCAGATATAGCCTTTGCAGTAGGTGTGTGTGCAAGGTATCAAGCTGAGCCAAAAGTAAGCCATCTAAACCAGGTTAAGAGGATTTTGAAATATGTCAATGGTACTTGTGACTATGGCATAATGTATTCTCATGGTTGTGAACCAATCCTCACTGGATTTTGTGATGCTGACTGGGCTGGAAGTGCTGATGATAGAAAGAGTACATCAGGAGGATGCTTATTTCTAGGAAACAATTTGATTTCTTGGTTCAGTAAGAAACAAAATTGTGTATCATTATCCACTGCTGAAGCTGAATATATTGCAGCTGGTAGCAGTTGTTCACAGTTGGTATGGATGAAACAAATGCTCACAGAATACAATGTCCCACAAGATGTCATGACATTGTATTGTGACAATTTAAGTGCAATTAACATCTCCAAAAATCCTTTCCAACACAGCAGAACTAAGCACATAGACATCAGACATCATTTCATTAGAGATATTGTGGAAGAGAAGGTGATCACATTAGAACATGTAGCCACAGATCTGCAATTGGCTGACATATTTACTAAGACTTTGGATGCTACCCAATTTGAAAACCTAAGGGGTAAATTGGGAATCTGCTTATGTGAAATATAGCAGTTATGGAGAAGTGCCAGCATGTCTCATGACATCATGTGGCATGATCACCAGATGGTAGCAACAATATGGCCAATAATTGTTAGTATTCCAATTCTAAAAATTCCACTAGTAACAGATTCTATAAATGTGAAAAAGTGCTCTCAGCTTCTCACATTCCCTCTAGCTCCACAAAACGTTTTGCATGCTACAGCTGAATATCTAAGCTCATCAACATCTATCAAACCTAAATCCTCTTCCACTACATTCGAAAAATGTCTCAACATCAAAACCCTAACTTCATTGATGAGGGTCTCAATCAAGAAGATGTAGTGCACGCAATCCCAATCTCTGTAGTACCAATGGATGCTACTCCTATAGATGAAATTAGAGGAAGCGTTCCTATTGCTCAAAAACCTAGAACTCCAAATGCAAGAAGAGCTAAGGAGCCTGTTTTCAGCAAAAGCAAGGGAACTCCTTCATCTACAAGCACCCCCAAAGCTTCTGATTATGTTGATGCATCCATCAAACAACTGGTAAACAGGATCCTCTCTGAACAAAGAGTTGTGCCTGGGGTATCTGTTCCCCTGAACAGTATGCCTGCTCCACAAGAAGAACCAAGAAACCAGGCTGAAGAGGACATTCCTGCTCAACAGGATGTCCCAAGAAATGTTGAAGCATCTGAGGGCCAGAACAAAGCCTCAGCTGATAATGATCAAGCTTCTGATAATCAAGCTCCTATTGATCAAGCTACTGAACAAGAGGCTTCCCAACCTCCACCTATTGAAAACCTAGATGATGACTCTGACACAGAGATCATTTCATCTGTTAACCCTAGCATAGCCAAGAGGCTTAGGGCTAGGAAGGAGAAGAAGCCTGCTGCACATGCAACTCCTGAAAAGAAACAATCAACTCCAAAGAAGGACAAGGTCAAAGTTGCCTTTGGACCTACTAAGCAATGGATCAAGGTAAGCACCCAGAAGAGGAAAGCTACAACTCCACCTGACTCAGATGTTGAGGAGGATGTCCCAACATCATAACCAAGGAAGAAACCAGCACCTCCCAGGTCTGCCTCTGCTGTTCCTGAAGCACCTCTAGACAATGTATCCTTCCATCATGTATCTAGTGTGAGCAAATGGAAGTATGTCTACCAAAGAAGGGTGGCTCTGGAAAGAGAGCTGGACAGCAATGCTTTGGAGTGCACTGAGGTAATAGACTTAATATCCAATGCTGGCTTATTCAAGACTGTTTCCAATTTTTCTCCCTGTTATGAACTGCTGGTCAAAGAGTTCATAGTTAATCTACAAGAGGGGTGTGCTGATGGAAAATCAGAAGATTTCAGGAAGGTATATGTAAGGGGGAGATGTGTTGATTTTTCTCCTAGGGTTATAAATCAGTACCTGGGGAGAGAATCTGATGGGCCAAATGAGCTGGGCAAAACTGACTACCAAGTCTGCAAAATCATCACTGCCAACCAGGTCAAGTCTTGGCCAGTCAAAGGCAAACTATCTGTCAGCTTGCTAACAAGGAAGTATGCTATGCTACACAGGATTGGAACTGTCAACTGGGTCCCCACAAACCACACCTCTTCAATAGCTACTGGACTGGGAAGATTCATCTGTGTTGTAGGCACCCAAACAAAGTTGGACTATGGGGCTTACATCTTTGATCAAACCCTAAAGCATGTAGGAACATCAGCAACCAAGCTTCCAATAGCTTTTCCCTCTCTGCTTTGTGGAATAATTCTCAACCAATATCCAGACATCCTTACTGATAAGGATTCTGTCTGCAAGAGGGAAAGTCCACTGTCCTTCCACTACAAACTGTTCCTGAGCCATCATGCTGCAGATGTTGAAGCTCCCAGTGGGACATCTGCTTGACTATCAAATGTCAAGACTTCTATATCCAAAGCAGCCCTGATTGCAGAGCTCAAGACAACTTGCAAAGAGCTGGATGCAAGGAAGAAAAAGCTTGAGGAAATAATTCAAAGGCTGGAGCTGGAAGAGGTTGCTCAAAATGTTGATGGATCTGATGCTGAGTCTGAGGATGAAGAAGATACTGAGTATGATGAGTCAGAGTGAAGCTGGGTGTGATGGAAACTGAATTGTCTGTTCTGCATTGTAACTTTGTTTTGTAATTTTGAATGTTTTTCTCTCTGCTTATGTAATGTTTGGCCCCAATTTCTGTCTAACAAGGGGGAGAAGTGTACTGAATGCCTGCTGCTGTTAATGAACAATGCTGAAGTTAATTTCTGTCTTCTGAACTAAGTTTTTTTGTTGAATGCTCATTGGTATATCAAAGTCTGTTGAATAAGTCACAGCAGTATACATACAGGTTTGAGGGGGAGCAAATTATTAGCTCTCACATGGTTCAACAGAAAAGAACTTTGTTGCTCTCCGATAAAACTCTGCTGCACTCTGATAAAACCAGAAGATTGTGTTAGCCAAAAATTAGCCAAAGGGGGAGTTTGTAGATGTTAAGAATTGGCAAATTTTTTGACAAACAAGAAGTGTTAAACTTAGTTCAGGATGTCACACCAGATGTTGTGACATTGACAAACAGAGTAAAAGTTAATGAACTTAAGTAAAGACATCAGGATGTCACACCAGATGTTGTGACATCGTAAACCTGCTACCAGACTTAAAAGATGCATAACAGAAGTAAGTAAATTCAGGAGAATTTATCTGGAATTAATTGTGAATAGATAAGCACTCCAAGGCGCATCTTTAGGGAGCTTAGTTATCTGATTTAAGTGTAACAGAATAACTAACTCACCTTGAATCAAGGAGGTAACAAACTATCTAACCCTAATTCAAGGTGATGACAGTGGGATTTATCAGGTCTGGATAATTTGCAAAAAGCCCACAAACCAAGCATCTATTTAAGGAACTGAAACTCTCAGAAAAGAGAACGAAATTTAGAAGACTGTAAAGGGTGATTGTGTTTAATAGCAGGTTTTAATTGTTTGTCACTTTATGAGCTTTTAAGCAAAAAGTGTATTGTGCATTGATTGGAACTTTTAAGTAAGATCAAGCTGTTGTATTTGAAGTGTGACTTCAATTTTATTAATCATTGTAAAAGATCACTGTGTGATTGAGTGGGAGTGAGTAGGTACTCATATCTAAGTTGTGTCTTAGGTAGAAATTGCCTTGGGTAGATATTAAGTGAAGGATTAAACTGGTTGGTTTAATTCCAGAATTAATATTACTTATATTGGATTTCCTTCCTGGCTTGGTAGCCCCCAGATGTAAGTGTGGAGATACACTGAACTGGGTTAACAATTTCCTGTGTTATTTAATTTACCAGCACTTTAAGTTTTGTTTAAGTATTCAAGTGTTTAAACATCTGATTCGACATCATGTACCTGATCCCAGAATTTCAGATGTCAATAGTTGACTAATGAAATCTAGGGATATATTTTTTAAAGCATAACTACAGAAAGCTCTTCATGTAGAAGGTAGGCAGCAGATTAAAATGCACGCAAAAGCACTCCAGTCATATGCTATTTAAACTGATTACTTCATATGTGCCGTTTATAACTCCTTGTTTATGTTCTCTAGTATTTCTTTCTCATATGTTATTTGTTGTTTCTTCAAAAATCTTATAAAAAACTGGTTTGAGAGAAACCGGTTGAAAATTGGTTTTTAAAAAAAATACTGGTTTTTGGTGAAACATTTGCTTGGAACTGATTTTAGATGATTGTTGCAGTTTAAACATAAGGTTTATTATGTTAAATGAATGATTAGTAAATGTTATGTGTAATCTTATTTTATATCTGTGGTCTTATTATTATTTTTCAGCTCTTCGATCGATTCAAGGCCGCGTTTCTCTGAAACGACTTCGATTCCAAGGAAGAAAGTGGGCTCGGTATCATCAACCTTGAAGTATTCAACAAAGATTTACTTTTGAAATGGATATGGAGGATTGTTAAAGATAGGGATGCTATTTGGAGAGGTGTATTAAACCACATATATATCAAGCCAGAAGTGAAGATGTGCATCGATGATAATAATGTGATTAATCAAAATGATTCTATATGGTGGAGAGACCTTTTGTTGGTGGAGTCATTCGAGAATGGTATTGATAACTGTTTTCTGAAAATGTTGTTTGCAGGGTGAGGGTTGGAAGGAGTACTTCCTTTTGGATCTGTAGGTAGGCAGGAGATCAGACTTGAGGGAGGCTTTTCATGATTCCTTCGATTCAACTGTTGACCGGTTATGTAGCGTGGCAGATGCAGGGCAGTGGGATAATGACTATTGGTGTTAGTTTCTGTATGGTACAGGGCTGACAAATATCGTTGAAGGCTCGCAGTTATAGGAATTCTTGTAGGAGTGGTATGAGGATAACACCTTGGTGTAGGATGCAGCCGATGTCAATCGGTGGACGCCGGAGAAAAATAAAGTTATTTTGTTTATTCTGCTTGCATTAAACTTGTTTCAAGACAGTCTACTAATTCTAATCTCGCTTGGGGTGCGTAGTGCACTTAGCGTTTTATGGATAATTCAGGTTCCCTCGAATGTTTTGTTGTTTGGATGGCATTGGATTCTTAACAGATTGCCTACTAGAGACCAGCTAGTGAAGAGGAAAATTCTTCTTGATGACAGAGATAAGTGTTGTGTTTTGTGTTTCAAAGCTGATGAATCAAAACAACACGTCTTCGGCAACTGTGATTTTAGCATGAGAATATAGACAATAATTGTGTCTTGGTTAGGACCTGGTTTTGTGTTGTCTAGGGAGGACTTATCTATGTTACCATTCAAGCCTAAATCTATAAAGGAGGAGAAGGATCAGAAAGTGGTTAGCATTATTTGAATGGCAGTAATTTGGATGATTTGGTCGGAACCCAACGGTGTTTTGTTTAAAGATAGCATTCCAAAGATTGAGGAGTGTTGGACGAAAATAAGGTTTTTGCCGTGAGAATGATGATGTATTGTGAATATCTTCCTTTCTTCTTTTAGTTTTTCAGATTGGATTATATCTTATTTATTTTGTTCTATTTCGAATGATTGAGTAGTATCCCCTAAAGATTTCAAGTACCCTTATACTCGTCGTTTTTAATTCAATCTTTGCCTATTAAAAAAAAGATTTATCTATATTTTCTTCAACATTTATTTTCTTAAAACTATGTCTCTATGTGATGCAATCAATTGATTAGTGAAATGTGAAGTAGATTATCATACTAAGTGAAATCCCTATTTATAATGTATTTCACCTCCGGTACCCTCATGATTTTTACTATAGTACAATAGTTAACGTATGATCATATTTATGATATTGCTTTGTCGTTAATATATTGTTATGGTGATATGTGCTTAATTTTAACATGTTTTATATTTTTTTCATTCGTGGTTATTATATTTAATCTTTTTAACCATTGATTGACTCACTCATGAAATACTAGATGCTCTATGTCCTTACCAAATAAAAGTCTCACAAAGAAAAAGTCTTCATTCACCAATCACTAAAACAGACCACTATCCCACTCTCTCATCATCATGTCATAACCAACCATACAAAAACTAAAACTAAACTTCACACTTGAAGAGGCAAAAAATCCAAAGAAAAAAATGTTGAGTAATCTTCAACTACACTCCACTCAAAGAATCATCATATTAGCTTTGAGACTCTCATTTCTTCTAATTTTCTCTTCTACATTTCCTACTTCTCATAGCTACCCTTCAAGAACTCACATCACAATCTATGCAAGCTGCTCACAAGAAAAATACCAACCAAACACACCCTTCGAATCCAACCTCAACAGCTTTCTATCTTCAGTTGCAACTTCATCATCAGAAGTTACTTACGATTCTTTCACAATCGGAAACGATACCTCAACAGGAGGAGGAGCTGTTTATGGTTTATACCAATGTAGAGGTGATTTGCATCCACTTGATTGCTCCAAGTGTGTTGGAAGATGTGTTAATCAAATAGGTTTAGTGTGTCCTTATTCACTTGGTGCTTCTTTGCAATTTGAAGGTTGTTATGTAAGATATGAATATACTGGTGATTTTCTTGGGAAGTTGGATACAGGTATTAGGTATAAGAAATGTAGTAAAGATGTTAGTAGTGATGTTGAGTTTTTTCGGCGGAGAGACGATGTTCTTGAAGATTTGCAAACGGCAAATGGGTTTAGGGTTAGTAGTTCGGGATTAGTTCAAGGGTTTGCGCAATGTTTGGGGGATTTGAGTGTTTCAGATTGTTCAAGTTGCTTGGTTGATGCAGTTGGAAAGCTGAAGAGCTTGTGTGGATCAGCAGCAGCTGCTGATGTGTTCTTGGGACAGTGTTATGCTCGGTATTGGGCTTCTGGTTACTATGATGAACGAGGTATATTCATTCTCATTCTTCTTTTTTCATACAATTTTCAGAATGTCATATTCAACTCCTTAGCATGGTTCTAAATTGCAAAGAATATAAGCTTAATTTATTCAATCCCTACAAAATTTACTTGTTAGGTGAAGACGTTGTCAATCACTTATAATTGTAAACACATGTGCATTACATTAAATCCTAGACAAACATAGAAGTGGATTCTACGTAGTCCGATAAAGAAAACATAACAAATAACCAAATCAATAGTAGATAGGGTTTAAGGACATTTTAGTTGAACAAATTAAACATAAATCTTTCAAAACCAATCTATAAGATAAGAATTATTCATATATTATAAACACACTTTCTTACTATATACTTCATACGAAGATCTTAGTTGCGGCCAATTGCAATATTGGTATTGTTGTACCACTTATTTTTCTTTGAAGACAACACTTTTATTATTTCAAAACTTTAAATCATTGTATCATGGCAGCACATATACAAACCATGATATATAATCATGAATTCATGATTATAATACAAAATTGTATCTTTCTTTACTTTCTCTTAAAATAATTGTCACTAATTTATGTATTTATTGCTTAACTAATGCGTTAAAATTATTATTATTATTATTATTATTATTATTATTATTATTATTATTATTATTTAATTCCTTTATTTAAGGTAACATACCCTCAATAATCCCTTTATGGTAAAGTAATAAGAAAAATAAAGAAAACATAAGTACCTGTCAGAAATTTCTAAATGCAATGGAGGTAAGAGCCCGGTAAGAGCCAAAGCATTAAGCATATTAGCTTTTACTCTTTATTTGGGAAAATGCACCTTTGTGCCATTTGTTTTTATTCTTTTTCATGAAACCCCTTTTTGTTATTAGCATCACATTCTATATTCTTCACCTTCCACTAGCTTCTTGTTTTAGCATAAAGTAACTAAACTAATGGTATTAAAAAAAGAGAGCATGGAATCTCATTTCTATCTTTTCATCCCCAACAATAAAAAGTTATATTCTTCCTTAATTTCCCACACTTCACATTTTTTATTATCAACTATGAAATATAGAAACAAACATGTTAAACATTAATAATTTAAAAAATGAATAAATTAAAACTTAATTAGTGTTGAATACCAAACATCCACATTAATATCAGCATTATTGTTAAACACCGATGTCTACTTTAATAATTTGAAAAATTAATAAATTAAAATGTAATATATTAGTGTAGATATCGATCTTCAAGACTAATACAGACATGTTAGTACTATATAGATGATCGGTTTACTCAAAAAAATAATTGTAAAATTAAAGTGAACTCAAATATATACACCTTTCTCAGCTTTTGTGGCCATTTATATTACTTTCTTCTCAAAAACTTGGTGTTTTGTGTAGATTCCCACAATGATGATCAAGTTGGCAAATCAGTTGCAATCATTGTGGGGGTGTTTGGGGGTCTAGCAGTTCTAGTTGTCCTTCTCTCAATTTGTAAAAAAGCAGCAGGTATAATCATATATTTTACTATTGCGATTCTTATAATAAAATGTATATCATCGATGAAATTACTGATACGATATGGTGATCATGATCCATATATTTCTTTATTTCACGCAGGTTAATTAAGAAGATATCGATGCTATATGAAAGGGTAATCATCTAGAAAGATCCACAAATGTTTGTTAAATTTTAGTGAAACCCTACTTTACTTTTTGATCAATTTAATGTATTCTTTTTTGACAAAAGAAAGTGGGAGTTATCCTTTAGATTAAAAAAGTAGGGAATATAATATAAATCACCTTAGAAAGGGCTGGCATTTTGTATTGCCTTTGTGATGTCCAACTAAACCCATCATTCATTTTATCATTTTTAATTGCATTTCTATATTATTCTTTTTTGCACTTATTTCTAATTTACATTGCTTTTTGTTTTGTTGCCTTTTTATGTAGTAACAAAACACACAATTTTCTGTTTTTAAATACTGATTTTTCATATGTTATAATCACTTTTTTTTATATAATTTTTTATTATTATAAAAAATAGATTAAAAATAGATTATAATTTTGTTATCAAAAGAAATGAAAAATATAGTTTATTTTTACTATAGTTTATTTTTACTAGTTGCACTCTATTTATTTTCACTACACTATGTAATACTAATAAAATATTTAAATGCATTCCTATTCCTTTAAATACACTATCTAACACTACTCTATTTATTTTTTTCCGGATATATCTCTCGGTCCGGACGATTTTATTTATGTTTTTTTTAGATTTCTGGGAAGTTTGTGGGAAGGATGTTTATGACGCACCAGTGAATTGCTTGGATCGCGTTTTTTCCAACCAGCACTAAATGACATTAATATCTACTTGATTCCTAAAATGCTTACGCTGATTTCTATGAAGGATTTTCGACCTATCTCGCTCTGTAATGTGATGTTCAAAATTGTCTCAAAAGCTCTGGCCAATAGACTGAAGTTGGTGTTGGATAAGTATGTTTCGGAGGAACAATCTGATTATGTGGAGGGAAGGTATATCCTAAACAATGCGATGATTGCTACTGAAATCATTCATACTCTTAAGAGAAGGACCAAAGGGAACAAATCACATTTGGGTCTTAAAATTGATATCAGTAAGGCGTATGATCGGGTGGATTTCGGTTTCTTGAGAGTATGTTGGTTAAGATGGGATTCGCTGATAAATGGATCCACTGGATGATGGTGTGCGCTACTTTGGCCTACTATTTTGTTCTTGTTAATTCAGATTGCGTCCGACCTATTGAACCAGGAAGAGGCTTGAGACAAGGGGACCCACTGTCTCCTTATCTCTTTATCCTTATCTCAGAAGGCTTGTCTACCCTCATCAAGAATTTTGTGGCTAGTGGTGATATTCATGGGCTCCAGATTTGCAGAAGGGCACCAAGTGTGTCCCATCTGCTTTTTGCTAACAACTGTTGTTTTTTTTTGCAGGGCAAATCTTACAGAAGTAAATCATCTTATGAAGTTACTTGATGCCTTGGCAGATGCGGATGGTCAGGTAATTAATATGAATAAACCATAAGTTTTTTGTATCTGTAATTTGAACATACCAACATAGGAGGACCTTGCCAATATTATGGGAGTCTGTCATGTTCTGGGGACAGGTAAATATTTGGGGCGACCCTCTATGATCGGGAGGAGTAAGAGAGCTATGTTTTCTTATATCAAGGACCGTATTTGGGATCGTATCAATTCTTGGAAAGTTCGATATTTATCTAGAGAAGGGAAAGAATTTATGATTAAATCGGTTCTTCAAGCAATTTCGGTGTACATTTGTTCGCTGTCGAATTTGGCAAACAACCTCTGATTTTTCAATCGCACCAAATTGGTTTACTTGCAGGACCAACCACACAAATCCTAGGACACATGTGCAAGTTTTTTATGAAATTCTGAATTCTTAGAGTAAGAAGTCTTTTGATCCTTTATTTGATTGGTTATGTCTTTCATATATGAATGATTTTAATTAGGTTATTTTAAGTAAAAGTTTTAAAGTAAATTTGACAAAATAAATTCAACAAAGTAAATTTGACAAAGTAAAATTGACAAGATAAATTCAACAAAGTAAATTTGACAAAATAAATTCAACAAAGTAAATTTGACAAAGGTAAAGATTTACATAAAGTAAATAACGAAGGATAAATGGCTGGTAAATGTAAAGGAAAGAATTAATAAAGAACTTTGAATTTGATAAAACTTAAATAAATGGTGTTGTTTACACGTACATTTTCCATATAAAACTCTTTTTCTCTCACACGGATACTTTAGAGTATTGTTGTAGGAATTTTGTACAAGTTTTTTCACACACTAAATCTAAGAAACATTATCCTATTTATATACAAATAAAATAACTGCTATCAACGGAAAAATCCTCAGACTAATGACACTTGGCTTTCTGCATGTTCCCCTTTCTTCAAAAGCTTCCACGCGCCCTTCTGCCAAACGAAATAACTGTTTGAATTTGAATTTATCCTTAATGTAGAAGCGATGCGTCCCTTTAGGCTTGTCGAATTGTCAAAACATAATATATCAACCAAATTTGTAGAACAATGCATCATTTCTCCTTGTCGAAACATCGAACACTTCAGGTGTCACCCAATTTCTGTCGAACTGTCGAAAATAACATATCAACTAAAACTGTCGAAATATCTCTTTAAGTATATTTCTTCAGTTCTCTTTCTTTGTTGAATTTCTTCCTCTGTCAAAGAACATAATTTTATCTTTCAAATTATGGTGTCGAAAATACATGTCTATAAATTGCTCCCCAGCAAAGGTCTTTTCGACTATTTTGGAGAAAAGTCATTTGTTGTCGAGAATTACTTCGACACCATATCAACGTTTATTTTCATCATTTCCAAGGTTAGATATTCCAAATCCCCAGTAATCTTCATCATCATACTTTTTCTCAAAAACGTCAACTCAGCCCACGTTCTAGATAACTATTCCATTACCTCCTAAGGCTAGGTGTAGTGGTAAAATCATGAGTGTAAGATATTAGTTAACTTAACTCAAAGTAAACAGAGTCGCCACCGCGCTTTATTTTTATTCCAAGAGGAAAATGAAAAAAGAGCAAATAAATCCTAATGAATCTAAAAGCAAAAAGTTAAAGAAACACAACAAAGAAACATGTAAGGGGATATGTTACACAATGGGAAGGTTTTATGCACCCAAAATGTCTGTGGTACTCCACATGAGCCCTTTGAAAATTTTACTTCTTTTGGTTTGAAAAAAGGTTTGTTAAATGAGAGTGGAGGGATGAGGATCGAATTATTTTTTAATATGTTTGTGTTTGGAGAGGTTTACCACCTCATGCCTACATACCCACAAAGTGAAATGTAAGATCAAAACCCCGTAGTTCGTGGTACAAATAGTGAAAATGGTGGGTTGTAATTAATTTTATTAAGTGAAGAGAATTTGTCATCTTCAAGTGGATGGCTAAACAAACTACCATGAGAATGAAGGCATGGACTCATACATCATTATGGGGAGGACACCAACTCGGATAAAATCAACGAGTATGCCACTAAACCCCCACAAATGACAAGAGACTCAATTACATCAAACTACAATCATGGAGATTAAAAGATTTGCACCCGACTAAAGAATAATGACTCATAATCGACATTCTTTTAAAGAAAATACACAAAAATGCACAAAGACACAAAACAACTTGAATGAGTTTGATTCTTTTTATTTTTGAATTAAGGTCAACATAATTATATTCATTATTTTTAAAAGAAAAGAAAAAGAGTAAAAGTCACTTGACAAAAGCCAAGGTTTTATTAAAGAGGTGATGATCTAAAAAGAAGGAATCCTTGGAAAAAGGGAGAAGATTTTGAAAATTAAAGAAGTGGGGAGATGAAGGGACTATCCTAAAAAAAGAAAAGAAAATAAGAAGATAAGGGAAGAAATATCTAACCAAACTTGATGATACTTCAAATTAGGAGCATAAGAGTTTCATCCTTATAAGCTAGCAAATGGCCAAATAAAGGCAAATTCCAACTTCATGAAGATCAAGGCAAAGGAAGTGTGTCCTAAGAATCTAAGTCCAAATCTTCATTCCAAAGCCAAGGATAGTAACCAATAGTCCACAAATTAAAGTCACAAGTTTTTTAGAAGTTTAATCCTTTATTAATGTTTTTGTGTCCAAATGGACAAAAATGGAAAAAATCAACAACAAAATAAGAGCAAATAATAAACATGATAGGGATGAATAAAGTATAATAAAATAAAAGCAATAAAAGTGAAAGAATTTAAATGTTAGTAGCAAAAGCAATTAAAGTGCAAGAATCTAAAATATTAATAATAATAATAATAATAATAATAATAATAGTATAATAATATTTACATAATAATAATGGCATGGTGAACTTAATCAACCACAACCAAAAGGAGCAACCAAAATCGAAAGGCAACCGGATCCGCTTAGCATCTTACACTATAGCGATTAATCAAGGCAAATCGAACCGAATTCAATGAAATTTGAAAGGCGATTGGGAGATCCAAAGCACCTACGCATCAAACATTCATAAGTCTCGATTCTTAATGCAATATGATTAACCACTTTGGAATTACGTGATCAACAAGAGATCCGGTCCATGAAAGTGTAAGTACCCAATTAGATTTTTATTCCGAAGTCGGGACACATTTAGGTCTATGTTAAGCAATCGCCGAGTAATTTACGAAGTAATTACCCTACAAATAAGGCCGACCACCAACAATTAAGGTTCATAATGTTAGTTCTAATTCTTGCGAGATAAACGATATGTAAATCGCTATCCGAACGCAATACTGCACAAAACTAAAGGTGAATACCAAATTGAGCCGCACTCATGGTATTCTTCCATCCTTAAGTTCAATCACTCATCTTGGTGGATTCAAGCATGAAAATGTATCACTAATCCAAAGTACCATAAATGAATTGAATAATCCACTTAAAGGTAGTTTTGAATTAATGAACATTAACTACTTTAATCTACACCCAAAGTTCATTGAAATTAAGGAGAAATCACTCCCAAAAGTGCTTCCCAAGGTAAAAATAAAAGGAGGAAGAAGAAGAAGAAAGAAGAACCAAAAAGGGCTTTAAAACAAGCCAAGAATTCAATTCTGACATGCGTTAACCGGTTAATGCATATGGTTAACCGATTAACGCCGAGGCAGCAGCAAGAAAATGCAGAAATTCAGCATTGATCCATTTTCAAAACCTTTTCTCAAACATTTGATGATCATGATCTGAATTTGCTCGAATTTTAAAACCAAAATACAGTGAAATCTCTGCAATCAAACAACAAATAAAGATCAAAAGGATCTAGAAACAAAGGTACCAAATATCTACATCTTGAATGTTGATGGTGAATATGGGTTCATGGAGTGAGAGGAATTACCAAAAGCACTTCTTCAAATTGGACCAAATCAAGCTTAGATCTATTGAAATTGATGAACAAAATAAGGAAAGGATGAAGGTTTAGCTCAAGTTAGTCAAGAATTCAATGTGAATTCTTGATAACTTTAAAAGAAAGAAAGTGAGCTTTGGAGAATTTTGGTGTTGGGGGAGTATTTTGTAAGAGGCTTTGTGGCTATCAAAAGCTTGGTGAATGAATGAAATTATGGTTCTATTTTAAGACTTTAGGTATGGGAATTTGGTGGAATGGAGCTTGCTTTGGTAATTAAAATTAGGCTCGGTAATTGCAATTTTGGTGAGAAATGGAAAGAAATGGTGATTAGTGAGGGTTTATGGTAGGAAATGATCAAAGTGATGTAGAGAAATTAGAAACCAATGGATCTAGAATATTCCAAATAAATCAATGATCTAAGGGTGCTGAATTTGAATAAAATATTCAAATTTCGCACTGGTTAACTGCTTAACGTATACGGTTAACCGGTTAACCAAGTCAAAATTTGAATATTTTATTCAAAGGTGATTGCTTGGTTACTTTGGCCCGATTCTTTTTGTACGTCGAAGAAGGCATGGAGATAAACACATGAACCTTGGAAATCCTTTGAATGAATCAATTAACTTGGGAAATCCTTGATCGGATAAATTTTAATTATTTGTGGATCAACTTCGACTTTTGTCTGTGAAATTTTATTCGAGCTGCAGGACTGCTATTTTTGGCATTTTCAATGGTTCCTCTTCCTAAAAAAGGTTAGTAAAAGGAAACAAAAATATTTTTTTATTTTGATTAATTGTTAGTAAACATAAATAAATAAAGTAATTTAAAGGCAACGGTGATCCCATGTGAGGCATAAACCTAACCCGAGAAGAACCGAGCAACCAGCGCGATCTTGTTTGTATGCAAGATGCAGATGAAAATGCAAAGAGAAACTATGGGCAAAAATTAGGGTGCAACACTAGGCCATCATGAGTTTTTTCAACTGCCATTAGCTTTTCACCATCATCGTTGAAATTTTACACGTGTCCCATGATCAATCAAACGCTTTCATCACCTTCCTATAAATACCCAATTTCTTCTTTCATGAAACTTTTTCATTTCTGAACTTATTTTCCTCACAATCTACTTCTAAATCTCATTCATCTTCTCTGAAAACAAATTTTTCTAGCTCTCAACAATGGCGTCTTCAAGTAACAAGAAGATTAAAGATACAACCTCTCTTTTTCTAACGCACAAATTATCTGGACCAGTGATTGTGGGCAACAATCAGTATGTTCCTAAACCTACAAATGAAAGAGAAAAAACAAGTATTTATCAATCCCAGGTATTAATCCTAGTTTTTATTTCTGGTACTTGCCATGTAATGTTAGGTCCAATTCCTAACCCAAATACCGATCAAACTCGTTTAAAAGAGTTCTTTCCCACATATTCCCACTCAAGACCCATAGGTGTTTGAGTAAGATCCAAACTTAGTGGAACATCCACTGAGAATCCTGAAAATGCATCTGCTTCTGCATAAATAGATTTAACTTACTTGAACCAAACTAGAATTTTTAGGAGTTGTCCCTTAACAAAAGACCCTTCTGATTACCTAGCTTGGTTAACTAAAGTCGAAAAACTCAAAGGAAAATTTTGGAAACACATTGGTATTTTCGACTTGATTCAACTATCGAAGGTAGGCCCCAATTATTGCCCAAACATGATCTTAGCTTCCCTTACTTTTGGGACATCACTTATAACAACTTTCACCTTCCTTGTGGAATGGTCACACCAACCTTCTTTGACATAGCTGCCACACTTGGCCTTAGCCCTGTAAGAATAAACTTTGACCCCACAGTTTTGGATGACAATACCATAGCCTTCGACGCTAGGTTTGCCTCCTATTCTCTATTCATAGCTCACTATCATGATCAAGATACCACTGAAGTTTCTGATATAGAGCACATAGCCTTTTTGACCCTCTAGTTGTCGAAGTTTGTTTTCTGCTCCCGTTCCCTTCAAATTGCCAAGAAATACCTCATTATTGCTAAACAACTCCATGATGGGAACAACCTTTGCCTAAGTGAAATGGTTCTAACAAATCTTTACGAATCACTTAGTGAGGGTGTGGAATTTCTGAAAAATGTCAACGAAAAGGGCAAATTAAGCTTGGCAGGACCCTTTTGGCTCCTACAACTATGGCTTAATGCTACTTTTGAGGATGCTCTTCCTATCCAGAACAAGGTGGATGAAGAAGGAGTGAAGAACAAGAGCTTCAAATGGCCTAGGTTAGTGCAACTAACCTCATTTAATGAGGGAACTAGCCTTCGACGCTCTTTCACAAATTACATAATGATGTTTTCCAAAAGGTACAACTTTATCTCAACCATGGAACCCTTTGCCAACAGGACTGTTGGACCTAAATGGTTCATCAAACAACTCCCCTTTGAGATGAAAAAAGATGAAGATACCTTTTTGGTTATCTGGGAATCAATTTTGGCACCAAGATTCCTTTTATCATACCACAACATGAACAACACCAAGATTTCCCTCATTGTTTATCAGCCTAACCTTGTTGCTCGACAATTTGGGTTGATTCAAATAAAACCAAAATCCATCTACCCAAAGAAAGGTTCCATCATTTTTCACAATTCCTTCCACAACGCAGAAAAAAGCATGGAGTTATCGGAGAAGTTTACTGATGAAACCCTGGAGATTCGCGACCTTCTTTCCTTTGTACTCAAGAATTTGATGTTTTGTGGAAATATTATTACCTCACCCAATTTTTCGACGTAACAACCTTTACAACTCTTCTGACAAACACTTTTGCTTTTGTGAAGGATCGAACAAAGAAAGGTACTCAACAACATATGAAAGAAATCCAAAAATTTCAAAAGTATTTTGAAACCATTTACAGACCAAATGATCTTAGTCGAACATAAGTGAAGCAGCAGTGACTTTAAAATAAAAATTTACAGAAAAACTGGGGAAACTGACGTTGCGTTCGTATGTTCAACCAGAAATACGTTATGATTTGGCATATAGCTATTATCTACCAAAGTTTCCCCCTCTACCTTCTGCTGAATTTGGTGTGGCATTGAGCCCTCCATTCCCAGACTGGTTCGTTTGTGGATCTGATCTGAAGCTACTTCGTGAATCTTGCAAAAATCTTGTTGAGCGAGTGATTCCGACTAAGTATCATTTGGACAATTTCCCATGGCACCTTCATATTGGCATAGAACACGTTCGCGTGGAATCTCCCATACTTGAAGGTGTTAAAGAAAACACAATTTTCTATTTCGTTCAAACTTTATTCTTATGTGTTTTCCTTTTGTGTTTATTTATTTCTCTATTTCTCTGTGTTTTAGCTGTCAAGATTACTGCCAAGAAAGCCCCTGTCGATCGTAGCTCTTAGAAGGTGGTCAAAAAACCAACCTCTACTACAAAAAAGGTTCCAACAAAACATCAACCTTTCACTTTTTATGTAGTAGATTTATTTTGCCCATACTACATAAATTTCTCTTTGGCGTATTAGGTAAATCGAAAACCACCAACTCCCCAAAAAAGAAAACAAGAGGAGGCAAAGGTGATTACTGAAGAATATGGGGATGAATCTCCAGAACAAGAACCTCTTAAAAGGAAGAAAGCCCTGAAGATCAAGACGATCGCCTCCCTGAGGTCTCTTATCAAATCCAGGAGAACTCCTCCCACCAGTTCAATTACCAAAACTCATACAAAAAATGTAGAGAGTGGGAATTCTAGTTTCCATGTTGAGATTCCTCAGGTAATCTTGACAAACAGAGTTCACTTTTTTTTGTATTTTCTTTTGTTCTGACCTTTCTTATTCTCACGTCCAGGTCATGGTCGAAGAATAACCTGCAGCAGAAGAAGCACCACAATTCCAAAGCACTTCTGCTTTTAAGGCCATTGGTTCTACTCCCGATTCTCCTAGGGGTTAAACTAAAGAGTCAGGGGCAGAAGTAGATCAAATAAAAACCAATCCTCCAGCTGAGACAATTTTGTCAGAGAAAGTCCAAGAGGAGGCTGACCCCTAAGATGACGAACCTGAATCACAGACCACAACAGATTTCAACACCAATATGGGTGACCAATCTGATGACAACTCTTCCCTTCATCCAGGATTAAATACTAAAAAATATGTTGATGCTACCCTGGATGATAAGGTCGAAAATGTTAATGAAGGAAAAACTGTTGAGGATGAGGGTAATCAGAAAAAGGACCAAGCTGCTGGAGCTGGAGAAAGAAATGAAGAGAATACTGTTGAGGAAAAGGAGAATAAGTCGAAACAAAGAGACGCTGAACTGATTTCTGGGCAAAGTACTCGACAAATTCCTGCACAAACTCAGGGAACTTCTCCAAAAACTGGTTCGACCAGTCTTTCTCGTGAGGAGCTTGAGAGCTTGAAAGTGAAAAAACCCTTAGACTATCTGAAGGCTATGCTCAGTGCTCGCTACAACTTTCAAGACTCTTCCTACAGCAGTTCGACTACTTCTGGGACCACCTCTGAGGTTAGGTCACTCGATGCCATCATAACTGAGTTAAAAAACAAAATACTTGGTGTGGACTTGTTCAAGGTTTTGGGCAAAAAACCCCACTGCCCAGTTCAACCTGAATAAATTCCTCAAACAAGTAAATGTTTTGGAGGCCTCTCCAGAAGAAAGTCGCCTAGTGATGGATCTAACCTACAGGATCGACATGGTGAGTGCAGATTTAAATCGTCAAAAAGATTTCTCCCAAAAATTCTCTTCAAAGTATGAGGTTCAAACTGCTGAGTGGGATGTTGTGGCTGCTTCGACTGATAAAGTTTCAGAGCTACAAAAACTTTCAGAAGTTTATTCTAAGGATGCTGCTGAATGCGATACTAATATCCAAAATTTGGAAAAGCAGATAGCTGATCTTCAACAGAAGATTTTCCAAGAAAAACAACGTAAAGCAAACCTCCAACAACCCATGCAAGATGAGATTGACGAAGAGATTAGAGTGGGACTCCATCATGCTGACAAAGTTAAATCTGGAAATCGACAACCTTTCTCATAACAAAAGCCTCTGCGAATGTCGACTTCAGATTCAAAAGTGGAAGTTTGAAGAGCTGAAGGAGTCTTTTCTTAAAGATTAAATTGTAATAGAAATAGGTATTTTATTCACTGGCAACCTTTGAGGCCTTTCTTTGTAATGACATTGACGAACCACATCATTTTGTTTTATATAATT
Organism: Lathyrus aphaca; assembly: GCA_963966055.1. NCBI lineage: Eukaryota > Viridiplantae > Streptophyta > Magnoliopsida > Fabales > Fabaceae > Lathyrus > Lathyrus aphaca. Next base: position 173,753,321 of record OZ014523.1, read on the forward strand.
ATTCCCTTTCTATTTTAACTTCTTGCAATGTTAGCTTATACCTTTTTAAATACTTGCCATTTATATTTAGTATTATTTTATCCATGTCTATCTCTTCGACCTCATATGCGTCATTTTCAAAATCTCTTAAAATTTGGAAAGGTGCCTCCCACTTGGGAGACCATTTCCCCATTAATCTATCTTTTCGATCCATAGGAAGAATTACTTTCCAAACAAGATCACCCACTGAAAATGTCTTAAATTTCACTTTCTTATTGTAAAACTTTTCGAATCTTTCTTTATGCCTTTTTTATTAATTCTAACGCACGCAACATCTCTTTGTCCAAGTCAACTAATTCGTCCATCATCATGCTCCAATAAATTTTTGATGGGATTTCATGTTGCCTTTGAACTCGTATCGACTGTAAATAAATTTCGACTGGTAGCATTGCGTTATGTCCATAAGTCAATTTGAATGGGGTAGAGTTTGTTGCTTCTTTGGGAGACGTTCGACAAACCCATAAAATTTGATCCAAATTCTTATGCCAGTTTCTAGGTTTTCTACCTATGTGTTTTTTTTATCAAATTTATCACAACCTTGTTTGCTGCTTCGACTTGTCCATTTGCCTGGGCATAATAAGGTGTCAAAGTTAAGAGTCTAAAACTTGTTTCTTTTGCAAACATTTGCATATTTTTCCCAGTAAATACATATCCTTGGTCAGTAGTTATTGTTTCTGGTATTCCAAACCTATAGATTATATATTTTTGGATAAACTCTATAACTGCCTCCTGGTCCATATTTACCAATGGTATAGCTTCAATCCATTTAGTGTCCCCTGAAAATTTGGTAAATTTGGGGATTTTCCACCTTGGGGGTAATTCCTATTGTAGAACATATTCAGATAATGGGGAAGCGTAACTAGGCCTTTGTAATCCCACATTTACCCCATTTTGCGCCATTATCCTTTCGACCATGGCTGCCAAATTGTTTTCAGCAGGCAAGTTGTTATACCGTATTCGCTGTTCCAACACATCATCAGCATCCTGGCCTCTCTGGACTATTATCCTCCTAGGCTCTTGTTGGACAAGTATTTCGACACGAGGCTTTTCGACTACTCCTCCCTGGTTTCCTAGGTTGGGTTGGGGATTGTCTAAAGGCCTCTGATTTATTGTGGGTTCCTCTTCAACATTCACTAATGGGTTTTGAATTATTTGGTCTCTTTGTCGAACTTTAGGGACACCAAAAAAGTTAGCAATACGCGTCATCTGCGCTGCCAACATTTGGTTTGTTTGGGTAGTATTTTGTATCAAAGGATTAAAAACTACTCCCATTTGTTGTGTCAACATTTGGACCATATCATGATTACTTTCATCCATTTGTTGTCGTATTACTTGCGCGTAATTATTTGTAATTGCTGGCATTTGGAAGCCTGATGGGGGTTGTTTCAATCTCATATTCCCACCAGATCCCGATCCTTGCAATGGTGATGACCTATTCAATAAGGAATCAGAATAGACTGAAGATGCATTTTGTAAACTTGCCATAGTGGTAGTAGGCATCCCATAAGGTTGTTCCCTACCAAACAAGGGCATTGTAAAGTTCGTCGAAAAAGGCCTATGAACGTTCCCTATAGGGGGAGGCGTTCCTATGGACATTTGGTGTCCCATGGAAGAAAAACTAGGCACGTTTTGAGATACTGCAAACGCATGTGTTGACCCTGACATAGAGGGTATAGCTTTTGACACAGAAACTGACCCTGAATTTCCTCATGTCGAAGGAGTGGCGGTAAGCACTGTATTATTTTCATTTTGACTATGTGGCAGATTTTCCATTCTTCTTACTCATGTTCGTTTAGATCTTTCTACGTCGGTTACGGCTAATTTACCGCTTCTTAGAATCATACAACGAGGCAGAAAGATCTTTTAACTAAGAGTTGTTCTATTGAATTTTCAAATTCTTGCACCGGTCCCACTGGGCGTACCAATTTGTTCGATGTCGAATTTGGCGAACAACATCTGGTTTTCCAATCTCACCGAATTGGTTTACTTGCAAGACCAACCACACAAATCCTAGGACACATGTGCAAGTTTTTGATGAAATTCTGAATTCTTAGAGTAAGAAGTATTTTGATCCTTTATTTGATTGGTTATGTCTTTCATATATGAATGATTTTGATTAGGTTATTTTAAGTAAAAGTTTTAAAGTAAATTTGACAAAATAAATTCAACAAAGTAAATTTGATAAAATAAACTCAACAAAGTAAATTTGACAAAGTAAATTTGACAAAGGTAAAGATTTTTATAAAGTAAATAACGAAGTATAAATGGTTGGTAAATGTAAAGGAAATAATTAATAAAGAACTTTGAATTTGATAAAACTTAAATAAATGGTGTTGTTTACATGTACATTTTCCAGATAAAACTCTTTTTCTCTCACACGGATACTTTAAAGTATTTTTGCAGGAATTTTGTACAAGTTTTTTCACACACTAAATCTAAGAAACATTATCCTATTTATATACAAATAAAATAACTATTATCAATGGAAAAATCCTCAGACTAATGACACTTGGCTTTCTGCATGTTCCCCTTTCTTCAAAAGCTTCCACGCATCCTTATGCCAAATGAAATAACTGTCTGAGTTTGAATTTATCCTTAATGTCGAAGTGATGCGTCCCTTCAGGCTTGTCGAATTGTCAAAACATAATATATCAACCAAATATGTAGAACAATGCATCATTTTTCCTTGTCGAAACGTCAAACACTTCAGGTTTCACCCAATTTCTGTCGAACTGTCGAAAACGACATATCAACTAAAATTATCGAAATATCTCTTTAAGTATATTTCTTCAGTTCTCTTTCTTTGTCGAATTTCTTCCTCTGTCAAAGAACATAATTTTATCTTTCAAATCATGGTGTCTAAAATACGTGTCTACAACATCATGAGCATATTTATTCTCACGGACGCATTTATTAATGAGAGAGAGAAAATGTTGAATTCATTTTGGTGGGGTGGAGGATCTAATAACAAAGAAATAAGATGGATGGCGTGGGATAATGTAATACCCCGTAAATTTAATTAACGATCTGGATAATATTAATTAAGATTAACAGGGTCCCGATGTGCTCTGAGAATTTTTATTTTAAATAATTAGAGCAACCAACGGACTCAAATTAAATAGTTAATATCATCTGACTCAGAGGTTTTGTTAATTAGGTGACTAAGAGACATTTTCTGATACCCTCTATTTGGACCAATTAGGTTACAATATATGTTATATCAGTATAACATATGTATTGTTTCATTTGTGCCAAATACAGAAACAAAGAGAGAGGAATAAGAGAGAAGTGAAGAGAAATAAGGAAAAAAAAGGAAAACTTGGAGAAGAAGAAGATCCTTGTAACATCAAGCTTCATCATCCATCATTCATCTCACAATCGTCATCATATTTATCTCTAAAGGTGAATCTAGTTAGAAGCTTTTGTTTTAAGAGTTTTTTTTTAGTTTTAGAGTTTAGGTTAGATTTCGACAAAATCGTGAAATCGAAGTTTCTAACCGTTAAAATGTCGGTTAAATGCTTGTATGTGATCACTATGTGTGTATGATCCTCTGTTGATACTTGTTGTAATGTGTGTTAAGGTTTTTATTAAATTGGAAAATGAAACAGTATGAAAACATCTTGTATTTTTTCTTCTGCGCGATAAGTAACCGATTATCCTTCTGGGAGTAACCGGTTACCTTTGAAAAATTGGGGATTTACACAGGATTTTACATTGGTAATCGGTTATTCACCTGGTAGTAATCAGTTACCCAAAATGTGTCTCTAACTCTCAAAATGTCCCTGGAGGAATAATGTTATACCAAATTAACAAGTTACCCAGATGGGAGAACCGATTACCATTGTTGTGTTTTGAAAAATAATTTCAAAAATTCGTAGCTTTTGACTCGGGTGTCCGATTAATATTTTATATTGATTCGAAGCTGGAATGATATTCTATATTTTGGAATGGAATTTTTTTCCCGATGAAATCAATTATTTAATCGGTTTGTTCGAATAATGTGCTTTATGGAATTAAATGATATAAAGGCATAGAGACTAGGGTGAGTGAAGAAAACCTTATACACTACCTTGTGGAGAATTAGCAGTAAGACTAAGAAGTTATTAGAACTAGATGGTGATGCCCAAACTTCGGTATACGATGTATACCTTAGTCGTGTAAAGGTCTAGAGGTGAGAATACACTATATGGAACATGTGTGAACTCATTTTGGTATGTTATTTGTGGAAAAGGTTAACATGCCTTAGGAATGTTTCATATATTCCCATTTGAGTGAAATCACGTAATCAAAACCATTTTCCCCTGAAATGTCGTTTTATGAGCCAAGGGTTCCTCTGGAATGTAGGCATGCATTACTTAGCAGGTTTGATTCCCGCGTGTAGTAGAAATGGAACCTATGGGTAGAGGCTTTTGGTGGTTTATGGCCCACGTGAAGTGATGATTGTAAGGTTAATATCCCTTCAATTCAAATCCTTCTCGTATGCCAAGTAAATACAAGGATCCGTGACTCGTGTAACACCCCAATTCTACCCGGCGAAAATTCATAAATCAGAGTATAAAACATCAACTTATAAACAGGAGTCACATTTTCAACTTTAAAACAACAACAACATATTAACCACACATACACGTTGATACATAACACTTCAACTTTTGGTTGACAATTAGCAACATATTTATTCTTTAAAAGAAACAACTTTTATTTCTAATTAACATATTCATCATTTCAACTTGATTGGCATAATAACTTTATTCAACGTAAAGCATCCTCAAACAACTTAACATCTTAATCAATACAATTGTTACTTCATCTACATAAGGATAACAACATTAATACAACAAGCGTCAACCCCCCCCCCCCCGAGTGTTACATATCAGAGCAACAACACCAACTCGAATCTACTAGGTGTAAACACCCCAAATTTGCCCTCACCCATTCACACCATGGCTTGTGATCATCTCATATGCATAAACACAATCATATCATCTCATAAACACCCCAAATTTGCCCTCACCCATTCACACCATGGCTTGTGATCATCTCATATGCATAAACACAATCATATCATCTCATATCTCATTTTTGATTCACTGCATAGTTTCTGAGGCATCTGCACCTAGGGTTTGTGATCTGAGCAATCCCAAAGCATCTTGGGCCATTCCAAAGGCCACCAATCAACTCAAAGAGGTCCATGTGTGTTCTTATGTCATATTCCATCTCCTCAAAGCCAAAATTGCAGAGGAATCACAAGAACTAGGGTTTGAGTGGATGCAGGGCCAGGATGAACTGCACAGTTGACCTAAAATTAGGGTTTTGGTTTCAGAGGCCATAACACCAAATTTTTTGGTCATTCTTGTTTCCATTGGTCTCTATATGGTATAGGGAGTATGCATATCAATTTTCATGAAGAAATTCCATGGGGAAGTCATCTGATCAAGGGTTGACTTTTCAGACAAGTCAGTGTAAAATCAGGGCATCTGAGGCCCCCAATGACCCAACCAATGGGTGATCTTCATCATTTTGAGTGTATATGATCTTTATTTGATCATGGAGGAAGGTTGAAGTTCATAAAAATCAAGAATTTAGGGTTTTTGCAAATGTTGACTTTTTGGGCATAGTTGACTTTTCAAGGATGCTTCATTTTATGTCATTTTTCAAGCCTTGATTATTGATCCAAAAATGCTTCAAATGGAAAAACTTTGGTCATGAAAGTTGTAGATCTCATCTTTCCCTTTTCAAAAAGTACAAGAACAGGATCAAACTCTTCTTGGATCAAAAGTTATGGCAATGCAAAGTTGGCTAAAATCATTGATTTTTAAGGCATGCCACAAATGGAAATTTTGCAAAATCTTGGACCAATGCATTATGTGACTTCTAATTCATTTCAAACCAGCACATAAACATTCTCTAAGTCCTAAAAATCAGAAATGAACTAAGAATGCCCATGGTTTCATGTTTGGTTATGCAAAAGAATCACATGTGAACCAAAATGTCACAACTTGCAAAAGCACTCATAACATTTCACCAACTTGCTGCCTTGAATGTTGGACCAAGCCTAGCCTTTCCCTTCACTTTGCTGTGCAGCCCATGCCCATTGTACTTGCCTAGAGTGAAGCCATACTTGCCTTACACAATAGTTGACCTTTTTGCAAAAGTAGACATCCCAATCACCACAGGCCATGTCACATCCTTTGGCCACTTGCATTTGTTTATTGTATCCTTTGGCAAGCCATAACACTAGACAAGGCAAGGCTGAAGCTCTCTCATTCATCACATTCAAAAAATCACCTCACATTGCATAAGCCTTCGAATCTCTCTGTCCAGCATACAAACACTTCAGCCATCTTCACCATTCAACTCACCTTGTTCCATAGACCAAAAAGCACCAAGAACACAAGCCTGAAACAACCTGAACATCTCACTGCCATTTCTCACTTCATTTTGCAGTTTCAATCGAATCTCCTTCCACAAACCACAAACACACCAACAAATACTCCAGACCTTCTCCATTCATCCTCAGGATCACAAACCATCATTCACAATGGCCTGAAACCTCCAGAAACTCCATTGCCATTTCTGATCAAGCTTGAGCAGAAGCTTTCGAATCTCACTATCCAGCCAGCTCAAACTTCTTTTGAGCATTCAAACATCTTCTGGGGATCAAGTGGAGTGGTTTGCACTGAAAGAAGTGGCCAGAAAGTCCTCAAGTTGAAAGCTCCAAATCTCAGGTAGCTCGAAATTATTTTTTCCAGAAATCATCTTTCTTGTTACAAACTTGTTCTATGTGATTCACTGATCATCCTGGTATCATTGGTTTTGAAAATGGCTTTGTTTTGAGTATTTAATTTGTCTCTGAAGCTTGCGTGCCCTAGAACTTATTCTCTTCGATTCAGCTTGTTTAGGAAGAATAAATTTGTTTTAGGATAGGGGTTTGATTCGTGAGGATGTGAGGAACACTTCCCAGTTTTTATTTTTCATTTTTGATACGTTTTGAGGGGTTTGGGAAGTTTTCAGGTGAGCTGCTCGCCGGAGAAGACGACCGGAAGTCTTCTCCGGCAGCCTGAGAGTAATTAGGGCTAAACGTCATTAATTAGCCAACTTCAAACTTGGGCCCTTGGATCTTGATTCCCGCGCGCTAGTGGATGGTCAGGATCAAGTCATTATGCCCTAATCTCTCTCATTAACTTTAATTAATTCATAATTAAATTAATTTGGTCAGATTGCATCCCCACCCTCCATTCACGCGCCAGTCAACCAATTTAAATCCAGATTGCATCTCAGCCATCCTTTCCTTTGACTTTCATTTTTATTTAATTTTAATTCATTTTCTTTTCAATTAATTTGCATAATTATTTTAAAATAGTTAAAAATTCTTAAAAATTATGAAACTTTTTCTTAAAAGTTTTATTAATTTTTAAGACCCAAAAATATTTTTATTTTATTTTTTATCATTAAAAAAAGTATTTTTAAATATTTAAAAGATTATTTTTAATTGATTAATGGGAATTAATTAATAAAAAATACTTTTAGGTATTTAAAAATTACAAAAAAATTCATGAAATGTTCTAAGACATTTAGAAACATTGTCCAACCTTCAAACCAAATTTCTTTTTTGATCTTGATGCATTTTAAGAATTTTTCATTGAATTAAATCATTTTTTATGCATTATTTTGATCATGGGTTCAAAAATTCATTTCTGCCTATTGGAGAAGGTTGAGACATTGATTCTTCTTGCATTGTTTTATGTTTAGCATGTAGTTTCTAGGATAAAATGGCCATGATTTGATCTTGCATTTCCCATTTGTTTGGCATTTATTTTGTTAAGAACCCTAAAAAACCCTAATAACTTAGAAAAATCATATCTTGAGTTTGGTTGAGAGTTGAGAGCTCCCCTTTGGGAAGTGGTTCATTGCAGGTTTAGGGTTTCTTTGGGTACCATTTTCCATTTTTTATCTTAGGATTTGTTTCTGTTTTGGGTTTTTGTTTGGTGTTTGATCCATGAACCCTAATTTGGACTTCCATTTGCATCCTCCTTGCATTTCCTTGCATAACTTGACTTGTCTTTGCATTTTGTGCATTCTTGTGATCCATTTGACATCTTAAGACATATAGAAAGCATCTTTGACCATTGCATTACATATTTTCCATGTCATTTGTCTTGTATGATTCATAACTTTTCCATGTTCATTCATGCTCCTTAGCTTGCATCATTTGCATTCATAATCTTGTATGAACATCTCCATGCCTTGCCTCATGTTTGCAGCACTCCATAGCATCATCATCATCATCAACATGCTTCTGGTTTGGTCTAGCATCATACCATTTCATCCCATCTAGCATTGCATTGCATTTCTTTCTAACATTTCAGGTGGTAAGTAAACTTGAGAAGTGAATTTGCCTTCACTTCTCATAACTTTTTCTTTTCATCTCTCTTGCATCCATTACTGCATTTTTCTTTGTGTTTGAGATTGAGCTTGCTCATTCCTCCTCTTCCCACTTTCTTTCTTCAAGTGACTTGACTTCTTGAATGAAGCAAGTCACTTTGCTTCTCTTGATCTTATTCATCTGCTTCCTGGTGGCTCCTCTGAAGATTGTTCTTGAAAACCTCACAAACCTTAGGATCAACCAAGCATGATAATGAATTAGGGTTTTGATTAGTCTCCCCATAGTTTTACCTTTGTGTCTCTCTTTGAGTCCTCTCTTCTCACCTCATAATCAGGGACTAAACCCTAAAGGCTTTAAGGCTTTGTGATTAAGCTTATGCCTGCATCCTTCTCTTAGGATGGAGTGTATAACTTTAATCCTAAGTGTTCAACCCTTAAGGTGTTTAAATCTCTCAATCAATTCACTTAATAATCATCAAGACATCACACTTGTAACTTGGGCCTTGCATTAGGGTTCTAATTCTTCCTTAAGTGGTTAAGAAGGACTAACCCTAGTGTTAATGGACAAGTCCCCCTCAAGTTGTCTTACAAATCATAAAATTCACTTCATCATCATACCATTAATCTAAAATCCACTTAATCAAAGGCTTGTTTTGTTATGGGTTTAATCCCTAATCATGGATTAAGTTGAGGAGTTTTCCTCAGCTTAAACATCCTCATCTATTATCCTTCTTTTAGGATAGTGTAATGGGTCTGTTTAATCCTTGATTATGGCTTAACCTCATTACTCAACACTAAACAAAAACACCAAAAACATCTAAATAATCACAAGTAGGTTAATGATCTTAATCCTGCATCAAGGGTGATTAAGTGTGAGAATCTGACTTCACACTTAAGGTATTCTCATTACCCCTAAACAGAGGGAAGATGTGATGAGTTTACTAAATCCATTGGTTTAGGCTTAAGCTCATTAACTTATGACAAACTTTCAAAAGCAATAAAAGACTGAAAACACCAAAAACAAACAATAATCGTCTCCTCCGGGATTCTTTTCTCATCACCTTCACTCACAAACGAGAACTTGCTTCTTCCGTCAAATGCAAGACAGTAAGCACCTGAGCCAGACAGGTCATACACTTGAGCATAGGCAAGTAAGCAGTTCACAAGTCAATTCACCTTTCAGTCTCTTTGGGTCGAACTACGGTGTTCTGACTTCCTCATTGCACGAGAGGATACGTAGGCATAACCTAACAGTTATCGAACAAAAGTCTCTGTACATTCCCCCTCTTTCAGCTTCATTCTTAAGCCTCATGATCTTGAGCATTCCATTCACCTCTTACACTGACACTTCATTTATACACTTCACTCTCTTTTACACTGACACCTGTACATCTCTTCCAGCTATTTCATACACAGATTGCACTGACACTACCCCCTTAAAACACAAATCTTTCAAGCGTGGATCCCGTCGAGTACGACGGACAATCTGGGTGCTAATACCTTCCCAGGTTGTAACCAACCCCCTTTCTCAGTCTCTCTGGTTCGCAACCCGTCTTATCCATCTTTTTCTAGGCCTATGCAGCATTGCCTTTCCTCCGGGATAAAAATGCCTAGCTGGCGACTCTTTTCATCTCCAGTGAGTTCACGGCTGTGTGTTCTCATTGTCCCTCTCGCCGACCGTTCGCGCTTGTACCTGGATGCAAATCTTCGGGAGCGACAGCTTGGCGACTCTGCTGGGGAACCTTATACTGCAACCAGGGCTTCTGGTTCTTTTTGTGGGTTCCTCCTAGCGCTTGTTTGATTTGTGTTTATTGGGGGTGTTATGTGCTATTTGTATACTTGCTTTATTTACTGCTTTCTGTACAGCTTTATTTATTGCTTTCTTTATTTATCATACTATCATTGTTGCTGGTTGGATTTGGTTTTTGTTTTGGTGGGTGGGTGTTTCATTGAGAGTTAAGGTCCTATACCTGGGACCTGAGTGACACCTAGGCTAGAGTGAATCATATTCTTTCCCATTCCATTTCGGTCTGGTGCGGGAATATGAAACACGGTTCAGATATGGGTTTCTTCTTGAGAACTCTGTGTTGCAGATTTCCTGCAATGCTAGGGCTATCTGGGAAGCCTGCTAAGTCTGGATGACCTTTTAGTATTGACCTTCAGAAACTGAGGTGAATTAGAGGAGGAACTTTTATGGTTATTGTAAACACTGTACCTCCGGGTTAGAAGTGTTTACACTTCTCATAACTGATCCAAGTCTGAGGATCCTTGTTCTAGATCACCACCTGTGAGGGGGTTGGGCTGTTTACAGGTTTGCAGGTACCTTGACCTCAGAATACCCTGTTACTTTGACTTTGTTAAGAATGCTCCATGTTGGATAGTTCTTGTGATTCTAAACCCTGGACATGTGGCTCTTTATTTGAGTCCCCCTACCTTGGTTACTGGATTTATAGACCTCATCTGGAATTCTTGAACACACATGGATCTATATCAAGGCATTTAATCAGATCCAACTCAGTCACAAACCCTTGCATTTCATTTGCATACATACCCATTGCATCATATTAACATTTGCTTATTTGTGTTTCAGGGTATCCACCTTCATCTGGTTTTGGTTTTGACCCCATCTGCATCATTGACCTATCTCCACCAGCACTTGCTTCAGCCTGTCAGCCATATACTCCAGTTACTTGCACTAGCCAGTCAGTGGCCCACTCCTCAGCATCTTCATCAGCACTTACTCTACTCAGTCTCAGCACTCATGGCTCCAAAGAAAAGCAACATCACTTATCATTTCTTCCAACCAGACTTATCAGACATCAGGAGGATCCAAACCCTGATCACTCCAGATCACATGCCTTTGTTCAGGGAGCATTATGGGGATATACTTAACTTGGTCATGGATCTGGACCCATCTCAGAGAAGCCTGATCCATACCTGTATTCAGTTCTATGACCCCCCATTGAGATGTTTCACCTTTCAAGACTTTCAGTTGGGTCCTCTTCTGGAAGAATACTCATCATTGATTGGTCTGCCTATCAAAAGAGAAATCCCTTTCAACCCTGAAATGGTCTCTCCCAGCAATGGAGAGGTAGCAAAAGCTTTGCACCTGGAACCTGCTTTGATTGAGCAGCATATGACCTCTAAGGCTGGGATCCCTGGTTTTCATCTTGACTTCTTGATTTCTCAAGCTAGTCTGAAAGCCTCCCTGGGGGAGTGGAAAGCTGTTTGTGCTCTGTTGGCCTTAAGTGTATATGGAATTGTGTTGTTTGCAGATGAGCCTCGATTCATTAGCAAGAATGCAATCCATTTGTTCATCCTGAAGAACCCAGTGCCAACCTTGTTGGGTGATCTCTATTACTCAGTACATCAGAAGAATGAGAAGCAGAGGGGGAGGCTAGTGAGGTGTTGTGCTCCATTATTTCATGCTTGGCTTCTCAGGCATCTACCCAGGACAGATGCATTTCTAAATCCTCATCAGCAAAGCAACTGGGCTAAGAGGCTCACTACTCTCACTTCAGCAGATATCAGATGGTGTACTCAGGGCACCAAGGGCAGAGAAATCATTACAAGCTGTGGGCACTTTCCCAATGTGCCCTTAATAGGAGTTAAGGGAAGTATCAATTACAACCCTCTGCTGTTCAGAAGGCAATTAGGCTATGCACTGGTTCATACTCCTAGGGAACAAGACTTGGTTGAGACCCTCTACTGTGAGAACAAGATTAGTTTGACTATTGTTAGGCAGGCTGCCTGGGCCTGGGATCATGTTCAAACCAAGGGAATCACCATTCTGGGGAAGTGCAATAATTTGGCATCAGCACAATATTATGAGTGGTCCCATGCTAGGGCCCAATTCTCTGGAATGCCCTTTACCATAGAAGACGTGCCTGAGTCATCTTCAGCACCACCTCCTGCCACTATCAGTTTGGAAGAGTTTGAAAGCTTGAAAGAAAGAAATGAGAAGCTAACCCAGGCCTTGCAGAAGACCCTCCGGGAGAGGAGTGAAGGTGTGAGGGAGATTGAGAGATTGGAGAAATTGAGAGTGGAACACTTGACTAAAATTGAGAAGTCTGGAGATTATATCAACAAGTCTAAAGCTGGTGAGCAGATTCTGAAGAACGCTTGTAAAGAAGCCCAGTTTCAGAGAGCAAGAACAGACTTGTATTTGAAAGAGAGTCAGGCCAGGTGGGTCCGGATCACTGAGGCCCGTACTCTAGAAGACAAGAGAGTTCAGGACAAGATGGAGCAGATGGAAAAAGCCCTGGCAGCAGCCCAGAAGGAAATATCAGAGCTAGAAATCAGAGCTGGAGTGAAGAGGTCTAAGGACCAAAGTCAGAACAGGAAGTTGACTGCAGCTGTTGCAACAAGAAACCTTCTCATCAGAAATCTTACGGAGCATCCGGCTGATCCTGTGACCGAAGCACTTCTCAAGGAAGTTCGTGAGGATGAGTTTGGCCTTGGAGTTTGATCATTTGCTTGTTGTTATCCCTATTCCATGTACTTTTGCTTTTTTGTGATGTATTTTGACCCCTTTGAGGGCTTGTGTTGTAAAAATGAACAAGTTGTATTATTTCACCCTTTGTAATATATTTGTGTTGGTTTCTATCTGGGTTCACATCAAAAGCAACTTCAACAGCATCATCTTCAAGGGTCTGGAAGGGTCAAAACTGAAGGCCAAACCGGATACCTTGAGAACAAATAAGCATAACTGCATTGCATGCTAACCCTTTTGTTTGTTTTGTAGGTTTTTGTTTTGTTGTTGCTAACCTCTGTTGTGATATTCAGGAATTATTGCTCGCCGCCGGGTATTTCCTCTCAACAGGCCACACAGGTACCCAACTAGAAATAACCTTCCGGGAATCCAGATGGATCAGATGCAGCAGGACCTTACGGAGGTCAGAAACCAGATGGCCAACGAAAGGCTGGAGATGAGAACCCAGATAACACAATTCATGGAAGTGATGAACAACTTAGCTCAAAGCCAGGAGAGGCTCAGAGCTTTGGTAGAAGGAAGGAATCAAGAGGAGCCCCATGTGGGAACTGCTGGCACAAGTAACAACGAGAGGGTCCAACCTCATGTCAATCCCCCAGTTTTTGGACCCCATCTCCATCCAGAGGCCAACATCCCAGTCAATATACAAGGGACAGCCACAGCAGGGAGAGTACTTCAAGAAGATCCTCAGGAGGACCAATTTACAGTAATGGGTGCTGGAGAGGAAACTTATGACAGGAGATTGGAGGAAATAGCTGAGAAGTTGAGGTCCTTGGAGTCTCAAAATTCTTTGGGCTTCGACGTCATGGACATGGGTTTGGTAGACGGGGTCAGGATCCCCCATAAGTTCAAACCTCCTTGTTTCGAAAAGTATAATGGGACTTCATGCCCCCGGACTCATTTGCAATCATTTCTGGGAAGGCTGAAGGCCTATACAATGGATGAGAAACTTTGGATGTTCTACTTCGAAGATAGCTTGACTGGAGCTTCTAGGGAATGGTATTCCCATCTGACAAGAGCAACTATAAGATGCTGGAAGGACCTGGCAGAGGCCTTCATCAGACAGTATCAGTATAATCTAGATATGGCACCCAACAGGACCCTCCTAATGGGAATGTCACAGTCATCTAGGGAGAGCTTCAGAGAATATGCTCAAAGATGGAGACAGCTTGCTGCTGCTGTCCAGCCACCTATGTCAGAACGGGAAATGGCTGATATGTTCATGAATACCCTTCAGGGAACCTATATTGATAGGCTAGCTGCCTTCTCATCTACCAGCTTTGCAGATGTTGTCATAGCTGGGGAGAGAATTGAAAGCCTGTTGAAAATGGGTAAGATCTCTGATAATGGTGCCAGCTCGTCCAGTAGTACAAGAAAGCCTTTTGCAGGCCCGAGAAGAACTGGCGAGACCAATGCCATCCATTCAAACAGGGGTAGGCCCCAATATGCTCAGAGGTCAATAGCAGCAGTCACTATCCCTGCTCCAGCTCATCCTCAGCCAGTCTATCAACCTCCTCAACAAAACTTCCAACAACAACCTCAGTATCATCAGAATCAGTACCCTCCAAGGAACTTCAACAACAACAACACCAACAACAACAATCAACAGAGGCCATTTCAACAGAGGCCCTCTCAAGCTAACCGAGTGATCGACCCGATCCCAATGCCGTATGCTGCCTTGCTGCCACAGCTTCTGAAACTCAACCTAGTTGAGCTAAGAACGTTGGCACCTCCGGATCCCAACAGTCTACCAAGAAACTATGACTCCAATGCTAGGTGTGCTTTTCATTCAAACGCACCTGGTCACAGTACAGAAAGATGCAGGGCTCTGCATATGAAGGTACAAGACTTGGTAGACTCCAAGGCTCTGAATTTTGCACCTCCGCCCAATGTCAATAAAAACCCAATGCCAAATCATGGTGGTCCCCGAATTAACGCTATTGAAGAAGACCAACCGTCTTATTTAATAACAAGTGTGGATCAGATCCGGACGCCATTGGTGGAAATCAAAGCTCAACTCCGTGAAAACCAAATATTTCCGGGATGTGAACTAGGGTGTCCCTATTGCAATATTTCATGGAATGGGTGCGAGGACCTGAGGAATGGCATTGACAGCCTTATTCAGAGTGGCCTGCTACAGATCACTACATCATTCCCAACAAATCCGGCAACTTCATCAACAACGGTTTCAGAACCTCCTACAACTACAGCAACTATTGTTCCCGACAACTCACCAGCAACATCAACCAGTACTTCACCTGTCCTCCCAAATGATCAATCTTCAACAGTTTCTCCTGCTACAACTTCAGCTTCATTCCATTTCGAATCTCCAACAACAACAACAGTCCTTTCAACAACACCTCCTGCAACACCAGCAATCAATCATGAAGATGTCTCTACCGTCACCATATTCTACGATCCTGAAAATAATTCTGCCTACCATTCAGAAGGTGCTGCTCCCGCCAGAGCACCAGTTACAATCTTTTATGATCCGCAAACAATTACAGTCCCTTCAGCAGCAGCAATCAGTCCGGTCACTGTCACGGTGCCTGGACCTGTACCATATGAAAGCAATAGGGCCATCCCTTGGCACTATGGCTCTGACGTGTACTGCGAAGGAAAAAGAATCACTCTGGAAACATCAACACCTGCACCACAAGTAGATAATGTGGGCGGAGGCGGAGGCTTCACCCGAAGCGGACGTCTCTTCGCTCCACCAATTCAAAGACCTACTGCCGAAGCAGAAGCTGCTGCCAAGGCAAAAGGAAAGAGCCCGGTGCAGGAAGATCCAGCTGCCAAAGAAGCCCTGAAAACTCCATTTGATCAGGAAGTTGATGAGTTTATGCGAATCATCAAAAAGAGTGATTATAAAATTGTGGATCAGCTTCACCAGACGCCATCCAAAATCTCTATCCTCTCACTGCTTATGTGCTCCGAAGCCCATCGGAATGCACTACTTAAAGTCTTGCACGCAGCTTACGTGCCTGAGGAGATTACTGTCAACCAATTGGAAACCGTGGTTGGAAATGTTACTGCTAGCAATGGGCTAGGGTTTACCAATTCTGACTTGACAGCGGATGGCCGCAACCACAACAAAGCCTTGCACATAACCCTGGAATGCAAAGGAGCTGTCCTTTCTCATGTGCTGGTGGACACAGGTTCTTCCCTGAATGTCTTACCAAAGAAGGCTCTGGTGAAGTTAGAATATGATGGATTGGCATTGAGACCCAGCAACCTGGTGGTAAGAGCCTTTGATGGTTCGAAGAGATCGGTTCTGGGAGAGATTGAGCTGCCTGTGACAATTGGCCCACAGACCTTTAAAACTATCTTTTATGTGATGGACATTCAGCCCGCCTACAGCTGTTTGTTGGGTAGGCCCTGGATTCACGCCGCCGGCGCAATAACGTCTACCCTTCACCAAAAGTTAAAATTTGAGTGGGAAGGTCAAGTTGTCACAATCTGTGGGGAAGAGGATATTTTCGTTAGCCATCTGGCTACTTACAAATACATTGAAATGGATGGGGAGATTCATGAAACAATGAGCCAAGGTTTTGAAGCCTTGAACGTCAATGAAGCATCTGCTGTGTCAGGGATCTCCATGTCATCTTACCAACAAGCCCGGAAGGTTGTTGAAGAAGGAACTGCCCTAGGCTGGGGCAAGGTATTAGCTGTGGAGGAGAAGAAGGACAAATTTGGGTTGGGTTACAGACCAACTCAACATCAAGCAAAGGCTGCTCCAGAGCCTGGTTTTGTCAGTGGGGGGATGCTTACCCCCGATGCTATCAACTGTCTGGAAGACGAGTTGGAGGAGGAGCGCAATCTGGAGAATTGGATTCGTCCAAAGATCCCGGGGAGCAGTGTCTCGAACTGGTCTTCCCAGGAAATTATAAGAGTTACTCACGCAGAGTAATTATTATTTCCTGTATTTTCATAGCATGCATCAAAGTCTTGCATCTTGCCCAAGATGACAAGACTCATTTTGTAACCAGGGCCATCTGTACTTTTGTGCAAACAAGATCAAATTAATGAAATATCAGACATCTTTTTGCAAACGAGTCTTTTTTTCTTTTATGCTCACTGTTTTTCCATTTTTCTTTTTGTACAAAAATAAATGGCGGTGTTTTCAAAATGATAACTTCATTTCACTTTTTTCTAAAGCAAGATTAAAATCAATCACTAAAATAAACAAACTGAACCCTTGCAGAGAGTGCCTACCTGACAGCACCGACAACAGCACGGCTATGACATCGTATGACTTTGACAATCCAATCAATCAAGCCGATGAAGGGGTTGAAGAAGAATATGAGCTTCCTGAAGAGCTAGCCAGGTTGTTGAGACAGGAGGAAAAGGTTATTACCCCTCACCAGGAGGAGATTGAAGTGATTAATCTTGGTACAGACGAAGACGCGAAAGAGGTTAAAATCGGGGCCTGCCTGCAAGACTCAGTGAAGAGACAGCTGATAGATCTGCTTCAAGAGTATGTTGATGTGTTTGCTTGGTCGTATCAAGACATGCCAGGGTTGGACACCGATATAGTTGTGCACAAGCTGCCTTTGAGGGAAGAATGCCCACCAGTTAAACAGAAGCTGCGCCGAACTCGCCCAGACATGGCTATGAAAATTAAGGAAGAGGTACAAAAGCAATGGGACGCCGGGTTCCTTGCTGTGACTAGTTATCCGCCATGGGTTGCTAACATAGTACCTGTGCCTAAGAAGGACGGAAAAGTTAGAATGTGTGTTGATTACCGGGATCTGAACAGAGCCAGCCCGAAAGATGACTTCCCATTACCTCACATTGATGTATTGGTGGATAACACGGCTCAGTTCTCGGTATTCTCCTTCATGGATGGATTTTCAGGATATAATCAGATCAAGATGTCACCTGAAGACATGGAGAAGACAACATTCATTACACCTTGGGGCACGTTCTGTTACAAAGTGATGCCATTCGGACTGAAGAATGCTGGTGCAACCTATCAGCGGGCTATGGTGACATTGTTCCACGATATGATCCACAAGGAAATAGAATGTTATGTGGATGATATGATCGCCAAGTCCCTTACAGAGGAAGATCACCTGGTGAATCTGCTGAAGTTGTTCAAGCGTCTGAGGAAGTACCAACTAAAGCTGAACCCCAACAAATGCACATTCGGGGTGCGATCCGGTAAATTGCTGGGCTTTATTGTAAGCGAGAAAGGGATTGAGGTTGACCCTGATAAAGTCAAGGCTATTCAAGAAATGCCTGCGCCGAAAACTGAAAAAGAAGTTTGAGGGTTCTTAGGTCGATTGAACTACATTTCACGGTTCATATCTCACCTCACGGCAACCTGTGAACCCTTGTTCAAGCTGTTAAGAAAAGAACAAACGGTCAGGTGGAACGAAGATTGCCAGAAGGCTTTCGACAAGATCAAGGAGTATTTACAAGAACCTCCAATCCTCATGCCGCCAGTTGAAGGAAGACCTCTAATTATGTACTTGACAGTATTAGAAGAGTCGATGGGGTGTGTGTTGGGCCAGCATGACGAGTCTGGTCGAAAAGAGTATGCAATATACTACCTAAGCAAAAAGTTTACCGACTGTGAACAACGTTATTCGCTGCTCGAGAAAACTTGCTGTGCTTTAGCGTGGGCTACTCGCCGACTGAGACAGTATATGCTGACCCACACCACCTTATTAATCTCAAAAATGGATCCAGTTAAGTACATTTTCGAGAAGCCAGCTCTTACCGGACGGGTTGCAAGATGGCAGATGATTCTCACAGAATACGACATACGGTACACCTCTCAGAAAGCCATCAAGGGCATTGTACTATCTGAATATCTTGCTGAGCAACCCATTGATGACTACCAGCCTATGAGGTTTGACTTCCCTGATGAAGACATCATGTTCATTAAAGCAAAAGATCGCGAAGAGCCTATTCACACTGAAGGGCCTGACCCGGAGGAAGAATGGACTATGATGTTTGATGGGGCTGTTAACATGAATGGCCGCGGTGTTGGTGCAGTACTCATTACACCCAAAGGAGTTCACATGCTTTTCTCGGCAAAACTCACTTTCAACTGCACTAACAACGAAGCTGAATACGAAGCTTGCATTATGGGTCTTGAGGAAGCCATTGACCTCAGGATCAAGACATTGACTGTATTCGGAGATTCAGCTCTGGTAGTTAATCAAACCAACGGAAAATGGTACACCCACCAAGATCATCTGATACCTTACAGGGATTATACAAGGAGGTTATTGACTTTCTTCACAACAGTCAAGCTTGAGTATATCCCTCGAGACGAGAATTAGTTTGCAGATGCTCTTGCTACCATTTCGTCCATGATCAAAGTTCAAACGGCTAACTTTGTACCCCAGATTTCAGTGTCTAGACTTGATAGACCAGCATATGTATTTGCAGCAGATGTTGTCAAAGATGATAAGCCTTGGTTCCATGACATTAAGTGCTTCTTGGAGGATCATACATACCCACCTGGGGCATCTTCCAATGATAAGAAGACTTTGAGAAGGCTTGCTGGTAGTTTCTTTCTGAACACTGATGGGTCTTTATACAAAAGGAACTTTGACATGGTACTCCTCAGATGTGTTGACAAGACAGAAGCAGATTTGTTGATGCATGAAGTGCACGAAGGATCCTTTGGTACCCATGCTGGAGGACATGCAATGGCTAAAAAGTTGTTAAGATCAGGTTATTACTGGATCACAATGGATGCAGACTGTTGTGCTTACGCCAGAAAATGTCATAAATGCCAGATCTATGCAGACAAGGTGCATGTGCCTCCCAATCCCTTGAACATCATGTCTTCACCATGGCCCTTTGCTATGTGGGGCATTGATATGATTGGCAAGATTGAGCCAACTGCTTCGAATGGTCACAGATTCATCCTGGTCGCCATTGACTATTTCACTAAGTGGGTCGAAGCAGCCTCATATGCAAATGTTACAAGACAAGTGGTAGCCCGATTCCTGAAGAGAGACATCATCTGTCGGTATGGAGTGCCCGAGCGAATCATTACTGATAATGGTTCCAATTTAAACAACAAAATGATGGCAGAGCTGTGCCGGGACTTCAAGATCCAACATCACAATTCTTCTCCTTACAGGCCAAAGATGAACGGCGCTGTTGAGGCAGCTAACAAGAATATCAAGAAGATTGTGCAGAAGATGGTAATCACATACAAAGATTGGCATGAAATGCTACCGTTTGCCTTGCATGGGTACCGCACATCCATCAGAACATCCACTGGGGCAACACCGTATCAGCTTGTATATGGTATGGAAGCAGTCCTACCTGTTGAAGTTGAACTACCCTCGTTACGGGTACTAATGGATGTCAAGCTGAACGAAGCAGAATGGGTTAGGTCCCGATTCGAACAACTGAGTCTGATCGAAGAGAAAAGATTGGCTGCAATCTGCCACGGACAGCTATATCAGAAGAGAATGAAGAGAGCCTTCGATCAGAAAGTCAGGCACCGAGAGTACCAAGTAGGGGATCTTGTGCTGAAAAGAATCCTCCCTCCTCATACAGACCACAGGGGCAAATGGACTCCAAATTATGAAGGACCATTCGTTGTAAAGAAAGTTTTCTCTGGTGGAGCGCTGATGCTCAGCACCATGGATGGTGAAGATTTCCCGTCCCCTGTGAATTCAGATGCAGTTAAAAAATACTTCGCATAAAATGACCCGCTGGACATAAAAACAGAATGTAAGTCCAGGCAAAAATAGGGCATCCCGGCGAGTCAAAAACAGAATAAAAGACTCGGGCAAAAGTAAGGGAAAATGAACAAAAAATGTACACCCGCTGAGTTGAAAAGCCGCATTGGACAGCTCAGGCAAAAATGGGTATCCCGATGGATTGAAAACCCGAAAGGGCGATCCACGCAAAATAAGGGAATAAGCGAACAACTGTATTCTGAATTCGTCTGTATCACCTACAACTTGGTAAGCTACGAAGGATCAGACTTCAATCAGAATCAACTCTCTCCAGAAAGCAAGACGAGAAGAACGTCATTGTCATACGAGTCATAGCAGAAGAGGAAGCTCCTTGAAAGCCTCGTCAACATCGCCAGCATTTTATTTCTCATTTTGTAACAATCTCCTCATTTCAGGAGATATGTTTCTTTGACTGTATCTTGCCAATTCAGGGCACATGAATTAATAAAAATCAGATTTTCGGTCATGTTTCGTTTTTACGTTTATGTTTTGCAAAGAGTTGTCTGATATCTCTAAAAATACAATTGCATAAGTACAGATGCCTTTCTCTAAAAATAAAAACACATGCTTACAGGGAATGTGATTATTCTCGAGAGTACTTAGCTCCTATGACGGAATCCAGTAAGGGATACCTCGGGACCTTTGGTGCGTTTCCTTATCTTTGCAGGATTGCAGGTATCCAGAACGCAACCTGGGGCATGCAAGTTACGTTTCAGCAAGCTGGCAAATCATTATCAACTCGGTCTATCTTCCACGTGGCACTGGAAAGTGCCTATTTCCCCAGCGAAGTTGCCAAATCAACATACACTTAATCTCAGCATCTGAAATGCTCTATCCCCAGCTGAGTTACCGCTTGTTGCTCTCCCCAGCTGAGTTGCCTTTCACAATTCCCCAGCCGAGTTGCCATGTCATCCTCAGCTGAATACAGAAGTCAGGGAACCATCTCCCCACAGAGTTCCAGCCTCTATCCAGAAGAGCAACGCACAGAGAAGTCACAACAGAGTACATAAAGCTTCTACAAACCCCAGCTGGGTCCCGTGTTGTAAGGATATGTCAATCAGTGACCTATATCCCCAAGCAGATACATCATTAGATCTACCGATGATCTCATCCCCAGCTGGGATGTTCACTTCAAGTAGATCAACCAGAGATCGTTGCAGCAACGGGATCCGAATCCCGGATCTGTGCCCCTTTGCATAATCATGGCATCCGCATCATATTCACCCCCCCAGAGCGTAGCATTCCGTCTAATACGGAGCATTACGGCAAAAATCAAATGCATAGCATAATCATAAGTCATGTTCTGAAGTAACACTTGTGAATAATAAACTGTTCATCATCATTATACAGAAAAATCCCCACCAGGGTCCCAGCAAAAGCAGTTGCCTCACAATCACGAACACCAGTATATAGTCATTTTGACATCCGTCCATGTCATCATTCCCCAGTAAAGTCGCCAGAACACTCTTTACAAACAAGATCACCTGTATTATAGATACTCCATGACACCCGTCCGTGTCAAATCACCAGCAAAAAGCCAAAGACATCCTCTTTGCACTCACATATACTTATATATACACTTTCTTGACACCCGTCCGTGTCATTTCCCCAGCGCAGTCGCTTACACCTTTATCACCCATACACTTGTTAATATTATACTTTTCTCTCTTGACACTCGTCCGTGCCACTCTCCCCAGCAGATAAACACTCATCTATACAATACAATACTCACTACTCATGGTACACTTGTACAGATACTCGTCCGTATCTTGTATACATCATTTATATCCCCACAGATTCGACAGTAGCCCTTGTTCTTTGTTAACCGGTTGGTACTCGTCCGTACCATCATCTCAGAACATTGCGTCTAGTGTTTGTTTCTACATGATACTCGTCCGTATCATAGTCTTAGGGATGCTCGTCCGCATCTTTAATCCATACACCGTGTCAAACACTTATGTCTTCTTGGATATAGATACTCGTCTGTGTCTACTACTCCCCAGAAGAGTCCTTTCAGATGCAACACTCGTCCGTGTTCTTTGTCAACCAGTTGATACTCGTCTGTATCATCATCTCTGAACATGTGTCAGTTTGTTCCTACATGATACTCGTCCGTATCATAGCCTTAAGGATGCTCGTCCGCATCTTTAATCTATACACAATACCAAACACTTATACCTTTTGTTTCTTGGATGTAAACGCTCGTCCGTGTTTACTGTATCCCCAGTAGATCGCTAACAAAGCAATTTTCTTTTTATCTAACACTCGTCCTGTGTTATGATACCTTTGAGAGCAACCGTACCCTGCTGAGTGGTCGTCCTCCACTTCTTGATGGTCGTCCTCCATCATGCTCATCCGATGGCCGTCCCCATCGTTGATTTTAGCAGCCGTCCCCTGCTAGGTGGTCGTCCTCCACCTTTTGATGATCGTCCTTCATCACTTTATCCAATGGCCGTCCCCATTGTTGATTTTGGTTATCTGGCATTCGTCCTATGTCATGAGAAACCTCGAGAGCAGCCGTACCCTGCTGAGTGGTCGTCCTCCACTTCTTGATGGCCGTCCTCCATCATGCTCGTCCGATGGCCGTCCCCATCGTTGACCTTTTCTATCCGATGGCCGTCCCCATCGTTGATATTTTCGGCAGCCGTACCCTGCCAGGTGGTCGTCCTCCACCTTTGATGGCCGTCCCCATCATATTTCTTTTATTCCCAACAGAGCAGCCGTCCCCTTCTAGGTGATCATCCTTCACCTTTGATGGCCGTACCCCATCATCTGTTTATTTCATTTATTCTTTAACCCGATGGCCGTCCCCGTCGTGGTCCCTTTTCCTTTTAACCCGATGGTCGTCCCCGTCGTGGTCCTTTTTCCTTCTAGCCCGATGGCCGTCCCCGTCGTTGGTTACTTTACCTTTATGAACTTGATGGCCGTCCCCGTCATGTTTCGTTAACCCCCAGAGAATGCTACAACTTTATCTTGATGGCCGTCCCCATCATGATATTTTATTTTCCCCAGCCGGTCGGCCGTCCCCGTCTTGGCTTTACCCTTTATCCCCAGCATGTCGGCCGTCCCCGTCATTGCTTTATTTTCAACACTTTCCCAGCATGTCGGCCGTCCCCGTCATTGCTATTTACCCAGCAGTCGTCCTCTGCTCGACGGTCGTCCTCCGTCGCCTACACTTTACAATATACTTTATTTTTCTTGTACAATCTATATCCCTTTTCTCCTTCATTTTGTGAGTGCAAATTTTGGAATGTCTTTGATATTCAACCACAAGTTATCCTGTTTGCCTGCTAAGCCGTCGCTTACATCCTGCACAGCTAACTCATGTTTGAATAGGGGCAGCTGTAAACACCCCAAATTTGCCCTCACCCATTCACACCATGGCTTGTGATCATCTCATATGCATAAACACAATCATATCATCTCATAAACACCCCAAATTTGCCCTCACCCATTCACACCATGGCTTGTGATCATCTCATATGCATAAACACAATCATATCATCTCATATCTCATTTTTGATTCACTGCATAGTTTCTGAGGCATCTGCACCTAGGGTTTGTGATCTGAGCAATCCCAAAGCATCTTGGGCCATTACAAAGGCCACCAATCAACTCAAAGAGGTCCATGTGTGTTCTTATGTCATATTCCATCTCCTCAAAGCCAAAATTGCAGAGGAATCACAAGAACTAGGGTTTGAGTGGATGCAGGGCCAGGATGAACTGCACAGTTGACCTAAAATTAGGGTTTTGGTTTCAGAGGCCATAACACCAAATTTTTTGGTCATTCTTGTTTCCATTGGTCTCTATATGGTATAGGGAGTATGCATATCAATTTTCATGAAGAAATTCCATGGGGAAGTCATCTGATCAAGGGTTGACTTTTCAGACAAGTCAGTGTAAAATCAGGGCATCTGAGGCCCCCAATGACCCAACCAATGGGTGATCTTCATCATTTTGAGTGTATATGATCTTTATTTGATCATGGAGGAAGGTTGAAGTTCATAAAAATCAAGAATTTAGGGTTTTTGCAAATGTTGACTTTTTGGGCATAGTTGACTTTTCAAGGATGCTTCATTTTATGTCATTTTTCAAGCCTTGATTATTGATCCAAAAATGCTTCAAATGGAAAAACTTTGGTCATGAAAGTTGTAGATCTCATCTTTCCCTTTTCAAAAAGTACAAGAACATGATCAAACTCTTCTTGGATCAAAAGTTATGGCAATGCAAAGTTGGCTAAAATCATTGATTTTTAAGGCATGCCACAAATGGAAATTTTGCAAAATCTTGGACCAATGCATTATGTGACTTCTAATTCATTTCAAACCAGCACATAAACATTCTCTAAGTCCTAAAAATCAGAAATGAACTAAGAATGCCCATGGTTTCATGTTTGGTTATGCAAAAGAATCACATGTGAACCAAAATGTCACAACTTGCAAAAGCACTCATAACATTTCACCAACTTGCTGCCTTGAATGTTGGACCAAGCCTAGCCTTTCCCTTCACTTTGCTGTGCAGCCCATGCCCATTGTACTTGCCTAGAGTGAAGCCATACTTGCCTTACACAATAGTTGACCTTTTTGCAAAAGTAGACATCCCAATCACCACAGGCCATGTGACATCCTCTGGCCACTTGCATTTGTTTATTGTATCCTTTGGCAAGCCATAACACTAGACAAGGCAAGGCTGAAGCTCTCTCATTCATCACATTCAAAAAATCACCTCACATTGCATAAGCCTTCGAATCTCTCTGTCCAGCATACAAACACTTCAGCCATCTTCACCATTCAACTCACCTTGTTCCATAGACCAAAAAGCACCAAGAACACAAGCCTGAAACAGCCTGAACATCTCACTGCCATTTCTCACTTCATTTTGCAGTTTCAATCGAATCTCCTTCCACAAACCACAAACACACCAACAAATACTCCAGACCTTCTCCATTCATCCTCAGGATCACAAACCATCATTCACAATGGCCTGAAACCTCCAGAAACTCCATTGCCATTTCTGATCAAGCTTGAGCAGAAGCTTTCGAATCTCACTATCCAGCCAGCTCAAACTTCTTTTGAGCATTCAAACATCTTCTGGGGATCAAGTGGAGTGGTTTGCACTGAAAGAAGTGGCCAGAAAGTCCTCAAGTTGAAAGCTCCAAATCTCAGGTAGCTCGAAATTATTTTTTTCCAGAAATCATCTTTCTTGTTACAAACTTGTTCTATGTGATTCACTGATCATCCTGGTATCATTGGTTTTGAAAATGGCTTTGTTTTGAGTATTTAATTTGTCTCTGAAGCTTGCGTGCCCTAGAACTTATTCTCTTCGATTCAGCTTGTTTAGGAAGAATAAATTTGTTTTAGGATAGGGGTTTGATTCGTGAGGATGTGAGGAACACTTCCCAGTTTTTATTTTTCATTTTTGATACGTTTTGAGGGGTTTGGGAAGTTTTCAGGTGAGCTGCTCGCCGGAGAAGACGACCGGAAGTCTTCTCCGGCAGCCTGAGAGTAATTAGGGCTAAACGTCATTAATTAGCCAACTTCAAACTTGGGCCCTTGGATCTTGATTCCCGCGCGCTAGTGGATGGTCAGGATCAAGTCATTATGCCCTAATCTCTCTCATTAACTTTAATTAATTCATAATTAAATTAATTTGGTCAGATTGCATCCCCACCCTCCATTCACGTACCAGTCAACCAATTTAAATCCAGATTGCATCTCAGCCATCCTTTCCTTTGACTTTCATTTTTATTTAATTTTAATTCATTTTCTTTTCAATTAATTTGCATAATTATTTTAAAATAGTTAAAAATTCTTAAAAATTATGAAACTTTTTCTTAAAAGTTTTATTAATTTTTAAGACCCAAAAATATTTTTATTTTATTTTTTATCATTAAAAAAAGTATTTTTAAATATTTAAAAGATTATTTTTAATTGATTAATGGGAATTAATTAATAAAAAATACTTTTAGGTATTTAAAAATTACAAAAAAATTCATGAAATGTTCTAAGACATTTAGAAACATTGTCCAACCTTCAAACCAAATTTCTTTTTTGATCTTGATGCATTTTAAGAATTTTTCATTGAATTAAATCATTTTTTATGCATTATTTTGATCATGGGTTCAAAAATTCATTTCTGCCTATTGGAGAAGGTTGAGACATTGATTCTTCTTGCATTGTTTTATGTTTAGCATGTAGTTTCTAGGATAAAATGGCCATGATTTGATCTTGCATTTCCCATTTGTTTGGCATTTATTTTGTTAAGAACCCTAAAAAACCCTAATAACTTAGAAAAATCATATCTTGAGTTTGGTTGAGAGTTGAGAGCTCCCCTTTGGGCAGTGGTTCATTGCAGGTTTAGGGTTTCTTTGGGTACCATTTTCCATTTTTTATCTTAGGATTTGTTTCTGTTTTGGGTTTTTGTTTGGTGTTTGATCCATGAACCCTAATTTGGACTTCCATTTGCATCCTCCTTGCATTTCCTTGCATAACTTGACTTGTCTTTGCATTTTGTGCATTCTTGTGATCCATTTGACATCTTAAGACATATAGAAAGCATCTTTGACCATTGCATTACATATTTGCCATGTCATTTGTCTTGTATGATTCATAACTTTTCCATGTTCATTCATGCTCCTTAGCTTGCATCATTTGCATTCATAATCTTGTATGAACATCTCCATGCCTTGTCTCATGTTTGCAGCACTCCATAGCATCATCATCATCATCAACATGCTTCTGGTTTGGTCTAGCATCATACCATTTCATCCCATCTAGCATTGCATTGCATTTCTTTCTAACATTTCAGATGGTAAGTAAACTTGAGAAGTGAATTTGCCTTCACTTCTCATAACTTTTTCTTTTCATCTCTCTTGCATCCATTGCTGCATTTTTCTTTGTGTTTGAGATTGAGCTTGCTCATTCCTCCTCTTCCCACTTTCTTTCTTCAAGTGACTTGACTTCTTGAATGAAGCAAGTCACTTTGCTTCTCTTGATCTTATTCATCTGCTTCCTGGTGGCTCCTCTGAAGATTGTTCTTGAAAACCTCACAAACCTTAGGATCAACCAAGCATGATAATGAATTAGGGTTTTGATTAGTCTCCCCATAGTTTTACCTTTGTGTCTCTCTTTGAGTCCTCTCTTCTCACCTCATAATCAGGGACTAAACCCTAAAGGCTTTAAGGCTTTGTGATTAAGCTTATGCCTGCATCCTTCTCTTAGGATGGAGTGTATAACTTTAATCCTAAGTGTTCAACCCTTAAGGTGTTTAAATCTCTCAATCAATTCACTTAATAATCATCAAGACATCACACTTGTAACTTGGGCCTTGCATTAGGGTTCTAATTCTTCCTTAAGTGGTTAAGAAGGACTAACCCTAGTGTTAATGGACAAGTCCCCCTCAAGTTGTCTTACAAATCATAAAATTCACTTCATCATCATACCATTAATCTAAAATCCACTTAATCAAAGGCTTGTTTTGTCATGGGTTTAATCCCTAATCATGGATTAAGTTGAGGAGTTTTCCTCAGCTTAAACATCCTCATCTATTATCCTTCTTTTAGGATAGTGTAATGGGTCTGTTTAATCCTTGATTATGGCTTAACCTCATTACTCAACACTAAACAAAAACACCAAAAACATCTAAATAATCACAAGTAGGTTAATGATCTTAATCCTGCATCAAGGGTGATTAAGTGTGAGAATCTGACTTCACACTTAAGGTATTCTCATTACCCCTAAACAGAGGGAAGATGTGATGAGTTTACTAAATCCATTGGTTTAGGCTTAAGCTCATTAACTTATGACAAACTTTCAAAAGCAATAAAAGACTGAAAACACCAAAAACAAACAATAATCGTCTCCTCCGGGATTCTTTTCTCATCACCTTCACTCACAAACGAGAACTTGCTTCTTCCGTCAAATGCAAGACAGTAAGCACCTGAGCCAGACAGGTCATACACTTGAGCATAGGCAAGTAAGCAGTTCACAAGTCAATTCACCTTTCAGTCTCTTTGGGTCGAACTACGGTGTTCTGACTTCCTCATTGCACGAGAGGATACGTAGGCATAACCTAACAGTTATCGAACAAAAGTCTCTGTACATTCCCCCTCTTTCAGCTTCATTCTTAAGCCTCATGATCTTGAGCATTCCATTCACCTCTTACACTGACACTTCATTTATACACTTCACTCTCTTTTACACTGACACCTGTACATCTCTTCCAGCTATTTCATACACAGATTGCACTGACACTACCCCCTTAAAACACAAATCTTTCAAGCGTGGATCCCGTCGAGTACGACGGACAATCTGGGTGCTAATACCTTCCCAGGTTGTAACCAACCCCCTTTCTCAGTCTCTCTGGTTCGCAACCCATCTTATCCATCTTTTTCTAGGCCTATGCAGCATTGCCTTTCCTCCGGGATAAAAATGCCTAGCTGGCGACTCTTTTCATCTCCAGTGAGTTCACGGCTGTGTGTTCTCATTGTCCCTCTCGCCGACCGTTCGCGCTTGTACCTGGATGCAAATCTTCGGGAGCGACACTAGGATAATAACTCTACTCTGGATACCTACACGTTACCAACATAGGGGCAACATTCAAACAGAAGGGGTAAGATATCAACCAGTATAAACAGTGTATGATAAACGGTATATTAGTTCAGAACCATATGATTTCACCACTTTATAACAACTACTATGCACAAACGCCAAACAACTTAGACCAACACCACTTAATAACAAAAACAACTTTAATTAATCAACACATCAACATAACAACCTGGAATATATAACTTATATTTATCACAACTTAACAACAACTACAACTTA
Source organism: Lathyrus aphaca (assembly GCA_963966055.1). NCBI lineage: Eukaryota > Viridiplantae > Streptophyta > Magnoliopsida > Fabales > Fabaceae > Lathyrus > Lathyrus aphaca. The sequence goes on from OZ014523.1 coordinate 173,782,780, forward strand.
GACACACAACTCGAAATGTGACTCGACTATGCAACTTAGATAAATTCACATGCATGTGATACCATTAGAGCAGAACTCCCAACTTAAAATATATCAAGTTATCGAGGCATCACCAAGGCATAAGCCTTCAACTTAGTATTTTGCCAATCCATGCCAACATGGTGAGCATCAGCTCCAACTTAAAATATTGCCAATCCTGACCAACTTTAGAAATGCAATGTATGCAACCACAACTGCGACACATAACGACATAAAACATCAACTATAAACAACTTAATCAACGTTGGTCACAAGACCTGCAACTTCAAAACAACTTAACAACATTGGTCATAAAAACTGCAACTTAGCAACCATTCAACGTTGGCTAGATGCCTTTTTAACACTCCAAAGTTGATTTTAATTTCATTTAAGTGTTTTCTTGTGAATTATTATGTTTATGATGTTATTTGAGGTTTTGAGGAATTTTGGGGATAACTTAATATATTATTAAGATTAGAAATATTAAGTTAGTGGGTTAATTTTATTATTTGAGATTTAATTAAATAAAATAGAAGGAATTGGAGGATAAGGGTATTGTGGTCTTTTGGTTGAGGATAAGTGAGGGTTTTATGGGGAAAGACTAAAGAGGTCCTAGGGGCAAGAGTGACAAAAGAGGGGAAAATTGGAGAGTACAATCATTTGGAGCAATCACATCTTTGAGAAAAGAGCTCTGGAGAAGAGGGAAAAGTTAGTGCTTGAAGGTTGGAAGGATTTAAGGAGAAACTATCCAAATATTACGAAAATTAAGGTATGGGGAGTAGTTTCCTTTCGATATCATAAAGTGGGAATGAAATTGGGGGTTTTGAGGTATAGTTTTTAGGGTATGGGGTTATGTGATGAACTGAATTTTGATAATGAATTCATGATGATTTTGATAAATATAATGATGTAGTTGATGTAGTTGATGTTATTGTGAGGGATATTGATCTTAATGATGTTTTCTGATGTAATGCTGTCGATTTATTTGTTTTGGAAGGGTTTTATCACAGAAGGAAAAGGCTGGAAATCACAGAAAAATTCTGCAGAATCACGAAGCTCGCTTAGCGAGCTACAACTCGCTTAGTGAGAAGAGTCAATGAGTTAGGCGCTTAGCGAGCAGGATGTCTCGCTTAGTGTGTCCTGGGAAGCTTTGAAAAATGTCATTCTTTTGAAAATTGTTTTGAGGTGGTATGTTCTAGGATGCTATGATGTTGTAGAGTTACAGTATAATATGTTTTAAGGACTGATGAATAGGAATAGTATTTATATGGTGTATGAAGATTATCTTGATTTTTATGAGTTGTGAAGTATGAGTAGAATTAGTAATTAATTGAAGTATGAAGAATTAAATTAATTTCCTTTGAGTATGAGGTATGATTGTATAATGACATGAGTGAGTGTAAGGAATAGTGATGTAAAATGAATGTGGATGCAATGTTCATGATGTTTTGAGGATGATGTATATATTTGCGTCTTGCATTCATAGAATTGAATTATAAGGGGACTTCAGTCCATTGGTAGCTTCAATCTCATTGTGTGGATTGGAGTGATATGACATTATGGTGTGCTCCCTTATGAGATAGTTGATGGCCCAGTGTCCATCTATGAGGATGTTTCGGTACCACATGCATTACTAAGATGTTGAATTTCATTCTAAATGATATAGCATGAGTGCATTGACATTGTATAATGATGAGATGTATTTTGATGTTGTGTATAAATGAGTATTGCCATATTTGGATTCACCATGCTCCGATTAGTTGTCAGGAGTTTTTGTTTTAATTTTTGTGAAGTTTTGTTCATATGGATGCGTTTTCCGGCACTAGAGCTAGGGCTCCAGTCGCAGGATTCTAGAAATGGAGTTTGTGTGTTTGAATGAGGAAGACAACTTCCAGACCATTGGATCTTCAAATCTGGACGTACCTCATCTTTCCAGCGCATTAAAACGTACCCTCTCTATCACGTGCCTGGCTTTGTGTTTTATTTCTGAATTAAACATTTTGAATTACACCATACTATAGTTATGATGCACTCATAGGTTGATGTGTTGGTCATGTTGACTTTGGTGTGATGTTGACCCAATCTCATGCGCTCATTTGATCTAATGGCTTTGTTTTTTTCCTGATTATTTGAATTACACCATAAGAATTGTTGAGACATGTTGGATTAATTGGGCTTAAGGATCTATGCGTGCCCCCCTTTACCAGGCCCATTGGATTTGAACTGGAGTGGTTTACTGAATGCACCCCTCATCATTTGCCTTTTATTTTATTTTTACTTTATTTTCAATTTGATTTCTAATTTTTAAAAAATAGTTAGAAATTCACAAAAATTATGAAATAATTCATGACTATTTCTTTTAATTTTCTTTAATTTTTGATATTTTTATTTTCCATTTATTTTTATTTTCCACGTAGGAATTAATTTGCATTTTTATTAATTGTTTTTAATTCTTTTTAAAGGCATACTGACTTGTGAATTTTCTATCTTGATCATTGAGTTGAGCTGAGTTGGTTCTTTTTGCATTTGATTCATATTAGTATGTAGTTTGTTGTTGAGTTTTCCCCTGATTTTTAGAAGCTTGAATGAATATTTTTGACAATTGACTTGAGCTTGAAGTTTCAAAACCCTAATTGGTGTTCTTGAGGTCCTTTGACTTAGTTTGCTTTTGATTCTGACTTTACTCTTTTGGCATGATGTTATCACTTGGTTAATGAACATTTGAGTTTAATTTTATAATTTTTGCATGATTTTCTGATTTGATTTGAATTTTCATGTGAGATTGCCCTAATTTTGCTTCTTCTTGTTAGCATGTTTAGTTCTTAGGCTAGGAGGGCACTTGTGCCAACTCCTATAGGATGTTTAGAGGTCTTTTTGTATGAGGTTTGATCCCTGGTCCTTGTTTAGTGTGTGTACTTTGGAAAGTTTCTATGTTACTTGTCTTTGAAGTTTCTCACAAATGTATGCATGTTCACCTCACCTTCTTTGTTCATCCCTTCTCTTTGATGCTTATGATTGAGTTTGTATGCTTCTTCCCCATGCTTGATCATGCTTCTTAGACAAATTTTAACATGTTTAGGTCCCTGGTTTTTATAGGATGTTTAGGCCTTGGCTTGATGAGCATTTGTTTGTTCTTACACTTATGCACATGTCCACTTCACTTCCCCTTCTTGTGATGTTCATGATTGAACTTGTATGATATTTTCCTTGGGATTTTGTGTTTATTGTGCCTATTCTTGTGATGATAAGGTTCTGATCTTGTGTTGCTTAGTGCGTGTCTAACTTGTTTAGTCCTTTGTGTTCCATTTGTGGATTGTTTCTTCTTAAGAGCTTGTGAAGCTTGGTAATGGTTTGTATGCTTTATCTTTTGCTTGATTTTCTTTGTTGGATGGATCTTAGTGTAATAAATGGTTGCTTTCATTTCTGGTTGTGATGTGTGGAGTTGATCTTTGGCTTGTTTGCACCTCATTTTATCTTGTTTGGTTTTATCTTGTTATATGTGTTTAGTTCTAACCATTTCAGGGGCTCATGGTAAGTGAAGCGTGGAGATTATCCACATTTCAATTCTTCATCTCCTCTATTGCTTTGCTTTCTATTTTTTCAATTTTTTGATGTTCCTTATGCCATCTTGTGTTTCAATTTATTATCCTCCCCCTTTAGAAACAACTTGTCTCCTTTAGAGGAGTAAGTTGGTCTCTAGCTTCTCTCCTCCTCTTTTCTTCTTCCCTTTTCTTCCTCCTTTCTTGGGATGGTTCAAGCCTCACTAACCTTATGACCACTTTTTCATGATAACTTTAGGATTAGACTTTCCCTATTAGTCTTTTTACCTTTGAGATCCTTTTAGTGCTCTCTCTCTCTCTCTCTCTCTCTCTCTCTCTCTTTCTCATCTTCAAGCAATAACCTAAAACACATCTAATAATAGTTGAGGTGACCTATCCCTTTTGTCATCCTCTCAAAGAAAACCATAAAAAACATTTCTTCACTTTAATCCACCAAAACACTTAATAATACAAGCAAGTTAGTGAATTTAAACCCTAATCTTAGGAAACAAGTTTGAGGATCTTCCTCATTCTTGATGGACTTGTTACTCATTCTATTTTGAGATGTGGTAATAAGGACATGTCCTTAGAAAAGTCTTTACCTTCACTTCCTTGTGCCACACTCTTTAAAATACTTCTAAAATACACAAACAAACAATAAGTGTCTCTCCTTCGGGAACTCTCTTCTCATCACCTTCACTCATCGTACGAACTTGCTCCTACTTGTCATTTTGCAAGACGGTTACGCACTCGTCGTCCAAGCCTGCAACACCTGAGCATTGGCATAGGCGATTCAATCCTTAAGACACAAGTAATCTTTTCCACCCCTAGTTAGGGGAACTACGGCGACTCTGATCCTCATGTCTAGATGAGGTACGTAGGCAGCAGGGTAGGGCCCATTCGAGCACACTCTTTTATTTTCCCTACATTTTCCCTCTTTCTTTTCTTTTCTCCAATTCCAGTCTTTATTTTTGCAGCAACTTTCTTTTCTTTTACCCTTTGAAATAGTTCATTTGCAAGCGTGGATCCCGTCGGGTACGGAGGACGATCTGGGGTGCTAATACCTTCCCAGGTCGTAACCGACTCCCGAACTAAGTCTCTTTGGTTCGCATGACCTGTGTCCTTCCTTTTCTTTTCTTTGGTTTGTGCAGCATTACCATTTCCGTCTCTTCAGGATAAAAATGCCTGGTTGGCGACTCTACCCTCTTCTGCGCCACTTTCGTGTTTGTACCAGGATGGAAATCCCGGGAGCGACAATGTGTATGATGATAGTGTGAGTAATATTGAGTATTGTCATGATTTTCTGCTATGATGTTGTGGAAAGACTGGTTTTGATGAGTTTTATAGCATAAGGGAAATTCTTAAATCGCAGAATTTTTGAAGGAATTGCGAAGCTCGCTTAACGAGCAAACACGAATTTTAGAAATCAAAAACCTGTGAGTTGGTCGCTTAGCGATAGGCCTAGCCCGCTTAGCGAGACCTAACATATTATGAAATATTATTTAATTCTGAAAAATTAGGTAATTGATGTGCTTTGTTGTTTTAAGGTGTTATGATGTTTTAGTGATGATATGTGATGCGTTGAGAGGCTATATGAGTAAGACTTGGTGATAAAATGATGTATGATGAATTTAAGATGTTTATGAGTTTATGAGTTATGATGACATGATGTAGAGCAAGAGGATAAATGAGTGATTATTGTGATGATTGGTGATGAATGTGGAATCCAAGCTTATGATGTTTTGATGATGATGTGTGTATATTGCATCTTGCATTCATGGCATGAATTATGAGGGGACTTCAGTCCGTTGGTAGCTTTAATCCCATTTTGTGAATTGAAGTGATATGATGTTATGATGTTGCTCCCTTGTGGAAGGTTGATGGCCCAGTGTCCATCCATGAGTATGTTTTGGTACCATATGCATATTAAGAGTTTGTATATCATTCTAAATGACATAGCATGGTTTACATTGATTTTGTGTGATAATGTGATGTATTTGATGTTGTGATTGAATGAGTCGTGTGATGATTTGATTATGTTTTGTGAATCCATGACTATAAATTCTCATTTTTATATTACTTTATTGAATTTGAATTTACTCACACTGTCTGCCTTTTGTGATGGTATATTATTCCATCTTGCAGATACTCAAGGTTAGCTCAGTGCACTTTTAGCTCGGAGCTAGTGAGTTTGTCATTGTAGTTAGAAGTGGAGTCCTGCTCTGTGTCTAGTAACATCGGGATTGGGTTTCGCTTGAGTTAAATTTTTTATTTGAATTAAGTTATTATTTTCCTTTGATTATTATTGGTTTAAATGATGCTTTGGATTAAATTATGAAGTTCTCTTTTTATTAAAGATGAAAGATGATGTTTTGTTTTCCGCTGCATAGTTGTTGAAAATAGATTTGAAGTATTCATGATTTTGTAACCCGTGTTACGGGACAGGACTCAATATGATTGTTTATGTTGCTTGAGTTATGAAGAATATGATATCCTTTCACGAGTTTTACTCTGATATTTGATTAAATTGTATTATAATTGTGATGGGGTAGAAAGGGTGTTACATAAGTGGTATCAGTGTTGGTTGGTATGTTCGGTCGTGTCTTGTCGTTATCAGTCGTATCAGTTATTATGTTTGCGTGTTTTGAGGTTGAGTTGTTTTCTGATGTTGTTGGTGATTTGTAGAATGGCTTCGAATCGTGCTCTTGCGGATGCGGTAGATGTACTAGCTCAGGCTACGACACAGAACAATGTTCATGATGAATTTCATGCCTTGTGGGTATTTCAGAGGAATAATCAACCTAAGTTTGAGGGTACTCATGAACCGGAGAACGTGCAAAAGTGGCTTAAGGCTATTGAGAAGATTTTCAGGACTATGGCATGCTCCGATGCTCAGAAGGTGCAGTTTGGCACCCACATGCTGGATGAAGAGGTTGAGGATTGGTGGGATAATACCTGTCAGATATTGGAAGGAGTTGGGGTTGTGATAACTTGGGATGTGTTCAAAAGGGAATTTCTAAGTAAGTACTTTCCTGAAGATGCTCGTGGAAAGAAAGATGTTGAATTTTCAGAACTGAAGCAGGGAAGCATGACAGTGGCAGAGTATGCTGCTAAGTTTGAGAGGTTAGTGAAGTTCTGTCCTCACAAAAACCTGTCGCTTCCCAAAGATTTGCATCCCGGTACAAGCGCGAACGGTCGGCGAAAGGAGAAATGAAGGTGAACTGAAAAGAGTCGCCAGCTAGGCATTTTTTGCCTGAAGGAAAGGTAATGCTGCATAAACCTAGAAAAAGGATGATAAGACGGTTGCGAACTAGAGAAACTGAGAAAGGGGGTTGGTTACAACCTGGGAAGGTATTAGCACCCAGATTGTCCGTCGTACTCGACGGGATCCACGCTTACAAGATTGATGTTTAAAGGGGTAGGTGTATGTGCTATCTGTGTGCAAAAGCTGGAAAAGAATATACAGGTGTCGGTGCAAAGGGTGAATGCTCAGGAACTGAGGCTTAAAAGAGAATGTTGAAAGAGGGGGAAGACACAGAGACTTTTGTTTGATAACAGTTAAGTTATGCCTACGTATCCCCTCGTGCAATGAGGAAGTCAGAACACCGTAGTTCGACTCAAAGAGACTGAAAGATAAATTGACTATGAACTGCTTGCTTGTCTATGCTCAAGTGTATGACTCGTCTGGCTCGAGTGCTAACTGTCTTACATTAGACGGAAGAAACAAGTTCTCGTTTATGAATGAGTGAGGTGAGAAAAGAATCCCGGAGGAGACGATTATTGTTTGTTTTTGTGTTTTCAATCTTTTATGGCTTTTTGTGTTTGTCATAAGTTAATGAGCTTAAGCCTAAACCAAGGGTTAGTAAACTCATCATATACTCCCTTTGATTAGGGATAATAAGAATACCTTAAGTATGAGATAAACATCTCAACTTAATTACCATGATGATGTAGGATTAAGATCATTAACCTACTTGTGATTATTTAGATGTTTTTTAGTTTTTGTTTAGTGTTAAGTAATGAGTTTAAGCCATAATCAAGGATTAGTGAATCCATTACACCATCCTAATAGAAGGATAATAGATGAGCACACTTAAGCTGAGGAAGATACCTCAACTTAATCCATGATTAGGGATTAATCTCATGACAAAATAAGCTTTTATTAAAGTGGATTTTAATTAAGGATAAGATTAAGAAGTGAATTTTATGATTTGCAAGACAACTTGAGAGGGACTTGTCCATTAAACGATGGGGTTAGTCCTTCTTAACCAATAAAGGAAGAATTAGAACCCTAATGCAAGGCCCAAGTTACAAGTTAATGTCTTAGTGATTATTAAGATGGATTGATTAAGAGGTTTAAACAAATTAAGGGTTTAACACTTAGGATTAAAGTTATACACTCCATCCTAAGAGAAGGATGCAGGCATAACCCTAATTCCAAAGTCTTAAAACCTTAAAGGTTTAGTCTCTAATGATGAGGTGAGAAGAGAGACACAAATAAGACACAAAAGTAAAAGATAAAGGGGGACTAGTCAAAACCCTAATTATTGTCATGCTTGGATGTTCCTATGGTTTGTAAGGCTTGATAAAGATCTTCAGAGAAGCCACCAATGGAAGAAGCAGATGAAAGGAAGATGAAGCAGATGAAACAAGTTACTTACTTCACTGAAGAAGATAAGTAACTTGGAGAAAGAAAGTGAGAGATGAACATGATTGAGAAAGCTCACTCTAATACAAAGAAAGATACAGCAAGGATGCATAAGGAAAAGATGAAGAGAAATGAGAAGTGAAGGCAAATTCACCTCTCAAGTTACTTACCACCTGAAAAAGTTAGCATAAGGAAAGAAATGAGATGAAATGAAGCATATGCTATGGTAAAAACCAAAACCAGAAGCAAACACATGATGCAAATGATGCTATGAGATGATGCAAAGGCATACCAAGTGTTATGAATGTTCATATAAGAGATTGGATGCAAATGAGGCATGCTTTGAAGTATGAAAACACATGGATGTTTATGAAATGAAATGGATGCAAACCATAGAAAATGTATGAATAAATGAACAAGAAATGTTCAAGCAATGTCTTAAGATATCTAAGATGGCATACAAATGCTTAGAATGTCATGGAAAGTTCACATGTTCATGCAATGCAATGTGAGATGCAAGTATGGATGCAAAATTAGGGTTACATGAAAGGATGAGATGCAAATGACCAAAACAGAAACAATTCACATGATAAAAATTTGCAAATGAACTCAAAGGAACCCTAACCTCATATGATATTACACCCCAAAGGAGAAGGTCCAACTCTTAACCTAAAGGAAGTTATATTTTTTTAAGTTTGCTAGGGTTTTTGGGTACCTTAAGAGGAAAAATGCAAATCAAATGGAAAATGAAAGATAAATTCATGACAAATATATCCTAGAAACTACATGTTATATGGAAAACAACACAAAAAGAATCATTGTCAAACCTTTCATGGTTAGGCATAAAAGAATTTTTAAAGTTAGGGTTCTAAAAAAGGATTTTTATGAACCCTAAATTCAATAAAATTGTCAAAATTGGATCAAAGCCAAAAAGAAATTTGTATGAATGGTTTGACAATGTTTCTAAATGTCCTAAGATGCAATTTGAATTTTTTTGGGATTTTTAGAAACCAAAATGGTATTTTAATTAATTAATTTCCATTAATTAATTAAAATAAACATTTAAATATTTTTTAAAATGATTTTTTAATGCAAAAAATAAAAATAAAAATGTTTTTGGAATGAGAAAAATATTGAAAGTCAGAAGGCAAAAGAAAATATTTTTTTGAAGGCTTTTTGCTATTTTAAATTAATTGTGCAAGAAAATGCAAATAAAAATGAAAATAAATGAATAAAAATGGGAAGTATGCTGATCCTAAGGCTGAGATTTGAACTGGGGGAATTATGTTTGACTGCGCGCGCATCTCAATGGCCAGAAATTAATCTGAGCTTTAATTAGGTTTTATAATAAATTAAATGGATTAATGTTAACACGCGTGATCTGAGCCGTCCAGACCTAACCCTAATCAGGATCCAAGGGTCACAAATCAAACTGGGGATTTAAACAGAGATTAGCCCTAATCACTTTCAGATGACCGGAAAATTTCTCCGGTCATCTTCTCCGGTGGATCAAAACCCTAAAATCTTCCCTAGGCAAAATCAAAACCTCTAACCTGTCCAGAAATGATCCCCTACTCAAACTAAATCCAAATCAACCTTTAAACATGATTTATCATTCATTAACAAGCTGAATAGAAGAAAAAATAAAAATGGGACAAAATTCCAGAGACCTATGAAATCCTCATTTCTCCACCATTTTCAGTTTTAAAAAGATCACGATAACCCCCACAACATGTACTTTCATATTATAACAAGAAAATGGAGTTTTGCAAGATTGTGTTCTTGAGGTTACCTGAGCTGGTGAACTACGAATATGAGCTTTCTGGGCCTCTCTCTTGTACAAATCAACTCCTGTGGTCCTCCTGGTGCTTGTGGAATGCCTTAAAAGCTTTTATGATGGCTGGTTTGAAGGTTCCAGTTCTGGTGTAGCAGAAAATGAGGTTTGTGTTTGTGATGTTTCAGGCCATTGTAATGGTTGGTTTATGTTCTATGGATCATTTTTGAATGAATGGTGAAGTTTGTTTTGAAGTTTGATGGTTGGTTTGTGCAAATCGAAGAAGGGAAGTTTTAGATGGATTTTGTGAAATCTGATATTGTGTGTGTTCTGAGCTTGTGTGATGCTTGGTTTATGATCCTTATGCAATCCCTAAACTATTGGAATGAGTCAGGAGATTTGATATGCACTGTGGGAATGGTATGGAGCAATTGGCCAAAAAGTCAATAGTTGGTGTCCTTGGGTATGGGCCATGGCAGGAGGTGTTTTAGGGTTGCTCTGAGTTCAGCTGTATTCAAGGATAGCCATGGGATGATCTAGAGTTATCAGAAGTGAATGGATGGTAAGATGGCACATGTTTTGCATTTCACAACTTTTTGTACTTAGAGACATTTGGTTATGGAAGTGTCTCATTCAATGCTGAATTTTGGTCATGGAGTGTTACATGATGTTGCTATGATGCATTGAGACAATTTAGAAGTCATACCAATCCTTAGAAATCACTCTTGCAAGAATCCCTCTTTTGAGAATTTTGTGAAAAATGGCTTATGGAAACTTGTGATCCAAGGCATTATTTTGGGCTTGCAATGTTGCATTGTCATGTAATGAAGTTCATAAGTGAATTAGAGGTCACTTGAATGCTTGAAATTTGATTTTGCAAAAAATCCTCTTTGGCATGAAACTTGAAATTTTAGGATTTTTGCCAACTTTGAAAGGCCATAACTTGAGTTCCATAATGAATTAGACTATGTTCTTGTACTTTTTGAAAAGGGAATGATCCAATCTACAACTTTCATGACCAACAATTTTTCATTTGAAGCATTTTTGGTTGAGAAAGAGGAGGTTGAAAATCTTTCCCAAAATGGAAAGTTTCCATTACAAGTCATTTCCATTTTTGGCAACTTATAGTTTAGCTCAAATTTCTTCAATTTTGTGAACTTCCAAGCACTTCAATGATCAAATAATGATCATATAACTTCAATTTGATGAAAAATCCACTTTGGTTCCATTGTTGGGGGCCTCAGATGCCCTGATTTTGCTCTAACTTGCTCAAGAAGTTACCTAGTGAACATATGACTTCCACAATGAATTTCTTCATCAAACTTGGTACACATGATCCTTATAACATATTGAGACTATTAGAAACAAGAATGACCAAAAAATTGGAGTTATGGCCTCTGAAACCAAAACCCTAATTTTAGGTCATCTGTGTAGTGAAACCCTAGCTCTGCTTCCATGCTATCCAAGTTCTTGTGATTTCTTGACTTCCTTGATCTTAGAGGGATATGATATGATGATGGAACATGCATGGACCCTCTTGGAATGGTTGGAGACCTTTGGAGTGGCTCAAATGGATCCTTGGATTGCTCAGATCATAAACCTTAGATGGAGATGGACTTGAACTATGCAGTGAAACAAAAAATGCAATATGATATGATATGCTTAAACTAATGCAAACATGAAAGATTACAAGCCATGGTGTGAAATTAGTGAGGGCAAATTTGGGTTGTTTACAGCTGCCCCTATTCAAGCATGAGTTAGCTGTGCAGGGTGTAAGTGCCTGGCTTAACAGACAAACAAGAAAACTCGTGGTTGAATACTAAAGACAATCTGAAATTTGCACTCACTGGGGAGAAGAAGAAAAGGGATATAAATTGTAAAAGGAAAGTATAGTATGATTATCAAATGAAAGCGATGGAGGACAAACATCAAGCAGAGGATGACTGCTAGGGATAAAGCAATGACGGGGACGGCCGACATGCTGGGGAAATAAAGATACCACGACGGGGACGACCATCGGGTAAAGAAGTAAGATTCTCTGGTGATTAAAAATAAAGGCAATGATGGGGACGACCATCAGGTTTGGAAAGTAAAATAAACAACGACGGGGACGACCATCGGTTTAAAGAATAAATGAAATATTGATGAGGGACGGTCAACAAAGGTGAAAGACGATCACCTAGCAGGGGACTGCTGCTCTTTATCACGACATAGGACGAATATCGGATAGAAAAAGGTTGACGATGGGGACGGCCATCAAATAAGCATGATGAAGGACGATCATCAAGAGGTGAAGGACGATCACCTAACAGGGTACGGCTGCTCTCGGGGTTTATCATGACATAGGACGAATGTCAGATAACAAGATCAACAATGGGGACGGCCATCGGATAAAATGATGAAGGACGATCATCAAAAAGGTGAAGGACGATCACCTAGCAGGGGACGGTTGCTACAATATCAGGACATAGGACGAATGTCGGATAGAAAGAGGTTCCAATAATGGAGACTCCACTGGGGAAAGGATGAGGGATGGTCATCCAAAGGTGAAGGACGATCACCTGGCAGGGTATGGCTGCCGAAAGTATCACGACATAGGATGAATGTCGGATAGAAGAAAAGTTGTTTTGTTGGCGACTTGCTGAGGATTGGTAAACATGGATGAGTGCTTACGCTTTCTAGAATAAAAGGATAAGGTTTTAAAGCTGTGTATAGATTAAAGATGCGGACGAGTATCGATAGAAACAAGCGCTGACGCGTGTTCAGAGTTGATGATACGGACGAGTACCAACTGGTTAACAAAGAACACGGACGAGTGTCGAATATGTGGGAAATAAGTGTATATATGAGATACGGACGAGTATCTGTATAAGTATGAACAAGTATTGTGAAGTATGAGAAAAACACGGACGAGTGTTCTTCTTGCTGGGGAAAGGTGACACGGACGAATGCCATAAGAGTATATAGGTATCTGTGTTTGAGAATGTAAAAAGGGTATTTGGCTTATATCTGCAGGGGAGTAGTATGACATGGACGAGTGTCGAAAGGGTATATATGAATATGTATTTATGTTGGAGAGTGCAAAGGGGATGCTTTGGCTTTTATTTGTAAGGGATGTGAGCTTTTATATACGTCGCTGATTAAATGTTTGCAGGTAACTGGCTTGAACCTGACTTGTGATCATGCAAATGTTTTATTTTTGCCGTAATGCTCCGTATTAGACAAAAGGCTACGCTTTGTGGGGGAAATGATGTGAATGCTATGATTATGCAAAAAAGAAACTGATCCGAGATTCGGATCCCGCTGAAGATTGGATCTATGACTGATTTACTTGGAAGAATATCCCAGCTGGGGATGAGATCATTGGTAGATCTGATAAGATATATGGCTTTGCTTGGGGAAAAAGATCACTGATTGATCTATCCGGTAAGGAGAAACCCAGCTGGTGATAAGGAAGCTTCTGTCACTTTGTTGTGTGAGAATTTCAGGTATTGCTCTTCTGGGTAGAGGCTGGAACTCTGCGGGGATATGGTTCTTTTGTCTTTGAGACCTGGCACTCTGCTTTGGGGAAGAAAAGATCATTGAACGATCTTCCTAGATATATCTGTGGGGATCCCGGCCGGGGATGCTCTTGTAGAATAAACTTATGCTGGGGACGAGGAGGCTTTGACAACTCCGCTGAGGAAAAGCATTCCAGATACTGCTTGGAGGAAGCATGTTGGGGAAGTGATGCTTGGCATGCCCCGTGCTGCGTATTTGAATACCTGCAACCTGTTAAGACAAAGAAACACACAAGCATTCTGAGGTATCCCTTACCGGATTCCGTCATAGGAGTTAGATATTCCCGAGAGTAAATATATTTCCTGCAAGCATTTATTAAAAATGACTCATTTGTTTTATGCAAATATTATATCATGGATATTGGACATTTTGCAAACGAAACAAAAATGTACGAAATGAAGTATGACTGAAAATCTGATTTTATTAATATGGGTGCCCTGAATTCGCAAATACAGTCAAAGAAACAAATCCCATGGAATAAGGAGATTGCTATAAATTGAGAAAAGTAAAAGTGTTGGCAATGTTGACGATGCTCCGGTGAACTTCCTTTGCTATGACCCGTATGACCTTGACACTCTTCTTATCTTTCTTTCTGAAGAAGGTTGATTCTGACCGATGTTTTATCCTTTCGAAGCTTGCCGTGTTGTGAGGGATACAGACGAATTCAGAGTGCAGTTGTTCGCTTATTCCCTAATTTTGTGTGGATCGCCATTTCGGGTTTTCAATCCACCGGGACACCCATTTTTGCCTGAGCTGTCCGATGTGGCTTTTCAACTCAGCGGGTGTACATTTTTCCAATTTTCCCTTATTTTTGCCCGAGTCTTTTATTCTGTTTTTGACTCGCCGGGATGCCCTATTTTTGCCTGGACTTACATTCTGTTTTTATGTCCAGTGGGTCTTTTTATGCGAAGTATTTTTTAACTGCATCTAAATTCACAGGGGATAAGAAATCTTCACCATCCATAGTAGTGAGCACCAGTGCTCCACCAGAGAAAACCTTCTTTACTATGAACGGACCATCGTAATTTGGAGTCCATTTTCCCCTGTGGTCTGTATGAGGAGGGAGAATTCTTTTCAGCACAAGATCTCCCACTCGGTATTCCCGAAGTCTGACTTTCTGATCGAAGGCTTTCTTCATTGTTTTCTGATATAGCTGCCCATGACAAATCACAGCTAATCTCTTATCTTCGATTAAATTCAGTTGATTGTTATCGCTCCCACCAAATGACACAGGGTCAGACGGGGTACAGACACAAACGGTCGGCGAAGAGAGAAAATGAAGGTGAAGATGAATAGAGTTGCCAGCTAGGCATTTTTATCCCGAAGGAAAGGTAATGTTGCATAAACCTGGAAAAGAGATGGATAAGGCGGTCGCGAACCAGAGAAACTGAGAAAGGGGGTTGGTTACAACCTGGGAAGGTATTAGCACCCAGATTGTCCGTCGTACTCGACGGGATCCACGTCTGAAAGTTTGTGTTTAAAGGGGTAGTGGTAGTATCAGTGCTATCTGTGTGCAAAAGCTGGAAAAGAATGTACAGGTGTCAGTGCAAAAGAAGATGTGAAGTGAAATGCTCAAGGATGAGGCTTAAAGAATAATACTGGAAGAGGGGGGAGAGACAGAGACTTTTGTTCGATAACCGTTAAGTTATGCCTACGTATCCTCTCGTGCAATGAGAAAGTCAGAACATCGTAGTTCGACTCAAAGAGACTGAAAGATAAATTGACTATGAACTGCTTGCTTGTCTATGCTCAAGTGTATGACTCGTCTGGCTCGAGTGCTAATTGTCTTGCATTAGACGGAAGAAGCAAGTTCTCGGTTGTGAGTGAAGATGATGAGAAAAGAATCCCGAAGGAGACGATTATTTTTTGTTTTTGTGTTTTCAATCTTTTATTGCATTTGATGTTTTGCATAAGTTAATGAGCTTAAGCCTAAACCAAGGGTTAATAAACTCATCATATCCTCCCTTTGGTTTAGGGATAATGAGAATACCTTAAGTATGAGATAAGCATCTCAACTTAATTACCATGATGATGTAGGATTAAGATCATTAACCTACTTGTGATTATTTAGGTGTTTTTGAGTTTTTTTAGTGTTAAGTAATGAGTTTAAGCCATAATCAAGGATTAGTGAACTCATTACACCATCCTAATAGAAGGATAATAGATGAGCACACTTAAGCTGAGGAAGATACCTCAACTTAATCCATGATTAGGGATTAACCTCATGACAAAAAAAACCTTTATTAAAGTGGATTTTAATTAAGGGTGAGATTAAGAAGTGAGTTTTATGGTTTGTAAGACAACTTGAGGGGGACTTGTCCATTAACACTAGGGTTAGTCCTTCTTAACCAATTAAGGAAGAATTAGAACCCTAATGCAAGGCCCAAGTTACAAGTTATTGTCTTAATGATTATTAAGATGGATTGATTAATAGGTTTAAAAAAATTAAGGGTTTAACACTTAGGATTAAAGTTATACACTCCATCCTAAGAGAAGGATGCAGGCATAACCCTAATCACAAAGTCTTAAAACTTTAAAGGTTTAGTCTCTGATTATGAGAAGAGCAGAGAGACTCAAAGAAGACACAAAGGTAAAAACTAAAGGGGGACTAATCAAAACCCTAATTATTGTCATGCTTGGATGTTCCTATGATTTGTAAGGCTTGCAAGAGATCTTCAGAGAAAAGCCACCAAGGAGAAGGAAAGATGGAAGGAAGAGAAGCAGAAGAAGCAAGTTAACTTACTTCACTTAAGAAGATAAGTTACTTGAAGAAAGAAATTGAATGGAGAACATGAATGAGCAAGCTCACTCTAAGACAAAGGTAAAATGCAGCAAGGATGCATAAAAGAGATGGGGAAAGAATGTGAGAAGTGAAGGCAAATTCACTTCTCAAAGTACTTACCACCTGAAAAGTTAGCATAAGAGAAAGAAATGAAATGAATGCAAAGGTGCAAACCAAAACCAAAAGCATATTTATGATGTAAATAATGCTAAGAGATTATGCAAATGTATTTCAAGAGTTGTGAATGATCATACAAGTGATGAGAATGCAAATGAAGCATGAAAGAAACATGAAAGTTCATGAATGCTCATGGAATGTAATGAATGCATAACATGGAAAATGGACGAGGAAATGATCAAGCATGAGTCTAATGTGTCCTATGATGTCTTAGAAGTCATGTGAATGCATAAAATGTAATGGCAAGTTCTTATATGAATGTTTATGCAAGATGTATGCAAAGGAAGATGAGAAATTAGGGTTTTCATACAACATGAGATGCAAAACTCAAAAACAGCAGCAAATGACAAGATAAAAAATTGAAAATGAAATAAAAAGAACCCTAACCCCATATGATATCACACCCCAAAGGAGAAGACCTAACTCTTAACCTAATGAAAGTTATGATTTTTCTAAGTTATCTAGGGTTTTAAGGTACCTAAAGCGAAAAAAATACAAATCAAATAAAAAATGCAGAAGAAATTTATGAAAAAATTATGTTAGAAACTACATGTCAAATGAAGATCAATGCAAAAAGAACCATTGTCATACCATTCTTGGTTAGGCAGAAAATAATTCTTGAAGTTAGGGTTCTAAAATAGGAATTTTATGAACCCTAAATTCAAGAAAATTATCAAAGATGGTTCAAAACCAAAAATTAATTTGTGTGGATGGTATGACAATGTATCTAAATGTTTAAAGATGCAATTTGATTTTTTTTGGGATTTTTAGAAACCTAAATGATATTTTAATTAATTAATTCTCATTAATTAATTAAAATAAACATTTAAATGTTTTAAAAATTATTTTTTAATGTGAAAAATAAAAATAAAAATATTTTTGGGTTAAGAAAATTATTTGAAGTATTTATGCAGAATAAAATTATTTTTGGAATTTTCTTGCTATTTTAAATAAATGGTATAAGATTAAATGAGAAAAATGAAATAAAAATTAATTAAAGTAAAGGTAATCTGATCTAGTGGTTTAGATTGAAACTGGGAAAATGAGGGTTGACCTGGCGCCAAATCCAATGGACGAAATTTAAACTCAGCTAAACCTAATTAACTAATTAATTAATCCAGCAATTAAATTAATGAGCTAATCTCCACCATTCAATACGCGCGGGAAAGGAAATAGAAGGGCTCAGATTCAAATGAAACCCTAACCCTAATTAAGGCTGCTAATCACCTTCAGGTCACCGGAGAAGAGCTCCGGTCGTCTTCTCCGGTGACACCCTCACCTGAAAATTCCTAACTCTCTCCCTAAGTTATTTCTGGAGCTCTAAAGCTCCAGATTAACTCACCTCACTCCCCTAAACTCAAATCCACCCTCAAATCACATTTATTCCTCATCAAACTCATGATTCAAAGAAAAGATCAAAAATGGTGAAACTTTCAGAACATGCATACAGGCTCATTTCTCAACCATTCTTAAAAATAAACACATCATGGTGATCAGCAAAGCATGAAGATCAATCTAAACACTTAAAATAACACTTCTGGAAAAATGTTTGAAGAAGTTACCTGAGCTTCAGCTTCCTCAGTTTGGAGCTTTCAGGCTGCTTCTCTTGTGCAAGCTGACTCCAATGACCTTCCTGAAGAAGCTTTGATGCTTGGAAGACCTTGAGAGTGGCTGGTTTGTGAGATTGCACCTCAACTGGCTGAGAATCGTGTTTTGTGTATGGTGTGTTCTTGGCTGTTTTTGTGGTTGCTTTGTGATCAGTGACTGATTTTAAGATGAATGGTGGAATTGGTTTTGAGTTTGAGTAAATGAGCTGGGAGTTTCGAAGGAAAATGCAAGAGGGAGTGTTTTTGGCAATGCTGAGTTCTTGGAGGTTTCAGCTTGTGTGTGTTATGAAAAATGATCTTTGAGGCATGCTTGTAGTGGCTGGATTGGGCAGAGAGTGGGTGGTGGACTGTTGTGATTGGTACGGGTGAATTTGCACAAAGTCAACATTTCTTGTACTTGAGGTATGGGTAAGGGTGCAGCTGGCTTTTTGACATGTCCATGTGCAGCTGAGATCAAGGATGTCCATAGAATCCATTTGGAGACAATTCAACAAGTTGAAACAAAGTTATGGGGTGTTTTGCAAATATGTGAAGTTTTGGCCCTTTTGAGAATTCTTGATGTTCAAGGCATGTAATCTTGCAATTCTTTGGGCAATTCTGATCTAAAGGCAATGCACTATGATTTTATGATACATTGAAGTGTGTTTGAAGTCACAAAAAGCCTTGGCAAGTGGTTTTGCAAAGAATCCCTTTTGGTGCATTCTTGAAAATTATGGGATTTTTGCCAACTTTGACAAGCCATATCTTGAGTTCCAAAATGAATTAGATCTTATTCTTGTACTTTTTGAAAAGGGAATGATCCAATCTACAACTTTAATGACCAAAAATATTTGATTTGAAGCATTTTTGGTTGAGAAAGAGGAGGTTGAAAAACTTTCCCAAAATGGAAAGTTTACATTATAAGTCATTTCCATTTTTGGCAACTTTTGGTTTAGCTCACTTTTCTTCAATTTTATGAACTTCCAAGCACTTCAATGATGAAATAAAGATCATATAACTTCAATTTGATGAAAAATCCAATTTGGTTCCATTGGTGGGGGCCTCAGATGCCCTGATTTTGCTCTGACTTGCTCAAGAAGTTACCCAATGATCAGATGACTTCCACAATGAATTTCTTCATCAAAATTGGTACACATTATCCTTATAACATATTGATACCATTAGAAACAAGAATGACCAAAAAATTTGGATTTATGGCCTCTGAGACCAAAACCCTAATTTCAGGTCATCTGTGTAGTGAAACCCTAGCTCTGCTTCCATGCTTTGCCGGTTCTTGTGATTCTTTGACTTCCTTGATCTTTGTAGGATAAAATATGATGATTGAACATACATGGAACCTCTTGAGATGATTTAAGACCTTTGGAGTGGCTCAGATGAATCTTGGATTGCTCAGATCACAAACCCTAGATGCAAATGAACTTGACCTAATGCAGTGAAACAAAAATGCAATATGAGATGATATGCTTAAACTGATGCAAAGATGAAAGATCACAAGCCAAGGTGTGAACTTAGTGAGGGTAAATTTGGGGTGTTTATAGCTGCCCATATTCAAACATGAGTTAGCTGTGTAGGATGTAAGCGCTTGGCTTAACAGACAAACAAGATAACTTGTGGTTGAATACCAAAGACAGTCCAAAATTTGCACTCACTGGGGAGAAGAAGAAAAGGGATATAAATTGTAAGAGGAATGTATAGTATGATTATACAGTGTGGGTGATGGAGGACGACCATCGAGCAGAGGACGACTGCTGGGGATAAAGTAATGACGAAGACAACCGACATGCTGGGGAAATAAAGAGATCACGACCATCAAGCAAAGTAACAAGGTTCTCTGGGGATTAAAGGTAAAGGCAATGATGGGGACGACCACCAGGTTTGTAAAGTAATTTAAACAACGACGGGGACGGCCATCGGGCTAAACTGATGAAGGATGATCATCAGGAAAAGGGACCACGACGGGGATGACCATCGGGTTAATGAAATAATGATGAGGGACGGTCATCAAAGGTGAAGGACGATCACCTAGCAGGGGACGGATGCTCTTTATCGCGACATAGGACGAATGTCGGATAGAAGAAGTTGACGATGGGGACGGCCATCGGATAAGCATGATGAAGGACGATCATCAAGAGGTGAAGGACGATCACATAGCAGGGTACGACTGCTCTTTATCGTGACATAGGACGAATGTCAGATAGAAGAAGTCGACGATGGGGATGGCCATCGGATAAACATGATAAAGGACGATCATCAAGAGGTGAAGGACGATCATCAAGAAGGTGAAGGACGATCACCTAGCAGGGGACGGCTGCTAAATATCACGACATAGGACGAAGGTCGGATAGAAAGGGGTTCCAATAATGGATAATCCGCTGGGGGAAAGGATGAGGGACGGTCATCCGAGGGTGATGGACGATCACCTGGCAGGGTACGGCTGCCGAATATCACGACATAGGACGAATGTCGGATAGCAAAAGTTGTTTTGCTGGGGACTTGCTGGGTAACGGTAAACACGGACGAGTGCTTACGCTTTCCAAAATAAAAAGGAATAAGTGTTTTGGCACTGTGTATAGATTAAAGATGCGGACGAGCATCCTTAAACCCATGATACAGACGAGTATCAAGAGAAACAAACACTGACGCATGTTCAGAGATGACGGTACAGACGAGTACCGACTGGTTAACAAAGAACACGGACGAGTGTCGAATCTTTGGGGAACAAGTGTATATACAAGATACGGACGAGTATCTGTATAAGTATGAACAAGTATTGTGAAGTATGAGCAAGACACAGACGAGTGTTCAACTTGCTGGGAAAAGCGACACGGATGAGTGTCAAAAGAGAACGTGTATAAGTTATGAACTTATGAGTGTAAAAGGTGTTCAGGAAATTTGTGGGGATAGGATGACACGGACGGGTGTCAATGAGGGTGTATTATAATAAGTGTTTGGGTAACCATGTTGGGGATAGGTGACACGGAAAAGTGTCAAGAGAATGTACAACCACTGGTTTGGTTTATATCTGTAGGGGATGATATGACACGAACGAGTGTCGAAAGTATATATGAACATGTACTTATTGGAAAGTGCAAAGGGGATGCTTTGGCTTTCTGTGGGGATGTTGAGAGGCATTTGTATATTGCTGATGAGGTATTGTTGGTATTTACAGGCGACGGATTCGAACCTGACTTGTGATCATGCAATATGTTTGATTTTTACCGTAATGCTCCGTATTAGACGGAATGCTACGCTCTGGGGGAAAAATGATGCGAATGTTATGATTATGCAAAAGAAACCGTTTCGGGATTCGGATCCCACTGCTGTGAAGATCCCTGGCTGATCTGCTTGAAGTGATATCCCAGCTGGGGATGAGATCACGGGTAGATTTGATAGGATGCATGACTCCGCTTGGGTAAATAGGTCACTTGATAGACCTATCTTTGTAATGAGAAGCCCGACTGGGAATATGGAAGCTTTCGTAACTTTGTTGTGTGAGAATTTCAAACATTGTTCTTCTGGGAGAGTCTAGAGCTCTGTGGGGAGATGGTTCCCTATCTTTGCTGGAGATGAGAGATTTGGCACTCTGTTGGGGAGAGAAAAAGTCACTGGATGATTCTCCTGGGGTTTTCTGTGAGGATCCTGCTAAGGATGAGGAGACTTGACAACTCAGCTGGGGAAATGAGCATTTTCCGATGCTGCTTGAAGGTGTGTTGGAGAGTGGTGCATTGGCAACCTTGTTGGGGAAACGTATTCCAGATACTGCAATCCTGTTAAGACAAAGAAACGCACCAGTATCCCAAGGTATCCCTTACCGGATTCTGTCATAGGAGTTAGATATTCCTGGAAGTAAAATATATTTCCTGCAAGCATGGGATTAGAAAGGCACATCTGTTTTTACACAAACGTTATATCAAGGATATTGGACATTTTTTGCAAATGAAATAAAATGTACAAGACGAAGTGTGACTGAAAATCTGATTTTATTAATCTGGGTGCCCTGAATTGGCAAATACAGTCAAAGAAACAGATCCCCTAAAATGAGGAGATTGTTACAAATTGAGAAAAATGAAGGTGCTGGCAACGTTGACGACGCTTCAGTGAGCTTCCCTTTTCTATGACCCGTATGACCTTGACGTTCTTCTTATCTTACTTTTTGAAGAGATTTGATTCTGACCGATGCTTTAACCTTTCGAAACTTGCCGAGTCATAAGCGACACAGACGAATTCAGAATACAGTTGTTCGCTTATTCCCTTATTTTGCTTGGATTGCCCTTTCGGGTTTTCAATCCACTGGGATACCCTTTTTTGCCTGAGTTGTCTAATGCGGATTTTCAACTTAGCGGGTGTACATTTTTCTCTCTTTATATTTCCCTTATTTTTGCCCGAGTCTTTTATTTTGTTTTTGACTCGCCGGGATGCCCTATTTTTGCCTGGACTTACATTCTGTTTTTATGTCCAGCGGGTCATTTTTATGCGAAGTATTTTTTAACTGCATCTGAATTCACAGGGGACAAGAAATCTTCATCATCCATAGTAGTGAGCATCAGTGCTCCACTAGAGAAAACCTTCTTTACTATGAACGGACCATCGTAATTTGGAGTCCATTTGCCCTTGTGGTCTGTATGAGGAGGAAGGAGTCTTTTCAGCACAAGATCTCCTACTTGGTATTCCCGAAGCCTGACTTTCTGATCGAAGGCTTTCTTCATTCTCTTCTGATACAGCTGCCCATGACAGATTGCAGCTAATCTCTTTTCTTCGATCAGATTCAGTTGATTGTACCGAGATCGGACCAATTCTGCTTCGTTCAACTTGACATCCATCAGTACCCGCAAGGAGGGTAATTCAACTTCAACAGGTAGGACTGCCTCCATACCATACACAAGCTGATACGGTGTTGCCCCAGTGGATGTTCTGATTGAGGTACGGTACCCATGCAAGGCAAATGGTAGCATATCATGCCAGTCTTTGTATGTAACCACCATCTTTTGCACAATCTTCTTGATATTCTTGTTAGCTGCCTCAACAGCGCCATTCATCTTCGGCCTGTAAGGAGAAGAGTTGTGATGTTGAATCTTGAAGTCCCAACACAGTTCTGCCATCATTTTATTGTTCAAGTTATAACCATTATCAGTAATGATTCGCTCGGGTACTCCATACCGACAGATGATGTCTCTCTTCACGAATCTGGCTACCACTTGTCTGGTGACATTTGCATACGAAGCTGCTTCAACCCATTTGGTGAAGTAATCAATGGCTACCAGGATGAATCTGTGGCCATTTGAAGCAGTCGGTTCGACCTTTCCAATCATATCAATGACCCACATGGCAAAGGGCCAAGGTGAAGACATCACATTCAAAGGATTTGGAGGCACATGCAACTTGTCTGCATAAATCTGGCATTTATGGCACTTTTTGGAATAGGCACAATAGTATGCATCCATTATGATCCAGTAGTAACCCGATCTTAACAACTTTTTAGCCACTGCATGCCCTCCAGCATGGGTACCAAAAGATCCTTCATGCACCTCGTACATCAGTAAGTCTGCTTCTTTCTTATCAACACATCTGAGAAGCACCATATCAAAGTTTCGCTTGTATAACGAGCCATCGACATTAAGGAAGAAACTACCAGCTAGCCTTCTTAATGTCTTCTTATCATTGGATGATGCCCCTGGTGGGCATGTTTGATCCTCTAAGAAACATTTGATATCATGGAACCAAGGCTTGTCATCTTTAGCAATGTCCACAGAGAATACATATGCTGGTCGGTCTAGTCTGGATACCGAAATTCGAGGCACAAAGTTGGCAGTCTGAACCTTGATCATGGAGGAAATGGTAGCCAGAGCATCTGCAAACTGATTTTCATCTCGAGGGATATACTCAAGTTTGACTGTTGTGAAGAAAGTCAATAATCTCCTCGTATAGTCCCGGTATGGAATCAGATGCTCTTGGTGAGTGTACCATTTACCGTTGGTTTGATTGATTACCAGAGCTGAATCTCCGAATACAGTTAAAGTCTTGATCCTGAGGTCAATGGCTTCCTCAAGACACATGATACAGGCTTCGTATTCAGCTTCATTGTTAGTGCAGTTAAAGGTGAGTTTTGCCGAGAAAGGCATGTGAACTCCTTTAGGTGTAATAAGTACTGCACCAACTCCACGACCATTCATGTTAACAGCCCCATCGAACATCATTGTCCATTCCTCTTCTAGGTCAGGCCCTTTAGTGTGAACAGTCTCTTCCTGGTCTTTTGCTTTTAGGAACATGATGTCTTCATCAGGGAAGTCAAATCTCATAGGCTGGTAATCATTAATGGGTTGCTCAGCCAGATAGTCAGACAGTACACTGCCTTTGATGGCCTTTTGAGATGTGTACTGAATGACATATTCTGTCAGAATCATTTTCCATCTTGCAACCCTTCCGGTAAGTGCTGGCTTCTCAAATATGTACTTGACTGGATCCATCTTTGAGATCAATAAGGTAGTGTGGGTCAACATATACTGCCTTAGTCGGCGAGCAGCCCACGCTAAAGCACAACAAGTTTTCTCGAGCAGTGAATAACGTTGTTCACAGTCGGTAAACGTTTTGCTTAGGTAGTATATTGCATACTCTTTTCGACCAGACTCGTTATGCTGGCCCAGCACACACCCCATTGATCTTTCTAATATGTCAAGTACATTATTAGAGGTCTTCCTTCAACTAGAGGCATAAGGATTGGAGGTTCTTGTAAGTACTCCTTGATTTTGTCAAAAGCCTTCTGGCAGTCTTCATTCCACCTGACCGCTTGTTCCTTCCTTAACAACTTAAACAGGGGCTCACATGTTGCAGTAAGGTGAGATATGAACCGTGATATGTAGTTCAATCTACCTAATAACCCCCGAACTTCCTTTTCAGTCTTCGGTGCAGGCATCTCTTGAATGGCTTTGACTTTGTCAGGGTCAACTTCAATTCCCTTTTCACTTACAATAAATCCCAGCAGCTTACCGGGCCGTACCCCAAATGTGCATTTGTTTGGGTTTAACTTCAACTGATACTTCCTCAGATGCTTGAACAATTTCAGCAGATTTACCAGATGGTCTTCTTCAGTGAGGGACTTGGCGATCATATCATCCACGTAGCATTCAATTTCTTTATGGATCATGTCATGGAATAATGTTACCATAGCCCGTTGATAAGTGGCACCAACATTCTTCAGTCCGAACGGCATTACCTTATAACAGAATGTGCCCCAAGGTGTGATGAAAGTTGTCTTCTCCATGTCTTCAGGTGACATCTTGATCTGATTATATCTTGAAAATCCATCCATGAAGGAGAATACCGAGAACTGAGCCGTGTTGTCGACCAATACATCAATGTGAGGTAATGGGAAGTCATCTTTCGGACTAGCTCTATTCAGATCCCGGTAATTCACACACATCCGTACTTTGCCATCCTTCTTAGGTACTGTTACAATGTTAGCAACCCACGGTGGGTAACTAGTTACAGCAAGGAAACCGGTGTCCACTGTTTTTGCACCTCTTCTTTTATCTTCATGGCCATCCGGACGAGTACGGCGTAACTTCTGTTTTACTGGAGGACATTCTTCTTTTAGTGGCAGCTTGTGCATAACAATGTCGGTATCCAGACCTGGCATGTCTTGGTAGGACCAAGCAAAGACATCAACGTACTCTCGCAACATGTCAATAAGTTGTTCCTTCACTGAATCTTGCAGACGTGCCCCGATCTTCACTTCTTTCAAGTCTTCTTCGGTACCAAGATTAACTGTCTCAACTTCCTCCTGATGAGGAGTGATAACCTTCTCCTCTTGCCTTAACAGTCTGGCTAGTTCTTCAGGTAGCTCATAATCTTCTTCAACCCCTTCATCGGCTTGATTAATCGGATTGTCGAAGTCATAGCAGTGTCGTTGTCGGTGTAGTCTTGAGGGCACTCTCTGCAAGGATTTAGATTGGTTCATTTTAGTGATCAGTTTTATCTTGTTTAAAAAAGTGAAAATGAAGTTATTATTTTGAAACATTGCCATTTTATTGTTTTGTACAAAAAATGAAAAATGAAAAACAGTGAGCGGAAAAAAAAGAGACTCGTTTGCAAACGATGTCTTGATATTCATTAATTGATCGTTTGCACAAAATACAAGATGGCCCGATTACAAAATGAGTCCTGACACCTTGGGCAAGATGCAGGACTTGATGCATGCTTAAAAGACAGGAAATAATAATTACTCTGCAGGAGTAACTCTTATAATTTCCTGGGAAGACCAGGTAGAGACATGGTTCCCCGGGATCCTTGGACGTATCCAGTTTTCTAGGTTGCGTTCGTCTTCTTCCTCGTCTTCCAGACTGTTCACAGCATCTGGGGTAAGCATCCCCCCGCTGACAAATTTGGGCTCCGTTGTAGCCTCTGGTTGATCTTGTCGAGTTGGTCTGTAACCCAACCCGAATTTGTCTTCTTTCTTTTCTACTGGCAGCAACTTGCCCTAGCCTTGAGCGGTACCCTCCTCAACAACCTTCCGGGCTTGTTGATATGAAGTGATGGAAGTTCCAGACACAGCAGTTGCTTCATTGATGTTAAGGGCCTCAAATCCCTGACTCATAGTCTTGTGGATCTCCCCATCCATCTCTATATACTTGTAAGTAGCCAGCTGGCTAACGAAAATATCTTCCTCCCCGCAAATTGTGATGATTTGGCCTTCCCACTCAAATTTTAATTTCTGGTGAAGGGTAGATGTAACAGCGCCAGCGACATGAATCCAGGGTCTACCCAACAAACAGTTGTAGGCCGACTGTATGTCCATCACGAAGAAAGTAGTTTTAAAGATTTGTGGGCCAATCATCACAGGTAAATCAATCTCTCCAAGCACTGATCTCTTAGAGCCATCAAATGCTCTCACCACCAAGTTACTTGGACGTAATGTCAAACCATCATACTCCAGCTTCACCAAGGCTTTCTTTGGGAGGACATTGAGCGAGGACCCAGTGTCCACCAGCACATGAGAAAGAACAACACCTTTGCATTCTAAGGTGATATGTAAAGCCTTGTTATGATTGCGTCCCTTCGTCGTTAAATAAGCATTTGTGAAGCCCAGTCCATGACTGGTGTTAACATTTGCAACCACTGTTTCCAGCTGATTAACCGTAATCTCTTCCGGCACGTAGGCTGCGTGCAAGACCCTCAATAGTGCATTCCTATGGGCTTCGGAACACATTAAAAATGATAATATAGAGATTTTGGAGGGTGTCTGGTGAAGCTGGTCCACCACTTTGTAATCACTCTTTTTGATTATTCTCATGAACTCTTCCACCTCTTGTTCAAAAGACGTCTTCAGAGTTTCTTTAACAGTTGGCTCTTCAAGTACCACATTCTTCCCTTTTTCCTTAGCAGCAGCTTCTGCTTCAGCATTAGGTCTCGGTGTTTGTGAGGCAAAAATGCGTCCGCTTCTGGTGAAGCCTCCTCCTCCCCCAACATTGTCCACTTGTGGTGAAGAGGTTGATGAATCTAGAGTGACCTTCTTTCCGTCGTAGTAGAGATCAGAGCCGTAGTGCCAAGGTATGGCATTACTTCTTTCATAAGGAACAAGTCCAGGCACCGTAATGGTGACCGGACTGATTGATGCAGCGAAAGGAATTGTGATGGTATGTGGGTCGTAATAGATTGTGACTGGAGATCTGACAGGAGGTGTTGCAGTTTGTTGTTGGAAATAGTTTGATGGGATGAACATTTGCCGGGTCATAATAGATCGTGACCGTTGAGACATCTTCATTAGTGTTTGCTGGTGTTGTAGGCGTTTCCGTTGATAAGATGGGTGCTGATGTTGTAGAAGTAAATGTTGCTGAACTCTGATCTGTTGAAATTATGGATGGAGTGATTGCTGGAGTTGTGGACGAATCAGTGGGAATGATAGTTGTTGATGTTGTAGGAGGATCTATTGTTGCTGAAGAAAGAATTGTTGATGTTGTAGGTGAATCCATTGTTGATGAAGAAAGAGTTGTTGATGTTGAAGGAGTCGTTGTGGTAATTTGCACAATTCCATCTCTGATAAGGCCATCTATTCCAAGCCTTAGCCTCTCACAACCATTAATAACAGTTCTGCATGATTCGCAGCAGGTCCCACATCCTGGGAACACCTGGCATCTTAGGAGTTGAGCTTTGACTTCTGCCAGCGGTGTTTGAATCTGTGCAACATTATCAATCAGTGCAGATGGTTGACCTTCCTCTATGGCATTAATCCTAGGCCCACCATGATTAGGCATAGGATTTCTGTTAACATTCGGAGGAGGTGCGAAATTGAGAGCTTTGGAATCGACCAAATCCTGAACCTTCATTTGCAAGGCTCTACATTTCTCGGTATTATGACCAGGTGCGTTGGAATGAAAGGCACACCTGGCATTAGCATCATAATTCTTCGGGAGGTTGAGAGGATCTGGCGGAGCCAACGTCCTTAACTCAACCAGGTTAAGCTTCAGGAGTTGTGGCAGTAGAGCGACATAAGGCATAGGGATGGGATCAATCACCCTATTTGCCTGAGATGGCCTCTGTTGAAAGGGGCGCTGTTGTTGGTTGTTGTTGTTATTGTTGTACGTTCTTTGTTGCGGAAAATGGGATTGTTGCTGATAGTGATGTTGTTGTTGTTGTTGAGGAAAAAGTGGTTGTTGTGGAGCTAGAGCCGGGATAGAAACGACTGCTATTGATCTGTGTGAATACTGGGGTCTGCCCCTGCCTACATGGATATCATTTGTTTCACCTGCCCTTCGGGGTCCTGAAATAGGTTTTCTGGGGTTGTTGGAGGAACTTGCACCATTGTCGGAGATTTTGCCCATTTTCAAAAGACTCTCAATTCTCTCACCAGATATAACTACATCGTCAAAGCTGGTGGAAGAGAAAGCATCAAGTCTATCAATATAAGTTCCTTGAAGAGTGTTCATAAACATGTCGGCCATTTCTCTTTCAGACATGGATGGTTGGACAACAGCAGCAAGCTGTCTCCACCTCTGAGCATAATCCCGAATGCTTTCCCTTGAAGACTGAGACATGCCCATTAGAAGAGTTCTATTGTGGGCCATGTCTAGGTTGTACTGGTATTGCCGGATGAAAGCCTCAGCCAAGTATTTCCAACATCTTATAGTGGCCCTGGTCAGATGCGAATACCATTCTCTTGATGCTCCAGTCAGGCTGTCCTCAAAATAGAACATCCATAACTTCTCATTCATGGTATAAGCCTTGAGTCTCCCTAAGAAGGATTGCAGATGAGTACGCGGGCAGGAGGTACCATTATATTTTTCAAAGCACGGGGGTTTGAATTTGTGGGGAATCCTCACCCCATCTACTAGCCCCATATCCATTACGTCAAAGCCTAAAGAATTCTGGGATTCCAAAGACCTCAGCTTTTCAGCAATCTCATCCACTCTTCGGTCATACACCTCATCCCTAGCCCCAATAACTGTGAACTGCTCCTCCTGAGGATCTTCTTGCAAGATCCTGCCTGCAGCAGTGTTTCCTTGAATATTCCTTAGGATATTAACATCTGGGTTCAAATGGGGCCCAAACTCTGGTGGGTCGATGCGAGGCTGCCCTCGTTCATTATTGCTGGTTCCTTCAGTTCCAGGGTGGGGCTCTTCAGGTGTCTGCCTTTCTACCAGCTCTCTCAGCCTCTCCTGGCTCTGAGCTAAGCCAGTCATCACAGCCATAAACTGGGTCATTTGGTTTCTCATTTCAACCCTTTCGTTTGCCATTTGATTTCTTACTTCATTCAGGTCCTGCTGCACCTGATCCATTTGAATGCCTGGAAGGTTGTTTCGCGTTGGGTACCGGTGTGTACGGTTGACAGGGAACACTCTGCGACGAGCAATGTTTCCTGAAACCACAACAAAGTGAGAAACAAAATAACAAACAAAAACCTACAAAACAAAGAAAATGTTAGTATGCAATGCAATATGCTTATTTGTCTTCCAAGGTATCCGGTTTGGTTCTTTGGTTTTGACCTTTCCAGACCTCGAGGAAATGCTTGATGATGTTTGAGAGAAAGCCCACCAAAATAAAACAAACTGATATATTACAAATGATGAAAATACATAGTCTGTTTACAACACATGCCCATAGTAGGTCAAAAAAAGAACAACCAAAAAGCAAAAAGTACATCCAAAGAAAGGAAATAGAAGCAAAAAGGAATCAGAAATCCAATCCAAAGTCATCCTCCCTGACTTCCTTCAGGAGGGCCTCCGTCACTGGACCAACTGGGTGCTCTGTAATAGTCCTAATGAGGAAGTTCTTGGTAGCAATGGCATTAGTCAGCTTCTTATGCCTGTCCTGATCCTTTGATCTTTTTAACCCTGCCCGGAGTTTCAATTTTGATATCTCCTTCTGAGCTGCCAACAAAGCCTCATGCTGCTTCTTCTCATTGGCCTTCAGCTGCTCAATCTTGGCCTGGGTCCTCTGGTCTTCTTGTGCACAGGCTTCGGTGATCCTGATCCACCTAGCTTGGCTCTCCTCTAGATAATGCTCAGCCCTAGCTTTCTGAATCTTGGCATCCTTGCAGGCATTCTTCAAAACCAACTCTCCTGCTCTTGCCTTCCTTATGTAGTCATCTGTCCTTTCAATCTTGGTCAGATGCTCAGTCTTGAGCCTTTCCAATCTTTCAATGTCCAGACGACTGTCATTTCTCTCCCAGAGAGTCTTCTTCAGAGCTTCAGATAGCTGATTATTCCTCTCTCTCAGCTTTTCAAATTCCTCCATGCTAACAGTTGCTGCAGGCTGTACTGTAGAAGGTCCAGGTGTGTCTTCCAAGGTGAAAGGCATCCTGGTGATCTGAGCTCTAGTACGGGACCAGTCAGAGTAATGGTCTGAAGCAATATTGTTGCACCTTCCAAGGATGGTTGTCCCTTTGGTCTGGATGTTATCCCAAGCCCAGGCAGCTTGCCTGACAACAGCAGAGCCAAATTGGATCTCACAGTATATGGTTTCAGCTAAATCCGGTCCTCTGGGAGGATGAACCAAAGCATATCCCAATTGTCTCTTGAACAGTAAAGGGTTGTAATTTATGCAACCTTTTACTCCTATTAAAGGCACATTAGGGTATTGCCCACAGCTGGTAATAATATCCTTGCCTTTGGTGCTTTGAGTGCACCATCTGATATCATATGATGTTAAGGCAATGAACCTCTTGGCCCAATTCTTCTACTGATGGGGGTTCAAGAAGGCATCTGATTTAGGCAAGTGTCTGAGTATCCAGGAGTAGAAAAGGGGAGCACAACATCTGACTAGCTTCCCTCTTTGCTTTTCATTTCTCTGATGGATGGAGTAGTAAAAATCTCCTAGCAATGTAGGCACTAGGTTCCTTAGTAGGAACAAGTGGATGGCATTCTTACTCACAAATTTGGGCTCATCTGCAAACAATATAACCCCATATATGCTGAGGGCTAAAAGTGCACAGACTGCCTTCCACTCTCCCACTGCAGCCTTCAGGGTGACCTGAGAAATTAAGAAGTCCAGATGTAGACCAGAAATCCCAGCTTTTGTTGTCATGTTTCGCTCAATGAGGGCAGGCTCCAAATGCATTGCCTTAGCTATCTCCTCACTTCTGGGAGCAGTCATCTCTGGGTTGAAGGGGATCCCACCTCTGATAGACACTCCAATCAACAAGGAAAACTCTTCCAACAGAGGCCCCATCTGGAAATCTGGAAAGGTGAAGCATTTGAGTGGAGGGTCATAAAACTGCAAGCATGTGTGGATCATGCTCCTCTGAGAAGAATCAAGATCCATGACCATGTCTAAAATACCCCCATAGTGCTCTCTAAACAGTGGGATGTGGTCAGGTATGATAAGGGACTGGACCTGCCTGATACCAGTCAGAGAGGGCTCAAAGAAGTGATAAAGAAGTAAGATTCTCTGGGGATTAAAAATAAAGGCAATGATGGGGATGGCCATCAGGTTTGGAAAGTAAAATAAACAACGACGGGGATGACCATCGGTTTAAAGAATAAATGAAATATTGATGAGGGACGGTCATCAAAGGTGAAGGACGATCACCTAGCAGGGGACAGATGCTCTTTATCACGACATAGGACGAATATCGGATAGAAAAAGGTCGACGATGGGGACGACCATCAAATAAGCATGATGAAGGACGATCATCAAGAGGTGAAGGACGATCACCTAACAAGGTACGGCTGCTCTCGGGGTTTATCATGACATAGGACGAATGTCAGATAACAAGATCAACGATGGGGACGGCCATCAGATAAAATGATGAAGGACGATCTTCAAAAAGGTGAAGGACGATCACCTAGCAGGGGAGGGCTGCTACAATATCACGACATAGGACGAATGTCGGATATAAAGAGGTTCCAATAATGGAGACTCCATTAGGGAAAGGATGAAGGATGGTCATCCAAAGGTGAAGGACGATCACCTGGCAGGGTACGGCTGCCGAAAGTATCACGACATAGGACGAATGTCGGATAGAAAAAAAGTTGTTTTGTTGGCGACCTGCTGAGGATTGGTAAACATGGATGAGTGCTTACGCTTTCTAGAATAAAAGGATAAGTGTTTGACACTGTGTATAGATTAAATATGCGGACGAGCATCCTCAAGACCATGATACGGACGAGTATCGATAGAAACAAACGCTGACGCGTGTTCAGAGTTGATGATACGGACGAGTACCAACTGGTTAACAAAGAACATGGACGAGTGTCGAATCTGTGGGAAATAAGTGTATATATGAGATACGGACGAGTATCTGTATAAGAATGAACAAGTATTGTGAAGTATGAGAAAAACACGGACGAGTGTTCTTCTTGCTGGGGAAAGGTGACACGGACGAATGCCATAAGAGTATATAGGTATCTGTGTTTGAGAATGTAAAGAGGGTATTTGGCTTATATCTGCAGGGGAGTAGTATGACACGAACGAGTGTCGAAAGGGTATATATGAATATGTATTTATGTTGGAGAGTGCAAAGGGGACGCTTTGGCTTTTATTTGTAAGGGATGTGAGCTTTTATATACGTCGCTGATTAAATGTTTGCAGGTAACTGGCTTGAACCTGGCTTGTGATCATGCAAATGTTTTATTTTTTCCGTAATGCTCCGTATTAGACAGGATGCTACGCTTTGTGGGGAAAATTATGTGAATGCTATGATTATGCAAAAAAGAAACTGATCCGAGATTCGGATCCCGCTGAAGATTGGATCTCTGACTGATTTTCTTGGAAGAATATCCCAGCTGGGGATGAGATCATTGGTAGATCTGATAAGATATATGGCTTTTCTTGGGGAAAAAGATCACTGATAGATCTATCCGGTAAGGAGAAACCCAACTGGTGATAAGGAAGCTTCTGTCACTTTGTTGTGTGAGAATTTCAGGTATTGATCTTCTGGGTAGAGGCTGGAACTCTGCGGGGATATGGTTCTTTTGTCTTTGAGACCTGGCTCTCTGCTTTGGGGAAGAAAAATCATTGAACGATCTTCCTAGAGATATTTGTGGGGATCCCGGCCGGGGATGCTCTTGTAGAATAAACTTATGCTGGGGACGAAGAGGCTTTGAAAACTCCGCTGAGGAAAAGCATTCCAGATACTGCTTGGAGGAGGCATGTTGGGGAAGTGATGCTTGGCATGCCCCATGCTGCGTATTTGAATACCTGCAACATGTTAAGACAAAGAAACGCACAAGCATTCCGAGGTATCCCTTACCGGATTTCGTCATAGGAGTTAGATATTCCCGAGAGTAAATATATTTCCTGCAAGCATTTATTAATAATGGCTCATTTGTTTTATGCAAATATTATATCATGGATATTGGACATTTTGCAAACGAAACAAAAATGTACGAAACGAAGTATGACTGAAAATCTGATTTTATTAATCTGGGTGCCCTGAATTGGCAAATACAGTCAAAGAAACAAATCCCCTGGAATGAGGAGATTGCTATAAATTGAGAAAAGTAAAAGTGTTGGAAATGTTGACGATGCTTCGATGAACTTCCTTTGCTATGAACTGTATGACCTTGACACTCTTCTTATCTTTCTTTCTGAAGAAGGTTGATTCTGACCGATGTTTTATCCTTTCGAAGCTTGCCGTGTTGTGAGGGATACAGACGAATTCAGAGTGCAGTTGTTCGCTTATTCCCTAATTTTGCGTGGTTCGCCCTTTCGGGTTTTCAATCCACCAGGACACCCATTTTTGCCTGAGCTGTCCGATGTGGCTTTTCAACTCAGCGGGTGTACATTTTTCCAATTTTCCCTTATTTTTGCCCGAGTCTTTTATTCTGTTTTTGACTCGCCGAGATGCCCTATTTTTGCTTGGACTTACATTCCGTTTTTATGTCCAGCGGGTCTTTTTATGCGAAGTATTTTTTAACTGCATCTGAATTCACAAGGGATAAGAAATCTTCACCATCCATAGTAGTGAGCATCATTGCTCCACCAGAGAAAACCTTCTTTACTATGAACGGACCATCATAATTTGGAGTCCATTTGCCCCTGTGGTCTGTATGAGGAGGAAAAGGTCTTTTCAGCACAAGATCTCCCACTCGGTATTCCCGAAGTCTGACTTTCTGATCGAAGGCTTTCTTCATCCATTTCTGATATAGCTGCCCATGACAAATCGCAGCTAATCTCTTTTCTTTGATCAAATTCAGTTGATTGTTGTCGCTCCCACCAAATGACACAGGGTCAGATGGGGTACAGACGCGAACGGTCGGCGAAGAGAGAAAATGAAGGTGAAGATGAATAGAGTCGCCAACTAGGCATTTTTATCCCGAAGGAAAGGTAATGCTGCATAAACCTGGAAAAGAGATGGATAAGGCGGTCGTGAACCAGAGAAACTGAGAAAGGGGGTTGGTTACAACCTGGGAAGGTATTAGCACCCAGATTGTCCGTCGTACTCGACGGGATCCACGCTTGAAAGTTTGTGTTTAAAGGGGTAGGGGTAGTGTCAGTGCTATCTGTGTGCAAAAGCTGGAAGAGAATGTACAGGTGTCAGTGCAAAAGAATATGTGAAGTGAAATGCTCAAGGATGAGGCTTAAAGAATAATACAGGAAGAGGGGGGAGAGACAAGAGACTTTTGTTCGATAACCATTAAGTTATGTCTACGTATCCTCTCGTGCAATGAGGAAGTCAGAACACCGTAGTTCGACTCAAAGAGACTGAAAGATAAATTGACTATGAACTGCTTTCTTGTCTATGCTCAAGTGTATGACTCGTCTGGCTCGAGTGTTAACTGTCTTGCATTAGACAGAAGAAGCAAGTTCTCGTTTGTGAGTGAAGATGATGAGAAAAGAATCCCGAAGGAGATGATTATTGTTTGTTTTTGTGTTTTCAATCTTTTATTGCTTTTGATGTTTTGCTTAAGTTAATGAGCTTAAGCCTAAACCAAGGGCTAGTAAACTCATCATATCCTCCCTTTGGTTTAGGGATAATGAAAATACCTTAAGTATGAGATAAGCATCTCAACTTAATTACCATGATGATGTAGGATTAAGATCATTAACCTAATTGTGATTATTTAGGTGTGTTTGAGTTTTTGTTTAGTGTTAAGTAATGAGTTTAAGCCATAATCAAGGATTAGTGAACTCATTACACCATCCTAATAGAAGGATAATAGATGAGCACACTTAAGCTGAGGAAGATACCTCAACTTAATCCATGATTAGGGATTAACCTCATGACAAAACAAACCTTTATTAAAGTGGATTTTAATTAAGGGTGAGATTAAGAAGTGAGTTTTATGGTTTGTAATACAACTTGAGGGGGACTTGTCCATTAACACTAGGGTTAGTCCTTCTTAACCAATTAAGGAAGAATTAGAACCCTAATGTAATGCCCAAGTTACAAGTTATTGTATTAGTGATTATTAAGATGGATGGATTAATAGGTTTAAACAAACTAAGGGTTTAACACTAAGGATTAAAGTTATACACTCCATCCTAAGAGAAGGATGCATGCATAACCCTAATCACAAAGTCTTAAAACCTTAAAGGTTTAGTCTCTGATTATGAGAAGAGCAGAGAGACTCAAAGAAGACACAAAGGTAAAAACTAAAGGGGGACTAATAAAAACCCTAATTATTGTCATGCTTGGATTTTCCTATGGTTTGTAAGGCTTGCAAGAGATCTTCAGAGAAAAGCCACCAAGGAGAAGGCAAGATGGAAGGAAGAGAAGCAGAAGAAGCAAGTTAACTTACTTCACTTAAGAAGATAAGTTACTTGAAGAAAGAAAGTGAATGGAGAACATGAATGATAAAGCTCACTCTGAGAAAAAATTAAAATGCAGCAAGGATGCATAAAAGAGATGGGAAGAGAATGTGAGAAGTGAAGGCAAATTCACTTCTCAAAGTACTTACGACCTGAAAAGTTAGCATAAGAGAAAGAAATGAAATGAAAATGAAATGAATGCAAAGGTGCAAACCAAAACCAGAAGCATATTTATGATGTAAATGATGGTAAGAGATGATGCAAATGTATGTCAAGAGTTGTGATTGATCATAAAAGTGATGAGAATGCAAATGAAGCATGAAAGAAGCATGAAAGTTCATGAATGCTCATGGAATATAATGAATCCATAACATGGAAAATGGATGAGGAAATGATCAAGCATGAGTCTAATGTGTCCTATTATGTCTTAGAACTCATGTGAATGCATAAAATGTCATGGAAAGTTCTTATATGAATGCTTATGAAAGATGTATGCAAAGGAAGATGAGAAATTAGGGTTTTCATACAACATGAGATGCAAAACTCAAAAACAGAAGCAAATGACAAGATAAAAAATTGAAAATGCAATCAAAAGAACCCTAACCCCATATGATATCACACCCCAAAGGAGAAGACTTAACTCTTAACCTAATGAAAGTTACGATTTTTCAAGGTTATCTAGGGTTTTAAGGTACCTAAAGGGAAAAAATGCAAATCAAATAAAAAATGCAGAAGAAATTTATGACAAAATTCTGTTAATAACTACATGTCAAATAAAGATCAATGCAAAAACAACCATTGTCATACCATTCTTGGTTAGGCAGAAAATAATTCTTGAAGTTAGGGTTCTAAAATAGGAATTTTATGAATCCTAAATTCAAGAAAATTATCAAAGATGGTTCAAAACCAAAAAGAAATTTGTGTGGATGGTATGAAATGTCTCTAAATGTTTAAAGATGCAATGTGATTTTTTTTGGGATTTTTAGAAACCTAAATGATATTTTAATTAATTAATTCTCATTAATTAATTAAAATAAACATTTAAATGTTTTAAAAATGATTTGTTAATGTGAAAAATAAAAATAAAAATATTTTTGGGTTAAGAAAATTATTTGAAGTATTTATGCAGAATAAAATTATTTTTGGAATTTTCTTGCTATTTTAAATAAATGGTATAAGATTAAATGAGAAAAATGAAATAAAAATTAATTAAAGTAAAGGTAATTTGATCCAGTAGTTTAGATTGAGACTGGGAAAATAAGGGTTGACCTGGCGCCAAATCCAATGGACGAAATTTAAACTCAGCTAAACCTAATTACCTAATTAATTAATCCAGCAATTAAATAAATGAGTTAATCTCCACCACTCAATACGCGCGGGAAAGGAAATCCAAGGGCCCAGATTCAAATGAAACCCTAACCCTAATTAAGGCTGCTAATCACCTTCAGGTCACCGGAGAAGAGCTCTGGTCGTCTTCTCTGATGACACCCTCACCTGAAAATTCCTAACTCTCTCCCTAGGTTATTTCTGGAGCTCTAAAGCTCCAGATTAACTCACCTCACTCCCCTAAACTCAAATCCACCCTCAAATCACATTTATTCCTCATCAAACTCATGATTCGAAGAAAAGATCAAAAATGTTGAAACTTTCAGAACATGCATACAGGCTCATTTCTCAACCATTCTTAAAAATAAACACATCATGGTGATCAACAAATCATGAAGATCAATCTAAACACTTAAAATAACACTTCTGGAAAAATGTTTGAAGAAGCTACCTGAGCTTCAGCTTCCTCAGTTTGGAGCTTTCAGGCTGCTTCTCTTGTGCAAGCTGACTCCAATGACCTTCCTGAAGAAGCTTTGATGCTTGGAAGACCTTGAGAGTGGCTGGTTTGTGAGATTGCACCTCAACTGGCTGAGAATCGTGTTTTGTGTATGGTGTGTTCTTGGCTGTTTTTGTGGTTGCTTTGTGATCAGTGACTGATTTTAAGATGAAAGGTGGAATTGGTTTTGAGTTTTAGTAAGTGAGTTGGGAGTTTCGAAGGAAAATGCAAGAGGGAGTGTTTTTGGCAATGCTGAGTTCTTGGAGGTTTTAGCTTGTGTGTGTTATGAAAAATGATCTTTGAGGCATGCTTGTAGTGGCTGGATTGGGCAGAGAGTGGGTGGTGGACTGTTGTGATTGGTATGGGTGAATTTGCACAAAGTCAACATTTCTTGTACTTGAGGTATGGGAAAGGATGCAACTGGCTTTTTGGCATGTCCATGTGCAGCTGAGATCAAGGATGTCCATAGAATCCATTTGGAGACAATTCAGCAAGTTGAAACAAAGTTAAGGGGTGTTTTGCAAATATGTGAAGTTTTGGCTCTTTTGAGAATTCTTGATGTTCAAGGCATGTAATCTTGCAATTCTTTGGGAAATTCTGATCTAAAGGAAATGCACTATGATGTTATGATACATTGAAGTGTGTTTGAAGTCAAAAAAAGCCTTGGCAAGTGGTTTTGCAAAGAATCCCTTTTGGTGCATTCTTGAAAATTATGGGATTTTTGCCAACTTTGACAAGCCATATCTTGAGTTCCAAAATGAATTAGATCTTGTTCTTGTACTTTTTGAAAAGGGAATGATCCAATCTACAACTTTCATGACCAACAATTTTTCATTTGAAGCATTTTTGGTTGAGAAAGAGGAGGTTGAAAAACTTTCCCAAAATGGAAAGTTTACATTACAAGTCATTTCCATTTTTGGCAACTTTTGGTTTAGCTCACTTTTCTTCAATTTTGTGAACTTCCAAGCACTTCAATGATCAAATAAAGATCATAACTTCAATTTGATGAAAAATCCACTTTGGTTCCATTGGTGGGGGCCTCAGATGCCCTGATTTTGCTCTGATTTGCTCAAGAAGTTACCCAATGATCAGATGACTTCCACAATGAATTTCTTCCTCAAACTTGGTACACATGATCCTTATAACATATTGAGACCATTAGAAACAAGAATGACCAAAAAATTTGGAGTTATGGCCTCTGAGACCAAAACCCTAATTGCAGGTCATCTATGCAGTGAAACCCTAGCTCTGCTTCCATGCTTTGCCAGTTCTTGTGATTCTTTAACTTCCTTGATCTTTAGAGGATAAAATATGATGATTGAACATACATGGACTCTCTTGAGATGATTGAAGACCTTTGGAGTGGCTCAGATGAATCTTGGATTGCTCAGATCACAAACCCTAGATGCAGGTGAACTTGACCTAATGCAGTGAAACAAAAATGCAATATGAGATGATATGCTTAAACTGATGAAAATATGAAATATCACAAGCCAAGGTGTGAACTTAGTGAGGTAAAATTTTGGGTGTTTACAATTGTACCGAGAACGGACCCATTATGCTTCATTCAACTTGACATCCATCAGTACCCGTAAGGAGGGTATCTCAACTTCAACAGGTAGGATATCTTCCATACCATACACAAGTTGATAAGGTGTTGCCCCAGTATATGTTCTGATTGAGGTACGGTACCCATGCAAGGAAAACGATAGCATTTCATGCCAGTCTTTGTAAGTAACCACCATCTTCTGCACAATCTTCTTGATGTTTTTGTTAGTTGCCTCAACAGCGCCATTCATCTTTGGCCTGTAAGGAGAAGAGTTGTGATGTTGGATTTTGAAGTCCCGACACAGTTTTGCCATTATTTTGTTGTTCAAATTGGAACCATTATCAGTAATGATTCGCTCGGGTACTCCATATCGACAGATGATGTCTCTTTTCAGGAATCTGGCTACCACTTGTCTAGTGACGTTTGCATACGAAGCTGCTTCAACCTATTTGGTGAAGTAGTCATTGGCTACCAGGATGAATCTGTGGCCATTTGAAGCAGTCGGTTCAATCTTTCCAATCATGTCAATGCCCCACATGGCAAAGGGCCAAGGTGAAGACATCACGTTCAAAGGATTTGGAGGCACGTGTACTTTGTCTGCGTAGATCTGACATTTGTGGCACTTTCTGGCATAGGCACAACAGTCTGCATCCATTGTGATCCAGTAGTAACCTGACCTTAACAATTTCTTATCCATGGCATGTCCTCCGGCATGGGTACCGAAATATCCTTCATGCACCTCGTGCATCAGCAATTCTGCTTCTTTCTTGTCAACACATCTGAGAAGAACCATGTAAAAGTTTCGCTTGTATAACGAACCATCAGCATTCAGGAAGAAACTACCAGCCAGTCTTCTCAATGTCTTCTTATCATTGGATGATGCCCCAGGTGGGTATGTCTGATCCTCTAAAAAGCATTTGATGTCATGGAACCAAGGCTTGTCATCTTTAACAACGTCCACGGAGAATACGTATGTTGGTCGGTCTAGCCTGGATACAGAAATCCGAGGCACAAAATTTGCAGTTTGAACCTTGATCATGGAGGAAATGGTAGCTAAAGCATCTGCGAACTGATTTTCGTCTCGAGGGATATACTCAAGTTTGACTGTTGGGAAGAAAGTCAATAATCTCCTCATATAGTCACGGTATGGGATCAGATGCTCTTGGTGAGTGTACCATTTTCCGTTGGTCTGATTGATTACCTGAGCTGAATCTCTGAATACAGTTAAAGTCTTGATCCTGAGGTCAATGGCTTCCTCAAGACCCATGATACAGGCTTCGTATTCAGCTTCATTGTTAGTGCATGCAAAGGTGAGTTTTGCCGAGAAAGGCATATGAACTCCCTTAGGTGTAATGAGCACTGTACCAACTCCACGACCATTCATATTGACAGCCCCGTCAAACATCATTGTCCACTCTTATTCTGGGTCAGGACCTTCAGTGTGAACAGGATCTTCATTATCTTTTGCTTTTAGGAACATGATGTCTTCATCAGGGAAGTCAAATCTCATTGGTTGGTAATCATCAATGGGTTGCTCAGCTAGATAGTCAGACAGTACACTGCCTTTGATGGCCTTTTGAGATGTGTACTGAATGTCATATTCTGTCAGAATCATTTGCCATCTTGCAACCCTTCCGGTAAGTCCTGACTTCTCAAATAAGTACTTGACGGGGTCCATTTTTGAGATCAGTAAGGTAGTGTGAGTCAACATATACTGTCTTAGTCGGCGAGCAGCCCACGCTAAAGCACAACAAGTTTTCTCGAGCAGTGAATAACGTTTTTCACAGTTGTTGCACCCAAAATTCGCACTCCCACAATCAAGACAATATCTCTCAAGACTTCTAAATGATCATAAGGTTCTCAAGACTCCCAATTGGTCAAGAAGTATGGAAGTTTCCTCAGACAATGCCTCATCCTAAGCAAAGTGTCCAAAACTAGGGTTTTGATTTTCCTCAGGTTAAAATGACTTTCAAGGCCTCAAGTGAGCTTCATAACATCCTACATGTCTTCAATAATCCCTATGTCAATTTTCAAGGCTTTCCCAAAAGGTTTGCTCAGTCAGATAATCAGATATGCAAAACTCAGTCAAAGTGGTTAAGAAGTCAAACTGGGGTCAACTATGGTCAAATCAAATTCAAACTTCATGATTTTTTGCCAACATCAATTTTATGAAGTAAAATTCATCATTTGATCAAGGGTTGATCATGATTCATCAAGGAGATTTCAGATCATCAAGAATCAGGAGTTTCTAAATTAGGGTTTTCATAGGAAAGTCAACTGAACTTTGACCAGCCATAACTTTCACATGCTTCATCAAAAAATTCCCATCCAAATCTCATTTTGAAGGAAATTTAATTCTCTACAACTTTGTGTCTCACAAGCCAAGCCCAAAAATGCTTCATTTGGAAGGTATGAGCTAAGACATTATAGGTCATTTTAAAAGTCAACAAAAAGTCAACATCTTCCCAAGGGCATAACTTGAAAATGGTAAAAGATATGGACATGAGACAAAAGATGTTTGTTAGAGGACTCTTTAAGCTTTCCAAAATGTCCAATAACACCTTCATAGCCTTAAAATTGAGGGATTTTTATCTTTGCAAATTTGGGTTATTTTTGAGAGGTGTATTGAGCAAATGGGGTCTTAGAACCAATTCTTTCCTCATGGGCTTGCATTTTTATGACCCAATCACTACCATGACATCATGCACGAACCAAATATCATTTATTCAGATTTTTATTTATTTTATTTTATTAATTTTGATTTTATACATTAAAAATCATTTAAAATCAAAATAAAAAATGAAAAGCTCAATATTTGATATGATTCTCATTCTAGAAATTCATAAACATGATTTAAAGTTGATTGGGAGATTAAAATTCGTGCTCAACCAAAGGGGAAAGGATTTGTGTGATTTTTTGACCAAAATAGCAAGTTGAGTCTTCATGATCAAGTAATCTCTAAAAAACCCATAAACCTACAACTTTCTGACCTAATTTGCTTCTAATATATGTATACAAGTGATCACAAACAAAGGGACACGATTTGGTAGCCTCCAAGAACACTTTTCACATTCAAAATTTTCCTTAAAATTTCAAGTTTCGATTTCATACTTACAGGGCAATTAAAGGTATTCTAAGGACATAAACATGATCCTTGAACATCATTGATACGATCTCAGTGCTTTACATCATCA
Organism: Lathyrus aphaca; assembly: GCA_963966055.1. Taxonomy (NCBI): domain Eukaryota; kingdom Viridiplantae; phylum Streptophyta; class Magnoliopsida; order Fabales; family Fabaceae; genus Lathyrus; species Lathyrus aphaca. The sequence continues at coordinate 173,825,634 of OZ014523.1, forward strand.
AAATCATCCCTGAATGCATAAACCGAATCTCTTTTGTTATTGATTTTGAAATTTTCGATTCCATTTATTTAGCTAACATAAACTAATTTTGTTGTGTGATTTGTGTTAGTCATGATCTATAGATGGTTTCTGGACATTTTCTTGAAGAATCATAGCCTAGAACATGAACTGCCATTGTTAGGGTTTCGTGTTTCAAATTAGGGGTTCCTGAAAAACCAAATATAAATGGATTATAAGGACATAGATGGACTGTATGAATCATAAGGAATTCATTGGCATAATTAATTTGATGAAATTGTACTATTTGATTGATGTTTGAGTTTCGCAGGTTTAAAACACAAGAAAATTCGCAGGAGAATCCCTGGGAAAATTCGCAGGAAAACCTGTGAATCCTGAGGAAGAAGATGATGAATTGGCGCTGAAATTGAAATTCAAAAATTGGTTTTAAAATATAATGTTTTATTACTGAATCCATGTTGAACGCGCCCCATGTGGCTCAGCTGGTTTGTGTGTTTGCTTGTGAATGTGATGGTCCTGGGTTCTATTCCCCCCCAGGCCATTTTGTTTTTTTCTTTGCTTTTTTATGTGATTTTTACAAGTTTGAAACAAAAGGATTGCTACCCATCCTATGAACACCAAGACGCGCTTGGCCTGGTGGTAACGTTGTTGGACTGGGAGAGTGAAAGCCTAGGGCCTGGGTTCGAATCCCAGCCCCATGTATGTATTTTTTCTTCAATTTTCTTTGTTTTCTTTTATGTTATATTTATTTAATTTAATAAATTTCTTAAAAACAATTTCTAAAACAAATATTTATATTATTTTATTATACAAAAAAAAACTTATATTTTTAATTCATAATTTATTTTCCTAAAATCAAATTGTTTACATTTATTTTATTATATATTTTATATTTATTAATATTGTATATTTTTGTAAATAAATTAATTATGTTTAAATTAATAATAAAAAAACCCTAATTCTCATAACCATAACCCTAACCCTAATTTTTATAACCCTAACCCTAGTTTTTTTCTTAAAATTTAACCTAATATTTTTATAAATTATAATTAATCATTAATCATTTGTTAAATATGTGAATAATTTAGTATTTATTTATTATTATTAAAACCTATTTTCTTAATTAAATCTAAAAAAGCTTTTCTAATATTAATTTGTTTTGCTAATTTCTTATTTCCCTTATTTTTATTTTTCTAACCTTTTATCTTAATTCTTATTCTTATTGATTATTATTGCTTATTTATTATTATTTATCTTTATTATATTTTTCAATTATATTGTAATTGTCCCGAAGCTTTGTAATAGTTTAGGTTTATATTTTTTGCTTTATTTTTATTATGATTGTATTCACTGTGTTGTTAGTAATTCTAGGGTGTGAATAACATACTTGTAATTAAAATTAATTTAGAATAATTAACTTAAATAAGATAAATATTTGAATATGAACATGCACACACGTATGTCGATCTTTGATCGCCATCTTGCACTTTCTAGGGTTACCTCTCATGTTGCCTATTTCAAAAGGTCAAGTAAGGTGTCTTAAGCAAAGTCCCTTCACAAATATCATCAAGTCCCTTCATTCTATAAGATCAAGTCCTTTCGAGGTTTCCTACGATAAATGATCTTGTCCCTTCGAATAAAGGATGATAAGTCCCTACGAATTTCTAAAGACACCTTACAGTTGCCTATATCCAGATGTCCCTACATATGTCCCTTAACATCCAAGGTAATGACTACATATTCCTTAATAATAGGGATAGTCTTACTCTTGAAAAGACATAAAGAACAGTAAATATTTCATATAGGGTAGGTTCCTTTTAATTACTTGCTCACCTTTCAAAATACTCTTAACATTACACTTTTCAAACAAATTTTCAAAAAAAACAAGTCTTTATATACATCCATACAAGGATCATTACAAAGTACTTAGAAAGTTTCTAATCACACACTACACCTTTTCAAAACCATTTAAAGTGAGCTAAGTAACTAAGAGCCCATGGATAACCATGGATATAAAGGGTGCTAACACCTTCCCTTTATATAACCTACCCCCCGAACTCAAAATCTTTTAAGGTCTTTCCTGTTCTTTTATGTCCTTTCCTTATGGATAAAATAAAAGTCGGTGGCGACTCTTGCTATCCGCAACATTTATAGAAAGTCAGTTCTCCCTCCGTGTTACAGAACTGGTGACTCTGCTGGGGACTAATAAAAGAGGGGTATCCTTAGGAATTAGATCACTTTAAATTTGTTTGCTTTGTTTACTTTACTTTACTTGTTGGGGCTCTTATGTGTGAAAGATCCTAACTCGGATCTAGTGTACCTTAGGTAAATGACAATAGACCAAGGAAACTGTACGGCGTATACCGATATGGTTGATCTGGTGGCCATAGTTAGTGTGATTTCTTGGTTGGTGCTTATGTTCCTTAAGTAAGTTGGGGATAATATGAGGCTGCCATATTTTGTCAATACACTAACTGACTTTTAGAACCCTAGTTATCCCATCTTGGCCTTTAGAAAGTAGTGAGATAACCGGCTTTGGTGAAGACTGAAGTTGGTTGATACTCGATGCTACACTCATTGAGATCCTAAACTTGGAGGGTTTTGGTTGGCAAGTAAGTTGCCTACTGAACAACAACCCTTGTGAAGGATCAATGATATTGAGATCCCTTAGAACCTGATTACTTTTATAGGACAGGATGCATCTAAATTGCAAGGGAGGGTACTTACCTTTAAACCTCACGCAAGCCTTCAAACCTAGGGCAATTGTGTGAATTCTTTGTGTGTACCACATGTTTGTGATTGAGCATAACATCATGACATCAACGCATCATAAGAATAGCATTTTCACTAACCATTTCAAGGACCAAAGGATTTATCTTTGTTCTTTGTTGCAGGTCATGGCTTCTGTTCGTAGGAATACTATCCGGATCAACTTTGTAGGGATACCTCCTAAGCTTAAGGAATTGGTCTCTCAAGTTTCTGAAAGATCCCAGTTCATCAAGAAGCATGGTCACCTACTTGACTTGGTTACCTCAGGATTTGATGAAGACATGATGAGTGTCCTGTTTCAGTTCTTTGACCCTAAACATCACTATTTCACATTCCCCGACTATCAGCTAGTTCCTACAATGGAGGAGTTCTCCAAACTGTTGGGTATACCTATCCTCAATCAGAGACCTTTCACAGGCTTAGAGAAAGAGCCTAAACCTGAAGTCATTGTTGTAGCCCTACATTTGAAGAAATCAGACATTGTTCTAGAAACAAGAAGTGGAGTTAAGGGTATTCTTTCTAAGGTATTGATGGAGAAAGCTCAGATATTCTTGGATGCTATGAGCTATGATGCTTTTGAGGGGATCTTAGCCTTATTAATCTATGGCTTAGTGTTGTTCCCTAATCCATACCAGTTCATAGACGTACACGCCATCAACATATTTCTGGCACATAATCCAGTGCCTACATTCCTTGGAGACATCTTACACTCTCTTCATACCCGTACTACGAAGGCACGAGGAACTCTGATGTGTTGTATACCTCTATTGTCTAGGTGGTTTATTTCTCACCTTCCTCGATCAGTGATGAAGAATGAACAAAGGTTAAGGTGGTCTAAGAGAATAATGTCACTTTCTCATTCAAATATTCATTGGTGCTCTAGATCTATGGAGAATGTTACCATCATTGACCGTTGTGGGGAATTCCCTAATGTTCCACTCCTTAGCATAAGAGGGGGCATTACCTACAATCCTTCTTTAGCTCTACGCCAGTTTGGTTACGCTCGGAGTAATGGTCCTCATGACATGCTCATTCAAGGTATTGTGTTCGACTACAACAATGATCTTCAAGGTTACCGTCAAAGGTTCATACGAGCTTGGGGTAAGGTGAACAAGGTTGACAGTAAGACTTTGGAACCAAAGTACTCCATTCCTATGGAACCTTACCTCAGATGGGTACGATCTCGTGCTCAGACTCTTATGATGCCATATCCTGCTATCCTGCCAGTTAACATGGAGCCTGTTGCTGAAGGAGATACTCCTTATACCATCCTTCATCCAGACATGCCCATTGACATGGAGGAATTGCAGAGGTCCTGGATCCAGTTGAAGGAGCAAAGGGATACTTTTGAGACTCATTTCAAAGCTAGTCAAGAAAGAATTATGGAGCTGACAAGACAACTTCACGAGGAGCGGAATCTCAACACATACCTCCATACAAAGAGGAAACGTCCATGGGATATCTAAAACCCCATTTTTGTTTTTATTTCCCTTCATTGTAAGCCCAAGAGGCAAATGAGTTTAATGCTTACTAATAAAAAATTTCATTTCTGTTTGTTTAAATAAATTTAAATCCTGCGGTCCTTGAAAACATTGCATATGCATCTACATACCATATCATTGCATGACAGGTTTTCACAACAGGTTTCTCATCTTCTCGTTGTTTATTTCAGCAGAAATGGCTCTCGAACAATCTATCAAAGATCTTCAAGCTCAGAATGCTCAGTTTCAAGAAGTGATCCTGAATTTGTCCAAGGGGCATGAAGATTTAAATGCACTCCTCTCTAAGGACATGAAAAAGAAGAATCCTGAAGACAACAAGGATGATCAGTTGAAACAATTGCAAGCTGAGATGGCAGAGATAAGGATCCAGACGAGTGTCCAAATGGATGTTATCTAAAGTTTAGCTCAGGGGCAAGAAGAGATGAGAACCTTTGTCCACAAACTTCAAAGTAACAGAGACGGGGATCTAATCATCAGTCAACCTCCGTTGAAACAAGCTGACTTGGTTGAAAGGAAGATAATGATAAAAGAAGGAAAGAGACAGGCTACTACTGATCATCCTTCAATGGAAGAAAGAAGGCCTTGTAAGGTTAATCCACTTCGATACAAGGAATGTAGAAGACAGTTTATCCGGTTCAGCACACCAATGTCACAAGTTTTGCAATGCCTGTTGGAGATGAAGTTGATTTCCTTGGAAAATTCTCCTAAAAATCCTAATACCTCCTCTCCTCGCTATAATCCCAAGGCAAGGTGTATGTATCACTCCGACTGTCCTGGACATGACACTAATAACTGTTGGGCATTGAAGAATAAGATTTAAGACCTGATTGACGAAGGAATACTCGAGGTTACGCCAGAAGGCCAGGTTGAGTTCTTCTATTGTCCATCAAGCATCAAAGTTTCCAGATAACTAGAGTGACGAGTTTAAAGGAAGATGCTTTGAGAACATTTGAATTTTCATTTTTAATTTCTTTTGTTTGTTTAAACACTTACTATTATGTCAAACTTTTGTTTTCATTAATGCATTGCATATGTTTGTCTTGAATTAATCCATTCGTTTCACTATATTTAAAACTATGCTTCTTATTTCTATCTTGTGATATTTAACTCCTGATAAAGCTATAAGCCTGTAGAGGGAGGATGACGAAAACAATACCATAATCTTATGCAGTATGCTTTCAACAGACTATGCTGACGATGTACAGGAATTGCTTCAATTCCTAAACAGTGGAGATATAAGGAAGTTAATCACTAGTTAACCCTTTTGAGCCTATGAAGTAGGAGTTTTTATTCTCACACAAATTAAAACCTTTCATCATAACCTGGGGCAGGGTAGTTTTTCGGTTAACTTAATTATGCCAGTTGTCTTTCTTGTACACAACTAATGAGGGTTCCCGGAAACCATTATGTCTGACAGTCAATATCTAGCAAAAGAAAATTTCACTAAGTCATAACCTATGAAGGAGACTTAGTAAACATTAAGATATCCCGCTGATTGTAACCTTAAAATAAACAGTTCAGGCAAAAAGAAGGGATAGTAAAATCAAGAAAAAAAGAGGGCACTACAAATCCTCAACAAAAAATAAAAAAAGAGATGACTTTTAAAATAAAGTTATGGTTTTTGAATCATCTCAAATATCAGTGTTACAATTCCAAATACTTTTGGAGCCTCAATGCATAAGTTAACCGAACATAGGATTGAAGAACATCATGAAGATTGGGTTGGGTGCAAATAAATTTGAGCCTTTATCCTTTATTTCTTAAACCGTGAACCAGGCCGCGTTATAACCCTTTAAAAGTCCTAATTGAAGCATGGTTAGTTTGAAAGCGTATTGCTACAAAAAGGTATCCTGACTCCTTCAGGGCTTATTATAAATCTCGAGTTAATATCACAGTTTTTACAAACATTGTTTTACTAAAATAATTCTTTTTCAAAAAAATTTCAAGACAAATATAAGCATTACATTTTGAATATCATTGTTCGCATATAACTAAGCGTTTGACAGCAAAGAAGTTTACATGATGAATATTCAGTAAACCAGAGTCCTTCTGACAAACAAAAGTTGCTTCCTGGATCAAAGCCAATGTATACAAAGGGGCATAGCCACCACTTTCCACTCAAGGGGGCATGTCGTGTTACTGAGACAGTCAGGTCAAGATTCAACAATGCTTAATAGTCAGGGGACAAATCTCCCCATCTGAAGTACCAAAAGTAACATTACTGAGTTCAAGATGCCGGGGGCATATTATTGTGGGGCATTTTAGTTGTTCCTCTTGTGGTAGTTTTTTCAAAACACTGTTGTTCTTGGACAAGTCATCCTCAGTTAGAGGCAATGCTCTCTTTTCAAATCTAATACCCGGAGCGTATATGGTCCATCACAATTTGAAGACACGTCCCTCTCATTGTATTACCTTGATATTGGATTCTCAGCAGAAGCCATTATGGAAATTAATTGTATACGCCAGTAGTATCAGATGGTGTCAGTATCATGTCTTCAGATCCAGCTTTGAGGATTTCTGGGACGGTATTTAGGAAAGTTAAGAATCTCAGGAGCCCTAAATCCAATTGGTTATACACTCTCAAAGTTGAAACGATCCTGTTTTCGAGTTCAGCTTTACTTTTCCCTCTTTATTCAGGGTTACTTCTCCCCTTTTACTAAAGCGAAAAACGTTTGTTGGTTATGGATATGATTGATGTTTACTAGAAATGCATAAAATACAATAAAAGCATTTACTAAGAACGAATGGAGATAGGAATTCAACAAGGATTCGCCGGTTCATCCCCACAGGGTAATCTTTACAGATATCCATACAGAACTCTTCAAGTAATATCTTATACTTCTCACTCGACGAAGTCTTCAAGCAGTTTCATATCCTCCGAAGAATCAAGTCTCCCGGATCTATGTCCATCTCTTTTATCCCCAGTCAGGATATTCAGGAATTTATTCCTTCAATAAGAAGTACGGCGAACAAAGACAGGAGGTTCTAAGTACCATATTATTAAACAAGACGGGAACGAAGTCCTAATGTTCCTCAGCAACGAACCGGGATTTATTTTCCCCAACCAGCAGTTGTTATACAGAGATACCTAGACACTTTAGGCTACATGGTTCATACATACATCATTTACATCATATCACAACATACGCATCCATAATCCATATGACATTCTTACTTAAGAGCATCATGCCATACATACATACATCAAATAATCTTGCATAAACTAACCTTTCCTTTTCAGGATAGTTACAGGCAGATAAACACTATCAAACAATTCAGAGATAATCGCTACGAAGATTCATTTCTGATGATCAATACAAGTTGTCCTTGAGATGGCACATAAATGGTCTATACGAAGACCTAATGTTCAGTTCAGGATATTACCAGAAGCAATTCAGGAGTAATCGCCACGAAGATTTAATCCTGATGCTCAAGTTGTCCTTGGAAGGGTACGTAAATGATCTATACGAAGATCTAGTGCTTAATCCAGGATATTTCCAAAGGAAATAATCGTTACGAAGATTTATTTCTGATGGTCAACTATCTTTGGGATAGTGTGTAAATGATCCATACGAAGATCTAGCACTTAATCCAAGAGATTCTTTCAGAAGAAGTTCAGGGATAATCACCACGAAGATTTAATCCTGATATTCTTTTGTTCTTGGGAAGGTATGTAAATGGTCTATACGAAGATCTATTACCTAATATGGGATATTTCCAGAAGAGATAATCGCTACGAAGATTTATTTCTAATGGTCTATGCAACAATTTATCTGTGGGATGGCACATAAATGATCGATACGAAGATCTTGTACTTAGCCCGAGATATTACCAAAAGCAATTCAGAAAAGATCGCCACGAAGATTTGATTTTGATGCTTAAATTAAAATATGTTCCTAAAAATGGTTCAGAGCCGATCTATAAGAAGATCTAAGTACTGATACCTAATGAAGGATATTCTTTTCTTCCAGAGATAATGCAGAGACGATCTATACGAAGATCTAGTGCTGACATTCAACTCAAACCATGTTACAGGAATGATTCAGAGACGGCCTATACGAAGACCTAGTACTGATATCCAGTGACAAACTATTGATACTATCACCTCTTGATATTATGGATGGCATCTATAAGACCATCTCCATATCCTCTGAGTGGCATCTTCAAGCCCACTCAAGCAGATACAACCAATCAACAGTATTACTTTGCGCACCGGTGAGTGCAATTTTTTGGGCTTTTGTGTTCAATCCCCTTCAACCTTCCAAATCACGAATGGCACACAGGCCAATCTAACTCCTCAGGTTTCAGAAAATTGAACAGGGGCAGCTATTGCACCCCAAAATTTTCCCTCCCACAATCAAGACAATATCTCTCAAGACTTCTAAATGATTATAAGGTTCTCAATACTCCCAATTGGTCAAGAAGTATGGAAGTTTCCTCAGACAATGCCTCCTCCTAAGCAAAGTGTCCAAAACTAGGGTTTTGATTTTCCTCAAGTTAAAATGACTTTCAAGACCTCAAGTGAGCTTTATAACATCCTACATATCTTCAAGAATCCCTATGTCAAGTTTCAAGGCTTTCCCAAAAAGTTTGCTCAGTCAGATGACCAGATATGCAAAAATCAGTCAAAGTGGTTAAAAAGTCAAACTGAGGTCAACTATGGTCAAGTAAAAGTCAAACTTCATGATTTTTTGCCAACATCAATTTTATGAAGTAAAATTCATCATTTGATCAAGGGTTGATCATGATCCATCAAGGAGATTTCAGATCATCAAGAATCAGGAGTTTCTAAATTAGGGTTTTCATAGGAAAGTCAACTGAACTTTGACCAGCCATAACTTTCACATGCTTCATCAAAAAAATCCCATCCAAATCTAATTTTTAAGGAAATTGAATTCTCTACAACTTTGTGTCTCACAAGCCAAGCCCAAAAATGCTTCATTTGGAAGGTATGAGCTAAGACATTATAGGTCATTTTAAAAGTCAACAAAAAGTCGACATCTTCCAAAGGGTATAACTTGAAAATGGTAAAAGATATGGACATGAGACCAAAGTGGTTTGTTAGAGGACTCTTTAAGCTTTCCAAAATGTCCAAGAACACCTTCATATCCTTAAAATTGAGGGATTTGTGTCTTTGCAAAGTTGGGTAATTTTTGAGAGGTTTATTGAGCAAATGGGGTCTTAGAACCAATTCTTTCCTCATGCGCTTGCATTTTTATGACCCAATCACTACCATGACATCATGCACGAACCAAATATCATTTATTCAGATTTTTATTTATTTTGATTTTATACATTAAAAATCATTTTAAATCAAAATAAAATATGAAAAGCTCAATATTTGATATGATTCTCATTCTAGAAATTCATAAACATGATTTAAAGTTGATTGGGAGATTAAAATTCGTGCTCAACCAAAGGGGAAAGGATTTGTTTGATTTTTTGAACAAAATAGCAAGTTGAATCTTCATGATCAAGTAATCTCTAAAAAGCCCATAAACCTACAACTTTTTGACCTAATTTGCTTCTAATATATGTATACAAGTGATCACAAACAAAGGGACACGATTTGGCAGCCTCCAAGAACACTTTTCACATTCAAAATTTTCCTTAAAATTTCAAGTTTCAGTTTCATACTTACAGGGCAATAAAAGGTATTCTAAGGACATAGACATGATCCTTGAACATCATTGATACGATCTCAGTGCTTTACATCATCAAAATCATCCCTGAATGCATAAACCGAATCTCTTTTGTTCTTGATTTTGAAATTTTCGATTCCATTTATTTAGCTAACATAAACTAATTTTGTTGAGTGATTTGTGTTAGTCATGATCTATAGATGGTTTCTGGACATTTTCTTGAAGAATCATAGCCTAGAACATGAACTGCCATTGTTAGGGTTTCGTGTTTCAAATTAGGGGTTCCTGAAAAACCAAATATAAATGGATTCTAAGGACATAGATGGACTGTATGAATCATAAGGAATTCATTGGCATAATTAATTTGATGAAATTGTACTATTTGATTGATGTTTGAGTTTTGCAGGTTTAATACACAAGAAAATTCGCAGGAGAATCCCTGGGAAAATTCGTAGGAAAACCTGTGAATCCTGAGGAAGAATATGATGAATTGGTGCTGAAATTAAAATTCAAAAATTGGTTTTAAAATATAATGTTTTATTACTGAATCCATGTTGAACGCGCCCCATCTGGCTCAGCTGGTTTGTGTGTTTGCTTGTGAATGTGATGGTCCTGGGTTCGATTCCCCCCCAGGCCATTTTGTTTTTTTGCTTTTTTATGTGATTTTTACAGGTTTGAAACAAAAGGATTGCTACCCATCCTATGAACACCAAGACGCGCTTGGCCTGATGGTAACGTTGCTGGACTGGGATAGTGAAAGCCTAGGGCCTGGGTTCGAATCCCAGCCCCAGGTATTTTTTTTTCTTCAATTTTCTTTGTTTTCTTTTATGTTATATTTATTTAATTTAATTAATTTCTTAAAAACAATTTCTATAACAAATATTTATATTATTTTCTTATACAAAAAAAAATTATATTTTTAAATTCATAAATTTTTCCTAAAATCAAATTGTTTACATTTATTTTATTATATATTTTATATTTATTAATATTGTATATTTTTGTAAATAAATTAATTATGTTTAAATTAATAATAAAAAACCCTAATTCTCATAACCATAACCCTAACCCTTATTTTTATAACCCTAACCCTAACCCTAGTTTTTTTCTTAAAATTTAACCTAATATTTTTATAAATTATAATTAATCATTAATCATTTGTTAAATATGTGAATAATTTAGTATTTATTTATTATTATTAAAACCTATTTTCTTAATTAAATCTAAAAAAGCTTTTCTAATATTAATTTGTTTTGCTAATTTCTTATTTCCCTTATTTTTATTTTTTCTAACCTTTTATCTTAATTCTTATTATTATTGATTATTATTGCTTATTTATTATTATGTATCTTTATTATATTTTTCGATTATATTGTAATTGTCCCGAAGCTTTGTAATAGTTTAGGTTTATATTTTTTGCTTTATTTTTATTATGATTGTATTCACTGTGTGGTTAGTAATTCTAGGGTGTGAATAACATACTTGTAATTAAAATTAATTTAGAATAATTAACTTAAATAAGATAAATATTTGAATATGAACATGCACACACGTAAGTCGATCTTTGATCGCCATCTTGCACTTTCTAGGGTTACCTCTCATGTTGCCTATTTCAAAAGGTCAAGTAAGGTGTCTTAAGAAAAGTCCCTTCACAAATATCATCAAGTCCCTTCATTCTATAAGATCAAGTCCCTTCGAGGTTGCCTACGATAAATGATCTTGTCCCTTCTAATAAAGGATGATAAGTCCCTACGAATTGCTAAAGACACCTTACAGTTGCCTATATCCAGATGTCCCTACATATGTCCCTTAACATCCAAGGTAATGACTACCTATTCCTTAATAATAGGGATAGTCTTACTCTTGAAAAGACATAAAGAACAGTAAATATTTCATATAAGGTAGGTTCCTCTTAATTACTTGCTCACCTTTCAAAATACTCTTAACATCACACTTTTCAAACAAATTTTCAAAAAAACAAGTCTTTGTATACATCCATACGATGATCATTACAAAGTACTTAGATAGTTTCTAATCACACACTACACCTTTTCAAAACAATTTAAAGTGAGCTAAGTAACTAAGAGCCCATGGATAACCATGGATATAAAGGGTGCTAACACCTTCCCTTTATATAACCTACCCCCCGAACTCAAAATCTTTTAAGGTCTTTCTTGTTCTTTTATGTCCTTTCCTTATGGATAAAATAAAAATCAGCGGCGACTCTTGCTATCCGTAATATTTATAGAAAGTCAGTTCTCCCACCATGTTACAACAGTCGGTAAACTTTTTGCTTAGGTAGTATATTGCATACTCTTTTCGACCAGACTCGTCATGTTGTCCCAACACACACCCCATTGATCCTTCTAATACTGTCAGGTACATTATTAGAGGTCTTCCTTCAATTGGAGGCATAAGAATTGGAGGTTCTTGTAGGTACTCCTTGATTTTGTCAAAAGCCTTCTGGAAATCTTCGTTCCACCTGACCGTTTGTTCCTTTCTTAACAGTTTGAACAGGGGCTCACAGGTTGCAGTTAGATGAGATATGAACCTTGATATGTAGTTCAATCTACCTAGGAAACCCCGAACTTCCTTTTCAGTCCTAGGTGCAGGCATCTCCTGAATGGCTTTGATCTTGTCAGGATCAACTTCAATTCCCTTTTCACTCACGATAAATCCCAGCAATTTACCAGAAAGTACCCCGAATGTGCATTTGTTGGGGTTTAGCTTCAACTGTTACTTTCTCAGACGCTTGAACAACTTCAACAGATTTACCAAATGATCTTCTTCAGTGAGGGACTTGGCAATCATGTCATCCACGTAGCACTCAATTTCTTTGTGGATCATGTCGTGGAATAATGTTACCATAGCCCGTTGATAAGTAGCACCGACATTCTTCAGTCCAAAAGGCATTACCTTATAACAAAATGTGCCCCAAGGTGTGATGAAGGTAGTCTTCTCCATATCTTCGGGTGACATTCTGATCTGATTATACCCTGAAAAACCATCCATGAAGGAAAACACTGAGAACTGAGCTGTGTTGTCGACCAATACATCAATGTGAGGTAATGGGAAATCATCCTTCGGGCTAGCTCTGTTCAGATCCCGGTAATCCACACACATCCGTACTTTGACATCCTTCTTAGGCATTGGTACAATGTTAGCAACCCACGGCGGGTAACTAGTCACAGCAAGGAAACTGGCGTCCCACTATTTTTGTACCTCTTCTTTAATCTTCATTGCCATATCTGGACGAGTACGACGTAGCTTCTGTTTTATTGGAGGACAATCTTCTTTCAAAGGCAGCTTGTGCTTAACAATATCAGTATCGAGACCTGGCATGTCTTGATAGGACCAAGCAAAGACGTCGACATATTCTCGAAGCATGTCAATGAGCTGTTCCTTCACTGAATCTTTCAGACCGGCCCCAATTTTCACTTCTTTCAAGTCTTCTTCGGTACCAAGATTAACTGTTTCAACTTCCTCCTGATGAGGAGTAATCACTTTCTCTTCCTGCCTCAACAACATGGCTAACTCTTCAGGTAACTCATAGTCTTCTTCAACCCCTTCATTAGCTTGATTAACTGGATTGTCGAAGTCATACAAGGTCATAGTAGTACTGTTGTCGGTGCAATATGGAGGATAATCTCTGCAAGGGTTGAGATTGGTTCGTTTTAGTGATCAGTTTTAATCTTGTTTAGAAAAAAGTGAAAATGAAGTTATTTATTTTGAAAACATTGTCATTTTATTTTTTTGTATAAAAGTGAAAAATGAAAAGACAGTGAGCGAAAAAAAAAGAGACTCGTTTTCAAAAGATGTCTGATATTCATTGGTTAATCATTTGCACAAAATTACAATATGGCCCTATTACAAAATGAGTCCTGACACGTTGGGCAAGACGCAGGACTTGATGCATGCTAAAAAGACAGGAAATAATAATTACTCTGCAGGAGTAACCCTTATAATTTCCTGGGAAGACCAGTTAAGGACTTGGTTCCCCAGGATCCTTAGACGTATCCAGTTCTCCAGGTTGCGGTTGCTTTCCACCTCGTCTTCCAGGTTGTTAACAACATATGGGGTGAGCATCCCCCCACTGATGAATTTGGGCTCTTTTGCAACCTCTGATTGATCTTGTCGGAATGGTCTGTAACCCAAACCGAATCTATCTTCCTTCTTTTCCACCAGCAGCAGCTCTCCCCAGCCTTGAGTATTACCTTCTTCAACAACCTTCCGGGCTTGCTGATAGGAGACAATTGAAGTACCCATCCTGTCTTCCTGGGATGCAGCAAATACTTCAGTCACCTCATTGATATTCAGGGTCTCGAACCCTTGGCTCATTGTCTCATGGATTTCACCATCCATCTCAATATACTTGTACGTAGCCAGATGGCTAACAAATATGTCTTCCTCACCACAGATGGTGATAATCTGTCCTTCCCATTCGTATTTCAGTTTCTGGTGAAGGGTCGACGTTACTGCGCCTGCGGCGTGAATCCAAGGTCGACCTAGCAAACAGCTGTAAGCAGGCTGTATGTCCATCACATAGAAAATGGTTTTAAAGACTTGTGGACCGATTATCACTGGCAGCTCCGCCTCTCCAAGAACAGATCTTTTGGAGCCATCAAAAGCCCTGACCACAAGATTACTTGGCCGGAGAGCTATCCCATCATATTCAAGTTTGACAAGGGCTTTTTTGGGTAAGACATTGAGTGAGGACCCAGTGTCTACAAGAACATGAGATAGTACAGCTCCTTTGCACTCCATGGTTATGTGCAAAGCTTTGTTGTGGCGACGTCCTTTTGTGGTTAAATCAGCATCAGTGAAACCCAGCCCGTGGCTAGTGTTAACATTTGACACTACTATTTCCAGCTGATTCACAGTGATCTCTTCTGGCACGTAGGCAGCATGCAGAACCTTGAGTAGTGCATCCCGATGGGCTTCGGAACACAAAATCAGTGATAGTATAGAGATCTTTAAAGGAGTCTGGTGGAGCTGGTCCACAACTTTATAGTCACTTCATTTAATAATCCTCATAAATTCATCCACATCTTGGTAGAAAGATGATTTATGAGTCTCTTTTGGTGCAGATTCTTCAGGTATCACACTCTTCCCCTTGGCTCTGGCAGCAGCCTCTGCCTCAGTGTTGGTTCTAGGGACTTGTGATGCGAAGAGATGTCTGCTTCGGGTGAAGCCTCCGCCTCCCCCAACATTATCCACTTGGGGAGTGAGAACTATAGAATCAAGAAGGACTTTCTCTCTGTTGCAGTATAGATCAGCACCATAATGCCATGGTATATCACTGTCTTTATCATATGGGATTGGTCCCGGTACTGTGATAGTGACTGGACTCACTGCAACAGATGTTGGGACTGTAATAGTATGTGGATCATAGAAAATAGTAATAGGACCTCTGGTGGATGTTGGTGGAGGTGTGTTGAAGCTTTGTTGAGATTGTTTTTGAGATTGTTGAAAATTGTTGGAATTCGGGATCGTTGTCGGGTCATAATAGATTGTGACAGTGGAAACATCATTGTTGGTAGCTGCTGAAGTTGTAGTAGCTGGTGCAAATGAATTGTTGTGTGTTGAAGTGATAGATGAAATGATTGCTGAAGTTGTAGCTGAATCAGTTGGAACAATGGTTGTTGCAGTTGTAGAAGAACCAATAGGAAAGATGGTTGTTGTATTTGTAGAAGATTCACTTGTTATTGTCAAAAGAGTTGTTGGTGTTGTAGAAGAGGTGGTTGTAATTTGCAGAATGCCTTCTTTGATCAAGTCATTGATGCGTTTCCTCAAGCTAGCACACCCATTCTCGGAAAGTTTGCATGATTCACAACAGGCCTCACAACCTGGAAACACTTGGCATTTCAAAAGCTGGGCTTTAACCTCTGCCAGAGGTGTCTGAATACATGTAATATCTTCTATTAAACTCATGGGCGAGCCATCCTCTATAGCATTAATCCTTGGCCCACTGTGGCTTGGCATAGGATTTTTCATTACATTGGGAGGAGGTGCAAAGTTCAGGGCTTTTGAATCTACCAAATCCTGAACCTTCATATGCAGAGCTCTGCATTTTTCCGTAGAGTGACCAGGTGAGTAGGAATGAAAAGCACACCTAGCATTGACATCGTAGTTTCTTGGAAGGTTTTGAGGATCAGGTGGAGCCAATGTCCTTAACTCAACAAGATTGAGCTTTAGGAGTTGTGGAAGTAGTGTAGCATATGGCATTGGAATGGGGTCAATCACTCGGTTGACCTGAGATGGCCGCTGTTAAAACGGGCGTTGTTGTTGATTGTTGTTATTATTGTTGTATGATCTCTATTGCAGAAACTGTTGTTGTTGCGGAATGTGTTGTGGTTGTTGAGTATACTGAGGAGGTGGAGCAGGGATAGTAACAATAGCAACTGTTTTGGGTAAGTATTGGGGTCTCCCTCTTCCCATGTGCACATAGTTTATCTCATCGGATCTACGGGGCCCAACAAATGGTTTTCTTATACTGCTTGAATTGGCACCATTATCGGAGGTCTTTCCCATCTTCAATAGGCTATCTATTCTTTCCCCAGCTATCACCACATCTGCAAAGCTGGTAGAAGAAAATCCAGCCAATCTGTCAATATATGTTCCCTGGAGAGTATTCATGAACATGTCTGCCATTTCCCTCTCAGACATGGGGGGTTGAACTGCAGCAGCAAGTTGCCTCCACCTTTGGGCATATTCCCTGAAGCTTTCACGGGAGGATTGAGACATTCCCATTATGAGGGTCCTGTTTGGGGCCATGTCTAAGTTATACTGATACTGACGGATAAAAGCTTCAGCCAAGTCTTTCTAGTTTCTTACTGTGGCTCTAGTTAAATGGAAATACCATTCTCGGGATGCCCCTGTCAGACTATCCTCGAAGTAAAACATCCACAGCTTTTCGTCCATGGTGTATGATTTTAACCTTCCCAAGAATGATTGAAGGTGGGTGCGTGGGCAGGATGTGCCATTATACCTTTCAAAACACAAGGGTTTGAACTTGTGAGGAATTCTCACCCCTTCCACCAGTCCCATGTCCATGACATCAAAACCTAGGGAGTTTTGGGATTCGAGAGATCTTAGCTTCTCTGCAATCTCATCCAGCCTACGGTCGTAAACCTCGTCTCCAGCCCCAACAACTGTAAACTGTTCTTCTTGAGGATCTTCTTGCAAGACCCTTCCTCCAGCAGTGTTACTCTGAGTATTCCTTATGGCATTGATTTCTGGGTTCAGATGAGGCCCAAACTCTGGTGGATCAGTGCGAGGCTGCACGTGATCGTTGTTACTAGTACCTTCTGTACCTGGATGGTGTTCTTCAGGAGTTTGTCTCTCAACCAACTCCCTTAGTCTTTCCTGGCTTTGAGCTAAACCAGTCATTACAGTCATGAATTGGATCATCTGATTCCTTATCTCAACCCTCTCATTGGCCATTTGGGTCCTCACTTCATTCAAGTCTTGCTGAACTTGATCCATCTGAAGTCCCAGAAGGTTGTTTCTTGTCGGGTACCGGTGTGTTCTATTGACAGGGAACACTCTTCTGCGAGCAATGTTTCCTGAAATCACAACAAAGTGAGAAACAACAATAAAACAAAAACCTACAAAACAAAGAAAATGTTAGTATGCAATGCAGGATGCCTATTTGTCTTCCAAGGGTATCCGATTTGGTTCTTTGGTTTTTGACCTTTCCAGACCTCGAGGAAATACTGATGATGTTGTAAAGATAGATAAAGCCCACCAAAAATAATACAAACTGATATATTACAAAAAGTGAAAACACATAGTTTGATTACAATACATCCCCATGGTGGGTCAAAATACAACAACAAAATCCAAAGTACAACAAAAGAAGAGTACAAGCAAAAGTCAAACATCTAATCCAAAGTCATCTTCTCTGACTTCCTTCAGGAAGGCCTCAGTCACTGGACCTACTGGGTGCTTTGTAATAGTCCTGATGAGGAGGTTCCTGGTAGCAATGGCACTGGTTAACTTCTTATGCTTGTCCTGATCCTTTGACCTCTTCAACCCCGCCCGGAGTTTCAATTTAGATATCTCTCTTTGAGCTGCCAATAATGTCTCCTGATGCTTCTCCTCACTAGCCTCCAGTTGCTCTATCTTAGCTTGAGTTCTCTGATCTTCCTGTGCACGGGCTTCAGTGATCCTGATCCACCTAGCCTGGCTCTCCTCTAGATAATTCTCTGCCCTAGCCTTCTGAGTTTTTGCTTCCTTGCTAGCATTCTTCATTACTAACTCCCCTGCTCTTGCCTTCCTGATGTAGTCATCTGTCTTCTCAATCTTGGTCAAATGCTCAACCCTGAGCCTTTCCAATCTCTCATTATCTAGACGGCTGTCATTTCTCTCCCAGAGAGTCTTATTCAAGGCTTCAGATAGCTGAGTATTCCTCTCTTTCAGCTTTTCAAACTCTTCCAAACTGATAGTAGCTGCAGGTTGTACTGTAGAAGGTCCAGGTATATCTTCTAAAGTGAAGGGAATTCGGGTGATCTGAGCTCTGGTATGAGACCAATCAGAATACTGTGCTGAAGCAATGTTGTTGCACTTGCCAAGGATGGTTGTTCCCTTGGTCTGAATGTTATCCCAAGCCCAGGAAGCTTGTCTGACAACAGCAGAGTTGGGTTGGATTTCACAGTAAAGAGTTTCAGCCAAATCTTGTCCTCTAGGAGGATGAACCAAAGCATACCCTAATTGTCTTTTAAACAGTAAAGGGTTGTAGTTGATGCAACCTTTCACTCCTATCAAAGGCACATTAGGATATTGCCCACAGCTAGTAATGATGTCCTTGCTCTTGGTGCTCTAAATGCACCATCTAATGTCTTCTGATGTCAAGGCAATAAATCTCTTAGCCCAGTTCTTTTGCTGATGTGGGTTCAGGAAAGTATATGATTTTGGCAAGTGTCTTAGCAGCCAAGAGTAATAAAGAGGAGCACAACATCTGACCAGTCTTCCTCTTTGCTTCTCATTCCTCTGGTGTACTGAGTAGTAGAAGTCTCCTAGCAAGGTAGGAACTGGGTTCCTCAATAAGAACAGGTGAATGGCATTCTTGCTCACAAACTTTGGCTCATCTGCAAACAAGATAACCCCATATATACTGAGGGCTAGAAGTGCACAGACAACCTGGGAGATCAAGAAGTCTAGGTGAAGGCTTGGAACCCCAACCTTGGTTGTCATGTTCTGATCAATGAGGGCAGGCTCCAAATGCAATGCCCTGGCTATGTCTTCATTTTTGGGAGCAACCATCTCAGGGTTGAAAGGAATCCCTCTCCTGATAGGAACTCCTAACAACATGGAAAATTCTTCTAACAGAGGTGCTAACTGGAAATCAGGAAATGTGAAACATCTGAGTGGAGGATCATAAAACTGCAAGCAAGTATGGATCATGCTCCTCTGAGATGCATCTAAATCCATGACCATGTCCAATATGCCTCCATAATGCTCTCTGAATAGTGGGACATGATCAGGAGCAATGAGGGACTGGATCTGCCTGATGCCAGTCAGGGTGGGCTCAAAGAAGTGGTGTGTGATGTTGCTCTTTCTTGAGGTGTCCATGGATGCTGGTAAAGAAACTGAGAGCAACTGCTGATAAAGGTCACTGAATGAGATGCTAGAGATGGGTCTCTGATGAAGTTAGCTGGAGGAGAATCACTGACAAACTGATGAAGGCGCTGGAGAAGATAACTGAAGCAGTCTGAGCAGCAAAAGGGGTCAAAACCAAACCAAAGATAATAAGATGGATACCCTGTAAAACAAATAGGCAAATTTTAAATGATGCAGAAATGATGTATGCAAAATGATATGCAAAAGGGTTTGTGATCAAGTGTTGGATCAGTTTATCTGCCTTGGTAAAAGTCCATGTATGTTCATAGGTCCTGATGGAGGCTTAGAAATCCAATAACCAGGTGGGGGACTCAAATAAAGAGTCACAAGTACAGGGTAATCACAAGAACTGTCCAAATAATACAACCTTAACAAATCTAGTAACAGGGTATGATGAGGCCAAGGGTTCCTGCAAACCTGCAAACATCCCAACCCCGTCACATGTAATGTTCTAGAACAAGGATCCTCAGACTTGGATCAGTTATGAGAAGTGGAAACACTTCTAACCCGGAGGTACAGTGTTTACAATAACCATTAAAGATCCTCCTCTAATTCACCTCAGATAATGAAGGTCATAAAAAGGTCATCCAAACTTAGCAGGCTTCCTAGATACCCCTAGTACTACAGGAAATCCGTAACACAGAGTTCTCAAGAAGAAACCTATGTATGAACCGTGTTTCATATTCCCGCACCAGCCCGAAATGGAATGGGAAAGAATATGAAGCCACTCTAGCCTATGTGTCACTCAGGTCCCAGGTATAGGACCTTAATCACTTAATGAACCCCACCCACCAAAACAGACAAGAGATCCAGCACATGATAATGACAGTATGAAATGCATAAAACTGTAAATGAAAGCAATAAATAAAGTTGTACATAAAGCAATAAATAAAGCAATAAATAAGCACAAGTAGCACATAACACCCCCGTAAACACAAATCAAACAAGCGCTAGGAGGAACCTACAAAAAGAACCAGAAGCCCTGGTTGCAATATAAGGTTCCCCAGCAGAGTCGCCAAGCTGTCGCTTCCCAAAGATTTGCATCCCCGGTACAAGCGCGAACGGTCGGCGAAAGGAGAAATGAAGGTGAACTGAAAAGAGTCGCCAGCTAGGCATTTTTATCCCAAAGGAAAGGTAATGCTGCATAAACCTAGAAAAAGGATGGATAAGACGGTTGCGAACCAGAGAAACTGAGAAAGGGGATTGGTTACAACCTGGGAAGGTATTAGCACCCAAATTGTCCATCGTACTCGACGGGATCCATGCTTACAAGATTGGTGTTTAAGGGGTAGGTGTATGTGATATCTGTGTGCAAAAGCTGGAAAAGAATATACAGGTGTCGGTGCAAAGGGTGAATGCTCAAGAACTGAAGCTTAAAAGAGAATGTTGAAAGAGGGGGAAGACACAGAGACTTTTGTTCGATAACATTTAAGTTATGCTTATGTATCCTCTCGCGCAATGAGGAAGTCAGAATACCGTAGTTCGACTCAAAGAGACTGAAAGATAAATTGACTGTGAACTGCTTGCTTGTCTATACTCAAGTGTATGACTCGTCTGGCTAGAGTGCTAACTGTCTTGCATTAGACGGAAGAAACAAGTTCTCGTTTATGAATGAGTGAGGTGAGAAAATAATCCCGGAGGAGACGATTATTGTTTGTTTTTGTGTTTTCAATCTTTTATGGCTTTTTGTGTTTTTCATAAGTTAATGAGCTTAAGCCTAAACCAAGGGTTAGTAAACTCATCATATCCTCCCTTTGATTAGGGATAATTAGAATACCTTAAGTATGAGATAAACATCTCAACTTAATTACCATGAGGATGTAGGATTAAGATCATTAACCTACTTGTGATTATTTAGATGTTTTTGAGTTTTTGTTTAGTGTTAAGTAATGAGTTTAAGCTATAATCAAGGATTAGTGAATCCATTACACCATCCTAATAGAAGGATAATAGATGAGCACACTTAAGCTGAGGAAGATACCTCAACTTAATCCATGATTAGGGATTAATCTCATGACAAAACAAGCTTTTATTAAAGTGGATTTTAATTAAGGGTAAGATTAAGAAGTGAATTTTATGATTTGCAAGACAACTTGAGAGGGACTTGTCCATTAAACACTGGGGTTAGTCCTTCTTAACCAATAAAGGAAGAATTAGAACCCTAATGCAAGGCCCAAGTTACAAGTTAATGTCTTAGTGATTATTAAGATGGATTGATTAAGAGGTTTAAACAAATTAAGGGTTTAACACTTAGGATTAAAGTTATACATTCCATCCTAAGAGAAGGATGCAGGCATAACCCTAATTCCAAAGTCTTAAAACCTTAAAGGTTTAGTCTCTAATGATGAGGTGAGAAGAGAGACACAAAGAAGACACAAAGGTAAAAGATAAAGGGGGACTAATCAAAACCCTAATTATTTTCATGCTTGGATGTTCCTATGGTTTGTAAGGCTTGAGAAAGATCTTCAGAGAAGCCACCAATGGAAGAAGCAGATGAAAGGAAGATGAAGCAGATGAAACAAGTTACTTACTTCACTGAAGAAGATAAGTAACTTGGAGAAAGAAAGTGAGATATGAAAATGAATGAGCAAGCTCACTCTAATACAAAGAAAGATACAGCAAGGATGCATAAGGAAAAGATGAAGAGAAATGAGAAGTGAAGGCAAATTCACCTCTCAAGTTACTTACCACCTGAAAAGGTTAGCATAAGGAAAGAAATGAGATGAAATGAAGCATATGCTATGGTAAAAACCAAAACCAGAAGCAAACACATGATGAAAATGATGCTATGAGATTATGCAAAGGCATACCAAGTGTTATGAATGTTCATATAAGAGATTGGATGCAAATGAGGCATGCTTTGAAGTATGAAAACACATGGATGTTTATGAAATGAAATAGATGAAAAACATAGCAAATGTATGAATAAATGACCAAGAAATGTTCAAGCAATGTCTTAAGATATCTAAGATGGCATACAAAAGCTTAGAATGTCATGGCAAGTTCACATGTTCATGCAATGCAATGTGAGATGAAAGTATGGATGCAAAATTAGGGTTACATGAAAGGATGGGATGCAAATGACCAAAACAGAAACAATTCACATGATAAAAATTTGCAAATGAACTCAAAGGAACACCCTAACCTTATATGATATCACACCCCAAAGGAGAAGGTCCAACTCTTAACCTAAAGGAAGTTATGATTTTTTTAAGTTTGTTAGGGTTTTTGGGTACCTTAAGAGGAAAAATGCAAATCAAATGGAAAATGCAAGATAAATTCATGACAAAAATATCCTAGAAACTACATGTTATATGGAAAACAACACAAAAAGAATCATTGTCAAAACTTTCATGGTTAGGCAGAAAAGAATTTTCAAAGTTAGGGTTCTAAAAAAGGATTTTTATGAACCCTAAATTCAAGAAAAATGTCAAAATTGGATCAAAGCCAAAAAGAAATTTGTATGAATGGTTTGACAATGTTTTTAAATGTCCTAAGATGCAATGTGAATTTTTTTGGGATTTTTAGAAACCTAAATGGTATTTTAATCAATTAATTTCCATTAATTAATTAAAATAAACATTTAAATATTTTTTAAAATGATTTTTTAATGCAAAAAATAAAAATAAAAATGTTTTTGGAATGAGAAAAATATTGAAAGTCAGAATGCAAAAGAAAATATTTTTTTGAAGGCTTTTTGCTATTTTAAATTAATTGTGCAAGAAAATGCAAATAAAAATGAAAATAAATGAATAAAAATGGGAAGTATGATGATCCTAAGGCTGAGATTTGAACTGGGGGGATTATGTTTGACTGCGCGCGCATTCCAATGGCCAGGAATTAATCTGAGCTTTAATTAGGTTTTATAATTAATTAAATGGATTAATGTTAACACGCGTGATCTGAGTCGTCCAGACCTAACCCTAATCAGGATCCAAGGGTCACAAATCAAACTGGGGATTTAAACAGAGATTAGCCCTAATCACTTTCAGATGACCGGAAAATTGCTCCGGTCATCTTCTCCGGTGGATCAAAACCCTAAAATCTCCCCTAGGCAAATTCAAAACCTCTAACCTATCCAGAAATGATCCCCTACTCAAACTAAACCCAAATCAACCTTCAAACATGATTTATCATTCATTAACAAGCTGAATCGAAGAAAAAATAAAAACGGGACAAAATTTCAGAGACCTATGAAATCCTCATTTCTCCACCATTTTCAGTTTTAAAAAGATCACGATGACCCCCACAACATGTACTTTCATATTATAACAAGAAAATTGAGTTTTGCAAGATTGTGTTCTTGAGGTTACCTGAGCTGGTGAACTGCGAATATGAGATTTTTGGGCCTCTCTCTTTTACAAATAAACTCCTCTGGTCCTCCTGGTGCTTGTGGAATGCCTCAAAAGCTTTTATGATGGCTGGTTTGAAGGTTTCAGTTCTGGTGTAGCAGAAAATGAGGTTTGTGTTTGTGATGTTTCAGGCCATTGTAATGGTTGGTTTATGTTCTATGGATCATTTATGAATGAATGGTGAAGTTTGTTTTGAAGTTTGATGGCTGGTTTGTGCAAATCGAAGAAGGGAAGTTTTTGATGGATTTTGTGAAATCTGATATTGTGTGTGTTCTGAGCTTGTGTGATGATTGGTTTATGATCCTTATGCAATCCCTAAACTATTGGAATGAGTCAGAAGATTTGATATGCACTGTGGGAATGGTATGGAGCAATTGGCCAAAAAGTCAATAGTTGGTGTCCTTGGGTATGGGCCATGGCATGAGGTGTTTTAGGGTTGCTCTGAGTTCAGTTGTATTCAAGGATAGCCATGGGATGATCTAGAGTGATCAGAAGTGAATGGATGGTGAGATGGCACATGTTTTGCATTTTCACAACTTGTTGTACTTAGAGACATTTGGTTATGGAAGTGTCTCATTAAATGCTGAATTTTGGTCATGGAGTGTTACATGATGTTGCTATGATGCATTGAGACAATTTAGAAGTCACACCAATCCTTAGAAATCACTCTTGCAAGAATCCCTCTTTTGAGAATTTTGTGAAAAATGGCTTATGGAAACTTATGATCCAAGGCATGATTTTAGGCTTGCAATGTTGAATTGTCATGTAATGAAGTTCAGAAGTGAATTAGAGGTCACTTGAATGCTTGAAATTTGATTTTGCAAAAAATCCTCTTTGGCATGAAACTTGAAATTTTAGGATTTTTGCCAACTTTGAAAGGCCATAACTTGAGTTCCATAATGAATTAGAACATGTTCTTGTACTTTTTGAAAAGGGCATGATCCAATCTATAACTTTCATGACCAACAATTTTTCATTTGAAGCATTTTTGGTTGAGAAAGAGGAGGTTGAAAAACTTTCCCAAAATGGAAAGTTTCCATTACAAGTCATTTCCATTTTTGGCAACTTTTGGTTTAGCTCAAATTTCTTCAATTTTGTGAACTTACAAGCACTTCAATGATCAAATAAAGATCATATAACTTCAATTTGATGAAAAATCCACTTTGGTTCCATTGTTGGGGGCCTCAGATGCCCTGATTTTGCTCTGACTTGCTCAAGAAGTTACCTAGTGAATAGATGACTTCCACAATGAATTTCTTCATAAAACTTGGTACTCATGATCCTTATAACATATTGAGACTATTAGAAACAAGAATGACCAAAAAAATTGGAATTATGGCCTCTGAAACCAAAACCCTAATTTTAGGTCATCTGTGTAGTGAAACCCTAGCTCTGCTTCCATGCTTTCCAAGTTCTTGTGATTTCTTGACTTCCTTGATCTTTGAGGGATATGATATGATGATGGAACATACATGGACCCTATTGGAATGGTTGGAGACCTTTGGAGTGGCTCAGATGGATCCTTGGATTGCTCAAATCACAAACCCTAGATGCAGATGAACTTGAACTATGCAGTGAAACAAAAAATGCAATATGATATGATATGCTTAAACTAATGCAAACATGAAAGATTACAAGCCATGGTGTGAAATTAGTGAGGGCAAATTTGGGGTGTTTACACAACCATGATGATGTTAAGTTGTCTAAGTGCTTGAAGTTTGAGAATAGGCTAGGACTAGAGATCAAGCAAGCGATTGGGTGTCAGCAGATTCTCAGGTATGCTGAATTGGTGGATAAGAGTAGGATTTATGATGAGGATAGTCGAGCTCAATCTACTCACTATAAGTAGATGAGTGAGAAGAAAGAGAATGGACAGTTTTGAGGGAAACCATATGTGACTCTAAATGACAAAGGGAAGCCAAAGGTTAATGATGGGAAGAAGCCAAGTGGGGGAGCGGGTTTCGCTCCTCTCAAGTGCTATAAGTGTGGAGAAGTGGGTCACAAATCTGACGTGTGCACCGCTATTGTGGTAAGATGTTACAAATGTGGTAAGAGGGGTCATTTGAAGGACGACTGTCCAAATGCAGGACCAACTTGTTTCAATTGTGGTGAAAAGGGACATATCAGTACTCAGTGTCAGAAACCGAAAAAAGTTGTTATTGCTGCTCAGACTACTGGTAGAGTGTTTGCTTTGAGTGGCTCAGAAGAAGGATAAATTAATTCGAGGTACTTGTTTTATTAATGATGTTGAGTTGGTTGCTATAATTGATATTGGTGCTACTCATTCGTTTATTTTTCTTGAGATGCCTGCTGACGGTTCAGTTACGACTAACTGTGTGTGTTTGAAGTGTCCTTTTACCATTTATAGTAAGGATTTCTTGATGAATTTTGTGTGTTTACCTTTACGCCATATGGATGTTGTGCTTGATATGAACTGGATGGAGTTCAACTTTGTGCATATCAATTGTTATGCAAAGACGGTGGAGTTTCCAGAGTTTGGTGATTGTTGGGAGATGATGTTTTTTTCCACGAAGCAAGTGGAGGAACTGCTAGAGGATGAAACTCATATGTTTTCTTTGTTTGCGGCGTTACAAGTTGACTTTAAACAGGTGAGTGTTGAGTTACTTATTGTCTGAGAATTTCCTGATGTGTTTCTAGATGACATTAGTGATTTGCCTCTAGAGCTTGGAGTATAGTTTGTTGTGGATTTGGTACCAGGTACTAGTCTAGTGTCAACGGCTTCATATCGGATGTCAGCTTCAGAATTGAGTGAGTTGAAGAAACAACTTGAAGAACTTCTTGAGAAGAAATTTTTTCGTCCAAGTGTTTCTCCATGGGGTGCTCCAGTGTTGTTGGTTAAGAAAAAGGATGGTAGCATGAGGTTATGTGTCAACTATCGAAAATTGATTAAAGTGACTATTAAGAATAAATATCCACATCTGAGGATTGATGATTTGATGGATCAGTTGATTGGAGTTTGCGTGTTTAGTAAGATTGATTTGAGGTCGGGTTATCATCAGATTCAAGTTAAGGCAGATGATATTTCGAAGACAACTTTCATAACGAGGTATAATATGAATATACTATGATGCCTTTTGGTGTTTCCAATGCACCTAGTGTATTCATAAAGTATATGAATCAAACATTTCATGAGTATTTGGATAAGTTTGTGGTGGTTTTTATTGATGACATCCTAATTTATTCAAAGTCAGAAGAAGAGCATGAAGGACATCTGAGGATTGTATTACAAGTGTTGAGAGAGAAGAAACTATATGCTAAGTTGTCTAAGTGTGAGTTCTGGTTGAAGGAAGTGAGTTTCCTTGGACACATGATTTCTAGTGGTGGAATTTCAGTGGATCCTTCGAAGATTAATGTTGTGTTAAAGTGGGACACTCTGAAGTCTGCTACTAAGGTCATAATTTTTTTGGTTTGGCCAATTATTACCGAAAGTTTATAGAGGGTTTTTTCTAAGATGGTCTTTCCTCTGACTCAGTTAACTCGAAAGGGTCAGGCTTACGTGTGGGATGTTGCAGCGAGAAGAGTTTTGTTGAATTAAAGAATAGGTTAATGATTGCTCCAATATTGATTTTTCCTAATCCGAATGAATCTTTTGTGGTGTATTGTGATGCTTCGAGATGGGTCTTGGTGGTGTGTTGATGCAGAATGGTCAAGTAGTTTCCTATGCTTCAAGACAGCTACGTGTTCATGAGAGGAACTATATTACCTATGACTTAGAGTTGGCAGTCGTGGTTTTTGTGTTAAAGATTTGGAGACATTATCTATTTGGATCGAGATTTAAGGTGTTCAGTTATCATAAGAGTTTAAAATACTTGTTCGATCAGAAGGAACTAAACATGAGGCAGAGAAGATGGTTAGAGATGTTGAAAGATTTTGATTTTGATTTGAGTTACCACCCTGGTAAGGCTAATGTAGTTGCAGATGCTTTGAGTAGGAAGACTTTGCATATGTGGAGAAACATCAAGATTATGAAGTAAGATTCATCATTTTATCAAAGGTTGATCTTGATTCATCCAGAAAACCTCAAATTCATCAAAAGGCAAAAGTTACTAAATTAGGGTTTTCTTCAAGAAAAGTCAATTGAACTTTGACCAGACCTAACTTTCACATACTTCATTATATATTTTCCAATCAAAGCCTATCTTGAAGAAAATTAAATTCTCTACAACTTTGTATCTCTAAGGCCAAGGCCAAAAGTGCTTCATTTGAGAGGTATGGGCCAAGACATTACAGGTCCTCTAAAAAGTCAACAAAAAGTCAAATTTTTCAAAATGATCATAACTTGAACATGGAAGATCAAATTGACATGGGACCAAAATGAGTGAGTAAAGGACACTTTAAGCTTTCTAAAAAGTCCAAGAATACATTCATAAGATAAAAATTGAGAAAGTTGTGCTTTGTTAAAGTTGAACAAAATTGAGGAGGTGTATAAGGCAAATAATGACCAAAACTTGAGGTTTTGCCAAATGGGCCTATCTTTTCACAATCCAAACTTAATATTAAGATAGTCCACGACCCCTAAGTCATATTTTCTGATTTTCTTTATTTATTTCATATTTTATTGGATTTAATTCATTTAAATTCAATTTTAATCAAAATAAATATGAAACAAATGAAATTTGATATTTGGACTATTGTATGATCATATATTTAAAGTTATTTACATTATATTTGATCCAAATTCAAAAGGGGAAAGATACGATGGCCAAATATGCACCAAAATAGAAAGTTTTTAACACCATTCAAAAGTGAAACAATTTGACCCAAGCCCATGAAGTTTTCTGACCTAAAATGCTCTCCTATATAAACTCATGACCTTCACCAACCTCAAGGACGAATTTTCATGCTCTAACAATCATAAGGGAAGTTCTAAAAAGTGGTGAAATTACGGCAAGCCATAAAATAAATTTTCATCCAAATTCAATCAGTTCCACACATTCATTCACACTCCTTAACATCCCAGGAGTCCATCCCATCAACAATTGAAGGTTGAAACTCCAAGAAACATGCCATATGAACTATGCCGCCTCTAGCTTATTTTTTATTTCCAATCTCATATTTCATTGCATTTTAACATATTTTTTGTTCATAATAGTATTCATAATCATGTTTAGATGTGTTTTAACCATTTGTTTGTGAGTTACAACGCGAATTTCAAGAGTTGCCATTGTTAGGGCATAAATCTTTCATTTTTCGAATCTTCATGCACAATCGTTTTCAGGCCAAATGGAGGGTACCATTGAATTCAGAGGATCAATTTTAGTTGATCCATGGCCTTAAAATAAATTTATATTGCATTATTATGATTTTTGAAAATGCAGGTGATATAGTGACGGACGCAACTGTCACTAAAGGTTGTAGCTACGAATTTTGTCCGTAGGTAAAAAACTGGTTAACGCGCAAGGAAGATGATAAACAGTGGTTGGTGCAACATCCCCTTTCTATACCCCCAAATAATCAATTAATCATTTATGCACATATTAAAATTTTCATCAGATCACATTATACATGAAATTAAAACATCCAACACCTGCTCATTTAACGATATGCAACAATGGAGTAACTTGCAACAGAGGGATTAAATCCTTACACCCAGATCTTAACATTAAAATAACATCGGAAACTAAACATTAATCAATATCAAACATATATATATATATATATATATATATATATATATATATATATATATATATAATCAAGTTTGATTCACCAATAATTCATGTTTACATAAACATTCATCACCAAGATACATATACAAATACATCACAAAAAGGCATCAAGCCGACTCTAGCTACCCGGTGCTACATATCAGAGCCAACCGACCAAAAGAATGAAGACATGTTTCACAAAAAGACCTCCAGCAAACCTACTCTGCAATGCCTCATAGAGCATCATAAAATAGCAGAAGGGTGAGAAATATTATCATAATAACAATGCATATAATTATATATCTTAACATAAAAATACACATATACATATTCTCACCACAATTCATCACTCATCTCACATATACATCACAATGTATATATACAAAACAAGCATATTCATCATGCACAATTTCACATCATTTCACATAAACATATACATTCATGTTTATTCACCAATTTCTATCACTCCGCATAAACATACATTATTCATGTTTATTCACCAATTCTCAATTATAGATGATAAATGCAAATCATAGAGACCGACTCACGACTCTATGCAAATGCAATACGGTACCGACTCAATCATCTCAAGTTCACTCATAAACTTATTAGAACCATCACTCGTTACCTAAAGTAACTCCCCGTCGGGAATATGATGCTCACCCATTGCTCACACCCCGCATGGGCACACAATGTTTATGGATTGATCACACCCCACACAGGAACATAATCCGATTGCTCACACCCCACACTGGCACACAATCATTTGTGATTAAATCACCCATTTCTCACACCCCACATGGGCACACAATGTTTATGGATTGCTCACGCCCCACACGACACACTATCTGATTGCTCACATCCTACACGGGCACACAATCATGTTGTAATCATCGCTCACACCCCACATGGGCACACAATGTTACAACGAATTCACATAGAATCCCATAATACAAGAATGCATACATTATGCTTCACATGCAAAATGACCCACAACATTCTTGAAAATGCATACATATTCACAATATAATTATGCATTCATCTCATACAATCACAAACAAACTATACACATTCTCATCAATTACGCCAAACAACAACGAACTCTTTCACTATCAACATGCATTAATATTCACTTCACGAAATGCATTTATTTGCCAAACGGCCACTATACCACAATCAATCACACAATTCCTTAACTAACATAATTACGTTTTATCCGAAAAGTCGGGTAAAGTCGGTTAAAAATAATATTTTTCGACATCATGAGAAAATACATATTTTTAGCTTCAAAACGATATGTGGAGCGCTAAAAACGGATTCCCAATTCAAAAGTTATGAAAGAAAACATAATTCTTTTAAAAAAAACACAATGCTGCCTGAAAGTTACAGTTCACGGGGCGAACTTAGCAGAAATCTCAAAAACACTAGCTACGGCAAAATCATCCCAAACCTCCAAAATACATCAAAACTTCACCAAATCAATGGAAACAAAACACAAACATGATAGTTATCACATACTAACTATCATACTTCATTTTAATCGAGTTTTAACCGTTTAAATCACCGATTTTAGGATTTCTCACAAAATACCCTAAAAACTCATAACCCCTAAACTCAACCACAACAAGAACACATTCAAACAATCACATGCATAATGATACACATTGATAATATAACAATATTTCACACCCTTACCTGATTGTTTCGATTCCTAGGAGCTATCTTGAATAATTTCCAAGTTTTCGTCTTTTCCTTCTCTTTTATCTTCTCCTCCTTTTCTTTCTCTTCTATTTCTTTCTATTCTCTCTTTTTCTTCTCTTTCTACTCTTATAACTTTCTATTTCTATTTTCTACTTTCTACCAAACATCATTTTTCTCACAAAATTATAATTCTACCTATTTTCTAACTTCTCATTAATTAGCAAATGTCTAAAATACCCTCCAATCTAATTTTACCTGGAAATTCTCAAAACGGTAAAATAATATAACATATTAACATATCACATAAACAC
Source organism: Lathyrus aphaca (assembly GCA_963966055.1). Taxonomy (NCBI): domain Eukaryota; kingdom Viridiplantae; phylum Streptophyta; class Magnoliopsida; order Fabales; family Fabaceae; genus Lathyrus; species Lathyrus aphaca. The sequence continues at coordinate 173,857,219 of OZ014523.1, forward strand.
ACCAATTTCATAATTAAAACAATTATCACTCAATTTAAATAAAAGACTCAACAAAAGATGGAATAATCGAATTGGGGCGTTACAACTCTCCCCCACTTTAGAAATTTCCGTCCTCGAAAATATTACCTGATTCAAACAACTCCGGATACGACTCTCGCATTCCACTCTCTAATTCCTAAGTCATATTTCCTTCCACAACGCCTCCCCACGCTACTTTCACAAGCGCAATATCCTTGTCTCTTAGCTTCTTGACTTCACGGTCCAAAATCCTAATCGGTAAAGCTTCCACCGTAAGGTTATCTCTCACTTCAACCTCGTCCATAGGAATAACATGTGACAGATCCGGAACATACTTCCGAAGTTGCAAAATATGGAACACATCATGCAAATTCGAAAGATTCGGAGGCAACGCCACACGATAAGCCACAACGCCAACTCGTGCAGTAATCTGATACGGCCCAATAAAATAAGAAGTCAACTTCTTCGACTTCAAAGCACGACCCACACCCGTAACCGGTGTGTCGCTCCCGATAAGTGGGACCAGGCCCAAATATAGGTACAGACGCGAACGGTCGGCGAGAGGGACAATGAGAACACACATCCGTGAACTCACTGGAGATGAATAGAGTCGCCAGCTAGGCATTTTTATCCCGGAGGAAAGGCAATGCTGCATGGGCCTAGAAAGATATGGATAAGATGGTTTGCGAACCAGAGAGACTGAGAAAGGGGGTTGGTTACAACCTGGGAAGGTATTAGCACCCAGATTGTCCGCCGTACTCGACGGGATCCACGCTTAGAAGATTTGTGTTTTAAAGGGGTAGTGTCAGTGCAATCTGTGTATAAAGGAGAGCTGGAAAAGGATGTACAGGTGTCAGTGTAAAAGCAGTGTGAAGTGTGTAAAAGAAGTGTCAGTGTAAGAACAAGAATAAGATGCTCAAGATCATGAGGCTCAAAGAATAATGCTAGAAGGAGGGGGAATGTACAGAGACTTTTGTTCGATAACCGTTAAGTTATGCCTACGTATCCTCTTGTGCAATGAGGAAGTCAGAACACCGTAGTTCGACCCAAAGAGACTGAAAGATGAATTGACTTGTGAACTGCTTACTTGTCTATGCTCAAGTGTATGACCTGTCTGGCTCAGGTGCAAACTGTCTTGCACTAGACGGAAGAAGCAAGTTCTCGTTTGTGAGTGAATGAGATGAGAAAAGAATCCCGAAGGAGACGATTATTGTTTGTTTTTGAGTTTTCAGTCTTTTATTGCTTTTGAGAATTTGTCATAAGTTAATGAGCTTAAGCCTAAACCAGTGGATTTAGTAAACTCATCACATCTTCCCCCTGATTAGGGGTAATGAGAATACCTTAAGTGTGAAGTCAGATTCTCACACTTAATCACCTTTGGTGCAGGATTAAGATCATTGACCTACTTGTGATTACTTAGATGTTTTTGTTGTTTTTGTTTAGTGTTAAGTAATGAGATTAAGCCATAATCAGGGATTAAACAGACTCATTACACCATCCTAATAGAAGGATAATAGATGAGAGTGTTTAAACTGAGGAAAGCTCCTCAACTTAATCCATGATTAGGGATTAACCTCATGACAAAACAAAGCCTTTGATTAAATGGATTTTACTTAATGATATGATGATGAAATGATTTTTAGGGTTTGTAAGACAACTTGAGGGGGACTTGTCCATTAACACTAGGGTTAGTCCTTCTTAACCAATTAAGGAAGAATTAGAACCCTAATGCAAGGCCCAAGTTACAAGTGTGATGTCTTGATGATTATTAAGTGAATTGATTAAGAGATTTAAACACATTAAGGGTTTAACACTTAGGATTAAAGTTATACACTCCATCCTAATAGAAGGATGCAGGCATAAGCTTAATCACAAAGCCTTAAAGCCTTTAGGGTTTAGTCCCTGATTATGAGATGAGAAGAGAAGACTCAAAAGAGACACAAAGGTAAAACTAAAAGGGGAGACTAATCAAAACCCTAATCATTGTCATGCTTGGTTGTTCCTAAGGTTTGTGAGGTTTACAAGAACAATCTTCAATGGAACCGCCAGGAAGCAGATGAAAGGATCAAGAGAAGCAAAGTAACTTGCTTCATTCAAGAAGTCAAGTCACTTGAAGAAAGAAAGTAAGAAGAAGAAGAATGAGCAAGCTCAATCTCAAACACAAGCAAAAATGCAGCAATGATGCATAAGAGAGATGAAGAGAAAAGTTATGAGAAGTGAAGGCAAATTCACTTCTCAAAGTCACTTACCACCTGAAATGTTAGAAAAGAAATGCAATGCAATGCAAAATGGGATAAGATGACATGATGAGAAACAAAACCAGAAGCAATTACATGATGCTAATGATGCTATGAGATGCTACAAACATGAGGCAGCACATGGAAATGATCATACAAGTTCATGAATGCAAATGAAGCAAGTTAAGAAGCATGGGCATACATGAAAAGTTATGAAGTGCACATGGCATACAACATGGCAAATACATGATGCAATGATCAAACATGCTTTCAATATGTCTTATGATGTTCAATGAATCAAATGGAGGCATGGAATGTCATGGCAAGTCATGTTATGCAAGAGAATGCAAGATGGATGCATATGGAAGCCCAAATTAGGGTTTATGAACAAAGCAAACAAACACAAACCAAAATCAGAAGCAAACAACATTATAAAAAATTTAAAATGCACTCAAAGGACCCCTAATCCTATACTAACCCAATGCCCAAAGGAGAGGCTTCAACTCCTAACCAAGTTCAAGTTATGGTTTTCACAAATTTGTTAGGGTTTTAGGGTTTCCAAACAAGAAAATTACCAAACAAAATGAAAATGAAAGATCAAATCATGGCCATTTAATCTCATAAACTACATGCTAAACACAATGCAATGCAAAAAGAATCAAGGTCCAACTCTTCATGATTAGGCAGAAATGATTTTTTGAAGTTTGGATCAAGATAATGCATAAAAATGATTTTAATTCAATGAAAAATTCTAAAAATGCATCAAGATCAAAAAATAAATTTGGTTTGAAGGTTGGACAATGTTTCTAAATGTCTTAGAATATTTCATGAATTTTTTGGTGATTTTTAAATACCTAAAAGTATTTTTAATAAATTAATTTTCATTAATCAATTAAAAATAAACTTTTAAATATTTAAAAATACTTTTTTTAATGCTAAAAATGAAAATAAAAATATTTTTGAGTTTTAAAAATTAATGAAACTCTTGACAAAAAGTTTCATAATTTTTAAACAATTTTTGCTATTTTAAATAAATTGTATAAAACAAATATGAAATAAATGAATTAAAACAAAGAAAATAGAAAAGTCAACTGAATGGAGGGCTGGGATGGATCCTGGGTTTGAAACTGTTGACTGCGCGCGTTTTTAAAGGGCCTGGATTGCGTCTGATTAAATCAATTTAATTATGATTAATTAAACTAACTAAAGGGGATTAGGGCAAATGAATAAATCTGGGCCATACGTGCACGCGGGAAGTCAACAAAGTCAAGCAATCTAACGCATGAGATTCAAATAGATTTAATGACTGGGATTAGGGCAAATGACATTCAGGTGACCGGAGGGAAGCTCCGGTCATCTTCTCCGGCGACAACAAAACCCTAGATCCTGATTCAGGCTTCTAAACATCAAATTAAACACAGCCAAGTGATCCTCTAACAACCTAGGTCACGAATCCACCTTCAAACATCATTTAAACATCAAGAATCAAGCAAATCGAAAGAAACAAATTTCACGGGTGAAATTTCAGAGTGACAATACAAACTCATTTCTTACTCATTTTTAAATCTAAACCCATCCCCATGATCAGCAAGACATACACAACCAGATTATAACTCAAAATGCAAGCTCTGAGAAAAAATGTTCATGGCCATACCTGAGATGGAGACTCCTGTTTCTGGGCTTGCAGAGCTATTCTTTGATGCAGGCTTGCTCCACTGATTCCCCTGGTGCTAATGGTAGGTTTGGAATGAGCTTAAACAAGCTGTTTTGAAAGATTTGAATCTGATATATCAGAAAATGAGGTCTGCATATAGGCTGTTTCAGATCATTGTGAAGGGTGGTATTGGTTCTATGGATGTTTTCTAGTTGATTGGTGAAGGTAGAATGAGTGTTTGATGACTGTGGAAGGTGATTCGAAGAGAGGAAAGTTTTTGCAGGTTTTTGGATATGCTATGTTCTGGCCAGCTTCAATGCCCAATGCTTTGCTATATCATCTCCAAGTTGTGTGGATAGCCTGAGGGCAGGTCAATAGGGGTGGCTGTTCACTGTGCCAAGAGTATGGGAGTTTTGGCCAAAAAGTCAAATATGTGTCCTTGAGAGTATGGGCCATGGCAGCAACTGTTTGAGGTCATGTCTGGCTTCAGCTTGGGTTAGGGACAGCCCTTGGATGGCTTGAGAGTGACTGCAACATATGGATCATGAATTGAGAGTGATTTTGCAACTTGACAACTTGTGTTTCCTCATGTTTTTATGCTAAGTACATGAAGCATTCCTTGCTGAATTTTGTAGCATAGCACTTCTTTTAGTCATGGAAATGTTTAGAAGTCAGCTAGTGATCACATAACTTCCTAGAAGATGGTTTTGCCAAGAACCCCCTTTTGCACTCTTATGAAAAATGCTTTATGGAACTTTGAAAATCAAGGCAAGCAATGCAAAATTCCTTGGGCCAATTCTGTTTTTGGGGTCATGTATGATCATGTGATGAAGCTTTGAAGTCAATTTGAAGTCACTAGAATGCTTGGTACATGAATTTGCAAATTTTCCTTTTAGTGCATAACTTGAAAATTAGTGATTTTTGCCAACTTTGACACACCATAACTTTTGATCCAAAATGAATTAGATCATGTTCTTGTACTTTTTGAAAAGGGAAAGATCTAATCTACAACTTTCATGACCAAAGTTTTTCCATTTGAAGCATTTTTGGATCAAAAAGCAAGGGTTGAAAAAGTGGCATAAAATGACATTTCATGAAAAGTCAACCATGCCCTAAAAAGTCAACTTTGCAAAAACTTGTAATTCTTGAATTTTGTGAACTTCAAACCTCTTCCATGATCAAATAAAGATCAAATACACTCAAAATGATGAAGATCACCCCTTGGTTGGGTCATTGGGGGCCTCAGATGCCCTGATTTTGCACTGACTTGTCCAGAAAGTCAACTCTTGATCAAATGACTTCCCCATGGAATTTCTTCATGAAAATTGATATGCATACTCCCTATGCCATATGGAGACCAATGGAAACAAGAATGACCAAAAAATTTGGAGTTATGGCCTCTGAAACCAAAACCCTAATTTTAGGTCAACTGTGCAGTTAAACCTGGCTCTGCCTCCCTACCAATCCCAGTTCTTGTGATTCTTTGGCATTTTTGACTTTGAGAGGATGTAATATGATATAAGAACACACATGGATCCCTTTGAAGTGATTGATGGCCCTTGGAGTGACTCAGGAGGCTCTTGGATTACTCAGATCACAAACCCTAGGTGCAGATGACTTAGAAACTATGCAGTGAATCAAAATGAGATATGAGATGATATGATTGTGTTTATGCATATGAAATGATCACAAACCATGGTGTGAATGGGTGAGGGCAAATTTGGGGTGTTTACAGCTGCCCCTATTCAAACATGAGTTAGCTGTGCAGGATGTAAGCTATGGCTTAGCAGGCAAGCAAGATAACTTGTGGTTGAATACCCAAGACAGTCCAAAATTTGCACTCACAGAATGAAGAAGAAAAGGGATATAGATTGTAAAGGAAAATAAAGTATATTGTAAAGTGTGGGCGACGGAGGACGACCGTCGAGCAGAGGACGACTGCTGGGTAAAGAGCGATGACGGGGACGGCCGACATGCTGGGAAAAGCGTGGAAAATAAAGCAATGACGGTGACGGCCGACATGCTGGGGATAAAAGGTAAAGCCAAGACGGGGACGGCCGACTAGCTGGGAAAAAATAAAAGATTATGATGGGGACGGCCATCAAGATAAAGTTGTAAGATTCTTTGGGAATTAATGAAACATGACGGGGACGGCCATCAAGTTCATAAAGTAAAGTAACCGACGATGGGGACGACCATCGGGCTAAAAAGAAAAGGGACCACGACGGGGACGGCCATCGGGTTAAAGAATAAATGAAATAAACAGATGATGAGGTACGGTCATCAAAGGCGAAGGACGATCACCTAGCAGGGGACGGCTGCTCTGTTGGGGGGTAAGATGAGGGACGGTCATCTAAGGTGGAGGACGACCACCAGGCAGGGTACGGCTGCCGAAAATATCGCGACATAGGACGAATGCCGGATAAAAGGTCAACGATGGGGACGGCCATCGGACGAGCATGATGGAGGACGACCATCAAGAGGTGGAGGACGACCACCTAGCAGGGGACGGCTGCTCTCAAGGTTTGTCATGACATAGGACGAATGCCAGATAACCAAAATCAACAATGGGGACGGCCATTGGATAAAATGATGAAGGACGATCATCAAAAGGTGGAGGACGACCACCTAGCAGGGGACGGCTGCTAAATATCAACGATGGGGGAGGCCATCGGATGAGCATGATGGAGGACGACCATCAAGAGGTGGAGGACGACCACCTAGCAGGGTACGGCTGCTCTCAAGGTTTTTCCTAACACAGGACGAGTGTCAGATAAAAAGAAATTTGCCTTACTGGGGAATAGTAAACACAGACGAGTGTTTATATCCAAGAAACAAAAGGTATGAGTGTTTAGGGGTTTGTGCATAGATTAAAGATGCGGACGAGCATCCTTAAGACTACGATACGAACGAGTATCAGGTAAAAACAAAATGACACGTGTTCAGAGATGATGATACGGACGAGTATCAACGGGTTAACAAAGAACACGGACGAGTGTGGAATCTGAAGGGACTCTTCTGGGGAATAGTAGGTACAGACGAGTATCTATATTCCAGAAGACAAGAGTATTTGACATAGTGTATGGATTAAGATGCGGACGAGCATCCTTAAGACTATGATACGGACGAGTATCATGTAGAAACAAACTCCTGACGCATGTTCTGAGATGATGGTACGGACGAGTACCAACTGGTTAACAAAGAACATGAACCAATGTCGAATCTGTGGGGGATATAAATGGTGTATACAAGATACGGACGAGTATCTGTATAAGTATGAGTGTGAATATTGTATAGATGAGTTTTTATCTGCTGGGGAGAGTGACACAGACGAGTGTCAAAAAGGATAGAAGTATAGTATCAACAAGTATATGGGGTGTAAAAGTGTAGGCGACTGCGCTGGGGATATGACACGGACGGGCGTCAAGAAAATGCATATGCAAGTATAGGTGAGTGCAAAGATGATGTCTTTGGCTTTCTGCTGGTGGTATGGCGCGGACGGGTGCCACAAGGAGGTATTTGTAATACGGGTGATCTTGTTTGTAAATAGTGTTCAGGCGACCTTTCTGGGGAGTGATGACACGGACGGGTGTCAAAGGGAGTGTATATATACTGGTGTTTGTGAATTGTGAGGCAACTGCTTTTGCTGGGGACTCTGGTGGGGATTTTTGGGGAAAGTATTCTGCATTCTGATGAATGGTTATTATTCACAAGTGTTCGATTCACAACATGGCTTATGATTATGCTACGTGTTTGATTTTTGCCGTAATGCTCCGTATTAGACGGAATGCTACGCTTTGTGGGTGAATATGATGCAAATGTCATGACTATGCAAAGATACCAAACCGGGATTCGGATCCCATTGCCGCGAAGATCTCTGGTTGATCTGTCTGAAGTGAATATCCCAGCTGGGGATGAGATCATTGGCAGATCTGATGAGATGTATCTGCTTGGGGAAATGGGTCAATGATAGACTTATTCCAATAAATGAGAGACCCAGCTGGGGTTTGTAAAAGCTTTCGTCACTCTGTTGTGATTCCTTCGCGCGCTGCTCTTCTGAATAGAGGCTGAGGATTTTGTGGGGAGATGGTTCCCTGACTTTTGCATTCTGCTGAGGAAGAAAGATTGGCACTACGGATGGGGAAATTGACAAGTGGCAACCTAGCTGGGGGAAGTTACCGGTGGCAACTCGGCTGGGGAAGAAGCACCTCTGGTGCCAAGACTGGGCGAGTATTGATTTGTCAGCTTGCTGGGATGAAGCTTACATGCCCCTTGTTGCGCTCTGGATACCTGCAATCCTGTAAAGATAGAAACGCACAAATAATCCCGAGGTATCCTTTACTAGATTCCGTCATAGGAGTTTAGACACTTCTGAGAGTAAGTATATTCCCTGCAAGCATGTGTTTTTATTATTATATTTTTTTTAGAGAAAAAAATCTGTACTTATGCAATTAGTTTTTTTTGGAGACATCAGACATTCTTTGCAAACAAAAAATGTACAAGACGAACATGACTGAAAATCTGATTTTATTAATCCAAGTGCCCTGAATTGGCAAGATACAGTCAAAGAAACAAATCCCCTGAAATGAGGAGATTGTTACAAATTGAGAAACAAAATGCTAGCGATGTTGACGACGCTTTCAAAGGAGCCTCCCCTCCTGCTATGACTCGTATGACTTTTGACGTTCTTCTCGTCTTGCTTTCTGAGGAAGGCTGATTCCGAATGAAGCTTGATCCTTTTGAAGCTTTCCAAGTTGTAGGCGATACAGACGAATTCAGAATGCAGTTGTTCGCTTATTCCCTTGTTTTGCATGGATCGCCCTTTCGGGTTTTCAATCCATCGGGATACCCATTTTTGCCTGAGCTGTCCAATGCGGCTTTTCAACTCAGCGGGTGTACATTTTTTTGTTTATTTTCCCTTATTTTTGCCCGAGTCTTTTATTCTGTTTTTGACTCGCCGGGATGCCCTATTTTTGCCTGGACTTACATTCTGTTTTTATGTCCAGCGGGTCATTTTTATGCGAAGTATTTTTTAACTGCATCTGAATTCACAGGGGACGGGAAGTCTTCACCATCCATGGTGCTGAGCATCAGTGCTCCACCAGAGAAAACTTTCTTTACCACGAATGGCCCTTCATAATTTGGAGTCCATTTGCCCCTGTGGTCTGTATGAGGAGGGAGGATTCTCTTCAACACAAGATCTCCTACTTGGTACTCTTGGTGCCTGACTTTCTGATCGAAGGCTCTCTTCATTCTTTTCTGATACAACTGCCCATGACAAATTGCAGCCAGTCTCTTCTCTTCAATCAGACTCAGTTGTTCGTATCGGGACCGAACCCATTCTGCTTCGTTCAGCTTAACATCCATCAGTACCCGTAGGGAGGGTAGTTCAACTTCAACTGGTAGGACTGCCTCCATACCATACACAAGCTGATACGGTGTTTCCCCAGTGGATGTTCTGATTGATGTGCGGTACCCATGCAAGGCAAATGGCAGCATTTCATGCCAGTCTTTGTAGGTGACTACCATCTTCTGCACAATCTTCTTGATATTCTTGTTTGCCGCCTCAACAGCGCCATTCATCTTTGGCCTGTAAGGAGAAGAATTGTGGTGTTGGATTTTGAAGTCCCGGCATAACTCAGCCATCATTTTGTTGTTTAGATTGGAACCATTATCAGTAATGATTCGCTCGGGAACTCCATATCGACAGATGATATCTCTCTTCAGAAATCGGGCTACCACTTGTCTTGTAACGTTTGCATAGGAGGCTGCTTCGACCCACTTGGTGAAATAGTCGATGGCGACCAAGATGAATCTGTGGCCATTTGAAGCAGTTGGCTCAATCTTGCCAATCATATCAATGCCCCACATGGCGAAGGGCCATGGTGAAGACATTATGTTCAAAGGATTGGGAGGCACATGCACCTTATCTGCATAGATCTGGCATTTATGGCATTTTCTGGCGTAAGCACAACAGTCTGCATCCATTGTGATCCAGTAATAACCTGATCTCAACAATTTCTTAGCCATGGCATGACCTCCTGCATGGGTACCAAAGGATCCTTCGTGCACCTCGTGCATTAACAAGTTTGCTTCCGTTCTATCAACGCATCTGAGGAGTACCATATCAAAGTTTCTCTTGTATAAAGACCCATCAGTGTTCAGAAAGAAACTACCAGCAAGCCTTCTCAAAGTCTTCTTATCATTGGAAGATGCCCCAGGAGGGTATGTTTGATCCTCCAAGAAGCATTTAATGTCATGGAACCAAGGCTTATCGTCTTTGACAACATCTGCTGCAAATACATATGCTGGTCTGTCAAGTCTGGATACTGAAATTTGAGGTACAAAGTTGGCCGCTTGAACTTTGATCATGGATGAAATGGTAGCCATAGCATCTGCAAACTGATTCTCGTCCCGAGGGATATACTCAAGTTTGACTGTTGTAAAGAAAGTCAATAACCTCCTTGTATAATCCCTGTAAGGTATCAGATGATCCTGGTGGGTGTACCATTTTCCGTTGGTTTGATTAACTACCAGAGCTGAATCCCCGAATACGGTTAAAGTCTTGATCCTGAGGTCAATGGCTTCCTCAAGACCCATAATGCAAGCTTCGTATTCAGCTTCGTTGTTAGTGCAGTTGAAAGTGAGTTTTGCCGAGAAAGGCATGTGAACTCCCTTAGGTGTAATGAGTACTGCACCAACACCACGACCATTCATGTTAACAGCCCCATCAAACATCATAGTCCATTCTTCTTCCGGGTCAGGCCCTTCAGTGTGAACATGCTCTTCATGATCTTTTGCTTTGATGAACATGATGTCTTCATCAGGGAAGTCAAACCTCATAGGCTGGTAGTCATCAATAGGTTGCTCAGCAAGATATTCAGACAATACACTGCCCTTGATGGCTTTCTGAGAAGTGTACTGGATGTCATATTCTGTGAGAATCATTTGCCATCTTGCAACCCGTCCAGTAAGAGCTGGCTTCTCAAATATGTACTTAACTGGGTCCATCTTTGAGATCAATAAGGTAGTGTGGGTCAACATATACTGTCTCAGTCGGCGAGCAGCCCACGCTAAAGCACAGCAAGTTTTCTCGAGCAGTGAATAACGTTGTTCACAGTCGGTAAACTTTTTGCTCAGGTAGTATATTGCATACTCTTTTCGACCAGACTCGTCATGCTGGCCCAGCACACACCCCATTGACTCTTCTAATACTGTCAAGTACATTATCAGAGGTCTTCCTTCAACTGGAGGCATAAGGATTGGAGGCTCCTGTAAGTACTCCTTGATCTTGTCAAAAGCCTTCTGGCAGTCTTCATTCCATCTGACCATCTGTTCTTTTCTTAACAGCTTGAACAAGGGTTCACAGGTTGCTGTAAGGTGAGATATGAACCGTGAAATGTAGTTCAATCGACCTAAGAACCCTCGAACTTCTTTCTCAGTTTTCGGTGCAGGCATCTCTTGAATATCTTTGACTTTATCAGGGTCAACTTCAATCCCCTTCTCGCTTACAATAAAGCCCAGCAGCTTTCCAGATCGCACCCCAAATGTGCACTTGTTGGGGTTCAGCTTTAGTTGGTACTTCCTCAGACGCTTGAATAACTTCAACAGATTTACCAAGTGGTCTTCTTCCGTAAGGGACTTGGCGATCATGTCATCCACGTAACATTCTATTTCTTTATGGATCATATCATGGAATAATGTCACCATAGCCTGTTGATATGTTGCACCAGCATTCTTCAGTCCGAATGGCATCACTTTGTAACAGAACGTCCCCCAGGGTGTGATGAATGTTGTCTTCTCCATGTCTTCAGGCGACATCTTGATCTGATTGTACCCTGAAAATCCGTCCATGAAGGAGAATACCGAGAACTGAGCCGTATTATCAACCAATACATCAATGTGAGGTAATGGGAAGTCATCTTTCGGGCTAGCTCTGTTCAGATCCCGGTAGTCAACACACATCCTTACTTTGCCGTCTTTCTTAGGCACAGGCACAATATTAGCGACCCACGGTGGATAACTAGTTACAACAAGGAACCCGACGTCCCATTGCTTTTGTACCTCTTCTTTGATCTTCATGGCCATGTCTGGGCGAGTACGACGCAGTTTCTGTTTAACTGGTGGGCATTCTTCTCTTAAAGGCAGCTTGTGTACAACAATGTCGGTGTCCAACCCTGGCATGTCTTGATATGACCAAGCAAACACATCCACATATTCTTGAAGCAGATCAATCAGTTTTCTCTTCACTGAGTCTTGCAAGCAGGCCCCGATCTTAACCTCTTTCACGTCTTCACCGGTACCAAGATTGATCGTTTCGACCTCCTCCTGGTGAGGAGTGATAACCTTTTCCTCTTGTCTCAACAATCTGGCTAGCTCTTCAGGAAGCTCATATTCTTCTTCAACCCCTTCATCAGCTTGATTGATCGGATTGTCAAAGTCATACGAAGTCATAGCCGTGCTGTTGTCGGTGCTGTCTGGAAGGCACTCTCTGCAAGGGTTCAGTTTGTTCATTTTAGTGATTGATTTTAATCTTGATTAGAAAAGTGAAATGAAGTTGTCATTTTGAAAACATCGCCATTTATTTTTTGTACAAAAAGAAAAATGGAAAAACAGTGAACGGAAAAGAAAAAGACTCATTTGCAAAAAGACGTCTGATATTTCATTGATTAATCTTGTTTGCACAAAAAGTACAGATGGCCCGATTACAAAATGAGTCTTGTCATCTTGGGCAAGATGCAAGACTTTGATGCATGCTATAAAAATACAGGAAATAATAATTACTCTGCATGAGTAACTCTTATAATTTCCTGGGAAGACCAGTTTGAGATACTGCTCCCCGGGATCTTTGGATGAATCCAATTCTCCAGATTGCGCTCCTCTTCCAGCTCGTCTTCCAAATTGTTGATAGCATCAGGGGTGAGCATCCCCCCACTGACAAAACCGGGCTTCTCAGCAGCCTCTGCTTGATTTTGTTGAGTTGCTCTGTAACCCAACCCAAATTTGTCTTTCTTCTCCTCCACAGATAAAACCTGGCCCCAGCCTTGGGCAGTTCCTTCCTCAACAACCTTCCGGGCTTGTTGATAAGATGACATGGAGATCCCAGATACAGCAGATGCCTCATTAACATTCAGGGCCTCAAACCCTTGGCTCATTGTTTCATGGATCTCCCCATCCATCTCAATATACTTATAAGTAGCCAGATGGCTAACAAATATATCCTCCTCTCCACAGATAGTAACGACTTGGCCTTCCCACTCGAATTTTAACTTCTGGTGAAGGGTAGACGTTACTGCGCCAGCGGCATGAATCCATGGTCTACCCAACAAACAGCTGTAGGCAGGCTGAATGTCCATCACATAGAAGATCGTTTTAAAGGTTTGTGGGCCAATCGTTACAGGCAGCTCAATTTCTCCCAGAACCGATCTCTTAGAACCATCAAAGGCTCTTACTACCAGGTTGCTGGGGCGCAATGCTAATCCTTCATACTCTAGCTTCACCAGGGCCTTTTTCGGTAAGACATTAAGGGATGATCCTGTGTCTACCAGCACATGGGAAAGGACTGCACCTTTACATTCCATGGTGATGTGCAAGGCCTTGTTATGGTTGCGGCCTTCCGTTGTCAAGTCAGTATTGGTGAACCCTAGCCCATTGCTAGCAGTAACATTTCCAACCACGGTTTCCAACTGATTGACGGTGATCTCTTCAGGCACGTAAGCTGCGTGCAAGACTTTGAGTAGTGCATTCCGATGGGCTTCGGAACACATAAGCAATGATAGGATAGAGATCTTGGATGGCGTCTGGTGAAGCTGATCCACTATTTTGTAATCACTCTTTTTGATGATTCTCATGAACTCATCAACTTCTTGATCGAATGGTGTTTTCAAAGCTTCCTTAACAGCTTGATCTTCCTGCACCGGGCTCTTTCCTTTTGCCTTGGCAGCAGCTTCTGCTTCGGCAGTGGGTCTTTGAATTTGTGGAGCAAAGAGACGTCCGCTTCGAGTGAAGCCTCCGCCTCCTCCCACATTGTCTATTTGTGGTGCAGGTGTTGATGGTTCAAGGGTGATTTTCTTTCCTTCGCAGTATACGTCAGAGCCGTAGTGCCAAGGGATGGCCCTACTGCTTTCATAAGGTACTGGTCCAGGCACTGTGACAGTGACTGGACTGATGACAGCTGCAGAAGGGATTGTGATAGTCTGTGGATCATAATAAATTGTGACTGGTGCTCTGATGGGAGCAGCACTTTCTGAGTTGTAGGCAGAGTTGTTTTCAGGATCATAAAATATTGTGACAGTTGAGACATCTTCATGATTTGTTGCTGATGTTGTAGGAGATATTGTCGGAAGGATGGACGTTGTTGTTGTAGGAGATTCAAAATGGAGTGATGCTGAAGTTGTAGAAGAAAAATTTGTTGATAGTTGATCAGTTGAGATGATAGATGAAGTACTTGTTGATGAAGCCGAAGAGTTGTCGGGAACAATGGTTGTTGCAGTTGTAGGAGCTACAGGAATTGCCGCTGATGAGATTGCTGGATTTGTTGGAAATGATGTGGTGATTTGAAGCTGGCCACTCTGAATAAGACCATCTATACCATTCCTCAGGTTATCGCACCCATTTACTGAGATATTGCAGTAAGCACACCCTAACTCACACCCCGGGAACATTTGACATTCGAGGAGCTGAGCCTTAATCTCTACCAACGGTGTCCGAATCTGACCCACACTGGTTATCAAATAAGACGGCTTGTCTTCTTCAATAGCGTTGATTCTGGGACCCCCGTGGTGTGGCATAGGATTTTTGTTGACATTGGGTGGTGGTGCGAAATTCAGGGCCTTAGAGTCTACCAGGTCTTGTACCTTCATGTGCAAGGCTCTGCACTTTTCTGTACTATGGCCAGGTGCATTTGAATGAAAAGCACATCTGGCGTTGGAGTCATAATTCCTGGGTAGACTGTTGGGATCTGGAGGTGCCAATGTCCTTAGCTCAACTAGGTTGAGTTTCAGGAGTTGTGGCAGCAATGTAGCATATGGCATAGGGATCGGATCGATCACCCTATTGGCTTGAGACGGCCTCTGCTGAAATGGCCTTTGCTGATTGTTGCTGTTGGTGTTGCTGTTGTTGTAGTTTCTCGGAGGGTACTGATTTTGTTGATGGTACTGAGGTTGTTGCTGATAGTTTTGCTGCGGAGGTTGATAGGCTGGTTGTGGATGAGCTGGAGCGGGAATGGTGACTGCTGCCACAGATCTATGAACATATTGGGGCCTGCCCCTGTTGGTGTGGATGGCATTGGTCTCACCAGTCCTTCTTGGGCCCGCAAAAGGCTTTCTTGCATTACTGGATGAGCTAGCACCGTTGTTTGAGATCTTACCCATCTTCAATAGGCTTTCAATTCTCTCTCCGGCTATGACTACATCTGCAAAGCTGGTAGATGAGAAGGCAGCTAGCCTATCAATGTAAGTCCCCTGAAGGGTGTTCATGAACATATCAGCCATCTCCCTTTCTGACATAGGTGGCTGGACAGCAGCAGCAAGCTGTCTCCATCTTTGAGCATACTCTCGGAAGCTCTCTCTAGACGACTGTGACATCCCCATTAGGAGGGTCCTGTTGGGTGCCATGTCCAGATTATACTGATACTGTCTGATGAAGGCCTCTGCCAGGTCCTTCCAGCATCTAATAGTTGCTCTTGTCAGATGGGAATACCATTCCCTCGAAGCTCCAATCAAGCTATCCTCAAAATAGAACATCCACAGCTTCTCGTCCATGGTATAGGCTTTCAACCTCCCGAGAAAAGATTGTAGATGGGTCCGGGGACAGGAAGTCCCATTATACTTCTCAAAGCATGGCGGCTTAAACTTGTGGGGAATCCTGACCCCATCTACCAAGCCCATATCCATAACATCAAAACCCAAAGAGTTTTGAGACTCTAAGGATCTTAATTTCTCAGCTATCTCATCCAGCCTTCTATCATAGGCCTCCTCCCCGGCTCCCATCACTGTGAACTGGTCTTCCTGGGGGTCTTCTTGCAGTACCCTCCCTGCTGTGGCAGTCCCTTGTATATTGACAGGGATGTTGGCCTCTGGATGGAGATGGGGTCCAAAGACTGGGGGATTGACATGAGCTTGGACTCTTTCATTGTTGCTAGTCCCAGCAGTCCCTGGCTGATGATCTTCCTGATTTCTCCCTTCCACCAGTGCTCTGAGCCTCTCCTGGCTTTGAGCCATGTTGTTCATTACCTCCATAAACTGTGTCATTTGGTTCCTCATTTCCAACCTCTCGTTGGTCATTTGGTTCCTGACCTCTGTAAGGTCCTGCTGCATTTGATCCATCTGTATGCCCGGAAGGTTGTTACGGGTTGGATATCGGTGCGGACGGTTGAGGGGAAATACCCGGCGTCGAGCAATAGTTCCTGAACATCACAACAGAGTTAGCAACAATGAAACAAACACCTACAAAACAAACAAAGGGTTAGCATGCAATGCAGTATGCTTAGTTGTTTTCAAGGTATCCGGCTTGGCGTTCAGTTTTGACCCTTCCAGACCCTTGAAGATGCTGTTGATGTTGCTTTTGAAGTAAACTCGGATGGAACAAACTAATACATATATTACAAAAGGCCAATGGTACACAGTTTGTTTACAAATACAAGCCCTCTGAGGGGTCAAAATACATTACAAGAAAATAAAAGTACATGGAATGAAAGTAACAACAAGCAAATGGTCCAAACACCAAGACCAAACTCATCCTCCCGAACTTCCTTGAGAAGTGCTTCGGTCACAGGATCAGCCGGACGCTCCGTGAGGTTCCTGATAAGGAGGTTCCGGGTAGCGACAGCTGCAGTTAGCTTCTTGTGTTGACTTTGGTCCTTTGACCTCTTCACTACAGCTCTGATCTTCAGCTCTGATATCTCCCTCTGGGCTGCTGCCAGGGCTTCCTGCTGCTCTTTTGCACTAGCTTCTAGTTGCTCTATCTTGTCTTGGACCCTCTTGTCCTCCAGAGTACGAGCCTCGGTGATCCTGACCCACCTAGCCTGACTCTCCTTCAGATACAAGTCTGTCCTGGCTTTCTGGAATTGGGCTTCTTTGCAAGCATTCTTCAGGATTTGTTCTCCAACCTGCCATCACTCTCTCCCAGAGGGTCTTTTGTAGAGCTTGAGTCAGCTTCTCATTCCTCTCTTTCAACTTCTCAAACTCCTCTAAGTTGACAGTTGCTGGAGGTGGTGTCGTGGAAGGCCCAGACATATCTTCTATAGTAAAGGGCATCCCAGAGAATTGAGCCCTGGCATGGGACCAATCATAGTATTGTGCTGATGCCACATTGTTACACTTCCCCAGGATGGTTACCCCCTTAGTCTGCACATTGTCCCAGGCCCAGGCCGCCTGCCTAACAATAGCCAGATTAGGCTTGTTCTCACAATAAAGAGTCTCAACCAAGTCTTGTGCCTTAGGAGTGTGGACCAGTGCATAGCCCAGTTGTCTTTTGAACAGCAGAGGGTTGTAATTAATACTACCCTTAACTCCTATTAGGGGCACATTGGGAAAATGCCCACAGCTGGTGATGATATCCCTGCCTTTTGTGCTTTGGGTGCACCACCTGATATCAGCTGAAGTTAGGGTAGTAAGTCTTCCAGCCCAGTTTCTCTACTGATGAGGGTTCAAAAATGCATCTGTCCTGGGCAAATGCCTGAGAAGCCAAGTATAGAACAATGGAGCACAACACCTCACTAATCTTCCCCTCTGCTTTTCATTCCTTTGATGTACTGAATAATAGAGATCCCCCAATAAAGTGGGCACTGGGTTCTTCAGGATGAAAATATGGATTGCATTCTTGCTAACAAAACGAGGCTCATCTGCAAATAATATGATCCCATATATGCTCAAGGCCAATAAAGCACAGACTGATTTCCACTCTCCTAAAGAAGCTTTCAGGGTAGCTTGAGAGATCAAGAAATCCAGATGCAGGCCAGGGATCCCAGCCTTAGAAGTCATATGCTGCCCAATCAGGACTGGTTCCAGATGCAATGCCTTTGCTACCTCTTCATTACCAGGAAAGACCATCTCAGGGTTGAAGGGGACTCCACCCCTGATAGGTATACCAACTAATGATGAGTATTCTTCCAATAAGGGGCCCAGCTGAAAATCCTGAAAAGTGAAACATCTCAGTGGGGGATCATAAAACTGAAGGCAAGTGTGGATCAGGCTTCTCTGTGAGGGGTCCAGATCCATAACCATATCAAGTATATCTCCATGGTGTTCCCTGAACAGTGGTATATGATCTGGAGTGATCAGGGTCTGAATCCTCCTGATGTCAGCTAACTCTGGCTGGAAGAAGTGGTAGGTGATGTTGCTCTTTTTAGGTGCCATGATGTTGAGACTGAGTAGAGACAAGTGCTGATGATGATACTGAAGAATGGGCCACTGATTGGCTGGTGCAGGTAACTGAAGTAGATAGCTGATAGCTGAAGCAGGTGCTGATGAAGATAGGTCAATACTGAAGATGGGGTCAAAACCAAAACCAAATGAAGATGGATACCCTGAAACACAAATAAGCAAATGTCAATATGATGCAATGATTATGTATGCAAATGATATGCAAGGGTTTGTGACTAAGCTGGATCTGATCAAGTGCTCTGATATAAGTCCACATATGTTCAAGAAATCCAGATGGAGGTCTATAAATCCAGTAATCAAGGTGGGGGACTCAAATAAAGAGCCACATGTCCAGGGTTTTAGAATCACAAGAACTGTTCCAAAATGGAGTACTCTTATTCAAACAAAGTAACAGGGTATACTGAGGTCAAGGGTACCTGCAAACCTGTAAACAGCCCAACCCCCTCACAGGTGGTGTTCTAAAACAAGGATCCTCAGACTTGGATCAGTTATGAGAAGTGTAAACACTTCTAACCCGGAGGTACAGTGTTTACAATAACCATAAAAGTTCCTCCTCTAATTCACCTCAGTTTCTGAAGGTCAATACTAAAGGTCATCCAGACTTAGCAGGCTTCCCAGATAGCCCTAGCATTGCAGGAAATCTGCAACACAGAGTTCTCAAGAAGAAACCCATATCTGAACCGTGTTTCATATTCCCGCACCAGACCGAAATGGAATGGGAAATAATATGAACCACTCTAGCCTAGGTGTCACTCAGGTCCCAGGTATAGGACCTTAACTCTCAATGAATCACCCACCCACCAAAGCAAACAACAGATCCAGCCAGCAGCACAGTATGACAATATGATATATACAAAAGCAATAAAGAAAACAGTAAAGCAACTGTACATAAAGCAGAATAAATACAAATATACAAACACAAATAAGCACATAACACCCCAGTAAACACAAATCAATCAAGCGCTAGGAGGAACCCACAAAAAGAACCAGAAGCCCTTGTTACAGTATAAGGGTCCCCAGCAGAGTCGCCAAGCTGTCGCTCCCGATAAGTGGGACCAGGCCCAAATAAAGGTACAGACGCGAACGGTCGGCGAGAGGGACAATGAGAACACACAGCCGTGAACTCACTGGAGATGAATAGAGTCGCCAGCTAGGCATTTTTATCCCGGAGGAAAGGCAATGCTGCATGGGCCTAGAAAGATATGGATAAGACGGTTTGCGAACCAGAGAGACTGAGAAAGGGGGTTGGTTACAACCTGGGAAGGTATTAGCACCCAGATTGTCCGCCGTACTCGACGGGATCCACGCTTAGAAGATTTGTGTTTTAAAGGGGTAGTGTCAGTGCAATCTGTGTATAAAGGAGAGCTGGAAAAGGATGTACAGGTGTCAGTGTAAAAGCAGTGTGAAGTGTGTAAAAGAAGTGTCAGTGTAAGAACAAGAATAAGATGCTCAAGATCATGAGGCTCAAAGAATAATGCTAGAAGGAGGGGGAATGTACAGAGACTTTTGTTCGATAACCGTTAAGTTATGCCTACGTATCCTCTTGTGCAATGAGGAAGGCAGAACACCGTAGTTCGACCCAAAGAGACTGAAAGATGAATTGACTTGTGAACTGCTTACTTGTCTATGCTCAAGTGTATGACCTGTCTGGCTCAGGTGCAAACTGTCTTGCACTAGACGGAAGAAGCAAGTTCTCGTTTGTGAGTGAATGAGATGAGAAAAGAATCCCGAAGGAGACGATTATTGTTTGTTTTTGAGTTTTCAGTCTTTTATTGCTTTTGAGAATTTGTCATAAGTTAATGAGCTTAAGCCTAAACCAGTGGATTTAGTAAACTCATCACATCTTCCCTCTGATTAGGGGTAATGAGAATACCTTAAGTGTGAAGTCAGATTCTCACACTTAATCACCTTTGGTGCAGGATTAAGATCATTGACCTACTTGTGATTACTTAGATGTTTTTGTTGTTTTTGTTTAGTGTTAAGTAATGAGATTAAGCCATAATCAGGGATTAAACAGACTCATTACACCATCCTAATAGAAGGATAATAGATGAGAGTGTTTAAACTGAGGAAAGCTCCTCAACTTAATCCATGATTAGGGATTAACCTCATGACAAAACAAAGCCTTTGATTAAATGGATTTTACTTAATGATATGATGATGAAATGATTTTTAGGGTTTGTAAGACAACTTGAGGGGGACTTGTCCATTAACACTAGGGTTAGTCCTTCTTAACCAATTAAGGAAGAATTAGAACCCTAATGCAAGGCCCAAGTTACAAGTGTGATGTCTTGATGATTATTAAGTGAATTGATTAAGAGATTTAAACACATTAAGGGTTTAACACTTAGGATTAAAGTTATACACTCCATCCTAATAGAAGGATGCAGGCATAAGCTTAATCACAAAGCCTTAAAGCCTTTAGGGTTTAGTCCCTGATTATGAGATGAGAAGAGAAGACTCAAAAGAGACACAAAGGTAAAACTAAAAGGGGAGACTAATCAAAACCCTAATCATTGTCATGCTTGGTTGTTCCTAAGGTTTGTGAGGTTTACAAGAACAATCTTCAATGGAACCGCCAGGAAGCAGATGAAAGGATCAAGAGAAGCAAAGTAACTTGCTTCATTCAAGAAGTCAAGTCACTTGAAGAAAGAAAGTAAGAAGAAGAAGAATGAGCAAGCTCAATCTCAAACACAAGCAAAAATGCAGCAATGATGCATAAGAGAGATGAAGAGAAAAGTTATGAGAAGTGAAGGCAAATTCACTTCTCAAAGTCACTTACCACCTGAAATGTTAGAAAAGAAATGCAATGCAATGCAAAATGGGATAAGATGACATGATGAGAAACAAAACCAGAAGCAATTACATGATGCTAATGATGCTATGAGATGCTACAAACATGAGGCAGCACATGGAAATGATCATACAAGTTCATGAATGCAAATGAAGCAAGTTAAGAAGCATGGGCATACATGAAAAGTTATGAAGTGCACATGGCATACAACATGGCAAATACATGATGCAATGATCAAACATGCTTTCAATATGTCTTATGATGTTCAATGAATCAAATGGAGGCATGGAATGTCATGGCAAGTCATGTTATGCAAGAGAATGCAAGATGGATGCATATGGAAGCCCAAATTAGGGTTTATGAACAAAGCAAACAAACACAAACCAAAATCAGAAGCAAACAACATTATAAAAAATTGAAAATGCACTCAAAGGACCCCTAATCCTATACTAACCCAATGCCCAAAGGAGAGGCTTCAACTCCTAACCAAGTTCAAGTTATGGTTTTCACAAATTTGCTAGGGTTTTAGGGTTTCCAAACAAGAAAATTACCAAACAAAATGAAAATGAAAGATCAAATCATGGCCATTTAATCTCATAAACTACATGCTAAACACAATGCAATGCAAAAAGAATCAAGGTCCAACTCTTCATGATTAGGCAGAAATGATTTTTTGAAGTTTGGATCAAGATAATGCATAAAAATGATTTTAATTCAATGAAAAATTCTAAAAATGCATCAAGATCAAAAAATAAATTTGGTTTGAAGGTTGGACAATGTTTCTAAATGTCTTAGAATATTTCATGAATTTTTTGGTGATTTTTAAATACCTAAAAGTATTTTTAATAAATTAATTTTCATTAATCAATTAAAAATAAACTTTTAAATATTTAAAAATACTTTTTTTAATGCTAAAAATGAAAATAAAAATATTTTTGAGTTTTAAAAATTAATGAAACTCTTGACAAAAAGTTTCATAATTTTTAAACAATTTTTGCTATTTTAAATAAATTGTATAAAACAAATATGAAATAAATGAATTAAAACAAAGAAAATAGAAAAGTCAACTGAATGGAGGGCTGGGATGGATCCTGGGTTTGAAACTGTTGACTGCGCGCGTTTTTAAAGGGCCTGGATTGCGTCTGATTAAATCAATTTAATTATGATTAATTAAACTAACTAAAGGGGATTAGGGCAAATGAATAAATCTGGGCCATACGTGCACGCGGGAAGTCAACAAAGTCAAGCAATCTAACGCATGAGATTCAAATAGATTTAATGACTGGGATTAGGGCAAATGACATTCAGGTGACCGGAGGGAAGCTCCGGTCATCTTCTCCGTCGACAACAAAACCCTAGATCCTGATTCAGGCTTCTAAACATCAAATTAAACACAGCCAAGTGATCCTCTAACAACCTAGGTCACGAATCCACCTTCAAACATCATTTAAACATCAAGAATCAAGCAAATCGAAAGAAACAAATTTCACGGGTGAAATTTCAGAGTGACAATACAAACTCATTTCTTACTCATTTTTAAATCTAAACCCATCCCCATGATCAGCAAGACATACACAACCAGATTATAACTCAAAATGCAAGCTCTGAGAAAAAATGTTCATGGCCATACCTGAGATGGAGACTCCTGTTTCTGGGCTTGCAGAGCTATTCTTTGATGCAGGCTTGCTCCACTGATTCCCCTGGTGCTAATGGTAGGTTTGGAATGAGCTTAAACAAGCTGTTTTGAATGATTCGAATCTGATATATCAGAAAATGAGGTCTGCATATAGGCTGTTTCAGATCATTGTGAAGGGTGGTATTGGTTCTATGGATGTTTTCTAGTTGATTGGTGAAGGTAGAATGAGTGTTTGATGACTGTGGAAGGTGATTCGAAGAGAGGAAAGTTTTTGCAGGTTTTTGGATATGCTATGTTCTGGCCAGCTTCAATGCCCAATGCTTTGCTATATCATCTCCAAGTTGTGTGGATAGCCTGAGGGCAGGTCAGTAGGGGTGGCTGTTCACTGTGCCAAGAGTATGGGAGTTTTGGCCAAAAAGTCAAATATGTGTCCTTGAGAGTATGGGCCATGGCAGCAACTGTTTGAGGTCATGTCTGGCTTCAGCTTGGGTTAGGGACAGCCCTTGGATGGCTTGAGAGTGACTGCAACATATGGATCATGAATTGAGAGTGATTTTGCAACTTGACAACTTGTGTTTCCTCATGTTTTTATGCTAAGTACATGAAGCATTCCTTGCTGAATTTTGTAGCATAGCACTTCTTTTAGTCATGGCAATGTTTAGAAGTCAGCTAGTGATCACATAACTTCCTAGAAGATGGTTTTGCCAAGAACCCCCTTTTGCACTCTTATGAAAAATGCTTTATGGAACTTTGAAAATCAAGGCAAGCAATGCAAAATTCCTTGGGCCAATTCTGTTTTTGGGGTCATGTATGATCATGTGATGAAGCTTTGAAGTCAATTTGAAGTCACTAGAATGCTTGGTACATGAATTTGCAAATTTTCCTTTTAGTGCATAACTTGAAAATTAGTGATTTTTGCCAACTTTGACACACCATAACTTTTGATCCAAAATGAATTAGATCATGTTCTTGTACTTTTTGAAAAGGGAAAGATCTAATCTACAACTTTCATGACCAAAGTTTTTCCATTTGAAGCATTTTTGGATCAAAAAGCAAGGGTTGAAAAAGTGGCATAAAATGACATTTCATGAAAAGTCAACCATGCCCTAAAAAGTCAACTTTGCAAAAACTTGTAATTCTTGAATTTTGTGAACTTCAAACCTCTTCCATGATCAAATAAAGATCAAATACACTCAAAATGATGAAGATCACCCCTTGGTTGGGTCATTGGGGGCCTCAGATGCCCTGATTTTGCACTGACTTGTCCAGAAAGTCAACTCTTGATCAGATGACTTCCCCATGGAATTTCTTCATGAAAATTGATATGCATACTCCTTATGCCATATGGAGACCAATGGAAACAATAATGACCAAAAAATTTGGAGTTATGGCCTCTGAAACCAAAACCCTAATTTTAGGTCAACTGTGCAGTTAAACCTGGCTCTGCCTCCCTACCAATCCCAGTTCTTGTGATTCTTTGGCATTTTTGACTTTGAGAGGATGTAATATGATATAAGAACACACATGGATCCCTTTGAAGTGATTGATGGCCCTTGGAGTGACTCAGGAGGCTCTTGGATTACTCAGATCACAAACCCTAGGTGCAGATGACTTAGAAACTATGCAGTGAATCAAAATGAGATATGAGATGATATGATTGTGTTTATGCATATGAAATGATCACAAACCATTGTGTGAATGGGTGAGGGCAAATTTGGGGTGTTTACACGGTGTAACTCTCAAAAACACATGGTCGCCTTCCTGAAACTCAAGATCTTTCCTTCGCTTGTTGTACCATCTCCGGTCCAACTACCGTTCTCTCACCGGTTTCATGCCAACACAAAGGCGTTCGACATATCCAACCATACAAAGACTTAAATGGTGCCATACATATACTTGAATGAAAAATTTTATTGTAGGTGAACTCAATCAATTCTAAATAACTATCACAAGCACCACCTTGCTCTAGCACACAAGCACGCAACAAATCCTCCAACGATTGAATTGTCCTCTCGGTTTGAACATCCGTTTGCGGATGGTAAGCCGAACTCAATCTTAGCTTAGAACCCAAAGCCTTTTGCAAACTCTCCCAAAACCTCTATGTAAATCTAGGATCTCTATCCGATACAATACTCTTTTAAAACTCCATGCAACTTCACAACCACAAAAACATAAATCTCAGCTAACGTCTCCAAAGGATAACTAATATCAATTGGAATAAAGTAAGCAGATTTACCCAAATAGCATTATGACCTCTTTGCGTATTTGGCAATCCCGTAACAAAATCCATCGATATACTATCCCATTTTCATTCTGGAATGTCCAACGGTTGCATCAAACCACTAGGCTTCTGATGTTCTACCTTAGACTTTTGACAAGTCAAACACGCATACACAAATTGAGCTACATCTCTCTTTAATCCAGACCACCAAAAGATCTTCTTCAAATCTTGATACATCTTATTCGCTCTCGGATGAATACTTAAGTTACTTCGGTGTCCCTCTTCCAATAACATCTTTTTCAACTCCACATCATCGGGAATATAAATACGACCACGGAATCTCAAAACTCCAAAATTATCAACCTTGAAATCCTCATTCTCATTCATCATCAAATCAACAAACTTCAAATCCAACTTTTTCTTTTCACATACAGTTGCAAGAAAATCATTCGTAACATGTAGCATACCAAGTCTCACACTTCTCGACGTCAACTCACAAACTAAACTCAAGTCTCTAAAATTCTCCAAAAGTTCCCATTCTCTCATCACCAATGCCGACATATGTAACAACTTCCGACTTAAGGCCTCTGCCACCACATTTGCCTTACCTGGATGGTAATTCAAACCAAAATCATAATCCTTCAAAAGCTCTAACCACCTCCTTTGTCTCATGTTCAATTCTTTCTGATCAAATAAATATTTTAAACTCTTGTGATCACTAAAAACTTCAAATCTTGCACCATAAAGATAGTGCCTCCAAATTTTCAAAACAAACACCACGACCGCTAACTCCAAGTCATGCGTAGGATAATTCTTTTCATGCACTCTCAATTTTCTTGAAGCATAAGCCACAACTTTTCCACCTTGTATCAAAACACCACCTAACCCAAACAATGAAGCATGACAAAACACCACAAATGGTTCCGTCGGATTTGGCAAAATCAAGATCGGAGCCGTTGTTAACCTTCTCTTAAGTTCAATGAAACTCTCTTCACAATCAATATCCCGAATGAAAGTGTTTCCCTTACAAGTCAATTGCGTTAACGAAAGTGCCAACTTTGAAAATCCCTCAATAAACCTCTGATAATAACCCACCAAGCCTAAGAAGCTTCGAATCTTTGTAACCAATCTAGGAACTTCCCATTGCATTACCGTATCAACCATGGATGGATCAACACTAATACCACCATCAGAAATGACATGTCCAAGAAAACTTACTTTCGACAACTTAGCATACAAATTGTTTCTCTTTCAAAATCTATAACACAATCCTTAAATGCTCTTCATGCTTCTCTTGAGACTTAGAATAAATCAAAATATCGTCGACGAACACAACCACAAAATGATCCAACTGTTCATGAAAAATGCAGTTCATGTATTCCATAAACACACTCGGCACATTAGAAACTCAGAATGGCATCACGAAATATTCGTAATGACCATACTGTGTCCTAAAAGCAGTCTTTTGAATATCCTCTTCTTTCACACGAATCTGGTGATATCCTGATCTCAAATCAATCTTACTAAAAACACGCGCACCAACCAATTGGTCCATCAAATCATCGATCCTTGGAAGCGGATACTTGTTCTTAATAGTCACCTTGTTCAACTGTCAATAATCAATGCATAACCGCATACTCCCATCCTTCTTCTTTACCAACAATACCGGAGCACCCCAAGGAGAAACACTCGGCCTAATAAATCTCTTGTCCAACAAGTCATTCAATTGCTTCTTCAACTCTACCAACTCTGATGCTGACATATGATACAATGCCATTGAAATCGGTCTAGTACTCGGAACTAGATCAATAGAAAACTCAACTTATCTCTCCGGCGGTACATCCTTAATATCCTCCGGAAACACTTCTGGAAAATCACACGCCACTGGGAACCCATTGAGTTCAACTTCACTCTCCACCGATAATGATGCAAACAAACAAAACAATTGAGCTTCGTCCGCTAAAAGTTTCTTCAACTCTTTAGTGGATAGGAAACTCTCATCTTTAACATCATCCAAAGAAGGAAACCTTACTAACTTATGATAGCAATCTATATGAACTCGATTACATTGCAACCAGTTCATACCCAAGATTACATCCAAAACCTCCAATGGAAAACAAACTAAATCCATAACAAAATCTTTACCATACATGGTCAAAGAACAACTTGCACACACCAAAGAAGTAGTTACCGACCCTGAAGCAAGAGTCTCAATAACCATATCACCACCCCAAGAAGACATGCACAAATTCAAACGCTTAGCACACTCAAGAGAAATGAACGAATGAGTCGCTCCCGTATCAATAATAGTAAGTAAAGGAGTACTATTAATAAAGCATGTACCTTTAATCAAACAGTCTGCACTAGTAGTGTCCTTCCCTGCTAATGCAAACACCTTTCCGCCCACTTGAGCTTGCTTCGGCTTAGTAAACTTAGTACTAATGTGACTCACTTCTCCATAATTGAAACATTTCACAACATTCCTTCTACACTCGGTAGTATCATGTCCAAGGCCTCCACAGTTAGAACATTTCACTATGTTCTTCCCACACTCAAAAGACTTATGACCCAAATCACCACACTTGTAACACTTAACGGGACCAGAACCTCCTCCTCCATATCTCTTATCAAAGTTTCCCTATGCTTGTCCTTATCAGCGGGTGTCACATAAGGTCCACTTCTAGCTTGTTGCTTTCCTTTCCTCTCATTCAAACTCTTGTAATGTGTAGAACAAGCTTTTCTATCCTCCTCGAAAATTATACAACATTCCGTCAAATCCGAAAACCTTCTTATTCTTTGATATCCCATAGCTTGCTTAATCTCAAGACGCAATCCATTCTCATACTTAATACACTTCGAGAACTCAGCAGTAGTAGCAGCATAATGAGGATGAAATTGAACCAAATCCACAAACTTAGCAGTATAGTCCACCACAGACATACTACCTTGTTTCAGTTCAAGGAACTTCATCTCCTTCTTCCCTTTCACACTCTCAGGGTAATACTTTCCAAAGAAATCAGTACAAAAAACATCTCAGGTTATCTCTTCATCTTCTTCCTCAAGAGCTTGACTTCTACCGACCCACCAATCATCGACTTCTTCCTTGAGCATATGAGAACCAAGCCTCTCCTTACTCTCTTCAGCATAATCCATGACTCTGAAGATTCTTTCAATCTCTTTCAACCAAACTTGAGAACCATCGGGATCAAATCTTCCTTTGAAGACCGGTGGTTGATTCTTCCTAAACTCATCATTAGCATTCACATTCGGCGCACCCTGCACCGCCCTAGCCATTGCTTCCAAAGCAGCAACCATCACATTGTCATTTCTACCGGCCATATTCTGATTATTCCAAAAAACAACAACATTGGTAAACAACAGTTCAACCATCACAACAACAAGACATATATAACTGACTCGACACTGGCTCTGATACCACTTAATGTAACACCCCCTTTCAATACCCCCAAATAATCAATTAATCATTTATGCACATATTAAAAATTTCATCAAAGTATAATTAAAACATAGTATAAAAGATGTATGTCACATTATACATGAAATTAAAACATCCAACACCTGCTCATTTAACAATATGCAACAATGGGGTAACTTGCAACAGAGGCATTAAATTCTTACACTCATATCTCAACATTAAAATAAAAGCGGAAACTAAACATTAATCAACATCAAACATATATATATATATATATATATATATATATATATATATATATATATATATAATCAAGTTTGATTCACCAATAATTCATGTTTACATAAACATTCATCACCAAGATACATATACAAATGCATCACAAAAAGGCATCAAGCCGACCCTAGCTACTCGGTGCTACATATCAGATTCGACCAACCATAAGAATGAAGACACGCTACACAAAAAGACATTCAGCAAACCTACTTTGCAATGCCTCATAGAGCATCATAAAATAGCAGAAGGGTGAGAAATATTATCATAATAACAATACATATAATTATATATCTTAACATAAAAATACACATATAAATATTCTCACCACAATTTATCACCCATCTCACATATACATCACAATGTATATATACAAAACAAGCATATTCATCATGCACAATTTCACATCATTTCACATAAACATATACATTCATGTTTATTCACCAATTTCTATCACTCCGCATAAACATACATTATTCATGTTTATTCACCAATTCTCGATTATAGATGATAAATGCAAATCATAGAGACCGACTCATGACTCTATGCAAATACAATGCGGTACCGACTCAATCATCTCAAGTTCACTCAGGAACTTATTGCTCACACCCCACACGGGCACACAATCTGATTGCTCACACCCTACACGGGAACACAATCATGTTGTAATCATTGTTCACACCTCACATGGGCACACGATGTTACAACAGATTCACATAGAATCCCACAATACAAGAATGAATACATTATGCTTCACATGCAAAATGACTCACAACATTCTTGAAAATGCATACATATTCACAATATAATTATGCATTCATCTCATACAATCACAAACAAACTATACACATTCACATTAATTACGCCAAACGGCAACAAACTCTTTCACTATCAACATGCATTAATATTCACTTCACAAAATTCATTTATTTGCCAAACAGCCACTATACCACAATCAATCCCACAATTCCTTAACTAACATAATTAAGTTTTATCGGAAAAGTCGGGTAAAAGTCAGTTAAAAATAATATTTTTCGACATCATGAGAAAATACATATTTTTAGCTTCAAAACGATATATGGAACGCTAAAAACGAATTCTCGGTTCAAAAGTTATGAAAGAAAACATAATTCTTTTAAAAAAACACAATGCTTCCTGGAAGTTACAGTTTGCGGGGCGAACTGGGAAAAATGCTTCAGTTCGCGGGCGAACTTAGCAGAAATCCCAAAAACACTAGCTACGGGAAACCATCCCAAACCTCCAAAATCCATCAAAACTTCACCAAATCAGTGGAAACAAAACACAAACATGATAGTTATCACATACTAACTATCATACTTCATTTTAATCGAGTTTTAACCGTTTAAATCACTGATTTTAGGATTTCTCACAAAATACCCTAAAAACTCATAACCCATAAACTCAACCACAACAAGAACACATTCAAACAATCACATACATAATGATACACATTGATAAGATAACAATATTTCACACCCTTACCCGATTATTTCGATTCCTAGGAGCTATCTTGAAGAATTTCCAAGTTTTCCTCTTTTCCTTCTCTTTTATCTTCTCCTCCTTTTCTTTCTCTTCTATTTCTTTCTATTCTCTCTTTTTCTTCTTTTTCTTCTCTTTCTTCTCTTATAACTTTCTATTTCTATTTTCTACTTTCTACCAAATATCATTTTTCTCACAAAATTATAATTCTACCTATTTTCTAACTTCTCATTAATTAGAAAATGTCTAAAATACCCTCCAATCTAATTTTACCCGAAAATTCTCAAAATGGTAAAATAATATAACATATCAACATATCACATAAACACACCAATTTCATAATTAAAATAATTATCACTCAATTTAAATAAAAGACTCAACAAAAGATGGAATAACCGAATCGGGGCGTTACAGCTGGGAAATTTGATTTTTTTTTGTTTTATTATATAATAATGGTTTCCATTCATTATCACAAAAGGTAATCTGACCTAGTGGTAAGGGCGCGCCTTGATGACCAAGGGGGCTTGGGTTCAATTCCTAGCGCCCCTCCTTTTACTTTTTTATCTTTTATTTCTTCCTATTTTTCTTCTTTTATTTTCTTTCATTTTAATTTGTTTTAATTAATTCAATTATTTTATTATTTTAAACAATCAAAAAATAGAAAACATAATAAATCTTTTTTCATTAAATCATAAAATATCCACACAAAATATTTTTTTTTTTCATAATTAAATTAAATTAGGTTTTATTTTTAATTAAATTAATTTTTTTTAATAAATTAATCATTAAATCAATTAAACGAATATCTGATACATTCACCTCCTTAACCTTTTCTTCTCGATTTTATTTATTAGAATAAATGTATAGGTTGTATGAAGTTGTATTGTTCAAATTTATTTTCTCGCTCGATTTTTTTCTTCATAATAATGTAACTGCTAAAGCCTTGTAATAACAGGTTTATTTTTTCTGTATTTTATATTTCTGCCAGGGTTTTTCATAATTATGTATCTCTCCCAAAGCCATGTAATAGCTTAAAACTAGGTTTTTATTTCTCCTCACTATAAATTGTTAGATGCATGCTTAATAAGATTGTATGGCAAGATTAAAATCAACCGTTAGATAACACTAAATTTTCAAGATTAAAATAACTGAATAGAACACACTTGCACACTTACACCTCTAGGGTAACCTCTCTTTGTTGCCTTACAATAAATGGTCAAGTCCCTCGAACATAGGGATACCTTAACTTGTTGCCTAAAGAAATAAATCATCACAGTTGCCTTTCGAATAAAAGATCATAGTCCCTCGTTGTTCCTTCAAAGTTGTGTAAACACCCCAAATTTTCCCACACCCATTCACACCATGGCTTGTGATCTTTTCATCTGCATAAATTCAATCATAGCATCTCATATTACATTTTTGATTCACTATATTGATTCAAAGTCATCTGCATCTAGGGTTTGTGACTTGAGCTATCCCTGAGCCATTTGAGCCACTCCAAAGGTCACTAATCACTTCAAAGGGGTCCATGTATGTTAAAGCATCATATTATATCCCCACAAAGTCAAGAAAATCAAAGAATCACAAGAACTGAGAAAGGCATGGAAGCAGAGCCAGATTTAACTGCACAGATGACCTAAAATTAGGGTTTTGGTTTCAGTGGCCATGACTCCAAAATTTCTGGTCATTCTTGTTTCTATTGATCTCTATATGTTATAAGAATCATGCATATCAATTTTCATGAAGAAATTCAATGGGGAAGGCATCTGATCAAGAGATGACTTCTTGAGCAAGTCAGTGCAAAATTAGGGCATCTGAGGCCTCCAATGACCCAACCAAAGGGGTTTCTCCATCATTTTGAATGTGTATGATCTTTATTTGATCATAGAAGATGTTAGAAGTTCACAAAATTGAAGAATTTCAAGCCATTTGCAAAATTGCCTTTTTGGGAAAGTGACTTGTAATGTAAATTTGCCATTTTGGGAAAGTTTTTCAACCTCCTCAAATTGATTCAAAAATGCTTCAAATGAGAAAACTTTGGTCATGAGAGTTGTAGAATGGATCCTCCCATTTTCAAAAAGTACAAGAACTCATTCTAATTCATTTTGGATCAAAAGTTATGGCTTGTCAAAGTTGGCAAAAATCACATAAATTCATGTTTTACACCAAAGAGGGAAAGTTGCAAAACCCCATGCCAAGGCAAAATGTGACTTCAATGTGACTTCTAACCATTGCACAAACATAAACCATGACCTAAAATTCAGAATGCACCAAAGAATTGTTCATTTTCATGCCATGATCTTTAAGAAACTTCAAAAGGGCCAAACTTTGTGAAAATTGCAAAACCTCACATAAACCCTAAACCACTTGCAAATTGGCCTCAAATTCATTTCCATGGTCAGCCTTGAATCAAGCTGCAGCAGACATGCCCTTGTACCATGACTGAACCAGCCCATACCTTCTCTTACACAAAAAGTTGACTTTATGCAAAATGGCCCATACCAATCAAGCTAGGCCAGCAACAACTCTCTGACCTATCCAAACTTGATACATGGACAAAATGGGACTCAACACATAACACAACACAGCCTAATCTCTCCCACAAGTCAGCATCCTCCAAACTTTCCTCTTATGCATTTTCTTTCGAAACTCAATACACAAGCCAAAAACCTCAAAGAAAACTTCACAGAATCACTCAACATGATCCTCTGATCATTTTCCAACCATCAATTTGCCCTGAAAAGCCCACAAACAGAAACACGATTTTTCACTTCCCTTGGTCAGAACTTCATCAATCTCGAAAACCATCCACCATACACTCCAACTAAACCTCAAAGCATCTTCAGGGAGACCATTGGAGAAGCTTTGAAGCAGGGAGGCAGTCTGAAAGCTCCAAACTGAAAGCTTCACCTCAGGTAGCTTCGAAAATTTATTTTTCCAGAAGCTTTATTTTAAGTTCTCAACTTGTTAAGTTTGATTCCTTGAGTGCAATGAACCTTTTACTTTTGAAAATGATGAAGAATTGAGAGTGTATGGCTTGTCTGAAAGTTTTGCAATTTTTTTCTTGGCTTCGAATCTTGTTAATGGCTGAAAATAAATTGTGTTTGAAGTTAGATTCAGGTTTAGGAAGGTTAGAGGAACAAATCTGGAGCTTTAGAGCTCCAGAAATGACCTAGAGAGTGAGATTGAAATTTTCAGGGAGAGATGTCACCGGAGAAGACGACCGGAGCTCTTCTCCGGTGACCTGAAGGTGATTAGGGTTTAATCTGGGATTAGGGCAAAGTTTGAATCTGGAGCGTGCGATTTAGCTTCCCGCGCGTGAACCTAGGGCCAGGATCCTCTCATTAGCCATTAATCCTGATTATTTAAATTAATTAATTAGGGTTTAAATTAATTAGGTCAGTTCAAATGTAGACCGTCCAGATGCGCGCGAGTCAATTCCCTCCATTTCCCTTTGAATCTCAGCCAGTGGATTGGATTACTTTCATTAATTCATATTTAAATTTCATTTTTATTGTATTTTCTTTCTCATTTATTTTAAAATATCAAAACACATCATAAAAATTTTATTTTTTGCATGCTGTCTTAAAATATTTTTCTCATTCTGAATATAATTTTATTTTTATTTTTTGCATTAAAAATTATTTTTAAATCTTTTAAATGTTTATTTTTAATTAGTTAATGGAAATTAATTAATTAAAAATGAATTTAGGTATTTTTAAAAATCACACAAAAATTCACATTGCATTTTAAAACATTTAGAAACATTATCAAACTCTCAAAACAAAATTCTTTTTGGTTCTTAATGCATTTTGACAATTTTCATTGGAATTTAATTCATTTAAAGGCAATATTTTTGTTCAAACTTGGAAAAATCCATTCTGCCTAACCATTAAGAGTTTGATGATGGTTCTTCTTGCATTGCATCCTTCATATCATGTAGTTTTTAGGGTTAAATTGGTTTGAATTTATCTTGCATTTTCAATTTAATGAGCCTTTTTCCTTGTGAGGTATCCCAAAACCCTAATTGACTTGAGAAATTCATAACTTGCACTAGGTTAAGAGTTAAGTCCCCTCCTTTGGGCAGTGAACTTGTGTAGGTTTAGGGTTATTTTGATCCCATTTTCAAATTTTTATCACATCATTTGCTTCTGGTTTTGAATTTTTGCATTGAATGTTGTATGTAAACCCTAATTTGTGTCTTCCTTTGCATCCATCTCTCATTTTCTTGCATTTAAGAACTTGCCATGACATTTTGTGCATCCACATGATTCATGATACATCTTAGGACATATTAGAATCATGTTTGATCATTGCATTTTTCATTTGCCATGTTATATGTCCATTCCATTCCATAAACTTTCATGAACTTCTATGGTTCAAAGCATGCTTCATTTGCATCCTCATGCTTGTTTGATCACTCTCATCTCTTGTCATGTGTTTGCATCATCTCTTAGCATCATTGAAATCATGTTTATGCTTCTGACTTTGGTTTGCATCATGACATTTCATCTCATTTGCATTACATTTCATTTCTTTGCTAACTTTTCAGGTGGTAAGCTGTTTTGAGAAGTGAATTTGCCTTCACTTCTCACAATATCTTCTCATCCCTCTCTTACATCATTGCTGCATTTTTATCTTGCCTTTCGAGTGAGCATGCTCATTCATGCTCTTTCCTAC
Source organism: Lathyrus aphaca (assembly GCA_963966055.1). Lineage (NCBI taxonomy): Eukaryota > Viridiplantae > Streptophyta > Magnoliopsida > Fabales > Fabaceae > Lathyrus > Lathyrus aphaca. The sequence continues at coordinate 173,892,052 of OZ014523.1, forward strand.
TTTCTTTCTTCAAGCAACTTGTCTTCTTAAGTGAAGCAAGTTGTCTTGCTTCTCTCTGTTTCTTTCTCCTTTCATCTACTTCTTTCCTGGTGGCTTCTCTCCTGAAGATCTCTTGCAAGCTTCATAAACCCTAGGAACAACCAAGAATGATCACAATTAGGGTTTAATTAGTCCCCCCATTTAGCTTTTACCTTTGTGTCATCTTTGAGTCTTCTCTTCTCACCTCATAACCCAGGACTAAACCCTAAAGGTTTTAAGGCTTTGTGATTAAGTTTATGCCTGTATCCTTCTATTAGGATGGAGGGTATAACTTTAATCCTAAGTGTTAAACCCTTAATGTGTTTAACTCCTTTAACCAATCCATCTAATAATCACTAAGACACCAAGCTTGTAACTTGGGCCTTGCATTAGGGTTCTAATTCTTCCTTAATTGGTTAAGAAGGACTAACCCTAGTGTTAATGGACAAGTCCCCCTCAAGTTGTCTTACAAACCATTAAAATCACTTATTCACCTTATCATTAACTAAAATCCATTTAATAAAGACTTTGTTTTGTCATGAGGTTAATCCTTAATCATGGATTAAGTTGAGGTATCTTCCTCAGCTTAAATGTTCTCATCTATTATCCTTCTATTAGGATGGTGTAATGGGTCCTTTAAATCCTTGATTATGGCTTAATCTCATTACTCAACACTAAACAAAAACACCAAAAACATCTAAATAAATACAAGTAGGTTAATGATCTTAATCCTACATCATGGAGACTAAGTGTGAGGTGTTTACTTCACACTTAAGGAATTCTCATTACCCCTAATCAGAGGGAAGATGTGATGAGTTTACTAACCCTTTATTTAGGCTTAAGCTCATTAACTTATGACAAAATCCAAAAGCAATAAAATATTGAAAACACAAAAACAAACAATAATCGTCTCCTCCTGGATTCTTTTCTCATCTCATTCACTCACAAACGAGAACTTGTTTCTTCCGTCTAATGCAAGACAGTTTGCACCTGAGCCAGACAGGTCATACACTTGAGCATAGACAAGTAAGCAGTTCACAAGTCAATTTATCTTTCAGTCTCTTTGAGTCGAACTACGGTGTTCTGACTTCCTCATTGCACGAGAGGATACGTAGGCATAACTTAACAGTTACCGAACAAAAGTCTCTGTATATTCCCCCTCTTTCCAGCATTATTCTTTAAGCCTCATAGTCATGAGCATTATACTCTTGTTCTTACACTGACACTTCTCTTATACACTTCACTTTTCTTTTGCACTGACACTTGCATTCTTTTCCAGCTTTGATACACAAATTGCACTGACATTACCCCTTTAAAACACAAATCTTTCAAGCGTGGATCCCGTCGAGTACGGCGGACAATCTGGGTGCTAATACCTTCCCAGGTTGTAACCAACCCCCTTTCTCAGTCTCTCTGGTTCGCAACCGTCTTATCCATCCTTTCTTAGGTCTATGCAGCATTACCTTTCCTCCGGGATAAAAATGCCTAGCTGGCGACTCTTTTCTTGTCTTCTGAGTTCACCCTTGTGTGTTCTCTTCCCCTTCGCCGACCGTTCGCGTCTATACCCCTTCTGACCTGGGTGTCATTTGGTGGGAGCGACAGCTTGGCGACTCTGCTGGGGACCCTTATATTGTAACCAGGGCTTCTGGTTCTTTTTGTGGGTTCCTCCTAGCGCTTGTTTGATTTGTGTTTACTGGGGTGTTATGTGCTATATGTGTTTATGTATTTATTTTATTGCTTTATGTACAGTCTTGATTACTGCTTTCCTTACAGTTTTATACATCATACTGTCATACTTTCATCTTGCTGGATCTGGTTTGCTGTTTTGATGGGTGGGGTTATATTGAGAGTTTGAGGTCCTATACCTGGGACCTGAGTGACACCTAGGCTAGAGTGGTTCATGTTCTTTCCCATTCCATTTCGGTCTGGTGCGGGAATATGAAACACGGTTCAGATGTGGGTTTCTTCTTGAGAACTCTGTGCTACAAATTTCCTGTAGTGCTAGGGCTATCTAGGAAGCCTGCTAAGTCTGAATGACCTTTATTATGACCTTCAGAAACTGAGGTGAATTAGAGGAGGATCTTTTATGGTTATTGTAAACATTGTACCTCCGGGTTAGAAGTGTTTACACTTCTCATAACTGATCCAAGTCTGAGGATCCTTGTTTTAGAACACCACCTGTGAGGGGGTTGGGCTGTTTACAGGTTTGCAGGTACCATTGGCCACATCATACCTTGTTACTTGTTTTTGATTAAGAATACCTCATTTTGGACAGTTCTTGTGATTAACCCTGGACATGTGACTCTTTATTTGAGTCCCCCACCTTGGTTACTGGATTTCTGAACCTCCATCTGGACTTCTTGAACATGCATGGGCCTTATATCAAGACAGATAATCAGATCCAGCTTGATCACAAACCCTTGCATATCATTTGCATACTCATCATTTGCATCATTTAACATTTGTTTATTTGTTTTTCAGGGTATCCACATTATATCTGGTTTGGTTTTGACCCCTTCTTTTGCATAGACCTCTGCTTCAGTTGTCTTCATCAGTTGTCTGCTTCAGCTATCTTCATCATCACCAGCATCAGCCTATCAGTGGCTCATCTCCAGTATCAGTCTTGATCCTCATCAGCACTTGTCTTCAGCTCTTCACCAGCACTCATGGCTACACCCAGGAAAAGCAACATATCTTACCATTTCTTTGAGCCTGTGTTGTCTGGTATCAGGCAGGTCCAGTCACTTATCACCCCTGACCATATCCCTTTGTTCAGAGAGCATTATGGAGGTATCCTTGATATGGTTATGGACCTAGACCCTTCTCAGAGGAGCATGATCCACACCTGCTTACAGTTTTATGATCCTCCTTTGAGATGTTTCACATTTTCAGACTTTCAGCTAGGACCTCTGCTGGAGGAGTATTCATCATTGATTGGAGTACCTGTCAGGGGTGGTGTCCCCTTCAACCCAGAGATGACTTCTCCCAGCAATGGAGAAGTGGCAAAAGCACTGTACCTGGAGCCTACTTTGATTGAGCAGAACATGACAACAAAAGTTGGGATCCCTGGTTTGCACTTGGACTTCTTGATTTCTCAGGCCATCCTAAAGGCCTCCTTGGGAGAATGGAGGGCAGTTTGTGCACTGTTAGCCCTCAGCATATATGGGGTTATACGGTTTGCATATGAGCCCAAGTTTATCAGCAAGAATGCCATTCATCTTTTCCTTTTGAGGAACCCAGTACCCACATTGCTGGGAGACTTTTATTATTCCATTCATCAGAGGAATGAGAAACAAAGGGGGAAGTTAGTAAGATGTTGTGCTCCTTTGTTTCAAACCTGGCTGCTCAGACACCTACCTAAGTCAGATGCTTTCCTAAATCCCCACCAACAGAAGAATTGGGCCAAGAGGCTCATTGCTTTGACTTCAGATGACATCAGATCGTGCACCCAGAGCACCAAAGGCGAGGACATTATCACTAGCTGTAGGCAGTACCCAAATGTACCTCTGATAGGAGTAAAGGGTTGCATCAACTACAATCCTTTGCTGTTTAAGAGACAACTGGGCTATGCTTTGGTTCACCCTCCTAGAGTGAAAGATTTAGCTGAGACCCTGTATTGTGAGATAAAGCCTAATCTAGCTGCTGTCAAACAAGCATCTTGGGCTTGGGACAACATCCAGACAAAAGGGATGGCTATTCTTGGAAGATGCAATAATGTTGCTTCAGCTCAGTACTATGACTGGTCTCATGCTAGAGCTCAGATTACTGGAATGCCCTTCACCATTGAGGATACACCTGGACCATCTACAGTACAGCCAGCAGCCACTGTCAGCCTGGAAGAGTTTGAGAAGCTGAAGGAAAGGAATGAGAATCTTTCTCAAGCTCTGAAGAAGACCCTCTGGGAGTGGAGTGATGGTTGTCTGGACATTGAGAGGTTGGAGAAACTTAGGGTGGAGCATCTGGCCAAGATTGAGAAAACAGAGGACTACATCAGAAAGGCAAGAGCTGGGGAACAAATATTGAAGAATGCCTGTAAAGAGGCCAAGATTCAGAAGGCTAGGACTGAGCTCTATCTGCAAGAAAGTCAGGCTAGGTGGGTCAGGATCACTGAAGCCCGTACTCAAGAAGATCAGAGAATTCAAGCCAAGATTGAGCAGTTGGAGGCCAATGAAAAGAAGCAACAGGAAGCTTTGCTGGCAGCCCAGAAGGAGATTTCGGAGTTGAAGCTTAGGGCTGGATTGAAGAGATCAAAGGACCAGGACAGGCACAAGAAGCTGACCACTGCCATTGCCACCAGAAACCTCCTCATCAGGACCATTATAGAGCATCCAGCCGGCCCAGTGATTGAGGCACTTCTGAAGGAGGTTAAGGAGGATGAGTTTGGACTAGATGTCTGACTTTTTGATTGTTGTTGTTTTCATTTGATGTACTTTTCTTTTATGTTGTATTTTGACCCCTCAGGGGCATGTGTTGTAAAAAACAGCTATGTATGATTCACCATTTGTAATATATTAGTTTGCTTTCATTTGGGTTTCTTTTCTCAGCAACATCAAAGCATCTTCCTCGAGGTCTGGAAAGGTCAAAACCAAGAACCAAGCCGGATATCTTGGAAAACAAATAAGCATACTGCATTGCATACTAACTTTTGTTTTGTTTTGTAGGTTTTTGTTATTATTTTGTTTGTTTCTAACTCTGTTGTGGTTCAGGAAATATTGCTCGCAGAAGAGTGTTCCCTGTCAACCGTGCACACTGGTATCCTACTCGCAACAACCTTCCGGGTATTCTAATGGAGCAAGTACAGCAAGACGTGACTGAGGTCAGAACCCAGATGGCTAATTAAAGAGTGGAGATGAGAAACCAAATGGCCCAATTCATGACTGTGATGACTAGCTTGGCTCAGAGCCAAGAAAGGTTAAGGGCATTGGTAGAAAGACAAACTCCTGAGGAACCTCATCCTGGAACTGGAGGAACTAGTAATAATGAGGGAGTTCAGCCTCATGTTAACCCACCAGTATTTGGACCTCATCTAGATCCGGAAGTCAACATCCCGGGTAATGTGCAAGGAAATACTATTGGGGGGAGAATCCTGCAAGAGGATCCCCAAGAAGAGCAGTTTACTGTCATGGGAGCTGGGTGTAAACACCCCAAATTTTCCCTCACCCATTCACACCATGGCTTGTGATCATTTCATATGCATAAACTCAATCATAGCATCTCACATTACATTTTTGATTCACTGCATTGCTTCTAAGTCATCTGCATCTAGGGTTTGTGATCTGAGTAATCCAAGAGCATCTTGAGCCACTCCAAAGGTCATCAATCACTTCAAAGGGGTCCATGTATGTTCTAAAATCATATCATATCCTCTCAAAGTCAAGAATGCCAAAGAATCACAAGAACTGGGATGGGTATGGAAGCAGAGCCAGGCTTGACTGCACAGATGACCTAAAATTAGGGTTTTGGTTTCATAGGCCATAACCCCAAATTTTTTGGTCATTCTTGTTTCTATTGGTCTGTATATGGTATAGGGAGTATGCATATCAATTTTCATGAAGAAATTCCATGGGGAAGTCATCTGATCAAGAGTTGACTTTTCAAGCAAGTCAGTGTAAAATCAGGGCATCTGAGGCCCCCAATGACCCAACCAAGGGGTGTTCTTCATCATTTTGATTGTATATGATCTTTATTTGATCATGGAAGATGTGGAAGTTCACAAAATTCAAGAATTTCAAGTCTTTTGCAAAGATGACTTTTTGGGCAAGTTTGACTTTTAATGGATTTGTCATTTTAGGCAACTTTTCAACCCTTACTTTTTGATTCAAAAAAGCTTCAAATGGAAAAACTTTGGTCATGAAAGTTGTAGAATAGATCTTTCCCTTTTCAAAAAGTACAAGAACATGACCTAACTCATTTTTGATCAAAAGTTATGGCTTATCAAAGTTGGCAAAAATCACTAAATTTCAAGTTATGCACCAAATGGAAAACTTGCAAATTCTTGTACCAAGGCAATTTGTGACTTCAAATTGGTGTCTAACCTTTACACAAACATCACACATGACCTAAAATCAGAATTGGCCCAAGGGATTTTTCATTTTTGTGCTTTGATTTTCAAAGATCCTTAAGTTATTTTTCATAAAGGTGCAAAGAGGGATTCTTGGCAAAATCATTCTCCCATGAATTGTGTGATCACTAATTGGTTTCTATGCATTGCCATGATCAAATGAAACATCATGCACCAAAATTCAGCAAGAAGTGTCTCATGTACATAAGCAAAAATCATAAGAAAACACAAGTGGGCAAGTTGCAAAACCTATCATAGCTCATGATCCACATGCTGCAGACATTCACAAGCAATCTAAGGGTCATCCTTGAATTAAGCTGAAGCAAGACAAGCCCTTAGACAGCTGCTGCCATAGCCCATGCTGCAAGTACAAACCACCTTGACTTTTTGGCCAAAACCCCCATACTCTTGGAACAGTAAGCAGCCACCTCTACTGACCTGCTCCACAGGCTACTCATACATCTTGGGAGTGTTATAGCAATGCATTGGCCCTTGAAGCAAGAGAGAACACAACCTTCACAAAAATTGTCAAAAACTTTCCTCTCTTCGAATCTCCTTCCACAGTCATCAAACACTCATTCTATCTTCACCAATCAACCAGAAAACATTCATAGAACCAATACCACCCCTCACAATGATCTGAAACAGCCTACATAAGAACCCCATTTTCTGATACACCAGAACTGGACCTCTCAAAATAGCCTGTTTAAACTCCATCCAAGCTTGCCATTAGCACAAGGGGGGTCATTGGAGTGAGTTTGCACCAAAGAACAACCCAGAAAGCCCAGAACCAGAAGCTTCACCCTCAGGTATGGCTCAAGAACTTTTTTATCAGAACTTGTTTTTCTTATCATAAAATGAAAGTGTATGTTGTGCTGATCATAATGATATATTTGGAATTGAAAATGAGTGAAAAATGAGGATTTATTGATGCTCTGAAATTTCTCCCGTGAAAATTGTTTTCTTCGATTTGCCTGATTCATGGAGTTGAAATGTTGTTTAAGGGTTGATTTGTGTTCTAGGATGTTAGAGGATCATTTCCCTGTGTTTAATTTGAAGGGGGGTGGCTTGTGGTGAAACCTAGGGTTTTGGTTCGCCGGAGAAGACGACCGGAAGTCTTCTCCGGCCACCTGAGAACCATTAACCCTAATCCTTGTAATTAATTGGTGTTTGAATCTGGGACGTTAGATGAGTTGACCAAGGGAGACTGGCGCGCATTTGAGTGGCCAAGATGCATCCTCAGAAACCCTAATCACAATTAGTTTAATTAAATCCAATTAATTAATTCATAAGTTTAATTAACCAGATTTGAATTGTGACCATTGGATCACGCGCCAAGTCAACAGCTTCTTTTCCAGATTCAATCCAGGCCTCTCATTCAGCATACTTCCATTTATTTCATTTTTATTTTCTTTTTTTATTCATTTAATTTGTCCATTTAATTTAAAATAGCAAAATCATTTTAAAAATTCTGAAATTTTTTGTACAAACTTTTATTTAATTTCAGAAACCAAAAATATTTTTATTCTTATTTTTTGCATTGAAAAATATTTTTAAATCATTTAAAAGTTTATTTTTAATTAATTAATGAGAATTAATTAATTAAAAATACTTTTAGGTATTTAAAAATCACCAAAAAATTCATGAAACATTTAAAACCATTTAGAAACATTGTCCAACCCTCAAACCAAATTTCTTTTTTGATCTTGATGTATTTTGAGAATTTTCCATGGAATTAATTCATTTTCAAAGCATTATTTTGATCCAAACTTCCAAAAATCATTTCTGCCTAACCATTGAGAGTTGGACCTTGATTCTTTTTGCATTGCATTGTGTTTAGCATGTAGTTTGTGAGATTAAATTGGAATGATTTGATCTTTCATTTTCCATTTGTTTGACATTTTTTCTTGTTAAGGAACCCTAAAACCCTAGAAATTTTAGGAAATTCACAACTTTTATTAGGTTAAGAGTTGGAACCTCTCCTTTGGGCAGTGGGTTAGTATAGGTTTAGGGATCCTTTGAGTGCATTTTCAATTTTTTAGCTTGATGTTTGCTTCTGATTTTGGTTTTTGTTTGATGCTTTGATCATAAACCCTAATTTGAGCTTCCATATGCATCCATCTTGCATTTGCATTCATACCTTGACTTGCCATAGCATTTTATGCATCCATTTGATTCATTTGACATCTTAAGACATATTGAAAGCATGTTTGATCATTGCATCATGTATTTGCCATGTTGTATGTCATGTGCATTTCATAAATTTTCATGTATGTTCATGCTCCTTAACTTGCTTCACTTGCATCCATGAGCTTGTATGATCATCCCCATGTGTTGTTTCATGCTTGTAGCATCTCATAGCATCATTATCATCTCATATGTGCTTCTGGTTTTGATTTACATCATGCCATTCCATTTCATCTTGCATTGCATTCCTTTCACTAACTTTTCAGGTGGTAAGTATCTTTGAGAAGTGGATTTGCCTTCACTTCTCACATTTTCTTTTCATCTCCTTCATGCATCCTTGCTGCATTTTGATATGTGTTTGAGTTTGAGCTTGCCCATTCTTCTTCTTCTTACTCTCTTTCCTCAAGTGGCTTGTCTTCTTAAATGAAGCAAGTTACTTTGCTTCTCCTGATCCTTTCATCTGCTTCCTGGTGGTTCCATTGAAGATCTTTCTTGTTAAACCTCACAAACCTTAGGAACAACCAAGCATGACAATGATTAGGGTTTTGATTAGTCTCCCCACTTAGTTTTGCCTTTGTGTCTCATTGAGTCTTCTCTTCTCATCTCATAATCAGGGACTAAACCCTAAAGGCTTTAAGGCTTTGTGATTAAGCTTATGCCTGCATCCTTCTATTAGGATGGAGTGTATAACTTTAATCCTAAGTGTTAAACCCTTAATGTGTTTAAATCCTTTAATTAACTCACTTAATAATCATTAGGACATCATACTTGTAACTTGGGCCTTGCATTAGGGTTCTAATTCTTCCTTAATTGGTTAAGAAGAACTAACCCTAGTGTTAATGGACAAGTCCCCCTCAAGTTGTCTTACAAACCCTAAAATTCACTTCATCATCATATCATTAAATAAAATCCACTTAATAAAGGCTTTGTTTTGTCATGAGTTTAATCCCTAATCATGGATTAAGTTGAGGAGCTTTCCTCAGCTTAAACATTCTCATCTATTATCCTTCTATTAGGATGGTGTAATGAGTTTGTTTAATCCCTGATTATGGCTTAATCCCATTACTTAACACTAAACAAAAACCCCAAAAACATCTAACTAATCACAAGTAGGTTAATGATCTTAATCCTACATCAAAGGTGATTAAGTGTGAGAAGCTGACTTCACACTTAAGGTATTCTCATTACCCCTAATCAGAGGGAAAATGTGATGAGTTTACTAAATCCATTGGTTTAGGCTTAAGCTCATTAACTTATGACAAACTTTCAAAAGCAATAAAAGACTGAAAACTCAAAAACAAACAATAATCGTCTCCTCCGGGATTCTTTTCTCATCACTCTCACTTATAAACGAGAACTTGCTTCTTCCGTCTAATGCAAGACGGTTTGCACCTGAGCCAGACAGGTCATACACTTGAGCATAGGCAAGTAAGCAGTTCACAAGTCAATTCACCTTTCAGTCTCTTTGGGTCGAACTACGGTGTTCTGACTTCCTCATTGCACGAGAGGATACGTAGGCATAACTTAACAGTTATCGAACACAAGTCTCTGTATATCCCCCCTCTTTCCAGCTTTATTCTTTTAGCCTCATGATCTTGAGCACCTTATTCCTTTTCTTACACTGACACTGTATATATTACACTTAACACTTCTTTTACACTGACACCTGTACACCTTTTCCAGCTCTTTTTATACACAGATTGCACTGACACTACCCCTTTAAAACACAAGTCTTTTAAGCGTGGATCCCGTCGAGTACGACGGACAATCTGGGTGCTAATACCTTCCCAGGTTGTAATCAACCCCCTTTCTCAGTCTCTCTGGTTCGCAGCCGTCTTATCCATCTCTTTCTAGGTCTATGCAGCATTACCTTTCCTCCGGGATAAAAATGCCTAGCTGGCGACTCTTTTCATTCCCTGTGAGTTCACTCCTGTGTGTTCTCACACCCTCTTTTCGCTGACCGTTCGCGTCTGTACATATTTGAGCCAGTCTCATCTTTTGGGAGCGACAGCTTGGCGACTCTGCTGGGGACCCTTATACTGTAACTAGGGCTTCTGGTTCTTTTTGTGGGTTCCTCCTAGCGCTTGTTTGATTTGTGTTTACTGGGGTGTTATGTGTTATCTGTGTTTGTATATTTATTTTGTTTTATTGCTTTATGTACAGTTGTTTTATTGCTTTCTTTATAGCTTTACATATATCATACTGTCATACTGTGCTGGCTGGATCTGTTTTGTTGCTTTGGTGGGTGGGTGTTCTATTGAGAGTTGAGGTCCTATACCTGGGACCTGAGTGACACCTAGGCTAGAGTGGTTCATGTTCTTTCCCATTCCATTTCGGTCTGGTGCGGGAATATGAAACACGGTTCAGATATGGGTTTCTTCTTGAGAACTCTGTATTGCAGATTTCCTGCAGTGCTGGGGCTATCTGGGAAGCCTGCTAAGTCTGGATGACCTTTAGTACTGACCTTCAGAAACTGAGGTGAATTAGAGGAGGAACTTTTATGGTTATTGTAAACACTGTACCTCCGGGTTAGAAGTGTTTACACTTCTCATAACTGATCCAAGTCTGAGGATCCTTGTTTTAGAATACCACCTGTGAGAGGGTTGGGCTGTTTACAGGTTTGCAGGTACCCTTGACCTCAGCATACCCTGTTACTTTGTTTTGATTAAGAGTACTCCATTTTGGAACAGTTCTTGTGATCCTAAACCCTGGACATGTGGCTCTTTATTTGAGTCCCCCACCTTGGTTACTGGACTTATGAACCTCCATCTGGATTTCTTGAACATACTTGGACTTATATCAAAGCACTTGATCAGATCCAGCTCAGTCACAAACCCTTGCATATCATTTGCATACATCATCATTGCATCATTTTAACATTTGCTTATTTGTTTTTCAGGGTATCCATACTTTATTTTGGCTTGGTTTTGACCCCATCATCAGCATAGACCTATCTTCATCAGTATCTACTTCAGTTATCTGCTACCTGCTTCAGTCACCTGCATTACCAGTCTCATCCTGTCAGTGGCCCATCTTCAGTGTCATCATCAGCATCTGTCCCAACTCTTCTTCAACAACATGGCACCTAAGAAGAGTAACATCTCCTATCATTTCTTTCAGCCTGAGCTAGCTGACATCAGGAAGATTCAGCCCTGATTACTCCAGACCATATACCACTATTCAGAGAACACTATGGAGGCATACTTGATGTGGTTATGGATTTGGACCCTTCACAGAGGAGCTTGATTCATACTTGCCCGCAGTTCTATGACCCCCCTCTGAGGTGCTTTACCTTTCAGGATTTTCAGTTGGGACCTTTATTGGAGGAGTACTCATCATTGGTTGGTGTACCTATCAGGGGTGGAATCCCCTTCAACCCTGAGATGGCTTTCCCAAGTAATGAAGAAGTAGCAAAGGCATTGCATCTGGAACCAGTTCTGATTGGGCAGAATATGACCACCAAGGCTGGAGTCTCTGGTCTACATCTGGATTTCTTAATATCTCAGGCTACTCTGAAGGCCTCTTCAGGAGAATGGAAGGAAGTCTGTGCTTTACTGGCCCTTAGCATATATGGGGTCATTTTATTTGCAGATGAGCCTAAGTTTGTTAGCAAGAGTGCAATCCATCTTTTCATCCTGAGGAACCCAGTGCCTACCTTACTGGGAGATTTCTACTACTCTGTTCACCAAAGGAATGAAAAGCAAAGGGGAAGATTAGTGAGGTGCTGTGCTCCTTTGTTCCATACTTGGATTCTCAAACATTTGCCAAAGACTGATGCATTTCTGAATCCTCATCAGCAAAGGAACTGGGCTAGAAGACTCACTGCTTTAACTTCAGCTGATATCAGGTGGTGCACTCAGAGCACCAAGGGCAGGGATATCATTACTAGTTGTGGGCAGTTTCCCAATGTACCCCTGATAGGAGTAAAGGGTTGCATCAACTACAACCCTCTGCTATTCAAAAGACAACTGGGCTATGCATTGGTCCACACTCCTAAGGCACAAGACTTGGCTGAGACTCTTTACTGTGAGATCAAGCCTAATCTGGCTATTGTCAGGCAAGCAGCCTGGGCCTGGGACAATGTTCAGACTAAAGGAGTAACCATTCTGGGGAAGTGCAACAATGTGGCATCAGCACAGTACTATGAGTGGTCCCATGCCAGGGATCAATTTTCTGGGATGCCCTTCACCATGGAGGATATACCTGGGCCATCCTCAGCACCACCTCCTGTCACTATCAGTTTGGAGGAGTTTGAGAAATTAAAAGAGAGAAATGAGAAGCTAACTCAGGCTCTACAGAAGACCCTCTGGGAGAGGAGTGATGGTAGGTTGGATATTGAAAGGTTAGGGAAGCTGAAAGTGGAGCATCTGGCCAGAATTGAGAAGTCAGAGGATTATATCAAGAAGTCTAGGGCTGGAGAGCAGATCTTGAAGAATGCCTGCAAGGAAGCCCAGTTCCAGAAGGCCAGGACTGATTTGTATCTGAAGGAGAGTCAAGCTAGGTGGGTCAGGATCACCGAAGCTCGTACTCTGGAAGATAAGAGAACTCAGGACAAGATTGAGCAGTTGGAGGCTAGTGCAAAAGAGCAACAGGAAACCATGCTAGCAGCCCAGAGAGAGATCTCTGAGTTGAAGATCAGAGCTGGTGTGAAGAGGTCAAAGGACCAGAGTCAACACAAGAAGCTAATTGCAGCTTTTACTACCAGGAATCTCCTTATCAGGAACCTTACAGAGCGTCCAGCTGATCCTGTGACTGAAGCACTTCTCAAGGAAGTTCAGGAGGACGAGTTTGGTCTTGGTGTTTGACTTTTGCTTGTTGTTGCTTTCATTTCATGTACTTTTCTTTATGTTGTAATTTTGACCCCTCAGAGGGCATGTATTGTAAAAAACAAACTATGTATCATTTGCTTTTTGTAATATATGTGTGTTGGTTTGTTTTTATCTGAGTTTCTTCCCAGCAACATCAACATCTTCTTCAAGGGTCTGGAAAGGTCAAAACCAAGTGCCAAGCCGGATACCATGGAAACAAATGAGCATAACTGCATTGCATACTAACCTTTGTCTGTTTTGTAGGTTTGTTTTGTTTGTTGCTAACTCTGTTGTGATTTCAGGAACTATTGCTCGACGACGGGTGTTCCCACTCAACCGTCCACACAGATATCCAACCCGTAACAATCTTCCGGGCATACAGATGGATCAGGTACAGCAGGACCTTACAGAGGTCAGGAACCAAATGGCCAATGAGAGATTGGAAATGAGGGCTCAGTGTAAACACCCCAAATTTTCCCTCACCCATTCACACCATGGCTTGTGATCTTTTCATATGCATAAACACAATCATAACATCGCATACCACAATTTTGAGTCTTTGCATTGGTTCAAACTCATCTGCATCTAGGGTTTGTGATCTGAGCAATCCAAGAGCTACTTGAGCCATTCCAAAGGTCACCAATCACTTCAAAGGGGTCCATTTATGTTCAAGCATCATATCATATCCCCTCAAAGTCAAGAATGCCAAAGAATCACAAGAACTGGGAGTGGTGTGGAAGCAGAGCCAGGCCTGACTGCACAGAGGACCTAAAATTAGGGTTTTGGTTTCAAAGGCCATAACTCCAAATTTTTTGGTCATTCTTGTTTCTATTGGTCTCTATATGGTATAGGGAGTATGCATATCAATTTTCATGAAGAAATTCCATGGGGAAGTCATCTGATCAAGAGTTGACTTTCTGAACAAGTCAGTGCAAAATCAGGGCATCTGAGGCCCCCAATGACCCAACCAAGGGGTGATCTTCATCATTTTGAGTGTATATGATCTTTATTTGATCATGGAAGATGTTAGAAGTTCACAAAATTCAAGAATTTCAAGTCTTTTGCAAAGTTGACTTTTTGGGCAAGTTTGACTTTTAATGGAAATGTCATTTTATGCAACTTTTTCAACCCTTACTTTTTGATCCAAGAAAGCTTCAAATGGAAAAAACTTTGGTCATGAAAGTTGTATAATAGATCTTTCCCTTTTCAAAAAGTACAAGAACATGACCTAATTCATTTTTGATCAAAAGTTATGGTTTGTCAAAGTTGGCAAAAATCACTAAAATTCAAGTTATGCACCAAATGGAAAACTTGCAAATTCTTGTACCAAGCATTCTATTGACTTCAAAATGACTTCAAAACTTCATCATATGATCATACATGACCTAAAAACAGAATTGGCCCAAGGGATTTTCATTCTTGTGACTTGATTTTCAAGAAATCCATAAGTCATTTTCATAAAGATGCAAAGAGGGATTTTTGGCAAAATCATCCTCCAAGGAATTATGTGATCACTAGCTGATTTCTATGCATTGCCATGACTAAATGAAGTTCCATGCACCAAAATTCAGCAAGAATCATTTCACATACATAGCACAAAATCATGAGAAAACACCAAGTGGGCAAGTTGCAAAAGCTAGCATAGCTCATGACCCACATGTTGCAGTCACTCACAAACAACCTAAGGGTCATCCTTGACCCAAGCTGAAGCAGGACATGCCCTTGGACAGCTGCTGCCATAGCCCATGCTGCAAGTACCAATCACATTGACTTTTTTGCCAAAACTCCCATACTCATGGAACAGTGGGCAGCCACCTCTACTGACCTGCTCCACAGGCTACTCATGTATCTTGGGAGTGTTATAGCATTGCATTGGCCTTTGAAACAAGCCAGAACACAGCCTTCACAAAAACTGTCAAAGAACTTCTCTTCTTCGAATCCCCTTCCACAGCCATCAAACACCCCATTTCTCTTCACCAACAAATCAAACACACTCAAAAGAACCAGAATCAACCATTGGTAGAGCCTGAAACATCATATACACAGACCTCATTTTCTGATACAACAGATTTGAACCTCTCAAAATAGCCTGTTTAAACTCCATCCAAGCTTGCCATTAGCACAAGGGGGATCGTTGGAGTGAGTTTGCACCAAAGAACAGCCCAGAAAGCCCAGAACCAGAAGCTTCCAGCTCAGGTATGGCCATGAACTTTTTCTCACAGAGCTTGCATTTTATGTTATAAATTGATAGTGTATGTCTTGCTGGTCATGGGGATGTTCTTAGAATTGAAAATGAGTGAAAAATGAGTTTGTACTGATGCTCTGAAATTTCACCCGTGAAAAATGATTTCTTCGATTTGCCTAATTCTTGAAGTTTAAATGTTGTTTGAGGGATGATTTGTGTTCAAGGATGTTAGAGGTTCATTTTTCTGTGTTCAATTTGAAGTGTGGTGGCCTGAATCATGATCTAGGGTTTTGGTTCGCCGGAGAAAACGACCGGAAGTCTTCTCCGGCCACCTGAGAACCATTAACCCTAATCCCTGTAATTAAGTTGTGTTTGAATCTGATGCATTGGATCCTTTGACTTAGTTGACCTGGCGCGCGTTTGTGTGGCCCAGATGCATCCATTTTGCCCTAATCTCAAATTAGTTTAATTAAATCCAATTAATTAATTCATAACTCAGTTTAGTCAAGTTTGAATATGGACCATTGATTTGCGCGCGTAGTCAACTGGATTTTCCCCAGAATCCATCCTGGCCATCCATTGTGATTACTTTTCATTTTCTTTAATTTTTATTCCATTTATTTCATTTTCTTTCTCCAATTTATTTAAAATAGCAAAAAATGTTTAAAAAATATGAAAATTTTTGTCAAGGTTTTCATTATTTTTCAGGACACAAAAATATTTTTATTTTTATTTTTTGCATTCAAAAAATATTTTTAAATATTTAAAAGTTTGTTTTTAATTAATTAATGAGAATTAATTTATTAAAAATACTTTTAGGTATTTAAAAATCACAAAAAAAATTCATGAAACATTTAAAACCATTTAGAAACATTGTCCAACCCTCAAACCAAATTTCTTTTTTGATCTTGATGCATTTTGAGAATTTTCCATGGAATTAATTCATTTTTCAAGCATTATTTTGATCCAAACTTCCAAAAATCATTTCTGCCTAACCATTGAGAGTTGGACTTTGATTCTTTTTGCATTGTGTTTAGCATATCATGTAGTTTGTGAGATTAAATTGGCATGATTTGATCTTTCATTTCCCATTTGTTTGACATTTTTCTTGTTAAGGAACCCTAAAACCCTAGAAAACTTAGGAAAATCATAACTTGAATTAGGTTAAGAGTTGGAACTTCTCCTTTGAGCAGTGATTTAGTATAGGATTAGGGATCCTTTGAGTGCATTTTCAATTTTTTATCTTGATGTTTGCTTCTGATTTTGGTTTTTGTTTGATGCATTGATCATAAACCCTAATTTGAACTTCCATATGCATCCATCTTGCATTTGCATTCATACCTTAACTTGCCATAACATTTTAAGCATCCATTTGATTCATTGAACATCTTAAGACATATTGAAAGCATGTTTGATCATTACATCTTGCATTTGCCATGTTGTATGCCATTTGCATTTCATAACCTTTCATGTATGTTTATGGTTCTTAACTTGCTCCATTTGCATCCATAAGCTTGTATGATCATCCCCAAGTGTTGTTTCATGTTTGTAGCATCTCATAGCATCATTAACATCATGTATGTGCTTCTGGTTTTGTTTCTCATCATGCCATTTCATTCCATTTGGCATTGCATTTCATTTCTTTCACTAACTTTTCAGGTGGTAAGCAACTTTGAGAAGTGAATTTGCCTTCACTTCTCACTTTCTTTTCTTTCTTTTCATTTCTCTCTTGCATCCATGTTGCATTTTATCTTGTGTTTCAGATTGAGCTTGCTCATTCTTCTTCTTCTCACTTTCTTTCCTCATGTGACTTGACTTCTTGAATGAAGCAAGTTACTTTGCTTCTCCTGATCCTTTCATCTGCTTCCTGGTGGTTCCATTGAAGATTCTTCTTGCAAACCTCACAAACCTTAGGAACAACCAAGCATGACAATGATTAGGGTTTTGATTAGACTCCCCACTTAGTTTCACCTTTGTGTCTCTTTTGAGTCTTCTCTTCTCATCTCATAATCAGGGACTAAACCCTAAAGGCTTTAAGGCTTTGTGATTAAGCTTATGCCTGCATCCTTCTATTAGGATGGAGTGTATAACTTTAATCCTAAGTGTTAAACCCTTCATGTGTTTAACTCCTTTAATCAATCCATCTTAATAATCATCAAGACATCAAGCTTGTAACTTGGGCCTTGCATTAGGGTTCTAATTCTTCCTTAATTGGTTAAGAAGGACTAACCCTAGTGTTAATGGACAAGTCCCCCTCAAGTTGTCTTACAAACCATAAAAATCACTTCATCAACTTATCATTAACTAAAATCCACTTAATAAAGGCTTGTTTTGTCATGAGTTTAATCCCTAATCATGGATTAAGTTGAGGAGCTTTCCTCAGCTTAAACATTCTCATCTATTATCCTTCTATTAGGATGGTGTAATGAGTCTGTTTAATCCTTGATTATGGCTTAACCTCATTGCTTAACACTAAACAAAAACACCAAAAACATCTAAATAATCACAAGTAGGTTAATGATCTTAATCCTACACCAGGGTGATTAAGTGTGAGAATATGACTTCACACTTAAGGTATTCTCATTACCCCTAATCAGAGGGAAGATATGAATAGTTTACTAAATCCATTGGTTTAGGCTTAAGCTCATCAACTTATGACAAACTCTCAAAAGCAATAAAAGACTGAAAACACAAAAACAAACAATAATCGTCTCCTACGGGATTCTTTTCTCATCTCATTCACTCATAAACGAGAACTTGCTTCTTCCGTCTAATGCAAGACAGTTTGCACCTGAGCCAGACAGGTCATACACTTGAGCATTGACAAGCAAGCAGTTCACAAGTCAATTCATCTTTCAGTCTCTTTGGGTCGAACTACGGTGTTCTGACTTCCTCATTGCACGAGAGGATACGTAGGCATAACTTAACAGTTATCGAACAAAAGTCTCTGTATATTCCCCCTCCTTCTAGCCTTATTCTCTTAGTCTCATGATCATGAGCATACTCTCATCCTTACACTGACACTGTATATATCACACTTTGCACTTCTTTTACACTGACACCTGTACACCTTTTCCAGCTCTCTTTATACACAAATTGCACTGACACTACCCCTTTAAACACAAATCTTTTAAGCGTGGATCCCGTCGAGTACGGCGGACAACCTGGGTGCTAATACCTTCCCAGGTTGTAACCAACCCCCTTTCTCAGTCTCTCTGGTTCGCAACCGTCTTATCTATCTATTTCTAGGTCTATGCAGCATTACCTTTCCTCCGGGATAAAAATGCCTAGCTGGCGACTCTATTCTTTCCCAGTGAGTTCACTGCTGTGTGTTCTCATTGCTCCTCTCGCCGACCGTTCGCGTCTGTACCTTTATTCGGGTTAGTCTCATTTATCGGGAGCGACAGCTTGGCGACTCTGCTGGGGACCCTTATACTGTAACCAGGGCTTCTGGTTCTTTTTGTGGGTTCCTCCTAGCGCTTGTTTGATTTGTGTTTACTGGGGCGTTATGTGCTATTTGTGTTTGTATATTTATTGCTTTATGTACATTTGTTCTACTGCTTTCTTTATAGCTTTATATGTATCATACTGTCATACTGTGCTGGCTGGATCTGTTTGGTTGTTTTGGTGGGTGGGATTCTATTGAGAGTCAAGGTCCTATACCTGGGACCTGAGTGACACCTAGGCTAGAGTGGTTCATATTCTTTCCCATTCCATCTCGGTCTGGTGCGGGAATATGAAACACGGTTCAGATATGGGTTTCTTCTTGAGAACTCTGTGTTGCAGATTTCCTGCAGTACTAGGGCTATCTGGGAAGCCTGCTAAGTCTGGATGACCTTTAGTATTGACCTTCAGAAACTGAGGTGGATTAGAGGAGGAACTCTTATGGTTATTGTAAACACTGTACCTCCGGGTTAGAAGTGTTTACACTTCTCATAATTGATCCAAGTCTGAGGATCCTTGTTTTAGAACACCACCGGTGAGGGGGTTGGGCTGTTTACAGGTTTGCAGGTACCCTTGACCCCAACATACCCTGTTACTTTGTTTTGTTTAAGAAATACTCCATCTTGGAACAGTTCTTGTGATTCTAAAACCCTGGACATGTGACTCTTTATTTGAGTCCCCCACCTTTGTTACTGGACTTATAGACCTCCATCTGGATTTCTTGAACACCCTTGGACATATATCAGAGCACTTGATCAGATCCAGCTCAGTCACAAACCCTTGCATATCATTTGCATACATCATCATTGCATCATTTTGACATTTGCTTATTTGTTTTTCAGGGTATCCATACTTTATTTTGGCTTGGTTTTGACCCCATCATCAGCATAGACCCATCTTCATCAGTATCTACTTCAAGTTGTCAGCTACCTGCTTCAGTCACCAGTCTCAACCTGCCAGTGGCCAATCATCAGTATCATTCTCCATCATCAGCACCTGTCACAACTCTTCTTCAACAACATGGCACCTAAGAAGAGTAACATCTCCTATCATTTCTTTCAGCCTGAGCTAGCTGACATCAGGAAGATCCAGACCCTGATTACTCCAGACCATATACCACTGTTCAGAGAACACTATGGAGGCATACTTGATGTGGTTATGGATTTGGACCCTTCACAGAGGAGCTTGATTCATACCTTCCTGCAGTTCTATGACCCCCCTTTGAGGTGCTTTACCTTTCAGGATTTTCAGTTGGGGCCCTTGTTAGAGGAGTATTCATCTTTGGTTGGTGTACCTATCAGGGGTGGAGTCCCCTTCAACCCTGAGATGGCTTTCCCAAGCAATGAAGAAGTAGCAAAGGCCTTGTATTTGGAACCAATCCTGATTGGGCAGAACATGACCACCAAAGCTGGAATCTCTGGTCTACATCTGGATTTCTTGATCTCTCAGGCTACCCTGAAAGCTTCTTTGGGAGAGTGGAAAGCAGTCTGTGCTTTATTGGCCCTTAGCATATATGGGGTCTTACTTTTTGCAGATGAGCCTAGATTCATTAGCAAAAGTGCAATCCATCTTTTCATCCTGAGGAACCCAGTGCCTACCTTACTGGGGGATTTCTACTACTCAGTCCACCAGAGGAATGAAAAGCAGAGGGGAAGATTAGTGAGGTGTTGTGCTCCTTTGTTCCATACTTGGCTGCTCAGACATTTGCCAAAGACTGATGCATTTCTGAATCCTCATCAGCAAAGGAACTGGGCTAGAAGACTTACTGCTTTGACTTCAGCTGATATCAGGTGGTGCACTCAGAGCACCAAGGGCAGAGATATCATTACCAGTTGTGGGCAGTTCCCCAATGTACCCCTGATAGGAGTTAAGGGTTGCATCAATTACAACCCTCTGCTATTCAAAAGACAACTGGGCTATGCATTGGTCCACACTCATAAGGCACAAGACTTGGTTGAGACTCTTTACTGTGAGAACAAGCCTAATCTGGCTATTGTCAGGCAAGCAGCTTGGGCCTGGGACAATGTTCAGACTAAAGGAGTAACCATTCTGGGGAAGTGCAACAATGTGGCATCAGCACAGTACTATGAGTGGTCCCATGCCAGGGCTCAATTTTCTGGGATGCCCTTCACCATGGAAGATATGCCTAGACCATCCTCAGCACCACCTCCTGTCACTGTCAGTTTAGAGGAGTTTGAGAAACTAAAAGAGAGAAATGAGAAGCTGACTCAAGCTCTACAGAATACCCTCTGGGAGAGGAGTGATGGTAGGTTGGATATTGAGAGGTTAGAAAAATTGAAAGTGGAGCATCTGGCTAGGATTGAGAAGTCTGAGGATTACATCAAGAAGTCTAGGGCTGGAGAGCAGATCTTGAAGAATGCCTGCAAGGAAGCCCAGTTCCAGAAAGCCAGGACTGATTTGTATCTGAAGGAGAGTCAGGCTAGGTGGGTCAGGATCACCGAAGCTCGTGCTCTGGAAGATAAGAGGACTCAGGACAAGATTGAGCAGCTGGAAGCTAGTGCAAAAGAGCAACAGGAAGCCCTGGCAGCAGCCCAGAGGGAGATCTCAGAGCTGAAGATTAGAGCTGGTGTGAAGAGGTCAAAGGACCAGAGTCAACACAAGAAGCTAACTGCAACTGTTACTACCAGGAATCTCCTTATCAGGAATCTTACAGAGCGTCCAGCTGATCCTGTGACTGAAGCACTTCTCAAGGAAGTTCAGGAGGATGAGTTTGGTCTTGGTGTCTGACTTTTGCTTGTTGTTGCTTTCATTTCATGTGCTTTTCTTTATGTTGTATTTTTGACCCCTCAGAGGGCTTGTATTGTAAAAAGAAACAAATTATGTATCATTTACCTTTTTGTAATATATGTGTTGTTTGGTTTTATCTGATTTTCTTCGAGCAACATCAACAGCATCTTCTTCAAGGGTCTGGAAGGGTCAAAACCAAGTGCTAAGCCGGATACCTTGGAAACGAATAAGCATAACTGCATTGCATACTAACCTTTTACCTTGTTTTGTAGGTTTTTGATTATTTGTTACTAACTCTGTTGTGATGTCAGGAACTATTGCTCGGCGACGTGTGTTCCCACTCAACCGTCCGCATAGATATCCAACCCGCAACAATCTTCCGGGTATACAAATGGACCAGGTACAGCAGGACCTTACAGAGGTCAGGAACCAAATGGCCAATGAAAGGCTAGAAATGAGGAATCAGATGACTCAATTTATGGAGGTGATGAACAATATGGCTCAAAGCCAAGAGAGATTAAGAGCAATGGTAGAAAGCCAGAATCAGGAAGATCCCCACCTAGGGACTGCTGGCACAAGCAACAATGAGAGGGTCCAACCTCATGTCAACCCCCCTGTATTTGGACCCCACCTTCATCCAGAGATCAACATTCCTGCAAATGTGCAAGGAACTGCCACTGCAGGTAGGGTGCTGCAAGAAGACCCCCAGGAAGATCAGTTCACAGTGATGGGAGCTGGGGAAGAGGCCTATGACAGAAGGCTGGATGAAATAGCTGAAAAGTTAAGATCCTTGGAGTCCCAAAACTCTTTGGGTTTTGATGTTATGGACATGGGCTTAG
Organism: Lathyrus aphaca; assembly: GCA_963966055.1. Classification (NCBI taxonomy): domain Eukaryota; kingdom Viridiplantae; phylum Streptophyta; class Magnoliopsida; order Fabales; family Fabaceae; genus Lathyrus; species Lathyrus aphaca. The sequence continues at coordinate 173,914,342 of OZ014523.1, forward strand.
TGGACGGGGTCAGGATTCCCCATAAGTTTAAGCCTCCTTGTTTTGAAAAGTACAACGGGTCTTCCTGCCCACGGACCCACTTACAATCCTTTCTGGGGAGGTTGAAGGCGTATACCATGGACGAGAAGCTATGGATGTTTTATTTTGAGGATAGTTTAACCGGAGCATCAAGGTAATGGTACTCCCATCTGACTAGGGCAACCATCAGGTGTTGGAAGGATTTGGCAGAAGCCTTCATTAGACAATATCAGTACAATTTGGATATGGCACCCAACAGGACCCTCCTGATGGGGATGTCACAATCATCCAGAGAAAGTTTCTGAGAGTACGCCCAGAGATGGAGACAGCTGGCTGCTGCTGTTCAGCCACCTATGTTAGAGAGGGAGATGGCAGATATGTTTATGAACACCCTCCAGGGAACATACATTGACAGGCTAGCCGCCTTTTCATCTACCAGCTTTGCAGATGTTATTATAGCTGGGGAGAGAATTGAGAGCCTGTTAAAGATGGGCAAAATTTCTGACAACGGTGCCAGCTCGTCCAGCAATACAAGGAAGCCTTTTGTGGGCCCAAGAAGAACTGGAGAGACCAATGCTATCCATGCCAGTAGGGGCAGGCCCCAATATGTTCATAGGTCCGTAGCAGCAGTCACCATTCCAGCTCCAGCTCATCCACAACCAGCTTATCTACCACCGCAACAAAATTATCAGCAACAGAATCAGTATCCTCCTCAGAGAAACTACAACAACGCCAACAACAACAATCAGAAAAGGCCATATCAACAGAGACCATCTCAGGCCAATAGGGTGATCGATCCGATCCCTATGCCCTATGCCACATTACTGCCACAACTCCTGAAACTCAACCTGGTTGAGCTACGGACGTTGGCACCTCTAGATCCTACTAGTCTACCCAGAAATTACGACTCCAACTCCAAATGTGCTTTTCATTCAAATGCACCTGGCCACAGTACAGAGAAGTGCAGAGCTTTGCACATGAAGGTACAAGACCTGGTAGACTCTAAGGCTCTAAACTTTGCACCACCACCGAACGTTAACAAAAACCCTATGCCACACCACGGAGGTCCCAGAATCAATGCTATTGAAGAAGACAAGCCGTCTTATTTAATAACCAGTGTGGGTCAGATCCGGACACCGTTGGTAGAGATTAAAGCTCAACTCCTCGAATGTCAAATGTTCCCAGGATGTGAGTTAGGGTGTGCTTATTGCAACATTTCAGTGAATGGTTGTGATAACTTGAGAGATGGCATAGATGGTCTCATCCAGAGTGGCCTGCTTCAAATTACAACATCAATTCCAACAAATCCAGCAATCTCATTAGCAACAGTTCCAGAGTCTTCTACAACTGCAACAACCATTGTTCCAGACAACTCCTCGGTTTCATCAACAAATGCTTCATCTGTTACATCAACGGACCAAATATCAGCAAACATCCCTTCTACAACTTCAGCACCACTTCATTTTGAATCTCCTACAACAACAACACCCATCCTTCCAACAACGTCTCCTACAACTTCAATAGCAAATGTTTCAACGGTTACAATTTATTATGATTCTGAAAATGATTCTGCTTACAACTCACAAAATGCCACTCCCATCAGAGCACCAGTCACAATATATTATGATCCACAGACCATCATGGTCCCTTCTGCAGCAGCAATCGGTCCAATCACTATCACAGTACCCGGGCCGGTACCTTATGAAAGCAGTAATGCCATCCCTTGGCATTACGACTCTGATCTATACTGCGAAGGACAGAGAATCACTCTTGAATCATCAACACCTGCACCACAAATAGACAATGTGGGAGGAGGCGGAGGCTTCACTCGAAGCGGACGTCTCTTTGCTCCACAAATTCAAAGACCCACTGCCGAAGCAGAAGCTGCTGCCAAGGCAAAAGGGAAGAGCCTGGTGCAGGAAGATCAAGCTGTTAAGGAAGCTTTGAAAACACCCTTTGATCAAGAAGTTGATGAGTTCATGAGAATCATCAAGAGGAGTGATTACAAGATAGTGGTCCAGCTTCACCAGACGCCTTCCAAGATCTCTATTCTATCATTGCTTATGTGCTCCGATGCTCATCGGAACGCACTACTAAAAGTCTTGCACGCAGCTTACGTGCCAGAAGAGATCACCGTCAATCAGTTGGAAGCTGTGGTTGGAAATGTTACTGCTAACAATGGGCTAGGATTTACCAACACTGATTTGACTACGGAAGGCCGCAATCATAACAAGGCTTTGCACATTACCATGGAATGTAAAGGTGCAGTTCTTTCCCATGTGCTGGTAGATACAGGATCATCCCTCAATGTCTTACCTAAAAAAGCCCTTGTAAAGCTGGAATATGAAGGATTGGCATTACGCCCCAGTAACCTGGTAGTGAGAGCCTTTGACGGTTCTAAGAGATCGGTTCTGGGAGAAATTGAGTTGCCTATAACGATTGGCCCACAAACTTTCAAAACGACCTTCTACGTGATGGATATACAGCCTGCCTACAGCTGTTTATTGGGTAGGCCATGGATTCACGCCGCTGGCGCCGTGACCTCAACCCTTCACCAGAAGTTAAAATTCGAGTGGGAGGGACAAGTCGTTACTATCTGTGGAGAGAAGGATATTTTTGTCAGCCATCTGGCTACCTACAAGTATATTGAGATGGATGGGGAGATCCATGAAACAATGAGTCAAAGGTTTGAGGCCTTGAACGTAAATGAAGCATCCGCTGTACCTGGAATCTCCATGGCATCTTATCAACAAGCCCGGAAGGTTGTTGAGGAAGGAACTGCCCAAGGCTGGGGCAAGGTTTTGTCTGTGGAGGAAAAGAAGGACAAATTTGGGTTGGGTTACAGACCAACTCAACAAAATCAAGCAGAGGCTGCTGAGAAGCCCGGTTTTGTCAGTGGGGGGATGCTCACCCCTGATGCTATCAACAATTTGGAAGACGAGGATGAAGGCGACCGCAACCTGGAAAGTTGGATCCGTCCAAAGATCCCGGGGAGCAGTATCTCAAACTGGTCTTCCCAGGAAATTATAAGAGTTACTCATGCAGAGTAATTATTATTTCCTGTATTTCTATAGCATGCATCAAGTCTTGCATCTTGCCCAAGATGACAAGACTCATTTTGTAATCGGGCCATCTGTACTTTTTGTGCAAAAAGATTAATCAATATCAGACATCTTTTTGCAAATGAGTCTTTTTTCTTTTCCGCTCACTGTTTTTCCATTTTTCTTTTTGTACAAAAAATAAATGGCGATGTTTTCAAAATGATAACTTTATTTCACTTTTCTAAAACAAGATTAAAATCAAATCACTAAAATGAACAAACTGAACCCTTGCAGAGAGTGCCTTCCAGACAGCACCGACAACAGCACGGCTATGACTTCGTATGACTTTGACATTCCAATCAATCAAGCTGATGAAGGGGTTGAAGAAGAATATGAGCTTCCGAAAGAACTAGCCAGGTTGTTGAGGCAAGAGGAGAAGGTTATCACTCCTCATCGGGAGGAGGTTGAAACAATTAATCTTGGTACAGATGAAGACGTGAAAGAAGTTAAAATCGGGGCCTGCTTGCAAGACTCGGTGAAGAGACAACTGATTGATCTGCTTCAAGAATATGTGGACGTGTTTGCTTGGTCTTATCAAGATATGCCAGGGTTGGACACCGATATTGTTATGCACAAGCTGCCTTTAAGAGAAGATTGCCCGCCAGTTAAACAGAAACTTCGTCGTACTCGCCCAGACATGGCAGTGAAAATCAAAGAAGAGGTACAAAAGCAGTGGGACGCCGGGTTCCTCGCTGTAACTAGCTATCCGCCGTGGGTTGCTAATATAGTACCTGTGCCTAAGAAAGACGGTAAAGTAAGGATGTGTGTTGACTACCGGGACCTGAACAGAGCTAGCCTAAAAGATGATTTCCCATTACCTCACATTGATGTATTCGTGGATAACACGGCTCAGTTCTCGGTATTCTCCTTCATGGACGGATTTTCAGGATACAATCAGATTAAAATGTCACCTAAAGACATGGAGAAGACAACCTTCATCACACCCTGGGGTACGTTCTGCTACAAGGTAATGCCATTCGGACTGAAGAATGCTGGTGCAACATATCAACGGGCTATGGTGACATTATTCCACGATATGATCCATAAAGAAATTGAATGTTACGTGGATGACATGATCGCCAAGTCCCTTACTGAAGAAGATCACCTGGTAAATCTGCTAAAGCTGTTCAAGCGTCCTAGGAAGTACCAACTGAAGCTGAACCCCAACAAATGCACATTCGGGGTGCGATCTGGTAAGCTGCTGGGATTTATTGTAAGCGAGAAAGGGATTGAAGTTGACCCAGATAAAGTCAAAGCTATTCAAGAGATGCCTGCACCGAAGACGGAAAAGGAAGTTCGAGGGTTCTTAGGTCGATTGAACTACATCTCAAGGTTCATATCTCACCTTACAGCGACCTGTGAACCTTTGTTCAAATTGTTAAGAAAAGAACAAACGGTCAGGTGGAATGAAGATTGCCAGAAGGCTTTTGACAAGATCAAAGAGTACTTGCAAGAACCTCCAATCCTTATGCCTCCAGTTGAAGGAAGACCTCTAATAATGTACTTGACAGTATTAGAAGAGTCAATGGGGTGTGTGTTGGTCCAGCATGACGAGTCTGGTCGAAAAGAGTATGCAATATACTACCTAAGCAAAAAGTTTACCGACTGTGAACAACGTTATTCACTGCTCGAAAAAACTTGCTGTGCTTTAGCGTGGGCTGCTCGCCGACTAAGACAGTATATGTTGACCCACACCACTTTGTTGATCTCAAAGATGGACCCAGTCAAGTATATTTTTGAGAAGCCAGCGCTTACCGGACGGGTTGCAAGATGGAAAATGATCCTCACAGAATATGACATCCAGTACACATCTCAGAAAGCCATCAAGGGCAGTGTATTGTCTGAATATCTTGCTGAGCAACTGATTGACGATTACCAGCCTATGAGATTTGACTTCCCTGATGAAGACATCATGTTCATAAAAGCAAAAGATCATGAAGAACCTGTTCACACTGAAGGGCCTGACCCAGAAGAAGAATGGACTATGATGTTTGATGGGGCGGTTAATATGAATGGTCGTGGTGTTGGTGCAGTACTCATTACACCCAAGGGAGTTCACATGCCTTTCTCGGCAAAACTCACTTTCAACTGCACTAACAACGAAGCTGAATACGAAGCTTGCATTATGGGTCTTGAGGAAGCCATTGACCTCAGGATCAAGACATTGACTGTATTCGGGGATTCAGCTCTGGTAGTTAATCAAACCAATGGCAAGTGGTACACTCACCAGGATCATCTGATACCTTACAGGGATTATACAAGGAGGTTATTGACTTTCTTTACAACAGTCAAGCTTGAGTATATCCCTCGGGATGAGAATCAGTTTGCAGATGCTCTGGCTACCATTTCGTCCATGATCAAAGTTCAGGCTGCCAACTTTGTACCTCAGATTTCAGTGTCCAGACTCGACAGACCAGCATATGTGTTCGCGGCAGATGTTGTCAAAGATGATAAGCCTTGGTTCCATGATATTAAGTGCTTCTTGGAGGATCAAACATACCCACCTGGGGCATCTTCCAATGATAAGAAGACTTTGAGAAGGCTTGCTGGTAGTTTCTTTCTGAACACTGATGGTTCCCTGTACAAGAGAAACTTTGACATGGTACTCCTCAGATGTGTTGACAAGACTGAAGCAGATTTGTTAATGCACGAAGTGCACGAAGGATCTTTTGGTACCCATGCCGGAGGACATGCCATGGCCAAGAAGTTACTAAGATCAGGGTATTATTGGATCACAATGGATGCCGACTGTTGTGCCTACGCCAGAAAGTGCCATAAATGCCAGATCTATGCGGATAAGGTGCATGTGCCTCCCAATCCTTTGAATATAATGTCTTCACCTTGGCCCTTTGCCATGTGGGGCATTGACATGATTGGCAAGATTGAACTGACTGCTTCAAATGGCCACAGATTCATCCTGGTCGCTATTGACTATTTCACCAAGTGGGTTGAAGCAGCGTCCTATGCAAATGTTACAAGACAAGTGGTAGCCAGATTTCTGAAAAGAGATATCATCTGTCGGTATGGAGTGCCCGAGCGAATCATTACTAATATTGGTTCCAACTTAAACAACAAAATGATGGCAGAACTATGCCGGGACTTCAAGATCTAACACCACAATTCTTCTCCTTACAGGCCAAAGATGAACGGCGCTGTTGAGGCGGCTAACAAGAATATCAAGAAGATTGTGCAGAAGATGGTAGTTACGTACAAAGACTGGCATGAAATGCTACCATTTGCCTTACATGGATACCGCACGTCAATCAGAACGTCCACTGGGGCAACGCCGTATCAACTTGTGTATGGTATGGAAGCAGTCATACCTGTTGAAGTTGAATTACCCTCTCTACGGGTATTGATGGACGTTAAACTGAGTGAAGCAGAATGGGTCCGGTCCTGATACGAGCAACTGAATCTGATTGAAGAGAAAAGATTGACTGCAATCTGTCATGGGCAGCTATATCAGAAAAGAATGAAGAGAGCCTTCGATCAGAAAGTTAGGCACCGAGAGTACCAAGTAGGAGATCTTGTGCTGAAAAGAATCCTCCCTCCTCATACAGACCACAGGGGAAAATGGACTCCGAATTATGAAGGACCATTCGTGGTAAAGAAAGTCTTCTCTGGTGGAGCACTCATGCTCAGCACTATGGATGGCGAAGACTTCCCGTCCCCTGTAAATTCAGATGCAGTTAAAAAATACTTCGCATAAAAAAAGACCCGCTGGACATAAAAACAGAATGTAAGTCCAGGCAAAAATAGGGCATCCCGGCGATTCAAAAACAGAATAAAAGACTCGGGCAAAAATAAGGGAAATAAACAAAAATATGTACACCCGCTGAGTTGAAAAGCCGCATCGGACAGCTCAGGCAAAAATGGGTATCCCGATGGATTGAAAACCCGAAAGGGCGGTCCATGCAAAATAAGGGAATAAGCGAACAACTGCATTCTGAATTAGTCTGTATCACTCACAACTCGGTAAGCTTCAAAAAGATCAAGCTTCAACCAGAATCAGCCTTCTTCAGAAAGCAAGACGAGAAGAACGTCAAAAGTCATACGAGTCATAGCAAAAGAGGAAGCTCCTTGAAAGCGTCGTCGACATTGCCAGCATTTTGTTTCTCAATTTGTAACAATCTCCTCATTTCAGGAGATATGTTTCTCTGACTGTATCTTGCCAATTCAGGGCACATGAATTAATAAAATCGTATTTTTTAGTCATGTTTCGTTTTGTAAATTTTTATTTTCATTTGCAAAATGTCTGATGTCTCTAAAATTCTGATTGCATGAATACAGATGTTTATCTTCAAAAATAAAAACACGTGCTTACAGGGAATATACTTACTCTCGGGGGTGTCTAAACTCCTATCACTGGAATCCGGTAAGGGTTACCTCGGGATTACTTGTGCGTTTCTCTATCTTTGCAGGATTGCAGGTATCCAAAACGCAACTCGGGGCATGAAAGTTTCATCCCAGCAAGCTGACAAATCAACATTCAGTCTTAGCACCCGAGGTGTTTTCTCCCCAACTGAGTTACCACTTTTTACTTCTCCCAACCGAGTTGCCAATCATTCTCCCTCAGCCAAATACAAAAGCCAGGGAATCATCCTCCCCACAGAGCTTCAGCCTTTATCCGGAAGAGCAACGCATGAAGGAATCACAACAGAGTGACGAAAGCTTCTACAAACCCCAGCTGGGTCTCTCATTTACAAGGATGTGTCTATCAGTGACCCATATCCCCAAGCCAATACATATCAGATCTATCAATGATCCCATCCCCAGCTGGGATGTCCACTTCAAACAGATCGACCAGAGATCTTCACAGCAACGGGATCCGAATCCCGGATTGGTCTTTGCATAATCATAGCATTCGCATCATATTCACCCACAAAGCGTAGCATTCCGTTAATACGGAGCATTATGGCAAAAAATCAAACATATAGCATAATCATGAGCCATGTTTTGAATCGAACACTTGTGAATACTGACAATTCGTCATCCATATACATAAAACTTCCCCCAGATTCCCCAGCAAAAGCAATTGCCTCACATTCACAAACACCAGCATATACTTATTTTTGACACCCGTCCGTGTCATCATTCCCCAGTAAAGTCACCCGAACACTCTTTACAAACAAGACCACCCGTATTACAGATACTTCCTGACACCCGTCCGTGTCATACCCCCAGCAGAAAATCAAGGCATCCTCTTTGCACTCACAAAACTTGTATATATATACATTTCCTTGCCATCCGTCCATGTCACTTTCCCCAGCACAGTAACATAAGCACTTTGTATATCAGACACTTGTTTATACTATACTTTTCTCCTTTTGACACTCGTCTGTGTCACTCTCCCCAGCAGGTTGAATGCTTAAACATACACTACTCATACTTATCTTACTTATACAGATACTCGTCCGTATCTTGTATACACCACTTAAATCCCCGCAGACTCGGCACTAGTCCATGTTCTTTGTTAGCCAGTTGGTACTCGTCTGTACCATCATCTCAGGACATGCGCCAGGCGTTTGTTTCTACTTGATACTCGTCCGTATCATAGTCTTAAGGATGCTCGTCCGCATCTTTAATCCATACACTGTGTCAAACACTTACGTCTCCTTGAATATAGACACTCGTCTGTGTCTACTATTCCCCAGAAGAATCCCCTCAGATTCAACACTCGTCTGTGTTCTCTGTTAACCAGTTGATACTCGTCCGTATCATCATCTCTGAACACGTGTCAGTATTTGTTTCTACCCGATACTCGTCCGTATCGTAGTCTTAAGGATGCTCGTCCGCACCTTTAGTCTATACACAGATATCTAAACACTTATACCTTTTTGTTTCTTGGATGTAAACACTCGTCCGTGTTTACTATTCCCCAGTAGATCGCCAACAGAGCAAATTTTCTTTCCTATCTGACATTCGTCCTATGTCACGATAAACTTTGAGAGCAGCCGTACCCTGCTAGGTGGTCGTCCTCCACCTCTTGATGGTCGTCCTCCATCATGCTCGTCCGATGGCCGTCCCCATCGTTGATTTTCTATCCGACATTCGTCCTATGTCGTGATATTTAGCAGCCGTTCCCTGCTAGGTGGTCGTCCTCCACCTCTTGATGATCGTCCTTCATCATTTTATCCAATGGCCGTCCCCATTGTTGATTTCGGGTTACCTGACATTCGTCCTTTGTCATGATAAACCCCGAGAGCAGCCGTCCCCTGCTAGGTGGTCGTCCTCCACCTCTTGATGGTCGTCCTCCATCATGCTCGTCCGATGGTCGTCCCCATCGTTGACCTTTTATCCGGCATTCGTCCTATGTCGCGATGCTTTCGGCAGTCGTACCCTGCCAGGTGGTCGTCCTCCACCTTAGATGACCGTCCCTCATCTTACCCCAACAGAGCAGCCGTCCCCTGCTAGGTGATCGTCCTTCACCTTTGATGACCGTACCTCATCATCTGTTTATTTCATTTATTCTTTAACCCGATGGTCGTCCCTGTCGTGGTCCCTTTTCTTTTTAGCCCGATGGCCGTCCCCATCGTCGGTTACTTTACTTTATGAACTTGATGGTCGTCCCCGTCATGTTTCATTAATCCCCAGAAGATCTTACAGCTTTACTTGATGGCCGTCCCCATCATAATACCTCTTATCCCCAGCATATCGGTCGTCCCCGTCATCGCTTTATTTCCCGCACCTTTCCAGCATGTCGGCCGTCCCCGTCATTGCTCTTTACCCAGCAGTCGTCCTCTGCTCGACGGTCGTCCTCCGTCGCCCACACTTTACAATATACTTTATTTTCTTTTACAATCTATATCCCTTTTCTTCTTCATTCTGTGAGTGCAAATTTTGGACTGTCTTGGGTATTCAACCACAAGTTATCTTGTTTGCCTGATAAGCTGTTGCTTACATCCTACACAGCTAACTCATGCTTGAATAGGGGCAGCTGTAAACACCCCAAATTTGCCCTCACCCATTCACACCATGGCTTGTGATCATTTCATATGCATAAACTCAATCATAGCATCTCACATTACATTTTTGATTCACTGCATTGCTTCTAAGTCATCTGCATCTAGGGTTTGTGATCTGAGTAATCCAAGAGCATCTTGAGCCACTCCAAAGGTCATCAATCACTTCAAAGGGGTCCATGTATGTTCTAAAATCATATCATATCCTCTCAAAGTCAAGAATGCCAAAGAATCACAAGAACTGGGATGGGTATGGAAGCAGAGCCAGGCTTGACTGCACAGATGACCTAAAATTAGGGTTTTGGTTTCAGAGTCCATAACCCCAAATTTTTTGGTCATTCTTGTTTCTATTGGTCTCTATATGGTATAGGGAGTATGCATATCAATTTTCATGAAGAAATTCCATGGGGAAGTCATCTGATCAAGAGTTGACTTTTCAAGCAAGTCAGTGTAAAATCAGGGCATCTGAGGCCCCCAATGACCCAACCAAGGGATGTTCTTCATCATTTTGATTGTATATGATCTTTATTTGATCATGGAAGATGTGTAAGTTCACAAAATTCAAGAATTTCAAGTCTTTTGCAAAGTTGACTTTTTGGGCAAGTTTGACTTTTAATGGATTTGTCATTTTAGGCAACTTTTCAACCCTTACTTTTTGATTCAAAAAAGTTTCAAATGGAAAAACTTTGGTCATGAAAGTTGTAGAATAGATCTTTCCCTTTTCAAAAAGTACAAGAACATGACCTAATTCATTTTTGATCAAAAGTTATGGCTTATCAAAGTTGGCAAAAATCACTAAATTTCAAGTTATGCACCAAATGGAAAACTTGCAAATTCTTGTACCAAGGCAATTTGTGACTTCAAATTGGTGTCTAACCTTTACACAAACATCACACATGACCTAAAATCAGAATTGGCCCGAGGGATTTTTCATTTTTGTGCTTTGATTTTCAAAGATCCTTAAGTCATTTTTCATAAAGGTGCAAAGAGGGATTCTTGGCAAAATCATTCTCCCATGAATTGTGTGATCACTAATTGGTTTCTATGCATTGCCATGATCAAATGAAACATCATGCACCAAAATTCAGCAAGAAGTGTCTCATGTACATAAGCAAAAATCATAAGAAAACACAAGTGGGCAAGTTGCAAAACCTATCATAGCTCATGATCCACATGCTGCAGACATTCACAAGCAATCTAAGGGTCATCCTTGACTTAAGCAGAAGCAAGACAAGCCCTTAGACAGCTTCTGCCATAGCCCATGCTGCAAGTACAAACCACCTTGACTTTTTGGCCAAAACCCCCATACTCTTGGAACAGTAAGCAGCCACCTCTACTGACCTGCTCCACAGGCTACTCATACATCTTGGGAGTGTTATAGCAATGCATTGGCCCTTGAAGCAAGAGAGAACACAGCCTTCACAAAAACTGTCAAAAACTTTCCTCTCTTTGAATCTCCTTCCACAGTCATCAAACACTCATTCTATCTTCACCAATCAACCAGAAAACATTCATAGAACCAATACCACCCCTCACAATGATCTGAAACAGCCTACATAAGAACCCCATTTTCTGATACACCAGAACTGGACCTCTCAAAATAGCCTGTTTAAACTCCATCCAAGCTTGCCATTAGCACAAGGGGGATCATTGGAGTGAGTTTGCACCAAAGAACAGCCCAGAAAGCCCAGAACCAGAAGCTTCACCCTCAGGTATGGCTCAAGAACTTTTTTCTCAGAACTTGTTTTTCTTGTCATAAAATGAAAGTGTATGTTGTGCTGATCATAATGATATATTTGGAATTAAAAATGAGTGAAAAATGAGGATTTATTGATGCTCTGAAATTTCTCCCGTGAAAATTGTTTTCTTCGATTTGCCTGATTCATGGAGTTGAAATGTTGTTTAAGGGTTGATTTGTGTTCTAGGATGTTAGAGGATCATTTCCCTGTGTTTAATTTGAAAGGGGTGGCTTGTGGTGAAACCTAGGGTTTTGGTTCGCCGGAGAAGACGACCGGAAGTCTTCTCCGGCCACCTGAGAACCATTAACCCTAATCCTTGTAATTAATTGGTGTTTGAATCTGGGACGTTAGATGAGTTGACCAAGGGAGACTGGCGCGCATTTGAGTGGCCAAGATGCATCCTTAGAAACCCTAATCACAATTAGTTTAATTAAATCCAATTAATTAATTCATAAGTTTAATTAACCAGATTTGAATTGTGACCATTGGATCACGCGCCAAGTCAACAGCTTCTTTTCCAGATTCAATCCAGGCCTCTCATTCAGCATACTTCCATTTATTTCATTTTTATTTTCTTTTTTTATTCATTTAATTTGTCCATTTAATTTAAAATAGCAAAATCATTTTAAAAATTCTGAAATTTTTTGTACAAACTTTTATTTAATTTCAGAAACCAAAAATATTTTTATTCTTATTTTTTGCATTGAAAAATATTTTTAAATCATTTAAAAGTTTATTTTTAATTAATTAATGAGAATTAATTAATTAAAAATACTTTTAGGTATTTAAAAATCACCAAAAAATTCATGAAACATTTAAAACCATTTAGAAACATTGTCCAACCCTCAAACCAAATTTCTTTTTTGATCTTGATGTATTTTGAGAATTTTCCATGGAATTAATTCATTTTCAAAGCATTATTTTGATCCAAACTTCCAAAAATCATTTCTGCCTAACCATTGAGAGTTGGACCTTGATTCTTTTTGCATTGCATTGTGTTTAGCATGTAGTTTGTGAGATTAAATTGGCATGATTTGATCTTTCATTTTCCATTTGTTTGACATTTTTTCTTGTTAAGGAACCCTAAAACCCTAGAAATTTTAGGAAATTCACAACTTTTATTAGGTTAAGAGTTGGAACCTCTCCTTTGGGCAGTGGGTTAGTATAGGTTTAGGGATCCTTTGAGTGCATTTTCAATTTTTTATCTTGATGTTTGCTTCTGATTTTGGTTTTTGTTTGATGCTTTGATCATAAACCCTAATTTGAGCTTCCATATGCATCCATCTTGCATTTGCATTCATACCTTGACTTGCCATAGCATTTTATGCATCCATTTGATTCATTTGACATCTTAAGACATATTGAAAGCATGTTTGATCATTGCATCATGTATTTGCCATGTTGTATGTCATGTGCATTTCATAAATTTTCATGTATGTTCATGCTCCTTAACTTGCTCCACTTGCATCCATGAGCTTGTATGATCATCCCCATGTGTTGTTTCATGCTTGTAGCATCTCATAGAATCATTATCATCTCATATGTGCTTCTGGTTTTGATTTACATCATGCCATTCCATTTCATCTTGCATTGCATTGCATTCCTTTCACTAACTTTTCAGGTGGTAAGTATCTTTGAGAAGTGGATTTGCCTTCACTTCTCACATTTTATTTTCATCTCCTTCATGCATCCTTGCTGCATTTTGATATGTGTTTGAGTTTGAGCTTGCCCATTCTTCTTCTTCTTACTCTCTTTCCTCAAGTGACTTGTTTTCTTAAATGAAGCAAGTTACTTTGCTTCTCCTGATCCTTTCATCTGCTTCCTGGTGGTTCCATTGAAGATCTTTCTTGTTAAACCTCACAAACCTTAGGAACAACCAAGCATGACAATGATTAGGGTTTTGATTAGTCTCCCCACTTAGTTTTGCCTTTGTGTCTCATTGAGTCTTCTCTTCTCATCTCATAATCAGGGACTAAACCCTAAAGGCTTTAAGGCTTTGTGATTAAGCTTATGCCTGCATCCTTCTATTAGGATGGAGTGTATAACTTTAATCCTAAGTGTTAAACCCTTAATGTGTTTAAATCCTTTAATTAACTCACTTAATAATCATCAGGACATCATACTTATAACTTGGGCCTTGCATTAGGGTTCTAATTCTTCCTTAATTGGTTAAGAAGGACTAACCCTAGTGTTAATGGACAAGTCCCCCTCAAGTTGTCTTACAAACCCTAAAATTCACTTCATCATCATATCATTAAATAAAATCCACTTAATAAAGGCTTTGTTTTGTCATGAGTTTAATCCCTAATCATGGATTAAGTTGAGGAGCTTTCCTCAGCTTAAACATTCTCATCTATTATCCTTCTATTAGGATGGTGTAATGAGTTTGTTTAATCCCTAATTATGGCTTAATCCCATTACTTAACACTAAACAAAAACCCCAAAAACATCTAACTAATCACAAGTAGGTTAATGATCTTAATCCTACATCAAAGGTGATTAAGTGTGAGAAGCTGACTTCACACTTAAGGTATTCTCATTACCCCTAATCAGAGGGAAGATGTGATGAGTTTACTAAATCCATTGGTTTAGGCTTAAGCTCATTAACTTATGACAAACTTTCAAAAGCAATAAAAGACTGAAAACTCAAAAACAAACAATAATCGTCTCCTCCGGGATTCTTTTCTCATCACTCTCACTCATAAACAAGAACTTGCTTCTTCCGTCTAATGCAAGACGGTTTGCACCTGAGCCAGACAGGTCATACACTTGAGCATAGGCAAGTAAGCAGTTCACAAGTCAATTCACCTTTCAGTCTCTTTGGGTCGAACTACGGTGTTCTGACTTCCTCATTGCACGAGAGGATACGTAGGCATAACTTAACAGTTATCGAACAAAAGTCTCTGTATATCCCCCCTCTTTCCAGCTTTATTCTTTTAGCCTCATGATCTTGAGCACCTTATTCCTTTTATTACACTGACACTGTATATATTACACTTTACACTTCTTTTACATGACACCTGTACACCTTTTCCAGCTCTTTTTATACACAGATTGCACTGACACTACCCCTTTAAAACACAAGTCTTTTAAGCGTGGAATCCGTCGAGTACGACGGACAATCTGGGTGCTAATACCTTCCCAGGTTGTAATCAACCCCCTTTCTCAGTCTCTCTGGTTCGCAGCCGTCTTATCCATCTCTTTCTAGGTCTATGCAGCATTACCTTTCCTCCGGGATAAAAATGCCTAGCTGGTGACTCTTTTCATTCCCTGTGAGTTCACTCCTGTGTGTTCTCACACCCTCTTTTCGCCGACCGTTCGCGTCTGTACCATATTTGATCCAGTCTCATCTTTTGGGAGCGACACTGGGGATGAAGTCAATGATAGAAGGTTTGATGAAATTGCTGAGAAGTTGAGATCTTTGGAGTCTCAAAACTCATTGGGCTTAGATGTAATGGATATGGGGTTAGTGGATGGGGTAAGAATTCCCCACAAGTTTAAACCCCCGTGCTTCGAGAAATACAATGGAACCTCCTGTCCATGAACTCACCTGCAGTCTTTTCTGGGAAGACTTAAAGCATATACCATGGATGAAAAGTTGTGGATGTTTTATTTTGAAGACAGTTTGACTAGAGCTTCAAGAGAGTGGTATTCACACTTGACCAGAGCTACTATCAGATGCTGGAAAGACCTAGCTGAAGCTTTCATCAGGCAGTATCAATACAATCTGGACATGGCTCCCAACAGGACCCTCCTAATGGGAATGTCTTAATCCTCCAGAGAAATCTTCAGGGAATATGCCCAAAGGTGGAGACAGCTTGCCGCTGTTGTCCAGCCACCCATGTCGGAAAGAGAAATGGCCGACATGTTCATGAATACTTTGCAAGGAACATATATTGATAGGCTGGCTGCCTTTTCTTCAACCAGTTTTGCTGATGTCGTTATAGCAGGTGAAAGAATTGAGAGTCTATTAAAAATGGGCAAGATTTTTTATAATGGTGCAAGTTCGTCCAGTAATCCCAGGAAGCCTTTTGTGGGACCTCGAAGGACCGGTGAGACAAATGTCATTCATGCTAGCAGGGGCAGACCTCAGTATATCCACAGATCAGTAGTAGCTGTCACTATTCCAGCTCCAATCCCTCAGCAATCAGCATATCAACCACCACAACAACCACATTATCAACAACAAGTTCAGTGTCCGCAACAGAGAACCTACAACAACAACAATAGCAATCAACGACCCTTTTAACAAAGACCGTCACAGGCAAACAGGGTGATTGACCCTATCCCTATGCCTTATGCTGCCTTATTGCCACAACTCCTGAAGCTTAACTTGGTTGAGTTAAGGACATTGGCGCCACCAGATCCCTCCAATCTCCCAAGGAATTATGATGTCAACGCCAGGTGTGCTTTCCACTCCAATGCACCTGGCCACAATACGGAAAAATGCAGGGCCTTGCAAATGAAAGTCCAAGATTTGGTGGATTCTAAAGCCCTCAACTTTTCATCCCCTCCAAATGTCAACAAGAATCCTATGCCTAATCATGGCGGGCCAAGGGTTAATGCCATTGAGGAAGACAAACCATCTACTTTGATCACCAGTGTTGCCCAAATTCGAACGCCCCTGGTCGAAATTAAAGCTCAGCTTCTAGAGTGCCAGGTGTTCCCCGGGTGTGAGCTCGGTTGTGGGTATTGCAACATTGCAGTCAACGGGTGTGATAATTTGAGAAGTGGCATAGATGGTCTTATCAAGGATGGTATCCTTCAAATCTCAACAACGGCGCCTACAAATCCAGCAATTTCTTTGACAACAATTCCTGATTCTTCTACAACAGCAGCAACAATCATTCCTACCGATTCATCGATATCATCAGCAAATCAAGTGTCAACAACTCTTTCTTCTACAACATCAGCATCCATTTGTTCAGCAGAATCTTCTACAACACCAGCAAGGATTAATGAAGATGTCTCAGCAGTCACCATCTACTATGATCCATCAAATGTTCCTCCCAGCAGCAATTTCCAGCAACAAACAGTGGCACTTCCTACCAGATCACCAGTCACAATTTACTACGATCCACACACCATCACAGTACCCTCCTCTGCAGCAGTCAGTCCAGTTACTATCACGGTGCCTGGACCAGTTCCATATGAAAGCAGTAATGACATACCTTGGCATTATGGCTCTGATCTTTACTGCAACGGGGAGAAAATTACTCTGGATTCATCAGCCTCTTCTCCACAAATTGATAATGTTGGGGGAGGCGGAGGCTTCACCAGAAGCGGACGCCTTTTTGCCTCACAAACTCAAAGACCTAATGTTGAAGCAGAAGCTGCTTCCAAAGCAAAAGGAAAGAGTGTGGTATTTGAAGAGCCGGCTGTCAAAGAAACTCAGAAGACATCTTTTGAACAAGATGTAGACGAGTTTATGAGAATCATAAAGAGAAGTGATTACAAGGTGGTGGATCAGCTTCACCAAACTCCCTAAAAAATCTCCATACTATCCCTGTTGATGTGTTCTGAAGCTCACAGGAATGCATTATTGAAAGTCATGCACGCAGCATACGTGCCAGAGGAGATCACTGTTAATCAGCTAGAAACTGTGGTGGCAAATGTCAACACCAGTCATGGACTGGGCTTTGCCAATGCTGACTTAACAACTGAGGGACGTAACCACAACAAGGCTTTACATATCACCTTGGAATGCAAGGGTCTTGTTCTATCTCATGTGCTGGTAGACACTAGGTCCTCACTCAATGTTCTACCAAAGAAAGCCTTAGTGAAGCTGGAGTATGATGGCTTGGCGTTGCGTCCGAGTAATTTGGTGGTGAGAGCATTTGATGGCTCTAAAAGATCAGTGCTTGGGGAGATTGATCTGCCTATGATGATTGGCCCGCAGACTTTTAAAATTATCTTCTATGTGATGGACATTCAGCCGGCCTACAGCTGTTTGTTGGGTAGACCCTGGATCCATGCTGCTGGCGCTGTTACGTCTACCCTTCACAAGAAGCTGAAATTCGAGTGGGAGGGCCAGATCATCACCATCTGTGGGGAAGAAGACATCTTTGTTAGCCATCTGGCTACGTATAAGTACATAGAAATGGATGGAGAAATCCATGAAACTATGAGCCAGGGGTTTGAGGCCCTGAACATTAATGAAGCATCTGCGGTACTGGGAACTTCCATGACGTCTTATCAGCAAGCTAGGAAGGTTGTTGAAGAGGGGACTGCCCAAGGCTGGGGCAAGTGTAAACACCCCAAATTTTCCCTCACCCATTCACACCATGGCTTGTGATATTTTCATATGCATGAACTCAATCATAGCATCTCAATTTACATTTTTGATTCACTGCATAGATGCAAAGTCATCTGCATCTAGGGTTTGTGATCTGAGCAATCCAAGAGCTTCTTGAGCCACTCCAAAGGTCATCAATCACTTCAAATGGGTCCATGTGTGTTCAAGTATCATATTTAATCCTCTCAAAGTCAAGAATGTCAAAGAATCACAAGAACTGGGGATGACATGGAAGCAGAACCAGGCTTGACTGCACAGATAACCTAAAATTAGGGTTTTGGTTTCAAAGGCCATAACTCCAAATTTTTTGGTCATTCTTGTTTCTATTGGTCTCTATATGGTATAGGGAGTATGCATATCAATTTTCATGAAGAAATTCCATGGGGAAGTCATCTGATCAAGAGTTGACTTTTCAAGCAAGTCAGTGCAAAATCAGGGCATCTGAGGCCCCCAATGACCCAACCAAGGGGTGTTCTTCATCATTTTTATTGTATATGATCTTTATTTGATCATGGAAGATGTTAGAAGTTCACAAAATTGAATAATTTCAAGTCTTTTGCAAAGTTGACTTTTTGGGCAAGTTTTGACTTTTAATGAAATTGTCATTTTAGGCAACTTTTTCAACCTTTACTTTTTGATTCAAAAAAGCTTCAAATGGAAAAACTTTGGTCATGAAAGTTGTAGAATGGATCATTCCCTTTTCAAAAAGTACAAGAACATGACCTAATTCATTTTTGATCAAAAGTTATGGCTTGTCAAAGTTGGCAAAAATCACAAAATTTCAAAGTTTCCACCAAAGAGGCAAAGTTGCAAATTCACTTCTCAAGGAAAATTAAGTTGTCAAATGCATTTCTAAACTTCACAACATGATCACACAACACTTAAAAATCAGAATGGGCCAAGAAACTTCTCACTTTTGTGGCTTATGGAGCAAGGTATTTCATAAAGATCAAAGGCAAGGCAAGTTGCAAAACTCATCATAAGACACAACCCACTTGCTTGCTAGCCTGCTGAGCCACCCTAGGCATCTCCCCTCATCATGCTGCGCAGGACACACTCTTTGTCCTTGGCTAGAAAGTAGCCCATACTTCTCTTACACCAACTTTGACATTTTGGCAAAAGGACCCATACCAATCAATAAAGCACACATCACTTCATCTGACCAATGGCAATTGTTTATACAAAGAAAAAGCAAGCCAAAGCAACTACAACACAAGCCTGAAACCTCCCATAGCACAGCATTCTCATTTTCACCTTCATTTGCAAGAACCTTCGAAACTCATCATACAGGCCATAAACTCATAAAAAAAAACTTCACTAATCAACTCAACACACCTTCCTGATCACAAAGCACCCTTCACCACAGCCTGAAAGCCATTGAATCAAAAACACGATCATAACCTGCCCTTGAACAGAACTCAAGCAAACTCTCAAACCAGCCATTGCAAACTTCAAACAAACATTGCAAGCTTCTTAGGGGAATCATTGGAGTGCATTTGAGCCAAAGAAACAGCCAGAAAGCTCCTGAATCAAAAGCTTCAGTTCAGGTAGTCAACTCAAAACTTTTTTCCAGAAACATGTTTTTAAGTTCTTAATAGCTTCTATGCACTCCCCTGATCATGAATATGTGCTTACTTTTGAAAATAGTTGAGAAACCAGGATGTATGCACTGTCTGAAACTTTTGCCCTAAAAAATGTTTTGATTCGATTCGTTTGATTGATGAAAAATAAATGAGATTTGAGTGGGGGGTTTGATTTAGTTTGACATGGGGATGATTTCTGGGCTCTTAGTTTTCATTTTAGTGAAGTTTTGAGGATTTTAGAGATTTTCAGGTGAGGTTCCCACCGGAGAAGATGACCGGAAGTCTTCTCCGGCCACCTGAAAACAATTAGGGTTAATCCCTATGATTAATGCAAGTTTGAATGTTGAGCGTAGGATTAGCTGACCAGGGTTGACTGGCGCGTGTTTTGATGGCCAGGATTTGTCCTTAGAAGCCCTAATCCTCATTAACTTAATTAACCTTGATTAATTAATTCATAAATCAGTTTTAGCCAGGTTTGAATTCCAGCCTTTAGATTGCGCGCGCAGTCAACAAATCCTTCCCCAGTTTCAATCCTGGCCTCTCATTCAGCATACTCCCATTTATTTCATTTTATTTTTCATTTTATTTCATTTAACTTCTCCATTTAATTTAAAATAGTAAAACCTTTTCAAAAATTCTGAAAATTTTTGTACAAACTTTTATTTAATTTCAGAAACCAAAAACATTTTTATTTTTATTTTTTGCATTAAAAAATATTTTTAAATCATTTAAAAGTTTATTTTTAATTAATTAATGAGAATTAATTAATTAAAAATACTCTTAGGTATTTAAAAATCACCAAAAAATTCATGAAACATTTAAAATCATTTAGAAACATTGTCCAACCCTCAAACCAAATTTCTTTTTTGATGTTGATGCATTTTGACAATTTTCCATGGAATTAATTCATTATCAAGGCATTATTTTGATCCAAACTTCAAAAAATCATTTCTGCCTAACCATTGAGAGTTGGACTTTGATTCTTTTTGCATTGCATTTTGTTTAGCATGTAGTTTGTGAGATTAAATTGGCATGATTTGATCTTTCATTTTCAATTTGTTTGGCATTTTTCTTGTTAAGGTACCCTAAAAACCCTAGAAAACTTAGGAAATTCATAACCCTAATTAGGTTAAGAGTTGGAACCTCTCCTTTGGGCAGTGAGTTTGTATAGGATTAGGTTTCCTTTGAGTGCATTTTAAATTTTTTATCTTGATGTTTTCTTCTGATTTTGGTTTTTGTTTGATGCATTGATCATAAACCCTAATTTGGGCTTCCATTTGCATACATCTTGCATTTGCTTGCATAACATGACTTGCCATGACATTTTGTGCATCCATTTGATCCATTAGACATCTTAAGATATGTTGAAAGTATGTTTGATCATTGCATCAGGTATTTTCCATGTTGTATGTCATTTTCACTTCATAACTTTTCATGTATGTTCATGGTTCTAAGCTTGTTTCATTTTACATCCATAAGCTTGTATGATCATTCCCATGCTTTGTTTCATGTTTGCATCACCTCATAGCATCATTAACATCATGAATGTGCTTCTGGTTTTGGTTCACACCATGTCATTTCATCTCATTTTGCATTGCATTGCATTCCTTCACTAACTTTTCAGGTGGTAAGCAACTTTGAGAAGTGAGTTTGCCTTCACTTCTCACAATTTCCTTTCATCTCTTTTATGCACCTTTGCTGCATTTTGTCATGTGTTTGAGATTGAGTTTTCTCTTTCTTTCTCTTCTCACTTTCTTTCCTCAAGTGACTTGACTTCTTGATTGAAGCAAGTTACTTTGCTTCTCCTGATCCTTTCATCTGCTTCCTGGTGGTTCCATTGAAGATTTCTCTTGTTAACCTCACAAACCTTAGGAACAACCAAGCATGACAATGATTAGAGTTTTGATTAGTCTCCCCACTTAGTTTTACCTTTGTGTCTCTTTGAGTTTTCTCTTCTCATCTCATAATCAGGGACTAAACCCTAAAGGCTTTAAGGCTTTGTGATTAAGCTTATGCCTGCATCCTTCTATTAGGATGGAGTGTATAACTTTAATCCTAAGTGTTAAACCCTTAATGTGTTTAACTCCTTTAATCAATCCACTTAATAATCATCAAGACATCACACTTGTAACTTGGGCCTTGCATTAGGGTTCTAATTCTTCCTTAATTGGTTAAGAAGGACTAACCCTAGTGTTAATGGACAAGTCCCCCTCAAGTTGTCTTACAAACCCTAAAAATCACTTCATCATCATATCATTAATTAAAATCCACTTAATAAAGGCTTTGTTTTGTCATGAGTTTAATCCCTAATCATGGATTAAGTTGAGGAGCTTTCCTCAGCTTAAACATTCTCATCTATTATCCTTCTATTAGGATGGTGTAATGAGTCTGTTTAATCCCTGATTATGGCTTAACCTCATTACTTAACACTAAACAAAAACAACAAAAACATCTAAATAATCACAAGTAGGTTAATGATCTTAATCCTACATCAAAAGGTGATTAAGTGTGAGATGCTGACATCACACTTAAGGTATTCTCATTACCCCTAATCAGAGGGAGGATGTGATGAGTTTACTAATCCATTGGTTTAGGCTTAAGCTCATTAACTTATGACAAACTTTCAAAAGCAATAAAAGACTGAAAACACAAAAACAAACAATAATCGTCTCCTCCGGGATTCTTTTCTCATCATCTTCACTCATAAACGAGAACTAGCTTCTTCCGTCTAATGCAAGACAGTTTGCACCTGAGCCAGACAGGTCATACACTTGAGCATTGACAGTGAGCAGTTCACAAGTCAATTCACCTTTCAGTCTCTTTGGGTCGAACTACGGTGTTCTGACTTCCTCATTGCACGAGAGGATACGTAGGCATAACTTAACAGTTATCGAACAAAAGTCTCTGTATATCCCCCCCTTCTTGCATTATTCTTTAAGCCTCATAGTCTTGAGCAATTCATTCTCATTCTTACACTGACACATCATTTATACATTTTACACTTCTTTTACACTGACACCTGTACATCCTTTTCCAGCTCTTTTATACACAAATTGCACTGACACTACCCCTTTAAAACACAAATCTTTTAAGCGTGGATCCCGTTGAGTACGACGGACAATCTGGGTGCTAATACCTTCCCAGGTTGTAACCAACCCCCTTTCTCAGTCTTTCTGGTTCGCGACCGTCTTGTCCATATCTTTCTAGGTCTATGCAGCATTACCTTTCCTCCGGGATAAAAATGCCTAGCTGGCGACTCTTTTCATTCCCTGTGAGTTCACTCCTGTGTGTTCTCACACCCTCCTTTCGCCGACCGTTCACGTCTGTACCATATTTGAGCCCGGTCTCATCTTTTGGGAGCGACAGCTTGGCGACTCTGCTGGGGAATCTTACACTGTAACCAGGGCTTCTGGTTCTTTTTGTGGGTTCCTCCTAGCGCTTGATTGATTTGTGTTTACTGGGGTGTTATGTGTTATTTGTGTTTGTATATTCGTATTTATTTTTGCTTTATGTACAGTTTGTTTACTGCTTTCCTTATAGCTTTACATATATCATACTGTCATACTGTGCTGGCTGGATCTGTTTTGTTGCTTTGGTGGGTGGGTGTTCTATTGAGAGTTGAGGTCCTATACCTGGGACCTGAGTGACACCTAGGCTAGAGTGGTTCATGTTCTTTCCCATTCCATTTCGGTCTGGTGCGGGAATATGAAACACGGTTCAGATATGGGTTACTTCTTGAGAACTTTGTGCTACAGATTTCCTGTAGTGCTAGGGCTATCTGGGAAGCCTGCTAAGTCTGGATGACCTTTAGTATTGACCTTCAGAAACTGAGGTGAATTAGAGGAGGATCTTTTATGGTTATTGTAAACACTGTACCTCCGGGTTAGAAGTGTTTACACTTCTCATAACTGACCCGAGTCTGAGGATCCTTGTTTTAGAGCACCACCTGTGAGGGGGTTGGGCTGTTTACAAGTTTGCAGGTACCCTTGACCTCAGCATACCCTGTTACTTTGTTTTGATTAAGAGTACTCCATGTTGGAACAGTTCTTGTGATTTTAACCCTGGACATGTGACTCTTTATTTGAGTCCCCCACCTTGGTTACTGGACTTATGAACCTCCATCTGGATTTCTTGAACATACATGGACTTATATCAGAGCACTTGATCAGATCCAGCTCAGTCACAAACCCTTGCATATCATTTGCATACATCATCATTGCATCATTTTAACATTTGCTTATTTGTTTTTCAGGGTATCCACATCATATTTTGGCTTGGTTTTGACCCCTTTATCAGCATAGACCTATCTTCATCAGTATCTACTTCAGTTATCAGCTACCTGCTTCAGTCACCTGCACCACCAGTCCCAGCCTGTCAGTGGCCCATCTTCAGTTTTATTCTCCATCATCAGCATCTGTCTCATCTCTTCTTCAGCAGCATGGCCCCCAAGAAGAGCAACATCTCCTACCATTTCTTTGAGCCTGAGTTGGCTAACATCAGGAAGATTCAGACCCTGATTACTCCAGACCATATACCACTATTCAGAGAACACTATGGAGGCATACTTGATGTGGTTATGGATTTGGACCCTTCACAAAGGAGCTTGATTCATACTTGCCTGCAGTTCTATGATCCCCCTCTGAGGTGTTTCACTTTTCAAGACTTTCAGTTGGGGCCTTTATTAGAGGAGTATTCATCATTGGTTGGTGTACCTATCAGGGGTGGAGTCCCCTTCAACCCTGAGATGGCTTTTCCTAGTAATGAAGATGTGGCAAAAGCCTTGTATCTGGAACCAGTTCTGATTGGGCAGAATATGACCACCAAGGCTGGAGTCTCTGGTCTACATCTGGATTTCTTGATCTCTCAGGCTACCCTGAAGGCCTCCTCAGGAGAATGGAAGGCAGTCTGTGCTTTATTGGCCCTTAGCATATATGGGATCATATTATTTGCAGATGAGCCTAGGTTCATTAGCAAGAATGCAATCCATCTTTTCATCCTAAGGAACCCAGTGCCCACCTTACTGGGAGACTTCTACTACTCTATCCATCAAAGGAATGAAAAGCAAAGAGGAAGATTGGTGAGGTGCTGTGCTCCCCTGTTCCATACCTGGCTGCTCAAACACTTGCCCAAAATTGATACATTTTTGAATCCTCATCAACAAAAGAATTGGGCTAGAAGACTCACTGCTTTGACCTCAGCTGATATCAGGTGGTGCACTCAAAGCACAAAGGGCAGGGACATCATTACTAGTTGTGGGCAGTTTCCCAATGTACCCTTGATAGGAGTAAAGGGTTGCATCAACTACAACCCTCTGCTATTCAAAAGACAACTGGGCTATGCATTGGTCCACACTCCTAAAGCACAAGACTTTGCTGAGACCCTTTACTGTGAGATTAATCCCAATCTAGCTATTGTCAGGCAAGCAGCCTGGGCCTGGGACAATGTCCAAACTAAAGGAGTAACCATTCTTGGGAGATGCAACAATGTGGCCTCAGCACAGTACTATGAGTGGTCCAATGCCAGGGCTCAATTTTCTGGGATGCCTTTCACCATGGAAGATATACCTGGACCATCCTCAGCACCACCTCCTGTCACTGTCAGCCTAGAGGAGTTTGAGAAATTGAAAGAGAGGAATGAGAAGCTGACTCAGGCTCTATAGAAGACCCTCTGGGAGAGGAGTGATGGTCGGCTGGACATTGAGAGGTTAGAAAAGCTAAAGGTGGAGCATCTAGCCAGAATTAAGAAGTCAGAGGATTATATCAAGAAGTCTAGGGCTGGAGAGCAGATCTTGAAGATTGCCTGCAAGGAGGCTCAGTTCCAAAAGGCCAGGACTGATTTGTATCTGAAGGAGAGTCAAGCTAGGTGGGTCAGGATCACCGAAGCTCGTACTCTGGAAGATAAGAGGACTCAGGACAAGATTGAGCAGCTGGAGGCTAGTGCAAAAGAGCAACAAGAAGCCCTGCTAGCAGCACAGAGAGAAATCTCAGAGTTGAAGATTAGAGCTGGTGTGAAGAGGTCAAAAGACCAGAGTCAACACAAGAAGCTAACTGCAGCTGTTGCTACCAGGAATCTCCTTATCAGGAACCTCACAGAGCGTCCAGCTGATCCTGTGACTGAAGCACTTCTAAAGGAAGTTCAGGAGGATGAGTTTGGTCTTGGTGTCTGACTTTTGCTTGTTGTTGCTTTCATTTCATTGTACTTTTCCTTTTTTGTGTTGTATTTTGACCCCTCAGAGGGCATGTATTGTAAAAAGAAACAAATTATGTATCAGTTACCCTTTTGTAATATATGTATCAGTTTGTTCTATCTGAGTTTCTTTCAAGCAGCATCACAAGCATCTTCATCAAGGGTCTGGAAAGGTCAAAACCAAGTGCCAAGCCGGATACCTTGGAAACAAATAAGCATACTGCATTGCATGCTAACCTTTGTTTGTTTTGTAGGTTTGTTTTGTTTTTGTTACTGACTCTGTTGTGATCTCAGGAACTATTGCTCGACGTCGGGTGTTCCAACTCAACCGTCCACACAGATATCCAACCCGTAACAACCTTCCGGGTATACAGATGGACCAGGTACAACAGGACCTTACAGAGGTCAGGAACCAAATGGCCAACGAGAGATTGGAAATGAGGAACCAGATGACACAATTTATGGAGATGATGAATGGTTTAGCACAGAGCCAAGAGAGATTAAGAGCCTTGGTAGAGAGGCAGACTCAGGAAGACCCCCATCTAGGGACTGGTGGAACAAGCAACAATGAGAGGGTTCAGCCTCATATCAACCCACCTGTATTTGGACCCCACCTTCACCTAGAGATCAACATCCCTGCTAATGTACAAGGGAATGCTACTACAGGTAGAGTGCTGCAAGAAGATCCCCAGGAAGATCAGTTCACAGTGATGGGAGCTGGGGATGAAGCCTATGACAGAAGGCTAGATGAAATTGCTGAAAAATTAAGGTCCTTGGAGTCTCAAAACTCCTTGGGTTTTGATGTTATGGACATGGGCTTAGTGGACGGGGTCAGGATTCCCCATAAATTTAAACCACCGTGCTTTGAGAAGTACAACGGGACTTCCTGTCCACGGACCCACTTACAATCCTTTCTGGGGAGGCAGAAGGCATACACCATGGATGAAAAGCTATGGATGTTTTATTTTGAGGATAGCTTAACGGGAGCTTCAAGGGAATGGTACTCTCATCTGACTAGAGCAACTATCAGGTGTTGGAAGGATTTGGCAGAGGCCTTCATTAGACAATACCAGTATAATTTGGATATGGCCCCCAACAGGACCCTCCTGATGGGAATGTCACAATCATCCAGAGAAAGCTTCCGGGAGTACGCCCAGAGGTGGAGACAGCTTGCTGCTGCCGTCCAGCCACCCATGTCGGAGAGGGAGATGGCAGACATGTTTATGAACACCCTCCAAGGAACATACATCGATAGGCTAGCTGCCTTTTCTTCTACCAGCTTTGCAGATGTAGTCATAGCTGGAGAAAGAATTGAGAGCCTGTTAAAAATGGGCAAAATTTCTGAAAACGGTGCTAGCTCATCCAGTAACACAAGAAAGCCTTTTGTGGGCCCAAGAAGAACTGGTGAGACCAATGCTATCCATACCAGCAGGGGCAGACCCCAATATGTTCATAGGTCTGTGGCAGCAGTCACCATTCCCGCTCCAATTCATCCACAACCAGCTTATCAACCACAGCAACAAAATTATCAGCAACAAACTCAGTATCCTCCTCAGAGAAACTACAACAACGCCAGCAACAACAATCAGCAAAGACCGTTCCAACAGAGACCTTCTCAGGCCAATAGGGTGATCGATCCGATCCCTATGCCCTATGCCACATTATTGCCACAACTCCTAAAACTCAACCTGGTTGAGCTAAGGACGTTGGCACCTCCAGATCCTGCCAGTTTACCCAGAAATTACGACGCCAGCGCCTGATGTGCTTTTCACTCAAATGCACCTGGCCATAGTACAGAAAAGTGTAGAGCCCTACACATGAAGGTACAAGACTTGGTAGATTCTAAGGCTCTAAACTTTGCACCACCACCAAATGTTAACAAGAACCCTATGCCAAACCACGGAGGACCCAGAATCAATGCTATTGAGGAGGATAAGCCGTCTTACTTGATAACCAGCGTGGGTCAGATTCGGACACCTTTGGCAGAGATTAAAGCTCAACTCCTTGAATGTCAAATGTTCCCGGGATGTGAGCTAGGGTGTGCTTATTGCAACATTTCAGTGAATGGGTGTGATAACTTGAGAGATGGCATAGATGGTCTCATCCAGAGTGGCCTGCTTCAAATCACAACATCAATACCTACTAATCCAGCAATCTCTTTAACAACAGTTCCAGAGTCTTCTACAACTGCAACAACCATTGTTCCAAACAACTCTTCAGTCTCATCAACAAATGTTTCATCTGTTACTTCAACGGACCAAATATCAGCAAACATCCCTTCTACAACTGCAGCACCCTTTCATTCAGAACCTCCTACAACAGCAACACCCATCCATCCAACAATGTCTCCTACAACTTCAACAGCAAATGTCTCAACGGTTACAATTTATTATGATCCTGCAAATGATTCTGCCTACAACTCACAGAATGCCACTCCTATCAGAGCACCAGTCACAATATACTATGATCCACAGACTATCATGGTCCCTTCTGCAGCTGCCATCAGTCCAGTCACTATCACAGTGCCTGGGCCAGTACCTTATGAAAGCAGTAATGCCATCCCTTGGCATTACGGCTCCGATTTATACTGCGAAGGACAGAAAATAACTCTTGAATCATCAACTTCTTCACCACAAATAGACAACGTGGGAGGAGGCGGAGGCTTCACTCGAAGCGGACGTCTCTTTGCCCCGCAAAGTCAAAGACCCACTGCTGAAGCAGAAGCTGCTGCCTAGGTAAGAGGGAAGAGCACGGTGCAAGAAGAACAAGTTGTTAAAGAAGCTTTGAAAACCCCTTTTGATCAAGAGGTTGATGAATTCATGAGAATCATCAAGAAAAGTGATTACAAGATAGTGGACCAGCTTCACCAGACGCCTTCCAAGATCTCTATTCTATCATTGCTTATGTGCTCCGAGGCTCATCGGAACGCACTACTAAAAGTCTTGCACGCAGCTTATGTGCCAGAAGAGATCACCGTCAATCAGTTGGAAGCTGTGGTTGGAAATGTTAATGCTAGTAATGGACTAGGGTTTACCAACACTGATTTGACTACGGAAGGCCGCAATCATAACAAGGCTTTGCACATTACCATGGAGTGTAAGGGTGCAGTTCTTTCCCATGTGCTGGTAGACACAGGATCATCTCTCAATGTCTTACCTAAAAAAGCCCTTGTGAAGCTAGAGTATGAAGGATTGGCATTACGTCCCAGTAACTTGGTAGTAAGGGCCTTTGACGACTCTAGGAGATCAGTTCTGGGAGAAATTGAGTTGCCTGTAACGATTGGCCCGCAAACTTTCAAAACGACCTTCTACGTGATGGACATTCAGCCTGCCTACAGCTGTTTGTTGGGTAGACCATGGATTCATGCCGCTGGCGCAGTTACGTCTACCCTTCACCAGAAGTTAAAATTTGAGTGGGAGGGCCAAGTCGTTACTATTTGTGGAGAGGAAGATATTTTTGTTAGCCATCTGGCTACATACAAATACATTGAGATGGATGGGGAGATCCACGAAACGATGAGTCAAGGGTTTGAGGCCTTGAACATAAATGAAACATCTGCTGTACCTGGAACCTCAATGACATCTTATCAACAAGCCCGGAAGGTTGTTGAAGAAGGGACTGCCCAAAGCTGGGGCAAGTTGCTGCCCGTGGAGAAGAAAGAGGATAGATTTGGGTTGGGTTACAAACCAACTCAACAAGATCAAGCAGAGGCTGCTAAGAAGCCCAACTTTGTTAGTGGGGGGATGCTCACCCCTGATGCTGTCAACAATTTGGAAGACGAGGATGAAAGCGACCGCAACCTGGAGAGTTGGATACGTCCAAAGGTCCCGGGGAGTAGTATCTCAAACTGGTCTTCCCAGGAAATTATAAGAGTTACTCCTGCAGAAGAGTGCCTTCCAGACAGCACCGACAACAACACGGCTATGACTTCGTATGACTTTGACAATCCAATCAATCAAGCTGATGAAGGGGTTGAAGAAGATTACGAGCTTCCTGAAGAGCTAGCCAGATTGTTGAAACAAGAGGAAAGGGTTATCACTCCTCATCAGGAGGAGGTCGAAACGATTAATCTTGGTACAGATGAAGACGTGAAAGAGGTTAAGATCGGGGCCTGCTTACAAGACCCAGTGAAAAGACAACTGATTGACCTGCTTCAGGAATATGTGGATGTGTTTGCTTGGTCTTATCAAGACATGCCAGGGTTGGACACCGACATTGTTATGCACAAGCTGCCTTTAAGAGAAGAATGCCCTCTGGTTAAACAGAAACTGCGCCGTACTCGCCCATACATGGCAATGAAAATCAAAGAAGAGGTGCAAAAGCAGTGGAACGCCGGGTTCCTTGCTGTGACTAGCTATCCACCGTGGGTTGCTAATATTGTGCCTGTGCCTAAGAAAGACGGCAAAGTAAGAATGTGTGTTGATTACCGGGACCTGAACAGAGCCAGCCCGAAAGATGACTTCCCATTACCTCACATTGATGTATTGGTGGATAACACGGCTCAGTTCTCGGTGTTCTCCTTCATGGATGGATTTTCAGGATACAATCAGATCAAAATGTCACCTGAAGACATGGAGAAGACAACCTTCATCACACCCTGGGGCACGTTCTGTTACAAGGTAATGCCATTCGGACTGAAGAATGCTGGTGCAACCTATCAACGGGCTATGGTGACATTATTCCACGATATGATCCATAAAGAAATCGACTGTTATGTGGATGACATGATTGCCAAGTCCCTCACTGAAGAAGACCACCTGGTAAATCTGCTGAAACTATTCAAGCGTCTGAGGAAGTACCAACTGAAGTTGAACCCCAACAAGTGCACATTCGGGGTGCGATCCGGTAAGCTGCTGGGATTTATTGTGAGTGAGAAAGGGATTGAAGTTGACCCTGATAAAGTCAAAGCCATTCAAGAAATGCCTGCACCAAAATCTGAAAAAGAGGTTCGAGGGTTCTTAGGACGATTGAACTACATTTCACGGTTCATATCTCACCTTACAGCAACCTGTGAGCCCTTGTTCAAATTATTGAGAAAAGAACAGACGGTCAGGTGGAACGAAGACTGCCAGAAGGCTTTTGACAAGATTAAGGAGTACTTACAAGAGCCTCCAATCCTTATGCCTCCAGTTGAAGGAAGACCTCTAATCATGTACTTGACAGTATTAGAAGAGTCAATGGGGTGTGTGCTGGGCCAGCATGACGAGTCTGGTCGAAAAGAGTATGCAATATACTACCTAAGCAAAAAGTTTACCGACTGTGAACAACGTTATTCACTGCTCGAGAAAACTTGCTGTGCTTTAGCGTGGGCTGCTCGCCGACTGAGACAGTATATGTTGACCCACACTACCTTATTGATCTCAAAGATGGACCCAGTTAAGTACATATTTGAGAAGCCAGCGCTTACCGGACGGGTTGCAAGATGGCAAATGATCCTCACAGAATATGACATTCAGTACACCTCTCAGAAAGCCATCAAGGGCAATGTATTGTCTGAATATCTTGCTGAGCAACCTATTGATGATTACCAGCCTATGAGATTTGACTTCCCCGATGAAGACATCATGTTCATAAAAGCAAAAGATCATGAAGAGCCTGTTCACACTGAAGGGCCTAACCCGGAAGAAGAATGGACTATGATGTTTGATGGGGCCGTTAATATGAATGGTCGTGGTGTTGGTGCAGTACTCATTACACCTAAAGGAGTGCACATGCCTTTCTCGGCAAAACTCACCTTCAAATGCACTAACAACGAAGCTGAATACGAAGCTTGCATTATGGGTCTTGAGGAAGCCATTGACCTCAGGATCAAGACATTGAGTGTATTCGGAGATTCAGCTCTGGTAGTTAATCAAACCAACGACAAATGGTACACACACCAGGATCATCTGATACCTTACAGGGATTATACAAGGAGGTTATTGACTTTCTTTACAACAGTCAAGCTTGAGTACATCCCTCGGGACGAGAATCAGTTTGCAGATGCTCTAGCTACCATTTCATCCATGATCAAAGTTCAAGCTGCCAACTTTATACCTCGGATTTCAGTATCCAGACTTGACAGACCAGCATATGTGTTCGCAGCAGATGTTGTCAAGGATGATAAGCCTTGGTTCCATGACATTAAGTGCTTCTTGGAGGATCAAACATACCCATCTGGGGCATCTCCCAATGATAAGAAGACTTTGAGAAGGCTTGCTGGTAGCTTCTTTCTGAATGCTGATGGTTCCCTGTATAAGAGAAACTTTGATATGGTACTCCTCAGATGCGTTGACAAGACAGAAGCAGACTTGTTAATGCATGAAGTGCACGAAGGATCCTTTGGTACCCATGCCGGAGGACATGCAATGGCTAAGAAATTACTAAGATCAGGTTATTATTGGATCACAATGGATGTCGACTGTTGTGCCTACGCCAGAAAATGCCATAAATGCCAGATTTATGCGGATAAGGTGCATGTGCCTCCTAATCCTTTGAATGTGATGTCTTCACCCTGGCCCTTTTCCATGTGGGGCATTGATATGATTGGCAAGATTGAACCAACTGCTTCTAATGGCCACAGATTCATCCTGGTTGCCATTGACTATTTCACCAAGTGGGTCGAAGCGGCCTCATATGCAAATGTTACAAGGCAAGTGGTAGCCAGATTTCTGAAAAGAGATATCATTTGTCGGTACGGAGTTCCCGAACGAATCATTACTGATAATGGTTCCAACTTGAACAATAAAATGATGGCTGAGCTATGTCGGGACTTCAAGATCCAACACCACAATTCTTCTCCTTACAGGCCAAAGATGAATGGCGCTGTCGAGGCAGCTAATAAGAATATCAAGAAGATTGTGCAGAAGATGGTAGTCACTTACAAAGACTGGCATGAAATGCTACCATTTGCTTTGCATGGGTACCGCACATCAATCAGAACGTCCACTGGGGCAACACCGTATCAGCTTGTGTATGGTATGGAGGCAGTCCTACCTGTTGAAGTTGAATTACCCTCCTTGCGGGTACTGATGGACGTTAAGCTGAACGAAGCAGAGTGGGTCCGATCCCGATACGAACAACTGAGTCTGATTGAAGAGAAAAGACTGGCTGCAATCTGTCATGGGCAGCTATATCAGAAGAGAATGAAGAAAGCCTTCGATCAGAAAGTCAGGCACCGAGAGTACCAAGTAGGAGATCTTGTGCTAAAAAG
This sequence comes from Lathyrus aphaca, assembly GCA_963966055.1. Classification (NCBI taxonomy): domain Eukaryota; kingdom Viridiplantae; phylum Streptophyta; class Magnoliopsida; order Fabales; family Fabaceae; genus Lathyrus; species Lathyrus aphaca. The sequence continues at coordinate 173,947,418 of OZ014523.1, forward strand.
GATCCTCCCTCCTAATACAGACCACAGGGGCAAGTGGACTCCAAATTATGAAGGACCATTTGTAGTAAAGAAAGTTTTCTCTGGTGGAGCACTGATGCTCAGCACCATGGATGGTGAAGATTTCCCGTCCCCTGTAAATTCAGATGCAGTTAAAAAAATACTTCGCATAAAAATGACCCGCTGGACATAAAAACAGAATGTAAGTCCAGGCAAAAATAGGGCATCCCGGCGAGTCAAAAACAGAATAAAAGACTCGGGCAAAAATAAGGGAAAATAAACAAAAAATGTACACCCGCTGAGTTGAAAAGCCGCATTGGACAGCTCAGGCAAAAATGGGTATCCCGATGGATTGAAAACCCGAAAGGGCGATCCATGCAAAATAAGGGAATAAGCGAACAACTGCACTCTGAATTCGTCTGTATCACTTACAACTTGGTAAGCTTCGAAAGGATCAAGCCTCTTTCAGAATCAGCCTTCTTCAGAAAGCAAGACGAGAAGAACGTCAAAAGTCATACGAGTCATAGCAAAAGGGGAAGCTCCTTAAAGCGTCGTCAACATTGCCAGCATTTTGTTTCTCAATTTGTAACAATCTCCTCATTTCAGGGGATATGTTTTTGTGATGTATCTTGCCAATTCAGGGCACATGAATTAATAAAAACAGATTTTTCAGTCACACAATGTCTGGTACATTTTTGTTTGCAAAGAATGTCTGATGTCTCTAAAATATTGATTGCATGAATACAGATGCTTATCTTTAAAAATAAAAATACGTGCTTGCAGGGAATGTACTTACTCTCAGAAGTGTCTAACTCCTATGACGTAATCTGGTAAGGGATACCTCGGGATCACTTGTGCGTCTCATGTCTTTGCAGGATTGCAGGTATCCGAAGCGCAACATGGGGCATGTAAGCTTCATCCCAGCAAGCTGGCAAATTAACACTCATTCTTAAGCACTCAAAGTGCTTTCTCCCCAGCTGAGTTACCACTTATTGTTTCTCCCAGCCGGGTTGCCAATCATCCTTCCTCAGCCAAATACAAAAGCCAGGGAACCACTTCCCCACAGAGCTTCAGCCTCTATTCAGAAAAGAAACGCATGAAGGAATCACAACAGAGTGAAGAAAGCTTCTACAAACCCCAGCTGGGTCTCTCATTTACTGGAATAGGCCTATCATTGGCCCATTTCCCCAAGCAGGTGCATCTCATCAGATCCACCAATGATCTCATCCCCAGCTGGGATGTCCACTTCAAGCAGATCAACCAGAGATCTTCATGGCAACGGGATCCGAATCCCGGTTTGGTATCTTTGCATAATCATGGCATTTGCATCATATTCACCCACAAAGCGTAGCATTCCGTCTAATACGGAGCATTATGGCAAAAATCAAACATGTTGCATAATCATAGGCCATGTTCTGAATCAAACACTTGTGGATAATAACAATCCATCAGCAATATACAGGATACCCCCCCAGATTCCCAAAAAAAAAACAGTTGCCTTACACTCCCAAACACCAGTATATGCTCCTCGAGACACCCGTCCATGTCATATCTCCAGCAGAAAGCCAAAGACATCCCCTTTGCACTCACAGATACTTATATATACATTTCCTTGACATCCGTCCATGTCATTTTCCCAGCACAGTAACATAAACACTTTGTATATCAGATACTTGTTTATATTATACTCTTCTCCTTTCGACACTCGTCCGTGTCGCTCTCCCCAGCAGGTTGAACACTTAAATATACACCAGTCATACTTATACAGATACTCGTCTGTATCTCATATACACCATCTATATCCCCGCAGATTCGACACTCGTCCGTGTTCTTTGTTAACCGGTTGATACTCGTCCGTATCATCATCTCAGAGCATGCGTCAAGCGTTTGTTTCTACCTGATGCTCGTCTGTATCATAGTCTTAAGGATGCTCGTCCGCATCTTTAATCTATACACAAGGTCTAAAACACTTATACCTTTTATTTCTCGGATATAAACACTCGTCCGTGTTTACTATTTCCCAGTAGATCGCCAGCAAAACAAATTTTCTTTTTATCTGACATTCGTCCTATGTCATGATAAGCCTTGAGAGCAGCCGTACCCTGCTAGGTGGTCGTCCTCCACCTATTGATGATCGTCCTTCATCATGCTCGTCCGATGGCCGTCCCCATCGTTGATTTTCTGTCCGACGTTCGTCCTATGTCGTGATATTTAGCAGCCGTCCCCTGCTAGGTGATCGTCCTTCACCTTTTGATGATCATCCTTCATCATTTTATCCGATGGCCGTCCCCATCATTGATCTTGTTATCTGGCGTTCGTCCTATGTCATGATAAACCTTGAGAGCAGTCGTCCCCTGCTAGGTGGTCGTCCTCCACCTCTTGATGATCGTCCTTCATCATGCTCGTCCGATGGCCGTCCCCATCGTTGACCTTTTATCCGGCATTCGTCCTATGTCGCGATACTTTCGGCAGCCGTACCCTGCCAGGTGATCGTCCTTCACCTTAGATGACCGTCCCTCATCTTATCCCCAACAGAGCAGCCGTCCCCTGCTAGGTGATCGTCCTTCACCTTTGATGACCATACCTCATCATCTGTTTATTTCATTTATTCTTTAACCCGATGGCCGTCCCCGTCGTGGTCCCTTTTCCTTTTCCTGATGATCGTCCTTCATCAGTTTAGCCCGATGGCCGTCTCCATCGTTGGTTACTTTACTTTATGAACTCGATGGCCGTCCCCATCATTTTTCATTAATCCCCAGAGAATCTTACAGATTTATCTTGATGGCCATCCCCATCATAATCCTTTTTATCCCCAGCATGTCGGCCGTCCCCGTCATTGCTTTATTTCCCGCACTTTTCCCAGCATGTCGGCCGTCCCCGTCATTGCTCTTTACCCAGCAGTCGTCCTCTGCTCGACGGTCGTCCTCCGTCGCCCACACTTTATAATATAATTTATTTTCCTTTACAATCTATATCCCTTTTCTTCTTCATTCTGTGAGTGCAAATTTTGGACTGTCTTTGGTATTTAACCACAAGTTATCTTGTTTGCCTGTTAAGCCGTCGCTTACATCCTGCACAGCTAACTCATGTTTGAATAGGGGCAGCTGTAAACACCCCAAATTTTCCCTCACCCATTCACACCATGGCTTGTGATATTTTCATATGCATGAACTCAATCATAGCATCTCAATTTACATTTTTGATTCACTGCATAGATGCAAAGTCATCTGCATCTAGGGTTTGTGATCTGAGCAATCCAAGAGCTTCTTGAGCCACTCCAAAGGTCATCAATCACTTCAAAGGGGTCCATGTGTGTTCAAGTATCATATTGAATCCTCTCAAAGTCAAGAATGTCAAAGAATCACAAGAACTGGGGATGACATGGAAGCAGAGCCAGGCTTGACTGCACAGATAACCTAAAATTAGGGTTTTGGTTTCAAAGGCCATAACTCCAAATTTTTTGGTCATTCTTGTTTCTATTGGTCTCTATATGGTATAGGGAGTATGCATATCAATTTTCATGAAGAAATTCCATGGGGAAGTCATCTGATCAAGAGTTGACTTTTCAAGCAAGTCAGTGCAAAATCAGGGCATCTGAGGCCCCCAATGACCCAACCAAGGGGTGTTCTTCATCATTTTGATTGTATATGATCTTTATTTGATCATGGAAGATGTTAGAAGTTCACAAAATTGAAGAATTTCAAGTCTTTTGCAAAGTTGACTTTTTGGGCAAGTTTTGACTTTTAATGAAATTGTCATTTTAAGCAACTTTTTCAACCTTTACTTTTTGATTCAAAAAAGCTTCAAATGGAAAAACTTTGGTCATGAAAGTTGTAGAATGGATCATTCACTTTTCAAAAAGTACAAGAACATGACCTAATTCATTTTGGATCAAAAGTTATGGCTTGTCAAAGTTGGCAAAAATCACAAAATTTCAAAGTTTCCACCAAAGAGGCAAAGTTGCAAATTCACTTCTCAAGGCAAATTAAGTTGTCAAACGCATTTCAAAACTTCACAACATGATCACATAACACTTAAAAATCAGAATGGGCCAATAAACTTCTCACTTTTGTGGCTTATGGAGCAAGGTATTTCATAAAGATCAAAGGCAAGGCAAGTTGCAAAACTCATCATAAGACACAACCCACTTGCTTGCTAGCCTGCTGAGCCACCCTAGGCATCTCCCCTCATCATGCTGCGCAGGACACACTCTTTGTCCTTGGCTAGAAAGTATCCCATACTTCTCTTACACCAACTTTGACATTTTGGCAAAAGGACCCATACCAATCAATAAAGCACACATCACTTCATCTGACCAATGGCAATTGTTTATACAAAGAAAAAGCAAGCCAAAGCAACTACAACACAAGCCTGAAACCTCTCATAGCACAGCATTCTCATTTTCACCTTCATTGGCAAGAACCTTCGAAACTCATCATACAGGCCATAAACTCATAAAAAAACTTCACTAATCAACTCAACACACCTTCCTGATCACAAAGCACCCTTCACCACAGCCTGAAAGCCATTGAATCAAAAACACGATCATAACCTGCCCTTGAACAGAACTCAAGCAAACTCTCAAACCAGCCATTGCAAACTTCAAACAAACATTGCAAGCTTCTTAGGGGAATCATTGGAGTGCATTTGAGCCAAAGAAACAGCCAGAAAGCTCCTGAATCAAAAGCTTCAATTCAGGTAGTCAACTCAAAACTTTTTTCCAGAAACATGTTTTTAAGTTCTTAATAGCTTCTATGCACTCCCCTGATCATGAATATGTGCTTACTTTTGAAAATAGTTGAGAAACCAGGATGTATGCACTGTCTGAAACTTTTGCCCTAAAAAATGTTTTGATTCGATTCGTTTGATTGATGAAAAATAAATGAGATTTGAGTGGGGGGTTTGATTTAGTTTGACATGGGGATGATTTCTGGGCTCTTAGTTTTCATTTTAGTGAAGTTTTGAGGATTTTAGAGATTTTCAGGTGAGGTTCCCACCGGAGAAGATGACCGGAAGTCTTCTCCGGCCACCTGAAAACAATTAGGGTTAATCCTTGTGATTAATGCAAGTTTGAATGCTGAGCGTAGGATTAGCTGACCAGGGTTGACTGGCGCGTGTTTTGATGGCCAGGATTTGTCCTTAGAAGCCCTAATCCTCATTAACTTAATTAACCTTGATTAATTAATTCATAAATCAGTTTTAGCCAGGTTTGAATTCCAGCCTTTAGATTGCGCGCGCAGTCAACAAATCCTTCCCCAGTTTCAATCCTGGCCTCTCATTCAGCATACTCCCATTTATTTCATTTTATTTTTCATTTTATTTCATTTAACTTCTCCATTTAATTTAAAATAGTAAAACCTTTTCAAAAATTCTGAAAATTTTTGTACAAACTTTTATTTAATTTCAGAAACCAAAAACATTTTTATTTTTATTTTTTGCATTAAAAAATATTTTTAAATGATTTAAAAGTTTATTTTTAATTAATTAATGAGAATTAATTAATTAAAAATACTTTTAGGTATTTAAAAATCACCAAAAAATTCATGAAACATTTAAAATCATTTAGAAACATTGTCCAACCCTCAAACCAAATTTCTTTTTTGATGTTGATGCATTTTGACAATTTTCCATGGAATTAATTCATTTTCAAGGCATTATTTTGATCCAAACTTCAAAAAATCATTTCTGCCTAACCATTGAGAGTTGGACTTTGATTCTTTTTGCATTGCATTTTGTTTAGCATGTAGTTTGTGAGATTAAATTGGCATGATTTGATCTTTCATTTTCAATTTGTTTGGCATTTTTCTTGTTAAGGTACCCTAAAAACCCTAGAAAACTTAGGAAATTCATAACCCTAATTAGGTTAAGAGTTGGAACCTCTCCTTTGGGCAGTGAGTTTGTATAGGATTAGGTTTCCTTTGAGTGCATTTTCAATTTTTTATCTTGATTTTTGCTTCTGATTTTGGTTTTTGTTTGATGCATTGATCATAAACCCTAATTTGGGCTTCCATTTGCATACATCTTGCATTTGCTTGCATAACATGACTTGCCATGACATTTTGTGCATCCATTTGATCCATTAGACATCTTAAGATATGTTGAAAGTATGTTTGATCATTGCATCATGTATTTTTCATGTTGTATGTCATTTTCACTTCATAACTTTTCATGTATGTTCATGGTTCTAAGCTTGTTTCATTTTACATCCATAAGCTTGTATGATCATTCCCATGCTTTGTTTCATGTTTGCATCACCTCATAGCATCATTAACATCATGAATGTGCTTCTGGTTTTGGTTCACACCATGTCATTTCATCTCATTTTGCATTGCATTGCATTCCTTCACTAACTTTTCAGGTGGTAAGCAACTTTGAGAAGTGAGTTTGCCTTCACTTCTCACAATTTCCTTTCATCTCTTTTATGCACCTTTGCTGCATTTTGTCATGTGTTTGAGATTGAGTTTTCTCTTTCTTTCTCTTCTCACTTTCTTTCCTCAAGTGACTTGACTTCTTGATTGAAGCAAGTTACTTTGCTTCTCCTGATCCTTTCATCTGCTTCCTGGTGGTTCCATTGAAGATTTCTCTTGTTAACCTCACAAACCTTAGGAACAACCAAGCATGACAATGATTAGAGTTTTGATTAGTCTCCCCACTTAGTTTTACCTTTGTGTCTCTTTGAGTCTTCTCTTCTCATCTCATAATCTGGGACTAAACCCTAAAGGCTTTAAGGCTTTGTGATTAAGCTTATGCCTGCATCCTTCTATTAGGATGGAGTGTATAACTTTAATCCTAAGTGTTAAACCCTTAATGTGTTTAACTCCTTTAATCAATCCACTTAATAATCATCAAGACATCACACTTGTAACTTGGGCCTTGCATTAGGGTTCTAATTCTTCCTTAATTGGTTAAGAAGGACTAACCCTAGTGTTAATGGACAAGTCCCCCTCAAGTTGTCTTACAAACCCTAAAAATCACTTCATCATCATATCATTAATTAAAATCCACTTAATAAAGGCTTTGTTTTGTCATGAGTTTAATCCCTAATCATGGATTAAGTTGAGGAGCTTTCCTCAGCTTAAACATTCTCATCTATTATCCTTCTATTAGGATGGTGTAATGAGTCTGTTTAATCCCTGATTATGGCTTAACCTCATTACTTAACACTAAACAAAAACAACAAAAACATCTAAATAATCACAAGTAGGTTAATGATCTTAATCCTACATCAAAAGGTGATTAAGTGTGAGATGTTGACTTCACACTTAAGGTATTCTCATTACCCCTAATCAGAGGGAGGATGTGATGAGTTTACTAATCCATTGGTTTAGGCTTAAGCTCATTAACTTATGACAAACTTTCAAAAGCAATAAAAGACTGAAAACACAAAAAAAAACAATAATCGTCTCCTCCGGGATTCTTTTCTCATCATCTTCACTCATAAACGAGAACTAGCTTCTTCCGTCTAATGCAAGACAGTTTGCACCTGAGCCAGACAGGTCATACACTTGAGCATTGACAGTGAGCAGTTCACAAGTCAATTCACCTTTCAGTCTCTTTGGGTCGAACTACGGTGTTCTGACTTCCTCATTGCACGAGAGGATACGTAGGCATAACTTAACAGTTATCGAACAAAAGTCTCTGTATATCCCCCCCTTCTAGCATTATTCTTTAAGCCTCATAGTCTTGAGCAATTCATTCTCATTCTTACACTGACACATCATTTATACATTTTACACTTCTTTTACACTGACACCTGTACATCCTTTTCCAGCTCTTTTATACACAAATTGCACTGACACTAACCCTTTAAAACACAAATCTTTTAAGTGTGGATCCCGTCGAGTACGACGGACAATCTGGGTGCTAATACCTTCCCAGGTTGTAACCAACCCCCTTTCTCAGTCTTTCTGGTTCGCGACCGTCTTGTCCATATCTTTCTAGGTCTATGCAGCATTACCTTTCCTCCGGGATAAAAATGCCTAGCTGGCGACTCTTTTCATTCCCTGTGAGTTCACTCCTGTGTGTTCTCACACCCTCCTTTCGCCGACCGTTCGCGTCTGTACCATATTTGAGCCCGGTCTCATCTTTTGGGAGCGACAGCAAGCTACTGCCCGTGGAAAAGAAAGAAGACAGATTTGGGTTGGGTTACAGACCAACTCAACAAGATCAATCGGAGGCTGCCAAAGATCCCAATTTTGTCAGCGGGGGAATGCTCACCCCGGATGCTGTGAACAACTTGGAAGACGAGGAAGAAAGCGACCGCAACCTAGAGAGTTGGATACGTCCAAGGATCCCGGGGAGCCAAGTCCTTAACTGGTCTTCCCAGGAAATTATAAGGGTTACTCCTGCAGAGTAATTATTATTTCCTGGATTTTTAAAGCATGCATCAAGTCTTGCATCTTGCCCAAGATGTCAAGACTCATTTTGTAATCGGGCCATCTTGTAATTTTGTGCAAATGGATTAATCAATGAATATCGGACATCTTTTGCAAACGAGTCTCTTTTTCGCTCACTGTCTTTTCATTTTTCTTTTTGTACAAAAATAAAATGGCAATGTTTTCAAAATAAATAACTTCATTTTCACTTTTTCAAAACAAGATTAAAACTGATCACTAAAATGAACAATCTAAACCCTTGCAGAGAGTGCTCTCCAGACTGCACTGACAACAACACTGCTATGACTTCGTATGACTTTGACAATCCAATCAATCAAGCTGATGAAGGGGTTGAAGAAGACTATGAGCTACCTGAGGAGCTAGCCAGGTTGTTAAGGCAGGAGGAGAAGGTTATCACCCCTCACCAGGAGGAGGTCGAAACGGTTAATCTTGGTACGGAAGAAGATGTGAAAGAGGTTAAGATCGGGGCTTGCCTGCAAGATTCAGTAAAAGAGCAACTGATTGATATGCTTCGGGAGTATGTGGATGTCTTTGCTTGGTCTTATCAAGATATGTCAGGGTTGGACACCGATATTGTCATGCACAAGCTGCCTTTGAAAGAGGACTGCCCACCAGTAAAACAGAAGTTGCGCCGTACTCGCCCAGATATGGCAATGAAGATAAAAGAAAAGGTACAAAAGCAGTGGGACGCCAGTTTCCTTGTTGTGACTAGCTATCCGCCATGGGTTGATAATATTGTACTTGTGCCTAAGAAGGACGGCAAGGTGAGAATGTGTGTGGATTACCGGGACCTGAACAGAGCCAGCCCGAAAGATGACTTCCCTTTACCTCACATTGATATATTGGTTGATAATACGGCTCAGTTCTCGGTGTTCTCCTTCATGGACGGATTTTCAGGATACAATCAGATCAAGATGTCGCCTGAAGACATGGAGAAGACAACTTTCATCACACCCTGGGGCACGTTCTGTTATAAGGTGATGTCGTTCGGACTGAAGAATGCGGGTGCAACTTATCAACGGGCTATGGTAACATTATTCCATGACATGATCCACAAAGAAATTGAATGTTACGTGGATGACATGATTGCCAAGTCCCTCACAGAAGAAGACCATCTGGTAAATCTGTTGAAGCTATTCAAGCGTCTGAGGAAGTACCAACTGAAGTTAAACCCCAACAAGTGCACATTCGGGGTGCGATCGGGCAAGCTGTTGGGATTTATTGTAAGTGAGAAAGGGATTGAAGTTGACCCTGATAAAGTCAAAGACATTCAAGAAATGCCTGCACCTAAGACTGAAAAAGAAGTTCGGGGGTTTCTAGGTAGATTGAACTACATTTCACGGTTCATATCTCACCTTACAGCAACCTGTGAGCCTTTGTTCAAGCTGTTAAGAAAAGAACAAACGGTCAGGTGGAACGAAGACTGCCAGAGGGCTTTTGACAAAATCAAGGAATACTTACAAGAGCCTCCAATCCTTATGCCACCAGTTGAAGGAACACCTCTAATCATGTACTTAACAGTATTAGAGGAATCAATGGGGTGTGTGCTGGGCCAGCATGACGAGTCTGGTCGAAAAGAGTATGCAATATACTACCTAAGCAAAAAGTTTACCGACTATGAACAACGTTATTCACTACTCGAGAAAACTTGTTGTGCTTTAGCGTGGGCTGCTCGCCGGCTAAGGCAGTATATGTTGACCCACACTACTTTGTTGATTTCAAAGATGGATCCAGTTAAGTACATTTTTGAGAAGCCATCACTTACCGGACGGGTTGCAAGATGGCAAATGATCCTCACAGAATATGATATTCAGTACACCTCTCAGAAGGCCATCAAAGGTAGTGTATTGTCTGATTATCTTGCTGAGCAACCCATTGATGATTACCAGCCCATGAGATTTGACTTCCCCGATGAAGACATCATGTTCATAAAAGCAAAAGATCATGAAGAGCCTATTCTCACTGAAGGGCCTGACCCAGAAGAAGAATGGACTATGATGTTTGATGGGGCTGTTAATATGAATGGTCGTGGTGTTGGTTCAGTGCTCATTACACCTAAAGGAGTTCACATGCCTTTCTCGGCAAAACTCACCTTTAACTGCACTAACAACGAAGCTGAATATGAAGCTTGTATTATGGGTCTTGAGGAAGCTATTGACCTCAGGATCAAGACTTTAACTGTGTTCGGAGATTCAGCTCTGGTAGTTAATCAAACCAACGGCAAATGGTACACGCACCAAGACCATCTGATACCTTATCGGGACTATACAAGGAGGTTATTAACTTTCTTCACAACAGTCAAGCTTGAGTATATCCCTCGAGACGAGAATCAGTTCGCAGATGCTCTGGCTACCATTTCATCCATGATCAAAGTTCAAGCCGCCAACTTTGTGCCTCGAATCCCAGTATCCAGACTTGACAGACCAGCATATGTATTTTCAGCAGATGTTGTCAAAGATGATAAGCCTTGGTTCCATGACATTAAGTGCTTTTTGGAGGATCAAACATACCCACCTGGGGCATCTTCCAATGATAAGAAGGCATTAAGAAGGCTGGCTGGTAGTTTCTTCCTGAATACTGATGGTTCCCTGTCCAATAGGAAATTTGATATGGTACTTCTCAGATGCGTTGATAAGGCAGAATCGGACTTGTTAATGCACGAGGTGCACGAAGGATCCTTTGGTACCCACGCTGGAGGGCATGCAATGGCTAAAAAGTTGCTAAGATCAGGTTATTACTGGATCACAATGGATGCCGACTGTTGTGCTTACGCCAGAAAGTGCCATAAATGCCAGATTTATGCGGATAAAGTACATATGCCTCTGAATCCTTTGAATGTGATGTCTTCACCTTGGCCCTTTTCCATGTGGGGTATTGACATAATTGACAAGATGAACCAACTGCTTCAAACGGCCACAGATTCATCTTGGTTGCTATTGACTATTTTACCAAGTGGGTTGAAGCGGCTTCTTATGCAAATGTTACAAGGCAAGTGGTAGCCCGATTTCTGAAGAGAGAGATCATTTGTCGGTATGGAGTGCCCGAGCGAATCATTACTGATAATGGTTCCAATTTGAACAACAAAATGATGGCAGAAATGTGTCGGGACTTCAAGATCCAACACCACAATTCTTCTCCTTACAGGCCAAAGATGAATGGCGTTGTTGAGGCAGCTAATAAGAATATCAAGAAGATTGTGCAGAAGATGGTAGTTACATACAAAGACTGGCATGAGATGCTACCGTTTGCCTTGCATGGGTACCGCACGTCAATCAGAACATCCACTGGGGCAACACCGTATCAGCTTGTGTATGGTATGGAGGAAGTCCTACCTGTTGAAGTTGAATTACCCTCCCTGCGGGTATTGATGGATGTTAAACTGAGTGAAGCAGAGTGGGTCTGATCCCGATACGGACAACTGAATCTGATTGAAGAGAAGAGGTTGGCTACAATTTGTCATGGGCAGTTGTATCAGAAAAGAATGAAGAAAGCCTTCGATCAGAAAGTCAGGCTCCGGGAGTACCAAGTAGGAGATCTTGTGCTGAAAAGACTCCTCCCTCCTCATACAGACCACAGGGGCAAGTGGACTCCGAACTACGATGGTCTGTTCATAGTAAAGAAAGTTTTCTCGGGTGGAGCACTGATGCTCAGTACTATGGATGGTAAAGACTTCCTGTCCCATGTGAATTCAGATGCAGTTAAAAAATACTTCGCATAAAATGACCCGCTGGACATAAAAACAGAATGCAAGTCCAGGCAAAAATAGGGCATCCCGGCGAGTCAAAGACAGAATAAAAGACTCGGGCAAAAATAAGGGAAAATAAATAAAAAAATATGCACCCGCTGAGTTGAAAAGCCACATTGGACAACTCAGGCAAAAAAGGGTATCCCGGTGGATTGAAAACCCGAAAGGGAGATCCACGCAAAATAAAGGAATAAGCGAACAACTGCATTCTGAATTCGTCTGTATCGCTTACAACATGGCGAGCTTCGAAAGGTTAAAGCATCGGTCAGAATCAACCTTCTTCAGAAAGTAAGCTGAGAAGAATGTCAAATGTCATACGAGTCATAGCCCAAGGGAAGCTCCTCGAAGCGTCATCAGCATTGCCAGCATCTTTTTGTTCCTTAATTTGTAACAATCTCCTCATTTCATGGGTTATGTTTCTTTGACTGTACTTGCCGATTCAGGGCACATAAATTAATAAAGTCAGATTTTCAGTCATATCTTGTCTCGTACATTTTATTTTCATTTGCAAAAATGTCCGATGTCTTTAAGATATTGTTTGCACAAATACAGATGCTTCCTTTCTAAAAATACGCGATTACAGGAAATATATTTGCTCCAGAGAGTGTCTAAACTCCTATGACAGGAATCCAGTAAAGGATACCTCGGGGAACTTGTACGTTTCTTTGTCATACAGGATTGCAGGTGTTCAAAGCACAACATGGGGCATGAAAGCTTCTCCCCAGTAGGCTGCCCAAATCATTATTTCCTCAGCACACCTTCCAAAAAGCACCAGAGATGCCTCCTCCCTATCAGAGTTGCCAGGCATCACTTCTCCAACATTTCCTTCAGAGCAGCACCAGAAGGTGTTCATATCCCCAACTGAGTTGTCAAGTATCATCCTCAGCAGGATCCCCACAGAAATCTCTAGGAAGGTCTTTTAGTGATCTTTCTTCTTCCCCAGCTGAGTGCTAGACAGGGAACCATTTCCCCGCAAAGTTTCAATCTCTACCCAGAAGAGCAATGCCCGAAGATCTCACAACGGAGTGACGAAAGCTTCTGCAGACCCTAGCTGGGTCCCTCATTACCGAGATAGATCTATCAATGATCTACTTCCCCGAGCAGAGTCATACATGTCAGATCTACCAATGATCTCATTCCCAGCTAGGATATCCACTTCAAGCAGATCAGCCAGAGATCTCCACGGCAACGGGATCCGAACCCCGGATCGGTATCTTTGCATAATCATAGCATTCGCATCATGTTTTCCCCACAGAGCGTAGCATTTCGTCTAATACGGAGCATTACGGCAAAAATCAAACATATTGCATAATCATAAGCCATGTTCTGAAACAAACACTTGTGAATACTGACAATCCATCAACGATATACAGAATATTTCCCAAATTCTCCACCAGAGAGCCAAAGCATTTCCCTTACAAATATAGAAACACCCTTCTCGACACCCGTCCGTGTCATATCCCCAGCAGAAAGCCAAAGCGTCCCCTTTGCACTCACAAATACATATATATACAATTCCTCGACACCCGTCTGTGTCACCCTCCCCTGCATAGTTACCTAAGCACTTTGTAAATCAAATATTTGTTTATAATATACTTCTCCCGGCACCCGTCCGTGTCACACTCTCCCCAGCAAGTTAAACACTCGTCTGTGTCTCACTCATCACTTTCTACTCACACAGATACTCGTTCGTATCTTGTATACACCACTTATATCCCCTCAGATTCGTCACTCGTCCGTGTTCTTTGTTAACCAGTTGGTGCTCGTCCGTATCATCATCTCTGAACATGCGTCAAGCGTTTTTTTCTACTGATACTCATCCGTATCATAGTCTTAAGGATGCTCGCCCGCATCTTTAATCTATACACAGTGTCAAACACTTATACCTTCATCTCTTGAATTTAGACACTTGTCTGTGTCTACCATTCCCCAGAAGAGTCCCCAACAAATCTGTTTGAACTATTTCCTTTCATCTGACATTCGTCCTATGTCATGATACCTTTCGGCAGCCGTACCCTGCCAGGTGATCGTCCTTCACCTTTTTGATGATCGTCCTTCATCACCCCCAGTGGAGTCTCTATTCATTAGAACCTCTTCTTATCCGACATTCGTCCTATGTCGTGATGTTTTTAGCAGCCGTCCCCTGCTAGGTGATCGTCCTTCACCTCCTGATGATCGTCCTTCATCATTTTATCCGATGGTCGTCCCCATCGTTGATCTTGTTATCTGACATTCGTCCTATGTCATGATACCCTCAGAGCAGCCGTACCCTGCTAGGTGATCGTCCTTCACCTCTTGATGATCGTCCTTCATCATGCTTGTCCGATGGCCGTCCCCATCGTCGACCTTTTTATCCGGCATTCGTTCTATGTCGCGATACTTTTCGCAACCCTACCTTGCCAGGTGATCGTCCTTCACCAATAGATGACCGTCCCTCATCTCATCCCCAAGAGCAGCCGTCCCCTGCTAGGTGATCGTCCTTCACCTTCGATGACCGTACATTCATACCTTAAGCTCGATGGTCGTCCCCATCATCTACATTTAATCCCCAAAGAACCTTGAAACATTACTTGATGGTCGTCCCCATCATGATCTCCTGCGTCCCCAGCTTGTCGGCCGTCCCCGTCATTACTTTATTTCCCGCATCTTTCCCCAGCTTGTCGGTCGTCCCCGTCATTGCTTTATCCCCAGCAGCCGTCCTCTGCTCGACGGTCGTCCTCCGTCACCCGCACTTTATAATTATACTTTATTTTCTTTTACAATCTATATCCCTTTTCTTCTTCATTATGTGAGTGCATAATTTTGGATTGTCTTTGGTATTCAACCACAAGTTATCTTGTTTGCCTGTTAAGCTGTTGCTTACATCCTGCACAGCTAACTCATGCTTGAATAGGGGCAGCTGTAAACACCCCAAATTTTCCCTTACCCATTCAAACCATGGCTTGTGATCTTTTCATCTGCATAAATTCAATCATAGCATCTCATATTACATTTTTGATTCACTGCATTGATTCAAAGTCATCTGCATCTAGGGTTTGTGACTTGAGCTATCTCTGAGCCATTTGAGCCACTCCAAAGGTCACTAATCACTTAAAAGGGGTCCATGTATGTTCAAGCATCATATTATATCCCCACAAAGTCAAGAAAATCAAAGAATCACAAGAACTGAGAAAGGCATGGAAGCAGAGCCAGGTTTAACTGCACAGATGACCTAAAATTAGGGTTTTGGTTTCAGAGGCCATGACTCCAAAATTTTTGGTCATTCTTGTTTCTATTGGTCTCTATATGTTATAAGGATCATGCATATCAATTTTCATGAAGAAATTCAATGGGGAAGGCATCTGATCAAGAGATGACTTCTTGAGCAAGTCAGTGCAAAATTAGGGCATCTGAGGCCTCCAATGACCCAACTAAAGGGGTTTCTCCATCATTTTGAATGTGTATGATCTTTATTTGATCATAGAAGATGTTAGAAGTTCACAAAATTGAAGAATTTCAAGCCATTTGCAAAATTGCCTTTTTGGGAAAGTGACTTGTAATGTAAACTTGCCATTTTGGGAAAGTTTTTCAACCTCCTCAAATTGATTCAAAAATGCTTCAAATGAGAAAACTTTGGTGATGAGAGTTGTAGAATGGATCCTCCCATTTTCAAAAAGTACAAGAACTCATTCTAATTCATTTTGGATCAAAAGTTATGGCTTGTCAAAGTTGGCAAAAATCACATAAATTCATGTTTTACACCAAAGAGGGAAAGTTGCAAAACCCCATGCCAAGGCAAAATGTGACTTCAATGTGACTTCTAACCATTGCACAAACATAAACCATGACCTAAAATTCAGAATGCACCAAAGAATTGTTCATTTTCATGCCATGATCTTTAAGAAACTTCAAAAGGGCCAAACTTTGTGAAAATTGCAAAACCTCACATAAACCCTAAATCACTTGCAAATTGGCCTCAAATTCATTTCCATGGTCAGCCTTGAATCAAGCTGCAGCAAACATGCCCTTGTACCATGACTGAACCAGCCCATACCTTCTCTTACACAAAAAGTTGACTTTATGCAAAATGGCCCATACCAATCAAGCTAGGCCAGCAACAACTCTCTGACCTATCCAAACTTGATACATGGACAAAATGGGACTCAACACATAACACAACACAGCCTAATCTCTCCCACAAGTCAGCATCCTCCAAACTCTCCTCTTATGCATTTTCTTTCGAAACTCAATACACAAGCCAAAAACCTCAAAGCAAACTTCACAGAATCACTCAACATGATCCTCTGATCATTTCCCAACCATCAATTTGCCCTGAAAAGCCCACAAACAGAAACACGGTTTTTCACTTCCCTTGGTCAGAACTTCATCAATCTCGAAAACCAGCCACCATACACTCCAACTAAACCTCAAAGCGTCTTCAGGGAGACCATTGGAGAAGCTTTGAAGCAGGGAGGCAGTCTGAAAGCTCCAAACTGAAAGCTTCACCTCAGGTAGCTTCGAAAATTTATTTTTCCAGAAGCTTTATTTTAAGTTCTCAACTTGTTAAGTTTGATTCCCTGAGTGCAATGAACCTTTTACTTTTGAAAATGATGAAGAATTGAGAGTGTATGGCTTGTCTGAAAGTTTTGCAATTTTTGTTCTTGGCTTCGAATCTTGTTAATGGCTGAAAATAAATTGTGTTTGAAGTTAGATTCAGGTTTAGGAAGGTTAGAGGAACAAATCTGGAGCTTTAGAGCTCCAGAAATGACCTAGAGAGTGAGATTGAAATTTTCAGGGAGAGATGTCACCGGAGAAGACGACCGGAGCTCTTCTCCGGTGACCTGAAGGTGATTAGGGTTTAATCTGGGATTAGGGCAAAGTTTGAATCTGGAGCGTGCGATTTGGCTTCCCGCGCGTGAACCTAGGGCCAGGATCCTCTCATTAGCTATTAATCCTGATTATTTAAATTAATTAATTAGGGTTTAAATTAATTAGGTCAGTTCAAATGTAGACCGTCCAGATGCGCGCGGGTCAATTCCCTCCTTTTCCCTTTGAATCTCAGCCAGTGGATTGGATTACTTTCATTAATTCATATTTTAATTTCATTTTTATTGTATTTTCTTTCTCATTTATTTTAAAATATCAAAACACATCATAAAAATTTTATTTTTTGCATGCTGTCTTAAAATATTTTTCCCATTCTGAATATAATTTTATTTTTATTTTTTGCATTAAAAATTATTTTTAAATCTTTTAAATGTTTATTTTTAATTAGTTAATGGAAATTAATTAATTAAAAATGCATTTAGGTATTTAAAAATCACACAAAAATTCACATTGCATTTTAAAACATTTAGAAACATTATCAAACCCTCAAAACAAAATTCTTTTTGGTTCTTAATGCA
Organism: Lathyrus aphaca; assembly: GCA_963966055.1. NCBI lineage: Eukaryota > Viridiplantae > Streptophyta > Magnoliopsida > Fabales > Fabaceae > Lathyrus > Lathyrus aphaca. The sequence continues at coordinate 173,964,940 of OZ014523.1, forward strand.
TTTTGACAATTTTCATTGGAATTTAATTCATTTAAAGGCAATATTTTTGTTCAAACTTGGAAAAATCCATTCTGCCTAACCATTAAGAGTTTGATGATGGTTCTTCTTGCATTGCATCCTTCATATCATGTAGTTTTTAGGGTAAAATTGGTTTGAATTTATCTTGCATTTTCAATTTAATGAGCCTTTTTCCTTGTGAGGTATCCCAAAACCCTAATTGACTTGATAAATTCATAACTTGCACTAGGTTAAGAGTTAAGTCCCCTCCTTTGGGCAGTGAACTTGTGTAGGTTTAGGGTTCTTTTGATCCCATTTTCAAATTTTTATCACATCATTTGCTTCTGGTTTTGAATTTTTGCATTGTATGTTGTATGTAAACCCTAATTTGTGTCTTCCTTTGCATCCATCTCTCATTTGCTTGCATTTAAGAACTTTCCATGACATTTTGTGCATCCACATGATTCATGATACATCTTAGGACATATTAGAATCATGTTTGATCATTGCATTTTTCATTTGCCATGTTATATGTCCATTCCATTCCATAAACTTTCATGAACTTCTATGGTTCAAAGCATGCTTCATTTGCATCCTCATGCTTGTTTGATCACTCTCATCTCTTGTCATGTGTTTGCATCATCTCTTAGCATCATTGAAATCATGTTTATGCTTCTGACTTTGGTTTGCATCATGACATTTCATCTCATTTGCATTACATTTCATTTCTTTGCTAACTTTTCAGGTGGTAAGCTGTTTTGAGAAGTGAATTTGCCTTCACTTCTCACAATATCTTCTCATCCCTATCTTGCATCTTGCTGCATTTTTATCTTGCCTTTTGAGTGAGCCTGCTCATTCATAATCTTTCCTACTTTATTTCTTCAAGCAACTTGTCTTCTTAAGTGAAGCAAGTTGTCTTGCTTCTCTCTGTTTCTTTCTCCTTTCATCTGCTTCTTTCCTGGTGGCTTCTCTCCTGAAGATCTCTTGCAAGCTTCATAAACACTAGGAACAACCAAGCATGATCACAATTAGGGTTTAATTAGTCCCCCCATTTAGCTTTTACCTTTGTGTCATCTTTGAGTCTTCTCTTCTCACCTCATAACCCAGGACTAAACCCTAAAGGTTTTAAGGCTTTGTGATTAAGTTTATGCCTGTATCCTTCTATTAGGATGGAGTGTATAACTTTAATCCTAAGTGTTAAACCCTTAATGTGTTTAACTCCTTTAACCAATCCATCTAATAATCACTAAGACACCAAGCTTGTAACTTGGACCTTGCATTAGGGTTCTAATTCTTCCTTAATTGGTTAAGAAGGACTAACCCTAGTGTTAATGGACAAGTCCCCCTCAAGTTGTCTTACAAACCATAAAAATCACTTCTTCACCTTATCATTAACTAAAATCCATTTAATAAAGACTTTGTTTTGTCATGAGGTTAATCCCTAATCATGGATTAAGTTGAGGTATCTTCCTCAGCTTAAATGTTCTCATCTATTATCCTTCTATTAGGATGGTGTAATGGGTCCTTTAAATCCTTGATTATGGCTTAATCTCATTACTCAACACTAAACAAAAACACCAAAAACATCTAAATAAATACAAGTAGGTTAATGATCTTAATCCTACATCATGGAGACTAAGTGTGAGGTGTTTACTTCACACTTAAGGAATTCTCATTACCCCTAATCAGAGGGAAGATGTGATGAGTTTACTAACCCTTGATTTAGGCTTAAGCTCATTAACTTATGACAAAATCCAAAAGCAATAAAAGATTGAAAACACAAAAACAAAGAATAATCGTCTCCTCCGGGATTCTTTTCTCATCTCATTCACTCACAAACGAGAACTTGTTTCTTCCGTCTAATGCAAGACAGTTTGCACCTGAGCCAGACAGGTCATACACTTGAGCATAGACAAGTAAGCAGTTCACAAGTCAATTTATCTTTCAGTCTCTTTGAGTCGAACTACGGTGTTCTGACTTCCTCATTGCACGAGAGGATACGTAGGCATAACTTAACAGTTATAGAACAAAAGTCTCTGTATATTCCCCCTCTTTCCAGCATTATTCTTTAAGCCTCATAGTCATGAGCATTATACTCTTGTTCTTACACTGACACTTCTCTTATACACTTCACTTTTCTTTTGCACTGACACTTGCATTCTTTTCCAGCTTTGATACACAAATTGCACTGACATTACCCCTTTAAAACACAAATCTTTCAAGCGTAGATCTCGTCGAGTACGGCGGACAATCTGGGTGCTAATACCTTCCCAGGTTGTAACCAACCCCCTTTCTCAGTCTCTCTGGTTCGCAACCGTCTTATCCATCCTTTCTTAGGTCTATGCAGCATTACCTTTCCTCCGGGATAAAAATGCCTAGCTGGCGACTCTTTTCTTGTCTTCTGAGTTCACCCTTGTGTGTTCTCTTCCCCTTCGCCGACCGTTTGCGTCTGTACCCCTTATGACCTGGGTGTCATTTGGTGGGAGCGACAAGTTGCCTTCGAATGAATGATCTTACTCCTACGAAAAAGATCATAGTCCCTCGATGACCATTCGAGATGCCTTTGAATAAATGATCTTGCCCCTACGAAAATGATGATAATCCCTTCGAATTGTTAAGGTATCTCTACATGTTGCCTTTTATGACCATAATGATGACCCTATGCATGTCCCTCCAAATCCAAGGATAAGACTACTTACTAACTAATAGTAAGGACAGTTATATCCCTAAAGAAATGAAAATGACAAGAAAGACCTTAAAACTTAGGGTAAGTAGCTTTTAAATGCTTACTCACAACTTTCAAAACAAATTCTTTTTACACCCCTCACTCTTTTTCAAAATACTTTCAAACAAGTGAACACTTTGTATACATTCATACGAGAATCATTACAAAGTTAAATCTTTACGAAAATATTTTAATTACACACTACACTTTTCAAACAAAGCAAGTAAGAAGTGAGCTAAGCATTTAAGAGCCCATGGATAACCATGGATACAAAGAGTGCTAACACCTTCCCTTTGTATAACTTACCCCCCGAACTCAAAATCTTTTAAAAGGTCTTTCTTGTTCTTTTATGCCTTTCCTAATTGGATGCAATAAAAGTCGGTGGCGACTCTTACTTACCGCAACATATTTTGTGACAAAAAACTAAAAGTCAGTTCTCCCACCGTGTTACACCAACAAAAGAATAAGCTCTTCCATGATTTAAAACAATATTACTGGGATGAACCAATGTTTTCAAGTGAGGATCCGATGGTATTTTCTGTCAAGGTGTCCCAGAAGAAGAAATGGAAAACATAATTTCCCATTGTCACTCTGCTTCTTATGGTGGATACGCAAGCACTTCGAAGACTTGCACAAAGATCCTACAATCAGGCCTATTTTGGCCCACTCTTTGGAAAGATATTCACCTCGCCATTCTAAATCGCGATGAGATGCCCCAAAAAGGAATTTTAAAAGTAGAAGTTTTCGATATGTGGGGAATTGACTTTATGGGATCATTCCCATCTTCTTTTGGAAATAAGTTTATACTCGTAGTCGTCGATTATGTTTCAAAGTGGATCGAAGCCATAGCTTCCCCAACAAATGACACACGAGTAGTCATAAAGCTCTTCAAGACTATTATATTCCTTAGATTCGGTGTGCCAGGACTCATCATAAGTGATGAAGGCTCTCATTTCATATCTAAAATATTCGATAAACTCTTATTAAAATATGGAGTAAGACACCGTGTAATATAACACCTTACCATCCGCAAACTAGTGGACAAGTAGAGGTTTAAAATAGAGAGATAAAAATTTTTTAGAGAAAATTGTCGCTACATCTAGGAAAGATTGGTCTACCAAGTTACTGAAGCTTTATAGGCCTACAGAACAGCCTTTAAGACACCCATCAGAACCACACCTTTCAAGTTAGTCTACGGAAAATCCTGCCACTTGCCATTAGAATTAGAGCACAAAGCCTATTGGGAAATTAAAACTCTTAATTTTAACTATACCAACGCAGGTGAGAAACATATTTTAGATTTACATGAATTGAAAGAACTAAGGCTAGACGCTTACGAAAATGCTCGCACATATAAGGAAAGAATGAAGAGATGGCATGATAAGCGTATTTCTAGAAACGAATTTAGTGTGGGAGATGTTATTCTCCTATTCAACTCTAGGCTTAGGTTGTTTTTTGTAAAATTACAATCCAGATGGTCCGGTCCTTTTCAAATAACTAAAGTTTTAGTTAGTGGCGCTATAGAAATTAAGGGTGGGTCCAGTGCACCATTTATAGTAAATGGGCAATGCCTTAAGCATTATAATTGCGTAGAGGATAAAGAATTCACGACATGTTTTAAACTGGAAGAATTGCCATCAGAAACTTTAGATTAATTTCCCTTAAGTTGTGTCGAGCCCCGACATTAAATGAAGCGCTTTGTGGGAGGCAACCCACGATTTTATTTTTGATTTTAATTTCGTTCTTTTAATTTATTTTTCATTTAGTTTTTGTTTTTTCAAAATTCTGATTTTCAAAATGTTTTAAATTCACTGATTGCTATGTTGGGTTGTTTTATTGTGTGATTCTAGGATTTTTAAAGTTTTTCTACCTTCTACTCCTTCTCTTTTTTCGTTCTCACTGATTCTGACAATGACCACCAACTTGACCGTGGACTTTAGAGATGGCACCCAGAGGAGCTGTTATGAAGCCTTAGCTCAGAGATTTATGGCCCTGACTAAATTTGTCCATGGACCTACTGTAACACGGTAGGAGAACTGGCTTTCTATATATGTTGCGGATAGCAAAGAGTCGCCACCGACTTTTATTTTATCCAAAAGGAAAGGACATAAAAGAATAGGAAAGACCTATTTTAAAAGACTTGAGTTCAGGGGATAGGTTATATAAAGGGAAGGTGTTAGAACCCTTTATATCCATGGTTATCCATGGGCTCTTAGTTACTTATCTCACTTTGTTTGTTTACAAGAGTGTAGTGTGTGATTAGAAAAATTTCTTTAAGTACTTGGTAATGACCCTCGTATGGGTGTATACAAAGCCTAGTTTAGAAATTATGAGGTGTAAAAGTAATTTTGAAAAGTGTGAGCAAGTAACTATGAGGTACCTACCCTAGATTAAGTATTTCATGTTCTTGTATGTTCTTTTAATAGTAAGACTATCCCTATTATTAAGGAATAGGTAGTCAGTACCTTGGATGCTAAGGGACAAACGTAGGGTCATCGTATGGTCATAGAAGGCAACAGGTAAGGGTGTCTTTAGCAATTTGTAGGGACTATCATCATTTATTCGAAGGGACAAGATCATCATTCCGTAGGCAACCTCGAAGGGACTTGATCTTTTAAACTGAAGGGACTTGATGGTTTTCATGAAGGGACTTTGCTTAAGACACCCCTATATTCGAGGGACTTGACCATATTATTTAAGGCAACCAAGAGGGGTAACCTAGGAAGTGTGAGATGGCGATCAAAGATCGACTTACGTGTGTGAGTGTTTATATTCAAGTATTTATCTTATTTAAGTTAATTTTCTAAGTTATTTTAATCACATATAGGTTATGCACACCCTAAGATTACTAACCACACAATAAAATAATTACAAAATAAAATAAAGATATAAAGTAAACCTACAGATATTACATGGCTTTAGCAGTTACATAATAAAAATAATAATGATAATAATAAATATAATAAGAATAATAAATAATAATCAAATATTAGTAATAACAAGATAATAATAATAATAATAATAATGGTTAGAATAATAAGTAAGAAAAATAAAAATTTATAAGAAAGATTATTTTTTTTAGGTTAAATAAATGTTAGAATTTTTAGAAGTTAATTAAGAAAATAAATTTAATAATAATAAACAAATAACAAATTATTTACATATTAATAAAAATAAAGATTAAATAATTTAATTAGAGCTTAGAAAAAATAAGTTAATTTTTAGGGTTAGGATAAAAATTAGGGTTGAGAAAAAATTAGGGTTAGTATTTAAATTAAGAAAAACTAGGTTTTTTTTAATTAAAATACATTATTTATTTATTTACAAAAATATATATAATAACTATATACAAAAATATTATAAAATTAATACAAATAATTAACATTAAGAAAATAAATATGAATTTTAGAAAATATAAGATTTTATGAAAATATTATTGGTTATTAATTTAGAAATTATTTTAATTATATTAATTTAAATCAAAAATAAGAAAATAGCAAAAATAAGAAAAACATGAAAAAGACCTAAAAAGATAGGACCTGGGATTTGAACCCAGGTCCCTTACCTCAACAAAAACATACAAAACCAGCTGAGCCAGCATGCGCTGGTGTCATCCAAGTGCAACACGTTCCTTATATTGTAAACCTGCAAAAATAAATGAAATGAAAACAAAATGGCCTGCTTCCAGATTCGAACCCTGGTCCTCACAACAACAACCAAACACTTCAACCAACTGAGCCACATGGGGCGCATCTGCATACTGAGCAACAAACAATCATAATATATTAAATTAGTTGAATAATTGGAAAAATTGAACAAAATATGGTGTCACCAAGGATCGAACACAGGTCATAGCCATCACACACGCACGCCAATACCACTGGGCCAAGCAACTTTTGTTGAAATAATATTGAAACAAATCAATAAAATATTAAGTCAAATATTTGAATTCCCAGATGGCGCTAAGAACTTCATCTTCTTCCTCTTACCTGGGCAAACACCTGCGTATTTATCCACAACTTTTCCTGCGAATTTTAAATTTCAAGAAATTGCGAAAATCGTATCCTTCATAATGTGCAAAATTTCATCAAATTAAACACACAGACATGATCCTTGCAATGTATACAGTCCAACCATGATTTCATTATTCATTTATATTAGGTAAATCGTGAACCCCTAATTTGAGAGTTCTAACATGTAAACACCCCAAATTTGCCCTCACTAAGTTCACACCATGGCTTGTGATCTTTTAATGTTTGCATTAGTTCAATCATATCATATCATGTTGCATTTTTTGCTTCACTGCATTGGTTCAAGTTCATCTGCATCTAGGGTTTGTGATCTGAGCAATCCAGGATCCATTTGAGCCACTCCAAAGGTCTTCAATCATCTCAAGAGGGTCCATGTATGTTCAATCATCATATTTTATCCTCCAAAGATCAAGGAAGTCAAAGAATCACAAGAACTGCAAAGCATGGAGGCAGAGCCAGGTTTAACTGCACAGATGACCTAAAATTAGGTTTTTGGTTTCAGAGGCCATAACTCCAATTTTTTTGGTAATTCTTGTTTCTATTGGTCTCAATATGTTATAAGGACCATACACACCAAGTTTGATGGAAAAATTCATTGTGGAAGTCATTTGATCACTGGGTAACTTCTTGAGCAAGTCAGAGCAAAATCAGGGCATCTGAGGCCCCCATCAATGGACCCAAAGTGTATTTTTCATCAAATTGAAGTTATATGGTCTTTATTTGATCATTGAAGTGTTTAGAAGTTCACAAATTTGAAGAAAAGTGGGCTAAACCAAAAGTTGCCAAATATGGAAATGACTTGTAATGTAAACTTTCCATTTTGGGAATTCAACCTCCTCTTTCTTAACCAAAAATGCTTCAAATGAAAAATTCTTGGGCATGAAAGTTGTAGATTGGATTATTCCCTTTTCAAAAAGTACAAGAACAAGACCTAATTCATTTTGGAACTCAAGTTATGGTTTTCCAAAGTTGGCAAAAATCACATAATTTCATGTTTCATGCCAAAGAGGGATTTTTTTGCAAAACCTCATGCCAAACCATTTTGTGGCCTCAAATTGACTTCTAACCATCATACAAACATAACACATGACTTGAAGCTCAGAATTGGCCCAAGAATCCCAAGATTTCATGACTTGCATATGAAGAAATTCCAAAAGGGCCAAAAGTTCACAAAATTGCAAAACCTCCCATAACTTTGTCACAACTTGATGATTTGCCTCAATCTCATTTCCATGGTCCTCCTTGATCACAGCTGCACCAGACATGCCCTTGTCCTTGGCCTGAAACAGCCCATACCTCAAAGGACACATAACCTTGACTTTGTACATTTTCACCCATACCAATCACACTATGCCACAACCACTCTCTGAACCAATTGCATTTGTTTATACTAATCCAAAGCAAGCCAAACACAACAAGAACCAAGCCTGAACTCTCCCATAACTCATCATTCACCAAAACTTCCCTCTTTGCATTTTCTATCGAATCTCACAACTCAACCAACCATTCTTCAAACCAACAACACCATTCATCTCAGCATCAATCACTGATCATTTCCCACCCTTCATTTTGCCCTAAAAGCCATCATACATAAAACACGATTTTCTCCCCCTTTGAACTGAACTTCACTGAATCTTAAAAGGAGGCCACAAACACTTCATCCAAGCATTCCAGAAGCATAAGGGGATCAAGAGGAGTGGAAAAGCACCAAAGAAGAGCCCAGATAGTGCCATTTTCGAAAGCTCTATTTCAGGTAACCTCAAGAACAAATTTTCCAGAAGTTTGATTTTAGCTTATAGAATTGTTCATCATGTTATGCTGGTCATGTTGATGCTTTTCTTTTTGAAAATGGTTGAGTTTTAAGGATTTTATGAACCTCTGAAACTTTGCCCGTTAAATGTGTTTTGATTCGATTTGCATGATTTACGAAAAATAAATGAGTTTTGTTGTGTGGTTTGTGTTTAGTGATGTTCAAGGATTGATTCTGGAGAGTGTAGAGAGTTTTAGTGGCGTTTTGAGAGAGATTGAGTGAGAGAGCTGCCGGAGAAGATGACCAGAACACTGTTCCGGTCATCTGAAAGTCATTAGGGTTCAGATTAGGGCTTAATTACGTAATTAGGGCAAGTTTAAATTCCAGCCGTCCAGATGCGCGTGTGGTCTTTCCCTCCCTTTCTAGATTTGAATTCCAGCCCTTAGATCAGCATACTTCTCCTTTTATTAATTTTTATTTCATTTTCTTTATTTAATCTTGCACGAATTTTTAAAAATAGGAAAAGACATCAAAAAATTCTGAAATTTTTTATCCAGCCTTTAATTAATTTTCAAAACCCAAAAATATTTTTATTTTTATCTTTAGCATTAAAAAATATTTTTAAATCATTTAAGTGTTATTTTTAATTAATTAATGAGAATTAATTAATTAAAAATACATTTAGGTATTTAAAAATCACAAAAATATTCAGAGAACATTTTTAGGCATTTAGAAACATTTACAAACTCACCACACAAATTTCTTTTTGGTTTTGATCATACTTTGACATTTTTCAATTGAATTAGGGTTCCTAAACTTGAATATTTTTAACCCTAACTTCAAAAATTCATAACTTTTGAACCAAAGTGAGTTTGTGAATGATTCTTTTTGCATTGTGCTATGCATGGTTTCAAGCATCTAAAAACATTTTTGATTCATTTTTATAATGCATTTTCAATTTGTTTGGCATTTCACCTTTAGAATCACCCTTAAAACCCTAGAAATTTAGAAAAATCATAAGTCCTTCTAGGTTAAACTTCTGACCTCCTCCTTTGGATGGTAACTTAGTATAGGTTTAGGGTTCCTTTGAGTTCATTTTCAATTTTTTATCTTATGATTTGCTTCTGTTTTTGAGTTTTGCATCTCACATGTTCATATAACCCCAATTTTGCATCTTCATTTGCATTCATCTTGTATAAACTTGCATACATGAACTTGCCATGACATTTTGTGCATCCACATGACATATAAGACATCTTAGGACACATTGAATTCATGTTTGAACATTGCATCACCCATTTGCCATGTTATGCTTTCATTACATTACATATGCATCCATGAACTTTCATGCTTCCTTTATGCTTCATTTGCATTCCCATCCTTTGTATGATCATCTTCATCTCATGACATACATTTATATCATCTCTTTGCATCATTAGAATCATGAACATGCTTCTGGTTTTGGTTTTCATCTTTGCATTTCATTTCATTTTCATTTCATTTCACTTCCTTTTACTAACTTTTCAGGTGGTAAGTGTTTGAGAAGTGAATTTGCCTTCACTTCTCACAAACTCTTCTCATCTCTTTTATGCATTCATTGCTGCATTTTAATTTTGTATTAGAGTGAGCTTGCTCATTCATGTTCCCTCCTCACTTTCTTTCTTCAAGCAACTTATCTTCTTAAGTGAAGTAAGTTGACTTGCTTCTTTCTGCTTCTTCTCCTTCCATCTTTGCTTCTTCCTTGGTGGCTCATCTTGAAGACTTCTTGTAAGCCTCATAAACCCTAGGAATACCCAAGAATGATAACAATTAGGGTTTTTTTAGTCCCCCATTAGTTTTACCTTTGTGTCATCTTTCGTGTCTTCTCTTCTCATCTCATAATCAGGGGCTAAACCTTTAAGGTTTTAAGGCTTTGTGATTAAGGTTATGCCTGCATCCTTCTCTTAGGATGGAGTGTATAACTTTAATCCTAAGTGTTAAACCCTTGATGTGTTTAAATCCCTTAATTTATCCATCTAGTAATCATTAAGACAATAAGCTTGTAACTTGGGCCTTGCATTAGGGTTCTAATTATTCCTTAATTGGTCAAGAAGGACTAACCCTAGTGTTAATGGACAAGTCCCCCTCAAGTTATCTTACAAACCATAAAATCCACTTCTTAATCTTACCATTAATTAAAATCCACTCTAATTAAGGTTTGTTTTGTCATGAGGTTAATCCCTAATCATTGATTAAGTTGAGGAGCCTTCCTCAGCTTAAATGTTCTCATCTATTATCCTTCTATTAGGATGGTGTAATGGGTCCATTAAATCTTTGATTATAGCTTAAACTCATTACTCAACACTAAACAAAAACTCCAAAAACTTCTAAATAATTACAAGTAGGTTAATGATCTTAATCCTACATCATAATTATCCAGTGTGAGGTGTTTACTTCATACTTAAGGTATTCTCATTACCCCTAATCAGAGGGAGGATGTGATGAGTTTACTAACCCTTGGTTTAGGCTTAAGCTCATTTTCTTATAACAAACTTCAAAAGCAATAAAAGATTGAAAACATTCAAAAACAAACAATAATCATCTCCTCTCGGATTCTTTTCTCACCTCATTCACTCACAAACGAGAACTCGCTTCTTCCGTCCAATGCAAGACAGTTTGCACCTAAGCCAGACAGGTCATACACTTGAGCATAGACAAGTAAGCAGTTCATCAGTCAATCTTTTTTCAGTCTCTTTGAGTCGAACTATGGTGTTCTGACTTCCTCATTGCATGAGAGGATACGTAGGCATAACTTAATTGTTATCGAACAAAGGTCTCTGTATATTCCCCCTCTTCCAGTTATTCTTTTAAGCCTCATTGTCTTGAGCTTTGCACTCTTTCCTTACACTGACACTTCTTTTATTTCACTTCACATTTCTCTTGCACTGACACTTGTATATTCTTTTCCAGCTTTTGCACACAGATAGCACAGACACCACCCCTTTAAACACAAATCTTTTAAGCGTGGATCCCGTCGAGTACGACGGACAATCTAGGTGCTAATACCTTCCCAGGTTGTAACCAACCCCCTTTCTCAGTTTCTCTGGTTCGCAACCGTCTTGTCCATCTTTTCTTAGGTTTATGCAGCATTACCTTTCCTTCGGGATAAAAATGCCTAGCTGGCGACTCTTTTCATTCTTCCCTTTCACCGACCGTTCGCGTCTGTACCCCTTCTGACCAGGTGTCATTTGGTGGGAGCGACAGCTTGGCGACTCTGCTGGGGACCCTTATACTGCAACCAGGGCTTCTGGTTCTTTTTGTGGGTTCCTCCTAGCGCTTCTTTGATTTGTGTTTACTGGGGTGTTATGTGCTAACTGTGTTCATTTATTTGCTTTATTTATCGCTTTATGTACAACTTTATTTACTGCTTTCTTTACAGTTTTATATACATCATACTGTCATTATCATTGCTGGAGCTGGTTTTCTGTTTTGGTGGGTGGGGTTTCACTGAGTGATTAAGGTCATATACCTGTGACCTGAGTGACACCTAGGCTAGAGTGGTTCATGTTATTTCCTATTCCATTTCGGTCTGGTGCGGGAATATGAAACACGGTTCAGATGTGGGTTTCTTCTTGAGAACTCTGTGCTACAGATTTCCTGTAGTGCTTGGGCTATCTGGGAAGCCTACTAAGTCTGGATGACCTTTACTATGACCTTCAGAATCTGGGGTGAATTAGAGGAGGATCCTTTATGGTTATTGTAAACACTATACCTCCGGGTTAGAAGTGTTTACACTTCTCATAACTGATCCAAGTCTGAGGATCCTTGTTCTAGAACACTACATGTGAGGGGGTTGGGTTGTTTACAGGTTTGCAGGAACCCTTGACCTCATCATACCCTGTTACTGTATTGTTTAAGAATACTCCACTTTGGACAGTTCTTGTGATTAACCCCGGACATGTGACTCTTTATTTGAGTCCCCCACCCTGGTTACTGGATTTCTGAGCCTTCATCCAGACTTTTGAACATACATGGGCCTTGATCACAAACCCTTGCATATCATTTGCATGTATCATCATTGCATCATTTAACATTTGTTTATTTGTTTTTCAGGGTATCCACCTCATTATATCTTGGTTTTGGTTTTGACCCCTTTTGTTGCTTAGACCTCAGCTTCATATATCTTCTTCAACATGTGCTTCAGTTGTCTCCATCACCACCTGCATCAGTCTGTTAGAGATTTACTTCCAGCTTCTCAGTCTGTGATCTTCATCAGCATTTGACTTCAGTTTTCTTCATCAGCACTCATGGCTACTCCCAGAAAGAGCAACATATCTTATCACTTCTTTGAGCCTTCTTTGACTGGTATCAGGCAGGTCCAGTCACTTATCACACCTGACCACATCTCACTGTTCAGAGAGCATCATGGAGGTATTTTAGACATGGTTATGGACCTTAATTCTTCCCACAGAAGCATGATCCACACATGTTTGCAGTTCTATGACCCTCCACTCAGGTGCTTCACCTTTCCTGACTTTCAGATAGGGCCTCTATTGGAAGAAGTTTCTTTATTGATTGGAGTACCTATTAGAGGAGGGGTCCCCTTCAATCCAGAGATGACTGCTCCCAGAAGTGAGGAGATAGCAAGGGCATTATACTTGGAGCCTGCCCTTATTGAGCAAAGCATGACGACAAAAGCTGGGATTCCTGGTTTACATTTGGACTTCTTGATTTCTCAGGCCATCCTGAAGGCTACCTTGGGAGAATGGAGGGAAGTCTGTGCACTTTTAGCCCTCAGCATATATGGGGCTATATTGTTTGCAGATGAGCCCAAATTTGTTAGTAAGAATGCCATCCACTTGTTTCTACTGAGGAACCCAGTGCTTACATTGCTAGGGGATTTTTACTACTCCATCCATCAGAGGAATGAAAAACAAAGGGGGAAGTTGGTCAGATGTTGTGCTCCCTTGTTCTACTCTTGGTTACTCAGACACCTGCCTAAATCAGATGCTTTCTTGAACCCACACCAGCAGAAGAATTGGGCCAAGAGGTTCATTGCCTTAACATCAAAGGATATCAGATGGTGCACCCAGAGCACCAAAGGCAAGGATATTATTACCAGCTGTGGGCAATACCCTAATATTCCTCTGATAGGAGTAAAAGGTTGCATCAATTACAACCCTTTACTGTTTAAGAGACAATTGGGATATGCCTTAGTTCACCCTCCCAGAGGGAAGGATTTAGCTGAGACCCTATACTGTGAAGTACAACCTAATTCAGTTGTTGTCAGGCAAGCTGCCTGGGCTTGGGACAACATCCAGACAAAAGGGATAGCTATTCTTGGAAGATGTAACAATGTTGCTTCAGCTCAGTACTATGACTGGTCCCGTAGTAGAGCTCAAATCACCAGAATGCCTTTAACCCTGGAAGACACACCTGGACCATCTACAGTTCAGCCTGCAGCAACTGTTAGCCTGGAGGAATTTGAAAAGTTGAAGGAAAGGAATGAGAAGCTATCTCAGGCCTTGAAGAAGACTCTTTGGGAAAGAAGTGACGGTCGTCTGGACATTGAGAGATTGGAAAAGCTCAAGATCGAGCATCTGACCAAAATTGAAAAGACAGAGGATTACATAAGGAAAGCAAGAGTTGGGGAACAGATATTGAAGAATTCCTGCAAGGAGGCCAAGATTCAGAAAGCTAGGGCTGAACACTATCTGCAAGAGAGCCAAGCTAGGTGGGTCAGGATCACCGAAGCCCGTGCACAAGAAGACCAGAGAACTCAGGCCAGGATTGAGCAGCTGGAGGCCAATGAGAAGAAGCAACAGGAAGCTTTGTTGGCTGCACAGAAGGAAATATCAGAGTTAAAGCTCCGAACGGGGCTAAAGAGATCCAAAGATCAGGACAGGCATAAGAAGCTGACTACTGCCATTGCTACTAGGAACCTCCTCATTAGGACCATTACGGAGCACCCAGTTGGTCCGGTGACTGAGGCACTCCTAAAGGAGGTCAGGGAAGATGATTATGGATTGGATGTCTGATTCCTCTTTGCTTGTTGTTCTTTCCTTTTGATGTACTTTTCCTTTTGTTGTATTTTTGACCCGCCATGGGCATGTATTCTAAAACAGACTATGTATTTTTCATCATTTGTAATATATTTAGTTTTTTTTCCTTTGGGTTTCTTTTCTCAACAACATCAAGCATCTTCCTCGAGGTCTGGAAAGGTTAAAACCAAGAACCAAACCGGATACCTTGGAAAACAAATAAGCATATTGCATTGCATACTGACTCGTTTTCTTTGTTTTGTAGGTTTTGTTTATTATTATTGTGTCTAACTTTTTTGTGATCTCAGGAAACATTGCTCGTCGCCGAGTGTTCCCTGTCAACCGCACACACTGGTACCCTACACATAACAACCTTCCAGGCATTTAGATGGAGCAGGTACAGCAGGACCTGAATGAGGTCAGAAATCAGATGGCAAACGAAAGGGTCGAGATGAGAAACCAAATGTCTCAGTTTATGGTTGTCATGACTGGCTTAGCCCAGAGCCAAGAAAGGTTGAGAGAGTTGGTAGAAAGACAGACACCTGAAGAGCCTCACCTTGGGATAGGAGGAACCAGCAATAATAAACAGGGGCAGCCTCGTACTGACCCACCAGAGTATGGGCCCCATTTGAATCCAGATGTTAACATCCCGAGGAATGTTCAAGGTAATACTGCTGGGGGCAGAATCCTGCAAGAGGATCCCCAAGAAGAACAATTTACTGTTATTGGGGCTGGAGATGAGGTATATGATAGAAGACTGGATGAGATTGCTGAAAAGTTAAGATCTTTGGAATCTCATAATTCTTTGGGCTTTGACGTGATGGATATGGGGCTGGTGGATGGGGTGAGGATTCCCCACAAATTCAAACCCCCTTGCTTTGAGAAGTATAATGTTACCTCATGCCTGCGTACTCATCTACAATCTTTCCTGGGAAGACTCAAGGCTTATACCATGGATGAGAAGTTATGGATGTTCTATTTTGAGGACAGTCTGACTGGAGCTTCAAGAGAATGGTATTCGCATCTAACAAGGGCCACCATAAGATGTTGGAAGGACTTGGCTGAGGCTTTCATCCGGCAATACCAGTACAACCTAGATATGGCCCCCAATAGAACTCTTCTAATGGGCATGTCTTAGTCTTCAAGAGAGAGCTTTCGAGATTATGCTCAAAGGTGGAGACAGCTTGCTGCTGCTGTCCAGCCACCCATGTCAGAAAGGGAGATGGATGACATGTTCATGAACACCTTGCAGGGAACTTATATTGATAGACTTGCTGCTTTCTCCTCTACCAGTTTTACTGATGTAGTTATAGCTGGTGAGAGAATTGAAAGTCTTTTGAAGATGGGCAAAATCTCTGACAATGGTGCAAGTTCCTCCAGCAACCCCAGGAAACTTTTTGCAGGACCCCGGAGGGCGGGTGAAACAAATGTTATTCATACAAGCAGGAGCAGACCCCAATATTCTCACAGATCAATAGCAACTATTACCATCCCGGCTCCAGTTCCACAACAACCATTATATCCTTAGCAACAACAACAACAACAATAACATCACTATCAACAACAATCTCATTTTCCACAACAAAGAACCTACAACAACAACAATAGCAACCAATAGCAGCGTCCCTTTCAACAGAGGCCATCTCAGGCAAATAGGGTGATCGACCCTATCCCTATGCCTTATGCTGCTTTATTGCCACAACTCCTGAAGCTTAACTAGGTTGAGTTAAGGACTTTGGCACCACCGAATCCTCTTAATCTCCCAAAGAATTATGATGTTAATGCCAGGTGTGCCTTTCACTCCAATGCACCTGGTCACAATACTGAGAAATACAGAGCCTTACAGATGAAGGTTCAGGATTTGGTCGATTCCAAAGCTCTCAATTTCGCACCTCCTCCGAACGTTAACAGAAATCCTATGCCTAATCATGGTGGGCCTAGGATTAATGCCAGTGAAGAGGACCAACCATCTACACTAATTGATAATGTTGCACAGATTAAAACACCACTGGCTGAAGTCAAAGTTCAACTTTTAAGATGCCAAGTGTTCCCGGGTTGTGGGGCCTGCTGTGAATTGTGCAAGACAGCTAGTAATGGTTGTGAGAAGCTAAGGTTTGGCATAGATAGCCTCATCAAAGATGGAATCTTGCAAATCACTTCAACGGCTCCTTCAGCAACTTTTGTTGCAACAACAATGGATCCTCCTACAACACCAACAATTCTTCCTTCAACAGTTTCTCCTACAACTGCATCAACTATCATTCCCACTGATTCATCAACAACACCAGCAATCACTCCGTCCATTATTTCAACAAATCAAAGTTCAACAACATTCACTTCTACAACATCAGCACCCATTTTATCAACGAAATCTTCTACAACGCCAACAAACATTAATGAGGATGTTTCAACGGTCACAATCTATTATGACCCAGCAAATATCCACCCCAGCAACAATTTCCAACAACAAACTATGACACCTTCTGCCAGATCTCCAGTCACGATCTACTACGATCCGCACACCATCACAGTTCCTTCCGCTGCAGTGATCAGTCCAGTTACCATTACGGTACCTGGGCTTGTTCCTTATGAAAGAAGTAATGCCATACCTTGGCACTACGGCTCAGATCTCTACTGCAATGGGGTGAAAATCACTCTGGATTCATCAACCTCTTCGCCAAAAATTGACAATGTTGGGGGAGGCGGAGGCTTCACCAGAAGCGGACGCCTTTTTGCCTCACAAACACAAAGACCTAATGCTGAAGCAGAAGCTGCTGCTAAGGCAAAAGGAAGGAATGTGGTATCCGAAGAGCCAACTGCCAAAGAAACTCAGAAGACATCTTTTGAAAAAGATGTAGACGAGTTCATGAGAATTATAAAGAGAAGTGATTACAAGGTGGTGGACCAGCTTCACCAAACACCCTCCAAAATCTCTATATTATCATTGCTAATGTGTTCCGAATCCCACAGGAATGCATTGTTAAAGGTCCTGCACGCAGCATATGTGCCGGAAGAGATTATGGTTAATCAGTTGGAAACGGTGGTTGCCAATGTTAACACCAGTCATGGACTTGGCTTCACAAATGTTGATTTAACGACAGAGGGACGCAACCATAACAAGGCTTTACATATCACCTTAGAATGCAAAGGTGTTGTTCTTTCTCATGTGTTGGTGGACACTGGGTCTTCGCTCAACATCCTCCCAAAGAAAGCCTTGGTGAAGCAAGAGTATGATGGTTTGGCATTACGTCCGAGTAACTTGGTGGTGAGAGCATTTTATGGCTCTAAAAGATCAGTGCTTGGAGAGATTGATCTACATGTGTTGATTGGCCCGCACACCTTTAAAACTACCTTCTTTGTGATGGACATACAGCCGGCCTACAACTGTTTGTTGGGTAGACCCTGGATTCACGCCGATGGCGTTGTTACATCTACCCTTCACCAGAAGTTAAAATTTGAGTGGGAAGGTCAGATCATCATAATCTGCGGAGAGGAAGATATTTTTGTTAGTCAGCTGGCTACGTACAAGTACATAGAAATGGATGGGGAAATCCATGAGACCTTGAGTCAAGGGTTTGAGGCCCTTAACATCAATGAAGCATCTGCTGTGTCTGGGACTTCCATCACATCATATCAACAGGCCCGGAAGGTTGTTGAGGAGGGTACCGCTCAAGGCTGGGGCAAGCTGCTGCCAGTAGAAAAGAAAGAAGACAAATTCGGGTTGGGTTACAGACCAACTCGACAAGATCAACCAGAGGCTGCAACAGAGCCCAAATTTGTTAGCGGGGGAATGCTCACCCCGGATGTTGTGAACAGTCTGGAAGACGAGGAAGAAGACGAACGCAACCTGGAAAGCTGGATACATCCAAGGATCCCGGGGAACCAAGTCTCAAACTAGTCTTCCCAAGAAATTATAAGAGTTACTCCTACAGAGTAATTATTATTTCCTGTCTTTAAGCATGCATCAATTCCTGCATCTTGCCCAAGATGTCAGGGCTCATTTTGTAATCGGCCCATCTTGTATTTTATGCAAACAATCAATTAATGAATATCAGGACATCTTTTGCAAATGAGTCTCCTTTTTCTCGCTCACTGTTTTTCATTTTTCATTTTTTGTACAAAAATAAAATGGCAATGTTTTCAAAATAATAACTTCATTTTCACTTTTTCTAAACAAGATAAAACTGATCACTAAAATGAAACCAATCTAAACCCTTGCAGAGAGTGCCCTCTAGACCGCACCGACAACAACACTGCTATGACTTCATATGACTTTGACTATCCGATTAATCAAGCCGATGAAGGGGTTGAAGAAGATTATGAGCTACCTGAAGAGCTATCTAGGTTGTTAAGACAAGAGGAGAAGGTTATCACTCCTCATCAGAAGGAAGTTGAAACTGTTAATCTTGGTACAGAAGAAGACTTGAAAGAAGTGAAGATCGGGGCCCATCTGCAAGATTCAGTGAAAGAACGACTTATTGACATGCTTCGGGAGTATGTGGATGTTTTTGCTTGGTCTTATCAGGATATGCCAGGTCTGGATACCAACATTGTTATGCACAAGCTGCCTCTAAAAGAAGATTGTCCTCCAGTAAAACAGAGATTGCGCCGTACTCGTCCGGATATGGCCATGAAGATAAAAGAAGAGGTACAAAAACAGTGGGACACCGGTTTCCTTGCTGTAACTAGTTACCCGCTGTGGGTTGCTAACATTTTACATGTGCCTAAGAAAGATGGCAAAGTCCGGATGTGTGTGGATTATCGGGACCTGAACAGAGCCAGTCCGAAAGATGACTTTCCGTTACCTCACATTGATGTATTGGTCGACAACACGGCTCAGTTCTCGGTATTCTCCTTCATGGATGGATTTTCAGGATATAATCAGATCAAGATGTCACCTGAAGACATGGAGAAGACAACTTTCATCACACCCTGGGGCACATTCTGTTATAAGGTAATGCCATTCGAACTGAAGAATGCTGGTGCCACTTATCAACGGGCTATGGTAACATTATTCCACGACATGATCCACAAAGAAATTTAATGTTATGTGGATGACATGATTGCCAAGTCCCTCACAGAAGAAGACCACCTGGTGAATCTGTTGAAGCTATTCAAGCACCTGAGGAAGTACCAGTTGAAGTTGAACCCCAGCAAATGCACATTCGGGGTGCGATCCGGTAAGCTGCTGGGATTTATTGTAAGTGAAAAAGGGATTGAAGTTGACCCTGATAAAGTCAAATCCATTCAAGAAATGCCTGCACCAAAGACTGAAAAAGAAGTTCGGGGGTTTCTAGGTAGATTGAACTACATTTCACGGTTCATATCTCACCTTACAGCAACCTGTGAGCCTTTGTTCAAACTGTTAAGAAAAGAACAAACAGTCAGGTGGGATGGAGACAGCCAAAGGGCTTTTGAAAAAATCAAGGAATACTTACAAGAGCCCCCAATCCTTATGCCTCCAATTGAAGGAAGACCTCTAATAATGTACTTGACAGTATTAGAAGAGTCAATGGGGTGTGTGCTGGGCCAACATGACGAGTCTGGTCAAAAAGAGTATGCAATATACTACCTAAGCAAAAAGTTTACCGACTGTGAACAACGTTATTCACTGCTCGAGAAAACTTGTTTTGCTTTAGCGTGGGCTGCTCGCCGACTAAGGCGGTATATGTTGACCCACACTACCTTATTGATCTCAAAGATGGATCAAGTACATATTTGAGAAGCCAGCGCTTATCGGACGGGTTGCAAGATGGCTAATGATTCTCACAGAATATGACATTCAGTACACATCCCAAAAAGCTATCAAAGGCAGTGTATTGTCTGATTATCTAGCTGAGCAACCCATTGATGATTACAAGCCTATGGGATTTGACTTCCCTGATGAAGACATCATGTTCATAAAAGCAAAAGATCATGAAGAGCCAGTTCACACCGAAGGGCCTGACCCAGAAGAAGAATGGACAATGATGTTCGATGGGGATGTTAATATGAATGGTTGTGGTGTTGGTGTAGTACGCATTACACCTAAAGGAGTTCACATGCCATTCTCGGCAAAACTCACCTTCAACTACACTAACAACGAAGCTGAATACGAAGCTTGTATCATGGGTCTTGAGGACGCCATTGACCTTAGGATCAAGACTTTAACTGTATTCGGATATTCAGCTCTGGTAATCAATCAAACCAACGGCAGATGGTACACTCACCAAGAGCATCTGATTCCATATCGTGACTATACGAGGAGATTATTGACTTTCTTCACAACAGTCAAACTGGAGTATATCCCTCGAGATGAAAATCAGTTTGCAGATGCTCTGGCTACCATTTCCTCCATGATCAAAGTTCAAGCTGCCAACTTTGTGCCTCGGATTTCAGTGTCCATACTTGACAGACCGGCATACGTATTCTCAGCAGACCTTGCTAAGGATGATAAGCCTTGGTTCTATGACATCAAATGCTTCTTGGAGGATCAGACATACCCACCTGGGGCATCTTCCAATGATAAGAAGACATTAAGAAGGCTAGCTGGTAGTTTCTTCCTGAATGTTGATGGCTCCTTATACAAGCGCAATTTTGACATGGTACTTCTCAGGTGTGTTGATAATGCGGAAGAAGATTTGTTGATGCACGAGGTGCATGAAGGATCTTTCGGTACCCATGCTGGAGGGCATGCAATGGCTAAGAAATTGTTAAGGTCAGGCTACTACTGGATCACAATGGATGCAGACTGTTGTGCCTATGCCAAAAAGTTCCACAAATGCCAGATTTATGCAGACAAAGTGCATGTGCCTCCGAATCCCTTGAATGTGATGTCTTCACCTTGGCCCTTTGCCATGTGGGGCATTGATATGATTGGCAAGATTGAACCAACTGCTTCAAATGGCCACAGATTCATCCTGGTAGCCACTAACTATTTCACCAAGTGGGTTGAAGCAGCTTCATATGCAAATGTCACCAGGCAAGTGGTAGCCAGATTCCTGAAGAGAGATATCATCTATCGGTATGGAGTGCTCGAGCGAATCATTACTGGTAATGGTTCCAATTTGAACAATAAGATGATGGAAGAACTGTGTTGGGACTTCAAAATCCAACATCACAATTCTTCTCCTTACAGGCCAAAGATGAATGGCGTTGTTGAGGCGGCTAATAAGAACATCAAGAAGATTGTGCAAAAGATGGTGGTCACTTACAAAGACTGGCATGAGATGCTACCATTTGCCTTGCATGGGTACCGTACTTCAATCAGAACATCCACTGGGGTAACACCGTATCAGCTTGTGTATGGTATGGAGGTAGTCTTACCTGTTGAAGTTGAATTACCCTCCTTGCGGGTATTGATGGATGTCAAGTTGAATGAAGCAGAGTGGGTCCGTTCTCGGTACAATTAACTGAATCTGATCGAAGAAAAAAAATTAGCTGCAATTTGTCATGGGAAGTTATATCAGAAAAGTATGAAGAAAGCCTTCGATCAGAAAGTCAGGCTTCGGGAATACCAAGTAGGAGATCTTGTGTTGAAAAGACTCCTCCCTCCTTATACAGACCACAGGGGCAAGTGGACTCCGAATTACGATGGTCCATTCATAGTAAAGAAAGTTTTCTCTGGTGGAGCTCTGATGCTCACTACTATGGATGGTGAAGACTTCCTGTCCCTTGTGAATTCAGATGCAGTTAAAAAATACTTCGCATAAAATGACCCGCTGGACATAAAAACAGAATGTAAGTCCAGGCAAAAATAAGGCATCCCGGCGAGTCAAAAACAGAATAAAAGACTCGGGCAAAAATAAGGGAAAATAAAAAATGTACACCCGCTGAGTTGAAAAGCCGCATCAGACAACTCAGGCAAAAATGGGTATCCTGGTGGATTGAAAACCCGAAAGGGCGATCCACGCAAAATAAGGGAATAAGCGAACAATTGCATTCTGAATTCGTCTGTATCAATCGCAACATGGCAAGCTTCGAAAGGTTAAAGCATTGTTAAGAATCAGCCTTATTCAGAAAGCAAAATGAGAATAACGTCAAGATCATACGAGTCATAGCAAGAGGGAAGCACTAAAGCGTCGTCAACATTGCCAGCACCTTTATTTTTCTCAATTTTTTGTAACAATCTCCTCATTTCAGGGATTTGTTTCTTTAACTGTATTTTGCCGATTCAGGGCACACAAATGAATAAAACCAGAATTTTCAGTCACATCTCGTCTTGTACATTTTATTTCATTTGAAAAAAATGTATGATATCCCTGATATGATATTTGCATAAAAACAGATATGCCTTTCTAATCACATGCTTGCAGGAAATACATTACTTACTCCCGGGAGTGCCTAAACTCCTATGATGGAATCCGGTAAGGGATGCCTCAGGGTACTTGTGCGTTTCTTTGTCATAACAGGTCTGTAGGTGTTCAACACACAACATGGGGCATGAAAGTTTTTCCCCAGCAAGCTGCCAAATCATTATTTCCTTAGCACATCTTCCAAACAACACCAGAGCTGCTTTCTCCCCATCAGAGCTTCCAGGCATCGCTTCTCCAGCACTCTCTTCAGAGCAGCATCAGAAGGTGTTCATTTCCCCAGCTAAGTTGTCAAGATATTATCATCCTTAGTAGGATCCCTACAGAAATCTCAAAGGAGATCATTCAGTGATTGTTTCTCCCCAGCCGAGTGCTAGACAAGGCACCATCTCCCCACAGAGCTCCAGCCTCTCCAGAAGAGCAATGTCTGAAAATCTCACAACAAAGTGACGAAAGCTTCCACATCCCCCAGCCGGGCCCCTCATTACCAAGGTTGGTCTATCAGTGACTTATCTTCCCAAGCAGAATCATCTGTATCAGATCTACCAATGGTCTCATCCCCAGCTGAGATATTCTTTCAAGCCGATCGGTCAAAGATCTCCACAGGCAACGGGATCCGAATCCCGGATCAGTATCTTTTGCATAATCATAGCATTTACATCATATTTCCCCTCAGAGCGTAGTATTCCGTCTAATACGGGGCATTACGGCAAAAATCAAACATATTGCATAATCACAAGTCATGTTTTGAATCAAACACCTGTATATACCAACATTCCGTCAGCAATGTATACAAGGACTCACAGTCTCAGCAGAAAGCCAAAGCGTCCCCTTTGCACTCACTAATACATATCAATATATACACGTTTCGACACTCGTCCGTGTCACATCATTCCCCTGCAGATATAAACCACAAACAGATATCTACACACTCCTTTGACACTCGACTGTGTCACATTTCCCCGGCATGGTTGCCAAACACTTGTTTATAATACACTCTCATTAACACCCGTCTGTGTCATCTTATCCCCACAGATCGTCAGAATATCTTTTACACCTATAAATTCGTAACTTATGATACTCGTCCGTGTCATACTTTCCCCAGCAAGTTGAACACTCATCTGTGTCTCACTCATGCTTATTTTTCACTCATACAGATACTCGTCTGTATCTTGTATACACCACTTATCTCTTCTCAGATTCAACACTCGTCTGTGTTCTTTGTTAATCAGTTGGTACTCGTCCGTACCATCATCTCTGAACATGCGTCAGAGTTTGTTTCTACTGATACTCGTCTGTATCATAGTCCTAAGGATGCTCGTCCGCATCTTTAATCTATACACAACGTCAAACACTTATACCTTTCCTTTCTTGAATGTAGGCACTCGTCTGTGTCTACCATCCCCCAGAAGAGTCCCCAGCAAATCCCCAATAAAAAGCAAATTTTCTTTTTTCTATCTGACATTCGTCCTATGTCATGATACTTTCGGCAGCCGTACCCTGCCAGGTGATCGTCTTTCACCCTCTGATAACCATCCCTCATCATTCCCCCAGCGGAGTCTCCATTATTGGAACCCTTTTTTATCCGACATTCGTCTTATGTCGTGATATTTTAGCAGCCGTACCCTGCTAGGTGATCGTCTTTCACCTTTTGATGACCGTCCTTCATCATTTTATCTGATGGTCGTCCCCATCATTGATTTTGTTATCTGACATTTGTCCTATGTCATGATAAACCCCGAGAGTAGCCGTACCCTGCTAACTGATCGTCCTTCACCTCTTGATGATCGTCTTTCATCATGTTTATCTGATGGTCGTCCCCATCGTCGACCTTTTCTATCCGACATTCGTCTTATGTCGCGATACTTTCGGCAATCGTACCTTGCCAGGTGATCGTCCTTCACCTTAGATGACCGTCCCTCATCTTTCCCCCCAACAGAGCAGTCGTCCCCTGCTAGGTGATCGTCCTTCACCTTTGATGACCGTACCTCATCATTTATTTCATTTATGCTTTGAACCTGATGGTCGTCCACATCATTGTCTTTACCTTTAATCCCTAGAAAACCTTGTTGTTTTTTATTGATGGTCGTCCCCATCATAATCTCTTTATTTCCCCAGCTTGTCGGTTGTCCCCGTCATTGCTTTGCTTACTACTTTATCCCCAGCAGTCGTCCTCTGCTCGATGGTCGTCCTCCATCGCCCGCACTTTATAATCATATTGTACTTACTTTTACAATCTATATCCCTTTTCTTCTTCACACCCAGTGAGTGCAAATTTCGGACTGTCTTTGGTATTCAACCACAAGTTATCTTGTTTGCCTATTAAGCTGTCGCTTACATCCTGCACAGCTAACTCATGCTTGAATAGGGGCAGTTGTAAACACCCCAAATTTGTCCTCACTAAGTTCACACTATGGCTTGTGATCTTTTCATGTTTGCATTAGTTCAATCATATCATATCATGTTGCATTTTTTGCTTCACTGCATTGGTTCAAGTTCATCTGCATCTAGGGTTTGTGATTTGAGCAATCCAAGATCCATTTGAGCCACTCCAAAGGTCTTCAATCATCTCAAGAGGGTCCATGTATGTTCAATCATCATATTTTATCCTCCAAAGATCAAGGAAGTCAAAGAATCACAAGAACTGCAAAGCATGGAGGCAGAGCCAGGTTTAACTACACAGATGACCTAAAATTAGGGTTTTGGTTTCAGAGGCCATAACTCCAAATTTTTTGGTCATTCTTGTTTCTATTGGTCTCAATATGTTATAAGGATCATACACACCAAGTTTGATGGAAAAATTCATTGTGGAAGTCATCTGATCACTAGGTAACTTCTTGAGCAAGTCAGAGCAAAATCAGGGCATCTGAGGCCCCCATCAATGGACCCAAAGTGGATTTTTCATCAAATTGAAGTTATATGGTCTTTATTTGATCATTGAAGTGTTTAGAAATTCACAAATTTGAAGAAAAGTGGGTTAAACCATAAGTTGCCAAATATGGAAATGACTTGTAATGTAAACTTTCCATTTTGGGAAAGTTTTTCAACCTCCTCTTTCTTAACCAAAAATGCTTCAAATGAAAAATTCTTGGGCATGAAAGTTGTAGATTGGATCATTCCCTTTTCAAAAATTAAAATAACAAGACCTAATTCATTTTGGAACTCAAGTTATGGCTTTCCAAAGTTGGCAAAAATCACATAATTTCATGTTTCATGCCAAAGAGGGATTTTTTGCAAAACCTCATGCCAAACCATTTTGTGGCCTCAAATTGATTTCTAACCATCATATAAACATAACACATGACCTGAAGCTCATAATTGGCCCAAGAATCCCAAGATTTCATGACTTGCATATGAAGAAATTCCAAAAGGGCCAAAAGTTCACAAAATTGCAAAACCTCCCATAACTTTGTCACAACTTGTTGATTTGCCTCAATCTCATTTCCATGGTCCTCCTTGATCACAGCTGCACCAGACATGCCCTTGTCCTTGGCCTGAAACAACCCATACCTCAAAGGACACATAACCTTGACTTTGTGCATTTTCACCCATATCAATCACACTATGCCACAACCACTCTCTGAACCAATTGCATTTGTTTATACTAATCCAAAGCAAGCCAAACACAACAAGAACCAAGCCTGAACTCTCTCATAACTCAACATTCACCAAAACTTCCCTCTTTGCATTTTCTATCGAATCTCACAACTCAGTCATTCATTCTTCAAACCAACACCACCATTCATCTCAGCATCAATCACTGATCATTTCCCACCATTCATTTTGCCCTAAAAGCCATCATACACAAAACACGATTTTCTCTCCCTTTGAACTGAACTTCATTGAATCTTAAAAGGAGGCCACAAATACTTCAGCCAAGCATTCCAGAAGCATAAGGGGATCAAGAGGAGTGGAAAAGCACCAAAGAAGAGCCCAGATAATGCCATTTTTGAAAGCTCCATTTCAGGTAACCTCAAGAAATATTTTTCCAGAAGTTTGATTTTAGGTTATATAATTGTTCCTCATGTTATGCTGGTCTTGCTGATGCTTTTCTTTTTGAAAATGGTTGAGTTTTAAGGATTTTATGAACCTCTGAAACTTTGCCCGTGAAATGTGTTTTGATTCGATTTGCATGATTTACGAAAAATAAATGAGTTTTGTTGTGTGGTTTGTGTTTAGTGATGTTCAAGGATTGATTCTGGAGAGTGTAGAGAGTTTTAGTGGCGTTTTGAGAGAGATTGAGTGAGAGAGGTGCCGGAGAAGATGACCGGAATATTGTTCCGGTCATCTGAAAGTCATTAGGGTTCATATTAGGGCTTAATTACGTAATTAGGGCAAGTTTGAATTTCAGTCGTCCAGATGCGCGCGTGGTCTTTCCCTCCCTTTCCAGATTTGAATTTCAGCCCTTAGATCAGCATACTTCTCCTTTTATTAATTTTTATTTCATTTTCTTTATTTAATCTTGCACGAATTTTTAAAAATAGGAAAAGACATAAAAAAATTCTGAAATTTTTTATCCAGCCTTTAATTAATTTTCAAAACCCAAAAATATTTTTATTTTTATTTTTAGCATTAAAAATTATTTTTAAATCATTTAAGTGTTATTTTTAATTAGTTAATGAGAATTAATTAATTAAAAATACATTTAGGTATTTAAAAATCACAAAAAAAATCAGAGAACATTTTTAGGCATTTAGAAACATTTACAAACTCACCACACAAATTTCGTTTTGGTTTTGATCATACTTTGACATTTGTCAATTGAATTAGGGTTCCTAAACTTGAATATTTTTAACCCTAACTTCAAAAATTCATAACTTTTGAACCAAAGTGAGTTTGTGAATGATTCTTTTTGCATTGTGCTATGCATGGTTTCAAGCATCTAAAAACATTTTTGTTTCATTTTTATAATGCATTTTCAATTTGTTTGGCATTTCACCTTTAGGATCACCCTTAAAACCCTAGAAACTTAGAAAAATCATAAGTCCTTCTAGGTTAAACTTTTGACTTCCTCCTTTGGATGGTAACTTAGTATAGGTTTAGGGTTCCTTTGAGTTCATTTTCAATTTTTTATCTTATGATTTGCTTCTGTTTTTGAGTTTTGCATCTCACATGTTCATATAACCCCAAATTTGGATCTTCATTTGCATTCATCTTGTATAAACTTGCATACATGAACTTGCCATGACATTTTGTGCATCCACATGACATATAAGACATCTTAGGACACATTGAATTCATGTTTGAACATTGCATCACCCATTTTCCATGTTATGCTTTCATTACATTCCATATGCATCCATGAACTTTCATGCTTCCTTTATGCTTCATTTGCATTCCCATCCTTTGTATGATCATCTTCATCTCATGACATACATTTATATCATCTCTTTGCATCATTAGAATCATGAACATGCTTCTGGTTTTGGTTTTCATCTTTGCATTCCATTTCATTTTCATTTCATTTCACTTCCTTTTACTAACTTTTCAGGTGGTAAGTGTTTGAGAAGTGAATTTGCCTTCACTTCTCACAAACTCTTCTCATCTCTTTTATGCACTCATTTATGCATTTTACTTTTGTATTAGAGTGAGCTTGCTCATTCATGTTCCCTCCTCACTTTCTTTCTTCAAGCAACTTATCTTCTTAAGTGAAGTAAGTTGACTTGCTTCTTTCTGCTTCTTCTCCTTCCATCTTTGCTTCTTCCTTGGTGGCTCATCTTGAAGACTTCTTGTAAGCCTCATAAACACTAGGATACCCAAGCATGATAACAATTAGGGTTTGATTAGTCCCCCATTAGTTTTACCTTTGTGTCATCTTTTGTGTCTTCTCTTCTCATCTCATAATCAGGGGCTAAACCTTTAAGGTTTTAAGGCTTTGTGATTAAGGTTATGCCTGCATCCTTCTCTTAGGATGGAGTGTATAACTTTAATCCTAAGTGTTAAAACCTTGATGTGTTTAAATCCCTTAATCGATCCATCTAGTAATCATTAAGACAATAAGCTTGTAACTTGGGCCTTGCATTAGGGTTCTAATTCTTCCTTAATTGGTCAAGAAGGACTAACCCTAGTGTTAATGGATAGGTCCCCCTCAAGTTGTCTTACAAACCATAAAATCCACTTCTTAATCTTACCATTAATTAAAATCCACTCTAATTAAGGTTTATTTTGTCATGAGGTTAATCCCTAATCATGGATTAAGTTGAGGAGCCTTTCTCAGCTTAAATGTTCTCATCTATTATCCTTCTATTAGTATGGTGTAATGGGTCCACTAAATCTTTTATTATGGCTTAAACTCATTACTGAACACTAAACAAAAACTCCAAAAACATCTAAATAATTACAAGTAGGTTAATGATCTTAATCCTACATCATGGTGATCCAGTGTGAGGTGTTTACTTCATACTTAAGATATTCTCATTACCCCTAATCAGAGGGAGGATGTGATGAGTTTACTAACCCTTGGCTTAGGCTTAAGCTCATTTTCTTATGACAAACTTCAAAAGCAATAAAAGATTGAAAACATTCAAAAACAAACAATAATCGTCTCCTCCGGGATTCTTTTCTCACCTCATTCACTCACAAATGAGAACTCGCTTCTTTCATCCAATGCAAGACAGTTTGCACCTGAGCCAAACAGGTCATACACTTGAGCATAGACAAGTAAGAAGTTCACCAGTCAATCTTTTTTCAGTCTCTTTGAGTCGACCTACGGTGTTCTGACTTCCTCATTGCACGAGAGGATACGTAGGCATAACTTAACTATTATCGAACAAAGGTCTCTGTATATTCCCCATCTTCCAGTTATTCTTTTAAGCCTCATTGTCTTGAGCTTTGCACTCTTTCCTTACACTGACACTTCTTTTATTTCACTTCACATTTCTTTTGCACTGACACTTGTATATTCTTTTCCAGCTTTTGCACACAGATAGCACAGACACCACCCCTTTAAACACAAATCTTTCAAGCGTGGATCCCGTCGAGTACGACGGACAATCTAGGTGCTAATACCTTCCCAGGTTGTAACCAACCCCCTTTCTCAGTTTCTCTGGTTCGCAACCGTCTTGTCCATCTTTTCTTAGGTTTATGCAGCATTACTTTTCCTTCGGGATAAAAATGCCTAGCTGGCGACTCTTTTCATTCTTCCCTTTCACCGACCGTTCGCGTCTGTACCCCTTCTGACCAGGTGTCATTAGATAGGAGCGACATAACCCTAGCCATGGCAGTTTTCGATTCAGGCAATGAAACTTTGATCTAAGTGTCCAGAAACATTCCTTGCAACCTCATAAACACAAAACAAATGTCAAATATACTTAAAACCAATCATACATATGAAATCGAAAAAAGCAAAAAAAACATGAATATGATGAATTCGGTTATGGAGTTTCAATGCAATAATGGATGTTTTAGTGATCCAGAAACATTATGTGATCTTCCAGGAATGATTTGCAACCTTTATTTGATCTTGAAAAGGTCTCTAGATCAAAATCCGAATGTGACTTTTTCTTTGAAAAGTTGAAGATTGAATGGTGTTCTTGGAGGCTGCAAAATTCGTCCTTGTGCTTGTAATAGGTTTGTGAACTTATAGTGATGCAAATTAGGTCAAGAGTTTGTGGATTTGTGGGCTTTCTTGAATAACTTGAATGTGAAGAAACCTCGTGACCAAAATATGTGAAAATCAAATATTTTCATACCAATCTGTTCTAGCACGAATTTGAATAAGATCAATCATCTCTAATTGATATTTATGACCTTCTAGAACAAGAATCAAATTTAAATATTGAGTTTTCATATTTTATTTCAATTTAAATTGATTTTTAATGAATAAAATCAAAATAAATAAAAAATAAACTATAAAAATCTGAATAAATGATATTTGAATCGTGCATGATGTCATGGTAGAGATTGGGTCATAAAATTGCAAGCCCATGTGGAAAGAATTAGTTCTAAGACCCCATTTGCTCAATAAACCTCTCAAAACTTTCCCAACTTTACAAAGGCACGAATCCTTCAATTTTAAGTCTATGAAGGTGCTCTTGGACATTTTGGAAAGCTTAGAGAGTCCTATAACCTAACTCTTTGGTCTCATGTCCATATCCTTTACCATTATCAAATTATGCCTTTTGGAAGATGTTGACTTTTTGTTGACTTTTAAAATGACCTATAATGTCTTAGCTCATACCTTCCAAATGAAGAATTTTGGGGCTTGGCTTGTGAACCACAAAGTTGTAGAGAATTCAATTTCCTTCAAAATTAGCTTTGGATGGAAAAAAATTGATGAAGCATGTGAAAGTTATGGCTGGTCAAAGTTCAGTTGACTTTTCCTATGAAAATCCTAATTTAGAAACTCCTGATTCTTGATGATCTGAAATCTCCTTGATGAATCATGATTAACCCTTGATAAAATGATAAATTTTACTTCATATACTTGATGTTGGCAAAAAATCATGAAGTTTGACTTTGGTTTGACCACAGTTGACCTTAATTTGACTTTTTAACCACTTTGACTGATTTTTGCATATCTGATCATTTGACTGAGCAAACCTTTTGGGAAAGCCTTGAAACTTGAAATAGGGATTCTTGAAGACATATAGGATTTTATGAAGCTCACTTGAGGCCTTGGAAGTCCATTTAGCCTGATGAAATCCAAAACCCTAGTTTAGGATGCATTGCTTAGGAGGATGTTTTGTCTGAGGGAATTGTCCAACTTTCTGACTAATTGTGAACCTTGTGAACCTCTTGAGATGCCTTGTGAACCTCTTGGGACACATTGGTACACAATTCCTTGACTAGGTGAGGGAAAATTTTGGGGTGCAACAGCTGCCCCTGTTCAATTTTCTGAAACCTGAGGAGTTAGATTGGCCTGTGTGCCATTCGTGACTTGGAAGGTTGAAGGGGATTGAACACAAAAGCCCAAAAATTTGCACTCGCTGGTGCGTAAAGTATTACTGCTGATTGGTTGTATATGCTGGAGTGGGCTTAAAGATGCCACTCAGAGGAACTGGAGATGGGCTTATAGATGTCATCCATAATATCAGGAGGTGATAGTATCAAAATGTTGTCACTGGATATCAGTACTAGGTCTTCGTATAGGCCGTCTCTGAATCATTCATGTAACATGGTTTGAGTTGAATGTCAGCACTAGATCTTCGTATAGATCGTCACCGTATTATCTCTGGGGAAAAAGAATATCCTTCATTAGGTGTCAGTACTTTAGATCTTCGTATAGATCGGCTCTGAACCATCTTTTAGGAACATACTTTAATTTAAACATCAAAATCAAATATTCGTGGCGATCTTTTCTGAATTGCTTTTGGTAATATCCTGGGCTAAGTACAAGATCTTCGTATCGATCATTTAGGTACCATCTGTAACACGGTGGGAGAACTGACTTTAGTTATGTTGCGGATAGCAAGAGTCGCCACCGACTTTTATTTTATCCAAACGAAAGGCATAAAAGAACAGGAAAGACCTTTTAAAATATTTTTGGGTCCGGGGGGTAGGTTATGTAAAGGGAAGGTGTTAGCACCCTTTACATCCATGGTTATCCATGGGCTCTTAGTTACTTAGCTCACTTTAAAATGTTTTTGAAATGTGAAGTGTGTGAATAAAAATTTTCTTAAGAGTTTCATAATGATCCATGTACGGATGCGTAAAAAACCTTTGTTTTGAAAATTGTTTGAAATGTGTGAAGTGTTTGAAATTGTTTTGAAGAGTGAGCAAGTATCTAAGAGGAACCTACCCTAAGTTTTAAGTCTTTTCTGTTCTTGAATCCTTTAAATGGTAAGACTATCCCTATTATTAAGGAATAGGTAGTCATTACCTTGGATGTAAGGGACAAGTGAAGGGTCATCTGTTATTTAGGCAACTGTGGGGTGTATAAGCAATTTTGAAGGGACTATCATCTTTATTCGAAAGG
The DNA here is from genome assembly GCA_963966055.1 of Lathyrus aphaca. Lineage (NCBI taxonomy): Eukaryota > Viridiplantae > Streptophyta > Magnoliopsida > Fabales > Fabaceae > Lathyrus > Lathyrus aphaca. Next base: position 173,997,670 of record OZ014523.1, read on the forward strand.
GACAAGATCATTACGAAGGCAACATTCGAAAGGGACTTGATCTTTTATCTGTTAAGGGACTAGATGACTTTATTTTGAGGGACTTTTGCTTTATACACCCTACTTGACCTTTTTGATTAGGCAACATGAAAGGTATCCCTAAGGAAGTGAGATGGCGATCAAAGATCGACTTACGTGTGTGAGTGTTCAATTTAATATTTATCTTTAAATTTAAATGATCTAAATTAATTTTAAATTACAAGTATATTTACACTCCCTATAGCATAAAATAAATAATAAACATTATAAATAAAATATTACATCCAGGAACAATTACATAATAATAATTAAGCAAAATTAAATATAATAAGTAAAATAAATAAATAATTATAATTGGGTTAGTGAAAATAATAATAATAAAAAATAATACCAAATTAATGGGGTTAGTAATTAAATAAATATCATAAGAATATAATTAATAATAATAATGATATAAACAGGCATACTATAATAATTAAAAAAAATCAATTTTTTATATAAACAATTATTTAAAAATATAAGCAATTATACTAATTATTATAAAATTTTAAATTATATATATAAATTATAAAATTAAATTAATTATGAACATATTATGAAAATAAATTAAATTAACAACTTTTAACAATAAAAAATTATTTACATGCAAAAATAAACAATTTATGTCATATTTACATATTATAAAAATAAATTAAGCATTTTAATTTTTAAACATATTTATATACAAAAAAATTTAAATTATAAACAACTTATACATTAATAAAAATTAAATTAAGAATTTTAATTAAATCATGAATATAATATATACAAATGATAGCATTAAATAAATAGAAGAAGAAAAAATTAGGGTTTTGAAAATTATTAAGATTAATTAGGGTTTTGAAAAGAGTTAGGGTTTTATATATAAAATATTAGGTTTTTTTTTAATTTAATATACAATATTAATTCCATTATAAAAATAAGTTATAATAATATGGACATATAAATAAAATAGAATATTAATTTCAAACATATACAATTTTATTTCATTTATATTATTTTTATTAATCCATTATAATACTTAATTAAAATTAAAGAAAATAAAAAGAAATAGAAAACAATTAGGTTAAGAAAAAAAATTGGTAAAAACTCACCTGCTGGAGCCTGGGGTCGAACCCAGGTCTCCTAGCATACACCACCAACCTTCAACCAACTGGGCTGCTCCTGCAGCGTGCTTGTGAATGACCCATTGCAATAATATATAAAACCTGTTTAATAAATGAATTTTTGCATAAAAAGAGAACGACCAAGGGATCGAACCCTGGTCCTTAGCTTCATCGCCTGCGTGCAAAACCAGCTGAGCTACGCGCTCGTTGGTGACATATAACAGAACAAATACATAATAAAATAAGCCTGTTATTTGAATTCTGTTTTCGCGTGCATCCCTCTTCATCCCCTACCTCTGGACCTGCAGAATTACCTGCGAATATTGTTACGAATTTACCTGCGATTTAAACTTGCAGGAAAACCTATGCTCTTCAAACTCATCGAATCAGACCGAATCAAGCCACAATATTAACACCAAACAATTACCCATGATCAACACAGTTAAATTATGTTATTTAAAAGTCTTTAAATTACTTAAATCGTAAAGCCCTAAAACTAAGTTCCAAACCCTAACAATGGCCGCGAGCGTATTAGGTCATGAAGCTTCAAGTTTTTTGCCCAGAAACATTCTATACATCATCACAAACATGATTAGACAAACAAAATTCATTAAAACGCATTGAATTATTGAAATCGAAAAAAAATAGTTCAAGACCAAGAATGCTTCGGGATATGCATTATGTCATGGTTCAGAAGCATGTAAGTATTGGTTTCGATTCAGGGATGTTCAAGGATCATTGCTATGTCCTCAAAATACCTTCAAATGCCTTGTAGTATGGAAACCGAAAGTTGGTTTTTGGATGATTTTTGAACTTTGAAACTTACTCTTGGGAGGCTGAAAATCGTGTTCTATGATTAGGGTTATCTCATGTACTTATAGTGTGATCAATTAGGTCAGAACAAATTGATGTTTGTGTGAAAAATTTGATCCAAAAAGATTGAAAAAGATAAGCTTTGAAATTCAAATATTTTTGCATAAACACTTTCTATTTCAAGCCAATCAACATTATCTTTGTATCAATTTGATCCATGTTGAATTCATGACCTTCTAGAATCAAAAATAATTTTAAATCTTCACATTTAATATTTTATTTAAATTTAAAATGATTTTTAGTATAAAAAATCATAATAAATTAATTAAATTAAATAAAAATTATGAAAATATCAAAGAATTTTCGTGCATGATGTCATGGATTGCTTTGGGTCATTAAAAGTTCAGCCCATTTAGCAAAATTTGGTTTTAAACCTCCATTTGCTTCATAAACTTCCCTAAAATTTCCCAAATTTGCAAAGGCACACATCCTTCAATTTTAATGCTATGAGGGTGTTCTTGGACATTTTGGAAAGTTTGAAGAGTCCTCTAACCAACCCCACTGGTTTCATGTCCATATCATTTACCATTCTCAAGTTATGCCTTTTTGAAGTTGTTGACTTTTTGTTGACTTTCAAAAGGACCTATAATGTCTTAGCTCATACCTTCCAAATGAAGCATTTTTGGGCTTGGCTTGTGAGACACAAAGTTGTAGCGAATTCAATTTCCTTCAAAATTAGCTTTGGATGGAAACTTGGTGATGAAGCATTTGAAAGTTATGGCTGGTCAAAGTTCAGTTGACTTTTCCTGAGGAAACCCTAATTTAGAAACCCCTGATTCTTGATGATCTGAAATATCCTTGATGAATCATGATCAACCCTTGATCAAATGATGAATTTTACTTCATATACTTGATGTTGGCAAAAAATCATGAAGTTTGACTTTGGTTTGACCACAGTTGACCTTAGTTTGACTTTTTAACTACTTTTACTGATTTTGACTTATCTGATCATCTGATTGAGCAAAATTTTGAGAAAAGTCTTAAAACTTGTCATGGGGGTTCTTACACACATATAAGATGTTATGAAGCTCACTTGAAGTCTTGGAAGTCCATTTAGCCTGATTAAAGTCAAAACCCTAGTTTTGGATGCACTGCTTAGGAGGTGCATTGTCTGAGGGAATTGTCAACTCTTCTGACTATTTGTGAACTTTGTGAACCTTGTGAACCATCATAAAATGTCTTGTGAACCTTGTGAACCTCATGGGAGGTCTTGTGAACCTTGTGAGCCTCATAAAATGTCTTATGAACCTTGTGAACCTCATGGGAGGTCTTGTGAACCTCATAAAGTGTCTTGTAGACTTCATGAACCTCATGAAAGGTTTTGCAAGTATTGTGAATCTTGTGAACCTTGTGAACCTTCTTAGCACACAAAGTCTTGTATTGTGAGGGCAAATTTTGGGGTGCAACAGCTGCCCCTGTTCAATTTTCTGAAACCTGAGGGGTTAGATTGGTATATTTGCCAGTCGTGACCTGGAAGGTTGAAGGGGATTGAACACAAAAGCCCAAAAATTTGCACTCACCGGTGCGTAGAGTGGTATTGATGGCTAGTCGAATATGCTTGAGTGGGCTTAAAGATGCCACTTGGAGAAACATTCTTCAGGTACATTTCTTGGAGGATAAAGCAGTCCAAAATATGAAGGTATGATGATAGCTTTCAGGAAGATCAACAACGTCCCGAGGTAATAATATGCTTTCAGGAGGATAAAGCAGTCCTGAGGTAATAATATGCTTTCAGGAGGATAAAGCAGTCCTGAGGTAATAATATGCTTTCAGGAAGATAACAACGTCCTGAGGGAGTGATATGCTTTCAGAAAGATAAACAACGTTCTGAGGTAATAATATGCTTTCAGGAGGATAAAGCAGTCCTGAGGTAATAATATGCTTTCAGGAGGATAAACAACGTCCCAAAATAATATGCTTTCAGGAGGATAAAGCAGTCCTGAGGTAATGATATAACCTTTGGGAAGATAAACAACGGCCCAAGGAGATAATATGCTTTCAGGAGGATAACAACGTCCTGAGGTAATAATATGCTTTCAGGAAGATAACAACGTCCTGAGGAGATAGTATGCTTTCAGGAGGATAAAGCAGTCCTGAGGTAATGATATAACCTTTGGGAAGATAAACAACGGCCCAAGGAGATAATATGCTTTCAGGAGGATAACAACGTCCTGAGGTAATAATATGCTTTCAGGAAGATAACAACGTCCTGAGGAGATAGTATGCTTTCAGGAGGATAAACAATGTCCTGAGGGAATGATATGCTTTCAGGAAGATAACAACGTCCTGAGGAAATAATAACTTTTGGGAGGATAAACAACGGCCCAGTAGTCACAAGTTGTTGATGAAGTCTGTCTGCTGGAGAATTAACTTGAAAACAAGGTAGCATCCTGTATGGTAATATTAGTTTATGCATTATGTATGCATGTATGATATGATGCACTTAAGTAATGTATTATGCATTCATGGATATGTATGTTATGGTATGATGTAAATGATGTATGTATGATATGTTGCTGCCTGAAGCGTCTGGATATCTTCGTATAACAACTGCTGGCCAGGGAAAATAAATCCCGATTTGTTGCTGAAGAATATGAGGAACTTGTTCCCGTCTTGTTTGATAATGTATTATACATAACCTCCCGTCTGCTGGGGATAGCAAGGTATACATAACCTCCCGTCTTCGTTCGATAGTTGGGTATATATAACCTCCCGTCTTCGTTCGATAGTAGGGTATATATAACCTCCCGTCTGCTGGGGATAGCAAGGTATACATAACCTCCCGTCTTCGTTCGATAGTAGGGTATATATAACCTCCCGTCTTTGTTCGTCGTACTCCTATTGGAAAGTAAATTCCCGAATATCCGTATGAGGATAAAAGAGATGGATATAAATTCCAGGGGAGATGTGACTTTATGAAGATGGATTTGCCCTACTGAGGGTTTGTAGCTGTTTTGTAGAGATGAACCGGCGAAGCTTCGTTGAAATCCTTCCCTCGTTCGTCCTTAGTAAATACTATTACTGCATTTTTATGCATTTTTGGTAAACATCAATCATATTAAGCATACATGCATTTCTGGTAAACATCAATCATATTCAAAAGCATACATACATTCAAACACAACCAATGGACGTTTCGCTTATGTAAATAGGGTAAAAGTAAATCTGGATTCAAAAATGGAATTTTATTTATATCAAATAGTGACCTATACATAGGTAGGTTTGTACAAGGAGACATAAACCCTAGTAAGAGGATTTTGTCATAAAGATTTTACAAAACGAAGAAAATCAGCTATGTGGGAAATAATCCTATTGAGTTTCAATTCTACTATTGCCATTATCTTCAAGTATCTCATCTTCTGCTGTTGAGACGAAAACGATTGGATTGAGCTTTATCTGTTTGAGCTTGAGTAAGTAACACAACTGGTTGCAGTTTCATGGGTGATCCAAACGAGACATAGTCATACGCTTTAATCCCTAACTTTTGCCTGGATTTCCCTTTCAGGTTTTCAATCCACCGGGATACCCTTTTTTGCCCAAGCCGCCTTTTCAGGTTTTCGACTTGCCGGGTGTACATTTTTTTATATATATCCCTAATTTTTGCCCAAACCCTTTTGGTTTGCCGGGATGCCCTTATTTTTGCCTAGGCCAGTCAACCTAGCGGGTCTCTTTTTATGCGTAGTATTTTTTAACTATGTCTGTGTTTACAGGCTGTGGGAAGTCTTCACCATCCATAGTAGTAAGTATCATGGCACCTCCTGAAAATACTGTTTTGACTACAAATGGACCTTCATATGTAGGAGTCCATTTGCCCCTAGGATCACCTTGTGGTAATATGATACGCTTGATTACCAAGTCACCAGCATGATATACTTTTGGCTTAACCTTCTTATTAAAAGCTTTGATCATTCGTTTCTGGTACATCTGGCCATGACAAACTGCTGCTAGCCTCTTCTCATCAATCAAATTTATCTGGTCAAGTCGAGTCTGAATCCACTCATCTTCATCCAAGCCTGCATCCTTCATAATTCTTAAGGAGGGAATCTGAACTTCAATGGGCAGAACTGCTTCCATACCATAGACCAAGGAGAATGGGGTTGCCCCTGTAGAAGTACGTATTGTGGTACGATAACCATGAAGAGCAAACGGTAACATCTCATGCCAATCCTTGTAAGTAACAGTCATCTTCTGTACAATCTTCTTAATGTTCTTATTAGCAGCTTCAACTTCCCCATTCATCTTTGGACGATACGGAGAAGAGTTGTGATGCTTAATCTTGAACTACGTGCAGAGATCAGTAATCATAGTGTTGTTCAGATTAGAGCCATTGTCAGTGATAATCCTTTCAGGGATGCCATACCTACATATGAGATTATTCTTAATGAATCGAGCCATAACATTCTTAGTAACAGATGCTAATGAAGCTGCCTCTACCCACTTCGTGGAGTAATCAATAGCAACCAGGATGAAACGATGCCCATTTGAAGCAGTAGACTTGATCTCACCAATCATATCAATGCCCCACATGGCAAAAGGCCAAGGAGCAGTCAACACATTCAATGGTGATGGAGGTATATGTACTTTATCAGCATAAATTTGACATTTGTGACACGTTCTGGAGTGTTGATAGCAATCAGCTTCCATGGTAGACCAATAGTAACCTGCTCTCAATATCTTCTTTGCCATAGTATGAACTAGAATGAGTGCCAAAGATTCCATCATGCATATCTTCCATAATCTCAGTTGCTTCCATCTTATCCACACAACGAAGCAAAGTTGAATCATGATTGCGCTTGTACAAAATGCCATTACTCAAAAAGAACTTAGCAGAGAACCTTCTCAGAAACTTCCTATCTTTGACAGATGCCCCTTCAGGGAATTCCTGAGCTTCAAGATATCTTTTTACTTCATAAAACCAAGGTTTCTCCTCTGCCCCTTCTGTGTCAATCTCATTGCAGTATGCAGGCTTCTCAAATCTATCAATGGTAATCTTGGGAGCTTCATCATCCCAGTTGATCTCAAACATAGATGCCATGGTGGCTAAAGCATCTGCCAACTGATTCTCTCTTCGTGGGATATGTTCAAAGGTAATCTCTTTGAAATGTGGGATCAAAGACAACACATGCTCTCTGTAAGGAATGAGGTTATCATGTTTGGTATCCCAATCTCCTTTAATCTGACTTACTACCAGGGCTGAATCTCCATACACGTCAAGGAACTGAATCTTCATATCAATAGCAGCTTTAATACCCAGGATACATGCCTCATATTCAGCCATGTTATTGGTACAATAGAAACAAAGTCTGGCAGTAATCGGGGTATGACAACCTTCAGGGGAAATGATCACAACACCAACACCATTACCAAGTGCATTAGAGGCACCATCAAAAACCATAGTCCATCGGGATCCTTGTTCAGGTCCGTCATATTGTCCAGGTTCTTTGGTAATAATCATAATGTCTTCATCAGGGAACTCAAAACTCATTGACTAGTAATCATCCACTGCTTGATGAGCCAAATGATCAGCCACAACACTTCCTTTAATAGCCTTCTGAGTAGTATACTGTATGTCATATTCTGTCAAGATCATTTTCCATCTTGCAATTCTTCCGGAGAGAGCAGGTTTCTCAAATATATACTTGATTGGATCCATCTTTGAAATCAACAAGGTAGTATGAGTCAACATATACTGTCTTAGTCGGCGAGCAGCCCATGCCAAAGCGCATCAAGTTTTCTCGAGCAGTGAGTATCTTGTTTCACAGTCGGTAAACTTTTTGCTAAGGTAGTATATTGCCTGCTCTTTTCGACCAGACTCGTCATGTTGCCCCAAGACACACCCCATTGAGTTGTCTAACACTGTTAAGTACATAATCAAGGGTCTTCCATCAACTGGTGGCATCAAAATTGGTGGTTCCAGCAGATATCTCTTGATTTCATCAAAGGCAATCTGGCACTCATCATTCCACTCCATTACCTGATCTTTCTTCAACAACTTGAAGATTGGCTCACAGATGGCTGTTAGTTGGGAAATAAATCTTGCAATGTAATTCAATCGCCCCAAGAAACCTCTAACCTCCTTCTCATTATGGGGAGCTGGCATCTCTCGTATAGCTTTCACTTTTGCAGGATCCACTTCAATACCTTTTCCACTGACTATGAAACCCAGGAGTTTACCAGACCTAACTCCAAAAGTACACTTGTTTGGGTTCAATCTCAACTTGTATTTCTTCAACCTCTCAAACAATTTATGCAAATGATCAAGATGTTGCTCTTCATTCTGGGACCTGGCTATCATATCATCCACATATACCTCTATCTCATGATGTATCATATCATGAAACAAAGCCACCATAGCATGCTAATATGTTGCCCCTGCATTTTTCAAACCAAATGGCATCACCTTATAACAAAAAGTGCCCCACTGTGTAACAAATGTTGTCTTCTCCATATCTTCAGGTGCCATCTTGATCTGATTGTAACCAGAGAAACCATCCATAAAAGAGAATTCCTTGTGCTGAGCAGTGTTGTCTACCAGAACATCAATATGAGGAAGTGGAAAGTCATCTTTGGGGCTGGCCTTGTTCAAATCTCTGTAGTTTACACACATACGTACCTTACCATCTTTCTTAGGAACTGGTACCACATTTGCAACCCACTGAGGATAAGAAGTCACAGCTAAGAACCCCTGCATTGAACTGTTTCATTACCTCTGCTTTGATCTTCTCTGACATCTCAGGACGCATACGACGAACTTTCTGCTTCTTTGGACGACAATCTTCTTTCACTGGTAAACGGTGAACCACAATGTCTATATCCAACCCTGGCATATCTTCGTAAGACCAAGCAAAGATCTCCACATAGTCACGTAGCATCTGAATCAACCTGTTCTTGACACTGTCCTCTAATTCAGCCCCTATCTTGACTTCTTTCCTGTTTTCTTCAGTTCCCAGATTCACAATTTCGACTGGCTCTTCATGTGGTTGTATAGCTTTCTCTTCTTGTTGTAACAACCTAGCAAGCTCTACAGGTACTTCACAATCGTCCTCATTTCCGTCTTCAGTTTGATAGATCGGATTCTCGAAATTATAATTGGCAATAGTAGAACTGTTATCAACAGGATCCAGAGTGGATAAGGATCTGCATTTTAGTGATGTGGGTGTGTGTAAGAACACATAGCTGATAAAGGTAAAAAATAAAATAAAAGAAAGACAAGGAACACAATATTTACGAAAACGAAACGTCCACTGATTTTTATTGAATGAAGTATGCAAATGAAATGACAGCCCGTAACAAGCACACCATTGTGCCCCGGGTAAGGCACAAGGCTTAAGAGTTCAATTGTTCAAGAAATTACAAACTTTAAAAGCAACAACACAGTAATAGTATTTACTCCTGACTAAAGGAGATAGGAATAACATCTTCAGCTTTCCAATTATTGAGTCCAGCACCCACAGTAGGAAAAATCCAAGCATCCAGATTGTAATCTTCATCATAGTCACCCACAGCATTGATCTGATCTTTCATAACCCCTTGATTGGTGATACGAACAGCACGAGCACGACGAACAGCCTTCTGGGACTCTGCAGTGAAACCCAAACCAAATTTGTCAGACTTGTATGGGATATCAGGAAGCTGACCCCAAATTGTACAACCACCTTCATCCACCACAGCTCTAGCATCTTTAAGGGAGGCCATTGTTGGAGGTATTCTGGTGACCACAGGAACTTTCTTAACAACAGGAGGAGCTTCATAATCATTAACAATCCAGGGAACCACTTCAAATGTCTGACACGGAGTTTCAACGTATTCACCTTCCACTTCTAGATACTTGAAGGTGTTCACATGGCTAACAAAATACTCTTCCTCTCCATAGACAGTAACAACTTTTCCTTCCACCGGATATCTTAGCTTCTGATGTAATGTAGAGGTTACAGCACCTGCCCCATGGATCCAGGGACGACCAAGCAAACAAGAGTACGAAGGACGAATATCCATCACATAAAATGTAGCCTTGAAAACCTGAGAACCAACTTTGATTGGGAGATCAATTTCTCCATGCACCACTCTTCTAGAACCATCAAAAGCTTTCACCACTATATTACTGGGCTTCAGCACAGCATCTTCGAGACTCAGCTTATTCAGGACTTCTTTGGGCAACACATTCAGAGAGGAACCATTGTATATCAATACATGCGACAGGGTAGTGCCCCTGCATTCAATTGAGATATGCAGAGCCCTGTTATGATCCCTCTTGGCAGGAGTCAAATCAGCATCAGAGAAACCTAACCCATTGTCATAGGTCAGGTGGGCAACACAATTCTCAAACTGGTCAACAGAAATTGCATTGGGTACATGAGCAGTCTTCAGAAACTTAATCAAAGCTTTGGCATGAGCTTCAGAACATAACAACAAAGACAGCATGGAAATCTTGGAGGGAGTGTGCCCCAATTGATCAACAATGTCATAATCACTCTTGTGAATGATTTTCAATACTTCTTCCATCTGCTTAGCAAGATCATCAGCAGCTGGCACATCAGTAGGTATAGGTTCGATAACAGGACCTTTGCCCCGAGCATCAGTGGTGGAGGTAGCAGCAGGAGTAACTGCATTCTTGGAAGTAACTGGAGGAGAGAAGACTCTTCCACTTTGTGTGATCTTACTAGACCCAGCAATATTATCAACATTAACAGGCACATCAGCTAAGGGTTCCTGCTTAACACCATGGATATAAACATCAGACCCATAATGCCAAGGCACAACTTTATCAGACGTATACGGAATAGGACCAGGAGCGGTAATGACCATAGGAGCCACTCTAGCTTCAGCAACAATTTTCATAGGGCCTTCAGCAGTAATCTTAATTGGACCCTTATGAGTGATTTTAACAGGTCCCTTAGAAGTGATCCTTACCGGCACTTTGTCAACCATATCAACCTCTTCAATCTTCCTACCTTTAGTAATATGATCCACCATACCCTCTACAGACGATGGAGTCCTCTCAAACACTATGGTATATTTATCCATGAGACGCTAAATTCCATCTCTCAATCTCCAGCAACTATCCGGCTTATAGGTACAATACAAACAATCTTCACGACAACCTGGAAAGAACCCAGCTTGTACTAACTTCTTCTTGATAACAGACAATGGTGTGGTCAACTCTGTAACTGAATAGATATGTAAATCTTCATCAATGGCATTGACAGTCTTCTCATGATTTGGCATGGGAGCAGTAATCACATTTGGAGTACCCGGAGGGTCAAATCAATTTCTCCAGCCTCAATCATATCTTGAATTTTGTTCTTCAAGACCCAGCAACTATTAGTATCATGTCCCTGACAGTTTGAATGATATGCACATCGTGCATTGGGATTGTACCTGGGAGAGGTAACATTGGGATTCTGAGGAGCCTCTTTCAGAGTAATAAGTTCAGCCTTCAACAAGTGTTGCAATGCCTGAGCCATTGACATGTTGATCTTAGTGAACTGCCTTCTAGCCCTCTGTTGGTTGCCCTGTGGCTGCTCTGGTGTTGTAGGAGTTGGATTTGAAATATGAACTGCACTCACAGACTGATGCCTTCTATTACGATCAGGTTGACCATAAACAACATTGGATTCCTTCTTCCCAGTGGGAGGCTTTTTTGCAGTACCTGATGAAGAAGTACCCACCTGAATCTTGCCACTCTTTATACCATTTTCCATGCGTTCTCCTGTCATTATCAACTCAGTGAAGCCAGATGATGAGCTTCCAATGAGATGACTGTAAAAAGGACCATTCAGCGTACACATGAACATATCAACCAATTCCCTGTCAGTTAAAGGGGTTGTACTCTTCCAGCTAAATCTCTCCACTTCTGAGCATACTCCTTGAAACTTTCTTTGGCACCCATAGACATGCTTTGCAACTGCATGCGAGTGGGAGCTAAATCAGCATTGTATTGATACTGCTTATAGAAAGCTTTAGCAAGATCACTCCAATCCCTGATGTTGACACTCTCCAATTGATAATACCACTCCAATTGAACTCCAGATAAGCTCTCTTGGAAAAAATGGATCCACAACTTCTTATCAGCAGTGTGAGGTTGGATTCTTCTGACATAAGACCTCAGATGCAGCTTGGGACAAGAGACCCCATCATAAACAACAAAAGTAGGAACCTTGAAACCAATGGGTATGACTACCCCAGATATCAGACTCAAATCTTCAAAATCCAGCCCAGAAGATTTCTGCAACTCCATAGCATCCATTCTATCCACCAGCATCTTGAATTTGTCTTCATTAGGCTCATGGTAGTAATTAGCCTCAGAATCAGAGTCTCCCATAGTGTTGTGGAGACTGCCTCCCTCTTTTTCAGACTCATAATCTTCAACTGGTTCTTTGGTCTTGGCAAGACCTTTGAACCTTCTTCCCATGTTGATCAGGCCACCTGACCTTCTAGTCTTCTTAGTCTTCTTGGCCAGCAGCGTCTTCAATTCATCCTGCCCCTTGGTCCGGTTCAGGATCAGCTCTTGGAACTGTGCATTTTGTGCCTGGAGATCCTTAACTGTTTGTTCAAGAGCCATTTCTGAAATAAACAGCGAGAAGATGAGAAACCTATGCACAATTATAAATCTGTGATGCAATGAAATGATATGTGGATGCATATGCAATGTTTTCAAGGACCGCAGGATTTAAATTTGCTTAAACAAACAAGAAAGTAAACTTTTATTAGTAGTAAATTTGTTTTGCCTCTTGGGCTTACAGAAATGAAATGAAATAAATACAAGTGATGGGGTTTTAAGTCTCCCATGGACGTTTCCTCTTTGTGTTGAGGTATGAGTTGAGATTCCGTTCCTCGTGAAGTTGCTTTGTTAGTTCCAGTATTCTTTCTTGGCTTGCTTTGTAATGAGCCTCGAAAGTATCCCTTTGCTCCTTCAACTGGATCCAGGATCTCTGTAAGTCTTCCATGTCAGTAGGCATGTCTGGGTGAAGGATGGTATAAGCAGTATCTCCTTCAGCAACAGGTTCCATGGTAACTGGCAGGATAGCAGGATATGGCATCATGAGAGTCTGAGCACGAGATCGCACCCATCTGAGATAAGCCTCCATAGGAATAGTGTACTTAGGCTCCAGAGTCTTGCTGTCAACCCTGTTTACTTTTCCCCATGCTCGTATGAATCTCTGACGGTAACCTTGAAGATCGTTGTCGTAGTCAAACACAATGCCCTGAATCAACATGTCATGTGGGTCATCACTCCGAGCGTAACCAAACTGTCGTAAAGCTAGAGAGGGGTTGTAGGTGATGCCTCCTCTTATGCCTAGAAGTGGCACATTAGGAAACTCCCCACAACAGTCAATAATAGTAACATTCTCCATAGATCTGGAGCACCAATGGATGTCTGAATGAGAGAGTGACATAATTCTCTTGGACCACCTGAACCCTTGCTCATTCTTCATTACTGAGCGAGGAAGGTGAGAAATAAACCACCTAGAAAGCAAAGGTATGCAGCACATCAAAGTTCCTCTTGCCCTTGTAGTACGGGTGTGAAGAGAATGTAGAATGTCTCCAAGCAATGTAGGCACTGGATTGTGACTCAGGAATATGTTGATGGCATGAACGTCTATGAACTGATCTGGATTGGGGAACAATACTAAGCCATAAATCAGCAAGGCTAAGATCTCCTCAAAAGCATCGTAGCTCATATCCTTCAAGAACACTTGAGCTTTATCCATTAATACCTTAGCTAGAATACCTTTAACTCCGCTTCTCTTCTCGTTTCTAGAACAATGTCAGACTTCTTCAGATGTAGAGCTGCAGCAATGACCTCTGGTTTAGGCTCTTTTTCCAAGCCTGTGAATGGTTTTTGATCAAGAACAAGTATACCCAGAAGTTTAGAGAACTCTTCCATTGTAGGAACCAGCTGATAGTCAGGGAATGTAAAGCAACGATGCTTAGGGTCGAAGAACTGAAATAGAACACTCATCATGTCTTCATTGAACCCTGAAGTGACTAGATCCAATAGGTGACCATGTCTCTTGATGAACTGGGAATGATCAGACACTTGAGAAACCAACTCTTTAAGCTTAGCAGGTATCCCTACAAAGTTGATCCTGATAGTTTTTCTACGAGCAAAAGCCATGACCTGCAACAAAGAACAAAGATAAATCCTTTGGTCCTTGAAATGGTTAGTGAAAATGCTATGCTTATGATGCATGATGATGTCATGATGTTATGCTCAATCACAAACATGTGGCACACACAAACAAGTCACACCATAGCCCTAGGTTTGAAGGCCTGCATGAGGTTTAAGGTAAGTACCCTCCCCTGAACTTAGTTGGTTCATCCTGTCCTACAAAGTAACCAGGTTCTAAGGGATCTCAATATCATTGATCCTTCACAAGGGTGGTTATTCAGTAGGCAACTTACTTTCCAACCAAAACCCTCCAAGTTTAGAATCTCAATGAGCGTAGTATCGAGTATCAACCAACTTCAGTCTGCACCAAAGCCGGCTATCTCACTACTTTTCTAAAGGCCAAGATGGGGTAACTAGGGTTCTAAAAGTTAGTTAGTGCATTAACAACATATGGCAGCCTCATATTATCCTCAACTTGACTTAAGGAACATAAGCACCAACCAAGAAGTCACACTAACTATGGCCACCAGATCAACCATATCGGTATACGCCGTACAGTTTCCTTGGTCTATTGCCATTTACCTAAGGTATACTAGATCCGGGTTAGGATCTTTCACACATAATAGCACCCAACAATATAAGTATAAAGCAAACAAGGCAAACAATTTTAAAGTGATCTAATTCCTAAGGGTACCCCTCTTTAATATTAAATCCCCAGCAGAGTCGCCAGTTCTGTAACACGGTGGGAGAACTGACTTTAGTTATGTTGCGGATAGCAAGAGTCGCCACCGACTTTTATTTTATCCAAAGGAAAGGCATAAAAGAACAGGAAAGACCTTTTAAAAGATTTTTGGGTCCGGGGGGTAGGTTATGTAAAGGGAAGGTGTTAGCACCCTTTACATCCATGGTTATCCATGGGCTCTTAGTTACTTAGCTCACTTTAAAATGTTTTTGAAATGTGAAGTGTGTGAATAAAAATTTTCTTAAGAGTTTCATAATGATCCATGTACGGATGCGTAAAAAACCTTTGTTTTGAAAATTGTTTGAAATGTGTGAAGTGTTTGAAATTGTTTTGAAGAGTGAGCAAGTATCTAAGAGGAACCTACCCTAAGTTTTAAGTCTTTTCTGTTCTTGAATCCTTTAAATGGTAAGACTATCCCTATTATTAAGGAATAGGTAGTCATTACCTTGGATGTAAGGGACAAGTGAAGGGTCATCTATTATTTAGGCAACTGTGGGGTGTATAAGCAATTTTGAAGGGACTATCATCTTTATTCGAAAGGGACAAGATCATTACGAAGGCAACATTTGAAAGGGACTTGATCTTTTATCTGTTAAGGGACTAGATGACTTTATTTTGAGGGACTTTTGCTTTATACACCCTACTTGACCTTTTTGATTAGGCAACATGAAAGGTATCCCTAAGGAAGTGAGATGGCGATCAAAGATCGACTTACGTGTGTGAGTGTTCAATTTAATATTTATCTTTAAATTTAAATGATCTAAATTAATTTTAAATTACAAGTATATTTACACTCCCTATAGCATAAAATAAATAATAAACATTATAAATAAAATATTACATCCAGGAACAATTACATAATAATAATTAAGCAAAATTAAATATAATAAGTAAAATAAATAAATAATTATAATTGGGTTAGTGAAAATAATAATAATAAAAAATAATACCAAATTAATGGGGTTAGTAATTAAATAAATATCATAAGAATATAATTAATAATAATAATGATATAAACAGGCATACTATAATAATTAAAAAAAATCAATTTTTTATATAAACAATTATTTAAAAATATAAGCAATTATACTAATTATTATAAAATTTTAAATTATATATATAAATTATAAAATTAAATTAATTATGAACATATTATGAAAATAAATTAAATTAACAACTTTTAACAATAAAAAATTATTTACATGCAAAAATAAACAATTTATGTCATATTTACATATTATAAAAATAAATTAAGCATTTTAATTTTTAAACATATTTATATACAAAAAAATTTAAATTATAAACAACTTATACATTAATAAAAATTAAATTAAGAATTTTAATTAAATCATGAATATAATATATACAAATGATAGCATTAAATAAATAGAAGAAGAAAAAATTAGGGTTTTGAAAATTATTAAGATTAATTAGGGTTTTGAAAAGAATTAGGGTTTTATATATAAAATATTAGGTTTTTTTAATTTAATATACAATATTAATTCCATTATAAAAATAAGTAATAATAATATGGACATATAAATAAAATAGAATATTAATTTCAAACATATACAATTTTATTTCATTTATATTATTTTTATTAATCCATTATAATACTTAATTAAAATTAAAGAAAATAAAAAGAAATAGAAAACAATTAGGTTAAGAAAAAAAATTGGAAAAACTCACCTGCTGGAGCCTGGGGTCGAACCCAGGTCTCCTAGCATACACCACCAACCTTCAACCAACTGGGCTGCTCCTGCAGCGTGCTTGTGAATGACCCATTGCAATAATATATAAAACCTGTTTAATAAATGAATTTTTGCATAAAAAGAGAACGACCAAGGGATCGAACCCTGGTCCTTAGCTTCATCGCCTGCGTGCAAAACCAGCTGAGCTACGCGCTCGTTGGTGACATATAACAGAACAAATACATAATAAAATAAGCCTGTTATTTGAATTCTGTTTTCGCGCGCAGCCCTCTTCATCCCCTACCTCTGGACCTGCAGAATTACCTGCGAATATTGTTACGAATTTACCTGCGATTTAAACTTGCAGGAAAACCTATGCTCTTCAAACTCATCGAATCAGACCGAATCAAGCCACAATATTAACACCAAACAATTACCCATGATCAACACAGTTCAATTATGTTATTTAAAAGTCTTTAAATTACTTAAATCGTAAAGCCCTAAAACTAAGTTCCAAACCCTAACAATGGCCGCGAGCGTATTAGGTCATGAAGCTTCAAGTTTTTTGCCCAGAAACATTCTATACATCATCACAAACATGATTAGACAAACAAAATTCATTAAAACGCATTGAATTATTGAAATCGAAAAAAAATAGTTCAAGACCAAGAATGCTTCGGGATATGCATTATGTCATGGTTCAGAAGCATGTAAGTATTGGTTTCGATTCAGGGATGTTCAAGGATCATTGCTATGTCCTCAAAATACCTTCAAATGCCTTGTAGTATGGAAACCGAAAGTTGGTTTTTGGATGATTTTTGAACTTTGAAACTTACTCTTGGGAGGCTGAAAATCGTGTTCTATGATTAGGGTTATCTCATGTACTTATAGTGTGATCAATTAGGTCAAAACAAATTGATGTTTGTGTGAAAAATTTGATCCAAAAAGATTGAAAAAGATAAGCTTTGAAATTCAAATATTTTTGCATAAACACTTTCTATTTCAAGCCAATCAACATTATCTTTGTATCAATTTGATCCATGCTGAATTCATGACCTTCTAGAATCAAAAATAATTTTAAATCTTCACATTTAATATTTTATTTAAATTTAAAATGATTTTTAGTATAAAAAATCATAATAAATTAATTAAATTAAATAAAAATTATGAAAATATCAAAGAATTTTCGTGCATGATGTCATGGATTGCTTTGGGTCATTAAAAGTTCAGCCCATTTAGCAAAATTTGGTTTTAAACCTCCATTTGCTTCATAAACTTCCCTAAAATTTCCCAACTTTGCAAAGGCACACATCCTTCAATTTTAATGCTATGAGGGTGTTCTTGGACATTTTGGAAAGTTTGAAGAGTCCTCTACCAACCCCACTGGTTTCATGTCCATATCATTTATCATTCTCAAGTTATGCCTTTTTGAATATGTTGACCTTTTGTTGACTTTCAAAAGGACCTATAATGTCTTAGCTCATACCTTCCAAATGAAGCATTTTTGGGCTTGGCTTGTGAGACACAAAGTTGTAGAGAATTCAATTTCCTTCAAAATGAGCTTTGGATGGAAACTTGGTGATGAAGCATGTGAAAGTTATGGCTGGTCAAAGTTCAGTTGACTTTTCCTGAGGAAACCCTAATTTAGAAACCCCTGATTCTTGATGATCTGAAATATCCTTGATGAATCATGATAAACCCTTGATCAAATGATGAATTTTACTTAATATACTTGATGTTGGCAAAAAATCATGAAGTTTGACTTTGGTTTGACCACAGTTGACCTTAGTTTGACTTTTTAACTACTTTGACTGATTTTGACTTATCTGATCATCTGATTGAGCAAACTTTTGAGAAAAGTCTTAAAACTTGTCATGGGGGTTCTTACACACATATAAGATGTTATGAAGCTCACTTGAAGTCTTGGAAGTCCATTTAGCCTGATTAAAGTCAAAACCCTAGTTTTGGATGCACTGCTTCGGAGGTGCATTGTCTGAGGGAATTGTCAACTCTTCTGACTATTTGTGAACTTTGTGAACCTTGTGAACCATCATAAAATGTCTTGTGAACCTCATGGGAGGTCTTGTGAACCTTGTGAGCCTCATAAAATGTCTTATGAACCTTGTGAACCTCATGGGAGGTCTTGTGAACCTCATAAAGTGTCTTGTAGACTTCATGAACCTCATGAAAGGTTTTGCAAGTGTTGTGAATCTTGTGAACCTTGTGAACCTTCTTAGCACACAAAGTCTTGTATTGTGAGGGCAAATTTTGGGGTGCAACACCATCCCACATATAAACTGCTGTATAGACCATTAGAAATAAATCTTCGTAGCGATTATCTCTTCTGGAAATATCCCAGATTAGGTAATAGATCTTCATATAGACCATTTACATACCTTCCCATGGAAAAAAAGAATATCAGGATTAAATCTTCGTGGCGATCATCCCTGAACTTCTTCTAAAAGAATCTCTTGGATTAAGTGTTAGATCTTCGTATAGATCATTTACACACTATCCCAAAGATAGTTGACCATCAGAAATAAATCTTCGTAACGATTATCTCCTCTGGAAATATCTTGGATTAAGCACTAGATCTTCGTATAGATCATTTACGTACCTTTCCAAGGACAATTTGTTGAATTGATCATCAGAAATAAATCTTCGTGGTGATTATCTCTGAATTAAGTATCAGCACTAGATCTTCGTATAGATCGTCTCTGAATTGTTTCAATGAGTTGGTAGTTTTATCTGCCTGCAACTATCCTGAAAAGGAGAGGTTAGTTTATGCAAGATTATTTGATGTATGCATGTATAGCATGCTGCTCTTAAGTAAAAATTTCATATGTATTATGGATGCGTATGTCGTGATATGATGTAAATAATGTATGTATGAATCATGTAGCCTGAAGTGTCCAGGTATATCTGTATAACAACTGTTGGCTGGGGAAAATAAATCTCGGTTCGTTGCTGAAGAACATGAGGACTTTGTTCCCGTCTTGTTTAATAATATGGTACTCAGAACCTTCCGTCCTCGTTCTTCATACTTTTATTGAAGGAATAAGTCCCTGAATATCCTTACTAAGGAGAAAATAGATATACATAGATCCGGGAGACTTAATTCTTCGGAGGATATGAAACTGCTTGAAGATTTCGTCGAGTGGGAAGTATAAGATATTACTTGAAGAGTTCCGTAAGGATATCCGTAAAGATTACTCCGTGGGGATGGACCGGCGAAGCTTCATTGAATTCCTACCTTTGTTCGTCCTTAGATAATACTATTACTGCATTTTATGCATTTTTGGTAAACATCAATCATATTCAAAAGCATACATACATTCAAACACAACCAATGGACGTTTTCGTTTAAGTAAACAAGGTAAAAGTAAATTTGAATTCAAAGACGAGACTTTATTTATTTAGAAAGTAACATATACATAGGAAAGTTTGTACAAGGAAACAGAAATCCTAGTAAGAGGAATTCGTCACAAAAGTTTTTTACAAAAACAAAGAAAAATAGCTATGTGAAAAACAATCCTATTGAGTTCCAATTCTACTATTTCCATTATCTTCAAGTATCTCATCCTTTGTCGTTGAGATGGAAATGATTGGATTGATCTTTATCTGTTTGAACTTGATTCAGGTAGCACAAATAGTTGGAGTTACATGAGTGATCCAACGAGGCATAGTCATACGCTTTAATCCCTAACTTTTGCCTGGATTGCCTTTTCAGGTTTTCAATCCACCGGGATACCCTTTTTTGCACAAGCCGCCTTTTCAGGTTTTTGACTTGTCGGGTGTACATTTTTTTATATATATATCCCTAATTTTTGCCCGAACCCTTTTGGTTCGCAGGGATGCCCTTATTTTTGCCTAGGCCAGTCAACCTAGCAGGTCTCTTTTTATGCGTAGTGTTTTTTAACTATGTCTGCGTTCACGGGCTGTGGGAAATCTTCACCATCCATAGTAGTAAGCATCATGGAACCTCCTAAAAATACCCTCTTGACTACAAATGGTCCTTCATATGTAGGAGTCCACTTGCCCCTAGGATCACCCTGTGGTAATATGATACGCTTGATTACCAAGTCTCCAGTCTGATATACCTCCTTCTTATTAAAAGCTTTGATCATCCGTTTCTGGTACATTTGACTGTGACAAACAGCTTCCAGTCTTTTCTCATCAATCAAATTTATCTGGTCAAGTCGAGTTTGAATCCACTCATCTTCATCCAAGCCTGCATCCTTCATGATTCTCAAGGAAGGGATCTAAACTTCAATGGGTATAACTGCTTCCATATCATAGACTAAGGAGAATAGGGTTGCCCCTGTTGAAGTACGTATTGTAGTATGATAACCATGAAGAGCAAATGGTAACATCTCATGCCAATCCTTATACGTAACAGTCATCTTCTGTAGAATTTTCTTGATATTCTTATTGGTAGCTTCTACTGCACCATTCATCTTTGGACGATACGGAGAAAAGTTATGATGCTTAATCTTGAACTGCGTGCAGAGGTCAGTAATCATAGTGTTGCTCAGATTAGAGCCATTGTCTGTGATAATCCTTTCAGGGATGCCATACCTACATATAAGATTATTCTTAATGAATCGAGCCACAACATTCTTCGTAAGAGATGCAAATGTGGCTGCCTCCACCCACTTTGTAAAGTAATCAATATCAACTAGGATGAAACGATGCCCATTGGAAGCAGTAGGTTTGATCTCACCAATCATATCAATGCCCCACATGGCAAAAGGCCAAGGAGCAGTCAACACATTCAACGGAACTGGAGGTATATGCACCTTGTCAGCATAAATCTGACACTTGTGACATGTTTTGGAATGTTGATAGCAGTCAGCTTCCATGGTAGACCAATAGTAACATGCTCTCAATATCTTCTTTGCCATGGTATGACCACTAGAATGAGTACCAAAGATCCAATCATGCATGTCTTCCATAATCTCTGTTGCTTCCTTCTTATCCATACAACGAAGCAAATTCGAATCATGATTGCGCTTGTACAAAATTCCATTACTCAAGAAGAACTTAGCAGACAACCTCCTCAGAAACTTCTTATCATTGACAGATGCCCCTTTAGGGAACTCCTGAGCTTCAAGATACCTTTTTATTTCATAGAACCAAGGCTTTCCCTCTACTCCTTTAGTTTCAATCTCACTGCAATACGCAGGCTTCTCAAATCTACCAATAGTGATCTTGGGAGCTTCATCATCCCAGCTAATCTCAAACATAGATGCCATGGTGGCTAATGCATCTGCCAACTGATTCTCCCCTCGTGGAATATGTCCAAAAGTAATCTCTTCAAAATATGAGATCAGAGATAACACATGCTCTCTGTAAGGAATGATATTTGCGTGCTTGGTATCCCAATCTCCTTTAATCTGACTAACTACCAGGGCTGAATCTCCATATACATCCAGAAACTGAATCTTCATCTCAATGGCAGCTTTGATACCCATGATACATGCCATGTATTCAGCCATGTTATTGGTACAATAGAAACAAAGTCTTGTAGTAATTAGGGTATGACAACCTTCAAGGGAAATGATCACAACACCAAAAGCATTACCAAGCGCATTAGAAGCTCCATCAAAAACCATAGTCCATCGGGATCCTTGTTCAGGTCCGTCATATTGTCTAGGTTCTTTAGTAACAATCATAATGTCTTCATCCGGGAACTCAAAATTCATTTACTGATAATCATCCACTGCCTGATGAGCTAAATGATCAGCTACCACACTTCCCTTAATTGCTTTCTGAGTGGTGTACTGTATATCATATTCTATTAAGATCATTTGCCATCTCGCTATTCGGCTGGAGAGAGCAGGTTTCTCGAATATGTACTTGATTGGATCCATCTTTGAAATCAACAAGGTAGTATGAGTCAACATATACTGTCTTAGTCGGCGAGCAGCCCATGCCAAAGCGCAGCAAGTTTTCTCGAGCAGTGAGTATCTTGTTTCACAGTCGGTAAACTTTTTGCTAAGGTAGTATATTGCCTGCTCTTTTCGACCAGACTCGTCATGTTTCCCCAACACACACCCCATTGAGTTGTCTAATACTGTTAAGTACATAATCAAGGGTCTTCCATCAACTGGTGGCATCAAAACTAGAGGTTCTTGGAGGTATCTCTTGATTTCATCAAAAGCTACCTGGCACTCATCATTCCATTCCATTACCTGATCTTTCTTCAACAACTTGAAGATTGGCTCACAGGTAGCAGTTAGCTGGGAAATAAATCTTGCAATGTAATTCAGTCGTCCCAAGAAACCTCTAACTTCCTTTTCAGTACGGGGAGTAGGCATCTCTTGTATAGCTTTTACTTTTGCAGGATCCACTTCAATACCTTTTCCACTGACAATGAAACCCATGAGTTTACCAGACCTAAATCCAAAAATACACTTGTTTGGATTCAATCTCAGTTTATACTTCTTCAACCTCTCAAATAATTTGTGCAGGTGGTCAAGGTGTTGTTCCTCATTCTGGGACCTGGCTATCATATCATCCACATATACCTCTATCTCATGATGAATCATATCGTGAAACAGAGCCACCATAGCACGCTGATATGTTGCCCCGACGTTCTTCAAACCAAATGGCATCACCTTATAACAGAAAGTGCCCCATTGTGTAACAAATGTAGTCTTCTCCATATCTTCAGGTGTCATCTTAATCTGATTGTAACCAGAGAAACCATCCATGAAAGAGAATACCTTATGTTGAGCAATGTTGTCTACCAAAACATCAATATATGGAAGTGGAAAGTCATCTTTAGAACTAGCCTTATTCAAATCCTTGTAATCCACACACATGCGTACCTTACCATCCTTCTTAGGTACTGGTACCACGTTTGCAACCCATTGAGGATAAGAAGTCACAGCTAAGAACCCTGCATCAAACTGTTTCATCACCTCTGCTTTAATTTTTTCTGACATTTCAGGACGCATGCGACGAACCTTTTGCTTCTTTGGACGACAGTCTTCTTTTACCGGTAAACGGTGAACTACAATGTCTGTATCCAACCCTGGCATATCTTCATAAGACCAAGCAAAGATCTCCACATAGTCACGTAATATCTGGATTAATCTGTTCTTAACACCATCTTCTAATTCAGCCCCCATCTTGACTTCTTTCCTGTTTTCCTCAGTTCCTAGATTCACAACTTCGATTGTCTCTTCATGTGGCTGTATAGCTCTCTCTTCTTGTTGTAACAACCTAGCAAGCTCTACAGGTACTTCACAATCTTCCTCTTTTCCATCTTCAGCTTGATAGATCGGATTCTCAAAGTCATAATTGGCAATAGTAGAACTGTTATCAACAGGATCCAGAGTGGATGAGGATCTGCATTTTAGTGATGTGGGTGTGTGTAAGAATACATAGCTGATAAAACAGAAATAATAATAAAATAAAGACAAGGAGCACAATATTTACGAAAACGAAACGTCCATTGATTTTATTGAATGAAGTATGGAAATGAAATGACATCCCGAAACAAGGATACCATTGTGCCCTGGGCAAGACACAAGGCTTAAAAGGTTTTATTATTCGAAATTACAAACTTAAAACAAAACATAGTAATAGTATTTACTCCTGACTAAAGGAGATAGGAATAACGTTTTCAGCCTTCCAATTATTGAGCCCATCACCCATGGTAGGAAAGATCCAATCGTCCAGGTTGTAGTCTTCATTATGGTCACCCATAGCATTGATTTGATCTCTTATGACCCCTGGATTAGTGATACGAATAGCACGAGCACGACGAACATCCCTCTGAGATTCTGTAGTGAAACCCAAACCAAACTTGTCAGACTTGTAAGGGATGTTGGGAAGTTGACCCCAATTAGAAGAACCACCTTTTTCAACTACAGCCTTAGCATCTTTGAGTGAGGCCATTGCAGGAGGCATTCTAGTAACCACATGAACTCTTTCAGGAGCAGGGACAGACTGAGGAACAACTTCAAATGTTTGACACGGAGTTTCAACCATTTCAACCTCCATTTCTACATATTTGAAAGTATTCACATGGCTACCATGTACTCTTCTTCACCATAGACAGTGACAATTTTGTTTTTCACCGGATATTTCAACTTTTGATGCAAGGTGGAAGTCACAGCACCTGCCCCATGGATCCAGGGGCGCCCGAGCAAACAAGAATACACAGGACGAATATCCATCACATAGAAAGTGGAGTTGAATACTTGAGAGCCTACTTTGATCGGGAGGTCTACTTCTCCATGTACCACTCTTCTTGAACCATCAAAGGCCCTCACCACCACATCACTTGGTCTTAACACAACATCTTTAGGACCGAGCTTGTCCAGAACTTCTTTAGGGAGCACATTTAATGAAGAACCATTGTCCACCAGTACATGAGAGAAAGTAGTGCCCCTACATTCAATGGAAATATGTAGAGCTCTGTTATGGTTTCTCTTGGCAGGAGTCAGATCAGCATCAGAAAAACCCAAACCATTATCACTAGTCAGATGTGCAACACAATTCTCAAATTGATCCATAGAAATTTCATTTGGCACATGAGCAGTCTTTAAGAACTTGATTAAAGCTTTAGCATGGGCCTCAGAACACAGCAACAAAGATAACATGGAGATTTTGGAGGGAGTATGCCCCAACTGGTGAACAATATCATAATCACTTTTGCGAATGATCTTCAGTACTTCTTCCATCTGTTTAGAAATATTTTCAGCAGTTGGCGCCTCAGCTTGTACAGGTTCAATCACGGGACTTTTTCCCCGAGCATCAGTACTTGGCCCAGAATTAGAGGTATGAGCTGGAGTAACTGTATTTTTAGAGGTATCTGGAGGGGAGAAGATTCTTACACTTCTGGTGATCTTACTAGATCCGGCAATGTTGTCCACATCAAGACTAACATCAATAACAGGTGCATCAGTCAAAGGTTCTTGTTTGACACCACGGATATAAACATCAGAACCATAATTCCAGGGTATAGATTTATCAGAAGTATAAGGAACAGGACCAGGAGTGGTAATGATCATGGGAGCCACTCTAGCTTCAGCAACAGTCTTCACAGGGCCTTCAGCAGTAATCTTCACTGGTCCTTTGGATATAATCCTGACAGGACCTTTGGTGGTGATTCTTACTGGTACTTTATCGACCATAGCTACATCTTCAAGCTTCGTGCTTCGGGTCAGATGTTCACACATACTTTACACATAAGGAATCCTCTCAAACAATATGGTGTAATTGTCCATGAGGTGTTGAATTCCAACTTCCAACAACTATCAGGTTTATAGGCACAGTAAAAACAGTCTTCATTGCAACCTGGAAAGAACCCAGCCTGCACCAGCTTCTTCTTGATAATGGATAGAGGAGTAGTCACTTCTGCTACTGAGGAAACATAGGAAACCTCATCAACAACATTAACAATATTCTCATGATTGGGCATAGGAGCAGTGATCACATTTGGGGTCCCAGGAGGGTCAAATTCAATTTCCCCAGCTTCGATCATGTCTTGAATCTTGTTTTTCAACACCCAGCAGTTGTTGGTGTCATGTCCCGGACTATTAGAATGATATGCACATCTTGCATTAGGATTGTACCGAGGAGAGGATGTATTAGGATTCTGAGGAGGATCCCTTAAAGTAATTAGCTCCCCTTTCAACATGTGTTGCAAGGCTTGGGCCAGTGACATGTTGATCTTGGTGAACTGTCTTCTAGGCTTCTGTTGATTGTTTTATTGTTGATCTGGTGCTGTAGAGGCAGGATTGGAGATTTGAACTGCTCCCACAGATTGGTGACTCCTGTTACGACTTTGTTGACCATACACAGCATTAGACTCCTTCTTTCCACCAGGGGGATTCTTAGCAGTGTTTGATGAAGAGGCACCCACCTGTATCTTACCACTTCTTATACCACTTTCCACATGCTCTCCAGTCATTATCAGCTCGGTGAAACCAGATGATGAGCTTCCAATGAGATGACTATAAAAAGGACCATTCAGCGTACTCATAAACATATCCACCAGCTCCCTGTCAGTCAGAGGAGGTAGAACTCTGCCAGCCAGGTCTCTCCATTTCTGGGCATACTCTTTGAAACTCTCCTTAGCACCCATAGACATGCTTTGGAGTTGCATGCGAGTTGGTGCTAAATCAACATTATATTGGTATTTCCTATAGAAGGCCTCAGCAAGATCATTCCAATCACGAATATTAACACTTTCGAGTTGATAATACCGTTCCAATTGAGCTCTAGATAAACTCTCTTGGAAGAAATGAATCCATAGTTTCTTGTCAGCGGTATGTGGTTGAATCCTCCGGACATAGGACCTCAAATGCAGTTTAGGACATGAAACACCATCATACACCACAAAAACAGGAACCTTGAAGCCAATAGGTATAACCACTCCAGAAACTAAACTCAAATCTTCAAAATCAAGCCCAGAAGATTTTTGTAGTTCCATAGCGTTCATTCTTTCTACCAACATCTTGTACTTCTCCTCACTAGTAGGATCATGATAATAGTTCCCCTCAGAATCAGAATCTTCTACAGTATCATGAGGACTACCTCCCTCTTTCTCAGAATTTTCAGACTCAAAATCCTCAACCTCTTCTTTTGTCTTGACAGGACCTCTGAACCTTCTACCCAGGTTGATGAGGCCCCCTGATTTTCTAGCCTTCTTCTTCTTCTTAGCCAGCAGTGCCTTCAGCTCATCTTGTCCCTTGGACAAGTTCAGGATTAGTTCTTGGAATTGTGCATTCTGAGTCTGGAGATCCTTAACAGTCTGTTCAAGAGCCATTTCTGCTGAAATAAACAGCGAGAAGATAAGATACATGTTCATAAGAAACCTATGATGCAATGATATGGTATGTAAATGCATATGCAATGTTTTCAAGGACCGTGGGATTTAAATTTGTTTAAACAACCAGAAAGTAAACTTTTATTAGTAATCAATAAACTTGTTTGCCTTTTGGGCTTACAAAAAAATGAAACAAATACAAAGATGGGGTTTTAAGTCTCCCATGGACGTTTCCTCTTTGTATTGAGGTATGTGTTGAGATTCCGCTCCTCGTGAAGTTGTTTTGTCAGCTCCAGGATTCTTTCTTGACTAGCTTTTAAATGAGTCTCAAAAGTATCCCTTTGTTCCTTCAACTGGATCCAGGATCTCTGCAACTCTTCCATGTCAGTGGGCATGTCTGGATGAAGGATGACATAAGGAGTATCTCCTTCAGCAACAGGCTCCATGGTAACTGGAAGGATAGCAGGATATGGCATCATAAGAGTCTGAGCACGTGCTCGTACCCATCTGAGATAAGGTTCCATAGGAATGGAGTACTTTGGTTCCAGAGTCTTGTTGTCAACCTTGTTCACTTTACCTCAAGCCCGTATAAACCTTTGACGGTAACCTTGCAGATCGTTGTCATAGTCGAACACAATACCCTGAATAAGCATGTCATGAGGACCATCACTCCGAGCATAACCAAACTGACGTAGAGTTAAAGAAGGGTTGTAAGTAATGCCTCATCTTATGCCAGGAGTGGCACATTAGGGAACTCCCCACACCGGTCAATGATAGTAACATTCTCCATAGATCGAGAGCACCAATGAATATCTGAATGAGAAAGTGACATAATCCTCTTGGACTACCTGAACCCTTGTTCATTCTTCATCACTGATCGGGGAAGGTGAGAAATAAACCACCTAGACAATATAGGTATACAACACATCAGAGTTCCCCGTGCCTTCGTAGTACGGGTATGGAGAGAGTGTAATATGTCTCCAAGTATTGTAGGCACTGGATTGCGAGTCAGAAATATGTTGATGGCGTGTACGTCTATGAACTGGTCTGGATTAGGGAACAACACTAGACCATAGATTAATAGGGTTAAGATCTCCTCAAAAGCATCATAACTCATAGCCTTCAGGAACACTTGAGCTTTCTCCATCAATACCTTATCAAGTATACCCTTAACTCCACTTCTCGTTTCTAGGACAATGTCTGATTTCTTCAGATGTAGGTCTGCAGCAATGACTTCAGGTTTAGGCTCTTTTTCTAAGCCTGAGAAGAGTCTCTGATCAAGGATAGGTATACCCAGATGTTTGGTGAACTCTTCCATTGTAGGAACCAACTGATAGTCGGGGAATGTGAAGCAATGATGTTTTGGATCAAAGAACTGAAACAGAACACTCATCATGTCTTCATTGAACCCTGAAGTAACTAGATCCAGCAGGTAACCATGTTTCTTGATGAATTGGGAATTTTTAGAAACTTGAGAGATCAATTCCTTAAGCTTAGGAGGTATCTCTACAAAGTTGATCCAGATAGTGTTCCTACGAGCAGAAGCCATGACCTGCAACAAAGAACAAAGATAAATCCTTTGGTCCTTGAAATGGTTAGTGAAAATGTTATGCTTATGATGCATGATGATGTTATAATGTTATGCTCAATCACAAATATGTGGCACACACAAACAAGTCACACAATAACCCTAGGTTTGAAGGCTTTCATGAGGTTTAAAGGTAAGTACCCTCCCCTGAAGTTTAGATGGTTCATCTTGTCCTACAAAAGTAACCGGGTTCTAAGGGATCTCAATATCACTGATCCTTCCCAAGGGTGGTTGTTCATTAGGCAACTTGCTTGCCAACCAAAACCCTCCAAGTTTAGGATCTCAATGAGCGTAGCATCGAGTATCAACCAACTTCAGTTTTCACCAAAGCCGGCTATCTCACTACTTTCTAAATGCCAAGATGGGATAAATAGGGTTCTAAAAGTCAGTTAGTGTATTGACAACATATGGCAGCCTCATATTATCCTCAACTTACTTGAGGAACATAAGCACCAACCAAGAAGTCACACTAACTATGGCCACCAGATCAACCATATCGGTATACGCCGTACAATTTCCTTGGTCTATTGCCATTTACCTAAGGTACACTAGATCCGGGTTAGGATCTTTCACACAAAAAGCCCAACAAGTAATATAAAGCAAACAAGACAAACAATTTAAGTGATATAATTCCTAAGGGTACCCCTCTTTTACTTAGTAAGTTCCCAGCAGAGTCGCCAGTTCTGTAACACGGTGGGAGAACTGACTTTCTATAAATGTTGCAGATAGCAAGAGTCGCCACCGACTTTTATTTTATCCAAAAGGAAAGGACATAAAAGAACAGGAAAAACCTATTTTAAAAGACTTGAGTTCGGGGGTAGGTTATATAAAGGGAAGGTGTTAGCACCCTTTATATCCATGGTTATCCATGGGCTCTTAGTTACTTAGCTCACTTTGTTTGTTTGCAAGAGTGTCGTGTGTGATTAGAAAAATTTATTTAAGTACTTGGTAATGACCCTCGTATGGGTGTATACAAAGCCTAGTTTAGAAATTGTGAGGTGTAAAAGTAATTTTGAAAAGTGTGAGCAAGTAACTATGAGGTACCTACCCTAGATTAAGTCTTTCATGTTCTTGTATGTTCTTTCAATAGTAAGAATATCCCTATTATTAAGGAATAGGTAGTCAGTACCTTGGATGCTAAGGGACAAACGTAGGGTCATCGTATGGTCATAGAAGGCAACAGGTAAGGGTGTCTTTAGCAATTCGTAGGGACTATCATCATTTATTCGAAGGGACAAGATCATCATTCTGTAGGCAACCTCGAAGGGACTTGATCTTTTAAACTGAAGGGACTTGATGATTTTCATGAAGGGACTTTGCTTAAGACACCCCTATATTCGAGGGACTTTACCATATTATTTAAGGCAACCAAGAGGGGTAACCTAGGAAGTGTGAGATGGCGATCAAAGATCGACTTACGTGTGTGAGTGTTTATATTCAAGTATTTATCTTATTTAAGTTAATTTTCTAAGTTATTTTAATCACATATAGGTTATGCACACCATAATATTACTAACCACACAATAAAATAATTACAAAATAAAATAAAGATATAAAGTAAACCTACAGATATTACATGGCTTTAGAAGTTACATAATAAAAATAATAATGATAATAATAAATATAATAAGAATAATAAATAATAATCAAATATTAGTAATAACAAGATAATAATAATAATAATAATAATAATAATAATAATAATAATGGTTAGAATAATAAGTAAGAAAAATAAAAATTTAGAAGAAAGATTATTTTTTTTAGGTTAAATAAATGTTAGAATTTTTAGAAGTTAATTAAGAAAATAAATTTAATAATAATAAACAAATAACAAATTACTTACATATTAATAAAAATAAAGATTAAATAATTTAATTAGAGCTTAGAAAAAATAAGTTAATTTTTAGGGTTAGGATAAAAATTAGGGTTGAGAAAAAATTAGGGTTAGTATTTAAATTAAGAAAAACTAGGGTTTTTTAATTAAAATACATTATTTATTTATTTACAAAAATATATATAATAACTATATACAAAAATATTATAAAATTAATACAAATAATTAACATTAAGAAAATAAATATGAATTTTAGAAAATATAAGATTTTATGAAAATATTATTGGTTATTAATTTAGAAATTATTTTAATTATATTAATTTAAATCAAAAATAAGAAAATAGCAAAAATAAGAAAAACATGAAAAAGACCTAAAAAAATAGGACCTGGGATTTGAACCCAGGTCCCTTACCTCAACAACAACATACAAAACCAGCTGAGCTAGCATGCGCTGGTGTCATCCAAGTGCAACACATTTCTTATATTGTAAACCTGCAAAAATAAATGAATTTAAAACAAAATGGCCTACGGCCAAATTCGAACCCTGGTCCTTACAACAACAACCAAACACTTCAACCAACTGAGCCACATGGGGTGCGTCTGCATACTGAGTAACAAACAATCATAATATATTAAATTAGTTGAATAATTGGAAAAATTGAACAAAATATGGTGTCACCAAGGATCGAACACAGGTCATAGCCATCACACATGCACGCCAATACCATTGGACCAAGCAACTTTTGTTGAAATAATATTGAAACAAATCAATAAAATATTAAGTCAAATATTTGAATTCCCAGATGGCGCTAAGAACTTCATCTTCTTCCTCTTACCTGCGCAAACACCTGCGAATTTATCCATAACTTTTCCTGCGAATTTTAAATTTCAAGAACCTGCGAAAATCGTATCCTTCATAATGTGCAAAATTTCATCAAATTAAACACATAGACATGATCCTTGCAATGTATACAGTCCAACCATGATTTCATTATTCATTTATATTAGGTAAATCGTGAACCCCTAATTTGAGAGTTCTAACCTTAGCCATGGCAATTTTCGATTCAGGCCATGAAACTTTGATCTAAGTGTCCAGAAACATTCCTTGCAACCTCATAAACACAAAACAAATGTCAAATATACTTAAAACCAATCATACATATGAAATCGAAAAAAGCAAAAAAACATGAATATGATGAATTCGGTTATGGAGTTTCAATGCAATAATGGATGTTTTAGTGATCCAGAAACATTATGTGATCTTCCAGGAATGATTTGCAACCTTTATTTGATCTTGAAAAGGTCTCTAGATCAAAATCCGAATCTGACTTTTTCTTTGAAAATTTGAAGATTGAATGGTGTTCTTGGAGGCTACAAAATTCGTCCCTGTCCTTGTAATAGGTTTGTGAACTTATAGTGATGCAAATTAGGTCAAGAGTTTGTGGATTTGTGGGCTTTCTTGAATAACTTGAATGTGAAGAAACCTCATGATCAAAATATGTGAAAAATCAAATCTTTTCATACCAATCTGTTCTAGCACGAATTTGAATAAGATCAATCATCTCTAATTGATATTTATGACCTTCTAGAACAAGAATCAAATTTAAATATTGAGTTTTCATATTTTATTTCAATTTAAATTGATTTTTAATGAATAAAATCAAAATAAATAAAAAATAAACTATAAAAATCTGAATAAATGATATTTGAATCGTGCATGATGTCATAGTAGAGATTGGGTCATAAAATTGCAAGCCCATGTGGAAAGAATTGGTTCTAAGACCCCATTTGCTCAATAAACCTCTCAAAACTTTCCCAACTTTACAAAGGCACAAATCCTTCAATTTTAAGGTTATGAAGGTGCTCTTGGA
Organism: Lathyrus aphaca; assembly: GCA_963966055.1. Lineage (NCBI taxonomy): Eukaryota > Viridiplantae > Streptophyta > Magnoliopsida > Fabales > Fabaceae > Lathyrus > Lathyrus aphaca. Next base: position 174,030,330 of record OZ014523.1, read on the forward strand.
CATTTTGGAAAGCTTAGAGAGTCCTATAACCAACCTCTTTGGTCTCATGTCCATATCCTTTACCATTTTCAAATTATGCCTTTTGGAAGATGTTGACTTTTTGCTTACTTTTAAAATGACCTATAATGTCTTAGCTCATACCTTCCAAATGAAGCATTTTTGGGATTGGCTTGTGAGACACAAAGTTGTAGAGAATTCAATTTCCTTCAAAATGAGATTTGTATGGAAAATGTTTGACGAAGCATGTGAAAGTTATGGTTGGTCAAAGTTCAGTTGACTTTTCCTATGAAAACCCTAATTTAGAAACTCCTGATTCTTGATGATTTGAAATCTCCTTAATGAATCATGATTAACCCTTGTCAAATGATGAATTTTACTTCATATACTTGATGTTGGCAAAAAATCATGAAGTTTGACTTTGGTTTGACCACAGTTGACCTTAGTTTGACTTTTTAACCACTTTGACTGATTTTTGCATATCTGATCATTTGACTGAACAAACCTTTTGGGAAAGCCTTGAAACTTGACATAGGGATTCTTGAAGACATATAGGATGCTATGAAGCTCACTTGAGGCCTTGGAAGTCCATTTAGCCTGATGAAATCCAAAACCCTAGTTTAGGATGCATTGCTTAGGAGGATGCTTTGTCTGAGGGAATTGTCCAACTTTCTGACTAATTGTGAACCTTGTGAACCTCTTGAGATGCCTTGTGAACCTTGTGAACCACTTGGGACATCTTGGTACATAATGCCTTGACTAGGTGAGGGCAAATTTTGGTGTGCAATACCTACCATGAAAGCTTTAGGCATAGGTGCAAGCATTGACTACATGTTTAATCAGATAGGTTGGGAAGGATTTTCATCTAGGAAACATAGAATCTATTATGAGCTGACTCTAGAATTCCTGAGTTCACTGGTTTACAATCCTAATTGTGGAAAAGGATTTACAAGAGGGAGGATATCATTCAAACTATTTAGATATCAATATGAGTTTAACATTCATGAGATGGCTAACTTTTTAGATTTCCAAGATGACCCTACTGTTTTTCGGAAGCACAGGAGAATGTATTTGCAAAGGATGAACTAGACCGCTTTTGGAGTAGTACCTCAGGACAACCTGACCATGATTTATACCCTATCTTGTTCACTGAGATCCACAACCTAACTATTAGGTATTTCCATATGATTCTGACCTACATATTGTTTGGAAAAATCGAAAGTGATAACAATGTCTTGAGAGATGAATTATTCATCATGTTTTGTGCTTTTACATCCAGAAGGGTTAATGGGGAAACTTTCATGTTTGCCAATCATTGTAGGATTATTCAAAATGAACACCATCCAATCCTAATAGGTGGCCTAGTTACCAAGATTGCTGATGCAATGGGATTTAGGACCTGCCTTTCTCAGATTAACCCGCTAGGAGAATTCAGACCAATGAACATCACCTTCTGTTTTGAAAGAGCTATGTTATATGAATGTGGACCACATCATTTTAAGCTTCTGATCAATGGCGTAGTTGTGCCACATTTAACTTTAGCTGACCATGAGCACACAAGTGTGCATAATAAACACAACTGGCTATATGTTCTGGATGAGCCAATTTATAAACCAAGAGATGCTTGGTCTAAGGATGAAATTGATCCTGAGACTCATTCGAATTATTATGATTTGGACTACCCTGAGGATATGAAAGAGGAATAGGAAAATCCTAAACCAGCTGACGTACCTACACCTACTCCTGCTCCAGCCAATCCTGAGATTACCTTAGAGACTCTCTGTACTGAGATGAAAATTATGCAATATGACATACGCGACTTGCGTATAGACATCATTACTTTGAGAGAGATATGGTTGTAGAACAATTCGACCATCTAAGTCAAGCATTAGAGTCCATCCGCAAACATCGTGGCTAATATTCGATTTCGACACTATTCAAAATTTTCTAACATTTTCGTTTAAATTCGGAATTTTAATTTTAGTTTGATAAGATTTTCAGTTGTTTTAAATTTTCAATTTGTTTAAATTCTTTTGACTACTGCGTTACCCTAAGTTTCAATAAAAATTGTCGGTACTATTTTATTTATTTGTGCTTGAAATTATAAGTGTTCACTAGTGTTTTATTTAATTACAGTGTTACAATTTTTTTGCTTCAAATGCATTTTAATCACTGTCTGTTATTTATATGCATTGTTACTGTCATTTTTATTCTTATGTGTTACATACATACTACACTGCTATTAATATATGCTACTGCTATATAATTATGTCTTATGCTACATAAAATATTTAGAAGAAAATAAAAATATTATTGAATTAAAGTGGGAAGAAAACCAAGAGGAAAAAGTCGTTAACATGTTGCCCACTATGCAAGGGTGACAACCGTCTCAACTTTAGGACGATCGTCTTGGCATCCTGATGACCGTCGGCTTAGCCAGGCGATCGCCACACAGTCATAACCAATAAAAATTATATTTTCAATGTTCAGAAGAAAGTTGGACCCCTACCCCTTCCACTTCCTCTCAACGGTCGTATTCCACCCCTATTTATAGGTACCTTCACACCCATTTTCTCACCAACTCCTTCACCATCCACTTTTGTAGAATTTTCCGTAACCATATTTCCACTTTGTTTCTATATAACAGTAGTAAGAGTTTTTGTTTCAATAGAACCACCTTCTCGAACCATCACCTTATTTTCTTTTCATCTCCTTTCATTTTACCTTCTGAATTATGGCAAACCCTGCTCCTATCAATATCCCTTCACGTGATGGCGAAGCTGACGAACTCAAACGCGACCGATTCATTGCTTATACCGAAAGAATAATTGAAGTGACTCTTTATATTGACGAGGAGTGTCTAACCCAACTTGGGCTCCTCGACAATGTCAACCGGTTACTTTCAAATACCGGATTGACATCGCTTTGCAAGAGCAACCGTCCGACTTACGCGACACTGACTCTAGAGTTTCTAAGCTCCTTTGCTTACAACACTCTAAATGATTCAACCAAGAACCTGGTTGGTAATTCTATGTTTCGGCTACTCAGAACAGAGTATATCGTTACATAGGAGACCTTCAATGAGTGGTTTGATTTCCAACAAGGCGACGGTGTGTTCTACCGCATTCCAGGTGATGCAAACTGGCAGGAAAAAGCTTTTGATTTGTGGGAGAATCTAACAAGTTCAAGAGTTTCGGCATGGGACGAGCTCTACGCTACTCACATTCATAACCCATTCATCAGTTACTTTCAGATGGTGTTAAGCAAAACCATATTCGGGAGATACAACAACCATATGGTGAATCAAAGGGAACTCTTTCTACTCCATTGTGCTTTTGAATCCATCCTTGTATACCCAATAGCCTTCTTGATTTCTACCATTCATTCTGCTTGTACAAGAGGGAAGGCCCCGCTTTGTTGTGGTGGGATTGTCACCAACATCGCGCTTAAGCTCGGTTTAGGTGATCATCTCGGTCATTTGCGAGCCACTCCCGCCTTGTTTCTCGACATGGAATACTGCAGGAATAGTCACATCATCAGGCAGCGGAGAGATGGAAGGTACAACTTGGTAACTCATAATCGAGTTGTTTGGAGTATCATCTTATCTTGCCCAACCCACACGAATGCACAGACCATAGCTAATTGCCATTATGATCTTAATGCCCTTTCACCAGATACTGCTGCTCTAGAAGCACAACCAGATGCAAGAATTTATGAGATGCAGCAGGCTATGGACGATGAAGAAGCTGCAAATATGTCGGCTACTCATTTCTCCAACACCAACACCTCTACCAGACACCGACGTAGGAATCAATAACCCGCGTATATGGATGACATATTTGCATTGATTGTTCAAAGTGATGAGCGGAACCAAAGGCAGTACACTGCAATGATGGAGCGGATGAGACAGATGCAGATAGAACAAACAACATAAGGCAGAAGAATCACAGGTGCTATTGAAGGATTAGGTGTTGTGCAATAGTAGGTGCAAGAACTGCATGACTATATCCATCATGTGGGTATACCTGATCATGTAGCAATTTACAGACAAAGGTACCTGCGAGGCAGAGCTAGAGGCAGAGGACCACAGTCACCGCAATAGTAGTTTAGTTTAGTTTAGTTTTTCTTTTATTACTTTTTCTATTTTTGTTTTGCAATTTACCTATATCTCGCAACATTGAGGACAATGTCCGAGATAGTGTGGGAGAAGGGTAATTAGAATTTCATTTCCTTGTACGGAACCTTAAAATTAATCGAAATATTTCGTTATTTAAATTCTCTCCAGTATTTTTAGCTATAACAAAATATTTATTCCTTTTAGAATGCTTTCACTCAACATACCCTACGAGTATATAGGTTGATAGGCTTTGTTAGAAAACTGAGAAAAGACCTAACAAGATTGATACAGTCTTGACACCTTAGACCCTTAGATATACGATATCGGATTGGATACCTTTTATACCGAAATTTGAAGCTTTAGTTCTAAATTAGTCTCGAGTAGTTCATATTAGCAGTCAGCACTGCCAGAGGCACAAGCTACATGGAGAGGCGATGCAAATAAGTGATTGATCTTAAAAATGCCAAAAAGAAGAGAAAAGAAGAATCTTGAGATTATGCAAGCCATTGGTAAAACAATCAAGCTGCACATATTCTAAAGAATGTAAGAAAATAAGAGAAAAGGCAAAGCAAAGTCTGATGTTAGTTGGTTCAGAGGAATCTGGTTCTGAAATTGGTAGGGTGAATTACGATTCGATCCCCCGCAACTTGCACTCAGTATGTTAAAGATTTACCGCACTTGTGTACCAGACCCCGTATTAGAAAAAAATCAAATTCACCAACAGGTTACTCCACTATGCGCATGTAAAGGTAAAGCGTTTAATGTGATTGCGTCAGAATGAAACCGGGTGAAATAGAAATAAGAGCATTAGGTTGAGCTATAATGGAATGATTCATACTAGTTTGTATGAGGGGTTTATGAACATTATATGTTTTAGTGTCATTAGTGTATCCTTAGTGTTCGAGTCACTATTAGTTCATTTAGCGAAATATCGTACAACCACGTAAGGATAGGAAATGTGTTTTGTATCTGTGTTTGAAGGATATTTTTCAAAACCTACTTGATTGTTTGCTTGAGGACAAGCAAAGATTCAAGTCTGGGGGAGTTTGATAGCACGATTTTGTATCGATTTATTAACATGGTTTTCGTTTATTTAAGTTACGATTTTCTTTATTTCAAACAATATTACGCGAGTTTATGTTTATTTTTGCAGGTATTTAGTTATACTTGACTTGTGGAAGAAAAGAATGAAAATGAGATAAAAACAAGACTTTTAGCCCAAGAAATGAAGCAGACAAAGACATAAATGAAGATTCCGCATTTCTTCTGTATGATGACCGTCACATATTTTAGACGATCGTCTCAACTCCCAGACGTACGTCACACATCCAAGACTATCGTCCCAATGCTTATCTCAGAAACCTAAAACGCGCCTTTGTTCAGTCAAAAGACAGATAGTTGTTAACGCATTCTTCTTATTCAGCAAAGATTTTTCCTTAACCCTACATAGTCTTAGTCCAACACTACTAGTCAAGGCCCATCAAATATGATTCCGACTTATTCTCAACAAACTCAATTTACAGAAGCTATAAATAGCAGCTACCACAAGTTCCAAAGGGAGCTTCGTTTACCATATTGAATTACTTCCAAGTTTCCGTTCGAAGCCATATTTTTATGTTCAAAGCTTTCTTTTGTTTTCGTTTCAGCATTGCTTTATTTTCTATTTCCTGAACCAAAGTGATAGTCTCCTTCCTTGGGAAGCTATCACCATTTATTTTCTTTCTAGCCAGTGCATTTTGTTTTTAGTTTAAGTTTCTAGAAGATTGTTTGATCAAGAGTACTTCAACCAGGTTTCCTAATTTAATGCTTTACCATTTAATTATTATGTTTTTATTTTTATGCACTTCTTCTTCTACCTTTATTCGCATTTATTTAATATGTCTGGCTAAACTGTTTAATCGGTATATGATTGTATAACTGGAACGAATTCAATAGACTTAGGTTAAAATGTTAACTCAAATTAATTTTTGGTTTCGATTTCTTATTTATAAAACAAATTTTATTATGAGAGTAAGAAAGTATAAAAGGTTAGAATTAAGACCACGGGAGTGTGAGACTGTAACCAGATAGCTGAAATCGAGCATTGCTTTTAAATACAGCGGAAGCGCTTTAAAACCAATTAGAACCTTTAGGTTTCCAAAAAGTATTTCTAACTTGAATTGACACAGCGAGAGCGCTCAGTTGAACTTAGGAGTATAGTAATAGGCAGGACCACGAGAGTGTGAGTCAACGACTTTTAAACCGGCAGTTTCTACAGAAAGATAACTTGACAAACCTTAATAAGCTGACCCTTTATCGAATTCGCGAAGGTGTACCAATTACATACCGATATCCTTATTATAATTTAATTTAATCCATAATTCTTACCTTCTCGCACCTTAAAACTAAAATACCACTCGCATTAGCTAAACGTAGTAACACCCGATAGTGCTAGGTTGATTATCGAGTCTCTGGATCGATATCTTTTATTACTGCGTGATTAGGTTGTTTACTTGCAGTTAGAATATTTAGACTCTGAAAGTCGCGATCAACTGGGTATCCCCCAGAGTAGGTGTGTTCGCACCGAACTGGGTTAACAATTTCCTATGTTCTTTATTTCCGTATTTATGTATTAACTTGTTTTTAACTTGTCAGATATTGGTGTCGTGACATCGTATTCAACATCGTATATCAGCTGCCAGAATTTCATCTAATATAGTTAATTAACTAGAAATTAAAATTAAAATAATTAAATTATAAAATGAGATAAAAACCTATTTCTACAAAATCGAGAATGAAAATAGAATGACATGTAATGATAGAATTCAATGAAATAATGCATAATTGATGATTAGTGAGATGTTAAACTAAAAATACAAAAATAACTGACACTGATATTGCGATCAAATGCGTTAGATGAATGAAAATTTTGAAAAATGTCCGATCAAAATTTAGAATGTGATATATATATATATATATATATATATATATATATATATATATATATATATATATATATATATATATATATATATATATATATATATATATATATATATATATATATATATATATATATATTAGTCAAAAGATAAAAATATAACAAATCAATTTTTAAAAATAACTTATATAAAATCATTAGTAATATTTATAAGTAAGTTTCTCGTAACTTAATCTTTATTAAATTAAATTTTTACTATATTTTTTATAAGTTTTTCAAATGATTTTTATTTAAACAAAAATTAAATTAATTTTATATAATATAATATAATAATTATAATCACTACCCTTCATTTTCTTTCTCTCTCTTTGTCTCCATTTCCTTCTTTAACCGCTTCTCCAAAACGAAGAAATGAAACTATTTTTATGTTTCCCAGAGATTGAACTAATTGAATTTCATTCTTTTAAAAAAAATTAAATTGTTATTAATTGGCTTAAATTGTTTTTTATTTTAATAAAAATTATTTTTTTTACTAAAAAATTATAATAATATATAATAATTCATATAAAATATAATTATTTACCTTCTTATATCAATTAAATCCTAAAATTACATATGTATTTTTAACTTTGAAATATATTAATTTTATTTATAATAAATAATATTAAATTAGTGAAAAATAAACTACAGTCATTTGATGAAATTTTTCCGTGTGTTTTTAATATGTTTTATCAAATTTCGTTATCGTATTTTAAGTTTGAGAAAATCGTACCATATACCCCTACACTTTGACCTATACCCTACAAAATTTTCAAACTACCAAATATAACCTTGATATTATTTTATTATTTTATTATATTAAGTTTTACCATTCATATCAGACCGTTAGTGTTCCGAAAAATTTATCCAAAAATCCACGTTCCAGAAGACTTTAGAAATGACTTCCATTATGTTTTTTTCCAAACCGGAAGACTTAGGGAAAGAGTTCTGGTTTAGTAATTTTTTATCACCGAAAGACTTAGGAGAAGTGTTCCGGTTCGGAACAGAACCAATAAGACTTCCGGTTGCGAAGTTTTCATGTACCAGAACACTTCATGTAAGAGTTCCGGTTTGTATTATATACACTACCGGAAGACTTACTTGAAGTGTTACGTTTTTTTTTAATTTTCTTTATAATTTGTTATTAAAAATATTTTTATTGTGCAGGTGCGGAAATAACTATATACGAAAAAGAACCGATATGTGTGAATACGTCAGATGTTTTTACAACGTCAGAAAGATTTGGTACACGAGAGGAGGTGATAAGATGGGTTAAAGACACCGGATTACGTAATAAAGTGACGATTATCATCACTCATTCAGATACACAAACAGGCATGAGAGGAAGAAGTAACAAAATAATTTTTGGTTGTGATAAAGGTGGGAAATACAAGGATATTCATAGTGGAATCGAAAGTGCGACGAAAAAATGTGGATGTCCATTTAAGATCAGGTCAACTCCAGCGAAAGATGGATCTGGATGGAAGATTGATGTAAAATGCGGGGTTCATAACCATGATTTACCTGATAGATTAGAAGGTCACTCATTTGTTGGTAGGTTGACAACGAATCAGAAGCAACATGTTGCTGATTTAACAAAGAGAAAGGTTGCACCTAAAACTATATTGCATTCCTTGCACGATCAAGATCCAGATTGTGTCACTCAGATCACGCAAATATACAAGCAAAAGAGTATGATATAAAAAGAGATAAGAGGTCCTAGAAGTGAGATACAACATTTGTTTGAACTTATTGAGGCTACAGGTTATGTTTATTGGAGTAGAAAAAGAGACGACTCTGAAGTTATTAAAGATATATTTTTGGCTCATCCAGATTCAGTTAAGTTGTTGAATATTTTTTCTATTGAGTTAGTTATGGATAGCCCTTAAAAGACAAATAAATATAGACAACCTTTGTTTGAAATTGTTGGCATGACATCAACCGAGTTGACTTTGCTGTCGCATTTGCGTATATTGAGTCTGAGCAGACTAAGACTTTTTGTTGGGTGTTAGATAAGCTTAAACAACTGTTTGTGAATAAATATTTGTTTTTACAAGTGATGATGACAGATAGAGATCTTGCTTTGATGAAAGTCGATGAGACTGTGTTTCCAAGGACAAATAATTTGCTATGTTAGTTTCACATAAACAAAAATGTTGGTGCAAAAAGGAAATTATTAGTGGCTCATGATATGCAAGAGTCAATTGGAAAATTATGGATGGATGTTGTATGGACTAATGATGAGGTTGAGTATGCTCAACATTTAAAAGAACTTGAGCAGGCGTGTGTTAATTGTTCTAGATTTTTTGAGTACGTGAACGACACATGGTTGACACCACATAGACAAAAATTTGTTTGCGCATGGATTAATGGAGTCCTACATATGGGTAACACGAAGACTAATCGATATGTTTTGTTTTAGATCCCAAAATTTAATTATTGCACATTTAGTATTTTTCTTAATTATTTTAAATATGTATTATTTTAGGTTTGAGTCTGCTCACTGGAAATTGAAGTAGATGTTGGGTAACAGTATCGGTGACATGGTCAAATGTTGGGAGGCCATGAATGACAACTTAAAGATACAAATTGGCAACATTAGAGCTTCTTTTCAAAAGAGTGTCTATGAAGTTGCGCATGCGTGTTTAAGTCCATTTTACACATATTTATGTACTTCAGTGTCGCGAGCTGCATTGAGGCGCATTGCTGAAGGGTTACGTGATTGTGAATCGGTATAATGTGGTACTTGTCTATTTAGGATTCAAATGCTTGACTTTCTTCCCTATGACAACTACATTCTCATCGAATGTCTCATTTTATTGCATTGGGTTTGTAAGCTTAAATCATTGGATTCAGGTAAACATTGTTATAATTGGATATTATTAGTAAAAGTTTTGAGTAATGTTAAATAATTTTTTGTTTATTTTTGTATCCAGGTTAACATGAAAGAAGGATTTCTATTGCCACCAGTGATAACAGATTGGAAGAACTTACGTTATCCAGCAGCAACATCGAGGATGTTAGGATTTGCAAGACATCTCCTACATTAGCAACAACTTACACCTATATTACCAACACATTATGAATTATAAACTATGTTATTCATTTTAATTCATGAATTATATTATATATTTGCAACACATTATGAATATTAATCTATGTAATTCAATTTAATTTAATTTTTAAGTTTAAAAATTATCAATAACATATAACATAAATAACATTCTTCATATAAGTACAAAAGTTAATACATTAACATAAACATAACTATAAATCATAGTGAACGAGCAATACGTAAAGCTTCAAACAGATCAGCAAACTGTGGGTCATCCTCTTCAGCCGCAGTCTCTTAAAGGTAACGATGAATCAATGTAGACACACGACCCCAGGAAGAATCAGATGGTCCCGCATCGTACTTACGAACAGATGCAACTCTCGGCTCATCATGCCTATATGATACCAATCGAGGATGCCAAACACGATAATACCACTCAAGATATCCATCATCTGTCTCAAATGGGATAATGGTCAATGTTGTCGGACGAATCACCTGCCCAACACTCTGAATGTAACTAATCTACTCAACATCGAAATCACCAACCATCGTATAATTAATAGGTGCAGGTGGATTATACTGACGGTATCCAAACTGTTGAAGACACCTGTCAGCCATATATGGAACAATAGTGTCACCCCACCTCAAACAACCACTGTATAGAGAAATCTTATCAATTAGATGGTGAACTCTATGATCCTCGAATGGCCGCCAAATGACATCGGTAGGTGCAGAATAGGTCGCAACTCATCCACCTTTAGCGCACCTTCTTTGTATGTCCATCTCATCGCTTGCGGGAGACCACAATTATTAGCAGGTATCTAATTCTCTCCTTTGTTTTCCAAGTGTTGGAAAATATTCATGAATCCAACACTGTTAAAAAAATATTATAATATAATAATTAAGTATAACATAATGAACATAATAAAATTAACATTAGACTTAAAATAAAAACAACCAATAAATTGAATTTAAACATATACCTGTAAGAGAGTCGGGTAACCACCGAGTTGTTTACAACTGAACATGGACGCATCTCTAAGATACCTATACAAGGTCATCAATGCAACTGCTCCCCAACTATAGATTGATAACCCATCCAAGTCCCTAAATAGTGTCAGGTATCGTGCCTCAACAAGCATAAAGGATTTATCTGCAAAAATCGTGCAACCCACTAACATCATCAAATAACATCTGGCCGCATATGCACACGATGAAGCAGCTTTATACTCTACGAATCGATCATATAACCACTCCAGCTTGTAGTACGAACCCCTGCACTCACAGACCTGGAATAGTGCCACTCTCTGTGACACTTCTAGGTAGTCAATGGCCCACTAAATAGCTAGGTCTTCACTGATATGTTGAGGGCTCCAGAATACCCCCCTGATGGGCAGGTGAAGCAAACAGGCAATGTCATCTAGAGTAATCGTCATTTCACCAAACGACATGTGAAATGAAGATGTCTATAGATGCCACCTCTCAACAAATGCGGAAACCAAGTTTGCATCTATCTTCTTCAAACTAGTTCTCTGTAGAGAAGCTAAACTGGACCTAGATATCCAAGCCTCCATCTCTGGTGGAAGCTGTCGTGGAACCATATGAGTCAGCTTCAATCCATGCCCTGCAATCTTCAACTCCTTCTTCACACCTCTCTCCTGAAAACAAATAAAATTAAGCAAATTATACAATACAATATTGAATTTCAGTTTTTATTCAATACTAAATAATTATAATTTATTTACCTCACTGAACCATAAACGTCTAGCAACATGATGCTCGTACTTAACCAAAACACGGGTATCATACGGTCCTCCTGGATTTGCTGCTGCTGCAAATGTATTTGTAACACGGTGGAAGAACTGACCTGCGTGTTTTTGTTTGACAAAAACATGTGTGGATAGTAAGAGTCGTCACTGACTTTTATTTTATCCAATAGGAAAGGGTATAAAAGAACAGGAAAGACTGTAACACGGTGGAAGAACTGACTTGGGTGTTTTTGTTTGACAAAAACATGTGCGGATAGCAAGAGTCGCCACCGACTTTTATTTTATCCAATTTAGGAAAGGGTATAAAAGAATAGGAAAGACCTTTAAAAAGATTTTGAGTTCGGGGGGTAGGTTATACAAAGGGAATGTGTTAGCATCCTTTGTATCCATGGTTATCCATGGACTCTTAACTACTTAGCTCACTTTACTTTGTTTGAAAAATTGTGTAGTGTGTGATTAGAAAATATTTTCATAAGTCTTTAACTTTGCAATGAACCTCGTATGGATGTATACAAAGTGTTTAGTTTTGAAAAGTTTGAAAAATGGGGTGTAAAGAGTATTTTGAAAAAGTGAGCAAGTACTTAAGAACTACTTACCCTAAGTTTATAAGGTCTTTCTTGTTATTTATTTCCTTTAAAGGTAGGATTGTCCTTTACCTTGGATGTTTAAAGGGACGGGCATAAGGTCATCGTATGGTCATAGAAGGTAACCTTGTAAGGTGTCTTAGCAATTCGAAGGGACGATCATCATTTTCCGTAGGGTCATCGAGGGACGAGATCATTTATTCGTAGGTAATTCGAAGGGTCATCGAGGGACTATGATCTTTATATTGAAGGGACTTGATGATTTTTACTTAGGCAATCGTTCTAAGACACCCCTACATTCAAGGGACTTGACCATTACTTTAAGGAAACCAAGAGGGGAACCCTAGGAAGTGCAGATGGCGATCGTAGAACGATCGACTTACGTGTGTGAGTGAGTATTTTCAAATATTTATCTTGTTATTTAATTATCTAAATCCAATTATTCAATTAATCTTTTACACACCCTATATTACTAACCACAAAGTTACATTTTGCAGAAAATAAAAGCAGAAAGTAAAAGGTCCTAGGCTATTACTTCACGGGGGGGGGTACATTTGTCTTTTAGGGGATTGCAGAAATTAAAATGCGGAAAATTAAACCTAATTAGCTATTACAACCAGGAAACAGTTACATAATCGGAAAAAGAACTGTGAGGAAATAAAATAATATTGTGTCCTATACAAATTCTCTAAGAAAATAAATAAAGAAATATATAAGAAGTCGAGTGAGTGACTTTATGCATCCACACGGTTCTCGAAAGCACAGTCAATTTATACTCTACTCTGAAATCGCGATGCAAAGAAAATAAACTTAATGAAATTCTAATATTATTTATAAAAAATATGAAACTAAATAAATGGCAAGTGCAAAATAGTTCATATAATATCAACCCAATACTCTATCTACTCTATCATAAGTTTCAATTTGTATAAGATAATAAAGATGATAATAATAATAATAACAATAATAATAATAATAATCTTAAAAAAAAGAAAATGAAAAGACTAAAGAATAATGTAAACATAAATTAAATAGGAAAAATCAAACTTATCCAAAAGCCTTTTTCTTTTCAAAATTGAAAAATATGAAACGTAAAACCATTAAGTTCCTTTTTCATTTCCAACATATAATAAAATGTCATAGTAAGAATAATTCTTATCTAAACACAAGTCAATATAAGTTTCAGCAAGAATAAAATATGCTACAATGTTAACCAGAACACTATTCATCCCACTCTTAAAGCAAATGCAAAACCAAAAATAAGTAATATATACATAGAAATAGAACTAGTACACGTTACATCACAATGTAAACTAATAAAACCAAAAAAAAAACAAAAAAAAATCAATATGAAAGAAAGAGGAAGTGTTTTATTTTTGAAAAGGAAAGAAAAAGGTTTACATGAAAAGTTATGTATCACTAGCAACAACCTTGTTATCAAACGAAAAAACTTAGAGCCAACACCATTAATCTTAATATTGCACCTTGTAACAAACATGGAACAAAAAGTAGTATCCATAGCCAGAAACGCAGGCAACACAATAATATTCATTCAACATAACAAACATGGTACAAATGATATTGCAAATAATACATAACCTCAAACAGAAGAACATCATGCTTCAAATAAAACACACAAAAACAGGCCATTATCCATTCATGTAAATGAAGAGAAAATTGGCGGACATACGACATACCGTTAATGTCGAAACCACGGAAAAACATTTAATTTTAAACGTGAAAGAATCCGAGTCAAAACAGATGTAACACAAGCATGATAAAATTCGCAAATAAATGATGTAATTGATATCGAAAAACAAGCAGTCACACAAACAATCATAGCAGAAAACTAACCGGCTCGAACATGAACATATAACCATTGAGTTGTGCTGGGTGTTATTTGTGTTGAAAAGATGGCGACGAGGTCAAAGTGAATATGGTGGCAAGTTCAGTTGTTGGTGACGATTGTGTGAGTCAACAAGTGGTGGTACGATTGTGTTTCGTTTGAAGGTCAAATGGTAGGTTTGGCTGGTAATTTTTTAGATTTTGGATCCGCCGTTTCTCTTTTTTGTCTTTTTTTTTCGGTTTTTTTTCTTCGTCCCCTTTTTCGTTTCCACTAGTTAGTATATATAGGGATCAATTAGGTTTAATTATAATGGGCCTTAATTTTTATTTTGAAACCCAATAAAATATTAATTTAAAACAAAATAAAGTTTAATAATTAAAATAGTTAAAATTAAAATAAAAACTAATAATCCTATTTATTTATTCTATACCCATTGTAAAAATAAACGGACCCAAAAAAAATAAAAGTCGGGCGCCAAAGTGCTCGAAAAAATAAAATGAACATGTCAAAATAATCAACACGGAATAAATGACTCAGAAAAATACAACGTTTAGTCGAATTTTGAAATAAAATTATGACCGTTTAAACTGCTCAGACTGGTCAACATACAACCAAAAATAGTCGTACAATATTTTTAGCATGTCAAATTAAACCGTGTAAATCATAGATTAATATTACTAACATTTACAAATTTTAAATTTGACATTTTCCGTTTACTGATTTTAGGCACAGTTTGGAAATTAATTTGACCAGACTGTCTATAAATTCCGAGAAATTATTCCGACTAATATTAAGATGGGAAAAAATGTTATGCTTTGAATATGATGCAAATAAACGCGAAACAAAAAGTCGGTTAAAGTTAAAAATCAGAGGGCAAATTTTGGGGTACAATAAAGACCTTAAAAGATTTTGAGTTCGGGGGGTAGGTTATATAAAGGGAACGTGTTAGCACCCTTTATATCCATGGTTATCCATGGGCTCTTAATTACTTGCTCACTTTAACTTGCTTGAAATATATGTAGTGTGTGATTAGAAAATTTCATAAGTCTTTGTAATGATCCTCGTATGGATGTATACAAAGTCTTGAGTTTGAAAAGATTTTAACAGTGGGGTGTGAAAAGAGTTTTTGAAAGTGTGAGCAAGTAATTAAGCACTACTTACCCTAAGTTGGTCTTTCATGTTTCTTTATTTCCTTTCAAGGGTAAGGTTGTCCTTACTATTATGGAGTAAGTAGTCATTACCTTGGATTTATTAAGGGACAGGCGTAGGGTCATCATATGGTCAACGAAGACAACTTGTAGGGGTGTCTTTAGCAATTCGTAGGGATTATCATCATTTGTTCGTAGGGACAGGATCATTATTTTGTAGGCAACTTCGAAGGGACTTATGATCCTTTAAATTTGAAGGGACTTGATGAATTTTTATTTGAAGGGACTTTGCTTTTAAGGCACCCCTATTTTCGAGGGACTTGACCATTTGTTTAAGGAAACCAAGAGGGGAAACCTAGGAAATGCAGATGGCGATCGTAGAACGATCAACTTACGTGTGTAAATCCTGTTTTCAAATATTTATCTTGATAATTAATTTTTTAAGTCCATATTGATTTTCATTCAGTTCTTAGTACGCCATAGATTACTAACCACACAGTGAATATATACAGAAATTAAAGACAGAAAATAAAAATTCCTACACTATTACATGGCTTCGGGGAAGTTACATAATAATCGGACAAAAATTTAAACCTAATTATTACAAATACGAAGCAATTACGTAATAAGGCGGACAATACATGAATAACATAAAAATGAGTGAAAATAGGAAATAAGTAAATAAAAAGGTTTGAAAATTAGGTTAAAGAAAGAAATTAGGGTTAAGGTTTAAAATTAAGGTTAAAGCAAAAAATTTAGGGTTTTAAGGTTTGAGAAAAAGTTTTTAGGTTTAAAGGTTTGAGAAAAAGTTTTAGGGTTTAAAGAAATTTTTTAGGGTTTAGAGAAAGTTCGGGTTCGAGGCAAAAAATCAGGGAAGTTAATTATAAACCTAAATAAAACAAATTAATTTTCATAAAATGTTAACCTAAACCTAAAAAGAAATTATATATTAAAAATTAACACTAATAAAAGAAATTTTTTAAAGAAAATATTATGAGATTTTAAAAAAAATTAATTAAAGTTTAAGGTTTAAGAAAATAGGGTTAACCATGTTTAAAAGAATAAATAATTATTCAAACAAATTAAAGAAATTAAAAAAGAATAAAATAGAATGAAAAACCAAGTTTTTCCAAAAAAATACCCTGGGTGAGAGTTGAACCCACACCCTTTCCTTCAACTCTTTCAACCTCAGCCACTGGGCCATGTGTGCCTGCTGGTTATTAATTCACAACAATACATAATATAATAAAACAAGTTACATGAACAAATTATGAAAAAAAAATATGTTTGAAGGCTGGGTTCGAACCCACACCCTCAAGGTTATAAGTCCAACACTCCAACCATCAGACCATCAGCGCACGCGTGTTATCATCCTGAAACAAATACATAATATAAAATGTTAATTTTTTAAATTTCAGAAACTGCGCCAAAGCTCCATCGTCTTCTTCCTTTGGATCAGCCATATTTCTTGCGGATTTTGCTATGGACTTTGCTGCGGATTTGTTTTTTGTAGGAAAACCTGCAAACATCATAACATTCTAACCATGTACGATTTGCCCAAATTGATCATACCAAATTAATCCCTACATCACTGTTGTTAGAAATCATTTAAATTATCTAAATTGTAAAACCCTAATTTTAAGGTTAAAACCCTAACAATGGTGTCACACGAATTCGGCCATGAAACTTTGAAGAAAACGTCCAGAAACCATCTATGTATCATCACAAACAACAAAACAAGATCAAAATTCATTAATAGTGCATGAATAATTGTAATCAAAAAATCAAAATTCAAGAACAATATGGATTCGGTTTATGCATATGGCTACGATTTTGATGATGAAAACAATTGGGATATGTTTGTGGAACACCAAGGGTTGATTTGCAATCTTTAAATCACCTGAAAAGAGCCTAAAACCTTGAAACAAAAAATTCAAATTTCCTTGAAAATTGAGTTTTGAAAATACAATTTTGGTCAAAAAAATCGTCGTCAATCCTTATGGCCTTATTGTGTATGTATAGTAGTCTAATTTATTGTAACAAGTTGGGCCTTGGTTATATGGATTTGAGTTACTAGCATGTGAAGATATCTCATTGCCATAATTGTCACAAAATCAAATATTCTCATGTCATATTGGTTTTATACGAATTTGGAGATTACTAATCACTTTGAATACCATATATTTGACCCCAAAATAAATTTCAAACCAAATCTTTGATTTTATATAATTTATTTTAATTAAAAATGATTTTAAATGATTAAAATAAAAAATAAATACTAAAAATCAGAAAATATGGTCATTGGGTCGTGCATGGACTTATCTTTGAGTTTGGATTGAAATATTGTAGGCCCATTTGGAAAGAATTGGAGTTATGGCCCTTTTTACTTCATACACCTATTGAAAATTGTCCAACTTCAACAATGCATAACTTCCTCAATTTTGATCTCGTGAAGGTGTTCTAGGAATTTTTAGAAACCTTAGAGTGTCCTCTAATCAACCCTTTTGGTACCATGTCCATATCATTTACCATTTTAAAATTATGAGCTTTGGAAAAAGTTGACTTTTTGTTGACTTTCAAAAAGACCTATAATGTCTTGGCTCATATCTTTCAAATGAAGCATATTTGGACTTGGCTTGTGAGACACAAAGTTGTATATAATTGGATTTCCTTCAAAATTAGCTTTAGATGGGAAATATTTGATGAAGTTTGTGAAAGTTATGGCTGTTCAAAGTTTAGTTGACTTTTCCTACACAAAACCTTAATTTAACAACTTCTGATTCTTGATGATTATGAGGTTTCTTTGATGAATCATGATCAAACCTTGATCAAATGATGAATTTTACCTCATAATCTGAATGTTGACCAAAAATCTTGAAGTTTGACTTTGTCTTGACCACAGTTGACTTTTTGACCAAGTTAATTGATTTTTGAGTATTTGAGCATCTGACTGGGCAAACTTGTTGGGAAAACTTTGAAACTTGACATGGGGATTTTTTTAAGGTATGTGGGATGTTATAAAGTCCACTTGAGGCTTTGAAAGTCCACTTTTCTTGGGGAAACTCAAAACCCTAGTTCTAAGATCCATTGTTCAGGAGGAGGCTTTGTCTGGTGAAACCTTCAATCCCTTTAACCAATTGAGAATCTTAAAACTATTGAAAGACCTATTGAGGCACATTATCTTGAATATGTGAGGGAAAATTTTGGGGTACAACATCTTCCCCTGTTCAATTTTCTGAAACATAAGGAGTTAGATTGGCATGTACGTCATTCGTGACTTGAAGGTTGAAGGGGATTGAACACTAAAACCCAAAAATTTGCACTCGTCGGTGCGCAGAGTAACACTGTTGGTTGGTTATATTGCTTGAATGGGCTTAGAGATGCCATTCGGAGTATTCAGAGATGGGCTTATAGATGCCATCTAAAGCACCAGAAGGCAGGAGTATCTACATGTTGTTACTGCACTAAGTATCGACACAGATCTTCGTATAGATTGTCTCTGAACTGTCTCTGTAACATGACTAAGTTAGAGATCAACACTAGATCTTCGTGTAGATCGTCTTTGAATTTTCTCTGGGGGGAAAAAGATATCCTGCACTAAATATCAGTACTAGATCTTCGTATAGATCGTCTCTGACCTGTCTCGGGAAAATATCTTGATTGAAGTATCAAAAGTAAAACTCTGAAAACATTATGCACTAAGCATCAGCACTAGGTCTTCATATAAATCGTATTTAAATTGTCTGAGGGAGAACATATGTCTTGCACTGAGTATCAGCACTAGATCTTCGTATAGATTGTCTCTGAACTGTCTCAAGGACTTGGTAATGGTTATCTGACTATAAACTATCCTGAAAAGGAAAGATTAGTTTATGAAGGATTGTATGACATAATGTTCTTAATATGAATGAGGATGCATTATGGATGTATATGCCATGACATGATGTAAATTATGTATGAATTATGTATTCGAAGCTTAGTAGTAGCTTCATGTAATAACTGCTAGCTGGGGAAAATAAATCTCGATTCGCTGTTGAGGAATATGAAGACTTCGTTCCCGTCTCGTTTCAGAATATTATACTTAGGACCTTTCATTTTCCATTCGTCGCGCTTCTTATTGAAGGATTAAATTCCTGAATACCCTGACTGCAGATGAAAAGAGACGGACATTCCCATGAAGATCTCGTAGAGTCAGAAGTACAAGAGGCTACTTGGAGTGTTTTGTTATAATATATCCATAAGGATTACTCTGTGGGGATGAACCGACGAAGATTCGTTGGATTTCTACCTCCGATCGCCCTTAGTAAATGCTATTATTGTATTTTATGCATTTATGGTAAACATCAATCATATTCAAAAGCATATATACATTCAAATATAATCAACAGACGTTTTCGCTTAAGTAAAAAGGGAAAAGTAAACCTGAATTCGAAAATAGAATTGTATTAATTTAGAAAGTGGCCTATAAACAGGCAAATTTGAATAAAGAGACGGAAATCCTAGTAAGAGGAATTCGTCGTAGAATTTTTTTGAAAGAATACAAAAACAAGGAAAAATATCTATGTGGAAGTGATCATATTGAGTTTCAACTCTGCTATTGCCATTATCTTCAAGTATCTCATCCCTCGTTGTCGGAAGAGAAAGGATTGGACTAATCTGCACCTGTTTGAACTTGACATAGGTAGTACAACCAGTTGAGGTTACATGGGTGATCCAACGAGACATAGTTGTATGCTTTAATCCCTAACTTTTGACTGGACTACCCTTTCAGGTTTTCAGTCCACCGGGATACCCTTTTTTGCCCAAGACGCCTTTTCAGGTTTTCGACTTGCCAGGTGTACAATTTATATATATATATATATATATATATATATATATATATATATATATCCCTAATTTTTTCCCGAAACCTTTTGGTTCGCCAGGATGCCCTTATTTTTGCCTAGGCCAGTCAACCTAGCGGGTCTCTTTTTATGCGTAGTATTTTTTGACTATGTCTGCGTTCACAGGTTGCGGAAAATCTTCACCATCCATATTAGTAAGCATCGTAGCACCTCCAGAAATACCCTTTTTACTACAAATGGCCCTTCATAGGTGGGAGTCCATTTTCCTCTAGGATCACCCTGTGGTAATATGATACACTTGATTACCAAGTCTCCAGCCTGATATACTTATTATTTGACCTTCTTATTAAAGGCTTTGATCATACGCTTCTGATACATTTGACCATGATTAACAGCCGCAAGCCTCTTTTCAGCAATCAAGTTTATCTGGTCGAGTCTGAATCCATTCATCTTCATCTAAGTCTGCATCTTTCATGATTCTCAAAGAAGGGATCTGAACTTCAATAGGTAAAACTGCTTCCATACCATAGACAAGAGAGAATGGGGTTGCCCCGGTTGAAGTACGTACTGTGGTACGATAACCTTGAAGAGAAAATGGTAACATCTCATGCCAATCTTTGTATGTTACTGTCAACTTCTGCAAGATCTTCTTAATATTCTTGTTAGCGGCTTCCACTGCGCCATTCATCTTCGGTCGAGATGGAGAAGGATTGTGATGATTAATCTTGAATTGCGTGCAAAGTTCAGTAATCATAGTATTGTTCAAATTAGTACCATTGTCAGTGATAATCCTTTCGGGGATGCTATACCTACATATAAGGTTATGCTTGATGAATTGAGCCACAACATTCTTGGTAACAGAAGCAAACAATGTTGCCTCTACCCACTTCGTAAAGTAATCAATAGAAACAAGAATGAAACGATGTTCATTGGAAGCGGTAGGTTTGATCTCACTGATCATATCAATGCCTCACATGGAAAAAGGCCAAGGAGCAGTCAGAACATTCAATGGAACTGGAGGCACATGTACTTTATCAGCATAGATCAGGCACTTATGACAAGTTTTGGAGTGCTGATAGCAATTAGCTTCCATGGTAGACCAATAGTAATCTGCTCTCAAAATCGTATTAGCCATTGTATGCCCACTAGAATGAGTACCAAAGATCCCATCATGCATGTCTTCCATAATCTCTATTGCTTCCTTCTTGTTCACACAATGAAGCAAAGTCGAATCGTGATTGCGCTTGTACAAAATTCCATTAGTCAGGAAAAATTTGGCAGAACATCTCCTCATAAACTTCTTGTCATTGATAGATGCCCATTCAGGATATTCCTGAGCTTCGAGATATCTTTTCACTTCATGGAACCAAGGTTTCTCTTCCACCCCCTCAGTATCAACCTCATAACAGTATGCTGGCTCATCTAATCGGTTAATAGTAATTCTGGGAGCTTCATCATCCCAACTGATTTCAAACATAGATGACATAGTGGCTAATGCATCTACCAATTGATTCTCTTCTCGTGGAATATGTTCAAAAGTAGTCTCTTCAAAGTATGGGATCAAAGACAATACATGCTCTCTGTAAGGAATGAGATTTGGATGTTTTGTGTCCCATTCACCTTTAACCTGACTAACTACCAGGGATGAATCTCTATACACGTTCAAGAATTAGATCTTCATCTCAATGGCAGCCTTGATACCCATAATACACGCTTCATATTCATCCATATTATTGGTACAATCGAAACAAAGTCTTGCAGTAAATGGGGTATAACAACCCTCAGGAAAGATAATCACAACTCCAACACCATTACCAAGTGCATTAGAAGCTCCATCAAAAACCATAGTCCATCGGGATCCCTGTTTAGGTCCTTCATATTGTCTAGATTCTTTAGTAACAAGCATAATATCTTCATCCGAGAACTCAAAATTCATAGACTGATAGTCATCCACTGCTTGATGAGCCAAATGATCAGCTACCACACTTCCTTTGATTTCCTTCTGAGTAGTGTATTGTATGTCATATTTTGTCAAAATCATCTGTCATCTTGCTATTCGTCCGAAGAGAGCCGGTTTCTCAAATATGTACTTGATAGGATCCATTTTGAAATCAATAAAGTGGTATGAGTCAACATATATTGTCTTAGTCGGCGAGCATCCCAAGCCAAAGTGTAACACCCATTTTTTCCATTTTCAAAAATAACATAATTCGTAATAAAAATCAGATTTTTCATACAAAAGTGAGATGCTACACTTCAAAACAAACAAATTCAATATAGTTTTCATTAAACAGCGGAATTAAAATAGTTCATTTCGTTCTTTCTCAACAGCATAACCATCTCAAAAATATAAAACAATTCCTTTAGTTATTAAACAGATACATAACTAACAAAGTCGGAAAATAAAATAAAAACAAAGTAACAAAAATCCCCATTCCCGTGTTACGTATCAGAGCGCCCTATGACTCGAACAAGCAACACCAGAGCACTCTCATGTACCTGGGTTATTTGTACTTCCAAAGAAGCACAAACACAACAACAAAAACAAAGGGGTGAGAAACAATTCTATATAAACGGTGCAAATAACATTTTGAAGAAGTAATCACAAATAAGTCATAACATGAAACACAAACCATTCATTCAAATATAGACAATATGACTCCACAACACAATGCAAATGCGGTACCGACTTCAACAATGGTTCATCGATTCGAACCCGGATGCATCGCTTACGCTCCTACTGAGACACTATCATCCCCCACCCATTGATTCACAATGAATCCGAATAACCACTTACGCTCCATCCGAGATATGATTATTCCACCAACATGTATGCGTATGCAAGACTCGATTACATATACATCATCATATATACACATGAACAAAACCATTCATGACACGATCCTCCTGATCTTCAAATTCACCAATCATACAGTCAATATAATTCATATCATCCAAACAAGAGTCATTACACATAATTAACACCATCTCATTAGATTCTTTTTAACAAAATTATTCATTTTAAAACAATCATAAAAGTAATTTTCAGAATAAAATAATAAATAAAAAAGATATATAAGTTCTCACGCTCCAGGTTTCACTGAGTGAGCCCTTTGCTCACTTAGCGGACAGCTCTCGGGATTCCCACTTTCCCTCGCTCGCTGAGCGAGCTCGGCGATTTTGTCAAATCGCTCTCTGTGCTAAAACTCCAACCTGCTACGGAATCTCACACCAGTCCGAATTCAGTTCATTTTATTTCACTCTTAGCACCCAAAACAGTCCAATTGTCGTGCTTAATACTATTTTATGCCTCTAACATTAATTAATCACCTAGTCTAACATTTAAAAATCAAATTAGTAAAATTCTAGGTTTTCTTCATCTTCTTCAATTACTCTATTCTCAATAACATTCATAACTCAATCTTCATAACACACACACACACACACACACACACACACACACACACACACACACACACACACACACACACATATATATATATATATATATATATATATATATATATATATATATATATATATATATATATATATATATATATATATATATATGCAATTCAACATCAAAATCCTAAACACACATAATCAATCGGCATATTATTCATACTCATATCACAATTTCATCACAATCAATAATAACATACAATTCCTACGAGAGTAAGGAACTACCAATTACCCTCTTATGCTAGATCACCAACATTAAACCCTTTCTCCCCCTTACCTCGAAATTGAGAAATTCTTCATAAACCCTTGACCTTAGAGCTCTACGATCTTTGATCTCCCTTCTCTTTTCCTTTTTCCCCAGAGCCCCCTGTTCTTTGTCAAAAAGTACGATAATGAGAAAATGTATTGTGTTCTCTCTTTTTCATATCATAACTAAATTACAACCTTGTCCCTCAAACCTCCAACTTACTATTTTATTTATTAAATAATAATATCATAATAATAATGCCACCTCATCCTATTATTATTATTTAAATAAAATACTTTCTCTACTTATTATTCCAAATACACCACTATACTCTCAATAATTATTAAATAAAATAATTTATAAAATCGGGGTGTTACAACTCTCCCCCACTTATTTTATTTTCATCCTCGAAAATGTACCTGGATGAAATAACTCTGGGTATGATTCCCGCATCTTGTTTTCCACTTCCCAGGTAACACTTCCACCAACAGCTCCTCCCCAAGCTACTCTCACAAGAAATATCTCCTTGCCTCGTAGTTGTTTCATCTTACGATCTTCAATTCTCAAAGGTAAGGTTTCCACCGTAGGGTTGTCACGAATTTGCACCTCGTCCCTCTGGATAACATGTGACAAATCAAATACATACTTCCTGAGCTGCGACACATGAAACACTTCGTGCAAATTCGAAAGTTCCAGCGGTAACGCCACCCTGTAAGCAACTTTACCCACTCTCTGCATAATCTTATACGGTCCAATAAACATAGGATCCAACTTCTTAGATTTTAAAGCACGTCCAACACCGTTCATCGGTTTGACCCTCAAGAATACATGGTCACCCTCACTGAACTCTAAGTCCTTTCTTCTATTGTCATGGTAAATTTTCTATCGACTCTAAGACGCCTTCATTTTCCCTTTGATCATCTGAATGGTCTCGGTAGTTTGTTGAACAATCTAAGGTCCAAGCATAACATTCTCACCCGTCTCATACCAACAAAGAGGTATCCTACACCTCCTACCATATAAAGCCTCGAAAGGTGCCATTCCAATACTCAAATGGTAACTATTATTATAAGTGAACTCAAGTAGTGGCAAATGAGTATCCCATGATCCACCTTTTTCTAACACACAAGTTCTCAACAAGTCTTCCAATGACTGAATGGTCCTCTCGGATTGTCCATCCGTCTGTGGGTGGTAAGCCGAACTCAACTTTAACTTAGAACCCAAAGCTTCTTGCAGACTCTTCCAAAATTCAGAAGTGAACCCGGATCTCTATCCGATACTATACTAGACGGTACACCATGCAATTTTACAATAACCCGAATATAAATCTCCGCCAACTTAGTTAATGGAAAACTGATGTTGATCGGAATAAAATGTGCAGACTTAGTCAATCGTTCTACAACTACCCAAATAGCATCAAAACCTCTTGTTTTATTTGGTAAACCCGTCACGAAATCCATAGCAATACTATCCCATTTCCACTCCAGAATTTCTAATGGTTGCATCAGCCTCGAAGGCTTCTGATGTTCCACTTTAGATTTCTGACATACCAAACAAGCATAAACAAACAGCGCAATGTCTCTCTTCATACCGTGCCACCAAAACAACTTCTTTAAATCCTGGTACATCTTCGTAGCCCCTGGGTGAATGCTAAAGCTACTTCGATGACTTTCCTCCAAAATTGCTTTCTTTAACTCAACACTGCCAGGCACACAAATTCTCCCTCGGGACCTCAAAATATCATTGTTATCCAAACTAAAGTCACCGCCTTGATCATTTCCTTCGGTAGGCATTAAGTCCACCAATTTTACATCTTGAATTTGGCTTTCCTTAATCACATCAATAAATTCATTATTTACTCTCAACATGCCCATCTTGACGCTTACAGTTGTCATTTCACAAACCATACTCAAATCTCTAAATTGCTCAATCAATTCCATCTCTTTCAACATCATCGTTGACATATGAATTGTTTTCCTGCTCAATGCATCTGCTACTACATTTGCTTTTCCTGTGTGGTAACTCAAATCAAAGTCATAATCTTTTAGAAATTCTAACCACCTCTTATGCCTCATATTAAGTTCCTTCTGATCAAACAAGTACTTCAGGCTTTTATGGTCACTAAATACCTCAAACTGTGAACCGTAAAGGTAATTCCTCCAAATTTTCAATACAAACACCACCACAACAGATTCTAGATCATGGGTAGGATAATTCCTCTCATGTACCCTTAATTGTCGTGAAGCATACGCCACTACTTTACCAACTTGCATTAACACACCACCTAAACCCATTTTAGATGCATCACAGTAAACCACAAAATCTTCACTCGGATTTGGTAAAATTAATATCGGTGCCGAAGTTAATTTCTACTTCAACTCCTTAAAACTTTTCTCACAAGCTGCATCCCATAGTTCTGAAGATCTTCTCAACAGCTTTCAACCACTTCTGCGCAGCCTCTGGATCCAGGATTCCACCTTCATACTTAGGCGGCTTGTTACTCTGAAATTGATCCAATGCACGATATTGGGAATTACCCCCAACCTGAACCACCTGAACAATGTTCTCGACCACCTGCACCATGGCTTGCATAGCCGCAGCAAGAGCAACAGCATTCCTTCCTGCCTTATTGATATAACAAACATCTCAGGTTAGGACCCACAACAACTTCTATCCTAAGGACTGACTCGACTCTACATCTGGCCGGTTGGACCGACCTGCTCTGATACCAATTGTAACACCCACTTTTCCCATTTTCAAAAATAACATAATTCGTAATAAAAATAAAAGTTTTCATACAAAAGTGAGATGATACACTTTAAAACAAACAAATTCAATATAGTTTTCATTAAACAGCGGAATTAAAATAATTCATTTCGTTCTTGCTCAACAACATAACCATCTCAAAAATATAAAACAAATCCTTTAGTTATTAAACAAATACGTAACTAACAAAGTCAGAAAATAAAATAAAAACAAAGTAACAAAAATCCCCATTCTCGTGTTACGTATCAGAGCGCCCTATGACTCGAACAAGTAACACCAGAGAACTCTCATGTACCTGGGTTATCTGTACTTCCAAAGAAGCATAGACACAACAACAAAAACAAAGGGGTGAGAAACAATTCTATATCATAACGGTGCAATTAACATTTTGAAGGAGTAATCACAAACAAGTCATAACATGCAACACAAACCATTCATTCAAATATATGCAATGTGACTCCATAACACAATGCAAATGCGGTACCGACTTCAACAATGGTTCATCGATTCGAACCCGGATGCATCGCATACACTCCTACTGAGACACGGTCATCCCCCACCCATTGATTCAAAATGAATATAAATAACCACTTACGCTACATCCGAGACATGATTATTCCACCAATATGTATGCTTATGCAAGACTCGATTACACATACATCAACATATATACACATGAACAAAACCATTCAAGACACGATCCTCCGGATCTTCACATTCACCAATCATACAGTCAATATAATTCTTATCATCCAAACAAGAGTCATTACACATAATTAACACCATCTCATTAGATTCTTTTAAACAAAATTATTCATTTTAAAAGAATCATAAAATTAATTTTCAGAATAAAATAATAATAATAAAAAATATAAGTTCTCACGCTCCAGGTCTCGCAGAGCGAGCCCTCTGCTCGCTTAGCGAACAGCTCTCGGGATTCCCATTTCCCCTTGCTCGCTAAGCGAGCTCCAACTCGCTGAGCGAGCTCTGCGATTTTGTCAAATTGCTCTTTGCGCTAAAACTCCAACATGCTACAAAATCTCACACCAGTCCGAATTCAGTTCATTTTATTTCACTCTTAGCGCCCAAAACAGTCCAATTATTGTGCTTAATACTATTTTATGCCTCTAACATTAATCAATTACCTAGTATAACATTTACAAATCAAATTAGTAAAATTCTAGGTTTTCTTCATCTTCTCCAATTACTCCATTCTCAATAACATTCATAACACACACACACACACACACATATATATACATATATATATATATATATATATATATATATATATATATATATATATATATATGTATATATATATATATATATGCAATTCAACATCAAAATCCCAAACACACATAATCAATCGTCATATTATCCATACTCATATCACAATTTCATCACAATTAATAATAACATACAATTCTTACGAGAGTAAGGAACTCCCAATTACCCTCCTATGCTAGATCACCAACATAAAACCCTTTCTCCCCCCTTACCTCGAAATTGAGCAATTCTTCATAAACCTTTGACCTTGGAGCTCTATGATCCTTGATCTCCCTTCTCTTTTCCTTTTTTTCCCAGAGCCCTCTGTTCTTTGTCAAAAAGCACGATAATAAGAAAATGTATTGTGTTCTCTCTTTTTCATAACATAACCAAATTACAACCTTGCCCCTCAAACCTCCAACTTACTATTTTATTTTATTTATTAAATAATAATATCATAATAATAATGCCACCTCATCCTATTATTATTATTATTTAAATAAAATACATTTTCTACTTATTATTCCAAAAACACCAATATACTCTCAATAATTATTAAATAAAATAATTTATAAAATCGGGGCGTTACACAAAGCGCAACAAGTTTTCTAGAGCAGTGAGTATCTTGTTTCACAGTCGGTAAACTTATTGCTAAGGTAGTATATTGCTTGCTCTTTTCGACCAGACTCGTCATGTTTCCCCAACACACACCCCATTGACTTGTCCAACACTATTAAGTACATAATCAAGGGTCTTCCATCAACTGGTGGCATCAATATTGGAGGTTCCTGGAGGTATTTCTTGATTTATTCAAAAGCTACCTGGCATTCGTCATTCCATTCCATTACATGATCTTTCTTCAACAATTTGAAGATTGGATCACAAGTAGCAGTTAATTGGAAAATAAATCTTGCAATGTAATTTATTCGTCCCAGGAAACCTCTGACTTCCTTCTCAGTACGGAGAGCGAGCATTTCTTGTATAGCTTTTACCTTTGCAGGGTCAACTTCAATACCTTTACCGCTGACAACAAAACCCAATAGTTTACCAGATCTAACTCCAAAGGTACATTTGTTTGGATTTAATCTCATCTTGTATTTCTTCAACCTCTCAAATAACTTATGCAGATGATCAAGATGTTCTTCTTCAGTCTGAGATCTGGCTATCATATCATCAACATATACCTCTATCTCATGGTGAATCATATAATGGAACAAAGCTACCATAGCACGCTGATATGTTGCTCCAACTTTCTTCAAACCAAATGGCATTACTTTATAACAAAAGGTGCCCCATAGTGTGACAAACATAGTCTTCTCCATATCTTCAGGTGCCATCTTAATCTGATTGTAACTAGAGAAACCATCCATAAAAGAGAATACCTTATACTGAGCAGTGTTGTCTACCAGAACATCAATATGCGGAAGCGGAAAATCATCTTTGGGGTTGGCCTTGTTCAGATCCCTGTAATCCACACACATGCATACTTTACCATCTTTCTTAGGCACCAGTACCACATTTGCAACCCATTGAGGATATGAAGTGACAGCTAGGAACCCTGCATCAAATTGTTTCATCACTTCTGCTTTAATCTTTTCTAAAGTTTCAGGACGCATACAATGAACTTTCTACTTTATTGGACGACAACCTTCCTTCATTGGTAGACGGTGAACCACAATATCAGTATCAAGTCCCAACATATCCTCATAATACTAAGCAAATATCTCCACATAGTCATGTAACATTTGAATCAATTTGTTCTTAACACCGTCTTCTTATTCAACACCTATCTTGACATCTTTCTTGTCTTTCTCAGTTCCCAGATTCATAACTACGATGGGTTCTTCATGCGGCTGTATAAATTTCTCTTCTTGCTGTAGCAATCTAGAAAGTTGTACATGCACTTCACAATCTTCCTTATTTCCATCCTCAACTTGGTAGATCGTATTCTCAAAGTTATAATTGGCAATAGCAGAACTATTATCAACAGGATCCAGAATGGACGAGGATCTACATTTTAGTGACGTGGGTGTGTGTAAGAACACATAGTTTTTTTATAAAAGAAAAATAAAAGAAAGACAAAGAGCGCAATATTTACAAAAGCAAGACGTCCATTGATTTTATTGAATGAAAATATGAAAATGAAATGACATCCCTAACAGTCACACCATTGTGCCCCGGGCAAGGCACAAGGCTTAAAAGTTTTTAATTGTTCAAAATTACAAACTCAAAAATAAGAAAAACAGTAATAGCATTTACTCCTGACTAAAGGAGATAGGAATAATGTCTTCAGCCTTCCAATTATTGAGCCCACTGCCAATGGAAGGAAAGATCCAACTGTCCAGGTTGTAATCTTCATTAGAATCTTCCACAATATTGACTTGATCCTTCTGAACTCCCTTGTTAGAGATACGAATAACATAAGAACGACGAACAACCTTCTGAGATTCTGCAGTAAAACCCAAACCAAACTTGTCAGGCTTGTAAGGAATGTCAGGAAGCTAAACCCAAATAGTACAACCACCTTTTTCAACTACAACTTTAGCATCATTCAGAGAGGCCATTGTAGGAGGTATTCTATTAGTAGCAGGAATTGGTTTAGCAGCAGGGATAAACTAAGCAACAGGAAAAATCTGAGGAACCACTTCAAATGTTTGGCAATGAGTCTCAACAAATTCACCCTCCATCTCAACATACTTGAAATTGTTTACCTGACTGGCCATATACTCTTCTTCACCATAAACAGTGACAATCTTGCTTTTCACTGGATATTTCAGCTTCTAGTGTAAAGTGGAAGTCACAACACCTTCCCCGTGTATCCAAGGACACCTAAGTAAGCAGGAATAGGAAGGATGAATATTCATCACATAGAAGGTAGAATAAAAAACTTGAGAACCCACTTTGATTGGGAGGTCAAATTCTTCATGCACCATTCTTCTTGAACCATCAAAGGCTTTCACCACCACATTATTAGGTCTTAGCACAATATCTTCATAATTGAGTTTGTCCAGAACATCCTTCAATAACACATTTAATGAAGAACCATTATCCACTAAAATATAAGATAGAGTAGTGCCCCTACACTCAATGGAGATATGCAGAGCTCTGTTGTGGTTTCTTTTGGCAGGAGTTAGATCAGCATCAGAAAAGCCTAAGCCATTGTCAGTCGTTAAATTAGCAACAAATTTTTCGAACTGGTCCACAAAGATTTCATGTGGTACATAAGCAGACTTCAGGAACTTTACCAACGACTTAGCATGTGCTTCAGAACACAACAACAGAGATAGCATATAGATTTTGGAGGGAGTATGCCCCAATTGTTCAATAATATTATAATCACTCTTGCAGATGGTTTTCAGTACTTCATCTATCTACTTTGAGAGGTCTTCAGTAGCTGGTGTTTCAGCTTGAACAGGCTCAATCACTGGTCCTTTTCCCCGAGCTTCAGTACTTGGCCCAGGGTTAGAGATATGAACTGGAGCAACAACAGTCTTTGAAGTGTCTTCTGGAGAGAAAATTCTTCCGCTCCTAGTAACCTTACTAGTCCCAACAATATTGTCGATATCAGGATTAACATCTGCAGCAGGTATATCAGTTAGATGCTCTTGCTTGACACCATGGATGTAAACATCAGAACCATAATTCGAAGGGATGGACTTGTCAGAAGAATATGGAACTGGACCAGGAGTAATAATAATCAGGGGAGCCACCTTTGGCTCATCAGTAATCTTCACATAACCTTTAGAAGTAATCCTCACATGTCCCTTAGAAGTGATCTTCACAGGAGTATTAGTAACCACAGACACATCTTCAAGCTTCAGACCTTGAGACAAACCTTCACATAAAATCTCCACATAAGGGGTCTTATCAAACAATATAGTACGGTTGTTCATTAAACGATGAATACCTTCTTTCAGCTTCCAACCGTCATTGGGTTGAGAGGCACAATAA
Organism: Lathyrus aphaca; assembly: GCA_963966055.1. Classification (NCBI taxonomy): domain Eukaryota; kingdom Viridiplantae; phylum Streptophyta; class Magnoliopsida; order Fabales; family Fabaceae; genus Lathyrus; species Lathyrus aphaca. Next base: position 174,062,347 of record OZ014523.1, read on the forward strand.
AAACAGTCTTCATTGCAACCCGAAAATAAACCAGCTTGCTGCAGCTTCTTCTTAATAATAGACAGAGGAGTAGTCAAATTAGTCACAATAGAAACATAAGAAACATCATCAATAGCAATAACAGTCTTCTCATGTTTGTGCATAGGAGTAGTAATCACATTAGGAGTCTCAGGAGGATCAAACTCAATTTCTCCAGTATCAATCATATCCTGAATCTTATTCTTCAACTCCAAACAATTATTAGTAACATGGCCTGGGCAGTTGGAGTGATATGCACATCTTGCATTGGGATTATAACGAGGAGAGGTAGTATTGGGATTCTAAGCAGGGTCCCTCAAAGTAATCAACTCTCCTTTCAACATGTGTTGCAGATCCTGAGCCAACGACATATTGATCTTGGTGAATTGTCTCCTAGGCGTACCTTGCTTAGGCTGACTATTCTGTTGTTGATCTTGTTGTGTAGGTGCAGGATTAGAGATTAGGAATGCTCCCACATATTGGTTATTCCTATTACGACCCTGTTGGCCATACACAACATTAGATTATTTCTTTCCATTAGAGGGCTTCTTAGTGGTACTTGAAGAGACAACCATTTGTATCTTACCACTTTGTATTCCACTATCCACGCATTATACAGTCATCATCAGCTCAGTGAAACCAGATGATGAACTTCCAATGAGATGACTATAGAAAAGACCAGTTAATGTACTCATAAACATGTCAACCAATTCCCTGCCAGATAAAGGAGGTTGAACTCTGCTTGCAAAATCTCTTTACTTTTGGGCATACTCCTTGAAACTTTCTTTGGAACCCATAGACATGTTTTGGAGTTGCATGTGAGTTGGTGCTAAATCAGAGTTATATTGGTATTTCCTATAGAAGGCCTCAACAAGATCATTCCAAGTACAAATATTGGTACTCTCAAGTTGATAGTACCATTCCAATTGAGCTCCAGATAAACTCTCTTGAAAGAAATTAATCCACAACTTCTTGTCAGCAGTATGTGGCTGGATCCTTCGGACATAAGATCTCAAATGCAGCTTGGGACATGACACACCATCATATACCACAAGAGTAGGAACCTTGAAACAAATAGGGATGACAACTCCAGAAATCAAACTCAAATATTCAAAATTCAACCCAGAAGTCTTCTGCAATTCCATAGCATTCACACAGTCCCCCAGTAACTTATATTTCTCATCACCAGTTGAATCATGGTAATAATTCTCCTCATAATTATAATTCACAGTAGTACCACGTAGACTTTCTTCTTCTTTCGCAGAATTTTCATCTCCAGGGTTTTCAACCTCATCATCTGTCTTGATCGGAGCTCTGAACCTTCTACCCAGATTGATGAAGCCAACTAGTTTTCTGGTCTTCTTCTTTTTCTTGGTCAGGATTGCCTTCAGTTCTTCTTGTCCCTTGGACAAGTTCAGGATCATCTCTTGGAATTGGGCATTTTGAGCTTGAAGATCTTTGATGGATTGTCCGAGAGCCATTTCTGCTAAAATAAATAACGAGAAGATGAGAAACCTATTGTGAAAACCTGTCATGCAATGATATGGTATGTAGATGCATATGTAATGTTTTCAAGGACCACGAGATTTAAATTTGATAAAAACAAACAAAAACAAAAACTCTTATTAGTAGGCTTGAAATAATATTGCCCCTTGGGCTTACAGATTAAAGAAAACAACACTTATAAAGAAAGTAAAACATCTGAAATTTAAGTCTACCATGGACGCTTCCTCTTGGTGTTGAGATATGTGTTGAGATTCTGCTCCTCGTGAAGTTGCTTAGTCAGCTCCAACACTCTTTCTTGGCTAACCTTGAATTGAGCTTCAAAGGTATCTCTTTGCTCCTTCAGTTGGATCCAGGACTTCTGCAGCTCTTCCAAATCAGTAGGCATATCGGGATGAAGAATGGTATAAGGAACATCCCCTTCAACAACAGGCTCAACAGTCACCGGTAGAACAACATGATATGGCATCATAAGAGTTTGAGCACGAGACTGCACCCGTCTGAGGTAAGGTTTCATAAGAATAGAGTGCTTTGGTTCCAGAGTCATGCTATCAACCTTGTTCACCTTACTCCAAGCTCGTATAATTTGACAGTAACCTTGAAGATCGTTGTCATAATCAAACACAATACCTTGAATAAGCATGTCATGAGGACCATTACTCTGAGCATAACCAAAACGACGTAGTGCCAAAGAAGGATTATAAGTAATGCCCCATCTGATGCCAAGGAGTGGCACATTAGGGAACTCTCCAAAATGGTCAATAATAGTGACATTTTCCATAGATCAGGAGCACCTGTGAATATCTGAATGAGAGAGTGACATTATCCTTTTAGACCACCTCAAACCTTGTTCATTCTTCATCACAGATCGAGGAAGGTGTGAAATAAACAACTTTGATAGTAGAGGTAGGCAACACATCAGAGTTCCTCGCGCTTTCGTAGTACGAGTGTGAAGAGAGTGCAAGATATCCCCAGGCAAGGTAGGCACCGAATTATGAGTCAGAAATAGGTTGATGGCGTGTACATCTATGAATTGGTCTAGATTAGGGAACAATACCAAACCATAAATCAACAAGGCTAAGATTTGCTCAAAAGCATCATAACTCATAACATCCAAGAACACCTGAGCTTTCTCTATCAACACTTTAGCAAGAATACCCTTAACTCTGCTCCTTGTTTCTAGGACAATGTCTGATTTCTTCAAATGTAGGGCTGCAACAATAACTTCAGGTTTAGGCTCCTTCTCTAAGCTTGTGAAAGGTTTCTGATCAACGGTAGGTACACCAAGTAGCTTGGAGAAATCTTCCATTGTAGGTACCAGCTGATAATCGTGAAATGTGAAGCAATGATGTTTAGGATTAAAGAACTGGAACAGGACACTCATCATATCTTCATCAAATCCTGAGGTAACCAAGTCAAGTAGATCACCATGCTTCTTGATGAATTGGGAGCTTTCATGAAGTTTTGAGACTAAATCCTTAAGCTTGGAAGGTATCCCTACAAAGTTGATTCGGATAGTGTTCCTACAAGTGGAAGCCATAACCTGCAACAAAGTACAAAGATAAATCCTTTGGTCTTTGAAATGGTTAATGAGAATGATATGCTTATGATGTCATGATGTTATAATGTTATGTTCATACACAAACAAGTGGCACTCACAAACAAGTCACACAATAACCCTAGGTTTAGAGGCTTGCATGAGGTTTAAAGGAAATTACCCTCCCCCTTAAGTTTAGTTGGTTCATCCCGTCCTAGTAAAAGTAATCGGGTTCTAAGGGATCTCAATATCACTGATCCTTCTCAAGGGTTGTTGTTCAGTAGGCAACTGACTTGCCAACCAAAACCCCCCAAGATTAGAATCTTAATGAGCGTAGCATCGAGTATCAACCAACTTTAGACTTTACCAAAGCCGATTATCTCACTACTTTCTAATGGCCAAGATGTGTCAATTAGGGTTATAAAGGGTAGTTAGTGTTAATGACAACATATGGAAGCCTCATATTATCATCAACTTACTTAAGGAACATAAGCACCAACCAAGAAGTCACATTAACTGTAGCCACCAGATCAACCATATTGGTATAAGCCGTACAGTTTCCTTGGTCTATTGCTACTTACCTAAGGTACACTAGATCCAGGTTAGGATATTTCACATAGTAACCCCACAACAATCCCTTAAAGATAAAGCAAACAAATCAAACAAGTAAGTGATCTAATTCCTAAGGTAACCTCTCTTTTACCTAGTAGTCCCCAACAGAGTCTTAAGGATGCTCGTCCGCATCTTTAATCTATACACGGTGTCAAACACTTATCCCCTTTTCTTTCTTGAATTTAGATACTCATACGTGTCTACCATTTCCCAGTAGAGTCTCCAGCAGATCCCAATAAATTATCTCCTTTCTATCTGACGTTCGTCCTATGTCATGATACTTCCGGCTGCCGTACCCTGCTAGGTGATCGTCCTTCACCTTTTGATGATCATCCTTCATCATCCCCCCAGCGGAGTCTCCACTACTGGAACCCTCTTCTATCCGACATTCGTCCTATGTCATGATATTTTTTAGCAGCCGTCCCCTGCTAGGTGATCGTCCTTCACCTCTTGATGGTCGTCCTTCATCATTTTATCCGATGGTCGTCCCTATCGTTGATCTTGTTATCTGACATTCGTCCTATGTCGTGATACCTCAAAGCAGCCGTACCCTGCTAGGTGATCGTCCTTCACCTCTTGATGATCATCCTTTATCATGTTTATCCGATGGCCGTCCCCATCGTCGACCTCTTTCTATCCTACATTCGTCCTATGTCGTGATACTTTTGGCAGCCGTACCTTGCCAGGTGATCGTCCTTCACCATTAGATGACCGTCCCTCATCTTATCCCCAACAGAGCAGCCGTCCCCATCTAGGTGATCGTCCTTCACCTTTGATGACCGTTCCTCATCATTTATTTTCTTCAACCCGATGGTCGTCCCCATCATTTACCTTTAACCCCCAGAGGTTCTTATAACTTTACTTGATGGTCGTCTCCATCATGATCCCTCTATTTCCCCAACAGTCGTCCTCTGCTCGACGGTCGTCCTCCATCACCCGCACCTTATAATCATACTTTATTTTCTTTTACAATCTATATCCCTTTTCTTCTTCATTCGGTGAGTGCAAATTTTGGACTGTCTTTGATATTCAACCACAAGTTATCTTGTTTGTCTGTTAAGCCGTTGCTTACATCCTACACAGCTAACTCATGCTTGAATAGGGGCAGCTGTAAACACCCCAAATTTTCCCTCATTCATTCACACCATGTCTTATGATCTTTTCATGCTGCATAAGTTCAATCATATCATCTCATATTGCATTTTTGCTTCACTGCATTGATTCAAAGTCATCTGCATTTATGGTTTGTGATCTGAGCAATCCAAGAGCTATCTGAGCCACTCCAAAGGTCTTCAATCATCTCAAGAGGGTCCATATATGTTCAAGCATCATATTATATCCTCCCAAGGTCAATGAAGTCAAATAATCACAAGAACTGAGAAAGGCATGGAAGCAGAGTCAGGTTTAACTGCACAGATGACCTAGAATTAGGGTTTTGGTTTCAGAGGCCATAAATCCAATTTTTTTGGTCATTCTTGTTTCTATAGGTCTCTATATGTTATAAGGATCATGCATATCAATTTTCATGAAGAAATTCAATGGGGAAGGCATCTGATCAAAAGGTGACTTCTTGAGCAAGTCAGTGTAAAATCAGGGCATCTGAGGCCCCCAATGACCCAACCAAAGGGGTTTCTCCATAATTTTGAATGTGTATGATCTTTATTTGATCATATAAGATGTTAGAAGTTCACCAAATTGAAGAATTTCAAGCCATTTGCAAAGTTGCCTTTTTGGGAAAGTGACTTATAATGTAAACTTGCCATTTTGGGAAAGTTTTTCAACCTCCTCTTTTTGATTCAAAAATGCTTCAAATGAAAAATCTTTGGTCATGAAAGTTGTTGATGGGATCCTCCCATTTTCAAAAAGTACAAGAACTCATTCTAATTCATTTTGGATCAAAAGTTATGGCCTTGCAAAGTTGGACAAAATCATTCATTTTTCACTTTTGTGCCAAAGGAGGAAAGTTGCAAAACCTCATGCCAAAGCCAAATGTGACTTCAAACCAGCTTCTAATCATCACACAAACATAATTCATGGCTCATAATTCAGATTTGCCCAAGAATTTCTCACTTTAATGCCTTGGATTACAAGTTACATAAGGCATTTTTTCATGAAAGCTTCAAAATTGAAACTTTGCAAAAGGAACTTTTCATGCTTGAATTGAACACTAATTGATCTCAAATCATTCTAGCAACTTCATATGGCTCATGTTTCTGCATTTCTTCCCAAGAAATCACAAGTTTCTTTGCCTTGGTTCATAAGAAAACTCAAAGAGGGAAATATGCAAGAACCTTGGAAACTCTTGATCAAGACCATCCAGCTCACAAAATCAGATCCAAAGGCCTTCCTTGACTCAAGCTGAGGCAGGATAAGCCCTAAGATCTCCTCTGACCCGAGCCATACCCATAGTACACAAGATCTTGACTTTTTGCATTTTTGCCCATGCCAATCACACTGTGCCACCACCAACTCTCTGCCCAATCAGAGCCTCATATGTGGACCTCAAGCCTTCCAAAACACACCACACACAAGCCTGCAACCTCCCACAATCCAGCATTCCCAAAAACTGTCAAAAACTTCTCCTATTCGAAACTCTTCACACAACCATCAAACTTCCATTTTTCTTTCACCAACAAATCACAAATCATCCACTGAACAAGAATCAACCCTCAAAGCAGCCAAAAACATCACATACACAGACCTCCATTTCTGCTACACCAGAGCTGGGACTTTCAAACTAGCCAACATCAAGGGTTTTGAAGCATTCCACTAGCTTCAGGAGGATCAGAGGAGACTCTTTGCTTGAAGGAGAGGCTCTGGAAGCACGCATTTGCAGTTCATCACCTTAGATAGCTTCAAACATCTAACTTTTTAGAGCTTGTTTCTTTTGTTACAAAATGAAAGTACATGTTATGCTGGTCATGTTGATATCTTTAGAATTAAAAATGGTGAAGAAATGACTATTTTGTGGCTCTCTGAAATTTCACCCGTGAAATTTGTTTGATTCGATTCCCTTTGTTCTTGAGTTATAAATGATGTTCGGGGGTTGATTTGATTGGGTTTGGATAGAGGATCATTTCTGTGTGATCAATTTGATGAGGGGTGGCCTGTAGAACGTTTTAGGGTTTTTGACCCGCCGGAGAAGATGACCGGAGCTTCCCTCCGGTCACCTGAAAGTCATTAAGCCCTAACCCTAATTAGTTTGCCAGATGCGTTCGTAGCCATTGGATGTGGATTAGCTTAATTTTTGAGCGGCCCAGATTAAGTCATTAAACCCTAACCTGATTTTATTAATTTAATTAATTATAATTAAGTTAATTAAGCTAGAGTGAATCCCAGCCGTTGGTCAGCGCGCAGTCAACCCTGCCCATCCCAGTTCAAATCCTAGCTCTTGGATCTGATTACTTTCTTTTATTTAAATTTTTATTTCATTTCCTTTTCATTTAACTTGCTCATTTTATTAAAAATAGTAAAATGCATTAAAAAATTCTGAATTTTTTTATCAAATCTTTTATTAATTTTCAGAACCCAAAAATATTTTTATTTTTATTTTTGCATTAAAAATCATTTTTAAATCATTTAAATGTTTACTTTTAATTAGTTAATAGAAATTAATTAATTAAAAATGCATTTAGGTGTTTAAAAATCACCAAAAAATTCACCTTGCATTTTAATACATTTAGAAACATTATCCAACTCTTCAAACAAATTTCTTTTTGGTTCTTGACCTATTTTGACATTTTTCATTAGAATTAAAGTTATTTAAAGGCAATATTTTGGTCATAACTTAGAAAAATTCATTCTGCCCAACCATGAAGAGTTTGATGATGGTTCTTCTTGCATTGCAACCTTCATATCATGTAGTTTCTAGGTTAAAATTGGTTTGAAATTATCTTTCATTTTCAATTTGATGTGCATTTTTCCTTTTGAAGTGCCTTGAAACCCTTATTTGACTTGAGAAATTCATAACTTCCATTAGGTTAAGACTTAGGTCCCCTCCTTTGGGAAGTGAACTTTTGTAGGGTTAGGGTTCCTTTAATCCCATTTTCAATTTTTTATCATGTCATTTGCTTCTGATTTTGAATTTTGTGTTGCATGTTATGCATAAACCCTAATTCTTGCCTTCATTTGCATCCACCTCTCATATGCTTGCATTCAAGAACTTGACATGACATTTTGTGCATACTCATGACATATAAGACATCTTAGGACATATTTAAATCATGTTTGATCATTGCACCATCCATTTGCCATGTTATGCATTCATTCAATTTCATAAACTTTCATGAACTTTCATGGTTCAAAGCATGCTTCATTTGCATCCTCATCCTTGTATGATCATCCATAACTCTTGACATGTGTTTGCATCATCTCTTAGAATCATTAACATCATGTTCATGCTTCTGACTTTGTCTTGCATCATGGCATTCCATCTCATTCTCATTGTATTTCATTTCTTTTGCTAACTTTTCAGGTGGTAAGTTGTTTTGAGAAGTGAATTTGCCTTCACTTCTCACCATCCCTTCTCATCTCTTTTATGTGTATTAGAGTGAACTTTTTCATTCATGCTCTTTCCCCTCTTTCTTTCTTCAAGCAACTTATCTTCTTAAGTGAAGTAAGTTGTCTTGTTTCTTTCTGCTTCTCCTCCTTTCATCTGTTTATTTCCTTGGTGGTGTCTCTGAAGATCTTTTGCAAGCCTCATAAACCCTAAGAACAACCAAGTATGATCACAATTAGGGTTGATTAGTCCCCCATTTAGTTTTTCCTTTGTGTCATCCTTGAGTCTTCTCTTCTCATCTCATAATCAAGGACTAGACCCTAAAGGTTTTAAGGCTTTATGATTAAGCTTATGCCTGCATCCTTCTATTAGGATGGAGTGTATAACTTGAATCCTAAGTGTTAAACCCTTAATGTGTTTAAATCCTTTAATCAATCCACTTAATAATCACTAAGACATCAAGCTTGTAATTTGGGCCTTGCATTAGGGTTCTAATTCTTCCTTAATTGGTTAAGAAGGACTAACCCTAGTGTTAATGGACAAGTCCCCCTCAAGTTGTCTTACAAACCATAAAATTCACTTTTTAATCTCACTATTAACTAAAATCCATTTAATAAAGGTTTTGTTTTGTCATGAGGTTAATCCATAATCATGGATTAAGTTGAGGAGCCTTCCTCAGCTTAAATGTTCTCATCTATCATCCTTATATTAGGATGGTGTAATGAGTCCATTAAATCCTTGATTATGGCTTAAACTCATTACTTAACACTAAACAAAAACTCCAAAAACATCTGAATAATTACAGGTAGGTTAATGATCTTAATCCTACATCATGGTGACTAAGTGTGAGGTGCTTACTTCATACCTAAGGTATTCTCATTACTCCTAATCAGAGGGAGGATGTGATGAGTTTATTAACCCTTGGTTTAGGCTTAAGCTCATTTTCTTATGACAAACACAAAAAGCATTAAAAAACTGAAAATACAAAAACAAACAATAATCGTCTCCTTCGGGATTCTTTTCTCACCTTATTCACTCACAAACGAGAACTTGCTTCTTTCGTCTAATGCAAGACAGTTTGCACCTGAGCCAGACAGGTCATACACTTGAGAATAGGCAAGTAAGCAGTTCACAAGTCAATTTATCTTTCAGTCTCTTTGAGTCGAACTACGGTGTTCTGACTTCCTCATTGCACGAGAGGATACGTAGGCATAACTTAACAGTTATCGAACAAAAGTCTCTGTATATTCCCCCTCCTTCCAGCATTATTCTTTGAGCCTCATAGTCTTGAGCATTCCACTCTTGTACTCACACTGACACTTCTCTTATACACTTCACATTCATTTTACACTGACACTTGTTCTTTCCAGCCTTGATACACAGATTGCACTGACACTACCCCTTTAAGCACAAATATTTCAAGCATGGATCCCGTCGAGTACGACGGACAATCTGGGTGTTAATACCTTCCCAGGTTGTAACCAACCCCCTTTCTCAGTTTCTCTGGTTCGCAACCGTCTTATCCATATCTTTCTAGGTCTATGCAGCATTACCTTTCCTTCGGGATAAAAATGCCTAGCTGGCGACTCTTTTCCTTGGAGTTCACCCTTGTGTGTTCTCTCCCTTTCGCCGACCGTTCGCGTCTGTACCCCTCTTGGCCCTGTGTCATCAGGTGGGAGCGACAGCTTGGCGACTCTGCTGGGGAACCTTATATTGTAGCCAGGGCTTCTGGTTCTTTTTGTGGGTTCCTCCTAGCGCTTGTTTGATTTGTGTTTACTGGGGTGTTATGTGCTAATTGTGTTTGTTTATATTGCTTTACTTATTGCTTTTTGTACAGCTTTATTTATTGCTTTCTTTACAGTTTTACATATTTCATAATGTCATTATCATTGCTGGATCTGGCTTTCTATTTTGGTGGGTGGGGTTCCATTGAGAGTTTGAGGTCCTATACCTGGGACCTGAGTGACACCTAGGCTAGATTGGTTCATGTTCTTTCCCATTCCATTTCGATCTGGTGCGGGAATATGAAACACGGTTCAGATGTGGGTTTCTTCTTGAGAACTCTGTGCTACAGATTTCCTGTAGTGCTAGGGCTATCTGGGAAGCCTGCTAAGTCTGGATGACCTTTATTATGACCTTAAGAAACTGAGGTGAATTAGAGGAGGATCTTTTATGGTTATTGTAAACACTGTACCTCCGGGTTAGAAGTGTTTACACTTCTCATAACTGATCCAAGTCTGAGGATCCTTGTTTTAGAACATTACCTGTGAGGGGGTTGGGCTGTTTACAGGTTTGCAGGCACCATTGGCCACATCATACCCTGTTACCTATTTAGTTTAAGAGTACCTCACTTTGGACAGTTCTTGTGATTTAACCCTGGACATGTGACTCTTTATTTGAGTCCCCCACCTTGGTTACTGGATTTCTAGACCTTCATCTGGACCTTCTTTGAACATACATGGGCTTGTACATCAGGACAGATAATCAGATCCAGCTTGATCACAAACCCTTGCATATCATTTGCATATATCATCATTTGCATCATTTAACATTTGTTTATTTTCTTTTCAGGGTATCCACATTATATCTGGTTTGGTTTTGACCCCTTCTTCTGCATAGACCTCTGCTTCATCAGTTATCTGCTTCAGCTATTCTCATCATCACCAGCATCAGCCTGTCAGTGGCTCATCTCCAGTGTCAGTCTTGATCTTCATCATCTTCATCAACATTCATGACTACTCCCAGGAAGAGCAACATATCCTACCATTTCTTTAAGCCTGTGTTGACTGGTATCAGGCAGGTCCAGTCACTTATCACACCTGACCACATCCCATTGTTTAGAGAGCATTATGGAGGTATCTTGGATATGGTTATGGACCTTGACCCTTCTCGGAGGAGCATGATCCACACATGCTTGTAGTTTTATGATCCTCCTTTGAGATGTTTCACCTTTTCAGACTTCCAGCTAGGGCCTTTGCTGGAAGAGTTTTCCTCATTGATTGGAGTACCTATCAGGGGTGGACTCCCTTTCGACCCAGAAATGACTTATCCCAACAATGGAGAAGTAGCAAAAGCACTGTACCTGGAGCCTGCCTTGATTGAGCAAAGTATGACAACAAAAGCTGGGGTCCCTGGTTTGCACTTGGATTTCTTAATTTCTCAGGCCATCCTGAAGGCCTCCTTGGGAGAATGGAGGGCAGTCTGTGCACTGTTAGCCCTCAGCATATATGGGGTTATACTGTTTGCAGATGAGCCCAAATTTGTCAGCAAGAATGCCATTCATTTGTTTCTTCTGAGGAACCCAGTACCCACATTGCTGGGAGATTTCTATTATTCCATCCATCAGAGGAATGAGAAACAAAGGGGGAAGTTGGTGAGATGTTGTGCTCCTTTGTTTCACACCTGGCTGCTCAAACACCTACCTAAATCAGATACCTTCTTGAACCCTCACCAACAGAAGAATTGGGCCAAGAGGCTCATTGCTTTGACTTCAGATGATATTAGATGGTGCACCCAGAGCACCAAAGGCAAGGACATTATCACCAGCTGTGGGCAATACCCAAATGTACCTCTGATAGGAGTAAAGGGTTGCATCAACTACAATCCTTTGCTGTTTAAAAGACAACTGGGCTATGCTTTGGTTCACCCTCCTAGAGTGCAAGATTTAGCTGAGACCCTGTATTGTGAAGTAAAACCTAATTCAGCTGTTATCAGACAAGCATCTTGGGCTTGGGACAACATCCAGACAAAAGGGATGGCTATTCTAGGAAGGTGTAATAATGTTGCTTCAGCTCAGTACTATGACTGGTCCCGTACTAGAGCTCAAATTACTGGAATGCCTTTCACCATTAAGGATATACCTGGACCATCTACAGCACAGCCAGCAGCAACTGTCAGCCTGGAAGAATTTGAGAAGCTGAAGGAAAGGAATGAGAATCTGTCTCAAGCTCTGAAGAAGACCCTTTGGGAAAGGAGTGATGGTCGTTTGGACATTGAGAGGCTGGAGAAGCTTAGGGTGGAGCATCTTTCCAAAATTGAGAAAACAGAGGACTACATCAGGAAAGCAAGAGCTGGGGAGCAAATATTGAAGAATGCCTGTAAAGAGGCCAAGATTCAGAAGGCTATGACTGAGCTCTATCTGCAAGAAAGTCAGGCAAGGTGGGTCAGGATCACTGAGGCCCGGACACAAGAAGATCAGAGAATTCAAGCCAAGATTGAACAGTTAGAGGCCAATGAGAAGAAGCAGCAGGAAGCTTTGCTGGCAGCCCAGAAGGAGATCTCAGAGTTGAAGCTCAGAGCAGGATTGAAAAGATCAAAGGACCAGGATAGGCACAAGAAGCTGACCACTGCCATTGCTACCAGGAACCTCCTCATTAGGACCATTACAGAGCACCCAGCTGGTCCAGTGACTGAGGCACTCCTGGAGGAGGTCAGGGAGGATGAGTTTGGATTGGATGTTTGACTTTTTTGCTTGTTGTTCATTTCTATTTGATGTACTTTTCTCTTTTTGTATTTTGACCCTCCAGGGGCATGTGTTGTAAAACAAACTATGTATTGTTCATCATTTGTAATATATTAGTTTGTTTTCATTGGGTTTCTTTTCTCAGCAACATCAAGCATCTTCCTCGAGGTCTGGAAAGGTCAAAACCAAGAACCAAGCCGGATACATTGGAAAACAAATAAGCATACTGCATTGCATACTAACTTTTGTTTTGTTTTGAAGGTTTTGTTATTATCTTTGTTTCTAACCTTGTTGTGATCTCAGGAAATATTGCTCGTCGCCGAGTGTTCCCTGTCAACCGCACGCACAGGTACCCTACTCGCAACAACCTTCCTGGTATTCAAATGGAGCAAGTACAGCAGGACTTGACTGAGGTCAGAACTCAGATGGCTAATGAAAGAGTAGAGATGAGAAACCAAATGACTCAATTCATGGCTGTAATGACTGGCTTGGCCCAGAGTCAAGAAAGGTTAAGGGAACTAGTGGAAAGACAAACTCCCGAGGAACCTCATCTTGGAACTGGAGGAACTAGTAATAATGAGCGGGGCCAGCCTCATGTTAATCCACCAGTATTTGGACCTCATCTGGATCCAGAAGCTAACATCCCAAGGAATGTACAAGGAAATACTGATGGGGGGAGAATCTTGCAAGAAGATCCCCAAGAAGAGCAATTTACCGTTATGGGAGCTGGAGACGAAGTCTATGATATGAGGTTGGATGAAATTGCTGAGAAGTTGAGGTCTTTGGAGTCTCAGAATTCCTTGGGCTTCGATGTAATGGATATGGGACTAGTGGATGGGGTGAGAATTCCCCACAAATTCAAACCCCCGTGCTTTGAGAAATACAATGGAACCTCTTGTCCACGAACTCACCTGCAGTCTTTCCTGGGAAGACTTAAAGCTTATACTATGGATGAGAAGCTGTGGATGTTCTACTTTGAAGACAGTCTGACTGGGGCTTCAAGAGAGTGGTATTCACACTTGACCAGAGCTACCATTAGATGCTGGAAGGACTTAGCTGAAGCCTTCATCAGGCAATATCAATATAATCTGGACATGGCTCCTAACAGGACCCTTCTAATGGGAATGTCTCAGTCTTCCAGAGAAAGCTTTAGGGAGTATGCCCAAAGGTGGAGACAGCTTGCTGCTGCTGTCCAACCACCCATGTCAGAGAGGGAGATGGCTGACATGTTCATGAATACTCTACAAGGAACATATATTGATAGACTGGCTGCCTTTTCCTCTACCAGCTTCGCTGATGTCGTCATAGCTGGTGAAAGGATTGAAAGTCTATTAAAAATGGGCAAAATTTCTGACAGCGGTGCAAGATCATCCAGTAATCCCAGGAAGCCTTTTGTGGGACCTCGAAGAGCCGGTGAGACCAATTCCATCCATACAAGCAGGGGCAGACCTCAGTACATGCACCGGTCAGTAGCAGCAGTTACTATTCCAGCTCCGATTCCTCAACAATCAGCATATCCTTAGCAACAACCACATTATCAATAACGAGTTCAGTATCCGCAACAGAGAACCTACAACAACAACAATAGCAACCAACAACAGCGTCCTTTCCAACAAAGACCATCACAGGCAAACAGGGTGATTGACCCCATCCCTATGCCTTATGCTGCCTTATTGCCACAACTCCTGAAGCTTAACTTGGTTGAGTTAAGGACGTTGGCACCACCAGATCCCCTCAATCTCCCGAGGAATTATGATGTCAACGCCAGGTGTGCTTTCCACTCCAATGCACCTAGTCACAATACTGAAAAATGCAGGGCCTTACAAATGAAAGTCCAAGATCTGGTGGATTCTAAAGCCCTCAACTTTGCACCTCCTCCGAACGTCAACAAAAATCCTATGCCTAATCATGGCGGGCCGAGGGTTAATGCCATTGAGGAAGACAAACCATCTACCTTGATCACCAGTGTTGCACAAATTCGAACACCTTTAGTCGAAATTAAAGCTCAGCTTCTAGAGTGCCAAGTGTTCCCCGGGTGTGAGCTCGGTTGTGGGTATTGCAACATTGCAGTCGATGGGTGCGAAAGGTTGAGAAGCGGCATAGATGGTCTTATCAAGGATGGTATCATTCAAATTTCGACAATGACGCCTACAAATCCAGCAATTCCTTTAACAACAATTCCCAATTCTTCTACAACAGCAGCAACAATCATTCCTACCGATTCATCAATATCATCAGCAATTACTCCATCCATCATTTCAACAAGTCAAATTTCAACAACCATTTCTTCTACAACATCAACATCCATTTTATCAGCAGAATCTCCTACAACACCAGCAAAGATTAATGAAGATGTCTCGACAATTACAATCTACTATGACCCATCAAATGTTCCTACCAGCAGCAATTTCCAACAACAAGCAGTGGCACCTCTTGCCATATCACCCGTCACAATTTACTATGATCCGCACACCATTACAGTATCCTCCTCTGCAGCAATCAGTCCAGTCACCATTACGGTACCTGGACCCGTTCCTTATGAAAGCAGTAATGCCGTACCTTGGCATTATGGCTCTGATCTCTACTGCAACGGGGAGAAAATCACTCTGGATTCTTCAACCTCTTCTCCACAAATTGATAATGTTGGGGGAGGCGGAGGCTTCACCAGAAGCGGACGCCTTTTTGCCTCACAAACACAAAGACCTAATGTTGAAGCAGAAGCTGCTGCCAAAGCAAAAGGAAAGAGTGTGGTACCTGAAGAGCCAACTGTCAAAGAAACTCAGAAGACATCTTTTGAACAAGATGTAGACAAGTTCATGAGAATCATAAAAAGGAGTGATTACAAGGTGGTGGACCAGCTTCACCAAACTCCCTCAAAAATCTCCATATTATCGTTGTTGATGTGTTCTGAAGCTCACAGAAACGCATTGTTGAAGGTCCTGCACGCAGCATACGTGCCAGAGGAGATTACTGTTAATCAGCTAGAAACCGTGGTTGCAAATGTCAACACTATTCATGGACTGGGCTTTACCAATGCTGACTTAACAACAGAGGGACGTAACCACAACAAGGCTTTACATATCACCTTGGAATGCAAGGGTGTTGTTCTATCTCATGTACTGGTGGACACTGGGTCATCACTCAATGTTCTGCCAAAGAAAGCCTTAGTGAAGCTGGAGTATGATGGCTTGGCACTGCGTCCGAGTAATTTGGTGGTGAGAGCATTTGATGGCTCTAAAAGATCAGTGCTTGGGGAGATTGATCTGCCTGTGATGATTGGCCCGCAGACGTTTAAAACTACCTTCTTTGTGATGGACATACAACCGGCCTACAACTGTCTGTTGGGTAGACCCTGGATCCACGCCGCTGGCGCTGTTACATCTACCCTTCACCAGAAGATAAAATTTGAGTGGGAAGGCCAGATCATCACCATCTGTGGGGAGGAGGGCATCTTTGTTAGCCAGCTGGCTACGTATAAGTACATAGAAATGGACGGGGAGATCCATGAAACCATGAGCCAAGGGTTTGAGGCCTTGAACATTAATGAAGCATCTACTGTATTGGGAACTTCCATAACATCATACCAGCAAGCCCGGAAGGTTGTTGAGGAAGGTACCGCCCAAGGCTGGGGCAAGCTGCTGCCCGTGGAAAAGAAAGAAGACCGATTTGGGTTGGGTTACAGACCAACTCAACAAGATCAATCAGAGGCTGCCAAGAAGCCCAAGTTTGTCAGCGGGGGAATGCTCACCCCGGATGCTGTGAACAATCTGGAAGATGAGTCGGAAGATGAGCGCAACCTGGAAAGCTGGATACGTACAAGGACCCCAGGGAGCCATGTCTCAAACTGGTCTTCCCAGGAAATTATAAGGGTTACTCCTGCAGAGTAATTATTATTTCCTGTATTTTAAAGCATGCATCAAGTCCTGCATCTTGCCCAAGATGTCGGGACTCATTTTGTAATCGGGCCATCTTGTATTTTGAGCAAAAGATTAATTAATGAATATCAGGACATCTTTTGCAAATGAGTCTTTTCTTTTTTCACTCACTGTTTTTCATTTTTCACTTTTTGTACAAAAATAAAATGGCAATGTTTTTCAGAATAAATAACTTCATGTTCACTCTTTCTAAATAAGATAAAACTGATCACTAAAATAAACCAATCTAAACCCTTGCATAAAGTGCCCTTCAGACTGCACCGACAACAACACTGCTATGACTTTGTATGACTTTGACAATCCAATCAATCAAGCTGATGAAGGGGTTGAAGAAGATTATGAGCTACCTGAAGAGCTAGCCAGGTTGTTGAGGCAAGAGGAGAAGGTTATCACTCCTCATCAGGAGGAGATTGAAACGGTTAATCTTGGTACAAGATGTGAAAGAGGTTAAGATCGGGGCCTACCTGCAAGATTCAGTAAAAGAGCAACTGATTGACATGCTTCGGGAATATGTGGATGTTTTTGCTTGGTCTTATCAGGATATGCCAGGGTTGGACACCGACATTGTCATGCACAAGCTGCCTCTGAAAGAAGATTGCCCACCAGTAAAACAGAAGCTACGCCGTACTCGCCCAGATATGGCAATGAAGATAAAAGAAGAAGTACAAAAGCAGTGGGATGCCGGTTTCCTTGCTGTGACTAGTTACCCGCCGTGGGTCGCTAATATTGTACCTGTGCCTAAGAAAGACGGCAAGGTGAGGATGTGTGTGGATTACCGAAATCTGAATAGAGTCAGCCCGAAAGATGACTTCCCTTTACCTCACATTGATGTATTGGTTGATAATACAGCTCAGTTCTCAGTGTTCTCCTTCATGGACGGATTTTCAGGATACAATCAGATCAAGATGTCACCTGAAGACATGGAGAAGACAACTTTCATCACACCCTGGGGCACATTCTGTTATAAAGTGATGCCATTCGGACTGAAGAATGCGGGTGCCACTTATCAACGGGCTATGGTAACATTATTCCATGACATGATCCACAAAGAAATTGAATGTTATGTGGATGACATGATTGCCAAGTCCCTCACAGAAGAAGATCACTTGGTGAACCTGTTAAAGTTATTCAAGCGTCTGAGAAAGTATCAGCTGAAGCTAAACCCCAACAAGTGCACATTCGGGGTGCGATCCGGTAAGCTGCTGGGATTTATTGTAAGTGAGAAAGGGATTGAAGTTGACCCTGATAAAGTCAAAGCCATTCAAGAAATGCCTGCGCCAAAGACTGAGAAAGAAGTTCGGGGGTTCTTAGGAAGATTGAATTACATTTCACGGTTCATATCTCACCTTACAGCAACCTGTGAGCCTTTGTTCAAGCTGTTAAGAAAAGAACAAACGGTCAGGTGGAACGAAGACTGCCAGAAGGCTTTTGACAAAATCAAGGAGTACTTACAAGAGCCTCCGATCCTTATGCCTCCAGTTGAAGGAAGACCTCTAATCATGTACTTGACAGTATTAGAAGAGTCAATGGGGTGTGTGATGGGCGAGCATGACGAGTCTGGTCGAAAAGAGTATGCAATATACTACCTAAGCAAAACGTTTACCGACTGTGAACAACGTTATTCACTGCTTGAGAAAACTTGTTGTGCTTTAGCGTGGGCTGCTCGCCGACTAAGGCAGTATATGTTGACCCACACCACTTTATTGATCTCAAATATGGATCCAGTTAAGTACATTTTTGAGAAGCCAACACTTACCGGACGGGTTGCAAGATGGCAAATGATCCTCACAGAATATGACATTCAGTACACCTCTCAGAAGGCCATCAAAGGCAGTGTATTGTCTGATTATCTCGCTGAGCAACCCATCAATGATTACCAGCCTATGAGATTTGACTTCCCCGATGAAGACATCATGTTCATAAAAGCAAAAGATCATGAAGAGCCTGTTCACACTGAAGGGCCTGACCCGGGAGAAGAATGGACTATGATGTTTGATGGGGCTATTAATATGAATGGTCGTGGTGTTGGTACAGTACTCATTACACCTAAGGGAGTTCACATGCCTTTCTCGGCAAAACTCACCTTTAACTGCACTAACAACGAAGCTGAATACGAAGCTTGCATTATGGGTCTTGAGGAAGCCATTGACCTCAGGATCAAGACTTTGACTGTGTTCGGAGATTCAGCTCTGGTAATTAATCAAACCAACGGAAAATGGTACACCCACCAAGATCATCTGATACCTTATCGGGATTATACAAGGAGGTTGTTGACTTTCTTCACAAGAGTCAAGCTTGAGTATATCCCTCGAGATGAAAATCAGTTTGCAGATGCTCTGGCTACCATTTCATCCATGATCAAAGTTCAAGCTGCCAACTTTGTGCCTCGGATTTCAGTGTCCAGGCTTGACAGACCAACATACGTGTTCTCAGCAGACCTTGCTAAAGACGATAAGCCTTGGTTCCATGACATCAAATGCTTCTTGGAGGATCAAACATACCCACCTGGGGCATCTTCCAATGATAAGAAGACATTAAGGAGGCTTGCTGGTAGTTTCTTTCTGAATGCTGACGGCTCCTTGTACAAGAGAAACTTTGATATGGTACTCCTCAGATGTGTTGATAGGGCAGAGGCAGACTTGTTGATGCACGAGGTGCATGAAGGATATTTTGGTACCCATGCTGGAGGGCATGCTATGGCTAAAATGTTGTTAAGATCAGGCTACTACTGGATCACAATGGATGCAGACTGTTGTGCCTATGCTAGAAAATGCCATAAATGCCAGATTTATGCGGATAAAGTGCATGTGCCTCCCAATCCTTTGAATGTGATGTCTTCACCCTGGCCCTTTGCCATGTGGGGCATTGATATGATTGGCAAGATTGAACCGACTGCTTCAAATGGCCACAGATTCATCCTGGTAGCCATTGACTATTTTACCAAATGGGTTGAAGCAGCTTCTTATGCAAATGTCACCAGACAAGTGGTAGCCCGATTTCTGAAGAGAGACATCATCTGTCGGTATGGAGTGCCCGAGCGAATCATTACTGATAATGGTTCCAACTTGAACAACAAAATGATGGCAGAACTGTGTCGGGACTTCAAGATCCAACACCACAATTCTTCTCCTTATAGGCCAAAGATGAATGGCGCTGTTGAGGCAACTAACAAGAATATCAAGAAGATCGTGCAGAAGATGGTGGTTACCTACAAAGACTGGCATGAAATGCTACCATTCGCCTTGCATGGGTACCGTACGTCAATCGGAACGTCCACTGGGGCAACACCGTATCAGCTTGTGTATGGTATGGAGGCGGTCCTGCCTGTTGAAGTTGAGTTACCTTCCTTGCGAGTACTAATGGATGTTAAGCTGAATGAGGCAGAATGGGTCCGATCCCGATACGAACAATTGAGTCTGATCGAAGAGAAGAGATTAGCTGCAATCTGCCACGGGCAGCTGTACCAAAAAAGAATGAAGAAAGACTTCGATCAGAAAGTCAGGCTCCGAGAATACCAAGTAGGAGATCTTGTGCTGAAAAGACTCCTCCCTCCTCATACAGACCACAGGGGCAAGTGGACTCCAAATTATGATGGTCCATTCATAGTAAAGAAAGTTTTCTCTGGTGGAGCACTGATGCTCAGTACCATGGATGGTGAAGACTTCCTGTCCCCTGTAAATTCAGATGCAGTTAAAAAATACTTCGCATAAATGACCCGCTGGACATAAAAACAGAATGTAAGTCCAGGCAAAAATAGGGCATCCCGGCAAGTCAAAAGCAGAATAAGAGACTCGAGCAAAAATAAGGGAAAATAAATAAAAAAATGTACACCCGCTGAGTTGAAAATCCGCATTGGACAACTCAGGCAAAAATGGGTATCCCGGTGGATTGAAAACCCGAAAGGGCGATCCACACAAAATAAGGGAATAAGCGAACAACTGCATTCTAAATTCATCTGTATCGCTTACAACATGGCAAGCTTCGAAAGGCTAAAGCATCGGTCAGAATCAGCCTTCTTCAGAAAGCAAGATGAGAAGAATGTCAAATTTCATACAAGTTATAGCAAAGGGAAGCTCCTTGAAGCGTCATCATCATTGCCAACACCTTTCCTGTTTCTCAATTTGTAACGATTTCCTCATTTCAGGGGATCCATTTCTTTGACTGTATCTTGCCAATTCAGGGCACATAAATTAATAAAATTAGATTTTCAGTCATATTCCGTCTCGTACATTTTATTTTCATTTGCAAAATGTCCGATGTCCTTAAGATATTGATTGCATAAATACGGATGTTTCCTTTCTAAAAACTACAGGCTTACGGGAAATATATTTGCTTCCGGGAGTGTCTAAACTCCTATGATGGGATCCAGTAAGGGATACCTCGGGATACTTGTACGTTTCTTTGTCATGATAGGATTGCAGGTATTCAAAGCACGGTATGGGGCATGAAAGCTTCCCCCCAGCAAGCTGCCAAATCATTACTTGCTCATCACATCTCCCATATGGCACCAGAGATGCTTTATCCCCAGCTGAATTGCCAGTCATCATTCCTCCTCAGCTAAATGTCAGACAGAGAACTATCTCCCCGCGGAGTTTTAGTCTCTATCCAGAAGAGCAATGCCTGAGATCTCACAACAAAGCGACGGAAGCTTCCACAGCCCCAGCTGGGTTTATCATCACCAAAAGAAAGGTCAATAAGTGACCTGGTTCCCCAAGCATAATCATTTCATCAGATCTACCAAGGATCTCATCCCCAGCTGAGAGATCACTTCAAGCAGATCAACCAGGGATCTCTACAACAACGGGATCCGAACCTCGGATCGGTATCTTTGCATGATCATAGCATTCGCATCATATTTTCCCCACAGAGCGTAGCATTCCGTCTAATACGGAGCATTACGGCAAAAATCAAACATATTGCATAAATCATAAGCCATGTGTCGAACCGAACACCCGTAAATACCAACGTTAAATACCTCTCAAACTCCCCGGCAGAATACTGAAGCATTTCCCTCTACAAATACAGTTACATGCTCCTTTTGGCACTCGTCCGTGTCATCATTCCCCAGTAAAATAGCCCGGGCAAGAAGATGCTTATACATTACAGATGCTTCTTGACACTCGTCTGTGTCATATCCCCAGCAGAAAGCCAAAAGCGTCCCCTTTGCACTCACCAACACATGTTTACATATATCTACACACTTCCCTGACACCCGTCCGTGTCACCTTCCCCAACATAGTTGCCTAAACACTTTGTAAATCAAATACTTGTTTATAATACACTTCTTTCGACTCCCGTCTGTGTCATGCTCTCCCCAGCAGGTTGAACACTCATATGTGTCTCACTCATGTTTACTTATTTCAGATACTCGTCCGTATCTCGTATATACCGCTTAAAATCCCCTCAGAGTCAACACTCGTTCGTGTTCTTTGTTAACCAGTTGATACTCGTCCGTATCATCATCTCTGAACATGCGTCAGTGTTTGTTTCTACCGATACTCGTCCGTATCATAGTCTTAAGGATGCTCGTCTGCATCTTTAATCTATACACGGTGTCAAACACTTATCCCCTTTTCTTTCTTGAATTTAGACACTCATGCGTGTCTACCATTTCCCAGTAGAGTCTCCAGCAGATCCCAATAAATTATCTCCTTTCTATCTGACGTTCGTCCTATGTCATGATACTTCCGGCAGCCGTACCCTGCTAGGTGACCGTCCTTCACCTTTTGATGATCGTCCTTCATCATCCCCCCAGCGGAGTCTCCACTACTGGAACCCTCTTCTATCCGACATTCGTCCTATGTCATGATATGTTTTAGCAGCTGTCCCCTGCTAGGTGATCGTCCTTCACCTCTTGATGATCGTCCTTCATCATTTTATCCGATGGTTGTCCCTATCGTTGATCTTGTTATCTGACATTCGTCCTATGTCGTGATACCTCAAAGCAGCCATACCCTGCTAGGTGATCGTCCTTCACCTCTTGATGATCGTCCTTCATCATGTTTATCCGATGGCCGTCCCCATCGTCGACCTTTTTCTATCCGGCATTCGTCCTATGTCGTGATACTTTTGGCAGCCGTACCTTGCCAGGTGATCGTCCTTCACCATTAGATGATCGTCCCTCATCTTATCCCCAACAGAGTAGCCGTCCCCTGCTAGGTGATCGTCCTTCACCTTTGATGACCGTTCCTCATCATTTATTTTCTTCAACCCGATGGTCGTCCCCATCATTTACCTTTAACCCCCAGAGGTTCTTATAACTTTACTTGATGGTCGTCTCCATCATGATCCCTCTATTTCCCCAGCAGTCGTCCTCTGCTCGACGGTCGTCCTCCTGTCACCCGCACTTTATAATCATACTTTATTTTCTTTTACAATCTATATCCCTTTTCTTCTTCATTCGGTGAGTGCAAATTTTGGACTGTCTTTGATATTCAACCACAAGTTATCTTGTTTGCCTGTTAAGCCGTTGCTTACATCATACACAGCTAACTCATGCTTGAATAGGGGCAGCTGTAAACACCCCAAATTTTCCCTCATTCATTCACACCATGGCTTATGATCTTTTCATGCTGCATAAGTTCAATCATATCATCTCATATTGCATTTTTGCTTCACTGCATTGATTCAAAGTCATTTGCATCTAGGGTTTGTGATCTGAGCAATCCAAGAGCTATCTGAGCCACTCCAAAGGTCTTCAATCATCTCAAGAGGGTCCATATATGTTCAAGCATCATATTATATCCTCCCAAGGTCAATGAAGTCAAATAATCACAAGAACTGAGAAAGGCATGGAAGCAGAGTCAGGTTTAACTGCACAGATGACCTAGAATTAGGGTTTTGGTTTCAGAGGCCATAACTCCAATTATTTTGGTCATTCTTGTTTCTATAGGTCTCTATATGTTATAAGGATCATGCATATCAATTTTCATGAAGAAATTCAATGAGGAAGGCATCTGATCAAAAGGTGACTTCTTGAGCAAGTCAGTGCAAAATCAGGGCATCTGAGGCCCCCAATGACCCAACCAAAGGGGTTTCTCCATCATTTTGAATGTGTACGATCTTTATTTGATCATAGAAGATGTTATAAGTTCACCAAATTGAAGAATTTCAAGCCATTTGCAAAGTTTCCTTTTTGGGAAAGTGACTTATAATGTAAACTTGCCATTTTGGGAAAGTTTTTCAACCTCCTCTTGTTGATTCAAAAATGCTTCAAATGAAAAATCTTTGGTCATGAAAGTTGTTGATGGGATCCTCCCATTTTCAAAAAGTACAAGAACTCATTCTAATTCATTTTGGATCAAAAGTTATGGCCTTGCAAAGTTGGACAAAATCATTCATTTTTCACTTTTGTGCCAAAGGAGGAAAGTTGCAAAACCTCATGCCAAAGCCAAATGTGACTTCAAACCAGCTTCTAATCATCACACAAACATAATTCATGGCTCATAATTCAGATTTTCCCAAGAATTTCTCACTTTCATGCCTTGGATTACAAGTTACATAAGGCATTTTTTCATGAAAGCTTCAAAATTGAAACTTTGCAAAAGGAACTTTTCATGCTTAAATTGAACACTAATTGATCTCAAATCATTCTAGCAACTTCATATGGCTCATGTTGCTGCATTTTTGCCCAAGAAATCACAAGTTTCTTTGCCTTGGTTCATAAGAAAACTCAAAGAGGGAAATATGCAAGAACCTTGGAAACTCTTGATCAAGACCATCCAGCTCACAAAATCAGATCCAAAGGCCTTCCTTGACTCAAGCTAAGGCAGGACAAGCACTAAGATCTCCTCTGACCCGAGCCATACCCATAGTACACAAGATCTTGACTTTTTTCATTTTTGCCCATGCCAATCACACTGTGCCACCACCAACTCTCTGCCCAATCAGAGCCTCATATGTGAACCTCAAGCCTTCCAAAACACACCACACACAAGCCTGCAATCTCCCACAATCCAGCATTCCCAAAAACTGTCAAAAACTTCTCCTCTTAGAAACTCTTCACACAACCATCAAACTTCCATTTTTCTTTCACCAACAAATCACAAATCATCCACTGAACAAGAATCAACCCTCAAAGCAGCCAAAAACATCACATACACAGACCTCCATTTCTGCTACACCAGAGCTGGGACTTTCAAACTAGCCAACATCAAGGGTTTTGAAGCATTCCACTAGCTTCAGGAGGATCAGAGGAGACTCTTTGCTTGAAGGGGAGGCTCAGGAAGCACGCATTTGCAGTTCATCACCTCATGTAGCTTCAAACATCTAACTTTTCAGAGCTTGTTTCTTTTGTTACAAAATGAAAGTACATGTTATGCTGGTCATGCTGATATCTTTAGAATTAAAAATGGTGAAGAAATGACTATTTTGTGGCTCTCTGAAATTTCACCCGTGAAATTTGTTTGATTAGATTCCCTTTGTTCTTGAGTTATAAATGATGTTTGAGGGTTGATTTGAATGGGGTTTGGATAGAGGATCATTTCTGTGTGATCAATTTGATGAGGGGTGGCCTGTAGAACGTTTTAGGGTTTTTGACCCGCCGGAGAAGATGACCGGAGCTTCCCTCCGGTCACCTGAAAGTCATTAAGCCCTAACCCTAATTAGTTTGCCAGATGCGTTCGTAGCCATTGGATGTGGATTAGCTTAATTTTTGAGCGGCCCAGATTAAGTCATTAAACCCTAACCTGATTTTATTAATTTAATTAATTATAATTAAGTTAATTAAGCTAGAGTGAATCCCAGCCGTTGGTCAGCGCGCGCAGTCAACCCTGCCCATCCCAGTTCAAATCCTGGCTCTTGGATCTGATTACTTTCTTTTATTTAAATTTTTATTTCATTTCCTTTTCATTTAACTTGCTCATTTTATTAAAAATAGTAAAATGAATTTAAAAATTCTGAATTTTTTTATCAAATCTTTTATTAATTTTCAGAACCCAAAAATATTTTTATTTTTATTTTTGCATTAAAAATCATTTAAATGTTTATTTTTAATTAGTTAATAGAAATTAATTAATTAAAAATGCATTTAGGTGTTTAAAAATCACCAAAAAATTCACCTTGCATTTTAATACATTTAGAAACATTATCCAACTCTTCAAACAAATTTCTTTTTGGTTCTTGACCTATTTTGACATTTTTCATTAGAATTAAAGTTATTTAAAGGCAATATTTTGGTCCTAACTTAGAAAAATTCATTCTGCCCAACCATGAAGAGTTTGATGATGGTTCTTCTTGCATTCATCCTTCATATCATGTAGTTTCTAGGTTAAAATTGGTTTGAATTTATCTTTCATTTTCAATTTGATGTGCATTTTTCCTTTTGAAGTGCCTTGAAACCCTTATTTGACTTGAGAAATTCATAACTTCCATTAGGTTAAGACTTAGGTCCCCTCCTTTGGGCAGTGAACTTGCGTAGGGTTAGGGTTCCTTTAATCCCATTTTCAATTTTTTATCATGTCATTTGCTTCTGATTTTGAATTTTGTGTTGCATGTTATGCATAAACCTTAATTCTTGACTTCATTTGCATCCACCTCTCATATGCTTGCATTCAAGAACTTGACATGACATTTTGTGCATCCTCATGACATATAAGACATCTTAGGACATATTGAAATCATGTTTGATCATTGCACCATCCATTTGCCATGTTATGCATTCATTCAATTTCATAAACTTTCATGAACTTTCATGGTTCAAAGCATGCTTCATTTGCATCCTCATCCTTGTATGATCATCCACAACTCTTGACATGTGTTTGCATCATCTCTTAGCATCATTAACATCATGTTCATGCTTCTGACTTTGTCTTGCATCATGGCATTCCATCTCATTCTCATTGTATTTCATTTCTTTTGCTAACTTTTCAGGTGGTAAGTAGTTTTGAGAAGTGAATTTGCCTTCACTTCTCACCATCCCTTCTCATCTCTTTTATGCATCCCTTGCTGAATCTTTACTTGTGTATTAGAGTGAACTTGTTCATTCATGCTCTTTCCCCTCTTTCTTTCTTCAAGCAACTTATCTTCTTAAGTGAAGTAAGTTATCTTGTTTCTTTCTGCTTCTCCTCCTTTCATCTGTTTATTTCCTTGGTGGTGTCTCTGAAGATCTTTTGCAAGCCTCATAAACCCTAAGAACAACCAAGTATGATCACAATTAGGGTTGATTAGTCCCCCATTTAGTTTTGCCTTTGTGTCATCCTTGAGTCTTCTCTTCTCATCTCATAATCAAGGACTAGACCCTAAAGGTTTTAAGGCTTTATGATTAAGCTTATGCCTGCATCCTTATATTAGGATGGAGTGTATAACTTTAATCCTAAGTGTTAAACCCTTAATGTGTTTAAATCCTTTAATCAATCCACTTAATAATCACTAAGACATCAAGCTTGTAATTTGGGCCTTGCATTAGGGTTCTAATTCTTCCTTAATTGGTTAAGAAGGACTAACCCTAGTGTTAATGGACAAGTCCCCCTCAAGTTGTCTTAAAAACCATAAAATTCACTTCTTAATCTCACTATTAACTAAAATCCATTTAATAATGGTTTTGTTTTGTCATGAGGTTAATCCCTAATCATGGATTAAGTTGAGGAGCCTTCCTCAGCTTAAATGTTCTCATCTATCATCCTTATATTAGGATGGTGTAATGAGTCCATTAAATCCTTGATTATGTCTTAAACTCATTACTTAACACTAAACAAAAACTCCAAAAACATCTGAATAATTACAGGTAGGTTAATGATCTTAATCCTACATCATGGTGACTAAGTATGAGGTGCTTACTTCATACCTAAGGTATTCTCATTACCCCTAATCAGAGGGAGGATGTGATGAGTTTATTAACCCTTGGTTTAGGCTTAAGCTCATTTTCTTATGACAAACACAAAAAGCAATAAAAAACTGAAAATACAAAAACAAACAATAATCGTCTCCTCCGGGATTCTTTTCTCACCTTATTCACTCACAAACGAGAACTTGCTTCTTCTGTCTAATGCAAGACAGTTTGCACCTGAGCCAGACAGGTCATACACTTGAGCATAGGCAAGTAAGCAGTTCACAAGTCAATTTATCTTTCAGTCTCTTTGAGTCGAACTACGGTGTTCTGACTTCCTCATTGCACGAGAGGATACGTAGGCATAACTTAACAGTTATCGAACAAAAGTCTCTGTATATTCCCCCTCCTTCCTGCATTATTCTTTGAGCCTCATAGTCTTGAGCATTCCACTCTTGTTCTCACATTGACACTTCTCTTTTACACTTCACATTCATTTTACACTGACACTTGTTCTTTCCAGCCTTGATACACAGATTGCACTGACACTACCCCTTTAAGCACAAATCTTTCAAGCGTGGATCCCGTCGAGTACGACGGAAAATCTGGGTGCTAATACCTTCCCAGGTTGTAACCAACCCCCTTTCTCAGTTTCTCTGGTTCGCAACCGTCTTATCCATATCTTTCTAGGTCTATGCAACATTACCTTTCCTTCGGGATAAAAATGCCTAGCTGGCGACTCTTTTCCTTGGATTTCACCCTTGTGTGTTCTCTCCCTTTCGCCGACCGTTCGCGTCTGTACCCCTCTTGGCCCTGTGTCATCAGGTGGGAGCGACAATATGGATGTATACAAAGTCTTGAGTTTGAAAAGATTTTAACAGTGGGGTGTGAAAAGAGTTTTTGAAAGTGTGAACAAGTAATTAAGCGCTACTTACTCTAAGTTGGTCTTTCATGTTTCTTTATTTCCTCTCAAGGGTAAGACTGTCCTTACTATTAAGGAATAAGTAGTAATTACCTTGGATTTATTAAGGGACGGGCGTAGGGTCATCGTATGGTCAACGAAGGCAACTTGTAGGGGTGTCTTTAGCAATTTGTAGGGACTATCATCATTTGTTCGTAGGGACAAGATCATTATTTCGTAGGCAACTTCGAAGGGACTTATGATCCTTTAAATCTGAACGGACTTGATGATTTTTTATTTGAAGGGACTTTGCTCTTAAGACACCTCTATATTTGAGGGACTTGACCATTTGTTTAAGGCAACCAAGAGGGGAAACCTAGGAAGTGCAGATGGCGATCGTAGAACGATCACCATCTGATCGACTTACGTGTGTGATTCCTGTTTTCAAATATTTATCTTGATAATTAATTTTCTAAGTCCATATTGATTTTCATTCAGTTCTTAGCACGCCCTAGATTACTAACCACGAAGTGAATATATACAAAAAATAAAGGCAGAAAATAAAAATTCCTACACTATTACATGGCTTCGGGGCAGTTACATAATAATCGGACGAAAATTTAAACCTAATTATTACAAATACATAATATGTTTGAAGGCTGGTTATTACAAATACATAATATGCTAGTTATTAATTGACAACAATACATAATATAATAAAACAAGTTACATGAACAAATTATGAAAATAATATGTTTGAAGGCTGGGTTCGAACCCACGCCCTCAAGGTTATAAGTCCAACACTCCAACCATCAGACCATCAGCGCACACGTGTTATCATCCTGAAACAAATACATAATATAAAATGTTAGTTTTTAAGTTTCAGAAACCGCACCAAAGCTCCATCGTCTTCTTCCTTTGGACCTGCCATATTTTCTGCGGATTTTGCTATGGAATTTGATGCGGATTTTTTTTAAGGAAAACCTGCAAACATCATAACATTCGAACCATGTACGATTTGTCCAAATTGATCATACCAAACTAATCCCCACATCACACACAGTCCAAATATGTTGTTAGAAATCATTTAAATGATCTAAATTATAAAATCCTAATTTTAAGGTTAAAACCCTAACAATGGTGTTGCACGAATTCAACCATGAAACTTTGAAGAAAACGTCCAGAAACCATCTATGTATCATCACAAACAACAAAACAAGATCAAAATTCATTAATAGTGCGTGAATAATTGTAATCGAAAAATCAAAATTCAAGAACAATATGGATTCGGTGTATGCATATGGCTACGATTTTGATGATGAAAAAAATTGGGATATGTTTTGGGAACACCAAGGATTGATTTGCAACCTTTAAATCACATGAAAAGAGCCTAAAACCTTGAAATAGAAATTTCAAATTTCCTTTAAAAATTGAGTTTTGAAAATACACTTTTGGTCAAAAAATTCGTCGTCAATCCTTATGGCCTTGTTGTGTATATATAGTAGTATGATTTAGGGTAACAAGATGGGCCTTGATTGTATGGATTTGAGTTACATGCATGTGAAGAAATCTCATTGCCATAATTGTCACAAAATCAAATATTCTCATGTCATATTGGTTTTATACGAATTTGGAGATTACCAATCACTTTGAATACCATATATTTGATCCCAAAATAAATTTCAAACCAAATCTTTGATTTTATATAATTTATTTTAATTAAAAATGATTTTAAATGATTAAAATAAATAATAAATAATAAAAATCAGAAAATATGTCCATTGGGTCGTGAATGGACTTATCTTTGAGTTTGGATTGAAATATTGTAGGCCCATTTGGAAAGAATTGGAGTTATGGCCCTTTTTACTTCATACACCTCTTGAAAATTGTCCAACTTCAACAATGCATAACTTCCTCAATTTTGATCCCATGAAGGTGTTCTAGGACTTTTTAGAAACCTTAAAGTGTCCTCTAATCAACCCTTTTGGTACCATGTCCATATCATTTACCATTTTAAAATTACGAGCTTTGGAAAAAGTTGACTTTTTGTTGACTTTCAAAAAGACCTATAATGTCTTAGCTCATATCTTTCAAATGAAGCATTTTTGGACTTGGCTTGTGAGACACTAAGTTGTAGATAATAGGATTTCCTTCAAAATGAGATTTTGATGGGAAATATTTGATGAAGTTTGTGAAAGTTATGGATGGTCAAAATTCAGTTGACTTTTCCTGCACAAAACTCTAATTTAGCAACTTCTGATTCTTGATGATTATGAGGTTTCTTTGATGAATCACGATCAAACCTTTATCAAATGATGAATTTTACCTCATAATCTGAATGTTGACCAAAAATCTTGAAGTTTGACTTTGAGTTGGCCACAGTTGACTTTTTGACAAAGTTAACTGATTTTTGGGTATCCGAGCATCTGACTGGCCAAACTTGTTGGGAAAGCTTTGAAACTTGACATGGGGATTTTTTAAGGTATGTGGGATGTTATGAATTCCACTTGAGGCTTTGCAAGTCCACTTTTCTTGAGGAAACTCAAAACCCTAGTTCTAAGATCTATTGTTCAGGAGGAGACTTTGTCTGGTGAAACCTTCAATCCCTTTCACCAATTGAGAATCTTGTGACTATTGAGAGACCTCTTGAGACACATTATCTTGAATATGTGAGGGGAAATTTTGGGGTACAACAGTATCAATATGATCTTCTTGTGTCCTTCTAGACGTATCGCCCCGTCCCATAGAGCGAACAAGTATCATACCATCTCTACTTCGTGTGCGTACCACTGCAAAAAAAATTAATACAAATAAGTTGAAAACCGGAAGACTTGCATATAAGAGTTCCTGTACATAATTTTTTGAAAATAAAATCGGAAGACTTAATGAAAGTCTTCCGGTATGCAACACAAACAAATTATGAATCGGAATACATAAACAAAGACTTCCGGTATATTAAAAACAAACCAGAAGACTTACTTGGAGTCTTCTGGAAAGATTTTGAGAAAATTCTTTCTTTGCCAACGTTGTGAAAAGTTAAAATGGAAACAAAATTTACTCTTTGTACTATTTATATGAGGGCATTTTATTCCAAAAAAATATTTTGTAGGGCTATATGGTCCACTCTTCTAAGTTTGATAATATGTCTCTGTCTTTTTAATATGTTTGATGAAATGTATCTGAGATGGGGGAAATAGCCAATGCCAAATTGAAAGTTAAGAGCCCAATTATATATCAAATTTACATTGTGGCCCAGGCCCGTAACAATTGTCGTCGTGTTAGAGAAGGAAGGGTTAGTGAAGATGGAAAAATGCGAGGTAATATATTTATACGAACTTCACTATTCATCATCATCATCAACTAAAGTAGATTCTATAATGGAAGCACTCGGAGCCAATGCTCCAGGCCTCCTCGCCGTCACCAGCATCCGTAACGCATCCAACCTCTGCTCCCACCTCCTCCCACTCGCTCGAAATCTCTCTCTTCTCCATCGCCAAACCCGTAATCGCATCCTCAAGGTAATTAGTTATTCTATCCCAATTAGTATCTACACCATTAACATGAAACTAGGGTTTATTATTTTGAGGGTTTTATTATATTTAATTCAGTTTTGTAGGGATGCTTACTTTGCGTGATTTTCTAGGAGCATAACTTTGGTAGTGACGTTTCTTTGAAAAATCCCCATAGGAGTGTGTCTTCTTTCGCTATGAAATTGAATTATTCAAAAACGCATTCTAAAGAAAAAGAGAAAGATAAACCTCAATGTTTTGGCAATGGGTTCGAGAGACTAGGAAGTGTTTTTCAAGAGCTGGGTGATTGGTTCCCTTGTGCCTATTGTTGGTGGAGTTGCACTGGCGTCTGTTACTGAGGCCTCTTTCAATCGGTAGGATTTTCTGTGTTATCTTCCATGTATAGGCAGTGAAGAAAGGGATACGCAAAGAAAAGTTTTGGTTATTTAAATTTTTTTAAGCTTTGGTTTAGTTAGTTTTGAAACATAGTTGCTTAACACATTTACAAAAATATCATTTTCTTTCATAAGATAACTAAAGTTTTCGTGTTTCTCCTTTTAATCTAGCCTGGTATTCCAAGATGGAGTGCTCAATGTACTACCAGGATTTGGCTCAAACAGTGGGGTTGCAACAACCTCACATATGGACATTGGTGCAGTAAATAGGTGTCAATTTTTTTCTTTTACATAATTGATTAAGTTAAAGATACATTATATTTCATAGGCAATGTCATTTGCTAAGTTTTCCTTGTTATACATGTCAGTTTTACATGTTCAACCGAAATTGGTTGTCCCATGCAAAAACGAGAGTCAACACGTAAAATCGTCCGATTCTACATTTCAAATCCATGCTGACGTCCTCCGATTCCATTGGGATCGCATTCCCCAAACTCGGAAAACTCGTACAAGTTCTGGGAGCAAAATTGCTCTGTGCTCAGAAGATTCTGCCTCCTGTCTTTTTGAGCTTCCATACCTTTGATATGCAACAAAATGTCCTTCCACAATACTCTCTTTTTCAATCTCTAGTTGTTATGCATCATCAAAGAAAGTTTAGTTCTTTTGGCTAAATTGATAAAAACTCCAGGTAACGGATGCACACTCCTTTTGTTAGATTGCACAAAAGATGCTTGATGAATTGTCTATTTCATATATAACTTTGTTCAGGTTAACCTATGTTTATTTTCTATGAATGCTAACAACTTCCTTAGAATAGAATTTTGTACAAGATATAGACTAGAAATATAAGAAACAAATATGTTGTTTACCTTACTCCATGGATATTTGATTTGTAAAATTGTGGGGGTAAAGGTGTAGAAGTCATGTAATGATCATTGAGTTTAATAACAATATTTACAGGCGTTACTAATTTCCAAAAAAGTATTTATTCAGCTTTTTTTAAGAATGGACATTTAATGAAATTCATATATAATCAAAGTCTAGATGTCATAAACTTTAGAACTAGTTTTATATATGGCTGCATTAGCTAATCATGAGAAACCTATTAGATAAATATAAAAAGATAACAATTATTAATAATTAGGTCTAACTCTTTTATATTTGGAACAATACTCAATATCGTAAACTAATTTTGAATAAACTGTGAAGAGAGCCATGTATACTTTATATACTTTTTAAATTGTGAGTTGTTCACTGCCATTATAGATGTATATTGTTAAGAACTATCTTGCTTGTCATCCAGTTAACAAGTAAAAATGAAGCATTTATTGAGGGTTGCAGTCAATTCAAGAATAAACTTAGTGAAACAAAGTCTATTTCAAGATGTAAACACCAATTTTTTAAAATTTGTAGGATTCAATCTCTCTCACACTTTATCAACTTTCATATCCTTTCAGGTATACCTCTTATATCTTCTGATTTCCTCTCTTGTGTATTTTAGGGTAGTCATAGACTTCCGAGAATGAACAAATTGGCTACTTTACAGAGGTGAAATTAGTGTTAAGGGCAAGACCCTTTACAAGTAATAATCTTAGATTTATCCCCCAATATTTATTGTTTGGTCTTAGTGTCAGAAAAATAAAAAACATAGAATCATTACCGTTCAATAATTCAAATTTTTGTTATATGTTCTTAGTTCTAATGATAAAATAATATGCAAAAAAGATAAATTGAATGAGTAAATTTGTTAGTCGGTGTGGCTAGTGATTGAGAGGGGGTGAATAGATCACCTCCTTTTGAACTCAAGGATTTAAAAATACTTATCAGAGGTATTGAAAATTAGCGGAAAATTACGATCCCGAATCGACTTCTGTCTATTCTGGACCAGCTACTAGAAAATCGGACACGCGAATCAATGTTGGATTTATATTAGGATGACAAAGATTTATTAACACCAGATTAATATTGAATCAAATGCACTTATCATAAAATTCTATTTCCAATGAACAAAACTCAACTGACAGTTTTGTCAAACATTTGGCATGTATGTGTTCAATGATTAACAATAATGGTGATTAGATCAAAGTTTTCTTACCACTATTGTATCATGAAATGTGAAGACATAATACACCAACTGAATTGAGACATGTTATATCAATAATGTTGAATTCGTTGTTTACAAGTTTACAATACAAAGTCAGAAATCTAAACCCCAAGATCTTCCTCTTGTATGAACCTTCACTTGATCTGAGCGTAATCAAAAATTTCCCTGCAAGAAATACGAACAATTCACCAGTTCAACGACCTGTTTGCGAAATAACCAAATTTCCAAACCCTACGCTGCGGCTGAATATGTTTTCCAAACGTAACTAACAAACCCTCAAGAACACGCCCGTTCTTGAAGGACAAACCATATAGTTTTTCCTCGAAACCCCCTTCAAACCTTCAACTCAGCTAGATCCTTGATCATTCCGCTGAACGTTATCTCGTTGATCCTTGTGTGTTGATGTTCTTGAATCAAAGTGATTGGCAAATGATGAAGATGAAGTATCTTTCAGGTCTCTAAAACTGCTCACAAAATTGATGCACACCAAACTACTTTAACTGTGATTCGCAATTTTCACTCTAAAATTCAATTTTATAAAAACTGAACTGTCATGCCCTTTTATATGTCAAACAAAAACTGTTAGTAGTAAAAACACAGATTTATGTATCGATCCCAAACTCGTATGAGTCGATACATG
This sequence comes from Lathyrus aphaca, assembly GCA_963966055.1. NCBI lineage: Eukaryota > Viridiplantae > Streptophyta > Magnoliopsida > Fabales > Fabaceae > Lathyrus > Lathyrus aphaca. Next base: position 174,097,226 of record OZ014523.1, read on the forward strand.
TTAGTTATATAACATGTATGAGTCGATACACAGATGTATGCATCGATGCATACTGAAGCTTTGATTAATTTCAGTAAGTTAATTCAATCATACATCGATACATATCACGAATGAATCGATACATAGCTTATTTCCAGAAACAACAATGAAGGATCCATACAGAAGCAAATTCATTTTTGTGATTATAACAAAGAATTGTGTCGATACAAAACAAGAATGTATCGATACATACACAAGAAAAATTGTTTTTATGATTTCTTTTAAGGTATGTATCAATGCAAATCTCTTTGTATTGAATTGAAAATATAGTATAGGTTAAAATCACAAATTTGTACAAACTTAACATGTATACTAATGCACAACAAACACATAGACATTTATCACACAATTTGCTATCATTCAAAACTTATTCAAAGTAAAGGGTTGTTTACAAACTCCCCCTTTTTGATGATGGCAAATTTTTGCAAGATGTGTGACAAAACACTCCCCCTGAGTTTGTGCATAGCTGTCAACATCTTCATTTCTTTCTTCTCCCCTTTGTCAACATCAAAAAGAAGAAGAAAAAAAATAGTCTCTTCTAAGCAGCATGGTTAAAGAGTCACAGAGCAAGAATGTTGTAGCAATAAACAGCAAAATTGATATAGAAGCTAACAATCACAAAGAAAGAAGCTTAACAGAAAATAACCACTCACAAAGAATGACAAATAAGGGAAAAAACAACACAAGTAAACAAAAAGGAAATAAAGGAAATAAACATTGAACTGTTAAGAAAGGGAAAAAACAACACAAGTAAACAAAAAGGAAATAAAGGAAATAAGTATTGAACTGTTAAGAAAGTATTTAGAATTACATAAGCAAAACCAAAACATATAAAGTTTGAACAATATACCAAAGAAACGTAAGCAACATGATTATGAAATGGAATGCAATGAAATGATATGATGGCTTAGTAGGGGTTATGGCCTCCACAGGACTCCTCATCATCTCTATTAGGATCTCTAAAGCTTTGTGGAGGCGGTGGAGGAGGCATCTCATCTGGATTGTGGCCCATGAAACTATATTGCCTAAACCGATTCTGAACTTCAACGCTTCTGAACCTGTCCATGATACCAGGATTGGCACGACAATCGTCCATAAAACCAGACATTTCATTGTAAAAGACTTGATTCCACTTGACCAAGTCCGTGTGCCATGAATGTTGGTTATGGTACATCCGTGTGTGTTCATCATGCCACTCACAATGCTCCTTGTGCCACTCAAAGTTAGATACTCAGGAGGTGTTGAAGATGATGCAGCACCAGAGAACGGAGGAACTGTTGGTCCAGGTTCATAATTGGTTGGAGACCACCTTTTTGGCACCCAATCACCCCAACCAACATTTGCATTAGCTTCAGGCGCATTTTCTTCGTTCACATCATGCATTTCTTCATCTATTTGGTCTTCAGCCACAAAAACTTGTTCAAAGGGCACATCAAAGTTATACACCCTTGTTTTGGATCCTCTTTCAAAAAAGTAAAAACATTTACGCTCCTTGTCCCATCGGTATCCCATATGAGATAAAGTGGTAGTGTTAAACTCTTGAGTAGAAGAAGGAGATATGAGAGGTACTAAAGGTATGACTATATTCCAGGATTTAATAATTCTCATAATTTGAGCAGCATATCCAAGGGTAATATTCTTTGAAACAAAGTAGTTTGGCCAATTCAATGAAACCTTATTTTGAAGAAGATACAAGAGATGAATAGCTGACCTGTCTAATCTAGAATGTCCACCGGATCATGCACGCAAAATGTGCGAGACAATCCAATGAAGTATCCTAGGTATCATACCAGACGTTACTTGTTCATCCTCACCCAGAGGTCTGTCCAATTTCAAGATCGATGCAACATACTCCTTTATTTTAAAATCAGTATCAAATTTCTGGTCATGCCAAGTTTTCAACCCAGGCGACGAAAACAGAATTAGAAACACTTTGTCCCAATCAGCAGCTTCAAATGTATAAGTTCTGGTTCCAATAGAACACTTGAACATATAAACTCTACCAGATTGTAGGCCAGCGTAAAATGCGCGGATAAAATCCTCATGGTAATCATCATTTATGTTAAAAAATGAACCAAGTGTTTGTGCATTTAACAAATCAACAACATCATTGAGATGCAGAGAGAGCTTCATTTTTATTAAAGACATAAGGTTTCATAACTAATCTTGTCTTGAATGAATCCTCAAACTCATCGGCAATTGCAGGATGAAGAAGAGTGAAGGCACTAGGAGGGATTTCTGGAGGAGGTGGAGACTGATGAGAAGTACCAACAAGTTCCTTTCCTTTTTCTCTTTCTCTTGGCCTAGCATGAATAGTTCTTGGAGGCATGGTGATGAATTTGAAAGAGAGTTAAGATGGATGAAGGATAAGAGATGAATTTAGGGTTTAGGAGATGAAGATGTTTGAAGAATTTAGGGTTAGCCGCTTCGGTATGAGAGGAAGGAGGAGTTTAGAGTGAATGAATGAATCCTATAAATGCTGCTGATGTGTCGATCCAAAACTTAATTATAATGCATTTAACACAAAATCATTTCAATTTTATAAAACTGAACTGTCATGCCCTTTTATATGTCAAACAGAAACGGTTAGTAGTAAAAACAGATTTATGTATCGATCCCAAACTCTTATGAGTCGATACATGTTAGTTATATAACATGTATGAGTCGATACACAAATGTATGCATCGATGCATACCGAAGCTTTGATTAATTTCAGTAAATTAATTCAATCATGCATCGATACATATCACGAATAAATTGATACATAGCTTATTTCCAGAAACAACAAGGAAGCATGTATCGATGCAAAATTTGTATGGATCGATCCATACAGAAGCAAATTCATTTTTGTGATTATAACAAAGAATTGTGGCAAAACGAGAATGTATCGGTACATACACAAGTAAAATTGTTTTTATGATTTCTTTTAAGGTATGTATCAATGCAAATCTCTTTGTATTGACTTGAAAATATAGTATAGGTTAAAATCACAAATTTGTACAAACTTAACATGTATACTAATGCAATACAAACACATAGACATTTATCACACAATTTGCTATCATTCAAAACTTATCCAAAGTAAAGGGTTGCTCACAAAAATTTTATGCAGCCTGGTGGAAATTCACTTGAAGGGTTAAAAGCTAATGATAATGAAACATTAGTCACAATCTGACAGAACGTGCTTCATAATATACAGAGAGGATGTTTTCCCTAATTTCTTAAGTGGCGGAAATACCCTATTTCCAGCATCAACAACTGATACTTCAGGTTCCGTAGTATTTGTTTCCCTAAACACCTTCAAACACTTGATATTTTACTGCGCATGCAGATTTGTGATGATGGATTCCTTGTTAGGTGGTTTCTCTGTGTTTGCTGGTGTTGGAGAACGAACTCGAGAGGTTAATGACCTGTACAGAGAAATGATTGAGAGCGGTGTCATTAAGCTGGGTGATAAACAGGTGAACACAATGTTGTTCATGTTGCATATTCAATATTATTCATAGTTAATTTTTCAAAGTTGTTAACTATGTTTGTTACATGAATTCAGAGCAAAATCAAATGTGATCTTGTGTATGGTCAAATGAACGAACCCCCTGGTGCCCGTGCCCGTGTCCGTGTTGGTCTTACTGGACTTACTGTTGCTGAGCACTTCCGTGACGCTGAAGGGCAAGACGTGCTTCTTTTTGTTGACAACCAACATTGTCCACTGATCTTGGAGGTCTTCAAGAGCGTATTACAACCACCAAAAAGGGTTCAATTACCTCTGTCCAAGCTTTCTACGTGCCTGCTGACGATTTGACAGATCCTGCTCCTGCCACTAACCTTTGCTCACTTGGATGCCACAACAGTGCTGTCACGACAGGTTTGATTATGTTTTTTTTCCTTGCTTTGATATTTTTGTTTATCACCAGCTAAATTTGATTTTTGATAATTATTGAATAGATGTCTGAGCTTGGTATTTATCCCGCTGTCGACCCATTGGATTCTACATCTCGTATGCTTTCCCCATTTATTTTGGGTGAGGCCCACTGTGAAACCGCTTGTGGTGTAGAGAAAGTACTTCAAAACTACAAGAATCTTCAAGATATCATTGTAGTTTTGGGAATGGATTAGCTCAGTGAAGATGATAAATTGACTGTTGCCCGGGCTCGTAAGATTCAGCTATTCTTGAGCCAGCCTTTCCATGTTGCAGAAGTCTTCACTGGTGCCCCTGGAAAATATGTTGACTTGAAGGAAAACATGCTTCCAGTTTTTTTTTTTTTCTTTCATATAGTCTAATTTTTTCCAACCAAGTGGAACAAAGCTTTGATTGTAGGTTGTTGTAACTGTAATGTCGTCATCTTGTTGCTGCTGGTGTTATTTTCATTCTAAGAGCTATGCATGTCTTTGTATTAGAGAAGTTTTTTAGATTTGATTTAAATAACTGCATTCAAATTGTTTTTCATCTCTATCTTTTTATTATGACTTTTAAAAACTTCAATTTTTAATTTAAGAAAAATTAAATTGATGATTGTACATTATCCAAGTGCAATCTAATCTGGGATGCATTAACTTTTTTCATATTTTACCAATGTGCTAGATCTTCTTGATTGTTGTCTTATTTTAAATGTTTCTTTTGACTATTCTTGAACAATCAACTGTGATGTTGAAATTAAAAGACTGATTATAAAAATGTATAGTGATTGATATGTTTCTATTGCAAACCATAACACAGTTATTTTTTTCTGTGTGGATTATGTCTTGGATGGCAAGTACGATGACCTTTCAGAGTAGTCATTTGTTACCCACGAAGGTTTTTGCTTTTCCTAAAAATCAGCAGGAAGTCATAGTATTTCTAAATCATTCAAATCAATGTTTTTAAATTCAGATCGAACCGGCCGGTTCAATCGGTTGGACCGGGAACGGGAGATGAATCTAGTTGGGTCAACCTTTCAAAATCGTTAGTGGGTCAAAACCGGAGTAAAACCGAAAAAATCGGATTCAACCGTCCAAAATAGTTTGAATCAAAGAATCAGAGCCGATTTTGTAAAACCGTCCGGTTCAAAAAAAAAATGCATCAAATTGGCCAATTTTAAAATTTTAATGTCATTATCAAAACATAGCATATATTTCTCAATCAAAAAAATATTCTGTGTTTTTTTACAATCATTTTTTTATCACTCGTCAATTAAGACTTGTTTATCGTAGTTTTACTTAAATTTTTTTTTTAAATGAAGTATATTGTATTGTTTGTTTTTGGTATTTTATCTTATTTAATTTATGTATTCTTAATTATTCGAACTTTATTTTAGTTATGATATTCTATTATTTTAATTTTGGTTTGAATTATTTTAATTTATTTTATTGTAATTCTTTAATTTGATCAAATTATTCTTTAATAAAGTTTGGAATGAAGTGTAGAATTATGTTATGTTATGTTATTATATGTATTATGTATATCTATATTATTGTATTAAATTGGTAATAAATATTTGAAATATTTATTTTATTAAGTTGTGAATATATGATTATGTGTGGTATATCTATGAAATTTAGTTTTATATTATTAGTTTATTTAATAAAGGGTTTGATTGTAGGTTTAACCAGTTGAACTAATTGAATATTAAATTGTAAGTTTCATCAGTTCAATTTTCGGTCTGATTTTAAAACATTAATTCAAAATGTTTCAAAATATTTTTGTTTAACTATTTCCATTATTAAATTTATTAATATTCAATTAGTCTTTTTGATCGATCCTTAGTGATACTTATTATTGATACAATTTGACATATACTCTTATCTACTTGGAAGAGGAGTGCTTTTTTATTTTATTTTTTATTTATCAAAAAAAATTTAATCTCTATTATTAATCAAATATAAGGAAATGTAGGGAGAAATTTTATCAAACATACAACGCCGAGTCCAAGATTTGACCGTCTTTACTAAGGTGTGGGCAACCATATTCGTTTGACGCTTCACAAACTTTACCTCAAAGTTAAAATAGTCTAATAACAATGTTTTTATTGAATTAATAATTAAAGAAAACTTAGAATCACCACCCTTGTTGGACCTAAGGGCGTGAACTACCTGCTGGGAATCAGTTTCAAATAGCACACGAGTAAAGCGATATAACTCCCTATATAGCCTCCTTAAGAGATAAAGCCTCCACTTCTAAGACGGAAATAGTACCTCCATCCCAAGCAGTTCCATTAATAACAAAGATACCAAAATCATTACGAAGGAACCAACCTCGATTCGGAGTCCCTAAGTGATGATTGAAACCAACATCAATATTACATTTAAGCCAAACCGGTAGGGGAGGAAACTAATTAACCATACCCGAAAACTCATACTGCGATTCTTCTGAATTATCCTGAACCGAAAACCAATCTTGCCACTTATGAAAAGCTAGCCAATCGAGCTTCGTAGCCTCTTCCTTCTCATTATTCTAAACATAATCGTTCATATTCTACCACAAACCTTCCATCATAACCACGACTCTACCTTCAATTCTCATACCCTTTTTCACACAAATGTCCAAAATTAAGGACTTGATGTCCTGAAAAATTTGGAGACGATGTGATACAACATCAAGTAAACCTACAGTCTGCCAACAAGTATTAGTTTCCACACATCTTGATAGTTCTTGAGATTTGACGAAATTTTGGCTAGAACAATTAAGAAGAAAAATTGCAGAAGTCAAAGATGTCGAATCAAGATGTCATATCCTGAAGACATGACATCCTGAATGTTTAATTCAGTAACAAATCTGTCAAAGGATTTGTTACGCTCTTAAAGACTAGATCAAGATAAAGATAGAAATCCCAAAAACAAAAGACTATATAAGGAGACTTAGACCTATGGTTAAAATAACCTTTGTAACTTTTGTATCACTTGTAACTTTGTAACCTAAATACTTTGTAAAATAAGGATTTAAGGTTTGAGAGTCGTTGGGTCTCTTAGGAGTTAGAAGTCTCTACTCTACAATATGAGATAGAGTGTGGAAGGAAGAGGTACAAGGGGTACGACCAGAAGCCTTTTAGGTAATGGTTTATGTAATGTTCTTGGACGAAGCTTTGAAGCAAGTCCAGGATAACTTGTAGGTCAAGAAACTGTGACAGGTTCTGGAGATCAGCAGAAGACAGAGTCATCACAGGTGGTGATGAAGGATGTGAGAAGGAGTCTCATATCAAAGGTTGTAAACGACTAGAGTTCAACCTTAGATAAAGATGTTCATTGAAGGTAGTGATTATGATAAAGTTGTACACCGTAAGTTTAACTTTAGGGTAATATTACAAGATAATGATGTCTTCATCCTGGATTGGTATTCCCCAGATGTAGGTTTGTTAACATCGAACTGGGTCAACATATTATGTGTACTTTACATTATGCTATTTACAGTTTTCTGTATTGTGTTCTTGGATGAGATGTCCCAACATGATGTCTTAACATTTGTTAGTGATTATGCTGCATCACTTCAAAAACATCAGTTGTGTATTCATCCTTGTTTCCTAAAGTGTAGTAATCATTGTCTTAACATTAAGATATGACATTGAAGTATTTGCATAACTAGAATTTCACATCCAAAAAATACATTCCAATCATCCTCATAACTATTATCGCAAAATTGACAGATTGGCAAACATGGCACATGATGGCTAATAAGACGAACCTTTGACGGAAGACAATCACTACAAATTCTCCATAAAAAATGTTTAACTCTAGCTGGAGCTTTTATTTTCCATAAACTACTCCAATTAACTCCCTCCTGACCAACACCAACTTTAACTGGGTGCTTTCTCCAAATTCTATATCCCGAGCGCACACTATAATTACCGTTAGCATCATCTTTCCAAACCAACCTATCCTCCGCCACCCCATCCACCAACAGAACGTGTAAAATGTACTTTACCACTGTATTGTCAAACAAGTCACGTAAAACTCACATATTCCATTGTTTAACATTAGGAAGTACAAGATCATTAACGGTAAGATTGTATGTAACACCCCATTGTAGTTTATTTAATCGTTGGTGTTATTTTATTTGTTTGACATTGTTTAGAGAACGTGGTTGAGTGTAACACCCTTTTTACCCCAAAACAAATTATACAAAAACTTCATTTAAAAAAAGTCAGAGTAAACCACAAAAGGGCGTCACATATTATTCAAAACATCTAAATAATATGCGTCTTGTCCTGTAACACGAGTTACATCATGTCTATTCAATTAATCAAGCACTACGCAAAGGAAAACATAAACTTCCATCAATCATCATAAAATCTCAATAATTCAACATTCTTAAAAAAATAAGTCAATTCAACATAATCGAATTCAACTAGAACTTAACTAATAAAACTAAACAAAAGAACTCTAAGGTTCACAATCATTCCCAACCCGATGTTACATGACACAAACCAGGACACCATTCTTATGTCTAACAAATGCAAATAACTAAGAAGAACTTCAACTAGACTCCACGCACCCAAAGTTATTCTTCTTGAGTATCTGCATGTTACCCACATAGAGGCAACATTCAAACATGCAGGGTGAGTAATCACAATCCAATATAAATGACATAAAGTAAAGATAAGTAGACAACATTTGTCATATAACAACACCTCATAAATTCTCACCTTTCACATTACACAACTCATCAAACATCTAATCAACACAAATGCATCATGCTATGTCACCAAGAATTAAATACAACTTCATAAATGCATGTGGTACCTGATTTCAACATGTGATGGACATTGGGCCATCTACCCTCCACAAGGGAGCATAACATAAACAACATCACTTTGATCCACACAATGGGATCGAAGCCTCCAACAACATTAGTATGTTATTGTTATCCCTAAATTTCGACGCTAGCATTAATGAGGTCATTTGGCTTGATAAAGATTTTTTCTTGTTACAAGCTAAAAGTGAGGTTTTCGACCTTACTCATTGAAAGGATGAGAGTCGAAGGAACCCACTTACAGGTTCTGTACTTAGAGAAATTCTGAGTTGAAATATTTTCTATGGGTTGGGATGATTCGACCATGCAGCAATTCGATGAAGACGATAGTTTCATAAGTTTTACTCGTCCAAGTTTGGTGGGAAAATATGTAATTTTCAATTCAAATACAGGGAGAACTGGCGCAAGATCAAGCTTCTTCAGCATGTTAGTGGGACAAATGTCATTATCTTAGGATAGTTTTAGGAAGAAACTGTCGAAAATGATTACTTTGTAATGTATATAAATAGTTTAGTCTAGTGTTAGAATAAGTGTGTGAAAATCATATGTACTAGTAACTCCGTAACGCTCAAAGTATCCACGTGTAGAGAAAATAGTGCGGTGAGAATGTACGTGATTGAAACACCACCAATCTATCTTTAATGTCAATTTATTTTCAAGTTATTTATCTTTGAAGCCATTTAAACTTTCAAAGCCTTTTATGTTAAAGCGTTTATCTTTCAAAGTCATTTACTTTTCAAGCAATTTACTGCATTCACTTTATAATTTTTGTCATTTACTTTTCCAGCACTTTAACATTCTGCATTGCACTTATTTTTCCTTTACATTTTCAGTCATTTAAATTCCATTGCCTTGTCTTTACTTTTCATTTACCTTCAAGTCTTGTCTTTAATTTTTCCTTTGAATCTTCAAGCCTTGTCCTTTCTTTTATTTTACTTTGAAAGTCTTTGCTTTTACTTCATTTTCTTTTATCTTAAACACCTTCTGAATCCTGTCGAAGGATTCAAGACCTTTTTCCCAAAAACATCAAAAATCACAAACCTTTTAGCATATGTCCTAGGATCAATCTGGTCGATCCTATGAGTAACTGAAGGTATTTTGGTATCTTCAGAGGACCAACGATTGTTTACCAATTTTGGGGGTAAACAATTATGAATGCAAGACGCAACAACATCATTATATCAACATGGTAAATCAACAACTTGCATCAACATTCATGAAAAATTCATCATATAATTAAACATACATGTCATCTATACATCATTAATGGTTATTCAATACTTCTTAGCACCATGTTCATCATAAAAGTCACAAGATAATCATTAAAACATCAAAATCACACATGGCAACAAGTACAACACATCACTACATCATTACAACATGTATATACGCCATCAAATATTTTCCACAATTAAAACATAACCTTTTCACTGCATCACTGACTCTTGGAGTAAAAAATTCTTAATATAACGCTAAGCGGGCCCGACCGCGCTAAGCAGGTTACACAATTTATAAAATCCTGCGATAATAGCATAACCCCTGCTATGAAATTCACCCCCAAAACCAATATTTTTCCATATTTACTACAGATTTCAGTATTAGAACCTATATCTAATACACATACACCATATTTACTATGGACTTTGTTATTGGTTTAACGAATACGGAGAGAGGCTTTGATGCTATTTGGGTAGTTGTGGATCGCTTACGAAATCCATACATTTTATACCAATTAATATGAGCTTTCCATTGACGAAGCTGGAGGAGATTAATATCAGAGTAATTGTGAAGTTACATGGCATTTTGTCGAGTATAGTGTCAGATAAAGATCCGAGGTTTCCTTCAAAATTTTGGAAAAGTTTGCCGGAGGCTTTGGGTTCTAAGTTGAAATTGAGTTCGGCTTATCATCTGCAAACAGACTGTCAGTCGGAGAGGACTATTCAGTCGTTGGAGGATTTGTTGAGAACTTGTGTGTTGGAACAAGGTGGTGCGTGTGATACTCATTTTCCATTGATTGAGTTCACGTACAACAATAACTACCATTCTAGTATTGGAATGACACCGTTCGAAGCCTTATATGGTAGGCGGTGTAAGATGCCTATGTGGTGGTATGAGATACGTGAGAATGATGTGTTTGGGCCTGAGATTGTGCAACAAAATACAGAGATAATTTAGATGATCTGGGAGAAGATGAAAGCGTCTCATAGTAGACATAAGAGCTATCATGATAATCGGAGGAAAGAATTAGAATTCAGTGAAGGTGACCATGTGTTTCTGAGAGTCAACCCAATGACAGGTGTTGGACATGCATTGAAATTTAAGAAAATAGATCTTGAGTTCATTAGACCGTATCAAATTTTGCAGAGAGTAGGTACAATTGCATACAGGGCGGCGTTACCGCCATAACTTTCAAACTTGCATGACATGTTTCATGTGTCGCAACTTTGTAAGTATGTGTATGACCCATCTCATTTTATTCAGAGGGATGAGGTGCAAATTATAGACAACCTTAGTGTGGAAGCAATGCCGATAAGGATCGAGGATCACAAGATGAAGCCACTTAGGGGAAAAGAGATTCCTTTGGTGAGAGTAGTTTAAGGAGGAACTGCTGGAGGAAGTGTGACCTGGGAGTTGGAGAGCAGGATGCGAGAGTCGTATCCAAAATTTTTTACATCAGGAAAATTATCGAGGACGAAAATAATTTAAGTGGGGGAGAGTTGTAACACCCTATTTTAATTTATTTAATCGTCAATGTTATTTTATTTGTTTGGCATTGTTTAGAGAATGTGGTTGAGCGCTTAGGCGTAATATTCGTAAAAAATTGGGGAAAATAGAGATGCCAGGTTAATAGTGTAATATTGGACAATTGGAGGGTATATTTCATTATAGTAGTATATGAGATATTATTATTATTAATTAAAATCTGATTTAATTAGTAATTGGGTGAGTGAGAGTAAAATAAGGGAGACTAAGTAATTAATAAAGTTTAGGGACATAATTAGTCATAAACCAAAAATTCACTTAGAGAGTGTTAGAGAAAGGAAGAACAAGAGGAAGGCTAGGGCATTCTCCATCATCAATTTTCGCAGGAATTTTATCAAGATTCGAGGTAAGGGGTAGAAAGAGTTCATAATAGGTGTTGATACCATGAAAGGGTAGTGATGGGTCCTTTCCATCGTAGGAATTTATATGTATAAATTCGGTTTGTGTAGATATGTTGTTGTATGAATGAATCTGTGATGAAATTTCTGTGGATTGAGTCATTCTGTCATGATGTGTGTAAATAAGTTATGTTGTTGTTACTATGTGATTGTTGTGTTTGCAGATCTGGTTTTGTTGCAGGTTGAGGGTAACTTATTTAGATCTAAGAACACGAATTTGATTAGTAATAATAGGTGAAAGTGAAAACAAGGAATAATAGGTCCTAAAACTGGTATAGAGATGAGTTTAAGACATATATGGGAGCTAGAGGTGAGATGAAAGTGATAAAATTCAGACTGATATGAAAAATTGGAAAATATGGGGATTATCTGCCCATATGCGTAATAGGAATGTTGTTATGCATATGGAAGATGTGTTATATGGGCATTACGTGTCTGAGATCCATCTAGAACAGTCATCTGCGAATACGTGTAACGATATGTGTATGGGGCAAGGCATTACGTGTATGGAAGGCATTACGCGTAAGGGGTTGTGAGCAGGAAGGAAGCATTACACATCTGATACGCACAGGCTGATGGGAAAGTTGGGCAATAAGCGTATGACCCTATTTAGTACGCGTATGGCCAACATAGGTGTAGAAAATCGTCGTTTTTGCGATTCTTTCCCGATTTTGCATCCGATGCAATTTCTTTTGGTCTGAGAGGTTGGGATAGTTGCCAGAACTTATTGGAACTAGGAATGGTGGTGAAAATAATTAAAAATGGAATTTAGGTGGATTAATTAGCTAATTAGCTAATTAATGTCATGTGAGGTATTTCTTGTTGTTGTGTGTGTTGATGAACGATTTGGATCGATGTAGTAATAATATTATGTATTACGGTGAGTATGTAACTCATATGTAATCAGGAGGATCGTGAAGATGTATGATTTCTATTATACATGTGTTGGACACATATTTATTGTCATGCATTTATGGTGAGTTGGGTAGTGATGAACCATTGCTCAGGAGGAGTGTATGTGATTCATCTGAACTCCATTGTGGAGTGTGGTGGAGATAAATCATTGCCAAGTAGGGGTGTATGTGATTTATCCGAATTCTATTATGAATTGGGTTCGATTGAATGAACCATGGTGTATTGGTACCAGATGCATTGTGTCACTTGTTAAGTCACATTACATTATTCTGTGTTTATTAAATCATATTTGGAAGTGACAAGTGTGTCGTGATGATATGTTGGTTATGCGTGATTGTGTGATGACTACTCTTAATATGTATTATACACAATTAATTATTGAATATAGTTCTCACCCCTTTGTTGTTTGTTGTGTCTGTGCTTCTTTGGAAGTACAGATAATCTAGGTACTTGAGTGTGCATAGAGTGAGTGTTGCTTGATCGAGTCTTATAAGTCGCTCTGATACGTAACACGTGATTTTGGGAGTTTTCAGCATCTGTTATTCTTTATTTGTTTTCATTACGTATCATTCTTTATTTGAAGATTAGTTAAACCACATGTTTATGTGGAATTGTGGTGTTATCGGCAGATTGCCTTGATTTGAATAAAAATTTTATTTATGCTGTTTTATTTAATTAATAAAAAGAAGTTGCGTTGGTTGGTTTTTGATGACGTGACATCCTACTTTTTTGGTGTAAACTCTGATTATTTTCGTATCATTTATGTATTTTATAAAATGGGAAATTGGGGTGTTACATTGTAAACACCTTGGATTTGGGGACCCATCAAGTAATCCCCTCCACTACCCCTCATCCAAGGCTCATTCATGACCTTGATGTTTATGTCGTTTCTAATACTCCACCTACAACCAAGAGTTAGGACATCACGTGCCTTCCAAATACTACACCATACAAAGTTAGGATTGTAACCTAACTTAGCATAAAAAAAAGAGGTTCTCGAAAAACACCTTGATTTAAAAAATCTGTCCACTAATGAATGAATATTTGACATGAGAAACCACCCTTGCTTAGCAACCATGGCCATGTTAAAAGCCTTAAAATCCCGAAAATCCAAACCGCATTCCCCTTTCGACCGATTAAGCTTATCTATAACACCCATATATAACAACATACATCAAAGCATACTTATTATACATGAATCCAAGTTTGGATATTAAAATACAAATAAATTCTTAGTCAACACATTACATCCATCAAATGCTCGAATACAAAGTCTAAACTAAGGCATAATGTACATAAGATGCTCAAAAATAAAATTTAAGAAATAGATCAACAATGATCTTAAAAAAAACTCCATCAGCGGAATCCATGCCAAGCACAAAATATCAACTAGTAAGGATAAGTCAAACGACCTTATCCTTACCCTTCTTAGAACCTGTAGTACCTGAAACAATAATCAACAATGAGGGGTGAGATAACAAATCTAGTGAGTCCCTATCTTATGGATTCTCTCGGCTTAACAAGGTTCTAAACCAAAACCTACTCAAGCCTTAGAGAAACAAGACCTTGAGTTCACAACACTCACACTCATATGGAAACATGTCCTGAGTTAAACAACTCGAAAGTATCTAATCCAAAAACCACAAAGGAATCCCCTATTCCTGTCCGCTCCTACATCTAAGAGTAGGCACAAGTGATGGGTCCTTGTATTTACTTGGCATACGACATGTAATCGGGTTGAAGGGCTATTAACCTTACAATCGTCACTTCACGTGATCCATAAACCACCACAAGTCTCTACCCAAGGGTTCCATTCATACTAAACGCGGGAATCAAACCTACCAAGTAATGCATGCGTACATTCTAGAGGAGCCCTTGGCTCATGAAACGACATCTTAGGGGAAAACAATTCCGATTATGTGATTTCACTCAAATGGGAATGTATGAAACATTCCTAAGGTTTGTTAACCTTTTCCACAAATAACACACCCAAACAGGTTCACACATGTTCCATATAGTGTATTATTACCACTAAACCTTTACACGACTAAGGTATACGTCGTATACCGAAGTTCGGGCATCGCCATCTAGTTCTAATAACTTCTTAGTCTTACTGCTAAGTTTCCACAATGTAGTGTACAAGGCTTTGCTCACTCACCATAGTCTCTATGCCTTTATATCATTTAGTTCCACAAAGCACATACTTCGAACAAACTGATTAAATAATTGATTTGATCGACAGAAATAATAATTTTCCATTTCAAAATATAGAATATCATTCCAACTTCGAATCAATATAAAATATGCATTAATCGGACACCCGAGTCAAAAGATACGAATTTTAGAAATAATTTTTCAAAACACAGTAGTGGTAACCAGTTACTCCCAGGTGGACAACTGATTACTTGTTGCAACACTATTCCTCCAGGGGAATTTTGAGAGTTAGAGACACATTTTGGGTAACCAGTTACTACAAGGTGAGTAACCGATTATCAGTGTAAAATCCTGCATAAATCCCAATTTTTTCAAAGGTAACCGATTACTCCCAGAAGGGTAATCGATTACTTAGCGCGTAGAGGCAAAAATACAAGATGTTTTCATACTGTTCCATTTTCCAATTCAATCAAAACCCCAACACACATTGCAACAAGTATCAACAGAGGTCCCACACACATAGTGATCACATACAAGCATTTAACCGACATTTTAACCGTTAGAAACTTCGATTTCAAGATTTTGTCGAAATTTAACCTATACTTTAAAACTAAAAAAAACTCTAAAAATAAAAGCTTATAACTAGACTCACTTCTAGAGACGAAGATGATGGAGATTGTGAGATGAATGATGGATGATGAAGCTTGATGTTACAAGGATCTTTTTCTTCTCCAAGTTTTCCTCTTTTCCTTCTTTCTCTTCACTTATCTCTTCTTCCTCTCTCTTTGTTTCTATATTTGGCTCAAATGAAACAATACATACGTTATACTGATATAACATTGTCATACCCAAAATTTGTCCTAAATGTATACTATTTTATTTTCGTTTAACCATTTTTTTCCAGAAAAATCCAAAAAAAAAGTCATTTCTTATTAAACCGAATTCAGGGTTTGTGCAAAAATCGGGGTTCATTTTGAAATTGTCGGTGTGTGTGCAGTGTTGAAAATCAGTGTGTTGTGTGGAGGTCTTTCATTCGATTATCACCTTTGTTTTTCATTAATCATTTTATCACAAAAAAAAAATCTCCAAAAAAATCAATTTATTTTTCTACTTTTTTTATTCTTAAAAAATATCCATTTTTATTTCTTTTTGCTATCCATAGTTTCATCATCATTTTTATTAATATATTATTAATATTTCTATTACTATTTCTATTTATTATTATTATTATTATTATTATTATTATTATTATTATAGTCCAAAATCTTTTTTTTATACTTTTTTTGCCAAATCATCAATTCATAAGTCCGTTTTAGTTAATAAAATCAAATTCCATCAAGTCCATTATCATACTTTTCTTTTTAAGCCCATTATCTAAAAAATATATTAAAAAATTCATTGTTATTTTCATTATTATTATTATTATTATAGTTTTTATTACTATTATTATTATTGCTATTTTTATTATATTACTGTTATTATTATTATTGTTAATCTTATTTTTATTATACTTGATGCCACAAACCATTAACAATTCTATGCAGCACGATGTAAATAATCCACCTTAAGCAGGTCCCACACGGTAATACAAACATCAACAATATGCTTTCCACTCAAAAATTCATACACACATAGCCATTATGCTATCTGTGATCCCACACAATAAGAAAATTTGAAAACGCATTTCACAATACAACATAGTGCGCACAACAACCATCAACTTCCCAAATTCCAGCTAATATTCAGTTCATCCTTATCTTCAACTTTGCACCCAAATCTCCATTTCACCCACTCAAATTCACGCTATAAAAAGACCCTCTCTTCACAACAATAACAAGCTTGGAGAGCCTCACAAATCTCTGCAAAAATTCAGCCAAGCTTCAAAAATCATACCAAAAAAAACTTCCAATAAACTCCTTAAAACATTACCTCTTCAAATCAAATAAACCTGCAAAATAAACAAATCTCATAACCCCAAATCTCTCACAACACCAAATCGTTCAACATGATAAACCTTCACCAAATTGAATCCAAAACACCAGAATAATCCCTCCACCATACTCCTCAACTTTCTTCCGAATAAACCACAAACCCAAGAACAATATTAAAAAAAGATGAATGGAGAGTGAAATGAAATCACAACCATTAAAAAACTCAGAAACTCCAATAATTTTTCAACTCAATCCTCACCTTCAAAGCACCTTTATACTCTAAACCATCCTCTTCCATCCATCACCACAAAAGTCGCATAACAGAGAACGAAACCATCGAACAAAAACTCAGAAACACATAAATTGGTGAGAAACCGTGAAAACCACGAGAAACCGTGAGTAAACCGCGAGTTGAGTGAATGAGAGAGATCTATGAGCAAAAACGAAAAATCATGAATGAACAAGAAGAAGAGGGATGTCGATCTGAAACGCGAGAGAGTTGAGGTTGTTCTCCTTTCTTCTTTTTGATTTTTGACACGGGTGTGAATATTTTTTGAGACCTTTTGATTTCTCTTTCACGTCATTTTATTGCCTTTAAAAACCAAATACTTTCAATCAATTTTTGAAGAGCTCTATTCTCAGTTTATGGTTTTTTTAATTTAATATGAATAATAAATGATGAATCATTGTTATAAACAGGCGGTTAAAGCCATGCGTCAGCGGTTTTCGTTGGGTTGTTGACTTTTCTTTTGATTTTATGCGGCTAGTTTTTTTTTATGAGAATGTGGACCGTGTGTCCCATTTTTGGGCCCATAAGTATGATTCAGTTCTTAATACATACTAAGATTAAATGGTTCACCCCCTTTCCTTTTAATTTTTTAAGGATAATTTGACAATGATTTATAATGTTTTATTTTATACTACTTCCTTGTATTTTAGTTCCATTTGTCTAGTTTATTATTCTATTTTTTAAAATTGATTTTGATTGCGGCCAATGATATATTTAAATATCTTGAGTTGTTGATTTCATTAAATCGACGAAACTTGATTAATATGAGGCCACCTTTTTATTTCTTGCTTTTTTTCGATTTATTTTACGTCCAATGATATAACAAATGGTCAAATATGTTCGATTTCATTAAATCGGTCAAGTTTGATCAGTATGAGGCCATTTAGTTTAGTTTATCTTATTTGCCATTTTATATTCGATTTATGGTCGATGAGCATCTAGATCTTGAGATTCGTCACAAGACGACTTGAAATATCGATTAAATGATGAGACCATTTTATTTCCATTTTGGAAATTAATTCTTAGTTTAATTTATTTTATTTATCGTTTTATTTTATTTTTATGGTTGATGAACATCTAAATATCTTGAGATTTATCGCAAGCCGACTTGAAATATCTATTAAATGACGAGACCATTTTATTTTATTTAGTTTATTTTATATTTTCTTTTTAATACATAAATCGAAGCTCGACTCCTCATAGAATGATTCTAACATTGAATTGATTCTAAGGTAATTAAAGAGCTACATTTCGACGCTTTCGATTAAATTTCAATCTCCAACGACTTCATATAGCTTAGGAAACTTCACACACGCTTCCTCTTGGGCCAATACAATGAACCCTTTTATTTGTGCAATCCCGTGAAATTTACTTTGTACCCCTCTCCCATTTCATGTACGCAATTAAATTTTCCGCATTTTATCGTTTCAATTGCTCTCATGTCTGCCCAATGCGCGGTCTTTTATCGTGAGGTTGTATTTTTCGGGGTGCGACAACTGGCGACTCTGCTGGGGACTGGTTCACCCCTATACAACTCAGGCCTAGTCTAGGTTGTTCCACGCTTGTTTGGATGTATGCTTTTATGTATTGATTATTTTTATTACTTTCTTTATCGCTTTCCATATTATATATCTTGTAGCTCATTGGTACTATGATTTGGATCGATATTTTGATTGGAATTGAAACTTGAGGGAAAGGCTCTTTACCCAAGCTTACGAGTACAAACATAAGTTAGAAAGGTTGTGTAGTATGGGCTCCCAAGGAATTTTCTCTCGTGGGTTGTCGATACGAAAACATCGCTTGGAATAGATTCTAATGAGAATACTAACGACCGTCAAGCTTTTGGCATTTGTGCTCAGTTTTTTTCATTAGGGTCATCGACTCTAAGGACCATTAAAACCCTAAACCATTTGGCCGAAACAAAGTTTGATGGTCGCGTAGTATGGGCTCCCAAGAAATTTGCTCTCGTGGGCTATCGATACGAAGATCTCACTAAGAATAGACTTTCTCAATGGAGTTGATTGACTGTCAAAAGCTGACATGTGCATCAAACAGTTAAGCAACGTCCGTAACTCTGAGACCTTTGTTTTAAACCCCGTGTCGTTGGTCGCATAATATGGGCTCCCGAAAAATTTTCTCTCGTGGGTTGTCGATACGAAGATCTCACCCAAAATAGATTCATATGGGGGAGTCAATCAACCATTATGCTGATGGCGTGTGTGATGAACAACCATATGAGTTAACAACTTTAGGGTTACTTCAAACTTTAGTTTCAACCTAGTAAGATCCTTGTGAGGAGATCAAGCCTTATCTTTCATCCTTGCCTCAGACTCATGAATCCCCGTGTTTAAAAATTATGGATTAAACCCGAGACCTTGATCTTGTGATTCCGGATTATGACATTGCATCCATATGTGTCGCTCCCCGGATTCTCATCCCGGTGCAAACGCGAACTGTCGGCGATGTTGAAGGTTGAGGTTGAATAGAGTTTCCAGCTAGGCATTTTTATCCCGAAGGAAAGGTAATGCTGCATAAACCTGGAAAGATATGGATAAGACGGTTGCGAACCAAAGAGACTGAGTAAGGGGGTAGGTTACGACCTGGGAAGGTATTAGCACCCAGATTGTCCGTCGTACTCGACGGGATCCACGCATAACTGATTATGTTTAAAATGGGATAATGTATGTGCTAAACTGTGTATAAAAGGATAGGGAGGAATGGATGTACAGAGTGTCAGTGCAAGAAGAAAGTGAGTGCTCAAAACTGAGGCTGAGGAAAGAGAATTGGGAGGAGGAGAGGGGGGAGACATAGAGACTTTTGTTCGATAACCATTAAGTTATGCCTACGTATCCTCTTGTGCAATGAGGAAGTCAGAACACCGTAGTTAGACTCAAAGAGACTTAGTGTTTTTGGTATGAACTGCTTGCTTGTCTATGCTAAAGTGTGTGACTCATCTGGCTCGAGTGCCAACTGTCTTGCATTAGACGGGAGAAGCGAGTTCTCGTTTTCAGAGTGAATGTGATGAGAAAAGAATCCCGGAGGAGACGATTATTGTTTGTTTTTGTGTTTTCAGTTTTTCTTTGCTTTTGGTGTTTTTGCATTAGGTAATGAGCTTAAGCCTTAATCAAGGGTTGTAAACTCATTATATCACCCCTGATTAGGGATAATGAGTCTACTTAAGTATGAGATGAAAATCTCAACTTAATCACCCTAATGATGTAGGATTAAGATCATTAACTAATGAGTTTTGTTTTGTGTTAAGTAATGAGTGTTTTTTGGATTTTTGTTTTGTGTTAAGTAATGAGTTTAATCTCTAATCAGGGATTAGTGAACTCATTACATCATTCTAAGAGAAGGATAATAGATGGGAACACTTAAGATGAGGAAGACTCCTCAACATAATCCATGGTTAGGGATTAAAATCATTATATAACAAGCCTTTATTAAAGTGGATTTTAATTAAAGGTGGGATTAAGAAATTAATTTTATGTTTGTAAGACTAAACCTGAGGGGGACTTGTCCATTGAACACTAGGGTTAGTTCCATTGAACCAACAGGCAGAGATGTAACCCTAATATAAGGCCCAAGTTACAAGCTTAAGTCTTAATGATTATTAGGTGTTTTGATTAGGAGGCGTAAACAACTTAAAGGTTTAACTCTAAGTATTAAAGTTATACACTCCATCCTAAGATAAGGATACATGCATAACCCTAATTCAGAGTCTTAAAACTTTAACTGTTTAGCCTTGATTATGAGATGAGAAGCAGAGACTCAAGGAGACTCAAAGGTAAAAACTAGGGGAGACTATGTACAACCCTAAAGTTATCATGCTTGGATATTCCTATGGTTTGTGAGGCTTAGAGAAATATCTTCAGATGGTCACCAAGGAAGAAGAAGCAGATGAAAAGAGAAGAGAAAGGAGAATAGGTTACTTACTTCCTGAAGAAGTTAAGTAACCTAAGAGAAATAAAGGGCGCAAGATAGAGCATAAGTGAGTCAAACTCACTTCAAAGACAAATAAAGATTCAAATGGAGAGATAAGAAGAAGTTGGATGTGGAGGAAAATCCACATCCTAAACAACTTACCTGAAGCCTCTGAAATGGTTAGTATGAATGCATAAGATGTTTAAACAAAGGAAAGAAGGTAAATGAAGATGCAATGATCAAGACCAGAAGTGCAAACACAATGCAAATGTGTTATGAAATGGTGCAAAGACATGTACAATGTTTATGCATGATCATACAAGAGATGGGATGCAAAGGAAGGCATGTTAGAAGCTTGAAATCACATGAATACCCATAAGAAGTAATGAATGCAAAACATACTAAATGGATGCAACAATGATCAACCAATGTTCATACATGTCCTAAGGTGTCTAAGATGATATAAAAATGCATGAGATGTCATGAAAAGTTCATATGATGATGGTATGCAAAGATGAATGCAAATGAACATGGCAAATTAGAGTTTTAAGAAAGTATGAGATGCACATGCCCACAACAGAAGGATAACACATGATAAAAATTTGAAAATGCAACCAAATGAACCCTAAACACACATGATATCACTCCCCAATGATGGAGGTCAAAAGCTATACCAAAGTCAAGTTATGGTTTTTCTAAGTTAGGCTAGGGATTTGGGTACTTCTTCATGAAAAATGCCAAGCAAATAGAAAATGCAATGCAAAAATATGAGTTAAATGCCCTAGATACTACATGCAATGTATCAAAGAATGCAAAAAGAACCATGTGCAAACTCATCTTGGTTGATCATAAATGGATTTTTGAAGTTAGGGTTAGAAAAATAGGAAATTTGGAAACCCTAATTCATGGTTAATTATCAAAACATGATCAAACCCTAAAAGAAATTTGTAAGATGAGTTTGTAAATTGTTCTAAGTGTTTATGGATGCTTCATGATTTTTTTGGTGATTTTTAAATACCTAAAAATATTTTTAATTAATTAAAATGAATTAAATAATTAAATAGTATTATTAAATTATTTAAAAATATATTTTTAATGCAAAAATAAAAACTAAAAATGTTTTTGGTTTCTGAAAATTATTTAAAGTGAAAATGCAAAAAATCATGATTTTGAAAATGTTTTGCTATTTTAAATAAATATGTGAATTAAAATGAAAAATAAATAAAAAAATGCAAAGTAATCACAATGGATGGTTCAGATGCAAATTTGAGATGATCAAAGGCTGTGAAGGGAAGTCAGCGTGACTTGGGGTATGAGGATCTAAGGGTCTAGATTCAAACATCCATTACGCGCGCGATCTAAGGGCCAGTATTCACTCTAATTAAACTAATTAGGTTTTTATTTAATTAATTAAGATTAGGGTTTAATGACATATTTGGGCCGTTCGATTCACTAACCTAATAAAAATCCTAGGGCTGATATTCAATCTGGGCACATAAACATGATTAACCTTAACTAATCTCAGGCGACCGGAGATAAGCTCCGGTCGTCTTCTCCGGTGAGCTCCCAACCCCAACTTCACCTACAAGCCACTAAAACGCATCAAACCTGCTCATAATAAAAACCCCAAACATCATAGAACACGAATTCACAAACAAAAACCATTTATATTGCATGAACAAGCTGAATCGAAACCAAAAATATTTAGGTCAAACTTTCAGAACATCATAACATGCTTATTTTCACTCATTTTTAGTTTTAAACACATCAACATGACCAGTATAACATGTAGATTCACATTTTAACAAGAAATTAAGGTTCTGGAAAAATTGTTCTTGAGGGATACCTGAGCTGGAGTTCTTCAAACTGGAGCTTTCAAGGGCTTCCCTTTGTGCAAACCAACTAGTTTGGACCTCCTGAAGCTATTGAGATGCTTAGATGAAGTTTATTTTGGCTAGTTTGTGAGATACATTTCTGATATGACAGAAATCGTGTTTGTGTTTAAGGCTGTTTCAGGTCATGGTGATAAGGAGTTGAATGGTGAAAGAAAATGTGGTGTTTGATGGATGTGCAATGAGTTTCGAAGAAATGAAGTTTTGAGAGGATTTTTGCAATCTGAGCTTGTGTTCTTGATAAAGGCTTGTTGTGATATGTTTTATGATGCTTAGGGTTTGTATAAACAATTGGGATTGATCAGAAGAGTGGTTGTGCACTATGGGAATGGTATGGCTCCATTGGCCAAAAAGTCAAAAGTTTGTGTACTTGAGGTATGGGCCATGGAAGAGCTGATTTGAGGGCTTGAGCTGCCTCAGCTGGCTTCAAGGTGGGCCTTAGGATCAAATGTTGTGAGCTGTATGGCTTAGATCAAGAGCTTGCATAGTTTTTGCAATTTCACAACTTTGAGAATTCTTGAGATGCAAGTAATGAAAACCCTTGGTTCTTGGCATAATTCTGGTCAAGGAAAGTTTCATTATGTTTCTATGATGTGTAGAAGTGTATTAGAGGTCATGAGAAGGCTTGGAAAGCAAAATTGCACATTTCCCTCTTTGGCATGAACTTGAAAATTATGTGATTTTTGCCAACTTTGATTCATCATAACTTGAGTTCTAGGATGAATCAAGAGGATTTCTTGTACTTTTTGAAAATGGGAAGATCCAATCTACAACTTTCATGTTTGAAGAAAAATCATTTGTAGCCTTTTCGATACACATGCTCCTTATAACATATATAGACCAATAGAATCAAGAATGGCCAAACATTTTGAGTGTAAGGACCTCAAACCCAAAACCCTAATTTCTGGTCATTTGTGTAGGAGCCCTGAGCCTGCCTGGGTGGCTCTGCAATCTCTTGTGATCTTTTGAATTTCAAGAACCCTTGGGGGTATAATATGATCTTAGAACACTCAAAGACATTCTTGTCATGCTTCATGGTTATATGGAGGCCTCATACTCGTTTCTAGATTCATCTGATCACAAACCCTAGTTATGCAACTTATGCAGTGAAAAAACTATGCAGTGTGAGATGGTATGCTTATGCAATGAAATATGAAGGACCACAGTCCAAGGTGTGAGAAAAAATAGAGGGAAAATTTGGGGTGTTTACAGCTGCCCCTATTCAAGCATGAGTTAGTTGTGTAGGATGTAAGTGCCTGGCTTAACAGACAAACAAGATAACTTGTGGTTGAATACCAAGACAGTCCAAAATTTGCACTCTTTATTATAAGAAGAAAAGGGATATAAATTGTAATAGACAATATAGACTGAATATCAAATGATAGCGACGGAGGACGACCATCGAGTAGAGGACGACTGTTGGGGATAAAAACGGTGAGAAACACACTGACGGGGACGACCGTCATGTTGGAGAATAAAGAATCCGCGACGGGGACAACCATCGGGTAAAGTGATGAAGGACAATCATCAAGATAAAGAAGAAAAACCACGACGGGGACGACCATCGGGTAAAGGATAAATGAAACAATGATGAGGGACAGTCATCAAAAAGGTGAAGAACGATCACCGAGCAGGGGACGGCTGCTGAAAAGATCGTGACATAGGACGAATGTCGGATAGAAAGATCAACGATGGGGACGACCATCGGATAACATGATGAGGGACAGTCATAAAGAGGTGAAGGACGATCACTTAGCAGGGGACGACTGCTGAAAATATCACGACATAGGACGAATGTCGGATAAAAAGATCAACGATGGGGACGGCCATCGGATAACATGATGAGGGACTTTCATCAAGATGTGAAGGACGATCACCTAGCAGGGGACGGCTACTGAAAAGATCACGACATAGGACGAATTTCGGATAAAAAGATCAACGATGGGGACGACCATCAGATAAAATGATGAGGGACGCTCATCAAAATAAATCATGAGGGATGGTCATCAAGAGGTGAAGGACGATCACCTAGCAGGGGAAGGCTGCTCTGGATTACCGCGACATAGGACGAATGTCGGATAGAAAGTTGTTTTGTTGGCGACCTTTGGGGATAGATAAACACGGACGAGTGTTTAAGCCCTAAAAATAAAATGGTATAAGTGTTTCGACAATGTGTATAGATTAAAGATACAGACGAGTATCCTTAGGACCACGATACAAATGCGTATCGATAGAAACAAACAACGACGCGTGTTTAAGGAGTGATGATACATACAAGTATCAACTGTTTGAACAAGGAACACAGATGAATGTTGATCTGCTAGGCAGATGCGTAAGATACAGACGAGTATCAAAGAATTATGTATAAGTAGGATACGAACGAGTATCAGAAGGATTGTGTATAAGTATGTACACGTTATTGAGAGTGCAAAAGGATATTTTGGCTTTTATCTGTAGGGGATAAGTTTTTGCGTATTGCTGGAGGAGTGATTTTGGTATTTGCAGGTGACCGGCCCGAACCTGGCTTATGATCATGAAAATGTTTGATTTTTGCCGTAATGCTCCATATTAGACGGAATGCTACGCGCTGTTTGGGGAGGAATGATGCGAATGCTATGATTATGCAAATGAGAGAAACTAGGTCCGAGATCTGAAATCTGCTGGGAGGACGGATCACTGGGCGATCTGTGGGGAGAAAGGATCACCGCACGATCTTTCTGAAGAACTATGGGGGAAGAACTCTGTGGGGGTCCAATGCTGGGGATGAGAAGGTCTGGCAACTTGCTGGGGAAAAGTGATTTAGGCATTGCTTTGGAGATCCTGCTTGGGGAGGAGAGAACTTCTGGGAGCAATCTGTTGGAGGATCAGCTTTGTGGGGGGTACTCTGAGGGGATAAAAAGCTCTGTGGGGGAATACTTTCGTCAAGTAGTCCTTCTGATGATGTGACTGCCGGCTTGGCTGGGGATATAGTGCCTGATATGCCCCATGCTGTGAAAGGTTGTCCGCCTTGAGTACCTGCAACCTGTCAAACAAAGGAAACGCACAAGTTCCCTGAGGTATCCTCAACCAGATTCCGTCATAGGAGTTAGGTTCGCTTAAGAGCACATATTTCCTACAAGCATTTATTGAAAATGGCTTATATGTTTTCATGCAAATGTTGTATTACGAACTTTGGACATTTTGCAAACAGAACAAAAAGGTACAAAACAAAGTGTGAAGGAATATTTGACTTTATTGATTTGTGTGCCCTTAATAGGCGAGTACATTTGAAGAAGCTAATCCCTGAAATGAGGAGATTGCTATAAATGAAGAAAATAAAAGTCCTATTTGGCAATGTTGAAGATGACGCTCCAATCTTCCTTTGCTATGACCTGTATGACCTGAACGCTCTTCTTATCTTGCTTTCTGAAGAAAGTTGATTCTGACTAACGCTTTGTCCTTTTTAAGCTTGCCATGTTATGTGAGTGATACAGATGAATTCAGAATGCAATTGTTCGCTTATTCCCTGATTTTGCATGGATCGCCCTTTCGGGTTTTCAATCCACCGGGATACTCTTTTTTGCCTGAGCTGTCCGATGTGGCTTTCCAACTCAGCGGGTGAACATTTTTTTTTCCAATTTTTCCCTTATTTTTGCCCGAGTGTTTTATTATGTTTTTGACTCGCCGGGATGCCCTATTGTTTCCTGGACTTACATTCTGTTTTTGACTCGCCGGGACTCTTGGACGGATCCAGCTTTCTAGGTTGTAGTCGCTCTCAACCTCGTCTTCCAAAGTGTTGACAGCATCCGAGGTCAACATTCCCCCACTTATGAACTTGGGAACTTCAGCAGCCTCCTCTGGAACTTGTCGGGATGGTTTGTAACCCAAACCGAATTTGTCTTCTTTCATCTGAACCTTCAGCAACTTGCCCCAGCCTTGGGCATTCCCTTCTTCCACAACCTTCCGAGCTTGTTTGTAGGAAGAAATTGAGGTGCCCATCCTTTCCTCTTGGGATGCAGCAAACACCTCAGTTGTAGCTTCGTTGACGTTCAAGGCTTCAAAACCCTGACTCATGGTTTCATGGATCTCCCAATCCATCTCTATGTACTTGTATGTAGCTAGGTGACTAACAAAGATGTCTTCTTCTACATAGATGCTGATATTTTGGCCTTCCCACTCATATTTTAACTTCTGGTGAAGGGTAGACGTTACTGCGCCGGCGGCGTGGATCTAGGGTCGACCCAACAAACAGCTGTACGCAGGCTGTATGTCCATCACATAGAAGATATTTTTGAAAACTTGTGGGCCAATTACCATGGGCAGCTCAATCTCTTCGAGAACCGATCTCTTAGAACCATCAAAAGCAATGACAACTAGGTTGCTCGGATGGAGTGCAAGACCATCATACTCCAGCTTGACTAAAGCTTTCTTTGGCAACACATTGAGTGATGATCCGATATCAACAAGGACATGAGAAAGTACAACACCTTTACATTCCAAAGTGATATGCAAAGCTTTGTTGTGGTTACGCCCCTCCGTAGTCCAGTCAACATTGGTGAAACCTAGTCCATGACTAGTATTGACATTTGCGACTACTGTTTCTAACTGATTGACCCTGATTTCTTCCGACACATAAGCTATGTGCAAGACCTTGAGTAGTGCATTCTGGCGAGCCTCGGAACACATGAGCAGAGATAGTATGGAGATCTTGGAGGGTGTTTGGTGGAGCTGATCCACAACTTCGTAATCACTTTTCTTGATAATCCTCATAAACTCGTCCAGATCCTGATCAAAGGACGTCTTCTGAGTTTCTTTTGCAGCTGGTTCTTCTGGCACCACACTTTTGCCTTTTGCTTTGGCAGTAGTTTTTGCTTCAACATTAATTCTTGGAAACTATGAAACAAAGAGACGTCCGCTCCGAGTGAAGCCTCCGCCTTCCCCGACATTGTCAATTTGTGGTGTAGAAGTTTAAGAGTCAAGGGTAACTTTCCTTCTGTGGCGGTAAAGATCTGAGCCGTAGTGCCAAGGCACGACACTGTTGCTGTCATAAGGAATTGATCCATGCACCGTGATGGTTACCAGGCTAATTGCAACGGAAGAAGGAGTTGTGATAGTCTATGGATCATAATAGATGGTGACAGGAGGTCTGATTGAAGATGGTGCAGGTGCAGGAAGTTGTTGATGTTGATGAGGGTGTTGCCGGAAGTTGTTGTTGAGAGAATGCAGAACATGGATTGTTGCTGGATCATAATAGATGGTAACCATGGAGATATCATCATTGGTGTTGGTTGTTGTTGTAATCGATTCTGTTGGAATGACTTCTGCTGGCGTTGTAGGAGATTCAGTTGAGATAATGTTTGCTGGTGCTGTAGGAGAGATTTTTGTTGCCTTTGCGGAAAATGGAACTGTTGATGTGATTTGCAGGATTCCTTCTCTGATAAGGTCTAAGTTATAAGCTTAAGTCTTAATGATTATTAGGTGTTTTGATTAAGAGGTGTAAACAACTTAAAGGTTTAACACTAATTATTAAAGTTATACACTCCATCCTAAGATAAGGATACAGGCATAACCCTAATTCAGAGTCTTAAAACTTTAATTGTTTAGCCTTGATTATGAGATGAGAAGCAGAGACTCAAGGAGACTCAAAGGTAAAAACTAGGGGAGACTATGTACAACCCTAAAGTTATCATGCTTGGATATTCCTATGGTTTGTGAGGCTTAGAGAAATATCTTCAGATGGTCACCAAGGAAGAAGAAGCAGATGAAAAGAGAAGAGAAAGGAGAATAGGTTACTTACTTCCTGAAGAAGTTAAGTAACCTAAGAGAAATAAAGGGCGCAAGATAGAGCATAAGTGAGTCAAACTCACTTCAAAGACAAATAAAGATTCAAATGGAGAGATAAGAATAAGTTGGATGTGGAGGAAAATCCACATCCTAAACAACTTACCTGAAGCCTCTGAAATGGTTAGTATGAATGCATAAGATGTTTAAACAAAGGAAAGAAGGTAAATGAAGATGCAATGATCAAGACCAGAAGTGAAAACACAATGAAAATGTGTTATGAAATGGTGCAAAGACATGTACAATGTTTATGCATGATCATACAAGAGATGGGATGCAAAGGAAGGCATGTTAGAAGCTTGAAATCACATGAATACCCATAAGAAGTAATGAATGCAAAACATACTAAATGGATGCAACAATGATCAACCAATGTTCATACATGTCCTAAGGTGTCTAAGATGATATAAAAATCCATGAGATGTCATGAAAAGTTCATATGATGAAGGTATGCAAAGATGAATGCAAATGAACATGGCAAATTAGAGTTTTAAGAAAGTATGAGATGCACATGTCCACAACAGAAGGATAACACATGATAAAAATTTGAAAATGCAACCAAATGAACCCTAAACACACATGAGATCACTCCCCAATGATGGAGGTCAAAAGCTATACCAAAGTCAAGTTATGGTTTTTCTAAGTTAGGCTAGGGATTTGGGTACTTCTTCATGAAAAAGGCCAAGCAAATAGAAAATGCAATGCAAAAATATGAGTTAAATGCCCTAGATACTACATGCAATGTATCAAAGAATGCAAAAAGAACCATGTGCAAACTCATCTTGGTTGATCATAAATGGATTTTTGAAGTTAGGGTTAGAAAAATAGGAAATTTGGAAACCCTAATTCATGGTTAATTATCAAAACATGATCAAACCCTAAAAGAAATTTGTAAGATGAGTTTGTAAATTGTTCTAAGTGTTTATGGATGCTTCATGATTTTTCTGGTGATTTTTAAATACCTAAAATTATTTTTTATTAATTAAAATGAATGAATGAATTAAATAATACAATTAAATGATTTAAAAATAAATTTTTAATGGAAAAATAAAAAATAAAAATGTTTTTGGTTTCTAAAAATTATTTAAAGTGAAAATGCAAAAAATCATGATTTGTGAAAATGGTTTGCTATTTTAAATAAATATGTGAAATAAAATGCAAAATAAATAAAATAAAAATGCAAAGTAATCACAATGGATGGTTCAGATGCAAAGTTGAGATGATCAAGGGATGTGAAGGGAAGTCAGCATGACTTGGGGTATGAGGATCTAAGGGTCTAGATTCAAACTTCCATTACGCGTGTGATCTAAGGGTCAATATTCACTTTGATTAAATTAATTAGGTTTTTATTTAATTAATTAAGATTAGAGTTTAATGACATATCTGGGCCGTTCGTTTCACTAACTTAATCAAGATCCTAGAGTTGATATTCAATCTGGGCACATAAATAGGATTATCCCTAACTAAACTCAGGCGTCCGAAGATAAGCTCCGGTCGTCTTCTCCGGTGAGCTCCCAACCCCAACTTCACCTACAAGCCATTAAAATGCATCAAACCTGCCCAGAATTAAACCCCAAACATCATAGAACACGAATTCACAAACAAAAACCATTTATATTGCATGAACAAGCTAAATCGAAACCAAACATTTTGTAGGTCAAACTTTCAGAACATCATAACATGCTTATTTTTCACTCATTTTCAGTTTTAAACACATCAACATGACCAACATAATATGTAGATTTACAGTTTAACAAGAAATTAAGGTTCTGGAAAAATTGTTCTTGAGGGATACCTGAGCTGGAGTTCTTCAAACTGGAGCTTTCAAGGCCTTCCCTTTGTGCAAACCAACTCCTTTGGACCTCCTGAAGCTATTGAGATGCTTGGATGAAGTTTATTTTGGCTAGTTTGTGAGATACATTTTTGATATGACAGAAATTGTGTTTGTGTTTAAGTTTGTTTCAGGTCATGGTGATGGTTGGGTTTTGTTCCTTGAGTGATAAGGAGTTGAATGGTGAAAGAAAATGTGATGTTTGATGGTTGTGCAATGAGTTTCGAAGAAATGAAGTTTTGAGAGGATTTTTGCAATCTAAGCTTGTGTTCTTATTCAAGGCTTGTTGTGATATGTTTTATGATGCTTAGGGTTTGTATAAACAATTGGGATTGATCAGAAGAGTGGTTGTGCACTATGGGAATGACATGGCTCCATTGGCCAAAAAGTCAAAAGTTTGTGTACTTGAGGTATGGGCCATGACAGAGCTGATTTGAGGGCTTGAGATGCCTCAGTTGGCTTCAAGGAGGGCCTTAGGATCAAATGTTATGAGCTGTATGGCTTGGATCAAGAGCTTGCATAGTTTTTGCAATTTCACAACTTTGAGAATTCTTGAGATGCAAGTCATGAAAACCCTTGGTTCTTGGCATAATTCTGGTCAAGGAAAGTTGCATTATGTTTTTATGATGTGTAGAAGTGGATTATAGGTCATGAGAAGGTTTGGAAAGCAAAATTGCACATTTCCCTCTTTGGCATGAACTTGAAAATTATGTGATTTTTGCCAACTTTGATCCATCATAACTTGAGTTCTAGGATGAATCAAGAGGAGTTCTTGTACTTTTGGAAAATGGGAAGATCCAATCTACAACTTTCATGTTTGAAGAAAAATCATTTGAAGCCCTTTTGATCAAGAAAGAGGAGGTTGAAATTCTTTCCCAAAATGGAAAGTTTTCATTACAAGTTATGTTCAAAAATAGAAAGTTTTCAAATGGCTCAAAATTCTTCAATCTTTTGAACTTCCAAGCATTCCTAAGATCAAATAAATATCATAGGACCTCAAATTGATGATGATGGCCCTTTGGAACCCTTGTTGGTGGCCTCAGATACTTTGATTATATATTTTCTTGCATAACAAGTTACCATTTGATCAGATGACTTCCACAAGAAATTTTTGCTCCAAAATTTGATACACATGCTCCTTATAACATATATAGACCAATAGAATCAAGAATGGCAAAATTTTTTGAGTGTAAGGGCCTCAAACCCAAAACCCTTATTTCTGGTCATCTGTGTAGGAGCCTTGAGCCTGCCTGGGTGGCTCTGCAATCTCTTGTGATCTTTTGACTTTCAAGAACCCTTAGGGTATAATATGATCTTAGAACACTCAAAGACCTTCTTGTCATGCTTCATGGTCATCTGGATGCCTCATACTCTTTTCAAGATTCATCTGATCACAAACCCTAGTTATGCAACTTATGCAGTGAAAAAACTATGCAGTGTAAGATGGTATGCCTATGCAATGCAATATGAATGACCACAAGCCAAGGTGTGAGAAAAAAGAGAGGGCAAATTTGGGGTGTTTACAATATGCATATCTTTCCATTTTGCATCAACTATGCATCTTACATTCCATTCCAAGCCTAAAACTCATTTCATCTTCCAAAAAAAACATCAAGATGATTCCTCGACACTCCCACGCTGCTCAAGCCAACGTCAGACAAGTAATGGATCAGATTCAGCAAATACCATGTGTAACACCCTAAAATTTTCCCTCATATTTATCACCTTGACTAACTTTTCACAATCATTCATATCATGATTTTCTTAAAGCATGCGTAGGATCAGGAGTCCTTTGGACCAGTGCCTCTTGAATCTTTGAGGTTTTTATTTCACTCAAGTTTGGAGAGGGAAATTGGAGCTTTCATGATCATAGATGTTCGTACCGAAAATCCTTAAGAGATCAGTCCATTATTTGTTTCTCAATATCAAGTTACCGAATGTCTTCTTTGAGGTCAAAGATTAGGGCTTTTCAAGAGGAATCTTATGCATATTCAATGATTCTTCAAAGCATTTATGTTGTGCAAAGTCAAATTGGTCACCGGGTTGAGGTTATGGTTTGATTTGATAAAGAATAGGTCATGTTATAAGATGTGACTCGAGGTTTCATTGTGGTCATGGTTGTAGCGGTAAAATCGTGAGTGTAAGCTATTGATTAACTTCACTCGATATACACAGAGTCGCCACCGCGCTTTTCTTTATTTCCGAAAGGAAAAAGGTAAAAGAACGAATAAAAACCTAGGAGTCTAAAAGCAAAGAGCTAAAAGAAACAAACAAAGATTGGGTAAGGGGGAAGATTTTAAAGTCTAAGTCCATTCTCCAAAAAGCTCGGGATAGTAACCATTAGTCCAAAGTTAAAAGTCACAAGTCTTTTAAGTGTTCAATTCTTTATTAAGTGTTTTGATATCCAAATGGACAAAATAAAAACAAGCACAATATGAATATGAACAAATGATATATGATATTATATGATAAAGCATAATAAAGAGATAAGGGAGCAAGAGATAAAAATAAAAAGATAAGGTGCGAGAGATTAAATTTAAAAAATTATATATTCACAATATTATAATATTTACAATATAAGTGGTATGATGAACTTAATCAAGCACAACCACAACAAGGAATAATAAAATCCAGGCAACCGGATCCAAGTGGATCTTAATTCGAATCGGGACAACTTTAGGTCTATGTTAAGCAATCGCCGAGTAATTTACGAAGTAATTACCCTACAAATGAGGCCGGCCACCACTAATTAAAGTGGAAAATATTCGTGTTAATACATGTTAGAGAAACGATATAATGGATCGTTCTCCGAAAACATGCCACACTAAAAGAAAAAGGAAGGTCTAATCTTAATCGAGATTTTCGTTGATTTTCTCAAAAAGCAACCTATCACGATCTCAAAGTATGGAGAATGATCCAAATGATCATTCATCCATAGATTTGAAATAATGAAGATTAAACTAATCGGAAATCAACAATCCCGAATCGGAGATTGTCATCGACCAAAAGAGAAAAAAGATGAAGAACAATAGATCCAAAAGTAGATCCATAAAAGAATTAGAATATATTTTTAAAATCTTTTCTAAAAAATTTACTTCTAAAATCTTTCTACAAAATCTTTTCTAAACATCTTTTTTAAAATACTTTTCAAAAATATAATTTCTAAAAAAACCTTTTCTAAAAATGTATTCTAAAATACATTTCCTAAATGCTCTTATACCAAAATTAAACTATAATAATAATATCATTTTTAAAGAAAAATAGAAATCAAACTAATGAAATAATAAAAAAATAAAAAAGAGAAAAGGATATGGGGGACGCAGCACATGAATAGGGTCTGTGAAGTGGATCAGCAACATGGATCCAAATTTGATCCAAGTCCAACACAACATAAAAAATTAATATGACCTAATAATAAAAAAAAAGAAAAAAACAAACAAGAATTCCTCTTCTTCTTCTCCTTTTCGAACAACAACACAAACAAGGCAAGAACAAATCAGAATCTTCACCTTCAAAGATCAAAAATGAACAAAGAACTTCCTCCTTCTTCTCTCACGCAATCCTTTCTTCTTCTTCTTCTCAATCGCAGGTCTTCTCTCTCCGATTCAAACCTTTACGAACTTTGCGGATTCTTTCATCTCTCGGCTTCTCTCTCTCTCTCTCTAAAACAATCTCATGTTTTACTGTGTATTTGAAAGGGGAAGAAGATTGAAGAAAAGAAAAATGGAGAGATTTAGGTTTTAATGGTGATTTGGGAATGAAGATGAAGTTATGGATTTGTAATTGGGGATTCGGATTCGGCAGCGATTCTTTGGATTTTTGAAGCTTGATTTTGGAATGAGGTGAGGGTGCTTTAAATAGGAAAAGAGAAATGAAGATTGATGCCGTTTTGAGAAGGATTCGAATGCGTTTTGGTGTGGGTGAGATTCTCGTGTGTATGCAATTTCGTTTTCACTGCGTTTGCGTTTTATTCAACTGTTATGTGCGTTTTGCATTGTTGATTTTGCATTTTGATTTTGGTGAATTCAGGTGCTTGGCTCGTGTTTTCGGTGTGTGAGATGCGTGACGCGGACTGTGAAGAGAAGTGTGGGCTGGCTGGAGAAAAATGCTTGGCTGGACCTGTTTCACGTGCGTGGAATGCTTGCAAAAAGGGCGTGGGCAAGGAGTTGTTGAAGCTAGCTTGTTTAATTTGGACAAGGCTTGGATGCGTGAGGCTTGTAGCTGCGGTACGGATTGATACGGCTGGTAGGATGTTGTTTGTTTCAGCTCACGGCTTTGTTTTTGATTGCTGATGGCTGTGTGTTTTGCGCGTGTGACTTGGAGGCTGGAAATATTGCTTGCGTGAGACTGATGAGAAAGGTTTTGGAAGTTGTCGTACAGAAGGCTGGAGGGAGTACTTTGGCTAGGCGTGATGAAGCAAGGCTTTGTGGGGCCTGTTGTTGGAAATATTTGGTACAACTTGTTGCTTTTCCTTTTTTCACGTGCGGGACTTGATGCATGGCGTTCTTTTTGTTGGCTGATGCTGTGAAATGCCAAGCTGAGGCTTATGGTTTGGCTTTGTGATAGCTGTGGGAAAAGGGCATGATACGGATGGCTGCGGTAAGAGTTGTGTGGGAGTTGGCTTCAAGTTTTTTTTGCCTTGGGGTGTGGGGCCTGGGCAAAGGCTTGGACTACTTGGAAAAGATTGAAGTGACTTGTTGGGAAATATTTTAATGGGCTCAAGAAAAAAATGGAAAAAAAGTACTAAACTTTGGTAAATGTAAAAAATGGAGAAATAAAATAAATTGGATATTAAAATGTTATAATTGGATTTTTTTATATCTATTATTTTGGTAATAAAAAAAATGGAAATAATAAGAACAATTAGAAAAAATAACAATAAAGATATAAAGTGGAAGGATAATGGATTTAAAAAAAGAAAATAATTGGAAATGCTTATGTGGAATGAATTAGTCAGATAAAAAAAAGGATAACGGACATATGGATAATATTTGGATAATGTGGTTTGGTAAACAATAAAAAAAAAGGATAATGAAAGATGGTCGTAAAAAAGGGTATACGGATGGATAAATGGTTTAATCGGAAAAAAAAGGATAATGGATGGAATTTTGACTTTAAGCCCACAACCAGATCTGGATTATTTTCGCACAAGCCTCTGATGAAAGAATGAACACACTACCTGATTTACTGGGTAGGAACTTAATTAAAGAGAAACAGCTTCTATTACCTTTTTACTGGGTAAGAAGAAAATATCGGCTACCAGATTTACTGGGTAGGAACAATTCTCGACTACCTGATTTACTGGGTAGAACAATTCTCGACTACCTGATTTACTGGGTAGAACAATTCTCGACTACCTGATTTACTGGGTAGGAGCTTAAGCAACTAAAAACAAAACTCTATTACCTTTTTACTGGGTAAGAGGCAGAAATCTCGACTACCGAATTTACTGGGCAGGAGTACAAGTAAAAGAACTTGATCAATTTGGTAATATTACCCACTATCGATTACTGATAGCTTAATTCCAAAGTAATATACTCAAGCTGGAGAAAATGTTGCCCACTATCAAACAATGATAGCTTAATTCCAAAGCAATATATCCACAAGAGGGGACCAAACTTCAATCCAAGAACAAATTGGAGAGAAACGGTCAAACAAGACTCATCCCGAGGAGGAAATATCTCAACTGGGGAAAATTCCATCCAGATAATAAACTGGGGAGGAAACTGAATCAACATCATCCACGAGAAACAAACTCAGTGGGGAATTAGAAAGGATTAACACTTTCTGCTTAATGGTCGACACTCTAAACTTGAGAGGAATACGACACACACACTCTGTGGGGAAAATCCACACCAAAGAGCAGATAACAATGATAAACGCAAGAATGCAAGCAAACGATGCTATGCTTATGCGTATGAATATGCTTATGAATATGCTGACAAAACAAACATAAAGATAAGAAACAGGTAACATAAACACCACAACAACCGGATACTCGGCTAATCCCAAGGCAACAATGCAGGGAAACATGCTGGAGATTCAACTTGAAATCTACAGGGGAATATCATAAGCCATCAAAGGAATAAAATCCTACTACAAGGCTTAAATCATGATAAAATAGCATCTGCTAGGAACATCATCCTGATGAGGAAAGGTAATAATCTGCTGAGGATGGAAGTATTCTTGATAAAAATCAAACTTCTCAAGGAATAACTGTCATATCACTTCTGCTCCACCTGGGAATAGAGTGCAAGACCTGCTAAAAATCAAATAGGAACTTGCTGGAAATCAACACATGCAGACCTATTGGGGATCCATATGGGGATATCGGAAATTAACATCATAGCCAAAACACAGTTACGAGGGATTTTAAATCAGTACCCAACATCGGGTAAAAGAAAACCTCTAAACTGACTGCTATATCAATACTTCTATATTCAAAGATGCGAACAATTCAAGCTGAGGAACAAGATCTCAGCTGGGGATTCACGATACTTCTCAATTTAAAGATAACTTGCTGAGGAAGAGATCAACACTCAGCTAGGGATTCTTAAAAACATCCCTTCCCGCAACTCTTCTGGGGAATACATACAATCTCCGTTCATGCTTATCGTTGGGGAACAAAACATCATTAACATCAATCTGTCAAGACTATTCAGGAACTTCGCATGGACACAACCGAATCAAACCCTGCTTTGGGAGAGACGAGTTACACACATCCAGACTTTACCATTCTTGGAATCACTATTGATATCCTTTCTTTGTTCATATATCAAAAGAAAATGTTTTTAAAATCTTCAAAAATTAAATTTATTAAATTTGTTTCAAAAATCATCATCAACAATAAATTGAAATTTTGCAAACAGAAACAATATAAAGAATTGCAAACAATTGGATAAAGGCTCAAATTTATTGATAGAATGGTAGTCAGCAAATGGCATGACTCCATGGATCATTACAAGTTTGAAAAATGGTAAATACATGGAAAATGGCTACATTGAGATACAATGATCACTATTCTCCCTATCAACTTTGAACTCCACTGTGTCCGAAACTTTAGTCAAGGATGAGTGAATAAGAGTCTTTGATGAATAATTCTTCTGAGGAACAAGAATCTGAAATCCTCGGTTGCTACAAGTGATTCAATCTGTCGACGCAGTTACTTGCCATAATCCCTAACTTTTGCCTAGATTGCCCTTTCGGGTTTTCAATCTACCGGGATAATTATTTCTGTTTTTGTCTCTAATTTTTTCCTGGACCGCCCTTTCGGGTTTTCAATCCACCGAGACGCTCATTTTTGCCTAAGCCGCCCTTTCGGGTTTTCAACTTAGCAAGCTGTTCTTTTATTTTTTTAGGCGAAGTATTTCTTGACTGCATCCGCATTCACAGGGCGAGTGATCTCCTCACCATCCATAGTTGCCAGAATTAATGAACCGCCAGAGAAGGCTTTCTTAACAACATATGGGCCATCATAGTTCGGAGTCCACTTGCCCCAAGAATCTTTAAGGAAAGACTGAATCTTTTTGAGCACGAGGTCGCCTTCTCTGAATACACGAGGTTTGACCTTCTTATCAAAAGCTTTCTTCATTCTTTGCTGGTACAACCGACCATGACACAAAGCTGTTATTCTCTTTTCTTCAATCAAATTCAACTGATCAAATCTACTCTGACACCATTCAGCCTCAGTCAACTTGGCTTCCATCAGAACTCTCATTGATGGGATCTCAACTTCGACGGGGAGCACTGCTTCTGTACCATAAACAAGTGAGAAAGGGGTTGCCCCTGTTGAAGTGCGGATAGATGTACGATACACATGCAAAGCAAAAGGGAGCATCTCATGCCAGTCCTTGTACGTCACAACCATCTTCTGAATGATCTTCTTAATATTCTTGTTCGCAGCTTCAACAGCCCCATTCATCTTCGGTCTATAAAGAGAGGAATTATGGTGTTGAATCTTGAAATCTTCACAAAGCTCTTTCATCATCTTATTGTTCAAGTTCGAACCATTATCATTAATGATTCTATTCGGAACACCATATCTGCAGATAATATTGTTCTTGATAAACCGAACCACAACTTGCTTGGTCA
Organism: Lathyrus aphaca; assembly: GCA_963966055.1. Classification (NCBI taxonomy): domain Eukaryota; kingdom Viridiplantae; phylum Streptophyta; class Magnoliopsida; order Fabales; family Fabaceae; genus Lathyrus; species Lathyrus aphaca. Next base: position 174,135,995 of record OZ014523.1, read on the forward strand.
CATTAACATACGATGCCGCTTCCACCCACTTGGTGAAGTAGTCAATTGCCACAAGAATAAAACGATGTCCATTAGAAGCCTTGGGTTCAATCTTGCCAATCATATCAATTCCCCACATGGAGAAAGGCCATGGGGAAGAAATCACATTGAGATAAGCTGGTGGCACGTGAATCTTATCAACATACACCTGACACTTATGGCATTTTTTCACATACTTGCAACAATCAGATTCCATTGTCAGCCAATAGTAACCTGCTCTCAACATCTTTTTAGCCATTGTATGCCCATTGGCATGAGTGCCAAAAGATCCTTCATGAATTTCTTTCATTAACATGTCTGCTTCGTGTCTATCCACGCATCTGAGCAAGACCATGTCAAAATTTCTCTTATAAAGCACATTTCCATTCAGGAAGAAATTGCCTGCCAATCTCCTCAAAGTCCTCTTATCTTTATCGGATGCCCCATGCGGGTATTCTTGACTCTGGAGGAAACATTTAATATCGTGATACCAAGGCTTGTCATCATGGACCTCCTCGACTGCAAACACATTAGCTGGTCTTTCAAGTCGCATCACACTGATTATGGGAACATCATTCCACTGGTGCACATTTATCATAGAAGCTATGGTTGCTAAAGCATCTGCCATTTGATTCTCATCACGAGGAATATAATGGAACTCAACTTTGGTGAAGAAAGTTGATATCTTCCTGGCATAATCTCTATAGGGGATTAAGTGGGGTTGATGGGTGACCCACGTACCCTGAATCTGATTAATTACCAAGGCAGAATCTCCATACACATCAAGATGTTTAATCCTTAGATCAATAGCTTCTTCAAGTCCCATAATGCAGGCTTCATACTCAGCTTCATTGTTGGTACAAGGAAAAGTCAACCTTGCGGCAAAAGGAATATGTGAACCATGGGGAGTAATGATCATTGCCCCAATTCCTCTTCCACGTGCATTCACAGCACCATAAAAAACTAAACCCCATCGAGATCCAGGCTCCGACCCTTCCTCAATCAAAGGTTCATCACAATCTTTTACTTTCAAAAACATCACATCTTCATCTGGAAAGTCAAACTTGATTGGTTGGTAATCATCAATCGGTTGATGTGCCAAATAGTCAGCCAAGATACTACTTTTTATAGCTTTTTGAGTTCAATACTCTATATCATATTCTGATAATAACATTTGCCAGCAAGCAATCCTCCCAGTCAAAGCAGGCTTTTCAAAGATATACTTGATTGGATCCATTTTAGAGATCAACCAAGTCGTATGATTCAGCATATACTGGCGAAGACGCTTTGCAGCCCAAGCTAAGGCACAACAAGTTTTTTCAAGCATAGAATACCGAGACTCACAATCAGTGAGCTTCTTACTCAAGTAGTAAATTGCATGTTCTTTTCTTCCAAATTCATCTTGCTGACCAAGCACACAACCCATGGAGTCTTCCAACACAGTCAAGTACATGATCATCGGTCTACCTTCCACCGGAGGAGACAAAATAAGAGGTTCAAGCAGATATTCTTTAATACTTTCAAACGCCTTTTGGCAATCATCAGTCCAGACACAACCTTTATCTTTCCGAAGCAACTTGAAAATCGGAGCACATGTGGCAGTCATGTGAGATATAAACCTCGAAATATAATTCAATCGGCCCAAGAATCCTCTGACTTGCTTTTCGGTTCTTGGAGCAGGCATTTCCTGAATAGCTTTCACTTTATCAGGATCAACTTCGATGCCTCTTTGGCTGACAATAAAACCTAGCAGTTTTCCAGAACGTACACCAAATGTGCACTTGTTCGGATTTAGACGAAGCTTATACTTCCTTAGCCTTTGAAACAACTTCAGCAAATGTTCAATATGATCCTCTTCAGTCTTCGACTTGGCGATCATATCATCAACATATACTTTGATTTCTTTGTGCATCATATCATGGAAAAGTGTAGTCATAGCTCTTTGGTACGTCGCACCAGCATTCTTCAATCCAAAGGGCATCACTCTGTAACAGAATGTTCCCCATGGTGTAATAAATGTGGTATTTTCCATGTCCTCGGGTGCCATCTTTATTTGATTATAACCGGAAAATCCGTCCATAAAAGAGAACACATCAAACTTAGCCGTATTATCTACCAACATATCAATGTGTGGTAATGTAAAATCATCTTTCGGACCGGCTTTGTTCAAATCTCTGTAATCAACGCACATTCGGACTTTTCCGTCTTTCTTTGGAACTGGAACAATATTGGCCACCCATTCAGGATAAGTTGATGTCACAAGGAAACCTGCATCAATCTGCTTTTGAACCTCCTCTTTGATTTTTACTGCCATGTCTAGATGAGTTCTTCTCAGCTTCTGCTTTACAGGTGGACATTCAGGCTTCAACGGCAATCTATGCTCCACAATATTAGTATCAAAACCTGGCATGTCTTGATAAGACCAAGCAAATACATCAACATATTCTCTGAGAAGCTCTATAATCCTCTTCTTAACATCAGGACCAAGCAATGCTCCAACTTTGACTTCTTTCTTTTCATCTTCAGAACCCAAGTTGACCATCTCTATAGACTCTCCATGAGGCTGAATAATCTTCTCCTCGTGCTCAAGCAACCGAGAAATTTCATCGGGAATCTCTTCATCATCCTCTTCCTCAGCTTCAAACACAGGGAATTCAAAGTTGGGAGAGGGCATAGGATCATTGTTTTCAATGGGTTTATCAATCAATCTGCACAATGATTTTATTTTTATTTTAGAATATGAACAAAAGTGCAAACATTATGCATATAAACAATCATTATTATATTTTGGGTTTTTTATGTTACCATTTTTCAGAATAAAGCAAAAAGCAAAAAAACACATATGGAAATAACAAAATAACATTTTATTGATGATGATAAAATTTGAAACAAAGTCCGACAAACATCACTTTCACCTTGGGCAGAGTGAAAGGATTTTTGAAATAAAATAAAAACAAATTACTTTGAAGAGTGAACAATAAAAGGAACATCAACAGTGATCCAGTTCTGGCAAATCTTTCCATGCGTAACGAAGTCTGGCATTTCTTCGTCTTCATCATCATCAATGATGGCAGCAGCGGAATGGTCGTTGATAAATCCGGCACTTCGGAAGTCTTCTTGAATAGTCTTTGGATCTTTGATAACTGCACCAGGTGCAAAGCCGATACCAAAACCTTCCTTGTTGTAGACAACATCAATAATTCTTCCCCAACCATCAGACTGACCAGCTTCAATCACTCGCAGATCATCCTTGAAAGAGGACATGGGCATGGCATTCTTCTTAACAGCATTATCCACAACAGAAAGAGCTTGAAACGACGTTCCTATCTCTTCTTCGGCATCAATATAAGAGAAAGAAGACAGATTGCTCACAAGCATCGCTCTTTCACTTTCAATGGTCACCAGCTTACCCTCTCTTACAAACTTCAACTTTTGATGAAGAGTGGATGTCACAGCTCCAGCTTCATGGATCCATGGTCTACCGAGGAGACAACTATATGCGGGACGTATATCCATTACTTGAAAAGTAATTTGGAATATAAACAGTCCAATAAGAATAGGAAGATCCACTTCTCCAATCACTGTCTTTTTCGACCCATCAAACGCTTTCACTATAATCCCACTGTGCCTCATGGGAGCACCTTGAATCGCTGATCACACTAAAATTCACCGTATTTCTGACTCCGATTTCGCATGCATTCTTAGCTTTTATTGTTGTTTTTCTTTGTTATTGCTTTGTTTTCTTATGTTTTCAGGTTTTTATAATAATCGGAGCTGGAATCGGGAAAAGGAGCGAAAAAGGAGTGAAAACGGACGAAAACCTAGAAATTCAGCGTTTTGCACTTACGGCACCCACCGTGGCGGGCGCCATGGGGTTAGCCATGACGTGGCCACGTCTCAAGACCATTCCTCAACCTCCAGGACCCACGATCCCCACTTTCTCATCCCCTGTAGGGACCATGGCGGGCGCCATAGGCCTGTGGCGGGCGCCACAAGGCCAAATCCAGTAACCTCCACTTTTTAGTGGAGGGGCATCCCAGTCATTTCATGCTTTCAGTTTTCCTATAAATAGGACCTTAGATTTTCGTTTTTCTTCATCCAGAATTAGATTTCTCTAGGCATATATCAGTTATAAAGCAGTTGCCATTCCACATCGGGGTGCCTCTGCAATCGAGTGATCGAGTCTGTAATCTGTCTGTGGATCGAGTTTTGGAGCACTCTGGAGGAAGTTAATCCTGCCGCCATTTTAATTCAAGTTCGTACTTTACTTTGTTTATTTCCCGCACTCGCACATTTACTTTGTTTATTTCCCGCACTCGCACATTTACTTTGTTTATTTCCCGCACTCGCACATTTACTTTGTTTATTTCCCGCACTCGCACATTTACTTTGTTTATTTCCCGCACTCGCTTTAAATTCATTTACTTTCCGCACTCGCACTAAATTACTTTTATGAAAAACTATAAAAAGAATCTTTACTTTATCATGTCTAACTAATTCCATAAAGGTTAGAATGTAAGGATCGTAATTAAACCAGTAATCAGTATAATTGTTCGTGGAAACACCTAAGGGCTATTTTATCTTTCAATTCAAGTAATTGTTTTTAACTATTTCAAAAACAGCCAAAAGCGCTTTGTATAGTTCATTAGGAGATTTTAGATTAAAAAGAAAAGAGATTTTAAAACGATTTTCGGACGCGTTAGGAAGTTTAAACTCTGGTTCGCAAGAACCTCTTTTTGCTAAGAAGTCCAGGTTAAAATACTTTTCAACTTAGTCAAGATACTATATTTCTTAAAAATAGGTTTACTACTCTAACGCAGTACGCACCTTTTTATCCGTGACAATAGGAGGGGTTGATTAGAGAGTACAACTCGGTTCTGAATACGCGAAAGCGACAGTTCCTGTTAAATTAGTTCTTTTCAAAGGAGAAAACATTGCCCATAAGTAGTTCCATTAACAAATACTGGATTATCATTGATTACGTGAATTACATTCGAGCCTGTCTTTATTTATTATTTAAAATTATAATTTTATTTACCATTGCACCCTTACTAAAACCCTTAAAAATAGTTGCCTTAGATACACACCATAACAACAGGTTTGATAGATTGACACTTGGTCTCTGTGGATTCGATAATCTTTTATATTACTCTGACGTGTTCGTATACTTGCGAAAAACACGCATCAAGTTTTTGGCGCCGTTGCCGGGGACCAATATCGTCAAATTTCATTACCCTGTAGTTATACCGTTTAGACTAAGGTTGTTACCCACCGGTCAATGCGAAAGACTCGCAGTGCCGGAAGTTTAGTAGACCCTCTAGCTGAACCTGAACGTTACACTCGCGCACGTTTATATTTCGATAGGAATAGGATAGCTATGGCCGAAGAACAAAACCGAAGACCTCTTAAGGACTTCGCCCAACCATCAAACGAGGAACCTAGTTCCAGTATAGTAAACCCCGCTATCCCAGCCAATAATTTTGAACTTAAACCATCCCTGCTGCAATTAGTGCAACAGAGACAATTCGCAGGTCTCGCTACTGATAACCCGAACCAACATTTAAAAAACTTTCTTCAGTTAGCAGACACCTTTAAAACCAATGGAGCTTCTCCTGAGGCAATACGCTTAAGATTATTTCCCTTTTCCCTCAGAGATAAAGCTCTATCATGGTTAGATTCCCTTCCACCCAATTCAATAACAACTTGGGATGACCTTAGGAAAGTTTTCCCCCGAGTAAGACCGCTCTTCTTCGAAACCTAATAACTAGATTTACCCAACACCAAGGAGAGTCGTTGTTCGAAGCCTGGGAGAGATATAAAGAATTATTAAGAGCATGCCCACATCATGGCCTAGAGAATTGGCTAATCATCCAAACCTTCTATAATGGACTTCATTATAACACTAAGATGACCATCGACGCTGTCGCTGGTGGCGCACTGATGAATAAACCTTACCCTGAAGCTAGTGCCCTTATCGAGGATATGGCCCAAAACCATCAATCATGGGGAGTAGAACGAGCGACAGTGGAAAAGAAGGAAGCCCAAGGAGGAATACATGAGCTAAGCTCTATAGACATGATGCAGGCTAAAATGGACGCGTTGGCCCTTAGAGTCGAACATATGTGTACAACTCCGAATACTGTAGCCGCAGTTTCGCCGAATTGTGAGATATGTGGAACGCAAGGACACCAATCCGCCGAATGCAATCTGTTGAATGAAACCAATACTGAGCAAGTAAACTATACCCAAGGGAACCCATTTTCAAACACATATAACCCTGGATGGAGGAATCACCCAAACTTCTCCTACAAAAATAGTAACCCTATTCAAAATACCGCACCTCCGAGACAACAAGGTTACCAAGCCCCTAGAACAAATCAACCTATGCAACCTATACCACCAAACCCGAGCTTTGAGGAAATTGTAAAAGATTTTATCGTTGCTCAAAAACAACAAAACAAAGAGTTCATGAACCAAAACGTCCATGTTAACGAACTAATTACCAAGTTAGGAACCAAGGTTGATCAAATCATTACTCATAATAAGATGCTTGAAACCCAGATCTCTCAGGTAGCGTTAAACCAAGCCCCACAGACTACACCTGGAGGACAGTTCCCTGGACAACCTCAACAAAACCCGAAAGGGCAAGCTAATGCCATTACTCTACGAAGTGGAACCGCTTATAAGGAACCTTTAAACCCTAGAGTAAGTGAGCCCGAAACTTCTGAGAGGAATAAGGAGAAGGAACCAGAGAAGTCTGAAACCCCGGAAAGTCAAGAAAAAGGAGAAGAACCTAAAAATAAAACCTATGTACCACCACCGCCATACAAACCACCAATACCATACCCTCAAAGATTAAAGAAAACCCAAATCGATAATCAATATCAAAAATTCGTTAAGGTTATAGAAAAACTTCACGTAGAAATCCCCTTTACAGAAGCCATCACCCAAATACCTTCTTATGCTAAGTTTCTCAAAGACATACTTACGAATAAACGTAGACTTGAAGATCCGAAACCCGTGGAATGTAATTCTATTTCCGAAAATAGGTTAGCAAAGAAAGATAAAGATCCCGGAAATTTTTCCATTCCTTGTATTTTGGGGAATCATGTCATCGAAAAAGCTTTTCTAGACTTAGGAGCTAGTGTGAGCTTAATGCCTTTAGCAGTTTGTGAGAGATTAAACTTAGGAGAATTACAACCTACTAAGATGTCACTTCAATTAGCCGATAGATCCGTTAAATACCCTATAGGCATACTTGAAGACGTCCCTGTTAGGATAGGTAAGCTGTTTATACCTACTGATTTTGTTGTCATGGACATTAAAGAAGATGACGACATACCAATCCTCCTAGGTAGACCATTCTTATCGACTGCTGGAGCCGTAATAGATGTTAAAAAGGGAAAACTAACTTTTGAGGTAGGTGATGAGAAGATAGAATTTATATTGTCAAAATTTCTTATGGCACCTGTGATAGGAGATGCTTGTTATGCCTTAGATATCATCGAAGAATGCATTAGGGAATTAGAACAAGAAGAAGAAACTGAATCTATAAAATTGCCGTCAACCCTTATTTTGGAAGATGACAATTATAAAACACCCTACATTGATGATAACCTTCACGAATGTTTATCTCTTACCCCAGATCCTATGCCTTGCCCTATGAAACCGACCGTAAAACTTAAGGAACTGCCTAAAAACCTGAGATATGAATTTCTTGATGAAGATATGAACCGTCCAGTTATAGTCAGTGCTACCTTAAACCAAGAAGAAACCGATCAATTATTAGAAGTTTTACGTAGGTACCCCTCAGCCTTAGGATATAAGATCTCTGATCTAAAAGGAATAAGCCCATCCGTATGCATGCATCGGATTTTGCTTGAAGAAAATTCAAAACCTTCCAGAGAACACCAACGAAGAATAAATCCTATAATGAGTACTGTAGTTAAGACTGAAGTTCTTAAGTTACTAGAGGCAGGTATAATATATCAGATCTCGGACAGTAAATGGGTGAGTCCTGTGCATGTAGTACCTAAAAAGGGAGGCATCACAGTCGTGCAAAACGAGAAGGGCGAACCTGTAGCAAAAAGAACCGATGGAGGTTGGCGTATGTGCATAAATTATAGAAAATTAAATAAAGCAACTAGGAAGGACCATTTCCCATTACCATTCATAGACCAAATGTTGGAGCGCCTAGCCAGACACTCGTACTTTTGTTACCTAGATGGATATTCAGGATTCTTCCAAATACCTATTCACCCCGAAGATCAAGAAAAAACTACCTTTACATGCCCAGTTGGAACTTTTGCCTATAGAAGAATGCCTTTTGGACTTTGTAATGCTCCTGCAACTTTCCAACGCTGCATGATGTCTATCTTTGCTGATTATTTGGATGGAATCATGGAAGTATTTATGGACGATTTCTCAGTTTGTGGATCAGATTTCAAAAATTGTCTTATCAACCTTGAGAAAATCCTGGGGAGATGTGTGGAGGTAAACCTTGTGCTAAATTGGGAAAAATGTCATTTCATGGTCACCGAAGGGATTGTTTTAGGACATATAGTTTCCGAAAAAGGTATAGAGGTAGATAAAGCAAAAATAGAAGTCATAGAGAATCTAAAACCGCCGAAGACTATCAGGGAGATAAGAAGTTTTCTTGGACATGCCGGATTTTACCGACGTTTTATCAAGGATTTCTCCAAAATAACAAAACCCTTAACTGGTCTTTTAATGAAAGATGCTGAATTCATCTTCGATGAAAAATGTACTGAAGCATTTAATCTTCTGAAGCAAGCTCTGATTTCAGCACCTATAATGAAACCCCCTGTTTGGTCAGAACCGTTTGAGATAATGTGTGACGCCAGTGATTATGCTGTTGGAGCCGTTCTAGGTCAAAGAAAAGATAAGAAGTTACATGTCATTTATTATGCCAGTAGAACCCTAGACGCTGCACAGCTCAACTACGCAACAACCGAAAAAGAGCTCCTAGCTGTAGTTTTTGCAATAGAAAAATTTAGATCTTATCTGGTAGGAGCCAAGATTATAGTTTATACCGACCATGCTGCCATTCGTTACTTACTAAGCAAAAAGGATGCCAAGCCTAGGTTACTTCGATGGATTCTATTACTACAAGAGTTTGATTTGGATATCCGTGATAAGAAAGGCACTGATAATGTGGTAGCTGATCACCTATCTAGGCTAGAATACCTGAAACCTGATCCAGTACCCATAAATGACGATTTTGCCTATGATAGACTGATAGCCCAACTGGAAATCATTGAAGAAGATAACCCAGACCCTCATGAATATTTTCAAAAATCCTTAGCTATGAGTAATGTACCTTGGTATGCAGACTTTGTTAATTATCTAGCCGCTGACATCATACCCCCTGATCTAAACTACCACCGGAAGAAGAAGTTCTATAGTGATGTGAGAAACTTCTATTGGGACGAACCATTTCTTTTCAAGAGAGGTAAAGATGGCATTTTCCGCCGTTGTGTTCCAGAAGAAGAGGTAAATAATATAATTGAGCATTGTCACTCTGCACCCTATGGTGGACATGCAAGCACATCTAAGACCTACGCCAAGATTCTTCAAGCTGGCCTATTCTGGCCTACTATGTGGCGTGATGTCCATGCTTTCATTGTCAAGTGTGATAGATGCCAACGCACAGAAAATATTTCAAGACGTAATGAAATGCCGTTAAGAAATATCCAAGAAGTAGAACTCTTCGACGTATGGGGTATAGACTTTATGGGACCGTTCCCACCATCTTTTGGAAATCAGTACATCTTAGTAGCAGTTGATTACGTGTCTAAATGGATTGAAGCTATCGCCGCACCCACAAACGACACCAGAGTAGTCATCAAATTATTCAAAAATTATATATTTCCCAGGTTTGGAACCCCCCGTTTAGTCATAAGTGATGGAGGATCACACTTCATATCGAGAATATTTGATAAACTTTTAAGCAAGTATGGAGTTAAGCATAGAGTAGCAACACCATACCACCCACAAACCAATGGACAAGTGGAAGTATCTAATAGGGAGATAAAACAAATCCTCGAGAAGACTGTCTCTATATCTAGAAAGGATTGGTCACAGAAACTTCAAGAAGCATTATGGGCCTATAGAACCGCTTTCAAAACTCCTATAGGAACAACCCCTTATCAACTGGTCTATGGAAAATCATGTCACTTACCATTTGAATTGGAGCATAAGGCCTATTGGGCCATCAAAACTTTGAATTTGGATTACTTGACAGCTGGTGAGAAACGTATCCTTGACATTCACAAATTAGAAGAGCTCAGACAATCTGCCTACGAAAATGCCATCATATACAAAGAAAGAACAAAAGCTTGGCATGACAAAAGAATCATAAGAAGAGACTTCAAAATAGGAGATCCTGTTCTCCTGTTCGATTCTAGGTTACGACTATTTCCAGGTAAACTCCGTTCGAGATGGACTGGCCCCTTCGAAGTATCTAAGATCCTGAGATCCGGTGCTATTGAAATCAAGAACCAAACATGTAAACCGTTCATCGTCAATGGACAGAGGTTGAAGCCCTACGAAGGAGGTGACATCCCAACAACATACACCTGCCATACTCTGAGTGATCCACCATATCCTTCCAATGATGTTTAAATATCGGTCGTCGAGCTAATGACGTTAAACAAGCGCTGCATGGGAGGCAACCCATGGTTTTCTTATTTATGTACTTTTTATTTATTTTTACTTTATTTCAATTTGTTTATATTATTATTATGTCAGGACTAACGATTGAATGTTTTATGTGCTTTCAGGACTTGTTTGCTAACCTTGTACAGAATGCAGAACCCTGATGACATGCACGTGGCCTTTAGAGACGACGCACAAAGAGAGCGTTACCATGTTCACATGAGACGCCCTATGGCTCCTACCAGGTACCCTGACCATGACTGCATGGATGCCTTGGGGATAGAGCCAAGCGTCAGATTTTTATGCCATCAACTCCAGTGGGACCAGTTTGACTACAGGAACAACACTTATAGGAACTTGACTCTTGAGTTCCTCAGCTCGTTTCATCATGACCCTTGGGCTGGACCCGATGGACTCGCTATTTTCAGGTTGTTCGGGATTGACTACTCATTCTCTCACAAAGAGTTTGGTGACTTGCTAGGTTTCCAGACTACTCCTGATGCTATTCCAGAGACTCCGATGGGGTATTTTATGAGCAGAGAAGTGGAAAAGTTTTGGACTAAAATATCAGGTGGAGGGAGCCAAGATCCTTCTACCCAGTTTTCTCAGGTAATCCACAACCCTGCATTGAGATACTTCCAGATGATTCTAGCACATTCTTTCCTAGGTTTTCCAGATACAGAGACACTGCTAAGTGAAGAGGAGATTTTCCTACTGTTTTGTGCGACTCAGTCTTGCCCTGTTGCTTGTGGCAACTTTCTGTTAAAGGGCCTTGCTAGTGTTGCCAGATCATCCGTAGGCATCATCCATGTCGGTGGGATTGTTACACAGATAGCTACTGCATTGGGTTTGTCTCGCAAGTTATTGCACCTCAGGACCTTTTGCTGCTACACCACCCTGGATATTGATTTTTGTCTTGATAGAGGACTGATGAGGAGGGCTTCTTTTGAGCCCAACATGTTTAAATTACTGATCGACGGTGAAGCAATACACTACTTTACATTACCAGATCCGCTGATGACCAGTGTCCATGATCCTGCCAATTGGAGTTATGCTCTAGAGGGTTATGGAGAGACTGTCGAAGAGCCGAAATCGCCTCCCGCCGCTGAGTACACTCCTACACCTCTTACTCCCCGAATCATTGTTATGTCTAACAATATGTCTCTGCAGCCACCTGACCTACAAACACAGATTTATGAGCTCCGTAAGGAGACTGCCCTGCTCAAGCATGAAGTGGCAGACTTAGAGTTACAGATGCAGGTTTCTGATCTCACTCATGCCTCAGAGGCCGATGCTCTACATCAGGCGATTGAAGAGCTTCGGAGGGAGATAGCTGAGATTCGTGGATCAAGCCAGGAAAAGAAACCTACCACATGACTCATTCTACACTGACAGCACTACCCTAGTATTTTATTTATCGCATTTCCAGACATATTTTACTTTATTGCAGCTTTTATATTTTCATGCACTTTGAATTTCTTATATATATATATACATATTATGCACTAATGTTAACTTTTTCTTTTTCTTTTTTGATTTTTAATTATTTTATTTTTGTCGTGCAAAGAAAAAAAAAATATAAGACAAAAATATTTTCATTTTTGTCTTCACAAAAAAAATATGCAAGCCTCAAGCCTTGAAAAGAAGAAGAAAACGCTATCCAGACCCCCCGGAAGACAAAGGTGCAAGGAAGGCCCAAAGGAGGATCCAAAAACCACAAGGCCCAGGAACTGGCCTTGTGGCGGGCGCCATAGGCCCTGTGGCGGGCGCCACACCGCACCATCTTCCTCTAACCCTGTTGCAGGTACTGCTCCTGGATTCTTTGTCACCGAGGAGATGTGGCGTGATATGACAGCTAGAGAAGAAAGGCGTGATGGCCTTCTCTCTACTATTTCACAACAGCTGACGGACAACATGAGCTTCATGCAACAATCGCGATTGGTTTCGGATCGTGCTTATAGCAACGTTTGCCGTACCTTGAACGGTATTTCATTAGAGCAGAACCGTCAGAGAGAGTTCAACAGCCGACACTACCAGCTTGTAGAGGCCACTCAGGGTTCCATCTTAGGTAACCTTCGAGAGGTCAGGAGTGCTCAGGCTGCTTTATCAGCACGACTCGACCGGAGGGACCAGCATCGTAGTAGATCCCGTCGTTCCAGACCATCACATCAGGACGGCGAAGGCACCAGTGCCCCTCCTCCGTAGTCTTTTTCAGGTTACCCCCCTTATCTTATTTCGAAACATTGGGGACAATGTTCGATTTAAGTGTGGGAGGGGATTTTATTGCTTTCTGTCATTTCCCTTTTTAGTTAATTATTTCCTTTCAGTTATTTCCCTTTTCAGTAATTTATTTTTCTTAGATAATGCATGAGTCTGACGAGTCACCAGTATAGTGTCTTTTTAGTTCATCTTCATTTTTTCCCATTTCCTTAGCCTTACCAGAAAAATTTTAAAAAGAAAATGATGTTGTTTCACATGTTTTTTGGGCTTTGAGACAGGTTTAGATTAGGATGTGGTGACTTAGGTCAACTTTTTGAAACATCAGAACCATTTTAGCACCATAGACCTCTTGAATATAGGAATCACTCCTAAACCCCACCACCTTGGCCTTTACTATCATTTTAAAAATTGTCCTAAGTAGTTTATCTTAGCGGTCAGCTCCGGCCTAAGCATGCTCTACGTAGGGGGCCGATGAACATAAGTGAATGATCCAGTGCTAAAAAAAAAAAAAAAAAAAAAAGAGAAAAAAAAAAAAGGCAAACTCTGGTATAGGTGACCCTCACAAAGTCATTTAAACCGAAAAAAGAGAAGAAAAAAAATTTTGCCACAAAAAGAAAAAAAATTGCAAGTCACCTATTGTTTGTTGGTTCAGAGGTATCTGGCACTGAACTTGGTAGGGCGGATTACGATCCGATCCCCCGCAGCTGCATTTAGGTGAAATAAAAACAGGTTTACACATGCTTATGTGCCAGAAACCTTATGTTATGGATCAGAATCACTAACCGGTCACTCTACTATGAAGCATGTACGGATAACGGGCTTAATGTGATTGCGCCTGAATGAAAAGGACACAAAAAGATGAGAAGATAGGCCTAGGTATCGTGGGATGATATGGAGTGGTTAATATAGGATTGAAGTTTGTGTTTGTGTTACTATGGTACCCTTGGTTCATTTAGTTAGTATCTGTCACTGCATCCTGACTTGAACTTAGAAGCCCTTTAGCCCAAAGACAAGTGTTGACACCATATTTTCTTAAGCTTTAATGTTTGCTTGAGGACAAGCAAAGGTTTAAGTGTGGGAGAATTTGATCACACTAAAATTCACCGTATTTCTGACTCCGATTTCGCATGCATTCTTAGCTTTTATTGTTGTTTTGCTTTGTTATTGCTTTGTTTTCTTATGTTTTCAGGTTTTTATAATAATCGGAGCTGGAATCGGGAAAAGGAGCGAAAAAGGAGTGAAAACGGACGAAAACCTAGAAATTCAGCGTTTTGCACTTACGGCACCCACCGTGGCGGGCGCCATGGGGTTAGCCATGACGTGGCCACGTCTCAAGACCACTCCTCAACCTCCAGGACCCACGATCCCCACTTTCTCATCCCCTGTAGGGACCATGGCGGGCGCCATAGGCCTGTGGCGGGCGCCACAAGGCCAAATCCAGTAACCTCCACTTTTTAGTGGAGGGGCATCCCAGTCATTTCATGCTTTCAGTTTTCCTATAAATAGGACCTTAGATTTTCGTTTTTCTTCATCCAGAATTAGATTTCTCTAGGCATATATCAGTTATAAAGCAGTTGCCATTCCACATCGGGGTGCCTCTGCAATCGAGTGATCGAGTCTGTAATCTGTCTGTGGATCGAGTTTTGGAGCACTCTGGAGGAAGTTAATCCTGCCGCCATTTTAATTCAAGTTCGTACTTTACTTTGTTTATTTCCCGCACTCGCACATTTACTTTGTTTATTTCCCGCACTCGCACATTTACTTTGTTTATTTCCCACACTCGCACATTTACTTTGTTTATTTCCCGCACTCTCTTTAAATTCATTTACTTTCCGCACTCGCACTAAATTACTTTTATGAAAAACTATAAAAAGAATCTTTACTTTATCATGTCTAACTAATTCCATAAAGGTTAGAATGTAAGGATCGTAATTAAACCAGTAATCAGTATAATTGTTCGTGGAAACACCTAAGGGCTATTTTATCTTTCAATTCAAGTAATTGTTTTTAACTATTTCAAAAACAGCCAAAAGCGCTTTGTATAGTTCATTAGGAGATTTTAGATTAAAAAGAAAAGAGATTTTAAAACGATTTTCGGACGCGTTAGGAAGTTTAAACTCTGGTTCGCAAGAACCTCTTTTTGCTAAGAAGTCCAGGTTAAAATACTTTTCAACTTAGTCAAGATACTATATTTCTTAAAAATAGGTTTACTACTCTAACGCAGTACGCACCTTTTTATCCGTGACAATAGGAGGGGTTGATTAGAGAGTACAACTCGGTTCTGAATACGCGAAAGCGACAGTTCCTGTTAAATTAGTTCTTTTCAAAGGAGAAAACATTGCCCATAAGTAGTTCCATTAACAAATACTGGATTATCATTGATTACGTGAATTACATTCGAGCCTGTCTTTATTTATTATTTAAAATTATAATTTTATTTACCATTGCACCCTTACTAAAACCCTTAAAAATAGTTGCCTTAGATACACACCATAACAACAGGTTTGATAGATTGACACTTGGTCTCTGTGGATTCGATAATCTTTTATATTACTCTGACGTGTTCGTACACTTGCGAAAAACACGCATCAATCGCAAGCTTTGACAATGTCGATTTTGGCATAACATTCAAAGACGATCCGGTATCAACTAGCACCTTGGACATAGCGTCCTCTTGATAATTCACCGAGATATGCAACGCCAATTTATGATTTCTTCCTTCTTCAGGCAGATCGTCATCACAGAAGCTCAAATTGTTGCAAGATGTGATATTCGCTACAATACTATCAAATTGATCAACAGTCACATCATGGTCAACATAAGCTTGATCCAGAATCTTCTGCAATGACTGCCTATGAGCCTCAGAACTCATCAAAAGAGACAAAACTGATATCTTCGAGGGAGTCTGCAATAACTGCTCAGTAATATTATACTCACTCTTCTTTATCAACTTTAGCACTTCATCATCACTATTACCAGATTGGCCCGATTGGACAACATCATCCATAATCTGCTTACTTGCACTTGTATCTTCAACTCTCTTCGGAGGATCTGAAGCATACACTTTACCACTTCGGGTAACTTCCGTTACATCAGCAATGCTAACCACAGACTTTGGAGTAGGAAGAGGAACTTCCCTACCATTCTCTATCATCGTAGCATTATACCGGTATGGAACAGCTTTATCAGACTCATATGGCATTGGACCAGGCACATTAATCACCAATGGAGTAACAGCAGTCTTGCGACTATCGAAAGAAATAACTACCCTCTCAAGAGCAACCCTCTCAGGAAGATTGAACTGAGGCATAATGACATTTACTTCATTCTCATATTCATCTCTTTTTGCTGTTACTTCAATCAGCTTATCGTCCATCATCTTTTGAATATCTATTTTTACAATCACGCAGCCACGAGGATTCACCGAGCAGATACAACATCCAGCATAGTCGTGATCAATATCGTGATATTCACTTAAGAAAGCATGCATCTCCACCAAAGATATTCGGATATGACGGACCTCGTAGATTTTGAACAACCCAGGACAACCATCAACCATATTCACAGACGCATTACCATGCTTCGACAACAGATTCTTCTGCACATTTGGATTAACATCATTAAAATACAAAACATTGTTCCTCATCAATTTTTGTACTTCGAACTTCAACGGATAACAATTCTCAACATCATGCCCCGGGGCACCTTGATGAAAAGCACAACGAGCCTCTGGCTTATACCACCATGGAATAGTCCCTGGAACTGGAGGTGGAGGACGAGTTTGCACAAGATTCTTTGCAATCAAAGACGGAAGCAAGTCCGCATACGTCATCGGAATAGGATCAAAACTGGGCTTAGCCCGAGCTTGTTGATTACCACCTTGTTGCACAGAAGGTTGCTGATAACGAGGTTGGAACTTTGGAACAGCTGGCACAGTTGGAGCCACGTTAATCATCGGGGTTACAGAAGCCACATGCTGCGAATGGTGATTACCACGACTGTGAGGCCTTCTATAACTTTCACGGGATACTGCATTAGTCTCATTTTCTTTCTTTTTCCCGAAGTTGAACCTTCTAGAGCTTGAACCATTACTATTCTCTTGACTCAACCGTCCCTCACGAACACCTTCTTCTAAACGCATCCCCATGCTCACCATTTCAGTAAAATCAGAAGGAGCGCTTGCTATCATCCTTTCATAATAAAAAGAATCCAACTTCTTCAAGAAGATCTTCGTCATTTCTTTTTCTTCCAGCGGAGGAACAATCTGAGCTGCCAGCTCTCTCCATCTCTGCGCATATTCTTTAAAAGTCTCTTTGTCCTTCTGGGACATAGCACGAAGTTGATCTCTATCTGGCGCCATATCAACGTTGTACTTGTACTGCCTCACAAAAGCTTCTCCCAAATCATTGAAGGTCTTGATTTGGCTATTATCCAGACTCATATACCACCTCATGGGTGCACCGGTCAAACTGTCCTGGAAATAGTGAATCAACAGCTTATCATTATCAGTCTGAGCAGACATCTTCCTTGCATACATCGTCAGATGGCTCAATGGACAAGTGTTGCCTTTGTACTTCTCAAACTCAGGTAACTTGAATTTGTAAGGAACTTTAACATTTGGGACCAGACAAAGGTCATAAGCATCTTTTCCGAACAAATCCTTATGCTTCAAAGCTCTCATTTCCCTCTGGATCTCGACAAAGCATCCTTGGAAGTCATCAAGTCTCTCAGCAACTCCAGCGCCTTCACTGGGTTCAGCATGGTAAATCATTTCATCATGGTGCGGAATATTGTTCACAACAGGCGGTACAGTAGTCACAATTGGAGGAAGAGTAGTCCATACTGGTGGTGGGAGAGTATTAAATGCAGCAGTCTCCGGACGATGAGGAGGACGGTAACCAGCAGGAAAAAAGTCAACCGGCATGCCCCAAGGTGTGCTAGCAGGTATACGATAGCGAGGAGAAATAACAGTCTCAACAGGAACGGATGCGGTAACAACCTCTGAGATGACAGTATTCTGAACAGGAGAAGGAGGTGGCTGATTCTGAGCAGCCACCAAATTTTCCATCATAGCAGTCACTCTTTCCAAGCTTTCCCTCAGATAGGTAACCTCTTCACGCAACTCGCGATTCTCTTGTTGCAAAGTTTCCATCACTCTCCTTCGATTAGCTCGAGTATCGAAACGGTGAGTCAGCTTGACAGGAACACTGAATGAAGACCAGAAAACAACATAAGATCCCTGGAGAACACTCAAAAAGCAAGACAAAATGCAAGTATGATGCATGCTATGCATATGCAAATGCAAATATTCCAAAGGACTATAAGTTAACTTGCAATATTCATAAAAAAACATTTTTGAAATTCTTAAAAACTCATTCTCATTAATATCAAAGTGAGGATTACAAATGAAGTACAAACATCAATAATCCTAATACATAAGAGCAAGAGTAAACTAAGCCTATGGAATCATATCCGAAGCAGTCCCGAATCCTGGCTGATACTTCATACGAATCCTCTTGATCTCATTCTTGTACCGCTCTTCCATATCTTCCTTATCCTTTACCAATTTGTCGACAATGGCCTTCCAAGCACCGGAAGTAGGAGGAATAGTAGCTGGAGTACTAGAGGAAAATAAATCTTCTCTCGGCCTCTTCGTGACGCGTCGCTCAAGTTGCTCAATAAGATCATCCTTCTCCTTAAGCTGCTTCTGCATAGTAGTCCTCTCAAGTAACCATTCTTCCTTTTCTTTCTTCATCTTCTCTAACTCTTCTTGAAGAGCCACCTTCTCATCAACGGGAGGGAGAAAAGCAGACAAAGGCAATATGGGAAACATAGGCTCCTCAGGTGGATAAGGCATCTTGAGCTTAGAAGCTCTAGATCGAACCCACTGAATATAACAATCGGAAGGAGGAAGGTGTTGTCTACCCAATTGACCTTTCTCTTTCTTATGAACAGCATGCCAAGAGTGAGCAATCCTTTTCTTCATCTCTATATGATCAGCACAATTAAGAAAGAAGAAACGGGATAAGGCAAGATTGTTTGGAACATCCTTCAAACAATAACCGAACTGTCGTCTAGCCAAAATGGGGTTGTAGCTAATTCCCCCACGTGTACCAAGAAGAGGTACATTAGTAAATTCTCCACAACTATCAATAAGAACTCCAGTGTCATAATGAGAACTATACCATGTCATGTCCTTATGAGAAAGCGACATCAACCTCTGAGACCATCTTCGATTCTCTCTATTGTCCTTGAAAACATCCGACTTTGGTAGGTGCGAAATAAACCACCTATAAAAAAGAGGCGCACAACATACAATCTCTCCGTCACCTTTGGAGGTCCTATAGTGAAAAGCATGATACATATCTCCAAGCAAAGTAGGAATCGAGTTCTTCTTCAAGAAGATCTGAATAGCATTCTCATCCACAATACCATCCAAGTTTGGAAACAAGACAATCCCGTAAATAAGCAAAGCAAGAATAGCCTCAAATGCATCCTTATGACCCAAAGTAAGTGAAGTAGAAGCTTTTCCCATCAAGAACTTAGCATTAATACCACAAACATTCCCCTTTGGAAGAAACTTCCCATTAAGATCAGATTCCTTAAGAAACAGTGCTTTGGCGATGACCTTGATAGTAAGCTCCTTCTCTAAACCAGTGAAAAGAAACTCCTTGTCCAGAATAGGCAAACCTAACCAATGAGAATACTCCTCCAAAGTTGGCACAAGCTGATAATCCGGAAAAGTGAAACAATGGTGCAACGGGTTATAAAACTGAGCCAAAGTAGGGAGAATCCCCTCAGGTACATCAGTATCCAACATATACAAAAGCTTCCCATGACATCTTCAGAACTCTTGGGTATCAACAACCAAAGCTCCTAGCTTTCTCAATTCTTCAACATTAGGATTCTTGAAAGTGTACTTCTTTGTGTTCCTCCTTTCAAAATTCATAGCCATGGACATCTGAAATTTTGCAAAAGTTCCTTATAAGTCCTTTGAAATCTTACGAACAATGCTTATGAATGTATGATGGCATGTATGCAACAAACACAAACAAGATCACATAAGGCACACGAGCTTAGGTTCCGAGTCACGAGCATGAAGTCAGGGTAACAGAACACCAACCCACACAGGTAAGTACTAAGGTTTTGTCTTCATTGTACCTGCAGAAAACCAAAAGGGTGCTAACAGAGGTACCCGGAGTTAACAGCCATCTTTAGAATATCATCGGTACGTTGGATTACTCCCCAACCGATAACATTCTTAAAATAGACCTCGTCCGAGTGTAGTATCGCATGACAACCGCCTTAGGTTTACACCCAGACAGCTTCCGCACTACGTTCCTAACTTGGCTTAGATGGGTTAAGGGTTCTAAGGTCCTCAGTATGATCAGCTCAAGGTCGGAAAATAATGCCACGTACGATTACTCGTAATGACATTGATAGTCCAAGAGAGCCTAATCGAGTGGAGATTATCAAATTGATATTGCTTTGGACTACTCCATCGCATATCGCTTCGAATATCGCCGTCCTATCATAAGTTTCAACTCAGATCCGGGTTAGAATCTATCTCACACAGAGGATCACCAAAACCGAAACAGAACAACCAAATAACAAACAAGTCAAACCAAAGCAATAAATAAATCAAAGTAGGCTGATCCGCTTAGATATTACTCCCCAGCAGAGTCGCCACTTTTCTGTAGCGGTAAAATCGTGAGTGTAAGCTATTGATTAACTTCACTCGATATACACAGAGTCGCCACCGCACTTTTCTTTATTTCCGAAAGGAAAAAGGTAAAAGAATGAATAAAAACCTAGGAGTCTAAAAGAAAAGAGCTAAAAGAAACAAACAGAGATTGGGTAAGGGGGAAGATTTTAAAGTCTAAGTCCATTCTCCAAAAAGCTCGGGATAGTAACCATTAGTCCAAAGTTAAAAGTCACAAGTCTTTTAAGTGTTCAATTCTTTATTAAGTGTTTTTATATCCAAATGTACAAAATAAAAACAAGCACAATATGAATATAAACAAATGATATATGATATAATATGATAAAGCATAATAAAGAGATAAGGGAGCAAGAGATAAAAATAAAAAGATAAGGTGCGAGAGATTAAATTTAAACAATTATATATTCACAATATTATAATATTTACAATATAAGTGGTATGATGAACTTAATCAAGCACAACCACAACAAGGAATAATAAAATCGAGGCAACCGGATCCAAGTGGATCTTAATTCGAATCGGGACAACTTTAGGTCTATGTTAAGCAATCGCCGAGTAATTTGCGAAGTAATTACCCTACAAATGAGGCCGGCCACCACTAATTAAAGTGGAAAATATTCGTGTTAATACATGTTAGAGAAACGATATAATGGATCGTTCTCCGAAAACATGCCACACTAAAAGAAAAAGGAAGGTCTAATCTTAATCGAGAATTTCGTTGATTTTCTCAAAAAGCAACCTATCACGATCTCAAAGTATGGAGAATGATCCAAATGATCATTCATCCATAGATTTGAAATAATGAAGATTAAACTAATCGGAAATCAACAATCCCGAATCGGAGATTGTCATCGACCAAAAGAGAAAAAAGATGAAGAACAATAGATCCAAAAGTAGATCCATAAAAGAATTAGAATATATTTTTAAAATCTTTTCTAAAAAATTTACTTCTAAAATCTTTCTACAAAATCTTTTCTAAACATCTTTTTTAAAATACTTTTCAAAAATATAATTTCTAAAAAAACCTTTTCTAAAAATGTATTCTAAAATACATTTCCTAAATGCTCTTATACCAAAATTAAACAATAATAATAATATCATTTTTAAAGAAAAATAGAAAGCAAACTAATGAAATAATAAAAAAATAAAAAAGAGAAAAGGATATGGGGGACGCAGCACATGAATAGGGTCTGTGAAGTGGATCAGCAACATGGATCCAAATTTGATCCAAGTCCAACACAACATAAAAAATTAATATGACCTAATAATAAAAAAAAGAAAAAAACAAACAAGAATTCCTCTTCTTCTTCTCCTTTTCGAACAACAACACAAACAAGGCAAGAACAAATCAGAATCTTCAACTTCAAAGATCAAAAATGAACAAAGAACTTCCTCCTTCTTCTCTCACGCAATCCTTTCTTCTTCTTCTTCTCAATCGCAGGTCTTCTCTCTCCGATTCAAACCTTTACGAACTTTGCGGATTCTTTCATCTCTCGGCTTCTCTCTCTCTCTCTCTAAAACAATCTCATGTTTTACTGTGTATTTGAAAGGGGAAGAAGATTGAAGAAAAGAAAAATGGAGAGATTTAGATTTTAATGGTGATTTGGGAATGAAGATGAAGTTAGGGATTTGGAATTGGGGATTCGGATTCGGCAGCGATTCTTTGGCTTTTTGAAGCTTGATTTTGGAATGAGGTGAGGGTGCTTTAAATAGGAAAAGAGAAATGAAGATTGATGCCGTTTTGAGAAGGATTCGAATGCATTTTGGTGTGGGTGAGATTCTCGTGTGTATGCAATTTCGTTTTCACTGCGTTTGCATTTTATTCAACTTTTATGTGCGTTTTGCATTGTTGATTTTACATTTTGATTTTGGTGAATTCAGGTGCTTGGCTCGTGTTTTCGGTGTGTGAGATGCGTGACGCGGACTGTGAAGAGAAGTGTGGGCTGGCTGGGTGTTTGGCTGGAGAAAAATACTTGGCTGGACCTGTTTCACGTGCGCGGAATGCTAGCAAAAAGGGCGTGGGCAAGGAGTTGTTGAAGCTGGCTTGTTTAATTTGGACAAGGCTTGGATGCGTGAGGCTTGTAGCTGCGGTACGGATTGATACGGCTGGTAGGATGTTGTTTGTTTCGGCTCACGGCTTTGTTTTTGATTGCTGATGGCTGTGTGTTTTGCGCGTGTGACTTGGAGGCTGGAAATATTGCTTGCGTGAGACTGATGAGAAAGGTTTTGGAAGTTGTCGTATAGAAGGCTGGAGGGAGTACTTTGGCTAGGCGTGATGAGGCAAGGCTTTGTGGGGGCCTGTTGTTGGAAATATTTGGTACAGCTTGTTGCTTTTCCTTTTTTCACGTGCGGGACTTGATGCGTGGTGTTCTTTTTGTTGGCTGATGCTGTGAAATGCCAAGCTGAGGCTTATGGTTTGGCTTAGTGATAGCTGTGGGAAAAGGGCATGATACGGATGGCTGCGGTAAGAGTTATGTGGGAGTTGGCTTCAAGTTTTTTTTGCCTTGGGGTGTGGGGCCTGGGCAAAGGCTTGGACTACTTGGAAAAGATTGAAGTGACTTGTTGGGAAATGTTTTAATGGGCTCAAGAAAAAAATGGAAAAAAAAGTACTAAACTTTGGTAAATGTAAAAAATGGAGAAATAAAATAAATTGGATATTAAAATGTTATAATTGGATTTTTTTTTATATCTATTATTTTGGTAATAAAAAAAATGGAAATAATAAGAACAATTAGAAAAAAAAAACAATAAAGATATAAAGTGGAAGGATAATGGATTTAAAAAAAGAAAATAATTGGAAATGCTTATGTGGAATGAATTAGTCAGATAAAAAAAAGGATAACGGACATATGGATAATATTTGGATAATGTGGTTTGGTAAACAATCGAAAAAAAATGGATAATGAAAGATGGTCGTAAAAAAGGGTATACGGATGGATAAATGGTTTAATCAGAAAAAAAAGGATAATGGATGGAATTTTGACTTTAAGCCCACAACCAGATCTGGATTATTTTCGCACAAGCCTCTGATGAAAGAATGAACACAGCCAACCAAAGAACCACTGAACAGCTGAATAAATTGCAACTCAAGCCATAACTGTCATCTGAAAATTGTCTGATTCATGCCCTGATAATTCGAAACCAAACTGAGGAAAATAAATCCTCAGATGAATCACTAATGAACTAATGAACCGATGAACTGATAAACACTTGAAGATTCAAACCAAACTTCGCACAAAACACTTCCTGATAACTGATGACTTTCACACTCAACACCATCTGAACTTTGAAAACGCATCGTCTGAGGAATAAACTACTGGCACACGCAACTGGCAGTCAACCAATCTTTTGATAGTTTGACCAATAATAGGTCAAACATCCATCTGAAATCAAATTGTGACTGAACAAATGCATCTGAATCAAATTCACTATCCTGTCTTTGAAAAACCTGCAACACAGAGAAGAAGAAGAACACTGCAACATATTTTTGGTATTTTGGTTAGTAATCAGTAAATATAAACAAATATACAGCAGTAAAAATAATGGTGATCCCCTGCGAAGCATAGACCCTAAATCTAAGAAGAAACTCGAAAGCCAGTGCGATCTTGTTTGGCGAATATGCAGATGATATGCGAAGAAATCTTAGGGCAAAAATTAGGGTGTTACAATAGTTACTTTTTTTGTTACTATTCGATACTTGACACACAAATTTGAGTTGAATTGAAAAGCTAAATCAAAGTCAAGGCGCAAAGGCCAATCAGATCGTGGGGTTAGTTTTATCTTAAGATTTATCAAGGTGTCACAATTTGAAGTGAGAAAATTTCCATTTATTAAAGTGACTTTATTGCCATGGGGTGCATAGAAGTTCAAGGCGCACCAAAAGCTAAAGCTTGGTCAAATTCGGTTTTTGGAATATTTCAAAGACGATTGGGTTCGCCTATTAAAAGTTTTTGTTTGGGTTATGTTGCTTAAGATAAGGTTAGATGGTCTAAGTTGATTTCAAAATGTATTCCAAGTTCAGGATGAATTTCAAGTGTCCAAGTTGTGATTTTTCATGGGTAATTGTCTCTCAAAAAAAAAAAAATCACTTTGCAAGTGCCACAAGTTGGCTCAAAAATACATCAGGTCATGAAACGTGAAGTGGATATGATTTTCACAAATAGCAAAAATTCTCCAGGTTACCAAGAATAACAAGGTTTTATTGATGGAAACATGTACCCGCCTTCCTAACATAAAATTTTTCTATTGATACTATTACTATGTATAATGATGAATGAAATATTATGCTACGACATTATACGGGCATTATGCAAGCTATCAAAAGTTACAAAGGCATGAAAGTGTTAGAGGACCACATACATTGTATACAACGACTATTCCTACTATCAAGTAGAAGTACAGTCAACGTGAGTTCAAGTTTGTGGGACAGAAGCATTGTCTTCCATCAATCTCGCTGGACCGCGTGCTTCAAAATTCTGCCACCACTCTCAATAATGTTCTTCATACTTCCATGGATTTTCACGATCCCAATCTGCATTTTCATCATCAAAAAGTATGCAACAAAAAAGAATCATCAAAGATGCATCATCATCAATTCATTCAACAAAAATTCAACCGAAAAATGCAAACAATGGAAAATCTACAAAATAATAAATTTACAACAAAAATTAACAGAACTCTTAATTCATAAGTTTGGCCATAAACCCTCCAGCCGAAAAATAGAAATAAAATAGAGGATTATAATAGAAATTCTGCATTGGATGATTCGAGAGGAAAATTCACTCACACAATTTCAAACAAAAACTCAGGAAAATTCAATATAGAATAAAAGAGTTACGCAGTCAGTTGCAAAGCCAAAACCACCCTAACCGAATCATAACCAACTGATAACATATTTTTACCTTGAAATACCCTTTGAATCCTCAGAGATCTCTTATATATAAAAACCGATCAGCCAACTGTGTGGGGGGAAGTTCATCCATGTTGTTCATTCTTCAATCTACTTCCTCTCATTCTCCAATTTTCTTCATCATCATCAATAATGCACTTGCGAAAATCAAGGAAAATGATTTGGGCGCACATTATCCCTAAGCTTCCAAGAGCCTTCAACCACCTTCTTCTTCATCAACGATTGAATTCATCATCTTCAATCTTCCAATAACGGAACTCTGCATCTGAGAGCAAGCCATAACGGGAACCGGGTCTTCACCGTTCTTCATCTTCACTCTTCTCCTTCATCCCTCTCCATTCTCCTCTTCAATATTCACTATTCTTCTTCATCTTCCACCTTCACGAATCTTCGTCACATCTTCATCCACATCAAGACTCCCGCAATGTTTCTTCATCATCCATCCTCATCAAGAACATTCAACCTGTAACAAAATCAGTGAAAAGAATCAATTACAAAGTGATAGTAGAAAAAAAAATAAGAAAGGAGATGGCAAGAAAATTTGGTTGCAACTGATATAACATAATCAGTTACAACTGATACAAGAGGATCGATGTAGAATTTATGTGAGGGGATAGTCTTGTGGACTCCTATTTCGATTCTCTTCAATCAAAATCCCCACTCCATCTTCATCATCAACAACCTACAAACCTCATCAATTCGATACACCTTCAGTCATCAATCTTTTTCGTTCTCTGTATTCGAAGTCCCCAACTTCAACGAATTGAATCGTTAATCTCCACCACCATCAATCCACAACAAGAATCATACGCCAAGAATAACCTAATTTCAGAACGCAAGAAGCTCAGAATCGCAGTGAATAAGAAAAGAGAAGGAGAAGTCGAAATACGATTGAAGAATATTACCTGAGGGGGAGAACGCGTGTCCATGCGAGTAGCTTCGATGGCTTGGGTTTTACAGCGATATCATGTGAAGCACTAGCATTCAGAGTTGTCTTCCTCCTTCACAGGTTGGTGACCAAAACTCGACTAAATCCGTCTCCTTTTGGTGCTTACACGAATTGATGATAGAGAGAAGTTAGGTTTTCGGTCAAGACTATGAAAGTGGATTTTGGATAGCAGAGAGGTTGACGATGAAGGTGGCGACGGATGAGGGTTAGGGTTTGTGGTCCTCTTTTACTCATATAGGATTCTTTGGTATTTGTTTTCTTAAGTTTATTTATGTTGATTAATGTTATAAGATTAATGAAAATTAAAAAGAATTAAAAGCATGGAACAACCATTAAAGAGATATTAATCCGTAGTTATGATTTCCAAGAGTGAGATTAGGATGAGTTTATTTTGAATTCTGGCTAGACTGGCGGTGAAACTTGTCACCGTCAGGTAGGCTCTTCCCGCGGTTGATATGGTGCATGCCGTTCACCATAATTTCCATGAACCTTTCAGTTCTAACCATTAGATTAGAATACCTTAGGATATACTGTGATCATGCGCCCTAGAGTAAGTCAACAAATGTTGACTGATCTTCACCGTGTTCCCTCAAAATATTGCGATGATGGGCTTCTAAAATTCACTATTTGCACCCCCATTTTCGGCCCCATTTGTTTTTTTAACTAGAAAATTGCTGCTTTATCACCCCCCTCTATTTTCTTTCTTTTTATATTTTCTGTTTTAATACTTGTTCAATTTAAATCAACAAAAAATACTAAAACCCTTTAGAAAATTCCATAAAAATTATAGTAGACTTTTAACTCATTTTAGAAATTTTCTACATTTTTACTTTTTGAATTATGGTATTTTTCAATTTAATCTCGATTTTCCATTTAATTAGTTTTATTTTGATTTCTTTCATGAACACTTTATTTTGTACATTTTATTTCTCCCACTTCCTTTAAGATTTTTGGCCCATTATTTTTGCTATGATTAGAGGACTAATAATAGAACCTAGAATAATTTTTGTTATATTTTTTAGGCCATTTTATCCATTGTTTTGATAGTGTTGTTTGTGTAAAATTGTGATTGAATATTAGATAGATTTAAGTGACCATTTGATATAGTTAGGTTATGAATTTTTAGAAGATTTTTTAAAACAATATTATAGTCAGGGTAGGGACCCTAGGGATTAATTTCATATATTTTACAGGAGGTTTACTATTTTTTTAGTGTATTGATTTCAGTCAACTTTTCCATTGTAAATCCATCTAGTTTAGCTTAGGATTTTATGGTACATTAGGACATAGATTAATTAGGCTTGATCTTAGGATATTAGAAAGCCTTAGTTTGGTTTAGCCACTGATTTTAGAATGTTGATATCATGCGAAATCCTTTAGTTTTAGGACTTAGGCTTAGAAACCGTTCCAGTGCGTTTTCATGAAGCAATTAGCCATTATTTCGGTTTTATGCCTTATATGCTTTGGAAATTCTTGCAACTTTTTGTTATATTAATTCATTTTCGATGTATTTTTGCATACTCATCTTCATTTCATTTACTAACCTCTTCTTTTTGTGCAAGGTATTTTTCGAGGATTCGCTTATGGACTTGAATTATTTTTATTATGCCTCGATTATATTTTTGTTGGTTTGTGTTGCACCCTAAAATTTGCCCTCCCCTAGTCAAGGAATTGTGTACCAAGGTGTCCCAATAGTTTCACAAGGTATCCCAAGAGGTTCACAAGGTTCACAATTAGTAAGAAAGATTGACAATTCCCTCAGACAAAGCATCCTCCTAAGCAATGCACCCTAAACTAGGGTTTTGTGTTTCATCAGGCTAAATGGACTTCCAAGGCTTCAAGTGAGCTTCATAACATCCTATATGTCTTCAAGGATCCCTATGTCAAGTTTCAAGGCTTTCCCAAAAAATTTGCTCAGTCAGATGATCAGATATGCAAAAATCAGTCAAAGCATTTAAAAGTCAAACAGAGGTCAACTGTGGTCAAACCAAAGTCAAACTTCATGATTTTTTTGCCAAAATCAAATATACGAAGTAAAATTTATCATTTGATTAAGGTTTGATCATGATTCATCAAGGAAGTTTCAGATCATCAAGAATCAGGAGTTTCTAAATTAGGGTTTTCACAGGAAAAGTCAACTGAACTTTGACCAGCCATAACTTTCACATGCTTCATCAAAAAGTTTCTATCCAAAGCTCATTTTGAAGGAAATTGAATTCTCTACAACTTTTTGTCTCCCAAGCCAAGCCCAAAAATTCTTCATTTGGAAGGTATGAGCTAAGACATTATAGGTCATTTTAAAAGTCAACATCTTCGAAAGGGCATAATTTGAAAATGGTAAAGGATATGGATATGATACCAAATAGGTTGGTTAGAGGACTCTCTAAGCTTTCCAAAATTTCCAATAACACCTTCATAGCCTTAAAATTGAGGGATTCGTGCCTTTTCAAAGTTGGGAAATTTTTGGGAGGTATATTGAGCAAATGGGGTCTTAGAACCAATTCTTTCCACACGGGCTTGCAATTTTATGATCCAATCTTTACCATGACATCATGCACGACTCAAATTTCATTTATTCAGATTTTTATAGTTTATTTTTTATTTATTTTGATTTTATTCATTAAAAATCAATTTAAATCAAAATAAAATATGAAAACTCAATATTTAAATTTGATTCTTGTTCTAGAAGATCATAAACTCCATTTAACTTGATTGGATACACTCCAAATTCTTGCAAGGCTTTAAGAGCATGAAAATATTTGATTTTTCTCACTTTTAAGATCATATCTTTCTTCACCATCAAGTTATCCAAAAAGCCCAACCATTCATCAATTTCTTGACCTAATTCTCTTCACTATAAGACCATAAGCATAACACAATACTAGGGGACGAAAATCAGAGGCAAGGTAAGTGAGTTGAGGTTTCAAAAAAGTGAAGAAAAGTGGAATTAGGTTTCATTGATTCAAGTCCTTAACAAGAGAATTAAAGGATACTTTCTGGACAATTAGATTGAAGGTTCATGACCTGAATCGTGAAATGCCATTGTTAGGGTTAGAGCTCTCAAATTGGGAATTCACGATTTACTTAATATAAATGAATTCTAAAAACATGGTTATGACGTATGAACACTGGGTAATTGATCTGGGTTGTGAATTTTTATTATTATTATGGTTTGTATGGTGTTTCAAAAACCTAGGTTCTTCTGGTTTGCACTGCCCGCAGAAAATTTCGCAGGAAAAATCATATGAATTTTCGCAGGAAATTCAAATGAGGAAGATGAAGGCTTGGCGCGCTCTGAAGGATTCAATTGATTGCTTTATATTTTATTAATTTGATCCAAATCATTATTACAATGCATGCGTTGGCCTGGTGGTTAAGGAAGCGTTTTGTTGTGATGAGGACGTGGGTTCGATTCTTGGTGGAACCAGTTTTTTTTCATATGTTCATTTATTTTAACTAACTTAATATATTATCATTGTTTGTTGTTCCACAGGCAGACGCGCCCCTTGTGGCTAAATGGTAAGAGTTGTGTTTGAAATTGGAAAGGGCTGGGGTTCGAATCCAACCTCCCACCAATTTTTTTGCCTTTTTCATCATATTCAACAGGTTTCATATTTATTGATTTGAATTCATTATTCATTCACTAGCGCGTGCTAGCCCAGTGGTCTGGTTTTGTTGTGGTAAGGGGGAGGTCCTGGGATCAAAACCAGGTCTCCCCACCTTTCTTTTTTTACCACCTATTTTCATTTATTTTATATAATTAATATTAATTAATTTGTTTTATAACTATTAATTTTATTTAAAACCTTAATTAACCTTTATATTTTTATTAATCTTATAATTTTTTCTTGATCAATCACTTTAATTAATTTCATAAATAATTTGTATATAAGTTTTATAATAAATAATTTGTAAATAACTTATTTAAATCTTATTTAATTTGTAAACCTAAATTCCTAACCCTAATTTTTCTTAATTAAAATACT
Organism: Lathyrus aphaca; assembly: GCA_963966055.1. Taxonomy (NCBI): domain Eukaryota; kingdom Viridiplantae; phylum Streptophyta; class Magnoliopsida; order Fabales; family Fabaceae; genus Lathyrus; species Lathyrus aphaca. The sequence continues at coordinate 174,166,477 of OZ014523.1, forward strand.
AAACCTAATTTTTCTTCTAACCCTAAAAATTACCTTATTTTTTCTAAACCCTAATTAATATAATCTTTATTTTTATTAATATGTAAATAATTTAATATTTTGTTTATTATTATTAAATTTGTTATATTTTCTTAATTAACCTCTAAATTTTTTCTAATATTTGTTTAACCTAAAAATAATTTTTCTTTTGAATTTTTATTCTCTTTATTTATTATTCTAACCATTATTTTTATTATTATTTTATTATTGCTAATATTTTGTGATTAATTTATTATTCTTATTATATTTATTATTATTATTTTTATTTGATTATTATGTATCTGCTAAAGCCATGTAATATTTGTAGATTTATTTTACGTCTTTATTTTATTTTGTAAATATTTTATTGTATGGTTAGTAATCTTAGGGTGTGCATAACCTATATGTGATTAAAAATAATTTAGAAAATTAATTTAAATAAGATAAATACTTGAATATAAGCACTCACACACGTAAGTCGATCTTTGATCGCCATCTTGCACTTCCTAGGGTATCCCTCTCAGTTGCCTTAAATATGGTCAAGTCCCTCAAATATAGGGGTGTCTTAAGCAAAGCCCCTTCATGAAAATCATCAAGTCCCTACAGTTTAAAAGATCAAGTCCCTTCAAGGTTGCCTACGATAAAGATCTGGTCCATTCGAATTGCTAAAGACACCCTTAATGTTGCCTTCTATGACCATACGATGACCCTACGCTTGTCCCTTAACACATCCAAGGTAATGACTACCTATTTCTTAATAATAGGGATAGTCTTACCATTGAAAGAACATAAGAGAACACAAAAGACTTAATCTAGGGTAGGTACCTCATAGTTACTTGCTCACACTTTTTAAGATTACTTTTACACCTCACAGTTTCTAAACTAGGTTTTGTATACACCCATACGAGGGTCATTGCTAAGTACTTAAAGAAATTTTTCTAATCACACACTACACTTTTCAAAAACAATTTAAGTGAGCTAAGTAACTAAAAGCCCATGGATAACTATGGATATAAAGGGTGCTAACACCTTCCCTTTATATAACCTACCCCCCGAACTCAAGTCTTTTAAGATAAGTCTTTCCTGTTCTTTTATGTCCTTTCCTTATGGATAAAATAAAAGTCGGTGGCGACTCTTGCTATCCGCAACATTTATAGAAAGTCAGTTCTCCCACCGTGTTACAGAACTGGCGACTCTGCTGGGAAGATAAGTAAAAGAGGGGTACCCTTAGGAATTAGATCACTTAAATTGTTTGCTTTGTTTGCTTTATATTACTTGTTGGGCTTTATGTGTGAAAGATCCTAACCCGGATCTTGAGTACCTTAGGTAAATGGCAATAGACCAAGGAAAATGTACGGCGTATACCGATATGGTTGATCTAGTGGCCATAGTTAGTGTGATTTCTTGGTTGGTGCTTATGTTCCTTAAGTAAGTTAAGGATAATATGGGGCTGCCATATGTTGTCAATACACTAACTGACTTTTAGAACCTTAGTCATCCCATCTTGGCCTTTAGAAAGTAGTGAGATACCCGGCTTTGGAGAAGTCTAAAGTTGGTTGATACTCGATACTACACTTATTGAGATCCTAAACTTGGAGGGTTTTGGTTGGCAAGTAAGTTGCCTACTGAACAACCACCCTTGGGAAGGATAAGTGATATTGAGATCCCTTAGAACCTGGTTACTTTATAGGACAAGATGAACCATCTAAACTTCAGGGGAGGGTACTTACCTTTAAACCTCATGCAAGCTCTCAAACCTAGGGCTGTTGTGTGACTTGTTTGTATGTCCCACATGTTTGTGATTGAGCATAACATCATAACATCATCATGCATCATAAGCATAACATTTTCACTAACCATTTCAAGGACCAAAGAATTTATCTTTGTTCTTTGTTGCAGGTCATGGCTTCTGCTCGTAGGAATACTATCAGGATCAACTTTGTAGGGATACCTCCTAAGCTTAAGGAATTGGTATCTCAAGTTTCTAAAAACTCCCAGTTCATCAAGAGGCATGGTCACCTACTAGATCTAGCCACTTCAGGGTTCAATGAAGACATGATGAGTGTTCTATTTCAGTTCTTTGATCCTAAACATCATTGCTTCACATTCCCCGACTATCAGCTGGTTCCTACAATGGAGGAGTTCTCCAAACTACTGGGTATACCTATCCTTGATCAGAGACCCTTCACAGGCTTAGAGAAAGAGCCTAAACTTGAAGTCATTGCTGCAACCCTACATTTGAAGAGATCAGACATTGTCCTAGAAACGAGAAGTGGAGTTAAGGGTATTCTTGCTAAGGTATTGATGGAGAAAGCTCAAGTGTTCCTAAAGGCTATGAGTTATGATGATTTTGAGGAGATCTTGGCCCTATTGATCTATGGCTTAGTGTTGTTCCCTAATCCAGACCAGCTCATCAACGTACACGCCATCAACATATTTCTGACTCACAATCCAGTGCCTACATTACTTGGAGACATCTTACATTCTCTCCATACCCATACTACGAAGGCACGAGGAACTCTGATGTGTTTTATACCTCTATTGTCTATATGGTTTATTTCTCACCTTCCTCGATCAGTGATGAAGAATAAACAAGGGTTCACGTGGTCCAAGAGGATTATGTCACTTTCTCATTCAGATATTCATTGGTGCTCTCGATCTAGGGAGAATGTTACTATCATTGACTGTTGTGGGGAATTCCCTAATGTGCCACTCCTTGGCATAAGAGGGGGCATCACTTACAACCCTTATTTAGCTCTATGCCAGTTTGGTTATGCTCGGAGTGATGGTCCTCATGACATGCTTATTCAGGGTATTGTGTTTGACTATGACAACGATCTGCAAGGTTACCAGCAAAGGTTTATACGAGCTTGGGGTAAAGTGAACAAGGTTGACAACAAGACTCTGGAACCAAAGTACTCCATTCCTATGGAACCTTATCTCAGATGGGTACGAGCACGTGCTCAGACTCTTATGATGCCATATCCTGCTATCCTGCCCATTACCATGGAGCCTGTTGCTGAAGGGGATACTCCTTATATCATTCTTCATCCAGACATGCCCACTGACATGGAAGAGTTGCAGAGGTCCTGGATCCAGTTGAAGGAGCAAAGGGATACTTTTGAGACTCATTTGAAAGCTAGTAAAGAAAGAATCCTGGAGCTAACAAGACAACTTCACGAGGAGCGGAATCTCAACACATACCTCAATACAAAGAGGAAACGTCCATGGGAGACTTAAAACCCCATCTTTGTATTTATTTCATTTTATTGTAAGCCCAAGGGGCAAACAAGTTTATTACTTACTAATAAAAGTTTACTTTCTGGTTGTTTAAACAAATTTAAATCCTGCGGTCCTTAAAAACATTGCATATACATTTTCATACCATATCATTGCATCACAGGTTTCTTATGAACATGTATCTTATCTTCTCGCTGTTTATTTCAGCAGAAATGGCTCTCAAACAAACTGTTAAGGATCTCCAGGCTCAGAACGCATAATTTTAAGAACTGATCTTGAACTTGTCCAAGGGACAAGATGAGCTGAAGACACTTCTGACTAAGAAGAAGAAGAAGAAGACTAGAAAATTAGAGGGCCTCATCAACCTGGGTAGAAGATTCAGAGGTCCTATCAAGACAAAAGAAGAGGTTGAGGATTTTGAGTCTGAGAATTCTGAGAAAGAAGGAGGTAGTCTCCATGATACTGTGGAAGATTCTGATTCTGAGGCGAACTATTATCATGATCCTGCTAGTGAGGAGAAGTACAAGATGTTGGTAGATAGAATGAACGCTATGGAACTACAAAAATCTTCTGGGCTTGATTTTGAAGATTTGTGTTTAGTTTCTGGAGTGGTTATACCTATTGGCTTCAAGGTTCCTGCTTTTGTGGTGTATGATGGTGTTTCATGTCCTAAACTGCACTTGAGGTCCTATGTCCGGAGGATTCAACCACATACTGCTGACAAGAAACTGTGGATTCATTTCTTCCAAGAGAGTTTATCTGGAGCTCAATTGGAATGGTATTATCAACTTGAAAGTGTTAATATTCGTGATTGGAATGATCTTGCTGAGGCCTTCTATAGGCAATAACAATATAATGTTGATTTAGAACCAACTCGCATGCAGCTCCAAAGCATGTCTATGGGTGCTAAGGAGAGTTTCAAAGAGTATGCCTAGAAATGGAGAGACCTGGATGGCAGAGGTCAACCTCCTCTGACTGACAGGGAGCTAGTGGATATGTTTATGAGTACGCTAAGTGGTCCTTTTTATAGTCACCTCATTGGAAGCTCACCATCTGGTTTAACTGAGCTGATAATGACTGGGGAACGTGTGGAAAGTGGTATAAGAAGTGGTAAGATACAGGTGGGTGTCTCTTCATCAAGCACTGCTAAGAAGCCCCCTAGTGGAAAGAAGGAGTCTAATGTTGTGTATGGTCAACATAGTCGTAATAGGAGTCACCAATATATGGGAGCAGTTCACATCTCCAATCCTGCCCCTACAATACCAGATCAACAACAAAACAATCAATAGAAGCCTAGAAGACAGTTCACCAAGATCAACATGTCACTGGCCCAAGCCTTGCAACACATGTTGAAAGGGGAACCAATTACTTTAAGGGACCCTCCTCAGAATCCTAATACATCCTCTCCTCGGTACAATCCTAATGCAAGATGTGCATATCATTCTAATAGTCCAGGACATGACACCAACAACTGCTGGGTATTGAAAAACAAGATTCAAGACATGATCGAAGCTGGGGAAATTGAATTTGACCCTCCTGGGACCCCAAATGTGATCACTGCTCCAATGCCCAATCATGAGAAGACTGTTAATGCTGTTGATGAGGTTTCCTATGTTTCCTCAGTAGCAGATGTAACTACTCCTCTATCCATTATCAAGAAGAAGCTGGTGCAGGCTGGGTTCTTTCCAGGTTGCAATGAAGACTGTTTTTACTGTGCCTATAAACCTGATAGCTGCTGGAAGTTAAAGGATGGTATTCAACGTCTCATGAACAATCACACTATATTGTTTGAAAAGACTCCTTCTGCGGAAAGTATGTGTGAACATTTAACCCGAAACACGAAGCTTGAAGATGTAGCTATGGTTGATAAATTACCAGTGAAGATTACCTCCAAAGGTCTTGTCAGGATCACCTCTAAAGGTCCTGTCAGGATTACTGCTGAAGGCCCTGTGAAGACTGCTGCTGAAGCTAGAGTGGCTCCCATGATCATTACCACTCCTGGCCCTGTTCCTTGTACTTCTGATAAAGCTATACCTTGGAATTATGGTTCTGATGTTTATATCCATGGTGTCAAACAAGAGCCTTTGACTGATGCACCTGTTACTGATGTTAGTCTTGATGTGGACAACATTGTTGGATCTAGTAAGGTCACTAGAAGTGGAAGAATCTTCTCCCCTCAAGATAACTCTAAAAGTGAAGTTACTCTAACTCATACATCCAATTCAGGACCAAGTACTGATGCCCGGGGAAAAGGTCATGTGATTGAACCTGTGCAAGCTGAGACCCCAACTGCTGAAAATCTTTCTAAACAGATGGAAGAAGTAATGAAGATCATTCGCAAAAGTGATTATGATATTGTTGATCAGTTGGGGCATACTCCCTCTAAAATCTCCATGTTGTCGTTGCTGCTGTGTTCTGAGGCCCATGCTAAAGCCTTAATCAAGTTCTTAAAAACTGCTCATGTGCCAAATGAAATTTCTGTGGATCAATTTGAGAATTGTGTTGCACATCTGACTAGTGATAATGGTCTGGGCTTTTCTGATGCTGATCTGACTCCTTCCAAGAGAAACCATAACAGATCTCTGCATATCTCCATTGAATGTAAGGGCACTATTTTGTCTCATGTACTGGTGGACAATGGTTCTTCATTAAATGTGCTCCCTAAAGAGGTTCTGGATAAGCTCAGTCCTGAAGATGTTGTGTTAAGACCAAGTGATGTGGTGGTGAGGGCCTTTGATGGTTCAAGAAGAGTGGTACATGGGGAAGTGGACCTCCCGATCAAAGTAGGCTCTTATGTCTTCAACTCTACTTTCTATGTGATGAATATCCGTCCTGCGAATTCTTGTTTGCTTGGGCGCCCCTGGATCCATGGGGCAGGTGCTGTGACTTCCACCTTGCATCAGAAGTTGAAATATCCGGTGAAAAACAAAATTGTCACTGTCTATGGTGAAGAAGAGTACATGGTTAGCCATGTGAATACTTTCAAATATGTAGAAATGGAGGGTGAAATGGTTAAAACTCCGTGTCAAACATTTGAAGTTGTTCCTTGCTCTACTCCTCAGTCTGTCCCTGTTTCTGAAAGAGCTCCTGTACTTCCTGCAATGGCCTCCCTCAAAGATGCTAAGGTTGTGGTTGAAAAAGGTGGTTGTGCCATTTGGGGTCAGCTTCCCAACATCCCTTACAAGTCTGACAAGTTTGGTTTGGGTTTTACTGCAGAATCTCAGAGGGCTGTTCGTCGTGCTCGTGCTGTTCGTATCACCAATCAAGGGGTAATAAGAGATCAAATCAATACTGTGGGTGACCATGATGAAGACTACAACTTGGATGATTGGATATTTCCTACCATGGGTGATGGGCTCAACAATTGGAAGGATGAAAAACGTTATTCCTATCTCCTTTAGTCAGGAGTAAATACTATTACTATGTTTTGTTTTAAGTTTGTAATTTCGAACAATAAAACCTTTTAAGCCTTGTATCTTACCCGGGGCACAATGGTATGCTTGTTTTGGGATGCCATTTCATTTGTATACTTCATTCAATAAAATCAATGGACGTTTCGTTTTCGTAAATATTGTGCTCCTTGTCTTTCTTTTATTATTATTTCTACTTTATCAGCTATGTGTTCTTACACATACCCACATCACTAAAATGCAGATCCTCATCCACTTTGGATCCTGTTGATAACAGTTCTACTATTGCCAATTATGATTTCGAGAATCCGATCTATTAAGCTGAAGATGGAAAGGAGGAAGATTGTGAAGTACCTGTAGAGCTTGCTAGGTTGTTACAACAAGAAGAGAAAGCTATACAGCCGCACGAAGAGCCAATCGAAGTTGTGAATCTGGGAACAAAGGAAAATAGGAAAGAGGTCAAGATAGGGGCTGAATTAGAGGATGGTGTTAAGAACAAATTAATCCAGATGTTACATGATTATGTGGAGATCTTTGCGTGGTCATATGAAGATATGCCAGGGTTGGATACTGACATTGTGGTTCACCGTCTGCCGGTAAAAGAAGACCGTCGTCCAAAGAAGCAAACGGTTCGTCGCATGCATCCCGAAATGTCAGAAAAGATTAAAGCAGAAGTGATGAAACAATTTGATGCAGGGTTCTTAGCTGTGACTTCTTATCCTCAATGGGTTGCAAACGTGGTACCGGTACCTAAGAAGGATGGTAAGGTACACATGTGTGTAGATTACAGGGATTTGAATAAGGCCAGTCCTAAAGATGACTTTCTACTTCCATATATTGATGTTTTGGTAGACAACACTGCTCAGCATAAGGTATTCTCTTTCATGGATGGTTTCTCTGGTTACAATCAAATTAAGATGGCACCAGAAGATATGGAGAAGACTACATTTGTTACACAATGGGGCACTTTTTGTTATAAGGTGATGCCATTTGGTTTGAAGAATGCTGGGGCAACATATCAGCATGCTATGGTGGCTTTGTTTCATGATATGATTCACCATGAGATAGAGGTATATGTGGATGATATGATAGCCAGGTCCCCGAATGAGGAAAAACACCTTGATCATCTGTGCAAGTTGTTTGAGAGGTTGAAGAAGTATAAACTGAGATTGAATCCAAACAAGTGTACTTTTGGAGTTAGGTCTGGTAAACTCCTGGGTTTCATTGTCAGTGGAAAAGGTATTGAAGTGGATCTTGCAAAAGTAAAAGCTATAAAAGAGATGCCTGTTCCCCGTAATGAGAAGGAAGTCAGAGGTTTCTTGGGACGAATGAATTACATTGCAAGATTTATTTTCCAGCTAACTGCTACCTGTGAGCCAATCTTCAAGTTGTTAAAGAAAGATCAGGTAATGGAATGGAATGACGAGTGCCAAGTAGCCTTTGATGAGATCAAGAAATACCTCCAAGAACCTCCAATTTTGATGCCACCAGTTGATGGAAGACCCTTGATTATGTACTTAATAGTATTAGACAACTCAATGGGGTGTGTGTTGGGGAAACATGATGAGTCTGGTCGAAAAGAGCAGGCAATATACTACCTTAGCAAAAAGTTTACCGACTGTGAAATAAGATACTCACTGCTCGAGAAAACTTGCTGCGCTTTGGCATGGGCTGCTCGCCGACTAAGACAATATATGTTAACTCATACTACCTTGTTGATTTCAAAGATGGATCCAATCAAGTACATATTCGAGAAACCTGCTCTCTCCGGACGAATAGCGAGATGGCAAATGATTTTGACAGAATATGATATACAGTACACCATTCAGAAGGCCATCAAGGGCAGTGTGGTAGCTGATCATTTAGCTTATCAGGCAGTGGATAATTACCAGTCTATGAATTTTGAGTTCCCGGATGAAGACATTATGATTGTTACTAAAGAACCTAGACAATATGACAGACCTGAACAGGGATCCCGATGGACTATGATTTTTGATGGAGCTTCTAATACGCTTGGTAATGGTATTGGTGTTGTGATCATTTCCCCTGAAGGTTGTCATACCCCAATTACTGCAAGACTTTGTTTCTATTGTACAAATAACATGGCTGAATATGAAGCATGTATCATGGGTATCAAAGCTGCCATTGAGATGAAGATTCAGTTTCTGGACGTATATGGAGATTCAACCCTAGTAGTCAATCAAATTAAAGGAGATTGGGATACCAAGCACCCAAATCTCATTCCTTACAGAGAGTATGTGTTGTATTTGATCCCATATTTTGAAGAGATTACCTTTGGACATATTCCACGAGAAAAGAATCAGTTGGCAGATGCATTAGCCACCATGGCATCTATGTTTGAAATTAGCTGGGATGATGAAGCTCCCAAGATCACTATTGATAGATTTGAGAAGCCTGCATATTGTAATGAGATTAACACTGAAGGAGTAGAGGGAAAGCCTTGGTTATATGAGGTGAAAAGGTATCTTGAAGCTCAGGAGTTCCCTGAAGGGGCAATTGTCAATGATAAGAAGTTTCTGAGGAGGTTTTCTGCTAAGTTCATTTTGAGTAATGGAATTTTATACAAGCACAATCATGATTCAACTTTGCTTCGTTGTGTGGATAAGAAGGAAGTAACATAGATTATGGAAGACATGCATGATGGGATCTTTGGCACTCATTCTAGTGGTCATACCATGACAAAGAAGATATTGAGAGCAGGTTACTATTGGTCTACCATGGAAGCTGACTGCTATCAACATTCCAAAACATGTCACAAGTGTCAGGTTTATGCTGATAAGGTGCATGTGCCTCCAGTTCCGTTGAATGTGTTGACTGCTCCTTGGTCTTTTGCTATGTGGGGCATTGATATGATTGGTGAGATCAAGCCTACTGCTTCTAATGGGCATCGTTTCATCCTTGTTGCCATTGATTACTTTACAAAGTGGGTGGAGGCAGCCTCATTTGCATCTGTTACTAAGAATGTTGTGGCTCGATTCATTAAGAATAATCTCATATGTAGGTATGGCATCCCTGAAAGGATTATCACAGACAATGGCTCTAATCTAACAACACTATGATTACTGACCTCTACACACAGTTCAAGATTAAGCATCATAACTCTTCTCCATATTGTCCAAAGATGAAAGGTGCAGTAGAAGCTGCTAATAAGAACATCAAGAAAATTCTACAGAAGATGACTGTTACGTATAAGGATTGGCATGAGATGTTACCATTTGCCCTTCATGGTTATCGTACTACAATACGTACTTCAACAGGGGAAACCCCATTCTCCTTAGTCTATGGTATGGAAGCAGTTCTGCCCATTGAAGTTCAGATACCCTCCTTAAGAATCATGAAGGATGCAGGCTTGGATGAAGATGAGTGGATTCAGACTCGACTTGACCAGATAAATTTGATTGATGAGAAAAGGTTGGCAGCTGTGTCTCACGGTCAGATGTACCAGAAATGGATGATCAAAGCTTTTAATAAGAAGGTTAAGCAAAAGGTATATCATAATGGAGACTTGGTAATCAAGCGTATCATATTACCACAGGGTGATCCTAGGGGAAAGTGGACTCCTACATATGAAGGACCATTTGTAGTCAAAAGGGTATTTTCAGGAGGTGCCATGATGCTTACCACTATGGATGGTGAAGATTTCCCACAGCCCGTAAACGCAGACATAGTTAAAAAATACTACGCATAAAAAAGAGACCCGCTAGGTTGACTGGCCTAGGCAAAAATAAGGGCATCCCGGCGAACCAAAAAGGTTCGGGCCAAAATTAGGGATATATATAAAAAAGGTACACCCGGCAAGTCAAAAACCTGAAAAGGCGGCTTGGGCAAAAAAGGGTATCCCGGTGGATTGAAAACCTGAAAAGGCAATCCAAGAAAAAGTTAGGGACTGAAGCGTAAGACTATGTCTCGTTGGATCACTCATGGAACCTCAACTATTTGTGCTACCTGAATCAAGTTCAAACAGATAAAGATCAATCCAATCATTTCCATCTCGACAGCAAAAGATGAGATACTTGAAGATAATGGCAATAGTGGAATTGAAACTCAATAGGATTATTTTTCACATAGCTGATTTCCTTTGTTTTTGTAAAACTTTTATGACGAATTCCTTTTACTAGGATTTCTGTCTCCTTGTACAAAATTTCCTGTGTATAGGCCATTTCCTAAATAAATAAAGTCTCATGTTTTAATTTAAGTTTATTTTTCTCCTGTTTACTTAAGCGAAAACGTCCATTGGTTGTGTTTGAATGCATGTATGCTTTTGAATATGATTGATGTTTACTAGAAATGCATAAAATGCAGTAATAGTACTTACTTAGGACGAACGAAGGTAGGAATTCAACGAAGCTTCGCCGGTTCATCCCCACAGGGTAATCTTTACGGATATCCATACAGTAATATCTTATACTTCCTACTCGACGAAGTTTTCAAGCAGTTTCATATCCTCCGAAGAATTAAGTCTTCCGGATCTATGTTCATCTCTTTTATCCTCAGTCAGGATATTCAGGAATCTAATTCTTCAATAAAAAGCACGACGAACGAAGACGGGAGGTTCTAAGTACGATATTCTTAAAACAAGACGGGAACGAAGTCCTCATATTCCTCAGCAACGAACCGGGATTTATTTTCCCCAGCCAGCAGTTGTTATACAGAGATACCCGGACACTTCATGCTACATGATTCATACATACATCATTTACACCATATCATAGCATACGCATCCATAATGCATATGACATTCTTACTTAAGTGCATCATGTTATACATGCATACATCAAATAATCTTGCATAAACTAACTTTTTCCTTTCAGGATAGTTGCAGGCAGATAAACACTATCAACTCCTTGAAACAGTTCAGAGACGATCTATACGAAGATCTAGTGCTGATACTTAATTCAGAGATAATCGCTACGAAGATTCATTTCTGATGATCAATGCAAGTTGTCCTTGGAAGGGTACGTAAATGATCTATACGAAGATCTAGTACTTAATCCAGGATATTTCCAGAGGAGATAATCGTTATGAAGATTTATTTCTGATGGTCAACTATCTTTGGGATAGTGTGTAAATAATCTATACAAAGATCTAGCACTTAATCCAATAGATTCAGGGATAATCGCCACGAAGATTTAATCCTAATATTCTTTTTGTTTTTGGGAAGGTATGTAAATGATCTATACGAAGATCTATTACCTAATCCGGGATATTTCCAGAAGAGATAGTCGCTACGAAGATTTATTTCTAATGGTCAATCCAACAGTTTATCTGTGGGATGATACATAAATGATCTATACGAAGATCTTGTACTTAGCCCAAGATATTACCAAAAGAAATTCAGAAAAGATCGCCACGAAGATTTGATTCTGATTCTTAAATTAAAGTATGTTCCTAAAGATGGTTCAGAGCCGATCTATACGAAGATCTAAGTACTGACACTTAATGAAGGATATTCTTTTCCCCCAGAGATAATGCAGAGACGATCTATACGAAGATCTAGTGCTGACATTCAACTCAAACCATGTTACAGGAATGATTCATAGACGGCCTATACGAAGACCTAGTACTGATATCCAGTGACGACATAAAGATACCATCACCTTCTGATTATATGGATGGCATCTATAAGCCCATCTCCAGTTCCTCTGAGTGGCATCTTTAAGCCCACTCCAGCATATGCAACCAATCAGCAGTATTACTTTACGCACCGGCGATTGCAAATTTTTGGGCTTTTATGTTCAATCCCCTTCAACCTTCCAAGTCAAGAATGGCACACAGGCCAATCTAACTCCCCAGGTTTCAGAAAATTGAACAGGGGCAGCTGTTGCACCCCAAAATTTGCCCTCCCCTAGTCAAGGCATTGTGTACCAAGGTGTCCCAAGAGGTTCACAAGGTTCACAAGGTTCACAAGGTATCCCAAGAGGTTCACAAGGTTCACAATTAGTCAGAAAGTTATACAACTCCCTCAGACAAAGCATCCTCCTAAGCAATGCACCCTAAACTAGGGTTTTGGGTTTCATCAGGCTAAATGGACTTCCAAGGCTTCAAGTGAGCTTCATAACATCCTATATGTCTTCAAGAATCCCTATGTCATGTTTCAAGGCTTTCCCAAAAAATTTGCCCAGTCAGATGATCAGATATGCAAAAATCAGTCAAAGTAGTTAAAAAGTCAAACTGAGGTCAACTGTGGTCAAACCAAAGTCAAACTTCATGATTTTTTTCCAACATCAAATATATGAAGTAAAATTAATAATTTTATCAAGGGTTGATCATGATTCATCAAGGAAGTTTCAGATCATAAAAAATCAGGAGTTTCTAAATTAGGGTTTTCATAGGAAAAGTCAACTGAAATTTGACCAGCCACAACTTTCACATGCTTCATCAAATGTTTTCCATCAAAAGCTCATTTTGAAGGAAATTTAATTATCTACAACTTTTTGTCTCACAAGCCAAGCCCAAAAATGCTTCATTTGGAAGGTATGAGCTAAGATATTATAGGTCATTTTAAAAGTCAACAAAAAGTCAACATTTTCCAAAGGGCATAATTTGAAAATGGTAAAGGATATGGACATGAGACCAAAGAGGTTGGTTATATAACTCTCTAAGCTTTCTAAAATGTCCAATAACACCTTCATAGCCTTAAAATTGAGGTATTTGTGCCTTTTCAAAGTTGGGAAATTTTTGGGAGTTATATTGAGCAAATGGGGTCTTAGAACCAATTCTTTCCACATGGGCTTGCAATTTTATGATCCAATCTTTACCATGACATCATGCACGACTCAAATTTTATTTATTCAGATTTTTATAGTTTATTTTTTATTTATTTTGATTTTATTCATTAAAAATCAATTTAAATCAAAATAAAATATGAAAACTCAATATTTAAATTTGATTCTTGTTCTAGAAGATCATAAACTCCATTTAACTTGATTGGATACACTCCAAATTCTTGCAAGGCTTTAAGAGCATGAAAATATTTGATTTTTCTCACTTTTAAGATCATATCTTTCTTCACCATCAAGTTATCCAAAAAGCCCAACCATTCATCAATTTCTTGACCTAATTCTCTTCACTATAAGACCATAAGCATAACACAATACTAGGGGACGAAAATCAGAGGCAAGGTAAGTGAGTTGAGGTTTCAAAAAAGTGAAGAAAAGTGGAATTCGGTTTCATTGATTCAAGGCCTTAACAAGAGAATTAAAGGATACTTTCTAGACAATTAGATTGAAGGTTAATGACCTGAATCGTGAAATGCCATTGTTAGAGTTAGAGCTCTCAAATTGGGAATTCACAATTTACTTAATATAAATGAATTCTAAAAACATGGTTATGACGTATGAACACTGGGTAATTGATCTGGGTTGTGAATTTTTATTATTATTATGGTTTGTATGGTGTTTCAGAAACCTAGGTTCTTCTGATTTGCACTGCCCGAAGGAAATTTCGTAGGAAAAATCATATGAATTTTCGCAGGAAATTCAAATGAGGAAGATGAAGGCTTGGCGGGATCTGAAGGATTCAATTGATTATTTTATATTTTATTAATTTGATCCAAATCATTATCACAACGCATGCGTTGGCCTGATGGTTAAGGAAGCGTTTTGTTGTGATGATGACGTGGGTTCGATTCTTGGTGGAACTAGTTTTTTTCCATATGTTCATTTATTTTAACTAACTTAATATATTATCATTGTTTGTTGTTCCATAGGCAGACGCGCCCCATGTGGCTAAATGGTAAGAGCTGTGTTTGAAATTGGAAAGGGCTGGGGTTCGAATCCCACCTCCCACCAATTTTTTGCCTTTTTCATCATATTCAACAGGTTTCATATTTATTGATTTGAATTCATTATTCATTCACTAGCGCATGCTAGCCCAGTGGTCTGGTTTTGTTGTGGTAAGGGGGAGGTCCTGGGATCAAAACCAGGCCTCCCCACCTTTCTTTTTTTACCACCTATTTTCATTTATTTTATATAATTAATATTAATTAATTTGTTTTATAACTATTAATTTTATTTAAAACCTTAATTAACCTTTATATTTTTATTAATCTTATAATTTTTTCTTGATCAATCACTTTAATTAATTTCATAAATAATTTGTATATAAGTTTTATAATAAATAATTTGTAAATAACTTATTTAAATCTTATTTAATTTCTAAACCTAAATTCCTAACCCTAATTTTTCTTAATTAAAATACTAACCCTAATTTTTCTTCTAACCCTAAAAATTAACTTATTTTTTCTAAACCCTAATTAATATAATCTTTATTTTTATTAATATGTAAATAATTTAATATTTTGTTTATTATTATTAAATTTGTTATATTTTCTTAATTAACCTCTAAATTTTTTCTAATATTTGCTTAACCTAAAAATAATTTTTCTTTTGAATTTTTATTCTCTTTATTTATTATTCTAACAATTATTTTTATTATTATTTTATTATTGCTAATATTTTGTGATTTATTTATTATTCTTATTATATATATATTATTATTATTTTTATTTGATTATTATGTATCTGCTAAAGCCATGTAATATTTGTAGATTTATTTTCCGTCTTTATTTTGTTTTGTAAATATTTTATTGTATGGTTAGTAATCTTAGGGTGTGCATAACCTATATGTGATTAAAAATAATTTAGAAAAATAATTTAAATAAGATAAATACCTGAATATAAGCACTCACACACGTAAGTCGATCTTTGATCGCCATCTTGCATTTCCTAGGGTATCCCTCTCTGTTGCCTTAAATATGGTCAAGTCCCTCGAATATAGGGGTGTCTTAAGCAAAGTCCCTTCATGAAAATCATCAAGTCCCTAAAGTTTAAAAGATCAAGTCCCTTCAAGGTTGCCTACGATAAAGATCTGGTCCCTTCGAATAAATGATGATAGTTGTCGTACCTCGAAAAATACGATTCCTCGCGAACGCGGTCACGGCTGGGCTGACATGAGAGTCGCCACCTAATTTTATTTATTCCTGAAGAGGGAAATGGTAAATATAGATAAAACCACTGAGAAGGGATAAAACAAGGTCATCGCAAACCATTGTCGGGGTTCGGAAGTCGGTTATGTAGGAGGAAGGTATTAGCACCTCCTACATCCATCGTACTCGATGGGAACCATCTAGGTTGTCACGCACGAAGGGATTTCTATGCTTATGATTATTTGTTGAAATAAAGGGTTTATTGATCCTAGGGGCTCGGCAAGGATTGAGATCCTCGTGCCTACGTATTCCCTTGTGCAATGGGAAAGTCAGAGCTTCGTAGTTCGGCCTGATACAGGTGATGGTTGTTGATTTTATTACCTTTCTTTGATGAAAGGATTTAGGAGTACATTTGCGCTAAAGACTATGGATAGTTTATTTCGTCCAACAAGACGAATGTCTTGCGCCGAAATAATCGGAGCGAGTTACGAGAGCTCGTTATCCTCCTTTCTATCGCTTAAGGCTCGTGGCGTGTAATTTTCCTCGTATTTATTGAAGTGTTTTGTTTCCTAAAACCGCTTGATATTGGATCAAGGATTTGGATCTAAAAAGTGACATCTTGGTTTTTGAAGTTTAAGGTGAATGCAAATGGAAGTTTATTTGTTGGTTTTGTTAGCGAGACACAATGCGTTCGGCTCGCAAAGTTAAGGAACTAAAGTGAAGACCAGCTATGGAAAACAAGCGCAATGCATTGATTCGTTAAGTTGGAAAATGTTGCTAAAGGTGTAAGGTGCAAAGTTCGTGCAGATGGCGATCGAGGAATGATCGACTTACGTGTGTGTATGAAGTGAAGTACGTACGGATATTTATTTGGCGTTGGACCAAAGATATCGTTTATCTTTGAAAATGATTAATCTCAGTGTGCGTCCGTTTTTACTTAGCAATTTATCATCAGAATGCAAAAGTACATCACACAAGTAAGCATTATATCAAGTCACAAGCAAAGAGGAATCGAGCATATGCAAAACTTATACCACACACGTAAAATCGAACAAAGGCGAAAGATTAATTAATCAAATTAAATAGAAATATTTAATTAGATTAATTAACGAATTAATTAATAGAATTAAATAAAAATATTTAAGATAATTAATCAACGAAGTTTTGTTTTTTTTTTATAAAAAAAATAGAGAAATTAAAAAGAAATCAAAATTGGCACAAAACTAAATTAGAAAATAAATTTTAGTTAGTTTTTTTTTGGAATGTCAAAGAGAAATTGCTAACCAATTCACTTAAATAAAATTACTTAATAAAATTAATCCATAAATTAATTAATTAGATTAAGAAATATTATTTAATAAAATTAGTTAATTAAAAACTTTTATTTCTATGAAATTTTTTTGAAAGAAAAAAAAATCAAATAAAATAACTAACAAAAGGGTTGGTGTTGGATTATAAAAATAAGGGGTGGACTGAGAAAATTGGATTCTGGGTCCAGGAACAAAAGGCCCACGACATGTGGGATCCGATTAGAACCATTGATGATGATTGGAATCAATAGAGACTCCCAATCCAAGGGTCTGAAAACGCACTGCATGGTGAGGTAATATGGAGACAGGTGGTGAAATGGACAGATAACCGGTGAGAGGTGTCACCAGGGACATCCGTGTCACCGGTGTGGTGGCCTAACAACAACAATGCCACAACGTGAAGAAAAAAAACAAAGGAATCCGAAACAAAACTAAAAAAAACCTTCAAACCTTCGCTTACTCATAAATCTTTCTCCCTCATGTTCATCGAAAAAAAACGAGACCTCTCTGGAGAAAAAGGAGGCCGTCGGCGCCTCCATCCCTCTTCTCTGGCTAAAACCCTAGATTAACCTCCTACCCCAGCTAAACAAAACCAAACAAGCTCGAATCTAAAAATAGATTTCGTCAAATCCTCAATTGAAACAACAAAAAATGAAACCCTAGAGAACCTTCATCTATCGGATAGGGAGAGAAGTCAAGCAATGAGGGGTTCACCAAAGAACACAAAGGTTTTAGCAAATAGAAGAAGAAGAAATAGCGATAGTTACCTGATTGAGGTTATTCCGGCGAACGTCTTCCCCAAACGAAAACAAATCCGGTAAGCGTCCTTTTCTAAGCTTCTAATCCTCTTCTCCTTCAAACTTCGACGCGTATGAAAACCTTGCCTTCTTCTTCCGTTACGCCATTCTCGCTTCTCTTCCGCGAATGTTTTTTTTGTTGCCTTGCTTGTTATGGTATTACTGAGTAGGTGAAGCTAAGCTCAAACCGTTTTGTGTCTCAATGTGAGACTTAATAAGGCTTCAATTCAGAGCTTTAGGTGAATAAGGTTTTTGGATTGTTCTTCTTTCGTTTCTGCTTAGCCGCTAGGGTTTTTTGTTTGTCTGTTATGATTGCCAATGATTGGAAGATTTTATAGAGGAATCTTTATATGATTGGTACGTGTGAGATTGAAATGAAAATTGTGTGAGGCTTGAGTGATGCGTGTGAGTTGAGCGGACGTGTCCTTGGAGAGAATATTTCTGTTAGAAATAGGTTTGTACGTGCCTGATCATGTAAGATTTGTGTGGGGCCTCCAATTGGTGAGTCACTCTCTTTGTTGTTTTTTTGTCTGTAGTGAGGTGAGAGGGTGTGGTCCCCTGTTGTATTCTCTTATGAAAATTTCCTCTGGATTTTGAATTGTTATAGGCTTATGTAAGGTTGCTTCTTTTGCAGGGAAAGTATTAGCCTGTCTCTTTTTGCATAACTCAAAGATTTCGGGGTATCGAATTCAATTGTCTCAATCCTTCCATGGCTTCAGCTGGCTTTAATTTCGAGAACATCGAATGATTCGATGAGATGCAATATTTCAGGCTATTCCATCTCCAAGAGCGCATTGGTAACCTTAGCTGTTGAATCAAGTTCCAGCTGGTTTATCGGTAGACTCAACATATCTCCAAGCATTGTCATTGATTATTCATGGGGGGAGTATTCGCAAAAGCTGTAGTCAAAACATGGATTGGCATAGGCTGTATGTTATGGAGTTTGGATGAGAGCAAAGTCTGACTTGACAAGAAGAGGAAGGTACTTTTATTTGGAGCGAGTGGTACTTCGATGAAACTTTGTATGTTCATAAGTTTCAACTCTGTTTGCCTAACTTTGTTAATTTAGAACTCATGTCACATGTGTATATTATTTTTGCAGGAATGAACTGGGAGCTATGGGTAGTATCACCACACTTCGAAATCTAACTCATTGGTGCACCAAAGAATTTTCACCAGACGATCTTACAACTTTGCCGTGTATGGCTTGCCTTGGCCATTGTGCTCGAACGGGATCTCGGTGGCTTGGATTTTATATGGTGCAAAGTTGTTTTAGGTATGAACTCGTCCTTAAAAGTATTACTACTATTTCCCATCACTTCATGACTCCTTTCATTTTGATGATCATGATACCATAAACCCTTCTATGACCTCCCTTCTTTTCTTCTAAATTCAGGCCTGCTTGCAATGCGAACATTATTCTTGCCGTCGACATTGCTGAAACCTTTCAACCCAGATTGATTGAAGCTAGTGATGACTGAAACTTCCTAAATCGATTGACGGCTTGAATTTTCATATGAGTAGCCTGCAGCATGCTATACGGACTTGAGCGTAAGAGCTTATTGCAATGCCTGGTATGTTCTTGCTGCATCATCTGTTTTCTTGTACCACTTGTTTTTTCCCGCTTATTCAGCCAAGTCACGGTCACATCCTCACGTTACTTTGAAATTCTGACTAATGGTCTTGGCTGAATGTGCTTTCAGAGCTATTGTCTCGTGAACTCATAACATGTTTAATGCTCTGCAGGTCTTTTGTTCTGATTTCTTTTGACATTTTGTTGTTTCAAGATGGAATTACAAGAGAGCAATAGCCAACCGGGATGTCGAAACCATGAGGTTCAAGTCATAGAGGACAATGATAACATCGTGCGATATGAAGGATAATGAAGAGTCCCCTAGCATGACAGAGATATTTTCCTGCCATTGAAACTTGGCATGAAACATGAATCTATCTTCTTGGTAATGCATTGCCGGCTTTGATCTTTGATGTTTGTATTGTACTACCACAATTGGGCACTTGTAATCTGACTGATGCATTTATGTTACAATGTAAATTCTGGGATTGTTTTGGTTTTAGTTGCTGTGAATTTGTCTTTGTTTTGCAACAAATGTTTTTTGCTTGATGACCTATGAATCTTCTTGTCTTGTAACTTCTCTGCTGCATTATATACTGCTATGGTACAGCTGCAAAAAATATTTTGGAAATATGCATTTGCCTTGACATAATCTTTCTGCAACTTTGGTCATGGTTGCTTGTGATTTTGATTTGGTCCTGTTATTGTTCCTGCTATATGTAATGCATACAAACTAAACCTGCCACAACTTTTTCTAACCATTTCTTTCTTCTCTTTTTGTTTCATGTGTTGATGAGGAAACTTGAAGGAGAAACTTGGATGGGAAGATTTGGAATGGAACCTCAGGTGAATTGGCTTTTAGGAATCGCATGGGAGCTTTACGGATTGCTACTATGGATCAACACATACACAATGTAAATTATGTATTGCTTATGCTAGTCTTTTAGTCTGTCACTTAAGTTTACTTTGCAAACTTTAACTTCAGTGAAACCTTGACTTTGTAGGCTTAGGACTGATCAAGAAGCCAATATTGAATATTCCTTGGCCTTGGGGATCCTGCAAGTTAAGAGTAAGAGTGATGACATATTTCAAAATCACAGAAGGCCATCTCTTGATCAGCTTCACTAGAATCTTCCCTGCAAGCAGGCAGACGGTTTCATGGCTATGCAAACAACAACTCAACAAATCAATCATCCATATAGTCACACATTCAGATGGGCGGTAATTCCCTTTTCCAAACCCGTAAGTGATTTTTTTTCCTTCTTTTTTCTTGAAAACTCTTCCTCAGTTTAGAAACTCTGTTAAGCCTCATTACTTTTCCAGGTCTGAGTTATTAGTCCACCTTCAAAGCATGCTTGGATTGGAGACTTGTCATTTCGCAGGCCCGTCAAGGCTAAGTTATTTCACTTATTCTCAGCATGACCTTTAGACACAACTCTTTACACGCCATCAAGGTTAAGTTATTTCACTTATTCTCAGGTGAAATTTGCTGCTCCTGACTGTTTTTTTAGTGTTAAAAATATCATGCCATGATTCATACTTGTTGTCACATGATGAACTCTGCCTGGCCGGTACTCTGATTTTCGCATGATCCTGTAGGAACAATGGCTTAGCATTGCAAAAGAAATAGATTGTCCCAGACAATGAGGATTCTCCATATCAACTTGCTGTTAGGGTGTATGATACTTACCAAGGGAACTGCCGGCGAAATGATTGAGCTGCGGCTGCATTGAAGTTGGCGTGACCAGTTTGTGACGGCGTGAAAAGAGCTGCTTGAAGGCTATTGCACCTGAACTATTTCAAACAATTTAGAAACCCAACTTGGATCCACATTCCAATTTATCTTAGGAATTCTTAGAAATCAGTTTGATACTCAATTTAATTTTATTATCAACTTTGTCTCATTGTTGTTTCCGTAGAATTTTGTAGCTGTATTTCAATATTGACATTGCCATTTTAAAAAACAAAGCAAGAAACAATTCATGAGGGATTGGCCACGTAGAACTAATGAACTCGTACCAAGATTCCATGTGAATTAATTCCGTACAAATTGATAATTCTATGAATTGGAATCCAACACCCTATTTTAAATTATTCAATCAAACAAAAGGTCAGTTCCAATATTGAGCAAACTTTGATCCCTCTTTGCACTTTTGAATCCAAATAATAAAATGTGCCAACGCTTGCAAACTTCACTTGACTCATGGCTTGATCACAAATTTGCACTTGTATCTTGAACATAAGTTGAACTTGGAAATAAATAAACTTTATTATAAATTCAGAGTGCTTGCTCCATGAATTTACAAATTAAGCTCAATTTCGACCAACTTTAGATTTGTGGTATATTTGTCCTTCTTAGTATCTTGAAATTCAAGTAACAAAATTCAAATCTTGAACTGTACCATATCCCCCTTTATTGAAATATCTGAACCTCAAACATTGGTCATATCACCTTTGAATTCTTAAATATTCGCTCAATCAATGCCTACTTCTAACCATTGTCATTCATGACCCAGCCTCCACAAATTTTCCTAATCGTCAAACCAGATATGAGTATGAGGCCACCACTTAACACCACCAATAAGAAATAGTTATTGAAACAAGGTAAGGAAAAAAAAAGCAATAATACGGTTTAAGCCTAGGGAAATCATAGCCAGAGCCCAAATGATCACTTAAAAGAGGAATCAGGAAAAAAGAAGATTGAGTATTGAAATACGGAAAGGTAGGACAAATTTGGGGTATGACAGATGCCCCTATCTAATTGTCTTGAACTCGAGAAATTGAAATGCTGCATGGCATTCAAATTTGTAGGTTGAAAGTCAATTAGATACAAACAGACCCCAAAATTTGTCTGAGAAGGTGTGAAATGCAATGCAATACGAAAATAAAAGGATGGGATGGTAGATTGTACAAAACATCTGAGATTCTTTGAATTTAACAAAGCAGTATCCCAATTCGATGAATAAACTTCTCCAAGTCGTACAAGGCAGTCCCTTATGCATTAGGGTTTCTTTGAGGATAAGATCCTAACCAAACGGGTGACTCCTTGGGTCACGCGAAGCAGTTCCTTAACAATAAAGGCTCTTCGGAAAATACCCAAATCAGTATCTTAATCAATGATGTTCTCTGATCCAACAAAGTAGTTCCTCACACTCAAAGATCTCCATTGCTACTTAGAGCAACATTTCAAACAATGGCATGATATTTTCTAGATCATGCGAAGCAGTTTCCTTTAGTCAAGGCTCTTCAACGACTCTAGAACAAATGTCTTAACAAGCATGAGATTCTTTAGTCCATCAAAGCAGTACCTTACCAATGAAGGTTCTTTTGTGGACGCTAGAATAATATCTCGACTAAATAGTGCAAGATTTTCTAGATCATGTGAAGTAGTTCCCTATATCTAGGGATCTTCAATGATACCATAACAATATCTTTACCAAAC
Organism: Lathyrus aphaca; assembly: GCA_963966055.1. Classification (NCBI taxonomy): domain Eukaryota; kingdom Viridiplantae; phylum Streptophyta; class Magnoliopsida; order Fabales; family Fabaceae; genus Lathyrus; species Lathyrus aphaca. The sequence continues at coordinate 174,189,214 of OZ014523.1, forward strand.
ATGAGACTCTTCAGATCTTGCGAAACAGTACCTTTTGATCAAGGTTCTTCGGAGGATTCTAAAGCAGTATTTTGATCCAATGAGATTCTCTAATCCAGGCAAAGCAGTACCTTAACAATAAAGGCTCTTTGGGGATATTTAGAGCAGTATCTCGAATAAAATGGTATAAGATTTTCCAGATCATGCGAAGCAGTTCCTTATATTCAAGGATCTTCAATGATACCAGAACAGTATCTCCATCACAATATGAGATTCTTCGGGTCTTGCGAAGCAGTACCTCAATCAAATAAGATTCTCCAATCCTTCAAAGCAGTACCTTAATCATAAAGGCTCTTTGGGAATATTTAGAGCAGTATCTCTCCCCCATGGCATAATACTTTCTAGGTCATGCGAAGCAGTTCCTTACAATCAAGGCTCTTCGGTGATGCTAAAACAGTATCCCTACCATAACATGAGATTCCTCGGGTCTTGCGAAGCAGTACCTTTTCGATTAAGGTTCTTCGGAGAATGCCAAAGCAGTATATCGTCCAAACTTTCAGGATACTCTCTGCTTGGAAAGCAACAAAGATGTAGATGAAAGGCACCATCATTATCAACTATAAAGTTGAAGAATGATTTGTTGGGGAATAAAATCCGTAAGCGTATGTGGGATATCAGCTCCTTTCAGAGGAATACCACCAACTTCGAGAGAGGAAGAACCTGGATGCATGTCCTGGATCCTGCTATGCTATCACGATATGACCTCGTATATTGCATGATGCACAATGATTCATAAGAGAATACAATGATTAATGATTCTAATGCAAATGTTTTTTCATATGCTAATGATTAATATGATTGTGTTTGATGACATTCTTGTTTTCGGACAAGAATGTTATGCATGCCATGCTTGTGACAATGCAGATGATTGCACATGCTGAAGATAAGTTATTCGGTAATTGTCAAGGATATTGAACTTTGGGGAGAGGTGCCAAACCTGGTTGAGCTTTTTGGCTTTCTGGTAGTTGCCACCATAGTGGACTTTTGGGAATCATGAGGGTGCCAAAGAAAATGGACCTTTGCTTTTTAGTAGTTGCCAATAAAATTGGACTTTAGGTTTTATGAGAGATGCCAATGTGGTGGACTTCCAGCTTTTTGGTGGTTGCCAATGGATATTTGGGCTTTCAGATGTGGTGGGGGATATTAGGCTTTCCAACGCTTGGTACATGAGGCCTTGATAAAGTTGTGAGCAACAAGAAGAAAGACATGAGTGCCCCTGCTAAAATTTCAAATGAAGTTTAACATTCGTCAATGGGATATATTGTCTGTGCGGAAACAATCACAGTGACTGGCAATAATATTAGCTAACGGGAGAACTGTCACGTTCCTCTTATCATCCAAAAAGATAATCGTACTACTTTTCAAACATTGTTCATTATTTTTACCAAAATTTCAAAACAGAGTTTATTAATAATAAACGCTTTGCAAACAAACAGATAAAATAAAATAATTGAGCACAAATTGATGAGAAATTTCTTTTCTTATTGCCAAGACCCGCAAAAGGGTATAAATATACATACATATGCAATTCCTTAATGAGGTAATTGCTGTGCAAGAAAAGTACAATGACAATGACAATAAATGAAGTTCCATTGAATTTCGACACTGCTATGATCCCTATATCTCTGAAAATCTCATCAGTTAAACTTTGTAGGAAGACGATTGGATGGATCCTTCTTTTTCATAGCTCCCCAGAATCAAATGAATGTACAAAATATAATATTTGCCTTGGAATTAGTCCCTAACTTTTGCCTGGATCGCCCTTTCGGGTTTTCAATCCACCGAGACGTCCTTTTTTGCCTGATCCGCCCTTTCGGGTTTTCAACTCAGCGGGCTAAATTTTTATTTTTATCCCTAATTTTTGCCTGGACCGCCCTTTCGGGTTTTCAGTCCACCGGGATAGCCTATTTTTGCCTAAGTCGCCTTTTCAGGTTTTCGACTTAGCGGCTTTTATTCCAATTTTTTAGGCGTAATATCTCTTAACTACATCCGCATTCACGGGGGTAGAAATTTCTTCACCGTCCATTCTTGCAAGAATCAAGGCACCTCCGGAGAAAGCTCTTACCACCAAAAACGGTCCTTCATAATTAGGCGCCCACTTGCCCCTGGGCTCTCTATGCATGGTAGTGATTCGTTTGAGCACCAAATCACCTTCCTAGTAAGTCTGAGGACGCACTTTCTTGTCAAAATCTTTCTTCATACGCCTCTGGTAAAGTTGTCCATGACATAGCGCCGTCATACGCTTTTCTTCAACAAGATTGAGCTCATCAAACCTCGTGCGGACCCATTCAGCTTCATCTAATTTGGCTTCCATCAGAACTCTCATCGAAGGAATTTCAACCTCTATCGGGAGGACAACTTCCATGCCATATACCAAAGAAAAAAGGGTTGCCCCTGTCGAAGTGCGTACTGAAGTACGGTAACCGTGCAATGCGAAAGGCAACATCTCATGCCAATCTTTATACGTGATCACCATTTTCTGAATGATCTTCTTGATATTCTTGTTTGCAGCTTCGACAGCTCCATTCATCTTGGGTCTGTATGGTGTTGAATTATGATGCTCAATTTTGAAACTGGTACATAACTCTTCAATTGTCTTGTTATTGAAATTTGACCCGTTGTCAGTAATGATCCGGTGAGGAACTCCATATCTACATATGATGTTATTCTTCAGGAAGCGAGCAACCACTTGCTTGGTAACATTAGCGTAAGAGGCGGCTTCGACCCACTTTGTGAAATAATCTATGGCAACAAGTATAAACCTATGCCCATTTGAAGCCTTTGGTTCAATCATCCCAATCATATCTATTCCCCACATGGAGAAAGGCCATGGTGAAGTCAAGACGTTCAACGGAGTGGGAGGTATGTGTACCCTGTCAGCATAAATTTGGCATTTGTGGCATGTTCGAACATGAGAATAACAATCAGCCTCCATTGTTAGCCAATAGTATCCTGCCCTAAGAATTTTCTTTGCCATTGTATGCCCACTCATATGAGTACCAAACAGTCCTTCATGTATCTCTTTTATGATTCGCTCGGCCTCCTGTTCATCTACACATCGGAGTAGGATCATGTCATGATTTCTCTTGTATAAGAATTCCCCATTTAGAAAGAAATTTGAGGCCAATCTCCTTAGTGTTCTTTTATCCATACTCAAAGCGCCTTCTGGGTATTCTTTCTTCTCCAAGTAGCGCTTGATATCATAGAACCAAGGCTTGGTACTTGATTCTTCTTCGGCAGTCAGACAATGAGCAGGTTCCTCAAAACGCTTGAGATCAATGGAAGGCCGATGATTAGGCCAAATCAGCTGGTACATGGATGCCAGAGTTGCTAGAGCGTCAGCCATCTGGTTTGCACTACGAGGCACATGGGTGAAAGTAATATCATCAAACCAGGGGAGTAACTTCAACACATAATCCCGATATGGAATCAGATGGTCACATCTTACTTCCCAATCTCCTGTAGTTTGATATATCACCAGAGCTGAGTAACCATATACATCGAGTGTTTTAATCCTCAGATTAATGGCTTCCTCTAGTCCCATAATGCATGCTTCATATTCAGCCACATTATTCGTGCACGGAAAACAAAGTTTAGCTGTAAAAGGCACATGAAAGTCCTTAGGAGATGTCAATACTGCCCCAATTCCACAACCTCGATCATTTGCAGCACCATCGAACATGAGAGTCCATCACTCCCCTGGTTCAGGCCCTTCGTCAGGTCCAGGCTCTTCATAGTCTTTAATCAACATGATATCCTCGTCTGGAAAGTCAAACTTCAAAGGTTGGTAATCCTCTATAGGCTGGTGAGCAAGATGGTCTGCTAGTATGCTGCTTTTGATAGCCTTTTGAGTGACATATTGAATATCGTACTCGGACAAAAGCATTTGCCATCGGGCAATCCTACCAGTGAGAGCTGGTTTCTCAAATATATATTTAAGAGGATCCATCTTGGAAATCAAATATGTTGTATGGGTCAACATATATTGTCGGAGACGTTTGGCAGCCCATGCAAGAGCACAAAAAGTCTTCTCAAGTGCTGAATATCTTGTTTCACAATCCTTGAACTTCTTGCTCAAGTAGTAGATGGCATGCTCCTTCTTGCCAGTCTCATCTTGCTGCCCCAGCACACAGCCCATGGATTCGTCAAGAACTGTCATGTACATTATTAAATGTCTTCCAGGGACAGGAGGCACCAAGATTGGTGGTTCTTGCAAATATTCCTTAACTCTATCGAAAGCTGTTTGACATTCATTATCCCATTCAATTGCTTGATCCTTTCTTAAGAGCTTGAAGATTGGTTTGCAGGTAGCAGTGAGATGTGAAATAAATCTGGCAATGTAGTTCAACCTTCCAAGGAAACCTCTGACTTCCTTTTCAGTTCTTGGCGCAGGCATACTCTGAATGGCTCTGACTTTGTCAGGATCGACCGCAATCCCCTTCTGACTCCAAATGTGCACTTATTCGGATTAAGTCTGAGCTTGAAATCTCTTAATCGTACAAACAATTTTTGCAGATTAACAATGTGTTCTTCCTCTGTTTGGGATTTTGCAATCATATCATCGACGTACACTTCAATCTCTTTATGAATCATATCATGAAAGAGTGTTACCATAGCACGTTGATATGTTGCTCCGGAATTTTTGAGTCCGAATGGCATTACTTTGTAGCAAAAAGTGCCCCACGGCGTAATGAACATGATCTTCTCCATGTCTTCTGGATCCATTTTGATTTGGTTATATCCGGAGAAACCGTCCATAAAGGAGAACACTGAAAATTGAGCTGTATTATCCACCAATACATCGATGTGAGGTAGTGGGAAATCGTCTTTGGGATTAGCTCTATTCAAGTCTCTATAGTCGACACACATGCGAACCTTTCCATCCTTCTTTGGAACTGGTACGATGTTGGCGATCCACTGTGGGTATTTAGCTACTGCTAGAAATCTGGCGTCAAATTGCTTTCTTACTTCTTCCCGAATCTTGAGGGCCATGTCTGGGCGAGTCCTTCTCAACTTCTGCTTGACTGCTGGACATTCTTCTTTAAGTGGCAACTTGTGCACGACAATATCAATATTTAGCCCAGGCATATCCTGATATGACCATGCAAACACGTCGGCGTACTCGTGGAGGAGCTCTATCAATTTTGCCTTCACTTCAGCTTGTAAAGAAGCACCTATCTTCACTCGTGTTTATCCTCCTCTGATCCCAGGTTGATAACTTCAATATCCTCTTGGTGAGGCTGGATGACCTTCTCTTCTTGCTTGAGTAGTCGGGCTAACTCTTCAGGAAGTTCACAATCTTCCTCGCCTTCTTCCTCCGCTTGGTTGATCGGACAATCGAAGTTATGCAAGACCATAGCAGCGTCATCATCAAGGACTTCGGTGGTGTCTCTGCATGTTTATGATTTATGCATTTATTTTAGAAAGTGATGTGCATTAAAACATTGCCATTTTATTATAAAAGAAAAGAAAAATGAAAGAAAGAGAACAAATATTGAATGCAAATTGCTGATTTATTATATTGATAATAAAAGTTTTAAAACATTGGTGGCCCGACAACATCCCAGTATGCCTTGGGCAGAGCATATGGTTTTTTGAAAAAGAAGTAGAATTACTTTTTAGGGTAAATAAACTGAGGAATCTCGACAGTTCTCCAATTCTCTAATTCCTCCCCTGGACTGGCTTGACGAATCCAACTACAAGTCACTTCATGGTAGTCTTCGTCTGAGATCATTGCAGCGTGATCCTCAAAGATGTATCCAGCGCTTGTAAATGTATCACTCACCCGAGGAAATTGACCATGTTCTTCATATGTAGAGATCGTTGTTGCACTGGAAGATGGCTGGTAGCCAATGCCATACATGTCTCTTTTGTCTTGCATCTCGACAACTTTGCCCCAGCCCTGTGTGTTCCCAGTCTCCAAGACAGCCAAAGCTTCCTTCAGTGATGCCATTGACATTGATGGCTGTGGGCGCTCAGATTCTCGTTGTTCTGCCAGCATACTCACTATTTCAAAAGATTGAAACGGTGTCTCGATAGTCTCGCCTTCCACATCAATATATCGAAAAGAGGTCAAATGGCTCACCAGGATATCTTCTTCACCTCCAATCACCACTATTCGGGTCTGCATAGGGAACTTTAGTTTCTGATGGAGAGTGGATGTAACAGCCCCTGCGTTATGAATCCATGGTCTTCCCAGGAGACAGCTGTACCCCAGATGGATATCCATTACTTGGAAAGTAATGGTGAACAAGGAAGGTCCTATCTTGATTGGGAGATCCACCTCTCCTATAACCGCACGCCTGGAACCATCGAAAGCTTTTACTATCAATGCACTCGGCTTCATCACTACTCCTTGTACGGGCATTCTTTCCAACGTCGTTTTCGGCCTCACATTTAAGGATAAACCAGTATCCACCAACACCCTCGATAGCAACGTATCTTCACATCTTATGGAGATGTGCAAAGCCTTATTATGATTCTTCTTATCAGCAGTGAGCTCTTCATCATTAAAACCAAGGAAGTTGCCAGTAGTAACGCTGGCTATGACATCATCGAATTGGGCTACAGTGATATCTTTGGTAATGTGGGCCGCACTTAGCACTTTCAGCAAAGAAGATCTATGTGCTTCAGAACTAAGTAGTAAAGCTAACATAGATATTTTGGCGGGAGTCTGATTCAGCTAATCGACTACCTTGTAGTCGCTTTTCTTGATAATCCTTAAGAACTCTTCCGCTTCTTTCTGAGTGAATGCAACTTTGGGTGATGACAGTTCTTCTGGTGACCCCTGAGGAATAGGAGTGACAACCGGTGTAGCAGTTGTCTTTTGCTTTTGATTGGATGACGAATCCACTGGTCTTGGTGTAAACAATCGTCCACTGCGAGTCATACCACTTGGTCCGACAATGGATGTGACAACGGGAAATTAAATATTAATAGGCTCCCTTCTCCGACCTTGTCTAGTGTTCACCGGTTCATAACTCCACGGTACAACTTGGTTACTTTCCCCAGTGTAGGGAGCTGGGTACTCTATAACTATAGGAGTAACATTGTTTGGAGTCTGAGGTGCATCATAATACATCTCTATTGTAGACACCATTCTTTTCTTCTTTCCACGTCTTTCGATCTGTATCAAACCTTGATTGAGGAGTCTTTGCAAACACTCCCTGATATCTTCCTCGGAATGATCAACCCCTTCATCCTTTGCCAGCATCAAACCTGATTTCTCCAACTGTTCCCCAATCATAGCCAATGGAGTCTGAACGTCTTCTGCCTTTAGAATTAACTCACATTTGTCTTCTTCCTCCACGACATTAACAACCGCTCCTCCATGAGGTGGCAATGGGTTGTTTTTGACATTCGGGCCTCTTGGAGTAAAAGTTAGTGAAATTCTGTGATCAGGTATGGGATGTCCTAAGAGATGTCCCAACACTTAATAGGACATTTGACAAATTTAACCAAAACTTAAACAGCAAGAAAAGTAAACAACACAAAAGTTTGTTAACCCAGTTCAGTGTATAACCACACCTACATCTGGAGGCTACCAAGCAGGAGGAAATTCACTATTAGTAATATTAATTCTAGACTTAAACCACCCTGTTTAATCTATCACTTAATACTTACCCAATGCAATTTCTACCTAAGACTCACTTAGATAAGAGTACCCTACTCACTCCCCCTCAATCACACAGTGATCAAGTTTACAAGTTTACTGAAATTGAAGACATCCTTCAAACAAAACAGCTTGATCTTACTTAATAGTTTCAATCAAGTCACAAATGCACTTTTGCTTAAAAGCTCATAAAGTGGTACAATAAAACACCTGCTATTAAAAACACTAGACACCCTATTTGGTCTTCTGAAATTCGTACTCAATTCTATGAGTTTCTGTTGTTTAAATAGGTATCTGAATTTTGGGCTTTCTGTAGAATGGCCCAGCCCTAATGTGCAGCAGCTGTCACCTTGAATTTAGGGTTTGTTACTTCCTATATTCTAGGTGCATTAGGTCTTCTGTTTTAATCTGAATCTTCAATATAAAACTCCCTACAGATGCGCCTTGTTCTGTTTTTGTCCATCATTAATTAATTCCAGATAACTCTCCTTAAATATCTCTGATCTGTTAATCAATAATTAATTCTGGAAGCAGGTCTGAGATGTCTCAACATCTGTTGGGACATCCTGGATAACTGAACTTAAGTTATTTACACAATGTCCCAACATCTGGTAGGACATCCTGAAATAAGTTCACATACTCTGTTTGCTAATGTCCCAACATCTGATAGGACATTCTGAACTGAATTCAACATTTCTTGTTTGGTCAAAAATTCTGCCAATTCTTAAACATCTACAAACTCCCCCTTTGGCTAATTTTTGGCTAACATCTTTTCTGGTTTTCAGAGTGCAGCAGAAGTTCTTTTTATCAGAGTATAGCATTACTTTTCTGTTGATTCTTATTTGAGATTACTCCCCCTCAAACATATATGTGTCCAGTCTTTATCCAGTCTTGTTTCAACAGAAAAACTTATTCAGTTCAGAAGCAAACAAACAGAATTTTTCATTCATTTAAACAGCAATTACATTTGATGTTGTTCTCCCCCTTGGTAGACACAAAATTAGGGGCCAAAAACACTATTACTGTCATTACATTGCTGTCATTACATTGACCTCACAAACATGGATCACTCAGATTCATCACTCTCAGTTGCTTCCTCCACCTCAGTGTCTTCATCTTTATCAGCTTCACTTTCTTCATCAGCCTCACTGTCTTCACCAGATGCAGCATTCTGATCTTCTTCACTTTCCAACCTTTTGATGATTTCCTCAAGCTTCTGCTTTCTAGCTTCAAGCTCTTTGCAGGTGATTTTGAGTTCAGCAATTAAAGTCTTCCTGGAGATTGGATTCTTAGCAGTGGAGGGATCAGCAGATGTCCCAGAAGGTGCTTCAACATCTGCAGCATGGTGACTTAGGAATAATTTGTAATGAAAAGCCAGGGGGCTCTCTCTCTTGCAGACAGTGTCCTTCTCATTTAAAATCCCAGGGTATTGACTTAGAACAATACCACACAACAATGATGGAAAAGCTATTGGCAGCTTTGTTGCAGTAGAGATGGCATGCTTCATAGTCTGATAAAAAATATATGCTCCATAATCCATCTTGGTTTGAGTTCCCACAGCATAGATGAATCTGGCCAGACCAGTTGAGATTGATGAAGTGTGGTTGGTAGGCACCCAGTTAGCAGTTCCAATCCTGTTAAGCATGGCATACTTTCTGGTAAGCATGCTCACAGAGAGCTTTCCCTTCACAGGCCAAGCTTTGACCTGGTTTGCAGTGATCACCTTACAGATTTGATTATCTGTCTTACCTAGCTCATTGGGTCCATCTGTGTCCCTTCCTAGATACTGATTAATGATTTGGGGAGAGAACTCAACACACTTACCTCTCACAAATACCTTTCTGAACTCTGAGGACTTACCATTTGAGCAATCCTCCTGAAGATTCACAATGAACTCTTTGACAAGAAGTTCATAGCAGGGAGAGAACTCTGAGACTGTCTTGAATAGTCCTGCAGCAGAGATTAGGTCAATGAGTTCTGTGCACTCAAGTGCATTGCTGCTCAGTTCTCTTTCCAGGGCAACCCTTCTTTGGTACACATACTTCCATCTGTTGACACTAGAGACAAGATGAAATGATATGTTGTCCAAGGGAGCTTCTGGAACAGCAGTTGAAGCTCTTGCTGGTGTTGGTCTTTTCTTGGGAGGAGATGTTGGGACATCTGATTCAACATCTGAATCTGATGGTGTGGCAGCTTTTCTCTTCTGGGATTGGACTTTGCTCCAGGGTTTTGTTGGACCAAAGGTAGCTTTAGCTTTGCCTTTCTTTGGACTAGCCTTCTTCTTCTCAGGGATAACAGGTTCAGCTTGCATCTTTCCTTTCCTGGACCTTAGTCTTTTAGCAATGCTGGGTTTTACAGATGATATGATCTCTGCATCAGAGTCCTGCTCCAGATTGACCACTGGAGGGGAATGAGCAGCCTCCTCTTCAGCTGGTTGATCAGTAGGGATTTGATCTTCATTTGAGCCTTGAGCCTGTTCTTCAGAGACCTCTTCATCATTTTCTTTTGAGGCTTTGTCCTCAGTTTGTTCCAGATCAACATCAGATGAGTTCTTTTTCTTATCTTCAGATGTTCCAACATCTGTTGGGACATCTTGTTCTGCAGCAGTGTCCTCTGTATCTTGAGCTGGTTCTTCTTGAGGTGCAGGAATGGTGTTCAAAGGAACAGAAATCCCTCTCACCACTCTTTGTTCAGAGAAAACTTGGTTGACAATTTCCTTGATGGAATCATCAACATATTTGGAGTATTTTGAGGACATGTTAGCAGGAGAGGGAATGCCTTTAGCTTTGCTTCTGATTTGATCTTTACATCTCTTTGGAGTTCTTGCCTTTTTAGTGTGAGAGGCGCTTCCCCTGATCTCGTCCAATGGTGTTGATTGCATTGGCACAACAGAGATTGGAGTGGCATGAACCACGTCTTCCTTGTTGAGAATTTCCTCAGTAGCTTTAGGGTTTTGAGACATTGTAGAAGAAGATGGATGAACAGCTTTAGGGTTTATGATTTCTGAAGGATTGAGAGTTAATGTGATTCGCTTGTGATGGTATGATGAGAATCTTGATAGCTTCATATAAGTAATTACTAAATATGTAGCCGTTACAGTCCAAATGATTAGGGATGGAATTCCCAAGGATCTAGACCAGACTAGCTTTGTCATCTGGAACTTATGCCATGCAGTGTCATATGACATGTTGGCACATCTCATTAACTGCTAAATATCACATAGACAGATTCCAAGTTTACCCCTTAAATTCTCAAATTGAGTAGCATCCAATGCTTTGGTAAAGATATCAGCTAATTGCAAATCTGTAGCTACATGCTCCAATGAAATCACCTTTTCTTCTACAAGATCTCTGATGAAGTGATGTCTGATATCAATATGCTTAGTCCTGCTGTGTTGGATAGGATTCTTAGATATGTTGATTGCACTTAAGTTGTCACAGTACAATGTCATGACATCCTGTGGGACATTGTACTCAGTGAGCATCTGCTTCATCCAAACCAACTGAGAACAACTGCTACCTGCTGCTATATACTCAGCTTCAACTGTAGATAAGGATACACAATTCTGTTTCTTACTGAACCAAGAAATCAGATTGTTTCCTAGAAAGAAGCATCCTCCTGAAGTGCTTTTTCTGTCATCAGCACTTCCTGCCCAATCAGCATCACAGAAGCCAGTGAGAATTGGTTTGCAACCATGAAAGTACATTATGCCATAGTCACAAGTACCATTAACATATTTAAGGATTCTCTTGACTTGATTGAGATGACTGACTTTTGGATCAGCTTGATATCTTGCACAAACTCCTACTGCAAATGCAATGTCTGGTCTGCTAGCAGTCAAGTATAACAAGCTTCCAATCATGCTTCTATATAAACTTTGATCTACATTCTCACCCTTTTCATCTTTAGTCAGCTTTAAATGTGTGGGAGCAGGAGTTCTTTTATGAGAAGCATTTTCCATTCCAAATTTCTTCACTATGTTCTTGGAGTACTTACTTTGGGAAATAAACATTGAGTCTTCCATTTGCTTTACTTGCAGACCAAGAAAGTAGGTTAATTCACCTACTAGACTCATTTCAAATTCAGATTCCATCTGCTTGACAAAATGTTTGACCATCTTATCAGACATCCCACCAAACACAATGTCATCAACATATATTTGTGCAATCATGACATTTCCTTCTTCATCTTTAACAAACAATGTTTTGTCAATTCCACCTTTTCTATATCCATGCTTGATAAGAAATGTGGTCAGTCTTTCATACCATGCCCTTGGAGCTTGCTTCAGACCATACAGTGCTTTCTTTAATTTGTATACATGATTTGGACAGCTTGGATCAACAAATCCTTTAGGCTGTTCTACATATACCTCTTCATTAAGATAACCATTAAGAAAGGCACTTTTCACATCCATTTGAAATAGCTTGAACTTCAAGATACAAGCAATTCCCAACAGTAGTCTTATTGATTCAAGCCTTGCTACTGGTGCAAAGGTTTCATCAAAGTCTATTCCTTCAATTTGAGTGTATCCTTGAGCCACAAGTCTAGCTTTGTTCTTTGTAACAATTCCTTGTTCATTTGACTTGTTCTTATACACCCATTTTGTACCAATCACATTTATGTCATCAGGTCTAGGTACAAGATTCCACACTTCATTCCTTGTGAATTGACCTAATTCCTCTTGCATAGCACAAATCCAGTATTCATCAGTGAGAGCTTCCTTGACATTTTTAGGTTCTATTTTGGAAACAAAACAAGAACCTGAAATCACTTCTCTTGATCTAGTGCTTACACCTCTGTTTGGATCACCAATTATTAAATCTTTGGGATGATCCTTCTGTATTCTGATGGAGGGAGGTTTGCTTGATTCTTCTGTTCTTGTATCAGTTTGAGTAAAGATATATTGATCATTCTTTTCTTCAGCTTCAATCTTGATATCGGCAGATGTTCCAACATCTTCTGGGACATCTGTAGAAACATCATCAATTACCACATTTATGGACTCCATGATAACCTTTGTTCTGTAATTAAATACTCTATATGCTCTGCTGTTTATAGAGTATCCAAGGAAAATCCCTTCATCACTTTTAGGATCCATTTTTCTCCTTTGCTCCCTATCTTCCAGAATATAGCATTTACTTCCAAACACATGAAAGTACTTCACAGTGGGTTTTCTGCCCTTCCAGATTTCATATATTGTGGACAGGGTTCCTTTTCTCAAAGTAACTCTGTTATGGATGTAGCAGGCAGTGTTCATAGCTTCAGCCCAAAAGTATAGAGGCAACTTTTTAGCATGAATCATAGCTCTTGCTGATTCTTGAATGGTTCTATTCTTCCTTTCAACAATCCCATTCTGTTGAGGAGTGATAGGTGAAGAATACTCATGATTAATTCCTTCTGAAGAGCAGAAATCTAAGAACTTTTGATTCTCAAATTCTTTTCCATGATCACTTCTTATTCTGATCACACAGCTGGATTTTTCCCTTTGCAATCTTTGACATAATTCTTTGAATACATCAAATACATATGACTTTTCTTTGATGAAGTTTATCCATGTATATCTTGAAAAATCATCAACCACAACATAGGCATACCTCTTACCACCAAGACTTTCAACCTGCATAGGTCCCATAAGATCCATATGTAGAAGTTCCAAAACTTTGGAAGTTGTCAGATGTTGAAGCTTTGGATGGGACATCTTGGTTTGCTTGCCTATTTGACATTCACCACATATTTTGCCATCATCAATCTTCAGTTTAGGAATACCTCTTACAGCATCCATAGATATGATCTTCTTTATGCCTCTGAAATGAAGATGACCTAGTCTTTGATGCCACAGTTTCACTTCTTCTTCTTTAGCTAGAGAGCAGGTTGAAGTGAGACTGAGATTTTGAGATTCCCACATGTAACAGTTGTCTTTAGATCTGGCTCCTTTCATGACAACCTCTTGTTCTTTGTTAGTCACTATACATTCAGATTTGGTAAAGTTTACACTGTATCCTTGATCACATAGTTGACTTATGCTGATCAGGTTAGCAGTTAAACCTTTAACTAGCAGCACATCATCTAGTCTTGGAACATCTTGACAATCCAAGGTTCCAACTCCCTTGATTTCTCCTTTAGCTCCATCTCCAAAGGTAACATACCTGGATGAATGTGATTTTAAGTTTACTAGCAAATTCTTTAATCCAGTCATGTGTCTTGAGCATCCACTGTCAAAGTACCAGTCTTCTTTAGCTGATACTCTCAGAGATGTATGTGCTATGTATGCAGTACTTTTCTTTGACCAGATGAGATGAGATTTCTTTTGATGCCTCTGCTCTGAGTGTTGTTCAGCTGATCTCCAAGCTTGATTGTTGATCTTGTTCTTGGGTATGTGGCTTTGATCAGTCTGAATGTCAGCTTTTGGTCTCCAAACCTTCTTGATGACCTCTGTCTTCTCCTTAGGAGGTTGCTGATTTCTTTGATGTCTATGCAACACTTTCTTGGTACCTTCTATTTTCTGTTTGGAAGGTTGCTGATACATCTGATTTGGATATCCATGTAGCTTATAACAGTGAGGTTTGATATGCCCAAATCTTCCACAGTGATGGCATCTCCATCTTTGATACTTCTTCTTCATTTTGTTCTTTCCAGAATGTTGAGACATCTGTTGGAACATTATGTTTGTCTTTGTGTTCTGATGTTGGAGCATCTGTTGGGACATCTTGTTTGACTGTGTAGTTTTTGAAGTAGTTTTGCTAGAGCTGGCTTCATCTCTGTTAAATCCCAGTCCACTTTTGTCCCCTGAATGTTTATTATTGCTGAGAATAACATCCAGTGTGTTTGAACTGCTGTTCAACATTCTAACAGATTTGGACATATGTTCCAACTTAGAGTTGAGAAGGCTTACTTCACTTTTTAAGGTGTCAATGATCTCCTGATCATTTGCTTTGTCATCTTCTAATGCCTCATTCTGCTTCTTTAGCTTTATAACTTCACTGCATATTTCAGAGCTTCTTTTGTATAGATCTTTGAATGCTTGCTCAAGTTCTTCATAAGTAAGTTCTCCACAACTGGAATCACTATCATATTCACACAGTCCAGCTAGAGCAGTAATATGCTTAGCTGATTCTTCTTCTGACTCTCCTGAGTCTTCATCAGACCAGGTCACAGAGAGTCCTTTCTTTTGCCTCTTTAAGTAGGTAGGACATTCAAACTTGATGTGTCCATATCCTTCACATTCATGGCATTTGACTCCTTTATCTTGACTGATCTTTTCAGCAAACTTTGACTTTCTGTTAGCATCATATGGTCTCCTGTTCTCAGAGTTTGTGTTTCTTCCACTAGATTTGGATTGGCCTTCCATTCCTCTGAGTATCTGTTTGAATTGTCTTCCAAGCATGGCAAGGTTGTCTGATAAGCTTTTATCATTTGTTGATTCATCATCTTCTTCTTCATCTGTATTTGAAACCAAGGCTATGCTTTTGTTCTTTTTAACATTTGTGTCATTCATTCCCATCTCAAAAGTTTGAAGGGAACCAATGAGTTCTTCAACTTTCATGGAGCATATGTCTTGAGCTTCTTCTATTGCTGTGACTTTCATGTCAAATCTTCTTGGCAAAGATCTGAGAATCTTTCTTACAAGCTTTTCATCAGTCATCTTTTCTCCCAAAGCTCCAGAAGTATTGGCTATATCCAAGATGTTCATATAGAACTCATGAATTGATTCATCTTCCTTCATTCTCAAGTTTTCAAACTTGGTGGTGAGAAGTTGAAGTCTTGACATTTTTACTTTTGATGTTCCTTCATGAGTTGTTTTGAGAGTATCCCAAACATCTTTGGCCAGCTCACAATGATGTACAAGTCTGAAAATGTTCCTATCAATGCCATTGAATAAGGCATTTAAGGCTTTTGAGTTGCCTAGTGATGAGTCTTCTTCCTCCTTACTCCATTCTTCTTCAGGTTTCAGCACTTTTGATCCATCTTTGGTGTCTTGGACAGGATGATCCCATCCAACATTAATTGCTCTCCATGCCCTATTGTCAAGTGACCTTAAGAATGCAATCATTCTTGGCTTCCAGTAGTCATAATTAGATCCATCCAGTATAGGTGGTCTATTTACTGACCCTAAATCTCTGTCCATGTTACAGAATTTGTATTCCCTAGATCTCACCCAGTATAAATAGGCAGGGTGCCTGCTCTGATGCCAATTGAAATTCTGTGATCAGGTATGGGATGTCCTAAGAGATGTCCCAACACTTAATAGGACATTTGACAAATTTAACCAAAACTTAAACAGCAAGAAAAGTAAACAACACAGAAGTTTGTTAACCCAGTTCAGTGTATAACCACACCTACATCTGGAGGCTACCAAGCCAGGAGGAAATTCACTATTAGTAATATTAATTCTAGACTTAAACCACCCTGTTTAATATATCACTTAATACTTACCCAATGCAATTTCTACCTAAGACTCACTTAGATAAGAGTACCCTACTCACTCCCCCTCAATCACACAGTGATCAAGTTTACAAGTTTACTGAAATTGAAGACATCCTTCAAACAAAACAGCTTGATCTTACTTAATAGTTTCAATCAAGTCACAAATGCACTTTTGCTTAAAAGCTCATAAAGTGGTACAATAAAACACCTGCTATTAAAAACACTAGACACCCTATTTGGTCTTCTGAAATTCGTACTCAATTCTATGAGTTTCTGTTGTTTAAATAGGTATCTGAATTTTGGGCTTTCTGTAGAATGACCCAGCCCTAATGTGCAGCAGCTGTCACCTTGAATTTAGGGTTTGTTACTTCCTATATTCTAGGTGCATTAGGTCTTCTGTTTTAATCTGAATCTTCAATATAAAACTCCCTACAGATGCGCCTTGTTCTGTTTTTGTCCATCATTAATTAATTCCAGATAACTCTCCTTAAATATCTCTGATCTGTTAATCAATAATTAATTCTGGAAGCAGGTCTGAGATGTCTCAACATCTGTTGGGACATCCTGGAAAACTGAACTTAAGTTATTTACACAATGTCCCAACATCTGGTAGGACATCCTGAAATAAGTTCACATACTCTGTTTGCTAATGTCCCAACATCTGATAGGACATTCTGAACTGAATTCAACATTTCTTGTTTGGTCAAAAATTCTGCCAATTCTTAAACATCTACAGTTAGATCCTTCGACTCCACCAAATCCTGCACGTGATTTTGAAATGCATAACATTTGTCTATAGTGTGTCCCAGTGCACCTTTGTGAAATTCGCAAGTGGCATTAGCATCGTAATTAGGAGGATACGGCAAAGTGGCGGGCCTTAGATCCCTTAGAGTTAATTGTCCTTGTTGATTCAGCTGATTAAAGATATCCCTATAAGGCATGGGGACTGGATCAATGTGCCTTCTTGGTCTAGGCTTCCTTTGCACCGGACCACTTCGCCTGTACTGTTGATTGGGCTGCTGTGCAGGAGCCTGCTGATATTGTTGGTGTTGTGGAGCCTGTGGTTGATATGGAGATGGCGCAACATTAGCTACATGCCCATAAGACATGCTATACGGCAAAATAGCTCTTTCTCTCATAATAGCATTGGCCTCTCCTTCCTTTTTCTTTTGGAAATTAGGATAAGGTTTCTTTCCAATATTTGCAGAAGTGGCTGCTCCTTTGCCCTTTTTCAACTGGCTTTCAATTCTTTCTCCTACAGACACAATCTCAGAGAAACTAGGAAAACTAGCCCCCATCATCCGGTCCATATATTTGTCCTCCAGTGTATTTAGAAACATGTCTGTTAACTCTTTAGGAAGCAACGGCGGCTGAACCCGTGCGGCGAGTTCTCTCCACCTTTGTGCGTATTCTTTGAATGATTTGTTGCTACGTTGCGTCATGTCTTGCAGTTGAGTACGATTAGGTGCAAGATCAACATTGTATTGATAATGTTCAAGAAATGCACGGGAGAGGTCATTCCACGTTTTGATTCGGCCTGTTTCCAACTGGACGTACCACTCCAATGATGCCCCGGACAGGCTGTCCTGGAAACAATGAATCAGGAGCTGGTCGTTCCTAGCATATAAAGCCATCTTTCTGCAGTAAGCCCGAAGATGAGTGTGAGGACAACTGTTCCCTTTATATTTATCGGGAAAGTCCGGAGCCTTGAACTTATGCGGGATTACTAATCCTGGCACAAGACACATCTCCTCAGCATCTAGACCCAGAATGGTGTTAATATCCATTGCCTTAAGCTTTTCCTCCATTGAGCGCAACCTTTCTGCTACTGGTTCAAGGAGAGTTTCGGTACGGTGAATCGGTGGGTCCGCATAAAAGACGTCAGACTGCTCATCCATGTCCTTAAATGAACCATGGTGAACTGCTAAAGATGGTACATTGGGTGGATTCACCCCAGCAAGAATGAAGTTCTCTTTGGCAGTCCCCGAAGTGCCGGCTTGTCTGGCGAGTTTCTCAGCTTCCTCTTCTCTCTTAGCCATAGTGATGACCTCGAGAATTTGGTCCAGCTTTCCCTTGAGTGAATCAATATCAGATCTCATGGCGTTCTGCTCCTCTTGGATTTGCTCCAAAGTCATTTTGTAAATCTTTCTGGTCTCGTACCTCCGTCGGAAAATCCGGAAAGTCAGCTTTTCTGGAGAGGGAAGGTAAAGTGTATGAGTTTGTGTTTTTGTTTGGTTATGAAAATGAGCGTATGAATGCATATGTTTGATTACGAAGCTCTCAGTCGTCTTATCGATTTATTATCAAAGATATTTAACGTATTTATCATTGCAAATAACACAAGATTTACAATCCAAAAGCAACAACTTTCATTCATCTAATTCAAACAAGTACATTAAAGATTCCACGAGTTTTCATATTACAATGCAAAAGATAACAACAACTTTCTTGAACATAAACTACAGTGCAACCCTGAAAAATGACCCCTTGAGCTTTGCGGACTGCTACTAGATTTGTGGTAAGCTCCTTGATGGTTCTCTTGCAAACTTTCACACACCTGTAGACTTCTTCAGGCGTGTTTTCTGGGCACATGACACAATCTGCATCTTCAAGCTTCTCAGGGAGGTCTTGACTTGCCAGGTTCAACATGCTAGCCAGGTTTACAAACTTATGCTTCCACTCTTCGTACAAATCTTGGAGATTTGCAATTGCAACATCTCTTCCGCCTATGGCTTCTTCAGCATCTTGACACTTGTTCATCCATTGGATGCAAGTATCCTCCAGGTCTTGATAAGCTTTCTGGGATCTCAGGTAATCAATTTGTTCCACAGCTTGCTCATGTTGAAATTTCTCACGGTCATACTTTCGCTGATAACTTTCCTTTTCCAACTTTTCCGCTGCTAGCTTGTCTTCTTCTCTCTTGAGAGAATCCTCTAAACTCTTGATCTTTGCTTCTAAAGTGATTCTATCATCCTTATTGTTCTTAAGACACACCTCCATGTCCTTCTGTAAATTGATAATTCGAACTTCAGCCCTCCTTAATTGCTCGTTACGATGATCCAGATCCATGCTAGCCCCATAAAGAGCACCCAGGCAATGCTCTCTCTTATCTTCTTCTATTCTGCATCGTTTGTTACTGCTTTCCACTCTTTCCGTCATCTTTTTACTTTTCTCCTCCCATACTTCTTGTTTTCCTTTGGTTTGAAGGAGTTCGATTCGTATGCGTTCGTTCTCCAACTCTAAACCTTTGATCCTTTCGTTGAGCTCATCTATGTCTTCAGGTATTAATGGTGCTTTCTCAGGAAGGGGTGGGAAAGCTATTGGATCGAGGAAGAATGGAATCTTAACGATACGATCTCTTTCTCTTACCCACAAGACATAAGGTTCCTTCACAACGATATTCTTGCGGACACTAGGGTCACTTGTAACGATCTTCTTCCAAGCCTCCTTGAATTTCTTCAACTCTTCTTTAGATGGGTTATCAACAACAAAAGGTATCAAATGTCTTTCCTCGGGAGGAGCTTCCATAGGGAGCCCAAGTTGTCTCTTAAGCAGCATCGGGTTGTAATTTATGCAACCATGATTTCCTATCAGAGGGACATTAAGGAAACTTCCACATCTAAGCACAATACCCCCAATCTTCCAATCTCTTGAATACCATGTGATGTCATTAGCCCTGAGCAAAGCAAATCTGTGAGGCCACGACAAATGCCTAGACACAAAGTAACCCTCCTTAGGCATGTGCATTTTCATCCACATGTGCAGCAACGGAGCGCAGCAAAGAAATACACCTCCTCTCTTTGTATGTCTCGTATGGAAAGTATGATAAAAATCTTCCAATAAGAACGGAACTGGGTTTCCTGTCATGAAAATCTCTATAGCAGCACGGTCAACAAACTTATCTGACTTTGGGAACAACACAATCCCATACACAAGAAGAGCGAGGATAGCTCCGCAGGAGGACCAGTTTCCTTTTTCAGCACATTGCCAGGCGTGTTTTTCTAAGAACAGTCTCGTGAATCCTTCCTTGTCTGACTTGTTGTCCACTAACAAACTTGCAGGAAGTCCCAACACAGTAGCCAACTTAGTCATAGTGACTTCTTCTTCTAGCTTTGGGAAAGGATTGCGGTCTCTAATACGAAGGCCCACAAGCAACTCAAATTCTTCCAAAATAGGAGCAATCTGAAAGTCTGGGAAAGTGAAGCACCGCAGTTGAATGTCGTAATATTGAGAAAGAGCATTAAGAGCATCAATATTAGCTGTCTCGTCCAGTATACTCAGGATTTTTCCGAAGCGAGCCTGAAAGTTGTTGTGTTTGATAGGAGTGATCTTAGCTCTCAAGGCCAGTAGCGTGTCAATCTTTGGTTCCAAGAACTTGAAACTGTACGTGCTTTTCTTGGAAATTTGATTCATCTTGATTGCTTTGACAAATACTTCAAATCTGCAATAAATATAAGAAACTGAGAGCTCTGTATCTTTTTATGAATGAATGTATGCAACAATGAACGGGTAAACCCAAAATGCAAGGTTCCAGAAACAACTAGCACAGATGGAAGATACTTTGATCACTCTCCTCACAAGGACCTCACTGGGTGACCTCTATAGTTTTAGGGATCCCAAAGTTAATAACTCATATGGATGTTCATTACACACGCCATTAACATGACGGTTAATTGACTCCACCATATGAATTTCGTTTGGGTGAGATCTTCGTATCGAGCCACACAAGAGAGGAATCTCCTGGTACCCCATACTACGTGATAGTCGACACGAGGTTTAAAACAAAGTCCTGGAGTTATGGAACTTTCTCAAATGTTTGATGCACGTGTCAATTTTATATATTCTTGACAGTCAATCAACTCCATTGAGTAAGTCTATTCCAAGTGAGGTTTTCATATCGTGCCATATTTCGAAATCACAGAAGGCCATCTCTTGATCAGCTTCATTAGAATCTTCCCTGCAAGAAGGCGGACGGTTTCATGGCTATGCAAACAACAACTCAACAAATCAATCATCCATATAGTCACACATTCAGATGGGCAGTAATTCCCTTTTCCAAACCCGTAAGTGATTTGTTTTCCTTCTTTTTTCTTGAAAAATATTCCTCAGTTCAGAAACTCTGTTAAGCCTCATTACTTTTCCAGGTCTGAGTTATTAGTCCACCTTCAAAGCATGCTTGGATTGGAGACTTGTCATTTCGCAGGCCCGTCAAGGCTAAGTTATTTCACTTATTCTCAGCATGACCTTTAGACACAACTCTTTACACGCCGTCAAGGTTAAGTTATTTCACTTATTCTCAGGTGAAATTTGCTGCTCCTGACTGTTTTTTTTAGTGTTAAAAATATCATGCCATGATTCATACTTGTTGTCACATGATGAACTCTGCCTGGCCGGTACTCTGATTTTCGCATGATCCTGTAGGAACAATGGCTTAGCATTGCAAAAGAAATAGATTGTCCCAGACAATGAGGATTCGCCATATCAACTTGCTGTTAGGGTGTATGATACTTACCAAGGGAACTGCCGGCGAAATGATTGAGCTGCGGCTGCATTGAAGTTGGCGTGACCAGTTTGTGACGGCGTGAAAAGAGCTGCTTGAAGGCTATTGCACCTGAACTATTTCAAACAATTTAGAAACCCAACTTGGATCCACATTCCAATGTATCTTAGGAATTCTTAGAAATCAGTTTGAAACTCAATTTAATTTTATTATCAACTTTGTCTCATTGTTGTTTCCATAGAATTTTGTAGCTGTATTTCAATATTGACATTGCCATTTTAAAAAACAAAGCAAGAAACAATTCATGAGGGATTGGCCACGTAGAACTAATGAACTCGTACCAAGATTCCATGTGAATTAATTCCGTACAAATTGATAATTCTATGAATTGGAATCCAACACCCTATTTTAAATTATTCAATCAAACAAAAGGTCAGTTCCAATATTGAGCAAACTTTGATCCCTCTTTGCACTTTTGAATCCAAATAATAAAATGTGCCAACGCTTGCAAACTTCACTTGACTCATGGCTTGATCACAAATTTGCACTTGTATCTTGAACATAAGTTGAACTTGGAAATAAATAAACTTTATTATAAATTCAGAGTGCTTGCTCCATGAATTTACAAATTAAGCTCAATTTCGACCAACTTTAGATTTGTGGTATATTTGTCCTTCTTAGTATCTTGAAATTCAAGTAACAAAATTCAAATCTTGAACTGTACCATATCCCCCTTTATTGAAATATCTGAACCTCAAACATTGGTCATATCACCTTTGAATTCTTGAATATTCACACAATCAATGCCTACTTCTAACCATTGTCATTCATGACTAAGCCTCCACAAATTTTCCTAATCGTCAAACCAGACATGAGTATGAGGCCACCACTTAACACCACCAATAAGAAATAGTTATTGAAACAAGGTAAGGAAAAAAAACAAGCAATAATAGGGTTTAAGCCTAGGGAAATCATAGCCAGAGCCCAAATGATCACTTAAAAGAGGAATCAGGAAAAAAGAAGATTGAGATATTGAAATATGGAAAGGTAGGACAAATTTGGGGTATGTCAATAGTCCCTACGAATTGCTAAAGACACCCTTAATGTTGCCTTCTATGACCATACGATGACCCTACGCTTGTCCCTTAACACATCCAAGGTAATGACTACCTATTCCTTAATAATAGGGATAGTCTTACCATTGGAAGAACATACGAGAACACAAAAGACTTAATCTAGGGTAGGTACCTCATAGTTACTTGCTCACACTTTTTAAGATTACTTTTACACCTCACAGTTTCTAAACTAGGCTTTGTATACACCCATACGAGGGTCATTACCAAGTACTTAAAGAAAATTTTCTAATCACACACTACACTTTTCAAAAACAATTTAAGTGAGCTAAGTAACTAAGAGCCCATGGATAACCATGGATATAAAGGGTGCTAACACCTTCCCTTTATATAACCTACCCCCCGAACTCAAGTCTTTTAAGATAGGTCTTTCCTGTTCTTTTATGTCCTTTCCTTATGGATAAAATAAAAGTCGGTGGCGACTCTTGCTATCCGCAACATTTATAGAAAGTCAGTTCTCCCACCGTGTTACAGTTTGTACTTTGTGATGTAATAGCTTAGAACTTTTATGCTTGTATAGTTCTCATAATTAGGCTAGAAAAGATAAAACGAATCTCTAGAAAACCAAATCTCAAAAAGTAAAATAAAGAAGCACTCGATCCAACGTCGAGTAAATTTTCAAATAAATAAATAAAGTTACATGTGACTTTAAGATTCCTCGATTACCATCGTTCCACTCCAATACACCCAAAAGCAAGCCTTGTATGTTGCACACCATAAGTCGTGTATCTCAGCACCACGCAACCGACCCACCCGATCCATTGTTTCATCTCATTTATGATTTGCGCCCGTTCTCACCAACCATGGCCTAGGAGGACCTCGTTCCATTACTTTGTTCGTACTCACTTTTTCCTTTATGATTTGTATCCAATTAGGTAGTGTATCTTTCAAGCTTCACTAACCATAGGTCACCCTTAAATTCAATTAACTTAGGGCAAAGTCTAGTTTCCCTTAGAGTTTTTTTCCTTTCAATTTGAGTCTCACTTCTCATTCCTTTAAAGAAAAATCGAAAACATTTAAAAAGGAAAGTAGGTACAATACGCCAAGAGCCTTAAGCTATATGGGAAATGATCAGTGGAGGTCTTCTCCATTCTTCTAGAATGCTTTACAAACGTTCCATTGGGGGTGATCTTGGAAAGTGTTCACTTCTGTATCATAGTCTTTAGTGTTGTACCACCGACAAATCATAAAGTCAAAACATTTCTTCTAAAATACAATAAACCAACAAGACAACACATCTTCTCTTCTCATCTTACTCTTTGCGGACAAATGTGACTTGTCTCGACAGTTCAAACAGCGATACGGTAAACACCCTCAAGTCAGAGCCGGTAACACCTGAGCTAGAACTATGGCAACGTCATCCTAAAAAACATAAGCAAGTCTCCGCCTTAGTTATATGAAATACAGCGACTCTGATCCTCATTTTCCCGATGAGGTACGCAGGCAGTGGGGTAGGGCCCATTCGAGCACATTCTTTATTTTCCCTACATTTTCCCCTTTCTTTTCGATCTCTTTTCCATATTTCTCTTCCATTCGAGATAGCCATTCTTTCATTCAAACAACATCCTATTTCTCACCCTTTGAAACAGACTAACAATCGTGGATCCCGTCGATTACGGCAGACGGATTGGGGTGCTAATACCTTCCTAATTCGTAACTGACTCCCGAACCCAGATCTTTGGTTCGCAAGGCCTCGTCCTTTTCCTTTTCTATTAGGTTTGTGCAGCATTACCTTTCCCATTCATTCGGGATAAAAATGCTTGGCTGGTGACTCTACCTTTTTTGCGCCACTTTCGTGTTTGTACTAGGATGAAAATCCCAGGAGTGACACCATGTCACCGCAAGTGGCCTGTCAATGAACTCTTTCAAAGGGGTTGTCAAAGATCAAGCAGAATAGTCTCCAACTTTGAATAAGCCAGTCAAATAAAGAGAAATTCATTCCTCAAATCAAGGCAATTGTCATGCCATTTATCATTTTGCATCCTTTTATTTTGTATTGTTTGTCTAAGTACTATTTGCTTTGAACGTTGTTATTCGTATTTGGTTTTGTTAATGTTATGTTTATGCATGTTTTGAATTAGTCTATTTGAATTCACTCATAATTTATGATTTATCATAAAATCACAAAAATATTTCTTCACTTCACTTTAGCAAAGATTTGAGGGAGGATGATGAAAACTGAATACCCATAACTATAGTGGTATGCTTTCAGATAAAACCTTATCAATAATGTACATGCATTTTTCAAATCCCCAAACACTGGAGAGGTAAGGAGTTAATCCCTAGTCAACCACTTTAAGCCTAGAAGTAGGAGTTTCTTTCGGATACAAACCCTTACGCTTAATCTGGGGCATGGTAGTTGTTCAGTTGACCTGATTACACCTTCAAATTGCAAGATGAGACATCCCGTTAGAGGACCATCAACAAATGACTTGGTAGTCACAACATTCAAAATACAAAAAAAATAAAAAAGAAGAAAATCAAAGGAAAAACGCTATGTCGAGCACCCAAAGGGGGACTTAAGCAAGAAAAGAAAAAATCAAAAGAAAATCACTAAGTTGAGCACTCAAGGGGTGACTTAGTCAACAAAAAACAAGAACAAAGCAAGAAGAGGAGCTCGGATCCTTAGCAAAGACAGAACAAGGATCATGTGACCACCAAATCAAAATCAAAGGGTCACCAACGTCCATCAGAACAAAATAAGATGACTTCCACTTGCAAGTAAACCTTGAAGCTTCATCTTCACGCTTACAATGTCAAATCCCTTTTAAAAGAGGAATATGTTAACTGAACATAGGACTGGAGAACATTACAAAGAAGGGGTGGGTACAAATCAAACTTTGAGCCTTATACCTTTGTTTCAATAGCCATGAACCAGACCATGTTACAACCCTCAAAATACCTAATTGAGGCGGGTTTATTCTAAAATCATACAACAACAAGGTTGCGTAAACTGACTCCCAGATATTTACTAATCCTCAATCTTAATAGCATATTCTTCTTGTTGCATATTTCACTCACTTGCTAAATCGACACCACATTTGGACTAACAGTCCATTCGTCACACTATCACAATCATTTAAATAAATGACTTTTTCAAAACTTGCATGAATGTTGCATTAACACTACCACTTATGTATGAACAATTTAATTGCAAATTAGTGCTTGACATCAGAACAATCCCAACAAGGGGAAATCAAAGAGGAACTTGAACTTCATTGGTGATAACCTGAATCGAGACTTCCAGAAAACCCCTTCAATCAGAGGCAAGACCCTCAACAACTTAATCAGGGGCAAGTCATCTTCAAAAGCTCAATCAGGGGCAAAAGTCTACCAAATCCAGACACTGAGGCAAATCATGTCATGGTCACTCTCAAAGCTTCCCCACCAAAATTCTTTCAAATACCATACAGATAGGGGCATGCAAGCAAAGAGCAAGTCCTCATCTCTCTATTTCCCTAGCTTAACAAGCAAATCTTTCCAGACGTTGGCAACCATTTAAAGCAAAAGCAATCTTCATGCGACAATCAAGTCACTTTGCTCATCAACAAGTGATCAAACTTGGAGCATCCAGATCCATCTTCTGACCATACATTGTCGAAGATTGAGTGTGAGGGAATCAAACCCTTCCATCCACCCAAAGTCCAATCATTATTGGAAACTATCAAACCAAAAGTCCACCATGATGACATATTTCCAATCACTCATATGCATCATTTACATCAACACATCATATGCATCATTTTCACTCTTAAACGAATCAAAATTTTCATATCCCCGACATTTACATTTCAGCTTACATCTCAGTGCATAAACATCTGCATTGTATTTCCATCATTATAGAATACCATTTCGAGAAAAAAAACAAATAAATATGCATATGTTAGGATCCAGGATCAATAGAAGATTCCAGGTTGATCCTCATCAAATCTAGTGGGTGTTCCCTATGGAGCTTTTCTCTTTAACCTTTTGTTGATGCAGTTATTTTCCTCAGCAAATCCAATGGGCGTTCCCCATGGAGCTTTTCTCTTTAACCTTTTGTTGATGCAGTTATTCTCCTCAGCAAATCCAGTGGACGTTCTCCATGGAACTTTTCTCTTTAATCTTTTGTTGATGAAGCTCTGATTATCAACTATTCATTATTTCTCCAAGCAATTTTTTTACCAAGTTTTATTCAGTGGGTGTTCCCTATTAGATCATTTTACTCAACCTTTTGTTGATCTCCCCAAGCAGTTTTACTTATTATACTAGTATTCCTCAACCAGTTTGTCCTTATCATCTTTTTGGTGATATACATTTATTCAATTTTGTTTACCTATCATCCTTTTGGTGTCGGGGATTGCTTTATCATCCTTTAGGTGATAGCGATTTATTTAATTTCCAGTTTACCTTCACCCTTTTGGTGCGGGGTAGCCTTATCATCCTTTTGGTGATAGCGATTTATTTAATTTCCAATTTACCTTCATCCTTTTAGTACGGGGTCGCCTTATCATCCTTTTGGTGATAGAAATTATTTAATTTTCAGTCACCTGTCATCGATTTGGTGCGGGGTCGCCTTATCATCCTTTTGGTGATAGCGATTATTTAATTTTCTGTCTACCTTCATCCTTTTGGTGCGGGTCACCTTATAATACTTTTGGTGATAGCGATTATTTAATTTTCTGTCTACCTTCATCCTTTTGGTGCGGGGTCACCTTATCATCATTTTGGTGATAGCGATTATTTAATTTTATGTCTACCTTCATCCTTTTGGAGCAGGGTCGCCTTATCATCCTTTTGTTGATAGTGATTATTTAATTTTCAGTCAACCTTCATCCTTTTGGTGCGGGGTCGACTTATTATCCTTTTGGTGATAGTGATTATTTAATTTTTAGTTAATTTTCATCCTTTTGGTGCAGGGTCACCTTATCATCCTTTTGGTGGTAGTGATTTATTTAATTTCCACTTTACCTTCATCCTTTTAGTGCGGGGATCTCCTTATCATCCTTTTGGTGATAACAATTTATTTAAATTTCAGTCTACCTGTCATCCTTTTGGTGTCGGGGTCGCCTTATCATCCTTTTGGTGATAGCAATTTATTTAAATTTCAGTCTACCTGTCATCCTTTTGGTGTCGGGGTCACCTTATCATCCCTTTGATGATAGCGATTTATTTATTTTCTAGTCTACCTTTATCCTTTTGGTGCAGGGTCGCTGTATCATCCTTTTCGTGATAGCGATTTATTTAATTTTCAGTTTACCTTCATCCTTTTGGTGCGGGGATCACCTTATCATCCTTTTGGTTGTAGCGATTTATTTAATTTCCAATCTACCTTCATCCTTTTGGTGCGGGGA
This sequence comes from Lathyrus aphaca, assembly GCA_963966055.1. Taxonomy (NCBI): domain Eukaryota; kingdom Viridiplantae; phylum Streptophyta; class Magnoliopsida; order Fabales; family Fabaceae; genus Lathyrus; species Lathyrus aphaca. The sequence continues at coordinate 174,217,255 of OZ014523.1, forward strand.
TTGCCTTATCATCCTTTTGGTGGTAGTGATTTATTTAATTTCCAGTTTACTATCATCCTTTTGGTGATACGTCTATCATCCTTTTGGTGATAGCGATTATTTAAATTTCCAATTTACATTCATCCTTTTGGTGCGGGGATCACCTTATCATTAATTTGGTGGTAGAGATTATTTAATTTCCAATTTACCTTCTTCCTTTTAGTGCGGGGATCGCCTTATCATCCTTTTGGTGATAGCAATTTATTTTATTTTTAGTTTACTATCATCCTTTTGGTGATAGGTATGTCATCCCTTTGGTATCGAAAATCCTTTCCAGTTTTAATCGTCCGCTTGCATCATCAATCTTTCATCAATTTCTTCTTTTTCAGACAAATTTGGAGTCTTTTTCGTATCTAATTGACTTTTACCTTGAAAGCTTGAACTGGATATAAGCTAACACAGACGAGTGTTAGGGATGATACAGACGAGTATCCTAACAATGTGTAAACACCCCAAGTTTTCCCTCTCACTTTCTCATGCCTTGGCTTATGATCACACATATTGCATATCATATCATTACATCTCACATTGCATAATTATCCTTTAGCAACTCACTGCATAGCTGCATAACTAGGGTTTGTGATCAGGTGAACCCAAGAAGTGATTTGAGCAATCTCAGAGGCCTTGAAGAATGCCAAGAGGGTCCTTGAGTGTTCTAGGATTTTTTTATACCCCAAGGTTTCTTTGAAGTCAAGAAATCTCAAGGGATTGCAGAGCTATCCAGGAAAACTTGAAGCTCCTACACAGATAACTTGAAACTTAGGGTTTTGGGTTTGAGGCCCTTACACGCAAATTTTTTGGTCATTCTTGATTCTATTGGTCTTTATATGATATAGGGAGCTTGTGTATGAAGTTTGATGCAAAAATTCACTGAAGAAGTCATCTGATCAAGCTGTAACTTGTTGTGCAAGAAAAGTCAGGATTAGGGCATCTGAGGCCTCAACCAAGGGTTTCAAAGGTTCATTTCCATCATTTTGAAATCATATGACCTTTATTTGGTCTTAGGAGAGGTTGGATGATCACAAGATTGAAGTATTTTGAGCCAAGTCAAAAGTTGCCAAAAATGGACATTACTTGAAATGCAAGCTTTCCATTTTGGGAAAGATTTTTAACCTCCTCTCTCTTGATCAAAAATGCTTCAAATGAAATTTTGCTAAACATGAAAGTTGTATATTGGATCTTCCCATTTTCAAAAAGTACAAGAAATCCTCTTGATTCATCCTAGAACTCAAGATATGGCAAGTCAAAGTTGGGAAAAATCATGTAATTTTCAAGTTTATGTCAAAGAGGGAAATGTGCAAAATTGAATTTCAGGCCTCTATGTGACTTCTAATCCACTCAAATGCATCATGGCACGATAAAAAAACATCTCAAGATCAGATTTGGGCTTTGAACCAAGGGATTTCATGACTTGTTTCTCAAGAAATCACAAAGTTGCATAATTGCAAAACCTATGCAAACTCATGATCCAAGCCTCACAACTCATAACAATTGATCCTAGGGCTCTCCTTGAAGCCAACTAAAGCAGTTCAAGCCCTTAAATCAGCTCTGCCATGGCCCATGCCTCAAGTACACAAAATTTGACTTTTTTTTGCCAAATGAACCATACCAATCCCACAGTGCATAGCAACTCTTCTGACCTATCTCAATTGTTTATACAATGCCTAAGGATCATAAAAGACAACACACAAGATCTTAGAACCATCCCATGCTCAGTTTTCACAAAAATCTTTCAAAACTTCCTCTCTTCGATTCTCCCAATCCAGCCATCAAACTTCACAAATTCCTTCACCAATCAACCACATATCACTCATAGAACAAGAATCAACCATTGAAATGGCCTGAAACATCACATATCAAAACCTCCATTTCTGCTACATCAGAACTGGACATCCCAAACCAGCCATTTTCAAAGCATTCCAAGCATTCCATTAGCCTTAGGAGGTTCAAAGGAAGCCATTTGCACAAGAGGGAGGCTTTGAAAGCTCATATCTGCAGGTGTCCAACTCAAGTATACTCAAGAACTTTTTGTCTCAAAGCTTTAATTTCTTGTCATAGAATGAAAATAAATGCTCTAGGGATCACATAGATGTCTTTAGAATTGAAAATGATGAAGAAATGAGTATGTTATGTGTTTCTGAAATTTTGCCCGTATTTTTGATTTACTTCGATTCAGCTTGTTCATGTGTTATAAATCATGTTTGATGGTTGATTTGAGTTCCTTGGAGTATGAGGATTGATTTTGGGTTGGTTAGAGGGTTTGTAGTGGCATAGGGAAGAGGTTGGGTGTTTGGTCTCGCCGGAGAAGATGACCGGAGCACTATTTCGGTCATCTAAAAGTGATTAGGGTTAAGTGTGATTAGGGTTTCCAGATTGAATATGGACCATTGGATCCTGTTTAGCTTAGGAGATGGACGATCCAGATGCATCATTAGCCCTAATTTTAATTAATTAAAATAAATTATAATTAATTTCCTCAGAATTAATGTAGACTATTAGATCACGCGCATTTAGTGAGTTTGAATCTGGACCTAGAATCTGCAAACCCCCAGTCTTGCTGACTTGCGCCCATGACCCTTGATCTTGCTTCCTTGCAATCTGAGCCATCCATCCTGATTACTTTTCATTTTATTTTCATTTTATTTTCATTTTGTTTTCTCTTATTTATTAAAAATAGTAAAACACTTTTAAAAATTCTATTTTTTTGCACTTTCACTCTAATTAATTTTAAAAATCCAAAAACATTTTTATTTTCATTTTTTGCATTAAAAATTTGTTTTTAAATCATTTAATTGTATTATTTAATTAATTAATTCATTTTAGTTAATTAAAAATACTTTTAGGTATTTAAAAATAACCAAAAACAATCATGAAGCATCCTTGAACATTATAATCAATTTACAAACTCATTTCACTCATTTATTTTAGGTTTTGATTCTATTTTGAGAATTAAACTTGAATTAGGGTTTTCAAAATCCCCTTTTTCACAACCTAACTTCTAAAATTCACTTTTGATCAATAAAAATGAGTTTGTACTTGGTTCTTTTCGCATTATTTTACATGTTGCATCTAGTATCTAGGACATTTAAATTATATTTTTGCATTGCATTTTCATTTTGATATGCATTTTTCTTTGAGAGGTCCCAAAACCCTAGCCTAACTTAGAAAAACCATAACTGGACTTTGGTATAACTTCTGACCTCCATCTTTGGGGAGTGTTCTTGTGTGTGTTTAGGGTTTGTTTGGTTGCAATTTCAAATTTTTATCATGTGTTTTGCTTCTGTTTTGATTATGGACATCTCATGCATTCTAAAAACCCTAATTTGCCATGTATACTTGCATTCATCTTTGCATATCCTTATCATATGAACTTGTCATGACATATCATGCATTTGTATGTCATCTTAGACACCTTAGGTCATGTGAGAACATTGTTTGATAATTGTCACATTCATTTGGTATGCTTTGCATGCATTACATCTTATGTATGTTCATGTATTTTCAAGCTTCTAACATGTTTGTTTTTGCATCCAACACTTGTATGATCATACATATGCATTGTACATGACTTTGCATCTTTTCATGACACATTTTCATCATGTGTTTTCTTCTGTTTTGGATCATTGCACCTTCATTTGTTTCATTTCATCTTATTTCATACCTTATGCATTCATACAACCCTTTCAGGTGCTCCAGGTAAGTTGATCAGGATGTGGATGTGCATCCACATCCAACCTCTTCTTATCCTTTCATATGCATCTTTACCTATCTTTGAAGTGAATTTGATTCACTTGTGTTCTCTCTTGCTCTTATTCCATTCTTAGGTTACTTAACTTCTTCAGGAAGTAAGTAACCTATTCTTCTATCTCCTTCCTATTTTTTCATCTGCTTCTCCTTCCTTGGTGGCCAATCTAAAGACTTTCTTTATGCCTCACAAACCATAGGAACTACCAAGCATGATAAATTTAGGGTTGTGAATAGTCCCCCTTAGTCTTTTTACCTTTTGAGTCTCCTTGAGTCTCTACTTCACATCTTAATAACAAATGCTAAGCAGTTAAAGTTTTGGGGCTCTGTATTAGGGTTATGCATGTATCCTTATCTTAGGATGGAGTGTATAATTGTAATACTTAGTGTTAAACCTTTAAGTTGTTTTCACCTTCTAATCAAAACACCTAATAATTATCAAGACTTAAGCTTGTAACTTGGGCCTTATATTAGGGTTACATCTCTGCCTCTGGGTCAGAGGGACTAACCCTAATGTTTAATGGACAAGTCCCCCTCAGGTTTAGTCTTACAAACATAAAATTCACTTCTTAATCTAACCTCTAATCAAAATCCACTTTAATAAAGGTTTGTTATATAATGATTTTAACCCCTGACCATGGATTAAGTTGAGGTATCTTCCTCATCTTAAGTGTCCTCATCTATCATCCTTCTCTTAGGATGGTGTAATGAGTTCACTAATCCCTAATTAGAGATTAAACTCATTACTTAACACAAAACAAAAATCCAAAAAACACTTGATAATTACAAGTAGGTTAATGATCTTAATCCTATATCATTAAGGTAATTAAGTTGGGATATTCATCTCACACTTAAGTAGACTCATTATCCCTAGTCATGGGTGATATAATGAGTTTACAACCCTTGATTAAGGCTTAAGCTCATTATCCTATGCAAAACACCAAAAACAATAAAAAACTGAAAACACAAAAACAAACAATAAACGTCTCCTCCGGGATTCTTTTCTCATCACACTCACTCTGAAAACGAGAACTCGCTTCTTCCGTCTAATGCAAGACAATCAACACTCGAGCCAGACGAGTCACACACTTGAGCATAAACAGGCAAGTAGTTCACCCCAAAACACCAAGTCTCTTTGAGTCGAACTAAAGTGTTCTGACTTCCTCATTGCACGAGAGCATACGTAGGCATAACTTAACGGTTATCGAACAAAAGTCCCCAGGTCTCCCCCCTCTTCTCTTTCTATCTTTCTCTTCTTAGCCTCAGTTTGAATCCCTGTTCTTTTGCACTGTCACTTTGTACATCCATCTCTTTTATACACAGTCAGCACGTAAACTTTCCCCCTTTTTAAAACACAATTAGGTAACCATGGATCCCGTCGAGTACGACAGACGATCTGGGTGCTAATACCTTCCCAGGTCGTAACCGACCCCCTTACCCAGTCTCTTTGGTTAACAACTTACTTATACACTTCTTTCTAGGTTTATGCATCATTACCTTTCCTTCGGGATAAAAATGTCCAGCTGGCGACTCTATTCAACCTTTAACATCTGACAGTTCTCGCTGACAGTTCACGTTTGCACCGGGACAAAAGTCCGGGGAGCGACAGCTTGGCGACTCTGTTGGGGACTTTGCAACCAGAGCTTCTAAGTTCCTGAGAGGGTTTCTCCAAGCACTTGTTTGTTTGTGTTTACGGGGGTGTTATGTGTATACATGTTTGTGTTTTTGCTTTATTTATCGCTTTTTGTACAAATTTATTTATCGCATTGTTTTATCGCTTTCGTTTACTGCTTTCTGCATTTCATTATTATTATTGCACCATTGAGCTGGATTTTGGTTTACCTTGGTGGGTGGGGTATTCCAGTGAGAAAGGCTCAATACAAAGGCCTGAGTGACACATAGGATTAGAGTGGTTTCGTATTCTTTCCCATTCCATTTCGGTCTGGTGCGGGAATATGAAAACACGGTTCAGACATGGGTTTCCTTTTGAGAACTCTGTGCTAAGGATTTCCTGTAGTGCTAGAGCTATCCGGGAAGTCTTCTAAGTCTGGATGACCTTTTTAGATGACCTTCAGCATCTGAGGTGAATTAAAGAAGGATTCTTTATGATTAAGGTAAACACTGTACCCTCCGGGTTAGATGTGTTTACACTTCTCATGATAAATCCAAACCTAAGGATCCTTATTCTAGTACATACATGTGAGAGGGTTGGGATGTTTACATGTTTGCAGGAACCCTTGACCTCATCATACCTTGCTACTGGAGAATGTTTACGAGGTTGTACTATTTTCAAACTGATTCTTTGTAACCCTGGACTGTTGACTCTTTATTTGAGTCCCCCACCCGATTACCGGTTCTCAAGCCTCCATCTGAAACTCTAGACACTTAAGGATTCTACCAAAGGATGAATGATAATCCAACACATCATCACAAACCCTTACATATCATCATCATGCATCATATTGTATCATTTCTAACATTTGTCTTTTTGTTTTACAGGGTATCCACTTTTCTTGGTTTGGTTTTGACTATTCTTCTGCTCAGCCTATCTGCTACAACAATTCTTCAGTTATCTCCTTCAGCACACATCTTCAGGATGGATAACAAGGAAAAGTAACATCACCTATCATTTCTTCGAGTATCCCTTAGCAGGAATTAAACAGATACAGGCCCTCATTACTCCTGATCATGTACCTCTGTTCATAGAAAGTTACAGTGGAATCTTGGACATAATCATGGACCTGGATACATTGCAAAGGAGCATGATTCACACCTGTTTGCAGTTTTATGACCCCCCTACATTGTTTCACTTTCCCAGACTTTCAGATAGGTCCGTTGCTGGAAGAGTACTCCATGTTGTTGGATATCCCCATCCGAAGAGGAATTCCTTTCAATCCTGAAATGACTCCTCCAAATAATGATGACATAGCCAAGGCACTACATCTAGAAGTAACCACCATTGATGAACACATGACTTCCGAAGCCGGAATCCCATGCCTTCATCTGGATTTCTTGATTAATCAGGCTACGAAGCACACTGCAAAAGGGAATTGGGAAACTGTATGTGCTCTCCTAGCTCTCAGCATTTATGGTATCATTTTGTTTGCAGACGAGCCTAAGTTTGTAAGCAAAAATGCCATCCACATCTTCATGCTAAAGAACCCAGTTCCCACCTTGTTAGGAGACGTTTATTACTCAGTTCATCAGAGGAATGAGAAATAGAGAGGAAAACTGGTAAGATGTTATGCACCTCTTTTCTACAGCTGGTTGATGAAACATATGCCAAAGACGAAATATTTCTTAAACCCACATCAGACAAGGAGTTGGGCGAAGAGGATGATTGCCCTTACTTCAGAAGATATCAGGTGGTGTACTCAGAACACCAAGGGTCAAGATATAGTAACCAACTATGGTCAATACCCAAATGTGCCTCTCATTGGAGTGAAGGGTTGCATCAAATACAATCCTTTACTTTTCAAAAGACAATTGGGGTATGCCTTGGTACATCCACCTAGGGAGAAAGACCTAGCAGAATCTTTTTATTGTGTTGTTCAAAACAACCATGCCACTGTCCGACAAGCAGCCTGGGTTTGGGACAATATACAGACTAAGGGAACTGCCATTCTGGGAAAGTGGAATAACATAGCCTCTGCTCAGTACACTGAATGGTCGCACATCAGAGGATAGATTACTCATATGCCATTCACCCTGGAGGATGTGCCAGGGCCATCAGCAGTTGAGCCCATAGCCACAGTGAGCCTGGAAGAGTTTGAAAAGCTGAAGGAAAGAAATACCCAACTCGCCGAAGCTTTAAAGAAGACCCTTTGGGAAAGGAATGATGCTTGTTTAAACATTGAGAGGTTAGAGAAGCTATGCATCAAGCATATAGCCAAGATTGAGAAGACTGAAGACTTCATCGGGAAAGCCCAAGCAGGGGAACTTGTGTTGAAGAATGCATGTAAGGAGGCAAAAATTCAGAAGGCAAGAGCTGAGCATTATCTGGAAGAGAGTTAGGGTAGATGGGTCAGAATAATTGAGGCTTGTTTGAAATAAGACCAGAAGATGCAAGCCAAGATAGTGCAGTTGGAGTCCAATGAGAGAAGAAGCCAAAAAGCACTTCTAGCCGCTCAAAAGGAAATCTCAGAGTTAAAAATCCGGGCATGGTTAAAAATATCCAAAGAGCAAGATAAGTATCAGAAGATGACGAATGCCATTGCAACCAGAAACCTTCTTATCAGGACCATCACAGAGCACCCAGTTAGACCTGTGACTGATGCTCTCCTGAAGGAAGTCAGGGAGGATGCATATGGATTGGATGTCTGATTTTCTTTGTACTTGTTTTTTATGTTGGACTCACCATGGGGGTTTTGTTTTGTTCTTGAACTTGTTGTATTTTGACTCACTATAACACGGTGGGAGAACTGACTTTTATAAATATTGCGGATAGCAAGAGTCGCCACCAACTTTTATTTTATCCAAAAGGAAAGGACATAAAAGAACAGGAAAGACCTTAAAAAGATTTTGAGTTCGGGGGTAGGTTATACAAAGGGAAGGTATTAGCACCCTTTATATCCATGGTTATCCATGGGCTCTTAGTTACTTAGCTCACTTTGAATTGTTTTGAAAAGGTGTAGTGTGTGATTAGAAAATTTCTAAGTACTTTGTAATGATCCTCGTATGGATGTATACAAAGACTTGTTTTTGAAAATTTGTTTGAAAAAATGTGTGTGAAGAATATTTTGAAAGGTGAGCAAGTAATTAAGAGAAACCTACCCTATATTAACTCTTTACTGTTCTTATGTCTTTTCAAGGGTAAGACTATCCCTATTATTAAGGAATAGGTAGTCATTACCTTGGATGTATAAGGGACATGTGTAGGGACATCTGAATACAGGCAACTGTAAGGTGTCCTTAGCAATTCGTAGGGATTTATAATCTTTTATTCGGAGGGACAAGATCATTTATCATAGGCAACCTCGAAGGGACTTGATCTTTTAAACTGAAGAGACTTGATGATATTTATGAAGGGACTTTGCTAAAGACACCTTACTTGACCTTTTGAAATAGGCAACTGAGAGGCAACCCTAGGAAGTGCAAGATGGCGATCTTAGATCGACTTACGTGTGTGCGTGTTCGTATTCAAATATTTTTCTTATTTAAGTTAATTATTCTAAGTTAATTTTAATTACAAATACGTTATTCACACCCTAGAATTACTAACCACACAGTAAATATGTTCATAATAAAAATAAAGCAAAAAAAAATATATAAACCTAAGATATTACAATGCTTCGGGACAAATACAATATAATCGAGAAATAATAATAGAAATAATTTAAGCACTAATTTAAATGTTAGTACTAATAAAATAATAGCAATAATAATGGTTAGAATAAGAAAATAAAGAAAAATAAAAATTTACGAGAGAAAATTATTTTTCGGTTAAACATTAAAAAAGTTTTTTAGAAGAAAATATAACAAATTTGATATAATTAAACTATTTACATAAAAAAAGAGTTAATTAGGGTTTAAAAAGAAATTTAGGTTAAATATTAAAATTAAAAAAAATAAAATTAGGGTTTATGCCTCATTTAAGAAAATTAGCGTTTAGACATTTTAGGTTTAAATAATTAACTAAAACTTAATTAAATTATTTACATATTATGAATAATAAAAAATATTATATACAAAATTATTTATAAAAATATATTATGATATTCATAAAATATAAAGTTTGATTATTATTTTAAGTAGAATTTATTAGTTTTAATAAATTAATTAACATAATATAATTTATATAATTAAACAATTAATAAAATAAAATGAAAAATAAAAACAAGACTTAAAAAAAAATGGGGGAGGCCTGTATTTGAACCCAAGACCTCCCCATTACCAGCAAGATGTGATACCATTCGGCTGCGCCTGCGTAGCTGTTTATGGAATGGTCAAACACCAAGATATTGTAAACCTGAAAATCAAAAGAAAATTGCCCAAAAAATATAACAAACCAGGATTCGAACCCTGGTTATCTGCCTCACATGTACACTTCTTCACCAACTGAGCCAATCAGTGTTTCAAATATATAGACGCAAACAAAACTAAATAAGATAAATCAACAATTCAAAAATAACATTACCGCGCTATGGTCGTCTTCAACCTTGGAATTTCGCAGGTTTTCCTGCGAATTTCGTTGGGAACTTTCCTGCGATTTTTCCTGCGTATGAAAACCTACAAAATTCACAACACTTTATATACATATGATTGTGCCAAATTGATATGCCAACATGATCTATACAGTTCACTTAACTTATTTATGTTATTAAAATGTGTTTATATTAGCCGAATCAAGAAACCCTAATTCGAAGCTTGAAACCCTAACATGGCATTCTAGGATTTAGTCACTGTTTCTCCAAGATTTTTGCCCAGAATCCATCCACACATGATAACAAACAAAGTTAGAAGCACAAAAACAATTTATGATGGATAAATAAATGAAATCGAAAATCAAAACATAATGAAGAACATGAGTTCGGTTTCCATTATATATGAGGTTATGGATGCTTATGATGGTGTAAATAGTATCAAGGGAGTTCAAGGATCATGTATATGTCCTTAGAATACCTTCAATTGGCCTGTAAATAGGAAACCGAAAATTGAAATTTTGGTAAAATTTTGGAATGTGAAAAGTGTTCTTGGAGGCTGAAAAATCGTGTCCTCATGCTTGTGATTACTTGTGTACATATAATGGAAGCAAATTAGGTCAAAAACCAATCTCTTCTTTGGGCTTTTTGGATATCTTGATCATGAAGAAAGATATGATTCAAAAAGTGATAAAAATCAAATATTTTCATGACTCAAAGACTTTACACGAAATTTGATCCTCTCAATCAACTTTAAATGATATTTCAATCATTCTAGAACCAAAATCAGATTTTTAAATTGACTTTTTGTATTTTATTTTCATTAAAAATTGAATTTTATTAAATAAAATCCAAAATAATAAAATTTAAAATATTAAAATATGGAAAAATAGTCAATGGGTCGTGTATGACCTTATCCTTGAGATTGGATTGGAATTTGGTAGGCCCATTTGGCAAAAATTTGTTTTAAGACTTCATTTGCTTCACAAACCTCCCAAACATTTCCCAACTTTGAAAAGGCACAAATCCGTCAATTTTAAGTCTATGAAGGTGTTCTGGGACTTTTAAGAACGCTTAGAGAGTCCTCTAACAAACCTTTTTGGTCTCATGTCTATATCCTTTACCATTTTTAAGCTATGCCCTTTGGAAGATGTTGACTTTTTATTGACTTTTGAAATGACCTGTAATGTTTTGGCTCATACCTTTCAAATGAAGAATTTTTAGGCTTGTCTTGTGAGACACAAAGTTGTAGAGAATTAAATTTCCTTCAAAATGAGCTTTGGATGGGAAATTTTTGATGAAGCATGTGAAAGTTATGGCTGGTCAAAGTTCAGTTGACTTTTCCTTAGAAAACCCTAATTTAGAAACTCCTGATTCTTGATGATCTGAAACTTCCTTGATGAATCATGATAAACCCTTGATCAAATGATGAATTTTACTTCATAAACTTGATGTTGGCAAAAAATCATGAAGTTTGACTTTGGTTTGACCACAGTTGACCTCAGTTTGACTTTTTGACTGCTTTGACTGATTTTAGCCTACCTGATCATCTGACTGAGCAAACCTTTTGGGAAAGCCTTGAAACTTGACATAGGGGTTCTTGAAGACATAAAGGATGCTATGAAGCTCACTTGAGTCCTTTAAAGTCCATTTATCTGGATGAAATCCAAAACCCTAGTTTAGGGTGCATTACTTAGGAGGATGCTTTGTCTGAGGGAATTGTCAAACTTTCTGACTAATTGTGAACCTTGTGACCCTATTGAGATGCCTTGTGAACCTTGTGAACCTCTTGGGACACCTTATTACACAATGTCTTGTCTAGGTGAGGGCAAATTTTAGGGTGCAACAGCTGCCCCTGTTCAATTTTCTAAAACCCGAGGGGTTAGATTGGCCTGTGTGCCATTCGTGACTTGGAAGGTTGAAAGGGATTGAACACAAAAGCCCAAAAATTTGCACTCACCGGTGCGTAAAGTAATACTGCTGATTGGTTGCATATGATGGAGTGGTCTTAAAGATGCCACTTAGAGGAATTGGAGATGGGCTTATAGATGCCATCCATAATATCAGAAGGTGGTGGTATCTTTATGTCGTCACTGGATATCAGTACTAGGTCTTCGTATTGGTCGTCTCTGAATCATTTCTGTAACATGGTTTGAGTTTAATGCCAGCACTAGATCTTCGTATAGATCGTGTATGCATTATCTATGGGGAAAAAGAATATCCTTCATTAGGTGTCAGTACTTAGATCTTCGTATAGATCGTTTATGCATTATCTATGGGGAAAAAGAATATCCTTCATTAGGTGTCAGTACTTAGATCTTCGTATAGATCGTCTCTGAACCGTCTTTAGGAACACACTTTAAGTTAAGCATCAGAATCAAATCTCCGTGGCGATCTTTTCTGAATTGCTTTTGGTAATATCTTGGGCTCAATACAGGATCTTCGTATCGATCATTTATGTACCATCCAAAGATAAACTGTTGAATAGACCATTAGAAATAAATCTTCGTAGCGATTATCTATTTTTGAAATACCCCGGATTAGATAATAGATCTTCATATAGACCATTTATATACCATCCCAAGGATAGAAAGAATATCAGGATTAAATCTTCGTGATGATCACTCCTGAACTTCTTCTGAAAGAATCTCTTGGATTAAGTGATAGATCTTCGTATAGATCATTTACACACTATCCCAAAGATAGTTGACCATTGGAAATAAATCTTCGTAACGATTATATCCTTAGGAAATATCCTGGATTAAGCACTAGATCTTCGTATAGATCATTTACGTACCCTTCCAAGGACAACTTGAGTATTGATCATCAGAAATGAATCTTCGTAGCGATTATCTCTGAACTAAGTATCAGTACTAGATCTTCGTATAGATCGTCTCTGAACTGTTTTGATTTTTTGATAGTATTTATCTTCCTGCAACTATCCTGAAAAGAAAAGGTTAGTTTATGCAATATGTATGCATGTATGGCATGATGCTCTTAAGTAAATGTCTTATGCACTATGGATGCGTATGCTGTGATATGATGTAAATGATGTACGCATGAATCATGCAGCCTGAAGTATCTGGATATCCTTGTATAATAACTGCTGGCTAGGGAAAATAAATCCCGGTTCATTGCTGAGGAATATGATGACTTCGTTCCTGTCTTTTTTGATAGTATGGTACTCAGAACCTCCCGTCTTCGTTCGTCGTACTTTTATTGAAGGAATAATTTCTTGAGTATCCTGACAGAGGATAAAAGAAATGGACATAGATTCGAGGGGAGATGTTACTGTAAGGATTACTCTGTGGGGATGAATTGGCGAAGCTTCGTTGGATTCCTACCTTCGTTCGTCCTTAGTAAATACTATTACTGCATTTTATGCATTTCTGGTAAACATCAATTATATTCAAAAGCATACATACATTCAAACACAACCAATGGACGTTTTCGTTTAGGTAAACAGGGTAAAAGTAAATCTGGATTCAAAGAAGAGATTTTATTTATTTTTTAGAAAGTAGCCTATACAAAGGCAAATTTGTACAAGGAGACAGAAATCCTACAAAGAGGAATTCGTCGTAAAATTTTTACAAAAACAAAGAAAAAACAGCTATGTGAGAAATAATCCTATTGAGTTTTAATTCCACTATTGCCATTATCTTCAAGTATCTCATCCTTTGCTGTTGAGATAGAAATTATTGGATTGAGCTTTATCTGTCTGAACTTGAGTCTGGTAACACAAATGATTGGGGTTACATGAGGGATCCAACGAGACATAATCATACGCTTTAATCCCTAACATTTGCCTAGATTGCCTTTTCAGGTTTTCAATCCACCAGGATACCCTTTTTTGCCCAAGCCTCCCTTTCAGGTTTTTGACTTGCCGGGTGTACATTTTTTTATATATATATATCCCTAATTTTTGCCCGAATCCTTTTGGTTCGCCGGGATGCCCTTATTTTGCCTAGGCCAGTCAACCTAGCGGGTCTCTTTTTATGCGTAGTATTTTTTAACTATGTCTGCGTTTACGGGCTGTGGGAAATCTTCACCATCCATAGTAGTAAGCATCATGGCACCTCCTGAGAATACCCTTTTGACTACAAATGGTCCTTCATATGAAGGAGTCCACTTGCCCCTAGGATCACCCTGTGGTAATATGATACGCTTGATTACCAAGTCACCAGCCTGATATACCTTTTGTTTAACCTTCTTATTAAAAGCTTTGATCATCCGTTTCTGGTACATCTGACCGTGACACACAACTGCCATCCTTTTTTCATCAATCAAATATATTTGGTCAAGTCGAGTCTGAATCCACTCATTTTCATCCAAGCCTGCATCCTTCATGATTCTTAAGGAGGGGATCTAATTTTCAATGGGTAGAACTGCTTCCATACCATAAACTAAGGAGAATGGGGTTGCCCTTGTTGAAGTACTAATTGTAGTACGATAACCATGAAGAGCAAATGGTAACATCTCATGCCAATCCTTGTAAGTAACAATCATCTTCTGTAGAATCTTCTTAATGTTCTTATTAGCAGCTTCTACTGCCCCATTCATCTTCGAACGATACGGAGAAGAGTTGTGATGCTTAATCTTGAACTGTGTACAGAGATCAGTAATCATGGTGTTGTTCAGATTAGAGCCATTGTCTGTGATAATCCTTTCAGGGATGCCATACCTACATACGAGATTATTCTTAATGAATCGAGCCACAACATTCTTAGTAACAGATGCAAATGAGGCTGCCTCCACCCATTTTGTAAAGTAATCAATGGAAACCAGGATGAAACGATGCCCATTAGAAGAAGTAGGCTTGATCTCACCAATCATATCAATGCCCCAAATGGAAAAAGGCCAAAGAGCAGTCAACACATTCCATGGAACTGGAGGTATATGCACTTTATCAGCATAAATTTGACACTTGTGACATGTTCTGGAATGTTGATAGCAGTCAGCTTCCATGGTAGACCAATAGTAACCTGCTCTCAATATCTTCTTTGCCATGGTATAACCACTAGAATGAGTACCAAAAATACCATCATGCATGTCTTCCATAATCTCTGTTGCTTCCTTCTTATCCACACAACGAAGCAAAGTCGAATCATGATTACGATTGTACAAAATTCCATTACTCAAAAAGAACTTAGCAGAAAACCTCCTCAAAAACTTCTTATCTTTGACAGATGCCCCTTCAGGGAACTCCTGAGTTTCAAGATATCTTTTCACTTCATAGAACCAAGGCTTTCCCTCTACTTCTTCAATGTCAATCTCATTGCAGTATGCAGGCTTCTCAAATCTATCAATAATGATCTTGGGAGCTTCATCATCCCAGCTAATATCAAACAAAGATGCCATGGTGGCTAATGCATCTGCCAATTGATTCTCTCCTCGTGGAATATGTCCAAAGGTAATCTCTTCAAAATATGGGATCAAGGACAACAGATGCTCTCTGTAAGGAATGAGATTTTCATGCTTGGTATCCCAATCTCCTTTAATCTGACTAACTACCAGGGCTGAATCTCCATATACATCCAGGAACTGAATCTTCATCTCAATGGCAGCTTTGATACCCATGATACATACCTCATACTCAGCCATGTTATTGGTACAATAGAAACAAAGTCTTGCAGTGATTGGGGTATGACAACCTTCAGGGGAAATTATCACAACACCAACACCATTACCAAGTGCATTGGAAGCTCCATCAAAAACCATAGTCCATCGGGATCCTTGTTCAGGTCCGTCATATTGTCCAGGTTCTTTGGTAATAATCATAATGTCTTCATCAGGGAAATCAAAACTCATTGACTGATAATCATCCATCACTTGATGAGCCAAATGATCAGCTACCACACTACCCTTAATGGCCTTCTGAGTAGTGTACTATATATCATATTCTGTTAAAACCATTTGCCATCTTGCTATTCGTCCGGAGAGAGCAGGTTTCTCAAATATGTACTTGATTGGATCCATCTTTGAAATCAACAAGGTAGTATGAGTCAACATATAATGTCTTAGTCGGCGAGTAGCCCATGCCAAAGCGCAACAAGTTTACTCGAGTAGTGAGTATCTTGTTTCACAGTCGGTAAACTTTTTGCTAAGGTAGTATATTGCCTGCTCTTTTCGACCAGACTCGTCATGTTGCCCCAACACACACCCCATTGAGTTGTCTAATACTGTTAAGTACATAATCAAGGGTCTTCCATCAACTGGTGGCATCAAAATTGGAGGTTCTAGAAGATATCTTTTGATTTCATCAAAGGCTATTTGGCACTCATCATTCCACTCCATTACCTGATATTTCTTCAACAACTTGAAGATGGGCTCACAGGTAGCAGTTAGCTGGGAAATAAACCTTGCAATGTAATTCAGTCGTCCCAAGAAACCTCTAACTTCCTTTTCAGTACGGGGAGCCGGCATCTCTTGTATAGCTTTCACTTTTGCAGGATCCACTTCAATACTTTTTCCACTGACAATGAAACCCAGGAGTTTACCAGACCTAACTCAAAAAGTACACTTGTTTGGGTTCAATCTTAGCTTGTATTTCTTCAACCTCTCAAACAACTTATGCAGATGATCAAGGTGTTGTTCCTCATTCTGGGACCTGGCTATCATATCATCCACATATACCTCTATCTCATGATGAATCATATCGTGAAACAAAGCCACCATAGCACGCTGATATGTTGCCCCGTCGTTCTTTAAACCAAATGGCATCACCTTATAACAAAAGGTGCCCCACTGTGTGACAAATGTAGTCTTCTCCATATCTTCAGGTGCCATCTTGATCTGATTGTAACCAGAGAAACCATCCATGAAGGAGAATACCTTATGCTGAGCAGTGTTGTCTACCAAAACATCGATATGTGGAAGTGGAAAGTCATCTTTAGGGCTGACCTTATTCAGATCCCTATAATCTACACACATACGTACCTTACCATCCTTCTTAGATACTGGTACCACATTTGCAACCCATTGAGGATAAGAAGTCACAACCAAGAACCCTGCATCAAACTGTTTCATCACCTCTGCTTTAATCTTTTCTGACATTTCAGGACGCATGCGACGAACCTTCTGCTTCTTTGGACGACAATCTTCTTTTACCGGCAAACGGTGAACCACAATGTTTGTATCCAACCCTGGCATATCTTCATAAGACCAAGCAAAGATCTCCACATAGTCACGTAACATCTGGATCAATCTGTTCTTAACATCATTCTCTAATTCAGCCCCTATCTTGACTTCTTTCCTGTTTTCTTCCGTTCCCAGATTCACAACTTCGATTGGCTCTTCATGTGGCTGTATAGCTTTCTCTTCTCGTTGTAATAACCTAGCAAGCTCTACAGGTACTTCACAATCTTCCTCCTTTCCATCTTCAGCTTGATAGATCGGATTCTCGAAATTATAATTGGTAATAGTAGAACTGTTATCAACAGGATCCAGAGTGGATGAGGATCTTCATTTTAGTGATGTGGGTGTGTGTAAGAACACATAGCTGATAAAACAGAAATAAAAATAAAAGAAAGAAAAGGAGCACAATATTTAAAAAAATGAAACGTCCATTGATTTTTATTGAATGAAGTATGAAAATGAAATGACATCCCGAAACAAGCATACCATTGTGCCCCGGGTAAGACACAAGGCTTAAAAGTTTTATTGTTCGAAATTACAAACTTAAAATAAAAACATAGTAACAATATTTACTCCTGACTAAAGGAGATAGGAATAACGTCTTCAGTCTTCCAATTGTTGAGCCCATCAACCATGGTAGGAAAGATCCAATCATCCAGGTTGTAGTCTTCATTACAGTCACCCACAACATTGATCTGATCTCTTATGAACCATTGATTGGTGATACGAACAACACGAGCACGACGAACAACCTTCTGAGATTCTGCAGTAAAACCCAAACCAAACGTGTCAGACTTGTAAGGGATGTTGGGAAGCTAACCCCAAATAGCAGAACCGCCTTTTGCAACCACAACCTTAGCATCTTTGAGGGAGGCCATTGCAGGAGGTATGTTAGTAACCACATGAATTCTTTCCGGAACAGGGACAGACTGAGGAACAGGATCAGAGCAAGGAACAACTTCAAAAGTTTGACACGGAGTTTCAACCATTTCACCCTCCATTTCTACATATTTGAAAGTATTCAAATGGCTAACCATGTACTCCTCTTCGCCATAGATAGTGACAATTTTGTTCTTCACTGGATATTTCAACTTCTGATGCAAGGTGGAAGTCACAACACCTGCCCCATGGATCCAGGGGAGCCCAAGCAAACAAGAATACGCAGGACGAATATCCATCACATAGAAAGTAGAATTGAAGACTTGAGAGCCTACTTTGATTGGGAGATCTACTTCTCCATGTACCACTCTTCTTGAACCATCAAAGGCCCTCACCACCACATCACTTGGTCTTAACACAACATCTTCAGGGCTGAGCTTGTCCAGAACCTCTTTAGGGAGCACATTTAATGAAGAACCATTTTCCACCAGTACATGAGACAAGGTAGTGCCTTTACATTCAATGGAAATATGCAGAGCTCTTTTATGATTCCTCTTGGCAGGAGTCAAATCAGCATCAGAAAATCCCAAACCGTTATCACTAGTTAGATGTGCCACACAATTCTCAAATTGGTCCACATAAATCTCATTTGGCACATGAGCAGTCTTTAGGAACTTGATTAAGGCTTTAGCATGAGCCTCAGAACACAACAGCAAAGATAACA
This sequence comes from Lathyrus aphaca, assembly GCA_963966055.1. Classification (NCBI taxonomy): domain Eukaryota; kingdom Viridiplantae; phylum Streptophyta; class Magnoliopsida; order Fabales; family Fabaceae; genus Lathyrus; species Lathyrus aphaca. The sequence goes on from OZ014523.1 coordinate 174,235,915, forward strand.
TAGAGATTTTGGAGGGAGTATGTCCCAACTGGTCAACAATATCATAATCACTCTTGCAAATGATCTTAAACACTTCTTCCATTTGTTTAGAAAGACTTTCAGCAGTTGGTGTCTCAGTTTGCACTGGTTCAATCACAGGACCCTTGCCTTGGGCATCAGTACTTGGCCCAGAATTGGAGGTAGTAGTTGGAGTAGTTGCACTTTTGGAGGTAGCCTGAGGGGAGAAACTCTTCCACTTCTAGTAATCTTACTAGATCCAGCAATATTATCAACATCCAAACTAGCATCAGAAGCAGGTGCATCAGTCACAGGTTCTTGTTTAACACCATGGATATAAACATCAGAACTGTAATTCCAGGGTATAGCTTTATCAGAAGTATAAGGAATAGGACCGGGAGTGGTAATGATCATGGGAGCCATTCTAACTTCAACAACAGTCTTCACAAGGCCTTCAGCAGTAATCCTGACAGGACCTTTAGAAGTGATCCTGACAGGGCCTTTGGAGGTAATCTTCACTGGCACTTTATCAACCATAGCTATATCTTCAAGCTTTGTACTTCGAGTCAGATGTTCACACATACTTTCCATAGAAGGAGTCTTCTCAAAAAATATGGTGTAATTGTCCATGAGGCGTTGAATACCATCTTTCAACTTCCAGCAGCTATCAGGTTTGTAAGCACAATAGAAACATTCTTAATTGCAACCTGGGAAGAAACCAGCCTGCACCAGCTTCTTCTTGATAATGGATAAGGGAGTAGTCACATATTCTACTGAGGAAACATAGGAAACCTCATCAACAACATTAACATTCTTCTCATGATTGGGCATGGGAGCAGTGATCACATTTGGGGTCCCAGGAGGGTCAAATTCAATTTCCCCAGCTTCAATCATGTCTTGAATCTTGTTTTTCAACACCCAACAGTTGTTGGTGTCATGTCCCGAACTATTAGAATGATATGCACATCTTGCATTAGGATTGTATCGAGGAGAGGAAGTATTAGGATTCTGAGGAGGATCCCTCAAAGTAATGAGTTCCCCTTTCAACATGTGTTGCAAGGCTTGGGCCAGTGACATGTTGATCTTGGTAAACTATCTTCTAGGCTTTTGTTGATTGCTTTGTTGTGGCTCTGGTGCTGCAGGAGCAGGGTGGGAGATATGAACTGCTCCCACAGATTGGTGACTCCTGTTATGACTATGTTGACCATACACAACATTAGACTCCTTCTTTCCACTAGGGGGCTTCTTAGCAGTGCTTGATGAAGAGACACCCACATGTATCTTACCACTTCTTATACCAATTTCCGCACGTTCTCCGGTCATTATCAGCCCAGTGAAACCAGATGATGAGCTTCTAATGAGGTGACTATAGAAAGGACCATTTAGCGTACTCATGAACATATCCACCAGCTCCTTGTTAGTCAGAGGAGGTTGAACTCTGCCAGCCAGGTCTCTCCATTTCTGAGCATACTCTTTGAAACTCTCCTTAGCACCCATAGACATGCTTTGGAGCTGCATGCGAGTAGGTGCTAAATCAACATTATATTGGTATTGCCTATAGAAGGCCTCAGCAAGATCATTCCAATCATGAATATTAACACTTTCCAGTTGATAGTACCATTCCAATTGAGCTCCAGATAAGCTCTCTTGGAAGAAATGAATCCACAGTTTCTTATCAACAGTATGTGGTTGAATCCTTCGGACATAGGACCTTAGATGCAACTTAGGACACGAAATACCATCATACACCACAAAAACAGGAACCTTGAAGCCAATAGGTATAACCACTCTAGAAACTAAACTCAGATCTTCAAATTCAAGCCCAGAAGATTTTTGTAGTTCCATAGCATTCATCCTATCTTCCAATATCTTGTATTTCTCCTCACTAGCAAGATCATGATAATAGTTTGCCTCAGAATCAGAATCTTCCACAGTACCATGGAGACTACCTCCCTCTTTCTCAGAATTCTCAGACTCCGAATCCTCAATCTGTTCCTTCGTCTTGATAGGACCTCTGAATCTTCTACCCATATTGATAAGGCCTCCTGATTTCCTAGTCTTCTTCTTCTTCTTAGCCAGCAGTGTCTTCAACTCATCTTGTCCCTTGGACAAGTTCAAGATCAGCTCTTGGAATTGTGCATTCTGAGCCTGGAGATCTTTGACAGTCTGTTCAAGAGCCATTTTTGCTGAAATAAACCGCGAGAAGATAAGATACCTGTTCATAAGAAACCTGTGATGCAATGATATGGTATGTAAATGCATATGCAATGTTTTCAAGGACCGCAGGATTTAAATTTGTTTAAACAACCAGAAAGTAAACTTTTATTAGTAATCAATAAACTTGTTTGCCTCTTGGGCTTACAACAAAAATGAAATGAATACAAAGATGGGTTTTTAAGTCTCCCATGGACGTTTCCTCTTTGTGTTGAGGTATGAGTTGAGATTCCGCTCCTCGTGAAGTTGTCTTGTTAGCTCTAGGATTCTTTCTTGACTAGCTTTGAAATGAGTCTCAAAAGTATCCCTTTGCTCCTTCAACTGGATCCAAGACCTCTGTAACTCCTCCATGTCATTGGGCATGTCTGGATGAAGAATGATATAAGAAGTATCTCCTTCAGCAACAGGCTCCATGGTAACTGGCAGGATGGCAGGATATGGCATCATAAGAGTATGAGCACGTGCTCGTACCCATTTGAGATAAGGTTCCATAGGAATGGTGTACTTTGGTTCCAAAGTCTTGCTTTCAACCTTGTTCACTTTACCCCAAGCTCGTATGAACCTTTGACAGTAACCTTGCAGATCGTTGTCGTAGTCGAACACAATACCTTGAATAAGCATGTCATGAGGACCGTCGCTCCGAGCATAACCAAACTGACGTAGAGCTAAAGAAGGGTTGTAAGTAATGCCCCCTCTTATGCCAAGGAGTGGCACATTAGGGAACTCTCCACAATGGTCAATGATAGTAACATTCTCCATAGATCGAGAGCACCAATGAATATCTGAATGAGAAAGAGACATGATCCTCTTGGACCACCTGAACCCTTGTTCATTCTTTATCACTGATCGAGGAAGGTGAGAAATAAACCACCTAGACAGTAAAGGTATGCAACACATCATAGTTCCTCGTGCCTTCGTAGTACGGGTATGAAGAGAGTGTAAGATGTCTCCAAGTAATGTAGGCACTAGATTGCGAGTCAGAAATATGTTGATGGCGTGTATGTCTATGAACTGGTCTGGATTAGGGAACAACACTAGGCCATAGATCAATAAGGCTAAGCTCTCCTCAAAAGCATCATAACTCATAGCCTTCAGGAACACTTGAGCTTTTCCATCAATACCTTGGCAAGAATACCCTTAAATCCGCTTCTCGTTTCTAGGACAATGTCTGATTTCTTCAAATGTAGGGCTGCAGCAATGACTTCAGGTTTAGGCTCTTTCTCTAGGCCTGTGAAGGGTCTCTGATCAAGGATAGGTATACCCAGTAGTTTGGAGAATTCCTCCATTGTAGGAACCAGCTGATAGTCGGGGAATGTGAAACAATGATGTTTAGTATCAAAGAACTGAAATAGGACACTCATCATGTCTTCATTGAACCCTGAAGTGACTAGATCCAGTAGGTAACCATGTTTCTTGATGAACTGGGAGCTTTCAGAAACTTGAGAGACCAATTCTTTAAGCTTAGGAGGTATTCCTACAAAGTTTACCCGGATAGTATTCCTACGAGCAAAAGCCATGACCTGCAACAAAGAACAAAGATAAATCCTTTGGTCCTTGAAATGGTTAGTGAAAATGCTATGCTTATGATGCATGATGATGCTATGATGTTATGCTCAATCACAAATATGTGGCACACACAAACAAGTCACACAATAGCCCTAGGTTTAGAGGCTTGCATGAGGTTTAAAGGTAAGTACCCTCCCCTGAAGTTTAGTTGGTTCATCCTGTCCTACAAAAGTAACCAGGTTCTAAGGGATCTCAATATCATTGATCCTTCACAAGGGTGGTTGTTCAGTAGGCAACTTACTTGCCAACCAAAATCCTCCAAGTTTAGAATCTCAATAAGCGTAGTATCGAGTATCAACCAACTTCAGTCTTCACCAAAGCCGGTTATCTCACTACTTTTCTAAAGGCCAAGATGGGATTACTAGGGTTCTAAAAGTCAGTTATTGTATTGACAACATATGGCAGCCTCATATTATCCTCAACTTGCTTAAGGAACATAAGCACCAACCAAGAAGTCACACTAACTATGGCCAACAGATCAACCATATCGGTATACGCCGTACAATTTCCTTGGTCTATTGCCATTTACCTAAGGTACACTAGATCCGGGTTAGGATCTTTCATACATAAGAGCCCCAACAAGTAAAGTAAAGCAACCAAATCAAACAATTTAAGTGATCTAATTCCTAAGGGTACCCCTCTTTTATTTATTATCCCTAGTAGAGTCGCCAGTTCTGTAACACGGTGGGAGAACTGACTTTTATAAATGTTGCGGATAGCAAGAGTCGCCACCGACTTTTATTTTATCTAAAAGGAAAGGACATAAAAGAACAGGAAAGACCTTAAAAAGATTTTGAGTTCGGGGGGTAGGTTATACAAAGGGAAGGTATTAGCACCCTTTATATCCATGGTTATCCATGGGCTCTTAGTTACTTAGCTCACTTTGAATTATTTTGAAAAGGTGTAGTGTGTGATTAGAAACTTTCTAAGTACTTTGTAATGATCCTCGTATGGATATATACAAAGACTTGTTTTTGAAAATTTGTTTGAAAAAGTGTGTGTGAAGAATATTTTGAAAGGTGAGCAAGTAATTAAGAGAAACCTACCCTATATTAAGTTTTTACTGTTCTTATGTATTTTCAAGGGTAAGACTATCCCTTTTATTAAGGAATAGGTAGTCATTACCTTGGATGTATAAGGGACATGTGTAGGGACATCTGAATATAGGCAACTGTAAGGTGTCCTTAGCAATTCGTAGGGACTTATCATCTTTTATTCGGAGGGACAATATCATTTATCGTAGGCAACCTCGAAGGGACTTGATCTTTTAAACTGAAGGGACTTGATGATATTTATGAAGGAACTTTGCTTAAGACACCTTACTTGACCTTTTGAAATAGGCAACTGAGAGGCAACCCTAGGAAGTGCAAGATGGCGATCTTAGATCGACTTACGTGTGTGCGTATTCGTATTCAAATATTTTTCTTATTTAAGTTAATTATTCTAAGTTAATTTTAATTACAAATATGTTATTCACACCCTAGAATTACTAACCACACAGTAAATATGTTCATAATAAAAATAAAGCAAAAAAAATAATATAAACCTAAGATATTACAATGCTTCGGGAAAAATACAATATAATCGAGAAATAATAATAGAAATAATATAAGCAATAATTTAAATGTTAGTACTAATAAAATAATAGCAATAATAATGGTTAGAATAAGAAAATAAAGAAAAATAAAAATTTACGAGAGAAAATTAATTTTAGGTTAAACATTAAAAAAGTTTTTTAGAAGAAAATATAACAAATTTGATATAATTAAACTATTTACATAAAAAAAAATAATGAGTTAATTAGGGTTTAAAAAGAAATTTAGGTTAAATATTAAAATTAACAAAAAAAATTAGGGTTTATGCCTCATTTAGAAAATTAGGGTTTAGACAATTTAGGTTTAAATAATTAACTAAAACTTAAATAAATTATTTACATATTATGAATAATAAAAAAAAATTATATACAAAATTATTTATAAAAATATATTATGATATTCATAAAAATATAAAGTCTGATTAATATTTTAAGTAGAATTTATTAGTTTTAACAAATTAATTAACATAATATAATTTATATAATTAAACAATTAATAAAATAAAATGAAAAATAAAAACAAGACTTAAAAAAAAAAGGGGGGAAGCCTGGATTTGAACCCAGGACCTCCCCATTACCAGCAAGATGGGATACCACTGGGCTACGCCTGCGTAGCTGTTTATGGAATGGTCCAACACCAAGATATTGTAAACCTGAAAATCAAAAGAAAATTGCCCAAAAAATATAACAAACCAGGATTCGAACCCTGGTTATCTGCCTCACATGTACGCTTCTTCACCAACTGAGCCAAGCAGTGTTTCAAATATATAGACGCAAACAAAACTAAATAAGATAAATCAATAATTCAAAAATAACATTCCCGCGCTATGGTCGTCTTCAACCTTGGAATTTCGCAGGTTTTCCTGCGAATTTCGTTGGGAACTTTCCTGCGATTTTTCCTACGTATGAAAACCTACAAAATTCACAACACTTTATCTACATACGATTGTGCCAAATTGATCATGCCAACATGATCTATACAGTTCACTTAACTTATTTATGTTATTAAAATGTGTTTATATTAGCCGAATCAAGAAACCCTAATTCGAAGCTTGAAACCCTAACATGGCATTCTAGGATTTAGTCACTGTTTCTCCAAGATTTTTGCCCAGAATCCATCCACACATGATAACAAACAAATTTAGAAGCACAAAAACGATTTATGATGGATAAATAAATGAAATCGAAAATCAAAACAAAATGAAGAACATGAGTTCGGTTTCCATTATATATGAGGTTATGGATGCTTATGATGGTGTAAATAGTATCAAGGGAGTCCAAGGATCATGTATATGTCCTTAGAATACCTTCAATTGGCCTGCAAATAGGAAACCGAAAATTGAAATTTTGGTAAAATTTTTGAATGTGAAAAGTGTTCTTGGAGGCTGAAAAATCGTGTCCCCATGCTTGTGATTACTTGTGTACATATAATGGAAGCAAATTAGGTCAAAAACCAATCTCTTCTTTGGGCTTTTTGGATATCTTGATCATGAAGAAAGATATGATTCAAAAAGTGAGAAAAATCAAATATTTTCATGCCTCAAAGACTTTACACGAAATTTGATCCTCTCAATCAACTTTAAATGATATTTCAATCATTCTAGAACCAAAATCAGATTTTTAAATTGACTTTTTGTATTTTATTTTCATTAAAAATTGAATTTTATTAAATAAATTCCAAAATAATAAAATATAAAATATTAAAATATAGAAAAATAGTCAATGGGTCATGTATGACCTTATCCTTGAGATTGGATTGGAATTTGGTAGGCCCATTTGGCAAAAATTAGTTTTAAGACTTCATTTGCTTCACAAACCTCCCAAAACTTTCCCAACTTTGCAAAGGCGCAAATACCTCAATTTTAAGGCTATGAAGGTGTTCTGGGACTTTTTAGAAAGCTTAGAGAGTCCTCTAACAAACCCCTTTGGTATCATGTCCATATCCTATACCATTTTCAAGTTATGCCCTTTGGAAGATGTTGACGTTTTATTGACTTTTGAAATGACCTGTAATGTTTTGGCTCATACCTTTCAAATGAAGCATTTTTAGGCTTGGCTTGTGAGACACAAAGTTGTAGATAATTAAATTTCCTTCAAAATGAGCTTTGGATGGGATATTTTTGATGAAGCATGTGAAAGTTATTGCTGGTCAAAGTTCAGTTGACTTTTCCTTAGAAAACCCTAATTTAGAAACTCCTGATTCTTGATGATCTGAAACTTCCTTGATGAATCATGATCAACCCTTAATCAAATGATGAATTTTACTTCATAAACTTGATGTTGGCAAAAAATCATGAAGTTTGACTTTGGTTTGACCACAATTGACCTCAGTTTGACTTTTTGACCGCTTTGACTGATTTTAGCCTACCTGATCATCTGACTGAGCACACCTATAGGGAAAGCCTTGAAACTTGACATATGGGTTCTTGAAGACATATAGGATGCTATGAAGCTCACTTTAGGCCTTGAAAGTCCATTTAGCTGGATGAAATCCAAAACCCTAGTTTAGGGTGCATTGCTTAGGAGGGTGCTTTGTCTGAGGGAATTGTCAAACTTTCTGACTAATTGTGAACCTTGTGACCCTCTTGAGATGCCTTGTGAACCTCTTGGGACACCTTAGTACACAATGTCTTGTCTAGGTGAGGGAAAATTTTGGGGTGCAACAGCTGCCCCTGTTCAATTTTCTGAAACCTGAGGGGTTAGATTGGCCTGTGTGCCATTCGTGACTTGGAAGGTTGAAGGGGATTGAACACAAAAGCCCAAAACTTTGCACTCACCGGTGCGTAAAGTAATACTGCTGATTGGTTGTATATGATGGAGTGGGCTTAAATATGCCCCTTAGAGGAATTGGAGATGGGCTTATAGATGCCATCCATAATATCATAAGGTGGTGGTATCTTTATGTTTTCACTGGATGTCAGTACTAGGTCTTCGTATAGGCCGTATCTGAATCATTTCTATAACATGGTTTGAGTTTAATGCCAGCACTAGATCTTCGTATAGATCGTCTCTGCATTATCTCTAGGGAAAAAGAATATCCTTCATTAGGTGTCAGTACTTAGATCTTTGTATAGATCGTCTCTGAACCGTCTTTAGGAACACACTTTAAGTTAAGCATCAAAATCAAATCTTCGTGGCGATATTTTCTGAATTGCTTTTGGTAATATCTTGGGCTCAGTACAGGATCTTCTTATCGATCATTTATGTACCATCCAAAGATAAACTATTGAATAGACCATTAGAAATAAATCTTCGTAGCGATTATCTCTTCTGGAAATACCCCGGATTAGGTAATAGATCTTCGTATAGACCATTTATATACCATCCCAAGGATAGAAAGAATATCAGGATTAAATCTTCGTGATGATCACTCCTGAACTTCTTCTGAAAGAATCTCTTGGATTAAGTGCTAGATCTTTGTATAGATCATTTACACACTATCCCAAACATAGTTGACCATCGGAAATAAATCTTCGTAATGATTATATCCTTAGAAAATATCCTGGATTAAGAACTAGATCTTCGTATAGATCATTTACGTACCCTTCCAAGGACAACTTGAGTATTGATCATCAGAAATGAATCTTCGTAGAGATTATCTCTGAATTAAGTATCAGTACTAGATCTTCGTATAGATCATCTCTGAACTGTTTTGATTTGTTGATAGTATTTATCTTCCTGCAACTATCCTGAAAAGAAAAGGTTAGTTTATGCAATATGTATGCATGTATGGCATGATGCTCTTAAGTAAATGTCTTATGCACTATGGATGCGTATGCTGTGATATGATGTAAATGATGTACACATGAATCATGCAGCCTGAAGTGTCTGGATATCCTTGTATAACAACTGCTGGCTAGGGAAAATAAATCCCGGTTCGTTGCTGAGGAATATGAGGACTTCGTTCCTGTCATTTTTGATAGTATGGTACTCAGAACCTCCCGTCTTCGTTCGTCGTACTTTTATTGAAGGAATAATTTCCTGAGTATCCTGACAGAGGATAAAAGAAATGGATATAGATTCGAGGGGAGATGTTACTGTAAGGATTACTCTATAGGGATGAATTGGCGAAGCTTCGTTGGATTCATACCTTCGTTCGTCCTTAGTAAATACTATTACTGCATTTTATGCATTTCTGGTAAACATCAATCATATTCAAAAGCATACATACATTCAAACACAACCAATGGACATTTTTGTTTAGGTAAACAGGGTAAAAGTAAATCTGGATTCAAAGACGAGATTTTATTTATTTTTTAGAAAGTAGCCTATACAAAGGCAAATTTGTACAAGGAGACAGAAATCCTAGTAAGAGGAATTCGTCGTAAAAGTTTTACAAAAACAAAGAAAAAACAGCTATGTGAGAAATAATCCTATTGAGTTTCAATTCTACTATTGCCATTATCTTCAAGTATCTCATCCTTTGCTGTTGAGATAGAAATGATTGGATTGAGCTTTATTTGTCTGAACTTGAGTCTGGTAACACAACTGATTGGGGTTACATGAGGGATCCAACTAGACATAATCATACGCTTTAATCCCTAACTTTTGCCTGGATTGCCTTTTCAGGTTTTCAATCCACCAGGATACCCTTTTTTGCCCAAGCCGCCCTTTCAGGTTTTCGACTTGCCGGGTGTACATATTTTTTATATATATATATCCCTAATTTTTGCCCGAATCCTTTTGGTTCGCCGGGATGCCCTTATTTTGCCTAGGCTAGTCAACCTAGTGGGTCTCTTTTTATGCGTAGTATTTTTTAACTATGTCTGCGTTTACGGGCTGTGGGAAATCTTCACCATCCATAGTAGTAAGCATCATGGCACCTCCTGAGAATACCCTTTTGACTACAAATGGTCCTTCATATGTAGGAGTCCACTTTCCCCTAGGATCACCCTGTGGTAATATGATACACTTGATTACCAAGTCACCAGCCTGATATACCTTTTGTTTAACCTTCTTATTAAAAGCTTTGATCATCCGTTTCTGGTACATCTGACCGTGACACACAACTGCCAACCTTTTCTCATCAATCAAATTTATTTGGTCAAGTCGAGTCTGAATCCACTCATCTTCATCCAAGCCTGCATCCTTCATGATTCTTAAGGAGGGGATCTGAACTTTAATGGGTAGAACTGCTTCCATACCATAAACTAAGGAGAATGGGGTTGCCCCTGTTGAAGTACATATTGTAGTACGATAACCATGAAGAGCAAATGGTAACATCTCATGCCAATCCTTGTAAGTAACAGTCATCTTCTGTAGAATCTTCTTAATGTTCTTATTAACAACTTCTACTGCCCCATTCATCTTCGGACGATACGGAGAAGAGTTGTGATGCTTAATCTTGAACTGTGTACAAAGATCAGTAATCATGGTGTTGTTCAGATTAGAGCCATTGTCTATGATAATCCTTTCAGGGATGCCATACCTACATACGATATTATTCTTAATGAATCGAGCCATAACATTCTTAGTAACAGATGCAAATGAGGCTGCCTCCACCCATTTTGTAAAGTAATTAATGGCAACCAGGATGAAACGATGCCCATTAGAAGCAGTAGGCTTGATCTCACCAATCATATCAATGCCCCATATGGCAAAAGGCCAAGGAGCAGCCAACACATTCAATGGAACTGGAGGTATATGCACTTTATCAGCATAAATTTGACACTTGTGACATATTCTGAAATGTTGATAGCAGAAAAGTTAAGATCCTTGGAATCCCATAACTCCTTGGGATTTGATGTAATGGACATGGGCCTGGTTGAGGGGTTAAGGATTCCCCATAAATTCAAGCCCCCGTTTTTTAAGAAGTACAATGGAATTTCCTGTCCTCGCACTCATTTGCAGTCCTTTCTAGGAAGGTTGAAGGCATACACTATGCACGAGAAGTTATGGATGTTTTATTTTGAAGATATATTGACCGGGGAATCCAGAGAATGGTACTTACACTTATCTAGGGCCACCATCAGAACTTGGAAATATTTGGCTGAAGCCTTTGTGCGCCAGTATCAATACAACTTGGACATGGAACCTAACATGACTCTCCTAATGAGAATGTATCAATCTTCAAGGGAAGGTTTCCGTGAGTACGCTCAGAGGTGGAGACTGTTGGCTGCTTCTGTCTAACCTCCAATGTTAGAAAGGGAGATGGCTGACATGTTCATGAATACCCTGCAAGGAACTTATATTGATAGACTTGCTGCTTTCTCTTCCACTAGCTTTGCTGATGTGGTCATAGCAGGAGAGAGAATTAAAAGTTTGTTGAAGATGGGCAAGATTTATGATAATGGCGCTAGCTCCATCAACACAAAGAAACCATTCTCCGGACCCCGAAGGACATGAGAAACTAATTTAATGCATGTTGGCAGAGGTAGGCCTCATTATCTGCAAAGGTCAGTGGCTGCTGTCACCATTCCTACTCCAGCACCTCAGCAACAACAATTCCCACAACAGCCGCAGAGACCTTACAACAATAATAATCAACAACAACGTCCATTTCAACAAAGGATTTCTTAGATCAACAGGGTAATCGATCCCATTCCGATGCCATATGCAGTGTTACTCGCACAACTATTGAAACTCAACTTGATTGAACTGAGGACTTTGGCTCCACCAGATCCTCTCAAGCTTCCAAGAAATTATGATGTCAACGCAAGATGCGCCTTCCACTCAAATGCTCCTGGCCATGCCACAGAAAAGTGTAGGGCCCTGCATATGAAGGTCCAAGACCTGATTGATTCCAAAGCTGTAAATTTCGCACCTCCTCAGAATGTCACCAAAAATCCAATACCTAACCTCGGTGGGCCAAGCATTAATTCTATCAAGGAAGACAAACCAGCAATCCTGATTGATGATATTGCAAGTGTTCGAACACCTATGGCCGAGGTGAAAGCTCAACTTTTAAATTTCCTAGTGTTTCCAGGTTGTGAAGCCTACTGCGAAGCTTGTAAGGTTACTACTAATAGTTGCGCAAGTTTGAAGAATGGTATCAACAGTCTGATTAAGGAAGGCATCCTGCAGATAACATCAACAGTTCAAGCTTCTACAACTGCAACATAAATCACTTCTACAAATACAACAAAAATCATTTCAACGGAATCGGCTACAACAACAACAAACACCAACAGTGATATCTCAACAGTTACTATCTACTACGACCCGACAATGGTCCTTATTCCAGAATCTCACAACAACAACTTCCAGCAACATTCTCACCAACATTATCATCAACAAAGTCCCAGAAACACTCTCTCATCAGTTTGTCAGCTTCCTGCACTTGTGCCACCTTCAGTCAGACTCCCTGTTACTATATACTATGATCTGCAGACAATCATTACTCCTTCTTCTGCTGCAATTAGTCTGGTGACCATCACGGTGCCTGGACCAATTCCTTATGATAACAACAGTACCGTGCCTTGGCATTATGGTTCGAATCTTTACTGCCACGGAAGAAAAGTCACTCTTCACTCCTTAACATCTGCATCACAGGTAGACAATGTAGGGGGAGGCGGAGGCTTCACTAGAAGCGGATGTCTCTTCGCTTCACAAATTCCCAGAACTAATACCGAAGCGGAAGCGGCTGCCAAAGCTAAAGGTAAAAGTGTGGTGCCAGAAGGTCCTGCTGCAAAAGAAACTTAGAAGACACCCTTTGATCAGGATATAGATGAGTTTATGAGGATTATCAAAAGAAGTGACTACAAAATCGTGGATCAGCTCCACCAAACACCCTCTAAGATCTCCATATTATCACAGCTTATGTGTTCCGAGGCTCACCGGAATGCACTACTCAAAGTCCTGCATGTAGCTTATATGCCTGAAGAGATCAGTGTCAATCAGTTGGAATCAGTAGTCGCAAATGTCAATACTAGTCATGGACTAGGCTTTACCGATGCTGATTTGACTATAGAGGGGCGTAACCACAACAAGGCATTACACATCACTCTGGAATGTAAATGGGCTGTGCTCTCGCACGTCCTTGTTGACACTGGATCATCACTCAACATCCTACCAAAGAAAGCCTTAGTCAAATTGGAGTATGATGGTCTAGCCCTCCGTCCAAGCAATCTAGTTATAAGAGCTTTTGATGGTTCTAAGAGATCGGTTCTCGGAGAGGTGGAGTTACCCGTGGTAATTGGCCCACAAGTTTTCAAAAATATCTTCTACATGATGGACATACAGCCTGCCTACAACTGTTTGTTAGGTCGACCATGGATCCATGCCGCCGGCGCGGTAACATCAACCCTTCACCAGAAGTTAAAATATGAGTGGGAAGATCAGATTATCACTATCTGTGGAGAAGAAGATATCTTTGTCAGTCACCTGGCTACGTACAAGTACATAGAAATGGATGGAGAAATCCATGAAACCATGAGCCAAGGTTTTGAACCTTTGAATTTCAACGAAGCTAAAACTGAGGTGTTTGCTGCCTCCCAAGAGGAGATGATGGGTACCTCAATTGCTTCCTACAAGCAGGCTCGGAAGGTTGTGGAAGAAGGGAATCCCCAAGGATGGGGCAAGCTGGTGAAGGTGGAAATGAAAGAAGACAAATTCGGTTTGGGTTACAGACCATCCCGACAAGTTCAAGAGTAGGCTGCTGGAGGGCCAAAGTTCATAAGTGGGGGAAAGCTGACCCCTGATGCTGTCAACACTCTGGAAGACGAGGCTGAGAGTGACTACAACCTGGAAAACTGGATCCGTCCAAGAATCTCGGGCCGACAAGTCCTCAACTGGTCTTCCCAGGAAATTATAAGGGTTACTGCTACAGAGTAATTATTATTTCCTATTTTAAGCATGCATCAAAGTCCTGCATCTTGCCCAAGATGTCGGGACTCATTTTTGTAATAAGGCCATATGTATTTGTGCAAATTGAATATTAATGAACAATTGACATCTTTTTGCAAACAACCTTTTTCGCTCATTGTCTTTTCAATTTTGTTATTTTCGCACAAAGCAATAAATGGCAATGTTTTTCTAAATAAAAACTTCATTTACTTACTTTTTCTAAAACAAAATAAAATCAATCACTAAAATGAACCAAATCTCAACCCTTGCAGAAATAGCCTTCCAGATTGCACTGACAACGACACTGCTATGACCTTGTATGACTTCGACAATCCGATTAATCAAGCAGATGAAGACTCAATGTCCTACCTAAGAAAGCCCCTGTGAAGCTGGAGTATGACGGGTTGGCACTGCACCCAAGCAACTTGGTAGTAAGAGCCTTTGACGGTTCTAAGAGATCGGTTCTGGGAGAGATAGAGTTGCCTATAATGATTGGCCCACAGGTTTTCAAAACGACCTTCTTTGTGATGGATATACAGCCTGCCTACAGCTGTCTATTGGGTAGACCATGGATCCACGCCGCTGGCGCCGTGACGTCAACCCTTCACCAGAAGTTAAAATTCGAGTGGGAGGGCCAAGTCATTACCATCTGTGGGGAGGAGGATATCTTCGTTAGCCAGCTGGCTACTTTCAAATACATTAAAATGGATGGGGAGATCCATGAAACCATGAGTCAGGGGTTTGAGGCCCTGAATATCAATGAAACATCTGCTGTACTGGGGACTTCCATCACCTCATATCAACAAGCCCAGAAGGTTGTTGAGGAGGGTACTGCTCAAGGCTGGGGCAAGCTGCTGCCAGTTGAGAAGAAAGAAGACCGATTCAGGATGGGTTACAGACCAACTCGACAAGATCAACCAGAGACTGCAACGGAGCCCAAGTTTGTTAGTGGGGGGATGCTCACCCCAGATGCTGTGAATAGCTTGTAAGATGAGTCAGAAGACGAGCTCAACCTGGAAAGCTGGATACGTCCAAGGATCCCGGGGAACCATGTCTTAAACTGATCTTCCCAGGAAATTATAAGAGTTACTCCTGCAAAGTAATTATTATTTCCTGTCTTTAAAGCATGCATCAAGTCCTGCATTTTGCCCAAGATGTCGGGACTCATTTTGTAATCGGGCCATCTTGTATTTTGTGCAAAGATCAATTAATGAATATCAGGACATCTTTTGCAAATGAGTCTTTTCTTTTCCGCTCACTATTTTTCATTTTTCATTTTTTGTACAAAAATAAAATGGCAATGTTTTTCAAAATGATAACTTCATTTTCACTTTTTCTAAGCAAGATAAAACTGATCACTAAAATGAACAAATCTAAACCCTTGCAGAGAGTGCCCTCCAGACTGCACCGGCAACAACACTGCTATGACTTCGTACGACTTTGACAATCCGATTAATCAAACCGATGAAGGGGTTGAAGAAGATTATGAGCTACCTGAAGAGCTAGCCAGATTGTTGAGACAAGAGGAGAAGGTTATCACTCCTCATCAGGAGGAAGTTGAGACGGTCAATCTTGGTACAGAAAAAGACTCGAAAGAGGTTAAGATCGGGGCCTGCCTGCAAGATTCGGTGAAAGAACAACTTATTGACATGCTTCGGGAATATGTGGATGTTTTCGCTTGGTCGTATCAGGATATGCCAGGGTTGGACACCGATATTGTTATGCACAAGCTGCCTCTGAAAGAAGATTGTCCGCCAGTAAAATAGAAGTTGCGCCGCACTCGCCCAGATATGGCAATGAAGATAAAAGAAGAGGTACAAAAATAGTGGGACGCCGGTTTCCTTGCTGTAACTAGCTACCCACCGTGGGTTGCCATCATTGTACCTGTGCCTAAGAAAGATGGCAAGGTGAGGATGTGTGTGGATTACCGGGATCTGAACAGAGCCAGCCCAAAGGATGACTTCCCATTACCCCACATTGATTGATTGGTCGACAATATGGCTCAATTCTCGGTGTTCTCCTTCATGGATGGATTTTCGGGATATAATCAGATCAAGATGTCACCTGAAGACATGGAGAAGACAACTTTCATCACACCCTGGGGCACATTCTGTTATAAGGTGATGCCATTCGGACTGAAGAATGCTGGTGCCACTTATCAACGGGCTATGGTAACATTATTCCATGACATGATCCATAAAGAAATTGAATGTTATGTGGATGACATGATTGCCAAGTCCCTTACAGAAGAAGACCACTTGGTGAATCTTTTGAAGCTATTCAAGCGTCTGAGGAAGTACCAACTGAAGCTAAACCCCAACAAGTGTACATTCGGGGTGCGATCCGGTAAGCTGCTGGGATTTATCGTAAGTGAGAAAGGGATTGAAGTTGACCCTGATAAAGTTAAAGCCATTCAATAAATGCCTGCACCAAAGTCTGAAAAAGAAGTTCGGGGGTTCTTAGGTAGATTGAACTACATCTCACGGTTCATATCTCACCTAACAGCAACCTGTGAACCTTTGTTCAAATTGTTAAGAAAGGAACAAACGGTCAGGTGGAATGAAGATTGCCAAAAGGCTTTTGACAAAATCAAGGAGTACTTACAAGAGCCTCCAATCCTTATGCCTCCAGTTGAAGGAAGACCTCTAATCATGTACTTAACAGTATTAGAAGAATCAATGGGGTGTGTGGTGGGCAAGCATGACGAGTCTGGTTGAAAAGAGTATGAAATTTACTACCTAAGCAAAAGGTTTACCGATTGTGAACAACGTTATTCACTGCTCGAGAAAACTTGCTATGCTTTAGCGTGGGCTGCTCGCCGACTAAGGCAGTATATGTTGACCCACACTACTTTATTGATATCCAAGATGGATCCAGTTAAGTACATTTTTGAGAAGCCATCACTTACCGGACGGGTTGCAAGATGGCAAATGATCCTCACAGAATATGACATTCAATACACATCTCAAAAAGCCATCAAGTGCAGTGTGTTGTCTGATTATCTTGCTGAGCAACCCATTGATGATTACCAGCCTATGAGATTTGACTTCCCTGATGAAGACATCATGTTCATAAAAGGAAAAGATCATGGAGAGCCTATTCACACTGAAGGGCCTGACCCAGAAGAAGAATGGACTATGTGTCGTACCCCGAAAAATACGACCTCACGCGATCCGAAATGGACGGAGCCGCGCGCCGGACGGACTGAAGAGTCGCCACCTAATTCTATTTATTCCCGAAGAGGGAAAGGGAAGATATAGATACAACCCGGGAGGAAAAGGATGAGGACAAAGGTCAACGGAACCATTGTCTGGGTTCGGGAGTCGGTTATGTAGGGGGAAGGTATTAGCACCCCCTACATCCATCGTACTCGATGGGAACCATCTAAGTTAACGCGCGTGAAAGGATGTCTATGCTTAAACGAATTGCTTGCTAGAGGGAAATGAGTTGAATTATAAGTTAGATTGAACCTAGGTGCTCGGCAAGGATTGAGATCCTCGTGCCTACGTACTCCCGTGTGCAATGGGAAAGTCAGAGCCTCGTAGTTCGGCCTACTAAGGGTAATGGTTGTTGATTTTATTACCTTTCGTCGATGAAAGGGTTTAGGAGTTGAAATGCACTAAAGACTATGGATAGTTTATCTCGCCCAACAGGACGAGTGTCCTGCGTCGAAATAATCGGAGCGAGTAACGAAAGCTCGTTATCCCCCTTTCTACCGCTTAAGGCTCGTGGCGTACAGATCTTCTCGTATTATTAAAGTGTTTTATTATCCTATGACCGCTTGACGTTGGATCAAGGGTTTGGATCTAATCGGAACATTTTGGTTTTTTGAGGTTTAGAGGGTGCATGCAAATGGAGGTTTATTTTGTGGTTTTGTTAGCGAGGCACGAATCTCTCGGCTCGTAAAGGTGGAGTGAATCCTAAACGAAAAAGATAACTGAAGAATAAAGTGCAAGTGTGCAAAGTGCAATCGCTTGGCGTTGGACCAAGGATTCAGAAATAAAATGCGAGAAATAAAAGTGCGTACAAATTAAGGGGAGAGGGATACAAAATAAATACAGGGGATTGCGAGAAATAAAGAGGTCTCGTTGTAGTTAGCCCAAGAGGAAGCGTGTGTGCAGTGTGTTTGAACTATTCAAAGGCGTTCGGCCTGTTTGATCGGGACACAACTATTTGAAGGCGTTGGACCTTTTAATCGAGCGCAACTATTCGAAGGCGTTGGACCTTTTTGGGACGCGACGAAATTTTGTTCGTGAACTGCCTTAGAATCGGTTCAAAATGGGAACCATTCTATAAGGAGTCGAATCGTAATTTGAAATGCGAAAATAAATTAAATGAATTGAATTGCGAAGAATAAATAGAATAATGAATATAAAATAATAAAATAAATCGTATTTAAGAATAATAAATAAATTATATTACAAGTTTTTTGTTCAAAATAAAAATAATAGAATAAAATGAAAGAGGGCCTCATATTGACCGCTCATCGCCGATTAAATGTAATCGGGCGAAAAACGGCCTTTTATAATATCATCGGCCCATACGATAAGAAAAAAGATAAAAATTATTAATACACATTTTTTTTAGACATTTCTAAAACAAAGAAAACACTATCCAATAAAAAAAGAATTAGAAAAATAAACCATAATAATAGAAACAAGATTATGAAAATTAAAGCATAAAATAAACAGGGGTGCAAGCATACTCAGGTTGGTGTTGGAAGAAAAAAAAATAATAAGGATGGGCGTAGTCAGAAAAACTCAGATTTGGGCTTAAAGCCCATTGAGTCAGCATATAAAAAAACATATAAAAAACTTCAAATGATCATTTAAGAGGAGGTGTGGTGTATGTAGATAGTAGTGTATATGCAGATGAATTAAATGGGCCTCAAACCCAAACCACATCAATGAAATTTAAGAAATAGAAATTAAAAAAAGATGAAAATAAACAAACAACATGAAGGATATGGAGTTTGCTGTGGATCAGGTATGTGTGTGGATAGTGATAATAAGATCAATTGCAAATCATACGGGCTTAGCCCATCAGATTTCCAGTAATTAAAATGAAGTAGTAAAAAAAAAATTGTAAGAATTAATACATAAGTTTATAATATAAAATTAATAGACATTTAGAAAGAGAAAAAGAAATAAATTAACATAGTTTTATTTTCACTATTAAAAAAAACAAACAGTGAAATTATAATATTTAAAACTCAAACCTAATTAACCTAATTATTTATACTTAATAAAAAACTGAAAGAGAAAAAAAAACAAAATCAAATGAAAAAGGAAAACCACCTCTTGTAGATTTGACCGTCTCTCTCCTTTTGCGATTCCGTCTCCTAATCCCCCCTCCAGTCGCGCTAACGGCGGTCCTTCACGGTGGCGCTCGTTCGGCCTCTCAACTGCGGTTTTCGGTTGTCATGGTGATGGTTATCCGTCTCTCGATCTCTCCGAGTCGGTTTCAGCGGCGGAGGGTCAGTGATGAGGATGATGGCGTCTCTCACGGTTTAGCTCCGTCTTCAATTGCGGCGGCCGGATGAGGTCAGATGCGGCTCACGCGGTGGCTGGTGATGAGTTCGGTGGTGCTGTTAATGAAGGTAAGGGGTTCGGATGATGTTTGTGTTTGATTATGGGTCGGTGATGGTGAGTGGTTATTTATGAGAGTGACGAGGCTTACGGTTTGCGGGTTAGGAAACGGGTTTGAGTTCTGTGTTTTTCGAATCTCACTCGTGAGATTTTTCCGGTTTTGTTTGACGGTTTCGGTTCAGATTTGGATTTCCGGTTTCAGGTAATGTTTTGAGTTTGGTTGAAGGCGGTGAAGGATGGTTTTGGCTTTGATGGTGAAACGGTTTTGAGGTGGTGAGCGGATGATGCGGAAAGGGTTGGTTGTGTTCTCTCTGCGTTTGAGCTTTTTCGGCTTGCATATGGTTTGCTGCTCTTTGTCGAGCTCTCTCTCATCTCTATGTTCTGTTTCTGCGATTTATCACGGTTTTGCTCGCGATCTCGCTCATGGTTGTGGATAATGGTTTGAGATTTGTGGTTGAGGATGGCTATGTGCGTTTGCAGGTTTGATTAAGGAGATGATTTTGGGTGAGATGAGGATGAAGGTGACGATGGTGGCTGGGTTTTGTGAGTGAAGAATATCAGGTGAGAAAAAATAACCGATTGAAGGTTTATGAGAAGAGTTTGGTATTCGCAGAAAAGATTTGTGATTTTTCTTGTTTAAAATTTTTTTGAAGCTTGGTTCTCTGTAATGTTTTGAGCAGAATATTGTATAGGCTTTTTCAAGAGTGAGATTGATTTTTTAAAGGTGGAAAGATGAGAGTGGCAATATTTGAGAAAAGATTTTGAAGGATATGAGAATATGCTGCTGCTGTGCTTGGAGTGTTGGTTTGTTATGGAATTGGTGGAATGCCTTGTTGTGGGGAAAACGCGCTGAAGGTAGTACAGAATTCGGTCCGTCCTTTTTGCTAGGCTGGAATTGTACAACTGTGTAAAAATGAGGTAGTGGTGATACTGATGTGGCTACTATGAGAAAAATGGGACACTAACTGAGAAAAAAATATAACATGCTGAATAAATGGATTTAGATATAAAGAATAATAAAAGTATGAAATATATAATAACAAATAATAATAATGACAGAAAAAAGTATAATACTAATAATACTAGTAATAATAAGTATAATGATGATAATAATAAAAATAATAATAAATAAAAAAAAAATACTATTAAAAGAAATAATTAAAAAACAAAGATAACAATAATTATAACTAACAATAATAAGATAAGAATAAATTTAACAAGAAAATAAAACAAAAAGGAGGAATAATATTAATAGTGAAAAATATATATACATAATATTTATAAAAAACAAAAGAAAGCCACAATTTAATATTCAGATTTTTCTTTGGGATAAAGTGATACAAATATTTGAACAAGATTAATTTTTAATATCTTTTTGAAATAAAGTGTCATATGAATAAAAACATATTTTCTTTGTATTTTTGTATTAAATAAATTATGGATATGAAGTGAAGAAAGAAAAAAATATGAAATGGGTGAAAACAAAAATGAAATTTAGAAATTGTAAAAAAAAAAAAGTAAATTGGGAAGTTAAATAAAATAAAACGATTAAACAAAAAAAGTAATAATCGGGCAGACGGCTCCACACCATACCGGATACACAAATATTGTCAAAATCAAACTGAATCGATCTTTTCGCACAAAAGAAAACAATACATATTTTTTTGATTTTTTTAATACTGGTTAGACAGAAAATAAAATCAAATGGCGCAGGTAGGACAAATTTGGGGTATGACACTATGATGTTTGATGGGGCTGTTAATATGAATGGTCGTGGTGTTGGTGCAGTACTCATCACACCTAAGGGAGTTCACATGCATTTCTCGGCAAAACTCACCTTTAACTGCACTAACAACGAAACTGAATACGAAGCTTGTATTATGGGTCTTGAGGAAGCCATTGACCTCAGAATCAAGACTTTAACTGTATTCGGAGATTCAGCTCTGGTAATCAATCAAACCAACGGTAAATGGTACATTCACCGGGAGCATCTGATACCTTACCGGGATTATACAAGGAGGTTACTCACATTCTTCACAACAGTCAAGCTCGAGTATATCCCTCGAGACGAAAATCAGTTTGCAGATGCTTTGGCTACCATTTCATCCATGATCAAAGTTCAAGCTGCCAACTTTGTGCCTCGAATTTCAGTATCCAGACTTGACAGGCCAACATATGTATTCTCAGCAGACCTTGTCAAAAATGAAAAGCCTTGGTTCTACGACATCAAATGCTTCTTAGGGGATCAAACATACCCACCTGGGGCATCATCCAATGACAAGAAGACATTAAGAAGGCTAGCTGGTAGTTTCTTCCTGAATACTGATGGATCCTTGTACAAGAGGAACTTTGATATGGTACTTCTCAGATGTGTTAATGAAGCAGAGACAGGCTTGTTGATGCACGAGGTGCACGAAGGATCCTTTGGTACCCATGCTGGAGGGCATGCAATGGCTAAAAGGTTGTTAAGATCAGGCTATTATTGGATCACAATGGATGCAGATTGTTGTGCTTACACCAGGAAGTGTCATAAATGCCAGATTTATGCGGACAAAGTACATGTGCCTCCAAATCCTTTGAATGTGATGTCTTCACCCTGGCCCTTTGCCATGTGGGGCATTGATATGATTGGCAAGATTGAACCGACTGCTTCAAATGGCCACAGATTCATCCTGGTAGCCATCGACTATTTCACCAAGTGGGTTGAGGCAGCTTCATATGCAAATGTCACCAGGCAAGTGGTAGCCCGATTTCTAAAGAGAGACATCATTTGTCGGTATGAAGTGCCTGAGCGAATCATTCCTGATAATAGTTCCAACTTGAACAACAAAATGATGGCAAAACTATGTCGGGACTTCAAGATTCAACACCACAATTCTTCTCCTTACAGGCCAAAGATGAATGGCGTTGTTGAGGCAGCTAACAAGAATATCAAGAAGATTGTGCAGAAGATGGTGGTCACATACAAGGACTGGCATGAAATGCTACCATTTTCCTTGCATGGGTACCGTACGTCAATCAAAACGTCCACTGGGGCGACACCGTATCAACTTGTGTATGGTATGGAGGCAGTCCTACCTGTTGAAGTTGCATTACCCTCCTTGCGGGTACTGATGGATGTTAAGCTGAATGAAGCAGAATGGGTCCAATCCCGATACGAACAACTGAGCCTGATTGAAGAAAAGAGATTGGCTACAATTTGTCATGGGCAGTTGTATCAGAAAAGAATGAAGAAAGCCTTCGATCAGAAAGTCAGGCTTCGGGATTACCAAGTAGGAGATCTTGTGCTAAAAAGACTCCTTCCTCCTCATACAGACTACAGGGGCAAGTGGACCCCGAATTATGACGGCCCGTTCATAGTAAAGAAAGTTTTCTCTGGTGGAGCACTGATGCTCAGTACTATGGATGGTGAAGATTTCCAGTCCCCTGTGAATTCAGATGCAGTTAAAAAATACTTTGCATAAAATGACCCGCTGGACATAAAATCAGAATGTAAGTCCAGGCAAAAATAGGGCATCCCGGCGAGTCAAAAACAGAATAAAAGACTCGGGCAAAAATAAGGGAAAATAAATAAAAAAATGTACACCCGCTGAGTTGAAAAGCCGCATTGGACAGCTCAGGCAAAAATGGGTATCCCGGTGGATTGAAAACCCGAAAGGGCGATCCACGCAAAATTAGGGAATAAGCGAACAACTGCACTCTGAATTCGTCCGTATCACTCACAACAAGTTAAGCTTCGAAGGAGTCAAGCATCGGTCAAAATCAGCCTTTTCAGAAAGCAAGATGAGAAGAACGTCAATGTCATACGACTCATAGCAAAAAGGAAGCACACTGAAGCGACATCAACATTGCCAGCATCTCTTGTTTCTCAATTTGTAACGATCTCCTCATTTCAGGGGATTTTTTTCTTTGACTATACTTGCCAATTCAGGGCACAAATTAATAAAATCAGACTTTCGGTCACATTTTGTCTTGTACATTTTATCTTTATTTGCAAAAATGTCCGATGTTCCTAATATAATGGTTGCATAAATACATATGCGTCTTTTCTAAATCACATGCTTACAGGAAATATATTTGCTCCCGGGAGTGTCTAAATTCCTATGGTGGAATCCAGTAAGGGATACCTCAGAGTACTTGTACATTTCTTTGTCTTAACAGGATTGCAGGTATTCAACACACAACATGGGGCATGAAAGGCTTTCCCCAGCAGGATGCCAAATCATTACTTCCTCAGCACTTTCTCCAGGACAGCATCAGGGAGGGCTCATTTCCCCAACTGAGTTCATCATCCTTAATAGAATCCCCACATATATCTCTAAGAAGATCGTTCAGTGATCATTCCTCCCCAGCCAAGTGTTAGACAGGGAGCCGTCTCCCCGCAGAGTCTCAACCTCTATCTAGAAAAGAAATGTTGAAGATCTCACAACAAAGTGACGGAAGCTTCCGCAGACCCCAGCTGGGTTTCTCATTACCAAGATAGGTCTGGTGGTGACTTACTTCCCCAAGCAGAATCACATATCAGTTCTACCAGTGATCTTATCCCCAGCTGGGATGTTTCTTTCAAAGCTGATCAGCCCGAGATCTTTACAGCAATGGGATCCGAATCCCGGATCGGTATCTATTGCATAATCATAGCATTCGCATCATATTTCCCCCAGAGCGTAGCATTCCGTCTAATACGGAGCATTACGACAAAAATCAAACATATTGCATAATCACAAGCCATGTTTTGAATCAGTCATCTGTGAATATTGACATCCCATCAACAATATACAAGATTCCTCTCAAAATCCCCGGCAGAATGCCAAAACATTTTCTTTGCATTTCCCAGATACATATACATGCCCCTTTTCGACACTCGTCCGTGTCATCTTTCCTCAGAAAGTCGTCGGAACACTTTCCACAAACAGATACTTATACATTGCAGATAATCCTCGACGCTCGTCTGTGTCATATCCCCAGCAGAAAGCCAAAGCGTCCCCTTTGCACTCACAAAAACATATTTCCGATACCCGTCCGTGTCATCCTATCCCCTCAGATCTTCGGAATATCTCTTATAACTTGTACACTTCCCTTTTGTGATACTCGTTCATATCACCCTATCCCCAGTGAGTTGAACACTCGTCTGTTTCTCAATCATACTTTTTACTCATAATAGATACTCGTCCGTATCTCTTACACACCTATTTCCCCTCAGAGTCGACACTCGTTTGTGTTCTTTGTTAACTAGATGATATTAGTTCGTATCACCATCCCCGAATATGCGTCAGTGTTTGTTTCTACCGATACTCGTCTGTATCGTAGTCTTAAGGATGCTCGTCCGCATCTTTAATCTATACACAATGTCAAACACTTATACTTTTCATCTCTTGGATGTAGATACTCGTCTGTATCTACCATTCCCCATAAGGATCCCCAGCAAATCCTTAGCATTATTTCCTTTCTATCTGACATTCGTCTTGTGTCATGATACTTTCGGCAGCCGTCCCCTGCCAGGTGATCGTCCTTCACCTTTTGATGATCGTCCTTCATCATTCCCCCAGCGGAGTCTCCATTATTGGAACCCTTTCGTATCCGACATTCATCCTATGTCGTGATATTTTAGCAGCCGTCCCCTGCTGGGTGATCGTCCTTCACCTCTTGATGATCGTCCTTCATCATGCTTATCTGATGGCCGTCCCCATCGTCGACCTTTTCTATCCGGCATTCGTCCTATGTCGTGATACTTTTAGCAACTGTACTTTGCCAGGTGATTGTCCTTCACCAATAGATGACCGTCCCTCATCTTTCTCCTCAACAGAGCACCCGTCCCTTGCTAGGTGATCGTCCTTCACCTTTGATGATCGTACCTCATCATTTACTTCATTCTTTCTACAAACCGGATGGTCGTCCCCATCATCGCCTTTACCTTTAATCCCCATAGAGTTTTGTTACTTTATCTGATGGCCGTCCCCATCATAATCCTTTATTTTCCCCAGCTTGTCGGTCGTCCCCGTCATTGCTCTATTCCCAGCAGTCGTCCTCTTCTCGATGGTTGTCTTCCGTCACCCGTACTTTATAATCATACTTTATCTTCCTTTTACAATCTATATCCCTTTTCTTCTTTATTCACTGAGTGCAAATTTTGGACTGTCTTTGGTATTCAACCACAAGTTATCTCGTTTGTCTGTTAAGCTGGGCGCTTACATCCTGCGCAACTAACTCATGCTTGAATAGAGGCAGCTGTAAACACCCCAAATTTTCCCTCACTCATTTCACCATGGCTTGTGATGCTTTCATGTGCATAAGTTCAAACATATCATCTCACATTGCATTTTTGCTTCACTGCATTGGTTCAAAAGTCATCTGCATCTAGGGTTTGTGATTTGAGCAATCCCTGAGCTATCTGAGCCACTTAAAAGGTCTTCAATCATCTCAAGAGGGTCCATGTATCTCCAATCATCATATTATATCCTCCCAAGATCAAAGAAGTCAGAAAATCACAAGAACTGGGGAAGGCATGGAAGTAGAGCCAGGCTTAATTGCACAGATGACCTGAAATTAGGGTTTTGGTTTCAGAGGCCATAACTCCAATTTTTTTGGTCATTCTTGTTTCTATTGGTCTCAATATGATATGAGGATCATGCATACCAATTTTCATGAAGAAGTTCAATGGGGAAGGCATCTGATCAATAAATGACTTCTTTAACAAGTCAGTGCAAAATCAGGGCATCTGAGGCCCCCAATCATCCAACCAAAGGGGCTTCTCCATCATTTTGAGTGTATATGATCTTTATTCAATCTTATAAAAGATTATAAGTTCACAAAATTGAAGAGTTTCAAGCCATTTGCAAAGTTGCCATTTTGGGAAGGTGACTTGTAATGCAAAATTGCCATTTTGGGAAAGTTTTTCAACCTCCTCTTTTTGATTCAAAAATGCTTCAAATGAAAAATTCTTGGTCATGAAATTTGTAGATTGAATCATTCCCTTTTCAAAAACTACAATAACTTGATCTAATTCATCATAGAACTCAAGTTATGGCCTTGCAAAGTTGGGAAAAATCACTAAATTTCACTTATGCACCAAAGAGGGAAACTTGCAAAAAACACTTGCCAAAGCCAAATGTGACCTCTAATTGACTTCTAAGCATTGCACAAATATCATACATGACTTAAAATTCAGAATTTCACAAAGAAATCCCAAGTTTCATACCTTGAACTATAAGTAATTCAAAAGGGGCCAAACTTCCCCAAAATTGCAAAATGGATCAAATCTCTTCAGCCACTTATGCCAGCTACAAATTATGACTTCCATGGACCTCCTTGGAGCAAGCTGACTCGAGCCATGCCTTGAAACAGCCACTGAACCAGCCCATACCTCAGGTACACCAACTCTTGACATTTTGGCAACTTACCCATACCAATCAACATAGGCCAACACCCACCCTCTGACCTATCCCAACATGATATGTGTACCAAAAGCGAGCCATTTCATAAGGGAACACAGGCTGAAACCTCCAAGAACACAGCATACAAAAAATCCCCCAAATTTGCAAAAGCCTTCGGAACTCACAACTCAGCCATCAAACCTCAAAACAAATTCTATAGAACAACTCCATAATCATCACTGATCATTTCCCACCCTTCATTTTGCCCTAAAACACTCAGAATCAAAAACACGATTTTCACATTCCATGAACTGAACTACTGCCAACTTCCTTTTAAGGCCATTTAAACTTCAACCAAGCATCACAAGCTCTTGAGGGGAATCATTGGAGTGGATTTGAGGCAAAGAATTGGCCAGAAAGCTCTTGTTTCGAAAGCTCAACTTCAGGTAGCCATGGCATTTATTTTTCCAGAACTCTCATTTTATGTTATAGAATGATTATATGTGTTCCCCTGATTGCCATGATGTGTTTGGTTTCGAAAATAGTTGAGAAATAAACATTTCACAAGCTTCTGAAATTTTTGCCATGTTTTTCATTTTGCTTCGATTCATGATCTTGATGTTGAATAAATGAATTTTGATGGCTGATTCTTGTTGGGGTTGGTGTAAGGATCATTTCTGGAGCTTTAGGGGTCTTGGGGTTGCGTATTGAGTGAGATAGCTTGAGAGGCTAGCCGGAGAAGATGACCGGAACACTGTTCCGGTCACCTGAAAGTGTTTAGGGTTCAGATTAGGGCTTAATGACATAATTAGTGAGTTTGAATGTGAGCCGTCCATTAGCGCGCGCAGGTCAATTCCCGCGTCTCAACTTTAAACCAGGGCCTTTGGATCTGTTGACTTTGCATTTAAATTAGTTTTATTTTCATTTTAATTGCATTTCTTTGCTCATTTTATTAAAAATAGTAAAACATTTCTAAAAAATTTCATTTTTTGCATCATGACTTAAAATATTTTTCTTATTCTGAAAATAATTTTTATTTTATTTTTTGCATAAAATTCGTATTTTTAAAATATTTAAATGTTTATTTTAATTGATTAATGGTAATTAATTAATTAAAATAGCATTTAAGTTTCTAAAAATCACCAAAAATATCACATTGCATCTTGATACATTTAGAAACATTATCAAACCCTTCAAACAAATTTCTTTTTGGTTCTTAACCCATTTTGACATTTTTCTTTGGAATTAAGGTTCTTAAAAGTCAATATTTTTACCTTAACTTAGAAAAATCCATTCTGCCTAACCACGAAGGGTTTGATGATGGTTCTTTTTGCATTGCATTCCTCATGTCATGTAGTTTCTAGGATAAAATTGGTTTGAATTTACTCTTCATTTTCATTTTGTTTTGCATTTTTCATTGTGAGGCATCCTAAAACCCTAGCAAACTTGGAAAATTCATAAGTCCCTTAGGGTTTAGCTTCTGACCTTCCCCTTTGGGCAGTGAACTTATATAGGGTTAGGGTTCCTTTGATCCTATTTTCAATTTTTTTTTATCATGGTATTTTCTTCTGGTTTTGAATTTTGTATTGCATGTTATGTATAAACCCTAATTTTTGCCTTCATTTGCATTCATTCTTTATATGCTTGCATACATGAACTTGCCATGACATTTTGTGCATTCACTTGACTCATAAGACATCCTAAGACACATTAGAACCATGTTTGATCATTTCTTCATCCATTTGCCATGTTTTGCCTTCATTTCATTTCATATGCATTCATGATCTTTCATGCCTCCTTTCATGCTTCATTTGCATCTTCATCACTTGTATGCTCATCCACATCTTATGACATACATTTGTATCATCTTTTAACATCATTCACATCTTACTATGCTTCTGACTTTGGTTTTTATCTTTGCATTTCATCTCATTTTCATTTCATTTCATTGCTTGTTACTAACGTTTCAGGTGGTAAGTGTTTGAGAAGTGAATTTGCCTTCACTTCTCACAATCTCTTCTCATCTCTCTTATGCATCATTGCTTCATTTTAATTTTGTATTAGTGTGAGCTTGCTCATTCATGCTCCCTTCTCAAGTTGTCTTACAAACCATAAAATCCACTTCTTAACCTTATCATTAACTAAAATCCACTTAACAAAGACTTTGTTTTGTCATGAGGTTAATCCCTAATCATGGATTAAGTTAAGGAGCCTTCCTCAGCTTAAGTGTTCTCATCTATTATCCTTCTATTAGGATGGTGTAATGGGTCCATTAAATCCTTGATTATGGTTTAAACTCATTACTTAACACTAAACAAAAACTCCAAAAACATCTAAATAATTACAAGTAGGTTAATGATATTAACCCTACATCATGGTGATTAAGTATGAGCTGCTTACTTCATACTTAAGGTATTCTCATTACCCCTAATCAGAGGGAGGATGTGATGAGTTTACTAACCCTTGGTTTAGGCTTAAGTTCATTTTCTTATGACAAACACCAAAAAGCAATAAAATATTGAAAACCCAAAAACAAACAATAATCGTCTCTTCCGGGATTCTTTTCTCACCTCATTCACTCACAAACGAGAACTTGCTTCTTCCGTCTAATGCAAGACAGTTTGCACCTGAGCCAGACAAGTCATACACTTGAGCATAGACAAGTAAGCAGTTCACAAGTCAATTTACCTTTCAGTCTCTTTGAGTCGAACTACGGTGTTCTGACTTCCTCATTGCACAAGAGGATACGTAGGCATAACTTAATAGTTATCGAACAAAAGTCTCTGTATATCCCCCCTCTTCCAGCTTTATTCTTTAAAGCCTCATAGTCTTGAGCTTCACATTCTTTCTTGCACTGACACTTCTCTATCCACTTCACATTTCTTTTGCATTGACACTTGTATTCTTTTCCAGCTTTTACACACAAATAGCACTGACACTACCCCTTTAAACACAAATATTTTAAGCGTGGATCCCGTCGAGTACGACGGAAAATCTGGGTGCTAATACCTTCCCAGGTTGTAACCAATCCCCTTTCTCAATATCTCTGGTTTGCGACCGTCTTATCTATTTCCTTCCTAGGTTTATGTAGCATTACCTTTCCTTCGGGATAAAAATGCCTAGCAGGCGACTCTTTTCAGTTCATCTTCATGTTCTCTTTCGCCTACCGTTCGCGTCTGTACCCCTCTTGGCCTGGTGTCATTTGGTGGGAGCGTCAACTTGGCGACTTTGCTTAACCAGGGCTTCTGGTTCTTTTTGTGGGTTCCTCCTAGAGCTTGTTTGATTTGTGTTTACTGGGGTGTTCTGTGCTATGTGTGTTTATGTGTTTATTTTATTTATTGCTTTATGTACAATTTTGTTTATTGCTTTCTTTACAGTTTTATACATCATACTGTCATACTATCATTGTTGGATCTGGTTTGTTGTTTTGGTGGGTGGGGTTCCATTGAGAGTTTAAGGTCCTATACCTGGGACCTGAGTGACACCTAGGCTAGAGTGGTTCATGTTCTTTCCCATTCCATTTCGGTCTGGTGCGGGAATATGAAACACGGTTCAGATGTGGGTTTCTTCTTGAGAACTCTGTGCTACAGATTTCCTGTAGTGCTAGGGCTATCTGGGAAGCCTGCTAAGTCTGGATGACCTTTATTATGACCTTCAGAAACTGAGGTGAATTAGAGGAGGATCTTTTATGGTTATTGTAAACACTGTACCTCCAGGTTAGAGGTGTTTACACTTCTCATAACTGATCCAAGTCTGAGGATCCTTGTTCTAGAACATTACCTGTGAGGGGGTTGGGTTGTTTACAGGTTTGCAGGAACCCATGGTCACATCATACCCTGTTACTGTATATGTGTAAGAATACTTCACTTTGGACAGTTCTTGTGATTAACCCTGGACATGTGACTCTTTATTTGAGTCCCCCACCCGGGTTACTGGATTTCTCAAACCTCCATCTGGACTTCTTGAACATACATGGGCCTTATTTGTCAGAACAGATAATCAGATCCAGCTTGATCACAAAACCTTGCATATCATTTGCATATATCATCATTGCATCATTTAACATTTGTTTATTTTCTTTTCAGGGTATTCATATCACATCTGGTTTGGTTTTGACCCCTTCTTCTGCATAGACCTTTGCTTCAACTGTCTTCATCAGTTATCTGCTTCAGCTATTTGCATCATCACCAGCATCAGCCTGTCAGTGGCCCATTTCCAACATCAGTCTGTGACCTTCATCAGCACTTATCTTCAGTTTCCTCAGTAGCACTCATGACTACCCCCAGGAAGAGCAACATATCTTACCATTTCCTTGAGCCTGTGTTGACTGGTATCAGGCAGGTCCAGTCACTCATCACACCTGATTACATCCCACTGTTTAGAGAGCACCATGGGGATATCCTAGACATGGTTATGGACCTTGACCCTTCTCAGAGGAGCATGATCCACACCTGCTTACAGTTTTATGACCCTCCTTTGAGATGCTTCACCTTTCCAGATTTTCAGCTAGGACCTCTACTGGAGGAGTTTTCTTCATTGATTGGAGTACCTGTCAGGGGTGGAATCCCTTTCAACCCAGATATGCCAGCTCCCAGAAATGAAGAGATAGCAAAGACATTGTACCTGGAACCTGCCTTGATTGAACAAAGTATGACAACAAAAGTTGGGATCCCTGGTTTGCATTTGGACTTCTTGATTTCTCAGGCCATCCTAAAGGCTTCAATGGGAGAGTGGAGGGCAGTCTGTGCACTATTAGCCCTCAGCATATATGGGGCTATACTATTTGCAGATGAGCCCAAGCTTGTCAGCAAGAATTCCATCCATTTGTTTCTCCTGAAGAACCCAGTACCTACATTGCTGGGAGATTTCTATTATTCCATCCATCAGAGGAATGAGAAACAAAGGGGGAAGTTGGTAAGATGTTGTGCTCCTTTGTTTTACACCTGGCTGCTCAGACACCTGCCTAAGTCAGATGTCTTCTTGAACCCACATCAGCAGAAGAACTGGGCCAATAGGCTCATTGCCTTGACTTCAGATGATATCAGATGGTGCACCCAGAGCACCAAAGGCAAAGACATTATCACCAACTATGGACAATACCCAAATGTACCTCTGATAGGAGTAAAGGGTTGCATCAACTACAATCCTTTGTTGTTCAAAAGACAACTAGGTTATGATTTAGTCCACCCTCCCAGAGGACAAGATTTAGCTGAGACCCTGTATTGTGAAGTGAAACCTAATTCAGTTGCTGTCAGACAAGCATCCTGGGCTTAGGACAACATCCAGACAAAAGGGATGGCTATTCTTGGAAGGTGTAATAATGTTGCTTCAGATCAATACTATGACTGGTCCCGTACTAGAGCTTAGATTACCAGAATGCCTTTCATCTTGGAAGACATACCTGGACCATCCACAGTACAGCCAGCAGCAACTGTCAGCCTAGAAGAATTTGAAAAGCTGAAGGAAAGGAATGAGAACTTATCTCAAGCCTTGAAAAAGACTCTTTGGGAAAGAAGTGATGGTCGTCTGGATATTGAGAGATTGGAAAAGCTTAGGGTGGAGCATCTTACCAAAATTGAGAAGATAGAAGACTACATCAGGAAAGCAAGAGCCGGAGAGCAAATTTTGAAGAATGCCTGTAAAGAGGCCAAAATCCAGAAGGCTAGGACTGAGCTCTATCTACAAGAGAGTCAGGATAGGTGGGTCAGGATCACTGAGGCCCGTACACAAGAAGACCAGAAGACTCAAGCCAAGATTGAGCAGCTGGAGGCCAATGAGAAGAAGCAGCAGGAAGCTTTGTTGGCAGCCCAGAAGGAGATTTCAGAGTTGAAGCTCAGAGCAGGATTGAAGAGATCAAAGGACCATGACAGGCATAAGAAGCTGACCACTGCCATTGCTACCAGGAACCTCCTCATTAGGACCATTACAGAGCACCCAGTTGGTCCAGTGACTGAGGCACTCCTGAAGGAGGTCAAAGAGGATGAGTTTGGACTGGATGTCTGATTTCCTTGTTTGTTGTTGCTGCCATTTGATGTACTTTCCCTTTTATTGTATTTTGACCCTTCAAGGGCATGTATTGAAAAAACATACTATGTATTACTCCATCATTTGTAATATATTTTGGGTTTGTTTTTGTTCGGGACTTCCCTCAACAACCTCAAACATCTTCCTCGAGGTCTGGAAAGGTCAAAACCAAGAACCAAACCGGATACCTTGGAAAACAAATAAGCATACTGCATTGCATACTAACTTTGTTTTTTTGTAGGTTTCATTATTATTATTGTTTCTAACTTTGTTGTGACTTCAGGAAACATTGCTCGTCGCCGAGTGTTCCCTGTCAACCGCATGCACTGGTACCCGACTCGTAACAATCTTCCCGGTATTCAAATGGAACAAGTACAGCAGGATCTGACTGAGGTCAGAAATCAGATGGCTAATGAGAGAGTGGAGATGAGAAATCAGATGTCCCAATTCATGGCGGTGATGACTGGCTTAGCCCAAAGTCAAGAAAGGTTAAGAGAGCTGGTGGAAAGACAAACTCCTGAGGAGCCTCATCTTGGAACAGGAGGAACTAGTAACAATGAGCGGGGCCAGCCTCGTATTGACCCACCAGTATTTGGACCTCATCTGGATCCAGAAGTTAATATCCCGAGAAATGTGCAAGGTAATACTGCTGGGGGGAGAATCTTGCAAGAAGATCCCCAAGAAGAACAATTTACTGTTATGGGAGCTGGAGATGAAGTATATGACAGGAGATTGGACGAAATTGCTGAGAAGTTAAGATCTTTGGAGTCTCAGAATTCTTTGGGCTTCGATGTGATGGACATGGGGCTGGTGGATGGGGTGAGAATTCCCCACAAATTCAAACCCCCATGCTTTGAAAAGTACAATGGTACCTCCTGTCCGCGAACTCACCTGCAATCTTTCCTGGGAAGACTTAAAGCATATACCATGGATGAAAAGTTGTGGATGTTCTACTTTGAAGACGGTCTGACTGGAGCTTCGAGAGAATGGTATTCACACTTGACAAGAGCTACCATTAGATGCTGGAAGGACTTAGCTGAAGCTTTTATCAGACAATATCAGTACAACCTATACATGGCTCCCAATAGAACTCTTCTAATGGGCATGTCGCAATCTTCTAGAGAGAGCTTCAGAGAATATGCCCAAAGGTGGAGACAGCTTGCTGCTACTGTCCAACCACCCATTTCAGAAAGGGAAATGGCTGACATGTTCATGAATACATTACAAGGGACCTATATTGATAGATTGGCTGCCTTCTCCTCTACCAGTTTTGCTGATGTGGTCATAGCTGGTGAGAGGATTGAAAGCCTCTTAAAGATGGGCAAAATTTCCGACAGTGGTGCAAGTTCATCCAGCAATCCCAGAAAGCCTTTTGTGGGACCCCGAAGGGCCGGTGAAACAAATTCCATTCATGCAAGCAGGGGCAGGCCTCAGTATGTTCACCAGTCAGTAGTAGAAGTTACCATTCCAGCTCCGATTCCTCAACAATCAGCATATCCTCAACAGCAACAACCACAGTATCAACAACAAGTTCATTATCCGCAACAAAGGTCGTACAACAACAACAATAACCAACAACAGCGTCCTTTCCAGCAAAGACCATCACAGGCAAACAGGGTGATTGACCCAATCCCAATGCCGTATGCTACACTCTTGCCACAACTCCTGAAGCTCAACCTAGTTGAGTTAAGGACATTGGCTCCTCCAGATCCTCTTAATATGCCAAAGAACTATGATGCAAATTCCAGGTGTGCATTCCACTCAAACGCACCGGGGCATAATACTGAAAAATGCAGAGCCCTACAGATGAAAGTCCAGGATCTGGTGGACTCAAAAGCTCTCAATTTTGCGCCTCCTCCAAATGTCACAAGATATCCGATGCCTAGTCACAAAGGGCCTAGGATTAATGCTATTGACGAGGGAAAACCATCCACATTAATCAACAGCGTTGCACAAATCCGGACACCTCTGGTTGAAATCAAAGCTCAGCTGTTAGAATGCCAAGTGTTCCCTGGATGTGAGCTTGGCTGTGGATATTGCAAAATTGCTGTTAATGGATGTGAGAGACTGAGAAATGGCATAGATGGTCTTATTAAGGATGGAATCCTTCAGATTACAACAACAACGACTACAACTCCAACAATTCCTTCATCAACAATCACAGATACTCCTACAACGTCAGCAACCATTGTCCCAACAGATTCTACTACAACTCCAACAACTGCTCAATCAATCACTTCAACGGATACGAGTTCAGTCACCATCCCTTCTACAACGACAACACCCATTATTCCATCAGGTCCTGCTACAATTTCAACACCTCCTACAGCATCAGCAACAGTCAATGAAAGTGTCTCGACGGTTACGATATACTACGATCCTGCAAGTGTTCCTTCCAACAACTCACAACAAAATGCTACTCCTGTCAGAGCACCAGTTACCATATATTATGATCCACACACCATTGTGGTCCCCTCTGCAGCTGCTATTAGTCCGGTTACTATCATAGTGCCTGGGCCGGTTCCTTACGAAAGCAATAATGCCATCCCTTGGCATTATGGCTCAGATCTATACTGCGAGGGGCATAAAATCATTTTAGAATCATCAACTTCTTCACCTCAGATAGACAATGTAGGGGGAGGCGGAGGCTTCACTAGAAGCGGACGTCTCTTTGCCTCGCAAATACCCAGACCCATTGCTGAAGCAGAGGTTGCTGCTAAGGTGAAAGGGAAGAGCATGGTGCAAGAAGAACCAGTTGCTAAGGAAGCTTTAAAGACTCCCTTTGATCAAGAGGTTGATGAATTCATGAGAATCATCAAGAAAAGTGATTACAAGTTGGTGGACCAGCTTCACCAAACGCCTTCCAAAATCTCCATACTCTCATTACTAATGTGCTCTGAGGCTCATCGGAATGCACTTTTAAAAGTCCTGCACGTAGCTTATGTGCCGGAGGAGATTACGGTCAATCAGTTAGAGGCTGTGGTTGGAAATGTCAACGCTAGTCATGGACTAGGATTTACCAACACTGATCTGACAGCGGAGGGTCACAATCACAACAAGGCTTTGCACATTACCTTGGAGTGTAAGGGTGCAGTTCTTTCTCACGTATTGGTGGACACAGGGTCATCACTCAATGTCGTACCTAAAAAAGCCCTTGTGAAGCTGGAGTATGGGTCACCCAAGCAACTTGGTAGTAAGAGCCTTTGACGGTTCTAAGAGATCGGTTATGGGAGAGATATAGTTGCCTATAATGATTGGCCCACAGGTTTTCAAAACGACCTTCTTTGTGATGGATATACAGCCTGCCTACAGCTGTCTATTGGGTAGACCATGGATCCACGCCGCTGGTGCCGTGACGTCAACCCTTCACCAGAAGTTAAAATTCGAGTGGGAGGTCCAAGTCATTACCATCTGTGGGGAGGAGGATATCTTCGTTAGCCAGATGGCTACTTTCAAATACATTGAAATGGATGGGGAGATCCATGAAACCATGAGTCAGAGGTTTGAGGCCCTGAATATCAATGAAGCATCTGCTGTACTGGGGACTTCCATCACCTTATATCAACAAGCCCGGAAGGTTGTTGAGGAGGGTACTGCTCAAGGCTGGGGCAAGCTGCTGCCAGTTGAGAAGAAAGAAGACCGATTCGGGTTGGGTTACAGACCAACTCGACAAGATCAACCAGAGACTGCAACGGAGCCCAAGTTTGTTAGTGGGGGGATGCTCACCCCAGATGCTGTGAATAGCTTGGAAGAAGAGTCAGAAGACGAGCGCAACCTGGAAAGCTGGATACGTCCAAGGATCCCGGGGAACCATGTCTTAAACTGATCTTCCCAGGAAATTATAAGAGTTACTCCTGCAGAGTAATTATTATTTCCTGTCTTTAAAGCATGCATCAAGTCCTGCATTTTGCCCAAGATGTCGGGACTCATTTTGTGATCGGGCCATCTTGTATTTTGTGCAAAGATCAATTAATGAATATCAGGACATCTTTTGCAAATGAGTCTTTTCTTTTCCGCTCACTATTTTTCATTTTTCATTTTTTGTACAAAAATAAAATGGCAATGTTTTTCAAAATGATAACTTCATTTTCACTTTTTCTAAACAAGATAAAACTGATCACTAAAATGAACAAATCTAAACCCTTGCAGAGAGTGCCCTCCAGACTGCACCGACAACAACACTGTTATGACTTCGTACGACTTTGACAATCCGATTAATCAAACCGATGAAGGGGTTGAAGAAGATTATGAGCTACCTGAAGAGCTAGCCAGATTGTTGAGACAAGAGGAGAAGGTTATCACTCCTCATCAGGAGGAAGTTGAGACGGTCAATCTTGGTACAGAAAAAGACTTGAAAGAGGTTAAGATCGGGGCCTGCCTGCAAGATTCGGTGAAAGAACAACTTATTGACATGCTTTGGGAATATGTGGATGTTTTCGCTTGGTCGTATCAGGATATGCCAGGGTTGGACACCGATATTGTTATGCACAAGCTTCCTCTGAAAGAAGATTGTCCGCCAGTAAAACAGAAGTTGCGCCGTACTCGCCCAGATATGGCAATGAAGATAAAAGAAGAGGTACAAAAACAGTGGGACGCCGGTTTCCTTGCTGTAACTAGCTACCCACCGTGGGTTGCCAACATTGTACTTGTGCCTAAGAAAGATGTCAAGGTGAGGATGTGTGTGGATTACCGGGATCTAAACAGAGCCAGCCCGAAGGATGACTTCCCATTACCTCACATTGATGTATTGGTAGACAATACGGCTCAATTCTAGGTGTTCTCCTTCATGGATGGATTTTCGGGATATAATCAGATCAAGATGTCACCTGAAGACATGGAGAAGACAACTTTCATCACACCCTGGGGCACATTCTGTTATAAGGTGATTTCATTCGGACTGAATAATGCTGGTGCCACTTATCAACGGGCTATGGTAACATTATTCCATGACATGATCCATAAAGAAATTGAATGTTATGTGGATGACATGATTGCCAAGTCCCTTACAGAAGAAGACCACTTGGTGAATCTGTTGAAGCTATTCAAGCGTCTGAGGAAGTACCAACTGAAGCTAAACCCCAACAAGTGTACATTCGGGGTGCGATCCGGTAAGCTGCTAGGATTTATCGTAAGTGAGAAAGAGATTGAAGTTGACCCTGATAAAGTTAAATCCATTCAAGAAATGCCTGCACCAAAGTCTGAAAAAGAAGTTCGGGGGTTCTTAGGTAGATTGAACTACATCTCACGGTTCATATCTCACCTAACAGCAACTTGTGAACCTTTGTTCAAATTGTTAAGAAAGGAACAAACAGTCAGGTGGAATGAAGATTGCCAAAAGGCTTTTGACAAAATCAAGGAATACTTACAAGAGCCTCCAATCCTTATGCCTCCATTTGAAGGAAGACCTCTAATCATGTACTTAAGTGTATTAGAAGAATCAATGGGGTGTGTGTTGGGCCAGCATGACGAGTCTGGTCGAAAATATTATGCAATTTACTACCTAAGCAAAAAGTTTACCGACTGTGAACAACGTTATTCACTGCTCGAGAAAACTTGTTGTGCTTTAGCGTGGGCTGCTCGCCGACTAAGGCAGTATATGTTGACCCACACTACTTTATTGATATCCAAGATGGATCCAGTTAAGTACATTTTTGAGAAGCCAGCACTTACCGGATGGGTTGCAAGATGGCAAATGATCCTCACAGAATATGACATTCAATACACATCTCAAAAAGCCATCAAGTGCAGTGTGTTGTCTGATTATCTTGCTGAGCAACCCATTGATGATTACCAGCCTATGAGATTTGACTTCCCTGATGAAGACATCATGTTCATAAAAGAAAAAGATCATGGAGAGCCTATTCACACTGAAGGGCCTGACCCAGAAGAAGAATGGACTATGATGTTTGATGGGGCTGTTAATATGAATGGTCGTGGTGTTGGTGCAGTACTCATCACACCTAAGGGAGTTCACATGCCTTTCTCGGCAAAACTCACCTTTAACTGCACTAACAACGAAGCTGAATACGAAGCTTGTATAATGGGTCTTGAGGAAGCCATTGACCTCAGAATCAAGACTTTAACTATATTCGGAGATTCAGCTCTGGTAATCAATCAAACCAACGGTAAATGGTACACTCACCAGGAGCATCTGATACCTTACCGGGATTATACAAGGAGGTTACTCACATTCTTCACAACAATCAAGCTCAAGTATATCCCTCGAGACGAAAATCAGTTTGCAGATGCTCTGGCTACCATTTCATCCATGATCAAAGTTCAAGCTGCCAACTTTGTGCCTCGAATTTCAGTATCCAAACTTGACAGACCAGCATATGTATTCTCAGCAGACCTTGTCAAAAATGAAAAGCCTTGGTTTTACGACATCAAATGCTTCTTAGAGGATCAAACATACCCACCTGGGGCATCATCCAATGACAAGAAGACATTAAGAAGGCTAGCTGGTAGTTTCTTCCTGAATACTGATGGATCCTTGTACAAGAGGAACTTTGATATGGTACTTCTCAGATGTGTTGATGAAGGAGAGGCAGGCTTGTTGATGCACGAGGTGCACGAAGGATCCTTTGGTACCCATGCTGGAGGGCATGCAATGGCTAAAAGGTTGTTAAGATCAGGCTATTATTGGATCACAATGGATGCAGATTGTTGTGCTTACACCAGGAAGTGTCATAAATGCCAGATTTATGCGGACAAAGTACATGTGCCTCCAAATCCTTTGAATGTGATGTCTTCACCCTGGCCCTTTGCCATGTGGGGCATTGATATGATTATCAAGATTGAAACGACTGCTTCAAATGGCCACAGATTCATCCTGGTAGCCATCGACTATTTCACCAAGTGGGTTGAGGTAGCTTCATATGCAAATGTCACCAGGCAAGTGGTAACCCGATTTCTAAAGAGAGACATCATTTGTCGGTATGGAGTGCCCGAGCGAATCATTATTGATAATGGTTCCAACTTGAACAACAAAATGATGGCAGAACTATGCCGGGACTTCAAGATTCAACACCACAATTCTTCTCCTTACAGGCCAAAGATGAATGGCGCTGTTGAGGCAGCTAACAAGAATATCAAGAAGATTGTGCAGAAGATGGTGGTCACATACAAGGACTGGCATGAAATGCTATCGTTTGCCTTGCATGGGTATCGTACGTCAATTAGAACGTCCACTGGGGCGACACCGTATCAACTTGTGTATGGTATGGAGGCATTCCTACCTGTTGAAGTTGAATTACCCGCCTTGCGGGTACTGATGGATGTTAAGCTGAATGAAGCAGAATGGGTCCAATCCCGATACGAACAACTGAGCCTGATTGAAGAAAATAGATTGGCTGCAATTTTTCATGGGCAGTTGTATCAGAAAAGAATGAAGAAAGCCTTCGATCAGAAAGTCAGGCTTCGGGAGTGCCAAGTAGGAGATCTTGTGCTAAAAAGACTCCTTCCTCCTTATACAGACCACATGGGCAAGTGGACCCCGAATTATGACGACCCATTCATAGTAAAGAAAGTTTTCTCTGGTGGAGCACTGATGCTCAGTACTATGGATGGTGAAGATTTCCAGTCCCCTGTGAATTCAGATGCAGTTAAAAAATACTTCGCATAAAATGACCCGCTGGACATAAAAACAGAATGTAAGTCCAGGCAAAAATAGGGCATCCCGGCGAGTCAAAAACAGAATAAAAGACTCGGGCAAAAATAAGGGAAAATAAATAAAAAAATGTACACCCGCTGAGTTGAAAAGCCGCATTGGACAGCTCAGGAAAAAATGGGTATCCCGGTGGATTGAAAACCCGAAAGGGCGATCCACACAAAATTAGGGAATAAGCGAACAACTGCACTCTTAATTCGTCTGTATCACTCACAACATGTTAAGCTTCGAAGGAGTCAAGCATCGGTCAGAATCAACCTTTTCAGAAAGCAATATGAGAAGAACGTCAATGTCATACGAGTCATAGCAAAAAGGAAGCACACTGAAGCGACATCAACATTGCCAGCATCTCTTGTTTCTCAATTTGTAACGATCTCCTCATTTCAGGGGATTTGTTTCTTTGACTATACTTGCCAATTCAGGGCACAAATTAACAAAATCAGACTTTCAGTCACATTTTGTCTTGTACATTTTATCTTTATTTGCAAAAATGTCCGATGTTCCTAATATAATGGTTGCATAAATACAGATGCGTCTTTTCTAAATCACATGCTTACAGGAAATATATTTGCTTCAGGGAGTGTCTAAATTCCTATGGTGGAATCCAGTAAGGGATACCTCGGAGTACTTGTACATTTCTTTGTCTTAACAGGATTGCAGGTATTCAACACACAGCATGGGGCATGAAAGGCTTTCACCAGCAGGATGCCAAATCATTACTTCCTCAGCACTTTCTCCAGGACAGCATCAGGGAGGGCTCATTTCCCCAAATGAGTTCATCATCCTTAATAGAATCCCCACAGATACCTCTAAGAAG
This sequence comes from Lathyrus aphaca, assembly GCA_963966055.1. Lineage (NCBI taxonomy): Eukaryota > Viridiplantae > Streptophyta > Magnoliopsida > Fabales > Fabaceae > Lathyrus > Lathyrus aphaca. The sequence continues at coordinate 174,277,538 of OZ014523.1, forward strand.
ATCTTTCAGTGATCATTCCTCCCCAGCCAAGTGTCAGACAGGGAGCCGTCTCCCCGCAGAGTCTCAACCTCTATCCAGAAAAGCAATGTTGAAGATCTCACAACAAAGTGACGGAAGCTTCCGCAGACCCCAGCTGGGTTTCTCATTACCAAGATAGGTCTGGTGGTGACTTACTTCCCCAAGCAGAATCACATATCAGTTCTACCAGTGATCTTATCCCCAGCTGGGATGTTTCTTTCAAAGCTGATCAGCCTGAGATCTTTACAGCAACGGGATCCGAATCCCGGATTGGTATCTGTTGCATAATCATAGCATTCGCATCATATTTCCCCCAGAGCGTAGCATTCCGTCTAATACGGAGCATTACGGAAAAAATCAAACATATTGCATAATCACGAGCCATGTTTTGAATCAGTCATCTGTGAATATTGACATCCCATCAATAATATACAAGATTCCTCTCAAAATCCCCGGCAGAATGCCAAAGCATTTTCTTTGCATTTCCCAGATACAGATACATGCCCCTTTTCGACACTCGTCCGTGTCATCTTTCCTCAGAAAGTCATCGGAACACTTTCCACAAACAGATACTTATACATTGCAGATAATCCTCGACGCTCGTCTGTGTCATATCCCCAGCAGAAAGCCAAAGCGTCCCCTTTGCACTCACAAAAACATATTTCCGATACCCGTCCGTGTCATCCTATCCCCTCAGATCTTCGGAATATCTCTTATAACTTGTACACTTCCCTTTTGTGATACTCGTTCATATCACCCTATCCCCAGTGAGTTGAACACTCGTCTGTGTCTCAATCATACTTTTTACTCATAACAGATACTCGTCTGTATCTTGTACACACCTATTTCCCCTCAGAGTCGACACTCGTCTGTGTTCTTTGTTAACTAGATGATATTAGTTCGTATCACCATCCCCGAATATGCGTCAGTGTTTGTTTCTACCGATACTCGTCCGTATCGTAGTCTTAAGGATGCTCGTCCGCATCTTTAATCTATACACAATATCAAACACTTATACTTTTCATCTCTTGGATGTAGATACTCGTCTGTATCTACCATTCCCCATAAGGATCCCCAGCAAATCCTTAGCATTATTTCCTTTCTATCTGACATTCGTCCTGTGTCATGATACTTTCGGCAGTCGTCCCCTGCCAGGTGATCGTCCTTCACCTTTTGATGATCGTCCTTCATCATTCCCCCAACGGAGTCTCCATTATTGGAACCCTTTCGTATCCGACATTCGTCCTATGTCGTGATATTTTAGCAGCCATCCCCTGCTGGGTGATCGTCCTTAACCTCTTGATGATCTTCCTTCATCATGCTTATCCGATGGCCGTCCCCATCGTCGACCTTTTCTATCCGGCATATGTCCTATGTCGTGATACTTTTGGAAACCGTACCTTGCCAGGTGATCATCCTTCACCAATAGATGACCGTCCCTCATCTTTCTCCTCAACAGAGCAGCCGTCCCCTGCTAGGTGATCGTCCTTCACCTTTGATGACCGTACCTCATCATTTACTTCATTCATTCTACAAACCGGATGGTCGTCCCTATCATCGCCTTTACCTTTAATCCCCAGAGAGTTTTGTTACTTTATCTGATGGCCGTCCCCATCATAATCCTTTATTTTCCCCAGCTTGTCGGCCGTCCCCGTCATTGCTCTATTCCCAGCAGTCGTCCTCTGCTCGACGATCGTCTTCCGTCACCCTCACTTTATAATCATACTTTATCTTCCTTTTACAATCTATATCCCTTTTCTTCTTTATTCAGTGAGTGCAAATTTTGGACTGTCTTTGATATTCAACCACAAGTTATCTCGTTTGTCTGTTAAGCTGGGCGCTTACATCCTGCACAGCTAACTCATGCTTGAATAGGGGAAGCTGTAAACACCCCAAATTTGCCCTCACTCATTTCACCATGGCTTGTGATTCTTTCATGTGCATAAGTTCAAACATATCATCTCACATTGCATTTTTGCTTCACTGCATTGGTTCAAAAGTCATCTGCATCTAGGGTTTGTGATTTGAGCAATCCCTGAGCTATCTGAGCCACTCCAAAGGTCTTCAATCATTTCAAGAGGGTCCATGTATGTCAAATCATCATATTATATCCTCCCAAGATCAAAGAAGTCAGAAAATCACAAGAACTGGGGAAGGCATGGAAGCAGAGCCAGGCTTAACTGCACAGATGACCTGAAATTAGGGATTTGGTTTCAGAGGCCATAACTCCAAATTTTTTGGTCATTCTTGTTTCTATTGGTCTCAATATGATATTAGGATCATGCATACCAATTTTCATGAAGAAATTCAATGGGGAAGGCATCTGATCAATAAATGACTTCTTGAACAAGTCAGTGCAAAATCAGGGCATCTGAGGCCCCCAATCATCCAACCAAAGGGGTTTCTCCATCATTTTGAGTGTATATGATCTTTATTCAATCTTAGAAAAGATTAGAAGTTCACAAAATTGAAGAGTTTCAAGCCATTTGCAAAGTTGCCATTTTAGGAAGGTGACTTGTAATGCAAATTTGTCATTTTGGGAAAGTTTTTCAACCTCCTCTTTTTGATTCAAAAATGCTTCAAATGAAAAATTTTTGGTCATGAAAGTTGTAGATTGAATCATTCCCTTTTCAAAAATTACAAGAACTTTATCTAATTCATCATAGAACTCAAGTTATGTCCTTGCAAAGTTGGGAAAAATCACTAAATTTCACTTATGCACCAAAGAGGGAAACTTGCAAAAAACACTTGCCAAAGCCAAATGTGACCTCTAATTGACTTCTAAGCATTGCACAAACATCACACATGACTTAAAATTCAGAATTTCACAAAGAAATCCCAAGTTTAATGCCTTGAACTTCAAGTAATTCAAAAGGGGCCAAACTTTCCCAAAATTGCAAAATGGATCAAATCTCTTCAGCCACTTGTGCCAGCTACAAATTATGACTTCCATGGACCTCCTTGGAGCAAGCTGACTCGAGCCATGCCTTGAAACAGCCACTGAACCAGCCCATACCTCAAGTACACCAACTCTTGACATTTTGGCAACTTGCCCATACCAATCAACATAGGCCAACACCCACCCTCTGACCTATCCCAACATGATATGTGTACCAAAAGCAAGCCATTTCATAAGGGAACACAGGCTGAAACCTCCAAGAACACAGCATACACAAAATCTCCCGAATTTGCAAAAGCCTTCGGAACTCACAACTCAGCCATCAAACCTCAAAACAAATTCCATAGAATAACTCCATAATCATCACTAATCATTTCCCACCATTCATTTTGCCCTAAAACACTCAGAATCAAAAACACGATTTTCACATTCCATGAACTGAACTTCTGCCAACTTCCTTTTGAGGCCATTTAAACTTCAACCAAGCATCACAAGCTCTTGAGGGGAATCATTGGAGTGGATTTGAGGCAAAGAACTGGCCAGAAAGCTCTTGTTTCGAAAGCTCAACTTCAGGTAGCCATGGAATTTATTTTTCCATAACTCTCATTTTATGTTATAGAATGATTCTATGTGTTCCCCTGATTGCCATGATGTGTTTGGTTTCGAAAATAGTTGAGAAATAAGCATTTCACAAGCTTCTGAAATTTTTGCCATGTTTTCCGTTTTACTTCGATTCATGATCTTGATGTTGAATAAATGAATTTTGAGGGCTGATTCTTGTTGGGGTTGGTGTAAGGGTCATTTCTGGAGCTTTAGGGGTCTTGGGGTTGCGTATTGAGTAAGATAGCTTGAGAGGCTAGCCGGAGAAGATGACCGGAACATTGTTTCGGTCACCTGAAAGTGTTTAGGGTTCAAATTAGGGCTTAATGGCATAATTAGTGAGTTTGAATGTGAGCCGTCCATTAGCGCGCGCTGGTCAATTCCCGCGTCTCAACTTTAAACTAGGGCCTTTGGATCTGTTGACTTTGCATTTAAATTAGTTTTATTTTCATTTTAATTACATTTCTTTGCTCATTTTATTAAAAATAGTAAAACATTTCTAAAAAATTTCATTTTTTGCATCATGACTTAAAATATTTTTCTTATTCTGAAAATAATTTTTATTTTATTTTTTGCATAAAATTCGTATTTTTAAAATATTTAAATGTTTGTTTTAATTGATTAATGGTAATTAATTAATTAAAATAACATTTAAGTTTCTAAAAATCACCAAAAAAATCACATTGCATCTTGATACATTTAGAAACATTATAAAACCCTTCAAACAAATTTCGTTTTGGTTCTTAACCCATTTTGACATTTTTCTTTGGAATTAAGGTTCTTAAAAGTCAATATTTTTACCTTAACTTAGAAAAATCCATTATTCCTAACCACGAAGGGTTTGATGATGGTTATTTTTGCATTGCATTCCTCATGTCATGTAGTTTCTAGGATAAAATTGGTTTGAATTTAATCTTCATTTTCATTTTGTTTTGCATTTTTCATTGTGAGGCATCCTAAAACCCTAGCAAACTTGGAAAATTCATAAGTCCCTTAAGGTTTAGCTTCTGACCTTCCCCTTTGGGCAGTGAACTTATATAGGGTTAGGGTTCCTTTGATCCTATTTTCAATTTTTTTTATAATGGTATTTGCTTCTGGTTTTGAATTTTGTATTGCATGTTATGTATAAACCCTAATTTTTGCCTTCATTTGCATTCATTCTTTATATGCTTGCATACATGAACTTGCCATGACATTTTGTGCATTCACTTGACTCATAAGACATCCTAAGACACATTAGAACCATGTTTGATCATTTCTTCATCCATTTGCCATGTTTTGCCTTCATTTCATTTCATATGCATTCATGATCTTTCATGCCTCCTTTCATGCTTCATTTGCATCTTCATCACTTGTATGATCATCTACATCTTATGACATACATTTGTATCATCTTTTAACATCATTCACATCTTACTATGCTTCTAACTTTGGTTTTCATCCTTGCATTTCATCTCATTTTCATTTCATTTCATTGCTTGTTACTAACTTTTCAGGTGGTAAGTGTTTGAGAAGTGAATTTGCCTTCACTTCTCACAATCTCTTCTCATCTCTCTTATGCATCATTGCTGCATTTTACTTTTGTATTAGAGTGAGCTTGCTCATTCATGCTCCCTCCTCACTTTATTTCTTCAAGCAACTTATCTTCCTAAATGAAGTAAGTTGCCTTGCTTCTTTTGCTTCTCCTTCCTTCATTCTTGCTTTCTCCTTGGTGGCTTTTCTTGAAAATCTCTTGCAAGTTTCATAAACCCTAGGAATAACCAAGCATGATAACAATTAGGGTTTGATTAGTCCCCCATTTAGTTTTACCTTTGTGTCATATTTGTGTCTTCTCTTCTCATCTCATAATCAAGGACTAAACCTTAAAGGTTTTAAGGCTTTGTGATTGGGGTTATGCCTGTATCCTTCTATTAGGATGGAGTGTATAACTTTAATCCTAAGTGTTAAACCCTTAATGTGTTTAAATCCTTTAATCAATCCACTTAATAATCACTAAGACATCAAGCTTGTAACTTGGGCCTTGCATTATGGTTCTAATTCTTCCTTAATTGGTTAAGAAGGACTAACCCTAGTGTTAATGGACAAGTCCCCCTCAAGTTGTCTTACAAACCATAAAATCGACTTCTTAACCTTATCATTAACTAAAATCCACTTAACAAAGACTTTGTTTTGTCATGAGGTTAATCCCTAATCATGGATTAAGTTGAGGAGCCTTCCTCAACTTAAGTGTTCTCATCTATTATCCTTCTATTAGGATGGTGTAATGGGTCCATTAAATATTTGATTATGGCTTAAACTCATTACTTAACACTAAACAAAAACTCCAAAAACATCTAAATAATTACAAGTAGGTTAATGATATTAATCCTACATCATGGTGATTAAGTGTGAGGTGCTTACTTCATACTTAAGGTATTCTCATTACCCCTAATCAGAGGGAGGATGTGATGAGTTTACTAACCCTTGGTTTAGGCTTAAGTTCATTTTCTTATGACAAACACCAAAAAGAAATAAAAGATTGAAAACCCAAAAACAAACAATAATCGTCTCCTCCGGGATTATTTTCTCACCTCATTCACTCACAAACGAGAACTTGCTTCTTCTGTCTAATGCAAGACAGTTTGCACCTGAGCTAGACAGGTCATACACTTGAGCATAGACAAGTAAGCAGTTCACAAGTCAATTTACCTTTCAGTCTCTTTGAGTCGAACTACGGTGTTCTGACTTCCTCATTGCACAAGAGGATACGTAGGCATAACTTAACAGTTATCGAACAAAAGTCTCTGTATATCCCCCCTCTTCCAGCTTTATTCTTTAAAGCCTCATAGTCTTGAGCTTCACATTCTTTCTTGCACTGACACTTCTCTATCCACGTCACATTTCTTTTGCACTGACACTTGTATTCTTTTCCAGCTTTTACACACAAATAGCACTGACACTACCCCTTTAAACACAAATATTTTAAGCGTGGATCCCGTCGAGTACGACGGACAATCTGGGTGCTAATACCTTCCCAGGTTGTAACCAATCCCCTTTCTCAGTATCTCTGGTTCGCGACCGTCTTATCCATTTCCTTCCTAGGTTTATGCAGCATTACCTTTCATTCGGGATAAAAATTCCTAGCTGGCGACTCTTTTTAGTTCATCTTCATGTTCTCTTTCGCCTACCGTTCGCGTCTGTACCCCTCTTGGCCTGGTGTCATTTGGTGGGAGCGACACTTGTCTCTCATCAAACCCACCAGTTTCTGAATCTCCTCAATTTCTGGTTGCGGGAAAGTGTAATGAGCATTCCTTTTTCTGGGTATCTCTTGGACTTATGTCATCTGAAGAAACAATGGATACCAGAACTGGGTACAGATAAAAAATGATAACCTGTAATGAAAACACAAACAATTAATGCGAGTATGATGCGATGCAAATGCAATGTAGGCATATGATCAACAACTGGGACTGTCTGGATACGGAACACTCGACCCAAGTGGCCAAGAACCAAGATCCTCTGAATAAAACCTCATTAACAAGAATTCAGTCTTAAATAAGCCCCCAAATCAAAGATCCAAATCCATGTAGCCTTATCAAATCATAGAGTGTTACTAGCAATGACGTATGATAAGGTCGAGGGTTCCTGCAAACTTGTAAACCCCTCCCAATCTCACGGGTGTGCTCCGGGTCAAACATCATGGACTCTCAAAGCAGAATAACAATAATATGTTCACCATTTCCGAGAAATGGCTCATAACCAGATCAGGGAATCGGTTTGGCATTATGTACTACTCATGGAGGCCTCAACGTGAGTCCGGGAAAAACAAGCATCCTTTATAAGTTCCCAGCTTCAAGCGCTGGAATCGAGAAACAATAATACATACAACCAGATGCTTTTATAGAGTTCCTATAAAAGAACCAGGCCATCCTATGCGAGTTCCCAGTGAGCCCTTGGGTGCGAATGGGTTTGCCACGAAATGTTGTCTGCCATTGTCACCACTGGAGAGGGATGTTTCCACAAAGGTCCTCAATGAGCGGTCCCCAGATGCACATAACTATCGAGGTCATGTATTACCCCAGAAAGATTCCAGCATAAATGCATTTCCAAGACGGTTGCAAGTCTGGGTGTGGAACTCACTACTACCAACATAGCAAGATGCCATGAAGCCAAAGTGACTGTCCACTCTAAGTCCTAGGGTGCACTCGAGCCCCGGTTACGAGCTCATCTCTCAGTAACATTTCCCAATCCCACAGAAAAAAGGAAACCAGCACAACCAGACAGTCCACTAATATATGATGCATGAAAATAAATACTGAAAATTGTAAATAAAGCTGTAAATAAAACTGTAAATAAACAACAGAGTCGCCAGCTGTCGCTCCCTGGATTTCCATCCTGGTACAAACGCGAAAGTGGCGCGGAAAAAAGGTTAGAGTCGCCAGCCAGGCATTTTTATCCCTAAGGATCGGGAATGGTAATGCTACACAAACCAGAAGAAAAGAAAAGGAAGGACACGGGTCATGTGAACCAAAGAGACTGAATTCGGGAGTCGGTTACGACCTAGGAAGGTATTAGCACCCCAGATTGTTCGTCGTACCCGACGGGATCCATGCTTGCAAAGAAACTGTTTCAAAGGGAGAAGAAATGAAAACTGCTGCGAAAAGAAAATGAAACTGGATAAGAAAGAGAAGAAAGAGGGAAAATGTAGGGAAAATAAAAGAGTGTGCTTGAATGGGCCATACCCCGTTGCCTATGTACCTCATCTGGACAATGAGGATCAGAGTTGTCGTAGTTCCCCTAACTAGGGGTGGAAAAGATTGCTTGTGAATTAAGGCTTGAACTGCCTAAGTCAATGCTCAGGTGTTGCAGGCTCGAACGACGAGTGCGTAACCGTCTTGCAAAATGACAAGTAAGAGCGAGTTCGCGGACGGAGCAAAGGAGATGAGAAAGGAATTCCCGAAGGAAAGATGATTATTGTTTATTTGTGTTTTTATGAGCTTTTATTTAGTGTGGCACAAGAGAATGAACTCAAGCTCTTTTCCATGAAATGTGTACTTGTTACTACATTCCAAGATGGAATAATAGAACAAGCACACCAAGTAAGGAGAATTTATCCAAGACTTGCTTCCAAGGGCAAGGGCCCAAATTCATTGACTTGTTGAATTTATTAGGTATTTTAGTGATTAAAAATGAAGAAGTATTTTTTAGGGTTTTTTCTTGATGAAGATGACCTCATGATCCGACTTGTGCATCATGCTAGACAAATGCACTATTCCAAGATGGAATGAATACATATTCCCTATGGAATAAGGCTATTACACAAGAAGTCACTTTTTTCTTTATTAATGTTTTTTTAGTTTTTGTTTTGAGATGAGAAGAGAAAGAACCAAAGGAGCAAAAGGGCAAAAGTCTAAAATAGGGAAAGACTAAACCTAATATTAGCATGCAAAGGTGGTCCTAAGGTTAGTGAGGTTTCAACTATCCTAATGAAGAAGAAGGAAAGAAGAAACAAAGAGGAGCAAAGAGAGGAGAAGAAAGCTAGCAAGCAACTTACTCCTCTAAAGGAGATAAGTTGCTCCTAAAGGGGGAGAGAAAAAAAGGTTGCATCATATGATGGCATAAGGCGTATCAAAACACAAAGAGAAAGCAACTTAAAAAAGAAAGGATGAAGAATTGAAATGTGGATGAACATCCACACTTCTCTTACCATGATTCCCTGCAAGTGTTAGCAAAATCTAGCATATGCTCATCAACACAATCATGGAATTAGCATGCTCAAAGTTCTAGAAAACCAAGTTAAACAAACATGCCAAACTTTACACATACAAACATTTACGTGTCAAGAACATGGAAGCATGCATCAACCAGCAAGCAAATCACCCTAAACAATCATATTCAATATCATATAATGATCCATGGCAATTAAAACATGTTAGGGGATCAAACAAGCCCAAAACAGCTCAAATATGGAACTCTGCATCAGTGTTAACCAGTTAACCAATCCAAACCTGCAACAATTTACACAGAAAACAGGTGCGTTAACCGGTTAACCAAAGCGTTAATCGGTTAACACTGAAAAAACTGCAACAATTCCTACAGAAAATCAGCTCAAAACCAGCTTATCCAAATAATCACACACCAGACCAACAATCAATTATGCATGAAATAAATGGATCAATTCACATTAATTAACATCATTAAGCTCGTAAACATTAGCACACAGATCCGGTTACAAATCAACCAATCAATTCAAGCAACACAAGCAAATACACAAGCACATGGTGGATCTAAAGCACAAGCATGCAAATAAGCTAAAACAGAGCTAGATCCGAATTTACCCAACCTACAAAGCTGAGGTATGCTTTGGTAGTTGTTGATTGAGCTGGAAATAAGAGATCTCGCGGAAAACTTTGAAGATCCATTGCTAAGCTTCACACTCCATGCAAAATAAATGCAAGAACAAGGTCTTGATGCAGAATTTTGGATCCGAAAGCACTTCTAAATCCCCAACCAGATCCGAATCACCAATTAAACCAGCAAAAATGATGCAAAGGAGCTATGGATGAAGGTCTAGTTCCAAGATCTACACACCTTAAGACAAGGTTATGTGATCTTCAAAGAGGAACTCTTAGTGAATTTGGAAAATGTGGGAGAGAAAAATGAGAGAAAAGTGAGAGAGAAGAGTGAAAATTCAGAATGAGAATGAAAAAAAATGAGAGCCCCCTCTTGGTTTGGAGAGAAATGGATTAAATATGGTTTAGGTTTGGGGCCCAAAATTTAGGCTTGGGATCAAAAAAATATGGTTTGGTAAAGTGATTGGGATTTAGCAATGGAATTAGGCTTGGATTAATGATCTAGATCCTTCTCCATAATTCAAATGAATAAAAAATCAGAAAAATGGGAATTTGGAGCCAAATCACATGCTGAAAATGCTGTTGGAATTCAAAATTCACAGTCGTTAACCGGTTAACCAAAGCGTTAACTGGTTAATGCCAGTGAATTTTGAATTCTCCCTCCTTTTGGTGGGAAACCTCAGGAATGACCCGGCGCCAAAATAAGAACTTAATTAATATTTTCTAAGAATACTTAATGACCTTGTTTTATTCTAATTAAATCCTTAATTATTTTTCTTTAGCCATAATTTTTAACTTTAATTCTTAATTTTTATTTTATTTTATTTATTTTTCTTTTATTTTCTTCATTTAATTTTGATTTATTTATCATATTAGAAAAATGTATAAGTTGTAATTATTGTAATTTATTTTCCGTCTGATTATATTGTATCTACCCCAAAGCCATGTAATAGCTTAGGAATTTATTTTTGTTTTATCTTCGTAAATATATTAATTGCGTGGTTAGTAAATAGGGAGTGAAAAGAATTAACTGAAAATTAATCTGGACTTAGAAAATTAATTAAAAAAGATAAAATATCTGAAAATAACACTCACACACGTAAGTCGATCTATGATCGCTATCTGCACCTCCTAGAATATCCCTCTTGGTTGCCTTATTAAATGGTCAAGTCCCTCGAAAGTAGGGTGTCTTAAGCAAAGTCCCTCTATGAAATCATCTAGTCCCTCCCAGATTCTAAAAGATCAAGTCCCTACAATGTTGCCTTCGATAATGATCTTGTCCCTTCGATTAAAGATGATAGTCCCTCCCAATTGCTAAAGACACTCTACAGTTGCCTTCGTTGACCGTACGATGAACCTACGCTCGTCCCTTAACAAATCCAAGGTAATGACTACCTATTCCTTAATAATAGGGATAGTATTACCCTTGAAAGGACATATAAGAAAATGAATGACTTAGTCTAGGGTAGGTATCTCATAGTTACTTGTTCACTCTTCAAAAAGAAAATACTTTTCACACCTCATTATTTTCAAACATTTTCAAACAAGGTTTTGTATACATCCATACGAGGATCATTACAAAGTACTTAGAAAATTTTTCTAAACACACACTACACTTTCCTTTTTCAAAAAAATTAAGTAAGCTAAGTAACTAGCCCATGGATAACCATAGATATAAAGGGTGCTAACACCTTCCCTTTATATAACGTACCCCCTGAACTCAAGTCTTTTAAAAATAGGTCATTCATGTTCTTTTATGTCCTTTCCATTTGGATAAAATAAAAGTCGGTGACGACTCTTGCTATCTGCAACATTTATAGAAAGTCAGTTCTTCCACCGTGTTACAGAACTGGCGACTCTGCTGGGGACTACTAAGTAAAAGAGGGGTACCCTTAGGAATTATATCACCTAATTGTTTGTCTTTTTTGCTTGATATTATATGTTGGGCTTTTGTGTGAAAGATCCTAACCCGAATCTAGTGTACCCTAGGTAAATGGAAATAGACCAAGGAAACTGTACGGCGTATACCGATATGGTTGATCTGGTGGCCATAGTTAGTGTGACTTCTTGGTTGGTGCTTATGTTCCTTAAGTACGTTGAGGATAATATGTGGCTTCCCTACGTTGTCATTAACACTAACTACCCTTTAGAACCCTAGTTAACCTATCTTTTCCTTTAGAAAGTAGTGAGATAGTCGGCTTTGGTGAAGACTGAAGTTGGTTGATACTCGATACTACGCTCATTGAGATCCTAAACTTGGGGGGTTTTGGTTGGCAAGTAAGTTGCCTACTGAACAACCACCCTTGGGAAGGATCAGTGATATTGAGATCCCTTAGAACCCAATTACTTTTGTAGGACAAGATGAACCAACTAAACTTTAGGGGAGGGTACCTACCTAACCTCATACAAACCTTCAAACCTAGGGCTATTGTGTGACTTGTTTGTGTGTGATACATGTTTGTGATTGAGCATAACATCATGAAATCATGACATCATAAGCATAGTATTTTCACTAACCATTTCAAGGACCAAAGGATTTATCTTTGCTCTTTGTTGCAGGTTATGGCTTCGGCTCGTAGGAACACTATCCGAATCAACTTTGTAGGGATACCTTCTAAGCTTAAGGAATTGGTCTCTAAAGTTTCTGAAAAACTCCCAATTCACCAAGAAGCATGGTTACCTGCTGGATCTAGTTACTTCAAGGTTCAATGAAGACATGATGAGTGTCCTATTCTAGTTCTTTGATCCTAAACATCACTGCTTCACATTCCCCGACTATCAGCTGGTTCCTACAATGGAGGAGTTCTCAAAACTATTGAGTATAACTATCCTTGATCAGAGACCCTTCACAGGCTTAGAGAAAGAGCCTAAACCTGAAGTCATTGTTGTAGCCCTACATTTGAAGAAATCATAAATTGTCCTAGAAGCGAGAAGTGGAGTTAAGGGTATTCTTGCTAAGGTATTGATGGAGAAAGCTCAAGTGTTCTTGGATGCTATGAGCTATGATGCTTTTGAGGATATCCTGGCCCTGCTGATCTATGGCTTAGTGTTGTTCACTAATCCAGACCAGTTCATAGACGTACACGCCATCAACATATTTCTGACTCGCAAGTGCCTACATTACTTGGAGATATCTTACACTCTATGCACACCCGTACTATGAAGGCGAGGGGAACTCTGATGTATTGCATACCTTTATTGGGTAAGTGATTTATTTCTCACCTTCCTCGATCAATGATGAAGAATGAACAAGGGTTAAGGTGGTCTAAAAAAATTATGTCACTTTCTCATTCAGATATTCATTGGTGTTCTCGATCTATGGAGAATGTTACTATCATTGACAGGTTTAGGGAGTTCCCTAATGTGCCATTTCTTGGCATAAGAGGGGGCGTTACCTACAACCCTTCTTTAGCTCTACGTCAGTTTGGTTATGCTTGGAGTAATGGTCCTCATGAAATTCTTATTCAGGGTATTATGTTCGACTACGACAACAATCTTCAGGGTTACCGTTAAAGGTTTATACAAGCTTGGAACAAGGTGAATAAAGTTGAGAGCAAGACTTTGGAACCAAAGTATTCCATTCCCATGGAACCTTACCTCAGATGGGTTCGATCTCGTGCTCAGACTCTTATGATGCCTTATCCTACTGCCCAACCAGTTACTGTTGAGCCTACCATCGAAAGAGATGTTTCCTATACTATTCTTCATCCTGATATGCCTACTGATCTAGAGGAGCTGCAAAAGTCTTGGGTCCAACTGAAGGAAAAAATAGACACTTTTGAAGCCCAGTTTAGAGCTAGCCAGGAGAAAGTTCTAGAACTGACAAAGCAACTTCACGAGGAGAGAAACCTCAACAAGTACCTCCACACAAAGAGGAAGCGTCCATGGGAGACTTAAAACCCCATATGTACTTTATTCTTATTTCCTTTCATTGTGAGCCCAAGAGGAAAACTATCTTAATACTTACTAATAAAAGCTTTATTTTTGTTTTCCTTTAAACAAATTTAAATCCTATGTGGCCCTTGAAAACATTGCATATGCATCTACATACCATATCATTGTATAATAGGTTTTCTCTACAGGTTTCTCATCTTCTCGCTGTTTATTTCAGCAGAAATGGATCTCGAACAATCTGTCAAAGATCTCCAAACTCAGATTGCTTAATTTCAAGAGGTGATCTTGAATTTGTCCAAAGGGAAAGAAGAATTGAAAGCCCTCCTCACTAAGGATATGAAAAAGAAGAATCTTGGAGACAACAAGGGTGATCAGTTGTAACAACTGCAAGTTGAGATAGCAGAGATGAAAATCTAGATGAATGGCCAGGTGGTTCTTATCCAGTGCTTAGCCCAGGGGCAAGAAAAGATGAGAATCTTTGTCAACAAGTTTCAAGGTGACAGTCAACCTCCGATTAAACAAGCTGACTTGGTTGAAAAGAGAACGAGGATAAGAGAAGGAAAGAGACCGGCTACTACTAATGATTCTTCAGTTGAAGAAAGAAGGTATTATAGGGCTAATCCACCACAATACAAGGAGTGTAAAAGACAATTCTCCCGATTCAACACGCCAATGTCATAAGCTTTGTAATGCTTGTTGGAAATGAAGTTGATTATCTTGGAAGACGCTCCTCGAAAACCCAATACTTCTTCTCCTCGTTATAATCCCAATGCAAGATGTGCATATCACTCCAATTGTCTTGGACATAACACTAATAATTGCTTGGCATTGAAGAATAAGATTCAAGACCTGATTGACGAAGGAATCCTTGAGGTTACACGAGAAGGTCAAATTGAATTCTCCTATCATTCGTCAAACACCGAAGCTACCAGACGTCCGGAGTAACAAGTTTAGAGGAGGCTTTGAGAACATTTGGATTTTTATTTGTGATTTCTTTTGTTGGTTTAAACATTTACTATTATGTCCAACTTTGTTTTACATTAATGCATTGTGTATGTTTGTCTTGAATTAATCCATTCGTTTCACTATATTTAAAACTATGCTTCTTACTTCTATTTTGTGATATTTAACTCTTGTTAAAGTTGTAACCCTTTAGAGGGAGGATGACGAAGACGATACCATAATTTTTTGTAGTATGCTTCTGAACAGACTATGCTGATGATGTACATGCATTGTTTCAATTCCTAAACAATGGAGATATATATAAGGAAGTTAATCCCTAGTCAACCCTTTTGAGCCTATAAAGTAGGAGTTTTCATTCTCATGCAAATTAAAATCCTTAATCATAACCTAGGGCAGGATAGTTCCTCGGTTAACTCAATTATGCCAGTTGTCCTTCTTGTACACAACTAATGATGGTTCCTTGTAATCACTAAATTCAACAGTCAATATCTAGCAAAAGAAACGCTCACTAAGTAAAAACCTATGAAGGAGACTTAGTAAAAATTGAGACGTCCCGCTGGTTGTAATTTTTAAAACAAGCAGTTTAGGCAAAAAAAAGGGATAACAAAGTCAAAAGAAAAATAGGTCACTATAAATCCTCAACAAAGAAAGATGACTGAATTTTCAAATAAATGTTTGGTTTCTGAATCATCACAAATGTCAGTGTTACAATTCCAAACTCCTTTGGAGCTTCAATGCATAAGTTAACCGAACATATGACTGAAGAACTTCACGAATAATGGTCTGGGTACAAATAAATTTGAGCCTTTTATCCTTTGTTTCTTAAAACTGTGAACTAGACCACGTTACAACCCTTGAAAAGTCCTAACTGAAGCATGGTTAGTTCGAAAGGGTACTATTAATAAAAGGTATCCTGACTCCTTTAGGGCTTATTATAAATCTTGAGTTAATATCACAGTTGTTTGCAAACATTGTTTTATTAAAATAATTCTTTTCCAAAACTTCAAGACAGGCATAAGCATTGCATTTTGAATATCATTGTTTGCATATGACTAAGTGTTTGACAACAGAGAAACTTACATGATAAATAGTCAATGAATCAAAGTCTTCCTGATAGACAAAGTTTCTTCCTGGATCAAAGATAATGTATACAAAGGGGCATAGTCACTATCTCCCAATCAAGGGGGCATGCCATATTACTGTCAAATTCATTTGGGGCAATCAGGTCAAGATTCAACTATGCTTAAGTAGTCAGGGGAAGGTCTCCTCATCTATCTGAATTACCAAAGGTAACATTACAGAGTTCACGATGCCAGGGGCATATTATTGTGGGGCATTCTGCTTATTTCTCTTGAGGTAAGCTCCGTTTAGATACTTCCATTATGGGACAATTCATCCTCAACCAAGGGGAAACACTCTTTTTCCAAATCTAATACCCGGAGCATATATGGTCCATCACAATTTGAAAGCACGTTCCTCTCATTGTATTACCTTGATATTGGATTCTCAGCAGAAGCCGTTATGGAAATTAAATGTCTACGCCAGTAGTATCAGATGGTGTCAGTATCACGTCTTCAGATCCAGCCATGAGAATTTCTGGGAAATTATTCAGGAAAGTTAAGAACCTTAGAAGCTCTAAATCCAATCAGTTATACACTCTCAAAGTTGAAACGATTCTGTTTTCGAGTTCAGGTTTACTTTTCCCTCTTTATTCAAGTAAGAAATGTTTTCCGAATTCAGGTTTACTTTTCCCCTTTTATTAAAGCGATAAACGTCTGTTGATTATGTTCAAATGTATATATGCTTTTGAATATGATTGACGTTTACCAGAAATGCATAAAATACAATAATAGTATTTATCATGGACGATCGGAGATAGGAATTCAACGAATCTTCGCCGGTTCATCCCCACAGAGTAATCTTTACGGATATTTTTACGGAATATTTCAAGTAATATCTCGTACTTCTAACTCGACGAAGCCTTCAAGCGGTTTCATATCCTCCGAAGAATTGATACTCGACCGGATAAGTCTCCCGGATCTATGTCCATCTCTTTTATCCTCAGTCAGGATATTCAGGAACTTAATCCTTCAATAATAAGTACGAAGAACAAAAATGGGAGGTTCTAAGTACGATATTTAGAAACAAGACGGGAATGATATCTTCATATTCTTACACAACGAATCGGGATTTATTTTCCCCAGCCAGCAGTTGTTACACGAAGCTACTGATAAGCTTCCCAACATAACTCATACATGCATCATTCACTTCATATCATATGCATATGACATTCTCATAAGAGCATCATCTTGCAAAAATATTATTGCACAAAACTAACATTGTTTTTCAGGTCAATTCCTCAGCAGACGAACGTCATTAACAACTTATTCTCGGGGTTACTATATCTCCCCAAGGGTCACTTCAAACGACATCTTGGATTGTGTTATCCTCCAGGAATACATATACCAATAGCTTGAGCTTCTACATCCTTCAAGATTACATCCAGTCAAACCTTGGGCCATTGTTTATCTTCCCAAAAGTTATATCATTACCTTGGGCCGTTGTTTATCTTCCCAAAAGCTATATCATTACCTTAGGCCGTTGTTTATCTTCCCAAAAGCTATATCATTACCTTGGGCCGTTGTTTATCTTCCCAAAAGCTATATCATTATCTTGGGTCGTTGTTTATCTTCCCAAAAGCTATATCATTACCTTGGGCCGTTGTTTATCTTCCCAAAAGCTATATCATTACCTTGGGTCGTTGTTTATCTTCCCAAAAGCCATATAATTACCTTGGGCCGTTGTTTATCGTCACAAAAGCTATATCATCTTACCTTGGGTTGTTTTATCTTCCCAAAAGCTATATCTTCATACTTTGGACTATTTCATTCTCTAAGATGTATATTTGAAGAACTTTTCTCCGAATGACATCTTTAAGCCCATTCAAGAAATACAATCTTTTCTCTGAATGGCATCTTTAAGCCCATACAAGCAATACAACCAACCAACAGTATCATTTTACGCACCGGCGAGTGCAAATTTTTGGGCTTTTGTGTTCAATCCCCTTCAACCTTCCTGTCACGAATGGCGTGCATGCCAATCTAACTCCTCAGGTTTCAGAAAATTGAACAGGGGCAGCTGTTGTACCCCAGAATTTTCCCTCCCACAATCAAAGCAATGTGTCCCAAGAGTTCTCTCAAGGTTCAAAAGGTTCACAAGGTTCACAAAGTTCACAATGGATCAAATGGATTGAAGGTTTCATCAGACAAAGCTTCCTCCTAAACAATGAACCCAAAACTAGGGTTTTGAGTTTATCTAAGATAAATGGACTTCCAATGCCTCAAGTGAGCTTCATAACATCCCACATATCTTTAAGAATCCCTATGTCAAGTTTCAGGGCTTTCCCAATGAGTTTGACCAGTCAGATGATCAGATGTTCAAAAATCAGTGAAGTGGATTAAAAAGTCAAACTGAGGTCAATTGTGGTCAAATTAAAGTCAAACTTCAAGATTTTTTGCCAACATCAAGTTTATGAAGTAAAATTCATCATTTGATCAAGGGTTGATCATGATCCATCAAGGAAATTTCAGATCATCAAGAATCAGGAGTTTCTAAATTAGGATTTTCATAGGAAAAGTCAATTAAACTTTGACCAACCATAACTTTCACATTCTTAATCAAACATTTCCCATCCAATGCTCATTTTGAAGGAAATTGAATTCTCTACGACTTTTTGTCTCACAAGCCAAGCCTAAAAATGCTTCATTTGGAAGGTATGAGCTAAAACATTATAGGTCCTTTCAAAAGTCAACAAAAAGTTAACTTTTTCCAAAGAGCATAATTTGAAAATGGTAAAAGATATGGACATGAGACCAAAGAGGTTTGTTAGAGGACTCTCTAATCTTTCTAAAAAAGTCCAAGATCACTCTCATGGCCTTAAATTGAGGGATTTATGCCTTGTCAAAAGTTGGGAAATTTTCAAAGGGTGCATTGAGCAAAAAGGGTCTCAAATCCAATTTTCTCCAAATGGGCCCATGAAATTGCAATCAGATCTTCGCAATAACATCAAGCACGACCTAATGATCATTTTTTCGGATTTTT
The DNA here is from genome assembly GCA_963966055.1 of Lathyrus aphaca. Taxonomy (NCBI): domain Eukaryota; kingdom Viridiplantae; phylum Streptophyta; class Magnoliopsida; order Fabales; family Fabaceae; genus Lathyrus; species Lathyrus aphaca. The sequence continues at coordinate 174,296,345 of OZ014523.1, forward strand.
ATATTTTATATTTTATTATTTTGGATTTTATTTAGTAAAATTCAATTTTAATGAAAATCAAATATAAAAAGTCAAATAAAAAAATCTGATTTTTGTTCTAGAATGATTGATATATCATTTAATGTTGATTGAGAAGATCAAATTTCGTGCAAAACCTTTGAGATATGAAAATATTTGATTTTTCTCACATTTATGACCATGGCTTTCTTCACACTCAAGTAACACCAAAACATATCACAAGTGTAAACACCCCAAATTTTCCCTCACCCATTCACACCATGGCTTGTGATCTTTTCATATGCATAAACTCAATCATAGCATCTCATATTGCATTTTGATTCACTGCGTTGTTTCTAAGTCATCTGCATCTAGGGTTTGTGATCTGAGCTATCCAAGAGCTACTTGAACCACTCCAAAGATCATCAATCACTTCAAAGGGGTCCATGTATGTTCAAGCATCATATTATATCCTCTCAAAGTTAAGAATGTCAAAAAATCACAAGAATTGAGAATGGCATGGAAGCAGAGCCAGGTTTAACTGCATAGATGACCTAGAATTAGGGTTTTGGTTTCAAAGGCCATAACTCCAAAAATTTTGGTCATTCTTGTTTCTATTGGTCTCTATATGGTATAGTGATCATGCATATCAATTTTCATGAAGAAATTCCATGGGGAAGTCATCTGATCAAGAGTTGACTTTTTGAGCAAGACAGTGCAAAATCAAGGCATCTGAGGCCCCCAATGACCCAACCAAGGGATGTTCATCATCATTTTGATTATGTATGATCTTTATTTGATCATAGAAGATGTTAGAAGTTCACAAATTTGAAGAATGTCAAGCCATTTGCAAAGTTGACTTTTTGGGAAAGTTGACTTATAATGAAAATTGCCATTTTGGGAAACTTTTTCAACCCTTACTTTTTGATTCAAATATGTTTCAAATGGGAAAACTTTGGTCATGAAAGTTGTAGAATGGATCATTCCCTTTTCAAAAAGTACAAGAACTTGACCTAATTCATTTTGGATCAAAAGTTATGGCTTGTCAAAGTTGGGAAAAATCACATAATTTCAAGTTTTCTACCAAAGAGGCAAAGTTGCAAAACCACTTGCCAAGGCAAAATGTTCTATCAAATGGACTTCTAAACTTCATACAAACATGAACCAATATCTAAAGATCAGAATTCACCAAGAGTTTGCTCATTTTTGTGACTTGTGGGGCAAGAAACTTCAAAAGGGCCAAAGATGAACCAAGTTGCAAAACCTCACTTAACCCTAATCCACTTGCTTGCTGACTTCAAAATTGTTCCTAGGGCTCTCCACACTTCTTGCTGTGCAGGACACCCCATTTGTCCTTGGCTAGCTATGAGCCCATACCTCTCTTACACAAAGTTTAACATTTTGGCCAAAGACCCATACCAATCACAATAGGGCACACCAACTCCTCTGACCTCTCTAGTTGTGATAAGTGGACCAAAGCCAGCATAACACACCACACACCTCAGGCTGAAACACATTCCAAGCCATAGTTATCAAAATTGCTCCAAATTGCAAAACCATTCGAAACTGACTCCACAAACATCAAACACACAAACAAACTTCACCATTGATCTCAACATGACTCACTGATCACAAACCAACCATTGAAACAGCCTGAAACCTCACATAAACCAAATACGATTTCTGCCCCTCTTTGAACAGAACTCAAGCAATCTCTCAAACCAGCCATTTTAAACTCCAACCTAGCATTGCAAGCTTCTCAGGAGGTTCACTGGAGTTGATTGGAGGCAAGGAACTGGTCCAAAAGCTCTTGGGTTGAAAGCTTCGATTCAGGTAGCCATGGAAATTCATTTTTCCAGAACTCTTATTTCTTGTTTCTAAAATGATCTGCATGCTTCCCTGAGTTCACTGAACCTTTTATTTTTGAAAATGAGTGAGAAATGGCCATGTATGGTTTGTCTGAAACTTTGCCCGTAAATTTGGTTTTTGTTTGTTCTTCATGATTCATGAAAAAGAAATGGAATTTGTTGCTGGATTGTTGTTTAGGGTGTTTAGTTGAGTTGATCTGGAGATTTTGGCATGATTTAGTGAGGTTTTGAGAGATTTTGGGTGAAGGTCTCACCGGAGAAGACGACCGGAAGTCTTCTCCGGCCACCTGAAACTCATTAGCCCTAATCTGCGTAATTAATGAACTTTGAATGTGGACCCTTGATTCTATGGACTTTGGTTGACTGGCGCGCAAACGTGTGGACCAGATTTCTCACTTAACCCTAATCCTATTTTATTAATTTAATTAATCAGGTTTAATTAAAATCCATCCAGTTTGAATTACAGCCCTTAGATCTGGCGCCAGTCAATTCGCGCGCTTCCAGCTTTAAACCTCAGCCTTAGATTCTGTTGACTTCCCATCAAATTCATTTTTATTTTCATTTTATTTCATTTATTTTGTACATTTAATTAAAAATAGTAAAAATCATCAAAAAATTCTGAAATTTTTTATCCAAGCTTTTATTAATTTTCAGAAACCAAAAATATTTTTATTTTTATTTTTTGCATAAAAAATTATTTTTAAATCATTTAAAAGTTTATTTTTAATTAGTTAATGAAAATTAATTAATTAAAAATACTTTTAGGTATTTAAAAAATCACAAAAAATTTCATGTAACCTTTAAAAACATTTTAGAACATTGTCCAACCCTCAAACCAAATTTCATTTTTGTTCTTGATCCCTTTTGATAATTTTCAATGGAATTAATTTCATTTCAAGGCATCATTTTGATCCAAACTTCAAAAAATTCATTGCTGCCTAACCATTGAGAGTTGGACAATGATTCTTTTTGCATTGCATCTTGCATATCATGTAGTTTATAGGATTAAATTGGCTTGAATTGATCTTGCATTTTCAATTTGTTTGACATTTTTCTTGACAAGGTACCTTAAAACCCTAGCAAACTTAGGAAATTCATAGCTTACACTAGGTTAAGAATTGGATCCTCTCCTTTGGGCAGTGAGTTTGTATAGGTTTAGGGTTCCTTTGAATGCATTTTTAATTTTTCATCATGATGTTTGCTTCTGGTTTTGGATTTTGTTTGATGCATTGATCATAAACCCTAATTCATGCCTTTCTTTGCATCCATCTTCCATTTGCTTGCATACCAAGACTTGCCATGACATTTATGCATCCATTTGATTCATAATGCATCTTAGGACACATTAGAATCATGTTTGATCATTGCGTCTTTCATTTGCCATGTTGTATGTCATTTGCATTTCATAACTTTTCATGTATGTTCATGGTTCTAAACATGTTTCTTTTGCATTCCATATGTTTGTATGATCATCCTCATGCCTTGTTTCATGTTTGCATCATCTCTTAACATCATTAACATCATGTATTTGCTTCTGAATTTGTCTTGCATCATGCCATTTCATCTCATTTGCATTACATTTCATTTCTTTCACTAACTTTTCAGGTGGTAAGTTACTTTGAGAAGTGAATTTGCCTTCACTTCTCACAATCTCTTCTCATCTCCCTTATGCATCATTGCTGCCTTTTTGTATGTGTTTGGATTGAGCTTGCTCATTCTTGTTCATCTCACCTTCTTTCGTCAAGCAACTTGTCTTCTTAAGTGAAGCAAGTTGTTTTGCTTCTCTTTGTTCCTTTCATCTGCTTCTCTCCTTGGTGGTTTCTTGAAGATCTTTCTCTTAAACCTCACAAACCCTAGGAATGACCAAGCATGATAACAATTAGGGTTTGATTAGTCCCCCACTTAGCTTTTACCTTTGTGTCTCTTTGAGTCTTCTCTTCTCATCTCATAATCAGGGACTAAACCCTAAAGGCTTTAAGGCTTTGTGATTAAGCTTATGCCTGCATCCTTCTATTGGGATGGAGTGTATAACTTTGATCCTAAGTGTTAAACCCTTAATGTGTTTAAATCCTTTAATCGATTCATCTTAATAATCATCAAGACATCAAGCTTGTAACTTGGGCCTTGCATTAGGGTTATAATTCTTCCTTAATTGGTTAAGAAGGACCAACCCTAGTGTTAATGGACAAGTCCCCCTCAAGTTGTCTTACAAACCCTAAAAATCATTTCTTCACCATATCATTAACTTAAATCCACTTAATAAAGGCTTTCTTTTGTCATGAGGTTAATCCCTAATCATGGATTAAGTTGAGGAGTTTTTCTCAACTTAAACATTCTCATCTATTATCCTTCTATTAGGATGGTGTAATGAGTCTGTTTAATCCCTGATTATGGCTTAATCTCATTACCTAACACTAAACAAAAACAACAAAAACATCTAACTAATCATAAATAGGTTAATGATCTTAATCCTACACCATGGTGATTAAGTGTGAGATACTGACTTCACACTTAAGGTATTCTCATTTTCTTATGACAAACTTCAAAAAGCAATAAAAGACTGAAAACTCAAAAACAAACAATAATCGTCTCCTCCGGGATTCTTTCCTCACCTCATTCACTCACAAACGAGAAATTGCTTCTTCCGTCTAATGCAAGACAGTTTGCACCTGAGCCAGACAGGTCATACACTTGAGCATAGACAAGTAAGTAGTTCACAAGTCAATTCATCTTTCAGTCTCTTTGGGTCGAACTATGGTGTTCTGACTTCCTCATTTCACGAGAGGATACGTAGGCATAACTTAACAGTTATCGAACAAAAGTCTCTGTATATTCCCCCTCTTTCTAGCCTAATTCTTTTAGCCTCATTATCATGAGCATTTCACTCTGTCCTTACACTGACACTTCACTTATACACTTCACATCCTTTACACTGACACATGTACATCCTTTTCCAGCTCTTTTATGCACAGATAGCACTGACACTACCCCTTTAAAACACAAATCTTTTAAGCGTGCATCCCGTCGAGTACGGCGGACAATCTGGGTGCTAATAACTTCCCAGGTTGTAACCAACCCCCTTTCTCATTCTCTCTGGTTCGCAACCGTCTTATCCATATCTTTTCTCAGGTCTATGCAGCATTACCTTTCCTCCGGGATAAAAATGCCTAGCTGGCGACTCTTTTCTTTTCTTGTGAGTTCACTCCTGTGTGTTCTCGCGACTCCTCTCGCCGACCGTTCGCGTCTGTACCCCATTTGACCTAGCTTCATTTGGCGGGAGCGACAGCTTGGCGACTCTGCTGGGGAAACTTATACTGTAACCAGGGTTTCTGGTTCTTTTTGTGGGTTCCTCCTAGCGCTTGTTTGATTTGTGTTTACTGGGGTGTTACGTGCTAATTATGTTCATATATTTGCTTTATTTATTGCTTTATGTACAGTTATTTATTGCTTTCTTTATAGCTTTATATATCATACTGTCATATTGTCATCTGGATGGATCTGTTTTCTGTCTTGGTGGGTGGGGTTCTACTGAGAGTTTAAGGTCCTATACCTGGGACCTGAGTGACACCTAGGCTAGAGTGGTTCATGTTCTTTCCCATTCCATTTCGGTCTGGTGCGGGAATATGAAACACGGTTCAGATATGGGTTTCTTCTTGAGAACTCTGTGCTACAGGTTTCCTGTAGTGCTAGGGCTATCTGGGAAGCCTGCTAAGTCTGGATGACCTTTATTATGACCTTCAGAAACTGAGGTGAATTAGAGGAGGATCTTTTATGGTTATTGTAAACACTGTACCTCCGGGTTAGAAGTGTTAACACTTCTCATAACTGATCCAAGTCTGTGGATCCTTGTTTTAGAACATCACCTGTGAGGGGGTTGGGCTGTTTACAGGTTTGCAGGAACCCTTGGCCACATCATACCCTGATTCTTATTGTGTTTAAGAATGCTTCACTTTGGATAGTTCTTATGATTTAACTCAGGACATGTGACTCTTTATTTGAGTCCCCCACCTCGGTTACTGGACTTTTGAACCTCCATCTGGACTTCTTAAACATACATGGGCCTTCCTATATCCAGACAGTAATCAGATCCAGCTTGATCACAAACCCTTGCATATCATTTGCATACATCATCATTGCATCATTTAACATTTGCTTATTTGTTTTTCAGGGTATCCACATTTCATTTGGCTTGGTTTTGACCCCTTCATCTGCATAGACCCCTGCTCATCAGTTATCTGCATCAGTTATCAGTTGCCTGCTTCAGCTACCTCTATCATCATCCTCAGCCTATCAGTGGCTCAATTCCTGTATCAGTCATAATCATCAGCATCTGTTTTCAGCTCTTCATCAGCAGTCATGGCACCCAAGAAGAGCAACATTTCATATCATTTCTTTGAGCCTGTGCTGACTGACATCAGACAGGTCCAGGCACTCATTACTCCAGACCATATCCCTTTATTCAGGGAACATTATGGAAGAATCCTTGATATGGTTATGGACTTGGACCCTTCTCAGAGGAGTTTGATTCACACTTGCCTACAGTTCTATGATCCTCCTTTGAGATGTTTCACTTTTCAGGATTTTCAGTTGGGACCTCTGTTGGAGGAGTTTTCATCACTGATTGGAGTACCTGTCAGGGGTGGTATCCCCTTCAACCCAGGAATGGCTTCTCCTAGCAATGAAGAATTGGCAAAGGCACTGTATTTGGAACCTATTCTGATTGAGCAGAACATGACTACAAAGGCTGGAATTCCTGGCCTACATTTGGATTTTCTCACTTCTCAGGCCATCCTGAAGGCCTCCTTGGGAGAATGGAAGGCAGCTTGTGCATTGTTAGCCCTCAGTATATATGAGGTTATACTTTTTGCAGATGAGCCCAAGTTTATCAGCAAGAATGCTATTCATCTCTTCCTTTTGAGGAACCCAGTACCCACTTTGCTGGGAGATTTCTATTATTCTGTTCACCAAAGGAATGAGAAGCAGAGAGGGAGATTGGTGAGATGCTGTGCTCCTTTATTTCATACCTGGCTGCTCAAACACTTACCCAAGACTGATGCCTTCCTGAACCCTCACCAACAGAAGAATTGGGCTAGAAGACTTACTGCTTTGACCTCAAATGACATCAAATGGTGCACCTAGAGCACCAAAGGCAGGGACATAATTACTAGCTGTGGGCAGTTCCCCAATGTACCTCTAGTGGGAGTAAAGGGTTGCATCAACTACAATCCTTTGTTATTCAAGAGAAAATTGGGCTATGCTTTGGTTCACCCTCCTAGAGTGCAAGACTTGGCTGAAACCCTGTATTGTGAGATAAAGCCTAATCCAGCTGTTGTCAGACAAGCATCCTGGGCTTGGGACAACATCCAGACCAAGGGGATGGCCATTCTTGGCAGATGCAACAATGTGGCTTCAGCTCAGTATTATGAGTGGTCTCATGCTAGGGCTCAGATTTCTGGGATGCCTTTCACCATTGAGGATGCACCTGGACCATCCACAGCACCACCTCCAGCCACTGTCAGCCTGGAGGAATTTGAGAAGCTGAAGGAAAGAAATGAAAATCTGTCTCAAGCTCTGCAGAAGACCCTCTGGGAGAGGAGTGATGGTCGTCTAGACATTGAGAGGTTGGAAAAGCTAAAGGTGGAGCACCTAGCCAGGATTGAGAAATCAGAGGATTACATCAAGAAATCAAGAGCAGGAGAGCAAATTTTGAAGAATGCCTGTAAAGAGGCCCAGTTTCAGAAGGCTAGAACTGATCTCTATCTGAAGGAAAGTCAAGCTAGGTGGGTCAGGATCACTGAAGCACGCACTCAAGAAGATAAGAGAACTCAAGACAGGATTGAGCAGTTGGAGGCAAATGAAAGGAAACAACAGGAGGCTCTGCTAGCAGCCCAGAAGGAAATCTCAGAATTGAAGCTTAGGGCTGGTGTGAAGAGGTCAAAGGACCAAGACAGACACAAGAAGCTGACCACTGCTATTACCACCAGGAACCTTCTCATCAGAAACATTACAGAGCATCCGGCTGGTCCTGTAACTGAAGCACTTTTGAAGGAAGTTAAGGAGGATGAGTTTGGCTTAGATATTTGACTTATTTGCTTGTTGTTATTTCCATTTCATGTACTTTTCTCTTTGATGTATTTTGACCCTTCAGGGGCATGTGTTGTAAAAACAAACTATGTATGATTCACCATTTGTAATATATTTGTTAGTTTGTTTCATTGAGTTTTCTTCATCTCAAGCAACATCAAAGCATCTTCCTCAGGGTCTGGAAAGGTCAAAACCAAGTGCCAAGCCGGATACCTTGGAAACAAATAAGCATACTGCATTGCATACTAACTTTTGTTTTGTTTTGTAGGTTTTTGTTTTGTTTGTTACTAACTCTGTTGTGATTCAGGAATTATTGCTCGCCGTCGGGTGTTTCCTCTCAACCGTCCACACAGATATCCTACTCGCAACAATCTTCCTGGTATCCAGATGGACCAAGTATAGCAAGAGCTGACAGAGGTCAGAACCCAGATGGTTAACGAAAGGCTGGAGATGAGAAACCAAATGACCCAGTTCATGGAAGTGATGAATGGCTTGGCTCAAAGCCAAGAAAGATTGAGGGCATTGGTAGAAAGACAGACCCCAGAAGAACCTCCCCTGGGAACTGGAGGAACAAGTAACAATGAGAGGGGTCAGCCTCATGTTAACCCACCAGTATATGGGCCTCATCTTCATCCAAAGATCAACATCCCTACTAACGTGCAAGGGAATGCTACTGCAGGCAGAGTCTTACAGGAAGACCCCCAAGAGGATCAATTCACTGTAATGGGAGCTGGGGATGAAGCCTATGATAGAAGGCTTGATGAAATTGCTGAGAAGTTGAGATCTCTGGAGTCTCAAAATTCCTTGGGTTTTGATGTCATGGACATGGGGTTAGTGGATGGGTTAAGGATTCCTCACAAGTTTAAGCCCCTGTGCTTCGAAAAGTACAACGGAACTTCCTGTCCACGAACTCACTTGCAGTCTTTTCTGGGAAGACTTAAGGCATACACCATGGATGAAAAACTGTGGATGTTTTACTTTGAAGATAGCTTGACTGGAGCTTTAAGGGAGTGGTACTCTCACTTGACCAGAGCTACTATTAGATGCTGGAAGGACCTAGCTGAGGCCTTCATCAGGCAGTACCAATACAACTTAGACATGGCTCCTAACAGGACTCTATTAATGGGAATGTCTCAGTCATCCAGAGAAAGCTTCAGGGAATATGCCCAGAGGTGGAGACAGCTTGCTGCTGCTGTCCAGCCACCCATGTCGGAAAGAGAAATGGCCGACATGTTCATGAACACTCTACAGGGAACATATATTGACAGGCTAGCTGCCTTTTCTTCCACCAGCTTCGCTGACGTAGTCATAGCTGGAGAAAGAATTGAAAGCCTTCTGAAGATGGCAAAATTACTGATAATGGTGCAAGTTCGTCGAGTAATCCCAGGAAGCCTTTTGTGGGACCTAGAAGAACCAATGAGACAAATGCCATTCATGCCAGCAGGGGCAGACCTCAGTATGTTCATAGGTCAGTGGCAGCTGTCACTATTCCAGCTCCAATTCCTCAGCAACCAGCATATCAACCACAACAACAACCACACTATCAGCAGCAAGTTCAGTATCCGCCACAAAGAAACTACTACAACAACAACAACAGCAATCAACAGCAAAGACCCTTTTAGAAAAGACCATCGCAGGCAAATAGGGTGATTGACCCTATCCCTATGCCTTATGCCGCTTTATTGCCACAACTCCTGAAACTCAACCTAGTTGAGCTAAGGACATTGGCACCTCCAGATCCTGCCAGTCTTCCAAGAAATTATGATGTCAACGCCCGGTGTGCTTTTCACTCCAATGCACCTGGCCACAGTACAGAGAAATGCAGGGCTTTACAAATGAAGGTACAGGACTTGGTGGATTCTAAAGCCCTCAATTTTGCACCCCTGCCAAATGTCAACAAGAATCCCATGCCCAATCATGGAGGACCAAGAATTAATGCCATTGAGGAAGACAAACCATCTTTCTTAATCACCAGTGTTGGGCAGATTCGGACACCTCTGGTAGAAATTAAAGCTCAGCTCCTAGAATGCCAGATGTTCCCCGGGTGTGAGCTCGGTTGTGCTTATTGCAACATTTCGGTCAACGGGTGTGATAACTTGAGAAGCGGCATAGATAGTCTTATCAAAAGTGGTATCCTTCAGATCACAACATCAGCTCCTACAAATCCAACAATCCCTTTGACAACAATTCCCGACTCTTCTACAACTACAACAGCAATCATTCCAACAAATTCATCAATATCATCAACAATGGCTCCATCCATCACTTCAACAAATCAGATGTCAACAACCATTTCTTCTACAACATCAGCACCCCTTCAATCAATAGAATCTTCTACAACGCTAACAGATATTTCAGCAGTCACCATTTACTATGATCCATCATATGTTCCTCCAAACAACAATTTTCAACAACAAACAGTGGCATCTCCTGCCAGATCACCAGTCACCATCTACTACGATCCGCACACCATTTCAGTACCCTCCTCTGCAGCAGTCAGTCCAGTTACCATCACGGTGCCTGGACCCGTTCCATACAAAAGCAGTAATGCCATACCTTGGCATTATGGCTCTGACCTCTACTGCAATGGGGAGAAAATCACTTTGGATTCTTCAACCTCTTCTCCACAGATTGATAATGTTAGGGGAGGCGGAGGCTTCACCAGAAGCGGACGCCTCTTTGCCTCACAATTACAAAGACCTAATGCCGAAGCAGAAGCTGCTACCAAAGCAAAAGGAAAGAGTGTGGTATTTGAAGAGCCAGCTGTCAAAGAAACTCAGAAGACATCCTTTGAGCAAGATGTAGACGAGTTTATGAGAATTATAAAAAGAAGTGATTACAAGGTGGTGGATCAGCTTCACCAAACTCCCTCAAAGATCTCCATATTATCCCTGTTGATGTGTTCTGAAGCTCACAGGAATGCATTACTGAAAGTCTTGCACGCAGCATACGTGCCAGAAGAGATCACTGTTAATCAGCTAGAAACTGTGGTAGCAAATGTCAACACCAGTCATGGACTGGGCTTTACCAATGCTGACTTACCAACTGAGGGGCGTAACCACAACAAGGCTTTACACATCACTCTAGAATGCAAGGGTGCTATTCTATCTCATGTACTGGTAGACACTGGGTCTTCGCTCAATGTTCTACCAAAGAAAGCCTTGGTGAAGCTGGAGTATGATGGCTTGGCATTACGTCCAAGTAATTTGGTGGTGAGAGCTTTCGATGGCTCTAAAAGATCAGTGCTAGGGGAGATTGATCTGCCTGTGATGATTGGCCCGCAGACCTTCAAAATTACCTTCTATGTGATGGACATTCAGCCGGCCTACAGCTGTTTGTTGGGTAGACCTTGGATCCATGCCGCTGGCGCAGTTTCGTCTACCCTTCACCAGAAGCTGAAATTCGAGTGGGAAGGCCAGATCATTACCATCTGTGGTGAAAAAAGATATCTTTGTTAGCCATCTGGCTACATACAAGTACATTGAGATGGATGGAGAAATCCATGAAACCATGAGCCAGGGATTTGAGGCCCTGAACATAAATGAAGCATCTGCTGTACTGGGAACCTCCATAACATCTTATTAGCAAGCCAGGAAGGTTGTTGAAGAGGGTACTGCCCAAGGCTGGGGCAAGCTGTTGCCTGTGGAGAAGAAGGAGGACAGATTTGGGTTGGGTTACAAACCAACTCAACAAGATCAATCAGAGGCTGCTAAGAAGCCCAATTTTGTCAGCGGGGGAATGCTCACCCCGGATGCAGTAAACAACTTGGAAGATGAGTCGGAAGATGAGCGCAACCTGGAGAGTTGGATATGTCCAAGGATCCCGGGGAGCCGTATCTCAAACTGGTCTTCCCAGGAAATTATAAGGGTTACTCCTGCAGAGTAATTATTATTTCCTGTATATTTTAAGCATGCATCAAGTCTTGCATCTTGCCCAAGATGACAAGACTCATTTTGTAATCGGGCCATCTGTAATTTTGTGCAAACAGATCAATCAATGAATATCGGACATCTTTTGCAAATGAGTTTTTTTTCTTTTCCGCTCACTGTTTTTCCATTTTTCTTTTTGTACAAAAATAAAATGGCAATGTTTTCAAAATGACAACTTTATTTCACTTTTCTAAACAAGATTAAAATCAATCACTAAAATGAACAATCTAAACCCTTGTAGAGAGCGCCTTTCAGACTGCACCGACAACAACACATCTATGGTTTCGTATGACTTTGACAATCCAATCAATCAAGCTGATGAAGGGGTTGAAGAGGATTATGAGCTTCCTGAAGAGCTAGCCAGGTTGTTAAGGCAAGAGGAGAAGGTTATCACTCCTCATCAGGAGGAGGTCGAAACGATTAATCTTGGTACGGATGAAGATGTGAAAGAGGTTAAGATCGGGGCCTGCTTACAAGACTCAATAAAGAAACAACTGATTGACCTGCTTCGTGAATATGTGGATGTGTTTGCTTGGTCTTATCAGGATATGCCAGGGTTGGACACCGATATTGTTATGCACAAGCTGCCTTTGAAAGAAGACTGCCCGCCGGTAAAACAGAAACTGCGCCGTACTCGCCCAGACATGGCAATGAAGATCAAGGAAGAGGTACAAAAGCAATGGGACGCCGGGTTCCTTGCTGTGACTAGCTATCCGCCGTGGGTTGCTAATATTGTACCTGTGCCTAAGAAGGATGGCAAGGTGAGGATGTGTGTGGATTACCGGGATCTGAACAGAGCCAGCCCGAAGGATGATTTCCCTTTACCTCACATTGATGTATTGGTGGATAATACGGCTCAATTCTCGGTGTTCTCCTTCATGGACGGATTTTCAGGATACAATCAGATCAAAATGTCACCTGAAGACATGGAGAAGACAACTTTCATCACACCCTGGGGCACGTTCTGTTACAAGGTGATGCCATTCGGACTGAAGAATGCTGGTGCAACATATCAACGGGCTATGGTAACATTATTCCACGACATGATCCATAAAGAAATTGAATGTTATGTGGATGACATGATTGCCAAGTCCCTCACAGAAGAAGACCACCTGGTAAATCTACTGAAGTTATTCAAGCGTCTGGGAAAGTACCAACTGAAGTTAAACCCCAACAAATGCACATTCGGGGTGCGATCCGGTAAGCTGCTGGGATTTATTGTAAGTGAGAAAGGGATTGAAGTTGACCCTGATAAAGTCAAAGCCATTCAGGAAATGCCTGCACCGAAGACTGAGAAAGAAGTTCTGGGGTTCTTAGGTAGATTGAACTACATTTCACGGTTCATATCTCACCTTACAGCAACCTGTGAACCTTTGTTCAAACTGTTAAGAAAAGAACAAACGGTCTGGTGGAACGAAGACTGCCAGAGGGCTTTTGACAAGATCAAGGAGTACTTGCAAGAACCTTCAATCCTTATGCCTCCAGTTGAAGGAAGACCTCTAATCATGTACTTAACAGTATTAGAAGAGTCAATGGGGTGTGTGTTGGGCCAGCATGACGAGTCTGGTCGAAAAGAGTATGCAATATACTACCTGAGCAAAACGTTTACCGACTGTGAACAACGTTATTCACTGCTCGAGAAAACTTGTTGTGCTTTAGCGTGGGCTGCTCGCCGACTGAGACAGTATATGTTGACCCATACTACTTTATTGATATCAAAGATGGACCCGGTTAAGTACATTTTTGAGAAGCCAGCACTTACCGGACGAGTTGCAAGATGGCAAATGATCCTCACAGAATATGACATCCAGTACACATCTCAGAAAGCCATCAAGGACAGTGTATTGTCTAATTATCTTGCTGAGCAACCCATTGATGATTACCAGCCTATGAGATTTGACTTCCCTGATGAAGACATCATGTTCATTAAAGCAAAAGATCATGAAGAGCCTGTTCACACTGAAGGGCCTGACCCAGAAGAAGAATGGACTATGATGTTTGACGGGGCTGTTAATATGAATGGTCGTGGTGTTGGTGCAGTACTCATTACACCTAAGGGAGTTCACATGCCTTTCTCGGCAAAACTCACCTTTAACTGCACTAACAACGAAGCTGAATACGAAGCTTGTATTATGGGTCTTGAGGAAGCCATTGACCTCAGGATCAAGACTTTGACTATGTTCGGAGATTTAGCTTTGGTAATCAATCAAACCAACGGCAAATGGTACACGCACCAGGATCATCTGATACCTTACAGGGATTATACAAGGAGGTTGTTGACTTTCTTCACAACAGTCAAGCTTGAGTATATCCCTAGGGACGCGAATCAATTTGCAGATGCTCTGGCTACCATTTCATCCATGATCAAAGTTCAAGCTGCCAACTTTGTGCCTCGGATTTCAGTGTCCAGACTTGACAGACCAGCGTATGTATTTGCAGCAGATGTTGTTAAGGATGATAAGCCTTGGTTCCACGACATTAAGTGCTTCTTGGAGGATCAGACATACCCACCTGGGGCATCTTCCAATGATAAGAAGACATTAAGAAGGCTAGCTGGTAGTTTCTTCTTGAATACTGATGGTTCTTTGTACAAGAGAAACTTTGATATGGTACTCCTCAGATGCGTTGATAGGACAGAGGCAGACTTGTTGATGCACGAGGTGCACGAAGGATCTTTTGGTACCCATGCCGGAGGGCATGCAATGGCAAAGAAGTTGCTAAGATCAGGCTATTACTGGATCACAATGGATGCCGACTGTTGTGCTCATGCCAGAAAGTGCCATAAATGCCAGATTTATGCGGATAAGGTGCATGTGCCTACCAATCCTTTGAATGTGATGTCTTCACCCTGGCCCTTTGCCATGTGGGGCATTGATATGATTGGCAAGATCGAACCGACTGCTTCAAACGGCCACAGATTCATCCTGGTTGCTATTGACTATTTCACCAAGTGGGTTGAAGCAGCTTCCTATGCAAATGTTACAAGGCAAGTGGTAGCCCGATTTCTGAAGAGGGACATCATCTGTCGGTATGGAGTGCCCGAGCGAATCATTACTGATAATGGTTCTAACTTAAACAACAAAATGATGGCAGAGTTGTGCCGGGACTTCAAGATCCAACACCACAATTCTTCTCCTTACAGGCCAAAGATGAATGGCGCTGTTGAGGCAGCAAATAAGAATATCAAGAAGATTGTGCAGAAGATGGTAGTTACCTACAAAGACTGGCATGAAATGCTACCATTTGCCTTGCATGGGTACCGCACGTCAATCAGAACATCCACTGGGGCAACACCGTATCAGCTTGTTTATGGTATGGAGGCAGTCCTGCCTGTCAAAGTTGAATTACCCTCCCTACGGGTATTAATGGATGTTAAGCTGAACGAAGCAGAGTGGGTCCGGTCCCGATATGAACGACTGAGTCTGATCGAAGAAAAGAGATTAATTGCAATCTGTCATGGGCAGTTATATCAGAAAAGAATGAAGAAAGCCTTCGATCAGAAAGTCAGGCTCCGAGAGTACCAAGTAGGAGATCTTGTGCTGAAAAGACTCCTCCCTCCTCATATAGACCACAGGGGCAAGTGGACTCCGAACTATGAAGGGCCATTCGTAGTAAAGAAAGTTTTCTCCGGTGGAGCACTGATGCTCAGTACTATGGATGGTGAAGACTTCCCGTCCCCTGTGAATTCAGATGCAGTTAAAAAATACTTCGCATAAAATGACCCGCTGGACATAAAAACAGAATGTAAGTCCAGGCAAAAATAGGGCATCCCGGCGAGTCAAAAACAGAATAAAAGACTCGGGCAAAAATAAGGGAAATAAACAAAAAATGTACACCCGCTGAGTTGAAAAGCCACATTGGACAACTCAGGCAAAAATGGGTATCCCGATGGATTGAAAACCCGAAAGGGCAATCCATGCAAAATAAGGGAATAAGCGAACAACTGCATTCTGAATTCGTCTGCATCACTTACAACTCGGTAAGCTTCAAAAGGTTCAAGCGCCGGTCAGAATCAGCCTTCTTCAGAAAGCAAGACGAGAAGAACGTCAAATGTCATACGAGTCATAGCAAAGGGAAGCTCCTTGAAGCGTTATCAACATTGCCAACATCTTTTGTTTCTCAATTTGTAACAATCTCCTCATTTTAGGGGATCTGTTTCTTTGACTGTATCTTGCCAATTCAGGGCACACAAATTAATAAAATCATATTTTCAGTCATGTTTCGTCTCGTACACTTCATTTTCATTTGCAAAAATGTCCGATGTCCTTAAAATACTGATTGCATAAATACAGATGCTTTTCTTCTAAAAATACGTGCTTGCAGGGAATATACTTACTCTCGGGAGTGTCTAACTCCTATGACGAAATCCGGTAAGGGATACCTCGAGATTACTTGTGCGTTTCTCTGTCTTTTCAGGATTGCAGGTACTCAAGGCACAACATGGGGCATGAAAGCTTCACCCCAGCAAGCTGGCAAATCATTATCTACTCAGTCTATCTCCCAATTAGCACCGGAGATGGTTTCTCCCCAACTGAGCTGTCTAGTATCATCCTCAGTAGGACCCCTACAGAAATCTCTAGGAAGATCTTTCAGTGGTCTTTCTTCTTCCCCAGCCGAGTTGCCATTTACTATTCCTCCGCAGCCAAGCACAAAAGCCAGGGAACCATCTCCCCGCAGAACGTCAGCCTCTACCCAGAAGAGCAACGCCTGAAGATCTCACAACAGAGTGAAGAAAGCCTCTACAAACCCCAGCTGGGTCCCTCATTACAAGGATATGTCTATCAGTGACCTATTTCCCCAAGCAGAGTAGTATATGCCAGATATGCCAATGATTTCATCCCCAGCTGGGATGTTCACTCCAAGCAGATCAGCCAGAGATCTTCGCAGCAGCGGGATCCGAATCCCGGGCCGGTTTCTTTTGCATAATCATAGCATTCGCATCATATTTTCCCCACAGAGCGTAGCATTCCGTCTAACACGGAGCATTACGGCAAAAATCAAACATATTGCATAATCATAAGCCATGTTCTGAATCAAACACTTGTGAATATTGACAATCCGTCAGCAATATACAGAAAACTCCCCAGATTCCCCGGCAGAGAGCTAAAGACAAAGCATTTGCCTCACACTCACAAATACAAATACACACTCCTTTTGGCACCCGTCCGTGTCATCATTCCCCAGTAAAGTCTCCCGAGCTTTCTGTACAAACAAACCACTTATATTACAGATACTTCTTGACACCCGTCCGTGTCATATCCCCAGTAGAAAGCCAAAGCGTCCTCTTTGCACTCACAAACACATCTTTATACAGATCCCCTGACACCCGTCCGTGTCACCTTCCCCAACACAGTTACCTAAACACCTTGTAAACCATACTTGTCTATATCACACTTTTCTCCTTTTGACACTCGTCCGTGTCACCCTCCTCAGCAAGTTAA
Organism: Lathyrus aphaca; assembly: GCA_963966055.1. NCBI lineage: Eukaryota > Viridiplantae > Streptophyta > Magnoliopsida > Fabales > Fabaceae > Lathyrus > Lathyrus aphaca. Next base: position 174,313,664 of record OZ014523.1, read on the forward strand.
ATACTCATGTACACCATTCATACTTATACAGATACCCGTCCGTATCTTGTATATATCACTCAAATTCCCTCAGATTCGACACTCGTCCGTGTTCCTTGTTAACCAGTTGATACTCGTCCGTATCATCATCTCTGAACATGCGTCGGCATTTGTTTCTACTGATACTCGTCCGTATCATGGTCTTAAGGATGCTCGTCCGCATCTTTAATCTATACACAACGTCAAAACACTTATACCTTTTATTTCTTGGATGTAAACACTCGTCCGTGTTTACTATTCCCCAGTAGGTCGCCAGCAAAGCAACCTTTTTTCTATCTGACATTCGTCCTATGTCATGATACTTTCGGCAGCCGTACCCTGCCAGGTGATCGTCCTTCACCTTCGGATGACCGTCCCTCATCCTTTCCCCAGCGGAGTCTCTATTTCATTAGAACCCCTTTTTATCCGGCATTCGTCCTATGTCGTGATATTTAGTAGTCGTCCCCTGCTAGGTGATCGTCTTTCACCTTTTGATGATCGTCCTTCATCATTTTATCCGATGGCCGTCCCCATCGTTGATCTTGTTATCTGACATTCGTCCTATGTCATGATAAACCCTGAGAGCAGTCGTCCCCTGCTAGGTGATCGTCCTTCACCTCTTGATGATCGTCCTTCATCATGCTCATCCGATGGTCGTCCCCATCGTTGATCTTGTTATCTGACATTCGTCCTATGTCATGATAAACCTTTTGAGCAGCCGTCCCCTGCTAGGTGATCGTCCTTCACCTCTTGATGTTCGTCCTTCATCATGCTCATCCGATGGCTGTCCCCATCGTCGACCTTTTATCCGGCATTCGTCCTATGTCGCGATACTTTCGGCAGCCGTACCCTGCCAGGTGATCGTCCTTCACCTTAGATGACCGTCCCTCATCTTATCCCCAACAGAGAAGTCGTCCCCTGCTAGGTGATCGTCCTTCACCTTTGATGACCGTCCCTCATCAATATTTCATTTATTCTTTAACCCGATGGCCGTCCCCGTCGTGGTCTCTTTTCCTTTTCCTGGTGATCGTCCTTCATCAGTTTAGCCCGATGGTCGTCCCCATCGTTGTTTACATTACTTTATGAACCTGATGGCCGTCCCCATCATTTTTACTAATCCCCAGAGAATCTTATAGCCTTAGCATGATGGCCGTCCCCATCATAATCTCTTATATCCCCAGCATGTCGGCCGTCCCCGTCATTGCTTTATTTCCCGCATTTTCCCCAGCATGTCGGTCGTCCCCGTCATTGCTCTTTCCCCCCAGCAGTCGTCCTCTGCTCGACGGTCGTCCTCCGTCGCCTGCACTTTACAATATACTTTATTTTCTTTTACAATCTATATCCCTTTTCTTCTTCATTCTGTGAGTGCAAATTTTGGACTGTCTTTGGTATTCAACCACAAGTTATCTTGTTTGACTGTTCAGCCGTCGCTTACATCCTGCACAGCTAACTCATGTTTGAATAGGGGCAGCTGTAAACACCCCAAATTTTCCCTCACCCATTCACACCATGGCTTGTGATCTTTTCATATGCATAAACTCAATCATAGCATCTCATATTGCATTTTGATTCACTGCGTTGTTTCTAAGTCATCTGCATCTAGGGTTTGTGATCTGAGCTATCCAAGAGATACTTGAACCACTCCAAAGATCATCAATCACTTCAAAGGGGTCCATGTATGTTCAAGCATCATATTATATCCTCTCAAAGTCAAGAATGTCAAAAAATCACAAGAACTGAGAATGGCATGGAAGCAGAGCCAGGTTTAACTGCACAGATGACCTAGAATTAGGGTTTTGGTTTCAAAGGCCATAACTCCAAAAATTTTGGTCATTCTTGTTTCTATTGGTCTCTATATGGTATAGGGATCATGCATATCAATTTTCATGAAGAAATTCCATGGGGAAGTCATCTGATCAAGAGTTGACTTTTTGAGCAAGACAGTGCAAAATCAAGGCATCTGAGGCCCCCAATGACCCAACCAAGGGATGTTCATCATCATTTTGATTATGTATGATCTTTATTTGATCATAGAAGATGTTAGAAGTTCACAAATTTGAAGAATGTCAAGCCATTTGCAAAGTTGACTTTTTGGGAAAGTTGACTTATAATGAAAATTGCCATTTTGGGAAACTTTTTCAACCCTTGCTTTTTGATTCAAAAATGTTTCAAATGGGAAAACTTTGATTATGAAAGTTGTAGAATGGATCATTCCCTTTTCAAAAAGTACAAGAACTTGACCTAATTCATTTTGGATCAAAAGTTATGGCTTGTCAAAGTTGGGAAAAATCACATAATTTCAAGTTTTCTACCAAAGAGGCAAAGTTGCAAAACCACTTGCCAAGGCAAAATGTGCTATCAAATGGACTTCTAAACTTCATACAAACATGAACCAATATCTAAAGATCAGAATTCACCAAGAGTTTGCTCATTTTTGTGACTTGTGGGGCAAGAAACTTCAAAAGGGCCAAAGATGAACCAAGTTGCAAAACCTCACTTAACCCTAATCCACTTGCTTGCTGACTTCAGAATTGATCCTAGGGCTCTCCACACTTCTTTCTGCGCAGGACACCCCATTTGTCCTTGGCTAGCTAAGAGCCCATACCTCTCTTACACAAAGTTTGACATTTTGGCCAAAGACCCATACCAATCACAATAGGGCACACCAACTCCTCTGACCTCTCTAGTTGTGATAAGTGGACCAAAGCCAACATAACACACCACACACCTCAGGCTGAAACACATTCCAAGCCATAGTTATCAAAATTGCTCCAACTTGCAAAACCATTCGAAACTGACTCCACGAGCATCAAACACACAAACAAACTTCACCATTGATCTCAACATGACTCACTGATCACAAACCAACCATTGAAACAGCCTGAAACCTCACATAAACCAAATACGATTTCTGCCCCTCTTTGAACAGAACTCAAGCAATCTCTCAAACCAGCCATTTTAAACTCCAACCTAGCATTGCAAGCTTCTCAAGAGGTTCACTGGAGTTGATTGGAGGCAAGGAACTGGTCCAAAAGCTCTTGGGTTGAAAGCTTCGATTCAGGTATCCATGGAAATTCATTTTTCCAGAACTCTTATTTCTTGTTTCTAAAATGATCTGCATGCTTCCCTGAGTTCACTGAACCTTTTATTTTTGAAAATGAGTGAGAAATGGCCATGTATGGTTTGTCTGAAACTTTGCCCGTAAATTTGGTTTTTGTTTGTTCTTCATGATTCATGAAAAAGAAATGGAATTTGTTACTGGATTGTTGTTTAGGGTGTTTAGTTGAGTTGATCTGGAGATTTTGGCATGATTTAGTGAGGTTTTGAGAGAGTTTGGGTGAAGGTCTCGCCGGAGAAGACGACCGGATGTCTTCTCCGGCCACCTGAAACTCATTAGCCCTAATCTGCGTAATTAATGAACTTTGAATGTGGACCCTTGATTCTGTGGACTTTGGTTGACTGGCGCGCAAACGTGTGGACCAGATTTCTCACTTAACCCTAATCCTATTTTATTAATTTAATTAATCAGGTTTAATTAAAATCCATCCAGTTTGAATTACAGCCCTTAGATCTGGCTCCAGTCAATTCGCGCGCTTCCAGCTTTAAACCTCAGCCTTAGATTCTGTTGACTTCCCATCAAATTCATTTTTATTTTCATTTTATTTCATTTATTTTGTACATTTAATTAAAAATAGTAAAAATCATCAAAACATTCTGAAATTTTTTATCCAAGCTTTTATTAATTTTCAGAAACCAAAAATATTTTTATTTTTATTTTTTGCATAAAAAATTATTTTTTAAATCATTTAAAAGTTTATTTTTAATTAATTAATGAAAATTAATTAATTAAAAATACTTTTAGGTATTTAAAAAATCACAAAAAAATTCATGTAACCTTTAAAAACATTTTAGAACATTGTCCAACCCTCAAACCAAATTTCTTTTTTGTTCTTGATCCCTTTTGATAATTTTCAATGGAATTAATTTCATTTCAAGGCATCATTTTGATCCAAACTTCAAAAAATTCATTGCTGCCTAACCATTGAGAGTTGGACAATGATTCTTTTTGCATTGCATCTTGCATATCATGTAGTTTATAGGATTAAATTGGCTTGAATTGATCTTGCATTTTCAATTTGTTTGACATTTTTCTTGACAAGGTACCTTAAAACCCTAGCAAACTTAGGAAATTCATAGCTTACACTAGGTTAAGAATTGGATCCTCTCCTTTGGGCAGTGAGTTTGTATAGGTTTAGGGTTCCTTTGAATGTATTTTTAAATTTTCATCATGATGTTTGCTTCTGGTTTTGGATTTTGTTTGGTGCATTGATCATAAACCCTAATTCATGCCTTTCTTTGCATCCATCTTCCATTTGCTTGCATACCAAGACTTGCCATGACATTTATGCATCCATTTGATTCATAATGCATCTTAGGACACATTAGAATCATGTTTGATCATTGCATCTTTCATTTGCCATGTTGTATGTCATTTGCATTTCATAACTTTTCATGTATGTTCATGGTTCTAAGCATGTTTCTTTTGCATTCCATATGTTTGTATGATCATCCTCATGCCTTGTTTCATGTTTGCATCATCTATTAACATCATTAACATCATGTATTTGCTTCTGACTTTTACTTGCATCATGCCATTTCATCTCATTTGCATTGCATTTCATTTCTTTCACTAACTTTTCAGGTGGTAAGTTACTTTGAGAAATGAATTTGCCTTCACTTCTCACAATCTCTTCTCATCTCCCTTATGCATCATTGCTGAGTTTTTGTATGTGTTTGGATTGAGCTTGCTCATTCTTGTTCATCTCACCTTCTTTCTTCAAGCAACTTGTCTTCTTATGTGAAGCAAGTTGTTTTGCTTCTCTTTGTTCCTTTCATCTGCTTCTCTCCTTGGTGGTTTCTTGAAGATCTTTCTCTTAAACCTCACAAACCCTAGGAATGACCAAGCATGATAAAAATTAGGGTTTGATTAGTCCCCCACTTAGCTTTTACCTTTGTGTCTCTTTGAGTCTTCTCTTCTCATCTCATAATCAGGGACTAAACCCTAAAGGCTTTAAGGCTTTGTGATTAAGCTTATGCTTGCATCCTTCTATTGGGATGGAGTGTATAACTTTGATCCTAAGTGTTAAACCCTTAATGTGTTTAAATCCTTTAATCGATTCATCTTAATAATCATCAAGACATCAAGCTTGTAACTTGGGCCTTGCATTAGGGTTCTAATTCTTCCTTAATTGGTTAAGAAGGACTAACCCTAGTGTTAATGGACAAGTCCCCCTCAAGTTGTCTTACAAACCCTAAAAATCATTTCTTCACCATATCATTAACTAAAATCCACTTAATAAAGGCTTTGTTTTGTCATGAGGTTAATCCCTAATCATGGATTAAGTTGAGGAGTTTTTCTCAACTTAAACATTCTCATCTATTATCCTTCTATTAGGATGGTGTAATGAGTCTGTTTAATCCCTGATTATGGCTTAATCTCATTACTTAACACTAAACAAAAACAACAAAAACATCTAACTAATCACAAATAGGTTAATGATCTTAATCCTACACCATGGTGATTAAGTGTGAGATACTGACTTCACACTTAAGGTATTCTCATTACCCCTAATCAGAGGGAAGATGTGATGAGTTTACTAACCTGTTGGTTTAGGCTTAAGCTCATTTTCTTATGACAAACTTCAAAAAGCAATAAAAGACTGAAAACTCAAAAACAAACAATAATCGTCTCCTCCGGGATTCTTTCCTCACCTCATTCACTCACAAACGAGAACTTGCTTCTTCCGTCTAATGCAAGACAGTTTGCACCTGAGCCAGACAGGTCATACACTTGAGCATAGAAAAGTAAGTAGTTCACAAGTCAATTCATCTTTCAGTCTCTTTGGGTCGAACTATGGTGTTCTGACTTCCTCATTTCACGAGAGGATACGTAGGCATAACTTAACAGTTATCGAACAAAAGTCTCTGTATATTCCCCCTCTTTCTAGCCTAATTCTTTTAGCCTCATTATCATGAGCATTTCACTCTGTCCTTACACCGACACTTCACTTATACACTTCACATCCTTTACACTGACACCTGTACATCCTTTTCCAGCTCTTTTATGCACAGATAGCACTGACACTACCCCTTTAAAACACAAATCTTTTAAGCGTGGATCCCGTCGAGTACGGCGGACAATCTGGGTGCTAATACCTTCCCAGGTTGTAACCAACCCCCTTTCTCATTCTCTCTGGTTCGCAACCGTCTTATCCATATCTTTTCTCAGGTCTATGCAGCATTACCTTTCCTCCGGGATAAAAATGCCTAGCTGGCGACTCTTTTCTTTTCTTGTGAGTTCACTCCTGTGTGTTCTCGCGCCTCCTCTCGCTGACCGTTCGCGTCTGTACCCCATTTGACCTAGCTTCATTTGGCGGGAGCGACAACAAGGCCCAAAAGTTTTGACCTAAAAGACTTCCCTACATATACATGAGCCTACAACAACACAAAAAAAAAGATTTTCCAGCTGCTAAGAACAACATTCAAACTTAAAAAATTCATCAAAAAACTCAATTTCGGTTTCTTATATTTTGATACTTTTTAGGTGATTGAAGGTGGGAATAGATTCCTCAGGACGTTTATAACACAACTCAATCATTATCATCATCCATAATGCCCTAAATCACCTTAACCGATCACATGGTGTTCTTATTTTTCTTGGAAATCGATTTCGGTTTCATATGCATTTTAACGTTAATTCGATTGCATTATATTGTTTATGATTGTCGTACCTCTAAAAAATATGATCCTCGGGATGGGACGCAGAAAGAAAACAACAGAGTCGCCACCTAATTCTATTTATTCTACGAGAGAAAAGGGAGATATAGATACAACCTAAAGGAAGGATAAGGTATGGTTTTTAGAAACCAAATTCTAAGTTCGGAAGTCGGTTACGCAAGGGGAAGGTATTAGCACCCCTCACGTCCATTGTACTCAACGGGAACCTCTTAGCTTAACTATGTGATTGAATGTTGATTTAAGTCTTTGTCTTCTAAATGTTTTATTAATATGTTTGTTTTAAAAGGAAAAGAAAGTCTTAAATTATTATTAATACGGAGAAAAGATTAAGTTTTTTATTAGGGTGCCGGAGAGATAGTTAATTTTTTTATTATTGTGCTCGCGAACGATTAAAATCCCTGTGCCTACGCATTCCCTTGTGCAATGGAAAAGTCAGAGCTTCGTAGTTCGTGCTACTACGGTTTGTGTTTTTTAATTAAACGAATGTTTAAAACGCATTCTACTGCTAAGTGTTGGCTTATACTCACGGTGGAGGATGAAGCACTAGCTTGTTTGCGAGATAGAATGATTTAAACAATGTTCGTTTTAAAAAGGTTTTACCTTTGTTAAGCGTTTTAAAACGAAAGGCGAATGAAGCACAGCTTGAGGGCTAGCCTCAAGAGTGATTGCATTCAAGGACCCGTGGAGTGCTGGACTCCTGAGTTCTGTTATTCGTTGATTAAATGTAAAGTGATTTGCGTATGTTGGTAAATTTTAAGTCGTATTATTTCCATTGTGAAAGGGCAAATGAATTACAAATCGAGGGCTAGCCCCAACAGTAATTCAATTCAAAAACCCGAGGAATGCTAGATTCCTGAGTTTAGTTCTTTCTCGATTTGATATGTTAATTAAGAGTTGATTGTTTGAATATTTATTTTTAAATGGTTTATGGTTTAAAGTTTTTTTTATATAACGAAGGAGTAAATGAAACACAACTCGAAGGCTAGCCTCAAGAGTGGTTCATTAAAGAACCCGTAGAATGCTAGATTCCGAAGTTTAGTTCCTCGTCAATTAATTAAGATGCGTAAAGTCGTGCGGATGGCGATCACATAAGTGACCGACTTACGTGTGTACGAAATATAGGCGTATAAATTTACTTGGCGTTGGACCAATAAACTTAGTTATTTTGAAACGAAATATCTTAGTGTATGCTTTCATTTTTTTACTTGACGATTTTATTGTCGAAATGTGTAGATAAATCACTCAAGTTCGAACAGGCAATCAAACAGGATGCATGATCAATCATCCATCTATGCGAGTAACAACCAAAAGAATTAATCACCTACACAAACTTTGTAAAAGAAAATTGAAATAATAAAAAAACAAAAACAAACTCTTAAAAAAAAGAATTAATAAAGCCTTTTTATTGAATTTTTTCTATCTTTCAAATAAAATAAAAACTAAGACATTTTTTTTAGAAAAAAGAAAAAGAAAACATATTTATCATAAACTTTTGATAGTTTTCTACAAGTAAGAAAAGAAAGAAACGCAACATGGGCCAGCATATGATACAATGTGACTGGGTTTGTCTGGTGGGGATCCGGTTTTGCACAAATGGCCCACACCAATAGTAATACATAAAGATAATTAAGAAAAAAACCTAGTCGTTAATGAGACTCGATCCAAATAGCAAACAAGCAAGAAAAAAAAAGAAACTGAAACATATCTTCACAAGTATCATTGGACATAATGTGATGGCAGATTCAGGATTTGAAAAGAAGTAACACCCACTTGAATATCCCTCCTTCTTTTTTTAAAAACGAATGGATAAAAAGAAAAGAATATTTACCAATTTAATGAAAACAAAACCATAATTATTTCCATTAATTTCTCTTAAAAAGGAACAAAATAAATTATACATTATTTTTTGTAACAAAAGAAGTAAAGAAAACAAAGCCTTAAAAGAAAATAAATAAATAAATGAAATCCTAAACATTTAAACATCATCAATTAAAATCCAGAAGTATCATGGGAACTCACAAACTGACAACGCAACAGTCTATGTGCATAGGAAAAGCAAAGACACGCTTTGGTCAGTGAGAGAAACAAGCATCGTGAAGAGGTGGGATTTTAAATCAAAATGAATCCAAAGAAAACATTACAATAATTATCACACATTCTTGTTTCTTCTACCAACCATTCACCGAAGAAACCAAGAACAGAACCAACACTTTAAGTATTGCAGTAAAACTAGAACAAATATCAAACCCGAGTTCCCAAAACACAACGCCCTTCGTCAATACCCCTCTCTATGTAACCATCCTCAATTTCTTATTCCTCGAAGAAATTTCATTGTACATTCATTGACAACATAAGCAAATCTTTGCAAAAACAAAAATCATACACACGCACTCAAAGAGCAACACAAATTGAAATAGTGACGTCAAGGATGAATAAAGTTAATCAGAGCAAAAGAGCTACCTTCCGGAAGTTACCGGAGTGAAGAAGTCCCCAGGTAAAGTGTTATTTTGCTGCGTTTTATCTTCCCCTTCGCTTATCCTTCTTCATTATGTGATTGTTGTATGTGTTTCTGAAGCGTGTATGAAATCGGGTTAGGGTTTGGTAAAGGTTGTGATTTAGGGTTTTTTGTGATTGATGATTAGGGTTGTTTTTCCCATTCTTTGAACCTTTGAAAAATTAGGGCTTTTCTTATGTATTCTGATGTGGCTATTGCTTGAGGTCCCTCTTCATGAATTTTTCTCCCTTTTTATATCGAAAATTAGGGTTTGGTGAATTTGAAACTTGCTAAGTCTGAACATATATGGTTATGTCTGCTATGCCTTTTTGCATCAAAAATTTGTTTTGCTAAGTTTATGAAATTTTGGCTCTACAGCCCTGCTGAAGCTTTTGTCTGTTTATGCCCTATTACTACACTATTTTGACTCAAAATAACTTGGTTTGAAGTGAACCGAATGAGTTGGATTTAGGTTGAACTGAGCGAATCTTTATTCCCTGCATTTTTCTGTTTGTTAACTTGGTCAGGTTACTTCACAACCAAGTGCAATGTAACAGTAGAAAGTATAATAGATGATAGTTCCACATCGTTATTTAAGGGTCCTTTTTGTAACAAGGATAAAGGGTGCTCGGATGCGTGACCATCAATCAAATTGGACTGCCCAGCCTTTGCACCAAAATCTTTGTCCTTTTTCAACGCCAACGATAAGCCAGAGCATGTTAGTTGGCTTATGTCAAGTCATCCATCGACTTCTTTTCTTCTTCAGCAAACCAATGAGCGAACTTCAAAGATTGGAAGGCCTGTGGACTCCATGTCTCATCTGCTTTATGATCGGACTTAACAATACTAGTAGATATGCCGCTGGTTAGCGTTGAAGCATCACCAAAATCCTTGTATACGATAGACTCAGAACTTTCAAGAATGATAGCTGCTCCTATGGCCCCTTTTTTACTTCATCCTTAAGTGGGATAAATGTATTGTCATCTAATGCCTCCAAGGTTTCTGAAGGAACAAATCTCTTTCTTAGTTGATCATTTTAGAGCTAAGCTTATAGTTCTTGTAACATTATGTAATCAACTTATAATGACAATGCTCTCTTGATGTACCATTATTTGAGTGTGAAAATGATAATGATAAAATAAAACCAATGAGTGATGATAACTAAACTTGAATATGAGAATTGCAAATGGAAATGAAAACTTGGAACTGGAGTTTGGAATTAACACTTGAACTTTTGAAAATGACTTAGAAACTTGAAATTGAATTTGGTGGGGGCTTTGGAAAGTAGTGACGGGTTTGAGACTTGGAACTTAAAACATTGAAAAAATGGAAATTCGAAGATAGAATTGGAACATGAGATTTGAGAGCATAAATTGGAATTAAATTTGAACTTAATAATTGGAATGGAAATTAAACATTTGGGATTGAAAGTGACTTGAAATATAATTGGAATAAAAAAATGGAAAAATGAATTGAAATGGATTAGAAATATAGAATTAAATGGATTTTAAGTATGGACTTGAAGATAAATTAGAACTAAAAAACAAAAATTGAAACTAGAAATGGGAATATGAAGTGAATTTGGAAATAAAAATGTGAATTGAAATGGATTAGAAATGGAGTATGGCTCAACAATTGAAACTAACACTTGAAACAAAATTTGAAGTTAGAATCAATTCCCCTAACAGAGTACCACAAAAAATCAAAGTTCAATTCTAAGTTAAAAACATAGGATTTATCCTTTCCTTCTTTTCCAAGTAACGACCAAAAACTTGTTTTGCATACAATCTTCCGAACCATATATCCATAATTCTCGCTAAGGCATCGCACCAAATAAGATCAAAGGTTACTTGAGGTTTTCGAGCACATCCCTGATCCAACCTGGAAACTTAATCCAACTTGTGAGACCGTTTCAAAATCCAGCTCCTTTTTAGTTCTTCAAGTACTTGTCACAGAACCAAAGATCTTTCTTGACATCCTTATGCAAATCCAAACATGCCTGGTACGCACTATGGTAAACTGATGATAAGATGAAATAGATGATATGGAATGATAGGGGTAAAATTTGGGGTGTGACAGTTGCCCCTATTTAGATAACTTTACCAGATGGCATGAGGAATGTTAATCCTCATAAAATCGTAGTAAAAGGTATTTAAATATTGAAATAACCGAAAATTTTACCCCTAAATGTAATGTCATGCTATGAACTTAAGAGGGACTCTTGCGGGGGACATAATATTCGAGATACAATGAAACCTATCATGCTGCTTTTTATAAAATGATGAATATGTTGAATATGGTATGATGCGGAAAAATGCAACGGTGATCCATAGAAACGCAAATGAGGGTGAAGACTCACTGGGTATAAAAATATGTTGGGGATGACAAGACGAAAACATGATGCATTCAATGTGATAGATCATCAAGTTCAAGTGTGACTGCCGGCACTAAGAATAACAGAAGATAGAAAACAAAACGAAAATCCTGAACATAAGATTAAAGACAGACTGACACCCTATGATAGCAAGAAAATGGTTCGAAGTGAAAATGTAATGGCTTGATGCGACCAAAAAACAGACTATCTAAAGTGAGGAGTTAGCAAGTTCAAGGTGGCTGCTGGGGATCCCAATACAACAATCCAGCGGTTGAGAAAGGCGGTTAAAATGACATCGACACGGCGGTAGGGAAAGTTGTTCAACACGGCGGTCGAGAAATAACAAACATCGACACGGCGGTCGGGAAATAACAAACATCGACACGGAGGTCGGGGAATAAAATAACAGGCATTGACACGGTGGTCTGGAAAATAAAATAACAGACATCGACACGGAGGTCGGGAAAGTAATATAATAGACATTGACATAATGGTCGGGAAATAAAATAACATACATAGACGCGGTGGTCTGGAAATAAAATAACAGACATCGACACGGTGGTCGGGAAATAAAATAACAGACATCGACACGGTGGTCGGGAAATAATATAATGGACATCGACACGGTAGTCGGGAAATAAAATAACAGACATCGACACGGTGGTCGGGAAATAAAATAACAGACATCAACATGGTGGTCGGGAAATAAAATAACAGACATCGACACGGTGGTCGGGAAATAAAATAATAGACATCGACATGGTGGTCAGGAAAAAAAATAACAGACATCGACACGGTGGTCGGGAAATAAAATAACAGACATCGACACGGTGGTCGGGAAATAAAATAACAGACATCGACACGGTGGTCGGGAAATAAAATAACAGACATTGACACGGCGGTCGGGAATTAAACAACAGACGTCGACACGGTGGTCGGGAAATAAACAACAGATATTGACACGGCGGTCGAGAATTAAACAACAGAAATCGACACGATGGTCGGAAAATAAAATAACAGACATCAACGTGGCGGTCGGGAAAGCAAAATAACACGGAGGTTGAGGAAGTAAATAACTATCATCGACGCGGTGGTCGGGAAATAAATTAACAGATAAATAATCCCAAGTGATAAATCAACAGGTTCAAGTGTAACCGTTGATACCGAGGATAAAGAAAACAAACACAGTGTTTGGGCAGTGGTCCTGTGCGACCAACTGACACTGGGAGTAGAATGTAAAGCCTTTAAAGATAAATCAAACAGCTCTAGGAGACCAGCTGGAAAATAAGAATAAATGTTGGAGTTTTCAACGAGATAAATAACCAACCTCTGGAAATTCCTTACATGAAGAGTTCAAAGAAGAACTTTAGGAACCGTCAGGAAAACACGGATGCGTGTTGAATTAAACAGCCTTAAATCCTAAGCAAACAACTTAAAGGATTTATGCCAATGATAATTGGGCTTAAAAGAAATATTGGTGGTACTAAGGTACATATCAATGAGGCTTCTTTGAATTCTCGGAGACAGGCTTTCTTGTCAAATGCTCTCTTGATACGCTTTTGGTACAACTGGCCATGGCACATAGCGGTCATTCTCTTTTCATCAATGAAGTTCAGTTAGTCATATCTGTTATGGACCCACTCAGCTTCCTCCAGTTTGGTTTCCATCAAAATCCTCAAAGATGGTATCTCTACTTCGATAGGGAGAACTGCATCCATCCCATACACCAAAGAGAAAGGGGTTGCCCCTGTCGAAATGCGAACTGATGTTCTATATCCGTGCAAGGCATATGGTAACATTTTGTGCTAGTCTTTGTAAGTTTTCACCATCTTCTGCAGAATCTTTTTGATGTTCTTGTTCGCAGCTTCTACAGTTCCATTCATCTTCGGACGGTAAGGAAAAGAGTTATGATGTTCAATCTTGAATGTCTCACACAACTCTTTCATTGTTTTGTTGTTCAAATTGGTCCTATTATCTGTGATGATTCGGCTTGGGATTCCATAACGGCAGATTTTGGCTCTTGATGAAGCGGGCAACCACTTACTTTGTCACATTGGCATAGGAAACTGCTTCTACCCACTTGGTAAAGTAATCGATTGAAACCAAGATAAACCGGTGACCATTAGAAGTTTTAGGCTCAATTTCCCCTATCATATCAATGCCCCACATCGAGAAAGGCCAAGGTGATGATAGAACATTCAAAAGGGTCGAAGGCACGTGCACCTTGTCGGCATAAATCTGGCATTTATGACACTTCCTAACATATTTGAAGCAATCTGATTCCATGGTCAACCAGAAGTAACCATCTCTCAAAATATTCTTGGACATGGCATGTCCATTGGCATGTGTTCCAAATGATCCTTCATGGATTTCCCTGATCAATAAGTCTGCTTCGCGCTTGTCCACACATCTGAGCAGAACCATATCGTGATTTCTCTTGTAAAGCACATTGTTGCTGAGCAAAAACTTGGATGCCAATCTTCTCAGAGTCTTCTTGTCTAAATCTGTTGCATCCGCTATGTATACCTAATTTTGCAAGTAGTTCTTGATGTCATAGAACCATGGTTTCTCATCAGTTTCTTCTTCGACCAGTAGACAGTAGGCTGGTGTAGTTTTTCGCTCGATTGTAATGAGTGGAGCTTCATTAAGAAATCTGACTTGAAACATAGAGGCCAACATAGCCAAGGCGTATGCTATTTGATTCTCGGCCCTCAGAACATGATGGAAAGTGACTTCATCAAAGTATTTGATTAGTTCCACAATGTAGGAACGGTAAGGGATCAACTTCTCATCACGGGTTTCCCATTCACCTTTGACTTTGTATATCACCAAAGTTGAATCCCCATATACTTCAAGGATCTTGATTCTGGTATCAATTGCAGCTTCGATACCCAAAACACATGCTTCATACTCTGTGATGTTGTTTGTACATTCAAAACATAATATGGCTATGAAAGGAGTATATCCACCATTAGAATTCATCAAAAAAGCTCCCACACCATGTCCCATGTAATTAGAGGAACCATCAAACATATCTTCCATTGAGAACCTGGCTCGGGACCTTTATCTGGACCTGGAACTTCACAGTCCTTTATCAACATAATGTCCTCGTCTGGGAAATCGAATTTCAAAGGTTCATAATCTTCAATAGGTTGATCGGTAAGGTAGTCAGACAAAACACTGCCTTTGATAGACTTATGGGTTACATATTGGATGTCATATTCAGATAATAACATGTGCCAACGGGCGAGTCTTCCAGTCAAGGAAGGCTTCTCAAAAATGTACTTTATTGGATCCATTTTCGAGACCAACAAAGTAGTATGAAAAATCATATACTACTTGAGGCATCTGGCAGCCCATGCCAAAACACAACAGGTCTTTTCTAAAAGTGAATATCTGCTTTCACAATCTGTGAACTTCTTGATTAAGTAATAAGTTTCATGTTCCTTGCGGCCGGTTTCGTCCTATTGGCCTAATACACAACCCATAGATCCCTCAAGTACAGTCAGATACATGAAGAGAGGCTTCCATGGAGTAGGTGGGATCAAGATAGGAGGTTCCTTTAGGTAAAACTTAATCTTCTCAAAAGCCTATTGACAATCAAAGTTCCACTCAATTGCTTGATCCTTTCGGAGTAACTTGAATAGAGGCTCATATGTAGTAGTCATGTTGGAGATAAATCTGGAGATGTAGTTCAATCTTCCGAGGAAACCTCTGACTTGCTTTTCTATCTTGGGAGCTGGCATCTCTTGAATTGCTCTGACCTTGTCCAGATCTACTTCAATTCCTTGTTGGCTAACAATAAAACCAAGTAAATTTCCTGATCGGACACCAAAGGTACACTTAGCTGGATTCAGATGCAGTTGGAATTTTCTAAGGCGCTCAAATAATTTTAGGAGATGGTTCAAATGATCCTCCTCACTCTGTGATTTAGCAATCATATCATCCACGTAAACTTCTATCTCTTTATGCATCATATCATGGAAAAGGGTGACCATTGCCCTCTGATAAGTGGCTCCTGCATTTCTGAGACCGAACGGCATAACTTTGTAACAATAAGTGCCCCATGGTGTGATGAATGTAGGATTTTCCATATCGTCAGGATCCATCTTGATCTGGTTATATCCTCAAAATCCATCCATGAAGGAGAAAACAGCAAACTTAGCAGTGTTGTCAACCAAAGTATCTAAATGTGGAAGAGGGAAATTGTCCTTTGGACTGGCTTTATTCAAATCCCTATAGTCCACACACATTCTAACCTTGCCATCCTTTTTAGGGACTAGAACTATGTTAGCCACCCACTCAAGGTACTTTGAAACTGCGAGGAATCCAACATCAAACTGTCTTTTAACCTCTTCTCGAATCTTAAGAGCCATGTCCGGTCTTGTTCTTCGGAGCTTTTGCTTTACTGGAGGACAATCTGGTCGAAGAGGCAACTTGTGGACCACTATGTTTGTGTCTAGACCGGGCATATCCTAGTACGACCATGGAAACAATCCACATACTCTTTGAGAAGCTTGACCAATCTTTCTCTGACATCTGCCCCAAGTGTTATACCAATCTTAACTTCCTTATCGTCTTCAACAGTGCCAATATTGATGGTCTCTACCTACTCCTTATGTGGCTGAAGATTTGTGTGTTCATACTCAACCAATCTTGCCAGCTTTTCGGGAACGTCACAATCTTCCTCACTTTCATCTTCCGCTTGGTAGATGGGTGAATCAAAGTTAGGAGAGAATATAGAGTCATTGGATTCAACAGGGTTTTCATTTGTTCTACATATGGGAATGATTTTCTTTTATTAAAAGTGAAAATAGAGAGATGCAAGAAAAACTTTTTATTGTTTTTAAAAGATTTCCATTTTCTTTTAAAAGTGAAAAGAGAAAAAGCAGCAAATAAAACAAGACATGAATTTAACAAAAATGCCTTCATTGATTAAATAACTTGCAAATGAGAAGGGGCCCTACAAAATGATCCCATAGCCTTGGGCAGAGCTAGGGAACTTTGAAAACATTAAAACAATAAATTACTTTGACAATGGAAAAAAATTTGGGATCTCAACTGCCTCCCAATTGCCCAAAGCTGCTTCACACTGATAAACCAAATGATCCACATCTTCATCTTCAGCATCCCCATTTATTGCATTGATCTGGTAGCCGGCACTGGAAAACACCTCTTGAATGGTCTTTGGACTTCCTTTAGCGGAGGTTGACGCTCCTTCTTTCACATGAGTTGGTTTGTAACCCAACCCGTAGCGATCTAGCTTCTGTTTGACTTCAATGACATCACCCCAACCTTCATAGCTTCCTTCCTCGATAGTGGAAATGGTACTTTTCAGCGATGCAAAAGATGTAATACTCTTCCCCTTTGGTTCCTCCACTTCCACAAGTACAACATTGGCTATCTCGAGGGCTTGGAAAGCAGTTTCCAAAGCATCCTCATCGGCCTCAATGTAGCTAAAGGAGGATAGATAGCTAACTATGAGATCTTTTTCACCAGACACAATTACCAGCTTACTATCAACCATAAAATTCATCTTCTGGTGTAGTGTAGAAGTGACTGCCCCAACGACATGAATCCATGGTCTTCCTAGTAAACAACTGTAATTGGGGTTAGTGTCCATAACCTGGAAGGTGGCTTTGAACACCTGTGGTCTAATCAAGATTGGCATATCTACTTCTCCAATAATAGTCCTCCTTGACCCATCAAAAGCTTTCACAATCAATACGCTGGGCCTCATTTCTGCCCCTTGATAAGATAACTTAACAAGTGTTCTTTTCGGCAAAACATTTAATGAAGATAATGTATCCACAAGAACTCTTGCTAGAGTATCCTCTTGGAACTTCACAGATATATGGAGAGCATGGTTATGGTCCAAGCCATCCTTTGGAAGATCCTCCATACTGAAGCTGAGATTATTACATGCAGTGATGTTGGCAATGACTCCATCAAACTGATTCACAGTTATGTCATGCGTAACATGAGCTTGGGCTAGTAATTTCTGGAGAGCACCTTGGTGGGCCGGCGAATGCATAAGAAGTGATAAGATAGATATTTTGGAAGGCGTTTGATGTAGCTGATCAATAACCTTGTAATCACTCTTCTTAATAATTCTGAGAAATTTTGCATCCTCTTCTTCCAAGACCGTTCCTTTATCCTTGTTGGCGACAGCGGGAATGACTTATTTAGGTGGAACGGGTGGAACTGTATTGACTTGCTGAGTGTAAACACAACCACTGCGAGTTAATCGACTTGCACCTGTTATGTCAGTACTCGCAACTTTTAAAATTCCCTTCTGACCAGCCTGTTCAAACTTCTGATGTACTCCCCATGTATCATACTTCCATGGAACTGCTTTGGTATCTTCATAAAGGAAAGGGTTACTTCTTCGCTCCATCATTGGTTCAGGCATATTGAAAATGGGCACCACGGGTTCTGGCATATTGAAGATGGGTTGAACTCTTGGGGATTCAAGCATGTTAAACACGGGTGCCATGGTAGAATCAGATTCAGGCAAGTTGAAAATGGGTTCAATCATTTCCACTTCATTCCTCTTCGCACGACCTCTTACTCGTAAAACACCTAGATTAATCAAACTTTGAACATCTCTCAAGACCAGTTCACATCCCTTTGGATTATTAGCATAAGCTTCACAATTCTTATGACAGTTCTTCAGCATACCCACCTCTATTAACCTCACATGGAAGTCTCTAAGCGGGGTTTTGATCTCTGTGGCATCGAAGATCAAATCTTCATCAGACTCATCAACAATGGCATTTATGCACCCATGCTTAGGTAAAGGATTATTTTTAACATTCAGACTAGAATTTCCAAATGACAAAATATTTTTATCCATCAAATCCTTCACAGCATACCTCAAAGTAATACAATTTTCCAAATCGTGCCCTGGAGCACCTTCAAGGAATAAACAGTGGGTGCTTAAATTGTAACTTGGTGGGAGTGGATCTGGTGGAGGACCCAAAGGCCTTGGAGTAACCAAGCCTCTCTTCAGTAGTGAGGGATATAATTCAATATAGGTCATAGGGATTCGAGGATTGGGAGGCCTCCCTCCTGGTCTTCTATTCTGAAAGTTAGAATTTGGATGAGGAGCTGGAGTCCTCTGCTGGTAGGCTACAACATTGGGTGCTTGTTAATTGCCTGGATTGTTGAGCATTGGTTGATAGGCTGGAACCACTGGTGCCACTTGCTGATACATCGGTACTACTTGAGTTGGCCGATACATTGGAACTTGTTGATTATATGACGGTTGAACTGCCGCTACATAAAGATGTTGAACGTACTTTGGTGGATAGGCATATTGTGGTTGATACATAGGTGGAGGCCTCTGCCAAAGCTGATTTCTCCTTTGACTCGTCATCACTGCATTTGTCTCGCCCTCTTTCTTTTTGTGGAAATTGCTGGTAAACTTCTTAACATTATTACTACTATTGTTGCTAGAGCTACTGGATACACCACTCATCTTACCATTCTTTAGACCAAGTTCAACCTTGATTCCCACAACCACAAGATCAGAGAAGCTAGCAGTTATGCTTCCCACCATTCTCTCAAAGAATTCTGGTCGTACAGTGTCAAAAAACCAGTAAGCCAATTCTTTCTCAGTCAACGGGGGATCTACTTGAGAAGCGGTCCCTCTCCACCTTTGAGCGTATTCTTTAAAAGACTCAGAATCTTTCTGGGACATACTCAACAGCGGCCTCCTATCGGGAGTGAGGTCCATATTGTACTTGTATTGCTGAATGAAAGCATCCGTCAGGTCTTGGAAACAACGGATTTTTGACTGGTCTAGAGTCAGATACCATTTGGAGGAAATTCCTTTCAGACTATCCTGGAAGCAATGGATCATCAATTTTTCATTGTCAACTTGCACTGCCATTCTTCGAAAGTACATTAAAATATGGCTCTTAGGACACGTTGCGCCCTCATACATATCAAAAGTGGGTGTCTTAAACTTGGGAGGTATAACTAGTACAGACACAAGGCACATCTCTCTGGCAGCAGCACCGAAGATCCGGTCACCTTCAATTGCTCTCAACCTCTTTTCAAGAGTGTCAAAATTCTCTTGCATCTTCTCATGTTTCTCATTTCCCTTTTCAGATATGTCTGACACATCATACACCTGTGGATGGTTAAAGTATGGTTGGACACGGGTGTGCACGATATCTGGTGTAAAATTAGTAACCACTTGGTTCTCTTTAGTAGTCAAAGGAATAGTTTACTGAGTGGTAAATCCTTGAGGGGGAGGTACAAAACCTTCGGAAGGAAATGCAAACCCTTGATAAGGAGGCGCGAAACCTTGAGAAACAAAGCCTTGGGAAAGAGGGAAGAAACCCTGAGAAGCAAATCCTTGGGAAGGAGGAATAAAGCCTTGAGAAGCAAAACTCCGAGGAGGAGGTACAAACCCGTGAGGAAACCCAAAAGGAGGCCAGGTTACAGGGGTAGTGACTGGTGGTGTAGGCTCAGTCGTTGTAGTGACAATCTCAGAAACCACAGTCTGTTGAGTATCCATCTTTGCTCGAATGACTTGCAGCATTTCCATAATCTGGCCCGCATTTCCACGAAGATCAGTAAGCTCCTCATTAACTTTGTCCATCTCTGGGTCTCTGTTAGCCATCTTCTTCTTGGCCTGAGCTCGAGTGGAGTATTTGCGTGAGATCCTCAGTGTGATAGTCTAGAAATGAGGTGACGGGAATGAGTTTTTTTGACAAAATGCAAATGCGGAGATGCACTCATGAGTAGAAAAAATGCAAATGCTTCAAGGGACTTGAGAAGTTATTGCAAAACATCATAATGGACAAAACTTTCTTATTATTTTTCAAAAACTAATAAACTAAAGTCCATTTATGGTAAAATATATGATGTTTGCAACAAGCATCTCTTTGTTCCTTGAAGCTCTTACTAAAATGATGCATATGATGCTGAGATGCAAAGATGTAGGGATGCAAGGTGCAAGGATGTGAGGTGTCACAAGTAAATCTGGAACCTTCTTAATTGGTAGGCTGTAAGAGATTGGTTCTACGTTTTTCTACCCATAAATCCCACTTACAAGGTGGTTTCTATAGTGAGGGTTTTAAGGAAACTCAAGGTCACAAACATTTATCGTATTAACGCCCCGCCGCAGGCTAGCTGCATTTTGACGATAATAACGATAAGGTCTACCTTGAGTGGAGTTCTCATGCTATGCCTTCAAGAGGCGAGCCCTTGGAGACTAACACTACACAACTACCAATATTGAAACCGGTTCTTAACAGTGGATCCCAGAATCACAACCCTTTCATGAATCAGGTCACGCGACAGGCTAGCTGCGTTGTGACAAGATCTACGAAAAGTCTAACTATCTGGGGGAGCTTTTATGCTAGGCCCTCAAGAAGCGAGTTCTTGGCGACTAACACTAATGACTACCAATTCTAACCTAGGTGTTCCCTCTTCTTTTTCCACAAATCAGATTTTACTTGCAATGCGACCCCGAGATCCCGCCGACAAGTAATATAATGAGCAAATAAGAGAAAGCGGTAAAAGAACAAGTAAACAGACGTAAATAATAAACATAGAGAAGACAAAAGATAAGATCAAATAAACACAAAAGGCTAAGTTAGTCTCGACTCTCTCTAGCATGAAGCTTTCCCCAGCAGCGTCGCCAAGCTGTTGTACCTCGAAAAAATACGATCCTCGCGATGGGACGCGAAAAGAAAACAACAGAGTCGCCACCTAATTCTATTTATTCTACGAGAGAAAGGGGAGATATAGATACAACCTAAAGGAAGGATAAGAAATGGTTTACGAAACCAAATTCTAAGTTCGACATCGGTTACGCAAGGGGAAGGTATTAGCACCTCTCACGTCCATTGTACTCAACGGGAACCTCTTAGCTTAACTATGTGATTAAATGTTGATTTAAGTCTTTGTCTTCTAAATGTTTTATTAATATGTTTGTTTTAAAAGGAAAAGAAAGTTTTAAATTATTATTAATACAGAGAAAAGATTAAGTTTTTTATTAGGGTGCCGGAGAGATAGTTAATTTTTTTATTATTGTGCTCGCGAAGGATTAAAATCCATGTTCCTACGTATTCCCTTGTGCAATGGAAAAGTCAGAGCTTCGTAGTTCATGCTACTATGGTTTGTGTTTTTTAATTAAACGAATGTTTAAAACGCATTCTACTGCTAAGCGTTGGCTTATACTCGCGGTGGAGGATGAAGCTCTAACTTGTTTGCGAGATAGAATGATTTAAACAATGTTCGTTTTAAAAAGGTTTGACCTTTGTTAAGCGTTTTAAAACGAAAGGCGAATGAAGCACAACTCAAGGGCTAGCCTCAAGAGTGATTGCATTCAAGGACCCGTGGAGTGCTGGACTCCAGAGTTCAGTTATTCGTTGATTAATTGTAAAGTGATTTGCGTATGTTAGTAAATTTTAAGTCGTATTATTTCCATTGTGAAAGGGCGAATGAATTACAAATCGAGGGCTAGGCCCAACAAGTAAGAAAAGAAAGAAACGCAACATGGGCCAGCATATGATACAATGCGATTGGGTTTGTCTGCTGGGGATTCGATTTTTCCCAAATGGCCCACACCAATAGTAATACATAAAAATAATCAAGAAAAAAACCTAGCCGTTAATGAGACTCGATCCAAATAGTGAACAAGCAGAAAAAAAAATAAACCGAAACATATCCTCATCGGTATCATTGGACATAATGAGACGGCAAATTCAAGCTTTGAAAAGAAGTAACACCCACTTGAATATCCCTTCTTCTTTTAAAAAAAAACGAATGGATAAAAATAAAAGAATATTTACCAATTTAATAAAAACAGAACCTTAATTATTTCCATTTAATTCTCTTAAAAAGGAACAAAATAAATTATACATTACTTTTTGTAAATCGACAAAAGAAGTAAAGAAAACAAAGCCTTAAAAGAAAATAAATAAATGAAATCCTAAACATTTAAACATCATTAATTAAAATCCAGAAGTATCATGGGAACTCACAAGCCGACAGTGCAACAGTCTATGTGCATAGGAAAAGCAAAGACACACTTTGGTCAGTGAGAGAAACAAGCATCGTGAAGAGGTAGGATATTAAATCAAAAGGAATCCAAAGAAAACATTACAATAATTCTCACACATTCTTGTTTCTTCTACCAACCATTTACCGAAGAAATCAAGAACATAACCAACACTTTAAGTATTGCAGTAAAACCAGAACAAATAACAAACCCTAGTTCCCAAAACACAACGCCATTCATCAATACCCATCTCTATGTATCCATCCTCAATTTCTTATTCCTCAAAGAAATCTCGTTGTACATTCATCGACAACATAAAATAATCTTAGCAAAACAAAAATCATACACACGCACTCAAAGAGCAACAATAAATGAAATAGTGACGTCAAGGATAAATAAAGTTAATCAGAGCAAAGGAGCTACCTTCCGGAAGTTACCGGAGTGAAGAAGTCCCCAGGTAAAGTGTT
Source organism: Lathyrus aphaca (assembly GCA_963966055.1). Classification (NCBI taxonomy): domain Eukaryota; kingdom Viridiplantae; phylum Streptophyta; class Magnoliopsida; order Fabales; family Fabaceae; genus Lathyrus; species Lathyrus aphaca. Next base: position 174,336,835 of record OZ014523.1, read on the forward strand.
ATTTTGTTGCATTTTATCTTCCCTTTCGCTTCTCCTTCTTCATTATGTGATTGTTGCATGTGTTTCTGAAGCGTGTATGAAACCGGGTTAGGGTTTGGTATAGGTTGTGATTTAGGGTTTTTTGGGATTGATGATTAGGGTTGTTTTTCCCATTCTTTGAACCTTTGAAAAATTAGGGCTTTTCTTATGTATTCTGATGCGGCTGTTGCTTGAGGTCCCTCTTCATGAATTTTTCTCCCTTTTTATATCGAAAATTAGGGTTTGGTGAATTTGAAACTTGCTGAGTCTGAACATATATGGTTATGTCTTCTATGCTTTTTTGCATCAAAAAGTTATTTTGCTAAGTTTGTGAAATTTTGGCTCTGCAGCCCTGCTGAAGCTTTTGTCTGTTTATGCCCTATTACTGCACTATTTTGACTCACACTAACTTGGTTTGAAGTGAACCGAATGAGTTGGATTCAGGTTGAACTGAGTGAATCTTTATTCCCTGTATTTTTCTGTTTGTTAATTTGAAAATCTAGTCTTTACTGTGGTAATATTAGTTACTTGACGCAAAGCCTTTATTTTTACTGATGCATAACATTGGTTTCATCCTTGGTTTACTAATCATTCTCTTCTATTTTTTGTATGTAAACTTGCTTGGTGCATGACTTGGTCAGGTTACTTCACAACCAAGTGCAATGTGACAGTAGAAAGTATAACATATGATAGTTCCACATCCTTATGTAAGGGTCCTTTCTGTAACAAGGATAAAGGGTGCTCGGATGCGTACCATCAATCAAATTGGACTGCCCCATCCTTTGCACCAAAATCTTTGTCCTTTTTCAACGCCAACGATAAGCGAGAGCAGGTTAGTTGGCTTACGTCAAGTCATCCATCGACTTCTTTTCTTCTTCAGCAAACGAATGAGCGAACTTCGAAGATTGGAAGGCCTGTGGACTCCAGTCTCATCTTCTTTATGATCGGACTTAACAATACTAGTAGATATGCCGCTGGTTAGCGTTGAAGCATCACCAAAAAGCTTGTATAGGATAGACTCAGAACTTTCAAGAATGATAGCTGCTCATATGGCCCCTTTTTTACTTCAGCCTTAAGTGGGATAAATGTATTGTCATCTAATACTTCAGCCTTAAGTGGGATAAATGTAACATTATGTAATCAACTTATAATGACAATGCTTTCTTGATGTACCATTATTTGAGTGTGAAAATGATAATGATAAACTAAAACCAATGAGTGATGATAACTAAACTTGAATATGAGAATTGCAAATGGAAATTAAAACTTGGAACTGGAGTTTGGAATTAACACTTGAACTTTTGAAAATGACTTAGAAACTTGAAATTGAATTTGGTGGGGGCTTTGGAAAGTAGTGACGGGTTTGAGACTTGGAACTTAAAACATTGAAAAAATGGAAATTCGAAGATAGAATTGGAACATGAGATTTGAGAGCATAAATTGGGATTAAATTTGAACTTAATAATTGGAATGGAAATTAAACATTTGGGATTGAAAGTGACTTGAAATATAATTGGAATAAAAAAATGGAAAAATGAATTGAAATGGATTATAAATATAGAATTAAATGGATTTGAAGTATGAACTTGAAGATAAATTAGAACTAAAAAACAAAAATTGGATCTAGAAATGGGAATATGAAGTGAATTTGGAAATAAAAATGTGAATTGAAATGGAGTATGGCTCAACAATTGAAACTAACACTTGAAACAAAATTTGAAGTTAGAATTAATTCCCATAACAGAGTACCACAAAAAATAAAAGTTCAATTCTAAGTTAAAAATATAGGATTTATCCTTTCCTTCTTTTCCAAGTAACGACCAAAAACTTGTTTCGCATATAATATTCCGAACCATATATCCACAATTCTCGTTGAGGCGTCGCACCAAATAAGATCAAAGGTTACTTGAGGTTTTCGAGCAAATCCCTGATCCAACCTAGAAACTTAATCAAACTTGTGAGACCGTTTCAAAATCTATTCCTTTTTAGTTCTTCAAGTACTTGTCACAGAACCAAAGATCTTTCTTGATATCCTTCTGCAAATCCAAACATGCCTAGTATGAACTATGGTAAACTGATGATAAGATGAAATAGATGATATGGAATGATAGGAGTAAAATTTGGGGTGTGACAATGATGATGTTTAAAGCGTTTCTGGGTTGGCCAATTATATTTCTTATGCAGGATTAGTGATATGCCATGTTTTGGGTTTGAAAACTCTAAATTAGGAACTCCACAAAGAAGTAATTTAAGAGCCAATTGATGGTTCAATGATACTCCTAGGATACTCTTGGATCGATTTACGTTGTTAGATTTAATTTATATTGCTCCTATAACATTTCGTGAATCGCAGGACTTTTAGCAACGAAAAAAATCTGTCATTATAACCTTTAGTGACGAAAAACCGTCACTAAAAGTTAATTGGACGGTCAGAGGTAGAAGATGACTTTTGGCGCGTTGGATTTTTGAATTTTCAGCATCGCTTTTGTGGATTTTGCTTCCTATGGATATCACGTACGCGTTCTAGCTCATATGGTGGAAGGCTTAACCTTGGGAGGTACCGGACCTGGGTTCGATTCCCAAGTCATTTATTTTGAGCGTTTTTCTGCTTCTTTTTCATGTTTTTTTGTTTTATTATTTTTTTAATTAATTCTTTTTAGTAATAATGAAACAATTAATTTAAACTAATTATAATTCATAAAAAAATTCTTTTGTTTCTTTAAAAACTCCACTAACATTTTTATATAATTAATATTTATTTATATATATATATATATATATATATATATATATATATATATATATATATATATATATATATAATTTGGTTACTAAAATAATAACTTAATTAATATTTTCTAAAAACACTTAATGACCTTGTTTTATTCTAATTAAATCCCTAATTATTTTTGTTTAGCCATAATTATGTATATAATTAAATTTTCTTTATATTTTCATAAATTAATAATAATTTTGTATATATTTAGTTTTTGTATATTATAATTAATAATTAATTTAATTCTCTTTAATAGAAAAAATCTAAATTTAACCTAAAAACCTAATTTATCTTTTTTTTTCTAACCCTAATTTGTCTAACCTAAACATAATTCTTCTTATTTAAAATTTAACATAATTTTTAACTTTAAATCTTAATTTTTATTTTCTTTAATTTATTTTGCTTTTATTTCCTTTATTTAATTTTGATTTATTTATCATATTAGAAAAATGTATAAGTTGTAATTATTATAATTTATTTTTCGTCCGATTATATTGTATCTACCCCAAAGCCATGTAATAACTTAGGAATTTATTTTTGTTTTATCTTTGTAAATATATTAATTGCGTGGTTAGTAAATAGGGAGTGAAAAGAATTAACTAAAAATTAATCTGGACTTAGAAAATTAATTAAAAAAGATAAAATATCTGAAAATAACACTCACACATGTAAGTCGATCTATGATCGCTATCTGCACCTCTTAAGATATCCCTCTTGGTTGCCTTATTAAACGGTCAAGTCCCTCGAAAGTAGGGTGTCTTAAGCAAAGTCCCTCCATGAAATCATCTAGTCCCTCCCAGATTCTAAAAGATCAAGTCCCTATGATTTGCCTTCGATAATGATCTTGTCCCTTCGATTAAAGATGATAGTCCCTCCCAATTTCTAAAGACACCCTACAATTGCCTTCGTTGACCGTACGATGATCCTACGCCCGTCCCTTAAGAAATCCAAGGTAATGACTACCTATTCCTTAATAATAGGGATAGTCTTACCCTTGAAAGGACATATAAGAACATGAATGTCTTAGTCTAGGGTAGGTACCTCATAGTTACTTGCTCACTCTTCAAAAAGAAAATACTTTTCACACCTCACTATTTTCAAACGTTTTTAAACAAGGCTTTGTATACATCAATACGAGGATCATTACAAATTACTTAGAAAATTTTCTAAACACACACTACACTTTCCTTTTTCAAAACAATTAAGTGAGCTAAGTAACTAAGAGCCCATGGATAACCATGGATATAAAGGGTGCTAACACCTTCCTTTTATATAACCTACCCCCCGAACTCAAGTCTTTTAAAAATAGGTCTTTCTTGTTCTTTTATGTCCTTTCCACTTGGATAACATTTATAGAAATTCAGTTCTCTCACCGTGTTACACCATGGCACATGGCGGTCATTCTCTTTTCATCGAGGTTCAGTTGGTCATATTTGTTCTGGACCCACTCAGCTTCCTCCAGTTTGGTTTCCATCAAGATTCTTAAAGATGGTATCTCTACTTCAATAGGGAGAACTACATCCATCCCATACACCAGAGAGAAAGGGGTTGCCCCTATTGAAGTGCGAACTGATGTTCTGTATCCGTGCAACACATACGGTAACATCTCGTGCCAATCTTTGTAAGTCTTCACTGTCTTCTGCAGGATCTTTTTTTATGTTCTTGTTTGCGGCTTCAACTGCTCCGTTCATCTTCGGACGATATGGAGAAGAGTTATGATGATCAATCTTGAATGTTTCACACAACTCTTTCATTGTCTTGTTGTTCAAATTGGTCCCATTATTTGTGATGATATGGCTTGGAATTCCATAACAGCATATAATTTGGTTCTTGATGAAGCGGGAAACCACTTGCTTTGTCACGTTGGCGTAGGAAGCTACTTCTACCCATTTGGTGAAGTAATCGATTGCAACCAAGATGAACCGATGGTCGTTGGAAGCTTTAGGCTCAATTACCCCTATCATGTCAGTGCCCCATGTTGAGAAAGGCCAAGGTGATGATAGAACATTCAACATGGTCGGAGGTACATGCACCTTGTCGGCATAAATTTGGCATTTATGACACTTTCTGGTGTAGTTGAAACAATATGATTCCATGGTCAACCAGAAGTAATCAACTCTCAAGATCTTTCTGGACATGGCATGTCCATTGGCATGGGTTCCAAATGATCCTTCATGAATTTCTCTGATTAATAAGTCTGCTTCTCGCTTGTCCACACATATGAGCAGAACCAAATCATGTTTTCTCTTGTAAAGCACATTGTTGCTGAGGAAAAACTTGGATGCCAATCTTCTCAGAGTCTTCTTGTCTAGATTTGTTGCATCTTTTGGGTATTCTTGATTTTGCAAGTAGTTCTTGATGTCATAGAACCACTGTTTCTCATCAGTTTCTTCTTCAACCAGTAGACAGTAGGCTGGTGTAGTTCTTCGCTCGATTGTAATGAGTGGAGCTTCATTAAGAAATCTGACTTGAAACATGGAGGTCAACATAGCCAAGGCATCTGCTATTTGATTCTCTACCCTTAGAACGTGATGGAAAGTGACTTCATCAAAGTATTTGATCAACTCCACAATGTGGGCATGTACAGGATCAACTTCTCATCAAGGGTTTCCCATTCACCTTTGACTTGGTAGATCACCAAAGTTTAGTTTCCATATACTTCAAGGATCTTGATTCTGGTATCAATTGCAGCTTCAATACCCAAGACACATGCTTCATACTCTGCGATGTTGTTTATACATTCAAAACATAATCTGGCTATGAAAAGAGTATAACCACCATTAGGATTCATCAAAACAGCTCCCACACCATGCCCCATGTAATTGGAGGAACCATCAAACATCATCTTCCAATGAGAACCTGGCTCGGGACCTTCATCTAGACCTGGAACTTCACAATCCTTTACCAACATAATATCCTCGTCTGAGAAATCAAATTTTAAAGGTTCGTAATCTTCAATAGGTTGATCCGCAAGGTAATCAGACAAAACACTACCCTTGATAGACTTATGGGTTACATATTGGATGTCGTATTCAGATAACAACATGTGCCAACAGGCAAGTCTTCCGGTCAAAGCAGGCTTCTCAAAAATTTACTTTATTGGATCCATTTTCGAGATCAACAACATAGTGTGACAAATCATATACTTCCTGAGGCGTCTGGCAGCCCATGCTAAAGCACAACAATTCTTCTCTAGAAGTGAATATTTGCTTTCACAATCTGTAAACTTCTTGCTTATGTAATAAATGGCATGTTCTTTGCGACCAATTTCATCCTGCTGGCCCAATACACAACCCATAGATCCTTCTAGCACGGTCAGATACATGAAAAGAAGCTTCCCTGGAGTAGGTGGGATTAAGATAGGGGGTTCCTGTAGATAACCCTTAATCAACTAAAAAGCCTGTTGATAATCAAAATTCCATTCAATTTCTTGATCCTTTCGGAGCAACTTGAATATGGGCTCACATGTAGCCGTCATGTTAGAGATAAATCTGGACATGTAGTTCAATCTTCCAAGAAAACCTCTGACTTACTTTTCTGTTTTTGGAGCTGGTATTTCTTGAATAGTTATGACCTTGTCCGGATCCACTTCAATCCCTTGCTGACTAATAATAAAACCAAGTAACTTCCCTGATCGGACATCAAAGGTACACTTAGCTGGATTCAGATGAAATTGGAACTTTCTAAGGCGTTCAAATAACTTCGGAAGATGATTTAAATGATCCTCCTCACTCTGTGATTTGGCAATCATATCATCCACGTAAACCTCTATCTCTTTATGCATCATATCATGGAAAAGGGTGACCATAGCCCTCTGATAGGTGGCACCTGCATTTCTGAGACCAAATGGCATAACCTTGTAACAATAAGTGCTCCATGGTGTGATGAAGGTGGTCTTTTCCATATCATCAGGATCCATCTTGATCTGGTTGTATCCTGAAAAACCATCCATGAAGGAGAAAACAGTAAACTTAGCAGTGTTGTCAACCAAAGTGTCAATATGTGGAAGAGGGAAATCGTCCTTTGGACTAGCTTTGTTCAAATCCCTATAGTCCACACACATTCTAACCTTTCCATCCTTCTTGGGGACTGGCACGATGTTATCTACCCACTCAGGGTACTTCACAACTGCGAGGAATCCAACATCAAAGTGTCTTTTGACCTCTTCTCGAATCTTCAAAGCCATGTCCGGTCTTGTTCTTCGGAGCTTTTGCTTTACTGGAGGACAATTTGGTCGAAGAGGCAACTTGTGGACCACTATGTCTGTGTCTAAACCGGGCATAAGCTGATACAACCATGCAAACACATCCACATACTCTTTGAGAAGCTTGACTAATCTTTCTCTGACATCTGTCCCAAGTGTTGTACCAATCTTGACTTCCTTCTCGTCTTCATCGGTGCCAAGGTTGATGGTCTATACTTGTTCTTTATGTGGCTGAAGATCTGTGTACTCATACTCAACCAATCTTTCCAGTTCCTCGGGCACATCACAATCTTCCTCACTTTCATCTTCCGCTTGGTAGATGGGCGAATAAAAGTTAGGAGAGAATATAAAATCATTGGATTCAACAGGGTTTTCATTTATTCTGCATATGGGAATGATTTTCTTTTATTAAAAGTGAGAAAAAACAGAGAGATGCAAGAAAAACTTGTATTGGTTTCGAAAGATTGCCATTTTCTTTTAAAAGTGAAAAGAGAAAAAGCAGTAAATGAACCAAACAAGAATTTAACAAAATGCCTTCATTGATAAATATCTTTGAAAATGAGAAGGGGTCCAACAAAATGATCCCATAGCCTTGGGAAGAGCTAGGGAACTTTGAAAATACTTAAAAAACAACAAATTACTTTGACAATGGAAAAATCTCTGGGATCTCAACTGCCTCGCAATTGCCCAAAGCTGCTTCACACTGATACACCAAATGATCCACATCTTCATCTTTAGAATCCCCATTAATTGCATTGACCTGATAACCAACACTGGGAAACACCTCTTGAATGGTCTTCGGACGTACTTTAACGGAGGTTGATGCTTTTTCCTTCACATGAGTCGGTTTGTAACCCAACCCGTAGCGATCCAGCTTCATCTTAACTTCAATAACATCACCCCAATCTTCGTGGCTTCCTTCCTCAATTGTGGAAATGGTAATCTTCAGCGATGCAAAAGATGGGATACCCTTCCCTTTTGGTTCCTCTACTTCCATAAGGACATCATTGGTTATCTCAAGAGCTTGGAAAGAAGTTTCCAAAGCATATTCATCAACCTCAATATAGCTAAAGGAGGAAAGGTTACTAACCATGAGATCTTCTTCCCTAGACACGGTTACCAACTTATTATCAACCACAAACTTCATCTTCTGATGTAGGGTAGAAGTGATTGCCCCAGTGGCATGAATCCATGGTCTTCCCAGCAAACAACTGTAATTAGGGTTAATGTCCATAACCTGAAAAGTGACTTTGAACACCTGCGGTCCAATCAAGATTGGCAGGTCCACCTCTCCGATAACAGTCCTTCTTGACCCATCAAAAGCTTTCACAATCAGTGCACTGGGCATCATCTCTGCCCCTTCGTATGATAACTTAGAAAGTGTCCTTTTTGGAAAAACATTCAACGAAGATCCAGTATCCACAAGGACTCTTGCTAAAGTGTCTTCTTGGAATTTCACTGATATATGAAGAGCACGGTTATGGTCTAGGCTATCTTTGGGAAGATCTTCCATAATGAAACTGATATTATTGCACGCAGTAATATTGGCAATGACATCATCAAACTGATTCACAATTATATCATGCGTAACATGTGCTTGAGCTAACAACTTCTAGAGAGCGTTTCGATGAGCCGGCGAATGCATAAGAAGCGACAAGATAGATATTTTGGAAGGAGTTTGATGTAGCTGATCAATAACCTTATAGTCACTCTTCTTAATGATTCTGAGAAATTATGCATCCTCCTCTTCCAAGACCACTCCTTTATCCTTGTTGGCAACAGCGGGAATGACTTCTTTCGGTGGAAACGGTGGAACTGTATTGACTTGCTGAGCATAAACACGACCACTGCGAGTTATTCGACTTGAACCTGCTATGTCAGCACTTTCCACCTTCAAACTTTCCTTTTGACCAGTATGCTCGATCTTCTGATGAATCCCCGTTGTGTCATACTTCCATGGAACTGCTCTTGCATTATCACAAGGGAAAGGATTACTCCTTTGCACAATCCTTGGCTCTGGTAAATTGAAAATTGGCACCACAGATTCCAGAATATTAAAGATAGGTTGAATTCTTGAAGATTCAAGTATATTCAACACTGGTGCTATAGTAGAATCAGACTCAGGAAAATTTTAGATAGGTTCAACCATTGCCACTTCATTCTTCTTCATACAACCGTTCACTTTTAAGACACCTTGATTGATCAAATCTTGAACATCTTTCAAGACCAGTTCATATCCTTTTGGATTATCAGCACAATCTTCACAATTCTTATGACAGCTTTTCAGTATACCCGCCCCCACTAATTTTGCATGGAAGTCTTGAAGCGGGGTCTTGATCTTAGTAGCATCGAAAATCAACTCTTTGTCAGGCTCATCAATAATGGCATTTATGGACCCGTGCTTGGGTAAAGGATTATCTTTAACATTCAGACCAACATTTTCGAATGACAAAATGTTCTTCTCCATCAAATCCTTCACACCATACTTCAAGGCATAACAACCTTCCAAATCGTGTCCTGGAGCACCTTCATGGAATAAACAGTGGGCGTTTGGGTTGTAATTTGGTGGAAGTGGATTTGGTGGAGGACCCAAAGGCCTTGGAGTAACCAAACCTTTCTTCAACATTGAAGGATATAATTCAATATAGGTCATAGGGATCCGAGGACTAGGGGGTCTTCCTCCTGGTCTTCTGTTCTGAAAGTTGGGATGCTGATGAGGAGATGGAGTCCTCTGTTGATAGGATGAAGCATTGGGTGCTTGTTGATAGCCTGAAGTGTTGAGCACTGGTTGATAGGCTGGAACTATTTGTTGATACATAGGTACTGCTTGAGTTGGCCGATACAATAGAACATGTTGATTGTATGATGGTTGAAATGCCGCCACATATGGATGTTGAACGTATTGTGGTGGATGGGCATACTGTTGTTGAGCCACAAGTGGAGGACTCTTCCAAAGTTCATTTCTCCTTCGACTCATCATTAGTGCATTTGTTTCGCCTTCTTTCTTTTTGTGGAAATTGCTGGTAAACTTCTTAGCATTGCTCCCATTATTGTTGCTGGAGCTGCTGGATGCACCACCAATCTTACCATTCTTTAGACCAAGTTCGACTTTGATTCCCACAACCACAAGGTCAGAGAAACTAGCAGTTATGCTCACCACCATCCTCTCAAATAATTTTGGTCGTATAGTGCCAACAAACCATTCGGCTAATTCTTTTTCAGTCAACGAGGGCTCTACATGAGAAGCGGTCCCTCTCCACCTTTAAGCATATTCTTTAAAAGATTCAGAATCTCTCTGGGACATGCTAAGCAGCTGCCTCTTGTCGGGGGCAAGGTCCATATTGTACTTGTATTGTTGAACGAAGGCGTCAGTCAGGTCTTAGAAACAACGGATTTTTGACTGATCTAGAGTCAGGTACCACTTGGAGGAAATACCTTTTAGACTGTCCTGGAAGCAATGGATTATCAGTTTGTCATTGTCAACTTGTGCTGCCATTTTCCAATATTACATTAAAAGAAGACTTTTAGGACACGTTGCTACTTCATACATATCAAAGGTGGGTGTCTTGAACTTGGGAGGTATCACTAGTCCAGACACAAGACACATCTCTCTGGCAGCAGCAACAAAGATCTGGTCACCTTCAACCGCTCTCAACCTTTTCTCAATAGTATCCAATATCTCTTGCAGTCTCTCGTATCTCTCATCACCGTTTTCAGACATGTCTGGTACATTATACACCTGATGAGGATCGTTAAAGTACGGTTGAACACAGGTGTGCACAACATATGGTGTAAAACTAGGAACCAAATTGTTCGCCTCAGTAGTCAAAGGAACCGTTTGTTGGGTGGTATATCATTGAGGAGGAGGAACAAAACCTTGAGAAGGAAGTACAAATCCTTGGGGAGAAGGTACAAAGCCGTGAGGAATCCCAAAAGGAGGCCAGGTTGCAGGAGTAGTGACCGATGGTGAAGGATTAGTCGTCAGAGTGACAATCTCAGAAACCACAGTCTGTTGGGTATCCATCTTTGCTCGAATAACTTGTAGCATTTCCATAATCTGGCCCACATTCCCACAAAGATCAGTAAGCTCTTCATTAACTTTGTCCATCTTTGGGTCTCTTTCAGCCATCTTCTTCCTGGCCTGAGCTCGAGTGGAGTATTTGCATGAGATCCTCAGTGTGACAGCTGGAAAGGAGGTGACGGGAATGAGTTTTTTGACAAATGCAAATGCGGTGATGCACACATGAGTAGAAAAGATGAAAATGCTTCAAGGAACTTAAGAAGTCATTGCAAGCACAAAAATGGACAAAACCTTTTTTATTTGAAAAAGTAATAAACTGAAGTCCATTCGGGGTAAAATTAGGATGTTTGCAATAAACATTTCTTTGTTCCTTGAAGACCTTGTTAAAATGATGCGTATGATATTGGGATTCAAGGATGCAAGGTGTCACAAGTAAATCTAAAACATCCTTAATAGGTAGGCTGTAAGAGATTGGTTCTACATTCTCTACCCATAAATCCCACTCACAGGATGGTTTCTATGGTGGTGGTATAGGAAACTCAAGGTCACGGATGTTTATCGTACTAACACCCCGCCGCATGCTAGCTGCATTATAACGATAATAACGATAAGGTCTACCTTGGGTGGCGTTCTCGTGTTAGTCCCTCAAGGGGCGAGCCCTTGGAGACTAACATTACATAACGACCAATATAGAAACTGGTTCTTAACAGGGGATCCCAGAATCACAACTCTTTCATGAATCAAGTCACGCAACATGCTAGCTGCGTTATGACAAGATCTACGAATAGGTCTACTATCTGGGGGAGCTTTCATGCTAGGCCCTCGAGAAGCGAGTTCTTGGAGACTAACACTAATAACTACCAATTCTAACCTATTCGTTCCCTCTTCTTTTTCCAAAACTCATCTTTTACTTGTGATGTAACCCCAAGATCCCACAAACAAGTATAATAATGAGCAATAAGAGAAAGAGAAAAAATAACAAATAAACAAACATAAATACCAAATATAGAGAAGACAAATAAGACAAGAATCAATAAACAAACACACATTTAGCTAAGTTAGGCTCGACTCTCACTAGCATGGAGCTTCATTCCCCAATAGAGTCGTCAGCTGTCCTACCTCGAAAAATACGATCCTCGCGATGGATGCGGAAAAAAAAACAGAGTCGCCACCTAATTCTATTTATTCTAACTAAAGAAAATGGAGATATAGATACAACCTAATAAGGATAAGAAATGGTCAATGAAACCAAATTCTAAGTTCGGGAGTCAGTTACACAAGGGGAAAGTATTAGCACCCCTCACGCCTGTTGTACTCAACGGGAACCTCTTAGTCTAACTATGCGATTAAATGTTGATTTAAGTCTTTGTCTTCTAAATGGTTTTCTAAAATGTTTGTTCTAAGGGAAATGAATATTATTATTATTATGGAGAAGAGATTAAATTTTTTATTATTATGCTCGCGAAGGATTAAAATCTGTGTGCCTGCGTATTCCCTTGTGCAATGGGAAAGTCAGAGCTTTGTAGCTCGTGCGACTGCGGTTTGTTGGTGTTTTTTAATGAAAGATTGTTTAAAACACTTTCTAACTGCTAAGTGGTGGCTTATTTACTCGTGATAGGAGGCTGAAGTGCTAGTTTGTTTGCGAGATAGAAATAGCTTAAACAATGTTCATTTAGAGAAAGGTTTGATCTTGTTTAAGGTGTTTTGGGAATGAAAGGGCGAATGAATCACGTCCCATGGGGCTGGCCTTAGGAATGATCCACTCAAGAACCCGTGGAATGCTAGACTCCATAATTCAGTTATTTCATTATTTGATATGTAATTAAGTGTCTTGAAATACTAGAGGGAGAATGAATCACGTCTCGTGGGGATGGCCTCAGGAATGATTCATTCAAGAACTATGTGGAATGTTGGACTCTAGAATTCAGTTCCTCCGTTTAATTAATATGAAAATGATTTGAACATTCGTTGGGTATGTTTTAAGTTGGATATGAAAGAAAGATACAAGTCGTCATCTTTAAGGGCGATATCTCACCTATTTCACCACAAATAATTAAAGGGAGAGAATAAAAGGGGAAGAAGCTTCGAACTTGGATATATGATCAACTAGTGATTGCCACATTCTTCCTTGAGAGAAATTGTTTGAGAAAATTGATTTGTTTGTGTTTGTGGGAATAGGAGAAATATATTTCCTATGGAGATGAATCATGTCTCATCTTTTCGAGAGAGTTTGAATGTTTTTAAGTGTTTTAAGTATTTTAAGTATTTTAAGTACGAAAGAGTGAATGAATCACGTCCCGTGGGGCTGGCCTCAGGAATGATCCACTCAAGAAACCGTTGAATGCTAGACTCCAGAATTCAGTTTTTTCGTATTTTTATTGTTAATTTTGATGATTTGAAAAGACGAAAGGGAGAATGAATCACGTCACGTGGGGCTGGCCTTAGGAATGATCCATTCAAGAACCCGTGGAATGCTAGACTCCAGAGTTCAGTTCTTTCATATTTTTAATTCGTAAGATTTGACAAATTATATTTGCTTTGTATTATGGCGCGTAAAGTCATACAGATGGCGATCATAAAATGACTGACTTATGTGTGTGCGGAGTGTAAGCGTATTTTAAAAGTGTTTACTTGGCGTTGGACCAAGTGATTAAATTATATTTTTTGAAACAATTATTATTAGTGTACGAGTATTTTTTTTCTCGACAAATTATGGTCATGACACAAGAATAAATCACACAAGTCCAATCATACCACGTGACAAAATATAATTGATTAAAAATGAAAAGTCACAACTAAATGTAAAAATAAATCTTTAGAAAATAAACCAATGATTTGTTATAATATAAAAGTTCAACCTAAGAGTTTTTTTTAAATCAATTTAAAAAAACATCACTTATTAATGGAGCAAAATTAATATGAATCAAACCAAACTGTTGGGTTGTTTTGTTTTGGTATCGCAGAGAAACTCAAACCCGACCCACTCCAAGATCCTTGATCGAAAACCAAAAATAACAAAATCCACGGACCCAAATGAGGATTTCTTTTGATTCACTACACACTAAAAATGCCTAATGGTCTGTTATGCCAAAACTTACACGCATTGAATGCATGGGAGACAAGTGGGACAGAGCAAATAAATGAACGCATCAGCTTGCCTTCGTGTGTTTTCATAGGATGCTGACAACACACTACCCTAAGGACAACAACCAATGGCCAAAATCACCTCTTTAAACAACTTTTAACGAGAAAAAAATTATTAAATTAAGACTCTACAAATAACAACAATATGGAAACAAAATAAAATATAAAAAACAATCAACAAAAGCCAACGCTCATACTTTGCCTTTTCCACTTCTTCTAAAAGAAAGGTCAAGAAACTTTCATGGTATGCCGGCAAAAAGATCAAATTGAGGCTTCATCAAGATGGTGTGTCAAAGAAAATCGTTACCAAATCGAGCATCAGAACAAAAAATCGACAACCATGTTAATCCAAAGGGTTTCTCATCCCCAAATCATGAACCCTAAATCTAAAACTCACAATCATCGCCAAGAAGATCAAGCGGAAAAAAAGAATTAATGTCCTGAGACATGGTGGGCTAGACAAAGCCCTAAACATGAGCTTCTAGTCTAAACATCATTGAAGCCCAAAGTAAGATCAAGAAAGTAACGCATCATATCAGTAAAAGAGTAAATGTGAAAATAGAAGACTCAAGGCGATTACATCCTATAGGCAAAATCAGAAAGAAAAGAAGTCAATAAAGGAGTTCAGAATTTTACCCTTGTCGAAATGCTCTTGGTATGTGCGTCCTCGTTCTATCTCTTGCTTGAATCCCTTCCTTCTTGCTTTTGTTACTTCTTTTGTGAGTGTCTAGTTCGGATGAGTGAAACTTAGCTCAAGATTATTAAGTTTCAAGGTGAAAAATCAATAATCTAAAATGGAGGAAATAACAGAGCTTTTAGGTAAGGTTTTTTTGGGATAAATTTGCTTGCTGTGAATCTATTTTCTAGGGTTTCCAGGTGCTCTCTGTGTTTTTTGTGTATTATGTGAAGTATTGTTAGGGTTTGGTGGCTAGGGTTCTTCTTGATGCTTTATGCGGCCTCTGTATGCAGCTAGCTTTTTCTTAACTTACTTTTTCTATGAATTCGTCCCCTTTTATATTGTAAAATTAAGGTTTTCTTTCTTTGAAATTCTGAATTGAAAAAACATGTCGAAGAAGTTTATGACATTGGCATTTTGTTTGATACTCATGTTAAGTCATTTTCAATTTGCAGGTTCGCATGGTTCTTTTGCTTTAGTGTGGAGTTTATTAATATTTTGGTGTAAGTTGGATGCAAGGGCTTTGGGTTGTAGACTTGTAGAGCTTATTTTGGTGCTTGTTGTGAACTTGTGGAGAGAGGAAAAGCATCTGCAACCCTGCAGCAAAGGTTTGTGGTTCTGCTATGACATCTTGTTTGTATTTCCTCTTTTTTTTATAAGTCTACTAATGCATTGATGTGGTCCTGAAAAATTGGCTATTGTACTCTGTTCTCCTTTCAAAACCATAATCTTTCCACATGCTTGGATATGTACCATGGTATGATAATGATATGGGAAGTTAGGGGTAAAATTTAGGGTTTGACAAAACCATTATGATATGATGTCATAAGCGTGGTTGTTAGAAACTGAATAATTTTTTAATTGTAGGTTGGTCATTTATGACCATACTTTTGTGTCGTCGAAAGATGGGTGTCGAAAGCTATGATAAAAAAATGACCTTTCTATCAGCTAGGTCGAAAGGAAATTTTTTGGGGGCAATTTGTTAGCTCCCAATTACGACACCTAGTTGACTTCATGAAACATTGACTTTAATATCATGTTTTTGGAATAATTAAAGGGCTTCGGCTAAATCAAGTTGAAGAAGCCTGAGTCGAAGACGAAGGGAGTGCAAGAATTTGGAAATAGAATATTTCATAAGTATAGGAAATATACTTCGACCGAGCGCTCGTAAGAAGTGGTAGATGTGCAGCAGTTGAGATTCAATATTGGCGGGAAACTTATGGTTCTTTCAATTTGAAAAAAGGACAAGTGGTGCATATTGGAAGTTCAAGACATGCAAAGTTCCAAGTGGCGTATTTCTGGGAGTAAACTTCCAATGGCAGTTATTTTCAACTAGTATAAATAATGTAGTTCTAGTGTTAGAATTGGGGGTGAATCATATTGTACAAGTTACTCCATAAACACTCAAAGTACCCGTGTGTAGAGAAACGAGTGAATGTGAGAATGTACGTGATGAGATCACCACCCTATTTCATATCAATGCAATTTATATTCAGGTTTTTACTTTGAAGCCATTTATTTTGTATTTCTTTATTTTAAAGCAAGTTATCCTGTAAAAATTTATTGTTTCTTTACTTGCTTTCTTTTACATTCTCTTGAAATTTACATTTTTATTGCATTTTACTTTTGACTTTAAATGTTTTTGAGTCTTATTTGTTTTATTTTCTCTTTTTACCAAAACACTTCATAAAGTTTGTCGAAGAGTTTATGACATTTGTTAGTTCTATATTTAAAGGATTGGCATTAATTTTGTAAAACAAATATAGCAGCAATAAAATGTATAGGATCTTGCTAAATAAGAATAGGTTAAGCTAAGAAGTCATATTGTGCGCCTGAACATGTTGAGTTGAAGTGTTTCAACATCTGGAACAACATGTCGAAGAAGATGTCCTAAATAGTTCATTTGACATCATGAACTGATACAGGTGGATTGAAGATTCTGTTATAATTTAACAAAAATAGAATATTCAGAAAATTAAA
Organism: Lathyrus aphaca; assembly: GCA_963966055.1. Lineage (NCBI taxonomy): Eukaryota > Viridiplantae > Streptophyta > Magnoliopsida > Fabales > Fabaceae > Lathyrus > Lathyrus aphaca. Next base: position 174,353,654 of record OZ014523.1, read on the forward strand.
GCAATCCATGTGGCGTTGATTTAAAGATCTTGAAGATTCAACCGAATCAAAGACAAATATTGAATAAATATAGACTTCCTATATTTAGAGATATTTTAGGAAGTTGTTAAGATCTTTTTGTAGCAGATTTTTCTACATGATTGTAGCAGCTGCTATGCTGCGTTTTTAGGCCCAAAATCCAGTTGGGATTAGGTTATAAAAAGAAGCCTTGTAACCTAGGTTTAGTAATCAACCAAAGATGTAAACATTGTATCATTAGGGTTGAGTTCTTGTAGTAGCCGTATGCTAAAAGATTTATTCTTTAGGCTTGTTTTCTTTGTAATCCTCGAAGTTGTTAAGCAAGAGGTTGTGTGTACTTGACTAAAGCTTTGAAACAAGGTTAAGATATTGGCATGGAAGTGTGTCTTCTGATTCTGAATTGTTAAGTTAGTTATAATTGTTGTGATTAAGAGGGGGTGAGAGGGGTCTCATATTTAGGAGTTCCTAAGTAGAAGTTGCATTGGTAGTGATTAAGTGAGAGGATTTTAAAATGAGTGGTTTGTTGTGGGTCCTTGAATTGAAACTACATAGTGGATTTCCTTCCTGGCTTGGTAGCCCCTGGAGTAGATGTGGTTGTATCGAACTGGGTTAACAATTTGAATGTGTTATTTATGCTTTTATGTTATGTATATTATACAGTGTTGTTATACCCCAAAATTTTCCCTCCTACAATCAAGGCAATATCTCTCAAGGATTCTAAATGATCATAAGATCCTCAAGAAGTGTGGAAGTTTCCCTAGACAATGCCTCATCCTAAGCAAAATGTTCAAAACTAGGGTTGTGTTTCCTCAGGTTAAAATGATTTTCAAGGCCTCAAGTGAGCTTAATAACATCCCATATGTATTCAAGAACCCCCATGTCAAGTTTCAAGGCTTTCCCAATATGTTTGACCAGTCAAATGATCAGATATGCAAAAATCAGTCAAAGCAGTTAAAAAGTCAAATTGAGGTCAACTGTGGTCAAATTAAGGTCAAACTTCAAGCTTTTTTGCAAAAATCAAGTTTATAAAGTAAAATTCATCATTTGATCAAGGGTTGATCATGATTCATCAAGAAAGTTTCAGATCATCAGGAATCAGGAGTTTCTAAATTAGGGTTTTCTTAAGAAAAGTCAATTGAACTTTGACCAGCCATAACTTTCACATGCTTCATCAAAAATTTCCCATCCAAAGCTAATTTTGAAGGAAATTTAATTATCTACAACTTTGTGTCTCACAAGCCAAGCCTAAAAATGCTTCATTTGGAAGTTATGAGCTAAAACATTACAGGTCATTTCAAAAGTCAACAAAAGGTCAACTTTTCCAAAGAGCATAATTTGAAAATGGTAAAATATATGGACATGAGACCAAAGAGGTTTGTTAGAGGACTCTTTAAGATTTCGAAAATTTCCAAGAACATCTTCATAACCTTAAAATTGAGGGATTTATTCCTTGTCAAAGTTGGGAGATTTTCAAGGGGTGTATGAAGAAAATAAGGGCTTAAATCTAATTTTTTTTCCAAATGGGCCTATCATTTTGCAACCCAATCTTCATGATAACATCAAGCACGACCCAATTCAAGTATTCTCTGATTTTTATAATTTATTTATAATTTATTTATTATTTATTTGGATTTTATTCTTTAAAATTCATTTTAAATCAAAATAAAATTTAAAAAGTTGATATTTTGATCAAATAATGGTTTTGGAATGAATCTTAGGACATTTAAAGTGATTGGATGCAATTAAAATTCGTGCAAGACCTTCGAAGTATGAAAATATTTGATTTTTCTCACATTTATGGTCATGGTTTTCTTCACACTCAAGGTATCCATAAGCCCACAAAACCATATGTTTTTTTGACCTAAATTGACTCACCTATAAGTATACAACATACACAAACACATAGGGGACGATTTTTTGCAGCCAATAACAAAGAAGCAATTTCAAAAAATTTCAAGAAAGGTGAGATTTGGTTTTGAACCTAAAGGTTATTTCCAAGCTTTTTCAAGGTTGAAACACCTTCTTTGAGGTGCCTGGAATGCATTTGCATCATTCTATTGTCCAAAACTCTCTCATAAGCCGAAACCGAACCACACTTATTCATGAGTTTTATTTTTTCGATTTCATATGAATCTTTGTTTTAAATGATTTTTGATGGTTGATGAATGTTTATATTGATGTTTAGAATAATTCTGGATGGTTTGATTGAAGGTTTGATACAGGAAACACGAGGAGCCATTGTTAGGGTTCAAGGTCTCAAAATGGGGTTTCTTGATTTAACAGATTTAAATGAATTTTAAGGACATGATTGGTTTAAGTGTGACGTGAGGATGATTTTTGTGTAATTAATTTGATGAATCTAGCAGGATAGGTGATGTTTGAAAGAATGAATATTATATGCGAAAAAATTCGCAGCAAGGAACGTAAGGGAAATCGCAGGAAATTTTGCAGGAAAACCTGCGAAATCCCAAGGTTGAAGATGATCATTTGGGCGCGAAATTCGTTTTTTAAATATTAGCTTATTTTATTATGAATTATATGTTTTTAGATTTCAGAAAGGATGCTTGGTTAAGTTGGAAGGCGTGTGCGTGTATAGTCCTCAAGGCAAGGGTTCGATCCTTGGTGAGGCCTTTTTTTTAACTTGTTGTATTTTTCAGGTTTTTCTAATATAATGTTTGATGGTCGTTCCCATAACAAGCTGCGCGCATGGCCTGGTGGCAAGAAGGTTGGGCCAAGACTGTGAAAGCCTAGGGTGTGGGTTCAAATCCCAACCCCAGGTATTTTGTTTCTTTTTTTATCACTTTCTTATTTTGTATATTTCTTTGTACTTTTAACTTAAATTGGTTTATTAGTTTTTGTATAAAAAATAAAAATAAAACTTTCTTAATATTCCACTAACATTTTATATAATTAATATGTATATAAATATATAATTTGATTAATAAAATAATAATTAAAATTTGTATTTTCTAAAAAAAATCTTAATAAACTTTTTTTTAGTCTAACTAAATCCTTATTTATTCTTCTTTAGCTATAATTATGTATATAATTAAAAAAATTCTTTATTATTTTTATAAGTTCACATTAATTTTTGTATATATATTTAATTTTTTGTTTTTTTATAATTGATAATTAATTTAATTCTCTTTAATAGAAAATATAAACTTAACCTAAAAAATTAGCAAATGTTTTTTTTATTCATCAAAAGTTTTATAATTTATTCTACTTTTAGTTTTGTATATAACTTTTATTATTTTGTAAATAAAATCTAATTGACTATCTTTCTAATTGAATAATAATAATTCTAAAATCTTGTATATGATTAATTTATAAATAAACCTATTAACTTAATAATTTAATATTTTCTATAATCTTTATTTATTTTGTAAATACTAACTTAATTTTTTTTATATATAACTCTTTTTATTTTATATTTGGTATTATTAATATGGTTTTCTTAATTATAATATAAATAAGTAATTATTTTATTCTTTTTTTAAATTATTTAAACTTATACTATCTTAACTAACTTCTAAAAATTATAATTAACCTAAATTAATTTCTTTTTAAATTCTAATCTTTATTATTGTTATTGCTTTATTATATTTATTATTATTGTTTTATTATTATTGCTTTATTACTATTGTTTATTTATTATTTTATTATATCTATTATTATTGTTTTTTATCCGATTATTATGTATCTTCCAAGGCCTTGTAATAGCTTATAGATTTATTTTTCCGTCTTTATTTTCTGTGTAAATATTTAATTGCGTGGTTAGTAATTTAGGGAGTAAAAACTAATTGAAAATTAATACGGACTTAGATAATTAATTTTAAAAAGGTAAATATTTAAAAATGTACACGCACACACGTAAGTCGATCTTTGATCGCCATCTGCACTTCCTAGGATATTCCTTTTGGTTGCCTTATTTAAATGGTCAAGTCCCTCGAAAATAGGGGTGTCTTAAGCAAAGTCCATTCACGTATAAATCATCAAGTCCCTACAGATTTAAAAGATCAAGTCCCTTCGAGGTTGCCTACGATAATGATTTTGTCCCTTTGAATAAATGATGATAATCCCTACGAATTGCTAAAGACACCCCTTAAGTTGCCTTCATTGACCATACGATGACCTTACGCCCGTCCCTTAAACAAATCCAAGGTAATGACTACCTATTCCTTAATAATAGGGATAGTCTTACCCTTGAAAGAACATATAAGAACATGAATGACTTAGTCTAGGGTAGGTACCTCATAGTTACTTGTTCACATCTTTAAAAAATACTTTTCAAACCTCACTATTTTCAAACATTTTCAAATAAGGCTTTGTATACATCCATACGAGGATCATTACAAAGTACTTAGAAAAATTCTAATCACACACTACACTTTTCAAAAAAAATTGAAGTGAGCTAAGTAACTAAAAGCCCATGGATAACCATGGATATAAACGATGCTAACACCTTCCCTTCATATAACCTACCCCCCGAACTCAAGTCTTTTCAAAACGGTCTTTCCTGTTCTTTTATGTCCCTTCCTTATGGATAAAATAAAAGTCGGTGGCGACTCTTGCTATCCGTAACATTTATAGAAAGTCAGTTCTCCCACCGTGTTACAGAACTGGCGACTCTGTTGGGGAATTACTAAGTAAAAGAGGGGTACCCTTAGGAATTAGATCACTTAATTGTTTGCTTTGTTTGCTTTATATTATCTATTGGGCTTTTGTGTTAAAGATCCTAACCCGGATCTAGTGTACCCTAGGTAAATGGCAATAGACCATGGAAACTGTACCCGTATACCGATATGGTTGATCTGGTGGCCATAGTTAGTGTGACTTCTTGGTTGGTGCTTATGTTCCTTAAGTAAGTTAAGGATAATATGGGGTTGCCATATGTTGTCAATACACTAACTGACTTTTAGAACCCTAGTTATCCCATCTTGGCCTTTAGAAAGTAGTGAGATAGCTGACTTCGGTGAAGACTGAAGTTGGTTGATACTCGATACTACGCTCATTGAGATCCTAAACTTGGAGGGTTTTGGTTGGCAAATAAGTTTCCAACTGAACAACCACCCTTGGAAAGGATCAGTAATATTGAGATCCCTTAGAACCTGGTTACTTTTTTAGGACATGATGAACCATCTAAACTTCAGGGGAGGGTACTTACCTTTAAACCTCATGCAAGCCTTCAAACTTGGGGCTTTGTGTGACTTGTTTGTGTGTTCCACATATTTGTGATTTAGCATAACATCATGACATCATAAGCATAGCATTTTCACTAACCATTTCAAGGACTAAAGGATTTACCTTTTTTCTTCGTTGCAGGTCATAGATTCTGCTCGTAGGAATACTATCTGGATCAACTTTGTAAGGATACCTTCTAAGCTTAAGGAATTGGTCTCTCAAGTTTATGAAAACTCCCACTTCATCAAGAGACATGGTCACCTATTGGATCTAGTCACTTCAGGGTTCAATGAAGACATGATGAGTGTCCTATTCCAATTCTTTGATCCTAAACATCATTGTTTCACATTCCCCGACTATCAGCTGGTTCCTACAATGGAGGAGTTCTCAAAACTACTGGGTATACCTATCCTTGATCAGAGACCCTTCACAGGCCTAGAGAAGGAGCCTAAACCTGAAGTCGTTGTTGTACCCCTACATCTTAAGAAATCATACATTGTCCTAGAAACGAGAAGCGGAGTTAAGGGTATTCTTGCTAAGGTATTGATGGAGAAAGCTCAAGTGTTCTTGAAGGCTATGAGCTATGATGCTTTTGAGGAGATCCTATCCCTATTAATATATGGCTTGGTGTCGCTCTCAAAAGATGAGGCTGGCTCAAATAAGGTACAGACGCGAACGGTCGGCGAAAGGATGAAATGAAAAGAGTCGCCAGCTAGGCATTTTTTATCCCGAAGGAAAGGTAATGCTGCATAGACCTAGAAAGATACGGATAAGACGGTTGCGAACCAGAGAGACTGAGAAAGGGGGTTGGTTACAACCTGGGAAGGTATTAGCACCCAGATTGTCCGTCGTACTCGACGGGATCCACGCTTAAAAGATTTGTGTTTCAAAGGGGTAGTGTCAGTGTAATTTGTGTACAAAAGAGCTGAAACAGGATGTACAGGTGTCTGTGTGAAAGAAATAAAGTGTATAAATGTACAATGTCAGTGTAAGAACAAGAATAAGATGCTCAAGATCATGAGGCTTAAAGAATAATGCTGGAAGGAGGGGGAATATACAGAGACTTTTGTTCGATAACTGTTAAGTTATGCCTACGTATCCTCTCGTGCAATGAGGAAGTCAGAACACCGTAGTTCGACCCAGAAAGCCTGAAAGATGAATTGACTTGTGAACTGCTTGCTTGTCAATGCTCAAGTGTATGACCTGTCTGGCTCAGGTGCAAACTGTCTTGCATTAGACGGAAGAAGCAAGTTCTCGTTTATGAATGGAGGAGATGAGAAAAGAATCCCGGAGGAAACGATTATTGTTTGTTTTTGAGTTTTCAGTCTTTTATTGCTTTTGGAGATTTGTCATAAGTTAATGAGCTTAAGCCTAAACCAATGGGTTAGTAAACTCATCACATCTTCCCTCTGATTTGGGGTAATGAGAATACCTTAAGTGTGATGTCAGCATCTCACACTTAATCACCTTTGATGTAGGATTAAGATCATTAACCTACTTGTGATTATTTAGATGTTTTTGGTGTTTTTGTTTAGTGTTAAGTAATGAGATTAAGCCATAATCAAGGATTAAACAGACTCATTACACCATCCTAATAGAAGGATAATAGATGAGAGTGTTTAAGCTGAGGAAAGCTCCTCAACTTAATCCATGATTAGGGATTAACCTCATGACAAAACAGAGCCTTTATTAAGTGGATTTTAAATAATGATGTGATTAAGAAATGAGTTTTATGATTTGTAAGACAACTTGAGGGGGACTTGTCCATTAACACTAGGGTTAGTCCTTCTTAACCAATTAAGGAAGAATTAGAACCCTAATGCAAGGCCCAAGTTACAAGCTTGATGTCTTAATGATTATTAAATGGATTCATTAAAGGATTTAAACACATTAAGGGTTTAACACTTAGGATTAAAGTTATACACTCCATCCTAATAGAAGGATGCAGGCATAAGCTTAATCACAAAGCCTTAAAACCTTTAGGGTTTAGTCCCTGATTATGAGATGAGAAGAGAAGACTCAATGAGACACAAAGGTAAAACTAAGTGGGGAGAACTAATCAAAACCCTAATCATTGTCATGCTTGGTTGTCCCTAAGGTTTGTGATGTTTACAAGAGAAATCTTCAGAGAAACCACCAGGAAGCAGATGAAAGGAGCAAAGAGAAGCAAAGTAACTTGCTTCATTTAAGAAGACAAGTCACTTGAAGAAAGAAAGTAAGAAGAGCAAGAATGAGCAAGCTCAATCTCAAGCACAAGACAAAATGCAGCAATGATGCATAAGGGAGATGAAAAGAGATTATGAGAAGTGAAAGCAAATTTACTTCTCAAAGTAACTTACCACCTGAAAAGTTAGAGAAAGGAATGCAATGCAATGCAAAATGAGATGAAGTGACATGATGCAAACCAAAACCAGAAGCATGAGTGTGATGATAATGATGCTATGAGATGATGCAAACATGAAACAAGGCATGAGGATGATCATACAAACATGTGGATGCAAGAGAAGCATGCTTAGAATCATGGACATACATGAAAAGTGATCAAATGCAAATGACATACAACATGGCAAATGAAAGATGCAATGATCAAACATGATTCTAACATGTCCTAAGATGTATTATGAATCAAATGGATGCACAAAATGTCATGGCAAGTCATGGTATGCAAGCAAATGGAAGATGGATGCAAATGAAAACCCAAATTAGGGTTTATGATCAATGTACAAAACAAAAATCAAAACCAGAAGCAAACATCATGATAAAAAATTGAAAATGCATTCAAAGGAACCCTAAACCTATACAAACTCACTGCCCAAAGGAGGGGTTCTAACTCTTAACCTAATAAGGGTTATGAATTTCTTAAGATTGTTAGGGTTTTAAGGTACCTTGTCAAGAAAAATGCCAAACAAACAGGAAATGCAAGATCAATTCATGCCAATTTAATCCTATAAACTACATGTTATACAAGATGCAATGCAAAAAGAATCAAAGTCCAACTCTTAAAGGCTAGGCAGAAATGAATTTTTGAAGATTGGATCAAAATAATACCTTGAAATGAAATTAATTCCATGGAAAATTGTCAAAAGACATCAAGATCAAAAAATAAATTTGGTTTGAGAGTTGGACAATGTTTCTAAATGATTTTAAATGTTTCCTGAATTTTTTTGTGATTTTTAAATACCTAAAAGTATTTTTAATTAATTAATTCTCATTAATTAATTAAAAATAATCTTTTAAATGATTTAAAAATAATTTTTAATGCAAAAAATAAAAATAAAAATGTTTTTGGTTTCTGAAAATTAATAAAAGCTTGAATAAAATTTTTCAGAATTTTTCAATGATTTTTACTATTTTAAATAAAATGTAGAAAGCAAATGAAATAAAAAGAAAATAAAATGAATTTAAACTGAAAAATATGAAAGTCAACAGAATCAATGGCTGAGGTTCAAACTCACACGCGCGCGAATTGACTTGGCGCTCATCTGGACGGCCAGCATTCAAAATCTCCTAATTATGATTAAACCCTAATTAAATGCCCTAATGACTTTCAGATGACCGGAACAGTGTTCCGGTCATCTTCTCCGGCAGGCCAAAACTTCTATCTCTCTGAATACGCAATGAAAATGAAATATAATTGCCCAGAATCCATCCCCATTCAACACTGAATCAAAACCCCCAAACAAACATCATTTTTCATCCATTAATCAAGCAAATCGAAGCAAAACACATTTAGGGCAAAAAGTTTCAGACATCTCATACATGCTCAATATTCCACCATTTTCATTTTTAAACACATCATGATGATCAGGATAACATATAGAATCAATTCATAACAAGTAAAATGAGTTCTGGAAAATTTGTTCTTGATGGATACCTGAACTGAAGTCCTTCGAACAGGAGCTTTCTGACCCTTTCTCCTATGCAAACTCACTCCTTTGGTCCCCCTGAGCTCAATGGAATGCTTCACAACTCTTGTTGATGGCTGGTTTGAGAGATGGCAGAAGTTCTGTTCAAGGGAGGGTGGTGATCGTGTTTTTGTTTCAGTGGCTTTCAGGCTATGGTGATGAGTGGTTTTTGATCAATGAAGCATGCTGAGTTTGTTTGTGAAGTTTGTTTGTGTGTTTGCAGCTTGTGGAGAGTGTTTCGAAGAGTTTTGCAAATGGGGTGGAAAATGAGAGTGTTGTGTTCTTGGTGCTTTCAGGCTTGTGTCTTGAGTGAAATGGCTTGCTTTTGGTTTGTATAAACAAGTGTGATAGGTCAGATGAGTTGATGTGTACTGCTGTGATTGGTATGGCTCAAGTTGCCAAAATGTCAAATTTGTGTAAGAGAGGTATGGGCTCCTAGCTAGCCAAGGACAAATGGGGTGTCCTGCGCAGCAAGAAGTGTGGAGAGCCCTAGGATTGATTATGAAGTCAGCAAGCAAGTGGATTCATCCTTGAGTGAGGTTTTGCAACTTGCTCCATTCTTGGCTCTTTTGAAATTTCTTGTCCCACAAGTCACAAAAATGACCAAACTCTTGGTGAATTCTGATCTTTAGGCATTGGCTTATGTTTGTATGATGATTAGAAGTCCATTTGGTAGCACAATTTGCTTTGGAAAGTGATTTTGCAACTTTGCCTCTTTGGTAGAAAACTTCAAATTTTGTGATTTTAGCCAACTTTGACAAGCCATAACTTTTGATCCAAAATGAATTAGGTCAAGTTCTTGTACTTTTTGAAAATGGAATGATCCATTCTATAACTTTCATGACCAAAGTTTTTCCATTTGAAGCATTTTTGAATCAAAAAGCAAGGGTTGAAAAAGTTTCCCAAAATGGCAATTTTCAATATAAGTCAAATTTCCCAAAAAAGTCAACTTTGCAAATGACTTGAAATTCTTCAATTTTGTGAACTTTCAATATCTTCTATGATCAAATAAAGATCATACACATTAAAAATGATGAAGAACACCCTTTGGTTGGGTCATTGGGGGCCTCAGATGCCCTGATTTTACACTGACTTGCTTAGAAAGTCAACTCTTGATCAGATGACTTCCCCATTGAATTTCTTCATGAAAATTGATATGCATGCTCCCTATACCATATAGAGACCAATAGAAACAAGAATAGCCAAAAAAAATTGGAGTTATGGCCTCTGAAACCAAAACCCTAATTCTAGGTCATCTGTGTAGTTAAACCTGGCTCTGCTTCCATGCCATTCTCAGTTCTTGTGATTTTTGACATTCTTGACTTTGAGGGGATATAATATGATGCTTGAACATAAATGGACCCCTTTGAAGTGATTGATGACCTTTGGAGTGGCTCAAGAAGCTCTTGGATTGCTCAGATCACAAACCCTAGATGCAGATGACTTTGAACAAATGCAATGAATCAAAAATGTGATATGAGATGCTATGATTGAGTTTATGCATATGAGGAGATCACAAGACATGGTGTGAATGGGTGATGGCAAATTTGGGGTGTTTACAGCTGCCCCTATTCAAACATGAGTTAGCTGTGCAGGATGTAAGCAACGGCTTAACAGGCAAACAAGATAACTTGTGGTTGAATACCAAAGACAGTCCAAAATTTGCACTCACAGAATGAAGAAGAAAAGGGATATAGATTGTAAAAGAAAATAAAGTATATTATAAAGTGCGGGCAACGGAGGACGACCGTCGAGCAGAGGACGACTGTTGGGGAAAGAGCAATGACGGGGACGGCCGACACGCTGGGAAAAGTGCGGGAAATAAAGCAATGACGGGGACGGCCGACAAGCTGGGGATAAAAGGGATTATGATGGGGACGGCCATCAAGTAACGCTATACGACTCTCTGGGGATTAATGGAAAATGATGGGGACGGCCATCAGGTTCATAAAGTAATGTAAACAACGATGGGGATGGCCATCAGGCTAAACTGATGAAGGACGATCATCAGGAAAAGGAAAAGGGACCACGACGGGGACGGCCATCGGGTTAAAGAATAAATGAAATAATGATGAGGGACGGTCATCAAAGGTGAAGGACGATCACCTAGCAGGGGACGGCTGCTCTGAAAGGGGTAAAATGAGGTACGATCATCTAAGGTGAAGGACGATCACCTGGCAGGGTACGGCTGCCGAAAATATCGCGACATAGGACGAATGCCGGATAAAAGGTCAACGATGGGGACGGCCATCGGATGAGCATGATGAAGGACGATCATCAAGAGGTGAAGGACGATCACCTATCAGGGGACGACTGCTCTCAAGGTTTATCATGACATAGGACGTATGTCAGATAACAATATCAACGATGGGGACGGCCATCAAATAAAAATGATGAAGGACGATCATCAAAAAGGTGAAGGACGATCACCTAGCAGGGTACGGCTGCTAAAAATATCACGACATAGGACGAATGTCGGATAGAAAAGATCAACGATGGGGACGGCCATCGGATGAGCATGATGAAAGACGATCATCAAGAGGTGAAGGACGATCACCTAGCAGGGTACGGCTGCTCTCAAGGTTTATCGTGACATAGGACGAATGTCAGATAGAAAAGAAATTTTGCTTTGCTGGCGATCTACTGGGGAATAGTAAACACGGACGAGTGTTTATATCCAAGAAATAAAAGGTATAAGTGTTTTGACGTTGTGTATAAATTAAAGATGCGTCCGAGCATCCCTAAGACTACGATACGGACGAGTATCGGGTAGAAACAAATACTGATACGTGTTCAGAGATGATGATACGGACGAGTACCAACTGGTTAACAAAGAACACGGATGAGTGCTGAATCTGAGGGGACTCTTCTGGGGAATAGTAGACACAGACGAATGTCTAAATTCAAGAAGACATGAGTGTTTGACACGTGTATGGATTAAAGATGCGGACGAGCATCCTTAAGACTATGATACGGACGAGTATCAGGTAGAAACAAACGCTTGACGCATGTCCTGAGATGATGGTACGGACGAGTACCAACTGGTTAACAAAGAACATGGACTAGTGTCGAATCTGAGATGATATAAGTGGTGTATACAAGATACGGACGAGTATCTGTATAAGCGAGATAAGAGTAATAAGTATGAGTGGTGTATAGACGGGTATTTAACCTGCTGGGGAGAGTGACACGGACAAGTGTCAAAAGGTATATTATAAACAAGTATATGCTTTACAAAGTGTTTAGGTAATTATGCTGAGGAAAGTGACACGGACGGATGTCAAGAAAATTATATATATATATAAGCATCTGTGAGTGCAAAGAGGACGCTTTGGTTTTCTGCTGGGGATATGACACGGACGGGTGCCACAAGGAGGTATTTGTTTTGTGAGAGAAATGTTTGGGTTCTCTGTCGGGGAATCTGGGGAGCATTCTGTATATTGTTGATGGATTGTCATTATTCACAAGTGTTTGATTCAGAACATGGCTTATGATTATGCAATATGTTTGATTTTGCCGTAATGCTCCGTTTTAGACGGAATGCTACGCTTTGTGGGGGCGAATATGATGCGAATGCTATGATTATGCAAGGATAACGATCCGAGATTCGGATCCCGATACCACGAAGATCCCTGGTCGATCTGTTTGAAGTGGACATCCCAGCTGGGGGTGAGATCATTGGTAGATCTGATGAGATGTATCTGCTTGGGGGAGTAGGTCACTGATAGACCCATCCTTGGTGATGAGGAACCCAGCTGGGGTTTGTAGAAGCCTTCGTCACTCTGTTGTGATTCCTTCGTGTATTGTTCTTTTCAGGTAGAGGTTGACACTCTGTGGGGTGATGGTTCCCTGGATTTTATACCTGGCTGCGGAGGAATAGTAGATGGCAATTCGGCTGGGGAGAAATAACAAGTGGCAACTCAGCTGGGGAGAACACTTCGGGTGCTAAGACTGAGTGAGTGTTGATTTGCCAGCTTGCTGGGATGAAGCTTACATGCCCCATGTTGCGCTTTTGAATACCTGCAATCCTGCAAAGACAGAGGGACGCACAAGTAATCCCGAGGTATCCCTTACCAGCTTCCGTTGTAAGAGTCTAGACACTCCCGGGAGTAAATATATTTCCTGCAAGCACGTATTCTTTAGAAGAGAAACATCTGTATTTATGCAATCAGTATCGGACATTTTGCAAATGAAAATAAAATGTGCGAGACGATGTGTGACTGAAAATCTGATTTTATTAATTCATATGCCCTGAATCGGCAAGATACAGTCAAAGAAACATATCCCCTAAAATGAGGAGATTGTTACAAATTGAGAAACAAAATATGGCAATGTTGGTGACGCTTCGTGGAGCTTCCCTTTTGCTTATGACTCCTATGACATTTGACGTTCTTCTAGTCTTGCTTTCTGAAGAAGGCTGATTCTGACAGAAGCTTGATCCTTTCGAGGTTTACCAATTTGTTGGTGATACAGACGAATTCAGAATGCAGTTGTTCGCTTATTCCCTTATTTTGCATGGACCGCCCTTTCGGGTTTTCGATCCATCGGGATACCCATTTTTGCCTGAGCTGTCCAATGCGGCTTTTCAACTCAGCGGGTGTACATTTTTTGTTTATTTTCCCTTATTTTTGCCCGAGTCTTTTATTCTGTTTTTGACTCGCCGGGATGCCCTATTTTTGCCTGGACTTACATTCTGTTTTTATGTCCAGCGGGTCATTTTATGCGAAGTATTTTTTAACTGCATCTGAATTCACAGGGGACGGGAAGTCTTCGCCATCCATAGTGCTGAGCATGAGTGCTCCGCCAGAGAAAACTTTCTTTACTACGAATGGCCCTTCATAGTTCGGAGTCCATTTGCCCCTGTGGTCTGTATGAGGAGGGAGGATTCTTTTCAGCACAAGATCTCCTACTTGGTACTCTCGGTGCTTGACTTTCTGATCGAAGGCTCTCTTCATTCTTTTCTGATACAACTGCCCATGACAGATTGCAGCCAATCTTTTCTCTTCAATCAGACTCAGTTGTTCGTATCGGGATCAGACCCATTCTGCTTCGTTCAGCTTAACATCCATCAGTACCCGTAGGGAGGGTAATTCAACTTCAACAGGTAGGACTGCCTCCATACCATACACAAGCTGATACGGTGTTGCCCCCATGGATGTTCTGATTGACGTGCGGTACCCATGCAAGGCAAACGGTAGCATTTCATGCCAGTCTTTATAAGTGACTACCATCTTCTGCACAATCTTCTTGATATTCTTATTAGCTGCCTCAACATCGTCGTTCATCTTTGGCATGTAAGGAGAAGAATTGTGGTGTTGGATCCTGAAGTCCCGGCACAGCTCTGCCATCATTTTGTTGTCTAAGTTGGAACCATTGTCAGTAATGATTCGCTCGGGGACTCCGTACCGACAGATGATATCTCTCTTCAGAAATCTGGCTACCACTTGCCTTGTAACGTTTGCATATGAAGCTGCTTCGACCCACTTGGTGAAATAGTCAATGGCAACCAAGATGAATCTGTGGCCATTCGAAGTAGTTGGCTCAATCTTGCCAATCATGTCAATGCCCCACATAGCAAAGGGCCAGGGTGAAGACATCACATTCAAAGGATTGGGAGGCACATGCACCTTATCCGCATAAATCTGGCATTTATGGCATTTTCTGGCGTAGGCACAACAGTCGGCATCCATTGTGATCCAGTAATAACCTGATCTTAGCAACTTCTTGGCCATTGCATGTCCTCCAGTATGGGTACCAAAGGATCCTTCGTGCACCTCATGCATCAACAAGTCTGCCTCTGTTCTATCAACGCATCTGAGGAGTACCATATCAAAGTTTCTCTTGTACAGGGAACCGTCAGTGTTCAGAAAGAAACTACCAGCAAGCCTTATTAAAGTCTTCTTATCATTGGAAGATGCCCCAGGTGGGTATGTTTGATCCTCCAAGAAGCACTTAATGTCATGGAACCAAGGCTTATCATCCTTAACAACATCTGCTGCGAACACATATGCTGGTCTGTCAAGTCTGGGCACTGAAATTTGAGGTACAAAGTTGGCAGCTTGAACTTTGATCATGGATGAAATGGTAGCCAGAGCATCTGCAAACTGATTCTCGTCTCGGGGAATATACTCAAGCTTGACCGTTGTGAAGAAAGTCAATAACCTTCTTGTATAATCCCTGTAAGGTATCAGATGATCCTGGTGTGTGTACCATTTGTCGTTGGTTTGATTAACTACCAGAGCTGAATCTCCGAATACAGTCAATGTCTTGATCCTGAGGTCAATGGCTTCCTCAAGACCCATAATGCAAGCATCGTATTCAGCTTCGTTATTAGTGCAGTTGAAAGTGAGTTTCGCCGAGAAAGGCATGTGAACTCCTTTAGGTGTAATGAGTACTGCACCAACACCACGACCATTCATATTAACAGCCCCATCAAACATCATAGTCCATTCTTCTTCCGGGTCAGGCCCTTCAGTGTGAACAGGCTCTTCATGATCTTTTGCTTTTATGAACATGATGTCTTCATCAAGGAAGTCAAATCTCATAGGCTAGTAATCATCAATAGGTTGCTCAGCAAGATATTCAGACAATACACTGCCTTTGATGGCTTTCTGAGATGTGTATTGGATGTCATATTCTGTGAGGATCATTTGCCATCTTGCAACCCGTCCGGTAAGTGCTGGCTTCTCAAAAATGTACTTGACTGGGTCCATCTTTGATATCAATAAAGTAGTGTGGGTCAACATATACTGCCTCAGTCGGCGAGCATCCCACGCTAAAGCACAGCAAGTTTTTTCGAGCAGTGAATAACGTTGTTCACAGTCGGTAAACTTTTTGCTTAGGTAGTAAATTGCATACTCTTTTCGACCAGACTCGTCATGCTGGCCCAGCACACACCCCATCGACTCTTCTAATACTGTCAAGTACATTATTAGAGGTCTTCCTACAACTGGAGGCATAAGGATTGAAGGCTCTTGCAAGTATTCCTTGATTTTGTCAAAATCCCTCTGGCAGTCTTCGTTCCACCTGACCGTCTGTTCTTTTCTCAATAGCTTGAACAAAGGTTCACAGGTTGCTGTAAGGTGAAATATGAACCTTGAAATGTAGTTCAATCTACCTAGAAAACCTCGAACCTCTTTCTCAGTTTTCAGTGCAGGCATTTCTTGAATGGCTTTGACTTTATCTGGGTCAACTTCAATCCCTTTTTCACTTACGATAAATCCCAGCAGCTTACTGGATCGCACCCCGAATGTACACTTGTTGGGGTTCAACTTCAGTTGGTACTTCCTCAGACGCTTGAATAACTTCAACAGATTTACCAGGTGGACTTTTTCCGTGAGGGACTTTGCAATCATATCATCCACATAACATTCTATTTCTTTATGGATCATATCGTGGAATAATGTTACCATAGCCCGTTGATATGTTGCACCAACATTCTTCAGTCCGAATGGCATCACCTTGTAACAGAACATGCCCCAGGATGTGATGAAAGTTGTCTTCTCCATGTCTTCAGGTGACATTTTGATCTGATTGTATCCTGAAAATCCGTCCATGAAGGAGAACACCGAGAACTGAGTCGTATTATCCACCAATACATCAATGTGAGGTAAAGGGAAATCATCTTTCGGACTGGCTCTGTTCAGATCCCGGTAGTCAACACACATTCTCACTTTGCCATCTTTCTTAGGCACATGTACTATATTAGCGACCCACGGCGGATAGCTAGTTACAGCAAGGAACCCGGCATCCCAATGTTTTTGTACCTCTTCCGTTATCTTCATTGCCATGTCTGGGCGAGTACGGCGCAGCTTTTGTTTTACTGGCGGGCAGTCCTCTTTCAAAGGCAGCTTGTGCATGACGATATCGGTGTCCAACCCAGGCATGACCTAGTAAGACCAAGCAAACACATCCACATACTCTCGAAGCATGTCAATCAACTGTTCTTTCACTGAGTCTTGTAGGCAGGCCCCGATTTTAACCTCTTTCACGTCTTCTTCCGTACCAAGGTTAATCGTTTCGATCTCCTCCTGATGAGGAGTGATAAACTTCTCCTCTTGCCTTAACAACCTGGCTAGCTCTTCAGGAAGCTCATAATCTTCTTCAACCCCTTCATCAGCTTGATTGATCGGATTGTCAAAGTCATACGAAGCCATAGCTGTGTTGTTGTCGGTGCAGTCTGAGAGGCACTCTCTGCAAGGGTTTAGATTGTTCATTTTAGTGATTGATTTTAATCTTGTTTTAGAAAAAAGTGAAGTAAAGTTATCATTTTGAAAACATTGCCATTTTATTTTTTGTACAAAAAGAAAAAAAATGAAAAACAGTGAGCGGAAAAGGAAACGACTCATTTGCAAAAGATGTTCGATGTTCATTGATTGATCTGTTTGCACAAAAATTACAAGATGGCCCGATTACAAAATGAGTCTTGTCATCTTGGGAAAGATGCAAGACTTGATGCATGCTTAAAAATACAGGAAATAATAATTACTCTGCAGGAGTAACTCTTATAATTTCCTGGGAAGACCAGTTTGAGATACGGCTCCCCGGGATCCTTGGACGTATCCAGCTCTCCAGGTTGCGCTCATCTTCCGACTCATCTTCCAAGTTGTTCACTGCATCCGGGGTGAGCATCCCCCACTGACAAAACTGGGCTTCTTAGCAGCCTCTGATTGATCTTGTTGAGTTGGTTTGTAACCCAACCCAAATCCGTCCTCTTTCTTTTCCATGGGCAACAGCTTGCCCCAGCCTTGGGCAGTCCCTTCCTCAACAACCTTCCTGGCTTGCTGATAAGATGTCATGGAGGTTCCAAGTACAGCAGATGCTTCATTTATGTTCAGGGCTTCAAATCCCTGGCTCATGGTTTCATGGATCTCTCCATCCATCTCAATATATTTGTATGTAGCCAGATGGCTAACAAAAATATCTTCTTCACCACAAATGGTGATGATCTGGCCCTCCCACTCGAATTTCAGCTTCTGGTGAAGGGTAGACGTAACTGCGCCAGCGACATGGATCCAAGGTCTACCCAACAAACAGCTGTAGGCCGACTGAATGTCCATCACGTAGAAGGTAATTTTAAAAGTTTGCGGGCCAATCATCACAGGCATATCAATCTCACCTAGCACTGATCTCTTAGAGCCATCAAATGCTCTTACCACCAAATTACTTGGACGTAATGCCAAGCCATCATATTCCAGCATCACCAGGGCTTTCTTTGGTAAAACATTGAGTGAAGACCCAGTGTCTACCAGTACATGTGATAGGACAACACCCTTGCATTCCAGGGTGATGTGCAAAGCCTTGTTGTGGTTGCACCCCTCAGTTGTTAAATCGGCATTGGTATAGCCCAACCCATGGCTGGTATTGACATTTGCTACCACGGTCTCCAGCTGATTAACGATGATCTCCTCTGGCACATATGCTGCGTGCAAAACTTTTAGTAATGCATTACGGTGAGCTTCGGAACACATCAGCAGGGATAAAATGGAGATTTTTGAGGGAGTTTGGTGAAGCTGATCCACCACCTTGTAATCACTCCTCTTGATAATTCTCATAAACTCGTCTACATCTTGTTCAAAATATGTCTTCTGTGTTTCCTTGAGAATGGGTTCTTCAGATATTACACTCTTTCCCTTTGCTTTGGCAGCAGCTTCTGCTTCGGCATTAGGTCTCTGTGATTGCGAGGCAAAGAGGCGTCCGCTTCTGGTGAAGCCTCCGCCTCCCCCGACATTGTCAATCTGTGGAGAAGAGGTTGAAGAGTCAAGAGTGATTTTCTCCCCATTGCAGTAAAGGTCAGAGCCATAATGCCAAGGAATGGCATTACTGCTTTCATATGGAACTGGTCCAGGTACCGTGATGGTAACCGGACTGACTGCAGCAGAGGAGGGTGTTGGAATAGTGTGTGGATCATAGTAGATGGTGATTGGTGGCCTGGCAGGAGATGCCACTATTTGTTGTTGAAAATTGTTGTTAGGAGGAACATATGACAGATCATAATAAATAGTGACAGCTGAGATGTCTGTTGGTGTTGTAGCAGATTCCGTTGATTGGATGGGTGTTGCTGTTGTAGAAGATTCTGAATAAAGGGGTGCTGATGTTGTAGAAGAGATGTTTGTTGATATTTGGTTTGCTGAAGTGATAGGTGAAGCATTTGTTGATGAGAACGAAGAATTGTTTGGAATAATTGTTGTTGCAGTTGTAGGAGACTCGTGAATTGTTGTCAAAGAATTTGCTGGATTTGAAGGTGTTGATGTTGTGATTTGAAGTAGGCCACTCTGGATAAGACCATCTATGCCGCTTCTCAAGTTATCACACCCATTTAACGAAATGTTGCAATAACCGCACCCGAGCTCACACCCCGGGAACATCTGGCATTCAAGGAGTTGAGCTTTAATCTCTACCAAGGGTGTCCGAATCTGCCCCACACTGGTTATTAAGAAAGACGACTTATCTTCCTCAATAGCATTAATCCTGGGTCCTCCGTGGTTGGGCATGGGGTTCTTGTTGACATTTGGCGGGGGTGAAAAATTGAGGGATTTGGAATCCACTAGGTCCTGTACCTTCATTTGTAGGGCTCTGCACTTCTCTGTACTGTGGCCAGGTGCATTGGAGTGAAAAGCACATCTGGCGTTGGCGTCGTAATTTCTGGGCAGACTGGAAGGATCTGGTGGTGCCAACGTCCTTAACTCAACCAAGTTGAGCTTCAGGAGCTGTGGCAATAAAGCGGCATAAGGCATAGGGATTGGATCAATCACCCTATTGGCCTGAGATGGTCTCTGCTGAAAAGGTCTTTGTTGATTGTTGTTGTTGTTGTTGTTGTTGTAGTTTCTCTGAGGTGGATATTGAACTTGTTGCTGGTAGTGGGGTTGTTGCTGTGGTTGATATGCTGGCTGCTGAGGAATTGGAGCGGGAATAGTGACAGCTGCCACTGACCTATGAACATACTGTGGTATGCCCCTGTTAGCCTGAATAGCATTAGTCTCACCGATTCTTCTTGGGCCCACAAAAGGCTTTCTTGGGTTGCTGGACGAGCTCGCACCGTTGTCAGAAATTTTGCCCATCTTCAATAGGCTTTCAATTCTTTCCCCAGCTATGACTACATCAGCGAAGCTGGTGGAAGAAAAGGCAGCTAGCCTGTCAATGTATGTCCCTTAAGGGTGTTCATAAACATGTCGGCCATTTCCCTTTCCGACATGGGTGGCTGGACAGCAGCAGCAAGCTGTCTCCACCTCTGGGCGTATTCCCGGAAGCTTTCCCTGGATGATTGAGACATTCCCATCAGGAGGGTCCTGTTAGGAGCCATATCCAAGTTGTACTGGTACTGTCTGATGAAGGCCTCAGCTAGGTCCTTCCAGCATCTGATGGTTGCTCTGGTTAAATGAGAGTACCATTCCCTTGAAGCTCCTGTTAAACTGTCTTCGAAATAAAACATCCACAGTTTTTCATCCATGGTGTATGCCTTCAGCCTCCCCAGAAAGGATTGCAAGTGGGTTCGTGGACAGGAGGTTCCGTTGTACTTCTCAAAGCACGGAGGTTTAAACTTGTGGGGAATCCTTACCCCGTCCACTAATCCCATGTCCATGACATCAAAGCCCAGGGAATTTTGAGACTCCAGAGATCTTAATTTTTCGGCAATTTCATCTAGCCTTCTGTCATAGGCTTCATCCCCAGCTCCCATCACAGTGAATTGATCCTCTTGGGGGTCTTCTTGTAATACTCTGCCTGCAGTGGCATTCCCTTGTACATTAGCAGGGATGTTGATCTCTGGATGAAGGTGGGGTCCATACACAGGTGGATTAACATAAGGCTGAACTCTCTCATTGTTGCTCGTTCCTCCAGTCCCTAGATGGGGTTCCTCCTGGGTCTGCCTTTCTACTAATGCCCTTAATCTTTCTTGGCTTTGAGCCAAACCATTCATCACCTCCATGAATTGGGTCATCTGGTTTCTCATTTCCAACCTCTCATTGGCTATTTGAGCCCTGACTTCTGTAAGGTCCTGCTGTACTTGGTCCATTTGTATACCTGGAAGGTTGTTGCGGGTAGGATATCTGTGAGGACGGTTGAGTGGGAACACCCGACGTCGAGCAATAGTTCCTGAACCACAACAGAGTTAGTAACAAAAACAAAACAAAACCTACAAAACAAGACAAAAGTTAGTATGCAATGCAGTATGCTTATTTGTTTCCAAGGTATCCGGCTTGGCATTTGGTTTTGACCTTTCCAGACCCTTGAGGAAGGTGCTTTGATGTTGCTTTGAAAGAACTCAGATGAAACAAACTAATGAATATATTACAAATGATGAATCATACATAGTTTGTTTTTTACAAAACATGCCCCTGAGGGGTCAAAATACAACATAAGAAAAAGAAAAGTACATGAAATGGAAGCAACAACAAACAAAAGTCAGACACCAAGACCAAACTCATCCTCCTGAGCTTCCTTCAGAAGTGCTTCAGTTACAGGGTCAGCTGGATGCTCTGTGAGGTTCCTGATAAGAAGATTCCTGGTGGTGATAGCAGTGTTTAACTTCTTATGTCTGCTTTGGTCCTTTGACCTCTTCACACCAGCCCTAAGCTTCAATTCTGAGATCTCCTTCTGGGCTGCTAGCAGGGCTTCCTGTTGCTCCTTTGCATTAGCCTCCAACTGCTCAATCTTGTCCTGAGTTCTCTTATCTTCCTGAGTGCGAGCTTCAGTGATTCTGACCCACCTAGCTTGACTTTCTTTCAGATAGAGATCAGTCCTAGCCTTCTGGAACTGGGCCTCTTTACAGGCATTCTTCAGAATCTGCTCCCCAGCCCTTGACTTCTTGATGTAGTCCTCTGACTTCTCAATCCTGGCTAGATGCTCCACCTTAAGCTTTTCCAACCTCTCAATGTCTAGGCGACCATCACTCCTCTCCCAGAGGGTCTTCTGCAGAGCTTGAGTCAGATTCTCATTCCTCTCTTTTAGTTTCTCAAACTCTTCCAGGCTGACAGTGGCTGGAGGAGGTGCTGTGGATGGTCCAGGTGCATCCTCAATGGTGAAGGGCATCCCAGAAATTTGGGCCCTGGCATGAGACCACTCATAGTACTGAGCTGAGGACACATTGTTGCATCTCCCAAGAATGGCCACCCCTTTGGTCTGGACATTGTCCCAAGCCCAGGATGCTTGCCTGACAACAGCTAAATTAGGCTTAATCTCACAATAAAGGGTTTCAGCCAAGTCTTGTGCTCTAGGAGGGTGGACCAATGCATAGCCCAATTGTCTTTTGAACAGTAGAGGGTTGTAGTTGATGCAACCCTTCACTCCTATCAGAGGTACATTGGGGAACTGCCCACAACTAGTAATGATGTCCCTGCCTTTGGTGCTCTGGGTGCACCACCTGATGTCATCTGAGGTCAAGGCAATAAGTCTTCTAGCCCAATTCTTCTGTTGGTGAGGATTCAAGAAGGCATCAGTCTTGGGCAAGTGTTTGAGCAGCCAGGTATGGAACAGGGGAGCACATCATCTCACCAATCTTCCTCTTTGCTTTTCATTCCTTTGATGAATAGAGTAGTAGAAATCTCCCAGTAAGGTGGGCACTGGGTTCCTCAGAATGAAAAGGTGAATGGCATTCTTGCTAATAAACTTAGGCTCATCTGCAAATAATATAACCCCATATATGCTGAGGGCTAACAATGCACAGACTGCCTTCCATTCTCCCAAGGAGGCCTTCAGGATGGCCTGAGAAGTCAAGAAATCCAAGTGCAGGCCAGGAATTCCAGCTTTTGCTGTCATGTTCTGCTCAATCAGAATGGGTTCTAGATACAGTGCCTTTGCCACTTCTTCATTACTGGTTAAAGCCATCTCAGGGTTGAAGGGGACACCACCCCTGACAGGTACACCAATCAGTGATGAATACTCCTCCAACAGAGGTCCCAACTGAAAATTCTGAAAGGTGAAGCATCTCAAAGGAGGATCATAGAACTGTAGGCAAGTGTGAATCAAGCTCCTCTGAGAAGGGTCCAAATCCATAACCACATCAAGGATGCCTCCATAATGCTCTCTGAATAGTGGTATATGGTCTGGAGTAATAAGGGCCTGGACCTTTCTGATGCCAGTCAGCTCAGGCTCAAAGAAATGGTATGCGATATTGCTCTTCTTGGGTGCCATGTCTGCTGATGAAGAGCTGAGACAGATGCTGATGATGATGAGTGATACTAGAAGATGGGCCACTGGCAGGCTGATGCTGGTGATGCAGGCGACTGAAGCAGGTAGCTGATGAATGTAGCTGAAGAAGGTAGCTGAAGCAGATAGCTGGTGAACAAGGGCCTGTGCAGATGAAGGGGTCAAAACCAAGCCAAAATATAATATGGATACCCTGAAAAACAAATAAGCAAATGTTAAATGATGCAATGATGATGTATGCAAATGATATGCAAGGGTTTGTGATCAAGCTGGATCTGATTAACTGCCTTGATATAAGTCCATGTATGTCTAAGAAGTCCAGATGGAGGTTCATAAGTCCAGTAACCAAGGTGGGGGACTCAAATAAAGAGTCACATGTCCAGGGTTAAAATCACAAGAACTGTCCCAAAATGGAGTACTCTTAATCAAAACAAAGTAATAGGGTATGCTGAGGTCAAGGGTACCTGCAAACCTGTAAACAGCCCAACCCCCTCACAGGTGGTGTTCTAAAACAAGGATCCTCAGACTTGGATCGGTTATGAGAAGTGTAAACACTTCTAACCCGGAGGTACAGTGTTTACAATAACCATAAAAGATCCTCCTCTAATTCACCTCAGTTTCTGAAGGTCAATACTAAGGGTCATCCAGACTTAGCAGGCTTCCCAGATAGCCCTAGCACTACAGGAAATCTGTAGCACAGAGTTCTCAAGAAGAAACCCATATCTGAACCGTGTTTCATATTCCCGCACCAGACCGAAATGGAATGGGAAAGAACATGAACCACTCTAGCCTAGGTGTCACTCAGGTCCCAGGTATAGGACCTTAAACTCTCAATAGAACCCCACCCACCAAGACAAAACCAGATCCAGCCAAACACAGTATGACAGTATGATGTATATAAAGCTATATAAGAAAGCAATAAAACAACTGTACATAAAGCAATAAACAAAATAAATATACAAACACAAATAGCACATAACATCCCAGTAAACACAAATCAAACAAGCGCTAGGAGGAACCTACAAAAAGAACCAAAAGCCCTGGTTACAGTATAAGGATCCCTAGCAGAGTCGTCAAGCTGTCGCTCCCAAAAGATGAGGCTGGCTCAAATAAGGTACAGACGCGAACGGTCGGTGAAAGGATGAAATGAAAAGAGTCGCCAGCTAGGAATTTTTTATCCCGAAGGAAAGGTAATGCTGCATAGACCTAGAAAGATACGGATAAGACGGTTGCGAACTAGAGAGACTGAGAAAGGGGGTTGGTTACAACCTGGGAAGGTATTAGCACCCAGATTGTCCGTCGTACTCGACGGGATCCACGCTTAAAAGATTTGTGTTTCAAAGGGGTAGTGTCAGTGTAATTTGTGTACAAAAGAGCTGAAACAGGATGTACAGGTGTCTGTGTGACAGAAATAAAGTGTATAAATGTACAGTGTCAATGTAAGAACAAGAATAAGATGCTCAAGATCATGAGGCTTAAAGAATAATGCTGGAAGGAGGGGGAATATACAGAGACTTTTGTTCGATAACTGTTAAGTTATGCCTACGTATCCTCTCGTGCAATGAGGAAGTCAGAACACCGTAGTTCGACCCAGAAAGACTGAAAGATGAATTGACTTGTGAACTGCTTGTTTGTCAATGCTCAAGTGTATGACTTGTTTGGCTCAGGTGCAAACTGTCTTGCATTAGACGGAAGAAGCAAGTTCTCGTTTATGAATGGAGGAGATGAGAAAAGAATCCCGGAGGAAACGATTATTGTTTGTTTTTGAGTTTTCAGTCTTTTATTGCTTTTGGAGATTTGTCATAAGTTAATGAGCTTAAGCCTAAACCAATGGGTTAGTAAACTCATCACATCTTCCCTCTGATTTGGGGTAATGAGAATACCTTAAGTGTGAAGTCAGCATCTCACACTAAATCACCTTTGATGTAGGATTAAGATTATTAACCTACTTGTGATTATTTAGATGTTTTTGGTGTTTTTGTTTAGTGTTAAGTAATGAGATTAAGCCATAATCAAGGATTAAACAGACTCATTACACCATCCTAATAGAAGGATAATAGATGAGAGTGTTTAAGCTGAGGAAAGCTCCTCAACTTAATCCATGATTAGGGATTAACCTCATGACAAAACAGAGCCTTTATTAAGTGGATTTTAAATAATGATGTGATTAAGAAATGAGTTTTATGATTTGTAAGACAACTTGAGGGGGACTTGTCCATTAACACTAGGGTTAGTCCTTCTTAACCAATTAAGGAAGAATTAGAACCCTAATGCAAGGCCCAAGTTACAAGCTTGATGTCTTAATGATTATTAAATGGATTGATTAAAGGATTTAAACACATTAATGGTTTAACACTTAGGATTAAAGTTATACACTCCATCCTAATAGAAGGATGCAGGCATAAGCTTAATCACAAAGCCTTAAAACCTTTAGGGTTTAGTCCCTGATTATGAGATGAGAAGAGAAGACTCAATGAGACACAAAGGTAAAACTAAGTGGGGAGAACTAATCAAAACCCTAATCATTGTCATGCTTGGTTGTCCCTAAGGTTTGTGAGGTTTACAAGAGAAATCTTCAGAGAAACCACCAGGAAGCAGATGAAAGGAGCAAAGAGAAGCAAAGTAACTTGCTTCATTTAAGAAGACAAGTCACTTGAAGAAAGAAAGTAAGAAGAGCAAGAATGAGCAAGCTCAATCTCAAGCACAAGACAAAATGCAGCAATGATGCATAAGGGAGATGAAAAGAGATTATGAGAAGTGAAAGCAAATTTACTTCTCAAAGTAACTTACCACCTGAAAAGTTAGAGAAAGGAATGCAATGCAATGCAAAATGAGATGAAGTGACATGATGCAAACCAAAACCAGAAGCATGAGTGTGATGATAATGATGCTATGAGATGATGCAAACATGAAACAAGGCATGAGGATGATCATACAAACATGTGGATGCAAGAGAAGCATGCTTAGAATCATGGACATACATGAAAAGTTATCAAATGCAAATGACATACAACATGGAAAATGAAAGATGCAATGATCAAACATGATTCTAACATGTCCTAAGATGTATTATGAATCAAATGGATGCACAAAATATCATGGCAAGTCATGGTATGCAAGCAAATGGAAGATGGATGCAAATGAAAACCCAAATTAGGGTTTATGATCAATGTACAAAACAAAAATCAAAAACAGAAGCAAACATCATGATAAAAAATTGAAAATGCATTCAAAGGAACCCTAAACCTATACAAACTCACTGCCCAAAGGAGGGGTTCTAACTCTTAACCTAATGAGGGTTATGAATTTCTCAAGATTGTTAGGGTTTTAAGGTACCTTGTCAAGAAAAATGCCAAACAAATAGGAAATGCAAGATCAATTCATGCCAATTTAATCCTATAAACTACATGTTATACAAGATGCAATGCAAAAAGAATCAAAGTCGAACTCTTAAAGGCTAGGCAGAAATGAATTTTTGAAGATTGGATCAAAATAATACCTTGAAATGAAATTAATTCCATGGAAAATTGTCAAAATACATCAAGATCAAAAAAGAAATTTGGTTTGAGAGTTGGACAATTTTTCTAAATGATTTTAAATGTTTCATGAATTTTTTTGTGATTTTTAAATACCTAAAAGTATTTTTAATTAATTAATTCTCATTAATTAATTAAAAATAATCTTTTAAATGATTTAAAAATAATTTTTAATGCAAAAAATAAAAATAAAAATGTTTTTGGTTTCTGAAAAATAATAAAAGCTTGAATAAAATTTTTCAGAATTTTTCAATGATTTTTACTATTTTAAATAAAATGTAGAAAACAAATGAAATAAAAAGAAAATAAAATGAATTTAAACTGAAAAATATGAAAGTCAACAGAATCAATGGCTGAGGTTCAAACTCACACGCGCGCGAATTGACTTGGCGCTCATCTGGACGGCCAGCATTCAAAATCTCCTAATTATGATTAAACCCTAATTAAATGCCCTAATGACTTTCAGATGACCGGAACAGTGTTCCGGTCATCTTCTCCGGCAGGCCAAAACTTCTATCTCTCTGAATACGCAATGAAAATGAAATCTAATTGCCCAGAATCCATCCCCATTCAACACTGAATCAAAACCCCCAAACAAACATCATTTTTCATCCATTAATCAAGCAAATCGAAGCAAAACACATTTAGGGCAAAAAGTTTCAGACAGCTCATACATGCTCAATATTCCACCATTTTCATTTTTAAACACATCATGATGATCAGGATAACATATAGAATCAATTCATAACAAGTAAAATGAGTTCTGGAAAATTTGTTCTTGATGGATACCTGAACTGAAGTCCTTCGAACAGGAGCTTTCTGACCCTTTCTCCTATGCAAACTCACTCCTTTGGTCCCCCTGAGCTCAATGGAATGCTTCACAACTCTTGTTGATGGCTGGTTTGAGAGATGGCAGAAGTTCTGTTCAAGGGAGGGTGGTGATCGTGTTTTTGTTTCAGTGGCTTTCAGGCTATGGTGATGAGTGGTTTTTGATCAATGAAGCATGCTGAGTTTGTTTGTGAAGTTTGTTTGTGTGTTTGCAGCTTGTGGAGAGTGTTTCGAAGAGTTTTGCAAATGGGGTGGAAAATGAGAGTGCTGTGTTCTTGGTGCTTTCAGGCTTGTGTCTTGAGTGAAATGGCTTGCTTTTGGTTTGTATAAACAAGTGTGATAGGTCAGATGAGTTGATGTGTACTGCTGTGATTGGTATGGCTCAAGTTGCCAAAATGTCAAATTTGTGTAAGAGAGGTATGGGCTCCTAGATAGCCAAGGACAAATGGGGTGTCCTGCGCAGCAAGAAGTGTGGAGAGCCCTAGGATTGATTATGAATTCAGCAAGCAAGTGGATTCATCCTTGAGTGAGGTTTTGCAACTTGCTCCATTCTTGGCTCTTTTGAAATTTCTTGTCCCACAAGTCACAAAAATGACCAAACTCTTGGTGAATTCTGATCTTTAGGCATTGGCTTATGTTTGTATGATTATTAGAAGTCCATTTGGTAGCACAATTTGCTTTGGCAAGTGATTTTGCAACTTTGCCTCTTTGGTAGAAAACTTCAAATTTTGTGATTTTAGCCAACTTTGACAAGCCATAACTTTTGATCCAAAATGAATTAGGTCAAGTTCTTGTACTTTTTGAAAATGGAATGATCCATTCTATAACTTTCATGACCAAAGTTTTTCCATTTGAAGCATTTTTGAATCAAAAAGCAAGGGTTGAAAAAGTTTCCCAAAATGGCAATTTTCAATATAAGTCAAATTTCCCAAAAAAGTCAACTTTGCAAATGACTTGAAATTCTTCAATTTTGTGAACTTTAAATATCTTCTATGATCAAATAAAGATCATACACATTCAAAATGATGAAGAACACCCTTTGGTTGGGTCATTGGGGGCCTCAGATGCCCTGATTTTACACTGACTTGCTTAGAAAGTCAACTCTTGATCAGATGACTTCCCCATTGAATTTCTTCATGAAAATTGATATGCATGCTCCCTATACCATATAGAGACCAATAGAAACAAGAATAACCAAAAAAATTGGAGTTATGGCCTCTGAAACCAAAACCCTAATTCTAGGTCATCTGTGTAGTTAAACTTGGCTCTGCTTCCATGCCATTCTCAGTTCTTGTGATTTTTGAAATTCTTGACTTTGAGGGGATATAATATGATGCTTGAACATACATGGACCCCTTTGATGTGATTGATGACCTTTGGAGTGGCTCAAGAAGCTCTTGGATTGCTCAGATCACAAACCCTAGATGCAGATGACTTTGAACAAATGCAATGAATCAAAAATGTGATATGAGATGCTATGATTGAGTTTATGCATATGAGGAGATCACAAGCCATGGTGTGAATGGGTGAGGGCAAATTTGGGGTGTTTACACTTGGTATTATTCCCTAATCCAGACCAGTTCATAGACGTACACGCCATCAACATATTTTTGACTCGCAATCCAATGCCTACATTACTTGCAGACATCTTACATTCTCTTCACACTCGTACTACGAAGGCGAGAGGAACTCTGATGTGTTGCATACCTTTATTGTCTAGGTGGTTTATTTATCACCTTCCTCGATCAGTGATGAAGAATGAACAAGGGTTAAGGTGGTCTAAAAGGATTATGTCACTTTCTCATTCAGATATTCATTGGTGCTCTCGATCAATAGAGAATGTTACTATCATTGACCGTTGTGGGGAGTTACCTAATGTACCACTTCTAGGCATAAGAGGGGGCATTACCTACAACCTTTCTTTAGCACTACGTCAGTTTGGTTATGCTCGGAGTAATGGTCCTCATGACATTCTTATTCAGGGTATTGTGTTCAGCTCGGAGTAAGTCTTTGTAGCCAAAGTATTCTATTCCTATGGAACCTTATCTTAGATGGGTGCGATATCGTGCTCAGACTCTCATGATGCCATATCCTATTGTTCTACCAGTCACTATGGAGCTTGTTGCTGAAGGAGATGTTCCTTATACCATCCTTCATCCAGACATGCCCACTTATTTGGAAGATTTGCAAAAGTCCTGGATTCAGTTGAAGGAGCAAAGGGATACTTTTGAGACTCATTTCAGAGCTGGTCAAGAAAGAATTCTGGAGCTAACAAGACAATTGCACGAGGAGAAGAACCTCAACAAATACCTCCACACAAAGAGGAAGCGTCCATGGGAGACTTAAAACCCCATATATTTATTTTTGTACTTTATTGTTATTTCTTTTCATTGTAAGCCCAAGGGTAAAATTTATATTAAACACTTACTAATAAAATTTTGTTTTTGTTTTCTTTAAACAAATTTAAATCCGGCGGTCCTTGAAAATATTGCATATGCATCTACATAATATCTCATTTCATAACAGGTTTCCATAACAGGTTTCTCAATCTTCTCGCTGTTTATTTCAGCAGAAATGGCTCTCGAACAAACTGTCAAGGATCTCCAGGCTCAGAATGCTCAGTTCCAAGAAGTGATCCTGAATTTGTCCAAGGGGCAAGAAGAATTGAAAGCACTCCTCTCTGAAAATCATTAAGATAACAAGAATGGCCGGTTAGAACAATTGCAAGCTGAGATGGCAGAAATGAGGATCCGGATGAATGGCCAAGTGGCTCTTATCCAAAGTTTAGCCAGGGACAAGAAGAGCTGAGAACCTTTGTCCACAAACTTCAAAGTAATGGAGTCAGGAATCTAATCGTCAATCAACCTCCGTTAAAACAAGCTGACTTGGTCGAAAAGAAGATAAGGATAAGAGAAGGAAAGAGATAGTTTATCAAATTCAGCACTCCAATGTCGCAAGTTTTTCAATGCTTGTCGGAGATGGAGCTAATTTCTTTGAGAAATCCTCCTCAAAATCCTTATACTTCCTCTCATCGCTATAATCCCAAGGCAAGGTGTGGGTATCACTCCAACTGTCCCGGACATGATACTAATAGTTGTTGGGCATTGAAGAAAAATATTCAAGACCTGATTGACGAAGGAATCCTCGAGGTTACGCCAGAAGGTCAAATTGAATTCTACTATCGTCCATCAAACATCGAAGCTGCAAGACAAATTAGCCAAAGTAGCAAGAAAGAAATCCTACCTGTTCCTGTTGAGATATGGGGCACCTTGGGACATACAAGTGGCAAATTTGATTTCATGGGGAAATATACTGCTCCTAAAAGTTCACAGATTGCAATTGAATTTTCATTTGTAATTTCTTTTTGTTTAAACACTTACTATTATGTTAAACTTTTGTTTTCATTAATGCATTGCATATGTTTGTCTTGAATTAATCCATCCGTTTCACCATATTTTGAACTATGCTTCATATTTCTATTTTGTGATATTTAACGCCTGATAAAGCTATAAGCCTGTAGAGGGAGGATGACAAAAACAATACCATAATCTTATGCAGTATGCTTTTTAACAGACTATGTTGATGATGTACAGGCATTGTTTCAATTCCTAAACAGTGAAGATATAAGGAAGTTAATCCCTAGTCAACCCTTTTGAGCCTATGAAGTAGGAGTTTTAATTCTCACGCAAATTAAAACCCTTGTTCATAACCTGGGGCAGGGTAGTTACTCGGTTAACTCAACTGTGCCAATTGTTTGTGTTGTACACAACTAATGATGGTTCCCTGTAATCACTAAAGTCTGTAAGTCAATATCTAGCAAAAGAAAAGCTCACTAAGTCAAAACCTATGAAGGAGACTTAGTAAAAAATTAAGACATCCCGCTGGCTGTAACCTTGAAATAAATAGTTCAGGAAAAAATAAGGGATAATAAAGTCAAAAGAGAAAAAAAAGAGGTAATTATAAATCCTCAACAAAGAAAGATGACTGAATGTTCAAATGAATTTTTGGTTTCTGAACCATCAAAAATATAAGTGTTACAATTCCAAACTCCTCTAGAGCTTCAATGCATAAGTTAACCGAACATAGGACTGAAGAACATCACAAAGAATGGGTTGGGTACAAATAAATTTGAGCCTTTTATCCTTTTTTTCTTAAAACCATGAACCAGGTCACGTTACAACCCTTAAAAGACCTAACTAAAGCATGGTTAGTCCAAAAAGCATACTGCTACAAAAAAAGTATCCTGACTCCTTTAGGGCTTATTATAAAAATTGAGTTAATATCACAGTTTTCATAAAAATTGTTACTAAAATAACTTTTTTTTCAAAACTTCAAGACACACATAAGCATTGCATTTTTGAATATAATTGTTTGAATATAACTGAGTGTTTGACAAATAGAGAAATTTAAAGGATGAATATTCAAAAAACCAAAGTCCTTCTGATAGACAAAGTTGCTTCCTGGATCAAAGCCCATGTATACAAAGGGGCATAGTCATTATCTCTCGATCAAGGGGCATGCCATGATACTCCCTAATTCATTTGGGGAAATCAAGTTAAGATTCAACTATACTTAAGTAGCCAGGGGAAGATCTTCTCATCTATCTGAATTACCAAAGGTAACATTACAGAGTTCACGATGCCAGGGGCATATTATTGTGGGGCATTATGCTTATTTCTCTTGAGGTAGCTCCATTAAGATACTTCCATTATGAGACAATTCATCCTCAACCAAGGGGAAACGCTCTCTTTCCAAATCTAATACCCGAAGCGTATATGTTCCATCACAATTTGAAGGCACGTTCCTCTCATTGTATTACCTTGATATTGGATTCTCAGCAGAAGCCATTGTGGAAATTAATTTTCTATGCTAGTAGTATCAGATGGTTTCAGTATCATGTCTTCGGATCCAGCAATGAGAATTTCTGGGAAATTATACAGTAAAATTAAGAACCTTAGAAGATCTAAATCCAATAGGTTATACATTCTCAAAGTTGAAACGATTCTGTTCTTGGGTTTAGGCTTACTTTTCCCTCTTTATTCAAGGAAGAAATGTTTTTCGAATTCAGGTTTACTTTTCTCCTTTTACTAAAGCGAGAAATGTTTGTTGGTTATGTTTGAATGTATATATGTATTTGAATATGATTGATGTTTACCAGAAATGCATAAAATACAATAGCAATATTTATCAAGGACGGTCGGAGATAGGAATTCAACGAATCTTCGCCGGTTCATCCCTACAGAGTAATCTTTACGGATACCCTTACGGAGTACTTCAAGTAATATCTTAGACTTCCAACTCTACGAAATCTCCAAGCAGTTTCATATCCTTCGAATAATTGATACTTAACTACATAGGTCTCTTGGATCTATGTCCATCTCTTTTATCCTCAATCGGGATATTCAGGAACTTAATACTTCAATAAGAAGTACGAATAACGGAAAACGGGAATTCTAAGTACGATGTTCTCAACAAGACGGGAATAAAGTCTTCATACTCCTCAGCAACTGTAAACTCCCCAAATTTGCCCTCACCCATTCACACCATGGCTTGTGATCTTTTCATATGCATAAGTTCAATCATGGCATCTCACATTGCATTTGTGATTCATTGCATTGGCTCAAAGTCATCTGCATCTAGGGTTTGTGATCTGAGCAATCCAAGAGCCATTTGGGCCACTCCAAAGGTCATCAATCACTTAAAAGGGGTCCATGTATGTTCAATCATCATATTATATCCCCACAAAGTCAAGAAAGTCAAAGAATCACAAGAACTGAGAAAGGCATGGAGGCAGAGCCAGGTTTAACTGCACAAATGACCTAAAATTAGGGTTTTGGTTTCAGAGGCCATAACTCCAATTTTTTTGTTCATTCTTGTTTCTATTGGTCTCTATATGGTATAGGGATCATGCATATCAATTTTCATGAAGAAATTCAATGGGGAAGGCATCTAATCAAGAGTTGACTTCTTGAGCAAGTTAGTGCAAAATCAGGGCATCTGAGGCCTCCAATGACCCAACCAAAGGGTGTTCTTTATCATTTTGAATGTGTATGATCTTTATTTGATCATAGAAGATGTTAGAAGTTCACAAAATTGAAGAATTTCAAGCCATTTGCAAAGTTGACTTTTTGGGAAATGACTTGTAATGGAAACTTGCCATTTTGGGAAACTTTTTCAACCCTTTCTTTTTGATTCAAAAATGCTTCAAATGGGAAAACTTTGGTCATGAAAGTTGTAGAATGGATCATCCCCTTTTCAAAAAGTACAAGAACTCATTCTAATTCATTTTGGATCAAAAGTTATGGCTTGTCAAAGTTGGGAAAAATCACATAATTTCAAGTTTTTGTACCAAAGAGGCATTTTGCAAAATGGTGTGATCAAGCATTCTAAAGACTTCAAATGTGCACAAACTCATTACAACATACTCACATGACCTTTAAAGATCAGAATTGGCCCAAGAATATTGCATTTTGGTGCCTTGAACTTCATGAATTTCCAAAAGGGCCAAAGATGTACCAACTTGCAAAAACTCATGAAGCCATGCCTCTACTTGTTACAGCTCATAGAATCTGATCCACATGAACTCCATGATCTCTGCTGAGCCCAACCTTGCCCCTATCACAACCTCACACTTGCCCATACCTCAAGTACAAGTCAAGTTGACATTTTGGCAACTTGCCCATACCAATCCCACAGTGCCACACCAACTATTCTGCCCAATCCAGACTTTACAAACACACTTCAAGCAAGCCATTTCATCACACAACTCAGCCTAAAACTCTCTCCAAGCCAGCATACACAAAAATCCTCCCCTTTGCATTTTCTATCGAATCTCTCAACTCAGCCACAAAAACTTAAAATTTCTTTCACTAATCAACTCACCATGATCCACTGATCATTTCCCACCCCTCACTTGTCCCTGAAACCACCACAATCAAAAACAAGATTTCAACACTCCCTTGACCTGAGCTTCTGCCAACTTTCTTTGGAGGCCATATAAACTCTAGCTAAGTGTCAAAAGCTTCTAAGGAGGATCATTGGAACTTGTTTGAGCCAAAGAAGCAGCCAGAAAGCTCCTGGATTGAAAGCTCAACCTCAGGTAACATGATGAACAAACTTTCCAGACCTTTGATTTCTTGTTAGAATGTTGTTCTATATGTTGCCCTGATCATGAGGATCTATTTATTTTTGAAAATGAGCCAGAAACAAGCATGTTATGATGTTTTGAAAGTTTGCCCGTAAAAATGTTTTTGCTTGTTTCCTTTGATTCAGTGAAAATAAATGTTGTTTGATTTAGGGTTTATGCTTAGTGATGTTCATAGGTTGATTCTGGAGATTTTTGTGAGGTTTTGATGCGTATTGAGAGAGATTGAGATTTTGGCTTGCCGGAGAAGATGACCGGAACACTGTTCCGGTCATCTGAAAGTGATTAGGGCACATGATTAGGGTTTAATCATAATTAGTGAAATTTGAATTCTGGCCGTCCATTCGCGCGCGTAGTCAATTCCCGCCCCCCTGACTTTGAATCTGGACCCTTGGATTGGCTGACTTTCTCATTTTTCATTTAAAATTCATTTTATTTTCATTTGTTTTGATTTATTTTGCACGAATTAATTAAAATAGCAAAAAATGTTTAAAAATTATGAAAATTTTTGTCAAGGTTTTCATTATTTTTCAGAACACAAAAATATTTTTATTTTTATTTTTTGCATTAAAAAATATTTTAAAATCATTTAAATGATTATTTTTAATTAGTTAATGAAAATTAATTAATTAAAAATACATTTAGGTATTTAAAAATCACAAAAAAATCCACATAGTATTTAGGAACATTTAAAAACATTGTCCAACTCTCAAACCAAATTTCTTTTTTGATCTTGATGCCTTTTGATAATTTTCTTTGGATTTAATTTCATTTCAAGGCAATATTTTGTGTCAAACTTCAAAAATACATTTCTGTATAACCTTTGAGAGTTGGATCATGATTCTTTTTGCATTGCATCTTGTATGGCATGTAGTTTATAGGATAAAATTGGCTTAAATTGATCTTGCATTTTCAATTTGTTTTGCATTTTTCTTGACAAGGTACCTTAAAACCCTAGCAATCTTAGGAAATTCATAACTTTCACTAGGTTAAGAGTTAGATCCCCTCCTTTGGGAAGTGAATTTGTATAGGTTTGGGGAATCTTTGATTGCATTTTCAATTTTTTATCATGTCATATGCTTCTGATTTTGAATTTTGCTTTGACTTTTGATCATAAACCCTAATTTATGCCTTCCTTTGCATCCATCTTCCATTTACTTGCATACCATGACTTGCCATGACATTTTGTGTATTCATTTGATTCATAATGCATCTTAGGACATATTAGAATCATGTTTGATCATTGCATCTTTCATTTGCCATGTTACATGTCCATTACATTTCATAACTTTTCATGAACATTCATGGTTCAAAGCATGCTTCTCTTGCATCCATATGTTTGTATGATCATTCTCATGCCTTGCCTCATGTTTGCATCATCTCTTAGCATCATTAACATCATACTCATGCTTCTGGTTTTGGTTTGCATCATCACATTTCATCTCATTTGCATTGCATTTCATTTCTTATGCTAACATTTCAGGTGGTAAGTTGTTTGAGAAGTGAATTTGCCTTCACTTCTCATAATCTCTTTTCATCTCTTTCATATTTCCCTTGCTGCATTTTGTATGTGTATTGGATTGAGCTTGCTCATTCTTGTTCTTCTCTTACTTTATTTCTTCAAGCAACTTGTCTTCTTAAGTGAAGCAAGTTGTTTTGCTTCTATTTGCTTCTTTCTCCTTTCATATGCTTCTCTCCTTGATGGCTCTTTGAAGATTCTTTCTCTCTTAAGCCTCACAAACCCTAGGACTTCCAAGCATGATAATAATTAGGGTTTGATTAGTCCCTCATTTAGTTTTACCTTTGTGTCATCTTTGAGTCTTCTCTTCTCACCTCATAATCAGGAGCTAAACCCTAAAGGCTTTAAGGCTTTGTGATTAAGCTTATGCCTGCACCCTTCTATTAGGATGGAGTGTATAACTTCAATCCTAAGTGTTAAACCCTTAATGTGTTTAAATCCTTTAATTAATCCACTTAATAATCATCAAGACATCAAGCTTGTAACTTGGGCCTTGCATTAGGGTTCTATTTCTTCCTTAATTGGTTAAGAAGGACTAACCCTAGTGTTAATGGACAAGTCCCCCTCAAGTTGTTTTACAAACCATAAAAATCATTTCTTAATCTTATTTTTAACTAAAATCCACTTTAATAAAGGTTTTGTTTTGTCATGAGGTTAATCCCTAATCATGGATTAAGTTGAGGAGTCTTCCTCAGCTTAAATATTCTCATCTATTATCCTTCTATTAGGATGGTGTAATGAGTCTATTTAATCCTTGATTATGGCTTAAACTCATTACTTAACACTAAACAAAAACTCCAAAAACATCTAAATAATTACAAGTAGGTTAATGATCTTAGTCCTACATCATGGTGATTAAGTGTGAGATGCCGACTTCACACTTAAGGTATTCTCATTACCCCTAATCAGAGGGAGGATGTGATGAGTTTACTAACCCATTGGTTTAGGCTTAAGCTCATTAACTTATGACAAACATCCAAAAGTAATAAAAGACTGAAAACACAAAAACAAACTATAATCGTCTCCTCCGGGATTCTTTTCTCACCTCATTCACTCACAAACGAGAACTTGCTTCCTCCGTCTAATGCAAGAAAGTTTGCACCTGAGCCAGACAGGTCATACACTTGAGCATTGACAAGCAAGCAGTTCACAAGTCAATTTATCTTTCAGTCTTTTTGGGTCGAACTACGGTGTTCTGACTTCCTCATTGCACGAGAGGATACATAGGCATAACTTAACAGTTATCGAACAAAATTCTCTGTATATTTCCCCTCTTTCCAGCATCATTCTTTAGCCTCATAGTCTTGAGTGTTTCACTCTTGTCCTTTGCACTGACACTTCTTTTATACACTTCACATTTATTTTACACTGACACTTGCATTCTTTCCAGCTTTGATACACAGATTGCACTGGCACTACCCCTTTTAAACACAAATCTTTTAAGCGTGGATCCCGTCGAGTACGACGGATAATCTGGGTGCTAATACCTTCCCAGGTTGTAACCAACCCCCTTTCTCAGTCTCTCTGGTTCGCAACCGTCTTATCCATATCTTTCTAGGTTTATGCAGCATTACCTTTCCTTCGGGATAAAAATGCCTAGCTGGCGACTCTATTCATTCCTTCTCTTTCGCCGACCGTTCGCGTCTGTACCCCTTCTCACCAGGTGTTATTTGGTGGGAGCGACAGTAACGAATCGGGATTTATTTTCTCCAATCAGCAATGGTTCTACGAAGCTACTTATACGCTTCAACTACATAATTCATATATCATATCATATCATATCATTTCATATCATATCATATCATATCATATCATATCATATCATATCATATCATATCATATCATATCATATCATATCATATCATATCATATCATATCATATCATATCATATCATATCATATCATATCATATCATATCATATCATATCATATCATATCATTCTCATAAAATATTATCTTGCAGAATGTTATATATATCATGCTATTTGCACTGAACTAACCTTGTTTTTCAGGTTAATTCTCCAGCAGACAAACTTCATTAACAACTTATTTTGGGCCGTCGTTTATTCCTTCCAAAAGCTATTTTGAGATGTCGATTATCTTCTCAAAAGTCATTTTGTTACCTCGGTCCGTCGTTTATTCTTCCCGAAGGTTATCTCATTTTGGGCAGTCGTTTATTCTTCCCAAAATCTATTTTGAGACGTCGATTATTCTTCTCAAAAGACATTTTGTTACCTCCGGCCGTCGTTTATTCTTCCCGAAGGTTATCTCATTTTGGGTCGTCGTTTATTCTTCCCAAAAGCTATTTTGTGACGTCGATTATCTTCTCAAAAGTCATTTTGTTACATCGGGCCGTCATTTATTCCTCCCGAAGGTTATCTCATTTTGGGTCGTCGTTTATTCTTACCAAAAGCTATTTTGAGACATCAATTATTCTTCTCAAAAGTCATTTTGTTACCTCGGGTCGTCGTTTATTCTTCCCGAAGGTTATCTCATTTTGGGTCGTCGTTTTTTCTTCCAAAAAGCTATTTTGAGACGTCAATTATTCTTCTCAAAAGGCATTTTGTTACCTCGGGCAATCGTTTATTCTTCCCGAAGGTTATCTCATTTTGGGTCGTCGTTTATTCCTCCCAAAAGCTATTTTGAGACATCGATTATTCTTCTCAAAAGACATTTTGTTACCTCGGGCCGTCGTTTATTCTTCCCGAAGGTTATCTCATTTTGGGCCGTCGGTTATTCTTCCCAAAAGCTATTTTGAGACGCCGATTATCTTCTCAAAAGTCATTTTGTTACCTCGGGCCGTCGTTTATTCTTCCCGAAGGTTATCTCATTTTGGGTCGTCGTTTATTCTTCCCAAAAGCTATTTTGATACGTCGATTATTCTTGTCAAAAGTCATTTTGTTACCTCGGGCCGTCGTTTATTCTTCCCAAAAGCTATTTTGAGACGTCGATTATCTTCTCAAAAGCCACTTTGTTACCTAGGGCCGTCTTTTATTCTTCTCGAAGGTTAACTCATTTTGGGCCGTCGTTTTTTCTTCCAAAAAGCTATTTTGAGACGTCAATTATTCTTCTCAAAAGGCATTTTGTTACCTCGGGCAATCGTTTATTCTTCCCGAAGGTTATCTCATTTTGGGTCGTCGTTTATTCCTCCCAAAAGCTATTTTGAGACATCGATTATTCTTCTCAAAAGACATTTTGTTACCTCGGGCCGTCGTTTATTCTTCCCGAAGGTTATCTCATTTTGGGCCGTCGGTTATTCTTCCCAAAAGCTATTTTGAGACGCCGATTATCTTCTCAAAAGTCATTTTGTTACCTCGGGCCGTCGTTTATTCTTCCCGAAGGTTATCTCATTTTGGGTCGTCGTTTATTCTTCCCAAAAGCTATTTTGATACGTCGATTATTCTTGTCAAAAGTCATTTTGTTACCTCGGGCCGTCGTTTATTCTTCCCAAAAGCTATTTTGAGACGTCGATTATCTTCTCAAAAGCCATTTTGTTACCTAGGGCCGTCTTTTATTCTTCTCGAAGGTTAACTCATTTTGGGCCGTCGTTTATTCTTCCCAAAAGCTATTTTGAGACGTCGATTATCTTCTCAAAAGTCATTTTGTTACCTCGGGCCGTCGTTTATTCTTCCCGAAGGTTATCTCATTTTGGACCGTCGTTTATTCCTCCCAAAAGCTATTTTGAGACGTCGATTATCTTCTCAAAAGCCATTTTGTTACCTCGGGCTGTCGTTTATTCTTCCCGAAGGTTATCTCATTTTGGGCCATCGTTTATTCTTCCCAAAAGCTATTTTGAGATTGTAAACACCCCAAATTTTCCCTCTCTCTTTCTCACACATTGGCTTATGATCTTTCATATTGCATTGTGTAACACGGTGGGAGAACTGACTTTCTATAAATGTTGCGGATAGCAAGAGTCGCCACCGACTTTTATTTTATCCATAAGGAAGGGACATAAAAGAACAGGAAAAACCGTTTTGAAAAGACTTGAGTTCTGGGGGTAGGTTATATAAAGGGAAGGTGTTAGCACCCTTTATATCCATGGTTATCCATGGGCTCTTAG
The DNA here is from genome assembly GCA_963966055.1 of Lathyrus aphaca. NCBI lineage: Eukaryota > Viridiplantae > Streptophyta > Magnoliopsida > Fabales > Fabaceae > Lathyrus > Lathyrus aphaca. The sequence continues at coordinate 174,393,996 of OZ014523.1, forward strand.
TTACTTACTCACTTTAATTGTTTTTTTGAAAAAGTGTAGTGTGTGATTAGAAATTTTCTAAGTACTTTGTAATGATCCTCGTATGGATGTATACAAAGCCTTGTTTGAAAATGTTTGAAACTATTACAAGGTGTGAAAAGTATTTTTTAAAGGTGTGAGCAAGTAACTATGAGGTACCTACCCTAGACTAAGTCATTCATGTTCTTATATGTCCTTTAGAGGGTAAGACTATCCCTATTATTAAGGAATAGGTAGTCATTACCTTGGATTTGTTTAAGGGACAAGCATAAGGTCATCGTATGGTCAATGAAGGCAACTTAAGGGGTGTCTTTAGCAATTCGTAGGGATTATCATCATTTATTCGAAAGAACAAGATCATTATTTCGTAGGCAATCTCGAAGGGACTTGATCTTTTAAATCTGTAGGGACTTGATGATTTATTCGTGAATGGACTTTACTTAAGACACCCCTATATTTGAGGGACTTGACCATTTTAAATAAGGCAACCAAGAGGAATACCCTAGGAAGTACAGATGACGATCAAAGATCGACTTACGTGTGTGAGTGTTATTTTTCAGATACTTGTCTTGTATTTAATTTTCTATGTTCAATTATTTACAATTAGTTTTGCACTCCCTAAATTACTAACCACGTAGTTAAATATTTACAAAGAAACTAAAGACGGAAAACTAAATCTATAAGCTATTACAAGGCTTTGGTAGATACATAATAGTAGGATAAAAATAAATTATAAAGCAAGAATAATAGATATAATAAAATAGTAAATAAGCAATAATAATAAAGCAATAATAATAATACTAATAAATCAAAAATAATAAAGTTAAAACATTTAGTTAAAAAAGAAAAAGTTTAGGTTACACAAGTTAGATTTCTTAGAAGTTATTAGAATTAGTAAAAAAAAAGGAATTAAGTTTAGAGAAAAACAATTAAAGATTATTGAGAAAACTTTTAATTATTTACACTATATGATTATTACTATTATAATAAAATACTATTAATATATAAAATATTATTGACAAAATGTTATTGAGAATAAAGATTATAGAAAAATAAGTAATAAAATAAGTTTATAAAAATAATTAGCATTTATTTACAAAAATATAAAGATTATAGAAAAATATTAAATAAGTAATTTAGTAGGTTTTCACGCCCTACATTATTAAACCACACAGTTAATATAGGATCAATGGCATGAATTTAAATGGTAGAAAAATAAATGGCAGAAAATAAATGGCAGAAAAATAAATGGCAAAAAAATAAAATGGCAGAAAATAAATGGCAGAAAAATAAAATGGCAGAAAACAAATGGCTAACTATTACAACGATTTGGGGCAGTTACATCATTATAAGGCAAAAAATAAAAGTAAACCCAAAAATATTACAGATGAGAAATAATCACATAAAACTAAATGGCAGATGAATAACATAAAAAATTATTGAAAATAAGAAATAATAATAAGTTTCTTAAGGTTTGAGAAAAGGTTTATGGTTTAGAGGAAATAACACGGTTAAAGTTTTAGGTTTGAAATTTAGAGTTTGTGGCGAAATTGTCAAGGTTTATGAAAAAAATCAGGGTAGTTAGTTATTTGTGCAAATCTAAATATATGTATATGAATAACATAAAAATGATATGAATTAAAAAAGGAACAACGACGTCGCTAACGCAAAATTGCGATCATCGCAACTGGATCGGATCAACAAAAGTGTCATGCCTCATACACACAAATATGAAAATGGCGTATCGACACGATCTGATCCGAAAAACATAATCAAATTACAAAATAAAATTAAAAAAAACTTATTTTACAAAATAATAATTTTATATTAGCACTATATTATATATTATACATATACTATTATATATATAAACTAAATAAAATAAACAATAGAACATTATACTTGTATGAACCTGAATAATATGTAAACTAGTACAACATTTTATGCATGCTATATAGTCACCGTAAATCAAAAATATATAGGAATAGTGAATATGTATATATCAACAAAATAATGCACACATAGGATCTTAGAACAAATGTGAATAATAGGAGTATACGAACAAGGCCGCACATGAATAATGAAAAATAAGTAGCTCTGTGACACCGTTTATTCGTCTTTTTTTTCCCGATCTTTTTCTCTCCTTTTACTAGCAGCCACATAAGTTATATATAGGGACCAATTATGGTTAATGATAATGGGCCAAAGTGCTTATTTTAAAACCCAATAAAATATTAATTTAAACTGAATAAAGTTAAATAATTAAAATAATTAAAATTAAAATTAAAACTAATACTCCTATTTATTTATTCTAGACCCAATAAAATATTAATTTAAAACTAAATAAAGTTTAATAATTAAAATAATTAAAATTAAAATAAAATTTCATTTTTGTAAACGTCGCATATTAATGTTACCGACGTTTGTAAACTTAAACTTGACATTTTTCATTTTTATGATTTTAGGCACAGTTAAAAAATTAATTTGACTAGTCTGTCTGCAAATTTCGAGAAATTATTTCGGCTAATATTAAGACGAAATACATGTTATGCTATGAAGATGATGCAAATGAATGCGAAACAAAAAGTCAGTTAGAGTTAAAATAGAGGGCAAATTTTGGGGTACAACAGTTGCCCAAGTTCAATTTTCTGAAACCTGAGGAGTTAAATTGGCATGCACGTCATTCGTGACTTGAAGGTTGAAGAGGATTGAACACAAAAGCCCAAAAATTTGCACTCGTCGGAGCGTAGAATGATACTGTTAGTTGGTTGTGATGCTTGAATGGGCTTAAAGATGACATTCGTAGAAAAAGTCTTCAGATATATTTCTTTGAGAGGGAAGCAATCCCAAATATGAAGATCTAGCCTTTGGGTGGATAAACAACGGCCCAAGGTGATGATATGTCTTTTGAGAAGAATAAACGACGTCTCAAAATAACCTTTGGGAAGAATAAACGACATCCCAAAATAATGAGATAACCTTAGGGAAGAATAAACGACGGCCCAAGGTAATGATATGGCTTTTGAGAAGAATAATCGAAGTCTCAAAATAGCTTTTGGGAAGAATAAACGACGGCCCAAAATGAGATAACCTTCGGGAAGAATAAACGACGACCCGAGGTAACAAGATAACCTTTGGGATGAATAAACGAAGGCCCAAGGTATCAATATGGCTTTTGAGAAGAATAATTGACGTCTCAAAATAACTTTTGGGAAGAATAAACGACGGCCCAAAATGAGATAACCTTCGGGAAGAATAAACGACGGCCCGAGGTAACAAGATAACCTTTGGGAAGAATAAAGGACGGCCCAAGGTATCAATATGCCTTTTAAGAAGAATAATCGACGTCTCAAAATAACTTTTGGGAAGAATAAACGATGGCCCAAAATGAGATAACCTTCGGGAAGAATAAACAACGGCCCGAGGTAACAAGATAACCTTTGGGAAGAATAAATGACGGCCCAAGGTATCAAAATGGCTTTTGAGAAGAATAATCGAAGTCTCAAAATAAATTTTGGGAAGAATAAACGACGACCCAAAATGAGATAACCTTCGGGAAGAATAAACGACGGCCCAAGGTAACAAGATAACCTTTGGGAAGAATAAACGACAACCCAAGGTATCAATATGGCTTTTGAGAAGAATAATCGACGTCTCAAAATAACTTTTGGGAAGAATAAATGACGGCCCAAAATGAGATAACCTTCGGGAAGAATAAACGACGGCCCGAGGTAACATGATAACCTTTGGGAAGAATAAACGACGGCCCAAGGTATCAATATGGCTTTTAAGAAGAATAATCGATGTCTCAAAATAACTTTTGGGAAGAATAAACGATGGCCCAAAATGAGATAACCTTCAGGAAGAATAAACGACGGCCCGAGGTAACAAGATAACCTTTGGGAAGAATAAACGACGACCCAAGGTATCAATATGGCTTTTGAGAAGAATAATCGACGTCTCAAAATAATGTTTGGGAAGAATAAACGACGACCCAAAATGAGATAACCTTCGGGAAGAATAAACGACGGCCCGAGGTAACAAGATAACCTTTGGGAAGAATAAACGACGACCCAAGGCAAGTTGTTGATGAAGTTTTCCTGCTGTAGAACTAACCTGGAAAACAAGGTTAGTTCGGTGCAAATATAATTATATATGGAACATTCTGCAAGATAATATTTTATGATAATGTGTATGATATGATATCATATGATGTGGTGCGATGTACGGATGAAGTATGTAGTGGAAGCGTATAAGTAGCTTCATAGAAAAACTGCTGGCTGGGGAAGATAAATCCCGATTCGTTGTTGAAGAGTATGAAGACTTTGTTCTCGTCTTATTTAAGAACATCGTACTTAGAACCTTCTCATTTTCGTTCGCCGTACTTTTTATTGAAGGAATAAGTTCCTAAATATCCTGACTGAGGATAAAAGAGATGGACATAGATCCGAGAGACTTATTCGGTTAAGTATCAATTCCTCGGAGGATATGATATTGTTTGGAGACTTCGTAGAATTGGAAGTACAAGATATTACTTGAAGTATTCCGTAAGAATATCCGGAAAGATTACTCTGTGGGGACGAACTGGCGAAGATTCGTTAAATTCCTACCTCCGTTTGTTCTTAATAAATGCTATTATTGTATTTTATGCATTTCTAGTAAAACATCAATCATATTAAAAGGCATATATACGTTCCAACATAACCAACAGACGTTTCTCGCTTTAGTAAAAGGGGAAAACTAAACCTGAATAAAGAGGGAAAAGTAAAGCTGAACTCGAAGCAGGGTCATTTCAACTTTGAAAATGTATAACCAATTGTGTTTAAAGCTTTTAAGGTTCTTAACTTTCCTGAATAATTTCCCAGAAATTCTCATGGCTGGATCTGAAGACATGATACTGTCACCATCTGATACTACTGGCGTAGACAGTTAATTTCCACAATGGCTTCTGCTGAGAATCCCATATCAAGGTAATACAATGAGAGGAATGTGCTTTCAAATTGTGATGGACCACATACGCTCCGGGTATTAGATTTGGAAAGAGAGAGTTTCCCCTTGGTTAAGGATAAATTGTCCTAAAATAGAAGTATCTGAAAGGTGCTACCTCAAGAGAAATAAACAAAATGCCCCACAATAATATACCCCTGACATCATGAACTCAGTAATGTTACTTTTGGTACTTCAGATGAATGAGGAGATCTGCCTCTGGCTACTTAAGCATAGTTGAATCTTGATCTGATTTCCCTAAATGAATGGGATAAAAACATGGCATGCCCCCTTGATTAGGAGATAGTGACTATGCCCATTTGTATGCATTAACTTTGATCCAGGAAGCAACTTTGTTTATCGGAAGGACTTTGGTTTATTGAACATTCATCCTGTAAGTTTCTCTGTTTGTCAAACACTCAGTTATATGCAAACAATGATATAAAATGCAATGCTTATGTCTGTGTTGAAATTTTGAAAAAGAGTTATTTTAGTAAAACAAGGTTTATGAAAACTGTGATATTATCCCAAGATTTATAATAAGCCCTAAAGGAGTCAGGATACCTTTTTGTAGCAGTATGCTTTTTGAACTAACCATGCTTCAGTTAGGACTTTTAAAGGGTTATAACGTGGCCTGGTTCACGGTTTAAGAAACAAAGTATAAAGGCTCAAATTTTCTTTGTACCCAACCCATTCTTCATGACATTCTTCAGTCTTATGTTTGGTTAACTTATACATTGAGGCTCCGAAGGTGTACTGACATTTGCTATGATTCAAAAAACCAAAAATTTATTTGAAAATTCAGTCATCTTTGTTGAGGATTTATAATGACCTCTTTTTTTTACTTTATTATCCCTTCCTTTTGCCTGAACTGTTTGTTTCAAGGTTACAGTCAGCGGGATTTCTCAATTTTTTTACTAAGTTTCCTTCATAGGTTTTGACTTAGTGAGTTTTTCTTTTGCTAGATATTGACTTGCAGACTTTAGTGATTACAGGGAACAATCATTAGTTGTGTACAACACAGAAAATTGAGTTAACCGAATAACTACCCTACCCTAGGTTATGAATAAGGGTTTAAATTTGCGTGAGAATGAAAACTCCTACTTCATAGGCTTAAAAGGGTTGACTAGGGATTAACTTCCTTATATCTCCACTGTTTAGGAATTTAAACAATGCATGTACATCGTCAACATAGTTTATTCAAAAGCATACTGCATAAGATTATGGTATTGTTTTCGTCATCCTCCCTCTACAGGCTTATAGCTTTATCGGGAGTTAAATATCACAAAATAGAAATATGAAGCATAGTTCAAAATATAGTGAAACGAATGGATTAATTCAAGACAAAAATATGCAATGCATTAATGAAAACAAAAGTTTAACATAATAGTAAGTGTTTAAACAAAATAAAGGAAATTACAAATGAAAATTCAAATGTTATCCCATCCAGTTGGCTGAATGTCTTCAATTGCAATCTGTGAACTTTCAGGAGCAGAATATTTCACCATGAAATCAAATTTGCCACTTGGATATCCCAAGGTGCCCCATATCTCAACAGGAATAGGTAGGCTTTCTTTCTTGCTACTTTGGCCAATTTGTCTTGCAGCTTCGATGTTTGATGGACGATAGTAGAATTCAATTTGACCTTCTGGTGTAACCTCGAGGATTCCTTTGTCAATTAGGTCATGAATCTTTTTTTTCAATTCCCAACAACTATTAGTATTATGTCCGGGACAGTTGGAGTGATACCCATACCTTGCATTGGGATTATAGCGAGAAGAGGAAGTATTAGGATTTTGAGGAGGATTTTCCAAGGAAATTAGCTTCATCTCCAACAAGCATTGCAAAACATGCGACATTGGAGTGTTGAATTTGATAAACTGTTTTCTACCATCCTTGTGTTGAGGTGGATTAACCTTACAAGGTCTTTTTTCTTCAACTGAAGAAAAATCAGTGGTAGCCTGTCTCTTACCTTCTCTTATCCTCATTTTCCTTTCAACCAAATCAGCTTTTTTTATCGGAGGTTGATTGATTATTAGATTCCTGACTCCATTACTTTGAAGTTTTTGGACAAAGGTTCTCAGCTCTTCTTGCCCCTGAGCTAAAATTTGGATAAGAGTTACCTGGACATTCATCTGGATCCTCATTTCTTCCATCTCAGCTTGCAATTGTTCCAACTAAACATTCTTATTATCTTCAGGATTTTCAGAGAGGGATGCTTTCAACTCTTCTTGCCCCTTGGAAAAATTCAGGATCACTTCTTGAAACTGAGCATTCTGAGCTTGGAGCTCCTTAACAGTTTGTTCGTGAGCCATTTCTGCTGAAATGAACAGCGAGAAGATTAAGAAACCTGTTTATAGGAAACCTGTGATGTAATGACATGGTATGTATATGTTTATGCAATGTTTTCAAGGACCGCAGGATTTAAACTTGTTTTAAAGAAAACAAAAACAAAATTTTATTAGTAAATGTTTAATATAATTTTTCCCCTTGAGCTTACAATGAAAGGAAATGACAATAAAATACAAAAATAAATATATGGGGTTTTAAGTCTCCCATGGACGCTTCCTCTTTGTGTGGAGGTACTTGTTGAGGTTTCTCTCCTTGTGAAGTTGCCTTGTCAGCTCCATAATTCTTTCTTGACTAGCTCTGAAATGAGTCTCAAAAGTAACCCTTTGCTCCCGCAACTGGATCCAGGACTTCTGCAACTCTTCCAAATCAGTGGGCATGTCTGGATGAAGGATGGTATAATTAAAATCTCCCTAAACAATAGGCTCCATAGTGATTGGTAGAACAACAGGATATGGCATCATAAGAGTCTGAGCACGAGATCACACCCATCTGAGATAAGGTTCCATAGAAATGGAGTACTTTGATTCCAAAGTCTTGCTCTCAACTCTGTTCACCTTGTTCCAAGCTCGTATAAACCTTTGACGGTAACCCTGAAGATCGTTGTCATGGTCGAACACAATACCCTGAATAAGCATGTCACGAGGACCATTACTCCGAGCATAACCAAACTGACGTAGTGCTAAATAAGGGTTGTAGGTAATTCCCCCCTCTTATGCCAAGGAGTGGCACATTAGGGAACTCCCCACAACGATCAATGATAGTAACATTCTCCATAGATCGAGAGCACCAATTGTCGCTCCCGATAAAATGGGACTGGCCCAAATAAAGGTACAGACGCGAACGATCGGCGAGAGGGACAATGAGAACACACAGCAGTGAACTCACTGGAGATGAATAGAGTCGCCAGCTAGGCATTTTTATCCTGGAGGAAAGGCAATGCTGCATAGACCTAGAAAAAAGATGGATAAGACGGTTGCGAACCAGAGAGACTGAGAAAGGGGGTTGGTTACAACCTGGGAAGGTATTAGCACCCAGATTGTCCGTCGTACTCGACGGGATCCACGCTTAAAAGATTTGTGTTTTAAAGGGGTAGTGTCAGTGCAATCTGTGTATAAAAGAGCTGGAAAAGATGTACAGGTGTCAGTGTAAAGTGTATAAGTGATATGAAGTATGGAAGTGTCAGTGTGAGAATAAGAGTGAAATGCTCATGATAATGAGGCTTAAAGAATAATGCTGAAGGAGGGGGAATATACAGAGACTTTTGTTCGATAACTGTTAAGTTATGCCTACGTATCCTCTCGTGCAATGAGGAAGTCAGAACGCCGTAGTTCGACCCAAAGAGACTGAAAGATGAATTGACTTGTGAACTGCTTACTTGCCTATGCTCAAGTGTATGATCTGTCTGGCACAGATGCAAACTGTCTTGCATTAGACGGAAGAAGCAAGTTCTCGTTTATGAGTGAAGGTGATGAGAAAAGAATCCCGGAGGAGACGATTATTGTTTGTTTTTGTGTTTTCAGTCTTTTATTGTTTTTGAGAGTTTGTCATAAGTTAATGAGCTTAAGCCTAAACCAATGGGTTAGTAAACTCATCACATCTTCCCTCTGATTAGGGGTAGTGAGAATACCTTAAGTGTGAAGTCAGATTCTCACACTTAATCACCTTTGGTGTAGGATTAAGATCATTAACCTACTTGTGATTATTTAGGTGTTTTTGTTGTTTTTGTTTAGTGTTGAGTAATGAGATTAAGCCATAATCAAGGATTAAACAGACTCATTACACCATCCTAATAGAAGGATAATAGATGAGAATGTTTAAGCTGAGGAAAGCTCCTCAACTTAATCCATGATTAGGGATTAAACTCATGACAAAACAAAGCCTTTATTAAGTGGATTTTATTTAATGATATGATGATGAAGTGATTTTTAGGGTTTGTAAGACAACTTGAGGGGGACTTGTCCATTAACACTAGGGTTAGTCCTTCTCAACCAATTAAGGAAGAATTAGAACCCTAATGTAAGGCCCAAGTTACAAGTTTGATGTCTTGATGATTATTAAGTGGATTGATTAAAGGAGTTAAACACATTAAGGGTTTAACACTTAGGATTAAAGTTATACACTCCATCCTAATAGAAGGATGCAGGCATAAGCTTAATCACAAAGCCTTAAAGCCTTTAGGGTTTAGTCCTTGATTATGAGATGAGAAGAGAAGACTCAAAAGAGACACAAAGGTAAAAATAAAAGGGGAGACTAATCAAAACCCTAATCATTGTCATGCTTGGTTGTTCCTAAGGTTTGTGAGGTTAACAAGAGAAATCTTCATAGGAACCACCAGGAAGCAGATGAAAGGATCAAGAGAAGCAAAGTGACTTGCTTCATTCAAGAAGTCAAGTCACTTGAAGAAAGAAAGTGGGAAGAAGAAGAATGAGCAAGCTCAAACTCAAACACAAACAAAAATGCAGCAATGGATGCAAGAGAGATGAAAAGAAAAGTTATGAGAAGTGAAGGCAAATTCACTTCTCAACATCACTTACCACCTGTAAGGTTAGAAAGGAAATGCAATGCAATGCAAAATGGGATGAGATGACATGATGAGAAACAAAACCAGAAGCATTTACATGATGCTAATGATGCTATGAGATGCTATAAACATGAGGCAGCACATGGAAATGACCATACAAGTTCATGAATGCAAAAGAAACAAGTTGAGAACCAAGAACATACATGAAAAGTTATGAAGTGCACATGGCATACAACATGGCAAATATGTGATGCAATGATCAAACATGCTTTCTATATGTCTTATGATGTCAAATGAATCAAATGGATGCTTGAAATGTCATGGCAAGTCATGTTATGCAAGAGAATGCAAGAGGTATGCAAATGGAAGCCCAAATTAGGGTTTATGAACCATACACCAAACAAAGATCAAAATCAGAAGCAAACCCTAAGATAAAAAATTGAAAATACCACTCAAAGGACCCCTAATCCTATACTAAACCAATGCCCAAAGGAGAAGTCTCAACTCCTAACCAAGTTCAAGTTATGGTTTTTACAAGTTTGCTAGGGTTTTAGGGTTTCCAAACAAAAGAAATGTCAATAAAATTGAAAATGAAAGATCAAATCATGGCCATTTAATCTCAAAAACTACATGCTAAACACAATGCAATGCAAGAAGAATAAATGTCCAACTCTTCATGGATGGGCAGAAATGATTTTTTGAACTTTGGATCAAATTAATGCATAAAAATGATTTTAATTCAATGAGAAATTCTTAAAATGCATCAAGATCAAAAAATAAATTTGGTTTGAAGGTTGGACAATGTTTCTAAATGTCTTAGAACATTTCATGAATTTTTTGGTGATTTTTAAATACCTAAAAGTATTTTTAATAAATTAATTTCCATTAATCAATTAAAAATAAACTTTTAAATATTTAAAAATACTTTTTTAATGTTAAAAATGAAAATAAAAATATTTTTGTGTTTTAAAAATTAATGAAACTCTTGAGAAAAAGTTTCATAATTTTTAAAACAATTTTGCTATTTTAAATAAATTATGCAAATAAAATGAAAAGAAATGAAATAAAAACAAAATAAAATGGAAAGTAAACAGAAGGAGAGGCTGAGATTCGTTCTGGGTTCAAAATGGTTGACCGCGCGCGTTTTTGGAGGGCCAGGATTGCATCTGATCAAATTAATTTAATTAAGATTAATTAAACTAATTAAAAGGATTAGGGCTAAACAAATGGATCTGGGTCATTCATGCGCGCGGGAGGTCAATGGGGTCAACTGATCCTACGCTCCAAATTCAAATGGCATTTAATTACAGGATTAGGGTTAATTAAACTCAGGTGACCGGAGGGGAGCTCCGGTCATCTTCCCCGGCGACCCCAAAACCCTAAAACATGATTCAGGCAACCATTCAACAAATTAAACACATCTAAGTGATCCTCTAACATCCTAGGACACGAATCCACCTTCAAACATCATTTAAACACCAAGAATCAAACGAATCGAAAGAAACAAAATCCACGGGTAAAATTTCAGAGAAGCATAAAATGGTCATCCCTTCACTATTTTCAAATCTAAAGACATCCCCATGATCAGCATAACACACACTTTCATTCTATAACAAGAAAAGCAAGCTCTGAGAAAAAATGTTCATGTTCATACCTGAGCTGGAAAGCTTCAATACTGAGCTTCCAGAGCTGTTCTTTGGTGCAAGCTTGCTCCACTGACTCCCCTGGTGCTAATGGAAGGCTTGAAATGAGCTTAAACAAGCTGGTTTAAGAAGTCCAGTTCTGGTGTATCAGAAAATGGAGTTTGTATATAGGCTGTTTCAGATCAATGTGAAGGGTGGTTTTGGTTCCTTTTGATGTGTTTGATTTGTTGGTGAAAAGAGTTTGGATGTTTTGTGGTTGTGGAAGGTGATTCGAATGAAAATGCAGATTGGAGTGTTTTTGTGAATGTTGTGTTCTAGTGTGCTTCTGGCCTGTTTCTTTGTTGGTTTAGGTTCAATGAAGTATGGTGAGATGATTAGTGAAACTTGTTTGAATGTTTGTGAGCTGGGCAGAGAGATTCGAAGAGAAATGCAAATGGGGTGAGTTTTGTGTATGTCTTGCTATGGTGTGTTTCAGCTTGGCTTCATGTATGAAATGGCTTGCCTTTGCTTTGCATAAAAGACTCCTATTGGTCAGATGATGTGACCTGGCCTGCTGTGATTGGGATGTTTACTTTTGCAAAAAGTCCACTTTGTTGTAAGAGAGGCATGGGCTAAGTTCTAGCTTGGTACAAGAGCATGGGCTGCGCAGCAAGGTGTGTGTGGAAGGCTAGCATGGTTCAGCATCCAATGTAACAAGTGGTAGGAAGTGTGATCATGAGTTTTGCAAGTTGGTGCCTTTTGGTTCACATGTGACTATCTTGCTACACAAGCCATGAAACATGAGGAACTTTGGTTCAAATCTGATTTTTAGGTCACATAGAATGTTTGTGAAATGGTTTGATGTGAACTAGAAGTCACAAAGATGCTTGACACATGAAATTGCAAGTTTCTCATTTGGTGCACATCTTAAAAATTAGTGATTTTTGCCAACTTTGTCACACCATAACTTTTGATCCAAAATGAATTAGGTCATGTTCTTGTACTTTTTGAAAAGGGAAAAATGTATTCTACAACTTTCATGACCAAAGTTTTTTCATTTGAAGCATTTTTGGATCAAAAAGTAAGGTTTGAAAAGTGACATAAATTGACAAATTCCTCAAAAGTCAACTATGCCCTAAAAAGTCAACTTTGCAAAAACTTCAAAATTCTTGAATTTTGTGAACTTCAACCTTCTTCCATGATCAAATAAAGATCATATACACTCAAAATGATGAAGATCACCCCTTGGTTGGGTCATTGGGGGCCTCAGATGCCCTGATTTTGCACTGACTTGTCCAGAAAGTCAACCTTTGATCAGATGACTTCCCCGTGGAATTTCTTCATGAAAATTGATATGCATACTCCCTATACCATATAGAGACCAATGGAAACAAGAATGACCAAAAAAAAGGAGTTATGGCCTCTGAAACCAAAACCCTAATTTTAGGTCAACTGTGCAGTCAAACCTGGCTCTGCCTCCATACCAATCCCAATTCTTGTGATTCTTTTGCATTTTTGACTTTGAGAGGATGTAATATGATATAAGAACACACATGGATCCCTTTAAAGTGATTGGTGATCCTTGGAGTGGCTCAAGAAGCTCTTGGATTGCCCAGATCACAAACCCTAGGTGCAGATGACTTAGAAACTATGCAGTGAATAAAAAATGTGGTATGAGATGTTATGATTGTGTTTATGCATATGAAATGATCACAAGCCATGGTGTGAATGGGTGAGGGCAAATTTGGGGTGTTTACACCAATGAATGCCTGAATGAGAAAGTGACATAATTCTCTTAGACCACCTTAACCCTTGTTTATTCTTCATCACTGATCGAGGAAGGTGAGAAATAAACCACCTAGACAATAAAGGTATGCAGCACATCAGAGTTCCTCTTGCCTTCGTAGTACGAGCGTGAAGAGAATGTAAGATATCTCCAAGTAATGTGGGCACTGGATTGCGAGTCAGAAATATGTTGATGGCGTGTACGTCTATGAATTGGTCTGGATTAGGGAACAACACTAAGCCATATATAAATAGGGCCAGGATCTCCTCAAAAGCATCATAACTCATAGCCTTCAAGAACACTTGAGCTTTCTCCATCAATACCTTAGCAAGAATACCCTCAATAGGGCTGCAACAATGACTTCAGGTTTAGGCTCCTTCTCTAAGCATGTGAAGGGTCTATGATCAAGGATTGGTTTACCAAGTAGTTTGGAGAACTCCTCCATTGTAGGAACCAGCTGATAGTCGAGGAATGTGAAACAATGATGTTTAGGATCAAAGAACTGGAATAGGACACTCATCATTTCTTCATTGAACCCTGAAGTGACTAGATCTGGTAGGTGACCATGCCTTTTTATGAATTGGGAGTTTTCAGAAACTTGAGAGACCAATTCTTTAAGCTTAGAAGGTATCCCTACAAAGTTGATCCGGATTGTATTCCTACGAGCAGAAGCCATGATCTGCAACAAAGAACAAAGATAAATCCTTTAGTCCTTGAAATGGTTAGTGAAAATGCTATGCTTATGATGTGATGATATCATGATGTTATGCTCAATCACAAACATGTGGCACACACAAACAAGTCACACAATAGCCCTAGGTTTGAAGGCTTGCATGAGGTTTTAAAAGTAATTACCCTCCCCTGAAGTTTAGATGGTTTATCCTATCCTACAAAAGTAACCAGGTTCTAAGGGATCTCAATATCACTGATCCTTCCCAAGGGTGGTTGTTCAGTAGGCAACTTACTTGCCAACCAAAACCCTCCAAGTTTAGGATCTCAATGAGCGTAGCATCGAGTATCAGCCAACTTCAGTCTTCACCAAAGCCGACTATCTCACTACTTTCTAAAGGCCAAGATGGGATAACTAGGGTTCTAAAAGTCAGTTAGTGTATTGACAACATATAGCAGCCCCATATTATCCTTAACTTACTTAAGGAACATAAGCACCAACCAAGAAGTCACACTAACTATGGCCACCAGATCAACCATATCGGTATATGCCGTACAGTTTCCTTGTTCTATTGCCATTTACCTAGGGTATACTAGATCCGGGTTAGGATCTTTCACACAAAAATCCCAACAAGTAATATAAAGCAAACAAAGTAAACAATTACGTGATCTAATTCCTAAGGGTACCCCTCTTTTACTTAGTAACTCCCCAGCAGAGTCGCCAGTTCTGTAACACGGTGGGAGAGCTGACTTTCTATAAATGTTGCGGATAGCAAGAGTCGCCACCGACTTTTATTTTATCCATAAGGAAGGGACATAAAAGAACAGGAAAGACCGTTTTGAAAACACTTGAGTTCGGGGGATAGGTTATATAAAGGGAAGGTGGTAGCACCCTTTATATCCATGGTTATCCATGGGCTCTTAGTTACTTAGCTCACTTTAATTGTTTTTTAGAAAAAGTGTAATGTGTGATTAGAAATTTTCTAAGTACTTTGTAATGATCCTCGTATGGATGTATACAAAGCCTTGATTGAAAATATTGTGAGGTGTGAAAAGTATTTTTTTAAAGGTGTGAGCAAGTAACTATGAGGTACCTACCCTAGACTAAGTCATTCATGTTCTTATATGTCCTTTAGAGGGTAAGACTATCCCTATTATTAAGGAATAGGTAGTCATTACCTTGGATTTGTTTAAGGGACAGGCATAGGGTCATCGTATGGTCAATGAAGGCAACTTAAGGGGCGTCTTTAGCAATTCGTAGGGACTATCACATTTATTCGAAGGGACAAGATCATTATTTCGTAGGCAACCTCGAAGGGACTTGATCTTTTAAATCTGTAGGGACTTGATGATTTATTCGTGAAGGGACTTTGCTTAAGACACCCCTATATTCGAGGGACTTGACCATTTTAAATAAGGCAACCAAGAGGAATACCCTAGGAAGTACAGATGACGATCAAAGATCGACTTACGTGTGTGAGTGTTATTTTTCAGATATTTGTCTTGTATTTAATTTTCTAAGTTCAGTTATTTACAATTAGTTTTGCACTCCCTAAATTACTAACCACGTAGTTAAATATTTACAAAGAAAATAAAGACGGAAAAATAAATCTATAAGCTATTTCAAGGCTTTGGTAGATACATAATAGTCGGATAAAAATAAATTATAAAGCAAGAATAATAGATATAATAAAATAGTAAATAAGCAATAATAATAAAGCAATAATAATAATACTAATAAATCAAAAATATTAAAGTTAAAATAAATTAAAACATTTAATTAAAAAAGAAAAAGTTTAGGTTAGACAAGTTAGATTTTTTAGAAGTTATTAGAATTAGTAAAAATGGGAATTAAGTTTAGAGAAAAACAATTAAAGATTATTGAGAAAACTTTTAATTATTTACACTATATGATTAGTACTATTATAATAAAATACTATTAATATATAAAATATTAATGACAAAATGTTATTGAGAAATTTTTTAGAAAAAAAAATTAATTTAATATGTACAAAAATATAAAGATTATAAAAATAATTAGCATTTATTTACAAAAATATAAAGATTATAAAAATAATTAGCATTTATTTACAAAAATATAAAGATTATAAAAATAATTAGCATTTATTTACAAAAATATAAAGATTATAAAAATAATTAGCATTTAGAAAAAAATTAATTTAATATGTACAAAAATAATGTAATAAATAAGTAATAAAATAAGTTTATAAAAATAATTAGCATTTATTTACAAAAATATAAAGATTATAGAAAAATATTAAATAAGTAATTTAGTAGGTTTTCACGCCCTACATTACTAAACCACGTAGTTAATATAGGATCAATGGTAGGAATTTAAATGGCAGAAAAATAAATGGCAGAAAATAAATGGCAGAAAAATAAATGGCAGAAAAATTTAAATGGCAGAAAATAAATGGCAGAAAAATAAAATGGCAGAAAATAAATGGCTAACTATTACAACGCTTTGGGGCAGTTACATCATTATAAGGCGAAAAATAAAAGTAAACATAGAAATATAACAGATGTGAAATAATCACATAAAAATAAATGGCAGATGAATAACATAAAAAATTAGTGAAAATAAGAAATAATAATAGATTTGTTAAGGTTTGAGAAAAGGTTTATGGTTTAGAGAAAATAACACGGTTAAAGTTTTAGGTTTGAAATTTAGAGTTTGTGGCGAAATTGTCAAGGTTTATGAAAAAAAATCAGGGTAGTTAGTTATCTGTGCAGATCTAAATATATGTATATGAATAACATAAAAATGATATGAATTAAAAAAGGAACAACTACGTCGCTAACGCAAAATTGCGATCATCGCAACTGGATCAGATCAACAGAAGTGTCATGCCTCATACACACAAATGTGAAAACGGCGTATCGACACGATCCGATCCAAAAAACATAATCAAATTACAAAATAAAATAAAAAAACTTATTTTACAAAATAATAATTTTGTATTAGCACTATATTATATATTATACATATATTATTTTATATATAAACTAAATAAAATGAACAATAGAACATTATACCTGTATGAACCTAAATAATATGTAAACTAGTACAACATTTTATGCATGCTATATTGTCACCGTAAATCGAAAATATATAGGAACAATGAATATGTATATATCAACAAAACAATGCACACATAGGATCTTAGAACAAATGTGAATAATAGGAGTATACGAACCAAATCACACATGAATAATGAAAAATAAGTAGCTCTGTCACACCGTTTATTCGTCTTTTATTTTTCCGATCTTTTTCTCTCCTTTTACTAGAAGCTACATAAGTTATATATAGAGACCAATTAGGGTCAATGATAATGGGCCAAAGTACTTATTTTAAAACCCAATAAAATATTAATTTAAACTGAATAAAGTTAAATAATTAAAATAATTAAAATTAAAATTAAAACTAATACTCCTATTTATTTATTCTAGACCCAATAAAATATTAATTTAAAACTAAATAAAGTTTAATAATTAAAATAGTTAAAATTAAAATAAAAACTAACAATTCTATTTATTTATTCTAGACCCAATACAATAATAAACAAACTCAAAAAATAAAAATTGGGCGCCAAAGTGCTAAAAAAAAATAAAATGAACACATCAAAATAATTAGCACGAAATAAATGACTCGGAAAAATACAGCGTTTGGTCGGATTTTGAAATAAAAATTATGACCTTTTAAGCTGCTTAGACTGATCAACATATGACCAAAAATAGTCGTAAAAATACTTTTAGCATGTCAAATTAAACCATGTGAACCACATATTAATGTTACCGACGTTTGTAAACTTAAACTTGACATTTTTCATTTTTATGATTTTAGGCACAGTTAAAAAATTAATTTGAACAGTCTGTCTACAAATTCCGAGAAATTATTTCGGCTAATATTAAGACGAAATACATGTTATGCTATGAAGATGATGCAAATGAATGCGAAACAAAAAGTCAGTTAGAGTTAAAATAGAGGGCAAATTTTGGGGTGCAACACATTGCATAAACATACATTTTCTCATTGCATATCCATCCTTCAACAATTCATTTGCATAGCTGCATAGCTAGGGTTTGTGATTAGATGAATTTTAGAAGTGGTTTAAGCTATCTCAAAGGCCTTGAAGCATGAAGAGAGAGTCCTTGAGTGGTCTATGATCATCTTATGCCCCCATGGGTCCATTGAAATCAAGAAATGTCAAGGCATTGCAGTGGTATTGAAGTTAAGCTGAGGATTCCTACACAGATGACCTGAAATTAGGGTTTTGGTTTTGAAGGCCTTACACCCAAATTTTTTGGTCATTCTTGTTGCCATTGGTCCATATATGTTATAAGGAGCATGTGTATCAAATTTCATGGAAAAATTCAATGTGGAAGTCATCTGATCAAATGGTAACTTCTTGAGCAAGAAAAGTCAGATTTTGGGCATCTAAGGCCCCCAACAATGGTTCCAAAGGGTCATCATCATCATTTTGAAGTCATATGGTCTTTATTTGATCATTGGAATTCTTGGAATTTCACAAATTTGAAGAAAAATGAACAAAGCCAAAACTTGCCAAAAATGGAAATGACTTGTAATGTAAACTTTCTATTTTAGGAAAGATTTTCAACCTCCTCTTTCTTGATCAAAAAGGTTTAAAATGAAATTTCTTCAAACATGAAAGTTGTAGATTGGATCCTCCCATTTTCAAAAAGTACAAGAACTATAGAACTCAAGTTATGGCTTTGCAAAGTTGGCAACAATCACATAA
Source organism: Lathyrus aphaca (assembly GCA_963966055.1). Lineage (NCBI taxonomy): Eukaryota > Viridiplantae > Streptophyta > Magnoliopsida > Fabales > Fabaceae > Lathyrus > Lathyrus aphaca. The sequence goes on from OZ014523.1 coordinate 174,412,731, forward strand.
TTTTCCCATTCATGCCAAAGCGGGAAATGTGCATTTTTGGTTTCTAAGCATTCAAGTGACCTCTAATGCACTTAAATGCATCATAACATGTTCAAGAAACTTCTAAAGCTCAGAATTGGCCTTTGAACCTAGGGTTTTGATGACTTGATTCTTAAAAAACTTCAAAGATGCCAAATTGCATAAACCATGAGAACACATGATCAAGGCCATCTAGCTGCATAGACTTGATCCAATGGCCTTCCTTGAAGCTAGATGAAGCAATCCAAGCACAGAAATCTCCTCTTCCATGGCCAATACCTATAGTACACAATTCTTGACTTTTTGGCCAATCACCCCATACCATTCCCACAGTGCACAACCACTCTCCCGGATTGTTGGGATAGCTTCTACATTGCCTCAGCATCATAAAACGAGAAGGAAGAGAGCTCAGTACACATAAAACATCAGATTTCACAAAATTTGCCAAAAACTTCTCTTCTTCGATTCTCTCTAACCATCCATCAAACTTCAAAGATTTTTTCACCATTCAATCAGAAATCACCTCTAAACACAAAGCAACCATCACCATGGCCTGAAACCTCATAAACCAAAGCTTCCATTTCTGCTTTGTTAGAACTGAAACTCACAAAACAACCATTATAAACTCCATTCAAGCATCACAATAGCACAAGGGGACCAAAGGAGGTGGATTACACAAAGGAGAGGCTCAAAAAGCTCCATTTTGAATAACTCCATCTCAGGTATCCATCAAGAACTTTTTTTTCCAGAAGCTTGTTTTCTTGTTACAAAATGATTCTATGTGGTATGCGGATCATGGGGATGTGTTTAGTTTTGAAAATGAGCAAGAATTGAGTATGTTATGGTGTTCTGAAAGTTTGACCTAAAATTTGTTTTGATTCGATTCTGGGTGATTGTGCATAAAAAATGTTGTTTGATGAGTGATTTAGGTTGCTAGAAGGTTGAAGAGTGTTTCTAGGCAGGTTTTAGGACTTGATTTTGCCTAGGGAAGATTATGGGATTTTTGGTTCACTAGAGAAGACGACCGGAGCTTCCCTCCGGTCGCCTGAAAGTAATTAGGGCTTAAGCTTGTTTTAGTTTCCAGATTGAATAGCAACCTTTAGATCATGATTAGGGTTAGCAACGGATGGTCCAGATTGCGCGTTTAGTTATAATCTCACTTAATTAATTTTAAAAATGTGTTTAAATGCTAGATTGAATCCTAGCCACTAAATCCTGCGCACGTTTTTCATTTGAATTAGGGCCATAGGATCTGCATACCCCAAGTAAACAAGACTTTGAATCTGGCGCGTTGATCCCTCCCCCTTTCAGTCACAGCCACCCATTTGAATTACTTTCCCTTTTATTTAATTTTTATTGCATTTTATTTTGTTTTCTTTTCTAAAAATCACAAAAAATACTAAAAACCGTTTTAAAAATCTGGAAATTTTTGTCACCATTCAAATTAATTTTCAGAAACCAAAAATATTTTATTTTTATTTTTTCATTAAAAGATGCATTTTTAAATATTTTAATTGTATATTTTAATTAATTAATTCCATTTAATTAATTAAAAATACTTTAAAGTATTTAAAAATCACCAAAAAAATTTAGAGAGGTTTCTTAATCATTTAGAAACATTTACAAACTCATCTCACAAATTTCTTTTTGGGTTTGATCAAACTTTGCCAATTTTCTTTGAATTAAGGTTTTTAAATTTCCTAATTTTCAACCATAACTTCAAAAATTCATAACTTTCAAACCAAGATGAGTTTGCATTTTATTCTTTTTGCAATATTTCATATTTGACCTCTAGTTTCTAAATATAGTTTTGTATCTTTTTTTATCTTGCACTTTCAAATTTTGTGGCATTTTTTCATTGGGAAGTATCCAAAACCCTAGCCAATTTTAGGTAAACCATAACTTGAATTTGGTAAACCTTTAGACCTCCCCCTTTGGATGGTGATTTCATGAGTGCTTAGGGTCCCCTTGGATGCATTTTCAATTTTTTATCTCTTGATTTGTTTATGCTTTTGAATTTCTACATATCTTGCTAACCATTTCAGGTGCATTTTTAAGTTAATCGGATGTGGATGTGCATCCACATCCAACCTCTCTTTCTCTCTTTATTTTTATGAACTTTGTTTGTGCTTGAAGTGAATCTCATTAACTTATGTTCTTTCTTGTTCCTAGGTTACTTAACTTCTTCATGAAGTAATTAACCAAATCCTTATCTCTCTCTCTCTCTTTTCATTTGATTCTCTTCCTTTGGTGGCCAACTTGAAGACTTATCTTGATACCTCACAAACCTCAGGAATATCCAAGCATGATAACTTTAGGGTTGTACATAGTCCCCCCTAGTTTTTACCTTTTGAGTGTCCTTGAGTCTCTCTCTCTCATCTCATAATCAAGGCTAAACAGTTAAAGTTTTGGGACTCTGAATTAGGGTTATGCCTGTATCCTTATCTTAGGATGGAGTGTATAACTTTGATCCTTAGTGTTAAACCTTTAAGTTGTTTTCACCTTCAATCAAAAACACCTAATAATCATTAAAGACTTAAGCTTGTAACTTGGGGCTTATATTAGGGTTACATCTCTGCCTGGTGGTTCAGAGGGACTAACCCTAGTGTTGATTGGACAAGTCCTCCTCATGCTAAAGTCTTGCAAACATAAAAAACACTTCTTCATCCAACCTTTAATTAAAATCCACTTAATAAAAGCTTGTTATATAATGAATTTAATCCCTAACCATGGATTAAGTTGAGGTATCTTCCTCAGCTTAAGTGTTCTCATCTATCATCCTTCTCTTAGGATGGTGTAATGAGTTCACTAATCTTTGATTGGAGATTAAACTCATTACTTAACACTAAAGAAAAATCCAAACACACTTAATAATTACCAAAGGAGTGATAACACTAAATTTCACCGTATTTCTGACTCCGATTTCGCATGCATTCTTAGGTTTTATTGTTATTTTGTTATGTTATTACTTTGTTTTTCTTTATTTTCAGGTTTTCTATGTAATCGGGGCTTAAATCGAGAAGAGGAGCGAAAAAGGAGTGGAAACGGACGAAAACCAAGAAATTCAGCTTTTTACACTTACGGCATCCGCCATGGCTGGCGCCATGGGGTCTGCCATGACGTGGCCACGTCTCAAGAACACTCACCAACTTCCAAGACCCACGAACCCCACTTTATTCTTCCATTTTCTCTCATGGCAGGCGCCATGGCCTTGTGGCGGGCGCCACAAGGCAAAAGTGGTTCCCTCCACTCTCCACTTTTTAGTGGAGGGGGCATCCTGGTCATTTCGCATTTAAGATTTGCCTATAAATAGGACTTTAGAATTTTTTTCTTCATCCAAACTTAGAATCTCTTAGGCATATATCAGTTTTAAAGTAGTTATCATTCCACATCAGAGTGTTACTACAATCGAGTGATCGAGTCTGTATACGTCTATGTGATCGAGTTTTGGAGCACTCTGGGAGGAAGTTAATCATGCCGCCATTTTAATTCCAGTTCGTATTTTATTTTTCCGCATTGCTTTACTTTTATTTATTTCTCGCACTGCTTTACTTTATTTATTTCCCGCACTCGCTTTACTTTATTTATTTCTCGCACTCGCACTACTTTCGTTTATTTTCCGCACTCGCTTTAAATACCTTTATTTCTCGCACTCGCACTACTTTTATTTACTTTCCGCACTCGCACTACTTTTATTTACTTTCCGCACTCGCACTAATTACTTTTATGAAAAATTATAAAAATAACTTTTACTTTACCATTTCTAACTAAATCCATAAAGGTTAGAATATAAGGATCGTAATTGAACCAGTAATTCGTACAACTGTTCGTAGAAACACTTAAGGGCTATTTTATCTTTCAATTTAAGTAATTGTTTTTAACTATTTCAAAAACAGCCAAAAGCGCTTTGTCTAGTTCATTAGGATTTTTTAGATTAAAAAGAAAAGAGATTTTAAAACGATTTTCGGACGCGTTAAGAAGTTTAGAGTCTGGTTCGTGAGAACCTCTTTTTTCTAAGAAATCCAGGTTAAAGTACTTTTCAACTTAGTTAAGATACTATATTTCTTAAAAATAGGTTTACTACTCTAACGCAGTACGCACCTTTTTATCTGTGACAATAGGAGGGGTTGATTAGAGAGTACAACTCGGTTCTGAATACGCGAAAGCGACAGTTCCTGTTAAATTAGTTCTTTTCAAAGTGGAAAACATTGCCCATAAGTAGTTCTATTAACAAGTACCGGAATATCTATTGATTACTTGAATTACATTCGGGCCTGTCTTTATTAATTTTTTAAAATTACCATTTTATTTATCATTGTGCACTCCTTAAAACCATTATATCCGCATGCCACATGGTGTGGGAAACAATGACCTAAGCCCATCAAAAGAAAACTTAAAAGAAAATGGTAATTAAGTCATAAAATAAAATAAAAGAATTAAAAAAAACAACAAAAGGAAAAGTAAGGTCAGCGCTCTTCTTTGATTCCCTATTCTTCTTCCCTTTTCGAAGATCCCGATCGGTGCTTATCCTCAACACGGCCGAACAAACGACCTTCTCACGGAAACAACAACACAACGAATCTGTCTCTCTCGCGGTAGCTCTCTCGTTTCTCGATACACCGCTGGTAAGAACGAAACCCTCCGCGCGACATCCTCACTCTTCTTACTCGGCATCAATCAGCTTCTTCCCCTTTCTTCTCTCTTGTATTTAATTTCAGTTTGAAATCCTCTTCTCATTCTGATTTCTTCTTCTTCTCTGTTTTGATTCTGAGATTGTTCTGATTCGGGTGTTGTTGATTGTTTTTGTTTTGTGAAGGTTGTTGGAGAAGAGTGTTGGTTGGTGGGTTGCGCGAGGGAGGATGAGGCGAAGGTTGATTGTTTGGTTTGAAGGAAGAAAGTTGTTGTGGGTTGTGCAGAGGTTGCTGGGTCGGTGTGATGAAAATGATGGTTGAAGAACAAGGTTGAATAAAGTTCGAATCGTGATATGGAGGAAGTGGTTTCGATGGAAAGCTTGGTGAGTGAGGTTTAATTTTCTGTGATTTGGTTTTTTGAAAGTTGCAGGTTGAGTGAGTGAAGTTTGGGTGAGGTTGATGAAGATTCAGAGGCTTTATGAAAGGTTGGATGTTATAGTGTTTGGGGTTTGGGTTGTTTTGTGGTAGCGAGAAAAAACAAGAGCAAAGAAGTGTTTTGTGGTATGTTATGTGTTGATGTTTAGTGAAATGGTGATGAAGAAAAGTGATGCTGCAGTTTTTTTTTTTTGCAGAAAGGAAGGTTGGAGTAAAGGATTTGGTTGATTGGTTTTGAGCAGGTTTTTTGTTTTATGAAAAATGGATTGAAAGGTTTTGTGAATTGGTGTGAGTAACGGGATTCTTTCCATGCTATATGTGTGTCCTTCGGTTTTGTGTGAGTGTCATCCGCGTAAATACGGAATGAGAAATTCTGTTAAAGGCTTTTTGTGCTTCCTACAAAATGTTGTTGATTTTTGTGAGGTGTTGAGTGTGAGAAATGAAGGTTGTGCACTGCGGAGGTGGGGCCATACATGGGCACATCTTTCCCTTTTGCTGCGTGACCTCACTTTTAAAATTAAAAATGTTTGTTTTTTTCAAAGCTTCAAGTGACTGAAGAGATGGTTATAGGAATGACTCAAAAATTTTGTGGAATTTAATAATGGGAAATAATGAACCTTAGACAATGGTTGGATTTAATGGGAAAAAAAAGAATTAAAATGAATATGGATTTAATATTTAATATTGGGTGAGAGAAAGGTTTAATAAAATTGAAAATGGATATTAAAATGGACTTGAATGGAAAAAGGTTTAAAATGGTTTAAGAAATAATGGATAAAATGGATGAATAATTGGACCTTAAAATAGAAATAAATGAAAATATGGTTTGGAAAAAATAAATGGTCTGGTGGATTTTGGTTAGAAATAATGAGGTTTAAAATGTGAACAAACTTTGAGGTAAAAACTATTAAGATGGTTCAAAAACTTTGTGGAAGTTGAAAATGGATTCGAAAGTGGTTAGTGGAAAAGGAATAAAATCGGATAATTATGGATAAGAAATAATGGAAATAATGGACATGAACCACTACCAAAAGTCACTGATGCACCCCGACTGAATTCACTCCACAGATCATACTAGAGCTCAGCCAATATCCTCTGATATAAAAAAAATGAATGCACTCCTAAGCCAATAAACAATTCACTATTCTCACAAATCACGGCTTGATAATATAGTGAATTAAACATTGCTCGAGAAACAGACCATCGTCACAGATAACTTGCACTTGAAACGAACTTATGATAGTTTGACCAAAATTAGGTCAAACATCCATCTGAATAATTGAACCTGAACTTGGAACCAAAACTTCTGAGATATTGAGAAAGAGGAATAGCCCGAGATGCTGAGAAGACGAGAATAGCATTATGACTTGGTGTAGAAGAGAAAAGCCTGATGATGAGCCAGATACATAGTAAATAGTCCTTGTAGACGTGAAATCCTCGAAGATCACTAAACCAGGGAAATAAACCCTAATTAGTGACAGGAGAAAAGAGAGGATGATGCCACTGATGGCTGCATAACCAAAGACTTGAATTCTTCTGATAATCCACAAATAAAGACGTGAAACCCTAATCCTCGAAAAAACGATCCCATGTCTTATGCACATGATATGAATTCTAAATATTAATAATCTAATGGAAATGCAGATGAGATGCAAACGAAAGGAAGATGAAGATAGAAAACCAGAGGGTAAATTTAGGGTGTTGCAGCTGCCCCTATTCAAGCAACTGTTAATCTGAAAAGGACGGTAGCACGGGCTATCGACCATTCAAGATGAACTGTGATTGAATACCAAAAAGACCCTGAAATTTGCACTCTGCCGGAGAATGCAGAAATGGGGAATAAACCCAACCAAACAACGCTCTGGATAATTGAAGTGGGGAGAAAGCAGACGAGCTCCTTTCAAGTTGAGATTATTACGCCAGATAAGGGAAACTAAGACAGACGAGTCTTCTTCGAGCAAACCTGTTACGCCAGGATCTGGACATACGAGTCCCCTTCATTATATGGTCTAAGACAGATGAGTCTTCTTCAGATAACTTGTTACGCCAGGACTGGACAGACGAGCCCTCTTCAGATAACATGTTACGCCAGGAATGGTAATCATTTCGACGTTTAATCCCATCGTCAGGACTTCAAACCTCTTCAACACAGACGAGTATTGGATGATCATCAAGAGAACACAAACGAGTGCCATAAGTCAATGATACGAACGAATATCAGAAATCCAACACAGACGAGCCTTTGGAGTAGCAATACAGACGAGTACCAGAAATCCAACACAGACGAGGCATTGGAGTAGCAATACAGATGAGTACCAGAGTGATTATCAAATCAACACATATGGATATAAGTTATCACAGACGAGTGTGAGGGAATGCATATGAGCTTCAAAAAGATAACAAACACAGACGAGTGATGGGGAATGCAGACGAGCAACAAGCAAATATCAAACACAGACGAGTGTTTGGGGAATGCATACGAGCAAAAGAAAAATGCCCTGATTGGCAGTAAAAATCTCAATTCTGCAGGGGAGAACAAGGTCAAGATGCTTTGACATTTAACTCTGGTTGGGAAATGAATAACTGTCTGTATCGCCACATTGGCCAAAACTAAATTGGCAACTTCTCTGGGGAATATTTCAATGATGAAAGTGAATCCCAAATATGAAATCTGTGGGGAAGGATCATCTTCAGACTTGGCTGGGAAAGATGCTTTGTCAAACTCTTGCTGAGGAGGGAATTCTGACAATTCTAACTCTGTGGGAAAATGCAAGGCCTTCAGCTGCCTACTGGGAAAACTTCACTGTGGAAAGATAAATCCGCTTGGGGACGAGAATAATTCAATTAGCCTTGAAGTTCTTCTGGGGATATCCTCTGCTCTAACTCAGCTGGGGAAATGTCAACCTTCTGGCCTGGCCGAGGGAAAGATTTGGCAACGCTCTGCTGAGGAGAGACTTTGCTGGAGAATTAGAGTTCAAAATAAACCGAATTATGCCACCGGTATAGTATGACGACTGTGTTGGGAAGATATGCTAATGAAAATTGGACTTTGACTGCATGAGAATAACAAACTCCTCATGAGGAAATCTTGTCAGCTGAAGGAAAAGTTTCTGCTCAGGGAAGAATAAACTTCCAATACCCTGCTGGGAGAATAAATACCAGAGATTCCCTGAGAATTAACTCGGTGCTTCAAATCTCTGAGCTCAATAGTTGCCTACTGATTATCAAGAGTGCACAAGTATCCCTTTACTCTTCCAATTGCCTCAGACTGCATCAAATATGAAAAAGATTGTTTCTATAGGATTTTACAGAAGACATGGCATCTAGAATTGCCCCAGTGTCTTCAAACTCTCGCAGAAATTCATCAGATCTTGAGATAACTGCCCCAGATTGCGCCTTGAAAAGATATTGCCCCACATGAAGAAACGGAAACCATGCAGTATGAAAATGCAATGTAAATGATGCAAGATGTAGACGTATGCTCATGATGCTGAGGATATGATGATATGAGGATGAGCTACGGGAAATGATTGAAACAAGGATGTTTGGGCGTAAGGCCAGGTTGATAGTAATTGTTTTTTTTGGGTTGCCAAGAAATTGGACTTTGAAGGTGAATTACCAGACGAGAATTGGTTTATTGAAGGTAGGCCAACAGACGAGAACTGATGGGAAGAGAATAAGTCGTCAAACGGGAACTGACTCCTTGGGTGCATTGTCAAACGAGAATTGACTCTGAAAAAGAATGACTACCAGACGAGAACTGGCGTTCAAACGGGTAAACGAAAAGGTGACCAGACGAGAATTGGTTAAAAGATTCTCCTACCAGACGAGAACTGGTATTTGAAGTGATTTTCCATACGAGAACTGGACTTTGGGTTGGTTTGCCAGACGAGAACTGGACTTTGAAGATTTGCCAGACGAGAACTGGACTTTGAAGATGTTTTCCAGGCGAGAACTGGACTTTGAACGGTCAAGAAGTTGGGGTTACGAGGCCCTCTGGTGAGATCTGATGTTGCGGGGTTATGAACAATGCAAATATGATACATATGCTCTATATGCTCGAGCGATATGACTAACATATGCAAATGATTTATGCAATGCTTATGAAAATCTAGAAAAACTCCCAAGGATGGGAAGAAAGGTCTTAGGTGGAAAGGCTTCTAGTTGAAAAGGGCGACACGGCGAGGGTGGGTAACACGACTTCCCGATACTCGTCTTGAACTTGGAGATCACTAATATAACCTGCTCTGTGTAGCTAAAGTTACCCCAGTTTGGTAAGTCTCTGAACAGACTGCCTCTGATTATTCAATTCATGTCATGGAGGACTTGGATGTCCTCTTGAGGAGAGTTGCACTTAGTGATCTCTGGAAGTGTCCTGCTCCGGCATGAGCGTGTAAGCGACTTGACTCATTCTGACTTAGCATTGGAAGAATATATCCTTAGATAACAGAAATTCCGGGTGGCCTGCCCCTGCTTGGCAGATTCAACTCTGATCCACTGACTCTGAATAATTTTCCCCCAATAAACTGATGCTTGGGATCTGCTTTACCCTGACAAAATCCTTGGTCAATGAAATAACCGGATAACATGCCCCTGATTCATAGGCCTACACGATGCTCTTGATTTTGGTCATCATTGTTGAATGATCAAATTCTCCTCTGATTGCTCTTTGTAGGGACTCCCTTGATGTCACAGACTGACTTGTAATTAAAATTGTTCATTCACAAATGGTAATTTTAATGCAGTACACATGCAAGTTTTGAAGATTTATTTATTTAAATGTTGTGACAGTGTGTGACGAATGGACGATTAGTCCAAACGTAGTACTGAGTTAGCAAATCGTTAGGAGTCAGTTTACGCAACCTTGTCGCAGTATGCTTTCAGAATTGAACCTGATTCAATTAGGACTTTCAAGGGTTATGACGTGGCCTGGTTCACGGTTTTTAGAAAGAAAGATTTATGGCTCGAAGTTTATTTGTGCCCACCCATTCTCCTTGAAGTTCTCCAGTCCTATGCTCAGCTAATTTTCCCTAAGTGCTCGCCTCTCGAAAGGGTTTTGTGATGGTTGAGGAACCAATGACGTTGACGGTTTAAGCACCAATGAGGTTTCTTGGAGTAACAGACACCCCTTATGACTTTGTGTCTGCAGTCACATGACTTTGTTCTAATGGAAGATTTTTTCTTTTGATTTTTACTCCCTAATTTTTTCCTGGACTGATTCTTTTTTTTGAATTTTTCGATTTTAAAGTCCAGCGAGATGCCCTAACTTTTGCCTAAGTCGTTTGTTCTCATTTTTTTTTCGACTTACCGGGCTTTATTACTCTTTTTTTATTTTTTTATTTTCTCTTTTTGAACAAATCGTGTGACACTGGTTTGTATGACTTGCATGAAAGGGTTATGACTGCCTCATTCCTTTGTTGTTGATGGGTAACCATTGCGGCTTTACGTCCCTTGACCTCTTGAGGTGTGATGAATAAAGGTAATGGATCCTCTGATGCACACTCCTTTGGAAATTTGAACGCTCGGTCAAACTAACTGATAACTACCCTGCCCCGGGTTGAATGTGAGGGTTTTTTCGTTCAGAAAAGAAACTCCTACTTCAAGGCTCAAAGGGGTTGACGAGGGTCTATCTCCCTTATATCTCCGGTGTTTGGGAATTGAAGTAATGCATGTACATCATCATCAGGTTCTATTCTGAAAGCATACCTTCAACAATTATGGGTATTCAATTGTCATCATCCTCCCTCAAATCTGCTAAACAACAGTGAAATAAATGGGAGGTAAATGGATGCAAATTTTTTTTGTTTTTCTTTTGCAAGTAAAGAAAAAAAATGAGCGAATGCGACATAATTGAATAAAAAAGTGCAAGATCACTACATTAGCATTACCATTCAAAATAACAATGCTTAAAAGACTAGCTGCTAACAGGAAAGAAACTACAATGCAAATGATAAAAAGGATACAATGATCACCAATTCTGATGACATCTTCTTGTCTGGACCACTGAAATCAGGAGATGCTCCTTCGAAATCCTCGAACTCAAATAGGCAAGAGGTTGACGTGCACAACCAAGCTTCCTTCAGGAAATGATATGTACCCTTTGTCGATCAACTGTTGTACTTTGGCTTGAAAAGCTTTGCAATCATTAGTTGAATGCCCGATTAATCCACCATGATACCCACACTGCTCCTGAGGATTGTACTCTGGAGGGTACGGCTCTGGCAATGGCTTGAGAGGCTTAGGAACCACCAATGAGCTCTGAATTAGATGTGGCAATAGTTCACTGTACGCCATAGGAACTGGATGAAGAGGAGCATTCCATCTTTCCAGATTGTTGCGAGGCCTATGTTGGCTTTGAAGTTGATTCTGAGGTCTTCGACCCTGAGCTTTCAGATTTGGACGAGGAGGAGTCCAGGGTTTCTGATACGGTGCTCTGAGCATCGCTTGTTGTCCATAAGAGCAACCATACCTAGGAACATATGATCTATGAGAAGATGTTGGTCCAGAATATTCAATATTGGCCATGACTGCACTGATGTCATACCCTTCTTCCCCTTGGGAGCTTACAACAGATTCACTTTCACTAGATGGGATATTCGAAGAACCTTGGATCTTTCCACTTTTGAGCAGGCTCTCGATGCGTACTCCAACTATCATCAAATCAGAGAAGTTTAATGTCCCAATGCTACTCATTCTTTCCAAGTACGGACCTTGCAACGTGCCCACGAACAAGTCAACTAATTCTCTGTCTGAAAGTGGTGGTTGCACTTGGGCTGCCAATTCTCTCCACCGTTGTGCATATTCTCTGAAAGATTCACCAGTCCTCTGAGATAGGCTCTACAAGTGCGTGCGACTGGGCGCCATGTCCATATTGTACTGGTATTGCTTTACGAAAGCTCTGGATAAATCATTCCAAGATTGGATACGACTGCTTTCCAAATCCATGTACCAACTTAAGGATGCACCACTCAAACTGTCCTGAAAACAGTGAATCATCAACTCATCGTTGCGGTCGTAAGAATTCATTTTTCTATAGAACATCACCAAATGACACTTCGGGCAACTGACACCAGTGTACTTCTCGAACTTCGGAGCTTTGAAATTTGGAGGGCTGACAAGACCAGGCACCAAACACATGTTTAGAGCATCAAAACCAAAGGCATCAGGGTCCGCTAAGGCTATGAGTTGCTCATCCAACACACGAAACCTTTCAGCAGGATCAATAGTTGGTGGATCCTTGGCTTTCACAAGAGGGATTGCCCCTTGGAAGTTCGGCATAGGGAAAGCAAAGCTTTGATAATATGTAGTATCAGAAGAATTTGAAGGTCCACCTCAGACAACAGATGGTTCAGGTACACTCTGATTCACGATCGGGGTTTGCGCAGGCTGAGCTTGAGTAAGATTGTTCACTTGCGGAAGATCCTCATCAGGAGAAAGACCATACAAAGGATTGGTCATCGAAGTGAAACCAGGTGGAAACTCAAAATTCTGACGGTTGTTCTCTGACATAGCTAGCAACAGCTTCCAAACTGACCTTTTACCTCTTAACACTGCTCAGTCTAGCTTCACACAACTTTTATTTGTCTTCCAATAGTTACCACTTGTTCAAACTGAGTGCCGGGAAATCAGCTGGTTGGTCATGGACAAAAGAGGAAGGATGAGCTTTCTGGAAGAAGGAAATACAATGCAAATGCAAATGCAAAATGCAATATGATGATGCAAAAGATGCAAAGACATGGGATCAACATTCTGGAAACTACCTGGAATTTGGAATACTGACAAGAATCGAGTTTATGTAACCACAAGATCTCTGTATAATAACCAAAAATAGTAACTAAGTACCAAAGGATCAAGAAATCCATAATCATAGTGACCGAATCAAAACAATAAGACTACACTGGTAATGAGGGTATGTGGAGGTCATGGGTTCCTGCAAACCTGTAAACCCCTCCCAATATCACGGGTGTGCTCCGGGTCAAACATCACGGACTCTCAATGCCGAATAGCAATAATACGTTCACCATCTCCGAGAAATGGCTCATGACCAAATCAGGGAATCGGTTTGGTATTATATACTACGCAGGGAGGCCTCAGCATGAGTCCGGGAAAACGAGGTCATCCTATGTGAGTCCCAGGTGGGCCCTCGGGTGCGAATGGGTTTGCCACACAATGTGGTCTGCCACTGTCACCACTAGAGAGGGATGTTTCCACAAGGTTCTCAATGATCGGTCCCCAGCTACACATAAGTATCAAGGTTATGAAATGAGAGAGGAAGATCCCCAAATCAAGACATTTCCAAGACGGTCGCAAATTTGGGCGTGGAATTCACTACTACCCTCATGACAAGATCTCATGAGGCCAAAGTGGAACCACTCTAAGTCCTAAAATGCACTCGAGCCTTGGTAATGAGCTCATCTCTCAGAAACAGTATCATCCAAGCCCACCAAATAGAAGATCCAGTCCAGACATTCCAGTATAAAATATGATGCAGAAAAATAAATACTGAAAATTATAAATAAAGCTGTAAATAAAATGTAAATAAACAACAGTAAAATACACACAACAGCAAACAAACAACACCCAGCGAAACAGAAACACGCAAGCGCTAGGAGAGACTCTCAAGGGAACCAGAGATACTCTAGTTAAGAATTCCCCAGCAGAGTCGCCAGCTACCGCCCCCCGGATTTCCATCCTGGTACAAACGCGAAAGTGGCACGGAAAGAGGTAGAGTCGCCAGCCAGGCATTTTTATCCCGAAGGAACGGGAATGGTAATGCTGCACAAACCAGAAGAAAAGAAGAGGAAGGACACGGGTCCTGCGAACCAAAGAGACTGAGTTCGGGAGTCGGTTACGACCTGGGAAGGTATTAGCACCCAGATCGTCCGCCGTACCCGACGGGATCCACGCTTGCAAAGAAATCTGTTTCAAAGGGTGAAGAAATGAAAGATACTGCAAAGAAAATGAACTGAACTGGGAAAGGAACAAGAGGAAACTGAACAGGAAATGAAAAGGAAAAAATGTAGGGAAAATAAAGATTGTGCTCGAACGGGCCCTACCCCGCTGCCTACGTACCTCATCTGGACAATGAGGATCAGAGTCGCCGTAGTTCCCCTAACTAGGGGTGGAAAAGATTGCTTTTGTCTTAAGTCTTGAACGGCCCATGTCAATGCTCAGGTGTTGCAGGCTCGGACGACGAGTGCGTTACCGTCTTGCAAAATGACAAGTAGGAGCAAGTTCGCGGACGAAGCGAAGGAGATGAGAAAAGAATTCCCGAAGGAAAGACGCTTATTGTTTGTTTGTGTTTTTTCATAAGCTTTTAGGAGCGTGTCACAAGGAAGTGAACTCAAGCTCTTTTCCATGGAATGCGCACTTGTCACTATATTCCAAGAAGGAATAATAGAACAAGCACATTCAAGTAAGGAGAAGATCCCTAAAACTTGATTCCAGAGATTAGGGCTTAGGCTCACTAACTCATTAAATTTATTAAGTGTTTTTGTAATTAAAATGAAGAAGTCTTTTTTATGATTTTCTCTGTGAAGATAGTATCTTGATCAGACTTGTGCATCACAAGACAAGATTGCACTATCCCATGATGGGAAGACTACAAGTGTCTCATGGGATAAGGCTATTGCTCAAGATATCACTTCAATCTTTATTAAGTGTCTTTTTTAGGGTTTTGAGATGAGAAGAGAAGAGAAACAAAAGGATCAAAAGGTAAAACAACTAAGGGAATCTAACAATCCTAAACATTATCATGCCAGGGGTTGGTCCTAGGTTAGTGTGGCTTACTACCCTAAAGGAAGAGAAGAAAGAAGAAGAGAAAAAGAAGAAAGAAAAATAGAAGATGGAGGAAGAAGAAGAACCATGGTGGCCTAATCACACCTCAAGTTAGAAAGAATAAAATAAGATGAGGAAAGATAAGATGAAAAAGAAGTAAGATAAAGAGATGAGAATGCAAAATGGAGTAATCGAACAATGCACAAACAGAGCCTACACCAGTAGGACTTCCAGATGCAATAGCATGCAATAAGTAAAATTGGTCCTTAGTGGTACCTAACGGAGAAGGTGCGTTGCCTCTCTAATGCGCGCAAGAGAAACTCAGGAAATAATATCAAGTCCAGAATATATTCAAAAGTCAAGCGCAATTGTCAATTATCAAGACATCAGATAAAGGTCATATATAGGCTTCCAGCATCCAGAATTAAAACCAAGACTTAGTCCACGCAAAACTAAAGTCTAAGAGCAATTTGTATCCAAAGATCTCATCAGTCCCAAACATAATAAACTAGGCATCACAACTTGCATCAAGAGTCTCACGAACAATCAACATCAAGATCATTATCCAGAAATATCTCCATCATCGAAATTAAGCTATGGACCTACAAAACATCAAACCAAACTAGAACCAAAGTCAAATAAAATTCTATTTAACTAAACTGAATTAAACAAAACTAAAAAAATCAAATTTAAATTAGGATTAATAATTAAATTTAACAAAACTATATCAAAATTCTAACGCAAGACTAAACCTTAATTAAACTCAAACCAAATTAAATCGAATTAGAGCTATAAAAACTTATACCAAAAATTATATCTAAACTTTAATACTCTAAATTAAATTTCTAATAAATCCTAACATAATGAGTACTAATAACATCTGAATTAAAATAATAAAGAAATTAGTTGGAAAAAATCCAAAATAACAATGAAAGAAAGGGGTTGGGCCGCAGGTTTGGAGGTGCTGGAAGAAGCAAACATCACGGGCCAACCAGAACTCAAAGAAGCCCAGTTAATTAATTAAAGAAAATGAAAAATCAGCAACATCAGCATGAGGAGAATGTGATCCGTAGGCCACATGGTGTGGGAAGCAATGACCTAAGCCAATCAAAAGAAAACTTAAAAGAAAATGGTAATTAAGTCATAAAATAAAATAAATGAATTAAAAAAAACAACAAAAGAAAAAGTAAGGTCAGCGCTCTTCTTCGATGCCCTATTCTTCTTCCCTTTTCGAAGATCCCGATCGGTGCTTATCCTCAACACGGCCGAACAAACGACCTTCTCACGGCAACAACAACACAACAAATATGTCTCTCTCGCGGTAGCTCTCTCGTTTCTCGGTACGCCGCCGGTAAGAACGAAACCCTCCGCACGACATCCTCACTCTTCTTACTCGGCCTCAATCATCTTCTTCCCCTTTCTTCTCTCTTGTATTTAATTTCAGTTTGAAATCCTCTTCTCGTTCTGATTTCTTCTTCTTCTCTGTTTTGATTATGAGATTGTTCTGATTCGGGTGTTGTTGATTGTTTTTTTTTGGTGAAGGTTGTTGGAGAAGAGTGTTGGTTGGTGGGTTGCGTGAGGGAGGATGAGGCGAAGGTTGATTGTTTGGTTTGAAGGAAGAAAGTTGTTGCGGGTTATGCAGAGGTTGCTGGGTCGGTGTGATGAAAATGATGGTTGAAGAACAAGGTTGAATAAAGTTCGAATCGTGATATGGAGGAAGTGGTTTCGATGGAAAGCTTGGTGAGTGAGGTTTAATTTTCTGTGATTTGGTTTTTTGAAAGTTGCAGGTTGAGTGAGTGAAGTTTGGGTGAGGTTGATGAAGATTCAGAGGCTTTATGAAAGGTTGGATGTTATAGTGTTTGGGGTTTGGGTTGTTTTGTGGTAGCGAGAAAAAAAGAGAGCAAATAAGTGTTTTGTGGTATGTTATGTGTTGATGTTTAGTGAAATGGTGATGAAGAAAAGTGATGCTGCAGTTTTTTTTTTTTTTTTTTTTGTAGAAAGGAAGGTTGGAGTAAAGGATTTGGTTGATTGGTTTTGAGCAGGTTTTTGGTTTTATGAAAAATGGATTGAAAGGTTTTGTGAATTGGTGTGAGTAACGGGATTCTTTCCGTGCTATATGTGTGTCCTTCGGTTTTGTGTTAGTGTCATCCGTGTAAATACCAAATGAGAAATTCTGTTAAAGGCTTTTTGTGCTGCCTGCAAAATGTTGCTGATTTTTGTGAGGTGTTGAGTGTGAGAAATGAAGGTTGTGCACTGTGGAGGTGGGGCCATACATGGGTACACCTTTCCCTTTTGCTGCGTGACCTCACTTATAAAATTAAAAATGTTTGTTTTTTTCAAAGCTTCAAGCGATTGAAGAGATGGTTATAGGAATGACTCAAACATTTTGTGGAATTTAATAATGGGAAATAATGAACCTTAGACAATTGTTGGATTTAATGGGAAAAAAAAGAATTAAAATGAATATGGATTTAATATTTAATATTGGGTGAGAGAAAGGTTTAATAAAATTGAAAATGGATATTAACATGGACTTGAATGGAAAAAGGTTTAAAATGGTTTAAGAAATAATGGATAAAATGGATGAATAATTGGACCTTAAAATAGAAATAAATGAAAATATGGTTTGGAAAAAATAAATGGTCTGGTGGATTTTGGTTAGAAATAATGAGGTTTAAAATGTGATCGAACTTTGAGGTAAAAACTATTAAAATGGTTCAAAAACATTGTGGAAGTTGAAAATGGATTCGAAAGTGGTTAGTGGAAAAGGAATAAAATCAGATAATTATGGATAAGAAATAATGGAAATAATGACATGAACCACTACCAAAAGTCACTGATGCACCCTGATAACGAGAAAATGTATCGATTATATTGCTAAGTTTCATTATCGTTTTATCGCATAATCATCATTTTAACACCCGATTCCTCGAGTTTTTCTTACCATTTTGCAGGTACATCATATATGGAGCTAAATCATGAGTCAAGAGCAAAAGGAACAAAAACAACCATAAAAAGATGAAGAAATGAAGAAACCTGCAAAACCTGCATAATTTGTTGCACTCACGGTCGTCACCTAGGTGTCACGACCGTGACACCCCAAAAGAAGCAATCACGACCGTGATGACCTTGTCACGACCGTGACACTTAAAATTCAAGGGACACGAACGTGATGCCCTTGTCACGGTCGTGACAAGGGAAAAATAGGTTATTTGACCCAGACTTGGTCACAGACGCTACGTGCACATGGTCTGCCTATTTTCTAGCCACGTTCCTATATTCTCTCAACTGCTCCTACGAGGCCCAATGCAACAAGTCCAAACCACAAGCCCATTAAATGTTCTATAAATAGCTTAAATTTTATGAACAATACACAGAGTAATTTTTTATCAATTTCTTGCGGAAGCTCTGCCGAATTATTTTACACCCTTTTTAATTCAGTATTATTTTCATTGTTCTATTTCTATTGTATCCAAACCCAACCTATAATAATTTCCAACATCAGGAAATTGTTATAAAATTTACTTGTTTCTAAACCTTCAGAATATTTTGTTATTTTCGATTCCGCCAAATACTCCGAGCTTTCCGGTCTGTGGAAGAAGGAGTCTGCCATTTTATTGTTAACCAGGTTTATATTATTTGCAATTTAATATTTATGTTATTTATTTATTTTTCTGCCATGAATATTTTGTTTATTGTTTCTCTGCCTCTGTCTGGTTCAACAAAAATGAGTAGCTAATTACCTTAGGGCGGTATGTAGTTAAAACAAACTTAATCGGTAAAATTAACCATAAGCTTAAAATAATTAATAGCTTAACATTCTGGCTGATACTTTTTATTTAAAATCGACCTTTTCGTTACGAGAGTAAGGAAAGAGTATTAGGTTAGGTCAAGACCACGAGAGTGTGAGATTTTAACCAGATAGCTAAAGTTAGGCATTTAAATTAAACACAGCGAGAGCGCTTTAAAATAAATTAGAATTACTAAGTTTCCAAAAATTATCTCTAAACACTTATGGGCTAGCGAGAGCAGGCATAGGGCTTTAGGGGTAAGATCTGAGATAAGACCACGAGAGTGTGAGTTGAGGGTATTTAAACTGGTAACCTCTACAGAATAGTTTAAGTGAACACCTTTATAAGCCTAAGTTAGATTGACCCGCCTAAGTTAGTATAATTACATACCGACCGCCTTAGTATTATTTTATTAAAACTTAAATTTAATTCCCGCCTTTAATATTTTAAAAACAACAAAAAATCGTGACAACCCTTCACCTTAGCTAAACTAGAAGTTCATCTAGCACTAAGTAACCATAGAGTCCCTGTGGATCGATAATCTTAAATATTACTTCGATAGGCTGTGCACTTGCAGTTAAGATACCGCTAGACACATAATTAGATACGTCTTTAGCCCATCATGTTTTTGGCGCCGTTGTCGGGGACCTTAATTTAGTTACTAGTGCACTTTAGGTAGCATTGTCTAGACTAAGGTAACAACTATTTTATTTTCTTAATTTAAATTTCCGAGTGTATGCCAAGTACTCGCTCTAAAGGCGAAGACTTGCAACCTCTAATCCCAGAATCGGAACGCTTCTTACACGTAAGAAGACGGATATTCGATTACGAAAAAAGTTACAATATTCCAGATCTTCAAATAGATCCGCCTAAACCAGTCGTAACATCAAAGGACGCAGAGATGGCTGAAGAACAGAATCACCCACTCAAGTATTACGCAAGTCCTTCGCAAGTTGAACCACATTCAAGCATTGCCGCACCGGCTATCAACCGAAATGATTTCGAACTAAAACCTTCGTTGATATCAGCCGTGCAACAAAATCAATTCGCCGGAAATCCTACCGAGGATCCGAACCTTCATCTTTCGATCTTTGTGCAATACGCAGATACCGTAAAAGCCAATGGAGTTACCCAAGAAGCTATTAGACTACGTTTGTTTCCTTTTTCACTTCGAGACAGAGCGAGAGCCTGGCTTCAATCTCTGCCTTCGAACTCAGTAACTACATGGGAGGAACTAAAGAGAGTTTTCTTGACCAGATATTTCCCACCTAGCAAGACAGCTATGCTGAGAGCTCAGATCAACGGATTTAAGCAAAGGGAAAGCGAATCACTATTCGAAGCTTGGGAACGCTATAAGGATTTGCTGAGACTTTGTCCACATCACGGATTAGTAGAATGGATGGTCATCCATACCTTCTATAATGGACTCTTGTACAATACAAGAATGACAACTGACGCTGCCGCAGGCGGTGCATTGATGGACAAAGAATATAATGATGCTTATGCACTTATTGAAAGTATGGCTCAAAACCATTACCAATGGGGAAGCGAGAGAGTCGCAACTGAGAAACCAACAAAAGGAGGTATGTACGAAGTGAGTAGTATGGACCAAGTCAATGCAAAGTTTGACCAACTAAGCCAAAAGATCGACAACTTGGCCATAACACCAACAGCCACCGTGGCTGCAGTAACACCTAACTGTGAGTTATGTGGAGTTCCAGGACATGAAGTTTCCGATTGTCAACTATTGACAGGAATTCCCACGGATCAAGTGAATTATGCTCAAGGAAACCCATACTCAAACACATACAACCCAGGTTGGAAGAATCATCCAAACTTCTCTTATAAGAATAAAAATGCTTTATACGCACCAGGTCAAGCACCAGCTACACCACCAGGATATCAAAAGACTGCTCCTAATGTCCCTAGAAAATCGAATCTTGAGTTGATGATGGAGAACTTTATAGCTAACCAATCTCAAACAAACAAGGACTTCTTAAACCAAAACATTCACACTAGTGAGCAGATTAAGCAATTAGTGAGCAAAGTAGATGCATTAGCTACACATAACAAAATGCTTGAAACTCATATTTCACAAGTAGCTCAACAACAAGCACCTACTGCTGCACCAGCTGGAGTATTCCCTGGACAACCTCAACCTAATCCGAAAGGACATGCCAATGCCGTAATATTAAGAAGTGGCAAGGAAATTGACGGACCTACCGATCCAAGACTTGACAATCCAGCCATGTACCAAAAACCGGATAAACCGACTGAAATGGTGAATGATCCAGAAGAAAAGGAAGATGATAATCAAGAGGCAGTGGAGAAAGAAAAGCCTTATGTGCCTCCACCACCCTATAAACCACCAATTCCGTACCCTCAGAGATTAACCAATTCCAAGACGACGGGTCAGTTTAAGAAATTTGTCGAACTTCTGAAACAGTTGAATATTACCATTCCGTTTACAGAAGCGATCACTCAAATACCCTCGTATGCTAAGTTTTTAAAAGAAATCTTATCTAATAAGAAAAAGATAGAGGATAACGGAACAGTTACACTTACTGCTGAGTGTAGCGCCATAATTCAGAATAATATGCCTCCTAAGCTAAAAGATCCAGGAAGTTTCTCTATACCCTGTGTAATAGGAAAATTCGTCATTGACAAAGCTCTATGCGATTTAGGAGCCAGTATCAGGGTTATGCCCTTAACGATTTGCAAAAGGCTAGACATGGGAGACCTTAGACCAACTAAAATGTCTGTTCAACTAGCCGATCGCTCAGTTAAATATCCTGTAGGCATACTAGAAAACGTCCCAGTACGTATAGGACAATTCTACATCCCTACTGATTTTATAATCATGGACATCTCTGAAGACTCCACTACACCTATCATACTAGGAAGACCATTCTTAGCTACCGCCGGAGCTATAATAGACGTAAAAAGAGGAAAGCTAACCTTTGAAGTAGGTGAAGAGAAAGTTGAATTTATCTTAACACAATTCTTACAATCACCAGCTATAGAGGATACTTGCTATCTATTGGACGTAATTGACGAATGTGTAAGAGAAATGGAACTGAAAGAAACTGCCTATTCTGAAATAATGAAAATTCAAATCCCTCCGATTTTTGAAGATGATAATTGGCGTGCACCGTATCAAGATGATAGTCTAAGCGAAAGTTTAGCACTTACACCGGATCCCATGCCAAGTAAAGATAAACATACATTAGGATTAAAAACTTTACCTAATAACCTAAGGTACGAATTCTTAGACATTGAATGTAAAAGACCAGTTATAATAAATTCCAGTTTAGGAACTATAGAAACAAAGAAACTTTTAGATGTCTTGAAGAAATATCCAACTGCATTAGGATATAACATATCTGATCTCAAAGGAATATGCCCTTCAATTTGTATGCATCGTATTCTGCTAGAAGAAGATTGCAAAACCTCCAGAGAATCTCAAAGAAGAATTAACCCAATCCTTAGCACTGTAGTGAAAGAAGAAGTTAAGAAACTACTAGATGCCGGAATAATATATCCAATCTCTGATAGTAAATGGGTTAGTCCAGTACATGTAGTACCAAAGAAAGGAGGTATCACTGTTGTGAAAAACGCTCAAGGCGAATCGATATCGCAAAGAGTAGTGACGGGACATAGAGTGTACATAGATTATCGTAAACTAAACAAAGCCACTCGAAAAGATCATTTCCCACTACCTTTTATAGATCAAATGTTAGAACGATTAGCCAAGCATTCATACTTCTGCTATCTTGACGGTTACTCGGGATTTTTCCAAATCCCTATCCATCCAGATGATCAAGAGAAGACTACATTCACATGCCCATATGGAACGTTCGCTTATAGACGAATGCCCTTTGGATTATGCAACGCTCCTGCAACCTTTCAAAGATGTATGATGTCAATCTTCGCAGATTTTATAGACAACATCATGGAAGTGTTCATGGACGACTTCTCTGTATGCGGGCAAAGTTTTGAAGGATGCCTATCAAACTTAGAAATGGTGTTAGAAAGATGTGTAAAAGTAAACCTCGTGCTTAACTGGGAGAAATGTCATTTTATGGTCAGAGAAGGAATCGTATTAGGCCACGTTATATCCGACAAGGGAATTGAAGTAGATAAAGCTAAGATAGAAGTCATAAAAGATCTTCAACCCCCTAAAACCATTCGAGAAATACGAAGCTTTTTAGGACACGCCGGTTTTTACCGACGATTCATCAAAGATTTCTCGAAAATCACTAAACCTCTTACTGGTTTATTAATGAAAGATGTTGAGTTCATATTCAATGAAGATTGTCTTAAAGCATTCGAAACTCTAAAAACAGCCCTCATCACCGCACCAATCATGCAACCCCCTGACTCGAGATTACCTTTCGAAATCATGTGCGATGCGAGTGACTATGCTGTAGGCGCAGTTCTAGGCCAGAGGAAGGAAAAGAAACATCATGCGATTTACTATGCCAGTAGAACCTTAGATTCTGCTCAGATGAACTACGCCACTACTGAAAAAGAATTGTTAGCAGTTGTCTTTGCGCTTGACAAATTCCGTTCTTACCTAGTAGGAGCGAAAATAATCGTTTACACAGACCATGCTGCTATCCGATATCTATTAACTAAGAAAGATGCTAAACCGAGACTCTTGAGATGGATTTTACTCCTACAAGAGTTTGATCTCGAAATAAAAGATAAGAAAGGTACTGAAAATGTCGTAGCGGACCATTTATCTAGATTAGAAGGTATTAAACCCGAACAAGTGCCGATTAACGATGATTTTCCGTATGAACAGCTGATAGCACAAATAGGAAGTGACCCAGTTCAGTTAGACTTAAATGAACCAGAACCCGTGGAAACAATCCAGACAACTGTAGGACTGCCATGGTACGCTGACATTGTTAACTACCTAGCCGCAGGAGCTCTTCCACCTGATTTAACCTATCAGCAGAAAAAGAAATTCTTCCACAATCTAAAACATTATTATTGGGATGAACCATTATTGTTCAAAAGAGGACCCGATGGAATCTTTCGTCGATGTATTCCCGAAGAAGAAATAGAAGATGTCATTGCTCAATGCCATTCATCTCCTTATGGTGGACATGCAAGTACTTCCAAGACTTGCGCAAAAATCTTGCAAGTCGGCCTATTCTGGCCTAATCTATGGAAGGATGTCCACATCGCTGTTATAAATTGCGATCGGTGTCAACGCACCGGCAATATTTCAAGAAGAGATGAAATGCCTCAAAAAGGAATATTAGAAGTAGAAATCTTTGACGTCTGGGGAATAGATTTCATGGGACCATTCCCATCATCTTTCGGTAATAATTACATACTCGTAGCCGTTGATTATGTTTCAAAATGGATTGAAGTTATAGCTTCTCCTACAAACGATACACGAGTAGTAATAAAGCTTTTCAAAAATATAATCTTTCCCAGATTTGGTGTGCCTAGACTCGTCATAAGTGACGGTGGCTCGCACTTCATTTCAAAAATCTTTGACAAATTACTATCTAAGTATGGAGTAAGACACCGTGTGGCAACACCATATCACCCACAAACAAGTGGACAAGTCGAAGTCTCAAACAGAGAAATCAAACAAATCTTAGAAAAGACTGTCGCCATATCTCGGAAAGATTGGTCATCTAAACTTAATGAAGCTTTATGGGCTTATAGGACCGCTTACAAGACACCCATAGGTACTACACCTTTCAAACTAGTTTATGGAAAATCTTGTCACCTCCCGGTAGAACTAGAACACAAAGCTTATTGGGAGATCAAAACTCTCAATATAAACTATAATGCTGCAGGAGAAAAGCGAATCCTAGACATTAACGAATTAGAAGAATTAAGGCTAGATGCTTATGAGAATGCTAAGATATATAAAGAAAGAACTAAGCGATGGCATGATAAACGCCTATCTAGGAAAGAATTTAGTGTGGGAGACGTTGTACTCCTCTTTAATTCAAGACTTAGGCTCTTTCCTGGAAAATTAAAATCTAGATGGTCAGGACCCCTTCGAAATAACTAAAGTGTTCCCGAGTGGAGCAATAGAAATTAAGGGTAGGAATAGTGAACCATTCATAGTAAATGGACAACGTTTAAAACATTATCATAAAGTTGAAAATAGAGATTATGCAAATAATCTAAGGCTTTTAGAGTTGTCCACTAATTCCCCTGATTAACCTACACCTAAGCATTACGTCAGGCTTTTGACGATAAAAACAACGCTTAGTGGGAGGCAACCCATTTACTCATTTAATCATTTAATTCATTTTTATCATTCTATTATTTTTGTTATTTATCGTTTTACTATTTATTTATTTGTTTTGTCATTTTATAGCTTTATTTCATTATTACTATTATTGCCTTTAAATTATGCATTTCATTTCCTTATTTTTCTTTATTTTAATCTTAAATCACTTTTACAGATTTTCTAAAAGTCTTTCCCATTTTCCTTCTCCCCCTGATTTGTTTCCTCCATATTTGCACTAACCATGGCTAACCAACCGATAAACCATATGGAAACCAAATTTAGAGGTAGGAACCAAAGAATGAAGTTTGAAGAGTTATCACAGAGGCAAATGGATATGACCCTGTATCCGGATGATCTAACTATGGAAACCCTAGGTATACATGATAGCATCCTGTACTTGTTTAACCGACTTGGATGCGAGAATGCACTGATTCAACATAAGTTTGTGACTTACCGCGAGCTCACCCTTGAGTTCCTTAGCTCCTTAGTTTACCTACCTGGGCGCGGTTTTGGATTCAGGAAAGGATTTATCAGTTTCCGCCTATTTGGAATAGAATATGACTTTAACCATAAAGAACTAGCTGACTTATTAGGATTCCCTAGTGGACCCTTTGCTTTTACTACCACACAGGTAAAATTAATGGACATTGAGCTGGATTTCTTTTGGGAAACATTAACCGGAAACTACCACCCTGAACCAAATAGCATGAACAATGATGAAATACATAACCCTACTCTTCGTTACTTCCATAAGATCCTTGCCCACACCTTCTTTGGAAAAGAAGAAAACATTACCGGAGTCTCTAAAGATGAGATATTCATTATGTCATGTTTCACTAATGGACAGCCTGTTAATGGTGTACCTTTCATGATGCAAACCTTCACCCGAATCCAAGAAGAACCTGAATTACCTATATTAGTAGGAGGTCTTGTAACCATGATTGCTGATGCCTTAGGACTTAGGTACCAATTGCACAGGTGCAACCGTTTAGGTACCATCCGTCCTATGAATCTTAACTTTTGCTTTAATAGCCATATCATAAGGAATTTAGGACATCCACCTTTCAAGTACCTAATCCGGAATGAGGTAGTAACCCTGTTCACACTACCAAACCATGCTAGAGTAAGTGTTCACAATAAGGATAACTGGCTTTATGAGTTAACCCCACCTGATTATCCATCTACTCCTGAAACACCTCAGTCTTACAAGATAAAAGATGATATAATGACCGATGTGGAAACTGACCCTGAGACACCTCCTGGTTACCATGACATTGACCACACTGACGAAGTTATTGAACCCCCTGAAGTGAATCAAGGAGATTATGCTAACAACTTACAAAATATCATGAACACTCTTGAAGCTTACCAAACTGATATAAATACATTTAAGGATGAAATTAAGAGCATGCGATTGGATATTATAGGTTTGACTAACATAACCTGTGAACAATTCTATCACTTGAACTCCGCAATCGAAGATCTGAAGAAACACTTTTGAAAATGCTATAAGTGATCTAGTTTATTTTACTTATTGTTTTCGTTTCTAGTTAGTTTTACTTTTCGCAAACAATTTCATAACGTATTTTCATTAATGTAATTTCATTTCAATTACCATATGCAATGCACTTCTAGTTTACAAATTTTTCCATTTTAATTAATTTATATGTTTTCATTATATATACTGTTATGATTGAATTGATTAATATTTTATAAAATCTCTCGTGTCATGCAAATATACAAGTACTATATTGAAATTATTTATTTTATGGTGTTTATATTAAATATTGAGTGAGAAGTGACCAAAAATTATTATAATTATTATATGAAGCGTAAGAGATAATGTTTCTGGAAATTATTCAAGGAAATCAACTCTCACGGTCGTTACACCCCCCTAACGATCGTGACGTGCTAATTTAGCGTGTCACGACCGTCACCTCCTTGTCACGACCGTGACAACCCTAAATATAGGATTCGTGAGAAACATAACTGTTTCTTTTCGAAACTTCTTCTTCTTCTTCCTCCATAACTTCCAAAACCACCCATTTTCTCCCCCAACTTCCGTAACCTCCCATTACCAAATTAAAACTCATTAACCTCTCCATTATCACCACACCTATCACATTCTCACCTTCCAATATTTATCCGAACCATTATTTCTCTCATTTTATCACTTTTTCACAAAATCCAAAATCCTCATCTCTCACTCTAGTTCTTGCATGCAATGGATGCTATACAATTCAGAGAGGGTGAGAATGGAGAAAACCAGAGAGAAAGATTCATCCGATTCCAGAACCGCGGTGTGCAACCTACGCGTTATATCGACACTGAATGTTTGAGAGAGTTGGGAATGCTCAACAGTGTCAAGAACCTGCTTAAGAAGGTTAATTTGTGGGTTCTATGCAGTCAGCCTCAGCCCATATTCGAGTTTCTGACACTGGAATTCCTAAGCTCGTTCCATTACATCACCGGTACCGGTTCTCAGAGTCAACTTACCGGCGTTGCTAAATTCAGATTGTTTGGCCGGGAGTTTGAACTTTCGCAATCAAGGATAGCCGAGTTGCTAGGCTTCGCTCACGGGAATGAAGCTCACCTCCGCGTGCCGGATAATTTTAGTGAAACCGCTTTCACTTTATGGCACGACATAACCAACACCCGTGCCTCAGCCTTTCAGAGCCTTAATGCTACACACATCCACAACCTGGCAATCAGATATTTTCACCGAGTCATTTGCAACACCATCTTTGCACGAGAGAGTAACCATAAGCTCAACTCCAAGGAGCTTCTGTTCTTGCACTGCGCTCTAAATGACGAGCCAATCAACGCTGCCTCGTTCATGCTTTCTCACATCCAGGCCATTGCGCAAAGAGGCTCCACCCCATTTTTCATAGGCGACATTGTCACCACCCTCGCCATTCAGTTAGGGCTTGGTGACTTGGTCACCAATTTGCCTCGCATAGCCGCAGAATTCCTCACCAAGAACTATTGCAGGTCCGCTCACTTGATTGCGCAGAGAGAGGATGGCAGGTATAGCCCTGTTATCCACGGCACTGTTTATCACCACATTATTCTGCCGTCCCGTGACCGCATCGACCCATCCAGCCGAGCCAACTGGCTCTTTGTTTTACCAGATGCTGCCGGCCACGCCCCCATTCATGATGATCAGGCCGATCCTCCAGCGGATGAGATGCAGAACGCCATGGACGCAGCTGAGCCTGTCCAGGATATTCCCGAGTCATCTACCCGACAGCCTCCTGCACAGGAATTCACTCTTGAGGATGTCCTCCGTGCGATTCATCAGCAGAACCAGATGAACGCCGCACTGGAGCGAACGCAGAAGGAGCAGCATGATGATTTACTCCGCACTATTGCAACCAACCAGACAGCTACTAATGAGAAGCTCGGAGAAATTTTCAGCGAGCTAGAGGCCTTACGCATTGACATCACTGCTGTTACCGGTACCGGTTCTGATCCTGAAGCGACTCCTACCAGACGCTCCCGCACCAGAAGCCGAGCCCGCGGTCCTCAGCAGCCTTAGTTTTAGTTTTTGCTTATGTTTGTTTTTCATTTTCATAGTTTGTATTGTACTTTTACCGCTATTATATCACAACATTGAGGACAATGTCTGATATAGTGTGGGAGAGGTACCTTTCATTTTCCGCATTTTCCCTTTTCGCATTTTTTCAATTCTGTTGTATATCTTTTCGTAAGTTAATGAAACGAGCAATTTTTTGTGCTATTTTCTTTAGTTTCGAACTTTCCCCGTTTATTTAGCCATACCGAAAAAATTCTTTAATTATTCGCATTACCCGACTTACCTACGGAATCGTAATTAGGAAGCTAAGAACGATTCAACAAGACCAATACAATCTTGACACCTTTGACTTCCCACTTAAGCGATTCCATTCCGATTACCGTTACGAGTGCACCTTAAGTTTCAGTTCAAAAGTAACCCCTAGTAGTTTATACTAGCAGTCAGCACCGTCTGAACACAAACCACGTGGGGAGCCGATGGATATAAGCGTTTGATGCCTAATCAATAATGATCCTTCATATCTCGATGCACATGAAAAGAAATTGCACCAAAGTACATGGTCGCATATAAGAAACGAGAAATATGAGAAGGAGTCCATTGCGGGTTGGTTCAGAGGTACTGGTTCTGAACTTGGTAGGGCGTGCTACGGCTCGATCCCCCACAACCTCCAAAGCGGATAATATATGTAGGGTTACCGCACTCGTGTACCAGACCCTGTGCTTAAAAAGGATCAAAGTCGCTAACCGGCTACTCCACTACGTGCATGCTAAGGCAAAGGGCTTAATGTGATTGCGCTAGAATGAAACCGGGCGAAATAAGATCGAAAAACTCTAGGTGAAATCGTAAAGAAATTACCGATTATTTCGTTTAACAAGAAGTCGACGACTTAGCTTGTTGCTTGTGTCATTAGTGTATCGTTAGTGTTTTATCATTACCGGTTTGTCCGACAAAACGATCCCTCGTAAGGTTTGTTTCGTGTGTGTGTCGATAAAAACTTGTCCGCCGATTTTCAACCGACTATTTGCTTGAGGACAAGCAAAGGTTTAAGTTTGGGGAAGTTTGATAACAAGAAAATGTATCGATTATATTGCTAAGTTTCATTACCGTTTTATCGCATAATCATCATTTTAACACCCGATTCCTCGGGTTTTTCTTACCATTTTGCAGGTACATCATATATGGAGCTAAATCATGAGTCAAGAGAAAAAGGAACAAAAACAACCATAAAAAGATGAAGAAATGAAGAAACCTGCAAAACCTGCATAATTTGTTGCACTCACGGTCGTCACCTAGGTGTCACGACCGTGACACCCCAAAAGAAGCAATCACGACCGTGATGACCTTGTCACGACCGTGACACTTAAAATTCAAGGGACACGAACGTGATGCCCTTGTCACGACCGTGACAAGGGAAAAATAGGTTATTTGACCCAGACTTGGTCACAGACGCTACGTGCACATGGTCTGCCTATTTTCTAGCCACGTTCCTATATTCTCTCAACTGCTCCTACGAGGCCCAATGCAACAAGTCCAAACCACAAGCCCATTAAATGTTCTATAAATAGCTTAAATTTTATGAACAATACACAGAGTAATTTTTTATCAATTTCTTGCGGAAGCTCTGCCGAATTATTTTACACCCTTTTTATTTCAGTATTATTTTCATTGTTCTATTTCTATTGTATCTAAACCCAACCTATAACAATTTCCAACATCAGGAAATTGTTATAAAATTTACTTGTTTCTAAACCTTCAAAATATTTTGTTATTTTCGATTCCGCCAAATACTCCGAGCTTTCCGGTCTGTGGAAGAAGGAGTCTGCCATTTTATTGTTAACCAGGTTTATATTATTTGCAATTTAATATTTATGTTATTTATTTATTTTTCTGCCATGAATATTTTGTTTATTGTTTCTCTGCCTCTGTCTGGTTCAACAAAAATGAGTAGCTAATTACCTTAGGGCGGTATGTAGTTAAAACAAACTTAATCGGTAAAATTAACCATAAGCTTAAAATAATTAATAGCTTAACATTCTGGTTGATACTTTTTATTTAAAATCGACCTTTTCGTTACGAGAGTAAGGAAAGAGTATTAGGTTAGGTCAAGACCACGAGAGTGTGAGATTTTAACCAGATAGCTAAAGTTAGGCATTTAAATTAAACACAGCGAGAGCGCTTTAAAATAAATTAGAATTACTAAGTTTCCAAAAATTATCTCTAAACACTTATGGGCTAGCGAGAGCAGGCATAGGGCTTTAGGGGTAAGATCTGAGATAAGACCACGAGAGTGTGAGTTGAGGGTATTTAAACTGGTAACCTCTACAGAATAGTTTAAGTGAACACCTTTATAAGCCTAAGTTAGATTGACCCTCCTAAGTTAGTATAATTACATACCGACCGCCTTAGTATTATTTTATTAAAACTTAAATTTAATTCCCGCCTTTAATATTTTAAAAACAACAAAAAATCGTGACAACCCTTCACCTTAGCTAAACTAGAAGTTCATCTAGCACTAAGTAACCATAGAGTCCCTGTGGATCGATAATCTTAAATATTACTTCGATAGGCTGTGCACTTGCAGTTAAGATACCGCTAGACACATAATTAGATACGTCTTTAGCCCATCACACCCCGACTGAATTCACTCCACAGATCATACTAGAACTCAGCCAATATCCTCTGATATAAAAAAAATGAATGCATTCCTAAACCAATAAACAATTCACTATTCTCACAAATCACGGCTTGATAATATGGTGAATTAAACATTGCCCGAGAAACAGACCATCGTCACAGATAACTTGCACTTGAAACGAACTTATGATAGTTTGACCAAAATTAGATCAAACATCCATCTGAATAATTGAACCTGAACTTGGAACCAAAACTTTTGAGATATTAAGAAAGAGGAATAGCCCGAGATGCTAAGAAGACGAGAATAGCATTACGACTTGGTGTAGAAGAGAAAAGCCTGATGATGAGCCAGATACATAGTGAATAGTCCTTGTAGACGTGAAATCCTCGAAGATCACTAAACCAGGGAAATAAACCCTAATTAGTGACAGGAGAAAAGAAAGGATGATGCCACTGATGGCTGCATAACTAAAGACTTGAATTCTTCTGATAATCCAAAATTAAAGACGTGAAACCCTAATCCTCAGAAAAACGATCCCATGTCTTATGCACAATATATGAATTCTAAATATTAATAATCTAATGGAAATGCAGATGAGATGCAAACGAAAGGCAGACGGAGATAGAAAACTAGATGGAAAATTTAGGGTGTTACAATCGTCAATGGACAGAGGCTGAAGCCCTACGAAGGAGGTGACATCCTAACAACATACTCCAGCCATACTCTGAGTGATCCACCAAATCCTTCGAATGATGTATAAAATCTGGTCGTCGAGCTAATGACGTTAAACAAGCGCTGCATGGGAGGCAACCCATGGTTTTCTTATTTACGTACTTTTTATTTATTTTTACTTTATTTTAATTTTTTTACTTTATTATTATGTCAGGACTAATGATTGAATGTTTTATGTGATTTCAGGACTTGTTTGCTAACCTTGTGCAGAATGCAGAACCCCGATGACATGCACGTGGCCTTTAGAGATGACGCACAGAGAGAGCGTTAATATGTCCACATGAGACGCCCTATGGCACCTACCAGATACCCAGACCAAGATTGCATGGATGCCTTGGGGATAGAGCTAAGCGTCATATTCTTATGCCACCAACTCCAGTGGGACCAGTTTGATGATATGAACAACACTTACAGGAACTTGACTCTAGAGTTCCTCAGCTTGTTTGATTATGATCCTTGGGCTGGACCCGATGGACATGCTGTTTTCAGGTTGTTTGGGACTGACTACTCCTTCTCTTACAAAGAGTTTGGTGATTTACTAGGTTTTCAAACTACTCCTGATGCTATTCCAGAGACACCGATGGGGTATTTTATGAGCAGAGAAGTGGAAAAGTTTTGGTCTAACATCTCAGGTGGAGGGAGCCAAGATCCTTCCACTCAGTTTTCTCAGGTAATCCACAACCCTGCGTTAAGGTACTTCCAGATGATTCTAGCACACTCTTTCCTCGGTTTGCCAGATACAGAGACTCTGCTGAGTGAAGAGGAGATTTTCCTACTGTTTTGTGCGACTCAGTCACGCCCAGTTGCTTGTGGCAACTTTCTGTTGAAGGGCCTTGCCAGTGTCGCCAGGTCATGTGTAGGCATTATACATGTCGGTGGGATTGTTACACAGATTGCTACTGCATTGGGTTTGTCTCGCAAATTATTGCACCTCAGGACCTTCTGCTGCTACACCACCCTGGATGTTGACTTTTGTCTTGACAGAGGATTGATGAGGAGGGCCTCTTTTGAGCCCAACAAGTTTAGATTACTAATCGACGGCGAAGTGATACATTACTTTACATTACCTGACCCACTGATGACCAGTATCCACGACCCTGCTAATTGGAGCTATGCTTTAAAGGGTTATGGAGAGACTATCGAAGAGCCAAAATCATCTCCCGCCACTGAGTACACTCCTATACCTCTTTCTCCCCGAATCACTGTTATGTCTAACAATATGTCTTTGCAGCCGCCTGATCTACAGACCCTGATTTATGAGCTCCGCAAGGAGACTGCCCTGCTCAAGCAGGAAGTAGTGGACTTGGCATTACAAATCGAGATATCTGATCTCACTCATGCCTCAGAGGTCGATTCTCTATATCAGGAGATTGGAGAGCTTCAGAGGGAGATAGCTGAGATTCATGGATCGAACCAGGAAGAGAACCCTACCACATGATCATTTTACACTGATATTATTGCTCTAGTATTTAATATTAATGCCTTATTTTATTTCTCGCATCTCCAGACATATTTTATACTATTGCATATGCTACATTTTCCATGTACTTTGATTTTTATCTTATATATTATTTCGTGCACTAATACTCGTTTTTACTTTTCTTTCGTTTTATTTTATGTCTAACAATGAAAAAAAATATTTTTATTTTTTCCTTCATACAAAGTATGCAAGCTTTGTGCCTTAGAAGAAAGAAGAAAACGCTATCCGGACCCCCGGAAGACAAAAGGTACGCGAAGCCCACATGGGGTAGCTATCCCATCTGTTGCTTTACCTTGCAATAGACGTACCGATGTACGTAGTGAAAGGAACTGGACCTATGATCTGAATGCCCCACCTGTTTTGGGTCAACTTCCTCCTAATATTCCTGATGGGGAGGCACATGACACTGATGAAGAATATGATCGGAGAGAACAATCTCTCGTACCTCACATGTCCCCTCATCGTCCTTCACAGTCACACACCGCACCATCTTCCTCTAACTCTGTTGCAGGTGCTGCTCCTGGATTCTATGTCACTGAGGAGATGTGGCGTGATATGACGGCTAGAGAGGAAAGGCAAGACAGCCTACTATCTACTATTTCACAACAACTGACGGACAACATGAGCTTCATGCAACAATCGCGATTGGTTTTGGATCGTGCCTACAGTAACGTTTGTCGTGCCTTGACCGACATCACATCAGAGCAGGCCCGTCAGCGAGAAGTAAACCGCCGGCACTACCAGCTTATGGAGGCCACTCAGGGTTCCATCCTAGGTAACCTTCGAGGGGTCCGGGGTGCCTAGGTTGTCTTATCGGCACGACTTGACTGGAGGGACCAGCGGCGCAGTAGATCTCGTCGTTCCAGACCATCACAGCAGGACGGCGAGGGCACCAGTGCTCCTCCGCAGTAGTTTTCCAGGTTACCCTCCTCATCTTATTTCGAAACATTGGGGACAATGTTCGATTTAAGTGTGGGAGGAGATTTCATTGCTTTCTGTCATTTCCCTTTCTAGTCATTTATTTGCTTTCTGTTATTTTCCTTTCTAGTAAGTTATCTAGTTTAACTTTTCTTAGATAATGCATGAGTCTGACGAGTCACCAGTATAGTGTATTTTTAGTACATCCTCATTTTTTCCCATTTCCTTAGCCTTACCGTAAATAATTTTAAAAAGAAAACAATGTTGTTTCACATGTTGTTTTGGGCTTTGAGACAGGTTTGGATTAGGATGTGGTGACTTAGGTCAACTTTTTGAAACATAAGTACCATTGTAGCACCATAGACCTCTTGAATAAAGAAATCACTTCTAAAACCCCACACCATGGCCTTTATTATCATTCAAAAATTGTCCTAAGTAGTTTATTCTAGCAGTCAGCTCCGGCCTAAGCATGCTCTACGTAAGGGGCCGATGAACATAAGTGAATGATCCAGTACTAATAAAAAAGAAAAAGGAAAACTCTAGGATAGGTGACCCTCACAAAGTCATTTAAACCGAAAAAAAGAGAAGAAAAATTTTTTTTCCACAAAAAGAAAAAATTGCAGTCACCTATTGCTAGTTGGTTCAGAGGTATCTGGCATTGAACTTGGTAGGGCGGATTACGATCCGATCCCCCGCAGCTACATTTAGGTAAAATAAAACGGGTTTACACATACTTATGTGCCAGAAACCTTATGTTATGGATCAGAATCACTAACCGGTCACTCTATTATGAGGCATGTACGGATAGCGGGCTTAATGTGATTGCGCCTGAATGAAAAAGACCCAAAAAGAGATGAGAAGATAGGCCTAGGTATTGTGGGATGACATAGGGTGGTTAATATAGGATTGAAGTTTGTGTCTGTGTTATTATGGTACTCTTGGTTCACTTAGTTAGTACTTGTCACTGCATCCTGACTTGAACCTGAAGCCCTTTAGCCCAAATCACGTGTTGACACCAGTTTTCTTCATTTTCGAGCTTTAATGTTTGCTTAAGGACAAGCAAAGGTCTAAGTGTGGGAGGATTTGATAACACTAAATTTCACCGTATTTCTGACTCCGATTTCGCATGCATTCTTAGGTTTTATTGTTATTTTGTTATGTTATTACTTTTTTTCTTTATTTTCAGGTTTTCTATGTAATCGGGGCTTAAATCGAGAAGAGGAGCAAAAAAGGAGTGGAAACGGACGAAAACCAAGAAATTCAGCTTTTTACACTTACGGCATCCGCCATGGCTGGCGCTATGGGGTCTGCCATGATGTGGCCACGTCTCAAGACCACTCCCCAACTTCCAAGACTCACGATCCCAACTTTCTTCTTCCATTTGCTCTCATGGCGGGCACCATGGCCTTGTGGCGGGCGCCACAAGGCAAAAGTGGTTCCCTCCACTTTTTAGTGGAGGGGGGCATCCTGGTCATTTCCCATTTAAAATTTGCTTATAAATAGGACTTTAGAATTTCGTTTTCTTCATCCAAACTTAGAATCTCTTAGGCATATATCAGTTTTAAAGTAGTTATCATTCCATATCAGGGTGTTACTACAATCGAGTGATCGAGTCTGTATACGTTCGTGTGATCAAGTTTTGGAGTACTCTGGGAGGAAGTTAATCCTGCCGCCATTTTAATTCCAGTTCGTATTTTATTTGTCCGCATTGCTTTACTTTTATTTATTTCTTGCACTGCTTTACTTTATTTATTTCCCGCACTCGCTTTACTTTATTTATTTCTCGCACTCGCACTACTTTCGTTTATTTTCCGCACTCGCTTTAAATACCTTTATTTTTCGCACTCGCACTACTTTTATTTACTTTCCGCACTCGCACTAATTACTTTTATGAAAAATTATAAAAATAACTTTTACTTTACCATGTCTAACTAAATCCATAAAGGTTAGAATGTCAGGATCGTAATTGAACTAGTAATTCGTACAATTGTTCGTAGAAACACTTAAGGGATATTTTATCTTTCAATTTAAGTAATTGTTTTTAACTATTTCAAAAACAGCCAAAAGCCCTTTGTCTAGTTCATTAGGAGTTTTTAGATTATAAAGAAAAGAGATTTTAAAACGATTTTTGGACGCGTTAAGAAGTTTAGAGTCTAGTTCGTGAGAACCTCTTTTTGCTAAGAAATCTAGGTTAAAGTACTTTTCAACTTAGTTAAGATACTATATTTCTTAAAAATAGGTTTACTACTCTAACGCAGTACGCACCTTTTTATCCATGACAATAGGAGGGGTTGATTAGAGAGTACAAATCGGTTCTGAATACGCGAAAGCGATAGTTCCTGTTAAATTAGTTTTTTTCAAAGTGAAAAACATTGCCCACAAGTAGTTATATTAATAAGTACCGGAATATCTATTGATTACGTGAATTACATTCAAGCCTGTCTTTATTAATTGTTTAAAATTACCGTTTTATTTACCATTGCGCACTCCTTAAAACAATTATATTCAATTGCCTTAGATACACACCATAACAACAGGTACGATAGATTGACACTTGGTCTCTGTGGATTCGACAATCTTTTATATTACTCTGACGTGTTCGTACACTTGCAAAAAACACGCATCAAGTAGGTTAATGATCTTAATCCTATATCATCTTGGTAATTAAGTTGGGATTTTCATCTCATACTTAAGTAGGCTCATTATCCCTAATCATGGGTGATATAATGAATTTACAAACCCTTGATTTAGGCTTTAGTTCATTATCCTATGCAAAACACCAAAAACAATAAAAAAACTGAAAACACAAAAACAAACAATAAACGTCTCCTCCGGGATTCTTTTCTCACCACATTCACTCTGAAAACGAGAATTTGCTTCTTCCGTCTAATGCAAGACCGTTAGCACTCGTGCCAGACGAGTCATGCACTTGAGCATAGACAAGTAAGCAGTTCACATCAAATCATCAAAGTCTCTTAGAGCTTGTTTGTTTGTGGGATTTTTTTCTCACAACATTCACTCTGATAATTGTTTTCGAACAAAAGTCTCTTTATCATCCCCCTCACCTCTTTCTAGCTTTCTTTTCTTAGCCTCAGCTTTGAGCACTCACTTCCTTTTTGCACTGACACTTTGTACATCCATTTCTCCATTCCTTTTATACACAGTTTAGCACATACACTTATCCCCTTTTAAAAACAATCAAGTAAGCGTGGATCCCGGTGAGTACGACGGACGATCTGGGTGATAATACCTTCCCAAGTCGTAACCTACACCCTTACTCAGTTTCTTTGGTTCGCAACCATCTTATCCATATCCTTCCAGGTTTATGCAGCATTACCTTTCCTTCGGGATAAAAATGCCTAGCTGGCAACTCTATTCAACCTCAACCTCCAACATCGCCGAAGGTTCGCGTTTGCACCGGGATGAAAATCCGGGGGAGCGACAGCTTGGCGACTCTGCTGGGGAATCCTTGCAACCAGGGCTTCTGGTTCTCTTGTGGGTTTCTCCAAGCGCTTGTTTGTTTGTGTTTATCTGGGGTGTTATGTGCTATTTGTGTTTATGTTTTTACCATATTTATTGCTTCTTGTACAACTTTATTTATTGCGTTTACTTTATCGCTTTCATATATTGCTTTCTGCATTTCATTATTATTATTTCATCATTATGCTGGATTTTGGTTTACCTTGGTGGGTGGGGTATTCCAGTGAGAAAGGCTCAACACAAAGGCCTGAGTGACACATAGGATTATAGTGGTTTTGTATTCTTTCCCATTCCATTTCGGTCTGGTGCGGGAATATGAAAACACGGTTCAGACATGGGTTTCTTTTTGAGAACTCTATGCTACGGATTTCCAGTAGTACTAGGGCTATCTGGGAAGCCTGCTAAGTCTGGATGACCTTTTTAGATGATCTTCAGCATCTGAGGTGAATTAGAGGAGGATTCTTTATGATTAGGGTAAACAATGTACCTCCAGGTTAGAAGTGTTTACACTTCTCATAATGGATCCGAATTTGAGGATCCTTGTTCTAGAACAATACCTGTGAGTGGGTTGGGTTGTTTACAGGTTTGCAGGAACCCTTGACCTCAACATACCTTGCTACTGGAATGTGTTCTTAAGGTTATACTATTTTAGATTAATTCTTTGAAACCCTAGACTACTGACTCTTTATTTGAGTCCCCCACCCGGTTACTGGTTCTCAAGACTTCATTTGTAACTCTGAGAACTCATGGACCTACTAAAGGCAACTGAATATCCAACACATGATCATAAACCCTTGCAAATCGTTAGCATACATCATATTGCATCATTTAACATTTTTCTATTTGTTTTACAGGGTATCCATCTTTTCTTGGTTTGGTTTTGACCGTTCTTCTGCTCAGCTTATCTCCTTCAGTCATCTTCTTCAGCTATCTTCTTCAGTTATCTTCAACATGGATTCAACCAGGAAAAGCAACATCACCTACCACTTCTTTGAGTATCCTCTAACAGGCATCATACAGATACATGCTCTTATTACCCCTGATCAAGTTCCCTTATTCAGAGAGCATTATGGGGGAATCCTGGACATAATTATGGACTTGGATGCATTGCAGAGGAGCATGATTCATACCTCTCTTCAGTTCTATGACCCTCTCCTCCGTTGCTTCACTTTCCCAGATTTTCATATTGGTCCTTTTCTGGAGGAATACTCTATGTTATTGGGTGTCCCTATCAGAAGAGGAATCCCTTTCAACCCTGAAATGACCCCTCCAAGGAATGAAGACATAGCCAAAGCATTACATCTGGAAGCAACTATCATTGATGAGCACATGACTTCCAAGGCTGGAATCCCAGGCCTCTATCAGGATTTCTTGGTCACTCAGGCTACAAAGCAAGCTGCAGTAAGGAATTGGGAAATTGTGTGTGCTCTCCTGGCTCTCAGTATTTATGGTATCATTTTGTTTGCAGACGAGCCTAAGTTTGTAAGCAAGAATTCCATCCACATATTCATGCTAAAGAACCCAGTTCCCACCTTATTGGGAGACTTCTACTACTCAGTTCATCAGAGGAATGAGAAACAAAGAGGAAGATTGGTGAGGTGTTGTGCACCTCTTTTCTACAGTTGGTTGATGAGACACATGCCGAAGACGGAAGCTTTCCTGAACCCATATCAGTCAAGGAATTGGGCTAATAGGATGATTGGCCTTACTTCAGAAGATATCAGATGGTGTACTCAGAACACCAAGGGCCGAGACATAATAACAAATTGTGGGCAATACCCATATGTGCCACTTAATGGAGTAAATGGTTGCATCAATTACAATCCTTTACTTTTCAAGAGACAGTTGGGTTATGCCTTGGTACATCCACCTAGGGAGCAGGACTTAGCAGAGTCTCTTTATTGTGCTACTCTGAGCAATCATGCCATTGTCCGACAAGCAGCCTGGGCTTGGGACAACATACAGACTAAAGGGAATGTTATTCTGGGAAAGTGAAAAAACATAGCTTCTGCTCAATACACTGAATGGTCACGTATCAGAGGACTTATTACTCATATGAAATTCACCTTGGAAGATGTGCCAGGGCCATCAGCAGTTGAGCC
Organism: Lathyrus aphaca; assembly: GCA_963966055.1. Taxonomy (NCBI): domain Eukaryota; kingdom Viridiplantae; phylum Streptophyta; class Magnoliopsida; order Fabales; family Fabaceae; genus Lathyrus; species Lathyrus aphaca. The sequence continues at coordinate 174,452,533 of OZ014523.1, forward strand.
CATAGCCACAGTTAGTCTAGAAGAATTTGAGAGGATGAAAGAAAGAAACACACAGCTAGCTGAAGCTTTGAAGAAGACCCTTTGGGAAAGGAATGATAGTCGTCTAGACATTGAAATGTTAGAGAAGCTACGCATCGAGCATGTAACCAAAATTGAGAAGACTGAATACTTCATCAAGAAAGCCCGAGCAGGACAACAAGTGTTGAAGAATGCATGCAAGGAAGAAAAGATTCAAAAGGCAAGAGTTGAGCATTATCTGGAAGAAAGCCAGGATAGATGGGTCAGGATAACTGAGGCTCGTATGATAGAAGACCAGAAGATGCAAGCCAAGATAGAGCAATTAGAGACTAATGAGAAGAGAAGCCAAGAGGCACTGCTAGCAGCTCAGAAGGAGATCTTAGATTTGAAACTCCTGACGGGGTTAAAGAGATCCAAAGAACATGACAAGTATCAGAAGATGACAAATGCCATTACAACCAGAAACCTTCTAATCAGGACCATTATAGAGCACCCAGTTGGACCGGTAACTGATGCTCTCTTAAAGGAAGTCAGGGAGGATGCTTTTTGACTGGACGTCTGATTTTCTTTACTTGTATCTATTTGATTGTACTTTAGCTCACCATGGTGATTTTGTTTGTTGTATTCTCGAATTTGATTGTATTTTGATCCACCATGGGAGTTTGTTTGGTTGTATTCATGAACTATTTGTATTTTGGCGTTGCCACTTGTATTTTTATGGTTATGAATTGGATTTTCTTATGGACTTCGTTTGCTTCCAACATCTTTGTCGCTCCCACCTGATGACACATGTTCAGAAAGGGTACAGACGCGAACGGTCGACGAAGAGGAGAGAACACACAAGGGTGAACTGAAAAGAAAAGAGTCGCCAGCTAGGCATTTTTATCCCGAAGGAAAGGTAATGCTGCATAGACCTAAGAAAAGATGGATAAGACGGTTGTGAACCAGAGAAACTGAGAAAGGGGGTTAGTTACAACCTGGGAAGGTATTAGCACCCAGATTGTCCGTCGTACTCGACGGGATCCACACTTAAAAGATTTGTGTTTTAAAGGGGTAGTTTCAGTGTTATTCTGTGTATCAAAGCTGGAAAGAATGCAAGTGTCAGTGCTAAAAGAAAGTGAAATGAAATATGTGAAGTGTCAGTGCTGGAACAGGAATGCAAGGCTCAAGATAATGAGGCTAAAGGAATAATGCTGGAGGAGGGGGAATATACAGAGACTTTTGTTCGATAACTGTTAAGTTATGCCTACGTATCCTCTCGTGCAATGAGGAAGTCAGAACACCGTAGTTCGACTCAAAGAGACTGAAAGATAAATTGACTTATGAACTACTTACTTGTCTATGCTCAAGTGTATGACCTGTCTGGCTCAGGTGCAAACTGTCTTGCATTAGACGGAAGGAGCAAGTTCTCGTTTATGAGTGAATGAGGTGAGAAAAGAATCCCGGAGGAGACGATTATTGTTTGTTTTTGTGCTTTCAATCTTTTATTGCTTTTTTTGTGTTTGTCATAAGAAAATAAGCTTAAGCCTAAACAAGGGGTTAGTAAACTCATCACATCCTCCCTCTGATTAGGGGTAATGAGAATACCTTAAGTATGAGATAAACACCTCACACTTATTCACCATGATGTAGGATTAAGATCATTAACCTACTTGCATTTATTTAGATGTTTTTGGAGTTTTTGTTTGGTGTTAGGTAATGAGTTTAAGCCATAATCAAGGATTTAATGTATCCATTACACCATCCTAATAGAAGGATAATAGATGAGAACATTTAAGCTGAGAAAGGCTCCTCAACTTAATCCATGATTAGGGATTAACCTCATGACATAACAAGGCCTTTAGTTAAGTGGATTTTAGTTAATGATAAGGTTAAGAAATGGAGTTTATGGTTTGTAAGACAACTTGAGGGGGACTTGTCCATTAATACTAGGGTTAGTCCTTCTTAACCAATTAAGGAAGAATTAGAACCCTAATGCAAGGCCCAAGTTACAAGCTTGATGTCTTAGTGATTATTAAGATGGATTGATTAAGAGATACTTAGGATTAAAGTTATACACTCCATCCTAAGAGAAGGATGCAGGCATAATCTTAATCACAAAGCCTTAAAACCTTAAAGGTTTAGTCTCTGATTATGAGATGAGAAGAGAGACACAAAGATGACACAAAGGAAACACTAATGGGGGACTAATCAAACCCTAATTGTGATCAAACTTGGATGTTCCTAGGGTTTATGAGGCTTACAAAAGATCTTCAAGAGAAAAGCCACCAAGGAAGAAGCAGATGGAAGGAAAAGAAGCAGCAAGAAGCAAGACAACTTGCTTCACTTAAGAAGACAAGTTGCTTGAAGAAAGAAAGTGAAGAAGGAGCATGAATGAGAAAGCTTAATCTAATACAAAGATAAAATTCAGCAATTATGTATAAAAGAGATGAGAAGAGATCATGAGAAGTGAAGGCAAATTCACCCCTCAAAACACTTACCACCTGAAAAGTTAGCAAAAGGAAATGGAATGAAATGAAAATGAGATGAAATGCAAAGATGGAAATCAAAGTAAGAAGCATATTCATGATGCAAATGATATTATGAGATGGTATGAAAGCATGCCAAGTAATATGAATGTTCATACAAGAGATGAATATGCAAATGGGACATGTAAGAACCATGAAAGTTCATGAATGTATATGACATAAAATGGAAGCAAAACATGGCAAATGGATGAGGCAATGATCAAACATGATTCCAATATGTCCTAAGGTATCTTATATGTCAAGTGAATGCATAAAATGCCATGGCAAGTTCATGTATGCAAGCATATGAAGAATGAATGCAAATGAAGATGCAAATTAGGGTTTATGTACAAGATACAAAGCAAAAGTCAAAATCAGAAGCAAATGACAAGATAAAAAATTGAAAATGGGATCAAAGGTACCCTAAACCCATATAAGTTCACTTCCCAAAGGGGAAGACCTAACTCTTAACCCTAAAGAAGTTATGATTTTCTTAAGTTTACTAGGTTTTAAGGGACCTCACAATGAAAAATGCAAAACAAAGTGTAAATGAAGAATAAATTCAAACCAATTTTATCCTAGAAACTAAATGACATGAGGAATGCAATGCAAAAAGAACCATCATCAAACTCTTCATGGTTAGGCAGAAAGGATTTTTCTAAGTTAGGGTAAAAATATTTACTTTTAAGAACCCTAAATCCAAAGAAAAATGTCAAAATAGGTCAAGAACCAAAAAGAAATTTGTGTGAAGGGTTTGATAATGTTTCTAAATGTTTCAAGATGCAATGTGATTTTTTTGGTGATTTTTAGAAACTTAAATGCTATTTTAATTAATTAATTCTCATTAATTAATTAAAATAAACATTTAAATATTTTAAAAATACGAATTTTATGCAAAAAATAAAATAAAAATTATTTTCAGAATGAGAAAAATATTTGAAAGAGAAATGCAAAAGATAAAATTTTTTAGAAGTGTTTTGCTATTTTTAATAAAATGTAGAAAAAATGCAATTAAAATGAAATTAAAATGAATTTAAATGGAAGTATGCTGATCCAGTGGCCCAGATTCAAATGGAAAAGGGAGGGAATTGACTTCACGCGCTATCCAAGGGCCAGAATTCAAACTACGCTAATTACATCATTAAGCCCTAATCTGAACCCTAAACACTTTCAGGTGACCGGAACAGTGTTCCGGTCATCTTCTCCGGCTATCCTCTCAAGCTATCTCACTCAATACACAACCCCAAGCCCCTAAATTCTCCATAAATGATCCCCACCCCATTCTAAACAAGAATCAACCATCAAACAAAATTTATTTCACATGAACAGAGAGATTCGAATCAAAACGGAAAATTTCACAGAAATTTCAGAAGCTTCATACATGCTTAAAACTGAATCATTTTCAAAACCAAAAGGTGCAGAGTGATCAGTGAAGCATAGAGAACAATCTAAGAACTTAAGAAACCATTTCTAGAAAAAAAGTTCATGATGATACCTGAACTGAAGCTTTCGAAAATGGCACTGGTTGGCTGCTTCTTTGCTTCAAATCAACTCCAATGATCCTCCTGAAGTGTTTGTGATGCTTGGTTGGAGTTTATATGGTCTCTAAATGAAGTTGGCAGAAGTTCAGTTCAAGCAATGTCAAAATCGTGTTTTTCATTCAGGGTGTTTTAAGGGAAAATGAAGGGTGGGAAATGATCAACAATGGATGTGGAGTTGAATGGTGGAATTTGTTTTGAGGTTTGATGGTTGTGCTATGAGTTTCGAAGGCTTTTCCATAAGAGGGAGTTTTTGTGATTGCTGAGTTCTTTGAGGTTTTAGCTTGTGTTATGTTATGGAATGGCTTGCTTTTGGTTTACATAGTAAGCTGTGATAGGTCAGAGGGTGGGTGGTGGCCTATGTTGATTGGTATGGGCAAGTTGCAAAAATGTCAACATGACTTGTACTTGAGGTATGGGCAAGAACACAGCTGGCCCTTGGGCATGTCCATGCGCAGCTGACTTCATGGAGGTCCACAAATCCATTCTTGAGGCAATTCAGCAAGAGAGAAGAAAGTTATGAGATGTTTTGCAATTATGTGAAGTTTTGCCCCCTTTGAGAAAACTTGATGTTCAAGGCATGAAACTTGGGATTTCTTTGTGCAATTATGAGTTATAGGTCATGTATGATGTTTATGTAATGCTTAGAAGTCAATTAGAGGTCACATTTTGCCTTGACATGAGTTTTTGCAAGTTTCCCTCTTTGGTGCATAAGTGAAATTTAGTGATTTTTCCCAACTTTGCAAAGCCTTAACTTGAGTTCTATGATGAATTAGATCAAGCTCTTGTACTTTTTGAAAAGGGAATGATTCAATCTACAACTTTCATGACCACGAATTTTTCATTTGAAGCATTTTTGAATCAAAAAGAGGAGGTTGAAAAACTTTCCCAAAATGGCAATTTTGCATTACAAGTCACTTTCCCAAAATGGCAACTTTGCAAATGGCTTGAAATTATTCAATTTTATGAACTTATAAACTCTTATAAGATCAAATAAAGATCATACACACCCAAAATGATAGAGAAGACCCTTTGGTTGGATGATTCGGGGCCTCAAATGCCCTGATTTTGCACTGACTTGTTCAAGAAGTCATTTATTAATCAGATGCCTTCCCCATTGAATTTCTTCATGAAAATTGGTATGTATGATCCTTATAACACATAGAGACCAATAGAAACAAGAATGACCAAAAAATTTGGAGTTATGGCCTCTGAAACCAAAACCCTAATTTTAGGTCATTTGTGCAGTTAAGCTTGGCTCTGCTTCCATGCCTTTCTCAGTTCTTGTGATTTTCTGAATTTCTTTATCTTGGGAGGATATAATATGATATTTGAACATATATGGACCCTCTTGAGATGATTGAAGACCTTTGGAGTGGCTCAGATGACCCTTGGTTTGCTCAGATCACAAACCCTAGATGCAAATGAATTTTAACCAATGCAGTGAAGCAACAAATGAAATATGAGATGATATGTTTGAACTTATGCAAATGAAAAGATCACAAGCCATGGTATGAACTTAGTGAGGGAAAATTTGGGGTGTTTACAATCTTCATCTCCCAGAGGTTTGGAAGGTCAAAACCAAGAACCAAACCGGATACCCTCGAAAGACAAATAGACATATTGCATTGCATGCTAACTTCATATCCTTTGTTTTGTAGGTGTTTTGTTGTTGTTTTCTCACTTTGTTGATTGTTTCAGGAAATATTGCTCGCAGAAGGGTCTTTCCCTTCAATCGCATCCACAGATATCCGACCCATAACAACCTTCTGAGTCTACAAATGGATCAACTACAGCAGGAACTGACAGATGTGAGGACTCAGATGACTGATGTGAGGACAAAAGTGAGGACCCAGATGAATCAATTCATGGCTGTGATGATTGGGCTGGCACAGACCCAGGAAAGATTAAGGGAGTTAGTCGAGCGGCAAACTCCAGAAGATAACCATGCGGGCACTAGAGGTACTAGCAACAATGAGCACGGACAGCTGCGAACAAATCCACCAGAGTTTGGGCCCCACAATAACCCTGAACTTAACGTTATTGGAAATACCTAGTGAAACACTGGAGATCGTATCCTACAGGAGGATCCTCAAGACGAGCAATTTATAGTGTTAGGTGTTGGGGCAGATGAAGCTTATGACCATCGTCTGGACGAGTTATCTGAGAAGCTGAGATCCCTGGAATCCCAGAACTCTTTGGGGTTTGATGTGATGGATATGGGCCTAGTTGAGGGAGTAAGGATTCCTCACAAGTTCAAACCTCCATGCTTTGAAAAGTATAATGGTACTTCCTGTCCTCGTACCCATTTGCAATCTTTTCTGGGAAGACTGGAAGCATACACCATGGATGGAAAAATGTGGATGTTTTACTTCGAAGACATTTTAACAGGGGCATCCAGGGAGTGGTATTCACACTTGTCAAGGGCTACTGTCAGAAACTGGAAGGATTTAGCTGAGGCCTTTATACGCCAATATCAGTACAACCTGGATATGGCACCCAATAGGACCCTCTTAATGAGTATGTCTCAATCTTCAAGAGAAAGTTTCTGTGAATACGCTCAAAGGTGGAGACAACTCGCTGCTGATGTCCAGCCGCCTATGTCTGAAAGGGAAATGGCTGACATGTTTATGAATACCTTGCAAGGGACCTACATTGATAGACTTTATGCCTTCACTGCTACCAGTTTTGCTGATATGTGTCGCTCCCCGGATTTCCATCCTAGTTCAGACGCGAAAGTGGAACGGAAAAGGTTAGAGTCGCCAGCCAGGCATTTTTATCCCGAAGGAATGGGAATGGTAATGCTGCACAAACCAGAAGAAAAGAAAAGGAAGGACACGGGTCCTGCGAACCAAAGAGACTGAGTTCAGGAGTCGGTTACGACCTGGGAAGGTATTAGCACCCAGATCGTCCGCTGTGCCCGACGGGATCCACGCTTGCAAAGAAATTTGTTTCAAAGGGTGAAGAAATGAAAGCTGATGCAAAGAGAATGAACTAAACTGGATAAAAGAACTGAGAAAGAAATGAAAAAAAAGAAATGAAAAGGAAAAATGTAGGGAAAATAAAGATTGTGCTCGAACAGGCCCTACCCCGCTGCCTACGTACCTCATCTGGACAATGAGGATCAGAGTCGTCGTAGTTCCCCTAACTAGGGTTGGAAAAGATTTCTTGTGTCTTAAGGCTTGAACTGCCTATGTCAATGCTCAGGTGTTGCAGGCTCGGACGACGAGTGCGTTACCGTCTTGCAAAATGACAAGTAGGAGCAAGTTCGTACGATGAGAGTGAAGGTGATGAGAAAAGAAGTCCCGAAGGAGAGACGTTTATTGTTTGTCCAGTGTTTTTTAGAAGCTTTTTATGAGTGTGTCACAAGGAAGTGAACTCAAGATCTTTTCCATGGAATGTGTACTTGCTACTACATTCCAAGATGGAATAATAGAACAAGCACACTTAAGTAAGGAGAAGATACCCAAAACTTGGTTCCAGAGATTAGGGCCTAAGCTCACTAACTCATTGAATTTATTAAGTGTTTTTTGTAATTAAAATGAAGAAGTGATTTTTATGATTTTCTTGATGAAGATGATCTCATGATCATACTTGTGCATCATGATGAACAAGCTTGTACTATCCCAAGATGGGAAAACTACAAGTGTTTCATGGAATAAGGCTATTGCACAGAAGCCCACTTCAATCCTTATTAAATGTTTTTATGCTTTTTGTTTGTTTTGAGATGAGAAGAGAAGAGAACCAAAGATCTTAAAGGTAAAAATCTAATGGGGGAACTAACAAATCCTAATGTTATCATGCAAGGGATTCCTAATGTTAGTGTGGCTTACTATCCTAAAGAAGGAAGAGATAAGAAGAGAAAGAGGAGAATGAAGAAGAGAAGAAGAAAGAAAGGATGGCCTAAGCACATCAAACACAAATCAGAAAATATCATGAAAAGAGAAGAGATAAGAATTGGAGATGTGGGAATCACATCCACACCTCTCACTTACCAAAGCCCCTGAAATGGTTAATAACATAAGCAAGTATTGTGACAAAAGAAAATATGAAACACAATATGGGCATAAGATCAAACCAAAGCATCACAAACATAATTGGGACCTCAATTACAAGTGTCAAGACCAAACACATAACACAAAAATGAGAAATGGATTAAACAGTTCAGCATAAAGCATTACAGATTATTATGACAAAATAAAACAAATATGAGATAAAACAAGGCATACAAAGCAACCCAACATCACACACTTCAAGACCAGAACCCTAACAAGTCAAGAATGTGCCTAAGCATCCCAAGAGATTTAGGATAGAAGCATACAAACTTAAACATTATCATCATGAGAAGCAAAGAAGCATAAGAAGTGAGGTGAACATGTACACAAGTGAATGAACTTCAAAGGAAAGCAACCACAAAAATTTCTCAAAGTACAAACATCAATCAAAGACCATAAGGGTATCCTTATCCAAAATGGGCTCTAAACAACCTAAGGGAGTTGGCACAAGTGCCCTCCCAACCTAAGGACTAAACATATGACCAAAAAGGATGCAAAAGAAGATAAGCAAAGAACAAAATTCAAATCAAATCAAGCATTCATCCAAAAATTCCACAAATTTTCACAAAGACTCTTTAAATATCTAATATTAGAATGCCAAAATAATAGGATCAAAATCAGAAGCTAAGTAGGTCAAATATGTGCCTAAACATGGATTAGGGTTATGGAACTTCATGCAAAAGTTAAAGACCAAACATAGTCAAGAAAATTTCTAAAAATCAAAAGAAAAATCACCAATAAACTACATTTCAATATGAATTCAGAGCAAAAAGAATCAACCAAAAATTCCCAAGGATGATCAATATATAAATTCTACAAGTCAGCATGTGTTTAAAATGAAATAAAAGCAATTAATAAAAACAACAATTAATTCCTGCGTGGAAAATGAAAATAAATGGAAAATAAAAAAAATCAAAAATTAAAGAAAACTCAAAATATCATTCATGAATTTTTTTGGAATTTTTATGAACTTATAACTATTTTAATTAATTGAAAAAAAAACTGAAATAAAATAAAAATAAAAAATAAGAAACCAATGGGCCAGGGGTGCAATCGGCAAGGATATTAGTTCAAAATCAATGGGCTGAGAGAGGGAGGTGTGCGAATAGCAAACAAAGCCCAATGGATTCTCAGTCAAACAAAAATTAGAAATTACGCAAATCCAATGGTTGTGGGCAAAAGTAATCAGATCCAAGGGTTTGTGTGTGAAGTCAGTGAGACCTGGAGGTAATCAAATCTAACGCACCATATTTAAACTCACTAATTAAATGAAATCTGATGGCTACGTTTTAAAGTTATCAAAATCCTGATTAATTAAATAAATAAAACATAATTAAATTAATTAATCACGATCCAACGGCCATGATCAAATCTGGAAACGCATAAACCCAAATTAGCCCTAAGATAAACCCTACCGGACGGAGAAGCGCCGGTCATCTTCTTCGGAAAACCAAGAGTTGCAAAAACGCAAAACGCCACCAAACTCCATGATCCAGCTATCAAAATGATCCTTAAACCACAGAGAAATCAAATCCAGCATCAAAAAGTATTAATCTAACACACACAAACCAAATCGAAGAAGATAAGTTTGGATCTAAAACATTCAGATCCTCAGTTTGGCCTTATTTCAACATCATTTTAAGAACAAAACATATCATTAGACTCAGAGGAACACACAGATCACAATGCACACCAAAAAAACAAGATCTAAGATGATGAAATTTGAAGGTACCTGAAGTTATGCAGACCTGGAAACACCTTCAGAAATCCAAGGAGAAGCTGCAGATCCACTCCAAATGAACTCTAGTTGCAAAATAAATGCAATTAGAGTCTTGAGAATGGCTAGATCTTGAAATCCAAATCAACTTGCACTGGTTTTGAACCTTGTGAAATCCTTGCTTTCAAGACAAACAAATGATGGATTTGTCATCTTTAGATCTCACTGAACAAGAATATGGAAATAAATCTCACTGAAACTCTATGGATGAACAGTTTCAAAGAGATGGAAGAATTTGCAAGTTTGATGAATTGGAGCAATTGAGTCCCTCTCCCCCTCTGAAATTCAGGTGTTTTGCTTATATATCATGATGCTAGAGCATTGATTAGGGTTTTTGAAAGCTGGCACGTGAGAATCATGAGGTGGGATGATTTTGCAAATTGGCAAGAGAAGTGTGATTGCTTACTTTGTGCGTGCATTGGCTTGCACATGTGCATGATCTGATTCCCTTTCATTCCATAAACACCCTCGGATCAATCTTGGCCATTGGTTGTAAGTGAATCAAGCCTTCCTCATGATTTTGCAAAAATGCAACTTGTGAAATATCTCACACTCCATGCATGAATTCTTAGGATTCCTTGGGAAAACTTTCTTGTTGTTAGTTGTTATTGGATATGGTAACCAGCATTGGTATTTTAGAAGTCTTAAAAAAGCATTATAAGCCCTTTTGCAAAAAGTAGAAACTTGAAAATATGGAAAAACCCTAAAAAAAAGACAAATTTTGATTGGCCATATCTTTTGATCTATGAAGGCTATGAAAATTTACTTGTACTTTTTAAAAATGGGAGACCATAATCTACAACTTTCATGTTTAATGGAGGTTCATTTGAGGTCATCTTCATCATGAAAGAAGGCTTTGAAAATTAGGGCAAAACTTGCCAAAAATGGAAACTTTCATTACAAGCCATATGCCAAAAATGGAAAGTTCTTCAAAACCCCTTGATTCTTGATCCTTGACTTTGCCAAACCTCTTCAAGGGTCTTAAGGACATCCCTTGACTTGAAACATGGGGTTGGACCCTTTGAATTCTCACCGTTGACTTTTAAAATGCACAGTTGACCAATTTCTTCTTATGCAAGCAACTGTTGAAATAACTGCCTTCCACAAGGAATTTTCTCACCAAATTTCATCCATAGGATCCTCTTATCATGTGAAAGACTTTTCCCAAATGAAATGGCCAAAGTCACAAAGAATTCCTGCTTGAAAGTGAAACCCTAATTTGGGAACCATTGAATAGGAGCTTGCCCTAGCTTGGATTCTCTGATGACCTCTCAACCTTCTGGGCTCTTATAAAGGATCTTGAACTTGTGAATGTCATGTAGGCTCTTCATGGGACTTGGACAAGTCTTCTTGGCCTTTTGCTATAACTTGTGATGCCTCAAATCCACCAATAGTTGATCATATGCCTAATGCTAAAACATGAGAATGTTATGCTTCATTTTTCTATGCAAAGATGCCAAGGACATGACATGCTTATGATGATTATGATATGATGATGATGCTTAAATAGAAGAGGGAAAATTTGGGGTGTTACAGCTGCCCCTATTCAAGCAACTGTTAATCTGAAAAGGACGGTAGCACGGGCTATCGACCGTTCAAGATGAACTGTGGTTGAAAACCAAGAAATCCTGAAATTTGCACTCTGATGGAGAATGCAAGAAGTGGGAAATAAACCCAACCAAATGACGCTTTGGGTGACTGAAGTGAAGAAAAATAAGACGAGCTCCTTCCATATTGAACTGTTACTAAGACAGACAAGTCTTCTTCAAGCAAACCTGTTACGCCAGAAACTGGACATACGAGCCCTCTTCAAATGAACCTGTTACGCCAGGACTGGTGATGCACTTAAGTCTGTGGGATAGACATGCATAATCAGGATAGACGAACCCTCTTCATATATTCTCCGAAGATATATAGTCCAAGACAAACGAGCCTTCTTTGGATAACCTGTTACGCCAGGTGCAACAATAGGATTTGACGAACCCTCCTCACAAACTTGTGTAGATACGTGGTGTCTGAGACAGACGAACCTCCTTCGGATAACCTGTTATGCCAGGACCGGTAACCATTTTGACGTTTAATCCCACCGTCAGGTCTTCAAACCTCTTCAACACATACGAGTATTGGATGATCATCAAGAGAATACAGACGAGTGCTATAAGTCAATGATACGAACGAATATCGGACGATGATCTAAGAAATGCAGACGAGCGCTTCAGGCGATGATACAGACGAATATCAGCCACTGGTACAAACGAATACCAGAAACCCGCCATAGACGAGCATTTGGAGTAGCAATACAGACGAGTACCAGAAATCCCACAGACAAGCATTTGGAGTAGTAATACAGACGAGTACCAGAAATCCCATAGACGAGCATTTGGAGTAGCAATACAAACGAGTACCAGAAATCCAACACACACGAGCAATTGGAGTAGCAATACATACGAGTATCAGAAATCCAACACAGACGAGCAATTGGAGTAGCAATACAGACGATTATGACATCAACACATATGGATATAAGATAACACAGACGAGTGTGAAGGATGATACAGACAAGTATCCAAACAATGCAGACGAGCTTCAAATAGATAATGAACACAAACGAGTGCGGAGGAATGCAGACGAGCAGCAAGCCAATGTCAAACACAGACGAGTGACGGGGAGTGCAGACGAGCAAAAGCAAAGTGCCCTGATTGGCAGTAAAAATCACAACTCTGCAGGGGAGAACACGGTCAAGATGCTTTGACACTTAACTCTGGTTAGGGGATGAATAACTGTTTGTATCATCACATTGACCAAATATAAATTGGCGACTTCGCTGGGGAATATTTCAATGATGGGAGTGAAACCCAAACATGAACTCTGTGGGGAAATCGGGCATTCAACTGCCTGTTGGGCATACTTCACTTGTGGAAAGATAATCCGCTTGGAGATGAAAGCTCTTCAATTAGCCTTGGAGTTCTGCTGGGGATTCAACCTGCTCTAACTCAGTTGGGGAATATTCTGCTTGGGAAGATGTGATACCATCTTGCAAAACCTGCAACAGCAGAAAACACATATGTGCCCCGGGGACTTGCATGGTATGATCTGTTCATCCATCGTCACCCGACACTCAAAGATGGTTCTAAATGTTTCCTTGCAAGGTTCTTTTTTTTAGAGAAAACACCATGTTTTAAATGCAATGTTCTTTTTGCCATAAACTCAGGACATTTTTGTAAACAAAGTAAAAAAAACACAACGCAACTTTTGACTGAATATTCATTTATTGAGAGGCCTCTGAATAGGCCAAGATTTTACATCAAGAATCAACCACATGGAAAGAGGTAGCTACCATAAAATTGAGAAAATAAACTATCCTAATGGCAATGTGCACGACATTCCAATGAGTTTCCTTCTTTGTATGAACAGCATGTCTTCAAAACTTTCCATTCTTGCCTTTACTTTCTGAAAAAGATGAAGGGACTGATTCCTATCCTTCTGATATTGTTAGGCTGTACGAAACGGTGATTTGGTTCAGATTACCCGGATCGCAGTTGTTCGCTTATTCCCTTGTTTTGCATGGATCGCCCTTTCGGGTTTTCAATCCCCCGGGATACCCTTTTTTGCCTGAGCTGTCCGATGTGGCTTTTCAACTCAGCGGGTGTACGTATATTTTTATTTGTTTTCCCTAAATTTTGTCTGAGCTTTTTATTTTGTTTTTAGCTCGCCGGGATGCCCTTTTCTTGCCTGGACTTTAATTTTGTTTTTGTGTCCAGCGGGTCTTTTTATGCGAAGTATTTTTTAACTCCGTCCGAGTTAACAGGGGATTGGAAATCTTCTCTATCCATAGTAGTGAGCATCATTGCCCCACCCGGGAAAACTTTCTTCACTATGAACGGGCCTTCGTAGTTTGGGGTCCACTTGCCCATGTGATCTGAACCTGGAGGAACGATCCTCTTGAGCACGAGCTCACCTACTTGATACTCTCGAGTACGTACTCATTGGTCAAATGCTCACTTCATTCTCCTATGATAAAGTTGACCATGACAGATAGTCGCTAATCTCTTTTCCTCAATTAGACATAACTGATTGTACCGAGCACATACCCATTCAGCCTCATCAAGCTTCACATCCATCATCACACGCAATGAAGGAATTTCCACCTCAATAGGCAAGACTGCCTCCATGCCGTATACCAATGAGAAAGGAGTTGCCCCGGTTGACGTCCTGACTGACATTCGGTACCCATGCAACGCAAATGGTAACATCTCATGCCAATCCTTGTAAGTGACAACCATCTTTTGCACAATCTTTTTAATATTCTTATTTGCTGCTTCCACCGCACCATTCATCTTTGGTCGGTAAGGAGAAGAATTATGATGCTGAATCTGGAAATCCCGGCACAATTCTGCCATCATCTTGTTATTCAAATTAGAACCATTGTCAGTAATGATTCGCTCGGGCACTCCGTATCTGCAAATAATATCTCTTCAAAAATCTGGCTACCACTTGACGAGTGACATTGGCATAAGATGTTGCTTCAACCCACTTAGTGAAGTAATCAATCGCCACCAAAATGAAACGATGACCATTTGAAGCAGTAGGCTCTATTTTCCCAATCATGTCAATGCCCCACATAGAAAAGGGCCAAGGAGATGACATGACGTTGAGCGGGCTGGGAGGAACATGCTCATTGTCTGTATAAATTTGGCATTTGTGGCACTTACAGGCGTACGAACAACAGTCTGCATCCATTGTTATCCAATAGTACCCTGATCTTAACAACTTCTTAGTCATAGCATGCCCTTCTGCATAAGTACTGAAAGATCCCTCATGGACTTCTTGCATTAACAGGCTTGCTTCGTGTCTATCCACGCATCTGAGCAAGACCATGTCAAAGTTCCTCTTATATAAAACCCCATTTGTATTCAAGAAGAAGCTAGCAGCAAGTCGTCTTAAGGTCTTCTTGTCGTTGGATGATGCCCCAGTTGGGTATTCTGGTCTTTCCAGGAAAAGCTTAATACCAAAGTACCAAGGTTTCTCGTCAGACACTGCGTCTACAGAGAAAGCATAAGCTGGTGCGTCAAGCCGGGAAATGTCAATCCTGGGCATATAATTCCAACACAAGACCTTGATGGACGAAGAAAGAGTAGCCAATGCATCGGCAAATTGATTCTCATCTTGTGGTATATACTGAAGCTTAACCGTTGTGAAGAACGTCAACAGTGTTCTGGCATAATCCCTATAAGGAACTAAGTGTTCTTGATGTGTATACCACTTGCCGGTAATCTAATTGATAACGAGGGTTGAATCTCTGAATATATTGAGGGTCTTAATCCGAAGATTAATAGCCTCCTCTATTCCCATTATGCACACCTCGTATTCCGCTTCATTGTTGGTGCAACCAAAAGTAATTCTGGCAGCGAAGGGAAAGTGAACACCTTCAGGAGTGATAAGTACGGCACCAACTCCATGTCCGTTGATATTGACTGCCCCATCAAACATCAACTTCCATTTGGATTCAGGGTCTGGCCCCTCCTCCGGAAGTGGTTCCTCTCAATCTTTTGCTTTGAGGTACATGATGTCCTCATCAGGGAAATCAAATTTCATTGGCTGATAGTCATCTTCCAGTGGCTGTTGTGCAAGATAATCTGACAATACACTTCCTTTGATGGCTTTCTAGGAAGTATATTGTATATCATACTTTGTTAAGATCATTTTCCACCTTGCAACCCTTCCGGTTAACGCTGGTTTCTCGAAAATATACTTGACAGGGTCCATTTTTGAGATTAGCAGTGTGGTATGGTCAACATATACTGTCTCAGTCGGCGAGCAGCCCATACCAAAGCGCAGCAAGTTTTCTCGAGCAGTGAGTAACGAGATTCACAGTCGGTAAACTTTTTGCTAAGGTAGTAAATAGCATACTCTTTTCGACCAGACTCGTCATGTTGGCCTAGAACACACCCCATCGACCCTTCTAACACAGTCAAGTACATGATAAGTGGTCGTCCTGGAACTGGAGGCATTTGAATTGGAGGTGTCTGCAAATATTCTTTTATCTTCTCAAAGGCTCTTTGACAGTCCTCATTCCACCTGACCGTTTCTTCTTTTCTTAATAGTTTGAATATTGGCTCGCACGTGGCAGTTAGATGAGATATAAACCATGAAATGTAGTTCAATCTGCCTAAAAACCCGCACACTTCTTTTTCTGTTTTCGGTGCAGGCATATCTTGTATTGCTTTTACATTAGCAGGATCCACCTCGATTCCTTTCTGTCTAACAATAAAACCCAGAAATTTGCCGGAATGCACTCCGAAAGTGCACTTGTTTGGATTTAACCTCAATTTATACTTTATCAACCTATCAAACAGCTTTTTGAGATTGACCAGATGCTCTTCTTCGTCCCGGGACTTGGCAATCATGTCGTCCACATAGAATTCGATTTCTTTGTGTATCATATCGTGGAACAATGTGACCATAGCCCGCTGATACGTTGCCCCGGTGTTCTTCAATCCAAAGGGCATAACCTTGTAACAGAATGTACCCCACGGGGTAATGAACGTTGTTTTCTCCATGTCTTTCGGTGCCATTTTGATCTGATTATACCCGGAGAAGCTATCCATGAAGGAAAATATCGAGAATTGAGCGGTGTTATCTACCAACACATCAATGTGAGGTAATAGAAATTCATCCGTTGGACTTGCTCTGTTTAGATCCCGATAATCAATGCACATCCGAACTTTGCCGTCTTTCTTTGGTACAGGCACAATATTAGCTACCCAAGGTGGGTAACTAGTTACGGCAAGGAATCCGGCATCCCACTGCTTCTGAGCTTCCTCCTTGATCTTCATCGCCATATCAGGACGAGTTCTTCTCAGCTTTTGTTTCACTGGAGGACAGTCTTCTCTTAGTGGCAGCTTGTGTACAACGATGTCAGTATCTAGTCCTGGCATATCTTGATACGACCAGGCGAAGATATCCACATACTCACGTAGCATACCAATCAACTCCTTCTTTACCTCGGCCTGCAGACTGGCCCCAATCTTTATCTCTCTCTTTACATCTTCAGTCCCGATGTTGATGATCTCTAAATCTTCCTGATGAGGCTGTATGACCCTTTCCTCTTGTTTCAACAACCTGACCAATTCTTTCGGGAGTTCACAGTCTTCCTCAAACCCTTCATCAACTTGGTAGATAGGATTGTCGAAGTCATGCGTGGTCATAGCAGGAATGTTATCACTAGAATCCGAATGATCAACATTGCACAGATGATGTGCTTATTTCAGAATCTGTTCTTTTCAAAAGAGACGCAAACACACAAAACACAGGAAAAGGGAAAACATTGCCATTTTATTTTTTTTGTGAAAAATTTTAAAACGAAAGAAAAAGAACAAAATTTGCTTGAAAAATGTCCTTTATTTTATGGAAAAAGTAAATGCATTAAAAGCATGGTGGCCCTACAAATGGATCTGTGCACCTTGGGCAGAGTGCAGGATTGACATGCAGTATGATAAAAAAGAAACAAGTAAATTACTTTGATTGCCAAGTAACTTGAACGAAATCCTCAACAGACCAGTTCAGGAGCTCCTCCCCGGGTGCACATGGGTGAATCCAGCTATCCCAGTCACAGTGACTATCTCCCACTTCTCTTGTTGCACAGATGTTGTTTCTATCGAGCATTCCGGCACTTGTGAAAGTTATGGCCTTATTACCCTGAGGCCAGTTGGACCCACCAGGCTGGTAACCAAGACCGAACTTGTCATCCTTCTTTTCCAACTCCAGCAACTTTCCCTAGCCCTGGGCGCTTCCGTATTGGACCACTTCTTTGGCTTGCTTGTAGGAGAAGATAGAAGTACCTTCTTTCTCGTTGTTCCGATCTGCTGGAGCCAATGTACTAACATTGACCGCTTCAAAAGCTTGACATAATGTTTCGTGAATTTCCCCGTCCATTTCCACGTATTTGAAAGTTGACAGATGACTCACAAATATATCTTCTTCTCCACATACAGTGATCACCTGGCCATCTACCACATACTTCAGCTTCTGATGCAACGTGGATGTCACTGCGCCTGCAGCATGAATCCAGGGACGTCCCAACAGACAACTATAAGCAGGTTGGATATCCATAAAATAGAATGTTCTTTTGAACACTTGAAACCCAATCTTCATAGGTAGCTCAACCTCCCCGAACACAGACCTCCGGGACCCATCAAAGGCTTTTACGATTAAATCACTGGGTCGTAAAACAATGCCATCAATATTCAACTTCATCAAGGCCTTCTTAGGGAGCACATTGAGGGAAGAGCCTGTGTCTACCAAGACATGTGATAGAACAACACCCTTATACTCCATGGTGATGTGCAGGGCCTTGTTGTGATTGCGGCCTTCAGAAGTAAGATCTCTATCTATGAAACCCAACCCATGGCTAGCGTTTACGCTGCCTACTACAACCTCCAACTGGTTAACCGTTATCTCATGTGGTACATATGCCATCTGTAAAACTTTCAGTGGAGCTTCCCTATGAGGCAGAGAACACATTAAAAATGACAGAATAAATATCTTGGACGGAGTTTGATTCAGCTGTTCAACTACTTTATAGTCGCTCTTCTTAATTATCCTCATAAACTCTTCGACTTCTTTTTCAAAAGTGCTTTGACCGGCAGCAGGAGTTTTCACCTCTTCGGTCGTTATCTGTTTACCCTTAGCCTTTGCAGCAACTTCAGCTTCAGGATCCCCTCTAAGAGCTTGAGGAGCAAAAGGATGCTTGCTTCTTGTAAATCCCCCGACTCCTCCGACATTCACCATAGTCGGGTCAATTGTCACTGCTTTACTTTCCATCTTCTGACCTTCTATGTACACATCCGAGCCATAGTGCCACGGGATGGCCTTGTCATCAGCATAAGGAACTGGTCCTGGAACAGTAATGGTCACTGGACTCACCTCTGGAACATAAATAGTCACGGGCTCTCTCCGGACTGGAACTTCAGCTGGATCAAAGTAAATTGTTATGTTAGACACACAGTTGTTTTTATCATCAACCTTATCAAAGTGTAGCGACCCCTCGTCAATCAGATGTTGTAACCCATCCTTCAAGTCTTCACAGCCATTAACTGAACTCAAACACCCCTCACAGTCGTAACCACACCCTGGGAATACTTGTCCTTTCAACAATCTGTATTTCACAACCAGCAATGAAGTCTTCACTTCTTCCTCATTCAAAACCAAGCTTAACCTTTCACCACCGTCAACAGCATTTATCCTCGCCCCTCCATGGTTTGGAATGGGATTTGATGTAACATTAGGAGGCGGTGCAAAGTTAATCGCCTTTGAGTCAATCAAGTCTTGGACCTTATGCTGCAATGCCCTGCACTTCTCTGTTGAGTGCCCGGGAGCTCCTGAATGAAATGCGCATCTTGCGTTAGCATCATACCCCACTGGAAGCTCTCCAGGGGAAGGTGGTGATAATGTCCTCAATTGAACCAAGTTTAAATCTAACAACCTTTGAAGTAATTCCGTGTATGTCATTGGAATGGCTTCAAGCACCCTGTTAGTTGGACGAGCTTGTCTCTGTTGATAGGGTATTTGCTGATAATTATTGTGTTGCGGCTGTTGTTGTTGTTGTTGTGGTTGAGCTTGTTGCACAGGACTTGATGGAATAGTAACAACTGCAACTTGCTCATAGGATCCTCTGTATACCCGGCCCCGACCTCGGCCGTACACAACATTAGTTTCCCCCTCTCTTCTCCTCGTAGGTACATTAAAAGCTTTTCTCACACCGCTTGAGCTACCTGCACCAGTGTCTTGAATCTTCCCCATCTTCAAAAGAGTTTCAACTCTCTCTCCTGCTATTACAATGTCATTAAACTTTGTTACCGAACAAGATGCCAGTCTCTCAATAAACACACCATGTAATGTTCCCATGAACATATCCGCCATTTCATTTTCCAACAAGGGCGGTTGTACCCTAGCAGTAAGCTGACGCCACCTCTGAGCATACTCCTTGAACCCTTCTTTAGCATTTTGAGACATGGTCTGCAACTGGGTACGATTTGGAGCCATATCCAAATTGTACTGATACTGTTTCACAAATTCCTCAGCTAAATCTTTCCAGCTTCGGATATTAACCTTGCTCAGCTTCATGTACCACTCCAAGGAGGCCCCCACAAGGCTATCCTGGAAGTAATACATCCACATCTTCTCGTCATCTGTATGTGCAACAATTCTTCCTACAAAAGACTGGAGGTGAGTCTTGGGGCACGCTGTGCCATTATACTTGTCAAAAGTAGGGACCTTAAACTTGTAGGGAATTCTAACCCCTGGCACCAAGCCCAAGTCAGTGATATCAAACCCCAGAGAACTCTGAGATTGAATGGCATGAATCTGCTCAGCCATCTCTTCAAACTTTATATTCATGTCAATTCCTTGACCTTCTGCCTCATCCAGCAAAGTGAACTGTTCGTCCTGCCCATCCATCTGTACATTATTCACTCCATCATTGACGATAGTAACCCCTGGTTGTACCACAGGGATTTCTAAGTGTCGGGCACCCGCCCCATTGCTATTACCTCCATCTGCTGCCCTATTGTTCCTGGCTTGATTGTTTTCCACCATCTCGTTCAAGCGCTCCTGAGTTTGACCCATCCCAGCCATGAGGGTCATGAAGTTATCCATCCTTGTCCTTAAGTCAGCCAGATCTACTTGCATCTGATTCATTACTCTCTCTCTGTTTACTCTTGTAGGATATCTGTGCACCGCTGGCTGTTCACGAACTTTCCAGGGAGCTATAGTGCCTGAAATTGACATAAACGTTAGAAAACTGATGAACTACCTGCAAAACAACAAACACGTTATATGCATGCAATGTAACTATTCTTGCTTCCAGGTTCAGGCATTAATATGCCTCAGTTCTGGTATTTGTTCCAGATAGCCCCTTTGAGCATTAATTTTCAAACTCTCCCTTTGAAGAGTGTTCAGATCTTCGCAGCCTCAAACAAACAAGCTTTTGCGTACTCAGAAAATGGTAACTGGATTTTAACATTGTATAACATGGATAACCCACTGGCAGCCATAGTTAGAGTACAAACAAATTCCCTGGAGGGTTACAAGTCAATACATGAATAAAGAAAAATAAGGCAAAACTCCTACAATAAGCCTGTAGGTAGTCTGGACAACAATAAACTAAAATCCTAGACTAAAGGAAAGACTACTCAGGTTCTTCTTCTGTAGCCATCACTTCTGTCCGGCTCTTCTTCACGCCTGCTCTCAACTTAAGCTCTGTAATCTCTTTCAGTGCCTCCTCCAAGGCCATCTGGCTCTGTGCCAGTTGTTGAGTCTTTTCCCTTCGTATTTTGTGAACTTGTTCTACTTCTTCTTTCTTGAAGGTCATTTGTACCTCGAAAAACTCTTCCTTTTCTTTGTACTTCTTCTGCTCCTGTTCCCTTTGGCCCTGTAACCAAACAATGGACTGGCGAGCTTATTTAAGAGTCTTCAAAGTCTTCTTACGCTCCGCTTCTCTTTTTGATTCCATTAGACCCAATCTCTGAAAATGAGCTTCTCTCCCAGCAAACTCCTTTTCTTTAGCTTCTAAGGTAACCTTCATCTTCTGTAGCTTTTCCTCCGCTTCATTCTTAGCACGATTGGCAAGGTGGTACAAGTTAACCATTTCAGCATTCTCTATCCGGACCTCGTGCAACTGAGCTTCCAACCTCTTATACTCTTCAAGAGAAACAATATTCTGACATGGAACTTCTTTGGGATACAATGGAGCTTCCACTGAAAATGGCATGAGCACTTCCTCTACACGCTTCTGCAACCATGTAGCAAAAGGAGGATATGTCTTGGGGTCCACCCTTCCAAAATCCTTATTTCCCTTCTTCACCCTGTGAGCCCAAGCCTGAGATGCTTGTATGACCAACTCTTTGTTTCCCTCCACAGAAAAGTATAAAGACTCAGCTAATTCTTCCATACTTGGTGGATTCCTTAGAGGATAGCCAAATTGTTTCCTGGCTAAGACTGGATGGTAACTGATCACACCCTTTCTCCCTAGCAAGGGAACATTAGCAAAACTCCCACAACTAACCAGTAACTCCTTCCCCAACAAATCTCTGTTATAACCCCAAGCTATATCCTCAGAAGTTAGTCCCATTAGCCTCCTAGACCACCTCCATTCATCTCTCATCTCTTTGAAAGGGCCTGACTTTGGTAATTGCTTAGCAAACCAATCAGCAAATAATGGAGCACAACAACTCACTGGTCCACCTCTGCCTTTCTCATTCCGGTAGTGAACATTTTAGTAGAAGTATCCCAACAAAGTTGGTACAGGGTTACCTTTAGCAAAAATGGAGATCACCTCCAAACTCACAAACTCCTTTTCTCCCAGGAAAATACTAGATCCATATACCATCAAGGCCACCACAGCACCAAAATCTCCCCACTTACTCTCTTTGGCATACTCTTCAGCTTCTGGTATAAGCACATCCCAGGGAAGTCCTATGCCCTCACTATCTTTCAAAGCCTTCTTAACCTTAGAAGCTGGTATACGACAGACTCTGGATATGTCTTCTTCCTTTAGAACTGTCTCTGATCCATAGTAAGGCAAAGTATCTCTGACATGAATACCCAAAATGCTAGAAATCTCCTCCAAGGTAGGAGCCAAAATATAATCTAGAAATACAAAACACCACAACAAGGGATCATAGAACTGAAGCAAAGTGTGCAAGCTATCCTTCTGGTCTGCAGTAGGTTTATCCATGTACTTCAAAATCTGACCATACCTCTTTCTGAAGTTCCCTAAAACTTGATCATTCATCAGCCCTGCTAGTCTCTGAACACTCTTGACTTCTGGTTGGAGAAAAGTGTAATGGACATTTTTCTTTCTGGTAACCTTCTTAACTTCTGCCATCTGGAAAGCTTACAATTACCAGACCTGGGTGCTAAACAAAACCTGAAAATGGAAACACAAATAGTTAATGCGAGTATGATGCAATGCAAATGCAATGCAGGCATATGAACAATCTGGGACCATCTGGATACTGGATATTAGGACCCCAAGTAACTGAAAACCAAGATTCTCTGAGCCATAACCATCTGACAGGAACCCTCAGAACCAAAAGATCAAGAAATCCAGAACCATAATGATCAAATCATAACAGAGACCACACTGATAATGAGGGTATGTAGATGTCAAGGGCTCCTGCAAACCTGTAAACCCCCCCCCCAATCTCACAGGTGTGCTCCGGGTCAAACATCACGGACTCTCAAAGCCGAATAGCAATAATACGTTCACCATTTCCGAGAAATGGCTCATGACCAAATCAGGGAATCGGTTTGGCATTATCTACTACTCAGGGAGGCCTCAGCTGAGTCCGGGAAAACAAGGTCATCCTAAGTGAGTTCAAGGTGGGCCCTCGCGTGTGAATGGGTTTGCCACTGAATGTGGTCTGCCACTGTCACCACTAAAGAGGGATGTTTCCACAAGGTTCTCAATGATCGGTCCCCAGCTGCACATAACTATCAAGGTTATGAAATGAGAGAGGAAGATCCCCAAATCAAGACATTTTCAAGACAGTCGCAAATCTGGGCGTGGAACTCACTACTACCCCCATGACAAGATCTCATGAGGCCAAAGTGGAAACACTCTAAGTCCTAAGGTGCACTCGAGCCTTGGTAATGAGCTCATCTCACAGTAACAGTATCACCCAAGTCCCACCAAACAGAAAATACAGTCCAGACAGTCCAGTATAAAATATGATGCGTGAAAATAAATACTGAAAACTGTAAATAAAGCTGTAAATAAAACTGTAAATAAATAACAGTAAAATATACACGCAACAGCAAACAATCAACACACAAAGAAACAGAAACACGCAAGCGCTAGGAGAGACTCTCAAGGGAAACAAAGATTTTGGGTTCGATCCCCAGCAGAGTCGCCAGTTGTCGCTCCCCGGATTCCCATCCTGGTACAAACGCGAAAGTGGCGCGGAAAAGGTTAGAGTCACCAGCCAGGCATTTTTATCCCGAAGGAACGGGAATGGTAATGTTGCACAAACCAGAAGAAAAGAAAAGGAAGGACACGGGTCCTGTGAACCAAAGAGACTGAGTTCGGGAGTCGATTACGACCTAGGAAGGTATTAGCACCCAAATCGTCCGTCGTACCCGACGGGAACCACGCTTGCAAAGAAATCTGTTTCAAAGGGTGAAGAAATGAAAGCTGCTGCAAAGAGAATGAACAGAACTGGATAAAAGAACTGAGAAAGAAATGAAAAAAAAATGAAAAGGAAAAATGTAGGGAAAATAAAGATTGTGCTCGAACGGGCCCTACCCCGCTGCCTACGTACCTCATCTGGACAATGAGGATCAGAGTCGCCATAGTTCCCCTAACTAGGGGTGGAAAAGATTGCTTGTGTCTGAAGGATTGAACTTCCTATGTCAATGCTCAGGTGTTGCAGGCTCGGACGACGAGTGCATTACCGTCTTGCAAAAAGACAAGTAGGATCAAGTTCGTACGATGAGAGTGAAGGTGATGAGAAAAGAAGTCCCGAAGGAGAGACGTTTATTGTTTGTCCAGTGTTTTTTAGAAGCTTTTTATGAGTGTGTCACAAGAAAGTGAACTCAATCTCTTTTCCATGGAATGTGTACTTGCTACTACATTCCAAGATGGAATAATAGAAAGAGCACACTCAAGTAAGGAGAAGATCCCCAAAACTTGGTTCCAGAGATTAGGGCCTAAGCTCACTAACTCATTGAATTTATTAAGTGTTTTTTGTAATTAAAATGAAGAAGTGTGTTTTATGATTTTCTTGATGAAGATGGTCTCATGATCAGACTTGTGCATCATGATGAACAAGCTTGTATTATCCCAAGATGGGAAAACTACAAGTGTTTCATGGAATAAGGCTATTGCACAGAAGCCCACTTCAATCCTTATTAAATGTTTTTATGATTTTTGTTTGTTTTGAGATGAGAAGAGAAGAGAACCAAAGATCTTAAAGGTAAAAATCTAATGGGGGAACTAACAAATCCTAATGTTATCATGCAAGGGATTCCTAAGGTTAGTGTGGCTTACTATCCTAAAGAAGGAAGAGATAAGAAGAGAAAGAGGAGAATGAAGAAGAGAAGAAGAAAGAAAGGATGGCCTAAGCACATCGAACACAAATAAGAAAATATCATGAAAAGAGAAGAGATAAGAATTGGAGATGTGGGAATCACATCCACACCTCTCACTTACCAAAGCCCCTGAAATGGTTAATAACATAAGCAAGTATTTTGTGACAAAAGCAAATATAAAACACAAAATGGGCATAAGATCAAACCAAAGAATCACAAACATAATTGGGACCTCAATTACAAGTGTCAAGACCAAACACATAACACAAAAATGAGAAATGGATTAAACAGTTCAACATAAAGCATTACAGATTATTATGACAAAATAAACAAAATATGAGATAACACAGGGCATACAAAGCAACCCAACATCACACACTTCAAGACCAGAACCCTAAAAAGTCAAGAATGGGCCTAAGAATCCCAAGAGATTAAAGATAGAAGCATACAAACTTAAACATTATCATCATGAGAAGCAAAGAAGCATAAGAAGTGAGGTGAACATGTACACAAGTGAATGAACTTCAAAGGCAAGCAACCACAAAAATTTCTCAAAGTACAAACATCAATCAAAGACCAGAAGGGTATCCTCATCCTAAATAGGCTCTAAACAACCTAAGGGAGTTGGCACAAATGCCCTCCCAACCTAAGGACTAAACATATGACCAAAAAGGATGCAAAAGAAGATAAGTAAAGAACAAAATTCAAATCAAATCAAGCATTCATCTAAAAATTCCACAAATTTGCACAAAGACTCTTCAAACATCTAATATTAGCTTGCCAAAAGAATAGGATCAAAATCAGAAGCTAAGTAGGTCAAATATGTAACTAAACATGGATTAGGGTTATGGAACTTCATGCACAAGTTAAAGACCAAAAATAGTCAAGAAAATTTCTAAAAATCAAAAGAAAAATCACCAATAAACTACATTTCAATATGAATCCAGAGCAAAAAGAATCAACCAAAAATTCCCAAGGATGATCAATATATAAACTCTACAAGTCAGCATGTGTTTAAAATGAAATAAAAGCAATTAATAAAAACAACAATTAATTCCAGCGTGGAAAATGAAAATAAATGGAAAAAAAATCAAAAATTAATGAAAACTCAAAATATCATTCATGAATTTTTTTGGAATTTTTATGAACCTATAACTATTTTAATTAATTGAAAATCAAACTGAAATAAAATAAAAATAAGAAACCAATGGGCCAGGGGTGCAATCAGCAAGGATATTAGTTCAAAATCAATGGGATGAGATAGGGAGGGTGTGTGAATAGAAAACAAAGCCCAATGGATTCTCAGTCAAACAAAAATTAGAAAGTACGCAAATCCAATGGTTGTGGGCAAAAGTAATCAGATCCAAGGGTTTGTGTGTGAAGTCAGTAAGACCTGGAGGTAATCAAATCCAACGCACCATATTTAAACTCACTAATTAAATGAAATATGATGGCTGCGTTTTAAAGTTATCAAAATCCTGATTAATTAAATAAATAAAACATAATTAAATTAATTAATCACGATCCAACGGCCAGGATCAAATCTGGAAACGCATAAACCCTAATTAGCCTAAGATAAACTCTACCGGCCGGAGAAGTGTCGGTCATCTTCTTCGGCCAACCAAGAGTTGCAGAAACACAAAACGCCACTAAACTCCATGATCCAGCTATCAAAATGATCCTTAAACCACAGAGAAATCAAATCCCGCATCAAAATGCATTAATCTAACACACACAAACCAAATCGAAGAAGATAAGTTTGGATCTAAAACTTTCAGATCCTCAGTTTGGCCTTATTTCAACATCATTTTAAGAACAAAACATATCATCAGACTCAGAGGAACACGCAGATCACAATGCACACCAAAAAAACAAGATCTAAGATGATGAAATTTGAAGGTACCTGAAGTTATGCAAACCTGGAAACACCTTCAGAAATCCAAGGAGAAGCTGCAGATCCACTCCAAATGAACTCTAGTTGCAAAATAAATGCAATTAGAGTATTGAGAATGGCTAGATCTTGAAATCCGAATCAACTTGCACTGATTTTGAACCTTGTGAAATCCTTGCTTTCAAGCCAAACAAATGATGGATTTATCTTCCTTAGAGCTCACTGAACAAGAATATGGAAATAAATCTCACTGAAACTCTATGGATGAAGAGTTTTGAAGAGATGGAAGAATTTGCAAGTTTGATGAATTGGAGCAATTGAGTCCCTCTCCCCCTCGGAAATTCAGGTGTTTTGCTTATATATCATGATGTTAGAGCACTGATTAGGGTTTTTGAAAGCTGGCACGTGAGAATCATGAGGTGGGGATGATTTTGCAAATTGGAAAGAGAAGTGTGATTGCTTACTTTGTGTGTGCATTGGCTTGCCTATGTGCATGATTTGATTCCCTTTCATTCCATAAACACCCTCGGATCAATCTTGGCCATTGGTTGTAAGTGAATCAAGCCTTCCTCATGATTTTGCAAAAATGCAACTTGTGAAATATCTCACACTCCATGCATGAATTCTTAGGATTCCTTGGGCAAACTTGCTTGTTGTTAGTTGTTATTGGATATGGTAACCAGCATTGGTATTTTAGAAGTCTTGAAAAAGCATTACAAGCCCTTTTGCAAAAAGTAGAAACTTGAAAATATGGAAAAACCCTAAAAAAAGATGAATTTCGATTATCCATATCTTTTGATCCATGAAGGCTATGAAAATGTACTTGTACTTTTTAAAAATGTGAGACCATACTCTACAACTTTCATGTTTAATGGAGGCTCATTTGAGGTCATCTTCATGATGAAAGAAGGCTTTGAAAATTAGGGCAAAACTTGCCAAAAATGGAAACTTTCATTACAAGCCATATGCCAAAAATGGAAAGTTCTTCAAAACCCCTTGATTCTTGATCCTTGTGTTTTCCAAACCTCTTATAGGGTCTTAAGGACATCCCTTGACTTGAAACATGGGGTTGGACCCTTTGAATTCTCACAGTTGACTTTTAAAATGCATAGTTGACCAATTTCTTCTTATGTAAGCAACTATTGAAATAACTGCCTTCCACACGGAATTTTCTCACCAAATTTCATCCATAGGATCATCTTATAATATGAAAGACTTTTCCTAGATGAAATGGCCAAAGTCACAAAGAATTCCTACTTGAAAGTGAAACCCTAATTTGGGAACCATTGAATAGGAGCTTGCCCTAGCTTGGATTCTCTGATGACCTCACAACCTTCTGGGCTCTTGTAAAGGATCGTGAACTTATGAATGTCATGTAGGCTCTTCATGGGACTTATACAAGTCTTCTTGGCCTCTTGCTATATCTTGTGATGCCTCAAATCCACCAATAGTTGATCATATGCCTAATGCTAAAACATGAGAATGTTATGCTTCATTTTTCTATGCAAAGATGCTAAGGACATGACATGCTTATGATGATTATGATATGATGATGCTTAAACAAAAGAGGGCAAAATTGGGGTGTTACAATGTGGTCATAGCGGGAGAAAGAATTGAAAGCCTATTGAAGATAGGTAATTTTCCTGACAATGGTGCTAGCTCCTGCAATGCATGGAAACCCTTCTCAGGACCTCAAAGAACAGGAGAGACTAATGCAGTACATGTTAATAGAGGTAGACCCCAGTACTTGCAAAGATCAGTGGCCGCAGTCACCATTCCTACACCAGCACCTCAGCAACAACAGTATCCTCAATAACAATAGTTCCCACAACAACAACAAAGACCTTACAACAACAATAACCAACAGCAACGTCCTTTCCAACAAAGGCCTTCTCAGGTTAACAGGGTGATTGATCCCATCCCGATGCCCTATGCAGCCTTACTCCTGCAACTATTGAAGCTTAAGATGAATGAACTAAGGACTTTGGCTCCACCAGATCCTTTGAATCTTCCAAGGAATTATGATGTCAATGCCAGGTGTGCTTTTCACTCCAACGCACCTGGTCATTCAACAGAGAAGTGTAGGGCCTTGCTCATGAAAGTCCAAGATTTAATTAATTCCAGAGCTTTGAATTTTGCACCTCCACCAAATGTCACAAAGAATCCAATACCGAATCACGGTGGGCCGAGGATTAATGCTATTGAGAAGGACCAACCAACAATTTTGATTGATGACATTGCAAGTATTCAAACACCACTAGCCGAAGTGAAAGCTCAGCTATTGAAGTGCCAAGTATTTCCAGGTTGTGAGGCCCATTGTGAAGCTTGCAAATCTTCTACCAATGGTTGTGCAAATCTGGAGAATGGTATTAGCATTCTTATTAGAGAGGGCATTCTGCAAATCATATCAACGGTTCCATCTTCTACAAAGACAACAAAAAACTCTTCTACAACTCCAGCAAACATTATCCTAACAGAATCTTCTACAACACCAACAAAAGTCATTTCAACTACAACAACAACAAACACCTGTGACGACATCTCAACAGTTACCATTTACTATGATCCAGCAACCATTCATGTTCCAGAATCTCTCAACAACGACTTTCAATAACACCCACATCAACAACTTCCTGCACCTGCACCATCTTCAATCAGACCTCCTGTCACCATCTACTATGATCCTCAGACTATCACAACTCTTTCTTCTACCTCAATTAGTTCGGTGACCATCACGGTCCCTGGACCAGTTCCTTATGATAACAATAGTGTTGTGCCTTGGCATTATGGTTCTAATCTTTACTGCCATGGAAAGAAGATCACTCTTGACTCCTCAATACTTGTGCCACAAGTTGACAATGTTGGGGGAGGCGGAGGCTTCACTCGAAGCGGAAGTCTCTTCGCTTCATAGTTTCCCAGAGTTAATGCTGAAGCAGAAGCTGCTGCTAAAGCAAAAGGCAAAAATGTGGTGCCAGAAGAACCAGCTGTGAAAGAAACTCATAAGACACCCTTTGATTAGGATGTAGACGAGTTTATGAGGATTATCAAAAGAAGTGACTACAAAATTGTGGATCAGCTCCATCAAACACCTTCCAAGATCTCCATACTATCTTTGCTCGTGTGTTCCGAGGCTCACCGGAATGCACTACTCAAGTTCCTGTACGCAGCTTATGTGCCGGAAGAGATCACGGTCAATCAGTTAGAAATGGTGGTCGCAAATGTCAATACTAGTCATGGACTAGGTTTCACCAATGCTGACTTGACCAATGTTGTCTCATGTCCTTGTTGATACCGGATCATCACTCAATGTGCTACCAAACAAGCCTTTAGTCAAGCTGGAGTATGATGGTCTTGCACTTCGTCCGAGAAACCTAGTTGTCAGAGCTTTTGATGGTTCTAAGAGATCAGTTCTCGGAGAAATTGAGCTGCTTGTGGTAATTGGCCCGCAAGTTTTCAAAATTACCTTCTATGTGATGGACATACAACCTGCCTACAATTGTTTGTTGGGTCGACCTTGGATCCACGTCGTCGGCGCGGTAACGTCAACCCTTCACCAGAAGTTAAAATATGAGTGGGAAGGCCAAATTATCACTATCTGTGGAGAAGAAGACATCTTTGTCAGTCACCTGGCTACGTACAAGTACATAGAGATGGATGGGGAGATCCATGAAACCTTGAGCCAAGGTTTTGAAGCCTTGAACGTCAACGAAGCAACAACTAAGGTGTTTGCTTCATCCCAAGAGGAAAGGATGGGCACCTCAATTGCTTCCTACAAACAGGCTCGGAAGGTTGTGGAAGAAGGGAATGCCCAAGGCTGGGGCGAGTTGCTAAAGGTTCAGATGAAAGAAGACAAATTCGGTTTGGGTTATAGACCATTCCGACAAGTTCCAGAGGAGGCTGCTGAAGCTCCAAAGTTCATAAGTTGGGGAATGCTGACCCCTGATGCTGTCAACACTTTGGAAGACGAGGTTGAGAGCGACTACAACCTAGAAAGCTGGATCCGTCCAAGAGTCCCGGGCCAACAAGTCCTCAACTGGTCTTCCTAGGAAATTATAAGGGTTACTGCTGCAGAGTAATTATTATTTCCTGTTTTAAACATGCATCAAAGTCCTGCATCTTGCCCAAGATGTTTTGGACTCATTTTGTAATAGGGCCATATGTATTTTGTGCAAATTGAATATTAATGAACAATGGACATCTTTTTGAAAACAATATTTTTTCGCTCACTGACTTTTCATTTTTGTTATTTTTCGCACAAAACAATAAATGGAAATGTTTTTCTCAATAAAAACTTCATTCACTTTTTCTAAATAAGATAAAATCAATCACTAAAATGAACCAAATCTCAACCCTTGCAGAGATAGCCCTCCAGATTGCACCGACAACGACATTGTTATGACCCCGTATGACTTCGACAATCCGATTAATCAAGCAGATGGAGGGGTTGAAGAAGGCTACAATTTACCTGAAGAGTTAGCCAGGTTATTGAGACAAGAGGAAAAGGTGATTGCTCCTCATCAAGAGGAGGTTGAGACTATCAATCTTGGTACCGAGGAAGATGTGAAAGAGGTGAAGATTGGGGCCAGTCTGTAAGCTCCAGTAAAAGAACATCTTATCAGTATGTTACGAGAATATGTTGATGTGTTCGCTTGGTCCTACCAAGATATACCGGGTTTGGATACAGATATTGTCATGCACAAGCTTCCATTGAAAGAGGATTGTCCACCAGTTAAACAGAAGTTGCGTCGTACACACCCGGACATGGCCATGAAAATCAAAGAGGAAGTATGAAAGCAGTGGGACGCAGGTTTTCTTGCTGTAACTAGTTACCCGCCTTCGGTTGCTAATATTGTACCCGTGCCTAAGAAGGATGGAAAGGTGCGGATGTGCGTTGACTACCGGGATCTGAACAGAGCAAGCCCAAAAGATGACTTCCCATTTCCTCACATTGATGTATTGGTAGACAACACAGCTCAGTTCTTAGTATTCTCCTTCATGGATGGATTTTCTGGATACAATCAGATCAAGATGTCACCTGAAGACATGGAGAAGACAACCTTCATCACACCTTGGGGCATGTTCTGCTACAAATTAATGTCGGTTGGTTTGAAGAATGTCAGTGAAACATATCAACGGGCTATTGTAACATTATTCCATGATATGATCCATAAGGAAATCGATTGTTACGTGGATGACATGATTGCCAAATCCCAAATAGAGGAAGAGCATTTGGTAAATCTGTTGAAGCTGTTCAAGCGTCTGAGGAAGTATCAGTTAAGGTTAAACCCCAACAAATGCACATTCGGGGTACGTTCTGGTAAGCTGCTTGGTTTTATTGTAAGCGGAAAAGGAATTGAGGTTGATCCCGACAAAGTCAAAGCAATTCAGGAAATGCCTGCACCTAAGACTGAGAAAGAAGTTCGAGGATTCTTGGGTAGATTGAACTACATTTCAAGGTTCATATCTCATCTCACTACAACCTGCGAGCCCTTGTTCAAATTGCTAAGAAACGAACAAACAGTCAGGTGGAACGATGATTGTCAGAAAGCTTTTGACAAGATCAAAGAGTATCTGCAAGAACCTCCAATTCTCATGCATCCAGTTGAAGGAAGACCTCTAATAATGTACCTTACAATATTAGATGAATCAATGGGGTGTGTGTTAGGATAGCATGACGAGTCTGGTCGAAAAGAGTATGTAATATACTACCTAAGCAAAACGTTTACTGACTGTGAACAACGTTATTCACTACTCGAGAAAACTTGTTATGCTTTAGAGTGGGCTACTCGCCGACTAAGACAGTATATGTTGACTCATACTACCTTGTTGATCTCAAAGATGGACCCCGTCAAGTACATATTTGAGAAGACAACACTTACCGGAAGGGTTGCAAGATGGAAAATGATTCTAACAGAGTATGACATTCAGTACACCTCTCAAAAAGCCATCAAGGGTAGTGTATTGTCTGACTATCTGGCCGAGCAACCCATTGATGACTACCAGCCTATGAGATTTGATTTCCTTGATGAAGACATCATGTTCTTAAAGTCAAAAGATTGTGAAGAGCTTATTCACACTGAAGGGCCTGATCCAAAAGAAGCATGGACTATGATGTTTGATGGGGCAGTTAATTGTAACGGTCGTGGGGTTGGTGTAGTGCTTATTACACCTAAAGAAGTCCATATGCCTTTCTCAGCAAGGCTTACCTTTTCCTGCACTAACAACGAAGCAGAGTATGAAGCTTGTATCATGGGTCTTGAAGAAGCCATTGACCTCAGGATCAAAACCTTGAGTGTATTCGGAGATTCAGCTTTGGTGATCAACCAAACTAATGGCAAGTGGTATACTCATCAAGAGCATCTGGTTCCCTACCGTGACTATACGAGGAGATTGTTGACTTTCTTCCCAACAGTCAAGCTTGAATATATCCCTCGAGATGAGAATCAGTTTGCAGATGCCTTGTCCACCATTTCATCTATGATCAGAGTACAAAATGCTAACTATGAGCCTCGAATTTTAGTATCCAGACTGGACCGACCAGCATATGTCTTTTCTGTGGACACTGTTACTGACAACAAACCTTGGTTCCACGGCATCAAATGCTTCTTGGAGACTTAGACATACCCATATGAGGCATCGTCTAATGATAAGAAGACATTGAGAAGATTAGTCGGCAGTTTCTTCCTCAATACTGATGGCTCCTTATACAAGCGGAATTTCGACATGGTCTTGCTCAGATGTGTTGACAAGAAGGAAGCAGACCTACTAATGCATGAAGTACATGAGGGTTATTTCGGTACTCATGCCGGAGGACATGCAATGACAAAGAAATTGTTAAGATCAGGTTACTATTGGATCACAATGGATGCAGACTGTTGTGCCTATGCCAGAAAGTGCCATAAATGCCAGATCTACGTAGACAAAGTGCATGTGCCTCCCAGTCCTTTGAATATAATGTCTTCACCCTGGCCCTTCGCCATGTGGGGCATTGATATGATTAGAAAGATCGAGCCAACTGCTTCAAATGGCCACATATTCATCCTGGTAGCCATTGATTACTTTACCAAATGGGTCGAAGCAGCTTTCTGAAAAGGGATATCATTTGTCGATATGGAGTTCCCAAGCGAATCATTACTGATAATGGTTCAAACCTTCACAACAAGATGATGACAGAGCTATGCCGAGATTTCAAGATCCAACATCATAACTCTTCTCCTTACAGGCCAAAGATGAATGGTGTTATTGAGGAAGCTAACAAGAACATTAAAAAGATTGTGCAAAAGATGGTAGTCACATACAGAGACTGGTATGAAATGTTACCATTCGCCTTGCATGGGTACCAAACTTCCATCAGAACATCTACCGGGGCAACACCTAATCATCTTGTGTATGGTATGGAAGCAGTCCTACCTATTGAAGTTGAATTACCCTCCTTGCGGGTAATGATGGATGTAAAACTGGACGAAGCAGAGTGGGTCCGATCTCGTTATAACCAACTGAACCTGATTGAAGAAAAGAGATTAGCAGCTATTTGTCATGGTCAGTTATATCAGAAACGGATGAAGAAAGCCTTCGATTAAAAAGTCAGACCTCGGGAATATCAAGTGGGGAGAGCTTGTACTAAAAAGACACATTCCTCCTCATACAGAGCACAGGGGCGAGTGGACGCCTAACTATGAAGGTCCTTACGTGATAACTAAAGTCTTCTCAGGCGTAGCACTGATGCTCGTAACCATGGATGGCGAAAATTCCTATCTCCTGTGAATTCAAATGCAGTTAAAATATACTTCACATAAATGACACGCTGGACATAAAAACAAAATGTGAGTCCAGGAAATAGTAGGGCATCCCGGCGAGTCAAAAACATAATAAAAAGACTCGGGCAAAAATAAGGGAAAAATTAAAAAAAAATGTA
This sequence comes from Lathyrus aphaca, assembly GCA_963966055.1. NCBI lineage: Eukaryota > Viridiplantae > Streptophyta > Magnoliopsida > Fabales > Fabaceae > Lathyrus > Lathyrus aphaca. The sequence goes on from OZ014523.1 coordinate 174,487,324, forward strand.
CACCCGCTGAGTTGAAAAGCCACATCGGACAGCTCCTGCAAAAAGGGTATCACGGTGGATTGAATACCCGAAAGGGTGATCCATGCAAAATCAGGGAATAAGCGATTAACTGCACTCTGAATTCAACTGTATCATATAACCTGGAAAGCTTCGAAAGGACAAAGCGTCGGTCAGAATCAACTTTCTTCAGAAAACAAGATAAGAAGAGCGTTCAGGTCATACAGGTCATAGCAAAGGAAGCTCATTGGAGCGTCGAATTCAACATTGCCAAATAGGACTTTTATTTTCTCAATTTTTGTAGCAATCTCCTTATTTCAGGGATTAGCTTCCTCACTGTAATCGCCTATTCAGGGCACACAAATCAATAAAATTAAATATTCATTCACATTTTGTTTTGTACCTTTGTTGTTTTGTTTGCAAAATGTCCAAAGTTCGTAATACAACATTTGCATGAAAACATATAAGCCATTTTCAATAAATGCTTGCAGGAAATATGTGCTCTTAAGCAAACCTAACTCCTATAAAGGAATCCGGTTGAGGATACCTCAGGGAAATTATGCATTTCCTTTGTTTGATAGGTTGCAAGTACTCAAGGCAGATAACCTTTCACAACATGGGGCGTATCAGGCACTATATCCCCAGCCAAACTGGAAGTCACATCATCAAAACGACTACTTGACGAAAGTATTCCCCACGGAGCTCTTTATCCCCTTAGAGTATTGTCGCTCCCACCAAATGACACCTGGTCAGAAGGGGTACAGACGCGAACGGTCGACGAAAGGAGAAGAAGGGATGAATAGAGTCGCCAGCTAGGCATTTTTATCCCGAAGGAAAGGTAATGCTGCATAAACCTAAGAAAAGATGGATAAGGCGGTTGCGAACCAGAGAAACTGAGAAAGGGGGTTGGTTACAACATGGGAAGGTATTAGCACCCAGATTGTCCGCCGTACTCGATGGGATCCACGCTTAAAATATTTGTGTTTAAAGGGGTAATGTCAGTGCAATCTGTGTATCAAAGCTAGAAAAGAATGCAAGTGTCAGTGCTGGAAGAAAGTGAAGTGAAATGAAAGAGTGTCAGTGTAAGGAAAGAATGTGAAGCTCAAGACTATGAGGCTTAAAGAATAATGCTGGAAGAGGGGGAATATACAGAGACTTTTGTTCGATAACTGTTAAGTTATGCCTATGTATCCTCTCATGCAATGAGGAAGTCAGAACACCGTAGTTCGACTCAAAGAGACTGAAAGATAAATTGGCTTGTGAACTGCTTACTTGTCTATGCTCAAGTGTATGACCTGTCTGGCTCAGGTGCTAACTGTCTTACATTAGACGGAAGAAGCGAGTTCTCGATTGTGAATGAATGAGGTGAGAAAAGAATCCTGAAGGAGACGATTATTGTTTGTTTTTGTGTTTTCAATCTTTTATTGCTTTTTGAGTTTGTCATAGAAAAATGAGCTTAAGCCTAAACCAAGGGTTAGTAAACTCATCACATCTTCCCTCTGATTAGGGGTAATGAGAATACCTTAAGTATGAAGTAAACACCTCACACTTAATCACCATGATGTAGAATTAAGATCATTAACCTACTTGCAATTATTTAGATGTTTTTGGAGTTTTGTTTAGTGTTAAGTAATGAGTTTAAGCCATAATCAAGGATTTAATGGACCCATTACACCATCCTAATAGAAGGATAATAGATGAGAACATTTAAGCTGAGGAAGGCTCCTCAACTTAATCCATGATTAGGGATTAACCTCATGACAAAACAAAGCCTTTATTAAAGTGGATTTTAGTTAATGGTAAGATTAAGAAGTGAATTTTATGGTTTGTAAGACAACTTGAGGGGGACTTGTCCATTAACACTAGGGTTAGTTCTTCTTAACCAATTAAGGAAGAATTAGAACCCTAAGGCAAGGCCCAAGTTACAAGCTTGATGTCTTAGTGATTATTAGATGAATTTATTAAAGGATTTAAACACATTAAAGTTTTAACACTTAGGATTAAAGTTATACACTCCATCCTAATAGAAGGATACAGGCATAACCTTAATCACAAAGCCTTAAAACCTTTAAGGTTTAGTCCTTGATTAAGAGATGAGAAGAGAAGACTCAAAGATGACACAAAGGTAAAACAATGGGGGACTAATCAAACCCTAATAGTGATCATACTTGGTTGTTCCTAGGCTTTATGAGGCTTGTAAGAAATCTTCAAGAGAGCCACCAAGGAAGAAGCAGATGAAAGGAGGAGAAGCAGAAAGAAGCAAGATAACTTACTTCACTTAAGAAGATAAGTTACTTGAAGAAAGAAAGAGAGGAGGGAACATGAATGAGGCAGCTCACTCTAATACAAAATTAAAAATGCAACAATGGTGCATAAAAGAGATGAGAAGAGATCATGAGAAGTGAAGGAAAATTCACTTCTCAAACACTTACCACCTGAAAAGTTAGCAAAAGGAAATGAAATGAAATGAAAATGGGAAAGATGCAATGATGCAAACCAAAACCAGAAGCATAACCAAGATGCTAATTATGCAAAGAGATGATGCAAATGTATGTCAAGGGATGTGGATGATCATACAAAGGATGGGGATGCAAATGAGACATGTAAGAAGCATGAAAGTTCATGAATGCATATGACATCAAATGAAAGCAAAAGCATGGCAAATGGATGATGCAATGATCAAACATGATTCTAATATGTCCTAAGATGTCTTATATGTCATGTGGATGCACAAAATGTCATGGCAAGTTCATGTATGCAAGCATATGAAGGATGAATGCAAATGAAGGCAAAGATTAGGGTTTATATATAATATGCAATGCAAAATCCAAAACCAGAAGCAAGACATGAGATAAAAAATTGTAAATAGGATCAAAGGTACCTTAAACCTATACAAGTTCACGGCCCAAAGGGGAAGGTCAGAAGCTAAACCCTAGAGGACTTATGATTTTCCTAAGTTTCTAGGGTTTTAAGGCACTTCAAAAGGAAAAATGCAAAACAAATTGAAAATGAAAGATAAATTCAAACCAATTTTATCCTAGAAACTACATGACATGAGGGATATAATGCAAAAAGAACCATCATCAAACTCTTCATGGTTAGGCAGAAAGAATTTTTCTAAGTTAGGGTGAAAATATTGATTTTTAAGAACCCTAAATCCAAAGAAAAATGTCAAAATAGGTCAAGGACCAAAAAGAAATTTGTGTGAAGGGTTTGATAATGTTTCTAAATGTATCAAGATGCAATGTGATTTTTTTGGTGATTTTTAGAAACTTAAATGGTATTTTAATTAATTAATTCTCATTAATTAATTAAAATAAACATTTAAATATTTTAAAAATACGAATTTTATGCAAAAAATAAAATAAAAATTATTTTCAGAATGAGAAAAATATTTGAAAGGGAAATGCAAAAAATAAATTTTTTTGAAAATGTTTTGCTATTTTAAATAAAATGCACAAAGAAATGCAATTAAAATGAAAATTAAATGAATGTAAATGGAAGTCAACTGATCCAAGGGCCTAGGTTCAAAGTTAGGACGCAGGAATTGACCAGCGCGCGCATCTGGATGTCCAGAATTCAAACTTCACTAATTAAGATTAAAACCCTAATCTGAGCCCTAATTACCTTCAGGTGACCGGAATAGTGTTCCGGTCATCTTCTCTAGCCAGCCTCTCATTCAATCTCTCTCAATATGCAACCCCAAGCCCTCAAACTCTCTAGAAATGATCAATGAACAACAATAAACAAGAATCCAGACACGAAATCCATTTATATTACATCAACAACAAGAATCAAAGCAATCAAGTTTCACGGGCAAAATTTCAGAACAAGCATACATGGCCATTTTTCACTCATTTTCAAAACAAATCATATCATGGTGATCAGTGAAGCATAAGGAATCATTTAGAAACTTAAAATGGGAGTTCTGGAAAAAACGTTCTTGAGCTCACCTGAACTTGAGCTTTCACCTTTGGTACTTTCTGGCCAGTCCTTTGCTTCAAATCAACTCCACTGATCCTTCTGAAGAGTTTGTGATGCTTGGTTGGAGTTTATATGGCCTCTAAGTGATGTTGCCTGAAACTCAGTTCAAGAAATGTGAAAATCGTGTTTTTGATTCTGGGTGTTTCAAGGCAAAATGAGGGGTGGGAAATGATCAGTGATGATTGTGGAGTTGAATGGTGGAAAAAGTTTGGGAGTTTGTTGGCTGAGTTATGAAATTCGAAGGCTCTTGCAAATTTGGGGTTTTTTGTGTATGCTGAGGATTCTCAAGTGTTAGGTTGCAATGTTATGTGTTCTTGCTTGGTTTTGATCCACATGATAAGCTGTGATAGGTCAGAGGGTGGGTGGTGGCCTATGTTGATTGGTATGGGGCAAAATGCATAAAGTAAAGAGTTGGTGTACTTGAGGTATGGGCACATGGCAGGCCACGGACAATGGGGTGTCCTGCGCAGATGGCTTTAGGGAGGTCCATGGGATCAGTTTTGAGGCAAGGCAACAAGAGAGAAGAAAGTTATGGGGTGTTTTGCAATTATGTGAAGTTTTGCCCCCTTTGAGAAATCTTAATGATCAAGGCATGAAATTTGAGAAATCTTTGGGCAATTCTGAATTTTATGTCATGTGTGATGTTTATGAAATGCTTAGAAGTCAATTAGAGATCACATTTTGCTTTGGCAAGTGTTTTTGCAAGTTTCCTTCTTTGGCACATAAGTGAAATTTTGTGATTTTTCCCAACTTTGCAAGGCCATAACTTGAGTCCTATGATGAATTAGGTCAAGTTCTTGTACTTTTTGAAAAGGGAATGATCCAATATACAACTTTCATGACCAAGAATTTTTCATTTGAAGCATTTTTTAATCAAAAAGAGGAGGTTGAAAAACTTTCCCAAAATGGCAAGTTTGCATTACAAGTCACTTTCCCAAAATGGCAACTTTGCAAATGGCTTGAAATTCTTCAATTTTGTGAACTTCTAACTTCTTATAAGATCAAATAAAGATCATAAACACCCAAAATGATGGAGAAGACCCTCTGGTTGGGTGATTGGGGGCCTCAGATGCCCTGATCTTGCACTGCCTTGCTCAAGAAGTCATCTATTGATCAGATGCCTTCCCCATTGAATTTCTTCATGAAAATTGGTATGTATGATCCTTATAACACATAGAGACCAATAGAAACAATAATGACCAAAAAAATTGGAGTTATGGCCTCTGAAACCAAAACCCTAATTTTAGGTCACCTGTGCAGTTAAACCTGGCTCTGCTTCCATGCCTTTCTCAGTTCTTGTGATTTTTTGAATTTATTGATCTTGTGAGGATACAATATGATGATTGAACATACATGGACCCTCTTGAGATGATTGAAGACCTTTGGAGTGGCTCAGATAGCTCATGGATGGCTCAGATCACAAACCCTAGATGCAGATGAATTTGAACCAATGCAGTGAAATAAAAATGCAACATGAGATGATATGATTGAACTTATGCAAATGAAAAGAATCACAAGCCATGGTGAAATGAGTGAGGGCAAATTTGGGGTGTTTACAAGTATCCCCCACAAAGCTGATTCTCCGACAGATTACTTCCCAGAAGTTCTCTCTTCCCCAAGCAGGGTCTCCAAAGCAATGCCTGAACCACTTGTCCCCAGCAAGTTGTCAGATCTTCTCGTCCTCAGCATGGGGTCCCCACAAAGTTCTTTCCCCAGATTTCTCTAAAAAGATTGTGTAGTGATCCTTTCGCCCCACAGATCCCCCAGTGATCCGTTCTCTCAACAGATTTCAGATCTCGAATCTCGTTTCTCTCATTTGCATAATCATAGCATTCACATCATCTCTCCCCAAACAGAGCGTAGCATTCCATTTAATACGGAGCATTACGGCAAAAATCAAACATTTGCATGATCATAAGCCAGGTTCGAGCCAGTCACTTGCAAATACCAAAATCATTTCTCCAGCAATACACAAAAACTTATCCCCTACAGATAAAATCCAAAATATCCTTTTGCATTCTCAATACAAAATACGTGTGCATACTTATACACAATCCTTCTGATACTCGTTCGTATCCCACTTATACATAATTCTTTGGTATCATTCGTGTCTTATGCATCTCCCCGACAGAATAACAATCGTCTGTGTTCTTTGTTCAAATAGTTGATACTCGTCCGTATCATCACTCCTTAAACATGCGTCGGTGTTTGTTTCTATCGATACTCGTCCGTATCGTGGTTCTAAGGATACTCGTCCGTATCCTTAATCTATACACACTGTCGAAACACTTACCATTTTAATTTAGGGCTTAAACACTCGTCCGTGTTTATTTATCCCCAAAAGTCGCCGACAAAATAACTTTCTATCCGACATCCGTCCTATGTCATGATATCTTTTAGGTGATCGTCCTTCACCTTTTGATGATCGTACCTCATCATTCCTCTGATGGTCGTCCCCATCGTCGATCTTTTTATTCGGAATTCGTCCTATGTCGAGATAATCCCCAAACAGAGCAGTTGTCCCTTTCTAGGTGATCGTCTTTCACCTCTTGATGACTATCCCTCATCATTTATTTTGATGACCGTCCCTCATCATGTTATCCGATGGCTGTCCCCATCATTGATCTTTTTATCTGAAATTCGTCCTATGTCGCGATAACTCTCAGCAACCGTACACTGCTAGGTGATCGTCCTTCACCTTTTGATGACCGTACCTCATCATTCATCCGATGGTCGTCCCTATTATCGATATTTTTATCTTACATTTGTCCTATGTCGCGATAACTCTCAGCAGGAGAACCCTGCTCGGTGATCGTCCCTCGTCATTTATTTACTATTCACTCGATGGTCGTCCCCATCGCGATTCTTTATTTTTAAACCTAACATTCGTCCCCATTAGTGCTTTTAAATCCCCAGTAAAGTCACCTTTCTTTACCCAATGGCCGTCCCCGTCGTGGATTCTTTACTCCCCAGCATGATGGTCGTCCCCGTCAGTGTGTTTCTCACCGTTTTCACCCCCAGCAGTCGTCCTCTGCTCGATGGTCGTCCTCCGTCGCTACCATTTAATATTCAGTCTATAATGTTTATTACAATTTATATCCCTTTTCTTCTTAAAATAAAGAGCGCAAATTTTGGACTGTCTTGGTATTCAACCACAAATTATCTTGTTTGTCTCTTAAGCCATACGCTTACATTCTACACAGCTAACTCATGCTTGAATAGGGGCAGCTGTAAACACCCCAAATTTTCCCTCTCTCTTTCTCATACCTTGGCTTATGATCTTTCATATTGCATTGCATAAGCATACATTTTCACATTGCATATCCATCCTTCAGTAATTCATCTGCATAGCTAGGGTTTGTGATCAGATGAATTTTAGAAGTGGTTTGAGCTATCTCAAAGGCCTTGAAGCATGGAAAGAGAATCCTTGAGTGGTCTATGATCATCTTATGCCCCCATGGGTCCATTGAAATCAAGAAATGTCAAAGCATTGCAGAGGTATTGAAGCTAAACTGAGGATTCCTACACAGATGACCTGAAATTAGGGTTTTAGTTTTGAAGGCCTTACACCCAAATGTTTTGGTCATTCTTGTTGCCATTGGTCCATATATGTTATAAGGAGCATGTTTATCAAATTTAATGTAAAAATTCAATGTGGAAGTCATCTGATCAAATGGTAACTTCTTGAGCAAGAAAAGTCAGATTCTGGGCATCTAGGCCCCCAACAATGGTTCCAAAGGGTCATCATCGCCATTTTGAAGTCATATGGTCTTTATTTAATCATTGGAATGCTTGGAAGTTCACAAAGTTGAATAAAAATGAACAAAGCCAAAACTTGCCAAAAATGGAAATGACTTGTAATGTAAACTTTCTATTTTGGGAAAGATTTTCAACCTCCTCTTTCTTGATCAAAAAGGTTTCAAATGAAATTTCTTCAAACATGAAAGTTGTAGATTGGATCCTCCCATTTTCAAAAAGTACAATAACTCATTCTAATTCTTCCTAGAACTCAAGTTATGGCTTTGCAAAGTTGGAAAAAATCACATAATTTTCACATTCATGCCAAAGAGGGAAATGTGCATTTTTGGTTTCTAAGCATTCAAGTGACCTCTAATGCACTCAAATGTATCATAACATGTTCAAGAAACTTCTAAAGATCGGAATTGTCCTTTGAACCTAGGGTTTTGATGACTTGATTCTTAAGAAACTTCAAAGATGCCAAATTGCATAAACCATGAGAACACATGATCAAGGCCATCCAACTGCATAAACTTGATCCAATGGCCTTCCTTGAAGCTAGCTGAAGCAATCCAAGCACATAAATCTCCTCTACCATGGCCCATACCTATAGTACACAATTCTTGACTTTTTAGCCAATCACCCCATACCATTCCCTCAGTGCATAACCACTCTCCTGAATTGTTGGGATAGCTTCTACATTGCCTCAGCATCATAAAACAAGAAGGAAGAGAGCTCAGTACACACACAACATCATATTTCACAAAATTTGCCAAAAAATTCTCTTCTTCGATTCTCTCTAACCATCCATCAAACTTCAAATATTTTTTCACCATTCAATCAGAAATCACCTCTAGAACACAAAGAAACCATCACCATGGCCTAAAACCTCATAAACCAAAGCTTCCATTTCTGCTTTGTCAGAACTGAAACTCACAAAACAACCATTATAAACTCCATTAAAGCATCACAAAAGTACAAGGGGGACCAAAGGAAGTGGATTGCACAAAGGAGAGGCTCAGAAAGCTCCATTTTGAAGAACTCCATCTCAGGTATCCATCAAGAACTTTTTTTTCAGAAGCTTGTTTTCTTGTTACAAAATGATTCTATGTGTTATGCTGATCATGGGGATGTGTTTAGTTTTGAAAATGAGCAAGAATTGAGTATGTTATGGTGTTCTGAAAGTTTGACCTAAAATTTGTTTTGATTCAATTCTGGGTGATTGTGCATAAAAAATGTTGTTTGATGAGTGATTTAGGTTGCTAGAAGGTTGAAGAGTGTTTCTGGGCAGGTTTTAGGACTTAATTTTTCCTAGGGAAGATTATGGGATTTTTGGTTCACCGGAGAAGATGACCGGAGCTTCCTTTCGGTCGCCTGAAAGTAATTAGGGCTTAAGATTGTTTTAGTTTCCAGATTGAATAACAGCCTTTATATCATGATTAGGGTTAGCAACGGATGGTCCAGATTGCGCGTTTAGTTATAATCTCACTTAATTAATTTTAAAAACGTGTTTAAATGTCAGATTGAATCCTAGCCACTAGATCCTGCGCGCGTTTTTCATTTGAATTAGGGCCATAGGATCTGCATACCCCAAGTCAACAAGGCTTTGAATCTGGCGTGTTGATCCCTCCCCCTTTCAATCATAGCCACCCATTTGAATTACTTTCCCTTTTATTTTATTTTTATTGCATTTTATTTTGTTTTCTTTTCTAAAATTCACAAAAAATACTAAAAATCATTTTAAAAATCTGGAAATTTTTGTCACCATTCAAATTAATTTTCAGAAACCAAAAATATTTTTATTTTTATTTTTTCATTAAAAGATGCATTTTTAAATATTTTAATTGTATATTTTAATTAATTAATTCCATTTAATTAATTAAAAACACTTTAAAGTATTTAAAAATCACCAAAAAAAAATCAGAGAGGTTTCTTAAACATTTAGAAACATTTGCAAACTCATCTCACAAATTTCTTTTTGGGTTTGATCAAACTTTGCCAATTTTCTTTGAATTAGGGTTCTAAATTTCCTATTTTTCAACCCTAACTTCAAAAAATCATAACTTTCAAACCAAGATGAGTTTGCATTTGATTCTTTTTGCAATCTTTCACATTTGACCTCTAGTTTCTAAATATATTTTTGTCTCTTTTTTATCTTGCACTTTCAAATTGTTTGGAATTTTTTCATTGGGAAGTATCCAAAACCCAAGCCAATTTTAGGTAAACCATAACTTGAATTTGGTAAACCTTTAGACCTCGCCCTTTGGATGGTAATTTCATGAGTGCTTAGGGTCCCCTTGGATGCATTTTCAATTTTTTATCTCTTGATTTGTTTATGCTTTTGAATTTGTACATATCTTGCTAACCATTTCAGGTGCATTTGGTAAATTAATCAGGATGTGGATGTGCATCCACATCCAACCTCTCTTTCTCTCTTTATTTTTATGCACTTTGTTTGTGCTTGAAGTGAATCTCATTCACTTATGTTATCAATTGTTCCTAGGTTACTTAACTTCTTCATGAAGTAAGTAACTTAATCCTTCTCTCTCTCTCTCTCTTTTCATCTGATTCTCTTCCTTTGGTGGCTAACTTGAAGACTTCTCTTGATGCCTCACAAACCTTAGGAATATCCAAGCATGGTAACTTTAGGGTTGTACATAGTCCCCCTAGTTTTTACCTTTTGATTCTCCTTGAGTCTCTCTCTCTCTCTCATATCATAATCAAGGATAAACAGTTAAAGTTTTGGGACTCTGAATTAGGGTTGTGCCTGTATCGTTATCTTAGAATGGAGTGTATAACTTTGATCCTTAGTGTTAAACCTTTAAGTTGTTTTCACATTCAATCAAAAACACCTAATAATCATTAAAGACTTAAGCTTGTAACTTGGGCCTTATATTAGGGTTACATCTCTGCCTGGTGGTTTAGAGGAACTAACCCTAGTGTTCAATGGACAAGTCCCCCTCATGCTAAAGTCTTGCAAACATAAAAAACACTTCTTCATCCAACCTTTAATTAAAATACACTTAATAAAGGCTTGTTATATAATGAATTTAATCTCTAACCATGGATTAAGTTGAGGTATCTTCCTCAGCTTAAGTGTTCTCATCTATCATCCTTCTCTTAGGATGGTGTAATGAGTTCACTAATATTTGATTGGAGATTAAACTCATTACTTAACACTAACAAAAATCCAAACACACTTAATAATTACCAAAGTAGGTTAATGATCTTAATCCTATATCATCATGGAAATTAAGTTGGGATCTTCATCTCATACTTAAGTAGGCTCATTATCCCTAATCAGGGGTGATATAATGAATTTACAAACCCTTGATTTAGGCTTAAGCTCATTATCATATGCAAAACACCAGAAACAATAAAAAACTGAAAACACAAAAACAAACAATAAATGTCTCCTTCGGGATTCTTTTCTCACCACATTCACTCTGAAAACGAGAATTTGCTTCTTCCGTCTAATGCAAGAGAGTTAGCACTCGAGCCAGATGGGTCATACACTTGAGCATAGACAAGCAAACAGTTCACATTAAATCATCAAAGTCTCTTTGAGTCGAACTATGGTGTTCTGACTTCCTCATTGCACGAGAGGATACGTAGGCATAACTTAATTGTTATCGAACAAAAGTCTCTTTGTCTTCCCCCTCTCCTCTTTCTAGCTTTCTTTTCTTAGCCTCAGCTTTGAGCACTCACTTCCTTTTTGCACTGACACTTTGTACATTCATTTCTCCATTCCTTTTATACACAGTTTAGCACATACATTTATCCCCTTTTAAACACAATCAAGTAAGCGTGGATCCCGTCGAGTACGACGGACGATCTTGGTGTGTAATACCTCAAAATGTGCCCTCTCATAATCTCAACATTTAGCATAGCATTTTGTATACATAAGTTCATGAAATAATAAAAAAACAGTGCATCATGTGTAGCATGGCTAAGGCATGGGCATGTGGTCAATGGATGGAGCAACTGAAGGCTATATAAAGGAAATCAAAGGGCCACAAAGCTTCTCAACCTTGTGCGAAGGGTTCACAATAGCCCACAAGTCTTCATTTAAAGCCGCACGCCATGGAAAGATTTTATTTGATCAAAGGAGGCAAGCAGTGCAACATCTCCTGATGAAAAGTGCCAAATTAAGGTTTCACTTCTACTGGGCTTCTGCGTGAAGTTATGATTCAAAGAGGATTCCATTGTCTCATATATGATGTCAAGTTCCTAGGGTTCAAACTTCGTCCACAAATTCATTTTGGAAGAGGTTTGACTGGCCAGACGACTGAAAATCGAGGAATCGGGGAAATGGCAACCGAGCTAGATAAAAAAGGTCGACTCTTGACTTTTAAGATCAAAATCATGAAATTAGGGTTACAATGATCCTATGGTTCAAATTTGGTCAAGAAATGATGGAGGAATCATAAAAAAATCAAAAGAAAAAAATCATTTGAAAAGTGGTTGATTTTACTTTTCCCTCCATTTTTCCTTCCACTTTCTTTCCACATTTCCTTTCATTCTTTCCCTCTTGTTTTTCCACTTCAATTCCACTCCATTTACCTTGGATGCTTCTACCATGTTCTACCACCTTCTAGAGTGTTCCAAGGAATATTAAGGAATATTCCTTCTCCAACCCTAACTCTAACTAACTACTAACCTAACTCCATTCATAAACCTAACTCCATTCCCATACCTAGCTCCAAGCCTAGTCCCTATATAATCACTAATCACTTCAATGCCAAAAGGTTCCCAAGTTTCTAAATTTTTCACTCTCTCACAATCACTTTTTCTCTCTCACTTTTCCTCCATTTTCCCTTTTCACCAAAGCTTTTTGAAGAAGCTCTTCAAGTTTCACATTGAAACTTGAAGATCTTGAAGCTTAGCCTCCAACCTCCATTGATTTGTGGATTGTGGAAGAAGAAGCTACTGATTTTTGTGAGGATTTCGGCTTATCAGAAGTGCACGAAGGTTCAAGCATCAAGAACGCATTTATTTTGCAGATTCGCGGTTTTCTTGGTTTTCTCTTCGATCAAGCCCCGATTCATGCAACATCCACCGAAGCACTTCTCTGCTTCGTAGGTTGGTGATCTAAATCACTTATCCTTTAAGTTATTATCTTCATCTTGCCATTTCGGCGTTCTTTAATTTCTTTTTGTATGCTTGTGATCGATTACGTTTTTGTTATGTGTTGCTTGCGATTTGTGATTTTCAATGGATTAGAAGTTAAGATGTAGATAGTTATAGGTGCTAGCATGTGTAAATAATCCTAATTGAGTAGAAATTCATGTTAACATGTTCCTAGGTATGTAAGAGATCATTAGAAGTGAGTTTGTGGCCAAAAGCACTTATTTCTAAACTTTTTTTCACATTCTGATGGTTAACCAGTTAACGCGTGCGTTTCAACCACAAATCAGTGATATTTTAGGTCCGTTAACCGGTTAACGCTGTTAATTTTTGGAATCTTTACTTAGTTGATAGCTTAGTCTTGCTTTCTTGTGCCTCTAATGTTCATACATGTTTAGGTATTGATTTTAGGGAATTTTCTAGGTTAGTTTCGACATCTCATTCCCCCATTTTGAGTCGTTTCGACGCGTTTCCGTTCATATTGTGTATTATGCGTTTATGTGTTCCTTTGTGTATAGTTTGGTTTCTTGAATTTTGTTGCTATGTTTATGCATCATTTGGCATGTGAATAATCATGTTGCATTCTGTTTTTACATCTTTCTCATTGTGTTAAGTTATTTTGCATTTCATTGTATCAATGTATGTTGCATTTCACATAATCATGTATGTATGTGCATTGGGTTGCATTTGATTACATGTTTGATCATAGCATTCACATCAATTCAATTCCTAATTTTGCATTGAGTTTGGCATTCTTGTTGAGCTATAATGTTGCATATCCATGATCAATGTTCATTATGTTTATATGCCATGTTCATGTGCCATATTTTGCATACTTGTTGCATAATCAATCATGTGTTGCATTCTTGCATAATCCTCCCAAAATAGTTATGTCACTCATTTGTGTATGTTGATTTAGGTTCAAATGCATATTCATGAGGAATTGGTACATGTTTCATTGAGTTTGTGCATTAAAAAATGAAAATAATCAAATATGCATTTTACATTTCATAGCTGACTTTGCATATAGGTGTTGTAAAATACATGTTGTTTGTTATGTTTGCATGCTGTATTTGACTTTTTTACACCTACCTTTTCATGTTGTATGCTGGCTGTAAAAAGTTGCTTTGTGTTATGCATTATTTTCATAGTTGTTTGTGTATTAGGGGCTGTAGTAGGTGTTGTATTTTTGTTTTAGCATATTTTTAGTTCTTTTAGAATTAAGATAGATTTTAGATTGAGTCCTAGAGTCATTAGGATTTAATTGGTGTGAATTTGTTTAATATTTTTAATAAAATGCACACTAATCTTTGTTTTGTAGGGAGGGAAAGGTATGTTTCCTTACACCTTATCCTTTTATTTTTTATGCATTTAATTCATTCCTTTTATTTCCATACTTGTGATTTGTAGGATTTCCCCTTTGTTAGGACCAACTTATCTTCCTTAGGAATTAAGTTGCATCCTTTTTCTTCTCTCTTTTCATTTTTCTCTTTAGGATTAGAAAAGCCTCACTCACCATTAGGACCACCATTTTAATGAATAACTTAGGGTTATGTATTAGTTTCCCATAGTTTTTCCCTTTCTCCATTTGAGTCTTCTTTCTCATCTTCAAACAAAATCCAAAAAAAAAATTAATAAACGTATGAAACGATCCCTTGTGTATAGCCTTATTCCATGGGGCACTTACATTCATTCCATCTTGGAATAGTGTAATCTTGTCTAGCATGATGTACAAGTCTCATCAAGGGGTTGTTTCAGAAAGAAAAATCTAAAAGATACTTCTTCACAAAAGCAACAAAAACACTTAATAAAGTTCAACAAGTTAGTGAACTTAAACTCTAATCCTTAGGAAACAAGTCTTGGATAAATTCTCCTTGCTTGGTGTGCTTGTTCTATTATTCCATCTTGGAATGTAGTAGCAAGTACATATTCCATGGAAAAGAGTCTGAATTCACTTCCTTGTGCCAAATTCATGCAAAACTCTTAAAAGGCAAAAACAAACAATAAGCGACTTTCCTGCGGGAACTTCTTTTCTCACCTCATTCATTCTCAACACGAGCTTGCGACGACTTATCTCGCATGCAACACAAACAAATAGTTCCAGACACACTCGTACCAGACGAGCCTGCAACACCTGAGCATAGACATACGCAGTTCCAGCTATAAAAAACACAAACAAATAGTTCCCGCCTTAGTTAGGCGAACTACGTCGACTCTGAACCTCATTTTCTCTATGAGGTACGTAGGCAGCAGGGTAGGGTCCGTTCGAGCACATTCTTTATTTTCCCTACATTTCCCTCTTCTGTTATTTCTCTCTTTTAGTTCCCTTCTCATTTCATTTTCCATCCCAGTTAGCAATTCATTTGTTCAACAGCACTTTATTCTTTTACCCTTTGAAACAAACAAGCAAGCGTGGATACCGTCAGGTACGGCGGAAGATCTAGGGTGCTAATACCTTCCCAGGTCGTAACCGACTCCCGAACCCATACCTTTGGTTCGCAGTACCTTGTCCTTTCCTTCTTCCTTAGGTTCGTGCAACATTACCTTTCTCATTCATTCGGGATAAAAATGTCTGGCTGGCGACTCTACCTTTTCTGTGCCACTTTCGCGTTTGTACTAGGATGAAAATCCCGGGAGCGACAGCCTGTTTGTTTTTGCTTTCTTTGGGTGTTTATATGTGTGTGTTGTTGTGCTTATTTACTGTTTTCATTTATAGTTTATTTTAAAGCTTTATTTACTACTTTCAGTATTTATTTTCACATGCATCATATGTTGGACTGTGCTGGTTTCATTTTTTCTGTGGGATGGGGTTACTGTGAGATGAGCTCGTAACCGGAGCTCGAGTGCACCCTAGGACTTAGAGTAGACAGTCACTTTGGCTTCATGGCATCTTGCTATGTTGGTAGTAGTGAGTTCCAAACCTTGACTTGCGACCTTCTCGGAAATGTATTGATGCCGGAATATTTCTGGGGCAATACACAACCTTGATAGTTATGTGCATTCAGGGGACCGATCATTGAGAACCTTTGTGGAAACATCCCTCTCCAGTGATGACAGTGGCAGACCATATTTGTTGGCAAACCCACTCGCATCCGAGGGCCCATTTGGAACTCGCATAGGATGGCCTGGTTTTCTCATAGGAATCCAGTTAAGGTAAGTTGTTCGTATGACGATAGTATTGTACCCTTCGGGATGAATGTACTATTGTTTCTCGATTCAGTGCTTGAATCTGAGGACTTATGAGGGATGCTTGTTTCCTTGGACTCAGCTGAGACCTCCTTGAGTAGTACATAATGCCAAACCGATTCCCTGATTTGGTCATGAGCCATTTCTCGGAAATGGTGAACGTATTATTGCTATTCGGCTTTGAGAGTCCGTGATGTTGACCCGAGTAGCACATATGTGAGATTGGGAGGGGTTTACAGGTTTGCAGGAACCCTAAACTTCAACATACCCATGTATGCCAGTATACTTCAGTGATATGATCTTGTTCTATTAATTATGGATTCTGAAGTCATGAACTCCTGATCAGAGATACTTGTGATGATGTTGTGGCCTTGCACAGAGACTTGATTACCTGATTCACTACACAGACACATCACAGATCACATGCCTTGCCTTGTATAACATCATAACATCATTAATCATTTGTATTCTTTTTATTCTCAGGGTTCATTACTTCCCATTTCTGGTCATATTTGTTGCTTCAACATGTAGATTCCCAGGAAAAGAAATGTCCACTATACTTTCCCACAACCAGAGATAGAGAGTATTCAGGGATTGATTAGCTTGATGGGTGACAAAGTCCTTGATGATTTCAGGAAAGAGTTTGGCAATATACTAGATTATGTGAGCAAGCCCATAGTTGACCAGAGGGATAGCTTGCATTCTTTGTTGAAGCTCTATGATCCACAGCTGAGGGTCTTTGTTTTCCTTGATTATATCTTGGCACCTACATTAGAGGAGATTTCTAGTATGCTGAATATTCCTATTAAAGAAGGTATGTCTTATTATGCTTTAGAGAGGACCCCTCCTCATGAGGATATCACTGTTGCCTGTCATTTTAGTATGCTCAGACTCAAGATGGGATTAGAAGCTGGCCAAAGTAAGGGGATCCCTTTGGATTTTCTTATCACAGAGGCACATATCATGGCATTGGGAAGGAAATGGGCAGACTTCAAAGCATTGTTAGCCATGATAGTGTATGGAATTAGTTTATTTCCAGGAGAGAAAGGGCTAGTTAGTATAGAGGCCGTTACCATCTTTGTCAAAAGAAATCTTGTACCTACATTGCTAGCTGACTTCTACTATGGAGTTCACTACATGAATGAAAAGAGGAAGGGACATGTAAATTGTTGTGCTCCCCTATTTGTTGAATGGTTTGTAAGGCAACTCCCTAAATCAGGACCTTTTCAGGACTTGAAACAGTCTTGGATGTGGTCCAAAAGATTAATGGGCTTAACCTTAGCTGACATTGCTTGGGGATGTAATAGAGATCTTGTGGGCAAAGAAATGTTGGTCAGTTGTGGTAGCTTTCCAAATGTGCCCTTGACAGGAAGGAAAGGTGGGATCAGCTACAATCCTATCTTATCCAGGAAACAATTTGGCTATCCTTTAAGAGATGTACCTTTGATTGAAGATACAAATGAGTCTTTATACTTTCCAGCATAAGGAAATTTCAAGATGAGCATACTAGCATCCCAAGCTTGGGAAGTTAGAGTGATGAAAGGGAAGAAAGACTTTGGGAGGGTGGATCCCAACACTTATGATCCTTTTGCCAGCTGGTTGGAGGATCGTGTAAAGACTTTGTTTCTCCCGTTCTCTAAGGAAACACCTCTCTGTAGCGGTAAAATCATGAGTGTAAGCTATTAGTTAACTTAACTCAAGGTAAACAGAGTCGCCACCGCGCTTTTATTTTATTCCAAAAGGAAAAGGGAAAAAGAGCGAATAAAACCTAATGAATCTAAAAGCAAGGAAGCTAAAGAAACACATCAGAGAAACAGGTAAGGGGATAGGTTACACAATGGGAAGGTTTTACGCACCCAAAATGTCTGTGGTACTCCACGGGAGCCCTTTGAAAAATTTACTGCTTTTGGTTTGAAAATGGTTTGTTTGAAAGAGATTGGAGAGATGAGAAGAGAAACGTTTTTTATATTTTTGTGTTTGAAGAGGTTTAACGCCTCATGCCTACGTACCCACAAAGTGCAATGCGAGATCAAAACCCCGTAGTTCGTGGTACAAAATATGAAAAGGAACAATGAGTTGAATTGATTTTAAAATGTAAAGATAAGTCGTCATTCTTTAGCGAATAATTCCGCTAGAAAGAATGAATCATATCTAAACATATGAAAAGAAAAGTGCATGAAGGCACAAAAACAAATGAGTGAGTTTTGAATTTTTTAAAGTCTTTGAGAAGAAAATTGCGATATGCTTATATGGATTAACATTTATTAAGAAGATGAAATGAAAAGGTAAAATCGCTTGACCTAAGTCAAGGTTTGATTTATGAAAACGTTTGAAGTTTGAAAACAAAGAAAGTTTTTGAAAATAGGAAGAAGATTTGAAAATTTAAGAAGTGGGAGGAGATGAAGTTTCTATCCTAAGACTTGAATGTAAAGGTTAAGAGAAGAGCGATCAAACCATGTGGTGAACATTATTCGAAACAAACGGACTTACATCTTTATCAATAAATGAACTCAATTGGGACCAAGGTCTTAAATCCATAATAGCTCAAGCAAGGGAACGATCCTAGAATCTAAGTCCAAACTCCAAGACCAATGCTAAGGATAGTGGCCATAGTCCAAGAATTAAAGGCACAAGTCTCTTTTAGATGTTTGATCCATTATTAATGTTGTTTTTTTGTGTCCAAACGGACAAATAGAAAATCAATCAACAAATAATAAGAGCAAATAATAAACATGATATGGATGAGTAAAGCAAAATTAGAATAAAGACAATGAAAATGCAAGAAATTAAATGTTAGTAACAAAAGAAATAAAAATGCAAGAATCTAAAATATTAATATTAGTAATAGTATTGTAGATGTTAAGAATTGGCATAAGTTTTGACAAACAAGAAGTGTTGAACTTAGTTCAGGATGTCACACCAGATGTTGTGACATTGACAAACAGAGTAAAAGTTAATGAACTTAAGTCAATACATCATGATGTCACACCAGATGTTGTGACATCGTAAACCTGCTACCAGACTTAAATGATGCATAACAGAAGTGAGTAAATTCAGGAGAATTTATCTGGAATTAATTGTGAAGAGATAAGCACTCCAAGGCGCATCTTTAGGGAGCTTAGTTATCTGATTTCAGTGTAACAGAATAACTAACTCACCTTGAATCAAGGAGGTAACAAACTAACTAACCCTAATTCAAGGTGATGACAGTGGGATTTATCAGGTCTGGATAATTTTCAAAAAGCCCACAAACCAAGCATCTATTTAAGGAACTGAAACTCTCAGAAAAGAGTACGAATTTTAGAAGATTATAAAGGGTGTTTGTGTTTTATAACAGGTTTTAATTGTTTGTCACTTTATGAGCTTTTAATCAAAAAGTGTATTGTGTCTTGATTGAAACTTTTAAGTAAGATCAAGTTGTTGTGTTTGAAGTGTGACTTCAATTTTATTAATCATTGTAAAATATCACTGTGTGATTGAGGGGGAGTGAGTAGGTACTCATATCTAAGTTGAGTCTTAGGTAGAAATTGTCTTGGGTAGATATTAAGTGAAGGATTAAACTGGTTGGTTTAATTCCAGAATTAATATTACTTATATTGGATTTCCTTCCTGGCTTGGTAGCCCCCAGATGTAAGTGTGGAGATACACTGAACTGGGTTAACAATTTCCTGTGTTATTTAATTTACCAGCTCTTTAAGTTTTGTTTAAGTGTTCAAGTGTTTAAACATCTGATTCGACATCATGTACCTGATCCCAGAATTTCAATTGGCATCAGAGCAGGCACCTTGCCTGTTTAACTGGGTGAGATCTAGGGACTGCAAATTTTGGGAACATGGACAGAGATGTAGGATTTGTGAATCGACCACCTATCTTGGATGGATCCAACTATGATTACTGGAAGCCAAGAATGGTAGCATTCTTAAAATCTCTTGATAGCAGGGTTTGGAAAGCAGTTAACAAAGGATGGGAGCACCCTGTCCAAGACAATAAGGATGGGGCAAAAGTGTTGAAGCCTGAAGAAGAGTGGAGCAAGGAGGAAGACGATTCAGCACTTGGAAATTCCAAAGCCTTAAATGCCTTATTCAATGGCATTGACAGGAACATATTTATACTTGTGCATCACTGTGAGCTGGCCAAGGATGTTTGGGACACTCTCAAAACCCCTCATGAAGGAACATCAAAGGTGAAGATGTCAAGACTTCAACTTCTCACCACCATGTTTGAAAACTTGAGGAAGAAGGAAGATGAGACCATTCATGAGTTTTACATGAAGATCCTGGAAATTGCTAATACTTCTGGTGCCTTGGGAGAGAAGATGAGTGATGAAAAGTTGGTAAAGAAGATTCTCAGATCACTGCCAAAAAGATTTGACATGAAGGTTACTGCCATAGAAGAAGCTCAGGACATCTGCACAATGAAGGTTGAAGAGCTCATTGGTTCCCTTCAAACCTTTGAGATGGGAATGAATGATACAATTGTGAAGAAAAACAAAAGCATAGCCCTGATTTCAAACACTGATAAAGAAGAAGAAAGTCATGAAGCAGGCTCTGAGGATAACTTATCAGAATCAATTGCTATGCTTGGAAGACAATTCAACAAAATTCTCAAGAAAATGGAAAACAGGCCCAGACCAAGTGGAAGAAACTCAACCTCTGAGAATAAAAGACCTTATGATTCTAATAGAAGGTCAAATTATGATGAGAAGACTAACCAAGGAAAAGGGATTCAATGTCATGGATGTGAAGGATATGGACACATCAAAAGTGAATGCCCAGCCTATCTAAAGAAGCAAAAGAAAGGTCTCTTTGTGACCTGGTCAGATGAAGACTCAGGATGTGAGTCAGAAGAAGAATCTGCAAAGCACATCACTGCTCTAGCTGGAGTATGTGAAACTGAAGGGGGATCCAGTGATGAGGATCTGACATTTGAAGAGCTTGAAGGATCTTACATGATGTTGTGTAAAAGGAGAACTGAAGTATGCATGGAGAATATACAGCAGAAGAAGCAGATTGAGGAATTAAAGGCTGAAAAGGCAAGTAATCTAGAGATCATTGACACTTTGAAAAGTGAAGTCAGCCTACTCAACTCCAAAATAGAGCATATGTCCAAATCTGTCAGAATGCTGAACAGTAGCTCAAACACACTGGATGTCATTCTCAACAACAACAAGCACTCAGGGGATAGGACTGGGCTGGGATTCAATAAAGCTCAAAACTTTGTGGCTAGCACCAGCCAAGCAACTCCAAATCCCATGAAGCCAAACAAGATGTCCAAGCAGATGTCTCAACATCATGACAAACACATGATGAAAAAGAAATATCAAAGATGGAGATGCCATCACTGTGGAAGGTTTGGTCACATCAAACCTTATTTCTACAAGCTACATGGATACCCAAATCAGAGTTCACATCACCCTCTTAAGCAGAAGACAGAGGTCACCAAGAAAATATGGATACCTAAAGCTAGTCTGTATGCTGATCAAAGCTACAAGTACATGCCTAAGAACAAGGTCAACAGGCAGCCTTGGAACTCTAGAGATGGACACTATCCAGAACAGATGCATCAAAGGAAACCTCACAACAGGCACAAATGGTCCAAGAAGGTTGTTACCTCTATAGCTCATACATCTCTCAGAGTATCTGCTAAGGAAGACTGGTATTTTGACAGTGGCTGCTCAAGGCACATGACTGGACTGAAGAATCTGCTGGTAGACTTAAAGACACACTCATCCAGATATGTAACCTTTGGAGATGGAGCAAAGGGGGAAATCAAGGGAGTTGGGACCCTGGACTGCTCAGGTGTACCAAGTGTAGATGATGTGCTGTTGGTAAAAGGATTAACTGCTAACTTGATCAGCATAAGTCAATTATGTGACCAAGGTTACAGTGTAAACTTTACCAAAACTGAATGCATAGTTTCTGATAAAGAACAGAAGGTTGTCATGAGAGGAGCCAGATCAAAAGACAATTGCTATATGTGGGAACCCCAAGATTTCAGCCTCACATCAACTTGTTCCTTAACCAAAGAAGAAGAAGTGAAGTTGTGGCACCAAAGGCTAGGTCATCTCCATCTCAGAGGAATAAAGAAGATCATTTCTATGGAGGTTGTAAGAGGAAACCCAAGACTTAAGATTGATGAAAGTAAAGTGTGTGGTGAATGTCAAATAGGCAAGCAAGCCAAGATGTCACATCCAAAGCTCCAACATCTGACAACTTCCAAAGTCCTGGAATTATTGCACATGGATCTTATGGGACCAATGCAAGTAGAGATTCTTGGTAGAAAAAGATATGCTTATGTGGTTGTTGACGACTTCTCAAGATATACCTGGATAAGCTTCATCAAAGAAAAGTCTGATGTATTTGAGGTATTTAAAGATCTGTGCCACAGGATCCAAAGAGAAAAAGCAAGCTGTGTGGTCAAAATAAGAAGTGATCATGGAAAGGAGTTTGAGAATCAAAAATTCTCAGATTTCTGTTCTTCAGAAGGGATCAACCATGAGTATTCTTCACCCATCACCCCTCAACAGAATGGGATTGTTGAAAGGAAAAATAGAACTATTCAGGAGTCAGCTAGAACAATGATTCATGCCAAGAAGTTACCCCTGTATTTCTGGGCTGAAGCTATGAACACAGCATGCTACATCCACAATAGAGTCACACTAAGAAAGGGAACCTTATCCACCATCTATGAAGTCTGGAAGGGTAGAAAACCTACAGTCAAGTACTTTCATGTATTTGGAAGTAAGTGCTATATTCTGGCTGATAGGGATTAGAGAAGGAAGATGGACCCTAAAAGTGATGAAGGGATTTTTCTTGGATACTCCATAAATAGCAGAGCTTACAAAGTATTTAACTCCAGAACCAAGGTTATAATGGAGTCAATAAATGTGATTATTGATGATGCCTCTACAGATGTTGCTGATGATGTTGGAACATCTGCTGACAATCAAACTGAAGTTGAAATAGAAAGTGATAATCTTGACTTCACTGAGGCAAGGTCAGATCAATCCAACAAACCTCCCTCCATCAGAATCCAGAAAGATCATCCTAAAGAACTGATAATTGGTGATCCCAACAGAGGTGTAAGCACTAGATCAAGAGAGGTGGTCTCAGGTTCCTATTTTGTTTCAAAGATAGAACCTAAGAACATCAAGGAAGCTCTGAATGATGAGTATTGGATCTTTGCTATGCAGGAAGAATTAGGCCAGTTTACAAGGAATGAAGTATGGGATCTTGTTCCTAGGCCTGATGACATTAATGTGATTGGCACTAAGTGGGTGTATAAAATCAAGTCTAATGAGCAGGGAGTAGTTACCAAAAACAAGGCTAGGCTTGTGGCTCAAGGGTATACACAAATTGAAGGGGTAGATTTTGATGAAACCTTTGCACCAGTAGCAAGGATTGAATCAATCAGACTACTCCTAGGAATTTCTTGCATCCTAAAGTTCAAACTATTTCAGATGGATGTTAAAAGTACCTTTCTAAATGGGTACCTTAATGAGGAAGTGTATGTGGAGCAACCAAAGGGATTTGTAGATCCAAGCTGTCCAGACCATGTATATAAGCTAAGGAAAGCTCTGTATGGTCTAAAGCAAGCCCCCAGAGCATGGTATGAAAGATTGACCACTTTTCTCATTAAACATGGATACAGAAAAGGTGGAATAGACAAAACCTTGTTTGTAAAAGATGAAGAGGGAAAGGTTATGATTGCTCAAATATATGTGGATGACATAGTATTTGGTGGGATGTCAGACAGGATGGTTAAACATTTTGTTACTCAAATGGAGTCTGAGTTTGAAATGAGCTTAGTGGGAGAACTAACATACTTCCTTGGACTACAAATCAAGAAAATGGAGGACTCCATGTTCATATCCCAAAGCAAGTATGCAAAGAACACTATCAAGAAGTTTGGGATGGACAATGCAAGTCACAAAAGAAAACCTGCCCCCACTCATTTAAAACTGACCAAGGATGAAAAAGGTGAGAGTGTGGACCAAAGCTTGTACAGAAGCATGATTGGAAGCCTACTATATCTTACAGCTAGCAGACCAGATATAGCTTTTCCTGTAGGTGTGTGTTCAAGGTATCAAGCTGAACCAAAAGTGAGTCATCTAAACCAGGTTAAGAGGATATTGAAATATGTAAATGGTACATGTGATTATGGCATAATGTACTCTCATGGCTGTGAACCAATTCTCCCTGGATTTTGTGATGCTGACTGGGCTGGAAGTGATGATGATAGAAAGAGTACATCAGGAGGATGCTTCTTTCTAGGGAACAATTTAATTTCTTGGTTCAGTAAGAAACAAAATTGTGTGTCCCTATCCACTGCTGAAGCTGAATATATTGCAGCTGGTAGCAGTTGTTCACAGTTGATATGGATGAAGCAAATGCTCACAGAATACAATGTCTCACAAGATGTCATGACATTGTACTGTGACAATTTAAGTGCTATTAACATTTCCAAAAATCCTATCCAACACAGCAGGACTAAGCACATAGATATCAGGCATCACTTCATCAGAGATCTTGTGGAAGAGAAAGTGATCACATTAGAGCATGTAGCCACAGAGCTGCAATTAGCTGACATTTTTACTAAGGATTTGGATGCTACCCAATTTGAAACCTAAGGGGTAAATTGGGAATCTGTTTATGTGAAATATAGCAGTTATGGAGAAGTGCCAGCATGTCTCATGACATCGTGTGGCATGATCACCAGATGGCAGCACAAGTCTGGTCAATAACTCTGTGTATTCCACTCTTAAAAATTCCACTAGTAACGGATTCTATAAATGTACAAACGTGCTCTCAGCTCCTCACCTCCTCATTAGCTCCACTAAACGCTTTGCATGCTAAAGCTGAATTTCTAAACTCATCAAAATCTATCAAACCTAACTCCTTTTCCACTACATTCGAAAAAATGTCTCAACATCAAAACCCTAACTTCATTGATGAGGGTCTCAATCAAGAAGATGTAGTGCACGCAACCCCAATCTCTGTAGTACCAATGGAGGCTACTCCTACTCCTATAGATGAGATCAGAGGAAGCATTCCTATTGCTCAAAAACCTAGAACTCCCAATGCAAGAAGAGCTAAGGAGCCTGTTTTCAGCAAAAGCAAGGGAACTCCTTCATCTACAAGCACCCTCAATGCTTCTGATTATGTGGATGCATCCATCAAACAGCTTGTAAACAGGATCCTTTCTGAAAAAAGAGTTTTCCCTGGGGTGTCTGTTCCCCTGAACAGTATGCCTGCTCCACAAGAAGAACCAAGCAACCAGGCTGAAGAGGACATACCTGCTCAACAGGATGTCCCAAGAAATGTTGAAGCATCTAAGGACCAGGACAAAGCCTCAATTGATGATGATAAAGCCACTAATGATCAAGCTCATGTTGATCAAGCTGCTGAAAAAGTGGTTTCCCAACCTCCACCTGTTGAAAACATAGATGATGACTCTGACACAGAGATCATTGCCTCTGTTAATCCTAGCATAGCCAAAAGGCTTAGGGCTAGGAAGGAGAAGAAGCCAGCTGCACATGCAACTCCTGAAAAGAAACAGTCTACTCCTAAAAAGGACAAGGTCAAAGTTGCCTTTTGACCTACTAAGCAATGGAGAAAGGTAAGCACCCAGAAGAGGAAAGCTACAACTCCACCTGACTCAGATGTTGAGGATGATGTCCCAACATCCCAACCAAGGAAGAAGCCAGCACCTCCCAGGACTGCCTCTGATGTTCCTGAAGCACCTCCGGACAATGTGTCCTTCCAACATGTCTCTAGTGTGAGCAAATGGAAGTATGTCTACCAAAGAAGGGTGGCTCTGGAAAGAGAGCTGGGCAGCAATGCTTTGGAGTGCACTGAGGTAATAGACCTAATATCCAATGCTGGTTTATTCAAAACTGTCTCCAACTTTTCTCCCTGTTATGAACTACTGGTCAAAGAGTTCATAGTTAATCTGCAAGAGGGGTGTGCTGATGGGAAATTAGAGGATTTCAGGAAGGTATATGTGAGGGGGAGATGTGTTGATTTTTCTCCTAGGGTTATAAATTAGTACCTAGGAAGAGAATCAGATGGGCCAAATGAGCTGGGAAAAACTGACAACCAAGTCTGCAAGATCATCACTGCCAACCAGGTCAAGTCATGGCCAGTCAAAGGCAAACTATCTGTCAGCTTGCTAACAAGGAAGTATGCTATGCTGCACAGGATTGGAACTGTCAACTGGGTCCCCACCAACCACACTTCATCTATAGCTACTGGGCTGGGAAGATTCATTTGTGTTGTAGGCACCCAAACAAAGTTGGACTATGGGGCTTATATCTTTGATCAAACACTAAAGCATGCAGGAACATCAGCAACCAAGCTTCCAATAGCTTTTCCCTCTCTGCTTTGTGGAATCATTCTCAACCAATATCCAGGCATCCTTACTGATAAGGATTCTATCTGCAAGAGAGAGAGTCCACTGTCCTTTCACTAAAAACTGTTTCTGAGCAATCATGCTGCAGATGTTGAAGCTCCCAGTGGGACATCTGCTGGACCATCAAATGTCAAGACTCCTATATCCAAAGCAGCCCTGATTGCAAAGCTCAAGACAACTTGCAAAGAGCTGGATGAAAGGAAGAAAAAGCTTGAGGAAATAATTCAAAGGCTGGAGCTGGAAGAGGTTGCTCAGAATGTTGATGGATCTGATGCTAAGTCTGAGGATGAAGAAGATATTGAGTATGATGAGTCTGAGTGAAATTGGGTGTGATGGAAATTGTATTGCCTGTTCTGCATTGTAACTTTGTTTTGTAATTTTGAATGTTTTTCTCTCTGCTTATGTAATGTTTGGCCCCAATTTCTGTCTAACAAGGGGGAAAAGTTCTGAACAATGCCTGTTGCTGTTTGTCTGTTTAATGAACAATGCTGAAGTTAATTTCTGTCTTCTGAACTAAGTTCGTTTTTTTGAATGCTCATTGGTATATCAAATTCTGTTGAACAAGTCATAGCAGTATACATACAGGTTTGAGGGGGAGCAAATTATTAGCTCTCACATGATTCAACAGAAAAGAACTTTGTTGCACTCTGATAAATAAAACTTTGCTGCACTCTGATAAAACCAGAAGATTGTGTTAGCCAAAAATTAGCCAAGGGGGGAGTTTGTAGATGTTAAGAATTGGCAGAATTTTTGACAAACAAGAAGTGTTGAACTTAGTTCAGGATGTCACACCAGATGGTGTGACATTGACAAACAGAGTAAAAGTTAATGAACTTAAGTCAAGACATCAGGATGTCACACCAGATGTTGTGACATTGTAAACCTGCTACCAGACTTAAATGATGCATAACAGAAGTGAGTAAATTCAGGAGAATTTATCTGGAATTAATTGTGAAGAGATAAGCACTCCAAGGCGCATCTTTAGGGAGCTTAGTTGTCTGATTTCAGTGTAACAGAATAACTAACTCACCTTGAATCAAGGAGGTAACAAACTAACTAACCCTAATTAAGGTGATGACAGTGGGATTTATCAGGTAAGGATAATTTGCAAAAAGCCCATAAACCAAGCATCTATTTAAGGAACTGAAACTCTCAGAAAAGAGTACGAATTTTAGAAGACTGTAAAGGGTGTTTGTGTTTTATAGCAGGTTTTAATTGTTTGTCACTTTATGAGCTTTTAAGCAAAAAGTGTATTGTGTCTTGATTGAAACTTTTAACATCAAGCTGTTGTGTTTGAAGTGTGACTTCAATTTTATTAATCATTGTAAAATATCACTGTGTGATTGAGGGGGAGTGAGTAGGTACTCATATCTAAGTTGAGTCTTAGGTAGAAATTGCCTTGGGTAGATATTAAGTGAAGGATTAAACTGGTTGGTTTAATTCCAGAATTAATATTACTTATATTGGATCTCCTTCCTGGCTTGGTAGCCCCCAGATGTAAGTGTGGAGATACACTGAACTGGGTTAACAATTTCCTGTGTTATTTAATTTACCAGCTCTTTAAGTTTTGTTTAAGTGTTCAAGTGTTTAAACATCTGATTCGACATCACGTACCTGATCCCAGAATTTCAAGTATAATAATATTTACATAATAATGGTATGGTGAACTTAATCAACCACAACCAAAAAGGAAAGTAATCAAAATCGAAGGCAACCGGATCCGCTTAGCATCTTACACTATAGCGATTAATCAAGGCAAACGGAACCGAATTCAATGAAATTTGAAAGACGATTGGGAGACCCAAAGCACCTACGCATCAAAAATTCACAAGTCTCGATTCTTGAAGCAATATGATTAACCACTTTGGGATTACGCAATCAACGAGAGATCCGGTCCACGAAAGTGTAAGTACCCAATTAGATTTTTATTCCGAAGTCGGGACACATTTAGGTCTATGTTAAGCAATCGCCGAGTAATTTACGAAGTAATTACCCTACAAATGAGGCCGGCCACCACCAATTAAGGTGCACAATGTTAGTGCTAATGCATGCGAGATAAACGATATGTAAATTGTTATCCGAATGCGATACCGCACAAAACTAAAGATGAATACCAAATTGAGCCGTACTTATGGTATTCTTCCATCCTTAAGTTCAATCACTCATCTTGGTGGATTCAAGCATGAAAATGTATCACTAATGCAAAGTACCTTAAATGAATTGAATAATCCACTTAAAGGTAGTTTTGAATTAATGAACATTAACTACTCTAATCTACACCCAAAGTCCATTGAAATTAAGGAGGAATTACTCCCAAAAATGCTTCCCAAGGTAAAAATAAAAGGGAGGAAGAAGAAGAAGAATAAAGAGGAACCAAAAAGGGGCTTGAAACATGCCAAAAACATCATTCTGACTTGTGTTAACCGGTTAACCAAT
Organism: Lathyrus aphaca; assembly: GCA_963966055.1. NCBI lineage: Eukaryota > Viridiplantae > Streptophyta > Magnoliopsida > Fabales > Fabaceae > Lathyrus > Lathyrus aphaca. Next base: position 174,516,202 of record OZ014523.1, read on the forward strand.
TGGTTAACCGGTTAACGCAAGCAGATTTTGGACAATTTGCGCTGTTTTTGAACTAGTTAACCGGTTAACCAAATGGTTAACCGGTTAACGTTGTACCAGATGCTGAAAAATGCAGAAAATTCAGCATGATCAATTTTGAAACCTTTTCTCAAACATTGGATGATCATGATCTGAATTTGCACGAATTTTAAAACCAAAATACAGTGGAATCCTTGCAATCAAACAACAAATAAAGATCCAAAGGATCTAGAAACAAAAGCATCAAAGATCTACATCTTGAATGTTGATGGTGAATTTGGGTTTATGGAGGAAGATGAATTACCAAAAGCTTTTCTTCAAATTGAACCAACACAAGCTTAGATCTAATGAAATTGATGAGCAAAAGAATGAAAGGATGAAGGTCTAGCTCAAGTTAATCAAGAATTCAATGTGAATTCTTGATAACTTCAAAAGAAAGAAAGATGAGCTTTGTAGAATTTTGATGTTGGGGGAGTATTTTGCAAGAGGTTTTGTGGCTATCAAAAGCTTATGGAATGAATGAAATTGTGGTCCTATTTAAAGGCCTTAGGTATGGAAATTTGGTGGAATGGGGCTTGCTTTGGTAATTTGAATTTAGGTTTGGTAATTGGAATTTTGGTGGGAAATAGAAAAGAGTGGTGATTAGTGAGGGTTTATGGTAGGAAATGATCAAAGTGATGTAGAGAAATCAGAAACCAATGGATCTAGAATATTCCAATTAAATCAATGATATAAGGGTGCTGAATTTGAATAAAAAATTCAAATTTCGCACTAGTTAACCGGTTAACCAAGCTGAATTTTGAATTTTTTGTTCAAAAATAGCTGCTTGGTTGTTTCGGCTCGATTCTTGTGTACGTCGAAGAAATAAACACGTGAACCTTGGAGATCCTTTGAATGAATCAATTAACTTGGGAAATCCTTGATCTAATAATTTTGAATTATTTGCGGATCGTCTTCAACTTTTTTGTGAAATGTACTCGAGCTGCAGGACTGCTATTTTTTGGCATTTTTATATGGTTCCTCTTCCTGAAAAAAAAAGGTTAGCACAAGGAAACAAAATATTTTTGGATTTTGATTAATGGTTAGTAAACACAATCAAATAAAACAATTAAAGACAACGGTGATCCCCTGCGAGGCATAATCCTAACCCGAAAAGAACCGTGCAACCAATGCGATCTTGTTTGTATGCAAAATGCAGATGAGACGCAAAGAAATCTTAGGGTGAAAATTAGGGTGTTACACTCTCTACCCTAAGGAGGTAGTACCCACAACTTCAGTGCCTCTTCAAGATTATCAAAAGTTGGAAGCCTTGGTTCAACAGCACAAATTGGAGAATCAAGAAGCCTACAATTCATGTCAGAAGCTGAAGATGCAGAATCAAAAGTTGGAGGAAAGAGCTCATAAAGCTGAAGAGATGGTCAGGCTCAAGCAGCAAGATTTTCAAGAGAGAGCTCTACTTCAAGAAAAGGGGATTAGCTTAAACTCACAAGGTGGCCCAGCGCCGGAAGGAGAGGAAGGATTTGAATGAAGCCAATGAAGCTGTCACCTTATGGCAAGAGAAGTGGGAAGACAATTTGATGAAGCAAAAAGAGCTGGAAGTCAAGCACAAGCTAGAAGTCCAGAGCCTTCAGGATTCTTTGGATGGACAGAGAGAGCTCCTTCAGAAGGCTTATCATCAAGAGAAGAGTCGTCTCCAAATTTTAGCAGAAAGCCAACAAGCAGTAAAGGAAGCTCAAAAAGAAATAGAAGAATTGAAAGTGAACGCTGATGTGAAGAGAGCCAAGGTTGATCCTATTAAAAGTCAAGAAAGTGAAAAGGTGTTCCTACAGCAAATCGAGGAATTGCAAGCCTCCTTTGACCTTAGGGATATCCTAATTCAGAAGCTCGTACAGGAGCCTACGCATCTAGATATAGCTCAGATGTTGCAAAATGTCAAGCGCCTAAGTTGGAGATTACAGGATGTAGACTTTCCTAAGCTTTAGTTGTATATGCATATGACTTGGATTACCCACAGACTTGTTATGGGAATCCCCTCTTTCTTGATTTACTTTTCTTTCTTGACATATTGAATTTGTACCTTGTAGGGATCTTTGTTGTTCCAATTGTCTTTCGATTTACCTGAAGTCTCTGATTATATCTGTTGCACAGACACAAATTAAATGCCACCACTTCAAGTTTGAATGTCACACAGGATTTTCTTGCAAGGGATATTTTCTCAACATCAGAATGGGAAAGCAAATGAATCCTTGGGAATAAAGGAACACATTGCATTGCATACACATCATTTGCATTTTTTCTTTGTTTTGCAGGTTTTCTATAGGATGCTTAACTTATATGTGTTTCAGACAAAGATTGCGAGGGCCGCCAAGACCCGTCATCTCCGACATAATATCCCGCATCGCTACGCAACTCGCAACAACCACAGAACAGTCATGGATGTTATGCAAACTGAGCTTAATGAGTTTCGCACCAGAATGGGAGAATTCATGGCCATGATGCAAGGGATGGCTCAGGGATAGCAAGAATTAAGGAATGCAATTCAAGGGCTCAACCCTCCTCAAACTAATATCCTGTAGCCACTCCTAACGTACAAGTGGCTCCTCCTAATACCAACAATGGCCCAGGTGGACCTCAAGTTCCAGAACAAGTCACAACAACTTTTGTTCTGGTACAAGACAGGCAGGAGGACCAGTTCCCTCCTTTCAACAATGATATGGGGTTCGGAGGAGAAGGAAATCTTCAGGACTTTTTTATGCTTGCTGAGAAAGTCAAAGCCCTCGAGTGTAGGGATACTTTGGGGATATATGTGTCTGACATGGGTCTAGTCCCCGGGGTGGTTATTCCTCACAAATGCAGGCCACCTACTTTTGACAAGTATAACGGTAGCTCCTGCCTAAAACTCACTTGCAGGCATTCTACTGGAAAATTGTTGCCCATACTAGGGATGAAAATCTCTGGATGTACTACTTCCAGGATAGTCTCTCCGGAGGATCCTTGGAATGGTATATGAAGCTAGAGAGAAGCTCTGTGAGAAGCCGGAAGGAATTGGGAGAAGCATTCCTCAAGCAGTATCAATATAATATTGACATGGCGCCCAGTCGCACTCAACTTCAAAGTCTGACTCAGAAGAGCTCCGAGAGCTTCAAAGATTATGCGAAAAGGTGGCGCGAAGTGGCCGCTAGAGTGCAACCACCTTTGTTGGAGAGAGAAATGGTAGATCTGTTCCTGGATACCCTCCTTGGGCATTTCATGGAGAGGCTAGGTGGATGTTCCTCAAGTGGGCTCTCAGATATCATCTTGACGGGCGAAAGGGTAGAAAGCTGGATCAAGCAAGGGAAGATTCAGAATGGGGGCGCTTTAAGTTATGGTTTCAAGAAGCCCTTTGTGAAGAGGAGAGAAGGAGAGACCGGGGCAGTGTACGCACATAGGGGAGGAAGTAACAGAGGGTTTTATCATCAAGTGTCCCCCGTCACCATAACAGCTCAACCCGTTCAACAACAAGTCCTACCACCGCAGCCGCAACGCCAACAAGGGTATCAACAAAGAGCTCCTCATCTATATTACCCCCAGAAGACCATAGAAAGACATTTCGAAGCTCCGCCGATGTCCTATTCATAGCTTTTGAAGAATCTCCTACAACTCCAGATGGTTCAACTCCGAACTCTACAACCCCCAAAGCCGGGCCAAATCCCCGAGGGTTATGATACAAACGCCAGATGCAAATTTCATTCCGGAGCTCCCGGACATACCACAGAGAACTGCAAAGCGCTGAAGCATGTCACTCAAGACCTACTGGATTCCAAAGAGATTAACTTTGCTCCTACTCCTAATGTAATTCAGAACCCCATGCCTCCTCACGGAGGTATGTTTGGGGCAGTTGATGAAGGGGAGAATTTAAACTAAGTGCGTGACGTTGATGACCTGCAAACTCCGTTGAGTGTTGTTAAAGTTTGCTTGTCACAAAAGGGTGTTTTTCCTGGGTGTGGAGTTGATTGTCCAGGATGTGCTGAAGCTCCAAATGGTTGTGAGCAGTTGAAAGTAGAGATCCAAGATATGATTGATGAAGGGGTGTTGCAGTTTGACAAGGTTGTAAAGGAAAGCGAAGTCTCTACAGTAACTATCTTCTATGATCCGTCTCAAGTTCCTCCACAGGCCAGAGCGGCACTGATAACCATCACCACTGTAGGGCCAGTAATGTATTAGAGCGATAGATCCATTCTCTATAATTATGGTGGCGAAGTATACTGTAACGGCCAAAAGCAAGAGTTGGCCACGTCTAATACAACCCCAGCTCAAGTAGAAAATGTTGGAGTAGGGGGCTTTACTAGAAGTGGAAGATTATTCGCGCCGGAAACACTAAGAAATAGTGTGATACCACCCAGAGACACCTCAAAAGCCCAGGCTAAAACAAGAGGGAAGCATCCAGTGGTTGTCAATGAGCCCGCACATGTGACTGATCCGGATGTTACCTTTGATAAAGAAGCTGAAGAATTTCTGAGAATTATCAAAAAGAGAGATTACAAGATTGTGGACCATCTGCAGCAGACTCCATCGAAGATTTCCATCTTGTCTTTGCTAATGTGTTATGACTCCCACAGGAAGGCTCTCTTGAATATTCTGAACAAGGCGTATGTGCCTCAGGATATTTCGGTAAATCAGTTGGAAGCGGTGGTATCTAGTGTCAATGCCAGTCACGGATTGGGCTTTACAGACATGGATCTGACATCCGAAGGGCGTGCTCATAATCGGGCATTGCATATCTCTTTAGAATGTAAAGGTGCAGTACTTTCTCACGTGTTGGTAGATACCGGATCGTTGCTGAATGTTCTGCCCAAGAAGGCATTGATGAAGTTGGATTATGATGGAGTGATTCTAAAGCCTAGCGACCTGGTAGTTAGAGCATTTGATGGGTCGAGGAGATTGGTGTTCGGGGAGGTGGATTTACCTATTAAAGCAGGTCCATAAATCTTCAATACCACATTCTACGTAATGGATATACAGCCTGCATACAGTTGTTTCCTGGGAAGACCTTGGATACATTCAGTAGGGTCAAATTGTAACTGTCAGTGGGGAAGAAGACATTTTTGTTAGTCATCTGGCTTCATTCAAGTATGTGGAGATGGATGGCGAAATAGTTGAAACTCCATGTCAGGATTTTGAGCCCCTGAAAACTGAACAAGCATCGACATTGACAGCTTCTCCTGAAGAACCAAAGAAGGGGGTTTCCATAGCCTCTTATAAGCAAGCTCTTGAGTTGGTAGAGTCAGGGGTGCGAGAAGGCTGGGGCAGTCCAGTAGAAGTGCCAGAAAAGAAAGATATGTTTGGGATTGGTTACCATCCTGGGCAGTCATCATCTGGACCGAGTGCTAGAGGTCATCAAGGCCCGATTACTTTCACGAGTATGGGAGTGGTGGATTATGGAAGCATCAGTGTTGTGCAGGATGACGCAGTTGATAATGACTGTGACTTAGATGAGTGGATCAAGCCTTCTGTTCCAGGGACTCAACTTAGCAATTGGACATCTGAAAGGCTTATCTCAGTCACCTCTTTCAAAGAGTAATAATCTTTGTTTCTGTTTTTTCTGTACTCAAGCATTATGTCTTGCCCGGGGCATAGTAGCTTTTTGTAAGGGTTCTTTTGTTCCTAACACAATTCATAATCATAAATAAAGTTGACGTTTCACATTCATTCATGTTGTCCTTTGTCTTTCATTTTTTTCTTTTATTTTTCAAAAAGGAAGAAAAGTTTTAAAATGGCAATGTTTCTCATTTTCTCAAGCTCTTTCTAAATCCTTGCATGAATCACCATTCATGCAGGTGCTCATCACCGAATCTTATCAATAACGACCCTGTTATGGCTGAGTATGACTTCGACAATCCAATTTATCAAGCCGATGAGGAAGGTAAAGAAGATTGCGAACTACTTGAAGAATTAGCTAGACTGCTCAAACAGGAGGAGAAAATGATTCAGCCGCATGAAGAAGTCGTCGAAGTGATAAACTTGGGTACCGAAGAAGATAAGAAAGAAGTCAAGATCGGGGCCGCATTAGAAGAACCTATTAAGACTCACCTAATTGTTATGCTTCTAGAGTATGTTGATGTCTTTGCTTGGTCTTACCAGGATATGCCTGGTTTAGACACTGACATCGTGGTGCATAAGCTGCCTCTGAAAGAAAATTGCCCGCCAGTGAAGCAGAAGTTGAGGCGTACACGCCCTGATATGGCAATCAAAATAAAAGAGGAAGTACAAAAGCAATTTGATGTTGGTTTCTTGGCCATGACCAGTTACCCTCCGTGGGTTGCCAACATTGTGTCGGTCCCTAAAAAAGACAGTAAGGTCAGGATGTGTGTAGACTACAGGGATTTGAATAGGGCCAGCCCCAAGGATGACTTCCCTCTACCTCACATAGATGTGCTCGTCGATAATACTGCTCAGTTTTCTGTGTTCTCTTTCATGGACGGGTTTTCCGGTTATAACCAGATTAAGATGTCTCCTGATGATATGGAAAAGACAACTTTCATCACGCCTTGGAGCACTTTCTGTTACAAGGTCATGTCGTTTGGTCTGAAGAATGCTGGGGCCACTTACCAACGGGCAATGGTAACGCTATTTCACGACATGATCCATCATGAAATTGAGGTTTATGTTGATGATATGATAGTGAAATCCCAAACAGAAGAAGAGCACTTGGTCAATCTAGCCAAGTTGTTTGACAAACTCCGGAAGTTCAGACTGAGGTTGAATCCGAATAAGTGCACCTTCGGGGTCCATTCCGGCAAGCTACTTGGCTTCATTGTTAGTGAGCGGGGAATTGAGGTTGATCCAGCCAAAGTAAAAGCCATCCAAGAGATGCATCAGCCAAAGACTGAAAAGCAAGTGCATGGTTTCTTAGGGAGACTAAATTACATTGCACGGTTTATTTCTCACCTAACGGCCACGTGTGAGCCCATCTTTAAACTTCTGAGGAAGAATCAGGCCATTAAATGGAATGAAGACTGCCAGCAAGCCTTTGACCAAATCAAAGAATACCTGCTAGAACCTCCAATTCTCATGCCTCCGATACCAGGGAGACCTTTGATCATGTATCTTATTGTGCTCGAAGGATCAATGGGATGTGTGATGGGTCAGCAGGACGATTCTAGTCGAAACAAGCACGCCATTTATTACCATAGCAAAAAGTTTACCGATTATGAGACACGTTACTCACTACTAGAGAAAACTTGTTGCGCTTTGGCATGGGCTGCTCACCGACTAAGACAGTACATGCTGACTCACACCACTCTCTTAATTTCCAAGATGGATCTTGTGAAATACATTTTCGAGAAGTCGGCTCTGACAGGAAGGGTAGCCCGATGGCAGATGATACTAACAGAGTATGATATACATTACACTTCACAAAAGGCAATCAAAGGAAGTGTATTGTCAGAATACTTGGCTCAGCAGCCAATTAATGATTATCAACCTATGAAATTCGAGTTTCCGGATGAGGACATCATGTTCCTCAAGTCGAAAGACTGTGAAGAATCACTTCCGGAGGAGGGGCCAAATCCTGATTCCAAGTGGAAGTTGATGTTTGGCGGAGTTGTGAACATGAATGGAAGTGGAGTAGGTGTTGTTATCATCTCGCCAGAAGGGATCCATACACCTTTAGCTGCTCGGTTGACTTTCGAATGCACTAACAATGAGGTAGAGTATGAAGCTTGCATCATGGGAGTTGAAGAGGCAATCAACTTGCGAGTCAAAAACCTCGAGATCTTCGGAGATTCTACTTTGGTGGTGAACCAAGTCAACGGCAAATGGTTAGTTCATCAACCTCACTTAGTTCCTTACAGAGATTATGTCAGGAGGCTGTTAACTTTCTTCACCAAGGTCAAGTTGAATTATATTCCTCGAGATGAAAACCAGTTTGTCGATGCTCTAGCAACTTTGTCGTCTATGATTAAAGTTTGTCAAGAGATTTCCGTGCCTCGAATCATGGTCTCCCGTCTTGAAAGACCTGCTTATGTCTTTGCAGTTGACAATGGTGAAGATAACAAACCCTGGTATCATGATATCAAGCAATTCTTGAAGGCTCAAGAATACCCAGCTGGGGCATCCAGTAAAGACAAGAAGACCCTCAGAAGACTAGCAGGTGGTTTCTTCTTGAATCAAGATGGTGTGTTATACAAGCGAAACTTCGACATGGTTCTGCTCAGATGCGTGGATAGACACGAAGCAGACCAGTTGATGCAAGAGGTTCATGAAGGCTCCTTTGGTACCCATGCTGGAGGACATGCTATGGCCAAGAAATTGTTGAGATTGGGATATTATTGGATCACCATGGAATCTGATTGTTGTAAGTACTCCCGTAAATGTCACAAGTGTCAGATTTATGCCGATAAGGTCCATGTGCCTCGGAATCCATTGAGTGTCATGTCTTCACCATGGCCATTCGCCATGTGGGGCATTGATATGATTGGCAAGATCGAGCCGAAAGCTTCCAATGGTCATCGCTCCATCCTGGTTGCTATAGACTACTTCACGAAGTGGGTCGAAGCGGCATCTTATGCCAATGTTACTAAACAAGTGGTAGCCCGGTTTATTACAAGAGACATCATTTGCCGGTACGGAATTCCTGAAAGAATCATTACTGATAATGGTCCTAATCTCAACAACAAGATGATGGCTGACTTGTGTCGGGATTTCAAAATAGAGCATCACAACTCTTCTCCATATCGCCCGAAGATGAATGGCGTTGTTGAGGCGGCCAACAAGAACATCAAGAAGATCGTGCAGAAGATGGTTGTAACATACAAAGACTGGCATGAGATGCTACCATTTGTGTTGCATGGGTACAGAACGTCAGTGCGTACCTCAACAGGGGCAATCCCGTTCTCACTGGTGTATGGTATGGAGGCAGTCCTACCAATTGAAATGGAAATCCCCTCGTTGAGGTTAATGATGGACATTAAGCTAAATGAAGTTGAGTGGCTCTGATCCAGATATAATCAATTGAGCCTCATTGAAGAAAAACGTCTAGCAATTGTATGCCATGGACATTTGTATCAGTGGTGGATGAAGCATACTTTTGACAAGAAGGTACGACCACAAAGGTACATACCAGGTGACTTGGTGTTGAAAAGGATTCTCCCTCCTCTTAACGATCACAGGGGAAAATGGATACCTAACTATGAAGGACCATTCGTGGTTAAAAAGGTTTTCTCATGTGGAGCCTTAATGCTGACAACCATGGATGGAGAAGACTTCCAATCCCCTATCAACGCAGACACAGTAAGAAAATACTTCGTGTAAAAAAGGACCCATTGGATAAAAATAGAATAAAGATTCAGGAAAAAATGGGCATCCCGGCGAGCCAAAAACAGAATAAAAGGCTCGGGCAAAAATTAGAGAAATTTTGAAAAAAATGTACACCCGCTGAGTTGAAAAGCCACATCGGACAGCTCAGGCAAAAAAGGGTATCCCGGTGGATTGAAAACCCGAAAGGGGAATCCATGCAAAAGAGGGGCTAACACGAACGACTGCGGTCTGCGAAATTCGTAACTCATGTGCAACTGAGGTTATTCTAAAGGTTGAAGACCAGTTCAATTACCTTTCTCAAGGGGCAAAGCGAGCAGATAGTCTTGAAGATATACGAGCCATAATCGGGTTGAAACTTGATGAGATCCACTTATCACATTGCCAATAGGATAGTTTGTTTTCCTTTTTGGCTGTTTCCTCTTTCCAGGGAACTGCTTCCTTTGTAACGCCTATTCATGGTCATTTTTCCGAATCAATAAAAATTCATTTCAGTCAACTTGTGACTATCTGTTTTTGTTTTTCATCTAGCATCGATTGATTGCGAAAACGTCCAGCAAATTGTGATTTATATTGTGTTGTGAACATTTGAATGTTTTCTAACTCACGCAGGAGGACAGAAACATTTATTACAACTCTGAAAGGGTGTCAAGATGCCCAGATAATGATTCATGTTATGAGCCTGGGGCATATAGGTCCAAACTAACTCTCCATGTGGATGGAACTATTGATTGTTGTCTCTCCCACCAAATGACACAGGGCCAAGAGGGGTACAGACGCGAACGGTCGGCGAAAGGAGAGTGAGAACACACAGAAGTGAACTCAGAAAGAAAGAGTCGCCAGCTAGGCATTTTTATCCCAAAGGAAAGGTAATGCTGCATAAACCTAAGGAAAGATATGGATAAGACGGTTGCGAACCAGAGAGAATAAGAAAGGGGGTTGGTTACAACCTGGGAAGGTATTAGCACCCAGATTGTCCGCCGTACTCGACGGGATCCACGCTTAAAAGATTTGTGTTTTAAAAAGGGTAGTGTCAGTGCAATTGGTGTATCAAAGCTGGAAAGAATGCAAGTGTCAGTGTAAAAGAAATGTGAAGTGTATAAATGAAGTGTCAGTGTAAGAATAAGAGTGAAATGCTCAAGACCAAAAGGCTTAAAGAATAAGGCTGGAAAGAGGGGGAATATACAGAGACTTTTGTTCGATAACTGTTAAGTTATGCCTACGTATCCTCTCGTGCAATGAGGAAGTCAGAACACTGTAGTTCGACCCAAAGAGACTGAAAGATAAATTGACTTGTGAACTGCTTACTTGCCTATGCTCAAGTGTATGACCTGTCTGGCTCAGGTGCAAACTGTCTTGCATTAGACGGAAGGAGCAAGTTCTCGTTTATGAGTGAATGAGGTGAGAAAAGAATCCCGGAGGAGACGATTATTGTTTGTTTTTTTGTATTTTCAATCTTTTATTGCTTTTGGAGATTTGTCATAAGTTAATGAGCTTAAGCCTAAACCAATGGGTTAGTAAACTCATCACATCTTCCCTCTGATTAGGGGTAATGAGAATACCTTAAGTGTGAAGTCAGCATCTCACACTTAATCACCATGGTGTAGGATTAAGATCATTAACCTACTTGTGATTAGTTAGATGTTTTTGTTGTTTTTGTTTAGTGTTAAGTAATGAGATTAAGCCATAATCAGGGATTAAACAGATTCATTACACCATCCTAATAGAAGGATAATAGATGAGAATATTTAAGCTGAGAAAGACTCCTCAACTTAATCCATGATTAGGGATTAACCTCATGATAAAACAAAGCCTTTATTAAGTGGATTTTAGTTAATGGTAAGATGAAGAAGTGAGTTTTATGGTTTGTAAGACAACTTGAGGGGGACTTATCCATTAACACTAGGGTTAGTCCTTCTTAACCAATTAAGGAAGAATTAGAACCCTAATGCAAGGCCCAAGTTACAAGCTTGATGTCTTGATGATTATTAAGTGAATTGATTAAAGGATTTAAACATATTAAGGGTTTAACACTTAGGATTAAAGTTATACACTCCATCCTAATAGAAGGATGCAGGCATAAGCTTAATCACAAAGCCTTAAAGCCTTTAGGGTTTAGTCCTTGATTATGAGATGAGAAGAGAAGACTCAAAGATGACACAAAGGTAAACCTAAATGGGGGACTAATCAAACCCTAATTATTATCATGCTTGGTCATTCCTAGGGTTTGTGAGGTTTAAGAAAGAAATCTTCAAGGAACCACCAAGGAGAGAAGCAGATGAAAGGAGCAAAGAGAAGCAAAACAACTTGCTTCACTTAAGAAGACAAGTTGCTTGAAGAAAGAAGGTAGGATGAACAATAATGAGCAATCTCAATCCAAAGCACAAGATAAAATGCAGCAATGATGCATAAGAGAGATGAAAAGAGATTGTGAGAAGTGAAGGCAAATCCACTTCTCAAAACAACTTACCACCTGAAAAGTTAGTAAAAGAAATGAAATGTAATGCAAATGGGATGAAATGTGATGATGCAAACCAAAACCAGAAGCATGAGTATGATGTTATTGATGCTAAGAGATGATGCAAACATGAGGCAAGGCATTAGAATGATCATACAAACATATGGATGCAAAAGAAGCATGCTTTGAATCATGGATGTTCATGAAAAGTTATGAAATGCAAAAGACATATAACATGGAAAATGAAAGATGCAATGATCAAACATGATTCTAATATGTCCTAAGATGTATTATGAATCAAATGAAAGCATAAAATGTCATGGCAAGTCATGGTATGCAAGCTAATGGAAGGTGGATGCAAAGGAAGGCATAAATTAGGGTTTATGATCAACACACAAAGCAAAATCCAAAACCAGAAGCAAATGACATGATAAAAATTTGAAAATGCAATCAAAGAAACCCTATACCTATACAAACTCACTTCCCAAAGGAGGGGATCTAACTCTTAACCTAGTGAGAGTTATGAATTTCCTAAGATTGTTAGGGTTTTAAGGTACCTTGTCAAGAAAAATGCAAAACAAATTGAAAATGCAAGATCAATTCAAGCCAATTTTATCCTATAAACTACATGCTATACAAGATGCAATGCAAGAAGAATCATGATCCAACTCTCAAAGGTTAGACAGAAATGAATTTTTGAAGTTTGACACAAAATATTGCCTCAAAATGAATTTAATTCCATTGAAAATGATCAAAAGGCATCAAGAACAAAAAAGAAATTTGGTTTGAGAGTTGGACAATGTTTCTAAATGTTTTTAAATGTTACATGAATTTTTTTGTGATTTTTAAATACCTAAAAGTATTTTTAATTAATTAATTTTCATTAATTAATTAAAAATAAACTTTTAAAGATTTAAAAATAATTTTTAATTCAAAAAATAAAAATAAAAATATTTTTGTGTTCTAAAAATTAATGCAAACCTTGACAAAAATTTTCATAATTTTTAAACATTTTTTGCTATTTTAAATTAAATGAGGAAAAGAAATGAAATTAAATGAAATAAAAATAGAATAAAATGAAAGTGTGCGCAATGGAGGGATCAGATTCAATCTGGGCTTGGAGGGTTTGACTTGGCGCGCAATCCTACGGCCCAAGTTCAAACCTGGCTAATTCTGGTTTTAAAATTAATTAAACTGAATTAATTAAGTTAATTGAGGATTAAGGCTAAATGAAGAGATCCTGGCCATCCAAACACGCGCGGGTCAAACAAAGTCAGCCTGATCTACGCTCCACATTCAAACTACAATTAATGACATAATTAGGGTTTAATGACTTTCAGGTGGCCGGAGAAGACTTCCGGTCGTCTTCTCCGGCGAACCCAAACCCTAGATTTCGCTACAGGTCACTAAACAAGCAATTTCTTCCACCAAAATGATCTTCTCCTCAATCTAAACCTAACCCCTCTCCCAAAACTCATTTATTTTCACTCACAAGCCTGAATCGAAGCAAAGTATGAAACACGGGAAAATATTCAGAGGTACCATACACGCTGGTTTCTTCACCATTTTAAAAACTAAACACATATTCATGATCAGGGGAAGACATAGCATCATACAAGAACTTAAAAATCATTTTCTGGAAAAAAAGTTCTTCATGTTACCTGAGATGGAGCTTCTCTGATTCTGAGCTTCCTGGCCTCAAGCTTTGCACAAACCTTCTCCCTTGATCCTCCTGATGATGGAATGGAGCTTAGAATGCTTTGAGAGTGGTTGGTTTGGGAGATTGGCAGAGTTCTGTTCAGAGGGGGGAGGAAATCGTGTTTTGATTTCAGGGAGTTTTAGGGCAGGGTGAAAGGTCAGGGATGATCAGTGAGACATGCTGAGATGTTTTGTGAAGTTTGTTTTGGTGTTTGTGTTATGTGGAGTGAGTTTCGAATGAAAGTGCATAAGGGATGAAAACTTGGAACTATGGCTTGGAGAGAGCTTCAGCTTTGTGTGTGTGATGCAAATGAATCCTTGGAGTGTGTTTGTAAGGTCTGGATTGGGCAGAGAGTTGTTGTGTCACTGTGGGATTGGTATGGGGGTTTTTTGCAAAAAGTCAAGTCTAGGTGTACTTGAGGTATGGGCAAGTGTGAGGTTGTGATAGGGGCATGGTTGAGTTCAGCAGAGATCATGGAGTTCATATGGATCAGATTCTATGAGCTGTAACAAGTAGAGGCATGGCTTCATGAGTTTTTGCAAGTTGGTACATGTTTGCCCCCTTTGGAAATTCATGAAGTTCAAGGCACCAAAATGCAATATTCTTGGGCCAATTCTGACTTTTAGAAGTCACATGATCATATTGTGAAGAGTTTGTGCACATTTGAAGTCTTTAGAATGCTTGATCATACCATTTTGCAAAATGCCTCTTTGGTACAAAACTTGAATTTATGTGATTTTTCCCAACTTTGACAAGCCATAACTTTTGATCCAAAATGAATTAGGACAAGTTCTTGTACTTTTTGAAAAAGGAATGATCCATTCTACAACTTTCATGACCAAAGTTTTCCCATTTGAGGCATTTTTGAATCAAAAAGCAAGGGTTGAAAAAGTTTCCCAAAATGGCAAGTTTCCATTACAAGTCATTTTCCCAAAAAGTCAACTTTGCAAATGGCTTGAAATTCTTCAATTTTGTGAACTTCTAACATCTTCTATGATCAAATAAAGATCATACATCATCAAAATGATGAAGAACACCCTTTGGTTGGGTCATTGGGGGCCTCAGATGCCCTGATTTTGCACTGACTTGCTCAAAAAGTCAACTCTTGATTAGATGCCTTCCCCATTTAATTTCTTCATGAAAATTGATATGTATGATCCCTATACCATATAGAGACCAATAGAAACAAGAATGACCAAAAAATTTGGAGTTATGGCCTCTGAAACCAAAACCCTAATTCTAGGTCATCTGTGCAGTCAAACCTGGCTCTGCTTCCATGCCAATCTCAGTTCTTGTGATTTTTTGACATTCTTGACTTTGAGAGGATATAATATGGTGCTTGAACATACATGGACCCCTTTGAAATGATTGAAAACCTTTGGAGTGGCTCAAATGGCTCAGGGATTGCTCAGATCACAAACCCTAGATGCAGATGACTTAGAATCAATGCAGTGAATCAAAAATGTGGTATGAGATGCTATGGTTGAGTTTATGCATATGAGAAGATCACAAGCCATGGTGTGAATGGGTGAGGGAAAATTTGGGGTGTTTACAGCTGCCCCTATTCAAGCATGAGTTAGCTGTGCAGGATGTAAGCAACGGCTTAACAGCCAAACAAGATAACTTGTGGTTGAATACCAAAGACAGTCCAAACTTTGCACACACAGAATGAAGAAGAAAAGGGATATAGATTGTAAAAGGAAAATAAAGTATATTATAAAGGGCGGGCGACGGAGGACGACCGTCGAGCAGAGGATGACTGCTGGGGAAAGAGCAATGACGGGGACGACCGACATGCTGGGGATATAAGAGGTTATGATGGGGACGGCCATCAAGTAAAGCTATAAGATTCTCTGGGGGTCAGAGGTAGAAATAAACGATGAGGTATGGTCATCAAAGGTGAAGGACGATCACCTAGCAGGGGACGGCTGCTCTGTTGGGGATAAGATTAGGGACGGTCATCTAAGGTGAAGGACGATCACCGGGCAAGGTACGGTTGCCAAAAGTATCGCGACATAGGACGAATGTCGGATAAAAAAGGTCGACGATGGGGACGGCCATCGGATAAGCATGATGAAGGACGATCATCAAGAGGTGAAGGACGATCACCTAGCAGGGTACGGCTGCTCTGAAGGTATCATGACATAGGACGAATGTCAGATAACAAGATCAACAATGGGGACGGCCATCGGATGAAATGATGAAGGAAGATCATCAAAAGGTGAAGGACGATCACCTAGAAGGGTACGGCTGCTAAATATCACGACATAGGACGAATGCCGGATAGAAAAGGGTTCCAATAATGGAGACTCCGTTGGGGAAAGGATGAGGGACGGTCATCCAAAGGTGAAGGACGATCACCGGGCAGGGTACGGCTGCCGAAAGGTATCATGACATAGGACGAATATCAAATAGAAAAGAGTTTTGCTGGGGACTTTGCTGGGGAAAAGTAAACACGGACGAGTGTTTACATCCAAGGAATGAGAGATATTAGTGTTTGGGTACGGTGTATAGATTAAAGATGCGGACGAGCATCCTTAAGACTATGATACAGATGTGTATCAGGTAGAAACAAACGCTGACACATGTTCAGAGATGATGATACGGACAAGTATCAACTGTTTAACAAAGAACACTGACGAGTGTTGAATCTGAAGGGACTCTTCTGGGGAATAGTAGACACAGACGAGTGTCTGAATTTAAGAAGACATGAGTGTTTGACACAGTGTATGGATTAAAGATGCGGACGAGCATCCCTAAGACTATGATACGGACGAGTATCAGGTAGAAACAAATGCTTGACGCATGTTCTGAGATGATGATACGGACGAGTATCAACTGGTTAACAAAGAACATGGACGAGTGTCGAATCTGAGGGGATCTGAGTGATATATACAAGATACGGACGAGTATCTGTACGAGTGAAATAAGTATGAGTGAAACACCGACAAGTGTCTAACTTGCTGGGGAAAATGACACGAACAAGTGTCAAAAGGTATATTATAAACAAGTATATGCTTTACAGAGTATTCAGGTAGTTATGTTGGGGAAGGTGACACGGACGGGTGTCAGGGAATCTGTAGGGATATATGTATCTGTGAGTGCAAAGAGGACGCTTTGGCTTTCTACTGGGGATATGACACGGACGGGTGTCAAGAACTATCTGTAATATATAAGTTTCTGTTTGTAAAGAAAGCTCGGGCGACTTTACTGGGGAATGTTGACACGGACGAGTGCCCAAAAGAAGTGTGTATTTGTATTTATGAGTGTAAGGCAAATGCCTTGGCTCCCTGCCGAGGAATCTGGAGAGTTTTCTGTATATCGTTGCCGGATTGTTAGTATTTACCAGTGTTTGATTCAGACAATGGCTTATGATTATGCAATATGTTGGATTTTTGCCGTAATGCTCCGTATTAGACGGAATGCTACGCTCTGTGGGGAGAATATGATGTGAATGCTATGATTATGCAAAGATACCGATCCGGGATTCGGATCCTGTTGCACCGAAGATCTCTGGCTGATCTGCTTGAAGTGAACATCCCAACTGGGGATGAGATCATTGGTATATCTGACATATGGGACTCTGCTTGGGGATATAGGTCACTGATAGACCTATCTTTGGTAAAGGGGGACCCAGCTGGGGTTTGTAGAAGCTTTCTTCACTCTGTTGTGAGATCCTCAGGCATTGCTCTTCCGGATAGAGGCTGAGACTGTGGGGAGACGGTTCCCTGGCTTTTGTACTTGGCTGAGGAGAAAGTGACAAATGGCAACATAGCTGGGGAGAAAACACCTCTGGTGCTAGGACTGAGTAGATAATGGTTTGCCAGCTTGTTGGGATGAAGATTTCATGCCCCATTTTGTGTTCCGAATACCTGCAATCCTGAAAAGATAGAGAAGCGCACAAGCAATCCCAAGGTATCCCTTACCGGATTCCATCATAGGGGTTAGACACTCCCGGGAGTGAACATATTTCCTGCAAGCACGTATTTTTTAGAAGAGAAGCATCTGTATTCATGCAATCAGTATCTTAAAGACATCGGACGTACTTGCAAATGAAAAAATAAAATGTACGAGACGAAATGTGACTGAAAATCTGATTCTATTAATTCATGTGCCCTGAATCGGCAAGATACAGTCAAGGAAACAAATCCCCTAAAATGAGGAGATTGTTACAAATTGAGAAATAAAAAGTATTGGCAATGTTGATGACGCTTCAAGGAGCTTCCCTTTGCTATGACTCGTATGACATTTGACGCTCTTCTCGTCTTGCTTTCTGAAGAAGGTTGATTCTGAAAGAAGCTTGATCCTTTTGAAGCTTACCAGGTTGTAAATGATACAGACGAATTCAGAATACAGTTGTTCGCTTATTCCCTTATTTTGCATGGATCGCCCTTTCGGGTTTTCAATCCATCGGGATACCCATTTTTTCCTGAGTTGTCCAATGCGGTTTTTCAACTCAGCGGGTGTACATTTTTTGTTTATTTTCCCTTATTTTTTCCCGAGTCTTTTATTCTGTTTTTGACTCGCCGGGATGCCCTATTTTTGCCTGGACTTACATTCTGTTTTTATGTCCAGCGGGTCATTTTTATGCGAAGTATTTTTTAACTGCATCTGAATTCACAGGGGACGGGAAGTCTTCACCATCCATAGTACTGAGCATGAGTGCTCCACCGGAGAAAACTTTCTTTACTACGAATGGTCCTTCATAATTCGGAGTCCACTTGCCCCTGTGGTCTGTATGAGGAGGGAGGAGTCTTTTCAGCACAAGATCTCCTACTTGGTATTCTCGGAGCCTGACTTTCTGATCGAAGGCTTTCTTCATTCTTTTCTGATACAGCTGCCTATGACAAACTGCAGCTAATCTCTTCTCTTCAATCAGACTCAGTTGTTCATATCGGGACCGGACCCACTCTGCTTCGTTCAGCTTAACATCCATTAACACCCGTAAGGAGGGTAATTCAACTTCAACAGGTAGGACTGCCTCCATACCATACACAAGTTGATACGGTGTTGCCCCAGTGGATGTCCTGATTGACGTACGGTACCCATGCAAGGCAAATGGTGGCATTTCATGCCAGTCTTTGTAGGTAACTACCATCTTCTGCACAATCTTCTTGATATTCTTATTAGCTGCCTCAACAGCGCCATTCATCTTTGGCCTGTAAGGAGAAGAATTGTGGTGTTGGATCTTGAAGTCCCGGCATAGCTCTGCCATCATTTTGTTGTTTAAGTTGGAACCATTGTCAGTAATGATTCGCTCGGGCACTCCATACCGACAGATGATATCTCTCTTCAGAAATCGGGCTACCACTTGCCTTGTAACATTTGCATAAGAAGCCGCTTCAACCCACTTGGTAAAATAGTCAATAGCAACCAGGATGAATCTGTGGCCGTTTGAAGCGGTCGGTTCAATCTTGCCAATCATATCAATGCCCCACATAGCAAAAGGCCAAGGTGAAGACATCACATTCAGAGGATTTGGAGGCACATGCACCTTATCCGCGTAGATCTGGCATTTATGGCATTTTCTGGCATAAGCACAACAGTCGGAATCCATTGTGATCCAATAATAGCCTGATCTTAACAACTTCTTGGCCATGGCATACCCTCCTGCATGGGTACCAAATGATCCTTCGTGCACCTCCTGCATTAACAAGTCTGCTTTTGTTCTATCGACGCATCTGAGAAGTACCATATCAAAGTTTCTCTTGTATAAGGAACCGTCAGTATTCAGGAAGAAACTACCAGCTAGCCTTCTTAAAGTCTTCTTATCATTGGAAGATTCCCCAGGTGGGTATGTCTGATCCTTCAAGAAGCACTTAATGTCATGGAACCAAGTCTTATCATCCTTAACAACATCTGCTGCAAATACATATGCTGGTCTGTCAAGTCTGGACACTAATATCCGAGGTACAAAGTTGGCAGCTTGAACTTTGATCATGGATGAAATGGTGGCAAGAGCATCAGCTAATTGATTCTCGTCCCGAGGGATATACTCAAGCTTGACCGTTGTAAAGAAAGGCAATAACCTCCTTGTATAATCCCTGTAAGGTATCAGATGATCCTGGTGGGTGTACCATTTGCCATTGGTTTGATTAATTACCAGAGCTGAATCTCCGAACACAGTCAAAGTCTTGATCCTGAGGTCAATGGCCTCCTCAAGACCCATAATACAAGCTTCGTATTCAGCTTCGTTGTTAGTGCAGTTAAAAGTGAGTTTTGCCGAGAAAGGCATGTGAACTCCCTTAGGTGTAATGAGTACTGCACCAACACCACGACCATTCATATTAACAGCCCCGTCAAACATCATTGTCCATTCTTCTTCTGGGTCGGGCCCTTCAGTGTGAACAGGCTCTTCATGATCTTTTGCTTTTATGAACATGATGTCTTCATCAGGGAAGTCAAATCTCATAGGCTGGTAATCATCAATGGGTTGCTCAGCAAGATAATCAGACAATACACTGCCCTTGATGGCTTTCTGAGATGTGTACTGGATGTCATATTCTGTGAGGATCATTTTCCATCTTGCAACCCGTCCGGTAAGCGCTGGCTTCTCAAAAATGTACTTAACTGGGTCCATCTTTGATATCAACAAGGTAGTGTGGGTCAACATATACTGCCTTACACGGCGAGCAGCCCACGCTAAAGCACAGCAAGTTTTCTCGAGCAGTGAATAACGTTGTTCACAGTCGGTAAACTTTTTGCTTAGGTAGTATATTGCATACTCTTTTCGACCAGACTCGTCATGTTGGCCCAACACACACCCCATTGACTCTTCTAATACTATCAAGTACATGATTAGAGGTCTTCCTTCAACTAGAGGCATAAGGATTGGAGTCTCTTGCAAGTATTCCTTGATTTTGTCAAAGGCCCTCTGGCAGTCTTCGTTCCACCTGACCGTTTGTTCTTTTCTTAACAACTTGAACAAAGGCTCACAGGTTGCAGTAAGGTGAGATATGAACCGTGAGATGTAGTTCAATCTACCTAAGAACCCTCGAACTTCTTTTTCTGTCTTAGGTGCAGGCATTTCTTGAATGGATTTGACTTTGTCAGGGTCAACTTCAATCCCTTTCTCACTTACAATAAATCCCAGCAACTTACCGGATCGCACCCCGAATGTGCACTTGTTGGGGTTCAACTTCAATTGGTACTTCCTCAGACGCTTGAATAACTTCAACAGATTTACCAGGTGGTCTTCTTCGGTGAGGGACTTGGCAATCATGTCATCCACATAACATTCAATTTCTTTGTGGATCATGTCATGGAATAATGTTACCATAGCCCGTTGATAAGTGGCACCCGCATTCTTCAGTCTGAACGGCATCACCTTATAACAGAACGTGCCCCAGGGTGTGATAAAAGTTGTCTTCTCCATGTCTTCAGGTGACATATTGATCTGATTGTATCCTGAAAATCCGTCCATGAAGGAGAATACCGAGAACTGAGCCGTATTATCCACCAATACATCAATGTGAGGTAAAGGGAAATCATCTTTCGGGCTGGCTCTGTTCAGATCCCGGTAATCCACACACATCCTTACCTTGCCATCTTTCTTAGGCACAGGTAAAATATTAGCAACCCACGGCGGATAGCTAGTCACAGCAAGGAACCCGGCGTCCCACTACTTTTGCACCTCTTCCTTGATCTTCATTGCCATGTTTGGGCGAGTACGGCGTAGTTTCTGTTTCACTGGCGGGCAGTCTTCTTTTAAAGGCAGCTTGTGCATGACAATATCGGTGTCCAACCCTGGCATATCCTGATAAGACCAAGCAAACACATCCACATACTCCCGAAGCATATCAATCAGTTGCTCTTTCACTGAGTCTTGTAAGCAGGCCCCGATCTTAACCTCTTTCACATCTTCATCCGTACCAAGATTAATCGTTTCGACCTCCTCCTGATGAGGAGTGATAACCTTCTCCTCTTGCCTTAACAACCTAGCTAGCTCTTCAGGAAGCTCATAATCTTCTTCAACCCCTTCATCAGCTTGATTGATTGGATTGTCAAAGTCATACGAAGTCATAGTTGTGCTGTTGTCGGTGCAGTCTGAAAGGCACTCTCTGCAAGGGTTTAGATTGTTCATTTTTGTGATCGATTTTAATCTTTGTTTAGAAAAAGTGAAGTAAAGTTATCATTTTGAAAACATTGCCATTTTATTTTTGTACAAAAAGAAAAATGAAAAACGGTGAGCGGAAAAGAAAAAGACTCATTTGCAAAAGATGTCTGATATTCATTGATTGATCTGTTTGCACAAAATTACAAGATGGCCCGATTACAAAATGAGTCTTGTCATCTTGGGCAAGATGCAAGACTTGATGCATGCTTAAAATATACAGGAAATAATAATTACTCTGCAGGAGTAACCCTTATAATTTCCTGGGAAGACCAGTTTGAGATACGGCTCCCCGGGGTCCTTGGACGTATCCAGCTCTCTAGGTTGCGCTCATCTTCCGACTCATCTTCCAAGTTGTTCACTGCATCCGGGGTGAGCATCCCCCCGCTGACAAAATTGGGCTTCTTAGCAGCCTCTGATTGATCTTGTTGAGTTGGTTTGTAACCCAACCCAAATCTGTCCTCCTTCTTCTCCATAGGTAGTAGCTTTCCCCAGCCTTGGGCAGTCCCCTCTTCAACAACCTTCCTGGCTTGCTGATAAGACGTCATGGAGGTTCCTAGTACAGCATATGCTTCATTAATGTTTAGGGCCTCAAACCCCTGGCTCATGGTTTCATGGATTTCTCCATCCATCTCAATGTACTTGTACGTAGCCAGATGGCTAACAAAGATGTCCTCTTCACCACAGATGGTGATGATCTGGCCTTCCCACTCGAATTTCAGCTTCTGGTGAAGGGTAGACGTAACTGCGCCGGCGGCATGGATCCAAGGTCTACCCAACAAACAGCTGTAGGCCGGATGAATGTCCATCACATAGAAGGTAATTTTGAAGGTCTGCGGGCCAATCATCACAGGCAGATCAATCTCCCCTAGCACTGATCTTTTAGAGCCATCAAACGCTCTCACCACTAAATTACTTGGACGCAGTGCCAAGCCATCATACTCCAGCTTCACCAAGGCTTTCTTTGGTAGAACATTGAGTGAAGACCCAGTGTCCACCAGTACATGAGATAGAACAGCACCCTTGCATTCTAGAGTGATGTGTAAAGCCTTGTTGTGGTTACGTCCCTCAGTTGTCAAGTCATCATTGGTAAAGCCCAGTCCATGACTGGTGTTGACATTTGCCACCACAGTTTCTAGCTGATTAACAGTGATCTCCTCTGGCACGTATGCTGCATGCAAGACTTTCAGTAATGCATTCCTGTGAGCTTCAGAACACATCAACAGGGATAATATGGAGATCTTTGAGGGAGTTTGGTGAAGCTGATCCACCACCTTGTAATCACTTCTTTTTATAATCCTCATAAACTCGTCTACATCTTGCTCAAAAGATGTCTTCTGAGTTTCTTTGACAGCCGGCTCTTCAAATACCACACTCTTTCCTTTTGCTTTGGCAGCAGCTTCTGCTTCGGCATTAGGTCTTTGCACTTGTGAGGCAAAAAGGCGTCCGCTTCGAGTGAAGCCTCCGCCTCCCCCAACATTATCAATTTGTGGAGTAGAGGTTGAAGAATCCAAAGTGATCTTCTCCCCGTTACAGTAAAGGTCAGAGCCATAATGCCAAGGGATGGCATTACTGCTTTCATATGGAACTGGTCCAGGCACCGTGATGGTAACTGGACTGACTGCAACAGAGGAAGGTACTGAAATGGTGTGTGGATCGTAGTAGATGGTGACTAGTGACCTGGCAGGAGATGCCACTGCTTGTTGTTGAAAGTTGTTATTTGGAGGAACATTTGACAGATCATAGTAAATGGTGACTGCTGAAATATCTTCATCAATTTCTGTTGGCGTTGTAGAAGATTCTGCTGAATAAAGGGGTGCTGATGTTGTAGAAGAAATGGTTGTTGACGTCTGA
This sequence comes from Lathyrus aphaca, assembly GCA_963966055.1. Lineage (NCBI taxonomy): Eukaryota > Viridiplantae > Streptophyta > Magnoliopsida > Fabales > Fabaceae > Lathyrus > Lathyrus aphaca. The sequence continues at coordinate 174,539,638 of OZ014523.1, forward strand.
TTTATTGAAGTGATGGACAGAACCATTGTTGATGATATTGATGAATTGGTTGGAATGATTGTCGTTGCAGTTGTAGGAGAGTCAGGAATTGTTGTCAAAGGGATTGCTGGATTTGTAGGAGCCGTGGTTGTGATCTGGAGTATACCACTTTTGATAAGACCATCTATGCCGCTTCTCAAGTTATCACACCCGTTGATCGAAATGTTACAATAACCACAACCGAGCTCACACCCGGGGAACATCTGGCATTCTAGGAGCTGAGCTTTAACCTCGACCAGAGGTGTCCGAATCTGTCCAACACTGGTTATCAAGAAAGATGGCTTATCTTCCTCAATAGCATTAATTCTTGGTCCTCCGTGATTAGGCATGGGATTCTTGGTGACACTTGGAGGGGGTGCAAAGTTGAGGGCTTTAGAATCCACCAAATCTTGCACATTCATTTGTAAAGCCCTGCATTTCTCTGTATTGTGGCCAGGTGCATTGGAATTGAAAGCACACCTGGAGTTGACGTCGTAGTTTCTTGGAAGATTGGATGGATCTGGTGGTGTCAATGTCCTTAGTTCAACCAGGTTGAGTTTCAGGAGTTGTGGCAATAAGGCAGCATAAGGCATAGGGATAGGGTCAATCACCCTATTTGCCTGTGATGGTCTTTGTTGAAAGGGTCTTTGTTGTTGATTGTTGTTGTTGTTGTAGTTTCTCTGTGGCGGATACTGAACTTGCTGTTGATAATGTGGTGGCTGTTGTGGTTGATATGTTGGTTGCTGAGGAATTGGAGCTGGAATAGTGACAGCTGCTACTGATCTGTGGACATACTGAGGCCTGCCCCTGCCAGCATGAATGGCATTTGTCTCACCGGTTCTTCTAGGTCCCACAAAAGGCTTCCTGGGATTACTTGACGAACTTGCACCATTATCAGAAATCTTACCCATCTTCAGAAGGCTTTCAATTCTTTCCCCAACTATAACTACGTCAGCGAAGCTGGTGGAAGAAAAGGCAGCTAGCCTATCAATATATGTTCCTTGCAGGGTATTCATAAACATGTCGGCCATTTCTCTTTCCGACATGGGTGGTTGGACAGCAGCAGCAAGCTGTCTCCACCTCTGGGCATATTCCCTGAAGCTTTCTCTGGAGGACTGAGACATTCCCATCAAGAGGGTCTTGTTAGGAGCCATGTCCAGATTGTATTGGTACTGCCTGATGAAGGCTTCAGCTAGGTCCTTCCAGCATCTGATAGTGGCTCTAGTCAAGTGTGAATACCACTCCCTTGAAGCTCCAGTCAAGCTATCTTCAAAGTAAAACATCCACAGTTTCTCATCCATGGTGTATGCCTTAAGTCTTCCCAGGAAGGACTGCAAGTGAGTTCGTGGACAGGAAGTTCCATTGTACTTCTCGAAGCACGGGGGCTTAAACTTGTGGGGAATTCTTACCCCGTCCACTAACCCCATATCCATGACATCAAAACCTAGGGAATTTTGAGACTCCAGAGATCTCAACTTCTCAGCAATTTCATCAAACCTCCTATCATAAACTTCATCCCCAGCTCCCATTACCGTAAATTGTTCTTCCTGGGGGTCTTCCTGTAAGATCCTTCCTCCAGTAGTATTTCCTTGCACATTACCCGGGATGTTGACTTCCGGATGCAGATGAGGCCCATACACTGGTGGATTAACATGAGGCTGACCCCTCTCATTGTTACTTGTTCCTCCAGTTCCCAGAGGAGGTTCTTCCGGGGTTTGTCTTTCTACCAATGCCCTCAACCTTTCTTGACTTTGAGCCAAGCCATTCATTACTTCCATGAATTGGGTCATTTGGTTTCTCATCTCCAGCCTTTCGTTAGCCATCTGAGATCTGACCTCTGTCAGATCTTGCTGTACTTGATCCATTTGGATACCAGGAAGGTTGTTGCGAGTAGGATACCTGTGCGGTTGGTTGAGAGGGAACACCCGGCGGCGAGCAATAATTCCTGAACCACAACAGAGTTAGAAACAAAATAAAGAAACGACAAAACCTACAAAACAAAACAAAAGTCAGTATGCAATGCAGTATGCTTATTTGCTTTCCAAGGTATCCGGCTTGGCTCTTGGTTTTGACCTTTCCAGACCCCGAGGAAGATGCTTTGATGTTGCTTGAGAGAAAAGAAACTCAAATGAAACAAACTGACAAATACATTACAAATGGTGGGTCATACATAGTTTGTTTTTACAACATATGCCCCTGAGGGGTCAAAATACAACATAAAAGGAAAAGTACATGAAATGGAAAAAACAACAAGCAAAGAAGTCAAACATCTAATCCAAACTCATCCTCCTTAACCTCCTTCAGAAGTGCCTCAGTTACAGGACCAGCTGGATGCTCTGTAATGTTTCTTATAAGAAGATTTCTGGTGGCAATAGCAGTGGTCAGCTTCTTGTGCCTGTCTTGGTCCTTTGACCTCTTCACACCAGCCCTAAGCTTCAATTCTGAAATCTCCTTCTGGGCTTCTAGCAAAGCTTCCTGTTGTTTCTTTTCATTAGCCTCCAACTGCTCAATCCTTGCTTGAATCCTCTTATCCTCCTGAGTGTGAGCTTCAGTGATTCTGACCCACCTATCTTGACTTTCTTTCAGATAGAGATCAGTCCTAGCCTTCTAAAACTGGGCCTCTTTACAGGCATTCTTCAAAATTTGTTCTCCTGCTCTTGATTTCTTGATGTAGTCCTCTGCTTTCTCAATCCTGGCTAGATGCTCCACCTTAAGCTTCTCCAACCTCTCAATGTCTAAACGACCATCACTCCTCTCCCAGAGGGTCTTCTTCAGAGCTTGAGACAGATTCTCATTCCTCTCCTTCAGTTTCTCAAATTCTTCCAGGCTGACAGTGGCTGGAGGTGGTACTGTGGATGGTCCAGGTGCATCCTCAATGGTGAAAGGCATCCCAGAAATCTGAGCTCTAGCATGAGACCATTCATAATACTGAGTTGAAGCCACATTATTGCATCTCCCGAGAATGGCCATCCCTTTGGTCTGGATGTTGTCCCAAGCCCAGGATGCTTGCCTGACAACAGCTAGATTAGGTTTTATCTCACAATACAGGGTTTCAGCCAAGTCTTGCACTCTAGGAGGGTGAACCAAAGCATAGCCCAATTGTCTCTTGAACAGCAAAGGATTGTAATCGATGCAACCCTTCACTCCTACCAGAGGTACATTGGGGAACTGCCCACAGCTAGTAATTATGTCCCTTCCTTTGGTGCTCTGGGTGCACCATCTGATGTCATCTGAAGTCAAAGCAATAAGCCTTCTAGCCCAATTCTTCTGTTGGTGAGGATTTAGGAAAGCATCAGTATTGGGTAAGTGTTTGAGCAGCCAGGTATGAAATAGAGGAGCACAGCACCTTACCAACCTCCCTCTCTGCTTCTCATTCCTTTGGTGAACAGAATAATAGAAATCTCCCAGCAAGGTGGGCACTGGGTTCCTCAAAAGGAAGAGATGAATAACATTCTTGCTGATAAACTTGGGCTCATCTGCAAAAAGTATAACCCCATATATACTGAGGGCTAACAATGCACAAATTGCCTTCCATTCTCCCAAGGAGGCCTTCAGGATGGCCTGAGAAGTTAGAAAGTCCAAGTGTAGGCCAGGAATTCCAGCCTTTGTTGACATGTTCTGCTCAATCAAAATAAGTTCCAAATACAGTGCCTTTGCCACTTCTTCATTGCTGGGAGAGGCCATCTCTGGGTTGAAGGGGATACCACCCCTGGCAGGTACTCCAATCAATGATGAAAACTCCTCCAACAGAGATCCCAACTGAAAATTATGGAAAGTGAAGCATCTCAAAGGAGGATCATAGAATTGTAGGCATGTGTGAATCAAACTCCTCTGAGAAGGGTCCAAGTCCATAACCATATCAAGGATGCCTCCATAATGCTCTCTGAATAATGGGATGTGGTCTGGAGTGATAAGTTCCTGGACCTGCCTGATGCCAGCCAGCACAGGCTCAAAGAAATGATATGAAATGTTGCTCTTCTTGGGTGCCATGACTGCTGATGAAGAGCTGAAAACAGATGCTGATGATGGAGACTGATACTGGAGATGAGCCACTGATAGGCTGAGGCTGGTGATAAAAGTGGCTGAAGCAGGCAACTGATGAGGATAGCTGAAGCAGATTGCTAATGAAACAGAGGTCTATGCAAATGAAGGGGTCAAAACCAAGCCAGATGTAATATGGATACCCTGAAAAACAAATAAACAAATGTTAAATGATGCAATGATGATGTATGCAAATGATATGCAAGGGTTTGTGATCAAGCTGGATCTGATTACTGTCTGGATATAGGAAGGCCCATGTATGTTTAAGAAGTCCAGATGGAGGTTCAGAAGTCCAGTAACCAAGGTGGGGGACTCAAATAAAGAGTCACATGTCCAGGGTTAAATCACAAGAACTGTCCAAAGTGAAGCATTCTTAAACAAAACAAGTATCAGGGTATGATGTGGCCAAGGGTTCCTGCAAACCTGTAAACAGCCCAACCCCCTCACAGGTAGTGTTCTATAACAAGGATCCTCAGACTTGGATCAGTTATGAGAAGTGTAAACACTTCCAACCTGGAGGTACAGTGTTTACAATAATCATAAAAGATCCTCCTCTAATTCACCTCAGTTTCTGGAGGTCATAATAAAGGTCATCCAGATTTAGCAGGCTTCCCAGATAGCCCTAGCACTACAGGAGATCTGTAGCACAGAGTTCTCAAGAAGAAACCCACATCTGAACCGTGTTTCATATTCCCGCACCAGACCGAAATGGAATGGGAAAGAACATGAACCACTCTAGCCTAGGTGTCACTCAGGTCCCAGGTATAGGACCTTAAACTCTCAGTGAACCCCACCCATCAAAACAATAAACCAGATCCAGCTAGAATAGTATGACAGAATGATGTATATAAAGCTGTAAAGAAAGAAATAAATAACTGTACATAAAGCAATAAATAAAGCAATTATATAAACACAATTAGCACATAACACCCCAGTAAACACAAATCAAACAAGCGCTAGGAGGAACCCACAAAAAGAACCAGAATCCCTGGTTACAGTATAAGGGTCCCCAGCAGAGTCGCCAAGCTGTCGCTCCCACCAAATGACACAGGGCCAAGAGGGGTACAAACGCGAACGGTCGGCGAAAGGAGAGTGAGAACACACAGAAGTGAACTCAGAAAGAAAGAGTCGCCAGCTAGGCATTTTTATCCCGAAGGAAAGGTAATGCTGCATAAACCTAAGGAAAGATATGGATAAGACGGTTGCGAACCAGAGAGACTGAGAAAGGGGGTTGGTTACAACCTGGGAAGGTATTAGCACCCAGATTATCCGCCGTACTCGACGGGATCCACGCTTAAAAGATTTGTGTTTTAAAAGGTGTAGTGTCAGTGCAATTGGTGTATCAAAGCTGGAAAGAATGCAAGTGTCAGTGTAAAAGAAATGTGAAGTGTATAAATGAAGTGTCAGTGTAAGAATAAGAGTGAAATGCTCAAGACCATGAGGCTTAAAGAATAAGGCTGGAAAGAGGGGGAATATACAGAGACTTTTGTTCGATAACTGTTAAGTTATGCCTACGTATCCTCTCGTGCAATGAGGAAGTCAGAACACTGTAGTTCGACCCAAAGAGACTGAAAGATAAATTGACTTGTGAACTGCTTACTTGCCTATGCTCAAGTGTATGACCTGTCTGGCTCAGGTGCAAACTGTCTTGCATTAGACGGAAGGAGCAAGTTCTCGTTTATGAGTGAATGAGGTGAGAAAAGAATCCCGGAGGAGACGATTATTGTTTGTTTTTTTGTATTTTCAATCTTTTATTGCTTTTGGAGATTTGTCATAAGTTAATGAGCTTAAGCCTAAACCAATGGGTTAGTAAACTCATCACATCTTCCCTCTGATTAGGGGTAATGAGAATACCTTAAGTGTGAAGTCAGCATCTCACACTTAATCACCATGGTGTAGGATTAAGATCATTAACCTACTTGTGATTAGTTAGATGTTTTTGTTGTTTTTGTTTAGTGTTAAGTAATGAGATTAAGCCATAATCAGGGATTAAACAGATTCATTACACCATCCTAATAGAAGGATAATAGATGAGAATATTTAAGCTGAGAAAGACTCCTCAACTTAATCCATGATTAGGGATTAACCTCATGATAAAACAAAGCCTTTATTAAGTGGATTTTAGTTAATGGTAAGATGAAGAAGTGAGTTTTATGTTTTGTAAGACAACTTGAGGGGGAATTGTCCATTAACACTAGGGTTAGTCCTTCTTAACCAATTAAGGAAGAATTAGAACCCTAATGCAAGGCCCAAGTTACAAGCTTGATGTCTTGATGATTATTAAGTGAATTGATTAAAGGATTTAAAGACATTAAGGGTTTAACACTTAGGATTAAAGTTATACACTCCATCCTAATAGAAGGATGCAGGCATAAGCTTAATCACAAAGCCTTAAAGCCTTTAGGGTTTAGTCCTTGATTATGAGATGAGAAGAGAAGACTCAAAGATGAAACAAAGGTAAAACCTAAATGGGGGACTAATCAAACCCTAATTATTATCATGCTTGGTCATTCCTAGGGTTTGTGAGGTTTAAGAAAGAAATCTTCAAGGAACCACCAAGGAGAGAAGCATATGAAAGGAGCAAAGAGAAGCAAAACAACTTGCTTCACTTAAGAAGACAAGTTGCTTGAAGAAAGAAGGTAGGATGAACAATAATGAGCAAGCTCAATCCAAAGCACAAGATAAAATGCAGCAATGATGCATAAGAGATATGAAAAGAGATTGTGAGAAGTGAAGGCAAATCCACTTCTCAAAACAACTTACCACCTGAAAAGTTAGTAAAAGAAATGAAATGTAATGCAAATGGGATGAAATGTGATGATGCAAACCAAAACCAGAAGCATGAGTATGATGTTATTGATGCTAAGAGATGATGCAAACATGAGGCAAGGCATTAGAATGATCATACAAACATATGGATGCAAAAGAAGCATGCTTTGAATCATGGATGTTCATGAAAAGTTATGAAATGCAAAAGACATATAACATGGAAAATGAAAGATGCAATGATCAAACATGATTCTAATATGTCCTAAGATGTATTATGAATCAAATGAAAGCATAAAATGTCATGGCAAGTCATGGTATGCAAGCTAATGGAAGGTGGATGCAAAGGAAGGCATAAATTAGGGTTTATGATCAACACACAAAGAAAAATCCAAAACCAGAAGCAAATGACATGATAAAAATTTGAAAATGCAATCAAAGAAACCCTAGACCTATACAAACTCACTGCCCAAAGGAGGGGATCTAACTCTTAACCTAGTGAGAGTTATGAATTTCCTAAGATTGCTAGGGTTTTAAGGTACCTTGTCAAGAAAAATGCAAAACAAATTGAAAATGCAAGATCAATTCAAGCCAATTTTATCCTATAAACTACATGCTATACAAGATGCAATGCAAGAAGAATCATGATCCAAGTCTCAAAGGTTAGACAGAAATGAATTTTTGAAGTTTGACACAAAATATTGCCTCAAAATGAATTTAATTCCATTGAAAATGATCAAAAGGCATCAAGAACAAAAAAGAAATTTGGTTTGAGAGTTGGACAATGTTTCTAAATGTTTTTAAATGTTACATGAATTTTTTTGTGATTTTTAAATACCTAAAAGTATTTTTAATTAATTAATTTTCATTAATTAATTAAAAATAAACTTTTAAAGATTTAAAAATAATTTTTAATTCAAAAAATAAAAATAAAAATATTTTTGTGTTCTAAAAATTAATGCAAACCTTGACAAAAATTTTCATAATTTTTAAACATTTTTTGCTATTTTAAATTAAATGAGGAAAAGAAATGAAATTAAATGAAATAAAAATAGAATAAAATGAAAGTGTGCGCAATGGAGGGATCAGATTCAATCTGGGCTTGGAGGGTTTGACTTGGCGCGCAATCCTACGGCCCAAGTTCAAACCTGGCTAATTCTGGTTTTAAAATTAATTAAACTGAATTAATTAAGTTAATTGAGGATTAGGGCTAAATGAAGAGATCCTGGCCATCCAAACACGCGCGGGTCAAACAAAGTCAGCCTGATCTACGCTCCACATTCAAACTACAATTAATGACATAATTAGGGTTTAATGACTTTCAGGTGGCCGGAGAAGACTTCCGGTCATCTTCTCCGGCGAACCCAAACCCTAGATTTCGCTACAGGTCACTAAACAAGCAATTTCTTCCACCAAAATGATCTTCTCCTCAATCTAAACCTAACCCCTCTCCCAAAACTCATTTATTTTCACTCACAAGCCTGAATCGAAGCAAAGTATGAAACACGGGAAAATATTCAGAGGTACCATACACGCTGGTTTCTTCACCATTTTAAAAACTAAACACATATTCATGATCAGGGGAAGACATAGCATCATACAAGAACTTAAAAATCATTTTCTGGAAAAAAAGTTCTTCATGTTACCTGAGATGGAGCTTCTCTGATTCTGAGCTTCCTGGCCTCAAGCTTTGCACAAACCTTCTCCCTTGATCCTCCTGATGATGGAATGGAGCTTAGAATGCTTTGAGAGTGGTTGGTTTGGGAGATTGGCAGAGTTCTGTTCAGAGGGGGGAGGAAATCGTGTTTTGATTTCAGGGAGTTTTAGGGCAGGGTGAAAGGTCAGGGATGATCAGTGAGACATGCTGAGATGTTTTGTGAAGTTTGTTTTGGTGTTTGTGTTATGTGGAGTGAGTTTCGAATGAAAGTGCATAAGGGATGAAAACTTGGAACTATGGCTTGGAGAGAGCTTCAGCTTTGTGTGTGTGATGCAAATGAATCCTTGGAGTGTGTTTGTAAGGTCTGGATTGGGCAGAGAGTTGTTGTGTCACTGTGGGATTGGTATGAGGGGGTTTTGCAAAAAGTCATGTCTAGGTGTACTTGAGGTATGGGCAAATGTGAGGTTGTGATAGGGGCATGGTTGAGTTCAGCAGAGATCATGGAGTTCATATGGATCAGATTCTATGAGCTGTAACAAGTAGAGGCATGGCTTCATGAGTTTTTGCAAGTTGGTACATGTTTGCCCCCTTTGGAAATTCATGAAGTTCAAGGCACCAAAATGCAATATTCTTGGGCCAATTCTGACTTTTAGAAGTCACATGATCATATTGTGAAGAGTTTGTGCACATTTTAAGTCTTTAGAATGCTTGATCATACCATTTTGCAAAATGCCTCTTTGGTACAAAACTTGAATTTATGTGATTTTTCCCAACTTTGACAAGCCATAACTTTTGATCCAAAATGAATTAGGACAAGTTCTTGTACTTTTTGAAAAGGGAATGATTCATTCTACAACTTTCATGACCAAAGTTTTCCCATTTGAGGCATTTTTGAATCAAAAAGCAAGGGTTGAAAAAGTTTCCCAAAATGGCAAGTTTCCATTACAAGTCATTTTCCCAAAAAGTCAACTTTGCAAATGGCTTGAAATTCTTCAATTTTGTGAACTTCTAACATCTTCTATGATCAAATAAAGATCATACATCATCAAAATGATGAAGAACACCCTTTGGTTGGGTCATTGGGGATCTCAGATGCCCTGATTTTGCACTGACTTGCTCAAAAAGTCAACTCTTGATTAGATGCCTTCCCCATTGAATTTCTTCATGAAAATTGATATGTATGATCCCTATACCATATAGAGACCAATAGAAACAAGAATGACCAAAAAATTTGGAGTTATGGCCTCTGAAACCAAAACCATAATTCTAGGTCATATGTGCAGTCAAACCTGGCTCTGCTTCCATGCCAATCTCAGTTCTTGTGATTTTTTGACATTCTTGACTTTGAGAGGATATAATATGATGCTTGAACATACATGGACCCCTTTGAAATGATTGAAAACCTTTGGAGTGGCTCAAATGGCTCAGGGATTGCTCAGATCACAAACCCTAGATGCAGATGACTTAGAATCAATGCAGTGAATCAAAAATGTGGTATGAGATTCTATGGTTGAGTTTATGCATATGAGAAGATCACAAGCCATGGTGTGAATGGGTGAGGGAAAATTTGGGGTGTTTACAATTGTGTTTACGCAGGTACGGGTATAGGTGTTGCTAACAGAGTTAAAAGCAGACTTCCAGGAGGAACATTTATTTATGATTGAACAAGAACAGGTGTTTTACCAGGTGTCTCTAGTTATCCCTAGTAGAAGTGAAGTTGAAGTTCTTCTCCAGCATTAATGGCAAGAGATGTGTTCCCTTCCCAAGCAGAGACTTCCCTTCAACACAGGGGCAGTTCCCAGCAGTACAAGGAGCATCAATCTTCCCCAGTGAGTTGCTTTCTCAGCAGGGTCATATCTCTGGTTCCCAACCAAGTCAGGAGGTCACCACTACCCCACCAGAGTACAAGAAGGGTTCATCTCCAGCAGGGTCTTGGTTCTCCAATCTTAAAGTCCAATTTATTTTTGGCAGTGGCGGCGGTTCAGAGTCGGTGTATCATCAACAACTTTCCCTGCAGAGTTGTCTCCTCCTCATCAGGATGGATCAAATCAGTGAAGTGATCATTGGTTCCTCACCAGTCAAGCCATCTGGGATACTTGCAGTCTCATTTCCGGGAGATCCTTTGCATTTGCATTTGTATAATTATCATTACATTTGCATCCTCCAAAGCGTAGCATTACCATCCTCATGGAGCATTATGCCATAAATCCAAGTATGCATGCCAACATGGGCCAGTTTGACGTATATTACATAAGACCTATAACATTTTCTCAACCTGAAGTACTCCTTGCAGAGGATATCAATACCATTTTCCAGGCATCCTTGCCTCTTCATGTCAATATTTGTCACTTATTCTGCGTCTTGTTTGGTACAATAGTCGCGTCGCAGGCTCTTGTTTTGTACAGTCTTGTTTTCCTGGGCTCTTGTTTATGTACAACGATCCCGTTCCATCTTGTCATATTTTCTTTATTGTTTTTGGTTATCGACTGAGGCCGGTATACCATTGCGTCTTCATTTGAGGATCGTTTCGTGTTAGATCCAAGGATCTTTTGAGAATTGTCATTCAAGGATGGAATTCTTGTTCTTCAAGTCCTTATGAGGTTGGTCTTGTTGTTGTGGCTATCATTCGAGGATGATAGACCATTTTGAGCTTATTGATTGAGATCAGTTTGTCTCTTTCGCAAAGTCTGTCTGAGGTCAGTCTTTATGTTTTTGGTTATCGACTGAGGTTGGTATACCATTGTGTCTCCATTTGAGGATGGTTTCGTGTTAGATCTGAGGATCTTTTGAGAATTGTCATTCGAGGATGGAATTCTTGTTCTTCAAGTCCTTCTGAGGTTGGTCTTGTTGTTATGGCTATCTTTCGAGGATGATAGACCATTTTGAGCTTATTGATTGAGATCAGTTTGTCTCTTTTGCAAAGTCTGTCTGAGGTCAGTCTTTGTTGTTTTTGGTTATCGACTGAGGCCGGTATACCATTGCGTCTCCATTCGAGGATGGTTTCGTTTTTAGATCCGAGGATCTTTTGAGAATTTTCATTCGAGGATGGCATTCTCTTCTTCAAGTCCTTCTGAGGTTGGTCTTGTTGTTTTGGCTATCATTCGAGGATGATAGACCATTTTGAGCTTATTGATTAAGGTTAGTTTGTCTCTTTCGCAAAGTCTTTCTAAGGTCATTCTTTGTGTTTCTGGTTATCGACTGAGGCCGGTATGCCATTGTGTCTCCATTCGAGGATAATTTCGTCTCAGATCCGAGGATCTTTTGTGAATTTTCATTTGAGGACGACATTCTTCCCAATATATTTTATTTCCCACGGAATTCAAATTTCCAGGTTTTATTCGAGTATTCAATCACTCCATACCTTGAACGTCTAAAAGCTCTCACAATTATTCGTTCAGGCCTGCAGATGATTGAATAGGGGCAGCTGTAATACCTCAAAATTTTCCCTCTCATATCCTCAACATTTAGCATAGCCTTTTGCATACATAAGTTCATGAAATAATAAAAAAAACATTGCATCATGTGTAGCATGGCTAAGGCATAGGCATGTGGTCAATGGATGGAGCAATTGAAGGCTATACAAAGGCAATCAAAGGGCCACAAAGCTTCTCAACCTTGTGCGAAGGGTTCACAATATCCCACAAGTCTTCATTTGAAGCTGCACGCCATGGAAAGATTTGATTTGATCAAAGGAGGCAAGCAGTGCAACATCTCCTGATGAAAAGGGCCAAATTAGGGTTTCACTTCTACTGGGCTTCTGCGTGAAGTTATGATTCAAAGAGGATTACATTGTCTCATATATGATGTCAAGTGCCTAGGGTTCAAACTTCGTCCACAAATTCATTTTGGAAGAGGTTTGACTGGTCAGACGACTGAAATCGAGGAATCGGGAAAAGGGCAACCAAGCTAGATAAAAAGGTTGACTCTTGACTTTTAAGTTCAAAATCATGAAATTAGGGTTACAATGATCCTATGGTTCAAATTTGGTCAAGAAATGATGGAGGAATCATAAAAACTCAAAAGAAAAAAATCATTTGAAAAGTGGTTGATTTCACCTTTCCCTCCACTTTTCCTTCCACATTTCCTTTCATTCTTTCCCTCTTGTTTTTCCACTTCAATTCCACTCCATTTCCCTTGGATGCTTCTACCATTTTCTACCACCTTCTAGAGTGTTCCAAGGAATATTCCTTCTCCAACCCTAACCCTAACTAACTACTAACCTAACTCCATTCCTAAACCTAACTCCATTCCCATACCTAGCTCCAAGCCTAGTCCCTATATAATCACTAATCACTTCAATGCCAAAAGGTTCCCAAGTTCCAAATTTTTCACTTTCTCACAGTCACTTTTTCTCTCTCACTTTTCCTCCATTTTCCCTTTTCACCAAAGCTTTTTGAAGAAGCTCTTCAAGTTTCACATTGAAACTTGAAGATCTTGAAGCTTAGCCTCCAACCTCCATTGATTTGTGGATTGTGGAAGAAGAAGATACTGATTTTTGTGAGGATTTCGGCTTATCGGAAGTGCACGAAGGTTCAAGCATATAGAACGCATTTATTTTGCGGATTCGCGGTTTTCTTGGTTTTCTCTTCGATGAAGCCCCGATTCTTGCAACATCAACCGAAGTACTTCTCTACTTCGTAGGTTGGTGATCTAAATCACTTCTCCTTTAAGTTATTCTCTTCATCTTGCCATTTCGGCGTTCTTTAATTTCTTTTTGTATTGCTTGTGATCGATTACGTTTTCGTTATGTGTTGCTGGCGATTTGTAATTTTCAATGGATTAGAAGTTAAGGTGTAGATAGTTATAGGTGCTATCATGTGTAAATAAGCCCAATTGAGTAGAAATTCATGTTAACATGTTCCTAGGTATGTAAGAGATCATTAGAAGTGAGTTTGTGGCCAAAAGCACTTATTTCTAAACTTTTTTCACATTCTGATCAGTGTTAACCGGTTAACCATTTGGTTAACTGGTTAACGCGTGCGTTTCAGCCACAAATCAGTCTTGTTTTAGGTTCGTTAACCGGTTAACCATTTGGTTAACCGGTTAACGCTGTTAATTTTTGGAATCTTTGCTTATATGATAGCTTAGTCTTGCTTTCTTGTGCCTCTAATGTTCATACATGTTTAGGTATTGATTTTAGGGAATTTTCTAGGTTAGTTTCGACATCTCATTCCCCCATTTTGAGTCGTTTCGACGCGTTTTCGTTCATATTGCGTATTATGCGTTTATGTGTTCCTTTGTGTATAGTTTGGTTTCTTGCATTTTGTTGCTATGTTTATGCATCATTTGGCATGTGAATAATCATGTTGCATTCAGTTTTTACATCTTTCGCATTGCGTTAAGTCATTTTGCATTTCATTTAATCAATGTATGTTGCATTTCACATAATCATGTATGTATGTGCATTGGGTTGCATTTGATTGCATGTTTGATCATAGCATTCACATCAATTCAATTCTGAATTTTGCATTGAGTTTGGCATTCTTGTTGAGCTGTCGTGTTGCATACCCATGATCAATGTTCATTATGTTCATATGCCATGTTCATGTGCCATATTTTGCATACTTGTTGCATAATCAATCATGTGTTGCATTCTTGCATAATCCTCCCAAAATAGTTATGTCACTCATTTGTGTATGTTGATGTAGGTTCAAATGCATATTCATGAGGAATTGGTACATGTTTCATTGAGTTTGTGCATTAAAAAATGAAAATAATCAAATCTGCATTTTACATTTCATAGTTGACTTTGCATATAGGTGCTGTAAAATACATGTTGTTTGTTAATGTTTGCATGTTGTATTTGACTTTTTTACACCTACCTTTTCATGTTGTATGCTGGCTGTAAAAAGTTGCTTTGTGTTATGCATTGTTTTCATAGCTGTTTGTGTATTATGGGTTGTAGTAGGTGCTGTATTTTTGTTTTAGCATATTTTTAGTTCTTTTAGAATTAAGATAGATTTTAGATTGAGTCCTAGAGTCATTAGGATTTAATTGGTGTGAATTTGTTTAATATTTTTAATAAAATGCACACTAATCTTTGTTTTGTAGGGAGGGAAAGGTATGTTTCCTTACACCTTATCCTTTTATTTTTTATACATTTCTTTAAGCATTTAATTCATTCCTTTTATTTCCATACTCTTGATTGGTAGGATTTCCCCTTTGTTAGGACCAACTTTTCTTCCTTAGGAAGTAAGTTGCATCCTTCTTCTTCTCTCTTTTCATTTTGCTTTTTAGGATTAGAAAAGCCTCACTCACCATTAGGACCACCATTTTAATGAATAACTTAGGGTTGTGTCTTAGTTTCCCATAGTTTTTCCCTTTCTCCATTTGAGTCTTCTTTCTCATCTTCAAACAAAATCCAAAAAAAAAAACTTAATAAACGTATGAAAGGATCCCTTGTGTATAGCCATATTCCATGGGGCACTTACATTCATTCCATCTTGGAAAAGTGTAAGCTTGTCTAGCATAATGTACAAGTCTCATCAAGGGGTTGTTTCACAAAGAAAAATCTAAAAGATACTTCTTCACAAAAGCAACAAAAACACTTAATAAAGTTCAACAAGTTAGTGAACTTAAACCCTAATTCATGGAAACAAGTCTTGGATAAATTATCCTTGCTTGGTGTGCTTTTTCTATTATTCCATCTTGGAATGTAGTGGCAAGTACAAATCCAATGGAAAAGAGTTTGAATTCAATTCCTTGTGTCAAATTCATGAAAACTCTTAAAAAGCAAACAACAAACAATAAGTGACTTTCCTGCGGGAACTTCTTTTCTCACCTCATTCATTCATAACGCGAGCTTGCGACAACTTGTCTCGCATGCAAGACGGTAAACACACTCGTACCAGACGAGCCTGCAGCACCTGAGCATAGACATACGCAGTTCTAGCTATAAAAAACACAAACAAATAGTTCCCGCCTTAGTTAGGCGAACTACGTCGACTCTGATCCTCATTTTCCCGATGAGGTACATAGGCAACGGGGTAGGGCCCGTTCGAGTACATTCTTTATTTTCCCTACATTTCCCCCTTCTATTATTTCTCTCTTTTAGTTCCCTTCTCATTTCATTTTCCATCCCAGTTAGCAGTTCATTTGTTCAGCAGCACTTTATTCTTTTACCCTTTGAAACAAACAAGCAAGCATGGATCCCGTCGGGTACGGAGAACGATCTGGGGTGCTAATACCTTCCCAGGTCGTAATCAACTCTCGAACCTAGATCTTTGGTTCACAGGACCTTTTCCTTTCCTTCTTCCTTAGGTTCGTGCAACATTACCTTTCAAATTCATTCGGGATAAAAATGTCTGGCTGGCGGCTCTACCTTTTTCGCGCCACTTTCGCGTTTGTACTAGGATGAAAATCCCGGGAGCGACAGGGTGCTTATACCTTCCCAGCTCGTAACCTACCCCCTTACTCAGTTTCTTTGGTTCACAACCGTCTTATCCATATCCTTTCAGGTTTATGTAGCATTACCTTCCCTTCGGGATAAAAATGCCTAGTTGGCAACTCTATTTAACCTCAACCTCCAACATCGCCGACGGTTCGCGTTTGCATCGGGATGAAAATACGGGGGAGCGACAGAGACGTCGATTATCTTCTCAAAAGACATATCATCACCTTGGTCTGTTGTTTATCCGCCCAAAGGCTAGATCTTCATATTTGGGATTGCTTCCCTCTCAAAGAAATATATCTGAAGACTTTTTCTCTGAATGGAATCTTTAAGCTCGTTCAAGCATCACAACCAACCAACAGTATCATTTTACGCATCGGCGAGTACAAATTGTTGGGCTTTTGTGTTCAATCATCTTCAACTTTCAAGTCACGAATGGCTTACATGCCAATCTAACTCCTCAGATTTCAGAAAATTGAACAGGGGCAACTGTTATACCGCAAAATTTTCGCTCCTACAATCAATACAATATCTCTCAAGTATTCTAAATGATCATTAGATCCTCAAGACTCCCAATTGATCAAAAAGTGTGGAAGTTTCCCCAGACAATGCCTCCTCCTAAGAAAAATGTTCAAAATTAGGGTTTTGAGTTTCCTCAAGTTAAAATGATTTTCAAGGCCTCAAGTGAGATTCATAACATCCCACATGTATTCAAGAATCCCCATGTCAAGTTTCAAGGCTTTCCCAATAAGTTTGACCAGTCAAATGATCAGATATGCAAAAATCGGTCAAAGTAGTTAAAAAGTCAAACTGAGGTCAACTGTGGTCAAATTAAGGTCAAACTTCAAGATTTTTTGCCAACATCAAGCTTATAAAGTAAAATTCATCATTTGATAAAGTTTTGATCATGATTCATCAAGAAAGTTTCAGATCATCAAGAATCAGGAGTTTCTAAATTAGGGTTTTCTTAAGAAAAGTCAATTGAACTTTGACCAACAATAACTTTCACGTGCTTCATCAAAAATTTCCCATCCAAAGATCATTTTGAAGGAAATTGAATTCTCTACAACTTTGTGTCTCACAAGCCAAGCCTAAAAATGCTTCATTTGGAAGGTATGAGCTAAAACATTACAGGTCATTTCAAAAGTCAACAAAAAGTCAACTTTTTCTAAAGAGAATAATTTAAAAATGGTAAAAGATATGGACATGAGACCAAAGATTTTTGTTAGAGGACTCTTTAAGCTTTCCAAAATGTCCAAGAACATCTTCATAGCCTTAAAATTGAGGTATTTACGCCTCGTCAAAGTTGGGAGATTTTCAAGGGGTGTATGAAGAAAATAAGGGCTTAAATCTAATTTTTTTCCAAATGGGCCTATCATTTTGCAGCCCAGTCTTCATGATAACATCAAGCACGACCCAATTCAAGTATTCTCTGATTTTTATAATTTATTTATTATTTATTTGGATTTTATTCTTTAAAATTCATTTTATATCAATAAAATATAAAAAGTTGATATTTAGATCAAATAATGGTTTTGGAATGAATCTTAGGACATTTAAAGTGATTGGATGCAATTAAAATTCGTGCAAGACCTTTGAAGTATGAAAATATTTGATTTATCTCACATTTATGGTCAAGGTTTTCTTCACACTCAAGGTATCCATAAGCCCACAAAACCATATGTTTTATTGACCTAAATTGACTCACCTATAAGTATACAACATACACAAACACATAGGGGATGATTTTTTGCAGCCAATAACAAAGAAGCCATTTCAAAAAAAAATCAAGAAAGGTGAGATTCGGTTTTGAACCTAGAGGTTGTTTCCAAGCTTTTTCAAGGTTGAAACACCTTCTTTGAGGTGCCTGGAACGCATTTGCATCATTCATATTGTCCAAAACTCTCTCATAAGCCGAAACCGAACCACACTTATTCATGAGTTTTATTTTTTCGATTTCATATGAATCTTTGTTTTAAATTATTTTTTATGGTTGATGAATGTTTATATTGATGTTTAGAATAATTTTGAATGGTTTGATTGAAGGTTTGATACAGGAAACACGAGGAGCCATTGTTAGGGTTCAAGGTCTCAAAATGGGGTTTCTTGATTTAACGGATTTAAATGAATTTTAAGGACATGATTGGTTTAAGTGTGACGTGAGGATGATTTTTGTGTAATTAATTTGATGAATCTTGCAGGATAGGTGATGTTTGAAAGAATGAATATTATATGCGAAAAATTCGCAGCAAAGAACGTAAGGGAAATCGCAGGAAATTTCGCAGGAAAACCTACGAAATCCCAAGGTTGAAGATGATCATTTGGGCGCGAAATTCGTTTTTTAAATATTAGCTTATTTTATTATGAATTGTATGTGTTTAGATTTCATAAAGGATGTTTGGCTCAGTTGGCAAGGCGTGTGCGTGTATAGTCCTCAAGGCAAGGGTTTGATCCTTGCTGAGGCCTTTTTTTTAACTTGTTGTATTTTTCAAGTTTTTCTAATATAATGTTTGATGGTCGTTCCCATAACAAGCCGTGCGCATGGCCTGGTGGCAAGAAGGTTGGGCCAAGACTGTGAAAGCCTAGGGCGTGGGTTCAAATCCCACCCCCAGGTATTTTGTTTCTTTTTTTTTATCATTTTCTTATTTTGTTTATTTCTTTGCACTTTTAACTAAAATTGGTTTATTAGTTTTTGTATAAAAAATAAAAATAAAACTTTCTTAATATTCCACTAACATTTTATATAATTAATATGTATATAAATATATAATTTGATTAATAAAATAATAATTAAAATTAGTATTTTCTAAAAAAAAATCTTAATAAACTTTTTTTTATTCTAACTAAATCCTTATTTATTCTTCTTTAGCTATAATTGTAACACCCCAAATCTACCCGGCGGAAAATCATAATTCAGAGTTTAAAAATTTCTACAATAAAACAGGATGCTACATTTTTCAACTTTAACAAATTCATTTAATTTCGTAAACATCGATACATAACACTTTCAATCAGGATGAAACCATAATGTCAACTCTCTTATTCATTTCTTTAAAATAAAGCAACTTTTACAAATAGGCAGCGGATTCACAATATTCAACTTTGCATCAGTTAACATCTTATTCAACCTATCAACTTGGTAATAACACATTTCGCATTGAAACAACTTAACTCAACAACAACATAATATAATAACAAAACAACTAAGCGTTCATCCCCCGAGTGTTACATATCAGAGCGACGACACCGACTTGATTACGAAAGTAAGCAACTCTAAACTGGAATACCTGCACGTTACCAATCAAGGTAACATTCAACAACAGAAAGGGGTGAGATATCGAACCATATAAACAAGAGTATGATAATTACTATTCTAGATAGAATCATACAATTTTCATACTATCCCACAACAACATCTTACCAATCACCCAAAAATATCAACATGTTTTATCATCTTAATTCACACATCAACATAATCAATTCCAACTATAACCTTAGCATACACACCTTCATCAACTTCGACGAACGTTTACAACATATTCAACTCCTTCAATATCAACATAATCGACATTACAAACATAAATATATAAACAACTCATGCAACATAATCCTATAATCAACTCATTTATCATAATAATATAATCAACTTGGCAACATAATCAACTTATCCAACATAATAATATAATCAACTTAGCAACATAATCAACTTGTCCAACATAACAATATAATCAACTTAGCAACATAATCATCTTGTCCAACATAATAATATAATCAACTTAGCAACATAATCAACTTGTCCAACATAATAATATAATCAACTTAGCATGAACCACTTACTCGACATAATCAACTTAAACCACATAATCCACTTAAGTATACATAAACAACTTATTCATCTTGAGCAACGTACACAACTTTATCAATGTAAGCAACAAGAACAACTTTATCAACTCGGCAACATAAACAACACAAACAACATAATTAATGCGACACCGAATGTGACTCGACTATGCATATGCATGTGGTACCATTGGAGTAAAACTCCCAACTTAAAATATACCAGGTTATCGAGGTATCTGCAAGGCATAAGCCTTCAACTTAATAAATTTGCCAATCCAGGCCAACGTGGTGAGCATCCGCTCCAACTTTGAAATGCAATAGATGCCATGAGACCATCAATGCAACACATAAACAACGAACAACTCAAACAACATACCACAACAACGTAACAACTTAAATTCAACATGATTCAACCTTGGCCATTGGCCTACAACTTTCAACATTGGTCGTACGATCTACAACTTTAATTTCAACATTGGCCCTTCGACCTTCAACTTAAATATGCCCATCAATCAGGACAAACTGACACATTCAACATACAAGAAAATCCACATATTCAACACATATTCAACAAAGTAAACCGACTAAAATTACCTACTAAGTATTATGAACTACCTCGTCATTTTTTGTTAAATTCCGGACAACTAATCTCTCCGCTTAAATTCACTTATTCAGCTAAACAGACAAACCGCATTGTTTTATACTCCACGGCTATTACTAATCAATTTTACAAATTATGTTCAATTTCCATCTTACTGATACCAACACATCATATTGTCAGTTATACTATCATAAGAATTCAGCCACAATACCAAAATGCCAACACCTGCTAAATCTCATGTTACTGATTTCATACTTCTATCTCTTAATGATTTGCTTAATTATGCTACTGCTATACCCCACATCTTAAAAACCAATTAACATTATTATTTAATTATACTAAACATTTATGTTAATTTTATTAATAATAAAAAGATAAGCAATCCTTTATTTATTTTCTTATTATAAAATTTGTATGACTTTATTTATATATATATATATATATATATATATATATATATATATATATATATATATATATATATATATATATATATATATTCCTTTCAAACTAACGTTATAACATATAATAATAATTAGTAAATCATATATAATACTAATTACTAATTCATGGCCCTTGCCATGAAATCACGGCCTGGGCCGTAGGAGTATGGCCAACGCCATATCTACTCACACATGGGTTGTGGCCTGCACCACAATTTCTTTCTCCATGGGTGGCCTGCGCCACCCCCTTTGATAATGGGTGGCCTGCGCCACCCTCGGTCTAGGGGTTTCGTCCCCAAATTCCAATTTTTCAGCAATCGATTAATCCACAACGAAAATTCACAAATCAATTGTATCATCATATCACAGCAAAATATATTTTTGTCATTATAATTCGGAGCAACACAAATTCAACAACAGACAATATGAAAATCATATAACCCCAATCCTGAAAAATAATTATCATAATCCCGGTTATATAATTCGAACCCCACCCTTACCTTAATCGGTGGCCGCTTCGAATCTCCGATTGACTTTCCGATTTGGTTTCCAGCGGCGACTTCTCGTAACCGCTTTCTCCACTTTTCCTCGTTCTCCAATTTCACGTTCCACTTTTTTCTCAACTTCCACTGATACTACTTCTCATCTTGACTAATTCTCCTTTTATTTTCTCTTTATTATAATAATAATAATACTCCAATTATAACTAATGGGCCTAACTGCAACACCCCCTTAATTTGCTACTTCGAACACGATTTCAAGCCCACTAATTAATTACTACAACAACTATACTATTTACTCCGATAATATTTCTATGGCTTCCGACTTATTTTCCCGACTTAACGACTTAAATTCACCACAACAACAAAATTTAATTTAATAATTCACTACTAATTATTTTCTCCAGAATTAATTAGATTATCTTCCGCTTATTAACCAAATGGTCCAAACAACCTGATCGACATATCCAACAATAAACGAAAATACTTCATATCTTCTTCCATAACTTATATCAACTTAATTAATTAAATTCGACCTAAACCAACTTATTATTATCAACACAATATTCCGATATTTTAGAAACCAACTTAAATCAACTCAAATACACGAATCACCGCAATATCAACACAACGCAATACACTTATATTTAATTAATTAATTAAATAAATAAATGGGCGTTACAATAATTATGTATATAATAAAAAAATTCTTTATTATTTTTATAAGTTCACATTAATTTTTGTATATATTTAATTTTTTGTTTTTTTATAATTGATAATTAATTTAATTCTCTTTAATATAAAAAATAAACTTAACCTAAAAAATAAGCAAATGTTTTTCTTATTCATCAAAAAATTTATAATTTATTCTACTTTTAATTTTGTATATAACTTTTATTATTTTGTAAATAAAATCTAATTGACTATCTTTCTAATTGAATAATAATAATTCTAAAATCTTGTATATGATTAATTTATAAATAAACCTATTAACTTAATAATTTAATATTTTCTATAATCTTTATTTATTTTGTTAATACTAACTTAATATTTTTTTATATATAACTCTTTTTATTTTATATTTGGTATTATTAATATGGTTTTCTTAATTATAATATAAATAAGTAATTATTTTATTCTTTTTTTAAATTATTTAAACTTATACTATCTTTAATTAACTTCTAAAAATTATAATTAACCTAAATTAATTTCTTATTAAATTCTAATCTTTATTATTGTTATTGCTTTATTATATTTATTATTATTGTTTTATTATTATTGCTTTATTACTATTGTTTATTTATTATTTTATTATATCTATTATTATTGCTTTTTATCCGATTATAATGTATCTGCCAAAGCCTTGTAATAGCATATAGATTTATTTTTCCGTCTTTATTTTTTGTGTAAATATTTGACTGCGTGGTTAGTAATTTAGGGAGTGAAAACTAATTGAAATTAATACGGACTTAGATAATTAATTTTAAAAAGGTAAATATTTAAAAAAGTACACTCACACACGTAAGTCGATCTTTGATCTCCATCTGCACTTCATAGGGTATTCCTCTTGGTTGCCTTATTTAAATGGTCAAGTCCCTCGAAAATAGGGGTGTCTTAAGCAAAGTCCCTTCACGTATAAATCATCAAGTCCATACAGATTTAAAAGATCAAGTCCCTTCGAGGTTGCCTACGATAATGATCTTGTCCCTTCGAATAAATGATGATAGTCCCTACGAATTGTTAAAGACACCCCTTAGGTTGCCTTCATTGACCATACGATGACCCTACGCCCGTCCCTTAAACAAATCCAAGGTAATGACTACCTATTCCTTAATAATAGGGATAGTCTTACCCTTGAAAGAACATATAAGAACATGAATGACTTAGTCTAGGGTTGGTACCTCATAGTTACTTGCTCACATCTTTAAAAAATACTTTTCACACCTCACTATTTTCAAACATCTTCAAACAAGGCTTTGTATACATCCATACGAGGATCATTACAAAGTACTTAGAAAATTTATAATCACACACTACACTTTTCAAAAACAATTGAAGTGAGCTAAGTAACTAAGAGCCCATGGATATAAAGGGTGCTAACACCTTCCCTTTATATAACCTACCCCCCGAACTCAAGTCTTTTCAAAACGGTCTTTCATGTTCTTTTATGTCCCTTCCTTATGGATAAAATAAAAGTCGGTGGCGACTCTTGCTATCCGCAACATTTATAGAAAGTCAGTTATCCCACCGTGTTACAAGTGTTCTTAATGAATGTCATACCAGATGTCTCAACATCCTGTATAATTGTTAGAAGCTGGTATATCAACACACAGTGACGTTGTTGTTTATACCTTGCCATGTTTTCTATAACAGACCAAATGTCTTGACATTTTATTCAACATTTGTTTCTGTCATACTAGAATTTCAATTGGTATCAGAGCAGGCATCCTAGTCTGTTTCTGGATGAGATCCAGAGGGGGATACTTTCTGGTTCATGGTCAAGGTGGGAGATTTATACTGAAAAGTTGTTTGTTGTGCTAATGGTCCCTATAAGTGGAAGATGGACTATTTTGTTGTTGCAGCCTGGTGGTGAGCTGTTGTTGTAGTAGGTTTGATTTATTTTTAAACCTAGTGTAGTTTGGTGACGCCTTAAGTGTTTGAGGAGTTTGTGTTTTAATCTGTTGCATCGCCTTCTATAAACTCCTGAAGTTGAGAAGGTTGTTCTTATCTGGTGATATGTCTTATGGTGACAGAATATATACATGTCTGCTTCAGCTAACTTTGTCAGCGATACTTGAAGATTATTGTTCAAGTCCACTCATAAAAGCATTGTTAAGTTGATGTAAAAAGGTATGGAGCTTGCAGGAACATTTTGTTTAACAGATCTTTCTCTAGTTTGTAGATCTCTTGGTATGATATCATCACATCAGAATTGTGCTTAACTCTGTTGTCTAAAGGAATTGTTGAATAGATGCTTTTGGAGCCAACTAATGTGGTGGAATCACATATGTTTGGAACCTACTCCTGATCTGGAAGAGGAGGCATTTAAGTGGTGTGTCTGAGAAGGTTGTTGGAGTGCTTCTGTTGTTTCATGTACTCTTGTTTTGTCTTGGAAGTTTGAACAGCTACTGATGGTTGTTTCCCTTGTGTTCCCCTGCTAGTGTTTGTGTAGATTACAATGAAAGCTTCCTTCAAAACCATAGTAATTTGAGAAGTTTTATTTTCTAAGGCTGATGTCTGAAAAAAATGTTAGAACATCATCTCATGATGGAGTTCAGGATTGAGACACTGATCTTTTTTAGGCCATCAGAAAATGTTAGACGCCTGCAGAAGAAGAGGAAGTCAGACTACTTGTCCTACCTTATGTGAGAAGGTAATCCTATATGACAAATAGCAAATACTTTGACGGGAGACTCAGTATTTGTCTATTATTGTTGTGATGCATATGATTGAAGGTGGATACTTTGACGGGAGACTTAGTATTTATCTGGAAGCTATGCAAATCTGTTGGCTGAACATTTTGATTCATAGAGTGTACTATGAAATTGGTGCTAGTAGGATTAGACTTGGAAGACCATAACATTGTGAGATGATGCTCAACAAGTGCAAAAAGTGGCAGTTCCTCGTGATGGAAATGTGGAAATCTCAATGTGTTTTCATCTGGTGCTATCAGAAGGAGCTTTGATTGTTTATGTCAGGGGGAGTTAAGGGTGTTGACTATGGTATTTTGATGCAATGGTGCAGAATGTTGAGTGTTGTTGAGGCTTGATCAGATTGTTGAGAATAAGTGGAGTTTATGCTCAGCTAGTGTATTGTCTTTCCATGACAATGGAGTTTATGTAGAAACATGGGAGGGGTCCTGATATCATCTCAGAATTTGGAACATCTAAATATTGTGTTATTGGAGATGGAGATGATAGACTGTGTGGACATCATAACTTTTATGACGACTTGAAATGGTTTATTTCTGGTTCAGGTGCAGACCAGAATGATTATCATGAAGTTATAATAGATAGTATTATCAGAACTTTATGAAGAATGTTTTACTCAAGGAAAGGTGTCTTCATTGGTATGGCTATGAGGTGTAGTTCTTAACTATTCCTTCTGAAGTTTCAGACAGTGGCATGTTTGAGGTCTTTAGAGAAACATTGGCAGATTCTAATCAATGTGTGATATTGATAAGGACTACTGCAGAATCAACAGAATTGAGGTTGTATACTCAAACTTGGTTGGTGAATCAAGTCTATGAGAGCATGGAACTCTTGTTTTGTTAAGGGAGGAAGTTCTTTCAAGTGGCAGAAGGAGCTGAATTCAACAGTTGGATGTGGAATGATAATGTTCTAACATCTAGTTCAACATCAGAATCTTAGTTGGTGAAGTGGCACATCAATTAAGGATAGGATGATTTACAAGAATAAGTAGATCAAAATATCTTTGTGAGAATTCTGACAAATGTGAAGAAGACAATTTGTGGCAGTTGGCTTTTTCATATGAGGGTTCATAAATGAGGTGACCAAACTGTGGAAATTGGTTAATCTCTTTAGTGGATTCAAAGAATCAAGATAATCAGAGTGTGACAGCTGGTTGGTCTTGAGGATTGTCTTGAAACAAGTTACTCTTGGGCAGAAGGGTGATAAGTTGAAGACTCAAGGAGAGTTGTTCTTCTTGAAGGTGGATGAGAGTTTTTCTCTCTGTCTAGAGTTCTGATTAGAGTTGGTGGCACAGTGTTGAAGGTCTTAATTTCTTGGATGACTATGTTATAGTAAGTCCAGTTGGTGGAACATATCAAGAATCATGGTGATGATGTCTTGGTGTATGGAAGATGTTCTAACTGGTGTTAGGACATTATTTGGGGTGATTATCTACATTGTATCCAATTGGTGTCTACCTTATCATACGGGAGAATGATGAAGTAGAAGGTATGTTTTGAAAAGAGATTGTAGAGAAGACTGAAGTAGATCAGGTTGTGATTGCTTGGAAGTTTGATTGTGGATATTCATCAACTGATCCTATTGTCAAAGTTAGAAGATTGGATGAGTATTGTTTTGGAGTGTCTGGCCAAGAAGGAAAGTTTGTGAAAGTAATATAGCCCTATTGACAAATCATGCTAGTTGATCAGGTTGTCAAGATGTGATATTTTGGAGTGTGTTGACAACAAACCAAGAAGGGATCATGTGAGGATTGGTACAAGGGATGATTGTGTTTAATTGTGAATTGAACAAAGAGTGAGTTCTTGAAGACAAGAAGATGCGTCTTATGTTTTCCATTCATCAAAGTACAAAGGAGCACGTGTTATCCTTGATAGGGGGAAAATGTTACACTTTAGAACAGTTGGAATTGTGAAGTTAAGGGGGAGTAGTATTTTTTTATGGTCTAGACAGTACAAGTTATGGCTAAAAAGGAGTGAAAAAGAAATAATACCAAGTGAACTTTGATTATTCACATTCATAATGGTTGTCTCTGATAAGGATCTGGGATGTCACACATCATGTTGTAAAATGGTCTGCTAAGCATGGTAAATTATTTCTCAGGCTGATATATTTTAATTAGTTGTTGTGTGCCTTTCCTGTGTGATCCAAATGAGGGTTATCTCTTGAGTCCAAAGGGCAACATGAATTCATATGGGATAAAGTTGTTACCTGCAATATTATTTGGATCCTGAAGGGTATGTGAACCATG
The DNA here is from genome assembly GCA_963966055.1 of Lathyrus aphaca. NCBI lineage: Eukaryota > Viridiplantae > Streptophyta > Magnoliopsida > Fabales > Fabaceae > Lathyrus > Lathyrus aphaca. Next base: position 174,566,573 of record OZ014523.1, read on the forward strand.
CATGTAGTGTTTCTAGCATACAGCATGTGGTAGAATGTCATAACATGTTTCAAAACATGTGTGTGTTGAGCCTAGCTAGGATTGTTTGTGGACGGTGCTGGAAGTAGAGTGTGAAACGCGTGCTTATTAAAGACAGATATTCAAAGTTTGTTTTTGGCCAGTTCACTTTGTTTGGTGTAGAAGCTTTTGCGCCTAAAATAACGGGCCTTGACCAAGAAAGCATTTGCGTTCATGGCACAACTGTTACTTTCAAGGTTAGCTCTTACTATTTATAGAGAGCACTTCTCATCCTTCAACATGTGTGTGTTCTCCTCATTTTTCTCTTTTATGATGGGGTTTATTTGTATTTGGGTGTGTATTGCATGGGTTTGGTGTTGTGAGGGTTGTCTTTGCCAATTTTTGGCTAAAAAAGGGGGAGAAAAGGGTTGCTCAGATGCTCAGGGTTGCTCAAATGATCAGTTGTTGATCCAATGGTTGTGTCAGATGTGTTCCAGGTGTAGTGGCTAGGATGTCAAGATGGAGGTTGTAGTTTAGTAATTGTGACTTGTGTCCTGAGTTACAAACACAATTGTAACTTGTGTTCTGAGTTACATAAGGGAATGGGGTTCTTGTTCACTTATGCCACCATTGGTCTCCTTGAGGGGCGTACTTCTCAGCCTGGGAGGAATTTTTCTGGGAACCTGAATGGATAGGGACAGTAATGGATTAGTTCGGCCAAGAGTTCAGGACTTTCTACTCCTTGTCCACTGTTGTTTCCACTTATGCTGAGGAAGGATGTTGAAGAAGATGTCGAGCAACATGTCCTAACATAATGAAGAGATTATTTTGCTTTTTTTTCAGTTTTTCTATTGTTATATGTGTAGTAATTTTCTTGTATTTTTTTAGCCAAAATTTACCAAATGGGAGATTGTTAGTTTTGTAATTATAGGATTGGCATTAATTTTGTAAAACAAATATCGCAGCAATAAAATGTATAGGATCTTGCTAAATAAGAATAGGTTAAGCTAAAATGTCATATTGTGCGCCTGAACATGTTGAGTTGAAGTGTTTCAACATCTGGAACAACATGTCGAAGAAGATGCCCTAAATAGTTCATTCGACATCATGAACTGATATAGGTGGATTGAAGATTATGTTATAATTTAACAAAAGCATAATATTCAGAGAATTAAAGCAAACCATGTGGCGCTGATTTAAAGATCTTGAAGATTCAACTGAATAAGAGACAAATATTGAATAAATATAGACTTTCTATATTTAGAGACATTTTAGGAAGTTGTTAAGATCTTTTGTAGCATATTTTTCTGTATGATTGTAGCAGCTGCTATGCTGCGTTTTTAGGCCCAAAATCCAGTTGGGATTAGGTTATAAAAAGAAGCCTTGTAACCTAGGTTTAGTAACCAACCAAAGATGTAAACGGTGTATCATTAGGGTTGAGTTCTTGTAGCAGCTGTATGCTAAAAGATTTATTCTTTAGGGTTGTTTTCTTTGTAATCCTCGAAGCTGTTAAGCAAGAGGTTGTGTGTACTTGACTGAAGCTTTGAAGCAAGGTTAAGATATTTTCATGAAAGTGTGTCTTCTGATTCTGAATTGTTAAGTTAGTTATCACTGTTGTGATTAAGAGGGGGTGAGAGGGGTCTCATATTTAGGAGTTTTTAAGTAGAAGTTGCATTGGTAGTGATTAAGTGAGAGGATTATAAACTGAGTGGTTTGTTGTAGGTCGTTTAATTGATACTACATAGTGGATTTCCTTCCTGGCTTGGTAGCCCCCAGTGTAGATGTGGTTGCATCGAACTGGGTTAACAATTTGAATGTGTTATTTATGCTTTTCTGTTATATATATTATGCAGTGTTCTTACTGAATGTCATACCAGATGTCTCAACATCATATATAATTGTTAGAAGCTGGTATATCAGCACACAGTAACGTTGTTGTTTGTACCTTGCCATGTTTTCTATAACAAACCAGGTGTCTTGACATTCTATTCAACATCTAGTTCTGTCATACCAGAATTTCAACTTTATTCCTAAAAAAAAATTAAAACATATTATAACACATGTCCTATGATCAATTTGGTCGATCATGTGAGTAACTGAGAACATTTTGTTGTTTTTAGAGGACCAACAGTTGTTTACTAATTTTCAGGGTAAACTACATGCAGCATGTACGCCCTAGCGGCAACCTGATACTGACCAGCAACAACAAGCTCGTCATACCTATCTCGAAGCCACCACATGTGTAAGTGAGCACCTCGTGTATCAATGAACTCATGTTCAACCACTGCCTCAGTCAAACACAAATCCCGAACAACCATCGTCTGTGCCTGGGCCACACTCATGATGGGAGTCGTCCAGAATTTTTCGCCAATAGGGAGATGAAACAAGGATGCGACATCATCGAAAGTCACAATCATCACTCTGAATGGGAGATGAAATGACAACGTCTCCTTGTGCCACCTCTCGACGAAGGCACTAACAGATCTGCATCCAACATGGTCAGGGAGTAGGGGTGGCAAACGGGCATGCCCGCCCCGTTTAGACCCGTCCCGCAAAAGCCCGCAAGAAAATGGGGCGGGACGGGGCGGTCAATTTTGAGGTTGCGGGCCTAAAACCTAAGCCCTCCCCGCAAAAAAGTGAGGGCGGGGCGGGGAAAGGCCACGGGCATTGCACTTTTTAAGCCTAAAAATGAAAAATTTTAAGTAAATGTGCATGCCCGCAAAAGTCCGCGATGTAAACGGGGCGGGGCGGGGCGGACACTTTAGAGGGTGAGGGCCTAAACCCTTGGCCCACCCCACACTAAAGTGCGGGCAAAACGGGCATGCCCAACGGGCCGGACCCGTTTTGCCACCCCTATCAGGGAGTAGTGGCCAAAATGCAGTAGGTCAGACTCCTGCATGATCGTCCTCACAGCAATAGGGAAAGGAATACTCGGGAAACCCTTCATCTTTGCGTTGAGACTGTATCCTCAATACATGTCGTACCTATGACACCAACCATTAAACAACTTTGTTAATACATAAATAATTTATGTAAGAATAAATAAAGGTTAAAATTAAACGTAAAATCCATATACTTGGTCCTACCATAGACGTAAAGCTACATGTTCACTGTACTCTATAAACACATGTATCTATCGGCCCACCAGGGAATCCTTGCTCTGTGTGTACGGATGGCTCGGTCGAAGGAACCGTGAAATCTGTCTCAATTGTCTCCTCAACCCCTCCTGTACCGGCAGCCCCTCGCATACCTTCACCCTCAACATCACTCGTCTGCTCACCATCGGCTGACACTCTAACATCAATATCCTCTACCACATCCTTAACAATAGTTTCCTCCTCCAAACATCTCTCAAAATAGCCTCCATCGACTGAGTCTGAATAACATGGACATCCTTAGGTGTGGTCTGCTGTGAAGAAAGACCTCAATGTCGCCTGACGGTGCGAGGTGCCTGGAAATGCCCCGGTTGCTCGGCCATCCGCTTCCGGTGTGAACCGGTTGGGACCACCTGTCCAGCCCGTACATAAGCAGACTCAAAATTTAGAGCAGTTGTACCCCTACCCCTACCACCTCCTGCCAAATCACGCGCCCTCTCAACGATGCTACCGTCAGTACCTCTAGTCTTCACTACAAAAAAAAAATTACAAATAAAACAATAAATTTATAACTACCAGGAATTTGAAATTCCCGGGAAAAACCAAAAAACTAAAAATACCGATAATTTTAAATTACTGGTAGAAATCAATATTTTAAGAACCATCGGTAATTTAAAATCTCTGGAATAATTTAACGGTAATTTTGGAATTGTTGGTAAAAATATCGGTATTTTCATAAATACCGGTACTTTTCCATCAATTATTTTTAAAAAAATGGAAGCCTTGCTTTCTAAAATTAGTATCCCCTAACAAAATGAAATTCCTGGTATCGCCTGTATTTTTGAAAAATCCGTACAGTTACCGATTTTTTTGGAAATGTGAGAATATTTTTTCTTAGGGTCAATTTCGTCTTTTCATTACAAGTGTGGGGTTCCAGATATGATTGGGGGTGGCGGGTAGATTCTCCCATAGGATCTCTACATGAATTTGTAAAAAGCTCGAAAGAATGACAATTAACAAGTACTAAAACTATCCATGTTATAGATTTTAAACAACAAAGTAGTTAAAGAGATAAAATAATTGACACCAAACAACATAAGACAAGTGGAATGGTCATTGAAGAAGTTCTCCCTTTAGAACAACATGAATATGTGACGGTGAATTTTCCGTCAAGTCAACCTATCACTGGTTATGAGAGAAAAGAAGAGCTGGATATCCTAGCTCATCTAATGGATGTGGGTATGTGGTGTGGAAAAAGCTTTGGAAGGTTGATGTGAATCCGCGAATCAAGAATTTTATGTGGCGTCTTGCCAAGGACATCATTCCCACCAAGTGTAATTTGCGCAAAAAAATGTATTGCTCTTGATGATACTTGCCCTTTGTGCAGTAATAATTTTGAATCATATATCCATCTTTTTCTCCGTTGCGACTTTGTGAAACAAGTTTTCTTCGCTTCCCCTATTGACTTATGAGTTCCTCCAGAAGGTTATTCTTGACTGGTTGGTGGAAATTTTGTCTTGTAAAGAGGGTGAGGTTACCAAAATTGTGTTTACTAGTCTGTGAAAAGTGTGGAAGGCTAGGAATGAGGTGATTTTTAACTTTATCTATTGATCCTTGTCGTGTGGTTGCGAATGTTTGGAGCTCTCTTGATGAGGCTTTGGTGGTGTCAAACAAGTCGATGTCGAGTGTTGGTGATGTTGCCTTGCGACAGAGTCATGACTTCCAAATTATTCAAACTTATGCGGGTTGTTTTGATGATGGAATCGTGTCTTTTGTTACGTTATTAGAGATCCCTCATGCAATATCTTCTTGGCCACTTCCTTCACAATTGTTAGCTATGTGAATCCGGCTACGGCAGAGTTACTGGCCATTCGGTGGGGCCTTCAGTTGGCAAAAAAATCTCAAGCTTGACAACTTTATTTTTTAGTCTAATGCTCTTTTTATTGTGGACTATATTAACGATTGTGATTATAGTGTTGCTCTAGATCATATCGTTATGGATTGTAAATCTCTTTTGAATGCTTTCTATAATTCCATTAGTTTTCAGTAGTGGTGTTCAAAAAATCTATGAATTGAACCAAACCGCTGAACTGAACCGAACTGAAGTTAAAATAACCAAACCGTTAAGTTTGATTAGTGAACCAAACCATATTACACAAAACAGTTCTAGAATAGTACCAAACTGAAACCGAACCGAATTCAAACGGTACCAAACCGAACCAAAACTGAAAATTAAAAATATTAAAAACATTTAAAATTTTCCATTAGTAACTAAATATAAATTTGAGCGATACTAATATTTATTTATTTTACTTTTTTTTTTGGGATTTATTTTAAATTATTTTATTAGTAACCAAATATAAACTTGAATAATACTAATATTTATCTATTTTACTTTTCTTTCGTTGGAATTTATTTTATCAATTTTAATTAGTTTTATAATAAAAGTCTTTCTATAAAAATAAAAATAAAACAATTGTGGGACTCACGCAATGACGTGATTTGTTTTGCCTGCTATATTATCACATCTATTTCATTGAGTTTTCAATTGTTTTCCTATGAAATAAACACTAATATAGAACTCCGCTAACAATACTGATTATATCAAATAAACACTAATATAGAACTCCGCTAACAATACTGATTATAATGTCGTGATTATAGTTCCACTTTGAAAACATATTGATTTTAAATATATAAAGAAGGGGAGTCATAATGTGATTTGATGGTTTAAAGAAAAATATATAAATATGAGTAATAAAAAAATTAGAGTTCGATGGTTTAAGGAAAAATATATAAATATGAATAATAATAAAAAGTTAAGAGTTTTAATAAAACGGTTTAGTTTGAAAAAAATTGTCTATAAATGGTTTGGTACAGTTCAAAATTTTGAACCATTATACCAAATCAAAACTTTTGATTCAGTTCGGTTCTAAAAAATATTAAAACAGTTCAGTTCAGTTCGGATGATTTTATATAATTGTTCGGTATGGTTCGGTTCAATTTTCTCACCGAACTGTACCATGAATAGCCCTAGTTTTCAGTAGGTACTGGAATTTTGATGCCCATTACATGGTTGGTGTTGGTAAGGCCGTTGGGTCGCGGACCTGGACGAACCACATTCCCATTCTGGGTGATCCCCTGTGTAGCCAATTTGGCACCTTTCTGTTCTTAATATATTATTTTTGGTATAAAAAAAAATATGTGACGGTGGCTTTGATCATAAGAGATGTCTTTGATGACTATGCACTACTAGTGATACCTACAGAAGCAATTAGATAGTCCATCCATAGATGAATGAGACCTTTCACTTTTCTACCTCTATATCTATTTTCTATATATGATACATATCCAACCATATGCAGCAATTGTGAATCTGTGGTTTTACTTAATGAATTCAGTCTCAAACTTGAAATTCTGGTATATGATGAGTATAACATTGACCTGTAAAATAAGCAACAAGCAGTTTTCAAGTCGGACACATAAAATATTGGTGCAAAAGAGGAAGGTGACACAGAGTAAGTATTAGTGCAAAAGAGAAAGGTGAAACCTATGTCATTATTATATCTTAAAGGTTATGATTTCCCAAAACCAATTGCAGCCTTTATTCTCCTGCGACTTTCTATCTTTTCAGGACTTGGGAATCCAGTCATTTCCTCATACTTCATTTCAAGGGCCTGCAATAATTTGGCCAAAATTATATAAACGTTCTTTACATGAGATCATATTCCACTGTGGTTTACAATGATAATAATCCCAAACGCAATTTAAAAGGGAGCAATTAAGCCAACACTACTTCCTAAGATACATTAAACTTGATCTCCCTGTTATAGAACGAATCTAAGCTACTAGAAAAGTGGAGCAGAAAAATGGTGTTGTTGGTAGAAATTAGAAAGGAAAGTACACGAAAAATATAAGTGATTTTCTTAAATTATGGCATATATATGCCTAGCTAGTATATTATTAGCTGAATTAAGTGTCTTTCTAAATCGCTGTGATGTATTTCTCATGTCAAGAAGAAATAACCAAGGGAAAGAATGATTAAAGAGGGTGTACTTTTTCTAACCTGTAACTGTGAACGAATACTATCAAGAACTTCGTCTGTCATTCTCTCAAAGAAAAGGATTCCCTGCAGATACAACCATTATATATATTATATAAGCACATGGATAACCAACGTGTAGTGATATGAACATTAGTTTAAAAAGTTTGGCCATGATTATACTCTGCCTTATCAAGAGAGAGTGAGAAGGTTGACGAATCAAGGGATACTAACCCAGTGATGCGTGAGTTTGTATCCAAAGTAACATGTGTATGTTTATTGTAGAGGGAGAAAATTTTCTTTTTCTTCAGGTTTGAGCATCCCTATCTGCCTTAAGTCTTATTTATATAGTGTATATGGTTGTGAGAATCAATCAGAATCATGCGATCCTAACATGATCTTAATTTATACTTTTTCCTAATTTATACTTTTTTTTTGTTAGAAAACCATCTGGATATTTTTCACTAGCCTGTGAACGATGTATCGAGAAAGTTTGATAGAGATATGGATGACTAGGGTTTATACTAGAAAAAATGATAAAGGAATAAAAGAATTGAAGGAATAATTATAGGAGTTTGTTATTAGAGAATATAGGGCTTTGTTACAATATGTTATTATATTTCCTGTTTTATTATTTCCTTTATTAATATCTTTATTTTTCTTTATTTTCCTTTATTCTCCACTAAGGAGAAAATCAATTGTATTAATTGTATCTTTACTATATAAACCAGCTTAAGGTTGAGGAATAAAATACAAAAGCTTTTACCTATTTTTTTCCAATATGGTATCAGAGTCTGGTTTAAGATTCGGTGGGCCACCTATTATGGTTTCCGCTATTGGGACACCTATCATTTATTTCCAAGCTCTCCAGCTGTCTAATCCTAGGCGTGAGGGGGTGTGTTAAGAGTCGCACATCGGATAATATATGGCCTGAACATGTATTATAAGTGGGAGCAATCATCACCCTACAAGTCGGTTTTGTAGGGTTGAATTAGGTCAAATCACATTTCTTAACATGGTATCAGAGTCTGGTTCCGATCCAGGGACCTGTGGGTTATAGGCCCACCACGCTTCCGCTACGCACAGGATTGGGTTAGGGTTACGGGTTCCTTTAAAGCTTTCCACAACTAGTGGGTTAGGGTTTATGTTCGACCCGTTTTTTTATCTGACCCGTTTCACATACCCGTTTAGGTTCCTATGGCAAATAACAACAACTGGCGGCCTTTCCCATCACAAGCCTACACCGGATCCAACCAAGGCGAACAACCACAACCTAAGTCGGGCATCGGCCGCGGAAACGCCGGTGGCCGTTGAAATGGCGGTGGTTGTGGAAACGGTGGTGGTCATGGAAAAGGTGGTCGTGCATTTCAGGCTAGTAATTCTGATCAAGGGCAGCAATCCCCTCAAACTCAACTTCCACTCACTACGGAACAACTAGACAGACTGTACAAACTCCTCGAGTCTCCAACTCCTTGCTCAATAGCAACAAAAGGTAATTTTGCATTTCTTAGTGTCTGTCTCAGTCATACTTGGATAATAGATTCTGGTGCCTCTGATCACATGACAGGTGAATCTACTTTGTTCTCTTCATATAGTCCATGTGCAGGTAATCAAAAAATAAAAATTGCAGATGGCTCTTTTTCAGCCATTACAGGTAAAGGGTCAATTGTGTTGTCTCCATTGTTTACTCTTAAAAATGTCCTTCATGTTCCAAACTTATCGTGTAATTCAATCTGCGTAAGCAAATTAGCCCAAGATATAAATTGTCAAACTAATTTTTTCTGATCTCACTGTCTTTCAAGATTTGAACTCGGGGAAGATGATTGGCAGTCCTAAGGAGAGTGGAGGACTCTACTACCTTGACTTGTGAAGCATGTAAGTTTGCAAAGCATCATCGTTCCCAATTTTCAATACAGCCTTATAAACCATCAAAACCGTTTTCTATTATTCACAGTGATGTTTGGGGCCCTAACCGTACAAGTACACTCTCTCTTAAAAAATGGTTTTTCACATTTATAGATGACCTTACAAGAGTATGTTGGGTGTACTTGTTAAAGGGGAAATCAAATGTTTGTCAGGCTGTAAACAATTTTGTTTTAATGGTGCATAACCAATTTTAAACATATATCCAAGTCTTTAGAAGTGATAATGGCAAAGAATATTTTAATACTATCCTGGATGATTTTTTTCTAAAAAATGGAATTGTACATCAAAGTTCATGTCCTAATACTCCTCAACAAAATGGAGTGGCCCAAAGGAAAAATAGACATTTACTAGAGGTTGCTAGAGCTCTATTTTTTTCAAATAAAGTACCAAATTATTTGTGGGACGAAGTTGTTTTAACAGCTGCGTATTTAATTAACAGAATGCCCTCCAAAATTCTCAATTTTCAAACTCCAATTAATGTCTTCAAAGATTGTTTTCCTAGTACTCGTGTTTTAACTGATTTGACTTTAAAAATCTTTGGTTGCACAGCCTTTGTCCATGAACATAAAAATGTCGGAAAACTTGAGCCACGTGCTATAAAATGTGTCTTTATTGGATACTCCACAAACCAAAAAGGATATAAATGTTTTGATCCAAAAAATAAGAAAATATTTGTCACTATGGATGTTACTTTCTTTGAAAATAAACATTTTTTTGATGACATCTTCAAGGGGGGAAGATAAACGAAGACTCGTTTCAAATTGAGGACATGAGTTTTTTAAATAACTTATCTTTGTCAGTATCACAAATTTTGGAGACTTTTACACTTGCACAAATAGAAAATGGCCATGATTCTTTATCTGATCCTACTCCTGTTATGAGTAAGGAACCTTGTGAATCCAAGCCTACATTTTCTCTTGTAGAAAACAATGAGAATCCTGAAAACGATGATAATGATAATCTAATTGAAATGCCACAAAATAATGAGTCACTTCAAGAAAACAGATTTGAATTAGGAAGCAGGACTTGGAAGGGAAAGGTTTTTTGTGAAAAAGCACCATAAGGGAAGGGATGAATCCACATCTCAACACTGCCAGGAATCTGAACCGGGGAATGATCAACCTCATAACAAACGAAAAGGTAAGTCTATCTTTGTATCTGATAGTCGTATTTTGTATTCTGATATAGATGATTTTGTTGCCATTAGAAAACCTGTCAGATCTTGCACTAAACACCTCATGTCCAATTTTATATCATATTCAAATTTGTCTTCATCTATGTCTGCCTTCACCTCAAAATGGTCTAGTGTAGAAATTCCAAAAAGTGTACAGATTGCTCTAGAAATTTCCAAAGTGGAGGGAAGCTATACTTGAGGAGATGAAAGCTCTTGAAAAGAACAAAACCTGGAGTGTTATGTCACTATCAGATGGCAAGAAGACAGTTGGATGCAAATGGATTTTTACTGTGAAGTATAATTTAGATGGGTCAATTGAAAGGTACAAGGCTCGCTTGGTGGCTAAAGGCTTCACTCAGACCTACGGTATAGATTACTCAGAAAAATTTGCTCCTGTTGCAAAATTGAACACTGTCAGAATTCTTCTATCTCTTGCTGCCAACCTGAATTGGCCCCTACATCAGTTAGATGTTAAGAATGTCTTTCTTAATGGAGATCTAGAAGAAGAAGTATATATGGACATTCCACCTGGCTTTGAAAACAAATTTGGATCAAATGTGTGCAAACTAAATAAATCTTTGTATGGATTAAAGCAGTCCCCTAGAGCTTGGTTTAAAAAATTCACTCAGTCCATGAAGAAACAAGGGTAGATCCAAGGACTAGTTGACCACACCTTGTTCACAAAGTTCTCCCACGATGGAAAAGTTGTTGTCCTGGTTGTTTATGTTGATGATATTGTCCTTACTGGAGATGATACAGTGGAAATGGCAAAAGTAAAAGAGAAATTGGCTATAGACTTTGAAATCAAAGACTTGGGATTCATGAGATATTTTCTAGGTATGGAGGTTGCTCAGTCAAAGAATGGTATTGTGGTTTCACAGCAGAAATACATTCTAGACTTGTTGAACGAAACAGGAATGAGTGGATGTCGTCTTGCAGATACCCTAATGGATCCTAATGCTAAAGTTTGGGGGGAAGGTACTGTTCCTATTGATACTGGAAGATATTAGAGATTTATTGGAAAATTGATTTATTTGTCACACACCCAACCTGATATTGCTTTTTCAGTTAGTGTAGTGAGTCAGTTTATGCATTCTCCTTTCGAAGAACATCTTGAGGCAGTCTATAGGATATTGAGATATTTGAAGGGAAATCCAGGAAAAGGATTATTTTTTAAAGAAGACTAGTGAAAGAAATGTTTCTATCTTCACCGATGTTGATTGGGCAAGTTCAGTCACAGATAGAAGATCAACCTCTGGATATTGTATTAATGGTTGGGGTAATCGTGTGACATGGAGGAGCAAGAAACAAGGAGTTGTAGCAAGGAGTAGTGCAGAAGCCGGGTTTAGAGCTATGTCTCAAGGTATTTGTGAAGGATTATGGATCCTTAGAGTCCTAGATGAACTTAAGATGAAAATTGAGCTTCCATTGAAATTGTACTCTGATAGTAAAGTTGTTATTAGCATTGTTCATAATCCAGTTCAACATGACAGAACCAGGCATATTGAGATTGATCAACACTTCATAAAGGAGAAGTTAGATGTTGGAATCATATGTCTACACTTCGTGACTTCAAGTCAACAAACTGCGGATATCCTTACCAAAAGTTTGACAATACCTACTTTTGAGCATTTGATAGACAAGTTGGGCATGATAGATATCTATGCACCAACTTGAGGGGGGTGTTGGAAAATATTATATTTTCGGTTTTATTATTTCCTTTATTGATATCTTTATTTTTCTTTATTTTTCTTTATTATATAATCCAGCTTAAGGCTGGGGAATAAAATACAACAGCTTTTACCTATTTTTTCCAATACGATAAAATAGGAATAAGTTTGTGGCTATAAAAGAGGACTGGAAGGGTAGGAATAAGGTATTTAGGGATCCTATTAGGGTTCACCATCTTGGTAAGGGAAGCACTATGTGCTTAGGGGCTGATAGGTATTCACCATCAGTTGTTATTTTCATCATTATTATTTTATAATTGAGTTATTATTTTATTGTTTCATTCATTTATTCTCTATTCTTCCATATATTCATATAAGAACCCATCAATTGGTCCGACCTGCCGGATCAAAACCATATCACGACAGAGCTAGTAGATGCCAAGGAAACCTAAGATGGGAGACCGGATTAAAGCTTTGGAGAAGATGATGGAGAATGTAATAAAGACTCTACAGAAGTTGGCTCTGCAAATGCAACAACAGAGTGCAATATTAACTGAATTGAGCCAACAGACTGGTAAGAAAACGCAGGAGGTGGAGACGTCTTTTGGTGATTCTTCACAAAGCGAATCGCGTCTTGCTGGGAAGAAGGTGAAACTTCCATTGTTCGAAGGGGGTGACCTAGTGGCGTGGATCACACGAGCAGAAATTTACTTCGATGTTCAAAATACATCGGATGTGATGCGTGTGAAATTGGCTCGATTGAGCATGGAGGGTGCAACAATCCATTGGTTCAACTTACTAATGGAAACAGAGGACGATCTGTTCTGGGAGAAATTGAAGAAATTGTTGATCGCGTGTTACGGCGGTCGCCGATTAGAAAATCCATTTGAGGAGCTATCCACCTTGCGTCAAACCGGCAGTGTGGAAGAATATGTGGAGGCGTTTGAGTTGCTTTCATCACAGGTAGGGAGATTGTCGGAGGAACAATATTTAGGGTACTTCATGAGTGGATTGAAACCTCAAATTAGAAGGCGTGTTCGCACTCTAAGTCCTGTGACACAGATGCAGATAATGCGAATTGCTAAAGATGTGGAGAATGAATTGAATGAGGAAAACGAAGACGGAGAAAGAAGTTACAAGAAGCAAGGAATGGACCGGTTGGGTCGTAGTGAGAGGGTTGGACCTACAAGCAACAATAGGAGTGGCGATAACCCGTCTAACAAGGATCTAATCCAGGTGTCTCAGTCGGGTGGATCCAACCCGAATCAAAATACAGGTTCCATTGGGTAAAATCAAAGTTACAATTCCTTGATACTTTCTACAGGACGAAAAGGCAATTTCGACCACCGTCAGAGTTTGTCGGAGCGATGGAAGGGTGTGAAGAGTCTCCACAATGAAGAGATGGCTGAACGAAGAGCAAAGGGACTCTGTTTTAAGTGTGGAGGTAAATACCACCCTACCCTTCACAAGTGCCCTGAGAAGAGTTTAAGAGTGTTGATTCTGGGAGAAGAGCAAAGGGACTCTGTTTTAAGTGTGGAGGTAAATACCACCCTACCCTTCACAAGTGCCCTGAGAAGAGTTTAAGAGTGTTGATTCTGGGAGAAGGGGAAAATGTGAACCACAATGGGGAGATTATACCCATGGAGGTTAGTGAAATTGAGGAGGGGACAATGTCTTGAATCTAGCCTTGAGGACAAGGCTAGTTTTAAGGAGGGAGGTATTGATAGAGATGTGGATGACTTGGGTTTATACTAGAAGTGGTAAGGGAATAAAAGAATAGAAGGAATAATTATAAGAGTTTGTTATTAGAGGAGTTTGTTATTAGAATTAGAGGGGTTTGTTACGATAAAATAGGAATAAGTTTGTGGCTATAAAAGAGGACAGGAAGGGTAGGAATAAGGTATCTAGAGATTCTACTAGGGTTCACCATCTTGGTGAGGGAAGCATTGTGTGCTTAGGGGCTGATAGGTATTCACCATCAGTTGTTATTTTCATCATTATTATTTTATTATTTTATATATTCATATAAGAACCCATCAAAGTTACAATGCAAGGTGTGTGCGAGGGCAATTCTCTCCTTACAAGTTTATTGACTATCAAACTAACTGACCGACTCTTAGATCCTTTTTATTTACATCTCATCAATTCCTTCCCTGCCATTGGGTTTGGATGCCTATCAAAACACTTGGTATATGTAGATGACACACCAAAAGTTCATAAAAAAAAGCCAGTATCTACTAGTAGAAATGCTTACTTTTAGAACCCAAAAAAACTTTTATTTTTGCAAGTTGAAAAAAAAAAAGATACCTGGAGATGGTCAAATTCATGTTGAAATATTCGTGCTGGAAGGCCAGACAAATTGATTGAAAACCGTACACCATTGACATCACGTGCATCAATCTTCACAGATTCTGGTCGCTGCACAGCAATAATGTGATTTGTTTGAGTAAGGATGAGATAAACAAATTCAAAGATCACCCCATTATAGTCATGTAATTTAAGGCACTCAACGTTTCTTTAATTGGGTACAGTTTGAAATATCTAACAAAATAAAAAATATTTAACGGCATACAGAGCAATAACTTTGGTATGGATAGCAAACTAAACAAAATGAAATAAAAAACAAATTTGAACAGACACGAGGGCTATCTACAAAATAAATCTTGAAGATATAAAACATACATATCGCCCTTGAAGCTAGTCATCGTAAGCACTAAACTATAACCAATGAAACTATTCATTTAGAAAGGAACTCCAATAAAAAATTGCAAAATTACAGGAAGTATTTAATGAACTCAAAGGATGGTTGTGCTAAATAGCTGGTTCTTGTTGAATGCTAAGTTCCACATCTCTAGTTTCATTCTTGGTAGTTTGTAATTGCTAGAAAGGAGGAAAGTACGCACTCACCAAAAGCCAAATGGAAGAAACCAATGAATATTGATAGAGTCAACAGAAAGTATTAACTGAAAAACAACCGATTTGTATTGAAGATGAATTCACGTGATTAATCCTCTATAGAAGATGAATTAGAACAGCAAATAAATGACAATGGATGCAGATGATTTTGCTGAGTGAATAAAAGTAAATGATATTCTTTCAATGAAATACTCAGCCCTGCTAATTCACTTCATACTCACCTGTCCTTTTTGTTATTACTTCCTCTTTTCTTTCTAACAGGTTCCCTCTATACTCACTGCACTTTGTCATGTGGCATTCATTACAACAAAATTTACCACAAACAAGTCAATACTTGCAGAGTCCAAATTGGTTGTCAGGATCAAGATCTTGCAAAAGATTGAGAGGATCGTAAAAAATGATCCTCATTATTTTGACACAACTTTAACCCTTATAGAAATATCCAAGGAGTGTCTAAAGTGTGTCATATCATAGTATAGGAAAAAAAAGTTTTTTTGGACGCCTGTCGTGTCGTACAAGTGTTGGACACGAGGACATGCCTAATTTCAGAGGAGTCTGTGAATGGGGTTGAATCTCCTTGCAAAATGAAGACAAGACACTAAATGATACTCCCACAATGAGAGCAAGTCCAGCCTGAGATGGAAAACCCCCGGTACTCGTCCTTATTAATTCTACAATGAGAGCAAGTCCACCTTAGGTTTTTTCTTAGCCACCAATTACAAGGTACCACCTGTCCATTTAGCTATAATTTCCCTTCTCTTCTAACTGCTTCCCTCTATACTCAATTACTCATTGTACTTCCTCATGTGCCTATCAAATATCTACTAAACTTAGACGTAAGGGTCTGCTATAAAAGATGGCAAATTGTTTAAACTTTATTTTAAATTATGATTAATCTAAACACCAATACTGAGCCCCGTTTGCATTATCAGGAAACTAAAATATGAATTTACATGCACCAAATGATCATTAAATTTTTATTTGGTGAGACAGAATGCATGAGTAAGGATAGCAAAAGAAGGTGCTGAGATTTTCATAGTTCAATGGTTGATAGGTATGAAGATTACTACAAAAATATAAATAGAATAGGTGAAAAACCCTTCATACTAAGGTCAAAAGTGGCTATATCTATAAGCGAGCCTCAAAGGAAAGCTAGGTTCAAAATCGTCCATTAAAAGAAAGAGGTTTCATTTTCATACCTTTACATCAGCATTAATGCCGGGGAAAGATAGACAACCCTCATTAAATAGTGTCGGGTTCATTGAGTATTTACTAACTTTTGGATTTATAAGAACTATTTCTTCTCCTTCACCACGTTCCCCTACCGGATTGAAAACCATAAGTTGAACATTAACCCCTACTTGGGGTGCTGAGAGGCCAATACCATCTGTTCTGTAAAGAAAAGTCAGACAATAATATAGCATATAGTAAATTGAAAGGAGTTATTAAAAAGTACCCAATATAGATATTATTTTCAATTCATTCTAAATGTTCTAAAACAATGCAGATATCGAATTCTCTAAAATATCCCACATGTTAGTTGAATTACACTATTGATAATATTGATATTTACATTAACCTGGCTTACATGATCCAAAATATATTTGAAGTATTGTTCTAAATCAACTCTTTTTCTGTTATATTATTATAATAGATGTACTGTTTTTGCAAGGCCACAAGGTGAAGCAACACACTTTGGTTGGGCATAGGACTATTCTGCAATTGAACAAGGTAGTCATTGCCTAATACCCATGAACGAAAACAAGAACCAACGCAGTAGTTTTGCAAGGAAATCTGGCAAGGAAAATCCAGTAAACAAGGGATGGGCATAAGACAAGTCTTTCCAGTAAGTGGTTGCAAGCGACTGACCTAGGAAGAAGCCCGTTTACAAAGAAGTTCACATGCCCTGCAACGGATCTCAAACAAAGCGTGGCTGACAGTGCCAAGAAAGTATGGCTTACACTTCCTTAGGAAGTCAGAACTGGTGGAAGTGGGCTGGCTAATTTACCACAAGGACTCAGACCTAATTGGACTTATAAAGAGTTTTCAGTCACAAAGGAAGCAAGCTATTATTCCTTTCAAGCAAGAAGGACTTGGCTTACTCACCCGGAATGCACCCTAACCTAAGGGAGAGGTGATAAAGGGATTAGGCAGGGATTAGGCTCTGCAGATGAAATAAAGAAGGATAGCATTCTCTACTTCTATCATTGGTGCTACGGAATATGAGGAGCTTTCTTTTTGGTATGAAAGGTGATGTGATTTTAAACATAAAATCTCATAAGAGAAGGAAATGGGGGTCGTGGAAGAATTGGGTTCGAGTCCCATAGCCCCAATGTGTCGAAATATCATGATTGGGTCAACCAGACCAGGCCCGGATCTTTTTTCTTTTTTTCCGGTATGCCACTCCACGATAATGGAGCAAAAGAACCAAGTGGTTTGTGGTAATGTCAGAATTTGCACCTATTTATATCTATTTAGTGATCAGTCTGCTAGTTTCATTGATCTTACTCGCTCTTCCTTTTCCCTTTGCTTCCAATAGTTCGACCTATCCAAAAAAATTGTCGGCCTACGAATGTGGTTTCGATCCTTTCGGTGATGCCAGAAGTCGTTTTGATATACGATTTTATCTTGTTTCCATTTTATTTATTATTCCTGATCCGGAAGTAACCTTTTTCTTTCCTTGGGCAGTACCTCCCAACTAGATTGATCCGTTTGGATCTTGGTCTATGATGCCCTTTTTATTGATTTTGACGATTGGATCTCTCTATGAATGGAAAAGGGGTGCTTCGGATCGGGAGTAATCACTACTAGTGATAAGGCAAAAATCGGGAGGAAGGACAAAGGAAAGAGAGATGCCTACATTAAATCAATTGATTCGTCATGGTAGAGAAGAAAAACGGCGCACGGACCGTACTTGAGCTTCAGATCAATGTCCCCAGAAGCAAGGAGTACGCCCGCGTGTTTCAACGTGAACACCGAAAAAAACCAAATTCAGCTCCACGTAAGATAGCCAAACTAAGATTGACCAATCGACATGATATATTTGCTCACATTCCGGGCGAAGGTCATAATTCGCAAGAACATTCTATGGTCTTAATAAGAGGAGGTAGAGTTAAAGATTTGCCAGGTGTTAAATCCCATTGTATTCGAGGAGTCAAGGATTTGTTGGGAATTCCGGATCGAAGAAGAGGCAGATCAAAATATGGTGCAGAAAAACCAAATCGATATGAATGGAGGATGCCTCTGGAACTTCTTTTTCTCGGTCAAGAGAGGTACAAAGTCACTCGACTGAAAGGAGAGGGAACAACCACAACGTTATGCCCTAAAATAGAAACGTTATGCCCTAAAATAGAAACGGAGCCCTTCCGAATGACTGGTAATGGAAGCTTGTAGCACATAGAAAATGGCTTTTCATAGAATTTGTAATCTTATTAGTTGATTTAAAATCATCAGCAAAGACGATCAGGCTTCTTGCTAGATCACCCTCGTGTAAATGCAAGATCCCACTGCGGTAGATTCTACCTCGGAAGTCGAGAAAGGCAGGCAAAATTGATATCCATCATAGGCTGATGCCACATTAATAATCAATTGCTCATAACAAGCACGTTGTATGTTCTTATATAATGTATTTAACAAATCGCTAAAACTCTATTTTTCGTTAATATCTACATCTTTCAAATGTAACACTCTAAGTAAGCTTAATACCCCTTTTTGATTCAATGAGGCTAGAAATTTTGGCATGATTAAAACATTTTCAACAAATAAGTTCTCATTATTTTTGAAGATATTCCAACCAATCACTGTTGATTTGAAAGGCCTGACCCTGCAGCTTGTTCATTACACTACACAGATCATACTCATTTGGTGAAAGAAAAATATTGAAATGAACGATCATACATATCAAATGTTGGACAACTTAAGTAACCCCCTATAAGATCGTACATTGGCTAACATTTTCACCATCATTGCAGGCATTCCGCCACTCTATAGGTGGGTATACCATAGGCAAGTTTAACTTGATAGGTAGTAATGAGATGTCAAAATAGCACACAGCTTACAGAGCGCTTGGATGAAAAGAAGATCCTTTCTTTTTCTTCACTTTAGTTTAATTGCTCAAATAACTTATAAAAGTCATCAATCCCCTTTCCTCCATGAAACTAACTAAGCTAGAACCGATGGGATTTCGTAGGATTTTCCTAAAAAGGTGCCTCACCGAGTATAAATAGAAATGGATGAAACAACTCTAGCGTATAAACTAGAGAACGACAGATGTATTCACTATGTATTTTTTCGATCTTGTACCTTATAGTAATGGTACACTTAACACCAACCCAATCTCAGACGGATAAGAAACTTCTATACCAGTGATACATTGACTATAACTCTAAAGGGTACCACAATGTGAGATGTACTAAGGGGAAAGTAACCTCGCTTATAGCGTTCGTGACCAATCCCCATTGGTCACTTCACTCGTCTAGAAGACAGATAAGAGTTAGAGCTTTAGTAGTATACCAGGGACATTTGTACTTCTAATTTCCGTGACTGAGACACTAACTAAGAAGACATGGACTTGATTATACTCTAACGGCTCACACATAGTATAGGGTACTTTTATACGTTACCACTTGTTGCCACATTTGCTTATGAAACAAGAGCAGCTTATCCCGAGGAGAACTGAGCATAAGTCTTATTTCTTAGGGTAGTCACTCAAAAGTTCTATCGAGGCAGAAGAAAAAGAGCTAAGTTATTCTCTCTAGCTTGGGAATCTGTCTTAACCAGGGAAGTGAACAGCTTCACATCTTACTCGGTGTGTGCCGGGCTAAAGAAAGGAAGATCATCTTTCTTCATAGGTAGGATCAACGGCAAAGATACCCCCAAAATATGATCTAGGGCTCAAGCCTCGGGGTCTTGGAACGGATTGCAAAAGGGAACTTTGTTACAACTTCACCTACCACCAAAGCAATCTTTTACTATTTCTTGATAAAAAGTTAAGTAAAGTTGTCTATCCAAAAGAAAATTAAACAGCAAGGACGAAAAAAACAGTTGAAAATGGAAAAGTCTTACTTGTACATTACGTCGAACATTTCATGGACAAGTTTCTTTGTACAATCATCAAAGTTTGCAATGCGTTTATTCTTTTTCCTTAGTTTTGGGTCGGGATATTTCAATACTTCAAGAGGGGCCTCAAATTCAAAATCAGCAGCTTCAAAGTAAAACAATCACAAGTTCAAAATCAGGAGGTGTAAAAAAAACAATAGAAAAATATGACAAGAGGAAAACTCACGAGAAGCTAATTCATGTTGTGAGGCTGAAAAGCCAGCCTTAGTCCGGTGGATGGAGGATAGGACCGGGTTGAAGGAGGATGGTGGACGGAAGCAGCCGCTTGGAACGGCAGCAAGTGCAGAACCGGTAGGATGACAAAGAAGGAGAGGGTGAGTTTGGAGGAGGGAAGTCATGGCCACAATTTCAGAACGGGTAAGGTTTTAGCAAATAAAAATGAAATAGGGTAATTTAAATTGATGGGAAACACAATTCAGTGTTTAAGAAAAATAACTATAGGATAACTGTCCATTAATTGTTAATTGAATATAGGGGAAATTTTACTGAAATATCATCATGTTGTTCAATAAAATTCATCAAATAACTTATTTTTTAAATTATTTTTCCATCTACCCCATTTTTTATCATTTTTAAGAGGAGTTTTCTTATCAATTGGCGATCATGTAGAAACTTTAAGAGATGTCGTTCAATTAGATTGGAGACATCATATGCACTCTCCAATCCAATTGCCGATTGTGTGTAAAAAATGTGAATGATCGCCAATTCAATTGGAGACAATGTGTTTTTGCAAAATTTAATTTAAAAAAATAAAAAACTTTAATAAATAATAAAAAATATGATTATATTAATAAATAATTAAAAATAAATTACATAATTTAATGATCACGGCCGGTAGAGCTGTCAAAATGGACTACCCGGTCCTAAACGGGTCGACCCTGATGGATTCGGGCTTTTTATGGTTGGGCTAAAAAAAACATTTGTAATATGGACTCGAAAATTACTACCCGAGTCCGGCCCTAGATGGGTTTCGGGCTACCCGACCCTAAATGGATTTTTTTTTAATAAAAAATAAAAAAAAATGTCATATATCATAAATAAAATTAAAAATCATATTATTTTAAACATAATACATTTTTAAGTATTATATTATCTTTTATAAATACTATAATATGTTCTTAAATACAATACATGTCTAAATTGTATAAAATAATACTCGAATATTTAACATGAATAAAATTAATAAAATATGAGAAAAAAATGTTGATTATATCAATGTATAATATTTAAAAGAGAAATATTGAATAAAATATAGATAAAATTTAGTGAGTTGAGAAAAATCAATGTGTTATTTTGGAGTAAGACAATATAAATATTAATATAATTTTTTAAAATTTATATCTATATGGGCCTAATGGGCTACCCACAGCCCATATGGGCTAGCCCTAATGGGTAGCGAGCGTTTTAGGGCTGGGCTAAAAAAGCCTTGAAAATATGGGCTCCAATTTTAAGTGGGGTAGATTGGGAAATAGTTTGAAAAGTGGATTATTTAGGGAATTTTGTTGAAAATTTGGGCTATTTCAATAAAAATTTCAATATCGGGAGACCAAAGTTTAAGCTTATATAATTCAAAAATTAAAAGTTATAGTTGAGGGTTTATGGGAATTGGGAAAAAAGATTAAATAAGGGATTTTATTGTTAAGGACAGATGAGGGCATACGATTTATAAGGTAACATGTCGTTAGCACAGCATCCCCCCAAAACCGAAGTGGAATATTACCATTGAGAAGTAGGGCCCGAGTGGTTTCTACGAGATGCCGATTTTTACGTTCGGCTACCCCGTTTTGTTGAGGTATGTGAGGGCAAGATGTTTGATGATGAATACCATTGTGTGACATAAAATTTTGAAATTGTTGGGATAAATATTCATGGGTGTCGCTCCCGACAAGTGAAACAGGGTCCCATGAAGGTACAGACGCGAACGGTCGGCGAAGGGAACAGTGAGAACACACAGCCGTGAACTCACTGGAGAATGAATAGAGTCGCCAGCTAGGCATTTTTATCCCGGAGGAAAGGTAATGCTGCATAGACCTAGAAAGATACGGATAAGACGGTTTGCGAACCAGAGAGACTGAGAAAGGGGGTTGGTTACAACCTGGGAAGGTATTAGCACCCAGATTGTCCGCCGTACTCGACGGGATCCACGCTTAAAAGATTTGTGTTTTAAAGGGGTAGTGTCAGTGCAATCTGTGTGTAAAATAGCTGGAAAGAGATGTACAGGTGTCAGTGTACTGTGAAGTGAGGTAAAGTATGAGAGTGTCAGTGTAAGGACAGGAGTGAAATGCTCATGACAATGAGGCTTAAAGAGAATGAAGCTGGAAAGAGGGGGGATATACAGAGACTTTTGTTCGATAACTGTTAAGTTATGCCTACGTATCCTCTCGTGCAATGAGGAAGTCAGAACACCGTAGTTCGACCCAAAGAGACTGAAAGATGAATTGACTTGTGAACTGCTTGCTTGCCTATGCTCAAGTGTGTGACCTGTCTGGCTCAGGTGCGAACTGTCTTGCATTAGACGGAAGAAGCAAGTTCTCGATTGTGAGTGAAGGTGATGAGAAAAGAATCCCGGAGGAGGCGATTATTGCTTGTTTTTGAGTTTTCAGTCTTTTATTGCTTTTTGAAATTTGTCATAGGATAATGAGCTTAAGTCTAAACTAATGGGTTAGTAAACTCATCACATCTTCCCTCTGATCAGGGGTAATGAGAGTACCTTAAGTGTGAAGTCAGATTCTCACACTTAATCACCTTTGGTGTAGGATTAAGATCATTAACCTACTTGTGATTATTTAGATGTTTTTGTGATTTTTGTTGAGTAATGAGGTTAAGCCATAATCAAAGATTAAACAGACTCATTACACCATCCTAAAAGAAGGATAATAGATGAGAATGTTTAAGTTGAGAAAAACTCCTCAATTTAATCCATGATTAGGGATTAAACCCATGACAAAACAAGCCTTTGATTAGGTGGATTTTATTTAATGGTATGATGATGAAGTGTTTTTTATGGTTTGTAAGACAACTTGAGGGGGACTTGTCCATTAACACTAGGGTTAGTCCTTCTTAACCAATTAAGGAAGAATTAGAACCCTAATGCAAGGCCCAAGTTACAAGTGTGATGTCTTGATATTTATTAGATGAATTGATTAAGAGATTTAAACACCTTAAGGGTTTAATACTTAGGATTAAAGTTATACACTCCATCCTAAGAGAAGGATGCAGGCATAACCCTAAGCACAAAGTCTTAAAGCCTTTAGGGTTTAGTCCCTGATTATGAGGTGAGAAAAGAAGACTCAAAGAGAGACACAAAGGTAAAACTATGGGGGGACTAATCAAAACCCTAATTCATTGTCATGCTTGGTTGGTCCTGAGGTTTGTGAGGTTTCCAAGAACAATCTTCAGAGGAGCCACCAGGAAGCAGATGAACAAGATCAAGAGAAGCAAAGTGACTTGCTTCATTCAAGAAGTCAAGTCACTTGAAGAAAGAAAGTGGGAGGAAGAAGAATGAGCAAGCTCAAACTCAAACACATATAAGAATGCAGCAATGGATGCAAGAGAGATGAAAAGAAAAGTTATGAGAAGTGAAGGCAAATTCACTTCTCAAGTTTACTTACCACCTGAAATGTTAGAAAGAAATGCAATGCAATGCTAAATGAAATGAAATGACATGATGCTATACCAAACCAGAAGCATGCACATGATGTTAATGATGTTATGAGGTGCTGCAAACATGAGGCAAAGCAATAGGGATGTTCATACAAGATTATGAATGCAAATGATGCAAGTTAAGGAGCATGAACAAGCATGAAATGTTATGAATCATACAAGACAAATGACATGGCAAATATGTAATGCAATGATCAAAGATGCTTTATACAGGTCTTAAGATGTCAAATGAATCACAAGAATGCACAAAATGCAAAGACAAATCATGTTATGCAGGAGAATGCAAGAAGGATGCAAGAGAAAGCCCAAATTAGGGTTCATGGATCAAACATCAAACAAAAACCCAAAACAGAAGCAAACCTCATGATAAAAAATGGAAAATGGTACCCAAAGAAACCCTAAACCTATAATAAACCACTGCCCAAAGGGGAGTTCTCAACTCTCAACCAATCTCAAGATATGAATTTTCTAAGATATTAGGGTTTTTTAGGGTTCTTAACAAAACAAATGCCAATCAATTTGAAAATGCAAGAACAAATCATGGCCTTTTTATCTTTGAAACTACATGCTAAACACAAAACAATGCAAGAAGAATCAATGTCTCAACCTTCACCAATTGACAGAAATGAATTTTTGAACTTATGATCAAAATAATGCACAAAATATGATTTAATTCAAGGAAAAATTCTTAAAATGCATCAAGATCAAAAAAGAAATTTGGTTTGAAGGTGGGACAATGTTTCTAAATGTCTTAGAACATTTCATGAATTTTTTTTGTAATTTTTAAATACCTAAAAGTATTTTTAATTAATTAATTCCCATTAATCAATTAAAAATAATCTTTTAAATATTTAAAAATACTTTTTAATGATAAAAATAAAATAAAAAAATATTTTTGGGTTTTAAAAATTAGTGAAACTCTTGACAAAAAGTTTCATAATTTTTAAAACATTTTTGCTATTTTAAATAAATTGTACAAAACAAATGAATTAAAATGAATTAAAAATGAAATAAAATAAAAGTAATCAGGATGGGTGGCCAGGATGGGCTCTGGATTCAAAATGGTTGACTGGCGCGTGAATGGATGGTGGAGATTGCATCTGACTTAATTAAATTAATTACGAATTAATTAAAGTTAAATAAGTGGATTAGGGCTAATGAAGAGATCCTGGCCTTCTATCTGCGCGCGAAGTCAAACAAATCAACGCAATCAAGGGTCCAAATTCAAACTAACATTAATTATGCAATTAGGGCACAAATGACTTTCAGGTGGCCGGAGAAGACTTCCGGTCGTCTTCTCCGGCCAGCTCTCACCTGAGACCTACCCAAATCCTTCAAAATGCATCAAAAATGAAAAACAAGAACTGGGAAATGATCCTCACATCCTCACGAATCAAACCCCCATCCTAAAACACATTTATATTTCCTAAATCAACTGAATCGAAGAAAAAGAAAACTAGGTCACGCAAGCTTCAGGCACAAATTAAATGCTCAAATCCCATCCATTTTCAAAACCAATGGTACCAGAGTGATCAGCAAGACATGAAGAACAAATTTGCAACAAGAAAAGTCATTTCTGGAAAAATAAATTTCAGGCTACCTGAGATGTGAAGCTTTCCACTTGAGGACTTTCTGGCCTTCTCTTTATGTGCAGTTTACTCCTTAGAACCCCTTGATGATGTTTGAATACTCAAAATGAATTTGTGCTGGCTGGATAATGAGTTTCGAAAGGAACTGCTTCAAGCTCAGTCAACAATGGCTATGGAGATTCTGGCTCTTTCAGGTCATTGTGAATGATGGTTTGAGGTCCAAATGATGTATGGAGAAGCTTTGCAAGGTTTGTTTGGCTGTTTATGAGCTAGGGAAGGAGATTCGAAAGCAACTGCAGAAATGGAGTGAGAAATGGCAGTGGGATCTCTTGGCTGTTTCAGGCTTGTGCTTTGGGTGGTTTGAGGTCTATGGAGCCAGGTGAGATGATTGGTGAAGTTAGCTTGAATGTTTAGTGGTTGTGGAGAAGAATTCGAAGCAAGTTGCAAGATGGGAGGTTTTTGTGAATGTTGTGAATGAGGAAGCTTCAGCCTTGTGTGTTATCATGTTTTGCTTGCAAATTGTTTGTATAAACAATGCTGATTGGCTTCTTGATGTGACTTGTGCTTTTGTGATTGGTAAGTTTGCTTTTGCCAAAAAGTCAACTTTTGTGTAAGTGAGGCATGGCTCAAAGTCTAGGCAAGTACAAGGCATGGGCTGGCGCAGCAAGGATGAGGGAGAGGTCTAGCAAAGCTCAGCAGCCAATGTATCAAGTTGGTGAAGTAACCATGATGGTTTTTTTGCAAGTTGTGACATTTTGGTTCACATGTGATAAAGTCTTGTTACACAAACCAAGCCATGAGCAAATTTGATCCAATTCTGATTTTTAGGACTTAGAGAATGTTTGTGTAATGGTTTGAAATGAATTAGAGGTCACATGATGCATTGGTCCAAGATTTTGCAAAGTTTCCAAATGAGGCATGCCTTGAAAATTAATGATTTTAGCCAACTTTGCATTGCCATAACTTTTGATCCAAGAAGAGTTTGATCATGTTCTTGTACTTTTTGAAAAGGGAAAGATGAGATCTACAACTTTCATGACCAAAGTTTTTCCATTTGAAGCCTTTTTGAATCATGAATCAAGGCTTGAAAAATGACCTAAAATGATGCATTCTTGAAAAGTCAACTATGCCCAAAAAGTCAACATTTGCAAAAACCCTAAACTCTTGATTTTTATGAACTTCAACCTTCTTCCATGATCAAATAAAGATCATATACACTCAAAATGATGAAGATCACCCATTGGTTGGGTCATTGGGGGCCTCAGATGCCCTGATTTTTCACTGACTTGTCTGAAAAGTCAACCTTTGATCAGATGACCTCCCCATGGAATTTCTTCATGAAAATTGATATGCATACTCCCTATACCATATAGAGATCAATGGAAACAAGAATGACCAAAAAATTTGGAGTTATGGCCTCTGAAACCAAAACCCTAATTTTCAGTCAACTGTGCAGTTCATCCTGGCTCTGCATCCACTCAAACCTAACTCTTGTGATTCTTCTGCATTTTTGACTTTGAGGAGGTGAAATATGACATAATAACACACATGGACCCCTTTGAGTTGATTAGTGGCCTTTGGAATGGCTCAAGATGCCTTGGGATTGCTCAGATCACAAACCCTAGGTGCAGATGCCTTGAAAACTATCCAGTGAATCAAAAATGAAATGTGAGATGATATGATTGTGTTTATGCATATGAGAATGATCACAAGCCATGGTGTGAAATGAGTGAGGGCAAATTTGGGGTGTTTACAGCTGCCCCTATTCAAACATGAGTTAGCTGTGTAGGATGTAAGCGACGGCTTAACAGGCAAACAAGATAACTTGTGGTTGAATACCAAAGACAGTCCAAAATTTGCACTCACAGAATGAAGAAGAAAAGGGATATAGATTGTAAAAGCAAAATAAAGTATATTGTAAAGTGTGGGCGACGGAGGACGACCGTCGAGCAGAGGAAGACTGCTGGGTAAAGTGGTATGTGAAGCAAAGCGATGACGGGGACGGCCGACATGCTGGTAAAGTGCAGGAAATAAAGCGATGACGGGGACGGCCGACATGCTGGGGATAAAAAGTAAAGCTAAGACGGGGACGGCCGACTAGCTGGGGAAAAACAAGTAAAGCTAAGACGGGGACGGCCGACTAGCTGGGGAAAATAGAATATTATGATGGGGACGGCCGTCAAGATAAAGCTGCAAAGTTCTCAGGGGATTAATGAAACATGACGGGGACGGCCACCAAGTTCATAAAGGTCAAGTAACCAACGATGGGGACGGCCATCGGGTTAAAAGGAAAAGGGACCACGACGGGGACGGCCATCGGGTTAAAGAATAAATGAAATAAACAGCTGATGGGGTACGGCCATCAAAGGTGAAGGACGATCACCTAGCAGGGGACGGCTGCTCTGTTGGGGATAAAAGAAATGTGATGGGGACGGCCATCAAAGGTGGAGGACGACCACCTGGCAGGGTACGGCTGCCGAAAATATCAACGATGGGGACGGCCATCGGATAGAAAAGGTCAACGATGGGGACGGCCATCGGACGAGCAAGATGGAGGACGACCATCAAGAAGTGGAGGACGACCACTCAGCAGGGGACGGCTGCTCTCGAGGTTTCTCATGACATAGGACGAATGCCAGATAACCAAAATCAACAATGGGGACGGCCATTGGATAAAGTGATGAAGGACGATCATCAAAAGGTGGAGGACGACCACCTAGCAGGGGACGGCTGCTAAAATCAACGATGGGGACGGCCATCGGATGAGCATGATGGAGGACGACCATCAAGAAGTGGAGGACGACCACTCAGCAGGGTACGGCTGCTCTCAAAGGTATCATAACACAGGACGAGTGTTAGATAAAAAGAAAATTTGTTGGTGATCTACTGGGGATAATGTAAACACGGACGAGCGTTTACACCCAAGAAACAAAAGGTATAAGTGTTTGGTATTGTGTATAGATTAAAGATGCGGACGAGCATCCTTAAGACTATGATACGGACGAGTATCACGTAGAAACAAACTGACACACGTTCAGAGATGATGATACGGACGAGTATCAACTGGTTAGCAAAGAACACGGACGAGTGTTGCATCTGAAAAAATTCTTCTGGGGAATAATAGACACGGACGAGTATCTATATTCAAGAAGACATAAGTGTTTGACACGGTGTATGGATTAAAGATGCGGACGAGCATCCTTAAGACTGTGATACGGACGAGTATCAAGTAGAAACAAACACTAGACGCAATGTTCTGAGATGATGGTACGGACGAGTACCAACTGGTTAACAAAGAACAAGGACTACTGTCGAATCTGTGGGGTTATGAGTGATGATGTATACAAGATACGGACGAGTATCTGTATAAGCGTACCATGAGTAGTGAGTATTGTATTGTATAGATGAGTGTTTTAACTGCTGGGGAGAGTGACACGGACGAGTGTCAAAAGAGAAAAGTATAATATTAACAAGTATATGAGTGATGAAAGTGTAAGCGACTGCGCTGGGGATATGACACGGACGGGTGCCAGAATGTATCTGTAATGAGGGTGATTTGTTTGTAAAGGGTGTTCAGGCGACTTTACTGGGGAGAGATGACACGGGCGGGTGCCAAAAGGTGTATATACTGGTGTTTGTGATTGTGGGGCAACTGCTTTTGCTGGGTCTCTGGTGGGGACTCTTGGGGAAAGTAATCTGTATTCTGATGAATGGTTACTAATCACAAGCGTTCAATTCACAACATGACTTATGATTATGCTATGTATTTGATTTTTGCCGTAATGCTCCGTATTAGACGGAATGCTACGCTCTGGGGGGTGAATATGATGCGAATGCTATGATTATGCAAAGAGGCACAGATCTGGGATTCGGATCCCATTGCTGCGAAGATCTCTGGATGATCTGCTTGAAGTGGACATCCCAGCTGGGGATGAGATCGTTGGTAGATCTAATGATGTATCTGCTCGGGGATATA
This sequence comes from Lathyrus aphaca, assembly GCA_963966055.1. NCBI lineage: Eukaryota > Viridiplantae > Streptophyta > Magnoliopsida > Fabales > Fabaceae > Lathyrus > Lathyrus aphaca. The sequence continues at coordinate 174,595,739 of OZ014523.1, forward strand.
GGTCACTGATTGACATATCCTTATAAATGAGAGACCCAGCTGGGGTTTGTGGAAGCTTCCTGTACTCTGTTGTGATTCTCTGTGCTTTGCTCTTCTGAATAGAGGCTTGAAGCTCTGTGGGGAGATGATTCCCTGATTTCTGCATTTTGCTGAGGAAGAATGGCAACTCGGCTGGCGAGAATTGTGAGAAGCAACTCAGCTGGGGGAGAGTAACGAGAGGCAACTCAGCTGGGGATATAGCATCCTGAGTGTTAAGCCTGTTAGTTGATTTGGCAACTTTGCTGGGGAAAGCAATGGGGAGCAATTCAGCTGGGGATAGAGCATTTCGGATGCTGAGATTGAGTGTATGCTGATTTGGCAGCTCCGCTGGGGAAACGGGCACCTTCCAATGCCATGTGGAAGATAGACCGAGCTGATAATGATTCGCCTATTTGCTGAGACGTAACCTGCATGCCCCAGGTTGCGTTCTGGATACCTGCAATCCTGCAAAGATAATGGAACGTACAAAAGGTCCTGAGGTATCCCTTACTGGATTCCGTCATAGGAGTTAAGTACTTTCGAGAATAATCACATTCCCTGTAAGCATGTGTTTTCATTTTTAGAGAAAGGCATCTGTACTTATGCAATTGTATTTTAGAGATATCAGACAACTCTTTGCAAAACATAAATGTAAAACGAAACATGACTGAAAATCTGATTTTATTAATTCATGTGCCCTGAATTGGCAAGATACAGTCAAGGAAACACATCTCCTGAAATGAGGGGATTGTTACAAATTGAGAAACAAAATGCTGGCGATGTTGACGACGCTTTGAGGAGCTTCCTCTCCTGCTATGACTCGTATGACAATGACGTTCTTCTCGTCTTGCTTTCTGGAGAGAGTTGATTCTGATCGAAGCTTGATCCTTTGGAAGCTTACCAAGTTGCAGATAATACAGACGAATTCAGAATGCAGTTGTTCGCTTATTCCCTTATTTTGCATGGATCGCCCTTTCGGGTTTTCAATCCATCGGGATACCCATTTTTGCCTGAGTTGTCCAATGCGGCTTTTCAACTCAGCGGGTGTACATTTTTATTTATTTTCCCTTACTTTTGCCCGAGTCTTTTATTCTGTTTTTGACTCGCCGGGATGCCCTATTTTTGCCTGGACTCACATTCTGTTTTTATGTCCAGCGGGTCATTTTATGCGAAGTATTTTTTAACTGCATCTGAGTTCACAGGGGATGGGAAATCCTCATCATCCATGGTGCTGAGCATCAGTGCTCCACCAGAGAAAACTTTCTTTACCACGAATGGCCCTTCATAATTTGGAGTCCATTTGCCCCTGTGGTCTGCATGAGGAGGGAGGATTCTTTTCAGCACAAGATCCCCTACTTGGTATTCTCGGTGCCTGACTTTCTGATCGAAGGCTTTCTTCATTCTCTTCTGATATAACTGCCCATGGCAGATTGCAGCCAATCTTTTCTCTTCGATCAAACTCAGTTGTTCGAATCGGGACCGAACCCATTCTGCTTCACTCAGTTTAACATCCATTAGTACCCGTAGGGAGGGTAATTCAACTTCGACAGGTAGGACTGCTTCCATACCATACACAAGCTGATACGGTGTTGCCCCAGTGGATGTTCTGATTGATGTGCGGTACCCATGCAAGGCAAACGGTAGCATTTCATGCCAGTCTTTGTATGTGACTACCATCTTCTGCACAATCTTCTTAATATTCTTGTTAGCTGCCTCAACAGCGCCATTCATCTTTGGCCTGTAAGGAGAAGAATTGTGATGTTGGATCTTGAAGTCCCGGCACAGTTCTGCCATCATTTTGTTGTTCAAGTTGGAACCATTATCAGTAATGATTCGCTCGGGCACTCCATATCGACAGATGATATCTCTTTTCAGAAATCTGGCTACCACTTGTCTTGTAACATTTGCATATGAGGCTGCTTCAACCCACTTAGTGAAATAGTCAATGGCAACCAGGATGAATCTGTGACCATTCGAAGCAGTTGGCTCAATCTTGCCAATCATATCAATGCCCCACATGGCAAAGGGCCATGGTGAAGACATGATGTTCAAAGGATTGGGAGGTACATGCACTTTATCTGCATAGACCTGGCATTTATGACATTTCCTGGAATAGGCACAACAGTCTGCGTCCATTGTGATCCAGTAATAGCCTGATCTTAGCAATTTCTTAGCCATTGCATGTCCTCCAGCATGGGTACCAAAGGATCCTTCGTGCACTTCATGCATCAGCAAATCTGCTTCCGTCTTGTCAACACATCTGAGGAGTACCATGTCAAAGTTCCTCTTGTATAAAGACCCATCAGCGTTCAGAAAGAAACTACCAGCAAGCCTTCTCAAGGTCTTCTTATCATTGGAAGATGCCCCAGGTGGGTATGTTTGATCCTCCAAGAAGCACTTAATGTCATGGAACCAAGGCTTATTATCTTTGACAACTTCCGCTGCAAATACATATGCTGGTCTATCCAGTCTAGACACTGAAATCTGGGGTACAAAGTTAGCCGTTTGAACTTTGATCATGGATGAAATGGTAGCAAGAGCATCTGCAAACTGATTCTCGTCCCGTGGGATATACTCAAGCTTGACTGTTGTGAAGAAAGTCAGTAACTTTCTTGTATAATCCCTGTAAGGCATCAGATGATCCTGGTGGGTGTACCATTTCCCGTTGGTTTGATTGACTACCAAAGCTGAATCTCCGAGTACGGTCAATGTCTTGATCCTGAGGTCAATGGCTTCCTCAAGACCCATAATGCAAGCTTCGTATTCAGCTTCGTTGTTAGTGCAGTTGAAAGTGAGTTTTGCCGAGAAAGGCATGTGAACTCCTTTAGGTGTAATGAGTACTGCACCAACACCACGGCCATTCATGTTAACAGCCCCGTCAAACATCATAGTCCATTCTTCCCCCGGGTCAGGCCCTTCAGTGTGAACAGGCTCTTCATGATCTTTTGATTTAATGAACATGATGTCTTCATCAGGGAAGTCAAACCTCATAGGCTGGTAGTCATCAATGGGTTGCTCAGCAAGATATTCAGATAGTACACTGCCCTTGATGGCTTTCTGAGAAGTATACTGTATGTCGTATTCTGTGAGAATCATCTGCCATCTTGCAACCCGTCCGGTAAGAGCTGGCTTCTCGAAAATGTACTTAACTGGATCCATTTTTGAGATTAATAAGGTAGTGTGGGTCAACATATACTGTCTTAGTCGGCGAGCAGCCCACGCTAAAGCACAGCAAGTTTTCTCGAGCAGTGAATAACGCTGTTCACAGTCGGTAAACTTTTTGCTTAGGTAGTATATTGCATACTCTTTTCGACCAGACTCGTCATGCTGGCCCAGCACACACCCCATCGACTCTTCTAATACTGTCAAGTACATAATCAGAGGTCTTCCTTCAACTGGAGGCATAAGGATTGGAGGTTCTTGCAGATATTCCTTGATCTTGTCAAAAGCCTTCTGGCAATCTTCATTCCACCTGACCGTTTGTTCCTTTCTTAGCAGCTTGAACAAGGGTTCACAGGTTGCTGTAAGGTGGGATATGAACCGTGAGATGTAGTTCAACCGACCCAAGAAACCTCGAACTTCTTTCTCAGTTTTCGGTGCAGGCATTTCTTGTATGGCTTTGACTTTATCAGGGTCGACTTCAATCCCTTTCTCGCTTACAATAAAGCCCAGCAGCTTACCGGATCGCACCCCGAATGTGCATTTGTTGGGGTTCAGCTTTAGTTGGTACTTCCTCAGGCGCTTGAACAACTTCAGCAGATTTACCAGGTGATCTTCCTCTGTAAGGGACTTGGCGATCATATCATCCACATAACATTCTATTTCTTTGTGGATCATATCGTGGAATAATGTCACCATAGCCCGTTGGTATGTTGCACCAGCATTCTTCAGTCCGAATGGCATCACTTTGTAACAGAACGTGCCCCAAGGTGTAATGAATGTTGTCTTCTCCATGTCTTCAGGTGACATCTTGATCTGATTATATCCTGAAAATCCATCCATGAAGGAGAATACCGAGAACTGAGCCGTGTTATCCACCAATACGTCAATGTGAGGTAATGGGAAGTCATCTTTCGGGCTGGCTCTGTTCAGATCCCGGTAATCAACACACATTCTAACTTTTCCGTCCTTCTTAGGCACAGGTACTATGTTAGCAACCCACGGTGGATAGCTAGTCACAGCAAGGAACCCGGCGTCCCATTGCTTTTGTACCTCTTCCTTAATTTTCATAGCCATGTCTGGACGAGTTCGGCGCAGCTTCTGTTTCACTGGTGGGCACTCTTCCCTCAGAGGCAGCTTGTGCACAACTATATCGGTATCCAACCCTGGCATATCTTGATACGACCAAGCAAACACATCAACATACTCTTGAAGCAGATCTATCAGTTGTCTCTTCACTGAGTCTTGCAGGCAGGCCCCGATTTTAACTTCTTTCACATTTTCTTCCGTACCAAGATTGATCACTTCAATCTCCTCCTGGTGAGGAGTAATAACCTTTTCCTCCTGTCTTAACAACCTGGCTAGCTCTTCAGGAAGCTCATATTCTTCATCAACCCCTTCATCAGCTTGATTGATTGGGTTGTCAAAGTCATACGATGTCATAGCCGTGCTGTTGTCGGTGCTATCAGGAAGGCACTCTCTGCAAGGGTTAAGTTGGTTCATTTTAGTGATTGATTTTAATCTTGCTTTAGAAAAAGTGAAATGAAGTTATCATTTTGAAAACACCGCCATTTATTTTTTTGTACAAAAAGAAAAATGGAAAAACAGTGAGCATAAAAGAAAAAGACTCGTTTGCAAAAAGACGTCTGATATTTCATTAATTTAATCTTGTTTGCACAAAAGTACATATGGCCCTGGTTACAAAATGAGTCTTGTCATCTTGGGCAAGATGCAAGACTTGGATGCATGCTATATAAAAATACAGGAAATAATAATTACTCTGCTCGAGTAACGCTTATAATTTCCTGGGAAGACCAGTTCGAGACACTGCTCCCCGGGATCTTCGGACGAATCCAATTCTCCAGATTGCGCTCCTCTTCCAGCTCGTCTTCCAAACAGTTGATAGCATCGGGGGTAAGCATCCCCCCACTGACAAAACCAGGCTCTGCAGCAGCCTTTGCTTGATGTTGAGTTGGTCTGTAACCCAACCCAAACTTGTCCTTCTTCTCCTCCACAGCTAAGACCTTGCCCCAGCCTAGGGCAGTTCCTTCCTCAACAACCTTCCGGGCTTGTTGGTAAGACGACATTGGGGTACCAGATACAGCAGATGCTTCATTGACATTCAAGGCTTCAAAACCTTGGCTCATTGTTTCATGGATCTCCCCATCCATCTCAATGTATTTATAAGTAGCCAGATGGCTAACAAAAATGTCCTCCTCTCCACAGATTGTGACAACTTGGCCTTCCCACTCAAATTTTAACTTTTGGTGAAGGGTAGACGTTATTGCGCCAGCGGCGTGAATCCAGGGTCTACCCAACAAACAGCTGTAGGCGGGCTGAATGTCCATCACATAAAAGATAGTTTTAAAGGTTTGCGGGCCAATTGTCACGGGCAGCTCAATCTCTCCCAGAACCGATCTCTTAGAACCATCAAAGGCTCTTACTACCAGGTTGCTGGGTCTCAATGCCAATCCATCATATTCAAGCTTCACCAGAGCCTTCTTTGGTAAGACATTCAGGGAAGAACCTGTGTCCACCAGCACATGAGAAAGGACAGCTCCTTTGCATTCCAGGGTTATGTGCAAGGCTTTGTTGTGGTTGCGGCCATCCGCTGTCAAGTCAGAATTGGTAAACCCTAGCCCATTGCTAGCAGTAACATTTCCAACCACGGTTTCCAATTGGTTGACAGTAATCTCCTCAGGTACGTAAGCTGCGTGCAAGACTTTAAGTAGTGCATTCCGATGGGCTTCGGAGCACATAAGCAGTGAGAGGATGGAGATTTTGGATGGCGTCTGGTGAAGCTGATCCACAACTTTATAATCACTCTTTTTAATGATCCGCATAAACTCATCAACTTCCTGATCAAATGGAGTCTTCAGGGCTTCTTTGGCAGCTGGATCTTCCTGCACCGGGCCTTTTCCTTTTGCCTTGGCAGCAGCTTCTGCTTCGGCAGTAGGTTTTTGAACTTGTGAAGCAAAGAGACGTCCGCTTCGAGTGAAGCCTCCGCCTCCCCCCACATTATCTACTTGTGGTGCAAGTGTTGATGTTTCAAGAGTGATTCTTTTTCCCTTACAGTATACGTCAGAGTCATAGTGCCAAGGGATGGCCCTATTGCTTTCATATGGTACTGGTCCAGGCACCGTGACAGTGACTGGACTGATTGCTGCTGCTGAAGGGACTGTTATTGTTTGTGGATCGTAAAAGATTGTAACTGGTGCTCTAGTGGGAGCAGCATCTTCTGAATGGTAAGCGGAGTTATTCTCAGGATCATAGAATATGGTAACAGTAGAGACATCTTCATGATTGTTTGCTGGAGTTGTAGGAGGTATTGTTGGAAGGACTGTTGTTGTTGTTGATGGAGATTCGAAATGGACTGAAGCCGAAGTTGTAGCAGGAGAAACTATTGAAAACTGATCGTTCGGGAGAACTGATGAAGTACTTGTTGATGCTGCTGATGAATTGTCGGGAACAATAGTTGTTGCATTTGTAGGAGGGTCTGAAACCGTTGTTGATGAAGTTGCCGGATTTGCTGGGAATGATGTAGTGATCTGTAGCAAGCCACTCTGAATAAGGCTGTTAATGCCATTCCTCAAGTCCTCACACCCATTCCATGAAATATTGCAGTATGGACATCCTAGTTCACACCCCGGAAATACATTGCTTTCACGGAGTTGAGCTTTGATTTCCACCAATGGTGTCCTGATCTGATCCACACTGGTTATTAAATAAGACGGTTGGTCTTCTTCAATAGCATTAATTCGGGGACCACCATGGTTTGGCATAGGGTTTTTATTGACATTGGGCGGAGGTGCAAAATTCAGAGCCTTGGAGTCTACCAAGTCTTGTACCTTCATATGCAGAGCCCTGCATTTTTCTGTACTGTGACCAGGTGCGTTTGAATGAAAAGCGCACCTAGCATTGGAGTCATAGTTTCTTGGTAGACTGTTGGGATCCGGAGGTGCCAACGTTCTTAGCTCAACCAGGTTGAGTTTCAGAAGTTGTGGCAGCAAGGCAGCATACGGCATTGGGATCGGGTCGATCACTCGGTTAGCTTGGGATGACCTTTGTTGGAATGGCCTCTGTTGATTGTTGTTGGTGTTGTTGCTGTTGTAGTTCCTTGGAGGGTATTGATTCTGTTGATACTGAGGTTGTTGTTGGAAGTTTTGTTGAGGAGGTTGATAGACTGGCTGAGGATGAGCTGGAGCAGGGATAGTGACTGCTGCTATTGACCTTTGAACATATTGGGGCCTACCCCTGTTGGTGTGAATGGCATTGGTCTCGCCAGTTCTTCTCGGGCCTGCAAAAGGCTTTCTTGTACTACTGGACGAACTAGCACCATTATCAGAAATTTTACCCATTTTCAATAGGCTTTCAATTCTCTCTCCGGCTATAACAACATCTGCAAAGCTGGTGGAGGAGAAGGCAGCTAGCCTATCAATATAGGTTCCCTGAAGGGTATTCATGAACATATCAGCCATTTCTCTTTCAGACATAGGTGGCTGGACAGCAGCAGCAAGCTGTCTCCATCTTTGAGCGTACTCTCTGAAGCTCTCCCTTGATGATTGTGACATCCCCATTAGGAGGGTCCTATTGGGTGCCATATCCAGATTATACTGATACTGTCTGATGAAGGCCTCTGCCAGGTCCTTCCAGCATCTAATTGTTGCTCTTGTCAGATGGGAATACCATTCCCTAGAAGCTCCAGTCAAGCTATCTTCAAAATAGAACATCCACAGTTTCTCATCCATTGTATAGGCCTTCAGCCTTCCCAGAAATGATTGCAAATGAGTCCGGGGGCATGAAGTCCCATTATACTTTTCGAAACATGGAGGCTTGAACTTGTGGGGAATCCTGACCCCTTCTACCAAACCCATGTCCATAACGTCGAAACCCAAAGAATTTTGAGATTCTAAGGACCTCAACTTCTCAGCTATCTCTTCCAATCGTCTATCATAAGTTTCCTCTCCGGCACCCATTACTGTATACTGGTCCTCCTGAGGATCTTCTTGAAGTACTCTGGCTGCTGTGGCTGCCCCTTGAACATTTGCAGGAACGTTAATCTCAGGATGTAGATGTGGGCCAAACACAGGGGGGGGGAACATGTGGTTGCACCCTTTCATTATTACTGGTGCCTGCAGTTCCTACATGAGGCTCCTCTTGATTTTGCCTTTCCACCATGGCCCTCAGTCTCTCCTGGCTCTGAGCCATGTTGTTCATAACTTCCATGAACTGCGTCATCTGCGTTCTCATCTCCAACCTTTCGTTGGCCATCTGGTTTCTGACCTCCGTAAGGTCTTGTTGCATCTGATCCATCTGAATTCCCGGAAGGTTGTTTCTAGTTGGGTACCTGTGAGGCCTGTTGAGAGGAAATACCCGGCGGCGAGCAATAATTCCTGAGATTCACAACAGAGGTTAGCAACAACAAAACAAAAACCTACAAAACAAACAAAAGGGTTAGCATGCAATGCAGTTATGCTTATTTGTTCTCAAGGTATCCGGTTTGGCCTTCAGTTTTGACCCTTCCAGACCCTTGAAGATGATGCTGCTGAAGTTGCTTTTGATGTGAACCCCAACACAAATATATTACAAAGGTGAAATAATACAATTTGTTCATTTTACAACACAAACCCTCAAAGGGGCCAAAATACATCACAAAAAGCAAAAGTACATGGAAAAGGAACAACAACAAGCAAATGATCAAACTCCAAGGCCAAACTCATCCTCACGAACTTCCTTGAGAAGTGCTTCGGTCACAGGATCAGCCGGATGCTCCGTGAGACTTCTAATGAGAAGGTTTCTTGTTGCAACTGCTGTAGCCAATTTCTTATTCTGATTTTGGTCCTTTGACCTCTTCAATCCTGCTTTGATTTTCAGCTCTGATATTTCTTCCTGGGCTGCTGCCAGGGCTTTTTCCATCTGCTCCATCTTGTCCTGAATTCTCTTGTCTTCTAGAGTACGGGCCTCAGTGATCCGGACCCACCTGGCCTGACTCTCTTTCAAATACAAGTCTGTTCTTGCTCTTTGGAACTGGGCTTCTTTACAAGCATTCTTCAGAATCTGCTCACCAGCTTTAGACTTGTTGATATACTCCCCAGACTTCTCAATCTTAGTCAAGTGTTCTACCCTCAATTTCTCCAATCTCTCAATCTCCCTCACACCTTCACTCCTCTCTCTGAGGGTCTTCTGCAAGGCTTGAGTTAACTTCTCATTTCTTTCCTTCAAGCTTTCAAACTCTTCCAAACTGATAGTGGCAGGGGGTGGTGCTGAAGATGACTCAGGCATGTCTTCTATAGTAAAGGGCATTCCAGAGAATCGGGCCCTAGCATGGGACCACTCATAATATTGGACTGATGCCACATTATTGCACTTCCCTAAAATGGTGATTCCCTTGGTTTGAACATGATCCCAGGCCCAGGCAGCCTGCCTAACAACAGTCAAACTAATCTTGTTCTCACAGTAGAGGGTCTCAACCAGGTCTTGTTCCCTTGGAGTATGAACCAGTGCATAGCCTAATTGTCTCCTGAACAGCAGAGGGTTGTAGTTGATACTTCCCTTAACTCCTATTAAGGGCACATTGGGAAAGTGCCCACAGCTTGTGATCATATCTCTGCCTTTGGTGCTCTGAGTACACCATCTGATGTCTGCTGAAGTTAGGACAGTGAGTCTCTTAGCCCAGTTGCTTTGCTGATGAGGATTGAGAAATGCATCTGTCCTGGGTAGATGCCTGAGAAGCCAAGCACGAAATAATGGAGCACAAATCCTCACTAATCTTCCCCTCTGCTTCTCATTTCTCTGATGTACTGAGTAATAGAGATCACCCAGTAAAGTTGGCACTGGGTTCTTCAGGATGAACAAGTGGATTGCATTCTTACTGATGAATCGAGGCTCATCTGCAAACAGCACAATTCCATAAACACTTAAGGCCAACAGAGCACAAACAGCTTTCCACTCCCCCAGGGAGGCTTTCAAACTAGCTTGAGAAATCAGGAAGTCCAGATGAAATCCAGGGATCCCAGCTTTAGAGGTCATATGCTGCTCAATCAAAGCAGGCTCCAGGTGCAAAGCTTTTGCTATCTCTCCATTGCTAGGAAAGACCATTTCAGGGTTGAATGGGATTTCCCTCTTGATGGGCAAACCAACCAAATATGAGTATTCTTCCAAAAGAGGACCCAACTGAAAGTCTTGAAAGGTGAAACATCTCAATGGGGGATCATAAAACTGAATGCAGGTGTGGATGAGGCTCCTCTGTGAAGGGTCCAGATCCATAACCATGTCCAGTATATCTCCATGACTCTCCCTGAACAAGGGTATGTGATCTGGAGTGATCAGGGTTTGGATCCTCCTGATGTCTGATAAGTCTGGTTGGAAGAAATGATAGGTGATGTTGCTTTTCTTTGGAGCCATGATGCTGAAGACTGAGTAGAGTGCTGATGAAGATGCTGAGGAGTGGGCCACTGGCTGGCTAGTGCAAGTAACTGAAGTATATGGCTGACAAACTGATGCAACTGCAGATGGGGTCAAAACCAAAACCAGATGAATATGGATACCCTGAAACACAAATAAGCACATGTTAATATGATGCAATGAGTATGTATGCAAATGATATGCAGGGGTCTGTGACTGAGCTAGATCTGATTAACTGCCTTGGTATAGATCCATGTGTGTTCAAGAATTCCAGAGGGAGGTCTAAAAATCCAGTAACCAGGGTGGGGGACTCAAATAAAGAGCCACAAGTCCAGGGTTTTAGAATCACAAGAACTGTCCAACATGGAGTATTCTTAACAAAGTCAAAGTAACAGGGTATTCTGAGGTCAAGGTACCTGCAAACCTGTAAACAACCCAACCCCCTCACAGGTGGTGATCTAGAACAAGGATCCTCAGACTTGGATCAGTTATGAGAAGTGTAAACACTTCTAACCCGGAGGTACAGTGCTTACAATAACCATAAAAGTTCCTCCTCTAATTCACCTCAGTTTCTGAAGGTCAATACTAAAAGGTCATCCAGACTTAGCAGGCTTCCCAGATAGCCCTAGCATTGCAGGAAATCTGCAACACAGAGTTCTCAAGAAGAAACCCATATCTGAACCGTGTTTCATATTCCCGCACCAGACCGAAATGGAATGGGAAAGAATATGATTCACTCTAGCCTAGGTGTCACTCAGGTCCCAGGTATAGGACCTTAACTCTCAATGAAATACCCACCCACCAAAGAAAAACCAGATCCAGCCAGCACAGTATGACAGTATGATATACAAAAGCAATAGAGAAAGCAGTAAAGCAACTGTACATAAATCAATAAACAAAATAAATACAAGCACAAATAAGCACATAACACCCCCGTAAACACAAATCAAACAAGCGCTAGGAGGAACCCACAAAAAGAACCAGAAGCCCTGGTTGCAATATAAGGGTCCCCAGCAGAGTCGCCAAGCTGTCGCTCCCGACAAGTGAAACAGGGTCCCATGAAGGTACAGACGCGAACGGTCGGCGAAGGGAACAGTGAGAACACACAGCCGTGAACTCACTGGAGAATGAATAGAGTCGCCAGCTAGGCATTTTTATCCCGGAGGAAAGGTAATGCTGCATAGACCTAGAAAGATACGGATAAGACGGTTTGCGAACCAGAGAGACTGAGAAAGGGGGTTGGTTACAACCTGGGAAGGTATTAGCACCCAGATTGTCCGCCGTACTCGACGGGATCCACGCTTAAAAGATTTGTGTTTTAAAGGGGTAGTGTCAGTGCAATCTGTGTGTAAAATAGCTGGAAAGAGATGTACAGGTGTCAGTGTACTGTGAAGTGAGGTAAAGTATGAGAGTGTCAGTGTAAGGACAGGAGTGAAATGCTCATGACAATGAGGCTTAAAGAGAATGAAGCTGGAAAGAGGGGGGATATACAGAGACTTTTGTTCGATAACTGTTAAGTTATGCCTACGTATCCTCTCGTGCAATGAGGAAGTCAGAACACCGTAGTTCGACCCAAAGAGACTGAAAGATGAATTGACTTGTGAACTGCTTGCTTGCCTATGCTCAAGTGTGTGACCTGTCTGGCTCAGGTGCGAACTGTCTTGCATTAGACGGAAGAAGCAAGTTCTCGATTGTGAGTGAAGGTGATGAGAAAAGAATCCCGGAGGAGGCGATTATTGCTTGTTTTTGAGTTTTCAGTCTTTTATTGCTTTTTGAAATTTGTCATAGGATAATGAGCTTAAGTCTAAACCAATGGGTTAGTAAACTCATCACATCTTCCCTCTGATCAGGGGTAATGAGAGTACCTTAAGTGTGAAGTCAGATTCTCACACTTAATCACCTTTGGTGTAGGATTAAGATCATTAACCTACTTGTGATTATTTAGATGTTTTTGTGATTTTTGTTGAGTAATGAGGTTAAGCCATAATCAAAGATTAAACAGACTCATTACACCATCCTAAAAGAAGGATAATAGATGAGAATGTTTAAGTTGAGAAAAACTCCTCAATTTAATCCATGATTAGGGATTAAACCCATGACAAAACAAGCCTTTGATTAGGTGGATTTTATTTAATGGTATGATGATGAAGTGTTTTTTATGGTTTGTAAGACAACTTGAGGGGGACTTGTCCATTAACACTAGGGTTAGTCCTTCTTAACCAATTAAGGAAGAATTAGAACCCTAATGCAAGGCCCAAGTTACAAGTGTGATGTCTTGATATTTATTAGATGAATTGATTAAGAGATTTAAACACCTTAAGGGTTTAATACTTAGGATTAAAGTTATACACTCCATCCTAAGAGAAGGATGCAGGCATAACCCTAAGCACAAAGTCTTAAAGCCTTTAGGGTTTAGTCCCTGATTATGAGGTGAGAAGAGAAGACTCAAAGAGAGACACAAAGGTAAAACTATGGGGGGACTAATCAAAACCCTAATTCATTGTCATGCTTGGTTGGTCCTGAGGTTTGTGAGGTTTCCAAGAACAATCTTCAGAGGAGCCACCAGGAAGCAGATGAACAAGATCAAGAGAAGCAAAGTGACTTGCTTCATTCAAGAAGTCAAGTCACTTGAAGAAAGAAAGTGGGAGGAAGAAGAATGAGCAAGCTCAAACTCAAACACATATAAGAATGCAGCAATGGATGCAAGAGAGATGAAAAGAAAAGTTATGAGAAGTGAAGGCAAATTCACTTCTCAAGTTTACTTACCACCTGAAATGTTAGAAAGAAATGCAATGCAATGCTAAATGAAATGAAATGACATGATGCTATACCAAACCAGAAGCATGCACATGATGTTAATGATGTTATGAGGTGCTGCAAACATGAGGCAAAGCAATAGGGATGTTCATACAAGATTATGAATGCAAATGATGCAAGTTAAGGAGCATGAACAAGCATGAAATGTTATGAATCATACAAGACAAATGACATGGCAAATATGTAATGCAATGATCAAAGATGCTTTATACAGGTCTTAAGATGTCAAATGAATCACAAGAATGCACAAAATGCAAAGACAAATCATGTTATGCAGGAGAATGCAAGAAGGATGCAAGAGAAAGCCCAAATTAGGGTTCATGGATCAAACATCAAACAAAAACCCAAAACAGAAGCAAACCTCATGATAAAAAATGGAAAATGGTACCCAAAGAAACCCTAAACCTATAATAAACCACTGCCCAAAGGGGAGTTCTCAACTCTCAACCAATCTCAAGATATGAATTTTCTAAGATATTAGGGTTTTTTAGGGTTCTTAAAAAAACAAATGCCAATCAATTTGAAAATGCAAGAACAAATCATGGCCTTTTTATCTTTGAAACTACATGCTAAACACAAAACAATGCAAGAAGAATCAATGTCTCAACCTTCACCAATTGACAGAAATGAATTTTTGAACTTATGATCAAAATAATGCACAAAATATGATTTAATTCAAGGAAAAATTCTTAAAATGCATCAAGATCAAAAAAGAAATTTGGTTTGAAGGTGGGACAATGTTTCTAAATGTCTTAGAACATTTCATGAATTTTTTTTGTAATTTTTAAATACCTAAAAGTATTTTTAATTAATTAATTCCCATTAATCAATTAAAAATAATCTTTTAAATATTTAAAAATACTTTTTAATGATAAAAATAAAATAAAAAAATATTTTTGGGTTTTAAAAATTAGTGAAACTCTTGACAAAAAGTTTCATAATTTTTAAAACATTTTTGCTATTTTAAATAAATTGTACAAAACAAATGAATTAAAATGAATTAAAAATGAAATAAAATAAAAGTAATCAGGATGGGTGGCCAGGATGGGCTCTGGATTCAAAATGGTTGACTGGCGCGTGAATGGATGGTGGAGATTGCATCTGACTTAATTAAATTAATTACGAATTAATTAAAGTTAAATAAGTGGATTAGGGCTAATGAAGAGATCCTGGCCTTCTATCTGCGCGCGAAGTCAAACAAATCAACGCAATCAAGGGTCCAAATTCAAACTAACATTAATTATGCAATTAGGGCACAAATGACTTTCAGGTGGCCGGAGAAGACTTCCGGTCGTCTTCTCCGGCCAGCTCTCACCTGAGACCTACCCAAATCCCTCAAAATGCATCAAAAATGAAAAACAAGAACTGGGAAATGATCCTCACATCCTCACGAATCAAACCCCCATCCTAAAACACATTTATATTTCCTAAATCAACTGAATCGAAGAAAAAGAAAACTAGGTCACGCAAGCTTCAGGCACAAATTAAATGCTCAAATCCCATCCATTTTCAAAACCAATGGTACCAGAGTGATCAGCAAGACATGAAGAACAAATTTGCAACAAGAAAAGTCATTTCTGGAAAAATAAATTTCAGGCTACCTGAGATGTGAAGCTTTCCACTTGAGGACTTTCTGGCCTTCTCTTTATGTGCAGTTTACTCCTTAGAACCCCTTGATGATGTTTGAATACTCAAAATGAATTTGTGCTGGCTGGATAATGAGTTTCGAAAGGAACTGCTTCAAGCTCAGTCAACAATGGCTATGGAGATTCTGGCTCTTTCAGGTCATTGTGAATGATGGTTTGAGGTCCAAATGATGTATGGAGAAGCTTTGCAAGGTTTGTTTGGCTGTTTATGAGCTAGGGAAGGAGATTCGAAAGCAACTGCAGAAATGGAGTGAGAAATGGCAGTGGGATCTCTTGGCTGTTTCAGGCTTGTGCTTTGGGTGGTTTGAGGTCTATGGAGCCAGGTGAGATGATTGGTGAAGTTAGCTTGAATGTTTAGTGGCTGTGGAGAAGAATTCGAAGCAAGTTGCAAGATGGGA
Source organism: Lathyrus aphaca (assembly GCA_963966055.1). Taxonomy (NCBI): domain Eukaryota; kingdom Viridiplantae; phylum Streptophyta; class Magnoliopsida; order Fabales; family Fabaceae; genus Lathyrus; species Lathyrus aphaca. The sequence continues at coordinate 174,611,181 of OZ014523.1, forward strand.
GGTTTTTGTGAATGTTGTGAATGAGGAAGCTTCAGCCTTGTGTGTTATCATGTTTTGCTTGCAAATTGTTTGTATAAACAATGCTGATTGGCTTCTTGATGTGACTTGTGCTTTTGTGATTGGTAAGTTTGCTTTTGCCAAAAAGTCAACTTTTGTGTAAGTGAGGCATGGCTCAAAGTCTAGGCAAGTACAAGGCATAGGCTGGCGCAGCAAGGATGAGGGAGAGGTCTAGCAAAGCTCAGCAGCCAATGTATCAAGTTGGTGAAGTAACCATGATGGTTTTTTTTGCAAGTTGTGACATTTTGGTTCACATGTGATAAAGTCTTGTTACACAAACCAAGCCATGAGCAAATTTGATCCAATTCTGATTTTTAGGACTTAGAGAATGTTTGTGTAATGGTTTGAAATGAATTAGAGGTCACATGATGCATTGGTCCAAGATTTTGCAAAGTTTCCAAATGAGGCATGCCTTGAAAATTAATGATTTTAGCCAACTTTGCATTGCCATAACTTTTGATCCAAGAAGAGTTTGATCATGTTCTTGTACTTTTTGAAAAGGGAAAGATGAGATCTACAACTTTCATGACCAAAGTTTTTCCATTTGAAGCCTTTTTGAATCATGAATCAAGGCTTGAAAAATGACCTAAAATGATGCATTCTTGAAAAGTCAACTATGCCCAAAAAGTCAACATTTGCAAAAACCCTAAACTCTTGATTTTTATGAACTTCAACCTTCTTCCATGATCAAATAAAGATCATATACACTCAAAATGATGAAGATCACCCATTGGTTGGGTCATTGGGGGCCTCAGATGCCCTGATTTTTCACTGACTTGTCTGAAAAGTCAACCTTTGATCAGATGACCTCCCCATGGAATTTCTTCATGAAAATTGATATGCATACTCCCTATACCATATAGAGATCAATGGAAACAAGAATGACCAAAAAATTTGGAGTTATGGCCTCTGAAACCAAAACCCTAATTTTCAGTCAACTGTGCAGTTCATCCTGGCTCTGCATCCACTCAAACCTAACTCTTGTGATTCTTCTGCATTTTTGACTTTGAGGAGGTGAAATATGACATAAGAACACACATGGACCCCTTTGAGTTGATTAGTGGCCTTTGGAATGGCTCAAGATGCCTTGGGATTGCTCAGATCACAAACCCTAGGTGCAGATGCCTTGAAAACTATCCAGTGAATCAAAAATGAAATGTGAGATGATATGATTGTGTTTATGCATATGAGAATGATCACAAGCCATGGTGTGAAATGAGTGAGGGCAAATTTGGGGTGTTTACAATGGGCATTGTCACTTCTTAAGCTACGGATAGACATGCCGAATTGAGTTCTTATTTCACGATAAAATTGTTCAAAATAGAAAATAATTCAAATATATTCTTCATTAAAAATAACCATGTGAATGTGAAAAATCATCAATAAAGGTGACAAAATACTGAGACTCAAAAGTAGAGATAGTACGCGAGGGACCCCAAACATTGGTATAAACTAAAGCAAAAGGGGATGAAGCTCGTTTATTGACTCGATTGAGAAATTGACTACGAGTGTGTTTCCCTAACTGACATGACTCACATTGTAAATTAGATACTTTCGATAAACTTGGCACCAACTTATGTAATTTTGGAAAGACTAGGATGACCTAACTGGGCGTGGATAGTGAGTAGAGAATCTTTGGTTTAGCATGTCGGAGATGACACTGAGAGGTAATAAAGGCCTTCAGAATCACATCCGACGTCAATCGTCCATCCCGAACTCCGATCCTGCAATATAACATTATTGTTTGTGAATGTGACACTACAATCAAGAGTACGAGTTAAACGATTGACTGAAAGTAAATTAAATGGATAATTTGGAACATAGTGGACAAAAGTAACATAGAGAGAAGGTAGGATTTGAACAATACCAATCCATTCGGATTGAGTTTGAGAACCATTGGTAGAAGTTATAGTAGGTAAGAAACTAGAGGTAGAGAGGGAAGAGAAAATATTTTTTATTACCGGTAACATGATCAGACGCACCAGAATTAAGGACCCAAGGTCTAAAAGAAGATGATTAAGAAAGGAAAACAGATGAATTACCAGTGTGTGCTAGCGTAGCAGTAGAATCTGAGTTTTGATAATTCTGATACCACCTGAGAACTGATTCCTTTACCCCTTGGGAAATCTTTAGTAGGTTTTCGTTGGCTTTATACAGTGAAGGTTAGTCCAGATGGTAAGTGTAACGCCCGTATTTAATTAATTGATTTAATTAAACATAGTCGTGTATTTTCCCGATTAATTGTTGTTAAGTGTTGTTTTATCGCTTATGTCGTTAAGTTGTTTGAGTTGGTATTAAGTTGGTGGTTAAGTCGTATTTGAGTTGTTTAAGTTAATTAAGTCGAATAAATAAAATAAGTGTTAATAGTATAATATTAAGTGGGCTTGGTTGTAGTGTGAGAGTAGTATAGTTGGGGTTGTTATTTTAGGCCCAATAGAAATTAGTTGGTTAGTGAGGTTTTAGTGATAATAAGCTAAAAAAACCTAATTAGAAGGTTAATCAGAATTTTGGTGAGAATAAAAAGTCTAGAGGAAGATCAAGAAGAGGCTAGGTTGAGGATTTTCATGGAGATTTTTGCTGTGAATTCAAGCTGCCTTCAATCTAAGGTAATGATGGTGTTCGAATTCCATAACCAGGAGTAGATAATTCGTATGTAGGTTGGGTTTTCGTATGATTTTGTTGTTGTGTTTTGTATAAAATTGTTGTTGTCGATTTCGTGCGGATATCTCATGGAGAATTATGTTGTTCGTGTTGCATTGTTGTTCTGAAGGTTGTTCATGTTGTGGTAATCGTTGTTGTATATGTGTTGTAGTTGTTAGACTGGTTTATGTTGCAGGAAATCGCGTAGAGAAAGAAGTTAGGGTTCGTAAAATCAATCGTAGAAATTAGTAAATGAGTAGAAACAGAGGATTTAGAGTATAAAATCGATGTAGAAACCCAAATAGGTTTGAATGGAATGAAGAAGTTGTGTGATTCTTAGCAGAAGACAAATTTGTATGCCCTCTGGTGTTTTGCGTAATAGATCTGGCAGTATGCGTAACAAGGTAGGGCATTACGCGTAACACATCCCCATTACATAGGAATTACACGTAACAGGTAAGGCATTACGCGTAAGAGGTTGTGTAGAGTAGGCATTACGCGTATGGGCAGTGTGGGTGCAGAAAAATGCAGTTTTTGGAGATTCGTCCTGTTTTCGTATTCGTTTTGAGTTGAGTTGATCTTAGACTTTAAGTAGAGATAAAATAAGTTGATTATAGTAGATTTGAGGATTAAAAATAATTAATTTAGGGATCTAAGTGATTAAGCTGTAATTAGTTGTTTTCCATGTTGAAGTTGTATTAAGTTGTTCTAAGTTGTGTTGTCCCAATCTTGGGGAAAATTATTAAGTTGTAGGTCGATTGACCAATGTTGATTCATGTTGTTGAGTTATTAAGTTGTTGTTTATGTCATTGTTGTGGTATGCCATTCATAGTTGCATACATTTGCATAATTTCAAGTTGGAGCGAATGCTCGACTCAAGTTGGCCTGGATTGGCAAATAAGTTGTTGATGCCTTGATAAACTGGCAAGGTTTCAAGTTGGGAGTTTACTCCAAATGGTACCACATGCATATATAAGTTGAGTTGCATTTGAGTCGCATTTTATTTATGTTGTTATGAGTCGTTGGTTGCAAGTTGTATGTTGATGTTGCTCATTGTGTGAAGTGGTGTGATCGTATGATTTCTTGATTATATATTGATTATCATACTCCTGTTTATGTTATTCGATATCTCACCCCTTATGTTTGAATGTTGACCTCTGTTGGTAACGTGTAGGTAATCAAGATTCGAGTACTTAGTCGTCTTCAGTTGGTGTTTATCACTATGATACGTAGCACTTCGAGGGGATGAACGCATGTTTTATTTTGTGGATTTTTATTTAGTTTATGGACTCGCTTCAGTTGTTTATGTTGAAAACCACGTTGAAGTATTTGATGTTGAATATACTTGAAGTTGTCTTAAAGTTGCACATTTTTGTTGAATTCGCTGCATAGTTTGTGAAGCATGATTATTAATGAAGTTTTGTTACTTGATTTTAAAGTTGAAAATGTAATATCCCATGTTTGATGATGAATTTTTAATAACTCTGATTACATTATAAAGTCGGGTGGAAATGGGGTGTTACATTAGTGGTATCATAGCAGGTCGGTCTGTCTGACCAAGTTGTCGAGTCATAGTGGTCTAACATTCGAGTATTGTTATGTGGTTCTAACTTTTGTTGTGTTGTAGTGTTAAGTTGAGATGGCTGGAAGAAATGATGTTGCGATGGCTACTGCTATGCAAGCAATGGCTCAAGCTGTGCATAATTTACCAAATGCTGGCGGGAATGATGAGTCTCGTACTTTTGCGACTTTTTAGAGAGAGAATCCTCCTACCTTTAAGGGCAAGTATGACCCTGATGTTGTGTTGGTCTAGTTGAAAGAAATTGAGAGAATTTTTCGTGTGATGGATTGCACTCCAGCACAGAAGATCCGTTATGGAACTCACATGTTGGCAGTTGAGGCTGATGATTGGTGGTTGGAACCTAGAGAACGGTTGGAAGTTGCAGGTGAAGAGATCACTTGGGTTGTTTTTCGTAGAGAGTTTATGAGGAAGTATTATTCTAAAGATGTGAATGGCAAGAAGGAGATTGAATTCCTTGCGCTGAAATAGGGAAATATATCAGTGACAGATTATGCTGCAAAGTTTATGGGTTGCCAAATTTCTATACGCACCTTATGGGTTGTCAACATTTATGGGTTAACAAAGTTGTAGGGTATCAGAAGATTCGTGTTTTTTCTAATCTGGTTGATAGTTGCAGGATCTTCGAGGAAGATAACAATGCTCATTACAAGACTGTTATTGATAGACGGGGCAAGAATCAGCAAAACCGTGGCAAGCCTTATGATACTCCAGCTGATAAGGGTAAGTAGAAAGTTGCTTCGGGTCAGAGAACTAGTAGGGGAGATGCTCATGCTGGTATTGTTTGTTTCAAGTGTGGGCAAGTTGGACACAAGAGTAATGTGTGTACTGCTGAGGTGATGTGTTGTTTCTGTTGTGGAAAAGTTGGGCATTCGATATCTGATTGCACGCATAAAGAGATGATCTGCTTTATCTGTGGTGAAGAAGGACATATTGGTAGCCTGTGTCAGAAGCCAAAGAAAGCAAAGTCTGGAAGGAAAGTGTTTGCTTTAGCCGAGACTCAGACAACTAATAAGGACAAGCTTGTCAGAGGTACATGTTTCATTAATAGTATTCTTTTAATTACTATTATTGATACGGGTGTTACCCATTGTTTTATTGCTGCTAATTGTGTTTACAGGTTGGGTCTCGAGTTGTCTAAGATGAAAGGAGAAATGGTCGTAGAGATTTCGGCTAAGGGATCAGTGACTACTTCCCTAGTGTGTTTGAGTTGCCCGTTGTCTATCTTTGATAGAGATTTTTATGTTGATTTGGTATGTTTACTGTTGACTGGGATGGATGTAATCCTAAGTATGAACCGGTTAGAGTATAACTATGTTCATATTAAATGTTTTCGTAAGTCGGTGAGGTTTTCTACTCCAGAAGAGGAAGGAGTTGGATTGTTTTCGTTTAGAGAGTTGCAAAGGCTGATGAAAGAGGATGCCCATATGTTTACGTTGATGGTGTCGCTGTCAATAGAGAGTAAAGCTAAGATTGAAGAGTTGCAAATAGTGAATGAATTTCCTGAGGTTTTCCCTGGTGAAATTCCTGATATACTGTAACACCCCAAAAATAATTAGAATATTTAATTAATTGGTTTATAATAAATAGTCAGGATTTATTGGTGAATTTTGGTGATAATATATGATGCAGGATGTGTTTATATCGTGTGTTGTGAGATTTGATGAAATAAGTGATTATATGGAATTATTTAGTAGTAATAGTAGTAAACTAATATTATTTGGGCTATTATTATTATTTAAAATAAAAAGAGATAATGAGGATAGGTTAGTAATAATATGTGGAGTAAGTGATGGTAATATGGGAAGATCATATTATGGGTCCTAGGGGTAATATTGGTAAACAAGAAGTTGAGGGTTTTGTGATACGATCAGTTTTCACGATCGTGTTTGGGAGATGGAAGAGAAAGCTCTGAAGAAAGAAGGAAATGAGGCTAGAGCTTGACGAATCTCCAGAGGATTTGAGGGAAGATTGTAGAAAACTTCATTCAAAGGTATGAGGAGTATTACTTTTTATTATATTGATATAAGGTTTAGATGGTATGTGATATAATTGGGGTTTGAGGGTTTAGGGAGATCGATGATGAAATTAATAAATTTTGTGTTATAAGAAGTTGATGTTTTACCGAATTTTGTTGAATTTGGATTTTATATGTAATCGTTGATTACTGATTGTATTGGAGTATAATTGTTGTTACTAGAATAGGTGGAATTAATAGAGATTGTTTGGTTGATGAATTTTAATCGACAATGTTTGTAACTTGGTTAATGAAATGCGTAAAAGATGAATTTTGAGTAGAGGGATAATTGTCAAGAATTGGATGATAATGGGAATCAGGGAGAAAAATTGGTGCCAGATGAAGTTAGAAACTGGGGAAGTCCCTTTCAGGGGTTGGGTGGCGACTTCCACCCTATAAAAGGTTTTAGGTGGAGTAAGTCACCACTTAATATGCAAGATGGCACAAGCCACCACTTTGAAGTGAGAAGTGGCGCTAGCCACATTTGTGTGGCACCAGCTACATGGTGTTATATGTAGCGCAAACCATATTGCCTTGCCTGTGAGGTGGCACAGGCCACTTGTGGTGTAGGTGGCAAAAGCCACTTGGTTGAAAGATGGTGAGTGCCACCAGTTAGGTGTGGTGCTCGCCACAGTTGCAGATATTCTGGTTTTCTGTTTTATTCGTATCTACCCTTCTAATAGAAGGTTTAACATGAAATCAGAGATAATTGTGTTCGAAGTTGAGTGATTATTGCTGAAAATTTGAAAAGATGAAATTGTTGATAAGGAATAAAATGTTGGTATTAGAAGGAATGTGAAGGTATCGGAGAATGCATAGAGATGCGATTTATGTTGAATAAGGACGATTAAAGTGCCAATTTTAGATGATGGTAAGGTTGAGAGCAAGACGGATGTTTGATTAGTGTTGTTAAGAATTTTAACTTGGATAAAAGTTGTAACTGGAAACAAACCGAATTGAGTTATGCTTGATGTTGTGGCGACTCCGGTGTTAGAAGAATATTTAAAGTTGTGTTGTACTACGGGCGTGTATAAGAGGTTATGTGTTGGATTTTGGATGTTTTGATATAATTGATGGAGTCGAAATTAAGAAGACTAAGAAGATGTTGGTAAGCCTTAGAGAGTTGACGGAGCATTATGCTTATGAATTTTGGGCATAAGCTGAAGTACGCTATTGCGTTGGGTAATGATGATTTATACCACCGTTATGGTTGTCGGATGCTTATTGAAAAATTGAGGAACTGATCACCCTTAATTTATTGTTGATAGTAGACAGAATTATAATTGATGGATAGATGTGTCATGCCGACTGGAATAGTATGCGTGTTGAATTGGTTGAAGTCAAGTCGAGCGCTTGAGTATTATTTGTTTTGTCGATGCAGAGTCGTATATAAGAATTTTAGTTGGGTTAAGGATGATAGTATAATGTTGTTTTTGGATTGAATAGTAATATGGAAGCTCATAGTTGAAATCTAGATAATTGGAGTGTTATTTTGGTGATGAATTAAGTGGCACGAGACTTGAAATTTTCTTGAGATAATCCGAGAGGAAAGTAGATGGGAATTTAAGATCGTGATTTGATAAGAATGTCGAATAAAGTTGAGTTGTAAGCATTAAAAGGAGTGAAATTGTAAGTTGGTTTATTAAAGTGTGAGTTTTGGTTGGAATAAGAAGAGTTGTTTGGTTGTGTTGTTTCAGATAAGAATTTATGAAGGGTTGTGTCAGTATGAGTAGGAATCGAGGATTCGGTATGTTGAATTAGTTAGAAGCGGATGATATGAGTTATCTTGAGGAAATTTTTTGAACCTATGTACCTTATGTTGTTGTAATGATGTGTGTTTAAGATGATATTTGAGGGACGTGCTATTAACAGATGGTTAAGTCGTAATTGTGTTGATGATAATTGAGAGTAGGAAGTTGAACTTGGTGTGGTTACTACCTTACAGGTAATCAGAGTGCACATCGAAAGTGTGGCGTGGTATAGTTGCTCGTATGTGAGTAACAACGGTGTTGGAGTCGGTTGTATTAAGGTCGTGTCAGAGTTGTGTGTTCTTATATTGTTGTGTTCTAATTCTTCAATCATTCAATCCTTGAGTTTGGTACTATCTTGTGCGATGCTAAATGTCAAGTGTATTACTTGTGTAGTGTTTATAATCGTTGTTGTCGTGATTTTATGAGTTATGGTTTGTATTGTAGGTGGAGTTTCCTTTCTGAGTCGAGAGTTGATTAGTTAGATGGAATATGTAGTTGGAGTATTAATATCGGATGAATTTTCGAGGACGAAAATATTCTAAGTGGGGGAGAGTTGTAACACCCCAAAAATAATTAGAATATTTATTTAATTGGTTTATAATAAATAGTCGGGATTTATTGGTGAATTTTGGTGAGGATATATGATGCAAGATGTGTTTATGTTGTGTGTTGTGAGATTTGATGAAATAAGTGATTATATGGAATTATTTAGTAATAATAGTAGTAGACTAATATTATTTGGGCTATTATTATTATTATTTAAAATAAAAAGAGATAATGAGGATATGTTAGTAATAATATGTGGAGCAAGTGAGTGTAATAAGGGAAGATCATATTAGGGGTCCTAGGGATAAGATTGATAAAGAGGAAGTTGAGGGTTTTGTGATACGATCAATTTTCACGATCGTGTTTGGGAGATGAAAGAGAAATCTCTGAATAAAGAAGGAAAGGAGGCTAGGGCTTGACGAATCTCCGGAGGATTTGAGGGAAGATTGTAGAAAACTTCATTCAAAGGTATGGGAATATTACTTTTCGTTATATTGATATAAGGTTTAGATGGTATGTGACATAATTGGGGTTTGAGGGTTTAGGAAGATCGATGATGAAATTGATGAATTGTGTTATAATAAGTTGATGTTTTACCGATTTTTTTGTTGAATTTGGAGTTTATACGTAATCGTTGATTACTGATTATATTGGAGTATAATTGTTGTTACTAGAATCGGTGGAATTAATAGAGATTGTTTGGTTGATGAATTTTAATCGACAATGTTTGTAACTTGGTTAGTGAAATGAATAGAAGATGAATTTTGAGTAGAGGGACAATTGTCAAGAATTGGACGATAACGGGAATCAGGGAGAAAATCGGTGCTAGATGATGTTAGAAACTGGGGAAGTCCCTTCCAGGGGTTGGGTGGCGACCGCCACCCTGTAACACCCCAAATTTGCCCTCTCTTTTTCATAGCATTTAGCATATCATTTTCATATTTTGCATTGCATTTTTGCATGGAAAAATGAAGCATAACATCCATAACATATCATAAGTTGGCTGTGATTTCACTCCAGGTGTGATTGTTCAGTTCGTGATTCCTTTCAGATGGACGTTTGACCTAATCTTGGTCAAACTATCAAGAGATTGGTTGAATTGCAAGTTATCTATGTTGGGGGTTATTTCTCAGGCAACGTGTTTCAAGGTCAGGTCGTGTTATGTTCAGAGGTCATCAGTTTGCCAGACAGTGGTTCATGAGATGGTTTTGGATTCAAAGATTCAGGCTAGTCATGATTATATATTCAATTATGTGCATCTGCGGATTTATTTTCCCAGGGGATGTTTCAGATTAATGTGAAGTGATTCTGGTCAGATGCTCAGAGGATGATCTATTCAGAGGGTTGTCGTTTCACTTGTGAATTGTTCAGTGGTAGTGGTGCTCTCTTGGATTAAATGGTTTATGTGGAAGCAATGCAAGATGGTTAAGTTGAATGAACTGATTGATTGAGATTTCGTGACTATGTGCATGATTGGTGGCAATTGGGCCGATTCACTAAAAAATATCTAGTTTCATATCAATTTCTACTCATTTTTATCATTCGAGCCATAAACCATTTCTCATTTCGATTATTCTAACTACCGTTTAGTACCAAATTATCCATCCATATTCCAGTTAAACCATCACATTCCATCCATTTTCATACTCACTATCCGTTTTTCCCCCTTTAATTCATTTCTATCATTTTATCATTTGATTTCCAATTTCCAATTATCCACCAAATATCCATTAGTTTTTTAGTCATTTACCAAAGCCTTTTTCTATTTCATTTTTGTTAGGTCCATTTTCATAATAATAAGTCCATAAATGTTTTCTTAATCCCATATATATTTTATTACAAAAAAATATATAGAAGAAAAAAGCCACAATCAAGCCCATGATTTCTTTTTCAATCACACTCTTCCAAAGACTTGTTATGCTGCTACAAGACAATTACTAATCCCTTTAACACAAGAATCAACACACGGGCATCATGATGACTCAAACAACTCAGTTATACTCCTTGCTAACAAGCCGCAAGTGGTTGCAGTGAAAAGGCATCTGAAATGCTGCAAACAAAACACAACATAAAAGAGACCCAAAACGCAATGGACTTGTGAATTAAACGCGAGGACTGGAAAAATAATAAAATAAGTGATAGCAGATTGAGAAAGAAAAAGTTTGTTACAGAAAAATCATTCTTCACATCAGGAGGAGAGGATAACAGAATTTCATGACAAAAAATAGAAGAAACAGAAATCTCTTGTAACTCTTCTTCACCACAATCATAACAAATTTTCGTTTTTTTCTTTTTTCCATGACAAAAAATGAAAACCAATCCACTCTTCAACACAAAAAATCAGAATTCTTCTTCATCACTTTCGACCCCTTTCTTTCAATTTTCAGATTTCATTAGTCGTTATCACCAACAAAAAAAGAAGTGAGATCCATTCTTCATGACAACACAAATAATATACAACTGATTTTATGTTCTTCATCACCAAGATCACACAAAAACCAGAGTTGAGACAACATTCATCACTCTTCGTCAGAGAAATCCATATCTTCATCATCAACAACCAAACACATCACCGCACCTCAACGTCATCTTCATCATCCATCAACGTAACTTCGTCAATCCCCGTAACGATTCAATAGCCACATGCATCAAAATCAACACATCATCGATCAAACATCAATCCACTTCAATAAGCTAAGGGCGAGAATGGCGTCACGCAAGAAAATTCTAAAAGAGGAATAAAGCCTTCGTCACATCTTCATCGTTCGATCTCGACAATCGAAGACTTTAATCATCCTTAATCAATCTCTACCCTCAACAGCAGTACCTCAAGCATCAACAGCAGGGAGTCAACAATATCGCATCATCATCGTCAAAGTTCATCACCGAGCTCCATTTTTGTCACTCTTCGAATTGAAGCGCCAAGTTTCTTCACTCTCCGTCAATCGAAGCTTCTGATCACCCATTGTTTTCATCGTCGTTTCCTTGTTCGTTCGTCGCTCACAGGTACGTGGATTTGAACTCTCATGATTATGATTGTGTGTTGTTTGTTCTTGTTTCATTTGCGTCGATCCTTTGGTTTTGTGGAGAGGTTGGCTTTTCTGTTGTCGGTTTTGTTTTGAGAGAGGAGTGAATTTGAGAGAGTTTTTGTGTTGGTGCTTTCGCGTTTGGGGTGGTCAAAGGTAGAGTTAACGGTGCCGGCGGTTTTGGCGGAAGAGAATGAAGTGCAACGCTGGGGGTCTAGGGTTGGAGGTGATGAACAGTCTGGCGTGAGAGGGAGAGAGTTCGTGAGGTTTTGTTCTTTTTTTTTGTTTTCATTTGTTAAGTTTAATTGATAAATGTATAAAGAATTTTGTTGAGAGAGATAAGGTTTGGATGATGATAGGATAAGATTGTGGCAGCTTTTCTGATCTCTATCCACACCGGCGGTGACACTTGTCACCGTCCGGTAGGATCTTTTCTTCTTTAATCGCCTATGTGTTTACCCACCGTATCACCGTACACCCTTGTTCTGTAACCGTGCGATGAGATTACTATGAGGAGTCCACTGATCCAGCGCCCCACAATTCGGTCAACTGTTGACCGATCCACATACCATGCTCCCTCTCTCTTTCTTGCGCATTGGGCCTTCCAGACCTACTATCCGCACCCCCTCTGAGGCCCACTTTGGTTTTTTAATTGTATTTTTACTAGATGCACCCCCTCCCCGTGTTCTTGTTTTTTTTTTTAATTTCTTTTCACATAGTTTAGATTTTAATTCATTTAAAATACCAAAACTCATTAGAAAATTCCCAAAAAATTATTGTAGCATTCTAATTCATTTTAGAAACTTTGTGCAATTTTATTTTCGGATTTTTTATTAATTTCTCAATTTTATTTCGAATTTTCTTTTAATTTCTTTTTCATTTAATCTCCATATTAACACATTAACTTGTATATTTTATTTCTTTCACTTCGAGCAATATTTTAACTCTGTTATTTTTGCATCATTTTAAAGACTTAGAAAAACTCATAAAAATATTTTTGTCATATTTTTAACCTCATCTTATATATAGTTTTGTAAGTCATATTTGTGCGATTTCGTTAATTGTTCCTAAGCAACTTTGTGCGATCATTTGGTAGAGTTTTATTGTGAATTTTTGTGAGACATTTTCACACATTGTTTGTTGCTGGTTATTGACTTTGGGGATTTAATTCCATAATTTTCTCATGTTCATTGGTATTTGTTTGGTGTCTTGCTTCTTAGGTAGCTTTCCGTGCCTCTTTCTTCCCTCCTTCTAACATAGTTTGAGGAAGGAATTTATGCCATCCTATTAGGTTTGCTTGGTCTTCGTTTTAGGTCGCCTATAGGGTTTAGGTACTGACTTTTTGATTGGTTTGGTTTGTGACCTTCGTCTTTGGTTTGCGCATTGTTTGAATATTCTTATTTTCATCTTATGCTTATGTGGTTTACTAACCTTTGTTTTGTAGGGGCTCATGGTAAGTGAAGTGTGGATGAAATCCACATTTCAAGTCTTCATCTCATCATTTATTTTTTCTTTCTCATTTGTCCTTGTGATGTGCCTTATGCCATCTTGTGATTAACTTCATCTTATTCCCTCTTAGAAACAATTTAACTTCTTTAGAGAAGTAAGTTGTCTTCTAGCGTTTTCCGCTCCTTTCTTCTTCTTTCTTTTCTTTCCTTCTTCTTAATTAGGATAGAATCCAAACCACACTAACCTAGGACTTCCATGCATGACAACATTAGAATTAGTCTTCCCCATTAGATGTTTTACCTTTGAGATCCTTTTGGTGCTCTCTCTTCTTATCTTCAAACTTAACTTCAAGTCACTTTAATAAATGGCGAGTCTTCTCATGTGACACGAGACTTTGCTATGAGATACTTGCATGCATTCCGTTTCGGGGCAAGGTGTAGGATATCCCTCATGGTGGATAGGTCTTAGCATGAGATTACTTCATAAAGAAAACATAAAAAACACTTCTTAATCAAAAATCACAAAACACTTAATAAATGCCAATAGGCCAGTGTGTCTGAGCCTTCACTCGTGGGACTAGATTTGGGGATTTCCTCCATAGCTAGGTGTGCCTCTTGCGCATTCCATTTCGGGATGATGTAAGAAGTACACATCCCATTGAGTAAGACTTAGGTACACTTACCTATGCAAACTTCAAAGCAGAAAAATCCTAAAAAACACTGGACATTTAATAAGCGTCTCCTTCGGGACTTCGATTCTCATCACATTCACTCTTTGCGTGCAAACTTGCTCCTACTTGTCATTTTGCAAGACGGTAACGCACTCGTCGTCCGAACCTGCAACACCTGAGCATTGACATAGGCAGTTCGAGCCTTAATTCACAAGCAATATTTTCCACCCCTGGTTAGGGGAACTACGGCGACTCTAACCCTCATGTCCAGTGAGGTACGTAGGCAGCGGGGTAGGGCCCATTCGAGCACACTCTTTTATTTTCCCTACATTTCCCCCCGTTCTTTTCTTTTCTTATCCAGTTTCAGTTTTGCAGCAGCTTTCATTTCTTCACCCTTTGAAACAGATTTCTTTGCAAGCGTGGATCTCGTCGGGTACGACGGACGATCTGGGGTGCTAATACCTTCCCAGGTTGTAACCGACTCTCGAACTCAGTTTCTTTGGTTCGCAGGACCTGTTCCTTCCTTTTCTTTTCTTCTAGTTTGTGCAGCATTACCATTCCCGTTCCTTCGGGATAAAAATGCCTAACTTGCGACTCTACCTCTTCTGCGCCACTTTCGCATTTGTACCAGGATGGAAATCCAGGGAGCGACACACCCTAGAAAAGGTTTTAGGTGGCGCAAGCTGTCGCTCCCCGGACTTTACGTCCCGGTGCAGACGCGGACGGTCGGTGATGTAGGAGGTTGAGGTTGAATAAAGTCGCCAGTTAGGCATTTTTATCCCGATGGAAAGGTAATGCTGCATAAACCTAGAAGGGTATGGATAAGACGGTTGCGAACCAAAGAAACTGAGAAAGGGGGTTGGTTACGACCTGGGAAGGTATTAGCACCCAGATCGTCCGTCGTATTCGACGGGATCCACGCTTACTAGATTGTGTTTAAAAGGAGATACTGTATGTGCTAAACCGTGCATAAAAAGCTAGGGAGAAAATACAGTGTGTCAGTGCAAAAAGAAAGTGAGTGCTCAAAGAATGAGGCTTAGAAAAGAAAGCTGAAAGAGGGGGATGACAAAGAGACTTTTGTTCGATAACCGTTAAGTTATGCCTATGTATCCTCTCGTGCAATGAGGAAGTCAGAACACTGTAGTTCGACTCAAAGAGATTGTGATAATTTGTTGTGAACTGCTTGCTTGTCTATGCTCAAGTGTATGACTCGTCTGGCTCGAATGCTAACTGTCTTGCATTAGACGGAAGAAACGAGTTCTCGTTTTTGAATGAGTGTGATGAGAAGAGAATCCCGTAGGAGACGATTATTGTTTGTTTTTATGTTTTCAGTTTTTTATTATTTTTGGTGTTTTGCATAGGATAATGAGCTTAAGCCTTAATCAAGGGTTGTAAACTCATTATATCATCCTTGATTGGGGATAATGAGTATACTTAAGTATGAGATGGATATCCCAACTTAATTCACTCTAATGATACATGATTAAGATCATTAACCTACTTGTGGTTATTAAGTGCTTTTGGATTTGTTTTTGTGTTAAATAATGAGTTTAATCTCTAATTAGGGATTAGTGAACTCATTACACCATCCTAAGAGAAGGATAATAGATGAGAACACTTAAGATGAGGAAGATACCTCAACTTAAACCATGGTTAGGGATTAAAATTATTATATAACAAGCCTTTATTAAAGTGGATTTTAATTAAAGGTGATATTAAGAAATGGATTTTATGTTTGTAAGACTTATCTTGAGGCAAACTTGTCCATTAAACACTAGGGTTAGTCCCTCTTAACCACAAAGGAAGAGATGGAACCCTAATGTAAGGCCCAAGTGTCGCTCCCGATAAATGAAACTAGGTCAAATAAAGGTACAGACGCGAACGGTCGGCGAGAGGGACAATGAGAACACACAGCAGTGAACTCACTGGAGATGAATAGAGTCGCCAGCTAGGCATTTTTATCCCGGAGGAAAGGCAATGCTGCATAGACCTAGAAAGGTATGGATAAGACGGTTGCGAACCAGAGAGACTGAGAAAGGGGGTTGGTTACAACCTGGGAAGGTATTAGCACCCAGATTGTCCGTCGTACTCGACGGGATCCACGCTTAAAAGATTTGTGTTTTAAAGGGGGAGTGTCAGTGCAATCTGTGTATAAAGTAGCTGGAAAAGATGTACAGGTGTCAGTGCAAAAGAAGTGTGAAGTGTATAAATGATGTGTCAGTGTAAGAATGAGAATGAATTGCTCATGACCATGAGGCTTAAAGGATAAGGCTGGAAGAGGGGGGAATATACAGAGACTTTTGTTCGATAACTGTTAAGTTATGCCTACGTATCCTCTCGTGCAATGAGGAAGTCAGAACACCGTAGTTCGACCCAAAGAGACTGAAAGATAAATTGACTTGTGAACTGCTTGCTTGTCTATGCTCAAGTGTATGACCTGTCTGGTTCAGGTGCTAACTGTCTTGCATTAGACGGAAGAAGCGAGTTCTCGTTTGTGAGTGAAAGTGATGAGAAAAGAATCCCGAAGGAGACGATTATTGTTTGTTTTTGAATTTTCAGTCTTTTATTGCTTTTGAGAATTTGTCATAAGTTAATGAGCTTAAACCTAAACCAATGGATTTAGTAAACTCATCACATCTTCCCTCTGATTAGGGGTAATGAGAATACCTTAAGTGTGAAGTCAGCTTCTCACACTTAATCACCTTTTGATATAGGATTAAGATCATTGACCTACTTGTGATTATTTAGATGTTTTTGGTGTTTTTGTTTAGTGTTAAGTAATGAGGTTAAGCCATAATCAAGGATTAAACAGACTCATTACACCATCCTAATAGAAGGATAATAGATGAGAATGTTTAAGCTGAGGAAAACTCCTCAACTTAATCCATGATTAGGGATTAAACTCATGACAAAACAAGCCTTTGGTTAAGTGGATTTTATTTGATGGTATGATGATGAAGTGATTTTTAGGGTTTGCAAGACAACTTGAGGGGGACTTGTCCATTAACACTAGGGTTAGTCCTTCTTAACCAATTAAGGAAGAATTAGAACCCTACTGCAAGGCCCAAGTTACAAGTGTGATGTCTTGGTGGTTATTAAGTGAATTGATTAAGAGATTTAAACACATTAAGGGTTTAACACTTAGGATTAAAGTTATACACTCCATCCTAATAGAAGGATGCAGACATAAGCTTAATCACAAAGCCTTAAAGCCTTTAGGGTTTAGTCCCTGATTATGAGATGAGAAGAGAAGACACAAAGAGACACAAAGGTAAAACTAAGGGGGAGACTAATCAAAAACCTAATCATTGTCATGCTTGGTTGTTCCTAAGGTTTGTGAGGTTTACAAGAACAATCTTCAATGGAACCACCAGGAAGCAGATGAACAGGATCAAGAGAAGCAAAGTGACTTGCTTCATTCAAGAAGTCAAGTCACTTGAAGAAAGAAAGTGGGAGGAACAAGAATGAGCAAGCTCAATATCAAACACAAATAGAAATGCAGCATGGATGCAAGAGAGATGAAAAGAAAAGTTATGAGAAGTGAAGGCAAATTCACTTCTCAAATCACTTACCACCTGAAAAGTTAGGAAAGGAATGCAATGCAATGCAAAATGGGATGAGATGACATGATGATAAACAAAACCAGAAGCATGTTGATGATGAAAATGATGCTATGAGATGCTACAAACATGAGGCAGCACATGGAAATGATCATACAAGTTCATGAATGCAAATGAAGCCAGTTAAGGAACATGAACAAACATGGAAAGTTATGAAGTGCACATGGCATACAACAAGACAAATTCATGATGCAATGATCAAAAATGCTTGCAATATGTCTTATGATGTCAAATGAATCACATGAATGCTTGAAATGTCATGGCAAGTCATGTTATGCAAGAGAATGCAAAAGGGATGCAAATGAAAGCCCAAATTAGGGTTTATGAATCAAACATCAAACAAAAACCAAAAACAGAAGCAAACCCTAAGATAAAAAAATGGAAAATGCCACTCAAAGGACCCCTAATCCCATACTAAACCAATGCCCAAAGGGGAAGTCTCAACTCCTAACCTAACTCAAGATATGAATTTTACAAGTTATTAGGGTTTTTAGGGTTCCTAAACAAGAAAATTATCAAACAAATTGAAAATGAGGAATCAAATCAAGGCCTTTTAATCTCAAAAAACTACATGCTAAACACAATGCAATGCAAGAAGAATCAATGTCCAACTCCTCATGAATAGGCAGAAATGATTTTTTGAACTTTGGATCAAATTAATGCATAAAAATGATTTTAATTCAATGAAAAATTCTCAAAATGCACCAAGATCAAAAAAGAAATTTGGTTTGAAGGTTGGACAATGTTTCTAAATGTCTTAGAACATTTCATGAATTTTTTGGTGATTTTTAAATACCTAAAAGTATTTTTAATAAATTAATTTCCATTAATCAATTAAAAATAATCCTTTAAATATTTAAAAATACTCTTTTAATGATAAAAATAAAAACAAAAATATTTTTGTGTCTTAAAAATTAATAAAACTCATGAGAAAAAGTTTCACAATTTTTAGACATTTTTTTACTATTTTAAATAAATTATGCAAGTTAAATGGAAAAAAATGAAATAAAAATGAATTTAATCTGAAGTATGCACAATGGAGGGTTGAGATTGAGCCTGGCAAAGAATGGGTTGACTGCGCGCGCAGATCAAAGGCCCATATTCAAACTTGGTTAATCTGATTTATGAATTAATTAAATGCAATTAGGGTTTCTAATGATCAATCTGAACCATCCACACGCGCGGGAGGTCAACAAGTCAAAGCAATCGCACGCTCTAGATTCAAACTCTTTTAATGACTGGGATTATGCCCTAATTATTTTCAGGTGGCCGGAGAAGACCTCCGGTCGTCTTCTCCGGTGGGAACCCCACCTGAAAATCCCTAAAAACCCCAAAACGTAACAAAAATGAAAACCAATCATACAGAAATGATTCCCATGATCCACTGAATCAAAACCCCATCACCAAACACATTTATTTTTCCCCAGAAACGTGAATCGAACCAAACAATTTTTAGGTCAACAGAGTTTCAGGAAGCAATTAAATTCTCATTTCATCACCATTTTCAAAACTAAAAGCATATTCATGATCAGGAAGACATATAGAACAAGTTTAGAACTTAAAAATCCATTTCTGGAAAAAAAGTTCTTGAGCTACCTGAGATTCGAAGCTTTCACTCCAGCAACTTTCTGACCTCCCCTCTTGGTGAAATCCACTCCTTATGACCTCTTGATGATGCTTGAATGCTTGGGAGAAATTTATGTTGGCTGGATGGAGAGTTTGAACAGTTTCTGCTCAAGCTCAGTTGAAAATGGCAATGGTGATTCAGGCTGTTTCTGGCAATGGTGAAGGGTTGTTTGTGGTCCAGATGATGAGTGGAGAAGGTTTGTGGAGTTGGTTTGGATGTTTGTGAGCTGTGGAAGGTGTTTCGAAGGAAACTGCAGCTTGAGGTGAAAATGGTGAAGTGGTGTTATGGTTGGTTTCAGGCTTGGTTCTTTGTTGCTTTAGGCTCAATGAGGCATGGTGAGTTGAAGTGTGGAAATAGTTTGAATGTTTGTGAGCTGGGCAGAGAGATTCGAAGAGTTTTGCAAAAGGGAGTGAGTTTGAGTATGTGATGATGTGATCTGTTTCAGCCTTGCTTCTTCATATCTTTGGCTTGCCAAAGGATAGTATAAAATAATCCTATAGGTCAGATGATTTGACATGGCCTTTATTGATTGGTAAGTTCACTTTTGCCAAAAGTCCACTCTTTGTGTAAGAGAGGTATGGCTTGGTTCTAGGCTAGTACAAGCATGGGGTTGGCGCAGCAAGGGTGAGGGGGAGGGCTAGCAAAGCTCAGCATCCAATGTAGCAAGTGGTAGGAAGTGTTATCATGAGTTTTGCAAGTTGGTTCATTTTGGTTCACATGTGATTTTCTCATCCCATAAGCCATGAAACATGAGCATTCTTGGTTCAATTCTGACTTTTAGAGTTTATGTGATGTTTGTACATTGGTTTGAAGTGAACTAGAAGTTACAAATGGCCTTGGTTCATGATTTTGCAAAATTCACATTTGAGGCATGTCTTGAAAATCAATGATTTTAGCCAACTTTGTCACACCATAACTTTTGATCCAAGAAGAATTTGATCATGTTCTTGTACTTTTTGAAAAGGGAAAAATGTACTCTACAACTTTCATGACCAAAGTTTTTCCATTTGAAGCATTTTTGGATCAAGAATCAAGGCTTGAAAAATGACCTAAAATGAAGCATTCTTGAAAAGTCAACTATGCCCAAAAAGTCAACATTTGCAAAAACTCCAAATTCTTGATTTTTGTGAACTTCAATCTTCTTCCATGATCAAATAAAGATCATATACACTCAAAATGATGAAGATCACCCATTGGTTGGGTCATTGGGGGCCTCAGATGTCCTGATTTTGCACTGACTTGTCCAGAAAGTCAACCCTTGATCAGATGACTTCCCCATGGAATTTCTTCATGAAAATTGATATGCATACTCCCTATACCATATGGAGACCAATGGAAACAAGAATGACCAAAAAAATTGGAGTTATGGCCTCTGAAACCAAAACCCTAATTTTAGGTCAACTGTGCAGTCTAGCCTGGCTCTGCATCCATACCATTTCCAGTTCTTGTGATTCTTTTGAAATCTTGACTTTGGGAGGATGTAATATGATATAAGAACACACATGGATTCCTTTGAAGTGATTGGTTGCTTTTGGAGTGGCTCAAGAAGCTCTGGGATAGCTCAGATCACAAACCCTAGGTGCAGATGACTTAGAAACTATGCAGTGAATCAAAAATGAGATGTGAGATGATATGATTGTGTTTATGCATATGAGATGATCACAAGCCATGGTGTGAATGGGTGAGGGCAAATTTGGGGTGTTTACAGCTGCCCCTATTCAAACATGAGTTAGCTGTGCAGGATGTAAGCGACGGCTTAACAGGCAAACAAGATAACTTGTGGTTGAATACCAAAGACAGTCCAAAATTTGCACTCACAGAATGAAGAAGAAAAGGGATATAGATTGTAAAGGAAAATAAAGTATATTGTAAAGTGTGGGTGACGGAGGACGACCGTCGAGCAGAGGACGACTGCTGGGTAAAGAGCAATGACGGGGACGGCCGACATGCTGGGAAAAGTGTGGGAAATAAAGCAACGACGGGGACGGCCGACATGCTGGGGATAAAAGGTAAAGCCAAGACGGGGAAGGCCGACTAGCTGGGAAAAATAAGATTATGATGGGGACGGCCATCAAGATAAAGTTGTAAGATTCTCTGGGAATTAGTGAAGCATGACGGGGACGGCCGTCAAGTTCATAAAGCAAAGTAACCGACGATGGGGACGACCATCGGGCTAAAAAGAAAAGGGACCACGACGGGGACGGCCATCAGGTTAAAGAATAAATGAAATAAACAGATGATGAGGTACGGTCATCAAAGGTGAAGGACGATCACCTAGCAGGGGACGGCTGCTCTGTCGGGGTTAAGATGAGGGACGGTCATCTAAGGTGGAGGACGACCACCAGGCAGGGTACGGCTGCCAAAAATATCGCGACATAGGACGAATGCCGGATAAAAGGTCAACGATGGGGACGGCCATCGGACGAGCATGATGGAGGACGACCATCAAGAGGTGGAGGACGACCACCTAGCAGGGGACGGCTGCTCTCGAGGTTTCTCATGACACAGGACGAGTGCCAGATAACCAAAATCAACAATGGGGACGGCCATTGGATAAAATGATGAAGGACGATCATCAAGAGGTGGAGGACGACCACCTAGCAGGGGACGGCTGCTAAAAATCAACGATGGGGACGGCCATCAGATGAGCATGATGGAGGACGACCATCAAGAGGTGGAGTACGACCACCTAGCAGGGTACGGCTGCTCTCAAGGTTTATCATAACACAGGACGAGTGTCAGATAAAAAAGGAAGATTCGCTTCGTTGGCGATCTACTGGGGAATAGTAAACACGGACGAGTGTTTACATCCAAGAAATAAAAGGTATAAGTGTTTAGATGTTGTGTATAGATTAAAGATGCGGACGAGCATCCTTAAGACCACGATACAGACGAGTATCAGGTAGAAACAAACTGACACATGTTCAGAGATGATGATACGGACGAGTATCAACGGGTTAACAGAGAACACGGACGAGTGTTGAATCTGAGGGAACTTTTCTGGGGAATAGTAGACACAGACGAGTATCTATATTCAAGAAGACAAAAGTGTTTGACACGGTGTATGGATTAAAGATGCGGACGAGCATCCTTAAGACTATGATACGGACGAGTATCAGGTAGAAACAAACGCTAGACGCACGTTCTGAGATGATGGTACGGACGAGTACCAACTGGTTAACAAAGAACATGAACCCATGACGAATTTGTGGGGATATAAATGGTGTATACAAGATATAGACGAGTATCTGTATAAGTATGAGTATCATGAGTGTTTATCTGCTGGGGAGGGCGACACGGACGAGTGTCAAAAGGAGAAGGATATAACATCAACAAGTATACGGGTTGTAAAAAGTGTAAGCGACTGCACTGGGGATATGACACGGACGGGTGTCAAGAAGATGTATATACAAGTATAGGTGAGTGCACAGATGATGTCTTTGGCTTTCTGCCGAGGATATGACACGGACGGGTGTCAGGAAGTATCTGTAATACAGGTGATCTTGTTTGTAAAGGATGCTCGGGCGACTTTACTGGGGAATGATGACACGGACGGGTGTCAAAAAGGAGTATATACTGGTGTTTGTGATTGGTGAGGCAACTGCTTTGCTGGGGAATCTGGTGGGGATTTCTGTATATTGTTGATGAATGGTTATTATTCACAAATGTTCGATTCACAACATGACTTATGATTATGCTATGTATTTGATTTTTTTGCCGTAATGCTCCGTATTAGCCGGAATGCTACGCTCTGAGGGGATAATATGATGCGAATGCTATGATTATGCAAAGAGGCACAGATCTGGGATTCGGATCCCGTTCCTGTGAAGATCTCCGACTGATTTGCTGGAGTGGACATCCCAGCTGGGGATGAGATCATTGATAGATGAGATGCATCTGCTCGCTCGGGGATATAGGTCACTGATTGACATATCCTTGTAATATAGGACCCAGCTGGGGTTTGTAGAAGCTTTCTGTACTCTGCTGTGACTTCTTCATGCGTTGCTCTTCTGAATAGAGGCTGAGGGTTCCGTGGGGAGATGATTCCCCGACTTCTGCATCCTGCTGAGGAAGAATGATTGGTACTACGGCTGGGGAAAGTTACTGGCAACTCAGCTGGGGAGAGTAATGAGAAGCAACTCAGCTGGGGGGAGAGCATTTCGGATGCTGAGATTATTTGTTGACTTGCCAACTTGCTGAGATGTAACTTGCATGCCCCAAGTTGCGTTCTGGATTCCTGCAATCCTGCAAAGATATGGAAACGCACAAATGGTCCCGAGGTATCCCTTACTGGATTCCGTCATAGGAACTAGACACTCTTGAGAGTAAGTATGTTTCCCGCTAGCATGTGTTTTTATTTTCTTAGAGAAAAAGCATTTGTACTTATGCAATTAGTTTTTAAGAGACATCAGACATTCCTTGCAAATAAAAATGTACAAGACGAAACATGACCGAAAAATCTGATTTTATTAATTCATGTGCCCTGAATTGGCAAGATACAGTCAAAGAAACATATCTCCTGAAATGAGAAGATTGTTACAAATTGAGAAACAAAGTGCTGGCGATGTTGACGACGCTTTAAGGAGCTTCCTCTTCTGCTATGACTCGTATGACTTTTGACGTTCTTCCCGTCTTGCTTTCTGAAGAAGGCTGATTCTGATTGAAGCTCGATCCTTTCGAAGCTTACCAAGTTGCGGATAATACAGACGAATTCAGAATGCAGTTGTTCGCTTATTCCCTCGTTTTGCATGGACCGCCCTTTCGGGTTTTCAATCCATCGGGATACCCATTTTTGCCTGAGTTGTCCAATGCGGCTTTTCAACTCAGCGGGTGTACATTTTTGTTTATTTTCCCTTACTTTTGCCCGAGTCTTTTATTCTGTTTTTGACTCGCCGGGATGCCCTATTTTTGCCTGGACTTACATTCTGTTTTTATGTCCAGCGGGTCATTTTTATGCGAAGTATTTTTTAACTGCATCTGAATTCACAGGGGACGGGAAGTCTTCATCATCCATGGTGCTGAGCATCAGTGCTCCACCAGAGAAAACTTTCTTTACTACGAATGGTCCTTCATAATTCGGAGTCCACTTGCCCCTGTGGTCTGTATGCGGAGGGAGGATTCTTTTCAGCACAAGATCTCCTACTTGGTACTCTCGGTGCCTGACTTTCTGATCGAAAGCTTTCTTCATTCTTTTCTGATATAGCTGCCCATGACAGATTGCAGCCAATCGTTTTTCTTCGATCAAACTCAGTTGTTCATATCGGGACCTAACCCATTCTGCTTCATTCAGTTTAACATCCATTAGTACCCGGAGGGAAGGTAATTCAACTTCAACAGGTAGGACTGCTTCCATACCATACACAAGTTGATACGGCGTTGCCCCAGTGGATGTTCTGATTGACGTGCGGTTTCCATGCAGGGCAAACGGTAACATTTCATGCCAGTCTTTGTAGGTGACTACCATCTTCTGCACAATCTTCTTGATGTTCTTGTTAGCTGCCTCAACAGCACCATTCATCTTTGGTCTGTAAGGAGAAGAATTGTGGTGTTGGATTTTGAAGTCCCGGCACAGCTCTGCCATCATTTTGTTGTTCAAGTTGGAACCATTATCAGTAATGATTCGCTCGGGCACTCCATATCGACAGATGATATCTCTCTTCAGAAATCTGGCTACCACTTGTCTTGTAACATTTGCATATGAGGCTGCTTCGACCCACTTGGTGAAATAATCAATGGCAACCAGGATGAATCTGTGGCCATTTGAAGCGGTTGACTCAATTTTACCAATCATATCAATGCCCCACATGGCAAAGGGCCAGGGTGAAGACATTATATTCAACGGATTGGGAGGCACATGCACCTTATCTGCGTAGATCTGGCATTTTCTGGCGTAGGCACAACAGTCTGCATCCATTGTGATCCAGTAATAGCCTGATCTTAGCAATTTCTTAGCCATGGCATGCCCTCCTGCATGGGTACCAAAGGACCCTTCGTGCACTTCATGCATCAACAAATCTGCTTCTGTCTTGTCAACACATCTGAGGAGTACCATATCAAAGTTCCTTTTGTATAAAGACCCATCAGTGTTCAGAAAGAAACTTCCAGCAAGCCTTCTTAATGTCTTCTTATCATTGGAAGATGCCCCAGGTGGGTATGTTTGATCCTCCAAGAAGCATTTAATGTCATGGAACCAAGGCTTATCGTCTTTGACAACATCTGCTGCAAATACATATGCTGGTCTGTCAAGTCTGGACACTGAAATCTGAGGTACGAAGTTAGCAGCTTGAACTTTGATCATGGATGAAATGGTAGCAAGAGCATCTGCAAACTGGTTCTCGTCCCGAGGGATATACTCAAGCTTGACTGTTGTGAAGAAAGTCAATAACCTCCTTGTATAATCCCTGTAAGGTATCAGATGATCCTGGTGTGTGTACCATTTCCCGTTGGTTTGATTGACTACCAAAGCTGAATCTCCGAACACAGTCAATGTTTTGACCCTGAGGTCAATAGCTTCCTCAAGGCCCATAATGCAAGCTTCGTATTCAGCTTCGTTGTTAGTGCAGTTGAAAGTGAGTTTTGCCGAGAAAGGCATGTGAACTCCTTTGGGCGTAATGAGTACTGCACCAACACCACGACCATTCATGTTAACAGCCCCGTCAAACATCATAGTCCATTCTTCTTCCGGGTCGGGCCCTTCAGTGTGAATAGGCTCTTCGTGATCTTTTGATTTTATGAACATGATGTCTTCATCAGGGAATTCAAATCTCATAGGCTGGTAGTCATCAATGGGTTGCTCAGCAAGATATTCAGACAATACACTGCCCTTGATGGCTTTCTAAGAAGTGTATTGGATGTCATATTCTGTAAGGATCATTTGCCATCTTGCAACCCGTTCGGTGAGTGCTGGCTTCTCAAATATGTACTTAACTGGGTCCATCTTTGAGATCAATAAGGTAGTGTGGGTCAACATATACTGCCTCAGTCGGCGAGCAGCCCACGCTAAAGCACAACAAGTTTTCTCGAGCAGTGAATAACGTTGTTCGCAGTCGGTAAACTTTTTGCTTAGGTAGTATATTGCATACTCTTTTCGACCAGACTCGTCATGCTGGCCCAGCACACACCCCATTGACTCTTCTAATACTGTCAAGTACATGATTAGAGGTCTTCCTTCGACTGGAGGCATGAGGATTGGAGGTTCTTGTAAGTACTCTTTGATCTTGTCAAAAGCTTTCTGGCAGTCTTCACTCCACCTGACCGTCTGCTCTTTTCTTAATAGCTTGAACAAGGGTTCGCAGGTTGCTGTAAGGTGAGATATGAACCGTGAAATGTCGTTCAAACGACCTAAGAACCCTCAAACTTCCTTCTCAGTTTTCGGTGCAGGCATCTCTTGAATAGCTTTGACTTTATCAGGGTCAACTTCAATCCCCTTCTCGCTTACAATAAAACCCAGCAGCTTACCAGATCGCACCCCGAATGTGCATTTGTTGGGGTTCAGCTTTAGTTGGTACTTCCTCAGACGCTTGAACAACTTCAGTAGATTCACCAGGTGATCTTCCTCTGTAAGGGACTTGGCAATCATGTCATCCACATAACACTCGATTTCCTTATGGATCATATCGTGGAATAATGTCACCATAGCCCGTTGATATGTTGCACCAGCATTCTTCAGTCCGAATGGCATCACTTTGTAACAGAATGTGCCCCAGGGTGTGATGAATGTTGTCTTCTCCATGTCTTCAGGTGACATCTTGATCTGATTATATCCTGAAAATCCATCCATGAAGGAGAATACCGAGAACTGAGCCGTGTTATCCACCAATACATCAATGTGAGGTAATGGGAAATCATCTTTCGGGCTGGCTCTATTCAGATCCCGGTAGTCGACACACATCCTCACCTTGCTGTCTTTCTTAGGCACATGCACTATGTTAGCAACCCACGGCGGATAGCTAGTTACAGCAAGGAACCCGGCGTCCCACTGCTTTTGTACCTCTTCCTTGATTTTCATAGCCATGTCTGGGCGAGTACGGCGCAATTTCTGTTTGACCGGTGGGCACTCTTCTCTCAAAGGCAGCTTGTGCACAACAATGTCGGTATCCAACCCTGGCATGTCCTGATACGACCAAGCAAACACGTCCACATACTCTTGAAGCAGATCAATCAGTTGTCTCTTCACTGAGTCTTGCAGGCAAGCCCCGATTTTAACCTCTTTCACGTCTTCATCTGTACCAAGATTAATCACTTCAACCTCCTCCTGGTGAGGAGTAATAACCTTTTCCTCTTGTCTCAACAACCTGGCTAGCTCTTCAGGAAGCTCGTATTCTTCTTCAACCCCTTCATCGGCTTGATTGATCGGATTGTCAAAGTCATACGAAGTCATAGCCGTGCTGTTGTCGGTGCTGTCTGGAAGGCACTCTCTGCAAGGGTTTAGTTTGTTCATTTTAGTGATTGATTTTAATCTTGCTTTAGAAAAGTGAAATAAAGTTATCATTTTGAAAACACCGCCATTTATTTTTTTGTACAAAAAAGAAAAATGGAAAAAACAGTGAACGGAAAAGAAAAAGACTCGTTTGCAAAAAGATGTCTGATATTTCATTAATTGATCTTGTTTGCACAAAAAGTACAGATGGCCCGATTACAAAATGAGTCTTGTCATCTTGGGCAAGATGCAAGACTTTGATGCATGCCATAAAAATACAGGAAATAATAATTACTCTGCATGAGTAACTCTTATAATTTCCTGGGAAGACCAGTTTGAGATACTGCTCCCCGGGATCTTTGGACGAATCCAGCTTTCCAGGTTGCGTTCTTCTTCCAGCTCGTCTTCCAAATTGTTGATAGCATCAGGGGTGAGCATCCCCCCACTGACAAAACCAGGCTTCTCAGCAGCCTCTGCTTGATTTTGTTGATTTGGTCTGTAACCCAACCCAAATTTGTCCTTCTTCTCCTCCACAGCTAAAACCTTGCCCCAGCCTTGGGCAGTTCCTTCCTCAACAACCTTCCGGGCTTGTTGGTAAGATGACATGGAGATTCCAGATACAGCAGATGCTTCATTGACATTCAAGGCTTCAAATCCTTGGCTCATTGTTTCATGGATCTCCCCATCCATCTCAATGTACTTATAAGTAGCCAGATGGCTAACAAATATATCCTCCTCCCCACAGATTGTAACAACTTGGCCTTCCCACTCAAATTTTAACTTCTGGTGAAGGGTAGACATTACTGCACCGGCGGCGTGAATCCAAGGTCTACCCAACAAACAGCTGTAGGCAGGCTGAATGTCCATCACATAGAAGATAGTTTTAAAGGTCTGTGGGCCAATTGTCACAGGTAGCTCAATCTCCCCCAGAACCGATCTCTTAGAACCATCAAAGGCTCTTACTACCAGGTTGCTGGGTCGCAATGCTAATCCTTCATATTCTAGCTTCACCAGAGCCTTCTTTGGTAAGACATTAAGGGATGACCCCGTGTCTACCAGCACATGAGAGAGGACTGCACCTTTGCATTCCATGGTGATGTGCAAGGCTTTGTTGTGGTTGCGGCCATCCGCTGTCAAGTCAGTATTGGTGAACCCTAGCCCATTGCTAGCAGTAACATTTCCAACCACGGTTTCCAACTGGTTGACAGTGATCTCTTCAGGCACGTAAGCTGCGTGCAAGACTTTGAGTAGTGCATTCCGATGGGCTTCGGAGCACATAAGCAGTGAGAGGATAGAGATCTTGGATGGCGTCTGGTGAAGCTGATCCACAATTTTGTAATCACTCTTTTTGATGATTCTCATAAACTCATCCACTTCTTGATCGAACGGTGTTTTTAAAGCTTCTTTAACTGTTTGATCTTCCTGCGCCGGGCTCTTTCCTTTTGCCTTAACAGCAGCTTCTGCTTCGGCAGTGGGTCTCTGAATCTGTGGAGCGAAGAGACGTCCGCTTCGGGTGAAGCCTCCGCCTCCTCCCACATTATCTATTTGTGGTGCAGGTGTTGATGTATCAAGAGTGATTCTTTGCCCCTCGCAGTACACGTCAGAGCCATAGTGCCAAGGGATGGCCCTATTGCTTTCATATGGTACTGGTCCAGGCACCGTAACAGTGACTGGACTGATTGCAGCTGCTGAGGGGACTGTAATAGTTTGTGGATCGTAATAAATTGTAACTGGTGCTCTGATGGGAGCAGCACCTTCTGAATTGTAGGCAGAGTTGTTTTCAGGATCATAAAATATTGTGACAGTAGAGACATCTTCATGATTTGTTGCTGGAGTTGTAGGAGACATTGGTGGAAGGATGGATGTTGTTGTTGTAGGAGATTCAAAATGGAGTGAAGCTGAAGTTGTAGCAGGAAAATTTGTTGAAAACTGATCAGTTGAGATGATAGATGAAGTACTTGTTGATGAAGCCGAAGAATTGTCAGGAACAATGGTTGCTGCAGTTGTAGGAGGTTCTGAAACCGTTGCTGATGAGATTGCTGGATTTGTTGGAAATGATGTGGTGATCTGAAGTTGGCCACTCTAAATAAGGCCATCTATGCCATTCCTCAAATTATCGCACCCATTTACTGAAATATTACAGTAAGCACAACCCAACTCACACCCTGGGAACATCTGACATTCCAAGAGCTGAGCCTTGATTTCTACCAATGGTGTCCTGATCTGTCCCACGCTGGTTATTAAATAAGACGGTTTGTCTTCTTCAATAGCGTTAATTCGGGGACCACCATGGTTTGGCATAGGATTTTTGTTGACATTGGGCGGTGGTGCAAAATTCAGAGCTTTTGAGTCTACCAGGTCTTGTACCTTCATGTGCAAGGCTCTGCACTTTTCCGTACTATGGCCAGGTGCGTTTGAATGAAAGGCACACCTAGCGTTGGAGTCGTAATTCCTGGGTAGACTGTTGGGATCCGGAGGTGCCAACGTCCTTAGCTCAACTAGGTTGAGTTTCAGGAGCTGTGGCAGCAATGTAGCATATGGCATTGGGATCGGATCGATCACTCTGTTAGCTTGAGATGGCCTCTGTTGGAATGGCCTTTGCTGGTTATTGTTGTTGGTGTTGCTGTTGTTGTAATTTCTTGGAGGATACTGATTTTGTTGATGGTATTGAGGTTGCTGCTGATAGTTTTGTTGCGGAGGTTGATAGACTGGTTGTGGATGAGCTGGAGCAAGGATGGTAACTGCTGCTACTGATCTATGAACATATTGGGGCCTACCCCTGTTGGTGTGGATGGCATTAGTCTCACCAGTCCTTCTTGGGCCTGCAAAAGGCTTCCTCGCATTACTGGATGAGCTTGCACCGTTATCTGAGATCTTCCCCATCTTCAGTAGGCTTTCAATTCTCTCCCCGGCTATGACAACATCTGCAAAGCTGGTAGATGAGAAGGCAGCTAGCCTATCAATATAGGTTCCCTGAAGGGTATTCATGAACATATCAGCCATCTCTCTTTCAGACATAGGTGGCTGGACAGCAGCAGCAAGCTGTCTCCATCTTTGAGCATATTCTCTGAAGCTCTCTCTAGATGACTGTGACATTCCCATTAGGAGAGTCCTGTTGGGTGCCATGTCCAGATTATACTGATACTGTCTGATGAAGGCCTCTGCCAGGTCCTTCCAGCATCTAATTGTTGCCCTTGTCAGATGGGAATACCATTCCCTCGAAGCTCCAGTCAAGCTATCCTCAAAATAGAACATCCACAATTTCTCGTCCATGGTATAAGCTTTTAATCTCCCGAGAAAAGATTGCAGATGGGTTCGGGGACAGGAAGTCCCATTATACTTTTCGAAACATGGAGGCTTAAACTTGTGGGGAATCCTAACCCCGTCTACCAAGCCCATATCCATAACATCAAAACCCAAAGAGTTTTGAGATTCTAAGGATCTTAACTTCTCAGCTATCTCTTCCAACCTTCTATCATAAGCTTCTTCTCCAGCACCCATTACTGTGAACTGGTCTTCTTGTGGGTCTTCTTGCAGTACCCTCCCTGCTGTGGCAGTCCCTTGTATATTGACAGGGATGTTGGCCTCTGGATGGAGATGGGGTCCAAAAACTGGGGGATTGACATGAGGTTGGACCCTCTCGTTGTTACTTGTGCCAGCAGTCCCCACATGGGGCTCCTCTTGATTCTGCCTTTCCACCATGGCTCTCAATCTTTCTTGGCTCTGAGCCATGTTGTTCATCACTTCCATGAACTGTGTCATCTGTGTTCTCATTTCCAATCTTTCGTTTGCCATTTGATTTCTGACCTCTGCAAGGTCCTGCTGTACCTGATCCATCTGAATTCCCGGAAGGTTGTTTCGGGTTGGATATCGGTGCGGACGATTGAGGGGAAACACCCGGCGACGAGCAATAGTTCCTGAGCATCACAACAGAGTTAGCAACAACAAAAACAAAAACCTACAAAACAAACAAAGGGTTAGCATGCAATGCAGTATGCTTATTTGCTTTCAAGGTATCCGGCTTGGCATTCAGTTTTGACCCTTCCAGACCCTTGAAGATGATACTGTTGATGTTGCTTTCGAAGTAAACTCGGATGGAACAAACTAACATAAATATATATTACAAAAAGCAATGGTACATAGTTTGTTTACAAATACAAGCCCTCTGAGGGGTCAAAATACATTTCAAGGAAATAAAAGTACATGGAATGAAAAGCAACAACAAACAAATGGTCAAACACCAAGACCAAACTCATCCTCACGAACTTCCTTGAGAAGTGCTTCGGTCACAGGATCAGCTGAACGCTCCGTAAGATTCCTGATAAGGAGGTTCCGGGTAGCAACAGCTTTAGTCAACTTCTTGTGCTGACTTTGGTCCTTTGACCTCTTCACTCCAGCTCTGATCTTCAGCTCTGATATCTCCCTCTGGGCTGCTGCCAGGGCTTCTTGTTGCTCTTTTTCACTAGCTTCCATCTGCTCCATCTTGTCTTGGACCCTCTTGTCCTCCAGAGTACGAGCCTCGGTGATCCTGACCCACCTAGCCTGACTCTCCTTAAGATACAAGTCTGTCCTAGCTTTCTGGAATTGGGCTTCCTTGCAAGCATTCTTCAGGATTTGTTCTCCAGCCCTAGACTTCTTAATGTAATCTTCAGACTTCTCAATCTTAGCCAGATGCTCTTTCTTCAACTTCTCCAGCCTCTCAATATCCAGCCTTCCATCTCTCCTCTCATAGAGGGTCTTCTGCAGAGCTTGAGTCAACTTCTCATTTCTTTCTTTCAAGCTCTCAAACTCTTCTAAGCTAACAGTTGCTGGAGGTGGTGTTGTGGAAGGCCCAAGCATGTCTTCAATAGTAAAGGGCATCCCAGAGAATCGAGCCCTAGCATAGGACCAATCATAGTATTGTGCCGATGCCACATTGTTACACTTCCCCAAGATGGTTACCCCTTTAGTCTGCACATTATCCCAGGCCCAGGCTGCCTGCCTAACAATTGCCAGACTAATCTTGTTTTCACAATAAAGAGTCTCAACCAAGTCCTGTGCCTTAGGAGTGTGGACCAGTGCATAGCCCAGTTGTCTTTTAAACAGCAGAGGGTTGTAATTGATACTACCCTTAACTCCTATTAGGGGCACATTGGGAAAATGCCCACAGCTGGTGATGATATCCCTGCCTTTTGTGCTTTGGGTACACCACCTGATATCAGCTGAAGTAAGAGCAGTAAGCCTTCCAGCCCAGTTTTTCTGCTGATGAGGGTTCAAAAATGCATCTGTCCTGGGTAGATGCTTGAGAAGCCAAGTATGGAATAATGGAGCACAACACCTCACCAATCTGCCCCTCTGCTTTTCATTCCTTTGATGCACTGAATAGTAAAGATCACCCAATAATGTTGGCACTGGGTTCTTCAGAATGAACAAATGGATTGCATTCTTACTAATGAATCGAGGCTCATCTGCAAACAATACAATCCCATATATACTCAGGGCCAACAAAGCACAGACAGCTTTCCACTCTCCTAGAGAAGCTTTCAGGGTAGCTTGAGAGATTAAGAAATCCAGATGCAGGCCTGGGATTCCAGCCTTAGAAGTCATATGTTGTCCAATCAAGACTGGTTCCAGATGCAATGCCTTGGCTATCTCCTCATTACTTGGGAAAACCATCTCAGGGTTGAAAGGGATTTCCCTCCTGATAGGTATACCAACTAATGATGAGTATTCTTCCAATAAAGGGCCCAGCTGAAAGTCCTGAAAAGTGAAACATCTCAGTGGGGGATCATAAAACTGAAGGCAAGTGTGGATCAGGCTTCTCTGTGAGGGGTCCAGATCCATAACCATATCAAGTATATCTCCATGGTGTTCCCTGAACAAAGGTATGTGATATGGAGTGATCAGGGTTTGAACCCTCCTGATGTCTGCTAACTCTGGCTGGAAGAAGTGGTAGGTGATGTTGCTCTTTTTAGGTGCCATGATGTTGAGACTGAGTAGAGACAAGTGCTGATGAAGGTAGGTCAATGCTGAAGATGGGGTCAAAACCAGAACCAAATGAAGATGGATACCCTGAAACACAAATAAGCAAATGTCAATATGATGCAATGATTATGTATGCAAATGATATGCAAAGGGTTTGTGACTGAGCTGGATCTGATCAAATGCTCTGATATAAGCTCATGTGTGTAAGAAATCCAGATGGAGGTCTATGAGTCCAGTAACCAAGGTGGGGGGCTCAAATAAAGAGCCACATATCCAGGGTTTAGAATCACAAGAACTGTCCCAACATGGAGTATTCTTAATCAAATCAAAGTAACAGGATATTCTGAGGTCAAGGTACCTGCAAACCTGTAAACAGCCCAACCCCCCTCACTGGTGGTGTTCTAAAACAAGGATCCTCAGACTTGGATCAATTATGAGAAGTGTAAACACCTCTAACCCGGAGGTACAGTGTTTACAATAACCATAAAAGTTCCTCCTCTAATTCACCTCAGTTTCTGAAGGTCAATACTAAAAGGTCATCCAGACTTAGCAGGCTTCCCAGATAGCCCTAGCATTGCAGGAAATCTGCAACACAGAGTTCTCAAGAAGAAACCCATATCTGAACCGTGTTTCATATTCCCGCACCAGACCGAAATGGAATGGGAAAGAACATGATTCACTCTAGCCTAGGTGTCACTCAGGTCCCAGGTATAGGACCTTAACTCTCAATGGAACACCCACCCACCAAAGCAAACAACAGATCCAGCCAGCAACACAGTATGACAATATGATATAATGCAAAAGCAATAAAGAAAGCAGTAAAGCAACTGTACATAAAGCAAAATAAGTACAAATATACAAGCACAAATAAGCACATAACACCCCAGTAAACACAAATCAAACAAACGCTAGGAGGAACCCACAAAAAGAACCAGAAGCCCTGGTTGCAGTATAAGGGTCCCCAGCAGAGTCGCCAAGCTGCCGCTCCCGATAAATGAAACTAGGTCAAATAATGGTACAGACGCGAACGGTCGGCGAGAGGGACAATGAGAACACACAGCAGTGAACTCACTGGAGATGAATAGAGTCGCCAGCTAGGCATTTTTATCCCGGAGGAAAGGCAATGCTGCATAGACCTAGAAAGGTATGGATAAGACGGTTGCGAACCAGAGAGACTGAGAAAGGGGGTTGGTTACAACCTGGGAAGGTATTAGCACCCAGATTGTCCGTCGTACTCGACGGGATCCACGCTTAAAAGATTTGTGTTTTAAAGGGGGAGTGTCAGTGCAATCTGTGTATAAAGTAGCTGGAAAAGATGTACAGGTGTTGCACCCAAAAATTTGCCCTCTATTTTTAACTCTAACCAATTTTTTGTTTCACATTCATTTGCATCATCTTCATAGCATAACATTTTTTTTTCTGTCTTAATATTAACCGGAATAATTTCTCAGAATTTACAAACAGACTGGTCAAATTAATTTTCAATTATGCCTAAAATCAGTGAACGAAAAAATGTCAAGTTTAAGTTTGCAAATGTCGGTAATATTAATCTGCGATTCACGTGGTTTAATTTGACATGCTACAAATATTTTTACGACTATTTTTGGTCATATGTTGATCAGTCTGAGCGGCTTAAACGGTCATAATTTTTATTTAAAATCCGACCAAACGCTGTATTTTTCCGAGTCATTTATTTCGCGTTGATTATTTTGACGTATTCATTTTATTTTTTCGAGCACTTTGGCGCTTGACTTTTATTTTTTGAGTCTATATAGAGTCTAGAATAAATAAATAGGATTATTAGTTTTTATTTTATTTTAACTAATTTAATTACTAAAACTTTATTTGTTTTTTAAATTAATATTTTATTGGGTCTAAAATAAATAAATAGGTTAATTAATTTTTATTTTAATTTTAACTATTTTTATTAAACTTTATTTAATTATTTATATTAATATTTTATTGGGTTTCAAAATAGACATTAAGGCCCATTATCATTAACCCTAATTAGTCCTATAAATACTACCGAAAAAAAAAAAAGAAGGAGGGAGAAACGCAGTAGTAGAAACGGCGCTACTTGATTCTCTTCTATAGAAAGGTACGGTAGCTACTTGCTTTTTTTTATTTTTATTTTTTGGCTTCTTTTCTATTTTCTAACAACTTATGTAACATAGTTTTTCAATCTATGCAGCAAACGTGTTTCTGTTTAACGTATATGTTCATGTTCTGTACTTTTTCTTTATTAATAACAAGTGTTTCAATATATACATATAAAATCCTACTTAACTAAATATGCTTAACCTTTTTCATATACTTAGCTTTGTTTATATATATATATATATATATATATATATATATATATATATAGTGTTAATTATTTTCTGTTTATTTATTATTATTAGATTATTCAGATCGGATCGTGTCGATACGCCATTTTCACATCTATGTGTATGAGGCGTGACATTTGTGTTGATCTGATTCAGTTGCGATGATCGTAATTTTTGCGTTAGCAACATCGTCATTTTTTTATTCATTTTTTTTATGTTATATATTTAGATCTGCACAAATAACTAACTACCCTGATTTTTCTCATAAACCCAAAGTGTTCGCCACAAACCTTAATTTCTCAAACCTTCTCCTTAAAAACTGATTATATATTTTCTTTATGAATTTTAATGTGTTAAACCTTAATTTTTTTCACTAACCCAAATTTTTTTTAATCCTAATAATTTCCTCTATAAACCTTGAACTCTAATTTTCACTCTAACTCTGACTCATTTTTATGTTATTCATTTACTGTTTAT
Source organism: Lathyrus aphaca (assembly GCA_963966055.1). NCBI lineage: Eukaryota > Viridiplantae > Streptophyta > Magnoliopsida > Fabales > Fabaceae > Lathyrus > Lathyrus aphaca. The sequence goes on from OZ014523.1 coordinate 174,647,350, forward strand.
CGTATTATGTAACTGTTTCATATTTGTAATAATTTAGTTTTTATTTTTCGCCTTATAATTATGTAACTGTCTCCTTGATGTAATAATTTAGTGTTATTTTCCGCCTAATTATTATGTAATTGTCCTGAAGCCATGTAATAGTGTAGGAATTTTTATTTTCTGTCTTTAAATTTCTGCCTTTATTTATTTTTATTATTCCCTGCGTGGTTAGTAATTTAGGGCGTGCCAAGAACTGAATGAAAATCAATATGGACTTAGATCATTAATTTTAAAAAAAAGACTAATTAATCAGTAATTTTTTTTCTTATAATAATAATAGTATTTTGTATATAGTTTCTTTTAGGGTAAATATATTAATTTTTAATTAGATTAGGATTTTCTTAATAAACCTTAAATTTTCCTAATAAATTTTTTTTTTATATTAACCATATTTTTTTAATTTTAACCCTTAAAATTTTTTCTCAAACCTTTAAAGATTTTTTCAAACATTGTCCTCATTTTTATGTTATTCATATAATCTATCTTGTTATTATACTGAAGTCTTTACCATCATTTATTTTTCTGCCATTATTTTTATGTATCTGCCCCGAAGCGTTGTAATAGTTTAGGAATTTCTTGTATTTGCCTTTAATTTTCTGCCATTTATTTTCGTAAATATAATTGCATGGTTAGTAAATTAGGGAGTGAAAACATGTTTGTGTTTAAAATAGAATTTAGATCACTAATTATAAGATAAATATTTGAATTGTACACTCACACACGTAAGTCGATCTTTGATCGCCATCTCACTTCCTTAAGGATACCCCTCATGTTGCCTATTACAAAAAGGTCAAGTAGGGTGTATAAAGCAAAGTCCCTAAATTTCACATCATCTAGTCCCTACAGTTTAAAAAGATCAAGTCCCTTCGAATGTTGCCTTCGTAATGATCTTGTCCCTTTCGAATAAAGATGATAGTCCCTCATATGTGCTTATTACACCCCACAGTTGCCTTCACAAAACAGAATGTCCCTCACATGTCCCTTAACATCCAAGGTAATGACTACCTACTCCTTAATAGTAGGGATAGTCTTACCAAGGAAAGGAATAAAGAACAAGAAAGACTTTAAATTTTAGGGTAGGTACCTCTTAGTTGCTTGCTCACTCCAATTTTCAAAAACTTAACCAATTTCAAACAAGTTTTTACACATCCGTACATGGATTATTATTAACTATTCTGAAAATTTTTCTATTCACACACTACAATTTCAAAAAACAATTTAAAGTGAGCTAAGTAACTAAGAGCCCATGGATAACCATGGATGTAAAGGGTGCTAACACCTTCCCTTTACATAACCTACCCCCGGACCCAAAATATTCTCTTAAGGTCTTTCCTGTTCTTTTATACCCTTTCCTTATGGATAAAATAAAAGTCGGTGGCGACTCTTGCTATCCGCAACATAACTTCAAGTCAGTTCTCCCACCGTGTTATTGAACTGGCGACTCTGCTGGGGATCTATTTAAGAGGGGTACCCTTAGGAATTAAGATCACTTTAAATTGTTTGCCTTGTTTGTTTTATATTACTTGTTGGGGTGCTCTTATGTGTGAAAGGTCCTAACCCGGATCTAGTGTACCTTAGGTAAATGGCAATAGACCAAGGAAACTGTACGTCGTATATCGATACGGTTGATCTGGTGGCCATAGTTAGTGCGACTTCTTGGTTGGTGCTTATGTTCCTTGAGTCAAGTTGAGGATAATATGAGGCTGCCATATGTTGTTAATGCACTAACTAACTTCTAGAACCCTAGTTGACTCATCTTGGCCTTTAGAAAGTAGTGAGGTAACCGGCTTTGGTGCAGACTGAAGTTGGTTGACACTCGATACTACGCTCATTGAGATCTTAAACTTGGAGGGTTTTGGTTGGCAAGTAAGTTGCCTTCTGATCAACCACCCTTGTGAAGGATCAATGATATTGAGATCCCTTAGAACCCGGTTACTTTTGTAGGACAGGATGAACCAACTAACTTCAGGGGAGGGTACTTACCTTTGAACCTCATGCAAGCCTCTAAACCTAGGGCTATTGTGTGACTTGTTTGTGTGTGCCACATGTTTGTGATTGAACATAACATCATGACATCATCATGCATCATGAGCATATCATTTTCCCTAACCATTTCAAGGACCAAGGGATTTATTTTTGTTCTTTGTTGCAGGTCATGCCTTCTGCTCGTAGAAACACCATCAGGATCAACTTTGTAGGGATACCTCCCAAGCTCAAAGAGTTGGTTTCCCAAGTGCCTGATCATTCCCAGTTCAACAAGAGACATGGTCACTTATTGGATCTAGTTACTTCAGGGTTCAATGAAGACATGATGAGTGTGCTGTTTCAGTTCTTTGACCCTAAGCACCATTGCTTTACATTCCCTGACTATCAATTGGTTCCAACCATGGAAGAGTTCTCTAAACTTCTGGGCATACCTGTTCTTGATCAAAGACCCTTCACAGGCTTGGAGAAGGATCTCAAACCAGAGGTTATTGCTGCAGCTATACATCTGAAGAAGTCTGACCTTGTTCTAGAAACGAGAAGTGGAGTCAAGGGTATTCTTGCCAAGGTGCTAATGGATAAGGCTCAAATGTTCTTGAAGGCCATGAGCTATGATGCTTTTGAGGAGGTCTTAGCCTTGCTGATATATGGCTTAGTATTGTTCCCCAATCCAGATCAGTTCATAGATGTTCAGGCCATCAACATTTTCCTGAGTCACAATCCAGTGCCTACATTGCTTGGAGATATTCTACATTCTCTTCATACCCGTACTACAAGGGCAAGAGGAACTTTGATGTGTTGCATACCTTTGCTTTCTAGGTGGTTTATTTCTCACCTTCCTCGCTCAGTAATGAAGAATGAGCAAGGGTTCAGATGGTCCAAGAGGATCATGTCACTTTCTCACTCAGACATCCATTGGTGCTCCAGATCTATGGAGAATGTCACCATCATTGACCGTTGTGGGGAGTTTCCTAATGTGCCACTTCTAGGCATAAGAGGAGGCATCACCTACAACCCCTCTCTAGCTTTACGACAGTTTGGTTACGCTCGGAGCGATGGCCCACATGACATGTTGATTCAGGGCATTGTGTTTGATTACGACAACGATCTTCAGGGTTACCGTCAGAGATTCATACGAGCTTGGGGAAAGGTAAACAGGATTGACAGCAAGACACTGGAGCCTAAGTACACTATTCCTATGGAGGCTTATCTTAGATGGGTACGATCTCGTGCTCAGACACTCATGATGCCATATCCTGCCGTCCTACCAGTTACCATGGAACCTGTTGCTGAAGGAGACACAGCTTATACCATCCTTCACCCAGACATGCCTACTGATATGGAAGACTTGCAGAGATCATGGATCCAACTGAAGGAGCAAAGGGATACTTTCGAGGCTCATTACAAAGCAAGCCAAGAAAAGGTTCTGGAACTAACAAAGCTACTTCATGAGGAACAGAACCTCAACTCTTACCTCAACACAAAGAGGAAACGTCCATGGGAGACTTAAAACCCCATCTTTTGTACTTATTTCATTTTCATTTTTGTAAGCCTAAAAGGCAAAACAAAGTTATTACTAATAAAAGTTTACTTTCGTTTTTGTCTAAGCAAATTTAAATCCTGCGGTCCTTGAAAACATTGCATATGCATTCCCATATCATTTCATTGCATCACAGGTTTATAATTGTGCACAGGTTTCTCATCTTCTCGCTATTTATTTCAGCAATGGCTCTTGAACAATCAGTTAAGGATCTCCAGGCACAAAATGCACAGTTCCAAGAGCTGATCTTGAACCTGTCCAAGGGGCAGGATGAATTGAAGACACTGCTGGCTAAGAAGAAGAATCCTGAGGACAAAAAGGATGATCAACTAAAACAACTACAAGCTGAGATGACAGGAATGAGGATCCAGATGAATGGCCAAATGGCTCTTATCCAAAGTTTAGCTCAGGGGCAAGAAGAGCTAAGGACCCTTATCCACAAACTTTAAAGTAATAGAGTCAGGGATCTAATTGTCAGTGAACCTCCATTAAAACAAGCTGATTTGGTTGAAAGGAGGATGAGGATAAAAGAGGGTAAGAGACAGGTTGCCATTGATTGTTCTTCTGTTGAAAGACCTGATAAGGTTAATCCACCTCAACACAAGAAATATAGAAGGCAGTTTATCAAGTTCAGCACTCCAATGTCACAAGTTCTGCAATGCTTGTTGGAGATGAAGCTAATTTCCTTGGAAAATCCTCCTCAAAATCCTAAAACTTCCTCTCCTCGCTATAATCCCAGGGCAAGGTGTGAGTACCACTCCAACAGTCCTGGGCATGATACTAATAGCTGTTGGGCATTGAAGAAAAAGATTCAAGACTTGATTGACGAAGAAATCCTAGAGGTTACTCCAGAAGGTCAAGTTGAATTCTACTATCGTCCATCAAACACCAAAGCTGCAAGACAAGTTGCCCAAGGTTGCAAGAAAGAAAGCCTACCTGTTCCTGTTGAGATATGGGGCACCTTGGGATATCCAAGTGGTAAATTTGATTTCATGGTGAAGTATACTGCTCCTCAAAGTTCACAGATTGCAATTGAGGACATTCAGCCAACCGGATGGGACAACATTTGAATTTTCATTTGTAATTTCTTTTATTTGTTTGAACACTTACTATTATGTTAAACTTTTGTTTTCATTAATGCATCGCATATGTTTGTCTTGAATTAGTCCATTCGTTCCACTATATTTTGAATTATGCTTCTTATTTCTATCTTGTGATATTTAACTCCTGATAAAGCTATAAGCCTGTAGAGGGAGGATGACGAAAACAATACCATAATCTTATGCAGTATGCTTTTGAACAGACTATGCTGACGATGTACAGGCATTGTTTCAATTCCTAAACAGTGGAGATATAAGGAAGTTAATCCCTAGTCAACCCTTTTGAGCCTATGAAGCAGGAGTTTTTATTCTCGCACAAATTAAAACCCTTATTCATAACATGGGGCAGGGTAGTTACTCAGTTAACTCAAATATGCCATTTATATGTGTTGTACACAATGAATGATGGTTCACTGTAATCATTAAACCTAATAGTCAATATCTAGCAAAAGAAAAGCTCACTAAGTCAAAACCTATGAAGGAGACTTAGTAAAACATCAAGACATCCCGCTGACTGTAACCTTGAAATAAGCAGTTCAGGCAAAAAGAAGGGATAATAAAGTCAAAAGAAAAAAAAAAGAGGTCACTATGAACCCTCAACAAAGAAAGATGGCTGAATGTTCAAATAAATTTTGGGTTTCTGAACCATCACAAATATCGGTGTTACAACTCCAAACTGCTATGGAACTTCAATGCATGAGTTAACTGAGCATAGGACTGAAGAACATCATGGAGATTGGGTTGGGTACAAATAAAATTTGAGCCTTTATCCTTTGTTTCTTAAACCATGAACCAGGCCACGTTACAACCCTTTAAAAGTCCTAACTGAAGCATGGTTAGTTCGAAAGCGTACTGCTGCAAAAAGGTATCCTGACTCCTTTAGGGCTTGTCATAAAATTTGAGTTAATATCACAGTTTTCCCAAAAAAAAAAAAAAAGTTTTTCTAAAATAACCTGTTTCAAAACTTCAAGACAGACATAAGCATTGCATTTTTTTAATATATTTGTTTGCATATACCTAAGTGTTTGACAAATGGAGAAGCTTACAGGATGAATGTTCAATGAACCAAAGTCCTTCCGATAAACAAAGTTGCTTCCTGGATCAAAGTCCATGTATACAAAGGGGCATAGTCATGACCTCCCAATCAAGGGGGCAGGCCATGATACTTCCTAACTCATTTGGGGCAATCAGGACAAGATTCAACTATGTTTAAGCAACCAGAGGCAGATCTCCTCATCTATCTGAAATGCCAAGGGCATAGTCACTGTTTCCCAGTCAAGAGGCATACCAAGTTACTGTTCAATTCAGTTGGGGCAATTAGGTCCAGACTCATCTGTGCTTAATAGCCAGGGGCAATTTTCCTCATACAGTTGAATTACCAAAGGTGACATTACAGAGTTCACAATGCCAGGGGCACTTTTCCTCATACAGTTAAATTACCAAAGGTGACATTACAGAGTTCACAATGCCAGGGGCATATGCTTATGGGGCATTCTGCTTGTTTCTCTTGAGATAGCTCATTACAGATACTTCCATTATGGGACAATTCATCCTCAACCAAGGGGCAATGCTTTCTCTTCAAATCTAATACCTGGAGCGTATATGGTCCATTACAGTTTGAAGACACATTCCTCTCATTGTATTACCTTGATATTGGATTCTCAGCTGAAACCATGATGGAAATTAGTTGTCTACGCCAGTAGTATCAGATGGTGTCAATATCATGTATTCAGATCCAGCTATGAGGATTTCTGGAAAGGTACTCAGGAAAGTTAAAGAATTTCAGGAGCCATAGATCCAATTGGTTATACACTCTCGAAGTTGAAACGATTCTGTTTTCAAGTTCAGCTTTACTTTTCCCTCTGAATCCAGATTTACTTTTACCCTAAGCGAAACATCTATTGGTTATGTTTGAATGTATCATGCTTTTGAATACGATTAATGTTTACCAGAAATGCATGAAAATGCAGTAATAGTATTTACTAAGGACGAACGAGGGAAGGATCTCAATGAAGCTTCGCCGGTTCACCTTTACAAGACAGTTACAAAACCCTCAGTAGGGCAAATCCATCTTCATAAAGTCTCATCTCCCCTGGAATTTATATCCATCTCTTTTATCCTCATACGGATATTTGGGAAATTACTTTCCAATAAGAGTACGACGAACGAAGACGGGATGTTATATCTACTCTACCATCAAACGAAGACGAAGGTTATATATACCTTACTATCCCAGCATACGGGAGGTGATATCTATCCTTACTATCCCCATCATACGGGAAGTTATCTATACCCTGTTACCCCCAGCAGACAAAGGGTTATATATTCTTCAAACAACGAATCGGGATTTATTTTCCCTGGCCAGCAGTTGTTATACAAAGATATCCAGACGCTTCCGGAAGTATCATATCATACATACATCATTTACATCATACCATAGCACATATATCCATAAACATATAGTACATTACTTGAGCACATCATGTTATACATGCATACATAAAGCATAAACTAATGTTATTATACAGAATGCTACCTTGTTTTCAGGTTAATTATCCAACAAACAAACTTATGATCTTCGGGACTGCTTTATCGTAACCTCAGGGTTACTTTATCCTCCTGATAAGCTTCTTATTACTTTGGGACTGCTTTATCGTAACCTCAGAGTTACTTTATCCTCCTGATAAGCTTCTTATGATCTTCGGGACTGCTTTATCGTAACCTCAGGGTTACTTTATCCTCCTGATAAGCTTCTTATTACTTTGGGACTGCTTTATCGTAACCTCAGAGTTACTTTATCCTCCTGATAAGCTTCTTATTACTTTGGGACTGCTTTATCGTAACCTCAGGGTTACTTTATCCTCCTGATAAGCTTCTTATTACTTTAGGACTGCTTTATTGTCACCTCAGGGTTACTTTATCCTCCTGATAAATTCTCATGACTTCAAGACTGCTTTAGAGTTATTGATTGCTCTATCCTCCTGAAATCACATTATTATTTCAAGACTGCTTTAGAGTTATCATTATTGATGGCTCTATCCTCCTGAAATCATTACTTCAAGACTGCTTTAGAGCTGTTGATTGCTCTATCCTCCTGAAATCACATTATTATTTCAAGACTGCTTTAGAGTTATCATTATTGATGGCTCTATCCTCCTGAAATCATTACTTCAAGACTGCTTTAGAGCTATTGATTGCTCTATCCTCCTGAAATCACATTATTATTTCAAGACTGCTTTAGAGCTATTGATTGCTCTATCCTCCTGAAATCATATTACTACTTCAAGACTGCTTTAGAGTTATCATTTGGCTCTATCCTCCTGAAATCATTACTTCAAGACTGCTTTAGGGTCATCATTATTGATTGCTCTTTCCTCATGAAGACATGCTGTTACATCAGTATTACTCCAATATCCTGAACGCATATCATTAATACCTCAGGACTGCTCCAGACTCCTGACAACTTTCATTATACCTCCATATTTTGGACTGCTTTATCTTCCAAGAAATATATCCGAAGAACTTTCCCCTAGTGACATCTTTAAGCCCACTCAATCATATTCAACCAACCATCAATATCACTCTATGCACTGGTGAGTGCAAATTTTTGGGCTTTTGTGTTCAATCCCCTTCAACCTTCCAGGTTACGACTGGCAAATATACCAATCTAACCCCTCAGGTTTCAGAAAATTGAACAGGGGCAGCTGTTGCACCCCAAAATTTGCCCTCTATTTTTAACTCTAACCAATTTTTTGTTTCACATTCATTTGCATCATCTTCATAGCATAACATTTTTTTTTTCTGTCTTAATATTAACCGGAATAATTTCTCGGAATTTACAAACAGACTGGTCAAATTAATTTTCAATTATGCCTAAAATCAGTGAACGAAAAAATGTCAAGTTTAAGTTTGCAAATGTCGGTAATATTAATCTGCGATTCACGTGGTTTAATTTGACATGCTACAAATATTTTTACGACTATTTTTGGTCATATGTTGATCAGTCTGAGCGGCTTAAACGGTCATAATTTTTATTTAAAATCCGACCAAACGCTGTATTTTTCCGAGTCATTTATTTCGCGTTGATTATTTTGACGTATTCATTTTATTTTTTCGAGCACTTTGGCGCTTGACTTTTATTTTTTGAGTCTATATAGAGTCTAGAATAAATAAATAGGATTATTAGTTTTTATTTTATTTTAACTAATTTAATTACTAAAACTTTATTTGTTTTTTAAATTAATATTTTATTGGGTCTAAAATAAATAAATAGGTTAATTAATTTTTATTTTAATTTTAACTATTTTTATTAAACTTTATTTAATTATTTATATTAATATTTTATTGGGTTTCAAAATAGACATTAAGGCCCATTATCATTAACCCTAATTAGTCCTATAAATACTACCGAAAAAAAAAAAAGAAGGAGGGAGAAACGCAGTAGTAGAAACGGCGCTACTTGATTCTCTTCTATAGAAAGGTACGGTAGCTACTTGCTTTTTTTTATTTTTATTTTTTGGCTTCTTTTCTATTTTCTAACAACTTATGTAACATAGTTTTTCAATCTATGCAGCAAACGTGTTTCTGTTTAACGTATATGTTCATGTTCTGTACTTTTTCTTTATTAATAACAAGTGTTTCAATATATACATATAAAATCCTACTTAACTAAATATGCTTAACCTTTTTCATATACTTAGCTTTGTTTATATATATATATATATATATATATATATATATATATATATATAGTGTTAATTATTTTCTGTTTATTTATTATTATTAGATTATTCAGATCGGATCGTGTCGATACGCCATTTTCACATCTATGTGTATGAGGCGTGACATTTGTGTTGATCTGATTCAGTTGCGATGATCGTAATTTTTGCGTTAGCAACATCGTCATTTTTTTATTCATTTTTTTTATGTTATATATTTAGATCTGCACAAATAACTAACTACCCTGATTTTTCTCATAAACCCAAAGTGTTCGCCACAAACCTTAATTTCTCAAACCTTCTCCTTAAAAACTGATTATATATTTTCTTTATGAATTTTAATGTGTTAAACCTTAATTTTTTTCACTAACCCAAATTTTTTTTAATCCTAATAATTTCCTCTATAAACCTTGAACTCTAATTTTCACTCTAACTCTGACTCATTTTTATGTTATTCATTTACTGTTTATCGTATTATGTAACTGTTTCATATTTGTAATAATTTAGTTTTTATTTTTCGCCTTATAATTATGTAACTGTCTCCTTGATGTAATAATTTAGTGTTATTTTCCGCCTAATTATTATGTAATTGTCCTGAAGCCATGTAATAGTGTAGGAATTTTTATTTTCTGTCTTTAAATTTCTGCCTTTATTTATTTTTATTATTCCCTGCGTGGTTAGTAATTTAGGGCGTGCCAAGAACTGAATGAAAATCAATATGGACTTAGATCATTAATTTTAAAAAAAAGACTAATTAATCAGTAATTTTTTTTCTTATAATAATAATAGTATTTTGTATATAGTTTCTTTTAGGGTAAATATATTAATTTTTAATTAGATTAGGATTTTCTTAATAAACCTTAAATTTTCCTAATAAATTTTTTTTTTATATTAACCATATTTTTTTAATTTTAACCCTTAAAATTTTTTCTCAAACCTTTAAAGATTTTTTCAAACATTGTCCTCATTTTTATGTTATTCATATAATCTGTCTTGTTATTATACTGAAGTCTTTACCATCATTTATTTTTTTGCCATTATTTTTATGTATCTGCCCCGAAGCGTTGTAATAGTTTAGGAATTTCTTGTATTTGCCTTTAATTTTCTGCCATTTATTTTCGTAAATATAATTGCATGGTTAGTAAATTAGGGAGTGAAAACATGTTTGTGTTTAAAATAGAATTTAGATCACTAATTATAAGATAAATATTTGAATTGTACACTCACACACGTAAGTCGATCTTTGATCGCCATCTCACTTCCTTAAGGATACCCCTCATGTTGCCTATTACAAAAAGGTCAAGTAGGGTGTATAAAGCAAAGTCCCTAAATTTCACATCATCTAGTCCCTACAGTTTAAAAAGATCAAGTCCCTTCGAATGTTGCCTTCGTAATGATCTTGTCCCTTTCGAATAAAGATGATAGTCCCTCATATGTGCTTATTACACCCCACAGTTGCCTTCACAAAACAGAATGTCCCTCACATGTCCCTTAACATCCAAGGTAATGACTACCTACTCCTTAATAGTAGGGATAGTCTTACCAAGGAAAGGAATAAAGAACAAGAAAGACTTTAAATTTTAGGGTAGGTACCTCTTAGTTGCTTGCTCACTCCAATTTTCAAAAACTTAACCAATTTCAAACAAGTTTTTACACATCCGTACATGGATTATTATTAACTATTCTGAAAATTTTTCTATTCACACACTACAATTTCAAAAAACAATTTAAAGTGAGCTAAGTAACTAAGAGCCCATGGATAACCATGGATGTAAAGGGTGCTAACACCTTCCCTTTACATAACCTACCCCCGGACCCAAAATATTCTCTTAAGGTCTTTCCTGTTCTTTTATACCCTTTCCTTATGGATAAAATAAAAGTCGGTGGCGACTCTTGCTATCCGCAACATAACTTCAAGTCAGTTCTCCCACCGTGTTACTACAGGTGTCAGTGCAAAAGAAGTGTGAAGTGTATAAATGATGTGTCAGTGTAAGAATGAGAATGAATTGCTCATGACCATGAGGCTTAAAGGATAAGGCTGGAAGAGGGGGGAATATACAGAGACTTTTGTTCGATAACTGTTAAGTTATGCCTACGTATCCTCTCGTGCAATGAGGAAGTCAGAACACCGTAGTTCGACCCAAAGAGACTGAAAGATAAATTGACTTGTGAACTGCTTGCTTGTCTATGCTCAAGTGTATGACCTGTCTGGTTCAGGTGCTAACTGTCTTGCATTAGACGGAAGAAGCGAGTTCTCGTTTGTGAGTGAAAGTGATGAGAAAAGAATCCCGAAGGAGACGATTATTGTTTGTTTTTGAATTTTCAGTCTTTTATTGCTTTTGAGAATTTGTCATAAGTTAATGAGCTTAAACCTAAACCAATGGATTTAGTAAACTCATCACATCTTCCCTCTGATTAGGGGTAATGAGAATACCTTAAGTGTGAAGTCAGCTTCTCACACTTAATCACCTTTTGATATAGGATTAAGATCATTGACCTACTTGTGATTATTTAGATGTTTTTGGTGTTTTTGTTTAGTGTTAAGTAATGAGGTTAAGCCATAATCAAGGATTAAACAGACTCATTACACCATCCTAATAGAAGGATAATAGATGAGAATGTTTAAGCTGAGGAAAACTCCTCAACTTAATCCATGATTAGGGATTAAACTCATGACAAAACAAGCCTTTGGCTAAGTGGATTTTATTTGATGGTATGATGATGAAGTGATTTTTAGGGTTTGCAAGACAACTTGAGGGGGACTTGTCCATTAACACTAGGGTTAGTCCTTCTTAACCAATTAAGGAAGAATTAGAACCCTACTGCAAGGCCCAAGTTACAAGTGTGATGTCTTGGTGGTTATTAAGTGAATTGATTAAGAGATTTAAACACATTAAGGGTTTAACACTTAGGATTAAAGTTATACACTCCATCCTAATAGAAGGATGCAGGCATAAGCTTAATCACAAAGCCTTAAAGCCTTTAGGGTTTAGTCCCTGATTATGAGATGAGAAGACACAAAGAGACACAAAGGTAAAACTAAGGGGGGAGACTAATCAAAACCCTAATCATTGTCATGCTTGGTTGTTCCTAAGGTTTGTGAGGTTTACAAGAACAATCTTCAATGGAACCACCAGGAAGCAGATGAACAGGATCAAGAGAAGCAAAGTGACTTGCTTCATTCAAGAAGTCAAGTCACTTGAAGAAAGAAAGTGGGAGGAACAAGAATGAGCAAGCTCAATCTCAAACACAAATAGAAATGCAGCATGGATGCAAGAGAGATGAAAAGAAAAGTTATGAGAAGTGAAGGCAAATTCACTTCTCAAATCACTTACCACCTGAAAAGTTAGGAAAGGAATGCAATGCAATGCAAAATGGGATGAGATGACATGATGATAAACAAAACCAGAAGCATGTTGATGATGAAAATGATGCTATGAGATGCTACAAACATGAGGCAGCACATGGAAATGATCATACAAGTTCATGAATGCAAATGAAGCCAGTTAAGGAACATGAACAAACATGGAAAGTTATGAAGTGCACATGGCATACAACAAGACAAATTCATGATGCAATGATCAAACATGCTTGCAATATGTCTTATGATATCAAATTAATCACATGAATGCTTGAAATGTCATGGCAAGTCATGTTATGCAAGAGAATGCAAAAGGGATGCAAATGAAAGCCCAAATTAGGGTTTATGAATCAAACATCAAACAAAAACCAAAAACAGAAGCAAACCCTAAGATAAAAAAATGGAAAATGCCACTCAAAGGACCCCTAATCCCATACTAAACCAATGCCCAAAGGGGAAGTCTCAACTCCTAACCTAACTCAAGATATGAATTTTACAAGTTATTAGGGTTTTTAGGGTTCCTAAACAAGAAAATTATCAAACAAATTGAAAATGAGGAATCAAATCAAGGCCTTTTAATCTCAAAAAACTACATGCTAAACACAATGCAATGCAAGAAGAATCAATGTCCAACTCCTCATGAATAGGCAGAAATGATTTTTTGAACTTTGGATCAAATTAATGCATAAAAATGATTTTAATTCAATGAAAAATTCTCAAAATGCACCAAGATCAAAAAAGAAATTTGGTTTGAAGGTTGGACAATGTTTCTAAATGTCTTAGAACATTTCATGAATTTTTTGGTGATTTTTAAATACCTAAAAGTATTTTTAATAAATTAATTTCCATTAATCAATTAAAAATAATCCTTTAAATATTTAAAAATACTCTTTTAATGATAAAAATAAAAACAAAAATATTTTTGTGTCTTAAAAATTAATAAAACTCATGAGAAAAAGTTTCACAATTTTTAGACATTTTTTACTATTTTAAATAAATTATGCAAGTTAAATGGAAAAAAATGAAATAAAAATGAATTTAATCTGAAGTATGCACAATGGAGGGTTGAGATTGAGCCTGGCAAAGAATGGGTTGACTGCGCGCGCAGATCAAAGGCCCATATTCAAACTTGGTTAATCTGATTTATGAATTAATTAAATGCAATTAGGGTTTCTAATGATCAATCTGAACCATCCACACGCGCGGGAGGTCAACAAGTCAAAGCAATCGCACGCTCCAGATTCAAACTCTCTTAATGACTGGGATTATGCCCTAATTATTTTCAGGTGGCCGGAGAAGACCTCCGGTCGTCTTCTCCGGTGGGAACCCCACCTGAAAATCCCTAAAAACCCCAAAACGTAACAAAAATGAAAACCAATCATACAGAAATGATTCCCATGATCCACTGAATCAAAACCCCATCACCAAACACATTTATTTTCCCCCAGAAACGTGAATCGAACCAAACAATTTTTAGGTCAACAGAGTTTCAGGAAGCAATTAAATTCTCATTTCATCACCATTTTCAAAACTAAAAGCATATTCATGACCAGGAAGACATATAGAACAAGTTTAGAACTTAAAAATCCATTTCTGGAAAAAAAGTTCTTGAGCTACCTGAGATTCGAAGCTTTCACTCCAGCAACTTTCTGACCTCCCCTCTTGGTGAAATCCACTCCTTATGACCTCTTGATGATGCTTGAATGCTTGGAAGAAATTTATGTTGGCTGGATGGAGAGTTTGAACAGTTTCTGCTCAAGCTCAGTTGAAAATGGCAATGGTGATTCAGGCTGTTTCTGGCAATGGTGAAGGGTTGTTTGTGGTCCAGATGATGAGTGGAGAAGGTTTGTGGAGTTGGTTTGGATGTTTGTGAGCTGTGGAAGGTGTTTCGAAGGAAACTGCAGCTTGAGGTGAAAATGGTGAAGTGGTGTTATGGTTGGTTTCAGGCTTGGTTCTTTGTTGCTTTAGGCTCAATGAGGCATGGTGAGTTGAAGTGTGGAAATAGTTTGAATGTTTGTGAGCTGGGCAGAGAGATTCGAAGAGTTTTGCAAAAGGGAGTGAGTTTGAGTATGTGATGATGTGATCTGTTTCAGCCTTGCTTCTTCATATCTTTAGCTTGCCAAAGGATAGTATAAAATAATCCTATAGGTCAGATGATTTGACATGGCCTTTATTGATTGGTAAGTTCACTTTTGCCAAAAGTCCACTCTTTGTGTAAGAGAGGTATGGCTTGGTTCTAGGCTAGTACAAGCATGGGGTTGGCGCAGCAAGGGTGAGGGGGAGGGCTAGCAAAGCTCAGCATCCAATGTAGCAAGTGGTAGGAAGTGTTATCATGAGTTTTGCAAGTTGGTTCATTTTGGTTCACATGTGATTTTCTCATCCCATAAGCCATGAAACATGAGCATTCTTGGTTCAATTCTGACTTTTAGAGTTTATGTGATGTTTGTACATTGGTTTGAAGTGAACTAGAAGTTACAAATGGCCTTGGTTCATGATTTTGCAAAATTCACATTTGAGGCATGTCTTGAAAATCAATGATTTTAGCCAACTTTGTCACACCATAACTTTTGATCCAAGAAGAATTTGATCATGTTCTTATACTTTTTGAAAAGGGAAAAATGTACTCTACAACTTTCATGACCAAAGTTTTTCCATTTGAAGCATTTTTGGATCAAGAATCAAGGCTTGAAAAATGACCTAAAATGAAGCATTCTTGAAAAGTCAACTATGCCCAAAAAGTCAACATTTGCAAAAACTCCAAATTCTTGATTTTTGTGAACTTCAATCTTCTTCCATGATCAAATAAAGATCATATACACTCAAAATGATGAAGATCACCCATTGGTTGGGTCATTGGGGGCCTCAGATGTCCTGATTTTGCACTGACTTGTCCAGAAAGTCAACCCTTGATCAGATGACTTCCCCATGGAATTTCTTCATGAAAATTGATATGCATACTCCCTATACCATATGGAGACCAATGGAAACAAGAATGACCAAAAAAATTGGAGTTATGGCCTCTGAAACCAAAACCCTAATTTTAGGTCAACTGTGCAGTCTAGCCTGGCTCTGCATCCATACCATTTCCAGTTCTTGTGATTCTTTTGAAATCTTGACTTTGGGAGGATGTAATATGATATAAGAACACACATGGATTCCTTTGAAGTGATTGGTTGCTTTTGGAGTGGCTCAAGAAGCTCTGGGATAGCTCAGATCACAAACCCTAGGTGCAGATGACTTAGAAACTATGCAGTGAATAAAAAATGAGATGTGAGATGATATGATTGTGTTTATGCATATGAGATGATCACAAGCCATGGTGTGAATGGGTGAGGGAAAATTTGGGGTGTTTACACCAAGTAACAAGCTTAAGTCTTAATATTTATTAGGTGTTTTGATTAAGAGGTGTAAACAAATTAATGGTTTAACACTAAGGATTAAAGTTATACACTCCATCCTAAGATAAGGATGCAGGCATAACCCTAATTCAAAGTCCTAAAGCTTTAAGTGTTTAGTCTCTGATTATGAGATGAGAAGAGATACTCAAGGAAACTCAAAGGTAAAAAGCTAGGGGGGACTATATACAACCCTAAAAAATTATCATGCTTGGATATCCTATGGTTTGTGAGGCTTAAAGAAAGATCTTTAGGAGGCAGCCATGGAAGAAGCAAATGAAAAGAGAAGGAGGAAGAAGAATAGGTTACTTACTTCCTGAAGAAGATAAGTAACCTAAAAGAAAGAAATTAAGAATGAGAGAGCATAAGTGAATTAGATTCACTTCAAAGACAAGTAAGGCATAAAGCAAAAGGAAATGAGATGAATAAAGATGAAAAGATCAAAATCAGAAGTGTGTATGCAAGGCAAATGTGTAATGAGATGATGCAAAGTCATACATGTACACCACCCCAAATTTGCCCTCTTATTTCTAGCATCATCCTCATGTCACAAACATCATAAGCATGGCATATCCTTATCATCTTTGCATAGAAAAGTGAAGCATAACATTCTCATGTCCTAGCATTGGGCATATGATCAATCATTGGTTCATTTGAAGCTCTACAAGTAAAAGAAAGAAGTCAAGTGGCTTTGTTCAAGTCCTATGAGGTGTCTTCATGGCATGTGCAAGCTCAATATCCTTTACAAGTGTCTAGAAGGTTTAAAGATCACCAGAAGATCCTAGAGGGAACAATCTCCTACATAAATGGCTTCCAAATTAGGGTTTCAGTGTCAAGCAAGATGTCCTTATGACTTTGGCCATTTCATGTGGGCAGAGCCATGCATATGATATGTGAATGCTATGGATGAAATTTGGTGTTCAAACTCATTGAGGAAGGCAGTTAATTCATCAGTTGCTTGCACAGGAAGGAATTAGTCAAACTGATTATTTGAAAAGTCAATTGTGACAATGCAAGGGTTCCAATCATATTTTTCAAGTCAAAGGATGTTCTTAAGGTCTTAAAAGAGGTTTGACAAGGTCAAAAGTCAAGAAATTAGGGTTTTGGCAAGAGATGCTATTTTTGGAAATGTGACTTATATTGAAACTTTCCAAATTTAGTAAGTTTTTCCCTAATCTTCAAGCCATTCTTTCATAACCAAATTGACCTCAAATCAATTTCCCTTGAACATGAAAGTTGTAGGATATTGTCTCCCATTTCTAAAAAGTACAAGAACATGATCATATCCCTTATGGTTTGAAAGTTATGGCCATTTGAAGTTCACTTAATTTTAGGGTTTACCTTAAAATTTAAGTTTCTACCAAGTTGCAAACACTCATGTATCTCATTTATGAACTATCATATGTGCAAATTCAGATCACCACATCACCATACATGTCATGAGGAACGATTGGCTCAAGGAAGAACATGGGAATTGTGCATGGTATGCATGGTATCACTCCATGTGCAAATTTTGCATAAGCATGAGAACTCATGACATAATCTGATCCAAGGGCCAAGATTGATTCATTTGTGATCAGCAAGGAAGATGTGATCAACATGTGCAAGGCACAAGGGAAATGCACGAGTAAATCACTCCATCACACACTTTATGCATTTTTTCATTTTGAATTCAAATTCACTCTTCACACGTGCAAACTTCTTCAAACCCTGGCCAGTGAAACTTCTCATGATATATAAGAGGTCTCATGCTTTGATTGCTCAGTTTTGATCACCATTTGCTCACTCTCAACTTTTGGCTCCAAAAGCTTTTTGCTTCGAATCTCTTCATACACTTATAGTTTGCTTCATCCAAGTCCATATTCTTTATCCTTGAGAGCTCAGGATCATAGATCAACCATTAATTCAAGCTGATTCTTCATATTTCTCAAGGTTCAATTGAAGTGCATTTGGTGTCGAATCCTTAGATCCAGAAGGTTTCAAGCTATCCTTTGCATTTATTTTGCAAAGAGGTGATCAAAGGATTTGATCTGCAGCATTTGGAAGCTTCTCTTGCTCTATTTCAAGATCTGCAAAACTCAGGTTAGCTTCAAACTTGTAGATCTAGATATTTGATTTTATGTGTGTGAAATGATCTATGCGTGGCACTGAGTTCACTGATGTGTTTATTTTTTAAAATGGATGAATATTGAGCACGTATGGTTGAGATTCAGTTTGATGTTTGATTTTTGTTTGCTTCGATTTGCCTTGCCTGTTGATCTATTGCAAAATCTATGATGATATTTGGATTCAACATGTTTGAATTAGCTAAGCTGGAGTGTTTCATCCATTTCTGTGCACTTGTGTTCTTGAGTATGATTTTTCTGGTGCTGGAGCTAGGGCTCCGGTCACCGGATTCTGGAAATAGTTTGGATGAAGAAGATGATGTTTTAGCCCATGGATGCTTGGATCTGGATGGTGTACACGCTGACAACACATTAAAAAGAGAGGCTCTCCCTCACGTGTTTTCTAATTTCACAATAATGCATTGTGTTTGCCACTCCACCACAACTACCATGTGCACACACGCAGCTTTGTTGATCTGTTGACCTTGGCTTGATTAGTGACTTGTTTATGTACATTGGATTGATCTCATGACTCGTATTTTTCCATATTTTGTTGAATATCCACCCTAATATTCATGGGCATGCGCTGGATTCATGGGCTTCCTATGCTAATTGCACCCCCTGTTCGATTAAGCCCAAATGAATTGAACTATTTTGCTTGCTGACTGCACCCCTGGTTCATTGGTTTTTATTTTATTTTTATTTTACTTGCATTTTTGTTTCTAATTTTTAAAAATAGTAGGATGCATCCAAAAATTCCAAAATAATTCATGATCATTCCTTTTAATTTTCTTTAATTTTTGACATTTTTATCTTCCATTTATTTTCATTTTCCACGTAGGAATTATTTTCCACTTTTATTAATTGTTTTTAATTCATTTTAAATACATGCTGACTTGTAGAATTTATATCTTGATCATCAATTTGAATTTTGACTTGGTTCTTTTTGCATTTGATTCATATTAAGGTGTAGTTGGTGGTTGGTTTTTCTTCTAATTTTTAGAGGCATGCATGATTATTTTTGGTATTTGATTTGTGTGTGAAGTTTCAAAACCCTAATTGGTGTTCTTGAGGTCCTTTGACCTAGGTTGCTTATGATTCTAACTTTATTCTTTTGGAATGATGTTATCACTTGATTAATGAACATTTGTACTTATTTTCATAATTTTTGCATGAGTTTGTGATTTGATTTGAATTTTCATGTGAGGTTGCCCTATTTTTGCTTCTTCTTTCTAGCATGCTTAGTTCTAGGGTTAGGAGGGCACTTGTGCCAACTCCTATAGGATGTTTAGAGGTCTTGTTATGTGAGGTTTGATCCCTGGTACTTGATTAGTGTGTGTGCTTTGAGGATTTTCTTTATTACTTGTCTTTAAAGTTTATCACAAATGAATGCATGTTCACCTCACCTTCTTTGTTCACTTGCTCTCCATGATGCCTATGCTTGAGTTTGTATGCTTCTTACCCATGCTTGGTCTTATTTCTTAGGCACATTTTAACATGATTAGGCTCCTGGTTTTCAAGTGATGTTATTGCTTTGATTGGATGATCTTTTGTTTGTTCTTGCACTTATACATGTGTCCACTTCACTTCTCCTTATTGTAATGTCAATGATTGAACTTGTATGATATTTCCCTTGGGCTTTTGTGTTGTGGGTGCTCATTCTTATGATGATAAGGTTTCTATCTTGTGTTTCTTATTGCTTGTCTAACTTGTGGGGTCTTTTGTGTTTCATTTGTGTTTTGCTTTCTTCATAAGAGTTTGTGAAGCTTGGTTTTAATTTGTGTGCTTTGCCTCTTGCTTGGTTTGCCTTGGTGATATGTTTTAGTGTATTAAGTGGTTGTTTTCACTCCTGGTTATGATGTCTTAGTATGATCTTTTGTTCATTTGTATCTCATTTAATTTTAATTGTTTTTGTCTTATCATTTGTTTATGCTACTAACCATTTCAGGGGCTCATGGTAAGTGAAGTGGGGATGTCATCCACATTCCATTTCTTCATCTCTTCTTTATCTTTTCTTTCTATTTTGTAATTGTTGATGTGCCTTAAGCCATCTTGTGCTTCATTTCTTCATCTTCCCCCTTTAGAAGTAATTTATCTCCTTTAGAGGAGTAAGTTGTTCTCTAACTCTTTCTTCCTCTCTTCTTCTTCTCCTTCCTTAGGATAGTTTCAATCCTCACTAACCATAGGACTCCCATGCATGATAACTTTAGGATTAGACTTTCCCCTTTAGATTTTACCTTTGAGATCCTTTTGATGCTCTCTCTTTCTCATCTTCATACAAAAATCTACAAAACATTAATAATAGTTGAGTTGACCTTCCCTTTTGTCATACTCTCAAAGAAAAATCATAAAAAACATTTCTTCACTTTAATTCACAAAAAACCACTTAATAATACAAACAAGTTAGTGAATTTAAATTCTAATCTTAGGAAACAAGTTTGAGGATCTTCTTCATTCTTGATGGACTTGTTACTTGTAGATGTTTAGAATTGGCAGAATTTTTGACCAACAAGAATTGTTGAATTCAGTTCAGAATGTCCTATCAGATGTTGGGACATTATCAAACAGAGTATAAGAACTTAATTCAGGATGTTACACCAGATGTTGGGACATTGTGTAAATGACTTAAGTTCAGTTTTTCAGGATGTCCCAACAGATGTTGTGACATCTCAAACCTGCTACCAGATTTAAATTAATGACTAACTGATCTGAGTAATTTAAGGAAAGTTATCTGGAATTAATTATAGATGGACAAAAACAGAATAAGGCGTATATGTAGGGAGTGTTGTTATGAGACTTCAGCATAATCAGAAGAACTAAATCACCTAGAATCTAGGAAGTAACAAACCCTAATTCAAGGTGGAAGCTGCATGCATTTTAGGACTGGATTAACCTACAGAAAGCCCAAAATCCATACACCTATTTAAGCAACAGAATATCTCAGAATTGAGTACGAATTTCAGAAGACAAAATAGGGTGTTGGTTGTTTTAATAGCAGGTTGTTTTTATTGTACCACTTTATGAGCTTTTAAGCAAAAGTGTATTTTGTGTCTTGATTGAAACTGTGAAGTAAGATCAAGCTGGTTTGTTTGAAGTATGACTTCAATTTTATTAAACTTGTAAACAAGATCACTGTGTGATTGAGGGGGAGTGAGTTGGTACTCATATCTAAGTTGTGTCTTAGGTAGAAATTGCATTGGGTAGATATTAATTGAAAGATTAAACTGGGTGGTTTAAGTCTAGAATTAATATTACTTATAGTGGATTTCCTCCTGGCTTGGTAGCCTCCAGATGTAAGTGTGGTTATACACTGAACTGGGTTAACAAACTAATGTGTTGTTTATTTTTCATGCACTTTAAGTTTTGGTTAAATTTGTCAAGTGTTGGAACATCTCATTCGACATCTCATACCTGATCACAGAATTTCAATTGGCATCAGAGCAGGCACCCTGCCTGTTTATACTGGGTGAGATCTAGGGAATACAAATTCTGGAAACATGGACAGAGATATAGGATCAGTAAATAGACCACCTATACTGGATGGATCTAATTATGACTATTGGAAGCCAAGAATGATTGCATTCTTAAGATCACTTGACAACAGGGCCTGGAGAGCAGTCAACATTGGATGGGAACATCCTGTCCAAGACACCAAAGATGGAGCAAAAGTGTTGAAACCTGAAGAAGAATGGAGTAAGGAGGAAGAAGATTCAGCACTAGGCAACTCCAAGGCCTTAAATGCTTTATTCAATGGCATTGATAGGAACATCTTTAGACTTGTGCATCACTGTGAGCTGGCCAAAGATGTTTGTGACACTCTCAAAACAACTCATGAAGGAACATCAAAGGTAAAGATGTCAAGACTTCAACTTCTCACAACCAAGTTTGAAAACTTGAGAATGAAGGAAGATGAGACAATTCATGAATTTCACATGAACATCTTAGAAATAGCCAATACTTCTGGAGCCTTGGGAGAAAAAATGACTGATGAAAAGCTTGTAAGAAAGATTCTCAGATCTTTGCCAAAAAGATTTGACATGAAAGTCATAGCAATAGAAGAAGCTCAAGACATATGCACAATGAAAGTTGAAGAGCTCATTGGTTCCCTTCAAACATTTGAGATGGGAATGAATGACACAAATGTAAAGAAGAACAAAAGCATAGCCTTGGTGACAAATACTGATGAAGAAGAAGATGATGAATCAGAAACTGGTGAAAGCTTATCAGACAACATTGCTATGCTTGGAAGACAATTCAAAAAGATTCTCAGAAAGATGGAAGACAAATCCAAACCCAGTGGAAGATACACAAACTCTTCTGAGAACAAAAGACCTTATGATGCTAATAGAAGGTCAAATTATGATGAAAAGACCAGTCAAGAAAAAGGAATTAAATGCCATGGATGTGAAGGATATGGACACATCAGGAATGAATGTCCTACCTACTTAAAAAGGCAAAAGAAAGGACTCTCTGTAACCTGGTCTGATGAAGACTCAGGAGGTGATTCAGAAGAAGAATCAGCTAAGCATATCACTGCTCTAGCTGGATTATGTGAATCTGAAAGTGAATCAAGTGATGGGGAGCTTACTTTTGAAGAACTTGAGCAAGCATACAAAGAACTATTCAAAAGAAGCACTGAAATATGCAGTGAGATTATAAAGCTAAAGAAGCAGAATGAGGCTCTAAAGGATGAAAAAGCAAGTGATCTAGAGATCATTGACACCTTGAAAAGTGAAGTAAGTCTTCTCAACTCCAAGTTGGAACACATGTCCAAATCTGTTAGAATGCTGAACAGTAGCTCAAGTACACTGGATGTTATTCTCAACAACAATAAGCACTCAGGGGATAAAAGTGGACTGGGATTTAACAGAGTTCATAAGGATAAAGCTAGCTCTAGCAAAACTACTTCAAAGTCCATACAGTCAAACAAGATGTACCAACAGATGCTTCAACATCATGAAAAGAACACAAAGTCAAACATAATGTTCCAACAGATGTCTCAACATTCTGAAAAGAACATAATGAAGAAGAAGTATCAAAGATGGAGATGTCATCATTGTGGAAGATTTGGACATATCAAACCTCATTGCTATAATTTGCATGGATATCCAAATCAGATGTATCAGCAACCTCCTAAGCAGAAGATAGAAGTCATCAAGAAAGTGCTGCATAGACATCAAAGAGATCAGCAACCCCCTAAGCAGAAGACAGAGGTCATCAAGAAGGTATGGATACCAAAAGCTAATCTTCATACTGATCAAAGCTACATGCCCAAGAACAAGATCAACAAACAACCTTGGATCTCTACTAATGAACAATACACAGGGCAGAGGTATCAAAAGAAATCTCAACTCAAATGGTCAAAGAAAGGTGTTGCATATATAGCTCATACATCACTAAGAGTATCAGCTAAAGAAGACTGGTACTTTGACAATGGATGTTCAAGACACATGACTGGATTGAAGAATCTGCTAGTAGACTTAAAGTCATATTCATCCAGATATGTAACCTTTGGAGATGGAGCTAAAGGAGAAATCAAGGGAGTTGGGACCTTGGACTGTCCAGATGTACCAAGACTGGATGATGTGTTGCTGGTTAAAGGTTTAACTGCTAACCTGATCAGCATAAGTCAATTATGTGATCAAGGGTGCAGTGTAAACTTTACCAAAACTGAATGCATAGTGTCTGACAAAGAACAAAAGGTTGTCATGAAAGGAGCCAGATCTAAAGACAACTGTTACATGTGGGAACCTCAATACTTCAGTCTCACTTCAACTTGCTCTTTAGCTAAAGAAGAAGAAGTGAAACTATGGCACCAAAGACTAGGTCATCTTCATTTCAGAGGCATAAAGAAAATCATATCTATGGATGCTGTGAGAGGTATTCCTAAACTGAAGATTGATGATGGCAAAATATGTGGTGAATGTCAAATAGGCAAGCAAACCAAGATGTCCCATCCAAAGCTCCAACATCTGACAACTTCCAAAGTTTTGGAACTTTTACATATGGATCTTATGGGACCTATGCAGGTTGAGAGCCTTGGTGGTAAGAGGTATGCCTATGTGGTGGTTGATGACTTTTCAAGGTATACATGGATAAATTTCATCAAAGAAAAGTCTGATGTATTTGATGTATTCAAAGACTTATGCCAAAGAATACAAAGGGAAAAAGCCAGCTGTGTGATCAGAATAAGAAGTGATCATGGAAAAGAGTTTGAGAATAAAAAATTCTTAGATTTCTATTCTTCAGAAGGAATCAATCATGAATATTCTTCACCAATCACTCCTCAACAGAATGGGATTGTTGAGAGGAAGAATAGAACTATTCAAGAATCAGCAAGAGCTATGATCCATGCTAAAAAATTGCCTTTGTACTTCTGGGCTGAAGCTATGAACACAGCTTGCTACATTCATAACAGAGTTACTCTGAGGAAAGGAACCTTGTCCACAATCTATGAAGTCTGGAAGGGCAGAAAACCCACAGTTAAGTACTTCCATGTGTTTGGAAGTAACTGTTATATTCTGGCAGATAGGGAGCAAAGAAGAAAAATGGATCCTAAAAGTGATGAAGGGATTTTTCTTGGATACTCTATAAATAGCAGAGCATATAGAGTATTTAATTCTAGAACCAAGGTCATCATGGAGTCCATAAATGTGATAATTGATGATGCTCCTACAGATGTCCCAGAAGATGTTGGAACATCTGCTGATATCAAGACTGAAGCTGAAGAAAAGAGTGATCATTCTGACTTCACTCAAACTGATGCAAGGACAGAACAATTCAGCAAACCTCCCTCCATCAGAATCCAGAAGGATCATCCCAAATATTTGATAATTGGTGATCCCAACAGAGGTGTAAGCACTAGATCAAGAGAAGTGATTTCAGGTTCCTGTTTTGTTTCTAAAATAGAACCTAAAAACATCAAGGAAGCTCTTACTGATGAATACTGGATTTGTGCTATGCAAGAGGAATTAGGTCAATTCACAAGGAATGAAGTGTGGAACCTTGTTCCTAGACCTGATGACATAAATGTAATTGGAACTAAATGGGTGTATAAGAACAAGTCAAATGAGCAAGGAGTTGTTACAAAGAACAAAGCTAGACTTGTAGCTCAAGGATACACACAAATTGAAGGAGTAGACTTTGATGAAACCTTTGCACCAGTAGCAAGGCTTGAATCAATCAGACTACTTTTGGGAATTGCTTGTATCTTAAAATTCAAGCTATTTCAAATGGATGTGAAAAGTGCCTTTTTTAAATGGTTATCTTAATGAAGAGGTATATGTAGAACAGCCTAAAGGATTTGTTGATCCAAGCTGTCCAAATCATGTATACAAACTAAAGAAGGCTCTCTATGGTCTGAAGCAAGCTCCAAGAGCATGGTATGAAAGGCTGACTACTTTTCTTATTATGCAAGGGTACAGGAAAGGTGGAATTGACAAAACCTTGTTTGTTAAAGATGAAGAAGGAAATGTCATGATTGCTCAAATATATGTAGATGACATTGTCTTTGGTGGGATGTCAGACAGGATGGTCAAACATTTTGTCAACCAGATGGAATCTGAATTTGAAATGAGCCTAGTAGGAGAATTAACCTACTTCCTTGGACTGCAAATAAAGCAAATGGAGGACTCCATGTTCATTTCCCAAAGCAAGTATGCTAAGAACATAGTCAATAAATTTGGGATGGACAGTGCTACTCATAAGAGAACTCCTGCCCCCACACATTTAAAGCTAACTAAAGATGACAAGGGTGAGAATGTAGATCAAAGCCTATACAGAAGTATGATTGGAAGCTTGTTATATCTGACTGCTAGCAGACCAGACATAGCATTTGCAGTAGGTGTATGTGCAAGATATCAAGCTGATCCAAAAGTTAGTCATCTTAATCAAGTCAAGAGAATTCTGAAATATGTTAATGGTACTTGTGTCTATGGCATAATGTAATTTCATGGATGCAAACCAATTCTCACTGGCTTCTGTGATGCTGATTGGGCTGGAAGTGCTGATGACAGAAAAAGCACTTCAGGAGGATGCTTCTTTCTAGGAAACAATTTAATTTCTTGGTTCAGTAAGAAACAAAATTGTGTATCCTTATCTACTGCTGAAGCTGAATATATTGCAGCTGGAAGCAGTTGTTCTCAGTTGGTTTGGATGAAGCAAATGCTCACTGAGTATAATGTCCCACAAGATGTCATGACATTGTACTGTGACAACTTAAGTGCTATTAATATATCAAAGAATCCTATCCAACATAACAGGACCAAGCATATTGATATCAGACATCATTTCATCAGAGATCTTGTAGAAGAAAAAGTGATTTCACTGGAACATGTAGCTACAAATCTGCAGTTGGCTGATATATTTACCAAAGCCTTGGATGCTACTCAATTTTAAAACCTAAGGGGCAAATTGGGAATCTGCTTATGTGAAATTTAGCAGTTATGGAGATGTGCCAACATGTCATATGACATTGTGTGGCATAAGCACCAGATGGCAACACCAGTCTGGTCAAGCACCTTGAGTATTCCTCTCCTAAAAAGTCTCAAAGTAACGGCTACTTATAAAATATCAGCTTGCTTTCAGCTATCCATCTTCTCATCATACTCTCAAAAACGAATTGCATTCTCTAACTGTTTTTCAGAACTCATCAAACCTAAAACTCTTCATCCACCTTCTTCGAAAATGTCTCAAAACCCTAACATTCTTGAAGAAATCCTCAACAAGGAAGATGTGGTGCATGCAACCCCCATTTCTGTGGTACCCATGGATTCAACTCCAATGGACGAAATCAGAGGAAGTGTTCCTCTTGCTAAAAAGCCAAGAACTCCAAAAAGAACAAAAGATCAAGTTTGCAGCAAATCCAAAGGCATACCTTCACCAGCAAACATCACTCCAAAATCTTCTGAATACGTGGATGATTCCATAAAGGAATTGGTAAACAGGATCCTTTCTGAGCAAAGAGTGGTAAGTGGAATTTCTATCCCTCTGAGCACCATGCCAGCTCCACAAGAAGATCAACAAACTCAGGCTGAAAAGGACACTCCTACTCAACAGGATGTCCCAATAGATGTTGAAACATCTGAGGACCAGCAAAAGGCCTCATCTGATGCTGCTGTTGAAACATCTGAGGACCAGAAAAAGGCCTCCACTGATAGTGATGAAGAAGCATCTGAGGACCAGTACAAGGCCTCCACTGAAGAGCACATCTCTGTTGATCCACCAGCTGAAGAGGAGACTGCTCAACCTCCTCCTGTTGTGAACCTAGAGCATGATTCTGATACAAAAATCATTGCTTCTGTAAACCCTAGCATAGCCAAAAGGCTTAGGACTAGGAAAGAAAAGATGCATGCAGGACATGCAATTCCTGAGAAGAAGCAAGCTACCCCAAAGAAGGACAAAGCTAAAGTTGTCTTTGGTCCTACAAAATAATGGAGCAAGGTGCAAACACAAAAGAGGAAAGCTGTCACTCCTCCAGATTCAGATGTTGAAGAAGATGTCCCAACATCTCCTCCAAAGAAGAAATCAGCACCCTCAAGGTCATCAATTGCTGTTCCAGAAGCTCCCTTGGACAACATCTCCTTTCATCATGTTTCAAGTGTGAATAGATGGAAGTTTGTTTATCAAAGAAGGGTAACACTTGAAAGAGAGCTGAGCAGTAATGCACTTGAGTGCACAAAGTTAATTGATCTCATCTCTTCTGCTGGCCTCTTCAAAACTGTCTCCAACTTCTCTCCCTGCTATGAGCTGCTTGTCAAGGAATTCATAGTCAACCTCCAAGAAGATTGTGCCAATGGTAAGTCTGCTGACTTTAGAAAAGTATTTGTAAGAGGCAGGTGTGTAGAATTCTCTCCTAAGGTTATCAACCAATACCTTGGAAGAGAATCTGATGGTCCAAATGAGTTAGGGAAGACTGATAACCAGGTCTGCAAGGTTATCACTGCTAACCAGGTCAAGGCTTGGCCAGTTAAAGGGAAGCTCTCAGTTAGCATGCTGACAAGAAAATATGCCATGCTGAACAGGATTGGTACAACAAACTAGGTCCCTACCAACCATACATCCTCAATATCTACTGGTTTGGGCAGGTTCATATTTGCTGTGGGCACCCAAACAAAGCTGGATTATGGAGCTTATATATTTGATCAGACATTGAAGCATGCTGGATCATCTGCAACAAAGCTGCCAATTGTCTTCCCTTCCTTGCTGTGTGGAATAGTGCTGAGTCAGTACCCTAGGATCCTCACTGAGAAGGACACAATTTGCAAAAGAGAAAGCCCTCTGGCCTTCCACTACAAGCTGTTCCTGAGTCATCATGCAGCTGATGTTGAAGCACCCTCTGGGACATCTGCTGGTCCTTCAAAGGCAAAGTCTCCAATCTCCAAAGCTGCATTGATTGCTGAACTGAAGAGCACTTGCAAAGAACTGGATGCAAGGAAGCAGAAGCTCGAGGAGATTATCCAAAGGCTGGAGATTGAAGAAAGTGCTCAGAAAGCTGCTACTTCTGATGAGGAGACTGAGGAAGATGAAGAAACTGACTATGAGGAGTCTGAGTGAAAAATTGTATGTGAGGAAAAATGTAATGACATCTGCATTGTAATTTTGAATTAGTGACTTTGGCCCCAAATTTATGTCTAACAAGGGGGAGAAAAACAACAACAACAATGTATGATGCTGTTTAGCTATTAATGAAAAACTTCTGTTTGCTTCTGAACTGAATCAGTGTGTTTTAATAAAAATTTCTGTTGCAACAAATCTGAATACATGTATGTTTGAGGGGGAGTAAACTCACACATGACTCAACAGAAAAGATCTGCTATACTCTGATAAAAGAACTTCTGCTGCACTCTGATAACCAGAAAAATATGTTAGCCAAAAATTAGCCAAAGGGGGAGTTTGTAGATGTTTAGAATTGGCAGAATTTTTGACCAACAAGAATTGTTGAATTCAGTTCAGAATGTCCTATCAGATGTTAGGACATTATCAAACAGAGTATAAGAACTTAATTCAGGATGTTACACCAGATGTTGGGACATTGTGTAAATGACTTAAGTTCAGTTTTTCAGGATGTCCCAACAGATGTTGTGACATCTCAAACCTGCTACCAGATTTAAATTAATGACTAACTGATCTGAGTAATTTAAGGAAAGTTATCTGGAATTAATTATAGATGGACAAAAACAGAATAAGGCGCATATGTAGGGAGTGTTGTTATGAGACTTCAGCATAATCAGAAGAACTAAATCACCTAGAATCTAGGAAGTAACAAACCCTAATTCAAGGTGGAAGCTGCATGCGTTTTAGGACTGGATTAACCTACAGAAAGCCCAAAATCCATACACCTATTTAAGCAATAGAATATCTCAGAATTAAGTACGAATTTCAGAAGACAAAATAGGGTGTTGGTTGTTTTAATAGCAGGTTGTTTTTATTGTACCACTTTATGAGCTTTTAAGCAAAAGTGTATTTTGTGTCTTGATTGAAACTGTGAAGTAAGATCAAGCTGGTTTGTTTGAAGTATGACTTCAATTTTATTAAACTTGTAAACAAGATCACTGTGTGATTGAGGGGGAGTGAGTTGGTACTCATATCTAAGTTGTGTCTTAGGTAGAAATTGCATTGGGTAGATATTAAGTGAAAGATTAAACTGGGTGGTTTAAGTCTAGAATTAATATTACTTATAGTGGATTTCCTCCTGGCTTGGTAGCCTCCAGATGTAAGTGTGGTTATACATTGAACTGGGTTAACAAACTACTGTGTTGTTTATTTTTCATGCACTTTAAGTTTTGGTTAAATTTGTCAAGTGTTGGAACATCTCATTCGACATCTCATACCTGATCACAGAATTTCATTACTCATTCTATTTTGGGATGTGGTAATAAGGACATGTTCCTTAGAAAAGGATTTGCCTTCACTTCCTTGTGCCACACTCATAAAAAAACTCATAAAAAAACACTGGACAAACAATAAGCGTCTTCTTACGTACGAACATGCTCCTACTTGTCACTTTGGAAGACGGTAATGCACTCGTCGTCCGAGCCTGTAACACCTGAGCGTTGACATAGGCAGTTCAAGCTTTAAGACACAAGAAATATTTTCCACCCCTAGTTAGGGGAACTACGGTGACTCTGATCCTCATGTCCAGATGAGGTACGTAGGCAGCGGGGTAGGGCCCGTTCGAGCACACTCTTTTATTTTCCCTACATTTTCCTCATTTCTTTTCTTTTCTTGTTCAATTTCAGTCTTTCTTTTTGTTTAAGTTTTCATTTCTTCACCCTTTGAAACAGTTCCTTTGCAAGCGTGGATCCCGTCGGGTACGGCGGACGATCTGGGGCCGTTCCATTCACAATCTCTTTATTTCCCCAGCTTGTCAGTTGTCCCCGTCATTGCTTTGCTTACCACTTTATCCCCATCAATTGTCCTCTGCTCGATGGTCGTCCTCCATCGCCTTCAATTGATAATCATACTATACTACCTTTTACAATTTATATCCCTTTTCTTCTTCAATTCAGTGAGTACAAAATTTGGACTGTCTTTGGTATTCAACCACAAGTTATCTTATTTGTCTGATAAGCCAGGCACTTACATCCTGCACAGCTAACTCATGTTTGAATAGGGGCAGCTGTAAACACCCCAAATTTTCCCTCACTCATATCACACCATGGCTTGTGATCTTTCATTTTTGCATTAGCATAAGCATGCTACCTCATATTGCATATTTGTTTCACTACATAAGTTCAAGTTCATCTACATCTAGGGTTTGTGATCTGAGCAATCCAAGATTCCATATGAGCCATCCCAAAGGCCTCTAAGCTTTCCAAGAGGGTCCATGTGTGTTCTACCATCATATTATATCCCTCAAAGTTCATGGAAGTCAAGAGATCACAAGAGTTGGCAAGGCATGGAAGCAGAGCTAGGGTTTTCGCTACACAGATGACCAAAATTAGGGTTTTGGTTTCAGAGGCCTTAACTCCAAATTTTTGGGCCATTCTTGTTTCTATTGTTCTTAATGAAATTCTGGGATCAGGTACGTGATGTAGAATGAGATGTTTAAACACTTGAAGACTTAAACAAAACTTAAAGTGCAGGTAAATTAAACAACATAGGAAATTGTTAACCCAGTTCAATGTATCTCCACACTTACATCTGGGGGCTACCAAGCCAGGAAGGAAATCCAATATAAGTAATATTAATTCTAGACTTAAACCACTCAGTTTAATCTTTCACTTAATATCTACCCAAGGCAATTTCTACCTAAGACACAACTTAGATATGAGTATCAACTCACTCCCCCTCAATCACACAGTGATATGTTACAAGTTTAATAAAATTGAAGTCACACTTCAAACACAACAGCTTGATTTTACTTCACAGTTACAATCAAGACACAATACACTTTTTGCTTAAAAGCTCATAAAGTGATACACATAAAACCTGCTATTAAAACACAAACACCCTATTTAGTCTTCTTAATTTCGTACTCTATTCTGAGAGTTTATGTTGCTTAAATAGATGCTTGGATTTTGGGCTTTCTGTAGGTTATCCAATCCTGATACGCATGCTGTCATCACCTTGAATTAGGGTTTGTTACTTCCTTGATTCTAGGTGAGTCAGTTCTTCTGTTATACTGAAATCATATAACCAATCTCCCTACAGATGCGCCTTCTAATTTTTTATCCATTCACAATTAATTCCAGATAAATTCCCTGAATTTACTCAGTTTTGTTAAGCATTATTTAATTCTGGTAGCAGGTTTGAGATGTCACAACATCTGGTGTGACATCCTGAAATCTGAACTTACTTCATTAACTTATACAATGTTACAACATCTGGTGTGACATCCTGAATTAAGTTCATTAACTTATACTTTGTTTGATAATGTCACAACATCTGGTGTGACATCCTGAACTAAGTTCAACACTTCTTGTTGGTCAAAAATTCTGCCAATTTTAAACATCTACAAACTCCCCCTTTGGCTAATTTTTGGCTAACACAATCTTCTGGTTTTATCAGAGTGCAACAGAGTTTCATTTATCAGAGTGCAACAGTTCTTTTCTGTTGAGTCATGTGTGAGTTTACTCCCCCTCAAACCTGTATGTATTCTGACTTGTTCAACATAAATTTTCTATTATAAACAACTTAGTTCAGAAGCAGACATTAAACAGACAAATAGCATTTTTCATTAATCAGGCAAACTGCAGCAGACATTGTTGTTGTTTTCAGTTCTCTTCTCCCCCTTGTTAGACATAAATTGGGGCCAAATTACATAATCAGAGAGAAATACAAAATTACAAAACAAAAATACAATGCTGAAGCAGACAGTACACATTCCTCACACACATTTTCACTCAGAGTCTTCATATTCAGTATCTTCCTCTTCTTCAAATTCATCATCAGAGTCATCATCAGTTTTAGCAGCCTTCTGAGCACTCTTTTCCATTTCCAGCCTTTGAACAATTTCCTCAAGCTTTTGCTTCCTGGCATCCAGCTCTTTGCAGTTGTTCTTCAGTTCAGCAATCAAAGCAGCTTTGGATATGGGAGTCTTTGCTTTTGAAGGTCCAGCAGATGTCCCAGTGGGAGCTTCAACATCAACAGCATGATGGCTCAAGAATAATTTGTAGTGGAAGGCCAGATGACTTTCTCTCTTGCAGACTGAATCCTTCTCAGTGAGGATACCTGGATACTGGCTGAGGATGATTCCACATAGCAGAGATGGAAAGGCAATAGGAAGCTTTGTTGCTGATGTTCCTGCATGCTTCAGAGTTTGATCAAATATGTAAGCCCCAAAGTCCATCTTTGTTTGGGTGCCCACAACATAAATGAATCTGCCCAATCCAGTAGCTATTGAAGAGGTATGGTTGGTAGGGGCCCAGTTGACAGTACCAATCCTATGCAGCATTGCATACTTCCTTGTTAGCAAGCTAACAGAAAGTTTGCCCTTGACTGGCCAAGTTTTGACCTGATTGGCAGTGATGACCTTGCAAATTTGGTTGTCTGTCTTCCCCAGCTCATTAGGCCCATCAGATTCTCTCCCTAGGTAATGATTGATAACCCTAGGAGAGAATTCCACACATCTCCCTCTTACATACACCTTTCTAAATTCTTCTGACTTTCCATCAACACAGTCTTCTTGCAGGTTGACAATGAACTCCTTGACTAGCAGCTCATAGCAAGGTGAAAAGTTTGAAACTGTTTTGAATAAACCAGCAGATGATATGAGGTCTATTACCTCAATGCACTCCAGTGCATTGCTGCCCAGCTCTCTTTCCAGTGCCACCCTTCTTTGGTAGACAAATTTCCATCTGCTCACACTTGACACATGATGGAATGATACATTGTCCAGAGGAGCTTCTGGAACAGCAGAGGTAGACCTTGAAGGTGTTGGTTTCTTCTTTGGTTGGGATGTTGGGACATCCTCTTCAACATCTGAATCTGATGGAGTAACAACTTTCCTCTTTTGTGTACTTACTTTGCTCCATTGTTTGGTAGGACCAAAGGCAACTTTAGCTTTGTCCTTCTTTGGTGTAGGCTGTTTCTTTTCAGGAGTTGAATGTCCTGCAGTCTTCTTTTCCTTCCTAGCCCTAAGCCTTTTGGCTATGCTAGGGTCCACAGATTCAATGATCTCTGTATCAGAGTCATCATCTATGGCTTCAATAGGAGGAGGTTGAGAAGTCTCCTCTTCAGCAGGTGGATCAACAGAAGATTGGTCATCAGTGGCTTCATTATCATCATCAGTTGAGGCCTTGTTCTGGTCCTCAGATGTTTCAACATCTATTGGGACATCCTGTTGAGCAGGAGTGTCCTCTTCAGCCTGATTTCTCTGTTCTTCTTGTGGAGCTGGCATGGTGTTCAGAGGAACAGAGACCCCACGCACTACTCTTTGTTCAGACAAAATCCTATTCACAAGATGCTTGATGGAGTCATCCACATAGTCAGAAGCTTTGGGGGTGGTGTTTGAGGCTGAAGGAATCCCTTTGCTTTTGCTGAACACAGGTTCCTTTGCTCTTCTCACATTAGGAGTTCTAGGCTTTTGAGCAAGAGGAACACTTCCTCTGATTTCGTCCATGGGAGTAGTATCCATTGGAACCATGGAGATTGGGGTTGCATGCACCACATCTTCTTGGTTGAGATTTTCTTCCATGATGTTAGGTTTTGATGTTGAGACATTTTCGAATGTGGTGGAAGAAGAGTTTAGGTTGGATTGATTTTGATGAGCTCAGAAAATCAGATTTCGCATGCAATAGGTTTTGAGGAGATAGTAAGGAGATGAAGAGCTGAAAGCAAGCTTGAGCTTTTATAAAAGCCGTTACTGATGGAATTTCAAAGAGTGGAATATATAGAGTTATTGACTAGACTGGTGTTGCCATCTGGTGATCATGCCACACGATGTCATAGGACATGTTGGCACTTCTCCATAACTGCTATATTTCACATAAGCATATTCCCAATTTACCCCTTAGGTTTTCAAATTAGGTAGCATCCAAAGCTTTAGTAAATATATCAGCCAATTGCAGATCAGTGGCTACATGTTCTAATGAGATCACCTTCTCTTCCACAAGATCTCTGATGAAATGATGCCTGATATCAATGTGCTTGGTCCTGCTGTGTTGGATAGGATTCTTTGATATGTTGATAGCACTTAAATTGTCACAGTACAATGTCATGACATCTTGTGGGACATTGTATTCTGTGAGCATTTGCTTCATCCAAACCAACTGTGAACAACTGCTACCAGTTGCAATATATTCAGCTTCAGCAGTGGATAAGGATACACAATTTTGTTTCTTACTGAACCAAGAAATCAAATTGTTTCCTAGAAAGAAGCATCCTCCTGATGTGCTCTTTCTATCATCAGCACTTCCAGCCCAATCAACATCACAAAAGCCAATGAGAATTGGTTTACATCCATGAAAGTACATTATGCCATAGTCACAAGTACCATTGACATATTTCAAAATCCTCTTAACCTGGTTTAGATGACTTACTTTTGGCTCAGCTTGATATCTTGCACATACACCTACTACAAAGGCTATATCTGGTCTGCTAGCAGTCATATATAATAGGCTTCCAATCATGCTTCTGTATAAGCTTTGGTCTACATTCTCACCCTTGTCATCCTTTGTCAGCTTTAAATGAGTGAGGGCAGGTGTTCTTTTGTGAGTAGCATTGTCCATCCCAAATTTCTTGACAATGTTCTTTGCATACTTGCTTTGGGATATGAACATGGAGTCCTCCATTTGCTTGATTTGCAGTCCAAGAAAGTAGGTTATTTCTCCTACTAGACTCATCTCAAATTCAGATTCCATTTGAGTGACAAAATGTTTAACCATCCTGTCTGACATCCCACCAAAGACAATGTCATCTACATATATTTGAGCAATCATGACATTTCCTTCTTCATCCTTCACAAACAAGGTTTTGTCTATTCCACCTTTCCTGTACCCTTGCTTTATGAGAAAAGTAGTCAGTCTCTCATACCCTTCTCTTGGGGCTTGCTTCAGACCATAAAGAGCCTTCCTTAGTTTGTATACATGATTTGGACAGCTTGTATCAACATATCCCTTAGGCTGCTCCACATATACCTCCTCATTAAGATACCCATTTAGAAAGGCACTTTTAACATCCATTTGAAATAGCTTGAACTTCAGGATACAGGCAATTCCTAAAAGTAGTCTGATTGATTCAAGCCTTGCTACTGGTGCAAAGGTTTCATCAAAGTTTACTCCCTCAATTTGTGTGTATCCTTGAGTTACAAGTCTAGCCTTGTTCTTTGTAACAACTCCCTGCTCATTTGACTTGTTCTTATACACCCATTTAGTGCCAATCACATTTATGTCATCAGGTCTAGGAACAAGGTCCCACACTTCATTCCTTGTGAACTGGCCTAATTCTTCTTGCATAACACAAATCCAGTACTCATCATTAAGAGCTTCCTTGATGTTTTTAGGTTCTATTTTTGAAACAAAACAAGAACCTGAAATCACCTCTCTTGATCTAGTGATTACACCACTATTGGGATCACCAATTATCAGATCTTTAGGATGATCCTTCTGGATTCTGATGGAGGGAGGTTTGCTGGATTGTTCTGTCCTTGCCTCAGTTAGAGTGAATTCAGGATGATCACTCTTTATTTCAGCTTCAGTCTGACTGTCAGCAGATGTTCCAACATCATCTGCAACATCTGCAGGGGCATCATCAATTATCACATTTATGGACTCCATTATAACCTTGGTT
This sequence comes from Lathyrus aphaca, assembly GCA_963966055.1. Classification (NCBI taxonomy): domain Eukaryota; kingdom Viridiplantae; phylum Streptophyta; class Magnoliopsida; order Fabales; family Fabaceae; genus Lathyrus; species Lathyrus aphaca. Next base: position 174,683,822 of record OZ014523.1, read on the forward strand.
CTGGAGTTAAATACTCTATAGGCTCTGCTATTTATGGAGTATCCAAGGAAAATCCCTTCATCACTTTTAGGATCCATCTTTCTTCTTTGATCCCTATCAGCCAGAATGTAACAATTACTTCCAAACACATGGAAGTACTTGACTGTAGGTTTTCTGCCCTTCCAGACTTCATAGATGGTGGACAAAGTTCCTTTTCTTAGAGTGACTATGTTGTGAATGTAACAAGCTGTGTTCATAGCTTCAGCCCAGAAGTACAGTGCTAACTTTTTAGCATGGATCATAGCTCTTGCTGACTCTTGGATAGTTCTGTTCTTCCTCTCAACAATCCCATTCTGTTGAGGGGTGATAGGAGAAGAATACTCATGATTGATTCCTTCTGAAGAACAGAAATCTGAGAATTTTTTATTCTCAAACTCCTTTCCATGGTCACTTCTTATTCTGACCACACAACTTGCTTTTTCTCTTTGTATTCTTTGGCACAGATCTTTGAATACATCAAACACATCAGACTTTTCTTTGATAAAATTTATCCATGTATATCTTGAAAAGTCATCAACAACTACATAGGCATACCTTTTTCCCCCAAGACTCTCAACCTGCATTGGTCCTATAAGATCCATATGCAATAACTCCAAAACTTTGGAAGTTGTCAGATGTTGGAGCTTTGGATGGGATATCTTGGTTTGCTTGCCTATTTGACATTCACCACATACTTTGCCTTCATCAATCTTCAGTTTTGGAATACCTCTTACAGCCTCCATAGATTATATTTTCTTTATCCCTCTGAGATGAAGATGACCCAGTCTTTGGTGCCACAGCTTTACTTCTTCTTCTTTGGCTAAGGATCAAGTTGAAGTGAGACTGAAGTCTTGAGGTTCCCACATATAACAATTGTCTTTAGATCTGGCTCCTCTCATGACAACCTTCTGTTCTTTATCAGACACTATGCAATCAGTTCTGGTAAAGTTTACACTGTAACCTTGATCACATAATTGACTTATGCTGATCAAGTTAGCAGTCAATCCTTTTACCAGCAACACATCATCTAGTCTAGGTACATCTGGGCAGTCCAAGGTCCCAACTCCCTTGATTTCTCCTTTAGCTCCATCTCCAAAGGTTACATATCTGGATGAATGTGACTTTAAGTTTACCAGCAGATTCTTCAATCCAGTCATGTGCCTTGAGCATCCACTGTCAAAGTACCAGTCTTCCTTAGCTGATACTCTGAGAGATGTATGAGCTATATAGGTAACACCCTTCTTTGACCATTTTTGCTTGTTGTGAGGTTTCCTTTGATGTCTCTGTCCTGTACAATGTCTATCTTTAGAGCTCCAAGGTTGTTTGTTGAACTTGTTCTTGGGCATGTAGCTTTGACCAGCATGAAGACTAGCTTTAGGTACCCATACTTTCTTGATGACCTCTGTCTTCTGCTTAGGGGGTTGTTGATATCTTTGATTTTGATGTCCATGCAACACTTTCTTGGTGACCTTTATCTTCTGCTTAGGAGGTTGCTGATGCATCTGATTTGGATATCCATGCAACTTGTAGCAATAAGGTTTGATGTGACCAAACCTTCCACAATGATGACATCTCCATTTTTGATACTTCTTTTTCATCATGTTATTTTCATGATGTTGGGACATCTGTTGGGACATCTTGTTTGACTTTATGGGATTTGAAGTAGTTTTGCTGGTGCTAGCCTCAACCTTTTGAGCTTTGTTAAATCCCAGTCCAGTTCTATCCCCTGAATGCTTATTGTTGTTGAGAATGACATCCAGTGTGTTTGAGCTGCTGTTCATCATTCTAACAGATTTGGACATATGTTCCAATTTGGAGTTAAGAAGACTTACTTCACTTTTCAAAGTGTCAAGGATTTCTAGATTACTTGTCTTTTCAACCTTTAATGCCTCAATCTGCATCTTCTGCTTTATATTCTCCATGCATACTTCAGTGCTCCTTTTACACAACTCTTTGTATGATTCTTCAAGCTCTTCAAAAGTCAGCTCCTCATCACTGGATCCACTTTCAGATTCACATACTCCAGCTAGAGCAGTGATGTGCTTTGCTGATTCTTCTTCTGAATCACATCCTGAGTCTTCATCAGACCAGGTCACATAGAGACCTTTCTTCTGCTTCTTTAGATAGGTAGGGCATTCATTTCTGATGTGTCCATATCCTTCACATCCATGACATTTAATCCCTTTTTCTTGATTGGTCTTTTCATCATAATATCACCTTCTATTAGCATCATAAGGTCTTTTATTCTCAGAAGAGTTTGAGTTTCTTCCACTTGGTTTGGACCTGCTATCCATTCTTTTGAGAATCTTGTTGAATTGTCTTCCAAGCATAGCAATTGTTTCTGATAAATTCTCTTCAGGGTCTGCTTCATGATTTTCTTCTTCTTTATCAGTATTTGAAACCAAGGCTATGCTTTTGTTCTTCTTTACAATTGTATCATTCATTCCCATCTCAAATGTTTGAAGGGAACCAATGAGCTCTTCAACCTTCATTGTGCATATGTCTTGAGCTTCTTCTATTGCTGTAACCTTCATGTCAAATCTTTTTGGTAAAGATCTGAGAATCTTTCTTACCAGCTTTTCATCACTCATCTTTTCTCCCAAAGCACCAGAAGTATTAGCTATTTCCAAGATGTTCATGTAGAACTCATGAATTGTCTCATCTTCCTTCATTCTCAAGTTTTCAAACTTGGTGGTGAGAAGTTGAAGTCTTGACATCTTCACCTTTGATGTTCCTTCATGAGTGATTTTGAGAGTGTCCCAAACATCTTTGGCCAGCTCACAGTGATGCACAAGTCTAAATATGTTTCTATCAATGCCATTGAATAAGGCATTTAAGGCCTTGGAATTTCCAAGTGCTGAATCTTCTTCCTCCTTGCTCTGATACCAATTGAAATTCTGGGATCAGGTACGTGATGTCGAATGAGATGTTTAAACACTTGAATACTTAAACAAAACTTAAAGTGCAGGTAAATTAAACAACACAGGAAATTGTTAACCCAGTTCAATGTATCTCCACACTTACATCTGGGGGCTACCAAGCCAGGAAGGAAATCCAATATAAGTAATATTAATTCTAGACTTAAACCACTCAGTTTAATCTTTCACTTAATATCTACCCAAGGCAATTTCTACCTAAGACACAACTTAGATATGAGTATCAACTCACTCCCCCTCAATCACACAGTGATATGTTACAAGTTTAATAAAATTGAAGTCACACTTCAAACACAACAACTTGATTTTACTTCACAGTTTCAATCAAGACACAATACACTTTTTGCTTAAAAGCTCATAAAGTGATACACATATAAAACCTACTATTAAAACACAAACACCCTATTTAGTCTTCTTAATTTCGTACTCTATTCTGAGAGTTTCTGTTGCTTAAATAGATGCTTGGATTTTGGGCTTTCTGTAGGTTATCCAATCCTGATACGTATGCTGTCATCACCTTGAATTAGGGTTTGTTACTTCCTTGATTCTAGGTGAGTCAGTTCTTCTGTTATACTGAAATCATATAACCAATCTCCTTACAGATGCGCCTTCTATTGCTTTATCCATTCACAATTTTCAAGATAAATTCCCTGAATTTACTCAGTTCTGTTAAGCATTATTTAATTCTGGTAGCAGGTTTGAGATGTCATAACATCTGGTGTGACATCCTTAAATATGAACTTACTTCATTAACTTATACAATGTCACAACATCTGGTGTGACATCCTGAATTAAGTTCATTAACTTATACTTTGTTTGATAATGTCACAACATCTGGTGTGACATCCTGAACTAAGTTCAACACTTCTTGTTGGTCAAAAATTTTGCCAATTCTAAACATCTACACTTAAGATGTTATAAGGATCATGTGAACCAAGTTTGATGAAGAAATTCATTGTGGAAGTCATTTGTTCACTTGGTAACGTTTTGAGCAAGTTAAGTCAAAATCAGGGCATCTGAGGCCCCCAACAATGAAACCAAAGGGTTATTTTTATCAAATTGAATTTTATGATCTTTATTTGATCTTAGAAGAGGTTGGAAGTTCACAAGATTGAAGAATTTTGAGCCATTTGCAAACTTGCCAAAAATGGAAATGACTTGTAATGGAAACTTTCCATTTTGGGAAAGTTTTTCAACCTCCTCTTTCTCAACCAAAACTGCTTCAAATGAAAAATTATTGGTCATGAAAGTTGTAGATTAGGTCTTTCCCATTTCAAAAAGTACAAGAACGTGTCTTGATTCATCCTTGAACTCAAGATATGGCCTTTTAAAGTTGGCAAAAATCCTAAAATTTCAAGTTTCATGTCAAAGAGGGATTGCAAATTGGCATGTTAAGGCATTCTAATGACTTCAAATGGACACAAACAATTCACAACATGTTAAACAAACCTCTAAGCATCAGAATTATGCTTTGAACCATGCATTTTCATGCCTTGAACTTCAAGAAATCTCAAAAGGGCCAAAACTTTCAAAAATTGCAAAATGGCATGAATCTCTTCATCCACTTGTGCCAGCATGACAAAACCAATCCCATGGCTCTCCACAAAGTCAGCTGAGGCCAAACATGCCATAGAACCACTCCTGCCATGACACATGCTCATAGTACAACCAATGTTGACTTTTTGCAAAAACAGCCATACCAATCAAGTTGAGCCACAACAACTCTTTGAACCAATCACAATTGTTTATACTAACCTAAAGCAATCCAAAACACACCACACACAAGCTGAGAACCTCCCATAAGTCAGGATTGACAATCATCAAAAAAATCCTCTCTTCGAATCTACAAAACCAGCCACTCAAACTCAAATATTTTTGCACCATTCACCTCACCACCACCTAAGGATCATTTCCCACCCTTCATTTCAGCCAAACACCCACTCAAATCAAAACACGATTTTCCACCTCTCAAATCTGAACTTCAAAAAAAGGCCAAATAAATTCACTCCAAGCATCAAAGCATTCTCAGGAAGCTCATTGGAGTTGATTTGCACCAAAGAAATGTCCAGAAAGCTCAAGAACTGAAAGCTCAACCTTAGGTAACCTCAAGAACATTTTTTTCCAGAACTTGCATTTTAAGTTTCTAAATGAATCTTCACGCTTCACTGATCATCCTGATGTAATTTGTTTTGAAAATGGTTGAGTATTAAGCATGTATTGAACTTTTGAAAGTTTTGTTCAGTTTTATGATTTTCTTCGAATCTTGTTTTTGATGTATGATAAATGTGTTTTGATGATGGATTCTTGCTTAGGGATGTTAGGAGAGTGATTCTGGAGCTTTAGAGCTTTTGTTTTGACCTAGGGAAGAAGTTAGGTGTTTTTGTTGGCCGGAGAAGATGACCGGAACACTGTTCCGGTCACCTGAGGGTAATTAAGGTTTAATTAGGGTTTAGTCTCAGTTTAAATGTGGACCTTAGGATCTTGCTTCCCGCGCGTGATTGGAGGGCCCAAATTGCCTCATTAAAACCCTAATCTCTTAATTAGATTAATTAATTAGGTTTAATTTAAATTATGCCAGATCAGATCCCAGCCATTAAAACACGCGCGCAGTCAACATTCCCCCCTAGGTTTGAATCTCATCCCTTGGATTGACATACTTGCCCCTTTATTTCATTTTATTTCATTTTTATTCCATTTCTTTTGCATATTTAATTTAAAATATCAAAACTCATCACAAAAATATGAAACTTTGCATTTTTGTTTCAAATATTTTTCTTAACCTGAAAATGATTTTTATTTTATTTTTTGCATTAAAAAATTATTTTTAAAATATTTAAATGTTATTTTTAATTAATTAAAGTCTTTTAATTAATTAAAAATACATTTAGGTTTCTAAAAATCTCCAAAAAAATCATGAACCATCCCATTGCATTTAGAAATATTTTTCAAACTCCTCATACAAATTTCTTTTTAGGTTTGATCATAGTTTGTGAGTTTTCTTTGAATTAAGGGTCCTTTAAATCATATTTTCGAACCTTAACTTTAAAAAAATCATTTCTGCCTAACCAAGAAGAGTTGAAGATGATTATTTTTGCATTGTTTTGTGCATTGCATGTAGTTTATAGGTCATTTATCTCATGAGTTTATCTTTCATTTTTGAATTGATTTGCATTTTCCCCTTTGAACCACCCAAAAAACCCTAGAAACTTAGGAAATTCATAACTTTTGAATGGTAAGGCTTCTGACCTTCTCCTTTGGGGCGTGACTTAGTATGGGATTAGGGTTTATTTGAGCCTGGTTTCAATTTTTTTATCATGTCATATGCTTCTGTTTTGTTCATTTGCATCTTGCTTGTCCATAAAACCCTAATGTTTGGTGTTCATTTGCATTCATCTTGCATATGCATTCATACATGAACTTACCATGACATTTATTGCATTCATATGTCATCTTAGACATCTTAGGACAAGTTAGAATCATGCTTGATCATTTCTTCATTCATTTTCCATGATTTGTATTCATTTCATTTCATTAACTTTCATATACTTTCAAACTTCAAAGCATGCTTCCATTTGCATCTCATCTTTGTATGATCATACATATGCATTTTGTATGCCCTTACATCATCTCACATGACATTAACATTGCATAAACACTTCTGACTTTGGTCATTTCATCTCATCTCATATCATTTCATTTTATTTCTTTATGTTTCTCACCTTATGCATTCATGCTAACATTCTCAGGTGGTAAGTTACTTTGAGAAGTGGATTTTCCTTCACTTCTCATTTCTCCTTATCTCTTTCATATGCATCTTTCTGGTTTCTTTGAAGTGAACTTGTTCACTTGTGTTCTTTCTTTCTCACTCCCTTTCTTCAAGTTACTTATCTTCTTCAATGAAGTAAGTAACTTGTTCTTGTTTCTCATCTTCCTTTCATCTGATTCTTCCATTGGTGACTTCCTTGAAGATCTTTCTTGAGCCTTACAAACCATAGGAACATCCAAGCATGACAATAATTAGGGTTGTGATTAGTCCCCCCTAGCTTTTTACCTTTGAGTCTCCTTGAGTCTCTCTTCTCATCTCAATAATCAGAGACTAAACTCTTAAAGTTTTAGGACTTTGGAATTAGGGTTATGCCTGTATCCTTCTATTAGGATGAAGTGTATAACTTTAATCCTAAGTGTTAAACCTTTAATTTGTTTAAAACTCTTAACCAAATCATCTTAATAATCACTAAGACTTCATCTTGTAACTTGGGCCTTACATTAGGGTTTTAATTCTTCCTTTATGGTTAAGAAGGACTAACCCTAGTGTTTAATGGACAAGTCCCCCTCAAGTTGTCTTACAAACCATAAAGTTAACCTCTTAATCTCATCCTTAATTATAATCCATTTAATAAAGGCTTTGTTATATAATGAATTTAATCCCTAACCATGGGTTAAGTTGAGGTATCTTCCTCAGCTTAAGTGTTCTCATCTATTATCCTTCTATTAGGATGGTGTAATGAGCCCACTAATATGTGATTAAAGATTAAACTCATTACTTAACACTAAACAAAAACCCAAAAACATCTAAATAATCACAAGTAGGTTAATGATCTTAATCCTACATCATCATGGTAGTTAAGTTGCGATGCTTATCTCATACTTAAGTGAGCTCATTATCCCTAATCAGGGAGGATATAATGAGTTTGCAAGCCTTTGATTTAGGCTTAAGCTCATCAACTTATTCAAAATACCAAAAACAATAACAAAACTGAAAACACAAAAACAAACAATAATCGTCTCCTTCGGGATTCTTTTCTCATCACACTCATTCATAAACGAGAACTTGCTTCTTCCGTCTAATGCAACACAGTTAGCACTTGTGCCAGACGAGTCATACACTTGAGCATAGACAAATAAGCAGTTCATAGTCAATTTATCTTTCAGTCTCTTTGAGTCGAACTACGGTGTTCTGACTTCGTCGTTGCACGCGAGGATACATAGGCATAACTTAACAGTTATCGAACAAAAGTCTTTGTGTCTTCCCCCTCTTTCAGCATTCTTTTCTAAGCCTCAGTTCCTGAGCATTCACTCTTTTTTTCACTGACACTTGTATATTCCTCTTCCAGCTTTTGCACACAGATAACACATACACTTACCCCTTTAAACACAAACTTTTAAGCGTGGATCCCGTCGAGTACGACGGACAATCTGGGTGTTAATACCTTCCCAGGTTGTAACCAATCCCCTTTCTCAGTTTCTCTGGTTCGCAACTGTAAACACCCCAAATTTGCCCTCACTCATTTCACCATGGGTTGTGATTCTTTTCATATTGCATAAGTTCAATCATATCATCTCATGTTACATTTTTTGCTTCACTGCATTGGTTCAAAGTCATCTTCATCTAGGGTTTATGATTTGAGCAATCCCTGAGCTATCTGAGCCACTCCAAAGGTATCCAATCTTCTCAAGAGGGTCCATGTATGTTCAAGAATCATATTATATCCTCCCAAGATCAAGAAAGCCAGAAAATCACAAGAACTGAGGAAGGCATGGAAGTAGAGCCAAGCTTAACTGCACAGATGACCTAAAATTAGGGATTTGGTTCCAGAGGCCATAATTGCAAATTTTTTGGTCATTCTTGTTTCTATTGGTCTCTATATGATATAAAGATCATGCATACAAATTTTCATGGAAAAATTCAATGGGGAAGGCATCTGATCAATAGATGACTTCTTGAACAAGTCAGTGCAAAATCAGGGCATCTGAGGCCCCTAATAACCCAACCAAAGGGTCTTCTCCATAATTTTGGATGTATATGATCTTTATTTGATCTTAGAAGAAGGTACAAGTTCACAAGATTGAAGGATTTCAAGCCATTTGCAAAATTGCCATTTTGGGAAAGTGACTTGTAATGTAAACTTGCCATTTTGGGAAAGTTTCTCAAACTCCTCTTTTTGATTCAAAAATGCTTCAAATGAAAAATTCTTGGTCATGAAAGTTGTAGGTTGGATCCTCCCATTTTCAAAAAGTACAAGAACTTGACCTAATTCATCATAGAACTCAAGTTATGGTCTTGCAAAGTTGGGGAAAATGACTTAAAATTCACTTTTACACCAAAGAGGCATTTTGCAAAATGGCATGATAAAGAATTCTAATGGCTTCTAATGTGCATAAACACTTCACAACATGTCAAGTGGACCTATAAGGATCAGATTGGTGCTTTGAATCATTCCATTTCATGCCTTAAACTTCAAGAAATTCAAAAGGGGCCAAAGTTGTACAAAATTGCAAAATGATCCAAATCTCTTCATCCACTTGAGCCAGCTCACTAAATCATTTCCCATGGACCTCCTTGAAGTTGGCTAACTCGATCCATGCCCCTAAACCAGCCTGCCATGAGCCCATACCTCAAGGACACAAGTTGTTGACATTTTTGCAACTTGCCCATACCAATCAACCTAGGCCAGCACCCACCCTCTGACCTATCCAAACATGATATGTGTACCAAAAGCAACCCAACACACAACATAACACAAGATGAAACCTCCAAGAACACAACACACTCAAAAATCCCCAAATTTGCAAAAGCCTTCGAATCTCTTAACTCAACCATCAAACCTTCAAACTTTTTCCACCATTCAATTCCATAAACATCACTGATCATTTCCCACCCTTCATTTTGCCCAAAAACACTCAGAACCAAAAATACGATTTTGACATCTCATGAACTGAACTTCTGCCAACTTCCTCTTGAGGCCATCTAAACTCCAACCAAGCATCACAAGCTCTTGGGGGGAATCATTGGAGTGGATTTGAAGTAAAGAACTGGCCAGAAAGCTCCTGTTTCAAAAGCTCAACTTCAGGTAACCATGGCATTTATTTTTCCAGAACTCTCATTTTATGTTATAGAATGATTCTACATGTTTCACTGACCACCATGATGTCTTTACTTTTGAGAATAGTTGAGAAATAAGCATTTCATAAGCTTCTGAAATTTTTGCCATGTTTTCCGTTTTGCTTTGATTCGTGCTTTTGATGATGAACAAATGTTTTTTGGTGGTTGATTCTTGTTGGGGTTGAGGAGAGGGTCATTTATGGAGCTTTAGGGGTCTTGGGGTTGCGTATTGAGGGAGATTGAGTGAGGGGCTAGCCGGAGAAGATGACCGGAACACTGTTCCGGTCACCTGAAAGTAATTAGGGCTCAGATTAGGGCTTAATGACATAATTAGCATAGTTTGAATGTGGGCCATCCATTTGCGCGCGCTGGTCAATTCTCTCCCTTTTTTATTTGAATCTGGGCCTTTGGATCTGCTGACTTTAATTTAATTCATTTTAATTTCATTTTAATTACATTTCTTTCTACATTTTATTTAAAATAGTAAAACATTTCTAAAATTTTTTCATTTTTTTCATCATGCCTTAAAATATTTTTCTCATTCTGAAAATAATTTTTATTTTATTTTTTGCACAATTTTCGTATTTTTAAAATATTTAATTGTTTATTTTAATTAGTTAATAGAAATTAATTAATTAAAATACCATTTAAGTTTCTAAAAATCAGCAAAAAAATCACATTGCATCTTGATACATTTAGAAACATTATCAAACTCTTCACACAAATTTCTTTTTGGTGCTTGACCTATTTTGGCATTTTTCTTTGGAATTAGGGTTCTTAAAAGTCAATATTTTTGCCCTAACTTAGAAAAATCCCTTCTGCCTAACCATGAGGAGTTTGATGATGGTTCTTTTTGCATTTCATTCCTCATATCATGTAGTTTCTAGGATAAATTTGGTTTGAATTTATCTTTCATTTTCAATTTGTTGTGCATTTTCCCTTTTAAAGTGCCTTAAAGCCCAAGCTAACTTGAGAAAATCATAACTTCCATTAGGTTAAGATTTAGGTCTCCTCCTTTGGGCAGTGAACTTGTGTAGGGTTAGGGTTCCTTTGATCCTATTTTCAAATTTTTATCATGTCATTTGCTTCTGGTTTGGAATTTTGTATTGCATGTTATGTATAAACCCTAATTTTTGCCTTCATTTGCATTCATATCTCATATGCTTGCATACATGAACTTGCCATGACATTTTGTGCATCCACATGACATATAAGGCATCCTAGGATACATTGAAATCATGTTTGATCATTGCATCATCCATTTGCCATGTTATGCATCCATTGCATTTCATAAGTTTCCATGGACTTTCATGCTTACTTTCATGTCTCATTTGCATCTTCACTACTTGTATGATCATCCTCATCTCTTGGTTTTCTTTCATACCATCTCTTATCATCATCTTGCATCATGATTATGCTTCTGATTTTAGTTTTCATCCTTGCATTAATTTCATTTTCATTTTCATTTCATTTCCTTTGCTAACTTTTCAGGTGGTAAGTGTTTGGGAAGTGAATTTGCCTTCACTTCTCATAATATCTTCTCATCCCTCTTATGCATTCATTGCTGCATTTTACTTTTGTATTAAAGTGAGCTTGCTCATTCATGCTCCCTCCCCACTTTCTTTCTCCAAGCAACTTGTCTTCTTAAGTGAAGCAAGTTGTCTTGCTTCTTTCTGCTTCTCCTCCTTCCATCTGCTTCTTCCTTGGTGGCTTTTCTCTTGAAGATCTTTTGCAAGCCTCACAAACCCTAGGGACCCACAAGCATGATCACAATTAGGGTATGATTAGTCCCCCATTAGTTTTACCTTTGTGTCATCTTTGTGTGTTCTCTTCTCATCTCTTAATCGAGGACTAAACCTTAAAGGTTTTAAGGCTTTGTGATTAGGGTTATGCCTGTATCCTTCTATTAGGATGGAGTGTATAACTTTAATCCTAAGTGTTAAACCCTTAATGTGTTTAAATCCCTTAATCAATCCATCTAATAATCACTAAGACATCAAGCTTGTAACTTGGGCCTTATATTAGGGTTCTAATTCTTCCTTAATTGGTTAAGAAGGACTACCCCTAGTGTTAATGGACAAGTCCCCCTCAAGTTGTCTTACAAATCATAAAATTCACTTCTTAATCTTACCATTAACTAAAATCCACTCTAATAAATGCCTTGTTTTATCATGAGGTTAATCCCTAATCATGGATTAAGTTGAGGAGCCTTCCTCAGCTTAAATGTTCTCATCTATTATCCTTCTATTAGGATGGTGTAATGAGTCCATTAAATCTTTGATTATGGCTTAAACTCATTACTTAACACCAAACAAAAACTCCAAAAAAATCTAAATAATTATAAGTAGGTTGATGATCTTAATCCTACATCATGGTGATTAAGTTTGAGGTGTTTACTTCAGGCTTAAGGTATTCTCATTACCCCTAATCAGAGGGAGGATGTGATGAGTTTACTAATCCTTGGTTTAGGCTTAAGCTCATTTTCCTATGGCAAACCACAAAAAAAAGCAATAAAAAACTGAAAAAACAAAAACAAAAAATAATCGTCTCCTTCGGGATTCTTTTCTCATCATCTTCACTCACAAACGAGAACTCGCTTCTTCCGTCTAATGCAAGACAGTTTGCACCTGAGCCAGACAGGTCATACACTTGAGCATAGACAAGTAAGCAGTTCACAAGTCAATTTATCTTTCAGTCTCTTTGAGTCGAACTACGGTGTTCTGACTTCCTCATTGCACGAGAGGATACGTAAGTATAACTTAACTGTTATCGAACAAATAGTCTCTGTATATTCCCCCCTCTTCCAGCATTATTCTTTAAGCCTCATAGTCTTGAGCTTCACACTCTTTTCTTGCACTGACACTTGCATTCTTTTCCAGCTTTTGTACACAGAATAGCACTGACACTACCCCTTTTAAATACAAATCTTTCAAGCGTGGATCCCGTCGAGTACGACGGACAATCTGGGTGCTAATACCTTCCCAGGTTGTAACCAACCCCCTTTCTCAGTTTCTTTGGTTCGCGACCGTCTTATTCATCTTTTCTCAGGTTTATGCAGCATTACCTTTCCTTCGGGATAAAAATGCCTAGCTGGCGACTCTATTCATTTCTTCTCTTTCACCGACCGTTCGCGTCTGTACCCCTCTTGACCGGGTGTCATTTGGTGGGAGCGACAACTTGGCGACTCTGCTGGGGACCCTTATACTGTAACCAGGGCTTCTGGTTCTTTTTGTGGGTTCCTCCTAGCGCTTGTTTGATTTGTGTTTACTGGGGTGTTATGTGCTATGTGTGTTTATGTGTTTTATTTATTGCTTTATGTACAGTTTTGTTTATTGCTTTCTTTACAGTTTTATACATCATACTGTCATTTGCTGGATCTGGTTTGCTGTTTTGGTGGGTGGGGTTCCATTGAGAGTTTAAGGTCCTGTACCTGGGACCTGAGTGACACCTAGGCTAGAGTGGTTCATGTTCTTTCCCATTCCATTTCGGTCTGGTGCAGGAATATGAAGCACGGTTCAGATGTGGGTTTCTTCTTGAGAACTCTGTGCTACAGATTTCCTGTAGTGCTAGGGCTATCTGGGAAGCTTGCTAAGTCTGGATAACCTTTATTATGACCTTCAGAAACTGAGGTGAATTAGAGGAGGATCTTTTATGGTTATTGTAAACATTGTACCTCCGGGTTAGAAGTGTTTACACTTCTCATAACTGATCCAAGTCTGAGGATCCTTGTTCTAGAACATTACCTGTGAGGGGGGTTGGGTTGTTTACAGGTTTGCAGGAACCCTTGGCCACATCATACCCTGTTACTGTTTTGTTTAAGAATACTCCACTTTGGACAGTTCTTGTGATTAACCGTGGACATGTGACTCTTTATTTGAGTCCCCCACCATGGTTACTGGATTTTTGACCCTTCATCTGGACTTTTGAACATACATGGGCCTAATTTTAAGACAAATAATCAGATCCAGCTTGATCACAAACCCTTGCATATCATTTGCATATATCATCATTGCATCATTTGACATTTGTTTATTTGCTTTTCAGGGTATCCATTTTATTGTATCTTGGTTTTGGTTTTGACCCCTTCTTCTGCATAGACCTCTGCTTCAGTTGTCTTCATCAAGTTATCTGCTTCAGCTATCTTCATCATCACCAGCATCAGCCTGTCAGTGGCTCATTTCCAGCATCAGTCTGTGACCTTCATCAACACTTATCTTCAGTTTCCTCAGCAGCACTCATGACTACTCCCAAGAAGAGCAACATATCCTACCATTTCTTTGAGCCCGTGTTGACTGGTATCAGGAAGGTCCAGTCACTTATCACACCTGACCACATCCCTCTGTTTAGAGAACACTATGGGGGCATCTTGGACATGGTTATGGACCTTGATCCTTCTCAGAGGAGCATAATCCACACATGCTTGCAGTTTTATGACCCACCACTGAGATGCTTCACATTTCCAGAATTTCAGTTAGGGCCTATGCTGGAAGAGTTTTCTTTATTGAGTGGAGTACCTATCAGAGGTGGGATCCCCTTTAACCCAGAGATGCCAGCTCCCAGAAATGAAGAGATAACAAAGGCATTGTACCTGGAACCTGCCTTGATTGAACAAAGTATGACAACAAAAGCTGGGATCCCTGGTTTGCATTTGGACTTCTTGATTTCTCAGCCCATCCTGAAAGCTTCTTTAGGAGAGTGGAGGGCAGTCTGTGCACTATTAGCCCTCATCATATATGGGGCTATACTGTTTGTAGATGAGCCCAAATTTGTCTGCAAGAATGCCATCCATCTGTTTCTCTTAAAGAACCCAGTACCTACATTACTGGGAGATTTTTATTATTCCATTCATCAGAGGAATGAGAAACAAAGGGGGAAGTTGGTAAGATGTTGTGCTCCTTTGTTTTACACCTGGCTGCTCAGACACCTGCCTAAATCAGATGCCTTCTTGAACCCACACCAACAGAAGAATTGGGCCAAGAGGCTCATTGCTTTGACTTCAGATGATATCAGATGGTGCACCCAGAGCACCAAAGGCAAAGACATCATCACCAGCTGTGGACAGTACCCAAATGTGCCTCTGATAGGAGTAAAGGGTTGCATCAACTACAATCCTTTACTGTTTAAGAGACAACTGGGTTATGCCTTAGTTCACCCTCCCAGAGGACAGGATTTAGCTGAGACCTTGTATTGTGAAGTTCAAACTAATTCAACCATTGTCAGACAAGCTGCCTGGGCTTGGGACAACATCCAGACAAAAGGGGTGGCTATCTTGGGAAGATGTAATAATGTTGCTTTAGCTCAGTACTATGACTGGTCCCATACTAGAGCTCAGATTACCAGAATGCCTTTCATCTTGGAAGACATACCTGGACCATCTACTGTACAGCCAGCAGCAACTGTCAGCCTAGAAGAATTTGAGAAGCTGAAGGAAAGGAATGAGAAGTTATCTGAGGCTTTAAAGAAAACTCTTTGGGAGAGGAGTGATGGTCGTCTGGACATTGAAAGATTGGAAAAGCTCAAGGTTGAGCATCTGACCAAAATTGAAAGGACAGAGGACTACATAAGGAAAGCAAGGGCTGGAGAGCAGATATTAAAGAATGCCTGTAAAGAGGCCAAGATTCAGAAGGCTAGAGCTGAGCTCTATCTGCAAGAGAGTCAGGCTAGGTGGGTCAGGATCACCGAAGCCCGTACACAAGAAGACCAGATGACTCAAGCCAAGATTGAGCAGCTGGAGGCCAATGAGAAGAAGCAGCAAGAAGCTTTGTTGGCAGCCCAGAAGGAGATTTCAGAGTTGAAGCTCAGAGCAGGATTGAAGAGATCAAAGGACCAAGACAGGCATAAGAAGCTGACCACTGCCATTGCTACCAGGAACCTCCTCATTAGGACCATTACTGAGCACCCAGCTGGTCCAGTGACTGAGGCACTCCTGAAAGAGGTCAAAGAGGATGAGTTTGGACTGGATGTCTGATTCTTTGTTTGTTGTTATTTCCATTTGATGTACTTTTCCCTTTATTGTATTTTGACCCTTTATGGGCATGTGTTGTAAAACAAACTATGTATTATTCTCCATTTGTAATATATTTTAGTTTGTTTCTATTTGGGCTTTCTCTCAACAACATCAAGCATCTTCCTCGAGGTCTGGAAAGGTCAAAACCAAGAACCAAACCGGATACCTTGGAAAACAAATAAGCATACTGCATTGCATACTAACTTTGTTTTTGTTTTGTAGGTTTTGTTGTTATTATTGTTTCTAACTTTGTTGTGATCTCAGGAAACATTGCTCGCCGCCGAGTGTTCCCTGTCAACCGCACGCACCGGTACCCTACTCGTAACAACCTTCCCGGCATTCAAATGGACCAGGTACAGCAGGACCTGACTGAAGTCAGGAATCAGATGGCCAATGAGAGAGTGGAGATGAGAAATCAGATGTCTCAGTTCATGGCAGTGATGACTGGCTTAGCCCAGAGTCAGGAAAGGTTAAGAGAGATGGTGGAAAGACAAACTCCTGAGGAGCCTCATCTGGGAACAGGAGGAACTAGCAACAATGAACGGGGCCAACCTCGTATTGACCCACTAGTATATGGACCTCATCTGGATCCAGAGGTTAACATCCCGAGGAATGTGCAAGGTAATACTACTGGGGGCAGAGTCCTGCAGGAAGATCCCCAGGAAGAACAGTTTACTGTTATAGGAGTTGGGGATGAGGTATATGACAGGAGATTGGATGAGCTGGCTGAGAAGTTAAGATCTTTGGAGTCTCAGAATTCTTTGGGCTTCGATGTGATGGACATGGGCTTAGTGGATGGGGTGAGAATTCCCCACAAATTCAAGCCCCCATGCTTTGAGAAGTACAATGGCACCTCCTGCCCTCGCACTCACCTACAATCTTTCTTGGGTAGACTCAAAGCTTATACTATGGATGAAAAGTTGTGGATGTTCTACTTTGAGGACAGTCGACTGGAGCTTCGAGAGAATGGTATTCGCATTTGTCTAGAGCCACCATAAGATGTTGGAAGGATTTGGCCGAAGCTTTCATCCGGCAATATCAGTACAACCTGGACATGGCTCCCAATAGAACTCTCCTGATGGGTATGTCTCAATCTTCTAGAGAGATCTTCCGGGAGTATGCTTAAAGATGGAGACAGCTTGCTGCTGCTGTTCAACCACCCATGTCAGAGAGGGAGATGGCTGACATGTTCATGAATACATTGCAAGGGACTTATATTGACAGGCTGGCTGCTTTTTCCTCTACCAGTTTTGCTGACGTAGTCATAGCTGGTGAAAGAATTGAAAGTCTCTTAAATATGGGTAAGATCTCCGACAGTGGTGCTAGTTCTTCCAGCAATCCGAGAAAACCATTTATAGGACCCCGAAGGGCAGGTGAAACTAATTCCATTCATACAAGCAGGGGAAGGCCTCAATATGCTCATCGGTCAGTAGCAGTTGTTACCATCCCAGCTCCAATTCCACAGCAACCATTGTATCCTCAACAACAACAGCCACAATATCAACAACAAACTCACTATCAGCAACAATCTCATTTTCCGCAACAGAGAACCTACAACAACAGTAATAACAACCAACAGCAGCGTCCTTTCCAACAAAGACCATCACAAGCAAACTGGGTGATTGACCCAATTCCAATGCCGTATGTTGCACTCTTGCCACAACTCCTGAAGCTCAACCTAGTTGAGTTAAGGATGTTGGCACCTCCAGATCCTCTCAACATGCCAAAGAACTATGATGCAAGTGCCAGGTGTGCATTCCACTCAAACACACCGGGGCATAATACTGAAAAATGCAGGGCCCTACAGATGAAAGTCCAAGACCTGGTGGACTCAAAAGCTCTCAATTTTGCGCCTCCTCCGAACGTCACAAGAAATCCAATGCCTAGTCACAACGGGCCTAGGATTAATGCTATTGAGGAGGGCAAACCATCCACATTGATCAGTAGTGTTGCACAAATCCGAACACCTCTGGTTGAAATCAAAGCTCAACTGTTAGAATGCCAAGTGTTCCCCAGGTGTGAGCTCGGCTGTGGGTATTGCAATATTGCAGTCAATGGGTGTGAAAGGCTGAGAAACGGCATAGATGGTCTTATCAAGGATGGTATCCTTCAGATTACGACAATAACACCTACAACTCCAACAGTTCCTTCATCGACAATCCCAGATACTCCTACAACATCAACAACCATTGTTCCAACGGATTCTACTACAACTCCAACAACCGCTCAATCGATCACTTCAGTGGATACAAGTTCAGTCACCATTCCTGCTACAACTTCAACCCCTATCCAGTCAACAATACCTTCTATAACATCACCATTGTGGTCCCCTCTGCAGCTGCTATCAGTCCAGTTACTATCACGATGCCTGGGCCAGTCCCTTATGAAAGCAATAATGCCATCCCTTGGCACTATGGCGCATATCTATACTGCGAGGGGCAGAAAATCACTTTAGAGTCATCAACTTCTTCACCTCAGATAGACAATGTGGGGGGAGGCGGAGGCTTCACTAGAAGCGGACGTCTCTTTGCCTCGCAAATTCCAAGACCCATCGCCGAAGCAGAAGTTGCTGCCAAGGCAAAAGGAAAGAGCATGGTGCAAGAAGAACAAGTGGTCAAAGAAACTTTGAAGACTCCTTTCGATCAAGAGGTTGATGAATTCATGAGGATCATAAAGAAAAGTGATTACAAGGTGGTAGACCAGCTTCACCAAACACCTTCCAAAATCTCCATACTATCGTTGCTAATGTGCTCCGAGGCTCATCAGAACGCACTATTAAAGGTCCTGCACGCAACTTATGTGCCGGAGGAGATTACCGTCAATCAGTTAGAGGCTGTGGTTGGAAATGTCAACGCTAGTAATGGACTAGGGTTTACCAACACTGATCTAACAACGGAAGGTCACAATCACAACAAGGCTTTGCACATTACCTTGGAGTGTAAGGGTGCAGTTCTTTCTCACGTACTGGTAGACACAGGGTCATCCCTCAATGTCCTGCCCAAGAAAGCCCTTGTGAAGCTGGAATATGACGGATTGGCACTACGCCCAAGTAACTTGGTAGTGAGAGCCTTTGACGGTTCTAAAAGATCAGTTCTGGGAGAGATACAATTACCAATAATGATTGGCCCACAAGTTTTCAAAACGACCTTCTTTGTGATGGATATACAGCCTGCCTACAGCTGTCTATTGGGTAGACCATGGATACACGCCGCTGGCGCCGTGACATCAACCCTTCACCAGAAGTTAAAATTCGAGTGGGAAGGCCAAGTCATTACTATTTGTGGGGAGGAGGATATTTTTGTTAGCCAGCTGGCTACTTTCAAATACATTGAAATGGATGGGGAGATCCATGAAACCATGAGCCAAGGGTTTGAGGCCCTTAATATTAATGAAGCATATGCTGTGCTAGGGACCTCCATCACATCATATCAGCAAGCCCGAAAGGTTGTTGAAGAAGGTACCGCCCAAGGTTGGGGCAAGCTGCTGCCAGTTGAGAAGAAAGAAGACCGATTTGGGTTGGGTTACAGACCAACTCGACAAGATCAACCAGAGGCTGCAACGGAGCCCAAGTTTTTTAGTGGGGGGATGCTCACCCCGGATGCTGTGAATAGCTTGGAAGATGAGTCAGAAGACGAGCGCAACCTGGAAAGCTGGATACGTCCAAGGATCCCGGGGAACCATGTCTCAAACTGGTCTTCCCAGGAAATTATAAGAGTTACTCCCGCAAAGTAATTATTATTTCCTGTCTTTAAGCATGCTTCAAGTCCTACATCTTGCCCAAGATGTCAGGGCTCATTTTGTAATCGGGCCATCTTGTATTTTGTGCAAAGATCAATTAATGAATATCAGGACATCTTTTGCAAATGAGTCTTTTCTTTTCCGCTCACTGTTTTTCATTTTTCATTTTTTGTACAAAAAATAAAATGGCAATTTTTTTCAAAATAATAAACTTCTTTTTCACTTTTTCTAAACAAGATAAAATTGATCACTAAAATGAACAAATCTGAACCCTTGCAAAGAGTGCCCTCCAGACTGCACCGACAACAACATTGCTATGACTTCGTATGACTCTGACAATCCGATTAATCAAGCCGATGAAGGGGTTGAAGAAGATTATGAGCTACCTGAAGAGCTAGCCAGATTGTTGAGACAAGAGGAGAAGGTTATCACTCCTCATCAGGAGGAAATTGAGACGGTTAATCTTGGTACAGAAGAAGACTTGAAAGAGGTTAAGATCGGGGCCTGCCTGCAAGATTCGGTGAAAGAGCAACTTATTGACATGCTTCGGGAATATGTGGATGTTTTCGCTTGGTCTTATCAGGATATGCCAGGGTTGGACACCGACATTGTTATGCACAAGCTGCCTCTGAAAGAAGACTGTCCGCCAGTAAAACAGAAGTTGCGCCGTACTCGCCCGGATATGGCAATGAAGATAAAAGAAAAGGTACAAAAACAGTGGGACGCCGGTTTCCTTGCTGTGACCAGTTACCCACCATGGGTTGCTAATATTGTACCTGTGCCTAAGAAGGATGGCAAGGTGAGGATGTGTGTGGATTACCGGGACTTGAACAGAGCCAGCCCGAAAGATGACTTCGCTTTACCTCACATTGATGTATTGGTCGACAATACGGCTCAGTTTTCGGTGTTCTCCTTCGTGGATGGATTTTCAGGATACAATCAGATCAAAATGTCACCTGAAGACATGGAGAAGACAACTTTCATCACACCCTAGGGCACATTCTGTTATAAGGTGATGCCATTCGGACTGAAGAATGCGGGTGCCACTTATCAACGGGCTATGGTAACATTATTCCATGACATGATCCATAAAGAAATTGAATGTTATGTGGATGACATGATTGCCAAGTCCCTTACAGAAGAAGACCACCCGTTGAATCTGTTGAAGTTATTCAAGCGTCTGAGAAAGTACCAATTGAAGTTAAACCCCAATAAATGCACATTCGGGGTACGATCCGATAAGTTGATGGGATTTATTGTAAGTGAGAAAGGGATTGAAGTTGACCCTGACAAAGTTAAAGCCATTCAAGAAATGCCTGCACCAAAGACTGAAAAAGAAGTTCGGGGGTTCTTAGGTAGATTGAACTACATCTCCAGGTTCATATCTCACCTTACAGCAACCTGTGAGCCTTTTTTCAAGTTGTTAAGAAAAGAACAAACGGTTAGATGGAATGAAGACTGCCAAAGGGCTTTTGACAAAATCAAGGAATATTTACAAGAGCCTCTGATCCTTATGCCTCCAGTTGAAGGAAGACCTCTAATAATGTACTTGACAGTATTAGAAGAGTCAATGGGGTGTGTGATGGGCCAACATGACAAGTCTGGTCGAAAAGAGTATGCAATATACTATCTAAGAAAAAAGTTTACCGACTGTGAACAACGTTATTCACTGCTCGAGAAAACTTGTTGTGCTTTAGCGTGGTCTGCTCGCCGACTAAGGCAGTATATGTTGACCCACACAACCTTATTGATATCCAAGATGGATCCAGTTAAGTACATTTTTGAGAAGCCAGCACTTTCCGGACGGGTTGCAAGATGGCAAATGATCCTCACAGAATATGACATTCAATACACATCTCAAAAAGCCATCAAGGGCAGTGTGTTGTCTGATTATCTTGCTGAGCAACCCATTGATGATTACCAGCCTATGAGATTTGAATTCCCTGATGAAGACATCATGTTCATAAAAGCAAAAGATCATGAAGAGCCTATTCACACTGAAGGGCCTGACCTAGAAGAAGAATGGACTATGATGTTTGATGGGGCTGTTAATATGAATGGTCGTGGGGTTGGTGCAGTACTCATTACACCTAAGGGAATTCACATGCCTTTCTCGGCAAAACTCACCTTTAACTGCACTAACAACAAAGCTGAATACGAAACTTGTATTATGGGTCTTGAGGAAGCCATTGACCTCAGGATCAAGACGTTGACTGTATTCGAAGAATCAGCTTTGGTAATCAATCAAACCAACGGAAAATGGTATACTCACCAGGAGCATCTGATACCTTACCGGGATTATACAAGAAGGTTGCTTACTTTCTTCACTACAGTCAAGCTTGAGTATATCCCTAGAGATGAAAATCAGTTTGCAGATGCTCTGGCTACCATTTCATCCATGATCAAAGTTCAAACTGCCAACTTTGTGCCTCGGTTTTCAGTATCCAGATTTGACAGACCAGCATACGTATTCTCTGCAGACCTTGCTAAAGATGATAAGCCTTGGTTCTATGACATCAAATGCTTCTTGGAGGATCAAACATACCCACCTGGGGCATCATCCAATGATAAGAAGACATTAAGAAGGCTAGCTGGTAGTTTCTTCCTGAATACTGATGGTTCCTTGTACAAGAGAAACTTTTATATGGTACTTCTCAGATGTATTGATAAGGCGGAAGCAGACTTGTTGATGCACGAGGTGCACGAAGGATCCTTTGGTACCCATGCTAGAGGGCATGCTATGGCTAAAACGTTGCTAAGATCGGGTTACTACTGGATCACAATGGATGCAGACTGTTGTGCCTATGCCAGAAAATGCCACAAATGCCAGATCTACGCAGATAAAGTGCATGTGCCTCCAAGTCCTTTGAATGTAATGTTTTCACCTTGGCCCTTTGCCATGTGGGGCATCGACATGATTGGAAAGATTGAACCGACTGCTTCAAATGGCCACAGATTCATCCTGGTAGCCATTGACTATTTTACCAAGTGGGTTGAAGCAGCTTCGTATGCAAATGTCACCAGGCAAGTGGTAGCCCGATTCCTAAAGAGAGACATCATCTGTCGGTATGGAGTGCCTGGGCAAATCATTACTGATAATGGTTCCAACTTAAACAATAAAATGATGGCAAAACTATGCCGGGACTTCAAGATCCAACACCACAATTCTTCTCCTTACAGGCCAAAGATGAATAGCGCTGTTGAGTCAGCTAACAAGAATATCAAGAAGATTGTGCAGAAGATGATGGTCACATACAAAGACTGGCATGAAATGCTGCCATTTGCCTTGCATGGGTACCGTACGTCAATCAGAACGTCCACTGGGGCAACACCATATCAACTTGTGTATGGTATGGAGGTAGTCCTACCTGTTGAAGTTGAATTACCTTCCTTGCGGGTGCTGATGGATGTTAAGTTGAATGAAGCAGAATGGGTCCGATCCCGATACGAACAACTGAGCCTGATTGAAGAGAAGAGATTAGCTGCAATCTGTCATGGGCAGCTGTATCAGAAGAGAATGAAGAAAGCCTTCGATCAGAAAGTCAGGCTTCGGGAATACCAAGTGGGGGATCTTGTGCTGAAAAGACTCCTTCCTCCTCATGCAGACCACAGGGGCAAGTGGACTCCGAATTATGATGGCCCGTTCATAGTGAAGAAAGTTTTTTCTGGTGGAGCACTGATGCTCAGTACTATGGATGGTGAAGACTTCCCGTCCCTTGTGAATTCAGATGCACTTAAAAAATACTTCGCATGAAATGACCCGCTGGACATAAAAACAGAATGTAAGTCCAGGCAAAAATAGGGCATCCCGGCGAGTCAAAAACAGAATAAAAAGACTCGGGCAAAAATAAGGGAAAATAAATATAAAAAAATGTGTACACCTGCTGAGTTGAAAAGCCACATTGGACAACTCAGGCAAAAATGGGTATCCCGGTGGATTGAAAACCCGAAAGGGCGATCCGCGCAAAATAAGGGAATAAGCGAACAACTTCATTCTGAATTCGTCTGTATCACTCACGACATGGCAAACTCCGAAAGGTTAAAGCATCAGTCAGAATCAGCCTTCTTCAAAAGCAAGATGAGAAGAACGTCAATGTCATACGAGTCATAGAAAAAGGGAAGCGCACTGAAGCGTCATCAACATTGCCAACGCCTTTTTGTTTCTCAATTTTGTAACAATCTCCTCATTTCAGGGGATTTGTTTCTTTGACTGTACTCGCCAATTCAGGGCACCCAAATTAATAAAATCAGATTTTCAGTCTTATTTTGTCGCGTACATTTTATCTTTATTTGCAAAAATGTCCGATGTCTTTAATATAATGATTGCATAAATACAGATGCGTCTTTTCTAAAAATACATGCTTACAGGGAATATATTTGCTCCCAGGAGTGTCTAAATTCCTATGATGGAATCCGGTAAGAGACACCTCGAGGTACTTGTATGTTTTCTTTGTTATAATAGGGTTGCAGGTATTCAAAGTGCAGCGAGGGGCATGAAAGCTTATCCCCAGCAAGCTGCCAAATCATTATTTCCTCGACACATCTTCCAAACAGCACCAGAGAAGCTCTTTCTCCCCATCAGAAGGTGCTCATTTCCCCAGCTGAGTTGTCAGATGTTATCATCCTCAGCAAGATCCATGCAGAAGTCTATAAGAAGATCGTTCAGTCATCTTTCTCCTCCCCAGCCAAGTGCTAGACAGGAAGCCATTTCCCCACAGAGCTCCAGCCTCTCCGGTAGGGCAATGCCTGAAGATCACAACGAAGTGATGAAAGTTTCTACAGACCCCAGCTGGGTTTATCATTACCAAGATAGGTCTAGCAGTAGCTTGTTTCACCAAACAGAATCATCTGTATCAGATCTACCAATGATCTCATCCCCAGCTGGGACACTCCTTCAGGCGAATCGGCCATAAATCTTCGCAGCAACGGGATCCGATTCCCGGATCGGTATCTTTTGCATGATCATAGCATTCGCATCATATCTTCCCCCACAGCGTAGCATTCCGTTTAATATGGAGCATTACGGAAAAAATCAAACATATTGCATAATCACAAGCCATGATTCAAATCAGTCACCTGTGAATATTGACATCCCATCAACAACATACAGAATATCACTCAAATTCCCCGGTAGAAAGCCAAAGCGTCCCCTTTGCACTCACAAAAAACATATTGATACACTCTCCTGACGCCCGTCCGTGTCACTTATCCCCAACACAACTGTCTAAACTCTTGCTTATTATACTTTCCAGACACTCGTCTATGTCATCCTATCCCCACAGATTGTCAAACACCTTTTATATTTATAAATTCATAACATATACACTCCCTCTTATGATACTCATCTGTATCATACTCTCCTCAGCAAGTTGAACACTTGTTTGTGTCTCACTCATGTTTATTTTACCCGTACAGATACTCGTCCGTATCTTGTATACACTTAATTCCCCTCAGAGTCGACATTTGTCCGTTTTTCTTTGTTAACCAGTTGATACTCGTCCGTATCATCATCTCTGAACATGCGTCATCATTTGTTTCTACCGATACTCGTCCGTATCATGGTCCTAAGGATGCTCGTCCGCGTCTTTAATCTACACACAGATTCAAAACATTTATGCCTTTTCTTTCTTGAATATAGACACTCGTCTGTATCTACCATTCCCCAGAAGAGTCCCCAGCAAATCCCAATTATTCCTTTCTATTCGGCATTCGTCCTATGTCGTGATACTATCCGGTAGCCGTACCCTGCCAGGTGATCGTCCTTCACCTTTTTGATGATCGTCCTTCATCATGCCCCCAGCGGAGTCTCCATTATTGGAACTCTTTCCTATCCGACATTCGTCCTATGTCGTGATATTTTAGCAGCCGTCCCCTGCGAGGTGATCGTCCTTCACCTCTCAATGATCGTCCTTCATCACTTTTTATCCGATGGCCGCCCCCATCGTTGATCTTGTTATCTGACATTCGTCCTATGTCATGATAAACCCCGAGAGCAGCCGTACCCTGCTAGGTGATCATCCTTCACCTCTTGATGATCTCACTTCATCATGCTTATCCGATGGCCGTCCCCATCGTCGACCATTTCTATCCGGCATTCGTCCCATGCCGTGATACGTTTGGCAGCCGTCCCCTGCCAGGTGATCGTCCTTCACCTTAGATGACCGTCCCTCATCTTATCTCCAGCAGAGCAGCCGTCCCCTGCTAGGTGATCGTCCTTCACCTTTGATGACCGTCCCTCATCATTTATTTCTTCAAACCCGATGGTCGTCCCCATCATTTCCTTTACCTTTAATCCCCAGAGAATCTTGTTACTTTACCTGATGACCATCCCCATCATGGTCTCTTTATTTCCCCAGCATGTCGGCCGTCCCCGTCATTGCTCTATTCCCAGCAGTCGTCCTCTACTCGACGGTCGTCTTCCGTCGCCCGCACTTTATAATCATTACTTTATCTTCTTTTTGCAATCTATATCCCTTTTCTTCTTCACTCAGTGAGTGCAAATTTTGGACTGTCATTGGTATTCAACCACAAGTTATCTTGTTTGTCTGTTAAGCCGTCGCTTACATCCTGCACAACTAACTCATGCTTGAATAGGGGCAGCTGTAAACACCCGAAATTTTCTCTCACTCATTTCACCATGGGTTGTGATTCTTTTCATATTGCATAAGTTCAATCATATCATCTCATGTTACATTTTTTGCTTCATTGCATTGGTTCAAAGTCATCTGCATCTAGGGTTTGTGATTTTCATCATAATATGACCTTCTATTAGAATCATAAGGTCTTTTATTCTCAGAAGAGTTTGAGTTTCTTCCACTTGGTTTGGACCTGCTATCCATTCTTTTTGAGAATCTTGTTAAATTGTCTTCCAAGCATAGCAATTGTTTCTGATAAATTCTCTTCAGGGTCTGCTTCATGATTTTCTTCTTCTTTATCAGTATTTGAAACCAAGGCTATGCTTTTGTTCTTCTTTACAATTGTATCATTCATTCCCATCTCAAATGTTTGAAGGGAACCAATGAGCTCTTCAACCTTCATTGTGCATATGTCTTGAGCTTCTTCTATTGCTGTAACCTTCATGTCAAATCTTTTTGGTAAAGATCTGAGAATCTTTCTTACCAGCTTTTCATCACTCATCTTTTCTCCCAAAGCACCAGAAGTATTAGCTATTTCCAAGATGTTCATGTAGAACTCATGAATTGTCTCATCTTCCTTCATTCTCAAGTTTTCAAACTTGGTGGTGAGAAGTTGAAGTCTTGACATCTTCACCTTTGATGTTCCTTCATGAGTGGTTTTGAGAGTGTCCCAAACATCTTTGGCCAGCTCACAGTGATGCACAAGTCTGAATATGTTTCTATCAATGCCATTGAATAAGGCATTTAAGGCCTTGGAATTTCCAAGTGCTGAATCATCTTCCTCCTTGCTCTGATACCAATTGAAATTCTGGGATCAGGTACGTGATGTCGAATGAGATGTTTAAACACTTGAATACTTAAACAAAACTTAAAGTGCAGGTAAATTAAACAACACAGGAAATTGTTAACCCAGTTCAATGTATCTCCACACTTACATCTGGGGGCTACCAAGCCAGGAAGGAAATCCAATATAAGTAATATTAATTCTAGACTTAAACCACTCAGTTTAATCTTTCACTTAATATCTACCCAAGGCAATTTCTACCTAAGACACAACTTAGATATGAGTATTAACTCACTCCCCCTCAATCACACAGTGATATGTTACAAGTTTAATAAAATTGAAGTCACACTTCAAACACAACAGCTTGATTTTACTTCACAGTTTCAATCAAGACACAATACACTTTTTGCTTAAAAGCTCATAAAGTGATACACATATAAAACCTGCTATTAAAACACAAACACCCTATTTAGTCTTCTTAATTTCGTACTCTATTCTGAGAGTTTCTGTTGCTTAAATAGATGCTTGGATTTTGGGATTTCTATAGGTTATCCAATCCTGATACGCATGCTGTCATCACCTTGAATTAGGGTTTGATACTTCCTTGATTCTAGGTGAGTCAGTTCTTCTATTATACTGAAATCATATAACCAATCTCCCTACAGATGCGCCTTCTACTGTTTTATCCATTCACAATTAATTCCAGATAAATTCCCTGAATTTACTCAGTTTTGTTAAGCATTATTTAATTCTGGTAGCAGGTTTGAGATGTCACAACATCTGGTGTGACATCCTGAAATCTGAACTTACTGCATTAACTTATACAATGCCACAACATCTGGTGTGACATCCTGAATTAAGTTCATTAACTTATACTCTGTTTGATAATGTCACAACATCTGGTGTGACATCCTGAACTAAGTTCAACACTTCTTGTTGGTCAAAAATTCTGCCAATTCTAAACATCTACACTTAAGATGTTATAAGGATCATGTGAACCAAGTTTGATGAAGAAATTCATTGTGGAAGTCATTTGTTCACTGGGTAACGTTTTGAGCAAGTTAAGTCAAAATCAGGGCATCTGAGGCCCCCAACAATGAAACCAAAGGGTTATTTTTATCAAATTGAATTTTATGATCTTTATTTGATCTTAGAAGAGGTTGGAAGTTCAAAAGATTGAAGAATTTTGAGCCATTTGCAAACTTGCCAAAAATGGAAATGACTTGTAATGGAAACTTTCCATTTTGGGAAAGTTTTTCAACCTCCTCTTTCTCAACCAAAAATGCTTCAAATGAAAAATTATTGTTCATGAAAGTTATAGATTAGGTCTTTCCCATTTCAAAAAATACAAGAATGTGTCTTGATTCATCCTTGAACTCAAGATATGGCCTTTCAAAGTTGGCAAAAATCCTAAAATTTCAAGTTTCATGTCAAAGAGAGATTTTGCAAATTGGCATGTTAAGGCATTCTAATGACTTCAAATGGACACAAACAATTCACAACATGTCAAACAAACCTCTAAGCATCAGAATTATGCTTTGAACCATGCATTTTCATGCCTTGAACTTCAAGAAATCTCAAAAGGGCCAAAACTTTCAAAAATTGCAAAATGGCATGAATCTCTTCATCCACTTGTGCCAGCATGCCAAAACCAATCCCATGGCTCTCCACAAAGTCAGCTGAGGCCAAACATGCCATAGAACCACTCCTGCCATGACCCATGCTCATAGTACAACCAATGTTGACTTTTTGCAAAAACAGCCATACCGATCAAGTTGAGCCACAACAACTCTCTGAACCAATCACAAATGTTTATACTAACCTAAAGCAATCCAAAACACACCACACACAAGCTGAGAACCTCCCATAAGCCAGGATTGACAAAATCATCAAAAAAAATCCTCTCTTCGAATCTGCAAAACCAGCCACTCAAACTCAAATATTTTTGCACCATTCACCTCACCACCACCTAAGGATCATTTCCCACCCTTCATTTCAGCCAAACACCCACTCAAATCAAAACACGATTTTCCACCTCTCAAATCTGAACTTCAAAAAAAGGCCAAATAAATTCACTCCAAGCATCAAAGCATTCTCAGGAAGCTCATTGGAGTTGATTTGCACCAAAGAAATGTCCAGAAAGCTCAAGAACTGAAAGCTCAACCTTAGGTAACCTCAAGAACATTTTTTTCCAGAACTTGCATTTTAAGTTTCTAAATGAATCTTCACGCTTCACTGATCATCCTGATGTAATTTGTTTTGAAAATGGTTGAGTATTAAGCATGTATTGAACTTTTGAAAGTTTTGTTCAGTTTTATGATTTTCTTCGAATCTTGTTTTTGATGTATGATAAATGTGTTTTGATGATGGATTCTTGCTTAGGGATGTTAGGAGAGTGATTCTGGAGCTTTAGAGCTTTTGTTTTGACCTAGGGAAGAAGTTAGGTGTTTTTGTTGGCCGGAGAAGATGACCGGAACACTGTTCCGGTCACCTGAGGGTAATTAAGGTTTAATTAGGGTTTAGTCTCAGTTTAAATGTGGACCTTAGGATCTTGCTTCCCGCGCGTGATTGGAGGGCCCAAATTGCCTCATTAAAACCCTAATCTCTTAATTAGATTAATTAATTAGGTTTAATTTAAATTATGCCAGATCAGATCCCAGCCATTAAAACACGCGCGCAGTCAACATTCCCCCCTAGGTTTGAATCTCATCCCTTGGATTGACATACTTGCCCCTTTATTTCATTTTATTTCATTTTTATTCCATTTCTTTTGCATATTTAATTTAAAATATCAAAACTCATCACAAAAATATGAAAATTTGCATTTTTGTTTCAAATATTTTTCTTAACCTGAAAATGATTTTTATTTTATTTTTTGCATTAAAAAATTATTTTTAAAATATTTAAATGTTATTTTTAATTAATTAAAGTCTTTTAATTAATTAAAAATACATTTAGGTTTCTAAAAATCTCCAAAAAAATCATGAACCATCCCATTGCATTTAGAAACATTTTTCAAACTCCTCATACAAATTTCTTTTTAGGTTTGATCATAGTTTGTGAGTTTTCTTTGAATTAAGGGTCCTTTAAATCATATTTTCGAACCTTAACTTTAAAAAAATCATTTCTGCCTAACCAAGAAGAGTTGAAGATGATTATTTTTGCATTGTTTTGTGCATTGCATGTAGTTTATAGGTCATTTATCTCATGAGTTTATCTTTCATTTTTGAATTGATTTGCATTTTCCCCTTTGAACCACCCAAAAAACCCTAGAAACTTAGGAAATTCATAACTTTTGAATGGTAAGGCTTCTGACCTTCTCCTTTGGGGCGTGACTTAGTATGGGATTAGGGTTTATTTGAGCCTGGTTTCAATTTTTTTATCATGTCATATGCTTCTGTTTTGTTCATTTGCATCTTGCTTGTCCATAAAACCCTAATTTTTGGTGTTCATTTGCATTCATCTTGCATATGCATTCATACATGAACTTGCCATGACATTTCTTGCATTCATATGTCATCTTAGACATCTTAGGATAAGTTAGAATCATGCTTGATCATTTCTTCATTCATTTGCCATGATTTGTATTCATTTCATTTCATTAACTTTCATATACTTTCAAACTTCAAAGCATGCTTCCATTTGCATCTCATCTTTGTATGATCATACATATGCATTTTGTATGCCTTTACATCATCTCACATGACATTAACATTGCATAAACACTTCTGACTTTGGTCATTTCATCTCATCTCATATCATTTCATTTCATTTCTTTATGTTTCTCACCTTATGCATTCATGCTAACATTCTCAGGTGGTAAGTTACTTTGAGAAGTGAATTTTCCTTCACTTCTCATTTCTCCTTATCTCTTTCATATGCATCTTTCTGGTTTCTTTGAAGTGAACTTGTTCACTTGTGTTCTTTCTTTCTCACTCCCTTTCTTCAAGTTACTTATCTTCTTCAATGAAGTAAGTAACTTGTTCTTGTTTCTCATCTTCCTTTCATCTGATTCTTCCATTGGTGACTTCCTTGAAGATCTTTCTTGAGCCTTACAAACCATAGGAACATCCAAGCATGACAATAATTAGGGTTGTGATTAGTCCCCCCTAGCTTTTTACCTTTGAGTCTCCTTGAGTCTCTCTTCTCATCTCAATAATCAGAGACTAAACTCTTAAAGTTTTAGGACTTTGGAGTTAGGGTTATGCCTGTATCCTTCTATTAGGATGGAGTGTATAACTTTAATCCTAAGTGTTAAACCTTTAATTTGTTTAAAACTCTTAACCAAATCATCTTAATAATCACTAAGACTTCATCTTGTAACTTGGGCCTTACATTAGGGTTCTAATTCTTCCTTTATGGTTAAGAAGGACTAACCCTAGTGTTTAATGGACAAGTCCCCCTCAAGTTGTCTTACAAACCATAAAGTTAACTTCTTAATCTCATCCTTAATTATAATCCATTTAATAAAGGCTTTGTTATATAATGAATTTAATCCCTAACCATGGGTTACGTTGAGGTATCTTCCTCAGCTTAAGTGTTCTCATCTATTATCCTTCTATTAGGATGGTGTAATGAGCCCACTAATATGTGATTAAAGATTAAACTCATTACTTAACACTAAACAAAAACCCAAAAACATCTAAATAATCACAAGTAGGTTAATGATCTTAATCCTACATCATCATGGTAGTTAAGTTGAGATGCTTATCTCATACTTAAGTGAGCTCATTATCCCTAATCAGGGAGGATATAATGAGTTTGCAAGCCTTTGATTTAGGCTTAAGCTCATCAACTTATTCAAAATACCAAAAACAATAACAAAACTGAAAAACACAAAAACAAACAATAATCGTCTCCTTCGGGATTCTTTTCTCATCACACTCATTCATAAACGAGAACTTGCTTCTTCCATCTAATGCAACACAGTTAGCACTTGTGCCAGACGAGTCATACACTTGAGCATAGACAAATAAGCAGTTCACAGTCAATTTATCTTTCAGTCTCTTTGAGTCGAACTACGGTGTTCTGACTTCCTCGTTGCACGCGAGGATACGTAGGCATAACTTAACAGTTATCGAACAAAAGTCTTTGTGTCTTCCCCCTCTTTCAGCATTCTTTTCTAAGCCTCAGTTCTTGAGCATTCACTCTTTTTTCACTGACACTTGTATATTCCTCTTCCAGCTTTTGCATACAGATAGCACATACACTTACCCCTTTAAACACAAACTTTTAAGCGTGGATCCCGTCGAGTACGACGGACAATCTGGGTGCTAATACCTTCCCAGGTTGTAACCAACCCCCTTTCTCAGTTTCTCTGGTTCGCAACTGTAAACACCCTAAATTTTACCTCACTCATTTCACCATGGGTTGTGATTCTTTTCATATTGCATAAGTTCAATCATATCATCTCATGTTACATTTTTTGCTTCACTGCATTGGTTCAAAGTCATCTGCATCTAGGGTTTGTGATTTGAGCAATCCCTGAGCTATCTGAGCCACTCCAAAGGTATCCAATCTTCTCAAAAGGGTCCATGTATGTTCAAGAATCATATTATATCCTCCCAAGATCAAGAAAGCCAGAAAATCACAAGAACTGAGGAAGGCATGGAAGCAGAGCCAAGCTTAACTGCACAGATGACCTAAAATTAGGGTTTTGGTTCCAGAGGCCATAAATGAAAATTTTTTGGTCATTATTGTTTTTATTGGTCTCTATATTATAAAAAGATCATTCATACCAATTTTCATGGAAAAATTCAATGGGGAAGGCATCTGATCAATAGATGACTTCTTGAACAAGTCAGTGAAAAATTAGGGCATCTGAGGCCCCCAATCACCCAACCAAAGGGTCTTCTCCATCATTTTGGATGTATATGATCTTTATTTGATCTTATAAGAAGGTAGAAGTTCACAAGATTGAAGGATTTCAAGCCATTTGCAAAATTGCCATTTTGGGAAAGTGACTTGTAATGTAAACTTGCCATTTTGGGAAAGTTTTTCAAACTCCTCTTTTTGATTCAAAAATGGTTCAAATGAAAAATTCTTGGTCATGAAAGTTGTAGATTGGATCCTCCCATTTTCAAAAAGTACAAGAACTTGACCTAATTCATCATAGAACTCAAGTTATGGTCTTGCAAAGTTGGGGAAAATCACTTAAAATTCACTTTTACACCAAAGAGGCATTTTGCAAAATGGCATGATAAAGCATTCTAAAGGCTTCTAATGTGCATAAACACTTCACAACATGTCAAGTGGACCTCTAAGGATCAGATTGGTGCTTTGAATCATTCCATTTCATGCCTTAAACTTCAAGAAATTCAAAAGGGGCCAAAGTTGTACAAAATTGCAAAATGATCCAAATCTCTTCATCCACTTGAGCCAGCTCACTAAATCATTTCCCATGGACCTCCTTGAAGTTGGATGACTCGAGCCATGCCCCTAAACCAGCCTGCCATGAGCCCATACCTCAAGGACATAAGTTGTTGACATTTTTGCAACTTGCCCATACCAATCAACCTAGGCCAGCACCCACCCTCTGACCTATCCAAACATGATATGTGTACCAAAAGCAACCCAACACACAACATAACACAAGCTGAAACCTCCAAGAACACAGCACACTCAAAAATCCCCAAATTTGCAAAAGCCTTCGAATCTCTTAACTCAACCATCAAACCTTCAAACTTTTTCCACCATTCAATTCCATAAACATCACTGATCATTTCCCACCCTTCATTTTGCCCAAAAACACTCAGAACCAAAAATACGATTTTGACATCTCATGAACTGAACTTTTTCCAACTTCCTCTTGAGGCCATCTAAACTCCAACCAAGCATCACAAGCTCTTGGGGGGAATCATTGGAGTGGATTTGAAGCTAAGAACTGGCCAGAAAGCTCCTGTTTCGAAAGCTCAACTTCAGGTAGCCAAGGCATTTATTTTTCCAGAACTCTCATTTTATGTTATAGAATGATTCTACATGTTTCACTGACCACCATGATGTCTTTACTTTTGAGAATAGTTGAGAAATAAGCATTTCATAAGCTTCTGAAATTTTTGCCATGTTTTCCGTTTTGCTTTGATTCGTGCTTTTGATGATGAACAAATGTTTTTTGGTGTTTGATTCTTGTTGGGGTTGAGGAGAGGGTCATTTATGGAGCTTTAGGGGTCTTGGGGTTGCGTATTGAGGGAGATTGAGTGAGGGGCTAGCCGGAGAAGATGACCGGAACACTGTTCCGGTCACCTGAAAGTAATTAGGGCTCAAATTAGGGCTTAATGACATAATTAACATAGTTTGAATGTGGGTCGTCCATTTGCGCGCGCTGGTCAATTCCCTCCTTTTTTTATTTGAATCTGGGCCTTTGGATATGCTGACTTTCATTTTAATTCATTTTAATTTCATTTTAATTACATTTCTTTCTACATTTTATTTAAAATAGTAAAACATTTCTAAAAAATTTTCATTTTTTGCATCATGCCTTAAAATATTTTTCTCATTCTGAAAATAATTTTTATTTTATTTTTTGCACAATTTTCGTATTTTTAAAATATTTAATTGTTTATTTTAATTAGTTAATGGAAATTAATTAATTAAAATACCATTTAAGTTTCTAAAAATCAGCAAAAAAATCACATTGCATCTTGATACATTTAGAAACATTATCAAACTCTTCACAAAAATTTCTTTTTGGTGCTTGACCTATTTTGGCATTTTTCTTTGGTATTAGGGTTCTTAAAAGTCAATATTTTTGCCCTAACTTAGAAAAATCCCTTCTGCCTAACCATGAGGAGTTTGATGATGGTTCTTTTTGCATTGCATTCCTCATATCATGTAGTTTCTAGGATAAATTTGTTTTGAATTTATCTTTCATTTTCAATTTGTTGTGCATTTTCCCTTTTAAAGTGCCTTAAAGCCCAAGCTAACTTGAGAAAATCATAACTTCCATTAGGTTAAGATTTAGGTCTCCTCCTTTGGGCAGTGAACTTGTGTAGGGTTAGGGTTCCTTTGATCCTATTTTCAAATTTTTATCATGTCATTTGCTTCTGGTTTGGAATTTTGTATTGCATGTTATGTATAAACCCTAATTTTTGCCTTCATTTGCATTCATCTCTCATATGCTTGCATACATGAACTTTCCATGACATTTTGTGCATCCACATGACATATAAGGCATACTAGGACACATTGAAATCATGTTTGATCATTGCATCATCCATTTTCCATGTTATGCATCCATTGCATTTCATAAGTTTCCATGGACTTTCATGCTTACTTTCATGTCTCATTTGCATCTTCACTACTTGTATGATCATCCCCATCTCTTGGTTTGCTTTCATACCATCTCTTAGCATCATCTTGCATCATGATTATGATTATGATTTTAGTTTGCATCCTTGCATTCATTTCATTTTCATTTTCATTTCATTTCCTTTGCTAACTTTTCAGGTGGTAAGTGTTTGGGAAGTGAATTTGCCTTCACTTCTCATAATATCTTCTCATATCTCTTATGCATTCATTGCTGCATTTTACTTTTGTATTAAAGTGAGCTTGCTCATTCATGCTCCCTCCCCACTTTCTTTCTCCAAGCAACTTGTCTTCTTAAGTGAAGCAAGTTGTCTTGCTTCTTTCTGCTTCTCCTCCTTCCATCTGCTTCTTCCTTGGTGGCTTTTCTCTTGAAGATCTTTTGCAAGCCTCACAAACCCTAGGGACCCACAAGCATGATCACAATTAGGGTATGATTAATCCCCCATTAGTTTTACCTTTGTGTCATCTTTGTGTCTTCTCTTCTCATCTCTTAATCGAGGACTAAACCTTAAAGGTTTTAAGGCTTTATGATTAGCGTTATGCCTGTATCCTTCTATTAGGATGGAGTGTATAACTTTAATCCTAAGTGTTAAACCCTTAATGTGTTTAAATCCCTTAATCAATCCATCTAATAATCACTAAGACATCAAGCTTGTAACTTGGGCCTTATATTAGGGTTCTAATTCTTCCTTAATTGGTTAAGAAGGACTACCCCTAGTGTTAATGGACAAGTCCCCCTCAAGTTGTCTTACAAATCATAAAATTCACTTCTTAATCTTACCATTAACTAAAATCCACTCTAATAAATGCCTTGTTTTATCATGAGGTTAATCCCTAATCATGGATTAAGTTGAGGAGCCTTCCTCAGCTTAAATGTTCTCATCTATTATCCTTCTATTAGGATGGTGTAATGAGTCCATTAAATCTTTGATTATGTCTTAAACTCATTACTTAACACCAAACAAAAACTCCAAAAAAATCTAAATAATTATAAGTAGGTTGATGATCTTAATCCTACATCATGGTGATTAAGTGTGAGGTGTTTACTTCAGGCTTAAGGTATTCTCATTACCCCTAATCAGAGGGAGGATGTGATGAGTTTACTAATCCTTGGTTTAGGCTTAAGCTCATTTTCCTATGGCAAACCACAAAAAAAAGCAATAAAAAACTGAAAAAACAAAAACAAACAATAATCGTCTCCTTCGGGATTCTTTTCTCATCATCTTCACTCACAAACGAGAACTCGCTTCTTCCGTCTAATGCAAGATAGTTTGCACCTGAGCCAGATAGGTCATACACTTGAGCATAGACAAGTAAGCAGTTCACAAGTCAATTTATCTTTCAGTCTCTTTGAGTCGAACTACGGTGTTCTGACTTCCTCATTGCACGAGAGGATACGTAGGCATAACTTAACTGTTATCGAACAAAAAGTCTCTGTATATTCCCCCCTCTTCCAGCATTATTCTTTAAGCCTCATAGTCTTGAGCTTCACACTCTTTTCTTGCACTAACACTTGCATTCTTTTCCAGCTTTTGTACACAGAATAGCACTGACACTACCCCTTTTAAATACAAATCTTTCAAGCGTGGATCCCGTCGAGTACGACAGATAATCTGGGTGCTAATACCTTCCCAGGTTGTAACCAACCCCCTTTCTCAGTTTCTTTGGTTCGCGACCGTCTTATCCATCTTTTCTCAGGTTTATGCAGCATTACCTTTCCTTCGGGATAAAAATGCCTAACTGGCGACTCTATTCATTTCTTCTCTTTCGCCGACCGTTCGCGTCTGTACCCCTCTTGACCGGGTGTCATTTGGTGGGAGCGACAACTACCGTCTTATTCATATTTTTCTAGGTTTATGTAGCATTACCTTTCCTTCGGGATAAAAATGACTAGCTGGCGACTCTATTCAGTTCATTTCATTTTCTCCTTTCACCGACCGTTCACGGTTGTACCGGGATGCGAATCTTCGGGAGCGAAAGTGACACCATATGGCATCCTAATATTATCCTCAACTGACTTGAAGAACATCAATATCAACCAAGATGTCACACTAACTGTAGCCACCATATCAACCATATCGGTATACGTCGTACAATTTCCTTGGTCTATTGCTACTTACCTAAGGTACACTAGATCCGGGTAAGGATCTTTCTCACAGTAGCCCCACAACAAGTACCCTTAAAAATAAAGAAACCAATTCAAACAAGTAAAGTGTCCTAACTCTAAGGTAACCCCTCTTTTAAATATTTTCCCCCAACAGAGTCGCCAATTCTGTAACACGGTGGGAGAACTGACTTGGTCGTTTTTGTTTTTACAAAAACTATGTTGCGGATAGCAAGAGTCGCCACCGACTTTTACTTTATCCAATAAAGAAAGGCATAAAAGAACATGAAAGACTTTTGAAAAAGATTTGAGTTCGTGGGGTAAGTTATTCAAAGGGAAGATGTTAACACCCTTTGTATCCATGGTTATCCATGGGCTCTTAACTTCTTAGCTCACTTTACTTTGTTTGAAAAATAGTGTAGTGTGTGATAAAAAAATATTTTCATAAGACTTTTAACTTTGTAATGATCCTCTTATGGATGTATAGAAAGTGTTTAGTTTGAAAGTATTTGAAAAAATTGGGGTGTAAAGAGTATTTGAAAATTTGTGAGCAAGCACTTAAAAACTACTTACCCTAAATTGTAAGATCTTTCTTGTTATTTTGTTTCTTTAGGGATAGAAATTTCCTTACTATTAGTTAGTAAGTACTCTTATCGTTGGATTTGAAGGGACAAACGTAGGGTCACCATATGGTCATAGAAGGCAACATATAATGGTATCTTAGCAATTCGAAAGGACTATCATCATTTTTCCGTAGGGTCATCAAGGGACTAGATCACTTATTCGTCGGTAACTCGAAGGGTCATCGAGGGACTTTGATCTTTTATTCGAAGGGACTTGATATTTTTACTCAAGAAAATTTGCTAAGATACCCCCACATTCGAGGGACTTGACCATTTTGTAAGGCAACAAGAGGAGAAACCCTAGGGGTGTATGTGTGAGAAGTGTGTTGTATTCAGTTATTTTAATCTTTGATTAATGGGCTAAGTTCGTTTTTATTTGCATACAAGTCTTTTCACACCCTATTATTACTAACCACACAATTAATAATTTACGGAATTAAAAGCGGAAAATAAATCCTAAGACTATTACAGGGCTTTGGGGAAATTACAAAACAAGGTGCGGAAAGTAAAAGTCCTACGTTATTACATTCCATGAGCAGTTACATTATTTAGAAAAATCGGGCGGAAAAATAAACCTAATTATTACAAATTTCATGCACCTATACATTTGTTCTAAAAAATATAAATAACAAGAAAGTTAAAAATCAAGAATGGATGAGAAAGATGAAAGAAGAAATACGGAGAATCGGATAAAAAAAAGTTACTTAAATTTGATTTAGAATTGATTAATTGAATTTTTATGTAAATTATTTATATGATTTTTTTATATTTGAAATTATTAATTTAATTAAAAAAAGGTTTGGTATTTACAAGAAAATAAAAAAAAATTAATTTTTAATTTGATGATTAGTTTTTAAAAAAATGTTTAATTATTAGTTAAAAAAATGATTAATCATTAACCTAATAAAAAAAGTTTTTTCTATTTTTTATTTACAAAATAAAAAAAAAGTTATTGATTTTAAAAGTTGTTATTGGTTTTAAAAAAATTTATTTAGTTATTTGTTTAATTAATTAGAATAACTATTTAAAAGAAAATAAAAAGAGTTAGGAAAAATATGAAAAAGAAAACAGCCAAAAAAATAGGGGAGGGTTGATGGGTTTCGAACCCGCCCCCCAAAGGTCATTCTTCAACACCTTCACCCCTAGGCCACCTCGCACATGTGATAAGAAACAAGAACAAACAATTATATAATAACATTAAACGGAAATCAAAGCTGACCAAGCGCATGTTGACACGCAATCATCTTCAACCCTGGGCTGAATTGTTTTTGCTACGGTTTTGCTATAAATTTCCTGCGATTTTGCTACAAATTTTTTATAGCTATTTGGCCTGCAATTTGAACATTAAAAAACAACAAATATTAACGCATCAAAAATACATATTATTACTAATTTCGGCCTCATGAATTCAATGGTGCAATTTGTTTGGCCTAAAAGTGGTTGGATTCAGAGTTTCGATCAAGAGATGTTTTATGCCCTAACAATGGTGTTGTTCGAAACCTGCATTATAACTAAAAAACAAACGATCAAAAAGCATCAATACATGATTATAAACAATATTATGAAAAGAAAATGTATTAAAAAGCTATGAAACGAAATATTTGAGGTCAAGAAAAAGTAAGAGGCGACATGTGTTCATAGGTTGCGTTTTATGTATGCTCAACCTTCAATAGGGATTGGAATGGCCTCCTGGAAGTTTAATGATGATGATAGGAGGAAGAAAGAGGCTAAAAACTTGCTATGAAGTGTTTTTTACATTTGCCCTAGTTTTCCTTTTGAAAAAAATTTAAGGTTTTTTTGGTGTAAGACTTTTTTTTCTTGCAACAAGTGGAGTTCATGAGTATATATAGAAGTGTATTTTAGGTAAAAAAAATTGGGCTTGGGTGTTGGATTTGAGATTTCTTTGGAATGAAGAAAGGAGGTTTCTATTTAGGTCAAAATTTGATATTAAATCGTACTTTTTTGGTTTTTCACAAAATGGGATCCTTATAATGATCGTAAACATCAAATCTTTGATCCTAAAATAGTCCTAAGATCAAATATTTGATTTTCCAATGTTTATTTTAATTAAAACTGAATTTAAATAAAACAAATATAAAAAATCAGATATTATGATCTATGGGTCCTGAATGATCTTATAATTGAGTTTGGGATAGAAAAATATGGGCACATTTGGAAGAAACTTGAGTTTTGGTCATTGTTTGCTTCATACACCAACTGAAAATTGCCCAACTTCAACAATGCATAACTCTCTCAATTTTTATCTCATGTATGTGTTCTAGGACTTTTTAGAAAGCTTAGAGTGTCCTATAAATACTCCTTTTGGTCCCATGTCCATTTGATATTCCATTTTCAAGTTATGAGCTTTTGAAAAAGTTGACTTTTTGTTGACTTTCCAAAGGACCTGTAATGTCTTGGCTCATACCTCTCAAATGAAGCATTTTTGGTCTTGGCTTGCGAGACACAAAGTTGTAAGGAATTGAATTTCCTTCAAATTAAGCTCTGGATGGGAAATTTTTTGGTGAATCATGTGAAAGTTATGGTTGGTCAAAGTACAATTGACTTTTCCTGCATAAACCCTAATTTAGTAACTCCCGATTCTTGATGATTCTGAGGTTTCCTTGATGAATCATGATCAACCCTTGATAAAATGATGAATTTCACCTCATAATCTTGATGTTGACCAAAAATCTTAAAGTTTGACTTTGTGTTGATCACAATTGACTTTTTGACCAAGTTAACTGATTTTTGATATTCTGAGCATTTGATTGACCAAACTTGGAGGGAAAGCCTTGAAACTTGACATGAGGATTCTTTGAAGTATATGGGACACCATGAAATCCACTTGAGGATTTAGAAGTCCAATTTACCTTGTGAAACTCAAAACCTTAATTTAAGATCCATAGCTTAGGAAAAGGTTTTGTCTGATGAAACCTTGAATCCCTTTGAGCAATTGAGAATCGTGTGACTATTAGGAGTACAACAGTGCACAAACGTAAATTAGTACCCATAGCTTGATGGAAAACTTTCCAAAACCTCGAAGTAAACTTTGGATCTCTATTAGACACAATGTTAGACGAAACACCATGCAACCTTAC
Organism: Lathyrus aphaca; assembly: GCA_963966055.1. Lineage (NCBI taxonomy): Eukaryota > Viridiplantae > Streptophyta > Magnoliopsida > Fabales > Fabaceae > Lathyrus > Lathyrus aphaca. The sequence continues at coordinate 174,724,952 of OZ014523.1, forward strand.
AATCTCAACAATAAACAACCTTGCAAGATGACTTGCCTTGTACATAGTCTTAACGACTAAGAAATGCGCAAATTTCGTTAGTCGATCTACAATTACCCAAATAGAATCATAACCACCCTAAGTACTAGGTAAGCCCACTGGAAAATCCATAGAAATACTATCCCACTTCCAAATTAGAATATCAAAAGTTTGTAACAAACCACTTGGTCTTTGGTGCTTAATCTTCACTTGTTGGCACACCGCACACTCAGGCACAAACACCAAAATATCCTTCTTCATTCTGGACCACCAATACTCTTTCTTCAAATCTTGATACATCTTCGAAGAACCCAAATGTATCGTAAAAGTACCTTTATGGGCTTAAAAAAAATCTTTAACATATCATTGTCTGGAATACAAATCCTTTGGTTAAATAGGATAATCCCATCCAACGCTCTTACAAAACCTAGTTGGAGTAACATCTCTTGTAACTTCTCATCTTGAACCTATGCTTGTTGAATCTTCCTTCTTAAGATAGAATTGATATTCAAGTTTCCCATAATCACACAATTCGGAGTCCACATAAATTGAAGATTAAGATCTCGAAACTTCTCCAATAATGTATATTCCAATACCATCAATTCGGCACCATGAATCACTTTCCGACTTAAAGCATCTGCCACATTATCCGCTTTTCCCGGATGATACTTCAATTCTAGGTCATAATCCTTTAAGTACTCTATCCACCTTCTTTGTCTCATATTCAATTCCTTCTGATCAAAAAGATACTTCAAACTCTTATGGTCGCTGAACATCTCAAAGTGCACGTCATACTGATAATACCATCATCTTTCTTATTTACCAATAAAATAGGAGCTCCCGATGGTGAAACATTGGGTCTAACCAAATGCTTCGCCATTAGATCCTCAAACTGATCCTTCAATTCTCTTAACTTGAGTGGTGCCATCCGATAAAGGGAAACGAATATAGGAGCCGTCCTCGGTATAAGGGTCAACTGAGAATTCAACTTCCCTCGCCGGAGGTAGTTGTAAACACCCCAAATTTTCCCTCACTAATTTCACACCATTGGCTTGTGATCTTTCATTTTTGCATTAGTATAAGCATACCATCTCATATTGCATTTTGTTTCACTGTATTAGTTCAAGTTCATCTGCATCTAGGGTTTGTGATATGAGCAATCCAAGGATCCATCTGAGCCATTCCAAGGGTCTCCAATTATTTCAAGAGGGTCCATGTGTGTTCTATCATCATATTATGTCCCTCAAAGTTCAAGAAATCACAAGAACTGGCAAGGCATGGAAGCAAAGCTAGGGTTTTCACTTCACAGATGACCAAAATTAGGGTTTTAGTTTCAGAGACCATAACTCCAAATTTTTCGGTCATTCTTGTTTCTAATAGTCTCAATATGTTATAAGGATCATATGTACTAAGTTTGATGAAGAAATTCATTGTGGAAGTCATTTGTTCATTGGGTAACTTCTTGAGCAAGTACAAGCAAAATCAGGGCATCTGAGGCCCCCAACAATGGAACCAAAGTGGCATTTTCATCAAATTGAAGTTATATGATCTTTAGTTTATCACTGAAGTGCTTGGAAGTTCACAAAATTGAAGAAATTTAAGCTAAACCAAAAGTTGCCAAAAATGGAAATGACTTGTAATGGAAACTTTCCATTTTGGGAAAGTTCTTCAACCTCCTCTTTCTCAACCAAAAATGATTCAAATGAAAAATTGTTGGTCATGAAAGTTGTAGATTGGATCATTCTCTTTTCAAAAAGTACAAGAACATGTCCTAATTCATTATGGAACTCAAGTTATGGCCTTGCAAAGTTGGCAAAAATCCTATAATTTTCACTTTCACACCAAAGAGGACTTTTTGCAATTTCACATGCCAAGACATTTTATGACCTCTAATGCATCTCTAAGCATCATACAAACATAATACGACTCATTGTGATCAAAATTTCCCAAAGAATCATTCAAATTCATGCCTTGAACTTCAAAAAATACCAAAAGGGCCAAAGTTCCTCAAAATTGCAAAATGGTACAAAACCTCTCATACACTTGTTACAGCTCATCAAATCTGATCTATGAACCTTCCTTGATCTCTGCTGAACCAAGACATGCCCAAATCCAAGCCTGCCATGTGCCCATACCTCAAGTACAACAAACCTTGACTTTTTGCAAATCACCCCATACCAATCACCACAGGCCACCACCCACTTTCTGACCTATCAAGACTTGTTATGTGGACTGAAAGCAAGCCATAACACACATCACACAAGCCTGAACCATCTCATACACAAAGTTCACAAAAATCACCCTCAACCTTCATCTCTTCGAAACACACTACACAAGCATCAAACCTCAAATATTTTTCCATAGATCAACTCCCCATCATCCCCAGATCATTTCCCAACCATTACCAAGCCCTAAAAGCCAGCCAAACACAAACACGATTATGGACCAGTTGAGTTGCAACCTCTCAATCCAACTCATTTCAACTCATTCCAAGCCTTGTAACAGCATCAGGGGATCAAGTGGAGGCTTTTTGCACCAAAGAGGAGGCCACATAGCTCAGATTGCAAAGCTCCAGCTCAGGTATACCTCATGAACTTGTTTTCCAGAAATGCTATTTTAAGTTCTTAGATTGTTCCTTGTGTCTCCCTGATCATTGTGATGTGCTTAGTTTTAAAAATGGTTGAGTATTAAAGTTGTACAGTGTCTCTGAAACTTTTTTCAGTTTTGATGTTTTGAATCGTATCTTGAGTTTGATGCATTAGAAATTGATTTTTAGGTTTGATTCTTGCTGGGGAAGGTTTAGGGATGTGATATGGAGCTTTAGAGCTCCTGAAATGACCTAGGGAAGAAGTTGATGTTGAGGTCTCGCCGGAGAAGATGACCGGAATACTGTTCCGGTCATCTGAAAGTGATTAGGGTTTTAATTAGGGTTAGTGTGAGTTTAAACGTCAGCCTTAGGATTAGGTTTCCCACGCGTGTTTGGACGTTTGAGATGGATCATTAAGAATTAATCAGGATTAATTTAATTAATTAATTGAAATTAAGCCTGTTTGAATCCTAGCCTTTGATCTGCGCGCCAGTCAACATCTTTTTCCCAGCTTTGAATCTGGTCCTTTGGATCCTCATACTTTCATTAAAATTCATTTTATTTTCATTTAAATTGCATTTTCTTTATCATTTTATTTAAAATACCTAGAAAAATCACAAAAATATTTCCTTCTGCATTTTAATTCCAAATATTTTTCTTCACCCAAAAACAGTTTTATTTTTATTTTTTGCATTAAAAAATCATTTTAAAAATATTTAAATGTTTATTTTAATTATTTAATGGAAATTAATTAATTAAAATACCATTTAGGTTTCTAAAAATCACAAACAAATTCATATTGCATTTAAAGACATTTAGAAACATTGTCAAACCATTCATAAAAATTTCTTTTTCGTTTTGAACATGCTTTGACATTTTCTTTGAATTTAGGGTTCATAAAATCCCCTTTTTTGAACCCTAACTTTGAAAATTCTTTTCTGCCTAACTATGAAGGATTTGACAATGATTCTTTTTGCATTGTTTTCCATATAGAATTTAGTTTCTAGGATATATTTTTTCATGAATTTACCTTTCATTTTCAAATTGATTTGCATTTTTCCTTTTAAGGTACCCAAAAACCCTAGTTAACTTAGAAAAATCATAACTTCCTTTAGGTTAAGAGTTAGACTTTCTCCTTTGTGGTGTGATATCATATAGGGCTAGGGTTTATTTGAGAACATTTGCAAATTTTTATCATGTGAATTGCTTTTGTTTTGATCATTTGCATCTCATCCTTTCATGTAACCCTAATTTTGCATCCATACTTGCATCTTACATTGCATTGCATGAACATATGAACTTGCCATGACATTCTAAGCCCTTGTATGCCATCTTTGACATATTAAGACATTGCTTGAACATTGCTTGGTCATTTATTCATGCATTTGCTATGATTTGCATCCATTTCATTTCATAAACATCCACGTGTTTTCAAAGCATGCTTCATTTGCATCCAATCTCTTATATGACCATTCATTGAACTTTGTATGCCTTTGCATCATGTCATAACATCATTTGCATCATGTGTATGCTTCTGGTTTTGGTTTTTACCTTTGCATATGCTTCATTCCATTTCATTTCTTTCCTTATGCATATTGTGCAAACATTTCAGGTGGTAAGTTAACTTAAGAAGTGAATTTGCCTTCACTTCTTATTTCTCTTCATCTTCTTCATATGCATCTTTGCTGCATTTTTTATTGTCTTTGAGTGAGCTTGCTCATTCATGTTCATCTCTCACTTTCTTTCTCTAAGTTACTTATCTTCTTTAGTGAAGTAAGTAACTTATTCATCTGCTTCTTCCTCCTTTCATCTGCTTCTTCCATTGGTGGCTTCTCTGAAGATCTCTTTTAAGCCTCACAAACCATAGGAATATCCAAGCATGATAATAATTAGGGTTGTGATTAGTCCCCCCTTAGTTTTTACCTTTGTGTATTCTTTGTGTCTCTCTTCTCATCTCATCATTGGAGACTAAACCTTTAAGGTTTTAAGACTTTGGAATTAGGGTTATGCATGCATCCTTCTCTTAGGATGGAGTGTATAACTTTAATCCTAAGTGTTAAACCCTTAATTTGTTTAAACCTCTTAATCAATCCATCTAATAATCACTAAGACATTAACTTGTAACTTGGGCCTTACATTAGGGTTCTAATTCTTCCTTTATGGTTAAGAAGAACTAACCATAATGTTTAATGGACAAGTCCCCCTCAAGTTGTCTTACAAACCATAAAACTCATTTCTTAATCTCACCCTTAATTAAAATCCACTTTAATAAAGGTTTGTTTTGTCATGAGGTTAATCCCTAATCATTGATTAAGTTGAGGTATCTTCCTCAGCTTAAGTGTTCTCATCTATTATCCTTCTATTAGGATGGTGTAATGAGTCCACTAATTCCTGATTATGGCTTAAACTCATTACTTAACACTAAACAAAAACCCAAAAACATCTAAATAATCACAAGTAGGTTAATGACCTTAATCCTACATCATCATGGTAATTAAGTTGAGATGTTTATCTCATACTTAAAGTATTATCATTATCCCTAATCAAAGGGAGGATATAATGAGTTTACTAACCCTTGATTTAGGCTTAAGCTCATTTACTTATGGAAAAACACCAAAAACAATAAAAGATTGAAAACACAAAAATAAATAATAATCGTCTCCTTCGTGATTCTTTTCTCATCACACTCAATCACAAACAATAATCGTCTCCTTCGGGATTCTTTTCTCATCACACTCAATCACAAACGAGAACTTGCTTCTTCCATGGTCCTGAAAAGAGACATCATCTGTCAATATGGAGTTCCCGAGCGAATCATTACTGACAATGGTTCCAATTTGAACAACAAAATGATGGCATAACTGTGTCGGGACTTCAAAATTCAACATCACAACTCTTCTCCTTACAGGCCAAAGATGAATGGCGTTGTTGAGGCAGCTAACAAAAACATCAAGAAGATTGTGCAGAAGATGGTGGTTACTTACAAAGACTGTCATGAAATGCTACCATTTGCCTTGCATGGGTATCGTACCTCAATCAGAACATCCACTGGGGAAACACCTTATCAACTGGTATATGGTATGGAAGCTGTCCTACCTGTTGAAGTTGAATTACCCTCCTTACGGGTACTGATGGATGTAAAGCTGGACGAAGCAGAATGGGTCCGGTCTCGGTATAATCAACTGAATTTGATCGAAGAGAAAAGGCTAGCTGCTATCTGGCATGGGCAGTTATTTCAGAAAAGGATGAAGAAAGTCTTCGATCAGAAAGTCAGGCTTCGGGAATACCAAGTAGGAGATCTTGTGCTGAAAAGACTCATTCCTCCTCATACAGACCACAGGGGCAAGTGGACTCCAAATTACGACGGTCTGTTCATAGTAAAGAAAGTTTTCTCTGGTGGATCACTAATGCTCACTACTATGGATGGTGAAGATTTCTTATCCCCTGTGAATTCATATGCAGTTAAAAAATACTTTGCATAAAATGACCCGCTGGACATAAAAACAGAATGTGAGTCCAGGCAAAAATAGGGCATCCCGGCGAGTCAAAAACAGAATAAAAGACTCGGGCAAAAATAAGGGATAATAAAGAAAAAATGTGTACACCCGCTGAGTTGAAAAGCCGCATTGGACAGCTCAGGCAAAAATGGGTATCCCGGTGGATTGAAAACCTGAAAGGGCGATCCACGCAAAATCAGGGAATAAGCGAACAACTGCATTCTGAGTTCGTGTGTATCATTCACAACACAACAAGCTTCAAAAAAGTTAAAGCATCGGTCAGAAGGAACCTTCTTCATAAATCAAGATGAGAAGAGCGTCAAGGTCATACGGGTCATAGCAAGGAAAACTCACCGGAGCGTCGTCAACATTGCCAGCACTTTTATTTTCTCAATTTATAGCAATCTCCTCATCTTAGGTGATTTGTTTCTTTGACTGTATTTGCCAATTCAGGGCACCCATATTAATAAAATCAGATTTTCAGTCACACCTCGTCTTGTACATCTTTGTTTCGTTTGCAAAATGTCCAATATCCATAATATGATATTTGCATAAAACAAATGGGCCATTCTTAATAAATGCTTGCAGGAAATATATTTACTCTCAGGAATATCTAACTCCTATGATGGAATCCGGTAAGGGATGCCTCGGGATGCTTGTGCGTTTCTTTGTCTTAATAGGTTGCAGGTATTCGATACACAACATGGGGCATGCCAGTCACATTTCCCCAGCATACCTTCTCTCCAAACAGTAGCCATAATGCTTTTCCCCAGCGGAGTTGTCAAAGCCTCCTCATCACCAGCATAAGTCTATTCAGCAGGAGCTTCCCCAGCCGGGATCCCCACAAAATTCTCTAGGAAGATCGTTTAGTGATCTTTTCCTCCCTAAACAGGGTGCCAGGTCTCTCAAAGACAAAAGAGCTATCTTCCCGCAGAGTTCCAGCCTCTCCCCACAAGAGCAATGCCTGAAATTCTCACACAACAAAGTGACGAAAGCTTTCTTATTCCCAGCTGGGCTTCTCCTTATAGGATAGGTCTATCAATGATCTATTCCCCCAAGCAGAGCTATATATCTTAACAGATCTACCAAAGATCTCCCCCAGCTGGGATATCCCTCTGGGAAGATCTTCCAGAGATCTTCACAACAGCGGGATCCGAATCCCGGATCGTTGTCCTTTTGCACAATCATAGCATTCACATCATTTTTCCCCACAGAGCGTAGCATTCCGTCTAATACGGAGCATTACGGCAAAAATCAAAAATTTGCATGATCACAAGCCAGGTTCGAACCAGTCACCTGCAAATACCATCAGTATTTCATCGGTAATGTATATAAAGCTCACATGCCTTGCAAATAAAAGCCAAAGCGTCCCCTTTGCACTCTCCAACATAAATACATGTTCATATATACCTTTTTCGACATTCGTCCGTGTCATAATACTCCCCTGCAAATATAAGCCTAATACCCTCTTTGCATTCTCAAATGCGGATACCTATATACTCTTTCGACACTCGTCTGTGTCACATTTCCCCAGCAAGTTGAACACTCGTTCGTGTCTTGCTCGTACCTCACAATACTCACTCATACTTATACAGATACTCGTCCGTATTATATATATATATATATATATATATATATATATCACTTCTCCCACAGATTCGACACTCGTCCATGTTCTTTGTTAACTAGTTGGTACTCGTCCGTATCATCAACTTTGAACACGCGTCAGCGTTTGTTTCTACCGATACTCGTCCGTATCATGGTCTTAAGGATGCTCGTACATATCTTTAATTAATACACAGCATCAAAACAGATATACCTTTTATTTCTTGAGCGTAAGCACTCGTCCGTGTTTACCATCCCCCAACAAATCGCCAGCAAAGCAACTTTCTTCTATCCGACATTCGTCCTATGTCGTGATACTTTCGGCAGCCTTCCCCTGCTAGGTGATCATCCTTCACCTTCGGATGACCATCCTTCATCCTTTTCCCAGTGGAGTCTCCATTATTGGAACCCTTTTTTATCCAGGATTCATCCTATGTCGTGATATTTAGCAGCCGTCCCCTGCTAGGTGATCATCCTTCACCTCTTGATGATCGTCCTTCATCATTTTATCTGATGGCCGTCCCCATCGTTGATCTTGTTATCCGACATTCGTCTTATGTCGCGATAAACCCTGAGAGCAGCCGTACCCTGCTAGGTGATCGTCCTTCACCTCTTGATGATCGTCCTTCATCATGCCTATCCGATGGCCGTCCCCATCGTCGACCCTTTCTATCCGAAATTCGTCCTATGTCGTGATAAACCCCGAGAGCAGCCGTACCCTGCTAGGTGATCGTCCTTCACCCCTTGATGATCGTCCTTCATCATGTTTATCCGATGGCCATCCCCATCGTCGACCCTTTCTATCCGACATTCGTCATATGTCGTGATAAAGAGCAGCTGTCCCCTGCTAGGTGATCGTCCTTCACCTTTGATGACCGTCCCTCATTAATATTTCATTTATTCTTTAAAACAATGGTCATCCTTGTCGTTGTTTACTTTACTTTGCAAACCTGATGGCCGTCCCCATCATTGCCTTTGCTTTAATCCCCAGAGAACCTTGTTACTTTACTTGATGGCCGTCCCCATCACGATATCCTTATTTCCCCAGCATGTCGGTCGTCCCTGTCACTGTTTTATCCCCAGCAGTCGTCCTCTGCTCGATGGTCGTCCCCCATCGCCTGCACTTTATAATCATACTATAATACCTTTTACAATTTATATCCCTTTTCTTCTTCTCCCAGTGAGTGCAAATTTTGGACTGTCTTTGGTATTCAACCACAAGTTATCTTGTTTGTCTGTTAAGCCAGGCGCTTACTTCCTGCACAGCTAACTCATGTTTTAATAGGGGCAGCTGTAAACACCCCAAATTTTTCCTCACTAATTTCACACCATTGGCTTATGATCTTTCATGTTTGCATTAGTATAAGCATACCATCTCATATTGCATTTTGTTTCACTGCATTAGTTCAAGTTCATCTGCATCTGGGGTTTGTGATCTGAGCAATCCAAGGATCCATCTGAGCCATTCCATGGGTATCCAATTATTTCAAGAGGGTCCATGTGTGTTCTATCATCATATTATGTCCCTCAAAGTTCAAGAAAGTCAAGAAATCACAAGAACTGGCAAGGCATGGAAGCAGAGCTAGGGTTTTCACTACACAAATGACCAAAATTAGGGTTTTGGTTTCAGAAGCCATAACTCCAAATATTTTGGTCATTATTGTTTCTAATAGTCTCAATATGTTATAAGGATCATATGTACCATGTTTTATGAAGAAATTGATTGTGGAAGTCATATGTTCATTGGGTAACTTCTTGAGCAAGTCAGAGCAAAATCAGGGCATCTGAGGCCCCCAACAATGGAACCAAAGTGGCATTTTCATCAAATTGAAGTTATATGATCTTTATTTGATCATTTAAGTGCTTGGAAGTTCACAAAATTGAAAAATTTGAGCTAAACCAAAAGTTGCCAAAAATGGAAATGACTTGTAATGGAAACTTTCCATTTGGGAAAGTTCTTCCACCTCCTCTTTCTCAACCAAATATGCTTCAAATGAAAAGTTGTTGGTCACTAAAGTTGTAGATTGGATCATTCCCTTTTCAAAAAGTAGAAGAACATGTCCTAATTCATTATGGAACTCAAGTTATGGCCTTGCAAAGTTGGCAAAAATCCTATAATTTTCACTTTCACACCAAAGAGGACTTTTTGTAATTTCACATGCCAAGACATTTTGTGACCTCTAATGCATCTCTAAGCATCATACAAACATAATACGACTCATTGTGATCAAAATTTCCCAAAAAATCATTCAAATTCATGCCTTGAACTTCAAGAAATTCCAAAAGGGCCAAAGTTACTCAAAATTTATAAAATGGTACAAAACCTCTCATACACTTGTTACAGCTCATCAAATCTGATCTATGAACCTTCCTTGATCTCTGCTGAACCAAGACATGCCCAAATCCAAGCCTGCCCTGTGCCCATACCTCAAGTACAACCAACCTTGACTTTTTACAAATCACCCCATACCAATCACCACAGGCCACCACCCACTTTCTGACCTATCAAGACTTGTTATGTGGACTGAAAGCAAGCCATAACACACATCACACAAGCATGAACCATCTCATATACCAAGTTCACAAAAATCACCCTCAACCTTCATCTCTTCGAAACACACTGCACAAGCATCAAACCTCCAATATATTTCCATAGATCAACTCACCATCATCCCCAGATCATTTCCCAACCATTACCAAGCCCTAAAGGCCAGCCAAACACAAACACGATTCTGGACTAGTTGAGTTGCAACCTCTCAATCCAGCTCATTTCAACTCATTCCAAGCCTTGCAACAACATCAGGGGATCAAGTGGAGGCTTTTTTCACCAAAGAGGAGGCCAGATAGCTCAGATTGCAAAGCTCCAGCTCAGGTATACCTCATGAACTTTTTTTTCTTCCATAAATGCTATTTTAAGTTCTTAGATTGTTCCTTGTGTCTCCCTGATCATTGTGATGTGCTTAGTTTTAAAAATGGTTGAGTATTAAGGTTGTACCGTGTCTCTGAAACGTTTTTCAGTTTTGATGTTTTGAATTGTATCTTGAGTTTGATGCATTAGAAATTGATTTTTAGGTTTCATTCTTGCTGGGGAAGGTTTAGGGATGTGATATGGAGCTTTAGAGCTCCTGAAATGACCTATGGAAGAAGTTGATTTTAAGGTCTCGCCGGAGAAGATAACCAGAACACTGTTCCGGTCATCTGAAAGTGATTAGGGTTTTAATTAGGGTTAGTGTGAGTTTAAACGTCAGCCTTAAGATTAGGTTTCCCGCGCGTGTTTGTACGTTTGAGATGGATCATTAAGAATTAATCAGGATTAATTTAATTAATTAATTGAAATTAAGCCAGTTTGAATCCTAGCCTTTGATCTGCGCGCCAGTCAACATCTTTTTCCCAGCTTTGAATCTGGTCCTTTGGATCCTCATACTTTCATTAAAATTCATTTTATTTTCATTTAAATTGCATTTTTTTTATCATTTTATTTAAAATACCTAGAAAAATCACAAAAATATTTCCTTCTGCATTTTAATTCCAAATATTTTTCTTCACCCAGAAACCATTTTATTTTTATTTTTTGCATTAAAAAATAATTTTAAAAATATTTAAATGTTTATTTTAATTAATTAATGGAAATTAATTAATTAAAATACCCTTTAGGTTTCTAAAAATCACAAAAAAAATTCACATTGCATCTTAATAAATTTAGAAACATTGCCAAACACTTCATACAAATTTCGTTTTGGTTTTGAACATGCTTTGACAATTTCTTTGAATTTAGGGTTCATAAAATCCCCTTTTTTGAACCCTAACTTTGAAAATTCTTTTCTGCCTAACTATGAAGGGTTTGACAATGATTCTTTTTGCATTGTTTTCCATATATCATGTAGTTTCTAGGATAGTTTTGTCATGAATTTACTTTCATTTTCCAATTGATTTGCATTTTTCCTATTAAGGTACCCAAAAACCCTAGTTAACTTAGAAAAATCATAACTTCCTTTAGGTTAAGAGTTAGACTTTCTCCTTTGGGGTGTGATATCATATGGGGCTAGGGTTTGTTTGAGCTCATTTGAAAATTTTTATCATGTGAATTGCTTCTGTTTTTATCATTTGCATCTCATCCTTTCATGTAACCCTAATTTTGCATCCATACTTGCATCTTACGTTGCATTGCATGAACATATGAACTTGCAATGACATTCTAAGCCATTGTATGCCATCTTAGACATATTAAGACATTGCTTGAACATTTCTTGGTCATTTATTCATGCATTTGCTATGCTTTGCATCCATTTCATTTCATAAACATCCACGTGTTTTCATACTTCAAAGCATGCTTCATTTGCATCCAATCTCTTATATGACCATTCATTGCACTTTGTTTGCCTTTATATCATGTCATAGCATCATTTGCATCATGTGTATGCTTCTGGTTTTGGTTTTTACCTTTGCATATGCTTCATTCCATTTCATTTCTTTCCTTATGCATATTGTGCAAACATTTCAGGTGGTAAGTTAACTTGAGAAGTGAATTTGCCTTCACTTTTTATTTCTCTTCATCTTCTTCATATGCATCTTTGCTGCATTTTTCATTATCTATGAGTGAGCTTGCTCATTCATGTTCATCTCTCACTTTCTTTCTCTAAGTTACTTATCTTCTTCAGTGAAGTAAGTAACTTATTCATCTGCTTCTTCCTCCTTTCATCTGCTTCTTCCATTGGTGGCTTCTCTGAAGATCTCTTTTAAGCCTCACAAACCATAGGAATATCCAAGCATGATAATAATTAGGGTTGTGATTAGTCCCCCCTTAGCTTTTACCTTTCTGTCTTCTTTGTGTTTCTCTTCTCATCTCATCATTGGAGACTAAACCTTTAAGGTTTTAAGACTTTGGAATTAGGGTTATGCCTGCATCCTTCTCTTAGGATGGAGTGTATAACTTTAATCCTAAGTGTTAAACCCTTAATTTGTTTAAACCTCTTAATCAATCCATATAATAATCACTAAGACATTAACTTGTAACTTGGGCCTTACATTAGGGTTCTAATTCTTCCTTTATGGTTAAGAAGAACTGACCCTAGTGTTTAATGGACAAGTCCCCCTCAAGTTGTCTTACAAACCATAAAACTCATTTCTTAATCTCACCCTTAATTAAAATCCACTTTAATAAAGGTTTGTTTTGTCATGAGGTTAATCCCTAATCATGGATTAAGTTGAGGTATCTTCCTCAACTTAAGTGTTCTCATCTATTATCCTTCTATTAGGATTGTGTAATGAGTCCACTAATCCCTGATTATGGCTTAAACTCATTACTTAACACTAAACAAAAACCCAAAAACATCTAAATAATCACAAGTATGTTAATGACCTTAATCCTACATCATCATGGTAAATAAGTTGAGATGTTTATCTCATACTTAAAGTATTCTCATTATCCCTAATCAAAGGGAGGATATAATGTGTTTACTAACCCTTGATTTAGGCTTAAGCTCATTTACTTATGCAAAAACACCAAAAACAATAAAAGATTGAAAACACAAAAACAAACAATAATCGTCTCCTTCGGGATTCTTTTCTCATCACACTCATTCACAAACGGGAACTTGCTTCTTCCGTCTAATGCAAGACAGTTAGCACTCGAGCCAGACGAGTCATACACTTGAGCATAGACAAGTAAGCAATTTACAGTCAATTAATCTTTCAGTCTCTTTGAGTCGAACTACGGTGTTTTGACTTCCTCATTGCACGAGAGGATACATAGGTATAACTTAATTGTTGTCGAACAAAAGTCTCTGTGTCTTCCCCCCTCCTTCAACATTCTCTTTTAAGCCTCAGTTCCTGAGCATTCACCCTTTTGCACTGACACTTGTATATTCTTTCTTAACTTTTGCACACAGATAGCACATACACTACCCCTTTAAACACAAATCTTTTAAGCATGGATCCCGTCGATTACGACGGACAATCTAGGTGATAATACCTTCCTAGGTTGTAACCAACCCCCTTTCTCAGTTTCTCTGGTTCGCGACCGTCTTATCCATCTTTTCCCAGGTTTATGCAGCATTACCTTTCCTTCGGGATAAAAATGCCTAGCTGGCGACTCTTTTCACCTTCATTTCATTTTCTCTCTTCGCCGACCGTTCGCGTCTGTACCCTATCTGACCCGGTGTCTTTTCGGGGGAGCGACAGTAAGGAAGTGACATCCTCGGGAAAGACTTCAAGAAATTCATAGACTATTGGAATATGCAGAACATGCTGACCATTACTCTCCTCTTTAGTAAGGACCAGTAAAACACATTTCTCTTTTTCAAATAAATTTTTTACCATTCCAACCGTACCTTCTAAGATTGTCGTCAACACATATTTCGGAGGAGCTTCCACGGATGGAATGAGGATCAACGTCTCTTCGCACCCAATAAATACAGAATTAGCAGATAACCAATCCATTCCCAGGATAACATCGACTTTCTAAAGGGGTAGACAAATAAGATTAATTTGAAAAACTCTACCATTCACGGACAAAGTACAATTTTCACACATAAGAGGTGTCTCAACGGTTTCATCCTTAGAGGTAGTAACAACCATATGAGGAGACATGGGAAAAACTCGCAACCCAAGTCGTTTCACACAACTAGTAGACACAAAAGAATTTATTTCTCCGCAATCAAATAAAACAAGACAAGGATGTTCATTAACAAGACATGTACCCACAATAAGAGAGTTGTCGGCTTTAGTCTTCCTTGCATCCATGGTATAAACCCTTCCTTGAACTTGGTCCTTCCTCAGTGGACATTCTTTAGCAAGATGTCCCTCCTTCTAACAATTGTAACAAACCACGCCACTTGGACTACACTTTCCATAATTATTCCTACGACACCTGGGGCATGAAGGAGGAATGTTAGGTCTAAAAGGTTGGGGCCTTGGCCTAAAAGGTTGATTAGCCCTTCCACGATCACTTTGAATAGTCTTTCTAGTATTCACTTCAGCTTGTACCTTTTTCAAACTATGCTCAGCAACATAGCATTGTCTCAACAATTCAAAATAAGTAGTGACCTCCCTCTGTGAGAGACTATGAGAAATCTATGCCCTTAGTCCAAACAAAAACTGATCAATTTTCCACTTCTCATCCGGAGCATGCATAGCTTGCCTAGAATAAGCCGCCATGACTTTAAACTTTTTTGCATAACTGGCCACAGTCATGCTTCCTTGCCTAAGCTGCTAAAACTCAAACTCTTTCTGGGTCCTCAAAGAAGTTGGAAAATACTTCTCCATGAAAGTTGCCTTAAATTGTTCCCACAACTCCGAAACCCCTTGCACAGTCATGAGATTAGAAGCACTCTCCCACCACCTAGCAACAAGACCTTTCAACAAGTGCGACGAAAAAGTCACCTTGTTCTCTTCACAGCACAACACGGTCTGAAAGATTCTCTCTATTCCAGTTATCCATTCACGAGCTTTAACCGGATCCAAACCACCATGAAATTCTTGAGGATTCATGCAGAAGAAATCACGAAAAGTTCCACCTTCAGCTTTAGGAACAACCACCTAAGGATGAAGACCCCCATTCATTTGGTGCATCATGTCCTGCATAAACTGGTTATGTTGTTGCTGCATCTGCTGCAGGGACTGGAACAGAGGAGAATTCCCTTCGCGACCCGGCTGATCACTAACATGAGGAGTGGCACTAGGTCGACCATGAGTTCTACGTCCACTATCCATATCCCTAAATGTCATCAAAGTATGATTAAGTTGATCAGGCTCAATACCATAAACATAACATTTTGTTCTACATCGAGATTACATATATAAACTAAAGGAAACACTTATAATATTTCAAGGCTAGGTCGAGGATACGACCTGCTCTGATACCAACTATAATACCCATATATAAAATACATACATTAAAGCATATTTTTCATATATAAGTTCAAGTTTGGTACTGAAATACAATAAGTTCTTAGTACAACACATTGTAAAATTTTAGCCTACTAAATACATAAGGTACTACAACAAAAGGCTAACAATAATACAATATGTCTAAACAAAAGGAGACTAAGAACTAGATACGAAGATCTCAAAACATCTAAAGCGGAAGAAAGCCATCGATAAGTAAGGATAATCAAACTTCCATATCCTTACCCTTCACAGAACCTGAAGTACCTGTAAAAAATATAACAACAACATGGGGTGAGATAACAGCATCTCAGTGAGTTCCATATCTTAGAGTTCTCTCAGCTCTAAAGGTTCAATATAAAACATAGCTCGAGTCATTAATAACTACCTCACAAGAAACTAAAGCAAAATGGAACAAAAATCCATATAACACTCTCGACATTATACGAGTATGAAATCTACATCAAGCATTTACGGATGTTTCCCGTGGAACCACCCATCCACCATTAGGCTTACACAAGACTTTACGGAGGACTCGATGCGATACTCACCTTGAGTCTTTACGGACGCTTCCCGTGGGACCTAGATCCACCCACCTCAAGACTTACACAAGACTCCCCAAATAACCCCATGTAGTACTCCCTCAAGCCTTTACGAACGCTTCCCGTGGGACCTAAATCTACCTACCTCAAGACTTACACCAGACTTACGGAGGCCCTTTCATGAAATACACACCTCTAGCCTTTATAGAAGCTTCCCGTGGGACCCAGATCCACCCACCTCAAGCCTTAATCATAGTATTACGGAGGCCTGGTGTATAGCACGATAATGGTTTCGCAACAACCTAGGGTGATCCTAACCATCTCACAAGTTAATTCTTTTTATTCTCAATAGTTCACAATTCCCTAAATAACATAATTTAGGTTAATTAGAAAATTCGGGTAAAAGTCGAGTAAAAATAATAACTCTTGGCATCATAAGATAGTACGTATTTTTAGCTTCGAATCGATATAAATAACACATAAATCGGATAAAGGATGAAGAAGTTATGAATTTTTAAAAGAAGTTCAAAATAATATTTTTCTGCTCATAACAGTGGTAACCGGTCAATGCCCATAGGGTAACCGGTTACTTGCGTAAAAATGCTCTCTGTATTCTGATTTTTCAATAGGTAACCGGTTACTGACCAGACGGTAACCGGTTACTCGTAGACAACAGTCAAAAATACTGCGCTAGAAAATGCAGAATTTTCCCCAATACCAATCCAAACAACTTCAAACATCAAAATGACTCAAAACAAGTGTTTCTATACACACTAGCAACATACCCAAGCATTTTAATTGATATTCAACCCTTTAAACTTTCGATTCTAAGATTTTTCTACAAAAACCCTAAAACTCATAAACTCATAAACTCAAAACTCAACCAAAAGCTAAAACAAAAGTTTCAATCTAAGAACCCACCTCAAAAGATGAAGATTGATGAAGAAATCAAGTCGATTCGATAGACGGATGATGAATAATGGTAGATTTGAGCTCTAGGGCTTTACTTCTCTTCTCTTTCTCTTCTTTTCCTCTTTTCCTTCTTTTCTATCTTCTCTTACAACCTTTTGTAAACACCCCAAATTTTCCCTCACTCATATCACACCATGGCTTGTGATCTTTCATATTTGCATAAGCATAAGCATACTATCTCACATTGCATATTTGTTTCATCTGCATAGTTCAAGTTCATCTGTATCTAGGGTTTGTGATCTGAGCAATCCAAGTTCCATCTGAGCCATCCCAAAGGCCTCAAAGTGTTCCAAGAGGGTCCATGTGTGTTCTACCATCATATTGTATCCCTCAAAGTTCATGGAAGTCAAGAGATCACAAGAACTGGCAATGCATGGAAGTAGAGCTAGGGTTTTCACTACACAGATGACCAAAATTAGGGTTTTGGTTTCAGAGGCCTTAACTCCAATTTTTTGGGCCATTCTTGTTTCTAATGTTCTTAATATGTCATAAGGATCATGTGTACCAAGTTTTATGAAGAAACTCATTGTGGAAGTCATTTGTTCATTGGGTAACTTCCTGAGCAAGTTAAGTCAAAATCAGGGCATCTGAGGCCCCCAACAATGGAACCAAAGGGGTATTTTCATCAAATTGAAGTTATATGATCTTTATTTAATCTTAGAAGTGGTTGTATGTTCACAAGATTGAATAATTTTGAGCCATTTGCAATGTTGCCAAAAATGGAAATGACTTGTAATGGAAACTTTCCATTTTGGGAAAGTTTTTTCAACCTCCTCTTTCTCAACCAAAAATGCTTCAAATGAAAAATTCTTGGTCATGAAAGTTGTAGATTAGGTCTTTCCCTTTTCAAAAAGTACAAGAACTCACTCTAATTCATTATAGAACTCAAGTTATGATCCTTCAAAGTTGGCAAAAATCCTATAATTTTCAAGAATGCACCAAAGAGGGATTTTTGCAAAACCACTTGCCAAGGCTTCTAATGACCTCTAATGTCCCCAAATGTTCCATAACATGATCAAACAACATCAAAAACTCAGAATTGGCCAGAGAATTGGATCATTTCATGCCTTGAATCACAAGAAACATCATAGAGGGAAAATATGCAAAACTCATAGAAACCCTAACATCAAGTGTTCCGGCTCCAATCTTTCAATCCTATGGCCTTCCTTGATCCATGCTGAGGCCAGACACCCCAAAAACTCAGACCTGCACCATGCCCATACCTTAAGTACACAATTCTTTACTTTTTTGCAAATCACCCCATACCAATCACACTATGCCACACCAACTCCTCTGACCAATCACAGTTGCCTATACAGACCTTATGGATCACAAAGAACATAACACACAAGCCTGAAACTCTCCATAGCTCATATTTCACAAAAATCCCCTCAAAACTTCATCTCTTCGAATCTCTCAACTCAGCCATCAAAACTTCAAAATTCTTTCACCAATCATCTCCACACAACCCCAGGATCATTTCCCACCCTTCACATTGGCATGAAACCATCTCAAACAAAAACATGATTTCAGCTTCCTCTGAACTGAAACCTCAAAAACAACCAACATAAACTCGTTTCAAGCTTTCCTGAAGCACCAAGGGGTTCATTGGAGTGGAAAAGCACCAAGGATGTGGCCAAAAAGCTCCAGATAGCAAAGCTTCATCTCAGGTATACCTCAAGAACATTTTTCTAGAAATGTATTTTTAAGTTCTTAGATGAATCTTCATGATGTGCTGATGACCCTGATGTGTTTATTTTGCAAAATGATTGAGTATTAAGCATGTATGAGTTCTCTGAAAGCTTTTGACCTAAGGATGTTTTGCTTCGATTTTCCCTTTTGATGCGTGATAAATGAATTTTGTTTTGGGATTTAGGTTCAGTGATGTATGGGGATCATTTTTGGGCAGAAAAATTAGGTTTTAGAAGCTTGAGTAGAGAGATAGCATTTTGGTTCGTCGGAGAAGATGACCGGAGCACTGTTCCAATCATCTGAAAGTTGTTAGGGTTTAATCCTGTAATTAATGACCAGTTTGAATTTAGGCCGTTGGATGTGTTTCACGCGCGTTGATGGATGGTCCAGATGCATTCAGTTAACCATAATCCATTAATTAATTAGTTTAATTATTATTAATTAATTAATTTAATCAGAAGCAATCTTAACCCTTGAAACGCGCGCGTAGTCAATCTTAATTTCCCCAGTTCAAATCTCAGCCATAGGATCTGATTACTTTGCATTTTATTTGATTTTTATTTCTTTTCTTTGTATTTTATTTCATATATTTATTAAAAATAACAAAAATGATTTAAAAATTCTGGAAATTTTTGTCAAGACTTTTATTAATTTTCAGAAATCAGAAAATGGTTTTTATTTTATTTTTTGCATATAAAAAGTATTTTTAAAATATTTAAATGTTATTTTAATTAATTAAAGTATTTTAATTAATTAAAAATACATTTAGGTTTCTAGAAATCACCAAAAAAATCAGAGAGCATTCTTGGACATTTAGAAACATTTACAAACTCACCTAACAAATTTCTTTTTGGTTTTGATCATACTTTGAGATTTTTCAATGAATTAGGGTTCTTAAAAATGTTCATTTTCTATCCCTAGCGTCAAAAATTCATAACCCTAGAACCAAGTTGAGTTTGTGAATGATTCTATTTCCATTGTTCTATACATGTTTTCTAGCATCTAAAAACATTTTTGTTTCTTTTTTACCTTGCATTTTCAAATTGTTTGGTATTTTACATTGAAGATCACCCAAAAACCCTAGGTAACTTAGGAAATTCATAACTCCTCCTAAGTTTAGCTTCTAACCCCCCCTTTGGATGGTAACCTAGTATAAGTTTAGGGTTCCTTTGAGTGCAGTTTCAATTTTTTATCTTGTACATTGCATCTATTTTGGTCATATGCATCTCATAAATTCACAAAACCCTAATTTCTCATGTTCATATGCATTCATCTTTGCATAAACATCAATACATGAACTTTCCATGACATTTCAAGAATTTGTATGTCATCTTAGACATCCTAGGACATGTTAGAACATTGCTTGCTCATTTATTCATTCATTTGGTATGCTTTGCATTCATAACATTTCATGAACATCCATGTGTTTCCATGCTTCTAACTTGCTTCCTTTGCATCCCATCTCTCATATAAGCATACATATGCATCATGTGTGACTTTGCAGCATCTCATGACTCATTTTCCTTGCATATGCACTTTTGACTTTGATCATAGCACCTTTGTTTGATGCATTTGCATTTCATTTCTTTCTTTACATGTTCAACTAACATTTCAGGGGCTTATGGTAAGTTGTTTAAGATGTGGATGTACATCCACATCTAACTTCTCTTTCTCTTTTATTTTTGTGCACTATGCTTGTGTTTGAAGTGAATTTCATTCACTTGTGCCTCTTCCTTTCTTTTCTTTCTCTTAGGTTTACTTATCTTCTTAAATGAAGTAAGTAACCAAATCCTCCTTTCTTTTCATATGCTTCTTCCTTGGTGGCCATCTTGAAGACTTCTCTTGAGCCTCACAAACAATAGGATAACCAAGCATGATAACTTTAGGGTTGTATATAGCCCCCCTTTAGTCTTTCACCTTTGAGTCTTCTTTGAGTCTCTCCTCTCACCTCAATAATCAGAGACTAAACTCTTAAAGTTTTAGGACTTTGGAATTAGGGTTATGCCTGTATCCTTCTATTAGGATGGAGTGTATAACTTCAATCCTAAGTGTTAAACCTTTAATTTGGTTAAACCTCTTAATCAAATCATCTTAATAATAACTAAGACTTCATCTTGTAACTTGGGCCTTACATTAGGGTTCTAATTCTTCCTTTATGGTTAAGAAGGACTAACCCTAGTGTTTAATGGACAAGTCCCCCTCAATTTGTCTTACAAACTTAAAATCCATTTCTTAATCTCACCCTTTAATTAAAATCCACTTAATAAAGGCTTTGTTATATAATGAATTTAATCCCTAACCATGGATTAAGTTGAGGTGTCTTCCTCAGCATAAGTGTTCTCATCTATTATCCTTCTATTAGGATGGTGTAATGAGTCCACTAATTTGTGATTAGAGATTAAACTCATTACTTAACACTAAACAAAAACCCAAAAACATCTAATTAATCACAAGTAGGTTAATGATATTAATCCTATATCATCATGGTAATTAAGTTGAGATGCTTATCTCATACTTAAGTATTCTCATTATCCCTAATCAGAGAGGATATAATGAGTTTACAATCCCTTGATTTAGGCTTAAGCTCATTAAACTTATGCAAAACACCCAAAACAATAAAAAACTGAAAACACAAAAAACAAACAACAATCGTCTCCTTCGGGATTCTTTTCTCATCATCTTCATTCACAAACAGGAACTTGCTTCTTCCGTCTAATGCAAGACAGTTAGCACTCGAGCCAGACGAGTCATACACTTGAGCATAGGCAAGTAAGCAGTTCACAGTCAATTTATTTTTCAGTCTTTTTGAGTCGAACTATGGTGTTATGACTTCCTCATTGCACGCGAGGATACGTAGGCATAACTTAACAGTTATCGAACAAAAGTCTCTTTGTCATACCCCGCTTTCAGTATTCTCGTTTTAAGCCTCAGTCATTGAGCAATTCATTTTCTTGCACTGACACTTGTACATTCTTTTCCAGCTTTTGCACACAGATAGCACAAACACTACCCCATTAAACAAAATCTTTTAAGCGTGGATCCCGTCGAGTACGACGGACAATCTGGGTGCTAATACCTTCCCAGGTTGTAACAAACCCTCTTTCTCAGTTTCTCTGGTTCGCAACCGTCTTATCCATCTTTTTCTAGGTTTATGTAATATTACCTTTCCTTCGGGATAAAAATGACTAGCTGGAGACTCTATTCACCTTCATTTCATTCTCTCCTTTCACCGACAGTTCGCGCTTGTACTGGGATGCAAATCTTCGGGAGCGACAGCTTGGCGACTCTGCCGGGGAATTCTTATCTTGCAACCAGGGCTTCTGGTTCTTTTTGTGGGTTTCTTCTAGCGCTTGTTTGATTTGTCTTTACAGGGGTGTTATGTGCTACTTGTGCTTATTTATTTACAACTTTGTTTATTGCTTTCTGTACAACTTTGTTTATTGCTTTCATTTAAAGTTTTATGCATTTCATACTGTTATTATCATATCATTGGTGATGGATCTGTATTTACCTTGGTGGGAGGGATTTTTGAGTGATTAAGGTTCCATATCGGGGACCTGAGTGACACATAGGCTAGAGTGGTTTCATATTCTTTCCCATTCCATTTCGGTCTGGTGCGGGAATATGAAACACAATTCAGACATGGGTTTCTTCTTGAGAACTCTGTGCTACGGATTTCCTGTAGTACTAGGGCTATATGGGAAGCCTGCTAAGTCTAGATGACCTTTTTATGACCTTCAGCATCTGAGGTGAATTAGAGGAGGATCTTTTATGGTTATTGTAAACACTGTACCTCCGGGTTAGAAGTGTTTACACTTCTCATAACTGATCCAAGTCTGAGGATCCTTATTCTAGAACAATACATGTGAGAGAGTTGGGATGTTTACAGGTTTGCAGGAACCCTTGGCCTCATCATACCTTGTTACTAGATTTGCTAATGTTGTATTATTTTGGACAGTTCTTGTGAAACACTGGACTTGTGACTCTTTATTTGAGTCCCCCACCTGGTTACGTGTTTTCTAAGCCTCCATCCGGACTTATGAACACACATGGACCATATCAAGGCAGATAAAAGATCCAGCACTTGATCACAAAACCTTTGCATATCATTCTGCATACATCCTTTTGCATCATTTAACATCTCCCTATTTGTTTTATAGGGTATCCACCTTCTTATCTTTGGTTTGGTTTTGACCTGTTCTGCTGCTCAGACTTCCTCAATTATCTACACCAGCATCATTCATCAGTTTGTCTTCATCAGAGACCCTTCTTCAACATCTTCTCCATTTATCTTCATCAGTCTTCAGCAGTTACCTTCATCAGGGCTTCTCTCAGTTTTCTTCACCAGCATCCATTGTCAACATGGACACTTCAAGAAAGAGCAACATCACATACCATTTCTTTGAGCCTACTTTGACAGGCATCAAACAGATCCAGTCTCTCATCACTCCTAATCATGTCCCATTATTCAGGGAACATTATGGAGGCATATTGAACATGATCATGGAACTGGATGCATCCCAGAGGAGCATGATCCACACTTGCTTGCAATTTTATAATCCTCCTCTTAGATGCTTCATATTCCATGATTTTCAGTTGGGACCTTTGCTAGAAGAATTTTCCATGTTGTTAGGTGTCCCTATCAGGAGAGGGATTCCTTTCAACCCTGAGATGGTTGCTCCCAAGAATGAAGATATAGCTAAGGCATTGCACCTGGAGCCTACCCTCATTGATCAAAGCATGACCACCAAGGCTGGGATCCCAGGCCTTCACTTAGACTTCTTGATCTCCCAGGCCACCCTGCATGCAGCAGCAGGGAAGTGGGATGCTGTTTGTGCATTTCTAGCCCTCAGCATATATGGAGTTATCTTGTTTGTAGATGAGCCAAAGTTTGTAAGCAAGAATGTTATTCACTTGTTCTTGTTGAGGAATCCAGTCCCCACCCCGCTTGGAGATTTTTATTACTCAGTGCACCAAAGGAATGAGAAGCAAAGAGGAAGATTGGTCAGATGTTGTGCACCCCTCTTCTACTGTTGGTTGTTAAGGCATTTGCCGAAGTCAGACACTTTCCTGAATCCTCATCAGCCAAGGAACTGGGCCAAGAGATTGATTGCCCTTACATCAGAAGACATCAGATGGTGTACTCAGAGCACCAAGGGCAAAGATATCATTACCAGTTGTGGGAAATATCCTAATGTCCCTTTGATTGGAGTAAAAGGTTGCATCAGCTACAACCCTTTGCTTTTCAAGAGGCAATTAGGGTATGCTTTGGTTCATCCCCCAAGAGGGCAAGACTTGACAGAGACCCTCTATTGTGACATTCAGCACAACCTTACCATTGTCAGACAAGCTGCCTGGGCTTGGGACAATATTCATACTAAGGGGACATATATCCTGGAAAGTGCAACAATATAGCTTCAGCTCAGTATCTTGACTGGTCTCGTACCAGGGGACAGATCACCCGGATGCCATTCACCTTAGAAGATGTACCTGGACCTTCAACAGTGGAGCCTGCAACTACTGTCAGTTTAGAGGAGTTTGAGAAATTGAAGGAAAGGAATGCTCAGCTCTCTGAAGATTTGAAGAAGACTCTCTGGGAGAGAAATGACAGTCGTCTAGATAATGAGAGGTTAGAGAAGCTCCGAATTGAGCACTTGACCAAGATTGAGAAGACGGATAACTACATCAGAAAGGCTAGAGCAGGAGAGTTAGTACTGAAGAATGGTTGCAAGGAAGCTAAGACTCAGAAGGCCAGAGCTGAGCATTACTTAGAGGAGAGTCAGGCTAGGTGGATCAGGATCAATGAGGCCCGTGCACAGGAAGATCAAAGAACTCAAGTTAAGATAGAACAGCTAGAGGCTAGTGAGAAGAAGAATCAGGCAGCCTTGATAGCAGCATAGAAGGAGATCTCTGAGTTGAAACTCCGAGCGGGGTTGAAGAGATCAAAGGATCAGGATAAGCACAAGAAGTTGACCAGTGCCATTGCCACCAGGAACCTCCACATCAGGACTATTACAGAGCACCCAGTAGGTCCAGTAACTGAGGCTCTCCTGAAGGAAGTCAGGGAGGATGACTTTGGGCCTAATTATGTATGGTTTGCATTATTTTTGTGGTTTGAAAAAAAATTATGGTTTGCATTATTTTTGTGGGCCTAATTTCTCTTCAACATCAGCATTTCCTCGAGGTCTGGAAAGGTCAAAATCGAAGAACCAAACCGGATACCCTTGGAAGAAAAATAGGCATCCTGCATTGCATACTAACATTTTATTTGTTTTGTAGGTTTTCGTTTTTGTTGTTTCTCACTTTGTTATGATTTCAGGAAACATTGCTCGCAGAAGAGTGTTCCCTGTCAATAGAGTGCACCGGTATCCGACAAGAAACAACCTTCCGGGATTACAAATGGATCAGGTTCAACAAGACTTGACTGAAGTAAGGGCCCAGATGGCCAATGAAAGGACAGAGATGAGGGACCAAATGAATCAATTTATGACAGTGATGTCTGGTTTGGTTCAGAGCAAGGAAATACTGAGGGAGTTGGTTGAGCGACAAACTCCTGAGGAACACCATCCAGGTACAGGGGGTACCAGTAACAACGATCACGTACAATCTCATACTGATCCACCAGAGTTTGGACCTTATCTGAACCCAAACATCAATGCTATAAGAAACACCCAAGGTAACACTAGAGGGAGGGCTTTGCAGGAGGACCCTCAAGAAGAGCAGTTTACGGTGGTTGGGGCTGGAGACGAAGTTTACGATCGTCGGTTGGATGAAATAGCAGAGAAGCTAAAATCTCTTGAATCCCAAAACTCTCTGGGTTTTGATGTCATGGACATGGGATTGGTGGAAGGGGTTAGAATTCCTCACAAGTTCAAACCCCCTTGTTTTGAAAGATACAATGGCACATTTTGCCCACGTACCCATCTTCAGTCTTTCCTGGGGAGATTGAAAGCCTACACAATGGATGAGAAACTGTGGATGTTTTACTTCAAGGATAGCTTGACAGGGGAATCCCGGGAATGGTACTCCCATTTGACCAGAGCCACAATAAGAAATTGGAAAGACCTGGCAGAAGCTTTCATCTGTCAATATCAGTATAATCTGGACATGGCTCCAAACAGAACCCTTTTGATGGGAATGTCACAGTCTTCCCGTGAAAGCTTTAGAGAGTATGCCCAAAGGTGGAGGAAACTAGCTTCTTCCGTTCAACCCCCAATGTTAGAAAGGGAGATGGCAGATATGTTCATGAATACTCTCCAAGGTACCTATATTGACAGATTGGCTGCATTTTCTTCCACCAGCTTTGCAGATGTGGTGATAGCTGGGGAGAGAATTGAGAGCTTACTGAAGATGGGAAAGATCTCCGACAACGGTGTCAGTTCAAGCAGTGCAAGGAAGCCATCTGCTGGGCCCCGTAGATCTGGTGAAACAAATTTTGTGCACATGGGAAGAGGGAGACCCCAATATCTGCCCAGATCAGTTGCTGCCGTCACTATCCCTACTACACCACCTCAGTATACTCAACAACCACAACACTTTCCTCAACAGCCACAGTTTCCTCAACAAAGGTCATACAACAACAATAACAACAATCAACAACAACGCCCTTTTCAACAGCGACCATCTCAGATCAACAGGGTGATTGACCCTATTCCAATGCCATATGCCACATTTCTGCCACAACTCCTAAAGCTCAATCTCGTTGAGTTGAGGACATTGGCTCTACCAGAACCTCAGAACCTTCTGAGAAATTACGATATCAACGTTAGGTGTGCTTTTCATTCTAATGAAACTGGTCACTCCACGGAAAAATGCAGGGCTCTGCATATGAAGGTCCAGGATCTAGTAGATTCAAAGGCCCTAAACTTTGCACCACCTCCCAAGGTCATGAAAAATACTATGCCAAGCCACAGTGGGCCAAGGATTAATGCTATAGAAGAAGGTTCACCCATGATTTCAATTGAAGATACTACAAGTATTCAGACACCTCTGGCAGAGGTTAAAGCTCAACTTTTGAAATGCCAAGTGTTTCCAGGTTGTGAGTCCTGTTGTGAATCTTGCAAGGTTTCCATGAATGGGTGTGCAATCTTGAGGGATGGCATCAACATCTTGATCAGGGAAGGCATTCTGCAAATAAACACAACAACTTTTACAACACCAACAACTCATTTTCTAGCAACAAATGATTCTTCTACAATGGCAACAACAATTGTTCCTACGGACTCGTCTACAAAATCAGCAACCACATCTTCTATCACTTCAAAAAACAATAGTTCCATCTCATCTACTTCTACAACTTTAGCAATCACCAACAATGATGTCTCCACAGTTACTATTTATTAAGACCCTACAACGGTCCCAGACTCCAGCAACTTTCAACAATCTCAGCAACAGTTTCAGCAACAATCAAGCTTCAATTCATCATCACCAACATCCACAAGAAGTCCTGTCACTATCTTCTATGATCCACAGACAATAACGATTCCAACCTCTGCTGCAGTTAGCCCAGTCACCATCACGGTGCCAGGGCCAATTCCATATGATAAAGACAATGTTGTACCATGGCATTATGGTGCTGACCTTTACTGCAACGGAGAAAAAGTCCTTCTTGATTCTTCAGTTCCTATTCCCCAAGTGTATAATGTCGGGGGAGGCGGAGGCTTCACCCGAAGCGGACGCCTCTTCGCGTCACAAGCTCCAAGAACTAGTACTGAGGAAGAGGTTGTTGCCAAAGCCAAAGGGAAAAGTGTGGCCCCTAAAGAACCTGCACCAAAAGAGACTCATAAATCATCCTTTGATAAGGATGTGGATGAATTTATGAGGATAATTAAAAGAAGTGACTACAAGGTTGTGGATTAGCTCCACCAGACACCTTCTAAGATCTCTATATTATCCCTGCTGTTGTGTTCCGAAACTCATCGGGCTGCACTACTTAAAGTTCTGCACGCTGCCTACATGCCAGAAGAGATCACAGTGAATCAGCTTGAAACAATGGTGTCTAATGTCAATACTAGCCATGGGCTAGGTTTCACCAATGCTGATTTGATAACAGAAGGACGTCCCCACAACAAAGCTTTGCACATAACCCTGGAGTGCAAAGGGGCTGTACTCTCTCATGTTCTTGTGGACACTGGGTCTTCACTCAATGTCTTGCCGAAGAAAGCTCTTGTCAAGCTCGAATATGATGGAATAGCTCTCCAACCAAGCAATCTGGTGGTCAGGGCTTTTGATGGCTCCAAGAGGTCTGTTCTTGGAGAGGTGGAGTTGCCTGTGATAATCGGTCTGTAGGTCTTTCAGACTACTTTCTATGTGATGGACATTCAGTCGGCCTACAGTTGTTTGTTGGGTCGACCATGGATTCACGCCGCTGGCGCAGTTACGTCGACCCTTCACCAGAAATTGAAATATAAGTGGGAAGGACAGATTATCACCATTTGTGGTGAAGAGGATATCTTTGTTAGCCACCTGGCTACGTATAAATACATTGAGATGGATGGTGAAATCCATGAAACCGTGAGCCAGGGGTTCGAGGCTCTGAATGTCAATGAGGCGACGACTGAAGTATTTGCTGCATCCCAGGAGGATAGGATGAGTACTTCAATTGTCTCCTATCAGCAAGCCCGGAAGGTTGTTGAAGATGGAAATGCCCAAGGCTGGGGCAAGCTGCTACCAGTGGAGAAGAAGGAGGACAAATTCGGTTTGGGTTACAAACCATTCCGACAAGATCAATCAGAGGCTGCTAAGGAGCCCAAGTTCATCAGTAGGGGGATGCGCACCCCAGATGTTGTTAACAACCTGGAAGACGAGGCGGAAAGCAACCTCAACCTGGAGAGTTGGATACGTCCAAGGATCCCAGGTCACCAAGTCCTTAACTGGTCTTCCCAGGAAATTATAAGGGTTACTCCTGCAGAGTAATTATTATTTCCTGCCTTTTTAGCATGCATCAAGTCCTGCATCTTGCCCAAGGTGTCAGGACTCATTTTGTAATAGGGCCATATTGTAATTTTGTGCAAATGGATTATCAATAAATATCGGACATCTTTTGCAAACAAGTCTCTTTTTCGCTCACTATCTTTTCCTTTTTCACTTTTGTACAAAACAATAAAATGGCAATGTTTTTAAAATAAATAACTTCATTTTTTACACTTTTCTAAACAAGATTAAAATTGATCACTAAAACGAACAAATCTCAACCCTTGCAGATATTACCCTCCAGATTGCACCGACAACAACACTGCTATGACCTTGTATGACTTCGACAATCCAATAAATCAAGCTGATGAAGGGGTTGAAGAAGACTATGAGTTACCTGAAGAGTTATCCAGGTTGTTGAGATAGGAAGAGAAAGTGATTACTCCTCATCAGGAGGAGGTTGAAACAGTTAATCTTGGTACCGAAGAGGATTTGAAAGAAGTGAAGATTGGGGCCGGTCTGTAAGCTTCAGTGAAAAAACAGCTTATTGACATGCTTCGAGAATATGTTGACGTCTTCGCTTAGTCCTATCAAGACATGCCAGGTGTAACACGGTGGGAGAACTGACTTTTAGTTATGTTGCGGATAGCAAGAGTCGCCACCAACTTTTATTTTATCCAAAGGAAAGGGCATAAAAGAACAGGAAAGACCTTTAAAAGATTTTTGAGTTCGGGGGGTAGGTTATGTAAAGGGAAGGTGTTAGCACCCTTTACATCAATGGTTATCCATGGGCTCTTAGTTACTTAGCTCACTTTAAATTGTTTTAAGAAGTGTAGTATGTTTTTTTAGAAATTTTCTTAAGTACTTTATAATGATCCATGTACGGATATATATAAAGCCTTTTGTTTTGAAAATTGCTTGAAAAATGTGAAGTGTTTGACATGTTTTTGAAAAGTGAGCAAGTACATAAGAGGAACCTACCCTAAGTTAAGTCTTTTCTGTTCTTAAATATCCTTTAAATGGTAAGACTATCCCTATTATTAAGGAATAGGTAGTCATTACCTTGGATGTATGAGGGACAAGTGAAGGGACATCTGTGATTAGGCAATTGTAAGGTGTATAAGCAATTCAAAGGGACTTATCATCTTTATTCGAAAGGGACAAGATCATTACGAAGGCAACCATGAAGGGACTTGATCTTTTTATCTGTTAAGGGACTAGATGATATGAGAGAAGGGACTTTGCTTTATACCTTACTTGACCTTTGTTTAGGCAACTTGAGAGGCAACCCTTAAGAAGTGAGATGGCGATCCAAGATCGACTTACGTGTGTGAGTGTACCAATTCAAATATTTATCTTTAAGATTAATGATCTAAATTCAATTTTACATACAAACATGTTTTACACTCCCTATTTTACTAACGATAGCAATTAAAAATAAATAATAAAAATAGTACTACAACTATTACATGAATGGTACAATTACATAATAATAATAAAATAAATTAATTAAATAAGCACATAATAAATAAATAAATAAATAAATAAAGGGGTTAGTAATAAACAAAATAAAATATAAGAAAAGAAATTAGCATAATAATGTAATAATGAATTAAAAGTTCAAATTTAAATAGATAATTATTTTTTAGATTTTTTAATAAAAAGAAATAAATAGTAAGTATTATATACTAATAAAGGTGATTAATAGTCTAATTATTTAATTTTATATACATATTATAAAAATATTTGATTATAAGTATACAAAATAATAAATTAAATTCATAAAATAAAATTAGGGTTTTTTTTAAGTTATTTAGAAAAATAGATTAAGGTTAATTAATTAATTAAACTATTTACATTATTTATATAAAACCATGTATAATAATAATATAAACAAATTATAAAAATAAATGGACATAATTAGAATTTATATACAAATATATATTAATATTTATAAAATGAAGTGAATTAAGGTTTACTATTTAACTATATTTTTTTAATTTAGAAAACTACATAAAGTTATAAAAATTAAAATAAAAAAATAAATTAAATATTTACAAAATAGTTAGGGTTTATAAAATATTATTAGGGTTTATATAAAAAATTGGGTTTTTTTACAATAGAATAAATATTAAACATAATTTTATTGATAAAGTTTAATTTTAAAAAAAATATGAATTTGAAATCATACAAAATAATATAAACATTTTATTTTAAGTATTTATCATTAACTAAATTAAATATAATATATATTAAACAAAAATAAAATAGAAGAAAACATGAACAAAAACATACCTGGGGCTGGGATTCGAACCCAGGCCCTAGGCTTTGCAATCCTCAAGACCAACTAGTCCTCCACCAGGCCAATGCGCGTTTGGTGATAACATGTTGCCTTCATATTCTTTTATGCGTATCCTGGAAAAATAAGAATAAAAGCAACAAAACAAAAAGGCCTGGGGGTTCGAACCCAGGACCTTGAACATCACGCATGCGCATACCAACCAACTGAGCCAAGCTATATCAATTGAAATAATATTAACAATAAATCATAAAATATTATAACAAATTTTGAATTCAAATTTTGGCGCGCTGACTTCGTCTTCCTCCTTGGATGCTGCGAAATTTCCTACGAATTCTCCTGGGCAATTTCCTGTGAATTTCAACCTGTACAGGACCTACGAAATTCAAACATCAACAAAACAGTGAAATTTTTCCAAATTGATTGGTGCATTATGATCCCCAGAGTTCATACGATCATTCTATGTCCTTAAAAATTATTTATATTAGGTCTATCATGAAACCCTAAAAGCTTGGCCGAAACCCTAACAATGGCCGTTTGCGAATCAAGTCATTAATCCTCAATCCAACTATCCAGAAAGCTTGCTAAGATCATTATAAACACAAAACAATCATTAGAATCAATTGATAATGCATAAAAGTATGGAATCGAAAAGGTCAATAAACTTGAGAAAGAATGATTCGGTTAGGGCTTTCTAGCATGATTTTGATGCAAATAAGGATTGGAATAGGTTCAGTGATGTCCAAAGAACATGTGGCAACCTTCAAATTGTATTGAAAGTGACTTTAAGGAAGAATCCGAATTGAGAGTTTTTGATGAATTTTTGAAAATTTGAAACTTACTCTTGAGGCAACAAATTCGTGTCCTTGGCATTGTGTTATGTTTGTGTATATGTAGTGAACTGAATTAGGTTAAAATAACATGGATTTATGGGCCTTGTCTTGATTACTTGATCATGAAGTTTTCTCCTTTCAAATATTGAAAAATATCTCATCTAACCCTTCCAAATTAGGCTAGCACGAATTTGTGTGATATCAATCAGCTTTGAATGGTTTTTAAGACTTTCTAGAAGAAAAATCACTTTTAAATATTCAATTTTCATATTTTATTTAGATTTAATTTGATTTTTAATGGATAAAATTCAAATAAATACTAAATAAAAAATAAAAATCATGAAAATGCTTGGATTGGGTCGTGTGGGATGATATCTCAAGGATTGGGTTGCACAATGGTAGGCCCATTTGGAAAAAATTGATTCTAAGACCCCTTTTGTTCAATATTTTTCTCAAAAATTTCCCAACTTTGCAAGGGCACAAATCCTTCAATTTTAATGCTATTGGGATGTTATTGGACATTTTGGAAAGCTTAAAGAGT
Organism: Lathyrus aphaca; assembly: GCA_963966055.1. NCBI lineage: Eukaryota > Viridiplantae > Streptophyta > Magnoliopsida > Fabales > Fabaceae > Lathyrus > Lathyrus aphaca. Next base: position 174,757,334 of record OZ014523.1, read on the forward strand.
CCTCTAACCAACCCCATTGGTTTCATGTCCATATCGTTTACCATTCTCAAGTTATGCCCTTTTGAAGTTGTTGACTCTTTGTTGACTTTCAAAAGGACCTATAATGTCTTAGCTCATACCTTCCAAATGAAGCATTTTTGGGCTTGGCTTGTGAGACATAAAGTTGTAGAGAATTCAATTTCCTTCAAAATTAGATTTGGATGGGAAAAATTTGATGAAGCATGTGAAAGTTATGGCTGGTCAAAGTTCAGTTGACTTTTCCTAAGGAAATCCTAATTTAGAAACTCCTGATTCTTGATGATCTGAAATCTCCTTGATGAATCATGATCAAATCTTGATCAAATGATGAATTTTACTTCATATACTTGATGTTGGCAAAAAATCATGAAGTTTGACCTTGGTTTGACCACAGTTGACCTCAGTTTGACTTTTTAACTACTTTGACTGATTTTGACCTATTTGATCATCTGACTAAGCAAACCTTTGAGAAAAGTCTTGAAACTTGTCATGGGGATTCTTAAACACATATAAGATGTTATGAAGCTCACTTGAAGTCTTGGAAGTCCATTTATCCTGATTAAAGTCAAAATCCTAGTTTAGGATGCACTGCTTAGGAGGATGCATTGTCTGAGGGAATTGTCAAATCTTCTGACTAATTGTGAACTTTGTGAACCTTGTGAACCTCATGAGAGGTCTTGTGAACCTTGTGAACCTCATAAGATGTCTTGTGAACCTTGTGAATCTTGTGAACCTCTTAGTACACAAAGTCTTGTCTTGTGGGGCAAATTTTGGGGTGCAACAGCTGCCCCTGTTCAATTTTCTGAAACCTGAGGGGTTAGATTGGTATTTGTACCATTCGTGACCTGGAAGGTTGAAGGGGATTGAACACAAAAGCCCAAAAATTTGCACTCACCGGTGCGTAGAATAATACTGATGACTAGTGGTATATTCTTGAGTGGGCTTGAAGATGCCACTTGGAAGAACTAGGAGATGGGCTTAGAGATGCCATTCGGAGAAAAGTTCTTCAGATATATTTATTTGAGAGGAAAGCAATGCCAAATATGAAGATCTAGCCTTTGGGTGGATAAACAACGTCCCCAGGTAACAATACGGCTTTTGAGAAGATAAACGACGTCTCAAGATAGCCTTCGGGAAGATAAACGACGTCCCAATATAATGAGATAACCTTTGGGAAGATAAACAACGGCCCAAGGTAATATGGCTTTTGAGAAGATAAACGACGTCTCAAGATAGCCTTCGGGAAGATAAATGACGTCCCAATATAATGAGATAACCTTTGGGAAGATAAACAACGGCCCAAGGTAACAATATGGCTTTTGAGAAGATAAACGACGTCTCAAGATAGCCTTCGGGAAGATAAACGACGTCCCAAGATAATGAGATAACCTTTGGGAAGATAAACAATGGCCCAAGGTAAGGGTATAACTTTTGGGAAGATAAATAACGACCCAAAGTCATGATAGGGTACTTGGGAAGATAAACAACGACCCAAGGTAAGGGTATAACTTTTGTGAAGATAAACAATAGCCCAAAGTCATGATAGCTTTCAGGAGGATGAACAACGTCCCGAGGTATAAGTTGTTGATATTGTTTTACCTGCATATAACTATCCTGCAAGGAAAATATTAGTTTATGCATTATGTATGCATGCATAGTATGATGCACTTAAGTAATGTATTATGTACTTATGGATATGTATGTTATGGTATGATGTAAATGATGTATGTATGCATCATGCAGCTTGAAGCATCCGGATATCTTTGTGTAACAATTGCTGGCCAGGGAAAATAAATCCCGATTTGTTGCTGAAGAATATGAGGAACTCGTTCCCGTCTCGTTTGATAATATAGTATTCATAAACCTTCCGTCTTCGTTCGATGGTAAGGTATCCATAACCTCCCGTCTTCGTTCGTCAGTAAGGTATCCATAACCTCCCATCTTCGTTCGTTGTACTCCTATTGAAAGAATAAATTCCCGATTATCCTTCTGAGGATAAAAGAGATGGATATAAATTCCAGGGGAGACGTGACTCGAAGTGTTTATGAAGATGGATTTGCCCTACTGGGGATTTGAAGCTGTCTGGTAGGGATGAACCGGCGAAGCTTCGTTGAATTCCTTCCCTCGTTCGTCCTTAGTAAATATTATTACTGCATTTTCATGCATTTCTGGTAAACATCAATCATATTAAGCATTTTATGCATTTCTAGTAAACATCAATCATATTCAAAAGCATACATACATTCAAACACAACCAATGGACGTTTCGCTTATGTAAATAGGGTAAAAGTAAATCTGGATTCAAAGATGAAATTTTATTTATATCACAAAGTGACCCATACATAGGTAAGTTTGGTACAAGGAAACAGAAATCCTAGTAAGAGGAATTCTTCATAAAATTTTACAAAACAAGAAAATCAGCTATGTGGGAAATAATCCTATTGAGTTTCAATTCTACTATTGCCATTATCTTCAAGTATCTCATCCTCTGCTGTCGAGACGGAAACGATTGGATTGAGCTTTATCTGTTCGAGCTTAAGTAAGTAATACAACTGGTTGTAGTTTCATGGGTGATCCAAACGAGACATAGTCATACGCTTTAATCCCTAACTTTTGCCTGGATTGCCTTTTCAGGTTTTCAATCCACCGGGATACCCTTTTTTGCCCAAGCCGCCTTTTCAGGTTTTCGACTTTCCGGGTGTACATTTTTTATATATATATCCCTAATTTTTGCCCGAACCCTTTTGTTTCGTTGGGATGCCCTTATTTTTGCCTAGGCCAGTCAACCTAGCGGGTCTCTTTTTATGCGTAGTATTTTTTAACTATGTCTGCGTTTACAGGCTGTGGGAAGTCTTCACCATCCATAGTAGTAAGTATCATGGCACCTCCTGAGAATACTGTCTTGACTACAAATGGTCCTTCATATGTAGGAGTCCATTTGCCCTTAGGATCACCCTGTGGTAATATGATACGCTTGATTACCAAGTCACCAGCCTGATATACCTTTGGCTTAACCTTCTTATTAAAAGCTTTGATCATCCGTTTCTGGTACATCTGGCCCTGACAAACTGCTGCTAATCTCTTCTCATCAATCAAGTTTATCTGGTCAAGTCGAGTCTGAATCCACTCATCTTCATCCAAACCTGCATCCTTCATAATTCTTAAGGAGGGAATCTGAACTTCAATGGGTAGAACTGCTTCCATACCATATACTAAGGAGAATGAGGTTGCCCCTGTTGAAGTATGTATTGTAGTACGATAACCATGAAGAGCAAATGGTAACATCTCGTGCCAATCCTTATAAGTAACAGTCATCTTCTGTAAAATCTTCTTGATATTCTTGTTAGCAGCTTCAACTGCCCCATTCATCTTCGGACGATACGGAGAAGAGTTGTGGTGCTTAATCTTGAACTGCGTGCAGAGGTCAGTAATCATAGTGTTGTTCAGATTAGAGCCATTGTCTGTGATAATCCTTTCAGGGATGCCATACCTACATATGAGATTATTCTTAATGAATCGAGCCACCACATTCTTAGTAACAGATGCAAATGAAGCTGCCTCCACCCACTTAGTGAAGTAATCAATAGCAACCAGGATGAAACGATGCCCATTAGAAGCAGTAGGTTTGATCTCACCAATCATATCAATGCCCCACATGGCAAAAGGCCAAGGAGCAGTCAACACATTCAATGGTGATGGAGGTATATGTACTTTATCAGCATAGATTTGACACTTATGACATGTTCTGGAATGTTGATAGCAGTCAGCTTCCATGGTAGACCAATAGTAACCTGCTCTCAATATCTTCTTTGCCATAGTATGACCACTAGAATGAGTGCCAAAGGTCCCATCATACATATCTTCCATAATCTCAGTTGCTTCCTTCTCATCCACACAACGAAGCAAAGTTGAATCATGATTGCGCTTGTACAAAATTCCATTACTCAAAAAGAACTTAGCAGAAAACCTCCTCAAAAACTTCTTATCTTTAACAGATGCCCCTTCAGGGAACTCCTGAGCTTCAAGATATCTTTTCACTTCATAAAACCAAGGCTTCTCCTCTGCTTCTTCAGTGTCAATCTCATTGCAGTATGCAGGCTTTTCAAATCTATCAATAGTAATCTTGGGAGCTTCATCATCCCAACTGATCTCAAACATGGATGCCATGGTGGCTAATGCATCTGCCAACTGATTTTCTCTTCGTGGAATGTGTCCAAAGGTAATCTCTTTAAAATGTGGGATCAAAGACAACACATGCTCTCTATAAGGAATGAGATTATCATGCTTGGTATCCCAATCTCCTTTAATCTGACTTACTACCAGGGCTGAATCTCCATACACGTCTAGGAACTGAATCTTCATATCAATGGCATCTTTGATACCCAGGATACATGCCTCATACTCAGCCATATTATTAGTACAATAGAAACAAAGTCTGGCAGTAATCGGGGTATGACAACCTTCAGGGGAACTGATCACAACACCAACACCATTACCAAGTGCATTAGAGGCTCCATCAAAAACCATAGTCCATCGGGATCCTTGTTCAGGTCCGTCATATTGTCTAGGTTCTTTGGTGATAATCATAATATCTTCATCAGGGAACTCAAAACTCATTGACTGATAATCATCCACTGCTTGATGAGCCAAATGATCAGCTACAACACTTCCTTTAATGGCCTTCTGAGTAGTATACTGTATGTCATATTCTGTCAAGATCATTTGCCATCTTGCAATTCTTCCGGAGAGAGCAGGTTTCTCAAATATGTACTTGATTGGATCCATCTTCGAAATCAATAAGGTAGTATGAGTCAACATATACTGTCTTAGCCGGCGAGCAGCCCATGCCAAAGCGCGGCAAGTTTTCTCGAGCAGTGAGTATCTTGTTTCACAGTCGGTAAACTTTTTGCTAAGGTAGTATATTGCCTGCTCTTTTCGACCAGACTCGTCATGTTACCCCAACACACACCCCATTGAGTTGTCTAACACTGTTAAGTACATGATCAAGGGTCTTCCATCAACTGGTGGCATCAAATTGGAGGTTTTAGCAGATATTTCTTGATTTCATCAAAGGCTATTTGGCACTCATTATTCCATTCCATCACCTGATCTTTCTTCAACAATTTGAAGATTGGCTCACAGATGGCAGTTAATTGGGAAATAAATCTTGCAATATAATTCAATCGTCCCAAGAAACCTCTAACTTCCTTCTCAGTACGGGGAGCCGGCATCTCTCGTATAGCTTTCACTTTTGCAGGATCTACTTCAATACCTTTTCCACTAACAATGAAACCCAGGAGTTTACCAGACCTTACTCCAAAGGTACACTTGTTTGGGTTCAATCTCAACTTGTATTTCTTCAACCTTTCTAACAACTTATGCAGATGATCAAGGTGTTGCTCTTCATTCTGGGACCTGGCTATCATATCATCCACATATACCTCTATCTCATGATGAATCATATCGTGAAACAAAGCCACCATAGCACGCTGATATGTTGCCCCTGCATTCTTCAAACCAAATGGCATCACTTTATAACAAAAAGTGCCCCACTGTGTAACAAATGTTGTCTTCTCCATATCTTCAGGTGCCATCTTGATTTGATTGTAACCAGAGAAACCATCCATGAAAGAGAATACCTTATGCTGAGCAGTGTTGTCTACCAGAACATCAATATGAGGAAGTGGAAGGTCATCTTTGGGGCTGGCCTTGTTCAAATCCCTGTAATCTACACACATACGTACCTTACCATCTTTCTTAGGTACCGACACCACATTTGCAACCCAATGAGGATAAGAAGTCACAACAAAGAACCCTGCATAAAACTGTTTCATTACCTTTGCCTTAATCTTCTCTGACATTTCAGGACGCATGCGACGAACCTTTTGCTTCTTTGGACGACAATCTTCTTTTACTGGTAAACGGTGAACCACTATGTCTGTATCCAACCCTGGCATATCTTCATAGGACCAAGCAAAGATCTCCACATAATCATGTAACATCTGAATCAATCTGCTCTTGACACTATCCTTTAATTCAGCCCCTATCTTGACTTCTTTCCTGTTTTCTTCAGTTCCCAGATTCACAACTTCGATTAGCTCTTCATGTGGCTGTATAGCTTTCTCTTCTTGTTGTAACAACCTAGCAAGCTCTACAGGTACTTCACAATCGTCCTCATTTCCATCTTCAGCTTGATAGATCGGATTCTCGAAATTATAATTGGCAATAGTAGAACTGTTATCAACAGGATCCAGAGTGGATGAGGATCTGCATTTTAGTGATGTGGGTGTGTGTAAGAACACATAGCTGATAAAACAAAAATAAAAGAAAAGAAAGACAAGGAACACAATATATTTACGAAAACGAAACGTCCACTGATTTTTATTGAATGCAGTATGCAAATGAAATGACATCCCGAAACAAGCATACCATTGTGCCCCGGGTAAGGCACAAGGCTTGAGAGTTTAATTGTTCAAAAATTACAAATTTAAAAAGTAACAACACAGTAATAGTATTTACTCCTGACTAAAGGAGATAGGAATAACATCTTCAGCTTTCCAGTTATTGAGCCCAGCACCCACAGTAGGAAAAATCCAAGCATCCAAATTGTAGTCTTCATCATAGTCACCCACAACATTGATCTGATCTTTCATAATCCCTTGATTGGTGATACGAATAGCACGAGCACGACGAACAGCCTTCTGGGACTCTGCAGTAAAAGCCAAACCAAATTTGTCAGACTTGTAAGGAATGTCAGGAAGCTGACCCCAAATAGTACAACCACCTTCATCCACCACAGCTCTAGCATCCTTGAGGGAGGCCATTGTTGGAGGCACTCTGGTGACCACAAGAACTTTCTTGACAACAGGAGGAGCTTCATAATTATTAACAACCCAAGGAACTACTTCAAACGTCTGGCATGGAGTTTCAACATATTCACCTTCTACTTCAAGATACTTAAAGGTGTTCACATGGCTAACTATATATCCTTCCTCTCCGTAAACAGTGACAACTTTTCCTTCTACTGGATATCTCAACTTCTGATGTAAAGTAGAAGTTACAGCACCTGCCCCATGGATCCAGGGACGCCCAAGCAAACAAGAATACGACAGACGAATATCCATTACATAAAAAGTAGCATTGAAGACCTGAGAACCTAATTTGATTGGGAGATCAATTTCTCCATGCACCACTCTTCTCGAGCCATCAAAAGCTTTCACCACTATATTACTGGGCTTCAACACAACATCTTCAGGACTAAGCTTATTCAGGACTTCTTTGGGCAACACATTCAGCGAGGAACCATTGTCTATTAATACATGTGACAGGGTAGTGCCCCTACATTCAATAGAGATATGTAGAGCCCTGTTATGACCCCTCTTAGCAGGAGTCAAATCAGCATCGGAGAAACCTAACCCATTATCATAGGTCAAGTTTGCAACACAATTTTCAAACTGGTCTACAGAAATCTCATTTGGTACGTGAGCAGTCTTCAAAAACTTAATAAAGGCTTTGGCATGAGCCGCAGAACACAGCAACAAAGACAACATAGAAATTTTGGAGGGAGTATGCCCCAATTGATCAATAATGTCATAATCACTCTTGCGAATGATCTTCAGTACTTCTTCCATCTTCTTAGAAAGATCATCAGCAGCTGGCACATCAGTTTGTATAGGTTCAATAACAGGACCTTTGCCCCGAGCATCAGTAGTAGAGGTAGTAGCTGGAGTAACTGTATTCTTGGAGGTAACTGGAGGAGAGAAAACTCTTCCACTTCTCGTGATCTTACTAGATCCAGCAATATTATCAACATCCAGATTTTCACCAACAACAGGTGTATCAGCTAAGGATTCCTGCTTAACACCATGGATGTAAACATTGGACCCATAATGCCAAGGCACAGCTTTATCAGAAGTATATGGAATAGGACCCGGAGTAGTAATGATCATAGGAGCCACTCTAGTTTCAGCAACAATCTTCACAGGGCCTTCAGCAGTAATTTTAATTGGACCCTTATGAGTGATTTTGACAGGACCCTTAGAAGTAATCCTTACCGGTACTTTATCAACCATATCCACCTCTTCAACCTTCGCACCTTTAGTTATATGATCAACCATGCTCTCCACAGAAGGTGGTGTCCTCTCAAACACTATGGTGTAATTATTCATGAGGCGTTGAATTCCGTCCTTCAATCTCCAGCAACTATCCGGCTTATAAGCATAATAGACACAATCTTCAGGACAACCTAGAAAGAACCCAACTTGTACTAACTTCTTCTTAATAACAGACAATGGTGTAGTCAAATCTGCAACTGAGGAAATATGTGAAACTTCATCAATGGAATTGACAATCTTCTCATGATTTGGCATGGGAGTAGTAATCACATTTGGAGTACCCGGAGGGTCAAACTCAATCTCTCCCGCATCAATCATATCCTAAATCTTATTCTTCAATACCCAGCAACTATTGGTATCATGTCCCTGAAAATTTGAATGATATGCACATCGTGCATTAGGATTGTACCTGGGAGAGGTAACATTGGGATTCTGAGGAGGGTCCCTCAAAGTGATAAGTCCACCCTTCAACAAGTGTTGCAAGGCCTGGGCCAGTGACATGTTGATCTTAGTGAACTGCCTTCTAGGCCTCTGCTGATTGCCCTGGGGTGGCTCTGGTGTTGCAGGAGTAGGATTGGAGATATGAACTGCACTCACAGACTGATCCCTCCTATTACGATCAGGTTGACCATAAATAACATTTGACTTTTTCTTCCCACTGGGAGGCTTCTTTGCAGTATTTGAAGAAGAAGCACCCACTTGGATCTTGCCACTCCTTATACCACTTTCTACGCGCTCTCCTGTCATTATCAACTCAGTGAAGCCAGATGATGAGCTTCCAATGAGATGAATGTAAAAAGGACCATTCAACGTACACATGAACATATCCACCAACTCCCTGTCAGTTAGAGGGGGTTGCACTCTACCAGCCAAATCTCTCCACTTCTGAGCATACTCCTTGAAATTTTCTTTAGCACCCATAGACATTCTTTGTAGTTGCATGCGAGTCGGGGCTAGATCATCATTGTATTGATATTGCTTATAGAAGGCTTCAGCAAGATCATTCAAATCACGGATGCTGACACTCTCCAACTGATAGTACCATTCCAATTGAGCTCCAGATAAGCTCTCTTGGAAGAAATGGATCCACAACTTCTTATCAGCAGTGTGGGGTTGGATTCTCCGGACATATGATCTCAGATGCAGCTTGGGACAAGAGACACCATCATAAACTACGAAAGTAGGAACCTTGAAACCAATGGGTATGACCACCCCAGATATCAAACTCAGGTCTTCAAAATCCAGCCCAGAAGACTTTTGTAATTCCATAGCATCCATTCTATCCACCAACATCTTGAACTTATCTTCATTAGGCTCATGATAGTAGTTAGCTTCAGAATTAGAGTCCCCCATTGTATTATGGAGACTACCTCCCTCTTTCTCAGACTCTTCAGACTCATAATCTTCAACCTGTTCCTTGGTCTTGACAGGACCTCTGAACCTTCTTCCCATGTTGATCAAGCCACCTGACCTTCTAGTCTTCTTAGTCTTCTTGGCCAGCAGTGTCTTCAATTCATCCTGCTCCTTGGACAAGTTCAGGATCAGCTCTTGGAACTGTGCATTTTGTGCCTAGAGATCTTTAACTGTTTGTTCAAGAGCCATTGCTGAAATAAACAGTGAGAAGATAAGAAACCTGTACCCAATAAACCTGTGATGCAATGATATGATATGTGAATGTATATGTAATGTTTTCAAGGACCGCAAGATTTAAATTTGCTTAAACAATCAAGAAGGTAAACTTTTATTAGTAACAAATTTGTCTGCCCTTTAGGCTTACAAAATGAAATGAAGTAAATACAAAAGATGGGGTTTTAAGTGTCCCATGGACGTTTCCTCTTTGTGTTGAGGTATGAGTTGAGATTCCGCTCCTCGTGAAGTTGCTTTGTTAGCTCCAGGATTATTTCTTGACTTGCTTTGTAATGAGCCTCGAAAGTATCCCTTTGCTCCTTCAACTGGATCCAGGACCTCTGTAAGTCTTCCCTGTCAGTGGGCATGTCTGGGTGAAGGATGGTATAAGAAGTATCTCCTTCAGCAACAGGCTCCATAGTAACTGGCAGGATGGCAGGATATGGCATCATGAGAGTCTGAGCACGAGATCGTACCCATATAAGGTAAGCTTCCATAGGAATGGTGTACTTGGGCTCCAGAGTCTTGCTGTCAACCTTGTTCACTTTTCCCCATGCTTGTATGAACCTTTGACGGTAACCTTGAAGATTGTTGTCGTAGTCAAACACAATACCCTGAATCAACATGTCATGTGGACCATCACTCCGAGCGTAACCAAACTGACGTAAAGCTAAGGAAGGGTTGTAAGTAATGCCTCCTCTTATGCCTAGAAGTGGCACATTAGGAAACTTCCCACAACGGTCAATGATAGTGATATTCTCCATAGATCTGGAGCACCAATGGATATCTGAATGAGAGAGTGACATGATTCTTTTAGACCACCTGAACCCTTGTTCATTCTTCATCACTGAGCGAGGAAGGTGAGAAATAAACCATCTAGATAACAAAGGTATGCAGCACATCAGAGTTCCTCGTGCCTTTGTAGTGCGAGTATGAAGAGAGTGCAGAATGTCTCCAAGCAATGTAGGCACTGGATTGTGACTCAGAAATATGTTGATGGCATGAACGTCTATGAACTGATCTGGATTGGGGAACAACACTAAGCCATAAATCAACAAAGCTAAGATCTCCTCAAAAGCATCATAACTCATAGCCTTCAAGAACACTTGAGCCTTCTCTATCAACACCTTAGCAAGAATACCCTTAACTCCACTTCTCGTTTCTAGGACAATGTCTGATTTCTTCAGATGTAGAGCTGCAGCAATAACCTCAGGTTTAGACTCTTTTTCTAAGCCTGTGAAGGGTTTCTGATCAAGTATAGGTATACCCAGTAGTTTAGAGAACTCCTCCATTGTAGGAACCAGCTGATAGTCGGGGAATGTGAAGCAATGATGTTTAGGATCAAAGAACTGAAACAGAACACTCATCATGTCTTCATTGAACCCTGAAGTGACTAGATCCAATAGATGACCATGTCTCTTGATGAACTGGGAGTTTTCAGAAACTTGAGAGACCAATTCTTTAAGCTTAGGAAATATTCCTACAAAGTTGATCCGGATAGTATTCCTACGAGCAGAAGCCATGACCTGCAACAAAGAACAAAGATAAATCCTTTGGTCCTTGAAATGGTTAGTGAAAATGCTATGCTTATGATGCATGATGATGCTATGATGTTATGTGTAAACACCCAAAATTTTCCCTCACCCATTCACACCATGGCTTGTGATCTTTTCATATGCATGAATTCAATCATAGCATCTCATACCACATTTTTGATTCACTGCATTGCTTCTAAGTCATCTGCATCTAGGGTTTGTGACCTGAGCAATCCCTGAGCCACTTGAGCCACTCAAAGGGTCTTCAATCATCTCAATAGGGTCCATGTATGTTCAAGTATCATATTACATCCTCTCAAAGTCAATAAAGTCAAAGAATTACAAGAACTGAGAAAGGCATGGAAGCAGAGCCAGGCTTAACTGCACAGATGACCTAGAATTAGGGTTTTGGTTTCAAAGGCCATAACTCCAATTTTTTTGGTCATTCTTGTTTCTATTGGTCTCTATAGGGTATAGGGATCATGCATATCAATTTTCATGAAGAAATTCCATGGGGAAGGCATCTGATCAAGAGTTGACTTCTTGGGCAAGTTAGTGTAAAATCAGGGCATCTGAGGCCCCCAATGACCCAACCAAAGGGTGTTCCTCATCATTTTGAATATGTATGATCTTTATTTGATCATAGAAGATGTTATAAGTTCACAAAATTGAAGAATTTCAAGCCATTTGCAAAATTGCCTTTTTGGGAAAGTGACTTGTAATGTAAACTTGCCATTTTAGGAAAGTTTTTCAACCTCCTCAAATTGATTCAAAAATGCTTCAAATGAGAAAACTTTGGTCATGAAAGTTGTAGAATGGATCTTCCCATTTTCAAAAAGTACAAGAACTTGTCCTAATTCATTTTGGATCAAAAGTTATGGCTTGTCAAAGTTGGGAAAAATCACATAATTTCAAGTTTTGTACCAAAGAGGCAAAGTTGCAAAATCTCTTGCCAAGGCAAATTGCAACTTCAAATGGACTTCTAATCTTTGCACAAACATAAACCAATGCCTAAAAGTCAGAATGCATCAAGTATTTGTCCATTTTCATGACTTATGTATCAAGAAATCACAAAAGGGCAAAAGGATCACAAAGTTGCAAAACATCTCACAAACCCTAATCCACTTGCTAATTGGCTTCAAGTCTGATCCCATGGATCTCCTCATTCCTTGCTGCGCAGGAAACCCCTTTGTCCTTGGCCTACCATTGACCCATACCTCTCTTACACCTAGACTTGACTTTTTGCAAAAAACCCCATACCAATCCCACAGTGCCACACCAACTATTCTGACCAATCAAGACTTTACAAACACACTTCAAGCAAGCCATTTCATAACATCTTGGAGCCTGAAACACCCCAGAAGCCATAGCTCACAAAAACCCCTCCCCTTGCATTTTCTATCGAATCTCTCAACTCAGCAACTCAAACTTAAAAATTCTTTCACCATTCAACCCACCATGACCCACTGATCATTTCCCACCCCTCACTTGTCCCTGAAAACACCACAATCAAAAACACGATTTCAACACTCCCTTGACCTGAGCTTCTGCAAACTTTCTCTGGAGGCCATATAAACTCCAGCTAAGTGTCAAAAGCTTCTGAGGAGGATCAGTGGAGTTTGTTTGAAGCAAAGAGCTGGCCAAAAAGTCCCTGTTTCGAAAGCTCCAGCTCAGGTACCTCAAGAACTTTTTTTTCCAGAAATTGCTTTTTATGTTATAGAAATGTTGCTTATGCTTCACTGATCATTCTGGTGTTCTTAGTTTTTGAAATGATTGAGTTTTGAGCCTGAACCATGTCTCTGAAAGTTTGACCTAAAAACTTCTTTGATTCGATTCGTGTTTGTGTTGAAGGGTAAACATGATTTTGTGTTTGATTCGTGTTTGGGGTGGGTAGAGGATGAATTCTAGAGAGTTAGAGCATTGGAAACAGCCTAGGGAGTGATTTTGATTTTCGGTTGGCCGGAGAAGATGACCGGAACACTGTTCCGGTCATCTGAAAGTCATTAGGGCTTCTGATTAGGGCTTAATCATAATTACGTAGGTTTGAATGTGAGTCGTTCGTTTGCGCGCCAGGTCAACTCCCGCCTCTGTGAATTTGAATCTCAGCCTTCAGATTGTTTGACTTTCCCTTTTTTTCCATTTAAATTCATTTAAATTTATTTGTTTCATATTTATTTTGCACGAATTATTAAAAATAGCTAAAATCATTTAAAAATTATGAAATTTTTTGTCAAAAATTTCATTAATTTTTAAAACCCAAAAATATTTTTATTTTTATTTTTTGCATTAAAAATTATTTTTAAATCATTTAAATGATTATTTTTAATTAGTTAATTAAAATTAATTAATTAAAAATACATTTAGGTATTTAAAAATTACAAAAAATTCACATTGCATTTAGAAACATTTAGAAACATTGTCCAACTCTCAAACCAAATTTCTTTTCTGTTCTTGATGCCTTTTGATCATTTTCATTGGAATTAATTTCATTTTAAGGCAATATTTTGGTTCAAACTTTAAAAATTTCATTCTGCCTAACCATTGAGAGTTGGATGATGATTCTTCTTGCATTGTACTCTTCATAGTATGTAGTTTATAGGATAAATTTGGTTTGGTTTGCTCTTGCATTTTCAATTTGTTTAGCATTTTTCTTGATGAGGTACCTCAAAACCCTAGCAATTTTAGGAAATTCATAACTTCCACTAGGTTAAGAGTTGGATCCCCTCCTTTGGGCAGTGAGCTTGTATAGGTTTAGGGTATCTTTGATTGCATTTTCAATTTTTTATCATGTCATTTGCTTCTGGTTTTGAGTTTTTTCTTTGCATGTTGTATGTAACCCTAATTTGTGCCTTCCTTTGCATCCATTTCTCATTTGCTTGCATCCATTGACTTGCCATGACATTTTGTGAATCCACATGATTCATAATACATCTTAGGACATATTAGAATCATGTTTGATCATTACATCTTTCATTTTCCATGTTATATGTCCATTGCATTTCATAACTTTTCATGTACATTCATGGTTCTGAGCATGCTTCATTTGCATCTCTATGCTTGTTTGATCATTCTCATATCTTGTCATGTGTTTACATCATCTATTAGCATCATTAACATCATGTAATTGCTTCTGACTTTGGTTTGCATCATGACATTTCATCTCATTTGCATTGCATTTCATTTCTTTTGGCTAACTTTTCAGGTGGTAAGTTGTTTTGAGAAGTGAATTTGCCTTCACTTCTCACAATCTCTTCTACTCTCTCTTGCATCTTTGCTGCATTTTACCTTGTGTATTTGAGTGAGCTTTCTCATTCATGTTCATCTCTTACTTTCTTTCTTCAAGAAACTTGTCTTCTTAAGTGAAGCAAGTTGCTTTGTTTCTCTTTGCTTCTTCCTCCTTTCATCTGCTTCCTTCCTGGTGGTTTCTCTGAAGATCTTTCTCTCTTAAGCCTAATTAACCCTAGGATCTCCAAGCATGATAAATATTAGGGTTTGATTAGTCCCCCATTTAGTTTCACCTTTGTGTCTTCTTTGAGTCTTCTCTTCTCACCTCCTAATCCAGTACTAAACCCTAAAGGCTTTAAGGCTTTGTGATTAAGCTTATGCCTGCATCCTTCTATTAGGATGGAGTGTATAACTTTAATCCTAAGTGTTAAACCCTTAATGTGTTTAAATCCTTTAATCAATTCACCTAATAATCATCAAGACATCAATCTTGTAACTTGGGCCTTGCATTAGGGTTCTAATTCTTCCTTAATTGGTTAAGAAAGACTAACCCTAGTGTTAATGGACAAGTCCCCTCAAGTTGTCTTACAAACCATAAAATTCACTTCTTCATCTTATCATTAACTAAAATCCACTTTAATAAAGGCTTTGTTTTGTCATGAGGTTAATCCCTAATCATGGATTAAGTTGAGGAGTCTTCCTCAGCTTAAATGTTCTCATCTATTATTCTTCTATTAGGATGGTGTAATGAGTCCATTAAATCCCTGATTATGGCTTAAACTCATTACTTAACACTAAACAAAAACAAAAAAAAACATCTATTTAATCACAAGTAAGTTAATGATCTTAATCCTACACCATGGTGGTTAAGTGTGAGGTGCTTACTTCATACTTAAGGTAATCTCATTACCCCTAATCAGAGGGAGGATGTGATTAGTTTACTAAACCCTTTGGTTTAGGCTTAAGCTCATTTTCTTATGACAAACTTTCAAAAGCAATAAAAGACTGAAAACACAAAAACAAACAATAATCGTCTCCTCCGGGATTCTTTTCTCACCTCATTCACTCACAAACGAGAACTTGCTTCTTCCGTCTAATGCAAGACAGTTAGCACCTGAGCCAGACAGGTCATACGTTTGAGCATAGGCAAGTAAGCAGTTCACAAGTCAATTTACCTTTCAGTATCTTTGGGTCGAACTACGGTGTTCTGACTTCCTCATTGCACGAGAGGATACGTAGGCATAACTTAACAGTTGTATCTCCCAATGGATGGGACTAACCCAAATATGGTACAGACGCGAACGGTCGGCGAGAGGAACAATGAGAACACACAGCAGTGAACTCACTGGAAAAGAAAAGAGTCGCCAGCTAGGCATTTTTATCCCGGAGGAAAGGCAATGCTGCATAGACCTAGAAAGATAGATAAGACGGTCGCGAACCAGAGAAACTGAGAAAGGGGGTTGGTTACAACCTGGGAAGGTATTAGCACCCAGATTGTCCGTCGTACTCGACGGGATCCACGCTTAAAAGATTTGTGTTTTAAAGGGGTAGTGTCAGTGCAATTTGTGTATAAAAGGGCTGGAAGAAAATGTACAGGTGTCAGTGTAAAGGAAGTGTAAAGTGTATAAATGAAGTGTCAGTGTAAGAACAAAGAATGAGATGCTCAAGATCATGAGGCTTAAAAGAATGAAACTGAAAGGAGGGGGAATATACAGAGACTTTTGTTCGATAACTGTTAAGTTATGCCTACGTATCCTCTCGTGCAATGAGGAAGTCAGAACACCGTAGTTCGACCCAAAGAGACTGAAAGATGAATTGACTGGTGAACTGCTTACTTGTCTATGCTCAAGTGTATGACCTGTCTGGCTCAGGTGCAAACTGTCTTGCATTAGACGGAAGAAGCAAGTTCTCGTTTATGAGTGAAGGTGATGAGAAAAGAATCCCGGAGGAGACGATTATTATTTGTTTTTGAGTTTTCAGTCTTTTATTGCTTTTTGAGGTTTGTCATAAGAAAATGAGCTTAAGCCTAAACCAATGGGTTAGTAAACTCATCACATCCTCCCTCTGATTAGGGGTAATGAGAATACCTTAAGTGTGAAGTCAGCTTCTCACACTTAATCACCATGGTGTAGGATTAAGATCATTAACCTACTTGTGATTATTTAGATGTTTTTAGTGTTTTTGTTTAGTATTGAGTAATGAGATTAAGCCATAATCAGGGATTAAACAAATTCATTACACCATCCTAATAGAAGGATAATAGATGAGAATGTTTAAGCTGAGGAAAGCTCCTCAACTTAATCCATGATTAGGGATTAAACTCATGCCAAAACAAAACCTTTATTAAGTGGATTTTAATTAATGATATGATGAAGAAGTGATTTTTTAGGATTTGCAAGACAACTTGAGGGGGACTTGTCCATTAACACTAGGGTTAGTCCTTCTTAACCAATTAAGGAAGAATTAGAACCCTAATGCAAGGCCCAAGTTACAAGTGTGATGTCTTGATGGTTATTAAGTGAATTGATTAAGAGAGTTAAACACATTAAGGGTTTAACACTTAGGATTAAAGTTATACACTCCATCCTAATAGAAGGATGCAGGCAGAAGCTTAATCACAAAGCCTTAAAGCCTTTAGGGTTTAGTCCCTGATTATGAGATGAGAAGAGAAGACTCAATGAGACACAAAGGTGAAATTAAGTGGGGAGACTAATCAAGACCCTAATCATTGTCATGCTTGGTTGTTCCTAAGGTTTGTGAGGTTTAACAAGAGAGATCTTCAAAGGAACCACCAGGAAGCAGATGAAAAAAGAGCCAAGAGAAGCAAAGTGACTTGCTTCATTCAAGAAGTCAAGTCACTTGAAGAAAGAAAGTAAGAAGAAAAAGAATGAGCAAGCTCAATCTCAAACATATATCAAAATTCAGCATGGATGCAAGAGAGAGATGAAAAGAAAATGTGAGAAGTGGAGGCAAATCCACTTCTCAAAGTTACTTACCACCTGAAAAGTTAGTGAAAGGAATGCAATGCAATGCAAAATGAGATGAAATGACATGATGTAAATCAAAACCAGAAGCACATACATGATGTTAATGATGCTATGAGATGCTACAAACATGAAACAACTCATGGGGATGATCATACAAGCTTATGGATGCAAAATGGAGCAAGTTAAGAACCATGAACATACATGAAAAGTAATGAAATGAAAATGGCATACAACATGGCAAATGCAAGATGCAATGATCAAACATGCTTTCAATATGTCTTATGATGTTAAATGAATCACATGGATGCATAAAATATCATGGCAAGTCAAGGTATGAATGCAAATGCAAGATGGATGCATATGGAAGCCCAAATTAGGGTTTATGATCAAAGCATCAAACACAAACCAAAATCAGAAGCAAACATTAAGATAAAAAATTGCAAATGCACTCAAAGGACCCCTAATCCTATACTAACTCACTGCCCAAAGGAGAGGTTCCAACTCTTATCCTAATTCAAGTTATGATTTTCCTAAGTTTTCTGGGGTTTTAGGGTTCCTTAACAAGAAAAATGCCAAACAAATGGAAAATGAAAGATCAAATCATGGCCATTTAATCTCACAAACTACATGATATGCTAAACACAATGCAAAAAGAATCAAAGTCCAACTCTTTTAGGGTTAGGCAGAAATGATTTTTGGAAGTTTGGATCAAAATAATGCATCAAAATGATTTTAATTCCATGAAAATTCTCAAAATACATCAAGATCAAAAAAGAAATTTGGTTTGAGGGTTGGACAATGTTTCTAAATGTTTTTAAATGTTTCATGAATTTTTTGGTGATTTTTAAATACCTAAAAGTATTTTTAATTAATTAATTCTCATTAATTAATTAAAAAGAAACTTTTAAATATTTAAAAATACTTTTTTAATGCTAAAAATAAAAATAAAAATATTTTTGTGTTCTGAAATTAAATAATAGTGTGCATAAAAAATTTCAGAATTTTTAGAGTGGTTTTGATATTTTTAATAAAATGGAGAAATTAAGTATGAAACAAATAAAATAAAAATGAAATTAAATGAGAAAAAGAAAAAGTCAGCCAATCTAATGGCTGAGATTCAAACTCAGGGACGCGGGAGCTGACTGCGCGCGCGAACGAACGGACCAAATTCAAACTGGCTTAATTACACTTAACCCTAATTAAACAAACCCTAATTACTTTCAGACGACCGGAACACTGTTCCGGTCGTCTACTCCGGCTAGGTCATCTCTCAATCTCTCTCAATACGCCATGAAAACATGCCAAACTCTCCAGAATCAAAGCTTAACTCATTCTAAACAAGATTCAAGCAACAAAAATCATTTATTTCAACACACAAACAAGATTCGAATCAAACATCAAAAACTGTCAAAATTTCAGAAACATCATACAACCTCATTTCTCCATCTTTTTCAAAAGTAACAAGTTCAGAGCACTCAGGGAAGCATGCTTTATCATTTAGAAACTTAAAAAGCAAGTTCTGGAAAAAAAGTTCATGAAGCTACCTGAGATTGAGCTTTCGATTCAGGAGCTTTCTGGCTTGTTCTTTGGCTCAAACAAGTCCCAATGATCTTCCTTTGAAGCTTTTGACACTCAGTTGGAGTTTGTGTAGCCTCTAGAGCAAGTTGGCAGGAGCTCAGGCCAAGGGAATGAGAAAATCGTATTTGTGATGTGGGAGGTTTCAGGCCAAAACAATGGTTGGTTTGTGATCAGTGAAGTGAGTTGAGATTGTTTGTGAAGTTTGTTTTTGTGTTTGAGGCTTGTGGGGAGAGTTTCGAAGGAAAATGCAAGTTGGAGTGATTTTCTGAATGCTGAGTTCTAGTGTGTTTCAGGCTTGTGTGTTATGTTGTTTGGCTTGCCATTTGTTTGTATAAACAATGCTGATTGGTCAGAAGATGTGACATGCCCTTTTGTGATAGGTGTAGCTACTTTTGCCAATTTGTCAACTTTGTGTAAGAGAAGCATGGGTCATGTTCTAGCCAAGTACAAGGGGTGTGGGCTGCGCAGCATGGTGTGAGGGAAAGGCTAGGATGGATCAACAATGTAGCTAGCAAGTGGATGAAAGGTTATGATGGCTTTTGCAACTTGCTTGCTTTTGATCTTCATGAAAATATCTTGTCTCACAAGCCATAAAACATGTGATCCCTTTGGCCCATTCTGATTTTTAGGACTTGTGTGATGTTTGTATAAGGATTAGACATCAATTAGAAGTCACAAATTGCCTTGGTACAAGTTTTTGCAAGTTTCCCATTTGGTGCATAACTTGAAATTTAGTGATTTTTGCCAACTTTGATGCACCATAACTTTTGATCCAAAATGAATTAGGTCATGTTCTTGTACTTTTTGAAAAGGGAAAGATCTAATCTTCAACTTTCATGACCAAAGTTTTTCCATTTGAAACATTTTTGGATCAAAAAGTAAGGATTGAAAAAGTTGCATAAAATGACATTTTCATTAAAAGTCAAACTTGCCCAAAAAAGTCAACTTTGCAAAAACTTGAAATTCTTGAATTTTGTAAACTTCCAACTTCCTCTATGATCAAATAAAGATCATATGCACTCAAAATGATGAAGATCACCCCTTGGTTGGGTCATTTGGGGCCTCAGATGCCCTGATTTTGCACTGACTTGTCTGAAAAGTCAACTATTGATCAGATGACTTCCCCATGGAATTTCTTCATGAAAATTGATATGAATGATCCTTATACCATATAGAGACCAATAGAAACAAGAATGACCAAAAAATTTGGAGTTATGGCCTTTGAAACCAAAACCCTAATTCTAGGTCATCTGTGCAGTCAAACCTGGCTCTGCTTCCATGCCATTCTCAGTTCTTGTGATTCTTTGACATTCTTGACTTTGAGAGGATATAATATGATGATTGAACATACATGGACCCCTTTGAAGTGATTGATGACTTTTGGAGTGGCTCAAGAAGCTCTTGGATTGCTCAGATCACAAACCCTAGATGCAGATGACTTTGAACCAATGAAATGAATCAAAAATGTGATATGAGATGCTATGATTGAGATTATGCATATGAGGAGATCACAAGCCATGGTGTGAATGGGTGAGGGAAAATTTGGGGTGTTTACAGCTGCCCCTATTCAAACATGAGTTAGCTGTGCAGGATGTAAGCAACGGCTTAACAGGCAAACAAGATAACTTGTGGTTGAATACCAAAGACAGTCCAAAATTTGCACTCACAGAATGAAGAAGAAAAGGGATATAAATTGTAGAAGAAAATGAAGTATATTGTAAAGTGCGGGCGACGGAGGACGACCGTCGAGCAGGAGACGACTGCTGGGGAAAGAGCAATGACGGGGACGACCGACATGCTGGGGAAAATTCGGGAAATAAAGCAATGACGGGGACGGCCGACATGCTGGGGATATGAGAAATTATGACGGGGACGGCCATCAAGTAAAGCTGTACGATTTTCTGGGGATTAATGAAAAATGATGGGGACGGCCATCAGGTTCATAAGGTAATGTAAACAACGATGGGGACGACCATCAGGCTAAATTGATGAAGGACGATCATCAGGAAAAGGAAAAGGGACCACAACGGGGACGTCCATCGGGTTATAGAATAAATGAAATAATGATGAGGGACGGTCATCAAAGGTGAAGGACGATCACCTAGCAGGGGACGGCTGCTCTGTTGGGGTAAGATGAGGGACGGTCATCTAAGGTGGAGGACGACCACCTGGCAGGGTACGGTTGCCGAAAATATCACGACATAGGACGAGTGCCGGATAAAAGGTCGACGATGGGGACGACCATCGGACGAGCATGATGGAGGAAGACCATCAAGAGGTGGAGGACGACCACCTAGCAGGGGACGGCTGCTCTCGGGGTTTATCATGACATAGGACGAATGTCAGATAACCAAAAATCAACAATGTGGACGGCCATTGGATAAAATGATGAAGGACAATCATCAAGAGGTGGAGGACGACCACCTGGCAGGGGACGGCTGCTAAATATCAACGACGGGGACGGCCATCGGATGAGCATGATGGAGGACGACCATCAAGAGGTGGAGGACGACCACCTAGCAGGGTACGGCTGCTCTCAGGGTTTATCATGAAAAAGGAAAATTTGCTTTGTTGGTGATCTACTGGGGAATAGTAAACACGGACGAGTGTTTATATCCAAGAAACAAACGGTATAAGTGTTTAGATGTTGTGTATAGATTAGAGATGCGGACGAGCATCCTTAAGACTATGATACGGACGAGTATCAGGTAGAAACAAACGCTTGACACATGTTCTGAGATGATGGTACGGACGAGTACCGACTGGTTAACAAAGAACAAGGACTATTGTTTGAATCTGCGGGGATATAACTGGTGTATACAAGATACGGACGAGTATCTGTATAAGTATGAGTAGTATGTGTGGTGTATAGATGAATGTTTAACTTGCTGGGGAGAGCGACACGGACGAGTGTCAAAAGGAGAAAAGTATAGTATAAACAAGTTTATGGTACTGGGAAAAGTGACATGGACGGACGTCGAGAAAATTATATATAAGTATATGTGAGTGCAAAGAGGATGTATCTGGCTTTCTGCCGGGAATATGACACGGACGGACGTCGAAAAAAAGTTCCTTGCTACTGTAAATGATTTGGTAAGCAGATAAAATCAAGGCAGAAAGTGTTTTCTTCTCCATTCTCTTGATCTTTTGCGTTTTCAACCATGCAATAGTTCTCCAGATATTCCACTATCATATTTTGATTGTATTTGCTAGGAATGTTTTTAATCATAACAGTTGTTTCGTCTCCATCAGGACGAATGGGAACCACAGTAAAACTACTTCCTTTATTCTTCCGGTTGGTGGAAACCCTAGGGAGTAATTGTTCATGAATAATAACATGTTCTTTCTGAGCAACATCTGCTGTTTCCTTCCTTCACACAAGCCTTGGGATTCTCAATCCATGAGAACGATGGCCTTTCGTATCTCCATCACCATTTCCCTCTGTGGATGCTGCCCCCATCCCACTTTTTTTTTTTTTTACAGGGGGATTGTGACGCGGATGGGTGCCAAAAAGAGTGTTCATGGGTGTAAGGCAAAAGCCTTAGCTTTCTGCTGGGGGGATGACACGGACGGGTGTCAGGAAGTATCTGTTTTTACAAGTGTTTGTTTCAAAACATGGCTTATGATTATGCAATATGTTTGATTTTTGCCGTAATGCTCCGTATTAGACGGAATGCTACGCTTTGTGGGTGAATATGATGCAGATGCCATGACCATGCAAAGATACCGATTCGGGACTCGGATCCCGATGCTGCGAAGATCTCTGGTTGATCTTCTTGAATCGGACATCCCAGCTGGGGAGGAGATCATTGGTGGATCTGATGAGATGTATCCGCTTGGGGAGATAAATCACTGATGGACCCATCTTGGCAATGAGGGAACCCAGCTGGGGTTTGTAGAAGCTTTCTTTACTCTGTTGTGATCCCTTCATGCGTTGCTCTTCTGAATTGAGGCTGAAATTCTGTGGGGAGATGGTTCCCTGGCTTTCGTATTCTGCTGAGGAAGAATGATCGGCCACTCGGTTGGGGGAAACAATAAGTGGCAACTCAGCTGGGGAGAAAACACCTTGGGTCCTAAGACTGAGTGTCGATTTGTCAGCTTGCTGGGATGAAACTTTCATGCCCCGAGTTGCGTTCTAGATACCTGCAATCCTGCAAAGATAGAGAAACGCACAAGTGATCCCGAGGTATCCTTTACTGGATTCCGTCATAGGAGTTTAAACACTTCTGAGAGTAAGTATATTCCCTGCAAGCATGTGTTTTTATTTTTGGAGAAAAGCATCTGTACTTATGCAATCAGTTTTTTAGAGACATCAGACATTCTTTGCAAAATAAAAGTGCACAAGACGAAACATGACTGAAAAATCTGATTTTATTAATTCAAATGCCCTGAATTGGCGAGATACAGTCAAAGAAACAAATCTCCTAAAATGAGGAGATTGTTATAAATTGGGAAACAAAATGCTGGCGATGTTGACGACGCTTTCAAAGGAGCTTCCTCTTTCGCTGTGACTCGTATGACTTTTGACGTTCTTCTCGTCTTGCTTTCTGGAGAAGGCTGATTCTGATTGAAGCTTGATCTTTTCGAAGCTTAACAAGTTGTGAGTGCTACAGATGAATTCAGAGTGCTGTTGTTCGCTTATTCCCTTATTTTGCATGGATCGCCCCTTCGGGTTTTCAATCCATCGGGATACCCATTTTTGCCTGAGTTGTCCAATGCGGCTTTTCAACTCAGCGGGTGTACATTTTTTTTTATTTTTCCCTTATTTTTGCCCGAGTCTTTTATTCTGTTTTTGACTCGCCGGGATGCCCTATTTTTGCCTGGACTTACATTCTGTTTTTATGTCCAGCGGGTCATTTTCATGCGAAGTATTTTTTAACTGCATCTGAATTCACAGGGGATGGGAAGTCTTCACCATCCATGGTGCTGAGCATCAGTGCTCCACCCGAGAAAACTTTCTTTACCACGAATGGTCCTTCATAGTTCGGAGTCCATTTGCCCCTGTGGTCTGTATGCGGAGGGAGGATTCTCTTCAGCACAAGATCTCCCACTTGGTACTCTCGGTGTATGACTTTCTGATCGAAGGCTCTCTTCATTCTCTTCTGATATAACTGCCCATGACAGATTGCAGCCAATCTTTTTTCTTCAATCAGACTCAGTTGCTCGTATCGGGACCGGACCCATTCTGCTTCGTTCAGCTTAACATCCATCAGTACTCGTAGAGAGGGTAATTCAACTTCAACAGGTAGGACTGCTTCCATACCATACACAAGTTGATACGGCGTTGCCCCAGTGGATGTTCTGATTGACGTGCGGTACCCATGCAAGGCAAATGGTAGCATTTCGTGCCAGTCTTTGTATGTGACTACCATCTTCTGCACAATCTTCTTGATATTCTTATTAGCTTCCTCAACAGCGCCATTCATCTTTGGCCTGTAAGGAGAAGAATTGTGATGTTGGATCTTGAAGTCCCGGCATAACTCAGCCATCATTTTGTTGTTTAGATTGGAACCATTATCAGTAATGATTCGCTCGGGAACTCCGTATCTACAAATGATATCTCTTTTCAGAAATCGGGCTACCACTTGCCTTGTAACATTTGCATATGAAGCTGCTTCGACCCACTTGGTGAAATAATCAATGGCGACCAGGATGAATCTGTGTCCATTCGAAGCAGTCGGTTCAATCTTGCCAATCATGTCAATTCCCCACATAGCAAAGGGCCAGGGTGAAGACATTATATTCAAAGGATTGGGCGGCACATGCACCTTGTCTGCATAAATCTGGCATTTATGGCATTTTCTGGCGTAGGCACAACAGTCTGTATCCATTGTGATCCAATAATACCATGATCTTAGCAACTTCTTGGCCATTGCATGTCCTCCGGCATGGGTACCAAAAGATCCTTCGTGCACTTCATGCATTAACAAGTCCGCTTCTGTTCTATCAATGCATCTGAGGAGTACCATATCAAAGTTCCTTTTGTACAAAGAACCATCAGTGTTCAGAAAGAAGCTACCAGCAAGCCTTCTCAAAGTCTTCTTGTCATTGGAAGATGCCCCAGATGGGTATGTTTGATCCTCCAAGAAGCATTTAATGTCATGGAACCAAGGCTTATCGTCTTTGACAACATCTGCTGCAAATACATATGCTGGTCTGTCGAGTCTAGACACTGAAATCTGAGGTACAAAGTTAGCAGCCTGAACTTTGATCATGGATGAAATGGTAGCCAGAGCATCTGCAAACTGATTCTCGTCCCGAGGGATATACTCAAGCTTGACCGTTGTGAAGAAAGTCAATAACCTTCTTGTATAATCCCTGTAAGGTATCAAATGATCCTGGTGCGTGTACCATTTGCCATTGGTTTGATTAACTACCAGAGCTGAATCTCCGAATACAGTCAATGTCTTGATCCTGAGGTCAATGGCTTCCTCAAGACCCATAATGCAAGCTTCGTATTCAGCTTCATTGTTAGTGCAGTTGAAAGTGAGTTTTGCCGAGAAAGGCATGTGAACTCCTTTAGGTGTAATGAGTACTGCACCAACACCGCGACCATTCATATTAACAGCCCCATCAAACATCATAGTCCATTCTTCTTCCGGGTCGGGCCCTTCAGTGTGAATAGGCTCTTCATGATCTTTTGCTTTTATGAACATGATGTCTTCATCAGGGAAGTCAAATCTCATAGGCTGGTAATCATCAATAGGTTGCTCAGCAAGATATTCAGACAATACACTGCCCTTGATGTCTTTCTGAGAAGTGTACTGGATGTCATATTCTGTAAGAATCATTTGCCACCTTGCAACCCGTCCGGTAAGTGCTGGCTTCTCAAATATGTACTTGACTGGGTCCATCTTGGAGATCAACAAGGTAGTGTGGGTCAACATATACTGTCTCAGTCGGCGAGCAGCCCACGCTAAAGCACAACAAGTTTTCTCGAGCAGTGAATAACGTTGTTCACAGTCGGTAAACTTTTTGCTCAGGTAGTAAATCACATACTCTTTTCGACCAGACTCGTCATGCTGGCCCAGCACACACCCCATTGACTCTTTTAATACTGTCAAGTACATTATCAGAGGTCTTCCTTCAACTGGAGGCATGAGGATTGGAGGTTCTTGTAAGTATTCTTTAATCTTGTCAAAAGCCTTCTGGTAGTCTTCATTCCACCTGACCGTTTGTTCTTTTCTCAGCAGCTTGAACAAGGGTTCGCAGGTCGCTGTAAGGTGAGATATGAACCTTGAGATGTAGTTCAATCGACCTAAGAACCCTCGAACTTCTTTTTCTGTCTTTGGTGCAGGCATCTCTTGAATAGCTTTGACTTTATCAGGGTCAACCTCAATCCCTTTCTCGCTTACAATAAATCCCAGCAGCTTACCAGATCGCACCCCGAATGTGCATTTGTTGGGGTTTAACTTAATTTGGTACTTCCTCAGACGCTTGAATAGTTTCAGAAGATTTACCAGGTGGTCCTCTTCAGTAAGGGACTTGGCAATCATGTCATCCACATAACATTCTATTTCTTTATGGATCATATCGTGGAATAATGTCACCATAGCCCGTTGATATGTTGCACCAGCATTCTTCAGTCCGAATGGCATCACTTTGTAACAGAACGTGCCCTAAGGTGTGATGAAGGTTGTCTTCTCCATGTCTCCAGGTGACATCTTAATCTGATTGTATCCTGAAAATCCGTCCATGAAGGAGAATACCGAGAACTGAGCCGTGTTATCCACCAATACGTCAATGTGAGGTAATGGGAAATCATCTTTCGGGCTGGCTCTGTTCAGATCCCGGTAGTCAACACACATCCTTACTTTGCCGTCTTTCTTAGGCACAGGCACAATATTAGCAACCCACGGTGGATAGCTAGTTACAGCCAGGAACCCGACGTCCCACTGCTTTTGCACCTCTTCTTTGATCTTCATTGCCATGTCTGGGCGAGTACGGCGCAGTTTCTGTTTAACCGGTGGGCATTCTTCTCTTAAAGGCAGCTTGTGTACAACAATGTCGGTGTCCAACCCTGGCATGTCTTGATAAGACCAAGCAAACACGTCCACATATTCTTGAAGCAGATCAATCAGTTGTCTCTTCACTGAGTCTTGTAGGCAGGCCCCGATTTTAACCTCTTTCACGTCTTCATCTGTACCAAGATTAATCGTTTCGACCTCCTCCTGATGAGGAGTGATAACCTTCTCTTCTTGTCTCAACAACCTGGCTAGCTCTTCAGGAAGCTCATATTCTTCTTCAACCCCTTCATCAGCTTGATTGATTGGATTGTCAAAGTCATACGAAGTCATAGCCGTGCTGTTGTCGGTGCTGTCTGGAAGGCACTCTCTGCAAGGGTTCAGTTTGTTCATTTTAGTGATTTGATTTTAATCTTGTTTAGAAAAGTGAAATAAAGTTGTCATTTTGAAAACATCGCCATTTATTTTTTTGTACAAAAAGAAAAATGGAAAAAACAGTGAGCGGAAAAGAAAAAGACTCATTTGCAAAAAGATGTCTGATATTTCATTGATTAATCTTGTTGCACAAAAAGTACAGATGGCCCGATTACAAAATGAGTCTTGTCATCTTGGGCAAGATGCAAGACTTTGATGCATGCTATAAAAAATACAGGAAATAATAATTACTCTGCATGAGTAACTCTTATAATTTCCTGGGAAGACCAGTTTGAGATACTGCTCCCCGGGACCTTTGGACGTATCCAATTCTCCAGATTGCGTTCTTCTTCCAACTCGTATTCCAAATTGTTGATAGCATCAGGGGTGAGCATCCCCCCACTGACAAAGCCTGGTTTCTCAGCAGCCTCTGCTTGATTTTGTTGAGTTGGTCTGTAACCCAACCCAAATTTGTCCTTCTTCTCCTCCACAGATAAAACCTTGCCCCAGCCTTGGGCAGTTCCTTCTTCAACTACCTTCCGGGCTTGTTGATAAGATGCCATGGAGATTCCAGGTACAACAGATGTTTCATTTACGTTCAAGGCCTCAAACCCTTGACTCATTGTTTCATGGATCTCCCCATCCATCTCAATATATTTGTAGGTAGCCAGGTGACTGACAAAAATATCCTCCTCTCCACAGATAGTAACGACTTGACCCTCCCACTCGAATTTTAACTTCTGGTGAAGGGTTGAGGTCACGGCGCCAGCGGCGTGAATCCATGGCCTACCCAATAAACAGCTGTAGGCGGGCTGTATATCCATCACGTAGAAGGTCGTTTTGAAAGTTTGTGGGCCAATTGTTATAGGCAACTCAATTTCTCCCAGAACCGATCTCTTAGAACCATCAAAGGCTCTTACTACCAGGTTACTGGGACGCAATGCCAATCCTTCATATTCTAGCTTCACAAGGGCTTTTTTAGGTAAGACGTTGAGGGATGATCCTGTGTCTACCAGCACATGGGAAAGGACTGCACCTTTACATTCCATGGTAATGTGCAAAGCCTTGTTATGATTGCGGCCTTCCGTAGTCAAATCAGTGTTGGTGAACCCTAGTCCATTGCTAGCAGTAACATTTCCAACCACGGTTTCCAACTGATTGACGGTGATCTCTTCAGGCACGTAAGCTGCGTGCAAGACTTTGAGTAGTGCGTTCCGATGAGCTTCGGAGCACATAAGCAATGATAGAATGGAGATCTTGGAAGGCGTCTGGTGAAGCTGATCCACTATCTTGTAATCACTCTTCTTGATGACTCTCATGAACTCATCAACTTCTTGATCAAAAGGGGTTTTCAAAGCTTCCTTAACAGCTTGATCTTCCTGTACCAGGCTCTTCCCTTTTGCTTTGGCAGCAGCTTCTGCTTCGGCAGTGGGTCTTTGAATTTGTGGAGCAAAGAGGCGTCCGCTTCGAGTGAAGCCTCCGCCTCCTCCCACATTGTCTATTTGTGGTGCAGGGGTTGATGATTCAAGAGTGATTTTTTGTCCTTCGCAGTATAAATCGGAGCCGTAATGCCAAGGGATGGCATTACTGCTTTCATAAGGTACTGGCCCAGGCACTGTGATAGTGACTGGACTGATTGCAGCTGCAGAAGGGACCATGATGGTCTGTGGATCATAGTAAATCGCGACTGGTGCTCTGATGGGAGTAGCACTTTGTGAGTTGTAGGCAGAATCATTTTCAGGATCATAGTAAATCGTAACTGTTGAGACATCTTCATGGTTTGCTGCTGATGTTGTAGGAGACATTGTTGGAAGGATGGGTGTTGTTGTTGTAGGAGATTCAAAATGGAGTGGTGCTGAAGTTGTGGAAGGAATGTCTGTTGATATCTGGTCAGTTGAAATGACAGATGAAGCATTTGTTGATGAAGCTGAAGAGTTGTCGGGAACAATGGTTGTTGCAGTTGTAGGAGATACTGGAATTGTTGCTGATGAGATTGCTGGATTTGTTGGAATTGATGTTGTAATTTGAAGCAGGCCACTCTGGATGAGACTATCTATGCCATCTCTCAAGTTATCACAACCATTCACTGAAATGTTGCAGTAAGCACACCCTAGTTCACACCCCGGGAACATTTGACATTCAAGGAGTTGAGCCTTAATCTCTACCAACGGTGTCCGAATCTGACCCACACTGGTTATTAAATAAGACGGCTTGTCTTCTTCAATAGCATTGATTCTGGGACCTCCGTGGTGCGGCATAGGGTTTTTGTTAACATTGGGTGGTGGTGCGAAATTTAGAGCCTTAGAATCTACCAAGTCTTGTACCTTCATGTGCAAAGCTCTGCACTTCTCTGTACTATGGCCAGGTGCATTTGAATGAAAAGCACATCTGGCGTTGGAGTCGTAGTTTCTGGGTAGACTGGCAGGATCTGGAGGTGCCAACGTCCTTAGCTCAACCAGGTTGAGTTTCAGGAGTTGTGGCAGTAATGTTGCATAGGGCATAGGGATCGGATCGATCACCCTATTGTCCTGAGAAGGTCTCTGTTGGAATGGTCTTTGCTGATTGTTGTTGTTGGTGTTGTTGTAGTTTCTCGGAGGATACTGAGTTTGTTGTTGGTACTGAGGTTGTTGCTGATAATTTTGTTGCGGTGGTTGATAAGCTGGTTGTGGATGAGCTGGAGCGGGGATGGTGACTGCTGCCACAGATCTATGAACATATTGGGGCCTGCCCCTGCTGGCATGGATAGCATTGGCCTCACCAGTTCTCCTTGGGCCTACAAAAGGTTTCCTTGTATTGCTGGACGAGCTGGCACCGTTGTCAGAAATTTTGCCCATCTTTAACAGGCTCTCAATTCTTTCCCCAGCTATGACAACATCTGCAAAGCTGGTTGAAGAGAAAGCAGCTAGCCTGTCAATGTACGTTCCTTGGAGGGTGTTCATAAACATATCTGCCATCTCCCTCTCTGACATAGGTGGCTGAACAACAGCAACCAATTGCCTCCATCTCTGGGCATACTCTCGGAAGCTTTCTCTAGATGACTGTGACATTCCCATTAGGAGGGTCCTGTTGGGTGCCATATCCAAGTTATACTGGTATTGTCTAATGAAGGCCTCTGCCAAGTCCTTCCAACACCTGATGGTTGCTCTAGTCAGATGGGAATACCATTCCCTTGAAGCTCCAGTTAAGCTATCCTCAAAATAAAACATCCATAGCTTTTCGTCCATGGCATATGCTTTCAACCTCCCCAGAATGGATTGTAAGTGGGTCCGCGGGCAGGAAGTCCCGTTGTACTTTTCAAAACAAGGAGGCTTAAACTTATGGGGAATCCTGACCCCGTCTACCAAGCCCATGTCCATAACATCAAAACCCAAAGAGTTTTGAGACTCTAAGGATCTTAATTTCTCAGCTATCTCATCCAGCCTTCTGTCATAGGCTTCCTCCCCAGCTCCCATCACTGTGAACTGATCCTCCTGGGGGTCTTCTTGCAGTACTCTGTCTGCAGTGGCAGTCCCTTGAACATTTGCAGGAATGTTGATCTCTGGATGGAGGTGGGGTCCAAATACAGGGGGGTTGACATGAGGTTGGACCCTCTCATTGTTGCTTGTGCCAGCAGTCCCTAGATGGGGATCTTCCTGATTCTGCCTTTCTACCATGGCTCTCAACCTCTCCTGACTTTGAGCCGTATTGTTCATCACTTCCATAAATTGTGTCATCTGATTCCTCATTTCTAGCCTCTCATTGGCCATTTGGTTCCTGACCTCTGTAAGGTCTTGTTGCACCTGGTCCATTTGTATCCCCGGAAGGTTGTTGCGGGTTGGATATCTATGTGGACGGTTGAGTGGGAACACCCGACGTCGAGCAATAGTTCCTGAGATCACAACAGAGTTAGTAACAATAAAACAAAAACCTACAAAACAAAACAAAAGGTTAGCATGCATTGCAGTATGCTTATTTGTTTCCAAGGTATCCGGCTTGGCAATTGGTTTTGACCTTTCCAGAACCTTGAAGATGCTGTTGATGTTGCTTGAAAGAAACTCAGATGGAACAAACTGATACATATATATTACAAAAAGTAAATGATACATAGTTTGTTTCTTACAAATCATGCCCTCCGAGGGGTCAAAATACAACATAAGAAAATAAAAGTACATGGAATGAAAGCAACAACAAGCAAACAAAATTAAACACCAAGACCAAACTCATCCTCCTGAACTTCCTTGAGAAGTGCCTCAGTCACAGGATCAGTTGGACGCTCTGTAAGATTCCTGATAAGGAGATTCCTGGTAGCAACAGCTGCAGTTAGTTTCTTGTGTTGATTCTGGTCCTTTGACCTCTTCACACCAGCTCTAATCTTCAGCTCTGAGATCTCCCTCTGGGCTGCTGTCGGGGCTTCCTGTTGCTCTTTTGCACTAGCTTCCAGCTGCTCAATCTTATCCTGAGTCCTTTTATCTTCCAGAGTACGAGCCTCAGTGATTCTGACCCACCTAGCTTGGCTTTCCTTCAGATACAAATCAGTCCTGGCCTTTTGGAATTGGGCCTCCTTGCAGGCATTCTTCAGAATTTGTTCCCCGGCCCTAGACTTCTTGATGTAATCTTCAGACTTCTCAATCCTATCCAGATGCTCTATCTTCAACTTCTCCAACCTTTCAATATCCAACCTACCATCACTCCTCTCCCAGAGGGTCTTCTGTAGAGCCTGAGTCAACTTCTCATTTCTCTCTTTCAATTTCTCAAACTCCTCTAAGCTGACAGTGACAGGAGGTGGTGTTGAGGATGGTCCAGGCATATCTTCCATGGTAAAGGGCATCCCAGAAAACTGAGCCCTGGCATGGGACCACTCATAGTACTGTGCTGATGCCACATTGTTGCACTTCCCCAGAATGGTTACTCCTTTAGTCTGAACATTGTCCCAGGCCCAGGCTGCTTGCCTGACAACAGCCAGATTAGGCTTGATTTCACAATAAAGGGTCTCAGTCAGATCCTGTGCCCTAGGAGGATGGACTAATGCATAGCCCAGTTGTCTTTTGAATAGCAGAGGGTTATAATTGATGCACCCTTTTACTCCTATCAGGGGTACATTGGGAAACTGCCCACAACTGGTAATGATGTCCCTGCCCTTTGTGCTCTGAGTGCACCACCTGATATTGTCTGAGGTTAGAGCAACAAGCCTCCTAGCCCAGTTCTTCTGCTAGTGAGGGTTCAAGAATGCATCAGTCTTTGGCAAATGCTTGAGCAGCCAGGTATGGAACAAAGGAGCACAGCATCTTACTAATCTTCCCCTTTGCTTTTCATTCCTTTGATGAACAGAGTAGTAAAGATCTCCCAGTAAGGTGGGCACTGCGTTTCTCAGGATGAAAAGATGGATTGCACTCTTGCTAACAAACTTAGGCTCATCTGCAAATAAAATGACCCCATATATGCTGAGGGCCAACAGAGCACAGACTGCCTTCCACTCCCCCAGGGAGGCCTTCAGACTAGCCTGAGAAGTCAAGAAATCCAGATGAAAACCAGAGATTCCAGCTTTAGATGTCAGATTCTGCCCAATCAGAACTGGTTCCAGATGTAATGCTCTTGCTATCTCCTCATTACTTGGGAAAGCCATCTCAGGGTTGAAGGGGATTCCACCCCTGATGGGTACACCAACCAATGATGAATATTCCTCCAACAAGGGTCCCAACTGATAATTCTGAAATGTGAAGCACCTCAGAGGGGGATCATAGAACTGCAGGCAAGTATGTATCAAGCTCCTCTGTGAAGGGTCCAAATCTATAACCACATCAAGGATTCCTCCATAATGTTATCTAAAAAGTGGTATATGGTCTGGAGTAATCAGGGTCTGAATCCTCCTGATGCTAGCTAGCTCAGGTTCAAAGAAGTGATAGGAGATGTTACTCTTCTTAGGTGCCATGTTGATGAAGAGGAAAAGAAAAGACAGATGCTGATGATGGAGAATAAAATTGATGATGGGCCTCTGACAGGCTGAGACTGATGATGCAGATAGCTGGTAACTGGAGTAGATACTGGTGAAGATAGGCCTATGCTGATGATGGGGTCAAAACCAAGCCAAAGTAAAGTATGGATACCCTGAAAAACAAATAAGCAAATGTTAAAATGATGCAATGATGATGTATGCAAATGATATGCAAGGGTTTGTGACTGAGCTGGATCTGATCAAGTGCTCTGATATAAGTCCAAGTATGTTCAAGAAATCCAGATGGAGGTCTATAAGTCTAGTAACCAAGGTGGGGGACTCAAATAAAGAGTCACATGTCCAGGGTTTTAGAATCACAAGAACTGTTCCAAAATGGAGTACTCTTATTCAAACAAAGTAACAGGGTATGCTGAGGTCAAGGGTACCTGCAAACCTGTAAACAGCCCAACCCCCTCACAGGTGGTGTTCTAAAACAAGGATCCTCAGACTTGGATCAGTTATGAGAAGTGTAAACACTTCTAACCCGGAGGTACAGTGTTTACAATAACCATAAAAGTTCCTCCTCTAATTCACCTCAGTTTCTGAAGGTCATAACTAAAGGTCATCCAGACTTAGCAGGCTTCCCAGATAGCCCTAGTACTGCAGGAAATCTGCAACACAGAGTTCTCAAGAAGAAACCCATATCTGAATCGTGTTTCATATTCCCGCACCAGACCGAGATGGAATGGGAAAGAATATGAACCACTCTAGCCTAGGTGTCACTCAGGTCCCAGGTATAGGACCTTAACTCTCAATAGAAACCCCACCCACCAAGATAAAAACAGATCCAGCCAGCACAGTATGACAGTATGATATATGCAAAACTATAAAGAAAGCAATAAAGTAACTGTACATAAAGCAAAAATAAAACAAATACACAAACACAAATAGCACATAACACCCCAGTAAACACAAATCAATCAAGCGCTAGGAGGAACCCACCAAAAGAACCAGAAGCCCTGGTTGCAATATAAGGGTCCCCAGCAGAGTCGCCAAGCTGTCGCTCCCAATGGATGGGACTAACCCAAATATGGTACAGACGCGAACGGTCGGCGAGAGGAACAATGAGAACACACAACAGTGAACTCACTGGAAAAGAAAAGAGTCGCCAGCTAGGCATTTTTATCCCGGAGGAAAGGCAATGCTGCATAGACCTAGAAAGATAGATAAGACGGTCGCGAACCAGAGAAACTGAGAAAGAGGGTTGGTTACAACCTGGGAAGGTATTAGCACCCAGATTGTCCGTCGTACTCGACGGGATCCACGCTTAAAAGATTTGTGTTTTAAAGGGGTAGTGTCAGTGCAATTTGTGTATAAAAGGGCTGGAAGAAAATGTACAGGTGTTAGTGTAAAGGAAGTGTAAAGTGTATAAATGAAGTGTCAGTGTAAGAACAAAGAATGAGATGCTCAAGATCATGAGGCTTAAAAGAATGAAACTGAAAGGAGGGGGAATATACAGAGACTTTTGTTCGATAACTGTTAAGCTATGCCTACGTATCCTCTCGTGCAATGAGGAAGTCAGAACACTGTAGTTCGACCCAAAGAGACTGAAAGATGAATTGACTGGTGAACTGCTTACTTGTCTATGCTCAAGTGTATGACCTGTCTGGCTCAGGTGCAAACTGTCTTGCATTAGACGGAAGAAGCAAGTTCTCGTTTATGAGTGAAGGTGATGAGAAAAGAATCCCGGAGGAGACGATTATTATTTGTTTTTGAGTTTTCTGTCTTTTATTGCTTTTTGAGGTTTGTCATAAGAAAATGAGCTTAAGCCTAAACCAATGGGTTAGTAAACTCATCACATCCTCCCTCTGATTAGGGGTAATGAGAATACCTTAAGTGTGAAGTCAGCTTCTCACACTTAATCACCATGGTGTAGGATTAAGATCATTAACCTACTTGTGATTATTTAGATGTTTTTAGTGTTTTTGTTTAGTATTGAGTAATGAGATTAAGCCATAATCAGGGATTAAACAGATTCATTACACCATCCTAATAGAAGGATAATAGATGAGAATGTTTAAGCTGAGGAAAGCTCCTCAACTTAATCCATGATTAGGGATTAAAGTCATGCCAAAACAAAACCTTTATTAAGTGGATTTTAATTAATGATATGATGAAGAAGTGATTTTTTAGGATTTGCAAGACAACTTGAGGGGGACTTGTCCATTAACACTAGGGTTAGTCCTTCTTAACCAATTAAGGAAGAATTAGAACGCTAATGCAAGGCCCAAGTTACAAGTGTGATGTCTTGATGGTTATTAAGTGAATTGATTAAGAGAGTTAAACACATTAAGGGTTTAACACTTAGGATTAAAGTTATACACTCCATCCTAATAGAAGGATGCAGGCATAAGCTTAATCACAAAGCCTTAAAGCCTTTAGGGTTTAGTCCCTGATTATGAGATGAGAAGAGAAGACTCAATGAGACACAAAGGTGAAATTAAGTGGGGAGACTAATCAAGACCCTAATCATTGTCATGCTTGGTTGTTCCTAAGGTTTGTGAGGTTTAACAAGAGAGATCTTCAAAGGAACCACCAGGAAGCAGATGAAAAAAGAGCCAAGAGAAGCAAAGTGACTTGCTTCATTCAAGAAGTCAAGTCACTTGAAGAAAGAAAGTAAGAAGAAAAAGAATGAGCAAGCTCAATCTCAAACATATATCAAAATTCAGCATGGATGCAAGAGAGAGATGAAAAGAAAATGTGAGAAGTGGAGGCAAATCCACTTCTCAAAGTTACTTACCACCTGAAAAGTTAGTGAAAGGAATGCAATGCAATGCAAAATGAGATGAAATGACATGATGTAAATCAAAACTAGAAGCACATACATGATGTTAATGATGCTATGAGATGCTACAAACATGAAACAACTCATGGGGATGATCATACAAGCTTATGGATGCAAAATGGAGCAAGTTAAGAACCATGAACATACATGAAAAGTAATGAAATGAAAATGGCATACAACATGGCAAATGCAAGATGCAATGATCAAACATGCTTTCAATATGTCTTATGATGTTAAATGAATCACATGGATGCATAAAATATCATGGCAAGTCAAGGTATGAATGCAAATGCAAGATGGATGCATATGGAAGCCCAAATTAGGGTTTATGATCAAAGCATCAAACACAAACCAAAATCAGAAGCAAACATTAAGATAAAAAATTGCAAATGCACTCAAAGGACCCCTAATCCTATACTAACTCACTGCCCAAAGGAGAGGTTCCAACTCTTATCCTAATTCAAGTTATGATTTTCCTAAGTTTTCTGGGGTTTTAGGGTTCCTTAACAAGAAAAATGCCAAACAAATGGAAAATGAAAGATCAAATCATGGCCATTTAATCTCACAAACTACATGATATGCTAAACACAATGCAAAAAGAATCAAAGTCCAACTCTTTTAGGGTTAGGCAGAAATGATTTTTGGAAGTTTGGATCAAAATAATGCATCAAAATGATTTTAATTCCATGAAAATTCTCAAAATACATCAAGATCAAAAAAGAAATTTGGTTTGAGGGTTGGACAATGTTTCTAAATGTTTTTAAATGTTTCATGAATTTTTTGGTGATTTTTAAATACCTAAAAGTATTTTTAATTAATTAATTCTCATTAATTAATTAAAAAGAAACTTTTAAATATTTAAAAATACTTTTTTAATGCTAAAAATAAAAATAAAAATATTTTTGTGTTCTGAAATTAAATAATAGTGTGCATAAAAAATTTCAGAATTTTTAGAGTGGTTTTGATATTTTTAATAAAATGGAGAAATTAAGTATGAAACAAATAAAATAAAAATGAAATTAAATGAGAAAAAGAAAAAGTCAGCCAATCTAATGGCTGAGATTCAAACTCAGGGACGCGGGAGCTGACTGCGCGCGCGAACGAACGGACCAAATTCAAACTGGCTTAATTACACTTAACCCTAATTAAACAAACCCTAATTACTTTCAGACGACCGGAACACTGTTCCGGTCGTCTACTCCGGCTAGGTCATCTCTCAATCTCTCTCAATACGCCATGAAAACATGCCAAACTCTCCAGAATCAAAGCTTAACTCATTCTAAACAAGATTCAAGCAACAAAAATCATTTATTTCAACACACAAACAAGATTCGAATCAAACATCAAAAACTGTCAAAATTTCAGAAACATCATACAACCTCATTTCTCCATCTTTTTCAAAAGTAACAAGTTCAGAGCACTCAGGGAAGCATGCTTTATCATTTAGAAACTTAAAAAGCAAGTTCTGGAAAAAAAGTTCATGAAGCTACCTGAGATTGAGCTTTCGATTCAGGAGCTTTCTGGCTTGTTCTTTGGCTCAAACAAGTCCCAATGATCTTCCTTTGAAGCTTTTGACACTCAGTTGGAGTTTGTGTAGCCTCTAGAGCAAGTTGGCAGGAGCTCAGGCCAAGGGAATGAGAAAATCGTATTTGTGATGTGGGAGGTTTCAGGCCAAAACAATGGTTGGTTTGTGATCAGTGAAGTGAGTTGAGATTGTTTGTGAAGTTTGTTTTTGTGTTTGAGGCTTGTGGGGAGAGTTTCGAAGGAAAATGCAAGTTGGAGTGATTTTCTGAATGCTGAGTTCTAGTGTGTTTCAGGCTTGTGTGTTATGTTGTTTGGCTTGCCATTTGTTTGTATAAACAATGCTGATTGGTCAGAAGATGTGACATGCCCTTTTGTGATAGGTGTAGCTACTTTTGCCAATTTGTCAACTTTGTGTAAGAGAAGCATGGGTCATGTTCTAGCCAAGTACAAGGGGTGTGGGCTGCGCAGCATGGTGTGAGGGAAAGGCTAGGATGGATCAACAATGTAGCTAGCAAGTGGATGAAAGGTTATGATGGCTTTTGCAACTTGCTTTTGATCTTCATGAAAATATCTTGTCTCACAAGCCATAAAACATGTGATCCCTTTGGCCCATTCTGATTTTTAGGACTTGTGTGATGTTTGTATAAGGATTAGACATCAATTAGAAGTCACAAATTGCCTTGGTACAAGTTTTTGCAAGTTTCCCATTTGGTGCATAACTTGAAATTTAGTGATTTTTGCCAACTTTGATGCACCATAACTTTTGATCCAAAATGAATTAGGTCATGTTCTTGTACTTTTTGAAAAGGGAAAGATCTAATCTTCAACTTTCATGACCAAAGTTTTTCCATTTGAAGCATTTTTGGATCAAAAAGTAAGGATTGAAAAAGTTGCATAAAATGACATTTTCATTAAAAGTCAAACTTGCCCAAAAAAGTCAACTTTGCAAAAACTTGAAATTCTTGAATTTTGTAAACTTCCAACTTCCTCTATGATCAAATAAAGATCATATGCACTCAAAATGATGAAGATCACCCCTTGGTTGGGTCATTTGGGGCCTCAGATGCCCTGATTTTGCACTGACTTGTCTGAAAAGTCAACTATTGATCAGATGACTTCCCCATGGAATTTCTTCATGAAAATTGATATGCATGATCCTTATACCATATAGAGACCAATAGAAACAAGAATGACCAAAAAATTTGGAGTTATGGCCTTTGAAACCAAAACCCTAATTCTAGGTCATCTGTGCAGTCAAACCTGGCTCTGCTTCCATGCCATTCTCAGTTCTTGTGATTCTTTGACATTCTTGACTTTGAGAGGATATAATATGATGATTGAACATACATGGACCCCTTTGAAGTGATTGATGACTTTTGGAGTGGCTCAAGAAGCTCTTGGATTGCTCAGATCACAAACCCTAGATGCAGATGACTTTGAACCAATGAAATGAATCAAAAATGTGATATGAGATGCTATGATTGAGATTATGCATATGAGGAGATCACAAGCCATGGTGTGAATGGGTGAGGGCAAATTTGGGGTGTTTACAACAGTTATCGAACAAAAGTCTCTGTATATCCCCCCTCTTTCCAGCCTTATTCTTTAAGCCTCATATTCTTGAGCATTTCACTCTTATTCTTACACTGACACTTCTCTTATACACTTCACATTTCTTCTACACTGACACTTACATTCTTTCCAGCTTTGATACACAAATTGCACTGACACTACCCCTTTAAAACACAAATCTTTCAAGCGTGGATCCCGTCGAGTACGGCGGACAATCTGGGTGCTAATACCTTCCCAGGTTGTAACCAACCCCCTTTCTCAGTCTCTCTGGTTCGCAACCGCCTTATCCATCTTTTCTAGGTTTATGCAGCATTACCTTTCCTTCGGGATAAAAATGCCTAGCTGGCGACTCTATTCATTTCCTTCTCCTTTCGCCGACCGTTCGCGTCTGTACCCCTTTTGACCATGTGTCATTTGGTGGGAGCGACAGCTTGGCGACTCTGCTGGGGATACTTATACTGTAACCAGGGCTTCTGGTTCTTTTGTGGGTTCCTCCTAGCGCTTGTTTGATTTGTGTTTACTGGGGTGTTATGTGCTAAATTTGTTTATGTGCTTTATTTATTGCTTTATGTACAGCTTTATTTATTGCTTTCTTTTACAGTTTTCATATGTCATACTGTCATACTGTCATCTTGCTGGATCTGGTTTGTTTTTTTGGTGGGTGGGGTTTCTACTGAGAGTTTAAGGTCCTATACCTGGGACCTGAGTGACACCTAGGCTAGAGTGGTTCATGTTCTTTCCCATTCCATTTCGGTCTGGTGCGGGAATATGAAACACAGTTCAGATGTGGGTTTCTTTTTGAGAACTCTGTGCTACATATTTCCTGTAGTGCTAGGGCTATCTGGGAAGCCTGCTAAGTCTGGATGACCTTTATTATGACCTTCAGAAACTGAGGTAAATTAGAGGAGGATCGTTTATGGTTATTGTAAACACTATACCTCCGGGTTAGAAGTGTTTACACTTCTCATAACTTATCCAAGTCTGAGGATCCTTGTTTTAGAACACCACCTGTGAGGGGGTTGGGCTGTTTACAGGTTTGCAGGTACCATTGGCCACATCATACCCTGTTACTTGTTGTGTTTAAGAGTACTCTATTTTGGACAGTTCTTGTGATTTAACCCTGGACATGTGACTCTTTATTTGAGTCCCCCACCCTGGTTACTGGATTTCTGAACCTCCATCTGGACTTCTTGAACATACATGGACTTTATATCAAGACAATTAATCAGATCCAACTTGATCACAAACCCTTGCATATCATTTGCATACATCATCATTTGCATCATTTAACATTTGTTTATTTGTTTTTCAGGGTATCCACATTACATCTGGCTTGGTTTTGACCCCTTCATCTGCATAGACCTCTGTTCATCAGCCATCTGCTATCTTCATCAGCTGCCTGCTTCAGTTGCCTTCATCACCAGCACCAGCCTATCAGTGGCTCATCTCCAGTACCAGTCATGATCCTCATCAGCATTTGTCTTCAGCTCTTCATCAGTAGTCATGGCTCCTCCCATGAAAAGCAACATTTCATACCATTTCTTTGAGCCTGTGCTGACTAGCATCAGGCAGGTCCAGGCACTTATCACTCCATACCACATCCCATTATTCAGAGAGCATTATGGAGGCATCCTTGATATGGTTATGGACCTGGACCCTTCTCAGAGGAGTATGATCCACACCTGCCTACAGTTTTATGACCCTCCCTTGAGATGCTTCACTTTCTAGAACTTTCAGTTAGGACCTCTGCTGGAGGAATTTTCATCATTGAT
This sequence comes from Lathyrus aphaca, assembly GCA_963966055.1. Lineage (NCBI taxonomy): Eukaryota > Viridiplantae > Streptophyta > Magnoliopsida > Fabales > Fabaceae > Lathyrus > Lathyrus aphaca. Next base: position 174,798,419 of record OZ014523.1, read on the forward strand.
TGGAGTACCTGTCAGGGGTGAGATCCCCTTCAACCCAGAGATGACTTCTCCTAGCAATGGAGAAGTGGCAAAAGCACTGTACCTGGAGCCTACTTTGATTGAGCAGAACATGACAACAAAGGCTGGCATCCCTGGTCTACACTTGGATTTCTTGACTTCTCAGGCCATCCTGAAGGCCTCCTTGGGAGAATGGAGGACAGTTTGTGCATTGTTAGCCCTCAGTATATATGGGGTTATACTATTTGCAGATGAGCCCAAGTTTATCAGCAAGAATGCCATTCATCTTTTCCTTCTAAGGAACCCAGTACCCACCTTGCTGGGAGATTTCTATTATTCCATTCATCAGAGGAATGAGAAGCAAATAGGGAAGTTGGTGAGATGCTGTGCTCCTCTATTTCACACCTGGCTGCTCAAACACTTACCTAGGACTGATGACTTCCTGAATCCCCACCAACATAAGAATTGGGCTAAGAGACTTATTGCTCTGACTTCAGATGACATCCGATGGTGCACCCAGAGCACCAAAGGCAGGGACATAATAACTAGCTGTGGGCGGTACCCAAATGTACCTCTAATAGGAGTAAAGGGTTGCATCAACTACAATCCTTTGCTGCTTAAGAGACAACTGGGCTATGCTTTGGTCCACCCTCCTAGAGTACAAGACTTAGCTGAGACTTTGTATTGTGAGATAAAGCCTAATCTAGCTGTTGTCAGACAAGCATCCTGGGCTAGGGACAACATCCAGACCAAGGGATGGCCATTCTTGGGAGGTGCAATAATGTAGCTTCAGCTCAGTATTATGAATGGTCTCGTGCTAGAGCTCAGATTTCTGGGATGCCTTTCACCATTGAGGACGTACCTGGACCATCCATAGTACCACCTCCAGCCACTATCAGCCTGGAAGAATTTGAGAAGCTGAAGGAAAGGAATGAGAATCTGTCTCAAGCTCTGAAGAAGACCCTCTGGGAGAGGAGTGATGGTCGTCTAGACATTGAGAGGTTGGAGAAGCTTAAGGTGGAGTATCTGACCAAGATTAAGAAAGCAGAGGACTACATCAAGAAGTCAAGAGCTGGGGAGCAAATATTGAAGAATTCCTGTAAAGAGGCCAAGTTTCAGAAAGCTAGGACTGATCTCTATCTGCAAGAAAGTCAAGCTAGGTGGGTCAGGATCACTGAAGCTCATATTCAAGAAGATCAGAAAACTCAGGCCAGGATTGAGCAGTTGGAGGCCAGTGAAAAGAAACAACAGGAAGCTTTGCTGGCAGCCCAGAAGGAAATTTCAGAATTAAAGCTTAGGGCTGGTTTGAAGAGGTCAAAGGACCAAGACAGACACAAGAAACTGACCACCGCTATTGCCACCAGAAACCTCCTCATCAGAAACATCACAGAGCATCCGGATGGTCCTGTAACTGAAGCACTTTTGAAGGAGGTTAAGGAGGATGAGTTTGGATTAGATGTTTGACTTTTTTGCTTGTTGTTATTTCCATTTGATGTACTTTTCTTTTTATGTTGTATTTTGACCCTTCAGGGGCATATGTTGTAAAAACAAACTGTGTATGATCCACCATCTGTAATGTATTTGTTAGTTTGTTTCAATGAGTTTCTTTTCTCAAGCAACATCAAAGCATCTTCCTCGGGGTCTGGAAAGGTCAAAACCAAGAACCAAGCCGAATACCTTGGAAAGCAAATAAGCATACTGCATTGCATGCTAACTTTTGTTTTGTTTTGTAGGTTTTTTGTCTTTATTTGTTTCTAACTCTGTTGTGGTTCAGGAATTATTGCTCGCCGCCGGGTGTTCCCTCTCAACCGTCCGCACCGGTATCCTACTCGCAGCAACCTTCCTGGTATCCAAATGGATCAAGTACAGTAGGACCTGACAGAGGTCAGAACTCAGATGGCTAACGAAAGAGTGGAGATGAGGAACCAAATGGCCCAATTCATGACTGTGATGACTAACCTGGCTCAAAGTCAGGAAAGGCCAAGGGCATTGGTAGAAAGAAAAAACCCCGAGGAACCTCATCCTGGCACTGGAGGAACCAACAACAATGAGGGAGGTCAACCTCATGTTAACCCACCAGTGTTTGGACCTCATCTAGATCCGGAGGTCAACATCCCAAGGAATGTACCAGGCAACACTGCTGCAGGCAGGATCTTGCAAGAAGATCCTCAAGAGGAGCAGTTTACTGTAATGGGAGCTGGGGATGAAGTTTATGATAGAAGGTTTGATGAAATTGCTGAGAAGTTGAGATCTCTGGAGTCTCAAAATTCCTTAGGCTTCGATGTTATGGATATGGGGTAAGGATTCCCCACAAGTTTAAACCCCCGTGCTTCGAGAAGTACAATGGAACTTCCTGTCCACGAACTCACTTACAATCCTTTCTGGGGAGACTTAAAGCATATACAATGGATGAGAAACTGTGGATGTTCTACTTTGAAGATAGCTTGACTGGAGCTTCAAGAGAGTGGTATTCACACTTGACCAGAGCTACTATCAGATGCTGGAAGGACCTAGCTGAAGCCTTCATCAAACAGTACCAATATAATCTGGACATGGCTCCTAACAGAACCCTCTTGATGGGAATGTCTCAATCCTCCAGGGAAAGCTTCAGGGAATATGCCCAAAGGTGGAGACAGCTTGCTGCTGCTGTCCAACCACCCATGCCGGAAAGAGAAATGGCCGACATGTTCATGAATACTCTGCAAGGAACATATATTGATAGGCTAGCTGCCTTTTCTTCAACCAGTTTCGCTGACGTAGTCATAGCTGGGGAAAGAATTGAAAGCCTTTTGAAGTTGGGTAAGATTTCTGATAATGGTGCAAGTTCGTCCAGTAATCCCAGGAAGCCTTTTGTGGGACCTAGAAGAACCAGTGAGACAAATTCCATTCATGCCACCAGGGGCAGACCTCAGTATGTCCACAGATCAGTAGCAGCTGTCACTATTCCAGCTCCGGTTCCTCCGCAACCAGCATATCAACCACAACAACAACCACATTATCAACAGCAAGTTCAGTATCCGCCACAGAGAGACTACAACAACAACAACAGCAATCAACAACAAAGACCTTTTCAGCAAAGACCGTCACAGGAAAATAGGGTGATTGACCCTATCCCTATGCCTTATGCTTCCTTATTGCCACAACTCCTGAAACTCAACTTGGTTGAATTAAGGACATTGGCACCACCAGACCCCTCCAACCTTCCAAGAAATTATGATGCCAACGCCCGGTGTGCTTTCCACTCCAATGCACCTGGCCACAATACTGAGAAATGCAGGGCCTTACAAATGAAAGTACAAGATCTGGTGGATTCCAAAGCCCTCAACTTTGCACCTCCTCCAAGTGTCACCAAGAATCCCATGCCCAATCATGGAGGGCCAAGAATTAATGCCATTGAGGAAGACAAGCCATCTTTCTTGATAACCAGTGTTGGATAGATTCGGACACCTCTGGTCGAAATTAAAGCTCAGCTTCTAGAGTACCAGATGTTCCCCGGGTGTGAGCTCGGTTGTGGGTATTGCAACATTGCAGTCAATGGGTGTGATAATTTAAGAAGCGGCATAGATGGTCTTATCAAAAGTGGTATACTTCAGATCACGACAACGGTGCCTACAAATCCAGCAATTCCTTTAACAACGATCCCAGATTCTCCTACAACAGCAGCAACAATCATTCCAACCGATTCATCCATATCATCAACAATGGCTCCATCCATTACTTCAACGAATCAAATGTCAACAACCCTTTCTTCTACAACGTCAACATCCATTTATCCGGCTGAATCTTCTACAACATCAGCAGAAATTAATGAAGATATCTCAGCAGTCACCATCTACTATGATCCATCAAATGTTCCTCCAAACAACAACTTTCAACAACAAACAGTGGCATCTCCTTCCAGATCACCAGTCACCATTTACTACGATCCGCACACCATTTCAGTACCCTCCTCTGCTGCAGTCAGTCCAGTTACTATCACGGTACCTGGACCAGTTCCATATGAAAGCAGTAATGCCATACCTTGGCATTATGGCTCTGACCTCTACTGCAACGGGGAGAAAATCACTTTGGATTCTTCAACCTCTTCTCCACAAATTGGTAATGTTGGGGGAGGCGGAGGCTTCACCAGAAGCGAACGCCTTTTTGCCTCACAAACACAAAGACCTAATGCCGAAGCAGAAGCTGCTGCTAAAGCAAAAGGAAAAAGTGTGGTATTTGAAGAGCCGGCTGTCAAAGAAACTCAGAAGACATTTTTGAACAGGATGTAGACGAGTTTATGAGAATCATAAAGAGAAGTGTTCTGAAGCTCACAGGAATGCATTACTGAAAGTCCTGCACGCAGCATACGTGCCAGAGGAGATCACTGTTAATCAGCTAGAAACCGTGGTAGCAAATGTTAATACCAGTCATGGACTGGGTTTTACTAATGCTGACTTAACAACTGAAGGATGTAACCATAACAAGGCTTTACATATTACCTTGGAATGCAAGGGTGCTGTTTTATCTCATGTATTGGTGGACACTGGGTCGTCACTCAATGTTCTACCTAAGAAAGCCTTGGTGAAGCTGGAGTATGATGGCTTGGCATTGCGTCCGAGTAATTTGGTGGTGAGAGCCTTCGATGGCTCTAAAAGATCAGTGCTTGGGGAGATTGATCTGCCTGTGATGATTGGTCCGCAAACTTTTAAAATTACCTTCTATGTGATGGACATTCAGCCGGCTTACAGCTGTTTGTTGGGTAGACCCTGGATCCATGCCGCTGGCACTGTTACGTCTACCCTTCACCAGAAGCTGAAATTCGAGTGGGAAGGCCAAATCATCACCATCTGTGGGGAAAAGGACATCTTCGTTAGCCATCTGGCTACGTATAAGTACATAGAGATGGATGGAGAAATCCATGAAACTATGAGCCAAGGGTTTGAGGCCCTGAACATAAATGAAGCATCTGCTGTACTGAGGACTTCCATGACGTCTTATCAGCAAGCCAGGAAGGTTGTTGAAGAGGGTACTGCCCAAGGCTGGGGCAAGTTGCTGCCCATGGAAAAGAAGGAAGACAGATTTCGGTTGGGTTACAAACCAACTCAACAAGATCAATCAGAGGCTGCCGAGAAGCCCAACTTTGTCAGCGGGGGGATGCTCACCCCGGATGCTGTGAACAACTTGGAAGATGAGTCGGAAGATGAGCACAACCTGGAGAGCTGGATACGTCCAAGGACCCCGGGGAGCCATATCTCAAACTGGTCTTCCCAGGAAATTATAAGGGTTACTCCTGCATAGTAATTATTATTTCTTGTATTTTTAAGCATGCATCAGGTCTTGCATCTTGCCCAAGATGACAAGACTCATTTTGCAATCGGGCCATCTTGTAATTTTGTGCAAACAGATCAATCAATGAATATCGGACATCTTTTGAAAATGAGTCTTTTCCTTTTCCACTCACTGTTTTTCATTCTTTCTTTTTGTACAAAAATAAAATGGCAATGTTTTTCAAAATGATAACTTCATTTCACTCTTTCTAAACAAGATTAAAATCGATCACTAAAATGAACAATCTAAACCCTTGCAGAGAGTGCCTTTCAGACTGCACCGACAACAACACAGCTATGACTCTGTATGACTTTGACAATCCAATCAATCAAGCTGATGAAGGGGTTGAAGAAGACTATGAGCTTCCTGAAGAGCTAGCCAGGTTGTTAAGGCAAGAGGAAAAGGTTATCACTCCTCATCAGGAGGAGGTCGAAACGATTAATCTTGGTACGGAAGAAGACGTAAAAGAGGTTGAGATCGGGGCCTGCCTACAAGATTCAGTAAAAGAACAACTGATTGACATGCTTCGGGAGTATGTGGATGTATTTGCTTGGTCGTATCAAGATATGCCAGGGTTGGACACCGATATTGTCATGCACAAGTGTCGCTCCCGATAAATGGGAATGGCCCCAAATAAAGGTACAGACGCAAACGGTCGGCGAAAGGGACAATGAGAACACACAACAGTGAACTCACTGGAGATGAATAGAGTCGCCAGCTAGGCATTTTTATCCCGGAGGAAAGGTAAATGCTGCATAGACCTAGAAAGGGATGGATAAGACGGTTGCGAACCAGAGAGACTGAGAAAGGGGGTTGGTTACAACCTGAGAAGATATTAGCACCCAGATTGTCCGTCGTACTCGACGGGATCCACGCTTAAAATATTTGTGTTTTAAAGGGGTAGTGTCAGTGCAATTTGTGTATAAAAGAGCTGGAAAAAGGATGTACAGGTGTCAGTGTAAAAGAAGTGCAGTGTGATATGTACAGTGTCAGTGTAAGGACAAGAGTGAAATGCTCATGATAATGAGGCTAAAGAATGATACTGAAAGAGGGGGAATATACAGAGACTTTTGTTCGATAACTGTTAAGTTATGCCTACGTATCCTCTCGTGCAATGAGGAAGTCAGAACACCGTAGTTCGACCCAAAGAGACTGAGAGATGAATTGACTGATGAACTGCTTACTTGCCTATGCTCAAGTGTATGACCTGTCTGGCTCAGGTGCTAACTGTCTTGCATTAGACGGAAGAAGCAAGTTCTCGTTTGTGAGTGAATGAGATGAGAAAAGGATCCCGAAGGAGACGATTATTGTTTGTTTTTGAGTTTTCAGACTTTTATTGCTTTTGAAAGTTTGTCATAGGAAAATGAGCTTAAGCCTAAACCAATGGGTTAGCAAACTCATCACATCTTCCCTCTGATTAGGGGTAATGAGAATACCTTAAGTGTGAAGTCAGATTCTCACACTTAATCACCTTTGTATAGGATTAAGATCATTAACCTACTTGTGATTATTTAGATGTTTTTGGTGTTTTTGTTTAGTGTTGAGTAATGAGGTTAAGCCATAATCAAGGATTAAACAGACTCATTACACCATCCTAATAGAAGGATAATAGATGAGAATGTTTAAGCTGAGGAAAGCTCCTCAACTTAATCCATGATTAGGGATTAAACTCATGACAAAACAAAGCCTTTGATTAAGTGGATTTTATTTAATGATATGATGATGAAATGATTTTTATGATTTGTAAGACAACTTGAGGGGGACTTGTCCATTAACACTAGGGTTAGTCCTTCTTAACCAATTAAGGAAGAATTAGAACCCTACTGCAAGGCCCAAGTTACAAGTGTGATGTCTTGATGGTTATTAAGTGAATTGATTAGGAGATTTAAACACACTAAGGGTTTAACACTTAGGATTAAAGTTATACACTCCATCCTAATAGAAGGATGCAGGCATAAGCTTAATCACAAAGCCTTAAAGCCTTTAGGGTTTAGTCCCTGATTATGAGATGAGAAGAGAAGACTCAAAGGTAAAACTAAGTGGGGAGACTAATCAAAACCCTAATCATTGTCATGCTTGGTTGTTCCTAAGGTTTGTGAGGTTTACAAGAAAGATCTTCAATGCAACCACCAGGAAGCAGATGAAAGGATCAAGAGAAGCAAAGCAACTTGCTTCATTCAAGAAGACAAGTCACTTGAGGAAAGAAAGTAGGATGAAGAAGAATGAGCAAGCTCAATCTCACACACATACAAAAATGCAGCAAGGATGCATAAAAGAGGTGAAGAGAAGTTATGAGAAGTGAAGGCAAATTCACTTCTCAAAGTGACTTACCACCTGAAAAGTTAGTGAAAGAAATGCAATGCCATGCAAAATGAAATGAAATGGCATGATGTAAATCAAAACCAGAAGCACATACATGATGTTAAAGATGCTATGAAATGCTACAAACATGTAACAAGACATGGGGATGATCATATGAACAAATGAATGCAAGTGGAGCAAGTTTAGAACCATGATCATACATGAAAAGTTATGAAATGCACATGGCATACAACATGGCAAATGCAAGATGCAATGATCAAACATGCTTTCAATATGCCTTAAGATGTTAAATGAATCAAATGGATGCACAAAATGCTATGGCAAGTCAAAGTATGAATGCAAATGCAAGATGGATGCATATGGAAGCTCAAATTAGGGTTTATGATCAAAGCATCAAACAAAACCAAAATCAGAAGCAAACATCAATGTAAAAAATTTAAAATGCATTCAAAGGATCCCTAATCCTATACTAACTCACTGCCCAAAGGAGAAGTTCCAACTCTTAACCTAATTCAAGTTATGATTTTCCTAAGTTTTTTAGGGTTTTAGGGGCCCTTAACAAGAAAAATGTCAAACAAATGGAAAATGAAATATCAAATCATGCCAATTTAATCTCACATACTACATGCTAAACACAATGCAATGCAAAAAGAATCAAGGTCCAACTCTCAATGGTTAGGCAGAAATGATTTTTGGAAGTTTGGATCAAAATAATGCCTAAAAATGATTTTAATTCCATGAAAAATTCTCAAAATGCATCAAGATCAAAAAATAAATTTGGTTTGAGGGTTGGACAATGTTTCTAAATGTTTTTAAATGTTTCATGAAATTTTTGGTGATTTTTAAATACCTAAAAGTATTTTTAATTAATTAATTCTCATTAATCAATTAAAAATAAACTTTTAAATATTTAAAAATACTTTTTAAATGCAAAAAATAAAAATAAAAATATTTTTGTGTTTTAAAAATTGGTGAAATCTTTAACAAAAAATTTCATAATTTTTAAATGGTTTTTGCTATTTTAAATAAAATGTGTAAAACAAATAAGAACATATGAATTAAAAATTGAATTATGGAAAAGTATGCAGAATGAGAGGATGAGATGCAATCTGGGCAGGGAAGGTTTGACTGCGCGCCAGATCTTGTGGCTGGCATTCAAACTGAGTTAAACCTAATTAATTAATTTTTAAATCCTAATTAACAACTAATGATCTAATCTGGACCACACAACACGCGCGGGAGAGACAGATCCAATGGTCCACATTTAAACCTAGCCCTAACCCTAATTAGCCTTTAATTACTTTCAGGTCACCGGAGACGAGCTCCGGTCGTCTTCTCCGGTGACCTCCTCACCTGAAAATGGCCAACTTCTTCTCTAGGTTATTTCTGGAGCTCTAAAGCTCCAGATCAACTCCCCTCATCCCCCTGAACCTGAATCCACTCTCAAAACTCATTTCTTTTCACTCAATCCCATGATTCGAAGAAGAACATAATTATGGAAAAAATTCCAGACAAACAATACAGTCTCATTTCTCAACCATTTTCAATAATTCCAAGTTCAGTGTGATCAGTGAAGCATGCTTAATCATTTTGTAACATAAAAGAGAGGTTCTGGAAAAATTAATTCGAATGGCTACCTGAGATGGAGCTTTCAACCTTTGAGCTTTCTGGCTGTTTCCTTGGTGCAAAAAGCTTCTAATGACCTTCCTGAGGAGTTTGCAGTGCTTGGACAACTTTGTATGTGGCTGGCTTGGGAGTTTGCACTCCAACTGGTCAGAAATCGTATCTGGCTTGTGGTGTGTTCTTGGTTGTTTTGATGGGTGGTTTTGGGTCAGTGGATGATTCAGAAGTGAATGGTGGTGTTTGTTTGAAGATTGAGTGATTGAGTTGGGAGATTCGAAAGCTTTTGCAAGAGGGAGAGATTTTGTGAATGATGAGTTGTGTTGTGTTTCAGCCTTGCCTCTTGTTGTGTTTAGCTTGCATTTGATCCACATAAACAAATCCCATTGGTCAGATGACATGACATGTGCTTTATTGATTGGTATGGTGGCTTTTGCAAAATGTCAACTTTTGTGTAAGAGAAGCATGGGTCATGTTCTAGCCAAGTACAAGGTGGGTGTGCTGCGCAGCATGGTGAGGGAAAAGGCTAGGGTTGATCAGCAGGCTAGCCAGCAAGTGGATGAGAAGTCATCATATGTTTTGCAACTTGGCTTGCTTTTTGATCCTTATGAGAAAGTCTTGCTCCATAGGCCATAAAACATGTGATCCCTTGGCCCATTCTGATTTTTAGGACTTGTGTAGCAAGGGTATGATGGTTAGAGATCATTTTGAAGTCACAAATTGCCTTGGTACAAGAATTTGCAAGTTTTCCATTTGGTGCATAACTTGAAAATTTAGTGATTTTAGCCAACTTTGACAAGCCATAACTTTTGATCAAAAATGAATTAGGTCATGTTCTTGTACTTTTTGAAAAGGGAAAGATCTATTCTACAACTTTCATGACCAAAGTTTTTCCATTTGAAGCTTCCTTGAATCAAAAAGTAAGGGTTGAAAAAGTTGCTTAAAATGACATTTTCATTAAAAGTCAACCTTGTCCAAAAAGTCAACTTTGCAAAAGACTTGAAATTCTTGAATTTTGTGAACTTCCAACTTCTTCTATGATCAAATAAAGATCATATACACTCAAAATGATGAAGAACAACCCTTGGTTGGGTCATTGGGGGCCTCAGATGCCCTGATTTTACACTGACTTGTTCAGAAAGTCAACCCTTGATCAGATGACTTCCCCATGGAATTTCTTCATGAAAATTGATATGCATACTCCCTATACCATATAGAGACCAATAGAAACAAGAATGACCAAAAAAATTGGAGTTATGGCCTCTGAAACCAAAACCCTAATTTTATGTCATCTGTGCAGTCAAACCTGGCTCTGCCTCCACACCAATCTCAGTTCTTGTGATTCTTTGGCATACTTGACTTTGAGAGGATATAATATGATACTTGAACACACATGGACCTCCTTGAAGTGATTGATGACCTTTGGAGTGGCTCAAGAAGCTTTTGGATTGCTCAGATCACAAACCCTAGATGCAGATGGCTTTGAATCAATGCAGTGAATCAACAATGTGATATGAGATGTTATGATTGTGTTTATGCATATGAAATGATCACAAACCATGGTGTGAATGGGTGAGGGCAAATTTGGGGTGTTTACAACAAGCTGCCTTTAAAGGAAGATTGCTCACCAGTAAAACAGAAGTTGCGCCGTACTCGCCCAGATATGGCAATGAAGATAAAGGAAGAGGTACAAAAACAGTGGGACGCCGGTTTCCTTGCTGTGACTAGCTATCCTCCGTGGTCGCTAATATTGTACCTGTACCTAAGAAAGACGGCAAGGTAAGGATGTGTGTGGATTACCGGGATCTGAACAGAGCCAGCCCGAAAGATGACTTCCCTTTACCTCACATTGATGTATTGGTTGATAATACGGCTCAGTTCTCGGTATTCTCCTTCATGGATGGATTTTCAGGATACAATCAGATCAAGATGTCACCTGAAGACATGGAGAAGACAACCTTCATCACACCTTGGGGCATGTTCTGTTATAAGGTGATGCCATTCGGACTGAAGAATGCTGGTGCCACCTATCAACGGGCTATGGTAACATTATTCCATGACATGATCCACAAAGAAATTGAATGTTATGTGGATGACATGATTGCCAAGTCCCTTACTGAAGAAGACCATCTGGTAAATCTGCTGAAGTTATTCAAGCGTCTGAGGAAGTACCAACTGAAGTTAAACCCCAACAAATGCACATTTGGGGTACTATCTGGTAAGCTGCTGGGATTTATTGTAAGTGAGAAAGGGATTGAAGTTGACCCTGACAAAGTCAAAGCCATTCAAGAAATGCCTGCACCTAAGACTGAAAAAGAAGTTCGGGGGTTCTTAGGCAGATTGAACTACATTTCACGGTTCATATCTCACCTTACAGCAACCTGTGAGCCTTTGTTCAAGCTGTTAAGAAAAGAACAAACGGTCAGGTGGAACGAAGACTGCCTGAGGGCTTTTGACAAAATCAAGGAGTACTTACAAGAGCCTCCAATCCTTATGCCTCCAGTTGAGGGAAGACCTCTAATCATGTACTTGACAGTATTAGAATAGTCAATGGGGTGTGTGCTGGGCCAGCATGACGAGTCTGGTCGAAAAGAGTATGCAATATACTACCTAAGCAAAAAGTTTACCGACTGTGAACAACGTTATTCACTGCTCGAGAAAACTTGTTGTGCTTTAGCGTGGGCTGCTCGCCGACTGAGACAATATATGTTGACCCACACTACCTTATTGATCTCAAAGATGGACCCAGTTAAGTACATTTTCGAGAAGCCAGCACTTACTGGACGGGTTGCAAGATGGCAAATGATCCTCACAGAATATGACATTCAATACACATCTCAGAAGGCCATCAAAGGCAGTGTATTGTCTGATTATCTCGCTGAGCAACCCATGGATGATTACCAGCCTATGAGATTTGACTTCCCTGATGAAGACATCATGTTCATAAAAGCAAAAGATCATGAAGAGCCTGTTCACACCGAAGGGCCTGACCCAGAGGAAGAATGGACTATGATGTTTGATGGGGCTGTTAATATGAATGGTCATGGTGTTGGTGCAGTACTCATTACACCTAAAAGAGTTCACATGCCTTTCTCGGCAAAGCTTACTTTCAAATGCACTAACAACGAAGCTGAATACGAAGCTTGTATTATGGGTCTTGATGAAGCCATTGACCTCAGGATCAAGACTCTGACTGTGTTCGGTGATTTAGCTCTAGTAATTAATCAAACCAACGACAAATGGTACACCCACCAGGATCATCTGATACCTTATAGGGACTATACAAGAAGGTTATTGACTTTCTTCACGACAGTCAAGCTTGAGTATATCCCTCGAGATGAGAATCAGTTTGCAGATGCTCTGGATACCATTTCATCAATGATCAAAGTTCAAGCTGCCAACTTTGTCCCTCGGATCTCAGTATCCAGACTCGATAGACCAGCATATGTATTGGCAGCAGATGTTGTTAAAAATGATAAGCCTTGGTTCCATGATATCAAGTGCTTCTTGGAGGATCAAACATACCCACCTGGGGCATCTTCCAATGATAAGAAGACATTAAGAAGACTGGCTGGTAGTTTCTTCTTGAATACTGACGGTTCCCTGTACAAAAGAAACTTTGATATGGTACTCCTCAGATGCGTTGATAGAACAGAAGCAGACTTGTTGATGCACGAGGTGCACGAAGGATCCTTTGGTACCCATGCAGGAGGGCATGCCATGGCTAAAAAGTTGTTAAGATCAGGCTATTACTGGATCACAATGGATGCAGACTGTTGTGCCTATGCCAGAAAATGCCATAAATGCCAGATTTATGCGGACAAAGTGCATGTGCCTCCCAATCCTCTGAATGTGATGTCTTCACCCTGGCCCTTTGCCATGTGGGGCATTGATATGATTGTCAAGATTGAACCAACTGCTTCAAACGGCCACAGATTCATCCTGGTTGCTATTGACTATTTTACCAAGTGGGTTGAAGCAGCTTCTTATGCAAATGTTACCAGGCAAGTGGTAGCCCGATTTCTGAAAAGAGACATCATCTGTAGGTATGGAGTTCCCGAGCGAATCATTACTGATAATGGTTCCAACTTGAACAATAAAATGATGGCAGAACTATGCCGGGACCAAAAGATCCAACACCACAATTCTTCTCCTTACAGGCAAAAGATGAATGGCGCTGTTGAGGCAGCTAATAAGAATATCAAGAAGATTGTGCAAAAGATGGTGGTTACCTATAAATACTGGCATGAAATGCTACCGTTTGCGTTGCATGGGTACCGAACGTCAATCAGAACATCCAATGGGGCAACACCGTATCAGCTTGTTTATAGTATGGAGGCAATACTACCTGTTGAAGTTGAATTACCCTCCCTGCGAGTATTGATGGATGTTAAACTGAATGAAGCAGAATGGGTCCGATCCCGATACGAACAACTGAGTCTGATCGAAGAAAAGAGATTAGCTGCAATCTGTCATGGGCAGTTATATCAGAAAAGAATGAAGAAATCCTTCGATCAGAAAGTCAGGCTCCGAGAGTACCAAGTAGGAGATCTTGTGCTGAAAAGACTCCTCCCTCCTCATACAGACCACAGAGGCAAGTGGACTCCAAACTATGAAGGGCCATTCGTAGTAAAGAAAGTTTTCTCCGGTGGAGCACTGATGCTCAGTACTATGGATGGTGAAGACTTCCTGTCCCCTGTGAATTCAGATGCAGTTAAAAAATACTTCGCATAAAATGACCCGCTGGACATAAAAACAGAATGTAAGTCCAGGCAAAAATAGGGCATCCCGGCGAGTCAAAAATAGAATAAAAGACTCGGGCAAAAATAAGGGAAAATAAATGAAAAAACGTACACCCGCTGAGTTGAAAAGCCACATTGGACAACTCAGGAAAAAATGGGTATACCGGTGGATTGAAAACCCGAAAGGGCGATCCACGCAAAATAAGGGAATAAGCGAACAACTGCATTCTGAATTCATCTGTATCACTCACAACATGGAAAGCTCCGAAAGGTTCGAGCATCAGTCAGAATCAGCTCTCTGCAGAAAGCAAGACGAGAAGAATGTCAAATGTCATACGAGTCATAGCAAAAGGGGAAGCTCCTTGAAGCGTCATCAACATTGCCAGCATCTTTTGCTTCTCGATTTGTAACAATCTCCTCATTTTAGGGGATTTGTTTCTTTGACTGTATCTTGCCAATTCAAGGCACACGAATTAATAAAATCAGATTTTCAGTCACACATTGTCTCGTACTCTTTCATTTACAAAAATGTCCAATGTCATTATTTTGTTAATCGCATAAATACAGACGCGTCTTTCCTAAACTACATGCTTGCAGGAAATATGTTTATTCCCGGGAGTGTCTAAACTCCTATGATGGGACCCAGTAAAGGATGCCTCAGGATACTTGTGCGTTTCTATGTCTTTTCAGGATTGCAGGTATTCAAAGTGCAACATAGGGCGTGAAAGTTTCTCCCCAGCAATCTGTCAGACCATCATCTACTCAGTCTATCTCCTGATTAGCACCGAAGGTGTTTTCTCCCCATTAGAGTTGTTGGTCATCACTCCTCCAGCAAAGAGCAGCATCTGAAGGTTTTCATATCCCCAACTGAGTTGTCAGGTATCATCCTCAGCAGGATCCCCACAGAGTCTCAACCTCTATCTAGCAAAGCAATACCTGAAAGATCTCACAACAGAGTGACAAAAGCTTCTACAAACCCCAGCTGGGTCCCTCATTACCAGGGTAGGTCTATCAATGACCTACTTCCCCAAACAGAGTCATATATTTCAGAGCTATCAATGACCTTATCCCCAGCTGGGATATCCACTTCAAGCAGATCAGCCAGAGATCTCCGCAACAACGGGATCCGAATCCCGGATCGGTATCTTTGCATAATCATAGCATTCGCATCATATTCTCCCCACAGAGCGTAGCATTCCGTCTAATACGGAGCATTACGGCAAAAGTCAAACATGCTGCATGAACATAAGCCATGTTCGGTTTCAAACACTTGTAAATACTGATAAACCATCATCAACGAGATACGGGAAACTCCCCAGATTCCCCGACAGAGAGTCAAGGCACTCTCCCTAAAGATACAGATACTTCCTGACACCCGTCTGTGTCATATCCCCAATAGAAAGCCAAAGCACCCCCTTTGCACTCACAAGATACTAATACACAACTTCCTTGGTACACATACACTTGTTTATATTACACTTTTCTCTTTTTGACACTCGTCCGTGTCACTCTCCCCAGCAAGTCAAACACTCGTTTATGCACCACTCGTACTTGTTAACCAGTTGGTACTCGTCCGTATCATCATCTCTGAACATGCGTCAGCGTTTGTTTCGACTGATATTCGTCCGTATCATGGTCTTAAGGAGGCTCGTTCGCATCTTTAATCCATACACAATGTCAGATACTTTTGCTTCTTTTTGGAGTTTAGACACTCGTCTATGTCTATTATTCCCCAGAAGAGTCCCTGTAGAATCAATACTCGTTCGTGTTCTTTGTTAACTAGTTGATACTCGTCCGTATCATCATCTCCGAACATGTGTCAGCATTTGTTTCTACCTGATACCCGTCCGTATCATAATCTTAAGGATGATTGTCCGCATCTTTGGTCTATACACAGTACCCAAACAATTATACCTCTCATTTCTTGGATGTAGACACTCGTCTGTGTTTACTTTTCCCCGGCGAAGTCCCCAACAAAACTTGTTAAACTATTTCCTTTCTATCTGACATTCGTCCTATGTCATGGTACCTTTGCGGCAGTCATACCCTGCCAGGTGATCGTCCTTCATCAACCCCCACAGAGTCTCTATTCATTAGAACCCCTTCCTACCCGACATTCGTCCTATGTCGTGATATTTTCCGCAGCCGTCCCCTGCTAGGTGATCGTCCTTCACCTCCCGATGATATCCCTTCATCATTTTATCCGATGGCCGTCCCCATCGTTGATCTGGTTATCTGACATTCGTCCTATGTCATGATAAAACCTGAGAGCAGTCGTACCCTGCTAGGTGATCGTCCTTCACATCTTGATGATCGTCCTTCATCATGCTTATCCGATGGCCCTCCCCATCGTCGACTCTTCCTATCCGACATTCGTCCGATGTCGTGATACTTTCGGCAGCCGTACCCTGCCCGGTGATCGTCCTTCACCTTAGATGACCGTCCCTCATCTTATCCCCAACAGAGCAGCTGTCCCCTGCTAGGTGATCGTCCTTCACCTTTGATGATCGTACCTCATCATTTTATTTAATTTACCTTTAATCCCCAGAAAGTCTTATAGTTTTATCTGATGGCCGTCCCCATCAGAATCTCTTATATCCCAGCTTGTCGGCCGTCCCCATCATTGCTTTACTTTCCGCATCTTCCCCAGCATGCCGGTCGTCCCCGTCATTGTTTTATCCCCAGCAGTCGTCCTCTGCTCGGCGGTCGTCCTCCGTCGCCCGCACTTTATAATTATACTTTATTTTATTTTCTTTTACAATCTATATCCCTTTTCTTCTTCATTCTGTGAGCGCAAATTTTGGACTGTCTTTGGTATTCAACCATAAGTTATATTGTTTAGATGATAAGCCGTCGCTTACCTCCTGCACGGCTAACTCATGTTTGAATAGGGGCAGCTGTAAACACCCCAAATTTGCCCTCACCCATTCACACCATGGCTTGTGATCTTTTCATATGCATGAATTCAATCATAGTATCTCATACCACATTTTTGATTCACTGCATTGCTTCTAAGTCATCTGCATCTAGGGTTTGTGACCTGAGCAATCCCTGAGCCACTTGAGCCATTCAAAGGGTCTTCAATCATATTAAGAGGGTCCATGTATGTTCAAGTATCATATTACATCCTCTCAAAGTCAAGAAATTCAAAGAATTACAAGAACTGAGAAAGGCATGGAAGCAGAGCCAGGCTTAACTGCACAGATGACCTAGAATTAGGGTTTTGGTTTCAAAGGCCATAACTCCAATTTTTTTGGTCATTATTGTTTCTATTGGTCTCTATAGGGTATAGGGATCATGCATATCAATTTTCATGAAGAAATTCCGTGGGGAAGGCATTTGATCAAGAGTTGACTTCTTGGGCAAGTCAGTGTAAAATCAGGGCATCTGAGGTCCCCAATGACCCAACCAAAGGGTGTTCCTCATCATTTTTAATGTGTATGATCTTTATTTGATCATAGAAGATGTTAGAAGTTCACAAAATTGAAGAATTTCAAGCCATTTGCAAAATTTCCTTTTTGGGAAAGTGACTTGTAATGTAAACTTGCCATTTTGGGAAAGTTTTTCAACCTCCTCAAATTGATTCAAAAATGCTTCAAATGAGAAAACTTTGGTCATGAAAGTTGTAGAATGGATCTTCAAATTTTCAAAAAGTACAAGAACTTGTCCTAATTCATTTTGGATCAAAAGTTATGGCTTGTCAAAGTTGGGAAAAATCACATAATTTCAAGTTTTGTACCAAAGAGGCAAAGTTGCAAAATCTCTTACCAAGGCAAATTGCAACTTCAAATGGACTTCTAATCTTTGCACAAACATAAACCAATGCCTAAAAGTCAGAATGCATCAAGGATTTGTCCATTTTCATGACTTATGTATCAAGAAATCACAAAAGGGCAAAAGGATCACAAAGTTGCAAAACATCTCACAAACCCTAATCCACTTGCTAATTGGCTTCAAGTCTGATCCCATGGCTCTCCTAATTCCTTGCTGCACAGGACACCCCTTTGTCCTTGGCCTACCATTGACCCATACCTCTCTTACACCTAGACTTGACTTTTTGCAAAAAACCCCATACCAATCCCACAGTGCCACACCAACTATTCTGACCAATCAAGACTTTACAAACACACTTCAAGCAAGCCATTTCATAACATCTTGGAGCCTAAAACACCCCAGAAGCCATAGCTCACAAAAACCCCTCCCCTTGCATTTTCTATCGAATCTCTCAACTCAGCAACTCAAACTTAAAAATTCTTTCACCATTCAACCCACCATGACCCACTGATCATTTCCCACCCCTCACTTGTCCCTGAAAACACCACAATCAAAAACACGATTTCAACACTCCCTTGACCTGAGCTTCTGCAAAATTTCTCTGGAGGCCATATAAACTCCAGCTAAGTGTCAAAAGCTTCTGAGGAGGATCAGTGGAGCTTGTTTGAAGCAAAGAGCTGGCCAAATAGTCCCTGTTTCGAAAGCTCCAGCTCAGGTACCTCAAGAACTTTTTTTTCCAGAAATTGCTTTTTATGTTATAGAATTGTTGCTTATGCTTCACTGATCATTCTGGTGTTCTTAGTTTTTGAAATGATTGAGTTTTGAGCCTGAACCATGTCTCTGAAAGTTTGACCTAAAAACTTCTTTGATTCGATTCGTGTTTGTGTTGAAGGGTAAACATGATTTTGTGTTTGATTCGTGTTTGGGGTGGGTAGAGGATGAATTCTAGAGAGTTAGAGCATTGGAAACAGCCTAGGGAGTGATTTTGATTTTCGGTTGGCCGGAGAAGATGACCGGAACACTGTTCCGGTCATCTGAAAGTCATTAGGGCTTCTGATTAGGGCTTAATCATAATTACGTAGGTTTGAATGTGAGTCGTTCGTTTGCGCGCCAGGTCAACTCCCGCCTCTGTGAATTTGAATCTCAGCCTTCAGATTGTTTGACTTTCCCTTTTTTTCCATTTAAATTCATTTAAATTTATTTGTTTCATATTTATTTTGCACGAATTATTAAAAATAGCTAAAATCATTTAAAAATTATGAAAATTTTTGTCAAAAATTTCATTAATTTTTAAAACCCAAAAATATTTTTATTTTTATTTTTTGCATTAAAAATTATTTTTAAATCATTTAAATGATTATTTTTAATTAGTTAATGAAAATTAATTAATTAAAAATACATTTAGGTATTTAAAAATTACAAAAAATTCACATTGCATTTAGAAACATTTAGAAACATTGTCCAACTCTCAAACCAAATTTCTTTTCTGTTCTTGATGCCTTTTGATCATTTTCATTGGAATTAATTTCATTTTAAGGCAATATTTTGGTTCAAACTTTAAAAATTTCATTCTGCCTAACCATTGAGAGTTGGATGATGATTCTTCTTGCATTGTACTCTTCATAGTATGTAGTTTATAGGATAAATTTGGTTTGGTTTGCTCTTGCATTTTCAATTTGTTTAGCATTTTTCTTGATGAGGTACCTCAAAACCCTAGCAATTTTAGGAAATTCATAACTTCCACTAGGTTAAGAGTTGGATCCCCTCCTTTGGGAAGTGAGCTTGTATAGGTTTAGGGTATCTTTGATTTCATTTTCAATTTTTTATCATGTCATTTGCTTCTGGTTTTGAGTTTTTTCTTTGCATGTTGTATGTAACCCTAATTTGTTCCTTCCTTTGCATCCATTTCTCATTTGCTTGCATCCATTGACTTGCCATGACATTTTGTGCATCCACATGATTCATAATACATCTTAGGACATATTAGAATCATGTTTGATCATTACATCTTTCATTTTCCATGTTATATGTCCATTGCATTTCATAACTTTTCATGTACATTCATGGTTCTAAGCATGCTTCATTTGCATCTCTATGCTTGTTTGATCATTCTCATCTCTTGTCATGTGTTTGCATCATCTCTTAGCATCATTAACATCATGTAATTGCTTCTGACTTTGGTTTGCATCATGACATTTCATCTCATTTGCATTGCATTTCATTTCTTTTGGCTAACTTTTCAGGTGGTAAGTTGTTTTGAGAAGTGAATTTTCCTTCACTTCTCACAATCTCTTCTCATCTCTCTTGAATCTTTGCTACATTTTACCTTGTGTATTTGAGTGAGCTTGCTCATTCATGTTCATCTCTTACTTTCTTTCTTCAAGCAACTTGTCTTCTTAAGTGAAGCAAGTTGTTTTGTTTCTCTTTGCTTCTTCCTCCTTTCATCTGCTTCTTTCCTGGTGGTTTCTCTGAAGATCTTTCTCTCTTAAGCCTCATTAACCCTAGGATCTCCAAGCATGATAACAATTAGGGTTTGATTAGTCCCCCATTTAGTTTCACCTTTGTGTCTTCTTTGAGTCTTCTCTTCTCACCTCCTAATCCAGGACTAAACCCTAAAGGCTTTAAGGCTTTGTGATTAAGCTTATGCCTGCATCCTTCTATTAGGATGGAATGTATAACTTTAATCCTAAGTGTTAAACCCTTAATGTGTTTAAATCCTTTAATCAATTCACCTAATAATCATCAAGACATCAAGCTTGTAACTTGGGTCTTGCATTAGGGTTCTAATTCTTCCTTAATTGGTTAAGAAAGACTAACCCTAGTGTTAATGGACAAGTCCCCCTCAAGTTGTCTTACAAACCATAAAATTCACTTCTTCATCTTATCATTAACTAAAATCCACTTTAATAAAGGCTTTGTTTTGTCATGAGGTTAATCCCTAATCATGGATTAAGTTGAGGAGTCTTCCTCAGCTTAAATGTTCTCATCTATTATCCTTCTATTTGGATGGTGTAATGAGTCCATTAAATCCCTGATTATGGCTTAAGCTCATTACTTAACACTAAACAAAAACAACAAAAACATCTATTTAATCACAAGTAAGTTAATGATCTTAATCCTACACCATGGTGGTTAAGTGTGAAGTTCTTACTTCATACTTAAGGTAATCTCATTACCCCAAATCAGAGGGAGGATGTGATGAGTTTACTAAACCCTTTGGTTTAGGCTTAAGCTCATTTTCTTATGACAAACTTTCAAAAGCAATAAAAGACTAAAAACACAAAAACAAACAATAATCGTCTCCTCCGGGATTCTTTTCTCACCTCATTCACTCACAAACGAGAACTTGCTTCTTCCGTCTAATGCAAGACAGTTAGCACCTGAGCCAGACAGGTCATACGTTTGAGCATAGGCAAGTAAGCTGTTCACAAGTCAATTTACCTTTCAGTATCTTTGGGTCGAACTACGGTGTTCTGACTTCCTCATTGCACGAGAGGATACGTAGGCATAACTTAACAGTTATTGAACAAAAGTCTCTGTATATCCCCCCTCTTTCCAGCCTTATTCTTTAAGCCTCATATTCTTGAGCATTTCACTCTTATTCTTACACTGACACTTCTCTTATACACTTCACATTTCTTCTACACTGACACTTACATTCTTTCCAGCTTTGATACACAAATTGCACTAACACTACCCCTTTAAAACACAAATCTTTCAAGCGTGGATCCCGTCGAGTACGGCGGACAATCTGGGTGCTAATACCTTCTCAGGTTGTAACCAACCCCCTTTCTCAGTCTCTCTGGTTCGCAACCGCCTTATCCATCTTTTCTAGGTTTATGCAGCATTACCTTTCCTTCAGGATAAAAATGCCTAGCTGGCGACTCTATTCATTTCCTTCTCCTTTCGCCGACCGTTCGCGTCTGTACCCCTTCTGACCATGTGTCATTTGGTGGGAGCGACATTATGCTCAATCACAAACATGTGGCACACACAAACAAGTCACACAATAACCCTAGGTTTAAAGGCTTGCATGAGGTTCAAAGGTAAGTACCCTCCCCTGAAGTTTAGATGGTTCATCCTGTCCTATAAAGTAACCAGGTTCTAAGGGATCTCAATATCATTGATCCTTCACAAGGGTGGTTGTTCAGTAGGCAACTTACTTGCCAACCAAAACCCTCCAAGTTTAGAATCTCAATGAGCGTAGTATCGAGTATCAACCAACTTCAGTCTTCACCAAAGCCGGTTATCTCACTACTTTCTAAAGGCCAAGATGGGATAAATAGGGTTCTAAAAGTTAGTTAGTGCATTGACAACATATGGCAGCCTCATATTATCCTCAACTTGACTTAAGGAACATAAGCACCAACCAAGAAGTCACACTAACTATGGCCACCAGATCAACCATATCGGTATACGCCGTACAGTTTCCTTGGTCTATTGCCATTTACCTAAGGTACACTAGATCCGGGTTAGGATCTTTCACACATAAGAGCACCCAACAAGTAAAGTAAAGCAAACAAAGCAAACAAGTTTAAAGTGATCTAATTCCTAAGGGTACCCCTCTTTTATTAATTCCCCAGCAGAGTCGCCAGTTCTGTAACACGGTGGGAGAACTGACGTTTAGTTATGTTGCGGATAGCAAGAGTCGCCACCGACTTTTATTTTATCCAAAGGAAAGGGCATAAAAGAACAGGAAAGACCTTTAAAAGATTTTTGAGTTCGGGGGGTAGGTTATGTAAAGGGAAGGTGTTAGCACCCTTTACATCCATGGTTATCCATGGGCTCTTAGTTACTTAGCTCACTTTAAATTGTTTTAAGAAGTGTAGTATGTTTTTTAGAAATTTTCTTAAGTACTTTATAATGATCCATGTACGGATATATATAAAGCCTTTTGTTTTGAAAATTGCTTGAAAAATATGAAGTGTTTGACATGTTTTTGAAAAGTGAGCAAGTACATAAGAGGAACCTACCCTAAGTTAAGTCTTTTCTGTTCTTAAATATCCTTTAAATGGTAAGACTATCCCTATTATTAAGGAATAGGTAGTCATTACCTTGGATGTATGAGGGACAAGTGAAGGGACATCTGTGATTAGGCAATTGTAAGGTGTATAAGCAATTCAAAGGGACTTATCATCTTTATTCGAAAGGGACAAGATCATTACGAAGGCAACCATGAAGGGACTTGATCTTTTTATCTGTTAAGGGACTATATGATATGAGAGAAGGGACTTTGCTTTATACCTTACTTGACCTTTGTTTAGGCAACTTGAGAGGCAACCCTTAAGAAGTGAGATGGCGATCCAAGATCGACTTACGTGTGTGAGTGTACCAATTCAAATATTTATCTTTCAGATTAATGATCTAAATTCAATTTTACATACAAACATGTTTTACACTCCCTATTTTACTAACCATAGCAATTAAAAATAAATAATAAAAATAATACTACAACTATTACATGAATGGTACAATTACATAATAATAATAAAATAAATTAATTAAATAATCACATAATAAATAAATAAATAAAGGGGTTAGTAATAAAAAAAATAAAATATAAGAAAAGAAATTAGCATAATAATGTAATAATGAATTAAAAGTTCAAATTTAAATAGATAATTATTTTTTAGATTTTTTAATAAAAAGAAATAAATAGTAAGTATTATATACTAATAAAGGTGATTAATAGTCTAATTATTTAATTTTATATACATATTATAAAAATATTTGATTATAAGCATACAAAATATAAATTAAATTCATAAAATAAAATTAGGTTTTTTTTTAGTTATTTAGAAAAATAGATTAAGGTTAATTAATTAATTAAACTATTTACATTATTTATATAAAACCATGTATAATAATAATAATATAAACAAATTATAAAAATAAATGGACATAATTAGAATTTATATACAAATATATATTAATATTTATAAAATGAAGTGAATTAAGGTTTATTATTTAACTATATTTTTTTAATTTAGAAAACTACATAAAGTTATAAAAATTAAAATAAACAAATAAATTAAATATTTACAAAATAGTTAGGGTTTATAAAATATTATTAGGGTTTATATAAAAAATTGGGTTTTTTACAATAGAATAAATATTAAACATAATTTTAATGATAAAGTTTAATTTTAAAAAAAATATGAATTTGAAATCATACAAAATATTATAAACATTTTATTTTAAGTATTTATCATTAACTAAATTAAATATAATATATATTAAACAAAAATAAAATAGAAGAAAACATGAACAAAAACATACCTGGGGCTGGGATTCGAACCCAGGCCCTAGGCTTTGCAATCCTCAAGACCAACTAGTCCTCCACCAGGCCAATGCGCGTTTAGTGATAACATGTTGTCTTCATATTCTTTTATGCGTATCCTGGAAAAATCAGAATAAAAGCAACAAAACAAAAAGGCCTGGGGGATTCGAACCCAGGACCTTGAACATCACGCATGCGCATACCAACCAACTGAGCCAGGCTATATCAATTGAAATAATATTAACAATAAATCATAAAATATTATAACAAATTTTGAATGCAAATTTTGGCGCGCTGACTTCGTCTTCCTCCTTGGATGCTGCGAAATTTCCTACGAATTCTCCTGGGCAATTTCCTGCGAATTTCAACCTGTACAGGACCTACGAAATTCAAACATCAACAAAACAGTGAAATTTTTCCAAATTGATTGGTGCATTATGATCCCCAGAGTTCATACGATCATTCTATGTCCTTAAAAATTATTTATATTAGGTCTATCATGAAACCCTAAAAGCTTGGCCGAAACCCTAGCAATGGCCGTTTGCGAATCAAGTCATTAATCCTCAATCCAACTATCCAGAAAGCTTGCTAAGATCATTACAAACATAAAACAATCATTAGAATCAATTGATAATGCATAAAAGTATGGAATCGAAAAAGTCAATAAACTTGAGAAAGAATGATTCGGTTAGGGCTTTCTAGCATGATTTTGATGCAAATAAGGATTGGAATAGGTTCAGTGATGTCCAAAGAACATGTGGCAACCTTCAAATTGTCTTGAAAGTGTCTTTAAGGAAGAATCCGAATTGAGAGTTTTTGATGAATTTTTGAAAATTTGAAACTTACTCTTGAGGCAGCAAATTCGTGTCCTTGGCATTGTGTTATGTTTGTGTATATGTAGTGAACTGAATTAGGTCAAAATAACATGGATTTATGGGCCTTGTCTTGATTACTTGATCATGAAGTTTTCTCCTTTCAAATATTGAAAAATATCTCATCTAACCCTTCCAAATTAGGCTAGCACGAATTTGTGTGATATCAATCAACTTTGAATGGTTTTTAAGACTTTCTAGAAGAAGAATCACTTTTAAATATTCAATTTACATATTTTATTTAGATTTAATTTGATTTTTAATGGATAAAATTCAAATAAATACTAAATAAAAAATAAAAATCATGAAAATGCTTGGATTGGGTCGTGTGGGATGATATCTCAAGGATTGGGTTGCACAATGGTAGGCCCATTTGGAAAAAATTGATTCTAAGACCCCTTTTGTTCAATATTTTTCTCAAAAATTTCCCAACTTTGCAAGGGCATAAATCCTTCAATTTTAATGCTATGGGGGTGTTCTTGGACATTTTGGAAAGCTTAAAGAGTCCTCTAACCAACCCCATTGGTTTCATGTCCATATCTTTTACCATTCTCAAGTTATGCCCTTTTGAAGTTGTTGACTCTTTGTTGACTTTCAAAAGGACCTATAATGTCTTAGCTCATACCTTCCAAATGAAGCATTTTTGGGATTGGCTTGTGAGACACAAAGTTGTAGAGAATTCAATTTCCTTAAAAATGAGCTTTGGATGGGAAAAATTTGATGAAGCATGTGAAAGTTATGGCTGGTCAAAGTTCAGTTGACTTTTCCTGAGGAAACCCTAATTTAGAAACTCCTGATTCTTGATGATCTGAAATCTCCTTGATGAATCATGATCAACCCTTGATCAAATGATGAATTTTACTTCATATAATTGATGTTGGCAAAAAATCATGAAGTTTGACCTTGGTTTGACCACAGTTGACCTCAGTTTGACTTTTTAACTGCTTTGACTGATTTTGACCTATTTGATCATCTGACTGAGCAAACCTTTGAGAAAAGTCTTGAAACTTGTCATGGGGATTCTTAAACACATATAAGATGTTATGAAGCTCACTTGAAGTCTTGGAAGTCCATTTAGCCTGATTAAAGTCAAAACCCTAGTTTAGGATGCACTGCTTAGGAGGATGCATTGTTTGAGGGAATTGTCAAATCTTCTGACTAATTGTGAACTTTGTGAACCTTGTGAACCTCATGAGAGGTCTTGTGAACCTTGTGAACCTCATAAGATGTCTTGTGAACCTTGTGAACCTCATGAGAGGTCTTGTGAACCTTGTGAATCTTGTGAACCTCTTAGTACACAAAGTCTTGTCTTGTGAGGGCAAATTTTGGGGTGCAACACCAGGTCTGGATACAGATATTGTCATGCACAAGCTACCCTTGAAAGAAGATTGCCCTCAAGTAAAGCAAAAGTTACGCCGTACTCGCCCAGATATGGCCATGAAGATTAAAGAAGAAGTACAAAAACAGTGGGACGCTGGTTTCCTTGCTGTAATTAGTTACCCGCCGTGGGTCGCTAATATTGTACCAGTGCCTAAGAAGGATGGCAAAGTACGTATGTGTGTGGATTATCGGGATCTGAACAGAGCAAGCCTAAAGGATGACTTCCCATTACCTCACATTGATGTATTGGTCAACAACACAACTTAATTCTTTGTGTTTTCCTTCATGGATGGGTTTTCTGGGTATAATCATATCAGAATGTCACCCGAAGACATGGAGAAAAAAACCTTCAACACACCTTGGGGCACATTTTGTTACAAGGTAATGCCTTTCGGATTGAAGAATGCTAGTGCAACTTATCAACGGGCTATGGTAACGTTATTCCACGACATGATCCACAAAGAAATTGAATGCTACGTGGATGACATGATTGCCAAGTCCCCCACTGAAGAAGATCATCTGGTAAATCTGTTGAAGTTGTTCAAGCGTCTGAGAAAGTATCAGCTGAAGCTAAACCCCAACAAATGCACATTCGGGGTACGGTCCGGTAAATTGCTGGGATTCATCGTAAGTGTAAAGGGAATTGAAGTTGATCCTAACAAAGTCAAGGCCATTCAAGAGATGCCTGCACCTAGGACTGAAAAGGAAGTTCGGGGGTTTCTAGGTAGATTGAACTACATATCAAGGTTCATATCTCATCCTACTGCAACCTGTGAGCCCCTGTTCAAATTGTTAAGAAAGGAACAAACGGTCAGGTGGAACAAAGATTGTCAGAAGGCATTTGACAAGATCAAGGAGTACCTGCAAGAACCTCCAATTCTCATGCCTCCAGTTGAAGGAAGACCTCTAATAATGTACCTGACAGTATTAGAAGGATCAATGGGGTGTGTGTTGGGCCAGCATGACGAGTCTAGTCGAAAAGAGTATGCAATATACTACCTAAACAAAAATTTTACCGACTGTGAACAACGTTATTCACTGCTCGAGAAAACTTGTTGTGCTTTAGCGTGGGCTGCTCGCCGACTAAGTCAGTATATGATGACTCACACTACCTTGTTGATTTCAAATATGGACCCCGTCAAGTACATATTCGAGAAGCCAACACTTACCAGAAGGGTTGCAAGGTGGCAAATGATTCTGATAGAGTATGACATTCAGTACACATCCCAAAAGGCCATCAAGGGCAGTGTAATGTTTGACTATATAGATGAGCAACCCATTGATGATTACCAGCCTATGAGATTTGACTTCCCCGATGAAGACATCATGTACCTAAAAGAAAAAGATCATGAAGAGCCTGTTCACACTGAGGGGCCTGGCCCAGAAGAAGAGTGGGCAATGATGTTTGACGGGGCTGTCAATATGAATGGTCGTGGAGTTGGTGCAGTGCTCATTACACCTAAGAGAGTTCATATGCCTTTCTCAGCAAAACTCACCTTTGCCTGCACTAACAACGAAGCTGAATACGAAGCCTGTATCATGAGTCTTGAGGAAGCCATTGACCTCAGGATCAAGACATTGAATGTATTCAGAGATTCAGCTTTGGTAATCAATCAGACCAACGACAAATGGTACACTCACCAAGAGCATCTGGTTCCGTACCATGACTACACGAGGAGATTATTGACTTTCTTCACGACAGTCAAACTTGAGTATATCCCTTGAGATGAAAATCAGTTCGCATATGCTTTAGATACCATTTCCTCCATGATCAAGGTTCAAAATGCAAATTATGTACCACGGATTTCGGTATCCAGACTAGACCGACCAGCATACGCATTCTTCGTGGACATTGCTAAAGATGACAAACCTTGGTTCCATGACATCAAATGCTTCTTAGAGGGTCAGACATACCCACCTAGGGCATCATCCAATGATAAGAAGACATTAAAAAGGTTGGCCGGTAGATTCTTCCTTAATGCTGATGGTTCATTATACAAATGAAACTTTGACATGGTGCTACTCAGATGTGTTGATAAGAAAGAAGCAGACTTACTGATGCACGAGGTGCATGAAGGATCTTTCGGTACCCCTGCTGGAGGACATGCAATGGCTAAGAAATTATTAAGATCAGGTTACTACTGGATCACGATGGACGTAGACTGTTGTGCCTATGCCAGGAAATGCCACAAATGCCAGATCTACGCAGACAAAGTGCATGTGTCTCCAAACCCTTTGAACATGATGTCTTCACCTTGGCCCTTTGCCATGTGGGGCATTGACATGATTGGAAAGATCGAACCGACTGCTTCAAATGGCCACAGATTCATCCTGGTAGCCATTGATTACTTCACCAAATGGGTTGAAGCAACTTCATATGCAAACGTCACCAGACAAGTGGTAGCCATATTTCTGAAGAGAGACATCATATGTCGATATGGAGTTCCCGAGCGAATCATTATTGACAATGGTTCCAATTTGAACAACAAAATGATGGCAGAACTGTGCCGGGACTTCAAAATCCAACATCACAACTCTTCTCATTACAGGCCAAAGATGAATGGCGCTGTTGAGGCAGTTAATAAAAACATCAAAAAGATTGTGCAGAAGATGGTAGTCACTTACAAAGACTGGCATGAAATGCTACTATTTTCCTTGCATGGGTATCGAACCTCAATCAGAACATCTACTGGGGCAAAGTCGTATCAGCTTCTGTATGGTATGGAGGCAGTCCTACCTGTTGAAGTTGAACTACCCTCCTTACGGGTGATGATGGATGTAAAGTTGGACGAAGCAGAGTGGATCCGGTCTCGGTACAATCATTTGAATCTGATTGAAGAAAAGAGATTAGCTGCTATCTGTCATGGGCAGTTATATCAGAAAAGAATGAAGAAAGCCTTCGATCAGAAAGTCAGGCTTCGGGAATACCAAGTGGGAGATCTTGTGCTGAAAATACTTCTTCCTCCTCATATAGACCACAGGGGCAAGTGGACTCCCAATTACGATGGTCCATTCATAGTAAATAAGGTTTTCTTCGGAGGAGCACTGATGCTCACTACTATGGATGGTGAAGATTTCCTATCCCCTGTGAATTCAGATGCAGTTAAAAAATACTTCGCATAAAATG
Organism: Lathyrus aphaca; assembly: GCA_963966055.1. NCBI lineage: Eukaryota > Viridiplantae > Streptophyta > Magnoliopsida > Fabales > Fabaceae > Lathyrus > Lathyrus aphaca. The sequence goes on from OZ014523.1 coordinate 174,827,840, forward strand.
ACCCGCTGGACATAAAAACAGAATGAAAGTCCAGGCAAAATAGGGCATCCCGGTGAGTCAGAAACAAAATAAAAGACTCGGGCAAAAATAAGGGAAAATTGAAAAAATGTACACCCGCTGAGTTGAAAAGCCACATTGGACAGCTCAGGAAAAAATGGGTATCCCGTTGGATTGAAAACCCGAAAGGGCGATCCACGCAAAATGGGTATCCCGTTGGATTGCCAACACTTTATTTTTCTCAATTTACAGCAATCTCCTCATTCCGGGGGATCTGTTTCCTTTGACTGTATTTGCCAATTCAGGGCACCCAGATTAATAAAATCAGAATTTTCAGTCACACCTCTTTTTGTACATTTTATTTCGTTTGCCAAATATACAATGTTCATAATACTTGCATAAAACAAATGAGCCATTTTTAATAAATGCTTGTGGGGAATATATTTACTTCCAGGAATATCTAATTCCTATGACGGAATCCGGTAAGGGATACCTCGAGATACTTGTCCGTTTCTCTTATCTTAACAGATTGCAGGTATTCAATCCGCAGCATGGGGCATACCAAGCATCACTTTCCCATCATACTTCCTCCCCAAGCAATTTCTGGAACGCTTTTCCCCAACGGAGTTATCAAAGCCTCCTCATCCCTAGCACATGTCTACTCAAGAGGAGCATCCTCAGCCAATCTCCCCACAGAGTTTCCGTCCTCTCCCCAGAAGAGCAATGCCTGAAACTCTTACACAACAAAGTGAAGAAAGTTTCCTCCTCCCCAGCTGATTTCTCCTTGCGGATAGATCTACCAATGATCTATTTCCCCAAGTAGAACTACATCTACTAACAGATCTACCAATGATCTCTTCCCTGGTTGGGATATCCCTCCAAGCAGATCAGCCAGAGATCTTTTCTTCAGCAGGATCCGAATCCCGGGTCGGTTCCTCTTTTGAATAATCATAGCATTTACATCATGATTACCAAAATAAGTGTAGCATTCCGTATAATACGGAGCATTACGACAAAAATCAAACATTTGCATGATCACAAGTCAGGATCAAGCTAGTCACCTGCAATTACCATAAGTATTTCATCAGCAATGTATATAAAACTCACATCCCCTGAAAATAAAAGCCAAGGCGTCCCCTTTGCACTCTCCAACAAGTGCCTGTTCATATATACCCTTTTCGAAACTCGTCCGTGTCGTATTATTCCCCGCAGATATAAATCCAAAGTGCCTCCTTTTCACTCTCAAACATAGATATACATGCTTTTTTTGACACTCGTCCGTGTCACCTTTCCCCAGCATGGTTGCCAAAACACTTGTTGCAAACAAAGTACTTATTTATAACATACTCCTTTTGACACCCGTCCGTGTCATCCTATCCCCACAGGTCGCCAGAACACCTTTTACACTCTCACATACAAATATTTGTTCATAACTTATACATTTTCTCTTTTGACACTCGTCCGTGTCATACATTCCCCAGCAAGTTGAACACTCGTCTGTGTCTTGCTCATACTTCACCAACAAACCAGTACCCACTCGTACTTATACAGGAGTCTTTGATATTCGTCCGTATCTTGTTTATATATCACTCCCCACAGATTCGACACTCGTCCATGTTCTTTGTTAACCAGTTGGTACTCATCCGTACCATCATCTCTGAACGTGCGTTAACATTTGTTTCTACCGATACTCGTCCGTATCATGGTCTTAAGGATGCTCGCCCGCATCTTTAATCTATACACAGCGTTAAACACTTATACCTTTTATTCTTAAGCATAAGCACTCGTCCGTGTTCACCATTCCCCAGCAGAACAACTTTTCTTCTATCCGACATTCGTCCTATGTCGTGATACTTTCGGCAGCCGTCCCCTGCCAGGTGATCGTCCTTCACCTTTGGATGACTGTCCCTCATCCTTTCCCCAGCGGAGTCTCCATTATTGGAACCCTTTTCTATCCGGCATTCGTCCTATGTCGTGATATTAAGCAGCCGTCCCCTGCTAGGTGATCGTCCTTCACCTTTTGATGATCGTCCCTCATCATTTATCCGATGGTCGTCCCCATCGTTGATCTTGTTATCTAACATTCGTCCTATGTCGTGATAAACCCCGATAGCAGTCGTACCCTTCTAGGTGATCGTCCTCCACCTCTTGATGATCGTCCTTCATCATGCTTATCCGATGGCCGTCCCCATCGTCGACCATTTCTATCCGAAATTCCTCCTATGTCGTGATAAAGAGCAGTCGTCCCCTGCTAGGTGATCGTCCTTCACCGTTGATGATCGTCCATCATCATTATTTCATTTATTCTTTAAACCAATGGCCGTCCCCATCGTTGTTTACTTTACTTTTCAAGCCTGGTGGTCGTCCCCATCATTGTTTTTCTCATTACTTTAACCCCCAGAGAATCTTATTTCCTTACCCGATGGTCGTCCCCATCATGATCTCCTTATTTCCCCAGCTTGTCGGTCGTCCCCGTCATTGCTTTACTTACCACTTTATCCCTAGCAATCGTCCTCTGCTCGATGGTCGTCCTCCATCGCCTTCATTTGATAAACATGCTATACTACCTTTTACAATTTATATCCCTTTTCTTCTTCTCCCCAGCGAGTGCAAATTTCGGACTGTCTTTGGTATTCAATCATAAGTTATCTTATTTGTCTGTTAAGCCAGACGCTTACTCATGTTTGAATAGGGGCAGCTATAAACACCCCAAATTTTCCCTCACTCATATCACACCATGGCTTGTGATATTTCATATTTGCATAAGCATAAGCATATTATCTCACATTGCATATTTCTTTCATCTACATAGTTCAAGTTCATCTGCATCTAGGGTTTGTGATCTGAGCAATCCAAGTTCCATCTGAGCCATCCCAAAGGCCTCAAAGTGTTCCAAGAGGGTCCATGTGTGTTATAGCATCATATTGTATCCCTCAAAGTTCGTGGAAGTCAAGAGATCACAAGAACTGGCAAGGCATGGAAGCAGAGCTAGGGTTTTCACTACATAGATGACCAAAATTAGGGTTTTGGTTTCAGAGGCCTTAACTCCAATTTTTTGAGCCATTATTGTTTCTAATGTTCTTAATATGTCATAAGGATCATGTGTACCAACTTTGATGAAGAAACTCATTGTGGAAGTCATCTGTTCATTGGGTAACTTCCTGAGCAAGTTAACTCAAAATCAGGGCATCTGAGGCCCCCAACAATGGAACCAAAGGGGTATTTTCATCAAATTGAATTTATATGATCTTTATTTGATCTTAGAAGTGGTTGGAAGTTCACAAGATTGAAGAATTTTGAGCCATTTGCAAAGTTGCCAAAAATGGAAATGACTTGTAATGGAAACTTTCCATTTTGGGAAAGTTTTTTCAACCTCCTCTTTCTTAACCAAAAATGCTTTAAATGAAAAATTCTTGGTCATGAAAGTAGTAGATTAGGTCTTTCCCTTTTCAAAAAGTATAAGAACTCCTTCTAATTCTTTATAGAACTCAACTTATGATCCTTCAAAGTTGGCAAAAATCCTATAATTTTCAAGAACGCACCAAAGAGGGATTTTTGCAAAACCACTTGCCAAGGCTTCTAATGACCTCTAATGTGCCCAAATGTTCCATAACATGATAAAAAAACATCAAAAAATCAGAATTGGCCCAAGAATTGGATCATTGCATCCCTTGAATCACAAGAAACACCAAAGAGGGAAAATATGCAAAACTCATAGAAACTCTAGCATCAAGTGTTCCAGCTGCAATCTTTCAATCCTATGGCCTTCCTTGATCCATGCTGAGGCCAGACACCCCAAAAACTCAGGCCTGCACCATGCCTATACCTCAAGTACACAATTCTTGACTTTTTTGCAAATCACCCCATACCAATCACATTATGCCACACCAACTCCTATGACCAATCACAATTGCCTATACAAACCTTATGGATCACAAAGAACATAACACACAAGCCTGAAACTCTCCATAGCTCAGATTTCACAAAAGTCTCCTCAAAACTTCATCTCTTTGAATCTCTCAACTCAGCCATCAAAACTTCAAAATTCTTTCACCAACCATCTCTACACAACCCTAGGATCATTTCCCACCCTTCACATTGGCCTGAAACCATCTCAAACAAAAACACGATTTCATCTTCCTCTGAACTGAAACCTCAAAAACAGCCAACATAAACTCGTTTCAAGCTTTCCAGAAGCACCAAGGGATTCATTGGAGTGGAAAAGCACCAAGGAGGTGGCCAAAAAGCTCCAGATAGCAAAGTTTCATCTCAGGTATACCTCAAGAACATTTTTTCCAGAAATGTATTTTTAAGTTCTTAGATGAATCTTCATGATATGCTGATGATCCTGATGTGTTTATTTTGCAAAATGATTGATTATTAAGCATGTATGAGTTCTCTGAAAGCTTTTGACCTAAGGATGTTTTGCTTCGATTTGCCCTTTTGATGCGTGATAAATGAATTTTGTTTGGGGATTTAGGTTCAGTGATGTATGGGGATCATTTATGGGCAGAAAAATTAGGTTTTAGAAGCTTGAGTAGAGATATAGCATTTTAGTTCGTCGAAGAAGATGACCGGAGCACTGTTCCGGTCATCTGAAAGTTGTTAGGGTTTAATCCTGTAATTAATGACCAGTTTGAATTTAGGCCGTTGGATGTGTTTCACGCGCGTTGATGGATGGTCCAGATTCATTCAGTTAACCCTAATCCATTAATTAATTAGTTTAATTAGGATTAATTAATTAATTTAATTAGAAGCAATCTCAACACTTGAAACACGCGCGCAGTCAATCTTCATTTCCCCAGTTCAAATCTCAGCCATAGGATCTGATTACTTTGCATTTTATTTGATTTTTATTTCTTTTCTTTGTATTTTATTTCATATATTTATTAAAAATAGCAAAAATGATTTAAAAATTCTGGAAATTTTTGTCAAGACTTTTATTAATTTTCAGAAATCAGAAAATGATTTTTATTTTATTTTTTGCATATAAAAAGTATTTTTAAAATATTTAAATGTTATTTTTAATTAATTAAAGTCTTTTAATTAATTAAAAATACATTTAGGTTTCCGAAAATCACCAAAAAAATCAGAGAGCATTCTTGGACAATTAGAAACATTTACAAACTCACCTTACAAATTTCATTTTTGGTTTTGATCATACTTTGAGATTTTTCAATGAATTAGGGTTCTTAAAAATGTTCATTTTCTATCCCTAGCTTCAAAAATTCATAACCCTAGAACCAAGTTGAGTTTGTGAATGATTCTTTTTGAATTGTTCTATGCATGTTTTCTAGCATCTAAAAACATTTTTGTTTCTTTTTTACCTTGCATTTTCAAATTGTTTGGTATTTTATATTGAAGATCACCCAAAAACCCTAGGTAACTTAGGAAATTCATAACTCCTCCTACGTTTAGCTTCTGACCTCCCCCTTTGGATGGTAACCTAATATAAGTTTAGGGTTCCTTTGAGTGCAATTTCAATTTTTTATCTTGTACATTGCATCTGTTTTGGTCATATGCATCTCATACATTCATAAAACCCTAATTTCTTATGTTCATATGCATTCATCTTTGCATAAACATCAATACATGAACTTGCCATGACATTTCAAGCATTTGTATGTCATCTTAGACATCCTAGGACATGTTAGAACATTGCTTGATCATTTATTCATTCATTTGGTATGCTTTGCATTCATAACATTTCATGAACATCCATGTGTTTCCATGCTTCTAACTTGCTACCTTTGCATCCCATCTCTCATATAAGCATACATATGCATCATGTGTGACTTTGCAGCATCTCATGACTCATTTGCCTTGCATATGCACTTTTGAATTTGATCATAGCACCTTTGTTTAATGCATTTGCATTTCATTTCTTTCTTTACATGTTCAACTAACATTTCAGGGGCTTATGGTAAGTTGTTTAAGGTGTGGATGTACATCCACATCTAACTTCTCTTTCTCTTTTATTTTTGTGCACTATGCTTGTGTTTGAAGTGAATTTCAATCACTTGTGCCTCTTCCTTTCTTTTATTTCTCTTAGGTTTACTTATCTTCTTAAATGAAGTAAGTAACCTAATCCTCCTTTCTTTTCTTTTCATCTGCTTCTTCCTTGGTGGCCATCTTGAAGACTTCTCTTGAGCCTCACAAACCATAGGATAACCAAGCATGATAACTTTAGGGTTGTATATAGTCCCCCTTTAGTCTTTCACCTTTGAGTCTTCTTTGAGTCTCTCCTCTCACCTCAATAATCAGAGACTAAACTCTTAAAGTTTTAGGACTTTTGAATTAGGGTTATGCCTGTATCCTTCTATTAGGATGGAGTGTATAACTCCAATCCTTAGTGGTAAACATTTAATTTGTTTAAACATCTTAATAAAAAATAATCTTAATAATCACTAAGACTTCATCTTGTAACTTGGGCCTTACATTAGGGTTCTAATTCTTCCTTTATGGTTAACAAGGACTAACCCTAGTGTTTAATGGACTAGTCCCCCTCAATTTGTCTTACAAACTTAAAATCCATTTCTTAATCTCACCCTTTAATTAAAATCCACTTAATAAAGGCTTTGTTATATAATGAATTTAATCCCTAACCATGGATTAAGTTGAGGTGTCTTCCTATGCTTAAGTGTTCTCATCTATTATCCTTCTATTAGGATGGTGTAATGAGTCCACTAATCTGTGATTAGAGATTAAACTCATTACTTAACACTAAACAAAAACCCAAAAACATCTAATTAATCACAAGTAGGTTAATGATCTTAATCCTATATCATCATGGTAATTAAGTTGAGATGCTTATCTCATACTTAAGTATTCTCATTATCCCTAATCAGGGAGGATATAATGAGTTTACAAGCCCTTGATTTAGGCTTAAGCTCATTAAACTTATGCAAAACACCAAAAACAATAAAAAAAATGAAAACACAAAAAACAAACAACAATCGTCTCCTTCGGGATTCTTTTCTCATCATCTTCATTCACAAACGAGAACTTGCTTCTTCTGTCTAATGCAAGACAGTTTGCACTCGAGCCAGACGAGTCATACACTTGAGCATAGGCAAGTAAGCAGTTCACAGTCAATTTATTTTTCAGTCTCTTTGAGTTGAACTACGGTGTTCTGACTTCCTCATTGCACGCGAGGATACGTAGGCATAACTTAACAATTATCAAACAAAAGTCTCTTTGTCATCCCCCTCTTTTAGCATTCTCATTTTAAGCCTCAGTCCCTGAGCAATTCATTTTCTTGCACTGACACTTGTACATTCTTTTCCAGCTTTTGCACACAGATAGCACAGACACTACCCCTTTAAACACAATCTTTTAAGCGTGGATCCCGTCGAGTACGACAGACAATCTGGGTGCTAATACCTTCCCAGGTTGTAACCAACCCCCTTTCTCAGTTTCTCTGGTTCATAACCGTCTTATCCATCTTTTTCTAGGTTTATGCAGCATTACCTTTCCTTCGGGATAAAAATGCCTAGCTGGCGACTCTATTCACCTTCATTTCATTCTCTCCTTTCGCCGACCATTCGCGCTTGTACCGGGATGCAAATCTTCGGGAGCGAAACCTTTCCACACAAATGAGAAAAGAAATTTTATATTTCTGATATAACAAAATATCTATCCAATGGGTCCAAATAGAGGGGATCCAAAAATGTCCCTTAATCCAAAATTCAATAAAACCTCTGAGTCAAATAATATTAGTTAATATTAATTAATTCACTGATTGCTCCAATTATTTTTGTAAAAATATTTTAGAGCAATCCGGAACCCTATTGATATCAATTAATATTATTCAGAGCATTAAAATAATTTACGGGGTATTACAGATCATCCATTGCCTGCCTTTAAGTTGTACAACTTTACCACATACAATCTTGTGAATTTAGTGCAACTTTTATACAACGGTTTCTCTACATCGCTTACCAACCTCTCAAACATTTTGGGACAATTATGAAAATCTTCTTTAATGCTTCTGCAATCTCTTCGACTCGATCAAAATAAAATATTTCCATGTCTTTTTCGTCTGAAGCATAGGTCGTATTACTTTTCCCTCTCGGTTCAACATTCTCGTTAATTTTCTCACCATGAAATATCCAACACTTATAACTTTGATTAATTCCATGCCTCAATAAATTCAATTTCAATCCATCTGCATCAACCTTACCCATATAACAACAACCCAAGCAAGGACATTTCATTTGACTGGGGTCTTCAACGTGGTGAACAACAAACTTGACGAATTCCACAACCCCATTCTCGTACTCTTTGGTCAATCGATCGGCAGACATCCATTTTTTATCCATGGATTTCCTACTTATTAAGGTAAACAAAATAAAGTACCATATGAAGATTTGAGTGAAAGAATAAAATACCTTTCTCGTAGTAGCACTTGGTTTAAAACAAATTCTCCTCAAACAACAATCTGAAAAGAACAATCACAATTGAAAGCAATCAATATCAACTTCAAAACAACATCAGATAGCAATAATTCAAAATGTTTAACTAATAGATATTTATAATTAATCATAATGCTAACTACAACAATTAACCATCAAGTTCTACATTTCACTAACTATCTATTAGTTAAACATCATCAAACCAAACTAAATCCTAGTATTTCTATACAAAAAAACATCATCAAGCCAACAACGTTGTTACACATTCATGGATTTTACAAGGCATAACAAAACTCACTTCTTGTTGTTCATAACATTCCTCATATTTTTCACCTTTTTTCATGGTGTAGTTCTATCATTTACACGCTAACATCATCCAAATACCTCAAAGACAATGAAACAATAACCTCAGACAGCACAAACTTCATAATAGGATTTTTCAGTCCATTAAATTCAACAAACTGTTTCGTAGGAATCTGGTATATCAATGAAAAAAACACAAAATGGATTAGTAACAGAGACCAATCCTATTCTTCACAACAACAACAATCTAAAGCAACAATAATGTAAAGCAACAACAATCTTATTCTTCACAACAACAACAATGTAAAGCAACAAAAATATAACAGAGACCAATCCTATTTTCACTACAACAACAATGTAAAGCAACAAAACCATATTCTTCACAACAATAACAATGTAAAGTAGTACAACAACAAGAACATCACAAAGAATGACGTACCTTGAATGACGACAATGGGGGTTTTGAATGATGGCACCGAACTGCAAAAATTAAATAGCTCGAAATATCCTTAACGACGGCACCAAACGACAATGCAAGAATGAAAGAACAATGTATTAGAACAAAAGCTTGAAAAATGATCTCATGACGACGACAATAGGGTTTCAGAACGACAATGGAGGATGGTGGACGATAGGTTTCATTCTTTCGTAGGGAGGAAAAGAAAAGAATATGAAAACATAATAATGACTATTCTAATATTTTAATTTAATTAGACCTAAGACAACGCTTTTGAGAAAGTGCAGAGAAGAGGAAAAGATGAAAAAGAGAGGTAAAGCTAGGTTCAATCAGAGAGTTATAGAGAAACCTTCAATCACAGGTAAGGGTGGGGTTATAACTCTATAATTGGGTTGATGATAAATAGTATATGGGATTAGGTTTGAAGGATTGCTTCTGTGTATGTTTCCTATGTATGTTTGATATTGTAGTTGATACAGAAAGTGGAAAATTGGTTGATGTTATTGAATTGGTCATAGAAAATTGATGTAGGTTGATTTGAGTATAATAATATTCCTAATTACGGTGTACTGAGATGGTTGGGATGTTGATATGAGATCGAACTGAAGGAAAAATCTGGTAGAATAAGGAAATAGAGACGAATAGAGTTTTGAGAGGATGATGACCGTCAGTGGTGTGACGAGTGGCACATATGTTACGACCGTCACCCCTGCATTATGACCTTCACGCAATGTGACAAGGGCCATGATGGAGTGACGAGTGTCACTCTAGCCTGTTTCATATTTTTTGTGTTGTGGCTTTTTGTCTTCTGGGATTTCATTTTGGAGAGTTACTGTAAGTGCCAGTATGTGTATATGGAGGAACCAGGAATGTAAAAATAGTAAGTTAGTAGCAACACCAGTCATATTTAAACTTTAGTAACAATGTGATAATAGTTTAGCAGGGAGACATTAGTAGCAGGTGTGGAGATTAATTTAGTGACAATGTAGTGTTGATTTAATAGTGGAATATTAAGAACCTTAGTACGAATTAGAAATAACATAATTTTTAGCAGATAAATAACTAACCAGTTTTAGTCGAAAATTGTCTGATTAATTATGCGGTTTGGTTGCGGTATAATTTGGTTATTCGTTGTGTTGCTTCCTTTGCTGGAAATTGTGAATTTTGAAGGAAGTATTGTATCCAGTTAGATTGCCTATATTTATTGGAAAATATAAGTTGTAGGCATATGGCCAATGTTGATTTGTTGTTGTGTTGCTATGTGACTATTATTGTTGTTATTCTGACATTCATGTTGTGTCGCAAACATAGCATATCAAGTTGGAGTTGATGCTCGGTAAGTTGGCCTGGATTTGCAAATTAAGTTGAAGGTTTATGTCTTGTTGACGCCTATAATAATTGATAGATTTTTAAGCTGGGAGTTCTGCTCCAATGGTACCACATGCATGTGCATTTTTTAAGTCACATTTCAGGTTGCATAACTATGTTGTTATATTGTGACTTGTGTTGATTGAAGTTTGTTGCAATTTGTAAAGGGGTGATTTTATAAAATTTGATCTAATCTATTGTTTATCATACATCCAATTATATTGTTTGATATCTCACCCCTTATATTTGAATGTTACCTCCACGTGGATAACATGCAGGTAATCCAGAGTCAAGGTTGTCTACCTTCATTAGTTCGAGTTGGCGTCATCGCTCTGATACGTAACACTCGAGGGGAATGAACGCTTGTTGCTTTATTGTTGATTTTATTTCCGGGATGATTTTTTAAGTTGAACTCGCTAAATTACTTTGTTGTTTTGAAGTTTATTTCAGCTGGACAAAGATGTTATGTCATTAATGTTGAAATTATGATTCTGTTGCTTAATTATAAAAGTTGTTTTATTTACAAAGACTAAATTATTTTGGTATCGTTTTCATCGAGTTTTCAGTGTTATGTATCTATGTTAAAATGTGATTAAATGTCGTTGCTATAAGTTGTGAGCGTAACATCCTGTTTGTATATTGAAATTTAGTAACTCTGATTTTAGTAATATTTTCCAGGTAGAAATGGGGTGTTACATCACTCCCAACATCATTTTTAAAACTCACTTAAGAATACTCAAACCATGGCAAAGACATACTAAAAAATGTTCAACACATTCGCTGACACATTTATTTGTTTTTATGCATATTTTATCTGTAAATATTTTCATCTCTACTAGAAACTCTAAGTAACCGGGTTATTGTCACCAGACCAAACCTTTGAATAACTTAGAACCTTCTTAAGGAAAAACATATCCTCCTCTTGGGCTTAGTTCAAGGATTATTAGGCCTCTTAAAGGCACCTTCACTCGGACTTAGAAATTACTCAGCCTCCCCCAGCCTCCTCTTGGGCATTGTTCAAGGGCCTATGGGCCTCTTAAAGGTGGCTTATCCTCCTCTTGGGTTTAAATTCAAGGACCCTCAAAGGCTTCCTAAAAGCATAGGAACATATATTTAGCATCAAACACATACAATAGTCTCATAGTCCCTGATGGATGACCAAGATAGCCTCCTCTTGCGCTCTAAGAAATTGAAAAGTCAGCCTCCCATCATGGTCTTCATTCAGGATACAAATAAATCAAGAGTTAGTCTCTCACCAAATAAGCTTCACATCTAGGCTTCCAAATCAAGACACAGATAAAACTTTCCCCAAGGAGTCAGTTTTCTTTGTTTAGCTTTAACCTTGGACTTCAATCAAGGAACATATAAATCAACCATTCCCTCTTTAGAGATGACAAATTCTTTATACTGAGTCTTTAAGCTTCAACATTGGGCTACAATCAAGGCATAAAAAGTAAAAAATAGTCACTAATTACAACCATAGTCTTGGACTCTAACTAAGCTAAATCATTACAATCATAGTCTTGGACTCTAACTAAGTTAATCTTTTCAATAATACACTTGGACTATAACTAAGATCCCTTTCCACCAGTCATATTTCCACCCAAATTCAGCTTTCCCGAGCTATGCAATTCAGGTCAACATTCAGTCCTCCTTGAGCTATGCAATTCAGGGTACCCATTCAGCCTTTCTTGAGCTATACAAATCAAGATACCAGACTTAGCTTATGCCTTAAGCTATGCAATTCAAGCACCCCTATCAGTTACAACAAACTTTTCAACTTCAATCTTGGGCTTTGATCAAGACACAAATACAAACCATTTAAGCATAATCATCTTGTGCTTTAACCAAGATACAAATCAGCTCTCCTCCTAGCCTTAGCCTTAGGAGGAACTATGACACTATGATCCCCCAATTCTCTTTTTTGGAGTACGTAGGAAAGAGTTCGTAAGATCTTTGCAAGCATACCCAATAAAAACAACAATTAGGTTCTCATACCTATTCAAAAACATCAGAAAATTCTCAAAATACCAAAAAACACAAATCTCACTTATCTTACCACATCTCTACTCACTCCCAATCCCAAATTCAAGACCCCACCACAAGGTATCAAGAACAACATATATTTTTCTAAACTTAATATTAATAATCTAAAAGGGACCCACTCTTTTGATAGCATCTGTAAACCAACAATTTTGAATGTTTAACCTCAGTTTGCAAGCAGAGTTAATTGGATATTTTTATTACCCTTCCCGAATCATCTCGATAGGATAAAAAATGAATCGAACTGCAAGATCAATCGGTTGTGCTTTGAGACCACAAAAAATTATGCTACACTTAGTCTTGTGCATATTCTCTCATGGGACAATCCTTTTATAGCTACTAAGGAAACATTTTGTTGAATGACAGCTGGCCTGAGGAATATCGTTGTTGAGGGTGAAAAATAATACACACAAACATCCTTCTGTACCACCAAATAAGGGTAGTGGAGTAGTGGAATTTTTAGTGGAATGGAACGTCTTGGTACTATGTACTATCCCCTCGTAAATGTTAACCTTATCTTATGTTCTTCAGAGGCTTCTAATTCTGAGATGATTGAAGCATGAGTAAAAGAGTAGATAACTTGGGTCGTCAGAATCTCAGGTCTTCAGTGTCATCAGAACGTGTTCACCATAACCTTGTCTTCAGAAACTTTAACATTTTACTTTAAAACCCTTGGCCTTTAGAACCTTAAGTCTTCAGACTCATCAGAACTTCGTTCAACAGAACCGTCTTCAGATTCTTCAGCATTTAGTCTTCAAAATCTTAATCTTTAGAACATTTAGTCTTCAGAACTTCAAATCTTCAGAGTCATCAGAACTTGTTCAATAGAACTGGTATTTAGAGTCTGTTGTACCCCAAAATTCGCCTTTACATATTCAAGACAATATGTCTCAAGAGGTCTCCTAATGGTCACAAGATTCTCAATTTCTCAAAGGGATTCAAGGTTTCATCAGACAAAGCCTCCTCCTAAGCAAATTGATCTTAAATTAGGATTTTGAGTTTCTAAAAGAAAATTAGACTTCCAAAGCCTCAAGTGGACTTCATGGTGTCCCATATACTTCAAAGAATCCTCATGTCAAGTTTCAAGGCTTGCCCTATAAGTTTGGTCAGGCAGATGCTCAAATAATCAAAAATCAGTTAACTTGGTCAAAAAGTCAACTATGGTCAACATACAGTCAAATTTCAAGATTTTTGGTCAACATCAAGATTAGGAAGATTCATCATTTGATCAAGGGTTGATCATGATTCATCAAGGAAACCTCAAATTCATCAAAAGTCAGAAGTTACTAAATTAGGATTTCTTAAGGGAAAAGTCAACTGTACTTTGACCAGCCATAACTTTCACATGCTTCATCATAAATTTCCCTTCCAAAGCTCATTTTGAAGGAAATTTAATTCCCTAGAACTTTGTGTCTCACAAGCCAAGGCCAGAAATGCTTCATTTGAGAGATATGAGCCAAGACATTACAGGTCCTTTAAAAAGTCAACAAAAGTCAACTTTTTTAAAAGCTCATAACTTGAACATGGAAGACCAAATGGACATGGGACCAAAAGTATTAGTTAGAGTAAACTCTAAGCTTTCTAAAAAGTCCAAGAACACATCCATGGGATAAAAATTGAGAGAGTTATGCATTGTTGAATTTGTGCAAATTTGAGGAGGTGTATAAGGCAAATAATGACCAAAACTTAAGTTTTTGCCAAATGGGCCCATACTTTTATAATCCAAACTTAATCATGAGATGATCCACGACCCATAAATCATATATTCTGATTTTTTATGTTTATTTTATATTTTATTATAATTGATTTATTTAAATTCAATTTTAATTAAAATAAATATTGAAAAATCCAATATTTGATCCATGATTTATTTTGGGATCAGATTTTGATGTTTATTATCATTATATGCAAAAATAGAAAGATTGGAATTACCATTGAATAGAAAATCAAATATTCTTCACCCAAGCCCAAATTCTGATCAAAATTACCTCCTCTATAAATAGTCATTACCTCCTGTAAACACCCCAAATTTGCCCTCACCCATTCACACCATGGCTTGTGATCATTTCATATGCATAAACACAATCATACCACCTCATATTGCATTTTTGATTCACTGCATAGTTTCTAAGTCATCTGCACCTAGGGTTTGTGATCTGAGCAATCCAAGAGCTTCTTGAGCCACTCCAAAGGCCACCAATCATTTCAAAGGGATCCATGTGTGTTCAAGTATCATATTACATCCTCTAAAAGTCAAGAATGCAAAAGAATCACAAGAACTGGGATTGATATGGATGCAGAGCCAAGTTTGACTGCACAGTTGACCTAAAATTAGGGTTTTGGTTTCAGAGGCCATAACTTCAAAATTTTTGGTCATTCTTGTTTCTATTGGTCTCTATATGGTATAAGGAGTATGCATATCAATTTTCATGAAGAAACTCCATGGGGAAGTCATCTGATCAAGAGTTGACTTCCTGGACAAGTCAGTGCAAAATCAGGGCATCTGAGGCCCCCAATGACCCAACCAATGGGTGATCTTCATCATTTTGAGTGTATATGATCTTTATTTGATCATGGAAGAAGGTTGAAGTTCACAAAATTCAAGAATTTGAAGTTTTTGCAAAGTTGACTTTTTAGGGCATAGTTGACTTTTAAGGAATTTGTCAATTTAGGTCACTTTTCAAACCTTACTTTTTGATCCAAAAATGCTTCAAATGGAAAAACTTTGGTCATGAAAGTTGTAGAATACATTTTTCCCTTTTCAAAAAGTACAAGAACATGACCTAATTCATTTTTGATCAAAAGTTATGGTGTGACAAAGTTGGCAAAAATCATTAATTTTCAAGATATGCCCTAATTGGAAAATTTGCAAAATCATGTATCAAGGCCATTTGTGACTTCTAGTTCACATCAAACCAATGCATAAACATTCTATGTGACCTAAAAATCAGATTTGAACCAAGGTTTCTCATGTTACATGGTTTGTATAACAAGATATTTTCATGAAGTTTCAAGAGCAAGCAAGTTGCAAAACCACTCATCACACTTCACCAACTTGCTGCATTGGCCATTGAACCACCCTAGCCTCACTCACACACCATGCTGCGCCAGCCCATGCTCTTGTACCAAGCTAGAGCTTAGCCCATGCCTCTCTTACAACAAAGTGGACTTTTTGCAAAAGTGAACATCCCAATCACAGCAGGCCAGGTCACATCATCTGACCAATTGGAATTGTTTATACTTTCCATTTGCAAGCAAAACATAACAAGAAGCCAAGCTGAAACACACCATAGCATCACATTCACAAAAACACTCCATCAAGCAAAAGCCTTCGAATCTCCCTCCATAGCTCACAAACACAAAAACCATTTCCATAGATCAACTCACCTTGCTTCACTGAGCCAAAACCAACAAGACTTAGGCCAGAACCAAGCAAGAACACCATTTCTCCATTTTCACTCCCAAGAGCAAAACCATTCGAATCTGTTCCCACAAGCCATAAACACTCAAACAAATTCCACAAATCAACTCACCTTGCTTCACTGACCAGAAACCAACCATTGTTATGGCCTGAGACCCTCCACATCACAAACACGATTTCCACACTCCCTTGGTCAGAGTTCCTGCAAACTCACTCAAGAGACTGTTTAAACTCCAACCAAGTATCCAAAGCTTCAAAGGGGGATCATTGGGACCTGTTTGAGCCAAAGAACTAGCCAGAAAGTGCCAGAGATCAAAGCTCCAGTTCAGGTGAGCTTCATGAACATTTTTTCCAGGAGCTTGTTTTTAAGTTCTTAATTGGTTCTCTATGTTCCACTGATCATGATGATATGTTTGGTTTTGAAAATCATTGAGTTTTGAGCATGTATGGTGTTCCTGAAATTTTTTGACCTAATTCCTTTTTGCTTCGATTCAGCCTTATTGTGTGAAATAAATGTGTTTTGGCTGTTGATTCTTACTCTATGATGTTTGGGGATGAATTCTGGGCAAGAAAATTAGGTTTTAGTGAGCTAGGGTGAAAGTTAGCATTTTTCAGGGAGGGTGCTGGCCGGAGAAGACGACCGGAGGTCTTCTCCGGCCACCTGAGAGTGATTAGGGTTTAATCCCTGTAATTATTGAGGTTTGAATTTGGCACGTTGGATCCTTTGACTCTGTTGACTTCGCGCGCATGTGAATGGTCCAGATGCAGTCATTAACCCTAAATCTCAATTAATTAATTCGTAATTAAGTTTAACTCAGTTTGAATGAGGACCACTAGATCTGGCGCGCAGTCAATGTTTCCTTCCCCAGATTCAATCCCTGCCCTCCATTCGTTTGACTTTCTTTTATTTCAATTTATTTTCATTTCTTTTTCATTTTATTTACACAATTTATTTAAAATAGCAAAATTGTTTTAAAAATTATGAAACTTTTTCTCAAGAGTTTTATTAATTTTTAAGACACAAAAATATTTTTATTTTTATTTCTAGCATTTGAAAAGTATTTTAAAATATTTAAAAGTTTATTTTTAATTGATTAATGGAAATTAATTTATTAAAAATACTTTTAGGCATTTAAAAATCACCAAAAAATTCATGAAATGTTCTAAGACATTTAGGAACATTGTCCAACCTTCAAACCAAATTTATTTTTTGATCTTGATGCATTTTAAGAATTTCTCATTGAATTAAAATCATTTTTGTGCATTATTTTGATCCATAGTTCAAAAAATCATTTCTGCCTATTCATGAGGAGTTGGACATTGATTCTTCTTGCATTGCATTGTGTTTGGCATGTAGTTTTTGAGATTAAATGGCCATGATTTGATCTTTCATTTTCCATTTGTTTGGCATTTCTTTTGTTTGGGAACCCTAAAACCCTAGCAAACTTGTAAAAACCATAACTTGAATTTGGTTAGGAGTTGAAACCTCTCCTTTGGGCATTGGTTTAGTATAGGATTAGGGGTCCTTTGAGTGGCATTTTCAATTTTTTATCTTAGGGTTTGCTTCTGATTTTGATTTTTGTTTGATGTATTGCTCATAAACCCTAATTTGGGCTTCCATATGCATTCATCTTACATTCTCTTGCATAACATGACTTGCCATGACATTTCAAGCATCCATTTGATTCATTTGACATCATAAGACATATTGAAAACATGTTTGATCATTGAATTTTGCATTTGCCATGTTGTATGCCATATGCACTTCATAACTTTTCATGTTTGTTCATGGTTCCTAGCTTGCTTCATTTGCATTCATGAACTAGTATGATCATCTCCATGTGCTGCCTCATGTTTGTAGCATCTCATAGCATCATTAGCATCATGTAAATGCTTCTGGTTTTGTTTCTCATCATGTCATCTCATCCCATTTTGCATTGCATTGCATTTCTTTTCTAACATTTCAGGTGGTAAGTGATGTTGAGAAGTGAATTTGCCTTCACCTCTCATAACTTTTCTTTTCATCTCTCTTGCATCCATGCTGCATTTTTATATGTGTTTGAGTTTGAGCTTGCTCATTCTTCTTCTTCCCACTTTCTCTCTTCAAGTGACTTGACTTCTTGAATGAAGCAAGTTGCTTTGCTTCTCTTGATCCTTTCATCTGCTTCCTGGTGGTTCTTCTGAAGATTTTCTCTTGAAAACCTCACAAACCTTAGGAACAACCAAGCATGACAATGATTAGGGTTTTGATTAGTCTCCCCTCTTAGTTTTACCTTTGTGTCTCTTTTGAGTCTTCTCTTCTCATCTCATAATCAGGGACTAAACCCTAAAGGCTTTAAGGCTTTGTGATTAAGCTTATGCCTGCATCCTTCTATTAGGATGGAGTGTATAACTTTAATCCTAAGTGTTAAACCCTTAATGTGTTTACATCTTTTAATCAATTCACTTAATAACCATCAAGACATCACACTTGTAACTTGGGCCTTGCATTAGGGTTCTAATTCTTCCTTAATTGGTTAAGAAGGACTAACCCTAGTGTTAATGGACAAGTCCCCCTCAAGTTGTCTTACAAACCCTAAAAATCACTTCATCATCTTACCATTAATTAAAATCCACTTAATAAAGGTTTTGTTTTGTCATGAGTTTAATCCCTAATCATGGATTAAGCTGAGGAGCTTTCCTCAGCTTAAACATTCTCATCTATTATCCTTCTATTAGGATGGTGTAATGAGTCTGTTTAGTCCCTGATTATGGCCTAATCTCATCACTTAACACTAAACAAAAACACCAAAAACATTTAAATAATCACAAGTAGGTTTATGATCTTAATCCTACATCAAAGGTGATTAAGTGTGAGAAGCTGACTTCACACTTAAGGTATTCTCATTACCCCTAATCAGAGGGAAGATGTGATGAGTGTACTAAATCCATTGGTTTAGGCTTAAACTCATTAACTTATGACAAACTTTCAAAAGCAATAAAAGACTGAAAACATAAAAAACAAACAATAATCGTCTCCTCCGGGATTCTTTTCTCATCACCTTCACTCATAAACGAGAACTTGCTTCTTCCGTCTAATGCAAGACAGTTTGCATCTGTGCCAGACAGATCATACACTTGAGCATAGGCAAGTAAGCAGTTCACCAGTCAATTCATCTTTCAGTCTCTTTGGGTCGAACTACGGTGTTCTGACTTCCTCATTGCACGAGAGGATACGTAGGCATAACTTAACAGTTATCGAACAAAAGTCTCTGTATATTCCCCCTCTTTCCAGCTTCATTCTCTTAGCCTCATGATCTTGAGCATTTCACTCCTGTTCTTACACTGACACTCTCATACTTCATATCATTTATACACTTCACACTCACTTTACACTGACACCTGTACATCCTTTTCCAGCCTTTTTATACACAAATTGCACTGACACTACCCCTTTAAAACACAAATCTTTTAAGCGTGGATCCCGTCGAGTACGACGGACAATCTGGGTGCTAATACCTTCCCAGGTTGTAACCAACCCCCTTTCTCAGTCTCTCTGGTTCGCAAACCGTCTTATCCATTTTTTTTTAGGTCTATGCAGCATTGCCTTTCCTCCGGGATAAAAATGCCTAGCTGGCGACTCTATTCATCTCTAGTGAGTTCACGACTGTGTGTTCTCATTGTCCCTCTCGCCGACCGTTCGCGTTTGTACCTTTATTTGGGCCTGGTCCCATTTATCGGGAGCGACACCTCCATGTCGCTCCTGAAAAGACTTATGTCCCCGGTTCAAACGCGAACGGTCGGCGATGTTGGAGGTTGAGGTTGAATAGAGTCGCCAACTAGGCATTTTTATCCCGAAGGAAAGGTAATGTTGCATAAACCTGGAAAGGGTATGGATAAGACGATTGCGAACCAAAGAAACTGAGAAAGGGGGTTGGTTACGACCTGGGAAGGTATTAGCACCCAGATCGTTCGTCGTACTCGACGAGATCCACGCTTACTTGATTTGTGTTTAAAAGGGGTAGTGTATGTGTTAACTGTGTATAAACGCTATGGGAGAAATTACAGTGTGTTAGTGCAAAAAAGGGAGGGTGAGTGCTCAAGAATGAGGCTTAGAAAGGAAAGCTGGAAGGATAGAGGGGGGACAAAGACACTTTCGTGCAATGAGGAAGTCAGAACACCGTAGTTTGACTTAAAGAGACTGAATGATTTTGACTGTGAACTGCTTACTTGTTTATGCTCAAGTGTGTGACTCGTATGGCTCGAGTGCTGGCTGTCTTGCATTAAACGGGAGAAGCGAGTTCTCGTTCTTAGAGTGAATGTGATGAGAAAAGAATCCCAGAGGAGAAGTTTATTGTTTGTTTTTGTGTTTTGTGTTTTTTATTATTTTTGGTGTTTTGCATAGGATAATGAGCTTAAGCCTAAATCAAAGGTTGTAAACTCATTATATCCTCCCTGATTAGGGATAATGAGCCTACTTAAGTATGAGATAAGCATATCAACTTAATTACCATGATGATGTAGGATTAAGATCATTAACCTACTTGTGATTATTAAAATGCTTTGGGTTTTTGTTTAGTGTTAAGTAATGAGTTTAATCTCTAATCAGGGATTAGTGAACTCATTACACCATCCTAAGAGAAGGATGATAGATGAGAACACTTAAGCTGAGGAAGATACCTCAACTTAATCCATACTTAGGGACTAAATTCATTATATAACAAGCCTTTATTAAGTGGATTTTAATTAAAATGTGGGATTAAGAAGTGAGTTTTAAGTTTGTAAGACAACTTGAGGGGAACTTGTCCATTAAACACTAGGGTTAGTCCCTCTTAACAAAAAGGAAGAGATAAAATCCTAATGTAAGGCCCAAGTTACAAGCTTATGTCTTGATCATTATTAAGTGTTTTGATTAAGAAGTGTAAACAAATTAAAGGTTTAACACTAAGGATTAAAGTTATACACTCCATCCTAAGATAAGGATGCATGCATAACCCTAATTCAAAGTCCTAAAGCTTTAAGTGTTTAGCCTCTGATTATGAGATGAGAAGAGAGACTCAAGGAGACTCTGTAAACACCCCAAATTTTCCCTAACTCATTTCAAACCATGGCTTGTGATCTTTTTATTTGCATAAATTCAATCATAGCATCTCATATTGCATCTTTTGCTTCACTGCATTGTTTCAAAGTCATCTGCATCTAGGGTTTGTGATCTGAGCCATCCCTGAGCCATTTGAGCCACTCCAAAGGTCTTAAATCATCTCAAAGGGGTCCATGTATGTTCAAGCATCATATTATATCCCCACAAGGCCAAGGAAGTCAAAGAATCACAAGAACTGAGAAAAGGCATGGAAGCAGAGCCAGGTTTAACTGCACAGATGACCTAGAATTAGGGTTTTGGTTTCAAAGGCCATAACTCCAAAATTATTGGTCATCCTTGTTTCTATTGGTCTCTATATGTTATGAGGATCCTGCATATCAATTTTTATGAAGAAATTCAATGGGGAAGGCATCTGATTAAGAGATGACTTCTTGAGCAAGTCAGTACAAAATCAGGGAATCTGAGGCCCCAGTGACCCAAACAAAGGGGTTTCTCTATCATTTTGATTGTTTATGATCTTTATTTGATCATAGAAGATGTTAGAAGTTCACAAAATTGAAGAATTTCAATCCATTTGCAAAGTTGCCTTTTTGGGAAAGTGACTTGTAATGAAAACTTGCCATTTTGGGAAAGTTTTTCAAACCCCTCTTTTTGATTCAAAAATGCCTCAAATGAGAAAACTTTGGTCATGAAAGTTGTAGAATGGATCCTCCCATTTTCAAAAAGTACAAGAACTCATTCTAATTCATCATGGATCAAAAGTTATGGCTTGCCAAAGTTGGGAAAAATCATGAAATTTCACTTATGCACCAAAAGAGGAAACTTGCAAAAACCTTTGCCAACCCAATTTGTGACTTCAAAATGGTTTCTAATCATCATACAACACAATGCCATGCCTAAAAATCAGATTTGTGCCAAGAATTTCTCACTTTCATGCTTTGAATTCCAAGCTATCATAAGCCATTTTCCATAAAGTCCAAAAAGAGGAACTCTTGCAAAATTGATCCCCAAGGTTTTGTATGGTCTCTAACTGATTTCAAGACATCACCATAACATTATGTAACCTATCATAACAAAAATTCAGCAAAGAGTGTCACATGTCTATGATCAAAAGTCACAAAATGTAACAAGTTGCCAAAATGAAAAATCACTTCAAACTTGTGATCCAAGCCATACAGCTCACCACAATTGATCCAAGAGTCATCCTTGAACTCAGCTGATGCAGTACAAGCCAGGAAACCATCTCTGCCACAGCTCATGCCTCAAGTACACCAAACCTTGACTTTTTGCAATTTCTCCCATGCTCTTGGAATAGTGATCAGCAGCCTCTACTAACATGCTCCATAGCCTACTCAAACATTATGGGAGTGATATAGCAACTCATTCAACATTGAAACAAGACACAATCTTGCTTGCACAAAATCTGTCCAAAACTTCTCCTCTTCGAAACTCCCTCCTCAGCCATCAAAAATCCAAAATCTCTTCACCAACAAACCACAAATCATCCATAGAACAAGAATCACCCCCTGAAACAACTTGAAACATCACACACAAAGACCTCCATTTCTGCTACACCAGAACAAAACAGCCACAACCAGCCATTCTCGAAGCTCTCCAAGCTTCATTTCATCATCAGGGTGTTCAAAGGAGGGGGTTTGCACAAAGTTTGAGTCTAGAAAGCTCAGAATCAGAGAGTCTTCATTTCAGGTAACATGAAGAACTTTTTTCCCAGAAGCTAAGTTTTAAGTTCTTTTTTGGTTCTGCATGTTCCCCTGATTATGAATATGTATTTACTTTTGAAAATGGTGAAGTAACCATCATGTATGGTGTCTCTGAACATTTGCCCGTGTTTCACATTTTATTTCGATTCATGCTTGTGAGGAAAAATAAATGAGTTTTAGATGAGGGTTTAGGTTTAGATTGATGAGAGGATCATTTTGGTGGAAGAAATTTGAAGTTTGGTAACCTATAGAAGAAACTAGGGTTTTTGGTTCGACGGAGAAGACGACCGGAACACTGTTTCGACCGTCTGAGTTTAATTAGCCCTAATTAGGTTTAGCTGTGTAATTAATGGAAGTTTGAATGTAGGTCGTACGATGGCTCTTTCCCGCGTGTGTTGGAAGGCTGGGATTTCATGATTAGCCCTAATTCTGACTTAATATTGTTTAATTAAATTAATTAATGGAATTAGTCAGGTTTGAACTTGGGACATTGGATGTGGCGCCAAGTCAACAACTTCAAGCCCAGATTCAATCTGGACCTCTCCTTTGGCATACTTTCATTATTTTAATTTTTTATTTCATTTTCTTTTCATTTAACTTCTACGAATTATTAAAAATAGCAAAACATATTAAAAAATTCTGAAATTTTTTGTCAACCCTTTTATTAATTTTCAGAACCCAAAAATATTTTTATTTTTATTTTTTTGCATTAAAATTATTTTTAAATCATTTAAATGTTTATTTTTAATTAGTTAATGGAAATTAATTATTTAAAAATGCATTTAGGTATTTAAAAATCACAAAAAATTCACATTGCATTACAAAACATTTAGAAACATTATCAAACTCTCAAAACAAATTTCTTTTTGGTTCTTGACCTATTTGACAATTTTCATTGGAATTAAAGTTGTTTAAAGGCAATATATTTGTTCAAACTTAGAAAAATTCATCTTGCCTAACCATGAAGAGTTTTATGATGATTCTTCTTGCATTGCATCCTTCATCTCAGGTAGTTTTTAGGGAAAAATTGGTTTGAATTTATCTTTCATTTTCAATTTGTTTTGCATTTTTCATTGTGAGGTATCCTAAAACCCTAGTTGATTTAGAAAATTCATAACCCCCATTAGGTTAAGAGTTAGGCCCCCTCCTTTGGGCATTGAACTTGTGTAAGGTTAGGGCTCCTTTGATCCCATTTTCAATTTTTTGTCATGCCTTATGCTTCTGATTTTGAATTTTTATGTTGCATGTTGTTCATAAACCCTAATTTGTGCCTTCCTTTGCATCCATTTCTCATTTGCTTGCATTCAAGAACTTGCCATGACATTTTGTGCATCCACATGATTCATAATACATCTTAGGACATATTAGAATCATGTTTGATCATTGCATCACTCATTTGACATGTCATACTTTCATTGCATTTCATAAACTTTCATGAACTTTCATGGTTCAAAGCATGCTCCATATGCCTCCATTCTCTTGTATGCTCACATATATGCATCTTGTATGACTTTGCACCATCTCTTGACATCATTTGCATCATGTGTTTGTTTCTGACTTTGGCCTTTGCCCATCCATATGCATTGTTTCATCTCATTTCCTCCCTTATGCATCTTGTACTAACTTTTCAGGTTAATGGTAAGTTTGTTTGGGAGGTGGATTTTCCTTCACCTCCCACCTCTTCTCACCTTATCATTTTACATCCTTGCTTCATTTTTACTTGTCTTTGAGTGAGCTTGCTCACTTGTGCCTCTCTTCCCTCTTTTCTCTTCTCATCTCATCCCTTTTCTATCTTGCTTCTCCTTGGTGGCTTCCTTGAAGGTTTCTCCTCTTAAGCCTCACAAACCCTAGGACTTCCAAGCATGATAACATTTAGGATTGTTTAGTCCCCCTTAGACTCTTTCCTTTGAGTTTTCTTTGAGTCCCCTCTTCTCACCTCATAATCAAGGACTAAACCCTAAAGGTTTTAAGTCTTTGTGATTAAGCTTATGCTTGCATCCTTCTATTAGGCTGGAGTGTATAACTTTAATCCTAAGTGTTAAACCCTTAATGTGTTTAAATCCTTTAATCAATTCATCTAATAAACACTAAGACATCAAGCTTGTAACTTGGGCCTTGCATTAGGGTTCTAATTCTTCCTTAATTGGTTAAGAAGGACTAACCCTAGTGTTAATGGACAAGTCCCCCTCAAGTTGTCTTACCAACCATAAAACTCACTTCTTAATCTTATCATTAACTAAAATCCACTTTAATAAAGGCTTTGTTTTGTCATGAGGTTAATCCCTAATCATGGATTAAGTTGAGGAGCCTTCCTCAGCTTAAATGTTCTCATCTATTATCCTTCTATTAGGATGGTGTAATGGGTCCATTAAATCTCTGATTATGGCTTAATCTCATTACTTAACACTAAACAAAATACCAAAAACATCTAAATAATCACAAGTAGGTTAATGATCTTGATCCTACATCATGGTGATTAAGTGTGAGGTGCTTACTTCACATTTAAGGTATTCTCATTACCCCTAATCTTAGGGAGGATGTGATGAGTTTACTAACCCTCGGTTTAGGCTTAAGCTCATTATCTTATGACAAACTTCAAAAAGCAATAAAAGGCTGAAAACACAAAAACAAACAATAATCGACTCCTTCGGGATTCTTTTCTCATCTCATTCACTTATAAACGAGAACTCGCTTCTTCCGTCTAATGCAAGACAGTTTGCACCTGAGCCAGACAGGTCATACACTTGAGCATAGGCAAGTAAGCAGTTCACAAGTCAATTTATCTTTCAGTCTCTTTGAGTCGAACTACGGTGTTCTGACTTCCTCATCGCAAACCGTCTTATCCATTTTTTTTTAGGTCTATGCAGCATTGCCTTTCCTCCGGGATAAAAATGCCTAGCTGGCGACTCTATTCATCTCCAGTGAGTTCACGGCTGTGTGTTCTCATTGTCCCTCTCGCCGACCGTTCGCGTCTGTACCTTTATTTGGGCCTGGTCCCATTTATCGGGAGCGACAGCTTGGCGACTCTGCTGGGGACCCTTATACTGTAACCAGGGCTTCTGGTTCTTTTTGTGGGTTCCTCCTAGCGCTTGATTGATTTGTGTTTGCTGGGGTGTCATGTGCTTATTTGTGTTTGTATATTTGTATCTATTTTTGCTTTATGTACAGTTGCTTTACTGCTTTCTTTATTGCTTTTGCATTATATCATATTGTCATACTACTGCTGGCTGGATCTGCTGTTTGCTTTGGTGGGTGGGTGTTCCATTGAGAGTTAAGGTCCTATACCTGGGACCTGAGTGACACCTAGGCTAGAGTGAATCATATTCTTTCCCATTCCATTTCGGTCTGGTGCGGGAATATGAAACACGGTTCAGATATGGGTTTCTTCTTGAGAACTCTGTGTTGCAGATTTCCTGCAATGCTAGGGCTATCTGGGAAGCCTGCTAAGTCTGGATGACCTTTTAGTATTGACCTTCAGAAACTGAGGTGAATTAGAGGAGGAACTTTTATGGTTATTGTAAACACTGTACCTCCGGGTTAGAAGTGTTTACACTTCTCATAACTGATCCAAGTCTGAGGATCCTTGTTTTAGAACACCACCTGTGAGGGGGTTGGGTTGTTTACAGGTTTGCAGGTACCTTGACCTCAGAATACCCTGTTACTTTGATTTATTAAGAATACTCCATGTTGGGACAGTTCTTGTGATTCTAAAACCCTGGACATGTGGCTCTTTATTTGAGTCCCCCACCTTGGTTACTGGACTTATAGACCTCCATCTGGATTTCTTACACACATGGACGTATATCAGAGCATTTGATCAGATCCAGCTCAGTCACAAACCTTTGCATATCATTTGCATACATAATCATTGCATCATATTGACATTTGCTTATTTGTGTTTCAGGGTATCCATCTTCATTTGGTTTTGGTTTTGACCCCATCTTCAGTATTGACCTGTCTTCATCAGCACCTGCTTCAGCTGTCAGTTATTTACTTCAGTCACCTACTCCAGCCAATCAGTGGCCCATTCTTCAGTATCATCATCAGCATTTGTCTCTACTCAGTCTCAACATCATGGCACCTAAAAAGAGCAACATCACCTACCACTTTTTCCAGCCAGAGCTATCTGACATCAGGAGAATTCAGACCCTGATCACTCCAGACCATATACCACTGTTCAGGGAACACCATGGAGATATACTTGATTTGGTTATGGATCTGGACCCCTCACAGAGAAGCCTGATCCACACTTGCCTTCAGTTTTATGATCCCCCACTGAGATGTTTCACTTTTCAGGACTTTCAGCTAGGCCCTCTATTGGAAGAATACTCATCATTAGTTGGTATACCTGTCAGGGGTGGAGTCCCTTTCAACCCTGAGATGGTCTTTCCTAGTAACGAAGAGGTAGCAAAGGCATTGCATCTGGAACCAGTCCTGATTGGGCAGCATATGACTTCTAAGGCTGGAATCCCTGGCCTGCATCTGGATTTCTTGATCTCTCAAGCTACCCTGAAAGCTTATGTAGGAGAGTGGAAAGCAGTCTGTGCTTTGTTGGCCCTGAGTATATATGGGATTGTATTATTTGCAGATGAGCCTCGATTCATTAGTAAGAATGCAATTCATCTGTTCATTCTAAAGAACCCAGTGCCAACTTTGTTGGGGGATCTCTACTATTCAGTGCATCAGAGGAATGAAAAGCAGAGGGGAAGATTAGTGAGGTGTTGTGCTCCATTGTTCCATACTTGGCTTCTCAGGCATCTACCCAGGACAGATGCATTTTTGAATCCTCATCAGCAGAAAAATTGGGCTGGAAGACTTACTACTCTTACTTCAGCTGATATCAGGTGGTGCACTCAAAGCACAAAAGGCAGGGATATCATCACCAGCTGTGGGCATTTTCCCAATGTGCCCCTAATAGGAGTTAAGGGCAGTATTAATTACAACCCTCTGATGTTCAAAAGACAACTGGGCTATGCATTGGTCCACACTCCTAAGGCACAAGACTTGGTTGAGACTCTTTATTGTGAGAACAAGCCCAATCTGGCTATTGTTAGGCAGGCATCCTGGGCCTGGGACAATGTGCAGACTAAGGGGGTAACCATCCTGGGGAAGTGCAACAATGTGGCATCAGCACAATACTATGATTGGTCCCATGCCAGGGCTCAATTCTCTGGGATGCCCTTTACTATAGAAGATATGCCTGGGCCTTCCACAACACCACCTCCAGCAACTGTCAGCTTAGAAGAGTTTGAGGGCTTGAAGGAAAGAAATGAGATGTTGACTCAAGCTTTGCAGAAGACCCTCCGGGAGAGGAGTGATGGTAGGTTAGATATTGAGAGATTGGAGAAGCTGAAGATAGAGCATCTGGCCAGAATTGAGAAGTCTGAAGATTACATCAAGAAGTCTAGGGCTGGAGAACAAATCCTGAAGAATGCTTGCAAGGAAGCCCAATTCCAGAAAGCAAGGGCAGACTTGTATCTGAAGGAGAGTCAGGCTAGGTGGGTCAGGATCACCGAGGCTCGTACTCTGGAGGACAAGAGGGTCCAAGACAAGATAGAGCAACTGGAAGCTAGTTCAAAAGAGCAGCAAGAAGCCCTGGCAGCAGCCCAGAGGGAGATATCCGAGCTGAAGATCAGAGCTGGAGTGAAGAGGTCAAAGGACCAAAGTCAGCACAAGAAGTTAACTACAGCTGTTACTACCCGGAACCTCCTTATCAGGAATCTCACGGAGCGTCCAGCTGATCCTGTGACCGAAGCACTTCTCAAGGAAGTTCGGGAGGATGAGTTTGGTCTTGGTGTTTGACCATTTGTTTGTTGTTGCTTTCATTCCATGTACTTTTATTTTCTTGTAATGTATTTTGACCCCTCAGAGGGCTTGTGTTTGTAAACAAACTATGTACCTTTTGCCTTTTGTAATATATGTATTAGTTTGTTCCATCCGAGTTTACTTCGAAAGCAACATCAACAGCATCACCTTCAAGGGTCTGGAAGGGTCAAAACTGAACGCCAAGCCAGATACCTTGAAAACAAATAAGCATACTGCATTGCATGCTAACCCTTTGTTTGTTTTGTAGGTTTTTGTTTTGTTGTTGCTAACTCTGTTGTGATGTTCAGGAACTATTGCTCGTCGCCGGGTATTTCCCCTCAACCGTCCGCACCGATATCCAACCCGTAATAACCTTCCGGGCATACAAATGGATCAGGTACAGCAGGACCTCGCAGAGGTCAGAAATCAGATGGCAAACGAAAGATTGGAAATGAGAACGCAGATGACGCAGTTTATGGAAGTAATGAACAACATGGCTCAAAGCCAGGAGAGGCTCAGAGCACTGGTGGAAGGGAGAAATCAGGAAGATCATCAGCCAGGGACTGCTGGGACTAGTAACAACGAGAGGGTCCAACCTCATGTCAATCCCCCAGTCTTTGGACCCCACCTCCATCCGGAGGCCAACATCCCTGTCAATGTACAAGGGACTGCTACAGCAGGGAGGGTACTGCAAGAAGACCCCCAAGAAGACCAGTTCACAGTGATGGGAGCCGGGGAAGAAGCTTATGATAGAAGGTTGGAAGAGATAGCTGAGAAATTAAGATCCTTAGAGTCCCAAAACTCTTTGGGTTTTGATGTTATGGATATGGGCTTGGTAGACGGGGTCAGGATTCCCCACAAGTTTAAGCCACCATGCTTTGAGAAATATAATGGGACTTCCTGTCCCCGGACACATCTACAATCTTTTCTCGGGAGGCTAAAGGCCTATACCATGGACGAGAAACTCTGGATGTTCTATTTTGAGGATAGCTTGACTGGAGCTTCGAGGGAATGGTATTCCCATCTGACAAGAGCAACTATTAGATGCTGGAAGGACCTGGCAGAGGCCTTCATCAGACAGTATCAGTATAATCTGGATATGGCACCCAACAGGACCCTCCTAATGGGAATGTCACAGTCATCTAGAGAGAGCTTCAGAGAGTATGCTCAAAGATGGAGACAGCTTGCTGCTGCTGTCCAGCCACCTATGTCTGAAAGAGAGATGGCTGATATGTTCATGAACACCCTTCAGGGGACTTACATTGATAGGCTAGCTGCCTTCTCATCTACCAGCTTTGCAGATGTAGTCATAGCCGGGGAGAGAATTGAAAGTCTATTGAAAATGGGGAAGATCTCAGACAACGGTGCAAGCTCATCCAGTAATGCAAGAAAGCCTTTTGCAGGCCCAAGAAGAACTGGTGAGACTAATGCCATCCACACCAACAGGGGCAGGCCCCAATATGTTCATAGATCTGTGGCAGCAGTCACCATTCCAGCTCCCGCTCATCCGCAACCAGCCTATCAACCTCCGCAACAAAACTATCAGCAACAACCTCAGTACCACCAACAAAATCAGTATCCTCCGAGAAATTACAATAACAGCAACACCAACAACAACAATCAGCAAAGGCCATTCCAGCAGAGGCCATCTCAAGCCAACAGGGTGATTGATCCGATCCCTATGCCATATGCTACACTGCTGCCACAACTCCTGAAACTCAACCTAGTTGATCTAAGGACGTTGGCACCTCCGGATCCCAACAGTCTACCCAGGAATTACGACTCCAACGCCAGATGTGCCTTTCATTCAAACGCACCTGGCCATAGTACAGAAAAGTGCAGAGCCTTGCACATGAAGGTACAAGACCTGGTAGACTCAAAAGCTCTGAATTTTGCACCACCACCCAATGTCAACAAAAATCCTATGCCAAACCATGGTGGTCCCAGAATCAACGCTATTGAAGAAGACAAGCCGTCTTATTTAATAACCAGTGTGGGTCAGGTTCGGACACCGTTGGTGGAGATTAAGGCTCAGCTCCTCGAATGTCACATGTTCCCGGGGTGTGAGTTAGGGTGTGCTTACTGCAATATCTCAGTAAATGGTTGCGATAACCTGAGGAATGGCATAGATGGTCTTATTCAGAGTGGCCAACTCCAGATCACCACATCATTTCCAACAAATCCAGCAATCTCACCAGCAACGGTTTCAGAACCTCCTACAACTGCAACCACCATTGTTCCTGACAATTCTTCGGCTTCATCAACAAGTACTTCATCTATCGTCTCAACTGATCAGCTATCAACAAATTTTTCTTCTACAACTCCAGCTCCACTCCATTTTGAATCTCCTACAACAACAACATCCGTCCTTCCGGCAATGTCTCCTGCAACTCCAACAACAAATCATGAAGATGTCTCAACTGTCACAATATTCTTTGATCCTGAAAACAACTCTGCCTACAACTCAGAAAGTGCTGCTCCCATCAGAGCACCAGTCACAATTTATTATGATCCACAAACTATCACAGTCCCTTCAGCAGCTGTCATCAGTCCAGTCACTGTCACGGTGCCTGGACCAGTACCTTATGAAAGCAATAGGGCCATCCCTTGGCACTATGGCTCTGACGTATACTGCGAAGGAAAGAAAATCACCCTTGAACCATCAACACCTGCACCACAAATAGACAATGTGGGAGGAGGCGGAGGCTTCACTCGAAGCGGACGTCTCTTTGCTCCACAAATTCAAAGACCCACTGCCGAAGCAGAAGCTGCTGCCAAGGCAAAAGGAAAGAGCCCGGTGCAGGAAGATCAAGCTGTTAAGGAAGCTTTGAAAACACCGTTCGATCAGGAAGTTGATGAGTTTATGAGAATCATCAAAAAGAGTGATTACAAAATAGTGGATCAGCTTCACCAGACGCCATCCAAGATCTCTATCCTATCTCTGCTTATGTGTTCCGAAGCCCATCGGAATGCATTACTCAAAGTCTTGCACGCAGCTTACGTGCCTGAAGAGATCACTGTCAATCAGTTGGAAACCGTGGTTGGAAATGTTACTGCTAGCAATGGGCTAGGGTTCACCAATACTGACTTGACAACGGAGGGCCGCAACCATAACAAAGCCTTGCACATCACCATGGAATGTAAAGGTGCAGTCCTTTCCCATGTGCTGGTAGACACGGGATCATCCCTTAATGTCTTACCAAAGAAGGCCCTGGTGAAGCTAGAGTATGAAGGATTAGCATTGCATCCCAGTAACCTGGTAGTAAGAGCCTTTGATGGTTCTAAGAGATCGGTTCTGGGAGAAATTGAGCTACCTGTGACAATTGGCCCACAGACCTTTAAAACTATCTTCTATGTGATGGACATTCAGCCTGCCTACAGCTGTTTGTTGGGTAGACCTTGGATTCATGCCGCTGGCGCAGTAACGTCTACCCTTCACCAGAAGTTAAAATTTGAGTGGGAAGGCCAAGTTGTTACAATCTGTGGGGAAGAGGATATATTTGTTAGCCACCTGGCTACTTATAAGTATATTGAGATGGATGGGGAGATCCATGAAACAATGAGCCAAGGGTTTGAGGCCCTGAATGTGAATGAAGCATCTGCTGTATCTGGAATCTCCGTGTCATCTTATCAACAAGCCCGGAAGGTTGTTGAGGAAGGAACTGCCCAAGGCTGGGGCAAGATTTTAGCTGTGGAGGAAAAGAAAGATAAGTTTGGGTTGGGTTACAGACCAACTCAACAACATCAAGCAAAGGCTGCTGAGAAGCCCGGTTTTGTCAGTGGGGGGATGCTTACCCCTGATGCTATCAACAATTTGGAAGACGAGCTGGAAGAGGAGCGCAATCTGGAGAATTGGATTCGTCCAAAGATCCCGGGGAGCAATATCTCAAACTGGTCTTCCCAGGAAATTATAAGAGTTACTCAAGCAGAGTAATTATTATTTCCTGTATTTTTATAGCATGCATCAAAGTCTTGCATCTTGCCCAAGATGACAAGACTCATTTTGTAATCGGGCCATCTGTACTTTTTGTGCAAACAAGATTAATCAATGAAATATCAGACATCTTTTTGCAAACGAGTCTTTTTCTTTTCCGCTCACTGTTTTTCCATTTTTCTTTTTGTACAAAAAATAAATGGCGATGTTTTCAAAATGATAACTTTATTTCACTTTTCTAAACAAGATTAAAATCAATCACTAAAATGAACAAACTGAACCCTTGCAGAGAGTGCCTTCCAGACAGCACCGACAACAGCACGGCTATGACTTCGTATGACTTTGACAATCCAATCAATCAAGCTGATGAAGGGGTTGAAGAAGAATATGAGCTTCCTGAAGAGCTAGCCAGGTTGTTGAGACAAGAGGAAAAGGTTATTACTCCTCACCAGGAGGAGGTTGAAGTGATCAATCTTGGTACAGATGAAGACGTGAAAGAGGTTAAAATCGGGGCCTGCCTGCAAGACTCAGTGAAGAGACAACTGATTGATTTGCTTCAAGAATATGTGGACGTGTTTGCTTGGTCCTATCAGGATATGCCAGGGTTGGACACCGACATTGTTATGCACAAGCTGCCTTTGAGAGAAGAATGCCCACCGGTCAAACAGAAACTGCGCCGTACTCGCCCAGACATGGCAATGAAAATCAAAGAAGAGGTACAAAAGCAGTGGGACGCCGGGTTCCTTTCCGTGACTAGCTATCCGCCGTGGGTTGCTAATATAGTACCTGTGCCTAAGAAGGACGGCAAAGTAAGGATGTGTGTTGACTACCGGGATCTGAACAGAGCCAGTCCAAAAGATGATTTCCCTTTACCTCACATTGATGTATTGGTGGATAACACGGCTCAGTTCTCGGTATTCTCCTTCATGGACGGATTCTCAGGATACAACCAGATTAAGATGTCACCTGAAGACATGGAGAAAACAACATTCATCACACCTTGGGGCACGTTCTGTTACAAGGTGATGCCATTCGGACTGAAGAATGCTGGTGCCACATATCAACGGGCTATGGTAACATTATTCCACGATATGATCCATAAGGAAATCGAGTGTTATGTGGATGACATGATTGCCAAGTCCCTTACAGAGGAAGATCACCTGGTGAATCTACTGAAGTTATTCAAGCGTCTAAGGAAGTACCAATTGAAGCTAAACCCCAACAAGTGCACATTCGGGGTGCGATCCGGTAAGTTGCTGGGATTTATTGTAAGCGAGAAAGGGATTGAAGTGGACCCTGATAAAGTCAAAGCCATCCAAGAGATGCCTGCACCGAAAACTGAAAAAGAAGTTCGAGGGTTCTTAGGTCGATTGAACTACATTTCACGGTTCATATCTCACCTTACAGCAACCTATGAACCCTTGTTCAAGCTGTTAAGAAAAGAACAGACGGTCAGGTGGAACGAAGACTGCCAGAAGGCTTTTGACAAGATCAAGGAGTACTTGCAAGAACCTCCAATCCTTATGCCTCCAGTTGAAGGAAGACCTCTGATAATGTACTTAACAGTATTAGAAGAGTCAATGGGGTGTGTGCTGGGCCAGCATGACGAGTCTGGTCGAAAAGAGTATGCAATTTACTACCTAAGCAAAAAGTTTACCGACTGTGAACAACGTTATTCACTGCTCGAGAAAACTTGCTGTGCTTTAGCGTGGGCTGCTCGCCGACTGAGACAGTATATGTTGACCCACACTACCTTATTGATTTCAAAGATGGACCCAGTTAAGTACATTTTTGAGAAGCCAGCTCTTACCGGACGGGTTGCAAGATGGCAAATGATTCTCACAGAATATGACATCCAGTACACTTCTCAGAAAGCCATCAAGGGCAGTGTATTGTCTGAATATCTTGCTGAGCAACCCATTGATGACTACCAACCTATGAGATTTGACTTCCCTGATGAAGACATCATGTTCATTAAAGCAAAAGATCATGAAGAGCCTATTCACACTGAAGGGCCCGACCCAAAAGAAGAATGGACTATGATGTTTGATGGGGCTGTTAACATGAATGGTCGTGGTGTTGGTGCAGTACTCATTTCACCTAAAGGAGTTCACATGCCTTTCTCGGCAAAACTCACTTTCAACTGCACTAACAACGAAGCTGAATACGAAGCTTGCATTATGGGTCTTGAGGAAGCCATTGACCTCAGGATCAAGACGTTGACTGTATTCGGAGATTCAGCTTTGGTAGTTAATCAAACCAACGGAAAATGGTACACCCACCAGGATCATCTGATACCTTACAGGGATTATACAAGGAGGTTATTGACTTTCTTCACAACCGTCAAGCTTGAGTATATCCCTCGGGACGAGAATCAGTTTGCAGATGCTCTGGCTACCATTTCGTCCATGATCAAAGTTCAAGCTACCAACTTCGTACCTCAGATTTCAGTGTCCAGACTTGACAGACCAGCATATGTATTTGCAGCAGATGTTGTCAAAGATGATAAGCCTTGGTTCCATGACATTAAATGCTTCTTGGAGGATCAAACATACCCACCTGGGGCATCTTCCAATGATAAGAAGACTTTGAGAAGGCTTGCTGGTAGTTTCTTTTTGAACACTGATGGCTCCCTGTACAAGAGGAATTTTGATATGGTACTCCTCAGATGTGTTGACAAGACGGAAGCAGATTTGTTGATGCATGAAGTGCACGAAGGATCTTTTGGTACCCATGCTGGAGGGCATGCCATGGCTAAGAAATTGCTAAGATCAGGTTATTACTGGATCACAATGGATGCAGACTGTTGTGCTTACGCCAGAAAGTGCCACAAATGCCAGATCTACGCGGATAAGGTGCATGTGCCTCCCAATCCCTTGAACATCATGTCTTCACCATGGACCTTTGCCATGTGGGGCATTGATATGATTGGCAAGATTGAGCCAACTGCTTCAAATGGACACATATTCATCTTGGTCGCCATTGATTATTTCACTAAGTGGGTTGAAGCAGCCTCATATGCAAATGTTACAAGACAAGTGGTAGCCAGGTTTCTGAAGAGAGATATCATCTGCCGATATGGAGTTCCCGAGCGAATCATTACTGATAATGGTTCCAACTTAAATAACAAGATGATGGCTGAGTTATGTCGGGACTTCAAAATCCAACACCACAATTCTTCTCCTTACAGGCCAAAGATGAATGGCGCTGTTGAGGCAGCTAACAAGAATATCAAGAAGATTGTGCAGAAGATGGTAGTCACTTACAAAGACTGGCATGAAATGCTACCGTTTGCCTTGCATGGGTACCGCACGTCAATTAGAACATCCACTGGGGCAACGCCGTATCAGCTTGTGTATGGTATGGAGGCAGTCCTACTAGTTGAAGTTGAATTACCCTCTTTACGAGTACTGATGGATGTTAAGTTGAGAGAAGCAGAATGGGTTCGGTCCCGATACGAACAACTGAGTCTGATCGAAGAGAAAAGACTGGCTGCAATCTGTCATGGGCAGTTATATCAGAGAAGAATGAAGAAAGCCTTCGATCAGAAAGTCAGGAACCGAGAGTACCAAGTAGGAGATCTTGTGTTGAAAAGAATCCTCCCTCCTCATACAGACCACAGGGGCAAATGGACTCCCAATTATGAAGGACCATTCGTGGTAAAGAAAGTTTTCTCTGGTGGAGCACTGATGCTCAGCACCATGGATGGTGAAGATTTCCCGTCCCCTGTGAATTCAGATGCAGTTAAAAAATACTTCGCGTAAAATGACCCGCTGGACATAAAAACAGAATGTAAGTCCAGGCAAAAATAGGGCATCCCGTCGAGTCAAAAACAGAATAAAAGACTCGGGCAAAAATAAGGGAAAATAAACAAAAAAATGTACACCCGCTGAGTTGGAAAGCCGCATTGGACGACTCAGGCAAAAATGGGTATCCCGATGGATTGAAAACCCGAAAGGGCGATCCATGCAAAACAAGGGAATAAGCGAACAACTGCATTCTGAATTCGTCTGTATTATCCGCAACTTGGAAAGCCCCCAAAGGATCAAGCCTCAGTCAGAATCAACTTTCTCCAGAAAGCAAAACGAGAAGAACGTCAAAAGTCATACGAGTCATAGCAGGAGAGGAAGCTCTTTGAAAGCGTCGTCAACATCGCCAGCACTTTGTTTCTCAATTTGTAACAATCTCCTCATTTCAGGAGATGTGTTTCTTTGACTGTATCTCGCCAATTCAGGGCATTTGAATTAATAAAATCAGATTTTTCAGTCATGTTTCGTCTTGTACATTTTTATTTGCAAAGAATGTCTGATGTCTCTAAAAAACTAATTGCATGAGTACAGATGCTCTTTCTCTAAGAAAATAAAAACACATGCTTGCAGGGAATATACTTACTCTCGAAAGTGCTTAACTCCTATGACGGAATCCAGTAAAGGATACCTCGGGACCATTTGTGCGTTTCCTTATCTTTGCAGGATTGCAGGTATCCAGAGCGCAACTTGGGGCATGCAAGCTCCATCCTAGCAAGCTGGCAAATCAACACTCACTCATGGCATCAGAGGTGTTTTCTCCCCAGCTGAGTTGCCAACAACTTTCCCCAGCGAGCTGCCACTTGCTACTACCACCAGCCGAGTTGTTGATTCTTCCTCAGCATAATGCAGAAATTCAAGGAACCATCTCCCCACAGAATCCTCAGCCTCTATTCAGAAGAGCAACGCATGAAGGAATCACAACAGAGTGATGAAGGCTTCTACAAACCCCAGCTGGGTCCTATATTACAAGGATATGTCAATCAGTGACCTGTATCCCCAAGCAGATACGTCTCTCCAGATCTACCAGTGATCTCATCCCCAGCTGGGATGTCCATTTCAAACAGATCGACCAGAGATCTTCACAGCAACGGGATCCGAATCCCGGATTTGTATCTTTGCATAATCATGGCATTTGCATCATGTTCACCCACAAAGCGTAGCATTCCGTCTAATACGGAGCATTACAGCAAAAATCAAATACATAGCATAATCATAAGTCATGTTGTGAATCGAGCACTTGTGAATAATAACCGTTCATCATTAATATACAGAATACTTTCCCAAAATCCCCACCGGAGTCCCCAGCAAGAGCAGTTGCCTCTCAAACCACAAACACCAGTATACACTCCTTTTGACACCCGTCCGTATCATCGTTCCCCAGTAAGGTTGCTGAACACTCTTTACAAACAAAACCACCTGTATTACAGATACTTCCTGACACCCGTCCGTGTCGTACCACCAGCAGAAAGCCAAAGACATCATCTTTGCACTCACCTATACTTGTATATTCATTTTCTTGACACCCGTCCGTGTCATATCCCCAGCGCAGTCGCTTACACTTTTACAACCCATATACTTATACTTTTCTCCTTTTGACACTCGTCCGTGTCACCCTCCCCAGCAGATAAACACTCATCTATATATACTCATACTACTCATACTTATACAGATACTCGTCCGTATCTCGTATACACCATTTATATCCCCGCAGATTCGGCATTGGTCCATGTTCTTTGTTAACCAGTTGGTACTCGTCCGTACCATCATCTCAGAATATGCGTCAAGTGTTTGTTTCTACATGATACTCGCCCGTATCATAGTCTTAAGGATGCTCGTCCGCATTTTTGATCCATACACCGTGTCAAACACTTTTGTCTTCTTGAATATAGATACTCGTCTGTGTCTACTTTTCCCCCAGAAGAGTCCCTTCAGATTCAACACTCGTCCGTGTTCTTTGTTAACCCGTTGATATTCGTCCGTGTCATCATCTCTGAACACGTGTCAGTTTGTTTCTACCCGATACTCGTCCGTATCGTAGTCTTAAGGATGCTCGTCCGCATCTTTAGTCTATACATACCAAACACTTATACCTTTTGTTGCTTGGTTGTAAACACTCGTCCGTGCTTACTACATCCCCAGTAGATCACCAACAAAGCAAATTTTCCTTTTATCTGACACTCGTCCTGTGTCATGATAAACCTTGAGAGCAGCCGTACCCTGCTAGGTGGTCGTCCTCCACCTCTTGATGGTCGCCATCCATCATGCTCATCTGATGGCCGTCCCCATCATTGTTTTTAGCAGCCGTCCCCTGCTAGGTGGTCGTCCTCCACCTTTTGATGATCGTCCTTCATCAGTTTATCCAATGGCCGTCCCCATTGTTGATTTTTGGTTATCTGACATTCGTCCTATGTCATGAGAAACCTCGAGAGCAGCCGTCCCCTGCTAGGTGGTCGTCCTCCACCTCTTGATGGTCGTCCTCCATCATGCTCGTCCGATGGCCGTCCCCATCGTTGACCTTTTCTATCCGGCATTCGTCCTATGTCGCGATATTTTCGGCAGCCGTACCCTGCCTGGTGGTCGTCCTCCACCTTTGATGGCCGTCCCCCATCTTACCCCCAACAGAGCAGCCGTCCCCTGCTAGGTGATCTTCCTTCACCTTTGATGACCGTACCTCATCATCTGTTTATTTCATTTATTCTTTAACCCGATGGCCGTCCCCGTCGTGGTCCCTTTTCTTTTTAGCCCGATGGCCGTCCCCATCGTTGGTTACTTTTTATTTTATGAACTTGATGGCCGTCCCCGTCATGTTTCATTAATTCCCAGAGAATCTTACAACTTTATCTTGATGGCCGTCCCCATCATAATCTTATTTTTCCCAGCTAGTCGGCCGTCCCCGTCTTGGCTTTACCTTTTATCCCCAGCATGTCGGCCGTCCCCGTCATTGCTTTATTGCCCACACTTTTCCCAGCATGTCGGCCGTCCCCGTCATCGCTCTTTACCCAGCAGTTGTCCTCTGCTCGACGGTCGTCCTCCGTCGCCCACACTTTACAATATACTTTATTTTCCTTTTACAATCTATATCCCTTTTCTTCTTCATTCTGTGAGTGCAAATTTTGGACTGTCTTTGGTATTCAACCACAAGTTATCTTGTTTGCCTGTTAAGCCGTCGCTTACAACCTGCACAGCTAACTCATGTTTGAATAGGGGCAGCTGTAAACACCCCAAATTTGCCCTCACCCATTCACACCATGGCTTGTGATCATTTCATATGCATAAACACAATCATACCACCTCATATTGCATTTTTGATTCACTGCATAGTTTCTAAGTCATCTGCACCTAGGGTTTGTGATCTGAGCAATCCAAGAGCTTCTTGAGCCACTCCAAAGGCCACCAATCATTTCAAAGGGATCCATGTGTGTTCAAGTATCATATTACATCCTCTCAAAGTCAATAATGCAAAAGAATCACAAGAACTGGGATTGATATGGATGCAGAGCCAAGTTTGACTGCACAGTTGACCTAAAATTAGGGTTTTGGTTTCAGAGGCCATAACTTCAAAATTTTTGGTCATTCTTGTTTCTATTGGTCTCTATATGGTATAAGGAGTATGCATATCAATTTTCATGAAGAAACTCCATGGGGAAGTCATCTGATCAAGAGTTGACTTCCTGGACAAGTCAGTGCAAAATCAGGGCATCTGAGGCCCCCAATGACCCAACCAATGGGTGATCTTCATCATTTTGAGTGTATATGATCTTTATTTGATCATGTAAGAAGGTTGAAGTTCACAAAATTCAAGAATTTGAAGTTTTTGCAAAGTTGACTTTTTAGGGCATAGTTGACTTTTAAGGAATTTGTCAATTTAGGTCACTTTTCAAACCTTACTTTTTGATCCAAAAATGCTTCAAATGGAAAAACTTTGGTCATGAAAGTTGTAGAATACATTTTTCCCTTTTCAAAAAGTACAAGAACATGACCTAATTCATTTTTGATCAAAAGTTATGGTGTGACAAAGTTGGCAAAAATCATTAATTTTCAAGATATGCCCTAATTGGAAAATTTGCAAAATCATGTATCAAGGCCATTTGTGACTTCTAGTTCACATCAAACCAATGCATAAACATTCTATGTGACCTAAAAATCAGATTTGAACCAAGGTTTCTCATGTTACATGGTTTGTATAACAAGATATTTTCATGAAGTTTCAAGAGCAAGCAAGTTGCAAAACCACTCATCACACTTCACCAACTTGCTGCATTGGCCATTGAACCACCCTAGCCTCACTCACACACCATGCTGCGCCAGCCCATGCTCTTGTACCAAGCTAGAGCTTAGCCCATGCCTCTCTTACAACAAAATGGACTTTTTGCAAAAGTGAACATCCCAATCACAGCAGGCCAGGTCACATCATCTGACCAATTGGAATTGTTTATACTTTCCATTTGCAAGCAAAACATAACAAGAAGCCAAGCTGAAACACACCATAGCATCACATTTACAAAAACACTCCATCAAGCAAAAGCCTTCGAATCTCCCTCCATAGCTCACAAACACAAAAACCATTTCCATAGATCAACTCACCTTGCTTCACTGAGCCAAAACCAACAAGACTTAGGCCAGAACCAAGCAAGAACACCATTTCTCCATTTTCACTCCCAAGAGCAAAACCATTCGAATCTGTTCCCACAAGCCATAAACACTCAAACAAATTCCACAGATCAACTCACCTTGCTTCACTGACCAGAAACCAACCATTGTTATGGCCTGAGACCCTCCACATCACAAACACGATTTCCACACTCCCTTGGTCAGAGCTCCTGCAAACTCACTCAAGAGACTGTTTAAACTCCAACCAAGTATCCAAAGCTTCAAAGGGGGATCATTGGGACCTGTTTGAGCCAAAGAACTAGCCAGAAAGTGCCAGAGATCAAAGCTCCAGTTCAGGTGAGCTTCATGAACATTTTTTCCAGGAGCTTGTTTTTAAGTTCTTAATTGGTTCTCTATGTTCCACTGATCATGATGATATGTTTGGTTTTGAAAATCATTGAGTTTTGAGCATGTATGGTGTTCCTGAAATTTTTTGACCTAATTCCTTTTTGCTTCGATTCAGCCTTATTGTGTGAAATAAATGTGTTTTGGCTGTTGATTCTTACTCTATGATGTTTGGGGATGAATTCTGGGCAAGAAAATTAGGTTTTAGTGAGCTAGGGTGAAAGTTAGCATTTTTCAGGGAGGGTGCTGGCCGGAGAAGACGACCGGAGGTCTTCTCCGGCCACCTGAGAGTGATTAGGGTTTAATCCCTGTAATTATTGAGGTTTGAATTTGGCACGTTGGATCCTTTGACTCTGTTGACTTCGCGCGCATGTGAATGGTCCAGATGCAGTCATTAACCCTAAATCTCAATTAATTAATTCGTAATTAAGTTTAACTCAGTTTGAATGAGGACCACTAGATCTGGCGCGCAGTCAATGTTTCCTTCCCCAGATTCAATCCCTGCCCTCCATTCGTTTGACTTTCTTTTATTTCAATTTATTTTCATTTCTTTTTCATTTTATTTACACAATTTATTTAAAATAGCAAAATTGTTTTAAAAATTATGAAACTTTTTCTCAAGAGTTTTATTAATTTTTAAGACACAAAAATATTTTTATTTTTATTTCTAGCATTTGAAAAGTATTTTAAAATATTTAAAAGTTTATTTTTAATTGATTAATGGAAATTAATTTATTAAAAATACTTTTAGGCATTTAAAAATCACCAAAAAATTCATGAAATGTTCTAAGACATTTAGGAACATTGTCCAACCTTCAAACCAAATTTATTTTTTGATCTTGATGCATTTTAAGAATTTCTCATTGAATTAAAATCATTTTTGTGCATTATTTTGATCCATAGTTCAAAAAATCATTTCTGCCTATTCATGAGGAGTTGGACATTGATTCTTCTTGCATTGCATTGTGTTTGGCATGTAGTTTTTGAGATTAAATGGCCATGATTTGATCTTTCATTTTCCATTTGTTTGGCATTTCTTTTGTTTGGGAACCCTAAAACCCTAGCAAACTTGTAAAAACCATAACTTGAATTTGGTTAGGAGTTGAAACCTCTCCTTTGGGCATTGGTTTAGTATAGGATTAGGGGTCCTTTGAGTGGCATTTTCAATTTTTTATCTTAGGGTTTGCTTCTGATTTTGATTTTTGTTTGATGTATTGCTCATAAACCCTAATTTGGGCTTCCATATGCATTCATCTTACATTCTCTTGCATAACATGACTTGCCATGACATTTCAAGCATCCATTTGATTCATTTGACATCATAAGACATATTGAAAACATGTTTGATCATTGAATTTTGCATTTGCCATGTTGTATGCCATATGCACTTCATAACTTTTCATGTTTGTTCATGGTTCCTAGCTTGCTTCATTTGCATTCATGAACTAGTATGATCATCTCCATGTGCTGCCTCATGTTTGTAGCATCTCATAGCATCATTAGCATCATGTAAATGCTTCTTGTTTTGTTTCTCATCATGTCATCTCATCCCATTTTGCATTGCATTGCATTTCTTTTCTAACATTTCAGGTGGTAAGTGATGTTGAGAAGTGAATTTGCCTTCACCTCTCATAACTTTTCTTTTCATCTCTCTTGCATCCATGCTGCATTTTTATATGTGTTTGAGTTTGAGCTTGCTCATTCTTCTTCTTCCCACTTTCTCTCTTCAAGTGACTTGACTTCTTGAATGAAGCAAGTTGCTTTGCTTCTCTTGATCCTTTCATCTGCTTCCTGGTGGTTCTTCTGAAGATTTTCTCTTGAAAACCTCACAAACCTTAGGAACAACCAAGCATGACAATGATTAGGGTTTTGATTAGTCTCCCCTCTTAGTTTTACCTTTGTGTCTCTTTTGAGTCTTCTCTTCTCATCTCATAATCAGGGACTAAACCCTAAAGGCTTTAAGGCTTTGTGATTAAGCTTATGCCTGCATCCTTCTATTAGGATGGAGTGTATAACTTTAATCCTAAGTGTTAAACCCTTAATGTGTTTACATATTTTAATCAATTCACTTAATAACCATCAAGACATCACACTTGTAACTTGGGCCTTGCATTAGGGTTCTAATTCTTCCTTAATTGGTTAAGAAGGACTAACCCTAGTGTTAATGGACAAGTCCCCCTCAAGTTGTCTTACAAACCCTAAAAATCACTTCATCATCTTACCATTAATTAAAATCCACTTAATAAAGGTTTTGTTTTGTCATGAGTTTAATCCCTAATCATGGATTAAGCTGAGGAGCTTTCCTCAGCTTAAACATTCTCATCTATTATCCTTCTATTAGGATGGTGTAATGAGTCTGTTTAGTCCCTGATTATGGCCTAATCTCATCACTTAACACTAAACAAAAACACCAAAAACATTTAAATAA
Source organism: Lathyrus aphaca (assembly GCA_963966055.1). Classification (NCBI taxonomy): domain Eukaryota; kingdom Viridiplantae; phylum Streptophyta; class Magnoliopsida; order Fabales; family Fabaceae; genus Lathyrus; species Lathyrus aphaca. Next base: position 174,871,615 of record OZ014523.1, read on the forward strand.
TCACAAGTAGGTTTATGATCTTAATCCTACATCAAAGGTGATTAAGTGTGAGAAGCTGACTTCACACTTAAGGTATTCTCATTACCCCTAATCAGAGGGAAGATGTGATGAGTGTACTAAATCCATTGGTTTAGGCTTAAACTCATTAACTTATGACAAACTTTCAAAAGCAATAAAAGACTGAAAACATAAAAAACAAACAATAATCGTCTCCTCCGGGATTCTTTTCTCATCACCTTCACTCATAAACGAGAACTTGCTTCTTCCGTCTAATGCAAGACAGTTTGCATCTGTGCCAGACAGATCATACACTTGAGCATAGGCAAGTAAGCAGTTCACCAGTCAATTCATCTTTCAGTCTCTTTGGGTCGAACTACGGTGTTCTGACTTCCTCATTGCACGAGAGGATACGTAGGCATAACTTAACAGTTATCGAACAAAAGTCTCTGTATATTCCCCCTCTTTCCAGCTTCATTCTCTTAGCCTCATGATCTTGAGCATTTCACTCCTGTTCTTACACTGACACTCTCATACTTCATATCATTTATACACTTCACACTCACTTTACACTGACACCTGTACATCCTTTTCCAGCCTTTTTATACACAAATTGCACTGACACTACCCCTTTAAAACACAAATCTTTTAAGCGTGGATCCCGTCGAGTACGACGGACAATCTGGGTGCTAATACCTTCCCAGGTTGTAACCAACCCCCTTTCTCAGTCTCTCTGGTTCGCAAACCGTCTTATCCATTTTTTTTTAGGTCTATGCAGCATTGCCTTTCCTCCGGGATAAAAATGCCTAGCTGGCGACTCTATTCATCTCCAGTGAGTTCACGGCTGTGTGTTCTCATTGTCCCTCTCGCCGACCGTTCGCGTATGTACCTTTATTTGGGCCTGGTCCCATTTATCGGGAGCGACACCTCCATGTCGCTCCTGAAAAGACTTATGTCCCCGGTTCAAACGCGAACGGTCGGCGATGTTGGAGGTTGAGGTTGAATAGAGTCGCCAACTAGGCATTTTTATCCCGAAGGAAAGGTAATGTTGCATAAACCTGGAAAGGGTATGGATAAGACGATTGCGAACCAAAGAAACTGAGAAAGGGGGTTGGTTACGACCTGGGAAGGTATTAGCACCCAGATCGTTCGTCGTACTCGACGAGATCCACGCTTACTTGATTTGTGTTTAAAAGGGGTAGTGTATGTGTTAACTGTGTATAAACGCTATGGGAGAAATTACAGTGTGTCAGTGCAAAAAAGGGAGGGTGAGTGCTCAAGAATGAGGCTTAGAAAGGAAAGCTGGAAGGATAGAGGGGGGACAAAGACACTTTCGTGCAATGAGGAAGTCAGAACACCGTAGTTTGACTTAAAGAGACTGAATGATTTTGACTGTGAACTGCTTACTTGTTTATGCTCAAGTGTGTGACTCGTATGGCTCGAGTGCTGACTGTCTTGCATTAAACGGGAGAAGCGAGTTCTCGTTCTTAGAGTGAATGTGATGAGAAAAGAATCCCAGAGGAGAAGTTTATTGTTTGTTTTTGTGTTTTGTGTTTTTTATTATTTTTGGTGTTTTGCATAGGATAATGAGCTTAAGCCTAAATCAAAGGTTGTAAACTCATTATATCCTCCCTGATTAGGGATAATGAGCCTACTTAAGTATGAGATAAGCATATCAACTTAATTACCATGATGATGTAGGATTAAGATCATTAACCTACTTGTGATTATTAAAATGCTTTGGGTTTTTGTTTAGTGTTAAGTAATGAGTTTAATCTCTAATCAGGGATTAGTGAACTCATTACACCATCCTAAGAGAAGGATGATAGATGAGAACACTTAAGCTGAGGAAGATACCTCAACTTAATCCATACTTAGGGACTAAATTCATTATATAACAAGCCTTTATTAAGTGGATTTTAATTAAAAGGTGGGATTAAGAAGTGAGTTTTAAGTTTGTAAGACAACTTGAGGGGAACTTGTCCATTAAACACTAGGGTTAGTCCCTCTTAACAAAAAGGAAGAGATAGAACCCTAATGTAAGGCCCAAGTTACAAGCTTATGTCTTGATCATTATTAAGTGTTTTGATTAAGAAGTGTAAACAAATTAAAGGTTTAACACTAAGGATTAAAGTTATACACTCCATCCTAAGATAAGGATGCATGCATAACCCTAATTCAAAGTCCTAAAGCTTTAAGTGTTTAGCCTCTGATTATGAGATGAGAAGAGAGACTCAAGGAGACTCTGTAAACACCCCAAATTTTCCCTAACTCATTTCAAACCATGGCTTGTGATCTTTTTATTTGCATAAATTCAATCATAGCATCTCATATTGCATCTTTTGCTTCACTGCATTGTTTCAAAGTCATCTGCATCTAGGGTTTGTGATCTGAGCCATCCCTGAGCCATTTGAGCTACTCCAAAGGTCTTAAATCATATCAAAGGGGTCCATGTATGTTCAAGCATCATATTATATCCCCACAAGGTCAAGGAAGTCAAAGAATCACAAGAACTGAGAAAAGGCATGGAAGCAGAGTCAGGTTTAACTGCACAGATGACCTAGAATTAGGGTTTTGGTTTCAAAGGCCATAACTCCAAAATTATTGGTCATCCTTGTTTCTATTGGTCTCTATATGTTATGAGGATCCTGCATATCAATTTTTATGAAGAAATTCAATGGGGAAGGCATCTGATTAAGAGATGACTTCTTGAGCAAGTCAGTACAAAATCAGGGCATCTGAGGCCCCAGTGACCCAAACAAAGGGGTTTCTCTATCATTTTGATTGTGTATGATCTTTATTTGATCATAGAAGATGTTAGAAGTTCACAAAATTGAAGAATTTCAAGCCATTTGCAAAGTTGCCTTTTTGGGAAAGTGACTTGTAATGAAAACTTGCCATTTTGGGAAAGTTTTTCAAACCCCTCTTTTTGATTCAAAAATGCCTCAAATGAGAAAACTTTGGTCATGAAAGTTGTAGAATGGATCCTCCCATTTTCAAAAAGTACAAGAACTCATTCTAATTCATCATGGATCAAAAGTTATGGCTTGCCAAAGTTGGGAAAAATCATGAAATTTCACTTATGCACCAAAAGAGGAAACTTGCAAAAACCTTTGCCAACCCAATTTGTGACTTCAAAATGGTTTCTAATCATCATACAACACAATGCCATGCCTAAAAATCAGATTTGTGCCAAGAATTTCTCACTTTCATGCTTTGAATTCCAAGCTATCATAAGCCATTTTCCATAAAGTCCAAAAAGAGGAACTCTTGCAAAATTGATCCCCAAGGTTTTGTATGGTCTCTAACTGATTTCAAGACATCACCATAACATTATGTAACCTATCATAACAAAAATTCAGCAAAGAGTGTCACATGTCTATGATCAAAAGTCACAAAATGTAACAAGTTGCCAAAATGAAAAATCACTTCAAACTTGTGATCCAAGCCATACAGCTCACCACAATTGATCCAAGAGTCATCCTTGAACTCAGCTGATGCAGTACAAGCCAGGAAACCATCTCTGCCACAGCTCATGCCTCAAGTACACCAAACCTTGACTTTTTGCAATTTCTCCCATGCTCTTGGAATAGTGATCAGCAGCCTCTACTAACCTGCTCCATAGCCTACTCAAACATTATGGGAGTGATATAGCAACTCATTCAGCATTGAAACAAGACACAATCTTGCTTGCACAAAATCTGTCCAAAACTTCTCCTCTTCGAAACTCCCTCCTCAGCCATCAAAAATCCAAAATCTCTTCACCAACAAACCACAAATCATCCATAGAACAAGAATCACCCCCTGAAACAACTTGAAACATCACACACAAAGACCTCCATTTCTGCTACACCAGAACAAAACAGCCACAACCAGCCATTCTCGAAGCTCTCCAAGCTTCATTTCATCATCAGGGTGTTCAAAGGAGGGGGTTTGCACAAAGTTTGAGTCTAGAAAGCTCAGAATCAGAGAGTCTTCATTTCAGGTAACATGAAGAACTTTTTTCCCAGAAGCTAAGTTTTAAGTTCTTTTTTGGTTCTGCATGTTCCCCTGATCATGAATATGTATTTACTTTTGAAAATGGTGAAGTAACCATCATGTATGGTGTCTCTGAACATTTGCCCGTGTTTCACATTTTATTTCGATTCATGCTTGTGAGGAAAAATAAATGAGTTTTAGATGAGGGTTTAGGTTTAGATTGATGAGAGGATCATTTTGGTGGAAGAAATTTGAAGTTTGGTAACCTATAGAAGAAACTAGGGTTTTTGGTTCGACGGAGAAGACGACCGGAACACTGTTTCGACCGTCTGAGTTTAATTAGCCCTAATTAGGTTTAGCTGTGTAATTAATGGAAGTTTGAATGTAGGTCGTACGATGGCTCTTTCCCGCGTGTGTTGGAAGGCTGGGATTTCATGATTAGCCCTAATTCTGACTTAATATTGTTTAATTAAATTAATTAATGGAATTAGTCAGGTTTGAACTTGGGACATTGGATGTGGCGCCAAGTCAACAACTTCAAGCCCAGATTCAATCTGGACCTCTCCTTTGGCATACTTTCATTATTTTAATTTTTTATTTCATTTTCTTTTCATTTAACTTCTACGAATTATTAAAAATAGCAAAACATATTAAAAAATTCTGAAATTTTTTGTCAACCCTTTTATTAATTTTCAGAACCCAAAAATATTTTTATTTTTATTTTTTTGCATTAAAATTATTTTTAAATCATTTAAATGTTTATTTTTAATTATTTAATGGAAATTAATTATTTAAAAATGCATTTAGGTATTTAAAAATCACAAAAAATTCACATTGCATTACAAAACATTTAGAAACATTATCAAACTCTCAAAACAAATTTCTTTTTGGTTCTTGACCTATTTGACAATTTTCATTGGAATTAAAGTTGTTTAAAGGAAATATATTTGTTCAAACTTAGAAAAATTCATCTTGCCTAACCATGAAGAGTTTGATGATGATTCTTCTTGCATTGCATCCTTCATCTCATGTAGTTTTTAGGGAAAAATTGGTTTGAATTTATCTTTCATTTTCAATTTGTTTTGCATTTTTCATTGTGAGGTATCCTAAAACCCTAGTTGATTTAGAAAATTCATAACCCCCATTAGGTTAAGAGTTAGGCCCCCTCCTTTGGGCATTGAACTTGTGTAAGGTTAGGGCTCCTTTGATCCCATTTTCAATTTTTTGTCATGCCTTATGCTTCTGATTTTGAATTTTTATGTTGCATGTTGTTCATAAACCCTAATTTGTGCCTTCCTTTGCATCCATTTCTCATTTGCTTGCATTCAAGAACTTGCCATGACATTTTGTGCATCCACATGATTCATAATACATCTTAGGACATATTAGAATCATGTTTGATCATTGCATCACTCATTTGACATGTCATACTTTCATTGCATTTCATAAACTTTCATGAACTTTCATGGTTCAAAGCATGCTCCATATGCCTCCATTCTCTTGTATGCTCACATATATGCATCTTGTATGACTTTGCACCATCTCTTGACATCATTTGCATCATGTGTTTGTTTCTGACTTTGGCCTTTGCCCATCCATATGCATTGTTTCATCTCATTTCTTCCCTTATGCATCTTGTACTAACTTTTCAGGTTAATGGTAAGTTTGTTTGGGAGGTGGATTTTCCTTCACCTCCCACCTCTTCTCACCTTATCATTTTACATCCTTGCTTCATTTTTACTTGTCTTTGAGTGAGCTTGCTCACTTGTGCCTCTCTTCCCTCTTTTCTCTTCTCATCTCATCCCTTTTCTATCTTGCTTCTCCTTGGTGGCTTCCTTGAAGGTTTCTCCTCTTAAGCCTCACAAACCCTAGGACTTCCAAGCATGATAACATTTTAGGATTGTTTAGTCCCCCTTAGACTCTTTCCTTTGAGTTTTCTTTGAGTCCCCTCTTCTCACCTCATAATCAAGGACTAAACCCTAAAGGTTTTAAGTCTTTGTGATTAAGCTTATGCTTGCATCCTTCTATTAGGATGGAGTGTATAACTTTAATCCTAAGTGTTAAACCCTTAATGTGTTTAAATCCTTTAATCAATTCATCTAATAAACACTAAGACATCAAGCTTGTAACTTGGGCCTTGCATTAGGGTTCTAATTCTTCCTTAATTGGTTAAGAAGGACTAACCCTAGTGTTAATGGACAAGTCCCCCTCAAGTTGTCTTACCAACCATAAAACTCACTTCTTAATCTTATCATTAACTAAAATCCACTTTAATAAAGGCTTTGTTTTGTCATGAGGTTAATCCCTAATCATGGATTAAGTTGAGGAGCCTTCCTCAGCTTAAATGTTCTCATCTATTATCCTTCTATTAGGATGGTGTAATGGGTCCATTAAATCTCTGATTATGGCTTAATCTCATTACTTAACACTAAACAAAATACCAAAAACATCTAAATAATCACAAGTAGGTTAATGATCTTGATCCTACATCATGGTGATTAAGTGTGAGGTGCTTACTTCACATTTAAGGTATTCTCATTACCCCTAATCTTAGGGAGGATGTGATGAGTTTACTAACCCTCGGTTTAGGCTTAAGCTCATTATCTTATGACAAACTTCAAAAAGCAATAAAAGGCTGAAAACACAAAAACAAACAATAATCGACTCCTTCGGGATTCTTTTCTCATCTCATTCACTTATAAACGAGAACTCGCTTCTTCCGTCTAATGCAAGACAGTTTGCACCTGAGCCAGACAGGTCATACACTTGAGCATAGGCAAGTAAGCAGTTCACAAGTCAATTTATCTTTCAGTCTCTTTGAGTCGAACTACGGTGTTCTGACTTCCTCATCGCAAACCGTCTTATCCATTTTTTTTTTAGGTCTATGCAGCATTGCCTTTCCTCCGGGATAAAAATGCCTAGCTGGCGACTCTATTCATCTCCAGTGAGTTCACGGCTGTGTGTTCTCATTGTCCCTCTCGCCGACCGTTCGCGTCTGTACCTTTATTTGGGCCTGGTCCCATTTATCGGGAGCGACAGCTTGGCGACTCTGCTGGGGACCCTTATACTGTAACCAGGGCTTCTGGTTCTTTTTGTGGGTTCCTCCTAGCGCTTGATTGATTTGTGTTTGCTGGGGTGTCATGTGCTTATTTGTGTTTGTATATTTGTATCTATTTTTGCTTTATGTACAGTTGCTTTACTGCTTTCTTTATTGCTTTTGCATTATATCATATTGTCATACTGCTGCTGGCTGGATCTGCTGTTTGCTTTGGTGGGTGGGTGTTCCATTGAGAGTTAAGGTCCTATACCTGGGACCTGAGTGACACCTAGGCTAGAGTAAATCATATTCTTTCCCATTCCATTTCGGTCTGGTGCGGGAATATGAAACACGGTTCAGATATGGGTTTCTTCTTGAGAACTCTGTGTTGCAGATTTCCTGCAATGCTAGGGCTATCTGGGAAGCCTGCTAAGTCTGGATGACCTTTTAGTATTGACCTTCAGAAACTGAGGTGAATTAGAGGAGGAACTTTTATGGTTATTGTAAACACTGTACCTCCGGGTTAGAAGTGTTTACACTTCTCATAACTGATCCAAGTCTGAGGATCCTTGTTTTAGAACACCACCTGTGAGGGGGTTGGGTTGTTTACAGGTTTGCAGGTACCTTGACCTCAGAATACCCTGTTACTTTGATTTGATTAAGAATACTCCATGTTGGGACAGTTCTTGTGATTCTAAAACCCTGGACATGTGGCTCTTTATTTGAGTCCCCCACCTTGGTTACTGGACTTATAGACCTCCATCTGGATTTCTTACACACATGGACTTATATCAGAGCATTTGATCAGATCCAGCTCAGTCACAAACCTTTGCATATCATTTGCATACATAATCATTGCATCATATTGACATTTGCTTATTTGTGTTTCAGGGTATCCATCTTCATTTGGTTTTGGTTTTGACCCCATCTTCAGTATTGACCTGTCTTCATCAGCACCTGCTTCAGCTGTCAGTTATTTACTTCAGTCACCTACTCCAGCCAATCAGTGGCCCATTCTTCAGTATCATCATCACCTACCACTTTTTCCAGCCAGAGCTATCTGACATCAGGAGAATTCAGACCCTGATCACTCCAGACCATATACCACTGTTCAGGGAACACCATGGAGATATACTTGATTTGGTTATGGATCTGGACCCCTCACAGAGAAGCCTGATCCACACTTGCCTTCAGTTTTATGATCCCCCACTGAGATGTTTCACTTTTCAGGACTTTCAGCTAGGCCCTCTATTGGAAGAATACTCATCATTAGTTGGTATACCTGTCAGGGGTGGAGTCCCTTTCAACCCTGAGATGGTCTTTCCTAGTAACGAAGAGGTAGCAAAGGCATTGCATCTGGAACCAGTCCTGATTGGGCAGCATATGACTTCTAAGGCTGGAATCCCTGGCCTGCATCTGGATTTCTTGATCTCTCAAGCTACCCTGAAAGCTTATGTAGGAGAGTGGAAAGCAGTCTATGCTTTGTTGGCCCTGAGTATATATGGGATTGTATTATTTGCAGATGAGCCTCGATTCATTAGTAAGAATGCAATTCATCTGTTCATTCTAAAGAACCCAGTGCCAACTTTGTTGGGGGATCTCTACTATTCAGTGCATCAGAGGAATGAAAAGCAGAGGGGAAGATTAGTGAGGTGTTGTGCTCCATTGTTCCATACTTGGCTTCTCAGGCATCTACCCAAGACAGATGCATTTTTGAATCCTCATCAGCATAAAAATTGGGCTGGAAGACTTACTACTCTTACTTCAGCTGATATCAGGTGGTGCACTCAAAGCACAAAAGGCAGGGATATCATCACCAGCTGTGGGCATTTTCCCAATGTGCCCCTAATAGGAGTTAAGGGCAGTATTAATTACAACCCTCTGCTGTTCAAAAGACAACTGGGCTATGCATTGGTCCACACTCCTAAGGCACAAGACTTGGTTGAGACTCTGGAGGACAAGAGGGTCCAAGACAAGATAGGGCAACTGGAAGCTAGTGCAAAAGAGCAGCAAGAAGCCCTGGCAGCAGCCCAGAGGGAGATATCCGAGCTGAAGATCAGAGCTGGAGTGAAGAGGTCAAAGGACCAAAGTCAGCACAAGAAGTTAACTACAGCTGTTACTACCCGGAACCTCCTTATCAGGAATCTCACGGAGCGTCCAGCTGATCCTGTGACCGAAGCACTTCTCAAGGAAGTTCGGGAGGATGAGTTTGGTCTTGGTGTTTGACCATTTGTTTGTTGTTGCTTTCATTCCATGTACTTTTATTTTCTTGTAATGTATTTTGACCCCTCAGAGGGCTTGTGTTTGTAAACAAACTATGTACCTTTTGCCTTTTGTAATATATGTATTAGTTTGTTCCATCCGAGTTTACTTCGAAAGCAACATCAACAGCATCACCTTCAAGGGTCTGGAAGGGTCAAAACTGAACGCCAAGCCAGATACCTTGAAAACAAATAAGCATACTGCATTGCATGCTAACCCTTTGTTTGTTTTGTAGGTTTTTGTTTTGTTGTTGCTAACTCTGTTGTGATGTTCAGGAACTATTGCTCGTCGCCGGGTATTTCCCCTCAACCGTCCGCACCGATATCCAACCCGTAATAACCTTCCGGGCATACAAATGGATCAGGTACAGCAGGACCTCGCAGAGGTCAGAAATCAGATGGCAAACGAAAGATTGGAAATGAGAACGCAGATGACGCAGTTTATGGAAGTAATGAACAACATGGCTCAAAGCCAGGAGAGGCTCAGAGCACTGGTGGAAGGGAGAAATCAGGAAGATCATCAGCCAGGGACTGCTGGGACTAGTAACAACGAGAGGGTCCAACCTCATGTCAATCCCCCAGTCTTTGGACCCCACCTCCATCCGGAGGCCAACATCCCTGTCAATATACAAGGGACTGCTACAGCAGGGAGGGTACTGCAAGAAGACCCCCAAGAAGACCAGTTCACAGTGATGGGAGCCGGGGAAGAAGCTTATGATAGAAGGTTGGAAGAGATAACTGAGAAATTAAGATCCTTAGAGTCCCAAAACTCTTTGGGTTTTGATGTTATGGATATGGGCTTGGTAGACGGGGTCAGGATTCCCCACAAGTTTAAGCCACCATGCTTTGAGAAATATAATGGGACTTCCTGTCCCCGGACACATCTACAATCTTTTCTCGGGAGGCTAAAGGCCTATACCATGGACGAGAAACTCTGGATGTTCTATTTTGAGGATAGCTTGACTGGAGCTTCGAGGGAATGGTATTCCCATCTGACAAGAGCAACTATTAGATGCTGGAAGGACCTGGCAGAGGCCTTCATCAGACAGTATCAGTATAATCTGGATATGGCACCCAACAGGACCCTCCTAATGGGAATGTCACAGTCATCTAGAGAGAGCTTCAGAGAGTATGCTCAAAGATGGAGACAGCTTGCTGCTGCTGTCCAGCCACCTATGTCTGAAAGAGAGATGGCTGATATGTTCATGAACACCCTTCAGGGGACTTACATTGATAGGCTAGCTGCCTTCTCATCTACCAGCTTTGCAGATGTAGTCATAGCCGGGGAGAGAATTGAAAGTCTATTGAAAATGGGGAAGATCTCAGACAACGGTGCAAGCTCATCCAGTAATGCAAGAAAGCCTTTTGCAGGCCCAAGAAGAACTGGTGAGACTAATGCCATCCACACCAACAGGGGCAGGCCCCAATATGTTCATAGATCTGTGGCAGCAGTCACCATTCCAGCTCCCGCTCATCCGCAACCAGCCTATCAACCTCCGCAACAAAACTATCAGCAACAACCTCAGTACCACCAACAAAATCAGTATCCTCCGAGAAATTACAATAACAGCAACACCAACAACAACAATCAGCAAAGGCCATTCCAGCAGAGGCCATCTCAAGCCAACAGGGTGATTGATCCGATCCCTATGCCATATGCTACACTGCTGCCACAACTCCTGAAACTCAACCTAGTTGATCTAAGGACGTTGGCACCTCCGGATCCCAACAGTCTACCCAGGAATTACGACTCCAACGCCAGATGTGCCTTTCATTCAAACGCACCTGGCCATAGTACAGAAAAGTGCAGAGCCTTGCACATGAAGGTACAAGACCTGGTAGACTCAAAAGCTCTGAATTTTGCACCACCACCCAATGTCAACAAAAATCCTATGCCAAACCATGGTGGTCCCAGAATCAACGCTATTGAAGAAGACAAGCCGTCTTATTTAATAACCAGTGTGGGTCAGGTTCGGACACCGTTGGTGGAGATTAAGGCTCAGCTCCTCGAATGTCACATGTTCCCGGGGTGTGAGTTAGGGTGTGCTTACTGCAATATCTCAGTAAATGGTTGCGATAACCTGAGGAATGGCATAGATGGTCTTATTCAGAGTGGCCAACTCCAGATCACCACATCATTTCCAACAAATCCAGCAATCTCACCAGCAACGGTTTCAGAACCTCCTACAACTGCAACCACCATTGTTCCTGACAATTCTTAGGCTTCATCAACAAGTACTTCATCTATCGTCTCAACTGATCAGCTATCAACAAATTTTTCTTCTACAACTCCAGCTCCACTCCATTTTGAATCTCCTACAACAACAACATCCGTCCTTCCGGCAATGTCTCCTGCAACTCCAGCAACAAATCATGAAGATGTATCAACTGTCACAATATTCTATGATCCTGAAAACAACTCTGCCTACAACTCAGAAAGTGCTTCTCCCATCAGAGCACCAGTCACAATTTATTATGATCCACAAACTATCACAGTCCCTTCAGCAGCTGTCATCAGTCCAGTCACTGTCACGGTGCCTGGACCAGTACCTTATGAAAGCAATAGGGCCATCCCTTGGCACTATGGCTCTGACGTATACTGCGAAGGAAAGAAAATCACCCTTGAACCATCAACACCTGCACCACAAATAGACAATGTGGGAGGAGGCGGAGGCTTCACTCGAAGCGGACGTCTCTTTGCTCCACAAATTCAAAGACCCACTGCCGAAGCAGAAGCTGCTGCCAAGGCAAAAGGAAAGAGCCCGGTGCAGGAAGATCAAGCTGTTAAGGAAGCTTTGAAAACACCGTTCGATCAGGAAGTTGATGAGTTTATGAGAATCATCAAAAAGAGTGATTACAAAATAGTGGATCAGCTTCACCAGACGCCATCCAAGATCTCTATCCTATCTCTGCTTATGTGTTCCGAAGCCCATCGGAATGCATTACTCAAAGTCTTGCACGCAGCTTACGTGCCTGAAGAGATCACTGTCAATCAGTTGGAAACCGTGGTTGGAAATGTTACTGCTAGCAATGGGCTAGGGTTCACCAATACTGACTTGACAACGGAGGGCCGCAACCATAACAAAGCCTTGCACATCACCATGGAATGTAAAGGTGCAGTCCTTTCCCATGTGCTGGTAGACACGGGATCATCCCTTAATGTCTTACCAAAGAAGGCCCTGGTGAAGCTAGAGTATGAAGGATTAGCATTGCGTCCCAGTAACCTGGTAGTAAGAGCCTTTGATGGTTCTAAGAGATCGGTTCTGGGAGAAATTGAGCTACCTGTGACAATTGGCCCACAGACCTTTAAAACTATCTTCTATGTGATGGACATTCAGCCTGCCTACAGCTGTTTGTTGGGTAGACCTTGGATTCATGCCGCTGGCGCAGTAACGTCTACCCTTCACCAGAAGTTAAAATTTGAGTGGGAAGGCCAAGTTGTTACAATCTGTGGGGAAGAGGATATATTTGTTAGCCACCTGGCTACTTATAAGTATATTGAGATGGATGGGGAGATCCATGAAACAATGAGCCAAGGGTTTGAGGCCCTGAATGTGAATGAAGCATCTGCTGTATCTGGAATCTCCATGTCATCTTATCAACAAGCCCGGAAGGTTGTTGAGGAAGGAACTGCCCAAGGCTGGGGCAAGATTTTAGCTGTGGAGGAAAAGAAAGATAAGTTTGGGTTGGGTTACAGACCAACTCAACAACATCAAGCAAAGGCTGCTGAGAAGCCCGGTTTTGTCAGTGGGGGGATGCTTACCCCTGATGCTATCAACAATTTGGAAGACGAGCTGGAAGAGGAGCGCAATCTGGAGAATTGGATTCGTCCAAAGATCCCGGGGAGCAATATCTCAAACTGGTCTTCCCAGGAAATTATAAGAGTTACTCAAGCAGAGTAATTATTATTTCCTGTATTTTTATAGCATGCATCAAAGTCTTGCATCTTGCCCAAGATGACAAGACTCATTTTGTAATCGGGCCATCTGTACTTTTTGTGCAAACAAGATTAATCAATGAAATATCAGACATCTTTTTGCAAACGAGTCTTTTTCTTTTCCGCTCACTGTTTTTCCATTTTTCTTTTTGTACAAAAAATAAATGGCGATGTTTTCAAAATGATAACTTTATTTCACTTTTCTAAACAAGATTAAAATCAATCACTAAAATGAACAAACTGAACCCTTGCAGAGAGTGCCTTCCAGACAGCACCGACAACAGCACGGCTATGACTTCGTATGACTTTGACAATCCAATCAATCAAGCTGATGAAGGGGTTGAAGAAGAATATGAGCTTCCTGAAGAGCTAGCCAGGTTGTTGAGACAAGAGGAAAAGGTTATTACTCCTCACCAGGAGGAGGTTGAAGTGATCAATCTTGGTACAGATGAAGACGTGAAAGAGGTTAAAATCGGGGCCTGCCTGCAAGACTCAGTGAAGAGACAACTGATTGATTTGCTTCAAGAATATGTGGACGTGTTTGCTTGGTCCTATCAGGATATGCCAGGGTTGGACACCGACATTGTTATGCACAAGCTGCCTTTGAGAGAAGAATGCCCACCGGTCAAACAGAAACTGCGCCGTACTCGCCCAAACATGGCAATGAAAATCAAAGAAGAGGTACAAAAGCAGTGGGACGCCGGGTTCCTTGCCGTGACTAGCTATCCGCCGTGGGTTGCTAATATAGTACCTGTGCCTAAGAAGGACGGCAAAGTAAGGATGTGTGTTGACTACCGGGATCTGAACAGAGCCAGTCCAAAAGATGATTTCCCTTTACCTCACATTGATGTATTGGTGGATAACACGGCTCAGTTCTCGGTATTCTCCTTCATGGACGGATTCTCAGGATACAACCAGATTAAGATGTCACCTGAAGACATGGAGAAGACAACATTCATCACACCTTGGGGCACGTTCTGTTACAAGGTGATGCCATTCGGACTGAAGAATGCTGGTGCCACATATCAACGGGCTATGGTAACATTATTCCACGATATGATCCATAAGGAAATCGAGTGTTATGTGGATGACATGATTGCCAAGTCCCTTACAGAGGAAGATCACCTGGTGAATCTACTGAAGTTATTCAAGCGTCTAAGGAAGTACCAATTGAAGCTAAACCCCAACAAGTGCACATTCGGGGTGCGATCCGGTAAGTTGCTGGGATTTATTGTAAGCGAGAAAGGGATTGAAGTGGACCCTGATAAAGTCAAAGCCATCCAAGAGATGCCTGCACCGAAAACTGAAAAAGAAGTTCGAGGGTTCTTAGGTCGATTGAACTACATTTCACGGTTCATATCTCACCTTACAGCAACCTATGAACCCTTGTTCAAGCTGTTAAGAAAAGAACAGACGGTCAGGTGGAACGAAGACTGCCAGAAGGCTTTTGACAAGATCAAGGAGTACTTGCAAGAACCTCCAATCCTTATGCCTCCAGTTGAAGGAAGACCTCTGATAATGTACTTAACAGTATTAGAAGAGTCAATGGGGTGTGTGCTGGGCCAGCATGACGAGTCTGGTCGAAAAGAGTATGCAATTTACTACCTAAGCAAAAAGTTTACCGAATGTGAACAACGTTATTCACTGCTCGAGAAAACTTGCTGTGCTTTAGCGTGGGCTGCTCGCCGACTGAGACAGTATATGTTGACCCACACTACCTTATTGATTTCAAAGATGGACCCAGTTAAGTACATTTTTGAGAAGCCAGCTCTTACCGGACGGGTTGCAAGATGGCAAATGATTCTCACAGAATATGACATCCAGTACACTTCTCAGAAAGCCATCAAGGGCAGTGTATTGTCTGAATATCTTGCTGAGCAACCCATTGATGACTACCAACCTATGAGATTTGACTTCCCTGATGAAGACATCATGTTCATTAAAGCAAAAGATCATGAAGAGCCTATTCACACTGAAGGGCCCGACCCAAAAGAAGAATGGACTATGATGTTTGATGGGGCTGTTAACATGAATGGTCGTGGTGTTGGTGCAGTACTCATTTCACCTAAAGGAGTTCACATGCCTTTCTCGGCAAAACTCACTTTCAACTGCACTAACAACGAAGCTGAATACGAAGCTTGCATTATGGGTCTTGAGGAAGCCATTGACCTCAGGATCAAGACGTTGACTGTATTCGGAGATTCAGCTTTGGTAGTTAATCAAACCAACGGAAAATGGTACACCCACCAGGATCATCTGATACCTTACAGGGATTATACAAGGAGGTTATTGACTTTCTTCACAACCGTCAAGCTTGAGTATATCCCTCGGGACGAGAATCAGTTTGCAGATGCTCTGGCTACCATTTCGTCCATGATCAAAGTTCAAGCTACCAACTTCGTACCTCAGATTTCAGTGTCCAGACTTGACAGACCAGCATATGTATTTGCAGCAGATGTTGTCAAAGATGATAAGCCTTGGTTCCATGACATTAAATGCTTCTTGGAGGATCAAACATACCCACCTGGGGCATCTTCCAATGATAAGAAGACTTTGAGAAGGCTTGCTGGTAGTTTCTTTTTGAACACTGATGGCTCCCTGTACAAGAGGAATTTTGATATGGTACTCCTCAGATGTGTTGACAAGACGGAAGCAGATTTGTTGATGCATGAAGTGCACGAAGGATCTTTTGGTACCCATGCTGGAGGGCATGCCATGGCTAAGAAATTGCTAAGATCAGGTTATTACTGGATCACAATGGATGCAGACTGTTGTGCTTACGCCAGAAAGTGCCACAAATGCCAGATCTACGCGGATAAGGTGCATGTGCCTCCCAATCCCTTGAACATCATGTCTTCACCATGGACCTTTGCCATGTGGGGCATTGATATGATTGGCAAGATTGAGCCAACTGCTTCAAATGGACACAGATTCATCTTGGTCGCCATTGATTATTTCACTAAGTGGGTTGAAGCAGCCTCATATGCAAATGTTACAAGACAAGTGGTAGCCAGGTTTCTGAAGAGAGATATCATCTGCCGATATGGAGTTCCCGAGCGAATCATTACTGATAATGGTTCCAACTTAAATAACAAGATGATGGCTGAGTTATGTCGGGACTTCAAAATCCAACACCACAATTCTTCTCCTTACAGGCCAAAGATGAATGGCGCTGTTGAGGCAGCTAACAAGAATATCAAGAAGATTGTGCAGAAGATGGTAGTCACTTACAAAGACTGGCATGAAATGCTACCGTTTGCCTTGCATGGGTACCGCACGTCAATCAGAACATCCACTGGGGCAACGCCGTATCAGCTTGTGTATGGTATGGAGGCAGTCCTACCAGTTGAAGTTGAATTACCCTCTTTACGAGTACTGATGGATGTTAAGTTGAGAGAAGCAGAATGGGTTCGGTCCCGATACGAACAACTGAGTCTGATCGAAGAGAAAAGACTGGCTGCAATCTGTCATGGGCAGTTATATCAGAGAAGAATGAAGAAAGCCTTCGATCAGAAAGTCAGGCACCGAGAGTACCAAGTAGGAGATCTTGTGTTGAAAAGAATCCTCCCTCCTCATACAGACCACAGGGGCAAATGGACTCCCAATTATGAAGGACCATTCGTGGTAAAGAAAGTTTTCTCTGGTGGAGCACTGATGCTCAGCACCATGGATGGTGAAGATTTCCCGTCCCCTGTGAATTCAGATGCAGTTAAAAAATACTTCGCGTAAAATGACCCGCTGGACATAAAAACAGAATGTAAGTCCAGGCAAAAATAGGGCATCCCGGCGAGTCAAAAACAGAATAAAAGACTCGGGCAAAAATAAGGGAAAATAAACAAAAAAATGTACACCCGCTGAGTTGGAAAGCCGCATTGGACGACTCAGGCAAAAATGGGTATCCCGATGGATTGAAAACCCGAAAGGGCGATCCATGCAAAACAAGGGAATAAGCGAACAACTGCATTCTGAATTCGTCTGTATTATCCGCAACTTGGAAAGCCCCCAAAGGATCAAGCCTCAGTCAGAATCAACTTTCTCCAGAAAGCAAAACGAGAAGAACGTCAAAAGTCATACGAGTCATAGCAGGAGAGGAAGCTCTTTGAAAGCGTCGTCAACATCGCCAGCACTTTGTTTCTCAATTTGTAACAATCTCCTCATTTCAGGAGATGTGTTTCTTTGACTGTATTTCGCCAATTCAGGGCATTTGAATTAATAAAATCAGATTTTTCAGTCATGTTTCGTCTTGTACATTTTTATTTGCAAAGAATGTCTGATGTCTCTAAAAAACTAATTGCATGAGTACAGATGCTCTTTCTCTAAGAAAATAAAAACACATGCTTGCAGGGAATATACTTACTCTCGAAAGTGCTTAACTCCTATGACAGAATCCAGTAAAGGATACCTCGGGACCATTTGTGCGTTTCCTTATCTTTGCAGGATTGCAGGTATCCAGAGCGCAACTTGGGGCATGCAAGCTCCATCCTAGCAAGCTGGCAAATCAACACTCACTCATGGCACCAGAGGTGTTTTCTCCCCAGCTGAGTTGCCAACAACTTTCCCCAGCGAGCTGCCACTTGCTACTACCACCAGCCGAGTTGTTGATTCTTCCTCAGCATAATGCAGAAATTCAAGGAACCATCTCCCCACAGAATCCTCAGCCTCTATTCAGAAGAGAAACGCATGAAGGAATCACAACAGAGTGATGAAGGCTTCTACAAACCCCAGCTGGGTCCTATATTACAAGGATATGTCAATCAGTGACCTGTATCCCCAAGCAGATACGTCTCTCCAGATCTACCAGTGATCTCATCCCCAGCTGGGATGTCCATTTCAAACAGATCGACCAGAGATCTTCACAGCAACGGGATCCGAATCCCGGATTTGTATCTTTGCATAATCATGGCATTTGCATCATGTTCACCCACAAAGCGTAGCATTCCGTCTAATACGGAGCATTACAGCAAAAATCAAATACATAGCATAATCATAAGTCATGTTGTGAATCGAGCACTTGTGAATAATAACCGTTCATCATTAATATACAGAATACTTTCCCAAAATCCCCACCGGAGTCCCCAGCAAGAGCAGTTGCCTCTCAAACCACAAACACCAGTATACACTCCTTTTGACACCCGTCCGTATCATCGTTCCCCAGTAAGGTTGCTGAACACTCTTTACAAACAAAACCACCTGTATTACAGATACTTCCTGACACCCGTCTGTGTCGTACCACCAGCAGAAAGCCAAAGACATCATCTTTGCACTCACCTATACTTGTATATTCATTTTCTTGACACCCGTCCGTGTCATATCCCCAGCGCAGTCGCTTACACTTTTACAACCCATATACTTATACTTTTCTCCTTTTGACACTCGTCCGTGTCACCCTCCCCAGCAGATAAACACTCATCTATATATACTCATACTACTCATACTTATACAGATACTCGTCCGTATCTCGTATACACCATTTATATCCCCGCAGATTCGGCATTGGTCCATGTTCTTTGTTAACCAGTTGGTACTCGTCCGTACCATCATCTCAGAATATGCGTCAAGTGTTTGTTTCTACATGATACTCGCCCGTATCATAGTCTTAAGGATGCTCGTCCGCATTTTTGATCCATACACCGTGTCAAACACTTTTGTCTTCTTGAATATAGATACTCGTCTGTGTCTACTTTTCCCCCAGAAGAGTCCCTTCAGATTCAACACTCGTCCGTGTTCTTTGTTAACCCGTTGATATTCGTCCGTGTCATCATCTCTGAACACGTGTCAGTTTGTTTCTACCCGATACTCGTCCGTATCGTAGTCTTAAGGATGCTCGTCCGCATCTTTAGTCTATACATACCAAACACTTATACCTTTTGTTGCTTGGTTGTAAACACTCGTCCGTGCTTACTACATCCCCAGTAGATCACCAACAAAGCAAATTTTCCTTTTATCTGACACTCGTCCTGTGTCATGATAAACCTTGAGAGCAGCCGTACCCTGCTAGGTGGTCGTCCTCCACCTCTTGATGGTCGCCATCCATCATGCTCATCTGATGGCCGTCCCCATCATTGTTTTTAGCAGCCGTCCCCTGCTAGGTGGTCGTCCTCCACCTTTTGATGATCGTCCTTCATCAGTTTATCCAATGGCCGTCCCCATTGTTGATTTTTGGTTATCTGACATTCGTCCTATGTCATGAGAAACCTCGAGAGCAGCCGTCCCCTGCTAGGTGGTCGTCCTCCACCTCTTGATGGTCGTCCTCCATCATGCTCGTCCGATGGCCGTCCCCATCGTTGACCTTTTCTATCCGGCATTCGTCCTATGTCGCGATATTTTCGGCAGCCGTACCCTGCCTGGTGGTCGTCCTCCACCTTTGATGGCCGTCCCCCATCTTACCCCCAACAGAGCAGCCGTCCCCTGCTAGGTGATCGTCCTTCACCTTTGATGACCGTACCTCATCATCTGTTTATTTCATTTATTCTTTAACCCGATGGCCGTCCCCGTCGTGGTCCCTTTTCTTTTTAGCCCGATGGCCGTCCCCATCGTTGGTTACTTTTTATTTTATGAACTTGATGGCCGTCCCCGTCATGTTTCATTAATTCCCAGAGAATCTTACAACTTTATCTTGATGGCCGTCCCCATCATAATCTTATTTTTCCCAGCTAGTCGGCCGTCCCCGTCTTGGCTTTACCTTTTATCCCCAGCATGTCGGCCGTCCCCGTCATTGCTTTATTGCCCACACTTTTCCCAGCATGTCGGCCGTCCCCGTCATCGCTCTTTACCCAGCAGTTGTCCTCTGCTCGACGGTCGTCCTCCGTCGCCCACACTTTACAATATACTTTATTTTCCTTTTACAATCTATATCCCTTTTCTTCTTCATTCTGTGAGTGCAAATTTTGGACTGTCTTTGGTATTCAACCACAAGTTATCTTGTTTGCCTGTTAAGCCGTCGCTTACAACCTGCACAGCTAACTCATGTTTGAATAGGGGCAGCTGTAAACACCCCAAATTTTCCCTCACCCATTCACACCATGGCTTGTGATCATTTCATATGCATAAACACAATCATACCACCTCATATTGCATTTTTGATTCACTGCATAGTTTCTAAGTCATCTGCACCTAGGGTTTGTGATCTGAGCAATCCAAGAGCTTCTTGAGCCACTCCAAAGGCCACCAATCATTTCAAAGGGATCCATGTGTGTTCAAGTATCATATTACATCCTCTCAAAGTCAAGAATGCAAAAGAATCACAAGAACTGGGATTGATATGGATGCAGAGCCAAGTTTGACTGCACAGTTGACCTAAAATTAGGGTTTTGGTTTCAGAGGCCATAACTTCAAAATTTTTGGTCATTCTTGTTTCTATTGGTCTCTATATGGTATAAGGAGTATGCATATCAATTTTCATGAAGAAACTCCATGGGGAAGTCATCTGATCAAGAGTTGACTTCCTGGACAAGTCAGTGCAAAATCAGGGCATCTGAGGCCCCCAATGACCCAACCAATGGGTGATCTTCATCATTTTGAGTGTATATGATCTTTATTTGATCATGGAAGAAGGTTGAAGTTCACAAAATTCAAGAATTTGAAGTTTTTGCAAAGTTGACTTTTTAGGGCATAGTTGACTTTTAAGGAATTTGTCAATTTAGGTCACTTTTCAAACCTTACTTTTTGATCCAAAAATGCTTCAAATGGAAAAACTTTGGTCATGAAAGTTGTAGAATACATTTTTCCCTTTTCAAAAAGTACAAGAACATGACCTAATTCATTTTTGATCAAAAGTTATGGTGTGACAAAGTTGGCAAAAATCATTAATTTTCAAGATATGCCCTAATTGGAAAATTTGCAAAATCATGTATCAAGGCCATTTGTGACTTCTAGTTCACATCAAACCAATGCATAAACATTCTATGTGACCTAAAAATCAGATTTGAACCAAGGTTTCTCATGTTACATGGTTTGTATAACAAGATATTTTCATGAAGTTTCAAGAGCAAGCAAGTTGCAAAACCACTCATCACACTTCACCAACTTGCTGCATTGGCCATTGAACCACCCTAGCCTCACTCACACACCATGCTGCGCCAGCCCATGCTCTTGTACCAAGCTAGAGCTTAGCCCATGCCTCTCTTACAACAAAGTGGACTTTTTGCAAAAGTGAACATCCCAATCACAGCAGGCCAGGTCACATCATCTGACCAATTGGAATTGTTTATACTTTCCATTTGCAAGCAAAACATAACAAGAAGCCAAGCTGAAACACACCATAGCATCACATTCACAAAAACACTCCATCAAGCAAAAGCCTTCGAATCTCCCTCCATAGCTCACAAACACAAAAACCATTTCCATAGATCAACTCACCTTGCTTCACTGAGCCAAAACCAACAAGACTTAGGCCAGAACCAAGCAAGAACACCATTTCTCCATTTTCACTCCCAAGAGCAAAACCATTTGAATCTGTTCCCACAAGCCATAAACACTCAAACAAATTCCACAGATCAACTCACCTTGCTTCACTGACCAGAAACCAACCATTGTTATGGCCTGAGACCCTCCACATCACAAACACGATTTCCACACTCCCTTGGTCAGAGCTCCTGCAAACTCACTCAAGAGACTGTTTAAACTCCAACCAAGTATCCAAAGCTTCAAAGGGGGATCATTGGGACCTGTTTGAGCCAAAGAACTAGCCAGAAAGTGCCAGAGATCAAAGCTCCAGTTCAGGTGAGCTTCATGAACATTTTTTCCAGGAGCTTGTTTTTAAGTTCTTAATTGGTTCTCTATGTTCCACTGATCATGATGATATGTTTGGTTTTGAAAATCATTGAGTTTTGAGCATGTATGGTGTTCCTGAAATTTTTTGACCTAATTCCTTTTTGCTTCGATTCAGCCTTATTGTGTGAAATAAATGTGTTTTGGCTGTTGATTCTTACTCTATGATGTTTGGGGATGAATTCTGGGCAAGAAAATTAGGTTTTAGTGAGCTAGGGTGAAAGTTAGCATTTTTCAGGGAGGGTGCTGGCCGGAGAAGACGACCGGAGGTCTTCTCCGGCCACCTGAGAGTGATTAGGGTTTAATCCCTGTAATTATTGAGGTTTGAATTTGGCACGTTGGATCCTTTGACTCTGTTGACTTCGCGCGCATGTGAATGGTCCAGATGCAGTCATTAACCCTAAATCTCAATTAATTAATTCGTAATTAAGTTTAACTCAGTTTGAATGAGGACCACTAGATCTGGCGCGCAGTCAATGTTTCCTTCCCCAGATTCAATCCCTGCCCTCCATTCGTTTGACTTTCTTTTATTTCAATTTATTTTCATTTCTTTTTCATTTTATTTACACAATTTATTTAAAATAGCAAAATTGTTTTAAAAATTATGAAACTTTTTCTCAAGAGTTTTATTAATTTTTAAGACACAAAAATATTTTTATTTTTATTTCTAGCATTTGAAAAGTATTTTAAAATATTTAAAAGTTTATTTTTAATTGATTAATGGAAATTAATTTATTAAAAATACTTTTAGGCATTTAAAAATCACCAAAAAATTCATGAAATGTTCTAAGACATTTAGGAACATTGTCCAACCTTCAAACCAAATTTATTTTTTGATCTTGATGCATTTTAAGAATTTCTCATTGAATTAAAATCATTTTTGTGCATTATTTTGATCCATAGTTCAAAAAATCATTTCTGCCTATTCATGAGGAGTTGGACATTGATTCTTCTTGCATTGCATTGTGTTTGGCATGTAGTTTTTGAGATTAAATGGCCATGATTTGATCTTTCATTTTCCATTTGTTTGGCATTTCTTTTGTTTGGGAACCCTAAAACCCTAGCAAACTTGTAAAAACCATAACTTGAATTTGGTTAGGAGTTGAAACCTCTCCTTTGGGCATTGGTTTAGTATAGGATTAGGGGTCCTTTGAGTGGCATTTTCAATTTTTTATCTTAGGGTTTGCTTCTGATTTTGATTTTTGTTTGATGTATTGCTCATAAACCCTAATTTGGGCTTCCATATGCATTCATCTTACATTCTCTTGCATAACATGACTTGCCATGACATTTCAAGCATCCATTTGATTCATTTGACATCATAAGACATATTGAAAACATGTTTGATCATTGAATTTTGCATTTGCCATGTTGTATGCCATATGCACTTCATAACTTTTCATGTTTGTTCATGGTTCCTAGCTTGCTTCATTTGCATTCATGAACTAGTATGATCATCTCCATGTGCTGCCTCATGTTTGTAGCATCTCATAGCATCATTAGCATCATGTAAATGCTTCTGGTTTTGTTTCTCATCATGTCATCTCATCCCATTTTGCATTGCATTGCATTTCTTTTCTAACATTTCAGGTGGTAAGTGATGTTGAGAAGTGAATTTGCCTTCACCTCTCATAACTTTTCTTTTCATCTCTCTTGCATCCATGCTGCATTTTTATATGTGTTTGAGTTTGAGCTTGCTCATTCTTCTTCTTCCCACTTTCTCTCTTCAAGTGACTTGACTTCTTGAATGAAGCAAGTTGCTTTGCTTCTCTTGATCCTTTCATCTGCTTCCTGGTGGTTCTTCTGAAGATTTTCTCTTGAAAACCTCACAAACCTTAGGAACAACCAAGCATGACAATGATTAGGGTTTTGATTAGTCTCCCCTCTTAGTTTTACCTTTGTGTCTCTTTTGAGTCTTCTCTTCTCATCTCATAATCAGGGACTAAACCCTAAAGGCTTTAAGGCTTTGTGATTAAGCTTATGCCTGCATCCTTCTATTAGGATGGAGTGTATAACTTTAATCCTAAGTGTTAAACCCTTAATGTGTTTACATCTTTTAATCAATTCACTTAATAACCATCAAGACATCACACTTGTAACTTGGGCCTTGCATTAGGGTTCTAATTCTTCCTTAATTGGTTAAGAAGGACTAACCCTAGTGTTAATGGACAAGTCCCCCTCAAGTTGTCTTACAAACCCTAAAAATCACTTCATCATCTTACCATTAATTAAAATCCACTTAATAAAGGTTTTGTTTTGTCATGAGTTTAATCCCTAATCATGGATTAAGCTGAGGAGCTTTCCTCAGCTTAAACATTCTCATCTATTATCCTTCTATTAGGATGGTGTAATGAGTCTGTTTAGTCCCTGATTATGGCCTAATCTCATCACTTAACACTAAACAAAAACACCAAAAACATTTAAATAATCACAAGTAGGTTTATGATCTTAATCCTACATCAAAGGTGATTAAGTGTGAGAAGCTGACTTCACACTTAAGGTATTCTCATTACCCCTAATCAGAGGGAAGATGTGATGAGTGTACTAAATCCATTGGTTTAGGCTTAAACTCATTAACTTATGACAAACTTTCAAAAGCAATAAAAGACTGAAAACATAAAAAACAAACAATAATCGTCTCCTCCAGGATTCTTTTCTCATCACCTTCACTCATAAACGAGAACTTGCTTCTTCCGTCTAATGCAAGACACTTTGCATCTGTGCCAGACATATCATACACTTGAGCATAGGCAAGTAAGCAGTTCACCAGTCAATTCATCTTTCAGTCTCTTTGGGTCGAACTACGGTGTTCTGACATCCTCATTGCACGAGAGGATACGTAGGCATAACTTAACAGTTATCGAACAAAAGTCTCTGTATATTCCCCCTCTTTCCAGCTTCATTCTCTTAGCCTCATGATCTTGAGCATTTCACTCCTGTTCTTACACTGACACTCTCATACTTCATATCATTTATACACTTCACACTCACTTTACACTGACACCTGTACATCCTTTTCCAGCCTTTTTATACACAAATTGCACTGACACTACCCCTTTAAAACACAAATCTTTTAAGCGTGGATCCCGTCGAGTACGAAGGACAATCTGGGTGCTAATACCTTCCCAGGTTGTAACCAACCCCCTTTCTCAGTCTCTCTGGTTCGCAAACCGTCTTATCCATTTTTTTTAGGTCTATGCAGCATTGCCTTTCCTCCGGGATAAAAATGCCTAGCTGGCGACTCTATTCATCTCTAGTGAGTTCACGGCTGTGTGTTCTCATTGTCCCTCTCTCCGACCGTTCGCGTCTGTACCTTTATTTGGGCCTGGTCCCATTTATCGGGAGCGACACCTCCATGTCGCTCCTGAAAATACTTATGTCCCCGGTTCAAACGCGAACGGTCGGCGATGTTGGAGGTTGAGGTTGAATAGAGTCGCCAACTAGGCATTTTTATCCCGAAGGAAAGGTAATGTTGCATAAACCTGGAAAGGGTATGGATAAGACGATTGCGAACCAAAGAAACTGAGAAAGGGGGTTGGTTACGACCTGGGAAGGTATTAGCACCTAGATCGTTCGTCGTACTCGACGAGATCCACGCTTACTTGATTTGTGTTTAAAAGGGGTAGTGTATGTGTTAACTGTGTATAAACGCTATGGGAGAAATTACAGTGTGTCAGTGCAAAAAAGGGAGGGTGAGTGCTCAAGAATGAGGCTTAGAAAGGAAAGCTGGAAGGATAGAGGGGGAACAAAGACACTTTCGTGCAATGAGGAAGTCAGAACACCGTAGTTTGACTTAAAGAGACTGAATGATTTTGACTGTGAACTGCTTACTTGTTTATGCTCAAGTGTGTGACTCGTATGGCTCGAGTGCTGACTGTCTTGCATTAAACGAGAGAAGCGAGTTCTCGTTCTTAGAGTGAATGTGATGAGAAAAGAATCCCAGAGGAGAAGTTTATTGTTTGTTTTTGTGTTTTGTGTTTTTTATTATTTTTGGTGTTTTGCATAGGATAATGAGCTTAAGCCTAAATCAAAGGTTGTAAACTCATTATATCCTCCCTGATTAGGGATAATGAGCCTACTTAAGTATGAGATAAGCATATCAACTTAATTACCATGATGATGTAGGATTAAGATCATTAACCTACTTGTGATTATTAAAATGCTTTGGGTTTTTGTTTAGTGTTAAGTAATGAGTTTAATCTCTAATCAGGGATTAGTGAACTCATTACACCATCCTAAGAGAAGGATGATAGATGAGAACACTTAAGCTGAGGAAGATACCTCAACTTAATCCATACTTAGGGACTAAATTCATTATATAACAAGCCTTTATTAAGTGGATTTTAATTAAAAGGTGGGATTAAGAAGTGAGTTTTAAGTTTGTAAGACAACTTGAGGGGAACTTGTCCATTAAACACTAGGGTTAGTCCCTCTTAACAAAAAGGAAGAGATAGAACCCTAATGTAAGGCCCAAGTTACAAGCTTATGTCTTGATCATTATTAAGTGTTTTGATTAAGAAGTGTAAACAAATTAAAGGTTTAACACTAAGGATTAAAGTTATACACTCCATCCTAAGATAAGGATGCATGCATAACCCTAATTCAAAGTCCTAAAGCTTTAAGTGTTTAGCCTCTGATTATGAGATGAGAAGAGAGACTCAAGGAGACTCTGTAAACACCCCAAATTTTCCCTAACTCATTTCAAACCATGGCTTGTGATCTTTTTATTTGCATAAATTCAATCATAGCATCTCATATTGCATCTTTTGCTTCACTGCATTGTTTCAAAGTCATCTGCATCTAGGGTTTGTGATCTGAGCCATCCCTGAGCCATTTGAGCCACTCCAAAGGTCTTAAATCATCTCAAAGGGGTCCATGTATGTTCAAGCATCATATTATATCCCCACAAGGTCAAGGAAGTCAAAGAATCACAAGAACTGAGAAAAGGCATGGAAGCAGAGCCAGGTTTAACTGCACAGATGACCTAGAATTAGGGTTTTGGTTTCAAAGGCCATAACTCCAAAATTATTGGTCATCCTTGTTTCTATTGGTCTCTATATGTTATGAGGATCCTGCATATCAATTTTTATGAAGAAATTCAATGGGGAAGGCATCTGATTAAGAGATGACTTCTTAAGCAAGTCAGTACAAAATCAGGGCATCTGAGGCCCCAGTGACCCAAACAAAGGGGTTTCTCTATCATTTTGATTGTGTATGATCTTTATTTGATCATAGAAGATGTTAGAAGTTCACAAAATTGAATAATTTCAAGCCATTTGCAAAGTTGCCTTTTTGGGAAAGTGACTTGTAATGAAAACTTGCCATTTTGGGAAAGTTTTTCAAACCCCTCTTTTTGATTCAAAAATGCCTCAAATGAGAAAACTTTGGTCATGAAAGTTGTAGAATGGATCCTCCCATTTTCAAAAAGTACAAGAACTCATTCTAATTCATCATGGATCAAAAGTTATGGCTTGCCAAAGTTGGGAAAAATCATGAAATTTCACTTATGCACCAAAAGAGGAAACTTGCAAAAACCTTTGCCAACCCAATTTGTGACTTCAAAATGGTTTCTAATCATCATACAACACAATGCCATGCCTAAAAATCAGATTTGTGCCAAGAATTTCTCACTTTCATGCTTTGAATTCCAAGCTATCATAAGCCATTTTCCATAAAGTCCAAAAAGAGGAACTCTTGCAAAATTGATCCCCAAGGTTTTGTATGGTCTCTAACTGATTTCAAGACATCACCATAACATTATGTAACCTATCATAACAAAAATTCAGCAAAGAGTGTCACATGTCTATGATCAAAAGTCACAAAATGTAACAAGTTGCCAAAATGAAAAATCACTTCAAACTTGTGATCCAAGCCATACAGCTCACCACAATTGATCCAAGAGTCATCCTTGAACTCAGCTGATGCAGTACAAGCCAGGAAACCATCTCTGCCACAGCCCATGCCTCAAGTACACCAAACCTTGACTTTTTGCAATTTCTCCCATGCTCTTGGAATAGTGATCAGCGGCCTCTACTAACCTGCTCCATAGCCTACTCAAACATTATGGGAGTGATATAGCAACTCATTCAGCATTGAAACAAGACACAATCCTGCTTGCACAAAATCTGTCCAAAACTTCTCCTCTTCGAAACTCCCTCCTCAGCCATCAAAAATCCAAAATCTCTTCACCAACAAACCACAAATCATCCATAGAACAAGAATCACCCCCTGAAACAACTTGAAACATCACACACAAAGACCTCCATTTCTGCTACACCAGAACAAAACAGCCACAACCAGCCATTCTCGAAGCTCTCCAAGCTACATTTCATCATCAGGGTGTTCAAAGGAGGGGGTTTGCACAAAGTTTGAGTCTAGAAAGCTCAGAATCAGAGAGTCTTCATTTCAGGTAACATGAAGAACTTTTTTCCCAGAAGCTAAGTTTTAAGTTCTTTTATGGTTCTGCATGTTCCCCTGATCATGAATATGTATTTACTTTTGAAAATGGTGAAGTAACCATCATGTATGGTGTCTCTGAACATTTGCCCGTGTTTCACATTTTATTTCGATTCATGCTTGTGAGGAAAAATAAATGAGTTTTAGATGAGGGTTTAGGTTTAGATTGATGAGAGGATCATTTTGGTGGAAGAAATTTGAAGTTTGGTAACCTATAGAAGAAACTAGGGTTTTTGGTTCGACGGAGAAGACGACCGGAACACTGTTTCGACCGTCTGAGTTTAATTAGCCCTAATTAGGTTTAGCTGTGTAATTAATGGAAGTTTGAATGTAGGTCGTACGATGGCTCTTTCCCGCGTGTGTTGGAAGGCTGGGATTTCATGATTAGCCCTAATTCTGACTTAATATTGTTTAATTAAATTAATTAATGGAATTAGTCAGGTTTGAACTTGGGACATTGGATGTGGCGCCAAGTCAACAACTTCAAGCCCAGATTCAATCTGGACCTCTCCTTTGGCATACTTTCATTATTTTAATTTTTTATTTCATTTTCTTTTCATTTAACTTCTACGAATTATTAAAAATAGCAAAACATATTAAAAAATTCTGAAATTTTTTGTCAACCCTTTTATTAATTTTCAGAACCCAAAAATATTTTTATTTTTATTTTTTTGCATTAAAATTATTTTTAAATCATTTAAATGTTTATTTTTAATTAGTTAATGGAAATTAATTATTTAAAAATGCATTTAGGTATTTAAAAATCACAAAAAATTCACATTGCATTACAAAACATTTAGAAACATTATCAAACTCTCAAAACAAATTTCTTTTTGGTTCTTGACCTATTTGACAATTTTCATTGGAATTAAAGTTGTTTAAAGGCAATATATTTGTTCAAACTTAGAAAAATTCATCTTGCCTAACCATGAAGAGTTTGATGATGATTCTTCTTGCATTGCATCCTTCATCTCATGTAGTTTTTAGGGAAAAAACGTGTTTGAATTTATCTTTCATTTTCAATTTGTTTTGCATTTTTCATTGTGAGGTATCCTAAAACCCTAGTTGATTTAGAAAATTCATAACCCCCATTAGGTTAAGAGTTAGGCCACCTCCTTTGGGCATTGAACTTGTGTAAGGTTAGGGTTCCTTTTATCCCATTTTCAATTTTTTGTCATGCCTTATGCTTCTGATTTTGAATTTTTATGTTGCATGTTGTTCATAAACCCTAATTTGTGCCTTCCTTTGCATCCATTTCTCATTTGCTTGCATTCAAGAACTTGCCATGACATTTTGTGCATCCACATGATTCATAATACATCTTAGGACATATTAGAATCATGTTTGATCATTGCATCACTCATTTGACATGTCATACTTTCATTGCATTTCATAAACTTTCATGAACTTTCATGGTTCAAAGCATGCTCCATATGCCTCCATTCTCTTGTATGCTCACATATATGCATCTTGTATGACTTTGCACCATCTCTTGACATCATTTGCATCATGTGTTTGTTTCTGACTTTGGCCTTTGCCCATCCATATGCATTGTTTCATCTCATTTCTTCCCTTATGCATCTTGTACTAACTTTTCAGGTTAATGGTAAGTTTGTTTGGGAGGTGGATTTTCCTTCACCTCCCACCTCTTCTCACCTTATCATTTTACATCCTTGCTTCATTTTTACTTGTCTTTGAGTGAGCTTGCTCACTTGTGCCTCTCTTCCCTCTTTTCTCTTCTCATCTCATCCCTTTTCTATCTTGCTTCTCCTTGGTGGCTTCCTTGAAGGTTTCTCCTCTTAAGCCTCACAAACCCTAGGACTTCCAAGCATGATAACATTTTAAGATTGTTTAGTCCCCCTTAGACTCTTTCCTTTGAGTTTTCTTTGAGTCCCCTCTTCTCACCTCATAATCAAGGACTAAACCCTAAAGGTTTTAAGTCTTTGTGATTAAGCTTATGCTTGCATCCTTCTATTAGGATGGAGTGTATAACTTTAATCCTAAGTGTTAAACCCTTAATGTGTTTAAATCCTTTAATCAATTCATCTAATAAACACTAAGACATCAAGCTTGTAACTTGGGCCTTGCATTAGGGTTCTAATTCTTCCTTAATTGGTTAAGAAGGACTAACCCTAGTGTTAATGGACAAGTCCCCCTCAAGTTGTCTTACCAACCATAAAACTCACTTCTTAATCTTATCATTAACTAAAATCCACTTTAATAAAGGCTTTGTTTTGTCATGAGGTTAATCCCTAATCATGGATTAAGTTGAGGAGCCTTCCTCAGCTTAAATGTTCTCATCTATTATCCTTCTATTAGGATGGTATAATGGGTCCATTAAATCTCTGATTATGGCTTAATCTCATTACTTAACACTAAACAAAATACCAAAAACATCTAAATAATCACAAGTAGGTTAATGATCTTGATCCTACATCATGGTGATTAAGTGTGAGGTGCTTACTTCACATTTAAGGTATTCTCATTACCCCTAATCTTAGGGAGGATGTGATGAGTTTACTAACCCTCGGTTTAGGCTTAAGCTCATTATCTTATGACAAACTTCAAAAAGCAATAAAAGGCTGAAAACACAAAAACAAATAATAATCGACTCCTTCGGGATTCTTTT
This sequence comes from Lathyrus aphaca, assembly GCA_963966055.1. Taxonomy (NCBI): domain Eukaryota; kingdom Viridiplantae; phylum Streptophyta; class Magnoliopsida; order Fabales; family Fabaceae; genus Lathyrus; species Lathyrus aphaca. The sequence continues at coordinate 174,902,679 of OZ014523.1, forward strand.
CTCATCTCATTCACTTATAAACGAGAACTCGCTTCTTCCGTCTAATGCAAGACAGTTTGCACCTGAGCCAGACAGGTCATACACTTGAGCATAGGCAAGTAAGCAGTTCACAAGTCAATTTATCTTTCAGTCTCTTTGAGTCGAACTACGGTGTTCTGACTTCCTCATTGCACGAGAGGATACGTAGGCATAACTTAACTATTATCGAACAAAAGTCTCTGTATATTCCCCCTCTTCTAGCATTATTCTTTTTAAGCCTCATTGTCTTGAGCATTGCACTTTTCTCTTGCACTGACACTCCTCTCATACACTCCACATTTATTTCACACTGACACTTGCATTCTTTCCTAGCCTTTGCACACAGATAGCACTAACACTACCCCTTTAAACACAAATCTTTCAAGCGTGTATCCCGTCGAGTACGGAGGAAAATCTGGGTGCTAATACCTTCCCAGGTTGTAACCAACCCCCTTTCTCAGTCTCTCTGGTTCGCAACCATCTTATCCTTATCTTTTCTTAGGTTTATGCAGCATTACCTTTCCTCCGGGATAAAAATGCCTAGCTGGCGACTCTTGTCTTCTGAGTTCACCCTTGTGTGTACTCTCTTCTTTCGCCGACCGTTCGCGTCTGTACCCCTTCTGACTTAGGTGTCATTTGGTGGGAGCGACAGCTTGGCGACTCTGCTGGGGAACCTTATACTGTAACTAGGGCTTCTGGTTCTTTTCGTGGGTTTCTCCTAGCGCTTGTTTGATTTGTGTTTACGGGGGTGTTATGTGCTATGTGTGTTTATTTATTTTGCTTTATTTATTGCTTTAATGTACAGCTTTATTGCTTTCCTTTACAGTTTTTCATATTTCATACTGTCATTATCATTGCTGGATCTGGTTTCTGTTTTGATGGGTGGGGTTCCATTGAGAGTTTAAGGTCCTATACCTGGGACCTGAGTGACACATAGGCTAGAGTGGTTCATATTCTTTCCCATTCCATTTCGGTCTGGTGCGGGAATATGAAACACGGTTCAGATGTGGGTTTCTTCTTGAGAACTCTGTGCTACAAATTTCCTGTAGTGTTAGGGTTATCTGGGAAGCTTGCTAAGTCTGGATGACCTTTATTATGACCTTCAGAAACTGAGGTGAATTAGAGGAGGATCTTTTATGATTATTGTAAACACTGTACCTCCGGGTTAAAAGTGTTTACACTTCTCATAACTGATCCAAGTCTGGGGATCCTTGTTTTAGAACACTACCTGTGAGGGGGTTGGGCTGTTTGCAGGTTTGCAGGTACCCTTGGCCACATCATACCCTGTTACTATTTGGTTTAAGAGTACCTCATTTTGGACAGTTCTTGTGATTAACCCTGGACATGTGACTCTTTATTTGAGTCCCCCACCTTGGTTACTGGATTTCTAGACCTTCATCTGGACCTTCTTTGAACATACATGGGCTTGTACATCAGGACAGATAATCAGATCCAGCTTGATCACAAACCCTTGCATATCATTTACATACTCATCATTTGCATCATTTAACATTTGTTTACTTGTTTTTCAGGGTATCCACATTGTATCTGGCTTGGTTTTGACCCCTTCTTCTGCATAGACCTCCGCTTCAGTTATCTTCATCATTTGTCTGCTTCAGCTATTCTCATCATCACCAGCATCAGCCTATTAGTGGATCATCTCCAGTATCAGTTTTGATCTCCATCAGCAGCTATCTTCATCATCTTCAGCAGCATTCATGGCTACTCCCAGGAAGAGCAACATATCCTACCATTTCTTTGAGCCTGTGTGACTGGCATCAGGTAGGTCCAGTCACTTATCACTCCTGACCACATCCCATTATTCAGAGAGCATTATGGAGGTATTCTGGATATGGTTATGGACCTAGACCCTTCTAAGAGGAGCATGATCCACACCTGCCTACAGTTTTATGACCCTCCTTTGAGATGCTTCACTTTCCCAGATTTTCAATTAGGGCCTCTGCTGGAAGAATTTTCATCATTGATTGGAGTACCTGTCAGGGGTGGAATCCCCTTCAACCCAGAAATGACCTCTCCCAGCAATGGAGAAATAGCAAAAGCATTATACCTGGAGCCTGCCTTGATTGAGCAGAATGTGACAACAAAAGCTGGAATCCCTGGTTTGCACTTAGACTTCTTGATTTCTCAGGCCATCCTGAAGGTTTCATTAGGAGAATGGAGGGCAGTTTGTGCACTGTTAGCCCTCAGCATATATGGGGTTATACTGTTTGCAGATGTGCCCAAATTTATCAGCAAGAATGCCATTCATCTCTTCCTTCTGAGGAACCCAGTGCCCACATTGCTGGGAGATTTCTATTACTCCATCCATCAGAGGAATGAGAAACAAAGGGGGAAGTTGGTGAGATGTTGTGCTCCTTTGTTTCACACCTGGATACTCAGACACCTACCCAAGTCAGATGCCTTCTTGAATCCTCACCAGCAGAAGAATTGGGCTAAGAGGCTCATTGCTTTGACTTCAGATGATATCAGATGGTGCACCCAGAGTACCAAAGGCAAAGACATTATCACCAGCTGTGGGCAATACCCAAATGTACCTCTAATAGAAGTAAAGGGTTGCATCAACTACAATCCTCTGCTGCTTATGAGACAACTGTGCTATGCTTTGGTTCACCCTCCTAGAGTACATGATTTAGCTGAAACCCTGTATTGTGAAGTAAAACCTAATCTAGCTGTTGTCAGACAAGCATCCTGGGCTTGGGACAACATCCAGACAATGGGGATGGCTGTTCTAGGGAGATGTAATAATGTTGCTTCAGCTCAGTACTATGGTTGGTCTCGTACTAGAGCTCAGATTACTGGAATGCCTTTCACCATTGAGGACATACCTGGACCATCTACAGCACAGCCAACAGCAACTGTCAGCCTGGAGGAATTTGAGAAGCTGAAGGAAAGGAATGAGAATCTATCTCAAGCTCTGAAGAAGACCCTTTGGGAAAGGAGTGATGGTCGTCTGGACATTGAAAGGTTGGAGAAGCTTAGGGCGGAGCATCTGGCCAAGATTGATAAAAAAGAGGACTATATCAGGAAAGCAAGGGCTGGGGAGCAAATATTGAAGAATGCCTGTAAAGAAGCCAAGCTTCAGAAGGCTAGGACTGAGCTCTATCTGCAAGAAAGTCAGGCTAGGTGGGTCAGGATCACTGAAGCCCGGACACAAGAAGATCAGAGAATTCAAGCCAAGATTGAACAATTAGAGGCCAATGAAAAGAAGCAGCAGGAAGCTTTGCTGGCAGCCCAGAAGGAGATCTCAGAGTTGAAGCTTAGGGCTGGATTGAAGAGATCAAAGGATCAGGACAGACACAAGAAGCTGACCACTGCCATTGCCACCAGGAACCTCCTCATCAGGACTATTACAGAGCATCCAGCTGGTCCAGTGACTGAGGCACTTCTGAAGGGGGTTAAAGAGGATGAGTTTGGATTGGATGTTTGACTTCTTTGCTTGTTGCTCATTTCCATTTTATGTACTTTTCTTTTTGTTGTATTTTGACCCTTCAGGGGCATATGTTGTAAAACAAACTATGTATTATTCATCATTTGTAATATATTAGTTCGCTTTCATTGGGTTTCTTTTCTCAAGCAACATCAAGCATCTTCCTCGAGGTCTGGAAAGGTCAAAACCAAGAACCAAGCCGGATACCTTGGAAAACAAATAAGCATACTGCATTGCATACTAACCTTGTTTTGTTTTGTAGGTTTTGTATTTATTTGTTTCTAACTTTGTTGTGATCTCAGGAAATATTGCTCGCCGCCGGGTGTTCCCTGTCAACCGTACGCACTGGTACCCTACTCGCAACAACCTTCCTGGTATCCAAATGGAGCAAGTACAGCGGGACCTGACTGAGGTCAGAACTCAGATGGCTAATAAAAGAGTGGAGATGAGGAACCAAATGGCTCAATTCATGACTGTGATGACTGGCTTGGCCCAGAGTCAAGAAAGGTTAAGGGCATTGGTGGAGAGACAAATTCCCGAGGAACCTCATCCTGGAATTGGAGGAACAAGTAATAATGAAAGGGGTCAGCCTCATGTTAATCCACCAGTATCTGGACCTCATCTAGATCCGGAAGTCAACATCCCGCGAAATGTGCAAGGAAATACTGTTGGGGGTAGGATCTTACAAGAGGATCCCCAAGAGGAGCAGTTTACTGTCATGGGAGCAGGAGACGAAGTCTATGATAGGAGGTTGGATGAAATTGCTGAGAAGTTGAGATCTATGGAGTCTCAGAATTCCTTAGGCTTCGATGTAATGGATATGGGGCTAGTGGATGGGGTGAGGATTCCCCACAAATTCAAACCCCCGTGCTTTGAGAAATACAATGGAACTTCTTGTCCACGAACTCACCTGCAGTCTTTCCTGGGAAGACTTAAAGCATATACTATGGATGAGAAGCTGTGGATGTTCTACTTTGAAGACAGTCTGACTGGGGCTTCAAGGGAGTGGTATTCACACATGACCAGAGCTACCGTTAGATGCTGGAAGGACTTAGCTGAAGCTTTCATCAAACAATATCAATATAACCTAGACATGGCTCCTAACAGGACCCTCCTAATGGGAATGTCCCAGTCTTCCAGAGAAAGCTTCAGAGAATATGCCCAGAGGTGGAGACAGCTTGCTGCTGCTGTCCAACCACCCATGTCGGAAAGAGAAATGGCCGACATGTTCATGAATACTTTGCAAGGAACATATATTGATAGGCTGGCTGCCTTTTCTTCTACCAGCTTCGCTGATGTCGTCATAGCTGGTGAAAGAATTGAAAGTCTGTTAAAAATGGGCAAAATTTCTGATAATGGTGCAAGTTCATCCAGTAATCCCAGGAAGCCTTTCGTGGGACCCCGAAGGACCGGTGAGACAAATTCCATTCATGCCAATAGGAGCAGACCTCAGTATGTCCACAGATCAGTTGCAGCTGTCACCATTCCAGCTCCGATTCCTCAGCAATCAGCTTATCAACAACAATAACAACCACATTACCAACAGCAAGTTCAGTATCCGCAACAGAGAACCTACAACAACAACAATAGCAACCAACAACAGCGTCCCTTTCAACAAAGACCATCACAGGCAAACAAGGTGATTGAACCTATCCCTATGCCTTATGTTGCCTTATTGCCACAACTCCTGAAGCTTAATTTGGTTGAGTTAAGGACGTTGGCACCACCAGATCCCCTTAATCTCCCAAGGAATTATGATGTCAACGCCAGGTGTGCTTTCCACTCCAATGCACCAGGTCACAATACTGAAAAATGCAGGGACTTGCAAATGAAAGTCCAAGATCTGGTGGATTCTAAAGCCCTCAACTTCGCACCTCCTCCAAATGTCAACAAAAATCCTATGCCTAATCATGGAGGGCCGAGGATTAATGCCATTGAGGAAGACAAACCATCTACCTTGATCACCAGTGTTGTACAAATTCGAACACCTTTGGTCGAAATTAAAGCTCAGCTTCTAGAGTGCCAAGTGTTTCCCGGGTGTGAGCTCGGTTGTGGGTATTGCAACATTGCGGTCAACGGGTGTGAAAATTTGAGAAGCGGCATAGATGGTCTTATTAAGGATGGTATCCTTCAGATTTCAACAACGGCGCCTACAAATCCAACAATTCCTTTAACAACAATTCCTGATTCTTCTACAACAGCAGCAACAATCATTCCTACCGATTCATCAATATCATCAGCAATGGCTCCGTCCATCACTTCAACAAATCAAGTTTCAACAACCATCTCTTCTACAACGTCAACATCCATTTTATCAGCAGAATCTTCTACAACGCCAGCAAAAATTAATGAAGATGTCTCAGCAGTTACAATCTACTATGACCCATCAGAGGTTCCTCCCAACAGTAATTTCCAACAACAAACAGTGGCACCTCCTGCCAGATCACCCGTCACAATTTACTATGATCCGCACACCGTCACAGTACCCTCCTCTGCAGTAGTCAGTCCAGTTACTATTACGGTACCTGGAGCCGTTCCTTATGAAAGCAGTAATGCCATACCTTGGCATTATGGCTCTGATCTCTACTGCAACGGGGAGAAAATCACTCTGGATTCATCAACCTCTTCTCCACAGATTGATAATGTTGGGGGAGGCGGAGGCTTCACCAGAAGCGAACGCCTTTTTGCCTCACAAATGCAAAGACCTAATGCTGAAGCAGAAGCTGCTGCCAAAGCGAAAGCAAAGAGTGTGGTGCCTGAAGAGCCGACTCCCAAAGAAACTCAGAAGACATCTTTTGAACAAGATGTAGACGAGTTGATGAGAATCATAAAAAGAAGTGATTACAAGGTGGTGGATCAGCTTCACCAAACTCCTTCAAAAATCTCCATATTATCACTGTTGATGTGTTCTGAAGCTCACAGGAACGCACTGTTGAAAGTCCTGCACGCAGCATACGTGCCGGAGGAGATTACTGTTAATCTGCTAGAAACTGTGGTTGCAAATGTCAACACCAGTCATGGACTGGGCTTTACCAATACTGACTTAACAACAGAGGGACGTAACCACAACAAGTCTTTACATATCACCTTGGAATGCAAGGGTGCTATTCTATCTCATGTACTGGTGGACACTGGGTCATCACTCAATGTTCTACCAAAGAAGGCCTTAGTGAAGCTGGAATATGATGGCTTGGCACTGCGTCCGAGTAATTTGGTGGTGAGAGCATTTGATGGCTCTAAAAGATCAGTGCTTGGGGAGATTGATCTGCCTGTGATGATTGGCCCGCAGACCTTTAAAACTACCTTCTTTGTGATGGACATTCAGCCGAACTACAACTGTTTGTTGGGTAGACCCTGGATCCACGCCGCTGGCGCTGTTACGTCTAGCCTTCACCAGAAGCTGAAATTTGAGTGGGAAGGCCAGATCATCACCATATGTGGGGAGGAGGACATCTTTGTTAGCCAGCTGGCTACGTATAAGTACATAGAAATGGACGGAGAGATCCATGAAACCATGAGCCAAGGGTTTGAGGCCTTAAACATTAACGAAGCATCTGCTGTACTGGGAACTTCCATAACGTCATATCAGCAAGCCCGGAAGGTTGTTGAGGAAGGTACCGCCCAAGGCTGGGGCAAGCTGCTGCCCGTGGAAAAGAAAGAAGATAGATTTGGGTTGGGTTACAAACCAACTCAACAAGATCAATCAGAGGCTGCAAAAAAGCCCAATTTTGTCAGCGGGGGAATGCTCACCCCGGATGCTGTGAACAATTTGGAAGACGAGGAGGAAAGCGACCGCAACCTGGAGAGCTGGATACGTCCAAGGATCCCGGGGAGCCAAGTCCTTAACTGGTCTTCCCAGGAAATTATAAGGGTTACTCCTGCAGAGTAATTATTATTTCCTGTATTTTAAATCATGCATCAAGTCTTGCATCTTGCCCAAGATGCCAAGACTCATTTTGTAATCGGGCCATCTTGTAATTTTGTGCAAATGGATTAATCAATGAATATCGGACATCTTTTGCAAACGAGTCTCTTTTTTTTACTCACTGTCTTTTCATTTTTCTTTTTGTACAAAAATAAAACGGCAATGTTTTTCAAAATAAATAGCTTCATTTTCACTTTTTCTAAACAAGATTAAAATTGATCACTAAAATAAACCAATCTAAACCCTTGCAGAGAGTGCCCTCCAGATTGCACCGACAACAACACTGCTATGACTTCGTATGACTTTGACAATCCAATCAATCAAGCTGATGAAGGGGTTGAAGAAGATTATGAGCTACCTGAAGAGCTAGCCAGGTTGTTAAGGCAAGAGGAGAAGGTTATCACTCCTCATCAGGAGGAGATTGAAACGGTTAATCTTGGTACAGAAGAAGAAGTGAAAGAAGTCAAGATCGGGGCCTGCTTACAAGATTCAGTGAAAGAGCAACTGATTGCCATGCTTCGAGAATATGTGGATGTTTTTGCTTGGTCTTATCAGGATATGCCAGGGTTGGACACCGACATTGTTATGCACAAGCTGCCTTTGAAAGAAGACTGCCCGCCAGTGAAACAGAAGTTGCGTCGTACTCGCCCAGATATGGCAATGAAGATAAAAGAAGAGGTACAAAAGTAGTGGGACGCCGGTTTCCTTGCTGTGACTAGCTATCCGCCGTGGGTTGCTAATATTGTACCTGTGCCTAAGAAAGACGGCAAGGTGAGGATGTGTGTGGATTACCGGGACCTGAACAGAGCCAGCCCGAAAGATGACTTCCCTTTACCTCACATTGATGTATTGGTTGATAATACGGCTCAGTTCTCGGTGTTCTCCTTCATGGATGGGTTTTCAGGATACAATCAGATCAAGACGTCACCTGAAGACATGGAGAAGACAACTTTCATCACACCCTGGGGAACATTTTGTTATAAGGTGATGCCATTCGGACTGAATAATTCTGGTGCCACTTATCAACGGGCTATGGTAACATTATTCCATGACATGATCCACAAAGAAATTGAATGCTATGTGGATGATATGATTGCCAAGTCCCTCACAGAAGAAGACCACCTGGTGAATCTGCTGAAGTTATTCAAGCGTCTGAGGAAGTACCAGTTGAAGTTAAACCCCAACAAATGCACATTCGGGGTGCGATCCGGTAAGCTCCTAGGATTTATTGTAAGTGAGAAAGGGATTGAAGTTGACCCTGATAAAGTAAAGGCCATTCAAGAAATGCCTGCGCCAAAGACTGAAAAAGAAGTTCGGGGGTTCTTAGGCAGATTAAACTACATTTCACGGTTCATATCTCACCTTACTGCAACCTGTGAACCCTTGTTCAAGTTGTTAAGAAAAGAACAAACGGTCAGGTGGAATGAAGACTGCCAGAAGGCTTTTGACAAAATCAAGGAATACTTACAAGAGCCTCCGATCCTTATGCCTCCAGTTGAAGGAAGACCTCTAATCATGTACTTGACAGTATTAGAAGAGTCAATGAGGTGTGTGTTGGGCCAGCATGACGAGTCTGGTCGAAAAGAGTATGCAATATACTACCTAAGCAAAAAGTTTACCGACTGTGAACAACGTTATTCACTGCTCGAGAAAACCTGCTGTGCTTTAGCGTGGGCTGCTCGCCGACTAAGGCAATATATGTTGACCCACACTACTTTATTGATCTCAAAGATGGACCCAATTAAGTACATTTTTGAGAAGCCAGCACTTACCGGACGGGTTGCAAGATGGCAAATGATCCTCACAGAATGTGACATTCAGTACACGTCTCAAAAGGCCATCAAAGGCAGTGTATTGTCTGATTATCTTGCTGAGCAACCCATTGACGACTACCAGCATATGAGATTTGACTTCCCCGATGAAGACATCATGTTCATAAAAGCAAAAGATCATAAAGAGCCTATTCACACTGAAGGGCCTGACCCGGAAGAAGAATGGACTGTGATGTTCGATGGGGCTGTTAACATGAATGGTCGTGGTGTTGGTGCAGTACTCATTACACCTAAAGGAGTTCACATGCCTTTCTCGGCAAAGCTCACTTTCAACTGCACTAACAACGAAGCTGAATACGAAGCTTGTATTATGGGTCTTGAGGAAGCCATTGACCTCAGGATCAAGACTTTGACTGTATTCGGAGATTCAGCTCTGGTAATTAATCAAACCAATGGCAAATGGTACACTCACCAGGATCATCTGATACCTTATCGAGATTATACGAGGAGGTTACTGACTTTCTTCACAATGGTCAAGCTTGAGTATATCCCACGAGACGAAAATCAGTTTGCAGATGCTCTGGCTACCATTTCATCCATGATCAAAGTTCAAGCTGCCAACTTTGTGCCTCGGATTTCAGTATCCAGACTTGACAGACCAGCATATGTATTCTCAGCAGATGTTGTTAAATATGACAAGCCTTGGTTCCAAGACATTAAGTGATTCTTGGAGGATCAAACATACCCACCTGGGGCATCTTCCAATGATAAGAAGACATTAAGAAGGCTAGCTGGTAGCTTCTTTCTGAATACTGACGGTTCCCTGTACAAGAGAAACTTTGATATGGTACTTCTCAGATGTGTTGATAAGGCAGAGGCAGACTTGTTGATGCACGAGGTGCATGAAGGATCCTTTGGTACCCATGCAGGAGGACATGCAATGGCTAAGAAATTACTACGGTCAGGTTACTACTGGATCACAATGGATGCAGACTGTTGTGCTTATGCCAGAAGGTGCCACAAATGCCAAATTTATGCAGACAAAGTGCATGTGCCTCCGAATCCTTTGAATGTGATGTCTTCACCCTGGACCTTTGCCATGTGGGGCATTGATATGATTGGCAAGATCGAACCGACTGCTTCAAATGGCCACAGATTCATCCTGGTAGCCATTGATTATTTTACCAAGTGGGTTGAAGCGGCTTCTTATGCAAATGTCACCAGGCAAGTGGTAGCCCGATTTCTAAAGAGAGACATCATCTGTCGGTATGGAGTGCCCGAGCGAATCATTACTGATAATGGTTCCAACTTGAATAACAAAATGATGGCAGAACTGTGTCAGGACTTCAAGATCCAACACCACAATTCTTCTCCTTACAGGCCAAAGATGAATGGCGCTGTTGAGGCAGCCAACAAGAATATCAAGAAAATAGTGCAGAAGATGGTGGTCACCTACAAAGACTGGCATGAAATGCTACCATTTGCCTTGCATGGGTACCGTACGTCAATTAGAACATCCACTGGGGCAACACCGTATCAGCTTGTGTATGGTATGGAGGCAGTCCTACCTGTTGAAGTTGAGTTACCCTCTTTACGGGTATTGATGGATGTTAAGTTGAACGAAGCAGAGTGGGTTCGGTCCCGATACGAACAACTGAATCTGATTGAAGAGAAGAGATTAGCTGCAATCTGTCATGGGAAGTTATATCAGAAAAGAATGAAGAAAGCCTTCGATCAGAAAGTCAGGCTTCGAGAGTACCAAGTAGGAGATCTTGTGCTGAAGAGACTCCTTCCTCCTCATACAGACCACAGGGGCAAGTGGACTCCGAATTATGATGGTCCGTTCATAGTAAAGAAGGTTTTCTCTGGTGGAGCACTGATGCTCAGTACTATGGATGGTGAAGATTTCTTATCCCCTGTGAATTCAGATGTAGTTAAAAAATACTTCGCATAAAATGACCCGCTGGACATAAAAACAGAATGTAAGTTCAGGAAAAAATAGGGCATCCCGGCGAGTCAAAAACAGAATAGAAGACTCGGGCAAAAATAAGGGAAATAAATAAAAATTGTACACCCGCTGAGTTGAAAAGCCGCATTGGACAGCTCAGGCAAAAATGGGTATCCCGGTGGATTGAAATCCCGAAAGGGCGATCCACGCAAAATAAGGGAATAAGCGAACAACTGTATTCTGAATTCGTCTGTATCACCCACAACACGGCAAACTTCGAAAGGTTAAAGCATCGGTCAGAATCAGCCTTCTTCAGAAAGCAAGATGAGAAGAACATTAATGTCATACGAGTCATAGCAAAAGGAAAGCACACTGAAGCGTCGTCAACATTGCCAGCACCTTTTTGTTTTTTCAATTTGTAACAATCTCCTCATTTCAGGGGATCTGTTTCTTTGACTGTATCTTGCCAATTCAGGGCACACAAATTTACAAAATCAGATTTTCAGTCATATTTCATCTCGTACATTTTATTTTCATTTGCAAAATGTCCGATGTCCTTAAGATGTTGATTGCATGAGTACAGATGCGCTTTTTTTAAATTGCATGCTTACAGGAAATATATTTTCTCCCGGGAGTGTCTAAACTCGTATGACGGAATCCAATAAGGGATACCTCGGGGTACTTGTACGTTTCTTTGTCTTTACATGATTGCAGGAAGTCAAAGCGCGACATGGGGCATGAGAGCTTTTCCCCAGCAAGCTGCCAGATCATTACTTACTCAGCTTATCTCCCACCCAGCACCAGAGCTGCTTTCTCCCCAGCCGAGTTGCCAGATTGCATCATCTTCACCAGAATCATAGAAATCTCTAGGAAGATCATTCAGTGATCATTCCTCCCCAGCCAAGTGTCAGGCAGGGAACCATCTCCCCACAAGAGCCCCAGCCTCTATCCAGAAGAGCAATACCTGAAGATCTCACAACAGAGTGACGGAAACTCCCGCAGACCCCAGCTGGGTCCCTCATCACCAAGGATAGGTCTATCAGCAACCTATTTCCCCATGCAGAGTCATATATATCAGAGCTGCCATTGATCTCATCCCCAACTGGAAAATACTTCAAGTAGATCAACCAGAGATCTCCTCAGCAGCGGGATCCGAATCCCGGATCGGTATCCTTGCATAATCATAGCATTTGCATCATATCTCCCCACAGAGCGTAGCATTCCGTCCAATACGGAGCATTGCGGAAAAAATCAAACATATTGCATAATTATAAGCCATGTGTCGAACTGAACGCTTGTAAATACTAACAATCCATCAACGATATACATAATATTTCCCAATTCCCCACCAGAGAGCCAAAGCATTTCCCTTACACTCACAAATACAGATACATGCTCCTTTTGGCACTCGTCTGTGTCATTTCCCCAGCAGAAAGCCAAAGCGTCCCCTTTGCACTCACAGATACATATATATACAAATTCCCCGACACCCGTCCGTGTCGCTTTCCCCAGCAGTTGCCTAAACAGTTTGAGAACCAAAGACATTGTTTATAATACACTTCTCCCGACACCCGTCCGTGTCGTGTTCTCCACAGAAAGTTGAACACTCATATGTGTCCCACTCATGTTTACTCATACAGATACTCGTCCGTATCTTGTATATACCACTTAAATCCCCCCAGGATCAACACTCGTCCGTGTTCCTAGTTGATACTCGTCCGTATCATCATCTCTGAACATGCAACAAGCGTTTGTTTCTATTGATACTCGTCCGTATCATAGTCTTAAGGATGCTCGTCCGCATCTTTAATCTATACACCGCGTCAAACACTTGTATTTTCTTGAATTTAGACACTCGTCTGTGTCCGCTATTCCCCAGAAGAGTCCCCAGCAAATCCTGATGAACTTTTTCCTTTTTATCTGACATTCGTCCTATGTCATGATATTTTCGGCAGCAGTACCCTGCCAGGTGATCGTCCTTCACCGTTTTGATGATCGTCCTTCATCATCCCCAACGGAGTCTCTATTCATTAGAACCCCTTCCTATCCGACATTCGTCCTATGTCGTGACATTTTTAGCAGCCGTCCCCTGCTAGGTGATCGTCCTTCACCGCTTGATGATCGTCCTTCATCATTTTATCCGATGGTCGTCCCCTTCGTTGATTTTGTTATCTGACATTCGTCCTATGTCATGATGAAACCCGAGAGCAGTCGTCCCCTGCTAGGTGATCGTCCTTCACCTTTTGATGATCGTCCTTCATCATGCTTATCCGATGGTCGTCCCCATCGTCGACCTTTTTATCCGGCATTCGTCCTATGTCGCGATACTTTTGGCAACCGTACCTTGCCGAGTGATCGTCCTTCACCAATAGATGACCGCCCCCCCACCTTATCCTCAACAGAGCAGCCGTCCCCTGCTAGGTGATCGTCCTTCACCTTTGATGACCGTACCCCATCATTTAATTCATTCATTTCTTCAGCCTGATGACCGTCCCCATCATTTACCTATAATCCCCAGAAAGTCTTATTTCTTTACTTGATGGTCGTCCCCATCGTAATCTCTTATACCCCCAGCATGTCGGCCGTCCCTGTCATTGCTTTATCCCCGACAGTCGTCCTCTGCTCGACGGTCGTCCTCCGTCGCCCGCACCTTATAATTATACTTTATTTTCTTACAATCTATATCCCTTTTCTTCTTCATTCTGTGAGTGCAAATTTTGGACCGTCTTTGGTATTCAACCACAAGTTATCTTGTTTGCCTGCTAAGCCGTTGCTTACATCCTGCACAGCTAACTCATGCTTGAATAGGGGCATATGTAAACACCCCAAATTTTCCCTCACTCATTTCACACCATGGCTTGTGATCTTTTTATTTGCATAAATTCAATCATAGCATCTCATATTGCATCTTTTGCTTCACTGCATTGTTTCAAAGTCATCTGCATCTAGGGTTTGTGATCTGAGCCATCCCTGAGCCATTTGAGCCACTCCAAAGGTCTTCAATCATCTCAAAGGGGTCCATGTATGTTCAAGCATCATATTATATCCCCACAAGGTCAAGGAAGTTAAAGAATCACAAGAACTGAGAAAAGGCATGGAAGAAGAGCCAGGTTTAATTGCACAGATGACCTAGAATTAGGGTTTTGGTCTCAAAGGCCATAACTCCAAAAATTTTGGTCATCCTTGTTTCTATTGGTCTCTATATGTTATGAGGATCCTGCATATCAATTTTGATGAAGAAATTCAATGGGGAAGGCATCTGATCAAGAGATGACTTCTTGAGCAAGTCAGTACAAAATCAGGGCATCTGAGGCCCCAGTGACCCAACCAAAGGGGTTTCTCCATCATTTTGATTGTGTATGATCTTTATTTGATCATTGAAGATGTTAGAAGTTCACAAAATTGAAGAATTTCAAGCCATTTGCAAAGTTGCCTTTTTGGGAAAGTGACTTGTAATGAAAACTGGCCATTTTGGGAAAGTTTTTCAAACCCCTCTTTTTGATTCAAAATTGCCTCAAATGAGAAAACTTTGGTAATGAAAGTTGTAGAATGGATCCTCCCATTTTCAAAAAGTACAAGAATTCATTCTAATTCATCATGGATCAAAAGTTATGGCTTGCCAAAGTTGGGAAAAATCATGAAATTTCACTTATGCACCAAAAGAGGAAACTTGCAAAAACCTTTGCCAACTCAATTTGTGACTTCAAAATGGTTTCTAATCATCATACAACACAATGCCATGCCTAAAAATCAGATTTGTGCCAAGAATTTCTCACTTTCATGCTTTGAATTCCAAGCTATCATAAGCCATTTTCCATAAAGTCCAAAAATAGGAACTCTTGCAAAATTGATCCCCAAGGTTTTGTATGGTCTCTAACTGATTTCAAGACATCACCATAACATTATGTAACCTATCATAACAAAAATTCAGCAAAGAGTGTCACATGTCTATGACCAAAAGTCACAAAATGTAACAAGTTGCCGAAATGCAAAATCACTTCAAACTTGTGATCCAAGCCATACAGCTCACCACAATTGATCCAAGAGTCATCCTTGAACTCAGCTGATGCAGTACAAGCCAGGAAACCATCTCTTCCACAGCCCATGCCTCAAGTACACCAAACCTTGAATTTTTGCAATTTCTCCCATGCTCTTGGAATAGTGATCAGCAGCCTCTACTAACCTGCTCCATAGCCTACTCAAACATTATGGGAGTGATATAGCAACTCATTTAGCATTGAAACAAGACACAATCCAGCTTGCACAAAATCTGTCCAAAACTTCTCCTCTTCGAAACTCCCTCCTCAGCCATCAAAAATCCAAAATCTCTTCACCAACAAACCACAAATCATCCATATAACAAGAATCACCCCCTGAAACAGCTTGAAACATCACACACAAAGACCTCCATTTCTGCTACACCAGAACAAAACAGGCACAACCAGCCATTCTCGAAGCTCTCCAAGCTTCATTTCATCATCAGGGTGTTCAAAGGAGGGGGTTTGCACAAAGTTTGAGTCCAGAAAGCTCAGAATCAGAGAGTCTTCATTTCAGGTAACATGAAGAACTTTTTTCCCAGAAGCTAAGTTTTAAGTTCTTTTATGGTTCTGCATGTTCCCCTGATCATGAATATGTATTTACTTTTGAAAATGGTGAAGTAACCATCATGTATGGTGTCTCTGAACATTTTCCCGTGTTTCACATTTTGTTTCGATTCATGCTTGTGAGGAAAAATAAATGAGTTTTAGATGAGGGTTTAGGTTTAGATTGATGAGAGGATCATTTTGGTGGAAGAAATTTGAAGTTTGGTAACCTATAGAAGAAACTAGGGTTTTGGGTTCGTCGGAGAAGACGACCGGAACACTGTTTCGGCCGTCTGAGTTTAATTAGCCCTAATTAGGTTTAGCTGTGTAATTAATGGAAGTTTGAATGTAGGTCGTGCGATGGCTCTTTCCCGCGTGTGTTGGAAGGCTGGGATTTCATGATTAGCCCTAATTCTGACTTAATATTGTTTAATTAAATTAATTAGTGGAATTAGTCAGGTTTGAACTTGGGCCATTGGATGTGGCGCCAAGTCAACAACTTCAAGCCCAGATTCAATCTGGACCTCTCCTTTGGCATACTTTCATTATTTTAATTTTTTATTTCATTTTCTTTTCATTTAACTTCTACGAATTATTAAAAATAGCAAAACATATTAAAAAATTCTGAAATTTTTTGTCAAACCTTTTATTAATTTTCAGAACCCAAAAATATTTTTATTTTTATTTTTTTGCATTAAAATTATTTTTAAATCATTTAAATGTTTATTTTTAATTAGTTAATGGAAATTAATTAATTAAAAATGTATTTAGGTATTTAAAAATCACAAAAAATTCACATTGCATTCCAAAAGATTTAGAAACATTATCAAACTCTCAAAACAAATTTCTTTTTGGTTCTTGACCTATTTTGACAATTTTCATTGGAATTAAAGTTGTTTAAAGGCAATATTTTTGTTCAAACTTAGAAAAATTCATCTTGCCTAACCATGAAGAGTTTCATGATGATTCTTTTTGCATTGCATCCTTCATCTCATGTAGTTTTTAGGGTAAAATTGGTTTGAATTTATCTTTCATTTTCAATTTGTTTTGCATTTTTCATTGTGAGGTATCCCAAAACCCTAGTTGATTTAGAAAATTCATAACCCCCATTAGGTTAAGAGTTAGGCCCCCTCCTTTGGGCATTGAACTTGTGTAGGGTTAGGGTTCCTTTGATCCCATTTTCAATTTTTTGTCATGCCTTATGTCGCTCCCGGGATTTTCATCCTAGTACAAACGCGAAAGTGGCGCGGAAAGGTAGAGTCGCCAGCCAGACATTTTTATCCCGAATGAATGGGAAAGGTAATGCTGCACATACCCGAGGAAGAAGGAAAGGACAAGGTCCTGCGAACCAAAGATCTGAGTTCGGGAGTCGGTTACGAATTGAGAAGGTATTAGCACCCCAACCCGTCTGCCGTACCCGACGGGATCCACGCTTGCTTGTTTTGTTTCAAAGGGTGAGAAATAATATGCTGCTGAACAAATGAACCGCTAACTGGAAATGGAATAAAAAAGGAACTGAAATAAGAGAATGAGAATAAAAAAGGCGGAAATGTAGGGAAAATAAAGAATGTGCTCGAACGGGCCCTACCCCGCTGCATACGTACCTCATCGGGATAATGAGGATCAGAGTCGACGTAGTTCGCCTAACCTAGGCGGGAACTATTTGTTTGTGTTTTTTATGCTGGAACTGCGTATGTCTATGCTCAGGTGTTGCAGGCTCGTCTGGTACGAGTGCGTTTACCGTCTTGCATGTGTGACAAGTCGTCGCGAGTTCGCGTTTTGAGTGAATGAGATGAGAAGAGAAGTTCCCGCAGGATAGTCGCTTGTTGTTTGTTTTTGGCTTTTATGAGTTTTGTATGCATTTGGCACAAGGAAGTGAATTCAAACTCTTTTCCATGGAATGTACACTTGACTCTACATTCCAAGATGGAATAATAGAACAAGCCTACCCAGCAAGGAGAATTTATCCAAGGCTGGTTTCCTAGGATTAGGGTTTAAGTTCACTAGCTTGTTGAACTTTATTAAGTGTTTTTGTTGCTTTTGTGAAGAAGTATTTTTTAAGCTTTCTTTGTGAACAACTCCTTGATGAGACTTGTGCATCATGATAGACAAGCTTACACCACTCCAAGATGGAATGAATGCAAGTGCTTCATGGAATAAGGCTATACACAAGGAATCCTTCCATTTATTTGTTAAGTGTTTTTGGATTTTGTTTGAAGATAAGAAGAGAATGACTCAAGTTGATAAAAGGAAAAATCTAAGGGACTAAGACTCAATCCTAATTGTTTATTTATTTACAAAATGATCCTAATGGTTAATGAGGTTTTCTACTCCTAATGGAAACTTAAAACTATTAGAATTCAACTTACTTCTTAATGAAGTTAAGTTGATTCTAAGAACAAATGGGGAATCCTACTAAAGTTGTAACAATTAAAATAAGGCAAAACAATGAAATTGAATTATAAGAAATAAAATTCTACAAATGCACTTAGAGGCAATGAATTAAAAAAAAAAAGTCTATTTTTATTTATTCTATTTCTACATGGAAATGAATTTTAAGCCTAAGTTCTAATTCTAAGCTAAACCTAATACTCATTCTAAAAAATCAAATTAAACTAAACCTAAGTCTAATATTAAATGATATGACTAAAATTTAACCTAACCTATTTTATTTTTTATTGAACATTATTTTTTCTAATGGCCTAAACTAATGGGAATTATGCCTAACTAAGCTTAAACTAATATTCTAAAAAAAATACTAAAACTTCTAGAAAAATTATGAAACTTAAACTATGGAGCCCTAACACTATTTAAAATATTATGCTAAGAGGGATTCTAAAAAAAACTTATTTTTTCTACGCCTAACAATTAATTATTTCCAGCTAGGAATTAACTACTATTTCCTAAGGATTATATCACTAAAACAATAGATAAAAGCTCCTAAAAATTCCATAAAAAATATCCTAAGAACTATTATGAGTCTTTTAATTACAGAAAAAAGAATGGCTCAAAAAAGTTGCTGGAAGTTACTTAAATAAAATGAACAAAAATTCAGCACAAATAAAAAAACAATAAAAACTAAATGAAAGAATAATTCAGAATTAATTCCAAAATAATCAAATTTCAGAAAATAAAAATATCACAAATTTCTAAATTGATTTATTAAGCTACTTTAATTTTTGGGGAATTTTCTAGTGCTTTTTACTATTTTTTATTGATTATTTTCTAAACTATAGCTAACTAAAATAAAATTCTAAGGAAATTCTACAAGGGGTGACTTTAGTAATACTTTAAGTTCTTTTTTCTCTACTGGGCCTAAAGCAGGGTGCCGATAGCAGAGTGACTAAGCCCACTTGCATTGAAAAATGAGGGGAGTGCAATAAGTAATACTTCTAGGTTCATTCTTTACATGGGCTATACAACAGGGGTGTAGATAGTAATGGTTTTTAATTAAACATATTTTTAACACATATTTCTCAATTAACTTAAAAATGAATTAACCTAAGACATGAATTAGATTAATCTTAAGATAATATTTTCTAACTTTTAATTAAAGAATTAAACTAACATTTTTCCAAAAAAAGTCTTGATTAAAGAATTAAACTAATATTTTCCAAAAAAGGTCTTAATTAAAGAATTAAACTAATACTAAACTAATATTTCTTTTATAAAATTCTTAATTAAAGAAAACTAATTAAATTAAGCTTGTGATAAAATTTCTAAAGTCTTAATTTAAAAAGAATGATCTAAACTAAACTTATTAAACTAACATTTTTCTAGAAATCTTAATTTAAGCTAACGAATTAAACTATAGTCTTAATGTTATTTTTTCTAAAAAACCTTAATTAAAGAAAAAATGAATTAACTAAAGTTTTACCATAACATTTCTTTTATAAATCCCTAAGTTAGAAAAATGAATAAAAAAAATCTAAAAATCTTCTAAAATCTTAACTTAAAAAAAAAAAACTAAAGTTTATATTATATCAATTTAATATTCTAATTTAACTTATCAAAATATTATCCTAAAAAAAAATTAATTTAGGATTAAACTAATATTTTTCTAAAAGAAACTTAATTAAAAAAAATGAGTAAAACTAAACTTACTAAAATATTCTCTAAAGATCTTAATTAAAAAAGAAAAAGAATTAACTAATCTTATGATGATGAATTAAACCTTAATTTAAGAAAAGGGATTAAACTAGTCTTATGAATATTTTTCTAAAAATCAAAATTAAACTATGGTCTTAATATTTAATTTAGAATTCTATAAACCCCTAAATTAAGATTGCATTAAACTTTAATTAATAATAATACTTTTTATAAAACTCTTAACTTAGAAATGAATTAAATTATTAACTTATACTACTATTTTTCCTAAATCAGAATTAAACTAACATTAAAAGACTAAATTAACACATGATCTTATTACAAAATTAATTAAAATTGAAATGAACTATAATCTAACAACAACAAACTGAAATAGGAACCCTAATTCATCTCTCTTCTTCCCCTTTTCTCGCCGCAAGCCGCCATCATCTTCTCATCTTCTTCTCTCTATCACCCCCTTCGGCCTCACCTTCTTCAACCTTCCCCGTCTTCTTCTCTCCGTCAATCCCAATTCGCCGTCAAACCCTAACTCATCCTCCTCTTCCCCTTTTCGAAACCACAATCTAACTCACCTCTCTCACCTCTTCTTCTTCATCTCTCTGATGATAAGCCAAACAAGAAACAACCTAAACGTTCTTTCTATGCTCAAATCTAAAAACATAAACCTTAATCGCCGATAGCACCTCACCGGACAACAGCTATACTCGCCACCCATGATTCAACACCACCGAAAGCCTCTTCTCAACATCCCCCCCTACTCGCCTGAACAAACCACACTCACCCTCTCAAATTATCACCCGCAACGCACGAATGGATGCACGATAAGCTCTGACGCGCCACCAGTACAAGAACTACACAGTAATGGTATGAGGATGATTCGTACCTTGTATCGTTGAAGATGAAGTGCGAATGGAGCTTTGATTCCTTGAAGAGGCGGCTTCAAAGGCGAACGCGACGCGGACGCGGCGAAGAAGCCTTCACGTGCTCCGTAATCCCTTTCAGGTATGACTCGTCTCTAACTCTTCTTCTCCTTGCGTATTCTCGATTTCGCACATTTGATGACGTCACTGAATTGTTGTTGATGAAGCTTGATGGTGCTTCTTTTCTTCTTCTCTGTATATTGCCACGAAGATGGAGTAAGATTATAGCTACAAATTGACGGCTATGAATTGATGAAGGACACACTTCATTCCTGCAGCTTCATTCCTGCAGCCATGGCATAAAGAGGAAAAAACCAAGGATTTGAAGAAATTGGGAGGAGAAGAGTGCTTGAGAAGGAGTTTTGAGAAATTGTCTAAGAAGGAGAAAATGCTGGAGATTGGTTCTGATATATAGACACTGATCACAGAAAACTCCAGAAGCTTCAGGTAATAATCAGTTAGAGGATTCTGTTACTTTTCTGTTATACATTTCTGTTAGATTTTGTTGGAATTTCATTTCTGTTGTGAACTTTTCTTTTCGGTTTTGAGTAGTTATTTATGAATGGTTTGTGGATTTGGTTAATGTTAGTTAGGATGTTGTTATTAGTTATGAACAAGTTGCGAATTCGGTTAGAAAAAATCAGTTATGATCCTGTCATACTTTTCTTTCATTTTCTATTTTTGAACTAAAT
Source organism: Lathyrus aphaca (assembly GCA_963966055.1). Classification (NCBI taxonomy): domain Eukaryota; kingdom Viridiplantae; phylum Streptophyta; class Magnoliopsida; order Fabales; family Fabaceae; genus Lathyrus; species Lathyrus aphaca. Next base: position 174,924,092 of record OZ014523.1, read on the forward strand.
TTGGCGGAATTATGCAGGTTGAAGCATTGGTGAAGGTTATTGGTTTTGACTTCTTTCCGTTGCTGAGCAATTCAGGACCTCATCCTCACCATGCTCTGTTGAGACTTGAACTTCGCACTTAAGTGACTTGCTCAAATCATTGGAACAAATTTAAAACTGTAATCTGTAGCTGGAAGTATATCCCTGATGTAGAGCTTTCTATATGGTAGGAGAGTTGTGCAAGTCGGGTCCCATGGATAGTTCACATCATCAGCTTTACGATGCCACCCGACATACCCAGCATTATTTTCTCCGGAAGAATCTCCCAAACACAAAAGAACAGTGAAGGATGTTGCAGTGACATCTTCAAACTTCACCATATTTGGAGCTAGTAAACTTGCATCTTGAATAGTTGGATTGGGTGGAGGCAAGATCTTTCTAGAGCATTGAATCAAGTGATTCAAGAGCAACACCACATATTTTCTGAACCTCGGGTCCTGAAGAAAGCCTGTTAACAATTCCCTTACCAATCTTCAATGGTGAGCCAGTCAGGTGACCCACTTCAGGTTCCAGTTTATTCACTACTTCATCAACAATTTTATAAAGTTCTAGATAGATTTCTGTTCCTTGTAAAAGTTTTTTTTTTTTATAATCGTCAGCCATGAGTTTCTTCAAAGCAACGCTCTCGCCACTCTGAATGGGAAGGCAAGTTTGCTACCCGCCTGAGCTTATTCTGCCTGTGCTTGCGGAGCTCAGTGATGCAGCTTGGGCCTGCGGATAAAGTCGGCAAGAAGTATAACAGAGGCAGCCACAACAGAATGCCAAAATCGTATGCACTCACAGTCACGTAGACTTGCACAAACGTTCAAACTGCAAAGGTGGAGGCATGTCGATTCTCAAATGTAATTGTGACCAAAACTCTTTGCATCATGGGACCTTTGTAACTGACTCTGGACTTTGCAATTTTTGTTGCATTTTTCAATGAAAAATATGTTGTCCATATTTATTTGTTTCTCTTGCTGCACCTTTGAATTATTCCTCCCTTTTACTTGTTGAATTTGGTTATTGTACATGGGCATTGAAAAAAAAGTAATGGGATTGAGTTCTAGAAGGGAAAGAGAATAATTTTTATTTATTAGATAAGAAAGAAAAATTGAATTTTGAATTCGGCTGAGATCATTGAGTGTAAAAATGGTAACGTCTTGAAAATGATAATAAATGGATCATAAAGAATGATTTGAAAATAGTATCGGTTTATTGAATTGTTGGTTAAATAAACATGATTTAGTAACCGTGTCAAACAAAATGGATTTAAGATAAAAAAAAATGAATAAAAATGGACAATATGGGAATAGGATTAAAAGTGAATAATGGGTTGGTTTTAGAAAAGAAAATGGGCCTAGGAGGAAAAGATTTCCAAAAGGATCTCTGGGCCTGGATTAAAATGTATGGAAGTTGAATAGCGTAGGGAAATATAGGAAAGGATATGGGTTACAAAAAGAATATTGACAATCCAACATGGACTTCAAGGAATGGTTTCAACCAAATTGAAAGAGTGGAAAATGGTAATGGCTAATGTCCCAAATAGGCATCGCATATTTGAACTTGAATGATGCCTTCCAAGTAAACCAATAGTCGTGCTTTCTCCTTTAATCCGAATCAAGTCCTTCAACACAATTCACCTTTAGGAGCTTCGATGCCATACTAAAATTCCCACAATCTTGAATTATGATTCCATAAACAAAAGGATCCGAACCAATCTTTGATACACTGGACCTCAATTGGTGAAGTGCCCTTTAAATCAACTATTAACAAGAATTCCAAATTCTCCTCGAGATATTCAAGTGATGAAGGATACAACTTGAGACGTTAAGAAGAGCCTGTACTCTCACTAAGAGCTAATCTGATTAAACATCTCAATAATAGGTTAGACGCACCAGTGAATATTCTCCATAAGTTCACACCATAATAGATACAGATAGGGCACGAAACTCTAATTTCCATGGGCCTTGATCACATGCCTTATGAATCCATGAAATGCGATATTATGATGTTAATGAATGCAAAATGATGAGCCAATAGAGGGAATAAATATGAGGGCAAATTTTGAGGTATTACAGCTGCCCCTATTCAATCATCTGCAAGCCTGAACGAATAATTGCAACGGCTTTTATATGTTCAAGGCGTGGAGTGATTGAATACCCAAATGAAACCTGAAAATTTGCACACTGAAGGCAATGGGAATGCCATCTGCCCATTTATTTATTTATATATTTTGATTTTGACCTCTGAATAGGTAACGGGAATAGAACCAGGTGGAAATATGCTGGGAAGAATGCCACCCTCGCACGACAACTCACAAGGGATCCTCGAATCCAATACTAAAACCATCTTGGAATAGAAACACGATAGTATATCGGCCGCAGGCGATAACAATCAACAACAAAGACTGACCTCGGACAGACTTTGCAAAAGAGACAAACTGACCTCGATCAATAAGCTCGAAAAGTAAACTACTATCCTCGAACAATAGCCACACTAACAAGACCAACCGCAGAAGGACTTGAAGAAAAAGAAATGCCATCCTCGAATGACAAATCAAAAGATCCTCGGATCTAACACGAAACCATCCTCGAATGGAGACGCAAAGGTATATCAGCCTCGACTGATAACCAAGCACAAAGCTGACCTCAGACAGACTTTGCAAAAGAGACAAACTGACCTCGATCAATAAGCTCGAAAAGTAAACTACTATCCTCGAACAATAGCCACACAAACAAGACCAACCGCAGAAGGACTTGAAGAAAAAGAAATGCCATCCTCGAATGACAAATCAAAAGATCCTCGGATCTAACACGAAACCATCCTCGAATGGAGACGCAAAGGTATATCAGCCTCGACTGATAACCAAGCACAAAGCTGACCTCAGACAGACTTTGCAAAAGAGACAAACTGACCTCGATCAATAAGCTCGAAAAGTAAACTACTATCCTCGAACAATAGCCACACAAACAAGACCAACCGCAGAAGGAATTGAAGAAAAAGAAATGCCATCCTCGAATGACAAATCAAAATATCCTCGGATCTAACACGAAACCATCCTCGAATGGAGACGCAAAGGTATATCAGCCTCAACTGATAACCAAGCACAAAGCTGACCTCAGACAGACTTTGCAAAAGAGACAAACTGACCTCGATCAATAAGCTCGAAAAGTAAACTACTATCCTCGAACAATAGCCACACAAACAAGACCAACCGCAGAAGGACTTGAAGAAAAAGAAATGCCATCCTCGAATGACAAATCAAAAGATCCTCGGATCTAACACGAAACCATCCTCGAATGGAGACGCAAAGGTATATCAGCCTTGACTGATAACCAAGCACAAAGCTGACCTCAGACAGACTTTGCAAAAGAGACAAACTGACCTCGATCAATAAGCTCAAAAAGTGAACTACTATCCTCGAACAATAGCCACACAAACAAGACCAACCGCAGAAGGACTTGAAGAAAAAGAAATGCCATCCTCGAATGACAAATCAAAAGATCCTCGGATCTAACACGAAACCCTCCTCGAATGGAGACGCAAAGGTATATCAGCCTCGACTGATAACCAAGCACAAAGCTGACCTCAGACAGACTTTGCAAAAGAGACAAACTGACCTCGATCAATAAGCTCGAAAAGTAAACTACTATCCTCGAACAATAGCCACACAAACAAGACCAACCGCAGAAGGACTTGAAGAAAAATAAATGCCATCCTCGAATGACAAATCAAAAGATCCTCGGATCTAACACGAAACCATCCTCGAATGGAGACGCAAAGGTATATCAGCCTCGACTGATAACCAAGCACAAAGAAAATAGGACAAGATGGAACGGGATCGTTGTACATAAACGAGAGCCCAGGCAAACAAGACCGTTGTACAAAACGAGAACTTGTAATGCGACTGTTGTACCAAACAAGACGCGGAATACGTGTCCAACATTGACTTGAAAAGACAAGGATGTCTGAAAAATGATATTGGTATCCTCTGTGCGGAGTATTTCCGGTGGAGAAGACATTATAAGTCGTACGTAATATACCTCAAAACTGGCCCATGCTGGCATGCATATGTTTGAATTTATGGCGTAATGCTCCATGATGACGGAAATGCTACGCTTTGGAGGATGCAGACGCAATGATGATTATGTGAATGACAATGCAAAGGAGATCTCCTGATAAGGAGACTGCAGGTAATTCCAGATAACATGGCTGGGAAGAAACGATGATCACTGCAGTGATCTAGTTCCTCCTGGTGAGGAGGAAACAACTTCGCGGGGAAAGCTTTTAATAATTCACTGGCTCAGAATAGCCACCACTGCCAAAAATAAATTGGTCTTTGAGATTGGAGCGCCAAGACCCTGCTGGAGGCGAACCCTTCTTGAACTCTGATGGGGAAGTGAGGACTTTCTGGGAACCAAAGGCATGACACTACTGAGGAAGCAACTGCTGGGGAGGCAAGACACTCCTTATACTGCCGAGAATTGCCCCTGTCTGAAAGGAGACTTCTGCTTGGGGACGACACCCACCTTCTGCTACCTGGATGGGTGAAATTTCAACTTCCACATGGCTGGGGATGATTGGAAACACCCTAAGAGATACTTGTTTCTGCTCAAACAAAATGGAATGCCCATCCAGGATAATGACCTTTAGCTTTGTCAGCAACACCAGTACCTGTACCTGCATGAACACAATCGATAGTACCTGCAACATAGAGAATTAGTTTGGGACCTGCTTGCCCCAGGCTCATAGCATGAATCATTGTCTAGGTATCTCGACACCCTTTCCGAGTTATATTAAATGTTTCTATTCTCCTGCACGAGTTAGAAAAGCATTCAAATGTTCATAACACAATGCGAGTTACCATTTGCTAGACGTTTTCACAATCAATCAATGCTAGATGAAAAAAAGTAAAAACAAAGAAGTAAAATAGTCAATTGACTGAAGTTGAATTATTATTGATTTTGAAAGGTGGCCATGAATAGGCAATACAAAGGAAGCAGTTCCCTGGAATGAGGGAACAACTAAAAGAAAAACAAACTACCCTATTGGCAATGTGAAAAATGAATCTCGTCAAGTATCAACCCGGTTATGACTCGTATGTCTTCAAGACGCTCCGCTCTCTTTCCTCTTGAGAAAAAGTAAGTGAACTGATCTTCAACCCTTAGTATAGCCTCAACTGTAGGTAGGTCATGGATCTCGCAGATCGCAGTCGTTCGTGTCAATCCCTCTTTTGCGTGGATCGCCCTTTCAGGTTTTCAATCCACCGGGATACCCCTTTTTGCCTGAATTGTCCGATGTGGCTTTTCAACTCAGCGGGTGTACATTTTTTTTTAATATTTCCCTAACTTTTTCCCGAGCCTCTTATTCTGTTTTTGGCTCGCCGGGATGCCCATTTTTGCCTGGATTATCATTCTGTTTTTATCCAGCGGGTCCTTTTTTACACGAAGTATTTTCTTACTGCGTCTGCGTTGACAGGGGATGGAAAGTCTTCTCCGTCCATGGTTGTTAGCATCAAGGCTCCGCCTGAGAAAACCCTTTTAACCACGAACGGTCCTTCATAATTGGGTGTCCACTTGCCCCTGTGATCGTTGAGAGGAGGAAGAATCCTTTTTAGCACTAAATCTCCTGGCATGTACCTCTGTGGTCGCACCTTCTTGTCAAAAGCTTGCTTCATTCGTCGCTGATACAACTGTCCATGGCATACAGCTGCTAGACGCTTCTCTTCAATGAGGCTCAATTGATTATATCTGGATCGGAGCCACTCAGCTTCATCTAGCTTGATGTCCATCATCAACCTCAATGAGGGGATTTCCACTTCAATCGGTAGAACTGCCTCCATACCATACACCAATGAGAATGGAGTTGCCCCAGTTGAAGTGCGTACTGATGTTCTATACCCATGCAACGCGAATGGTAACATCTCATGCCAATCTTTGTACGTCACAACCATCTTCTGAACAATCTTCTTGATGTTTTTATTAGCCGCCTCGACGGCGCCATTCATCTTCGGACGATATGGAGAAGAGTTGTGGTGTTCTATTTTGAAGTCTCGACACAAGTCAGCCATCATCTTGTTGTTGAGATTAGAACCATTATCAGTAATGATCCTTTCAGGGACTCCATACCGGCAGATGATGTCCCGCTTAATAAATCGATCGACCACTTGCTTAGTGACATTGGTGTAGGAAGCTGCTTCAACCCACTTCGTGAAATAATCAATAGCAACTAGGATGAAGCGATGTCCATTAGAAGCTGTTGGCTCAATCTTTCCAATCATATCGATGCCCCACATAGCGAACGGCCACGGTGAAGACATGACACTCAACGGATTCGGAGGCACATGGACCTTGTCGGCATAAATTTGACACTTATGGCATTTGCGGGAATATTTACAACAATCAGATTCCATGGTAATCCAATAGTATCCCGATCTCAATAATTTCTTGGCCATGGCATGTCCTCCAGCATGGGTACCAAAGGAGCCTTCGTGAACCTCCTGCATTAACAGGTCTGCCTCGCGTCTGTCCACACATCTGAGCAGCACCATGTCAAAGTTCCGTTTGTACAACACACCATCCTGATTCAAGAAGAATCCTCCCGCCAGTCTTCTAAGAGTTTTCTTATCTTTACTGGATGCCCCAGCCGGGTATTCTTGAGCCTTCAGGAATTGTTTGATGTCGTGGTACCAAGGCTTGTCATCTTCACCATCACCAACTGCGAAGACATAAGCCGGTCTTTCAAGACGAGAGATCGAAATTCGAGGCATGAAATTCTCTCGGCATACTTTAATCATGGATGATAAAGTTGCGAGAGCATCGGCGAACTGGTTTTCGTCCCTAGGAACATAGCTCAGCTTTACTTTGGTAAAGAAGGTTAACAGCCTCCTGACGTAATCTCGGTAAGGAATCAAACGAGCTTGATGAACTAGCCATTTGCCATTGACCTGATTTACCACCAAAGCAGAATCTCCGAAGATCTCAAGGTTCTTGACTCGCAAGTCTATTGCCTCTTCGATCCCCATGATGCAAGCTTCATACTCTGCCTCGTTGTTAGTGCACTCAAAGGTCAACCGAGCGGCGAGAGGTGTGTGGACTCCTTCTGGTGAGATAAGAACAGCACCTACTCCACTCCCATTCATGTTTACAGCTCCGTCAAACATCAACTTCCATCTGGATTCAGGGTCGGGCCCCTCCTCCGGAAGTGGTTCTTCATGGTCTTTCGACTTGAGGAACATGATGTCCTCATCCGGAAACTCAAACCTCATGGGTTGATAATCATCAATCGGCTGCTGGGCCAAGTATTCTGACAACACACTCCCCTTGATAGCTTTTTGTGAAGTGTATTGTATGTCATACTCCGTGAGTATCATCTGCCAACGGGCCACTCTTCCTGTCAAAGCCGGCTTCTCAAAGATGTATTTTACAGGATCCATCTTGGAAATTAGGAGAGTAGTGTGAGTTAGCATGTACTGTCTTAGTCGGCGAGCAGCCCATGCCAAAGCGCAGCAAGTTTTCTCGAGTAGTGAGTATCGTGTCTCACAATCGGTAAACTTTTTGCTAAGGTAATAAATGGCGTGCTCTTTTCGACCAGACTCGTCCTGCTGACCCAGCACACACCCCATCGATCCTTCGAGCACAGTAAGATACATAATTAGAGGCCTTCTTGGCACTGGAGGCATAAGAATTGGTGGCTCCAACAAATATTCTTTGATTCGGTCGAAGGCCCGCTGACAGTCTTCATTCCATTTAATGGCCTGATTCTTCCTCAGAAGCTTGAAGATGGGCTCGCACGTGGTCGTTAGGTGAGAAATAAACCGTGCAATGTAGTTTAGTCTCCCTACGAAGCCACGCACTTGCTTTTCAGTCTTCGGCTCAGGCATTTCCTGGATTGCTTTCACTTTGGCCGGGTCAACCTCAATTCCTCGTTCACTAACAATGAAACCGAGCAGCTTGCCAGAACGAACCCCGAAGGTGCATTTATTCGGATTTAACCTCAGTCTGAACTTTCGAAGCCTGTCAAACAATTTTGCTAGGTTGACCAAGTGTTCCTCTTCCGTCTGGGACTTTGCTATCATGTCATCAACATAAACCTCAATTTCATGATGGATCATGTCGTGAAACAACGTCACCATTGCCCGTTGGTAGGTAGCTCCTGCATTCTTTAAACCAAACGGCATGACCTTGTAACAAAAGGTGCCCCAAGGAGTGATGAACGTTGTCTTTTCCATATCCTCGGGAGCCATCTTGATTTGATTATAGCCTGAGAATCCATCCATGAAGGAGAACACGGAAAACTGAGCAGTATTATCGACAAGTACATCTATGTGAGGTAGAGGGAAATCATCTTTGGGCTGGCCCTATTCAAATCCCTGTAATCCACACATATTCTGACTTTGCCATCTTTCTTAGGAACCGGCACAATGTTAGCAACCCACGGAGGATAACTAGTCACGGCCAAGAAGCCAGCATCAAACTGTTTTTGCACTTCTTCTTTTATTTTAATTGCCATGTCTGGACGCGTGCGCCTCAACTTCTGCTTTACCGGAGGACAACCTTCTCTGAGAGGTAGCTTGTGTACCACAATGTCAGTGTCTAAACCAGGCATATCTTGGTAGGACCATGCGAAGACGTCAACGTATTCTCGAAGCATAGCCATCAAACGAGTCTTGACAGATTCTTCTAATGCAGCTCCGATCTTGACTTCTTTCTTGTCCTCTTCAGTACCCAGGTTTATCACTTCAACATCTTCCTCGTGCGGCTGAATCATCTTCTCTTCCTGTTTGAGCAGTCTGGCCAATTCTTCGGGTAAATCACAATTCTCTTCACCTTCCTCATCGGCTTGATAAATTGGATTGTCGAAGTCATACTTAGCCATAACAGGGTCGTCATTGATAAGATCCGGTGACGAGCACCTGCATGAATGATGATTCATGCAAGGCTTTAGCAACAACTTGATAAAATGAGAAACATTGCCATTTTAAAACTTTTCTTTCTTTTTGAAAAACAAAAGTAAAAAACGAAAGACAGAGAACAACATGAAATGAATGTGAAACGTCAATTTTATTTATGATTGTGTTAATGAACAAATGAACCCTTACAAAGAGCCACTATGCCCCGGGCAAGACATAGTGCTTTAATACAGGAAAACAAAAACAAAAACATTACTCTTCAAAAGATGTTACTGAAATGAGCCTTTCTGACGTCCAGTTGCTAAGTTGAGCTCCTGGGACGGCAGGCCTAATCCATTCATCTAAGTCACAGTCACTATCAACAGCTTCATCCTGCACGGCGCTGATATTTCCGTAGTCTATCACTCCTGCGCTTGTGAAAGTGACCGGGCTCAGACAACCTTTTGCACTTGTTTCAGACGAGGATCCTCCAGGGTGATAGCCAATCCCGAACATGTCTTTCTTCTCTGGCAATTCGATTGGGCTGCCCCAGCCTTCTCGCACTCCGGATTCTACTAATTCACGCGCTTGTTTATAAGAGGCTATAGACACCCCCTTCTTTGGCACCTCAGGAGAAGTTGCTACGGCGGATGCTTGCTCGGACTTCAAAGGCTCAAAAGCTTGACATGGGGTTTCGACTATTTCGCCATCCATCTCCACATATTTGAATGAGGCTAGATGACTGACGAAGATATCTTCTTCCCCACTGACCGTCACAACTTGACCTTCCCAGACGAACTTTAATTTCTGATGAAGTGTAGAAGAAACCGCTCCTGCCGAGTGTATCCAGGGTCTTCCAAGTAAACAACTATATGCCGGCTGGATATCCATCACGTAAAACGTGGTATTGAAGACTTGTGGACCTACCTTGATGGGTAATTCCACCTCTCCAAATACCGATCTTCTTGATCCATCAAAAGCTCGAACTACTAAATCACTGGGCTTTAGCACCACTCCATCATAGTCCAGTTTCATCAATGCCTTCTTAGGCAAGACATTCAGAGATGAACCAGTATCCACCAGCACATGGGAGAGTACTGCACCCTTGCATTCCAGAGAAATATGCAATGCCCGATTGTGAGCACGCCCATCAGAAGTTAAGTCCAAGTCCGTGAAACCCAATCCATGACTGGCATTAACACTGGACACCACCGTTTCTAGCTGGTTTACGGAAATATCCTGAGGCACGTATGCCTTGTTCAGAATATTTAAAAGGGCCTTCCTGTGAGAGTCCGAACACATGAGTAATGATAAGATGGAGATCTTTGACGGCGTCTGCTGCAAATGATCTACAATCTTATAATCACTCTTCTTGATGATCCTCAGGAACTCTTCGGCTTCTTTATCAAAGGTGAGATCTGGATCAGCTGATGGAGTTGGATCATTGGCAACTACTGGTTGCTTTCCCCTGGCTCTAGCTTGGGCTTCGGCAGTATCCCTGGGTGGTATCACATTGCTTCTCAGTGCTTCCGGCGCAAATAGTCTTCCGCTTCTAGTAAAACCCCCTACTCCAACATTCTCTACTCGAGCTGGGGTTATACTAGTCGTGGCCAACTCTTGCTTCTGGCCATTGCAATACACTTCGCCACCGTAGTTCCAAGGAACTGCTCTGTCACTTTGGTACATTATAGGTCCAGCAGTAGTAATAGTTATTGGCGCCGCTCTGGCACGCGAAGGAACCTGGGATGGATCATAAAAGATAGTCACTGTAGATACTTCACTTTCTTTCACGATCTTGTCAAATTGCAGCACTCCTTCATCAATCATACCTTGAATTCCGGCCTTCAATCGTTTACAACCGTTGGTAGCTTCTGTACATTCTGAACAATCATCCTCGCATCCGGGGAAAATGCCTTTCTTCAACAAGCAAACCTTGATAGCAACCAATGAAGTCTGCAAGTCATCTACATCGTCCACCAAATTCAATTTCTTCCCTTCACCAATTGCACCAACCGTGCCCCTGTGAGGAGGCATGGGATTTTCCAGCACATTAGGAGAGGGAGCGAAATTGATCGCTTTAGAATCCAACAAGTCCTGAACAACATGCTTCAACGCTTTACAATTCTCAGTACTATGGCCGGGAGCTCCAGAATGAAACTCGCATCTAGCATTCGAGTCATAACCTTCAGGAATTTGGCCTGGCCTCGGAGGTTGCAAGGTACGGAGCTGAATCATTTGAAGCTGCAAGAGATTCTTCAACAGTTGGGAGTAAGACATCGGTGGAGCTTCAAAATGTCTATCCCTCGGCTTCTGAGGGTAGTACGGACGAGGGGGTCTTGGCTGATACCCCTGTGAGCGTTGCGGCTGTGGAGGCTGAACCCGTTGTTGAACTGGAGGAGTTGAAATAGTGACGGGGGCCACTTGTTGATAATATCCTTGGTGCATCATTCCTCTCTGTGCGTATACTGCTCCTGTTTCTCCTTCCCTTCTTTTCACAAAGGGTTTTTTGATGCCAGATACTGAAGCGCTTCCATTTTGAATCTTCCCCTGTTTGAGCCAGCTTTCGATTCTTTCTCCAGTCAGGATAATGTCCGAAAAACCACTTGAGGAACAACCAGCCAACCTTTCCATGAAATGCCCTGGGAGGGTATTCAGGAAAAGATCGACCATCTCTCTTTCCAATAAAGGTGGTTGCACTCGGGCGGCCACCTCACGCCACCTCTGTGCATAGTCCTTGAAGCTCTCTGAGCTCCTCTGTGTCAAACTTTGAAGCTGAGTACGGCTAGGTGCCATGTCGATGTTGTATTGATATTGTCTGAGGAAAGCCTCTCCCAAATCCTTCCAACTTCTAATAGAGCTCCTTTCCAACTTCATGTACCACTCCAAGGACCCTCCTGAAAGGCTATCCTGGAAATAGTACATCCATAGTTTCTCGTCTCGCGTGTGAGCTGCAATCTTCCTGTAGAAGGCCTGTAGGTGAGTTTTCGGGCAAGAGCTGCCGTTGTATTTATCAAATGCTGGTGGTCTGAACTTGTGTGGAATGACCACCCCAGGTACTAAACCCATATCTGACACGTCAATTCCCAAAGTGTCCTTGCACTCTAAGGCCTTGACCTTCTCTGCAAGCACCAAGAAGTCGTTGAGATTTCCGTCACCGCCGAAACCCATATCGTTGTTGAAATACTGGAATTGGTCTTCCTGCCTGTCCTGCACAGGAACATACGTAGCCATAGCTGGATCTGGAACATGAGGTCCACCCTGACCGTTGTTGGTGTTGGGAGGATCCCCTAGTCCGCCGGAAGTAGTTGCCTGAGCATTAGTGTTAGGAGGAGTTAGCCCTTGAATTGCATTTCTCAGCTCCTGCTGCCCCTGGGCCATCCCCTGCATCAGAGTCATAAATTCTGCCATCTTGGTACGGACATCGTTGAGTTCTGTCTGCATGGCGTCCATTGCTGTTCTTTGATTACTGCGGGTCGCGTACCGATGAGGTATATCTTGTCGAAGGTATCGGGTCTTGGCGGCCCTCGCAATCTTTGCCTGATGAACACAGATAAATTAGACATCTCGAAGAAAAACCTGCAAAGACAAAGACAAAATGCAAATGATGTGTATGCAATGCAATGTGTTCCTTTTATTCCCGAGTATTTTCCTGTGTCCGGTCCTGGCATTAAGAAGATAAGAATTGGGAAGAAGACCCAAGTAATATTCAGACATAATGACGGCTGTGGAGAATCGGTGCTCATTATCCCGTGTCGGTGCAAATAACGAACAAGAAATCCGGAACAAATCAATCATATAAACTGGAGTTTGAAAATACAAAGTCCCCGAAGGGTGCCAATCACAATAACAAAAGTACATCACATATAAGGAATCCCACAACAAGCCTGTGGGTAATCCAAGTAAAACAACATGAAATTAAACCCTAGGGAACTCTATATCTTTCAACCTCCAGCTAAGGCATTTGACGCTCTGGAACAGTTGGACCACATCTGGATGACCGGGCTCCTGGATAAGCTTCTGAATGAGGAGGTCCCTCGTATCAGAAAAAGCGTGTAACTCCTCGATCTGCTGTAGAAATGCTGCTTCATTCCCCTTGCTTTGACTTGACTCGGCCTTCGACCTTTTCACATCAGCTTTCAACTTCAAGTCTTCAATCTCCTTTTGGGCTTTCTTCAGTGCCTACTGACTTTCTGTTACGCGCCGGATACGATCCTCCTCTTGATAATAAGCCTTCCTGAGGAGTTCTTTTTGCCCATCTAAAGAATCCTGAAGGCTTTTGACTTCCTGTTTGTGCTTGGCGTCTAACTCCTTTTGTTTCTTCAGATTTTCGTCCCATTTCTCCTGCCATAATGTAACAGCTTCATTGGCTTCACTAAGATCTTTCTTCTCTCTTCGGCGCTGGGCCGTCTTATGAGTCTCAGCTAAACCTTTCTTTCGGAAGTAAAGCTCTCTATCTTCAAAGTCCTTCTGCTTAAGACGGACTATTTCTTCGGCTTGCACAGCTCTATCTTTCCATTGACGGTTCTGGATCATCAGCGCTTGACAAGAATTAAGAGCCTCTTGATTTTCAACCCTCAGTTGCTTAACCAAAGCTTCTAACTTCTGATATTCCTCCAAAGGCACCGTAGTCCTTGGTGCCACCTCTTTAGGGTAGAGGGGTGTCTCTTTAGAAAATGGTAGAAGATGAGTCTTCACACGATCCTCCAACCAGCTGGCAAAAGGATCATAGGTATTAGGATCTACTCTTCCAAATTCTTTCTTTCCTTTCATCACCTTAACTTCCCAAGCTTGGGATGCTAGGATACTCATTTTGGAGTTTCCCTCTGCTGGGAAATATAAGGACTCATTTGCATCGTCGATCAAAGGTACATCTCTTAAAGGATAGCCGAACTGTTTCCTGGACAAGATAGGATTGTAGCTAATCCCACCTTTCCTTCCCATCAAAGGCACATTTGGAAAGCTACCACAACTAACCAACATTTCTTTGCCCACCAAGTCTCTGTTACATCCCCAAGCAATGTCAGCTGAGGTTAAGCCCATTAATCTTTTGGACCACTTCCAAGATTGTTTCAAATCCTGAAAGGGTCCTGATTTAGGGAGTTGCCTTACAAACCAATCAGCGAATATGGGAGCACAACAATTTACATATCCCTTCCTCTTTTCATTTCTGTGGTGAACTCCATAATAAAAGTCAGCTAGCAATGTAGGAACAGGATTTCTCTTGACGAAGATGGTGATGGCCTCCATGTTAATTAGTCCTTTCTCTCCGGGAAACAAACTGATTCCATATACTACCATAGCCAACAGTGCTTTGAAGTCTGCCCATTTCTTTTCCGATGCCATAACACGTGCCTCTGCAACAAGAAAGTCCAAAGGGATTCCTTTACTTTGGCCAGCCTCTAATCCCACCTTGAGTCTAGGCATACTCAAATGACAGGCAATAGTGATATCCTCATGAGATGGGATCCTCTCCGAAACATAGTAAGGTACACCCTCCTTAACAGGAACACTCAGCATGCTAGAAACCTCCTCTAATGTAGGTGCCAGAATATAATCAGGAAAAACAAAGACCCTCAGCTGTGGATCATAGAACTGCAACAAAGAATGCAAGCTATCCTTCTGGTCGACTGTGGGCTTGCTCACATAATTCAGTATCTTGCCATACTCTTTCCTGAAATCATCAAGGACTCGGTCACCCATCAAGCTAATCAAACCCTGAACACTCTCTGACTCTGGCTGCGGGAAAGTATAATGAACATTTCTCTTCCTCGGAATCTCCATGCTGAAGTAGAAAATATGACCAGGACCTAGGAAGTAATGAACCCTGGGAATAAAAAAGAACACAAAATGATTAATGATGATATGATGCTTATGTAAGACAAGGCATGTGATCAGTGAAGTGTCTGTGGTGTGCGAATCATATAATCAGGTGTAGGTGCCAGGTCTCAAAATCCAGATATCACAATAATTATCCCTCTGATCCGGGATCCACAACTTAAGAACAGAAATCCAGATCACAAAACTGAACCAGAGGCAAAGTGGGTATGCTGAAGGTACCAGGGTTCCTGCAAACCTATAAACCCCTCCCAATCTAACGGGTGTGCTACTCGGGTCAAACATCACGGACTCTCGAGGCCGAATAGCAATAATACGTTCACCACTTCCGAGAAATGGCTCATGACCAAATCAGGGAATCGGTTTGGCATTATGTACTACTCAGGGAGGTCTCAGTTGAGTCCGGAAAAACAAGCATCCCTCACAAGTTTCCAGCTTCAAGCACTGAGTCGAGAAACAATAGTACATTCATCCCGAAGGGTACAATACTATCGTCATACGAACAGTTTGCTTTAACTGAATTCCTATGAGAGAACCAGGCCATCCTATGCGAGTTCCCAGTGGGCCCTCGGATGCGAGTGGGTTTGCCAACAAATGTGGTCTGCCACTGTCATCACTGGAGAGGGATGTTTCCACAAAGGTTCTCAATGATCGGTCCCCTGACTGCACATAACTATCAAGGTAGCGCATCAACCCAGAAAGATTCCGGTATCAATACATTCCTGAGAAGGTCGCAAGTCAAGGTGTGGAACTCACTACTACCAACATAGCAAGATTCCATGAAGCCAAAGTGGAACCAATCTAAGTCCTAGGGTGCACTCAAGCCGGGTAGTTGGCTTATCTCACAGTAACTCCCACCCACAGAAAAAATGAAAACCAGCACAGCCAGACAGTCCAGTATAATATGATGCATGGGAAATAAAATACTGAAAGCGGTAAATAAATGCGATAAAGTAAAGCTGTAAAGAACTGTAAATAAAAACAGTAAAGCTAAACTAACGCACACAATAACAAACAAATAAACACCCAAAGGAACAAAACCAAACAGGCGCTAGGATTGACTCTACAAGGGAAACCGGAAGAATCAGGTTAGTCCCCAGCAGAGTCGCCAGCTGTCGCTCCCGGGATTTTCATCCTAGTACAAACGCGAAAGTGGCGCGGAAAGGTAGAGTCGCCAGCCAGACATTTTTATCCCGAATGAATGGGAAAGGTAATGTTGCACAAACCCGAGGAAGAAGGAAAGGACAAGGTCCTGCGAACCAAAGATCTGAGTTCGGGAGTCGGTTACGAATTGAGAAGGTATTAGCACCCCAATCCGTCCGCCGTACCCGACGGGATCCACGCTTGCTTGTTTTGTTTCAAAGGGTGAGAAATAATATGCTGCTGAACAAATGAACCGCTAACTGGAAATGGAATGAAAAAGGAACTGAAATAAGAGAATGAGAATAAAAAAGGGGGAAATGTAGGGAAAATAAAGAATGTGCTCGAACGGGCCCTACCCCGCTGCATACGTACCTCATCGGGATAATGAGGATCAGAGTCGACGTAGTTCGCCTAACCTAGGCGGGAACTATTTGTTTGTGTTTTTTATGCTGGAACTGCGTATGTCTATGCTCAGGTGTTGCAGGCTCGTCTGGTACGAGTGCGTTTACCGTCTTGCATGTGTGACAAGTCGTCGCGAGTTCGCGTTTTGAGTGAATGAGATGAGAAGAGAAGTTCCCGCAGGATAGTCGCTTGTTGTTTGTTTTTGGCTTTTATGAGTTTTGTATGCATTTGGCACAAGGAAGTGAATTCAAACTCTTTTCCATGGAATGTACACTTGACTCTACATTCCAAGATGGAATAATAGAACAAGCCTACCCAGCAAGGAGAATTTATCCAAGGCTGGTTTCCTAGGATTAGGGTTTAAGTTCACTAGCTTGTTGAACTTTATTAAGTGTTTTTGTTGCTTTTGTGAAGAAGTATTTTTTAAGCTTTCTTTGTGAACAACTCCTTGATGAGACTTGTGCATCATGATAGACAAGCTTACACCACTCCAAGATGGAATGAATGCAAGTGCTTCATGGAATAAGGCTATACACAAGGAATCCTTCCATTTATTTGTTAAGTGTTTTTGGATTTTGTTTGAAGATAAGAAGAGAATGACTCAAGTTGATAAAAGGAAAAATCTAAGGGACTAAGACTCAATCCTAATTGTTTATTTATTTACAAAATGATCCTAATGGTTAATGAGGTTTTCTACTCCTAATGGAAACTTAAAACTATTAGAATTCAACTTACTTCTTAATGAAGTTAAGTTGATTCTAAGAACAAATGGGGAATCCTACTAAAGTTGTAACAATTAAAATAAGGCAAAACAATGAAATTGAATTATAAGAAATAAAATTCTACAAATGCACTTAGAGGCAATGAATTAAAAAAAAAAGTCTATTTTTATTTATTCTATTTCTACATGGAAATGAATTTTAAGCCTAAGTTCTAATTCTAAGCTAAACCTAATACTCATTCTAAAAAATCAAATTAAACTAAACCTAAGTCTAATATTAAATGATATGACTAAAATTTAACCTAACCTATTTTATTTTTTATTGAACATTATTTTTTCTAATGGCCTAAACTAATGGGAATTATGCCTAACTAAGCTTAAACTAATATTCTAAAAAAAATACTAAAACTTCTAGAAAAATTATGAAACTTAAACTATGGAGCCCTAACACTATTTAAAATATTATGCTAAGAGGGATTCTAAAAAAACTTATTTTTTCTACGCCTAACAATTAATTATTTCCAGCTAGGAATTAACTACTATTTCCTAAGTATTATATCACTAAAACAATAGATAAAAGCTCCTAAAAATTCCATAAAAAATATCCTAAGAACTATTATGAGTCTTTTAATTACAGAAAAAAGAATGGCTCAAAAAAGTTGCTGGAAGTTACTTAAATAAAATGAACAAAAATTCAGCACAAATAAAAAAAACAATAAAAACTAAATGAAAGAATAATTCAGAATTAATTCCAAAATAATCAAATTTCAGAAAATAAAAATATCACAAATTTCTAAATTGATTTATTAAGCTACTTTAATTTTTGGGGAATTTTCTAGTGCTTTTTACTATTTTTTATTGATTATTTTCTAAACTATAGCTAACTAAAATAAAATTCTAAGGAAATTCTACAAGGGGTGACTTTAGTAATACTTTAAGTTCTTTTTTCTCTACTGGGCCTAAAGCAGGGTGCCGATAGCAGAGTGACTAAGCCCACTTGCATTGAAAAATGAGGGGAGTGCAATAAGTAATACTTCTAGGTTCATTCTTTACATGGGCTATACAACAGGGGTGTAGATAGTAATGGTTTTTAATTAAACATATTTTTAACACATATTTCTCAATTAACTTAAAAATGAATTAACCTAAGACATGAATTAGATTAATCTTAAGATAATATTTTCTAACTTTTAATTAAAGAATTAAACTAACATTTTTCCAAAAAAAAGTCTTGATTAAAGAATTAAACTAATATTTTCCAAAAAAGGTCTTAATTAAAGAATTAAACTAATACTAAACTAATATTTCTTTTATAAAATTCTTAATTAAAGAAAACTAATTAAATTAAGCTTGTGATAAAATTTCTAAAGTCTTAATTTAAAAAGAATGATCTAAACTAAACTTATTAAACTAACATTTTTCTAGAAATCTTAATTTAAGCTAACGAATTAAACTATAGTCTTAATGTTATTTTTTCTAAAAAATCTTAATTAAAGAAAAAATGAATTAACTAAAGTTTTACCATAACATTTCTTTTATAAATCCCTAAGTTAGAAAAATGAATAATAAAAATCTAAAAATCTTCTAAAATCTTAACTTAAAAAAACAAACAAACTAAAGTTTATATTATATCAATTTAATATTCTAATTTAACTTATCAAAATATTATCCTAAAAAAAATTTAATTTAGGATTAAACTAATATTTTTCTAAAAGAAACTTAATTAAAAAAAATGAGTAAAACTAAACTTACTAAAATATTCTCTAAAGATCTTAATTAAAAAAGAAAAAGAATTAACTAATCTTATGATGATGAATTAAACCTTAATTTAAGAAAAGGGATTAAACTAGTCTTATGAATATTTTTCTAAAAATCAAAATTAAACTATGGTCTTAATATTTAATTTAGAATTCTATAAACCCCTAAATTAAGATTGCATTAAACTTTAATTAATAATAATACTTTTTATAAAACTCTTAACTTAGAAATGAATTAAATTATTAACTTATACTACTATTTTTCCTAAATCAGAATTAAACTAACATTAAAAGACTAAATTAACACATGATCTTATTACAAAATTAATTAAAATTGAAATGAACTATAATCTAACAACAACAAACTGAAACAGGAACCCTAATTCATCTCTCTTCTTCCCCTTTTCTCGCCGCAAGCCGCCATCATCTTCTCATCTTCTTCTCTCTATCACCCCCTTCGGCCTCACCTTCTTCAACCTTCCCCGTCTTCTTCTCTCCGTCGATCCCAATTCGCCGTCAAACCCTAACTCATCCTCCTCTTCCCCTTTTCGAAACCACAATCTAACTCACCTCTCTCACCTCTTCTTCTTCATCTCTCTGATGATAAGCCAAACAAGAAACAACCTAAACGTTCTTTCTATGCTCAAATCTAAAAACATAAACCTTAATCGTCGATAGCACCTCACCGGACAACAGCTATACTCGCCACCCATGATTCAACACCACCGAAAGCCTCTTCTCAACATCCCCCCCTACTCGCTTGAACAAACCACACTCACCCTCTCAAATTATCACCCGCAACGCACGAATGGATGCACGATAAGCTCCGACGCGCCACCAGTACAAGAACTACACAGTAATGGTATGAGGATGATTCGTACCTTGTATCGTTGAAGATGAAGTGCGAATGGAGCTTTGATTCCTTGAAGAGGAGGCTTCAAAGGCGAACGCGACGCAGACGCGGCGAAGAAGCCTTCACGTGCTCCGTAATCCCTTTCAGGTATGACTCGTCTCTAACTCTTCTTCTCCTTGCGTATTCTCGATTTCGCACATTTGATGACGTCACTGAATTGTTGTTGATGAAGCTTGATGGTGCTTCTTTTCTTCTTCTCTGTATATTGCCACGAAGATGGAGCAAGATTATAGCTACAAATTGACGGCTATGAATTGATGAAGGACACACTTCATTCCTGCAGCTTCATTCCTGCAGCCATGGCATAAAGAGGAAAAAACCAAGGATTTGAAGAAATTGGGAGGAGAAGAGTGCTTGAGAAGGAGTTTTGAGAAATTGTCTAAGAAGGAGAAAATGCTGGAGATTGGTTCTGATATATAGACACTGATCACAGAAAACTCCAGAAGCTTCAGGTAATAATCAGTTAGAGGATTCTGTTACTTTTCTGTTATACATTTCTGTTAGATTTTGTTGGAATTTCATTTCTGTTGTGAACTTTTCTTTTCGGTTTCGAGTAGTTATTTATGAATGGTTTGTGGATTCGGTTAATGTTAGTTAGGATGCTGTTATTAGTTATGAACAAGTTGCGAATTCGGTTAGAAAAAATCAGTTATGATCCTGTCATACTTTTCTTTCATTTTCTGTTTTTGAACTAAATTTGGCGGAATTATGCAGGTTGAAGCATTGGTGAAGGTTATTGGTTTTGACTTCTTTCCGTTGCTGAGCAATTCAGGACCTCATCCTCACCATGCTCTGTTGAGACTTGAACTTCGCACTTAAGTGACTTGCTCAAATCATTGGAACAAATTTAAAACTGTAATCTGTAGCTGGAAGTATATCCCTGATGTAGAGCTTTCTATTTGGTAGGAGAGTTGTGCAAGTCGGGTCCCATGGATAGTTCACATCATCAGCTTTACGATGCCACCCGACATACCCAGCATTATTTTCTCCGGAAGAATCTCCCAAACACAAAAGAATAGTGAAGGATGTTGCAGTGACATCTTCAAACTTCACCATATTTGGAGCTAGTAAACTTGCATCTTGAATAGTTGGATTGGGTGGAGGCAAGATCTTTCTAGAGCATTGAATCAAGTGATTCAAGAGCAACACCACAAAGTTTCTGAACCTCGGGTCCTGAAGAAAGCCTGTTAACAATTCCCTTACCAATCTTCAATGGTGAGCCAGTCAGGTGACCCACTTTAGGTTCCAGTTTATTCACTGCTTCATCAACAATTTTATAAAGTTCTAGATAGATTTATGTTCCTTGTAAAAGTTTTTTTTTTATAATCGTCAGCCATGAGTTTCTTCAAAGCAACGCTCTCGCCACTCTGAATGGGAAGGCAAGTTTGCTACCCGCCTGAGCTTATTCTGCCTGTGCTTGCGGAGCTCAGTGATGCAGCTTGGGCCTGCGGATAAAGTCGGCAAGAAGTATAACAGAGGCAGCCACAACAGAATGCCAAAATCGTATGCACTCACAGTCACGTAGACTTGCACAAACATTCAAACTGCAAAGGTGGAGGCATGTCGATTCTCAAATGTAATTGTGACCAAAACTCTTTGCATCATGGGACCTTTGTAACTGACTCTGGACTTTGCAATTTTTGTTGCATTTTTCAATGAAAAATATGTTGTCCATATTTATTTGTTTCTCTTGCTGCACCTTTGAATTATTCCTCCCTTTTACTTGTTGAATTTGGTTATTGTACATGGGCATTGAAAAAAAAGTAATGGGATTGAGTTCTAGAAGGGAAAGAGAATAATTTTTATTTATTAGATAAGAAAGAAAAATTGAATTTTGAATTCGGCTGAGATCATTGAGTGTAAAAATGGTAATGTCTTGAAAATGATAATAAATGGATCATAAAGAATGATTTGAAAATAGTATCGGTTTATTGAATTGTTGGTTAAATAAACATGATTTAGTAACCGTGTCAAACAAAATGGATTTAAGATAAAAAAAATGAATAAAAATGGACAATATGGGAATAGGATTAAAAGTGAATAATGGGTTGGTTTTAGAAAAGAAAATGGGCCTAGGAGGAAAAGATTTCCAAAAGGATCTCTGGGCCTGGATTAAAATGTATGGAAGTTGAATAGCGTAGGGAAATATAGGAAAGGATATGGGTTACAAAAAGAATATTGACAATCCAACATGGACTTCAAGGAATGGTTTCAACCAAATTGAAAGAGTGGAAAATGGTAATGGCTAATGTCCCAAATAGGCATCGCATATTTGAACTTGAATGATGCCTTCCAAGTAAACCAATAGTCGTGCTTTCTCCTTTAATCCGAATCAAGTCCTTCAACACAATTCACCTTTAGGAGCTTCGATGCCATACTAAAATTCCCACAATCTTGAATTATGATTCCATAAACAAAAGGATTCGAACCAATCTTTGATACACTGGACCTCAATTGGTGAAGTGCCCTTTAAATCAACTCATTAACAAGAATTCCAAATTCTCCTCGAGATATTCAAGTGATGAAGGATACAAATTGAGACGTTAAGAAGAGCCTGTACTCTCACTCAGAGCTAATCTGATTAAACATCTCAATAATAGGTTAGACGCACCAGTGAATATTCTCCATAAGTTCACACCATAATAGATACAGATAGGGCACGAAACTCTAATTTCCATGGGCCTTGATCACATGCCTTATGAATCCATGAAATGCGATATTATGATGTTAATGAATGCAAAATGATGAGCCAATAGAGGGAATAAATATGAGGGCAAATTTTGAGGTATTACACCTTATGCTTCTGATTTTGAATTTTTGTGTTGCATGTTGTTCATAAACCCTAATTTGTGCCTTCCTTTGCATCCATTTCTCATTTGCTTGCATTCAAGAACTTGCCATGACATTTTGTGCATCCACATGATTCATAAGACATCTTAGGACATATTAGAATCATGTTTGATCATTGCATCACTCATTTGAAATGTCATACTTTCATTGCATTTCATAAACTTTAGTGAACTTTCATGGTTCAAAGCATGCTACATATGCCTCCATTCTCTTGTATGCTCACATATATGCATCTTGTATGACTTTGCACCATCTCTTGACATCATTTGCATCATGTGTTTGTTTCTGACTTTGGCCTTTTCCCACCCATATGCATTGTTTCATCTCATTTCTTCCCTTATGCATCTTGTACTAACTTTTCAGGTTAATGGTAAGTTTGTTTGGGAGGTGGATTTTCCTTCACCTCCCACCTCTTC
The DNA here is from genome assembly GCA_963966055.1 of Lathyrus aphaca. Taxonomy (NCBI): domain Eukaryota; kingdom Viridiplantae; phylum Streptophyta; class Magnoliopsida; order Fabales; family Fabaceae; genus Lathyrus; species Lathyrus aphaca. The sequence goes on from OZ014523.1 coordinate 174,947,040, forward strand.
TCACCTTATAATTTTACATCCTTGCTGCATTTTTACTTGTCTTTGAGTGAGCTTGCTCACTTGTTCCTCTCTTCCCTCTTTTCTCTTCTCATCTCATCCCTTTTCTATCTTGCTTCTCCTTGGTGGCTTCCTTGAAGGTTTCTCCTCTTAAGCCTCACAAACCCTAGAACTTCCAAGCATGATAACATTTTAGGATTGTTTAGTCCCCCATAGACTCTTTCCCTTGAGTTTTCTTTGAGTCCCCTCTTCTCACCTCATAATCAAGGACTAAACCCTAAAGGTTTTAAGTCTTTGTGATTAAGCTTATGCCTGCATCCTTCTATTAGGATGGAGTGTATAACTTTAATCCTAAGTGTTAAACCCTTAATGTGTTTAAATCCTTTAATCAATCATCTAATAAACACTAAGACATCAAGCTTGTAACTTGGGCCTTGCATTAGGGTTCAAATTCTTCCTTAATTGGTTAAGAAGGACTAACCCTAGTGTTAATGGACAAGTCCCCCTCAAGTTGTCTTACCAACCATAAAACTCACTTCTTAATCTTATCACTAACTAAAATCCACTTTAATAAAGGCTTTGTTTTGTCATGAGGTTAATCCCTAATCATGGATTAAGTTGAGGAGCCTTCCTCAGCTTAAATGTTCTCATCTATTATCCTTCTATTAGGATGGTGTAATGGGTCCATTAAATCTCTGATTATGGCTTAATCTCATTACTTAACACTAAACAAAATACCAAAAACATCTAAATAATCACAAGTAGGTTAATGATCTTGATCCTACATCATGGTGATTAAGTGTGAGGTGCTTACTTCACATTTAAGGTATTCTCATTACCCCTAATCTGAGGGAGGATGTGATGAGTTTACTAACCCTCGGTTTAGGCTTAAGCTCATTATCTTATGACAAACTTCAAAAAGCAATAAAAGGCTGAAAACACAAAAACAAACAATAATCGACTCCTTCGGGATTCTTTTCTCATCTCATTCACTCATAAACGAGAACTCGCTTCTTCCGTCTAATGCAAGACAGTTTGCACCTGAGCCAGACAGGTCATACACTTGAGCATAGGCAAGTAAGCAGTTCACAAGTCAATTTATCTTTCAGTCTCTTTGAGTCGAACTACAGTGTTCTGACTTCCTCATTGCACGAGAGGATACGTAGGCATAACTTAATTGTTATCGAACAAAAGTCTTTGTATATTCCCCATCTTCTAGCATTATTCTTTTTAAGCCTCATTGTCTTGAGCACTGCACTTTTCTCTTGCACTGACACTCCTCTCATACACTCCACATTTATTTCACACTGACACTTGCATTCTTTCCTAGCCTTTGCACACAGATAGCACTGACACTACCCCTTTAAACACAAATCTTTCAAGCGTGGATCCCGTCGAGTACGACAGACAATCTGGGTGTTAATACCTTCCCAGGTTGTAACCAACCCCCTTTCTCAGTCTCTCTGGTTCACAACCGTCTTATCCTTATCTTTTCTTAGGTTTATGCAGCATTACCTTTCCTCCGTGATAAAAATGCCTAGCTGGCGACTCTTGTCTTCTGAGTTCACCCTTGTGTGTACTCTCTTCTTTCGCCGACCGTTCGCGTCTGTACCCCTTCTGACTTAGGTGTCATTTGGTGGGAGCGACAGACTCAAAGGTAAAATATTAGGGGGGACTATATACAACCCTAAAGATTATCATGCTTGGATATCCTATGGTTTTTGAGGCTTAAAGAAAGGTCTTCAGGAGGCCACCAAGGAAAAAGAAGTAGATGAAAAGAGAAGGAGAGAAAGAATAAGTTAATTACTTCCTGAAGAATTCCTAAAAAAAATAAATTAAGAATGAGGGAGCATAAGTGAAGCATGTTCACTTCAAAGACAAACAAAATATGTAAATGAAGAGATGAGAAGAGGTGGGATGTGAAGGAAAATCCACAAACCCAAACAACTTACCATAAGCCCCTGAAATGTTAGTATGGATGCATAAGACATAAAGCAAAAGGAAATGAGATGAATAAAGATGCAAAGAACAAAACCAGAAGTGTATATGCAAGGAAAATGTGCTATGAGATTATTCAAAGTCATATATAATGCTTATGAATGTTCATACAAGGATGAGATGCCATGGAAGCATGTTTAGAAGCATAAAAACACATGGATATTCATGAAATGCAATGGATGCAAGGCATATCAAATGAATGAATAAATGATCAATCAATGTTCAAGCATGTCTTAAGATGTCTAGGATGTCATAAAAATGAATGAAATGTCATGGCAAGTTCATATGGTTGAGCTATGCAAAGATGAAAGCAAATGAACATGAGAAATTAGGGTTTTAAGGCAACATGAGATGCATATGACCAAAACAGAAGCATACATCATGATAAAAAATTTAAATTGAACTCAAACAAACCCTAAATATATGCAAGATCACTCACCAAAGGAGAAGGTCAGAAGCTAAACCTAGGCAAAGTTATGAAATTTCTAAGTTAACTTGGGTTTTTGGGTGATTCTAAAGGGAAAATCCAAATCAAATTGAAAATGCAATGCAAAAATATGATATAAATAACCTAGAAACTAGATTCAATACGTGAAATAATTCAAAAAGAATCAAGTTCAAACTCATCATGGTTAGGTAGAAATGAATTTTTCAAGTTAGGGTTAAAAAATATGAAAATTTAAGAACCCTAATTCAAAGATAATTGTGTAAATGTGATCAAACCTAAAAAGAAATTTGTATGGTGAGTTTGAAAATGTTTCTAAATGTATGAGAATGCTTTATGAGTTTTTTGGTGATTTTTAGAAACCTAAATGTATTTTTAATTAATTAAATGATTTAAAAATACATTTTTAATTCAAAAATTAAAATAAAAAATGTTTTTGAGTTAAGAAAAATATTTGAAGTAAAAATGAAGAAAATGAAATTTTTAAAATGTTTTTTACTATTTTTAATAATTATGTAAAAGAAATGAAATAAAATGAAATAAAAATGAGAAGTAATCAAGATCTAAGGCCAGGATTCAAAGCTTGGTTGACTGGCGCGTAAATGGGTGGCTGGGATTCAATCTGAGTAATTTAAATTAATTAACCTAATTAATTGAGATTAGGGTTAAGTGGATCAATCCTAGCCATTCCTACACGTGGGTAAAACACATCCAAAGGTCAGAATTCAAACTAACCTAATTAATGAGGATTATGGCTAATTATTTTCAGTCGGACGAAGAAGAGCTCTGGTCGTCTTCTCCGGCACCCGTCTCCCCTGAGTTCACTCAAAACACCATAAAAACTCACAAAAAGCTTCAAAATGGATCATCAAACAACATAAAACAAGAATCCAACATCAAAAAACATTTATCATGCATCAAAAGGGAGAATCGAAGAAGAAAATGTTTAGGTCAAAATATTTCAGAGCAAGCATACATGGCCATTTCTCCACCATTTTCAAAAATAATCACATCACCATGATCAGGGAGGCATACTCTTTCACATTGTAACTTAAAAACAAAGTTCTGGAAAAAAAGTTTGAGATGACTACCTGAGTTGAAGCTTTGCAATATGGTGTTTTATGGTCCCTCCTTTGATGCAAACCAACTCCACTTGGTCCCCTGAAGCTTCTGGAGAGTTTAGAGCAAGCTTTGAATGGCTAGTTTGTGGTGTTTGGTTCTGGTGTGAAAGATATTGTATTTCTGTTTGGGAGTGTTTCAGACCATTTTGATGGTTGGTTTGTGATCCTTATGATGTTTGGAGATGATTGGTGGAAGAAGATTTGAGGTTTGATGCTTGCGTGATGCGATTCGAAGAGCTGAATGTTTTGGGGATTTTTTGTGAAATTGAGCTTAGGCTTGATTCAGGCTTGTGTGTGTTATGAAATGAAGTCCATGATGTTAGTATAGGACAATGGGATCGATCAGAAAGTTGTTGTGGCACATGCTTATTGGTATGGGAGGTTTTTGCAAAAAGGCAAGTTTGTGTACTATGAGGTATGGGCACGGGTCAGAGCTGGCTTGGGGGCTTGTCCTGCCTCAGCTTGCATCAAGGATGGCCCTAGGATTGGATTTGAGGATCTGGATGGCATGATACAAGAGTTATCACATGTTTTGCAAATTTCCCTCTTTGAAATTTCTTGGATCACAAGTCATGAAAACCTTAGGTCCGATGCCCAATTCTGATCAAGGCAAGTTGTGTGATGTTTAATTGATGTTTAGAAGTCAATTAGAGGTCATTAAAGTGCTTAGAACTTGAATTTGCAAAAATCCCTCTTTGGCATGAACTTGAAAATTATAGGATTTTCCCAACTTTGAAAGATCATATCTTGAGTTCTAGGATGAATCAAGAGGAGTTCTTGTACTTTATGAAAATGGGAAGATCCAATCTACAACTTTCATGTTTAAGGGTTTTTCATTTGAAGCATTTGTGGTCAAGAAAGAGGAGGTTGAAAGTCTTTCCCAAAATGGAATGTTTCCATTACAAGTCCTGTCCAAAAATAGCAAGTTTGCAAATGGCTTGAAATTCTTCAATCTTATGCACTTCTTACCACTTCTAAGATCAAATAAAGATCATAGAACCTCAATTTTATGAAAATGACCCTTTGGTTCCATTGTTGGGGGCCCTGATTCTGACTTTTCTTGCACAACAAGTTACCAGTTGATCAGATGACTTCCACAATGATTTTCTTCATCAAATTTGGTACACATGCTCCTTATAACATATTAAGACCATTAGAATCAAGAATGACCAAAACAATTGGGTGTAAGGCCTCTGAAACCAAAACCCTAATTTTAGGTCATCTATGTAGGAAACCTTCAGTCTGTCCCTATGCCTTTGCCATGCTTTGTGATCTCTTGACTTTTATGAACTTTGGGGAGCATAAGATAACCATATAAACTCATGGACCCTCTTGGAAAGCTTCAAGGCCTTTGAGATGGCTCAGATCACTTATTGGATTCATCTGATCACAAACCCTAGCTATGCAGCTTATGCAGATGAAACAAATATGCAATGTGAGATGATATGATTATGTAATGCAATATGAAAGATCAAAAGCCATGGTGTGAGAAAAAGTGAGGGAAAATTTGGGGTGTTTACAGCTGCCCCTATTCAAGTATGAGTTAGCTATGCAGGGTGTAAGCGCCTAACTTAACAGACAAACAAGATAACTTGTGGTTGAATACCAAAGACAGTTCGAAGTTTGCACTCACTGGGGAGAAGAAGAAAAGGGATATAAATTGTAAAAGGCAGTATAGTATGAGTATCAAATGAAAGCGATGGAGGACGACCATCGAGCGGAGGACGACTGCTGGGGGGTAAAAACGGTAAGTAAAGCATTGACGGGGACAACTATCATGCTGGGAAATAAAGAGACCACGACGGGGACGGCCATTGGGTAAAGAAATAAAACTCTCTAGGGATTAAAGAAACGAGGAAAGCACCGACGGGGACGGCCATCGGGTTTAAGGGTAAATGAACCGCGACGGGGACAACCATCGGTTGAAAGAATAAATGAAATAATGATGAGGGACGTTCACCAAAGGGTGAAGGACGACCACCTAGCAAGGGACGACTGCTGAAAATATCACGACATAGGATGAATTCCGGATAAAAAAGGTCAACGATGGGGACGGCCATCGACAAAGCATGATGAAGGACGATCATCAAGAGGTAAAGGACGATCACCTAGTAGGGTACGACTGCTCTTGGGGATTATCTCGACATAGGACAAATATCAGATAACAAAGATCAATGATGGGGACGGCCATCGGATAAACGATGAGGGACGGTCATCAAAGGGTGAAGGGCGATCACCTTGCAGGGGACGGCTGCTAAAAAGATACCGCGACATAGGACGAATGTCGGATAGAAAGTTCCAACAATGGGGATTCCACTAGGAAAAGGATGAAGGACGGTCATCCAAAGGTGAAAGACGATCACCTGGAAGGGGACGGCTGCCGAAAATATCCCGACATAGGACTATCGCTCCCACCAAATGACACCAGGCCAATAGGGGTACAGACGCGAACGGTCGGCGAAAGAGGAAAGAAATGAAAAGAGTCGCCAGCTAGGCATTTTTATCCCGAAGGAAAGGTAATGCTGCATAAACCTAGGAAAAGATGGATAAGACGGTTGCGAACTAGAGAAACTGAGAAAGGGGCTTGGTTACAACCTGGGAAGGTATTAGCACCCAGATTGTCCGTCGTACTTGACGGGATCCACGCTTGAAAGTTTGTGTTTAAAAGGGGTAGTGTCTGTGTTATTTTGTGTACAAAAGTTGAAAAAGAATACAAGTGTCAGTGCAAACGAAATGTGAAATGAGATAAAAGAGTGTCAGTGTAGGAAAAAGAGTGCAAAGCTCAAGACTATGAGGCTTAAAGAATACTACTGGAAGAGGGGGGAATATACAGAGACTTTTGTTCGATAACAGTTAAGTTATGCCTACGTATCCTCTCGTGCAATGAGGAAGTCAGAACACCGTAGTTCGACTCAAGGAGACTGAAAGATAAATTGACTTGTGAACTGCTCACGTGTCTATGCTCAAGTGTATGACCTGTCTGGCTCAGGTGCAAACTGTCTTGCATTAGACGGAAGAATCGAGTTCTCGTTTATGAATGAATGATGAGAAAAGAATCCCGGAGGAGACGATTTTTTTTTTTGTGCTTTCAGTCTTTTATTGCTTTTGGAGTTTGTCATAAGAAAATGAGCTTAATCCTAAACCAAGGGTTAGTAAACTCATCACATCCTCCCTCTGATTAGGGGTAATGAGAATACCTTAAGTATGAAATAAGCACCTCACACTTAACCACCTTGATGTAGGATTAAGATCATTAACCTACTTGTAATTATTTAGATATTTTTGGAATTTTTGTTTAGTGTTAAGTAATGAGTTTAAGCCATAATCAATGATTTAATGGACCCATTACACCATCCTAATAGAAGGATAATAGATGAGAACATTAAAGCTGAGGAAGGCTCCTCGACTTAATCCATGATTAGGGATTAACCTCATGACAAAACAAAGCCTTTATTAGAGTGGATTTTAGTTAATTGTAAGATTAAGAAGTGGATTTTGTGGTTTTTAAGACAACTTGAGGGGGACTTGTCCATTAACACTAGGGTTAGTCCTTCTTAACCAATTAAGGAAGAATTAGAACCCTAATGCAAGGCCCAAGTTAAAAGCTTGATGTCTTAGTGATTATTAAGTGAATTGATTAAAGGATTTAAAAACATTAAGGGTTTAACACTTAGGATTAAAGTTATACACTCCATCCTAATAGAAGGATACAGGCATAACCCTAATCATAAAGCCTTAAAACCTTTAAGGTTTAGTCCTTGATTAAGAGATGATGAGAGAAGACACAAAGATGACACAAAGGTAAAACTAATGGGGGGAATAATCAAACCCTAATTGTTATCATGCTTGGGTGTTCCTATGGTTTGTGAGGCTTGCAAGAGATCTTCAAGGAAAATCCACCAAGGAAGAAGCAGAATGAAGGAAGGAGAATCAGAAAGAAGCAAGACAACTTACTTCACTTAAGAAGATAAGTTGCTTGAAGAAAGAGAGAGAGGAAGGAGCATGAATGAGAAAGCTCACTCTAATCCACAAGTAAGAATGCAGAAATTATGCATAAAAAGGATGAGAAGAGGTTGTGAGAAGTGAAGGCAAATTCACTTCCCAAACACTTACCACCTGAAAAGTTAGCCACAAGAAATGAAATGAAATGAAAATGAGATGAGATGCAAAGATGAAAACCCAAAGTCAGAAACATAATCATGATGCAAATGATACTATGAGATGGTATGAAAGCATGTCAAGAGATGAGGATGATCATACAAGTGATGAAGATGCAAATGAGACATGAAAGGAGGCATGAAAGTTCATGAAAACTTATGAAATGCAATGGATGCATAACATGGCAAATGGATGATGAAATGATCAAACATGATTTCAATATGTCCTAAGATGTCTAAAATGTCATGCGGATGCACAAAATGTCATGGAAAGTTCATGTATGCAAGCATATGAAGAATGAATGCAAATGAAGACAAGAATTAGGGTTTACATACAATATGCAATGCAAAATTCAAAATCAGAAGCAAATGACATGATAAAAAATTGAAAATGGAATCAAAGGTACCCTAAACCCATATGATATCACACCCCAAAGGAGGAGACCTAACTCTTAATCCTAAGGAAGTTATGATTTTTCTAAGTTTGCTAGGGTTTAAAGGTACCTCACAAGGAAAAATGCAAAACAAATAAAAAATGAAAGATAAATTCATGCCAATTTTATCCTAGAAACTACATGATATGTGAGATGCAATGCAAAAACAATCATTATCAAAACCTTCATGGTTAGGCAGAAAAGATTTTTCTAAGTTAGGGTCAAAAATATTGATTTTTAAGAACCCTAAATCCAAAGAAATTGTCAAAATGGATCAAGAACCAAAAAGAAATTTGTATGAATGGTTTGATAATGTCTCTAAATGTGTCAAGATGCAATGTGATTTTTTTGGTGATTTTTAGAAACTTAAATGGTATTTTAATTAATTAATTAAAATAAACATTTAAATATTTTAAAAATACAAATTTTTATGCAAAAAATAAAATAAAAATTATTTTCTGGATGAGAAAAATATTTAAAGTCATGATGCAAAAAATAAATTTTTTTGAAAGTCTCTAGCTATTTTAAAATAAATATGCAAAACAAATGATAAAAAAAGAAATAAAAATGAATTAAAACAGAAGTAAACTGATCTGATGGCTTAGATTCAAAGCTGGGGAATTGGGTTTGACCTGGCGCGCAAATGAATGGACAGGATTCACTCTGGATTAATTTTCACTAATTAATTAATTAAACTTAATTAAATCAGAATTAGGGTTAATGAATAAATCTCAGCCATCTAAAACACGCGCTAAACACAAATCCAATGGTTGATATTTAAACTTCCCTAATTAATGAGGATTTGCCCTAATCACTTTCAGGCCACCGGAGAAGAACTCCAGGTCGTCTTCTCCGACAACCTCCTCACCCTATCTCTCTCAATACGCAATGAAAACTCACCAAATTCTCCAGAAACACTCCTTTAACAACTCTAAACAAGATTTAGCCCTTAAAATCCATTTATTTTCACTCAAAGTCAAGAATCAAAAGCAAACGGAAAAATATACAGAAATTTCAGAGATTCAATACATGCTCAATACTTGATCATTTTCGAAAATAAACACATCAGGATCATCAGTGAATCATGGAGAATCAATAAGAAACTTAAAAACACATTTCTGGAAAAAGGTTTGAAGAGGTTACCTGAGCTTTGAACCTTGCAACTTTGGGCTTTCTGGACCTCTTCCTTTTGCAAACTCACTCCCTTTGACCTTCTGATGAAGCTGCAATGCTTGAAAAGCTTTGGGAGTGGCTGGTTTGAGTGGTAGCAACTGAACTGGTCAGAAATCGTATTTGGTTTGTGGGGTGTCTTTGGATGGTTTAATGGTTGCTTTGTGATCAGTGAGTGATTTAGAGATGAATGGTGAAATTGGTTTGAAGATTGAATGAGTGAGCTGAGAGATTCGAAGGCTTTTGCAAGTTGGAGAGTTTTTGGCAATGTTGAGTTCTTGGAGAGTTAGGCTTGTGTATCTTATGATAATGAACCCTTGGAGCATGCTTGTAAGGTCTGGATTGGGCAGAGAGTGGGTGGTGGACTGTTGTGATTGGTATGGGTGTTTTTGCCAAAAATTAAAAAATGTTGTACTTGAGGTATGGGCAAGTGGAAGGCTTGGATTTGGGCATGGTTGTGCGCAGCTGAGATCAAGGAATGTTTATGAATCAAATTTGATGAGCTGTGGCAAGTGGATGAGAGGTTTTGTACCAATTTGCAAATTCATGAAGTTTTGTCCCCTTTTGGATTTCTTCATGGGCAAGGCATAAAACTTTGAAATTCTTGGGCCAATTCTGAATTATAGGTCATGTATGATGTTTGTGTAATGGTTAGAAGTCAATTAGAGATCACACATTGCCTTGGTATGAGTTTTTGCAAGTTTCCTTCTTTGTGATTTTTCCCAACTTTGCAAGGCCATAACTTGAGTTCTATGATGAATTAGATCAAGTTCTTGTACTTTTTAAAAAGAGAATAATCCAATCTACAACTTTCATGACCAAGGATTTTTCATTTGAAGCATTTTTGAATCAAAAAGAGGAGGTTGAAAAACTTTCCCAAAATGGCAAGTTTGCATTACAAGCCACTTTCCCAAAATGGCAATTTGCAAATGGCTTGAAATTCTTCAATTTTGTGAACTTCTAACTTCTTCTAAGATCAAATAAAGATCATATACACCCAAAATGATGGAGAAGACCCTTTGCTTGGATGATTGGGGGCCTCAGATGCCCTGATTTTGCATTGACTTGTTCAAGAAGTCATCTATTGATCAGATGCCTTCCCCATTGAATTTCTTCATGAAAATTGGTATGCATGATCCTTATAACATATAATGACCAATAGAAACAAGAATGACCAAAAAATTTGGAGTTATGGCCTCTGAAACCAAAACCCTAATTTTAGGTCATCTGTGCAGTTAAACCTGGCTCTGCTTCCATGCCTTTCTCAGTTCTTGTGATTTTCTGACTTTCTTGATATTGGGAGGGTATAATATGATGCTTGAACATACATGGACCCTCTTGAGATGATTGAAGACCTTTGGAGTGGCTCAGATAGCCCAGGGGTTGCTCAGATCACAAACCCTAGATGCAGATGACTTAGCACCAATGCAATGAAACAAAAATGCAATATGAAATGATATGATTGGACTTATGCAAATGAAAAGAAACACAAGCCATGGTGAAATGAGTGTGGGAAAATTTGGGGTGTTTACAGCTGCCCCTATTAAAGCATGAGTTAGCTGTGCAGGATGTAAGCGACGGCTTATCAGGCAAACAAGATAACTTGTGGTTGAATACCAAAGACAATCCAAAATTTGCGCTCACTGGGTATGAAGAAGAAAAGGGATATAGATTGTAAAAAAAGTAAAGTATGATTATAAAGTGCGGACGACGGAGGACGACCGTCGAGGAGAGGACGTCTGCTGGGGATAAAGCAATGACGGGGACGACCGACATGCTGGGGAAATAAAGAGATTATGATGGGGACGACCATCAAACAAAGCAACAAAGTTCTCTGAAGATTAAAGGTAAAGGCAATGATGGGGACGACCATCAGGTTGAAGAAATAAATGAAGAGGGACGGTCATTAGAGGTGAAGGACGATCACCTAGCAGGGGACGACTGCTTTGTTGGGGAGAAAGATGAGGGACGATCATCTAAGGTGAAGGACAATCACCTGGCAAGGTACGGTTGCAAAAAGTATCACGACATAGGATGAATACCGGATAGAAAAGGTCGACGATGGGGACGGCCATCGGATAAGCATGATGAAGGACGATCATCAAGAGGTGAAGGACGATCACCTAGCAGGGTACGGCTGCTCTCGGGGTTTACCATGACATAGGACGAATGTCAGATAACAAGATCAATGACGGGGACGACCATCAGATAAAAAATGATGAAGGACGATCATCAAGAGGTGAAGGATGATCACCTAGCAGGGGACGACTGCTAACATATCTCGACATAGGACGAATGTCGGATAACAAAGGATTCCAATAATGGAGACTCTGTTGGGGAATGATGAAGGACGATCATCAAAAGGTGAAGGACGATCACCTGGAAGGGTACAGCTGCCGAAAGTATCATGACATAGGACGAATGTCAGATAGAAAGGAAATAATCTATCGGGATTTGCTGGGGACTCCTCTGGGGAATGGTAGACATAAACGAGTATCTACATTCAAGAAAGGAAAGGTATAAGTGTTTGACACTGTGTATAGATTAAAGATGCGTACGAGCATCCTTAGGACCATGATACGGACGAGTATCGGTAGAAACAAACGCTGATGCATGTTCAGAGATGATGATATGGACGAGTATCAACTGGTTAACAAAGAACACAGACAAGTGTCGATTCTGAGTGGAAATAAGCGTGCATACAAGATACAGACGAGTATCTGTATGAGTAAAAAAGTATGAGTGAGACACAGACGAGTGCTCAACTTACTGAGGAGAGTATGACACGGACGGGTGTCAAAAGAGAAAAAGTATAAGTTATGAACATGTAAGTATAAAAGGTGTTTGATGACCGGTGGTGATAGAATGACACGGACGGGTGTCGAAAGAAGTGTATTATGAACAAGTGTTTAGGCAACTGTGCTGGGGATAGGTGACACGGACGGGTGTCAAAGGAGTGTGTAGATATATGTTAATATGTATTTGTGAGTGCAAAGGGGACGCTTTGGCTTTCTGCTGGGGATATGACACCGACAAGTGTCAAGAAGCATCTGTAATGTATAAGTATCTGTTTGTAGGGGATGTTTTGGCGACTTTCTGGGCAAAGATGACACGGACGGGTGTCAAAAGGAGCATGTATTTGTATCTTGGAAATTGCAAAGAAAATGCTTTGGTATTCTGCCAGGGAATTTTTGAGAGGTATTCTGTATGTTGTTGATGGTATGTCAGTATTCATAGGTGACTGATTCAAAACATGGCTTGTGATTTATGCAATATGTTTGATTTTTGCCGTATTGCTCCGTATTAAACGGGATGCTACGCTCTGAGGGTAAATATGATGTAAATGCTATGATTATGAAAAGATACCGATCCAGGATTCGGATCCCGTTGCTGTAGGGATTTCTGACTGATCTGCTTGAAAGGACATCCTAACTGGGGGAAAAGATCATTGGTAGATCTGATAAGATGTATGACTGCTTGGGAAACAAGTCACTGATAGAGCTATCTTATTGATGAGGAGCCCAGCTGGGGTCTGCGGAAGCTTTCGTCACTTTGTTGTGAGATCTTCAGACATTGCTCTTTTGGATAGAGGTTAAAACTTTGTGGGGAGATGGTTCCCGATCTAACACTTGGCTGGGGAGGAATGATCACTGAATGATCTTCCCAGAGATTTTTGTAGGGATCCTGCCAGGGATGATGAACTCAGTTGGGGAAATGAGCCCCTCCTGATGCTGCTTTAAAGAAGATGCTGGGGAAGAATGCTTTAGCAACTTTGCAAGGGAAAACATTCCAGATATTGTCTGGAAGAGGTGCTGAGGACATAATGATCTGGCAATGTTGCTGGGGAGAAGCTTTCATGCCCCATGTTGCACTTTGAATACCTGCAATCCTGTTATGACAAAGAAACGCACAAGTACCCCGAGGTATCCCTTACCGGATTCCATCATAAGAGTTTAGACACTCTCGTTAGCAAATATATTTCCTGCAAGCATGTAATTTAGAAAAGACGCATCTGTATTTATGCAATCATTATATTAAGGACATCAAACATTTTTGCAAATAAAGATAAAATGTACGAGACAAAATGTGACTGAAAATCTGATTTTATTAATTTGTGTGCCCTGAATTGGCAAGTACAGTCAAAGAAACAAATCCCCTGAAATGAGGAGATTGTTACAAATTGAGAAACAAAAAGATGCTGGCAATGTTGATGGCGCTTCAGTGTGCTTCCCTTTGCTATGACCCATATGACACTTGACGCTCTTCTCGTCTTGCTTTCTGAAGAAGGTTGATTTTGACCGATACTTTAAACTTTCGAAGTTTGCCATGTTGTGAGTGATACAGACGAATTCAGAATGCAGTTGTTCGCTTATTCCCTTATTTTGCGTGAATCGCCCTTTCGGGTTTTCAATCCACCGGGATACCCATTTTTGCCTGAGTTGTCCAATGTGGCTTTTCAACTCAGCGGGTGTACATTTTTATATTTTCCCTTATTTTTGCCCGAGTCCTTTATTCTGTTTTTGACTCGCCGGGATGCCCTATTTTTGCCTGGACTTACATTCTGTTTTTATGTCCAGCGGGTCATTTTATGCGAAGTATTTTTTAACTGCATCTGAATTCACAGGGGACAGGAAATCCTCACCATCCATAGTACTGAGCATCACTACTCCACCAGAGAAGACTTTCTTTACTATGAATGGACCATCGTAATTCGGAGTCCACTTGCCCCTGTGGTCTGTATGAGGAGGAAGGAGTCTTTTCAGCACAAGATCTCCCACTTGGTATTCCCGAAGCCTGACTTTCTGATCGAAGGCTTTCTTCATTCTCTTCTGATATAACTGCCCATGACAGATTGCAGCTAACCTTTTCTCTTCGATCAGACTCAGTTGTTCGTACTTGGATCGGACCCATTCTGCTTCATTCAGCTTGACATCCATTAGTACCCGCAAGGAGGGTAATTCAACTTCAACAAGTAGGATTGCCTCCATACCATACACAAGCTGATACGGTGTTACCCCAATGGATGTTCTGATTGAGGTACGGTACCCATGCAGGGAAAACGGTAGCATTTCGTGCCAGTCTTTGTATGTGACCACCATTTTCTGCACAATCTTCTTAATATTCTTGTTAGCTTCCTCTACAGCGCCATTCATCTTTGGCCTGTAAGGAGAAGAATTGTGGTGTTGGATCTTGAAGTCCCGACACAGTTCTGCCATCATTTTATTGTTTAAATTGGAACCATTATCAGTAGTGATTCGTTCGGGTACTCCATACCGACAGATGATGTCTCTCTTCAGGAATCAGGCTACTACTTGCCTGGTGACATTTGCATAGGAAGCTGCTTCAACCCACTTGGTAAAATAGTCAATGGCGACCAGGATGAATCTGTGGCCGTTTGAAGCAGTCGGTTCAATCTTGCCAATCATATCAATGCCCCATATGGCAAAGGGCCAGGGTGAAGACATCACATTCAAAGGATTGGGAGGTACATGCACTTTATCTGCATAAATCTGGCATTTATGACACTTCCTGGCATAAGCACAACAATCTGCATCCATCGTGATCCAGTAGTAGCCTGATCTTAACAACTTTTTAGCCATTGCATGCCCTCCAGCATGGGTACCAAAAGATCCCTCGTGCACCTCGTGCATCAACAAGTCTGCTTTTGCCTTATCAACACATCTGAGAAGTACCATATCAAAGTTTCTCTTGTACAAGGAACCATCAGCATTCAGGAAGAAACTACCAGCTAGCCTTCTTAATGTCTTCTTATCATTGGAAGATGCCCCAGGTGGGTATGTTTGATCCTCCAAGAAGCATTTGATGTCATAGAACCAAGGCTTATCATCTTTAGCAAGGTCTGCAGAGAATACGTATGATGGTCTGTCAAGTCTGGATACTGAAATCCGAGGCACAAAGTTGGCAGCTTGAACTTTGATCATGGATGAAATGGTAGCCAGAGCGTCTGCAAACTGATTTTCATCTCGAGGGATATACTCAAGCTTGACTATTGTGAAGAAAGTAAGTAACCTCCTTGTATAATCCCGGTAAGGAATCATATGCTCTTGGTGAGTGTACCATTTGCTGTTGGTTTGATTAATTACCAAAGTTGAATCTCCGAACACAGTTAAAGTCTTGATCCTGAGGTCAATGGCTTCCTCAAGACCCATGATGCAGGCTTCATATTCAGCTTCGTTGTTAGTGTAGTTAAATGTGAGTTTAGCCGAGAAAGGCATGTGAACTCCTTTAGGTGTAATGAGTACTGCACCAAAACCACGACCATTCATATTAACAGCCCCATCAAACATCATAGTCCATTCTTCTTCTGGGTCAGGCCCTTCAGTGTGAATAGGCTCTTCGTGATCTTTTGCTTTTGTGAACATGATGTCTTCATCAGGGAAGTCAAATCTCATAGGCTAGTAATCATCAATGGGTCGCTCAGCTAGATAGTCAGAAAATACACTGCCTTTGATGGCCTTTTGAGATGTGTACTGAATATCATATTCTGTGAGAATCATTTGCCATCTTGCAACCCTTCCGGTAAGTGCTGACTTCTCAAATATGTACTTGACTGGGTCCATTTTTGAGATCAATATGGTAGTGTGGGTCAACATATATTGCCTTAGTCGGCGAGCATCCCACGCTAAAGCACAAAAAGTTTTCTCGAGCAGTGAATAACGTCGTTCACAGTTGGTAAACTTTTTGCTTAGGTAGTATATTGCATACTCTTTTCGACCAGACTCGTCATGCTGGCCCATCACACACCCCATTGACTCTTCTAATACTGTCAAGTACATTATTAGAGGTCTTCCTTCAACTGGAGGCATAAGGATTGGAGGCTCTTGTAAGTATTCCTTGATTTTGTCAAAAGCCCTTTGGCAGTCTTCATTCCACCTGACCGTTTGTTCTTTTCTTAAAAACTTGAACAGAGGCTCACAGGTTGCTGTAAGATGAGATATGAACCTTGAAATGTAGTTCAATCTACCTAGAAAACCCCGAACTTCTTTTTCAGTCTTTGGTGCAGGCATTTCTTGAATGGCTTTGACTTTATTAGGGTCAACTTCAATCCCTTTCTCACTTACAATAGATCCCAACAGCTTACCGGATCGCACCCCGAATGTGCATTTGTTGGGGTTTAACTTCAATTGTTACTTCCTCAGACGCTTGAACAACTTCAACAGGTTCACCAGGTGGTCTTCTTCTGTGAGGGACTTGGCAATCATGTCATCCACATAACATTCAATTTCTTTATGGATCATGTCATGGAATAATGTTACCATAGCCCGTTGATAAGTGGCACCAACATTCTTCAGTCTGAATGGCATTACCTTATAGCAGAACGTGCCCCAAGGTGTGATGAAAGTAGTCTTCTCCATGTCTTCAGGCGACATCTTGATCTAATTATATCCTGAAAATCCATCTATGAAGGAGAATACCGAGAACTAAGTCGTATTGTCGACCAATACATCAATGTGAGGTAATGGGAAATCATCTTTCGGGCTGGCTCTGTTCAGGTCCCGATAATCCACACACATCCTCACATTGCCATCCTTTTTAGGCACATGTACAATGTTAGCAACCCACAGCGGGTAACTAGTTCAGCAAGGAAACCGGCGTCCCACTGCTTTTGTACCTCTTCTTTTATCTTCACATCCATATCCGGACGTGTACGGCGCAACTTCTGTTTTACCGGCGGATAGTCTTCTTTCAGAGGCAGCTTGTGCATAACAATGTCGGTGTCCAGACCTGGCATATCCTGATAAGACCAAGCAAAAACATCCACATACTCCCGAAGCATATCAATAAGTTGTTCTTTCACTGAATCCTGCAGACGGACCCCGATATTAACATCTTTTAGGTTTTCTTATGTACCAAGATTAACCGTTTCAACCTCCTCCTGATGAGGAGTGATAACCTTCTCCTCTTGTCTCAACAACCTGGATAACTCCTCAGGTAGCTCATAATCTTCTTCAACCCCTTCATCGGCTTGATTAATCGGATTGTCAAAGTCATACGAAGTCATAGCGGTGTTGTTGTCGGTGCAGTCTGGAGGGAACTCTCTGCGAGGGTTTAGATTTGTTCATTTTAGTGATCAGTTTTATCTTGTTTAAAAAAAAGTGAAAATGAAGTTATTTATTTTTGAAAAACATTGCCATTTTATTTTTGTACAAAAAAATAAAAAATGAAAAGTAGTGAGCGGAAAAGAAAAGACTCATTTGCAAAAGATGTCTTGATATTCATTAATTGATCGTTTGCACAAAATACAAGATGGCCCGATTACAAAATGATCCCTGACATCTTGGGCAAGATGCAGGACTTGATGCATGCTTAAAGACAGGAAATAATAATTACTTTGCAGGAGTAACTCTTATAATTTCCTGGGAAGACCAGTTTGAGACTTGGCTCCCCGGGTTCCTTGGACGTATCCAGCTTTCCAGGTTGCGCTCGTCTTCTGACTCATCTTCCAAACTATTCACAGCATCTGGGGTGAGAATCCCCCCGCAGACAAACTTGGGCCCCATTGCAGCCTCTGGTTGATCTTGTCGAGTTGGTCTGTAACCCAACCCGAATCGGTCTTCTTTCTTCTCAACTGGCAGCAGCTTGCCCCAGCCTTGAGCGGTACCCTCTTCAACAACCTTCCGGGCTTGTTGATATGATGTGATGGAAGTCCCAAGCACATTAGATGTTTCATTAACATTAAGGGCCTCAAACCCCTAACTCATTGTTTCGTGAATTGCCCCGTCCATTTCAATATATTTGAAAGTAGCCAGCTGGCTAACGAAGATATCCTCCTCCCCACAAATGGTGATGACTTGGCCCACCCACTCGAATTTTAACTTCTGGTGAAGGGTTGACGTCACGGCGCCAGCGGCGTGTATCCATGGTCTACCCAATAGACAGCTGTAGGCAGGCTGTATATCCATCACAAAGAAGGTCGTTTTGAAAACCTGTGGGCCAATCATTATTGGTAACTCTATCTCTCCTAGAACTGATCTTTTAGACCCGTCAAAGGCTCCCACTACCAAGTTGCTTGGGCGTAGTGCCAATCCATCCTGTGACCACCAATATGTGAGAAAGAACTGCACCCTTACACTCCAAGGTAATGTGCAAAGCCTTGTTGTGATTGTGACCTTCCGTTGTCAGATCAGCGTTGGTAAATCCTAGTCCATGACTAGCATTGACATTTCCAACCACAGCCTCTAACTGATTGACAGTAATCTCCTCCGGCACATAAGCTGCGTGCAGGACTTTTAATAGTGCGTTCCGATGAGCCTCGGAGCACATTAGCAATGATAGTATGGAGATTTTGGAAGGTGTTTGGTGAAGCTGGTCCACCACCTTATAATCACTTTTCTTGGTGATCCGCATGAATTCATCAACCTTTTGATCAAAAGGAGTCTTCAAAGATTCTTTAGCAACAGGTTCTTCTTGCACCACGCTCTTCCCTTTTACCTTAGCAGCAGCTTCTGCTTCAGCAATGGGTCTTGGTATTTGTGAGGCAAAGAGACGTCCGCTTCTAGTGAAGCCTCCGCCTCCCCCTACATTGTCTATCTGAGGTGAAGAAGTTGATGATTCTAAAGTGATTTTCTGCCCCTTGCAGTATAGATCTGAGCCATAATGCCAAGGGATGGCATTATTGCTTTCGTAAGGAACTGGCCCAGGCACTGTGATAGTGACCGGACTGATAGCAGCTGTAGAGGGGACCATAATGGTGTGTGGATCATAATATATGGTAACCGGAGATCTGACAGGAGTAGCATTTTGTTGTGAGTTATTGGAGGGAACATTTGCGGGATCATAGTATATCGTAACCGTTGAGACGCTTTCATTAACTGTTGCTGATGTTGTAAACGGTACTATCGACTGGATGGGTGTTGAAGTTAGAGCAAGAACTGGTGAAGTAATGGGTGTTGTCGTTGTAAAAGGAATTGTGACTGAACTTGTATCCGTTGAAGTGATTGATTGAGTAATTGTTGGAGTTGTAGCAGAATCTGTTAGAACAAGGGTTGCTGACGTTGTAGGAGTATTTGTGATTGTTGATGAAGGAATTGTTGGAGTTGTAGTCGTTGTTGTTGTAATCTGAAGATGCCATCTCTAATGAGGCCATCTATTCCGTTTCTCAGTCTCTCACATCCATTAACAACAATATTGCAATATCCACAACCGACCTCACATCCGGGAAACACTTGGCATTCTAACAGCTGAGCTTTGATTTCAACCAAGGGTGTTCGGATTTGTGCAACACTGTTGATTAATGTGGATGGTTTTCCCTCCTCAATAGCATTAATCCTAGGCCCGTTGTGACTAGGCATTGGATTTCTTATGACGTTCGGAGGAGGCGCAAAATTGAGAGCTTTTGAGTCCACCAAATCCTGGACTTTCATCTGTAGGGCCCTGCATTTTTCAGTATTATCCCCCGGTGCGTTTGAGTGGAATGCTCACCTGGCATTTGCATCATAGTTCTTTGGCAGATTGAGAGGATCTGGAGGTGCTAATGCCCTTAACTCAACTAGGTTGAGCTTTAGGAGTTGTGGCAAGAGTGCAGCATACGACATTGGGATTGGGTCAATTACCCTGTTTTCTTGTGATGGCGTTTGTTGGAAAAGACGCTGTTGTTAATTACCGTTGTTGTTGTTATACGACCTTTGTTGTGGATAATAAGCTTGTTTTTGATACTGTGGTTGTTGTTGTTGAGGATATGATCGTTGTTGTGGAATTGGAGCTTGGATGGTAACAGCTTCTACTGACCGGTGAGAATACTGGGGCCTGCCCCGGCTTGCATGAATAGAATTAGTTTCACCAGCCCTTCGGGGCCCAGCAAAAGGTTTTCTGGGATTTCTGGAGGAACTTGCACCACCGTCGGAGATTTTTCCCATCTTCAATAGGCTCTCAATTCTCTCACCAGCTATGACTACATCAGCAAAACTGGTAGAGGAGAAAGCAACAAGCCTATCAATATAAGTCCCTTGCAATGTGTTCATGAACATGTCAGCCATTTCCCTCTCTGACATGGGTGGTTGGACAGCAGCAGCAAGCTGTCTCCATCTTTGAGCATAATCCCGGAAGCTCTCTCTAGAAGACTGAGACATGCCCATTATAAGGGTTCTATTGGGAGCCATATCCAGGTTGTACTGATATTGCCGGATGAAAGCTTCGGCCAAATCCTTCCAACATCTTATGGTAGCCCTAGTCAAGTGCGAATACCATTCTCTCGAAGCTCCAGTCAGACTGTCCTCAAAGTAGAACATCCATAATTTTTCATCCATGGTGTAAGCCTCGAGCCTTCCCAAGAAAGATTGCAGATGAGTGCGAGGACAGGAGGTACCATTGTACTTTTCAAAGCATGGGGGTTTGAATTTGTGGGGAATTCTCACCCCATCTACTAGGACCATGTCCATCACATCGAAGCCCAAAGAATTATGAGACTCCAAAGATCTTAACTTTTCGGCAATCTCATCCAATCTCTTGTCATATACCTCATCTCCAGACCCCATAACAGTAAATTGTTCTTCTTGGGGATCCTCTTGCAGGATTCTTCCCCCAGCAGTATTACCTTGCACATTCCTCGGGATGTTAACTTCTGGATTCAAGTGAGGTCTATACTCTGGTGGATCAATACGAGGCTGGCCCCGTTCATTGTTTCTAGTTCCCCCTGTTCCCAGATGAGGCTCTTCAGGAGTTTGTCTTTCCACCAGCTCTCTTAACCTTTCTTGACTCTGGGCTAAGCCAGTCATCACTGCCATAAACTGAGATATCTGATTTCTCATCTCTACTCTCTCATTGGCCATCTGATTTCTGACCTCAGTCAGATCCTGCTGTACTTGTTCCATTTGAATACCGGGAAGGTTGTTACGAGTCAGGTACCAGTGCGTGCGGTTGACAGGGAACACTCGGCGACGAGCAATGTTTCCTGAGATCACAACAAAGTTAGAAACAATAATAACAAAAACCTACAAAACAAAAACAAAGTTAGTATGCAATGTAGTATGCTTATTGGTTTTCCAAGGTATCCGGTTTGGTTCTTGGTTTTGACCTTTCCAGACCTCGAGGAAGATGCTTGATGTTGTTGAGAAAACCCAAATGAAAACTCAAACTAAAATATATTACACATGATGAACAATACATAGTCTGTTTTACAATACATGCCCCTTGAGGGTCAAAATACAACAAAAGAGGAAAAGTACATCAAATGGAAACAAACAACAAGCAAAAAGTCAGACATCCAGTCCAAACTCATCTTCTCTGACCTCCTTCAAGAGTGGCTCGGTTACTGGACCAGCAGGGTGCTCTGTAATGGTCCTAATGAGGAGGTTCCTGGTGGCAATAGCAATAGTCAACTTCTTATGCCTATCCTGGTCTTTGGATCTCTTTAATCCTTCTCTGAGCTTCAACTTTGATATCTCCTTCTGAGCTGCCACCAAAGCTTCTTGCTGCTTTTTCTCATTGGCCTCTAGCTGTTCAATCTTGGCTTGAGTATTCTGGTCTTCTTGTGTACGGGCTTTGGTGATCCTGACCCACCTAGCCTGACTCTCTTGCAGGTAGTGCTCAGCCCTAGCTTTCTGAACCTTGGCCTCCTTACAGGCATTCTTTAGTATCTGTTCCCCAGCCCTTGCTTTCCTTAAGTAGTCTCCTGTCCTTTCAATTTTGGCCAGATGCTCAACTCTGAGCTTCTCCAATCTCTCAATGTCTAGACGACCATCACTCCTTTCCCAATGAGTCTTCTTCAAGGCCTGAGATAACTGCTCATTCCTTTCCTTCAACTTTTCAAAATCCTCCAGGCTAACTGTTGCTGCAGGCTATACTGTGGATGGTCCAGGCATGTCTTCCAAGGTGAAAGGCATTCTGGTAATCTGAGCTCTAGTACGGGACCAGTCATATAGTATTGAGCTGAAGCAACATTGTTACATCTTCTAAGAATAGCTACCCCTTTTGTCTAGATGTTGTCCCAAGCCCAGGATGCTTGTCTGACAACAGCTGAATTAGGTTGCACTTCACAATATAGGGTCTCAGCTAAATCCTGTCCTCTGGGAAGGTGGACCAAGGCATAGCCCAATTGTCTCTTAAACAGTAAAGGGTTGTAGTTGATGCAACCCTTAACTCCTATCAGAGGCACATTTGGGTATTGTCCACAGCTGGTGATAATGTCCTTGCCTTTGGTGCTCTGGGTGCACCATCTGATATCATATGAAGTCAAGGCAATGAACCTCTTGGCCCAATTCTTCTGCTGATGTGGGTTCAAGAAGGCATCTGACTTAGGCAGGTGTCTGAGCATCCAGGTATAAAACAAAGGAGCACAACATCTTACCAACTTCCCCCTTTGTTTCTCATTCCTCTGATGAATGGAGTAGTAAAAATCTCCTAGCAGTGTGGGTACTGGGTTCCTCAGAAGAAACAAATGTATGACATTCTTGCTTACAAATTTAGGCTCATCTGCAAACAATATAGCCCCATATATGCTGAGGGCTAAAAATGCACAGACTGCCCTCCATTATCCCACTGCAGCCTTCAGGATGGCTTGAGAAGTCAAGAAATCCAGATGTAAACCAGGAATCCCAGCTTTTGTTGTCATGCTTTGCTCAATAAGGGCAGGCTCTAAGTACAGTGCCCTTGCTATCTCTTCATTTCTGGGAGTATTCATCTCTGGGTTGAAGGGGATTCCACCTCTGATAGGTACTCCAATCAATAAAGAAAACTCTTCCAGCAGAGGGCCTAACTGAAAGTCTGGAAAGGTGAAACATCTCAATGGAGGATCATAGAACTGTAAGCATGTGTGGATCATGCTTCTCTGAGAAGGGTCGAGGTCCATAACCATATCCAGGATACCTCCATAGTGTTCCCTAAACAGTGGGATGTGGTCAGGTGTGATAAGTGACTGGACCTGCCTGATACCAGTCAAAACAGGCTCAAAAAAGTAGTATGATATGTTGCTTTTCCTGGGAGTAGTCATGAGTGCATGCTGAAGAAACTGAAGATAAGTGCTGACGAAGATCACAGACTGAGATGCTGAAGGTGGACCACTGACAGACTGGTGCTGGTGAGGGTGGAGATAACTGAAGCAGATAACTGATGAAGACAGCTGAAGCAGAGGTCTATGCAGAAGAAGGGGTCAAAACCAAAACCAAGATACAATGGAATGGATACCCTGAAAAGCAAATAAACAAATGTCAAATGATGCAATGATGATATATGCAAATGATATGCAAGGGTTTGTGATCAAGCCGAATCTGATTATCTGTCTTGATATAAGGCCCATGTATGTTTAAAAAGTCCAGATGGAGGATGAGAAATCCAGTAACCAGGGTGGGGGACTCAAATAAAGAGTCACATGTCCGGGGTTAATCACAAGAACTCTCCAAAGTGGAGTACTCTTAAACAAAACCAGTAACAGGGTATGATGTGGCCAAGGGTTCCTGCAAACCTGTAAACAACCCAACCCCCTCACAGGTAGTGTTCTAGAACAAGGATCCTTAGACTTGGATCAGTTATGAGAAGTGTAAACACTTCTAACCCGGAGGTAAAGTGTTTATAATAACCATAAAAGATCCTCCTCTAATTCACCTCAGCTTCTGAAGGTCATAATAAAAGGTCATCCAGACTTTGCAGGCTTCCCAGATAGCCCTAGCACTATAGGAAATCTGTAGCACAGAGTTCTCAAGAAGAAACCCACATCTGAACCGTGTTTCATATTCCCGCACCAGACCGAAATGGAATGGGAAAGAACATGAACCACTATAGCCTAGGTGTCACTCAGGTCCTAGGTATAGGACCTTAAACTCTCAATGGAACCCCACCCACCAAGACAACAAACCAGATCCAACAATGACAATATGAAATATGCAAAACTCTAAAGTAAGCAATAAATAAAGTTGTACATAAAGCAGTAAATAAAGCAAAATAAATAAACACACATAGCACCTAACACCCCAGTAAACACAAATCAAACAAGCGCTAGGAGGAACCCACAAAAAGAACCAGAAGCCCTGGTTGCAATATATGTATCCCAAGCAGAGTCGCCAAGCTGTCGCTCCCACCAAATGACACCGGGCTAATAGGGGTACAGACGCGAACGGTCGGCGAAAGAGGAAAGAAATGAAAAGAGTCGCCAGCTAGGCATTTTTATCCCGAAGGAAAGGTAATGCTGCATAAACCTAGGACAAGATGGATAAGTCGGTTGCGAACCAGAGAAAC
The DNA here is from genome assembly GCA_963966055.1 of Lathyrus aphaca. Classification (NCBI taxonomy): domain Eukaryota; kingdom Viridiplantae; phylum Streptophyta; class Magnoliopsida; order Fabales; family Fabaceae; genus Lathyrus; species Lathyrus aphaca. Next base: position 174,971,551 of record OZ014523.1, read on the forward strand.
TGAGAAAGGGGGTTGGTTACAACCTGGGAAGGTATTAGCACCCATATTGTCCGTCGTACTCGACGGGATCCACGCTTGAAAGTTTGTGTTTAAAAGGGGTAGTGTCTGTGCTATTTTGTGTACAAAAGCTGGAAAAGAATACAAGTGTCAGTGCAAAAGAAATGTGAAGTGAGATAAAAGAGTGTCAGTGTAGGAAAAAGAGTGCAAAGCTCAAGACTACGAGGCTTAAAGAATAATACTGGATGAGGGGGGAATATACAGAGACTTTTGTTCGATAACAGTTAAGTTATGCCTACGTATCCTCTCGTGCAATGAGGAAGTCATAACACCGTAGTTCGACTCAAGGAGACTGAAAGATAAATTGACTTGTGAACTGCTCACTTGTCTATGCTCAAGTGTATGACCTGTCTGGCTTAGGTGCAAACTGTCTTGCATTAGACGGAAGAAGCGAGTTCTCGTTTGTGAATGAATGATGAGAAAAGAATCCCGGAGGAGACGATTATTGTTTGTTTTTTGTGCTTTCAGTCTTTTATTGCTTTTGGAGTTTAACATAAGAAAATGAGCTTAAGCCTAAACCAAGGGTTAGTAAACTCATCACATCCTCCCTCTGATTAGGGGTAATGAGAATACCTTAAGTATGAAGTAAGCACCTCACACTTAACCACCTTGATGTAGGATTAAGATCATTAACCTACTTGTAATTATTTAGATGTTTTTGGAATTTTTGTTTAGTGTTAAGTAATGAGTTTAAGCCATAATCAAGGATTTAATGGACCCATACACCATCCTAATAGAAGGATAATAGATGAGAACATTTAAGCTGAGGAAGGCTCCTCGACTTAATCCATGATTAGGGATTAACCTCATGACAAAACAAAGCCTTTATTAGAGTGGATTTTAGTTAATGGTAAGATTAAGAAGTGGATTTTATGGTTTGTAAGACAACTTGAGGGGGACTTGTCCATTAACACTAGGTTTAGTCCTTCTTAACCAATTAAGGAAGAATTAGAACCCTAATGCAAGACCCAAGTTACAAGCTTGATGTCTTAGTGATTATTAAGTGAATTGATTAAATGATTTAAAAACATTAAGGGTTTAACACTTAGGATTAAATTTATACATTCCATCCTAATAGAAGGATACAGGCATAACCCTAATCACAAAGCCTTAAAACCTTTAAGGTTTAGTCCTTGATTAAGAGATGAGGAGAGAAGACACAATGGTAAAACTAATGGGGGGGACTAATCAAATCCTAATTGTTATCATGCTTGGGTGTTCCTATGGTTTGTGAATCTTGCAAGAGATCTTCAAGGAAAAGCCACCAAGGAAGAATAAGAATGAAGGAAGGAGAATCAGAAAGAAGCAAGACACCTTACTTCACTTAAGAAGATAAGTTGCTTGATGAAAGAGAGAGATGAAGGAGCATGAATGAGCAAGCTCACTCTAATCCACAAGTAAGAATGCAGCAATGATGCATAAAAAGGATGAGAAGAGGTTGTGAGAAGTGAAGGCAAATTCACTTCCCAAACACTTACCACCTGAAAAGTTAGCCACAAGAAATGAAATGAAATGAAAATGAGATGAGATGCAAAGATGAAAACCCAAAGTCAGAAACATAATCATGATGAAAATGATGCTATGAGATGGTATGAAAGCATGTCAAGAGATGAGGATGATCATACAAGTGATGAAGATGCAAATGAGACATGAAAGGAGGCATGAAAGTTCATGAAAACTTATGAAATGCAATGGATGCATAACATGGAAAATGGATGATGCAATGATCAAACATGATTTCAATGTGTCCTAAGATGTCTAAAATGTCATGTGGATGCACAAAATGTCATGGCAAGTTCATGTATGCAAGCATATGAAGAATGAATGCAAATGAAGACAAGAATTAGGGTTTACATACAATATGCAATGCAAAAATCAAAATCAGAAGCAAATGACATGATAAAAAATTGAAAATGGAATCAAAGGTACCCTAAACCCATATGATATCACACCCCAAAGGAGGAGACCTAACTCTTAATCCTAAGGAAGTTATGATTTTTCTAAGTTTGCTAGGGTTTTAAGGTACCTCACAAGGAAAAATGTAAAACAAATAAAAAATGAAAGATAAATTCATTCCAATTTTATCCTAGAAACTACATGATATGTGAGATGCAATGCAAAAAGAATCACTATAAAACCCTTCATGGTTAGGCAGAAAAGATTTTTCTAAGTTAGGGTCAAAAAATATTGATTTTTAAGAACCCTAAATCCAAAGAAATTGTCAAAATGGATCAATAACCAAAAAGAAATTTGTATGAATGGTTTGATAATGTCTCTAAATGTGTCAAGATGCAATGTGATTTTTTTGGTGATTTTTAGAAACTTAAATGGTATTTTAATTAATTAATTTCCATTAATTAATTAAAATAAACATTTAAATATTTTAAAAATACAAATTTTATGCAAAAAATAAAATAAAAATTATTTTCTGGATGAGAAAAATATTTAAAGTCATGATGCAAAAAATAAATTTTTTTGAAAGTCTCTAGCTATTTTAAAATAAATATGCAAAACACATGATAAAAAAAGAAATAAAAATGAATTAAAACAGAAGTAAGCTGATCTGATGGCTTAGATTTAAAGCTGGGGAATTGGGTTTGACCTGGCGCGCAAATGAATGGACAGGATTCACTCTGGATTAATTTTCACTAATTAATTAATTAAACTTAATTAAATCAGAATTAGGGTTAATGAATAAATCTCAGCCATCTAAAACACGCGCTAAACACAACTCCAATGGTTGATATTTAAACTTCCCTAATTAATGAGGTTTTGCCCTAATCACTTTCAGGCCACCGGAGAAGAACTCCGGTCGTCTTCTCCGGCAGCCTCCTCACCCTATCTCTCTCAATACGCAATGAAAACTCACCAAATTCTCCAGAAACACTCCTTTAACAACTCTAAACAAGATTTAGCCCTTAAAATCCATTTATTTTCACTCAAAGTCAAGAATCGAAAGCAAACGGAAAAATATACAAAAATTTCAGAGATTCAATACATGCTCAATACTTGATCATTTTCAAAAATAAACACATCGGGATCATCAGTGAATCATGGAGAATCAATTAGAAACTTAAAAACACATTTCTGGAAAAAGGTTTGAAGAGGTTACCTGAGCTTTGAACCTTGCAACTTTGGGCTTTCTGGACCTCTTCCTTGTGCAAACTCACTCCCTTTGACCTTCTAATGAAGCTGCAATGCTTGAAAAGCTTTGAGAGTGGCTGGTTTGAGTGGTAGCAACTGAACTGGTCAGAAATCGTATTTGGTTTGTGGGGTGTCTTTGGCTGGTTTAATGGTTGCTTTATGATCAGTGAGTGATTTAGAGATGAATGGTGCAATTGGTTTGAAGATTGAGTGAGTGAGCTGAGAGATTTGAAGGCTTTTGAAAGTTGGAGAGTTTTTGGAAATGCTGAGTTCTTGGAGAGTTAGGCTTGTGTATCTTATGATAATGAACCCTTAGAGCATGCTTGTAAGGTCTGGATTGGGCAGAGAGTGGGTGGTGGACTGTTGTGATTGGTATGGGTGTTTTTGCCAAAAAGTCAAAAATGTTGTACTTGAGGTATGGGCAAGTGGCAGGATTGGATTTGGGCATGGCTGTGTGTAACACCCACTTTTCCCATTTTCTAAAATAACATAAGTTTTCAGATAAATCAGAGTTTAATTAACAAGTGAGTAGCTACATTTTCGAAATCAACTAACAGTATAATCATTTATTAAAAACAGCGGAAATATCTTTTTATTCAACAATCAGCAATTCGCCAAATATCCACAAATTCATCAATCCACTTAATTTATAAGTTTCAATAAAATATGATACGTAACTATTACTAACAAGAATAATTAAATAACAAATATCCCCATTTCCCGTGTTACGTATCAGAGCGACTCCTAGGACTCGACCAAACAACTTGTACTCCGAGCATACTCAAGTACCTGAATCATCTGTACTTCCGAAGAAGCACAGACGCAACCAAACAACAAAGGGGTGAGAAAACAATTCAATATATTAACGGTGCAAATAACATCTTACAGGGTAGTCTCACCTCTATTCATCAAATACACATCATATATCATACAATTAATCAATATCTCAAATAGTTCATCAACACATATCATACATCATTAATTCAAACAATGCAAAGTGACTCAATGACACAATGCAAATGCGATACCGACTCACAATAACGGTTCATCAAATAGAACCCCGAATGCATCGTTAACGTCACCAACAAGACACGATCATCCCTGCAACCACGATTCTCAACGAATCCCGAATAATCACATCCACGATATGATTATTCCATCAAACGTATATGCATGCAGACACACCAACGCATACCATATCATAACATACATGAACACATCATGTTTTACGATCCTCATGATCCTCATCAAAACATATATGTCATTTCATCATATAAATAGCACTAAACACATAGTACACATCAACATAATTACACATGAATACAATCATGTCAACACAATCCTCATGATCTAACACGTATCCCATCACGTGGGTCACATAGATAGTCCAACAATATCCATACACATTGTCAACACCATTAATATGGTTCACCATTAAGAGTCATGCAAAACAACATAAGTACGTATATTCATACACGCTAATTACCAAATGTCATACCTTCTGAATTCCTCATTAATTCCACTCTCATTTATTCCCTATACATATATTCTAATACCACACGATCCTTCCGATCCTCACCGCTACCAACACTTACATCACGGGGTCTAAGCAAGACATATAATCAACTATGTTACCAATCATCACGATCCTCTTCGTTTATCACTATTCCTTCCTATAATTGTGCAAGACTTATAGTAAACATTTCCATTATCAACATCTTCTAATTGACATATTAATAAAGTTATAATATCCCCACTAATCACATAACACGCATACTATATCTCAATACATATATCTCATGTTATTCACAATTATAACAATCTACATATTCATATAATTCAATTAAACACTTAGGATTTCTTATGCAACTAATCATCAAGTCCTATATTCACTATTAGAACATCCTCAAAGTCTTATTTCATTAATATAATCCTACGTTGGAAGAATGAGTCAAATCCACCTTAAAACGGACGAAAAATTGCATTTACAGGGGCCTGACACGGCCCCTCGTGTCCCCTGACACGGCCCGTGTCAGGTGGCTTGGGACACGGCCCTCCAATTCATCAAAAACACATTTTCCAGGAGGCTGACACGGCCGCCCATGTTGTGGCACCTGAAGCCAACTTCTCAAATTTCCACTTTTTAGCATAATGCCCGAAGCCTCTGACACTGCCCGTGTTGTACAACACTGGGCGTGTTGTGGCACCTGTACCCCCAAAAATCCAATTTTTCCAAAAGTCCTAATTTCTTCCCTCTTCCTCACATGCACGAATCGCAACCATTCTAAGTCAAATTTAACACTAAAAACCAACCAATTCACATGTTTATTATCCATTTAAACATATAACATCAACTAGTTTTATTAATAAACTTTCCTAGATCAATTAAGGAATCTATGAGGTTTAATCTTCTTCTCTATTCATCATATCTCCCATAACCTTCATATGTCATTCCTCCCAATACCAAACTTAGCATATAACTCAAATCGCCACCATTCCACTTACAACAATCAAGCATATAACTCAATAATAATTTCACACAACCATAATCAGTCATCATAACATATATATACATCATATCACAATTTCATCATAATCAACAACATTAGACAATCCCTAGGGAGTAAGGAACTACCAATTACCCTTCAATGTTAGGTCACCAATAAAGAACCCTTTCTCCCCCCTTACCTCGAATTTGACAAAATCCTTGCAAAGCCTTGATCTTGAAGCTTTACGATTCTTGATTTCCCTTCTCCTTTCCCTTTTTCTCCAGAGCCCTCTTTCCTTCGTCAAAATACGATAATGAGAAAATGTATCGTGTTCTTCCCTTTTGATAACAGAATCCAATTACAACTTTACCCCTCAGACCTCCAACTTATATTTTATTTTATTTATTAAATAATAATATTATAATAATAATACAACCTCATTATATTATCATTATTTAAATAAAATACCTCATCTACTTACTATTCAAAATACACCATCATACTCTTGATATTTATTTTATAAAAATACTTTATAAAATTGGGGCGTTACAACTCTCCCCCACTTATTTTATTTTCGTCCTCGAAAATAGTACTCAATGGCATCACTTAGATATACTCTTGCACCTGACTAATCACTCCCTTGCCAAAGTCGGCAACTCCGCAACCAACTCAAAACAACAACGCCGATGCCAGGACAACCTCCCTAACAACATGCACCACCATTATCAATGCTCAACACGAAGGTATATACCTGAAAAAGAACACAACGAAAGTCGCTACCATCACCGTAGGTAACACTCTCCTAATTCCCCATCATAGGAATTAGTCAACCGCACTCGTACCATCACCGTAGGTAACGAGGCAACAACCAAGACAAACTCAAAGTTTCACAATATACCTCCTCTAGATACAACAACACTGATAACAGACTAACCTTTTAGTTTCCTCTACCAAAACAACATAATTATAACCCATCAAGGAACCACATACCTCATTCATATTAATATCTCTACATATCTCGCCACCCGCGCTATGTAGATACTCGCTCACCATTATCCATTTCGGAACGCCCAATAGTCTCAAAGCCTCAACTGATCTTGTTACTCAATATCTTGAGCCTTTACTAATCATTCACATATAATCAATTACACCACTCCACGCTCCCGCTGCTCACTCTGATTACCCGCAGCCATCTATTCCATAAAGTTCGCGTTCTAACTTTAATCATTTCCAACCATCATCACAATTATCATAATAATTCACTTAGCATAATCTAAATTTTGAACGCAAGTCTCTTAGTCGTTAACTCAATTCCAACTCTTTAACCATTAATGCGAACATAGGAAAATTATCGACTCTATACTTCAACATTCTAACTATCTTAGTCGTCTCATCTTCCATCTTTCCGATCTAATCGGAACCGTATGCCCATGTGATTACCAAACGCTTCAATTCTTCAATCATAACAACAATACTATCAGATATTCCCCCAATTCTACTCTCATCCACTTTCAATCCATGGGTAAGATAGATACTTCCGTAATTCCTTTCTCATCGTATAATACCGACTATGACTTTACGATCAAGTACCGATGACTTATCCACTTATCACAACCTTATTCCAAATTCTATCCACAACTTGTTAGAATCAAACAAAATCAGACTACAACTGTAGCTAGCTCTTATTCCGGCTCTTTAGCACTTTCTCTCACAACATCCATTCTCAACGAATAACTTAGCTTTCACGATTTATCCGAAACAAAAAAAAATACCAACTTGGAAAACTTTTTATAACTTGCAATAACCACTAAATGAATCCAATCCACATTGAAAGGTACAATCCATACTCCATACCCACCTTAATACATACCAGTCACCATTATCTTCTACGCAACATCTGTGATCATTTCACAGTTACACATTACTTCTACTCTCTCGTTGGATCATCCTTTCAACGTTTCAAATTCCACGTTAACTAGACTCTGAATTCATAAATTCCAGAAAAATACATATTGCACACTTATTATTTTACCTTTGTCTTAATAGTCCAACACATACAGTGATACTTATATTTCCCTTGCTTCATCCAATAATTCCCGGTTCACCGTTTCAAACATCTATGAAACTATCCATACTCTGCCGTATCAACGTACACCATACTACTAAGGCACTAGCTCAACATCACTACATTGTGCAGACACCTGGTTATAATTAATTTCCATAAAAATTGTACCTTCAAAGTTTCGAAAACCCATCCACCTCTTATCATACTATGCCAAAATATAACTCAATACTTACTTCTTCAATCTCCATCCCACATCCTTCAAAGTAGTAAATTCATCCAACATGATCTGTCAACATCTAGTTCTTATTACCACATTCCTCTTACACTAGGCTTGCAAAATCCCAACTAACTCAAGGTCTTGGTAGGTATGACAATCCAATTCACAACAACAACAATACTACCGATGAATTTCAGCTCACTATTAATCCTTTATCAATCAAATCCAATTTGTTCCCATTGCAATTTTGAATTCTCATACTATTTACTAATCGACATATTACTTCATATCCTCATCTTTTTATATCAATAACACCGAAGTTTTCCCAGAAGGCACCCTTGCTGCCACGATTTCTTATAACTACACCTCTAATATATCCTTCAAAACACAATTATATTCGTACTCTACAGACGGTCCATCGTTGTGACCTTATTCCCAATCAAATCATCTATGCAACCAAATCAGACATCGGAGTCCTTTCTCAAAAGTTCCGCTACATATCCAGTAGATATAACGTTCAACTTTTCATAACTATCCATTCCCAATTCACTTCCTACTCACCGAGGAGTAACCATTAGTAGTATCTAATCAACATAATCAATCCTTAAATTCATCTCTTTTCCGGATACCGGAATCTACATCTACTCCTTTATACCACTAATAGCTCTGGCTCAACTCCAAATGGTCTACTGAACATACTATCTCGGCTGAAAGATATGTCTTTTGCATCCAACACAATTCCGCCTACTATTAACAAGGGATTGAGGGTGATCAGTTCCTCAATTTGCCAATAGATAGCCGACAAACATGATGGCCATAAGCCACATTTTCCAACATTAATAGCGTTTCTTGCATCTTGCGAACTAAGTTGTTTCACGAGCAAATCCTTAGTCAACGCCAACCTTAGCAACCTCTGCCACACCGCAATTCCAACACACCACAAGCCATCTCTCAGGAGAATAAATAACTCCTCCCCCACTTATATTCAACAAACATCTGCAAACAAACAACTATCAAACAAGCAAGTATCGATAGTGTTTCACACACACATCGCATACTCCGGGTAAAACAACACGCGACAACCTGGCCGAACAGGCCGACCTGCTCTGATACCAATTGTAACACCCACTTTTCCCATTTTCTAAAATAACATAAGTTTTCAGATAAATCAGAGTTTAATTAACAAGTGAGTAGCTACATTTTCAAAATCAACTAACAGTATAATCATTTATTAAAAACAACGGAAATATCTTTTTATTCAACAATCGGCAATTCGCCAAATATCCACAAATTCATCAATCCATTTAATTTATAAGTTTCAATAAAATATGATACGTAACTATAACTAACAAGAATAATTAAATAAAAAATATCCCCATTTCCCGTGTTACGTATCAGAGCGACTCCTAGGACTCGACCAAACAACTTGTACTCCGAGCATACTCAAGTACCTGAATCATCTGTACTTCCGAAGAAGCACAGACGCAACCAAACAACAAAGGGGTGAGAAAACAATTCAATATATTAATGGTGCAAATAACATCTTACAGGGTAGTCTCACCTCTATTCATCAAATACACATCATACATCATACAATTAATCAATATCTCAAATAGTTCATCAACACATATCATACATCATTAATTCAATCAATGCAAAGTGACTCAATGACACAATGAAAATGCGGTACCGACTCACAATAACGGTTAATCAAATAGAACCCTGAATGCATCGTTAACGTCTCCAACAAGACACGATCATCCCTGCAACCACGATTCTCAACGAATCCCGAATAATCACATCCACGACATGATTATTCCATCAAACGTATGCGCATGCAGACACAACAACGCATACCATATCATAACATACATGAACACATCATGTTTTACGATCCTCAAGATCCTCATCAAAACATATATGTCATTTCATCATATAAATAGCACTAAACACATAGTACACATCAACAAAATTACACATGAATACAATCATGTCAACACGATCCTCATGATCTAACACATATCCCATCACGTGGGTCACATAGATAGTCCAACAATATCCATACACATTGTCAACACCATTAATATGGTTCACCATTAAGAGTCATGCAAAACAACATAAGTACGTATATTCATACACGCTAATTACCAAATGTCATACCTTCTGAATTCCTCATTAATTCCACTCTCATTTATTCCCTATACATATATTCTAATACCACACGATCCTTCCGATCCTCACCGCTACCAACACTTACATCATGGGGTCTAAACAAGACATATAATCAACTATGTTACCAATCATCACGATCCTCTTCGTTTATCACTATTCCTTCATATAATTGTGCAAGACTTATAGTAAACATTTCCATCATCAACATCTTCTAATTGACATATTAATAAAGTTATAATATCCCCACTAATCACATAACAGGCATACTATATCTCAATACATATATCTCATGTTATTCACAATTATAACAATCTACATATTCATATAATTCAATTAAACACTTAGGATTTCTTATGCAACTAATCATCAAGTCCTATATTCACTATTAGAACATCCTCAAAGTCTTATTTCATTAATATAATCCTACGTTGGAAGAATGAGTCAAATCCACCTTAAAACGGACGAAAAATTGCATTTACAGGGGCCTGACACGGCCCGTGTCAGGTGGCTTGGGACACGGCCCTCCAATTCATCAAAAACACATTTTCCAGGAGGCTGACACGGCCGCCCGTGTTGTACAACACTGCCCGTGTTGTGGCACCTGAAGCCAACTTCTCAAATTTCCACTTTTTAGCATAATGCCCGAAGCCTCTGACACTGCCCGTGTTGTACAACACTGGCCGTGTTGTGGCACCTGTACCCCAAAAATTCAATTTTTCCAAAAGTCCCAATTTCTTCCCTCTTCCTCACATGCACGAATCGCAACCATTCTAAGTCAAATTTAACACTAAAAACCAACCAATTCACATGTTTATTATCCATTTAAACATATAACATCAACTAGTTTTATTAATAAACTTTCCTAGATCAATTAAGGAATCTATGAGGTTTAATCTTCTTCTATGTTCATCATATCCCCCATAACCTTCATATGCCATTCCTCCCAATACCAAACTTAGCATATAACTCAAATCTCCACCATTCCACTTACAACAATCAAGCATATAACTCAATAATAATTTCACACAACCATAATCAGTCATCATAACATATATATACATCATATCACAATTTCATCATAATCAACAACATTAGACAATCCCTAGGGAGTAAGGAACTCCCAATTACCCTTCAATGTTAGGTCACCAATAAAGAACCCTTTCTCCCCCCTTACCTCAAATTTGACAAAATCCTTGCAAAGCCTTGATCTTGAAGCTTTACGATTCTTGATTTCCCTTCTCCTTTCCCTTTTTCTCCAGATCCCTCTTTCCTTCGTCAAAATACGATAATGAGAAAATGTATCGTGTTCTTCCCTTTTGATAACAGAATCCAATTACAACTTTACCCCTCAGACCTCCAACTTATATTTTATTTTATTTATTAAATAATAATATTATAATAATAATACAACCTCATTATATTATCATTATTTAAATAAAATACCTCATCTACTTACTATTTAAAATACACCATCATACTCTTGATATTTATTTTATAAAAATACTTTATAAAATTGGGGCGTTACACTGTGCGCAGCTGAGATCAAGGAATGTTTATGAATCAGATTTGATGAGCTGTGGCAAGTGGATGAGAGGTTTTGGACCATTTTGCAAATTCATGAAGTTTTGGCCCCTTTTGGATTTCTGATCACACTAAAATTCACCGTATTTCTGACTCCGATTTCGCATGCATTCTTAGCTTTTATTGTTGTTTTGCTTTGTTATTGCTTTGTTTTCTTATGTTTTCAGGTTTTTATAATAATCGGAGCTGGAATCGGGAAAAGGAGCGAAAAAGGAGTGAAAACGGACGAAAACCTAAAAATTCAGCGTTTTGCACTTGCGGCACCCACCGTGGCGGGCGCCATGGGGTTAGCCATGACGTGGCCACGTCTCAAGACCACTCCTCAACCTCCAAGACCCACGATCCCCACTCCACAATCCCCTGTAGGGACCATGGCGGGCGCCATAGGCCTGTGGCGGGCGCCACAAGGCCAAATTTCATAACCTCCACTTTTTAGTGGAGGGGCATCCCGGTCATTTCTTGCTTTCAGTTTTCCTATAAATAGGACCTTAGATTTTCGTTTTTCTTCATCCAGAATTAGAATTCTCTAGGCATATATCAGTTATAAAGCAGTTGCCATTCCACATCGGGGTGCCTCTGCAATCGAGTGATCGAGTCTGTAATCTGTCTGTGGTTCGAGTTTTGGAGCACTCTGGAGGAAGTTAATCCTGCCGCCACTTTAATTCAAGTTCGTACTTTACTTTTATTTATTTCTCGCATTCGCACTTTACTTTGTTTATTTCCCGCACTCGCACATTTACTTTGTTTATTTCCCGCACTCGCACATTTACTTTGTTTATTTCCCGCACTCGCACATTTACTTTGTTTATTTCCCGCACTCGCACTTTACTTTGTTTATTTCCCGCACTCGCTTTAAATTCATTTACTTTCCGCACACGCACTAAATTACTTTTATGAAAAACTATAAAAAGAATCTTTACTTTATCATGTCTAACTAATTCCATAAAGGTTAGAATGTAAGGATCGTAATTAAACCAGTAATCAGTATAATTGTTCGTGGAAACACCTAAGGGCTATTTTATCTTTCAATTCAAGTAATTGTTTTTAACTATTTCAAAAACAGCCAAAAGCGCTTTGTATAGTTCATTAGGAGATTTTAGATTAAAAAGAAAAGAGATTTTAAAACGATTTTCGGACGCGTTAGGAAGTTTAAACTCAGGTTCGCAAGAACCTCTTTTTGCTAAGAAGTCCAGGTTAAAATACTTTTCAACTTAGTCAAGATACTACATTTCTTAAAAATAGGTTTACTACTCTAACGCAGTACGCACCTTTTTATCCGTGACAATAGGAGGGGTTGATTAGAGAGTACAACTCGGTTCTGAATACGCGAAAGCGACAGTTCCTGTTAAATTAGTTCTTTTCAAAGGAGAAAACATTGCCCATAAGTAGTTCCATTAACAAATACTGGATTACATTGATTACGTGAATTACATTTGAGCCTGTCTTTATTTATTATTTAAAATTATAATTTTATTTACCATTGCACCCTTATTAAAACCCTTAAAAATAGTTGCCTTAGATACACACCATAACAACAGGTTTGATAGATTGACACTTGGTCTCTGTGGATTCGATAATCTTTTATATTACTTTGACGTGATTCGTACACTTGCGAAAAACACGCATCAAGTTTTTGGCGCCGTTGCCGGGGACCAATATCGTCAAATTTCATTACCCTGTAGTTATACCGTTTAGACTAAGGTTGTTACCCACCGGTCAATGCGAAAGACTCGCAGTGCCGGAAGTTTAGTAGACCCTCTAGCTGAACCTGAACGTTACGCTCGCGCACGTTTGTTTTTCCATAGGAATAGGATAGCTATGGCCGAAGAACAAAACCGAAGACCTCTTAAGGACTTCGCCCAACCATCAAACGAGGAACCTAGTTCCAGTATAGTAAACCCCGCTATCCCAGCCAATAATTTTGAACTTAAACCATCCCTGCTGCAATTAGTGCAACAGAGACAATTCGCAGGTCTCGCTACTGATAACCCGAACCAACATTTAAAAAACTTTCTTCAGTTAGCAGACACCTTTAAAACCAATGGAGCTTCTCCTGAGGCGATACGCTTAAGATTATTTCCCTTTTCCCTCAGAGATAAAGCTCTATCATGGTTAGATTCCCTTCCACCCAATTCAATAACAACTTGGGATGACCTTAGGAAAGTTTTCCTTGCTAGATATTTCCCCCCGAGTAAGACCGCTCTTCTTCGAAACCTAATAACTAGATTTACCCAACACCAAGGAGAGTCGTTGTTCGAAGCCTGGGAGAGATATAAAGAACTATTAAGAGCATGCCCACATCATGGCCTAGAGAATTGGCTAATCATCCAAACCTTCTATAATGGACTTCATTATAACACTAAAATGACCATCGACGCTGCCGCTGGTGGCGCACTGATGAACAAACCTTACCCTGAAGCTAGTGCCCTTATCGAGGATATGGCCCAAAACCATCAATCAGGGGGAGTAGAACGAGCGACAGTGGAAAAGAAGGAAGCCCAAGGAGGAATACATGAGCTAAGCTCTATAGACATGATGCCGGCTAAAATGGACGCGTTGGCCCTTAGAGTCGAACATATGTGTACAACTCCGAATACTGTAGCCGCAGTTTTGCCGAATTGTGAGATATGTGGAACGCAAGGACACCAATCCGCCGAATGCAATCTGTTGAATGAAACCAACACTGAGCAAGTAAACTATACCCAAGGGAACCCATTTTCAAACACATATAACCCTGGATGGAGGAATCACCCAAACTTCTCCTACAAAAATAATAACCCTATTCAAAATGCCGCACCTCCGAGACAACAAGGTTACCAAGCCCCTAGAACAAATCAACCTATGCAACCTGTACCACCAAACCCGAGCTTTGAGGAAATTGTAAAAGATTTCATCGTTGCTCAAAAACAGAAAAACAAAGAGTTCATGAACCAAAACGTCCATGTTAACGAACTAATTACCCAGTTAGGAACCAAGGTTGATCAAATTATTACTCACAATAAGATGCTTGAAACCCAGATCTCTCAGGTAGCGTTAAACCAAGCCCCACAGACTACACCTGGAGGACAGTTCCCTGGACAACCTCAACAAAACCCGAAAGGGCAAGCAAATGCCATTACTCTACGAAGTGGAACCGCTTATAAGGAACCTTTGAACCCTAGATTAAGTGAGCCCGAAACTTCTGAGAGAAGTGAGGAGAAGGAACCAGAGAAGCCTGAAACCCCGGAAAGTCAAGAAAAAGGAGAAGAACCTAAAAATAAAACCTATGTACCACCACCGCCATACAAACCACCAATACCTTACCCTCAAATATTAAAGAAAACCCAAATCGATAATCAATATCAAAAATTCGTTAAGGTTATAGAAAAACTTCACGTAGAAATCCCCTTTACAGAAGCCATCACCCAAATACCTTCTTATGCTAAGTTTCTCAAAGACATACTTACAAATAAACGTAGACTTGAAGATCCGAAACCCGTGGAATGTAATTCTATTTCCGAAGATAGGTTAGCAAAGAAATATAAAGATCCCGGAAATTTTTCCATTCCTTGTATTTTGGGGAATCATGTCATCGAAAAAGCTTTTCTAGACTTAGGAGCTAGTGTGAGCTTAATGCCTTTAGCAGTTTGTGAGAGATTAAACTTAGGAGAATTACAACCTACTAAGATGTCACTTCAATTAGCCGATAGATCCGTTAAATACCCTATAGGCATACTTGAAGACGTCCCTGTTAGGATAGGTCAGCTGTTTATACCTACTGATTTTGTTGTCATGGACATTAAAGAAGATGACGACATACCAATACTCCTAGGTAGACCATTCTTATCAACTGCTGGAGCCGTAATAGATGTTAAAAAAGGAAAACTAACTTTTGAAGTAGGTGAAGAGAAGATAGAATTTATATTGTCAAAATTTCTTATGGCACCTGTGATAGGAGAATCCTGTTATGCCTTAGATATCATCGAAGAATGCATTAGGGAATTAGAACAAGAAGAAGAAAATGAATCTATAAAATTGCCATCAACCTTTATTTTGGAAGATGACAATTATAAAAGACCCTACATTGATGATAACCTTCACGAATGTTTATCTCTTACCCCAGATCCTATGCCTTGCCCTATGAAACCGACCGTAAAACTTAAGGAACTGCCTAAAAACCTGAGATATGAATTTCTCGATGAAGATATGAATCGTCCAGTTATAGTCAGTGCTACCTTAAACCAAGAAGAAACCGATCAATTATTAGAATTTTTACGTAGGTACCCCTCAGCCTTAGGATATAAGATCTCTGATCTAAAAGGAATAAGCCCATCCGTATGCATGCATCGGATTTTGCTTGAAGAAGATTCAAAACCTTCCAGAGAACACCAATGAAGAATAAATCCTATAATGAGTACTGTAGTTAAGACTGAAGTTCTTAAGTTACTAGAGGCAGGTATAATATATCAGATCTCGGACAGTAAATGGGTGAGTCCTGTGCATGTAGTACCTAAAAAGGGAGGCATCACAGTCGTGCAAAACGAGAAGGGCGAACCTGTAGCAAAAAGAACCGATGGAGGTTGGCGTATGTGCATAGATTATAGGAAATTAAATAAAGCAACTAGGAAGGACCATTTCCCATTACCATTCATAGACCAAATGTTGGAGCGCCTAGCCAAACACTCTTACTTTTGTTACTTAGATGGATATTCAGGATTCTTCCAAATACCTATTCACCCCGAAGATCAAGAAAAAACTACCTTTACATGCCCAGTTGGAACTTTTGCCTATAGAAGAATGCCTTTTGGACTTTGTAATGCTCCTGCAACTTTCCAACGCTGCATGATGTCTATCTTTGCTGATTATTTGGATGGAATCATGGAAGTATTTATGGACGATTTCTCAGTTTGTGGATCAGATTTCAAAAATTGTCTTATCAACCTTGAGAAAATCCTGGAGAGATGTGTGGAGGTAAACCTTGTGCTAAATTGGGAAAAATGTCATTTCATGGTCACCGAAGGGATTGTTTTAGGACATATAGTTTCCGAGAAAGGTATAGAGGTAGATAAAGCAAAAATAGAAGTCATAGAGAATCTAAAACCGCCGAAGACTATCAGGGAGATAAGAAGTTTTCTTGGACATGCCGGATTTTACCGACGTTTTATCAAGGATTTCTCCAAAATAACAAAGCCCTTAACTGGTCTCTTAATGAAAGATGCTGAATTTATCTTTGATGAAAAATGTACTGAAGCATTTAATCTTCTGAAGCAAGCTCTGATTTCAGCACCTATAATGAAACCCCCTGATTGGTCAGAACCGTTTGAGATAATGTGTGACGCCAGTGATTATGCTGTTGGAGCCGTTCTAGGTCAAAGAAAAGATAAGAAGTTACATGTGATTTATTATGCCAGTAGAACCCTAGACGCTGCACAGCTCAACTACGCAACAACCGAAAAAGAGCTCCTAGCTGTAGTTTTTGCAATAGACAAATTTAGATCTTATCTAGTAGGAGCCAAGATTATAGTTTACACCGACCACGCTGCCATTCGTTACTTACTAAGCAAAAAGGATGCCAAGCCTAGGTTACTTCGATGGATTCTATTACTACAAGAGTTTGATTTGGATATCCGTGATAAGAAAGGCACTGATAATGTGGTAGCTGATCACCTATCTAGGCTAGAATACCTGAAACCTGACTCAGTACCCATAAATGACGATTTTGCCTATGATAGACTGATAGCCCAACTAGAAACCATTGAAGATGATAACCCAGACCCTCATGAGCATTTTCATAAATCCTTAGCTATAAGCAATGTACCTTGGTATGCAGACTTTGTTAATTATCTAGCCGCTGACATCATACCCCCTGATCTAAACTACCACCGGAAGAAGAAGTTCTATAGTGATGTGAGAAGCTTCTATTGGGACGAACCATTTCTTTTCAAGAGAGGTAAAGATGGCATTTTCCGCCGTTGTGTTCCAGAAGAAGAGGTAAATAATATAATTGAGCATTGTCACTCTGCACCCTATGGTGGGCATGCAAGCACATCTAAGACCTACGCCAAGATTCTTCAAGCTGGCCTATTCTGGCCTACTATGTGGCGTGATGTCCATGCTTTCATTGTCAAGTGTGATAGATGCCAACGCACAGGAAATATTTCAAGACGTAATGAAATGCCGTTAAGAAATATCCAAGATGTAGAACTCTTCGACGTATGGGGTATAGACTTTATGGGACCGTTCCCACCATCTTTTGGAAATCAGTACATCTTAGTAGCTGTTGACTACGTGTCTAAATGGATTGAAGCTATCGCCGCACCCACAAACGACACCAGAGTAGTCATCAAATTATTCAAAAATTATATATTTCCCAGGTTTGGAACACCCCGTTTAGTCATAAGTGATGGAGGATCACACTTCATATCGAGAATATTTGATAAACTTTTAAGCAAGTATGGAGTTAAGCATAGAGTAGCAACACCATACCACCCACAGACCAATGGACAAGTGGAAGTATCTAATAGGGAGATAAAACAAATCCTCGAGAAGACTGTCTCTATATCTAGAAAGGATTGGTCACAGAAACTTCAAGAAGCATTATGGGCCTATAGAACCGCTTTCAAAACTCCTATAGGAACAACCCCTTATCAACTGGTCTATGGAAAATCATGTCACTTACCTTTTGAATTGGAGCATAAGGCCTATTGGGCCATCAAAACTTTGAATTTGGATTACTTGACAGCTGGTGAGAAACGTATCCTTGACATCCACAAATTAGAAGAGCTCAGACAATCTGCCTACGAAAATGCCACCATATACAAAGAAAGAACAAAAGCTTGGCATGACAAAAGAATCATAAGAAGAGACTTCAAAATAGGCGATCCTGTTCTCCTGTTCGATTCTAGGTTACGAGTATTTCCAGGTAAGCTCCGTTCGAGATGGACTGGCCCTTTCGAAGTATCTAAGATCCTGAGATCCGGTGCTATTGAAATCAAGAACCAAACATGTAAACCGTTCATCGTCAATGGACAGAGGTTGAAGCCCTACGAAGGAGGTGACATTCCAACAACATACACCTGCCATACTCTGAGTGATCCACCATATCCTTCCAATGATGTTTAAATATCGGTCGTCGAGCTAATGACGTTAAACAAGCGCTGCATGGGAGGCAACCCATGGTTTTTCTTATTTATGTACTTTTTATTTTTTACTTTTACTTTATTTTAATTTGTTTATTTTATTATTATGTCAGGACTAACGATTGAATGTTTTATGTGCTTTCAGGACTTGTTTGCTAACCTTGTACAGAATGCAGAACCCTGATGACATGCACGTGGCCTTTAGAGATGACGCACAGAGAGAGCGTTACTATGTTCACATGAGACGCCTTATGGCTCCTACCAGGTACCCTGACCATGACTGCATGGATGCCTTGGGGATAGAGCCAAGCGTCAGATTTTTATGCCATCAACTCCAGTGGGAACAGTTTGACTACAGGAACAACACTTATAGGAACTTGACTCTTGAGTTCCTCAGCTCGTTTCATCATGACCCTTGGGCTGGACCCGATGGACTCGCTGTTTTCAGGTTGTTCGGGATTGACTACTCATTCTCTCACAAAGAGTTTGGTGATTTACTAGGTTTCCAGACTACTCCTGATGCTATTCCAGAGACTCCGATGGGGTATTTTATGAGCAGAGAAGTGGAAAAGTTTTGGACTAAAATATCAGGTGGAGGGAGCCAAGATCCTTCTACCCAGTTTTCTCAGGTAATCCACAACCCTGCATTGAGATACTTCCAGATGATTCTAGCACATTCTTTCCTAGGATTTCCAGATACAGAGACACTGCTAAGTGAAGAGGAGATTTTCCTACTGTTTTGTGCGACTCAGTCTCGCCCTGTTGCTTGTGGCAACTTTCTGTTGAAGGGCTTGGCTAGTGTTGCCAGATCATCTGTAGGAATCATCCATGTCGGTGGGATTGTTACACAGATAGCTACTGCATTGGGTTTGGCTCGCAAGTTATTGCACCTCAGGACCTTCTGCTTCTACACCACCCTGGATATTGATTTTTGTCTTGATAGAGGACTGATGAGGAGGGCTTCTTTTGAGCCCAACATGTTTAAATTGCTGATCGACGGCGAAGCAATACACTATTTTACATTACCAGATCCGCTGATGACCAGTGTCCATGATCCTGCCAATTGGAGTTATGCTCTAGAGGGTTATGGAGAGACTGTCGAAGAGCCGAAATCGCCTCCCGCCGCTGAGTACACTCCTACACCTCTTACTCCCCGAATCACTGTTATGTCTAACAATATGTCTCTGCAGCCACCTGACCTACAAACACAGATTTATGAGCCCCGTAAGGAGACTGCCCTGCTCAAGCAGGAAGTGGCAGACTTAGAGTTACAGATGCAGGTTTCTGATCTCACTCATGCCTCAGAGGCCGATGCTCTACATCAGGCGATTGAAGAGCTTCGGAGGGAGATAGATGAGATTCGTGGATCAAGCCAGGAAAAGACGCCTACCACATGACTCAGTCTACCCTGACAGCATTACCCTAGTATTTTATTTATCGCATTTCCAGACATATTTTACTTTACTGCAGCTTTTATATTTTCATGCACTTTGAATTTCTTATATATATACATATTATGCACTAATGTTAACTTTTTCTTTTTCTTTTGTTTCTTTAATTATTTTTATTTTTTGTCGTGCAAAGAAAAAAAATATAAGACAAAAATATTTTCATTTTTTGTCTTTACAAAAAAAAATATGCAAGCCTCAAGCCTTGAAAAGAAGAAGAAAACGCTATCCAGACCCCCCCGGAAGACAAAGGTGCAAGGAAGGCCCAAAAGGAGGATCCAAAACCACAAGGCCCAAGAATTGGCCTTGTGGCGGGCGCCATAGGCCCTGTGGCGGGCGCCACGCCGTACCATCAACAAATACGGGATTCAATCCCCATTTCCACCATTTTCATCCCTTTCTTCACAAAAAAACCCATTTTTCCAACCTTCCAAATCCTCCTTGAACCCCATTAAAGCTCACCCATTTCCAAAATACCCACCATCCATAGAACATATCCAACATCCATTTCCATTTTCATCCATCAAAAACCAAAAAAATCAAAACTTTATCATTCCCCTCATAAACCACTTTTCTACCATTTTCACTACCTAAGGAGCTTTTCAACAATGGAGTTCAATGGATTTCTTCTTCGTGATGGAAGACCGGGCGATAGGCAACGGAAAATTATTCAGAGGCTTCAAAGTCGAGAAATTCTCTCGACTAGGTACGTCGACGATAACTGTCTGTATGTTTTGGGTATTTATCATAGTGTTTTTAATTTATTAGAATTTCTAGGCTTGCATAATATTTTCATTAATCAGGAACCTACCTATGAGAGGCTGACAACTGAGTTTTTAAGTTCTTTGATATACACTGTCAGTCCTAACACTGCTAGTACTGTCGGTTCTGTTATTTTTAGACTGTTCGGAATTGAGTATGAATTCAGTACCGACGATCTAGCAGGTTTGTTAGGAATCCCTCATAGGGAAGGTGCTATTTGTGAGGCACCTTTGGATGCTGAATGGTCGGCCGAGGTATTTACCTTCTGGCAAAGGCTTTCAAGTTCTTCAATTAATTCTTTTGAAGGGATACTTGCGTCGACCATTCACAACCCGGCCATAAGAGTTTTTAGACTTCTTTTGGCATGTACTATTTTTGGCCGGGAAAGTCCAAACAAGGTAAATGCTCGTGAATTCCTATTTTTGCAAGGATGCCTCACTAGAACCCACATCAATCCGGTCCCGTTTATGCTTACTCATATGACTTTATTTACTAACAAAACAGGACCGATTGTTTTTGGAGGGCTTGTTACGTCTATTGCTCGGGCTCTTGGCCTGAACAATGAGATAGCTACACTTGAACCACTACCTCCTCGCACAATTAATTTAAAATTTCTGAAAGACATGAAATTGTGCCGAACGAGGAGAGAAGGTGGTTATGAGTTAATGGTTCATGGAGTAGCTATCCCATCTGTTGCCTTACCATGCAGTAGACGTACTGATGTACGTGATGAAAGGAACTGGACCTATGATCTTAATGCTCCACGTGTTTTGGGTCCACTTCCTCCTAATATTCCCGATGGGGAGGCACATGACACTGATGATGAGTATGATCGGAGAAAGCAGTCTCCCATCCCTCATATGTCCCCCCATCGTCCTTCACAGTCACACACCGCACCATCTTCCTCTAACCCTGTTGCAGGTACTGCTCCTGGATTCTTTGTCACCGAGGAGATGTGGCGTGATATGACAGCTAGAGAAGAAAGGCGTGATGGCCTTCTCTCTACTATTTCACAACAGCTGACGGACAACATGAGCTTCATGCAACAATCGCGATTGGTTTCGGATCGTGCTTATAGCAACGTTTGTCGTACCTTGAACGGTATTTCATTAGAGCAGAACCGTCAGAGAGAGTTCAACAGCCGACACTACCAGCTTGTAGAGGCCACTCAAGGTTCCATCTTAGGTAACCTTCGAGAGGTCCGAAGTGCTCAGGCTGCTTTATCAGCACGACTCGACCGGAGGGACCAGCATCGTAGTAGATCCCGTCGTTCCAGACCATCACATCAGGACGGCGAAGGCACCAGTGCCCCTCCTCAGTAGTCTTTTCTAGGTTACCCCCCTTATCTTATTTCGAAACATTGGGGACAATGTTCGATTTAAGTGTGGGAGGGGATTTTATTGCTTTCCGTTATTTCCTTTTTAGTTAATTATTTCCTTTCAGTTATTTCCCTTTCAGTAATTTATTTTTCTTAGATAATGCATGAGTCTGACGAGTCACCAGTATAGTGTCTTTTTAGTTCATCTTCATTTTTTCCCATTTCCTTAGCCTTACCAGAAAAATTTTAAAAAGAAAATGATGTTGTTTCACATGTTTTTTGGGCTTTGAGACAGGTTTAGATTAGGATGTGGTGACTTAGGTCAACTTTTTGAAACATCAGAACCATTTTAGCACCATAGACCTCTTGAATATAGGAATCACTCCTAAACCCCACCACCTTGGCCTTTACTATCATTTTAAAATTGTTCTAAGTAGTTTATCTTAGCAGTCAGCTCCGGCTTAAGCATGCTCTACGTAGGGGGCCGATGAACATAAGTGAATGATCCAGTGCTAATAAAAAAAAAAAAAAAGGCAAACTCTGGTATAGGTGACCCTCACAAAGTCATTTAAACCGAAAAAAGAGAAAAAAATATTTGCCACAAAAAGAAAAAAATTGCAAGTCACCTATTGTTAGTTGGTTCAGAGGTATCTGGCACTGAACTTGGTAGGGCGGATTACGATCCGATCCCCCGCAGCTGCATTTAGGGGAAATAAAAACAGGTTTACACATGCTTATGTGCCAGAAACCTTATGTTATGGATCAGAATCACTAACCGGTCACTCTACTATGAAGCATGTACGGATAACGAGCTTAATGTGATTGCGCCTGAATGAAAAGGACACAAAAAGATGAGAATATAGGCCTAGATATCGTGGGATGATATGGAGTGGTTAATATAGGATTGAAGTTTGTGTTTGTGTTACTATGGTACCCTTGGTTCACTTAGTTAGTATCTGTCACTGCATCCTGACTTGAACTTAGAAGCCCTTTAGCCCAAAGACACGTGTTGACACCATATTTTCTTAAGCTTTAATGTTTGCTTGAGGTCAAGCAAAGGTTTAAGTGTGGGAGAATTTGATCACACTAAAATTCACCGTATTTCTGACTCCGATTTTGCATGCATTCTTAGCTTTTATTGTTGTTTTGCTTTGTTATTGCTTTGTTTTCTTATGTTTTCAGGTTTTTATAATAATCGGAGCTGGAATCGGGAAAAGGAGCGAAAAAGGAGTGAAAACGGACGAAAACCTAGAAATTCAGCGTTTTGCACTTGCGGCACCCACCGTGGCGGGCGCCATGGGGTTAGCCATGACGTGGCCACGTCTCAAGACCACTCCTCAACCTCCAAGACCCACGATCCCCACTCCACAATCCCCTGTAGGGACCATGGCGGGCGCCATAGGCCTGTGGCGGGCGCCACAAGGCCAAATTTCATAACCTCCACTTTTTAGTGGAGGGGCATCCCGGTCATTTCTTGCTTTCAGTTTTCCTATAAATAGGACCTTAGATTTTCGTTTTTCTTCATCCAGAATTAGAATTCTCTAGGCATATATCAGTTAAAAAGCAGTTGCCATTCCACATCGGGGTGCCTCTGCAATCGAGTGATCGAGTCTGTAATCTGTCTGTGGTTCGAGTTTTGGAGCACTCTGGAGGAAGTTAATCCTGCCGCCATTTTAATTCAAGTTCGTACTTTACTTTTATTTATTTCTCGCATTCGCACTTTACTTTGTTTATTTCCCGCACTCGCACATTTACTTTGTTTATTTCCCGCACTCGCACATTTACTTTGTTTATTTCCCGCACTCGCACATTTACTTTGTTTATTTCCCGCACTCGCACTTTACTTTGTTTATTTCCCGCACTCGCTTTAAATTCATTTACTTTCCGCATTCGCACTAAATTACTTTTATGAAAAACTATAAAAAGAATCTTTACTTTATCATGTCTAACTAATTCCATAAAGGTTAGAATGTAAGGATCGTAATTAAACCAGTAATCAGTATAATTGTTCGTGGAAACACCTAAGGGCTATTTTATCTTTCAATTCAAGTAATTGTTTTTAACTATTTCAAAAACAGCCAAAAGCTCTTTGTATAGTTCATTAGGAGATTTTAGATTAAAAAGAAAAGAGATTTTAAAACGATTTTCGGACGCGTTAGGAAGTTTAAACTCTGGTTCGCAAGAACCTCTTTTTGCTAAGAAGTCCAGGTTAAAATACTTTTCAACTTAGTCAAGATACTACATTTCTTAAAAATAGGTTTACTACTCTAACGCAGTACGCACCTTTTTATCCGTGACAATAGGAGGGGTTGATTAGATAGTACAACTCGGTTCTGAATACGCGAAAGCGACAGTTCCTGTTAAATTAGTTCTTTTCAAAGGAGAAAACATTGCCCATAAGTAGTTCCATTAACAAATACTGGATTATCATTGATTACGTGAATTACATTCGAGCCTGTCTTTATTTATTATTTAAAATTATAATTTTATTTACCATTGCACCCTTATTAAAACCCTTAAAAATAGTTTCCTTAGATACACACCATAACAACAGGTACGATAGATTGACACTTGGTCTCTGTGGATTCGATAATCTTTTATATTACTTTGACGTGATTCGTACACTTGCGAAAAACACGCATCAATTTCTTCATGGGCAAGGCATGAAACTTTGAAATTCTTGGGCCAATTCTGAATTATAGGTCATGTATGATGTTTGTGTAATGGTTAGAAGTCAATTAGAGATCACACATTGCCTTGGTATGAGTTTTTGCAAGTTTCCTTCTTTGGTACATAAGTGAAATTTTGTGATTTTTCCCAACTTTGCAAGGCCATAACTTGAGTTCTATGATGAATTAGATCAAGTTCTTGTACTTTTTGAAAAGGGAATGATCCAATATACAACTTTCATGACCAAGAATTTTTCATTTGAAGCATTTTTTAATCAAAAAGAGGAGGTTGAAAAACTTTCCCAAAATGGCAAGTTTGCATTACAAGTCACTTTCCCAAAATGGAAACTTTGCAAATGGATTGAAATTCTTCAATTTTGTGAACTTATAACTTCTTCTAAGATCAAATAAAGATCATATACACCCAAAATGATGGATAAGACCCTTTGGTTGGATGATTGGGGGCCTCAGATGCCCTGATTTTGCACTGACTTGTTCAAGAAGTCATCTATTGATCAAATGCCTTCCCCATTGTATTTCTTCATGAAAATTGGTATGCATGATCCTTATAACATATAATGACCAATAGAAATAAGAATGACCAAAAAATTTGGAGTTATGGCCTCTGAAACCTAAACCCTAATTTTAGGTCATCTGTGCAGTTAAACCTGGCTCTGCTTCCATGCCTTTCTCAGTTCTTGTGATTTTCTGACTTTCTTGATCTTGGGAGGGTATAATATGATGCTTGAACATACATAGATCCTCTTGAGATGATTGAAGACCTTTGGAGTGGCTCAGATAGCCCAGGGGTTGCTCAGATCACAAACCCTAGATGCAGATGACTTAGCACCAATGCAATGAAACAAAAATGCAATATGAAATGATATGATTGGACTTATGCTAATGAAAAGAAACACAAGCCATGGTGAAATGAGTGAGGGCAAATTTGGGGTGTTTACAAGGACGAATGCCGGATGAGAGGATCAACGATGGGGACGGCCATCGGGTAAATGATGAGGGACGATCATCAAGAGGTGAAGGACGATCACCTGGCAGGGTACGGCTGCCGAAAATATCACAACATAGGAAAATTTTTGGATAGAAAGAGATTGTTTTGTTGGCGACTTATTGGGGAAAGGTAAACACGGACGAGTGCTTACGCTCTGAAATAAACGGTATAAGTGTTTGATAGTGTGTATAGATTAAAGATCGAACGAGCATCCTTAGGACCATGACACGAACGAGTATCGATAGAATAAAACGCTGACATGTGTTTAAGGATGAGGATATGGACGAGTATCAATCAGTTAAGCAAGGAACACAGACGAGTGTTGATTTACTGAGGAAGTGATATATACAAAATACGAACGAGTATCATAGAATTGTGTATAGGTATGTACAAGTGTTTGACCTGCTGGGGAAGTAAGACACGGGTGAGTATCAAGAAGAATATGTATCAGTATGAACAAGTATCTGTATTGAGAGTGCAAAAAGTATTTTGGCTTTGTCTGTGGGTAATAAGTTTTGTATATTGCTGGTGAAGTGATGATGGTATTTGTAGGTGACTGGCTCGAACCTGGCTTATGATCATGCAAATGTTTGATTTTTGCCGTAATGCTCCGTATTAGACGGAATGCTACGTTTATCTTAGAGAAAAATGATGTGAATGCTATGATTATGCAAACTGAGAGGACCTATCCGAGATCCGGATCCTACAGGAAGAAAGATCTCAGGGCGATCTGTCGGGAGAAATCTGTGAGGATCTCGGCTGGGGAAGCTTTTGTTGAAGAGTGTCATGCTGGAGATGAGGAGGTTTCGGCAACTCCGCCGGGGAACAGAAAACCCTGGAAACTCTACTGGGGAGAAACTGGTAACTCTGCGGGAAAGCAATTATGCTGGCTCTGTTGAGGATGAGAAAATCCTGGCAACTCTAATGGGGAAAAGAAAGTTCCTGGATACTTTGTTGGGGAAAATCCGCCAGGCATTGCTCGGGAGATCCCGCTTGAGGAGGAGAGAACGTCTGGGAAGTAATCTGCTATAACTTCTTCTTCCAAGCGACACACTGGGGATTTAATGAGTTTCTTGAAGGATCCTCTGAGGGGATGACAGCTTCGTGGGGGATAATCCTATCAAGTAATCCTGCTGATGGGGTAATTGCTGACTTGGATGGGGATATAATGCTTGATATGCCCCATGTTGTGAGATTGTCTGACTTAAATACCTGCAACCTGTTAAACAAAGGAAACGCACAAGTGTCCCGAGGTATCCTCAATCGGATTCCGTCATAGGAGTTGGATTTATCTGGGAGCAACATATTCCCTAAAAGCATTATATTGAAAATGGCTTATATGTTTTCATGAGAGTGTTGTATTATGCACTTTGGACATTTTGAAAACGAAAAACGAAAATGTACAAAATAAAGTGTGAGTGAAAATTCTGATTTTATTGATTTTGTGTGCCCTGAATAGGCAAGTACAATGAAAGAAGTGAATCCCTGAAAGGAGGAGATTGCTATAAATTGAGAATATAAAAGTCTTGGCAATGTTGAAGGTGACGCTTCAGTGAGCTTCCTTTGCTATGACCCGTATGACTTTGACGTCCTTCTTATCCCGCTTTCCGAAGAAGGTTGATTCTGACCGACGCTTTATCCTTTCGAAGCTTGCCATGTTGTGAGTGATACGGACGAATTAATAATGCAGTTGTTCACTTTTTCCCTGATTTTGCGTGGATCGCCCTTTCGGGTTTTCAATCCACCGGGATACCCATTTTTTCCTGAGTTGTCCGATGTGGATTTTCAACTCAGCGGGTGTACATTTTGTTTTCAATTTTTCCCTCATTTTTGCCCGAGTCTTTTATTCTGTTTTTGATTCGTCAGGATGCCCTATATTTTCCTGGACTTACATTCTGTTTTTATGTCC
This sequence comes from Lathyrus aphaca, assembly GCA_963966055.1. Classification (NCBI taxonomy): domain Eukaryota; kingdom Viridiplantae; phylum Streptophyta; class Magnoliopsida; order Fabales; family Fabaceae; genus Lathyrus; species Lathyrus aphaca. The sequence goes on from OZ014523.1 coordinate 174,999,509, forward strand.
AGTGGGTCTTTTATGCGAAGTATTTTTTAACTGCATCTGAATTCACAAGAGATAAGAAATCCTCGCCATCCATGGTAGTGAGCATTAGTGCCCCACCAGAGAAAACTTTCTTTACTATGAATGGGCCTACGTAGTTTGGCGTCCATTTTCCCCTGTGGTCTGTATGAGGCGGAAGAAGTCTTTTCAGAACAAGCTCTCCCACTTGGTATTCCCGAGGTCTGACTTTCTGATCGAATGCTTTCTTCATTCGCTTTTGATATAACTTCCCATGACAGGTGGCTGCTAATTTCTTTTCTTCAATCAGACTCAGTTAATTATATCGAGATCGGACCTATTCTGCTTCATCCAGTTTCACATCCATCATTACCCATAAGGAGGATAGTTCAACTTCAACAGGTAGGACAACTTCCATACCATACACAAGCTAATAAGGTGTTGCCTCAGTAGATGTTCTGATAGAGGTTCGGTACCCATGCAAGGCACATGGTAGCATTTCATGTCGTCTTTGTACGTGACTACCATCTTTAACACAATCTTCTTAATGTTCTTGTTAGCCGCCTCAACAACGCCATTCATCTTTGTCCTGTAAGGAGAAGAGTTGCGATGTTGAATTTTGAAGTCTCGACACAACTCTGTTATCATTTTGTTATTAAGGTTTGAACCATTATCAGTAATGATTCGCTCGGGAACTCCGTATCGACAAATGATATCCCTTTTCAGATATCGGGCTACCACTTGCTTGGTGACATTTGCATACGAAGTTGCTTCAACCCATTTGGTGAAATAATCAATGGCTACCAGGATGAATCTGTGACCATTTGAAGCATTTGGCTTGATCTTTCCAATCATATCAATGCCCCACATGGTTAAGGGCTAGGGTAAAGATAATATATTCAAATTATTGGGAGGCACATGCACCTTGTCTGCGTAGATCTGGCATTTATGGCAGATCTAATAGGCACAACAGTCTGCATAGGCACAACAGTCTGCATTCATTGTGATCCAATAGTAACCCGATCTCAACAATTTCTTTTCCATTGCATGTCCTCCGACATGGGTACCGAAAGAACCTTCATGTACTTCGTGCATTAGTAGGTTTGCTTCCCTTTTGTCAACACATCTGAGCAAGACCATGTCGAAGTTTCGCTTGTACAAAGAACCATCAGTATTGAGGAAGAAACTGCCGGCTAGCCTTCTTAATATCTTCTTATCATTTGACGATGCCCCAGGTGGGTATGTCTGAGTTTCCAAGAAGCATTTGATGTCATGGTACCAAGGCTTGTTGTCACTAGCAGTGTCCAGAGAGAAAACATATGATGGTCTGTCCAGTCTGGATACCAAAATCCGAGGTACATAATTGACAACTTATACTTTGATCATGGATGAAATGGTTGCCAAAGCGTTTGTAAACTGATTCTCATCTCGAGGGTTGTATTCAAGCTTAACTGTTGTGAAGAAGGTCAACAATCTCCTCGTATAGTCACGGTAGGGAATCAGATGCTCCTGATGAGTGTACCACTTGTCGTTGGTCTGGTTGATTACCAAAGCTGAATCTCCGAATACATTCAAGGTTTTGATCCTGAGGTCAATGGATTCCTCAAGACCCATGATACAAGCTTCATATTCTGCCTCATTGTTAGTGCAGGCAAAGGTGAGCCTTGCTGAGAAAGGCATATGAACTCCTTTGGGTGTAATAAGCACTGCACCAACTCAACGATCGTTGCAATTAACTACCCCATCAAACATCATAGTCCATGCTTCTTCTGGGTCAGGCCCTTTAGTGTGAATAGGATCTTCACAATCTTTTGCTTTCAAGAATATGATGTCTTCATCATGGAAGTCAAATATCATAGGCTGGTAATCATCAATGGGTTGCTCAGCCAGATAGTCAGACAATACACTACCTTTGATGGCCTTCTGAGTGGTGTACTGAATATTGTAACACGGTGGGAGAACTGACTTTAGTTGTGTGTTACTGATAGCAAGAGTCGCCACCGACTTTTATTTTATCCAAAAGGAAAGGGCATAAAAGAACAGGAAAGACCTTAAAAGATTTTTGGGTTCGGGGGGTAGGTTATGTAAAGGGAAGGTGTTAGCACCCTTTACATCCATGGTTATCCATGGGCTCTTAGTTACTTAGCTCACTTTAAATTGTTTTGAGAAGTGTAGTGTGTGATTGAAAAGTTTCTTAAGTACTTTATGATGATCCTTGTATGGATATATATAAAGACTTTGTTTTGAAAATTGTTTAAAATGTAAAGTGTTATGAAATGTTTTTGAAAGAGTGAGCAAGTACTTAAGAGGAACCTACCCTAATTTGAATCTTTACTGTTCTTAAATGTTCTTTCAATGGTAAGACTATCCCTATGATTAAGGAATAGGTAGTCATTACCTTGGATGTTGTATGGGACATATGAAGGGTCATCTATGTTTAGGCAACTGTAAGGTGTCTTAGCAATTCGAAGGGACTTATCATCTTTTATTCGAAAGAGACAAGATCATTTACAAAGGCAACATTCGAAGGGACTTGATATTATAATCGTAAAGGGACAAGATGATATTAATGGAGAAGGGACTTTGCTTTTAGACACATTACTTGACCTTTTGATTTAGGCAACATGAGGGATATCCTTAAGAAGTGAGATGGCGATCAAAGATCGACTTACGTGTGTGCGTGTACAAATTCAAATATTTATCTTATAATTAGTGATCTAAGTTAATTTTACAATACAAACATGTTATCACTCCCTATTTTACTAACCAAAGCAATATATTTATAAATAAATAAACAACAAAATACTACGACTATTACATGGCTTGCACAGTTATATTATAAAAACAATTTAAATAATAATAATAATAAAATAAAATAATAAAAATAAGCAATAAATAAAAGGGTTAGTAATAAAATAATGACAAAAAAAGAAGTTAGCACAAAATATAAAATATATATAAGCTAATTAAAATTAAATAAACATTTTTTAGAATTTTTTTGATATGAAAATAGAATAATAAAGATAATAATAATAAATCATATATTAATTTATTTACAAAAATAAACATGATTAATGTTTTAATTATATATTAGAAATATTTATTAAGTACAAAATAATTAAAGTGAGAAATTAAAGTTTTAAAAGAAATTAGGGTTTTTAGAAATTAGAAAATAAATTAGGGTTAAGGATAATTAGGGTTTTATATATAAAAAATATTAGGGTTTCTAATTTAATTTACATATAATTAATGAGATTATATACAAATATATATTAATAGAAAAATATAATGAAATAAACATATTAATTTAGGTTTTAAGAAAATAATATAAATTTGAAAAGAAAATATAGTTTTATTAAAAAAAATGATTTAGATATTTTTAGAAATTATTTTAATTGGTTAAAGAATAAAATAAAGAATTAATAAAAATAAACAAAACAAAAACAAAAAAAAAACAGGACCTGGGATTTGAACCCAGGTCCTTTACCTGGATAATTAGAGCCATAACCACTGGGCTGGCGCGCGCTAGCTGATGGTAAACCACTTCAAGTTTGTTTTGTTGTCACCCTGGAAAACAAAAGAAATTAAAGCAAAAAAATTCATTCGGCTGGTTTCGAACCCAAGCCCTTCAGTAGCGTATACACACACCAAAACCATCTGAGCTACGCGCTCATTGTGATATATAGACGACATCAATTTGTTTTAAGCCCTGTCAACATTTCAAATATGATTTTCGCGCTAGCCAGCTTCGTCTCCTACCTCTGGACCTGCGAATCTTGCTACGAATTTTACCACGAATTTTCTTGCGAATTTCATCATGTACAGAACCTACAAATTTCAAACCTCAGCAAAACAGTGAAATTTTTACAAATTGATTAGTGAAACATGATCCTCAGAGCTCCTACAATCTTCCTATGTTCTTAAAAACTATTTATATTTGGTTTATCATGAAACCCTAATTAAGAGGCTGAAACCCTAGCCATGGTGGATTCCTTAATCAGCAATAAAAATTCAATTCAAGCATACAGAAACGTTCCAAATATCTTCACAAGCAATTATCAATGATCAAAAACAATTTATAATACATAAACATATGAAATCGAAAATTTAAAATTTTAAGAGAAAATTGATTTCGGGTTATGCATTTAGGCATGTTTTGGACAATGATAATGATCAGGTTATGTTCAATGATGCTCAAGGAAACCAATGCAACCTTTAAAAAGCTTTGAGATTGCTTCTAAGTAGGAAACCGAATTGGAGTTTTTTTTGAAGATTTTTGTGAAGTTTGAACAATGTGTAAGAGGCTGGAAATTTGTGCATTTGAGGTTGCTTCATGTTGTATATATAGGAGTGAATGAATTAGGTCAAGAGTTTTCACAAACTTGTAGATATTTGGACCTTTTAAGATTGAAAAATATTTGATTTTAAAACTTGAAATATCTTGATCTAGCCTTGCTATTTTGGGATGATCCTCATTATTTTTGTATCAATCAAGTCCAAATATGATTTAAGACTTTCTAGAAACCAAATCAATTTAAATATCCATTATTTTATATTTTATTTGAATTTAAAATGATTTTTAACATAAAAAATCATAATAAATAAAAATAAAATAAATAAAATTATGAATAAATCAATTTAATTTCGTGCATGATGTCATGGAACTAATTGGATCACAAAAAAGCAAGCCCATTTGGTGAATTATGGTTTTAAGACCCCATTTGCTTCATAAACCTCTTTAAAATTTCCCAACTTTGCAAGGGCACAAATCCTTCAATTTTAATGCTATGAAGGTGTTCTTGGACATTTTGGAAAGCTTAAAGAGTCCTCTAACCAACCTCTTTGGTCACATGTCCATATCTTTTACCATTCTCAAGTTATGCTCTTTTGAAGTTGTTGACTTTTTGTTGACTTTTAAAAAGACCTATAATGTCTTAGCTCATACCTTCCAAATGAAGCATTTTTGGGCTTGGCTTGTGAGACACAACGTTGTAGAGAATTCAATTTACTTCAAAATGAGCTTTGGATGGAAAATGTTTGATGAAGCATGTGAAAGTTATGGCTGGTCAAAGTTCAGTTGACTTTTCTTGTGAAAAACCTAATTTAGAAACTCCTGATTCTTGATGATCTGAAATCTCCTTGATGAATCATGATCAACCCTTGATCAAATGATAAATTTTACCTCATATACTTGATGTTGGCAAAAAACCATGAAGTTTGACTTTGGTTTGACCACAGTTGACCTCAGTTTGACTTTTTAACTGCTCTGACTGATTTTAACCTATCTGATCATCTGACTGAGCAAATCTTTTGGGAAAGTCTTGAAACTTGACATGGGGATTCTTGAACATATATAAGAGTTTATGAAGCTCATTTGAAGTCTTGTAAGTCCATTTAGCTTGATAAAAATCAAAACCCTAGTTTAGGATGCATTGCTTAGGAGGATACATTGTCTGAGGGAATTGTCAAACTTGTCAACCAATTGTGAACCTTGTGAGATGTCTTGTGAACCTTGTGAACCTTGTGGACCTCTTAGTACATAATGTCTTGTCTTGTGGAGGGCAAATTTTGGGGTGCAACAGCTGCCCCTGTTCAATTTTCTGAAACCTGAGGGGTTAGATTGGCATACGTACCAGTCGTGACCTGGAAGGTTGAAGGGGATTGAACACAAAAGCCCAAAAATTTGCACTCACCGGTGCGTAAAGTAGCACTGATGATTAGTTGTATATTCTTGAGTGGGCTTAAAGATTCCACTTGGAAGAACTGGAGATGGGCTTATAGATGCCATCTAAAGTATCAGGATGTGAGGATAGCTTTATGTTGATCCTGGATATCAGTACTAGGTCTTCGTATAGGCCGTCTCTGAATCGTTTATGCAACATAGTTTGAATTGTTGAATGGACCAGTAGAAATAAATCTTCGTGGCGATTATCTCTTCTAGAAGTATCTTGGATTAGGGAATGGATCTTTGTACAGACCGTTTGCCTACTCTCCAAGGTCAAAAGAACGTCAGGATTAGTTCTTCTGAAAAATATCTTGAACCGGGGAATGGATCTTTGTACAGACCGTTTGCCTGCTATTCAAGGTCAAAAGAACGTCAGGATTAGTTCTTCTGAAAAATATCTTGAACCAGGGAATGGATCTTTGTACAGACCGTTTGCCTTCTATTCAAGGGCCAAAAGAACGTCAGGATTAGTTCTTCTGAAAAAATATCTTGAACCAGGGAATGGATCTTTGTACAAACTATTTGCCTGCTATTCAAGGTTAAAAGAACGTCAAGATTAGTTCTTCTAAAAAATATCTTGAACCAGGGAATGGATCTTTGTACAGACCGTTTGCCTGCTATTCAAGGGCCAAAAGAACGTCAGGATTAGTTTTTCTGAAAAAATATCTTGAACCAGGGAATGGATCTTTGTATAAACCGTTTGCCTGCTATTCAAGACCAGATAGATGAAATCTTCTGGAAATATCCTGGATTAGGGAATGGATCTTCTTACAGACTGTTTGCCTACTCTCCGAGGACACCTTGAGTAATGTATGGATCATTTTTGACCTGTTATGAATTGTTGATATTGTTTTATCTGCATATAACTTTCCTGCAAGGAGAATGTTAGTTTATGCAATATGTATGCATGCATAGTATGATGCACCTAAGTAAATGTATTATGTATGTATGATGTGATATGATGTAAATGATGTATGTATGAATCATGCAGTTTGAAGCGTCTGGACATCCCTGTATAACAACTGCTGGCCAGGGAAAATAAATCCCGATTCGTTGCTGAAGAATATGAGGAACTCGTTCCCGTTTCGTTTGATAGTATAGTATTTATAACCTCCCGTCTTCGTTCGTCGTACTTCTATTGAAGGAATAAGTTCCCGAGTATCCCGACTGAGGATAAAAGAGATGGACATAAATTCAAGGGGAGATGTAACTCGAAGATTTGCTATACTGGGGATTTGTAGTTATCTTGTGGGGATAAACCGACGAAGCTTCGTTGAATTCCTTCCCTCATTCGTCCTTAGTAAATACTATTACTGCATTTTCATGCATTTCTGGTAAACATCAATCATATTCAAGCATTTATGCATTTCTGGTAAACATCAATCATATTCAAAAGCATACATACATTCAAACACAACCAATGGACGTTTCGCTTATGTAAATAGGGTAAAAGTAAATCTGGATTCAAAGATGGAATTTTATTTATATCACAAAATGACCTATACATAGGTAAGTTTGTACAATGAGACAAAAATCCTAGTAAGAGGAATTTGTCATAAAATTTTTACAAAACAAAGAAAACAGCTATGTGGGAAATAATCCTATTGAGTTTCAATTCTACTATTTCCATTATCTTCAAGTATCTCATCTTTTGCTGTTGAGACGGAAACAATTGGATTGATCTTTATCTGTTCGAGCTTGGTTAAGTAGCACAACTAGTTGGAGTTTACATGGGTGATCCAAACAAGACATAGTCATACGCTTTAATCCCTAACTTTTTCCTGGATTGCCCTTTCAGGTTTTCAATCCACCAGGATACCCTTTTTTATATATATCCCTAATTTTTGCCCGAACCCTTTTGGTTCGCCGGGATGCCCTTATTTTTGCCTAGGCCAGTCAACCTAGCGGGTCTCTTTTTATGCGTAGTATTTTTTAACTATGTCTGCGTTTACAGGATGTGGGAAGTCTTCACCATCCATAGTAGTAAGCATCATGGAACCTCCTGAGAATACTGTTTTGACCACGAATGGACCTTCATAAGTAGGAGTCCACTTGCCCCTAGGATCACCCTGTGGTAATATGATACGCTTGATTACCAAATCACCAGCCTGATATACCTTTGGCTTAACCTTCTTATTAAAAGCTTTGATCATCCGTTTCTGGTACATCTGGCCATGACAAACTGCTGCTGACCTCTTCTCATCAATCAAATTTATCTGGTCAAGTCGAGTTTGAATCCACTCATCTTCATCCAAGCCTGCATCCTTCATGATTCTTAAGGAGGGGATCTGAACTTCAATGGGCAAAACTGCTTCCATACCATAGACTAAGGAGAATGGGGTTGCCCCTGTTGAAGTACGTATTGTAGTACGATAGCCATGAAGAGCAAATGGTAACATCTCATGCCAATCCTTGTAAGTAACAGTCATCTTTTGTATAATCTTCTTAATGTTCTTATTAGCAGCTTCTACTTCCCCACTCATCTTTGGACGATATGGAGAAGAGTTGTGATGCTTAATCTTGAACTGCGTGCAGAGATCTGTAATCATAGTGTTGATCAGCTTAGAGCCATTGTCAGTAATAATCCTTTCAGGGATGCCATACCTACATATGAGATTATTCTTAATGAATCGAGACACCACGTTCTTAGTAACAGATGCAAATGAAGCTGCCTCCACCCACTTTGTAAAATAATCAATAGCAACCAGGATGAAACGATGCCCATTAGAAGCAGTAGGCTTGATCTCACCAATCATATCAATGCCCCACATGGCAAAAGGCCAAGGAGCAGTCAACACATTTAATGGTGATGGAGGTATATGTACTTTGTCAGCATATATTTGACACTTATGGCATGTTCTGGAATGTTGATAGCAGTCAACTTCCATGGTAGACCAATAGTAAGCTGCTCTCAATATCTTCTTTGTCATGGTATGACCACTAGAATGAGTGCCAAAGATCCCATCATGCATATCTTCTATAATCTTTGTTGCTTCCTTCTTATCCACACAACGAAGCAAAGTTGAATCATGATTACGTTTGTACAAAATTCCATTACTCAAGAAGAACTTAGCAGGAAACCTTCTCAGGAACTTCTTATCTTTGACAGATGCCTCTTCAGGGAACTCCTGAGCTTCAAGATACCTTTTCACTTCATAGAATCAAGGCTTCTCCTCTGCTTCTTCAGTGTCAATCTCATTGCAGTATGCAGGCTTCTCAAATCTATCAATAGTAATCTTGGGAGCTTCATCATCCCAGCTAATCTCAAACATGGATGCCATGGTGGCTAGTGCATCTGCCAACTGATTTTATCTTCGTGGAATATGTCCAAAGGTAATCTCTTTAAAATATGGAATCAAAGACAATACATACTCTCTGTAGGGAATGAGATTATCATGCTTGGTATCCCAGTCTCCTTTGATCTAACTTACTACCAGGGCTGAATCTCCATATACGTCTAGGAACTGAATCTTCATATCAATGGCAGCTTTGATACCCAGGATACATACATCATACTCAGCCATGTTATTGGTACAATAGAAACAAAGTCTTGCAGTAATTGGGGTATGACAACCTTCAGGGGAACTGATCACAACACCAACACCATTACCAAGTGCATTAGAAGCTCCATCAAAAACCATAGTCCATCGGGATCCTTGTTCAGGTCCGTCATATTGTCCAGGTTCTTTGGTAATAATCATAATGTCTTCATCAGGGAACTCAAAACTCATTGAATGATAATCATCCACTGCTTGATGAGCCAAATGATCAGCTACAACACTTCCTTTAATGGCCTTCTGAGTAGTATACTATATATCATATTCTGTTAAGATCATTTGCCATCTTGCTATTCGTCCGGAGAGAGCAGGTTTCTCGAATATGTACTTGATGGGATCCATCTTTGAAATCAATAAGGTAGTATGAGTCAACATATACTGTCTTAGTCGGCGAGCAGCCCATGCCAAAGCGCAACAAGTTTTCTCGAGCAGTGAGTATCTTGTTTCACAGTCGGTAAACTTTTTGCTAAGGTAGTATATTGCCTGCTCTTTTCGACCAGACTCGTCATGTTGCCCCAGCACACACCCCATTGAGTTGTCTAATACTGTTAAGTACATAATCAAGGGTTTTCCATCAACTGGTGGCATCAAAATTGGAGGTTCTAGAAGATATCTCTTGATTTAATCAAAGGCTATCTGGCACTCATCATTCCACTCCATTACCTGATCTTTCTTCAACAGCTTGAAGATTGGCTCACAGGTAGCAGTTAATTGGGAGATAAATCTTGCAATGTAATTCAGTCGTCCCAAGAAACCTCTAACTTCCTTCTCGGTACGGGGAGCTGGCATCTCTTGTATAGCTTTCACTTTTGCAGGATCTACTTCAATACCTTTTCAACTGACAATGAAACCCAGGAGTTTACCAGACCTAACTCCAAAAGTACACTTGTTTGGGTTCAGTCTCAACTTGTACTTCTTCAATCTTTCAAACAGCTTATGCAGATGATCAAGGTGTTGCTCTTCATTCTGGGACCTGGCTATCATATCATCCACATATACCTCTATCTCATGATGAATCATATCGTGAAACAAAAGCCACCATAGCACGCTAATATGTTGCCCCGACATTCTTCAAACCAAATGGCATTACTTTATAACAAAAAGTGCCCCATTGTGTAACAAATGTTGTCTTCTCCATATCTTCAGGTGCCATCTTGATTTGATTGTAACCAGAGAAACCATCCATGAAAGAGAATACCTTGTGATGAACAGTGTTGTCTACCAAAACATCAATATGAGGAAGTGGAAAGTCATCTTTAGGGCTGGCCTTGTTCAAATACCTGTAGTCTACACACATACGTACTTTACCATCTTTCTTTGGTACCGGTACCACATTTGCAACCCATTGAGGATAAGAAGTCACAGCTAAGAACCCTGCATCAAACTGTTTCATCACCTCTGCTTTAATCTTTTCTGACATTTCAGGACGCATGCGACGAACCTTCTGCTTCTTTGGACAACAATCTTCTTTTACCGGTAACCGGTGAACCACAATGTTTGTATCCAACCCTGGCATATCTTCATAGGACCAAGCAAAGATCTCCACATAATCATGTAACATCTGAATCAATCTGCTCTTAACACCATTTTCTAATTCAGCCCCTATCTTGACCTCTTTCCTATTTTCTTCAGTTCCCATATTCACAACTTCGATTGACTCTTCATGTGGCTGTATAGCTTTCTCTTCTTGTTGTAATAACCTAGAAAGATCTACAGGTACTTCACAATCGTCCTCCTTTCCATCTTCAGCTTGATAGATCGGATTCTCGAAATTATAATTGGCAATAGTAGGATTGTTATCAACAGGATCCAGAGTGGGTGAGGATCTGCATTTTAGTGATGTGGGTGTGTGTAAGAACACATAGCTGATAAAACAAAAATAAAATAAAAGAAAGACAAGGAACACAATTTTTACGAAAACGAAACGTCCACTGATTTTTATTGAATGAAGTATGCAAATGAAATGACATCCCGAAACAAGCATACCATTGTGCCCCGGGTAAGGCACAAGGCTTAAGAGTTCAATTGTTCAAAAATTACAAACTTAAAAATAACAACACAGTAATAGTATTTACTCTTGACTAAAGGAGATAGGAACAACATCTTCAGCTTTCCAGTAATTGAGCCCATCACCCACAGTAGGAAAAATCCAAGCATCCAGGTTGTAGTCTTCATCATAGTCACCCACAACATTGATCTGATCTTTCATAATCCCTTGATTGGTGATACGAACAGCACGAGCACGACGAACAACCTTCTGGGACTCTGCATTGAAACCCAAACCGAACTTTTCAGACTTGTAAGGAATGTCAGGAAGCTGGCCCCAAATAGTACAACCACCTTCATCAACCACAGCTCTAGCATCTTTGAGGGAGGCCATTGTAGGAGGTACTCTGGTAACCACATGAACTCTTTTAATAACAGGAGGAGCTTCAGCAGCAGGAACAACCCAAGGAACTACTTCAAATGTCTGGCAAGGAGTCTCAACATATTCACCTTCCACTTCCAGATACTTGAAAGTATTCACATGACTGACTATATATTCTTCTTCTCCGTAAACAGTGACAACTTTTCCCTTTACTGGATATCTCAACTTTTGATGTAACATGGAGGTCACAACACCTGCCCCATGGATCCAGGAGTGCCCAAGCAAACAAGAGTACGAAGGACGAATATCCATTACATAGAAGGTTGAATTGAAGACCTGAGAACCCACTTTGATTGGGAGATCTATTTCTCCATGCAACACTCTTCTCGAACCATCAAAGGCCTTCACCACTATATTACTTGGTCTCAACACAGCATCTTCAGGACTAAGCTTGTTCAGCACCTCTTTGGGCAGCACATTCAGTGAAGAACCATTGTCTATCAACACATGAGACAGGGTAGTGCCCCTACACTCAATAGAAATATGTAAGGCTCTGTTATGGTTCCTTTTGGCAGGATTCAAATCAGCATCGGAAAAACCTAACCCATTATCATAGGTCAGGTGTGCAACACAGTTTTCAAACTGATCCACAGAAATCTCATTTGGTACATGAGCAGTCTTCAAGAATTTAATCAAGGCTTTGGCATGAGCCTCAAAACACAGCAACAAGGATAACATGGAAATCTTGGAGGGAGTATGCCCCAATTGATCAACAATATCATAATCACTCTTGCGAATGATCTTTAGTACTTCTTCCATCTGCTTAGAAATATCATCAGCAGTTGGTGCATCAGCTTGCACAGGTTCAATAACAGGACCTTTGCCCCGAGCATCAGTATTTGTCGCAGCAGTAGAGGTAGTAGTTGGAGTAACTGTATTCTTGGAGGTAGCGGAGGAGAGAAAATTCTTCCACTTCTTGTGATCTTACTAGATCCAGCAATATTATCAACATCAAGGTTTTCATCAGCAACAGGTGTATCAGCTAAGGGTTCCTGTTTAACACCATGGATATAAACATCGGAACCGTAATGCCAAGGTATAGCTTTATCAGAAGTATACGGGATAGGACCAGGAGTGGTAATAATCATAGGAGCCACTCTAGCTTCAGCAATAGTCCTCACAGGGCCTTCAACAGTAATCTTAATTGGACCCTTATGAGTAATCTTGACAGGGCCCTTGGAAGTAATTCTTACTGGCACTTTATCAACCATATCCACCTCTTCAACCTTCGCACCTTGAGTTATATGTTCAACCATACTCTCCACAGAAGGTGTCCTCTCAAACAATATGGTGTAATTGTCCCTGAGGCGTTGAATACCGTCCTTCAACTTCCAGCAGCTATCTAGTTTATAAGCACAATAGAAACAATCTTCATTACAACCTGGAAAGAACCCAGCTTGTACCAATTTCTTCTTAATAACAGATAATGGGGTAGTCACATCTGCAACTGAGGAAATATGTGAAACTTCATCAATGGCATTAACAGTCTTCTCATGATTTGGCATGGGAGCAGTAATCACATTTGGAGTACCAGGAGGGTCAAACTCAATCTCTCCAGCATCAATCATATCTTGAATCTTGTTCTTCAATATCCAGCAATTGTTGGTGTCATGTCCCTGACAATTAGAATGATATGCACATCGTGCATTAGGATTGTACCTAGGAGAGGTAACATTAGGATTCTGAGGAGGGTCCTTCAAAGTAATGAGTTCCCCTTTCAACAAGTGTTGCAAGGCTTGGGCCAGTGACATGTTGATCTTGGTGAATTGTCTTCTAGGCCTCTGCTGATTGCCCTGTGGTGGCTCTGGTGCTGCAGGAGTAGGATTGGAGATGTGAACTGCACTCACAGATTGGTGACTCCTATTACGACCAGGTTGACCATAAACAACATTTGACTCCTTCTTCCCACTAGGGGGCTTCTTTGCAGTACTTGATGAAGAGGCACCCACCTGTATTTTGCCACTTCTTATGCCACTTTCTACACGCTCTCCTGTCATTATTAGCTCAGTGAAACCATATGATGAGCTTCCAATGAGATGACTATAAAAAGGACCATTCAGCGTACTCATAAACATGTCCACTAACTCCCTGTCAGTTAGAGGAGGTTGTACTCTGCCAGCCAAGTCTCTCCACTTCTGGGCATACTCTTTGAAATTCTCCTTAGCACCCATAGACATGCTTTGGAGTTGCATGCGGGTTGGGGCTAAATCAGCATTGTATTGGTATTGCCTATAGAAGGCCTCAGCAAGATCATTCCAATCACGGATGTTGACACTCTCCAATTGATAGTACCATTCCAATTGAGCTCCAGACAAGATTTCTTTGAAAAAATGAAACCACGGCTTCTTATCAGCAGTATGAGGTTGAATCCTCCGGACATAGGACCTTAGATCCAGCTTGGGACACGAGACACCATCATATACTACAAAAGCATGGACCTTGAAACGCATGGGTATAACCACTCCAGATATCAAACTCAGATTTTCAAAATGCAGCCCAGAAGACTTTTGCAATTCCATAGCATCCATTCTATCCACCAGCATCTTGAACTTATCTTCATTAGGATCATGATAGTAATTTGCTTCAGAATCAGAATCCCCCATAGTATTATGGAGACTGCCTCCCTCTTTCGCAGACTCTTCAGACTCATAATCTTCAACCTGTTCCTTGGTCTTGACAGGACCTCTGAACCTTCTTCCCATATTGATAAGGCCTCCTGATCTTCTAGTCTTCTTAGTCTTCTTAGCCAGCAGTATCTTCAATTCATCCTGTCCCTTGGACAAGTTCAGGATCAGCTCTTGGAATTGTGTATTCTGTGCCTAGAGATCTTTGACTGTTTGTTCAAGAGCCATTTCTGCTGAAATAAACAGCGAGAAGATAAGATACCTGTACATAAGAAACCTGTGATGCAATGATATGGTGTACAAATGCATATGCAATGTTTTCAAGGACCGCAGGATTTAAATTTGTTTAAACAACCAAAAAGTAAACTTTTATTAGTAATAAAATTTGTTTGCCACTTGGGCTTACAATAAAAATGAAATAAATACAAAAGATGGGGTTTTAAGTCTCCCATGGACGTTTCCTCTTTGTGTTGAGGTATGAGTTGAGATTCCGCTCCTCGTGAAGTTGCTTTGTTAGCTCCAGGATTCTTTCTTGACTTGCTTTGTAATGAGTCTCAAAAGTATCCCTTTGCTCCTTCAACTGGATCCAGGACCTCTGTAAGTCCTCCATGTCAGTGGGCATGTCTGGGTGAAGGTTTGTATAAGAAGTATCCCCTTCAGCAACAGGCTCCATAATAACAGGCAGGATGGCAGGATATGGCATCATAAGAGTCTGAGCACGAGATCGCACCCATATGAGATAAGGTTCCATAGGAATGGTGTACTTAGGTTCCAGAGTCTTGCTGTCAACCTTGTTCGCTTTACCCCATGCTTGTATAAACCTTTGACGATAACCTTGCAGATCGTTGTCGTAGTCAAACACAATACCCTGAATTAACATGTCATGATGACCATCACTCCGAGCGTAACCAAACTGTCGTAAAGCTAAGGAAGGGTTGTAAGTAATGCCTCCTCTTATGCCTAGAAGTGGCACATTAGGAAACTCCCCACAACGGTCAATGATAGTAACATTCTCCATAGATCGAGAGCACCAACGAATATCTGAATGAGAGAGTGACATAATCCTCTTGGACCACCTGAACCCTTGTTCATTCTTCATCCCTGATCGAGGAAGGTGAGAAATAAACCACCTAGATAGCAAAGGTATATAACACATCAAAGTTCCTCGTGCCTTTGTAGTACGGGTATGAAGAGAATGCAGAATGTCTCCAAGTAATGTAGGCACTGGATTGTGACTCAGAAATATGTTGATGGTGTGAACGTGTATGAACTGATCTGGATTGGGGAACAACACTAAGCCATAAATCAACAAGGCTAAGATCTCCTCAAAAGCATCATAACTCATAGCCTTCAAGAACACTTGAGCCATCTCCATCAATACCTTGGCAAGAATACCCTTAACTCCACTCCTTGTTTCTAGGACAATGTCTGATTTCTTCAGATGTAGGGCTGCAACAATGACTTCAGGTTTAGGTTCTTTCTCTAAGCCTGTGAAAGGTTTTTGATCAAGAATAGGTATACCCAGAAGCTTGGAGAACTCTTCCATTGTAGGAACCAGCTGATAATCGGGGAATGTGAAGCAATGATGTTTAGGATCAAAGAACTGAAACAGAACACTCATCATGTCTTCATTGAACCCTGAAGTGACTAGATCCAGTAGGTGACCATGTCTCTTGATGAACTGGGAGTTTTCAGACACTTGATAAACCAACTCCTTAAGCTTAGGAGGTATTCCTACAAAGTTGATCTGGATAGTGTTCCTACAAGCAGAAGTCATGACCTGCAACAAAGAACAAAGATAAATCCTTTGGTCCTTGAAATGGTTAGTGAAAATGCTATGCTTATGATGCATGATGATGCTATGATGTTATGCTCAATCACAAACATGTGGCACACACAAACAAGTCACACAATAGCCCTAGGTTTGAAGGCTTGCACGAGGTTTAAAGGTAAGTACCTTCCCTTGAAGTTTAGATGGTTCATCCTGTCCTACAAAAGTAACCAGGTTCTAAGGGATCTCAATATCATTGATCCTTCACAAGGGTGGTTGTTCAGTAGGCAACTTACTTGCCAACCAAAACCCTCCAAGTTTAGAATCTCAATGGGTGTAGCATCGAGTATCAACCAACTTCTGTCTTCACCAAAGCCGGTTATCTCACTACTTTTTTAAAGGCCAAGATGGGATAACTAGGGTTCTAAAAGTTAGTTATTGTATTGACAACGCATGGCAGCCTCATATTATCCTCAACTTGACTTAAGGAACATAAGCACCAAACAAGAAGTCACACTAACTATGGCCACCAGATCAACCATATCGGTATACGCCGTACAGTTTCCTTGGTTTATTGCCATTTACCTAAGGTACACTAGATCCGGGTTAGGATCTTTCACACATAAGAGCACCCAACAGATAAGTATA
Source organism: Lathyrus aphaca (assembly GCA_963966055.1). Lineage (NCBI taxonomy): Eukaryota > Viridiplantae > Streptophyta > Magnoliopsida > Fabales > Fabaceae > Lathyrus > Lathyrus aphaca. The sequence continues at coordinate 175,016,256 of OZ014523.1, forward strand.
AAGCAAACAAGGCAAACAATTTAAAGTGATCTAATTCCTAAGGGTACCCCTCTTTTATTAAATCCCCAGCAGAGTCGTCAGTTCTGTAACACGGTGGGAGAACTGACTTTAGTTATGTGTTGCGGATAGCAAGAGTCACCACCGACTTTTATTTTATCCAAAAGGAAAGGGCATAAAAGAACAGGAAAGACCTTAAAAGATTTTTGGGTTCGGGGGGTAGGTTATGTAAAGGGAAGGTGTTAGCACCCTTTACATCCATGGTTATCCATGGGCTCTTAGTTACTTAGCTCACTTTAAATTGTTTTGAGAAGTGTAGTGTGTGATTGAAAATTTTCTTAAGTACTTTATAATGATCCTTGTATGGATATATATAAAGACTTTGTTTTGAAAATTGTTTAAAATGTAAAGTGTTATGAAATGTTTTTGAAAGAGTGAGCAAGTACTTAAGAGGAACCTACCCTAATTTGAATCTTTACTGTTCTTAAATGTTCTTTCAATGGTAAGACTATCCCTATTATTAAGGAATAGGTAGTCATTACCTTGGATGTTGTATGGGACATATGAAGGGTCATCTATGTTTAGGCAAATGTAAGGTGTCTTAGCAATTCGAAGGGACTTATCATCTTTTATTCGAAAGAGACAAGATCATTTACGAAGGCAACATTCGAAGGGACTTGATCTTATAATCGTAAAGGGACAAGATGATATTAATGGAGAAGGGACTTTGCTTTTAGACACATTACTTGACCTTTTGATTTAGGCAACATGAGGGATATCCTTAAGAAGTGAGATGGCGATCAAAGATCGACTTACGTGTGTGCGTGTACAAATTCAAATATTTATCTTATAATTAGTGATCAAAGTTAATTTTACAATACAAACATGTTATCACTCTCTATTTTACTAACCATAGCAATATATTTATAAATAAATAAACAACAAAATACTACGACTATTACATGGCTTGCACAGTTACATTATAAAAACAATTTAAATAATAATAATAAAATAAAATAATAAACATAAGCAATAAATAAAAGGGTTAGTAATAAAATAATGACAAAAAAAGAAGTTAGCACAAAATATAAAATATATATAAGCTAATTAAAATTAAATAAACATTTTTTAGAATTTTTTTGATAAGAAAATAGAATAATAAAGATAATAATAATAAATCATATATTAATTTATTTACAAAAATAAACATGATTAATGTTTTAATTATATATTAGAAATATTTATTAAGTACAAAATAATTAAAGTGAGAAATTAAAGTTTTAAAAGAAATTAGGGTTTTTAGAAATTAGAAAATAAATTAGGGTTAAGGATAATTAGGGTTTTATATATAAAAAATATTAGGGTTTCTAATTTAATTTACATATAATTAATGAGATTATATACAAATATATATTAATAGAAAAATATAATGAAATAAACATATTAATTTAGGTTTTAAGAAAATAATATATATTTGAAAAGAAAATAAAGTTTTATTAAAAAAAATGATTTAGATATTTTTAGAAATTATTTTAATTGGTTAAAGAATAAAATAAAGAATTAATAAAAATAAACAAAACAAAAACAAAAAAAAAAACAGGACCTGGGATTTGAACCCAGGTCCTTTACCTGGATAATCAGAGCCTTAACCACTGGGCTGGCGCGCGCTAGCTGATGGTAAACCACTTCAAGTTTGTTTTGTTGTCACCCTGGAAAACAAAAGAAATTAAAGCAAAAAAATTCATTCGGCTGGTTTCGAACCCAAGCCCTTCAGTAGCGTATACACACACCAAAACCATCTGAGCTACGCGCTCATTGTGATATATAGACGACATCAATTTGTTTTAAGCCCTGTCAACATTTCAAATATGATTTTCGCGCCAGACAGCTTCGTCTCCTACCTCTGGACCTGCGAATCTTGCTACGAATTTTACCACAAATTTTCCTGCGAATTTCATCATGTACAGAACCTACGAATTTCAAACCTCAACAAAACAGTGAAATTTTTACAAATATATTAGTGAAACATGATCCTCAGAGCTCCTACAATCTTCCTATGTTCTTAAAAACTATTTATATATGGTTTATCATGAAACCCTAATCAAGAGGCCGAAACCCTAGCCATGGTGGATTCCTTAATCTGCAATAAAAATTCAATTCAAACATACAGAAACGTTCCAAATATCTTCACAAGAAATTATCAATGATCAAAAACAATTTATAATACATAAACATATGAAATCGAAAATTTGAAATTTAAGAGAAAATTGATTTCGGGTTATGCATTTAGGCATGTTTTGGACAATGATAATGATCAGGTTATGTTCAATGATGCTCAAGGAAACCAATGCAACCTTTAAAAAGCTTTGAGATTGCTTCTAAGTAGGAAACCGAATTGGAGTTTTTTTTGAAGATTTTTGTGAAGTTTGAACAAAGTGTAAGAGGCTGGAAATTCGTGCATTTGAGGCTGCTTCATGTTGTATATATAGGAGTGAATGAATTAGGTCAAGAGTTTTCACAAACTTGTAGATATTTGGACCTTTTAAGATTGAAAAATATTTGATTTTAAAACTTGAAATATCTCATCTAGCCTTGCTATTTTGGGATGATCCTCATTATTCTTGTATCAATCATGTCCAAATATGATTTAAGACTTTCTAGAAACCAAATCAATTTAAATATCCATTATTTTATATTTGAATTTAAAATTATTTTTAACATAAAAAATCATAATAAATAAAAATAAAATAAATAAAATAATGAATAAATCAATTTAATTTCGTGCATGATGTCATGGAACTAATTGGATCACAAAAAAGCAAGCCTATTTTGTGAATTATGGTTTTAAGACCCCATTTGCTTCATAAACCTCTTTAAAATTTCCCAACTTTGCAAGGGCACAAATCCTTCAATTTTAATGCTATGAAGGTGTTCTTGGACATTTTGGAAATCTTAAAGAGTCCTATAACCAACCTCTTTGGTCTCATGTCCATATCTTTTACCATTCTCAAGTTATGCTCTTTTGAAGTTGTTGACTTTTTGTTGACTTTTAAAAAGACCTATAATGTCTTAGCTCATACCTTCCAAATGAAGCATTTTTGGGCTTGGCTTGTGAGACACAAAGTTGTATAGAATTCAATTTCCTTCAAAATGAGCTTTGGATGGAAATTATTTGATGAAGCATGTGAAAGTTATGGCTGGTCAAAGTTCAGTTGACTTTTCCTGTGAAAACCCTAATTTAGAAACTCCTGATTCTTGATGATCTGAAATCTCCTTGATGAATCATGATCAACCCTTGATCAAATGATAAAATTTACCTCATATAATTGATGTTGGCAAAAAACCATGAAGTTTGACTTTGGTTTGACCACAGTTGACCTCAGTTTGACTTTTTAACTACTCTGACTGATTTTAACCTATCTGATCATCTGACTGAGCAAATCTTTTGGGAAAGTCTTGAAACTTGACATGGGGATTCTTGAACATATATAAGAGGCTATGAAGCTCATTTTAAGTCTTGGACGTCCATTTAGCTTGATAAAAATCAAAACCCTAGTTTAGGATGCATTGCTTAGGAGGATACATTGTCTGAGGGAATTGTCAAACTTGTCAACCAATTGTGAACCTTGTGAACCTTGTGAGATGTCTTGTGAACCTTGTGAACCTTGTGGACCTCTTAGTACATAATGTCTTGTCTTGTGGAGGGAAAATTTTGGGGTGCAACAAATATCATATTCTGTTAGAATCATTTGCCACCTGGAAACCCTTCCGGTAAGTACTGGCTTCTCAAATATGTACTTGATTGGATCCATCTTTGAGATCAACAAGGTAGTATGAGTCAACATATAATGTCTTAGTCGGCGAACAACCCACGCTAAAGCACAACATGTTTTCTCGAGCAGTGAATAACGTTGTTCACAGTTGGTAAACTTTTTGCTTAGGTAGTATATTGCATACTCTTTTCGACCAGACTCGTCACGCTGACCCAACACACACCCCATTGACTCTTCTAATACTGTCAGGTACATGATTAGAGGCCTTCCTTCGACTAGATGCATGAGAATTGGAGGTTCTTGCAGATATTCTTTGATCTTGTCAAAAGCTCTCTGACAGTCATCGTTCCACCTGACTGTTTTCTCTTTTCTTAAAAATTTGAACAAGGGTTCGCAGGTTGTAGTGAGATGAGATATGAACCTTGAGATGTAGTTCAATATACCTAAAAACCCTTGAACTTCTTTCTCAGTCTTAGGTGCAGGCATTTCCTGAATAGCTTTGACTTTATCAGGATCAACCTCAATTCCTTTTTCACTTACAATAAAGCACAACAGCTTACCTGAACGTACCCCGAATGTGCATTTGTTGGGGTTCAACCTTAACTGATACTTCCTCAGACGTTTGAACAACTTCAATAGATTTACCAAATGCTCTTCCTCTGTTTGGGACTTGGCAATCATATCATCCACATAGCATTCAATTTCTTTATGAATCATATCGTGGAACAATGTTACCATAACCCGCTGATATGTTGCACCGACGTTCTTCAGACCGAACGACATTACTTTCTAGCAGAATGTGCCCCAGGGTGTGATGAAAGTTGTCTTCTCCATGTCTTCAGGTGACATCTTAATCTGATTGTATCCAGAAAATCCGTCCATGAAAGAAAATACCGAGAACTGAGTCGTGTTATCCACCAATACATCAATGTGAGGTAATGTGAAGTCATCTTTCGGGCTTGCTCTATTCAGATCCCGGTAATCAGCACACATACGCACCTTGCCATCCTTCTTAGGTACGGGTACAATGTTAGCAACCCACGGCGGGTAACTAGTTACAGCGAGAAAACCAGCGTCCCACTGCTTTTGTACTTCCTCTTTGATTTTCATGGCCATGTCCGGGCGAGTACGGTTCAACTTCTGTTTAACTGGAGGACAATCTTCTTTCAATGGCAACATGTGCATGACAATATCTGTATCTAGACCTGGCATATCTTGATAGGACCAAGCAAACACATCAACATATTCCCGAAGCATACTGATGAGTTGTTCTTTCATTGGAGCTTGCAGACTGGCCCCAATCTTCACCTCTTTCACATCTTCCTCGGTACCAAGATTGACAGTTTCAACTTCCTCCTAATGAGGAGCAATCACTTTTTCCTCTTGTCTCAATAACCTGGCCAACTCTTCAAGAATATCATAGTCTTCATCAACCCCTTCATCTGCTTGATTGATCAGATTGTCGAAGTCATACGAGGTCATAGAAGTGTCGTTGTCGATGCAATCTGGAGGATTATTTCTACAAGGGTTGAGATTTGTTCATTTTAGTGATTGATTTTATCTTATTTTGAAAAAGTGAATGAAGTTTATTAAGAAAAACATTGCCATTTATTATTTTGTGTGAAAATAACAAAAATGAAAAGATAGTGAGCGAAAAGATTGTTTGCAAAAGATGTCCATTGTTCATTAATCATTCATTTGCACAAAATACATATATGGCCCTATTACAAAATGATTCCTGACACCTTGGGCAAGATGCAGGACTTGATGCATGTTTAAACAGGAAATAATAATTACTCTGCAGCAGTAACCCTTATAATTTCCTGGGAAGACCAGTTGAGGACTTCTTGGCCCGACACTCTTGGACGAATCCAGCTTTCTAGGTTGAAGTCGCTTTCAGCCTCGTCTTCCACATTGTTGACAGCATGCGGGGTCAGCATTCCCCCACTTATAAATTTGGGAGCTTCGGTAGCCTCCTCTTGGACCTGTCGAGATAGTTTGTAACCCAAACCAAATTTGTCTTCCTTGATCTGAACTTGTAGCAGCTTGCCCCAGCCTTGGGCATTCCCATCTTCAACAACCTTCCGAGCTTGTTTGTAAGAAGAGATTGAAGTACCAAACACTTCAACTGTTGCTTCATTGACATTGAGATCTTCAAAACCTTAGCTCATTGTTTCATGGATCTCCCCGTCCATCTCAATGTACTTGTAGGTAGCTAGATGACTGACGAAGATGTCCTCCTCTCCACAAATGGTGATAACTTGGCCTTCCCACTCATATTTTAACTTCTGGTGAAGGGTCGATGTTACGGCGCCAACGACATGAATCAAGGGTCGACCCAACAAACAGCTGTAGGTAGGTTGAATGTCCATCACATAGAAGATAGCTTTGAAGATCTGTGGGCCAATTACCACAGGCAGCTCAATTTCTCCAAGAACCGATCTCTTAGAACCATCAAAGGCTCTCACAACTAGGTGACTTGGGCAAAGTGCAAGACCATCATACTCCATCTTGACTAAGACTTTCTTTGGAAGGACATTGAGAGATGACCCAGTGTCAACCAAAACATGAGAAAGTATAACACCTTTACACTCTAAGGTGATATGTAAAGCCTTATTGTGGTTACGACCCTCTGTAGTTAGATCAGCGTCGATGAACCCTAGTCCATGACTAGTATTGACATTTGAAACCACCGTCTCTAGGTGATTAACTGTAATCTTCTCAGGCACGTAAGTTGCGTGCAGGACTTTGAGTAATGCATTCCTGTGAGCTTCGGAACACATGAGCAATGATAGAATAGAGATTTTCGAGGGTGTATGATGGAGCTGGTCCATAGCCTTGTATTCACTCTTCTTGATAATTTTCATGAACTCGTCTACATCCTGATCAAAGGATGTCTTCTGAGTCTCTTTAGCACTTGGTTCTTCAGGCACCACACTCTTGCCTTTAGCTTTGGCAGCAGCTTCTGCTTCAGCATTAGTTCTTGGGAACTGTGAAGCGAAGATATATCTGCTTCAAGTGAAGCCTCCGCCTCTCCCAACATTATCAATTTGTGGTATAGAAGTTGAAGAATCAAGAGTGACTTTCTTCCTGTTGCAATATAAATCTGATCCATAGTGCCAAGGCACGACATTGCTGCTGTCATATGGAACTGGTCCAGGTATCGTGATGGTTACTGGACTGATTGCTGCGGAAGAAGGAGTGATTATAGTTTGTGGTTCATAATAAATTGTGACAGGAGGTCTGATTGGAAGTGATGCGGGTGCAGGAAGTTGTTGATGTTGTTGTGAGTTGTTGAAAGATTCTGGGACATGAACTGTTGTCGGATCATAATAAATGGTAACTGTGGAAATGTCTTCATTGACGGTGGTTATTGTTGTAGAAGGGTGTGTTGAACTGATGTCTGTTGAAGTTGAAGAAGGGATGGTTGTTGATGTTGTAGAAGAATCAGTTGGAATTATTGTTGTTGAAGTTGTAGGAGTGATATATGTTATATCTAATGAAGTGATGATTGCTGGTGTTGTAGGGGGAATGGTTGCTGATGTTGTAGGAGCTAGAACTATTGAAGTGATCTGTAAATGCCTTCTCTAATAAGACTATTGATACCGGTCTTCAAATTTTCACAACCGTTGGTAGAAATCTTGCAAGCTTCACAATGGGCCTCACAACCTGGAAACACTTGGCACTTCAAAAGATGGGCTTTAACCTCGGCCAGAGGTGTTTGAATATCTGCAACATTGTCAATTAGGCTTACTGGTTGATCCTCCTCAATGGCATTTATCCTAGGCCCCCCATGGCTAGGCATATGATTCTTAGTAACACTCGGGGGAGGTGCAAAATTCAAAGCCTTTGAATCAACTAAGTCTTGGACTTTCATGTGTAAGGCTCTGCATTTCTCTATTGTATGGCCAGGTGCATTGGAGTGGAAGGCACGTCTGGCGTTGACATCATAGTTCCTTGGGAGATTCTGGGGATCTGGTGGAGCCAGAGTCCTCAATTCGATCATATTGAGCTTCAGTAACTGTGGGAGTAAAGCAACATAAGGCATCGGGATGGGATCGATAACCCTGTTAACTTGTGAAGGCCTTTGCTGGAAACGACGTTGTTGCTGATTGTTGTTGTTGTTATAAGATCTCTGTTGAGGAAATTGTTGTTGCTGCAGGAAGTGTTATGGTTGTTGAGGATAATGTTTTTGAGGTGCTGGAGCAGGAATGGTGACAACAACCACTGATCTTAGCATGTATTGAGGCCTACCTCTGCCCATATGAACTGAATTAGTTTCACCTGTCCTATGAGGTCCTGAGAAAGGTTTCCTTGCATTGCTGGAGCTAGCACCGTTGTCAGAAATCTTACCCATCTTCAATAAGCTCTCAATTCTCTCACCAGCTATAACCACATCAGCAAGGCTAGTGGAAGAGAAAGCAGCAAGCCGATCAATGTAAGTTCCTTGCAATAGGTTCATGAACATGTCAGCCATTTCCCTTTCGGACATAGGAGGCTGGACAGCAGCAGCAAGCTGTCTCCATCTTTGGGCGTATTCCCGAAAACTCTCCCTTGAAGACTGAGACATACCCATCAGGAGGGTCCTATTGGGAGCCATATCCAAGTTGTACTGATATTGGCGTATGAAAGCTTCAGCTAAGTCCTTCCAGTTCCCGACTGTAGCTCTGGATAGGTGGGAATACCACTCTTGGGATGCCCCGGTCAAGCTATCTTCAAAATAAAACATCCACAGCTTCTCATCCATGGTATAAGCTTTTAATCTTCCCAGAAAAGGTTGAAGGTGGGTACGAGGACAGGAGGTACCGTTATACTTCTCAAAGCAAGGAGGCTTGAACTTTTGAGGAATCCTGACTCCTTCTACTAATCCCATATCCATTACATCAAATCCCAAAGAGTTTTGGGATTCCAAATATCTCAACTTCTCCGTTATTTCATCCAGACGACGATCATAGGCTTCATCCTCAGTGTCGCTCCCCCGAAAAGACACCGGGTCAGATAGGGTACAAGCGCAAATGGTCGGCGAAAGCATGAAATGAAGATGAAGTGAATAAAGTCGCCAGCTAGGCATTTTTATCCCGAAGGAAAGGTAATGCTGCATAAACCTGGAAATATATGGATAAGACGGTTGCGAACCAGAGAAACTGAGAAAGGGGGTTAGTTACAACCTGGGAAGGTATTATCACCCAGATTGTCCGTCGTACTCGACGGGATCCACACTTAAAAGATTTGTGTTTAAAGGGGTAGTGTCTATGCTATCTGTGTGCAAAAGCTGGAAAAGAATCTACAAGTGTCAGTGCAAAAAGTGAAGTGAAATGCTCAGGAATGAGGCTTAAAATAGAATGCTGAAAGAGGGGGGAGACACATAGACTTTTGTTCGATAACAGTTAAGTTATGCCTACGTATCCTCTCGTGCAATGAGGAAGTCAGAACACCGTAGTTCGACTCAAAGAGACTGAAAGAATAAATTGACTGATGAACTGCTTTCTTGTTTATGCTCAAGTGTATGACTCGTCTGGCTCGAGTGCTAATTGTCTTGCATTAGAAGGAAGAAGCAAGTTCTCGTTTGTGAGTGAAGATGATGAGAAAAGAATCTCGGAGGAGAGGATATTGTTTGTTTTTTTGTGTTTTCAGTCTTTTATTGTTTTTAGTGTTTGTCATAAGTTAATGAGCTTAAGCCTAAATCAAGGGTTAGTAAACTCATCATATCCTCCCTTTGATTTGGGATAATGAGAATACCTTAAGTATGAGATAAACATCTCAACTTAATTACCATGATGATGTAGGACTAAAAATCATTAACCTACTTGTGATTATTTAGATGTTTTTGAGTTTTTGTTGTTTAGTGTTAAGTAATGAGTTTAAGCCATAATCAAGGATTAGTGAACCCATTACACCATCCTAATAGAAGGATAATAGATGAGCACACTTAAGCTGAGGAAGATACCTCAACTTAATCCATGATTAGGGATTAACCTCATGACAAAACAAGCCTTTATTTAAGTGGATTTTAAATAAGGGTGAGATTAAGTAGTGAGTTTTATAATTTATAAGACAATTTGAGGGGGACTTGTCCATTAACACTAGGGTTAGTCCTTCTTAACCAATAAAGGAAGAATTAGAACCCTAATGCAAGGCCCAAGTTACAAGCTATTGTCTTAGTGATTATTAAGATAGATTGATTAAGAGGTTTAAACAAATTAAGGGTTTAACACTTAGGATTAAAGTTATACACTCCATCCTAAGAGAAGAATGCATGCATAACCCTAATCACAAAGTCTTAAAACCTTAAAGGTTTAGTCTCTAATGATGAGGTGAGAAGAGAGACACAAAGAAGACTCAAAGGTAAAAGCTAAAGGGGGACTAATCACAACCCTAATTATTATCATTCTTGGATGTTCCTATGGTTTGTGAGGCTTAAAAGAGATCCTCAGAGAAGCCACCAATGGAAGAAGCAGATGAGAGGAGGAAGAAGCAGAAGAAACAAGTTACTTACTTCACTGAAGAAGATAAGTGACTTGGGGGGAAGAAAGTGAATGAAGAACATGAATGAGCAATCTCACTCCAAGGAAAAAATTAATGCAGCAATGATGCATAAGAAAAAGATGAAGAGAAATGAGAAGTGAAGGCAAATTCACTTCTAAAGTCACTTACCACCTGAAAAAGGTTAGCATAAGGAAAGAAGTGAAATGAAATGAAGCATATGCAAGGGTAAAAACAAAAACTAGAAGCAAACACATGATGCAAATGATGCAATGAGATGATGCAAAGGCATACCAAGTGTTATGAATGTTCATACAAAGGAATGAATGCAAATGAAGCATGTAGGAGGCATGAAAACAACATGTATGTTTATGAAATGAAATGGATGCAAAGCATAGCAAATGCATGAAGAAATGACCAAGCAATGTTCAAGCAATGTCTTAAGATGTCTAAGATGGCATACAAGTGCTTAGAATGTTATGGCAAGTTCACATGCTCATGCAATGCAATGTAAGATGCAAGTATGGATGCAAGATTAGGGTTACATGAAAGGATGAAATGAAAATGACAAAAACAGAAGCAAATTACATGATAAAAAAATTCAAATGAACTCAAAGGAACCCTAATCCCATATGATATCACACCCCAAAGGAGAAGGTCTAACTCTTAACCTAAAAGAAGTTGTGATTTTTCTAAGTTAACTAGGGTTTTAGGGTACCTTAAAAGGGAAAATGCAAATCAATTTGAAAATGAGGGATAAATTCATGACAAAAATACCCTAGAAACAACATGCTATATAGAAAACAATGCAAAAAGAACCAATATAAAACCCTTCATGGTTAGGCAGAAAAAAAATTTCAAAGATAGGGTTCCAAAAAAGGAATTTTATGAACCCTAAATTCAAGAATAATGTCAAAGTTGGATCAAAACCAAAAAGAAATTTGTATGTGTCGCTCCCACCAAATGACACCTGGCCAAGAGGGGTACAGACGCTAATGGTCGGCGAAAGGAGAAGGAAAGAATAGAGTCACCAGCTAGGCATTTTTATCCCGAAGGAAAGGTAATGCTGCATAAACTTGAGAAAAGATGGATAAGACGGTTGCGAACCAGAAAAACTGAGAAAGGGGGTTGGTTACAACCTGGGAAGGTATTAGCACCCATATTGTCCTTCGTACTCGACGGGATCCACGCTTAAAAGATTTGTGCTTAAAGGGGTAGTGTCAGTGCTATCTGTGTATCAAAGCTGGAAAAGAATGCAAGTGTCAGTGCAAAAGAAATGTGAAATGAATAAAAGAAGTGTCAGTGTAAGAACAGGAGTATGAAGCTCAAGACTATGAGGCTTTAAGAATAATGCTGGAAGAGGGGGGATATACAGAGACTTTTGTTCGATAACTGTTAAGTTATGCCTACGTATCCTCTCGTGCAATGAGGAAGTCAGAACACCATAGTTCGACTCAAGGAGACTGAAAGATAAATTGACTTGTGAACTGCTTGTTTGTCTATGCTCAACTGTATCACCTGTCTGGCTCAGGTGCAAACTGTCTTGCATTAGACGGAAGAAGAAAGTTCTTGTTTGTGAATGAAGATGATGAGAAAAGAATTCCGGAGGAGACGATTATTGTTTGGTTTTGATGTTTTCAATCATTTATTACTTTTTTGTGTTTTTCATAAGTTAATGAGCTTAAGCCAAAACCAATAGTTAGTAAACTCATCATATCCTCCCTCTGATTAGGGATAATGAGAATACCTTAAGTATGAGATGAACACCTCAAACTTAATTACCATGATGTAGGATTAGGATCATTAACCTAATTGCAATTATTTAGATGTTTTTGGAGTTTTTGTTTAGTGTTAAGTAATGAGTTTAAGCCATAGTCAAGGATTTAATGGACTCATTACACCATCCTAATAGAAGGATAACAGATGAGAGCAATTAAGCTGAGGAAGGATCCTCAACTTAATCCATGATTAGGGATTAACCTCATGACATAACAAAGCCTTCATTAAATGGATTTTAGTTAATGGTAAGATTAAGAAATAGATTTTATGGTTTGTAAGACAACTTGAGGAGGACTTGTCCATTAACACTAGGGTTAGTCTTTCTTAACCAATTAAGGAAGAATTAGAACCCTAATGCAAGGCCCAAGTTACATGCTTGATGTCTTAGTGATTATTAGGTGGATTGATTAAAGGATTTAAACACATTAAGGGTTTAACACTTAGGATTAAAGTTATACACTCCATCCTAATAGAAGGATGCATGCATAACCCTAATCACAAAGCCTTAAAACCTTTAAGGTTCATTCCTTGATTATGAGATGAGAAGAGAAGACACAAATATGACACAAAGGTAAAACTAATGGGGGACTAATCAAACCCTAATTGTTATCATGCTTGGGTGTTCCTTGGGTTTGTGAAGCTTGCAAGAAGATCTTCAAGAGAGCCACCAAGGAAGAAAGTAGATGAGAGGAGGAGAAGGAGAAGAAACAAGACAACTTACTTCACTTAAGAAGATAAGTTGCTTGAAGAAAGAGAGAGAGAGGAAGGGACATGAGTGAGACGGCTCTCTCTAATACAAGTAAAATGCAGCAATGATGCATAAGTGTAAACACCCCAAATTTTCCCTCATTCATTCACACCATGGCCTATGATCTTTTCATGCTGCATAAGTTCAATCATATCATCTCATATTGCATTTTTGCTTCACTGCATTGATTCAAAGTCATCTGCATCTAGGGTTTGTGATCTGAGCAATCCAAGAGCTATCTGAGCCACTCCAAAGGTCTTCAATCATCTAAATAGGGTCCCTATATGTTCAAGCATCATATTATATCCTCCCAAGGTCAATAAAGTCAAATAATCACAAGAACTGAGAAAGGCATGGAAGCAGAGCCATGTTTAACTGCACAGATGACCTAGAATTAGGGTTTTGGTTTCAGAGGCCATAACTCCAAATTTTTTGGTCATTCTTGTTTCTATAGGTCTTTATATGTTATGAGGATTATGAATATAAATTTTCATGAAGAAATTCAATGGGGAAGGCATCTGATCACAAGATGACTTCTTGAGCAAGTTAGTGCAAAATCAGGGCATCTGAGGCCCCCAGTGACCCAACCAAAGGGTTTTCTCTATCATTTTGAATGTGTATGATCTTTATTTGATCATATAAGATGTTATAAGTTCACAAAATTGAAGAATTTCAAGCCATTTGCAAAGTTGCCATTTTGGGAAAGTGACTTGTAATGTAAACTTGCCATTTTGGGAAAGTTTTTCAACCTCCTCTTTTTGATTCAAAAATGCTTCAAATGAAAAATTCTTGGTCATTAAAGTTGTATATTGGATCCTCCCATTTTCAAAAAGTACAAGAACTCATTCTAATTCATTTTAGATCAAAAGTTATGGCCTTGCAAAGTTGGACAAAATCACATAAATTTCACTTTTACACCAAAGAGGGCAACTTGCAAATTCTCATGCCAAGCATTTTTATGACCTCAAATGGACTTCTAACCATCATACAAACATGACACATTGCCTAAAACTCAGAATTGACCCAAGAATCTCCAAGTTTCATGACTTATTCATGAAGAAATCAAGAAAGGGCCAAACTTCATGAAATTTGCAAAACCACCCACAAGCTTTAATCCACTTGCTGATTTGCCTCAATCTCATTTCCATGGTGATCCTTGAATCAAGCTGCAGCATACATGCCTTTGTTCTAGCCCTGAAACAACCCATACCTCAAAGGACACATAGACTTGACTTTTTGCAAAAGGGGCCATACCAATCACACTGTGCCACCACCAACCCTCTGACCTATCACAACTTGATACATGGACCAAAAGCAACTCAACACACCACACAACACAAGCTGAAACCTCCCATAGCACAACATTCACCAAAATCCTCTCTTATGCATTTTTTTTGAATCTCAACACACAAGCCTCAAACATCAAAACAAATTCCACAGAACAACTCACCTTAACTCTCTGATCATTTCCCAACCATTACGTTGTTCTAAAAGGCCCACAATCAGAAATACGATTTTCACCTTGCACAAACGGAGCTTCTGCAATCTTCATTTTGAGGCCACAAAGATTCCAACTAAGCATCACAAACACTTGAGGGAGATCCTTGGAGAAGTTTTGAAGCAAAGAAGCAGCCAAACAGTGCCACTTTCGAAAGCTTTAGCTCAGGTAACCTTAAGAACAAATTTTCCAGAAGCTTGATTTTAGGTTATAAACTTGTTCCTCATGTTTCCCTGATCATGTTGATGCTTTCATTTTTGAAAATGGTTGAGTTTTGAGAATTTTATGTTGTTCTGAAACTTTGCCCGTGAAATGCATTTTGATCTGATTCTCTTGATTCATGAAAAATAAATGATTTTTATTGTGGGGTTTAGATTCAGTGATGCTTAAGGTTTGATTCTGGAAAGTTTGATGAGTTTTTATGGCGTTTTGAGAGAGATTGAGAGAAGAGTTGGCCGGAGAAGATGACCTAAACACTGTTCCGGTCACCTGAAGGTCATTAGGGTTCAGATTAGGGCTTAATTGCATAATTAAGTGAGTTTGAATTTTGGCCATCCATTAGCGCGCGTAGTCAACTCCCGCCTCCCTGAGTTTAAATCCTGGCTCTTGGATCAGCTTACTTTCCATTTAATTTGATTTTTATTTCATTTTTATTGCATTTTCTTTCTCATTTATTTTAAAATATCAAAACACATTACAAAAATTTTATTTTTTGCATGCTGACTTATAATATATTTCTCATTCTGAATATAATTTTATTTTTATTTTTTGCATCAAAAATTATTTTTAAATCATTTAAATGTTTATTTTTAATTAGTTAATGGAAATTAATTAATTAAAAATACTTTTAGGTATTTAAAAATCACCAAAAAATTCACATTGCATTTTAAAACATTTAGAAACATTATCAAGCTCTTCAAAAAAATTTCTTTTTGGTTCTTGACCTATTTTGATATTTTTCATTGGAATTAAAGTTATTTAAAGGCATTATTTTGGTCTTAACTTAGAAAAATTCATTCTGCCTAACGATGAAGAGTTTGGTGATGGTTCTTCTTGCATTGCATTCTTCATATCATGTAGTTTCTAGGGTAAAATTTAATTGCATTTATCTTTCATTTTCAATTTGATGTGCATTTTTTCTTTTTGAAGTGCTTTGAAACCCTAGTTGATTTGAGAAAATCATAACTCCCATTAGGTTAAGACTTAGGTCCTCTCCTTTGGGCAGTGAACTTGTGAAGGGTTAGGGTTCCTTTGATCCCATTTTCATTTTTTTATCATGTCATTTGTTTCTGATTTTGAATTTTGTGTTGCATCTTGTGCATAAACCCTAATTCTTGCCTTCATTTGCATCCATCTTTCATTTGCTTGCATACAAGAACTTGCCATGACATTTTGTGCATCCATATGACATATAAGAGATCTTAGGACATATTAGAATCATGTTTGATCATTGCATCATTCATTTTCCATGTTGTGCATTCATTTCATTACATAAACTTTCATGGTTCAAAGTATGCTTCATTTGCATCCTCATCCTTGTATGATCATCCACAACTCTTGACATGTGTTTGCATCATCTATTAGCATCATTAACATCATGTTCATGCTTCTGACTTTGTCTTGCATCATGGCATTTCATTTCATTTTTATTGCATGTCATTTCTTTTGCTAACTTTTCAGGTGGTAAGTTGTTTTGAGAAGTGAATTTGCCTTCACTTCCCACAATCTCTTCTCATCTCTCTTGCATCATTGCTGAATTTTATATTTGTATTAGAGTGAGCTTGCTCATTCATGCTCCCTCTTCACCTTATTTCTTCAAGCAACTTATCTTCTTAAGTGAAGTAAGTTGTCTTGCTTCTTGCTGCTCCTCCTCCTTTCATCTGTTTCTTTCCTGGTGGCTTCTCTCCTGGAGATCTTTTGCAAGCCTCATAAACCCTAGGAACAAACAAGTATGATCACTATTAGGGTTTGATTAGTTCCCCATTTAGTTTTACCTTTGTGTCATCTTTGAGTCTTCTCTTCTCATCTCATAATCAAGGGCTAAACCTTAAAGGTTTTATGGCTTTGTGATTAGGGTTATGCCTGTATCCTTCTATTAGGATGGAGTGTATAACTTTACTCCTTAGTGTTAAACCCTTATTGTGTTTAAACCCTCTAAATCAATTCATTTAATAATCACTAAGACATCAAGCTTGTAACTTGGGCCTTGCATTAGGGTTCTAATTCTTCCTTAACTGGTTAAGAAGGACTAACCCTAGTGTTAATGGACAAGTCCCCCTCAAGTTGTCTTACAAACCATAAAATCCACTTCTTAATCTTACCATTAACTAAAATCCATTTAATAAAGGTGTTGTTTTGTCATGAGGTTAATCCCTAATCATGGTTTAAGTTGAGGAGCCTTTCTCAGCTTAAATGTTCTCATCTATTATCCTTCTATTAGGATGGTGTAATGGGTCCATTAAATCCATGATTATGGCTTAAACTCATTACTTAACACTAAAAAAAACTACAAAAAAAACATCTAAATAATTGCAAGTAGGTTAATGATCTTAATCCTACATCATGGTGATTAAGTGTGAGGTGTTTACTTCATATTTAAGGTTTTCTCACTACCCCTTTAAACACAAATCTTTTAAGTGTGGATCCCGTCGAGTACGGCGGACAATCTGGGTGCTAATACCTTCCCAGGTTGTAACCAACCCCCTTTCTCAGATTCTCTGGTTCGCGACCGTCTTATCTATCTTTTCTCAGGTTTATGCAGCATTACCTTTCCTTCGGGATAAAAATGCCTAGCTGGCAACTCTATTCATTCCTTATCTCCTTTCGCCGACCGTTCGTGTCTGTACCCCTTCTGACCAGGTGTCATTTGGTGGGAGCGACAGCTTGGCGACTCTGTTGGGGACCCTTATACTGTAACCAGGGCTTCTGGTTCTTTTTGTGGGTTCCTCCTAGCGCTTGTTTAATTTGTGTTTACTGGGGTGTTATGTGTTATTTGTGTTTATTTATTTGCTTTATTTACTGCTTTATGTACAACTTTATTTATTGCTTTCCTCTACAGCTTTTCATATTTCATAGTGTCATTATCATTGCTGGATCTGGTTTCTGTTTTGAGGGGTGGGGTTCCATTGAGATTTCAAGGTCCTATACCTGGGACCTGAGTGACACCTAGGCTAGAGTGGTTCATGTTCTTTCCCATTCCATTTCGGTCTGGTGCGGGAATATGAAACACGGTTCAGATATGGGTTTCTTCTTGAGCACTCTGTGCTACAGATTTCCTGTAGTGCTAGGGCTATCTGGGAAGCCTGCCAAGTCTGGATGACCCTTATTATGACCTTCTGAAGCTGAGGTGAATTAGAGGAGGATCTTTTATGGTTATTGTAAACACTGTACCTCCGGGTTAGAAGTGTTTACACTTCTCATAACTGATCCAAGTCTGAGGACCCTTGTTCTAGAGCACTACCTGTGAGGGGGTTGGGCTGTTTACAGGTTTGCAGGTACCATTGGTCACATCATACCCTGTTACTTGTTTTGTTTATGAGTACCTCATTTTGGACAGTTCTTGTGATTTAACCCAGGACATGTGACTCTTTATTTGAGTCCCCCACCTTGGTTACTGGATTTCTGAACCTTCATCTGGACCTTCTTTGAACATACATGGGCTTATATCAAGACAGTTAATCAGATCCAGATTGATCACAAACCCTTGCATATCATTTGCATGCATCATCATTGCATCATTTAATATTTTTTTATTTGTTTTTCAGGGTATCCACATTATATCTGGTTTGGTTTTGACCCCTTCTTCTGCATAGACCTCTGCTTCATCAGCTATCTGCTTCAGCTATTCTCATCATCACCAGCATCAGCCTGTCAGTGGCTCATCTCCAGTATCAGCCTTGATCACCATCAGCACCTATCTTCTTCCTCTTCAGCATTTATGACTACACCCAGGAAGAGCAACATATCCTACCATTTCTTTAAGCCTGTATTGAATGGTATCAAGCAAGTCCAGTCACTTATCACCCCTGACCACATCCCATTGTTTAGAGAGCATTATGGAGGTATTCTGGATATGGTTATGGACCTTGACCCTTCTCAGAGGAGCATGATCCACACATGCTTGCAGTTTTATGACCTTCCTTTGAGATGCTTCACCTTCCCAGACTTTCAGTTAGGGCCTCTACTGGAAGAGTTTTCCTCATTGATTGGAGTACCTATCAGGGGTGGACTCCCTTTCAACCCAGAAATGACTTTTCCCAGCAATGGAGAAGTAGCAAAAGCACTGTACCTGGAGCCTGCCTTGATTGAACAAAGCATGACAACAAAAGCTGGAATCCCTGGTCTTCACTTGGACTTCTTGATTTCTCAGGCCATTCTGAAGGCTTCATTGGGAGAGTGGAGGGCAGTTTGTGAACTATTAGCCCTCAGCATATATGGGGTTATACTGTTTGCAGATGAGCCCAAATTTGTCAGCAAGAATGCCATTCACCTATTTCTTCTGAAGAACCCAGTACCCACATTGCTGGGAGATTTCTATTACTCCATTCATCAGAGGAATGAGAAACAAAGGGGGAAGTTGGTGAGATGTTGTGCTCCTTTGTTTCACACCTGGCTGCTCAGACATCTACCTAAAATAGATGCCTTCTTGAATCCTCACCAGCAGAAGAATTGGGCTAAGAGGCTCATTGCTTTGACTTCAGATGATATTAGGTGGTGCACCCAGAGCACCAAAGGCAAAGACATTATTACCAGCTGTGGGCGATACCCAAATGTGCCTCTGATAGGAGTAAAGGGTTGCATCAACTACAATCCTTTGTTGTTTAAGAGACAACTGGGCTATGCTTTGGTTCACCCTCCCAGAGTGCAAGATTTAGCTGAGACCCTGTATTGTGAAGTAAAGCCTAACTCAGCTGCTGTCAGACAAGCATCTTGGGCTTGGGACAACATCCAGACAAAAGGGATGGCTATTCTAGGGAGGTGTAATAATGTTGCTTCAGCTCAGTACTATGATTGGTCTCGTACTAGAGCTCAGATTACTGGAATGCCTTTCACCATCGAGGACATACCTGGACCATCTACAGCCCAGCCAGCAGCAACTGTCAGCCTGGAAGAATTTGAGAAGCTGAAGGAAAGGAATGAGAATCTGTCTCAAGCTTTGAAGAAGACCCTTTGGGAAAGGAGTGATGGTCGTCTGGACATTGAGAGGTTGGAAAAGCTTAGGGTGGAGCATCTTGCCAAAATTGAGAAGACAGAAGACTATATCAGGAAAGCAAGAGCTGGGGAACAAATATTGAAGAATGCCTGTAAAGAAGCCAAAATTCAGAAGGCTAGGACTGAGCTATATCTACAAGAAAGTCAGGCTAGGTGGGTCAAGATCACTGAGGCCCGTACACAAGAAGACCAGAAAACCCAAGCCAAGATTGAACAGTTAGAGGCCAATGAAAAGAAGCAGCAGGAAGCTTTGTTGGCAGCCCAATAGGAGATTTCAGAGTTAAGACTCAGAGCCGGATTGAAGAGATCAAAGGACCAGGATAGGCACAAGAAGCTGACCACTGCCATTGCTACCAGGAACCTCCTCATTAGGACCATTACAGAGCACCCAGCTGGTCTAGTGACTGAGGCACTCCTGAAGGAAGTCAAGGAGGATGAGTTTGGACTGGATGTCTGATCCTTTGCTTGTTGTTTATTTCCATTTTATGTACTTTTCTTTTTATTCTGACCCTCCAGGGGAATGTGTTGTAAAACAAACTATGTATTGTTCATCATTTGTAATATATTTTATTTGTTCTCCATTTGGGCTTTTCTCTCAGCAACATCAAGCATCTTCCTCGAGGTCTGGAAAGGTCAAAACCAAGAACCAAGTCGGATACCTTGGAAACCAAATACGCATACTGCATTGCATACTAACTTTTGTTTTTTTTTGTAGGTTTTGTTATTATCTTTGTTTCTAACTTTGTTGTGATCTCAAGAAACATTGCTCGTCGCCGAGTGTTCCCTGTCAATCGCACGCACCGGTACCCTACTCGCAACAAACTTCCTGATATTCAAATGGATCAAGTACAGCAAGACCTGACTGAGGTCAGAACTCAGATGGCTAATGAAAGAGTGGAGATGAGGAATCAAATGTCTCAATTCATGGCTGTAATAACTGGCTTGGCCCAAAGTTAAGAAAGATTAAGAGAACTGGTGGAAAGGCAAACTCCTGAGGAACCTCATCTTGGGACAGGATGAACTAGCAATAATGAAAGGGGTCAGCCTCGCACTGATCCACCAGTATTTGGACCTCATCTGGATCCGGAAGTCAACATCCCTAGAAATGTACAGGGTAATACTGCTGCAGGCAGGATCTTGCAAGAAGATCCTCAAGAAGAGCAGTTTACTGTTATGGGAGCAGGAGATGAAGTCTATGACGGGAGGTTAGATGAAATTGCCGAGAAATTGAGATCTCTGGAGTCTCAGAATTCCTTGGGCTTCGATGTAATGGACATGGGGCTAGTGGATGGGGTGAGAATTCCCCACAAATTCAAACCCCCGTGCTTTGAGAAATACAATGGAACCTCTTGTCCACAAACTCACCTGCAGTCTTTCCTGGGAAGACTTAAAGCTTATACTATGGATGAGAAGCTGTGGATGTTCTACTTTGAAGACAGTTTGATTGGGGCTTCAAGAGAGTGGTATTCACACTTAACCAGAGCTACCATTAGATGCTGGAAGGACTTAGCTGAAGCCTTCATCAGGCAGTATCAATACAATCTGGACATGGCTCCTAACAGGACCCTCCTGATGGGAATGTCCCAGTCTTCCAGAGAAAGCTTCAGGGAATATGCCCAGAGGTGGAAACAACTTGCTGCTGCTGTCCAACCACCCATGTTGGAAAGAGAAATGGCCGACATGTTCATGAATACTCTGCATGGAACATATATTGATAGACTGGCTGCCTTTTCTTCTACTAGTTTTGCTGACGTCGTCATAGCCGGGGAAAGGATTGAAAGCCTTTTAAAAATGGGCAAAATTTCTGATAGTGGTGCAAGTTCATCCAGTAATCCCAGGAAGCCTTTTGTGGGACCCCGAAGAGCCGGTGAGACCAATTCCATCCATGCAAGCAGGGGCAGACCTCAGTATGTACACAGATCAGTAGCAGTTGTTACCATTCCAACTCCGGTTCCTCAACAATCAGTATATCCTCAACAACAACCACATTATCAACAACAAGTTCAGTATCCACAACAGAGAACCTACAACAACAACAATAGCAACCAACAACAACGCCCTTTCCAACAAAGACCATCACAAGCAAACAGGGTGATTGACCCCATCCCTATGCCTTATGCTGCCTTATTGCCACATCTCCTGAAGCTTAACTTGGTTGAGTTAAGGACGTTGGCACCATCAGATCCCCTCAATCTCCCGAGGAATTATGATGTCAACGCCAGGTGTGCTTTCCACTCCAATGCACCTGGTCACAATACTGAAAAATGCAGGGCCTTACAAATGAAAGTCCAAGATCTGGTGGATTCTAAAGCCCTCAACTTTGCACCTCCTCTGAATGTCAACAAAAATCCTATGCCTAATCATGGCGGGCCGAGGATTAATGCCATTGAGGAAGACAAGCCATCCACCTTGATCACCAGTGTTGCACAAATTCGAACACCTTTGGTCGAAATTAAAGCTCAGCTTCTAGAGTGTCAAGTGTTCCCCGGGTGTGAGCTCGGCTGTGGGTATTGCAACATTGCAGTCAACGTGTGTGAAAGGTTGAGAAGCGGCATAAATGGTCTTATTAAGGATGGTATCCTTCAGATCTCAACAACGACGCCTACAAATCCAGCAATTCCTTTAACAACAATTCCTGATTCTTCTACAACAGCAGCAACAATCATTCCTACCGATTCATCAATATCATCAGCAGTTACTCCGTCCATCACTACAACAAATCAAATTTCAACAACCATTTCTTCTACAACATCAGCATCCATTTTATTAGCAGAATCTTCTACAACGCCAGCAAAAATTAATGAAGATGTCTCAGCAGTTACAATCTACTATGACCCATTAAACGTTCCTCCCAACGGCAATTTCCAACAACAAACAGTGGCACCTCCTGCCAGATCACCAGTCACAATTTACTATGATCCGCACACCGTTACAGTACCCTCCTCCGCAGCGATCAGTCTGGTCACCATTACGGTGCCTGGACCAGTTCCCTATGAAAGCAGTAATGCCATACCTTGGCATTATGGCTTTGATCTCTACTGCAACGGGGAGAAAATCACTCTGGATTCATCAACCTCTTCTCCACAAGTTGATAATGTTGGGGGAGGCGGAGGTTTCACCAGAAACGGACGCCTTTTTGCCTCACAAACACAAAGACCTAATGTTGAAGCAGAGGCTGCTGCCAAAGCAAAGGGAAAGAGTGTGGTACCTGAAGAGCCGACTGCCAAAGAAACTCAGAAGACATCTTTTGAACAAGATGTAGACGAGTTTATGAGAATCATAAAAAGAAGTGATTACAAGGTGGTGGATCAGCTTCACCAAACTCCCTCAAAAATCTCCATATTATCATTGTTGATGTGTTCTGAAGCTCACAGGAACGCACTGTTGAAAGTCCTGCACGCAACATACGTGCCAGAAGAGATTACCTTTAATCAGCTAGAAACTGTGGTTGCAAATGTCAATACCAGTCTTGGACTGGGTTTTACCAATGCTGACTTAACAACAGAGGGACGCAACCATAATAAGGCTTTGCATATCACCTTGGAATGCAAGGGTGCTGTTCTATCTCATGTACTGGTGGACACTGGGTCATCGCTCAATGTTCTACCAAAGAAAGCCTTAGTGAAGCTGGAGTATGATGGCTTGGCATTGCGTCCGAGTAATTTGGTGGTGAGAGCATTTGATGGCTCTAAAATATCAGTGCTTGGGGAGATTGATCTGCCTGTGTTGATTGGCCCGCAGACCTTCAAAACTACCTTCTTTGTGATGGACATACAGCCGGCCTACAGTTGTCTGTTGGGTAGACCCTGGATCCACGCCGCTGGCGCTGTTACGTCTACTCTTCACCAGAAGTTAAAATTCGAGTGGGAAGGCCAGATCATCACCATCTGTGGGGAGGAGGACATCTTTGTTAGCCAGCTGGCTACGTATAAGTACATAGAAATGGATGGGGAGATCCATGAAACCATGAGCCAAGGGTTTGAGGCCTTGAACATTAACGAAGCATCTGCTGTACTGGGAACTTCCATAACATCATACCAGCAAGCCCGGAAGGTTGTTGAGGAAGGTACCGCCCAAGGCTGGGGCAAGCTACTGCCCGTGGAAAAGAAAGAAGACCGATTTGGGTTGGGTTACAAACCAACTCAACAAGATCAACCAGAGGCTGCCAAAGAGCCCAAGTTTGTCAGCGGAGGAATGCTCACCCCGGATGTTGTGAACAACTTGGAAGATGAGTCGGAAGATGAGCACAACCTGGAGAGCTGGATACGTCCAAGGACCCCGGGGAGCCATGTCTCAAACTGGTCTTCCCAGGAAATTATAAGGGTTACTCCTGCAAAGTAATTATTATTTCCTGTATTTTAAAGCATGCATCAAGTCTTGCATCTTGCCCAAGATGTCAAGACACATTTTGTAATCGGAACATCTTGTATTTTGTGCAAAGATCAAATTAATGAATATCAGGACATCTTTTGCAAATGAGTCTTTTCTTTTTCGCTCACTGTTTTTCATTTTTCACTTTTTGTACAAAAATAAAATGGCAATGCTTTTCAAAATAATAACTTCATTTTCACTTTTTCTAAATAAGATAAAACCGATCACTAAAATGAACAAATCTAAACCCTTGCAGAAAGTGCCCTCCAGACTGCACCGACAACAACACCGCTATGACTTCGTATGACTTTGACAATCCAATCAATCAAGCTGATGAAGGGGTTAAAGAAGATTATGAGCTACCTGAAGAGTTAGCTAGGTTATTAAGACAAGAGGAGAAGGTTATCACTCCTCATCAGGAGGAGATTGAGACAGTTAATCTTGGTACGGAAGAAGACGTGAAAGAAGTTAAGATCGGGGCCTGCTTACAAGATTCAGTGAAAGAGCAACTGATTGACATGCTTCGGGAGTATGTGGATGTCTTTGCTTGGTCTTATCAAGATATGCCAGGGTTGGACATCGACATTGTTTTGCATAAGCTTCCTCTGAAAGAAGACAGTCCGCCAGTAAAACAGAAGTTGCGCCGTACTCGCCCAGATATGGCAATGAAGATAAAAGAAGAGGTACAAAAGCAGTGGGACGCCGGTTTCCTTGCTGTGACTAGCTATCCGCCGTGGGTTGCTAATATTGTACCAGTACCTAAGAAAGATGGCAAGGTGAGGATGTGTGTGGATTATCGGGATCTGAACAGAGCCAGCCCGAAAGATGACTTCCCATTACCTCACATTGATGTATTAGTCGACAATACGGCTCAGTTCTCGGTGTTCTCCTTCATGGATGTATTTTCAGGATATAATCAGATCAAGATGTCACCTGAAGACATGGAGAAGACAACTTTCATCTCACCCTGGGGCACGTTCTGTTATAAGGTGATGCCATTCGGACTGAAGAATGCGGGTGCCACTTATCAACGGGCTATGGTAACATTATTCCATGACATGATCCACAAAGAAATTGAATGTTATGTGGATGACATGATTGCCAAGTCCCTCACAGAAGAAGACCACCTGGTGAATCTGTTGAAGTTATTCAAGCGTCTGAGGAAGTACCAATTGAAGCTAAACCCCAACAAGTGCACATTCGGGGTGCGATCCGGTAAGCTGCTGGGATTTATTGTAAGTGATAAAGGGATTGAAGTTGACCCTGATAAAGTCAAAGCCATCCAAGAAATGCCTGCACCGAGGACTGAGAAAGAAGTTCGGGGGTTTCTAGGTAGATTGAACTACATTTCAAGGTTCATATCTCACCTTACAGCAACCTGTGAGCCCTTGTTCAAGCTGTTAAGAAAAGAACAAACGGTCAGGTGGAACGAAGACTGCCAGAGGGCTTTTGATAAAATCAAGGAATATTTACAGGAGCCTCCGATCCTTATGCCTCCAATTGAAGGAAGACCTCTAATCATGTACTTGACAATATTAGAAGAGTCAATGGGGTGTGTACTGGGCCAGCATGACGAGTCTGGTCGAAAATAGTATGCAATATACTACCTAAGCAAAATTTTTACCGACTGTGAACAACATTATTCACTGCTCGAGAAAACTTGTTGTGCTTTAGCGTGGGCTGCTCGCCGACTAAGGCAGTATATGTTGACCAACACTACCTTGTTGATCTCCAAGATGGATCCAGTCAAGTATATATTTGAGAAGCCATCACTTACCGGACGGGTTGCAAGATGGCAAATGATCCTCACAGAATATGACATTCAATACACATCTCAGAAGGCCATCAAAGGCAGTGTATTGTCTGATTACCTTGCTGAGCAACCCATTGATGATTACCAGCCTATGAGGTTTGAATTCCCCGATGAAGACATCATGTTCATAAAAGCAAAAGATCATGAAGAGCCTATTCACACTGAAGGGCCTGACCCGGAAGAAGAGTGGACTATGATGTTTGATGGGGCTGTTAATATGAATGGTCGTGGTGTTGGTGCAGTACTCATTACACCTAAGGGAGTTCACATGCCTTTCTCGGCAAAACTCACCTTTAACTGCACTAACAACGAAGCTGAATACGAAGCTTGCATTATGGGTCTTGAGGAAGCCATTGACCTCAGGATCAAGACTTTGACTGTGTTCGGAGATTCAGCTCTGGTAATTAATCAAACCAACGGCAAATGGTACACGCACCAAGATCATCTGATACCTTATCGGGACTATACAAGGAGGTTGTTGACTTTCTTCACAACAGTCAAGCTTGAGTATATCCCTCGAGACGAGAATTAGTTTGCGGATGCTCTGGCTACCATTTCATCCATGATCAAAGTTCAAGCTGCCAACTTTGTGCCTCAAATTGTAGTGTCCAGAATTGATAGACCAACATATGTATTTTCAGCAGATGTTGTCAAAGATGATAAGCCTTGGTTCCATGACATAAAATGCTTCTTGGAGGATCAAACATACCCACCTGGGCATCTTCCAATGATAAGAAGATTTGAGAAGGCTAGCCTGTAGTTTCTTCCTGAATACTGATGGTTCCTTGTACAAGAGAAACTTTGATATGGTACTCCTCAAATGTGTTGATAGGAAAGAAGCAGACTTGCTGATGCACGAGGTGCAAGAAGGATCTTTTGGTATCCATGCTGGAGGGCATGCGATGGCTAAAAAGTTGCTAAGATCAGGCTATTACTGGATCACAATGGATGCAGACTGTTGCGCCCACGCCAGAAAATGCCATAAATGCCAGATTTATGCGAATAAAGTGCATGTGCCTCCAAATCCTTTGAATGTGATGTCTTCACCCTGGCCCTTTGCCATGTGGGGCATTGATATGATTGCCAAGATTGAACCGACTGCTTCAAATGACCACAGATTCATCCTGGTAGCCATTGATTACTTCACCAAATGGGTTGAAGCAGCTTCGTATGCAAATGTCACCAGGCAAGTGGTAGCCCGATTCCTGAAAAGAGACATCATCTGCCAATATGGAATGCCCGAGCGAATCATTACTGATAATTGTTCCAACTTGAACAACAAAATGGTGGCAGAACTGTGTCGGGGCTTCAAAATCCAACACCACAATTCTTCTCCTTACAGGCCAAAGATGAATGGCGCTGTAGAGGAAGCTAACAAAAATATAAAGAAGATTGTGCAGAAGATGGTGGTCACCTACAAAGACTGGCATGAAATGCTGCCATTTGCCTTGCATGGGTACCAAACGTCAATCAGAACATTCACTAGGGCAACACCGTATCAGCTTGTGTATGGTATGGAGGCAGTCCTACCTGTTGAAGTTGAATTACCCTCCTTGCGGGTACTAATGGATGTTAAACTGAATGAAGCAGAATGGGTCCGATCCCGATACGAGAAACTGAATCTGATTGAAGAAAAGAGATTAGCTGCAATCTGTCATGGGCAGCTGTATCAGAAAAGAATGAAGAAAGCCTTTGATCAGAAATCCAGGCTCCGAGAATACCAAGTAGGAGATCTTGTGCTGAAAAGACTCCTCCCTCCTCATACAGACCACAGGGGCAAGTGGACTCCGAATTATGACGGGCCTTTCATAGTAAAGAAAGTTTTCTCCGGTGGAGCCTTGATGCTTAGTACTATGGATGGTGAAGACTTCCTGTCCCCTGTGAATTCAGATGCAGTTAAAAAATACTTCGCATAAATGACCCGCAGGACATAAAAACAGAATGTAAGTCCAGGCAAAAATAGGGCATCCCGGCGAGTCAAAAACAGAATAAAAGACTTGGGCAAAAATAAGGGAAAAAAATGTACACCCGCTGAGTTGAAAAGCCGCATTGGAAGACTCTGGCAAAAATGGGTATCCCGGTGGATTGAAAACCCGAAAGGGCGATCCACGCAAGATAAGGGAATAAGCAAACAATTGCATTCTAAATTCATCTGTATCGCTTACAACATGGCAAACTCCGAAAGGTTAAGGCATCGGTCAGAATTAGCCTTCTTCAAAAGCAAGAGTAAAAGAACGTCAATGTCATACGGGCCATAGCAAAAAGAAAGCTCCTTGAAGCGTCATCAACATTGCCAGCATCTTTTTGTTTCTCAATTTGTAACGATCTCCTCATTTCAGGGGATCTGTTTCTTTGACTGTATCTTGCCAATTCAGGGCACCCAAACTAATAAAATCAGATTTTCAGTCATATTCCGCCTCGTACATTTTATTTTCATTTTGCAAAAATGTCCGATGTCCTTAAGAATTTGATTGCATAAATACAGATGCGTTTTTTTAAAATTACATGCTTACGGGAAATATATTTACTCCCGGGAGTGTCTAAAATCCTATGGTAGGATCCAGTAAGGGGTACCTCGGGATACTTGTACGTTTCTTTGTCATGATAGGATTACAGGTATTCAAAGCACAACATGGGGCATGAAAGCATCCCCCCAGCAAGCTGCCAAATCACTATTTACTCAGCCCATCTTCCAAATAACACCAGAGATGCCTTGTCCCCAGCTGAATTGCCAGTCATCATTCCTCCTCAGCCAAGTGTCAGACAGGAAACTATCTCCCCGCAGAGTTTCAGTCTCTATCTAGAAGAGCAATGCCTGAGATCTCACAACAAAGCGACGGAAGCTTCCGCAGCCCCAGCTGGGCTTATCATCACCAAAAGAAAGGTCAATCAGTGACCTGGTTCCCCAAGCAGAATCATTTCATCAGATCTACCAAGGATCTCATCCCCAGCTAGGAGATCACTTCAGGTAGATCAACCAGGGATCTCTACAGCAATGGGATCCGAATCCCGGATCGGTATCTTTGCATGATCATAGCATTCGCATCATATTTTCCCCATAGAGCGTTGCATTCCGTCTAATACGGAGCATTACGGAAAAAATCAAACATATTGCATAAATCATAAGCCATGTGTCGAACCGAACACCCGTAAATACCGACGTTAAATACCTCTCAAACTCCCCGGCAGAATACTGAAGCATTTCCCTATACAAATACAGTTACATGCTCCTTTTGGCACTCGTTCGTGTCATCATTCCCCAGTAAAATAGCCCGGGCAAGCAGATGCTTATACATTACAGATGCTTCTTGACACTCGTCTGTGCCATATCCCCAGCAGAAAGCCAAAGCGTCCCCTTTGCACTCACCAACACATGTTTACATATATCTACACACTTCCCCGACACCCGTCCGTGTCACCTTCCCCAGCATAGTTGCCTAAACACTTTGTAAATCAAATACTTGTTTATAATACACTTCTTCCGGCTCCCGTCCGTGTCATGCTCTCCCCAGCAGGTTGAACACTCATATGTGTCTCACTCATGTTTACCTATTTCAGATACTCGTCCGTATCTCGTATATACCGCTTAAATCCCCTCAGAGTCAACACTCGTCCGTGTTCTTTGTTAACCAGTTGGTACTCGTCCGTATCATTATCTCTGAACATGCGTCAAGCGTTTGTTTCTACCGATACTCGTCCGTATCATAGTCTTAAGTATGCTCGTCCACATATTTAATCTATACACAGTGTCAAACACGTATATCTTCTTGAATTTAGACGCTCGTCTGTGTCTACTATTCCCCAGAAAAATTCCCGGCAAATCTTGATAAACTATTTCCTTTCTATCTGACATTCGTCCTATGTCATGATACTTTCCGGCAGCTGTACCCTGCCAGGTGATCGTCCTTCACCTTTTTGATGATCGTCCTTCATCATCCCCAGCGGAGTCCCTATTCATTAGAACCCCTTCCGACATTCGTCCTATGTCGTGATATTTTAGCAAGCCGTCCCTTGCTAGGTGATCGTCCTTCACCTCTTGATGATCGTCCTTCATCATTTTATCCGATGGTCATCCCCATCGTTGATCTTGTTATCTGACGTTCGTCCTATGTCATGATAAACCCTGAGAGCAGTCGTACCCTGCTAGGTGATCGTCCTTCACCTCTTGACGATCGTCCTTCGTCATGCTTATCCGATCCGACATTCGTCCTATGTCGTGATACTTTCGGCAATCGTACCTTGCCAGGTGATCGTCCTTCACCTTGGATGACCGTCCCTCATCCATATCCCCAACAGAGCAGCCGTCCCCTGCTAGGTGATCGTCCTTCACATTTGATGACCATTCCTCATCATTTATTTTCTTCAACCTGATGGTCGTCCCCATCATTTACCTTTGATCCCCAGAGGGTCTTGTTTCTTTGCTTGATGGCCGTCCCCATCATGATCCCTTTAGTTCCCCAGCATATCGGTCGTCCCCGTCATTGCTTTATCCCCAGCAGTCGTCCTCCGCTCGACGGTCGTCCTCCTTCGCCCGCACTTTATAACATACTTTATTTTCTTTTACGATCTATATCCCTTTTCTTCTTCATTCTGTGAGTGCAAATTTCGGACTGTCTTTGATATTCAACCACAAGTTATCTTGCTTGCCTGTTAAGCCGTCGCTTACATCCTGCACAGCTAACTCATGTTTGAATAGGGGCAGCTGTAAACACCCCAAATTTTCCCTCATTCATTCACACCATGGCCTATGATCTTTTCATGCTGCATAAGTTCAATCATATCATCTCATATTGCATTTTTGCTTCACTGCATTGATTCAAAGTCATCTGCATCTAGGGTTTGTGATCTGAGCAATCCAAGAGCTATCTGAGCCACTCCAAAGGTCTTCAATCATCTCAAGAGGGTCCCTATATGTTAAAGCATCATATTATATCCTCCCAATGTCAATAAAGTCAAATAATCACAAGAACTGAGAAAGGCATGGAAGCAGAGCCAGGTTTAACTGCACAGATGACCTAGAATTAGGGTTTTGGTTTCAGAGGCCATAACTCCAATTTTTTTTGTCATTCTTGTTTCTATAGGTCTCTATATGTTATGAGGATTATGCATATCAATTTTCATGAAGAAATTCAATGGGGAAGGCATCTGATCACAAGATGACTTCTTGAGCAAGTTAGTGCAAAATCAGGGCATCTGAGGCCCCCAGTGACCCAACCAAAGGGGTTTCTCCATCATTTTGAATGTGTATGATCTTTATTTGATCATAGAAGATGTTAGAAGTTCACAAAATTGAATAATTTCAAGCCATTTGCAAAGTTGCCATTTTGGGAAAGTGACTTGTAATGTAAACTTGCCATTTTGGGAAAGTTTTTCAACCTCCTCTTTTTGATTCAAAAATGCTTCAAATGAAAAATTCTTGGTCATGAAAGTTGTAGATTGGATCCTCTCATTTTCAAAAAGTACAAGAACTCATTCTAATTCATTTTAGATCAAACGTTATGACCTTGCAAAGTTGGACAAAATCACATAAATTTCACTTTTACACCAAAGAGGGCAACTTGCAAATTCTCATGCCAAGCATTTTTATGACCTCAAATGGACTTCTAACCATCATACAAACATGACACATTGCCTAAAACTCAGAATTGACCCAAGAATCTCCAAGTTTCATGACTTATGCATGAAGAAATCAAGAAAGGGCCAAACTTCATGAAATTTGCAAAACCACCCCACAAGCTTTAATCCACTTGATGATTTGCCTCAATCTCATTTCCATGGTGATCCTTGAATCAAGCTGCAGCAGACATGCCTTTGTTATAGCCCTGAAACAGCCCATACCTCAAAGGACACATAGACTTGACTTTTTGCAAAAGGGGCCATGCCAATCACACTGTGCCACCACCAACCCTCTGACCTATCACAACTTGATACATGGACCAAAAGCAACTCAACACACCACACAACACAAGCTGAAACCCCCCATAGCACAACATTCAAAAAATCCTCTCTTATGCATTTTTCTTCGAATCTCAACACACAAGCCTCAAACATTAAAACAAATTCCACAGAACAACTCACCTTAACTCTCTGATCATTTCCCAACCATTACCTTGCTCTAAAAGGCCCACAATCAGAAATACGATTTTCACCTTGCACAAACGGAGCTTCTGAAATCTTCATTTTGAGGCCACAAAGATTCCAGCTAAGCATCACAAACACTTGAGGGAGATCCTTGGAGAAGTTTTGAAGCAAAGAAGCAGCCAAACAGTGCCACTTTCGAAAGCTTCAGCTCACGTAACCTTAAAACTTGTTCCTCATGTTGCCCTGATCATGTTGATGCTTTCATTTTTGAAAATGGTTGAGTTTTGAGAATTTTATGTTGTTTTGAAACTTTCCCCGTGAAATGCATTTTGATCTGATTCTCTTGATTCATGAAAAATAAATGATTTTTATTGTGGGGTTTAGATTCAGTGATGCTTAAGGTTTGATTCTGGAAAGTTTGATGAGTTTTTATGTCGTTTTGAGAGAGATTGAGAGAAGAGCTGGCCGAAGAAGATGACCGGAACACTGTTCCGGTCACCTGAAGGTCATTAGGGTTCAGATTAGGGCTTAATTGCGTAATTAAGTGAGTTTGAATTTTGGCCGTCCATTAGCGCAAGTAGTCAACTCCCGCCTCCCTGAGTTTAAATCCTGGCTCTTGGATCAGCTTACTTTCCATTTAATTTGATTTTTATTTCATTTTTATTGCATTTTCTTTCTCATTTATTTTAAAATATCAAAACACATTACAAAAATTTTATTTTTTGCATGCTGACTTAAAATATTTTTCTCATTCTGAATATAATTTTATTTTTATTTTTTGCATCAAAAATTATTTTTAAATCATTTAAATGTTTATTTTTAATTAGTTAATGGTTATTAATTAATTAAAAATACCTTTAGGTATTTAAAAATCACCAAAAAATTCACATTGCATTTTAAAACATTTAGAAACATTATCAAACTCTTCAAACAAATTTCTTTTTGGTTCTTGACCTATTTTGACATTTTTCATTGGAATTAAAGTTATTTAAAGGCATTATTTTGGTCTTAACTTAGAAAAATTCATTCTTCCTAACCATGAAGAGTTTGGTGATGTTTCTTCTTGCATTGCATTCTTCATATCATGTAGTTTCTAGGGTAAAATTGACTTGCATTTATCTTTCATTTTCAATTTGATGTGCATTTTTTCTTTTTGAAGTGCTTTGAAACCCTAGTTGATTTGAGAAAATCATAACTCCCATTAGGTTAAGACTTAGGTCCTCTCCTTTGGGCAGTGAACTTGTGAAGGGTTAGGGTTCCTTTGATCCCATTTTCATTTTTTGATCATGTCATTTGTTTCTGATTTTGAATTTTGTGTTGCATCTTGTGCATAAACCCTAATTCTTGCCTTCATTTGCATCCATCTTTCATTTGCTTGCATACAAGAACTTGCCATGACATTTTGTGCATCCATATGACATATAAGACATCTTAGGACATATTAGAATCATGTTTGATCATTGCATCATTCATTTTCCATGTTGTGCATTCATTTCATTACATAAACTTTCATGAACTTTCATGGTTCAAAGCATGCTTCATTTGCATCCTCATCCTTGTATGATCACCCACAACTCTTGACATGTGTTTGCATCATCTCTTAGCATCATTAACATCATGTTCATGCTTCTGACTTTGTCTTGCATCATGGCATTTCATTTCATTTTTATTGCATGTCATTTCTTTTGCTAACTTTTCAGGTGGTAAGTTGTTTTGAGAAGTGAATTTGCCTTCACTTCCCACAATCTCTTCTCATCTCTCTTGCATCATTGCTGCATTTTATCTTTGTATTAGAGTGAGCTTTCTCATTCAAGCTCCCTCTTCACCTTCTTTCTTCAAGCAACTTATCTTCTTAAGTGAAGTAAGTTGTCTTGCTTCTTGCTGCTCCTCCTCCTTTCATCTGTTTCTTTCTTGGTGGCTTCTCTCCTGGAGATCTTTTGCAAGCCTCATAAACCCTAGGAACAACCAAGTATGATCACAATTAGGGTTTTATTAGTTCCCCATTTAGTTTTACCTTTGTGTCATCTTTGAGTCTTCTCTTCTCATCTCATAATCAAGGGCTAAACCTTAAAGGTTTTAAGGCTTTGTAATTAGGGTTATGCCTGTATCCTTCTATTAGGATGGAGTGTATAACTTTAATCCTTAGTGTTAAACCCTTATTGTGTTTAAACCCTCTAAATCAATTCATTTAATAATCACTAAGACATCAAGCTTGTAACTTGGGCCTTGCATTAGGGTTCTAATTCTTCCTTAACTGGTTAAGAAGGACTAACCCTAGTGTTAATGGACAAGTCCCCCTCAAGTTGTCTTACAAACCATAAAATCCACTTCTTAATCTTACCATTAACTAAAATCCATTTAATAAAGGTGTTGTTTTGTCATGAGGTTAATCCCTAATCATGGATTAAGTTGAGGAGCCTTTCTCAGCTTAAATGTTCTCATCTATTATCCTTCTATTAGGATGGTGTAATGGGTCCATTAAATCCCTGATTATGGCTTAAACTCATTACTTAACACTAAACAAAAACTCCAAAAAAAAACATCTAAATAATTGCAAGTAGGTTAATGATCTTAATCCTACATCATGGTGATTAAGTGTGAGGTGTTTACTTCATATTTAATGTTTTCTCACTACCCCTTTAAACACAAATCTTTTAAGCGTGGATCCCGTCGAGTACGGCGGACAATCTGGGTGCTAATACCTTCCCAGGTTGTAACCAACCCCCTTTCTCAGATTCTCTGGTTCGCGACTGTCTTATCTATCTTTTCTCAGGTTTATGCAGCATTACCTTTCCTTCGGGATAAAAATGCCTATCTGGCGACTCTATTCATTCCTTATCTCCTTTCGCCGACCATTCGCGTCTGTACCCCTTCTGACCAGGTGTCATTTGGTGGGAGCGACAATAAGGGAGATGAGAAAGGATTATGAGAAGTGAAGGCAAATTCACTTCTCAAACACTTACCACCTGAAAAGTTAGCAACAAGCAATGAAATGAAATGAAAATAAGATGAAATGCAAAGATGAAAGCCAAAGTCAGAAGCATATCAATATGTAAATGATGCTAAGAGATGATGCAAATGTATGTCAAGAGATACCAATGCTCATACATGTAATGAGGATGCAAATGAAGCATGAAAGGAGGCATGGAAGTTCATGGATGCACATGAAATGAAAGGGAAGCACAACATGGAAAATGGATGAATAAATGATAAAGCATGATTCTAATGTGTCCTAAGATGTCTTATATGTCATGTGGATGCATGAAATGTCATGGCAAGTTCATGTATGCAAACATATGAAGGATGAATACAAATGAAGGCAAAAATTAGGGTTTATGTACAAGTGTAAACACCCCAAATTTTCCCTCACCCATTCACACCATGGCTTGTGATCATTTCATATGCATAAACACAATCATATCATCTCATTTTGATTCACTGCATAGGTTCTAAGTCATCTGCACCTAGGGTTTGTGATCTGAGCAATCCAAGAGCTTCTTGAGCCACTCCAAAGGCCACCAATCACTTCAAAGGGATCCATTTGTGTTCATATATCATATTACATCCTCTCAAAGTCAAAAATGCAAAAGAATCACAAGAACTGAGATTGGTATGGATGCAGAGCCAGGCTTGACTGCACAGATGACCTAAAATTAGGGTTTTGGTTTCAGAGGCCATAACTCCAAATTTTTTGGTCATTCTTGTTTCCATTGGTCTCTACATGGTATAGGGAGTATGCATATCAATTTTCATGAAGAAATTCCATGGGGAAGTCATCTGATCAAGAGTTGACTTTCTGGACAAGTCAGTGCAAAATCAGGGCATCTGAGGCCCCCAATGACCCAACCAAAGGGTGATCTTCATCATTTTGAGTGTATTTGATCTTTATTTGATCATGTAAGAGGTTTGAAGTTCACAAAACTCAAGAATTACAAGTTTTTGCAAAGTTGACTTTTTAGGGCATGGTTGACTTTTCAAGAATATGTCATTTTATGCCATTTTTCAAGCCTTGCTTTTTGATCCAAAAATGCTTCAAATGGAAAAACTTTGGTCATGAAAGTTGTAGATTAGATCTTTCCCTTTTCAAAAAGTACAAGAACATGACCTAATTCATCTCGGATCAAAAGTTATGGTGTGTTAAAGTTGGCAAAAATCACTAATTTTCAAGTTATGCACTAAAAGGAAAACTTGCAATTTCATGAACCAAGCATTCTAGTGACTTCAAATTGACTTCAAAGCTTCATCACATGATCATATATGACCTCAAAAACAGATTTGGCCCAAGGATTTTTGCATTGCTTGCCTTGATTTTCAAAACTCCATAAGGCATGTTTCATAAGTATGCAAAAGGGGATTCTTGGCAAAACCATTCTTCAAGGAATTATGTGATCACTAGCTGATCTCTAAACTTTGCCATGACTAAAAGAAGTGCTATGCTACAAAATTCAGCAAGAGTTTTTCATGTACATAACACAAATTCATGAGGAAACATCAAGTGGGCAAGTTGCAAAAGCTAGCATAGCTTGTCATCCATATGTTGCAGTCAGCTACAAACAATCCAAGGGCTCTCCTCAACTCAAGCTGGAGCAAGACATGACTTGAACCTGCTGCTGCCATGGCCCATACTCTCAAGGACACATATTTGACCTTTTTGCAAAAAGCTCCCATACTCTTGGCACAGTAAACAGCCACCCTACTGACCTGCCCCACAGGCTATCCACACAAGTTGGAGATGATATAGAAAAGCATTGAGCATTGGAGCTGGCCAGAACATAGCATATCCAAAAACCTGCAAAAACTTTCCTCTCTTCGAATCACCTTCCACAGCCACAAAACATCAAAACTTTCTTCACTAACAAGTCAAGCACACTCAAGAGAGCAAGAACCAACCATTAACAGAGCTTGAAACCACTCACACACAAACTCCATTTTCTGATACACCAGAACTGGACTCCTCAAATCAGCTTGTTTAAGCTCATTCCAAGCCTTCCATTAGCACCAGGGGAGTCAGTGGAGCAAGCTTGCGCCAAAGAATAGCTCTGAAAGCCCAGAAACAGGGGTCTCCATCTCAGGTATGGCCATGAACATTTTTTCTCAGAGCTTGCATTTTGAGTTATAAATTGGTTGCTTATGTCTTGCTGGTCATGGGGATGCTTTTAGAATCGAAAATAGATGAGAAATGAGTTTGTATGGTCACTCTGAAATTTCACCCGTGAAATTTGTTTCTTTCGATTTGCTTGATTCTTGGTGTTTAAATGATGTTTGAAGTTGGATTCGTGACCTAGGTTGTTAGAGGATCATTTGGTTGTGTTTAATTTGTTGTTTAGAGGCTTGAATCATGATTTAGGGTTTTGATGCTGCCGGAGAAGATGACCGGAGCTTCCCTCCGGTCACCTGAAAATGTTTAGCCCTAATCCTGTAATTAAATGCCATTTGAATTTGGAGCGTAGGATTAGTTGACCCCATTGACTTGCCGCGTGAATGACTGGCCCAGATTCATTTGTTTAGCCCTAATCCCTTTTAATTAGTTTAATTAATCTTAATTAAATTAATTTAATCAGAACCAACCACAGCCATTGGATGACGCGCCAGTCAACCATTTCAAACCCAGTTCAAATCTCCACCATCAGATCTGCATACTTCCCATTTATTTATTTTTCTTTTCTTTTCTTTTCATTTAATTTGCATAATTTATTTAAAATAGTAAAAATGGTTTAAAAATTATGAAACTTTTTGTCAAGAGTTTCATTAATTTTTAAGACACAAAAATATTTTTATTTTCATTTTTAGCATTTAAAAAGTATTTTAAAATATTTAAAAGTTTATTTTTAATTGATTAATGGAAATTAATTTATTAAAAATACTTTTAGGTATTTAAAAATCACCAAAAAATTCATGAAATGTTCTAAGACATTTAGAAACATTGTCCAACCTTCAAACCAAATTTATTTTTTGATCTTGATGCATTTTAAGAATTTCTCATTGAATTAAAATCATTTTTGTGTATTATTTTGATCCAAAGTTCAAAAAATCATTTCTGCCTATCCATGAAGAATTGGACATTGATTCTTTTTGCATTGCATTGTGTTTATCATATAGTTTGTGAGATTAAATGGCCATGTTTTGATCTTTCATTTTCAATTTGTTTGACATTTCTTTTGTTTGGAAACCCTAAAACCCTAGAAATCTTAAGAAAACCATAACTTGAAATTGGTTAGGAGTTGAGACCTCTCCTTTGGGCATTGGTATAGGATTAGGGGTCCTTTGAGTGGCATTTTCAATTTTTTATCTTAGGGTTTGCTTCTGATTTTGATTTTTGTTTGATGTATTGTTCATAAACCCTAATTTGAGCTTCCCATATGCATCCATCTTGCATTCTCTTGCATAACATGACTTGCCATGACTTTTCAAGCATCCATTTGGTTCATTTGACATCATAAGACATATTGAAAGCATGTTTAATCATTGCATCATGTATTTGCCATGTTGTATGCCATGTGTACTTAATAACTTTTCATGTATGTCCATGCTTCTTAACTTGCTTCATTGGCATTCATGAACTTGTATGATCATTTCCATGTGCTGCCTCATGTTTATAGCATCTCATAGCATCATTAGCATCATGTAAATGCTTCTGGTTTTGTTCCTCATCATGTCATCTCATCCCATTTTGCATTGCATTGCGTTTCTTTTCTAACATTTCAGGTGGTAAGTGACTTTGAGAAGTGAATTTGCCTTCACTTCTCATAACTTTTCTTTTCATCTCTCTTGCATCCATGCTGCATTTCTATATGTGTTTGAGTTTGAGCTTGCTCATTCTCCTTCTTCCCACTTTCTTTCTGCAAGTGACTTGACTTCTTGAATGAAGCAAGTTGCTTTGTTTCTCTTGATCCTTTCATCTGCTTCCTGGTGGTTCCATTGAAGATTTCTCTTGAAAACCTCACAAACCTTAGGAACAACCAAGCATGACAATGATTAGGGTTTTGGTTAGTCTCCCCTTTTAGTTTTACCTTTGTGTCTCTTTTGAGTCATCTCTTCTCATCTCATAATCAGGGACTAAACCCTAAAGGCTTTAAGGCTTTGTGATTAAGCTTATGCCTGCATCCTTCTATTAGGATGGAGTGTATAACTTTAATCCTAAGTGTTAAACCCTTAATATGTTTAAATCTCTTAATCAATTCATTTAATAATCATCAAGACATCACACTTGTAACTTGGGCCTTGCATTAGGGTTCTAATTCTTCCTTAATTGGTTAAGAAGGACTAACCCTAGTGTTAATGGACAAGTCCCCCTCAAGTTGTCTTACAAATCATAAAATCCACTTCATCATCATATCATTAAATAAAATCCACTTAATCAAAGGCTTGTTTTGTCATGAGTTTAATCCCTAATCA
This sequence comes from Lathyrus aphaca, assembly GCA_963966055.1. Taxonomy (NCBI): domain Eukaryota; kingdom Viridiplantae; phylum Streptophyta; class Magnoliopsida; order Fabales; family Fabaceae; genus Lathyrus; species Lathyrus aphaca. The sequence continues at coordinate 175,055,405 of OZ014523.1, forward strand.
TGGATTAAGTTGAGGAGCTTTCCTCAGCTTAAACATTCTCATCTATTATCCTTCTATTAGGATGGTGTAATGAGTCTGTTTAATCCTTGATTATGGCTTAACCTCATTACTCAACACTAAACAAAAACCACAAAAACACTTAAATAATCACAAGTAGGTTAATGATCTTAATCCTACACCAAAGGTGATTAAGTGTGAGAATATGACTTCACACTTAAGGTACTCTCATTACCCCTAATCAGAGGGAAGATGTGATGAGTTTACTAACCCATTGGTTTAGGCTTAAGCTCATTAACTTATGACAAAATCCAAAAAATAATAAAAGACTGAAAACTCAAAAACAAACAATAACCGTCTCCTTCGGGATTCTTTTCTCATCTCATTCACTCACAAACGAGAACTCGCTTCTTCCGTCTAATGCAAGACAGTTTGCACCTGAGCCAGACAGGTCATACACTTGAGCATAGACAAGTAAGCAGTTCACAAGTCAATTCATCTTTCAGTCTCTTTGGGTCGAACTACGGTGTTCTGACTTCCTCATTGCACGAGAGGATACGTAGGCATAACTTAACGGTTATCGAACAAAAGTCTCTGTATATTCCCCCTCCTTCCAGCATTATTCTCTTAGCCTCATTATCATGAGCTTTTCATTCTTGTCCTTACACTGACACTTCATTTATATACTTCACTTTGCACTTCTTTTACACTGACACCTGTACATTGTTTTCCAGCTATTTTATACACAGATTGCACTGACACTACCCCTTTAAAACACAAATCTCTTAAGCGTGGATCCCGTCGAGTACGGTGGACAATCTGGGTGCTAATACCTTCCCAGGTTGTAACCAACCCCCTTTCTCAGTCTCTCTGGTTCGCAACCGTCTTATCCATCTTTTTTTCTAGGCCTATGCAGCATTGCCTTTCCTCCGTGATAAAAATGCCTAGCTGGCGACTCTATTCATCTCCAGTGAGTTCACGGCTGTGTGTTCTCATTGTCCCTCTCGCCGACCGTTCGCGTCTGTACCTTTATCTGGGCCCTGGTCCCACTTATCGGGAGCGACAGCTTGGCGACTCTGCTGGGGACCCTTATACTGTAACCAGGGCTTCTGGTTCTTTTTATGGGTTCCTCCTAGCGCTTGATTGATTTGTGTTTACTGGGGTGTTACGTGCTTATTTGTGCTTGCATATTTATTTTTGTTTATTGCTTTATGTACAGTTGCTTTACTGTTTTCTTTATTGCTTTGCATATTATCATATTTGTCATACTGTGCTGCTGGCTGGATCTGTTGTTTGCTTTGGTGGGTGGGTATTTCATTGAGAGTTAAGGTCCTATACCTGGGACCTGAGTGACACCTAGGCTAGAGTGAATCATATTCTTTCCCATTCCATCTCGGTCTGGTGCGGGAATATGAAACACGGTTCAGATATGGGTTTCTTCTTGAGAACTCTGTGTTGCAGATTTCCTGCAATGCTAGGGCTATCTGGGAAGCCTGCTAAGTCTGGACGACCTTTAGTTTTGACCTTCAGAAACTGAGGTGAATTAGAGGAAGAACTTTTATGGTTATTGTAAACACTGTACCTCCGGGTTAGAAGTGTTTACACTTCTCATAACTGATCCAAGTCTGAGGATCCTTGTTTTAGAACACCACCTGTGAGGGGGTTGGGCTGTTTACAGGTTTGCAGGTACCTTGACCTCAGAATACCCTGTTACTTTGATTTGATTAAGATTACTCCATGTTGGAACAGTTCTTGTGATTCTAAACCCTGGACATGTGGCTCTTTATTTGAGCCCCCCACCTTGGTTACTGGACTTATGGACCTCCATCTGGATTTCTTACACACATGGGCTTATATCAGAGCACTTGATCAGATCCAGCTCAGTCACAAACCCTTGCATATCATTTGCATACATAATCATTGCATCATATTGACATTTGCTTATTTGTGTTTCAGGGTATCCATCTTCATTTGGTTTTGGTTTTGACCCCATCTTCAGTATTGACCTATCTTCATCAGCACCTGCTTCAGCTATCAGCTATCTGCACCTGCAAATCAGTGGCCCTTTCTTCATTCTCATCATCAGCACTTGTCTCTACTCAGTCTCAACATCATGGCACCTAAAAAGAGCAACATCACCTACCACTTCTTCCAGCCAGAGTTAGCTGACATCAGGAGGATTCAGACCCTGATCACTCCGGACCATATACCACTGTTCAGGGAACACCATGGAGATATACTTGATATGGTTATGGATCTGGACCCCTCACAGAGAAGCCTGATCCACACTTGCCTTCAGTTTTGTGATCCCCCACTGAGATGTTTCACTTTTCAGGACTTTCAGCTGGGCCCCTTATTGGAAGAATACTCATCATTAGTTGGTATACCTATCAGGGGTGGAGTCCCTTTCAACACTGAGATGGTCTTTCCTGGCAATGAAGAGGTAGCAAAGGCATTGCATCTGGAACCAGTCCTGATTGGGCAGCATATGACTTCTAAGGCTGGAATCCCTGGCCTGCATCTGGATTTCTTGATCTCTCAAGCTACCCTGAAAGCTTCTTTAGGAGAGTGGAAAGCAGTCTGTGCTTTATTGGCCTTGAGCATATATGGGATCATATTATTTGCAGATGAGCCTCGATTTGTTAGCAAGAATGCAATCCATCTGTTCATTCTAAGGAACCCAGTGCCAACTTTATTGGGGGATCTCTACTATTCAGTGCATCAGAGGAATGAAAAGCAGAGGGGAAGATTAGTGAGGTGCTGTGCCCCTTTGTTCCATACTTGGCTTCTCATGCATTTGCCCAGGACAGATGCATTTTTGAACCCTCATCAACAGAGAAACTGGGCTGGAAGACTTACTACTCTAACTTCAGCTGATATCAGGTGGTGCACTCAAAGCACAAAAGGCAGGGATATCATCACCAGCTGTGGGCATTTTCCCAATGTGCCCCTGATAGGGGTTAAGGGTAGTATTAATTACAACCCTCTGCTGTTCAAAAGACAACTGGGCTATGCACTGGTCCACACTCCTAAAGCACAGGACTTGGTTGAGACTCTTTATTGTGAGAACAAGCCTAATCTGGTTATTGTTAGGCAGGCAGCCTAGGCCTGGGACAATGTGCAAACTAAGGGGGTAACCATCCTGGGGAGGTGTAACAATGTGGCATCAGCACAATATAATGGGTGGTCCTATACTAGGGCTCAAATTACAGGGATGCCTTTCACTATTGAAGATATGCCTGGACCTTCCACAGCACCACCTCCGGCAACTGTCAGCTTAGAGGAGTTTGAGAAGTTGAAAGAGAGAAATGAGAAGTTGACTCAAGCTTTGCAGAAGACCCTCTATGAGAGGAGTGATGGGAGATTGGATATTGAAAGGTTGGAAAAGTTGAAGAAAGAGCACTTGGCTAGAATTGAGAAGTCTGAAGATTACATTAAGAAATCTAGGGCTGGAGAACAAATCCTGAAGAATGCTTGTAAGGAAGCCCAATTCCAGAAAGCCAGGACAGACTTGTATCTGAAGGAGAGTCAGGCTAGGTGGGTCAGGATCACCGAGGCTCGTACTCTGGAAGACAAGAGGGTCCAAGACAAGATAGAGCAACTGGAAGCCAGTGCAAAGGAGCAGCAGGAAGCCCTGGCAGCAGCCCAGAGGGAGATATCAGAGCTGAAGATCAGAGCTGGAGTGAAGAGGTCAAAGGACCAAAGTCAACACAAGAAGCTAACTACAGCTGTTACTACCCGGAACCTCCTTATCAGGAACCTCATGGAGCGTCCGGCTAATCCTGTGACCGAAGCACTTCTCAAGGAAGTTCGGGAGGATGAGTTTGGTCTTGGTGTTTGACCATTTGCTTGTTGTTGCTTTCATTCCATGTACTTTTATTTTCTTGTAATGTATTTTGACCCCTCAGAGGGTTTGTATTTGTAAACAAACTATGTACCATTTGCCTTTTGTAATATATGTATTAGTTTGTTTCATCCGAGTTTACTTCGAAAGCAACATCAACAGCATCATCTTCAAGGGTCTGGAAGGGTCAAAACTGAATGCCAAGCCGGATACCTTGAAAACAAATAAGCATACTGCATTGCATGCTAACCTTTTGTTTGTTTTGTAGGTTTTTGTTTTGTTGTTGCTAACTCTGTTGTGATGTTCAGGAACTATTGCTCGGCGCCGGGTATTTCCCCTCAACCGTCCGCACCGATATCCAACCCGTAACAACCTTCCGGGAATACAGATGGATCAGGTACAGTAGGACCTTACGGAGGTCAGGAATCAAATGGCCAACGAGAGGTTGGAAATGAGGACTCAAATGACACAGTTTATGGAAGTAATGAAAAACATGGCTCAAAGCCAGGAGAGGCTCAGAGCACTGGTGGAAGGAAGAAATCAGGAAAATCATCAGCCAGGGACTGCTGGGACTAGCAACAATGAAAGAGTCCAACCTCATGTTAATCCCCCAGTCTTTGGACCCCACCTCCATCCAGAGGCCAATATCCCTGTCAATATACAAGGGACTGCCACAGCAGGGAGGGTACTGCAAGAAGACCCCCAAGAAGACCAGTTCACGGTAATGGGAGCCGGGGAAGAAGCTTATGATAGAAGGTTGGAAGAAATAGCTGAGAAATTAAGATCCTTAGAGTCCCAAAACTCTTTGGGTTTTGATGTTATGGATATGGGCTTGGTAGATAGGGTCAGGATTCCCCACAAGTTTAAGCCACCATGCTTTGAGAAGTATAACGGGACTTCCTGTCCCCGAACCCATCTACAATCTTTTCTCGGGAGACTAAAAGCCTATACCATGGACGAGAAGCTGTGGATGTTCTATTTTGAGGATAGCTTGACTGGAGCTTCGAGGGAATGGTATTCCCATCTGACAAGAGCAACTATTAGATGCTGGAAGGACCTGGCAGAGGCCTTCATCAGACAGTATCAGTATAATCTGGATATGGCACCCAATAGGACCCTCCTAATGGGAATGTCACAGTCATCTAGAGAGAGCTTCCGAGAGTATGCTCAAAGATGGAGACAATTGGTTGCTGCTGTTCAGCCACCTATGTCTGAGAGGGATATGGCAGATATGTTTATGAACACCCTTCAGGGGACATACATTGATCGGCTAGCTGCCTTCTCATCTACCAGCTTTGCAGATGTAGTCATAGCCGGGGAGAGAATTGAAAGCCTATTGAAGATGGGAAAGATCTCAGACAACGGTGCAAGCTCATCCAGTAATGCAAGAAAGCCTTTTGCAGGCCCAAGAAGGACTGGTGAGACCAATGCCATCCACACCAACAGGGGCAGGCCCCAATATGTTCATAGATCTGTGGTAGCAGTCACCATTCCCGCTCCAGCTCATCCACAACCAGCCTATCAACCTCCGCAGCAAAACTATCAGCAACAACCTCAGTACCATCAACAAAGTCAGTATCCTCCAAGAAACTACAACAACAGCAACACCAACAACAATAATCAGCAAAGGCCATTCCAGCAGAGGCCATCTCAAGCCAACAGGGTGATCGATCCGATCCCTATGCCATATGCTACATTGCTGCCACAACTCCTGAAACTCAACCTAGTTGAGCTAAGGACATTGGCACCTCCGGATCCCAACAGTCTACCCAGGAATTATGACTCCAACGCCAGATGTGCCTTTCATTCAAATGCACCTGGCCATAGTACAGAAAAGTGCAGAGCCTTGCACATGAAGGTACAAGACCTGGTAGACTCTAAGGCCCTGAATTTCGCACCGCCACCCAATGTCAACAAAAATCCTATGCCAAACCACGGTGGTCCCCGAATCAACGCTATTGAAGAAGACAAGCCGTCTTATTTAATAACCAGTGTGGGTCAGATTCGGACACCGTTGGTAGAAATTAAGGCTCAGCTCCTCGAATGTCAAATGTTCCCAGGGTGCGAGTTAGGGTGTGCTTACTGCAATATTTCAGTAAATGGATGCGATAACCTGAGGAATGGCATAGATGGTCTTATTCAGAGTGGCCAACTTCAGATCACCACATCATTTCCAACAAATCCAGCAATCACGTCAGCAGCAATTCCTGTATCTCCTACAACTGCAGCAACCATTGTTCCTGACAATTCTTCGGCTTCATCAACAAGTACTTCATCTATCATCTCAACTGATCAGCTATCAACAAATTTTTCTTCTACAACTTCAGCATCGCTCCATTTTGAATCTCCTACAACAACAACGTCCATCCTTCCGACAATGTCTCCTACAACACCAGCAACAAATCAAGAAGATGTCTCAACTGTCACAATATTTTATGATCCTGAAAACAACTCTGCCTACAACTCAGAAGGTGCTGCTCCCATCAGAGCACCAGTCACAATTTATTATGATCCACAGACCATCACAGTCCCTTCTGCAGCTGCCATCAGTCCAGTCACAGTCACAGTGCCTGGACCGGTACCTTATGAAAGCAATAGGGCCATCCCTTGGCACTATGGCTCTGACGTATACTGCGAAGGAAAGAAAATCACCCTTGAACCATCAACACCTGCACCACAAATAGACAATGTGGGAGGAGGCGGAGGCTTCACTCGAAGCGGACGTCTCTTTGCCCCACAAATTCAAAGACCCACTGCCGAAGCAGAATCTGCTGCCAAGGCAAAAGGAAAGAGCCCGGTGCAGGAAGATCAAGCTGTTAAGGAAGCTCTGAAAACACCATTCGATCAAGAAGTTGATGAGTTCATGAGAATCATCAAAAAGAGTGATTACAAAATAGTGGATCAGCTTCACCAGACGCCGTCCAAGATCTCTATCCTATCACTGCTTATGTATTCCGAAGCCCATCGGAATGCATTACTCAAAGTCTTGCACGCAGCTTACGTGCCTGAGGAGATCACCGTCAATCAGTTGGAAACCGTGGTTGGAAACGTTACTACTAGCAATGGGCTAGGGTTCACCAATACTGACTTGACAACGGAAGGCCGCAATCATAACAAGGCCCTGCACATCACCATGGAATGCAAAGGTGCAGTCCTTTCCCATGTGCTGGTAGACACAGGTTCATCCCTTAATGTCTTACCAAAAAAGGCCCTGGTGAAGCTAGAGTATGAAGGATTGACATTGCGTCCCAGTAACCTGGTAGTAAGAGCCTTTGATGGTTCTAAGAGATCGGTTCTGGGAGAAATTGAGTTGCCTGTGACGATTGGCCCACAAACCTTTAAAACGATCTTCTATGTGATGGACATTCAGCCTGCCTACAGCTGTTTGTTGGGTAGACCATGGATTCATGCCGCTGGCGCAGTAACGTCTACCCTTCACCAGAAGTTAAAATTTGAGTGGGAAGGCCAAGTCGTTACTATCTGTGGGGAGGAGGATATATTTGTTAGCCATCTGGCTACTTATAAGTATATTGAGATGGATGGGGAGATCCATGAAACGATGAGCCAAGGATTTGAGGCCTTGAACGTGAATGAAACATCTGCTGTATCTGGAATCTCCATGTCATCTTATCAACAAGCCCGGAAGGTTGTTGAGGAAGGAACTGCCCAAGGCTGGGGCAAGGTTTTATCTGTGGAGGAGAAGAAAGACAAATTTGGGTTGGGTTACAGACCAACTCAACAGAATCAAGCAGAGGCTGCTGAGAAGCCCGGTTTTGTCAGTGGGGGGATGCTCACCCCTGATGCTATCAACAATTTGGAAGACGAGCTGGAAGAGGAGCGCAATCTGGAGAATTGGATTCGTCCAAAGATCCCGGGGAGCAGTATCTCAAACTGGTCTTCCCAGGAAATTATAAGAGTTACTCAAGCAGAGTAATTATTATTTCCTGTATATTTATAGCATGCATCAAAGTCTTGCATCTTGCCCAAGATGACAAGACTCATTTTGTAATCGGGCCATCTGTACTTTTTGTGCAAACAAGATTAATCAATGAAATATCAGACATCTTTTTGCAAATGAATCTTTTTCTTTTCCGCTCACTGTCTTCCATTTTTCTTTTTGTACAAAAAATAAATGGCGATGTTTTCAAAATGACAACTTTATTTCACTTTTCTAAACAAGATTAAAATCAATCACTAAAATGAATCAACTGAACCCTTGCAGAGAGTGCCTTCCAGACAGCACCGACAACAGCACGGCTATGACTTCGTATGACTTTGACAATCCAATCAATCAAGCTGATGAAGGGGTTGAAGAAGAGTATGAGCTTCCTGAAGAGCTGGCCAGGTTGTTGAGACAAGAGGAAAAGGTTATCACTCCTCATCAGGAGGAGGTTGAAGTGATTAATCTTGGTACAGATGAAGACGTGAAAGAGGTTAAAATAGGGGCCTGCTTGCAAGACTCAGTGAAGAGACAACTGATCGATCTGCTTCAAGAATATGTGGACGTGTTTGCTTGGTCTTATCAGGATATGCCAGGGTTGGACACCGACATCGTTGTGCACAAGCTGCCTTTGAGAGAAGAGTGCCCACCGGTCAAACAGAAGCTGCGCCGTACTCGCCTGGACATGGCAATGAAGATCAAAGAAGAGGTACAAAAGCAGTGGGACGCCGGGTTCCTCGCTGTAACTAGCTATCCACCGTGGGTTGCTAATATAGTACCTGTGCCTAAGAAAGACGGCAAAGTAAGGATGTGTGTCGACTACCGGGATCTGAACAGAGCAAGTCCGAAAGATGATTTCCCATTACCTCACATTGACGTATTGGTTGATAATACGGCTCAGTTCTCGGTATTCTCCTTCAAGGACGGATTTTCAGGATACAATCAGATTAAGATGTCGCCTGAAGACATGGAGAAGACAACTTTCATCACACCCTGGGGCACGTTCTGTTACAAGGTAATGCCATTTGGACTGAAGAATGCTGGTGCAACGTATCAACGGGCTATGGTGACATTATTCCACGATATGATCCATAAAGAAATAGAATGTTATGTGGACGACATGATCGCCAAGTCCCTTACTGAAGAAGACCACCTGGTGAATCTGCTGAAGTTGTTCAAGCGTCTGAGGAAGTACCAACTGAAGTTGAACCCCAACAAATGCACATTCGGGGTGCGATCCGGAAAGCTGCTGGGATTTATTGTAAGCGAGAAAGGGATTAAAGTTGACCCCGATAAAGTCAAAGCCATTCAAGAGATGCCTGCACCGAAGACAGAAAAGGAAGTTCGAGGGTTCTTAGGTCGATTGAACTACATCTCACGGTTCATATCTCACCTAACAGCAACCTGTGAACCCTTGTTTAAGTTGTTAAGAAAAGAACAGACGGTCAGGTGGAATGAAGACTGCTAGAAGGCTTTTGACAAGATCAAAGAATATCTGCAAGAACCTCCAATCCTTATGCCGCCAGTTGAAGGGAGACCTCTGATAATGTACTTGACAGTATTAGAAGAGTCAATGGGGTGTGTGCTGGGCCAGCATGACGAGTCTGGTCGAAAAGAGTATGCAATATACTACCTAAGCAAAAAGTTTACCGACTGTGAACAACGTTATTCACTGCTCGAGAAAACTTGCTGTGCTTTAGCGTGGGCTGCTCGCCGACTGAGACAGTATATGTTGACCCACACTACTTTGTTGATCTCAAAGATGGACCCAGTCAAGTACATTTTCGAGAAGCCAGCTCTTACCGGACGGGTTGCAAGATGGCAGATGATTCTCACAGAATACGACATCCAGTACACCTCTCAGAAAGCCATCAAAGGCAGTGTACTATCTGAATATCTTGCTGAGCAACCCATTGATGACTACCAGCCTATGAGGTTTGACTTCCCTGATGAAGACATCATGTTCATTAAAGCAAAAGATCATGAAGAGCCTATTCACACTGAAGGGCCTGACCCGGAAGAAGAATGGACTATGATGTTTGATGGGGCTGTTAATATGAATGGTCGTGGCGTTGGTGCAGTACTCATTTCACCAAAAGGAGTTCACATGCCTTTCTCGGCAAAACTCACTTTCAACTGCACTAACAACGAAGCTGAATACGAAGCTTGCATTATGGGTCTTGAGGAAGCCATTGACCTCAGGATCAAGACATTGACCGTATTCGGAGATTCAGCTCTGGTAGTTAATCAAACCAACGGAAAATGGTACACCCACCAGGATCATCTGATACCTTACAGGGATTATACAAGGAGGTTATTGACTTTCTTCACAATAGTCAAGCTTGAGTATATCCCTAGGGATGAGAATCAATTTGCAGATGCTCTGGCTACCATTTCGTCCATGATCAAAGTTCAAGCTACCAACTTCGTACCTCAGATTTTAGTGTCCAGACTTGATAGACCAGCATATGTGTTCGCAGCAGAAGTTGTCAAAGATGATAAGCCTTGGTTCCATGACATTAAATGCTTCTTGGAGGATCAAACATACCCACCTGAGGCATCTTCCAATGATAAGAAGACTTTAAGAAGGCTTGCTGGTAGTTTCTTTCTGAACACTGATGGATCTTTATACAAAAGGAACTTTGATATGGTACTCCTCAGATGTGTTGACAAGACGGAAGCAGATTTGTTGATGCATGAAGTGCACGAAGGATCTTTTGGTGCCCATGCCGGAGGGCATGCCATGGCCAAGAAACTGTTAAGATCAGGTTATTACTGGATCACAATGGATGCAGACTGTTGTGCTTATGCCAGAAGGTGTCATAAATGCCAGATTTATGCAGATAAGGTGCATGTGCCTCCCAATCCTTTGAACATAATGTCTTCACCATGGCCCTTCGCCATGTGGGGCATTGACATGATTGGCAAGATTGAGCCAACTGCTTCAAATGGCCACAGATTCATCTTGGTCGCTATTGATTATTTCACCAAGTGGGTTGAAGCAGCCTCATATGCAAATGTTACAAGACAAGTGGTAGCCAGATTTCTAAAGAGAGATATCATCTGTCGATATGGAGTTCCCGAGCGAATCATTACTGATAATGGTTCCAATCTAAATAACAAAATGATGGCTGAGTTATGCCGGGACTTCAAGATCCAACATCACAATTCTTCTCCTTATAGGCCAAAGATGAATGGCGCTGTTGAGGCAGCTAACAAGAATATCAAGAAGATTGTGCAGAAGATGGTAGTCACATATAAAGACTGGCATGAAATGCTGCCATTTGCCTTGCATGGGTACCGCACGTCAATCAGGACATCCACTGGGGCAACGCCGTATCAGCTTGTGTATGGTACGGAAGCAGTCCTACCTGTTGAAGTTGAATTACCCTCCTTACGGGTACTAATGGATGTCAAGCTAAACGAAGCAGAGTGGGTCAGGTCCCGATACGAACAACTGAGTCTGATTGAAGAGAAAAGATTGGCTGCAATTTGTCATGGGCAGTTGTATCAGAAAAGAATGAAGAAAACCTTCGATCAAAAAGTCAGGCACCGAGAGTACCAAGTAGGAGATCTTGTGCTGAAGAGAATCCTCCCTCCTCATACAGACCACAGGGGCAAATGGACTCCAAATTATGAAGGACCATTTGTGGTAAAGAAAGTTTTTTCCGGTGGAGCACTGATGCTCAGCACCATGGATGGTGAAGATTTCCCGTCCCCTGTGAATTCAGATGCAGTTAAAAAATACTTCGCATAAAAAAATGACCCGCTGGACACAAAAACAGAATGTAAGTCCAGGCAAAAATAGGGCATCCCGGCGAGTCAAAAACAGAATAAAAGACTCGGGCAAAAATAAGGGAAAATAAACAAAAATGTACACCCGCTGAGTTGAAAAGCCGCATTGGACAGCTCAGGCAAAAATGGGTATCCCGATGGATTGAAAACCCGAAAGGGCGATCCATGCAAAATAAGGGAATAAGCGAACGACTGCACTCTGAATTCGTCTGTATCACTTACAACTTGGTAAGCTTCAAAGGGATCAAGCTTCAATCAGAATTAGCCTCCTTCAGAAAGTAAGACGAAAAGAGCGTCAAAAGTCATACGAGTCATAGCAAAAGAGGAAGCTCCTTAAAGCGTCGTCAACATCGCCAACATTTTGTTTCTCAACTTGTAACAATCTCCTCATTTCAGGAGATTTGTTTCCTTGACTGTATCTCGCCAATTCAGGGCATTTGAATTAATAAAATCAGACTTTTTAGTCATGTTTCGTCTTGTACATTTTTATTTGCAAAGAATGTCTGATGTCTCTTAAAAAATTAGTTGCATAAGTACAGATGTTTTTCTCCAAAAATAAAAATACATGCTTGCAGAGAATATACTTACTCTCAAAAGTAACTAAGCTTCTATGACGGAATCCAATAAGGGATACCTCGGGACCATTTGTGCGTTTCTCTATCTTTGCAGGATTGCAGGTATCCAGAACGCAACTTGGGGCATGCAAGCTCCATCCCAGCAAGCTGGCAAATCCGCATTCATCCTTAGCACCAGAGGTGCTTCCTCCCCAGCCGAGTTGCCACCAATAACTTCCCCCAGCTGAGTTGCCAACAACGTTCCCCAGTGAGCTGCCACTTGCTACTACCACCAGCCGAGTTATTGATTCTTCCTCAGCAGAATGCAAAATCCAGGGAACCATCTCCCCGCAGAATCCTCAGCCTCTATTCAGAAGAGCAATGCATGAAGGAGTCACAACAGAGTACGGAAGGCTTCTACAAACCCCAGCTGGGTCCCTCATTACACGGATATGTCTATCATTGACATATATCCCCAAGCAGATGCCTTTCACCAGATCAGTCAATGATCTCATCCCCAGCTGGGATGCCCATTTCAAGCAGATCGACCAGAGATCTTCGCAGCAACGGGATCCAAGTCCCGGTTCGGTATCGTTGCATAATCATGGCATTTGCATCATATTCACCCACAAAGCGTAGCATTCCGTCTAATACGGAGCATTACGGCAAAAATCAAACACATAGCATAATCATAAGCCATGTTGTGAATCGAACACTTGTGAAATAATAACCGTTCATCATTAATATACAAAAAAAATCCCCACCAGAGTCCCCGGTAAAAGCAGTTGCCTCCCAAATCACAAGCACCAATATATACTCCTTTTGACACCCGTCCGTGTCATTATTCCCCAGTAAAGTCGCCTGAACACTCTTTACAAACAAAACCACCCGTATTACAGATACTTCCTGACACCCGTCCGTGTCATATCCCCAGCGGAAAGCCAAAGACATCATCTTTGCACTCACGTATACTCGTATATACATTTTCTTGACACCCGTCCGTGTCATTTCCCCAGTGCAGTCGCCTACACTTTTACAACCCATATACTTGTTGATATTATTATACTCTTCTCCTTTTGACACTCGTCCGTGTCACCTTCCCCAACAGATAAACACTCATCTATATATACTCATGTTACACTTATACAGATACTCGTCCGTATCTTGTATACACCATTTATATCCCCGCAGATTCGACATTGGTTCATGTTCTTTGTTAACCAGTTGGTACTCGTCAGTACCATCATCTCAGAATATGCGTCAAGTGTTCGTTTCTACCTGATACTCGTCCGTATCATAGTCTTAAGGATGCTCGTCCGCATCTTTAATCCATACACTGTGTCAAACACTTATGTCTTCTTGAATATAGATACTCTTCTGTGTCTACTATTCCCCAGCAAAGTCCCCTCAGATTCAACACTCGTCTGTATTCTCTGTTAACCGGTTGATACTCGTCCATATCATCATCTCTGAACACGTGTCAGTTTGTTTCTACCCGATACTTGTCCGTATCGTAGTCTTAAGGATGCTCGTCCGCATCTTTAATCTGTACACAACATCTAAACACTTATACTTTCTTTGCTTGGTTGTAAACACTCGTCCGTGTTTACTACATCCCCAGTAGATCGCCAAGTAAGCAAATCTTCCTTTTATCTGACACTCGTCCTGTGTCATGATAAACCTTGAGAGCAGCCGTACCCTGCTAGGTGGTCGTCCTCCACCTCTTGATGGTCGTCCTCCGTCATGCTCATCCGATGGCCGTCCCCATCGTTGATTTTTAGCAGCCGTCCCCTGCTAGGTGGTCGTCCTCCACCTCTTGATGATCGTCCTTCATCATTCTATCCAATGGCCGTCCCCATTGTTGATTTTTGGTTATCTGGCATTCGTCCTATGTCATGAGAAACCTCGAGAGCAGCCGTCCCCTGCTAGGTGGTCGTCCTCCACCTCTTGATGGTCGTCCTCCATCATGCTCGTCCGATGGCCGTCCCCATCGTTGACCTTTTTATTCGGCATTCGTCCTATGTCGCGATATTTTCGGCAGCCGTACCCTGCCTGGTGGTCGTCCTCCACCTTAGATGGCTGTCCCTCATCTTAACCCCTACAGAGCAGCCGTCCCCTGCTAGGTGATCGTCCTTCACCTTTGATGACCGTACCTCATCATCTGTTTATTTCATTTATTCTTTAACCCGATGGCCATCCCCGTCGTGGTCCCTTTTCTTTTTAGCCCGATGGCCGTCCCCATCGTTGGTTACTTTGCTTTATGAACTTGATGGTCGTCCCTGTCATGTTTCATTCAATTCCCAGAGAATCTTGCAACTTTATCTTGATGGCCGTCCCCGTCATATTTTCTTATTTTTCCCAGCTAGTCGGCCGTCCCCGTCTTGGCTTTACCTTTTATCCCCAGCATGTCGGCCGTCCCCGTCATTGCTTTATCTTCCGCACTTTTCCCAGCATGTCGGCCGTCCCCGTCATTGCCTTTTACCCAGCAGTCATCCTCTGCTCGGCGGTCGTCCTCCGTCGCCCACACTTTACAATATACTTTATTTTTCTTTACGATCTATATCCCTTTTCTTCTTCATTCTGTGAGTGCAAATTTCGGACTGTCTTTGGTATTCAACCACAAGTTATCTTGTTTGCCTGTTAAGCCGTTGCTTACATCCGGCACAGCTAACTCATGTTTGAATAGGGGCAGCTGTAAACACCCCAAATTTGCCCTCACCCATTCACACCATGGCTTGTGATCATTTCATATGCATAAACACAATCATATCATCTCATTTTGATTCACTGCATAGGTTCTAAGTCATCTGCACCTAGGGTTTGTGATCTGAGCAATCCAAGAGCTTCTTGAGCCACTCCAAAGGCCACCAATCACTTCAAAGGGATCCATTTGTGTTCATATATCATATTACATCCTCTCAAAGTCAAAAATGCAAAAGAATCACAAGAATTGGGATTGGTATGGATGCAGAGCCAGGCTTGACTGCACAGATGACCTAAAATTAGGGTTTTGGTTTTAGAGGCCATAACTCCAAATTTTTTGGTCATTCTTGTTTCCATTGGTCTCTACATGGTATAGGGAGTATGCATATCAATTTTCATGAAGAAATTCCATGGGGAAGTCATCTGATCAAGAGTTGACTTTCTGGACAAGTCAGTGCAAAATCAGGGCATCTGAGGCCCCCAATGACCCAACCAAAGGGTGATCTTCATCATTTTGAGTGTATTTGATCTTTATTTGATCATGGAAGAGGTTTGAAGTTCACAAAACTCAAGAATTACAAGTTTTTGCAAAGTTGACTTTTTAGGGCATGGTTGACTTTTCAAGAATATGTCATTTTATGCCATTTTTCAAGCCTTGCTTTTTGATCCAAAAATGCTTCAAATGGAAAAACTTTGGTCATGAAAGTTGTAGATTAGATCTTTCCCTTTTCAAAAAGTACAAGAACATGACCTAATTCATCTTGGATCAAAAGTTATGGTGTGTTAAAGTTGGCAAAAATCACTAATTTTCAAGTTATGCACTAAAAGGAAAACTTGCAATTTCATGAACCAAGCATTCTAGTGACTTCAAATTGACTTCAAAGCTTCATCACATGATCATATATGACCTCAAAAACAGATTTGGCCCAAGGATTTTTGCATTGCTTGCCTTGATTTTCAAAACTCCATAAGGCATGTTTCATAAGTATGCAAAAGGGGATTCTTGGCAAAACCATTCTTCAAGGAATTATGTGATCACTAGCTGATCTCTAAACTTTTCCATGACTAAAAGAAGTGCTATGCTACAAAATTCAGCAAGAGTTTTTCATGTACATAGCACAAATTCATGAGGAAACATCAAGTGGGCAAGTTGCAAAAGCTAGCATAGCTTGTCATCCATATGTTGCAGTCAGCTACAAACAATCCAAGGGCTCTCCTCAACTCAAGCTGGAGCAAGACATGACTTGAACCTGCTGCTGCCATGGCCCATACTCTCAAGGACACATATTTGACCTTTTTGCAAAAAGCTCCCATACTCTTGGCACAGTAAACAGCCACCCTACTGACCTGCCCCACAGGCTATCCACACAAGTTGGAGATGATATAGAAAAGCATTGAGCATTGGAGCTGGCCAGAACATAGCATATCCAAAAACCTGCAAAAACTTTCCTCTCTTCGAATCACCTTCCACAGCCACAAAACATCAAAACTTTCTTCACTAACAAGTCAAGCACACTCAAGAGAGCAAGAACCAACCATTAACAGAGCTTGAAACCACTCACACACAAACTCCATTTTCTGATACACCAGAACTGGACTCCTCAAATCAGCTTGTTTAAGCTCATTCCAAGCCTTCCATTAGCACCAGGGGAGTCAGTGGAGCAAGCTTGCGCCAAAGAATAGCTCTGAAAGCCCAGAAACAGGGGTCTCCATCTCAGGTATGGCCATGAACATTTTTTCTCAGAGCTTGCATTTTGAGTTATAAATTGGTTGCTTATGTCTTGCTGGTCATGGGGATGCTTTTAGAATCGAAAATAGATGAGAAATGAGTTTGTATGGTCACTCTGAAATTTCACCCGTGAAATTTGTTTCTTTCGATTTGCTTGATTCTTGGTGTTTAAATGATGTTTGAAGTTGGATTCGTGACCTAGGTTGTTAGAGGATCATTTGGTTGTGTTTAATTTGTTGTTTAGAGGCCTGAATCATGATTTAGGGTTTTGATGCTGCCGGAGAAGATGACCGGAGCTTCCCTCCGGTCACCTGAAAATGTTTAGCCCTAATCCTGTAATTAAATGCCATTTGAATTTGGAGCGTGGGATTAGTTGACCCCATTGACTTGCTGCGTGAATGACTGGCCCAGATTCATTTGTTTAGCCCTAATCCCTTTTAATTAGTTTAATTAATCTTAATTAAATTAATTTAATCAGAACCAACCACAGCCATTGGATGACGCGCCAGTCAACCATTTCAAACCCAGTTCAAATCTCCACCATCAGATCTGCATACTTCCCATTTATTTATTTTTATTTTCTTTTCTTTTCATTTAATTTGCATAATTTATTTAAAATAGTAAAAATGGTTTAAAAATTATGAAACTTTTTGTCAAGAG
Source organism: Lathyrus aphaca (assembly GCA_963966055.1). Taxonomy (NCBI): domain Eukaryota; kingdom Viridiplantae; phylum Streptophyta; class Magnoliopsida; order Fabales; family Fabaceae; genus Lathyrus; species Lathyrus aphaca. The sequence goes on from OZ014523.1 coordinate 175,072,627, forward strand.
TTTCATTAATTTTTAAGACACAAAAATATTTTTATTTTCATTTTTATCATTTAAAAAGTATTTTAAAATATTTAAAAGTTTATTTTTAATTGATTAATGGAAATTAATTTATTAAAAATACTTTTAGGTATTTAAAAATCACCAAAATATTCATGAAATGTTCTAAGACATTTAGAAACATTGTCCAACCTTCAAACCAAATTTATTTTTTGATCTTGATGCATTTTAAGAATTTCTCATTGAATTAAAATCATTTTTGTGTATTATTTTGATCCAAAGTTCAAAAAATCATTTCTGCCTATCCATGAAGAATTGGACATTGATTCTTTTTGCATTGCATTGTGTTTAGCATATAGTTTGTGAGATTAAATGGCCATGTTTTGATCTTTCATTTTCAATTTGTTTGACATTTCTTTTGTTTGGAAACCCTAAAACCCTAGAAATCTTAAGAAAACCATAACTTGAAATTGGTTAGGAGTTTAGACCTCTCCTTTGGGCATTGGTTTAGTATAGGATTAGGGGTCCTTTGAGTGGCATTTTCAATTTTTTATCTTAGGGTTTGCTTCTGATTTTGATTTTTGTTTGATGTATTGTTCATAAACCCTAATTTGGGCTTCCCATATGCATCCATCTTGCATTCTCTTGCATAACATGACTTGCCATGACTTTTCAAGCATCCATTTGGTTCATTTGACATCATAAGACATATTGAAAGCATGTTTAATCATTGCATCATGTATTTGCCATGTTGTATGCCATGTGTACTTCATAACTTTTCATGTATGTCCATGCTTCTTAACTTGCTTCATTGGCATTCATGAACTTGTATGATCATTTCCATGTGCTGCCTCATGTTTATAGCATCTCATAGCATCATTAGCATCATGTAAATGCTTCTGGTTTTGTTCCTCATCATGTCATCTCATCCCATTTTGCATTGCATTGCATTTCTTTTCTAACATTTCAGGTGGTAAGTGACTTTGAGAAGTGAATTTGCCTTCACTTCTCATAACTTTTCTTTTCATCTCTCTTGCATCCATGCTGCATTTCTATATGTGTTTGAGTTTGAGCTTGCTCATTCTCCTTCTTCCCACTTTCTTTCTGCAAGTGACTTGACTTCTTGAATGAAGCAAGTTGCTTTATTTCTCTTGATCCTTTCATCTGCTTCCTGGTGGTTCCATTGAAGATTTCTCTTGAAAACCTCACAAACCTTAGGAACAACCAAGCATGACAATGATTAGGGTTTTGGTTAGTCTCCCCTTTTAGTTTTACCTTTGTGTCTCTTTTGAGTCATCTCTTCTCATCTCATAATCAGGGACTAAACCCTAAAGGCTTTAAGGCTTTGTGATTAAGCTTATGCCTGCATCCTTCTATTAGGATGGAGTGTATAACTTTAATCCTAAGTGTTAAACCCTTAATGTGTTTAAATCTCTTAATCAATTCATTTAATAATCATCAAGACATCACACTTGTAACTTGGGCCTTGCATTAGGGTTCTAATTCTTCCTTAATTGGTTAAGAAGGACTAACCCTAGTGTTAATGGACAAGTCCCCCTCAAGTTGTCTTACAAATCATAAAATCCACTTCATCATCATATCATTAAATAAAATCCACTTAATCAAAGGCTTGTTTTGTCATGAGTTTAATCCTTAATCATGGATTAAGTTGAGGAGCTTTCCTCAGCTTAAACATTCTCATCTATTATCCTTCTATTAGGATGGTGTAATGAGTCTGTTTAATCCTTGATTATGGCTTAACCTCATTACTCAACACTAAACAAAAACCACAAAAACACTTAAATAATCACAAGTAGGTTAATGATCTTAATCCTACACCAAAGGTGATTAAGTGTGAGAATATGACTTCACACTTAAGGTACTCTCATTACCCCTAATCAGAGGGAAGATGTGATGAGTTTACTAACCCATTGGTTTAGGCTTAAGCTCATTAACTTATGACAAAATCCAAAAAATAATAAAAGACTGAAAACTAAAAAACAAACAATAATCGTCTCCTTCGGGATTCTTTTCTCATCTCATTCACTCACAAACGAGAACTCGCTTCTTCCGTCTAATGCAAGACAGTTTGCACCTGAGCCAGACAGGTCATACACTTGAGCATAGACAAGTAAGCAGTTCACAAGTCAATTCATCTTTCAGTCTCTTTGGGTCGAACTACGGTGTTCTGACTTCCTCATTGCACGAGAGGATACGTAGGCATAACTTAACGGTTATCAAACAAAAGTCTCTGTATATTCCCCCTCCTTCCAGCATTATTCTCTTAGCCTCATTATCATGAGCTTTTCATTCTTGTCCTTACACTGACACTTCATTTATATACTTCACTTTGCACTTCTTTTACACTGACACCTGTACATTGTTTTCCAGCTATTTTATACACAGATTGCACTGACACTACCCCTTTAAAACACAAATCTCTTAAGCGTGGATCCTGTCGAGTACGGCGGACAATCTGGGTGCTAATACCTTCCCAGGTTGTAACCAACCCCCTTTCTCAGTCTCTCTGGTTCGCAACCGTCTTATCCATCTTTTTTTCTAGGCCTATGCAGCATTGCCTTTCCTCCGGGATAAAAATGCCTAGCTGGCGACTCTATTCATCTCCAGTGAGTTCACGGCTGTGTGTTCTCATTGTCCCTCTCGCCGACCGTTCGCGTCTGTACCTTTATCTGGGCCCTGGTCCCACTTATCGGGAGCGACAACAAGATGCAATGCAAAAATCAAAATCAGAAGCAAAACATGAGATAAAAAATTGAAAATGGGATCAAAGGTACCCTAAACCTATACAAGTTCACTGCCCAAAGGGGAAGGTCAGAAGCTAAACCCTAAAGGACTTATGATTTTCCTAAATTTCTAGGGTTTAAAGGGTGATCCTAAAGGGAAAATGCCAAACAAATTGAAAATGCAAGATAAAAATGAAACAAAAATGTTTTTAGAAGCTTGAAAGTATGTAGAACATAATGCAAAAATAATCATTCACAAACTCAACTTGGATTAATATTTATGAATTTTTGAAGTTAGGGTTGAAAATATTCAAATTAAAGAACCCTAATTCAAATGAAAAATGTCAAAGTGTGATCAAAACCAAAAATAAATTTGTATTGTGAGTTTGTAAATGTTTCTAAATGTTTTAAAAGGCTCTCTGAATTTTTTTGGAATTTTTAAATACCTAAATGTATTTTTAATTAATTAATTATCATTAACTAATTAAAAATAATCATTTAAATGATTTAAAAATAATTTTTAATACAAAAAATAAAAATAAAAATATTTTTGGTTTCTGAAAATAAATAAAAGCTTGGATAAAAATTTTCAGAATTTTTTGATATCATTTGCTATTTTTAAAAATTAGTTCAAATAAAATAGAAAACAAATGAAATAAATATTAAATTAAATGAGAAAAAGGGAAAGTCAGCTAATCCTAAGGCTGAGGTTTAAAGTCAGATTGGAGGGAATTGACTTCACGGGTAATCCAAGGGCCAGAATTCAAACTACGCTAATTATGATTAAAGCCCTAATCTGAACCCTAATTACTTTCAGGTGACCGGAACAGTGTTCCGGTCATCTTCTCCGGCTAGCCAAACATGCTATCTCACTTAATACGCAACCCTAAGCTCTCTAACTTTCCAGAAATGATCCTCACATCACTCCAAGCAAGAATCAAACAACAAAATTCATTTATTTACCATTAAGAACATGAATCGAAGCAAAACGGAAAACATATCAAAAGTTTCAGAAGCTTCATACATACTTGTTTCTCAATCATTTTCAAAAGTAAAGACATCATGATCATCAGGAGAGCACATAGAATCAATTAAGAACTCAAAATGAAGGTTCTGGAAAAAAGTTCTTGAGCTCACCTGAACTTGAGCTTTCACCTTTGGTACTTTCTGGCCAGTTCTTTGCTTCAAATCACCTACAATGATCCTCCTGAAGAGTTTGTGATGCTTGGTTGGAGTTTATATGGCCTCTAAGTGGTGTTGGCTGAAACTCAGTTCAAGGAATGTGAAAATCGTGTTTTTGATTCAGGGAATTTCAAGGCAAAATGAAGGGTGGTAAATGATCAGTGATGAATATGGAGTTGAATGGTGGAAAAATTTTGGAGATTTTATGGCTGAGCTATGAGTTTCGAAGGCTTTTGCAAGTTGGAGTGATTTTTTAGAACTTGTGCAATATGAGGCTCTAGGCCTCTGTGTCTGGTGTTATGGGCTGTGTTTGATCCACATAACAAGCTGTGATAGGTCAGAGAGTGGGTGGTGGCCTATGGTGATTGGTATGGGCAAGTTGCCAAAATGTCAACATGACTTGTACTTGAGGTATGGGCAAGAATACAGCTGGTCCTTGGGCATGTCCATGCGCAGCTGACTTCATGGATGTCCACAAATCCATTCTTGAGGCAATTCAGCATGAGGGAAGAAAGTTATGGGATGTTTTGCAATTATGTGATGTTTTGGCCCCTTTGAGAAATCTTGATGTTCAAGGCATAGAATGATGCAATTCTTTGGGCAATTCTGATTTATAGGTCATGTACTATGTTTGTGTAATGTTTAGAAGTGTGTTTGAAGTCACAAAATTCTTTGGCAAATGGTTTTGCAAGTTTCCCTCTTTGGCACATAAGTGAAATTTTGTGATTTTTCCCAAAATGGCCACTTTGCAAATGGCTTGAAATTCTTAAATTTTGTGAACTTATAACTTATTCTAAGATCAAATAAAGATCATATACACCCAAAATGATGGAGAGGACCCTTTGGTTGGGTGAATGGGGGCCTCAGATGCCCTGATTTTGCACTGACTTGTTCAAGACGTCATCTATTGATCCGATGCCTTCCCCATTTAATTTCTTCATGAAAATTTGTATACATGGTCCTCATATCATATAGAGAGCAATAGAAACAAGAATGATAAAAAAAATTGGAGTTATGACCTCTGAAACCAAAACCCTAATTGTAGGTCATCTGTGCAGTTAAGCTTGGCTCTGCTTCCATGCCTCCCTCAGTTCTTGTGATTCTTTGACTTCCTTGATCTTGGGAGGATATAATATGATGCTTGAATATACATGGAACCTCTTGAGATGATTGAAGACCTTTGGAGTGGCTCAGATGAATCTTGGATTGCTCATATCACAAACCCTAGATGCAGATGACTTTGAACCAATGCAGTGAAGCAAAATGTAATATGAGATGACATGATTGAACTTATGCATATGAAAAGAGTCATAAGCCATGGTAAAATGAGTGAGGGCAAATTTGGGGTGTTTACAGTATGGATGGTTTGACAATGTTTCTAAATGTCCTAAGATGCAATGTGAATTTTTTTGGAATTTTTAGAAATCTAAATGGTATTTTAATTAATTAATTTCCATTAATTAATTAAAATAAACATTTAAATATTTTTAAAATGGTTTTTTAATGAAAAAAATAAAAATAAAAATGTTTTTGGGTGAAGAAAAATATTTGGAATTAAAATGCAGAAGAAAATATTTTTTGAACTTTTCTAAGTATTTTAAATAAAATGCACAAAATAAATGCGATTTAAATGAAATAAAATTAAAATAAGGGAAAGTATGACAATCCAAGGGACCAGATTTAAACTGTGTGGGGGTGCATTGACCAGCGCGCAAATCAAAGGCCCAGATTCAATCTGGCCTAAATCTAATTAATTAAATGAAAAAGATTAGGGTTAAGTGAAATGATCCCAGCCCTCCACACACGCGCGAAACTCACATCTAATGCTCCAGATTCAAACTCAGCTAATCACCTGAGATTAGCCCTAATTATTTTCAGATGACCAGAACAGTGCTCCGGTCATCTTCTCTGGCAGTCCAAAATGCTATCTCTCTCCCTAAGCCTCTAAAACCTAATCTCTCTGCCCAGAATCAAACCCCACGCATCACATAACAAGAATCATCCATCAAAACAAATTTATTTCACATATTCAAGCTGAATCGAAGTAAATTAGTTTTAGGTCAAAAAATTTCAGAGAGCTCATACATGCTTAATACTCAATCATTTTCAAAACTAAACACATCAGGATCATTAGTGAATCATAAAGAATCCTTTAGGAACTTAAAAACACATTTCTGGAAAAAGTGTTCTTGAGGTTACCTGAGTTGAAGCTTTTGAAACTGACACTTTCTGAGCTCTTCTTTGGTGCTTTTCCACTCCCTTTGATCCCCTTATGCTTCTTGAATGCTTGAAAGAAGTTTATATGGAGTATTTTGAAGGTTTCAGTTCAGAGGTGATGAAAATCGTGTTTTTGTTTGAGGTGGTTTCAGGCCAATGTGAGGGGTGGGAAATGATCCTGGGGTTATGTGGAAATGATTGGTGAAAGAATTTTGAAGTTTTGATGGCTGGCTTGAAAGTTTCAAAGAGATGAAGTTTTGAGAGGATTTTGGCAATCTGAGCTATGGTTGTGTTTCAGGCTTGTGTGTTGTGTGTTATGAGTTCCATAATGCTTGAATATGATGCTATGATTGGTCAGAGGAGTTGGTGTGGCATAGTGTGATTGGTATGGGTGTTTTTGCAAAAAAGTCAAGAATGTGTACTTGAGGTATGGGCATGGTGCAGGCCTGAGATTTTGGGGTCTCTGGCCTCAGCATGGATCAACGAAGGCCATAGGATTGAAACATTGCAGCTGGATCACTTGATGCTAGGGTTTCTATGTGTTTTGCAAATTTTCCCTCTTTGGTGTATCTTGTGATACAAGGCATGAAATGTTGTGATTCCTTGGGAAATTCTCAGCTAAATGAGTCATGTGTTGTTGTTATAATGTTTAGAAGTCAATTAGAGGTCACTTAGAAGCTTGGCAAGTGAATTTGCAAAAATCCCTCTTTGGCATGAATGTGAAAATTATGTGATTTTTGCCAACTTTGCAAGGCCATAACTTGAGTTCCATAATGAATTAGGACTTGTTCTTGTATGTTTTGAAAAGGGAATGATCCAATCTACAACTTTCATGACCAACAAGTTTTCATTTGAAGCATTTTTGGTTGAGAAAGAAGAGGTTGGAAAACTTTCCCAAAATGGAAAGTTTCCATTACAAGTCATTTCCATTTTTGGCAACTTTTGGTTTAGCTCAAATTTCTTCAATTTTGTGAACTTCCAAGCACTTAAAAGATCAAATAAAGAACATATAACTTCAATTTGATGAAAAATCCACTTTGGTTCCATTGTTGGGGGCCTCAGATGCCCTGATTTTGCTCTGACTTGCTCAAAAAGTTACCCAGTGAACAGATGGATTCCACAATGAATTTTTTCATCACACTTGGTACACATGATCTTTATAACATATTGAGACTATTAGAAACAAGAATGACCAAAAAAATTGGAGTTATGGCCTCTGAAACCAAAACCCTAATTTCAGGTCATTTGTGTAGTGAAACCCTAGCTCTGCTTTCATGCTTTCCAAGTTCTTGTGATTTATTGACCTCCTTGATCTTTGAGGGATATAATATGATGATAGAACACACATGGACCCTCTTTGAACAATTGGAGACCTTTGGAGTGGCTCAGATGGATCTTTGGATTGCTCAGATCACAAACCCTAGATGCAGATGAACTTGAACTAATGCAGTGAAACGAAAATGCAATATGATATGATATGCTTAAACTAATGCAAAAATGAAAGATCACAAGCCATGGTGTGAAATTAGTGAGGGAAAATTTGGGGTGTTTACAGCTGCCCCAATGCAAACATGAGTTAGCTGTGCAGGATGTAAGCGACGAGCTTAATAGACAAACAAGATAACTTGTGGTTGAATACCAAAGATAGTCCAAAATTTGCACTCACTGGGGAGAAGAAGAAAAGGGATATAAATTTTGAGAGGAAGTAAGGTATGATTATCAAATGCGGGCGATGGAGGACGACCATCGAGCATAGAATAACTGCTGGGGATAAAGAAATGACGGGGAAGGCCGACATGCTGGGGAAAGGTAAAGATACCATGATGGGGACGACCATCAGGTAAAGAAACAAGACTCTCTAGGGATTAAAATAAAGGCACTGATGGGGACGGCCATCAGGCTTGGATAGTAAAGTAAATAACGATGGGAACAGCCATCGATTCAAAGAATAAATGAAATAAATGACGAGGGACGGTCATCAATGGTGAAGGACGATCACCTAGCAAGGGACGACTGCTCTTTATCACGACATAGGACGAATGTCGGGTAGAAAAAGGTCGACGATGGGGACGGCCATCAGATAAAAATGATGAAGGACGATCACCTAGCAGGGTACGGCTGCTCTCGGGGTTTATCATGACATATGACGAATGTCAGATAACAAGATCAACGATGGGGACGGCCATCGGATAAAATGATGAAGGACGATCATCCAAAAGGTGAAGGACGATCACCTAGTAGCTTACGACTGCTAAAAGTATCACGACATAAGATGAATGCCGGGTAGAAAAGGGTTCCAATAATGGAGACTCTGTTGGGGAAAGGAAGAGGGACGGTCATCCAAAGGTGAAAGATGATCACCTGGCAGGGTACGGCTGCCGAAAGTATAACGACATAGGACGAATGTCGGATATAAGAAAAGGTTGTTCTGCCGGGGAGTGGTAAACACAGACGAGTGCTTATGGTTTCCAGAATAAAAGGTATAAGTGTTTGACGTTGTGTATAGATTAAAGATGCGGACGAGCATCCTTAAGACTGTGATACGGACGAGTATCGGTAGAAACAAATGCTGACGCATGTTCAGAGATGATGGTACGGACGAGTACCAACTGGTTAACAAAGAACACGGACGAGTGTTGAATTTGTGGGGAATATATATACAATATGCGGACGAGTATCTGTATAAGTATGAGCGAGTGTTTAGTTTGCAATAAGTATTTGGGCAGCCGTGCTGGAGAGTAGTGATACGGACGGGTGTCAAGAGAGTGTATATAGGTATTTGTATTTGAGAATGCAAAGAGAATGTTTTTGGCTTATATCTGCAGGGAAATGATACGACACAGACGAGTGTCGAAAGAGTATATATAACAGGCATTTGTGTGGGAGAGTGCAAAGGGGACGCTTTGGCTTTTATATTTACTGCTGGTGGAATACTGGTGATATTTGCAGGTGACTGGTTCGAACCTGACTTGTGATCATGCAAATGTTTGATTTTTGCCGTAATGCTCCGTATTAGATGGAATGCTACACTTTGTGGGGAAATATGATGCGAATGCTATGATTATGCAAAAGAAACCGATCCGGGATTCGGATCCTGCTGCTGCGAAGATCTCTGGCTGATCTGCTTGGAAGGATATCCCAGCTGGGGATGAGATCATTGGTAGATCTGATAAGATATATGGCTTTGCTTGGGGAAATAGATCACTGATAGATCTATCCGGTAAGGAGAAAACCCAACTGGGGATGAGAAAGCTTTCGTCACTTTGTTGTGTGAGAATTCCAGGCATTTCTCTTTCGGGGAGAGGCTGGGACTCTGCGGGGAGATGATTCTTTTATCTTTGAGAGACCCGATACTCTGTTTGGGGGAGGAAAGATCACTGAAAGATCTTCCTAGAGATATCTGTGGGGATCCTGGCTGAGGATGAGGAGGCTTTGACAATTCCGCTAGGGAAAAGCATTCCGAATGCGGCTTGGAGGAGGTATGTTGGGGAAGTGATGCTCGGCATGCCCCATGCTACGTATTTGAATACCTGCAATCCTGTTAAGACAAAGAAACACACAAGTATCTCGAGGTACCCCTTACCGGATTTCGTCATAGGAGTTAGATATTCCTGAGAGTAAATACATTTCCTACATTCATTTATTAAGAATGGCACATTTGTTTTATGCAAATATTATATTATGGATATTGGATATTTTACAAATGAAACAAAAATATACGAAACGAGGTGTGACTGAAAACTCTGATTTTATTAATCTGGGTGTCTTGATTTGACAAATACAGTCAAAGAAACCAATCCCCCGAAATGAGGAGATTGTTACAAATTGAGAAAAAAGTAAAGGTGCTGGCAATGTTGCGACGCTCCGATGAACTTTCCTTGCTATGAACCGTATGACCTTGACGCTCTTCTCACCTTGCTTTCTGAAGAAGGTTGATTCTGACCAATGCTTTAACTCTTCGAAACTTGCCATGTTGTAAGTGATACAGACGAATTCAGAATGCAGTTGTTCGCTTATTCCCTGATTTTGCGTGGATCTCCCTTTCGGGTTTTCAATCCACCGGGATACCCATTTTTTCCTGAGCTGTCCAATGCGGCTTTTCAACTCAGCGGGTGTACATTTTTTTTTCAATTTTCCCTTATTTTTTCCCGAGTCTTTTATTCTGTTTTTGACTCGCCGGGATGCCCTATTTTTGCCTGGACTTATATTCTGTTTTTATGTCCAGCGGCTCATTTTATGCGAAGTATTTTTTAACTGCATCTGAATTCACAGGGGATAAGAAATCTTCACCATACATAGTAGTGAGCATTAGTGCTCCACCAGAGAAAACCTTCTTTACTATGAATGGACCATCGTAGTTCGGAGTCCACTTGCCCCTATGGTCTGTATGAGGAGGAAGAAGTCTTTTCAGCACAAGATCTCCCACTTGGTATTCCCGAAGCCTGACTTTCTGATCGAAGGCTTTCTTCATTCTTTTTTGAAATAGCTGCCCATGACAGATTGCACCTAACCTCTTTTCTTCGATCAGATTCAGTTGATTGTACCAAAAACGGACCCATTTTGCTTCATTCAGCTTGACATCCATCAGTACCCGTAAGGAGGGTAACTCCACTTCAACAGGCAGGACAACTTCCATACCATACACAAGTTGATAAGGTGTTGCCCCAATGGACATTCTGATTGAGGTTCGGTACCCATGTAAAGCAAATAGTAGCATCTCATGCCAGTCTTTGTAAGTAACCACCATCTTTTGCACAATCTTCTTGATATTTTTGTTAGCTGCCTCAACAGCGCCATTCATCTTTGGCGTGTAAGGAGAAGAGTTGTGATGTTGGATTTTGAAGTCCCGACACAGTTTTTCCATCATTTTGTTGTTCAAATTGGAACCATTATCAGTAATGATTCGCTCGGGAACTCCATATCGACAGATGATGTCTCTTTTCATAAATCTGGCTACCACTTTCCTGGTGACGTTCGCATATGAGGCTGATTCAACCCATTTGGTGAAGTAATCAATGGCTATCAGGATGAATCTGTGGCCATTTGAAACAGTCAGTTCGATCTTTCCAATCATGTCAATGCCCCACAAGCAAACATTAAACAAAATATCTGGACGAGAAACAGTTAAATACAAAAGAGAGCCTATCATACCATGATAGAGATTTTGAAAAACCTTATTGTAAACACCCCAAATTTTCCCTCACTCATTTCACCATGGCTTGCGATTCTTTCCATTTGCATAAGTCCAATCATATCATCTCATGTTGCATTATTATTTCACTGCATTGGTTCAAAGTCATCTGCATCTAAGGTTTGTGATCTGAGCAATCCCTGAGCTATCTGAGCCACTCCAAAGGTCCCCAATCATCTTAAGAGGGTCCATGTATGTTCAAGAATCATATTATATCCTCCCAAGATCAGGAAAGTCAGAAAATCACAAGAACTGAGGAAGGCATAGAAGCAGAGCCAAGTTTAACTGCACAGATGACCTAAAATTAGGGTTTTGGTTTCAGAGGCCATAACTCCAAATTTCTTGGCCATTCTTGTTTCTATTGGTCTCTATATGTTGTAAGGATCATACATACCAATTTTCATGAAGAAATTCAATGGGGAAGGCATCTGATCAATAGATGACTTCTTGAGCAAGGCAGTGCAAAATCAGGGCATCTGAGGCCCCCAATCATCCAACCAAAGGGTCTTCTCCATCATTTTGAGTGTATATGATCTTTATTTGATCTTAGAAGAAGTTATAAGTTCACAAAATTGAAGAATTTCAAGCCATTTGCAAAGTTGCCATTTTGGGAAAGTGACTTGTAATACAAACTTGCCATTTTGGGAAAGTTTTTCAAACTCCTCTTTTTGATTCAAAAATGCTTCAAATGAAAACTTCTTGGTCATGAAAGTTGTAGATTGGATCATTCCCTTTTCAAAAATTACAAGAAATTGATCTAATTCATCATAGAACTTAAGTTATGGCCTTGCAAAGTTGGGAAAAATCACAAAATTTCACTTATGTGCCAAAGAGGGAAATTTGCAAAAACCACTTGCCAAAGCATTTTGTGACTTCAAGCACACTTCTAACCATTACACAAACATAGTACATGACCTAAAATTCAGAATTTCACAAAGAAATCCCAAGTTTCATGCCTTGATCATCAAGATTTCTCAAAGGGGGCAAAACTTCACATAATTGCAAAACACCCCATAACTTTCTTCTCTCTTGCTGAACTGCCTCAAGAATGGATTTGTGGACATCCATGAAGTCAGCTGTGCACAGCCATGCCTCTTTCCCAGCCTGCCACTTGCCCATACCCAAGTACACCAACTCTTGACTTTGTGCTTTTTGCCCCATACCAATCAGCATAGCCCACAACCACTACACTCACCTATCCCAGCATGTTATGTGGCAAAGAAGCAAGCCATTTAACATAAGTTTGGAACCTGAATCTTCCCATTTCTCAGCATACATAAAATCCCTCAAACTTGCAAAAGCCTTCGAAACTCATAGCTCATCCATCAAATGTCTAAACTTTTTCCACCATTCAACTCCATATTCATCACTGATCATTTCCCACCCTTCATTTTGCCTTTAAACACCCTGAATCAAAATCACGATTTTGACATTTCTTGAACTGAGTTTCAGTCTACATCACTTAGAGGCCATATAAACTCCAACCAAGTATCACAAACTCTTCAAGAGGATCATTGAAGCTGATTTGAGGCAAAGAAACAGCCAGCCAGTACCAAAGGTGAAAGCTCAAGTTCAGGTGAGCTCAAGAACTTTTTTCCAGAACCTTCATTTTATGCTCTTAATTGATTCTATGTGCTCTCCTGATGATCATGATGTCTTTACTTTTGAAAATGATTGAGAAACAAGGATGTATCATGCTTCTGAAATTTTTGATGTATTTTCCGTTTTTCTTTGATTCGTGTTCTTGATGAAAAATAAATGAGTTTTGGGGCTGGATTCATGTTTAGGGTTGTTAGATGTTTGATTCTGGAGAGTTAGAGAGCTTAGGGTTGCGTATTAAGTGAGATAGCATGTTTGGCTAGCCGGAGAAGATGACCGGAACACTGTTCCGGTCACCTGAGAGTAATTAGGGTTTTAATCATAATTAGTGAAGTTTGAATTATGGTCGTTCAGATGCGCGCGCTGGTCAATTCCCGCGTCTTAACTTCAAACCCTGACCCTTAGATTAGTTGACTTCCATTTAAATTCATTTAATTTTCATTTTATTTGCATTTCTTTATCATTTTATTAAAAATAGCAAATCTTTTCTAAAAATTATTTTTTTTGCATCAGGGTTCTAAATATTTTTCTCATTCTGAAAATAATTTTTATTTTATTTTTGGCACAAAATTTGTATTTTTAAAATATTTAAATGTTTATTTTAATTAGTTAATGGAAATTAATTAATTAAAATACCATTTAAGTTTCTAAAAATCACCAAAAAAATCACATTGCATCATGACACATTTAGAGACATTATCAAACCATTCATACAAATTTCTTTTTGGTTCTTGATCCATTTTTACATTTTTCTTTTGATTTAGGGTTCTTTAAAATCAATATTTTAACCCAAACTTAGAAAAATCTTTTCTGCCTAACCATGAAGGCTTTGATAATGGTTCTTTTTGCATTGCATTCCACATATCATATAGTTTCTAGGATAAAATTGGCATGAATTTATCTTTCATTTTAATTTTGTTTTGCATTTTTCCTTTTGAAGTTTCCTAAAACCCTAACAAACTTAAGAAAATTATAAATTCCATTAGGTTAAGATCTAGGTCTCCTCCTTTGGGCAGTGAACTTGTATAGGTTTAGGGTACCTTTGATCCCATTTTCAATTTTTTATCTCATGTTTTGCTTCAGATATTGAATTTTGCATTGCATCTTGTTCATAAACCCTAATCTTTGCCTTCATTTGCATCCATCTTTCATATGCTTGCATACATGAACTTGCCATGACATTTTGTGCTTTCACATGACATATAAGACATCTTAGGACACTTTAGAATCATGCTTGATAATTGCATCATCCATTTTCCATGCTTTTGCTTTCATTTGATGTCATATGCATTCATGAACTTTCATGCTTCCTTTCACGTCTCATTTGCATCTTCATTGCTTGTATGATCATCCACATCTCTTGGTATGCTTTCATATCATCTCATAGCATCATTTTCATCATGAACATGCTTCTGGTTTTGGTTTTCCTCATTGCATTCATTCCACTTCCACTTCATTTCATTTCCTTTTGCTAACTTTTCAGGTGGTAAGTGTTTTGAGAAGTGAATTTGCCTTCACTTCTCATAATCTCTTCTCGTCACTCTTGTGCATCCTTGCTGCATTTTATCTTTGTATTAGAGTGAGCTTGCTCATTCATGCTCCTTCCTCACTTTCTTTCTTCAAGAAACTTATCTTCTTAAGTGAAGTAAGTTGACTTGCTTCTTTCTGCTTCTCCTCCTTCCATCTTTGCTTCTTCCTTGGTGGCTCTCTTGAATATCTTCTTGCAAGCCTCATAAACCCTAGGAACACCCAAGCATGATCACAATTAGGGTTTGATTAGTCCCCCCATTAGTTTTACCTTTGTGTCATCTTTGTGTCTTCTCTTCTCATCTCATAATCAAGGACTAAACCCTAAAGGTTTTAAGGCTTTGTGATTAAGCTTATGACTGTATCCTTCAATTAGGATGGAGTGTATAAATTTAATCCTAAGTGTTGAACCCTTAATGTGTTTAAACCCATTAATCAACCCATCTAATAATCACTAAGACATCAAGCTTGTAACTTGGGCCTTGCATTAAGGTTCTAATTCTTCCTTAATTGGTTAGGAAGGACTAACCCTAATGTTAATGGACAAGTCCCCCTCAAGTTGTCTTACAAACCATAAAATTCATTTCTTAATCTCAACATTAACTAAAATCCACTTTAATAAAGGTTTTGTTTTGTCATGAGGTTAATCCCTAATCATGGATTAAGTTGAGGAGCCTTCCTCAGCTTAAATGTTCTCATCAATCATTCTTCTATTAGGATGGTGTAATGGGTCTATTAAATCCTTGATTATGGCTTAAACTCATTAATTAACACTAAACAAAATACCAAAAACATCTAAATAAATGCAAGTAGGTTAATGATCTTAATCCTACATCATGGTGATTAAGTGTGAGGTGTTTACTTCATACTTAAGGTATTCTCATTACCCCTAATCAGAGGGAGGATGTGATGAGTTTACTAACCCTTGGTTTAGGCTTAAGCTCATTTTCTTATGATAAGCCACCAAAAGCAATAAAAGATTGAAAACAAACAATAATCGTCTCCTTCGGGATTCTTTTCTCATTTCATTCACTCACAAACGAGAACTCGCTTCTTCCGTCTAATGCAAGACAGTTAGCACCTGAGCCAGACAGGTCATACACTTGAGCATAGACAAGTAAGCAGTTCACAAGTCAATTTATCTTTCAGTCTCTTTGAGTCGAACTACGGTGTTTTGACTTCCTCATTGCACGAGAGGATACGTAGGCATAACTTAACAGTTATCAAACAAAAGTATCTGTATATTCCCCCTCTTCCAGTATTATTCTTTAAGCCTCATAGTTTTGAGCTTTGCATTCTTTCCTCACACTGACACTCTTTCATTTCACCTCACACTTCTTTTTGCACTGACACTTGCATTCTTTTTCCAGCTTTTGTACACAAAATAGCACTGACACTACCCCTTTAAACACAAACTTTCAAGAGTGGATCCCGTCGTGTACGGAGGACAATCTGGGTGCTAATACCTTCCCAGGTTGTAACCAACCCCCTTTCTCAGTTTCTCTGGTTCGCGACCGTCTTATCCATCTTTTCTTAGGTCTATGTGTTGCACCCCAAAATTTGCCCTCACAAGACAAGTCATTGTATACTAAGAGTCTCACAAGGTTCACAAGGTTCACAAGACATCCCATGATGTTCACAAGGTTCACAAAGTTCACAAATAGTCAGAAAATTTGACAATTCCCTCAGACAATGCATCCTCCTAAGCAATGCATCCTAAACTAGGGTTTTGACTTTAATCAGTCTAAATGGACTTCCAAGACTTCAAGTGAGCTTCATAACATCCTATATGTGTTTAAGAATCCCCATGACAAGTTTCAAGACTTTTCCCAAAGGTTTGCTCAGTCAGATGATCAGATAGGTTAAAATCAGTCAAAGCAGTTAAAAAGTCAAACTGAGGTCAACTGTGGTCAAACCAAAGTCAAACTTCATGATATTTTGTCAACATCAAGTATATGAAGTAAAATTCATCATTTGATCAAGGTTTGATCATGATTCATCAAGGATATTTCAGATCATCAAGAATCAGAGGTTTCTAAATTAGGGTTTCCTCAGGAAAAGTCAACTGAACTTTGACCAGCCATAACTTTCACATGCTTCATCACATTTTTCCCATCCAAATCTCATTTTGAAGGAAATTTAATTCTATACCACTTTGTGTCTCACAAGCCAAGCCCAAAAATGCTTCATTTGGAAGGTATGAGCTAAGACATTATAGGTCCTTTTGAAAGTCAACAAAAAGTCAACAACTTCAAAAGAGCATAACTTGAGAATGGTAAGAGATATGAACATGAAACCAATGGGGTTGGTTAGAGGACTCTTTAAGCTTTCCAAAATGTCCAAGAACACCCTCATAGCATTAAAATTGAAGGATTTGTGCCCTTGCAAAGTTGGGAAATTTTTGGGTGGTTTACGAAGCAAATAGGGCCTTAAAACCAAATTCCTCTAAATGGACTTGCAATTTTGTGATCTAAACTTTAACATGACATCATGCACGACCCAATTCTCATTTATTCAGATTTTTATTATTTTGATTTTATTTATTTTGATTTTATTCATTTAAAACCATTTTAAATCAAAATAAAATATATAAATCAAATATTTGGATGAGATATTGCTTCTAGAAAATCATAAATATTGCTTGGATCAAATTGATATGCAAATTATGATGATGGTCTTAAAATAGCAAGGTTGGATCAAAAGATATTCAAGTTTTAAAGCATGATCTTTTTCAATCTCAATTATCCAAAAAGTCCAAACAATCCTACAACTTTTTGACCTAATCTAGTTCACATATATACATGGAGCATATCACTACCAAGGGACACAAAAAATTGATACAAAGAGGCATAGTTCAAAGCTCCAAATTTCATCAAAAAATTCAAATTCGGTTTCCCATATTTTGGTCCTTTTTGAGTGATTTGAAGGTTGGGACAACTTCCTGAGGTCATCTAGAACATAAATCAATCATAATCATCATCAGAAGCATCATATAAACCCTATACCGATTGTGTTTTTCATGGCTTTATGACTTTTTTAGATTTTTATTATATATGCATTATTCATCCAATTTGATCTGATTTTGTTGTTATTCATGATGTTTGTAAGGTTTCTGGACCAATTTCGTGAAGTTTCATGGCCGAAACCTCATTCTGCCATTGTTAGGGTTCTGTGGTTCATTTGGGGGTTTATGATTTAGTAAATATAAATGAATTCTAATTGCTTAAATGAACTGTATTTGATGTGGGTAACACCATGGTGTGTTCAATTTGAGGAAAAATTACAAGTATCACGAGTTTCGAAGAAACCTAGTTTTCATACAAAACTGGATTCGCAGGAAATATGGTAGGAGATTTCGCAGGTAATTTTGCAGTGAGAGAGGTAGGAGACGACCCCTTGGCGCCTAAAAATATTTTGAATTTCTTGTATTATTTATGTGGATTTTTTTTTGTAGAAATATCAGCGTGTGCGCATAGCTCAGATGGTGGATGTGTGTGTGTGTAAAAGCTCACTGGCCTGGGTTCGATTCCCATTAGGCCGTTTTGTGTTATTTTGTTTTTTTCATGATTTTTTGCAGGTCATATAACAAAAGGATTGTTGTTGAGATCATGTTCACAACGCGCACGTTGGCCCAGTGGCTGGGGTTCTCTTCAGGTATTGGGGAGGTCCTGGGATCAAAACCAGGCATCCCCCTTTTCCTTTCCTCTATTTTATTTTTTTGTTTTGTTCATTATTATCATTGTTTTTTTAAATTATAATTAATTTTAATTGATAATTAAACTATAACCCTAATTTTTCTTAGTTCTAAAAAATTTAATATATTTTTATAAATGCTAATTATAGCTCTTAATTTATTTATTTGTAAATTTTAATCATGTATATTTATTTTATAATTTGTATGTAGTTTTTATATGTAAATAATTTAATTATTTATATTAACCCTAATATTTTCATATAAAACCTAATTTTGTTTATAAACCCTAATTATAATTATGAATATTAATTTATGTGTTTGTAAATTTTAAATTGCATATATTTATTTATAATTTGTTTATATTATTATTATATGTAGTTTTATAATTTAAATAATTTAATTAATTAATAAACCCATACTTATTTTTCCTAAGTAATTAAAAACCCTAATTTTATCTTATGAATATAATTTATTTTTATATATGCTTATTTAATTATAATTAGATATTTCTATAATATGTATATAAAATTAAATAATTAGACTATTAATCATATTTTATTAGTATATAATTATTATTATTTATTCCTTTTATTAAAATTCTCTTAAAAAATATTTATTTATTCAATTTAGAACTTTTTTATATTATATTGTTATACTAACCCTCTTATATTTATTTATTTTTAATTATTGTTACTAACCCATTTAATTATTTATATGTTTGCTTATTTATTTTAATTATTTTTAATTATTGTAATGTAATTGTGCATCCTATGTAATAGTTGTAGAAATTATTTTTATGTTTAATTGCCATGGTTAGTAAAATAGGGAGTGTAAACATGTTTTGTATTTAAAAATTGAATTTAGATCATTAATCTCAAGATAAATATATGAACTTGTACATTCACACACGTAAGTCGATCTTGGATCGTCATCTCACTTCTTAAGGTTTACCTCTCAAGTTGCCTAAACAAAAGGTCAAGTAAGGTGTATAAAGCAAAGTCCCTTCATTCACTGATATCATCTAGTCCCTTAAAAGATAAAAAGATCAAGTCCCTTAATGGTTGTCTTCGTAATGATCTTGTCCCTTTCGAATAAAGATGATAAGTCCCTTCGAATTGATTATACACCTTGCAGTTGCCTAAATAACAGTTGTCCCTTCACTTGTCCCTCATACATCCTAGGTAATGACTACCTATTCCTTAATAATAGGGATAGTCTTACCACTTAAAGGATATTTAAGAACAGAAAAGACTTAACTTAGGGTAGGTTCCTCTTATGTACTTGCTCATTTTTCAAAAACATTTCAAAACACTTCACATTTTTCAAGCAATTTTCAAAACAAAGACTTTATATATATCCGTACATGGATCATTATAAAGTACTTAAGAAAATTTCTAAACACACACTACACTTCTCAAAAACATTTTAAAGTGAGCTAAGTAACTAAGAGCCCATGGATAACCATGGATGTAAAGGGTGCTAACACCTTCCCTTTACATAACCTACCCCCCGAACCCAAAAATCTTTTAAGGTCTTTCCTGTTCTTTTATGTCCTTTCCTTTTGGATAAAATAAAAGTCGGTGGCGACTCTTGCTATCCGCAACATAACTAAAGTCAGTTCTCCCATCGTGTTACAGAACTGGCGACTCTGCTGGGGATTTAATAAAAGAGGGGTACCCTTAGGAATTAGATCACTTTAAATTTGTTTGCCTTGTTTGCTTTATATTATCTTATTGGGTGCTCTTATGTGTGAAAGATCCTAACCCGGATCTAGTGTACCTTAGGTAAATGGCAATAGACCAAGGAAACTGTACGGCGTATACCGATATGGTTGATCTGGTGGCCATAGTTAGTGTGACTTCTTGGTTGGTGCTTATGTTCCTTAAGTCAAGTTGAGGATAATATGAGGCTGCCATATGTTGTCAATGCACTAACTAACTTTTAGAACCCTAGTTATCCCATCTTGGCCTTTAGAAAAGTAGTGAGATAACCGACTTTGGTGAAGACTGAAGTTGGTTGATACTCGATACTACGCTCATTGAGATCCTAAACTTGGATGGTTTTGGTTGGCAAGTAAGTTGCCTACTGAACAACCACCCTTGTGAAGGATTAATGATATTGAGATCCCTTAGAACCTGGTTACTTTTGTAGGACAGGATGAACCAACTAAACTTCAGGGGAGGGTACTTACCTTTAAACCTCATGCAAGCCTTCAAACCTAGGGCTATTGAGTGACTTGTTTGTGTGTGCCACATGTTTGTGATTGAGCATAACATCATAGCATCATCATGCATCATAAGCATAGCATTTTCACTAACCATTTCAAGGACCAAAGGATTTATCTTTGTTCTTTGTTTCAGGTCATGGCTTCTGCTCGTAGGAACACTATCAGGATCAACTTTGTAGGAATACCTCCTAAGCTTAAGGAATTGGTTTCTCATGTTTCTGAAAACTCCCAGTTCATCAAGAGGCATGGTCACCTATTGGATCTAGTCACCTCAGGGTTCAATGAAGACATGATGAGTGTTCTGTTTCAGTTCTTTGATCCTAAGCACCATTGCTTCACATTCCCCGACTATCAACTGGTTCCTACAATGGAAGAGTTCTCTAAATTATTGGGTATACCTATCCTTGATCAGAGACCCTTCAATGGCTTGGAGAAAGAGCTTAAACCAGAGGTTATTGCTGCAGCTCTACATGTGAAGAAGTTAGACATTGTTCTAGAAACGAGAAGCGGAGTTAAGGGTATTCTTGCTAAGGTGTTGATAGAGAAGGCTCAAGTGTTCTTGAAGGCTATGAGCTATGATGCTTTTGAGGAGATCTTAGCCTTGCTGATTTATGGTTTAGTGTTGTTCCCCAATCCAGATCAGTTCATAGACATTCACGCCATCAACATATTTCTGAGTCACAATCCAGTGCCTACATTGCTTGGAGACATCCTGCACTCTCTTCATACTCGTACTACGAAAGCCCGAGGAACTCTGATGTGCTGCATACCTTTGCTATCTAGGTGGTTTATTTCTCACCTTCCTCGCTCAGTGATGAAGAATGAACAAGGGTTCAGGTGGTCCAAGAGAATCATATCACTCTCTCATTCAGATATCCATTGGTGCTCCAGATCTATGGAGAATGTTACTATCATTGACCGGTGTGGGGAGTTTCCTAATGTGCCACTTCTAGGCATAAGAGGAGGCATTACTTACAACCCTTCTTTAGCTTTACAACATTTGGTTACGCTCGGAGTGATGGTCCACATGACATGTTGATTCAGGGTATTGTGTTTGACTACGACAACGATCTGCAAGGTTACCGTCAAAGGTTCATACGAGCATGGGGAAAAGTGAACAAGGTTGACAGCAAGACTCTGGAGCCCAAGTACACTATTCCTATGGAAGCTTACCTCAGATGGGTGCGATCTCGTGCTCAGACTCTCATGATGCCATATCCTGCCATCCTGCCAGTTACTATGGATCCTGTTGCTGAAGGAGATACCTCTTATACCATCCTTCACCCAGACATGCCCACTGACATGGAAGACTTACAGAGGTCCTGGATCAAGTTGAAGGAGCAAAGGGATACTTTCGAGGCTCATTACAAAGCAAGTCAAGAAAGAATCCTGGAGCTGACAAAGCAACTTCACGAGGAGCGGAATCTCAACTCATACCTCAACACAAAGAGGAAACGTCCATGGGAGACTTAAAACCCCATCTTTTGTATTTATTTAATTTTGTAAGCCCCAAGGGGGCAAACAAATTTATTACTAATAAAAGTTTACTTTCTTGATTGTTTAAGCAAATTTAAATCCTGTGGTCTTTGAAAAAATTGCATACGCATTTATACACCATATCATTGCATCACAGGTTTCTTGTGCACAGGTTTCTTATCTTCTCGCTGTTTATTTCAGCAATGGCTCTTGAACAAACAGTCAAAGATCTTCAGGCACAAAATGCACAGTTCCAAGAGCTGATCCTGAACTTGTCCAAGGGGCAGGATGAATTGAAGACACTGCTGGCCAAGAAGACTAAGAAGACTAGAAGGTCAGGAGGCCTGATCAACATAGGAAGAAGGTTCAAAGGTCCTGTCAAGACCAAAGAACAGGTTGAAGATTATGAGTCTGAAGAGTCTGAGAAAGAGGGAGGCAGTCTCCATAATACAATGGGGGACTCTAATTCTGAAGCTAACTACTATCATGAGCCTAATGAAGATAAGTTCAAGATGCTGGTGGATAGAATGGATGCTATGGAATTGCAAAAGTCTTCTGGGCTGGATTTTGAAGACCTGAGTTTGATATCTGGGGTGGTCATACCCATTGGTTTCAAGGTTCCTACTTTCGTAGTTTATGATGGTGTCTCTTGTCCCAAGCTGCATCTGAGATCTTATGTCCGGAGAATCCAACCCCATACTGCTGATAAGAAGTTGTGGATCCATTTCTTCCAAGAGAGCTTATCTGGAGCCCAATTGGAATGGTACTATCAGTTGGAAAGTGTCAACATCCGTGATTGGAATGATCTTGCTGAAGCCTTTTATAAGCAATATCAATACAATGTTGATCTAGCTCCTACTCGCATGCAACTACAAAGCATGTCCATGGGTGCTAAAGAAAATTTCAAGGAGTATGCCCAGAAGTGGAGAGATTTGGCTGGTAGAGTGAAACCCCCTCTAACTGACAGGGAGTTAGTTGATATGTTCATGAGTACGTTGAATGGTCCTTTTTACAGTCATCTCATTGGAAGCTCATTATCTGGCTTCACTGAGTTGATAATGACAGGAGAGCGTGTAGAAAGTGGTATAAGGAGTGGCAAGATCCAAGTAGGTGCTTCTTCATCCAGTACTACAAAGAAGCCTCCCAGTGGGAAGAAAGAGTCAAATGTTGTTTATGGTCAACCTGATCGTAATAGGAGGCATCAGTCTGTGAGTGCAGTTCATATCTCCAATCCAACTCCTACAACACCAGAGCCACCACAGGGCAATCAACAGAGGCCTAGAAGGCAGTTCACTAAGCCCAATATGTCACTGGCCCAAGCCTTGCAACACTTATTTAAGGGTGAACTCATCACTTTGAGGGACCCTCCTCAGAACCCCAATGTTACCTCTCCCAGGTACAATCCTAATGCACGATGTACATATCATTCAAATTGTCAGGGACATGATACCAATAGTTGCTGGATATTGAAGAATAAATTTCAGGATATGATTGATTCTGGAGAGATTGAGTTTGACCCTCCGGGTACTCCAAATGTGATTACTGCTCCCATGCCAAATCATGAAATGACTGTCAATGCTATTGATGAAGTTTCACGTATTTCCTCAGTTGCAGACGTGACTACACCATTATCTGTTATCAAGAAGAAGTTGGTACAAGCTGGGTTCTTTCCAGGTTGTCATGAAGATTGTGTCTATTGTGCTTATAAGCCGGATAGTTGCTGGAGATTGAAGGACGGAATTCAACGCCTTATGGACAATTACACAATATTGTTTGAGAGGACACCACCTTCTGTGGAGAGTATGGTTGAACATATAACTAAAGGTGCGAAGGTTGAAGAGGTGGATATGGTTGATAAAGTGTCGGTAAGGATTACTGCTAAGGGACCTGTAAAAATCACTCGTAAGGGTCCAATTAAAATTACTGCTGAAGGCCCTGTGAAGATTGTTGTTGAAGCTAGAGTGGCTCCTATGATTATTACCACTCCAGGTCCTATTCCATATACTTCTGATAAAGCTGTGCCTTGGCATTATGGGTCCGATGTTTATATCCATGGTGTTAAGCAGGAATCCTTGGCTGATGCACCTGTTGTTGGTGAAAATCTGAATGTTGATAATATTGCTGGATCTAGTAAGATCACACGAAGTGGAAGAGTTTTCTCTCCTCCAGTTACCTCCAAGAATGCAGTTACTCCAGCTACTACCTCTACTGCTGATGCTCGGGGCAAAGGTCCTGTTATTGAACCTATACCAACTGATGTGCCAGCTGCTGATGATCTTTCTAAGCAGATGGAAGAAGTACTGAAGATCATTCGCAAGAGTGATTATGACATTGTTGATCAATTGGGGCATACTCCCTCCAAGATTTCTATGTTGTCTTTATTGTTGTGTTCTGAGGCTCATGCCAAGGCCCTGATTAAATTTTTGAAGACTGCTCACGTACCAAATGAGATTTCTGTAGACAAGTTTGAAAATTGTGTTGCACACTTGACCTATGATAATGGGTTAGGTTTCTCCGATGCTGATTTGACTCCTGCCAAGAGGGATCATAACAGGGCTCTACATATCTCTATTGAATATAGGGGCACTACCCTGTCACATGTATTAATAGACAATGGTTCTTCGCTGAATGTGTTGCCCAAAGAAGTTCTAAATAAGCTTTGTCCTGAAGATGCTGTGTTGAAGCCCAGTAATATAGTGGTGAAGGATTTTGATGGCTCGATAAGAGTGGTGCATGGAGAAATTGATCTCCCAATCAAAGTAGGTTCTCAGGTCTTCAATGCTACCTTTTATGTAATGGATATTCGTCCTTCGTATTCTTGTTTGCTTGGGCGTCCCTGGATCCATGGGGCAGGTGTTGTAACTTCCACCTTACATCAGAAGCTGAGATATCCAGTAGAAGGAAAAGTTGTCACTGTTTACGGAGAGGAAGGATATATAGTTAGCCATGTGAACGCCTTTAAATATCTTGAAGTGGAAGGTGAATATATTGAAACTCTGTGCCAGACGTTCGAAGTAGTTCCTTGGGTTGTTAATAATTATGAAGCTCCTCCTGTTGTCAAGAAAGTTCCTGTGGTCACCAGAGTACCTCCAACAATGGCCTCCCTCAAAGATGCTAGAGCTGTGGTGGATGAAGGTGGTTGTACTATTTGGGGTCAGCTTCCTGACATTCTGTAAACACCCCAAATTTGCCATCACCCATTCACACCATGGCTTGTGATCATCCTCATATGCATAAGCACAAACACATCATCTCACATCTCATTTTTGATTCACTGCATAGCTTCTAAGGCATCTGCACCTAGGGTTTGTGATCTGAGCAACCTCAGGGCATCTTGGGCCATTCCAAAGGCCACCAATCAACTCAAAGGGGTCCATGTGTGTTCTTATATCATATTTCATCTCCTCAAAGTCAAAATTGCAGAGGAATCACAAGAACTAGGGTTTGAGTGGATGCAGAGCCAGGATGAACTGCACAGTTGACCTAAAATTAGGGTTTTGGTTTCAGAGGCCATAACTCCAAATTTTTTTGGTCATTCTTGTTTCCATTGATCTCTATATGGTATAGAGAGTATGCATATCAATTTCCATGAAGAAATTCCATGGGGAAGTCATCTGATCCAGAGTTGACTTTTCAGACAAGTCAGTGGAAAATCAGGGCATCTGAGGCCCCCAATGACCCAACCAATGGGTGATCTTCATCATTTTGAGTGTATATGATCTTTATTTGATCATGGAAGAAGGTTGAAGTTCATAGAAATCAAGAATTTAGGGTTTTTGCAAATGTTGACTTTTTGGGCATAGTTGACTTTTCAAGAATGCATCATTTTAGGTCATTTTTCAAGCCTTGATTCTTGATCCAAAAATGCTTCAAATGGAAAAACTTTGGTCATGAAAGTTGTAGATCTCATCTTTCCCTTTTCAAAAAGTACAAGAACATGATCAAACTCTTCTTGGATCAAAAGTTATGGCAATGCAAAGTTGGCAAAAATCACTTATTTTCAAGGCATGCCCTAAATGTGAAAATTGCAAAATCATGTGCTAAGTCAAATTGCAACTTCTAATTGGTATCAAACCAGCACATAAACATTTTCTAAGCCTTAAAAAATCAGATTTGAACCAAGATCACATGTGTTTAGTTCATGTAGCAAGGCATTTTTATCAAGAAAATCACATGTGAACCAAGTTACAACAAGTTGCAAAACTCATGATCACATCTCACCAACTTGAGGCATTGGCTGCTGAACCAAGCTAGCTTCATACACACACCATGCTGCGCAGCCCCTAGGCTTTGTACCAAGCTAGCACTTCACCATACCTCTCTTACACAATTCTTGACTTTTTGCAAAAGGCAACTTACCAATCAATAAAGCACATGTCCAATCAACTGACCAATGAGAGAGAGTTATGTGGACAATTTGCAAGCCATTTCATGTACTAAGCCAGCCTGAAACATCCTCATTCAACACATTCACAAAATCACTCCCAATTGCAAGTTGCTTCGAATCTGCCTACACAGCTTGCAAACATTCAAACCCTCTTCACCATTCAACTCACCTTGCTCCATAGACCACCCAGCACCAAGAACACAAGCCTGAAACAGCCTGAACATCTCACTGCCATTTCTCACTTCATTTTGCAGTTTCAATCGAATCTCCTTCCACAAACCACAAACACACCAACAAACACTCCAGACCTTCTCCATTCATCCTCAGGATCACAAACCATCATTCACAATGGCCTGAAACCTCCAGAAACTCCATTGCCATTTCTGACCAAGCTTGAGCAGGAGCTTTCGAATCTCACTATCCAGCCAGCTCAAACTTCTTTTGAGCATTCAAACATCTTCTGGGGATCAAGTGGAGTGGTTTGCACTGAAAGAAGTGGCCAGAAAGTCCTCAAGTTGAAAGCTCCAAATCTCAGGTAGCTCGAAAATTATTTTTCCAGAAATCATTTTTCTTGTTACAAACTTGTTCTATGTGATTCACTGATCATCCTGATGTTCTTAGTTTTTGAAATGGCTTTGTTTTGAGTATTTAATTTGTCTCTGAAACCTGCGTGCCCTAGAACTTGTTCTCTTCGATTCAGTTTGTTTAGGAAGAATAAATTTGTTTTGAGAGAGGGGTTTGATTCGTGAGAGGTTGGAGATCATTTCCCAATTCATAGATTTTGTTTTTGTTACGTTTTGAGGGAGTTGGTGAGTTTCCCGGTGAGGTGCTGGCCGGAGAAGACGACCGGAAGTCTTCTCCGGCCACCTGAGTCATTAACCCTAATCTCAGGTCATTAACTCTAGTTTGAATTTGAGCCATGGATGTGCGTTGACCCGTTGACTTCCCTCTCTTTTGGATGGCCCAGATCATTTCATTTGCCCTAATCTCTCTCATTAGCTTTAATTAATTCGTAATTAAATTAATTAAGTCAGGTGCAATCCACACCCTTCATTCACGCGCCAGTCAACACTTTCAAACTCAGAATCAATCTCAGCCATCCTTTCCTTTGACTTTCTTTTTTATTTGATTTTTAATTCATTTTATTTCAATTAACTTGCATAATTATTTTAAAATAGCAAAAAATACATAAAAATTATGAAACTTTTTCCTCTGAGTTTTGATAATTTTTATGACACAAAAGCATTTTTATTTTATTTTTCATCATTAAAAAAGTATTTTTAAATATTTAAAAGATTATTTTTAATTGATTAATGGGAATTAATTAATTAAAAATACTTTTAGGTATTTAAAAATTACAAAAAAATTCATGAAATGTTCTAAGACATTTAGAAACATTGTCCAACCTTCAAACCAAATTTCTTTTTTGATCTTGATGCACTTTAAGAATTTTTCATTGAATTAAATCATATTTTGTGCATTATTTTGATCATGAGTTCAAAAATTCATTTCTGCCTATTGGAGAAGGTTGAGACATTGATTCTTCTTGCATTGTTTTATGTTTAGCATGTAGTTTCTAAGATAAAATGGCCATGATTTGATCTTGCATTTTCCATTTGTTTGGCATTTCTTTTGTTAAGAACCCTAAAAAACCCTAATAACTTAGAAAAATCATATCTTGAGTTTGGTTGAGAGTTGAGAGTTCCCCTTTGGGCAGTGGTTCATTATAGGTTTAGGGTTTCTTTGGGTGCCATTTTCCATTTTTTATCTTAAGGTTTGCTTCTGTTTTGGGTTTTTGTTTGATGTTTGATTCAAAAACCCTAATTTGGGCTTTCTTTTGCATCCTTCTTGCATTTCCTTGCATAACTTGACTTGTCATTGCATTTTGTGCATTCTTGTGATTCATTTGACATCTTAAGACATATAGAAAGCATGTTTGACCATTGCATTACATATTTGCCATGTCATTTGTCTTGTATGATTCATAACTTTTCATGTTCATTCATGCTCCCTAACTTGCATCATTTGCATTCATGATCTTGTATGAACATCTCCATGTCTTGCCTCATGTTTGCAGCACCTCATAACATCATAATCATCATCAACATGCTTCTGGTTTGGTATAGCATCATGTCATTTCATTTCATTTAGCATTGCATTGCATTTCTTTCTAACATTTCAGGTGGTAAGTGAACTTGAGAAGTGAATTTGCCTTCACTTCTCATACCTTTTCTTTTCATCTCTCTTGTATTCATTGCTGCATTTCTATTTGTGTTTGAGATTGAGCTTGCTCATTCTTGTTCTTCCCACTTTCTTTCTTCAAGTGACTTGACTTCTTGAATGAAGCAAGTCACTTTGCTTCTCTTGATCTTATTCATCTGCTTCCTGGTGGCTCCTTTGAAGATTGTTCTTGAAAACCTCACAAACCTTAGGATCAACCAAGCATGACAATGAATTAGGGTTTTGATTAGTCCCCCCATAGTTTTACCTTTGTGTCTCTCTTTGAGTCCTCTCTTCTCACCTCATAATCAGGGACCAAACCCTAAAGGCTTTAAGACTTTGTGATTAAGCTTATGCCTGCATCCTTCTTTTAGGATGGAGTGTATAACTTTAATCCTAAGTATTAAACCCTTAAGGTGTTTAGATCTCTTAATCAATTCACTTAATAATTATCAAGACATCACACTTGTAACTTGGGCCTTGCATTAGGGTTCTAATTCTTCCTTAAGTGGTTAAGAAGGACTAACCCTAGTGTTAATGGACAAGTCCCCCTCAAGTTGTCTTACAAACCATAAAAATCACTTCATCACCTTATCACTAATTAAAATCCACTTAATCAAAGGCTTGTTTTGTCATGAGTTTAATCCCTAATCATGGATTAAGTTGAGGAGTCTTCCTCAGCTTAAACATTCTCATCTATTATCCTTCTATTAGGATAGTGTAATGGGTCTGTTTAATCCTTGATTATGGCTTAACCTCATTACTCAACACTAAACAAAAACACCAAAAACATCTAAATAATCACAAGTAGGTCAATGATCTTAATCCTGCATCAAAGGTGATTAAGTGTGAGAATCTGACTTCACACTTAAGGTATTCTCATTACCCCCTAATCAGAGGGAAGATGTGATGAGTTTACTAACCCATTGGTTTAGGCTTAAGCTCATTAACTTATGACAAACTTTCAAAAGCAATAAAAGACTGAAAACTCAAAAACAAACAATAATCGTCTCCTTCGGGATTCTTTTCTCATCACCTTCACTCACAAACGAGAACTTGCTTCTTCCGTCTAATGCAAGACAGTTTGCACCTGAGCCAGACAGGTCTTACACTTGAGCATAGACAAGCAAGCAGTTCACAAGTCAATTCATCTTTCAGTCTCTTTGGGTCGAACTACGGTGTTCTGACTTCCTCATTGCACGAGAGGATACGTAGGCATAACTTAACGGTTATCGAACAAAAGTCTCTGTATATTCCCCCTCTTTCTAGCTTCATTCTTTAAGCCTCATGGTCATGAGCATTTCATTCCTGATCTCACACTGACACTGTATATATCACACTTCACTTCTTTTACACTGACACCTGTACATATTGCTTTCCAGCCATTTTACACACAGATTGCACTGACACTACCCCTTTAAAACACAAATCTTTTAAGCGTGGATCCCGTCGAGTACGACGGACAATCTGGGTGCTAATACCTTCCCAGGTTGTAACCAACCCCCTTTCTCAGTCTCTCTGGTTCGCAAACCGTCTTATCCGTATCTTTCTAGGTCTATGCAGCATTGCCTTTCCTCCGGGATAAAAATGCCTAGCTGGCGACTCTATTCATCTCCAGTGAGTTCACGGCTGTGTGTTCTCACTGTTCCCTTCGCCGACCGTTCGCGTCTGTACCTTTATCTGGGCCAGTCCCATTTATCGGGAGCGACACATTCCTTACAAGTCTGACAAATTTTGTTTGGGTTTCACTTCAGAGTCTCAGAAGGCTGTTCATCGTGCTCGTGCTGTTCGTATCACCAATCAGGGGATTTTGAAAGATCAGATCAATGCTGTGGGTGACTATGATGAAGACTACGACTTGGATGCTTGGATTTTTCCTACTGTGGGTGTTGGGCTCAATAATTGGAAAGCTGAAGATGTTATTCCTATCTCCTTTAGTCATGAGTAAATACTATTACTGTGTTGTTACTTTTAAAGTTTGTAATTTTTGAACAATTTAAACTCTTAAGCCTTGTGCCTTACCCGGGGCACAATGGTGTGCTTGTTACGGGATGTCATTTCATTTGCATACTTCATTCAATAAAAATCAGTGGACGTTTCGTTTTCGTAAATATTGTGTTCCTTGTCTTTCTTTTCTTTTATTTTTGTTTTATCAACTATGTGTTCTTACACACACCCACATCACTAAAATGCAGATCCTCATCCACTCTGGATCCTGTTGATAACAGTTCTACTATTGCCACTTATAATTTCGAGAATCCGATCTATCAAGCTGAAGATGGAAATGAGGACGATTGTGAAGTACCTGTAGAGCTTGCTAGGTTGTTACAACAAGAAGAGAAAGCTATACAGCCACATGAAGAGCCAATCGAAGTTGTGAATCTGGGAACTGAAGAAAATAGGAAAGAAGTCAAGATAGGGGCTGAATTAGAGGATAGTGTCAAGAGCAGATTGATTCAGATGTTACATGATTATGTGGAGATCTTTGCTTGGTCTTATGATGATATGCCAGGGTTGGATACAGACATTGTGGTTCACCATTTACCAGTAAAAGAAGATTGTCGTCCAAAAAAGCAGAAGGTTCGTCGCATGCATCCTAAAATGTCAGAAAAGATTAAAGCGGAGGTAATGAAACAGTTTGATGCAGGGTTCTTAGCTGTAACTTCTTATCCTCAATGGGTTGCAAATGTGGTACCGGTACCTAAGAAAGATGGTAAGGTACGTATGTGTGTAGATTACAGGGATTTGAACAAGGCCAGCCCTAAAGATGACTTTCCACTTCCTCATATTGATGTTCTGGTAGACAACACGACTCAGCATAAAGTATTCTCTTTCATGGATGGTTTCTCTGGTTACAATCAAATCAAGATGGCACCTGAAGATATGGAGAAGACAACATTTGTTACACAATGAGGCACTTTTTGCTATAAGGTGATGCCATTTGGTTTGAAGAATGTCGGGGCAACATATTAGCGTGCTATGGTGGCTTTGTTTCATGATATGATTCATCGTGAGATAGAGGTATATGTGGATGATATGATAGACAGGTCCCAGAATGAACAACAACATCTTGATCATCTGCATAAGTTGTTTGAGAGATTGAAGAAGTACAAGTTGAGATTGAACCCAAACAAATTTACTTTTGGAGTTAGGTCTGGTAAACTCCTGGGGTTCATCGTCAATGGAAAAGGTATTGAAGTAGACCCTGCGAAAGTGAAAGCTATACAAGAGATGCCAGCTCCCCGTACTGAGAAGGAAGTTAGAGGTTTCTTGGGACAATTGAATTACATTGCAAGATTTATTTCCCAATTAACTTCTACCTATGAGCCAATATTCAAGTTGTTGAAGAAAGATCAGGTAATGGAATGGAATGATGAGTGCCAGACAACATTTGATGAAATCAAGAGATATCTTCTAGAACCTCCCATTTTGATGCCACCAGTTGATGGAAGACCCTTGATTATGTACTTAACAGTGTTAGACAACTCAATGGGGTGTGTGTTGGGGCAACATGACGAGTCTGGTCGAAAAGAGCAGGCAATATACTACCTTAGCAAAAAGTTTACCGACTGTGAAACAAGATACTCACTGCTCGAGAAAACTTGCTGCGCTTTGGCATGGGCTGCTCGCTGACTAAGACAGTATATGTTGACTCATACTACCTTATTGATTTCGAAGATGGATCCAATCAAGTACATATTCGAGAAACCTGCTCTCTCCAGAAGAATAACAAGATGGCAAATGATCTTAACAGAATATGATATACAATACACTACTCAGAAGGCCATTAAAGGAAGTGTTGTAGCTGATCATTTGGCTCATCAGGCAGTGGATGATTACCAGTCAATGAGTTTTGAAATCCCTGATGAAGATATTATGATTATTACCAAAGAACCTGGACAATATGACGGACCTGAACAAGGATCCCGATGGACTATGGTTTTTGATGGTGCTTCTAATGCACTTGGTAATGGTGTTGGTGTTGTGATCAGTTCCCCTGAAGGTTGTCATACCCCGATTATTGCAAGACTTTGTTTCTATTGTACCAATAACATGGCTGAATATGAGGCATGTATCCTAGGTATCAAAGTTGCCATTGATATGAAGATTCAGTTCCTTGACGTGTATGGAGATTCAGCCCTGGTAGTAAGTCAGATTAAAGGAGATTGGGATACCAAGCATGATAATCTCATTCCTTATAGAGAGCATGTTTTGTCTTTGATCCCACATTTCAAAGAGATTACCTTTGGACATATTCCATGAAGAGAGAATCAGTTGGCAGATGCTTTAGCCACCATGGCATCCATGTTTGAGATTAGCTGGGATGATGAAGCTCCAAAGATTACCATTGATAGATTTGAGAAGCCTGCATACTGCAATGAGATTGACACTGAAGAAACAGAGGAGAAGCCTTGGTTCTATGAAGTGAAAAGATATCTTGAAGCTCAGGAATTCCCTGAAGGGGCATCTGTCAAAGATAAGAAGTTTCTGAGGAGGTTTTCTGCTAAATTCTTTTTGAGTAATGGAATTTTGTACAAGCGCAATCATGATTCAACTTTGCTTCGTTGTGTGGATAAGAAGGAAGCAATAGAGATTATGGAAGATATGCATGATGGGATCTTTGGCACTCATTCTAGTGGTCATACCAAGGCAAAGAAGATATTGAGAGCAGGTTACTATTGGTCTACCATGGAAGCTTACTGCTATCAACATTCCAGAACGTGTCACAAGTGTCAAATCTATGCTGATAAAGTCCATATACCTCCATCACCATTGAATGTGTTGACTGCTCCTTGGCCTTTTGCCATGTGGGGCATTGATATGATTGGTGAGATCAAACCTACTGCTTCTAATGGGCATCGTTTCATCCTGGTCGCTATTGATTACTTCACTAAGTCGGTGGAAGCAGCTTCATTTGCATCTGTTACTAAGAATGTGGTGGCTCGATTCATTAAGAATAATCTCATATGTAAGTATGGCATCCCTGAAAGGATTATTACTGACAATGGCTCTAATCTGAACAACACTATGATTACTGATCTCTGCACACAATTCAAGATTAAGCATCATAATTCTTCTCCGTATCGTCCGAAGATGAATGGGGCAGTAGAAGCTGCTAATAAAAACATTAAGAAGATTATACAGAAGATGACTGTTACTTACAAAGATTGGCATGAGATGTTACCATTTTCTCTTCATGGTTATCGTACTACAATACGTACCTCAACAGGGGCAACCCCATTCTCCTTAGTATATGGTATGGAAGCAGTTCTTCCCATTGAAGTTCAGATCCCCTCCTTAAGAATTATGAAGGATACAGACTTGGATGAAGATGAGTGGATTCAGACCCGACTTGACCAGATAAATTTGATTGATGAGAAGAGGTTGGCAGCTATTTGTCATGGCAAGATGTACCAGAAACGGATGATTAATACTTTTAATAAGAAGGTTAAGCCGAAGGTATATCAGGTTGGTGACTTGGTAATCAAGCGTATCATATTACCACAGGGTGATCCTAGGGGCAAGTGGACTCCTACATATGAAGGGCCATTTGTGGTCAAAACAATATTCTCAGGAGGTGCCATGATACTTACTACTATGGATGGTGAAGACTTCCCACAGCTTGTAAACACAGACATAGTTAAAAAATACTATGCATAAAAAGAGACCCGCTAGGTTGACTGGCCTAGGAAAAAATAAGGGCATCCCGGCGAACCAAAAGGGTTCGAGCAAAAATTAGGGATATATAAAAAAAATGTACACCCGGCAAGTCGAAAACCTGAAAAGGCGGCTTGGGCAAAAAGGGGTATCCTGGTGGATTGAAAACCTGAAAGGGCAATCCAGGCAAAAGTTAAGGATTAAAGCGTATGACTATGTCTCGTTTGGATCACCCATGAAACTACAACCAGTTGTGCTACTTACTCAAGCTCGAACAGATAAAGCTTAATCCAATCATTTATGTCTCAACAGCAGAAGATGAGATACTCGAAGATAATGGCAATAGTAGAATTGAAACTCAATAGGATTATTTCCCACATAGCTGATTTTCTCTGTTTTGTAAAACTTTTACGACGAATTCCTCTTACTAGGATTTCTGTCTCCTTGTACAAACTTGCTTATGTATAGGTCATTTTATGATATAAATAAAATTTCATCTTTGAATCCAGATTTACTTTTACCCTATTTACATAAGTGAAACGTCTATTGGTTGTGTTTGAATGTATGTATGCTTTTGAATATGATTGATGAAATGCATGAAAATGCAGTAATAGTATTTACTAAGGACGGACGAGGGAAGGAATTCAACGAAGCTTCGCCGGTTCATCCTCACCAGACAGCTACAAGTCCCCCAGTAGGACAAATCCATCTTCATAAATACTTCGAGTCACATCTCCCCTGGAATTTATATCCATCTCTTTTATCCTCAAACGGGTAGTCGGGAATTAATTCTTTCAATAGGAGTACGACGAACAAAGACAGGAGGTTATGAGTACCTTACTATCGAACGAAGACGGGAGGTTATGGATACCTTACTATCGAACGAAGATGGGAGGTTATGGATACCTTACTATCAAACGAAGACGGTAGATTTATGAATACTATGTTATCAAATCAAACAAGACGAATTCCTTATATTCATCAGCAACAAATCGGGATTTATTTTCCCTGGCCAGCAGTCGTTATATGAAGATATCCAGACGCTTCAAGCTGCATGATGCATACATACATCATTTACATCATACCATAACATATATATCCATAAGTACATAATACATTACTTAAGTGCATCATACTATGCATGCATACATAATGCATAAACTAATATTTCCCTTGCAGGATAGTTATATGCAGGTGAAACAATATCAACAACTTACAACGGATCAGAAATGATCTATACAATACTCAAGATGTCCTCGAATAACAGGCAAATGGTCCGTAAAAAGATCCATTCCCTGGTTCAAGATATCTTTCATAAGAGTAAATCCTGACGCTCTTTTGACCTCTTGTTCAAGACTTTTTCAGAAGAACTAATCCTGACGTTCTTTTGACCCTTAAGAGCAAATCCTGACGCTCTTTTGTCCCCTTGTTCAAGACTTTTTCAAAAGAACTAATCCTGACGTTCTTTTGACCCTTAAGAGCAAATCTTGACGCTCTTTTGGCCCCTTGTTCAAGACTTTTTCAGAAGAACTAATCCTGACGTTCTTTTGACCCTTAAGAGCAAATCCTGACGCTCTTTTGGCCCCTTGTTCAAGACTTTTTCAGAAGAACTAATCCTGACGTTCTTTTGACCCTTAAGAGCAAATCCTGGCGCTCTTTTGGCCCCTTGTTCAAGACTTTTTTAGAAGAACAAATCCTGACGTTCTTTTGATGCTTAAGAACAAATCCTGACGTTCTTTCGGCCCTTCGAAGTAGGCAATTGGTCTGTACAAAGATCCATTCACTAATCCAAGATACCTCCAGAAAAGATAATCATCACAAGATTTATTGATACTGGTCCATTCAACTACTCAAATCATGTTGCATAAATGATTCAGAGACGACCTATACAAAGACCTAGTACTGATATCCATTATCAACATCAGAACATCACCACATCCAGTTTATCCTGATGGCATCTCTAAGCCCATCTCCAGTTCACCTTGGATGGCATCTTTAAGCCCATCTCCAGTTCTTCCAAGTGGCATCTTCAAGCCCACTCAAGCATATACAGCTAATCATCAATATTACTCTATGCACTGGTGAGTGCAAACTTTTGGGCTTTTGTGTTCAATCCCCTTCAACCTTCCAGGTCACGACTGGCACATATACCAATCTAACCCCTCAGGTTTCAGAAAATTGAACAGGGGCAGCTGTTGCACCCCAAAACTTGCCCTCACAGGACAAGTCATTGTATACTAAGAGGCTCACAAGGTTCACAAGGTTCACAAGACATCCCACGATGTTCACAAGGTTCACAAAGTTCACAAATAGTCAGAAAATTTGACAATTCCCTCAAACAATGCATCCTCCTAAGCAATGCATCCTAAACTAGGGTTTTGACTTTAATCAGGCTAAATGGACTTCCAAGACTTCAAGTGAGCTTCATAACATCCTATATGTGTTTAAGAATCCCCATGACAAGTTTCAAGACTTTTCCCAAAGGTTTCCTCAGTCAGATGATCAGATAGGTTAAAATCAGTCAAAGTAGTTAAAAAGTCAAACTGAGGTCAACTGTGGTCAAACCAAAGTCAAACTTCATGATTTTTTGCCAACATCAAGTATATGAAGTAAAATTCATCATTTGATCATGATTCATCAAGGAGATTTCAGATCATCAAGAATAAGGAGTTTCTAAATTAGGGTTTCCTCAGGAAAAGTCAACAGAACTTTGACTAGCCATAACTTTCACATGCTTCATCAAATTTTTCGCATACAAAGCTAATTTTGAAGGAAATTTAATTCTCTAACACTTTGTGTCTCACAAGCCAAGCCCAAAAATGCTTCATTTGGAAGGTATGAGCTAAGACATTATAGGTCCTTTTGAAAGTCAACAAAAAGTCAACAACTTCAAAAGAGCATAACTTGAGAATGGTAAAAGATATGAACATGAAACCAATGGATTTGGTTAGATGACTCTTTAAGCTTTCCAAAATGTCCAAGAACACCCTCATAGCATTAAAATTGAAGGATTTGTGCCCTTGCAAAGTTGGGAAATTTTTGGGAGGTTTACGAAGCAAATAGGGCCTTAAAACCAAATTCCTCCAAATGGGCTTGCAATTTTGTGATCCAAACTTTAACATGACATCATGCACGACCCAATTCTCATTTATTCATATTTTTATTATTTTTATTTTATTTATTTTGATTTTATTCATTTAAAACCATTTTAAATCAAAATAAAATATATAAATAAAATATTTGGATGAGATATTGCTTCTAGAAAATCATAAATATTGCTTGGATCAGATTGATATGCAAATTATGATGATGGTCTTAAAATAGCAAGGTTGGATCAAAAGATATTCAAGTTTTAAATCATGATCTTTTTCAATCTCAATTATCCAAAAAGTCCAAACAATCCTACAACTTTTTGACCTAATCCAGTTCACATATATACATGGAGCATATCACTACCAAGGGACACGAAAAATTGATACAAAGAGGCATAGTTCAAAGCTCCAAATTTCATCAAAAAATTCAAATTCGGTTTCCCATATTTTGGTCCTTTTTGAGTGATTTGAAGGTTGGGACAACTTCCTGAGGTCATCTAGAACATAAATCAATCATAATCATCATCAGAAGCATCATATAAACCCTATACCGATTGTGTTTTTCATGGCTTTATGACGTTTTTCGATTTTTATTATATATGCATTGTTCATCCAATTTGATCTGATTTTGTTGTTATTCATGATGTTTGTAAGGTTTCTGGACCAATTTCGTGAAGTTTCATGGCCGAAACCTCATTCTGCCATTATTAGGGTTCTGTGGTTCATTTGGGGGTTTATGATTTAGTAAATATAAATGAATTCTAATTGCTTAAATGAACTGTATTTGATGTGGGTAACACCATGGTGTGTTCAATTTGAGGAAAAATTACAGGTATCATGAGTTTCGAAGAAACCTAGTTTTCATACAAAACTGGATTCGCAGGAAATATGGTAGGAGATTTCACAGGTAATTTTGCAGTGAGAGAGGTAGGAGACGACCCCTTGGCGCCTAAAAATATTTTGAATTTCTTGTATTATTTATGTGGATTTTTTTTTGTAGAAATATCAGCGTGTGCGCATAGCTCAGATGGTGGATGTGTGTGTGTAAAAGCCCACTGGCCTGGGTTCGATTCCCATTAGGCCGTTTTGTGTTATTTTGTTTTTTTCATGATTTTTTGCAGGTCATATAACAAAAGGATTGTTGTTGAGATCATGTTCACAACGCGCACGTTGGCCCAGTGGCTGGGGCTCTCTTCAGGTATTGGGGAGGTCCTGGGATCAAAACCAGGCCTCCCCCTTTTCCTTTCCTCTATTTTATTTTTTTGTTTTGTTCATTATTATCATTGTTTTTTTAAATTATAATTAATTTTAATTGATAATTAAACTATAACCCTAATTTTTCTTAGTTCTAAAAAATTTAATATATTTTTATAAATGCTAATTATAGCTCTTAATTTATTTATTTGTAAATTTTAATCATGTATATTTATTTTATAATTTGTATGTAGTTTTTATATGTAAATAATTTAATTATTTATATTAACCCTAATATTTTCATATAAAACCTAATTTTGTTTATAAACCCTAATTATAATTATGAATATTAATTTATGTGTTTGTAAATTTTAAATTGCATATATTTATTTATAATTTGTTTATATTATTATTATATGTAGTTTTATAATTTAAATAATTTAATTAATTAATAAACCCATACTTATTTTTCCTAAGTAATTAAAAACCCTAATTTTATCTTATGAATATAATTTATTTTTATATATGCTTATTTAATTATAATTAGATATTTCTATAATATGTATATAAAATTAAATAATTAGACTATTAATCATATTTTATTAGTATATAATTATTATTATTTATTCCTTTTATTAAAATTCTCTTAAAAAATATTTATTTATTCAATTTAGAACTTTTTTATATTATATTGTTATACTAACCCTCTTATATTTATTTATTTTTGATTATTGTTACTAACCCATTTAATTATTTATATGTTTGCTTATTTTTTTTAATTATTTTTAATTATTGTAATATTGTACATCCTATGTAATAGTTGTAGAAATTATTTTTATGTTTAATTGCCATGGTTAGTAAAATAGGGAGTGTAAACATGTTTTGTATTTAAAAATTGAATTTAGATCATTAATCTCAAGATAAATATATGAACTTGTACATTCACACACGTAAGTCGATCTTGGATCGCCATCTCACTTATTAAGGTTTACCTCTCAAGTTGCCTAAACAAAAGGTCAAGTAAGGTGTATAAAGCAAAGCCCCTTCATTCACTGATATCATCTAGTCCCTTAAAAGATAAAAAGATCAAGTCCCTTCATGGTTGCCTTCGTAATGATCTTGTCCCTTTCGAATAAAGATGATAAGTCCCTTCGAATTGCTTATACACCTTGCAGTTGCCTAAATAACAGTTGTCCCTTCACTTGTCCCTCATACATCCTAGGTAATGACTACCTATTCCTTAATAATAGGGATAGTCTTACCACTTAAAGGATATTTAAGAACAGAAAAGACTTAACTTAGGGTAGGTTCCTCTTATGTACTTGCTCATTTTTCAAAAACATTTCAAAACACTTCACATTTTTCAAGCAATTTTCAAAACAAAGGCTTTATATATATCCGTACATGGATCATTATAAAGTACTTAAGAAAATTTCT
Organism: Lathyrus aphaca; assembly: GCA_963966055.1. Taxonomy (NCBI): domain Eukaryota; kingdom Viridiplantae; phylum Streptophyta; class Magnoliopsida; order Fabales; family Fabaceae; genus Lathyrus; species Lathyrus aphaca. The sequence goes on from OZ014523.1 coordinate 175,112,469, forward strand.
AAACACACACTACACTTCTCAAAAACATTTTAAAGTGAGCTAAGTAACTAAGAGCCCATGTATAACCATGGATGTAAAGGGTGCTAACACCTTCCCTTTACATAACCTACCCCCCGAACCCAAAAATCTTTTAAGGTCTTTCCTGTTCTTTTATGTCCTTTCCTTTTGGATAAAATAAAAGTCGGTGGCGACTCTTGCTATCCGCAACATAACTAAAGTCAGTTCTCCCACCGTGTTACACTATGCAGCATTACCTTTCCTTCGGGATAAAAATGCCTAGCTGGCGACTCTATTCATTTCTTCTCCTTTCGCCGACCGTTCGCGTCTGTACCTCTCTTGGCCCGGTGTCATCAGGTGGGAGCGACAGCTTGGCGACTCTGCTGGGGACCCTTATATTGTAACCAGGGCTTCTGGTTCTTTTTGTGGGTTCCTCCTAGCGCTTGTTTGATTTGTGTTTACTGGGATGTTATGTGTTATATGTGTTTATTTATTTTGCTTTAGTTATTGCTTTATGTACAGCTTTAGTTATTGCTTTCTTTACAGTCTTTTGCATATTTCATACTATCACTGCTGGATCTAGTTTGTTGTTTTGATGGGTGGGGATCCATTGAGAGTTTAAGGTCCTATACCTGGGACCTGAGTGACACCTAGGCTAGAGTGGTTCGTATTCTTCCCCATTCCATTTCGGTATGGTGCGGGAATATGAAACACGGTTCAGATGTGGGTTTCTTCTTGAGAACTCTGTGCTACAAATTTCCTGTAGTGCTAGGGCTATCTGGGAAGCCTGCTAAGTCTGGATGACCTTTATTATGACCTTCAGAAGCTGAGGTGAATTAGAGGAGGATCTTTTATGGTTATTGTAAACACTGTACCTCCGGGTTAGAAGTGTTTACACTTCTCATAACTGATCCAAGTCTGAGAATTCTTGTTCTAGAACACTACCTGTGAGGGGGTTGGGCTGTTTACAGGTTTGCAGCAACCCTTAGCCACATCATACCTTGTTACTATTTTGTTTAAGAATACCTCACTTTGGATAGTTCTTGTGATTAACCCTGGACATGTGACTCTTTATTTGAGTCCTCTACCCTGGTTACTGGATTTCTAAACCTCCATCCGAATTTTTTGAACATATATGGGCCTTATATCAAGACAGATAATCAGATCCATCTTGATCACAAACCCTTGCATATCATTTGCATATATCATCATTGCATCATTTGACATTTGTTTATTTGCTTTTCAGGGTATCCATTTCATTGTATCTTGGTTTTGGTTTTGACCCCTTCTTCTGCATAGACCTCTGCTTCAGCTATCTTCATCAGTTATCTGCTTCAGTTATCTCCATCACCACTAGTACCAGTCTGTCAGTGGTCCACCTTCAGCATCAGTCTGTGATCTCCATCATCACTTATCTTCAGCTTCTTCAGCAGTACTCATGGCTACTCCCAAGAAGAGCAACATATCTTACCACTTCTTTGAGCCTGTTTTGACTGGTATCAGGCAGGTCCAGTCACTTATCACACCTGACCACATCCCACTGTTCAGAGAACACTACAGAGGTATCTTGGATATGGTTATGGACCTTGACCCTTCTCAGAGGAACATGATCCACACATGCTTACAGTTTTATGATCCTCCATTGAGATGTTTCACCTTTCCAGACTTCCAGTTAGGGCCTCTGCTGGAAGAGTTTTATTTGTTGATTGGAGTACCTATCATAGGTGGAATCCCCTTCAACCTAGAGATGACTACTCCTAGGAATGAAGAGATAGCAAGGGCATTGTACTTGGAGCCTGCCCTGATTGAGCAAAGTATGACAACAAAAGCTGGAATTCCTGGTTTGCATTTGGACTTCTTGATTTCTCAGGCCATCCTGAAGGCTTCATTGGGAGAGTGGAGGACAGTTTGTGCACTGTTAGCCCTCAGCATATATGGGGCTATTTTGTTTGCAGATGAACCAAAATTTTTCAGCAAAAATGCCATCCATTTGTTTCTCCTAAAGAACCTAGTACCCACATTGCTAGGAGATTTTTACTACTCCATTCATCAGAGGAATGAGAAACAAAGGGGGAAGTTGGTAAGATGTTGTGCTCCTTTGTTTTATTCCTGGCTGCTCAGACACCTGCCTAAGTCAGATGCCTTCTTGAACCCACATCAGCAGAGGAATTGAGCTAAGAGGTTCATTTCCTTGACTTCAGATGATATCAGATGGTGCACCCAGAGCACCAAAGGCAAGGACATTATCACCAGCTGTGGACAATACCCAAATGTGCCTCTGATAGGAGTAAAGGGTTGCATCAACTACAACCCCTTACTGCTTAAGAGACAGTTGGGCTATGCCTTGGTTCACCTTCCTGTAAGCACCCCAAATTTGCCCTCACCCATTCACACATGGCTTGTGATCATCTCATATGCATATACGCCATCATATCATCTCATAGTACATTTTTGATTCACTGCATAGCTTCTAAGTCATCTGCACTTAGGGTTTGTGATCTGAGCAATCCCAATGCTTCTTGAGCCATTCCAAAGGCCACCAATCAACTCAAAGAGGTCCATGTGTGTTCTTGTATCATGTTACATCCTCACAAAGTCCAAATTGCAGAGGAATCACAAGAACTAGGGTTTGAGTGGATGCAGAGCCAGGATGAACTGCACAGTTGACTGAAAATTAGGGTTTTGGTTTCAGAGGCCATAACTCCAAATTTTTTGGTCATTCTTGTTTCCATTGATCTCTATGTGGTATAGGGAGTGTGCATATCAATTTTCATGAAGAAATTCCATGGGGAAGTCATCTGATCAAGAGTTGACTTTTCAGACAAGTCAGTGCAAAATCAGGGCATCTGAGGCCCCCCAATGACCCAACCAATGGGTGATCTTCATCATTTTGAGTGTATATGATCTTTATTTGATCATGGAAGAAGGTTGAAGTTCATAAAAATCAAGAATTTGGAGTTTTTGCAAATGTTGACTTTTTGGGCATAGTTGACTTTTCAAGAATGCACCATTTTAGGTCAATTTTCAAGCCTTGATTCATGATCCAAAAAGGCTTCAAATGGAAAAACTTTGGTCATGAAAGTTGTAGATCTCATCTTTCCCTTTTCAAAAAGTACAAGAACATGATCAAATTCTTCTTGGATCAAAAGTTATGACCATGCAAAGTTGCCAAAAATCACTTATTTTCAAGTTATGCACCAAGTGGAAATTTTGCAAAGTCTTGGATCAAAACACATTGCAGCCTCTAGTTCACTACAAACCATTACACAAACATTTCCCTAAGTCATAAAATCAGATTTTTGATCAAGTTTGCCCATGGTTTAGTTCATGTAACTTGAATTTTTCACATGTGAACCAAAAGCTAGCCAACTTGCAAAAACCACTCATTTCACTTCCTACAACTTATGACATTGGAAGCTGACTTTGGCTAGCCTCTCCCTCACCTTTTGCTGCGCCAGCCATGCTTTGTCCTTGCCTAGATTTGGAGCCATGCCCTATCTTACACAAAAGTGGTTTTTGAGCAAAAAGTGATCTACCAATCCATAAAGCACAAGTCACATCAGCCAGCCAATCAGAATTGTTTATGATTTCAATTTGCAAGTTGAACATAACACAAGCCAAGGCTGAAACACACACACTCATCACATTCACAAAAACTCACCTCATTGCAAGTTCCTTCGAAATTCTGTCCACAGCCATAAAACACTCAAACTCTCATCATCATTAAACTCACCACATCTCATAGACAAGAAACCACCAAAGCTCAAGCCTAAATCAAGCCTGAAAACTCCATTGCCATTATTCACCTCAAGCTGCAGATTCTATCGAATCTCTCTCCACAAGCCACAAACACACCAACCAACACCACAAACTTTCTCAACACACTTCATAGATCACAAACAACTCCTTTTCACAGCCTGAAAGTGCCAAAATCATCATGGCCATTGTTGACTGAACTGAAACAGTTCCATTCGAATCTCCTTCTCCAGCCAACACAAACTCATTTTGAGCATTCAAACACATTTGGGGGATCAAGTAGAGCAGCTTGCACCAAAGGAAGTGGCCAGAAAGTTCCTAAACTGAAAGCTCCAAATCTCAGGTAGCTCGAAATTAATTTTTCCAGAAATGGTTTTTTATGTTACAAACTTGTTCCTCATGATGCACTGATCATTCTGGTACCTTTAGTTTTTGAAATAGTTTTGTTTTGAGCATTTAATTTGTGTTTGAAGCTCACGAACCCTAGAAATTGTTTGCTTCGATTCAGTTGATTTAGGAACTTTAAATTTGTTTTGAGAGAGGGGTTTGGTTCGTGAGAGGATAAGGATCATTTCCCTGGTCTTAGATTTCATTTTTGTAACGTTTTGAGGAAGTTGGGTGATTCTCAGGTGAGAGCTGGCCGGAGAAGACGATCGGAAGTCTTCTCCGGCCACCTGAATGTATTTAGGGCTTAATCCCATAATTAATGCTCGTTTGAATTTTGGCCGTTGATGCGCGTTGAATGTTTGACTTCCCACCCTTTTTGATGGCCAGGATCTGTTCATTAGCCCTAATCACTTTAATTAATTTATTTAATTAAGATTAATTCAGCTTTGAATCACAGCCACAGGATTACGCGCCAGTCAACACATTTAAACCCTGGAGCAATCCTGGCCATCCAATCTGTTTACTTTCATTTTCCTTTAATTTTTATTCATATTTATTTCATTTAAATTGCACAATTTATTTAAAATAGTTAAAAAATCATAAAAATTATGAAACTTTTTCTTTAAGGTTTTATTAATTTTTATGACACAAAAATATTTTTATTTTATTTTTTATCATTAAAAAAGTATTTTTAAATATTTAAAAGATCATTTTTAATTGATTAATGAGAATTAATTAATTAAAAATACTTTTAGGTATTTAAAAATTACAAAAAAATTCATGAAATGCTCTAAGACATTTAGAAACATTGTCCAACCTTCAAACCAAATTTCTTTTTTGATCTTGATGCACTTTAAGAATTTTTCATTGAATTAAATCATTTTTTATGCATTATTTTGATCACATGTTTGAAAATTCATTTCTGCCTTTTGGTGAAGGTTGAGACATTGATTCTTTTGCATTGTTTTCCATTTGACATGTATTTTCAAAGATAAAAAGGCCATGATTTGATCTTGCATTTTCTAATTGATGGGCATTTGTTTTGATAAGAACCCTAAAAAACCCTAATAACTTGCAAAAATCATATCTTGAGATTGGTAAAGAGTTGGGAGCTCCCCTTTGGGCAGTGGTTTGTTATAGGTCTAGGGTTTCTTTGAGTGCCATTTTCCATTTTTTATCTTAGGGTTTGCTTCTGTTTTGGTTTGTGTTTGATTGTTTGTTTCATAAACCCTAATTTGGGCTTTCTCTTGCATCCTTCTTGCATTCTTTTGCATAAGTTGACTTGCCATTGCATTTTGTGCATTCTTATGATTCATTTGACATCTTAAGACATGTATGAAGCATCATTGATCATTGCATTACATCTTTGCCATGCCATTTGCCTTGTATGCTTCATAACATTTCATGCTTGTTCATGTTCCTTAGCTGGCATCATATGCATTCATGGTCTTGTATGAACATCCCCATGTCATGCCTCATGTTTGCAGCACCTCATAACATCATAATCATCATGTACATGCTTCTGGTTTGGTCTAGCATCATGCCATTTCATCTCATCTTGCATTGCATTGTGTTTCTTTCTAACATTTCAGGTGGTAAGTAAACTTGAGAAGTGAATTTGCCTTCACTTCTCATACCTTTTCTTTTCCTCCCCCTTGCATCCATTGCTGCATTTTTACTTGTGCTTGAGTTTGAGCTTGTTCATCCTTCTTCCTCCCACTTTCTTTCTTCAAGTGACTTGACTTCTTGAATGAAGCAAGTCACTTTGCCTCTCTTGATCTTATTCATCTGCTTCCTGGTGGCTCCTGTGAAGATTGTTCTTGAAAACCTCACAAACCATAGGAACAACCAAGCATGTCAATGAATTAGGGTTTTGATTAGTCTCCCCCATAGTTTTTTACCTTTGTGTCTCCCTTTGAGTCTTCTCTTCTCATCTCATAATCAGAGACTAAACCCTAAAGGTTTTAAAACTTTGTGATTAGGGTTATGCCTGTATCCTTCTTTTAGGATGGAGTGTATAACTTTAATCCTAAGTATTAAACCCTTAAGGTGTTTAAATCTCTTAATCAATCCATCTAATAATCATCAAGACATCACACTTGTAACTTGGGCCTTGCATTAGGGTTCTAATTCTTCCTTAAGTGGTTAAGAAGGACTAACCCTAGTGTTAATGGACAAGTCCCCCTCAAGTTGTCTTACAAACAATAAAATCCATTTCATCATCATACCATTAAATAAAATCCACTTAATCAAAGGTTTGTTTTGTCATGAGTTTAATCCCTAATCATGGATTAAGTTGAGGAGCTTTCCTCAGCTTAAATATTCTCATCTATTATCCTTCTTTTAGGATGGTGTAATGAGTCTGTTAGATCCCTGATTATGGCTTAACCTCATTACTCAACACTAAACAAAAACACCAAAAACATCTAAATAATCACAAGTAGGTTAATGATCTTAACCCTACATCAAAGGTGATTAAGTGTGAGAATCTGACTTCACACTTAAGGTAATTCTCATTACCCCTAATCGGAGGGAAGATGTGGTGAGTTTACCAACCCATTGGTTTAGGCTTAAGCTCATTATCTTATGACAAACTCCAAAAAGAAATAAAAGACTGAAAACATCAAAAACAAACAATAATCGTCTCCTCCGGGATTCTTTTCTCATCTCATTCACTCACAAACGAGAGCTCGCTTCTTCCGTCTAATGCAAGACAGTTTGCATCTGTGCCAGACAGATCATACACTTGAGCATAGGCAAGTAAGCAGTTCACAAGTCAATTCATCTTTCAGTCTCTTTGGGTCGAACTACGGTGTTCTGACTTCCTCATTGCACGAGAGGATACGTAGGCATAACTTAACAGTTATCGAACAAAAGTCTCTGTATATTCCCCCTCTTTCTAGCCTTATTCTTTTAAGCCTCATGATCTTGAGCATTCCATTCACTTCTTACACTGACACTTCATTTATACACTTCACTCTCTTTTACACTGACACCTGTACATCTTTTCCAGCTATTTCGTACACAGATTGCACTGACACTACCCCTTTAAAACACAAATCTTTTAAGCGTGGATCCCGTCGAGTACGACGGACAATCTGGGTGCTAATACCTTCCCAGGTTGTAACCAACCCCCTTTCTCAGTCTCTCTGGTTCGCAACTGCCTTATCCATTCTTTTTCTAGGCTTATGTAGCATTGCCTTTCCTCCGGGATAAAAATGCCCAGCTGGCGACTCTATTCATCTCCAGTGAGTTCACGGCTGTGTGTTCTCATTGTCCCTCTCGCCGGCCGTTCGCGCTTGTACCAGGATGCAAATCTTCGGGAGCGACAGCTTGGCGACTCTGCTGGGGACCCTTTATATTGCAACCAGGGTTTCTGGTTCTTTTTGTGGGTTCCTCCTAGCGCTCGATTGATTTGTGTTTATTGGGGGTGTTATGTGCTATTTGTGTTTGTATATTTGCTTTATTTACTGCTTTCTGTACAGCTTTATTTATTGCTTTCTTTACAGTTTTTCATATATCATATCTGTCATACTGTGCTGGCTGGCTGGATCTGTTGTTTGTTTTGGTGGGTGGGGTTCATTGAAAGTTAAGGTCCTATACCTGGGACCTGAGTGACACTTAGGCTAGAGTGAATCATATTCTTTCCCATTCCATTTCGGTCTGGTGCGGGAATGTGAAACACGGTTCAGATATGGGTTTCTTCTTGAGAACTCTGTGTTGCAGATTTCCTGCAGTACTAGGGGGATCTGGGAAGCCTGCTAAGTCTGGATGACCTTTTAGTTTTGACCTTCAGAAACTGAGGTGAATTAGAGGAGGAATTGTTATGGTTATTGTAAACGCTGTACCTCCGGGTTAGAAGTGTTTACACTTCTCATAACGGATCCAAGTCTGAGGATCCTTGTTCTAGATCGCTACCTGTGAGGGGGTTGGGCTGTTTACAGGTTTACAGGTACCTTGACCTCAGAATACCCTGTTACTTTGACTTTGTTAAGAATGCTCCATGTTGGATAGTTCTTGTGATTCCAAAACCCTGGACTTGTGGCTCTTTATTTGAGTCCCCCACCTTGGTTACTGGATTTATAGACCTCCATCTGGAATTATTGAACACACATGGATCTATACCAAGGCAGTTTAATCAGATCCAGCTCAGTCACAAACCCTTTTGCATTTCATTTGCATACATACTCATTGCATCATATTAACATGTGCTTATTTGTGTTTCAGGGTATCCACCTTTATCTGGTTTTGGTTTTGACCCCATCTGCAGTTTTGACTTACCTCCACCAGCACTTGCTTCAGCTGCCAGCCATATACTTCAGTCACTTGCACCAGCCTATCAGTGGCTCACTCCTCAGCATCTCCATCAGCACTTATTCTACTCAGTCTTCAGCATCATGGCTCCAAAGAAAAGCAACATCACTTATCATTTCTTCCAACCAGACTTATCAGACATCAGGAGGGTTCAAACCCTGATCACTCCAGAGCACATACCTCTGTTCAGAGAATATTATGGGGATATACTGGACTTGGTTATGGATATGGACCCATCTCAGAGGAGCCTCATCCATACCTGCATTCAGTTCTATGACCCTCCATTGAGGTGTTTCACCTTTAGAGACTTTCAGTTGGGTCCTCTCTTGGAAGAATACTCATCATTGATTGGTCTGCCTATCAGGAGAGAAATCTCTTTCAACCCTGAAATGGTCTTTCCCGGCAATGGAGAGATAGCAAAAGCTTTACATCTGGAGCCTGTTTTGATTGAGCAACACATGACCTCTAAAGCTGGGATCCCTGGTTTTCATCTGGGCTTCCTAATTTCCCAAGCTAGTTTGAAGGCCTCCCTGGGGGAGTGGAAAGCTGTTTGTGCTCTGTTGGCCTTAAGTGTATTTGGAATTGTGTTGTTTGCAGATGAGCCTCGATTCATCAGCAAGAATGCAATCCACCTGTTCATCCTGAAGAACCCAGTGCCAACTTTGCTGGGTGATCTTTATTACTCAGTGCATCAGAGGAATGAGAAGCAGAGGGGGAAGTTAGTAAGGATGTGTGCTCCATTATTCCATACCTGGCTCCTCAAGCATCTACCCAGAACAGATGCATTCCTGAATCCTCATCAGCAGAGCAACTGGGCTAAGAGGCTCACTACTCTCACTTCAGCAGACATCAGATGGTGCACTCAGAGCACCAAGGGCAGAGGTATCATCACAAGCTGTGGGCACTTTCCCAATGTGCCTTTAATAGGAGTCAAGGGAAGTATTAATTACAACCCTCTGCTGTTCAGGAGACAGCTGGGATATGCTCTAGTCCATACTCCCAAAGCACAGGACTTGGTGGAAACTCTCTATTGTGAGAACAAGATCAGTTTGACTGTTGTTAGGCAGGCTGCCTGGGCCTGGGATCATGTTCAAACCAAGGGAATCACCATTCTGGGGAAGTGCAATAATGTGGCATCAGCCCAATATCATGAGTGGTCTTATGCTAGAGCCCAATTCTCTGGATTGCCTTTCACCATAGAAGACATGCCTGAGTCATCATCAGCACCACCCCCTGCTGCTATCAGTCTGGAGGAGTTTGAAAGCCTGAAGGAAAGGAATGAGAAGTTATCCCAAGCCTTGCAGAAGACCCTCCGGGAGAGGAGTGAAGGTGTGAGGGAGATTGAAAGATTGGAGAAGCTGAGGGTGGAACACTTGACTAAAATTGAGAAGTCTGGAGATTATATCAACAAGTCTAAAGCTGGTGAGCAGATTCTGAAGAATGCTTGTAAAGAAGCCCAGTTCCAGAGAGCAAGAACAGACTTGTATTTGAAAGAGAGTCAGGCCAGGTGGGTCCGGATCACTGAGGCCCGTACTCTAGAAGACAAGAGAGTTCAGGACAAGATGGAGCAGATGGAAAAAGCCCTGGCAGCAGCCCAGAAGGAAATATCAGAGCTAGAAATCAGAGCTGGAGTGAAGAGGTCTAAAGACCAAGGTCAGAACAAGAAGTTGACTGCAGCTGTTGCAACAAGAAACCTTCTCATCAGAGGTCTCACGGAGCGTCCGGCTGATCCTGTGACCGAAGCACTTCTTAAGGAAGTTCGTGAGGATGAGTTTGGCCTGGGAGTTTGATCATTTGCTTGTTGTTATTCTTATTCCATGTACTTTTGCTTTTTTTTTTGTGATGTATTTTGACCCCTTAGGGGGGGAACTTGTGTTGTAAAAAGAACAAGTTGTATTATTTCGTCTTATGTAATATATTTGTGTTGGTTTTCATCTGAGTTCACTCCGGAAGCAACTTCAACAGCATCATCATCAAGGGTCTGGAAGGGTCAAAACTGAAGACCAAACCGGATACCTTGAGAGCAAATAAGCACAACTGCATTGCATACTAACCCTTCTGTTTGTTTTGTAGGTTTTGTTTTTATTGTTACTAACCTCTGTTGTGAATCTCAGGCAGTATTGCTCGTCGCCGGGTGTTTCCTCTCAACAGGCCGCACAGGTACCCAACTAGAAACAACCTTCCGGGCATCCAAATGGATCAAGTTCAACAAGATCTTGCTGATGTCAGAAATCAGCTAGCCAATGAAAGATTGGAGATGAGAACACAGATGACGCAGTTCATGGAGGTTATGAACAACATGGCTCAGAGCCAGGAGAGACTGAGGGCTATGGTTGAGAGGCAAAATCCAGAGGAGCCTCATGTAGGAACTGCAGGCACCAGTAACAATGAAAGGGTGCAACCACATGTGAACCCCCCTGTGTTTGGTCCACATCTACATCCTGAGATTAATATTCCTGCCAACATCCAAGGAACAGCTACTGCAGCCAGAGTACTTCAAGAAGATCCTCAGGAGGACCAATTTACAGTAATGGGTGCTGGAGAGGATGCTTATGATAGGAGATTGGATGAAATAGCTGAGAAGTTAAGGTCTTTAGAATCTCAAAATTCTTTGGGCTTCGACGTCATGGACATGGGTTTGGTTGATGGGGTCAGGATCCCTCATAAGTTCAAGCCTCCTTGTTTCGAAAAGTATAATGGGACTTCGTGCCCCCGGACTCATCTGCAATCATTTCTGGGAAGGCTGAAGGCCTATACAATGGATGAGAAGCTTTGGATGTTCTACTTCGAAGACAGTTTGACAGGAGCATCGAGGGAATGGTATTCCCACTTGACAAGGGCAACTGTAAGATGCTGGAAGGACCTGGCAGAAGCCTTCATCCGACAGTATCAATACAACTTAGACATGGCACCCAACAGGACTCTCCTAATGGGAATGTCACAGTCGTCAAGGGAAAGTTTCCGAGAATACGCCCAAAGATGGAGGCAATTGGCTGCTGCCGTTCAACCCCCAATGTCTGAGAGAGAAATGGCAGACATGTTTATGAACACTCTTCAGGGAACCTATATTGACAGGTTGGCTGCTTTCTCTTCCACTAGCTTCGCAGATGTTGTCATAGCTGGGGAGAGAATTGAAAGCCTGTTAAAAATGGGTAAGATATCTGATAATGGTGCAAGCTCGTCCAGTGGTACAAGAAAGCCTTTTGCAGGCCCGAGAAGAACTGGCGAGACCAATGCCATTCACACCAACAGGGGCAGGCCCCATTATGTTCCCAGAACAATAGCAGCAGTCACAATCCCTGCTCCAGCTCATCCTCAGCCGGACTATCAACCTCCTCAACAAAATTTCCAACAACAACCTCAGTATCATCAGAATCAATATCCTCCAAGAAACAACTACAACAACAACAATAGCAACAACAATCAACAGAGGCCATTTCAACAGAGGCCCTCCCAAGCTAACCGAGTGATCGACCCGATCCCAATGCCGTACGCTGCTTTGCTGCCACAGCTTCTGAAACTCAACCTGGTTGAGCTAAGAACGTTGGCACCTCCGGACCCCAACAGTCTACCAAGAAACTATGACTCCAACGCTAGGTGTGCTTTCCATTCGAACGCACCTGGTCACAGTACAGAAAAATGCAGGGCTCTGCATATGAAGGTACAAGACATAGTAGACTCCAAGGCTTTGAATTTTGCGCCTCCGCCCAATGTCAACAAAAACCCAATGCCACACCATGGTGGTCCCCGTATTAATGCTATTGAAGAAGACCAACCGTCTTATTTGATAACTAGTGTGGATCAGATCAGGACGCCATTGGTGGAAATCAAAGCTCAACTCCGTGAAAACAATATATTTCCGGGGTGTGAACTAGGGTGCCCCTACTGCAATATTTCTTGGAATGGGTGTGAAGACTTGAGGAATGGCATTGACAGCCTTATTAAGAGTGGCCTCCTACAGATCACTACATCATTTCCGGCAAATCCTACAACTTCATCAACAACGGTTTCAGACCCTCCTACAACTGCAGTAACAATTGTTCCCGATAATTCATCAGCAGCATCAGCAAGTACTTCATCTGTCCTACCAAATGATCGGTTTTCAACAGTTTCTCCTGCTACCACATCAGCTTCATTCCATTTCGACTCTCCATCAACAACAGCAACAGTCCTTCCAACGGAACCTCCTACAACACCAGCAAACAATCATGAAGATGTCTCCACAGTTACCATATTCTACGATCCAGAAAATAACTCCGCCTACCATTCAGAAGGTGCTGCTCCCACTAGAGCACCAGTCACAATCTTTTATGATCCACAAACAATAACAGTCCCTTCAGCAACAGCAATCAGTCCAGTTACCGTCACGGTGCCTGGACCTGTACCATATGAAAGCGATAGGGCCATCCCTTGGCACTATGGCTCTGACTTGTATTGCGAGGGAAAAAGAATCACTCTTGAAACATCAGCACCTGCGCCACAAATTGATAATGTGGGCGGAGGCGGAGGCTTCACCCGAAGCGGACGTCTCTTTGCTTCACAAGTCCAAAGACCTACTGCCGAAGCAGAAGCTGCTGCCAAGGCAAAAGGAAAAGGCCCGGTGCAGGAAGATCCAGCTGCCAAAGAAGCCCTGAAGACTCCATTTGATCAGGAAGTTGATGAGTTTATGCGAATCATTAAAAAGAGTGATTATAAAGTTGTGGATCAGCTTCATCAAACGCCATCCAAAATCTCCATCCTCTCTCTGCTTATGTGCTCCGAAGCCCATCGGAATGCACTACTGAAAGTACTGCACGCAGCTTACGTACCCGAGGAGATTACTGTCAACCAATTGGAAACCGTTGTTGGAAATGTTACTGCTAGCAATGGGCTAGGGTTTACCAATTCTGACTTGACAGCGGATGGCCGCAACCACAACAAAGCCCTGCACATAACCATGGAATGCAAAGGAGCTGTCCTTTCTCATGTGCTGGTGGACACAGGCTCTTCCCTGAATGTCTTACCAAAGAAGGCTCTGGTGAAGCTTGAATATGATGGATTGGCATTGAGACCCAGCAACCTGGTAGTAAGAGCCTTTGACGGTTCAAAGAGATCGGTTCTGGGAGAGATTGAGCTGCCCGTGACAATTGGCCCACAGACCTTTAAAACTATCTTTTATGTGATGGACATTCAGCCCGCCTACAGCTGTTTGTTGGGTAGACCCTGGATTCACGCCGCCGGCGCAATAACGTCTACCCTCCACCAAAAGTTAAAATATGAGTGGGAAGGCCAAGTTGTCACAATCTGTGGGGAGGAGGATATATTTGTTAGCCATCTGTCTACTTACAAGTATATTGAAATGGATGGAGAAATCGTTGAAACCATGAGCCAAGGTTTTGAAGCCTTGAATGTAAATGAAGCATCTGCTGTTTCGGGGATCTCCATGTCGTCATACCAACAAGCCCGGAAGGTTGTTGAGGAAGGAACGGCCCTAGGCTGGGGCAAGGTCTTAGCTGTGGAGGAGAAGAAGGACAAATTTGGGTTGGGTTACAGACCAACTCAACATCAAGTGAAGGCTGCTGGAGAGCCTGGTTTTGTCAGTGGGGGAATGCTTACCCCCGATGCTATCAACTGTCTGGAAGACGAGCTGGAAGAGGAGCGCAACCTGGAGAATTGGATTCGTCCGAAGATCCCGGGGAGCAGTGTCTCGAACTGGTCTTCCCAGGGAATTATAAGTGTTACTCGAGCAGAGTAATTATTATTTCCTGTATTTTTTATAAGCATGCATCAAAGTCTTGCATCTTGCCCAAGATAACAAGACTCATTTTGTAATCAGGGCCATCTGTACTTTTGTGCAAACGAGATTAAAATAATGAAATATCAGACGATCTTTTTGCAAACAAGTCTTTTTCTTTTATGTTCACTGTTTTTCCATTTTTCTTTTTGTACAAAAATAAATGGCAGTGTTTTTCAAAATGACAACTTCATTTCACTTTTCTAAATAAGACTAAAATCAGATCACTAAAATGAACCAATTAAACCCTTGCAGAGAGTGCCTTCCTGACAGCACCAACAACAGCACGGCTATGACATCGTATGACTTTGACAATCCGATCAATCAAGCTGAAGAAGGGGTTGAAGAAGAATACGAGCTTCCTGAAGAACTAGCCAGGTTATTAAGACAAGAGGAAAGGGTCATTACCCCTCACCAGGAGGAGGTTGAAGTGATCAATCTTGGTACAGAGGAAAATGTGAAAGAAGTCAAGATCGGGGCCTGCCTGCAAGACTCAGTGAAGAAGAAACTGATAGATCTACTTCAAGAGTATGTGGATGTGTTTGCTTGGTCGTATCAAGACATGCCAGGGTTGGATACCGATATTGTTGTGCACAAGTTGCCTTTGAGAGAAGAGTGCCCTCCAGTCAAACAAAAGCTGCGCCGTACTCGTCCAGACATGGCTATGAAGATCAAAGAGGAGGTACAAAAGCAATGGGATGCCGGATTCCTTGCTGTGACAAGTTACCCGCCGTGGGTTGCTAACATAGTACCTGTGCCAAAGAAGGACGGTAAGGTAAGAATGTGTGTTGATTACCGGGATCTGAATAGGGCCAGCCCGAAAGATGATTTCCCATTACCTCACATTGACGTATTGGTTGATAATACGGCTCAGTTCTCGGTATTCTCCTTCATGGATGGGTTTTCAGGATATAACCAGATCAAGATGTCACCTGAAGACATGGAGAAGACAACATTCATTACACCTTGGGGCACGTTCTGCTACAAAGTAATGCCATTTGGGCTTAAGAATGCGGGTGCAACTTATCAACGGGCTATGGTAACATTATTCCACGATATGATCCATAAGGAAATCGAGTGTGATGTGGATGACATGATTACCAAGTCCCTTACAGAGGAAGACCATCTGGTGAATCTGCTGAAGTTGTTCAAGCGTCTGAGAAAGTATCAACTGAAGCTGAACCCCAACAAATGCACATTCGGGGTGCGATCCGGTAAACTGCTGGGCTTTATTGTAAGCGAGAAAGGGATTGAGGTTGACCCTGATAAAGTCAAAGCCATCCAAGAGATGCCTGCACCGAAAACTGAGAAAGAAGTTCGAGGGTTCTTGGGTAGATTGAACTACATTTCACGGTTCATATCTCACCTCACAGCAACCTGCGAGCCCTTGTTCAAGCTGTTAAGAAAGGAACAAACGGTCAGGTGGAACGAAGATTGCCAAAGGGCTTTTGACAAGATCAAAGAATATCTGCAAGAACCTCCAATCCTTATGCCTCCAGTTGAAGGAAGACCTCTAATCATGTACTTGACAGTATTAGAAGAGTCAATGGGGTGTGTGCTGGGCCAGCATGACGAGTCTGGTCGAAAAGAGTATGCAATTTACTACCTAAGCAAAAAGTTTACCGACTGTGAACAACGTTATTCACTGCTCGAGAAAACTTG
The DNA here is from genome assembly GCA_963966055.1 of Lathyrus aphaca. Lineage (NCBI taxonomy): Eukaryota > Viridiplantae > Streptophyta > Magnoliopsida > Fabales > Fabaceae > Lathyrus > Lathyrus aphaca. The sequence goes on from OZ014523.1 coordinate 175,128,358, forward strand.
CTGTGCTTTAGCGTGGGCTGCTCGCCGACTAAGGCAGTATATGTTGACCCACACTACCTTGTTAATCTCAAAAATGGACCCAGTCAAGTACATATTCGAGAAGCCAGCTCTTACCGGACGGGTTGCAAGATGGCAGATGATTCTCACAGAATACGACATACAGTACACATCTCAGAAAGCCATCAAGGGCAGTGTACTATCTGAATATCTTGCTGAGCAACCCATTGACGATTACCAGCCAATGAGGTTTGACTTCCCTGATGAAGACATCATGTTCATTAAATCAAAAGATCATGAAGAGCCTATTCACACTGAAGGGCCCGACCCAGAAGAAGAATGGACCATGATGTTTGACGGGGCTGTTAACATGAATGGCCGTGGTGTTGGTGCAGTACTCATTACACCCAAAGGAGTTCACATGCCTTTCTCGGCAAAACTCACTTTCAACTGCACTAACAACGAAGCTGAATACGAAGCTTGCATTATGGGTCTTGAGGAAGCCATTGACCTCAGGATCAAAACATTGACCGTATTCGGAGATTCGGCTTTGGTAATCAATCAGACCAATGGAAAATGGTACACACACCAAGATCATCTGATACCTTACAGGGACTATACAAGGAGGTTATTGACTTTCTTCACAACAGTCAAACTTGAGTATATCCCTCGGGACGAGAATCAGTTTGCGGATGCCTTGGCTACCATTTCGTCCATGATCAAAGTTCAGACTGCTAACTTTGTACCTCAGATTTCAGTATCGAGACTTGATAGACCAGCATATGTATTTGCGGCAGATATTTCCAAAGATGATAAGCCTTGGTTCCACGACATCAAGTGCTTCTTGGAGGATCAGACATACCCACCTGGGGCATCTTCCAATGATAAGAAGACTTTAAGAAGGCTTTCTGGGAGTTTCTTTCTGAATACTGATGGATCTTTATACAAGAGGAACTTTGACATGGTACTCCTCAGATGTGTTGACAAGACGAAAGCAGATCTACTGATGCATGAAGTGCATGAAGGCTCTTTTGGTACCCATGCTGGAGGGCATGCCATGGCTAAGAAGTTGTTAAGATCAGGCTATTATTGGATCACAATGGATGCAGACTGTTGTGCCTATGCCAGGAAATGTCACAAATGCCAGATCTACGCAGATAAAGTGCATGTGCCTCCGAATCCTTTGAACATCATGTCTTCACCATGGCCCTTTGCCATGTGGGGCATTGATATGATTGGCAAGATTGAGCCAACTGCTTCAAACGGCCACAGATTCATCCTGGTCGCCATCGATTATTTCACGAAGTGGGTTGAAGCAGCCTCATATGCAAATGTCACAAGGCAAGTGGTAGCCCGATTCCTAAAAAGAGATATCATCTGTCGGTATGGAGTGCCCGAGCGAATCATTACTGATAATGGGTCCAACCTAAACAATAAAATGATGGCAGAATTATGCCGGGACTTCAAGATCCAACATCACAATTCTTCTCCTTACAGGCCAAAGATGAATGGCGCTGTAGAGGCGGCAAATAAGAATATTAAGAAGATTGTGCAAAAGATGGTAGTCACCTACAGAGACTGGCACGAAATGCTACCATTTGCCTTACATGGGTACCGCACATCAATCAGGACATCCACTGGGGCAACACCGTATCAGCTTGTGTATGGTATGGAAGCAGTCCTACCAGTTGAAGTTGAGTTACCCTCGCTGCGGGTATTAATGGATGTCAAACTGAGTGAAGCAGAATGGGTTCGGTCCCGATACGAGCAACTGAGTCTGATCGAAGAGAAGAGATTGGCTGCAATCTGCCATGGGCAGTTATATCAGAAGAGAATGAAGAGGGCCTTCGATCAGAAAGTCAGGCATCGAGAGTGCCAAATGGGAGATCTTGTGCTGAAAAGAATCCTCCCTCCTCATACAGACCACAGGGGTAAATGGACTCCAAATTACGAAGGACCATTCGTCGTCAAGAAAGTTTTCTCTGGTGGAGCACTGATGCTCAGCACCATGGATGGTGAAGATTTTCCATCCCCTGTGAATTCAGATGCAGTTAAAAAATACTTCGTGTAAAATGACCCGCTGGACATAAAAACAGAATGTAAGTCCGGGCAAAAATAGGGCATCCCGGCGAGTCAAAAACAGAATAAAAGACTCGGGCAAAAATAAGGGAAATAAATAAAAAAATGTACACCCGCTGAGCTGAAAAGCCGCATTGGACAGCTCAGGCAAAAATGGGTATCCCGATGGATTGAAAACCCGAAAGGGCGATCCATGCAAAATAAGGGAATAAGCGAACAACTGCACTCTGAATTCGTCCGTATCACTTACAGCTTGGAAAGTTTTGACAGAATCAAGCTCCGATCAGAATCAACTTTCTCCAGAAAGCAAGACGAGAAGAACGTCATTGTCATACGAGTCATAGCAGGAGAGGAAGCTCCTCAAAGCGTCATCAACACTGCCAACACTTTGTTTCTCAATTTGTAACAATCTCCTCATTTCAGGAGATATGTTTCTTTGACTGTATCTTGCCAATTCAGGGCACATGAATTAATAAAATCAGATTTTTCAGTCATGTCTCGTCTTTTACATTTATGTTTTGCAAAGAGTTGTCTGATATCTCTAAAAATGCAATTGCATAAGTACAGATGCCTTTCTAAAAAAAAAAAAAAAAAAAAAAAAAAAAAAAAACAAAGCACATGCTTGCAAGGAATATTACTTACTCTCGAAGGCACTTAACTCCTATGGCGGAATCCAGTAAAGGATACCTCGGGACCTTTCGTATGTTTCTTTATCTTTGCAGGATTGCAGGTGTCCAGAACGCAACTTGGGGCATGCAAGGTATAACTCAGCGAGTTGGTGAATCAACAAAAGATATCAGCATCCGAAATGCTCTATCCCCAGCTGAGTTGCTTCCCATTGCTCTCCCCAGCCGGTCTACCTCTCATCATCTCCCCATAGAGCTTCAGGCCTCTATTCAGAAGAGCAACGCACGAAGGAATCACAACAGAGAGGGAGGAAGCTTCTACAAACCCCAGCTGGGTCCCCGTATGATAAGGATATGTCAATCAGTGACCTATATCCCCAAGCAGATACATCATTAGATTTACCAATGATCTCATCCCCAGCTGGGATGTTCACTTCAAAGCAGATCAACCAGAAATCTTTGCAGCAACGGGATCCGAATCCCGGATCTGTGCCTCTTTGCATAATCATAGCATTCGCATCATGTTATACCCTCAGAGCGTAGCATTCCGTCTAATGCGGAGCATTACGGCAAAAATCAAATACATAGCATAATCATAAGTCATGCTGTGAATCGAACACCTGTAAATAATGACAACCTGTCGGTATACAGAATTTATACAGAAAAATCCCCACCAGGGTCCCAGCAAAAGTAGTTGCCTCTCAAATCACCAACACCATCATGTACACCTTTTGATACTCGTCCGTGTCATATCCCCAGCGTGGTCGCCTATACTCATATATATACTTTTTCTTGACACCCGTCCGTGTCATATCCCCAGCGCAGTCGCTTACACCTCTATCACCCACATACTTGTTAATATTATACTTTTCTCTTCGACACTCGTCCGTGTCACTCCCCCTAGCAGATAAACACTCATATACAATACTCACTACTCATTGGTACACCTATACAGATACTCGTCCGTATCTTGTATACATCATCACTCATATCACTCACAGATTCGACGATAGTCCTTGTTCTTTGTTAACCAGTTGGTACTCGTCCGTACCATCATCTCAGAACATTGCGTCTAATGTTTGTTTCTACATGATACTAGTCTGTATCATAGTCTTAAGGATGCTCGTTCGCATCTTTAATCCATACACTGTGTCAAACACTTGTGTCTTCTTGAATATAGATACTCGCCTGTGTCTACTATTCCCCAGAAGGATTCTTTCAGATGCAACACTCGTCCGTGTTCTTTGTTAACCAGTTGATACTCGTCCGTATCATCTCTGAACATGTGTCAGTTTGTTTCTAAATGATACTCGTCCGTATCATGGTCTTAAGGATGCTCGTCCGCATCTTTAATCTATACACAATACCGAACACATATACCCTTTTGTTTCTTGGATATAAACACTCGTACGTGTTTACTATTCCCCAGTAGATCACCAACAAAGCATTTTCCTTTTTATCTAACACTCGTCCTGAGTTATGATAAACCCTGAGAGCAGCCGTCCCCTGCTGAGTGGTCGTCCTCCACTTCTTGATGGTCGTCCTCCATCATGCTCATCCGATGGCCGTCCCCATCGTTGTTTTTAGCAGCCGTCCCCTGCTAGGTGGTCGTCCTCCACCTTTTGATGATCGTCCTTCATCACTTTATCCAATGGCCGTCCCCATTGTTGATTTTGGTTACCTAACACTCGTCCTGTGTTATGAGAAACCCTGAGAGCAGCCGTACCCTGCTGAGTGGTCGTCCTCCACTTCTTGATGGTCGTCCTCCATCATGCTCGTCCGATGGCCGTCCCCATCGTTGACCTTTTCTATCCGATGGCCGTCCCCATCGTTGATATTTTCGGCAGCCGTACCCTGCCAGGTGGTCGTCCTCCACCTTTGATGGCCGTCCCCATCATATTTACCTTTTTATCCCCAACAGAGCAGCCGTCCCCTGCTAGGTGATCGTCCTTCACCTTTGATGACCGTACCTCATCATCTGTTTATTTCGTTTATTAACCCGATGGCCGTCCCCGTCGTGGTCCCTTTTCCTTTTAACCCGATGGTCGTCCCCATCGTTGGTTACTTTACCTTTGTGAACTTGATGGCCGTCCCCATCATGTTTCATTAACTCCCAGAGAATTCTACAGCTTTACCTTGGTGGCCGTCCCCATCGTAATATCTTATTTCCCCAGCTAGTCGGCCGTCCCCGTCTTAGCTTTACCTTTTATCCCCCAGCATGGCGGCCGTCCCCGTCATTGCTATTTACCCAGCAGTCGTCCCTGCTCGACGGTCGTCCTCCGTCGTCCCACTTTACAATATACGTTATTTGCTGTCACAATCTATATCCCTTTTCTTCTTCATTTCTGTGAGTGCAAATTTTGGACTGTCTTTGGTATTCAACCACAAGTTATCTTGTTTGCCTGTTAAGCCATCGCTTACAACCTGCACAGCTAACTCATGCTTGAATAGGGGCAGCTGTAAGCACCCCAAATTTGCCCTCACCCATTCACACATGGCTTGTGATCATCTCATATGCATATACGCCATCATATCATCTCATAGTACATTTTTGATTCACTGCATAGCTTCTAAGTCATCTGCACTTAGGGTTTGTGATCTGAGCAATCCCAATGCTTCTTGAGCCATTCCAAAGGCCACCAATCAACTCAAAGAGGTCCATGTGTGTTCTTGTATCATGTTACATCCTCACAAAGTCCAAATTGCAGAGGAATCACAAGAACTAGGGTTTGAGTGGATGCAGAGCCAGGATGAACTGCACAGTTGACTGAAAATTAGGGTTTTGGTTTCAGAGGCCATAACTCCAAATTTTTTGGTCATTCTTGTTTCCATTGATCTCTATGTGGTATAGGGAGTGTGCATATCAATTTTCATGAAGAAATTCCATGGGGAAGTCATCTGATCAAGAGTTGACTTTTTAGACAAGTCAGTGCAAAATCAGGGCATCTGAGGCCCCCCAATGACCCAACCAATGGGTGATCTTCATCATTTTGAGTGTATATGATCTTTATTTGATCATGGAAGAAGGTTGAAGTTCATAAAAATCAAGAATTTGGAGTTTTTGCAAATGTTGACTTTTTGGGCATAGTTGACTTTTCAAGAATGCACCATTTTAGGTCAATTTTCAAGCCTTGATTCATGATCCAAAAAGGCTTCAAATGGAAAAACTTTGGTCATGAAAGTTGTAGATCTCATCTTTCCCTTTTCAAAAAGTACAAGAACATGATCAAATTCTTCTTGGATCAAAAGTTATGACCATGCAAAGTTGCCAAAAATCACTTATTTTCAAGTTATGCACCAAGTGGAAATTTTGCAAAGTCTTGGATCAAAACACATTGCAGCCTCTAGTTCACTACAAACCATTACACAAACATTTCCCTAAGTCATAAAATCAGATTTTTGATCAAGTTTGCCCATGGTTTAGTTCATGTAACTTGAATTTTTCACATGTGAACCAAAAGCTAGCCAACTTGCAAAAACCACTCATTTCACTTCCTACAACTTATGACATTGGAAGCTGACTTTGGCTAGCCTCTCCCTCACCTTTTGCTGCGCCAGCCATGCTTTGTCCTTGCCTAGATTTGGAGCCATGCCCTATCTTACACAAAAGTGGTTTTTGAGCAAAAAGTGATCTACCAATCCATAAAGCACAAGTCACATCAGCCAGCCAATCAGAATTGTTTATGATTTCAATTTGCAAGTTGAACATAACACAAGCCAAGGCTGAAACACACACACTCATCACATTCACAAAAACTCACCTCATTGCAAGTTCCTTCGAAATTCTGTCCACAGCCATAAAACACTCAAACTCTCATCATCATTAAACTCACCACATCTCATAGACAAGAAACCACCAAAGCTCAAGCCTAAATCAAGCCTGAAAACTCCATTGCCATTATTCACCTCAAGCTGCAGATTCTATCGAATCTCTCTCCACAAGCCACAAACACACCAACCAACACCACAAACTTTCTCAACACACTTCATAGATCACAAACAACTCCTTTTCACAGCCTGAAAGTGCCAAAATCATCATGGCCATTGTTGACTGAACTGAAACAGTTCCATTCGAATCTCCTTCTCCAGCCAACACAAACTCATTTTGAGCATTCAAACACATTTGGGGGATCAAGTAGAGCAGCTTGCACCAAAGGAAGTGGCCAGAAAGTTCCTAAACTGAAAGCTCCAAATCTCAGGTAGCTCGAAATTAATTTTTCCAGAAATGGTTTTTTATGTTACAAACTTGTTCCTCATGATGCACTGATCATTCTGGTACCTTTAGTTTTTGAAATAGTTTTGTTTTGAGCATTTAATTTGTGTTTGAAGCTCACGAACCCTAGAAATTGTTTGCTTCGATTCAGTTGATTTAGGAACTTTAAATTTGTTTTGAGAGAGGGGTTTGGTTCGTGAGAGGATAAGGATCATTTCCCTGGTCTTAGATTTCATTTTTGTAACGTTTTGAGGAAGTTGGGTGATTCTCAGGTGAGAGCTGGCCGGAGAAGACGACCGGAAGTCTTCTCCGGCCACCTGAATGTATTTAGGGCTTAATCCCATAATTAATGCTCGTTTGAATTTTGGCCGTTGATGCGCGTTGAATGTTTGACTTCCCACCCTTTTTGATGGCCAGGATCTGTTCATTAGCCCTAATCACTTTAATTAATTTATTTAATTAAGATTAATTCAGCTTTGAATCACAGCCACAGGATTACGCGCCAGTCAACACATTTAAACCCTGGAGCAATCCTGGCCATCCAATCTGTTTACTTTCATTTTCCTTTAATTTTTATTCATATTTATTTCATTTAAATTGCACAATTTATTTAAAATAGTTAAAAAATCATAAAAATTATGAAACTTTTTCTTTAAGGTTTTATTAATTTTTATGACACAAAAATATTTTTATTTTATTTTTTATCATTAAAAAAGTATTTTTAAATATTTAAAAGATCATTTTTAATTGATTAATGAGAATTAATTAATTAAAAATACTTTTAGGTATTTAAAAATTACAAAAAAATTCATGAAATGCTCTAAGACATTTAGAAACATTGTCCAACCTTCAAACCAAATTTCTTTTTTGATCTTGATGCACTTTAAGAATTTTTCATTGAATTAAATCATTTTTTATGCATTATTTTGATCACATGTTTGAAAATTCATTTCTGCCTTTTGGTGAAGGTTGAGACATTGATTCTTTTGCATTGTTTTCCATTTGACATGTATTTTCAAAGATAAAAAGGCCATGATTTGATCTTGCATTTTCTAATTGATGGGCATTTGTTTTGATAAGAACCCTAAAAACCCTAATAACTTGCAAAAATCATATCTTGAGATTGGTAAAGAGTTGGGAGCTCCCCTTTGGGCAGTGGTTTGTTATAGGTCTAGGGTTTCTTTGAGTGCCATTTTCCATTTTTTATCTTAGGGTTTGCTTCTGTTTTGGTTTGTGTTTGATTGTTTGTTTCATAAACCCTAATTTGGGCTTTCTCTTGCATCCTTCTTGCATTCTTTTGCATAAGTTGACTTGCCATTGCATTTTGTGCATTCTTATGATTCATTTGACATCTTAAGACATGTATGAAGCATCATTGATCATTGCATTACATCTTTGCCATGCCATTTGCCTTGTATGCTTCATAACATTTCATGCTTGTTCATGTTCCTTAGCTGGCATCATATGCATTCATGGTCTTGTATGAACATCCCCATGTCATGCCTCATGTTTGCAGCACCTCATAACATCATAATCATCATGTACATGCTTCTGGTTTGGTCTAGCATCATGCCATTTCATCTCATCTTGCATTGCATTGTGTTTCTTTCTAACATTTCAGGTGGTAAGTAAACTTGAGAAGTGAATTTGCCTTCACTTCTCATACCTTTTCTTTTCCTCCCCCTTGCATCCATTGCTGCATTTTTACTTGTGCTTGAGTTTGAGCTTGTTCATCCTTCTTCCTCCCACTTTCTTTCTTCAAGTGACTTGACTTCTTGAATGAAGCAAGTCACTTTGCCTCTCTTGATCTTATTCATCTGCTTCCTGGTGGCTCCTGTGAAGATTGTTCTTGAAAACCTCACAAACCATAGGAACAACCAAGCATGTCAATGAATTAGGGTTTTGATTAGTCTCCCCCATAGTTTTTTACCTTTGTGTCTCCCTTTGAGTCTTCTCTTCTCATCTCATAATCAGAGACTAAACCCTAAAGGTTTTAAAACTTTGTGATTAGGGTTATGCCTGTATCCTTCTTTTAGGATGGAGTGTATAACTTTAATCCTAAGTATTAAACCCTTAAGGTGTTTAAATCTCTTAATCAATCCATCTAATAATCATCAAGACATCACACTTGTAACTTGGGCCTTGCATTAGGGTTCTAATTCTTCCTTAAGTGGTTAAGAAGGACTAACCCTAGTGTTAATGGACAAGTCCCCCTCAAGTTGTCTTACAAACAATAAAATCCATTTCATCATCATACCATTAAATAAAATCCACTTAATCAAAGGTTTGTTTTGTCATGAGTTTAATCCCTAATCATGGATTAAGTTGAGGAGCTTTCCTCAGCTTAAATATTCTCATCTATTATCCTTCTTTTAGGATGGTGTAATGAGTCTGTTAGATCCCTGATTATGGCTTAACCTCATTACTCAACACTAAACAAAAACACCAAAAACATCTAAATAATCACAAGTAGGTTAATGATCTTAACCCTACATCAAAGGTGATTAAGTGTGAGAATCTGACTTCACACTTAAGGTAATTCTCATTACCCCTAATCGGAGGGAAGATGTGGTGAGTTTACCAACCCATTGGTTTAGGCTTAAGCTCATTATCTTATGACAAACTCCAAAAAGAAATAAAAGACTGAAAACATCAAAAACAAACAATAATCGTCTCCTCCGGGATTCTTTTCTCATCTCATTCACTCACAAACGAGAGCTCGCTTCTTCCGTCTAATGCAAGACAGTTTGCATCTGTGCCAGACAGATCATACACTTGAGCATAGGCAAGTAAGCAGTTCACAAGTCAATTCATCTTTCAGTCTCTTTGGGTCGAACTACGGTGTTCTGACTTCCTCATTGCACGAGAGGATACGTAGGCATAACTTAACAGTTATCGAACAAAAGTCTCTGTATATTCCCCCTCTTTCTAGCCTTATTCTTTTAAGCCTCATGATCTTGAGCATTCCATTCACTTCTTACACTGACACTTCATTTATACACTTCACTCTCTTTTACACTGACACCTGTACATCTTTTCCAGCTATTTCGTACACAGATTGCACTGACACTACCCCTTTAAAACACAAATCTTTTAAGCGTGGATCCCGTCGAGTACGACGGACAATCTGGGTGCTAATACCTTCCCAGGTTGTAACCAACCCCCTTTCTCAGTCTCTCTGGTTCGCAACTGCCTTATCCATTCTTTTTCTAGGCTTATGCAGCATTGCCTTTCCTCCGGGATAAAAATGCCCAGCTGGCGACTCTATTCATCTCCAGTGAGTTCACGGCTGTGTGTTCTCATTGTCCCTCTCGCCGGCCGTTCGCGCTTGTACCAGGATGCAAATCTTCGGGAGCGACACTTCCCAGAGGACAGGGTTTAGCTGAGACCCTATATTGTGAAGTTCAACCTAATTCAGCTGTTGTCAGACAAGCATCCTGGGCTTGGGACAACATCCAGACAAAAGGGGTTGCTATTCTTGGAAGATGAAACAATGTTGCTTCAGCTCAATATACAGACTGGTCCCATACTAGAGCTCAGATTACCAGAATGCCTTTCACCTTGGAAGACATGCCTGGACCATCCACAGTACAACCTGCAGCAACAGTTAGCCTGGAGGAGTTTGAGAAGCTGAGGGAAAGAAATGAGCAGCTATCTCAAGCCTTGAAGAAGACTCTTTGGGAAAGGAGTGATGGTCGTCTGGACATTGAGAGATTGGAAAAGCTCAAGGTTGAGCATCTTGCCAAAATTGAAAGAATAGAAGACTACATAAGGAAAGCAAAGGCTGGGGAACAAATATTGAAGAATGTCTGTAAGGAGGCCAAAATTCAGAAAGCTATGGCTGAGCACTATCTGCAAGAGTCAGGCTAGGTGGGTCAGGATCACCGAAGCCCGTACACAAGAAGACCAGAAAACTCAAGCCAATATTGAACAGCTAGAGGCCAATAAGAAGAAACAGCAGGAAGCTCTGTTGGCAGCACAAAAGGAGATATCAGAGCTGAAGCTCAGAGCAGGATTGAAGAGATCCAAAGACCAGGATAAGCATGAGAAGTTGACTACTGCTATTTCTACCAGGAACCTCCTCATTAGGACCATTACAGAGCACCCAGCTGGTCCAGTGACTGAGGCACTCCTGAAGGAGATCAGAGAAGATGAGTTTGGACTGGATGTCTGACTTTTTGCTTGTTGTTTGTTTCCATTTGATGTACTTTTTGTTTTGTTGTATTTTGACCCTTCATGGGCATGTGTTGTAAGATAAACTATGTATTGTTCCTCAGCTGTAATATATATGTTAGTTTGTTTTCATCTGGGCTTTATCTCACCAACATCAAGCATCTTCCTCGAGGTCTGGAAAGGTCAAAACCAAGAACCAAACCGGATACCTTGGAAAGCAAATAAGCATACTGCATTGCATACTAACTTTGGTTTTGTTTTGTAGGTTTTGTAATTATTATTGTTTCTAACTTTGTTGTGATCTCAGGAAACATTGCTCGTCGCCGAGTGTTCCCTGTCAACCGCACGCACCGGTACCCAACTCATAACAACCTTCCCGGCATTCAAATGGAGCAAGTACAACAGGACCTGTCTGAGGTCAGAAACCAGATGGCCAATGAGAGAGTGGAGATGAGAAATCAGATGTCTCAGTTCATGGCAGTAATGACTGGCTTGGCCCAGAGTCAAGAAAGGTTAAGAGAGCTGGTAGAAAGACAAACTCCTGAAGAATCTCATCTTGGAACAGGAGGAACTAGCAACAATGAATGGGGTCAGCCTCGTATTGACCCACCAGTATATGGACCTCATCTGGATCCAAAAGTTAACATCCCGGGAATGTTCAAGGTAACACTGCTGGGGGCAGAATCCTGCAAGAGGATCCCCAAGAAGAACAGTTTACTGTTATGGGAGCCGGAGATGAGGTATATGACAGAAGATTGGACGAGATTGCTGAAAAGTTAAGGTCTTTGGAGTCTCAGAATTATTTGGGCTTCGATGTGATGGACATGGGCCTAGTAGATGGGGTAAGAATTCCCCACAAATTCAAACCCCCTTGCTTTGAGAAGCACAATGGTACCTCCTTCCCTCGCACTCATCTACAGTCTTTCTTGGGAAGGCTCAAAGCTTATACTATGGATGAAAAGTTGTGGATGTTCTACTTTGAGGACAATCTGACTGGAGCTTCGAGAGAATGGTATTCGCATTTGTCTAGGGCCATCATAAGATGCTGGAAGGATTTGGCTGAGGCTTTCATCCAGCAATATCAGTGCAACCTGGACATGGCTCCCAATAGAACTCTTCTAATGGGCATGTCTCAATCTTCTAGAGAGAGCTTCCGGGAGTATGCTCAAAGATGGATACAGCTTGCTGCTGCTGTCCAACCACCCATGTCAGAAAGAGAAATGGCTGACATGTTCATGAATACATTGCAAGGGACTTATATAGATAGGCTAGCTGCTTTCTCCTCTACCAGTTTTGCTGACGTAGTCATAGCTGGTGAGAGAATTGAAAGTCTCTTAAAGATGGGCAAAATCTCCAACAGTGGTGCGAGTTCCTCCAGCAATCCCAGAAAACCTTTTGCAGGACCCCGAAGGGCAGGTGAAACAAATTCCATTCATACTAGCAGAGGCAAGCCTCAATATGTTCACCGGTCAGTAGCAGCTGTTACCATCCCAGCTCCGATGCCACAACAATCATCATATCCGCAACAACAACAACCACAAAATCAACAACAAGTTCATTATCCGCAACAAAGGTCGTACAACAACAGCAACAACAACCAACAACAGCGTCCTTTCCAACAAAGGACATCACAAGCAAACAGGGTAATTGACCCAATTCCAATGCTGTATGCTGCACTCTTGCCACAACTCCTGAAGCTCAACCTAGTTGAGTTAAGGACATTGGCACCTCCAGATCCTCTTAATATGCCAAAGAACTATGATGCAAATGCCAGGTGTGCATTCCACTCAAACGCACCGGGGCATAATACTGCAAAATGCAGGGCCCTACAGATGAAAGTCCAGGATCTGGTGGACTCAAAAGCTCTCAATTTTGCACCTCCTCCAAATGTTACAAGAAATCCAATGCCTAGTCACAATGGGCCTAGGATTAATGCTATTGAGGAGGGCAAACCATCCACATTAATTAGCAGTGTTGCACAAATCCGAACACCCTTGGTTGAAATCAAAGCTCAGCTATTAGCATGCCAAGTGTTCCCCGGATGTGAGCTCGATTGTGGATATTGCAACATTGTCGTTAATGGATGTGAGAGACTGAGAAACGGCATAGATGGCCTCATTAGAGATGGCACTCTTCAGATTACGACAACAGCGACTACAACTCCAACAATTCCTTCATCAACAATCATAGATACTCCTACAACGTCAGCAACCATTGTTCCAACAGATTCTGCTACAACTCCAACAATTATTCAATCAATCATTTCAACGGATACAAATTTAGTCACAATCACTTCTACAGCGACAACACCCATTATTCCATCAGTTCCTGCTACAACTTCAACACCCATCCAGTCAACAGTACCATCTACAACATCAACAACAGTTAATGAAAGTGTCTCAACAGTTACGATATACTACGATCCCACAAATGTTCCTTCCAACAACTCACATCAAATTACTACTCCTGTCAGAGCTCCAGTTACCATATATTATGATCCACACACCATTGTGGTCCCCTCTGCAGCTGCTATCAGCCCGGTTACTATCATAGTACCTGGACCAGTTCCTTACGAAAGCAGTAATGCTATCCCTTGGCATTATGGCTCAGATCTATATTGCGAGGGGCAGAAAATCACTTTAGAATCATCGACTTCTTCACCTCAGATAGACAATGTGGGGGGGAGACGGAGGCTTCACTAGAAGCGGACGTCTCTTTGCCTCGCAAATACCAAAACCCGTTGCTGAAGCAGAAGCTGCTGCTAAGGCAAAAGGGAAGAGCATGGTGCAAGAGGAACCAGTTGCTAAAGAAACTTTGAAGACTCCTTTTGATCAAGAGGTTGATGAGTTCATGAGGATCATCAAGAAGAGTGATTACAAGGTGGTGGACCAGCTTCACCAAACACCTTCCAAGATCTCCATACTGTCATTGCTAATGTGCTCTGAGGCTCATCGGAACGCACTATTAAAGGTCCTGCACGCAGCTTATGTGCCAGAGGAGATTACTGTCAATCAGTTAGAGGCCGTGGTTGGAAATGTCAACGCTAGTCATGGACTAGGATTTACCAACACTGATCTGAAAATGGAAGGTCACAATCACAACAAGGCTTTGCACATTACCTTGGAGTGTAAGGGTGCAGTTCTTTCTCACGTACTGGTGGACACAGGGTCATCCCTCAATGTCCTACCCAAGAAAGCCCTTGTGAAGCTGGAACATGATGGATTGGCATTACGCCTAAGCAACTTGGTAGTGAGAGCCTTTGACGGTTCTAAGAGATCAGTTCTGGGAGAGATAGAGTTACCGATAATGATTGGCCCACAGGTTTTCAAAACGAACTTCTTTGTGATGGATATACAGCCTGCCTACAGCTGTCTATTGGGTAGACCATGGATACACACCGCTGGCGTGGTGACGTCAACCCTTCACCAGAAGTTAAAATTTGAGTGAGAGGGCCAAGTCATTACCATTTGTGGAGAGGAGGATATCTTCATTAGCCAGTTGGCTACTTTCAAATACATTGAGATGGATGGGGAGATCCATGAAACCATGAGTCAAGGGTTTGAGGCCCTCAATATTAATGAAACATCTGTTGTGCTTGGGACTTCCATCACATCATATCAACAATCCCGAAAGGTTGTTGAGGAGGGTACTGCTCAAGGCTGGGGCAAGCTGCTACCAGTTGAGAAGAAAGAAGACCGATTCGGGTTGGGTTATAGACCAACTCGACAAGATCAACCAGAGGCTGCAACGGAGCCCAAGTTTGTCAGCGGGGGAATGCTCACCCCGGATGCTGTGAATAGTTTAGAAGATGAGTCAGAAGACGAGCGCAACCTGGAAAGCTGGATACGTCCAAGGATCCCGGGGAGCCATGTCTCAAACTGGTCTTCCCAGGAAATTATAAGAGTTACTCCTGCAGAGTAATTATTATTTCCTGTCTTTAAGCATGCATCAAGTCCTGCATCTTGCCCAAGATGTCAGGGCTCATTTTGTAATCGGGCCATCTTGTATTTTGTGCAAACGATCAATTAATGAATATCAGGACATCTTTTGCAAATGAGTCTTTTCTTTTTCGCTCACTGTTTTTCATTTTTCATTTTTTGTACAAAAATAAAATGGCAATGTTTTTCAAAATAATAACTTCATTTTCACTTTTTTCTAAACAAAATAAAACTGATCACTAAAATGAACCAATCTCAACCCTTGCAGAGAGTGCCCTCCAGATTGCACCGACAACAACACCGCTATGACTTCGTATGACTTTGACAATCCGATTAATCAAGCTGATGAAGGGGTTGAAGAAGATTATGAGCTACCTGAAGAGCTAGCCACGTTCTTGATACAAGAGGAGAAGGTTATCACCCCTCATCAGGAGGAGGTTTAAACGGTTAATCTTGGTACAGAGGAAGACCTGAAAGAAGTTAAGATCGGGGCCCGTCTACAAGATTCAGTAAAAGTGCAACTTATTGACATGCTTCGGGAGTATGCGGATGTTTTTGCTTGGTCTTATCAGGATATGCCAGGGTTGGACACCGACATTGTTATGCACAAGCTGCCTCTAAAATGAAGACTGTCCGCCAGTAAAACAGAAGTTGCGCCGAACTCGCCCAGATATGGCCATGAAGATAAAAGAAGAGGTACAAAAACAGTGGGACGCCGATTTCCTTGCTGTGACTAGTTACCCGCCGTGGGTTGCTAACATTGTACCTGTGCCTAAGAAAGATGGAAAAGTGAGGATGTATGTGGATTACCGGGACCTGAACAGAGCCAGCCCGAAAGATGATTTCCCATTACCTCACATTGATGTATTGGTCGACAATACGGCTCAGTTCTCGGTGTTCTCCTTCATGGACGGATTCTCAGGATATAATCAAATCAAGATGTCACCTGAAGACATGGAGAAGACAACATTCATCACACCCTGGGGCACATTATGTTATAAAGTAATGCCATTCGGACTGAAGAATGCTAGTGCCACTTATCAACGGGCTATGGTAACATTATTCCACGACATGATCCATAAAGAAATCGAATGTTATGTGGATGACATGATTGCCAAGTCCCTTAGAGAAGAAGACCACCTGGTGAATCTGTTGAAGCTATTCAAGCGTCTGAGAAAGTACCAATTGAAGTTGAACCCCAACAAATGCACATTCGGGGTGTGGTCCGGTAAACTGCTGGGTTTTATTGTAAGTGAGAAGGGAATTGAAGTTGACCCTGACAAAGTCAAAGCCATTCAAGAAATGCCTGCACCAAGGACTGAAAAGGAAGTTCGAGGGTTTCTAGGTAGATTGAACTACATTTCAAGGTTCATATCTCACCTTACAGCAACCTGTGAGCCCTTATTCAAGCTGTTAAGAAAGGAACAGACGGTCAGGTGGAATGAAGACTGCCAAAGGGCTTTTGACAAAATCAAGGAATACATACAAGAGCCTCCAATCCTTATGCCTCCAGTTGAAGGAAGACCTCTAATAATGTACTTAACAGTATTAGAAGAGTCAATGGGGTGTGTGCTGGGCCAGCATGACGAGTCTGGTCGAAAAGAGTATGCAATTTACTACCTAAGCAAAAAGTTTACCGACTGTGAACAACGTTATTCACTGCTCGAGAAAACTTGTTGTGCTTTAGCGTGGGATGCTCTCCAACTAAGGCAGTATATGTTGACCCACACTACCTTGTTGATTTCCAAGATGGACCCAGTCAAGTACATATTTGAGAAGCCATCACTTACCGGACGGGTTGCAAGATGGAAAATGATTCTCACAGAATATGACATTCAATACACATCCCAAAAGGCCATCAAAGGCAGTGTGTTGTCTGATTATCTTGCTGAGCAACCCCTTGATGATTACCAGCCTATGAGATTTGACTTCCCTGATGAAGACATCATGTTCATAAAAGCAAAAGATCATGAAGAGCCTATTCACACCGAAGGGCCTAACCCCGAAGAAGAATGGACAATGATGTTTGATGGGGCTGTTAATATGAATGGTCGTGGTGTTGGTGCAGTACTCATTACACCTAAGGGAGTCCACATGCCTTTCTCGGCAAAACTCACCTTTAACTACACTAACAACGAAGTTGAATACGAATCTTGTATTATGGGTCTTGAGGAGGCCATTGACCTCAGGATCAAGACTTTGACTGTATTCGGAGATTCAGCTCTGGTAATTAATCAAACCAACGACAAATGGTACACTCACCAGGAGCATCTTCTACCTTACCGGGACTATACAAGGAGGTTGCTTACTTTCTTCACCATAGTCAATCTTGAGTATATCCCTCGAGATGAAAACCAGTTTGCAGATGCTCTAGCTACCATTTCTTCCATGATCAAAGTTCAAGCTGCCAACTTTGTGCCTCGGATTTCAGTGTCCAGACTTGACAGACCAGCGTATGTATTCTCAGCAGACCTTGCTAAAGATGATAAGCCTTGGTTTTACGACATCAAATGCTTCTTGGAGGATCAAACATACCCACCTGGGGCATCATCCAATGATAAGAAGAAGTTAAGAAGGCTAGCTGGTAGTTTCTTCCTGAATGCTGATGGTTCCTTGTACAAGAGAAACTTTGATATGGTACTTCTCAGATGTGTTGATAAAGCAGAGACAGACTTGTTGATGCACGAGGTGCACGAAGGATCTTTTGGTACCCATGCTGGAGGGCATGCTATGGCTAAAAGGTTGTTAAGATCAGGCTGTTACTGGATCACAATAGATGCAGACTGTTGTGCTTATGCCAGGAAATGTCATAAATGCCAGATTTATGCGGATAAAGTGCATGTGCCTCCAAATCCTCTGAATGTGATGTCTTCACCTTGGCCCTTTGCCATGTGGGGCATTGATATGATTGGCAAGATTGAACCGACTGCTTCAAATGGCCACAGATTCATCCTGGTAGCCATTGACTATTTTACCAAGTGGGTTGAAGCAGCTTCATATGCAAACGTCACCAGGCAAGTGGTAGCCCGATTTCTAAAGAGAGACATCATCTGTCGGTATGGATTGCCCGAGCGAATCATTACTGATAATGGTTCCAGCTTAAACAACAAAATGATGGCAGAGCTATGTCGGGACTTCAAAATCCAACACCACAATTCTTCTCCTTACATGCCAAAGATGAATGGCGCTGTTGAGGCAGCTAACAAGAATATCAAGAAGATTGTGCAAAAGATGGTGGTCACATACAAAGACTAGCATGAAATGTTACCATTTGCCTTGCATGGGTACCGTACATCAATCAGAACATCCACAGGGGCAACACCGTATCAACTTGTTTATGGTATGGAGGCAGTCCTACCTGTTGAAGTTGAGTTACCTTCCTTGCGGGTACTAATGGATGTTAAACTGAATGAAGCAGAGTGGGTCCGATACCGATACGAACAACTGAGTCTGATCGAAGAGAAGAGGTTAGCTGCAATCTGCCATGGGCAGTTTTATCAGAAGAGAATGAAGAAAGCCTTCGATCAGAAAGTCGGGCTTCGGGAATACCAAGTAGGAGATCTCGTGCTGAAAAGACTCCTCCCTCCTCATACAGACCACAGGGGCAAGTGGACTCCGAACTACGATGGTCCCTTCATAGTAAATAAAGTTTTCTCTGGTGGAGCACTGATGCTCAGTACTATGGATGGTGAAGACTTCCTGTCCCCTGTGAATTCAGATGCAGTTAAAAAATACTTCGCATAAAATGACCCGCTGGACATAAAAACAAAATGTAAGTCCAGGAAAAAATAGGGCATCCCGGCGAGTCAAAAACAAAATAAAAGACTCGGGCAAAAATAAGGGAAAATAAATAAAAAATGTGCACCCGCTGAGTTGAAAAGCCACATTGGACAACTCAGGAAAAAATGGGTATCCCGGTGGATTGAAAACCCGAAAGGGCGATCCACGCAAAATGAGGGAATAAGCGAACAACTGCACTCTGAATTCGTCTGTATCTTTCACAACATAGCAATCTTCGGAAGGTTCAAGCCTCGGTCAGAATCAACCTTTTTCAGAAACCAGGATGAGAAGAATGTCAGTGTCATACAAGTCATAGCAAAAGGGAAGCGCACTGAAGCGTCATCAACATTGCCAGCATCTTTTTGTTTCTCAATTTGTAACAATCTCCTCATTTCAGGGGATCTGTTTCTTTAATTGTATTTGCCAATTCAGGGCACACAAATTAATAAAATCAGATTTTCAATCATATTTCGTCTCGTACATTTTCATTTGCAAAAATTTCTGATGTCCTTTGATTGCATAAATACAAATGCCTCTTTTCTAAATTACATGCTTACAGGAAATATATTTGCTCCCGGGAGTTTCTAAACTCCTATGATGGAATCCAATAAGGGATACCTCGGGATACTTGTACGTTTCTTTGTCATACAGGATTGCAGGTATTCAAAGCGCAACATAGGGGAATGAAAGCTCCTCCCCATCAGAGCAGCATCAGAAGGGGCTCATTTCCCCAGCTAAGTCCATCATCCTCAACAGGGCCTCCATAAAAATCACTAGGAAGGTCGTTCAGTGATCATTCCCCCCAGCCAATGTTAGACAGGGGACCATCTCTCCACAGAGTTTCAACCTCTATCCAGAAGAGCAATGTCTGAAGATTTCACAACAAAGTGACAAAAGCTTCCACAGACCCCAGCTATGTCCCTCATTATTAAAATAGGTCTATCAGCGACTTATTTCCCCAAGCAGAGTTACATATATCAGATCTACCAAGGATCTCATCACCAGCTGGGATATTCTTTCAAGAAAGATCAGCCAGAGATCTTTACCGCGACAGGATCCGAATCCCGGATCGGTATCTTTGCATAATCATAGCATTCACATCATATTTCCCCCCAAAGCGTAGCATTCCGTTTAATACAGAGCATTACGGCAAAAATCAAACATATTACATAAATCATAAGCCATGTTTTGAATCAAACACCCGTATGTACCAACATTCCATCAGTAGTATACAGGATACCTCTCACATCCCCCAGCAGAAAGCCAAAGCATCCCCTTTGCACTCTCAAAATACAGATACATGCTCCTTTTGGAACTCGTCCATGTCACCATTCCCCAACATGGTTGCCTAAACACTCATTGTAAACTAAACACTTGTTTATAACACACTTCTTCCGACGCCCGTCCGTGTCATCCTATCCCCACAGGTCGTCAAACACCTTTTATGCTCATAAGTTCATAACTTATACATTTTTCTTTTTTTTATACCCATTCGTGTCACACTCTCCTTAGTAAGTTGAACACTCGTCTGTGTCACACTCATGCTTACTTTTTACTCATACAGATACTCGTCCGTATCTTGTGTACACATTTAATTCCCCTCAGAGTCGACACTCGTCCGTGTTTTTTGTTAACTGGTTGGTACTCGTCCGTACCATCATCTCTGAACATGCGTCGGCATTTGTTTCTACTGATACTCGTCTGTATCATAGTATTAAGGATGCTCGTCCGCATCTTTAATCTATACACAGTGTCAAACACTTATACCTTTTCTTTCTTGAATTTAGACACTCGTCTGTGTCTACCATTCCCCAGAGGAGTCCCCAGCAAATCCCAATAAATCATTTCCTTTCTATTTGACATTCGTCCTATGTCATGATACTCTTCGGCAGCCGTACCCTGCCAGGTGATCGTCCTTCACTTTTTGATGATCGTCCTTCATCATCCCCAGCGGAGTCTCCATTATTGGAACCCTTTCCTATCTGACATTCATCCTATGTTGTGATAGTGTTAGCAGTCGTCCCCTGCTAGGTGATCGTCCTTCACCTCTTGATGATCGTCCTTCATCATTTTATCCGATGGCCGTCCCCATCGAGATCTTGTTATCTGACATTCGTCCTATGTTATGATAAACCCCGAGAGCAGTCGTACCCTGCTAGGTGATCGTCTTTCACCTCTTGATGATCGTCCTTCATCATGCTTATCCGATGGCCGTCCCCATCGTCGACCCTTTTCTATCCGGCATTCGTCCTATGTCGTGATACTTTTGGCAACCGTACCTTGCCAGGTGATCGTCCTTCACCTTAGATGACCGTCCCTCATCTTTCTCCCCAACAGAGCAGCCATCCCCTGCTAGGTGATCGTCCTTCACCTCTTGATGATCGTCCTTCATCATTTTATCTGATGGCCGTCCCCATCGAGATCTTGTTATCTGACATTCGTCCTATGTTATGATAAACCCTGAGAGAAGCCGTACCCTTCTAGGTGATCGTATTTCACCTCTTGATGATCGTCCTTCATCATGCTTATCTGATGGCCGTCCCCATCGTCGACCCTTTTCTATCCGGCATTTGTCCTATGTCGTGATACTTTTGGCAACCGTACCTTTCCAGGTGATCGTCCTTCACCTTAGATGACCGTCCCTCATCTTTCTCCCCAACAAAGCAGCCGTCCCCTGCTAGGTGATCGTCCTTCACCTTTGATGACCGTACCTCATCATTTATTTCATTTATGCTTTGAACCTGATGGTCGTCCCCATCATTGACTTTACCAGCATGTCGGTCGTCCCCGTTATTGCTTTATCCCCATCAATCGTCCCCTGCTCGACGGTCGTCCTCCGTCGCCCGCACTTTATAATAATACTTTACTTCCTTTTACAATCTATATCCCTTTTCTTCTTCATACCCAGTGAGCGCAAATTTTGGACTGTTTTGGGTATTCAACCACAAGTTATCTTTTTTGTCTGTTAAGCCGTTGCTTACATCCTGCACAGCTAACTCATGTTTGAATAGGGGCAGCTGTAAACACCCCAAATTTTCCCTCACTCATTTCACCATGGCTTGTGATTCTTTCCATTTGCATATGTCCAATCATATCATCTCATGTTGCATTTTTATTTCACTGCATTGGTTCAAAGTCATCTGCATCTAGGGTTTGTGATCTAAGCAATCCCTGAGCTATCTGAGCCACTCCAAAGGTCCCCAATCATCTCAAGAGGGTCCATGTATGTTCAAGCATCATATTATATCCTCCCAAGATCAAGAAAGTCATAAAATCACAAGAACTGAGGAAGGCATAGAAGCAGAGCCAAGTTTAACTGCACAGATGACCTAAAATTTGGGTTTTGGTTTCAGAGGCCATAACTCCAAATTTCTTGGCCATTCTTCTTTCTATTGGTCTCTATATGTTGTAAGGATCATACATACCAATTTTCATGAAGAAATTCAATGGGGAAGGCATCTGATCAATAGATGACTTCTTGAGCAAGGCAGTGCAAAATCAGGGCATCTGAGGCCCCCAATCATCCAACCAAAGGGTCTTCTCCATCATTTTGAGTGTATATGATCTTTATTTGATCTTAGAAGAAGTTATAAGTTCACAAAATTGAAGAATTTCAAGCCATTTGCAAAGTTGCCATTTTGGGAAAGTGACTTGTAATACAAACTTGCCATTTTGGGAAAGTTTTTCAACCTCCTCTTTTTGATTAAAAAATGCTTCAAATGAAAAATTCTTGGTCATGAAAGTTGTATATTGGATCATTCCTTTTTCAAAAAGTACAAGAACTTGATCTAATTCATCATAGAACTTAAGTTATGGCCTTGCAAAGTTGGGAAAAATCACAAAATTTCACTTATGTGCCAAAGAGGGAAATTTGCAAAAACCACTTGCCAAAGCATTTTGTGACTTAAAGCACACTTTTAACCATTACACAAACATAGTACATGACCTATAATTTAGAATTGCACAAAGAAATCCCAAGTTTCATGCCTTGATCATCAAGATTTCTCAAAGGGGGCAAAACATCACATAATTGCAAAACACCCCATAACTTTCTTCTCTCTTGCTGAACTGCCTCAAGAATGGATTTGTGGACATCTATGAAGTCAGATATGCACACCCATGCCTCTGTCCCAGCCTGCCACTTGCCCATACCCCAAGTACACCAACTCTTGACTTTGTGCATTTTGCCCCATACCAATCAGCATAGCCCACAACCACTACACTGACATATCCCAGCA
This sequence comes from Lathyrus aphaca, assembly GCA_963966055.1. Classification (NCBI taxonomy): domain Eukaryota; kingdom Viridiplantae; phylum Streptophyta; class Magnoliopsida; order Fabales; family Fabaceae; genus Lathyrus; species Lathyrus aphaca. Next base: position 175,151,402 of record OZ014523.1, read on the forward strand.
TGTTATGTGGCAAAGAAGCAAGCCATTTCACATAAGTTTGGAACCTGAATCTTCCCATTGCTCAGCATACATAAAATCCCTCAAACTTGCAAAAGCCTTCGAAACTCATAGCTCAACCATCAAATCTCCAAACTTTTTCCACCATTCAACTCCACATTCATCCCTGATCATTTCCCACCCTTCATTTTGCCTTAAAACACCCTGAATCAAAAACAAGATTTTGACATTTATTGAACTGAGTTTCAGTCTACATCACTTAGAGGCCATATAAACTCCAACCAAGTATCACAAACTCTTCAGGAGGATCATTGGAGCTGATTTGAGGCAAAGAAGCAGCCAGCTAGTACCAAAGGTGAAAGCTCAAGTTCAGGTGAGCTCAAGAACTTTTTTCCAGAACCTTCATTTTAAGCTCTTAATTGATTCTATGTGCTCTCCTGATGATCATGATGTCTTTACTTTTGAAAATGATTGAGAAACAAGGATGTATCATGCTTCTGAAATTTTTGATGTATTTTCCGTTTTGCTTTGATTCGTGTTCTTGATGAAAAATAAATGAGTTTTGGGGCTGGATTCATGTTTAGGGTTGTTAGATGTTTGATTCTGGAGAGTTAGAGAGCTTAGGGTTGCGTATTAAGTGAGATAGCATGTTTGGCTAGCCGGAGAAGATGACCGGAACACTGTTCCGGTCACCTGAGAGTAATTAGGGTTCAGATTAGGGTTTTAATCATAATTAGTGAAGTTTGAATTATGGTCGTTCAGATGCGTGCGCTGGTCAATTCCCGCGTCTTAACTTCAAACCCTGGCCCTGAGATTAGTTGACTTCCATTTAAATTCATTTAATTTTCATTTTATTTGCATTTTCTTTATCATTTTATTAAAAATAGCAAAACTTTTCTAAAAAATATTTATTTTTTGCATCAGGGTTCTAAATATTTTTCTCATTCTGAAAATAATTTTTATTTTATTTTTTGCATAAAATTTGTTTTTTTTAAATATTTAAATGTTTACTTTAATTAGGTAATGGAAATTAATTAATTAAAATACCATTTAAGTTTCTAAAAATCACCAAAAAAATCACATTGCATTTTGACACATTTAGAGACATTATCAAACCATTCATAAAAATTTCTTTTTGGTTCTTGATCCATTTTGACATTTTTCTTTTGATTTAGGGTTCTTTAAAATCAATATTTTGACCCTAACTTAGAAAAATATTTTCTGCCTAACCATGAAGGTTTTGATAATGGTTCTTTTTGCATTGCATTCCACATATCATATAGTTTCTAGGATAAAATTGGCATGAATTCATCTTTCATTTTCATTTTGTTTTGCATTTTTCCTTTTGAAGTTTCCTAAAACCCTAGCAAACTTAAGAAAATTATAACTTCCATTAGGTTAAGATCTAGGTCTCCTCCTTTGGGCAGTGAACTTGTATAGGTTTAGGGTACCTTTGATCCCATTTTCAATTTTTTATCTCATGTTTTGCTTCTGATTTTGAATTTTGCATTGCATCTTGTTCATAAACCCTAATCTTTGCCTTCATTTGCATCCATCTTTCATATGCTTGTATACATGAACTTGCCATGACATTTTGTGCTTTCACATGACATATAAGACATCTTAGGACACTTTAGAATCATGTTTGATCATTGCATCATCCATTTTCCATGCTTTTGCTTTCATTTGATGTCATATGCATTCATGAACTTTCATGCTTCCTTTCATGTCTCATTTGCATCTTCATTGCTTGTATGATCATCCACATCTCTTGGTATGCTTTCATATCATCTCATAGCATCATTTGCATCATGAACATGCTTCTGGTTTTGGTTTGCCTCATTGCATTCATTCCACTTCCACTTCATTTCATTTCCTTTTGCTAACTTTTCAGGTGGTAAGTGTTTTGAGAAGTGAATTTTCCTTCACTTCTCATAATCTCTTCTCATCACTCTTGTGCATCCTTGCTGCATTTTATCTTTGTATTAGAGTGAGCTTGCTCATTCATGCTCCTTCCTCACTTTCTTTCTTCAAGCAACTTATCTTCTTAAGTGAAGTAAGTTGACTTGCTTCTTTCTGCTTCTCCTCCTTCCATCTTTGCTTCTTCCTTGGTGGCTCTCTTGAAGATATTCTTGCAAGCCTCATAAACCCTAGGAACACCCAAGCATGATCACAATTAGGGTTTGATTAGTCCCCCCATTAGTTTTACCTTTGTGTCATCTTTGTGTCTTCTCTTCTCTGTATCCTTCTATTAGGATGGAGTGTATAACTTTAATCCTAAGTGTTGAACCCTTAATGTGTTTAAACCCATTAATCAATCCATCTAATAATCACTAAGACATCAAGCTTGTAACTTAGGCCTTGCATTAGGGTTCGAATTCTTCCTTAATTGGTTAAGAAGGACTAACCCTAGTGTTAATGGACAAGTCCCCCTCAAGTTGTCTTACAACCCATAAAATTCATTTCTTAATCTCACCATTAACTAAAATCCACTTTAATAAAGGTTTTGTTTTGTCATGAGGTTAATCTCTAATCATGGATTAAGTTGAGGAGCCTTCCTCAGCTTAAATGTTCTCATCTATCATTCTTCTATTAGGATGGTGTAATGGGTCTATTAAATCCTTGATTATGGCTTAAACTCATTACTTAACACAAAACAAAATACCAAAAACATCTAAATAAATGCAAGTAGGTTAATGATCTTAATCCTACATCATGGTGATTAAGTGTGAGGTGTTTACTTCATACTTAGGGTATTCTCATTACCCCTAATTAGAGGGAGGATGTGATGAGTTTACTAACCCTTGGTTTAGGCTTAAGCTCATTTTCTTATGATAAGCCACCAAAAGCAATAAAAGATTGAAAAACAAAAAATAATCGTCTCCTTCGGGATTCTTTTCTCATCTCATTCACTCACAAACGAGAACTCGCTTCTTCCGTCTAATGCAAGACAGTTAGCACCTGAGCCAGACAGGTCATACACTTGAGCATAGACAAGTAAGCAGTTCACAAGTTAATTTATCTTTCAGTCTCTTTGAGTCGAACTACGGTGTTCTGACTTCCTCATTGCACGAGAGGATACGTAGGCATAACTTAACAGTTATCGAACAAAAGTATCTGTATATTCCCCCTCTTCCAGTATTATTCTTTAAGCCTCATAGTTTTGAGCTTTGCATTCTTTCCTCACACTGACACTCTTTCATTTCACCTCACACTTCTTTTTGCACTGACACTTGCATTCTTTTTCCAGCTTTTGTACACAAAATAGCACTGACACTACCCCTTTAAACACAAACTTTCAAGCGTGGATCCCGTCGAGTACGGCGGACAATCTGGGTGCTAATACCTTCCCAGGTTGTAACCAACCCCCTTTCTCAGTTTCTCTGGTTCGCGACCGTCTTACCCATCTTTTCTTAGGTCTATGCAGCATTACCTTTCCTTCGGGATAAAAATGCCTAGCTGGCGACTCTATTCATTTCTTCTCCTTTCACCGACCGTTCGCGTCTGTACCCCTCTTGGCCCGGTGTCATCAGGTGGGAGCGACAGCTTGGCGACTCTGCTGGGGACCCTTATATTGTGACCAGGGCTTCTGGTTCTTTTTGTGGGTTCCTCCTAGCACTTGTTTGATTTGTGTTTACTGGGGTGTTATGTGCTATATGTGTTTATTTATTTTGCTTTAGTTATTGCTTTATGTACAACTTTAGTTATTGCTTTCTTTACAGTCTTTTGCATATTTCATACTGTCACTGCTGGATCTGGTTTGTTGTTTTGATGGGTGGGGGTTCCATTGAGAGTTTAAGGTCCTATACCTGGGACCTGAGTGACACCTAGGCTAGAGTGGTTCGTATTCTTTCCCATTCCATTTCGGTATGGTGCGGGAATGTGAAACACGGTTCAGATGTGGGTTTCTTCTTGAGAACTCTGTGCTACAGATTTCCTGTAGTGCTAGGGCTATCTGGGAAGCCTGCTAAGTCAGGATGACCTTTATTATGACCTTCAGAAGCTGAGGTGAATTAGAGGAGGATCTTTTATGGTTATTGTAAACATTGTACCTCTGGGTTAGAAGTGTTTACACTTCTCATAACTGATCCAAGTCTGAGAATTCTTGTTCTAGAACACTACATGTGAGGGGATTGGGCTGTTTACAGGTTTGCAGGAACCCTTGGCCACATCATACCTTGTTACTATTTTGTTTAAGAATACCTCACTTTGGATAGTTCTTGTGATTAACCCTGGACATGTGACTCTTTATTTGAGTCCTCCATCCTGGTTACTAGATTTCTAAACCTCCATCCGGATTTTTTGAACATACATGGGCCTTATATCAAGACAGATAATCAGATCTAGCTTGATCACAAACCCTTTCATATCATTTGCATATATCATCATTGCATCATTTGACATTTGTTTATTTGCTTTTTAGGGTATCCATTTCATTGTATCTTGGTTTTGGTTTTGACCCCTTCTTCTGCATAGACCTCTGCTTCAGCTGTCTTCATCAGTTATCTGCTTCAGTTATCTCCATCACCACCAGTACCAGTCTATCAGTGGTCCACCTTCAGCATCAGTCTGTGATCTTCATCAGCACTTATCTTCAGCTTCTTCAGCAGTACTCATGGCTACTCCCAAGAAGAGCAACATATCTTACCACTTCTTTGAGCCTGTTTTGACTGGTATCAGGCAGGTCCAGTCACTTATCACACCTGACCACATCCCACTGTTCATAGAACACTACGGAGGTATCTTGGATATGGTTATGGACCTTGACCTTTCTCAGAGGAGCATGATCCACACATGCTTACAGTTTTATGATCCTCCATTGAGATGTTTCACCTTTCCAGACTTCCAGTTAGGGCCTCTGCTGGAAGAGTTTTCTTTGTTGATTGGAGTACCTATCAGAGGTGGAATCCCCTTCAACCCAGAGATGACTACTCCTAGGAATGAAGAGATAGCAAGGGCATTGTACTTGGAGCCTGCCCTGATTGAACAAAGTATGACAACAAAAGCTGGAATTCCTGGTTTGCATTTGGACTTCTTGATTTCTCAGGCCATCCTGAAGGCTTCATTGGGAGAGTGGAGGACAGTCTGTGCACTGTTAGCCCTCAGCATATATGGGGCTATACTGTTTGCAGATGAAACAAAATTTGTCAGCAAAAATTCCATCCATTTGTTTCTCCTAAAGAACCCAGTACCCATATTGCTAGGAGATTTTTACTACTCCATTCATCAGAGGAATGAGAAACAAAGGGGGAAGTTGGTAAGATGTTGTGCTCCTTTGTTTTATTCCTGGCTGCTCAGACACCTGCCTAAGTCAGATGCCTTCTTGAACCCACATCAGCAGAGGAATTGGGCTAAGAGGTTCATTGCCTTGACTTCAGATGATATCAGATGGTGCACCCAGAGCACCAAAGGCAAGGACATTATCACCAGCTGTGGACAATACCCAAATGTGCCTCTGATAGGAGTAAATGGTTGCATCAACTACAACCCCTTACTGCTTAAGAGACAGTTGGGCTATGCCTTGGTTCACCCTCCCAGAGGACAGGATTTAGCTGAGACCCTATATTGTGAAGTTCAACCTAATTCAGCTGTTGTCAGACAAGCATCCTGGGCTTGGGACAACATCCAGACAAAAGGGGTTGTTATTCTTGGAAGATGTAACAATGTTGCTTCAGCTCAGTATACAGACTGGTCCCATACTAGAGTTCAGGTTACCATAATGCCTTTCACCTTGGAAGACATGCCTGGACCATCCACAGTACAGCCTGCAGCAACAGTTAGCCTGGAGGAGTTTGAGAAGCTGAGGGAAAGAAATGAGCAGCTATCTCAGACCTTGAAGAAGACTCTTTGGGAAAGTGATCACACTAAATTTCACCGTATTTCTGACTCCGATTTCGCATGCATTCTTAGCTTTTATTGTTATTTTGTTATGTTATTAATTTGTTTTCTTTTGTTTTCAGGTTTCTTTTGTAATCGGGGCTTGAATCAAGAAAAGGAGCGAAAAAGGAGTGGAAACGGACGAAAACCTAGAAATTCAGCGTTTTGCACTTACGGCACCCACCGTGGCGGGCGCCATGGGGTTAGCCATGACGTGGCCACGTCTCAAGACCACTCCACAACTACCAAGACCCATGATCCCCACTCTTCCATTCCCTATGAGTACTATGGCGGGCGCCATAGGCCTGTGGCGGGCGCCCCAAGGCAAAAATTCAGTTCCCTCCACTTTTTAGTGGAGGGGCGTCCTGGTCATTTCCCGCATTTAGTTTTCCTTTAAATAGGACTTTAGTTTTTCGTTTTTCTTCATCCAAACTTAGATTTCTCTAGGCATATATCAGTTTCAAAGCAGTTACCATTCCACATCGGGGTGTTTCTGCAATCGAGTGATCGAGTCTGTAATCTGTCTGTGTGATCGAGTTTTGGAGCACTCTGGAGGAAGTTAATCCTGCCGCCATTTTAATTCCAGTTCGTATTTTACTTTTCTGCATTGCTTTACTTTCATTTATTTCTCTCACTGCTTTACTTTCTTTATTATCCGCACTCGCACTTTATTTTATTTATTTCCCGCATTGCTTTACTTTCGTTTATTTTCCGCACTTGCACTAAATTCCTTTATTTCCCGCACTCGCACTAAATTACTTTATTTCTCGCACTCGCACTAAATTCATTTACTTTCGCACTCGCACTAAATTACTTTTATGAAAAATTATAAAAAGAATCTTTACTTTATCATGTCTAACTAATTCCATAAAGGTTAGAATGTAAGGATCGCAATTGAACCAGTAATCCGTTTAATTGTTCGTGGAAACACTTAAGGGCTATTTTATCTTTCAATTCAATCTAATTGTTTTTAACTATTTCAAAAACAGCCAAAAGCGCTTTGTCTAGTTCATTAGGAGTTTTTAGATTAAAAAGAAAAGAGATTTTAAAACGATTTTCGGACGCGTTAGGAAGTTTAGAGTCTGGTTCGTAAGAACCTCTTTTTGCTAAGAAGTCCAGGTTAAAATACTTTTCAACTTAGTTAAGATACTACATTACTTAAAAATAGGTTTATTACTCTAACGCAGTACGCACCTTTTTATCCGTGACAATAGGAGGGGTTGATTAGAGAGTACAACTCGGTTCTGAATACGCGAAAGCGACAGTTCCTGTTAAATTAGTTCTTTTCAAAGGAGAAAACATTGCCCATAAGTAGTTCCATTAACAAGTACTGGATTATCATTGATTACGTGAATTACATTCGAGCCTGTCTTTTATTTACTATTTAAAATTATCATTTTATTTACCATTGCACCCTTCTTAAAACCCCTATATTTAGTTGCCTTAGATACACACCATAACAACAGGTACGATAGATTGACACTTGGTCTCTGTGGATTCGACAATCTTTTATATTACTCTGACGTGTTCGTACACTTGCGAAAAACACGCATCAAGTTTTTGGCGCCGTTGCCGGGGACCAATATCGTCAAATTTCATTACCCTGTAGTTATACCATTTAGACTAAGGTTGTTACCCACCGGTCAATGCGAAAGACTCGCAGTGCCGGAAGTTTAGTAGACCCTCTAGTTGAACCTGAACGTTACGCTCGCGCACGTTTATTTTTCCATAGGAATAGGAAAGCTATGGCCGAAGATCAAAACCGAAGACCTCTTAAGGACTTCGCCCAACCATCAAACGAGGAACCTAGTTCCAGTATAGTAAACCCCGCTATCCCAGCAAATAATTTTGAACTTAAACCATCCCTGCTGCAATTAGTGCAACAGAGACAATTCGCAGGTCTCGCTACTGATAACCCAAACCAACATTTAAAAAACTTTCTTCAGTTAGCAGACACCTTTAAAACCAATGGAGCTTCTCCTGAGGCAATACGCTTATGATTATTTCCCTTTTCCCTCAGAGATAAAGCTCTATCATGGTTAGATTCCCTTCCACCCAATTCAATAACAACTTGGGATGACCTTAGGAAAGTTTTCCTTGCTAGATATTTTCCCCTAAGTAAGACCGCTCTTCTTCGAAACCTAATAACTAGATTTACCCAATACCAAGGAGAGTCGTTGTTCGAAGCCTGGGAGAGATATAAAGAACTATTAAAAGCATGCCCTCATCATGGCTTAGAGAATTGGCTAATCATCCAAACCTTCTATAATGGACTTCATTATAACACTAAGATGACCATCGACGCTGCCGCTGGTGGCGCACTGATGAACAAAACTTACCCTGAAGCTAGTGCCCTTATCGAGGATATGGCCCAAAACAATCAATCATGGGGAGTAGAACGAGCGACAGTGAAAAAGAAGGAAGCCCAAGGAGGAATACATGAGCTAAGCTCTATAGACATGATGCAGGCTAAAATGGACGCGTTGGCCCTTAAAGTCGAACATATGTACACAACTCTGAATACTGTAGTCGCAGTTTCACCGAATTGTGAGATATGTGGAACGCAAGGACACCAATCCGCCGAATGCAATCTGTTGAATGAAACCAACACTGAGCAAGTGAACTATACCCAAGGGAACCCATTTTCAAACACATATAACCCTGGATGGAGGAATCACCCAAACTTCTCCTACAAAAATAATAACTCTATTCAAAATACCGCACCTCCGAGACAACAAGGTTACCAAGCCCCAAGAACAAATCAACCTATGCAACCTGTACCACCAAGTCTGAGCTTTGATGAAGTTGTAAAAATTTTTATCGCTGCTCAAACACAACAAAACAAAGAGTTCATGAACCAAAATGTCCATGTTAACGAACTAATTACCCAATTAGGAACCAAGGTTAATCAAATTATTACTCATAATAAGATGCTTGAAACCCAGATCTCTCAGGTAGCGTTAAACTAAGCCCCACAGACTACACCTGGAGGACAGTTCCCTGGACAACCTCAACAAAACCCGAAAGGGCAAGAAAATGCCATTACTCTACGAAGTGGAACCGCTTATAAAGAACCTTTAAACCCTAGATTAAGTGAGCCCGAAACTTCTGAGAGGAATGAGGAAAAGGAACCAGAGGAGCCTGAAACCCCGGAAAGTCAAGAAAAAGGAGAAGAACCTAAAAATAAAACTTATGTACCACCACCGCCATACAAACCACCAATACCTTACCCTCAAAGATTAAAGAAAACCCAAATCGATAATCAATATCAAAAATTCGTTAAGGTTATAGAAAAACTTCACGTAGAAATCCCCTTTACATAAGCCATCACCCAAATACCTTCTTACGCTAAGTTTCTCAAAGACATACTTACAAATAAACGTAGACTTGAAGATCCGAAACCCGTGGAATGTAATTCTATTTTCGAAAATAGATTAGCAAAGAAAGATAAAGATCCCGGAAATTTTTCCATTCCTTGTATTTTGGGGAATCATGTCATCGAAAAAGATTTTCTAGACTTAGGAGCTAGTGTGAGCTTAATGCCTTTAGCAGTTTGTGAGAGATTAAACTTAGGAGAATTACAACCTACTAAGATGTCACTTCAATTAGCCGATAGATCCGTTAAATACCCTATAGGCATACTTGAAGACGTCCCTGTTAGGATAGGTCAGCTGTTTATACCTACTGATTTTGTTGTCATGGACATTAAAGAAGATGACGACATACCAATCCTCATAGGTAGACCGTTCTTATCGACTGTTGGAGCCGTAATAGATGTTAAAAAGGGAAAACTAACTTTTGAGGTAGGTGACGAGAAGATAGAATTTATACTTTCAAAATTTCTTATGGCACCTGTGATAGGAGATGCTTGTTATGCCTTAGATATCATCGAAGAATGCATTAGGGAATTAGAACAAGAAGAAGAAACTGAATCTATAAAATTGCCGTCAACCCTTATTTTGGAAGATGACAATTATAAAAGACCCTACATTGATGATGATCTTCACGAATGTTTATCTCTTACCCCAGATCCTATGCCTTGCCCTATGAAACCGACCGTAAAACTTAAGGAACTGCCTAAAAACCTGAGATATGAATTTCTCGATGAAGATATGAACCGTCCAGTTATAGTCAGTGCTACCTTAAACCAAGAAGAAACCGATCAATTATTAGAAGTTTTACGTAGGTACCCCTCAGCCTTAGGATATAAGATCTCTGATCTAAAAGGAATAAGCCCATCCGTATGCATGCATCGGATTTTGCTTGAAGAAGATTCAAAACCTTCCAGAGAACACTGTCGCTCCCAATGGATGGGACTAACCCAAATATGGTACAAACGCGAACGGTCGGCGAGAGGATCAATGAGAACACACAGCAGTGAACTCACTGGAAAAGAAAAGAGTCGCCAGTTAGGCATTTTTATCCCGGAGGAAAGGCAATGCTGCATAGACCTAGAAAGATAGATAAGACGGTCGCGAACCAGAGAAACTGAGAAAGGGGGTTGGTTACAACCTGGGAAGGTATTAGCACCCAGATTGTCCGTCGTACTCGACGGGATCCACGCTTAAAAGATTTGTGTTTTAAAGGGGTAGTGTCAGTGCAATTTGTGTATAAAAGGGCTGGAAGAAAATGTAGAGGTGTCAGTGTAAAGGAAGTGTAAAGTGTATAAATGAAGTGTCAGTGTAAGAACAAAGAATGAGATGCTCAAGATCATGAGGCTTAAAAGAATGAAACTGAAAGGAGGGGGAATATACAGAGACTTTTGTTCGATAACTGTTAAGTTATGCCTACGTATCCTCTCGTGCAATGAGGAAGTCAGAACACCGTAGTTCGACCCAAAGAGACTGAAAGATGAATTGACTGGTGAACTGCTTACTTGTCTATGCTCAAGTGTATGACCTGTCTGGCTCAGGTGAAAACTGTCTTGCATTAGACGGAAGAAGCAAGTTCTCGTTTATGAGTGAAGGTGATGAGAAAAGAATCCCGGAGGAGACGATTATTATTTGTTTTTGAGTTTTCAGTCTTTTATTGCTTTTTGAGGTTTGTCATAAGAAAATGAGCTTAAGCCTAAACCAATGGGTTAGTAAACTCATCACATCCTCCCTCTGATTAGGGGTAATGAGAATACCTTAAGTGTGAAGTCAGCTTCTCACACTTAATCACCATGGTGTAGGATTAAGATCATTAACCTACTTGTGATTATTTAGATGTTTTTAGTGTTTTTGTTTAATATTGAGTAATGAGATTAAGCCATAATCAGGGATTAAACAGATTCATTACACCATCCTAATAGAAGGATAATAGATGAGAATGTTTAAGCTGAGGAAAGCTCCTCAACTTAATCCATGATTAGGGATTAAACTCATGCCAAAACAAAACCTTTATTAAGTGGATTTTAATTAATGATATGATGAAGAAGTGATTTTTTAGGATTTGCAAGACAACTTGAGGGGGACTTGTCCATTAACACTAGGGTTAGTCCTTCTTAACCAATTAAGGAAGAATTAGAACCCTAATGCAAGGCCCAAGTTACAAGTGTGATGTCTTGATGGTTATTAAGTGAATTGATTAAGAGAGTTAAACACATTAAGGGTTTAACACTTAGGATTAAAGTTATACACTCCATCCTAATAGAAGGTGTAAACACCCCAAATTTGCCCTCACCCATTCACATCATGGCTTGTGATCATCTCATATGCATAAACACAATCATACCATCTCATATCACAATTTTGATTCACTGCATAGTTTCTAAGTCATCTGCATCTAGGGTTTGTGACCTGAGCAATCCAGGAGCTTCTTGAGCCACTCCAAAGGCCACCAATCACTACAAAGGGATCCATGTGTGTTCAAGTATCATGTTACATCCTCTCAAGGTCAAGATTTCAAAAGAATCACAAGAACTGGGTTTGGAATGGATGCAGAGCCAGGCTAGACTGCATAGTTGACCTAAAATTAGGGTTTTGGTTTCAGAGGCCATAACTCCAAATTTTTTGGTCATCCTTGTTTCTATTGGTCTCTATATGGTATAGGGAGTATGCATATCAAGTTTCATGAAGAAATTCCATGGGGAAGTCATCTGATCAAGAGTTGACTTTTCAGACAAGTCAGTGCAAAATCAGGGCATCTGAGGCCCCCAATGACCCAACCAATGGGCATTCTTCATCAATTTGAGTGTATATGATCTTTATTTGATCATGGAAGAAGGTTTAAGCTCACAAAATTCAAGAATTTGGAGTTTTTGCAAATGTTGACTTTTTGGGTATAGTTGACTTTTCAAGAATGCTTCATTTTAGGTCATTTTTCAAGCCTTGATTCTTGATCCAAAAATGCTTCAAATGGAAAAACTTTGGTCATGAAAGTTGTAGATTACATCTTTCCCTTTTCAAAAAGTACAAGAACATGATCAAATTCTTCTTGGATCAAAAGTTATGGTGTGACAAAGTTGGCAAAAATCATTGATTTTCAAGATATGCACCAAATGAGAATTTTGCAAAACCATGAACCAAGGCTGTTTGTGACCTCTAGTTGACATCAAACCATGACACAAACATTCTATGTGACCTAAAAATCAGAATTGGACCAAAGATCACATGTGTATGGTTTGTGTAACAAGGCATTTTTCCATAAAGTTTCAAAAAGAGCCAACTTGCAAAACCACTCATCACACTTCCTACAACTTGCAGCATTGGATGCTGAGCTTTGCTAGCCCTTCCCCTCACCCTTGCTGCGCCAGCCCATGCCTTGTACTAGCCTAGAACCAAGCCATGCTTTCCTTACACAAAAAGTTGACTTTTGGCAAAAGCAAACATCCCAATCACCACAGGCCATGTCACATCCTCTGGCCACTTGGAATTGATTATTTTATCCTTTGGCAAGCCAAACATAAGAGAAAGCCATGCTGAAACTCTTCACAACACCATATACACAAAAACACTCCCTTGTGCAAAACCCTTCGAATCTGCCTCCACAAACTTAAAACATCCAAACCATTTTCACCAATCATCTCACCATGTTCCACTAAGCCTAAACCAACAAAGAACCAGGCCTGAAACAAGCCATAACTCCATTTCACCATTTTCACTCCATAAAGCAAAAGCTTTCGAATCCGCTTCTACAAGCCATAAACACTCAAACAAATTCCACACATCAACTCACCTTGCTTCACTGACCAGAAACCACCCACTACTTTGGCCTGAAACCCTCCATATCACAAACACGATTTTCACACTCCCTTGGTCAGAGCTCCTGCAAACTCACTCAAGAGGCTGTTTAAACTCCAACTAAGCATCCAAAGCTTCAAGGGGGGATCATTGGGACCTGTTTGAGCCAAAGAACCATCCAGAAAGCTCCTGAATCAAAAGTTCAATCTCAGGTGACTCCATGAACTTTTTTTTCCAGAACTTGCCTTTTAAGTTTCTAAATGGTAAAGCATGCTTCACTGATCACACTGAACTTGTTACTTTTGAAAAAGAGTGAGAAATGAGCCTGTATGATGTTTTTGAAATTTTTGCAGTTTTGAATGTTTGATTCGAATCTTGTTTGTGTGTTGAAATAAATGATGTTTGTTGCTGGAATCTTGTTTAGAATAAGCTAAGGTTTGATTCTGGAGATTTTGGCATGATTTCATGGCGTATTGAGAGAGATAGGGAAATGGTGTAGCCGGAGAAGACGACCGGAACGGTGTTCCGATCGCCTGAGAGTAATTAGGGTTTGATTAATTAGGGCTAAGTGTAATTAAGTCAGTTTGAATGTGAGCCGTTCATTCCCGCGCCAAGTCAATTCCCGCCCTGGCAACTTTGAATCTCACGCGTTGGATCAGCATACTTTCACTTAATTCATTTAAAATTCATTTATTTTCATTTTCTTTTCATTTGTTTTGCATAATTAATATAAAATAGCAAAAATGTCTTAAAAATTATGAAACTTTTTCTCATGAGTTTTAATAATTTTTATGATCCAAAAATATTTTTGTTTTTATTTTTATCATAAAAAAAGTATTTTTAAATATTTAAAAGATTATTTTTAATTGATTAATGGAAATTAATTTATTAAAAATACTTTTAAGTATTTAAAAATCACCAAAAATTCATGAAATGTCCTAAGACATTTAGAAACATTGTCCAACCTTCAAACCAAATTTCTTTTTGATCTTGATGCACCTTGAGAATTTTTCTTTGAATAAAAATCATTTTTGTGCATTATTTTGATCCTAAGTTCAAAAAATCATTTCTGCCTATCTATGAAGAGTTGGACATTGATTCTTCTTGCATTGCATTGTGTTTAGCATGTAGTTTCTAGGATTAAATGGCCATGATTTGATTCCTCATTTTCAATTTGTTTGGCATTTCTTTTGTTTAAGAACCCTAAAAACCCTAATAACTTGTAAAAATCATAACTTGAGATTGGTTAAGAGTTGAGACCTCCCCTTTGGACATTGGTTTAGTATAAGATTAGGGGCCTTTTGAGTGGAATTTTCCATTTTTTATCTTAGGGTTTGCTTCTGTTTTTGGTTTTTGTTTGATGTTTGGTTCATAAACCCTAATTTGGGCTGTCATTTGCATACCTCTTGCATTCTCTTGCATAACATGACTTGTCATGACATTTCAAGCATCCATTTGAGTCATTTGACATCATAAGACATATAGAAAGCATGTTTTATCATTGCATCATGTATTTGCCATGTTGTATGCCATGTATGCTCCATAACTTTTCATGTATGTTCATGCTTCTTAACTTGCACCATTTGCATCCATGAACTTGTATGACTATTTCCATGTGCTGCCTCATGTTTGTAGCATCTCATTTGCATCATTAGCATCATGTACATGCTTCTGATTTTGTTTCTCATCATGTCATCTCATCCCATTTTGCATTGCATTGCATTTCTTTTCTAATCTTTCAGGTGGTAAGTGATGCTGAGAAGTGAATTTGCCTTCACTTCTCATGACTTTTCTTTTCATCTCTATTGCATCCATGTTACATTTTTATATGTGTTTGAGTTTGAGCTTGCTCATTCTTCTTCTTCCCACCTTCTTTCTTCAAGTGACTTGACTTCTTGAATGAAGCAAGTTACTTTGCTTCTCTTGATCCTGTTTATCTGCATCCTGGTGGTTCTCCTTGAAGATCTTCTCTTGAAAACCTCACAAACTTTAGGAACAACCATGTATGACAATGATTAGGGTTTTGTTTAGTCTCCCCTCTTAGTTTTACCTTTGTGTCTCTTTTGAGTCTTCTCTTCTCATCTCATAATCAAGGACTAAACCATAAAGGCTTTAAGGCTTTGTGATTAAGCTTATGCCTGCATCCTTCTCTTAGGATGGAGTGTATAACTTTAATCCTAAGTGTTAAACCCTTAATGTGTTTAACTCCTTTAATCAATTCACATAATAATCATCAAGACTTCACACTTGTAACTTGGGCCTTGCATTAGGGTTCTAATTCTTCCTTAACTGGTTAAGAAGGACTAACCCTAGTGTTAATGGACAAGTCCCCCTCAAGTTGTCTTACAAATCATAGAATTCACTTCATCATCTCACCATTAAATAAAATTCACTTAATCAAAGACTTGTTTTGTCATGAGTTTAATCCCTAATCATGGATTAAGTTGAGGAGCTTTCCTCAGCTTAAACACTCTCATCTATTATCCTTCTATTAGGATGGTGTAATGAGTCTGTTTAATCCTTGATTGTGGCTTAACCTCATTACTTAACACTAAACAAAAATCACAAAAACATCTAAATAATCACAAGTAGGTTAATGATCTTAATCCTACATCAAAGGTGATTAAGTGTGAGAAGCTGACTTCACACTTAAGGTACTCTCATTACCCCTAATCAGAGGGAAGATGTGATGAGTTTACTAAATCCATTGGTATTAGACTTAAGCTCATTAGCTTATGACAAACTTTCAAAAAGCAATAAAAGACTGAAAACTCAAAAACAAACAATAATCGTCTCCTCCGGGATTCTTTTCTCATCTCATTCACTCACAACCGAGAACTTGCTTCTTCCGTCTAATGCAAGACAGTTTGCACCTGAGCCAGACAGGCCATACACTTGAGCATTGACAAGTAGGCAGTTCACAAGTCAATTCACCTTTCAGTCTCTTTGGGTCGAACTACGGTGTTCTGACTTCCTCATTGCACGAGAGGATACGTAGGCATAACTTAACAGTTATCGAACAAAAGTCTCTGTTTATTCCCCCTCTTTCATCATCATTCTCTTAGCCTCATGATCATGAGCATCTCACTCCTGTCCCTACATTGACACTATACATTTATACACTTCACACTTCTTTTACACTGACACCTGTACATCTTTTTCCAGCTCTTTTATACACAGATTGCACTGACACTACCCCTTTAAAACACGAATCTTTCAAGCGTGGATCCCGTCGAGTACGGCGGACAATCTGGGTGCTAATACCTTCCCAGGTTGTGACCAACCCCCTTTCTCAGTCTCTCTGGTTCGCGGCCGTCTTATCCATCTCTTTCTAGGTCTATGCAGCATTGCCTTTCCTCCGGGATAAAAATGCCTAGCTGGCGACTCTTTTCATCTCCAGTGAGTTCACGGCTGTGTGTTCTCATTGTCCCTCTCGCCGACCGTTCGCGTCTGTACCTTTACTTGGGCCTAGTCCCATTTATCGGGAGCGACAGCTTGGCGACTCTGCTGGGGAACCTTATATTGCAACCAGGGCTTCTGGTTCTTTTTGTGGGTTCCTCCTAGCGCTTGTTTGATTTGTGTTTACTGGGGTGTTATGTGCTTATTTGTGTTTGTATTTTTGTATTTATTTTTGCTTTATGTACAGTTGCTTTACTGCTTTCTTTATTGCTTTTGTATATATCATACTGTCATGCTGCTGGCTGGATCTGGTCTTTATTTTGGTGGGTGGGTGATTCATTGAGAGTTAAGGTCCTATACCTGGGACCTGAGTGACACCTAGGCTAGAGTGAATCATATTCTTTCCCATTCCATTTCGGTCTGGTGCGGGAATATGAAACACGGTTCAGATATGGGTTTCTTCTTGAGAATTCTGTGTTGCAGATTTCCTGCAATGCTAGGGCTATCTGGGAAGCCTGCTAAGTCTGGATGACCTTTAGTATTGACCTTCAGAAACTGAGGTGAATTAGAGGAGGAACTTTTATGGTTATTGTAAACACTGTACCTCCGGGTTAGAAGTGTTTACACTTCTCATAACTGATCCGAGTCTGAGGATCCTTGTTTTAGAACACCACCTGTGAGGGGGTTGGGATGTTTACAGGATTGCAGGTACCTTGACCTCAGAATACCCTGTTACTTTGACTTGATTAAGAATACTCCATGTTGGGACAGTTCTTGTGATTCTAAAACCCTGGACATGTGGCTCTTTACTTGAGTCCCCCACCCTGGTTACTGGATTTATAGACCTCCAACTGGAATTCTTGAATACACTTGGACCTATATCAGGGCATTTTGATCAGATCCAGCTCAGTCACAAACCCTTGCATATCATTTGCATACATAAACATTGCATCATATTGACATTTGCTTATTTGTGTTTCAGGGTATCCATCTTCATTTGGTTTTGGTTTTGACCCCATCTTCAGTACTGACCTATCTTCATCAGCATTTGCTTCAGCTATCTACTTCAGTTATCTGCACCAGCCAATCAGTGGCTCATTCTTCAGTGTTATCATCAGCACCTGTCTCTACTCAGTCTTCAGCATCATGGCTCCTAAAAAGAGCAACATCACCTATCACTTCTTCCAGCCAGAGCTATCAGATATCAGGAGGATTCAGACCCTGATCACTCCAGATCACATACCATTGTTCAGGGAAAGCTATGGAGATATACTAGATATGGTTATGGATCTGGACCCTTCACAGAGAAGTCTGATCCACACTTGCATTCAGTTCTATGATCCCCCACTGAGGTGTTTCACTTTCCAAGACTTTCAGTTGGGCCCTCTATTAGAAGAGTACTCTTCATTAGTTGGTATGCCTATCAGGGGTGGAATCCCTTTCAACCCTGAGATGGTCTTTCCTGCTAATGGAGAAGTAGCAAAAGCTTTGCATCTGGAACCTGTTTTGATTGAGCAGCATATGACCTCTAAAGCTGGAATCCCTGGTTTTCATCTGGATTTCTTGATCTCTCAAGCTACCCTGAAAGCTTCTTTAGGAGAGTGGAAGGCTGCCTGTGCCTTGTTGGCTTTGAGCATATATGGAATTGTATTGTTTGCAGATGAGCCTCGATTCATTAGCAAGAATGCAATCCATCTTTTTATCCTGAAGAACCCGGCACCCACTTTATTGGGGGATCTTTACTATTCAGTGCATCAGAGGAATGAAAAGCAGAGGGGAAGGTTGGTAAGGTGTTGTGCTCCATTGTTCCACACTTGGCTTCTCAGGCATTTGCCCAGGACAGATGCATTTCTGAACCCTCATCAGCAGAGCAATTGGGCTAAGAGACTCACTGCTCTAACTTCAGCAGATATCAGATGGTGCACTCAAAGCACCAAGGGCAGGGATATCATCACCAGCTGTGGGCATTTTCCCAATGTGCCTTTGATAGGAGTTAAGGGTAGTATCAATTACAACCCTCTGCTGTTTAGACGACAACTGGGCTATGCACTGGTCCACACTCCTAAGGCACAGGACTTGGTTGAGACTCTTTATTGTGAGAACAAGATTAATTTGACTGTTGTTAGGCAGGCTGCTTGGGCCTGGGATAATGTTCGAACCAAAGGAGTAACCATTTTGGGGAAATGCAACAATGTGGCATCAGCACAATATTATGAATGGTCCCGTGCCAGGGCCCAATTCTCTGGGATGCCCTTCACTATAGAAGATATGCCTGAGTCATCTTCAGCACCACCCCCTGCCACTATCAGTTTGGAGGAGTTTGAGGGCTTGAAGGAAAGAAATGAGAAGTTAACCCAGGCTTTGCAGAAGACCCTCCGGGAGAGGAGTGAGGGTATGAGGGAGATTGAGAGGTTGGAGAAGTTGAGAGTAGAGCATCTGACTAAGATTGAGAAGTCTGGGGATTATATCAAAAAGTCCAAGGCTGGAGAACAAATTCTGAAGAATGCTTGCAAGGAAGCCCAGTTTTAGAGAGCAAGGACAGACTTGTATTTGAAGGAGAGTCAAGCCCGGTGGGTCAGGATCACCGAGGCTCGTACCCTGGAGGACAAGAGAGTTCAAGACAAGATAGAGCAACTGGAAGCTAGTGCAAAAGAACAGCAAGAAGCCCTGGCAGCAGCCCAGAGGGAGATATCGGAGCTAAAGATCAAGGCCGGAGTGAAGAGGTCAAAGGACCAAACTCAGCACAAGAAGCTAACAGCAGCTGTTACGACCCGGAATCTCCTCATCAGGAATCTCACGGAGCGTCCGGCTGATCCTGTGACCGAAGCACTTCTCAAGGAAGTTCGTGAGGATGAGTTTGGTCTTGGTGTTTGACCATTTGTTTGTTGTTGCTTTCTTTCCATGTACTTTTGTTTTCTTGTAATGTATTTTGACCCCCTAGAGGGCTTGTGTTGTAAAATGAACAAGTTGTATTATTTCACCTTCTGTAATATATTTGTGTTAGCGTGCTTCATCTGAGTTTTCTTCAAGCAATAACAACAGCATCTTCAAGGGTCTGGAAGGGTCAAAACTGAATGCCAAACCGGATACCTTGAGAACAAATAAGCATAACTGCATTGCATGCTAACCCTTTTGTTTGTTTTGTAGGTTTTTGTTTTATTGCCACTAACTCTGTTGTGATGTTCAGGAATTATTGCTCGACGCCGAGTTTTTCCCCTCAACCGTCCGCACCGTTATCCGACCCGTAGCAACCTTCCGGGCATTCAAATGGATCAGATGCAGCAGGACCTTACTGAGGTCAGAAATCAAATGGCAAACGAAAGGCTAGAAATGAGGAATCAAATGACTCAGTTTATGGAAGTGATGAACAACATGGCTCAGAGCCAGGAAAGATTGAGGGCCATGGTGGAAAGACAGAATCAAGAAGATCCGCATATAGGGACTGCCGGCACCAGCAACAATGAAAGGGTCCAACCTCATGTAAATCCCCCTGTATTTGGACCACACCTCCATCCTGAGGTCAATATTCCTGCAAATGTTCAAGGGACTGCCACCGCAGCTAGGGTACTTCAAGAAGACCCCCAAGAAGACCAGTTCACGGTAATGGGTGCTGGGGAAGAGGCTTATGATAGGAGGTTGGATGAGATAGCTGAAAAGTTGAGGTCCTTAGAGTCTCAAAACTCTTTGGGATTCGATGTCATGGATATGGGCTTGGTAGACGGGGTCAGGATTCCCCACAAGTTTAAGCCTCCTTGTTTTGAAAAATACAACGGGACTTCTTGCCCCCGGACTCATCTACAATCTTTTCTGGGAAGGCTGAAGGCCTATACTATGGATGAGAAGCTCTGGATGTTCTATTTCGAGGATAGTTTGACAGGAGCCTCAAGAGAATGGTACTCTCACTTGACAAGGGCAACTATTAGATGCTGGAAGGACCTGGCAGAGGCCTTCATCAGACAGTATCAGTATAACTTAGACATGGCACCCAACAGGACCCTCCTAATGGGAATGTCTCAGTCGTCAAGGGAAAGTTTCCGAGAATATGCCCAGAGATGGAGGCAACTGGCTGCTGCTGTGCAGCCCCCTATGTCTGAAAGGGAAATGGCAGATATGTTCATGAACACCCTTCAGGGGACTTACATTGACAGGCTGGATGCTTTCTCTTCCACTAGCTTTGCAGATGTTGTCATAGCTGGGGAGAGAATTGAGAGCCTATTGAAGATGGGTAAGATCTCAGACAACGGAGCAAGCTCGTCCAGTAGTACAAGAAAGCCTTTTGCAGGCCCGAGAAGAACTGGCGAGACCAATGCCATCCACACCAACAGGGGCAGGCCCCAATATGTCCACAGGTCTGTAGCAGCAGTCACCATTCCTGCTCCAGCTCATCCTCAACCAGTCTATCAACCTCCGCAGTAAAACTATCAGCCGCAACCTCAGTACCATCAGCAAAATCAGTATCCTCCAAGGAATTACAACAACAGCAATACCAATAACAACAGTCAATAAAGGCCATTTCAACAGAGGCCTTCTCAAGCTAACAGGGTGATCGATCCGATCCCTATGCCGTATGCTACCTTGCTGCCACAACTCCTGAAACTCAACCTAGTTGAGCTAAGGACGCTGGCACCTCCAGATCCCAACAGTCTACCCAGGAACTATGACTCCAACGCTAGGTGTGCCTTCCATTCAAACGCACCTGGCCACAGTACAGAAAAGTGCAGAGCTCTGCATATGAAGGTACAAGACCTGGTAGACTCAAAAGCTCTGAATTTCGCACCACCACCCAATGTCAATAAGAACCCGATGCCAAACCACGGTGGTCCCAGGATTAACGCTATTGAAGAAGACAAATCGTCTTATTTAATAACCAGTGTGGGTCAGATCCGGACACCGTTGGTAGAAATCAAGGCTCAACTCCTGGAATGTCAAATGTTCCCGGGGTGTGAGTTGGGTTGTGCCTACTGCAATATCTCGGTAAATGGGTGCGACAATTTGAGGAATGGCATAGATGGCCTAATTCAGAGTGGCCAGCTTCAGATCACCACATCATTTCCAACAAATCCAGCAATCTCATCAGCAACGGTTTCAGAACCTCCTACAACCGCAGCAACTATTGTTCCTGACAATTCTTCGGTTTCATCGACGAGTACTTCATCTGTCATTTCAACTGATCAGATATCAATGAATTTTCCTGCTACAACTTCAGCATCACTCCATTTTGAACCTCCTACAACAACAACATCCATTCTTCCAACAATATCTCCTACAACACCAGCAACAAATCATGAAGATGTCTCAACCGTCACAATATTTTATGATCCTGAAAACAACTCTGTCTACAATTCAGAAGGTGCTGCTCCCATTAGAGCACCAGTTACAATTTATTACGATCCACAAACTATCACAGTTCCTTCAACAGCTGCAATCAGTCCAGTCACCATCACGGTGCCTGGACCGGTACCTTATGAAAGTAGTAATGCCATCCCCTGGCATTACGGCTCTGACTTGTACTGTGAGGGACAAAGAATCACTTTTGAATCATCAACCCCTGCACCACAGATAGACAATGTGGGCGGAGGCGGAGGCTTCACTCGAAGCGGACGTCTTTTCGCTCCACAAATTCAGAGACCCACTGCCGAAGCAGAAGCTGCTGCCAAGGCAAAAGGGAAGAGCCCTGTGCGGGAAGATCAAGCTGTTAAGGAAGCTTTAAAGACACCCTTTGATCAATAGGTTGATGAGTTCATGCGAATCATCAAAAAGAGTGATTATAAAATAGTGGATCAGCTTCATCAGACGCCTTCCAAGATCTCAATCCTATCATTGCTTATGTGCTCCGAAGCCCATCGGAATGCACTACTCAAAGTCTTGCACGCAGCTTACGTGCCTGAAGAGATCACTGTCAATCAGCTGGAAGCTGTAGTGGGGAATGTTAATGCTAGTCACGGACTAGGATTCACCAATACTGATTTGACAATGGAAGGCCGCAACCATAACAAAGCCTTGCACATAACCATGGAATGCAAAGGTGCTGTCCTTTCCCATGTGCTGGTAGACACGGGGTCATCCCTCAATGTCTTACCCAAAAAGGCCCTGGTAAAGTTAGAATATGACGGATTGGCGTTGAGACCCAGCAACCTGGTGGTAAGAGCCTTTGATGGTTCAAAGAGATCGGTTCTGGGAGAAATTGAGTTACCCGTAACAATTGGCCCGCAGACCTTTACAACTATCTTCTACGTGATGGACATTCAGCCTGCCTACAGCTGTTTGTTGGGTAGGCCATGGATTCACGCTGCTGGCGCCATGACCTCTACCCTTCACCAGAAGTTAAAATATGAGTGGGAAGGTCAAATCGTTACAATCTGCGGAGAGGAGGACATTTTTGTCAGCCACCTGGCTACCTATAAGTACATTGAGATGGATGGGGAGATCCATGAAACAATGAGCCAGGGGTTCGAAGCCTTGAACATCAATGAAACATCTGCTGTGCCTGGCACTTCAATATCATCATACCAACAAGCCCGGAAGGTTGTTGAGGAAGGAAACGCCCAAGGCTGGGGCAAATTGCTACCGGTGGAAAAGAAAGAAGACAGATTTGGGTTGGGTTACAAACCAACTCAACAAGATCAAGCAGTGGCTGCGAAAGAGCCCAATTTTGTGAGTGGGGGGATGCTTACCCCTGATGCCATCAACTGTCTGGAAGACGAGCTGGAAGAGGAACGCAACCTGGAAAGCTGGATTCGTACAAAGATCCCGGGGAGCAGTGTCTCGAACTGGTCTTCCCAGGAAATTATAAGAGTTACTCATGCAGAGTAATTATTATTTCCTGTATTTTTATAAGCATGCATCAAAGTCTTGCATCTTGCCCAAGATGACAAGACTCATTTTGTAATCGGGCCATCTGTACTTTTTGTGCAAACAAGATCAATTAATGAAATATCAGACATCTTTTTGCAAACGAGTCTTTTTCTTTTCCGTTCACTGTTTTTCTATTTTTCTTTTTGTACAAAAAAATAAATGGCAGTGTTTTCAAAATGACAACTTTTATTTCACTTTTCTAAAGCAAGATTAAAATCAGATCACTAAAATGAACAAACTGAACCCTTGCAGAGAGTGCCTTCCAGACTGCACCGACAACAGCACGGCTGTGACTTCGTATGACTTTGACAATCCGATCAATCAAGCTGATGAAGGGGTTGAAGAAGAATATGAGCTTCCTGAAGAGCTAGCCAGGTTGTTAAGACAAGAGGAAGAGGTTATTAATCCTCACCAGGAGGAGGTTGAAGTGATCAATCTTGGTACAGATGAAGACGTGAAAGAGGTTAAAATCGGGGCCTGCCTGCAAGACTCAGTGAAGAGACAACTGATTGACCTGCTTCAAGAGTATGTGGACGTGTTTGCTTGGTCTTACCAAGATATGCCAGGGTTGGATACCGACATTGTTGTGCACAAGCTGCCTTTGAGAGAAGAGTGCCCACCGGTTAAACAGAAACTGCGCCGTACTCGTCCAGACATGGCAATGAAGATCAAAGAAGAGGTACAAAAGCAATGGGACGCCGGGTTCCTTGCCGTGACTAGCTATCCGCCGTGGGTGGCTAATATAGTACCTGTGCCTAAAAAGGACGGCAAAGTAAGAATGTGTGTTGATTACCGGGATCTGAACAGAGCTAGCCTGAAAGATGATTTCCCTTTACCTCACATTGATGTATTGGTTGATAATACAGCTCAGTTCTCGGTATTCTCCTTCATGGACGGATTTTCAGGATACAATCAGATTAAGATGTCACCTGAAGACATGGAGAAGACAACATTCATCACACCCTGGGGCACGTTCTGTTACAAGGTGATGCCATTCGGACTGAAGAATGTTGGTGCCACTTATCAACGGGCTATGGTGACATTATTCCACGACATGATCCATAAAGAAATAGAATGCTATGTGGATGACATGATTGCCAAGTCCCTTACTGAAGAAGATCACCTGGTAAATCTGCTAAAGCTGTTCAAGCGTCTGAGGAAGTACCAACTGAAGTTGAACCCCAACAAATGCACATTCGGGGTGCGATCTGGTAAGCTGCTGGGATTTATTGTAAGCGAGAAAGGGATTGAAGTTGACCCTGATAAAGTCAAAGCTATTCAAGAGATGCCTGCACCGAAGACAGAGAAGGAAGTTCGAGGGTTCTTAGGTCGATTGAATTACATTTCAAGGTTCATATCTCACCTTACAGCAACCTGTGAACCCTTGTTCAAACTGCTAAGAAAAGAACAGACGGTCAGGTGGAATGAAGACTGCCAAAGGGCTTTTGACAAGATCAAAGAATATCTGCAAGAACCTCCAATCCTTATGCCTCCAGTTGAAGGAAGACCTCTGATAATGTACTTGACAGTATTAGAAGAGTCGATGGGGTGTGTGCTGGGCCAGCATGACGAGTCAGGTCGAAAAGAGTATGCAATATACTACCTAAGCAAAAACTTTACCGACTGTGAACAGCGTTATTCACTGCTCGAGAAAACTTGCTGTGCTTTAGCGTGGGCTGCTCGCCGACTAAGGCAGTATATGTTGACCCACACTACTTTATTGATCTCCAAAATGGACCCAATTAAGTACATTTTCGAGAAGCCAGCTCTTACCGGACGGGTTGCAAGATGGCAGATGATTCTCACAGAATATGACATCCAGTACACCTCTCAGAAAGCCATCAAAGGCAGTGTACTATCTGAATATCTTGCTGAGCAACCTATTGATGATTACCAGCCTATGAGATTTGACTTCCCTGATGAAGACATCATGTTCATAAAAGCAAAAGATCATGAAGAGCCTGTTCACACTGAAGGGCCTGACCCGGAGGAAGAATGGACTATGATGTTTGATGGGGCTGTTAACATGAATGGTCGTGGCGTTGGTGCAGTACTCATTACACCTAAAGGAGTTCACATGCCTTTCTCGGCCAAATTCACTTTCAACTGCACTAACAACGAAGCTGAATACGAAGCTTGCATTATGGGTCTTGAGGAAGCCGTTGACCTCAGGAACAAGACATTGACCGTATTCGGAGATTCAGCTTTGGTAATCAATCAGACCAACGGCAAATGGTACACCCACCAGGATCATCTGATACCCTACAGGGATTATACAAGGAGGTTATTGACTTTCTTTACAGCGGTCAAGCTTGAGTATATCCCTCGGGACGAGAATCAGTTTGCAGATGCTCTAGCTACCATTTCATCAATGATCAAAGTTCAAGCTGCCAACTTTGTACCCCAGATATCAGTGTCCAGACTTGACAGACCAGCGTATGTGTTCGCAGCAGATGTTGTCAAAGATGATAAGCCTTGGTTCCATGACATTAAATGCTTCTTAGAGGATCAAACATACCCACCTGGGGCCTCTTCCAATGATAAGAAGACTTTGAGAAGGCTTGCTGGTAGTTTCTTTCTGAACGCTGATGGGTCTTTATACAAAAGGAACTTGGATACGGTACTCCTCAGATGTGTTGACAAGACGGAAGCAGATTTGTTGATGCATGAAGTGCACGAAGGATCTTTTGGTACCCATGCCGGAGGGCATGCCATGGCTAAGAAATTGTTAAGATCAGGCTATTACTGGATCACAATGGATGCCGACTGTTGTGCCTATGCCAGGAAATGCCACAAATGCCAGATCTACGCAGATAAAGTGCATGTGCCTCCCAATCCTTTGAACATAATGTCTTCACCCTGACCCTTTGCTATGTGGGGCATTGATATGATTGGCAAGATTGAGCCGACTGCTTCAAATGGCCACAGATTCATCTTGGTCGCCATTGACTATTTCACCAAGTGGGTTGAAGCAGCCTCATATGCAAACGTCACAAGACAAGTGGTAGCCAGATTCCTGAAGAGAGATATCATCTGTCGATACGGAGTGCCCGAGCGAATCATTACTGATAATGGTTCCAATCTAAACAATAAAATGATGGCAGAACTGTGCCGGGACTTCAAGATTCAACATCACAATTCTTCTCCTTACAGGCCAAAAATGAATGGCGCTGTTGAGGCGGCAAACAAGAATATTAAGAAGATTGTGCAGAAGATGATAGTCACCTACAAAGACTGGCACGAAATGCTACCGTTCGCCTTGCATGGGTACCGCACGTCGATCAGGACATCTACTGGGGCAACACCGTATCAGCTTGTGTATGGTATGGAGGCAGTCCTACCTATTGAAGTTGAATTACCCTCTCTACGGGTATTAATGGATGTTAAACTGAACGAAGCAGAATGGGTTAGGGCCCGATACGAGCAACTAAGTCTGATCGAAGAGAAAAGGTTGGCTGCAATCTGTCATGGGCAGTTGTATCAGAAAAGAATGAAGAGAGCCTTTGATCAGAAAGTCAGGCACCGAGAGTACCAAGTAGGAGATCTTGTGCTGAAAAGGATCCTCCCTCCTCATACAGACCACAGGGGCAAATGGACTCCAAATTATGAAGGACCATTTGTGGTAAAGAAAGTTTTTTCCGGTGGAGCACTGATGCTCAGCACCATGGATGGTGAAGATTTCCCATCCCCTGTGAATTCAGATGCAGTTAAAAAATACTTCGCATAAAAATGACCCGCTGGACACAAAAACAGAATGTAAGTCCAGGCAAAAATAGGGCATCCCGGCGAGTCAAAAACAGAATAAAAGACTCGGGCAAAAATAAGGGAAAAAAAAATGAAAAAATGTACACCCGCTGAGTTGAAAAGCCACATTGGACAGCTCAGGCAAAAATGGGTATCCCGATGGATTGAAAACCCGAAAGGGCGGTCCATGCAAAATAAGGGAATAAGCGAACAACTGCATTCTGAGTTCGTCTGTATCATCTACAACTTGGTAAGCTTCAACAAGATCAAGCTTCAATCAGAATCAACATTCTTCAAAAGCAAGATGAGAAGAACGTCAAAAGTCATACGGGTCATAGTGAAGAGGAAGCTCCTTAAGGCGTCATCAACACTGCCAGCATTTTGTTTCTCAATTTGTAACAATCTCCTCATTTCAGGAGATACGTTTCTTTGACTGTATCTTGCCAATTCAGGGCACCCGAATTAATAAAATCAGATTTTCAGTCATGACTCGTTTTGTACATTTTATTTGCAAAAAATGTCTGATGTCTTAAAAGAAAAAACTAATTGCATAAGTACAGATGTTTTTCTCTAAGAAAATAAAAACACATGCTTACAGGGAATATACTTACTCTCGAAGGTACTTAACTCCTATGATGGAATCCAGTAAAGGATACCTCGGGACCATTTGTGCGTTTCCTTATCTTTGCAGGGTTGCAGGTATCCAGAACGCAACTTGGGGCATGCAAGTTACATCTCAGCAAGCTGGAAAATCGACAAATAATCTCAGCACCCGAAATGCTCTATCCCCAGCTGAGTTGCCTCTCATAACTTCCCTAGTGGGTTGCCATTTACTAGCTATCTCCATCAGAGTTGCTAAGCATCACGGAAGGCGCCTGCATCCCCGACTGAGTCAAGGATCTCTCTTTCTCCCCAGCCGAGTTGCCGTCTCGCCCTCAGCCGAGTACAAAGTCAGGGAACCATCTCCCCACAGAGTCTCAGCCTCTATTCAGAAGAGCAATGCACGAAGAATCACAACAGAGTGAAGAAAGCTTCTTCAAACCCCAGCTGGGTCCATCATTACCAGGATAGGTTCATCAGGGACCTATATTCCCAAGCAATAGCATCTCATCAGATCTACCAATGATCTCATCCCCAGCTGGGATGTCCGTTTCAAACGGATCGATCGAGGATCTTCGCAGCGACGGGACCCGAATCCCGGTTTGGTATTCTCTGCATAATCATAGCATTCGCATCATATTCACCCGCAAAGCGTAGCATTCCGTCTAATACGGAGCATTATGGCAAGAATCCAACACATAGCATAATCATAAGCCATGTTATGAATCAAACATTTGTGAATAATGACCGTTCATCAGAATGCAGTATACTTTCCCCAAAATCCCCACCAGAGTCCCCAACAAAACAGCTGCCTCACATCCACAAACACCAGTATATACTCCTCTCGGCACCCGTTTGTGTCATAACCCCAGCAGAAAGCCAAAGACATCCTCTTTGCACTCACATGTACCTATATACACTTTCCTGACACCCGTCCGTGTCATTTCCCCAGCGCAGTCGCTTATACTTTTACAACCCATGTACTTGTTAATATTATTATACTTTGACACTCGTCCGTGTCACCCTCCCCAGCAGATAAGCACTCATTTATACAATACTACTCATACTACTCATACTTATACCGATACTCGTCCGTATCTTGTATATACCAGTTACATCCCCACAGATTCGACTTTGGTTCATGTTCTTTGTTAACCAGTTGGTACTCGTCCGTACCATCATCTCAGAATATGCGTCAGGTGTCTGTTTCTACATGATACTCGTCCGTATCATAGTCTTAAGGATGTTCGTCCGCATCTTTAATCCATACATTGTGTCAAATACATTTGTGTCTTCTTGAATATAGATACTCGTCTGTGTCTACTATCCCCAGAAGAGTCCTTTCAGATTCAACACTCGTCCGTGTTCCCTGTTAACCAGTTGATACTCGTCCGTATCATCATCTCTGAACGCGTGTCAGTATTTGTTTCTACAGGATATTCGTCCGTATCATAATCTTAAGGATGCTCGTCCGCATCTTTAATCTATACACAACATCTAAACACCTATACCTTTCTTTTCTTGGTTGTAAACACTCGTCCGTGTTTACTACATCCCCAGTAGATCGCCAAAGCAAATTTTCTTTTTATCTAACACTCGTCCTGTGTTACGATAAACTTTGAGAGCAGCCGTACCCTGCTAGGTGGTCGTCCTCCACCTCTTGATGGTCGTCCTCCGTCATGCTCATCCGATGGCCGTCCCCATCGTTGATTTTAGCAGCCGTCCCCTGCTAGGTGGTCGTCCTCCACCCCTTTGATGATCGTCCTTCATCATTTTATCCAATGGCCGTCCCCATTGTTGATTTTTGGTTATCTGACATTCGTCCTATGTCATGATAAACCTTGAGAGCAGCCGTCCCCTGCTAGGTGGTCGTCCTCCACCTCTTGATGGTCGTCCTCCATCATGCTCGTCCGATGGCCGTCCCCATCGTTGACCTTTTCTATCCGGGCCGTCCCCATCGTTGATATTTTCGGTAGCCGTACCCTGCCAGGTGGTCGTCCTCCACCTTTGATGGCCGTCCCCATCATAATTCTTTTATTCGCCAACAGAGCAGCCGTCCCCTGCTAGGTGATCGTCCTTCACCTTTGATGGTCGTACCCCATCATCTGTTTATTTTATTTATTCTTTAACCCGATGGCCGTCCCCGTCGTGGTCCCTTTCCCTTTTCTTTTAGCCCGATGGCCGTCCCCATCGTCGGTTACCTTGCTTTATGAACTTGATGGCCGTCCCCGTCATGTTTCATTAATCCCCAGAGAATTTTACAGCTTTATCTTGATGGCCGTCCCCATCATAATTTTATTTTCCCCAGCCAGTCGGCCGTCCCCGTCTTGGCTTTTCCTTCTATCCCCAGCATGTCGGCCGTCCCCGTCATTGCTTCATTTCCCGCACTTTTTCCTGCATGTCGGCCGTCCCCGTCATTGCTCTTTACCCAGCAGTCGTCCTCTGCTCGACGGTCGTCCTCCGTCGCCCACACTTTACAATATACTTTACTTTCTTTTACAATCTATATCCCTTTTTCTTCTTCATTCTGTGAGTGCAAATTTTGGACTGTCTTTGATATTCAACCACAAGTTATCTTGTTCGCCTGTTAAGCCGTTGCTTACATCCTGCACAGCTAACTCGTGTTTGAATAGGGGCAGCTGTAAACACCCCAAATTTGCCCTCACCCATTCACATCATGGCTTGTGATCATCTCATATGCATAAACACAATCATACCATCTCATATCACAATTTTGATTCACTGCATAGTTTCTAAGTCATCTGCATCTAGGGTTTGTGACTTGAGCAATCCAGGAGCTTCTTGAGCCACTCCAAAGGCCACCAATCACTACAAAGGGATCCATGTGTGTTCAAGTATCATGTTACATCCTCTCAAGGTCAAGATTTCAAAAGAATCACAAGAACTGGGTTTGGAATGGATGCAGAGCCAGGCTAGACTGCACAGTTGACCTAAAATTAGGGTTTTGGTTTCAGAGGCCATAACTCCAAATTTTTTGGTCATCCTTGTTTCTATTGGTCTCTATATGGTATAGGGAGTATGCATATCAAGTTTCATGAAGAAATTCCATGGGGAAGTCATCTGATCAAGAGTTAACTTTTCAGACAAGTCAGTGCAAAATCAGGGCATCTGAGGCCCCCAATGACCCAACCAATGGGCATTCTTCATCAATTTGAGTGTATATGATATTTATTTGATCATGGAAGAAGGTTTAAGCTCACAAAATTCAAGAATTTGGAGTTTTTGCAAATGTTGACTTTTTGGGTATAGTTGACTTTTCAAGAATGCTTCATTTTAGGTCATTTTTCAAGCCTTGATTCTTGATCCAAAAATGCTTCAAATGGAAAAACTTTGGTCATGAAAGTTGTAGATTACATCTTTCCCTTTTCAAAAAGTACAAGAACATGATCAAATTCTTCTTGGATCAAAAGTTATGGTGTGACAAAGTTGGCAAAAATCATTGATTTTCAAGATATGCACCAAATGAGAATTTTGCAAAACCATGAACCAAGGCTGTTTGTGACCTCTAGTTGACATCAAACCATGACACAAACATTCTATGTGACCTAAAAATCAGAATTGGACCAAAGATCACATGTGTATGGTTTGTGTAACAAGGCATTTTTCCATAAAGTTTCAAAAAGAGCCAACTTGCAAAACCACTCATCACACTTCCTACAACTTGCAGCATTGGATGCTGAGCTTTGCTAGCCCTTCCCCTCACCCTTGCTGCGCCAGCCCATGCCTTGTACTAGCCTAGAACCAAGCCATGCTTTCCTTACACAAAAAGTTGACTTTTGGCAAAAGCAAACATCCCAATCACCACAGGCCATGTCACATCCTCTGGCCACTTGGAATTGATTATTTTATCCTTTGGCAAGCCAAACATAAGAGAAAGCCATGCTGAAACTCTTCACAACACCATATACACAAAAACACTCCCTTGTGCAAAACCCTTCGAATCTGCCTCCACAAACTTAAAACATCCAAACCATTTTCACCAATCATCTCACCATGTTCCACTAAGCCTAAACCAACAAAGAACCAGGCCTGAAACAAGCCATAACTCCATTTCACCATTTTCACTCCATAAAGCAAAAGCTTTCGAATCCGCTTCTACAAGCCATAAACACTCAAACAAATTCCACACATCAACTCACCTTGCTTCACTGACCAGAAACCACCCACTACTTTGGCCTGAAACCCTCCATATCACAAACACGATTTTCACACTCCCTTGGTCAGAGCTCCTGCAAACTCACTCAAGAGGCTGTTTAAACTCCAACTAAGCATCCAAAGCTTCAAGGGGGGATCATTGGGACCTGTTTGAGCCAAAGAACCATCCAGAAAGCTCCTGAATCAAAAGTTCAATCTCAGGTGACTCCATGAACTTTTTTTTCCAGAACTTGCCTTTTAAGTTTCTAAATGGTAAAGCATGCTTCACTGATCACACTGAACTTGTTACTTTTGAAAAAGAGTGAGAAATGAGCCTGTATGATGTTTCTGAAATTTTTGCAGTTTTGAATGTTTGATTCGAATCTTGTTTGTGTGTTGAAATAAATGATGTTTGTTGCTGGAATCTTGTTTAGAATAAGCTAAGGTTTGATTCTGGAGATTTTGGCATGATTTCATGGCGTATTGAGAGAGATAGGGAAATGGTGTAGCCGGAGAAGACGACCGGAACAGTGTTCCGATCGCCTGAGAGTAATTAGGGTTTGATTAATTAGGGCTAAGTGTAATTAAGTCAGTTTGAATGTGAGCCGTTCATTCCCGCGCCAAGTCAATTCCCGCCCTGGCAACTTTGAATCTCACGCGTTGGATCAGCATACTTTCACATAATTCATTTAAAATTCATTTATTTTCATTTTCTTTTCATTTGTTTTGCATAATTAATATAAAATAGCAAAAATGTCTTAAAAATTATGAAACTTTTTCTCATGAGTTTTAATAATTTTTATGATCCAAAAATATTTTTGTTTTTATTTTTATCATAAAAAAAGTATTTTTAAATATTTAAAAGATTATTTTTAATTGATTAATGGAAATTAATTTATTAAAAATACTTTTAAGTATTTAAAAATCACCAAAAATTCATGAAATGTCCTAAGACATTTAGAAACATTGTCCAACCTTCAAACCAAATTTCTTTTTGATCTTGATGCACCTTGAGAATTTTTCTTTGAATAAAAATCATTTTTGTGCATTATTTTGATCCTAAGTTCAAAAAATCATTTCTGCCTATCTATGAAGAGTTGGACATTGATTCTTCTTGCATTGCATTGTGTTTAGCATGTAGTTTCTAGGATTAAATGGCCATGATTTGATTCCTCATTTTCAATTTGTTTGGCATTTCTTTTGTTTAAGAACCCTAAAAACCCTAATAACTTGTAAAAATCATAACTTGAGATTGGTTAAGAGTTGAGACCTCCCCTTTGGACATTGGTTTAGTATAAGATTAGGGGCCTTTTGAGTGGCATTTTCCATTTTTTATCTTAGGGTTTGCTTCTGTTTTTGGTTTTTGTTTGATGTTTGGTTCATAAACCCTAATTTGGGCTGTCATTTGCATACCTCTTGCATTCTCTTGCATAACATGACTTGTCATGACATTTCAAGCATCCATTTGAGTCATTTGACATCATAAGACATATAGAAAGCATGTTTGATCATTGCATCATGTATTTGCCATGTTGTATGCCATGTATGCTCCATAACTTTTCATGTATGTTCATGCTTCTTAACTTGCACCATTTGCATCCATGAACTTGTATGACTATTTCCATGTGCTGCC
This sequence comes from Lathyrus aphaca, assembly GCA_963966055.1. Classification (NCBI taxonomy): domain Eukaryota; kingdom Viridiplantae; phylum Streptophyta; class Magnoliopsida; order Fabales; family Fabaceae; genus Lathyrus; species Lathyrus aphaca. Next base: position 175,184,825 of record OZ014523.1, read on the forward strand.
TCATATTTGTAGCATCTCATTTGCATCATTAGCATCATGTACATGCTTCTGATTTTGTTTCTCATCATGTCATCTCATCCCATTTTGCATTGCATTGCATTTCTTTTCTAATCTTTCAGGTGGTAAGTGATGCTGAGAAGTGAATTTGCCTTCACTTCTCATGACTTTTCTTTTCATCTCTCTTGCATCCATGTTACATTTTTATATGTGTTTGAGTTTGAGCTTGCTCATTCTTCTTCTTCCCACCTTCTTTCTTCAAGTGACTTGACTTCTTGAATGAAGCAAGTTACTTTGCTTCTCTTGATACTGTTTATCTGCATCCTGGTGGTTCTCCTTGAAGATCTTCTCTTGAAAACCTCACAAACTTTAGGAACAACCATGTATGACAATGATTAGGGTTTTGTTTAGTCTCCCCTCTTAGTTTTACCTTTGTGTCTCTTTTGAGTCTTCTCTTCTCATCTCATAATCAAGGACTAAACCATAAAGGCTTTAAGGCTTTGTGATTAAGCTTATGCCTGCATCCTTCTCTTAGGATGGAGTGTATAACTTTAATCCTAAGTGTTAAACCCTTAATGTGTTTAACTCCTTTAATCAATTCACATAATAATCATCAAGACTTCACACTTGTAACTTAGGCCTTGCATTAGGGTTCTAATTCTTCCTTAACTGGTTAAGAAGGACTAACCCTAGTGTTAATGGACAAGTCCCCCTCAAGTTGTCTTACAAATCATAGAATTCACTTCATCATCTCACCATTAAATAAAATTCACTTAATCAAAGACTTGTTTTGTCATGAGTTTAATCCCTAATCATGGATTAAGTTGAGGAGCTTTCCTCAGCTTAAACACTCTCATCTATTATCCTTCTATTAGGATGGTGTAATGAGTCTGTTTAATCCTTGATTGTGGATTAACCTCATAACTTAACACTAAAAAAAAATCACAAAAACATCTAAATAATCACAAGTAGGTTAATGATCTTAATCCTACATCAAAGGTGATTAAGTGTGAGAAGCTGACTTCACACTTAAGGTACTCTCATTACCCCTAATCAGAGGGAAGATGTGATGAGTTTACTAAATCCATTGGTATTAGACTTAAGCTCATTAGCTTATGACAAACTTTCAAAAAGCAATAAAAGACTGAAAACTCAAAAACAAACAATAATCGTCTCCTCCGGGATTCTTTTCTCATCTCATTCACTCACAACCGAGAACTTGCTTCTTCCGTCTAATGCAAGACAGTTTGCACCTGAGCCAGACAGGCCATACACTTGAGCATTGACAAGTAGGCAGTTCACAAGTCAATTCACCTTTCAGTCTCTTTGGGTCGAACTACGGTGTTCTGACTTCCTCATTGCACGAGAGGATACGTAGGCATAACTTAACAGTTATCGAACAAAAGTCTCTGTTTATTCCCCCTCTTTCAGCATCATTCTCTTAGCCTCATGATCATGAGCATCTCACTCCTGTCCCTACACTGACACTATACATTTATACACTTCACACTTCTTTTACACTGACACCTGTACATCTTTTTCCAGCTCTTTTATACACAGATTGCACTGACACTACCCCTTTAAAACACGAATCTTTCAAGCGTGGATCCCGTCGAGTACGGCGGACAATCTGGGTGCTAATACCTTCCCAGGTTGTGACCAACCCCCTTTCTCAGTCTCTCTGGTTCGCGGCCATCTTATCCATCTCTTTCTAGGTCTATGCAGCATTGCCTTTCCTCCGGGATAAAAATGCCTAGCTGGCGACTCTTTTCATCTCCAGTGAGTTCACGGCTGTGTGTTCTCATTGTCCCTCTCGCCGACCGTTCGCGTCTGTACCTTTACTTGGGCCTAGTCCCATTTATCGGGAGCGACAGAAGGATGCAGGCATAAGCTTAATCACAAAGCCTTAAAGCCTTTAGGGTTTAGTCCCTGATTATGAGATGAGAAGAGAAGACTCAATGAGACACAAAGGTGAAATTAAGTGGGGAGACTAATCAAGACCCTAATCATTGTCATGCTTGGTTGTTCCTAAGGTTTGTGAGGTTTAACAAGAGAGATATTCAAAGGAACCACCAGGAAGCAGATGAAAAAAGAGCCAAGAGAAGCAAAGTGACTTGCTTCATTCAAGAAGTCAAGTCACTTGAAGAAAGAAAGTAAGAAGAAAAAGAATGAGCAAGCTCAATCTCAAACATATATCAAAATTAAGCATGGATGCAAGAGAGAGATGAAAAGAAAATGTGAGAAGTGGAGGCAAATCCACTTCTCAAAGTTACTTACCACCTGAAAAGTTAGTGAAAGGAATGCAATGCAATGCAAAATGAGATGAAATGACATGATGTAAATCAAAACCAGAAGCACATACATGATTTTAATGATGCTATGAGATGCTACAAACATGAAACAACTCATGGGGATGATCATACAAGCTTATGGATGCAAAATGGAGCAAGTTAAGAACCATGAACATACATGAAAAGTAATGAAATGCAAATGGCATACAACATGGCAAATGCAAGATGCAATGATCAAACATGCTTTCAATATGTCTTATGATGTTAAATGAATCACATGGATGCATAAAATATCATGGCAAGTCAAGGTATGAATGCAAATGCAAGATGGATGCATATGGAAGCCCAAATTAGGGTTTATGATCAAAGCATCAAACACAAACCAAAATCAGAAGCAAACATTAAGATAAAAAATTGCAAATGCACTCAAAGGACCCCTAATCCTATACTAACTCACTGCCCAAAGGAGAGGTTCCAACTCTTATCCTAATTCAAGTTATGATTTTCCTAAGTTTTCTGGGGTTTTAGGGTTCCTTAACAAGAAAAATGCAAAACAAATGGAAAATGAAAGATCAAATCATGGCCATTTAATCTCACAAACTACATTATATGCTAAACACAATGCAAAAAGAATCAAATTCCAACTCTTTTAGGGTTAGGCAGAAATGATTTTTGGAAGTTTGGATCAAAATAATGCATCAAAATGATTTTAATTCCATGAAAATTCTCAAAATACATCAAGATCAAAAATGAAATTTGGTTTGAGGGTTGGACAATGTTTCTAAATGTTTTTAAATGTTTCATGAATTTTTTGGTGATTTTTAAATACCTAAAAGTATTTTTAATTAATTAATTCTCATTAATTAATTAAAAAGAAACTTTTAAATATTTAAAAATACTTTTTTAATGCTAAAAATAAAAATAAAAATATTTTTGTGTTCTGAAATTAAATAATAGTGTGCATAAAAAATTTCAGAATTTTTAGAGTGGTTTTGATATTTTTAATAAAATGGAGAAATTAAGTATGAAACAAATAAAATAAAAATGAAATTAAATGAGAAAAAGAAAAAGTCAGCCAATCTAATGGCTGAGATTCAAACTCAGGGACGCGGGAGCTGAATGCGCGCGCGAACGAACGGACCAAATTCAAACTGGCTTAATTACACTTAACCCTAATTAAACAAACCCTAATTACTTTCAGACGACCGGAACACTGTTCCGGTCGTCTTCTCCGGCTAGGTCATCTCTCAATCTCTCTCAATACGCCATGAAAACATGCCAAACTCTCCAGAATCAAAGCTTAACTCATTCTAAACAAGATTCAAGCAACAAAAATCATTTATTTCAACACACAAACAAGATTCGAATCAAACATCAAAAACTGTCAAAATTTCAGAAACATCATACAACCTCATTTCTCCATCTTTTTCAAAAGTAACAAGTTCACAGCACTCAGGGAAGCATGCTTTATCATTTAGAAACTTAAAAAGCAAGTTCTGGAAAAAAAGTTCATGAAGCTACCTGAGATTGAGCTTTCGATTCAGGAGCTTTCTGGCTTGTTCTTTGGCTCAAACAAGTCCCAATGATCTTCCTTTGAAGCTTTTGACACTCAGTTGGAGTTTGTGTAGCCTCTAGAGCAAGTTGGCAGGAGCTCAGGCCAAGGGAATGAGAAAATCGTATTTTTGATGTGGTAGGTTTCAGGCCAAAACAATGGTTGGTTTGTGATCAGTGAAGTGAGTTGAGATTGTTTGTGAAGTTTGTTTTTGTGTTTGAGGCTTGTGGGGAGAGTTTCGAAGGAAAATACAAGTTGGAGTGATTTTGTGAATGCTGAGTTCTAGTGTGTTTCAGGCTTGTGTGTTATGTTGTTTGGCTTGCCATTTGTTTGTATAAACAATGCTGATTGGTCAGAAGACGTGACATGCCCTTTTGTGATAGGTGTAGCTACTTTTGCCAATTTGTCAACTTTGTGTAAGAGAAGCATGGGTCATGTTCTAGCCAAGTACAAGGGGTGTGGGCTGCGCAACATGGTGTGAGGGAAAGGCTAGGATGGATCAGCAATGTAGCTAGCAAGTGGATGAAAGGTTATGATGGCTTTTGCAACTTGCTTGCTTTTGATCTTCATGAAAATATCTTGTCTCACAAGCCATAAAACATGTGATCCCTTTGGCCCATTCTGATTTTTAGGACTTGTGTGATGTTTGTATAAGGATTAGACATCAATTAGAAGTCACAAATTGCCTTGGTACAAGTTTTTGCAAGTTTCCCATTTGGTGCATAACTTGAAATTTAGTGATTTTTGCCAACTTTGATGCACCATAACTTTTGATCCAAAATGAATTAGGTCATGTTCTTGTACTTTTTGAAAAGGGAAAGATCTAATCTTCAACTTTCATGACCAAAGTTTTTCCATTTGAAGCATTTTTGGATCAAAAAGTAAGGATTGAAAAAGTTGCATAAAATGACATTTTCATTAAAAGTCAAACTTGCCCAAAAAAGTCAACTTTGCAAAAACTTGAAATTCTTGAATTTTGTAAACTTACAACTTCCTCTATGATCAAATAAAGATCATATGCACTCAAAATGATGAAGATCACCCCTTGGTTGGGTCATTTGGGGCCTCAGATGCCCTGATTTTGCACTGACTTGTCTGAAAAGTCAACTATTGATCAGATGACTTCCCCATGGAATTTCTTCATGAAAATTGATATGCATGATCCTTATACCATATAGAGACCAATAGAAACAAGAATGACCAAAAAATTTGGAGTTATGGCCTTTGAAACCAAAACCCTAATTCTAGGTCATCTGTGCAGTCAAACCTGGCTCTGCTTCCATGCCATTCTCAGTTCTTGTGATTCTTTGACATTATTGACTTTGAGAGGATATAATATGATGCTTGAACATACATGGACCCCTTTTAAGTGATTGATGACTTTTGGAGTGGCTCAAGAAGCTCTTGGATTGCTCAGATCACAAACCCTAGATGCAGATGACTTTGAACCAATGAAATGAATAAAAAATGTGATATGAGATGCTATGATTGAGATTATGCATATGAGGAGATCACAAGCCATGGTGTGAATGGGTGAGGGCAAATTTGGGGTGTTTACAGCTGCCCCTATTCAAACATGAGTTAGCTGTGCAGGATGTAAGCAACGGCTTAACAGGCAAACAAGATAACTTGTGGTTGAATACCAAAGACAGTCCAAAATTTGCACTCACAGAATGAAGAAGAAAAGGGATATAAATTGTAAAAGAAAATGAAGTATATTGTAAAGTGCGGGCGACGGAGGACGACCGTCGAGCAGGAGACGACTGCTGGGGAAAGAGCAATGACGGGGACGACCGACATGCTGGGGAAAATGCGGGAAATAAAGCAATGACGGGGACAGCCGACATGCTGGGGATATGAGAAATTATGACGGGGACGGCCATCAAGTAAAGCTGTACGATTTTCTGGGGATTAATGAAAAATGATGGGGACGGCCATCAGGTTCATAAGGTAATGTAAACAACGATGGGGACGGCCATCGGGCTAAATTGATGAAGGACGATCATCAGGAAAAGGAAAAGGGACCACAACGGGGACGACCATCGGGTTAAAGAATAAATGAAATAATGATGAGGGACGGTCATCAAAGGTGAAGGACGATCACCTAGCAGGGGACGGCTGCTCTGTTGGGGTAAGATGAGGGACGGTCATCTAAGGTGGAGGACGACCACCTGGCAGGGTACGGCTGTCGAAAATATCACGACATAGGACGAGTGCCGGATAAAAGGTCGACGATGGGGACGGCCATCAGACGAGCATGATGGAGGACGACCATCAAGAGGTGGAGGACGACCACCTAGCAGGGGACGGCTGCTCTCGGGGTTTATCATGACATAGGACGAATGTCAGATAACCAAAAATCAACAATGGGGACGGCCATTGGATAAAATGATGAAGGACAATCATCAAGAGGTGGAGGACGACCACCTGGCAGGGGACGGCTGCTAAATATCAACGACGGGGACGGCCATCGGATGAGCATGATGGAGGACGACCATCAAGAGGTGGAGGACGACCACCTAGCAGGGTACGGCTGCTCTCAGGGTTTATCATGAAAAAGGAAAATTTGCTTTGTTGGTGATCTACTGGGGAATAGTAAACACGGACGAGTGTTTATATCCAAGAAACAAACGGTATAAGTGTTTAGATGTTGTGTATAGATTAGAGATGCGGACGAGCATCCTTAAGACTATGATACGGACGGGTATCAGGTAGAAACAAACGCTTGACGCATGTTCTGAGATGATGGTACGGACGAGTACCGACTGGTTAACAAAGAACAAGGACTATTGTTTGAATCTGCGGGGATATAACTGGTGTATACAAGATACGGACGAGTATCTGTATAAGTATGAGTAGTATGTGTGGTGTATAGATGAATGTTTAACTTGCTGGGGAGAGCGACACGGACGAGTGTCAAAAGGAGAAAAGTATAGTATAAACAAGTTTCTGGTACTGGGAAAAGTGACATGGACGGACGTCGAGAAAATTATATATAAGTATATGTGAGTGCAAATAGGATGTATCTGGCTTTCTGCCGGGAATATGACACGGACGGACGTCGAAAAAAAGTTCCTTGCTACTGTAAATGATTTGGTAAGCAGATAAAATCAAGGCAGAAAGTGTTTTCTTCTCCATTCTCTTGATCTTTTGCGTTTTCAACCATGCAATAGTTCTCCAGGTATTCCACTATCATATTTTGATTGTATTTGCTAGGAATGTTTTTAATCATAACAGTTGTTTCGTCTCCATCAGGACGAATGGGAACCACAGTAAAACTACTTCCTTTATTCTTCCGGTTGGTGGAAACCCTAGGGAGTAGTTGTTCATGAATAATAACATGTTCTTTCTGAGCAACATTTGCTGTTTCCTTCCTTCACACAAGCCTTGGGATTCTCAATCCATGAGAACGATGGCCTTTCGTATCTCCATCACTATTTCCCTCTGTGGATGCTTCCCCCATCCCACTTTTTTTTTTTTTTTACAGGGGGATTGTGACGCAGATGGGTGCCAAAAAGAGTGTTCATGGGTGTAAGGCAAAAGCCTTAGCTTTCTGCTGGGGGGATGACACGGACGGGTGTCAGGAAGTATCTGTTTTTACAAGTGTTTGTTTCAAAACATGGCTTATGATTATGCAATATGTTTGATTTTTGCCGTAATGCTCCGTATTAGACGGAATGCTACGCTTTGTGGGTGAATATGATGCAGATGCCATGACCATGCAAAGATACCGATTCGGGACTCGGATCCCGATGCTGCGAAGATCTCTGGTTGATCTTCTTGAATCGGACATCCCAGCTGGGGAGGAGATCATTGGTGGATCTGATGAGATGTATCCGCTTGGGGAGATAAATCACTGATGGACCCATCTTGGCAATGAGGGAACCCAGCTGGGGTTTGTAGAAGCTTTCTTTACTCTGTTGTGATCCCTTCATGCGTTGCTCTTCTGAATTGAGGGTGAAATTCTGTGGGGAGATGGTTCCCTGGCTTTCGTATTCTGCTGAGGAAGAATCATAGGCCACTCGGTTGGGGGAAACAATAAGTGGCAACTCAGCTGGGGAGAAAACACCTTGGGTCCTAAGACTGAGTGTCGATTTGTCAGCTTGCTGGGATGAAACTTTCATGCCCCGAGTTACGTTCTAGATACCTGCAATCCTGCAAAGATAGAGAAACGCACAAGTGATCCCGAGGTATCCTTTACTGGATTCCATCATAGGAGTTTAAACACTTCTGAGAGTAAGTATATTCCCTGCAAGCATGTGTTTTTATTTTTGGAGAAAAGCATCTGTACTTATGCAATCAGTTTTTTAGAGACATCAGACATTCTTTGCAAAATAAAAGTGCACAAGACGAAACATGACTGAAAAATCTGATTTTATTAATTCAAATGCCCTGAATTGGCGAGATACAGTCAAAGAAACAAATCTCCTAAAATGAGGAGATTGTTATAAATTGGGAAACAAAATGCTGGCGATGTTGACAACGCTTTCAAAGGAGCTTCCTCTTTCGCTGTGACTCGTATGACTTTTGACGTTCTTCTCGTCTTGCTTTCTGGAGAAGGCTGATTCTGATTGAAGCTTGATCTTTTCGAAGCTTAACAAGTTGTGAGTGCTACAGATGAATTCAGAGTGCAGTTGTTCGCTTATTCCCTTATTTTGCATGGATCGCCCCTTCGGGTTTTCAATCCATCGGGATACCCATTTTTGCCTGAGTTGTCCAATGCGGCTTTTCAACTCAGCGGGTGTACATTTTTTTTTTTTTTTCCCTTATTTTTGCCCGAGTCTTTTATTCTGTTTTTGACTCGCCGGGATGCCCTATTTTTGCCTGGACATACATTCTGTTTTTATGTCCAGCGGGTCATTTTCATGCGAAGTATTTTTTAACTGCATCTGAATTCATAGGGGATGGGAAGTCTTCACCATCCATGGTGCTGAGCATCAGTGCTCCACCCGAGAAAACTTTCTTTACCACGAATGGTCCTTCATAGTTCGGAGTCCATTTGCCCCTGTGGTCTGTATGCGGAGGGAGGATTCTCTTCAGCACAAGATCTCCCACTTGGTACTCTCGGTGTCTGACTTTCTGATCGAAGGATCTCTTCATTCTCTTCTGATATAACTGCCCATGACAGATTGCAGCCAATCTTTTTTCTTCAATCAGACTCAGTTGCTCGTATCGGGACCGGACCCATTCTGCTTCGTTCAGCTTAACATCCATCAGTACTCGTAGAGAGGGTAATTCAACTTCAACAGGTAGGACTGCTTCCATACCATACACAAGTTGATACGGCGTTGCCCCAGTGGATGTTCTGATTGACGTGCGGTACCCATGCAAGGCAAATGGTAGCATTTCGTGCCAGTCTTTGTATGTGACTACCATCTTCTGCACAATCTTCTTGATATTCTTATTAGCTGCCTCAACAGCGCCATTCATCTTTGGCCTGTAAGGAGAAGAATTGTGATGTTGGATCTTGAAGTCCCGGCATAACTCAGCCATCATTTTGTTATTTAGATTGGAACCATTATCAGTAATGATTCGCTCGGGAACTCCGTATCTACAAATGATATCTCTTTTCAGAAATCGGGCTACCACTTGCCTTGTAACATTTGCATATGAAGCTGCTTCGACCCACTTGGTGAAATAATCAATGGCGACCAGGATGAATCTGTGGCCATTCAAAGCAGTCGGTTCAATCTTGCCAATCATGTCAATGCCCCACATAGCAAAGGGCCAGGGTGAAGACATTATATTCAAAGGATTGGGCGGCACATGCACCTTGTCTGCATAAATCTGGCATTTATGGCATTTTCTGGCGTAGGCACAACAGTCTGTATCCATTGTGATCCAATAATACCCTGATCTTAGCAACTTCTTGGCCATTGCATGTCCTCCGGCATGGGTACTAAAAGATCCTTCGTGCACTTCATGCATTAACAAGTCCGCTTCTGTTCTATCAACGCATCTGAGGAGTACCATATCAAAGTTCCTTTTGTACAAAGAACCATCAGTGTTCAGAAAGAAGCTACCAGCAAGCCTTCTCAAAGTCTTCTTGTCATTGGAAGATGCCCCAGATGGGTATGTTTGATCCTCCAAGAAGCATTTAATGTCATGGAACCAAGGCTTATCGTCTTTGACAACATCTGCTGCAAATACATATGCTGGTCTGTCGAGTCTGGACACTGAAATCTGAGGTACAAAGTTAGCAGCCTGAACTTTGATCATGGATGAAATGGTAGCCAGAGCATCTGCAAACTGATTCTCGTCCCGAGGGATATACTCAAGCTTGACCGTTGTGAAGAAAGTCAATAACCTTCTTGTATAATCCCTGTAAGGTATCAAATGATCCTGGTGCGTGTACCATTTTCCATTGGTTTGATTAACTACCAGAGCTGAATCTCCGAATACAGTCAATGTCTTGATCCTGAGGTCAATGGCTTCCTCAAGACCCATAATGCAAGCTTCGTATTCAGCTTCGTTGTTAGTGCAGTTGAAAGTGAGTTTTGCCGAGAAAGGCATGTGAACTCCTTTAGGTGTAATGAGTACTGCACCAACACCGCGACCATTCATATTAACAGCCCCATCAAACATCATAGTCCATTCTTCTTCCGGGTCGGGCCCTTCAGTGTGAATAGGCTCTTCATGATCTTTTGCTTTTATGAACATGATGTCTTCATCAGGGAAGTCAAATCTCATAGGCTGGTAATCATCAATAGGTTTCTCAGCAAGATATTCAGACAATACACTGCCCTTGATGGCTTTCTGAGAAGTGTACTGGATGTCATATTCTGTAAGAATCATTTGCCATCTTGCAACCCGTCCGGTAAGTGCTGGCTTCTCAAATATGTACTTGACTGGGTCCATCTTGGAGATCAACAAGGTAGTGTGGGTCAACATATACTGTCTCAGTCGGCGAGCAGCCCACGCTAAAGCACAGCAAGTTTTCTCGAGCAGTGAATAACGTTGTTCACAGTCGGTAAACTTTTTGCTCAGGTAGTAAATCGCATACTCTTTTCGACCAGACTCGTCATGCTGGCCCAGCACACACCCCATTGACTCTTCTAATACTGTCAAGTACATTATCAGAGGTCTTCCTTCAACTGGAGGCATGAGGATTGGAGGTTCTTGTAAGTATTCTTTAATCTTGTCAAAAGCCTTCTGGCAGTCTTTATTCCACCTGACCGTTTGTTCTTTTCTCAGCAGCTTGAACAAGGGTTCGCAGGTCGCTGTAAGGTGAGATATGAACCTTGAGATGTAGTTCAATCGACCTAAGAACCCTCAAACTTCTTTTTCTGTCTTTGGTGCAGGCATCTCTTGAATAGCTTTGACTTTATCAGGGTCAACCTCAATCCCTTTCTCGCTTACAATAAATCCCAGCAGCTTACCAGATCGCACCCCGAATGTGCATTTGTTGGGGTTTAACTTCAATTGGTACTTCCTCAGACGCTTGAATAGTTTCAGCAGATTTACCAGGTGGTCCTCTTCAGTAAGGGACTTGGCAATCATGTCATCCACATAACATTCTATTTCTTTATGGATCATATCGTGGAATAATGTCACCATAGCCCGTTGATATGTTGCACCAGCATTCTTCAGTTCGAATGGCATCACTTTGTAACAGAACGTGCCCCAAGGTGTGATGAAGGTTGTCTTCTCCATGTCTCCAGGTGACATCTTAATCTGATTGTATCCTGAAAATCCGTCCATGAAGGAGAATACCGAGAACTGAGCCGTGTTATCCACCAATACGTCAATGTGAGGTAATGGGAAATCATCTTTCGGGCTGGCTCTGTTCAGATCCCGGTAGTCAACACACATCCTTACTTTGCCGTCTTTCTTAGGCACAGGCACAATATTAGCAACCCACGGTGGATAGCTAGTTACAGCCAGGAACCCGGCGTCCCACTGCTTTTGCACCTCTTCTTTGATCTTCATTGCCATGTCTGGGCGAGTACGGCGCAGTTTCTGTTTAACCGGTGGGCATTCTTCTCTTAAAGGCAGCTTGTGTGCAACAATGTCGGTGTCCAACCCTGGCATGTCTTGATAAGACCAAGCAAACACGTCCACATATTCTTGAAGCATATCAATCAGTTGTCTCTTCACTGAGTCTTGTAGGCAGGCCCCGATTTTAACCTCTTTCACGTCTTCATCTGTACCAAGATTAATCGTTTCAACCTCCTCCTGATGAGGAGTGATAACCTTCTCTTCTTGTCTTAACAACCTGGATAGCTCTTCAGGAAGCTCATATTCTTCTTCAACCCCTTCATCAGCTTGATTGATTGGATTGTCAAAGTCATACGAAGTCATAGCCGTGCTGTTGTCGGTGCTGTCTGGAAGGCACTCTCTGCAAGGGTTCAGTTTGTTCATTTTAGTGATTTGATTTTAATCTTGTTTAGAAAAGTGAAATAAAGTTGTCATTTTGAAAACATCGCCATTTATTTTTTTGTACAAAAAGAAAAATGGAAAAAACAGTGAGCGGAAAAGAAAAAGACTCATTTGCAAAAAGATGTCTGATATTTCATTGATTAATCTTGTTGCACAAAAAGTACAGATGGCCCGATTACAAAATGAGTCTTGTCATCTTGGGCAAGATGCAAGACTTTGATGCATGCTATAAAAAATACAGGAAATAATAATTACTCTGCATTAGTAACTCTTATAATTTCCTGGGAAGACCAGTTTGAGATATTGCTCCCCGGGACCTTTGGACGTATCCAATTCTCCAGATTGCGTTATTCTTCCAACTCGTCTTACAAATTGTTGATAGCATCAGGGGTGAGCATCCCCCCACTGATAAAGCCTGGTTTCTCAGCAGCCTCTGCTTGATTTTGTTGAGTTGGTCTGTAACCCAACCCAAATTTGTCCTTCTTCTCCTCCACAGATAAAACCTTGCCCCAGCCTTGGGCAGTTCCTTCTTCAACAACCTTCCGGGCTTGTTGATAAGATGCCATGGAGATTCCAGGTACAGCAGATGTTTCATTTACGTTCAAGGCCTCAAACCCTTGACTCATTGTTTCAAGGATCTCCCCATCCATCTCAATATATTTGTAGGTAGCCAGGTGACTGACAAAAATATCCTCCTCTCCACAGATAGTAACGACTTGACCCTCCCACTCGAATTTTAACTTCTGGTGAAGGGTTGAGGTCACGGCGCCAGCGGCGTGAATCCATGGCCTACCCAATAAACAGCTGTAGGCGGGCTGTATATCCATCACGTAGAAGGTCGTTTTGAAAGTTTGTGGGCCAATCGTTATAGGCAACTCAATTTCTCCCAGAACCGATCTCTTAGAACCATCAAAGGCTCTTACTACCAGGTTACTGGGACGCAATGCCAATCCTTCATATTCTAGCTTCACAAGGGCTTTTTTAGGTAAGACGTTGAGGGATGATCCTGTGTCTACCAGCACATGGGAAAGGACTGCACCTTTACATTCCATGGTAATGTGCAAAGCCTTGTTATGATTGCGGCCTTCCGTAGTCAAATCAGTGTTGGTGAACCCTAGTCCATTGCTAGCAGTAACATTTCCAACCACGGTTTCCAACTGATTGACGGTGATCTCTTCAGGCACGTAAGCTGCGTGCAAGACTTTGAGTAGTGCGTTCCGATGAGCTTCGGAGCACATAAGCAATGATAGAATGGAGATCTTGGAAGGCGTCTGGTGAAGCTGATCCACTATCTTGTAATCACTCTTCTTGATGACTCTCATGAACTCATCAACTTCTTGATCAAAAGGGGTTTTCAAAGCTTCCTTAACAGCTTGATCTTCCTGTACCAGGCTCTTCCCTTTTGCTTTGGCAGCAGCTTCTGCTTCGGCAGTGGGTCTTTGAATTTGTGGAGCAAAGAGGCGTCCGCTTCGAGTGAAGCCTCCGCCTCCTCCCACATTGTCTATTTGTGGTGCAGGGGTTGATGATTCAAGAGTGATTTTCTGTCCTTCGCAGTATAAATCGGAGTCGTAATGCCAAGGGATGGCATTACTGCTTTCATAAGGTACTGGCCCAGGCACTGTGATAGTGACTGGACTGATTGCAGCTGCAGAAGGGACCATGATGGTCTGTGGATCATAGTAAATCGTGACTGGTGCTCTGATGGGAGTAGCACTTTGTGAGTTGTAGGCAGAATCATTTTCAGGATCATAGTAAATCGTAACTGTTGAGACATCTTCATGGTTTGCTGCTGATGTTGTAGGAGACATTGTTGGAAGGATGGGTGTTGTTGTTGTAGGAGATTCAAAATGGAGTGGTGCTGAAGTTGTGGAAGGAATGTATGTTGATATCTGGTCAGTTGAAATGACAGATGAAGCATTTGTTGATGAAGCTGAAGAGTTGTCGGGAACAATGGTTGTTGCAGTTGTAGGAGATACTGGAATTGTTGCTGATGAGATTGCTGGATTTGTTGGAATTGATGTTGTAATTTGAAGCAGGCCACTCTGGATGAGACTATCTATGCCATCTCTCAAGTTATCACAACCATTCACTGAAATGTTGCAGTAAGCACACCCTAGTTCACACCCCGGGAACATTTGACATTCAAGGAGTTGAGCCTTAATCTCTACCAACGGTGTCCTAATCTGACCCACACTGGTTATTAAATAAGACGGCTTGTCTTCTTCAATAGCATTGATTCTGGGACCTCCGTGGTGCGGCATAGGGTTTTTGTTAACATTGGGTGGTGGTGCGAAATTTAGAGCCTTAGAATCTACCAAGTCTTGTGCCTTCATGTGCAAAGCTCTGCACTTCTCTGTACTATGGCCAGGTGCATTTGAATGAAAAGCACATCTGGCGTTGGAGTCGTAGTTTCTGGGTAGACTGGCAGGATCTGGAGGTGCCAACGTCCTTAGCTCAACCAGGTTGAGTTTCAGGAGTTGTGGCAGTAATGTTGCATAGGGCATAGGGATCGGATCGATCACCCTATTGGCCTGAGAAGGTCTCTGTTGGAATGGTCTTTGCTGATTGTTGTTGTTGGTGTTGTTGTAGTTTCTCGGAGGATACTGAGTTTGTTGCTGGTACTGAGGTTGTTGCTGATAATTTTGTTGCGGTGGTTGATAAGCTGGTTGTGGATGAGCTGGAGCGGGGATGGTGACTGCTGCCACAGACCTATGAACATATTGGGGCCTGCCCCTGCTGGCATGGATAGCATTGGTCTCACCAGTTCTCCTTGGGCCTACAAAAGGTTTCCTTGTATTGCTGGACGAGCTGGCACCGTTGTCAGAAATTTTGCCCATCTTTAACAGGCTCTCAATTCTTTCCCCAGCTATGACAACATCTGCAAAGCTGGTTGAAGAGAAAGCAGCTAGCCTGTCAATGTACGTTCCTTGGAGGGTGTTCATAAACATATCTGCCATCTCCCTCTTTGACATAGGTGGCTGAATAGCAGCAGCCAATTGCCTCCATCTCTGGGCATACTCTCGGAAGCTTTCTCTAGATGACTGTGACATTCCCATTAGGAGGGTCCTGTTGGGTGCCATATCCAAGTTATACTGGTATTGTCTAATGAAGGCCTCTGCCAAGTCCTTCCAACACCTAATGGTTGCTCTAGTCAGATGGGAATACCATTCCCTTGAAGCTCCAGTTAAGCTATCCTCAAAATAAAACATCCATAGCTTTTCGTCCATGGTATATGCTTTCAACCTCCCCAGAAAGGATTGTAAGTGGGTCCGCGGGCAGGAAGTCCCGTTGTACTTTTCAAAACAAGGAGGCTTAAACTTATGGGGAATCCTGACCCCGTCTACCAAGCCCATGTCCATAACATCAAAACCCAAAGAGTTTTGAGACTCTAAGGATCTTAATTTCTCAGCTATCTCATCCAGCCTTCTGTCATAGGCTTCCTCCCCAGCTCCCATCACTGTGAACTGATCCTCCTGGGGGTCTTCTTGCAGTACTCTGCCTGCAGTGGCAGTCCCTTGAACATTTGCAGGAATGTTGATCTCTGGATGGAGGTGGGGTCCAAATACAGGGGGGTTGACATGAGGTTGGACCCTCCCATTGTTGCTTGTGCCAGCAGTCCCTAGATGGGGATCTTCCTGATTCTGCCTTTCTACCATGGCTCTCAACCTCTCCTGACTTTGAGCCATATTGTTCATCACTTCCATAAATTGTGTCATCTGATTCCTCATTTCTAGCCTCTCATTGGCCATTTAGTTCCTGACCTCTGTAAGGTCTTGTTGTACCTGGTCCATTTGTATCCCCGGAAGGTTGTTGCGGGTTGGATATCTATGTGGACGGTTGAGTGGGAACACACGTCGTCGAGCAATAGTTCCTGAAACCACAACAGAGTTAGCAACAACAACAAAGTAAACCTACAAAACAAACAAAAGGGTTAGCATGCAATGCAGTTATGCTTATTTGTTTCCAAGGTATCCGGCTTGGCACTTGGTTTTGACCCTTCCAGGCCCTTGAAGATGTTTGTAATGTTGCTTGAAAGAAACTCAGATAGAACAAACTGATACATATATTACAAAAAGTAAATGATACACAGTTCGTTTCTTTTTACAATACAAGCCCTCTGAGGGGTCAAAATACATCATAAGAAAATAAAAGTACATAAAATGAAAGCAACAACAAGCAAACAAAATTAAACACCAAGACCAAACTCATCCTCCTGAACTTCCTTGAGAAGTGCCTCAGTCACAGGATCAGCTGGACTCTCTATAAGATTCCTGATAAGGAGATTCTTGGTAGCAACAGTTGCAGTTAGTTTCTTGTGTTGATTCTGGTCCTTTGACCTCTTCACACCAGCTCTAATCTTCAGCTCTGAGATCTCCCTCTGGGCTGCTGCCAGGGCTTCCTGTTGCTCTGTTGCACTAGCTTCCAGCTGCTCAATCTTATCCTGAGTCCTTTTATCTTCCAGAGTACGAGCCTCAGTGATTCTGACCCACCTAGCTTGGCTTTCCTTCAGATACAAATCAGTCCTGGCCTTTTGGAATTGGGCCTCCTTGCAGGCATTCTTCAGAATTTGTTCCCCGGCCCTAGACTTCTTGATGTAATCTTCAGACTTCTCAATCCTAGCCAGATGCTCTATCTTCAACTTCTCCAACCTTTCAATATCCAACCTACCATCACTCCTCTCCCAGAGGGTCTTCTGTAGAGCCTGAGTCAACTTCTCATTTCTCTATTTCAATTTCTCAAACTCCTCTAAGCTGACAGTGACAGGAGGTGGTGCTGAGGATGGTCCAGGCATATCTTCCATGGTAAAGGGCATCCCAGAAAACTGAGCCCTGGCATGGGACCACTCATAGTACTGTGCTGATGCCACATTGTTGCACTTCCCCAGAATGGTTACTCCTTTAGTCTGAACATTGTCCCAGGCCCAGGCTGCTTGCCTGACAACAGCCAGATTAGGCTTGATTTCACAATAAAGGGTCTCAGTCAGATCCTGTGCCCTAGGAGGATGGACTAATGCATAGCCCAGTTGTCTTTTGAATAGCAGAGGGTTATAATTGATGCACCCTTTTACTCCTATCAGGGGTACATTGGGAAACTGCCCACAACTGGTAATGATGTCCCTGCCCTTGGTGCTCTGAGTGCACCACCTGATATTGTCTGAGGTTAGAGCAACAAGCCTCCTCGCCCAGTTCTTCTGCTGGTGAGGGTTCAAGAATGCATCAGTCTTTGGAAAATGCTTGAGCAGCCAGGTATGGAACAAAGGAGCACAGCATCTTACTAATCTTCCCCTTTGCTTTTCATTCCTTTGATGAACAGAGTAGTAAAGATCTCCCAGTAAGGTGGGCACTGGGTTTCTCAGGATGAAAAGATGGATTGCACTCTTGCTAACAAACTTAGGCTCATCTGCAAATAAAATGACCCCATATATGCTGAGGGCCAACAGAGCACAGACTGCCTTCCACTCCCCCAGGGAGGCCTTCAGACTAGCCTGAGAAGTCAAGAAATCCAGATGAAAACCAGAGATTCCAGCTTTAGATGTCAGATTCTGCCCAATCAGAACTGGTTCCAGATGTAATGCTCTTGCTATCTCCTCATTACTTGGGAAAGCCATCTCAGGGTTGAAGGGGATTCCACCCCTGATGGGTACACCAACCAATGATGAATATTCCTCCAACAAGGGTCCCAACTGATAATTCTGAAATGTGAAGCACCTCAGAGGGGGATCATAGAACTGCAGGCAAGTATGTATCAAGCTCCTCTGTGAAGGGTCCAAATCCATAACCATATCAAGGATTCCTCCATAATGTTCTCTAAAAAGTGGTATATGGTCTGGAGTAATCAGGGTCTGAATCCTCCTGATGCTAGCTAGCTCAGGTTCAAAGAAGTGATAGGAGATGTTACTCTTCTTAGGTGCCATGTTGCTGAAGAGGAAAAGAAAAGACAGATGTTGATGATGGAGAATAAAATTGATGATGGGCCTCTGACAGGCTGAGACTGATGATGCAGATAGCTGGTAACTGGAGTAGATACTGGTGAAGATAGGCATATGCTGATGATGGGGTCAAAACCAAGCCAAAGTAAAGTATGGATACCCTGAAAAACAAATAAGCAAATGTTAAAATGATGCAATGATGATGTATGCAAATGATATGCAAGGGTTTGTGACTGAGCTGGATCTGATCAAGTGCTCTGATATAAGTCCAAGTATGTTCAAGAAATCCAGATGGAGGTCTATAAGTCCAGTAACCAAGGTGGGGGACTCAAATAAAGAGTTACATGTCCAGGGTTTTAGAATCACAAGAACTGTTCCAAAATGGAGTACTCTTATTCAAACAAAGTAACAGGGTATGCTGAGGTCAAGGGTACCTGCAAATCTGTAAATAGCCTAACCCCCTCACAGGTGGTGTTCTAAAACAAGGATCCTCAGACTTGGATCAGTTATGAGAAGTGTAAACACTTCTAACTCGGAGGTACAGTGTTTACAATAACCATAAAAGTTCCTCCTCTAATTCACCTCAGTTTCTGAAGGTCATAACTAAAGGTCATCCAGACTTAGCAGGCTTCCCAGATAGCCCTAGTACTGCAGGAAATCTACAACACAGAGTTCTCAAGAAGAAACCCATATCTGAATCGTGTTTCATATTCCCGCACCAGACCGAGATGGAATGGGAAAGAATATGAACCACTCTAGCCTAGGTGTCACTCAGGTCCCAGGTATAGGACCTTAACTCTCAATAGAAACCCCACCCACCAAGACAAAAACAGATCCAGCCAGCACAGTATGATAGTATGATATATGCAAAACTATAAAGAAAGCAATAAAGTAACTGTACATAAAGCAAAAATAAAACAAATACACAAACACAAATAGCACATAACACCCCAGTAAACACAAATCAATCAAGCGCTAGGAGGAACCCACCAAAAGAACCAGAAGCCCTGGTTGCAATATAAGGGTCCCCAGCAGAGTCGCCAAGCTGTCGCTCCCAATGGATGGGACTAACCCAAATATGGTACAAACGCGAACGGTCGGCGAGAGGAACAATGAGAACACACAGCAGTGAACTCACTGGAAAAGAAAAGAGTCGCCAGCTAGGCATTTTTATCCCGGAGGAAAGGCAATGCTGCATAGACCTAGAAAGATAGATAAGACGGTCGCGAACCAGAGAAACTGAGAAAGGGGGTTGGTTACAACCTGGGAAGGTATTAGCACCCAGATTGTCCGTCGTACTCGACGGGATCCACGCTTAAAAGATTTGTGTTTTAAAGGGGTAGTGTCAGTGCAATTTGTGTATAAAAGGGCTGGAAGAAAATGTACAGGTGTCAGTGTAAAGGAAGTGTAAAGTGTATAAATGAAGTGTCAGTGTAAGAACAAAGAATGAGATGCTCAAGATCATGAGGCTTAAAATAATGAAACTGAAAGGAGGGGGAATATACAGAGACTTTTGTTCGATAACTGTTAAGTTATGCCTACGTATCCTCTCGTGCAATGAGGAAGTCAGAACACCGTAGTTCGACCCAAAGAGACTGAAAGATGAATTGACTGGTGAACTGCTTACTTGTCTATGCTCAAGTGTATGACCTGTCTGGCTCAGGTGCAAACTGTCTTGCATTAGACGGAAGAAGCAAGTTCTCGTTTATGAGTGAAGGTGATGAGAAAAGAATCCCGGAGGAGACGATTATTATTTGTTTTTGAGTTTTCAGTCTTTTATTGCTTTTTGAGGTTTGTCATAAGAAAATGAGCTTAAGCCTAAACCAATGGGTTAGTAAACTCATCACATCCTCCCTCTGATTAGGGGTAATGCGAATACCTTAAGTGTGAAGTCAGCTTCTCACACTTAATCACCATGGTGTAGGATTAAGATCATTAACCTACTTGTGATTATTTAGATGTTTTTAGTGTTTTTGTTTAGTATTGAGTAATGAGATTAAGCCATAATCAGGGATTAAACAGATTCATTACACCATCCTAATAGAAGGATAATAGATGAGAATGTTTAAGCTGAGGAAAGCTCCTCAACTTAATCCATGATTAGGGATTAAACTCATGCCAAAACAAAACCTTTATTAAGTGGATTTTAATTAATGATATGATGAAGAAGTGATTTTTTAGGATTTGCAAGACAACTTGAGGGGGACTTGTCCATTAACACTAGGCTTAGTCCTTATTAACCAATTAAGGAAGAATTAGAACCCTAATGCAAGGCCCAAGTTACAAGTGTGATGTCTTGATGGTTATTAAGTGAATTGATTAAGAGAGTTAAACACATTAAGGGTTTAATACTTAGGATTAAAGTTATACACTCCATCCTAATAGAAGGATGCAGGCATAAGCTTAATCACAAAGCCTTAAAGCCTTTAGGGTTTAGTCCCTGATTATGAGATGAGAAGAGAAGACTCAATGAGACACAAAGGTGAAATTAAGTGGGGAGACTAATCAAGACCCTAATCATTGCCATGCTTGGTTGTTCCTAAGGTTTGTGAGGTTTAACAAGAGAGATCTTCAAAGGAACCACCAGGAAGCAGATGAAAAAAGAGCCAAGAGAAGCAAAGTGACTTGCTTCATTCAAGAAGTCAAGTCACTTGAAGAAAGAAAGTAAGAAGAAAAAGAATGAGCAAGCTCAATCTCAAACATATATCAAAATTCAGCATGGATGCAAGAGAGAGATGAAAAGAAAATGTGAGAAGTGGAGGCAAATCCACTTCTCAAAGTTACTTACCACCTGTAAAGTTAGTGAAAGGAATGCAATGCAATGCAAAATGAGATGAAATGACATGATGTAAATCAAAACCAGAAGCACATACATGATGTTAATGATGCTATGAGATGCTACAAACATGAAACAACTCATGGGGATGATCATACAAGCTTATGGATGCAAAATGGAGCAAGTTAAGAACCATGAACATACATGAAAAGTAATGAAATGCAAATGGCATACAACATGGCAAATGCAAGATGCAATGATCAAACATGCTTTCAATATGTCTTATGATGTTAAATGAATCACATGGATGCATAAAATATCATGGCAAGTCAATGTATGAATGCAAATGCAAGATGGATGCATATGGAAGCCCAAATTAGGGTTTATGATCAAAGCATCAAACACAAACCAAAATCAGAAGCAAACATTAAGATAAAAAATTGCAAATGCACTCAAAGGACCCCTAATCCTATACTAACTCACTGCCCAAAGGAGAGGTTCCAACTCTTATCCTAATTCAAGTTATGATTTTCCTAAGTTTTCTGGGGTTTTAGGGTTCCTTAACAAGAAAAATGCCAAACAAATGGAAAATGAAAGATCAAATCATGGCCATTTAATCTCACAAACTACATGATATGCTAAACACAATGCAAAAAGAATCAAAGTCCAACTCTTTTAGGGTTAGGCATAAATGATTTTTGGAAGTTTGGATCAAAATAATGCATCAAAATGATTTTAATTCCATGAAAATTCTCAAAATACATCAAGATCAAAAAAGAAATTTGGTTTGAGGGTTGGACAATGTTTCTAAATGTTTTTAAATGTTTCATGAATTTTTTGGTGATTTTTAAATACCTAAAAGTATTTTTAATTAATTAATTCTCATTAATTAATTAAAAAGAAACTTTTAAATATTTAAAAATACTTTTTTAATGCTAAAAATAAAAATAAAAATATTTTTGTGTTCTGAAATTTAATAATAGTGTGCATAAAAAATTTCAGAATTTTTAGAGTGGTTTTGATATTTTTAATAAAATGGAGAAATTAAGTATGAAACAAATAAAATAAAAATGAAATTAAATGAGAAAAAGAAAAAGTCAGCCAATCTAATGGCTGAGATTCAAACTCAGGGACGCGGGAGCTGACTGCGCGCGCGAACGAACGGACCAAATTCAAACTGGCTTAGTTACACTTAACCCTAATTAAACAAACCCTAATTACTTTCAGACGATCGGAACACTGTTCCGGTCGTCTTCTCCGGCTAGGTCATCTCTCAATCTCTCTCAATACGCCATGAAAACATGCCAAACTCTCCAGAATTAAAGCTTAACTCATTCTAAATAAGATTCAAGCAACAAAAATCATTTATTTCAACACACAAACAAGATTCGAATCAAACATCAAAAACTGTCAAAATTTCAGAAACATCATACAACCTCATTTCTCCATCTTTTTCAAAAGTAACAAGTTCAGAGCACTCAGGGAAGCATGCTTTATCATTTAGAAACTTAAAAAGCAAGTTCTGGAAAAAAAGTTCATGAAGCTACCTGAGATTGAGCTTTCGATTCAGGAGCTTTCTGGCTTGTTCTTTGGCTCAAACAAGTCCCAATGATCTTCCTTTGAAGCTTTTGACACTCAGTTGGAGTTTGTGTAGCCTCTAGAGCAAGTTGGCAGGAGCTCAGGCCAAGGGAATGAGAAAATCGTATTTGTGATGTGGGAGGTTTCAGGCCAAAACAATGGTTGGTTTGTGATCAGTGAAGTGAGTTGAGATTGTTTGTGAAGTTTGTTTTTGTGTTTGAGGCTTGTGGGGAGAGTTTCGAAGGAAAATGCAAGTTGGAGTGATTTTGTGAATGCTGAGTTCTAGTGTGTTTCAGGCTTGTGTGTTATGTTGTTTGGCTTGCCATTTGTTTGTATAAACAATGCTGATTGGTCAGAAGACGTGACATGCCCTTTTGTGATAGGTGTAGCTACTTTTGCCAATTTGTCAACTTTGTGTAAGAGAAGCATGGGTCATGTTCTAGCCAAGTACAAGGGGTGTGGGCTGCGCAGCATGGTGTGAGGGAAAGGCTAGGATGGATCAGCAATGTAGCTAGCAAGTGGATGAAAGGTTATGATGGCTTTTGCAACTTGCTTGCTTTTGATCTTCATGAAAATATCTTGTCTCACAAGCCATAAAACATGTGATCCCTTTGGCCCATTCTGATTTTTAGGACTTGTGTGATGTTTGTATAAGGATTAGACATCAATTAGAAGTCACAAATTGCCTTGGTACAAGTTTTTGCAAGTTTCCCATTTGGTGCATAACTTGAAATTTAGTGATTTTTGCCAACTTTGATGCACCATAACTTTTGATCCAAAATGAATTAGGTCATGTTCTTGTACTTTTTGAAAAGGGAAAGATCTAATCTTCAACTTTCATGACCAAAGTTTTTCCATTTGAAGCATTTTTGGATCAAAAAGTAAGGATTGAAAAAGTTGCATAAAATGACATTTTCATTAAAAGTCAAACTTGCCCAAAAAAGTCAACTTTGCAAAAACTTGAAATTCTTGAATTTTGTAAACTTCCAACTTCCTCTATGATCAAATAAAGATCATATTGCACTCAAAATGATGAAGATCACCCCTTGGTTGGGTCATTTGGGGCCTCAGATGCCCTGATATTGCACTGACTTGTCTGAAAAGTCAACTATTGATCAGATGACTTCCCCATGGAATTTCTTCATGAAAATTGATATGCATGATCCTTATACCATATAGATACCAATAGAAACAAGAATGACCAAAAAATTTGGAGTTATGGCCTTTGAAACCAAAACCCTAATTCTAGGTCATCTGTGCAGTCAAACCTGGCTCTGCTTCCATGCCATTCTCAGTTCTTGTGATTCTTTGACATTCTTGACTTTGAGAGGATATAATATGATGCTTGAACATACATGGACCCCTTTGAAGTGATTGATGACTTTTGGAGTGGCTCAAGAAGCTCTTTGATTGCTCAGATCACAAACCCTAGATGCAGATGACTTTGAACCAATGAAATGAATCAAAAATGTGATATGAGATGCTATGATTGAGATTATGCATATGAGGAGATCACAAGCCATGGTGTGAATGGGTGAGGGCAAATTTGGGGTGTTTACAAACACCAACGAAGAATAAATCCTATAATGAGTACTGTAGTTAAGACTGAAGTTCTTAAGTTACTAGAGGCAGGTATAATATATCAGATCTCGGACAGTAAATGGGTGAGTCCTGTGCATGTAGTACCTAAAAAGGGAGGCATCACAGTCGTGCAAAACGAGAAGGGCGAACATGTAGCAAAAAGAACCGATGGAGGTTGGCGTATGTGCATAGATTACAGAAAATTAAATAAAGCAACTAGGAAGGACCATTTCCCATTACCATTCATAGATCAAATGTTGGAGCGCCTAGCCAGACACTCTTACTTTTGTTACCTAGATGGATATTCAGGATTCTTCCAAATACCTATTCACCCCGAAGATCAAGAAAAAACTACCTTTACATGCCCAGTTGGAACTTTTGCCTATAGAAGAATGCCTTTTAGACTTTGTAATGCTCCTGCCACTTTCCAACGCTGCATGATGTCTATCTTTGCTGATTATTTAGATGGAATTATGGAAGTATTTATGGACGATTTCTCAGTTTGTGGATCAGATTTCAAAAATTGTCTTATCAACCTTGAGAAAATCCTGGAGAGATGTGTGGAGGTAAACCTTATCCTAAATTGGGAAAAATGTCATTTCATGGTCACCGAAGGGATTGTTTTAGGACATATAGTTTCCGAAAAAGGTATAGAGGTAGATAAAGCAAAAATAGAAGTCATAGAGAATCTAAAACCGCCAAAGACTATCAGGGAGATAAGAAGTTTTCTTGGACATGCCAGATTTTACCGACGTTTTATCAAGGATTTCTCCAAAATAACAAAGCCCTTAACTGGTCTTTTGATGAAAGATGCTGAATCCATCTTCGATGAAAAATGTACTGAAGCATTTAATCTTCTGAAGCAAGCTCTGATTTCAGCACCCATAATGAAACCCCCTGATTGGTCAGAACCGTTTGAGATAATGTGTGACGCCAGTGATTATGCTGTTGGAGCCGTTCTAGGTCAGAGAAAAGACAAAAAGTTACACGTAATTTATTATGCCAGTAGAACCCTAGACGCTGCACAACTCAACTACGCAACAACCAAAAAAGAGCTCCTAGCTGTAGTTTTTGCCATAGACAAATTTAGATCTTATCTAGTAGGAGCCAAGATTATAGTTTATACCGACCATGCTGCCATTCGTTACTTACTAAGTAAAAAGGATGCCAAGCCTAGGTTACTTCGATGAATTCTATTACTGCAAGAGTTTGACTTGGATATCCGTGATAAGAAAGGCACTGATAATGTGGTGGCTGATCACCTTTCTAGGCTAGAATACCTGAAACCTGACTCAGTACCCATAAATGACGATTTTGCCTATGATAGACTGATAGCCCAACTAGAAACTATTGAAGATGATAACCCAGACCTACATGAGAATTCTCATAAATCCTTAGCTATAAGTAATGTACCTTGGTATGCAGACTTTGTTAATTACCTAGCCGCTGACATCATACCCCCTGATCTAAACTACCACCGAAAGAAGAAGTTCTATAGTGATGTGAGAAACTTCTATTGGGACGAACCATTTCTTTTCAAGAGAGGTAAAGATGGCATTTTCCGCCGTTGTGTTCCAGAAGAAGAGATAACTAATATAATTGAGCATTGTCACTCTGCACCCTATGGTGGACATGCGAGCACATCTAAGACCTACGCCAAGATTCTTCAAGCTGGCATATTCTGGCCTACTATGTGGCGTGATGTCCATGCTTTCATTGTCAAGTGTGACAGATGCCAACGCACAGGAAATATTTCAAGACGTAATGAAATGCCGTTAAGAAATATCCAAGAAGTAAAACTCTTCGACGTATGGGGTATAGACTTTATGGGACCGTTCCCACCATCTTTTGGAAATCAGTACATCTTAGTAGCCGTTGACTACGTGTCTAAATGGATTGAAGCTATCGCCGCACCCACGAACGACACCAGAGTAGTCATCAAATTATTCAAAAACTATATATTTCCCAGGTTTGGAACACCCCGTTTAGTCATAAGTGATGGAGGATCACACTTCATATCGAGAATATTTGATAAACTTTTAAGCAAGTATGGAGTTAAGCATAGAGTAGCAACACCATACCACCCACAGACCAATGGACAAGTGGAAGTATCTAATAGGGAGATCAAACAAATTCTTGAGAAGACTGTCTCTATATCTAGAAAAGATTGGTCGTAGAAACTTCAAGAAGCATTATGGACCTATAGAACCGCTTTCAAAACTCCTATAGGAACAACCCCTTATCAACTGGTCTATGGAAAATCATGTCACTTACCTTTTGAGTTGGAGCATAAGGCCTATTGGTCCATCAAAACTTTGAATTTGGATTACTTGACTGCTGGTGAGAAACGTATCCTTGATATCCACAAATTAGAAGAGCTCAGACAATCCGCCTACGAAAATGCCATCATATACAAAGAAATAACAAAAGCTTGGCATGACAAAAGAATCATAAGAAGAGACTTCAAAATAGGCGATCCTGTTCTCCCGTTCGATTCTAGGTTACGACTTTTTCCAGGGAAGTTTCGTTCGAGATGGACTGGCCCTTTCGAAGTATCTAAGATCCTAAGATCCGGTGCTATTGAAATCAAGAACCAAACATGTAAACCGTTCATCGTCAATGGACAGAGGTTGAAGCCCTACGAAGGAGGTGACATCCCAATAACATACACCTGTCATACTCTGAGTGATCCACCATATCCTTCCAATGATGTTTAAAAATCGGTCGTCGAGCTAATGACGTTAAACAAGCGCTGCATGGGAGGCAACCCATGGTTTTCTTATTTATGGACTTTTTATTTATTTTTACTTTATTTTACTTTGTTTATATTATTATTATGTCAGGACTAACGATTGAATGTTTTATGTGCTTTCAGGACTTGTTTGCTAACCTTGTACAGAATGCAGAACCCTGATGACATGCACGTGGCCTTTAGAGACGACGCACAGAGAGAGCGTTACTATGTCCACATGAGACGCCCTATGGCTCCTACCAGGTACCCTGACCATGACTGTATGGATGCCTTGGGGATAGAGCCAAGCGTCAGATTCTTATGCCATCAACTCCAGTTGGACCAGTTTGACGACAGGAACAACACTTATAGGAACTTGACTCTTGAGTTCCTCAGCTCGTTTCATCATGACCCTTGGGCTGGACCCAATGGACTCGCTGTTTTCAGGTTATTAGGGATTGACTACTCCTTCTCTCACAAAGAGTTTGGTGATTTACTAGGTTTCCAGACTACTCCTGATGCTATTCCAGAGACACCGATGGGGTATTTTATGAGCAGAGAAGTGGAAAAATTTTTGTCTAAAATATCAGGTGGAGGAAGCCAAGATCCTTCCACCCAGTTTTCTCAGGTAATCCACAACCCTGCGTTAAGGTACTTCCAGATGATTCTAGCGCATTCTTTCCTAGGTTTTCCAGATACAGAGACCCTGCTAAGTGAAGAGGAGATTTTCCTACTGTTTTGTGCGACTCAGTCTCGCTCAGTTGCTTGTGGCAACTTTCTATTGAAGGGCCTTGCTAGTGTTGCCAGATCATCCGTAGGCATCATACATGTCGGTGGGATTGTTACACAGATAGCTACTGCATTGGGTTTGTCTCGCAAATTATTGCACCTCAGGACCTTCTGCTGTTACACCACCCTGGATGTTGATTTTTGTCTTGACAGAGGACTGATGAGGAGGGCTTCTTTTGAGCCCAACATATTTAGATTACTGATCGACGGCGAAGCGATACACTACTTTACATTACCAGATCCGCTGATGACCAGTGTCCATGATCCTGCCAATTGGAGTTATGCTCTAGAGGGTTATGGAGAGACTGTCGAAGAGCCGAAATCGCCTCCCGCCGCTGAGTACACTCCTACACCTCTTACTCCCCAAATCACTGTTATGTCTAACAATATGTCTCTGCAGCCGCCTGACCTACAAACACAGATTTATGAGCTCCGTAAGGAGACTGCCCTGCTCAAGCAGGAAGTAGCGGACTTGGAATTACAGATTCAGATTTCTGATCTCACTTGTGTCTCAGAGGCCGATGCTCTATATCAGGAGATTGAAGAGCTTCGGAGGGAGATAGCTGAGATTCGTGGATCAAGCCAGGAGAAGAAGCCTACCACATGATTCATTCTACACTGACGATGCTACCCTAGTATTTAATTTCCTTTTATACGCTTTATTTTATTTCTCGCATCTCCAGACATATCTCACATTATTGCATCTTTTATATTTTCTTGTACTTTGAATTCATCTTATATATACATATTATGCACTAATGTCGATTTTTTTTCTTTTCTTTTTGATTTTTAATTATTTCATTTTTGTCGTGCAAAGAAAAAAAAAATATAAGACAAAAATATTTTCATTTTTGTCTTCATAAAAAAAATATGCAAGCCTCATGCCTTGAAAAGAAGAAGAAAACGCTATCCAGACCCCCCGAAGACCAAAGGTGCAAGGAAGGCCCAAAAGGAGGATTTAAAAAATCCAAGGCCCAGGAAATAGCCTTGTGGCGGGCGCCACAAGCCCATGGCGGGCGCCATGGTGTTCTCCCCTATTTCGGGGCAGAACTTCATTTTCCACCAGTTTCATACCTTTCTTCTCCAAAAACCCATTTTTGCAACTTTCAAAAACCTCCTTGAACCCCATTAAAGCTCCCCCATTTCCAAAATACCCTCCATCCATAAAACATATCCAAAATCCATTTTCATTTTCATCCACCACAAACCATAAAAATCAAAACTTTATCATTCCCCTCATAAACCATTTTTCTACCATTTTCACTACCTAAGGAGCAACAAACAATGGAGTTCAATGGATTTCTTCTTCGTGATGGAAAACCGGGTGATAGGCAACGGAAAATTATTCAGAGGCTTCAGAGTCGAGAAATTCTCTCGACTAGGTACGTCGACGATAACTGTCTGTATGCTTTGGGTATTTATCATAGTGTTTTTAATTTATTAGAATTTCTAGGCTTGCATAATATTTTCGTTAATCAGGAACCTACCTATGAGAAACTGACAATTGAGTTTTTGAGTTCTTTGATATACATTGCCAGTCCAAACACTGCTAGCACTGTCGGTACTGTTATTTTTAGACTGTTTGGAATTGAATATGAATTCAGTACCAACGAGCTAGCTGGCTTGTTAGGAATCCCTCATAGGGAAGGTGCGATTTGTGAGGCACCTTTGGATGCGGAATGGTCGGCCGAGGTATTTAACTTCTGACAAAGGCTTTCAAGTACTTCAATTAATTCTTTTGAAGGGATACTTGCGTCGACCATTCACAACCCGGCCATAAGTGTTTTTAGACATCTTTTGGCATGTACTATTTTTGGCCGGGAAAGTCCAAACAAGGTAAATGCTAGAGAACTCCTATTTTTGCAAGGATGCCTCACTAGAACCCATATCAATCCGGTCCCGTTTATGCTTGCACACATGGATTTACTTACTAATAAAACAGGACCGATTGTTTTTGGAGGGCTTGTTACGTCTATTGCTCGGGCTCTTGGCCTGAACGATGAGATAGATACACTTGAACCACTACCTCCTCGCACAATTAATTTAAAATTTCTGAAAGACATGAAATTATGCCGAACAAGGAGAGAAGGTGGTTATGAGTTGATGGTTCATGGGGTAGCTATCCCATCTGTTGCTTTACCATGCAGTAGACGTACTGATGTACGTGATGAAAGGAACTGGACCTATGATCTTAATGCTCCACGTGTTTTGGGTCCACTTCCTCCTAATATTCCCGATGGGGAGGCACATGACACTGATGAAGAGTATGATCGGAGAGAGCAGTCTCCCGTCCCTCACATGTCCCCCCATCGTCCTTCATAGTCACACACCGCACCATCTTCCTCTAACCCTGTTGCAGGTGCTGCTCCTGGATTCTATGTCACGGAGGAGATGTGGCGTGATATGACAGCTAGAGAAGAAAGGAGAGACGACCTTCTCTCTACTATTTCACAACAGCTGACGGACAACATGAGCTTCATGCAACAATCGCGATTGGTTTCGGATCGTGCTTATAGCAACGTTTGCCGTACCTTGAACGATATCTCATTAGAGCAGAACCGTCAGAGAGAGTTCAACAGCCGGCACTACCAGCTTGTAGAGGCCACTCAGGGTTCCATCTTAGGTAACCTTCGAGAGGTCCGGAGTGCTCAGGCTGCCTTATCAGCACGACTCGACCGGAGGGACCAGCATCGTAGTAGATCCCGTCGTTCCAGACCATCACAGCAGGACGGCGAGGGCACCAGTGCTCCTCCTCAGTAGTCTTTTTCAGGTTACCCCCCTTATCTTATTTCGAAACATTGAGGACAATGTTCGATTTAAGTGTGTGAGGGGATTTTATTGCTTTCTGTCATTTCCCTTTTTAGTTAATTATTTCCTTTCAGTTATTTCCCTTTTCAGTAATTTATTTAGTTTAATTTTCTTAGATAATGCATGAGTCTGACGAGTCACCAGTATAGTGTATTTTTAGTTCATCTTCATTTTTTCCCATTTCCTTAGCCTTACCAGAAAAATTTTAAAAAGAAAATAATGTTGTTTCACATGTTTTTTGGGCTTTGAGACAGGTTTAGATTAGGATGTGGTGACTTAGGTCAACTTTTTGAAACATCAGCACCATTTTAGCACCATAGACCTCTTGAATATAGGAATCACTCCTAAACCCCACCACCATGGCCTTTATTATCATTTAAAAAATTGTCCTAAGTAGTTTATTTTAGCAGTCAGCTCCGGCCTAAGCATGCTCTACGTAGGGGGCCGATGAACATAAGTGAATGATCCAGTGCTAATAAAAAAGAAAAAAAAAAGGCAAACTCTGGTATAGGTGACCCTCACAAAGTCATTTAAACCGAAAAAAAAAGAGAAGAAAAATTTTTTTGCCACAAAAAGAAAATTGCAAGTCACCTATTGTTAGTTGGTTCAGAGGTATCTGCCACTGAACTTGGTAGGGCAGATTACAATCCGATCCCCCGCAACTACAATTAGGTCAAATAAAACAGGTTTACACATGCTTATGTGCCATAAACATTATGTTATGGATCAGAATCACTAACCGGTCACTCTACTATTAAGCATGTACGGATAACGGGCTTAATGTGATTGTGCCTGAATGAAAAGGACACAAAAAGATGAGAAGATAGGCTTAGGTATTGTGGGATGATATGGAGTGGTTAATATAGGATTGAAGTTTGTGTTTGTGTTACTATGGTACCCTTGGTTCACTTAGTTAGTACCTGTCACTGCATCCTGACTTGAACTTAGAAGCCCTTTAGCCCAAAGACACATGTTGACACCATATTTTCTTGGGCTTTAATGTTTGCTTGAGGACAAGCAAAGGTTTAAGTGTGGGAGAATTTGATCACACTAAATTTCACCGTATTTCTGACTCCGATTTCGAATGCATTCTTAGCTTTTATTGTTATTTTGTTATGTTATTACTTTGTTTTCTTTTGTTTTCAGGTTTTTATTGTAATCGGGGCTTGAATCGAGAAAAGGAGCGAAAAAGGAGTGGAAACGGACGAAAACCTAGAAATTCAACGTTTTGCACTTACGGCACCCACCGTGGCGGGCGCCATGGGGTTATCCATGACGTGGCCACGTCTCAAGACCACTCCACAACTGCCAAGACCCACGATCCCCACTCTTCCATTCCCTATGAGTACTATGGCGGGCGCCATAGGCCTGTGGCGAGCGCCACAAGGCAAAAATTCAGTTTCCTCCACTTTTTAGTGGAGGGGCGTCCTGGTCATTTCCCGCATTTAGTTTTCCTATAAATAGGAATTTAGTTTTTCGTTTTTCTTCATCCAAACTTAGATTTCTCTAGGCATATATCAGTTTCAAAGCAGTTACCATTCCACATCGGGGTGTTTCTGCAATCGAGTGATCGAGTCTGTAATCTGTCTGTGTGATCGAGTTTTGGAGCACTCTGGAGGAAGTTAATTCCAGTTCGTATTTTACTTTTCTGCATTGCTTTACTTTCATTTATTTCTCGCACTGCTTTACTTTCTTTATTATCCGCACTCGCACTTTATTTTATTTATTTCCCGCCTTGCTTTAATTTCGTTTATTTTCCGCACTTGCACTAAATTCCTTTATTTCCCGCACTCGCACTAAATTACTTTATTTCTCGCACTCGCACTAAATTCATTTACTTTCCGCACTCGCACTAAATTACTTTTATGAAAAATTATAAAAAGAATCTTTACTTTATCATGTCTAACTAATTCCATAAAGGTTAGAATGTAAGGATCGTAATTGAACCAGTAATCCGTATAATTGTTCGTGGAAACACTTAAGGGCTATTTTATCTTTCAATGCAATCTAATTGTTTTTAACTATTTCAAAACAGCCAAAAGCGCTTTGTCTAGTTCATTAGGAGTTTTTAGATTAAAAAGAAAAGAGATTTTAAAACGATTTTCGGACGCGTTAGGAAGTTTAGAGTCTGGTTCGTAAGAACCTCTTTTTGCTAAGAAGTCCAGGTTAAAATACTTTTCAACTTAGTTAAGATACTACATTTCTTAAAAATAGGTTTACTACTCTAATGCAGTACGCACCTTTTTATCCGTGACAATAGGAGGGGTTGATTAGAGAGTACAACTCGGTTCTGAATACGCGAAAGCGACAGTTCCTGTTAAATTAGTTCTTTTCAAAGGAGAAAACATTGCCCATAAGTAGTTCCATTAACAAGTACTGGATTATCATTGATTACGTGAATTACATTCGAGCCTGTCTTTTATTTACTATTTAAAATTATCATTTTATTTACCATTGCACCCTTCTTAAAACCCCTATATTTAGTTGCCTTAGATACACACCATAACAACAGGTACGATAGATTGACACTTGGTCTCTGTGGATTCGACAATCTTTTATATTACTCTGACGTGTTCGTACACTTGCGAAAAACACGCATCAGAAAGGAGTGATGGTCGTCTGGACTTTGAGAGATTGGAAAAGCTCAAGGTTGAGCATCTTGCCAAAATTGAAAGAACAGAAGACTACATAAGGAAAGCAAGGGTTGGGGAACAAATATTGAAGAATGTCTGTAAGGAGGCCAAAATTCAGAAAGCTAGGGCTGAGCACTATCTGCAAGAGAGTCAGGCTAGGTGGGTCAGGATCACCGAAGCCCGTACACAAGAAGACCAGAAAACTCAAGCCAAGATTGAACAGCTAGAGGCCAATAAGAAGAAACAGCAGGAAGCTCTGTTGGCAGCACAGAAGGAGATATCAGAGCTGAAGCTCAGAGCAGGATTGAAGAGATCCAAAGACCAGGATAATCATGAGAAGTTGACTACTGCTATTGCTACCAGGAACCTCTTCATTAGGACCATTACAGAGCACCCAGCTGGTCCAGTGACTGAGGCACTCCTGAAGGAGATTAGAGAAGATGAGTTTGGACTGGATGTCTGACTTTTTGCTTGTTGTTTGTTTCCATTTGATGTACTTTTCCTTTTGTTGTATTTTGACCCTTCATGGGCATGTGTTGTAAGACAAACTATGTATTGTTCCTTAGTTGTAATATATATGTTAGTTTGTTTTCATCTGGGCTTTATCTCACCAACATCAAGCATCTTCCTCGAGGTCTGGAAAGGTCAAAACCAAGAACCAAACCGGATACCTTGGAAAGCAAATAAGCATACTGCATTGCATACTAACTTTGGTTTTGTTTTGTAGGTTTTGTAATTATTATTGTTTCTAACTTTGTTGTGATCTCAGGAAACATTGCTCGTCGCCGAGTGTTCCCTGTCAACCGCACGCACCGGTACCCAACTCGTAACAACCTTCCCGGCATTCAAATGGAGCAAGTACAACAGGACCTGTCTGAGGCCAGAAACCAGATGGCCAATGAGAGAGTGGAGATGAGAAATCAGATGTCTCAGTTCATGGCAGTAATGAATGGCTTGGCCCAGAGTCAAGAAAGGTTAAGAGAGCTGGTAGAAAGGCAAACTCCTGAGGAACCTCATCTTGGAACAGGAGGAACTAGCAACAATGAACGGGGTCAGCCTCGTAATGACCCACCAGTATATGGACCTCATCTGGATCCAGAAGTTAACATCCCGGGAATGTTCAAGGTAACACTGCTGGGGGCCGAATCCTGCAAGAGGATCCCCAAGAAGAACAGTTTACTGTTATGGGAGCCGGAGATGAGGTATATGACAGAAGATTGGACGAGATTGCTGAAAA
Source organism: Lathyrus aphaca (assembly GCA_963966055.1). NCBI lineage: Eukaryota > Viridiplantae > Streptophyta > Magnoliopsida > Fabales > Fabaceae > Lathyrus > Lathyrus aphaca. The sequence continues at coordinate 175,219,106 of OZ014523.1, forward strand.
GTTAAGGTCTTTGGAGTCTCAGAATTCTTTGGGCTTCGATGTGATGGACATGGGCCTAGTAGATGGGGTAAGAATTCCCCACAAATTCAAACCCCCTTGCTTTGAGAAGTACAATGGTACCTCCTTCCCTCGCACTCATCTACAATCTTTCTTGGGAAGGCTCAAAGCTTATACTATGGATGAAAAGTTGTGGATGTTCTACTTTGAGGACAGTCTGACTGGAGCTTTGAGAGAATGGTATTCGCATTTGTCTAGGGCCACCATAAGATGCTGGAAGGATTTTGCTGAGGCTTTCATCTGGAAATATCAGTACAACCTGGACATGGCTCCCAATAGAACTCTTCTAATGGGCATGTCTCAATCTTCTAGATAGAGCTTCCGGGAGTATGCTCAAAGATGGAGACAGATTGCTGCTGCTGTCCAACCACCCATGTCAGAAAGACAAATGGCTGACATGTTCATGAATACATTGCAATGGACTTATATAGATAGGCTGGCTGCTTTCTCCTCTACTAGTTTTGCTGACGTAGTCATAGCTGGTGAGAGAATTGAAAGTCTCTTAAAGATGGAAAAAATCTCCGACAATGGTGCGAGTTCCTCCAGCAATCCCAGAAAACCTTTTGCAGGACCTCGAAGGGCAGGTGAAACAAATTCCATTCATACTAGCAGAGGCAAGCCTCAATATGCTCACCGGTCAGTAGCAACTATTACCATCCCAGCTCCGATGCCACAACAATCATCATATCCTCAACAACAACAACCACAAAATCAACAACAAGTTCATTATCCGCAACAAAGGTCGTACAACAACAGCAACAACAACCAACAGCAACGTCGTTTCCAACAAAGGACATCACAAGCAAACAGGGTAATTGACCCAATTCTAATGCCGTATGCTGCACTCTTGCCATAACTCCTGAAGCTCAACCTAGTTGAGTTAAGGACATTGGCACCTCCAGATCCTCTTAATATGCCAAAGAACTATGATGCAAATGCCAGATGTGCATTCCACTCAAACGCACCGGGGCATAATACTGAAAAATGCAGGGCCCTATAGATGAAAGTCAAGGATCTGGTGGACTCAAAAGCTCTCAATTTTGCACCTCCTCCAAATGTTACAAGAAATCCAATGCCTAGTCACAACAGGCCTAGGATTAATGCTATTGAGGAGGGCAAACCATCCACATTAATTAGCAGTGTTGCACAAATTCGAACACCCTTGGTTGAAATCAAAGCTCAGCTGTTAGCATGCCAAGTGTTCCCCGGATGTGAGCTCGGTTGTGGATACTGCAACATTGCCGTTAATGGATGTGAGAGACTGAGAAACAACATAGATGGCCTCATTAGAGATGGAACTCTTCAGATTACGACAACAGCGACTACAACTCCAACAATTCCTTCATCAACAATCATAGATACTCCTACAACGTCAACAACCATTGTTCCAACGGATTCTGCTACAACTCCAACAATTATTCAATCATTCATTTCAACGGATACAAATTCATTCACAATCCCTTCTACAACGACAACACCCATTATTCCATCAGTTCCTGCTACAAATTCAACACCCATCCAGTCAACAGTACCATCTACAACATCAGCAACAGTTAATGAAAGTGTCTCAGCAGTTACGATATACTACGATCCCACAAATGTTCCTTCCAACAACTCACATCAAATTACTACTCCTGTCAGAGCTCCAGTTACCATATATTATGATCCACACACCATTGTGGTCCCCTCTGCAGCTGCTATCAGCCTGGTTACTATCACAGTACCTGGACCAGTTCCTTACGAAAGCAGTAATGCTATCCCTTGGCATTATGGCTCAGATCTATACTGCGAGGGGTAGAAAATAACTTTAGAATCATCGACTTCTTCACCTCAGATAGATAATGTGGGGGGAGGCGGAGGCTTCACTAGAAGCAGACGTCTCTTTGCCTCGCAAATACCAAAACCCGTTGCTGAAGCAGAAGCTGCTGCTAAGGCAAAAGGGAAGAGCATGGTGCAAGAGGAACCAGTTGCTAAAGAAACTTTGAAGACTCCTTTTGATCAAGAGGTTGATGAGTTCATGAGGATCATCAAGAAGAGTGATTACAAGGTGGTGGACCAGCTTCACCAAACACCTTCCAAGATCTCCATACTGTCATTGCTAATGTGCTCCGAGGCTCATCGGAACGCACTATTAAAGGTCCTGCACGCAGCTTATGTGCCATAGGAGATTACTGTCAATCAGTTAGAGGCCGTGGTTGGAAATGTCAACGCTAGTCATGGACTAGGATTTACCAACACTGATATGACAATGGAAGGTCACAATCACAACAAGGCTTTGCACATTACCTTGGAGTGTAAGGGTGCAGTTCTTTCTCACATACTGGTGGACACAGGGTCATCCCTCAATGTCCTACCCAAGAAAGCCCTTGTGAAGCTGGAACATGATGGATTGGCATTACGCCCAAGCAACTTGGTAGTGAGAGCCTTTGACGGTTCTAAGAGATCAGTTCTGGGAGAGATAGAGTTGCCGATAATGATTGGCCCACAGGTTTTCAAAACGAACTTCTTTGTGATGGATATACAGCCTGCCTACAGCTGTCTATTGGGTAGACCATGGATACACACCGCTGGCGCCGTGACGTCAACCCTTCACCAGAAGTTAAAATTTGAGTGGGAGGGCCAAGTCATTACCATTTGTGGAGAGGAGGATATCTTCGTTAGTCAGCTGGCTACTTTCAAATACATTGAGATGGATGGGGAGATCCATGAAACCATGAGTCAAGGGTTTGAGGCCCTCAATATTAATGAAACATCTGTTGTGCTTGGGACTTCCATCACATCATATCAACAAGTCCGAAAGGTTGTTGAGGAGGGTACTGCTCAAGGCTTGGGCAAGCTGCTGCCAGTTGAGAAGAAAGAAGACCGATTCGGGTTGGGTTACAGACCCACTCAACAAGATCAACCAGAGGCTGCAACGGAGCCCAAGTTTGTCAGCGGGGGAATGCTCACCCCGGATGCTGTGAATAGTTTGGAAGATGAGTCAGAAGATGAGCGCAACCTGGAAAGCTGGATAAGTCCAAGGATCCCGGGGAGCCATGTCTCAAACTGGTCTTCCCAGGAAATTATAAGAGTTACTCCTGCAGAGTAATTATTATTTCCTATCTTTAAGCATGCATCAAGTCCTGCATCTTGCCCAAGATGTCAAGGGTCATTTTGTAATCGGGCCATCTTGTATTTTGTGCAAACGATCAATTAATGAATATCAGGACATCTTTTACAAATGAGTCTTTTCTTTTTCGCTCACTGTTTTTCATTTTTCATTTTTTGTACAAAAATGAAATGGCAATGTTTTTCAAAATATTAACTTCATTTTCACTTTTTTCTAAACAAAATAAAACTGATCACTAAAATGAACCAATCTCAACCCTTGCAGAGAGTGCCCTCCAGATTGCACCGACAACAACACCGCTATGACTTCGTATGACTTTGACAATCCGATTAATCAAGTTGATGAAGGGGTTGAAGAAGATTATGAGCTACCTGAAGAGCTAGCCAGGTTGTTGAGACAAGAGGAGAAGGTTATCACCCCTCATCAGGAGGAGGTTGAAACGGTTAATCTTGGTACAGAGGAAGACCTGAAAGAAGTTAAGATCGGGGCCCGTCTGCAAGATTCAGTCAAAGAGCAACTTATTGACATGCTTCAGGAGTATGTGGATGTTTTTGCTTGGTCTTATCAGGATATGCCAAGGTTGGACACCGACATTGCTATGCACAAGCGGCCTCTAAAGGAAGACTGTCCTCCAGTAAAACAGAAGCTGCGCCAAACTCGCCCAGATATGGCCATGAAGATAAAAGAAGAGGTACAAAAACAGTGGGACGCCGATTTCCTTGTTGTGACTAGTTACCCGCCGTGGGTTGCTAACATTGTACCTATGCCTAAGAAAGATGGTAAAGTGAGGATGTGTGTGGATTACCGGGACCTGAACAAAGCCAGCCCGAAAGATGATTTCCCATTACCTCACATTGATGTATTGGTCGACAATACAGCTCAGTTCTCGATGTTCTCCTTCATGGACGGATTCTCAGGATATAATCAAATCAAGATGTCACCTGAAGACATGGAGAAGACAACATTCATCACACCCTAGGGCACATTATGTTATAAAGTAATGCCATTCAGGCTGAAGAATGCTGGTGCCACTTATCAACGGGCTATGGTAACATTATTCCACGACATGATCCATAAAGAAATCGAATGTTATGTGGATGACATGATTGCCAAGTCCCTTACAGAAGAAGACCACCTGGTAAATCTGTTGAAGCTATTCAAGCGTCTGAGAAAGTACCAATTGAAGTTGAACCCCAACAAATGCACATTCGGGGTGCGGTCCGGTAAGCTGCTGGGTTTTATTGTAAGTGAAAAGGGAATTGAAGTTGACCCTGACAAAGTCAAAGCCATTCAAGAAATGCCTGCACCAAGGACTGAAAAGGAAGTTCAAGGGTTTATAGGTAGATTGAACTACATTTCAAGGTTCATATCTCACCTTACAGCAACCTGTGAGCCCTTATTCAAGCTGTTAAGAAAGGAACAGACGGTCAGGTGGAATGAAGACTGCCAAAGGGCTTTTGACAAAATCAAGGAATACTTACAAGAGCCTCCAATCCTTATGCCTCCAGTTGAAAGAATACCTCTAAAATGTACTTAACAGTATTAGAAGAGTCAATGGGGTGTGTGCTGGGTCAGCATGACGAGTCTGGTCGAAAAGAGTATGCAATTTACTACCTAAGCAAAAAGTTTACCGACTGTGAACACCGTTATTCACTGCTCGAGAAAACTTGTTGTGCTTTAGCGTGGGCTGCTCGCCGACTAAGGCAGTATATGTTGAACGACACTACCTGGTTGATTTCCAAGATGGACCCAGTCAAGTACATATTTGAGAAGCCAGCACTTACCGGACGGGTTGCAAGATGGCAAATGATTCTCACAGAATATGACATTCAATACACATCCCAAAAGGCCATCAAAGGCAGTGTGTTGTCTGATTATCTTGCTGAGCAACCCATTGATGATTACCAGCCTATGAGATTTGACTTCCCTGATGAAGACATCATGTTCATAAAAGCAATGGACAATGATGTTTGATGGGGCTGTTAATATGAATGGTCGTGGTGTTGGTGCAGTGCTCATTACGCCTAAGGGAGTCCACATGCCTTTCTCGGCAAAACTCACCTTTAACTGCACTAACAACGAAGTTGAATACGAAGCTTATATTATGGGTCTTGAGGAGGCCATTGACCTCAGGATCAAGACTTTGACTGTATTCGGAGATTCAGCTCTGGTAATTAATCAAACCAACGACAAATGGTACACTCACCAAGAGCATCTGCTACCTTACCGGGACTATACAAGGAGGTTGCTTACTTTCTTCACCACAGTCAAGCTTGAGTATATCCCTCGAGATGAAAACCAGTTTGCAGATGCTCTGGCTACCATTTCTTCCATGATCAAAGTTCAAGCTGCCAACTTTGTGCCTCGGATTTCAGTGTCTAAACTTGACAGACCAGCGTATGTATTCTCACCAGACCTTGCTAAAGATGATAAGCCTTGGTTCTACGACATCAAATGCTTCTTGGAGGATCAAACATACCCACCTGGGGCATCATCCAATGATAAGAAGACGTTAAGAAGGCTAGCTGGTAGTTTCTTCCTGAATGCTGATGGTTCCTTGTACAAGAGAAACTTTGATATGGTACTTCTCAGATGTGTTGATAAAGTAGAGACAGACTTGTTGATGCACGAGGTGCACGAAGGATCTTTTGGTACCCATGCTGGAGGGCATGCTATGCCTAAAAGGTTGTTAAGATCAGGCTATTACTGGATCACAATGGATGCAGACTGTTGTGCTTATGCCAGGAAATGTCATAAATGCCAGATTTATGCGGATAAAGTGCATGTGCCTCCAAATCCTCTGAATGTGATGTCTTCACCTTGGCCCTTTGCCATGTGGGGCATTGATATGATTGGCAAGATTGAACCGACTGCTTCAAATGGCCACAGATTCATCCTGGTAGCCATTAACTATTTTACCAAGTGGGTTGAAGCAGCTTCATATGCAAACGTCACCAGGCAAGTGGTAGCCCGATTTCTAAAGAGAGACATCATCTGTCGGTATGGAGTGCCCGAGCGAATCATTACTGATAATGGTTCCAACTTAAACAACAAAATGATGGCAGAGCTATGCCGGGACTTCAAAATCCAACACCACAACTCTTCTACTTACATGCCAAAGATGAATGGCGCTGTTGAGACAGCTAACAAGAATATCAAGAAGATTGTGCAAAAGATGGTGGTCACATACAAAGACTGGCATGAAATGTTACCATTTGCCTTGCATGGGTACCGTACATCAATCAGAACATCCACAGGGGAAACACCATATCAACTTGTTTATGGTATGGAGGCAGTCCTACCTGTTGAAGTTGAGTTACCTTCCTTGTAGGTGCTAATGGATGCTAAACTGAATGAAGCAGAATGGGTCTGATCCCGAGACGAACAACTGAGTCTGGTCGAAGAGAAGAGGTTAGCTACAATCTGCCATAGGCAGATGTATCAGAAGAGAATGAAGAAAGCCTTCGATCAGAATGTCAGGCTTCGAGAATACCAAGTAGGAGATCTCGTGCTGAAAAGACTCCTCCCTCCTCATACAGACCACAGGGGCAAGTGGACTCCGAACTACGATGGTCCTTTCATAGTAAAGAAAGTTTTCTCTGGCGGAGCACTGATGCTCAGTACTATGGATGGTGAAGACTTCCTGTCTCCTGTGAATTCAGATGCTGTTAAAAAATATTTCGCATAAAATAACCCGCTGGACATAAAAACAGAATGTAAGTCCAGGCAAAAATAGGGCATCCCGGCGAGTCAAAAACAGAATAAAAGACTCGGGCAAAAATAAGGGAAAATAAATAAAAAATGTACACCCGCTGAGTTGAAAAGCCACATTGGACAACTCAGGCAAAAATGGGTATCCCGGTGGATTGAAAACCCGAAAGGGCGATCCACGCAAAATGAGGGAATAAGCGAACAACTGCACTCTGAATTCGTCTGTATCTTTCACAACATAGCAAGCTTCGGAAGGTTCAAGCCTCGGTCAGAATCAACCTTTTTCAGAAACCTGGATGAGAAGAATGTCAGTGTCATACAAGTCATAGCAAAAGGGAAGCACACTGAAGCATCATCAACATTGCCAGCATCTTTTTGTTTCTCAATTTGTAACAATCTCCTCATTTCAGGGGATCTGTTTCTTTAATTGTATTTGCCAATTCAGGGAACACAAATTAATAAAATCAGATTTTCAGTCATATTTTGTCTCGTACATTTCATTTTCATTTGCAAAAATGTCTGATGTCCTTTGATTGCATAAATACAAATGCGTCTTTTCTAAATTACATGCTTACAAGAAATATATTTGCTCCCGGGAGTGTCTAAACTCCTATGATGGAATCCAATAAGGGATACCTCGGGATACTTGTACGTTTCTTTGTCATACAGGATTGCAGGTATTCAAAGCGCAACATAGGGGCATGAAAGCTCCTCCCCATCAGAGCAGCATCAGAAGGGGCTCATTTCCCCAGCTAAGTCCATCATCCTCAATAGGGCCTCCACAAAAATCACTAGGAAGGTTGTTCAGTGATCATTCCCCCCAGCCAAGTGTTAGACAGGGGACCATCTCTCCACAGAGTTTCAACCTCTATCCAGAAGAGCAATGTCTGAAGATTTCACAACAAAGTGACAAAAGCTTCCACAGACCCCAGCTAGGTCCCTCATTATTAAAATAGGTCTATCAGCGACTTATTTCCCCAAGAAGAGTTACATATATCAGATCTACCAAGGATCTCATCCCCAGCTGGGATATTCTTTCAAGAAAGATCAGCCAGAGATCTTTACCGCGACAGGATCCGAATCCCAGATCGGTATCTTTGCATAATCATAGCATTCACATCATATTCCCCCCAAAGTGTAGCATTCCGTTTAATACGGAGCATTTCGACAAAAATCAAACATATTGCATAAATCATAAGCCATGTTTTGAATCAAACACCCGTATGTACCAACATTCCATCAGCAGTATACAGGATACCTCTCACATCCCCCAGCAGAAAGCCAAAGCATCCCCTTTGCACTCTCAAAATACAGATACATGCTCCTTTTGGAACTCGTCCATGTCACCATTCCCCAACATGGTTGCCTAAACACTCATTGTAAACTAAACACTTGTTTATAACACACTTCTTCCGACGACCGTCCGTGTCATCCTATCCCCACAGGTCGTCAAACACCTTTTATGCTCATAAGTTCATAACTTATACCTTTTTCTCTTTTTTTGATATCCGTTCGTGTCACACTCTCCTTAGTAAGTTGAACACTCGTCTGTGTCCCACTCATGCTTACTGTTTACTCATATAGATACTCGTCCGTATCTTGTGTACACATTTAATTCCCCTCAGAGTCGACACACGTCCGTGTTTTTTGTTAACTGGTTAGTACTCGTCCGTACCATCATCTCTGAACATGCGTCGGCATTTGTTTCTACTGATACCCGTCCGTATCATAGTATTAAGGATGCTAGTCCGCATCTTTAATCTATACACAGTGTCAAACACTTATACCTTTTCTTTCTTGAATTTAGACACTCGTCTATGTCTACCATTCCCCAGAGGAGTCCCCGGCAAATCCCAATAAATCATTTCCTTTCTATTTGACATTCGTCCTATGTCATGATACTCTTCGGCAGCCGTACCCTGCCAGGTGATCGTCCTTCACTTTTTGATGATCGTCCTTCATCATACCCAGCGGAGTCTCCATTATTGGAACCCTTTCCTATCCGACATTCGTCTTATGTCGTGATAGTGTTAGCATTCGTCCCCTGCTAGGTGATCGTCCTTCACCTCTTGATGATCGTCCTTCATCATTTTATCCGATGGCCGTCCCCATCGAGATCTTGTTATCTGACATTCGTCCTGTGTTATGATAAACCCTGAGAGCAGCCGTACCCTGCTAGGTGATCGTCTTTCACCTCTTGATGATCGTCCTTCATCATGCTTATCCGATGGCCGTCCCCATCGTCGACCCTTTTCTATCCGGCATTCGTCCTATGTCGTGATACTTTTGGCAACCGTACCTTGTCAGGTGATCGTCCTTCACCTTAGATGACCGTCCCTCATCTTTCTCCCCAACAGAGTAGTCGTCCCCTGCTAGGTGATCGTCCTTCACCTCTTGATGATCGTCCTTCATCATTTTATCTGATGGCCGTCCCCATCGAGATCTTGTTATCTGACATTCGTCCTATGTTATAATAAACCCTGAGAGCAGCCGTACCCTGGTAGGTGATCGTCTTTCACCTCTTGATGATCGTCCTTCATCATGCTTATCTGACGGCCGTCCCCATCGTCGACCCTTTTCTATCCGGCATTCGTCCTATGTCGTGATACTTTTGGCAACCGTACCTTGCCAGGTGATCGTCCTTCACCTTAGATGACCGTCCCTCATCTTTCTCCCCAACAGAGCAGTCGTCCCGTACTAGGTGATCGTCCTTCACCTTTGATGACCGTAACTCATCATTTATTTCATTTATGCTTTGAACCTGATGGTCGTCCCCATCATTGACTTTACCTTCAATCCCCGGAGAATCTGGTTACTTTACCTGATGGCCGTCCCCATCATGGCCTCTTTATCACCCCAGCATGTCGGTCGTCCCCGTTATTGCTTTATCCCCAGCAATCGTCCCCTGCTCGACGGTCGTCCTCCGTCGCCCGCACTTTATAATAATATTTTACTTCCTTTTACAATCTATATCCCTTTTCTTCTTCATACCCAGTGAGCGCAAATTTTAGACTGTTTTGGGTATTCAACCACAAGTTATCTTTTTTGTCTGTTAAGCCGTTGCTTACATCCTGCACAGCTAACTCATGTTTGAATAGGGGCAGCTGTAAACACCCCAAATTTTCCATCACTCATTTCACCATGGCTTGTGATTCTTTCCATTTGCATAAGTCCAATCATATCATCTCATGTTGCATTTTTATTTCACTACATTGGTTCAAAGTCATCTGCATCTAGGGTTTGTGATCTGAGCAATCCCTGAGCTATCTGAGCCACTCCAAAGGTCCCCAATCATCTCAAGAGGGTCCATGTATTTTCAAGAATCATATTATATCCTCCCAAGATCAGGAAAGTCATAAAATCACAAGAACTGAGGAAGGCATAGAAGCAGAGCCAAGTTTAACTACACAGATGACCTAAAATTAGGGTTTTGGTTTCAGAGGCCATAACTCCAAATTTCTTGGCCATTATTGTTTCTATTGGTCTCTATATGTTGTAAGGATCATACATACCAATTTTCATGAAGAAATTCAATGGGGAAGGCATCTGATCAATAGATGACTTCTTGAGCAAGGCAATGCAAAATCAGGGCATCTGAGGCCCCCAATCATCCAACCAAAGGGTCTTCTCCATCATTTTGAGTGTATATTATCTTTATTTGATCTTAGAAGAAGTTATAAGTTCACAAAATTGAAGAATTTCAAGCCATTTGCAAAGTTGCCATTTTGGGAAAGTGACTTGTAATACAAACTTGCCATTTTGGGAAAGTTTTTCAACCTCCTCTTTTTCATTCAAAAATGCTTCAAATGAAAAATTCTTGGTCATGAAAGTTGTAGATTGGATCATTTCCTTTTCAAAAAGTACAAGAACTTGATTTAATTCATCATAGAACTTAAGTTATGGCCTTGCAAAGTTGGGAAAATCACAAAATTTCACTTATGTGCCAAAGAGGGAAATTTGCAAAAACCACTTGCCAAAGCATTTTGTGACTTCAAGCACACTTCTAACCATTACACAAACATAGTACATGACCTATAATTCATAATTGCACAAAGAAATCCCAAGTTTCATGCCTTTATCATCAAGATTTCTCAAAGGGGGCAAAACTTCACATAATTGCAAAACACCCCATAACTTTCTTCTCTCTTGCTGAACTGCCTCAAGAATGGATTTGTGGACATCCATGAAGTCAGCTGTACACAGCCATGCCTCTGTCCCAGCCTGCCACTTACCCATACCCCAAGTACACCAACTCTTGACTTTGTGCATTTTGCCCCATACCAATCAGAATAGCCCACAACCACTACACTGACCTATCCCAGCATGTTATGTGGCAAAGAAGCAAGCCATTTCACATAAGTTTGGAACCTGAATCTTCCCATTGCTCAGAATACATAAAATCCCTCAAACTTGCAAAAGCCTTCGAAACTCATAGCTCAGCCATCAAATCTCCAAACTTTTTCCACCATTCAACTCCATATTCATCACTGATCATTTCCCACCCTTCATTTTGCCTTAAAACACCCTGAATCAAAAACACGATTTTGACATTTCTTGAACTGAGTTTCAGTCTACATCACTTAGAGGCCATATAAACTCCAACCAAGTATCACAAACTCTTCAGGAGGATCATTGGAGCTGATTTGAGGCAAAGAAGCAGCCAACCAGTACCAAAGGTGAAAGGTCAAGTTCAGGTGAGCTCAAGAACTTTTTTCCAGAACCTTCATTTTAAGCTCTTAATTGATTCTATGCGCTCTCCTGATGATCATGATGTCTTTACTTTTGAAAATGATTGAGAAACAAGGATGTATCATGCTTCTGAAATTTTTGATGTATTTTCCGTTTTGCTTTAATTCATGTTCTTGATGAAAAATAAATGAGTTTTGGGGCTGAATTCATGTTTAGGGTTGTTAGATGTTTGATTCTGGAGAGTTAGAGAGCTTAGGGTTGCTTATTAAGTGAGATAGCATGTTTGGCTAGCCGGAGAAGATGACCGGAACACTGTTCCGGTCACCTGAGAGTAATTAGGGTTCAAATTAGGGTTTTAATCATAATTAGTGAAGTTTGAATTATGACCGTTCAGATGCGCGAGCTGGTCAATTCCCGCGTCTTAACTTCAAACCCTGGCCCTTAGATTAGTTGACTTCCATTTAAATTCATTTAATTTTCATTTTATTTGCATTTTCTTTATCATTTTATTAAAAATAAATAAAATTTTCTAAAAAATTTTATTTTTTGCATCAGGGTTCTAAATATTTTTCTCATTCAGAAAATAATTTTTATTTTATTTTTTTGCATAAAATTTGTATTTTTAAAATATTTAAATGTTTACTTTAATTATTTAATGGAAATTAATTAATTAAAATACCATTTAAGTTTCTAAAAATCACCAAAAAAATCACATCGCATCTTGACACATTTAGAGACATTATCAAACCATTCATACAAATTTCTTTTTGGTTCTTCATCCATTTTGACATTTTTCTTTTGATTTAGGGTTCTTTAAAATCAATATTTTGACCCTAACTTAGAAAAATCTTTTTTGCCTAACCATGAAGGGTTTGATAATGGTTCTTCTTGCATTGCATTCCACATATCATATAGTTTCTAGGATAAAATTGGCATGGATTTATCTTTCATTTTCATTTTGTTTTGCATTTTTCCTTTTGAAGTTTCCTAAAACCCTAGCAAACTTAAGAAAATTATAACTTCCATTAGGTTAAGATCTAGGTCTCCTCCTTTGGGAAGTGAACTTGTATAGGTTTAGGGTACCTTTGATCCCATTTTCAATTTTTTATCTCATGTTTTGCTTTTGATTTTGAATTTTGCATTGCATCTTGTTCATAAACCCTAATCTTTGCCTTCATTTGCATCCATCTTTCATATGCTTACATACATGAACTTGCCATGACATTTTGTGCTTTCACATGACATATAAGACATCTTAGGACACTTTAGAATCATGTTTGATCATTGCATCATCCATTTGCCATGCTTTTTCTTTCATTTGATGTCATATGCATTCATGAACTTTCATGCTTCCTTTCATGTCTCATTTGCAGCTTCATTGCTTGTATGATCATCCACATCTCTTGGTATGCTTTCATATCATCTCATAGCATCATTTTCATCATGAACATGCTTCTGGTTTTGGTTTGCCTCATTGCATTCATTCCACTTCCACTTCATTTCATTTCCTTTTGCTAACTTTTCAGGTGGTAAGTGTTTTGAGAAGTGAATTTGCCTTCACTTCTCATAATCTCTTTTCATCACTCTTGTGCATACTTGCTGCATTTTATCTTTGTATTAGAGTGATCTTGCTCATTCATGCTCCTTCCTCACTTTCTTTCTTCAAGCAACTTATCTTCTTAAGTGAAGTAAGTTGACTTGCTTCTTTCTGCTTCTCCTCCTTCCATCTTTGCTTCTTCCTTGGTGGCTCTCTTGAAGATCTTCTTGAAAGCCTCATAAACCCTAGGAACACCTAAGCATGATCACAATTAGGGTTTGATTAGTCCCACCATTAGTTTTACCTTTGTGTCATCTTTGTGTCTTCTCTTCTCATCTCATAATCAAGGACTAAACCCTAAAGGTTTTAGGGCTTTGTGATTAAGCTTATGCCTGTATCCTTCTATTAGGATGGAGTGTATAACTTTAATCCTAAGTGTTGAACCCTTAATGTGTTTAAACCCATTAATAAATCCATCTAATAATCACTAAGACATCAAGCTTGTAACTTGGGCCTTGCATTAGGGTTCTAATTCTTCCTTAATTGGTTAAGAAGGACTAACCCTAGTGTTAATGGACAAGTCCCCCTCAAGTTGTCTTACAAACCATAAAATTCATTTCTTAATCTCACCATTAACTAAAATCCACTTTAATAAAGGTTTTTTTTTTTGTCATGAGGTTAATCCTAATCATGGATTAAGTTGAGGAGCCTTCCTCAGCTTAAATGTTATCATCTATCATTCTTCTATTAGGATGGTGTAATGGGTCTATTAAATCCTTGATTATGACTTAAACTCATTACTTAACACTAAACAAAATACCAAAAACATCTAAATAAATGCAAGTAGGTTAATGATCTTAATCCTACATCATGGTGATTAAGTGTGAGGTGTTTACTTCATACTTAAGGTATTCTCATTACCCCTAATCAGAGGGAGGATGTGATGAGTTTACTAACCCTTGGTTTAGGCTTAAGCTCATTTTCTTATGATAAGCCACCAAAAGCAATAAAAGATTGAAAAACAAACAATAATCGTCTCCTTCGGGATTCTTTTCTCATCTCATTCACTTACAAACGAGAACTCGCTTCTTCCGTCTAATGCAAGACAGTTAGCACCTGAGCCAGACAGTTTATACACTTGAGCATAGACAAGTAAGCAGTTCACAAGTCAATTTATCTTTCAGTCTATTTGAGTCGAACTACGGTGTTCTGACTTCCTCATTGCACGAGAGGATACGTAGGCATAACTTAACAATTATCGAACAAAAGTCTCTGTATATTCCCCCTCTTCCAGTATTATTCTTTAAGCATCATAGGTTTGAGCTTTGCATTCTTTCCTCAAACTGACACTCTTTCATTTCACCTCACACTTCTTTTTGCACTGACACTTGCATTCTTTTTCCAGCTTTTGTACACAAAATAGCACTGACACTACCCCTTTAAACACAAACTTTCAAGCGTGGATCCCGTCGAGTACGGCGGACAATCTGGGTGCTAATACCTTCCCAGGTTGTAACCAACCCCCTTTCTCAGTTTCTCTGGTTCGCGACCGTCTTATCCATCTTTTCTTAGGTCTATGCAGCATTACCTTTCCTTCGGGATAAAAATGCCTAGCTGGCGACTCTATTCATTTCTTCTCCTTTCGCCGACCGTTCGCGTCTGTACCCCTCTTGACCCGGTGTCATTAGGTGGGAGCGACACTTATTACTTGCTTCTTCTTTCTCCAGGATGCATGTTGGGTGCATGAGGGTCTTTGCAGGTTTACTTCCTGACATCTCAAAATTCCTTAGAAGTTCTTTTGAATACTTGCTCTGATGAATATACGCTCCTTCTGGACGTTAATAAATATGGATCCCCAGAAAGAATATGAGTTCTCCCATCAGACTCATTTAAAATTTAGCCTGCATTAACTTAGAAAGTTAATTGCACAAAGAAGGATTAGAAGAACCAACAATAATATCATCTACATAAATTTGCACAATAAGAATATCATTCTTAAATGTTTTTCCAAAGAGTGTAGTGTCTACTTTCCCTTTGGTAAAATCATTTTCCAAAAGGAAACTACTAAGTCTATCATACCAAGCTCTGGGAGCTTGTTTCATACTATATAATGATTTCTTTAGTTTAAAAACAAAATCTGATTTTTTTCAGAATCCTTAAATCCAGGGGTTGGTGTACATACACCTCTTCAGAAATATAGCCATTTAAAAATGAACTTTTAGCATCCATCTGAAAGAGGATAATGTTATGATTGACAATAAAAAAAACTAATAAGCGTATAGATTCTAACCTTGCAACTGGAGCAAAGGTCTTAGTATAGTCAATCCCTTATTGCTGACTATAACCTTGTGCAACCATTCGTTCCATGTTTCTGACTACCTCACCCTTCTCGTTCAGCTTGTTTATGAGAACCCATATGGTTCTGATGACATGGACACTCTTAGGATTTTGAACAAGATCTCAGACGTCATTTCTGGTGAAATGATTCAATTCTTTTTCCATGGCCAGAATCCAATCATTGTATTGAAGATTTTCTTCTATATAAGTTGGTTCAACAAAGGGAACCAATCCAAGAAGTGTTTCTTCAGAAGCTTCGAATGTGGATCTTTTTTTGACTGGAGAAGCTTTATCTCCCATAATCAGTTCTTCAGAATGAGAACTTTATTTTCTTCTTCTTTTGAGTTGGAATGGTTATTGTTTCTGGTGAAAGAGTCTCTGACTCTTTAGTTTCTATAGTTTTGTTTTCTTCTCCATCTTTGGATTCAGATAACTTGATCTTCAGATCTACAAAATTTTCAACTAGCTCTGTCTTTTTAGGGTCAGGCTTATCATCGAATATGACATGAATTAATTCCTCCACAATTCATTTTATGTGTTATAGATTATGTAGCCCTTAGAGCATTCAGAGTATCCCAACATAAGGCATTTATGTCCTTTGGAGTCAAACTTGCCAAGACTCTCTTTAGAGTTAAGTGTAACACCCCGAAAATCTAAATTTTATTTATTTATTTATTTAATTGATTTAGAAAGAATTTGAGGTATTAGGTAAATATGGTGAATTTTGGGAGAAAAATAGTATTTTTATATAATAAAAAAAATAGTGTATTATTATACTACTATTGTTATTATTACTAAAAATATTTTTAAAGAAAAGGGCAAGGTGGTCTTTATGAGAAAAGGGTAAGGTTAAGTTGGGAAAAACATTAATTGGGTTAGTTTTATCAAAAAGAGAATACGAGTAAAACTCTTATGTTTATCGTGTTTTTGGTAAAGAGCTCTGAAGAAAGAAGGAGAGGAAGCTTAGAGTCAAGAAGTTTCAAAGAACCTTGGAGAAGAGTATCAATCGGCGAAATTCTCTAAGGTATGGGGAGTTTTCATAATCTGTTATAATTGTATAGGAATTGGTC
This sequence comes from Lathyrus aphaca, assembly GCA_963966055.1. Classification (NCBI taxonomy): domain Eukaryota; kingdom Viridiplantae; phylum Streptophyta; class Magnoliopsida; order Fabales; family Fabaceae; genus Lathyrus; species Lathyrus aphaca. Next base: position 175,235,616 of record OZ014523.1, read on the forward strand.
TATGAGTAGATTAGGTTTGTATGAATTTTTGATGAGTTTTAGGATTGTTGACTTAGATTAATTGTAAGAGTATAAATTGATGAATTAGGATGGATAAGAAGAGTTAGAATTGTATGTTTGATGTGTGGATTGTTGCATTGTTGATGTATGTGTTTGATGACTAAATTGAAGGAGTGTTGGGGTACTATAAGATGAAACCCGTATGAAGAATTAGGGATTTTTGGTGCTGAATTTGTAAACAGAAGGAATTTGCTGATACGCGTTCGTTAATTGGTTAAACCATGGTGTTAACCGGTTAACTAGTGTAAAATTCATTTATTTTTGGAGAAACAGAGGCGTTAACCGGTTAACGCTATGGGTTAACCGGTTAGCACTATATCAGTGGTAGATTTTGATTTTTGAAAAATGCATAACTTTTAATCCGTAAACCCGATTTGAGTTCTGTTTGAAGCGTCAGAAATGTAATAAAATGTACTTTATTTTGATGAAGGAAAATGAGTGATGTGAGATATGTGTCAGAGCTGAATTTTCAGAAAACGATTAAAATTGCTTTATAACCTGATTCTTTGACGTTTTGATTGCTGAACATGAAATGAATGATGCACTGTTAATTTTCAGTGATTTTATGGAGTAACGCATCGTTGCATTTCATGGCATATTTTGGCGTGGCTTCGGCCTATTTGGTAGCTTCAATCCCATTGTGCAGATTAAAGTGATTCAGTGATTTTGTTGTGCTCCCCTTTGGAGGGTTGATGGCCATGTGTCCATCTCACGGAGAAAAATTGGTATCACACGCATATTATTCATATCATGATAGTTGACATTGCATTTTAAGGAATGTGTTTGTGATTGTATTTTTGCTGAATTTTGTTGTTAACGATGTTATGATATGGTTGTGCTTGATTTATTTATATTTCATATCCTGATATATTTATAATGAATTATAATTTCTCACCCTTCCTGCTTGGAAATGTTGCCTCTATGTGGGTAACTTGCAGATGATAAAGATTAGCTCCGCATTGCTAGAGGATTCAGAGTCTTGGAGCGTGTCTTTATTTCTTTAGGAGTGGTTTTGGTGTTTTGTGTCCTGCTCTGTGTCGTGTAACACCAGGTTGGGGATTAGATATTGAACTTGTTTTCATTTTCATGATTTATTGGAGGATATTCTATATTAATCTATGATGTTATTTTTGATGGATAGATGTTATTTCAAGAAGTGATGTATCATTTTGAATTATTAAATATGATTTCGCTGCGAGAAAAATACATATTTTGCTTATGACGATGATGTAACCTATGTTACGGGATAGGACAATGAATAAATGATGGTTTAAATAAAGCGTTATGCCCTTCTTGTTGTGTACTATGATAATAAAATACATAAATTGTATTTTGGGTAGAAGGGTGTTACATTAGTGGTATAAAACCAGGTCAATCCGTCCGGCCAAGTTTTGTTGTTGTCAGTCTGTTGTTAGTCGTTATTTTCTAGTGATTTTCTTTTTTGATGTGGTGAGTGTTGTGCAGAATGGCTGGAAACAACATGCGTGCTCTCATTGACGCTATTTCAACTCTTGCTCAAACTACTACTCGCAACAATGCGCATGATGAGTTACGTGCCTCGCAGAAGTTTCAAAGGAATAACCCACCTGCGTTTGAAGGAACTCATGATCCGACGAGCGAGCAGAAGTGGCTCAAGGAGATTGAGAATATTTTCAGGGTGATGGCATGTGCTGATGCGCAAAAGGTGCAATTTGGGACTCATATGTTGTCTGAGGAAGCTGACGATTTGTAGGATAATACTTGTCAACATTTGGAGGATGAGGGTGTTGTGGTGACTTGGACTGTGTTTAAGACAAAGTTCCTTAAGAAGTACTTTTCTGAAGATGCTCGTGGTAAGTTGGAAGTAGAGTTCCTTGAACTGAAGCAAGGTAACATGACGGTGGCCGAGTATGCTGCAAAATTTGAGAGGCTGGTGAAGTTTTGTCCTCACTATAACAGGGAATGTGCTGAACTTTTCAAGTGCCTTAAGTTCGAGAATGGACTAAGGCCAGAAATTAAGCAAGGAATTGGATGCCAACAGATTCACAAATATGTGGAGTTGGTAGATAAGAGTCGTATTTATGATGAGGACAATCGAGCTCGGTCTGCTCACTATAACCAGCTGAGCAAGAAGAAAGACAAAGGTCAGTTTAGAGGGAAAACTTATGTGACCACCGATAATAAAGGAAACCAGAAGGTGTCAGATGAGAAGAAGCAAAGTAGGGGAGCTGCTAATGTACCGATCAAGTGATACAAGTGTGGAGAGGCGGGTCACAAGGTCGATGTGTGTACCGTCAGAGCTCTGAAATATTATCACTATGGTAAGTTTGGGCATAAGATTGGTGATTGTCCGAATGAGGTTCCAACCTATTACAATTATGGTGAACATGGGCATATCAATGCTCAATGCTAGAAACCAAAGAAGATCGCTGCTACTACACAGAATGTTGGGAGAGTATTTGCTTTAGCTGGTCCAGAGGCTCCGAAGAAGACAACTTGATTAGAGGTACTGGTTTTATTAATAATATTGAGTTGATTGCTATTATTTACACTGTAGTTACACATTCATTTATCTCTCTTGAGTGTGCTAATATATTGGGTTTAAAGTTGTCTGATATGAATGGTAGTATGATAATAGAGACTCCTACTAATAGTTCTGTGACTACCATGCTTGTCTGTTCGAAGTGTCCTTTGACAATTTTTGAAAAGAATTTTGTGATGGATTTGGTGTGCCTACCTTTGCACCAAATCGATGTTATCCTTGGTATGAACTGGTTGGAATTCAATTATGATCATATTAATTCTTATAGTAAGACTGTGAGGTTCCCTGAACTGAGCGAGAATAGCGAGTTGATCTTCCTATCTTCTAAGCAAGTGGATGAACTTTTATTAGATGAAGCTTTGATGTTTGTGGTGTTTGTATCATTGTAAGTTGATGATAAGGCCGTCAGTGCAAAGTTACCCGTGGTTTGCGAATTTCAAGATGTGTTTCCTGATGATATAAGTGCCTTACTTCCATAACGTGAAATTGATTTATCTGTGGACTTAGTACCAGGTATGAGTCCTGTCTCGATGGCTCCGTATAGAATGTATGATTCAGATTTGAATGAATTGAAGAATCAATTAGAAGAATTGTTAGAGAAGAAGTTTATTAGACCCAGTGTTTCTCCATGGGGTGCTCCGGTGTTGCTTGTTAAGAAGAAAGATGGTAGCATGAGGTTGTGTGTCAATTACCGACAGTTGAATAAAGTAACTATCAAGAATAAATACTCACTTCCGAGGAATGATGATTTGATGGATCAGCTGGTAGGTTCTTGTATGTTCAGTAAGATTGATCTGAGGTTTGGTTATCATCAGATTCGAGTTAAAGCTGATAATGTTCCTAAGACGACTTTCAGGACGAGATATGGTCATTACGAGTATACTGTAATGTCGTTTGGGGTTTCTAATGTGCTTGGTGTGTTTATGGAATATATGAACATGATCTTTCATGAGTATCTTGATAAATTCTTGGTGGTTTTCATAGATGATATTTTGGTATATTCTAAATCAGAAGAGGAGCATGCTGAGAATTTGAAGATTGTGTTGTAAGTAATGAGGGAAAAGAAATTGTATGTTATGTTGTCCAAGTGTGATTTCAGGTTGAAGGAAGTGAGTTTCGTCGGCCATGTAATTTCAAGTGGTGGAATTTATGTGGATCCTTCAAAGATCGATGCGGTATTACAATGGGAAACTCTGAAGTCTGCTACGGAGATTCATAGTTTTCTTGGATTAGCTGGTTACTATCGTAAGTTCATTGAGGGTTTTTCTAAGTTAGCTTTACCATTGACACAATTGACTAGAAAGAGTCAAGCGTGTGTGTGGTATGTCGCTTGCGATTAAAGTTTTGTGGAACTGAAGAAGAAGTTGACAACTGCACCAGTGTTGGTTTTGTTGAATCCAGATGAGTCCTTCTTGGTTTATTGTGATGCTTCCAAGATGAGTCTTGGTGGAGTTTTGATGCAGAGTAATAAAGTGGGTTCTTATGCTTCTAGACAATTTAGAGTTCATGAGAGGAACTACCCTACTCACGACTTAGAGTTGGCGGCTGTGGTATTTGTACTTAAGATTTGGAGGCAGTATTTATTTGGTTCAAAATTTGAAGTATTCAGTGATCACAAAAGTTTAAAGTACTTGTTTAATAAAAAAGAGTTAAATATGAGGCAGAGGAGGTGGCTTAAATTATTAAAAGATTTTGATTTCGATTTGAATTACCATCCTGGTAAGGCAAATGTAGTGGCTGATGCTTTGAGTAGAAAGTTGTTCCATATTTCGATACTTATGGTGAGAGAACTTGAAACGATTGAACAATTCAGAGACATGAGCTTGTTGTGTGAGACTACTACAGATAGTGTAAAATTAGGTATGTTAAAGCTGACTAGTGGGATTTTGGAAGAAATTCGTGAGGGTCAGAAATCTGATTTGAAATTAGTTGATCAATTGATTTTAATCGATCAAGGTAATGCAGGTGACTTCAGAATTGATGAAGAGGGAGTTTTGAGATTTTGGGATAGAGTATGTGTTCCAGATATTCCAGGAAATAAGAAGAATATTTTAGAAGAAGGACATAAAAGTTGACTAAGTAATCACCCTGGCGCTACAAAGATGTATCAGGATTTGCGTAGGTTGTTTTGGTGGCCTTGTATGAAAAGAGATAATGATGAATTTGTTTATGCTTATTTGACATGCCAGAGGTCAAATATTGAACATCAGAAGCCTTCAGGTATGATGCAACCATTAAATGTTTTTGAGTGGAAATGGGATAGTATTTCCATGGATTTTGTGACTGGGTTACCTAAGACTGCAAGAGGTAATGATTTTATTTGGGTGATTATAGATTGGTTAACTAAGTCGGCACATTTCTTGCCGATGAAGATTAATCATTATATGCAAAGTTTAGTTGATATTTATATTGATGAAATTGTGAAGTTGCACGGTGTACCTTCGAGTATTGTGTCGGATAGAGATCAGCGATTTACGCCAAGGTTTTGGAAGAGTATGCAGAATGCCTTGGATATTAAGTTGAGAATGAGTTCTGCTTATCACCCGCAAACGAATGGTCATACGGAAATAACAATCAAATCCTTAGAATATTTGCTGAGAGCTTGTGTATTGGACCAAGGAGGATCTTGGGATAGTCATTTTCCGTTGGTTGAGTTTACATATAAAAACAATTTTCATGCTAGTTGCCGTACCTCGAAAAAATACGATCCTCGCGATGGGACGCAGAAAGAAAACAACAGAGTCGCCACCTAATTCTATTTATTCTAATTAAAGAAAAGGGAGATATAGATACAACCTAAAGGAAGGATAAGAAATGTTTTACGAAACCAAATTCTAAGTTCGGGAGTCGGTTACGCAAGGGGAAGGTATTAGCACCCCTCACGTTCGTTGTACTCAACGGGAACCTCTTAGCTTAACTTATGCGATTAAATGTTGATCTAAGTCTTTGTCTTCTTAATGTTTGTTAATATGTTTATTCTAAAAGAATTTAAATTATTATCGATATTACGGGGAAAAGATTAAAGTTTTTTATTATTGTGCTCGCGAAGGATTAAAATCCCTGTGCCTACGTATTCCCTTGTGCAATGGGAAAGTCAGAGCTTCGTAGTTCGTGAAACTACGGTTTATGGTTTTTAATTGAACGATTGTTTGAAAATGCTTTCTAATCTGCTAAGTGTTGGCTTATACTCGCGGCGGAGGCTGAAGCGCTAGCTTGTTTGCGAGATGGAAAGATTTAAACAATGTTCGTTTAGAGAAAAGTGTTTGACCTTTGTTAAGGTGTTTTAAACTAAATGGTGAATGAACCACAACGCGTGGGGCTAGCCCAGTAGTGATTTCATTCAAGGACCCGTGGAGTGCTTGACTCTAGAGTTCAGTTATTCGTTGATTAATTATAAAATGATTTGCATTGGTTGGTAAGTTTTAAGGTTTATTCTTTTAACGTGAAAGGGCGAACGAAGTATAACTCGAGGGCTAGCCTCAAGAGTAATTCAATTCAAAAACCCAAGGAATGTTAGATTCCTGAGTTTAGTTCTTTCACGATTTTTATTTGCGATTAAAATGTTTTGAAAACGAAAGAGCGAATGAATTACAACTCGAAGGCTAGCCTCAAGAGTAATTCAATTCAAAAACCCGAGGAATGCTAAATTCCTGAGTTTAGTTCTTACATTAATTAATTAGAACGCGTACAGTCATGCAGATGGAGATCACATAGGTGACCGACTTACGTGTGTGCGTAGTGTAGGCGAGAATGTTTTAATTGATTAAATGAAGTAGATTCGATTTCTAGTTCCTATGGGTATTCCTAGCAATGCGAAACTGTAAAGATAAAGGTGGAAAAATAAATTGCGTTTAAAATAAATGGGAGAGGGATACATGATAATTTACACGGGATTGCGAAGAAATAAAGGGTATCGTTGTAATTTTCCCAAGAGGAAGCGTGTGTGTAGTGTATGAATTAATCGGAACCGTTAGAATTTAATATGGTATAAAAAGTGCGAGAAATAAATAAAATAAATAAAATAAATAAATAGACTAAATAATGTGAAATAAATTGTGAAATAGAATAAATTAAATAAAACGAAATAACATAAATAAATGGCCTCATATTAGTCACAATTCGTCGATTTATCGGAATCGACTTAATCACGGCTTTTTATTATATCATCGTACCTAAAAAAAAGATCAAATGATTAAATGATATTATTTATGTTTTTTTCAAAAGATATTTTCTTAATAATAAAACAAAAGAACAAAACAATAATAATAAAAAAATAATAACACTTAAAACATGAAAATGAAGTGATAATTTTTTTAAAGAAACAATAAAAAAGAGACAGGGGTTGTATAATGTGTGTATTGGGCTGGATCCAAAATAATTTATGTGCCAAAAAAAATTAAAGTTGGTTGAAAAATATGGACAAATATTTAAAAATATAAGTATTAATCAGAAAAAAAATAAACATAAAACAAAAAAATAAAGGTTTTCTCTTCTTCTCCTTAACGCAAAAACAAAACACGACCTAACCCACCCTCAAAAGTTAGAAACGCCGGCCGTCATCTCTCAACTCGCTGATCTCTCGTCGGCTTAGTCTCTCAACTTGCATTCTAACTTTTCTGTCTCACTCGCGGTCGCGTTCCTTTCTCGGTCGCGGATTCACTACGGGTTGTCGCTCCCCGGATTTCCATCCTGGTACAAACACGAAAGTGGCGCGGAAAAGAATAGAGTCGCTAGCCAGGCATTTTTATCCCGAAGGAACGAGAATGGTAATGCTGCACAAACCAGAGAGACTGAGTTCGGGAGTCGGTTACGACCTGGGAAGGTATTAGTACCCAGATCGTCCGCCGTACCCGACGGGATCCACTCTTGCAAAGAAATCTGTTTCAAAGGGTGGGGGAATGAAAGCTGCTGCAAAGAAAAGAAAATGAACTGGATAAAAGAACTGGAAAAGGAATTGAATGAGAAATGAAAAGGAGAAATGAAGGGAAAATAAAGATTATGCTCGAACGGGCCCTACCCCGCTGCCTACGTACCTCATCAGGACAATGAGGATCAGAGACGCCGTAGTTCCCCTAACTAGGGGTGGAAAGGATTGCTTGTGTATTAAGGCTTGAACTGCCTATGCCAATGCTCAGGTGTTGCAGGCTCTGACGACGAGTACGTTATCGTCTTGCAAAGTGACAAGTAGTAGCAAGTTCGCGTACGGAGCGAATGAGATGAGAAAAGAATTCCCGAAGGAAAGACGCTTATTGTTTGTTTGTGTTTTTTATGAAGTTTTTTAGAGTGTGTCACAAGGAAGTGAACTCAAGCTCTTTTCCATGGAATATGCACTTGTCACTACATTCCAAGATGGAATAATAGAACAAGCACACTTCAAGTAAGGAGAAGATCCCCAAAACATGAACCCAGAGATTAGGGCCTAAGCTCACTAACTCATTTACTTATTAAGTGTTTTTTTAGAGTTATAAGATGAGAAGAGAAAAGAAACCAAAAGGATCACAAAGGTAAAAGTCTAATGGGGGACTAAAGAATCCTAAGTGTTATCATGCATGGACATCCTAGGGTTAGTCTGGTTTCCTATCCTAAAGAAGAAAGAAAGAAGAAGAGAAGAAGAAGAAAGAAGAAGAGAGATGAGTAAGGCCTAAGCCCAACAATCAAAGTTTAGCACAAGTAAGAATATAAAGAGATGAGATGAGATTTGGAGATGTGGGAATCACTTCCACACTTATCACTTACCTTAGCCCCTAAAATGGTTAGTGACATAAGCACACAAGTGAAACACAATGAGAAAAATGACATGCTAATATCATGCAAACAAAAGTGAAGTCATATATACAAAAGCTCAATGCAAATACAAGACAAAAGAATGAGGAATGAAGCATGCCAGTTAATTATGAAGCAACATGAAACACATGGCAAAACAAAATGAACTTAAGAAGATGCAAAGCAACAATGCACAAGACAAGAACTCAAAGCCCAAGACCAGAACCACATCAAGTTAAAGAAGAGCTTTAGAATCAATAGAGATGAAGAGAAGAGAAGCACAACACCATACAATCACAAAATGGGATGAAAGAAGTAAGGAGATGAGGTGAAGGCACATAAGAAAGGATGAACCTAAAAGGTAAGCAAAACAACAACTCTCAAAGACACAAACTCTAAACCAAAGTCAGAAAGGTACCCATACCCCAAAGAGACCCCAAATGAGAGGAAGAAGTTGGGACAAGTGCCCTTATAAGCTAATAAGAGACCTTATGATCAAAAGGAAACAAAATGGGACAAGTTATGAACCAAAATTCAAATTAAATCAACCATGCACCCAAAAATTCTACAACTTAGGACAAATGACCTTCAAACATGATATAACAAGATGCCAAAAGGGTTGGAAGAAATTCAGAAGCTAGATAGGTCAAATGAGGTCAAGAACATGAACTAGGGTTAAGAAACTTCACTTACAAGGCAAGGACCAAAACCCAGTGAAAAAATTTCTAAAACTCAGGACAAAAATCACACATGAACTACATCCTCTTAGGAATCCAGAGCAAAAAGAACCAACACCAAACTCAAAAAGGTGAACACTATGGAAATTGGACAAGGCAGCATACACAAAAAGGACTTAAAAAGAATGAATTGAAATAGGAAATTAATTCACACGTGGCTGATGAAAATAAATGAAAAATAAAAATATAGAAAATTAGAGAAAACTCAATTGATCATCTATGAATTAATTTGGAATTTTTTGAAGCTTAGAAGTATTTTTAATAATTGAAAAGCAAAATGGTGTAAAAGAAATAAAAGAAAAGAAAATTAAAATATGAGAAAAGGGCTGGAGGTGTGAAGAGCAAAGAATCCAGTTGAAAACAAATGGGCTTATGTCAAGGGGGTGCGAATATCAGGTTGAGCCCATTAGCCTGCGCAAGTGTATGACATATAGGGTGGAAAATCAGAGGAAAATAAAGGAAAATAATTGGCCATTAGATGAAAGCAACGCATCTGGTGAATGAGTTCATTAAATGACATGGCAAAATAATAGGATGAGAGCTGAGGGAGTACAATAATAAACATGGGAAGCGCAACATGTTGAATTATTTAGAAGGAAATAAAAAGGAAAGGGCACGTGCATGGGACGTTGCCTCATTAAATGAGGTGTCAAGAGCTGGAGCGTGGATGCGAACAGATCCAAGGGCAGGAGAGTTGTATTTAACCTCTAAAACCCTAACTTCATATTTTCAGATTCCGGTGACCGGAGCTAGGGCTCCGGCACTGGGAATTGCACCAGACGAACAAACAACAATAATAATGCACAAGGACCTCCAGATTAGGTAAATGGACTATGCTGAGTTCAAAAATGACATTGAAAATCTCATTGGATCAATGAATCTTATAGATCAAAGGAAAACAGGTGAGACCATGAAATTTCAAATTCAAAATACAAGCTCCACAATGCACCAATTTCGAAACTAAACATGGCAGAATGATCAACATACATCAAAGATTACAAAGCACACCTCAAAAATCATTTCCAGATCTGAAGATTTGGATGCTTACCTGAGATTGCAGTTCTTGAAAAAGCTTGCTAGAAGTCCAGATGAATAAGCCAATCCACTCCAAATTCACTCTAGTTGCAAAATAAATGAAACTAGAGCCTTGAATCTTGATGGATCTGAGGATTTGCAAGCAACTGCCCTGAAATGGCAAGGTTGTGATTCTTGAGAGATAGCTTGCACAATGGTGAGATTAATGATCCTGAGCTCTCAAGGATGAAGGATCTATGATTTGTTTTTGGAGAGAGCTAGTGTGTGAGGAGATTCAAGAGAAAATGCAAGTTGTGCAAGAAGGTGAAAACTCATCAATGAGAGAGAACTGAGCCCTTGTAAAACCCTAATTTGTTTTATATCATGTCATGAGCAAATGCTGAAGAAATGAAGAAGTTTGCATGTGGGAATGAAAAGTATTTGTGATTTTGCAAATTTTGCAATTTTGGTGTGATATCATGTAATCCTCATGCCTTCCCTTGCCTTCAGTCCATGTGCACTCTAATCTGACCCCTTAATCACATTTCAAAAGAATCCTGACCATTAGATGAAGTTGTCACACTTTTTTCATGTTCATGCACAAATTGCATTTTTTGAATGAAATTCTTATTTGGCACGAATTTGTTGCATTTCTTTTGAGAAAAGTGAACCAAATGCTTTTTATTTTTAAATTGGAACCTCACTTGATCCATACCAATACTCAAAATTGAGTTTCATGTCATTTGGCTCTTGGTGCATGCATGAAAATTAACATTTGCCCTAATTTTGAAGGAATTTTCGAGGGGCATAACTCCCTAACCAAGAATGCTATGAAAAAGTACTTGTACTTTTTGAAATTGGGAGGTCTTAATCTCCAAATTTCATGTTTGACTTTGGTCCATTTGAAGAATTTTTCACCAAGTTAAGCTCATTTGAACTTTAGGGCAAAAGTTGCCAAAAATGGCATTTTCTCAAAACCAACTTTGCACCAATTTTGCAAAACCCCTCAAAACTTCATGATTCTTGATCTTTGAACTTGCCAAACCAATTATAACATTGTAAGAACATCCCTTGGCTATAAAAAATGGATTGGACCCCTTGAAATCACACAGTTGACTTTTTAAAGGCACAATTGACCAGTTTCTTCATCTGCAAGCAACTGAAGAATTTCTTGACTTCCACAAGGAATTTTCTCACCAAAATTGGTACCTAGTATCCTCTTGACATATAAAAGACTTTGCCCAAATGAAATGGCCAAATTTGTGAGGTTTTCATGCTTGAATCGCAAACCCTAGTTAAGGACCATTGTGTAGGAGCTTTGCCCTAGCCTGGAATCCTTGATGATCTTCCAACCTTCTGAGATTTTGTGAATGAACTTGAACTTGTAAATGCAACATAGACCCCTCATAGGACTTGTACAAAACCATTGAGCCCATTGTCATGGCTTGAAATGCTTCAAGAACCTCCACAGATGATCATATGCCTAATGTTAGGTCATGAGAAATGTTATGCCTCATCTTTCCATGCTAGGATGCTAAGAATATGATATGTTCATGATGAATATGATGTGATATGATGCTTAAAATGAAGAGGGCAAATTTAGGGTGTTACAACTGCCCCTATTCAAACAACTGTTAATCTGAAAAGGACGGTAGCACGGGCTATCGACCGTTCAAGATAAACTGTGGTTGAATACCAAAAAGACCTGAAATTTGCACTCTGACGAAGAATGCAAACACTGGGAAATAAACCCAAACAAAATGACGCTTTGGCGACTGCAAGGAAAAGAGAGCAGACGTGCTCCTTCTAAGTTGAAACTGTTATCTGGAATCAGAATACTTTGACAGACGAGTCTTCTTTGAACAATCCTGTTACGCCAGGAACTGGACATACGAGTCCTCAAACACTTTGCCAGAACAAATGACTTGAGACAGACGAATCTCCTTCAGATATAACTGTTACGCCAGGACCGGTGATGCATTAAAGTCTGTGGGATAAACATGCATAATCAAGGTAGACGAACCTTCTTCATATATTATCCGTGGATATATGGTATAAGATAGACGAGTCTTCTTCGAGCAATCCTGTTATGCCAGGTGCAACATTAATAAGTGGTGCTTGAGACGGACGAGCCTCCTTCGTATATAAGTGTTATGCCAGGACCGATATCCATTTTGACATTTATTCCTACAGTCAGGATTTTAAACCTCCTCAATACAGACGAGTATTGAATAATCATCGAGATAACACAGACGAGTGTCATAAGTCAATGATACAGACGAGTATCAGACGATGATCTAAGAATCACAGACGAGTGTTTCAGGCGATGATACAGACGAATATCAGCCACTGGTATAGACGAATACCAGAAATTCAAACACAGACGAGCATTTGGAGTTGCAAAACATACAAGTACCAAGATAATCAACAAATCAACACATACAGATATAAGCTAACACAGACGAGTGCTGGGGATGATACCGACGAGTATCCAAATAATGCAGACGAGCTTCAAACAGATAATAAATACAGACGAGTGTCAGAGAGTGCAGATGAGCAACCAATATTAGGTACCAAAACACAGACGAGTATTGGAAATTGCAGACGAGCAACAGACAAAATAATCAAACACAGACGAGTGTTGGAAATTGCAGACGAGCAATTATCAAGGTAATCATGGGCCACTGTTGGGGAAAGCAAACGAGCAATGCCGGAGTGATAACACAGACGAGTGTTGAAATATGTGGACGAGCAATAAACCTCAAACACAGACGAGTGCTGGCAAGGTGCAGACGAGCAACAAACAAATGCCTGATTGGCCACCAGAGTTACAACTCTGCAGGGAAAAAAAACAAGTCGAGAGGCCTTGACACCTAACTTTGACTGGGATGATGAATACCTGTCTGTATCATCATATTGACCAAAAGAATGGCAACTTCGCTGGGAAATATTTCACGGATGGGAGTGAAAATCAAATATGAACTCTGTGGGGAAGAATCATCTTCAGACATGGCTTGGAAAGATGCCTCAACAATGCTCTAGCTGGGGAGAAAATTTTGCTAATTCCAAGCTCTGAGGGGACATCAAGCATTCAGCTTCCTGTTGGGCACACTCCACTGGGGAAGAATAAACTGCTTGGGCTGCCTGCCAAGGATTAGCTGGGGAAAAAATCTTCTTGGGAGAATGTGACGCCATCCTGCAACCTGCAACAACAGAAAACATATATGTGCCCCGGGGACTTGCATGGTATGATCTGTTCATCCATCGTCACCCGACACTCAAAGAGGGTTTACAGTGTTTCCCTGCAATGTCATTTTCTTTCAAATTATCACCATGTTTAAATGCAATGCTATTTTTGCCAAAAATTCAGGACACTTTGCAAATAAAAATAAACACAACACAACTTTTTTTGACTGAATATTCTTTTTATTGAAAAGCCTCTGAATAGGCAAAGATTTACATCAGGAAGCAACCACCTGGAAAGAGGTAGTCACCACAAAATTGAGAAAATAAACTATCCTAATGGAAATGGGAACGACATCCCAATGAGTTCCATTTCTGCTATGACCAGCATGTCTTCCAAACTCTCCATTCTTGCCTTTGCTTTCTGAGAAGATGAGGGGACTGATTCCTATCCTTCTGATATTGTCAAGTTGTATGAAACGATGATGTGGTTCAAATTACTCGGATCGCAATTGTTCGCTTATTCCCTTGTTTTGCGTGGATCGCCCTTTCGGGTTTTCAATCCACCAGGATAGCCTTTTTTGCCTGAGCTGTCCAATGTGGCTTTTCAACTCAGCGGGTGTACATTTTTTTCCCTAACTTTTTCCCGAGCTTTTTATTCTGTTTTTAGCTCGCCGGGATGCCCTTTTTTTTGCCTAGACTTTAATTTTGTTTTTGTGTCCAGCGGGTCTCTTTATGCGAAGTATTTTTTAACTGCGTCCGAGTTAACAGGGGACTGGAAGTCATCTCCATCCATAATGGTGAGCATCAGTGCTCCTCTTGAAAAGACTTTCTTCACTATGAATGGTCCTTCGTAATTTGGGGTCCACTTGCCCCTGTGATCTGAACCTGGAGGAATGATCCTCTTTAGCACAAGCTCTCCTACCTGATACTCCCGAGTACGTACTCGTTGGTCGAATGCTCGCTTCATTCTCCTCTGATAAAGCTGACCATGACAGATAGCCGCTAATCTCTTTTCCTCGATTAAACATAGCTGATTATAACGAGCGCACACCCATTCAGCCTCATCAAGCTTCACATCCATCATCACACGCAATGAAGGAATCTCAACTTCAACAGGCAAGACTGCTTCCATGCCATATACCAGAGAGAAGGGAGTTGCCCCAGTTGACGTCTTGACTGACGTTCGGTACCCATGCAACGCAAACGGTAACATCTCATGCCAATCTTTGTAAGTGACAACCATCTTTTGCATAATATTCTTGATATTCTTGTTTGCTGCCTCTACCGCACCATTCATCTTTAGTCGGCAAGGAGAAGAATTGTGATGCTGAATCTTGAAGTCCCGACACAAATCTGCCATCATCTTGTTGTTGAGATTAGAACCATTGTCAGTAACGATCCTTTCAGGCACTCTGTATCTGCAAATGATATCCCTTTTCAAAAATCTGGCGACCACTTGACGAGTGACGTTGGCATAAGATGCTGAATCAACCCATTTGGTGAAGTAATCAATCGCGACCAAGATGAAGCGATGACCATTTGAAGCAGTAGGCTCTATTTTTCCGATCATGTCAATGCCCCACATAGAAAAGGGCCAAGGAGATGACATGACATTGAGCGGGCTAGGAGGAACATGCACTTTGTCTGCATAAATCTGGCACTTGTGGCACTTGCGAGGGAATGGACAACAATCTGCATCCATTGTCATCCAGTAATACCCCGATCTCAGCAATTTCTTTTCCATAGCATGCCCTCCTGCATGGGTACCGAAAGATCCTTCGTGGACTTCCTGCATTCACAGGCTTGCTTCGTGTCTATCCACGCATCTGAGCAAGACCATGTCAAAGTTTCGCTTGTACAAAACCCCGTCTGTATTCAAGAAAAAGCTAGCAGCAAGTCGCCTCAAGGTCTTCTTGTCATTGGAAGATGCCCCAGCTGGGTATTCTTGCTTTTCTAGGAATAACTTGATATCAAAATACCAAGGTTTCTCGTCAGACACGGCGTCTATAGAGAAGGCATGAGCTGGAGCGTCAAGCCTGGATATGTCAATTCTGGGCACATAGTTCCAACACAAGACTTTGATAGACGAAGAAAGAGTGGCCAATGCGTCAGCAAATTGATTTTCATCACGTGGTATGTACTGAAGCTTAACTGTTGTGAAGAACGTCAACAGTTTTCTAGCATAATCCCTGTATGGAATTAGATGCTCTTGATGCATATACCACATGTCGATAACCTGGTTAATAATGAGGGCTGAATCTCCGAATATATCGAGGTTCTTAATCCGAAGATTAATAGCCTCCTCTATTCCCATTATGCATGCCTCGTATTCCGCTTCATTGTTGGTGCAGCCAAATGTAATTCTGGCAGCGAAGGGAAAGTGAACACCTTCAGGAGTGATAAGAACGGCACCAACTTCACGTCCATTGATATTGACTGCCCCATCAAACATCAACTTCCATTTGGATTCAGGGTCTGGCCCCTCCTCCGGAAGTGGTTCCTCGCAATCGTTTGCTTTGAGGTACATGATGTCCTCATCAGAGAAATCAAACTTCATTGGCTGATAATCATATTCAAGAGGCTGCTGTGCAAGGTAATCAGACAATACACTTCCCTTGATGGCTTTCTGAGAAGTATACTGGATATCATATTCAGTTAAAATCATCTGCCACCTAGCAACCCTTCCGGTTAACGCTAGTTTCTCAAAGATGTACTTAACAGGATCCATTTTGGAAATTAGCAGTGTGGTATGAGTCAACATGTACTGTCTTAGTCGTCGAGCAGCCCATACCAAAGCGCAACAAGTTTTCTCGAGCAGTGAATAACGGGATTCACAGTCGGTAAACGTTTTGCTAAGGTAATAAATAGCGTGCTCATTTTGACCAGACTCGTCATGTTGTCCTAGAACACACCCCATTGACCCTTCTAGCACAGTCAAGTACATGATCAAAGGTCTTCCTTCCACTGGAGGCATTAGAATTGGAGGCTCCTACAGATATTCTTTTATCTTGTCGAAATCTCTTTGGCAATCATCATTCCACCTGACCGTTTGCTCTTTTCTTAGCAATTTGAATATTGGTTCGCACATGGTAGTTAGATGAGATATGAACCGTTAAATATAGTTCAACCTCCCTAAAAACCCGCGCACTTCCTTTTCTGTTCTCGGTGCAGGCATGTCTTGAATTGCTTTTACTTTTGCAGGATCTACCTCAATTCCTTTCTGACTAACAATGAAACCCATCAGTTTCCCGGAACGCACTCCGAAAGTGCACTTGTTTGGGTTCAACCTCAGCTTATATTTTATCAGTCTATCAAACAGCTTCTTAAGGTTGACCAGATGCTCTTCTTCGTTTCGGGACTTAGCAATCATATCGTACACATAACACTCAATCTCTTTGTGTATCATGTCGTGGAACAATGTGACCATAGCCCGCTGATAAGTTGCCTCGGCGTTCTTCAACCCAAAGGGCATGACCTTATAGCATGAACATTGTTTTCTCCATGTCTTCCGGTGCCATCTTAATCTGGTTATACCCGGAGAAGCCATCCATGAAGAAAAATACCAAGAACTGCGCAGTATTGTCTACCAGCACATCAATGTGAGGCAACGGAAAGTCATCTTTTGGGCTCGCTCTATTCAAATCCCGGTAGTCAACGCACATCCGGACCTTGTCGTCCTTCTTTGGCACAAGTACAATATTAGCTACCGAAGGTGGGTAACTAGTTACAGCAAGAAATCTGGCATCCCATTGCTTCTGAACCTCCTCTTTGATCTTCATCGCCATGTCAGGACGCGTTCTTCTCAACTTCTGTTTCACAGGAGGACAATCTTCACTCAAAGGTAGCTTATGCACAACGATGTCGGTATCCAACCCTGGCATATCTTGATATGACCAAGCAAAGATATCCACATACTCTCGCAACATACCAATCAACTCTTTCTTGACTTCGGCCTGCAGACTGGCCCCAATCTTGATCTCTTTCTTCACATCTTCAGTGCCGATGTTGATGATCTCAATTTCATCTTAATGAGGCTGAATAACCCGTTCCTCTTGTTTCAACAATCTGACCAATTCTTCAGGGAGTTCACAGTCTTCCTCAACCCCTTCATCAGCTTGGTAGACAGGATTGTCAAAGTCATGCATGGTCATAGCAGGAACGTTATCAATGGAATCCGGAGGATTAACACTGCACAGATGATGTTCTTATTTCAGAATCTATTTATTTTTTTAAAAGAGACGCAAACACAAAAACAAAAAGGGAAAACACATTGCCATTTTTATATTTTTTTGTGAAAAGTTTAAAACAAAAGAAAAAGAACGCAATTTGTCTGAAAATGTCCTTTATTCCATGGTAAAATAAGTGCATAATAAACATGGTGGCCCATACAATGGATCCTAGCACCTTGGGCATAATGGTGGATTTGACAATGCAGCATGATAAGAAAAGGAAATAAATAAATTACTCTGAGTGCCAGGTAACTTGTGTAACACCCCAAATTTGCCCTCTTCATTTTAAGCATCATATCACATCATATTCATCATGAACATACCATATTCTCAGCATCCTAGCATGGAAAGATGAGGCATAACATTCCTCATGTCCTAGCATTAGGCATATGATCATCTGTGGTGGTTCTTGAAGCATCACAAGCTATGACAAGGGGCTCAATGGTTTTGTACAAGTCTTATGAGGGGTCTATATTGCATTTACAAGTTCAAGTTCATTTGCAAAAGCTCAGAAGGTTGGAAGACCATCAGAGAATCCAGGATAGGGCAACGCTCCTACACAAGGGACCTAAACTAGGGTTTGAGATTCAAGCATGAAAATCTCACAACTTTGGCAATTTCATTTGGGAAAAGTCTTCTATATATCAAGAGGATCCTAGGTACCAATTTTCATGAGAAAATTCCTTGTGGAATTCAAGCATTTCCTCAATTGCTTGCAGATGAAGTAATTGGTCAATTGTGCCTTTAAAAAGTCAACTGTGCGATTTCAAGGGGCCCAATCCATTTTTTCTAGACAATGGGTGTCCTTAAAATGTTATAAGAGGTTTGTAAAGTTCAAAGATCAAGAATCATGAAGATTTGAGGGTTTTTGCAAAATTGGTGCAAAGTTGGTTTTTGGAAAATTCCATTTTTGGCAACTTTTGCCCTAAAATTCAAGTGAGCTTAACATGATCAAAAAATATTCAAATGGACCAAAGTCAAACATGAAAGTTAGAGATTAAGGTCTCCCATTTTCAAAAAGTACAAGTACTTTTTCATAGGATTCTTGGTTTGCGATATATGGCCCTCGAAAATTCTTCCAAATTAGGGCAAAATGCAAAAATTCATGCATGCACCAAGGGCCAATTGTCATGAAACTCAATTTCAAGGCTTGGTTTGGATCAAATAAGTTTCCAATGTTAAAATACAAGGAAAATGACACACTTTTCTCCAAAGAATACACCAATTTCGTGCAAGGCAAGATTGTTGCTCCAAAAATGCAAAATTTGCATATTCATGAGAAAAGTGTGACAACTTGATCCAATGGCCAAGATTTTGTTTGTTTGAGATTAATGGATCAGATTAGAGTGCACATGGGCTTAAAATCAAGGGAAGGCATAAGGAGTGCATGCTCTCATCACAAACTTGCAAGAATTGCAAAATCACAAAATTCTCCTCATTCCCACGTGCAAATCACACCATCTTTTCAGCATTTGCTCATGAGATCATATATAACAAATTAGGGTTTCAGAATCCCTCACCTCTCTCTCATTCTCTCATTTCAATGTTTGTGCACAAATTGCATTTTCTCCAAAATCTTCTCATACACTTGCTCAATCAAAAAACAAATTGTAGATCCTTGATCAGTGCAAGCTTAGGATCACAAATATCACCATCATTCAAGCAATCTCTCAAGATCAACAACCTTGCCATTTCAGGGCAGGTTCTTGCAAAACTCAAGATCCAGCCATATTCAAGGCTTTAGATGCATTCATTTTGCATCTAGAGTGAATTTGGAGTGATTTGCATCCATCATCTGGTCTTCTAGCAAGCATTTTCAAGCTCTGCAAACTCAGGTATGCCTTGGAATCTTCGCATCTGGAAATGAAAATGTTGGTGTGTTTATTGATCCTTGATGTTTGCTGGTTGTTCAGTTGCTTTTGGTTTTGAATTTGGTGCAATATTGAGTGAGATATTTGAGTTTCATTTTTCATGGTCACAACTGTTTCTCTTCGATCCGGTTGATTCATTGATCTATAGGCTTTTTCATGCTCATTTTCGAACTCAGCGTAGTTGATTTAGTAAATCTGGAGGTCCTTAGTCATTTCTTTTAAGTTTTGTTCGTATGTTGTTACTTCCGATGCCGGGGCCCTAGCTTCGGTCACCGGAATCTGCGTTTATGTTAACTAGGGTTTGTGAGGTTGAAGATGACCTCTGGTCCATTGGATCTTATCTCTGAGCGTCCAGATCTTGCCACGTTTTCATGAGTCCCAGCCTCTCTCTCACGTGCATGCTGCATTCTATTTTAATGCAATGTGTTTCTCACATCACACTAAGTCTCATGGTCCCTCATCTCTCCTCCAATAATTTGTCCACGTCAATTAATGAAGGGAACACATCACGCGTTGGATTGATCTGAAGGGCTTTTGTTTTTTCCATTTTAATTTCTCTGATTTTCCACCATATTTTCATTCACCTGTGTAGTCCATTGGGCTGGAAATGATATGCGCACCCCCCAGACTTCCAGGCCCATTTCATTTCAACGTGAATCCCTGCTATTTGCACCCCAGCTTCATTTCCATTTTATTTTCTTTTTTCATTTTATTTCTTTTATATCCATTTGGTTTTTAATTTTAAAAAATACTTCCAATCATCACAAAATTCCAAAATAATTCCTGAATGTCCAATTCAGTTTTCTTTATTTTTCTATATTTTTATTTTCCATTGTTTCCCAATATCCACGTGTCAATTAATTCTTCATTTCAATTAATTCATTTTTAAGTCCTTTTTGTGCACCCTGTCTTGTCCAATTTCCCAAGGGTTCATCGTTTTGAGTTTTGTTTTGGTTCTATTTGCTTTGGATTCCTAAGAGAATGTAGTTTGTGTGTGATTTTTCCCCTGATTTTTAGAAATTTGTTCATTGGGTTTTGCTCCTTGCCTTGTAAGTGAAGTTTTGTAACCCTAGTTCATGTTTAAGCCTTCTCTTGACCAACTTGGCTTCTGAATTTCTCCAAATCCTTTTGGATCATTGTTATATCATGTTTGAGGATCATTTGGCTTAAGTTGTGGAATTTTTAGATGCATTGTTGAATTGATGTGAATTTTTGTTCTTACCTTGTCCCATTTTGCTTCCTTTTGATCATAAGGTCTCTTATAAGCTTAGAAGGGCACTTGTGCCAACTTCTTCATCTCATTTGGGATCCCTTTGGGGTATGGGTTCCATCCTGGTCCTAGCTTAGGGTTTGTGTCTTAGAAAGTTTTGTGTTTAGCTCACCTTTTGAGTTCATCTTTTCTTATGTGCTTTTCACTTCATCTCCTTACTTCTTTCACCCCATTATGGGATTGTTTGGTCTTGTGTGTCTTTTCTCTTCATCTCTCTTGCTTCTAAAGCTCTTCTTTGGCTTGTTTTGGTTCTGGTTGTGTGCCTTGAGTCCATGTTTGTGCACTTTTGCCTTGCATCTTTCTTAAGTTTGCATTTGTTGCCATGTGATTCATGTTGCATCATATTGTCTTGTATGCTTCTTCCCTCATTCTTGTAACTTGTGTTTGCATTGAGAATTTGCATATGTGATTTCATTTCTGTTTGTATGATGTTGGCATGTCATTTGTTTCATTTCACTTGTATGCTTATGTTGCTAACCTTGCAGGGGCTATGGTAAGTGAGAGGTGTGGATGTGAGTTCCACATCTCCAAATCTCATCTCTTCTTCTTCTTATTTCTTTATTGTGCTAACCCTTTGCTTGTTGGGCTTAGGCCTTACTCATCCCTTCTTCTTCTTCTTCTTCTTCTTCTTCTCTTCTTCTTTAGGACAGAAAACCACACTAACCTTAGGATATCCATGCATGACAACACTTAGGATTCTTTAGTCCCCCATTAGACTTTTACCTTTAGATCCTTTTGGTTCTTCTTCTCTTATCATCTCATAACCATAAAAAACATCTTAATAAAGTTTTAAATGATACTTTGAGCAATAGCCTTATCCCATGAGGTACTTGTAGTCTTCCCATATTGGGATAGTACAAATTTACCTTGTGATGCACAAGTCTGATCAAGGTATCTTCTTCACAAAGAAAAGCATAAAAAACACTTCTTCATTGTAAATACCCAAAAACACTTAATAAGTTAATGAGTTAGTGAGCTTAGGCCCTAATCTATGGGTTCAAGTTTTGGGGATCTTCTCCTTACTTGAGTGTGCTTGTTCTATTATTCCATCTTGGAATGTAGTGACAAGTGCACATTCCATGGAAAAGAGCTTGAGTTCACTTCCTTGTGACACACTCCTAAAAGCTTCATAAAAAACACAAACAAACAATAAGCGTCTTTCCTTCGGGAATTCTTTTCTCATCTCATTCGCTCCGTACGTGAACTTGCTCCTACTTGTCATTTTGCAAGACGGTTACGCACTCGTCGTCCGAGTCTGCAACACCTGAGCAATGGCATAGGCAGTTCAAGCCTTAATTCACAAGAAATCTTTTCCACCCCTAGTTAGGGGAACTACGACATCTCTGATCCTCATTTTCCCGATGAGGTACGTAGGCAACGGGGTAGGGCCCGTTCGAGCACAATCTTTATTTTCCCTACATTTCTCTCTTTGTTTCTCATTCAGTTCCTTTCTCATTTTCTTTTCCAGTTCATTTTCATTTTCTTTTGCAGTAGCTTTCATACCCTCACCCTTTGAAACATTTTCTTTGCAAGCGTGGATCCCGTCGGGTACGGCGGACGATCTGGGTGCTAATACCTTCCCAGGTCGTAACCGACTCCCGAACTCAGTCTCTTTGGTTCGTAGGACTCGTGTCCTTCCTTTCTTTTCTTCTGGTTTGTGCAGCATTACCATTCTCGTTCCTTCGGGATAAAAATGCCTGGCTGGCGACTCTATTCTTTTCTGCACCACTTTCGCGTTTGTACCAGGATGGAAATCCGGGGAGCGACAGCTGGCGACTCTGCTGGGGAGCGAACCTAGAATCTATGGTTCCCCTGTGAGTCTCTCTTAGCGCTTGCGTGTTTCTGTTTCTTTGGGTGATGTTTGTTTGCTGTTGTGTGTTGTATTTGTACTGTTGTTTATTTACAGTTTATTTACAGCTTTATTTACAGTTTTCAGTATTTATTTTCCGCATCATATTATATACTGGACTGTCAGGATTGGATTTTCTGTTTGGTGGGATGGGTGTTACTGTTTCTGAGAGATGAGCTCATTACCACGGCTCCAGTGTGTCGCTCCCACCGAATGACGCCTAGGTCAGAAGGGGTACAAACGCGAACGGTCGGCGAAAGGGAAGGAGAACACACAGGGGTGAACTCAGAAAGACAAGAGTCGCCAGCTAGGCATTTTTATCCCGGAGGAAAGGTAATGCTGCATAGACCTAGGAAAAGAGATGGATAAGTCGGTTGCAAACCAGAGAGACTGAGAAAGGGGGTTGGTTACAACCTGGGAAGGTATTAACACCCAGATTGTCTGTCGTACTCGACGGGATCCACGCTTAAAAGATTTGTGTTTTAAATGGGTAGTGTCAGTGCTATCTGTGTATCAAAGCTGGAAAGAAAATGCAAGTGTCAGTGTAAAAGAATGTGAAGTGTATAAGAGAAGTGTCAGTGTAAGAACAAGAATGAAATGCTCATGGCCATGAGGCTTAAAGAATAATGCTGGAAAGAGGGGGAATGTACAGAGACTTTTGTTCGATAACCGTTAAGTTATGCCTACGTATCCTCTCGTGCAATGAGGAAGTCAGAACACCGTAGTTCGACTCAAAGAGACTGAAAGAGTTGACTTGTGAACTGCTTACTTATCTATGCTCAAATGTATGACCAGTCTGGCTCAGATGCAAACTGTCTTGCATTAGACGGAAGAAGCAAGTTCTCGTTTATGAGTGAATGAGATGAGAAAAGAATCCCGGAGGAGACGATTATTGTTTGTTTTTTGAGTTTTCAATCTTTTATTGCTTTTTGAAGTTTGTCATAAGTTAATGAGCTTAAGCGTAAACCAATGGGTTAGTAAACTCATCACATCCTCCCTCTGATTAGGGGTAATGAGAGTACCTTAAGTATGAAGTAAACACCTCACACTTAGTCACCATGATGTAGGATTAATATCATTAACCTACTTGTGATTATTTAGATGTTTTTGTTGTTTTTATTTAGTGTTGGGTAATGAGTTTAAGCCATAATCAGGGATTTAATAGACCCATTACACCATCCTAATAGAAGGATAATAGATGAGAACATTTAAGCTAAAAAAGACTCCTCAACTTAATCCATGATTAGGGATTAACCTCATGACAAAACAAAGCCTTTATTAAGTGGATTTTAGTTAATGATAAGATGAAGAAGTGATTTTTATGGTTTGTAAGACAACTTGAGGGGGACTTGTCCATTAACACTAGGGTTAGTCCTTCTTAACCAGTTAAGGAAGAATTAGAACCCTAATGCAAGGCCCAAGTTACAAGCTTGATGTCTTGATGATTATTAAGTGAATTGATTAAAGGATTTAAACACATTAATGGTTTAACACTTAGGATTAAAGTTATACACTCCATCCTAATAGAAGGATGCATGCATAAGCTTAATCACAAAGCCTTAAAGCCTTTAGGGTTTAGTCCTTGATTATGAGATGAGAAAAGAAGACTCAAAGATGACACAAAGGTAAAACTAAATGGGGGACTAATCAAACCCTAATTGTTATCATGCTTGGAGATCCTAGGGTTTATGAGGCTTAAGAGAGAAAGATCTTCAGAGAAACCACCAGGAAGGAAACAGATGAAAGGAGGAAGAAGCAAAACAACTTGCTTCACTTAAGAAGACAAGTTGCTTGAAGAAAGAAAGTAAGATGAACATGAATGAGAAATCTCAATCCAATGCACAAGATAGAATGTAGCAAAGATGCAAGAGAGATGAGAAAATATTGTGAGAAGTGAAGGCAAATCCACTTCTCAAAACAACTTACCACCTGAAAAGTCAGCCAAAAGGAATGAAATGCAATGCAAATGTGATGAAATGTCATGATGCAAACCAAATCCAGGAGCAAGAACATGAAGTTAATGATGCCAAGAGATGATGCAAACATGAGGCAAGGCATGAGAATGATCACACAAGCATAAAGATGCAAATGAGGCATGTTTTGAACCATGAAAGTACATGAAAAGTTATGAAATGTAAATGACAAATGACATGGCAAATGAGAGATGCAATGATCAAACATGATTCTAATATGCCCTAAGATGTATTATGAATCATGTGAATGCACAAAATGTCATGGCAAGTCACTGGATGCAAGCAAATGAAAGATGGATGCACAGGAAAGGCACAAATTAGGGTTACATGCATCATGCAAAGCAAAAATCCAAAACCAGAAGCAAATGACATGATAAAAATTTGAAAATACAATCAAAGATACCCTAAACCTATACAAACTCACTGCCCAAAGGAGAGGATCCAACTCTTAACCTAATGAAAGTTATGAATTTCCTAAGATTGCTAGGGTTTTAAGGTACCTTGTCAAGAAAAATGCAAAACAAATTGAAAATGCAAGATCAAATCCAACCAATTTTATCCTATAAACTACATGCTATGAAGAGTACAATGCAGGAAGAATCATCATCCAACTCTCAATGGTTAGGCAGAAAGGAATTTTTGAAGTTTGAAGCAAAATATTAACTAAAAATGAAATTAAATCCAATGAAAATGATCAAAAGGCATCAAGAACAAAAAAGAAATTTGGTTTGAGAGTTGGACAATGTTTCTAAATGTTTTTTAAATGCTATGTGAATTTTTTTGTGATTTTTAAATACCTAAATGTATTTTTAATTAATTAATTTTCATTAACTAATTAAAAATAAACATTTAAATGATTTAAAAATAATTTTAATGCAAAAAAAAAAAAAAAAATTTTCTGATTAAGAAAAATATTTGAAACAAAAATGCAAAGGGAAATATTTTTAGGATTTTTCTAACTATTTTAAAATAAATATGAAAGATAAATGAGTAAAAATGAAATAAAAATGAAATTTAATGGAAAGTATGTAAGATCTAAGGCTGAGGTTTAAATGGAAAAGGAGGGAATTGACTGGCGCGTCATCCAACGGCTGTCATTCAAACTGGCCAGATTAAATTAAAACTTAATTAATTAGATTAATGACGTGGATTAGGGCTTAAGTGATGAATCTGGGCCCTTTGTTTGCGCGCGGGTCAATGGAAGTCAGCTGGATCTATGGCCTATATTCAAACCAAACCCTAATCGTGATTAACACATTAATGACATTCAGGTCACCGGAGAAGAGCTCCGGTCGTCTTCTCCGGTAACATCCTTCCCTGAAAATCTCAAACTCACTCCCTAGGTTATTTCTGGAGCTCTAAAGCTCCAGATCACTTCCTCTCACCTCCCTAAGCTCATCCCTGCCCTCAAATGGAATTTATCTCTCACCATTAACAAGATTCGAAGCTATGAACAAAAATGGCAGAAATTTCAGGCAAACAATACACTCTCAATTCTTCATCATTTTCAAAAATAAAAAGTTCAATGAACTCAGGGGATCAAACTTAACAAGTTGAGAACTTAAAATAGAGCTTCTGGAAAAAATAAATTTCGAAGCTACCTGAGATGAAGCTTTCAGTTTGGAGCTTTCAGCCTGCCTCCTTGATTCCAATCACCTCTACTGACCTCCCTCAAGTGTTTGCAAAGCTTGCTTGGAGTTTATTTTGGCTGGTTTGTGAGTTTGAAGGAGTTGTGTTCAGTGAGCGGTGAGAATCGTATTTCTGTTTATGGTGGTTTTGAGGCAAGGTGAAGGGTCAGGGATGATCAGTGGAACATGCTGAGAGATTCTATGAAGTTTGTTTTGGTGTTTGTGTCTTGTGTAGTGTGTTTCGAATGAAAATGCATAAGAGGGAAAAGCTTGGTGCTATGGTTTGGAGAGAGTTTCAGGCTTGTGTGTGTGTTGTGTTGTGTTGCATTTAGTCCACTTATCACAACTAGAGAGGTCAGAGAAGTTGGTGTGGCACAGGCTGATTGGTATGGGTCTTTTTGCAAAAAGTCAAGTTTTGTGTAAGAGAGGTATGGGTCAATGGCAGGCCAAGGACAATAGGGGTGTCCTGCGCAGCAAGGAATGAGGAGGGCCATGGAATCATTTTTGAAGCCAATTAGCAAGTGGATTAGGGTTTGTGATAGGTTTTGCAACTTTGTGACTTTTTGCCCCTTTTGAAGTTTCTTGATCTATAATTCATGAAAATAGGCAAACCTTTGGTGCAATCTGAATTTTAGGCATTGGTTTATGTTTGTGCAAAGATTAGAAGTCACTTTGAGGTCTCATTTTACCTTGGCAAGGGGTTTTGCAACTTTGCCTCTTTGGTACATAACTTGAAATTATGTGATTTTCCCCAACTTTGACAAGCCATAACTTTTGATCCAAAATGAATTAGAATGAGTTCTTGTACTTTTTGAAAAGGGAATGATCCATTCTACAACTTTCATGACTAAAGTTTTTCCATTTGAAGCATTTTTGAATCAAAAAGAAGGGTTTGAAAAAGTTTCCCAAAATGGCAAGTTTCCATTACAAGTCATTTTCCCAAAAAGGCAACTTTGCAAATGGCTTGAAATTCTTCAATTTTGTGTACTTCTAACATCTTCTATGATCAAATAAAGATCATACACATTCAAAATGATGAAGAACACCCTTTGGTTGGGTCATTGGGGGCCTCAGATGCCCTGATTTTACACTGACTTGCTCAAGAAGTCATCCCTTGATCAGATGCCTTCCCCATGGAATTTCTTCATGAAAATTGATATTCATGATCCCTATACCATATAGAGACCAATAGAAACAAGAATGACCAAAAAATTTGGAGTTATGGCTTTTGAAACCAAAACCCTAATTCTAGGTCATCTGTGCAGTTAAACCTGGCTCTGCTTCCATGCCTTTCTTAGTTCTTGTGATCCTTTGACTTGCTTGACTTTGTGAGGATACAATATGATGCTTGAACATACATGGACCCCTTTGAAGTGATTGATGACCTTTAGAGTGGCTCAAATGGCCCTTGGATTGCTCAGATCACAAACCCTAGATGCAGATGACTTTGAACCAATGCAGTGAAGCAAATATGCAATATGAGATGCTACAATTGAACTTATGCATATGAAAAGATCACAAGCCATGGTGTGAATGAGTGAGGGCAAATTTGGGGTGTTTACAACTGCCCCTATTCAAACATGAGTTAGCTGTGTAGAATGTAAGCAACGGCTTGACAGGCAAACAAGATAACTTGTGGTTGAATACCAAAGACAGTCCAAAATTTGCACTCACAGAATGAAGAAGAAAAGAGATATAGATTGTAAAAGAAAACAAAGTATATTATAAAGTGCGGGCGACGGGGGACGACCGTCGATCAGAGGACGATTGCTGGGGAATGAGCAATGACGGGGACGACCGACATGCTGGGGATATAAGAGATTATGATGGGGACGGCCATCAAGTAAGATTATCTGGGGATTATAGGTGAAATAAAATGATGAGGCACGGTCATCAAAGGTGAAGGACGATCACCTAGAAGGGGACGGCTGCTCTGTTGGGGGATAAGATGAGGGACAATCATCTAAGGTGAAGGACGATCACCTAGCAGGGGACGGCTGCTAAAATGTATCACGACATAGGACGAATGCCGGATAAAAGGGTCGACGATAGGGACGACCATCGGATAAGCATGATGAAGGACGATTATCAAGAGGTGAAGGACGATCACCTAGCAGGGGACGACTGCTCTCAGGGTTTATCATGACATAGGACGAATGTCAGATAACAAGATCAACGATGGGGACGACCATCGGATAAAATGATGAAGGACGATAATCAAGAGGTGAAGGACGATCACCTGGAAGGGGATGGCTGCTAAGTATCACGACATAGGACGAATGCCGGATAGAAAAGGGTTCCAATAATGGAGACTCCGCTGGGTAAAGGATGAGGGACGGTCATCCAAAGGTGAAGGACGATCATGACATAGGACGAATGTCAGATAGAAAAGAAATAGTTCACTGGGATTTGCTGGGACAAGAAAACACGGACGAGTATCTATATCCAAGGAATGAGAGGTATAAGTTTTTGGGCAGTATGTATAGGCTAAAGATGCGGACGAGCATCCTTAAGACTACGATACGGACGGGTATCAGGTAGAAACAACGCTTGACGTATGTTCTGAGATGATGATACGAACGAGTATCAACCGGTTAACAAAGAACACGGACGAGTATTGATTCTGCGGGGAATCTTCTGGGGAATAGTAGACACAGACGAGTTTCTAAATTCAAGAAGACACAAGTGTTTGAAATTGTGTATGGATTAAAGATGCGAGCGAGCATCCTTAAGACCATGATACGGACGAGTATCAGTAGAAACAAACGCTTGACGCACGTTCTGAGATGATGATACGGACGAGTATCAACTGGTTAACAAAGAACACGGACGAGTGTCGAATCTGAAGGGATATAAGCAGTGTATAAAAGATACGGACGAGTATCTGTATGAGTAAAAACAGAAGTAACAAGTTTGAGTGGTGTACAGGCGAGTGTTTAACTTGCTGGGGAGAGTGACACGGACGAGTGTCAAAAGAGGAAAGTGTAATATAAACAAGTGTTTGGTTTATAAAATGTTTTAGGTATCTATGCTGGGGGAAGGTGACACGGACAGGTGTCAGGGAATTTGTATAGATATATGTATCTGTGAGTGCAAAGAGGACATTTTGGCTTTCTACTGGGGATATGACACGGACGGGTGTCAGGAAGTATCTGTATTTTTAAGGGAAATGCCTTGGCTCTCCGCCGGGGAATCCGGGGAGTTTTTTGTATATCGCTGACGGATTGTCGGTATTCATAAGTGCTTGATTCAGAACCTGGCTTATGATTATGCAATATGTTTGATTTTTGCTGTAATGCTCCGTATTAGACGGAATGCTACGCTCTGCGGGGAGAATATGATGCGAATGCTATGATTATGCAAAGATAACGACCCGGGATTCGGATCCCAATGCTGTGAAGATCTCCAACTGATCTTCTTGGAGTGGACATCCCAGCTGGGGAGGAGACCATTGATGGATCTGACATATGGGACTCTGCTTGGGGAAGTAGGTCATTGATAAACCTATCCTGGTAATGAGGGACCCAGCTGGGGTTTGTAGAAGCTTTCGTCACTTTGTTGTGAGATCTTCAGGTTATTGCTCCGCTGGATAGAGGTTGAGACTCTGTGGGGAGATGGTTCCCTGGATTTTGTACTTGGCTGAGGAGGAAATAACAAATGGCAACTCAGCTGGGGAGAAAACACCTCTGGTGTTGAGACCGAGTAGATAATGATTTGCCAGCTTGCTGGGGTGGATCCTTTTATGCCCCATGTTGTGCTTCGAATACCTGCAATCCTGAAAAGTCAGAGAAACGTACAAGTAATCCCGAGGTATCCTTTACCAGATTCCATCATAAGAGTTTGGGCACTCCTGGGAGTGGGTATTCTTCCTGTAAGCACGTATTTCTAGAAGAAAAGCATCTGTATTTATGCAATCAGTATTTTAAAGACATCGGACATTCTTGCAAATGAAAATAAAATGTACGAAACGAAACATGACTGAAAATCTGATTTTATTAATTCCTGTGCCCTGAATCGGCAAGATACAGTCAAAGAAACAGATCCCCTAAAATGAGGAGATCGTTACAAATTGAGAAACCAAAAGACAATGGCAATGTTGATGACGCTTCAAGGAGCTTCCCTATGACTCGTATGACATTTGACGTTCTTCTCATCTTGCTTTCTGAAGAAAGCTGATTCTGAAAGAAGCTTGACCCTTTTGAAGCTTACCAAGTTGTAAGTGATACAGATGAATTCAGAGTACAGTTGTTCGCTTATTCCCTTATTTTGTGTGGATCGCCCTTTCGGGTTTTCAATCCACCGGGATACCCATTTTTGCCTGAGTTGTCCGATGCGGCTTTTCAACTCAGCGGGTGTACACATTTTTTTTATTGATTTTCCCTTATTTTTGCCCGAGTCTTTTATTCTGTTTTTGACTCGCCGAGATGCCCTGTTTTTGCCTGGACTTACATTCTGTTTTTATGTCCAGCGGGTCATTTTTATGCGAAGTATTTTTTAACTGCATCTGAATTCACAGGGGACGGGAAGTCTTCTCCATCCATAGTACTGAGCATGAGTGCCCCACCGGAGAAAACTTTCTTTACTACGAATGGCTCTTCATAGTTCGGAGTCCATTTGCCCCTGTGGTCTATATGAGGAGGGAGGAGTCTTTTCAGCACAAGATCTCCTACTTGGTATTCTCGGAGCCTGACTTTCTGATCGAAGGCTTTCTTCATTCTTTTCTGATATAACTGCCCATGACAAATTGCAGCCAGCCTCTTCTCTTCAATCAGATTCAGTTGTTCGTATCGGGATCGGACCCATTCTGCTTCGTTCAGCTTAACATCCATTAGTACCCGCAGGGAGGGTAATTCAACTTCAACAGGTAGGACTGCTTCCATACCATACACAAGTTGATACGGTGTTGCCCCAGTGGATGTTCTGATGGACGTACGGTACCCATGCAAGGCAAATGGTAGCATTTCATGCCAGTCTTTGTAGGTGACTACCATCTTTTGCACAATCTTCTTGATATTCTTATTAGTTGCCTCGACAGCGCCATTCATCTTTGGCCATGGCATGCCCTCCTGCATGGGTACCAAAATATCCTTCGTGCACCTCGTGCATCAACAAATATGCTTCTGTCCTATCAACACATCTGAGGAGTACCATATCAAAGTTTCTCTTGTACAGGGAACCATCAGTGTTCAGGAAGAAACTACCAGCTAGCCTTCTTAATGTCTTCTTATCATTGGAAGATGCCCCAGGTGGGTATGTTTGATCCTCCAAGAAGCATTTGATATCATGGAACCAAGGTTTATCATCTTTAACTACATCTGCTGAGAACACGTATGCTGGCCTGTCAAGTCTGGATACTGCAATTTGGGGCACAAAGTTGGCAGCTTGAACTTTGATCATAGATGAAATGGTAGCCAGAGCATCCGCAAACTGATTTTCGTCTCGTGGGATATACTCAAGCTTGATCGTTGTGAAGAAAGTTAATAACCTCCTTGTATAATCCCGGTAAGGTATCAGACGATCCTGGTGAGTGTACCATTTGCCGTTGGTTTGATTGATTACCAAAGCTGAATCTCCGAACACAGTCAAAGTTTTGATCCTGAGGTCAATGGCTTCCTCAAGACCCATAATACAAGCTTCGTACTCGGCTTCGTTGTTAGTGCAGTTAAAGGTGAGTTTTTCCGAGAAAGGCATGTGAACTCCTTTAGGTGTGATAAGCACTGCACCAACACCACGACCATTCATATTAACATCCCCGTCAAACATCATAGTCCATTCTTCTTCTGGGTCAGGCCCTTCAGTGTGAATAGGCCATTCATGATCTTTTGCTTTTATGAACATGATGTCTTCATCAGGGAAGTCAAATCTCATAGGCTGGTAATCATCAATGGGTTGCTCAGCAAGATAATCAGACAATAAACTACCCTTGATGGCTTTTTGAGAGGTGTACTGAATGTCATATTCTGTGAGGATCATTTACCATCTTGCAACCCGTCCGGTAAGTGCTGGCTTCTCAAAAATGTACTTAACTGGGTCCATCTTTGAGATCAATAAAGTAGTGTGGGTCAACATATACTGTCTCAGTCGGCGAGCAGCCCACGCTAATGCACAACAAGTTTTCTCGAGCAGTGAATAACGTTGTTCACAGTCGGTAAACTTTTTGCTTAGGTAGTATATTGCATACTCTTTTCGACCAGACTCGTCATGCTGGCCCAACACACACCCCATTGACTCTTCCAATACTGCAAGTACATGATTAGAGGTCTTCCTTCAACTGGAGGCATAAGGATTGGAGGTTCTTGTAAGTATTCCTTGATTTTGTCAAAAGCCCTTTGGCAGTCTTCATTCCACCTGACCGTTTGTTCTTTTCTTAACAACTTGAATAAAGGTTCACAGGTTGCTGTAAGGTGAGATATGAACCGTGAAATGTATTTCAATCTGCCTAAGAACCCCCCGAACTTCTTTTTCAGTTTTCGGTGCAGGCATTTCTTGAATGGCTTTAACTTTGTCAGGGTCAACTTCAATCCCTTTCTCACTTACAATAAATCCCAGCAGCTTACCGGATCGCACCCCGAATGTGCATTTGTTGGGGTTTAATTTCAGTTGGTATTTCCTCAGACGCTTGAATAACTTCAGCAGATTTACCAGGTGGTCTTCTTCTGTGAGGGACTTGGCAATCATGTCATCCACATAACATTCGATTTCTTTATGGATCATGTCATGGAATAATGTTACCATAGCCCGTTGATAAGTGGCACCCGCATTCTTTAGTCCGAACGACATCACCTTATAACAGAACGTGCCCCAGGGTGTGATGAAATTTGTCTTCTCCATGTCTTCAGGTGACATTTTGATCTGATTGTATCCTGAAAATCCATCCATGAAGGAGAACACCGAGAACTGAGCCGTATTATCCACCAATACATCAATGTGAGGTAAAGGGAAGTCATCTTTCGGGCTGGCTCTGTTCAGATCCCGGTAATCTACACACATCCTTACCTTGCCATCCTTCTTAGGCACAGGTACAATATTAGCAACCCACGGCGGATAGCTAGTTACAGCAAGGAAACCGGCGTTCCACTGTTTTTGTACCTCTTCTTTGATTTTCATTGCCATATCCGGGCGAGTACGGCGCAACTTCTGCTTTAGTGGCGGGCAGTCTTCTTTTAAAGGCAGCTTGTGCATGAAAATATCGGTGTCCAACCCTGGCATATCCTGATAAGACCAAGCAAACACATCCACATACTCCCGAAGCATATCAATCAGTTGCTCTTTTACCGAATCTTGTAGGCAGGCCCCGATCTTAACCTCTTTCATGTCTTCTTCCGTACCAAGATTAACCGTTTCAATCTCCTCCTGATGAGGAGTGATAACCTTCTCCTCTTGCCTTAACAACCTGGCTAGCTCTTCAGGAAGTTCATAGTCTTCTTCAACCCCTTCATCAGCTTGATTGATTGGATTGTCAAAGTCATACGAAGTCATAGCTGTGCTGTTGTCGGTGCAGTCTGAAAGGCACTCTCTGCAAGGGTTCAGATTGTTCATTTTAGTGATCGATTTTAATCTTGTTTAGAAAAAGTGAAATCAAGTTATCATTTTGGAAAACATTGCCATTTTATTTTTGTACAAAAAGAAAAATGAAAAACAGTGAGCGGAAAAGAAAAAGACTCATTTGCAAAAGATGTCCGATATTCATTGATTGATCTGTTTGCACAAAATTACAAGATGGCCCGATTACAAAATGAGTCTTGACATCTTGGGCAAGATGCAAGACTTGATGCATGCTTAAAATATACAGGAAATAATAATTACTCTGTAGGAGTAACCCTTATAATTTCCTGGGAAGACCAGTTTGAGATATGGCTCCCCGGGATCCTTGGACGTATCCAGCTCTCCAGGTGGCGCTCATCTTCCGACTCATCTTCCAAGTTGTTCACTACATCTGGGGTGAGCATCCCCCCGCTGACAAAACTGGGCTTCTTGGCAGCCTCTGATTGATCTTGTTGAGTTGGTTTGTAACCCAACCCAAATATGTCCTCCTTCTTCTCCACGGGAAGCAACTTGCCCCAGCCTTGGGCAGTACCCTCTTCAACAACCTTCCTGGCTTGCTGATAAGACGTCATGGAGGTTCCCAGTACAGTAGACGCTTCATTAATGTTTAGGGCCTCAAATCCCTGGCTCATGGTTTCATGGATTTCTCCGTCCATTTCAATGTACTTGTATGTAGCCAAATGGCTAACAAAGATGTCTTCTTCCCCACAGATGGTGATGATCTGGCCTTCCCACTCGAATTTCAGCTTCTGGTGAAGGGTAGACGTAACAGTGCCAGCGGAATGGATCCAGGGTCTACCCAACAAACAGCTGTAGGCCGGCTGAATGTCCATCACATAGAAGGTAATTTTAAAAGTCTGCGGGCCAATCATCACAGGCAGATCAATCTCCCCCAGCACTGATCTTTTAGATCCATCGAAAGCTCTCACCACCAAATTACTCGGACGTAATGCCAAGCCATCATACTCCAGCTTCACTAAGGCTTTCTTTGGTAGGACATTGAGCGATGACCCAATATCCACCAGTACATGAGATAGAACAGCACCCTTGCATTCTAGAGTGATGTGTAAAGCCTTGTTGTGGTTACGCCCCTCAGTTGTTAAGTCAGCATTGGTAAAGCCCAGTCCATGACTGGTGTTGACATTTGCCACCACAGTATCTAGCTGATTAACAGTGATCTCCTCTGGCACGTATGCTGCGTGCAAGACTTTCAGTAATGCATTCCTGTGAGCTTCAGAACACATTAACAGGGATAATATGGAAATCTTTGAGGGAGTTTGGTGAAGCTGATCCACCACCTTGTAATCACTTCTTTTTATAATTCTCATAAACTCGTCTACATCTTGCTCAAAAGATGTCTTCTGAGTCTCTTTGATGATTGGTTCTTCAGGCACCACACTCTTCCCCTTTGCTTTGGCAGCAGCTTCTGCTTCGGCATTAGGTCTTTGCAATTGTGAGGCAAAAAGGCGTCCGCTTCTGGTGAAGCCTCCGCCTCCCCCAACATTATCAATCTGTGGAGAAGAAGTTGAAGAGTCCAAGGTGATTCTCTCCCCATTGCAGTAGAGGTCAGAGCCATAATGCCAAGGTATGGCATTACTGCTTTCATATGGAACCGGTCCTGGTACCGTGATAGTAACTGGACTGACTGCTGCAGAGGAGGGTATGGAAATAGTGTGCGGATCGTAGTAAATGGTGACTGGTGACCTGGCAGGAGGTGCCACTGTTTGTTGTTGAAAGTTGTTGTTTGGAGGAACATTTGATGGGTTATAGTAAATGGTGACTGCTGAGATATCTTCATTAATTTCTGTTGGCGTTGTAGAAGATTCTGCTAAATAAATGGGTGCTGATGTTGTAGAAGAAATGGTTGTTGACATCTGATTTGTTGAAGTGATGGATGAAGCCATTGTTAATGATATTGATGAATTGGTCGGAATGATTGTTGTTGCAGTTGTAGAAGAGTCAGGAATTGTTGTCAAAGGGATTGCTGGATTTGTAGGCGCCGTTGTTGTGATCTGAAGTATACCACTTTTGATAAGACCATCTATGCCGCTTCTCAAGTCATCACACCCGTTGACCGAAATGTTGCAATAACCACAACCGAGCTCACACCCGGGGAACATCTGGCATTCTAGGAGCTGAGCTTTAATTTCGACCAGAGGTGTTCGAATCTGTCCAACACTGGTGATTAGGAAAGATGGCTTGTCTTCCTCAATGGCATTAATTCTTGGCCCTCCATGATTGGGCATGGGATTCTTGGTGACACTCGGAGGGGGTGCAAAGTTGAGGGCTTTGGAATCCACCAGATCTTGCACCTTCATTTGTAAAGCCCTACATTTCTCAGTATTGTGGCCAGGTGCATTGGAGTTGAAAGCATACCTGGTGTTGACATCATAATTTCTTGGAAGATTGGAAGGATCTGGCGGTGCCAATGTCCTTAATTCAACCAAGTTGAGTTTCAGGAGTTGTGGTAATAAGGCTGCATAGGGCATCGGGATAGGATCAATCACCCTATTTGCCTGTGATGGTCTTTGCTGAAAGGGTCTTTGCTGTTGATTGTTGTTGTTGTTGTTGTAGGCTCTTTGTGGCGGATACTGAACTTGTTGCTGATAGTGTGGTTGTTGTTGTGGTTGATATGTTGGTTGCTGAGGAATTGGAGCTGGAATAGTGACAGCTGCTACTGATCTGTGGACATACTGAGGTCTGCCCCTGTCAGCATGAATGGCATTTGTCTCACCGGTTCTTCTAGGTCCCACAAAAGGCTTCCTGGGATTACTTGACGAACTTGCACCAGTATCAGAAATCTTACCCATCTTTAGAAGGCTTTCAATTCTTTCTCCAGCTATGACCACGTCTGCGAAGCTGGTGGAAGAAAAGGCAGCTAGCCTATCAATATATGTTCCTTGCAGAGTGTTCATGAACATGTCGGCCATTTCTCTTTCCGACATGGGTGGCTGGACAGCAGCAGCAAGCTGTCTCCACCTCTGGGCATATTCCCTGAAGCTTTCTCTGGAGGATTGGGACATTCCCATCAGAAGGGTTCTATTAGGAGCCATGTCCAGATTGTATTGGTACTGTCTGATGAAAGCCTCAGTTAGGTCCTTCCAGCACCTGATAGTTGCTCTGGTCAAGTGAGAGTACCACTCCCTTGAAGCCCCAGTCAAACTGTCTTCAAAGTAAAACATCCACAGTTTCTCGTCCATAGTATATGCTTTAAGTCTTCCCAGGAAGGACTGCAAGTGAGTTCGTGGACAGGAAGTTCCATTGTACTTCTCGAAGCACGAGGGTTTAAACTTGTGGGGAATGCTTACCCCATCCACTAGCCCCATGTCCATTACATCGAAGCCTAAGGAATTTTGAGACTCCATAGATCTCAACTTTTCAGCAATTTCATCAAACCTCCTATCATAAACTTCATCCCCAGCTCCCATTACAGTAAATTGTTCTTCTTGGGGGTCTTCCTGTAAGATCCTTCCTCCAGTAGTATTTCCTTGCACATTGCCCGGGATGTTGACTTCCGGATGTAGATGAGGCCCATACACTGGTGGATTAATATGAGGCTGACCCCTTTCATTGTTACTTGTTCCTCCAGTTCCCAGAGGAGGTTCTTTCGGGGTTTGTCTTTCTACCAATGCCCTTAACTTTTCTTGACTTTGAGCCAAGCCATTCATTACTTCCATGAATTGGGTCATTTGGTTTCTCATCTCCAGCCTTTCATTAGCCATCTGAGTCCTGACCTCTGTCAGATCTTGCTGTACTTGATCCATCTGGATACCAGGAAGGTTGTTGCGAGTAGGATACCTGTGCGGACGGTTGAGAGGGAACACCCGTCGACGAGCAATACTTCCTGAAGCACAACAGAGTTAGAAACAAACAAAACAAAAACCTACAAAACAAAACAAAAGTCAGTATGCAATGCAGTATGCTTATTTGCTTTCCAAGGTATCCGGCTTGGCTCTTGGTTTTGACCTTTCCAGACCCTGAGGAAGATGCTTTGATGTTGCTTGAGAAAAGAAGCTCAATGAAACAAACCGACAAATACATTACAAATGGTGGATCATACATAGTTTGTTTTTACAACATATCCCCCTGAGGGGTCAAAATACAACATAAAAGAAAAGTACATCAAATGGAAATAACAACAAGCAAAGTAATCAAACATCGAGTCCAAACTCATCCTCCTTAACCTCCTTCAAAAGTGCTTCAGTTACAGGACCAGCCGGATGCTCTGTGATGTTCCTGATAAGAAGGTTTTTGGTGGCAATGGCAGTGGTCAGCTTCTTGTGTCTGTCTTGGTCCTTTGACCTCTTCAAACCAGCCCTAAGCTTCAATTCTGAAATTTCCTTCTGGGCTGCCAACAAAGCCTCCTGTTGCTTCTTCTCATTGGCCTCCAGCTGCTCAATCCTGGCTTGAGTTCTCTTATCTTCTTGAGTGCGAGCTTCAGTGATCCTGACCCACCTAGCTTGACTTTCCTCTAGATAGAGATCAGTCCTAGCCTTCTGAAACTGGGCCTCCTTACATGCATTCTTCAATATTTGCTCTCCAGCTCTTGATTTCTTGATGTAGTCTTCTGCTTTCTCAATCTTGGCCAGATGTTCTACCTTAAGCTTATCCAACCTCTCAATGTCTAAACGACCATCACTCCTCTCCCAGAGGGTCTTCTTCAAAGCTTGAGACAGGTTCTCATTCCTTTCCTTCAGCTTCTCAAATTCTTCCAGGCTGACAGTGGCTGGAGGTGGTATTGTGGATGGTCCAGGTGCATCCTCAATGGTGAAGGGCATCCCAGAAATCTGAGCCCTAACATGAGACCATTCATAATACTAAGCTGAAGCCACATTATTACACCTTCCAAGAATGGCCATCCCTTTGGTCTGGATGTTGTCCCAAGCCCAAGATGCTTGCCTGACAACAGCTAGATTAGGTTTTATCTCACAATACAGGGCCTCTGCCAAATCTTGCACTCTAGGAGGGTGAACCAAAGCATAGCCCAATTGTCTCTTAAACAGCAAAGGATTGTAGTTGATGCAACCCTTCACTCCCATCAGAGGTACATTGGAGTACTGCCCACAACTAGTGATTATGTCCCTACCCTTGGTGCTCTGGGTTCACCATCTGATGTCATCTGAAGTCAGAGCAATAAGTCTCTTAGCCCAATTCTTCTGTTGGTGAGGATTCAGGAAGGCATCAGTCCTGGGTAAGTGTTTGAGCAGCCAAGTGTGAAATAAAGGAGCACAGCATCTCACCAATTTTCCTCTCTGTTTCTCATTTCTTTGGTGAACAGAATAATAGAAATCCCCCAGCAATGTGGGTACTGGGTTCCTCAAAAGGAAAAGATGAATGGCATTCTTGCTGATAAACTTGGGCTCATCTGCAAAAAGTATAACCCCATATATACTGAGGGCTAACAATGCACAAACTGCCTTCCATTCTCCCAAGGAGGCCTTCAGGATGGCCTGAGAAGTCAGAAAGTCTAGGTGCAAACCAGGGATTCCAACCTTTGTTGTCATGTTATGCTCAATCAATATAGGCTCTAGGTGCAGTGCTTTTGCCACTTCTCCATTGCTGGGAGAAGTCATCTCTGGGTTGAAGGGGGTCCCACCCCTAACAGGCACTCCAATCAGTGAGGAAAACTCCTCTAACATAGGTCCTAACTGAAAGTTCTGGAAAGTGAAGCATCTCAAAGGAGGGTCATAAAACTGTAGGCAAGTGTGGATCAAACTCCTCTGAGAAGGATCCAGGTCCATAA
The DNA here is from genome assembly GCA_963966055.1 of Lathyrus aphaca. NCBI lineage: Eukaryota > Viridiplantae > Streptophyta > Magnoliopsida > Fabales > Fabaceae > Lathyrus > Lathyrus aphaca. The sequence continues at coordinate 175,275,005 of OZ014523.1, forward strand.
TCATATCAAGGATGCCTCCATAATGCTCCCTGAATAATGGGATGTGGTCTGGGGTGATAAGTGTCTGGACCTGCCTGATGCCAGCCAGCACAGGCTCAAAGAAATGGTATGAAATGTTGCTCTTCTTGGGTGCCATGACTGCTGATGAAGAGCTGAAAACAGATGCTGATGATGAAGACTGATACTGGAGATGAGCCACTGATAGGCTGAGGATGGTGATGGGGGTAGCTGAAGCAGGCAACTGATGAACAGAGGTCTATGCAGATGAAGGGGTCAAAACCAAGCCAGATATAATGTGGATACCCTGAAAGACAAATAAACAAATGTTAAATGATGCAAATGATGAGTATGCAAATGATATGCAAGGGTTTGTGATCAAGCTGGATCTGATTATCTGTCTTGATATAAGTCCATGTATGTTTAAGAGGTCCAGATGGAGGTTCAGAAATCCAGTAACCAAGGTGGGGGACTCAAATAAAGAGTCACATGTCCAGGGTTAAATCACAAGAACTGTCCAAAGTGAGGCATTCTTAAACAAAACAAGTATCCGGGTATGATGTGGCCAATGGTACCTGCAAACCTGTAAACAGCCCAACCCCCTCACAGGTAGTGTTTTAAAACAAGGATCCTCAGACTTGGATCAGTTATGAGAAGTGTAAACACTTCTAACCCGGAGGTACAATGTTTACAATAACCATAAAAGATCCTCCTCTAATTCACCTCAGTTTCTGAAGGTCATAATAAAGGTCATCCAGACTTAGCAGGCTTCCCAGATAGCCCTAGCACTACAGGAAATCTGTAGCACAGAGTTCCAAGAAGAAACCCACATCTGAACCGTGTTTCATATTCCTGCACCAGACCGAAATGGAATGGGAAAGAACATGAACCACTCTAGCCTAGGTGTCACTCAGGTCCCAGGTATAGGACCTTAAACTCTCAATGAACCCCACCCATAAAAAAAATAAACCAGATCCAGCCAGATAATAGCATGACAGTATGATGTATATAAAGCTGTAAAGAAAACAATAAAATAACTGTACATAAAGCAGTAAATAAAGCAAATATACAAACATAAATAACACATAACACCCCAGTAAACACAAATCAAACAAGCGCTAGGAGGAACCCACAAAAAGAACCAGAAGCCCTGGTTACAGTGTAAGGGTTCCCAGCAGAGTCGCCAAGCTGTCGCTCCCACCGAATGACGCCTAGGTCAGAAGGGGTATAGACGCGAACGGTCGGCGAAAGGGAGGGAGAACACACAGGGGTGAACTCAGAAAGACAAGAGTCGCCAGCTAGGCATTTTTATCCCGGAGGAAAGGTAATGATGCATAGACCTAGGAAAAGAGATGGATAAGACGGTTGCGAACCAGAGAGACTGAGAAAGGGGGTTGGTTACAACCTGGGAAGGTATTAGCACCCAGATTGTCCGTCGTACTCGACGAGATCCACGCTTAAAAGATTTGTGTTTTAAAGGGGTAGTGTCAGTGCTATCTGTGTATCAAAGCTGGAAAGAAAATGCAAGTGTCAGTGTAAAAGAATGTGAAGTGTATAAGAGAAGTGTCAGTGTAAGAACAAGAATGAAATGCTCATGGCCATGAGGCTTAAAGAATAATGCTGGAAAGAGGGGGAATGTACAGAGACTTTTGTTCGATAACCTTTAAGTTATGCCTACGTATCCTCTCGTGCAATGAGGAAGTCAGAACACCGTAGTTCGACTCAAAGAGACTGAAAGAGTTGACTTGTGAACTGCTTACTTATCTATGCTCAAGTGTATGACCTGTCTGGCTCAGATGCAAACTGTCTTGCATTAGACGGAAGAAGCAGGTTCTCGTTTATGAGTGAATGAGATGAGAAAAGAATCCCGGAGGAGACGATTATTGTTTGTTTTTTGAGTTTTCAATCTTTTATTGCTTTTTGAAGTTTGTCATAAGTTAATGAGCTTAAGCCTAAACCAATGGGTTAGTAAACTCATCACATCCTCCCTCTGATTAGGGGTAATGAGAGTACCTTAAGTATGAAGTAAACACCTCACACTTAGTCACCATGATGTAGGATTAAGATCATTAACCTACTTGTGATTATTTAGATGTTTTTGTTGTTTTTATTTAGTGTTGGGTAATGAGTTTAAGCCATAATCAGGGATTTAATGGACCCATTACACCATCCTAATAGAAGGATAATAGGCGAGAACATTTAAGCTGAGAAAGACTCCTCAACTTAATCCATGATTAGGGATTAACCTCATGACAAAACAAAGCCTTTATTAAGTGGATTTTAGTTAATGATAAGATGAAGAAGTGATTTTTATGGTTTGTAAGACAACTTGAGGGGGACTTGTCCATTAACACTAGGGTTAGTCCTTCTTAACCAGTTAAGGAAGAATTAGAACCCTAATGCAAGGCCCAAGTTACAAGCTTGATGTCTTGATGATTATTAAGTGAATTGATTAAAGGATTTAAACACATTAAGGGTTTAACACTTAGGATTAAAGTTATACACTCCATCCTAATAGAAGGATGCAGGCATAAGCTTAATCACAAAGCCTTAAAGCCTTTAGGGTTTAGTCCCTGATTATGAGATGAGAAGAGAAGACTCAAAGATGACACAAAGGTAAAACTAAATGGGGGACTAATCAAACCCTAATTGTTATCATGCTTGGAGATCCTAGGGTTTATGAGGCTTAAGAGAGAAAGATCTTCAGAGAAACCACCAGGAAGGAAACAGAAGAAAGGAGGAAGAAGCAAAGAGAAGCAAAACAACTTGCTTCACTTAAGAAGACAAGTTGCTTGAAGAAAGAAAGTAAGATGAACATGAATGAGCAAGATCAATCCAATACACAAGATAGAATGCAGCAAAGATGCAAGAGAGATGAGAAAAGATTGTGAGAAGTGAAGGCAAATCCACTTCTCAAAACAACTTACCACCTGAAAAGTCAGCCAAAAGGAATGAAATGCAATGCAAATGTGATGAAATGTCATGATGCAAACCAAAGCCAGGAGCAAGAACATGAAGATTAATGATGCCAAGAGATGATGCAAACATGAGGCAAGGCATGAGAATGATCACACAAGCATAAAGATGCAAATGAGGCATGTTTTGAACCATGAAAGTACATGAAAAGTTATGAAATGTAAAGGACAAATGAAATGGCAAATGAGAGATGCAATGATCAAACATGATTCTAATATGCCCTAAGATGTATTATGAATCATGTGAATTCACAAAATGTAATGGCAAGTCATTGGATGCAAGCAAATGAAAGATGGATGCACAGGAAAGGCACAAATTAGGGTTACATGCATCATGCAAAGCAAAAATCCAAAACCAGAAGCAAATGACATGATAAAAATTTGAAAATACAATCAAAGATACCCTAAACCTATACAAACTCACTTCCCAAAGGATAGGATCCAACTCTTAACCTAATGAAAGTTATGAATTTCCTAAGATTGCTAGGGTTTTAAGGTACCTTGTCAAGAAAAATGCAAAACAAATTGAAAATGCAAGATCAAATCCAACCAATTTTATCCTATAAACTACATGCTATGAAGAGTACAATGCATGAAGAATCATCATCCAACTCTCATTGGTTAGGCAGAAAGGAATTTTTGAAGTTTGAAGCAAAATATTGCCTAAAAATGAAATTAAATCCAATGAAAATGATCAAAAGGCATCAAGAACAAAAAAGAAATTTGGTTTGAGAGTTGGACAATGTTTCTAAATGTTTTTTAAATGCTATGTGAATTTTTTTGTGATTTTTAAATACCTAAATGTATTTTTAATTAATTAATTTTCATTAACTAATTAAAAATAAACATTTAAATGATTTAAAAATAATTTTTAATGCAAAAAATAAAAATAAAAATATTTTCCGATTAAGAAAAATATTTGAAACAAAAATGCAAAGGGAAATATTTTTAGGATTTTTCTAACTATTTTAAAATAAATATGAAAGATAAATGAGTAAAAATGAAATAAAAATGAAATTTAATGGAAAGTATGCAGGATCTAAGGCTGAGGTTTAAATGGAAAAGGAGAGAATTGACTGGCGCGTCATCCAACGGCTGTCATTCAAACTGGCCAGATTAAATTAAAACTTAATTAATTAGATTAATGACGTGGATTGGGCTTAAGTGATGAATCTGGGCCCTTTGTTTGCGCGCGGGTCAATGGAAGTCAGCTGGATCTATGGCCTATATTCAAACCAAACCCTAATCGTGATTAACACATTAATGACATTCAGGTCACCGGAGAAGAGCTCCGTTCGTCTTCTCCGGTGACATCCTTCCCTGAAAATCTCAAACTCACTCCCTAGGTTATTTCTGGAGCTCTAAAGCTCCAGATCACTTCCTCTCACCTCCCTAAGCTCATCCCTGCCCTCAAATGGAATTTATCTCTCACCATTAACAAGATTCGAAGCTATGAACAAAAATGGCAGAAATTTCAGGCAAACAATACACTCTCAATTCTTCATCATTTTCAAAAATAAAAAGTTCAATGAACTCAGGGGATCAAACTTAACAAGTTGAGAACTTAAAATAGAGCTTCTGGAAAAAATAAATTTCGAAGCTACCTGAGATGAAGCTTTCAGTTTGGAGCTTTCAGCCTGCCTCCTTGCTTCCAATCACCTCTACTGACCTCCCTCAAGTGTTTGATAAGCTTGCTTGGAGTTTATTTTGGCTGGTTTGTGAGTTTGAAGGAGTTCTGTTCAGTGAGGGGTGAGAATCGTATTTCTGTTTATGGTGGTTTTGAGGCAAGGTGAAGGGTCAGGGATGATCAGTGGAACATGCTGAGAGATTCTATGAAGTTTGTTTTGGTGTTTGTGTCTTGTGTAATGTGTTTCGAATGAAAATGCATAAGAGGGCAAAGCTTGGTGCTATGGCTTGGAAAGAGTTTTAGGCTTGTGTGTGTGTTGTGTTGTGTTGCATTTGGTCCACTTATCACAACTAGAGAGGTCAGAGAAGTTGGTGTGGCACAGGCTGATTGGTATGGGTCTTTTTGCAAAAAGTCAAGTTTTGTGTAAGAGAGGTATGGGTCAATGGCAGGCCAAGGACAATAGGGGTGTCCTGCGCAGCAAGGAATGAGGAGGGTCATGGAATCAGTTTTGAAGCCAATTAGCAAGTGGATTAGGGTTTGTGATAGGTTTTGCAACTTTGTGACTTTTTTCCCCTTTTGAAGTTTCTTGATCTATAATTCATGAAAATAGGCAAACCTTTGGTGCAATCTGAATTTTAGGCATTGGTTTATGTTTGTGCAAAGATTAGAAGTCACTTAGAGGTCTCATTTTACCTTGGCAAGGGGTTTTGCAACTTTGCCTCTTTGGTACATAACTTGAAATTATGTGATTTTTCCCAACTTTGACAAGCCATAACTTTTGATCCAAAATGAATTAGAATGAGTTCTTGTACTTTTTGAAAAGGGAATGATCCATTCTACAACTTTAATGACCAAAGTTTTTCCATTTGAAGCATTTTTGAATCAAAAAGAAGGGTTTGAAAAAGTTTCCCAAATGGCAAGTTTCCATTACAAGTCATTTTCCCAAAAAGGCAACTTTGCAAATGGCTTGAAATTCTTCAATTTTGTGAACTTCTAACATCTTCTATGATCAAATAAAGATCATACACATTCAAAATGATGAATAACACCCTTTGGTTGGGTCATTGGGGGCCTCAGAAGCCCTGATTTTACACTGACTTGCTCAAGAAGTCATCCCTTGATCAGATGCCTTCCCCATGGAATTTCTTCATGAAAATTGATATGCATGATCCCTATACCATATAGATACCAATAGAAACAAGAATGACCAAAAAATTTGGAGTTATGGCCTTTGAAACCAAAACCCTAATTCTAGGTCATCTGTGCAGTTAAACCTGGCTCTGCTTCCATGCCTTTCTCAGTTCTTGTGATCCTTTGACTTTCTTGACTTTGTGAGGATACAATATGATGCTTGAACATACATGGACCCCTTTGAAGTGATTGATGACCTTTGGAGTGGCTCAAATGGCCCTTGGATTGCTCAGATCACAAACCCTAGATGCAGATGACTTTGAACCAATGCAGTGAAGCAAATATGCAATATGAGATGCTACGATTGAACTTATGCATATGAAAAGATCACAAGACATGGTGTGAATGAGTGAGGGAAAATTTGGGGTGTTTACAGAGTGCACCTTAGAACTTAGAGTGGTTCCACTTTGGCCTCATGAGATCTTTTCATGGGGGTAGTAGTGAGTTCCACGCCTAGATTTGCGACCGTCTTGGAAATGTCTTGATTTGGGGATCTTCCTCTCTCATTTCATAACCTTGACATTTATGTGCAGCTGGGGACCGATCATTGAGAACCTTGTGGAAACATCCCTCTTTAGTGATGACAGTGGCAGACCACATTTTGTGGCAAACCCATTCGCATCCAAGGGCCCACCTGGGACTTACATAGGATGACCTTGTTTCCCGGACTCAGCTGAGGCCTCCCTGCGTAGTATATAATGCCTAACTGATTCCCTGATTTGTTTATGAGCCATTTCTCGGAGATGGTGAAAGTATTATTGCTATTCGACTTTGAGAGTCCGTGATGTCTGACCCGGAGCCTACCAGTGGGATTGGGAGGGGTTTACAGGTTTGCAGGAACCCTTGGCCTCTACATATCCTCATTATCAGTGGTCCTTATTATGATTTCTGGTTATATGGTCCTATGGTTCTGGTGTTTTGGTTTTCTTGGTACTGTGGTTCTGAGATCTTCTATCAGAGAGATATTTTTATCAGAGGATTGTGATTCAGAGGACTTTTGGTTTGCCAGTTGATCAGAGGGTCCTTGTGTTCAGTGTCCAGTACCCAGATGGTCCCAGTTGATCATATACCTGCATTGCATTTGCATTTGCATCATCCTTGCATTAACTGTTTATGTTTCCATTTTTCAGGTCATTGTTCATAGTCAGTTCCCAGTTCTGGTAAATCTTATCTCCAAATGGCAGAAATCAGAAGAGTTACAAGGAAAAAGAATGTTCATTATACTTTTCTTCATCCTGAAGTTAGAAGTGTTCAGAAATTAGCAGGTATGATGAATGACCAGGTCTTGGGAAATTTCAGGAAGAGATATGGCCAGATATTGAAGTTTGTGGACAAGCCCACTGCAGACTAGAAGGACAGTTTGCATACCTTGTTGCAGTTTTATGATCCCCTGCTGCGTTGCTTTGTGTTTCCAGGTTACATCTTGACTCCTACCTTAGAGGAGATTGCCAGCATTCTGAATGTTCCAATCAGAGAGACCTTGCCTTTCTATGGGTCTGAGGTGGTTCTTAAAGAAGAAGACATAGCCAAAGTTTGTCGTTTGCCAGCTGCTACAGTCAAGAAGGCTCTGAAGGATAGTGAAGGTAAAGGACTCCCTTGGAGTGTGCTCATACCATAGGCTGAGAGATATGCTAAAGAGGGTAGTTGGGGTGACTTTGGTGTTGTTCTTGCTTTGATGGTGTATGGGTCTATCTTGTTCCCTGGAGAGAAAGAATTTGTAAGCTTGGAAGTGATCTCTATCTTTGCTAAGGGAAATCATGTGCCTACTCTTTTGGGTGACTTCTACTACAGTGTGCATTACAGAAATGAGAAAGGTAGGGGTGGACCAGTAGTCTGCTGTGCTTCATTGTTTGCTGAGTGGTTTGCCAGAAAACTTCCAAAGTCAGGTGCTTTCAAGGAAATGAGGGATGAGTGGAGATGGTCAAGAAGGCTGATGGGGTTAACTGCTGAAGATATTGCCTGGGGATATGACAGAGATCTGCTAGGTAAAGAATTGCTGGTCAGTTGTGGAAGGTTTGCTGGAGTGCCTTTGCTGGGAAGGAAAGGTGTGATCAGTTATTATCACAGACTTGTCAGGAAGCAATTTGGCTACCCTTTGAAGGATCCTCCACAGATGGAAGAGTTTGCTGAGTCTTTCTCAGTAGAAGCTCCACTTTATCCCAAGGAAGTTCCAAGCCAGAGTAATGTTTCCTTTGAAGAGTACAAGAAATTGGAAGCTCAGCTGCATGAAGTTCAAGTGGAGAATGCTGAAATGGTAAGCCTGTACCATATTGCCAACAGGGCCAAGAATGAAGCAGAAGGAAAGTTGCAGAAGATCCAAGCCTCTTTGGAATCTAAAGAGAAGGACTTTGCTGGAAGGGAAGCTCACTTTCACAGGTTGGGTCTGATGGAAGCAAAAAGAGAAGCTGAACGCAAAAAGACTTTGAAGACTCTCAAGGAAGCTCGTCAATCCATTTTTTGGTTGCAAGGCCAAAGGGAGGAAGAGCAGAAGAAGTTCAGAGAGAAAGAAGAGTTATTTGAAGTGAAAATGGCCTTCAAGAAGGAAGAGGTGGAGCTAGTCCACAACATTCGAAGGGAAAAGACTCAGCAGTTAGCACAAAGCCAGTTAGCCTTGGAGGAAGCAAGGAAAGAGATTGAAGAGCTCAAGCTGAGAGCGAGTGTCAAGAAGAGAAGAGTAGAGGTGGCAGAGCCTGGGTCTTTAGCTTAGTTTATTTTTCAGACTACCTACAGGCTTGTTGTAGGAGTCTTGCTTTGTTTTGTCTTTTATTCATGTAATGGCTTGTAACCCTTCCGGGGATATTTCTGTTTGTGCTCTGACTTTTGGCCGGCAGTGGTTTGTCCATGATATATAGTGTTAATGTGCAAATTATCATTTCTGAATATGCAAGACTCGTTTGTCTGATACTGCTAATATCTGAACACTCATCAAAGAGAAAGCTTGAAAGATAATGCTCAAAGTGACTGTCTGGAGTAGATGTCAGAACTGGGGCATGCAAATGCTTAAAACTTGGGAACATGAGCAGTTACATTGCATTGCATATGACATGTTTGTTTGTTTTGCAGTTAGTGCTTCAGTTTCTAATGTCTTTTGTGTTTCAGACACTATAGCTCCCAGAAAAGTTCGAGAGCAACCAGTCACACACAGATATCCAACAAAGGTCAACAGAGAGAGAGAGTCATGGATAAAATGCAAGCTGACTTAGCTGACTTGAGGCTGAGGATGGACAACTTTATGACTCTGATGGCAGGCATGGGTCAGAATCAAGAACGTCTGTGTGAGATGATTGAAAATGGTCAAGCTAGAAACAACGGTACTGCTGAGGGAGGTAATCGTAATGGTGCAGGCGCACGTCAGGTTGAAATCCCTGTAACACAGCCAGGGGTTACTATAATCAATGATGGGCTGAATAATATTCAAATGGACGGACAAGAAAAACAGTTCACGTTGCTGGACGAGACTGAAGGCCAGGGGGCTGAGATGAACAGGAAGTTTGAGGAAATGGTAGAACAAATCAGGGCTATTCAATCCCAGAATTCTTTGGGATTTGACATTTCTGACTTGGGCTTGGTTCCAGGGGTTATAATCCATTACAAGTTCAAGGTTCCAACTTTTGAGAAATACAATGGCACGGCGTGTCCCAAGACACATCTTCAGTCTTTCGTAGGGAGGATTGCTGCTCACACTGATGATGAAAAGCTATGGATGTACTATTTCCAGGACAGCCTGGTTGGGGCCTCCCTGGAATGGTATATAAAGCTTAGCAGAGTCAATATCAAGAGCTGGAAAGACCTGGCAGAGGCTTTTGTGAAGCAATACCAGTATAATTTGGACATGGCTCCAAATCGCACTCAATTGCAACACATGTCTCAAACTGCTAAGGAGGGTTTCAAAGAATATGCTCAGAGGTGGCGTCAGCTTGCTGCCAGAGTGCAACCACCGCTGCTTGAGAATGAGATGGCTGACATGTTTATGGGGACTTTGCAAGGTGTGTTTCTTGAAAGATTGGCGTCCAGTTCTGCCACCAAGTTCAATGACATAGTAATTGCTGGAGAGAGGGTAGAGACCTTGTTAAAAATGGGAAATATTCAAGATACAAGTGCAAGCAGTTCGAATGGAGCAAGAAAACCTTTTAGTGGACCTCCAAGGAGAATGGAAGGTGAGACAAATGATGTGTTTGGACGAGGACGGGGCCGAGGGTATAGAAGACCATATGAGCATGTGTTAGCAGTCACAATTCCTTCCAGCCCTGTGCAGCAAGCACAACCTCAACAACAACCTCAACAACAACAGCCGCAACGCAACAACTACCAACAGAGACCTTATCAGCCAAGGCAGACTCGCCCGACTAATAGGGTACTTGAGGCGATCCCCATGACTTATGATGCTTTGCTACCAAGATTGCTGGACCTGAATCTGATTCAATTGAGAACTTTGGCACCACCACCACCTGGAGAGCTTCCAGTGGGGTACGATGTCAATGCAAGATGTGCTTTCCATTCAGGGGCACCCGAGCACTCAACTGAGAAGCGCAGAGCGCTGCAGCACAAAGTCAAAGATCTGATAGACTCCAAGGCGATTAACTTTGCACCACCGCCGAATGTTACTTCAAACCCTATTCCGAATCACGGAGGGGCTAGAATCAATGCTGTTGATAGTGGTGAGAGGTTAAGTCTTATTCTGAGCGTAGAAGAATTGAAGACTTCGCTGTTGGTAGTGAAAGAGAGATTGCTGAAAGGTCAAGTGTTTCCGGGTTGCAGTTCTGATTGTGAGGAATGTCTGAATTCAGAGAACGGATGTGAGAAGCTGAAGATGGGATTGTAGAGTTTGATTGATGAAGGATTTTTGCAGTTTAACAGAGTTGGTGATGAAGTTAATGATGTGTCTACCATAACCATATTCTATGATGAAGCAGAGATGCTTGTCAGAAGAGAGCCGGTGACCATTTATGCTCCCGAGGTTAGTCCTGTGACTATCACCGTGCCTGGGCCTGTTCCTTATACAGATGATAGAGCCATTCCATGGCATTATGGCTCAGAGGTATACGTGGCTGGACAGAAAGTTGAAAGCAAGTCTGTTGCTGTTGACCCGACTGTAGAGAACGTCGGAGGAGTTGGAGGCTTTACAAGAAGTGGTCGTTTATTTGCTCCCCCTTTTCTGAGAGGGGATCCTGAGGCTGAGGCTTCGGCAAAGGCTAAAGGAAAGCAAGTTGTGACTGATGAGAAAACAACTCATGCGGCTGTACAGGGAACATTCGAGAAGGAGGTCGAGGAATTCATGCGCATAATTAAAAAGAGTGATTATAAGGTGGTCGAACAGTTGAACCAGACACCTTCCAAGATATCAATTCTATCCTTGCTGATGTGTTCTCCTACACATAGAGAGGCCTTGTTGAAAGTGTGTCGCTCCCGATAAGTGGGACTAGGCCCAGATAAAGGTACAGACGCGAACGGTCGGCGAAAGGGACAATGAGAACACACAGTCGTGGACTCACTGGAGATGAATAGAGTCGCCAGCTAGGCATTTTTATCCCGGAGGAAAGGTAATGCTGCATAAACCTAGAAAGATACGGATAAGACGGTTGCGAACCAGAGAGACTGAGAAAGGGGGTTGGTTACAACCTGGGAAGGTATTAGCACCCAGATTGTCCGCCGTACTCGACGGGATCCACGCTTAAAAGATTTGTGTTTTAAAGGGGTAGTGTCAGTGCAATCTGTGTATAAAATAGCTGGAAAAGAATGTACAGGTGTCAGTGTAAAGGAAGTGAAGTGTGATATTGTCGCTCCCGACAAATGAAAACGGATCAGATGAAGGTACAGACGCGAACGGTCGGCGAAAGGGACAATGAGAACACACAGCCGTGGACTCACTGGAGATGAATAGAGTCGCCAGCTAGGCATTTTTATCCCGGAGGAAAGGCAATGCTGCATAGGCCTAAAAAAGGATGGACAAGACGGTTGCAAACCAGAGAGACTGAGAAAGGGGGTTGGTTACAACCTGGGAAGGTATTAGCACCCAGATTGTCCGTCGTACTCGACGGGTTCCACGCTTAAGAGATTTGTGTTTTAAAGGGGCAGTGTCAGTGCAATCTGTGTGTAAAAGAGCTGGAAAAGGATGTACAGGTGTCAGTGCAAAGAATGTGAAGTGTGATATATACAGTGTCAGTGTGAGACCAGGAATGAGATGCTCATGATAATGAGGCTAAAGAATAAAGCTAGAAAGAGGGGGAATATACAGAGACTTTTGTTCGATAACTGTTAAGTTATGCCTACGTATCCTCTCGTGCAATGAGGAAGTCAGAACACCGTAGTTCGACCCAAAGAGACTGAAAGATGAATTGACTGATGAACTGCTTGCTTGTCTATGCTCAAGTGTATGACCTGTCTGGCTCAGGTGCTAACTGTCTTGCATTAGACGGAAGAAGCAAGTTCTCGTTAATGAGTGAATGAGATGAGAAAAGAATCCCGGAGGAGACGATTGTTGTTTGTTTTTGTGTTTTCAGTCTTTTATTGCTTTTGAGAATTTGTCATAAGTCAATGAGCTTAAGCCTAAACCAATGGGTTAGTAAACTCATCACATCTTCCCTCTGATTAGGGGTAATGAGAATACCTTAAGTGTGAAGTCAGATTCTCACACTTAATCACCTTTGGTGTAGGGTTAAGATCATTAACCTACTTGTAATTATTTAGATGTTTTTGGAGTTTTTGTTTAGTGTTGAGTAATGAGGTTAAGCCATAATCAGGGATTAAACAGACTCATTACACCATCCTAAGAGAAGGATAATAGATGAGAATGTTTAAGCTGAGGAAAACTCCTCAACTTAATCCATGATTAGGGATTAAACTCATGACAAAACAAGCCTTTGATTAAGTGGATTTTAGTTAATGATATGATGATGAAGTGATTTTTATGATTTGTAAGACGACTTGAGGGGGACTTGTCCATTAACACTAGGGTTAGTCCTTCTTAACCATTTAAGGAAGAATTAGAACCCTAATGCAAGGCCCAAGTTACAAGTGTGAAGTCTTGATGCTTATTAAATGGATTGATTAAAGGATTTAAACACATTAAGGGTTTAACACTTAGGATTAAAGTTATACACTCCATCCTAAGAGAAGGATGCAGGCATAAGCTTAATCACAAAGCCTTAAAGCCTTTATGGTTTAGTCCTTGATTATGAGATGAGGAGAGAAGACTCAAAAGAGACACAAAGGTAAAACTAAGAGGGGAGACTAATCATAACCCTAATCATTATCATGCTTGGTTGTTCCTAAGGTTTGTGAGGTTTGCAAGAACAAGTCTTCAATGGAACCACCAGGAAGCAGATGAACAGGATCAAGAGAAGCAAGGCAACTTGCTTCACTCAAGGAGTCAAGTCACTTGAAGAAAGAAAGTGGGAAGGAGAAAAATGAGCAAGCTCAAACTCATACACATGTAAAAAAGCAGCAATGGATGCAAGAGATATGAAAAGAAAAGTTATGAGAAGTGAAGGCAAATTCACTTCTCAAGTTCACTTACCACCTGAAATGTTAGAAAGAAATGCAATGAAATGCAAAATGGGATGAGATGGTATGATGCAAACCAAAACCAGAAGCATGTGGATGATGATAATGATGCTATGGGGTGCTATAAACATGAGGCAAGGCATGGAGATGATCATACAAGATCATGGATGCAAATGATGCAAGTTTGGAAGCATGGATATACATGAAAAGTTATGAAATGCACATGGCATACAACATGGCAAATACATGGTGCAAGGATCAAACATGCTTTCTACATGTCTTAAGATGTCAAATGAATCAAATGGATGCTTGAAATGTCATGGCAAGTCATGTTATGCAAGAGAATGCAAGAAGGATGCAAATGGAAGCCCAAATTAGGGTTTATGAAACAAACATCAAACAAAAACCAAAAACAGAAGCAAACCCTAAGATAAAAAATGGAAAATGCCACCCAAAGAAACCTTAAACCTATACTAAACCAAATCCCAAAGGAGAGGTCTCAACTCTTAACCAATCTCAAGTTATGATTTTTCTAAGTTATTAGGGTTTTTAGGGCTCCTAAACAAAAGAAATGCCAAACAAATTGAAAATGAGGAATCAAATCATGGCCATTTAATCCTAGAAACTACATGCTAAACACAAAACAATGCAAAAAGAATCAATGTCCAACTCTTCTCAAATAAGCAGAAATGATTTTTTGAACTTTGGATCAAATTAATGCACAAAAAATGATTTAATTCAATGAAAAATTCTCAAAATGCATCAAGATCAAAAAAGAAATTTGGTTTGAAGGTTGGACAATGTTTCTAAATGTCTTAGAACATTTCATGAATTTTTTGGTGATTTTTAAATACCTAAAAGTATTTTTAATAAATTAATTTTCATTAATCAATTAAAAATAATCTTTTAAATATTTAAAAAATACTTTTTTAATGATAAAAAATAAAATGAAAATATTTTTGTGTCATAAAAATTATTAAAACTTATGAGAAAAAGTTTCATAATTTTTAAACCTTTTTTACTATTTTTAAATAATTGTGCAATTTAAATGAAAAGAAATGGAATTAAAATAAATAAAAGGAGAAGTATGCAGGACGGGTGGCTGGGATTCAATCTGGGCTTGGGGGCATTGACTACGCGCCAGATCCTGTGGCCCACGTTTAAACTGACTTAAACTCAATTAATTAAATAAATAATGAAGATTAGGGCTTAATGACAAATCTGGACCGTCCACACGCGCGGCAAGTCAAACATTTCAACGCATCCAACGCTCTAGATTCAAATGGTCTTAATTACATGATTAGGGCACAAATGACTTTCAGGTGGCCGGAGAAGACTTCCGGTCGTCTTCTCCGGCCAGCATCTCCCCTGAAAATCCCCAAAACCCCAAAAACCTAACTAAAATGAAATCTAAGAATTGGGAAATGATCCTTAACCACTCACGCACCAAAACCCTCTCTCAAAACAAATTTATATTTCCTAACAAAGCTGAATCGAAGCAAGAAAGAATTAGGGCACGCAAGTTTCAGAGATCAATTAAATGTTCATTTCATCACCATTTCAAAAACCAAAAGCACCAGGATACTCAGTGGGGCATAGAGAACAAGTTTATAACATGAAAAACGATTTCTGGAAAAATAATTTTCGAGCTACCTGAGATTCGAAGCTCTCACTCTGATGACTTTCTGGCCTCTTCCTTCAATGCAATCCACTCTACTTGGTCCTCTGATGATGCTTGAATGCTCAAAAGGAATTTATGTTGGCTGGTTGATGAGTTTAGACAGCTTCTGCTTCAACTCAGTTGAAAATGGCAATGGAGTTTCAGGCAGTTTCAGGTCATTGTGAATGGTTCTTTGTGATCAGAATAATGAGTGGAGAAGGTCTGTGGTGTTTGTTTAGATGTTTGTGAGCTATGGAGAGAGTTTCGAATGAAACTGCAAGTTGAGGTGAGAAATGGCAATGGGGTGTTCTTTCTTGTTTCAGGCCTGGCTCTTGGTGGTTTGAGGTCTATGAAGTATGGTGAGTTGAAGTGTGGAAATAGTTTGGATATTTGATGGCTGGGCAGGGAGATTCGAAGCAATATGCAGCTGGGGTGTGTTTTGTGAATGTCATTGTATGAAGTGTTTCAGGATGGCTTCTTGATACATTTTGCTTGCCAAATGATATTGTATTTTAATCCTATAGGTCAGATGATGTGACCTGGCCTATAGTGATTGGTAAGTTTGCTTTTGCAAAAAGTCAAATTTTGTGTAAGGAAAGTATGGCTCATGATCTAGGCTAGTACAAGATATGGTTCTGGTGCAGCATGGTGTGTGTGTGATGTTGGGAAGGTCCAGCAGCCAATGCATCAAGTGGATAGAAGCACAATGATGTTTTTGCAAGTTGGCACACTTTTGAAACTTCATGAAAAAGTCTAGTTACACAAACCATAACCATGTGAAACCTTGGTCCAATTCTGATTTTTAGGACATATTGAATGTTTGCATACTGGTTTGAAATGAATTAGAAGTTGCAATTGGCTTTGGTTCATGATTTTGCAAAATTCTCATTTGAAGCATGCCTTGAAAATCAATGATTTTAGCCAACTTTGTCACACCATAACTTTTGATCCAAGAAGAGTTTGATCATGTTCTTGTACTTTTTGAAAAGGGAAAGATGAGATCTACAACTTTCATGACCAAAGTTTTTCCATTTGAAGCATTTTTGGATCAAGAATCAAGGCTTGAAAAATGACCTAAAATGAAGCATTCTTAAAACGTCAACTATGCCCAAAAAGTCAACATTTGCAAAACTTCCAAATTCTTGATTTTTGTGAACTTCAACCTTCTTACATGATCAAATAAAGATCATATACACTCAAAATGATGAAGATCACCCATTGGTTGGGTCATTGGGGGCCTCAGATGCCCTGATTTTGCACTGACTTGTCCAGAAAGTCAACCCTTGATCAGATGACTTCCCCAAGGAATTTCTTCATGAAAATTGATATGCATACTCCATATACCATATAGAGACCAATGGAAACAAGAATGACCAAAAAATTTGGGGTTATGGCCTCTGAAACCAAAACCCTAATTTTAAGGTCAACTGTGCAGTCAAACTTGGCTCTGCATCCATTCAAACCCTAGTTCTTGTGATTCTTTGGAAATCTTGACCTTGAGAGGATGTAATATGATAGATGAACACACATGGATCCCTTTGAAGTGATTGGTGGCCTTTGGAGTGGCTCAAGAAGCCCTTGGATTGCTCAGATCACAAACCCTAGATGCAGATGACTTAGAAACTATGCAGTGAATCAAAAGTGGGATATGAGGTGATATGATTGTGTTTATGCATATGAGAATGATCACAAGCCATGGTGAATGGGTGAGGGAAAATTTGGGGTGTTTACAGCTGCCCCTATTCAAACATGAGTTAGCTGTGCAGGTTGTAAGCAACGGCTTAACAGGCAAACAAGATAACTTGTGGTTGAATACCAAAGACAGTCCAAAATTTGCACTCACAGAAATGAAGAAGAAAAGGGATATAGATTGTAAAGGAAAATAAAGTATATTGTAAGGTGTGGGCGACGGAGGACGACCGTCGAGCAGAGGACGACTGCTGGGTAAATAGCAATGACGGGGACGGCCGACATGCTGGGGATAAAAGGTAAAGCCAAGACGGGGACGGCCGACTAGCTGGGGAAATAAAATCATGATGGGGACGGCCATCAAGATAAAACTGTAAAATTCTCTGAGGATTTAATGAAACATGACGGGGACGGCCATCAAGTTCATAAAGCAAAGTAACCACTGATGGGGACGGCCATCGGGCTAAAAAAGAAAAGGGACCACGACGGGGACGGCCATCGGGTTAAAGAATAAATGAAATAAACAGATGATGGGGTACGGCCATCAAAGGTGAAGGACGATCACCTAGCAGGGGACGGCTGCTCTGTTGGGGATAAAAGAAATATGATGGGGACGGCCATCAAAGGTGGAGGACGACCACCTGGCAGGGTACGGCTGCCGAAAATATCAACGATGGGGACGGCCATCGGATAGAAAAGGTCAACGATGGGGACGGCCATCGGACGAGCATGATGGAGGACGACCATCAAGAAGTGGAGGACGACCACTCAGCAGGGTACGGCTGCTCTCGGGGCTTATCATGACATAGGACGAATGTCAGATAACCAAAATCAACAATGGGGACGGCCATTGGATAGAATGATGAAGAACGATCATCAAGAGGTGGAGGACGACCACCTAGCAGGGGACGGCTGCTAAAATCAACGATGGGGACGGCCATCGGATGAGCATGATGGAGGACGACCATCAAGAAGTGGAGGACGACCACTCAGCAGGGTACGGCTGCTCTCAGGGTTTATCATAACACAGGACGAGTGTTAGATAAGAAGGAAAATTTGTTTTGTTGGCAATCTACTGGGGATATAGTAAACACGGACGAGTATTTACAACCAAGAAGAGAAAGTATAAGTGTTTAGATGTTGTGTATAGATTAAAGATGCGGACGAGCATCCTTAAGACTACGATACGGACGAGTATCGGGTAGAAACAAATACTGACACGTGTTCAGAGATGATGATACGGACGAGTATCAACTGGTTAACAAGGAACACGGCCGAGTGTTGAATCTGATGGTTCTTCTGGGGGAATAGTAGACACGGACGAGCATCTATATTCAAGAAGACACAAGTGTTTGACACGGTGTATGGATTAAAGATGCGGACGAGCATCCTTAAGACTATGATACGGACGAGTATCATGTAGAAACAAACACTAGACGCAATGTTCTGAGATGATGGTACGGACGAGTACCAACTGGTTAACAAAGAACAAAGACTACTGTTGAATCTGTGGGTATATAACTGGTATATACAAGATACGGACGAGTATCTGTATAAGAGCGAGTGGTGTATAGATGAGTGTTTAACTGCTGGGGTGGGTGACACGGACGAGTGTCAAAGTATAATAATATTAGCAAGTATGTGGGTTGTAAAAGTATAAGCGACTGCGCTGGGGAAATGACACGGACGGGTGTCAAGAAAGTGTATATACAAGTAGATGTGAGTGCAAAGGGATGTCTTTGGCTTTTTGCTGGGAGTTATGACACGGACGGGTGCCAGAAAGTATCTGTAATACGGGTGATTTGGTGTGTAAAAGGTATTCAGGCGGCTTTACTGGGGAAAGATGGCACGGACGGGTGCCAAAAGGAGTATATACTGGTGTTTGTGATTTGTGAGGCATCTGCTTTTGCCGGGGACTCTGGTGGGGATTTTTCTGTACATTGTTGATGAATGGTTATTATTCACAAGTGTTAGAACATGGCTTATGATTATGCTATATGTTTGATTTTTTCCGTAATGCTCCGTATTAGACGGAATGCTACGCTCTGAGGGGATAATATGATGCGAATGCTATGATTGTGCAAAGATACCAAAACCGGGATGCGGATCCCGTTGCTGCGAAGATCTTTGGTCGATCTGCTTGAAATGGACATCCCAGCTGGGGATAAGATCGTTGATAGACCTGGAGAGATGTATCCGCTTGGGGATACAGGTCACTGATTGACACGTCCTTGTAATGAGGGTCCCAGCTGGGGGTTGTAGAAGCTTTCTTCACTCTGTTGTGATCCTTCATGCGCTGCTCTTCTGGACAGAGGCTGGAGCTCTGTGGGGGATAGCTCTCTGACTTCTGTGCTCCGGCTGAGGATGAGATGGCAACTCGGTTGGGGAATTATGAGAGGAAAATCAGCTGGGGAGAGCAACAAGAGGCAACTCAGCTGGGGGAAGTCATGAGAGGCAGCTCAGCTGGGGATAGAGCATTTCAGGTGCTGAGATTGAGTGTATGTTGATTTGGCAACTTCGCTGGGGAAATGGGCATCTTCCAGTGCCACATGGAAGATAGACCGAGTTGATAATGATCTGCCAGCTTGCTGAGGGTGAAGCTTTCATGCCCCAAGTTGCGTTCTGAATACCTGCAATCCTGAAAAAGATAGAAAAACGCACAAGATAATCCCGAGGTATCCCTTACTGGATTCCGTCATAGGAGTTAGGATACTTCTGAGAGTAAGTATATTCCCTGCAAGCATGTTTCTTTATTTGAAGATAAACATCTGTATTCTTATGCAATCAATGTTCTTTTAAGACATCAGACATTTTTTGCAAAAAAATGTATAAAACGAGACATGACTGAAAATCTGATTTTATTAATTCATATGCCCTGAATTGGCGAGATACAGTCAAAGGAACAAATCCCCTGAAATGAGGAGATTGTTACAAATTGAGAAACAAAATGCTGGCAGTGTTGACGACGCTTTAGGGAGCTTCCCCTTCTGCTATGACTCGTATGACAATTGACGTTCTTCTCACCTTGCTTTCTGAAGAAGGCTGATTCTGATTGAGGCTTGATCCTGTTGAAGCTTACCAAGTTGCAAGTGATACAGACGAATTTGGAATGCAGTTGTTCGCTTATTCCCTTATTTTGCATGGATCGCCCTTTCGGGTTTTCAATCCATCAGGATACCCATTTTTGCCTGAGCTGTCCAATGCGGCTTTTCAACTCAACGGGTGTACAATTTTTTTTTATTTTTTTTCCCTTATTTTTGCCCGAGTCTTTTATTCTGTTTTTGACTCGCCGGGATGCCCTATTTTTGCCTGGACTTACATTCTGTTTCTGTGTCCAGCGGGTCATTTTATGCGAAGTATTTTTTAACTGCATCCGAATTCACAGGGGACGGGAAATCTTCACCATCCATGGTGCTGAGCATCAGTGCTCCACCAGAGAAAACTTTCTTTACCACGAATGGTCCTTCATAGTTTGGAGTCCATTTGCCCCTGTGGTCTGTATGAGGAGGAAGGATTCTTTTCAGCACAAGATCTCCTACTTGGTACTCTCGGTGCCTGACTTTCTGATCGAAGGCTTTCTTCATTCTCTTCTGATATAACTGCCCATGACAGATTGCAGCCAATCTTTTCTCTTCGATCAGACTCAGTTGTTCGTATCGGGACCTAACCCATTCTGCTTCGTTCAGCTTAACATCCATCAATACTCGCAAAGAGGGTAATTCAACTTCAACAGGTAGGACTGCCTCCATACCATACACAAGTTGATACGGCGTTGCCCCAGTGGATGTTCTGATTGACGTGCGGTACCCATGCAAGGCAAACGGTAGCATTTCATGCCAATCTTTGTAAGTGATTACCATCTTCTGCACAATCTTCTTGATATTCTTATTTGCTGCCTCAACAACGCCATTCATCTTTGGCCTGTAAGGAGATGAATTGTGATGTTGAATTTTGAAGTCCTGGCACAGTTCTGCCATCATTTTATTGTTTAGATTGGAACCATTATCAGTAATGATTCGCTCGGGCACTCCGTATCGACAGATGATATCTCTCTTTAGGAATCGGGCTACCACTTGCCTTGTAACATTTGCATATGAGACTGCTTCAACCCACTTGGTGAAATAGTCAATGGCGACCAGGATGAATCTGTGGCCATTTGAAGCAGTTGGCTCAGTCTTGCCGATCATATCAATGCCCCACATGGCAAAGGGCCATGGTGAAGACATGATGTTCAAAGGATTGGGAGGCACATGCACCTTATCTGCATAGATCTGACATTTGTGGCATTTTCTGGCATAGGCACAACAGTCTGCATCCATTGTGATCCAGTAATAACCTGATCTTAACAACTTTTTAGCCATGGCATGTCCTCCGGCATGGGTACCAAAGGATCCTTCGTGCACTTCATGCATCAACAAATCTGCTTCCGTCTTGTCAACACATCTGAGGAGTACCATATCAAAGTTCCTTTTGTATAAAGATCCATCAGTGTTCAGAAAGAAACTACCAGCAAGCCTTCTCAAAGTCTTCTTATCATTGGAAGATGCCCCAGGTGGGTATGTCTGATCCTCCAAGAAGCATTTAATGTCATGAAACCAAGGCTTATCATCTTTGACAACTTCCGCTGCAAATACATATGCTGGTCTATCAAGCCTGGATACTGAAATCTGAGGTACAAAGTTAGCAGCTTGAACTTTGATCATGGATGAAATGGTAGCAAGAGCATCTGCAAACTGATTCTCGTCCCGAGGGATATACTCAAGCTTGACTGTAGTGAAGAAAGTCAATAACCTTCTTGTATAATCCCTGTAAGGTATCAGATGATCCTGGTGGGTGTACCATTTTCCGTTGGTTTGATTGACTACCAAAGCTGAATCCCCGAATACAGTCAACGTCTTGATCCTGAGGTCAATGGCTTCCTCAAGACCCATGATGCAAGCTTCGTATTCAGCTTCGTTGTTAGTGCAGTTGAAAGTGAGTTTTGCCGAGAATGGCATGTGAACTCCTTTGGGTGTAATGAGTACTGCACCAACACCACGGCCATTCATGTTAACCGCCCCGTCAAACATCATAGTCCATTCTTCTTCCGGGTCAGGCCCTTCAGTGTGAACAGGTTCCTCATGGTCTTTTGATTTAATGAACATGATGTCTTCATCAGGGAAGTCAAACCTCATAGGCTGGTAGTCATCAATGGGTTGCTCAGCAAGATATTCAGATAGTACACTGCCCTTGATGGCTTTCTGAGAAGTGTACTGTATGTCATATTCTGTGAGAATCATTTGCCATCTTGCAACCCGTCCGGTAAGAGCTGGCTTCTCGAAAATGTACTTAACTGGGTCCATTTTGGATATCAACAAAGTAGTGTGGGTCAACATATACTGCCTTAGTCGGCGAGCAGCCCACGCTAAAGCACAACATGTTTTCTCGAGCAGTGAATAACGTTGTTCACAGTCGGTAAACTTTTTGCTTAGGTAGTATATTGCATACTCTTTTCGACCAGACTCGTCATGCTGGCCCAGCACACACCCCATTGATTCTTCTAATACTGTCAAGTACATAATCAGAGGTCTTCCTTCAACTGGAGGCATAAGGATTGGAGGTTCTTGCAGATATTCCTTGATCTTGTCAAAAGCCTTCTGGCAGTCTTCATTCCACCTGACCGTCTGTTCCTTTCTTAACAGCTTGAACAAGGGTTCACAGGTTGCTGTCAGGTGAGATATGAACCTTGAAATGTAGTTCAATCGACCTAAGAACCCTCGAACTTCTTTCTCAGTCCTCGGTGCAGGCATCTCTTGGATGGCTTTGACTTTATCAGGGTCAACTTCAATCCCTTTCTCGCTTACAATAAAGCCCAGCAGCTTACCAGATCTCACCCCGAATGTGCATTTGTTGGGGTTCAACTTCAGTTGGTACTTCCTCAGACGCTTGAATAATTTGAGCAGATTTACCAGATGGTCTTCTTCAGTAAGGGATTTGGCAATCATGTCATCCACATAACACTCTATTTCTTTATGGATCATGTCGTGGAATAATGTCACCATAGCCCGTTGATATGTTGCACCAGCGTTCTTAAGTTCGAATGGCATCACTTTGTAGCAGAACGTGCCCCAGGGTGTGATGAATGTTTTCTTCTCCATGTCTTCAGGTGACATCTTGATCTGGTTGTATCCTGAAAATCCATCCATGAAGGAGAATACCGAGAACTGAGTTGTATTATCCACCAATACATCAATGTGAGGTAAAGGGAAGTCATCTTTCGGGCTGGCTCTGTTCAGATCCCGGTAGTCAACACACATTCTTACCTTACCATCCTTCTTAGGCACAGGCACAATGTTAGCAACCCACGGTGGATAGCTGGTTACAGCAAGGAATCCGGCGTCCCATTGCTTTTGTACCTCTTCTTTGATTTTCATTGCCATGTCCGGCCGAGTACGGCGCAGTTTCTGTTTGACCGGCGGGCATTCTTCTCTCAAAGGCAGCTTGTGCACGACAATATCGGTATCCAACCCTGGCATATCTTGGTAAGACCAAGCAAACACATCTACATACTCTTGAAGCAGATCAATCAGTTGTCTCTTCACTGAGTCTTGCAGGCAGGCCCCGATTTTAACTTCTTTCACGTCTTCATCTGTACCAAGATTGATCACTTCAACCTCCTCCTGGTGAGGAGTAATAACCTTTTCCTCTTGTCTTAACAACCTGGCTAGCTCTTCAGGAAGCTCATATTCTCCTTCAACCCCTTCGTCAGCTTGATTGATTGGATTGTCAAAGTCATACGGAGTCATAGCCGTGCTGTTGTCAGTGCTGTCAGGAAGGCACTCTCTGCAAGGGTTCAAGTTTTGTTCATTTTAGTGATCTGATTTTAATCTTTATTTAGAAAAGTGAAATGAAGTTGTCATTTTGAAAACACCGCCATTTATTTTTTGTACAAAAAGAAAAATGGAAAAACAGTGAACGAAAAGAAAAAAGACTCGTTTGCAAAAAGATGTCTGATATTTCATTAATTGATCTTGTTTGCACAAAAAGTACAGATGGCCCGATTACAAAATGAGTCTTGTCATCTTGGGCAAGATGCAAGACTTTGATGCATGCTTATAAAAATACAGGAAATAATAATTACTCTGCGTGAGTAACTCTTATAATTTCCTGGGAAGACCAGTTCGAGACACTGCTCCCCGGGATCTTTGGACGAATCCAGCTTTCCAGGTTGCGTTCCTCTTCCAGCTCGTCTTCCAGACAGTTGATAACATCAGGGGTAAGCATCCCCCCACTCACAAAGTTGGGCTCTTTCGTAGCCGCTGCTTGATCTTGTTGAGTTGGTTTGTAACCCAACCCAAATCTGTCTTCTTTCTTCTCCACCGATAACAGTTTGCCCCAGCCTTGGGCCGTTCCTTCCTCAACAACCTTCCGGGCTTGTTGGTATGATGATATTGGAGTACCAGATACAGCAGATGTCTCATTTACATTCAAGGCTTCAAACCCCTGGCTCATTGTTTCATGGATCTCCCCATCCATTTCAATGTACTTATAGGTAGCCAGGTGGCTGACAAAAATGTCCTTCTCTCCGCAGATTGTAACGATTTGACCCTCCCACTCATATTTTAACTTCTGGTGAAGGGTGGATGTCACGGCACCAGCGGCGTGAATCCATGGCCTACCCAACAAACAGCTGTAGGCGGGCTGAATGTCCATCACATAAAAGATAGTTTTAAAGGTCTGCGGGCCAATTGTCACAGGTAGCTCGATCTCTCCCAGAACCGATCTCTTAGAACCATCGAAGGCCCTTACTACCAGGTTGCTGGGTCTCAATGCCAATCCATCATATTCTAACTTCACCAGAGCCTTCTTTGGTAAGACATTAAGGGACGACCCCGTGTCTACCAGCACATGAGAAAGGACTGCCCCTTTGCATTCCATGGTGATGTGCAAGGCTTTGTTGTGGTTGCGGCCATCCGCTGTCAAGTCAGTATTGGTGAACCCTAGCCCATTGCTAGCAGTAACGTTTCCAACCACGGTTTCCAACTGGTTGACAGTAATCTCCTCAGGCACGTAAGCTGCGTGCAAGACTTTGAGTAGTGCATTCCGATGGGCTTCGGAGCACATAAGCAGTGAGAGGATAGAGATCTTGGATGGCGTCTGGTGAAGCTGATCCACGATTTTGTAATCACTCTTTTTGATGATTCGCATAAACTCATCAACTTCTTGATCGAACGGCGTCTTCAAGGCTTCTTTAACAGCTTGATCTTCCTGCACAGGGCTCTTCCCTTTTGCCTTAGCAGCAGCTTCTGCTTCGGCGGTAGGTCTTTGAATTGGTGGAGCAAAGAGACGTCCGCTTCGAGTGAAGCCTCCGCCTCCCCCCACATTATCTACTTGTGGTGCAGGTGTTGATGTTTCAAGAGTGATTCTTTTTCCTTCGCAGTACACGTCAGAGCCATAGTGCCAAGGGATGGCCCTATTGCATTCATATGGTACTGGTCCAGGCACCGTGACAGTGACTGGACTGATTGCTGCTGCTGAAGGGACTGTAATTGTTTGTGGATCATAAAAGATTGTAACTGGTGCTCTGATGGGAGCAGCACCTTCTGAATGGTAGGCAGAGTTGTTCTCAGGATCATAAAATATTGTGACAGTAGAGACATCTTCATGATTGGTTGTTGGTGTTGTAGGAGACAATGGCGGAAGGATGGATGTTGTCGTTGTAGGAGATTCAAAATGGAGTGAAGCTGAAGTTGTAGCAGGAAAATTTGTTGAAAACTGATCAGTTGAGAAGACAGATGAAGTACTTGTTGATGAAGCCGAAGAATTGTCAGGAACAATGGTTGCTGCAGTTGTAGGAGGTTCTGAAACCGTTGCTGATGAGATTGTTGGATTTGTTGGAAATGATGTGGTGATCTGGAGCTGGCCACTCTGAATAAGGCCATCTATGCCATTCCTCAAATTGTCGCACCCATTTACAGAGATATTGCAGTAAGCACAACCTAACTCACACCCCGGGAACATTTGACATTCCAAGAGCTGAGCTTTGATTTCTACCAACGGTGTCCTGATCTGTCCCACACTGGTTATTAAATAAGACGGCTTGTCTTCTTCAATAGCGTTAATTCGAGGACCACCGTGGTTTGGCATCGGGTTCTTATTCACATTGGGTGGTGGTGCGAAATTCAGAGCTTTCGAGTCTACCAGGTCTTGTACCTTCATATGCAGGGCTCTGCACTTTTCTGTACTGTGGCCAGGTGCGTTTGAATGAAAAGCACACCTAGCATTGGAGTCATAGTTCCTGGGTAGACTGTTGGGATCTGGAGGTGCCAGCGTCCTTAGCTCAACTAGGTTGAGTTTCAGGAGTTGTGGCAGCAGGGTAGCATATGGCATAGGGATCGGATCGATCACCCTATTAGCTTGAGATGGCCTCTGTTGGAATGGCCTTTGTTGACTGTTGCTGTTGGTGTTGCTGTTGTTGTAATTTCTTGGAGGATACTGATTTTGTTGGTGGTACTGAGGTTGCGGCTGATAGTTTTGCTGAGGAGGTTGATAGACGGGTTGAGGATGTGCTGGAGCAGGAATGGTGACTGCTGCTATTGACCTTTGAGCATATTGGGGCCTGCCCCTGTTTGAATGGATGGCATTGGTCTCGCCAGTTCTTCTCGGGCCTGCAAAAGGCTTTCTTGTACCACTGGACGAGCTTGCACCGTTGTCTGAGATTTTTCCCATTTTTAACAAGCTTTCAATTCTCTCCCCGGCTATGACAACATCTGCAAAGCTAGTGGAAGAGAAAGCAGCCAACCTGTCAATATAAGTTCCCTGAAGGGTATTCATGAACATATCTGCCATTTCCCGTTCAGACATAGGTGGCTGAACAGCAGCAGCCAATTGCCTCCATCTCTGGGCATATTCTCGGAAACTCTCCCTTGACGACTGTGACATTCCCATTAGGAGGGTCCTGTTGGGTGCCATATCTAAGTTATACTGATACTGTCTGATGAAGGCCTCTGCTAGGTCCTTCCAGCATCTAATAGTTGCCCTTGTCAAGTGAGAGTACCATTCT
This sequence comes from Lathyrus aphaca, assembly GCA_963966055.1. Classification (NCBI taxonomy): domain Eukaryota; kingdom Viridiplantae; phylum Streptophyta; class Magnoliopsida; order Fabales; family Fabaceae; genus Lathyrus; species Lathyrus aphaca. The sequence goes on from OZ014523.1 coordinate 175,301,689, forward strand.
CTTGACGCTCCAGTTAAGCTGTCTTCGAAATAGAACATCCAGAGCTTCTCATCCATAGTATAGGCCTTCAGCCTTCCCAGAAATGATTGTAAATGAGTCCGGGGGCATGAAGTCCCATTATACTTTTCGAAACAAGGAGGTTTGAACTTATGGGGGATCCTGACCCCGTCTACCAAGCCCATGTCCATGACATCGAAGCCCAAAGAGTTCTGAGATTCTAAGGACCTCAATTTCTCAGCTATCTCTTCCAACCTTCTATCATAAGCTTCTTCCCCAGCACCCATTACTGTGAATTGGTCCTCCTGAGGATCTTCTTGAAGTACCCTAGCTGCGGTGGCAGTCCCTTGAACATTTGCAGGAATATTGACCTCAGGATGGAGGTGTGGTCCAAATACCGGAGGGTTGACATGAGGTTGTACCCTTTCATTGTTACTGGTACCGGCAGTCCCTATATGTGGATCCTCTTGATTTTGCCTTTCCACCATGGCTCTCAATCTTTCCTGGCTCTGAGCCATATTGTTCATAACTTCCATAAACTGAGTCATTTGGTTCCTCATCTCTAGCCTTTCATTTGCCATTTGATTTCTGACCTCAGTAAGGTCCTGCTGCATCTGATCCATCTGAATTCCCGGAAGGTTGTTTCGGGTTGGATAACGGTGCGGACGGTTGAGGGGAAAAACTCGGCGTCTAGCAATAGTTCCTGAGGCATCACAACAGAGGTTAGCAACAATAAAACAAAACCTACAAAACAAACAAAGGGTTAGCATGCAATGCAGTTATGCTTATTTGTTCTCAAGGTATCCGGTTTGGCCTTCAGTTTTGACCCTTCCAGACCCCTGAAGATGCAGTTGATGTTGCTTTCGAAGTGAAACTTGGATGGAACAAAACTAACACAAATATATTACAGAAGGTGAAATACTACAACTTGTTCATTTTACAACACAAGCCCCCTAAGGGGTCAAAATACATTACAAAATAAAAGTACATGGAAAGAAAGCAACAACAAACAAATGGTCAAACACCAAGACCAAACCCATCCTCACGAACTTCCTTGAGAAGTGCTTCGGTCACAGGATCAGCCGGACGCTCCGTGAGATTCCTGATGAGGAGATTCCGGGTCGTAACAGCTGCTGCTAGCTTTTTGTGCTGAGTTTGGTCCTTGGACCTCTTCACCCCTGCTTTGATTTTCAGCTCTGATATCTCCCTCTGGGCTGCTGCCAGGGCTTCTTGCTGTTCTTTTGCACTAGCTTCTAGTCGTTCCATCTTGTCTTTAACTCTCTTGTCCTCCAGAGTACGGGCCTCGGTGATCCTGACCCACCGGGCTTGACTCTCCTTCAAATACAAGTCTGTCCTTGCTCTCTGGAACTGGGCTTCTTTGCAAGCATTCTTCAGAATCTGTTCACCAGCCTTAGACTTTTTAATATAATCCCCAGACTTTTCAATCTTAGTCAAATGCTCCACTCTCAACTTCTCCAATCTCTCAATCTCCCTCATACCATCACTCCTCTCCCGGAGGGTCTTCTGCAAAGCTTGAGTTAACTTCTCATTTCTTTCTTTCAAACTCTCAAACTCCTCCAAACTGACAGTGGCAGGTGGTGCTGAAGATGATTCAGGCATATCTTCTATAGTAAAGGGCATCCCAGAGAATTGGGCCCTGGCACGGGACCATTCATAATATTGTGCTGATGCCACATTGTTGCACTTCCCCAAGATGGTTACTCCCTTGATTTGAACATTATCCCAGGCCCAGGCAGCCTGCCTAACAATAGCCAGACTAATCTTGTTTTCACAATAAAGAGTTTCCACCAAGTCCTGTGCCTTAGGAGTATGGACCAGTGCATAGCCCAGTTGCCTTCTGAACAGCAGAGGATTGTAATTGATACTACCCTTAACTCCTATCAAAGGCACATTGGGAAAATGCCCACAGCTGGTGATGACATCCCTGCCTTTGGTGCTCTGAGTGCACCATCTGATGTCAGCTGAAGTTAGAACAGTGAGTCTCTTAGCCCAGTTGCTCTGCTGATGAGGGTTCAAAAATGCATCTGTCCTGGGCAGATGCCTGAGAAGCCAAGTGTGGAACAATGGAGCACAACACCTCACCAACCTCCCCCTCTGCTTTTCATTTCTCTGATGCACTGAATAGTAGAGATCCCCTAATAAAGTTGGTACTGGGTTCTTCAAGATGAATAGATGGATTGCATTCTTGCCGATGAATCGAGGCTCATCTGCAAACAATACAATTCCATATATGCTCAAGGCCAGTAAAGCACAAACAGCTTTCCACTCTCCCAGAGAAGCTTTCAGGGTAGCTTGAGAGATTAAGAAATCCAGATGAAAGCCAGGGATTCCAGCTTTAGAGTTCATATGCTGCTCAATCAAAACAGGTTCTAGATGCAAAGGTTTTGCTACTTCTCCATTAGCAGGAAAGACCATCTCAGGGTTGAAAGGAATTTCTCTCCTGATAGGCATACCAACTAATGAGGAGTACTCTTCCAATAAGGGGCCCAACTGAAAGTCTTGAAAGTTGAAACATCTCAGTGGGGGATCATAAAACTGAATGCATGTGTGGATCAGGCTTCTTTGTGATGGGTCCAGATCCATAACCATGTCAAGTATATCTCCATAACTCTCCCTGAACAATGGTATGTGATCTGGAGTGATCAGGGTTTGAATCCTCCTGATGTCTGATAACTCTGGCTGGAAGAAGTGGTAGGTGATGTTACTCTTTTTAGGAGCCATGATGCTGAAGATTGAGTAGAGACAGGTGCTGATGACAATGCTGAAGTGATGAGCCACTGGTTGGCTGGTGCAGGATATAGCTGAAACAGATGCTGGACTGAAGCAGGTGTTGATGAAGATAGGTCAATACTGAAGATGGGGTCAAAACCAAAACCAAATGAAGATGGATACCCTGAAACAAATAAGCAAATGTCAATATGATGCAATGATTATGTATGCAAATGAAATGCAAAGGGTTTGTGACTGAGCTGGATCTGATCAAATGCTCTGATATAAGTCCATGTGTGTTCAAGAATTCCAGTTGGAGGTCTATAAATCCAGTAACCAGGGTGGAGGACTCAAATAAAGAGCCACATGTCCAGGGTTTTAGAATCACAAGAACTGTCCCAAATTGAAGTATTCTTAAACAATCAAAGTAACAGGGTATTCTGAGGTCAAGGTACCTGCAAACCTGTAAACAGCCCAACCCCCTCACAGGTGGTGTTCTAAAACAAGGATCCTCAGACATGGATCAGTTATGAGAAGTGTAAACACTTCTAACCCGGAGGTACAGTGTTTACAATAACCATAACAGTTCCTCCTCTAATTCACCTCAATTTCTGAAGGTCAATACTAAAAGGTCATCCAGACTTAGCAGGCTTCCCAGATAGCCCTAGCATTGCAGGAAATCTGCAACACAGAGTTCTCAAGAAGAAACCCATATCTGAACCGTGTTTCATATTCCCGCACCAGACCGAAATGGAATGGGAAAGAATATGATTCACTCTAGCCTAGGTGTCACTCAGGTCCCAGGTATAGGACCTTAACTCTCAATGGAACACCCACCCACCAAAGCAAAACCAGATCCAGCCAGCAGCATGACAGTATGATATATACAAAAGCAATAAAGAAAGCAGTAAAGCAACTGTACATAAAGCAAAAAAATAAATACAAAAATACAAACACAAATAAGCACATAACACCCCAGTAAACACAAATCAAACAAGCGCTAGGAGGAACCCACAAAAAGAACCAGAAGCCCTGGTTGCAGTATAAGGTCCCCAGCAGAGTCGCCAAGCTGTCGCTCCCGACAAATGAAAATGGATCAGATGAAGGTACAGACGCGAACGGTCGGCGAAAGGGACAATGAGAACACACAGCCGTGAACTCACTGGAGATGAATAGAGTCGCCAGCTAGGCATTTTTATCCCGGAGGAAAGGCAATGCTGCATAGGCCTAAAAAAGGATGGACAAGACGGTTGCGAACCAGAGAGACTGAGAAAGGGGGTTGGTTACAACCTGGGAAGGTATTAGCACCCAGATTGTCCGTCGTACTCGACGGGATCCACGCTTAAGAGATTTGTGTTTTAAAGGGGCAGTGTCAGTGCAATCTGTGTGTAAAAGAGCTGGAAAAGGATGTACAGGTGTCAGTGCAAAGAATGTGAAGTGTGATATATACAGTGTCAGTGTGAGACCAGGAATGAGATGCTCATGATAATGAGGCTAAAGAATAAAGCTAGAAAGAGGGGGAATATACAGAGACTTTTGTTCGATAACTGTTAAGTTATGCCTACGTATCCTCTCGTGCAATGAGGAAGTCAGAACACCGTAGTTCGACCCAAAGAGACTGAAAGATGAATTGACTGATGAACTACTTGCTTGTCTATGCTCAAGTGTATGACCTGTCTGGCTCAGGTGCTAACTGTCTTGCATTAGACGGAAGAAGCAAGTTCTCGTTTGTGAGTGAATGAGATGAGAAAAGAATCTCGGAGGAGACGATTGTTGTTTGTTTTTGTGTTTTCAGTCTTTTATTGCTTTTGAGAATTTGTCATAAGTCAATGAGCTTAAGCCTAAACCAATGGGTTAGTAAACTCATCACATCTTCCCTCTGATTAGGGGTAATGAGAATACCTTAAGTGTGAAGTCAGATTCTCACACTTAATCACCTTTGGTGTAGGATTAAGATCATTAACCTACTTGTAATTATTTAGATGTTTTTGGAGTTTTTGTTTAGTGTTGAGTAATGAGGTTAAGCCATAATCAGGGATTAAACAGACTCATTACACCATCCTAAGAGAAGGATAATAGATGAGAATGTTTAAGCTGAGGAAAACTCCTCAACTTAATCCATGATTAGGGATTAAACTCATGACAAAACAAGCCTTTGATTAAGTGGATTTTAGTTAATGATATGATGATGAAGTGATTTTTATGATTTGTAAGACGACTTGAGGGGGACTTGTCCATTAACACTAGGGTTAGTCCTTCTTAACCATTTAAGGAAGAATTAGAACCCTAATGCAAGGCCCAAGTTACAAGTGTGAAGTCTTGATGATTATTAAATGGATTGATTAAAGGATTTAAACACATTAAGGGTTTAACACTTAGGATTAAAGTTATACACTCCATCCTAAGAGAAGGATGCAGGCATAAGCTTAATCACAAAGCCTTAAAGCCTTTATGGTTTAGTCCTTGATTATGAGATGAGGAGAGAAGACTCAAAAGAGACACAAAGGTAAAACTAAGAGGGGAGACTAATCATAACCCTAATCATTATCATGCTTGGTTGTTCCTAAGGTTTGTGAGGTTTGCAAGAACAAGTCTTCAATGGAACCACCAGGAAGCAGATGAACAGGATCAAGAGAAGCAAGGCAACTTGCTTCACTCAAGGAGTCAAGTCACTTGAAGAAAGAAAGTGGGAAGGAGAAAAATGAGCAAGCTCAAACTCATACACATGTAAAAATGCAGCAATGGATGCAAGAGAGATGAAAAGAAAAGTTATGAGAAGTGAAGGCAAATTCACTTCTCAAGTTCACTTACCACCTGAAATGTTAGAAAGAAATGCAATGCAATGCAAAATGGGATGAGATGGTATGATGCAAACCAAAACCAGAAGCATGTGGATGATGATAATGATGCTATGGGGTGCTATAAACATGAGGCAAGGCATGGAGATGATCATACAAGATCATGGATGCAAATGATGCAAGTTTGGAAGCATGGATATACATGAAAAGTTATGAAATGCACATGGCATACAACATGGCAAATACATGGTGCAAGGATCAAACATGCTTTCTACATGTCTTAAGATGTCAAATGAATCAAATGGATGCTTGAAATGTCATGGCAAGTCATGTTATGCAAGAGAATGCAAGAAGGATGCAAATGGAAGCCCAAATTAGGGTTTATGAAACAAACATCAAACAAAAACCAAAAACAGAAGCAAACCCTAAGATAAAAAATGGAAAATTCCACCCAAAGAAACCTTAAACCTATACTAAACCAAAGCCCAAAGGAGATGTCTCAACTCTTAACCAATCTCAAGTTATGATTTTTCTAAGTTATTAGGGTTTTTAGGGCTCCTAAACAAAAGAAATGCCAAACAAATTGAAAATGAGGAATCAAATCATGGCCATTTAATCCTAGAAACTACATGCTAAACACAAAACAATGCAAAAAGAATCAATGTCCAACTCTTCTCAAATAAGCAGAAATGATTTTTTGAACTTTGGATCAAATTAATGCACAAAAAATGATTTAATTCAATGAAAAATTCTCAAAATGCATCAAGATCAAAAAAGAAATTTGGTTTGAAGGTTGGACAATGTTTCTAAATGTCTTAGAACATTTCATGAATTTTTTGGTGATTTTTAAATACCTAAAAGTATTTTTAATAAATTAATTTTCATTAATCAATTAAAAATAATCTTTTAAATATTTAAAAAATACTTTTTTAATGATAAAAAATAAAATGAAAATATTTTTGTGTCATAAAAATTATTAAAACTTATGAGAAAAAGTTTCATAATTTTTAAACCTTTTTTACTATTTTTAAATAATTGTGCAATTTAAATGAAAAGAAATGGAATTAAAATAAATAAAAGGAGAAGTATGCAGGACGGGTGGCTGGGATTCAATCTGGGCTTGGGGGCATTGACTACGCGCCAGATCCTGTGGCCCACGTTTAAACTGACTTAAACTCAATTAATTAAATAAATAATGAAGATTAGGGCTTAATGACAAATCTGGACCGTCCACACGCGCGGCAAGTCAAACATTTCAACGCATCCAACGCTCTAGATTCAAATGGTCTTAATTACATGATTAGGGCACAAATGACTTTCAGGTGGCCGGATAAGACTTCCGGTCGTCTTCTCCGGCCAGCATCTCCCCTGAAAATCCCCAAAACCCCAAAAACCTAACTAAAATGAAATCTAAGAATTGGGAAATGATCCTTAACCACTCACGCACCAAAACCCTCTCTCAAAAAAAATTTATATTTCCTAACAAAGCTGAATCGAAGCAAGAAAGAATTAGGGCACGCAAGTTTCAGAGATCAATTAAATGTTCATTTCATCACCATTTCAAAAACCAAAAGCACCAGGATACTCAGTGGGGCATAGAGAACAAGTTTATAACATGAAAAACGATTTCTGGAAAAATAATTTTCGAGCTACCTGAGATTCGAAGCTCTCACTCTGATGACTTTCTGGCCTCTTCCTTCAATGCAATCCACTCTACTTGGTCCTCTGATGATGCTTGAATGCTCAAAAGGAATTTATGTTGGCTGGTTGATGAGTTTAGACAGCTTCTGCTTCAACTCAGTTGAAAATGGCAATGGAGTTTCAGGCAGTTTCAGGTCATTGTGAATGGTTCTTTGTGATCAGAATAATGAGTGGAGAAGGTCTGTGGTGTTTGTTTAGATGTTTGTGAGCTATGGAGAGAGTTTCGAATGAAACTGCAAGTTGAGGTGAGAAATGGCAATGGGGTGTTCTTGCTTGTTTTAGGCCTGGCTCTTGGTGGTTTGAGGTCTATGAAGTATGGTGAGTTGAAGTGTGGAAGTAGTTTGGATATTTGATGGCTGGGCAGGGAGATTCGAAGCAATATGCAGCTGGGGTGTGTTTTGTGAATGTCATTGTATGAAGTGTTTCAGCATGGCTTCTTGATACATTTTGCTTTCCAAATGATATTGTATTTTAATCCTATAGGTCAGATGATGTGACCTGGCCTATAGTGATTGGTAAGTTTGCTTTTGCAAAAAGTTAAATTTTGTGTAAGGAAAGTATGGCTCATGATCTAGGCTAGTACAAGATATGGTTCTGGTGCAGCATGGTGTGTGTGTGTGATGTTGGGAAGGTCCAGCAGCCAATGCATCAAGTGGAGAGAAGCACAATGATGTTTTTGCAAGTTGGCACACTTTTGAAACTTCATGAAAAAGTCTAGTTACACAAACCATAACCATGTGAAACCTTGGTCCAATTCTGATTTTTAGTACATATTGAATGTTTGCATACTGGTTTGAAATGAATTAGAAGTTGCAATTGGCTTTGGTTCATGATTTTGCAAAATTCTCATTTGAAGCATGCCTTGAAAATCAATGATTTTAGCCAACTTTGTCAAACCATAACTTTTGATCCAAGAAGAGTTTGATCATGTTCTTGTACTTTTTGAAAAGGGAAAGATGAGATCTACAACTTTCATGACCAAAGTTTTTCCATTTGAAGCATTTTTGGATCAAGAATCAAGGCTTGAAAAATGACCTAAAATGAAGCATTCTTAAAAAGTCAACTATGCCCAAAAAGTCAACATTTGCAAAACTTCCAAATTCTTGATTTTTGTGAACTTCAACCTTCTTCCATGATCAAATAAAGATCATATACACTAAAAATGATGAAGATCACCCATTGGTTGGGTCATTGGGGGCCTCAGATGCCCTGATTTTGCACTGACTTGTCCAGAAAGTCAACCCTTGATCAGATGACTTCCCCAAGGAATTTCTTCATGAAAATTGATATGCATACTCCATATACCATATAGAGACCAATGGAAACAAGAATGACCAAAAAATTTGGGGTTATGGCCTCTGAAACCAAAACCCTAATTTTAAGGTCAGCTGTGCAGTCAAACTTGGCTCTGCATCCATTCAAACCCTAGTTCTTGTGATTATTTGGAAATCTTGACCTTGAGAGGATGTAATATGATAGATGAACACACATGGATCCCTTTGAAGTGATTGGTGGCCTTTGGAGTGGCTCAAGAAGCCCTTGGATTGCTCAGATCACAAACCCTAGATGCAGATGACTTAGAAACTATGCAGTGAATCAAAAGTGGGATATGAGGTGATATGATTGTGTTTATGCATATGAGAATGATCACAAGCCATGGTGAATGGGTGAGGGCAAATTTGGGGTGTTTACAGATATATACAATGTTAGTGTAAGAACAAGAAAGAAATGCTCATGATAATGAGGCTAAAGAATAAAGCTAGAAGGAGGGGGAATATACAGAGACTTTTGTTCGATAACTTGTTAAGTTATGCCTACGTATCCTCTCGTGCAATGAGGAAGTCAGAACACCGTAGTTCGACCCAAAGAGACTGAAAGATGAATTGACTTGTGAACTGCTTACTAGTCAATGCTCAAGTGTATGACCTGTCTGGCTCAGGTGCAAACTGTCTTGCATTAGACGGAAGAAGCAAGTTCTCGTTTGTGAATGAATGAGATGAAAAAAGAATCCCGGAGGAAACGATTATTGTTTGTTTTTGAGTTTTCAGTCTTTTATTGCTTTTGAAAGTTTGCCATAAGTTAATGAGCTTAAGCCTAAACCAATGGATTTAGTAAACTCATCACATCTTCCCTCTGATTAGGGGTAATGAGATTACCTTAAGTGTGAAGTCAGATTCTCGCACTTAATCACCTTTGGTGTAGGATTAAGATCATTAACCTACTTGTGATTATTTAGATGTCTTTTGGTATTTTTGTTTAGTGTTAAGTAATGAGGTTAAGCCATAATCAAGGATTAAACAAACTCATTACACCATCCTAATAGAAGGATAATAGATGAGAATGTTTAAGCTGAGGAATGCTCCTCAACTTAATCCATGATTAGGGATTAAACTCATGACACAACAAGCCTTTGATTAAGTGGATTTTACTTAATGGTATGATGATGAAATGAATTTTAGGGTTTGTAAGACAACTTGAGGGGGACTTGTCCATTAACACTAGGGTTAGTCCTTCTTAACCAATTAAGGAAGAATTAGAACCCTAATGCAAGGCCCAAGTTACAAGCTTGATGTCTTGATGATTTATTAAGTGAATTGATTAAGAGATTTAAACACATTAAGGGTTTAACACTTAGGATTAAAGTTATACACTCCATCCTAATAGAAGGATGCAGGCATAAGCTTAATCACAAAGCCTTAAAGCCTTTAGGGTTTGGTCCCTGATTATGAGATGAGAAGAGAAGACACAAAGAGACACAAAGGTAAAACTAAGAGGGGAGACTAATCAAAGCCCTAATCATTATCATGCTTGGTTGTTCCTAAGGTTTGTGAGGTTTTCAAGAGAAGTCTTCAATGGAACCACCAGGAAGCAGATGAAAGGATCAAGAGAAGCAAAGTGACTTGCTTCATTCAAGAAGTCAAGTCACTTGAAGAAAGAAAGTGGGAGGAACAAGAATGAGCAAGCTCAATCTCAAACACATATAGAAATGCAGCAATGGATGCAAGAAAGATGAAAAGAAAAGTTATGAGAAGTGAAGTCAAATTCACCTCTCAAATTCACTTACCACCTGAAAAGTTAGAAAGGAAATGCAATGCAATGCAAAATGGAGTGAAATGGTATGATGCAAAACAAAACCAGAAGCATGTTGATGATGATAATGATGCTATGAGATGCTACAAACATGAGGCAACACATGGATATGATCATGCAAGTTCATGGATGCAAATGAAGCAAGTTAGGAAGCATGGACATACATGAAAAGTTATGAAGTGCACATGGCATACAACATGGCAAATTCATGATGCAATGATCAAACATGCTTGCAATATGTCTTATGATGTCAAATGAATCAAATGGATGCTTGAAATGTCATGGCAAGTCATGTTATGCAAGAGAATGCAAGAGGGATGCAAATGAAAGCCCAAATTAGGGTTTATGAACCAAACATCAAACAAAAACCAAAAACAGAAGCAAACCCTAAGATAAAAAATGGAAAATTCCACTCAAAGGACCCCTAATCCTATACTAAACCAATGTCCAAAGGGGAGGTCTCAACTCTTAACCTAACTCAAGATATGAATTTTACAAGTTATTAGGGTTTTTAGGGTTCCTAAACAAAAGAAATGCCAAACAAATTGAAATTGAAAGATCAAATCAAGGCCATTTTATCTCAAAAACTACATGCTAAACACAATGCAATGCAAGAAGAATCAATGTCCAACTCTTCATGAATAGGCAGAAATGATTTTTTTAACTTAGGATCAAAATAATGCACAAAAATGATTTTAATTCAATGAAAAATCCTCAAAATGCATCAAGATCAAAAAAGAAATTTGGTTTGAAGGTTGGACAATGTTTCTAAATGTCTTAGAACATTTCATGAATTTTTTGGTGATTTTTAAATACCTAAAAGTATTTTTAATAAATTAATTTCCATTAATCAATTAAAAATAATCCTTTAAATATTTAAAAATACTTTTTTAATGATAAAAATAAAAACAAAAATATTTTTGTGTCATAAAAATTATTAAAACTCATGAGAAAAAGTTACATAATTTTTAGACATTTTTTACTATTTTAAATTAAATATGCAAGTTAAATGAAAAAGAAATGAAAATAAATTAAAATAAAAGGAAAGTATTCAGATCTGATGGATGAGATTTGAACTGGGGTGAAAGTCATTGACCACGCGCGCTATCCAAGGGTCCTGGTTGACTCTGATTTAATTAATTTAATTGAGTTTAATTAAACTAAATAAAAAGATTAGGGCTAATTGAATGCATCTGGGCCTTCTATTCGCGCGGCAAGTCAACAGGTCAGCTCAATCCAACGTCCAATATTCAAACACACTTAATGACCTGAGATTAGGGCAAATCACTTTCAGGTGACCGGAGGGGAGCTCCGGTCATCTTCTCCGGTGGTATCCAAACCCTAAAACATGATTCAGGCATCTATTCTACAAATTAAACACACCTAAGTGATCCTCTAACATCCTAAGACACGAATCTATGCTCAAACATCATTTAAACACCATGAATCAAGTGAATCGAAAGAAACAAAATCCACGGGCAAAATTTCAGAGGGATCATACAAACTCATTTCTCATCTATTTTTGATTCTAAAGGCACCCCCATGATCAGCAAGACATAAGCAATCATATTATAACTTAAAATGCAAGCTTTGGAAGAAAGTGTTCATGTTCATACCTGAGCTGGAAACTTCAATTTCTGGGCTTTCTGGACTGCTTCTTGGTGCCAACTTACTCCATTGATCCTCCTGATGCTAATGGCAGGCTTGGAATGAGCTTAAGCAAACTATTTTGAGAGGTTCCAATCTGATATAGCAGAAAATGAGCTCTGTGTACAGGCAGCTTCAGGTCAATGTGAAGGGTGGTTTTGACTCCTTTTGATGTGCTTGATCTGTTGGTGAAAGAAGTTTGGATGTTTGATGGCTGTGGAAGGTGATTCGAAGAAAAATGCAGGCTGAGGTGAAAAATGGTAATGAGGTGTTCTTGCTCAAATCAGTCTTGAATCTTGTTGGTTTCTACTCAATGGAGCATGATGAGATGATTGGTGAAAATGGTTTGGATGTTTGAGGTTTGTGGAGGCAGATTCGAAGAGTTTTGCAAAGTGAGGTGTTTTTGTGTATGTGATGCTATGGAGTGTTTCAGCCTGGCTTGGTATATGAAATGGCCTGCATTTGGATAGTATAAAATAATCCTATAGGTCAGGTGATGTGACCTGGCCTTTATTGATTGGTAAGTTTACTTTTGCAAAAAAGTCCACTTTGTGTAAGGAAGGCATGGCTTGAGCTATAGCTTGGTACAAGAGGCATGGGCTGCGCAGCATGATGTGGGTGTGATGCTAGGAAGGTTCAGCAGCCAAGGCAACTAGTTGGTGAAGTGTGATCATGAGTTTTGCAAGTTGTTACTTTTTGGAACTTCATGAAAAAAAGTCTTGTTACACAAACCATGGACATGAGAAACTTTGGTCCAATTCTGATTTTTAGGGCTCATGGAATGTTTGTGTCATGGTTTGATGTCAACTAGAGGTTACAAAAAGCCTTGGTTCATGATTTTGCAAAATTCACATTTGAGGCATGTCTTGAAAATCAATGATTTTTGCAAACTTTGTCACACCATAACTTTTGATCCAAGAAGAATTAGATCATGTTCTTGTACTTTTTGAAAAGGGAAAGATGTATTCTACAACTTTCATGACCAAAGTTTTTCCATTTGAAGCTTTTTTGGATCAAGAATCAAGGCTTGAAAAATGACCTAAAATGACATATTCTTGAAAAGTCAACCATGCCCAAAAAGTCAACATTTGCAAAAACTTGTAATTCTTGATTTTTGTGAACTTCAACCTTCTCCCATGATCAAATAAAGATCATATACACTCAAAATGATGAAGATCACCCATTGGTTGGGTCATTGGGGGCCTCAGATGCCCTGATTTTGCACTGACTTGTCCAGAAAGTCAACCCTTGATCAGATGACTTCCCCATGGAATTTCTTCATGAAAATTGATATGCATACTCCCTATACCATATGGAGACCAATGGAAACAAGAATGACCAAAAAATTTGGAGTTATGGCCTCTGAAACCAAAACCCTAATTTTAGGTCAACTGTGCAGTCTAGCCTGGCTCTGCTTCCATGCAAACCTCAGTTCTTGTGATCCTTTGGCAATCTTGACTTTGAGAGGATGTGATATGATATAAGGACACACATGGACCCCTTTTAAGTGATTGGTAGCCTTTGGAATGGCTCAAGAGGCTCTTGGATAGCTCAGATCACAAACCCTAGGTGCAGATGACTTACAAACTATGCAGTGAATCAAAAATGAGATGTGAGATGATATGATTGAGTTTATGCATATGAGATGATCACAAGCCATGGTGTGAATGGGTGAGGGAAAATTTGGGGTGTTTACAAAGTGTTGCAGATGGCCTATGTTCCTCAAGAAATAACTGTCAATCAACTTGAAGCTGTGGTGGGCAGCGTGAATGCAAGCCATGGGCTGGGCTTCACAAATCGAGACCTGACGTCAGAGGGATGTAACCATAACAAAGCACTACATATCACTATGGAGTGCAAGGGTGCTGTGTTGTCGCATGTTCTTGTAGACACAGGCTCTTCCCTTAATGTACTTCCGAAGAAGGCATTAATGAAGCTCACTGTTGATGGTATAGTCCTGAGACCCAGTGATTTGATTGTCAAAGCTTTCGACGGGTCCAGAAGATCAGTGTTTGGAGAGGTGGAGTTGCATGTGAAAATAGGTTCTCAGGTTTTCAAAAGCATCTTCTATGTCATGGACACTCAGCCCGCGTACATCTGCTTGTTGGGACGCCCATGGATTCATGTTGTCGATGCTGTGACGTCCACCCTGCATCAGAAGCTCAAATATGTGGTTGATGGTCAGGTAATCACAGTGTGCAGAGAGGAAGACATCTTTGTAAGTCACTTGACAACATTCAAGTATGTAGAGATGGATGGAGAGATCCATGAGACTCTGTGCCAAGCTTTCAAAGCAGTCAACGTCAGCATTCTGACTCCTGTAGAGAGAAGCAGTGAGAAAGAAGGTACCTCCATCCACTCTTACAAGCAAGCAAAGGAGGTAGTTCAGTCAGGAAGCACCCAAGGCTGGGGCAAATTGCTGGAGCTAGAAAAGAAAGACGACAAGTTTGGTTTGGGATATCAGCCTGGTGGATCTACTCCAGGTGGTAAAGCTATCACCTTTACAAGTGCTGGGTTGCTCGACCGCAACCAGATCTGTGCAACCACTGAAGAAGGAGACAATGATGGTGACAAGGACAACTAGATACATCAGTGCGCGCCCGAGGAGGAGCTAAGGAACTGGTCTGCTGAAGACATTGTTCAAGTTACCTGGCACTCAGAGTAATTTATTTGTTTCCTTTTCTTATCATGCTGCATTGTCAAATCCAGCATTCTTCCCAAGGTGCTAGGATCCATTGTATTGGGCCACTATGTTTGTTATGCACTTATTTTTATCATGAAATAAAAGGACATTTTCAAACAAATTGTGTTCCCTTTCTTTGTTTAAATTTTTTCAAAAAACTATAAAAATGGCAATGTGTTTTTCCTTTTTGTTTTTGTGTTAGAGTCTCTTTTGCAAAAAATAAGCAGATTCTGAAATAAGCACATCATCTATGCAGTGTTGATCATCCGGATTTCGTTGATAACATTCCTGCTATGACCACGCATGACTTTGACAATCCTGTGTACCAAGCTGATGAAGGGGTCGAGGAAGACTGTGAACTCCCTGAAGAATTGGTCAGATTGTTGAAACAAGAGGAACGGGTTATTCAGCCTCATCAGGAAGAAATTGAGATCATCAACATCGGCAGTGAAGATGTGAAGAAAAAGATCAAGATTGGGGCCAGTCTGCAGGCCGAAGTTAAGAAAGAGCTGATCAGTATGTGTCGCTCCCCGGATTTCCATCCTGGTAAAAACGTGAAAGTGACGCGGAAGAAGAATAGAGTCGCCAGCCAGGCATTTTTATCCCGAAGAAAGGGAATGGTAATGCTGCACAAACCAGAAGAAAGAAGAGGAAGGACACAGGTCCTGCGAACCAAAGAGACTGAGTTCGGGAGTCGGTTACGACCTGGGAAGGTATTAGCACCCAGATCGTCCGCCGTACCCGACGGGATCCACGCTTGCAAAAGAAACTGTTTCAAAGGGTGAGGGTGTGAAAGCTGCAGCAAAAGAAAGGACTGGAAAAGAAACTGAGAAAAGAAATGAATAAGAAATGAAAAGGAAAAATGTAGGAAAAATAAAGATTGTGCTCGAACGGGCCCTACCCCGCTGCCTACGTACCTCATCAGGATAATGAGGATCAGAGACGCTTAGTTCCCCTAACTAGGGGTACTAAAAGGAAAATGCTTGTGAATTAAAGGCTTGAAATGCCTATGCCATTGCTCAGGTGTTGCAGGCTCGGACGACGAGTGCGTAACCGTCTTGCAAAATGACAAGTAGGAGCAAGTTCGCGGACGGAGCGAATGAGGTGAGAAAAGAATTCCCGAAGGAAAGACGCTTATTGTTTGTTTGGTATTTTTTAGAAGCTTTTATGAGTGAAAGTTTGCATAGGTAAGTGTACCTAAGTCTTACTCAATGGGATGTGTACATCTCACATCATCCCGAAATGGAATGCGCAAGAGGCACACCTATCTATGGAGGAAATCCCCAAAGCTAGTCCCACAAGTGAAGGCTTAAGCACACTGACCTATTACCATTATTAAGTGTTTTTGTGGTTTTTTGGTTAAGAAGTGTTTTTTAGCTTTTTCTTTGTGAGGTACTCATGCTAAGACCTATCCACCACGAGTGATGACTCACACCTCGCCCTGAAACGGAACGCGTGCAAGTATCTCATAGCAAATTCTCGTGTCACATGAGAAGACTCGACATTTATTAAATGAATTAGAATTGAATTTGAAGATGAGAAGAGAGAGCACCAAAGGATCTCAAAGGAAAAATTCTAAAGGGGGACTAAAATAATACTAATATTCACATGCTCGGATGGTCCTAGGTTAGTGAGGCTTACTATCCTAAAGAAGAAAGAAAGAAGAAGATAAAGATGAAAGGAGAAGCTCCATGGTGGCCTAAGCACACCTCAAGTCGAGAATGAATAGAAAAAAGATGCAGAAGAAATGAGAATGCGAAATGGAGATGAATAAGAATGAAGATAAGGAAATGAGAATACAATATGAAGATGAATAAGAATGAAGATAAGGAATTCAGAAAGGAGTGATTGAATCAATGCACAAACAGAGCCTACACCAGTAGGACTTCCAGATGCAACAGCATGCGATAAGGTAAAGTCGGGTCACAGTGGTACCTAACGGAGAAGGTCCGTTGCCTCTTCAATAAGCGCAAGAAGAAATATCAAGAAGAAGTATCAACTCCAAAACGGATTCACCAATCAGAGAGAAACAAGGATTAACATCAAAAATCGGTTCATAAAATGCCAAGGTTTAAGTGCACCAAGATCACAAGAAAGAATTAATCATAAGGTCATCGTCAAGCTACATCCGCCAACATTGAAATTGGACAATGAACCTACAAAACATCAAACAAAAAAAAACTACAACCAAGATTAAACAAAATCGAACTTAATTAAACAAAATAAAAATGAATAATCCAATTCCAACCAAATTCTTAAAAAACTTAATATTAATTAGGAACTAATTAGCTATAAAATTTTAACTAAAATTCTAACAAAACAAATATTAATAAAATTCTAACTCAAATTTTAAAATAAACAATTAACAAAACTCTAAACTATTTTAAAATGAATTAAAGTGTAATTAACAAATACTAAAATTTTAAATAAAGTTAAATCGTAATTAAAAAACTCTTAAGGAAATAAACAAACAAAAAATAAGGGAAAACAATAAAGAAATGAAATAAGAGAGCTGCTGCAATTGGGCCGGTGGTGTAGATATTAGTGGCCATGGACTTATATCCCAATAAGCAACAATGATAAGAACAAAAAGGAAAGAAAAGAAAACAATCTTCCTTCAGAAAACCAGGGCACGCCGCAGGGACAAGGTGAAAATGATCTTGGACTCGCCAGGACTTCGGCTCATCTCCTTCCACACGACGCTCCTTCAATCGGTGTTGTACGTTTCAGCTTCAAGCTCCATTTGCGCGGATCGAGCTATCATTCTCATGGGTCTCGGTCTCCCTCACTGGCCCGTCACCCTCTTCTTCTGGCTCTTCAGGATGAAATGGCGGTGTCTTCCTCGTCGATAACAAGATTGGCTTCACCGCGATTCTTCGAGCCAAGAACACGTCGTGCTTGCTCACGGATCTATGGCTTTATCCTTCGCGACTGTGTTCAATCTCTAAGCACCTCAATCTTAACTCCCGCCTCGCCTCAACTCTCGGTGATTATGGTGAGTTCTCGAACTGATTCTCTCGTCATCTCTGCTTCTATGTTGTTGAGGGATATGAGTTTTGCGTTGTTGCGAAATGCAGGTTGTGTGCTTATGAAGTTTGTGAGTGTAAAGTTGGTTACGGTTTTGACGGTGGTGAGGAAGAAAATGATTGAAGGGTTAAGGATGGTGAAGACAGGGGTGGATTGGGTTTGTGTTGATGAAGGTTGTGAGGAAGATGGATGAACAGAAGTTGTTGACGATTTGTGAGGTGTGTTGAAGATTAAGGGATGGGAGAAGGTTAGAGAAAAAGGTCGATGCAGCTTGTTGGTGATGTTACGAAAAGCGGAGAAATTTTATGTGGTGATGGTTGGAGAGATTGGTTTGAGGCCATGGAGGTTGTTACGGGTGTTGATGAGGTTTTGTGAAAAAAAGTGAAGAGGAGAAAGATGCTGTTGTGTTATTATGAGAAGTTTGAGAGAGTTTTCGTGATTACGTTTTTTTTCTCTTTTGTGATCAGCGTCTTGCCGTTTTTTAAGAAAAAGTCACGTATGAAGGTAGGTGCCGATTTCTTGTTTTGATTGTGTGTGAAATTGTTGCCATGACAGTGCGTTTGTTTTGCACAGAATCCCCGTCTACCGCGTGAAAACAAAATTGGCTAAAGTGTGGGGTCCTCCTTTTTTGTTGTGTGTAATGAGCTGAGGATTTTTTTGTAAAAATTGGTTGAAGAGTTGGTTTTGTTATAATGTGCAGAGTGATGAAAAAGTGTGTGGTGCGGTGAATGGAATTATTTTGAGTGAAAAATGTTTTGCTGTGTGTGGAATACGTGTGGTTTTTTTTGTTATGCCGGTACGTGCGTATGGCGTGGAAATGGGTATTGCGTGAATCTTGGCTACGGATGGTGGTGAATGAAAAAAATGATGTGTGATTGTCATGTGCAGGCTGTACGATTTCTGTGGAAAAAAATGTTGCAGCAGTGTAATTTGGGTGGGTACAAAAGCTAATGAGCAAGTGGTGAAAAGGTTTGGTGGGGTCGGTGTCACGCTGTAAAACTTCCTTTCATTGTGTTGAGAACCGTGGGGCCTATCAGGGAAAAGGTGGAAATTGGTGATAGTTTGTTGTGTATAAAGTGCTGAAAGTTTATTGGAATTTCATTGGAATTGATTATTAATGTTAAATAATGAAAATGGGCTTAGTTGAAAAAAAGAAGAATGAAATAAGCAAAGATTAATATGAAAATGGGTAGAAAAATATGAATTTATGGGTGTGGGAATAAATGAAATGGATAGCAAATGCGGATATTGAAATGATAATAAAATAAAACTTGGAATGAATTAATCCTTTATGGAATGGACCGACCATCACCAATATGCGCACAACCACACAACCTCGATTTTCATCTTGAAACCAATCTCGCACCGCTTCCACGAACCAATGATTAATGATAAGGCAGCTACCACTAAACAATTCACCATTGAAATAACAACTATCTCACACAAACCAACACTGGATCCCGAAGAAATCCACACACCACAATTAACGGAGAAGCATTGCCTGAGAAACAAATCAATGAAACAAATTGCACTTGAAGAAATATCCTGAAGGTTGACCAAGCTCAAATCAGACGTCCATCTGAACTGGATCATGAATGAACAACCATACTTGAACCGAAACCACAACTTTTGAGATATCGAGAAAGAAGAAAATAGCCAGAGATGTTGAGAAAAGAAATAGCCTGGTAACTTGATGAAGAAGAGAATAGTTTGATGATGAGCCAAACATAGTGAATAATCCTTGCAGGCGGGAAATCCTTGGGAACCAAATAATCGGGGGAAATAAACCCTCATTCCTCAAAAGACGATCCCGTGTCTTATGCACCTGCAAATGGTATGCAAAAATGCGTATGAATGCAAAACGAAAAGCCAGAAAACCAGAGGGCAAATTTAGGATGTCTACAGCTGCCCCTATTCAATCAACTGTTAATCTGAAAAGGATGAAAGCAACGGCTATCAGACGCTCGAGATAAACAGTGATTAAATACCAAAAAGACCCCGAAATTTGCACTCTGACGAAGAATGCAACACTGGGAAATAAACCCAACCAGATGACGCTCTGGGGATGAGAAGGAAAGGAAGTAGACGAGCTTCTTCCGAGTTGAAACTGATATCTGGAATAAGAACATGTTGACAGACGAGTCTTCGAATGACCTGTGACGCCAGGTGCAGAGAGCGGACGAGCCCTTAAGAATCTTCAAAGTAACTTGAGATAGACGAATCTCCTTCACTAATCCTTACGCAGATAAGTGGAATAAGACGGACGAGTCTTCTTCGGATAACCCTTACGCAGGTTCCGGAAATGCATATAAGTCTGTGGGATAGACATGCAACTAGGATGGACGAATCCTCTTCACGAATCCTTACGCTGATAAGTGGAATAAGACGGACGAGTCTTCTTCAGATAACTCTTACGCAGGTTCCGGTAATGCATATAAGTCTGTGGGACAGACATGCAACTAGGATGGACGAATCCTCTTCACGAAACCTTACGCAGATAAGTGGAATAAGACGGACGAGTCTTCTTCGGATAACCCTTACGCAGGTTCCGGTAATTTTTTTGACGCTTTAATCCCACCGTCAGGATTTTCAACCTCTTCAATGCGGACGAGCATCAGAATGATCATCAAAGAAACACAGACGAGTGTCATAAGTCGATGATACGGACGAGTACCAGACGATGATCCAAGAAACACAGACGAGTGCTTCTAATAATGATACGGACGAGTATCAATCACTGGTATAGACGAATACCAGAAATCCAACACAGACGAGCATTGGAATCTTCAATAGGGAACAATCTAACACGGACGAGTGTCAGCAAAGATACAGACGAGTATCAGCTTATTTCAGACGATCTTCAAAAGAAAATACCAAACACGGACGAGTGTCGGGGCGTGCAGACGAGCACTAGATAAGTAATAGGCACGGACGAGTGTCGAAGAATGCGGACGAGCAATCTTCAAAGGAGTAACAAGCACGCACGAGTGCCAAGAGATGCGGTCGAGCATCAAATAAAGATGCGAGCACGGACGAGTACTAGCGACTTTCTTGGGGATATGCCTCAAATAAAGAGGAATCGAAAATAAAATGCACGGACGAGTGCTGCAGGGATGCGGACGAGCACCAAATGAAGATGCGCGCACAGACGAGTACTAGTAGATATAGACTCTACTGGGGAAAGCAAACGAGCAATACCACAGAGCTAACATAGATGAGTGTTGAAAGATGCAGACGAGCAGCAATAAAGCATGATATATCACTGCTGGGGATAACTCTTCTTAGAGATAACACAGACGAGTGTTGACAAACGCAGACGAGCGGTAGACAAATGCCTGATTGGCCACCGAGAGTTACAACTCTGCAGGGGAAGATAAGTCTAGAGGTCTGACTACCCATCTCTGACTGAGGTGATATATACCTGACTGTATCATCAAATGACCACCAGTATGGCAACTTTGCTAGGAAATATTTCACTGCCGGAAGTGGAGATCAGACATGAACTCTGTGGGGAAAGATCATCTTCAGACTTGGCTAGGGAAGATGCTTTGTCAAATAACTCTTGTTGGGACCCTTGCTGGAGAGAGAGAGCTCTGACAATTCTAACTTTATGGGGAAACAAGGCCTTCAGCTGCCTATTGGGAAAACTTCACTGTGGAAAGATAACTCCGCTTGGGGATGAGAATAATTCAATTAGCTTTGAAGTTCTGCTGGGGATATCCTCTGCTCTAATTCAGCTGGGGAAATGTCAACCTTCTGGCCTGGATGAGAAACAAAGTTTGGCAATGCTCTGTTGAGGAAAGACCTTGCCGGAGAATCAAGTAAGTCAAAATATTCCCCCAAGTATAGTATGACGACTGTGTTGGGAAGATATGCCAATGAAAATTTGACTTTGACTGAATGAGAATAACCAAATCCTCACGAACAAACCTTGTCGGCTGAAAGAAGATCTTTATGCTCGAGGAAGAAATAAACTTCCAATGCCCTGCTGGTAAAATAAATACCAGACATTCCCTGAGAATTAACACAGTGCTTCAAACTTCTGAGCTCAACAAATGCATTACTGATCATCCTGAGTGAACTAACATTCCCTTAACTTCTCCATCATACCATACTGCATCATTCATAAAAAGATCATCTTTAGAGGATTTTACAGAAGACATGGCATCCAGAATTGCCCCAGTGTCTTCAAACTCTCGCAGAAATCAAACGGATCTTGAGATAACTGCCCCAGACTGCGTCTTGAAATGATTCTCGCTCCACACCAGAGACGGAAACCATGCAGTATGAAGGTGCAATGCAAATGATGCAAGATGCATATGTATGCTCATGGTACCGAGGATATGGATATGCAAGCTACGGGAGCTAAAACAAGGATGGTTGGGCGTAAGTCCAGGTTGATAGATACTTGCTTTTTTTGTTTTGGTTGCCAAGCAAATGGACTTTAAAGGTGAAGTAACAGACAAGAACTGGTTTATTGAAGGTAGGCCAACAAACGAGAACTGATGGGCAAAGAATAAGTCGTCAGACGAGAACTGACTCCTTGGGTTCATTGTCAAACGAGAATTGACTCCGAAAAAGAATGACCACCAGACGAGAACTGGCGTTCAACAGACTAATGAAAAGGTGACCAGACGAGAACTGGTTAAAAGATTCGCCTACCAGACGAGAACTGGTATTTGAAGTTGGATTTCCAGACGAGAACTGGACTTTGGGTTTGTCTTCCAGACGTGGACTAGACTTGAAAAGGTTCGCCAGACGAGAACTGGACTTAGAACGGTTTGCCAGACGAGAACTGGCTCCTTGAAAGGTCGAGAGGTTGGGTTACGAGGCCCTCTGAACTGAGATTGATGATTGAGGGGTTATGACCAATGCAAATATGATGCATATGCTCTATATGCTCGAGCGACATGAATAACGTATGCAAATGATTTATGCAATGCTCATGAAAAGCTAGAAAAACTCCCAAGGATGGGAAGAAAGGTCTTATATGGAAAGGCTTCTGGTTGAGAAGGGTGACAAAGGCGACGGTGGGTAACACGATTTCCCGATACTCGTCTTGAACTCGGAGATTACTGATATAACTTGCTCTGCATAGCTAAAGTTTGCCCCTGTTGGGTGAGTCTCTGAACAGACTATCACTGATTATCCAATTCTTGGCATGGCGGACTTGGATGTCCTCTCAAGGAGATTTGCACTTAGTAAGATCTGGAAGTGCCCTGCCCCGGTATGAGCGTGGAAGAGACTCGACTCATTCTGACTGAGGATTGGAAGAATTCATCCTTAGTCAACAGAAAAAACTTGGCGGCCTGCCCCTGTTTGGCAGACTCAACTCTGTACAACTGACTTTGAAAAATGTCCCTCCGATCAACTGATGCTTGGAATCTGCTTTATCCTAACAAATTCTTTCATAGACAAAACCGCTGGATGATATGCCCCTGATTCATAGGCCCACGAGATGCTCTTGACTCTGGTCATCATTGTCGAATGATCAAGTTCCCTCTGATTGCTCTTTGTAGGAACTCCCCTGATGTCACAGACTGACTTGCAATTAAAACTGTTCATTTACAAATGGTAATTTTAATGCAGTACACATGCAAGTTTCGAAAATTTATTTATTTTGATGTTGTGACAGTGTGTGACAAATGGACGATTAGTCCAATCGTAGTGCTGAGTTAGCAAACCTTTAGGAGTCAGTTTACGCAACCTTGTCGTAATATGCTTTCAGAATTGAACCCGATTCAATTAGGACTTTCAAGGGTTGTAACGTGGTCTGGTTCACGGTTTTAGAAAGAAGCATTTATGGCTCAAAGTTTATATGTGCCCACGCATTCTCCTTGATGTTCTCCGGTCCTATACTCAGCTAATATTCCCTAAGCACTCGCCTCTCGAAAGGGTTTTGTAATGGTTGAGGAACCAATGACATTGACGGTTTACGCACCAATGAGGTTTCTTGGAGTAACAATCACCCCTACTGGACTTTGTGTCTGGTCACACGACTTTGTTCTCATGGAACTTTTTTCTTTCTGATTTTTTTTTACTCCCTAATTTTTGCCTGGACTGATTCTTTCTGATTTTTTTTGAAATTTTGAAATCCAGCGGGATGCCCTAACTTTTGCCTAAGTTATTTGTTTTCACTTTTTTTTCCGACTTAGCGGGCTTTATTTCTCTTTTTTTTTGCTTTGATTTTTTTGAACAAATCGTGTGACACTGGTTTATCTGACTTGCTTGAAAGGGTTGACTGCTTCATTCCTTTGTGGTTGAGGGGTAACCATTGTGGTTTTACGTCCCTTGACCTCTCGAGGTGTGATGAATAAAAGGTAATGGATCCTCGGATGCTCATTCCTTTGGAAATTTGAACGCTTAGTCAAACTAACTGATAACTACCCTGCCCCGGGTTGAATGTGAGGGTTTTTTTCGTTCAGAAAAGAAACTCCTACTTCAAGGCTCAAAGGGTTTGACGAGGGTCTATCTCCCTTATATCTCCGGTGTTTGGGAATTGAAGTAATGCCTGTACATCGTCAGCAGGTTCTACTCTGAAAGCATACCTTCAACAATTATGGGTATTCAGTTCTCATCATCCTCCCTCAAACCTGCGAAACAACAGTGAAATAAACGGGAGGTATATGGATGCAATTTTTTTCCTTTTTTTTAATGCAAGTAAAGAAAAATGAGCGAATGCGACATAATTGATTCAAAAAGTGCAAGATCACTACATTAACATTACCATTTAAAATAACAATGCTTAAAAGACAAGTAGTTGCTAACAGGAAAGAAACTACAATGAAAATGATAAAAAGATACAATGATCTCCAGCTCTGATGACATTTTGCTGTCTGAGACACCGAAATCAGGAGACGCTTCTGCGAAGTCTTTGAAATCAATCCGGCGAGAGGTTGACGTGCACAACCAAGCTTCCTTTTGGAAAGGAAATGTAGCCCTTGTCGATCAACTGTTGTACTTTGGCTTGAAAAGCTTTGCAATCTTCAGTTGCATGCCCCATTGATCCACCATGATACCCACACTGCTCATGAGGATTGTACTCTGGAGGGTATGGTTCTGACAACGGCTTGAGAGGCTTAGGAACCACCAAAACGTTCTGAACTAGATGTGGCAATAGTTCACTGTACGCCATGGGGACTGGATGAAGAGGAGCATTCCTTCTTTCCAGGTTGTTGCGAGGCCTAGGTTGGCTCTGAAGTTGATTCTGAGGTCTTCGATCATGAGCTTGCGGATTTGGACGAGGAGGAGTCCAGGGTTTCTGATATGGTGCTATGAGCATTGCCGAATGCCCATAAGAGTAAGCAGACCTAGGAACATATGATCTCTGAGAAGATGTTGGTCTAGAACATTCAATATTGGCCATGGCTGCACTGGTATCATACCATTCTTCCTCTTGGGAGCTAACAATAGATTTATCTTCACTAGCTGGGATATTCGGAGAGTCTTGGATCTTTCCACTTTTGAGCAGACTCTCGATGCGTACTCCAACTATTATCAAATCAGAGAAGCTTGAGGTCCCAATGCTACTCATTCTTTCCAAGTATGGACCTTGTAACGTGCCCACGAACAGGTCCACTAATTCTCTGTCTGAAAGTGGTGGTTGCACTTGGGCTGCCAACTCTCTCCACCGCTGTGCATATTCTCTAAAAGATTCACCACTCCTCCGAGATAGGCTCTGCAAGTGCGTGCGACTAGGCGCCACATCCATATTGTACTGGTATTGCTTTACGAAAGCTCTGGATAAATCATTCCAAGATCGGATATGACTGCTTTCCAAATCCATGTACCAACTTAAAGATGCCCCACTTAAACTGTCCTGAAAACTGTGAATCATCAGCTTATCATTGCATGCATGAGAAGTCATTTTCCGGCAGAACATCACCAAATGACGCTTCGGGCAACTGGCACCAGTGTATTTTTCGAACTTCGGAGTCTTGAAATCTGGAGGAATGACAAGACCAGGCACCAAACACAGGTTTAAAGCATCAAAACCAAAGGTATCAGGATCCGCTAAGGCTTTGAGTTGCTCATCCAACACACGAAACCTTTCAGCAGGATCAAAAGCTGGTGGATCCTTGGCTTTCACAAGAGGGATTGCCCCTTGGAAGTTCGGCATAGGGAAAGCAAAGCTCTGATAATCCGTAGAATCAGAAGAAGATGAAGGTCCACCTCGGACAACAGATGGTTCAGGTACACTCTGATTCACGATCGGGATCTGTGCAGACTGAGCTTGAGTAAGGTTGTTCACTTGTGGAAGGTCCTCATCAGGAGATAGACCATACAAAGGATTGGTCATCAAAGTGAAACCAGGTGGAAACTCAACATTCTGACGGTTGTTCTCTGACATAGCTGCTGACGGCTTCCAAATCTGACCTTTTACCTCTTGACACTGCTCAGTCTAGCTTCACACTGCTCAATCTTGCTTCACACACTCTATCGTCTTCCAACGGTTACCACTTGTTCAAACTGAGTACCTGGAAATCAGCTGGCTGGTCATGGACAAAAGAGGAAGGATGAGCTTTCTGAAGGAAGGATATGCAATGCAGATGCAAATGCAAAATGCAATATGATGATGCAAAAGATGCAAAGACATGGGATCAAAGCTGGAAACTGCCTGGAATCTGGAATACTGAGCCAAGAATCGAGTGTCTGTAACCACAAGATCTTTGTATAATAACCCGAAATAATAACCGAGAACCAAAGGTCGATAACTTCAGGATCAAAGTGACCGGATCAAACATAAGACTGTACTGGCAATGAGGGTATGTTGAGGTCATGGGTTCCTGCAAACCTGTAAACCCCTCCCAATCTCACGGGTGTGCTCCGGGTCAGACATCACGGACTCTCAAAGCCGAATAGCCATAATACTTTCACCATTTCCGAGAAATGGCTCATGACCAGATCAGGGAATCGGTTTGGCCTTATGTACTACGCAGGGAGGCCTCAGCTGAGTCCGGGAAAAACAAGCATCCTTTATAAGTCCCCAGCTTCGAGCGCTGAAATCGAGAAACAATAGTACATTCAGCCCGTAGGATACAGTACTAATGTCATACGACCAGATGCTTTGACTGAGTTCCTATAAGAGAACCATACCATCCTATGCGAGTCCCTCAGTGGACCCTCGGGTGTGAATGGGTTTGCCACAAAATATGGTCTGCCACTGCCACCACTGGAGAGGGTTGTTTCCACAAAGGTTCTCAATGATCGGTCCCCAGATGCACATAACTATCAAGGTCCTATCCCGAAGTGGAGGAAATCCCCACACAAGATATTTCCAGGACGGTCACAATCTGGGCGTGAAACACATCGCCACTCATCATGTCACATGTGAGTACAATATGTCCACTCTAGTCCTAGGGTGCACTCAAGCCGGGTACTTGGCTTATCTCTCAGAAACAATATCACCCGAGCCCACCAAACAGAAAACCAGTCCAGACAGTCCGGTATGATATACGTGATGCAGTAAATAAAGACTGAAAACTGTAAATAAAGCTGTAAATAAACAACAATAAAATACAACAAGCCACTGCAAGCAAACATCACCCAATGAAGCAGAAATACACAAGCGCTAGGAGAGACTCACAGGGGAACCAGAGATTCTGGGTTCAGTCCCCAGCAGAGTCGCCAGCTGTCGCTCCCGGGATTTCCATCCTGGTACAAACGCGAAAGTGGCGCGGAAGAAGAATAGAGTCGCTAGCCAGGCATTTTTATCCCGAAGAAAGGGAATGGTAATGCTGCACAAACCAGAAGAAAGAAGAGGAAGGGCACAGGTCCTGCGAACCAAAGAGACTGAGTTCGGGAGTCGGTTACGACCTGGGAAGGTATTAGCACCCAGATCGTCCGGCGTACCCGACGGGATCCACGCTTGCAAAAGAAACTGTTTCAAAGGGTGAGGGTGTGATAGCTGCAGCAAAAGAAAGGACTGGAAAAGAAACTGAGAAAAGCAATGAATAAGAAATGAAAAGGAAAAATGTAGGGAAAATAAAGATTGTGCTCGAACGGGCCCTACCCCGCTGCCTACGTACCTCATCAGGATAATGAGGATCAGAGACGCCGTAGTTCCCCTAACTAGGGGTACTAAAAGGAAAATGCTTGTGAATTAAAGGCTTGAACTGCCTATGCCATTGCTCAGGTGTTGCAGGCTCGGACGACGAGTGCGTAACCGTCTTGCAAAATGACAAGTAGGAGCAAGTTCGCGGACGGAGCGAATGAGGTGAGAAAAGAATTCCCGAAGGAAAGACGCTTATTGTTTGTTTGGTGTTTTTTAGAAGCTTTTATGAGTGAAAGTTTGCATAGGTAAGTGTACCTAAGTCTTACTCAATGGGATGTGTACGTCTCACATCATCCCGAAATGGAATGCGCAAGAGGCACACCTATCTATGGAGGAAATCCCCAAAGCTAGTCCCACAAGTGAAGGCTTAAGCACACTGACCTATTACCATTATTAAGTGTTTTTGTGGTTTTTTGGTTAAGAAGTGTTTTTTAGCTTTTTCTTTGTGAGGTACTCATGCTAAGACCTATCCACCACGAGTGATGACTCACACCTCGCCCCGAAACGGAACGCGTGCAAGTATCTCATAGCAAAGTCTCGTGTCACATGAGAAGACTCGACATTTATTAAATGAATTAGAATTGAATTTGAAGATGAGAAGAGAGAGCACCAAAGGATCTCAAAGGAAAAATTCTAAAGGGGGACTAAAATAATCCTAATATTCACATGCTCGGATGGTCCTAGGTTAGTGAGGCTTACTATCCTAAAGAAGAAAGAAAGAAGAAGAGAAAGATGAAAGGAGAAGCTCTATGGTGGCCTAAGCACACCTCAAGTCGAGAATGAATAGAAAAAAGATGCAGAAGAAATGAGAATGCGAAATGGAGATGAATAAGAATGAAGATAAGGAAATGAGAATGCAATATGAAGATGAATAAGAATGAAGATAAGGAATTCAGAAAGGAGTGATTGAATCAATGCACAAACAGAGCCTACACCAATAGGACTTCCAGATGCAACAGCATGCGATAAGGTAAAGTCGGGTCACAGTGGTACCTAACGGAGAAGGTTTGTTGCCTCTTCAATAAGCGCAAGAAGAAATATCAAGAAGAAGTATCAACTCCAAAACGGATTCACCAATCAGAGAGAAACAGGGATTAACATCAAAAATCGGTTCATAAAATGCCAAGGTTTAAGTGCACCGAGATCACAAGAAAGAATTAATCATAAGGTCATCGTCAAGCTACATCCGCCAACATTGAAATTGGACAATGAACCTACAAAATATCAAACAAAAAAAAACTACAACCAAGATTAAACAAAATCGAACTTAATTAAACAAAATAAAAATGAATAATCCAATTCCAACCAAATTCTTAAAAAACTTAATATTAATTAGGAACTAATTAGCTATAAAATTTTAACTAAAATTCTAACAAAACTAATATTAATAAAATTCTAACTCAAATTTTAAAATAAACAATTAACAAAACTCTAAACTATTTTAAAATGAATTAAAGTGTAATTAACAAATACTAAAATTTTAAATAAAGTTAAATCGTAATTAAAAAACTCTTAAGGAAATAAACAAACAAAAAATAAGGGAAAACAATAAAGAAATGAAATAAGAGAGCTGCTGCAATTGGGCCGGTGGTGTAGATATTAGTGACCATGGACTTATATCCCAATAAGCAACAATGATAAGAACAAAAAGGAAAGAAAAGAAAACAATCTTCCTTCAGAAAACCAGGGCACGCCGCAGGGACAAGGTGAAAATGATCTTGGACTCGCCAGGCCTTCGGCTCTTCTCCTTCCACACGACGCTCCTTCAATCGGTGTTGTACGTTTCAGATTCAAGCTCCATTTGCGCGGATCGAGCTATCATTCTCATGGGTCTCGGTCTCCCTCACTGGCCCGTCACCCTCTTCTTCTGGCTCTTCAGGATGAAATAGCGGCGTCTTCCTCGTCGATAACAAGATTGGCTTCACCGCGATTCTTCGAGCCAAGAACACGTCGCGCTTGCTCACGGATCTATGGCTTTCTCCTTCGCGACTGTGTTCAATCTCTAAGCACCTCAATCTCAACTCCCGCCTCGCCTCAACTCTCGGTGATTATGGTGAGTTCTCGAACTGATTCTCTCGTCATCTCTGCTTCTATGTTGTTGAGGGATATGAGTTTTGCGTTGTTGCGAAATGCAGGTTGTGTGCTTATGAAGTTTGTGAGTGTAAAGTTGGTTACGGTTTTGACGGTGGTGAGGAAGAAAATGATTGAAGGGTTAAGGATGGTGAAGACAGGGGTGGATTGGGTTTGTGTTGATGAAGGTTGTGAGGAAGATGGACGAACAGAAGTTGTTGACGATTTGTGAGGTGTGTTGAAGATTAAGGGATGGGAGAAGGTTAGAGAAAAAGGTCGATGCAGCTTGTTGGTGATGTTACGAAAAGCGGAGAAATTTTATGTGGTGATGGTTGGAGAGATTGGTTTGAGGCCATGGAGGTTGTTACGGGTGTTGATGAGGTTTTGTGAAAAAAAGTGAAGAGGAGAAAGATGTTGTTGTGTTGTTATGAGAAGTTTGAGAGAGTTTTCGTGATTACGTTTTTTTTCTCTTTTGTGATCAGCGTCTTGCCGTTTTTTTAGAAAAAGTCACGTATGAAGGTAGGTGCCGATTTCTTGTTTTTATTGTGTGTGAAATTGTTGCCATGACAGTGCGTTTGTTTTGCGCAGAATCCCAGTCTACCGCGTGAAAACAAAATTGGCTAAAGTGTGGGGTCCTCCTTTTTTGTTGTGTGTAATGAGCTGAGGATTTTTTTGTAAAAATTGGTTGAAGAGTTGGTTTTGTTATAATGTGCAGAGTGATGAAAAAGTGTGTGGTGCGGTGAATGGAATTATTTTGAGTGAAAAATGTTTTGCTAAGTGTGGAATACGTGTGGTTTTTTTTGTTATGCCGGTACGTGCGTATGGCGTGGAAATGGGTATTGCGTGAATCTTGGCTACGGATGGTGGTGAATGAAAAAAATGATGTGTGATTGTCATGTGCAGGCTGTACGATTTCTGTGGAAAAAATGTTGCAGCAGTGTAATTTGGGTGGGTACAAAAGCTAATGAGCAAGTGGTGAAAAGGTTTGGTGGGGTCGGTGTCACGCTGTAAAACTTCCTTTCATTGTGTTGAGAACCGTGGGGCCTATCAGGGAAAAGGTGGAAATTGGTGATAGTTTGTTGTGTATAAAGTGCTGAAAGTTTATTGGAATTTCATTGGAATTGATTATTAATGTTAAATAATGAAAATGGGCTTAGTTGAAAAAAAGAAGAATGAAATAAGCAAAGATTAATATGAAAATGGGTAGAAAAATATGAATTTATGGGTGTGGGAATAAATGAAATGGATAGGAAATGCGGATATTGAAATGATAATAAAATAAAACTTGGAATGAATTAATCCTTTATGGAATGGACCGACCATCACCAATATGCGCACAACCACACAACCTCGATTTTCATCTTGAAACCAATCTCGCACCGCTTCCACGAACCAATGATTAATGATAACGCAGCTACCACTAAACAATTCACCATTGAAATAACAACTATCTCACACAAACCAACACTAGATCCCGAAGAAATCCACACACCACAATTAACGGAGAAGCATTGCCTGAGAAACAAATCAATGAAACAACTTGCACTTGAAGAAATATCCTGAAGGTTGACCAAGCTCAAATCAGACGTCCATCTGAACTGGATCATGAATGAACAACCATACTTGAACCGAAACCACAACTTTTGAGATATCGAGAAAGAAGAAAATAGCCAGAGATGCTGAGAAAAGAAATAGCCTGGTAACTTGATGAAGAAGAGAATAGTTTGATGATGAGCCAAACATAGTGAATAATCCTTGCAGGCGGGAAATCCTTGAGAACCAAATAATCGGGGGAAATAAACGCTCATTCCTCAGAAGACGATCCCGTGTCTTATGCACCTGCAAATGGTATGCAAAAATGCGTATGAATGCAAAACGAAAAGCCAGAAAACCAGAGGGCAAATTTAGGATGTCTACAGTATGCTGCGAGAGTATGTGGATATCTTTGCCTAGTCTTATCAAGATATGACAAGGTTGGATACCGACATCGTTGTCCACAGGCTACCTTTGAGAGAGGACTGTCCTCCTGTGAAACAGAAGTTTAGAAGAACTCGTCCTGACATGGCGATGAAGATCAAAGAGGAGGTTCAAAAGCAATGGGATTCCGGTTTCCTTGCTGTAACTAGTTACCCACCTTGGGTAGCTAACATTGTACCTGTACCAAAGAAGGACGGCAAGGTCCGGATGTGCGTTGACTACCGGGATTTGAACAGAGCAAGCCCAAAAGATGACTTTCCGTTGCCACACATTGATGTGTTGGTAGACAATACTGCTCAATTCTCGGTATTTTCCTTCATGGATGGCTTCTCCGGATACAATCAGATTAAGATGGCGCCGGAAGACATGGAGAAAACAACGTTCATTACCCCGTGGGGTACATTTTGCTATAAGGTCATGCCCTTTGGTTTGAAGAATGCCGGGGCAACTTATCAGCGGGCGATGGTCACATTGTTCCACGACATGATACACAAGGAGATAGAGTGTTATGTGGACGATATGATTGCTAAGTCCCGAGATGAAGAAGAGCATCTGGTCAATCTTAAGAAGCTGTTTGATAGACTGGTCAAATACAGGCTGAGGTTGAACCCAAACAAGTGCACTTTTGGAGTGCGTTCCGGGAAACTGCTGGGTTTCATTGTTAGTCAGAGAGGAATTGAGGTAGATCCTACAAAAGTAAAAGCAATTCAAGACATGCCTGCACCGAGAACAGAAAAAGAAGTGCGCGGGTTTTTAAGGAGGTTGAACTACATTTCACGGTTCATATCTCATCTAACTGCCATGTGCGAACCAATATTCAAATTGCTAAGAAAAGAGCAAATGGTCAGGTGGAACGAAGACTGCCAAAGAGCTTTCAACAAGATAAAAGAATATTTACAGGAACCTCCAATTCTAATGCCTCCAGTGGAAGGAAGACCTTTAATCATGTACTTGACCGTGCTAGAAGGGTCAATGGGGTGTGTTCTAGGCCAACATGACGAGTCTAGTCGAAAAGAGTACGCTATTTATTACCTTAGCAAAAAGTTTATTGACTGTGAATCCCGTTACTCACTGCTCGAGAAAACTTGTTGCACTTTGGTATGGGCTGCTCGCCGACTGAGGCAGTACATGTTGACTCATACCACACTGCTCATTTCCAAAATGGATCCTGTCAAGTACATCTTTGAGAAACCAGCGTTAACCGGAAGGGTTGCTAGGTGGCAAATGATTTAACTGAATATGACATCCAGTATACTTCTCAGAAAGCCATCAAGGGAAGTGTATTGTCGGATTACCTTGCACAACAACCTCTTGAAGATGATTATCAGCCAATGAAGTTTGATTTCCCTGATGAGGACATCATGTACCTCAAAGAAAACGATTGCAATAAACCACTTTCGGAGGAGGGGCCAGACCCTGAATCCAAATGGAAGTTGATGTTTGATGGGGAAGTCAATATCAATGGACGTGGAGTTGGTGTCGTTCTTATTACTCCCGAAGGTGTTCACTTTCCCTTCGCCGCCAGAATTACTTTTGGCTGCACCAACAATGAAGCGGAATACGAGGCATGCATAATGGGAATAGAGGAGGCCATTAATCTTCGGATTAAGAACCTCGATATATTCGGAGATTCAGCCCTCGTCATTAACCAAGTTACCGGCAAGTGGTATACGCATCAAGAGCATCTAATTCCATATAGGGATTATTCTAGAAAACTGTTGACATTCTTCACGACAGTTAAGCTTCAGTACATACCACGTGATGAAAATCAATTTGCCGACGCATTGGACACTCTTTCTTCGTCTATCAAAGTCTTGTGTTGGAACTATGTGCCCAGAATTGACATATCCAGGCTTGACGCTCCAGCTCATTCCTTCTCTGTAGACGCCGTGTCTGACGAGAAACCTTGGTATTTTGATATCAAGTTATTCATGGAAAAGCAAGAATACCCAACTGGGGCATCTTCTAATGACAAGAAGACCTTAAGGCGACTTGCTACTAGCTTTTTCTTGAATACAGACGGAGTTTTGTACAAGAGAAACTTTGACATGGTCTTGCTCAGATGCGTGGATAGACACGAGGCAAGCCTGTTAATGCTGGAAGTCCACGAAGGATCTTTCGGTACCCATGCAGGAGGGCATGCTATGGCTAAGAAATTGTTGAGGTCGGGGTATTACTGGATGACAATGGATGCAAACTGTTGTTCATTCACTCGTAAATGCCACAAGTGCCAAATATATGTAGACAAAGTGCATATTCCTCCTAGCCCGCTCAACGTCATGTCATCTCCTTGGCCCTTTTCCATGTGGGGCATTGACATGATTGGGAAGATAGAGCCTACTGCTTCAAATGGTCATCGCTTCATCTTGGTCACAATTGATTACTTCACAAAGTGGGTTGAAGCAGCGTCTTATGCCAACGTCACTCGTCAAGTGGTTGCAAGATTTCTGAAAAGAGACATCATATGCAGATACGGAGTGCCCGAAAGAATCATTACTGACAATGGTTTTAATCTCAACAAAAAGATGATGGCAGAGTTGTGTCGGGACTTCAAAATCCAGCATCACAATTCTTCTCCTTACCGACAAAGATGAATGGTGCGGTAGAGGCAGCAAACAAGAATATCAAGAAGATTGTGCAAAAAATGGTTGTCACTTACAAAGATTGGCATGAGATGTTACCATTTGTGTTGCATGGGTACCGAACGTCAGTCAGGACGTCAACTGGGGCGACTCCTTTCTCTTTGGTATATGGCATGGAAGAAGTCTTTCCTGTTGAAGTAGAGATTCCTTCATTGTGTGTGATGATGGATGTGAAGCTTGATGAGGCTGAATGGGTGCGTGCTCGTTACAATCAGCTATGTCTAATTGAGGAAAAGAGATTAGTGGCTATCTGTCATGGTCAGCTTTATCAGAGGAGAATGAAGCGAGCATTCGACCAACGAGTACGTACTCGGGAGTATCAAGTCGAAGAGCTTGTGCTGAAAAGGATCATTCCTCCAGGTTCAGATCATAGGGGCAAGTGGACCCCAAACTACGAAGGACCATTCATAGTGAAGAAAGTCTTCTCAGGAGGAGCACTGATGCTCACCACTATGGATGGAGATGACTTCCAATCCCCTGTTAACTCGGACGCAGTTAAAAAATACTTCGCATAAAGAGACCCGCTGGACACAAAAAAAGAATTAAAGTCCAGGCAAAAAAAGGGCATCCCGGCGAGCTAAAAACAGAATAAAAAGCTCGGGCAAAAGTTAGGGAAAATAAATAAAAAAAAGTGTACACCCGCTGAGTTGAAAAGACACATTGGACAGCTCAGGCAAAAAAGGGTATCCTGGTGGATTGAAAACCCGAAAGGGCGATCCACGCAAGATAAGGGAATAAGCGAACAACTGTGATCCGAGTAATCTGAACCACGTCATCGTTTCGTACAACTTGACAATATAAGAAGGATAGGAATTAGTCCCCTCATCTTCTTAGAAAGCAAAGGCAAGGATGGAGAGTTTTGAAGACATGCTGATCATAGCAGAAATGGAATTCATTGGGATGCCGTGCCCATTGCCATTAGGATAGTTTCTTTTCTCAATTTCATGGTGGTTACCTCTTTCCAGGTGGTTGCTTCCTGATGTAAATCTTTGCCTATTCAGAGGCCTTTCAATAAAACGAATATTCAGTCAAAAAGCTGTGTGTGTTTATTTTTGTTTGCAAAATGTCCTCAATTTTTTGGCAAAAATAGCATTGCATCTAAAACATGATGATAATTTGAAAGGAAATGACATGCAGGGAAACACTGTAAACCCTCTTTGAGTGTCGGGTGACAATGGATGAATAGATCATACCATGCAAGTCCCCGGGGCACACTTGTGTTTTTTGTTGTTGCAGGTTGCAGGATGGTGTCACATTCTCCCAAGCAAAATTATTCCCCGCAGGTGGCCCAAGCAGTTTATTATTCCCCAGTGGAGTTTGCCCAACAGGAAACTAAATGCCTGATGTCCCCAAAGAACTTAGAATTAGCAAAATGCTCTCCCCAGCCAGATTATTGTTGAAGCATCTTTCCCAGCCAAGTCTGAAGATGATCATTCCCCACAGAGTTCATATTTGATTTTCACTCCCATCAGTGAGATATTCCCCAGTGAAGTTTCCATTCTTTTGGTCAGTATGATGGTACAGGCAGGTACTCATCGCCCCAATTAGAGTTAAGTGTCAAAGCTTCTTGACATGGTCCTCCCCTACAGAGTTGTAAATTTTGTTGCCAATCAGGGCACTTTGCTTTTGCTCGTCTGCACTTCCCAACACTCGTCTGTGTTCGCCTTTTATTGCTCGTCTGCAATTCTCCAGCACTCGTCTGTGTTCTTACTTTATTGCCGCTCGTCTGTGTTTTTCAACACTCGTCTGTATTATCCCCAAGCAGAGTTTTCCCCAGCAGTGACATATTATTACTTTACTGTTGTTCATCTGCACTTCTCCAGCACTCGTCTGTGTTCGTGCTTTATTGTTGCTCGTCCGCATCTTTCAACACTCGTCTGTGTTATCACTGTGGTATTGTCCGTTTTGATTTCCTCAGTAG
Organism: Lathyrus aphaca; assembly: GCA_963966055.1. Lineage (NCBI taxonomy): Eukaryota > Viridiplantae > Streptophyta > Magnoliopsida > Fabales > Fabaceae > Lathyrus > Lathyrus aphaca. The sequence goes on from OZ014523.1 coordinate 175,338,026, forward strand.
TGGCCCATGATTACTTTGGTGTTGCTCGTCTGCAATTTCCGACACTCGTCTGTGGTTGGGGCTTGATATTTTCTATTGCTCGTCTGCAATTTTCAAAACTCGTATGTGTTTGATCTCTGTTTATTGCTCTTCTGCAATTTCCAGCACTTGTCTGTGGTTGATATCTGATATTATTTGGTTTGTTGCTCGTCTGCAATTTCCCAACACTTGTCTGTGTTTGGCATGTACTCTCTATTGTTGTTTGTCTGCAAGTTCCAACACTCGTCTGTGTTTGATATTTGATTACTTTGATGTTGCTCGTCTGTAATTTCCAACACTCGTCTGTGTTTGATATATATCTTTGCTGTTTGCTCGTCTGCCACTCCCAACACTCGTCTGTGTTTGACATTTGATGGCACTCGTCTGTGTTTGAAATTTATTGGTCGTCTGCATTCCCCAGCTCGTCTGTGTTTATTGTCTATTTGAAGCTCGTCTTCATTGTTGGGATACTCGTCTGTATCATCCCTAACACTCGTCTGTGTTGGATTATATCTGCATGTGCTGATTATCCTGGTACCCGTATGTGTTGCTACTCCAAATGCTCGTCTGTGTTTGAATTTCTGGTATTCGTCTGTACCAGTGGTTGATACTCGTCTGTATCATTGCTTGAAGTGCTCATCTGTGTTTCTTAGATCATTGTCTGATACTCGTCTGTATCATTGACTGTATGGCACTCGTCTGTGTTGTCTTGATGATTATCCAATACTCGTCTGTATTGAAGAGGTTTAAAATCCTGACTGTGGGAATAAATCCAATACTCGTTTGTATTGAAGAGGTTTAAAACCGGTCTTGACGTAACAGGATTATTCGAAGGAGGCTCGTCTGTCTCAAGCACCAATTATTAGTGTTGCACCTGGCGTAATAGGTTTGCTCGAAGAAGACTCGTCTGTCTTATACCATATATCCGCAGATAATATATAAAGAAGGTTCATCTACCTTGATTATGCATGTCTATCCCACAGACTTAACTGCATCACCGGTCCTGGCGTAACAGGTATATCCGAAGGAGATTCGTCTGTCTCAAGTCATTTGTTTTGCAAAGTACGTGAGAACTCGTATGTCCAGTTCCTGGCGTAACAGGATTGTTCGAAGAAGACTCGTCTGTCAAAGTATTCTTATTCCAGATAACAGTTTCAACTTAGAAGGAGCTCGTCTGCTCTCTCTTCCCTGCAGCCGCCAAAGCGTCATTTGGTTGGGTTTATTTCCTAGTGTTTGCATTCGTCGTCAGAGTGAAAATTTCAGGTCTTCTTGGTATTCAACCACAATTTATCTTGAACGGTCGATAGCCCGTGCTACCGTCCTTTTCAGATTAACAGTTGTTTGAATAGGGGCAGCTGTAACATCCCAAATTTAACCTCTTCATTTTAAGCATCATATCACATCATATTCATCATGAACATACCATATTCTCAGCATCCTAGCATGGAAAGATGAGGCATAACATTCCTCATGTCCTAGCATTAGGCATATGATCATCTGTGGAGGTTCTTGAAGCATCACAAGCTATGACAAGGGGCTCAATGGTTTTGTACAAGTATTATGAGGGGTCTATATTGCATTTACAAGTTCAAGTTCATTTGCAAAAGCTCAGAAGGTGGGAAGACCATCAGAGAATCCAGGATAGGGCAAAGCTCCTACACAAGGGACCTAAACTAGGGTTTGAGATTCAAGCATGAAAATATCACAACTTTGGCCATTTAATTTGTTCAAAGTCTTCTATATGTCAAGAGTATCCTAGGTACCAATTTTCATGAGAAAATTCCTTGTGGAAGTCAAGCATTTCCTCAGTTGCTTGCAGATGAAGTAATTGGTCAACTATGCCTTTAAAAAGTAAACTGTGCGATTTCAAGGGGTCCAATCCACTTTTTCTAGCCAAGGGGTGTCCTTACAATGTTATAATAGGTTTTTAAAGTTCAAATATCAAGAATCATGAAGATTTGAGGGTTTTTGCAAAATTGGTGCAAAGTTGGTTTTTGGAAAATTCCATTTTTGGCAACTTTTGCCCTAAAATTCAAGTGAGCTTAACATGATCAAAAAATCTTCAAATGGACCAAAGTCAAACATGAAAGTTGGAGATTAAGGTATCCCATTTTCAAAAAGTACAAGTACTTTTTCATAGGATTCTTGGTTTGTGATATATGGCCCTCGAAAATTCTTCCAAATTAGGGCAAAATGCAAATATTCATGCATGCACCAAGGGCCAATTGTCATGAAACTCAATTTCAAGGCTTGGTTTGGATCAAATAAGTTTCCAATGTTAAAATACAAGGAAAATGACACACTTTGCTCCAAAGAATACACCAATTTCTTGCAAGGCAAGATTGTTGCTCCAAAAATGCAAAATTTGCATATTCATGAGAAAAGTGTGACAACTTGATCTAATGGCCAAGATTTTGTTTGTTTGAGATTAATGGATCAGACTAGAGTGCACATGGAATGAAAAGCAAGGGAAGGCATGAGGAGTGCATGCTCTCATCACAAACTTGCAAGAATTGCAAAATCACAAAATTCTCCTCATTCCCACGTGCAAATCACACCATCTTTTCAGCATTTGCTCATGAGATCATATATAACAAATTATGGTTTCAGAATCCCTCACCTCTCTCTCATTCTCTCATTTCAAAGTTTGTGCACAAATTTCATTTTCTCCAAAATCTTCTCATACACTTGCTCAATCAAAAAACAAATTGTAGATCCTTGATCAGTGCAAGCTTAGGATCACCAATATCACCATCATTCAAGCAATCTCTCAAGATCAACAACCTTGCCATTTCAGGGCAGGTCCTTGCAAAACTCAAGATCCAGCCATATTCAAGGCTTTAGATACATTTATTTTGCATCTAGAGTGAATTTGGAGTGATTTGCATCCATCATCTGGTCTTCTAGCAAGCATTTTCAAGCTCTGCGAACTCAGGTATGCGTTGGAATCTTCGCATCTAGAAATGAAAATGTTGGTGTGTTTATTGATCCTTGATGTTTGCTGGTTGTTTTGCTGCTTTCGGTTTTGAATTTGGTGCAATATTGAGTGAGATATTTGAGTTTCATTTTTCATGGTCACAACTGTTTCTCTTCGATCCGGTTGATTCATTGATCTATAGGTTTTTTCATGCTCATTTTCGAACTCAGCGTAGTTGATTTAGTAAATCTGGAGGTCCTTAGTCATTTCTTTTAAGTTTTGTTCGTATGTTGTTACTTCCGGTGCCGGAGCCCTAGCTCCGGTCACCGGTATCTGGGTTTATGTTAACTAGGGTTTGTGAGGTTGATGATGACCTCTGGTCCATTGGATCTTGTCTCTGAGCGTCCAGATCTTGCCACGTTTTCATGAGTCCCAGCCTCTCTCTCACGTGCATGTTGCATTCTATTTTAATGCAACGTGTTTCTCACCTCACACTAAGTCTCTAGGTCCCTCAGCTCTCCTCCAATAATTTGTCCACGTCAATTAATGAAGGGAACACAACACGCGTTGGATTGATCTGAAGGGCTTTTGTTTTTCCCATTTTAATTTCTCTGATTTTCCACCATATTTTCATACACCAGCGTAATCCATTGGGATAGAAATGATATGCGCACCCCCCAGACTTACAGGCCCATTTCATTTCAACGTGAATCCCTGCTATTTGCACCCCAGCTTCATTTCCATTTTTTTTTCTTTTTTCATTTTATTTCTTTTATATCCATTTTGTTTTTAATGTTTAAAAATACTTCCAATCATCCAAAAATTCCAAAATAATTCCTGAATGTCCAATTGAGTTTTCTTTATTTTACTATATTTTTATTTTCCATAGTTTCCCGATATCCACGTGTCAATTAATTCTTCATTTCAATTAATTCATTTTTAAGTCCTTTTTGTGCACCCTCTCTTGTCCAATTTCCCTAGGGTTCATCTTTTTTAGTTTTGTTTTGGTTCTTTTTTCTTTAGATTCCTAAGAGAATTTAGTTTGAGTGTGATTTTTCCCATGATTTTTAGAAATTTTTTCATTGGGGTTTGGTCCTTACCTTGTAAGTGAAGTTTTGTAACCCTAGTTCATGTTTAAGCCTTCTCTTGACCTACTTGTCTTCTGAATTTCTCCCAATCCTTTTGGCTCATTGTTATATCATGTTTGAGGATCATTTGACTTAAGTTGTGGAATTTTTAGATGCATTGTTGAATTGATGTGAATTTTTGTTCTTACCTTGTCCCATTTTGCTTCCTTTTGATCATAAGGTCTCTTTAAGCTTAGAAGGGCACTTGTGCCAACTTCTTCATCTCATTTGGGATCCCTTTGGGGTATGGGTTCCATCTTGGTCTTAGCTTAGGGTTTTTGTCTTAGAAAGTTTTGTGTTTGGCTCACCTTTTGAGTTCATCTTTTCTTATGTGCTTTTCACTTCATCTCCTTACTTCTTTCACCCCATTATGGGATTGTTTGGTCTTGTGTGTCTTTTCTCTTCATCTCTCTTGCTTCTAAAGCTCTTCTTTGGCTTGTTTTGGTTCTGGTTGTGTGCCTTGAGTCCATGTTTGTTCACTTTTTCCTTGCATCTTTCTTAAGTTTGCATTTGTTGCCATGTGATTAATGTTGCATCATATTGTCTTGTATGCTTCTTCCCTCATTCTTGTAACTTGTGTTTTCATTGAGAATTTGCATATGTGATTTCATTTCTGTTTGTATGATGTTGGCATGTCATTTGTTTCATTTCACTTGTATGCTTATGTTGCTAACCTTGTAGGGGCTATGGTAAGTGAGAGGTGTGGATGTGAGTTCCACATCTCCAAATCTCATCTCTTCTTCTTCTTATTTCTTTATTGTGCTAACCCTTTGCTTGTTGGGCTTAGGCCTTACTCATCCCTTCTTCTTCTTCTTCTTCTTCTTCTTCTCTTCTTCTTTCTTTCTTCTTTAGGATAGAAAACCACACTAACCTTAGGATATCCATGCATGACAACACTTAGGATTCTTTAGTCCCCCATTAGACTTTTACCTTTAGATCCTTTTGGTTCTTCTTCTCTTCTCATCTCATAACCATAAAAAACATATTAATAAAGTTTGAAATGATACTTTGAGCAATAGCCTTATCCCATGAGGTACTTGTAGTCTTTCCATCTTGGGATAGTACAAATTTACCTTGTGATGCACAAGTCTGATCAAGGTATCTTCTTCACAAAGAAAAGCATAAAAAACACTTCTTCATTGTAAATACCCAAAAACACTTAATAAGTTAATGAGTTAGTGAGCTTAGGCCCTAATCTCTGGGTTCAAGTTTTGGGGAACTTCTCCTTACTTGAGTGTGCTTGTTCTATTATTCCATCTTGGAATGTAGTGACAAGTGCACATTCCATGGAAAAGAGCTTGAGTTCACTTCCTTGTGACACACTCCTAAAAGCTTCATAAAAAAACACAAACAAACAATAAGCGTCTTTCATTCGGGAATTCTTTTCTCATCTCATTCGCTCCGTACGCGAACTTGCTCCTACTTGTCATTTTGCAAGACGGTTACGCACTCGTCGTCTGAGTCTGCAACACCTGAGCAATGGCATAGGCAGTTCAAGCCTTAATTCACAAGCAATCTTTTCCACCCCTAGTTAGGGGAACTACGGCGTCTCTGATCCTCATTTTCCCGATGAGGTACGTAGGCAGCGGGGTAGGGCCCGTTCGAGCACAATCTTTATTTTCCCTACATTTCTCTCTTTGTTTCTCATTCAGTTCCTTTCTCATTTTCTTTTCCAGTTCTTTTTCATTTTTTTTTTGCAGTAGCTTTCATACCCTCACCCTTTGAAACATTTTCTTTGCAAGCGTGGATCCCGTCGGGTACGACAGACGATCTGGGTGCTAATACCTTCCCAGATCGTAACCGACTCCCGAACTCAGTCTCTTTGGTTCGTAGGACCCGTGTCCTTCCTTTATTTTCTTCTGGTTTGTGCAGCATTACCATTCCCGTTCCTTCGGGATAAAAATGCCTGGCTGGCGACTCTATTCTTTTCCGCGCCACTTTCGCGTTTGTACCAGGATGGAAATCCGGGGAGCGACAACTTGGACGATGTCTTCAGCAGACCAGTTCCTCAGCTCCTCTCCGGGCGCACACAGATGTATCCAGTTGTCCCAGTCACCATCATTGTCTCCCTCTTGGCTTGTCACACAGATTTGGTTGCGGTCGAGCATCCCAGCACTTGTAAAGGTGATAGCTTTACCACTTGGAGTAGATCCACCAGGCTGATATCCCAAACCAAACTTGTCGTCTTTCTTCTCTAACTCCAGCAATTTGCCCCAGCCTTGGGCGTTTCTTGATTGAACCACCTCCTTTGCCTGCTTGTAGGAATGGATGGAGGTACCTTCTTTCTCACTGCTTCTCTCTACAGGAGTCAGAATGCTGACGTTGACTGCTTCAAAGGCTTGACAAAGAGTCTCATGGATCTCTCCATCCATCTCTACATATTTGAATGTTGACAAGTGGCTTACAAAGATGTCTTCCTCTCCGCACACTGTGATTACCTGGGCATCAACCACATATTTGAGCTTTTGATGCAGGGTGGAAGTCACAGCACCGACAACATGAATCCATGGGCGTCCCAACAAGCAGTTGTACGCGGGCTGAATGTCCATGACGTAGAAGGTGCTTTTGAAAACCTGAGAACCTATCTTCACAGGTAACTCAACTTCTCCAAACACTGATATTCTGGACCCGTCAAAAGCTTTGACAATCAAATCACTGGGTCTTAGGACTATACCATCAACATTGAGCTTCATTAATGCTTTCTTCGAAAGTACATTAAGAGAAGAGCCTGTGTCAACAAGGACATGCGACACCACAACACCCTTGCACTCCATAGTAATATGTAGTGCTTTGTTATGGTTACGGCCCTCTGACGTAAGGTCTCGATCTGTGAAGCCCAGCCCGTGGCTTGCATTCACGCTGCCCACCACAGCTTCCAGTTGATTGACAATTATTTCTTGAGGAACATACGCCATCTGCAGCACTTTCAGCAAGGCCTCTCTACGTTCGACCACTTTATAATCACTCTTTTTAATTATGCGCATAAATTCCTCGACCTCCTTCTCAAATGTACCCTATCCAGCAGTAGGAGTTATTGCTTCTTCAATCACAATTTGCTTCCCCTTAGCCTTTGCCTCAGCCTTAGCCTCAGGATCCCCTCTCAGAACTGGGGGAGCAAATAGACGACCACTTCTTGTAAAACCTCCAACTCCTCCGACATTCACTACAGTCGGGTCAACAGCAACATACTTACTCTCCACTTTCTGTCCAGCCATGTACACATCTGAGCCATAATGCCATGGAATGGATTTATCATCTGTATAAGGAACAGGCCCAGGCACGGTGATAGTCACAGGGCTGACTTCAGGAACATAAATGGTCACTGGCTCTCTTCTAGCAGGCATCTCAGCTGGATCATAGAAAATGGCTATAGTGGACACATCATTAACTTCCTTACCAAATTTGTTAAACTGCAAAGATCCTTCGTCAATCAGGTTCTGCAACCCCATCCTCAGGTCTTCACACTCGTTCACAGAATTCCCACACTTCTCACAATCAGAACTGCAACCCGGAAACACCTGTCCTTTCAGCAACCTCTCCTTTACTACCAATAGCGGAGTCTTCACTTCTTCTATGCTCAGGATAAGACTTAACTTCTCACCACCCTCAACAGAATGTTTTCTAGCCCCTCCATGGTTCGGAATAGGGTTTGAAGTAACATTCGGTGGTGGTGCGAAGTTAATCGCCTTGGAGTCTATCAAATCTTGAACTTTGTGCTGTAGCGCCCTGCACTTCTCAGTTGAGTCCCCAGGTGCCCCTGAATGGAAAGCGCATCTAGCATTAACATCGTACCCCACTGGAAGCTCTCCAGGTTGTGGTGGTGCCAAAGTTCTCAATTGTATCAAATTCAGGTCCAGCAATCTCGGTAGCAAAGCAGCATAAGTCATGGGAATCGCTTCAAGCACCCTATTAGCCGGGCGAGTTTGCCTTGGCTGATAAGGTCTTTGTTGATAGTTGTTATGTTGTGGTTGTTGTTGTTGTTGTTGTTGAGGCTGTACCTGCTGCACAGGACTGGAAGGGATTGTGACAGCTGCCACTTGCTCATATGACCTTCTATACCTTCGGTCCCGACCTCGGCCAAACACAGCATTGGTCTCACCTTCCCTTCTTCTCGGGGGTCCGCTGAAAGCTTTTCTTACTCCACTCGAGCTGCTCGCACTTGTATCTTGGATCTTACTCATCTTTAACAAAGTCTCAACCCTCTCTCTAGCAATTACTATATTGTTGAACTTGGTAGCCGAACAAGATGCCAGTCTTTCAATAAACACACCTTGTAGTGTCCCCATAAACATATCAGCCATCTCATTCTCCAACAGTGGTGGTTTCACTTTGGCAGCAAGCTGACGCCACCTTTGAGCATATTCATTGAATCCCTCCTTAGCAGTTTGAGACATGTGTTGCAATTTAGTGCGATTTGGAGCCATGTCCAAATTATACTGGTATTGCTTCACGAAAGCCTCTGCCAGGTCCTTCCAGCTTTTGATATTGACTCTTCTTAGCTTCATATACCATTCCAAGGAAGCCCCAACCAGGCTGTCCTGGAAATAGTACATCCATAGCTTTTCATCATCAGTGTGGGCAGCAATCCTTCCTACAAAGGACTGAAGATGAGTCTTTGGACACGCTGTGCCGTTGTATTTCTCAAAAGTTGGAACCTTGAACTTATAAGGGATTCTAACCCCTGGAACCAAGCCCAAGTCAGTAATGTCAAATCCCAAAGAATTATGGGATTGAATAGCCTTGATCTGTTTTGCCATTTCCTCAAACTTCCTGTTCATCTCAGCCACCTGCCCTTCAGTCTCGTCCAGCAGAGTGAACTGTTTGTCCTGACCATCCATTTGGACATTGTTCATCCCATCATTAATTATAGCTTCCCTTCAAGCAAAGTCTTTCTCTTTAGCTTCCAAAGAGGCTTGAATCTTATGCAGCTTTCCCTCTGCTTCATTCTTGGCCCTATTGGCAAGATGGTACAGGCTTACCATTTCAGTATTCTCCACTCGAACTTCATGCAGCTGAGCTTCCAATTTCTTGTACTCTTCAAGGGAGACAGTACTCTGGCTTGGCACTTCTCTGGGATAAAGTGGATCTTCAACAGAGAAAGGAATGAGAACCTCTTCTACATGTTTTTGCAACCATGCAGCAAAAGGTGGATACGTCTTGGGATCTACTCTGCCAAAGTCTTTCTTACCCTTCCTTGTCCTGTGAGCCCAGGCTTGAGCTGCTTGCAAAACTAACTCCTTGTTTCCTTCCACAGGAAAATACAAAGACTCAGCAAACTCTTCCATCTATGGAGGATCTCTCAAAGGGTAGCCAAATTGCTTCCTGGCTAATGTTGGATGATAACTGATCACACCCTTCCTTCCTAGCAAAGGCACTCCAGCAAATCTTCCGCAACTGACTAGCAAATCTTTTCCTAGCAGATCTCTGTCATATCCCCAAGCTATGTCCTCAGCAGTTAACCCCATCAACCTTCTAGACCATCTCCACTCATCCCTCATTTCCTTGAAGGCACCTGATTTTGGCAGTTGTCTGGAAAACCACTCAGCAAACAGAGAAGCACAGCAGACTACTGGTCCACCCCTACCCTTCTCATTCCTGTAATGAACGCTGTAGTAGAAATCACCCAAAAGAGTTGGCACAGGATTGCCTTTAGCAAAGATAGAGATCACTTCCAAACTTACAAATTCCTTCTCTCCTGGGAACAAGCTAGACCCATACACCATCAAAGCCAGCAAAGCACTAAAGTCACCCCATTTAGCCTTTTCAACATATCTCTCTGCCTCTGGCATGAGCACACTCCAAGGGAGTCCTTTGCCTTCATTATCATTCAGAGCCTTCTTGACTGTAGCAGCTGGCAAACGACAAACTTTGGCTATGTCTTCTTCCTTAAGCACCACCTCAGACCCATAAAATGGCAAGGTATCTCTGACTGGAACATTCAGAATGCTGGAAATCTCCTCCAAGGTAGGAGCCAAGATGTAGTCTGGAAACACAAAGCAACGCAGCAGAGGATCATAAAACTGAAGCAAGGTATGCAAACTGTCCTTCTGGTCTGCAGTGGGCTTGTCCACATATTTCAATATCTGGCCATATCTTTTCCTGAAATTGCCCAAGACTTGGTGATTCATTAGACCTGCTAATTTCTGAACACTTCTGACTTCAGGCTGAAGAAAAGTATAGTGAACATTTTTTTCCTTGTAACTCTTCTGATTTCTGCCATCTGGAGATACGATTTACCAGAACTGGGAGCTGACTATGAACAATGACCTGAAAAATGGAAACATAAACAGTTAATGCAAGAATGATGCAAATGCAAATGCAATGCAGGCATATGATCACCTGGGACCATCTGGATACCGGACACTGAACACAAGGACCCTCTGATCAACTGCAAACCAAAATCCTCTAAGTCACAATCCTCTGATAGAAGATCTCAGAACCACAATACCAAGAAAACCATAACACCAGAACCATAGGACCATAGGACTAGAAATCATAATAAGAACCACTGATAATGAGGGTATGTAGAGGCTGAGGGTTCCTGCAAACCTGTAAACCCATCCCAATCTCACTGGTATGCTCCGGGTCAGACATCACAGACACTCAAAGCTGAATAGAAATAATACTTTCACCATCTCCGAGAAATGGCTCATGACCAAATCAGGGAATCGGTTTGGCATTATATACTACGCAGGGAGGCCTCAGTTGAGTCAGAGAAATAAGGTCATCCTATGTAAGTCCTAGGTGGGCCCTCGGATGCGAATGGGTTTGCCACACAATGTGGTATGCCACTGTCATCACTAGAGAGGGATGTTTCCACAAGGTTCTCAATGATCGGTCCCCAACTGCACATAACTGTCAAGGTTATGAAATGAGAGAGGAAGATCCCCAAATCAAGATATTTCCAAGACGGTCGCAAATTTGGGCGTGGAACTCACTACTACCGCCATGACAATATCTCATGAGGCCAAAGTGGAACCACTCTAAGTCCTAAGGTGCACTCGAGCCGTGGTAATGAGCTCATCTCTCAGAAACAGTATCACCCAAACCCACCAAACAGAAAATCCAGTCCAGACAGTCCAACATATAATATGATGCAGAAAATAAATACTAAAAACTGTAAATAAAGCTGTAAATAAAACTATAAATAAACAACAGTAAAAATACAACACACAACAGCAATCAAACATCACCCAAAGAAACAGGAACAAGCAAGCGCTAGGAGAGACTCTCAAGGGAACCAGAGACACTCTTGTTAGGAAGTCCCCAGCAGAGTCTCCAGCTATCGCTCCCCGGATTTCCATCCTGGTACAAACGCGAAAGTGGCGCAGAAAAGAATAGAGTCGCCAGCCAGGCATTTTTATCCCGAAGGAACGGGAATGGTAATGCTGCTCAAACCAGAAGAAAGAAGAGGAAGGACACCGGTCCTGCGAACCAAAGAGACTAAGTTCGGGAGTAGGTTACGACCTAGGAAGGTATTAGCACCCAGATTGTCCGTCGTACCCGACAGGATCCACGCTTGCAAAGAAATCTGTTTCAAAGGGTGAAGGAATGAAAGCTACTGCAAAGAAAAGAAAATGAACTGGATAAAAGAACTGAAAAAGGAATTGAATGATAAATGAAAAGGAGAAATGTAGGGAAAATAAAGATTGTGCTCCAACGGGCCCTACCCCGTTGCCTACGTACCTCATCAGGACAATGAGGATCAGAGACGCCGTAGTTCCCATAACTAGGGGTGGAAAGGATTTCTTGTGTATTAAGGCTTGAACTGCCTATGCCAATGCTCAGGTGTTGCAGGCTCGGACGACGAGTGCGTTACCGTCTTGCAAAGTGACAAGTAGTAGCAAGTTCGCGTACAGAGCGAATGAGATGAGAAAAGAATTCCCGAAGGAAAGACGCTTATTGTTTGTTTGTGTTTTTTATGAAGTTTTTTAGAGTGTGTCACAAGGAAGTGAACTCAAGCTCTTTTCCATGGAATGTGCACTTATCACTACATTCCAAGATGGAATAATAGAACAAGCACACTTCAAGTAAGGAGAAGATCCCCAAAAATTGAACCCAAATATTAGGGCCTAAGCTCACTAACTCATTTACTTATTAAGTGTTTTTTTAGAGTTATAAGATGAGAAGAGAAAAGAAACCAAAAGGATCACAAAGGTAAAAGTCTAATGGGGGACTAAAGAATCCTAAGTGTTATCATGCATGGACATCCTAGGGTTAGTGTGGTTTCCTATCCTAAAGAAGAAAGAAAGAAGAAGAGAAGAAGAAAGAAGAAGAGAGATGAGTAAGGCCTAAGCCCAACAATCAAAGGTTAGCACAAGTAAGAATAAAAAGAGAAGAGATGAGATTTGGAGATGTGGGAATCACTTCCACACCTATCACTTACCATAGCCCCTGAAATGGTTAGTGACATAAGCACACAAGTGAAACACAATGAGCAAAATGACATGCTAATATCATACAAACAGAAGTGAAGTCATATATACAAAAGCTCAATGCAAATGCAAGACAAAAGAATGAGGAATGAAGCATGCCAGTTAATTATGAAGCAACATGAAACACATGGCAAAACAAAATGAACTTAAGAAGATGCAAAGAAACAATGCACAAGACAATAACTCAAAGCCCAAGACCAGAACCACATCAAGTTAAAGAAGAGCTTTAGAATCAAGAGATATGAAGAGAAGAGAAGCACAACACCATACAATCACAAAATGGGATGAAAGAAGTTAGGAGATGAGGTGAAGGCACATAAGAAAAACAACAACTCTCAAAGACAAAAACTCTAAACCAAAGTCAGAAAGGTACCCATACCCCAAAGAGACCCCAAATGAGAGGAATAAGTTGGCACAAGTGCCCTTCTAAGCTAATAAGAGACCTTATGATCAAAAGGAAACAAAATGGGACAAGTTATGAACCAAAATTCAAATTAAATCAACAATGCACCCAAAAATTCCACAACTTAGGACAAATGACCTTCAAACATGATATAACAAGATGCCAAAAGGGTTGGAAGAAATTCAGAAGCTAGATAGGTCAAATGAGGTCAAAAACATGAACTAGGGTTAAGAAACTTCACTTACAAGGCAAGGACCAAAACCCAGTGAACAAATTTCTAAAAATCAGGACAAAAATCACACATGAACTACACCCTCTTAGGAATCCAGAGAAAAAAGAACCAACACCAAACTCAAAAAGATGAACACTATGGAAATTGGACAAGGCAGCATACACAAAAAGGACTTAAAAAGAATTCATTGAAAGAGGAAATTAATTGACACGTGGCTGATGAAAATAAATGAAAAATAAAAATATAAAAAATTAGAGAAAACTCAATTGATCATCCATGAATTAATTTGGAATTTTTTGAAGCTTAGAAGTATTTTTAATAATTGAAAAGCAAAATGGTGTAAAAGAAATAAAAGAAAAGAAAATTAAAATATGAGAAAAGGGCAGGAGGTGTGAAGAGCAAAGAATCCAGTTGAAAACAAATGGGCTTATGTCAAGGGGGATGCGAATATCAGGTTGAGCCCATTAGCCTACGCAAGTGTATGACATATAGGGTGGAAAATCAGAGGAAAATAAAGGAAAATAAATTGGCCATTAGATGAAAGCAACGCATCTGGTGAATGAGTTCATTAATTGACATGGCAAAATAACAGGATGAGAGCTGAGGGAGTAAAATAATAAACATGGCACACGCAACATGTTGAATTATTCAGAAGGAAATAAAAAGGAACGGGCACGTGCATGGGACGCTGCCTCATTAAATGAGGTGTCAAGATCTGGAGCGTGGATACGAACAGATCCAAGGGTAGGAGAGTTGTCTTCAACCTCTACAACCCTATTCATATTTTCCAGATTCCGGTGACCGGAGCTAGGGCTCCGGCACCGGAAATTGCACCAGATGAACAAACATCAATAATAATGCACAAGGACCTCCAGATTAGGTAAATGGACTATGCTGAGTTCAAAAATGACATTGAAAATCTCATTGGATCAATGAATCTTATGGATCAAAGGAAAACAGGTGAGACCATGAAATTTCAAATTCAAAATACAAGCTCCACAATGCACCAATTTCGAAACTAAACATGGCAGAATGATCAGCATACATCAAAGATTACAAAGCACACATCAAAAATCATTTCCAGATCTGAAGATTTGGATGCTTACCTGAGATTGGAGTTCTTGAAAAAGCTTGCTAGAAGTCCAGATGATGAAGCCAATCCTCTCCAAATTCACTCTAGTTGCAAAATAAATGCAACTAGAGCCTTGAATCTTGCTGGATCTGAGGATTTACAAGCAACTGCCCTGAAATGGAAAGGTTGTGATTCTTGAGAAATAGCTTGCACAATGGTGAGATTAATGATCCTGAGCTCTCAAGGATGAAGGATCTATGATTTGTTTTTGGAGAGAGCTAGTGTGTGAGGAGATTCAAGATAAAATGCAAGTTGTGCAAGAAGGTGAAAACCCAGCAATGAGAGAGAACTGAGCCCTTGTAAAACCCTAATTTGTTTTATATCATGTCATGAGCAAATGCTGAAGAAATGAAGAAGTTTGCACGTGGGAATGAAAAGTATTTGTGATTTTGCAGTTTTTGCAATTTTTGTGTGATATCATGTAATCCTCATGCCTTCCCTTGCCTTCAGCCCATGTGCACTCTAATCTGACCCCTTAATCACAATCCAAAAGAATCCTGACCATTAGATGAAGTTGTCACACGTTTTTCATGTTCATGCACAAATTGCATTTTTTGAATGAAATTCTTATTTGGCACGAATTTGTTGCATTTCTTTTGAGCAAAGTGAACCAAATGAAGTGTGGAACCTTGTTCCTAGACCTGATGACATAAATGTGATTGGAACTAAATGGGTGTATAAGAACAAGTCAAATGAGCAAGGAGTTTTTACAAAGAACAAAGCTAGACTTGTAGCTCAAGGATACACACAAATTGA
This sequence comes from Lathyrus aphaca, assembly GCA_963966055.1. NCBI lineage: Eukaryota > Viridiplantae > Streptophyta > Magnoliopsida > Fabales > Fabaceae > Lathyrus > Lathyrus aphaca. The sequence goes on from OZ014523.1 coordinate 175,353,046, forward strand.
AGGAGTAGACTTTGATGAAACCTTTGCACCAGTAGCAAGGCTTGAATCAATCAGACTACTGTTGGGAATTGCTTGTATCTTAAAGTTCAAGCTATTTCAAATGGATTTGAAAAGTGCCCTTTTAAATGGTTATCTTAATGAAGAGGTATATGTAGAACAGCCTAAAGGATTTGTTGATCCAAGTTGTCCAAATCATGTATACAAACTAAAGAAGGCTCTTTATGGTCTGAAGCAAGCTCCAAGAGCATGGTATGAAAGGCTGACTACTTTTCTTATCAAGCAAGGGTACAGGAAAGGTGGAATTGACAAAACCTTGTTTGTTAAAGATGAAGAAGGAAATGTCATGATTGCTCAAATATATGTAGATGACATTGTCTTTGGTGGGATGTCAGACAGGATGGTCAAACATTTTGTCAACCAAATGGAATCTGAATTTGAAATGAGCCTAGTAGGAGAATTAACCTACTTTCTTGGACAGCAAATAAAGCAAATGGAGGAATCCATGTTCATTTCCCAAAGCAAGTATGCCAAGAATATAGTCAAGAAATTTGGGATGGACAGTGCTACTCATAAGAGAACTCCTGCCCCCACACATTTAAAGCTGACTAAAGATGACAAGGGTGAGAATGTAGATCAAAGCCTATATAGAAGTATGATTGGAAGCTTGTTATATCTAACTGCTAGCAGACCAGACATAGCATTTGCAGTAGGTGTATGTGCAAGATATCAAGCTGATCCAAAAGTTAGTCATCTTAATCAAGTCAAGAGAATTCTAAAATATGTTAATGGTACTTGTGACTATGGCATAATGTACTTTCATGGATGCAAACCAATTCTCACTGGCTTCTGTGATGCTGATTGGGCTGGAAGTGTTGATGACAGAAAAAGCACTTCAGGAGGATGCTTCTTTCTAGGAAACAATTTGATTTTTTGGTTCAGTAAGAAACAAAATTGTGTATCCTTATCTACTGCTGAAGCTGAATATATTGCAGCTGGAAGCAGTTGTTCACAGTTGGTTTGGATGAAGCAAATGCTCACTGAGTACAATGTCCCACAAGATGTCATGACATTGTACTGTGACAACTTAAGTGCTATTAACATATCAAATAATCCTATCCAACATAGCAGGACGAAGCATATTGATATCAGACATCATTTCATCAGAGATCTTGTAGAAGAAAAAGTGATTTCACTGGAACATGTAGCTACAAATCTACAGTTGGCTGATATATTTACCAAAGCCTTGGATGCTACTCAATTTGAAAATCTAAGGGGCAAATTGGGAATCTGCTTATGTGAAATTTAGCAGTTATGGAGATGTGCCAACATGTCATATGACATTGTGTGGCATAAGCACCAGATGGCAACACCAGTCTGGTCAAGGACCTTGAGTATTCCTCTCCTAAAAAGTCTCAAAGTAACGGCTACTTATATTATATCAGCTTGCTTTCAGCTATCCATCTTCTTATCATACTCTCAAAAACGAATTGCATTCTCTAACTGCTTTTCAGAACTCATCAAACCTAAAACTCTTCATCCACCTTCTTCGAAAATGTCTCAAAACCCTAACATTCCTGAAGAAATCCTCAACAAGGAAGATGTGGTTCATGCAACCCCCATTTCTGTGGTACCCATGGATTCAACTCCAATGGACGAAATCAGAGGAAGTGTTCCTCATGCTAAAAAGCCAAGAACTCCAAAAAGAACAAAAGATCAAGTTTGCAGCAAATCCAAAGGCATTCCTTCACCAGCAAACATACCTCCAAAATCTTCTGAATATGTGGATGATTCCATAAAGGAGTTGGTAAACAGGATTCTTTCTGAACAAAGAGTGGTTATTGGCATTTCTATCCCTCTGAGCACCATGCCAGCTCCACAAGAAGATCAACAACCTCAGGCTGCAAAGGACACTCCTGCTCCACAGGATGTCCCAATATATGTTGAAACATCTGAGGATCAGCAAAAGGCCTCATCTGATGCTGCTGTTGAAACATCTGAGGACCAGAAAAAGGCCTCAAATGATAGTGATGAAGAAGCATCTGAGGACCAGACCAAGGCCTCAACTGAAGAGCACATCTCTGTTGATCCACCAGCTGAAGAGGAGACTGCTCAATCTCCTCCTGTTGTGAACCTAGAGCATGATTCTGATACAGAAATCATTGCCTTTGTAAAACCTAGCATAGCCAAAAGGCTCAGAACTAGGAAAGAAAAGATGCATACAGGACATGCAATTCCTGAGAAGAAGCAAGCTACCCCAAAGAAGGACAAAGCTAAAGCTGTCTTTGGTCCTACAAAACAATGGAGCAAGGTGCAAACACAAAAGAGGAAAGCTGTCACTCCTCCAGATTCAGATGTTGAAACAGATGTCCCAACATCTCCTCCAAAGAAGAAATCAGCACCCTCAAGGTCATCAACTGCTGTTCCAGAAGCTTCCTTGGACAACATTTCCTTCCATCATGTTTCAAGTGTGAATAGATGGAAGTTTGTTTATCAAAGAAGGGTAGCACGTGAAAGAGAGCTGAGCAGTAATGCACTTGAGTGCACAGAGTTAATTGATCTCATCTCTTCTGCTGGCCTCTTCAAAACTGTCTCCAACTTTTCTCCCTGCTATGAGTTGCTTGTCAAGGAATTCATAGTCAACCTTCAAGAAGATTGTGCCAATGGTAAGTCTGCTGAATTTAGAAAAGTATTTGTTAGAGGCAGGTGTGTAGAATTCTCTCCTCAGGTCATCAATCAATACCTTGGAAGAGAATCTGATGGTCCAAATGAGTTAGGGAAGACTGATAACCAGGTCTGCAAGGTTATCACTGCTAACCAGGTCAAGACTGTGCCAGTTAAAGGAAAGCTCTCAGTGAGCATGCTGACAAGGAAATATGCCATGCTGAACAGGATTGGTACAGCAAATTGGGTTCCTACCAATCATACATCCTCAATATCCACTGGCCTGGGCAGGTTCATTTATGCTGTAGGCACACAAACAAAGCTGGATTATGGAGCTTACATCTTTGATCAGACATTGAAGCATGCTAGCTCATCTGCAACAAAGCTGCTAATTGCCTTCCCTTCCTTGCTATGTGGAATAGTGCTAAGTCAGTACCCTGGGATCCTCACTGAAAAGGACACAATGTGCAAAAGAGAAAGCCCTCTGGCCTTCCACTACAAGCTGTTCCTGAGTCATCATGCAGTTGATGTTGAAGCACCCTCTAGGACATCTGCTGGTCCTTCAAATGCAAAGTCTCCAATCTCAAAAGCTGCATTGATTGCCGAACTGAAGAGTACTTGCAAAGAACTGGATGCAAGGAAGCAGAAGCTTAAGGAGATTATCCAAAGGCTGGAGATTGAAAGTGATCAGAAAGCTGCTTCTTCTGATGAGGAAACTGAGGAAGATGAAGAAACTGACTGTGAGGAATCTGAGTGAAAATTGTATGTGAGGATTATGTAATGACAGCTTCTGCATTGTATTTTTAAATTAGTCTCTTTGGCCCCAAATTTATGTCTAACAAGGGGGAGAACATCAACAACAACAATGTATAATGCTGTTTGATTAATTAAAAATCTCTGATTGCTTCTGAACTAAATCTGTAAAATATTTCTGTTGCAACAAGACTGAACACATGAATGTTTGAGGGGGAGTAATCTCACACATGATTCAACAAAAAAGAAATGCTGCACTCTGATAAAAGAACTTCTGCTGCACTCTGAAAATCAGAAAAGGATGTTAGCCAAAAATTAGCCAAAGGGGGAGTTTGTAGATGTTTAGAATTGGCAGAATTTTTGACCAACAAGAAATATTGAATTCAGTTCAGAATGTCCTATCAGATGTTGGGACATTATCAAACAGAGTATAAGAACTTAATTCAGGATGTCACACCAGATGTTGGGACATTGTGTAAATGATTTAAGTTCAGTTTTTCAGGATGTCCCAACAGATGTTGAGACATCTCAAACCTGCTACCAGAATTAATTAATGACTAACTGATCTGAGATATTTAAGGAAAGTTATCTGGAATTAATTATGGATGGACAAAAACAGAATAAGGCGCATATGTAGGGAGTATTGTTATGAGGCTTCAGCATAATCAGAAGAACTAAATCACCTAGAATCTAGGAAGTAACAAACCCTAATTCAAGGTGGAAGCTGCATGCGTTTTTAGGACTGGATTAACCTACAGAAAGCCCAAAATACAAACACCTATTTAATCAACAGAAACTCACAGAATTGAGTACGAATTTCAGAAGACAAAATAGGGTGTTGTGTTTTAATAGCAGGTTGCTTTTTATTGTACCACTTTAATGAGCTTTTAAGCATAAGTGTATTTGTGACTTGATTGAAACTGTGAAGTAAGATCAAGCTGTTTTGTTTGAAGTATGACTTCAATGTTATTAAACTTGTAAACTAAATCACTGTGTGATTGAGGGGGAGTGAGTTGGTACTCATATCTAAGTTGTGTCTTAGGTAGAAATTGCATTGGGTAGATATTAAGTGAAAGATTAAACTGGGTGGTTTAAGTCTAGAATTAATATTACTTATAGTGGATTTCCTCCTGGCTTGGTAGCCTCCAGATGTAAGTGTGGTTATACATTGAACTGGGTTAACAAACTACTGTGTTGTTTAATTTTCTTGCACTTTAAGTTTTGGTTAAATCTGTCAAGTGTTGGAACATCTCATAGGACATCTCATACCTGATCACAGAATTTCACTTAAGATCACAAGCACAAACAGACACGGAAGCTGGAAAAGCTCAAAACTTCCTATATTTGGTAGGCTGTAAGAGATTGGTTCTATAGTTTGTACCCATAAATCCCACTCACATGATGGTTTCTACGGTGTTGGTTTAAGGAAACTCAAGGTCACAGACGTTTATCGTATTAACACCCCGCTGCAGGCTAGCTGCATTTTGATGATAATAATGATAAGGTCTACCCTGAGTGGAGTTCTCATGCTAGGCCCTCAAGAGGAAAGCCCTTGGAGACTAACACTACACAACTACCAATATAGAAACTGGTTCTTAACAATGGATCCCAGAATCACAACCCTTTCATGAATCAGGTCACGCGATAGGCTAACTGCGTTGTGACAAGATCTGCAAAAAGTCTAACTATCTGGGGGAGCTTTCATGCTAGGCCCTCAAGAAATGAGTTATTGGAAACTAACACTAATGACTACCAATTCTAACCTAGGTGTTCCCTCTTCTTTTTCCAACTCATCTTTTACTTGTGATATAATCCCAAAATCCCACAGACAAGTATAATAATGAGCAATAAGAGAAAGCGATAAAAATAAACAAACATAAATAATAAACATAGCGAAGACAAAAAGATAAGATCAAACAAATAAACACACAAAGCTATGTTAGGCTCGACTCTCTCTAGCATGGAGCTATTCCCCAACAGAGTTGCCATGCTGTCGTACCTCGAAAAAATATGATCCTCGCGATGGGACGCGGAAAGAAAACAACAGAGTTGCCACCTAATTCTATTTATTCTAATTAAAGAAAAGGGAGATATAGATACAACCTAAAGGACAGATAAGAAATGGTTTACGAAACCAAATTCTAAGTTCGGGAGTCGGTTACGCAAGGGGAAGGTATTAGCACCCCTCACGTCCGTTGTACTCAACGAGAACCTCTTAGCTTAACTTATGTGATTAAATGTTGATCTAAGTCTTTGTCTTCTTAATGTTTGTTAATATGTTTGATCTAAAAGAATTTTAATTATTATCGATATTATAGGGAAAAGATTAAATTTTTTTATTATTGTGCTCGTGAAGGATTAAAATCCCTGTGCCTACGTATTCCCTTGTGCAATGGGAAAGTCAGAGCTTCGTAGTTCGTGCAACTACAATTTATGGTTTTTAATTGAACGATTGTTTGAAAATGCTTTCTAATCTGCTAAGTGTTGGCTTATACTCGCGGCAGAGGCTGAAGCGCTAGCTTGTTTGCGAGATGGGAAGATTTAAACAATGTGTGTTTAGAGAAAAGTGTTTGACCTTTGTTAAGGTGTTTTAAACGAAAGGGCGAATGAACCACAACACGTGGGGCTAGCTCAGGAGTGATTTCATTCAAGGACTCGTGGAGTGCTTGACTCCAGAGTTCAGTTATTCGTTGATTAATTATAAAATGATTTGCATTGGTTGGTAAGTTTTAAGTTTTATTCTTTTAACGTGAAAGGGCGAACGGAGTACAACTCGAGGGCTAGCCTCAAGAGTAATTCAATTCAAAAACCCGAGGAATGCTAGATTCCTGAGTTTAGTTCTTACGTTAATTAATTAGAACGCGTACAGTCGTGCAGATGGCGATCACATAGGTGACCGACTTACGTGTGTGCGTAGTGTAGGTGAGAATGTTTTAATTGATTAAATGAAGTAGATTCGATTTCTAGTTCATATGGGTATTCCTAGCAATGCGAAATTGTAAAGGAAAAGACGGAAAAATAAATTGCGTTTAAAATAAATGGGAGAGGGATACATGATAATTTACACGGGATTGCGAAGAAATAAAGGGTATCGTTGTAATTTTCCCAAGAGGAAGCGTGTGTGTAGTGTATGAATTAATCGGAACCGTTAGAATTTAATATGGTATAAAAAGTGCGAGAAATAAATAAAATAAATAAATAGACTAAATAAATTATGAAATAAAATAAATTAAATAAAACGAAATAGCATAAATAAATGGCCTCATATTAGTCACAGTTTGTCGATTTATCAGAATCAACTTAATCGCGACTTTTTATTATATCATCGGCCTCTAAAAAAAGATCAAATGATTAAATGATATTGTTTATGTTTTTTTTCAAAAGATATTTTCTTAATAATAAAACAAAAGAACAAACAATAATAATAAAAAAATAATAACACTCAAAACATGAAAATGAAGTGATAATTTTTTTAAATAAACAATAAAAAAGAAACAGGGGTTGTATAGTGTGTGTATTGGGCTGGATCCAAAATAATTTATGTGCCAAAAAAAATTAAAGTTGGTTAAAAAATATGGACAAATCTTTAAAAATATAAGTATTATTCAAAATAAAATAAACTTAAAACAAAGAAATAAAGGTTTTCTCTTCTTCTCCTTAACGCAAAATCAAAACACGACCTAACCCACCCTCAAAAGTTAGAAACGCCGACTGTCATCTCTCAACTTGCTGATCTCTCGTCGTCTTAGTCTCTCAACTTGCTCAAAACACCCCAAATTTGCCCTCAATATTAATCACACCATGGCTTGTGATCTTTCATCTTTGCATTAACATAAGCATACCACCTCATGTTGCATATCTGTTTCATCTGCATAGTTCAAGTTCATCTGCATCTAGGGTTTGTGATCTGAGCAATCCAAGATTCCATCTGAGCCATCCCAAAGGCCTCAAAGCTTTCCAAGAAGGTGAATGTGTGTTCTATCATCATATTATGCCCCTCAAAGTTCATGGATGTCAAGAAATCACAAGAACTGGCAAAGGCATGGAAGCAGAGCTAGGGTTTTCACTACACAGATGACCAAAATTAGGGTTTTGGTTTCAGAGGCCTTAATTCTAAATTTTTGGGTAATTCTTGTTTCTAATGTTCTTAATATGTTATAAGGATCATTTGTACCAAGTTTTATGAAGAAATTCATTGTGGAAGTCATTTGTTCACTGGGTAACTTCTTGAGCAAGTTAAGTCAAAATCAGGGCATCTGAGGCCCCCAACAATGGAACCAAAGGGTTATTTTCATCAAATTAAAGTTATATGATCTTTATTTGATCTTATAAGAGGTTGGAAGTTCACAATATTGAAGAATTTTGAGCCATTTGCAAACTTGCCAAAAATGGAAATGACTTGAAATGCATACTTTCCATTTTGGGAAAGTTTTTCAACCTCCTCTTTCTCAACCAAAAATGCTTCAAATGAAAAATTCTTGGTCATTAAAGTTGTAGATTAGATCTTTCCCTTTTCAAAAATTACAATAACATGTCTTGATTCATCATAGAACTCAAGATATGGCCTTTCAAAGTTGGCAAAAATCCTAAAATTTCAAGTTTCATGTCAAAGAGGGATTTTGCAAATTGGCATATTCAAATATTCTAATGACTTCAAATGTACACAAACATTTCACAATATGTCAATTGGACCTCTAAACATTAGAATTGTGCATTGAATCATGTATTTTCATAACTTAAACTTCAAGAAATCAAAAAGGGCCAAAACTTTCAAGAATTGCAAAATGGTATGAAACTCTCCATCCACTTGTGCTAGCTCATGCAATCTGATTCTATGGCTCTCCACACAGTCAGCTGAGGCCAGACACCACAAGAAATCAGACCTGCCATGGCCCATACCTCAAGTACACATAAGTTGGCATTTTTGCATTTCCTCCCATACCAATCACACTAGGCCACAACAACTCTCTGAACCAATCAGAACACCTTATACAAATCCTAAGGGACACATTTCATAACACACAAGCAGCTGAATCATCCAAGAACTCAGAATCCCCAAAATTTGTCAAACACTTCCCTTCTTCGAAACTCAAAAACCAACCACTGAATCTTCAATTTTCTTTCACCAATCATCTCCACATAACCTAAGGATCACAAATCACCCTTCACCATAGCCTAAAAGTCACTAAATCAGAAATAAGATTTATGTATCCTCAGAACCAAACACCTCAAAACAGCCATCACAAGCTTTCTCTAAGCTCGTCTTCATCATCAGGAAGATCATTGGGGTGGTTTTGAACCATGAGGGAGGCCAGAAAGCTCAAGAACATAAAGCTTCAACTGAGGTAGCTTAATGAACTTTTTTCCCAGAACTTTCTATTTAAGTTTCTAAATGAATCTACATGCTTCACTGATCACCATGATATGATTTGTTTTGAAAATGGTTAAGAAATGAGCATGTATTGAACTTCAGAAAGTTTTGATGTTTTTCAGGATTTGCTTCGAATCTTGTTTTTGATGAATGATAAATGTGTTTTGATGATGGATTCTTGTTGAGGGAGGTTAGTAGATCATTTCTGGAGCTTTAGAGCTTCTAATTTTGCCTAGGGAATAAGTTGAGGTTTTGGTGTGGCCGGAGAAGATGACCGGAGCTTGCTCCGGTCACCTGAAAGTGATTAGGGTTAGGATTAGGACTAATCTCCCCAGTTTGAATCTCAACCCTTAGATTTAGGTTAATGTGTGTTTCAGTGGCCAGGATCATTTCACTTAAAACCCTAATCTTAATTAATTAATTAAATCAGTTAATTAGCCAGTTTGAATGTGGGCCGTCCAGATGCGCGCATGGTCAATTCCCTCCAACCCCAGTTTAAATCCCAACCACCAGATCAGCATACTTTCATTTTAATTCATTTTTATTTCATTTTAATTGCATTTTCTTGCATATTTAATTTAAAATACCAAAACACCATCCAAAAAATATTTTCTTTGGCATTCTGACTTTAAATATTTTTCTCATTCCAAAAATGATTTTTATTTTATTTTTTGCATTAAAAAAGTATTTTTAAAATATTTAAAAGTTATTTTTAATTAATTAAAGTCTTTTAATTAATTAAAAATGCATTTAGGTTTCTAAAAATCACCAAAAAAATCATGAATCATCCCAATGATTTAGGAACATTGTCAAACTCTTCATACAAATTTCTTTTTAGGTTTGATCATAATTTGTGAATTTTCTTTGAATTAAGGGTCATTAAAATCTTATTTTTGAACCTTAACTCTAAAAAATCATTTATGTATAACCAAGAAGAGTTTGAAGATGATTCTTTTTGCATTGTGTTACATATTGCATGTAGTTTATAGGACATTTTCCTTATGAATTTATCATGCATTTTCAATTTGCATTTGCATTTTTCCCTTTGAACCACCCAAAAACCCTAGAAAACTTAGGAAAATCATAACTTTTGATTGGTTAGGCTTCTGACCTTCTCCTTTGGGGTGTGACCTAGTATGGGAATAGGGTTTGTTTGAGCTTGATTGCAAATTTTATCATGTCATATGCTTCTGTTTTGTGCATTTGCATCTTGCTTGTCCATAAAACCCTAATTTTATGTGTTCATTTGCATTCACCTTGCATATGCATCCATACATGAACTTGCCATGACATTTCTTGCATTCATATGTCATCTTAGACATCTTAGGACATGTTAGAACCATGATTGATCATTTCTTCATTCATTTACCATGATTTGCATTCATTTTATTTCATTAATGTTTATGTGTTTTCAAACTTCTAAGCATGCTTCCATTTGCATCTCATCTTTGTATGATCATACATATACACTTTGTATGCCTTTGCATCATCTCACATGACATTAACATTGCATAAACAATTCTGACTTTGGTCATTTCATCTCATTGCATCTCATTTCATTTCATTTCTTTATGCTTTGTACTTTATGCATTCTTGCTAATATTTTCAGGTGGTATGTTACTTTGAGAAGTGGATTTGTCTTCACTTCTCACTTCTCTTTATCTCTTTCATTTGCATTTTGTTTGTCTTTTAAGTGAACTTGTTCACTTGTGTTCCAATTCTCTCACTTTCTTTCTTTAAATTACTTATCTTCTTCAATGAAGTAAGTAACTTATTCTTCTGCTTCATCCTCCTTTCATCTGCTTCTTCCATTGGTGGCTTCCTTGAAGATCTTTCTCAAGCCTTACAAACCACAGGACATCCAAGCATGATAATAATTAGGGTTGTGATTAGTCCCCCTTAGTTTTTACCTTTTAGTCTCCTTGAGTCTCTCTTCTCATCTCAATAATCAGAGACTAAACTCTTAAAGTTTTGGGACTTTGGAATTAGGGTTTTGCTTGCATCCTTCTCTTAGGATGGAGTGTATAACTTTAATCCTAAGTGTTAAACCTTTAATTTGTTTAAACCTCTTAATCAAATCACTTAATAATCATCAAGACTTCATCTTGTAACTTGGGCGTTACATTAGGGTTCTAATTCTTCCTTTATGGTTAAGAAGGACTAGCCCTAGTGTTTAATGGACAAGTCCTCCTCAAGTTGTCTTACAAACTTAAAATCCACTTCTTAATCTCATCCTTTAATTAAAATCCCCTTAATAAAGGCTTTGTTATATAATTAATTTAATCCCTAACCATGGATTAAGTTGATGTATCTTCCTCAGCTTAAGTGTTCTCATCTATTATCCTTATATTAGGATGGTGTAATGAGTCCACTAATCTGTGATTAGAGATTAAACTCATTACTTAACACAAAACAAAAACCCAAAAACATATAATTAATCACAAGTAGGTTAATGATCTTAATCCTACATTATCATGGCAATTAAGTTGAGATGTTTATCTCATACTTAAGTAGGCTCATTATCCCTAATCAGGGAGGATATAATGAGTTCACAAGCCCTTGATATAGGCTTAAGCTCATTAACTTATGCAAAACATCAAAAACAATAACAAAACTAAAAACCCAAAAACAAACAATAATCGTCTCCTTCGGGATTCTTTTCTCATCACCCTCATTCATAAGCGAGAACTTGCTTCTTCCATCTAATGCAAGACAGTTAGCACTCGAGCCAGACGAGTCATACACTTGAGCATAGACAAGTAAGCAGTTCACAGTCAATTTATCTTTCAGTCTCCTTGAGTCGAACTACGGTGTTCTGACTTCCTCATTGCACGAGAGGATACGTAGGCATAACTTAACTATTATCGAACAAAAGTCTCTTTGTCTTCCCCCTCTTTCAACACTCTTTCCTAAGCCTCAGTTCCTGAGCAATTCACCCTTTTGCACTGATACTTGTTGTCGCACCTCGAAAAATACGACGTCGCGATAAAATAATATCGCGGATAAAAATTAAAGCAACAGAGTCGCCACCGAACTTATTTTATTCCAATTAAGGAAAAGGAAAATATCGAGAAACCTTTTTGGAAAAAGTGGATAGAACAAGGTCTTTGAAACCAGATTCTAGGTTCGGGAGTCGATTCCGTAAGGGGAAGGTATTAGCACCCCTTGTGACCGTTGTACACAACGGGAACCTCTTAGTTTAACTTACGATTTAATGTTGACTTATGCTTTCTGTTTTCTTCGAATAATAAAAAAAAATGCGAATGATTCTAATATAAGATTACGGGGAAAAAGGGTTATTTTGTTCCTAGGGTGCTCGGCAAGGAGTAAGATCCGTGTGCCTACGTATTCCCTTGTGCAATAGGAAAGTCAGAGCTTCGTAGTTCATGGTACTAAGGTTGGTCGGTTTGTTTTAATGAACAGCTATTTAAACCGCATTCTACTGCTAAGCGTTCGCTTGTCTGCTCGTGATAGGAGGCTGAAGCGCTAGCTTATTTGTGAGATAGAAAGGATTTAGATAATGTTCGTTTTTTTTAAACGATGTTTGGATTCGATTAGGGTTTTTAAAGAATGAAAGGGTAAATAAATTGTGTCTTGAGGGGCGGGCCTCAGGAGAGTTTATTCGAGAATTCGAGGAATGCTAGATTCCAGAATTCAATTCTTTCATTATTCGATATGTGGATTAAAAAATTTTAATTATGGAAATTCGAATGAACGACGTCCCGCGTGGCGAGCCTCAGAAGTGTTCATTCAAGAATTCGAGGAATGCGAGACTCCAGAATTCAGTTATTCCGCTATTTTAATTATAAAAAATATTTGAATGTCGAGTTCGGAGAAAAAGATGGCGAGGCACGATGCTCGGCTTACATGGTTCGCGAATCGATTAAAGCGATAAAAAAGAAATAAATTAACTTGCGACAATTAAATCGGAATAATATAAATAAATTAAATGAATTTAATAAAGTGCTAAATAATTGAAATAATGTAATAAAATAAAAATTGAATTAAATTTATTTTACCGAAATTGAATTACATAATGATAATAAAAAAAAAAGGCCTCATAATAATTAAATTTTCCAATTAAAAAAATTGGACAAAATTTAATTTGTTTTAATATCATTGGCCCAAAAACGCAAAGGGATCAAATTGAATTAAAATAGATAGAATATTATCAACAATATTAATAAAAAAAGTTCTAATAATAAAAGATAAATAAAGGAAAAATAAAATAAATAAAGGAAATGGGGTAATCGGTAGATAACATGCGTATGGATATCAGCATATGGGTTGGAAATCCAAGAAAGCTCTCTAAAACTCCACGTGAACAGCAGAGAAAATAAGGGTTATTGGCATAAAAACTAGAGATAAATCAAATAAATAAATAGAAAAAATCCAGGTCACAGCTTAGTTAAGAGAAACAAACACAACAAAATCACAAATAAAAAAACGAAGAACTACCCTCAGACAGTTCTCAAGGGGCGGCGCTTCACGAACTCTCCTTCTCTCATCGCGATGGCTTAGCTTCGTCACGGATCGCCGGCGGTTTTGGTCCCTTCAGCGGCGGCTTTGGTGTGAGTTTCAGTTCTCTCACATCAGCGGTGCTTCGCGGCAATTTGAAGGAAGTTTTGCGGCGGCGGTTCGATTTGTGGGTCACGGTTTACAGCGGTGGTTGTTGGAGGTGCGATTTCGGATTATGGTGGTTTTAGATCTGTGTGTTTTGTTCTATGTGTAAAACTCGATAACGACTTCTCAGCTTATCTTGCTTAAATGGTGGCGGTGGGATGAGTGTTTGAAGGTTTTCGAAGGTTTCGGATGGCTATGGAGGAAGGGTGGTTTTCTGCGTTTTTTGGGTCAGGTTTGTGTGAATGGGTTTCAGCGGTGAGTTGAATGGTTGGTTTTTGACGGTAAGGTTTGGTGGTTCGGTATTGGCTGAGGGTGGTTGATTGATGGAAAACCGGAAGTTGGAAAGTGAACCGGTGGTTAGATTAACTCGTGTAAGTGAAGCCGATTGTTAATGATGATGATGCGTGTGTGGTTTGAAAAACAAAACTATAGAAGGATTTTGATTGTGGTTATTTTGAAATTATTTCCAGGTTATGAATGAATTTGATGAGTTTTTTTTATAAGGTTTATGGATTGAAGCTTGACATTTTTTTAGAGAAATTTTCTGCATAAAACTTATGGTTCTCCCCACTTCTGTTTATGGTGAATGGAGGATTGTTTATATAGAAGGGATTAGAGGGTATAATGGGGTGTCTTGGTGACAAAGGTTGTGGATAAAAAGGATGAGTTGTGATTTATTGTTATACTGATATGCTGCGTGAAAAAGAATTTATGTGCGTTTTGGTGAGAATAGTGTGGTGGCTTGTGAAATTGGAAGGAAAAGTGGGGTCGGGAATGTATTTGTGTGTTTGTTACGTTGTAGTGCGTTAACTAAAAAAAATTGCGTTTTTGTTTCCTCCCGTGGGATTAGTACTGATATATTGTGGATGAAAAGGTAGAATTGATGCTGAAAGATTATAATAATCAAAATAATAATAAATACAATAATAAACATAATAATAATAATAGTAAATTTAATAATAATAGAAAAACTTATAGTTTCTAATATGAAAAGTAGAGATTTTTTTTCCTATATAGTTTGGATGATAATTAAATAATAAAAAAAAAAGCAAAATCTATGATGTGAGAAATTAATAATGAATGTATTTTTTAGATGGAAAAATGAAACTACAAAAAATATTTTTAATAGAAATAATAATAACAATAAACTTTCTTTTTGTATTATATATCTTTTGATTAAAAAAAAACTAAATAATAAAAATAGAAATAATAGACTAAAAATAAAATTCAAATTTCTTAATTTTGAGAATAAATAAATGCATTTTTTTTTTAATTTTTGGAATATTCGCTAGACAGAAAAATGAAATAATACATATTTTTGGATTTTTGAAATAATGGTTAGACAGTAAAATAAAATGGTATGGGTAGGACAAATTTGGGGTATGACACTTGTACATTCGTTTTTCCAGCTTTTGCACACAGATAACACATACACTACCCCTTTAAACGCAATCTTTTAAGCGTGGATCCCGTCGAGTACGACGGACAATCTGGGTGCTAATACATTCCCAGGTTGTAACCAACCCCCTTTCTCAGTTTCTCTAGTTCGCAAACGTCTTATCCATATTTTTTCTAGGTTTATGCAGCATTACCTTTCCTTCGGGATAAAAATGCCTAGCCAGCGACTCTATTCAATTCACCTTATTTTCTCTTTTCGCCGACCGTTCGCGCTTGTACCGGGATGCAAATCTTTGGGAGCGACAGCTTGGCGACTCTGTTGGGGACTAATGCTTGCACCCAGGGCTTCTGGTTCTTTTTGTGGGTTTCTCCTAGCGCTTGTTTGATTTGTGTTTATGGGGGTGTTATGTGCTACTTGTGTTTATTATTTATTGATTTATTTATTGCTTTCTGTACAGCTTTATTTATTGCTTTCATTTACAGTTTTATGCATTTCATACTATTATCATCATCTGTGTTGGATCTGTTGTTTCCTTTGGTGGGAGGGATTTTGAATGATTAAGGTTCCATACCAGGGACCTGAGTGACACATAGGATAAAGTGGCTTCATATTCTTTCCCATTCCATTTCGGTATGGTGCGGGAATATGAAACACGGTTCAGACATTGGTTTCTTCTTGAGAACTCTGTGCTACGGATTTCCTGTAGTACTAGGGCTATCTGGAAAGCCTGCTAAGTCTGGATGAACTTTTTATGACCTTCAGCATCTGAGGTGAATTAGAGGAATAACCTTTATGATTATTGTAAACATTGTACCTCCGGGTTAGAAGTGTTTACACTTCTCATAACTGATCCAAATCTGAGGATCCTTGTTCTAAAACAATACATATGAGGGGGTTGGGATGTTTACAGGTTTGCAGGAACCCTTGGCCTCATCATACCCTTGTTACTAATTTTGTTTTAAGGATGTATCATTTTGGACTGTTCTTGTGAAACCCTGGACTTCTGACTCTTTATTTAGGTCCCCCACCTGGTTACTGGTTTTCTAAGCCTCCATTCGGACTTATGAACACACATGGACCCTATCAAGGCAGATAACAGATCCAACACTTGATCCAAAACCCTTTGCATATCATTCTGCATACATCATTTTGCATCATTTAACATTTGTCTATTTGTTATACATGTTATCCACATCTTATCTTTGGTTTGGTTTTGACCTGTTCTACTGCTCAGCTATCTGCATCAGCCTCTTCATCAGTTATCTTCATCAGGGGTTCTTCTTCAGTACTTTCTCCAGTTATCTCCATCAGTCTTCAGCAGTTGCCTCCATCAGTGTTTCTCCTCAGTCTTCTTCATCAGCATCCATTATCAGCATAGACACATCCAGGAAGAGCAACATCACCTATCATTTATTTGAGCCCTCTTTGACAGGCATCAGGAATATGCAGTCTCTCATCACTCCTGATCATGTCCCATTATTCAGGGAACATTATGGTGGCATTATGGACATGATCATGGACCTGGATGCATCACAGAGGAGCATGATTCACACATGTCTCCAGTTCTATGACCCTCCTCTCAGATGCTTCACTTTCCCAGATTTTCAGTTGGGACCATTGATGTAAGAGTTCTCCATGTTGTTAGGTGTCCCTATCAGGAGGGAGATTCCCTTCAACCCTGAGATGGCTGCTCCCAAGAATGAAGATATAGCTAAGGCTTTGCACTTGGAGTCCACCCTCATTGACCAGAGCATGACCACTAAGGCTGGAATCCTAGGCCTTCATTTGGATTTCTTGGTTACCCAGGCCACCCTGCATGCTGCAGCAGGGAAGTGGGAAACTGTTTGTGCTCTTCTGGCCCTCAGCATATATGGAGTCATCTTGTTTGCAGACGAGCCAAAGTTTGTAAGAAAGAGTGTTATTCATCTCTTCCTATTAAGGAATCCAGTCCCTACCTTGCTTGGAGACTTCTATTATTAAGTGCACCAAAGGAATGAGAAGCAAAGAGGGAAATTGGTTAGATGTTGTGCACCCCTTTTCTACTGTTGGTTGTTAAGGCACTTGCTGAAGTCAGACACTTTCTTGAATCCCCATCAGCCAAGGAACTGGGCTAAAAGGATGATTGACCTTACATCAGAAGAAATCAGATGGTGCACTCAGAGCACTAAGGGTAAAGATATCATCACTAGCTGTGGGCAGTATCCCAATGTACCCTTTATTGGAGTAAAAGGTTGCATCAACTACAACCCTTTGCTTTTCAAGAGGCAATTAGGGTATGCCTTGGTACATCCCCCAAGAGGGCAAGATTTGACAGAAACCCTCTATTGTGATTGTTGCACCCCAAAATTTTCCCTCCACAAGACAAGACATTGTGTACCAAGGTTCACAAGGTTCACAAGACATCTCACAAGGTTCACAAGGTTCACAATTAGTCATAAAGTTTGACAATTCCCTCAGACAATGCATCCTCTTAAGCAATGCATCCTAAACTAGGGTTTTGACTTTAATCAGGCTAAATAGACTTCCAAGGCTTCAAGTGAGCTTCATAAAATCCTATATGTGTTCAAGAATCCCCATGTCAAGTTTCAAGACTTTCCCAAAAGATTTGCTCAGTCAGATGATCAGATAGGTTAAAATCAGTCAAAGCAGTCAAAAAGTCAAACTGAGGTCAACTGTGGTCAAACCAAAGTCAAACTTCATAATTTTTTGCCAACATCAAGTATATGAAGTAAAATTCATCATTTGATCAAGGGTTGATCATGATTCATCAAGGAGATTTCAGATCATCAAGAATCAGGAGTTTCTAAATTAAGGTTTTCATAGGAAAAGTCAACTGAACTTTGACCAGCCATAACTTTCACATGCTTCATCAAAAATTTTCCATCCAAAGCTCATTTTGAAGGAAATTGAATTCTCTACAACTTTTTGTCTAACAAGCCAAACCCAAAAATGCTTCATTTGGAAGGTATGAGCTAAGACATTATAGGTCCTTTTGAAAGTCAACAAAAAGTCAACAACTTCAAAAGAGCATAACTTGGAATGGTAAAAGATATGGACATGAGACCAAAGGGTTGGTTAGAGGACTCTTTAAGCTATCCAAAATGTCCAAGAACACCTTCATAGCATTAAAATTGAAGGATTTGTGCCCTTGCAAAGTGGGGAAATTTTTGGGAATTTTATGAAGCAAATAAGGCCTTAAAGTCAATTTTTGCTAAATGAGTCCACCTAATTGCCATTCAAACTTTACAAACTATTCAAGCACGACCCAACCCACTCATTTTCTGATATTTTATTTTTTATTTCATATTTATTTGAATTTTATTCATTAAAATACAAATTAAATTGAAATAAAATATAAAAATCATATATTTGAAAAGGATTTGGTTTCTAGAAGGTCTTAAGACTTATTTAGACTTGATTGATACAAAAATAATGGAGATCATACCAAAATAGCAAGGCTAGATCAAGAATATTCAAAATTTAAGATCACATCTTTTTCAATCTCCCAAAGTCCAAAAGTCCACAAATGTGTTAAAGTTTTTGACCTAAATTCATTAAGTGGTATATATACAACATGAAGATCAACCCTATTCACGGATTCAGAGCCTCAAGAACACTTTGCCAACTTCAAATTTCATTCAAAAAACTCAAATTCGGATTTCAAGCTAGAGGAGATTTCAAAGCAATTTAAAGGTTGCAATGCGTTCTATGATGTCTATTGAACATGTTTGGATCATAAACAACACCTGAAACTGGCTCATATGCATAAACCGAATCCATGTTCATGCTCATCTTATGATTTTTCGTTTTTACATATTCACTCATGATAAATCGTATTTGACTGATGTTTTATGTTTGTTATGATACAAGGAATGTTTCTGGGTGATTTAATTTGAATTTCGATGCAGGATCAAAGATTCACCATTGTTAGGGTTTGAGGTAGCCGTTTAGGGTTTCTCAATTGAACTAATATAAATGAATTTTAAGAACGTCAATGAATTGTGTATGATGTAAGGATCATGTCTGTATGATTATTTTGTTGAAATTTTACGTATTAAGAAGGATCCAAGTTTCGTAGGTTCTTGAAGGTGAGAAAACGCAGGAAAATTCGCAGGTATAAACACAGGAAAATTCGCAGGTACGACGAAGAAGATGAAGACCCTTGGCGCCATCTGAAATTTGAATTTTTAGAGTTAATATTTTTTAGAATTTATGTTTATTTTATTTCAACTAATGTTGTCTGGCTCAGTTGGTCAGTGTGCGTGTTTGAGATGTAGATGGTCCTGGGTTCAAACCTCCCCCAGGTCATTTTGTTTTGTTTATTTTCAGTGGTTTTCGCAGTTTAAAAATAAAAGGATTGCTACCTGTTTACTATCATCAGCACGCAGCTGGCCTAGTGGCAGCCTCATGCGTCCAAAGGAAGCAATGCCTAGGGCGCGGGTTCAATCCCTGCCCCAGGTAAGTTTTGGTTTTTATTTTCTTTAATTATTCTATTTTGTTATTATTGTTTTATAATTTATTTTAATTACAATAAAAATATATTTAGATAATAACATGTAAATATTTCATATTTTCTTAAAAAAACCTTTAATTTATTTTCTAAATTTTTAATCCTAGTTTTTTTATTTAAATTAAAATATGTATATATTATTATCAATTTATTTATTTTTGTAAATAGTTAAATTAATATTGCAAATTAAATTATAAACCCTAATCCTATTTTTCTAAAATATTATAACCCTAATTTCTAAAAACCCTAAATTTTTTTAAAACCTTAATTTATTATCTTAATTATTTTTTTTTTAAATATTAAATTTAATAAATTTATCTAATATATATAATTAAATAATTAATCATGCTTTACTTTGTAAATAATTATTATATGGTTTATTATTTTATTTTCATCTGAAAAATTCTTTAAAATTGTTTATTAAAATCTAAAAATACTTAATTGAATTATATATATATTTTGTATATTATTACTAACCTTTTCTTCTTATAATTATTTCATCACTAACCTTTTATTTAATTACTTATTTTATTATATAGTTATTATTTAATTTGTTTTTATTATAATGTAACTGCAAAAGCTTTGTAATAGTCGTAGTTTATGATTGCTTTATGTTTTTATAAATATTATTGCCTTGGTTAGTAAATATAGGGAGTGATAAACTATTTGCTTTAAAATTATTGAAGATATACACGCACACACGTAAGTCGATCTATGATCGCCATCTCACTTCCTAAGTTTATCCCTCATGTTGCCTAGAATAAAAGGGTCAAGTAAGGTGTCTAAAAGCAAAGTCCCTTCTCATAAACAAATCATCTAGTCCCTTCAATATTATAAGATCAAGTCCCTTCGATGTTGCCTTCATAAATGATCTTGTCCCTTTCGAATAAAAGATGATAAGTCCCTTCGTATTGCTAAGACACCTTACAGTTGCCTAAACACAGATGACCCTTCACATGTCCCTTATAACATCCAAGGTAATGACTACCTATTCCTTAATAATAGGGATAGTCTTACCATTGAAAGAACATATAAGAACAGTAAAGATTTAGCATAGGGTAGGTTCCTCTTAAGTACTTGCTCACTTTTTCAAAATACTTCATTACCCTTCACATTTCAAACAAATTTTCAAAACAAAGTCTTTATATATATCCATACGAGGATCATTATAAAGTACTTAGAAAATTTTTAATCACACACTACACTTTCTCAAAACAATTTAAAGTGAGCTAAGTGTCGCTCCCGACAAATGAAAACGGATCAGATGAAGGTACAGACGCGAACGGTCGGCGAGGGGAACAGTGAGAACACACAGCCGTGAACTCACTGGAGAATGAATAGAGTCGCCAGCTAGGCATTTTTATCCCGGAGGAAAGGCAATGCTGCATAGGCCTGGAAAGAGATGGATAAGACGGTTTGCGAACCAGAGAGACTGAGAAAGGGGGTTGGTTACAACCTGGGAAGGTATTAGCACCCAGATTGTCCGCCGTACTCGACGGGATCCACGCTTGAAAGATTTGTGCTTTAAAGGGGTGGTGTCAGTGCAATCTGTGTGTAAAATAGCTGGAAAAGAAATGTACAGGTGTCAGTGCAAAAGAAGTGTGAAGTGTGATATATACAGTGTCAGTGTAAGAACAAAGATGAGATGCTCATGATAATGAGGCTAAAGAATGAAGCTGGAAAGAGGGGGATATACAGAGACTTTTGTTCGATAACTGTTAAGTTATGCCTACGTATCCTCTCGTGCAATGAGGAAGTCAGAACACCGTAGTTCGACCCAAAGTGACTGAAAGATGAGTTGACTTGTGAACTGCTTACTTGCCTGTGCTCAAGTGTATGATCTGTCTGGCACAGATGCTAACTGTCTTGCATTAGACGGAAGAAGCTAGTTCTCGGTTGTGAGTGAAGGTGATGAGAAAAGAATCCCGGAGGAGACGATCATTGTTTGTTTTTGTGTTTTCAGTCTTTTATTGCTTTTGAAAGTTTGTCATAAGTTAATGAGCTTAAGCCTAAACCAATGGATTTAGTAAACTCATCACATCTTCCCTCTGATTAGGGGTAATGAGAATACCTTAAGTGTGAAGTCAGATTCTCACACTTAATCACCTTTGATGTAGGATTAAGATCATTAACCTACTTGTGATTATTTAGATGTTTTTGGTGTTTTTGTTTAGTGTTAAGTAATGAGGTTAAGCCATAATCAAGGATTAAACAGACTCATTACACCATCCTAAAAGAAGGATAATAGATGAGAATGTTTAAGTTGAGGAAAACTCCTCAACTTAATCCATGATTAGGGATTAAGCCCATGACAAAACAAGCCTTTATTAAGTGAATTTTATTTAGATTAATGATATGATGATGAAGTGTTTTTTATGGTTTGTAAGACAACTTGAGGGGGACTTGTCCATTAACACTAGGGTTAGTCCTTCTTAACCACTTAAGGAAGAATTAGAACCCTAATGCAAGGCCCAAGTTACAAGTGTGATGTCTTGGTGATTATTATGTGAATTGATTAAGAGATTTAAACACCTTAAGGTTTTAATACTTAGGATTAAAGTTATACACTCCATCCTAAGAGAAGGATGCAGGCATAACCCTAATCACAAAGTCTTAAAGCCTTTAGGGTTTAGTCCCTGATTATGAGGTGAGAAGAGAAGACTCAAAGAGAGACACAAAGGTAAAAACTATGAGGGGATTCTAATCAAAACCCTAATTCATTGTCATGCTTGGATGATCCTAAGGTTTGTGAGGTTTTCAAGAGAAGCCTTCAATGGAACCACCAGGAAGCAGATGAATAGGATCAAGAGAAGCAAAGTGACTTGCTTCATTCAAGAAGTCAAGTCACTTGAAGAAAGAAAGTAAGAAGAACAAGAATGAGCAAGCTCAAACTCAAACACAAACAAAAATGCAGCAATGGATGCAAGGGAGATGAAAAGAAAAGGTATGAGAAGTGAAGGCAAATCCACTTCTCAAGTTTACTTACCACCTGAAATGTTAGAAAGAAACACAATGCAATGCAAGGTGAGATGAAATGGCATGATGCTAGACCAAACCAGAAGCATGTACATGATGATTATGATGTCATGAGGTGCTGCAAACATGAGGCATGACATGGGGATGTTCATACAAGACCATGAATGCATATGATGCAAGCTAAGGAACATGAACAAGCATGAAATGTTATGAAGCATACAAGGCAAATGGCATGGCAAAGATGTAATGCAATGATCAATGATGCTTCATACATGTCTTAAGATGTTAAATGAATCATAAGAATGCACAAAATGCAATGGCAAGTCAACTTATGCAAAAGAATGCAAGAAGGATGCAAGAGAAAGCCCAAATTAGGGTTTATGAAACAAACAATCAAACACAAACCAAAAACAGAAGCAAACCCTAGGATAAAAAATGGAAAATGGCACTCAAAGAAACCCTAGACCTATAACAAACCACTGCCCAAAGGGGAGCTCTCAACTCTCAATCAAACCCAAGATATGAATTTTTACAAGTTATTAGGGTTTTTTAGGGTTCTTAACAAAACAAATGCCAAACAATTTGAAAATGCAAGAACAAATCATGGCCTTTTTATCCTTGAAAACACATGCTAAACAAAAGACAATGCAAGAAGAATCAATGTCTCAACCTTCACCAATAGGCAGAAATGAATTTTTGAATCCATGATCAAAATAATGCATAAAAAAAAGATTTAATTTAATGAAAAATTCTTAAAGTGCATCAAGATCAAAAAAGAAATTTGGTTTGAAGGTTGGACAATGTTTCTAAATGTCTTAGAACATTTCATGAATTTTTTTTGTAATTTTTAAATACCTAAAAGTATTTTTAATCAATTAATTCCCATTAATCAATTAAAAATAATCTTTTAAATATTTAAAAATACTTTTTTAATGATAAAAAATAAAATAAAAATATTTTTGTGTCATAAAAATTAATAGAACCTTAAAGAAAAAGTTTCATAATTTTTATGATTTTTTAACTATTTTAAAATAAATGTACAATTTAAATGAAAAAGAAATGAATTAAAATTAAAAGAAAATGAAAGTAATCAGATTGGATGGTTGGGATTGGTCCTGGAAATGAGAGGGTTGACTTGGCGCGTCATCTAGTGGTCCAGATTCAAACTTCTTAATCCTAATTAATTAAATAAATTAATGTGATTAGGGCTAATGAAACAGATCCTGGCCATCAAAAAGGGTGGGAAGTCAACCAGTCAACGGGAATCAACGGCTCGTATTCAAACTCACATTAATTACTGGTTTATGCCCTAATTACATTCAGGTGGCCGGAGAAGACTTCCGGTCGTCTTCTCCGGCCAGAAGCTCACCTGAAAATCACCCAACTTCCTTAAAACGTAATATAAATGAAATCTATGAATTGGGAAACGTTTCTAACACCCTCACGAATCAAAACCCTAACCTAAAACAAATTTATCTTTCCTAAATCATCTGAATCGAAGAGGGAAAGTTCTAGGGTTCGTAAGCTTCAAACACAAATTAAATTCTCAAAACACAACCATTTCAAAAACTAAAAGCATCAGGATGATCAGGAGAGCATAAAGAACAAGTTTGTAACAAGAAAAATCATTTCTGGAAAAATTAATTTCGAGCTACCTGAGATTTGCAACTTTCAATTTAGGAACTTTCAGGCCTCTTCCTTCAGTGCAAGCTACTCCTCTTGGTCCACTAAGTGTGTTTGAATGCTCAAAATGAGTTTGTGTTGGCTGGAAAAGAAGATTCGAAAGGAACTGCTTCAGTTCAGTCAACAATGGCAGATGAGATTCTGGCACTCTCAGGCTGTGAAAAGGGGTTGTTTGTGATCTATGAAGTGTGTTGAGAAGGTTTGTGGTGTTGGTTGGTGTGTTTGTGAGCTAGGATAAGAGTTTCGAATGAAACTGCAGTTTGAGGTGAATGATGGCAATGGAGTTTTCAGGCTTGTTTTTGGCTTATGCTTGGGATGTTTCTTGTCTATGAGGTGTGGTGAGTTGAGTGATGATGAGAGTTCTAGTGTTTGAAGACTGTGGAGAGTGATTCGAATGAACTTGCACTGAGGTGAGTTTTTGTGTGAGTGTTCAATGTGTGTGTTTCAGCCTTGGTTCTCATGTGTTTTGGCCAGCAAACTGATTCAATAAACAAATGCAAGTGGCTGATGGATGTGACCTGGCCTGCAGAGATAGGTGTGGCTACTTTTGCTCAAAGTCCACTTTTGTGTAAGATAGGGCATGGCTCAAGTTTAGGCAAGTACAAGTTGGGTTCTGGTGCAGCATGGTGAGTGTGAGAGGCTGGCTTGACTCAAGGATCAATGCAGCAAGTTGGTGAAAAGGTCATGAGTGTTTTGCAACTTGGTTAGCTTTATGGATTTTCATGAGAAAAGTCAAGTTACATGAACCAAACCATGAGCAAACTTGATCCAAATCTGATTTTTGTGACTTAGAGGATGTTTACATAATGGTTTGACATGAATTAGAGGCTGCATAATGCATTTGTTCAAGACTTTGCAAAATTTCCTTTTTGTGCATAACTTGAAAATCAATGATTTTTGCTAACTTTGCAATGCCATAACTTTTGATCCATGAAGAGTTTGATCATGTTCTTGTACTTTTTGAAAAGGGAAAGATGAGATCTACAACTTTCATGACCAAAGTTTTTCCATTTGAAGCCTTTTTGGATCAAGAATCAAAGCTTGAAAATTGACCTAAAATGATGCATTCTTGAAAAGTCAACTATGCCCAAAAAGTCAACATTTGCAAAAACCCTAAATTCTTGATTTTTATGAACTTCAACCTTCTTCCATGATCAAATAAAGATCATATACACTCAAAAATGGTGAAGATCACCCATTGGTCGGGTCATTGGGGGCCTCAGATGCCCTGATTTTGCACTGACTTGTCTGAAAAGTCAACTCTTGATCAGATGACTTCCCCATGGAATTTCTTCATGAAAATTGATATGCATATTCCCTATACCATATAGAGACCAATGGAAACAAGAATGACCAAAAAATTTGAGATTATGGCCTCTGAAACCAAAACCCTAATTTTCAGTCAACTGTGCAGCTCATCCTGGCTCTGCATCCACTCAAACCTTAGTTCTTGTGATTCCTCTGCAATTTTGACTCTGTGAGGATGTAACATGATACAAGAACACACATGGACCTCTCTGAGATGATTGGTGGCCTTTGGAGTGGCTCAAGAAGCTTTGGGATTGCTCAAATCACAAACCCTAGGTGCAGATGACTTAGAAACTATGCAGTGAATCAAACATGAGATATGAGATTGTATGATTGTGTTTATGCATATGAGATGATCACAAGCCATGGTGTGAATGGGTGAGGGCAAATTTGGGGTGTTTACAGCTGCCCCTATTCAAACAGGAGTTAGCTGTGCAGGATGTAAGCAACGGCTTAACAGGCAAACAAGATAACTTGTGGTTGAATACCAAAGACAGTCCAAAATTTGCACTCACAGAATGGAGGAGAAAAGGGATATAGATTAAGTAAGGTATATTGTAAGTGTGGGCGACGGAGGACGACCATCGAGCAGAGGACGACTGCTGGGTAAATAGCAATGACGGGGACGGCCGACATGCTGGGGATAAAAGGTAAAGCTAAGACGGGGGCGGCCGACTAGCTGGGGAAAGACAAGTAAAGCTAAGACGGGGACGGCCGACTAGCTGGGGAAAATAGGATATTAAGATGGGGACGGCCATCAAGATAAAGCTGCAAAGTTCTCTGGGGATTGATGAAACATGACGGGGACGGCCATCAAGTTCAAAGGTAAAGTAACCAACGATGGGGACGGCCATCGGGCTAAAAGGAAAAGGAAAAGGGACCACGACGGGGACGGCCATCGGGTTAAAAGGAAAAGGGACCACGACGGGGACGGCCATCGGGTTAAAGAATAAATGAAATAAACAGCTGATGGGGTACGGCCATCAAAGGTGAAGGACGATCACCTAGCAGGGTACGGCTGCTCTGTTGGGAATAAAAGAATGATGGGGACGGCCATCAAAGGTGGAGGACGACCACCCGGCAGGGTACGGCTGCCGAAGATATCAACGATGGGGACGGCCATCGGATAGAAAAGGTCAACGATGGGGACGGCCATCGGACGAGCAAGATGGAGGACGACCATCAAGAAGTGGAGGACGACCACTCAGCAGGGGACGGCTGCTCTCGGGGTTTATCATAACACAGGACGAGTGTTAGATAACCAAAATCAACAATGGGGACGGCCATTGGATAAAGTTAATGAAGGACGATCATCAAGAGGTGGAGGACGACCACCTAGCAGGGGACGGCTGCTAAAATCAACGATGGGGACGGCCATCGGATGAGCATGATGGAGGACGACCATCAAGAAGTGGAGGACGACCACTCAGCAGGGTACGGCTGCTCTCAGGGTTATCATAACACAGGACGAGTGTTAGATAAAAAAGGAAAGATTTGCTTTGTTGGCGATCTACTGGGGAGATAGTAAACACGGACGAGCGTTTACATCCAAGAAACAAAAGGTATAAGTGTTTGGTATTGTGTATAGATTAAAGATACGGACGAGCATCTTTAAGATTATGATACGGACGAGTATCACGTAGAAACAAACTGACACATGTTCAGAGATGATGACACGGACGAGTATCAACTGGTTAACAAAGAACACGGACGAGTGTTGCATCTGAAGGGACTTTTCTGGGGAATAGTAGACACAGACGAGTATCTATATTCAAGAAGACATAAGTGTTTGACATGGTGTACGGATTAAAGATGCGGACGAGCATCCTTAAGACTTATGATACGGACGAGTATCATGTAGAAACAAACACTAGACGCAATGTTCTGAGATGATGGTACGGACGAGTACCAACTGGTTAACAAAGAACAGGGACTACTGTCGAATCTGTGGGGATATGAGTGGTGATGTATATAAGATACGGACGAGCATCTGCATAAGTGTACCAATGAGTAGCGAGTGTATATATAATGTATTGATGAGTGTTTATCTGCTGGGGAGAATGACACGGACGGGTGCCAAGAGAGAAAAGCATAATATTAACAAGTATATGGGTTGCAAAAGTGTAAGCGACTGCGCTGGGGATATGACACGGACGGGTGTCAAGAAAGTATATATACAAGTATGTGTGAGTGCAAAGAGGGTGTCTTTGGCTTTCTGTTGGTGATTTGACACGGATGGGTGTCAGGGAGTATCTGTAATAAGGGTGATTTGTTTGTAAAGGGCGTTCAGGCGACTTTACTGGGGAAAGATGACGCGGACGGGTGCCAAAAGGTGTATATACGGGTGTGAGGCAAACGTTTTTGCCGGGACTCTGATGGGGACTCTTGGGGAAAGTAATCTGTATTCACAAGCGTTTAATTCACAACATGACTTATGATTATGCTATGCATTTGATTTTGGCCGTAATGCTCCGTATTAGACGGAATGCCACGCTCTGGGGGGTGAATATGATGCGGATGCCATGATTATGCAAAGGGGCACAGATCCGGGATTCGGATCCCACTGCTGCGAAGATCTCTGGTCGGTCTGCTTGAAGTGGACCTCCCAGCTGGGGATGAGATCATTGGTAGATCTGATGATGTATCTGCTTGGGGATATATGTCGCCGGTTGGCATATCCTTGTAAATGAGAGACCCAGCTGGGGTTTGTAGAGGCTTTCTTCACTCTGTTGTGACTTCTTCGTGCGTTGCTCTTCTGAATGGAGGCTGGGGACTTTGTGGGGAGATGATTCCCTGATTTCTGCATTCTGCTGAGGAAGGACGGCAACTCGGCTGGGGAATGCTGTTGATAACTCAGCTGGGGAGAGCAACAAGAGGCAACTCCGCTGGGGATAGAGCATTCTGAGTGTTAAGCTTGTTTGTTGATTTGGCGGCTTTGCTGGGGGAAGCAATGGGGAGCTACTCAGCTGGGGGAAGAGCATTCTGATGCTGAGATTGAGTGCATGCTGATTCGGCAGCTCCGCTTGAGAAATGGGCACCTTCTAATGCCATGTGGAAGATGGACCGAGTTGATAATGATTCGCCTACTTGTTGAGGCGTAACCTGCATGCCCCAGGTTGCGTTCTGGATACCTGCAATCCTGCAAAGATAATGGAACGTACAAAAGGTCCCGAGATATCCCTTACTGGATTCCGTCATAGGAGTTAAGTACTCTTGAGAATAATCACATTCCCTGTAAGCATGTGTTATTATTATATATATATATATTTTTTTTTTTTTTTTTTTTTTTTTAGAGGAGGGCATCTGTACTTATGCAATTGTATTTTTTAGAGATATCAGACAACTCTTTTGCAAAACATAAATGTAAAAACGAAACATGACCGAAAATCTGATTTTATTAATTTACGTGCCCTGAATTGGCTGGATACAGTCAAAGAAACACATTTCCTGAAATGAGGAAATAGTTACAAATTGAGAAATAAAGTGCTGGCGGTGTTGATGACGCTCTGAGGAGCTTCCTCTTCTGCTATGACTCGTATGACAATGTCGTTCTTCTCGTCTTGCTTTTTGGAGAGAGTTGATTCTGATTGAAGCTTGATCCTTTGGAGTTTACCAAGTTGTAGATGATACAGACGAATTCAGAATGCAGTCGTTCGCTTATTCCCTTATTTTGCATGGATCGCCCTTTCGGGTTTTCAATCCATCGGGATACCCATTTTTGCCTGAGCTGTCCAATGCGGCTTTTCAACTCAGCGGGTGTACATTTTTTGTTTATTTTCCCTTACTTTTGCCCGAGTCTTTTATTCTGTTTTTGACTCGCCGGGATGCCCTATTTTTGTCTGGACTTACATTCTGTTTTTATGTCCAGCGGGTCATTTATGCGAAGTATTTTTTAACTGCATCTGAATTCACAGGGGACGGGAAATCTTCACCATCCATGGTGCTGAGCATCAGTGCTCCGCCAGAGAAAACTTTCTTTACAATGAATGGTCCTTCATAATTCGGAGTCCATTTGCCCCTGTGGTCTGTATGAGGAGGGAGGATTCTCTTCAGCACAAGATCTCCCACTTGGTACTCTCGGTGCCTGACTTTCTGATCGAAGGCCTTCTTCATTCTCTTCTGATATAACTGCCCGTGACAGATTGCGGCC
This sequence comes from Lathyrus aphaca, assembly GCA_963966055.1. NCBI lineage: Eukaryota > Viridiplantae > Streptophyta > Magnoliopsida > Fabales > Fabaceae > Lathyrus > Lathyrus aphaca. Next base: position 175,382,480 of record OZ014523.1, read on the forward strand.
AATCTTTTCTCTTCGATCAGACTCAGTTGCTCGTATCGGGCCCTGACCCATTCTGCTTCGTTTAGTTTAACATCCATCAATACCCGTAGAGAGGGTAATTCAACTTCAACAGGTAGGACTGCCTCCATACCATACACAAGTTGATACGGTGTTGCCCCAGTGGACGTTCTGATTGATGTGCGGTACCCATGCAAGGCAAATGGTAGCATTTCGTGCCAGTCTTTGTATGTGACTACCATCTTCTGCACAATCTTCTTGATATTCTTATTTGCTGCCTCAACAGCGCCATTCATCTTTGGCCTGTAAGGAGAAGAATTGTGATGTTGGATCTTGAAGTCCCGGCACAGCTCTGCCATCATTTTGTTGTTGAGATTGGAACCATTATCAGTAATGATTCGCTCGGGCACTCCATACCGACAGATGATATCTCTTTTCAGAAATCTGGCTACCACTTGCCTTGTAACATTTGCATATGAGGCTGCTTCAACCCACTTGGTGAAATAGTCGATGGCGACCAGGATGAATCTGTGGCCGTTTGAAGCGGTTGGCTCAATCTTGCCAATCATATCGATACCCCACATAGCAAAGGGCCATGGTGAAGACATGATGTTCAAAGGATTGGGAGGCACATGCACCTTGTCTGCGTAGATCTGGCATTTGTGACATTTTCTGGCATAGGCACAACAGTCTGCATCCATTGTGATCCAGTAATAGCCTGATCTTAACAACTTTTTAGCCATGGCATGCCCTCCTGCATGGGTACCGAAAGACCCTTCGTGCACTTCATGCATCAACAAATCTGCTTCCGTCTTGTCAACACATCTGAGGAGTACCATATCAAAGTTCCTTTTGTATAAAGACCCATCAGTGTTCAGAAAGAAACTACCAGCAAGCCTTCTCAAAGTCTTCTTATCATTGGAAGATGCCCCAGGTGGGTATGCTTGATCCTCCAAGAAGCATTTAATGTCATGAAACCAAGGCCTATCATCCTTGACAACATCCGCTGCAAATACATATGCTGGTCTATCAAGTCTAGACACTGAAATCTGGGGTACAAAGTTTGCCGTTTGAACTTTGATCATGGATGAAATGGTAGCAAGAGCATCTGCAAACTGATTCTCGTCCCGAGGGATATACTCAAGCTTGACTGTTGTGAAGAAAGTCAATAGCCTCCTTGTATAATCCCTGTAAGGTATAAGATGATCCTGATGTGTGTACCATTTGCCGTTGGTTTGATTGACTACCAAAGCTGAATCTCCGAATACGGTCAATGTCTTGATCCTGAGGTCAATGGCTTCCTCAAGACCCATAATGCAAGCTTCGTATTCAGCTTCGTTGTTAGTGCAGTTGAAAGTGAGTTTTGCCGAGAAAGGCATGTGAACCCCCTTTGGTGAAATGAGTACTGCACCAACACCACGGCCATTCATGTTAACAGCCCCATCAAACATCATAGTCCATTCTTCCTCCGGGTCAGGCCCTTCAGTGTGAATAGGCTCTTCGTGATCTTTTGCTTTAATGAACATGATGTCTTCATCAGGGAAGTCAAATCTCATAGGCTGGTAATCATCAATAGGTTGCTCAGCAAGATATTCAGATAGTACACTGCCCTTGATGGCTTTCTGAGATGTGTAATGTATGTCGTATTCCGTGAGAATCATCTGCCATCTTGCAACCCGTCCGGTAAGTGCTGGCTTCTCGAAAATGTACTTAACTGGATCCATCTTGGATATCAATAAAGTAGTGTGGGTCAACATATACTGTCTCAGTCGGCGAGCAGCCCACGCTAAAGCACAGCAAGTTTTCTCGAGTAGTGAATAACGTTGTTCACAGTCGGTAAACTTTTTGCTTAGGTAGTATATTGCATACTCTTTTCGACCAGACTCGTCATGCTGGCCCAGCACACATCCCATCGACTCTTCTAATACCGTTAAGTACATAATCAGAGGTCTTCCTTCAACTGGCGGCATGAGGACTGGAGGTTCTTGCAGATACTCCTTGATCTTGTCAAAAGCCCTTTGGCAGTCTTCGTTCCACCTGACCGTTTGTTCTTTTCTTAGCAGCTTGAACAAAGGTTCACAGGTTGCTGTGAGGTGAGATATGAACCGCGAGATGTAGTTCAATCGACCTAAGAACCCTCGAACTTCTTTCTCAGTTTTCGGTGCAGGCATCTCTTGGATGGCTTTGACTTTATCAGGGTCAACTTCAATCCCCTTCTCACTTACAATGAATCCCAGCAACTTACCGGATCGCACCCCGAATGTGCATTTGTTGGGGTTCAACTTCAGTTGGTACTTCCTCAGACGCTTGAATAACTTGAGCAGATTCACCAGATGGTCTTCCTCTGTAAGGGACTTGGCAATCATGTCATCCACATAGCATTCTATTTCCTTATGGATCATATCGTGGAATAATGTTACCATAGCCCGTTGATACGTTGCACCGGCATTCTTCAGTCCGAATGGCATCACCTTATAACAGAACGTGCCCCAAGGTGTAATGAATGTCGTCTTCTCCATGTCTTCAGGTGACATTTTGATCTGATTGTACCCTGAAAATCCGTCCATGAAGGAGAATACCGAGAACTGAGCCGTGTTATCCACCAATACATCAATGTGAGGTAATGGGAAGTCATCTTTCGGGCTAGCTCTGTTCAGATCTCGGTAATCAACACACATTCTTACTTTGCCATCCTTCTTAGGCACAGGTACTATGTTAGCAACCCACGGCGGATAGCTAGTTACGGCAAGGAACCCGGCGTCCCATTGCTTTTGTACCTCTTCCTTGATTTTCATAGCCATGTCTGGACGAGTTCAGCGCAGCTTCTGTTTGACTGGTGGGCATTCTTCCCTCAAAGGCAGCTTGTGCACAACTATATCGGTATCCAACCCTGGCATGTCTTGGTACGACCAAGCAAACACATCAACATACTCTTGAAGCAGATCTATCAGTTGTCTCTTCGCTGAGTCTTGCAGGCAGGCCCCGATTCTAATTTCTTTCACGTCTTCGTCTGTACCAAGATTAATCACTTCAACCTCCTCCTGGTGAGGAGTAATAACCTTTTCCTCTTGCCTTAACAATCTGGCTAGCTCTTCAGGAAGCTCATATTCTTCATCAACCCCTTCATCAGCTTGATTGATTGGATTGTCAAAGTCATACGATGTCATAGCCGTGCTGTTGTCGGTGCTGTCAGGAAGGCACTCTCTGCAAGGGTTAAGTTGGTTCATTTTAGTGATTGATTTTAATCTTGCTTTAGAAAAAAGTAAAATGAAGTTATCATTTTGAAAACACCGCCATTTATTTTTGTACAAAAAGAAAAATGGAAAAACAGTGAGCAGAAAAGAAAAGACTCGTTTGCAAAAAGATGTCTGATATTTCATTAATTTAATCTTGTTTGCACAAAAGTACAGATGGCCCTGATTACAAAATGAGTCTTGTCATCTTGGGCAAGATGCAAGACTTTGATGCATGCTATAAAAATACAGGAAATAATAATTACTCTGCATGAGTAACTCTTATAATTTCCTGGGAAGACCAGTTCGAGACACTGCTCCCCGGGACCTTCGGACGAATCCAAATCTCCAGGTTGCGCTCCTCTTCCAGCTCGTCTTCCAGACAGTTGATAGCATCGGGGGTAAGCATCCCCCCACTGACAAAACCAGGCTCTCCAGCAGCCTTTGCTTGATGTTGAGTTGGTCTGTAACCCAACCCAAATTTGTCCTTCTTCTCCTCCACAGCTAAAACCTTGCCCCAGCCTAGGGCAGTTCCTTCCTCAACAACCTTCCGGGCTTGTTGGTAAGATGACATTGGAGTACCAGATATAGCAGATGCTTCATTCACATTCAACGCTTCAAACCCCTGGCTCATTGTTTCATGGATCTCTCCATCCATTTCAATGTACTTGTAGGTTGCCAGGTGGCTAACAAAAATGTCCTCCTCTCCACAGATTGTGACAACTTGACCTTCCCACTCAAATTTTAACTTTTGGTGAAGGGTAGACGTTATTGCGCCAGCGGCGTGAATCCAGGGTCTACCCAACAAACAGCTGTAGGCGGGCTGAATGTCCATCACATAAAAGATAGTTTTAAAGGTCTGTGGGCCAATTGTCACAGGCAGCTCAATCTCTCCCAGAACCGATCTCTTTGAGCAAATCAAAGGCTCTTACTACCAGGTTGCTGGGTCTCAATGCCAATCCGTCATATTCAAGCTTCACCAGAGCCTTCTTCGGTAAGACATTCAGGGAAGAACCTGTGTCCACCAGCACATGAGAAAGGACAGCTCCTTTGCATTCCATGGTTATGTGCAAGGCTTTGTTGTGGTTGCGGCCATCCGCTGTCAAGTCAGAATTGGTAAACCCTAGCCCATTGCTAGCAGTAACATTTCCAACAACGGTTTCCAATTGGTTGACAGTAATCTCCTCAGGCACGTAAGCTGCGTGCAGGACTTTAAGTAGTGCATTCCGATGGGCTTCGGAGCACATAAGCAGTGAGAGGATAGAGATTTTGGATGGCGTTTGGTGAAGCTGATCCACAATTTTGTAATCACTCTTTTTGATGATCCTCATAAACTCATCAACTTCCTGATCAAATGGAGTCTTCAGGGCTTCTTGGGCAGCTGGATCTTCCTGCACCGGGCCTTTTCCTTTTGCCTTGGCAGCAGCTTCTGCTTCGGCGGTAGGTTTTTGAACTTGTGAGGCGAAGAGACGTCCGCTTCGAGTGAAGCCTCCGCCTCCTCCCACATTGTCTACCTGTGGTGCAGGTGTTGATGTTTCAAGAGTGATTCTTTTTCCTTCGCAGTATACGTCAGAGCCATAGTGCCAAGGGATGGCCCTATTGCTTTCATATGGTACTGGTCCAGGCACCGTGACAGTGACTGGACTGATTGCTGCTGCTGAAGGGACTGTAATTGTTTGTGGATCATAAAAGATTGTAACTGGTGCTCTGGCGGGAGCAGCACCTTCTGAACGGTAGGCGGAATTATTTTCAGGATCGTAGAATATGGTAACAGTAGAGACATCTTCATGATTGATTGCTGGTGTTGTAGGAGGTTCTGTTTGAAGGACTGTTGTTGTTGTTGATGGAGAGTCGGAATGGAATGAAGCTGAAGTTGTATCAGGAGAAACTGTTGAAAACTGATCGTTCGGAAGGACAGGTGAAGTACTTGTTGATGGTGCTGATGGATTGTTGGGAGCATTAGTTGCTGCAGTTGTAGGAGGGTCTGAAACCGTTGCTGATGAAGTTGTCGGATTTGCAGGAAACGATGTAGTGATCTGAAGTAGGCCACTCTGAATAAGGCTGTCGATGCCATTCCTCAAGTCCTCACACCCATTCCATGAAATATTGCAGTAGGGACATCCCAGTTCACACCCCAGAAATATATTGTTTTCACGGAGCTGAGCTTTGATTTCCACCAATGGTGTCCTGATCTGATCCACACTAGTTATCAAATAAGACTGTTGGTCTTCTTCAATAGCATTAATTCGAGGACCACCATGGTGTGGCATTGGATTTTTGTTGACATTGGGCGGAGGTGCAAAATTCAGAGCCTTGGAGTCTACCAAGTCTTGTACCTTCATATGCAGAGCCCTGCATTTTTCTGTACTGTGACCAGGTGCGTTTGAATGAAAAGCACACCTAGCATTGGAGTCATAATTTCTTGGTAGACTGTTGGGATCCGGAGGTGCCAACGTTCTTAGCTCAACTAGGTTGAGTTTCAGAAGTTGTGGCAGCAAGGCAGAGTATGGCATTGGGATCGGGTCGATCACTCGGTTAGCTTGAGATGGCCTTTGTTGGAATGGCCTCTGTTGATTGTTGTTGGCGTTGTTGTTGTTGAAGTTTCTTAGAGGATACTGACTCTGAGGATACTGGGGTTGTTGTTGGAAGTTTTGTTGCGGAGGTTGATAGACGGGCTGAGGATGAGCTGGAGCAGGGATAGTGACTGCTGCTATTGTTCTTGGAACATATTGGGGCCTACCCCTGCTCGAATGGATGGCATTGGTCTCGCCGGTTCTTCTTGGGCCTGCAAAAGGCTTTCTTGTGCCACTGGACGAACTAGCACCATTATCAGAAATTTTACCCATTTTCAATAGGCTTTCAATTCTCTCTCCGGCTATGACGACGTCGGCGAAGCTGGTGGAGGAGAAGGCAGCTAGCCTATCAATATAGGTTCCTTGCAGGGTATTCATGAACATATCAGCCATTTCTCTTTCAGACATTGGTGGCTGGACAGCAGCAGCAAGCTGTCTCCATCTTTGAGCATATTCTCTGAAGCTCTCTCTGGATGATTGTGACATCCCCATTAGGAGGGTCCTATTGGGTGCCATATCCAGATTATATTGATACTGTCTGATGAAGGCCTCTGCCAGGTCCTTCCAGCATCTCACAGTTGCTCTCGTCAGATGGGAATACCATTCCCTAGAAGCTCCAGTCAAGCTATCTTCGAAGTAGAACATCCACAATTTCTCGTCCATGGTGTAAGCTTTTAATCTTCCGAGAAAAGATTGCAGATGGGTTCGAGGACAAGAAGTCCCATTATACTTTTCAAAACATGGAGGCTTGAACTTGTGGGGAATCCTAACCCCGTCTACTAAGCCCATATCCATCACGTCAAAACCCAAAGAATTTTGAGATTCTAAGGATCTTAACTTCTCAGCTATTTCTTCCAATCTCCTGTCATAAGTTTCCTCTCCAGCACCCATTACAGTAAATTGGTCCTCCTGAGGATCTTCTTGAAGTACTCTGGCCGCGGTGGCTGTCCCTTGAACGTTTGCAGGGATATTAATCTCAGGATGTAGATGTGGACCAAACACCGGGGGGGTAACATGTGGCTGCACCCTTTCATTATTACTTGTGCCTGCAGTCCCCACATGAGGCTCATCTTGGTTCTGCCTTTCCACCATAGCTCTCAACCTCTCCTGGCTCTGAGCCATGTTGTTCATAACCTCCATGAACTGAGTCATTTGGTTCCTCATTTCTAGCCTTTCGTTGGCCATCTGGTTTCTGACCTCCGTAAGGTCCTGTTGCATCTGATCCATCTGGATTCCCGGAAGGTTGTTTCTAGTTGGGTACCTGTGTGGCCTGTTGAGAGGAAATACCCTGCGGCGAGCAATAATTCCTGAGATTCACAACAGAGGTTAGAAACAATAAAACAAAACCTACAAAACAGAAAAAAGGTTAGCATGCAATGCAGTTGTGCTTATTTGCTCTCAAGGTATCCGGTTTGGCCTTCGGTTTTGACCCTTCCAGACCCTTGAAGATGATGCTGTTGAAGTTGCTTTCGAAGTAACCCAGACGGAAACTAACACAAATATATTACAAAAAGGAAATAATACAAATTGTTCAAGTTACAACACAAGCCCTCAAAGGGGTCAAAATACACCACACACAAAAAAAAAAAGAAGTAAAAGTACATGGAAAAGGAACAACAAGCAAATGATCAAACTCCAAGGCCAAACTCATCCTCACGAACTTCCTTGAGAAGTGCTTCGGTCACAGGATCAGCCGGGTGCTCCGTGAGATTCCTGATGAGAAGGTTTCTGGTTGCAACAGCTGCAGTTAACCTCTTGTTCTGACTTTGATCTCTGGACTTCTTCACTCCAGCTTTGATCTTTAGCTCTGAAATTTCCTCCTGGGCTGCTGCCAGGGCTTTCTCCATCTGCTCCATCTTGTCCTGAACTCTCTCGTCTTCTAGAGTACGGGCCTCAGTGATCCGGACCCACCTGGCCTGACTCTCTTTCAAATACAAGTCTGTTCTTGCTCTCTGAAACTGGGCTTCTTTACAAGCATTCTTCAGAATCTGTTCACCAGCTTTAGACTTGTTGATATATTCTCCAGACTTCTCAATCTTGATCAAGTGTTCCAACCTCAACTTCTCCAATCTTTCAATCTCCCTCACACCTTCACTTCTCTCCCGGAGGGTCTTTTGTAAGGCTTGAGATAACTTCTCATTCCTTTCCTTCAGGCTTTCAAACTCTTCCAGACTGATAGTAGCAGGGGGTGGTGCTGAAGATGACTCAGGCCTGTCTTCTATGGTGAAGGGCAATCCAGAGAATTGGGCCCTGGCATAGGACCACTCATAATATTGGACTGATGCCACATTATTGCACTTCCCCAGAATGGTGATTCCCTTGGTTTGAACATGATCCCAGGCCCAGGCAGCCTGCCTAACAACAGCCAAGTTAACCTTGTTCTCACAGTAGAGGGTCTCAACCAAATCCTGCACCCTAGGAGCATGGACCAGTGCATAGCCTAACTGCCTCTTGAACAGCAGAGGGTTGTAATTGATACTTCCCTTAACTCCTACCAAAGGCACATTGGGAAAGTGTCCACAGCTTGTGATAATATCTCTGCCCTTGGTGCTCTGGGTGCACCATCTGATGTCTGCTGAAGTGAGAGTAGTGAGCCTCTTAGCCCAGTTGCTTTGCTGATGAGGATTTAGGAATGCATCTGTCCTGGGCAGATGCCTGAGAAGCCAAGCATGGAATAGTGGAGCACAACACCTCACTAACTTACCCCTCTGCTTCTCATTCCTCTGATGCACTGAGTAGTAGAGATCTCCTAACAAGGTTGGCACTGGGTTCTTCAGGATGAACAAGTGAATTGCATTCTTGCTGATGAATCGAGGCTCATCTGCAAACAACACAATTCCATATACACTTAAGGCCAACAATGCACAAACAGCTTTCCACTCCCCCAGGGAGGCCTTCAAACTAGCTTGAGAAATCAGGAAGTCAAGATGAAAACCAGGGATCCCAGCTTTAGATGTCATATGCTGTTCTATCAAAGCAGGCTCCAGGTGTAAAGCTTTTGCTATCTCTCCATTGCTGGGATAGACCATTTCAGGATTGAAAGGAATTTCTCTCTTGATAGGCAAGCCAACCAATGCTGAGTATTCTTCTAAAAGAGGTCCCAACTGAAAGTCTTTAAAGGTGAAACACCTCAATGGGGGGTCATAGAACTGAATGCAGGTATGGATTAGGCTTCTCTGAGATGGGTCCATATCCATAACCAAGTCAAGTATATCCCCATAATGCTCTCTGAACAGAGGTATGTGCTCTGGAGTGATCAGGGTTTGGATCCTCCTGATGTCCGATAAGTCTGGTTGGAAGAAATGGTAAGTGATGTTGCTTTTCTTTGGAGCCATGAGTGCTGAGGACTGAGTAGAATAAGTGCTGATGAAGATGCTGAGAAGTGGGCCACTGGCTGGCTAGTGCAAGTAACTGAAGTATATGGCTGACAAGCTGAAGCAAGATGCTGGTGGAGACAGGTCAAAACTGCAGATGGGGTCAAAACCAAAACCAGATAAAGGTGGATACCCTGAAACACAAATAAGCACATGTTAATATGATGCAATGAGTATGAATGCAGATGATATGCAAAGGGTTTGTGACTGAGCTGGATCTGATTAACTGCCTTGGTATAGATCCATGTGTGTTCAAGAATTCCAGATGGAGGTCTATAAATCCAGTAACCAAGGTAGGGGACTCAAATAAAGAGCCACATGTCCAGGGTTTAGAATCACAAGAACTATCCAACATGGAGTACTCTTACACAAAATCAAAAGTAACAGGGTATTCTGAGGTCAAGGTACCTGCAAACCTGTAAACAGCCCAACCCCCTCACAGGTGATGATCTAGAACAAGGATCCTCAGACTTGGATCAGTTATGAGAAGTGTAAACACTTCTAACCCGGAGGTACAGTGTTTACAATAACCATAACAATTCCTCCTCTAATTCACCTCAGTTTCTGAAGGTCAAAACTAAAAGGTCATCCAGACTTAGCAGGCTTCCCAGATAGCCCTAGCATTGCAGGAAATCTGCAACACAGAGTTCTCAAGAAGAAACCCATATCTGAACCGTGTTTCATATTCCCGCACCAGACCGAAATGGAATGGGAAAGAATATGATTCACTCTAGCCTAGGTGTCACTCAGGTCCCTGGTATAGGACCTCAACTCTCAATGAAATACCCACCCACCAAAACAAGAAACCAGATCCAGCCAGCAACAATGACAGTATGATATAAATAAAAGCAATAAAGAAAGCAGTAAAGTAACTGTACATAAAGCAATAAACAAAAATAAATACAAGCACAAATAAGCACATAACACCCCCAATAAACACAAATCAATCAAGCGCTAGGAGGAACCCACAAAAAGAACCAGAGGCCCTGGTTGCAGTATAAGGTTCCCCAGCAGAGTCGCCAAGCTGTCGCTCCCGACAAATGAAAACGGATCAGATGAAGGTACAGACGCGAACGGTCGGCGAGGGGAACAGTGAGAACACACAGCCGTGAACTCACTGGAGAATGAATAGAGTCGCCAGCTAGGCATTTTTATCCCGGAGGAAAGGCAATGCTGCATAGGCCTGGAAAGAGATGGATAAGACGGTTTGCGAACCAGAGAGACTGAGAAAGGGGGTTGGTTACAACCTGGGAAGGTATTAGCACCCAGATTGTCCGCCGTACTCGACGGGATCCACGCTTGAAAGATTTGTGCTTTAAAGGGGTGGTGTCAGTGCAATCTGTGTGTAAAATAGCTGGAAAAGAAATGTACAGGTGTCAGTGCAAAAGAAGTGTGAAGTGTGATATATACAGTGTCAGTGTAAGAACAAAGATGAGATGCTCATGATAATGAGGCTAAAGAATGAAGCTGGAAAGAGGGGGATATACAGAGACTTTTGTTCGATAACTGTTAAGTTATGCCTACGTATCCTCTCGTGCAATGAGGAAGTCAGAACACCGTAGTTCGACCCAAAGTGACTGAAAGATGAGTTGACTTGTGAACTGCTTACTTGCCTGTGCTCAAGTGTATGATCTGTCTGGCACAGATGCTAACTGTCTTGCATTAGACGGAAGAAGCTAGTTCTCGGTTGTGAGTGAAGGTGATGAGAAAAGAATCCCGGAGGAGACGATCATTGTTTGTTTTTGTGTTTTCAGTCTTTTATTGCTTTTGAAAGTTTGTCATAAGTTAATGAGCTTAAGCCTAAACCAATGGATTTAGTAAACTCATCACATCTTCCCTCTGATTAGGGGTAATGAGAATACCTTAAGTGTGAAGTCAGATTCTCACACTTAATCACCTTTGATGTAGGATTAAGATCATTAACCTACTTGTGATTATTTAGATGTTTTTGGTGTTTTTGTTTAGTGTTAAGTAATGAGGTTAAGCCATAATCAAGGATTAAACAGACTCATTACACCATCCTAAAAGAAGGATAATAGATGAGAATGTTTAAGTTGAGGAAAACTCCTCAACTTAATCCATGATTAGGGATTAAGCCCATGACAAAACAAGCCTTTATTAAGTGAATTTTATTTAGATTAATGATATGATGATGAAGTGTTTTTTATGGTTTGTAAGACAACTTGAGGGGGACTTGTCCATTAACACTAGGGTTAGTCCTTCTTAACCACTTAAGGAAGAATTAGAACCCTAATGCAAGGCCCAAGTTACAAGTGTGATGTCTTGGTGATTATTATGTGAATTGATTAAGAGATTTAAACACCTTAAGGTTTTAATACTTAGGATTAAAGTTATACACTCCATCCTAAGAGAAGGATGCAGGCATAACCCTAATCACAAAGTCTTAAAGCCTTTAGGGTTTAGTCCCTGATTATGAGGTGAGAAGAGAAGACTCAAAGAGAGACACAAAGGTAAAAACTATGAGGGGATTCTAATCAAAACCCTAATTCATTGTCATGCTTGGATGATCCTAAGGTTTGTGAGGTTTTCAAGAGAAGCCTTCAATGGAACCACCAGGAAGCAGATGAATAGGATCAAGAGAAGCAAAGTGACTTGCTTCATTCAAGAAGTCAAGTCACTTGAAGAAAGAAAGTAAGAAGAACAAGAATGAGCAAGCTCAAACTCAAACACAAACAAAAATGCAGCAATGGATGCAAGGGAGATGAAAAGAAAAGGTATGAGAAGTGAAGGCAAATCCACTTCTCAAGTTTACTTACCACCTGAAATGTTAGAAAGAAACACAATGCAATGCAAGGTGAGATGAAATGGCATGATGCTAGACCAAACCAGAAGCATGTACATGATGATTATGATGTCATGAGGTGCTGCAAACATGAGGCATGACATGGGGATGTTCATACAAGACCATGAATGCATATGATGCAAGCTAAGGAACATGAACAAGCATGAAATGTTATGAAGCATACAAGGCAAATGGCATGGCAAAGATGTAATGCAATGATCAATGATGCTTCATACATGTCTTAAGATGTTAAATGAATCATAAGAATGCACAAAATGCAATGGCAAGTCAACTTATGCAAAAGAATGCAAGAAGGATGCAAGAGAAAGCCCAAATTAGGGTTTATGAAACAAACAATCAAACACAAACCAAAAACAGAAGCAAACCCTAGGATAAAAAATGGAAAATGGCACTCAAAGAAACCCTAGACCTATAACAAACCACTGCCCAAAGGGGAGCTCTCAACTCTCAATCAAACCCAAGATATGAATTTTTACAAGTTATTAGGGTTTTTTAGGGTTCTTAACAAAACAAATGCCAAACAATTTGAAAATGCAAGAACAAATCATGGCCTTTTTATCCTTGAAAACACATGCTAAACAAAAGACAATGCAAGAAGAATCAATGTCTCAACCTTCACCAATAGGCAGAAATGAATTTTTGAATCCATGATCAAAATAATGCATAAAAAAAAGATTTAATTTAATGAAAAATTCTTAAAGTGCATCAAGATCAAAAAAGAAATTTGGTTTGAAGGTTGGACAATGTTTCTAAATGTCTTAGAACATTTCATGAATTTTTTTTGTAATTTTTAAATACCTAAAAGTATTTTTAATCAATTAATTCCCATTAATCAATTAAAAATAATCTTTTAAATATTTAAAAATACTTTTTTAATGATAAAAAATAAAATAAAAATATTTTTGTGTCATAAAAATTAATAGAACCTTAAAGAAAAAGTTTCATAATTTTTATGATTTTTTAACTATTTTAAAATAAATGTACAATTTAAATGAAAAAGAAATGAATTAAAATTAAAAGAAAATGAAAGTAATCAGATTGGATGGTTGGGATTGGTCCTGGAAATGAGAGGGTTGACTTGGCGCGTCATCTAGTGGTCCAGATTCAAACTTCTTAATCCTAATTAATTAAATAAATTAATGTGATTAGGGCTAATGAAACAGATCCTGGCCATCAAAAAGGGTGGGAAGTCAACCAGTCAACGGGAATCAACGGCTCGTATTCAAACTCACATTAATTACTGGTTTATGCCCTAATTACATTCAGGTGGCCGGAGAAGACTTCCGGTCGTCTTCTCCGGCCAGAAGCTCACCTGAAAATCACCCAACTTCCTCAAAACGTAATATAAATGAAATCTATGAATTGGGAAACGTTTCTAACACCCTCACGAATCAAAACCCTAACCTAAAACAAATTTATCTTTCCTAAATCATCTGAATCGAAGAGGGAAAGTTCTAGGGTTCGTAAGCTTCAAACACAAATTAAATTCTCAAAACACAACCATTTCAAAAACTAAAAGCATCAGGATGATCAGGAGAGCATAAAGAACAAGTTTGTAACAAGAAAAATCATTTCTGGAAAAATTAATTTCGAGCTACCTGAGATTTGCAACTTTCAATTTAGGAACTTTCAGGCCTCTTCCTTCAGTGCAAGCTACTCCTCTTGGTCCACTAAGTGTGTTTGAATGCTCAAAATGAGTTTGTGTTGGCTGGAAAAGAAGATTCGAAAGGAACTGCTTCAGTTCAGTCAACAATGGCAGATGAGATTCTGGCACTCTCAGGCTGTGAAAAGGGGTTGTTTGTGATCTATGAAGTGTGTTGAGAAGGTTTGTGGTGTTGGTTGGTGTGTTTGTGAGCTAGGATAAGAGTTTCGAATGAAACTGCAGTTTGAGGTGAATGATGGCAATGGAGTTTTCAGGCTTGTTTTTGGCTTATGCTTGGGATGTTTCTTGTCTATGAGGTGTGGTGAGTTGAGTGATGATGAGAGTTCTAGTGTTTGAAGACTGTGGAGAGTGATTCGAATGAACTTGCACTGAGGTGAGTTTTTGTGTGAGTGTTCAATGTGTGTGTTTCAGCCTTGGTTCTCATGTGTTTTGGCCAGCAAACTGATTCAATAAACAAATGCAAGTGGCTGATGGATGTGACCTGGCCTGCAGAGATAGGTGTGGCTACTTTTGCTCAAAGTCCACTTTTGTGTAAGATAGGGCATGGCTCAAGTTTAGGCAAGTACAAGTTGGGTTCTGGTGCAGCATGGTGAGTGTGAGAGGCTGGCTTGACTCAAGGATCAATGCAGCAAGTTGGTGAAAAGGTCATGAGTGTTTTGCAACTTGGTTAGCTTTATGGATTTTCATGAAAAAGTCAAGTTACATGAACCAAACCATGAGCAAACTTGATCCAAATCTGATTTTTGTGACTTAGAGGATGTTTACATAATGGTTTGACATGAATTAGAGGCTGCATAATGCATTTGTTCAAGACTTTGCAAAATTTCCTTTTTGTGCATAACTTGAAAATCAATGATTTTTGCTAACTTTGCAATGCCATAACTTTTGATCCATGAAGAGTTTGATCATGTTCTTGTACTTTTTGAAAAGGGAAAGATGAGATCTACAACTTTCATGACCAAAGTTTTTCCATTTGAAGCCTTTTTGGATCAAGAATCAAAGCTTGAAAATTGACCTAAAATGATGCATTCTTGAAAAGTCAACTATGCCCAAAAAGTCAACATTTGCAAAAACCCTAAATTCTTGATTTTTATGAACTTCAACCTTCTTCCATGATCAAATAAAGATCATATACACTCAAAAATGGTGAAGATCACCCATTGGTCGGGTCATTGGGGGCCTCAGATGCCCTGATTTTGCACTGACTTGTCTGAAAAGTCAACTCTTGATCAGATGACTTCCCCATGGAATTTCTTCATGAAAATTGATATGCATATTCCCTATACCATATAGAGACCAATGGAAACAAGAATGACCAAAAAATTTGAGATTATGGCCTCTGAAACCAAAACCCTAATTTTCAGTCAACTGTGCAGCTCATCCTGGCTCTGCATCCACTCAAACCTTAGTTCTTGTGATTCCTCTGCAATTTTGACTCTGTGAGGATGTAACATGATACAAGAACACACATGGACCTCTCTGAGATGATTGGTGGCCTTTGGAGTGGCTCAAGAAGCTTTGGGATTGCTCAAATCACAAACCCTAGGTGCAGATGACTTAGAAACTATGCAGTGAATCAAACATGAGATATGAGATTGTATGATTGTGTTTATGCATATGAGATGATCACAAGCCATGGTGTGAATGGGTGAGGGCAAATTTGGGGTGTTTACACTAAGTAACTAAGAGCCCATGGATAACCATGGATATAAAGGGTGCTAACACCTTCCCTTTATATAACCTACCCCCCGAACTCAAAATCTTTTTAAGGTATTTCCTGTTCTTTTATGCCCTTTCCTTTTGGATAAAATAAAAGTCGGTGGCGACTCTTGCTATCCGCAACATTTAACTAAAGTCAGTTCTCCCACCGTGTTACAAAGCTTTTGCAGTTACATTATAATAAAAATAAGTTAAATAATAACTATATAATAAAATAAGCAATTAAATAAAAGGTTAGTGATAAAATAATTATAAGAAGAAAATGTTAGTAATAATATACAAAATATATATATATATATAAATCAATTAAGTATTTTTAGATTTTAATAAACAATTTTAAAGAATTTTTGAGATGAAAATAAAATAATAAACCATATAATAATTATTTACAAAGTAAAGCATGATTAATTATTTAATTATATATATTAGATAAATTTATTAAATTTAATATTTAAACAAAATAATTAAGGTTTTAAAAAAATTTAGGGTTTTTAGAAATTAGGGTTATAATATTTTAGAAAAATAGGATTAGGGTTTATAATTTAATTTGCAATATTAATTTAACTATTTACAAAAATAAATAAATTGATAATAATATATACATATTTTAATTTAAATAAAAAAACTAGGATTAAAAATTTAGAAAATAAATTAAAGGTTTTTTTTTAGAAAATATGAAATATTTACATGTTATTATCAAAATATATTTTTATTGTAATTAAAATAAATTATAAAACAATAATAACAAAATAGAATAATTAAAGAAAATAAAAACCAAAACTTACCTGGGGCAGGGATTGAACCCACGCCCTAGGCATTGCTTCCTTTGGACGCATGAGGCTTCCACTAGGCCAGCTGCGTGCTAGTGATAGTAATCAGGTAGCAATCCTTTTATTTTTAAACTGCGAAAACCACTGAAAATAAAAAAAACAAAATGGCCCGGGGGAGGTTTGAACCCAGGACCATCTACATCTCAAACACGCACACTGACCAACTGAGCCAAACAACATTAGTTGAAATAAAATAAACATAAATTCTAAAAATATTAACTCTAAAAATTCAAATTTCAGATGGTGCCAAGGGTCTTCATCTTCTTCGTCGTACCTGCGAATTTTCCTGCATTTATACCTGCGAATTTTCCTGCGTTTTCTCACCTTCAAGAACCTATGAAACTTGGATCCTTCTTAATACGTAAAATTTCAACAAAATAATCATACAGACATGATCCATACATCATACACAATTCATTGACATTCTTAAAATTCATTTATATTAGTTCAATTGAGAAACCCTAAACGGCTACCTCAAACCCTAACAATGGTGAATCTTTGATCCTGCATCGAAATTCAAATTAAATCACCCATAAACATTCCTTGTATCATAAAAAACATAAAACATCAGTCAAATACGATTTATCATGGGTGAATATGTAAAAACGAAAAATCATAAGATGAGCATGAACATGGATTCGGTTTATGCATATGAGCCAGTTTCAGGTGTTGTTTATGATCCAAACATGTTCAATAGACATCATAGAACGCATTGCAACCTTTAAATTGCTTTGAAATCTCCTCTAGATTGAAATCCGAATTTGAGTTTTTTGAATGAAATTTGAAGTTGGAAAAGTGTTCTTGAGGCTCTGAATCCGTGAATAGGGTTGATCTTCATGTTGTATATATACCACTTAATGAATTTAGGTCAAAAACTTTAACACATTTGTGGACTTTTGGACTTTGGGAGATTGAAAAAGATGTGATCTTAAATTTTGAATATTCTTGATCTAGCCTTGCTATTTTGGTATGATCTCCATTATTTTTGTATCAATCAAGTCTAAATAAGTCTTAAGACCTTCTAGAAACCAAAACCTTTTCAAATATATGATTTTTATATTTTATTTCAATTTAATTTGTATTTTAATGAATAAAATTCAAATAAATATGAAATAAAAAATAAAAATCAGAAAATGAGTGGTTTGTGTCTTGCTTGATGAGTTTGTAAAGTTTGAATGGCAATTAGGTGGGCTCATTTAGCAAAAATTGACTTTAAGGCCTTATTTGCTTCATAATATTCCCAAAAATTTCCCAACTTTGCAAGGGCACAAATCCTTCAATTTTAATGCTATGAAGATGTTCTTGGACATTTTTAAAATCTTAAAGAGTCCTCTAACCAACCCCTTTGGTCTCATGTCCATATCTTTTACCATTCTGAAGTTATGCTCTTTTGAAGTTGTTGACTTTTTGTTGACTTTCAAAAGGACCTATAATGTCTTAGCTCATACCTTCCAAATGAAGCATTTTTGGGCTTGGCTTGTGAGACACAAAGTTGTAGAGAATTCAATTTCCTTCAAAATGAGCTTTGGATGGGAAATTTTTGATGAAGCATGTGAAAGTTATGGCTAGTCAAAGTTCAGTTGACTTTTCCTGTGAAAACCCTAATTTAGAAACTCCTGATTCTTGATGATCTGAAATCTCCTTGATGAATCATGATCAACCCTTGATAAAATGATGAATTTTACTTCATATACTTGATGTTGGAAAAAAATCATGAAGTTTGACTTTGGTTTGACCACAGTTGACCTCAGTTTGACTTTTTGACTGCTTTGACTGATTTTAACCTATCTGATCATCTGACTGAGCAAATCTTTTGGGAAAGTCTTGAAACTTGACATGGGGATTCTTGAACACATATAGGATGTTATGAAGCTCACTTGAAGCCTTGTAAGTCTATTTAGCCTGATTAAAGTCAAAACTGAAATTCTGTGATCAGGTATGAGATGTCCTATGAGATGTCCCAACACTTGACAGATTTAACCAAAACTTAAAGTGCAAGAAAATTAAACAACACAGAAGTTTGTTAACCCAGTTCAGTGTATAACCACACTTACATCTGGAGGCTACCAAGCCAGGAGGAAATCCACTATAAGTAATATTAATTCTAGACTTAAACAACCCAGTTTAATCTTTCACTTAATATCTACCCAATGCAATTTCTACCTAAGACACAACTTAGATATGAGTACCAACTCACTCCCCCTCAATCACACAGTGATCTTGTTTACAAGTTTAATAAAATTGAAGACATTCTTCAAACAATACAGCTTGATCTTACTTCACAGTTTCAATCAAGTCACAAATGCACTTATGCTTAAAAGCTCATAAAGTGGTACAATAAAAACAACCTGCTATTAAAGACACAACACCCTATTTTTTCTTCTGAAATTCGTACTCAATTCTGTGAGTTTCTGTTGATTAAATAGGTGTTTGTAATTTGGGCTTTCTGTAGGTTAATCCAGTCCTAAAACACATGCAGCTTCCACCTTGAATTAGGGTTTGTTACTTCCTAGATTCTAGGTGATTTAGTTCTTCTGATTAATCTGAATCCTCATAATAAAACTTCCTACAGATGCGCCTTGTTCTGTTTTTATCCATCCATAATTAATTCCAGATAACTCTCCTTAAATATCTCAGATCAGTTAGTCATTAATTAATTCTGGTAGCAGGTTTGAGATGTCTCAACATCTGTTGGGACATTGATGCGTGTTTTTCGCAAGTGTACGAATCACGTCAGAGTAATATAAAAGATTGTCGAATCCACAGAGACCAAGTGTCAATCTATCAAACCTGTTGTTATGGTGTGTATCTAAGGCAACTAAATATAAGGGTTTTAATAAGGGTGCAATGGTAAATAAAATAATAATTTTAAATAATAAATAAAAGACAGGCTCGAATGTAATTCACGCAATCAATGATAATCCAGTACTTGTTAATGGAACTACTTATGGGCAATGTTTTCTCCTTTGAAAAGAACTGATTTAACAGGAACTGTCGCTTTCGCGTATTCAGAACCGAGTTGTACTCTCTAATCAACCCCTCCTATTGTCACGGATAAAAAGGTGCGTACTGCGTTAGAGTAGTAAACCTATTTTTAAGAAATATAGTATCTTAACTAAGTTGAAAAGTATTTTAACCTGGACTTCTTAGCAAAAAGAGGTTCTTATGAACCAAACTCTAAATCTCATAACCCGTCCGAAAATCGTTTTAAAATCTCTTTTCTTTTTAATCTAAAATCTCCTAATAAACTAGACAAAGCGCTTTTGGCTATTTTTGAAATAGTTAAAAACAATTACTTGAATTGAAAGATAAAATAGCCCTTAGGTGTTTCCACGAACAATTATACGGATTACTGGTTCAATTACGATCCTTACATTCTAACCTTTATGGAATTAGTTAGACATGATAAAGTAAAGATTCTTTTTATAATTTTTCATAAAAGTAATTTAAAGCGAGTGCGAAAAGTAAATGAATTTAAAGCGAGTGCGGATAATAAACAAAGTAAAGTGCGAGTGCGGGAAATAAACAAAGTAAAGTGCGAGTGCGGGAAATAAACAAAGTAAATGTGCGAGTGCGGGAAATAAACAAAGTAAAGTGCGAGTGCGGGAAATAAACAAAGTAAAGCAATGCGAGAAATAAATAAAAGTAAAGTACGAACTTGAATTAAAATGGCGGCAGGATTAACTTCCTCCAGAGTGCTCCAAAACTCGATCCACAGACAGATTACAGACTCGATCACTCGATTGCAGAGGCACCCCGATGTGGAATGGCAACTGCTTTATAACTGATATATGCCTAGAGAAATCTAATTCTGGATGAAGAAAAACGAAAATCTAAGGCCCTATTTATAGGAAACCTGAAAGCATGAAATGACTGGGATGCCCCTCCACTAAAAAGTGGAGGTTACTGGAATTGGCCTTGTGGCGCCCGCCACAGGCCTATGGCGCCCGCCATGGTCCCTACAGGGGATGAGAAAGTGGGGATCGTGGGTCCTGGAGGTTGAGGAGTGGTCTTGAGACGTGGCCACGTCATGGCTAACCCCATGGCGCCCGCCACGGTGGGTGCCGTAAGTGCAAAACGCTGAATTTCTAGGTTTTCGTCCGTTTTCACTCCTTTTTTGCTCCTTTTCCCGATTCCAGCTCCGATTATTATAAAAACCTGAAAACATAAGAAAACAAAGCAATAACAAAGCAAAACAACAATAAAAGCTAAGAATGCATGCGAAATCGGAGTCAGAAATACGGTGAATTTTAGTGTGATCAAATTCTCCCACACTTAAACCTTTGCTTGTCCTCAAGCAAACATTAAAGCTTAAGAAAATATGGTGTCAACACTTGTCTTTGGGCTAAAGGGCTTCTAAGTTCAAGTCAGGATGCAGTGACAGATACTAACTAAATGAACCAAGGGTACCATAGTAACACAAACACAAACTTCAATCCTATATTAACCACTCCATATCATCCCACGATACCTAGGCCTATCTTCTCATCTTTTTGTGTCCTTTTCATTCAGGCGCAATCACATTAAGCCCGTTATCCGTACATGCTTCATAGTAGAGTGACCGGTTAGTGATTCTGATCCATAACATAAGGTTTGTGGCACATAAGCATGTGTAAACCTGTTTTTATTTCACCTAAATGCAGCTGCGGGGGATCGGATCGTAATCCGCCCTACCAAGTTTAGTGCCAGATACCTCTGAACCAACTAACAATAGGTGACTTGCAATTTTTTTTCTTTTTGTGGCAAAAAATTTTTTCTTCTCTTTTTTTTCGGTTTAAATGACTTTGTGAGGGTCACCTATACCAGAGTTTGCCCTTTTTTTTTTCTTTTTTTTGCTTTTTTATTAGCACTGGATCATTCACTTATGTTCATCGGCCCCCTACGTAGAGCATGATTAGGCCGGAACTGACTGCTAAAATAAACTACTTAGGACAATTTTTTAAATGATAATAAAGGCCATGGTGGTGGGGTTTAGGAGTGATTCCTATATTCAAGAGGTCTATGGTGCTAAAATGGTTCTGATGTTTCAAAAAGTTGACCTAAGTCACCACATCCTAATCTAAACCTGTCTCAAAGCCCAAAAAACATGTGAAACAACATCATTTTCTTTTTAAAAAATTTCTGGTAAGGCTAAGGAAATGGGAAAAAATGAAGATGAACTAAAAATACACTATACTGGTGACTCGTCAGACTCATGCATTATCTAAGAAAAATAAATTACTGAAAAGGGAAATAACTGAAAGGAAATAATTAACTAAAAAGGAAATAACGGAAAGCAATAAAATCCCCTCCCACACTTAAATCGAACATTGTCCCCAATGTTTCGAAATAAGATAAGGGGGGTAACCTGGAAAAGACTACTGAGGAGGGGCACTGGTGCCTTCGCCGTCCTGATGTGATGGTCTGGAACGACGGGATCTACTACGATGCTGGTCCCTCCGGTCGAGTCGTGCTGATAAAGCAGCCTGAGCACTTCGGACCTCTCGAAGGTTACCTAAGATGGAACCTTGAGTGGCTTCTACAAGCTGGTAGTGTCGGATGTTGAACTCTCTCTGACGGTTCTGCTCTAATGAAATACCGTTCAAGGTACGGCAAACGTTGCTATAAGCACGATCCGAAACCAATCGCGATTGTTGCATGAAGCTCATGTTGTCCGTCAGCTGTTGTGAAATAGTATAGAGAAGGCCATCACGCCTTTCTTCTCTAGCTGTCATATCACGCCACATCTCCTCGGTGACAAAGAATCCAGGAGCAGTACCTGCAACAGGGTTAGAGGAAGATGGTGCAGTGTGTGACTGTGAAGGACGATGGGGGGACATGTGAGGGATGGGAGACTGCTCTCTCCGATCATACTCATCATCAGTGTCATGTGCCTCCCCATCGGGAATATTAGGAGGAAGTGGACCCAAAACACGTGGAGCATTAAGATCATAGGTCCAGTTCCTTTCATCACGTACATCAGTACGTCTACTGCATGGTAAAGCAACAGATGGGATAGCTACTCCATGAACCATTAACTCATAACCACCTTCTCTCCTCGTTCGGCACAATTTCATGTCTTTCAGAAATTTTAAATTAATTGTGCGAGGAGGTAGTGGTTCAAGTGTAGCTATCTCATCGTTCAGGCCAAGAGCCCGAGCAATAGACGTAACAAGCCCTCCAAAAACAATCGGTCCTGTTTTATTAGTAAATAAAGTCATATGGGCAAGCATAAACGGGACCGGATTGATGTGGGTTCTAGTGAGGCATCCTTGCAAAAATAGGAGTTCACGAGCATTTACCTTGTTTGGACTTTCCCGGCCAAAAATAGTACATGCCAAAAGAAGTCTAAAAACTCTTATGGCCGGGTTGTGAATGGTCGACGCAAGTATCCCTTCAAAAGAATTAATTGAAGAACTTGAAAGCCTTTGCCAGAAGGTAAATACCTCGGCCGACCATTCAGCATCCAAAGGTGCCTCACAAATTGCACCTTCCCTATGAGGGATTCCTAACAAACCTGCTAGATCGTCGGTACTGAATTCATACTCAATTCTGAACAGTCTAAAAATAACAGTACCGACAGTGCTAGCAGTGTTAGGACTGACATTGTATATCAAAGAACTCAAAAACTCAGTTGTCAGCCTCTCATAGGTAGGTTCCTGATTAATGAAAATATTATGCAAGCCTAGAAATTCTAATAAATTAAAAACACTATGATAAATACCCAAAGCATACAGACAGTTATCGTCGACGTACCTAGTCGAGAGAATTTCTCGACTTTGAAGCCTCTGAATAATTTTCCGTTGCCTATCGCCCGGTCTTCCATCACGAAGAAGAGATCCGTTGAACTCCATTGTTGATAGCTCCTTAGGTAGTGAAAATGGTAGAAAAGTGGTTTATGAGGGGAATGATAAAGTTTTGATTTTTTTGGTTTTTGATGGATGAAAATGGAAATGGATGTTGGATATGTTTTATGGATGGTGGGTATTTTGGAAATGAGGGAGCTTTAATGGGGTTCAAGGAGGTTTTGGAAGGTTGTAAAAATGGGTTTTTGGTGAAGAAAGGGATGAAAATGGTGGAAATGGGGATTCAGCCCCGTATATGTTGATGGTACGGTGTGGCGCCCGCCACAGGGCCTATGGCGCCCGCCACAAGGCCAATTCCTGGGCCTTGTGGTTTTGGATCCTCCTTTTGGGCCTTCTTACACCTTTGTCTTCCGGGGGGGTCTGGATAGCGTTTTCTTCTTCTTTTCAAGGCTTGAGGCTTGCATTTTTTTTTTGTGAAGACAAAAATGAAAATATTCTTGTCTTATATTTTTTTTCTTTGCACGACAAAAAATAAAATAATTAAAAATCAAAAAAGAAAAAGTTAACATTAGTGCATAATATGTATATATATAAGAAATTCAAAGTGCATGAAAATATAAAAGCTGCAATAAAGTAAAATATGTCTGGAAATGCGATAAATAAAATAAAAGGAAATTAAATACTAGGGTAGTGCTGTCAGTGTAGAATGAGTCATGTGGTAGGTTTCTTTTCCTGGCTTGATCCACGAATCTCAGCTATCTCCCTCCGAAGCTCTTCAATCGCCTGATGTAGAGCATCGGCCTCTGAGGCATGAGTGAGATCAGAAACCTGCATCTGTAACTCTAAGTCTGCCACTTCTTGCTTGAGCAGGGCAGTCTCCTTACGGAGCTCATAAATTTGTGTTTGTAGGTCAGGTGGCTGCAGAGACATATTGTTAGACATAACAGTGATTCGGGGAGTAAGAGGTGTAGGAGTGTACTCAGCGGCGGGAGGCGATTTCGGCTCTTCGACAGTCTCTCCATAACCCTCTAGAGCATAACTTCAATTGGCAGGATCATGGACACTGGTCATCAGCGGATCTGGTAATGTAAAGTAGTGTATCGCTTCACCGTCGATCAGTAATTTAAACATGTTGGGCTCAAAAGAAGCCCTCCTCATCAGTCCTCTATCAAGACAAAAATCAATATCCAGGGTGGTGTAGCAGCAGAAGGTCCTGAGGTGCAATAATTTGCGAGACAGACCCAATGCAGTAGCTATCTGTGTAACAATCCCACCGACATGGATGATGCCTACGGATGATCTGGAAACACTAGCAAGGCCCTTTAACAGAAAGTTGCCACAAGCAACAGGGCGAGACTGAGTCGCACAAAACAGTAGGAAAATCTCCTCTTCACTTAGCAATGTCTCTGTATCTGGAAAACCTAGGAAAGAATGTGCTAGAATCATCTGGAAGTATCTCAATGCAGGGTTGTGGATTACCTGAGAAAACTGGGTAGAAGGATCTTGGCTCCCTCCACCTGATATTTTAGTCCAAAACTTTTCCACTTCTCTGCTCATAAAATACCCCATCGGAGTCTCTGGAATAGCATCAGGAGTAGTCTGGAAACCTAGTAAATCACCAAACTCTTTGTGAGAGAATGAGTAGTCAATCCCGAACAACCTGAAAACAGCGAGTCCATCGGGTCCAGCCCAAGGGTCATGATGAAACGAGCTGAGGAACTCAAGAGTCAAGTTCCTATAAGTGTTGTTCCTGTCGTCAAACTGGTCCCACTGGAGTTGATGGCATAAATATCTGACGCTTGGCTCTATCCCTAAGGCATCCATGCAGTCATGGTCAGGGTACCTGGTAGGAGCCATAGGGCATCTCATGTGAACATAGTAACGCTCTCTCTGTGCATCGTCTCTAAAGGCCACGTGCATGTCATCAGGGTTCTGCATTCTGTACAAGGTTAGCAAACAAGTCCTGAAAGCACATAAAACATTCAATCGTTAGTCCTGACATAATAATAAAAATATAAACAAATCGAAATAAAGTAAAAATAAATAAAAAGTACATAAATAAGAAAACCATGGGTTGCCTCCCATGCAGCGCTTGTTTAACGTCATTAGCTCGACGACCGATATTTAAACATCATTGGAGGGATATGGTGGATCACTCAGAGTATGGCAGGTGTATGTTGTTGGAATGTCACCTCCTTCGTAGGGCTTCAACCTCTGTCCATTGACGATGAATGGTTTACATGTTTGGTTCTTGATTTCAATAGCACCGGATCTCAGGATCTTAGATACTTCGAAAGGGCCAGTCCATCTCGAACGAAGCTTACCTGGAAATAGTCGTAACCTAGAATCGAACAGGAGAACAGGATCGCCTATTTTGAAGTCTCTTCTTATGATTCTTTTGTCATGCCAAGCTTTTGTTCTTTCTTTGTATATGATGGCATTTTCGGAGGCGGATTGTCTGAGCTCTTCTAATTTGTGGATATCAAGGATACGTTTCTCACCAGCAGTCAAGTAATCCAAATTCAAAGTTTTGATGGCCCAATAGGCCTTATGCTCCAATTCAAAAGGTAAGTGACATGATTTTCCATAGACCAGTTGATAAGGGGTTGTTCCTATAGGAGTTTTGAAAGCGGTTCTATAGGCCCATAATGCTTCTTGAAGTTTCTGTGACCAATCTTTTCTAGATATAGAGACAGTCTTCTCGAGGATTTGTTTTATCTCCCTATTAGATACTTCCACTTGTCCATTGGTCTGTGGGTGGTATGGTGTTGCTACTCTATGCTTAACTCCATACTTGCTTAAAAGTTTATCAAATATTCTCGATATGAAGTGTGATCCTCCATCACTTATGACTAAACGGGGGGTTCCAAACCTGGGAAATATATAATTTTTGAATAATTTGATGACTACTCTGGTGTCGTTCGTGGGTGCGGCGATAGCTTCAATCCATTTAGACACGTAGTCAACTGCTACTAAGATGTACTGATTTCTAAAAGATGCTGGGAACGGTCCCATAAAGTTTATACCCCATACGTCGAAGAGTTCTACTTCTTGGATATTTCTCAACGGCATTTCATTACGTCTTGAAATATTTCCTGTGCGTTGGCATCTATCACACTTGACGATGAAAGCATGGACATCACGCCACATAGTAGGCCAGAATAGGCCAGCTTGAAGAATCTTGGCGTAGGTCTTAGATGTGCTTGCATGTCCACCATAGGGTGCAGAGTGACAATGCTCAATTATATTATTTACCTCTTCTTCTGGAACACAACGGCGGAAAATGCCATCTTTGCCTCTCTTGAAAAGAAACGGTTCGTCCCAATAGAAGTTTCTCACATCACTATAGAACTTCTTCTTCCGGTGGTAGTTTAGATCAGGGGGTATGATGTCAGCGGCTAGGTAATTAACAAAGTCTGCATACCAAGGTACATTACTTATAGCTAAGGATTTATGAAAATGCTCATGAGGGTCTGGGTTATCATCTTCAATGGTTTCTAGTTGGGCTATCAGTCTATCATAGGCAAAATCGTCATTTATGGGTACTGAGTCAGGTTTCAGGTATTCTAGCCTAGATAGGTGATCAGCTACCACATTATCAGTGCCTTTCTTATCACGGATATCCAAATCAAACTCTTGCAGTAATAGAATCCATCGAAGTAACCTAGGCTTGGCATCCTTTTTGCTTAGTAAGTAACGAATGGCATCATGGTCGGTGTAAACTATAATCTTGGCTCCTACTAGATAAGATCTGAATTTGTCTATTGCGAAAACTACAGCTAGGAGCTCTTTTTCGGTTGTTGCATAGTTGAGCTGTGCAGCGTCTAGGGTTCTACTGGCATAATAAATCACATGTAACTTCTTATCTTTTCTTTGACCTAGAACGGCTCCAACAGCATAATCACTGGCGTCACACATTATCTCAAACGGTTCTGACCAATCAGGGGGTTTCATTATAGGTGCTGAAATCAGAGCTTGCTTCAGAAGATTAAATGCTTCAGTACATTTTTCATCGAAGATAAATTCAGCATCTTTCATTAAAAGACCAGTTAAGGGCTTTTTTATTTTGGAGAAATCCTTGATAAAATGTCGGTAAAATCCGGCATGTCCAAGAAAACTTCTTATCTCCCTGATAGTCTTCGGCGGTTTTAGATTCTCTATGACTTCTATTTTTGCTTTATCTACCTCTATACCTTTTTCAGAAACTATATGTCCTAAAACAATCCCTTCGGTGACCATGAAATGACATTTTTCCCAATTTAGCACAAGGTTTACCTCCACACATCTCTCTAGGATTTTCTCGAGGTTGACAAGACAATTTTTGAAATCTGATCCACAAACTGAGAAATCGTCCATAAATACTTCCATGATTCCATCCAAATAATCAGCAAAGATAGACATCATGCAGCGTTGGAAAGTTGCAGGAGCATTACAAAGTCCAAAAGGCATTCTTCTATAGGCAAAAGTTCCAACTGGGCATGTAAAGGTAGTTTTTTCTTGATCTTCGGGGTGAATAGGTATTTGGAAGAATCCGGAATATCCATCTAAGTAACAAAAGTAAGAGTGTATGGCTAGGCGCTCCAACATTTGGTCTATGAATGGTAATGGGAAATGGTCCTTCCTAGTTGCTTTATTTAATTTTCTATAATCTATGCACATACGCCAACCTCCATCGGTTCTTTTTGCTACAGGTTCGCCCTTCTCGTTTTGCACGACTGTGATGCCTCCCTTTTTAGGTACTACATGCACAGGACTCACCCATTTACTGTCCGAGATCTGATATAATATACCTGCCTCTAATAGTTTAAGAACTTCAGTCTTAACTACAGTACTCATTATAGGATTTATTTTTCGTTGGTGTTCTCTAGAAGGTTTTGAATCTTCTTCAAGCAAAATCCGATGCATGCATACGGATGGGCTTATTCCTTTTAGATCAGAGATCTTATATCCTAAGGCTGAGGGGTACCTACGTAAAAATTCTAATAATTGATCAGTTTCTTCTTGGTTTAAGGTAGCACTGACTATAACTGGACGGTTCATATCTTCATCGAGAAATTCATATCTCAGGTTTTTAGGCAGTTCCTTAAGTTTTACGGTCGGTTTCATAGGGCAAGGCATAGGATCTGGGGTAAGAGATAAACATTCGTGAAGGTTATCATCAATGTAGGGTGTTTTATAATTGTCATCTTCCAAAATAAGGGTTGATGGCAATTTTATAGATTCAACTTCTTCTTCTTGTTCTAATTCCCTAATGCATTCTTCGATGATATCTAAGGCATAACAAGCATCTCCTATCACAGGTGCCATAAGAAATTTTGACAATATAAATTCTATCTTCTCGTCACCTACCTCAAAAGTTAGTTTTCCTTTTTTAACATCTATTACGGCTCCAGCAGTCGATAAGAACGGTCTACCTAGGAGTATTGGTATGTCGTCATCTTCTTCAATGTCCATGACAACAAAATCAGTAGGTATAAACAACTGACCTATCCTAACAGGGACGTCTTCAAGTATGCCTATAGGGTATTTAACGGATCTATCGGCTAATTGAAGTGACATCTTAGTAGGTTGTAATTCTCCTAAGTTTAATCTCTCACAAACTGCTAAAGGCATTAAGCTCACACTAGCTCCTAAGTCTAGAAAAGCTTTTTCGATGACATGATTCCCCAAAATACAAGGAATGGAAAAATTTCCGGGATCTTTATCTTTCTTTGCTAACCTATTTTCGGAAATAGAATTACATTCCACGGGTTTCGGATCTTCAAGTCTACGTTTATTCGTAAGTATGTCTTTGAGAAACTTAGCGTAAGAAGGTATTTGGGTGATGGCTTCTGTAAAGGGGATTTCTACGTGAAGTTTTTCTATAACCTTAACGAATTTTTGATATTGATTATCGATTTGGGTTTTCTTTAATCTTTGAGGGTATGGTATTGGTGGTTTGTATGGCGGTGGTGGTACATAGGTTTTATTTTTAGGTTCTTCTCCTTTTTCTTGACTTTCCGGGGTTTCAGGCTTCTCTGGTTCCTTCTCCTCATTCCTCTCAGAAGTTTCGGGCTCACTCAATCTAGGGTTTAAAGGTTCTTTATAAGCGGTTCCACTTCGTAGAGTAACGGCATTTGCTTGCCCTTTCGGGTTTTGTTGAGGTTGTCCAGGGAACTGTCCTCCAGGTGTAGTCTGTGGGGCTTGGTTTAACGCTACCTGAGAGATCTGGGTTTCAAGCATCTTATTATGAGTAATGATTTGATCAACCTTGGTTCCTAACTTGGTAATTAGTTCGTTAACATGGACGTTTTGGTTCATGAACTCTTTGTTTTGTTGTTTTTGAGCAACGATGAAATCTTTTACAACTTCCTCAAAGCTCGGGTTTGGTGGTACAGGTTGCATAGGTTGATTTGTTCTAGGGGCTTGGTAACCTTGTTGTCTCGGAGGTGCGGTATTTTGAATAGGGTTATTATTTTTGTAGGAGAAGTTTGGGTGATTCCTCCATCCAGGGTTATATGTGTTTGAAAATGGGTTCCCTTGGGTATAGTTTACTTGCTCAGTGTTGGGTTCATTCAACAGATTGCATTCGGCGGATTGGTGTCCTTGCGTTCCACATATCTCACAATTCGGCGAAACTGCGGCTACAGTATTCGGAGTTGTACACATATGTTCGACCTTAAGGGCCAACGCGTCCATTTTAGCCTGCATCATGTCTATAGAGCTTAGCTCATGTATTCCTCCTTGGGCTTCCTTCTTTTCCACTGTCGCTCGTTCTACTCCCCATGATTGATGGATTTGGGCCATATCCTCGATAAGGGCACTAGCTTCAGGGTAAGGTTTGTTCATCAGTGCGCCACCAGCGGCAGCGTCGATGGTCATTTTAGTGTTATAATGAAGTCCATTATAGAAGGTTTGGATGATTAGCCAATTCTCTAAGCAATGATGTGGGCATGCTCTTAATAGTTCTTTATATCTCTCCCAGGTTTCGAACAACGACTCTCCTTGGTGTTGGGTAAATCTAGTTATTAGGTTTCGAAGAAGAGCGGTCTTACTTGGGCGAAAATATCTAGCAAGGAAAACTTTCCTAAGGTCATCCCAAGTTGTTATTGAATTGGGTGGAAGGGAATCTAACCATGATAGAGCTTTATCTCTGAGGGAAAAGGGAAATAATCTTAAGCGTATCGCCTCAGGAGAAGCTCCATTGGTTTTAAAGGTGTCTGCTAACTGAAGAAAGTTTTTTAAATGTTGGTTCGGGTTATCAGTAGCGAGACCTGCGAATTGTCTTTGTTGCACTAATTGCAGCAGGGATGGTTTAAGTTCAAAATTATTGGCTGGGATAACGGGGTTTACTATACTGGAACTAGGTTCCTCGTTTGATGGTTGGGCGAAGTCCTTAAGAGGTCTTCGGTTTTGATCTTCGGCCATAGCTCTCCTATTCCTATGGAAAAACAAACGTGCGCGAGCGTAACGTTCAGGTTCAGCTAGAGGGTCTACTAAACTTCCGGCACTGCGAGTCTTTCGCATTGACCGGTGGGTAACAACCTTAGTCTAAACGGTATAACTACAAGGTAATGAAATTTGACGATATTGGTCCCCGGCAACGGCGCCAAAAACTTGATGCGTGTTTTTCGCAAGTGTACGAATCACGTCAGAGTAATATAAAAGATTGTCGAATCCACAGAGACCAAGTGTCAATCTATCAAACCTGTTGTTATGGTGTGTATCTAAGGCAACTAAATATAAGGGTTTTAATAAGGGTGCAATGGTAAATAAAATAATAATTTTAAATAATAAATAAAAGACAGGCTCGAATGTAATTCACGCAATCAATGATAATCCAGTACTTGTTAATGGAACTACTTATGGGCAATGTTTTCTCCTTTGAAAAGAACTGATTTAACAGGAACTGTCGCTTTCGCGTATTCAGAACCGAGTTGTACTCTCTAATCAACCCCTCCTATTGTCACGGATAAAAAGGTGCGTACTGCGTTAGAGTAGTAAACCTATTTTTAAGAAATATAGTATCTTAACTAAGTTGAAAAGTATTTTAACCTGGACTTCTTAGCAAAAAGAGGTTCTTATGAACCAGACTCTAAATCTCATAACGCGTCCGAAAATCGTTTTAAAATCTCTTTTCTTTTTAATCTAAAATCTCCTAATAAACTAGACAAAGCGCTTTTGGCTGTTTTTGAAATAGTTAAAAACAATTACTTGAATTGAAAGATAAAATAGCCCTTAGGTGTTTCCACGAACAATTATACGGATTACTGGTTCAATTACGATCCTTACATTCTAACCTTTATGGAATTAGTTAGACATGATAAAGTAAAGATTCTTTTTATAATTTTTCATAAAAGTAATTTAAAGCGAGTGCGGAAAGTAAATGAATTTAAAGCGAGTGCGGATAATAAACAAAGTAAAGTGCGAGTGCGGGAAATAAACAAAGTAAAGTGCGAGTGCGGGAAATAAACAAAGTAAATGTGCGAGTGCGGGAAATAAACAAAGTAAAGTGCGAGTGCGGGAAATAAACAAAGTAAAGCAATGTGAGAAATAAATAAAAGTAAAGTACGAACTTGAATTAAAATGGCGGCAGGATTAACTTCCTCCAGAGTGCTCCAAAACTCGATCCACAGACAGATTACAGACTCGATCACTCGATTGCAGAGGCACCCCGATGTGGATTGGCAACTGCTTTATAACTGATATATGCCTAGAGAAATCTAATTCTGGATGAAGAAAAACGAAAATCTAAGGCCCTATTTATAGGAAAACTGAAAGCATGAAATGACTGGGATGCCCCTCCACTAAAAAGTGGAGGTTACTGGAATTGGCCTTGTGGCGCCCGCCACAGGCCTATGGCGCCCGCCATGGTCCTTACAGGGGATGAGAAAGTGGGGATCATGGGTCCTGGAGGTTGAGGAGTGGTCTTGAGACGTGGCCACGTCATGGCTAACCCCATGGCGCCCGCCACGGTGGGTGCCGTAAGTGCAAAACGCTGAATTTCTAGGTTTTCGTCTGTTTTCACTCCTTTTTCGCTCCTTTTCCCGATTCCAGCTCCGATTATTATAAAAACCTGAAAACATAAGAAAACAAAGCAATAACAAAGCAAAACAACAATAAAAGCTAAGAATGCATGCGAAATCGGAGTCAGAAATACGATGAATTTTAGTGTGATCAGACATCCTGAAAAACTGAACTTAAATCATTTACACAATGTCCCAACATCTGGTTTGACATCCTGAAATAAGTTCTTATACTCTGTTTGATAATGTCCCAACATCTGATAGGACATTCTGAACTGAATTCAATATTTCTTGTTGGTCAAAAATTCTGCCAATTCTAAACATCTACAAACTCCCCCTTTGGCTAATTTTTGGATAACATTCTTTTCTGATTTTTCAGAGTGCAGCAGAAGTTCTTTTATCAGAGTATATCATTACTTTTCTGTTGAATCATATTTGAGATTACTCCCCCTCAAACATACATGTATCCATTATTGTTGCAACAGAAATATTTATTAAAACACACTGATTCAGTTCAGAAACAAACAGTCAGAAACAAACAGAAGTTTTTCATTCATAGCTAAACAGCATCATACATTGTTGTTGTTGTTGTTCTCCCCCTTGTTAGTCACAAATTTCGGGGCCAAAGAGACTAGTTCTAAATTACAATGCAGCTGTCATTACATTTGTCCTCACATACAGTTATTCACTCAGACTCCTCACATTCAGTTTCTTCATCATCCTCAGTTTCCTCATCAGAAGAAGCAGCTTTCTGATCACCTTCACTCTCCAGCCTTTGGATAATCTCCTCAAGCTTCTGCTTCCTTGCTTCAAGTTCTTTGCAAGTGCTCTTCAGTTTAGCAATCAATGCAGCCTTGGAGATTGGAGTCTTTGCATTTGAAGGACCTGCAGATGTCCCAGAGGGTGCTTCAACATCTGCTGCATGATGACTCAGGAACAGTTTGTAGTGAAAAGCCAGAGGGCTTTCTCTTTTGCAAACTGTGTCCTTCTCAGTGAGGATCCCAGGGTACTGACTTAGCACTATACCACACAGCAAGGAAGGGAAAGCTATTGGCAGCTTTGTTGCAGATGAACTAGCATGCTTCAAGGTCTGATCAAAGATGTAGGCTCCATAATCCAGCTTAGTTTGAGTGCCCACAGCATAAATGAACCTGCCCAGGCCAGTGGATATTGATGATGTATGATTGGTAGGTACCCAATTTGCTGTACCAATCCTGTTCAGCATGGCATATTTTCTTGTCAGCATGCTCACTGAGAGCTTTCCTTTAACTGGCCAAGCCTTGACCTGGTTTGCAGTGATAACCTTGCAGACCTGGTTATCAGTCTTCCCTAGTTCATTTGGACCATCAGATTCTCTTCCAAGGAATTGGTTGATGATCTGAGGAGAGAACTCTACACACCTGCCTCTAACAAAAACTTTTCTAAATTCAGCAGACTTACCATTGGCACAATCTTCCTGAAGATTGACTACGAATTCTTTGACAAGTAGCTCATAGCAAGGAGAGAGGTTGGAGACTGTTTTGAAGAGACCAGCAGCAGATATGAGATCAATTAATTTAGTGCACTCAAGTGCATTACTGCTCAGCTCTCTTTCAAGTGCTACCCTTCTTTGGTACACAAACTTCCATCTGTTTACACTTGAAACATGATGAAATGAGATGTTGTCCAAGGGAGCTTCTGGAACAGCAGTTGATGCCCTAGAGGGTGCTGGTTTCTTCTTTGGAGGAGATGTTGGGACATCTGCTTCAACATCTGAGTCTGAAGGAGTGACAGCTTTCCTCTTTTGTGTTTGGACTTTGCTCCATTGTTTTGTAGGACCAAAGACAGTTTTGGCTTTGTCTTTCTTTGGGGTAGCTTGCTTCTTCTCAGGAATTGCATGTCCTGCTTGCATCTTTTCTTTCCTAGTCCTGAGCCTTTTGGCTATGCTAGGTCTTACAGAGGCAATGATCTCTGTATCAGAATCCTGCTCTAGGTTCACAACAGGAGGAGATTGAGCAGTCTCCTCTTCAGCTGGTTGATCAGCAGAGATATGCTCTTCAGTTGAGCCTTTGGTCTGATCCTCAGATTCTTCTTCATCACTATCATTTGAGGTCTTTTTTTGGTCCTCAAATTCTTCTACAGCAGCATCAAATGAGACCTTTTGTTGATCCTCAGATGTTTCAACATCTATTGGGACATCCTGTTCAGCAGGAGTGTCCTTTGCAGCCTGAGGTTGTTGATCTTCTTGTGGAGCTGGCATGGTGTTCAGAGGGATGGATATGCCACTAACCACTCTTTGTTCAGAAAGAATTTTGTTTACCAACTCCTTTATGGAAGCATCCACATATTCAGAAGATTTTTGAGGTATGTTTGCTGGTGAAGGAATGCCTTTGGATTTGCTGCAGACTTGATCTTTTGCTCATTTTGGAGTTCTTGGCTTTTTAGCATGAGGAACACTTCCTCTGATTTCGTCCAATGGGGTTGACTCCATGGGTACCACAGAAATGGGGGTTGCATGAACCACATCTTCTTTGTTGAGAATTTCTTCAGGAATGTTAGGGTTTTGAGACATTTTCAAAGAAGATGGATGAAGAGTTTTAGGGTTGATGATTTCTGAAGAACAGCTAGATAATGCAATTCGCTTTTGATAGTATGATGAGAATATGGATAGCTGAATGCAAGCTGTTATTATATAAGTAGTTGTTACATTGAAAATGATTAGGAATGGAATACCCAAGGTTCTTGACCAGACTGGTGTTTCCATCTGGTACTTATGCCACACAATGTCATATGACATGTTGGCACATCTCCATAACTGCTAAATCTCACATAAGCAGATTCCTAATTTGCCCCTTAAGTTCTCAAATTGTGTAGCATCCAATGCTTTGGTAAAGATATCAGCCAACTGCAGATTTGTAGCTACATGTTCCAATGAAATCACTTTTTCTTCTACAAGATCTCTGATGAAATGATGTCTGATATCAATATGCTTGGTCCTGCTATGTTGGATAGGATTCTTTGATATGTTAATTGCACTTAAGTTGTCACAGTACAATGTCATGACATCTTGTGGGACATTGTACTCAGTGAGCATTTGCTTCATCCAAACCAACTGAGAACAACTGCTTCCAGCTGCTATATATTCAGCTTGAGCTGTAGATAAGGATACACAATTTTGTTTCTTACTGAACCAAGAAATCAAATTGTTTCCTAGAAAGAAGCATCCTCCTGAAGTGCTTTTTCTGTCATCAGCACTTCCAGCCCAATCAGCATCACAGAAGCCAGTGAGAATTGGTTTACATCCATGAAAGTACATTATGCCATAGTCACAAGTACCATTAACATATTTCAGAATTCTCTTGACTTGATTAAGATGACTGACTTTTGGATCAGCTTGATATCTTGCACATACACCTACTGCAAATGCTATGTCTGGTCTGCTAGCAGTCAGATATAACAAGCTTCCAATCATACATCTGTACATGCTTTGATCTACATTCTCACCCTTTTCATCTTTAGTCAGCTTTAAATGTGTGGGGGCAGGAGTTCTCTTATGAGTAGCACTGTCTATTCCAAATTTCTTGACTATGTTCTTAGCATACTTGCTTTGGGAAATGAACATGGAGTCCTCCATTTGTTTTATTTGCAGTCCAAGAAAGTAGGTTAGTTATCCTACTAGGCTCATTTCAAATTCAGATTCCATTTGGTTGACAAAATGTTTGACCATCCTATCAGACATCCCACCAAAGACAATGTCATCTACATATATTTGAGCAATCATGACATTTCCTTCTTCATCTTTAACAAACAAGGTTTTGTCAATTCCACCTTTCCTGTACCCTTGCTTGATAAGAAAAGTAGTCAGTCTTTCATACCATGCCCTTGGAGCTTGCTTCAGACCATAAAGAGCCTTCTTTAGTTTGTATACATGATTTGGACAGCTTGGATCAACAAATCCTTTAGGCTGTTCTACATATACCTCTTCATTAAGATAACCATTTAAAAAGGCACTTTTCACATCCATTTGAAATAGCTTGAACTTTAAGATACAAGCAATTCCCAAAAGTAGTCTGATTGATTCAAGCCTTGCTACTAGTGCAAAGGTTTCATCAAAGTCTACTCCTTCAATTTGTGTGTATCCTTGAGCTACAAGTCTAGCTTTGTTCTTTGTAACAACTCCTTGTTCATTTGACTTGTTCTTATACACCCATTTTGTTCCAATCACATTTATGTCATCAGGTCTAGGAACACGATTCCACACTTCATTCCTTGTGAATTGACCTAATTCCTCTTGCATAGCACAAATCCAGTATTCATCAGTAAGAGCTTCCTTGATGTTTTTAGGTTCTATTTTAGAAACAAAACAGGAACCTGAAATCACTTCTCTTGATCTAGTGCTTACACCTCTGTTGGGATCACCAATTATCAAATCTTTGGGATGATCCTTCTGTATTCTGATGGAGGGAGGTTTGCTGGATTGTTCTGTCCTTGCATCAGTTTGAGTGAAGTCATAATGATCACTCTTTTCTTCAGCTTCAATCTTGATATCAGCAGATGTTCCAACATCTTCTGGGACATCTGTAGGAGCATCATCAATTATCACATTTATAGACTCCATGATAACCTTGGTTCTAGAATTAAATACTCTATATGCTCTGCTGTTTATTGAGTATCCAAGAAAAATCCCTTCATCACTTTTAGGATCCATTTTTCTTCTTTGCTCCCTATCTGCCAGAATATAACAGTTACTTCCAAACACATGGAAGTACTTAACTGTGGGTTTTCTGCCCTTCCAGACTTCATAGATTATGGACAAAGTTCCTTTCCTTAGAGTAACTCTGTTGTGGATGTAACAAGCTGTGTTCATAGCTTCAGCCCAGAAGTACAAAGGTAACTTTTTAGCATGGATCATAGCTCTTGCTGATTCTTGAATAGTTCTATTCTTCATCTCAACAATCCCATTCTGTTGAGGAGTGATTGGTGAAGAATATTCATGATTGATTCCTTCTAAAGAGCAGAAATCTAAGAACTTTTGGTTCTCAAATTCATTTCCATGATCACTTCTTATTCTGATCACACAGCTGGCTTTTTCCCTTTGTATTCTTTGGCATAAGTCTTTGAATACATCAAATACATCAGACTTTTCCTTGATAAAATTTATCCATGTATACCTTGAAAAGTCATCAACCACCACATAGGCATACCTCTTGCCACCAAGGCTTTCAACCTGCATAGGTCCCATAAGATCCATATGCAATAGTTCCAAAACTTTGGAAGTTGTCAGATGTTGGAGCTTTGGATGGGACATCTTGGTTTGCTTGCCTATTTGACATTCACCACATATTTTTCCATCATCAATCTTCAGTTTAGGAATACCTCTTACATCATCCATAGATATTATCTTCTTTATGCCTCTGAAATGAAGATGACCTAGTCTTTGGTGCCATAGTTTCACTTCTTCTTCTTTAGCTAAGGAGCAAGTTGAAGTAAGACTGAAGTCTTGAGATTCCCACATGTAACAGTTGTCTTTAGATCTGGCTCCTTTCATGACAACCTCTTGTTCTTTGTTAGTCATTATGCATTCAGTTTTGGTAAAGTTTACACTGTACCCTTGATCACATAATTGACTTATGCTGATCAGGTTAGCAGTTAAACCTTTAACTAGCAGCACACCATCTAGTCTTGGAACATCTTGACAGTCCAAGGTCCCAACTCCCTTGATTTCTCCTTAAGCTCCATCTCCAAAGGTTACATACCTGGATGAATGTGACTTTAAGTTTACTAGCAGATTCTTCAATCCAGTCATGTGTCTTGAACATCCACTGTCAAAGTACCAGTCTTCTTTAGCTGATACTCTTAGTGATGTATGTGCTATATATGCAACACTTTTCTTTGACCATTTGAGTTAAGATTTCTTTTGATGCCTCTGCCCTGTGTATTGTTCATCAGTAGATCTCCAAGATTGATTGTTGATCTTGTTCTTGGGTATGTAGCTTTGATCAGCCTGAATGCTAGCTTTTGGTCTCCATACCTTCTTGATGACCTCTGTCTTCTGCTTAGGAGGTTGCTGATTTCTTTGATGTCTATGCAGCACTTTCTTGGTAACTTCTATTTTCTGCTTAGAAGGTTGCTGATACATCTGATTTGGATATCCATGCAGCTTATAACAATGAGGTTTGATATGTCCAAATCTTCCACAATGATGACATCTCCATCTTTGATACTTCTTCTTCATTTTGTTCTTTTCAGAATGTTGAGACATCTGTTGGAACATTATGTTTGACTTTGTGTTCTTTTCCTGATGTTGAAGCATCTGTTGGGACATCTTGTTTGACTGTATGGATTTTGAAGTAGTTTTGCTAGAGCTAGCTTCATCTTTATGTACTCTGTTAAATCCCAGTCCACTTTTATCCCCTGAATGCTTATTGTTGTTGAGAATAACATCCAGTGTATTTGAGCTGCTGTTCAACATTCTAACAGATTTGGACATGTGTTCCAACTTGGAGTTGAGAAGACTTACTTCACTTTTCAAGGTGTCAATGATCTCTTGATCACTTGCTTTTTCATCTTCTAGTGCCTCATTCTGCTTCTTTAGCTTTATAACCTCACTGCATATTTCAGTGCTTCTTTTGTATAGATCTTTGTATGCTTGCTCAAGTTCTTCAAAAGTAAGCTCCCCATCACTAGATTCACTTTCAGATTCACATAATCTAGCTAGAGCAGTGATATGCTTAGCTGATTCTTCTTCTGAATCACCTCCTGAGTCTTCATCAGACCAAGTTACAGAGAGTCCTTTCTTTTGCCTTTTTAAGTAGGTAGGACATTCATTCCTGATGTGTCCATATCCTTCACATCCATGGCATTTAATTCCTTTTTCTTGACTGGTCTTTTCATCATAATTTGATCTTCTGTTAGCATCATAAGATCTTTTGTTCTCAGAAGAGTTTGTGTATCTTCCACTGGGTTTGGATTTGCCTTCCATTCCTCTGAGAATCTTTTTGAATTGTCTTCCAAGCATAGCAATGTTGTCTGATAAGCTTTCACCATTTTCTGATTTATCATCTTCTTCTTCATCAGTATTTGTCACCAAGGCTATGCTTTTGTTCTTCTTTACATTTGTGTCATTCATTCCCATCTCAAATGTTTGAAGGGAACCAATGAGCTCTTCAACTTTCATTGTGCATATGTCTTGAGCTTCTTCTATTGCTGTGACTTTCATGTCAAATCTTTTTGGCAAAGATCTGAGAATCTTTCTTACAAGCTTTTCATCAGTCATCTTTTCTCCCAAGGCTCCAGAAGTATTGGCTATATCCAAGATGTTCATGTAGAATTCATGAATTGACTCATCTTCCTTCATTCTCAAGTTTTCAAACATGGTGGTGAGAAGTTGAAGTCTTGACATTTTTACCTTTGATGTTCCTTCATGAGTTGTTTTGAGAGTGTCCCAAACATCTTTGGCCAGCTCACAGTGATGCACAAGTCTAAAGATGTTTCTGTCAATGCCATTGAATAAAGCATTTAAGGCCTTAGAGTTGCCTAGTGCTGAATCTTCTTCCTCCTTACTCCATTCTTCTTCAGGTTTCAACACTTTTGATCCATCTTTGGTGTCTTGAACAGGATGTTCCCATCCAGTGTTGACTGCTCTCCAGGCCCTGTTGTCAAGTGATCTTAAGAATGCAATCATTCTTGGCTTCCAGTAGTCATAATTAGAACCATCCAGTATAGGTGGTCTATTTACTGATCCTATATCTCTGTCCATGTTTCCAGAATTTGTATTCCCTAGATCTCACCCAGTATAAACAGGCAGGGTGCCTGCTCTGATGCCAATTGAAATTCTGTGATCAGGTATGAGATGTCCTATGAGATGTCCCAACACTTGACAGATTTAACCAAAACTTAAAGTGCAAGAAAATTAAACAACACAGAAGTTTGTTAATCCAGTTCAGTGTATAACCACACTTACATCTGGAGGCTACCAAGCCAGGAGCAAATCCACTATAAGTAATATTAATTCTAGACTTAAACAACCCAGTTTAATCTTTCACTTAATATCTACCCAATGCAATTTCTACCTAAGACACAACTTAGATATGAGTACCAACTCACTCCCCCTCAATCACACAGTGATCTTGTTTACAAGTTTAATAAAATTGAAGACATTCTTCAAACAATACAGCTTGATCTTACTTCACAGTTTCAATCAAGTCACAAATGCACTTATGCTTAAAAGCTCATAAAGTGGTACAATAAAAACAACCTGCTATTAAAGACACAACACCCTATTTTTCCTTCTGAAATTCGTACTCAATTCTGTGAGTTTCTGTTGATTAAATAGGTGTTTGTAATTTGGGCTTTCTGTAGGTTAATCCAGTCCTAAAACACATGCAGCTTCCACCTTGAATTAGGGTTTGTTACTTCCTAGATTCTAGGTGATTTAGTTCTTCTGATTAATCTGAATCCTCATAATAAAACTTCCTACAGATGCGCCTTGTTCTGTTTTTATCCATCCATAATTAATTCCAGATAACTCTCCTTAAATATCTCAGATCA
Organism: Lathyrus aphaca; assembly: GCA_963966055.1. Classification (NCBI taxonomy): domain Eukaryota; kingdom Viridiplantae; phylum Streptophyta; class Magnoliopsida; order Fabales; family Fabaceae; genus Lathyrus; species Lathyrus aphaca. Next base: position 175,423,012 of record OZ014523.1, read on the forward strand.
GTTAGTCATTAATTAATTCTGGTAGCAGGTTTGAGATGTCTCAACATCTGTTGGGACATCCTGAAAAACTGAACTTAAATCATTTACACAATGTCCCAACATCTGGTGTGACATCCTGAAATAAGTTCTTATACTCTGTTTGATAATGTCCCAACATCTGATAGGACATTCTGAACTGAATTCAATATTTCTTGTTGGTCAAAAATTCTGCCAATTCTAAACATCTACAAAAATCCTAGTTTAGGATGCATTGCTTAGGAGGATGCATTGTCTGAGGGAATTGTCAAACTTTATGACTAATTGTGAACCTTGTGAGATGTCTTGTGAACCTTGGTACACAATGTCTTGTCTTGTGGAGGGAAAATTTTGGGGTGCAACAGCTTCCCCTATTAAATTTTCTGAAACCTGAGGGGTTAGATTGGTATATGTGCCATTCGTGACCTGGAAGGTTGAAGGGGATTGAACACAAAAGCCCAAAAATTTGCACTCGCCGGTGCGTAAAGTAACACTGATGATTAGTTGTATATGCTTGAGTGGGCTTGAAGATGCCGCTTGGAAGAACTGGAGATGGGCTTATAGATGCCATCCAAAATATCAGGAGGTGATAATATCTTTATGTTGATACATGATATCAGTACTAGGTCTTTGTATAGGCCGTCTCTGAATCGTTTATGCAACATGATTTGAATTGTTGAATAGACCAGTAGAAATAAATCTTCGTGATGATTATCTCTTCTGGAAGTATCTTGGATTAGGGAATAGATCTTTGTACAGACCGTTTGCCTAATCTCCAAGGTCAAAAGAATGTCAGGATTAATTCTTCTGAAAAATATCTTGAACTAGGGAATGTATCTTTGTACAGACCGTTTGCCTACTATTCAAGAGCAAATAGATTAAATCTTCTGAAAATATCTTGAACTAGGTGTCGCTCCCACCCGATGACACGGGGGCCAAGAGGGGTACAGACGCGAACGGTTGGCGAAAGGGATGAGAACACACAAGGGTGAACTCAGAAGACAAGAGTCGCCAGCTAGGCATTTTTATCCCGAAGGAAAGGTAATGCTGCATAAACCTAAGAAAAGATATAGATAAGACGGTTGCGAACCAGAGAGACTGAGAAAGGGGGTTGGTTACAACCTGGGAAGTGTAAACACCCCAAATTTTACCTCACCCATTCACACTGAAATTCTGTGATCAGGTATGAGATGTCGAATGAGATGTTTAAGCACTTGACAACTTAACCAAAACTTAAAGTGCAGGAAAATTAAACAACACAGTAATTTGTTAACCCAGTTCAGTGTATAACCACACTAACATCTGGAGGCTACCAAGCCAGGAGGAAATCCACTATAAGTAATATTAATTCTAGACTTAAACCACCCAATTTAATCTTTCACTTAATATCTACCCAATGCAATTTCTACCTAAGACACAACTTAGATATGAGTACCAACTCACTCCCCCTCAATCACACAGTGATCTTGTTTACAAGTTTAATAAAATTGAAGTCATACTTCAAACAAAACAGCTTGATCTTACTTCACAGTTTCAATCAAGACACAAATACACTTTTTCTTAAAAGCTCATAAAGTGGTACAATAAAAACAACCTGCTATTAAAACATAAAACACCCTATTTGGTCTTCTGAAATTCGTACTCTATTCTGAGAGTTTCTGTTACTTAAATAGGTGTTTGGATTTTGGGCTTTCTGTAGGTTTATCCAATCCTGAAAACGCATGCTGCTTCCACCTTGAATTAGGGTTTGTTACTTCCTAGATTCTAGGTGATTTAGTTCTTCTGATTATGCTAAAGTCACATAACAACTCTCCTTACAGATGCGCCTTATTCTGTTTTGTCCATCCATAATTAATTCCAGATAACTTTCCTTAATTTACTCAGTTCTGTTAGTCATTAATTAATTCTGGTAGCAGGTTTGAGATGTCACAACATGTGTTGGGACATCCTGAAAAACTGAACTTACTTCATTTACTGATACAATGTCACAACATCTGATGTGACATCCTGTAAACTGAACTTATATCATTAGCTGATACAATGTCACAACATCTGGTGTGACATCCTGAATTAAGTTCATTTACTTATACTCTGTTTGATAATGTCCCAACATCTGATAGGACATCCTGAACTGAATTCAACATTTCTTGTTTGTCAAAAATTCTGCCAATTCTAAACATCTACAAACTCCCCCTTTGGCTAATTTTTGGCTAACATTCTTTTCTGGTTATCAGAGTGCAGCAGAAGTTCTTTTATCAGAGTACAACAGATCTTTTCTGTTGAGTCATGTGTGATTTTACTCCCCCTCAAACATACATGTATTCAGTCTTGTTGCAACAGAAATTTTCATTAAAATCACAGCTTTAGTTCATAAGCAAACAGAAGTTTTTCATTAATCAGTAATTTGGATCATACATTGTTGTTGTTGTTCAGTTCTCCCCCTTGTTAGACATAAATTGGGGCCAAAGTTACTAATTCAGAATTACAATGCAGAAGCAGTCATTACATTTTCCTCACATACATTTTTTTTCCACTCAGACTCCTCATAATCAGTTTCTTCCTCTTCCTCAGTCTCCTCATCAGAAGTAGCAGCTTTCTGAGCACTTTCTTCAATCTCCATCCTTTGGATAATCTCCTCAAGCTTCTGCTTCCTTGCATCCAGTTCTTTGCATGTGATCTTCAGCTCAGCAATCAATGCAGCTTTGGAGATTGGAGACTTTGCCTTTGAAGGACCAGCAGATGTCCCAGAGGGAGCTTCAACATCAGCTGCATGATGACTCAAGAACAGCTTGTAGTGGAAGGCCAGAGGGCTTTCTCTTTTGCAAATGGAGTCCTTCTCAGTGAGGATACCAGGATACTGACTCAGCATTATTCCACACAACAAGGAAGGGAAGGCAATTGGCAGCTTTGTTGCAGATGATCCAGCATGCTTCAATGTCTGATCAAAGATATAAGCTCCATAATCCAGCTTTGTTTGGGTGCCCACAGCATATATGAACCTGCCCAATCCAGTTGATATTGAGGAGGTATGGTTTGTAGGGACCCAATTTGCTGTGCCAATCCTATTCAGCATGGCATATTTCCTTGTCAGCATGCTAACTGAGAGCTTCCCTTTAACTGGCCAAGTCTTGACCTGATTAGCAGTGATAACCTTGCAAACCTGGTTATCAGTCTTCCCTAACTCATTTGGACCATCAGATTCTCTTCCAAGGTAGTGCTTGATAACCCTAGGAGAGAATTCTACACACCTTCCTCTTACATATACTTTTCTAAAGTCAGCAGACTTACCATCAGCACAATCTTCTTGGAGGTTGACTATGAATTCCTTGACAAGCAGCTCATAGCAAGGAGAGAAGTTGGAGACAGTTTTGAAAAGGCCAGCAGAAGAGATGAGATCAATTACCTCTGTGCACTCAAGTGCATTACTGCTCAGCTCTCTTTCAAGTGCTACCCTTCTTTGATAAACAAACTTCCATCTATTCACACTTGAAACATGATGAAAGGAGATGTTGTCCAGAGGAGCTTCTGGAACAGCAGTTGATGACCTTGAGGGTGCTGGTTTCTTCTTTGGTGGAGATGTTGGGACATCCTCTTCAACATCTGAATCTGAAGGGGTGACAGCTTTCCTCTTCTGTGTTTGCACCTTGCTCCATTGTTTTGTAGGACCAAAGACAACTTTAGCTTTGTCCTTCTTTGGTGTAGCTTGCTTATTCTCAGGAGTTGCATGTCCTGCATTCATCTTTTCTTTCCTAGTCCTAAGCCTTTTGGCTATGCTAGGGTTTATAGAAGCAATGATTTCTGTATCAGAATCATGCTCTATGTTCACAACAGGAGGAGGTTGAGCAGTCTCCTCTTCAGCTGGTGGATCAACAGAGATTTGTTCTTCAGTGGAGGCCTTGTGCTGGTCCTCAGATGCTTCTTCATCACTATCAGTGGAGGCCTTTTTCTGGTCCTCAGATGTATCATCAGCAGTATCAGATGAGACCTTTTGCTGGTCTTCAGATGTTTCAACATCTATTGGGACATCCTGTTGATCAGGAGTGTCCTTTTCAGCCTGAGTTTGTTGATCTTCTTGTGGAGCTGGCATGGTGTTCAGAGGGATAGATATGCCACTTACCACTCTTTGCTCAGATAGGATCCTGTTTACCAGCTCCTTTATGGAATCATCCACGTATTCAGAAGCTTTTGGAGTGGTGTTTGATGATGAGGGCTTCCCTTTGGCTTTGCTAACAACAGGTTCCTTTGCCCTTCTTACAGTAGGAGTTCTTGGCTTTTGAGCCAGAGGAACACTTCCTCTGATTTCGTCCATTGGAGTTGAATCCATGGGTACCACAGAAATGGGGGTTGCATGCACCACATCTTCCTTGTTGAGGATTTCTTCAGAGATGTTAGGGTTTTGGTGATGAGCCATTTTGAGAATGTGGTGAAGAAAAAGATTGAGATTGGTTGAGTTTGATGATCTCAGAGAGTTAGCTATAGCAAGCAAGTTGTTGTGAGAGAATGCTGAGAAGATGAATAGCTGAATGTGAGCTGATATTCTTATAAGAGCCGTTACTTGGAGAATTTCTAGGAGTGGAATACACAAGGTGCTTGACCATACTGGTGTTGCCATCTGGTGATCATGCCACACGATGTCATATGACATGTTGGCACATCTCCATAACTGCTAAATTTCACATAAACAGATTCCCAATTTACCCCTTAGGTTTTCAAATTGGGTAGCATCCAAGGCTTTAGTAAATATATCAGCCAATTGCAGATTTGTAGGTACATGTTCCAATGAGATCACTTTTTCTTCTACAAGATCTCTGATGAAATGGTGCTTGATATCAATATGCTTGGTCCTGCTATGTTGGATAGGATTCTTTGATATGTTAATAGCACTTAAGTTGTCACAGTACAATGTCATGACATCTTGTGGGACATTGTACTCAGTGAGCATTTGCTTCATCCAAACCAAATGTGAACAACTGCTTCCAGCTGCTATATATTCAGCTTCAGCAGTAGATAAGGATACACAATTTTGTTTCTTACTGAACCAAGAAATCAAATTGTTTCCTAGAAAGAAGCATCTTCCTGAAGTGCTTTTTCTGTCATCAGCACTTCCAGCCCAATCAGCATCACAAAAGCCAGTGAGAATTGGTTTGCATCCATGAAAGTACATTATGCCATAGTCACAAGTACCATTAACATATTTCATAATTCTCTTGACTTGGTTAAGATGACTAACTTTTGGATCAGCTTGATATCTTGCACATACACCTACTGCAAATTCTATGTCTGGTCTGCTAGCAGTCAGATATAACAAGCTTCCAATCATACTTTTGTATAGGCTTTGATCTACATTCTCACCCTTGTCATCTTTAGTTAGCTTTAAATGTGTGGGGGCAGGAGTTCTCTTATGAGTAGCACTATCCATCCCAAATTTCTTGACTATGTTCATAGCATACTTGCTTTGGGAAATGAACATGGAGTCCTCCATTTGCTTTATTTGCAGTCCAAGAAAGTAGGTTAATTCTCCTACTAGGCTCATTTCAAATTCAGATTCCATCTAATTGACAAAATGTTTAACCATCCTGTCTGACATCCCACCAAAGACAATGTCATCTACATATATTTGAGCAATCATGACATTTCCTTCTTCATCTTTAACAAACAAGGTTTTGTCAATTCCACCTTTCCTGTACCCTTGCTTGATAAGAAAAGTAGTCAGCCTTTCATACCATGCTCTTGGAGCTTGCTTCAAACCATAAAGAGCCTTCTTTAGTTTGTATACATGATTTGGACAGCTTGGATCAACAAATCCTTTAGGCTGTTCTACATATACCTCTTCATTAAGATATCCATTTAGAAAGGCACTTTTCACATCCATTTGAAATAGCTTGAACTTCAAGATACAAGCAATTCCTAAAAGTAGTCTGATTGATTCAAGCCTTGCTACTGGTGCAAAGGTTTCATCAAAGTCTACTCCTTCAATTTGTGTGTATCCTTGAGCTACAAGTCTAGCTTTGTTCTTTGTAACAACTCCTTGTTCATTTGACTTGTTCTTATACACCTATTTAGTGCCAATCACATTTATGTCATCAGGTCTAGGCACAAGATTCCACACTTCATTCCTTGTGAATTGACCTAATTCCTCTTGCATAGCACAAATCCAGTATTCATCAGTAAGAGCTTCCTTGATGTTTTTAGGTTCTATTTTTGAAACAAAGCAGGAACCTGAAATCACTTCTCTTGATCTAGTGCTTACACCTCTGTTGGGATCACCAATTATCAAATCTTTGGGATGATCCTTCTGGATTCTGATGGAGGGAAGTTTGCTGGATTGTTCTGTCCTTGCATCAGTTTGAGTGAAGTCAGAATGATCACTCTTTTCTTCAGCTTCAGTTTTGCTGTCAGCAGATGTTCCAACATCTTCTGTAACATCTGTAGGAGCATCATCAATTATCACATTTATGGACTCCATGATAACCTTGGTTCTAGAATTAAATACTCTATATGCTCTGCTGTTTATAGAGTATCCAAGAAAAATCCCTTCATCACTTTTAGGATCCATTTTTCTTCTTTGCTCCCTATCTTCCAGAATATAACAGTTACTTCCAAACACATGGAAGTACTTAACTGTGGGTTTTCTGCCCTTCCAGACTTCATAGATTGTGGACAAAGTTCCTTTCCTTAGAGTAACTCTGTTATGGATGTAACAAGTTGTGTTCATAGCTTCAGCCCAGAAGTACAAAGGTAACTTTTTAGCATGGATCATAGCTCTTGCTGATTCTTGAATAGTTCTATTCTTCCTCTCAACAATCCCATTCTGTTGAGGAGTGATTGGTGAAGAGTATTCATGATTGATTCCTTCTGAAGAACAGAAATCTAAGAATTTTTGGTTCTCAAATTCTTTCCCATGATCACTTCTTATTCTGATCACACAGCTGGCTTTTTCCCTTTGTATTCTTTGGCATAAGTCTTTGAATACATCAAATACACCAGACTTTTCTTTGATGAAATTTATCCATGTATACCTTGAAAAGTCATCAACCACCACATAGGCATACCTCTTACCACCAAGGCTCTCAACCTGAATAGGTCCCATAAGATCCATATGCAATAATTCCAAAACTTTGGAAATTGTCAGATGTTGGAGCTTTGGATGGGACATCTTGGTTTGCTTGCCTATTTGACATTCACCACATATTTTGCCATCATCAATCTTCAGTTTAGGAATACCTCTCACAGCTTCCACAAATATGATTTTCTTTATGCCTCTGAAATGAAGATGACCTAGTCTTTGGTGCCATATTTTCACTTCTTCTTCTTTAGCTAAAGAGCAAGTTGAAGTGAGACTGAAGTCTTGAGGTTCCCACATGTAACAGTTGTCTTTAGATCTGGCTCCTCTCATGACAACCTTTTGTTCTTTGTTAGACACTATGCATTCAGTTTTGGTAAAGTTTACACTTTGCCCTTGATCACATAATTGACTTATGCTGATCAGGTTAGCAGTTAAACCTTTTACCAGCAGCACATCATCTAGTCTTGGTACATCTGGACAGTCCAAGGTCCCAACTCCCTTGATTTCTCCTTTAGCTCCATCTCCAAAGGTTACATATCTGGATGAATATGACTTTAAGTCTACTAGCAGATTCTTCAATCCAGTCATGTGTCTTGAACATCCACTGTCAAAGTACCAGTCTTCTTTAGCTGATACTCTTAGTGATGTATGAGCTATATATGCAACACCTTTCTTTGACCATTTGTGTTGAGATTTCTTTTGATACCTCTGCCCTGTGCATTGTTCATCAGTAGAGCTCCAAGGTTGTTTGTTGATCTTGTTCTTGGGCATGTAGCTTTGATCAGCATGAAGACTAGCTTTTGGTCTCCATACCTTCTTGATGACCTCTGTCTTCTGCTTAGGGGGTTTCTGATCTCTTTGATGTCTATGCAGCACTTTCTTGGTAACTTCTATCTTCTGCTTAGGAGGTTGCTGATACATCTGATTTGGATATCCATGCAACTTGTAGCAATGAGGTTTGATATGTCCAAATCTTCCACAATGATGACATCTCCATCTTTGATACTTCTTCTTCATTATGTTCTTTTCAGGATGTTGAGACATCTGTTGGAACATTATGTTTGACTTTGTGTTCTTTTCATGATGTTGAAGCATCTGTTGGGACATCTTGTTTGACTGTATGGACTTTGAAGTAGTTTTGCTAGAGCTAGCTTCAACCTTATGAACTTTGTTAAATCCCAGTCCAATTTTATCCCCTGAATGCTTATTGTTGTTGAGAATAACATCCAGTGTGCTTGAGCTACTGTTCAGCATTCTAACAGATTTGGACATATGTTCCAACTTGGAATTGAGAAGACTTACTTCACTTTTCAAGGTGTCAATGATCTCTAGATCACTTGCTTTTTCATCCTCTAGTGCCTCAATCTGCTTCTTTAGCTTTATACTCTCCCTGCATATTTCAGTGCTTCTTTTGACTAGTTCTCTGTATGATTGCTCAAGTTCTTCAAAAGTAAGCTCCCCATCACTGGATTCACTTTCAGATTCACATAATCCAGCTAGAGCAGTGATATACTTAGTTGATTCTTCTTCTGAATCACCTCCTGAGTCTTCATCAGACCAGGTTACAGAGAGACCTTTCTTTTGCCTTTTTAAATAGGTAGGACATTCATTCCTGATGTGTCCATATCCTTCACATCCATGGCATTTAATTCCTTTTTCTTGACTGGTCTTTTCATCATAATTTGACCTTCTATTAGCATCATAAGGTCTTTTGTTCTCAGAAGAGTTTGTGTATCTTCCACTTGGTCTGGAGTTGTCTTCCATCCTTCTGAGAATCTTTTTGAATTGTCTTCCAAGCATAGCAATGTTTTCTGATAAATTTTCATCAGTTTCTGATTCATCATTTTCTTCTTCTTTATCAGTATTTGTCACCAAGGCTATGCTTTTGTTCTTCTTTACGATTTTGTCATTCATTCCCATCTCAAATGTTTGAAGGGAACCAATGAGCTCTTCAACTTTCATTTTGCATATGTCTTGAGCTTCTTCTATTGTTGTGACCTTCATGTCAAATCTTTTTGGTAAAGATCTGAGAATCTTTCTTACAAGTTTTTCATCAGTCATCTTTTCTCCCAAAGCTCCAGAAGTATTGGCTATTTCTAAGATGTTCATGTAGAATTCATGAATTGTCTCATCTTCCTTCATTCTCAAGTTTTCAAACTTGGTGGTGAGAAGTTGAAGTCTTGACATCTTTACCTTTGATGTTCCTTCATGAGTTGTTTTGAGAGTGTCCCAAACATCTTTGGCCAGCTCACAGTGATGCACAAGTCTAAAGATGTTCCTATCAATGCCATTGAATAAAGCATTTAAGGCCTTGGAGTTGCCAAGTGCTGAATCTTCTTCCTCCTTACTCCATTCTTCTTCAGGTTTCAACACTTTTGCTCCATCTTTGGTGTCTTGGACAGGGTGTTCCCATCCATTGTTGACTGCTTTCCAGGCCCTATTGTCAAGTGATCTTAAGAATGCAATCATTCTTGGCTTCCAGTAGTCATAATTAGATCCATCCAGTATAGGTGGTCTATTTACTGATCCTACATCTCTTTCCATGTTTCCAGAATTTGTATTCCCTAGATCTCACCCAGTATAAATAGGCAGGGTGCCTGCTCTGATGCCAATTGAAATTCTGTGATCAGGTATGAGATGTCGAATGAGATGTTTAAACACTTGACAACTTAACCAAAACTTAAAGTGCAGGAAAATTAAACAACACAGTAATTTGTTAACCCAGTTCAGTGTATAACCACACTTACATCTGGAGGCTACCAAGCCAGGAGGAAATCCACTATAAGTAATATTAATTCTAGACTTAAACCACCCAGTTTAATCTTTCACTTAATATCTACCCAATGCAATTTCTACCTAAGACACAACTTAGATATGAGTACCAACTCACTCCCCCTCAATCACACAGTGATCTTGTTTACAAGTTTAATAAAATTGAAGTCATACTTCAAACAAAACAGCTTGATCTTACTTCACAGTTTCAATCAAGACACAAATACACTTTTGCGTAAAAGCTCATAAAGTGGTACAATAAAAACAACCTGCTATTAAAACACAAAACACCCTATTTGGTCTTCTGAAATTCGTACTCTATTCTGAGAGTTTCTGTTGCTTAAATAGGTGTTTGGATTTTGGGCTTTCTATAGGTTTATCCAATCCTGAAAACGCATGCTGCTTCCACCTTGAATTAGGGTTTGTTACTTCCTAGATTCTAGGTGATTCAGTTCTTCTGATTATGCTGAAGTCACATAACAACTCTCCCTACAGATGCGCCTTATTCTGTTTTGTCCATCCATAATTAATTCCAGATAACTTTCCTTAATTTACTCAGTTCTGTTAGTCATTAATTAATTCTGGTAGCAGGTTTGAGAGGTCACAACATCTGTTGGGACATCCTTAAAAACTGAACTTACTTCATTTACTGATACAATGTCACAACATCTGATGTGACATCCTGTAAACTGAACTTATATCATTAGCTGATACAATGTCACAACATCTGGTGTGACATCCTGAATTAAGTTCATTTACTTATACTCTGTTTGATAATGTCCCAACATCTGATAGGACATCCTGAACTGAATTCAACATTTCTTGTTGGTCAAAAATTTTTGCTTCACTGCATTTCTCCTAAGTCATCTGCATCTAGGGTTTGTGATCTGAGCCATCCCTGAGCCACTTGAGCCACTCCAAAGGTCATCAATCACTTCAAAGGGGTCCATGTATGTTCAAGCATCATATTATATCCCCACAAAGTCAGGAAAGTCAAAAATCACAAGAACTGAGAAAAGCATGGAAGTAGAGCCAGGTTTAACTGCACAGATGACCTAAAATTAGGGTTTTGGTTTCAGAGGCCATAACTCCAATTTTTTTTTTGTCCATTCTTGTTTCTATTGGCCTCTATATGGTATAGGTATCATGCATATCAATTTTCATGAAGAAATTCCATGGGGAAGGCATCTGATCAAGAGTTGACTTCTTGAGCAAGTCAGTGTAAAATCAGGGCCTCTGAGGCCCCCAATGACCCAACCAAAGGGTATTATTCATCATTTTGAATGTGTATGATCTTTATTTGATCATAGAAGATGTTGGAAGTTCACAAAATTGCAAAATCCCAAGCCATTTGCAAAGTTGCCTTTTTGGGAAAATGACTTGTAATGTAAACTTGCCATTTTGGGAAAGTTTTTCAAACCCCTCAAATTGATTCAAAAATGCTTCAAATGAGAAAACTTTGGTCATGAAAGTTGTAGAATGGATCATTCCCTTTTCAAAAAGTACAAGAACTCATTCTAATTCATTTTGGATCAAAAGTTATGGCTTGTCAAAGTTGGGAAAAATCACATAATTTCATGTTTTGCACCAGAGGCAAAGTTGCAAAACCTTTTGTCAAGGCAAATTGTGACCTCAAAGTGACTTCTAACCTTTGCACAAACATAAACCAATGCCTAAAATTTAGAATGCACCAAGAGTTTGTCCATTTTCATGACTTGTGCTTTAAGAAATCACAAAAGGGCCAAAAAGTCACAAAGTTGCAAAACCTATCACAAACCCTAATCCACTTGCTGCATTGCTTCTAATCCATTTCCATGGCTCTCCCTAATCTCAGCTGAGCCAAACCATTCCCCTATCACAGCCTCACACTTGCCCATACCTCAAGTACACCTAACTTGGACTTTATGCAAAAACACCCATACCAATCCCACAATGCCACACCAACTTCTCTGACCCATCCAGATGTGATAAGTGGACCAAAAGGGACTCAACACAACAGACACACAAGCCTGAAACATCCCCCAAGCCATAGCTCCAATTTTTCACCTCTTATGCACTTTCCTTCGAAACACATTACACAAGACACAAACACCAAAACAAACTTCATAGAAACTCTCAGCATGTTCCACTGATCATCCCTGACCCTTCACCTTGCCCTGAAACTCCCTGAAATCAAAATACGATTTCTCCCCCTCTCTGAGCAGAACCTCTTCAAACTCACAAATCAGTCAATCTAAACACCAACCAAGCTTCAAAGCATCATCAAGAGGACCATTGGGGCCATTTTGAAGCAAAGAGGAAAGCAGAAAGTCCCTGGATTGAAAGCTCAAACTCAGGTAACATGATGAACAAATTTTCCAGAACCTTGATTTCTTGTTAGAATATTGTTCTATGTGTTGCCCTGATCATGGGGATCTATTTATTTTTGAAAATGAGCCAGAAACAAGCATGTTGTGATGTTCTGAAATTTTTGCCCTAAGATTTGTTTTCTTCGATTCTCACTGTATACTTGATGTAAATGGTTTTTGGCCCTGGATTCTTGTTACCCATTGTTGAGGGATTGATTCTGGAGTTTTGGGGGTCTTGGGGATGCGTTTGGGGTGGTTCTGGTGAGAGAGGCAGCCGGAGAAGACGACCGGAGCTTATCTCCGGTCGCCTGGGATTAATTAGGGTTAAGTGAGTTTAATTAGCAACTTTGAATTCTGTCCATAGGATCCCTTTTCCCGCGCGCGTGTGGATGGCTCAGATTTGTCATTTAAGCCCTAATCTCCAATTAATTAACCTAATCCTATTTAATTAATTATTAAAACAAAATTAACCAGATTTGAATCTGGGCCTTTGGATCTGGCGCGCAGTCAACCAGTCCAAACCCAGATCAAATCCTGGCCCTTCCCTTTGCATACTTCCTTTTATTTTAATTTTTATTTCATTTATTTTGATTTATCTTTTACATTTTATTTAAAATAGAAAAAACCATTTAAAAATTATGAAATTTTTTGTCAAAGATTTCATTAATTTTTAAAACCCAAAAATATTTTTATTTTTATTTTTTGCACTAAAAATTATTTTTAAATCATTTAATTTTTTATTTTTAATTAGTTAATGGAAATTAATTAATTAAAAATACATTTAGGTATTTAAAAATCACAAAAAAATTCACATTGCATTTAGAAGCATTTAGAAACATTGTCCAACTCTCAAACCAAATTTCTTTTTTGTTCTTGATGCCTTTTGATCATTTTCATTGGATTTAATTTCATTTTAAGGCAATATTTTGGTCCAACCTTTGAAAATTTCATTCTGCCTAACCATTGAGAGTTGGATGATGATTCTCCTTGCATTGCACTATTCATAGCATTTAGTTTATAGGATAAAATTGGTTTGAATTTATCTTTCATTTTCAATTTAATGAGCATTTTTTCATTTTGAGGTGCCTTGAAACCCTAGTTGACTTAAAAAAATCATAACTTTCATTAGGTTAGGAGTTGGATCCTCTCCTTTGGGCAGTGAGCTTGTATAGGTTTAGGGTATCTTTGATTGCATTTTCAAATTTTTATCATGTCATTTGCTTCTGGTTTTGGATTTTTACTTTGCATGATGCATGTAACCCTAATTTGTGCCTTCACTTGCATCCATCTCTCATATGCTTGCATTCAAGAACTTGCCATGACATTTTGTGCATCCACATGATTCATAAGACATCTTAGGACATATTAGAATCATGTTTGATCATTGCATCATTAATTTGACATGTCATACCTTCATTGCATTTCATGAACTTTCATGAACTTTCATGGTTCAAGGCAAGCTCCATATACATCCATCCTCTTGTATGCTCACATATATGCATCTTGTATGACTTTGCACCATCTCTTGACATCATTTGCATCATGTGTATGTTTCTGACTTTGGCCTTTGCCCATCCATATGCATTGTTTCATCTCATTTCTTCCTTTATGCATCTTATACTAACTTTTCAGGATAATGGTAAGTTTGTTTAGGAGGTGAATTTGCCTTCACCTCCTACCTCCTCTCACCTTATCATTTTACATCCTTGCTGAATTTTTACTTCTCTTTGAGTGAGTTGCTTACTTGTGCCTCTCTTCCCTCTTTTCTCTTCTCATCTCATCTCTTTTCTATCTTGTCCCTCCTTGGTGGCCTTTGAAGATTCTTTCTCTCTTAAGCCTCACAAACCCTAGGATCTCCAAGTATGATAACAATTAGGGTTTGATTAGTCCCCCATTTAGTTTTGCCTTTGTGTCATCTTTGAGTCTTCTCTTCTCATCTCATAATCAGGGACTAAACCTTAAAGGTTTTAAGGCTTTGTGATTAAGCTTATGCCTGCATCCTTCTATTAGGATGGAGTGTATAACTTTAATCCTAAGTGTTAAACCCTTAATGTGTTTAAACCCTTTAATCAATCCACTTAACAATAACTAAGACATCAAGCTTGTAACTTGGGCCTTGCATTAGGGTTCTAATTCTTCCTTAATTGGTTAAGAAGGACTAACCCTAGTGTTAATGGACAAGTCCCCCTCAAGTTGTCTTACAAACCCTAAAATCCACTTCTTAATCTTACCATTAACTAAAATCCATTTAATAAAGGCTTTGTTTTGTCATGAGGTTAATCCCTAATCATGGATTAAGTTGAGGTAGCTTCCTCAGCTTAAGTGCTCTCATCTATCATCCTTCTATTAGGATGGTGTAATGGGTCCATTAAATCCTTGATTATGGCTTAAACTCATTACTTAACACTAAACAAAATACCAAAAACATCTAAATAATCACAAGTAAGTTAATGATCTTAATCCTACATCATGGTGATTAAATGTGAGGTGCTTACTTCACATTTAAGGTATTCTCATTACCCCTAATCAGAGGGAAGATGTGATGAGTTTACTAACCCATTGGTTTAGGCTTAAGCTCATTAACTTATGACAAACTCCAAAAAGCAATAAAAGACTGAAAACAAAAAAAACAAACAATAATCGTCTCCTCCGGGATTCTTCTCTCATCTCATTCACTCACAAACGAGAACTCGCTTCTTCCGTCTGATGCAAGACAGTTTGCACCTGAGCCAGACAGGTCATACACTTGAGCATAGAAAAGTAAGCAGTTCACAAGTCAATTTATTTTTCAGTCTCTTTGAGTAGAATTACGGTGTTCTGACTTCCTCATTGCACGAGAGGATACGTAGGCATAACTTAACAGTTATCGAACAAAAGTCTCTGTATATCCCCCCTCTTCCAGCATTATTCTTTTAGCCTCATGGTCTTGAGCATGTCATCCTTGTTCTTACACTGACACTTCTCTTATACACTTCACACTTCTTTTACACTGACACTTGCATTCTTTCCAGCTTTGATACACAAATTGCATTGACACTACCCCTTTAAAACACAAATCTTTTAAGCATGGATCCAGTCGAGTACGACGGACAATCTGGGTGCTAATACCTTCCCAGGTTGTAACCAACCCCCTTTCTCAGTCTCTCTGGTTCGCAACCGTCTTATCCATATCTTTCTAGGTCTATGCAGCATTACCTTTCCTCCGGGATAAAAATGCCTAGCTGGTGACTCTTGTCTTCTGAGTTCACCCCTGTGTGTTCTCTCCTCTTTCGCCGACCGTTCGCGTCTGTACCCCTTCTGGCCAGGTGTCATTTGGTGGGAGCGACAGCTTGGCGACTCTGCTGGGGACCCTTATACTGTAACCAGGGCTTCTGGTTCTTTTTGTGGGTTCCTCCTAGCGCTTGTTGGATTTGTGTTTACTGGGGTGTTATGTGCTAATTGTGTTTATTTATTTTCTTTATTTATTGCTTTATGTACAGTTATTTATTGCTTTCCTTACAGCTTTATACATCATACTGTCATACTGTCATCTGGCTGGATCTGGTTTTTGTTTTGGTGGGTGGGGTTCTACTGAGAGTTTAAGGTCCTATACCTGGGACCTGAGTGACACCTAGGCTAGAGTGGTTCATGTTCTTTCCCATTCCATTTCGGTCTGATGCGGGAATATGAAACACGGTTCAAATGTGGGTTTCTTCTTGAGAACTCTGTGCTACAGGTTTCCTGTAGTGCTAGGGCTATCTGGGAAGCCTTCTAAGTCTGGATGACCTTTATAATTGACCTTCAGAAACTGAGGTGAATTAGAGGAGGATCCTTTATGGTTATTGTAAACACTGTACCTCCGGGTTAGAAGTGTTTACACTTCTTATAACTGATCCAAGTCTGAGGATCCTTGTTTTAGAACACCACCTGTGAGGGGGTTGGGCTGTTTACAGGTTTGCAGGTACCATTGGCCACATCATACCCTGTTACTATTTGGAGTAAGAGTACTCCACTTTGGGACAGTTCTTATGATTTTAACCCTGGACATGTGGCTCTTTATTTGAGTCCCCCACCTTGGTTACTGGATTTCTGAACCTCCATCTGGACTTCTTGAACATACATGGACTCTATATCAAGACAGATAATCAGATCCAGCTTGATCACAAACCCTTGCATATCATTTGCATACATCATCATTACATCATTTAACATTTGTTTGTTTGTCTTTTAGGGTATCCACATTACATCTGGCTTGGTTTTAACCCCTTCATCTGTATAGACCTCTGTTCATCAGCTATCTGCTTCAGTTATCATTCATCAGTTGTTTGCTTCAGTTACCTTCATCATCAGTTTATCAGTGGCTCATCTCCAGTACCAGTTGTGATCTTCATCAGCACTTGTCTTCAGTTCTTCATCAGCAGTCATGGCACCCAGGAAGAGCAACATTTCATATCATTTCTTTGAGCCTGTGCTGACTCGCATCAGGCAGGTCCAGGCACTTATCACTCCAGACCACATCCCATTATTTAGAGAGCATCATGGAGGCATCCTTGATATGGTTATGGACCTGGACCCTTCTCAGAGGAGTATGATTCACACCTGCCTACAGTTTTATGACCCTCCTTTGAGATGCTTTACTTTCCAGAACTTTCAGTTGGGACCTCTGCTGGAGGAGTTCTCATCATTGATTGGAGTACCTGTCAGGGGTGGTGTCCCCTTCAACCCAGAGATGACTTCTCCCAGCAATGGAGAAGTGGCAAAGGCACTGTACCTAGAGCCTATATTGATTGAGCAGAACATGACAACAAAGGCTGGGATCCCTGGTTTTCACTTAGACTTTCTGACTTCTCAGGCCATCCTGAAGGCCTCCTTGGGAGAATGGAGGGAAGTTTGTGCATTGTTAGCCCTCAGTATATATGGGGTTATACTATTTGCAGATGAGCCCAAGTTTATCAGCAAGAATGCCATTCATCTTTTCCTTTTGAGGAACCCAGTACCCACCTTGCTGGGAGATTTCTATTATTCCATTCATCAGAGGAATGAGAAGCAAAGAGGAAAATTGGTGAGATGCTGTGCTCCCTTATTTCATACATGGTTGCTCAAACACTTACCCAGGACTGATGCCTTCCTGAACCCCCACCAACAGAAGAATTGGGCTAAAAGACTTATTGCTTTGACTTCAGATGACATCAGATGGTGTACCCAGAGCACCAAAGGCAGGGACATAATCACTAGCTGTGGGCAGTACCCAAATGTACCTCTGATAGGAGTGAAGGGTTGCATCAACTACAACCCTTTGCTATTTAAGAGACAATTGGGCTATGCTTTGGTCCACCCTCCTAGAGTGCAAGATTTAGCTGAAACCCTGTATTGTGAGATAAAACCTAACCTAGCTGCTGTCAGACAAGCATCCTGGGCTTGGGACAACATCCAGACCAAAGGGATGGCCATTCTTGGTGTCGCTCCCGCCAAATGAGGCCAAGTCAAATGGGGTACA
Organism: Lathyrus aphaca; assembly: GCA_963966055.1. Lineage (NCBI taxonomy): Eukaryota > Viridiplantae > Streptophyta > Magnoliopsida > Fabales > Fabaceae > Lathyrus > Lathyrus aphaca. The sequence goes on from OZ014523.1 coordinate 175,440,689, forward strand.
GACGCGAACGGTCGGCGAAAGGGACAATGAGAACACACAGCCGTGAACTCACTGGAGATGAATAGAGTCGCCAGCTAGGCATTTTTATCCCGGAGGAAAGGCAATGCTGCATAGACCTAGAAAAGATATGGATAAGACGGTAGCGAACCAGAGAGACTGAGAAAGGGGGTTGGTTACAACCTGGGAAGGTATTAACACCCAGATTGTCCGCCGTACTCGACGGGATCCACGCTTAAAAGATTTGTGTTTTAGAGGGGTAGTGTCAGTGCAATTTGTGTGTAAAAGAGCTGGAAAAGGATGTACAGGTGTCAGTGTAAAAGAAGTGTGAAGTGTAATATAGACAGTGTCAGTGTAAGGACAAGAGTGAAATGCTCAAGATCATGAGGCTAAAAGAATAAGGCTAAAAAGAGGGGGAATAAACAGAGACTTTTGTTCGATAATTGTTAAGTTATGCCTACGTATCCTCTCGTGCAATGAGGAAGTCAGAACACCGTAGTTCGACCCAAAGAGACTGAAAGGTAAATTGACTTGTGAACTGCTTGCTTGTCTATGCTCAAGTGTATGACCTGCCTGGCTCAGGTGCAAACTGTCTTGCATTAGACGGAAGAAGCAAGTTCTCGTTTGTGAGTGAATGAGATGAGAAAAGAATCCCGGAGGAGACGATTTATTGTTTGTTTTTGAGTTTTCAGTCTTTTATTGCTTTTGGATTTTGTCATAAGTTAATGAGCTTAAATCTAAACCAATGGATTAGCAAACTCATCACATCTTCCCTCTGATTAGGGGTAATGAGAATACCTTAAGTGTGAAGTCAGCTTCTCACACTTAATCACCCTGATGTAGGATTAAGATCATTAACCTACTTGTGATTATTTAGATGTTTTTGTTGTTTTTGTTTAGTGTTGAGTAATGAGATTAAGCCATAATCAGGGATTAAACAGACTCATTACACCATCCTAATAGAAGGATAATAGATGAGAATGTTTAAGCTGAGGAAGACTCCTCAACTTAATCCATGATTAGGGATTAAACTCATGACAAAACAAAGCCTTTATTAAGTGGATTTTAGTTAATGATAAGATGAAGAAGTTAATTTTATGATTTGTAAGACAACTTGAGGGGGACTTGTCCATTAATACTAGGGTTAGTCCTTCTCAACCATTTAAGGAAGAATTAGAACCCTAATGCAAGGCCCAAGTTACAAGTGTGATGTCTTGATGGTTATTATGTGAATTGATTAAGAGATTTAAACACATTAATGGTTTAACACTTAGGATTAAAGTTATACACTCCATCCTAATAGAAGGATGCAGGCATAAGCTTAATCACAAAGCCTTAAAGCCTTTAGGGTTTAGTCCCTGATTATGAGGTGAGGAGAGAATACTCAAAGAGACACAAAGGTAAAACTAAGAGGGGAGACTAATCAAAACCCTAATCATTGTCATGCTTAGTTGTTCCTAAGGTTTGTGAGGTTTACAAGAACAATCTTCCAAGGAACCACCAGGAAGCAGATGAAAGGATCAAGAGAAGCAAAGTGACATGCTTCATTCAAGAAGTCAAGTCACTTGAAGAAAGAAAGTAGGATGAAGAAGAATGAGCAAGCTCAATCTCACACACATACAAAAATGCAGCAAGGATGCATAAAAAGGAGATGAAGAGAAGTTATGAGAAGTGAAGGCAAATTCACTTCTCAAAGTCACTTACCACCTGAAAGGTTAGAAAAGAAATGCAATGCAATGCAAAATGGGATGAGATGACATGATGAGAAACAAAACCAGAGGCATGTTTATGATTATAATGATGCTATAAGATGCTACAAACATGAAACAAGACATGGAGATGATCATACAAGCTTATGGATGCCGATGAAGCATGCTAAGACACATGAACATACATGAAAAGTTATGAGATGCATATGGCATACAACATGACAAATGCAAGGTGAAATGGTCAAACATGCTTTCAGTATGCCTTATGATGTTAAATGAATCAAATGGAAGCATGGAATGTCATGGCAAGTCATGTTATGCAAGCAAATGCAAGATGGATGCATATGGAAACCCAAATTAGGGTTTATGATCAATGCAACAAACCAAAACCAAAATCAGAAGCAAACAACATTATAAAAAATTGAAAATGCACTCAAAAGACCCCTAATCCTATACTAACCCAATGCCCAAAGGAGAGGTTTCAACTCTTAACCTAATTCAAGTTATGATTTTTCTAAGTTTTCTAGGGTTTTAGGGTTCCTAAACAAGAAAATTACCAAACAAATGAAAAATGAAAGATCAAATCATGGCCATTTAACCTCACAAACTATATGCTAAACAAAATGCAATGCAAAAAGAATCAAAGTCCAAATCTTCATGGATAGGCAGAAATGATTTTTTGAAGTTTAGATCAAAATAATGCATCAAAATGATTTTAATTCAAAGAAAAAATTCTCAAAATGCATCAAGATCAAAAAGAAATTTGGTTTGAAGGTTGGACAATGTTTCTAAATGTCTTAGAATATTTCATGAATTTTTGGGTGATTTTTAAATACCTAAAAGTATTTTTAATAAATTAATTTTCATTAATCTATTAAAAATAAACTTTTAAATAATTAAAAATACTTTTTTAATGCTAAAAATGAAAATAAAAATATTTTTGTGTTTTAAAAATTAATGAAACTCTTGACAAAAAGTTTCATAATTTTTAAACAATTTTTACTATTTTAAATAAATTGTATAAAACAAATATGAAATAAATGAATTAAAACAAAGAAAAAGAAAAGTCAACTGAATGGAGGGCTAGGATTTACTCTGGGTTTGAAACTGTTGACTGCGCGCCAGATCTAGTGGCCTAGGTTGGTCCTGATTAAATTAATTTAATTATGATTAATTAAACTAACTAAAGGGGATTAGGGCAAATGAACGAATCTGGGCCATACGTGCACGCGGGAAGTCAACGAAGTCAGGCAATCTAACGCACAAGATTCAAATGGGATTAATGACTGGGATTAGGGCTAATAACATTCAGGTGACCGGAGGGAAGCTCCGGTCATCTTCTCCGGCAACAACAAAACCCTAGATCCTGATTTAGGCTTTTAAACATCAAATTAAACACAGCCAAGTGATCCTCTAACAACCTAGGACACGAATCCACCCTCAAACATCATTTAAACATCAAGAATCAAGCAAATCGAAGGAAATAAATTTCACGGGTGAAATTTCAGAGTAACAATACAAACTCAATTCTTACTCATTTTCGATTCTAAAAGCATCCCCATGACCAGCAAGACATAAGCAATCAATTTATAACTTAAAATGCAAGTTTTGGGAGAAAGAATCCATGGTCATACCTGAGCTGGAAAGCTTCAATACTGAGCTTTCAGAGCCTCCTTTGTGTGCAAATGAACTTCTTTGACTCCCTTGAACTCAAAGAGAAGCTTCAAAGTTCTTGTGGATGGCTGGTTTGAAGAGAAGTGTTCTGGTGTAGCAGGTTTCACAGTCAGGATTTGTGAAGTTTCAAGCCATTCCAATGATGGATTCTTGCTCCTTTGAGTGTGTTTGACTTGTTGGTGAAGAGAAATGGGGTGTTTGATGGCTGGAAAATGAGATTCGAAAGTTCTGGCTTTGAGAATGAAAAATGGTGAAGCTCAGTTCTTGCTTGGTTCAGGCCTAAGTCTTGCTGGTTTTGGCTCAGTGAAGCAAGGTGAGTTGATCAGTGGAGTTGGTTTTTGTGTTTGTGAGTTGTGTGGAGAGATTCGAAGAGTTTTACTTGATGGAGTGAGTTTGTGAATGTGATGATCTTGTGTGTTTCAGCCTGGCTTGATAAGTGAAATGGCTAGCATTTGATTCACATAAAAAACTCCCATTGGTCAGATGATGTGACTTGGCCTTTATTGATTGGTAAGGTGCCTTTTGCAAAATGTCAACTTTGGTGTAAGGAAAGCATGGGTTGAACCCTAGTCTAGTACAAGTGTGTGGGCTGGCGCAGCATGGTGTGTGAGAGATGCTAGAATGGTTCAGCAGCCAAGGCAACAAGTGGGTGAGGTGTGATGATGGTTTTTGCAAGTTGATCACTTTTGGTTCATATGAAACTTTCTTGTCCCACAAGCCATAAAACATGAGGAAATCTTGGTCCAATCTGAACTTTAGGACTCACATGATGCTTGTGTAATGGTTTGACATGAATTAGAAGTTACAAATGCCTTGGTACAAAGTTTTTGCAAGTTTCTCATTTGAGGCATATCTTGAAAATTAGTGATTTTTGCCAACTTTGACACACCATAACTTTTGATCCAAAATGAATTAGATCATGTTCTTGTACTTTTTGAAAAGGGAAAGATCTAATCTACAACTTTCATGACCAAAGTTTTTCCATTTGAAGCATTTTTGGATCAAAAAGCAAGGGTTGAAAAAGTGGCATAAAATGACATTTCAAGAAAAGTCAACCATGCCCTAAAAAGTCAACTTTGCAAAAACTTGTAATTCTTGAATTTTGTGAACTTCAAACCTCTTCCATGGTCAAATAGAGATCATATACACTCAAAATGATGAAGATCAACCCTTGGTTGGGTCATTGGGGGCCTCAGATGCCCTGATTTTGCACTGACTTGTCCAGAAAGTCAACCTTTGATCAGATGACTTCCCCATGGAATTTCTTCATGAAAATTGATATGCATATTCCCTATACCATATAGAGACCAATGAAAACAAAAATGACCAACAAATTTGGAGTTATGGCCTCTGAAACCAAAACCCTAATTTTAGGTCATCTGTGCAGTCTAGCCTGGCTCTGCATCCACACCACTCCCATTTCTTGTGATTCTTTGGAATTATTGATTTTGAGAAGATGTAATATGATACTTGGACACACATGGACCCTTTTGAAGTGATTGTTGACCTTTGGAGTGGCTCAAGAAGCTCTTGGATTGCTCAGATCACAAACCCTAGGTGCAGATGACCTAGAATCAATGCAGTGGATCAAAAATGTAATATGAGATGCTATGATTGAGTTTATGCATATGAAATGATCACAAGCCATGGTGAAATGAGTGAGGGCAAATTTGGGGTGTTTACAGCTGCCCCTATTCAAACATGAGTTAGCTGTGCAGGATGTAAGCAACGACTTGACAGGCAAACAAGATAACTTGTGGTTGAATACCAAAGACAGTCCAAAATTTGCACTCACAGAATGAAGAAGAAAAGGGATATAGATTGTAAAAGGAAAATAAAGTATATTGCAAAGTGTGGGCGACGGAGGACGACCGTCGAGCAGAGGACGACTGCTGGGCAAATAGCAATGACGGGGACGGCCGACATGCTGGGAAGAGTGTGGGAAATAAAGCAATGACGGGGACGGCCGACATGCTGGGGATAAAAGGTAAAGCCAAGACGGGGACGGCCGACTTGCTGGGAAAAATAAGAGATTATGATGGGGACGGCCATCAAGATAAAGTTGTAAGATTCTCTGGGAATTAACGAAACATGACGGGGACGGCCATCAAGTTCATAAAGCAAAGTAACCGACGATGGGGACGGCCATCGGGCTAAAAAGAAAAGGGACCACGACGGGGACGACCATCGGGTTAAAGAATAAATGAAATAAACAGATGATGAGGTACGGTCATCAAAGGTGAAGGACGATCACCTAGCAGGGGACGGCTGCTCTGTTGGGGTTAAGATGAGGGACGGTCATCTAAGGTGGAGGACGACCACCAGGCAGGGTACGGCTGCCGAAAATATCGCGACATAGGACGAATGCCGGATAAAAAGTCAACGATGGGGACGGCCATCGGACGAGCATGATGGAGGACGACCATCAAGAGGTGGAGGACGACCACCTAGCAGGGGACGGCTGCTCTCAAGGTTTGTCATGACATAGGACGAATGCCAGATAACCAAAATCAACAATGGGGACGGCCATTGGATAAAATGATGAAGGACGATCATCAGAAGGCGGAGGATGACCACCTAGCAGGGGACGGCTGCTAAAATATCAACGATGGGGACGGCCATCGGATGAGCATGATGGAGGACGACCATCAAGAGGTGGAGGACGACCACCTAGCAGGGTACGACTGCTCTCAGGTTTTATCATGACACAGGACGAGCGTCGGATAAGAAGGAAAATTTTGTTTTGTTGGTGATCTACTGGGGAACAGTAAACACGGACGAGTGTTTATATCCAAGAAACAAAAGGTATAAGTGTTTTGACGTTAGTGTATAGATTAAAGATGCGGACAAGCATCCCTAAGACTACGATACGGACGAGTATCGGGTAGAAACAAATACTGACACGTGTTCAGAGATGATGATACGGACGAGTATCAACGAGTTAACAAAGAACACGGACGAGTGTTGAATCTGAAGGGACTCTTCTGGGGAATAGTAGACACAGACGAGTATCTATATTCAAGGAGACATAAGTGTTTGACACGGTGTATGGATTAAAGATGCGGACGAGCATCCTCAAGACTATGATACAGACGAGTATCATGTAGAAACAAACTTTAGACGCATGCTCCAGGATGATGGTATGGATGAGTACCAACTGGTTAACAAAGAACATGGACCAATGCCGAATCTGTGGGGATATAAGTGGTATATACAAGATACGGACGGGTATCTGTACAAGTATGAGTAGTATGAGTGGTGCATAGATGAATGTTTAACTTTCTGGGGAGGGTGACACGGACGAGTGTCAAAAGGAGAAGAGTATAGTATAAACAAGTATCTGGTATACAAAGTGTAGGTGACTGCGCTGGGGATATGACACGGACGGGTGTCAAGGAACTGTATATATGGGCATATGTGTGTGCAAAGAGGATGTCTTTGGCTTTCTGCTGGTGGTACGACACGGACGGGTGTCAGGAAGTATCTGTAATACGGGTGACCTTGTTTGCAAAGAGTGCTCGGGCGACTTTACTGGGGAGTGATGACACGGACGGGTGTCAAAAGGAGTATATACTGGTGTTTGTGATTTGTGAGGCAACTGCTTTTGCTGGGGACTCTGGTGGGGATTTTGGGGAAAGTATTCTGCATTCTGATGAATGGTTATTATTCACAAGTGTTCGATTCACAACATGGCTTATGATTATGCTATGTGTTTGATTTTTGCCGTAATGCTCCGTTTTAGACGGAATGCTACGCTTTGTGGGTGAATATGATGCAAATGTCATGATTATGCAAAGAACACCAAACCGGAACTCGGATCCCGTTGCTACGAAGATCTTCGATCGATCTGTTGAAATGGACATCCCAGCTGGGGACGAGGTCATTGGTAGATCTGGCGAGATGTATCTGCTTGGGGATATAGGTCACTGATTGACATATCCTTGTAATATTGGACCCAGCTGGGGTTTGCAAGAGCCTTCGTCACTCTGCTGCGATTCCTTCGCGCGCTGCTCTTCTTGATAGAGGTTGGAGCTCTGTGGGGAGATGGTTCCCTGACTTTCGTATTTTGGCTGAGGATGGAATGACAACTCGGCTGGTAGTAGTAGCAAGTGGCAGCTCAGCCGGGGGAGTCATGAGAGGCAACTCAGCTGGGGATTGAGCACGTCGGGTGCTAAAATTAAGTGTTGATTTGCCAGCTTGCTGGGATGAAGCTTACATGCCCCATGTTGCGCTTTTGGATACCTGCAATCCTGTAAAGATAGAAACGCACAAGTAATCCCGAGGTATCCTTTACTGGATTCCGTCATAGGAATTTAGACACTTTTGAGAGTAAATATATTCCCTGCAAGCATGTGTTTTTATTTTCTGAAGAAAAACATCTGTACTTATGCAATCAGTTTTTTAGAGACATCAGACATTCTTTTGCAAATAAAAATTTACAAGGCGAAACATGACTGAAAAATCTGATTTTATTAATTTATGCGCCCTGAATTGGCGAGATACAGTCAAAGAAACAAATCTCCTAAAATGAAGAGACTGTTACAAATTGAGAAACAAAGTGCTGGCGATGTTGACGACGCTTTCAAAGGAGCTTCCTCTTTTGCTATGACTCGCATGACTTTTGACGTTCTTCTCGTCTTGCTTTCTGGAGAAGGTTGATTCCGATTGAAGCTTGGTCTTTTAGAGGCTTACGAATACAGACGAATTCAGACTACAGTTGTTCGCTTATTCCCTTATTTTGCATGGACCGCCCTTTCGGGTTTTCAATCCATCGGGATACCCATTTTTGCCTGAGCTGTCCAATGCGGCTTTTCAACTCAGCGGGTACATTTTTTTGCTTATTTTCCCTTATTTTTGCCCGAGTCTTTTATTCTGTTTTTGACTCGCCGGGATGCCCTATTTTTGCCTGGACTTACATTCTGTTTTTATGTCCAGCGGGTCATTTTATGCGAAGTATTTTTTAACTGCGTCTGAATTCACAGGGGACGGGAAATCTTCACCATCCATGGTGCTGAGCATCAGTGCTCCACCAGAGAAAACTTTCTTTACCACGAATGGTCCTTCATAATTTGGAGTCCATTTGCCCCTGTGGTCTGTATGCGGAGGGAGGATTCTCTTTAGTACAAGATCTCCTACTTGGTACTCTCGGTGCCTGACTTTCTGATCGAAGGCTCTCTTCATTCTTTTCTGATACAGCTGCCCATGACAAATTGCAGCCAATCTCTTCTCTTCAATCAGGCTCAGTTGTTCGTATCGGGACCTGACCCACTCTGCTTCGTTCAGTTTAACATCCATCAATACCCGGAGGGAGGGTAATTCAACTTCAACAGGTAGGACTGCTTCCATCCTATACACAAGCTGATACGGTGTTGCCCCAGTGGATGTTCTGATTGATGTGCGGTACCCATGCAAGGCAAATGGCAGCATTTCATGCCAGTCTTTGTAGGTGACTACCATCTTCTGCACAATCTTCTTGATATTCTTGTTTGCCGCCTCAACAGCGCCATTCATCTTTGGCCTGTAAGGAGAAGAATTGTGGTGTTGGATCTTAAAGTCCCGGCATAACTCAGCCATCATCTTGTTGTTTAAGTTGGAACCATTATCAGTAATGATTCGCTCGGGAACTCCATACCGACAGATGATATCTCTCTTCAGAAATCTGGCTACCACCTGTCTTGTAACATTTGCATATGAGGCTGCTTCGACCCACTTAGTGAAATAATCAATGGCAACCAAGATGAATCTGTGGCCATTTGAAGCAGTTGGTTCAATCTTGCCAATCATGTCAATGCCCCACATAGCAAAGGGCCATGGTGAAGACATTATGTTCAAAAGATTGGGAGGCACATGCACCTTATCTGCATAGATCTGGCACTTATGGCATTTTCTGGCGTAAGCACAACATTCTGCATCCATTGTGATCCAGTAATAACCTGATCTTAACAATTTCTTAGCCATGGCATGCCCTCCTGCATGGGTACCAAAGGATCCTTCGTGCACTTCATGCATCAACAAGTCTGCTTCTGTCTTATCGACACATCGGAGGAGTACCATATCAAAGTTCCTTTTGTATAAAGACCCATCAGTGTTCAAAAAGAAACTACCAGCAAGCCTTCTCAAAGTCTTCTTATCATTGGAAGATGCCCTAGGTGGGTATGTTTGATCCTCCAAGAAGCATTTAATGTCATGGAACCAAGGCTTATCATCTTTGACAACATCTGCTGCAAATACATATGCTGGTCTATCAAGTCTGGACACTGAAATTTGAGGTACAAAGTTAGCAGCTTGAACTTTGATCATGGATGAAATGGTAGCAAGAGCATCTGCAAACTGATTCTCGTCCCGAGGGATATACTCAAGCTTGACTATTGTAAAGAAGGTCAATAACCTTCTTGTATAATCCCTGTAAGGTATCAGATGATCCTGGTGGGTGTACCATTTGCCGTTGGTTTGATTAACTACCAGAGCTGAATCTTCGAACACAGTCAATGTCTTGATCCTGAGGTCAATGGCTTCCTCAAGACCCATAATGCAAGCTTCGTATTCAGCCTCGTTGTTAGTGCAGTTAAAGGTGAGCTTTGCCGAGAAAGGCATGTGAACTCCTTTTGGTGAAATGAGTACTGCACCAACACCACGACCATTCATATTAACAGCCCCATCAAACATCATAGTCCATTCTTCTTCCGGGTCGGGCCCTTCAGTGTGAATAGGCTCTTCATGATCTTTTGATTTTATGAACATGATGTCTTCATCAGGGAAGTCAAATCTCATAGGCTGGTAGTCATCAATAGGTTGCTCAGCAAGATATTCAGACAATACACTGCCCTTGATGGCTTTCTGAGAAGTGTACTGGATGTCATATTCTGTGAGAATCATTTGCCATCTTGCAACCCGTCCGGTAAGAGCTGGCTTCTCAAATATGTACTTAACTGGGTCCATCTTTGAGATCAATAAAGTGGTGTGGGTCAACATATACTGTCTCAGTCGGCGAGCAGCCCACGCTAAAGCACAGCAAGTTTTCTCGAGCAGTGAATAACGTTGTTCACAGTCGGTAAACTTTTTGCTTAGGTAGTATATTGCATACTCTTTTCGACCAGACTCGTCATGTTGGCCCAGCACACACCCCATCGACTCTTCTAATACTGTCAAGTACATTATCAGAGGTCTTCCTTCAACTGGAGGCATAAGGATTGGAGGTTCTTGCAAATACTCTTTGATCTTGTCAAAAGCCTTCTGGCAGTCTTCATTCCACCTAACCGTTTGTTCTTTTCTTAACAGCTTGAACAAGGGTTCACAGGTTGCTGTAAGGTGAGATATGAACCGTGAAATGTAGTTCAATCGACCTAAGAACCCTCGAACTTCTTTCTCAGTTTTCGGTGCAGGCATTTCTTGAATGGCTTTGACTTTATCAGGGTCAACTTCAATTCCTTTCTCGCTTACAATAAATCCCAACAACTTACCGGATCGCACCCCGAATGTGCACTTGTTGGGGTTTAACTTCAATTGGTATTTCCTCAGACGCTTGAATAACTTCAACAGATTTACCAAGTGGTCCTCTTCCGTAAGGGACTTGGCGATCATGTCATCCACATAACATTCAATTTCTTTATGGATCATATCGTGGAATAATGTCACCATAGCCCGTTGATATGTTGCACCAGCATTCTTCAATCCGAATGGCATCACCTTGTAACAGAACGTGCCCCAAGGTGTGATGAATGTTGTCTTCTCCATGTCTTCAGGTGACATTTTGATCTGATTGTATCCTGAGAATCCGTCCATGAAGGAGAATACCGAGAACTGAGCCGTGTTATCTACCAATACATCAATGTGAGGTAATGGGAAGTCATCTTTCGGGCTGGCTCTGTTCAGATCCCGGTAGTCAACACACATCCTTACCTTTCCGTCTTTCTTAGGCACAGGTACTATGTTAGCAACCCACGGCGGGTAGCTAGTTACGGCAAGGAACCCGGCGTCCCATTGCTTTTGTACCTCTTCCTTGATCTTCATTGCCATGTCTGGGCGGGTGCGGCGCAGTTTCTGTTTAACCGGTGGGCATTCTTCTTTTAAAGGCAGCTTGTGCACAACAATGTTGGTGTCCAACCCGGGCATATCTTGATACGACCAAGCAAATACATCCACATATTCTTGGAGCAGATCAATCAGTTGTCTCTTTACTGAGTCTTGCAGGCAGGCCCCGATTCTAACCTCTTTCACGTCTTCATCTGTACCAAGATTAATCGTTTCGACCTCCTCCTGATGAGGAGTGATAACCTTCTCCTCTTGCCTCAATAACCTGGCTAGCTCTTCAGGAAGCTCATATTCTTCTTCAACCCCTTCATCCGCTTGATTGATTGGATTGTCAAAGTCATACGAAGTCATAGCCGTGTTGTTGTCGGTGCTGTCTGGAAGGCACTCTCTGCAAGGGTTCAGTTTGTTCATTTTAGTGATTGATTTTAATCTTGTTTAGAAAAGTGAAATAAAGTTGTCATTTTGAAAACATCGCCATTTATTTTTTTGTACAAAAAGAAAAATGGAAAAACAGTGAGCGGAAAAGAGAAAGACTTATTTGCAAAAAGATGTCTGATATTTCATTGATTAATCTTGTTGCACAAAAAGTACAGATGGCCCGATTACAAAATGAGTCTTGTCATCTTGGGCAAGATGCAAGACTTTGATGCATGCTATAAAAAATACAGGAAATAATAATTACTCTGCATGAGTAACTCTTATAATTTCCTGGGAAGACCAGTTTGAGATACTGCTCCCCGGGATCTTTGGACGGATCCAATTCTCCAGATTGCGCTCCTCATCCAGCTCGTCTTCCAAATTATTGATAGCATCAAGGGTGAGCATCCCCCCACTGACAAAACCGGGCTCCTCAGCAGCCTCTGCTTGATTTTGTTGAGTTGGTCTGTAACCCAACCCAAATTTGTCCTTCTTCTCCTCCACAGATAAAACCTTGCCCCAGCCTTGGGCAGTTCCTTCTTCAACAACCTTCCGGGCTTGTTGATAAGATGACATGGAGATCCCAGATACAGCAGATGCTTCATTAACATTCAGGGCCTCAAACCCTTGGCTCATTGTTTCATGGATCTCCCCATCCATCTCAATATACTTATAAGTAGCCAGATGGCTAACAAATATATCCTCCTCCCAACAGATAGTAACGACTTGGCCTTCCCACTCAAATTTTAACTTCTGGTGAAGGGTAGACGTTACTGCGCCAGCGGCATGAATCCATGGTCTACCCAACAAACAGCTGTAGGCAGGCTGAATGTCCATCACGTAGAAGATCGTTTTAAAAGTTTGTGGGCCAATCGTTACAGGCAGCTCAATTTCTCCCAGAACCGATCTCTTAGAACCATCAAAGGCTCTTACTACCAGGTTGCTGGGACGCAACGCCAATCCTTCATATTCTAGCTTCACCAGGGCCTTTTTCGGTAAGACATTGAGGGATGACCCCGTGTCTACCAGCACATGGGAAAGGACTGCACCTTTACATTCCATGGTGATGTGCAAGGCCTTGTTATGATTGCGGCCTTCCGTAGTCAAGTCAGTATTGGTGAACCCTAGCCCATTGCTAGCAGTAACATTTCCAACCACGGTTTCCAACTAATTGACGGTGATCTCTTCAGGCACGTAAGCTGCGTGCAAGACTTTGAGTAGTGCATTCCGATGGGCTTCGGAGCACATAAGCAATGATAGGATAGAGATCTTGGATGGTGTCTGGTGAAGCTGATCCACTATTTTGTAATCACTCTTTTTGATGATTCTCATGAACTCATCAACTTCTTGATCGAATGGTGTTTTCAAAGCTTCCTTAACAGCTTGATCTTCCTGTACCGGGCTCTTTCCTTTTGCCTTGGCAGCAGCTTCTGCTTCGGCAGTGGGTCTTTGAATTTGTGGAGCAAAGAGACGTCCTCTTCGAGTGAAGCCTCCGCCTCCTTCCACATTGTCTACTTGTGGTGCAGGTGTTGATGGTTCAAGGGTGATTTTCTTTCCTTCGCAGTATACGTCAGAGCCGTAGTGCCAAGGGATGGCCCTACTGCTTTCATAAGGTACTGGTCCAGGCACTGTGACAGTGACTGGACTGATGACAGCTGCAGAAGGGATTGTGATAGTCTGTGGATCATAATAAATTGTGACTGGTGTTCTGATGGGAGCAGCACTTTCTGAGTTGTAGGCAGAGTTGTTTTCAGGATCATAAAATATTGTGACAGTTGAGACATCTTCATGATTTGTTGCTGATGTTGTAGGAGATATTGTCGGAAGGATGGACGTTGTTGTTGTAGGAGATTCAAAATGGAGTGATGCTGAAGTTGTAGAAGGAACATTTGTTGATATTTGGTCAGTGGAAATGACAGATGAAGTACTAGTTGATGAAACTGAAGAGTTGTCGGGAACAATGGTTGTTGCAGTTGTAGGAGATACAGGAATTGTTGCTGATGAGATTGCTGGATTTGTTGGAAATGATGTGGTGATTTGAAGTTGGCCACTCTGAATGAGACCATCTATGCCATTCCTCAGGTTATCACACCCATTTACTGAGATATTGCAGTAAGCACACCCTAACTCACACCCCGGGAACATTTGACATTCGAGGAGTTGAGCCTTAATCTCCACCAACGGTGTCCGAATCTGACCCACACTGGTTATTAAATAAGACGGCTTGTCTTCTTCAATAGCGTTGATTCTGGGACCCCCGTGGTTTGGCATAGGGTTCTTATTAACATTGGGCGGTGGTGCGAAATTCAGAGCTTTAGAGTCTACCAGGTCTTGTACCTTCATGTGCAAAGCTCTGCACTTTTCTGTACTGTGGCCAGGTGCATTTGAATGAAAAGCACATCTGGCGTTGGAGTCATAATTCCTGGGTAGACTGTTGGGATCTGGAGGTGCCAATGTCCTTAGCTCAACTAGGTTGAGTTTCAGGAGTTGTGGCAGCAATGTAGCATATGGCATAGGGATCGGATCGATCACCCTGTTGGCTTGAGATGGCCTCTGCTGGAATGGCCTTTGTTGGTTATTGTTGTTGGTGTTGCTGTTGTTGTAGTTTCTCGGAGGATACTGAGTTTGTTGATGGTACTGAGGTTGTTGCTGATAGTTTTGCTGCGGAGGTTGATAGGCTGGTTGTGGATGAGCTGGAGCGGGAATGGTGACTGCTGCCATAGATCTATGAACATATTGGGGCCTGCCCCTGTTGGTGTGGATGGCATTGGTCTCACCAGTTCTTCTTGGGCTTGCGAAAGGCTTCCTTGTATTGCTGGACGAGCTGGCACCATTGTCAGAAATCTTCCCCATCTTCAATAGGCTTTCAATTCTCTCCCCGGCTATGACAACATCTGCAAAGCTGGTAGATGAGAAGGCAGCTAGCCTGTCAATGTAAGTCCCCTGAAGGGTGTTCATGAACATATCAGCCATCTCCCTTTCTGACATAGGTGGCTGGACAGCAGCAGCAAACTGTCTCCATCTTTGAGCATACTCTCGGAAGCTCTCTCTAGATGACTGTGACATTCCCATTAGGAGGGTCCTGTTGGGTGCCATATCCAGATTATACTGATACTGTCTGATGAAGGCCTCTGCCAGGTCCTTCCAGCATCTAATAGTCGCTCTTGTCAGATGGGAATACCATTCCCTCGAAGCTCCAGTCAAGCTATCCTCAAAATAGAACATCCAGAGCTTCTCGTCCATGGTATAGGCCTTCAGCCTTCCCAGAAATGATTGTAGATGAGTCTGGGGGCATGAAGTCCCGTTGTATTTCTCGAAACAAGGAGGTTTAAACTTATGGGGAATCCTGACCCCGTCTACCAAGCCCATGTCCATGACGTCGAAACCCAAAGAGTTTTGAGACTCTAAGGATCTTAATTTCTCAGCTGTCTCATCCAGCCTTCTATCATAAGCTTCCTCCCCGGCTCCCATCACTGTGAACTGGTCTTCCTGGGGGTCTTCTTGCAGTACCCTCCCTGCTGTGGCAGCCCCTTGCATATTGACATGGATGTTGGCCTCTGGATGGAGGTGGGGTCCAAAGACTGGGGGATTGACATGAGGTTGGACTCTTTCATTGTTGCTAGTCCCAGCAGTTCCTACATGGGGCTCTTCTTGATTCTGCCTTTCCATCATGGCCCTCAATCTCTCTTGGCTCTGGGCCATGTTATTCATCACTTCCATAAACTGAGTCATCTGCGTTCTCATTTCCAATCTTTCGTTTGCCATTTGATTTCTAACCTCTGCAAGGTCCTGTTGTACCTGATCCATTTGTATGCCCGGAAGGTTGTTTCGGGTTGGATATCGGTGCGGACGGTTGAGGGGAAATACCCGGCGTCGAGCAATAGTTCCTGAGCATCACAACAGAGTTAGCAACAATAAAACAAAAACCTACAAAACAAACAAAGGGTTAGCATGCAATGCAGTATGCTTATTTGTTTTCAAGGTATCCGGCTTGGCATTCAGTTTTGACCCTTCCAGACCCTTGAAGATGCTGTTAATGTTGCTTTTGAAGTAAACTCGGATGGAACAAACTAATACAAAAGGCAAATGGTACATAGTTTGTTTACAAACACAAGCCCTCTGAGGGGTCAAAAATACATTAAAAGAAAATAAAAGTACATGGAATGAAAGCAACAACAAGCAAATAGTCAAACACCAAGACCAAACTCATCCTCCCGAACTTCCTTGAGAAGTGCTTCGGTCACAGGATCAGCTGGACGCTCCGTGAGATTCCTGATAAGGAGGTTCCGGGTAGTAACAGCTGCAGTTAGCTTCTTGTGTTGACTTTGGTCCTTTGACCTCTTCACTCCAGCTCTGATCTTCAGCTCTGATATCTCCCTCTGGGCTGCTGCCAGGGCTTCCTGCTGTTCTTTTGCACTAGCTTCCAGTTGCTCTATCTTGTCTTGGACCTTCTTGTCCTCCAGAGTACGAGCCTCGGTGATCCTGACCCACCTAGCCTGACTCTCCTTCAGATACAAGTCTGTCCTGGCTTTCTGGAACTGAGCTTCTTTGCAAGCATTCTTCAAAATATGTTCTCCAGCCCTAGACTTCTTAATGTAATCCTCAGACTTCTCAATTCTAGCCAAATGCTCCACCTTCAACTTTTCTAACCTCTCAATGTCCAATCTACCATCACTCCTCTCCCAGAGGGTCTTCTGCAAAGCCTGAGTTAACTTCTCATTTCTCTCTTTCAATTTCTCAAACTCCTCTAGACTGACAGTTGCTGGAGGTGGTGTTGTGGAAGGCCCAGGCATATCTTCAACAGTAAAGGGCATCCCAGAAAATTGAGCCCTGGCATGGGACCAATCATAGTACTGTGCTGATGCCACATTGTTACACTTCCCCAGGATGGTTACCCCCTTAGTCTGCACATTGTCCCAGGCCCAGGCTGCCTGCCTAACAATAGCCAGATTAGGCTTGTTCTCACAATAAAGAGTCTCAACCAAGTCTTGTGCCTTAGGAGTGTGGACCAGTGCATAGCCCAGTTGTCTTTTGAACAGCAAAGGGTTGTAATTAATACTACCCTTAACTCCTATTAGGGGCACATTGGGAAAATGCCCACAGCTGGTGATGATATCTCTGCCCTTGGTGCTCTGAGTACACCATCTAATGTCATCTGAGGTTAGAGCAATAAGCCTCTTAGCCCAGTTCTTCTGCTGGTGCGGGTTCAGGAATGCATCAGTCTTTGGCAAATGTCTGAGTAGCCAAGTATAGAACAAAGGTGCACAGCATCTTACTAATCTCCCCCTTTGCTTTTCATTCCTTTGATGGACTGAGTAGTAGAGATCCCCCAATAAAGTTGGCACTGGGTTCCTTAGAATGAACAGATGGATTGCATTCTTACTAATGAATCGAGGCTCATCTGCAAATAATATAATCCCATATATGCTCAGGGCCAACAAAGCACAGACTGCTTTCCACTCTCCTAAAGAAGCTTTCAGGGTAGCTTGAGAGATCAAGAAATCTAGATGCAGGCCAGGGATTCCAGCCTTAGAAGTCATATGCTGCCCAATCAGGACTGGTTCCAGATGCATTGCCTTTGCTACCTCTTCATTACCAGGAAAGACCATCTCAGGGTTGAAAGGGACTCCACCCCTGATAGGTATACCAACCAATGATGAGTATTCCTCCAACAAGGGTCCCAACTGAAAATTCTGAAATGTGAAGCACCTCAGGGGAGGGTCATAGAACTGCAGACAGGTATGTATCAAGCTCCTTTGTGAAGGGTCCAAATCCAATACCATATCAAGGATTCCTCCATAATGTTCTCTGAAATATGGTATGTGGTCTGGAGTGATCAGGGTCTGAATCCTCCTGATGTCAGCTAGCTCTGGCTGGAAGAAGTGGTAGGTGATGTTGCTCTTTTTAGGTGCCATGATGTTGAGACTGAGTAGAGACAAGTGCTGATGATGATACTGAAAAATGGGCCACTGATTGGATGGTGCAGGTGACTGAAGTAGATAGCTGATAGCTGAAGCAAGTGTTGATGAAGACCGGTCTAAGCTGATGATGGGGTCAAAACCAAGCCAAAATGGTAGGATGGATACCCTGAAACACAAATAAACACATGTCAAAATGATGCAATGAGGATGTATGCAAATGATATGCAAGGGTTTGTGACTGAGCTGGATCTGATCAAGTGCTCTGGTATAGGTCCAGGTATGTAAGAAATCCAGATGGAGGTCTATAAATCCAGTAACCAAGGTGGGGGACTCAAATAAAGAGCCACATGTCCAGGGTTTTAGAATCACAAGAACTGTTCCAAAATGGAGTACTCTTATTCAAACAAAGTAACAGGTTATGCTGAGGTCAAGGGTACCTGCAAACCTGTAAACAGCCCAACCCCCTCACAGGTGGTGTTCTAAAACAAGGATCCTCAGACTTGGATCAGTTATGAGAAGTGTAAACACTTCTAACCCGGAGGTACAGTGTTTACAATAACCATAAAAGTTCCTCCTCTAATTCACCTTAGTTTCTGAAGGTCAATACTAAAGGTCATCCAGACTTAGCAGGCTTCCCAGATAGCCCTAGCATTGCAGGAAATCTGCAACACAGAGTTCTCAAGAAGAAACCCATATCTGAACCGTGTTTCATATTCCCGCACCAGACCGAAATGGAATGGGAAAGAATATGAACCACTCTAGCCTAGGTGTCACTCAGGTCCCAGGTATAGGACCTTAACTCTCAATGAATCACCCACCCACCAAAACAAAAACCAGATCCAGCCAGCAGTATGACAGTATGATATATACAAAGGCAATAAAGAAAGTAGTAAAGCAACTGTACATAAAGCAGTAAAAATAAAACAAGTATACAAACACAAGTAGCACATAACACCCCAGTAAACACAAATCAATCAAGCGCTAGGAGGAACCCACAAAAAGAACCAGAAGCCCTGGTTGCAGTATAAGGGTCCCCAGCAGAGTCGCCAAGCTGTCGCTCCTGCCAAATGAGGCCAAGTCAAATGGGGTACAGACGCGAACGGTCGGCGAAAGGGACAATGAGAACACACAGCTGTGAACTCACTGGAGATGAATAGAGTCGCCAGCTAGGCATTTTTATCCCGGAGGAAAGGCAATGCTGCATAGACCTAGAAAAGATATGGATAAGACGGTAGCGAACCAGAGAGACTGAGAAAGGGGGTTGGTTACAACCTGGGAAGGTATTAACACCCAGATTGTCCGCCGTACTCGACGTGATCCACGCTTAAAAGATTTGTGTTCAGTGCAATTTGTGTGTAAAAGAGCTGGAAAAGGATGTACAGGTGTCAGTGTAAAAGAAGTGTGAAGTGTAATATAGACAGTGTCAGTGTAAGGACAAGAGTGAAATGCTCAAGATCATGAGGCTAAAAGAATAAGGCTAAAAAGAGGGGGAATAAACAGAGACTTTTGTTCGATAACTGTTAAGTTATGCCTACGTATCCTCTCGTGCAATGAGGAAGTCAGAACACCGTAGTTCGACCCAAAGAGACTGAAAGGTAAATTGACTTGTGAACTGCTTGCTTGTCTATGCTCAAGTGTATGACCTGTCTGGCTCAGGTGCAAACTGTCTTGCATTAGACGGAAGAAGCAAATTCTCGTTTGTGAGTGAATGAGATGAGAAAAGAATCCCGGAGGAGACGATTTATTGTTTGTTTTTGAGTTTTCAGTCTTTTATTGCTTTTGGATTTTGTCATAAGTTAATGAGCTTAAATCTAAACCAATGGATTAGCAAACTCATCACATCTTCCCTCTGATTAGGGGTAATGAGAATACCTTAAGTGTGAAGTCAGCTTCTCACACTTAATCACCCTGATGTAGGATTAAGATCATTAACCTACTTGTGATTATTTAGATGTTTTTGTTGTTTTTGTTTAGTGTTGAGTAATGAGATTAAGCCATAATCAGGGATTAAACAGACTCATTACACCATCCTAATAGAAGGATAATAGATGAGAATGTTTAAGCTGAGGAAGACTCCTCAACTTAATCCATGATTAGGGATTAAACTCATGACAAAACAAAGCCTTTATTAAGTGGATTTTAGTTAATGATAAGATGAAGAAGTTAATTTTATGATTTGTAAGACAACTTGAGGGGGACTTGTCCATTAATACTAGGGTTAGTCCTTCTCAACCATTTAAGGAAGAATTAGAACCCTAATGCAAGGCCCAAGTTACAAGTGTGATGTCTTGATGGTTATTATGTGAATTGATTAAGAGATTTAAACAAATTAAGGGTTTAACACTTAGGATTAAAGTTATACACTCCATCCTAATAGAAGGATGCAGGCATAAGCTTAATCACAAAGCCTTAAAGCCTTTAGGGTTTAGTCCCTGATTATGAGGTGAGGAGAGAAGACTCAAAGAGACACAAAGGTAAAACTAAGAGGGGAGACTAATCAAAACCCTAATCATTGTCATGCTTAGTTGTTACTAAGGTTTGTGAGGTTTACAAGAACAATCTTCCAAGGAACCACCAGGAAGCAGATGAAAGGATCAAGAGAAGCAAAGTGACTTGCTTCATTCAAGAAGTCAAGTCACTTGAAGAAAGAAAGTAGGATGAAGAAGAATGAGCAAGCTCAATCTCACACATATACAAAAATGCAGCAAGGATGCATAAAAAGGAGATGAAGAGAAGTTATGAGAAGTGAAGGCAAATTCACTTCTCAAAGTCACTTACCACCTGAAAGGTTAGAAAAGAAATGCAATGCAATGCAAAATGGGATGAGATGACATGATGAGAAACAAAACCAGAGGCATGTTTATGATTATAATGATGCTATGAGATGCTACAAACATGAAACAAGACATGGAGATGATCATACAAGCTTATGGATGCAGATGAAGCATGCTAAGACACATGAACATACATGAAAAGTTATGAGATGCATATGGCATACAACATGACAAATGCAAGGTGCAATGGTCAAACATGCTTTCAGTATGCCTTATGATGTTAAATGAATCAAATGGAATCATGGAATGTCATGGCAAGTCATGTTATGCAAGCAAATGCAAGATGGATGCATATGGAAACCCAAATTAGGGTTTATGATCAATGCAACAAACCAAAACCAAAATCAGAAGCAAACAACATTATAAAAAATTGAAAATGCACTCAAAAGACCCCTAATCCTATACTAACCCAATGCCCAAAGGAGAGGTTTCAACTCTTAACCTAATTCAAGTTATGATTTTTCTAAGTTTTCTAGGGTTTTAGGGTTCCTAAACAAGAAAATTACCAAACAAATGAAAAATGAAAGATCAAATCATGGCCATTTAACCTCACAAACTACATGCTAAACACAATGCAATGCAAAAAGAATCAAAGTCCAACTCTTCATGGATAGGCAGAAATGATTTTTTGAAGTTTAGATCAAAATAATGCATCAAAATGATTTTAATTCAAAGAAAAAATTCTCAAAATGCATCAAGATCAAAAAGAAATTTGGTTTGAAGGTTGGACAATGTTTCTAAATGTCTTAGAATATTTCATGAATTTTTGGGTGATTTTTAAATACCTAAAAGTATTTTTAATAAATTAATTTTCATTAATCAATTAAAAATAAACTTTTAAATAATTAAAAATACTTTTTTAATGCTAAAAATGAAAATAAAAATATTTTTGTGTTTTAAAAATTAATGAAACTCTTGACAAAAAGTTTCATAATTTTTAAACAATTTTTACTATTTTAAATAAATTGTATAAAACAAATATGAAATAAATGAATTAAAACAAAGAAAAAGAAAAGTCAACTGAATGGAGGGCTAGGATTTACTCTGGGTTTGAAACTGTTGACTGCGCGCCAGATCTAGTGGCCTAGGTTGGTCCTGATTAAATTAATTTAATTATGATTAATTAAACTAACTAAAGGGGATTAGGGCAAATGAACGAATCTGGGCCATACGTGCACGCGGGAAGTCAACGAAGTCAGGCAATCTAACGCACGAGATTCAAATGGGCTTAATGACTGGGATTAGGGCTAATAACATTCAGGTGACCGGAGGGAAGCTCCGGTCATCTTCTCCGGCAACAACAAAACCCTAGATCCTGATTTAGGCTTTTAAACATCAAATTAAACACAGCCAAGTGATCCTCTAACAACCTAGGACACGAATCCACCCTCAAACATCATTTAAACATCAAGAATCAAGCAAATCGAAGGAAATAAATTTCACGGGTGAAATTTCAGAGTAACAATACAAACTCAATTCTTACTCATTTTCGATTCTAAAAGCATCCCCATGACCAGCAAGACATAAGCAATCAATTTATAACTTAAAATGCAAGTTTTGGGAGAAAGAATCCATGGTCATACCTGAGCTGGAAAGCTTCAATACTGAGCTTTCAGAGCCTCCTTTGTGTGCAAATGAACTTCTTTGACTCCCTTGAACTCAAAGAGAATCTTCAAAGTTCTTGTGGATGGCTGGTTTGAAGAGAAGTGTTCTGGTGTAGCAGGTTTCACAGTCAGGATTTGTGAAGTTTCAAGCCATTCCAATGGTGGATTCTTGCTCCTTTGAGTGTGTTTGACTTGTTGGTGAAGAGAAATGGGGTGTTTGATGGCTGGAAAATGAGATTCGAAAGTTCTGGCTTTGAGAATGAAAAATGGTGAAGCTCAGTTCTTGCTTGGTTCAGGCCTAAGTCTTGCTGGTTTTGGCTCAGTGAAGCAAGGTGAGTTGATCAGTGAAGTTGGTTTTTGTGTTTGTGAGTTGTGTGGAGAGATTCGAAGAGTTTTGCTTGATGGAGTGAGTTTGTGAATGTGATGATCTTGTGTGTTTCAGCCTGGCTTGATAAGTGAAATGGCTAGCATTTGATTCACATAAAAAACTCCCATTGGTCAGATGATGTGACTTGGCCTTTATTGATTGGTAAGATGCCTTTTGCAAAATGTCAACTTTGGTGTAAGGAAAGCATGGGTTGAACCCTAGGCTAGTACAAGTGTGTGGGCTGGCGCAGCATGGTGTGTGAGAGATGCTAGAATGGTTCAGCAGCCAAGGCAACAAGTGGGTGAGGTGTGATGATGGTTTTTGCAAGTTGATCACTTTTGGTTCATATGAAACTTTCTTGTCCCACAAGCCATAAAACATGAGGAAATCTTGGTCCAATCTGAACTTTAGGACTCACATGATGCTTGTGTAATGGTTTGACATGAATTAGAAGTTACAAATGCCTTGGTACAAAGTTTTTGCAAGTTTCTCATTTGAGGCATATCTTGAAAATTAGTGATTTTTGCCAACTCAGACACACCATAACTTTTGATCCAAAATGAATTAGATCATGTTCTTGTACTTTTTGAAAAGGCAAAGATCTAATCTACAACTTTCATGACCAAAGTTTTTCCATTTGAAGCATTTTTGGATCAAAAAGCAAGGGTTGAAAAAGTGGCATAAAATGACATTTCAAGAAAAGTCAACCATGCCCTAAAAAGTCAACTTTGCAAAAACTTGTAATTCTTGAATTTTGTGAACTTCAAACCTCTTCCATGGTCAAATAGAGATCATATACACTCAAAATGATGAAGATCAACCCTTGGTTGGGTCATTGGGGGCCTCAGATGCCCTGATTTTGCACTGACTTGTCCAGAAAGTCAACCTTTGATCAGATGACTTCCCCATGGAATTTCTTCATGAAAATTGATATGCATATTCCCTATACCATATAGAGACCAATGAAAACAAAAATGACCAACAAATTTGGAGTTATGGCCTCTGAAACCAAAACCCTAATTTTAGGTCATCTGTGCAGTCTAGCCTGGCTCTGCATCCACACCACTCCCATTTCTTGTGATTCTTTGGCATTCTTGATTTTGAGAAGATGTAATATGATACTTGGACACACATGGACCCTTTTGAAGTGATTGTTGACCTTTGGAGTGCCTCAAGAAGCTCTTGGATTGCTCAGATCACAAACCCTAGGTGCATATGACCTAGAATCAATGCAGTGGATCAAAAATGTAATATGAGATGCTATGATTGAGTTTATGCATATGAAATGATCACAAGCCATGGTGAAATGAGTGAGGGCAAATTTGGGGTGTTTACACTTGGGAGGTGCAATAATGTGGCTTCAGCTCAGTATTATGAATGGTCTCATGCTAGAGCTCAGATTTCTGGGATGCCTTTCACCATTGAGGATGCACCTGGACCATCCACAGTACCACTTCCAGCCACTATCAGCCTGCAAGAATTTGAGAAGCTGAAGGAAAGGAATGAGAATATGTCTCAAGATCTGAAGAAGACCCTCTGGGAGAGGAGTGATGGTCGTCTCGACATTGAAAGGTTGGAGAAGTTTAAGGTGGAACATCTGACCAAGATTGAGAAAGCAGAGGACTACATCAAGAAATCAAGAGCTGGGGAGCAAATATTGAAGAATTCCTGTAAAGAGGCCCAGTTTCAGAAGGTTAGGACTAATCTCTATCTGCAAGAAAGTCAAGCCAGGTGGGTCAGAATCACTGAAGCTCGTACTCAAGAAGATAAGAGAACTCAGGCCAGGATCGAGCAGTTGGAGGCCAATGAAAAGAAACAACAGGAAGCCTTGCTGGCAGCCCAGAAGGAGATTTCAGAATTGAAGCTTAGGGCTGGATTGAAGAGGTCAAAGGACCAGGATAGGCATAAGAGGTTGACCACTGCTATTTCCACCAGAAACCTCCTCATCAGAAACATCACAGAGCATCCGGCTGGTCCTGTAACTGAAGCACTTTTGAAGGAGGTTAAGGAAGATGAGTTTGGATTAGATGTTTGACTTCTTTGCTTGTTGTTATTTCCATTTGATGTACTTTTCTTTTCATGTTGTATTTTGACCCTTCAGGGGCATATATTGTAAAAACAAACTGTATGATCCACCATTTGTATTGTATTTGTTAGTTTGTTTCAATGAGTTTCTTTTCTCAAGCAACATCAGAACATATTCCTCAGGGTCTGGAAAGGTCAAAACCAAGAGCCAAGCCGGATACCTTGGAAAGCAAATAATGATACTGCATTGCATGCTAACTTTTGTTTTGTTTTGTAGGTTTTGTCATTATTTTATTTGTTTCTAACTCTGTTGTGGTTCAGGAATTATTGCTCGCCGCCGGGTGTTCCCTCTCAACCGTCCGCACCGGTATCCTTCTCGCAACAATCTTCCTGGTATCCAAATGGATCAAGTACATCAAGATCTGACAGAGGTCAGAACTCAGATGGCTAATGAAAGGCTGGAGATGAGAAACCAAATGACTCAATTCATGGAAGTAATGAATGGCTTGGCCCAAAGTCAAGAAAGGTTGAGAGCATTGGTAGAAAGACAAACTCCAGAAGAACCCCATCTGGGAACTGGAGGAACAAGTAACAATGAAAGGGGTCAGCCTCATGTTAATCCACCGGTATTTGGGCCTCATCTACATCCGGAAGTCAACATCCCGGGTAATGTGCAAGGAAATACTACTGGGGGAAGGATCTTACAGGAAGACCCCCAAGAAGAATAGTTTACTGTAATGGGAGCTGGGGATGAAGTTTATGATAGGAGGTTCGATGAAATTGCTGAGAAATTGAGGTCTCTGGAGTCTCAAAATTCCCTAGGCTTTGATGTAATGGATATGGGGTTAGTGGATGGGGTAAGGATTCCCCACAAGTTTAAACCCCCGTGCTTCGAGAAGTACAATGGAACTTCCTGTCCGCGAACTCACTTACAGTCCTTCTTGGGAAGACTTAAAGCATACACCATGGTGTAACACGGTGGGAGAACTGACTTTAGTTATGTTGCGGATAGCAAGAGTCGCCACCGACTTTTATTTTATCCAAAGGAAAGGCATAAAAGAACAGGAAAGACCTTTTAAAAGATTTTTGGGTCCGGGGGGTAGGTTATGTAAAGGGAAGGTATTAGCACCCTTTACATCCATGGTTATCCATGGGCTCTTAGTTACTTAGCTCACTTTAAAATGTTTTTGAAAATGTGAAGTGTGTGAATAGAAATTTTCTTAAGAGTTTGATAATGATCCATGTACGGATGCGTAAAAAACTTGTGTTTGAAAATTGTTTGAAATTGTGAAGTGTTTGAAAAGTTTTTGAATAGTGAGCAAGTAACTATGAGGAACCTACCCTAAAGTTTAAGTCTTTCTGTTCTTGAATCCTTTAAATGGTAAGACTATCCCTATTATTAAGGAATAGGTAGTCATTACCTTGGATGTGAGGGACAAGTGAGGGTCATCTGTTAATATAGGCAACTGTGGGGTGTATTAAGCATTTTTGGAGGGACTGTCATCATTATTCGAAAGGGACAAGATCATTACGAAGGCAACCGTTTAAGGGACTTGATCTTTTATTGTTAAGGGACTAGATGACTTGATTTTGAAGGGACTTTTGCTTTATACACCCTACTTAACCTTTTTGATTAGGCAACAATGAGAGGTAACCCTAGAAAGTGAGATGGCGATCAAAGATCGACTTACGTGTGTGAGTGTACAATTTAATATTTATCTTTTGAATTAAGTGACCTAAATTAATTTTAAATAACATACATGTTTACACTCCCTATTTTTACTACCCATGGCATAAAATTAAATAATTTAAACATTATAAAAATATTACATCCAGGAACAGTTACAAAAATAATAATAAAAGCAATTTAAATAAATAGCAAAAATAAAATAATAAGCAAAATAAAATAAGCAATTATAATTGGGTTAGTAGAAATAATAACAATTTAAAAATAAATGGGGTTAGTAATAATCATTTAAACATAATTAATAATAATAACAAGCAAAAATATTAAAATAATCAAAAGATCAAATTTTTATATGAACAATTATTATAGAATTTTAAAGTATATGCATATTAGAAAATTATATTAATTATGAACATATTATAATTATAAAATTAAATTAACAACTTTTAACTATAAAAATTATGCAAAAAATAAACAATTTATATCATATTTACCTATTATAAAAATAAATTAAGAATTTTAATTTTTAAACATATTTATGTACAAAATTTTAAATTATAAACAATTAAGGTATTTAATAAAAATTAGATTAATAATAATATTAAACAAAAATAGAAGAAAAAAGAAATTAGGGTTTTTTAATTGTTTAGAAAAAATAAATTAGGATTTATAATATAATTAGGGTTTTGTATTTAATTTACAAAATAAAACAATTTACTTACAAAAATATGATAATTATACATATATACATAAATATGAAATAAATATAAATAATTAAAAAAAATAAATTATGATATTTTAAGAATATGAAGAAAAGTGTTTTAATGGTATTTAGAAAAAATATAATTTATATTTTACTAATTTAAACAAAATTGAATTAATATAATAAAATAAATTAAAATAAAAAAAATGCAAAAATACCAAACTGCTGAGGGCAGGGTTTGAACCCTGGTCCCTTCACTCCCAAGCCCTGTCTCCATCCACTGGGCTACGCAGCCCTTGATGTTATGATATGAGAACTTTCAATTATATATCAAACCTAAAAAAAACAGAGAAAATTGCAACAAAACAAAAAAAAGGATGCGCCCAGCCAGGATCGAACTCATGCGCTCAACATAATCAGATACTTCACTTACCACTAGGCCATCAGCCTGCGTGTGTTAATGTGACAACAATAATAATATAAAAAATAAAACTAAATTTCAAAGTTGAATTTTGGCGCCAGAGGATCATCTTCAACCTTGGTTCCTGCGAATTTATTTGCGAAATCTCCTACAAATTTTCCTGCGAATTTCCATTGGCAGCAAACCCTACGAAACTCAATGATCAACAAAACCACAAAATTTCGTAAAATTGAATCCACAAACATAATCCAGAGGTCCATTCGAATCAATCCATGGTCTTAGAACTCATTTATGTTCCATAAATCATGAAACCCTAAACCTTGTCCGAAACCCTAAGAATGGTGAATCTTGATACCTGCATGGAAAACTTAATTAAACAGCCCAGAATCAATCTAGGGTTCATCACAAACATCATCCAACAATCAAAAACAGTTTAAAACAAGCCAATCAATGGAATCGAAAATCAAAATAAGCTTGAAGAACATGATTCGGTTTATGCGATTTAGGATGTTTTGAATGTGAATGATGATCAAAAACGACTCAATGATGTCCAATAAACATGTTTACACCTTCAAAATTCTTTGGAAGGGCCTCTAGCAAGGAATCCGAATGTGTGTTTTTGGATGAAATTTTGAAGTTTTGAAACTGGATTTTGAGGCTGCCCATTCGTGAGTTTATGCTTGTTATATGTTGTATATATATGACATAATGAAATTAGGTCAAGAGTTTCATCAAAACTTTGGATTTTTGGACCTTTTTAGATTGAAAAATATTTGATCTTAAAACTTGAATATCCTTGATCTAGCCTTGCTATTTTGGTATGATTCTCATTACTCTTGTATCAATCAAGTCTAAATATAATTTAAGACCTTCTAGAAACCAAATACATTTCAATTTTCATTATTTTATATTTTATTTGAATTTAAAATGATTTTTAATATAAAAAATCATAATAAATAAAAACAAAATGAATAAAATTATGAATAAATCAATTTAATTTCGTGCATGATGTTTTGATGTGGATTGGGTCATCATTTGGCAAGCCCATTTAGAAGAAATTAGTTTTAGACCTCCATTTTCTTCATAAACCAACCAAAAATTTCCCAACTTTGCAAGGGAACATATCCCTCAATTTTAATGGTATGAGGGTGTTCTTGGACATTTTGGAAATCTTGAAGAGTCCTCTAACTAACCCCACTGGTTTCATGTCCATATCACTTACCATTCTCAAGTTATGCTCTTTTGAAGTTGTTGACCTTTGTTTGACTTTCAAAAGGACCTATAATGTCTTAGCTCATACCTTCCAAATGAAGCATTTTTGGGCTTGGCTTGTGAGACAAAAAGTTGTAGAGAATTCAATTTCCTTCAAAATGAGCTTTGGATGGAGACTTGGTGATGAAGTATGTGAAAGTTATGGCTGGTCAAAGTTCAGTTGACTTTTACTGAGGAAACCCTAATTTAGAAACTCCTGATTCTTGATGATCTGAAATCTCCTTGATGAATCATGATCAACCCTTGATAAAATGATGAATTTTACTTCATATACTTGATGTTGGCAAAAAATCATGAAATTTAACTTTGGTTTGACCACAGTTGAGTTCAGTTTGACTTTTTAACTACTTTGACTGATTTTGACTTATCTGATCATCTGACTGAGCAAACCTTTGGGAAAAGTCTTGAAATTTGTCATGGGGGTTCTTAATCACATATAAGATGTTATGAAGCTCACTTGAAGTCTTGGAAGTTCATTTAGCCTGATTAAAGTCAAAACCCTAGTTTTGGATGCACTGCTTAGGAGGTGCATTGTATGAGGGAATTGTCAACTCTTCTGACTATTTGTGAACCTTGTGAACCTTGTGAACCATCATAAAATGTCTTGTGAATCTCATGGGAGGTATTGTGAACCTTGTAAACCTTGTGAACCTCATAAAGTATCTTGTAGACTTCATGAACCTCATGAAAGGTCTTATAAGCATTGTGAATCTTGTGAACCTTGTGAACCTCATAAAGTGACTTGTAGACTTTATGAACCTCATGAAAGGTCTTGTGAACATTGTGGATCTTGTGAACCTTGTGAACCTTCTTAGCACACAAAGTCTTGTATTGTGAGGGCAAATTTTGGGGTGCAACAGCTGCCCCTGTTCAATTTTCTGAAACCTGAGGGGTTAGATTGGTATATGTGCCAGTCGTAACTTGGAAGGTTGAAGGGGATTGAACACAAAAGCCCAAAAATTTGCACTCACCGGTGCGTAGAGTGATACTGATGACTAGTTGAATATGCTTGAGTGGGCTTAAAGATGCCAATTGGAGAAAAGTTCTTCAGGTACATTTCTTGGAGGATAAAGCAGTCCAAAATATGAAGGTGTGATGATAACTTTCAAGAGGATAAAGCAATCCTGAGGTAATAATATGCTTTCAGGAGGATAAAGCAGTCCTGAGGGAGTGATATGCTTTTAGGAGGATACAGCAGTCCTGAGGTAATAGTATGCTTTCAGGAGGATAACAACGTCCTGAGGTAATGATATGCTTTCAGAAAGATAAACAACGTTCTGAGGTAGGGGTGATAGCTTTCAGGAAGATAAATAACGTCCCAAGGAGATAATATGCTTTCAGGAGGATAATAACGTCCTGAGGAAATGGTAACCTTTGGGAAGATAACAACGGCCCAAAGCAATAATATGCTTTCAGGAGGATAACAACGTCCTGAGGTATAAGAAGCTTTCAGGAGGATAACAACGTCCTGAGGAATTAGTGACCTTTGGGAAGATAACAACGGCCCAAAGTAATAATATGCTTTCAGAAGGATAACAACGTCCTGAGGAAGTGATGATATGCTTTCAGAAAGATGAACAACGTTCTGAGGTATGAAGAAGCTTTCAGGAGGATAAAGCAGTCCTGAGGTGTTGATATGCTTTCAGGAGGATAAAGCAATCCTGAGGTATAAGAAGCTTTCAGGAGGATAAAGAAGTCCTGAGGTCACAAGTGGTTGATGAAGTCTGTTTGCTGGAGAATTAACCTGAAAACAAGGTAGCATTCTATATGGTAGTATTAGTTTATGCATTATGTATGCATGTATAGTATGATGCACTTAAGTAATGTGTTATGTATCTATGGATATGTATGTTATGATATGATGTAAATGATGTATGTATGATATGATACTATCTGAGGCGTCTGGATATCTTCGTATAACAACTGCTGGCCAGGGAAAATAAATCCCGATTCGTTGTTGAAGAATATGAGGAACTCGTTCCCGTCTTGTTTGATAATAAGGCATATATAACCTCCCGTTTGCTGGGGATAGTAAGGTATATATAACCTCCCGTCTGCTGGGGATAGCAAGGTATATATAACCTCCCGTTTGCTGGGGATAGCAAGGTATATATAACCTCCCGTTTGCTGGGGATAGTAGGGTAGATATAACCTCCCGTCTTCGTTCGTCGTACTCTTATTGGAAAGTAAATTCCCGAATATCCGTATGAGGATAAAAGAGATGGATATAAATTCCAGGGGAGATGTGACTTTATGAAGATGGATTTGTCCTACTGAGGGTTTGTAACTGTCTTGTAGAGATGAACTGGCGAAGCTTCTTTGAAATCCTTCCCTCGTTCGTCCTTAGTAAATACTATTACTGCATTTTCATGCATTTCTGGTAAACATCAATCATATTAAGCATACATGCATTTCTGGTAAACATCAATCATATTCAAAAGCATACATACATTCAAACACAACCAATGGACGTTTTGCTTATGTAAATAGGGTAAAAGTAAATCTGGATTCAAAGATGGAATTTTATTTATATCAAAGAGTGACCCATACATGGGTAAGTTTGTACAAGGAGACATAAATCCTAGTAAGAGGAATTTGTCGTAAAATTTTTACAAAACAAAGAAGATCAGCTATGTGGTAAATAATCCTATTGAGTTTCAATTCTACTATTGCCATTATCTTCAAGTATCTCATCTTCTGCTGTTGAGACGGAAACGATTGGATTGAGCTTTATCTTTTCAAACTTGAGTAAGTAGCACAACTGTTTGCAGTTTCATGGGTGATCCAAACGAGACATAGTTATACGCTTTAATCCCTAACTTTTTCCTGGATTGCCCTTTTAGGTTTTCAATCCACCGGGATACCCTTTTTTGCCCAAGCCTCCTTTTCAGGTTTTCGACTTGCCGGGTGTACATCTTTTTATATATATCCCTAATTTTTGCCCAAACCCTTTTGGTTTGCCGGGATGCCCTTATTTTTGCCTAGGCCTGTCAACCTAGCGGGTCTCTTTTCATGCGTAGTATTTTTTAACTATGTCCGCGTTTACAGGCTGCGGGAAGTCTTCACCATCCATAGTAGTAAGTATCATGGCACCTCCTGAGAACACTGTCTTGACTACAAATGGTCCTTCATATGTAGGAGTCCACTTGCCCCTAGGATCACCCTGTGGTAATATGATACGCTTGATTACCAAATCACCAGCCTGATATATCTTTGGCTTAACCTTCTTATTAAAAGCTTTGATCATTCACTTCTGGTACATCTGGCCATGACAAACTGCTGCTAGCCTCTTCTCATCAATCAAATTTATCTGGTCAAGTCGAGTCTGAATCCACTCATCTTCATCCAAGCCTGCATCCTTCATAATTCTTAAGGAGGGAATCTGAACTTCAATGGGCAGAACTGCTTCCATACCATAGACCAAGGAGAATGGGGTTGCCCCTGTTGAAGTACGTATTGTGGTACGATAACCATGAAGAGCAAATGGTAACATCTCATGCCAATCCTTGTAAGTAACAGTCATCTTCTGTACAATCTTCTTAATATTCTTATTAGCAGCTTCAACTGCCCCATTCATCTTTGGACGATACGGAGAAGAGTTGTGATGCTTAATCTTGAACTGCGTGCAGAGGTCAGTAATCATAGTGTTGTTCAGATTAGAGCCATTGTCAGTGATAATCCTTTCAGGGATGCCATACCTACATATGAGATTATTCTTAATGAATCGAGCCACAACATTCTTAGTAACAGATGCAAATGAAGCTGCCTCCACCCACTTCGTGAAGTAATCAATAGCAACCAGGATAAAACGATGCCCATTAGAAGCAGTAGGCTTGATATCACCAATCATATCAATGCCCCACATGGCAAATGGCCAAGGAGCAGTCAACACATTCAATGGTGATTGAGGTATATGTACTTTATCAGCATAAATTTGACACTTGTGACAAGTTCTGGAGTGTTGATAGCAATCAGCTTCCATGGTAGACCAATAGTAACCTGCTCTCAATATCTTCTTTGCCATAGTATGACCACTAGAATGAGTGCCAAAGATCCCATCATGCATATCTTCCATAATCTCTGTTGCTTCTTTCTTATCCACACAACGAAGCATAGTTGAATCATGATTGCGCTTGTACAAAATCCCATTACTCAAAAAGAATTTAGCAGAAAACCTTCTCAGAAATTTTCTATCTTTGACAGATGCCCCTTCAGGGAACTCCTGAGCTTCAAGATATCTTTTCACTTCATAGAACCAAGGCTTCTCCTCTGCCCCTTCAGTGCCAATCTCATTGCAGTATGCAAGCTTTTCAAATCTATCAATAGTAATCTTAGGAGCTTCATCATCCCAACTGATCTCAAACATGGATGCCATGGTGGCTAATGCATCTGCCAACTGATTCTCTCTTCGTGGAATATGTCCAAAGGTAATCTCTTTGAAATGTGGGATCAAAGACAACACATACTCTCTGTAAGGAATAAGATTATCATTCTTGGTGTCCCAATCCCCTTTAATCTGACTAACTACCAGGGCTGAATCTCCATACACGTCAAGGAACTGAATCTTCATATCCATAGCAGCTTTAATACCCAGGATACATGCCTCATACTCAGCCATGTTATTGGTACAATAGAAACAAAGTCTGGCAGTAATCGGGGTATGACAACCTTCAG
Organism: Lathyrus aphaca; assembly: GCA_963966055.1. Lineage (NCBI taxonomy): Eukaryota > Viridiplantae > Streptophyta > Magnoliopsida > Fabales > Fabaceae > Lathyrus > Lathyrus aphaca. The sequence goes on from OZ014523.1 coordinate 175,474,025, forward strand.
GGGAACTAATCACAACACCAACACCATTACCAAGTGCATTAGAGGCACCATCAAAAACCATAGTCCATCGGGATCCTTGCTCAGGTCCGTCATATTGTCCAGGTTCTTTGGTAATAATCATAATGTCTTCATCAGGGAACTCAAAACTCATTGACTAGTAATCATCCACTGCTTGGTGAGCCAAATGATCAGCAACAACACTTCCTTTGATGGCCTTCTGAGTAGTATACTGTATGTCATATTCTGTCAAGATCATTTGCCATCTTGCAATTCTTCCGGAGAGAGCAGGTTTCTCAAATATGTACTTGATTGGATCCATCTTCGAAATCAACAAGGTAGTATGAGTCAACATATACTGTCTTAGTCGGCGAGCAGCCCATGCCAAAGCGCAGCAAGTTTTCTCGAGCAGTGAGTATCTTGTTTCACAAACGGTAAACTTTTTGCTAAGGTAGTATATTGCCTGCTCTTTTCGACCAGACTCGTCATGTTGCCCCAAGACACACCCCATTGAGTTGTCTAACACTGTTAAGTACATAATCAAGGGTCTTCCATCAACTGGTGGCATCAAAATTGGAGGTTCTAGCAGGTATCTCTTGATTTCATCAAAGGCAGTCTGGCACTCGTCATTCCATTCCATCACCTGGTCTTTCTTCAACAACTTGAAGATTGGCTCACAAATGGCAGTTAATTGGGAAATAAATCTTGCAATGTAATTCAGTCGTCCCAAGAAACCTCTAACCTCCTTCTCAGTATGGGGAGCTGGCATCTCTCGTATAGCTTTCACCTTTGCAGGATCCACTTCAATACCTTTTCCACTAACAATAAAACCCAGGAGCTTACCAGATCTAACTCCGAAAGTACACTTGTTTGGGTTCAGCCTCAACTTGTATTTCTTCAACCTCTCAAACAATTTATGCAAATGATCAAGATGTTGCTCTTCATTCTGAGACCTGGCTATCATATCATCCACATATACCTCTATCTCATGATGAATCATATCATGAAACAAAGCCACCATAGCACGCTGATATGTTTCCCCTGCATTCTTCAAACCAAATGGCATCACCTTATAGCAAAAGGTGCCCCACTGTGTAACAAATGTTGTCTTTTCCATATCTTCAGGAGCCATCTTGATTTGATTGTATCCAGAGAAACCATCCATAAAAGAGAATACCTTATGCTGAGCAGTGTTGTCTACCAGAACATCAATATGAGGAAGTGGGAAGTCATCTTTGGGGCTGGCCTTGTTCAAATCCCTGTAGTCTACACACATACGTACCTTACCATCTTTCTTAGGAACCGGTACCACATTTGCAACCCACTGAGGATAAGAAGTCACTGCTAAGAACCCTGCATTGAACTGTTTCATTACCTCTGCCTTGATCTTCTCTGACATTTCAGGACGCATACGACGAACTTTCTGCTTCTTTGGACGACAATCTTCTTTCACTGGTAAACGGTGAACCACAATGTCTGTATCCAACCCTGGCATATCTTCATAAGACCAAGCAAAGATCTCCACATAGTCATGTAACATCTGAATCAATCTGCTCTTGACATTATCCTCTAGATCAGCCCCTATCTTGACCTCTTTCCTGTTTTCTTCAGTTCCCAGATTCACAACTTCGATTGGCTCTTCATGTGGCTGTATAGCTTTCTCTTCTTGTTGTAACAACCTAGCAAGCTCTACAGGTACTTCACAATCGTCCTCATTTCCGTCTTCAGTTTGATAGATCGGATTCTCGAAATTATAATTGGCAATAGTAGAAATGTTATCAACAGGATCCAGAGTGGATGAGGATCTGTATTTTAGTGATGTGGGTGTGTGTAAGAACACATAGCTGATAAAACAAAAATAAAAGAAAAGAAAGACAAGGAACACAATATTTACGAAAACGAAACGTCCACTGATTTTTATTGGATGAAGTATGCAAATGAAATGACATCCCGTAACAAGCACATCATTGTGCCCCGGGTAAGGCATAAGGCTTAAGAGTTCAATTGTTCAAAAAATTACAAACTTAAAAGCAACAACACAGTAATAGTATTTACTCCTGACTAAAGGAGATAGGGATAACATCTTCAGCTTTCCAATTATTGAGTCCAGCACCCACAGTAGGAAAAATCCAAGCATCCAGATTGTAGTCTTCATCATAGTCTCCCACAACATTGATCTGATCTTTCATAACCCCTTGATTGGTGATACGAACAGCGCGAGCACGACGAACAGCCTTCTGGGACTCTGCAGTGAAACCCAAACCAAATTTGTCAGACTTGTATGGGATATCAGGAAGCTGACCCCAAATAGTACAACCACCTTCATCCACCACAGCTCTAGCATCGTTGAGGGAGGCCATTGCCATTGTTGGAGGTGCTCTGGTGACCACAGGAACTTTCTTGACAACCGGAGGAGCTACATAATCATTAACAATCCAAGGAACCACTTCAAATGTCTGACACGGAGTTTCAACGTATTCACCTTCCATTTCCAGATACTTGAAGGTGTTCACATGGCTGACAAAATATTCTTCCTCTCCATAGACAGTAACAACTTTTCCTTCCACCGGATACCTTAGCTTCTGATGTAATGTAGAGGTTACAGCACCTGCCCCGTGGATCCAGGGACGTCCAAGCAAACAAGAGTACGAAGGACGAATATCCATCACATAAAATGTAGCATTGAAAATCTGAGAACCAACTTTGATTTGGAGATCAATTTCCCCATGCACCACTCTTCTAGAACCATCAAAAGCCTTCACCACTATACTACTGGGCTTTAGCACATCATCTTCAGAACTCAGCTTGTTCAGGACTTCTTTGGGCAACACATTCAGAGAGGAACCATCGTCTATCAATACATGTGACAGGGTAGTGCCCCTGCATTCAATTGAGATATGCAGAGCCCTGTTATGATCCCTCTTGGCAGGAGTCAAATCAGCATCAGAAAATCCTAACCCATTATCATAGGTCAGGTGGGCAACACAATTCTCAAACTGGTCAACAGAAATTGCATTGGGTACATGAGCAGTCTTCAGAAACTTGATCAAGGCCTTGGCATGAGCCTCAGAACACAACAACAAGGACATCATAGAAATCTTGGAGGGAGTATGCCCCAACTGATCAACAATGTCATAATCACTCTTACGAATGATCTTCAATACTTCTTCCATCTGCTTAGCAAGATCATCAGCAGCTGGCACATCAGTAGATACAGGTTCAATAACAGGACTTTTGCCCCGAGCATCAGTGGTGGAGGTAGCAGCAGGAGTAACTGCATTCTTGGAAGTCACTGGAGTAGAGAAGACTCTTCCACTTCGTTTGATCTTACTAGATCCAGCAATATTGTCAACATCAACAGGCACATCAGCTAAGGGTTCCTTCTTAACACCATGGATATAAACATCAGACCCATAATGCCAAGGCACAGCTTTATCAGACGTATATGGAATAGGACCAGGAGTAGTAATGACCATAGGAGCCATTCTGGCTTCAGCAACAACCTTCACAGGGCCTTCAGCAGTAATCTTAATTGGACCCTTATGAGTGATTTTAACAGGACCTTTGGAAGTGATCCTTACTGGCACTTTATCAACCATGTCAACCTCTTCAATCTTCTTACCTTGGGTAATATGATCCACTATACTCTCTACAGACGATGGAGTCCTCTCAAACACTATGGTATACTTATCCATGAGACGCTGAATTCCATCTCTCAGTCTCCAGCAACTATCCGGCTTATAGGTACAATACAGACAATCTTCACGACAACCTGGAAAGAACCCAGCTTGTACTAACTTCTTCTTGATAACAGACAATGGTGTGGTCAACTCTGCAACTGAATAGATATGTAAATCTTCATCAATGGCATTGACAGTCTTCTCATGATTTGGCATGGGAGCAGTAATCACATTTGGAGTACCCGGAGGGTCAAACTCAATCTCTCCAGCCTCAATCATATCTTGAATTTTATTCTTCAAGACCCAGCAGCTATTAGTATCATGTCCCTGATATTTTGAATGATATGCACATCGTGCATTGGGATTGTACCTGGGAGAGGTAATATTAGGATTCTGAGGAGCCTCTTTCAGAGTAATAAGTTCAGCCTTCAACAAGTGTTGTAATGCCTGAGCCATTGACATGTTGATCTTAGTGAACTGCCTTCTGGCCCTCTGTTGGTTGCCCTGTGGCTGTTCTGTTGTTGCAGGAGTTGGATTTGAAATATGAACTGCACTAACAGACTGATGTCTTCTGTTACGATCAGGCTGACCATAAACATCATTGGATTCTTTCTTCCCTGTGGGAGGCTTCTTTGCAGCACCTGATGAAGAAGTACCCACTTGGATCTTGCCACTCTTTATACCATTTTCCACACGCTCTCCTGTCATTATCAACTCAGTGAAGCCAGATGATGAGCTTCCAATGAGATGACTGTAAAACGGACCATTCAGCGTACACATGAACATATCAACCAATTCCCTGTCAGTTAAAGGGGGTTGAACTCTTCCAGCTAAATCTCTCCACTTCTGAGCATACTCCTTGAAACTTTCTTTGGTACCCATAGACATGCTTTGCAGCTGCATGCGAGTGGGAGCCAAATCAGCATTGTATTGATATTGCTTATAGAAAGCTTCAGCAAGATCGTTCCAATCCTTGATGTTGACACTCTCTAGTTGATAATACCACTCCAACTGAGCTCCAGATAAGCTCTCTTGAAAGAAATGGATCCACAACTTCTTATCAGCAGTGTGAGGTTGGATTCTCCTGACATAAGACCTCAGATGCAGCTTGGGACAAGAGACCCCATCATAAACAACAAAAGTAGGAACCTTGAAACCAATGGGTATGACTACCCCAGATATTAGACTCAAATCTTCAAAATCCAGCCCAGAAGATTTCTGTAACTCCATAGCATCCATCCTATCCACCAGCATCTTGAATTTGTCTTCATTAGGCTCATGGTAGTAATTGGCCTCAGAATCAGAGTCCCCCATAGTGTTGTGGATACTGCCTCCCTCTTTTTCAGACTCTTCAGACTCATAGTCTTCAACTGGTTCTTTGGTCTTGGCAAGACCTTTGAACCTTCTTCCCATGTTGATCAGGCCACCTGACCTTCTAGTCTTCTTAGTCTTCTTGGCCAGCAGTGTCTTCAATTCATCCTGCCCCTTGGTCAGGTTCAGGATCAGCTCTTGGAACTTTGCATTTTGTGCCTGGAGATCCTTAACTGTTTGTTCAAGAGCCATTGCTGAAATAAACAGCGAGAAGATGAGAAACCTGTGCACAATTATAAACCTGTGATGCAATGAAATGATATGTGAATGCATATGCAATGTTTTCAAGGACCGCAGGATTTAAATTTGCTTAAACAAACAAGAAGGTAAACTTTTATTAGTAATAAATTTGCTTTGCCTCTTGGGCTTACAAAAAAAATGAAATGAAATAAGTACAAAATATGGGGTTTTAAGTCTCCCATGGACGTTTCCTCTTTGTGTTGAGGTATGAGTTGAGATTCCGTTCCTCGTGAAGTTGCTTTGTTAGTTCCAGGATTCTTTCTTGGCTTGCTTTGTAATGAGCCTCGAAAGTATCCCTTTGCTCCTTCAGCTGGATCCAGGATCTATGCAAGTCTTCCATGTCAGTAGGCATGTTTGGGTGAAGGATGGTATAAGCAGTGTCTCCTTCAGCAACAGGTTCCATGGTAACTGGCAGGATGGCAGGATATGGCATCATGAGAGTCTGAGCATGAGATCGCACCCATCTGAGATAAGCTTCCATAGGAATAGTGTACTTAGGCTCCAGAGTCTTGCTGTCAACCTTGTTCACTTTTCCCCATGCTCGTATGAATCTCTGACGGTAACCTTGAAGATCATTGTCGTAGTCAAACACAATGCCCTGAATCAACATGTCATGTGGACCATCACTCCGAGCGTAGCCAAACTGTCGTAAAGCTAAGGAAGGGTTGTAGGTGATGCCTCCTCTTATGCCTAGAAGTGGCACATTAGGAAACTCCCCACAACGGTCAATGATAGTGACATTCTCCATAGATCTGGAGCACCAATGGATATCTGAGTGAGAAAGTGACATGATCCTCTTGGACCATCTGAACCCTTGCTCATTCTTCATTACTGAGCGAGGAAGGTGAGAAATAAACCACCTAGAAAGCAAAGGTATGCAGCACATCAACGTTCCTCTTGCCCTTGTAGTACGGGTATGAAGAGAATGTAGGATGTCTCCAAGCAATGTAGGCACTGGATTGTGACTCAGGAATATGTTGATGGAATGAACGTCTATGAACTGGTCTGGATTGGGGAACAATACTAAGCCATATATCAGCAAGGCTAAGATCTCCTCAAAAGCGTCATAGCTCATGGCCTTCAAGAACACTTGAGCTTTATCCATTAATACCTTAGCAAGAATACCCTTGACTCCGCTTCTCGTTTCTAGAACAATGTCAGACTTCTTCAGATGTAGAGCTGCAGCAATGACCTCAGGTTTAGGCTCTCTTTCCAAGCCTGTGAAGGGTCTTTGATCAAGAACAGGTATACCTAGAAGTTTAGAGAACTCTTCCATTGTAGGAACTAGCTGATAATCAGGGAATGTAAAGCAATGGTGCTTAGGGTCAAAGAACTGAAATAGGACACTCATCATGTCTTCATTGAACCCTGAAGTGACTAGATCCAATAGGTGACCATGTCTCTTGATGAACTGGGAATGATCAGACACTTGAGAAACCAACTCTTTAAGATTAGGAGGTATGCCCACAAAGTTGATCCTGATAGTGTTTCTACGAGCAGAAGCCATGACCTGCAACAAAGAACAAAGATAAATCCTTTGGTCCTTGAAATGGTTAGTGAAAATGCTATGCTTATGATGCATGATGATGTCATGATGTTATGTTCAATCACAAACATGTGGCACACACAAACAAGTCACACAATAGCCCTAGGTTTAAAGGCTTGCATGAGGTTCAAAGGTAAATACCCTCCCCTGAAGTTAAGATGGTTCATCCTGTCCTATAAAAGTAACCATGTTCTAAGGGATCTCAATATCATTGATCCTTCACAAGGGTGGTTGTTCAGTAGGCAACTTACTTGCCAACTAAAACCCTCCAAGTTTAAGATCTCAATGAGCGTAGTATCGAGTATCAACCAACTTCAGTCTTCACCAAAGCCGGTTATCTCACTACTTTCTAAAGGCTAAGATGGGATGACTAGGGTTCTAAAAGTTAGTTAGTGTATTGACAACATATGGCAGCCTCATATTATCCTCAACTTGACTTAAGGAACATAAGCACCAACCAAGAAGTCACACTAACTATAGCCACCAGATCAACCATATCGGTATACGCCGTACAGTTTCCTTGGTCTATTGCCATTTACCTAAGGTACACTAAATCCGGGTTAGGATCTTTCACACATAAGAGCCCAACAAGTAAGTATAAAGCAAACAAGGCAAACAATTTTAAAGTGATCTAATTCCTAAGGGTACCCCTCTTTAATATTAAGTCCCCAGCAGAGTCGCCAGTTCTGTAACACGGTGGGAGAACTGACTTTAGTTATGTTGCGGATAGCAAGAGTCGCCACCGACTTTTATTTTATCCAAAGGAAAGGCATAAAAGAACAGGAAAGACCTTTTAAAAGATTTTTGGGTCCGGGGGGTAGGTTATGTAAAGGGAAGATATTAACACCCTTTACATCCATGGTTATCCATGGGCTCTTAGTTACTTAGCTCACTTTAAAATGTTTTTGAAAATGTGAAGTGTGTGAATAGAAATTTTCATAAGAGTTTGATAATGATCCATGTACGGATGCGTAAAAAACTTGTGTTTGAAAATTGTTTGAAATTGTGAAGTGTTTGAAAAGTTTTTGAATAGTGAGCAAGTAACTATGAGGAACCTACCCTAAAGTTTAAGTCTTTCTGTTCTTGAATCCTTTAAATGGTAAGACTATCCCTATTATTAAGGAATAGGTAGTCATTACCTTGGATGTGAGGGACAAGTGAGGGTCATCTGTTAATATAGGCAACTGTGGGGTGTATTAAGCATTTTTGGAGGGACTGTCATCATTATTCGAAAGGGACAAGATCATTACGAAGGCAACCGTTAAAGGGACTTGATCTTTTATTGTTAAGGGATTAGATGACTTGATTTTGAAGGGACTTTTGCTTTATACACCCTACTTAACCTTTTTGATTAGGCAACAATGAGAGGTAACCCTAGAAAGTGAGATGGCGATCAAAGATCGACTTACGTGTGTGAGTATACAATTTAATATTTATCTTTTGAATTAAGTGACCTAAATTAATTTTAAATAACATACATGTTTACACTCCCTATTTTTACTACCCATGGCATAAAATTAAATAATTTAAACATTATAAAAATATTACATCCAGGAACAGTTACAAAAATAATAATAAAAGCAATTTAAATAAATAGCAAAAATAAAATAATAAGCAAAATAAAATAAGCAATTATAATTGGGTTAGTAGAAATAATAACAATTTAAAAATAAATGGGGTTAGTAATAATCATTTAAACATAATTAATAATAATAACAAGCAAAAATATTAAAATAATCAAAAGATCAAATTTTTATATGAACAATTATTATAGAATTTTAAAGTATATGCATATTAGAAAATTATATTAATTATGAACATATTATAATTATAAAATTAAATTAACAACTTTTAACTATAAAAATTATGCAAAAAAATAAACAATTTATATCATATTTACCTATTATAAAAATAAATTAACAATTTTAATTTTTAAACATATTTATGTACAAAATTTTAAATTATAAACAATTAAGGTATTTAATAAAAATTAGATTAATAATAATATTAAACAAAAATAGAAGAAAAAAGAAATTAGGGTTTTTTCATTGTTTAGAAAAAATAAATTAGGATTTATAATATAATTAGGGTTTTGTATTTAATTTACAAAATAAAACAATTTACTTACAAAAATATGATAATTATACATATATACATAAATATGAAATAAATATAAATAATTAAAAAAATAATAAATTATGATATTTTAAGAATATGAAGAAAAGTGTTTTAATGGTATTTAGAAAAAATATAATTTATATTTTACTAATTTAAACAAAATTGAATTAATATAATAAAATAAATTAAAATAAAAAAAATGCAAAAATACCAAACTGCTGAGGGCAGGGTTTGAACCCTGGTCCCTTCACTCCCAAGCCCTGTCTCCATCCACTGGGCTACGCAGCCCTTGATGTTATGATATGAGAACTTTCAATTATATATCAAACCTAAAAAAAACAGATAAAATTGCAACAAAACAAAAAAAAGGATGCGCACAGCCAGGATCGAACTCATGCGCTCAACATAATCAGATACTTCACTTACCACTGGGCCATCAGCCTGCGTGTGTTAATGTGACAACAATAATAATATAAAAAATAAAACTAAATTTCAAAGTTGAATTTTGGCGCCAGAGGATCATCTTCAACCTTGGTTCCTGCGAATTTATTTGCGAAATCTCCTACAAATTTTCCTGCGAATTTCCATTGGCAGCAAACCCTACGAAACTCAATGATCAACAAAACCACAAAATTTCGTAAAATTGAATCAACAAACATAATCCAGAGGTCCATTCGAATCAATCCATGGTCTTAGAACTCATTTATGTTCCATAAATCATGAAACCCTAAACCTTGTCCGAAACCCTAAGAATGGTGAATCTTGATACCTGCATGGAAAACTTAATTAAACAGCCCAGAATCAATCTAGGGTTCATCACAAACATCATCCAACAATCAAAAACAGTTTAAAACAAGCCAATCAATGGAATCGAAAATCAAAATAAGCTTGAAGAACATGATTCGGTTTATGCGATTTAGGATGTTTTGAATGTGAATGATGATCAAAAACGACTCAATGATGTCCAATAAACATGTTTACACCTTCAAAATTCTTTGGAAGAGCCTCTAGCAAGGAATCCGAATGTGAGTTTTTGGATGAAATTTTGAAGTTTTGAAACTGGATTTTGAGGCTGCCCATTCGTGAGTTTATGCTTGTTATATGTTGTATATATATGACACAATGAAATTAGGTCAAGAGTTTCATCAAAACTTTGGATTTTTGGACCTTTTTAGATTGAAAAATATTTGATCTTAAAACTTGAATATCCTTGATCTATCCTTGCTATTTTGGTATGATTCTCATTACTCTTGTATCAATCAAGTCTAAATATAATTTAAGACCTTCTAGAAACCAAATCAATTTCAATTTTCATTATTTTATATTTTATTTGAATTTAAAATGATTTTTAATATAAAAAATCATAATAAATAAAAACAAAATGAATAAAATTATGAATAAATCAATTTAATTTCGTGCATGATGTTTTGATGTGGATTGGGTCATCATTTGGCAAGCCCATTTAGAAGAAATTAGTTTTAGACCTCCATTTTCTTCATAAACCAACCAAAAATTTCCCAACTTTGCAAGGGCACATATCCCTCAATTTTAATGGTATGAGGGTGTTCTTGGACATTTTGGAAAGCTTGAAGAGTCCTCTAACCAAACCCACTGGTTTCATGTCCATATCACTTACCATTCTCAAGTTATGCTCTTTTGAAGTTGTTGACTTTTTGTTGACTTTCAAAAGGACCTATAATGTCTTAGCTCATACCTTCCAAATGAAGCATTTTTGGGCTTGGCTTGTGAGACACAAAGTTGTAGAGAATTCAATTTCCTTCAAAATGAGCTTTGGATGGAGACTTGGTGATGAAGTATGTGAAAGTTATGGCTGGTCAAAGTTCAGTTCACTTTTACTAAGGAAACCCTAATTTAGAAACTCCTGATTCTTGATGATCTGAAATCTCCTTGATGAATCATGATCAACCCTTGATCAAATGATGAATTTTACTTCATATACTTGATGTTGGCAAAAAATCATGAAATTTAACTTTGGTTTGACCACAGTTGACCTCAGTTTGACTTTTTAACTGCTTTGACTGATTTTGACTTATCTGATCATCTGACTGAGCAAACCTTTGGGAAAAGTCTTGAAATTTGTCATGGGGGTTCTTAATCACATATAAGATGTTATGAAGCTCACTTGAAGTCTTGGAAGTTCATTTAGCCTGATTAAAGTCAAAACCCTAGTTTTGGATGCACTACTTAGGAGGTGCATTGTATGAGGGAATTGTCAACTCTTCTGACTATTTGTGAACCTTGTGAACCATCATAAAATGTCTTGTGAATCTCATGGGAGGTATTGTGAACCTTGTGAACCTCATAAAGTATCTTGTAGACTTCATGAACCTCATTAAAGGTCTTATAAGCATTGTGAATCTTGTGAACCTTGTGAACCTCATAAAGTGACTTGTAGACTTTATGAACCTCATGAAAGGTCTTGTGAACATTGTGGATCTTGTGAACCTTGTGAACCTTCTTAGCACACAAAGTCTTGTATTGTGAGGGCAAATTTTGGGGTGCAATACATGGATGAAAAACTGTGGATGTTTTACTTTGAAGACAGTTTGACTGGGGCATCCAGAGAGTGGTATTCGCACTTGACCAGAGCTACTATCAGATGCTGGAAGGACCTGGCTGAGGCCTTCATCAGACAATACCAATACAATCTAGACATGGGTCCTAACAGGACCCTCCTGATGGGAATGTCTCAGTCCTCCAGGGAAAGCTTTCGGGAATACGCCCAAAGGTGGAGACAGCTTGCTGCTGCTATCCAACCACCCATGTCGGAAAGAGAAATGGTCGACATGTTCATGAATACTCTGCAAGGAACATATATTGATAGGCTAGCTGCCTTTTCTTCCACCAGTTTCGTTGACGTAGTTATAGCCGGTGAAAGAATTAAGAGCCTTCTGAAGATGGGTAAGATTTTTGATAATGGTGCAAGCTCGTCCGGTAATCCCAGGAAGCCTTTTGTAGGGCCTAGAAGAACCGGTGAAACAAATGCCATTCATGCCAGCAGGGGCAGACCTCAGTATGTTCATAGATCAGTAGCGACTGTCACAATTCCAGCTCCAATTCCTCAGCAACCAACATATCAACCACAACAGCAACCACATTATCAACAACAAGTTCAGTATCCACCACAAAGAGCCTACAACAACAACAACAACAATCAACAACAAAGACCTTTTCAGCAAAGACCGTCACAGGCAAATAGGGTGATTGATCTTATCCCTATGCCCTATGCTGCCTTATTGCCACAACTCCTGAAGCTCAACTTGGTTGAGTTAAGGACATTGGCACCTTCAGATCCTTCCAATCTTCCAAGAAATTATGATGTCAACGCCAGGTGTGCTTTCCACTCCAATGCGCCTGGCCACAATACTGAGAAATGCAGGGCTTTACAAATGAAAGTACAAGATCTGGTGGATTCCAAAGCCCTCAACTTTGCACCCCCGCCAAATGTCAACAAGAATCCCATGCCCAATCATGGAGGGCCAAGAAGTAATGCCATTGAGGAAGACAAGCCATCTTTCCTGATAACCAGTGTTGGACAGATTCGAACACCTCTGGTAGAAATTAAAGCTCAGCTTCTATAGTGCCAGATGTTCCCCGGGTGTGAGCTCGGTTGTGGGTATTGCAACATTTCGGTCAACGGGTGTGATAACTTGAGAAGTGGCATAGATGGTCTTATCAAAAATGGTGTACTTCAGATCTCAACAACGGCGCCTACAAATCCAGCAGTTCCTCTAACAACAATTCCTGAGTCTCCTACAATAGCGGCAACAATCATTCCGACCGATTCATCAATATCATCAACATTGGCTCCACCCATCACTTCAACAAATCAAATGTCAACAACCCTTTCTTCTACAACATCAGCATCCATTTATTTGGCAGGATCTTCTACAACACCAGTAGAAATTAATGAAGATATCTCAGCAGTCACCATCTACTATGATCCGTCAAATGTTCCTCCAAACAACAACTTTCAACAACAAACAGTGGTACCTCCTGCCAGGTCACCAGTCACCATTTACTACGATCCACACACCATTTCAGTACCCTCCTCTACTGCAGTCAGTCTAGTTACCATTACGGTGCCTGGACTAATTCCATATGAAAGCAGTAATGCCATACCTTGGCATTATGGCTCTGACCTCTATTGCAACGGGGAGAAAATCACTTTGGATTCTTCAACCTCTTCTCCACAAATTGATAATGTTGGGGGAGGCGGAGGCTTCACCAGGAGCGGACGCCTTTTTGCCTCACAAACTCAGAGACCTAATGCCGAAGCAGAAGCTGTTGCCAAAGCAAAAGGAAAGAGTGTGGTATTTGAAGAGCCGGCTGTCAAAGAAACTCAGAAGACATCTTTTGAACAGGATGTAGACAAGTTTATGAGAATCATAAAGAGAAGTGACTACAAGGTGGTGGATCAGCTTCACCAAACTCCCTCAAAGATATCCATATTATCCCTGTTGATGTGTTCTGAAGCTCACAGGAATGCATTACTGAAAGTCCTGCACGCAGCATACGTGCCAGAAGAGATCACTGTTAATCAGCTAGAAACCGTGGTAGCAAATGTCAACACCAGTCATGGACTGGGCTTTACCAATGCTGACCTAACAACTGAGGGGCGTAACCACAACAAGGCTTTACATATTACCCTGGAATGCAAGGGTGTTGTTTTATCTCATGTACTGGTGGACACTGGGTCGTCACTCAATGTTCTACCAAAGAAAGCCTTGGTGAAGCTGGAATATGATGGCTTAGCATTGCGTCCGAGTAATTTGGTGGTGAGAGCATTTGATGCCTCTAAAAGATCAGTGCTTGGGGAGATTGATCTGCCTGTGATGATTGGCCCGCAGACCTTCAAAATTACCTTCTATGTGATGGACATTTAGCCGGCCTACAGCTGTTTGTTGGGTAGACCCTGGATCCATGCCGCTGGCGCTGTTACGTCTACCCTTCACCAGAAGTTGAAATTCGAGTGGGAAGGCCAAATCATCACCATCTGTGGGGAGGAGGACATCTTTGTTATCCATCTGGCTACGTACAAGTACATTGAAATGGATGGAGAAATCCATGAAACCATGAGCCAAGGGTTTGAGGCCCTGAACATTAATGAAGCATCTGCTGTACTGGGAACCTCCATGACGTCTTATCACAAGCCAGGAAGGTTGTTGAAGAGGGTACTGCCCAAGGCTGGGGAAAGTTGTTGCCCGTGGAAAAGAAGGAAGACAGATTTGGGTTGGGTTACAAACCAACTCAGCAAGATCAACCAGAGGCTGCCAAGAAGCCCAACTTTGTCAGCGGGGGAATGCTCACCCCGGATGCTGTGAACAACTTGGAAGACGAGTCGGAAGATGAGCGCAACCTGGAGAGCTGGATACGTCCAAGGACCCCAGGGATCCATATCTCAAACTGGTCTTCCCAGGAAATTATAAGGGTTACTCCTGCAGAGTAATTATTATTTCCTGTATATTTTAAGCATGCATCAAGTCTTGCATCTTGCCCAAGATGTCAAGACTCATTTTGTAATCGGGCCATCTTGTAATTTTGTGCAAACAGATCAATCAATGAATATCGGACATCTTTTGCAAATGAGTCTTTTCCTTTTCCGCTCACTGTTTTCCATTTTTCTTTTTGTACAAAAATAAAATGGCAATGTTTTTCAAAATGATAACTTCTTTTCACTTTTTCTAAACAAGATTAAAATCGATCACTAAAATGAACAATCTAAACCATTGCAGAGAGTGCCTTTCAGACTGCACCGACAACAACACGGCTATGGCTTCGTATGACTTTGACAATCCAATCAATCAAGCTGATGAAGGGGTTGAAGAGGATTATGAGCTTCCTGAAGAGCTTGCTAGGTTGTTAAGGCAAGAGGAAAGGGTTATCACTCCTCATCAGGAGGAGGTTGAAACGGTTAATCTTGGTACGGAAGAAGATGTGAAAGAGGTTAAAATCGGGGCCTGCTTACAAGATTCAGTAAAAGAGCAACTGATTGATATGCTTCGGGAGTATGTGGATGTCTTTGCTTGGTCTTATCAGGATATGCCAGGGCTGGACAGCGATATTGTCATGCACAAGCTACCACTGAAAGAAGACTGCCCACCAGTGAAACAGAAATTGCGCCGTACTCGCCCAGATATGGCAATGAAGATAAAAGAAGAGGTACAAAAGCGGTGGGACGCCGGTTTCCTTGCTGTAACTAGCTACCCACCGTGGGTTGCTAATATTGTACCTGTGCCTAAAAAAGACGGCAAGGTGAGAATGTGTGTGGATTACCGGGACCTGAACAGAGCCAGCCCGAAAGATGATTTCCCTTTACCTCACATTGATGTATCAGTTCTCGGTGTTCTCCTTCATGGATGGATTTTCAGGATATAATCATATCATGATGTCACCTGAAGACATGGATAAGACAACTTTCATCACACCCTGGGGCACATTCTGTTACAAGGTGATGCTATTCAGACTGAAGAATGCTGGTGCTACTTATCAACGGGCTATGGTAACATTATTCCATGACATGATCCATAAAGAAATTGAATGTTATGTGGATGACATGATTGCCAAGTCCCTCACAGAAGAAGACCACCTGGTGAACCTGTTAAAGTTATTCAAGCGTCTGAGGAAGTACCAACTGAAGTTAAACCCCAACAAATGCATATTCGGGGTGCGATCCGGTAAGCTGCTGGGATTCATAGTAAGTGAAAAAGGGATTGAAGTTGACCCTGATAAAGTTAAAGCCATTCAAGAGATGCCTTCACCAAAGTCAGAAAAAGAAGTTCGGGGTTTCTTAGGTAGATTGAACTACATTTCACGGTTCATATCTCACCTTACAGCAACCTGTGAACCTTTATTCAAGTTGTTAAGAAAAGAACAAACGGTCAGGTGGAACGAAGACTGCCAAAGGGCTTTTGACAAAATCAAGGAGTACTTGCAAGAGCCTCCAATCCTTATGCCTCCAGTTGAAGGAAGACCCCTAATCATGTACTTGACAGTATTAGAAGAGTCAATGGGGTGCGTGTTGGGCCAGCATGACGAGTCTGGTCGAAAAGAGTATGCAATATACTACCTAAGCAAAAAGTTTACCGACAGTGAACAACGTTATTCACTGCTCGAGAAAACTTGTTGTGCTTTAGCGTGGGCTGCTCGCCGACTAAGGCAGTATATGTTGACCCACACCACTTTGTTGATTTTAAAGATGGACCCAGTTAAGTACATTTTTGAGAAGCCAGCACTTACCGGACGGGTCGCAAGATGGCAAATGATTCTCACAAAATATGATATTCAGTACACATCTCAAAAGGCCATCAAAGGCAGTGTATTGTCTGATTATCTTGCTGAGCAACCCATTGATGATTACCAGCCTATGAGATTTGACTTCCCTGATGAAGACATCATGTTCATTAAAGCAAAAGATCACGAAGAACCTATTCACACTGAAGGGCCTGACCCCGAAGAAGAATGGACTATGATGTTTGATGGGGCTGTTAATATGAATGGTCGTGGTGTTGGTGCAGTACTCATTACACCTAAAGGAGTTCGCATGCCTTTCTCGGTAAAGCTCACTTTCAACTGCACTAACAACGAAGCTGAATACGAAGCTTGTATTATGGGTCTTGAGGAAGCCATTGACCTCAGGATCAAGACTTTGACTGTATTCGGAGATTCAACTCTGGTAATTAACCAAACCAACGGCAAATGGTACACCCACCAGGATCATCTGATACCTTACAGGGACTATACAAGAAGGTTATTGACCTTCTTCACAACAGTCAAGCTTGAGTATATCCCTCGAGATGAAAATCAGTTTGCGGATGCTCTTGCTACCATTTCATCCATGATCAAAGTTCAAGCTGCCAACTTTGTGCCTCGGATCTCAGTATCCAGACTTGACAGACCAGCATATGTCTTTTCAGCAGACATTGTCAAAGACGATAAGCCTTGGTTCCATGACATCAAATGCTTCTTGGAGGATCAAACATACCCACCTGGGGCATCTTCCAATGATAAGAAGACATTGAGAAGGCTTGCTGGCAGTTTCTTCCTGAATACTGATGGTTCCCTATACAAGAGAAACTTTGATATGGTACTCCTCGGATGCGTTGATAAGACAGAAGCAGGGTTATTGATTCACGAGGTGCACGAAGGATCCTTTGGTACCCATGCAGGGGGGCATGCAATGGCTAAAAAGTTGTTAAGATCAGGCTATTACTGGATTACAATGGATGCAGACTGTTGTGCTTATGCCAGAAAATGTCATAAATGCCAAATTTATGCTGATAAGGTGCATGTGCCTCTGAATCCTCTGAATGTGATGTCTTCACCTTAGCCCTTTTTCATGTGGGGCATTGATATGATTGGCAAGATTGAACCGACTTCTTCTAACGGCCACAGATTCATCCTGGTTGCTATTGACTATTTCACCAAGTGGGTTGAAGCAGCTTCTTATGCAAATGTCACCAGGCAAGTGGTAGCCCGATTCCTGAAGAGGGACATCATTTGTCGGTATGGAGTTCCCGAGCGAATCATTACTGATAATGGTTCCAATTTAAACAACAAAATGATAGCAGAACTATGCCGGGACTTCAAGATCCAACACCACAATTCTTCTCCTTACAGACCAAAGATGAATGGCGCTGTTGAGGCAGCTAACAAGAATATCAAGAAGATTGTGCAGAAGATGGTGGTTACCTACAAAGACTGGCATGAAATGATACCATTTGCCTTGCATGGGTACCATACGTCCATCAGAACATCCACTGGGGCAACGCCGTATCAGCTTGTTTATGGTATGGAAGCAGTCCTACCTGTTGAAGTTGAATTACCTTCCCTGAGGGTATTGATGGATGTTAAGCTGAATGAAGCAGAATGGGTCCGATCCCGATACGAAAAACTGAGTCTGATTGAAGAAAAGAGATTAGCTGCAATCTGTCATGGGTAGTTATATCAGAAGAGAATGAAGAAAGCCTTCGATTAGAAACTCAGGCTCCGAGAGTACCAAGTAGGAGATATTGTGTTGAAAAGACTCCTTCCTCCTCATACAGACCACAGGGGCAAGTGGACTCCGAATTATGAAGGACCATTCGTAGTAAAGAAGGTTTTCTCTGGTGGAGCACTGATGCTCAGTACTATGGATGGTGAAGACTTCCTGTCCCCTATGAATTCAGATGCAGTTAAAAAATACTTCGCATAAAAATGACCCGCTGGACATAAAAACAGAATGTAAGTCCAGGCAAAAATAGGGCATCCCGGCGAGTCAAAAAACAGAATAAAAGACTCGGGCAAAAATAAGGGAAAATAAATAAAAAAATGTACACCCGCTGAGTTGAAAAGCCGCATTGGACAACTCAGGAAAAAATGGGTATCCCGGTGGATTGAAAACCTGAAAGGGCGATCCACGCAAAATAAGGGAATAAGCGAACAATTGCATTCTGAATTCATCTGTATCACTTACAACCTGACAAGTTCCGAAAGGTTTGAGCGTCGATCAGAATCAACCTTCTTCAGAAAGCAAGACGAGAAGAACGTCAAATGTCATATGAGTCATAGCAAAAGGGAAGCTCTTTGAAGCGTCATCAACATTGCCAACATCTTTGTTTCTCAATTTGTAACAATCTCCTCATTTTGGGGAATTTGTTTCTTTGACTGTATCTTGCCAATTCAGGGCACACGAATTAATAAAATCAGATTTTCAGTCACACATTGTCTCGTACTCTTTCATTTGCAAAAATGTCCGATGTCATTATCTTGTTAATTGCATGAGTACAGATGCGTCTTTCCTAAACTACATGCTTACAGGAAATATACTTACTCCCGGGGTTGTCTAAACTCCTATGATGGAATCCAGTAAAAGATACCTCGGGATACTTGTGAGTTTCTCTATCTTTTCGAGATTGCAGGTAATTCAAAACGCAACATGGGGCATGGAAGCTTCTCCCCAGTAGGCTGCCAAATCATTGTTTCCTCAGCACACTTTCCAAGCAGTACCAAGGATGCGTTCTCCCCTTCGGAATTGCCAAGCATCACTTCTTCAACACTTCCCTCAGAGCAGCACCAAAAAGTATTCACATCCCCAGCTGAGTTGTCAAGTATCATCCTCAGCAGGATCCCCACAGAGTCTCAACCTCTATCCGGCAAAGCAATACCTGAAAGATCTCACAACAGAGTGACGAAAGCTTCTACAAACCCCAGATGGGTCCCTCATTACCAGGATAGGACTATCAATGACCTACTTCCCCAAACAGAGTCATATATGTCAGATCTATCAATGATCTTATCCCCAGCTGGGATATCCACTTCAAGCAGATCAGCCAGAGATCTTCACAGCATCGGGATCCGAATCCCGGATCGATATCTTTGCATAATCATAGCATTCGCATCATATTCTCCCCACAAAGCGTAGCATTCCGTCTAATACGGAGCATTACGGCAAAAATCAAACATATTTCATGAACATAAGCCATGTTCTGAATCAAACACTTGTAAATACTGACAATCCATCAACGATATACAGAAACTCCCCAGATTCCCCAGCAGAGAGCCAAGGCAATTTCCCTAAAAATACAGATACTTCTTGACACTCGTCCGTGTCATATCCCCAGTAGAAATCCAAAGCGTCCCCTCTGCACTCACAGATACTTATACACAACTTCCTTGGTACACATATACTTGTTTATATTACACTTTTCTCTTTTTGACACTCGTCCGTGTCACTCTTCCCAGCAAGTTAAACACTCGTCTGTACATCACTCATACTCATCACCTTTTTACTCATACAGATACTCGTCCGTATCTTTTATACACAACTTAAATCCCCTCAGATTCGACACTCGTCCATGTTCTTTGTTAACTAGTTGGTACTCGTCCGTATCATCATCTCTGAACATGCGTCAAGCCTTTGTTTCTACCGATACTCGTCCGTATCGTAGTCTTAAGGATGCTCGTCCGCATCTTTAATTTATACACTGTGTCAAACACTTATGTCTTCTAGAGTTTAGACACTCGTTTGTGTCTATTATTCCCCAGAAGAATCCCCGCAGAATCAATACTCGTCCATGTTCTTTGTTAACTAGTTGATACTCGTCCGTATCATCATCTCTGAACATGTGTCAATATTTGTTTCTACCTGATACCCGTCCGTATCATAGTCTCGAGGATGCTCGTCCGCATCTTTAATCTATACACAGTACCCAAACACTCATACCTCTCATTTCTTGGGTGTAGACACTCGTCCGTGTTTACTTTTCCCCAGCGAAGTCCTCAGCAAAACTTCCTTTCCATCTGACATTTGTCCTATGTCATGATGTCTTTTCGGTAGCCGTACCCTGCCAGGTGATCGTCCTTCACCTTTTTGATGATCGTCCTTCATCAACCCCTAGTGGAGTCTCTATTCTTTAGAACCCCTTCTTATCTGACATTCGTCCTATGTCGTGATATCTTTAGCAGCCGTCCCCTGCTAGGTGATCGTCATTCACCTTAGATAACCGTCCCTCATCTTAACCCCGAGAGCAGCCGTACCCTGCTAGGTGATCGTCCTTCACCTCTTGATGATCGTTCTTAATCATGCTTATCCGATGGCCGTCCCCATCGTCGACCTTGTTACCCGATATTCGTCCTATGTCGTGGTACATTCGGCAGCCGTACCCTGCCCGGTGATCGTCCTTCACCTTAGATGACCGTCCCTCATCTTATCCCCAACAGAGCAGCCGTCCCCTGCTAGGTGATCATCCTTCACCTTTGATGACCATACCTCATCATTTTATTTCGTTTACCTATAATCCCCAGAGAGTCTTATAGCTTTACCTGATGGCCATCCCCATCACAATCTCTCTTCCCCAGCATGTCGGTCGTCCCCATCATTGATTCATCCCCAGCAGTCGTCCTCTACTCGACGGTCGTCCTCCGTCACCCGCACTTTATAATTATACTTTGTTTCTCTTACAATCTATATCCCTTTTCTTCTTCATTCTGTGAGTGCAAATTTAGGATTGTCTTTGGTATTCAACCACAAGTTATCTTGTTTGCCTGTTAAGCCGTCGCTTACATCCTGCACAGCTAACTCATGTTTGAATAGGGGCAGCTGTAAACACCCCAAATTTGCCCTCACCCATTCACACCATGGCTTGTGATCTTTTCATATGCATAATCTAATCATACCATTCTCATATTGCATTTTTGCTTCACTGCATTGCTCCTAAGTCATCTGCATCTAGGGTTTGTGATCTGAGCCATCCCTGAGCCACTTGAGCCACTCCAAAGGTCATCAATCACTTCAAAGGGGTCCATTTATGTTCAAGCATCATATTATATCCCCACAAAGTCAAGAAAGTCAAAAATCACAAGAACTGAGAAAAGCATGGAAGCAGAGCCAGGTTTAACTGCACAGATGACCTAAAATTAGGGTTTTGGTTTCAGAGGCCATAACTCCAATTTTTTTTTTGGCCATTCTTGTTTCTATTGGCCTCTATATGGTATAGGGATCATGCATATCAATTTTCATGAAGAAATTCCATGGGGAAGGCATCTGATCAAGAGTTGACTTCTTGAGCAAGTCAGTGTAAAATCAGGGCATCTGAGGCCCCCAATGACCCAACCAAAGGGTATTCTTCATCATTTTGAATGTGTATGATCTTTATTTGATCATAGAAGATGTTGGAAGTTCACAAAATTGCAAAATCCCAAGCCATTTGCAAAGTTGCCTTTTTGGGAAAATGACTTGTAATGTAAACTTTCCATTTTGGGAAAGTTTTTCAAACCCCTCAAATTGATTAAAAAATGCTTCAAATGAGAAAACTTTGGTCATGAAAGTTGTAGAATGGATCATTCCCTTTTCAAAAAGTACAAGAACTCATTCTAATTCATTTTGGATCAAAAGTTATGGCTTGTCAAAGTTGGGAAAAATCACATAATTTCAAGTTTTGCACCAAAGAGGCAAAGTTGCAAAACCTTTTGTCAAGGCAAATTGTGACCTCAAAGTGACTTCTAACCTTTGCACAAACATAAACCAATGCCTAAAATTCATAATGCACCAAGAGTTTGTCCATTTTCATGACTTGTTCTTTAAGAAATCACAAAAGGGCCAAAAAGTCACAAAGTTGCAAAACCTATCACAAACCCTAATCCACTTGCTGCATTGCTTCTAATCCATTTCTATGGCTCTCCCTAATCTCAGGTGAGCCAAACCATGCCCCTATCACAGCCTCACACTTGCCCATACCTCAAGTACACCTAACTTGGACTTTATGCAAAAACACCCATACCAATCCCACAGTGCCACACCAACTTCTCTGACCCATCCAGATGTGATAAGTGGACCAAAAGGGACTCAACACAACAGACACACAAGCCTGAAACATCCCCCAAGCCATAGCTCCAAGTTTTCACCTCTTATGCACTTTCCTTCGAAACACATTACACAAGACACAAACACCAAAACAAACTTCATAGAAACTCTCAGCATGTTCCACTGATCATCCCTGACCTTTCACCTTGCCCTGAAACTCCCTGAAATCAAAATACGATTTCTCCCCCTCTCTGAGCAGAACCTCTTCAAACTCACAAATCAGTCAATCTAAACACCAACCAAGCTTCAAAGCATCATCAAGAGGACCATTGGGGCCATTTTGAAGCAAAGAGGCAAACAGAAAGTCCCTGGATTGAAAGCTCAAACTCAGGTAACATGATGAACAAATTTTCCAGAACCTTGATTTCTTGTTAGAATATTGTTCTATGTGTTGCCCTGATCATGGGGATCTATTTATTTTTGAAAATGAGCCAGAAACAAGCATGTTATGATGTTCTGAAATTTTTGCCCTAAGATTTGTTTTCTTCGATTCTCACTGTATACTTGATGTAAATGGTTTTTGGCCCTGGATTCTTGTTACCCATTGTTGAGGGATTGATTCTGGAGTTTTGGGGGTCTTGGGGATGCGTTTGGGGTGGTTCTGGTGAGAGAGGCAGCCGGAGAAGACGACCGGAGCTTATCTCCGGTCGCCTGGGATTAATTAGGGTTAAGTGAGTTTAATTAGCAACTTTGAATTCTGTCCATAGGATCCCATTTCCCGCGCGCGTGTGGACTGCTCAGATTTGTCATTTAAGCCCTAATCTCCAATTAATTAACCTAATCCTATTTAATTAATTATTAAAACAAAATTAACCAGATTTGAATCTGGGCCTTTGGATCTGGCGCGCAGTCAACCAGTCCAAACCCAGATCAAATCCTGGCCCTTCCCTTTGCATACTTCCTTTTATTTTAATTTTTATTTCATTTATTTTGATTTATCTTTTACATTTTATTTAAAATAGCAAAAACCATTTAAAAATTATGAAATTTTTTGTCAAAGATTTCATTAATTTTTAAAACCCAAAAATATTTTTATTTTTATTTTTTGCACTAAAAATTATTTTTAAATCATTTAATTGTTTATTTTTAATTAGTTAATGGAAATTAATTAATTAAAAATACATTTAGGTATTTAAAAATCACAAAAAAATTCACATTGCATTTAGAAGCATTTAGAAACATTGTCCAACTCTCAAACCAAATTTCTTTTTTGTTCTTGATGCCTTTTGATCATTTTCATTGGATTTAATTGTTGGTGTAAGCCCTAGAGGCCAATACTTTTTGGTACTTGTATCGGATTATTCGTTTAATAATAAAAGGCATTTCTTTATTATGTTTGTCTTTCAGAATAATAAAGTCCCTAGAATAGTTAGTCTGTTTAATGAAATGTTAAGTGTGACTTAATCATGAGATCCCATTAAACATAAAGACATTATTCTTAAAATATCCGTAGTCAAGCTTTATTGCAAAGTGGGATAACATTAAAGCATTGAGACTATTATGAAGATAGACTGATGATCACATCTCATGGATCATGGATAAAGGGTTATCAAGTCTTGACATAGGTATAAATATTAGGAGTAATATTTATACCGGATTGACCCGCTATGAGAATACTACATAGTATGTTATGCAAAGTGTCATAAGTTATTCTCATGGTGATAATGGTGTATTACCACCCTTCGACCTGAAACCACTATGGACCCTAGATGTAGAGTCGGGTGCTTTATTGCTGATCAAACATTATCCGTAACTGGATGATCATAAAGACAGTTGATGGGCACTCCACGAAGCATGCTGAGGGACATGAGTGTCCTAGATGGAATTTGCCAATC
Organism: Lathyrus aphaca; assembly: GCA_963966055.1. Classification (NCBI taxonomy): domain Eukaryota; kingdom Viridiplantae; phylum Streptophyta; class Magnoliopsida; order Fabales; family Fabaceae; genus Lathyrus; species Lathyrus aphaca. The sequence goes on from OZ014523.1 coordinate 175,498,175, forward strand.
CTGCATAACAGGAGAAATGTCTAAGGGCCCAATATTGAACTGGACAAGGATGACACAGTGTATGCCTTGTGTTCAATATAGACATAGGGGCAAAAGGGTAATTGTACAAACATATATTATCACGAAAAAGGTTTTGTCAGATCACATGACATTTTCGTGACTTGGGTAGCAGTGATGTGTTGCTAGATACCGCTCACTGTTTATTATGTTAAATATATAATTTAATATAATTACCAACGTTACGAAATCCTACAGGGTCACACACATAAGGACAGTTTGATGAGAGATAGAGAAATCAAAGGAACACCGTAAGGTACGGTGCACTTAAGTAAAAAATAGAAATTCGGATAATATAATAATAATTATTGTTATTTTATAATGGTTATAAAATAATAATAAAATAAATATATTTATTATAATAATAGTTATTATAATAATATATAATATTATTATGGATCATGTGAATTGGGCTTTTAGCCCGCAGCCCACAAGAGAGTCTATAAAAGGAACCCTTGTGATGAAGCTTTTACTTGATGCAATTTCGTTTTTGATTCTCACTCAAATAATTCCGTTCGTAAGCAGCTAGCACTGTGACCGGAAGCTGTTCGTGTGGACTGAGTAGAGGCGTTGCACTTCATCAACGCTTGTGATCGCTGCATCAAAGATCTGAATCGCCACAAAGAGGTAACGATTCTATCACTGACCATGCTCATTCGTAAGGATCACTAAAGGAAAATTTTTGTTTTCCGCTGCGTTTAGATCGCAATTTTCCTTCATTAATTTCATTTTAAGGCAATATTTTGGTCCAACCTTTGAAATTTCATTCTGCCTAACCATTGAGAGTTGGATGATGATTCTCCTTGCATTGCACTCTTCATAGCATGTAGTTTATAGGATAAAATTGGTTTGAATTTATCTTTCATTTTCAATTTAATGAGCATTTTTTCTTTTGAGGTGCCTTGAAACCCTAGTTGACTTAAAAAAATCATAACTTTCATTAGGTTAGGAGTTGGATCCTCTCCTTTGGGCAATGAGCTTGTATAGGATTAGGGTATCTTTGATTGCATTTTAAAATTTTTATCATGTCATTTGCTTCTGGTTTTGGATTTTTGCTTTGCATGATGCATGTAACCCTAAGTTGTGCCTTCACTTGCATCCATCTCTCATATGCTTGCATTCAAGAACTTGCCATGACATTTTGTTCATCCACATGATTCATAATGCATATTAGGACATATTAGAATCATGTTTGATCATTGCATCATTCATTTGACATGTCATACCTTCATTGCATTTCATGAACTTTCATGGTTCAAGGCAAGCTCCATATACATCCATCCTCTTGTATGCTCACATATATGCATCTTGTATGACTTTGCACCATCTCTTGACATCATTTGCATCATGTGTATGTTTATGACTTTTGCCTTTGCCCATCCATATGCATTGTTTCATCTCATTTCTTCCTTTATGCATCTTATACTAACTTTTCAGGATAATGGTAAGTTTGTTTGGGAGGTGAATTTGCCTTCACCTCCTACTTCCTCTCACCTTATCATTTTACATCCTTGCTGAATTTTTACTTGTCTTTGAGTGAGCTTGCTTACTTGTGCCTCTCTTCCCTCTTTTCTCTTCTCATCTCATCTCTTTTCTATCTTGTCCCTCCTTGGTGGCCTTTGAAGATTCTTTCTCTCTTAAGCCTCACAAACCCTAGGATCTCCAAGTATGATAACAATTAGGGTTTGATTAGTCCCCCATTTAGTTTTGCCTTTGTGTCATCTTTGAGTCTTCTCTTCTCATCTCATAATCAGGGACTAAACCTTAAAGGTTTTAAGGCTTTGTGATTAAGCTTATGCATGCATCCTTCTATTAGGATGGAGTGTATAACTTTAATCCTAAGTGTTAAACCCTTAATGTGTTTAAACCTTTAATCAATCCACTTAACAATCACTAAGACATCAAGCTTGTAACTTGGGCCTTGCATTAGGGTTCTAATTCTTCCTTAATTGGTTAAGAAGGACTAACCCTAGTGTTAATGGACAAGTCCCCCTCAAGTTGTCTTACAAACCCTAAAATCCACTTCTTAATCTTACCATTAACTAAAATCCATTTAATAAAGGCTTTGTTTTGTCATGAGGTTAATCCCTAATTATGGATTAAGTTGAGGTATCTTCCTCAACTTAAGTGCTCTCATCTATCATCCTTCTATTAGGATGGTGTAATGGGTCCATTAAATCCTTGATTATGGCTTAAACTCATTACTTAACACTAAACAAAATAGCAAAAACATCTAAATAATCACAAGTAGGTTAATGATCTTAATCCTACATCATGGTGATTAAATGTGAGGTGTTTACTTCACATTTAAGGTATTCTCATTACCCCTAATCAGAGGGAAGATGTGATGAGTTTACTAACCCATTGGTTTAGGCTTAAGCTCATTAACTTATGAAAAACTCCAAAAAGCAATAAAAGACTGAAAACAAAAAAACAAACAATAATCGTCTCCTCCGGGATTCTTCTCTCATCTCATTCACTCACAAACGAGAACTCGCTTCTTCCGTCTGATGCAAGACAGTTTGCACCTGAGCCAGACAGGTCATACACTTGAGCATAGACAAGTAAGCATTTCACAAGTCAATTTATCTTTCAGTCTCTTTGAGTCGAACTACGGTGTTCTGACTTCCTCATTACATGAGAGGATACGTAGGCATAACTTAACAGTTATCGAACAAAAGTCTCTGTATATCCCCCCTCTTCTAGCATTATTCTTTTAGCCTCATGGTCTTGAGCATGTCATCCTTGTTCTTACACTGACACTTCTCTTATACACTTCATACTTCTTTTACACTGACACTTGCATTCTTTCCAGCTTTGATACACAAATTGCACTGACACTACCCCTTTAAAACACAAATCTTTTAAGCGTGGATCCCGTCGAGTACGACGGACAATCTGGGTGCTAATACCTTCCCAGGTTGTAACCAACCCCCTTTCTCAGTCTCTCTGGTTCGCAACCGTATTATCCATATCTTTCTAGGTCTATGCAGCATTACCTTTCCTCCGGGATAAAAATGCCTAGCTGGCGACTCTTGTCTTCTGAGTTCACCCCTGTGTGTTCTCTCCTCTTTCGCCGACCGTTCGCGTCTGTACCCCTTCTGGCCAGGTGTCATTTGGTGGGAGCGAAAGGAAGGTATTAGCACCCATATTATCCGCCGTACTCGACGGGATCCACGCTTAAAAGATTTGTGTTTTAAAGGGGTAGTGTCAGTGCGATTTGTGTATCAGAGCTGGAAAGAATGCAAGTGTCAGTGTAAAAGAAATGTGAAGTGTATAAAAGAAGTGTCAGTGTAAGAACAAGAATGAAACTCAAGACTAAGAGGCTTAAAGAATAAAGCTGGAAGAGGGGGGAATATACAGAGACTTTTGTTCGATAACTGTTAAGTTATGCCTACGTATCCTCTCGTGCAATGAGGAAGTCAGAACACCGTAGTTCGACCCAAAGAGACTGAAAGATGAATTGACTTGTGAACTGCTTACTTATCTATGCTCAAGTGTATGACCTGTCTGGCTCAGGTGCTAACTGTCTTGCATTAGACGGAAGAAGCAAGTTCTCGTTTGTGAGTGAATGAGATGAGAAAAGAATCCCGGAGGAGACGATTATTGTTTGTTTTTGGTATTTTCAATCTTTTATTGATTTTTAGATTTGTCATAAGTTAATGAGCTTAAGTCTAAACCAAGGGGTTAGTAAACTCATCACATCTTCCCTCTGATCAGGGGTAATGAGAATACCTTAAATATGAAGTAAGCACTTCACACTTAATCACCATGATGTAGGATTAAGATCATTAACCTACTTGTGATTATTTAGATGTTTTTGTTGTTTTTGTTTAGTGTTGAGTAATGAGTTTAATCCATAATCAGGGATTTAATGGACCCATTACACCATCCTAATAGAAGGATAATAGATGAGAACATTTAAGCTGAGGAAGACTCCTCAACTTAATCCATGATTAGGGATTAACCTCATGACAAAACAAAGCCTTTATTAAAGTGGATTTTAGTTAATGGATGAGATTAAGGAGTGGGTTTTATGATTTGTAAGACAACTTGAGGAGGACTTGTCCATTAAAACTTGGGTTAGTCCTTCTTAACCAATTAAGGAAGAATTAGAACCCTAATGCAAGGCCCAAGTTACAAGCTTGATGTCTTGATGATTATTAAGTGAATTGATTAAAGGATTTAAACAAATTAAGGGTTTAACACTTAGGATTAAAGTTATACACTCCATCCTAATAGAAGGATGCAGGCATAAGCTTAATCACAAAGCCTTAAAGCCTTTAGGGTTTAGTTCTGGATTATGAGGTGAGAAGAGAAGACTCAAAGAGACTCAAAGGAAAAACTAAATGGGGGACTAATCAAACCCTAATTATTATCATGCTTGGTTATTCCTAGGGTTAATGAGGTTTGCAAGAAGATCTTCAGAGAAACCACCAGGAAGGAAGCAGATGAAAGGAGCAAGAAGCAAAGAGAAGCAAAACAACTTGCTTCACTTAAGAAGACAAGTTGCTTGAAGAAGGAAAGTAAGAGGAACATGAATGAGCAAGACCACTCCAATACACATACAAAATGCAGCAAAGAAGTCATAAAAGAGATGAAAAGAGATTGTGAGAAGTGAAGGCAAATTCACTTCTCAAAATAACTTACCACCTGAAAAGTTAGCAAAAGAAATGAAATGCAATGCAAATAAGATGAAATGTCATGATGCAAACCAAAGTCAGAAGCATTTACATGATGTTAGTGATGCTAAGAGATGATGCAAACTCAAGGCAAGACATGAGAATGATCATACAAGGATATGGGTGCAGATGAAGCATGCTTTGAACCATAGAAGTTCATGAAAGTTTATGAAATGATATGAATGCATAACATGGCAAATGAAAGATGCAATGGTCAAACATGATTCTAATATGTCTTAAGATGCATTATGAATCATGTGGATGCACAAAATGTCATGGTAAGTTCTTAAATGCAAGCAAATGAGGGATGGATGCAAAGGAAAGCACAAATTAGGGTTTACATACAACATGCATCACAAAAATCCAAAACCAGAAGCAAATGACATGACAAAAAATTGAAAATGCAATCAAAGATACCCTAAACCTATACAAGCTCACTGCCCAAAGGAGGGGATCCAACTCTTAACCTAGTGAAAGTTATGAATTTCCTAAGATGGATAGGGTTTCAAGGTACCTCATCATGAAAAATGCAAAACAAATTGATAATGGAAGATCAAATCAAACCAATTTTATCCTATAAACTAAATGCCATGAAGGATGAAATGCAAGAAGAATCATCACCCAACTCTCAATGGTTAGGCAGAAGGGATTTTTCAAAGTTTGCACAAAAATATTGCCTTAAAATGAATTTAATTCCAAAGAAAATGATCAAAATGCATCAAGAACCAAAAAGAAATTTGTGTTGAGAGTTGGATATTGTTTCTAAATGTTTCTAAATGCAATGTGAATTTTTTTGTGATTTTTAAATACCTAAATGCATTTTTAATTAATTAATTTTCATTAACTAATTAAAAATAAACACTTAAATGATTTAAAAATGATTTTTAATGCAAAAAATAAAAATAAAAATATTTTTGGGTTCTAAAAATTAATGAAATCTTTGACAAAAATTTTCAGAATTTTTAAACATGATTTGCTATTTTAAATAATTCGTGCAAATTAAATGAAAAGAAAATGAAATAAAAATTAAAATATGAGAAGTATGCACAATGAAGGGATCATATTGAATCTGGGCTAGGAGAGGTTGACTTGGCGCCACATCCAATGGCCCAAGTTCAAACCTGGCTAATTTCACTTAATATTTAATTAATCTTGGATTTAATTAATTAATGACTGATTAATGGTTAATGGGAAGATCTTGTCCACTCATTCACGCGCGGGAAGGCAAATCCAAGGGCCTCAATTCAAAAATGTCCTAAACCCTAATTAGGGCTAATGACATTCAGATGACCGGAACAGTGGTTCCGGTCATCTTCTCCGGCAGGCACAAACCCTAGTTCTCTCTATAAGCCACCCCAAACTAAATTAACTGCCCAGAAACATTCCCCTCCTCAAACTAAACCTAAATCCATCATCAAAAACCATTCATCAACCATGAACAAAGAGAATCGAAACCAAACATATTCACGAGCAAAATTTCAGAGAGGCACAAAATGCTCATTTTCACACCATTTTTAAATCTAAAAGCATCAGAGTGATCCCCATGATGTGTATTTTCATTTTGTAACAAAAAAAGCAAGCTCTGAAAAGTTGGAAGTTTGAAGCTACCTGAGGTGAAGAACTGTGAAGATGAGCTTTCCCCACCCTCCTCCTATGCAAACTGTCTCCCCTGAACCTCCTGAGCTCAATGGGATGCTTCAAACCTCTTGTTGGTGGCTTATTTGTGAGTTTGTGTTCTGATATGGCAGGTTTCACAGTTGTGCTATATGGGGTTTCAGGCTGTTTTAATGGTGGGCTTTTGTTCTATGGAGAATGTGTGGTTCACTGGTGAAGAAAGAATTGAGGTTTGATGGCTGTGTAAGGAAATTCTAAGAGAAGGAGTTTTTGACAGTTTTTGTGAGGGTTGGCTTGTGTGTGTTTTCAGGCTTGTGTATTGCTTGCTTTATGTTCCATAACACATCCCTAGATTATTGGAAGAGGTCTGAGGAAGTGACATGTACTGTGGGAATGGTATGGGGTGATTGGCCAAAAAGTCAAGGATTGTGTACCATGGGTATGGGCTATGGCAGAGGAAATCTTAGGGCTTGTCCTGCCTCAGCTTGAGTCAAGGAAGACCCTAGGATCAAGAGAAGACAGCTGGGTGCATTGGATCACAAGTTTGAAGTGTTTTTGCAATTTGGCAACTTGTTACATTTCATGATTTTTGGCCATGAACATGTGATAAGTCTTGCTGAATTTTTGGTGTGAGATGCCTCATGAGGTTATGGTAATGTCTTGAGACCAGCTAGAGATCATACAATCCTTTGAGAATCATTTTGCAAGAAATCCCTTTTTTGCATTTTTATGAAAAATGGCTTATGGTTACTTGAAACTTAAGGCATAGAAATGGGAAATTCCTTGGGCCAAACTGAATTTTAGGTCATGAATTGTATTTGTATGATGATTAGAGGTCACATTGAAGTCACATAAAGGCTTGTCATGAGAATTTGCAAGTTTTCCATTTGGTGCAAAAGTGAAATTTCAATGATTTTATCCAACTTTGTAAGGCCATAACTTTTGATCCAAAATGAATTAGAATGAGTTCTTGTACTTTTTGAAAATGGGAGGAACCATTCTACAGCTTTCATGACCAAATTTTTCTCATTTGAAGCATTTTTGAATCAAAAAGAAAGGGTTGAAAAACTTTCCCAAAATGGCAAGTTTACATTACAAGTCACTTTCCCAAAAAGGCAACTTTGCAAATGGCTTGAAATTCTTCAACTTTGTGAACTTATAACATCTTCTATGATCAAATAAAGATCATACACATTCAAAATGATGAAGAACACCCTTTGGTTTGGTCATTGGGGGCCTCAGTTGCCCTGATTTTGCACTGACTTGCTCAAGAAGTCAACTCTTGATTAGATGCCTTCCCCATGGAATTTCTTCATGAAACTTGATATGTATAATCCTTATAACATATAGAGACCAATAGAAACAAGAATGACCAAAATATTTGGAGTTATGGTCTCTAAAACCAAAACCCTAATTTCAGGTCATCTGTGCAGTTAAACCTGGCTCTGCTTCCATGCCTTTCTCAGTTCTTGTGATTATTTGACTTCTTTGATCTTGAGAGGGTATAATATGATGCTAGAACATACATGGACCCCTTTGAAGTGATTGAAGACCTTTGAAGTGGCTCAAATGGCTCAGGGATGGCTCAGATCACAAACCCTAGATGCAGATGACTTAGAAGCAATGCAGTGAACCAAAAAATGTAATATGAGATGCTATGATTGAATTTATGCATATGAAAAGATCACAAGCCATGGTGTGAATGGGTGAGGGCAAATTTGGGGTGTTTACAGCTTCCCCTATTCAAGCATGAGTTAGTTGTGTAGGATGTAAGCAACAGCTTAACAGGCAAACAAGATAACTTGTGGTTGAATACCAAAGACAGTCCAAAATTTGCACTCACAGAATGAAGAAGAAAAGGGATATAGATTGTAAAGGGAAATAGAGTATATTTATAAAGTGCAGGCGACGGAGGACGACCATCGAGCAGGGGACGACTGCTGGGGATGAAGTAATGACGGGGACGACCGACAAGTTGGGGAAGATGCGGGAAATAAAGCAATGAAGGGGACGGCCGACAAGCTGGGGATATAGGAGATTATGATGGGGACGGCCATTAGGTAAAGCTATAAGACACTCTGGGGATTATAGGTAAATGATGGGGACGACCATCGGGTTGAAGAAATAAATGGAACAGATGGTGAGGTACGGTCATCAAAGGTGAAGGACGATCACCTGGTAGGGTACGGCTGCTCTGTTGGGGATAAGATGGGGGACGGTCATCTAAGGTGAAGGACGATCACCTGGAAAGGTAAGGTTGCCAAAAAGTATCGCGACATAAGACAAATGCCGGATAAAAAGGTCGACGATGGGGACGGCCATCGGACAAAATGATGAAGGACGATCATCAAGAGGTGAAGGACGATTACCTAGCAGGGTACGGCTGCTCTGAAGGTATCATGACATAGGACGAATGTCAGACAACAAGATCAACGATGGGGACGGCCATCGGATAAAATGATGAAGGACGATCATCAGGAGGTGAAGGACGATCACCTAGCAGGGGACGGCTGCTAAAAAAAAAGTCACGACATAGGACGAATGTCGGATAGAAAGGGGTTCTAATGAATAGAGACTCCACTGGGGGTGATGAAGGACGATCATCAAGAAGGTGAAGGACGATCACCTGGCAGGGTACGGCTGCTGAAAAGGTATCACGACATAGGACGAATGTCAGATAGAAAGGAAATAATTTAATAAGATTTGCTGGGAATTCTTCTGGGGAATAGTAGACACAGACGAGTGTCTAAATTCAAGAAAATATAAGTGCTTGACACGGTGTATAGATTAAAGATGCGGACGAGCATCCTTAAGACTTATGATACAGACGAGTATCGGTAGAAACAAACGCTTTGACGCATGTTCAGAGATGATGATACGGACGACTACCAACTAGTTAACAAAGAACACGGACGAGTGTCGAATCTGAGGGGGTATGGGTGGTGTATACAAGATACGGACGAGTATCTGTATGAGTAAAAAGTATGAGTGAGACACAGACGAGTGCTCAACTTGTCGGGGAGAGCATAACACGGACGGGTGCCAGAAAAAGTGTATTATAGACAAGTATTTTGATTTCCAAAGTGTTTGGGTAACTATGCTGGGGGGTGTCACGGACGGGTGTCAGGGAATTGTATAATATATGTACACAGATGTTGCGAGTGCAAAGGGGATGCTTTGGCTTTCTGCTGGGGATATGACACGGACGAGTGTCGGGAAGCATTTGTAATATATGAGTCGTCTGTTTGTAAAGGATGCTTGGGCGACTTTACTGGGGAATGATGACACGGACGAGTGCCAAAAGGAGTGTGTATCTGTATCTGTAAGGGAACTGTTTTTGTCCCTCTGGTGGGGGTATGAGATATTCTGTATCTTGTTGATAGATTGTCAGTATTTACAAGTGTTCAGTTCGACTCATGGCTTGTGATTATGCAATATGTTTGATTTTTGCCGTAATGCTCCGTATTAGACGGAATGCTACGCTCTGTGGGAAAACTATGATGTGAATGCTATGATTTATGCAAAGATACCGATCTGGGATTCAGATCCCGTTGCTAAGGAGATCTCCGACAGATCTGCTTGAATTGGATGCCCTAGCTGGGGATGAGATCATTGGTAGATTTGACATTCATGACTTTGTATGGGGAAGTAGGTCATTGATAAACCTAACTTGGTAACGAGGGACCCAGCTGGGGTTTGTATAAGCTTTCGTCACTCTGTTGTGAGATCTTCAGGTGTTGCTTTTCTGGATAGAGGTTGAAACTCTGTGGGGAAATGGTTCCCTGTCTAGCACTCGGCTGGGTAAGAAGAAATATCACTGAAAGACCTTCCTAGAGATTTCTGTGGGGGATCCTGCTGAGGGTGATACTTGACAACTCAGCTGGGGATATGAACATATTCAGGTGCTGTTCTTTGGGGGAGGTGTTGGAGGAGTGATGCCTGGCAATTCTGATGGGGAGAAAGCACCTCCGGTGCTACTCGGAAGATAGACTGAGTGGATAATGATTAGACAGCCTATTGGGGAGAAACTTTCATGCCCCATGTTGTGCTTTGAATTACCTGCAATCCTGTAAAGACAAAGAAACACACGAGTACCCTGAGGTATCCCTTACTGGATTCCGTCATAGGAGTTTAGACGCCCTCGGGAGTAAGTATATTTCCTGTAAGCACGTATTTTTAGGAGGGAAGCATCTGAATTTATGCAATCAACAAATTAATGACATCGGACATTTTCACAGATAAGAAAGTACGAGACGGTGTGTGACTGAAAATCTGATTTTATTAATTTGTGTGCCCTGAATTGGCAAGATACAACCAAAGAAACAGATCCCCTGAAATGAGGAGATCGTTACAAATTGAAAGACAAAAAGGTGCTGGCAATGTTGATGACGCTTCAAGGAGCTTCCATTTTGCTATGACTCGTATGACATTTGACGTTCTTCTCGTCTTGCTTTCTGAAGAAGGCTGATTCTGACCGAATGCTCTAACCTTTCGAAGCTTACCAAGTTGTAAGTGATACAAACGAATTCAGAATGCAGTTGTTCGCTTATTCCCTTATTTTGCGCGGATCGCCCTTTCGGGTTTTCAATCCACCGGGATACCCATTTTTTCCTGAGTTGTCCAATGCGGCTTTTCAACTCAGCTGGTGTACATTTATTTTCCCTTATTTTTTCCCGAGTCTTTTATTCTATTTTTGACTCGTCGGGATGCCCTATTTTTGCCTGGACTTGCATTCTATTTTTATGTCCAGCGGGTCATTTTATGCGAAGTATTTTTTAACTGCATCTGAATTCACAGGGGACAGGAAGTCTTCACCATCCATAGTACTGAGCATCAGTGCTCCACCAGAGAAAACTTTCTTTACTACGAATGGTCCTTCATAGTTCGGAGTCCACTTGCCCCTGTGGTCTGTATGAGGAGGGAGGATTCTTTTCAGCACAAGATCTCCTACTTGGTACTCTCGGAGCCTGACTTTCTGATCGAAGGCTTTCTTCATTCTTTTCTGATACAACTGCCCATGACAAATTGCAGCCAACCTCTTTTCTTCAATTAGATTCAGTTGCTCGTATCGGGATCGGACCCATTCTGCTTCTTTCAGTTTAACATCCATCAATACCCGCAGGGAGGGTAATTCAACTTCAACAGGTAGGACTGTTTCCATACCATACACAAGCTGATACGGTATTGCCCCAGTGGATGTTCTGATTGATGTACGGTACCCATGCAAGGCAAACGGTAGCATTTCATGCCAGTCTTTGTACGTAACTACCATCTTCTGCACAATCTTCTTGATATTTTTGTTAGCTGCCTCAACAGCGCCATTCATCTTTGGCCTGTAAGGAGAAGAATTGTGGTGTTGGATCTTGAAGTCCCGGCAAAGTTCTGCCATCATTTTGTTGTTCAAGTTGGAACCATTATCAGTAATGATTCGCTCGGGCACTTCATACCGACAGATGATGTCTCTTTTCAGAAATCGGGCTACCACTTGCCTTGTAACATTTGCGTAAGAAGCTGCTTCGACCCACTTGGTGAAATAGTCAATAGCAACCAGGATGAATCTGTGGCCGTTTGAAGTAGTCGGTTCAATCTTGCCAATCATGTCAATGCCCCACATGGCAAATGGCCAGGGTGAAGACATCACATTCAAAGGATTCGGAGGCACATGCACTTTATCCGCATAAATCTGGCATTTATGACATTTTCTGGTGTAAGAACAACAGTCTGCATCCATTGTGATCCAGTAGTAGCCTGATCTTAGCAACTTTTTAGCCATTGCATGCCCTCCAGCATGGGTACCAACGGATCCTTCGTGCACCTCGTGCATCAACAAGTCCGCTTCTGTCTTATCAACGCATCTGAGAAGTACCATATCAAAGTTTCTTTTGTACAAGGAACCGTTAGTATTCAGGAAGAAACTACCAGCAAGCCTTCTTAATGTCTTCTTATCATTGGAAGATGCCCCAGGTGGGTATGTTTGATCCTCCAAGAAGCATTTGATATCATGGAACCAAGGCTTATCATCTTTAACAACATCTGCTGAGAACACATATGCTGGTCTGTCAAGTCTGGATACTGAAATTCGAGGCACAAAGTTAGCAGCTTGAACTTTGATCATGGATGAAATGGTAGCCAGAGCATCTGCAAACTGATTCTCGTCTCGAGGGATATATTCAAGCTTGACTGTTGTGAAGAAAGTCAATAACCTTCTTGTATAATCCCGGTAAGGTATCAGATGGTCTTGGTGCGTGTACCATTTGCCGTTGGTTTGATTAATTACCAGAGCTGAATCTCCGAATACAGTCAAAGTCTTGATCCTGAGGTCAATGGCTTCCTCAAGACCCATAATACAAGCTTCGTATTCAGCTTCGTTGTTAGTGCAGTTGAAGGTGAGTTTTGCCGAGAAAGGCATGTGAACTCCTTTAGGTGTAATGAGTACTGCACCAACACCACGACCATTCATATTAACAGCCCCATCAAAGATCATAGTCCATTCTTCATCCGGGTCAGGCCCTTCAGTGTGAACAGGCTCTTCATGATCTTTTGCTTTTATGAATATGATGTCTTCATCAGGGAAGTCAAATCTCATAGGCTGGTAATCATCAATAGGTTGCTCAGCAAGATAATCAGACAATACACTGCCTTTGATGGCTTTTTGAGATGTGTACTGAATGTCATATTCTGTAAGGATCATTTGCCATCTTGCAACACGTCCGATAAGTGTTGGCTTCTCAAAAATGTACTTGACTGGGTCCATCTTGGATATCAATAAGGTAGTGTGGGTCAACATATACTGTCTCAGTCGGCGAGCAGCCCACGCTAAAGCACAACAACTTTTCTCGAGCAGTGAATAACGTTGTTCACAGTCGGTAAACTTTTTGCTTAGGTAGTATATTGCGTACTCTTTTCGACCAGACTCGTCATGCTGGCCCAACACACACCCCATTGACTCTTCTAATACTGTCAAGTACATGATTAGAGGTCTTCCTTCAACTGGAGGCATGAGGATTGGAGCCTCTTGTAAGTATTCCTTGATTTTGTCAAAAGCTCTCTGGCAGTCTTTGTTCCACCTGACAGTTTGTTCTTTTCTTAACAGCTTGAACAAAGGTTCACAGGTTGCTGTAAGGTGAGATATGAACCGTGAAATGTAGTTCAACCTACCTAGAAACTCCCGAACTTCTTTTTCAGTCTTAGGTGCGGGCATTTCTTGAATGGCCTTGACTTTATCAGGGTCTACTTCAATCCCTTTTTTACTTACAATAAATCCCAGCAACTTACCGGATCGCACCCCGAATGTGCATTTGTTGGGGTTTAGCTTCAGCTGATACTTTCTCAGACGCTTGAAAAACTTTAACAGATTCACCAAGTGATCTTCTTCTGTGAGGGACTTGGCAATCATGTCATCCACATAACATTCAATTTCTTTATGGATCATGTCATGGAATAATGTTACCATAGCCCGTTGATAAGTTGCACCAGCATTCTTCAGTCCAAATGGCATCACCTTATAACAGAATGTGCCCCAGGGTGTGATGAAAGTTGTCTTCTCCATGTCTTCAGGTGACATCTTGATCTGATTGTATCCCGAAAATCCGTCCATGAAGGAGAACACCGAGAACTGAGCCGTATTATCAACCAATACATCAATGTGAGGTAAAGGGAAATCATCTTTCGGGCTGGCTCTGTTCAAATCCCGGTAATCCACACACATTCTCACTTTGCCATCTTTCTTAGGCAGTGGTACAATATTAGCCACCCACGGCGGATAGCTAGTCACAGCAAGGAAACCGGCGTCCCACTGCTTTTGCACCTCTTCTTTAATCTTCATTGCCATATCCGGGCGAGTACGACGCAACTTCTGTTTTACCGGTGGGCAGACTTCTCTTAAAGGCAACTTGTGCATGACAATATCGGTGTCCAACCCTGGCATATCCTGATAAGACCAAGCAAAGACATCCACATACTCCCGAAGTATGTCAATCAGTTGCTCTTTTAATGAATCTTGTAAGCAGGCCCCGATCTTAACTTCTTTCACGTCTTCTCCTGTACCAAGATTAACTGTTTCAATTTCCTCCTGATGAGGAGTGATAACCTTCTCCTCTTGCTTTAACAACCTGGCTAGCTCTTCAGGAAGCTCATAATCTTCTTCAACCCCTTCATCGGCTTGATTGATTGGATTGTCAAAGTCATACAAAGCCATAGTTGTGTTGTTGTCGGTGCAGTCTGAAAGGCACTTTCTGCAAGGGTTTAGATTGTTCATTTTTAGTGATCGATTTTAATCTTGTCTTAGAAAAAGTGAAATGAAGTTATCATTTTGGAAAACATTGCCATTTTATTTTTGTACAAAAAGAAAAATGAAAAAAAACAGTGAGCGGAAAAGGAAAAGACTCATTTGCAAAAGATGTCCAATATTCATTGATTGATCTGTTTGCACAAAATTACAAGATGGCCCGATTACAAAATGAGTCTCGTCATCTTGGGCAAGATGCAAGACTTGATGCATGCTTAAAAATACAGGAAATAATAATTACTCTGCAGGAGTAACCCTTATAATTTCCTGGGAAGACCAGTTAAGGACTTGGCTCCCCGGGGTCCTCTGACGTATCCAGCTCTCCAGGTTGCGGTTGCTTTCCTCCTCGTCTTCCAAGTTGTTCACTGCATCTGGGGTGAGCATTCCACCGCTGACAAAATTGGGCTTCTTGGCAGCCTCTGATTGATCTTGTTGAGTTGGTTTGTAACCCAACCCAAATCTGTCCTCTTTCTTCTCCATGGGCAGCAGCTTGCCCCAGCCTTGGGCAGTACCCTCTTCAACAACCTTCCTGGCTTGATGATATGATGTTATGGAGGTTCCCAGTACAGCAGATGCTTCATTAATGTTCAGGGCCTCAAACCCCGGGCTCATAGTTTCATGGATTTCTCCATCCATCTCTATGTACTTATACGTAGCCAAATGGCTAACAAAGATGTCTTCTTCCCCACAGATGGTGATGATCTGGCCTTCCCACTCGAATTTCAGCTTCTGGTGAAGGGTAGACGTAACAGCGCCAGCGGCATGGATCCAGGGTCTACCCAACAAACAGCTATAGGTCGGCTGAATGTCCATCACATAGAAGGTAGTTTTAAAAGTCTGCGGGCCAATCATCACAGGCAGATCAATCTCTCCAAGCACTGACCTTTTAGAGCCATCGAATGCTCTCACCACCAAATTACTCGGACGTAATGCCAAGCCATCATACTCCAGCTTCACCAAGGCCTTCATTGGTAGGACATTGAGCGATGACCCAGTGTCCACCAGTACATGAGATAAAACAGCACCCTTGCACTCTAGGGTGATGTGTAAAGCCTTGTTGTGGTTACGTCCCTCAGTTGTTAAGTCAGCATTGGTAAAACCCAGTCCATGACTGGTGTTGACATTTGCTACCACAGTTTCTAGCTGATTAACAGTGATCTCCTCTGGCACGTATGCTGCGTGCAAGACTTTCAATAATGCATTCCTGTGAGCTTCAGAACACATCAACAGGGATAATATAGAGATCTTTGAGGGAGTTTGTTGAAACTGGTCCACCACCTCGTAATCACTTCATTTTATGATTCTCATAAACTCGTCTACATCTTGTTCAAAATATGTCTTCTGAGTTTCTTTGGCAGTTGGCTCTTCAGATACCACACTTTTCCCTTTGCTTTGGCAGCAGCTTCTGCTTCAGCATTAGGCGTTTGCACTTGCGAGGCAAAAAGGCGTCCGCTTCTGGTGAAGCCTCCGCCTCCCCCAACATTATCAATTTGTGGAGAAGAGGTTGAAGAATCCAAAGTGATTTTCTCCCCGTTGCAGTAAAGATCAGAGCCATAATGCCAAGGTATGGCATTACTACTTTCATAAGGAATGGGTCCCGGCACCGTAATGGTAACTGGACTGACTGTTGCAGAGGATGGTACTGAAATGGTGTGCGGATCGTAGTAAATGGTGACTGGTGCTTTGGCAGGAGGTGCCACTGTTTGTTGTTGAAAGTTGTTGTTTGGAGGAACATCTGATGGGTCATAGTAGATTGTAACTACTGAGACGTCTTCGTTAATTTTTGTTGGCGTTGTAGAAGATTCTGCTGATATAATGGATGCAGATGTTGTAGAAGGAATGGTTGTTGACATTTGATTTGTTGAAGTGATGGATGGAGCCATGGTTGATAATACTGATGAATTGGTAGGAATGATTGTTGCTGCAGTTGTAGGAGAATCAGGAATTGTTGTCAAGGGAATTGTTGGATTTGTAGGCGCCGTTGTTGAGATCTGAAGTATGCCATCTTTGATAAGACCGTCTATGCCGCTTCTTAAATTATCACACCCGTTGACTGCAATGTTGCAATACCCACAACCGTGCTCACACCCGGGGAACATCTGGTACTCTAGAAGCTGAGCTTTAATTTCGACCAGAGGCGTTCGAATCTGTGCAACACTGGTGATCAAAGTAGATGGTCTGTCTTCCTCAATGGCATTAATCCTTGGCCCGCCATGATGAGGCATAGGATTCTTGTTGACATTTGGAGGGGGTTCAAAGTTGAGGGCTTTAGAATCCACCAGATCTTGGACTTTCATTTGCAAGGCCCTGCATTTTTCCGTATTGTGGCCAGGTGCATTGGAGTGGAAAGCACATCTGGCGTTGACATCATAATTCCTTGGGAGATTGGAAGGATCTGGTGGTGCCAATGTCCTTAACTCAACCAAGTTGAGTTTCAGGAGTTGTGGCAATAAGGCAGCATAAGGCATAGGAATAGGGTCAATCACCCAATTTGCCTGTGACGGTCTTTGCTGAAAAGGTCTTTGTTGTTGATTGTTGTTGCTATTGTTGTAGTTTCTCTGTGGCGGATACTGAACTTGCTGTTGATAATGGGGTTGTTGTGGTTGTTGATATGCTGGTTGCTGAGGAATCGGAGATGGAATAGTGACAGCTGCTATTGATCTGTGGACATACTGAGGTCTGCCCCTGTTGGCATGATTGGCATTTGTCTCACCGGTCCTTCGAGGTCCCACAAAAGGTTTCCTGGGATTACTGGACAAACTTGCACCGTTATCAGAAATCTTACCCATCTTCAAAAGGTTTTCAATCCTTTCCCCAGCTATAACTACGTCAGTAAAACTGGTGGAAGAAAAGGCAGCTAGCCTATCAATATATGTTCCTTGCAGAGTATTCATGAACATGTCGGCCATTTCTCTTTCCGACATGGGTGGTTGGACAGCAGCAGCAAGCTGTCTCCACCTTTGGGCATATTCCCTGAAGCTTTCTCTGGAGGACTGAGACATTCCCATTAGAAGGGTTCTGTTAGGAGCCATGTCCAGATTGTATTGGTACTGTCTGATGAAGGCTTCAGCTAGGTCCTTCCAACACCTGATAGTATCCCTGGTCAAGTGTGAATACCACTCTCTTGAGGCTCCAGTCAAACTATCTTCAAAATAGAACATCCACAGTTTTTCATCCATGGTGTATGCTTTAAGTCTCCCCAGAAAAGACTGTAGGTGAGTTCGTGGACAGGAGGTTCCATTGTACTTCTCGAAGCATGGGGGTTTAAACTTGTGGGGAATCCTTACCCCCATCTACTAACCCCATATCCATTACATCGAAACCCAAGGAGTTTTGAGACTCCAGAGATCTCAATTTCTCAGCAATTTCATCAAACCTCCTATCATAGACTTCATCTCCAGCTCCCATTACAGTAAACTGCTCTTCTTGAGGATCTTCTTGCAAGATCCTGCCTGCAACAGTGTTACCCTGTACATTTCTTGGGATGTTGACTTCCGGATCTAGATGAGGTCCAAATACTGGTGGGTTAACATGAGGCTGACCTCCCTCATTATTACTAGTCCCTCCAGTCCCAGGATGAGGTTCCTCGGGGTTTTGTCTTTCTACCAATGCCCTCAGCCTTTCCTGACTCTGGGCCAAGCCAGTCATTACAGTCATGAATTGGGCCATTTGGTTCCTCATCTCCACTCTTTCATTAGCCATCTGAGTTCTGACCTCTGTCAGGTCTTGCTGTACTTGATCCATTTGGATACCAGGAAGGTTGTTGCGAGTAGGATACCGGTGCGTACGGTTGAGAGGGAACACCCGGCGGCGAGCAATATTTCCTGAGACACAACAGAGTTAGAAAAAACATAATAACAAAACCTACAAAACAAAACAAAAGTTAGTATGCAATGCAGCATGCTTATTTGTTTTCCAAGGTATCCGGCTTGGTTCTTGGTTTTGACCTTTCCAGACCCCGAGGAAGATGCTTTTGACTTTGTTGAGAAAAGAACTCCCAAAAAGGGAAACAAACTAGAATATATTACAAATACTGAACAATACATAGTTTGTTTTACAACATATGCCCCTGAAGGGTCAAGATACAACACAAAATGAAAAGTACATCAAATGAAAACAACAACAATCAAAAGTCAGACATCTAGTCCAAACTCATCCTCCTTAACCTCCTTCAGAAGTGCCTTAGTCACTGGACCAGCCGGATGCTCTGTGATGTTTCTGATGAGGAGGTTTCTGGTGGCAATGGCAGTGGTCAGCTTCTTGTGCCTGTCCTGATCCTTTGACCTGTTCAAACCAGCCCTGAGCTTCAACTCTGAAATCTCCTTCTGGGCTGCCAGCAAAGCTTCCTGTTGCTTCTTTTCATTGGCCTCTAACTGTTCAACCCTGGCCTGAGTTTTCTGATCTTCTTGTGTCCGGGCTTCAGTGATCCTGACCCACCTAGCCTGACTTTCTTGCAGATAGAGATCAGTCCTAGCCTTCTGAAACTTGGCCTCTTTGCAGGCATTCTTCAATATTTGCTCTCCAGCTCTTGCTTTCTTGATGTAGTCCTCTGTTTTCTCAATCTTGGCCAGATGCTCCACCTTAAGCTTCTCCAACCTCTCAATGTCCAGACGACCATCACTTCTTTCCCAAAGAGTCTTCTTCAGAGCTTGAGACAGATTCTCATTCCTTTCCTTCAGCTTTTCAAACTCTTCCAGGCTGACAGTGGCTGCTGGCTGTGCTGTGGATGGTCCAGGTATATCTTCAATGGTGAAGGGAATTCCAGTAATCTGAGCCCTAGCATGAGACCAGTCATAGTACTGAGCTGAAGCAACATTATTGCTCCTTCCAAGAATAGCCATCCCTTTTGTCTGGATGTTGTCCCAAGCCCAGGATGCTTGTCTGACAGCAGCTAGATTAGGTTTTATCTCACAATACAGGGTCTCAGCTAAATCTTGCACTCTAGGAGGGTGAATCAAAGCATAGCCCAGTTGCCTTTTAAACAACAAAGGATTGTAGTTGATGCAACCCTTTACTCCTATCAGAGGTACATTTGGGTATTGCCCACAGCTGGTGATCATGTCTTTGCCTTTGGTGCTTTGGGTGCACCATCTGATGTCATCTGAAGTCAAAGCAATGAGCCTCTTGGCCCAATTCTTTTGTTGGTGAGGATTCAGGAAGGCATCTGTCTTAGGCAAGTGTTTGAGCAGCCAAGTGTGAAACAAAGGAGCACAACATCTCACCAACTTTCCTCTCTGTTTCTCATTCCTCTGATGAACGGAGTAATAGAAATCTCCCAGCAATGTGGGTACTGGGTTTCTCAGAAGGAAAAGATGAATGGCATTCTTGCAGATAAATTTGGGCTCATCTGCAAACAGTATAACCCCATATATGCTGAGGGCTAACAGTGCACAAACTGCCCTCCATTCTCCCAAAGAGGCCTTCAAGATGGCCTGAGAAATCAAGAAATCCAAGTGTAAACCAGGGATCCCAGCCTTTGTTGTCATGTTCTGCTCAATCAAAGTGAGCTCCAGGTACAGTGCTTTTCCCACTTCTCCATTGCTGGGAGAAGTCATCTCTGGGTTGAAGGGGATCCCACCCCTGACAGGTACCCCAATCAATGATGAAAACTCCTCCAACAGAGGTCCTATCTGAAAGTCTGGGAATGTGAAACATCTCAAAGGAGGGTCATAAAACTGTAGGCAGGTGTGGATCATGCTCCTCTGAGAAGGGTCCAGGTCCATAACCATGTCAAGGATACCTCCATAATGCTTTCTGAATAATGGGATGTGGTCGGGAGTGATAAGTGACTGGACCTGCCTGATACCAGTCAACACAGGCTCAAAGAAATGGTATGAAATGTTGCTTTTCCTGGGAAGAGCCATGACTGCTGATGAAGAGCTGAAGACAAGTACTGATGAGGATCAAGACTGGTACTGGAGATGGGCCACTGATAGGCTGATAATGATGAAGATAAATGAAGCACACAACCGATGAAGATAGTTGAAGCAGACTACTGATGAAGATAGCTGAAGCAGATAGCTGATGAAAAAGAGGTTTATGCAGATGAAGGGGTCAAAACGGAGCCAAAATATAATGTGGATACCCTGAAAAACAAATAAACAAATGTTAAATGATACAATGATGATGTATGCAAATGATATGCAAGGGTTTGTGATCAAGCTGGATCTGATAAATCTGTCTTGATATAGGCCCATGTATGTTCAAGAAGTCCAGATGGAGGTTCAGAAGTCCAGTAACCAAGGTGGAGGACTCAAATAAAGAGTCACATGTCCAGGGTTAAATCACAAGAACTGTCCAAAATGAGGTACTCTTAAACCAAATAGTAACAGGATATGTTGTGGCCAAGGGTACCTGCAAACCTGTAAACAGCCCAACCCCCCTCACAGGTAGCGTTCTAAAACAAGGATCCTCAGACTTGGATCAGTTTTGAGAAGTGTAAACACTTCTAACCCGGAGGTACAGTGTTTACAATAACCATAAAAGATCCTCCTCTAATTCACCTCAGTTTCTGAAGGTCATAATAAAGGTCATCCAGACTTAGCAGGCTTCCCAGATAGCCCTAGCACTACAGGAAATCTGTAGCACAGAGTTCTCAAGAAGAAACCCACATCTGAACTGTGTTTCATATTCCCGCACCAGACCGAAATGGAATGGGAAAGAATATGAACCACTCTAGCCTAGGTGTCACTCAGGTCCCAGGTATAGGACCTTAACTCTCAATAGAACCCCACCCACCAAAGAAAACCAGATCCAGCAATGACAGTATGACAGTATGATGTATGAAACTGTAAGGAAAGCAATAAATAACTGTACATAAAGCAGTAAATAGAGCAACTATATAAACACAATTAGCACATAACACCCCAGTAAACACAAATCAAACAAGCGCTAGGAGGAACCCACAAAAAGAACCAGAAGCCCTGGTTACAGTATAAGGGTCCCCAGCAGAGTCGCCAAGCTGTCGCTCCCACCCGATGACACGGGGGCCAAGAGGGGTACAGACGCGAACGGTCGGCGAAAGGGATGAGAACACACAAGGGTGAACTCAGAAGACAAGAGTCGCCAGCTAGGCATTTTTATCCCGAAGGAAAGGTAATGCTGCATAAACCTAAGAAAAGATATGGATAAGACGGTTGCGAACCAGAGAGACTGAGAAAGGGGGTTGGTTACAACCTGGGAAGGTATTAGCACCCAGATTGTCCGCCGTACTCGACGGGATCCACGCTTAAAAGATTTGTGTTTTAAAGGGGTAGTGTCAGTGTGATTTGTGTATCAGAGCTGGAAAGAATGCAAGTGTCAGTGTAAAAGAAATATGAAGTGTATAAAAGAAGTGTCAGCGTAAGAACAAGAATGAAACTCAAGACTAAGAGGCTTAAAGAATAAAGCTGGAAGAGGGGGGAATATACAAAGACTTTTGTTCGATAACTGTCAAGTTATGCCTACGTATCCTCTCGTGCAATGAGGAAGTCAGAACACCGTAGTTCGACCCAAAGAGACTGAAAGATGAATTGACTTGTGAACTGCTTACTTATCTATGCTCAAGTGTATGACCTGTCTGGCTCAGGTGCTAACTGTCTTGCATTAGACGGAAGAAGCAAGTTCTCGTTTGTGAGTGAATGAGATGAGAAAATAATCCCGGAGGAGACGATTATTGTTTGTTTTAGGTATTTTCAATCTTTTATTGATTTTTGGATTTGTCATAAGTTAATGAGCTTAAGTCTAAACCAAGGGGTTAGTAAACTCATCACATCTTCCCTCTGGTCAGGGGTAATGAGAATACCTTAAATATGAAGTAAGCACTTCACACTTAATCACCATGATGTAGGATTAAGATCATTAACCTACTTGTGATTATTTAGATGTTTTTGTTGTTTTTGTTTAGTGTTGAGTAATGAGTTTAAGCCATAATCAAGGATTTAATGGACCCATTACACCATCCTAATAGAAGGATAATAGATGAGAACATTTAAGCTGAGGAAGACTCCTCAACTTAATCCATGATTATGGATTAACCTCATGACAAAACAAAGCCTTTATTAAAGTGGATTTTAGTTAATGGATGAGATTAAGGAGTGGGTTTTATGATTTGTAAGACAACTTGAGGAGGACTTGTCCATTAACACTTGGGTTAGTCCTTCTTAACCAATTAAGGAAGAATTAGAACCCTAATGCAAGGCCCAAGTTACAAGCTTGATGTCTTGATGATTATTAAGTTAATTGATTAAAGGATTTAAACACATTAAGGGTTTAACACTTAGGATTAAAGTTATACACTCCATCCTAATAGAAGGATGCAGGCATAAGCTTAATCACAAAGCCTTAAAGCCTTTAGGGTTTAGTCCTGGATTATGAGGTGAGAAGAGAAGACTCAAAGAGACTCAAAGGCAAAACAAAATGGGGGACTAATCAAACCCTAATTATTATCATGCTTGGTTATTCCTAGGGTTAATTAGGTTTGCAAGAAGATCTTCAGAGAAACCACCAGGAAGGAAGCAGATGAAAGGAGCAAGAAGCAAAGAGAAACAAAACAACTTGATTCACTTAAGAAGACAAGTTGCTTGAAGAAGGAAAGTAAGAGGAACATGAATTAGCAAGCCCACTCCAATAAACATACAAAATGCAGCAAAGAAGGCATAAAAGAGATGAAAAGATATTGTGAGAAGTGAAGGCAAATTCACTTCTCAAAACAACTTACCACCTGAAAAGTTAGCAAAAGAAATGAAATGCAATGCATATAAGATGAAATGTCATGATGCAAACCAAAGTCAGAAGCATTTACATGATATTAGTGATGCTAAGAGATGATGCAAACACGAGACAAGACATGAGAATGATCATACAAGGATATGGGTGCAGATGAAGCATGCTTTGAACCATAGAAGTTCATGAAAGTTTATGAAATGATATGAATGCATAACATGGCAAATGAAAGATGCAATGGTCAAACCTGATTCTAATATGTCCTAAGATGCATTATGAATCATGTGGATGCACAAAATGTCATGGTAAGTTCTTAAATGCAAGCAAATGAGGGATGGATGCAAAGGAAAGCACAAATTAGGGTTTACATACAACATGCATCACAAAAATCCAAAACCAGAAGTAAATGACATGACAAAAAATTGAAAATGCAATCAAAGATACCCTAAACCAATACAAGCTCACTGCCCAAAGGAGGGGATCCAAATCTTAACCTAGTGAAAGTTATGAATTTCCTAAGTTGGCTAGGGTTTCAAGGTACCTCATCATGAAAAATTCAAAACAAATTGAAAATGGAAGATCAAATCAAACCAATTTTATCCTATAAACTACATGTCATGAAGGATGCAATGCAAGAAGAATTATCACCCAACTCTCAATGGTTAGGAAGAAGGGATTTTTCAAAGTTTGCACAAAAATATTGCCTTAAAATGAATTTAATTCCAAAGAAAATGATCAAAATGCATCAAGAACCAAAAAGAAATTTGTGTTGAGAGTTGGATAATGTTTCTAAATGTTTCTAAATGCAATGTGAATTTTTTTGTGATTTTTAAATACCTAAATGCATTTTTAATTAATTAATTTTCATTAACTAATTAAAAATAAACACTTAAATGATTTAAAAATGATTTTTAATGCAAAAAATAAAAATAAAAATATTTCTGGGTTCTAAAAATTAATGAAATCTTTGACAAAAATTTTCAGAATTTTTAAACATGATTTGCTATTTTAAATAATTCGTGCAAATTAAATGAAAAGAAAATGAAATAAAAATTAAAATATGAGAAGTATGCACAATGAAGGGATCAGATTGAATCTGGGCTAGGAGAGGTTGACTTGGCGCCACATCCAATGGCCCAAGTTCAAACCTGGCTAATTTCACTTAATATTTAATTAATCTTGGATTTAATTAATTAATGACTGATTAATGGTTAATGGGAAGATCTTGTCCACTCATTCACGCGCGGGAAGGCAAATCCAAGGGCCTCAATTCAAAACTGGCCTAAACCCTAATTAGGGCTAATGACATTCAGATGACCGGAACAGTGGTTCCGGTCATCTTCTCCGGCAGGCACAAACCCTAGTTCTCTCTATAAGCCACCCCAAACTAAATTAACTGCCCAGAAACATTCCCCTCCCCAAACTAAACCTAAATCCATCATCAAAAACCATTCATCAACCATGAACAAAGAGAATCGAAACCAAACATATTCACGGGCAAAATTTCAGAGAGGCACAAAATGCTCATTTTCACACCATTTTTAAATCTAAAAGCATCAGAGTGATCCCCATGATGTGTATTTTCATTTTGTAACAAAAAAAGCAAGCTCTGAAAAGTTGGAAGTTTGAAGCTACCTGAGGTGAAGAACTGTGAAGATGAGCTTTCCTGACCCTCCTCCTATGCAAACTGTCTCCCCTGAACCTCCTGAGCTCAATGGGATGCTTCAAACCTCTTGTTGGTGGCTGATTTGTGAGTTTGTGTTCTGATATGGCAGGTTTCACAGTTGTGCTATAGGGGGTTTCAGGCTGTTTTAATGGTGGGCTTTTGTTCTATGGAGAATGTGTGGTTCACTGGTGAAGAAAGAATTGAGGTTTGATGGTTGTGTAAGGAAATTCGAAGAGAAAGAGTTTTTGACAGTTTTTGTGAGGGCTGGCTTGTGTGTGTTTTCAGGCTTGTGTATTGCTTGCTTTATGTTCCATAACACATCCCTAGATTATTGGAAGAGGTCTGAGGAAGTGACATGTACTGTGGGAATGGTATGGGGTGATTGGCCAAAAAGTCAAGGATTGTGTACCATGGGTATGGGCTATGGCAGAGGAAATCTTAGGGCTTGTCCTGCCTCAGCTTGAGTCAAGGAAGACCCTAGGATCAAGAGAAGACAGCTGGGTGCATTGGATCACAAGTTTGAAGTGTTTTTGCAATTTGGCAACTTGTTACATTTCATGATTTTTGGCCATGAACATGTGATAAGTCTTGCTGAATTTTTGGTGTGAGATGCCTCATGAGGTTATGGTAATGTCTTGAGACCAGCTAGAGATCATACAATCCTTTGAGAATCAATTTGCAAGAAATCCCTGTTTTGCATTTTTATGAAAAATGGCGTATGGTTATTTGAAACTTAAGGCATAGAAATGGGAAATTCCTTGGGCCAAACTGAATTTTAGGTCATGCATTGTATTTGTATGATGATTAGAGGTCACATTGAAGTCACATAAAGGCTTGTCATGAGAATTTGCAAGTTTTCCATTTGGTGCAAAAGTGAAATTTCAATGATTTTATCCAACTTTGTAAGGCCATAACTTTTGATCCAAAATGAATTAGAATGAGTTCTTGTACTTTTTGAAAATGGGAGGATCCATTCTACAACTTTCATGATCAAAGTTTTCTCATTTGAAGCATTTTTGAATCAAAAAGAAAGTGTTGAAAAACTTTCCCAAAATGGCAAGTTTACATTACAAGTCACTTTCCCAAAAAGGCAACTTTGCAAATGGCAGGAAATTCTTCAACTTTGTGAACTTATAACATCTTCTATGATCAAATAAAGATCATACACATTCAAAATGATGAAGAACACCCTTTGGTTGGGTCATTGGGGTCCTCAGATGCCCTGATTTTGCACTGACTTGCTCAAGAAGTCAACTCTTGATTAGATGCCTTCCCCATGGAATTTCTTCATGCAACTTGATATGTATGATCCTTATAACATATAGAGACCAATAGAAACAAGAATGACCAAAAAATTTGGAGTTATGGTCTCTGAAACCAAAACCCTAATTTCAAGTCATCTGTGCAGTTAAACCTGGCTCTGCTTCCATGCCTTTCTCAGTTCTTGTGATTCTTTTACTTCTTTGATCTTGAAAGGGTATAATATGATGCTAGAACATACATGGACCCATTTGAAGTGATTGAAGACCTTTAAAGTGGCTCAAATGGCTCAGGGATGGCTCAGATCACAAACCCTAGATGCAGATGACTTAGAAGCAATGCAGTGAACCAAAAAATGTAATATGAGATGCTATGATTGAATTTATGCATATGAAAAGATCACAAGCCATGGTGTGAATGGGTGAGGGCAAATTTGGGGTGTTTACACTAGGGAATGGATCTTTGTACAGACCGTTTGCCTACTATTCAAGAGCAAATAGATTAAATCTTCTGAAAATATCTTGAACTAGGGAATGGATCTTTGTACAGACCGTTTGCCTACTATTCAAGACCAGATAGATGAAATCTTCTGGAAGTATCCTGGATTAGGGAATGGATCTTTGTACAAACCGTTTGCCTACTCTCCGAGGAAATAGATTAAATCTTCTGAAAATATCTTGAACTAGGGAAGGGATCTTTGTACAGACTGTTTGCCTACTATTCAAGACCAGATAGATGAAATCTTCTGGGAATATCCTGGATTAGGGAATGGATCTTTGTACAGATCGTTTGCCTACTCTCCGAGGGCATCTTGAGTAATGTATAGATCATTTCTGACCTGTTGTGAATTGTTGATATTATTTTACATGCATATAACTGTCCTGCAAGGAAAATGTTAGTTTATGCAATATGTATGCCTGCATAGTATGGTGCATCTAAGTAAATGTATTATGCATTTATGGATATGTTATGTTATGATGTAAATGATGTATGTATGAATCATGCAGCCTGAAGCGTCTGGATATCTTTGTATAACAACTGCTGGCTAGGGAAAATAAATCCCGATTCGTTGCTGAAGAGCATGAGGAACTTGTTCCCGTCTTGTTTGATAGTATAGTATTTATAACCTCCCGTCTTCGTTTGTCGTACTTCTATTAAAGGAATAAGTTCCTGAGTATCCTGACTGAGGATAAAAGAGATGGACATAAATTCCAAGGGATACATAACTTGAAGTATCTATGATGATAGATTTGCCCTACTGTGGATTTGTAGTTATCTTGTGGGGATGAACCGGCGAAGCTTCGTTGAATTCCTACCTTCGTTCGTCCTTAGTAAATACTATTACTGCATTTTCATGCATTTCTGGTAAACATCAATCATATTCAAGCATTTTATGCATTTCTAGTAAACATCAATCATATTTAAAAGCATACATACATTCAAACACAACCAATGGACGTTCCGTTTATGTAAATAGGGTAAAAGTAAATCTGGATTCAAAGATGAAATTTTATTTATATCACAAAGTGACCTATACATAGGCATGTTTGTACAAGGAGACAGAAATCCTAGTAAGAGGAATTCGTCGTGAAACTTTTTTACAAAACAAAGAAAATCAGCTATGTGAGAAATAATCATATTGAGTTTCAATTCTACTATTGCCATTATCTTCAAGTATCTCATCTTCTGCTGTTAAGACGAAAACGATTGGATTGATCTTTATCTGTTCGAACTTGGTTAAGTAGCACAACTGGTTGTAGTTACATGGGTGATCCAGACGAGACATAGTCATGCGCTTTAATCCCTAACTTTTGCCTGGATTGCCCTTTCAGGTTTTCAATCCACCGGGATACCCTTTTTTTCCCAAGCCGCCTTTTCAGGTTTTCGACTTGCCGGGTGTACATTTTTTTTTATATATATCCCTAATTTTTTCCCGAACCCTTTTGGTTCGCCGGGATGCCCTTATTTTTGCCTAGGCCAGTCAACCTAGCGGGTCTCTTTTTATGCGTAGTATTTTTTAACTATGTCTGTGTTTACAGGTTGTGGGAAGTCTTCACCATCCATAGTAGTAAGCATCATGGCACCTCCTGAGAATACTGTTTTGACCACAAATGGTCCTTCATATGTAGGAGTCCACTTGCCCCTAGGATCACCCTGTGGTAATATGATACGCTTGATTACCAAGTCACCAGCCTGATATACCTTTGGCTTAACCTTCTTATTAAAAGCTTTGATCATCCGTTTCTGGTGCATCTGGCCATGACAAACAGCTGCCAACCTTTTCTCATCAATCAAATTTATCTGGTCAAGTCGAGTCTGAATCCACCCATCTTCATCCAAGCCTGCATCCTTCATGATTCTTAAGGAGGGGATCTGAACTTCAATGGGCAGAACTGCTTCCATACCATATACTAAGGAGAATGGGGTTGCCCCTGTTGAAGTGCGTATTGTAGTACGATAACCATGAAGAGCAAATGGTAACATCTCATGCCAATCCTTATAAGTGACAGTCATCTTCTGTAGAATCTTCTTAATGTTCTTATTAGCAGCCTCTACTGCCCCATTCATCTTAGGACGATACAGAGAAGAGTTGTGATGCTTAATCTTGAACTGCGTGCAGAGATCAATAATCATAGTGTTGTTCAGATTAGAGCCATTGTCAGTAATAATCCTTTCAGGGATGCCATACCTACATATAAGATTATTCTTAATGAATCGAGCCACAACATTCTTGGTAACAGATGCAAATGAAGCTGCCTCCACCCACTTTGTAAAGTAATCAATAGCAACCAGGATGAAATGATGCCCATTAGAAGCAGTAGGTTTGATCTCACCAATCATATCAATGCCCCACATGGCAAAAGGCCAAGGAGCTGTCAACACATTCAATGGTGATGGAGGTATATGTACTTTATCAACATAGATTTGACACTTGTGACATGTTCTGGAATGTTGATAGCAGTCAGCTTCCATGGTAGACCAATAGTAACCTGCTCTCAATATCTTCTTTGCCATAGTATGACCACTAGAATGAGTGCCAAAGATCCCATCATGCATGTCTTCCATAATCTCTGTTGCTTTCTTCTTATCCACACAACGAAGCAGAGTTGAATCATGATTGCGCTTATACAAAATTCCATTACTCAAGAAGAACTTAGCAGAAAACCTCCTCAGAAACTTCTTATCTTTGACAGATGCCCCTTCAGGGAACTACTTAGCTTCAAGATATCTTTTCACTTCATAGAACCAAGGCTTCCCTTCTGCTTCTTCAGTGTCAATCTCTTTGCAGTATGCAGGCTTCTCAAATCTATCAATAGTAATCTTGGGAGCTTCATCATCCCAGCTAATCTCAAATATAGATGCCATGGTGGCTAATGCATCTGCCAACTGATTTTATCTTCGTGGAATATGTCCAAAGGTAATCTCTTCAAAATGTGGGATCAAAGACAACTGTCGCTCCCACCAAATGACACATAAGGCCAAGAGGGGTACAGACGCGAATGGTCGGCGAAAGGAGGATGTGAGAACACACAGGAGTGAACTCACAGGAAAGAAAGAGTCGCCAGCTAGGCATTTTTATCCCGGAGGAAAGGTAATGCTGCATAGACCTAGAAAGATATGGATAAGACGGTTGCGAACCAGAGAGACTGAGAAAGGGGGTTGGTTACAATCTGGGAAGGGATTAGCACCCAGATTGTCCGTCGTACTCGACGGGATCCACGCTTAAAAGATTTGTGTTTTAGAGGGGTAGTGTCAGTGCAATCTGTGTAATAAAGAGCTGGAAAAGGATGTACAGGTGTCAGTGTAAAAGCAGTGTGAAGTGTATAAGTGAAGTGTCAGTGTAAGAACAAAGAATGAGATGCTCAAGATCATGAGGCTCAAAAGAATGAAACTGAAAGGAGGGGGAATATACATAGACTTTTGTTCGATAACCGTTAAGTTATGCCTACGTATCCTCTCGTGCAATGAGGAAGTCAGAACACCGTAGTTCGACCCAAAGAGACTGAAAGGATGAATTGACTGTGAATTGCTTACTTGTCTATGCTCAAGTGTATGACCTGTCTGGCTCAGGTGCAAACTGTCTTGCATTAGACGGAAGAAGCGAGTTCTCGTTTGTGAGTGAATGAGATGAGAAAAGAATCCCGGAGGAGACGATTATTGTTTGTTTTTGAGTTTTCAGTCTTTTATTGCTTTTGAGAATTTGTCATAAGTTAATGAGCTTAAGCCTAAACCAGTGGATTTAGTAAACTCATCATATCTTCCCTCTGATTAGGGGTAATGAGAATACCTTAAGTGTGAAGTCAGCTTCTCACACTTAATCACCTTTGGTGTAGGATTAAGATCATTAACCTACTTGTGATTATTTAGATGTTTTTGTTGTTTTTGTTTAGTGTTGAGTAATGAGATTAAGCCATAATCAGGGATTAAACAGACTCATTACACCATCCTAATAGAAGGATAATAGATGAGAATGTTTAAGCTGAGGAAAGCTCCTCAACTTAATACATGATTAGGGATTAAACTCATGACAAAACAAAGCCTTTATCAAGTGGATTTTAGTTAATGATAAGATGATGAAGTGATTTTTATTATTTGTAAGACAACTTGAGGGGGACTTGTCCATTAACACTAGGGTTAGTCCTTCTTAACCAATTAAGGAAGAATTAGAACCCTAATGCAAGGCCCAAGTTACAAGCTTGATGTCTTGATGATTATTAAGTGGATTGATTAAAGGAGTTAAACACATTAAGGGTTTAACACTTAGGATTAAATTTATACACTCCATCCTAATAGAAGGATGCAGGCATAAGCTTAATCACAAAGCCTTAAAACCTTTAGGGATTAGTCCCTGATTATGAGGTGAGAAGAGAAGACTCAATGAGACACAAAGGTAAAATCTAAATGGGGAACTAATCAAAACCCTAATTATTGTCATGCATGGTTGTTCCTAAGGTTTGTGAGGTTTTCAGGAGAAATCTTCAGAGTAACCACCAGGAAGCAGATGAAAGGAGCAAAGAGAAGCAAAGTAACTTGCTTCATTTAAGAAGACAAGTAACTTGAGGAAAGAAAGTAAGAAGAAGAAGAAATAGCAAGCTCAATCTCAAACACAAAACAAAATGCAGCAATGATGCATAAGAGAGAGGAAAAGAAAATGTGAGAAGTGGAGTCAAATCCACTTCTCAAAGAACTTACCACCTGAAAAGTTAGTGAAAGGAATGAGATGCAATGCAAAATGAGATGGAATGGCATGATGCAAATCAAAACCAGAAACATATGTATGATGATAATGATGCTATGAGATGATTCAAACATGAAACAAGGCATGGGGATGATCATATGAACATATGGATGCAAGAGAAGCATGCTTAGAACCATGAACATACATGAAAAGTTATAAAATGCAAATGACATACAACATGGCAAATGAAAGATGCAATGATCAAACATGCTTCTAATATGTCTTAAGATGTCTAATGAATCAAATGGATGCACAAAATGCTATGGCAAGTCATGGTATGCAAGCAAATGCAAGATGAATGCAAAAGGAAGCCCAAATTAGGGTTTATGATCAATGCACAAAACAAAAACCAAAACCAGAAGCAAACATCAAGATAAAAAATTGAAAATGCATTCAAAGGAACCTTAAACCTATACAAACTCACTTCCCAAAGGAGGGGTTCTAACTCTTAACCTAGTGAGGGTTATGAATTTCTTAAGATTTCTAGGGTTTTAAGGTACCTTGTCAAGAAAAATGTCAAATAAATTGAAAATGCAAGATCAAAAGATGCCAATTTAATCCTATAAACTACATGATATGCAAGACACAATGCAAAAAGAATCAAAGTCCAACTCTTAAAGACTAGGCAGAAATGAATTTTTGAACATTGGATCAAAATAATGCCTTGAAATGAAATTAATTCCAAGAAAAATTGTCAAAAGACATCAAGATCAAAAAAGAAATTTGGTTTGAGGGTTGGACAATGTTTCTAAATGATTTTAAAGGTTTCATGAATTTTTTGGTGATTTTTAAATACCTAAAAGTATTTTTAATTAATTAATTCTCATTAATTAATTAAAAATAAACTTTTAAATGATTTAAAAATATTTTTTAATGCAAAAAATAAAAATAAAAATGTTTTTGGTTTCTGAAAATTAATAAAAGCTTGTATAAAAATTTTCAGAATTTTTCAAAATGTTTTACTATTTTTAATAAAATGAAGAAACAAATGCAATTAAATGAAAAATAAAATGAATTAAACTGAAAAATATGAAAGTATGCAAGATCAAGGGCCAGCATTCAAACCCACACGCGCGCGAATTGACTTGGCGCCATATCTGAGGGATGAAATTCAAAATCTCCTAATTATGATTAAACCCTAATTACATGCCCTAATGACTTTCAGATGACCGGAACAGTGGTTCCGGTCATCTTCTCCGACGAGCCAAATCTCTAACTCCCTCTACACGCAATAAAAATGAAATCTAACTGCCCAGAATTCATCCCCATTCAACACTGAATCAAAACCCCCACACAAACATCATTTTTCATTCATCAATCAGCCAAATCGAAGCAAAACTCATTTAGAGCAAAAAGTTTCAGACAGTTCATACATGCTCAATATTCCACCATTTTCATTTTTAAACACATCATGATGATCAGGATATCATATAGAATCAATTTATAACAAGTAAAATGAGTTCTGGAAAATTTGTTCTTGATGGATACCTGAACTGAAGCTTTGGTTTCTGGCACTTTCTGGCTGATTTCTTGCTTTCAATCAACTCCACTGGACCCCCTGAGAAGCTTCCAATGCTTGTTTGAAGTTTATAATGGATGGTTTGAGAGATGGCAGAAGTTCTGTTCAAGGGAGGGTGGTGATCGTGTTTTTGATTCAGGGAGTTTCAGGCTATGGTGATGGGTGGTTTCTGGTCAGTGAAGTATGCTGAGTTGATTTGTGAAGTTGGTTTGTGTGTTTGCAGCTTGTGGAGAGTTTTTCGAAAGCTTTTGCAAAATGGGGTGAAAATGAGAGAGCTGTCTTGTGTGTGCTTTCAGGCTTGTGTTGTGTGTGCTTTGGCTTGCTTTTTGTTTGCATAAACTAATGGGATTGGTCAGATGAGTTGATGTGTGCTTTTGTGATTGGTATGGCTCAAGTTCCCAAAATGTCAAAGTTGTGTAAGAGAGGCATGGGCTACTAGCTAGCCAAGGACAGATGGGGTGTCCTGCGCAGCAAGATGTGTGGAGAGCCATAGGATTGGTTGTGAAGTCAGCAAGCAAGTGGATTCACACTTGAGTGAGTTTTTGCAACTTGCCTCACTTTTGCTTCCTTTGAGAAATCTTGCTCCATAAGTCATAAAAATGAGTGATCCTTTGGCCCATTCTGAATTTTAGATGTTGTATGATCATGTTGTGAAGGAATGATACACATTTGAGGCCTTTAGAACACTTGAACAAACCATTTTGCAAAATACCTCTTTGGTAGAAAACTTCAAATTTTGTGATTTTAGCCAACTTTGACAAGCCATAACTTTTGATCCAAAATGAATTAGGTCATGTTCTTGTACTTTTTGAAAAGGGAATGGCCCAATCTACAACTTTCATGACCAAAGTTTTTTCATTTGAAGCATTTTTTAATCAAAAAGCAAGGGTTGAAAAAGTTTCCCAAAATGGCAATTTTCATTATAAGTCAACTTTCCCAAAAAGTCAACTTTGCAAATGACTCGAGATTCTTCAATTTTGTGAACTTCCAACATCTTCTATGATCAAATAAAGATCATACACAATCAAAATGATGAAGAACACCCTTTGGTTGGGTCATTGGGGGCCTCAGATGCCCTGATTTTACACTGACTTGCTTAGAAAGTCAACCCTTGATCAGATGACTTCCCCATGGAATTTCTTCATGAAAATTGATATGCATGCTCCCTATACCATATAGAGACCAATAGAAACAAGAATTACCAAAAAATTTGGAGTTATGGCCTTTGAAACCAAAACCCTAATTCTAGGTCATCTGTGTAGTCAAACCTGGCTCTGCTTCCATGCCATTTTCAGTTCTTGTGATTCTTTGACATTCTTGACTTTGAGAGGATATAATATGATGTTTGAACACACATGGACCCCTTTGAAGTGATTGATGACCTTTGGAGTGGCTCAAGAAACTCTTGGATTGCTCAGATCACAAACCCTAGATGCAGATGACTTAGAACCAGTGCAATGAAGCAAAAATGTAATATGAGATGCCATGATTGAGTTTATGCATATGAAATGATCACAAGCCATGGTGTGAATGGGTGAGGGCAAATTTGGTGTGTTTACAGCTGCCCCTATTCAAACATGAGTTAGCTGTGCGGGATGTAAGCAACGACTTAACAGGCCAACAAGATAACTTGTGGTTGAATACCAAAGACAGTCCAAAATTTGCACTCACAGAAATGAAGAAGAAAAGGGATATAGATTGTAAAAGGAAACAAAGTATATTATAAAGTGTGGGCGACGGAGGACGACCGTCGAGCAGAGGATGACTGCTGGGGAATGAGCAATGACGGGGACGGCCGACACGCTGGGAAAGGCGCGGGAAATAAAGCAATGACGGGGACGGCCGACATGCTGGGGATAAAAGGGATTATGATGGGGACGACCATCAAGTAAAGCTATAAGATTCTCTGGGGATTAATGAAAAAAATGATGGGGACGGCCATCAAGTTCATAAAGTAATGTAAGCAAACGATGGGGACGACCATCGGGCTAAACTGATGAAGGACGATCACCAGGAAAAGAAAAAGGGACCACGACGGGGACGGCCATCGGGTTAAAGAATAAATGAAATAATGATGAGGGACGGTCATCAAAGGTGAAGGACGATCACCTGGCAGGGTACGGCTGCCGAAAATATCGCGACATAGGACGAATGCCGGATAAAAGGTCAACGATGGGGACGGCCATCAGATGAGCATGATGAAGGACGATCATCAAGAGGTGAAGGACGATCACCTAGCAGGGGACGGCTGCTCTCAAGGTTTATCATGACATATGACGGATGTCAGATAACAATATCAACGATGGGGACGACCATCGGATAAAAAGGTTATGATGGGGACGACCATCAAAAGGTGAAGGACGATCACCTGGCAGGGGACGACTGCTAAATACCACGACACAGGACGAATGTCGGATAAAAAAGGTCAACGATGGGGACGGCCATCGGATGAGCATGATGAAGGACGATCATCAAGAGGTGAAGGACGATCACCTAGCAGGGGACGGCTGCTCTCAAGGTTTATCATGACATAGGACGAATGTCAGATAACCAAAGAAATTTCGCTTTGCTGGCGATCTACTGAGGAATAGTAAACACGGAAGAGTGTTTACATCCAGGAAATAAAAGGTATAAGTGTTTTGACGTTGTGTATAGATTAAAGATGCGGACGAGCATCCCTAAGACTACGATACGGACGAGTATCGGGTAGAAACAAATACTGACACGTGTTCGGAGATGATGATACGGACGAGTATCAACTGGTTAACAAGGAACGCGGATGAGTGTTGAATCTGAGGTGACTCCTCTGGGGAATAGTAGGCACAGACGAGTGTCTATATTCAAAAAGACAAAAGTGTTTGACACAATGTATGGATTAAAGATGCGGACGAGCATCCTTAAGACTATAATACGGACGAGTATCAGGTAGAAACAAACGCTTGACGCATGTTCTGAGATGATGGTACGGACGAGTACCAACTGGTTAACAAAGAACACGGACTAGTGTCGAATCTGAGATGATATAAGTGGCGTATACAAGATACAGACGAGTATTTGTATGAGTGAAATATGACTAATAATTATGAGTAGTGTATAGATGGGTATTTAACCTGCTGGGGGGGG
Organism: Lathyrus aphaca; assembly: GCA_963966055.1. Lineage (NCBI taxonomy): Eukaryota > Viridiplantae > Streptophyta > Magnoliopsida > Fabales > Fabaceae > Lathyrus > Lathyrus aphaca. The sequence continues at coordinate 175,534,325 of OZ014523.1, forward strand.
GGTGACACGGACGAGTGCCAAAAGGAGAAAAGTATAGTATAAACAAATATCTGATATACAAAGTGTTAGGTTACTGTGCTGGGGAAGGTGACACAGACGAGTGTCAAGGAATTGTATATATACAAGTATCTGTGAGTGCAAAGGGGATGCTTTGGCTTTCTGCTGGGGACATGACACGGACGGGTGCCACCAGGAGTATGTACTGATGTTTGTGAGTGTAAAGCAACTGCTTTAGCTTTAACTCTCCGCTAGGGAATCTGGGGAGTTTTCTGTATACTGTTGATGGATTGTCATTATTTCACAAGCGCTTGATTCAGAACATGGCCTATGATTATGCAATATGTTGGATTTTTTCCGTAATGCTCCGTTTTAGATGGAATGCTACGCTTTGTGGGGTGGATATGATGCAAATGCCATGATTATGCAAAGATATCAATCTGGGATTCGGATCCCGTTGCTGTGAAGATTTCTGGTTGAGCTGCTTGAAATGGACATCCCAGCTGGGGATGAGATCATTGGTAGATCTAACGCCTATGATTCTGCTTGGAGAAATAGGTCACTGATAGACCCATCCTTAGTAATAAGGGACCCAGCTGGGGTTTGTAGAAGCTTTCGTCACTCTGTTGTGATTCCTTCATGCGTTGCTCTTCTGGATAGAGGCTGAAACTCTGTGGGGAGATGGTTCCCTGACTTTTGTACTTAGCCGAGGAGGAAGAATGATTGGCACCTCGGCTGGGGAGAAATAACAAGTGGCAACTCAGCTGGGGAGAAAACACTTTGGGTGCTAAGACTGAGTGTCGATTTGCCAGCTTGCTGGGATGAAGCTTACATGCCCCATGTTGCTCTTTTGAATACTTGCAATCCTGCAAAGATAGAAACATACAAGTAATCCCGAGGTATCTCTTACCGGATTCCAGACACTCCCGGGAGTAAACATATTTCCTGCAAGCACGTATTTTCAGAGAGACGCATCTGTATTTATGCAATCGATATATTAGTGACATCAGACATTTTTGCAAATAAAAGAGTATGAGACAAAACATGACTGAAAATCTGATTTTATTAATTCATGTGCCCTAAATTGGCAAGATACAGTCAAAGAAACATATCCCCTGAAAGGAGGAGATTGTTACAAATTGAGGAACAAAATGCTGGCAATGTTGACGACGCTTCCCGGAGCTTCCCTTTTGCCGTGACTCGTATGACATTTGACGTTCTTCTCGTCTTGCTTTCTGAAGAAGGTTGATTCTGATAGAAGCTTGATCCTTTCGAGGTTTACCAGGTTGTAGGTGACACAGACGAATTCAGAATGCAGTTGTTCGCTTATTCCCTTATTTTGCATGGATCGCCCTTTCGGGTTTTCAATCCATCGGGATACCCTTTTTTGCCTGAGCTGTCCAATGCGGCTTTTCAGCTCAGCGGGTGTAAATTTTTTTGTTTATTTTCCCTTATTTTTGCCCGAGTCTTTTTATTCTGTTTTTGACTCGCCGGGATGCCCTATTTTTGCCTGGACTTACATTCTGTTTTTATGTCCAGCGGGTCATTTTTATGCGAAGTATTTTTTAACTGCATCTGAATTCACAGGGGACGGGAAGTCTTCACCATCCATGGTGCTGAGCATGAGTGCTCCACCAGAGAAAACTTTCTTTACCACGAATGGTCCTTCATAGTTTGGGGTCCATTTGCCCCTGTGGTTTGTATGAGGAGGGAGGATTCTTTTCAGCACAAGATCCCCTACTTGGTACTCTCGGTGCCTGACTTTCTGATCGAAGGCTTTCTTCATTCTTTTCTGATACAACTGCCCATGACAGATTGCAGCCAATCTCTTCTCTTCGATCAGGCTCAGTTGTTCGTATCGGGACCGGACCCATTCTGCTTCGCTCAGCTTAACATCCATCGGTACCCGTAGGGAGGGTAATTCAACTTCAACAGGTAGGACTGCCTCCATACCATACACAAGCTGATACGGTGTTGCCCCCGTGGATGTTCTGATTGACGTGCGGTACCCATGCAAGGCAAACGGTAGCATTTCATGCCAGTCTTTGTATGTGACTACCATCTTCTGCACAATCTTCTTGATATTCTTATTAGCTGCCTCAACATCGCCATTCATCTTTGGCCTGTAAGGAGAAGAATTGTGGTGTTGGATCTTGAAGTCCCGGCATAGCTCTGCCATCATTTTGTTGTTTAAGTTGGAACCATTGTCAGTAATGATTCGCTCAGGAACTCCATACCGACAGATGATATCTCTCTTCAGAAATCGGGCTACCACTTGCCTTGTAACGTTTGCATATGAAGCTGATTCGACCCACTTGGTGAAATAGTCAATGGCAACCAGGATGAATCTATGGCCATTCGAAGCAGTTGGCTCAATCTTGCCAATCATGTCAATGCCCCACATAGCAAAGGGCCAGGGTGACGACATCACATTCAAAGGATTAGGAGGCACATGCACCTTATCCGCATAAATCTGGCATTTATGGCATTTTCTGGCGTAAGCACAACAGTCGGCATCCATTGTGATCCAATAATAACCTGATCTTAGCAATTTCTTGGCCATTGCATGTCCTCCTGCATGGGTACCAAAGGATCCTTCATGTACCTCGTGCATCAGCAAGTCTGCTTCTGTTCTGTCAACGCATCTGAGGAGTACCATATCAAAGTTTCTCTTGTACAGGGAACCATCAGTGTTCAGAAAGAAACTGCCAGCAAGCCTTCTCAAAGTCTTCTTATCATTGGAAGATGCCCCAGGTGGGTATGTTTGATCCTCCAAGAAGCACTTAATGTCATGGAACCAAGGCTTATTATCTTTGACAACATCTGCTGCGAACACATATGCTGGTCTGTCAAGTCTGGATACTGAAATTTGAGGTATAAAGTTGGCAGCTTGAACTTTGATCATAGATGAAATGGTAGCCAGAGCATCTGCAAACTGATTCTCGTCCCGAGGGATATACTCAAGCTTGACTGTTGTAAAGAAAGTCAACAACCTCCTTGTATAATCCCTGTAAGGTATCAGATGATCTTGGTGTGTGTACCATTTGCCGTTGGTTTGATTAACTACCAGAGCTGAATCTCCGAATACAGTCAATGTCTTGATCCTGAGGTCAATGGCTTCCTCAAGACCCATAATACAAGCTTCGTATTCAGCTTCGTTGTTAGTTCATTTAAAGGTGAGTTTTGCCGAGAAAGGCATGTGAACTCCCTTAGGTGTGATGAGTACTACACCAACACCGCGACCATTCATATTAACAGCCCCATCAAACATCATAGTCCATTCTTCTTCCGGGTCAGGTCCTTCAGTGTGAATAGGCTCTTCATGATCTTTTGCCTTTATGAACATGATGTCTTCATCAGGAAAGTCAAATCTCATAGGCTGGTAATCATCGATAGGTTGCTCAGCAAGATATTCAGACAATACACTGCCCTTGATGGCTTTCTGAGAGGTGTATTGGATGTCATATTCTGTGAGGATCATTTGCCATCTTGCAACCCGTCCGGTAAGTGTTGTCTTCTCAAAAATGTACTTAACCGGATCCATCTTTGAGATCAACAAAGTGGTGTGGGTCAACATATACTGCCTTAGTCGGCGAGCAGCCCACGCTAAAGCACAGCAAGTTTTCTCGAGCAGTGAATAACGTTGTTCACAGTCGGTAAACTTTTTGCTTAGGTAGTAAATTGCATACTCTTTTCGACCAGACTCGTCATGCTGGCCCAGCACACACCCCATTGACTCTTCTAATACTGTCAAGTACATTATCAGAGGTCTTCCTTCAACTGGAGGCATGAGGATTGGAGGTTCTTGCAGGTACTCCTTGATTTTGTCAAAGGCCCTTTGGCAGTCTTCGTTCCACCTGACCGTTTGTTCTTTTCTTAACAGTTTGAACAAAGGTTCACAAGTTGATGTAAGGTGAGATATGAACCGTGAAATGTAGTTCAATCGTCCCAAGAACCCTCGAACTTCTTTTTCTGACTTCGGTGCAGGCATTTCTTGAATGGCTTTGACTTTATCTGGGTCAACTTCAATCCCTTTTTCACTCACAATAAATCCCAGCAGCTTACCGGATCGCACCCCGAATGTGCATTTGTTGGGATTCAGCTTCAGTTGGTACTTCCTCAGACGCTTGAATAGCTTCAGCAGATTTACCAGGTGGTCTTCTTCAGTGAGGGACTTGGCAATCATGTCATCCACATAACATTCGATTTCTTTATGGATCATATCGTGGAATAATGTCACCATAGCCTGTTGATACGTTGCACCAGCATTCTTCAGTCCGAATGGCATCACCTTGTAACAGAACGTGCCCCAGGGTGTGATGAAGGTTGTCTTCTCCATGTCTTCAGGTGACATTTTGATCTGATTGTATCCTGAAAATCCATCCATGAAGGAGAATACCGAGAACTGGGCCGTGTTATCCACCAATACATCGATGTGAGGTAATGGGAAGTCATCTTTCGGGCTGGCTCTGTTCAGATCCCGGTAATCAACACACATTCTTACTTTGCTGTCCTTCTTAGGCACAGGTACTATATTAGCAACCCACGGCGGATAGCTAGTCACAGCAAGGAACCCGGCGTCCCACTGCTTTTGTATCTCTTCTTTGATTTTCATTGCCATGTCTGGGTGAGTACGGCGCAGTTTCTGTTTAACTGGCGGGCAATCTTCTCTTAAAGGCAGCTTGTGCATAACAATGTCGGTGTCCAACCCTGGCATATCTTGATAAGACCAAGCAAACACATCCACATATTCACGAAGCAGGTCAATCAGTTGCTCTTTCACTGAGTCTTGTAAGCAGGCCCCGATCTTAACCTCTTTCACATCTTCATCAGTACCAAGATTAATCGTTTCGATCTCCTCTTGATGAGGAGTGATAACCTTCTCCTCTTGTCTCAACAACCTGGCTAGCTCTTCAGGAAGCTCATACTCTTCTTCAACCCCTTCATCAGCTTGATTGATTGGATTGTCAAAGTCATACGAAGTCGTAGCCATGCTGTTGTCGGTGCGGTCTGAAAGGCACTCTCTGCAAGGGTTCAGATTTGTTCATTTTAGTGATTGATTTTAATCTTGTTTAGAAAGAGTGAAATGAAGTTGTCATTTTGAAAACATTGCCATTTATTTTTTGTACAAAAAGAAAAATGGAAAAATAGTGAGCGGAAAAGAAAAAGACTCATTTGCAAAAGATGTCTGATTATCATTGATTGATCTATTTGCACAAAATTACGGATGGCCCGATTACAAAATGAGTCTTGTCATCTTGGGCAAGATGCAAGACTTGATGCATGCTTAAAAATACAGGAAATAATAATTACTCTGCAGGAGTAACTCTTATAATTTCCTGGGAAGACCAGTTTGAGATACTGCTCCCCGGGATCCTTGGACGTATCCAGCTCTCCAGGTTGCGGTCGCTTTCATCCTCGTCTTCCAAGTTGTTCACGGCATCTGGGGTGAGCATCCCCCCACTGACAAAATTGGGCTTCTTAGCAGCCTCTGTTTGATCTTGTTGAGTTGGTTTGTAACCCAACCCAAATCTATCCTCCTTCTTCTCTACAGGCAGCAACTTGCCCCAGCCTTGGGCAGTCCCCTCTTCAACAACCTTTCGGGCTTGCTGATAAGATGTCATTGAGGTTCCAGGTACAGCGGATGCTTCATTTATGTTCAAGGCCTCAAACCCTTGACTCATAGTTTCGTGGATCTCCCCATCCATCTCAATGTATTTGTATGTAGCCAGATGGCTAAAAAAGATATCTTCCTCTCCACAAATAGTAACGACTTGGCCCTCCCACTCGAATTTTAACTTCTGGTGAAGGGTTGACGTCACGGCGCCAGCGGCGTGTATCCACGGTCTACCCAATAGACAGCTGTAGGCAGGCTGTATATCCATCACGAAGAAGGTCGTTTTGAAAGTCTGTGGGCCAATCGTTATAGGCAACTCAATTTCTCCCAGAACTGATCTCTTAGAACCGTCAAAGGCTCTCACTACCAAGTTGCTGGGACGTAATGCCAGTCCTTCATACTCCAGCTTCACAAGGGCTTTTTTAGGTAAGACATTGAGGGATGAACCTGTGTCTACCAGTACATGGGAGAGAACTGCACCCTTACACTCCAAGGTAATGTGCAAAGCCTTGTTGTGATTGCGGCCTTCCGAAGTCAAATTAGTGTTGGTAAATCCTAGTCCATTACTAGCGTTAACATTTCCAACCACATCCTCTAACTGATTGACGGTAATCTCCTCTGGCACATAAGCTGCGTGCAAGACTTTTAATAATGCGTTCCGGTGAGCCTCGGAGCACATTAGCAATGATAAAATGGAGATTTTGGAAGGTGTTTGGTGAAGCTGGTCCACTATCCTGTAATCACTTTTCTTGATGATTCTCATGAATTAATCAACCTCTTGATCAAAAGGGGTTTTCAAAGCTTCTTTAGCAACTTGTTCTTCTTGCACCAGGCTCTTCCCTTTTGCTTTGGCAGCAGCTTCTGCTTCAGCAATGGGTCTCGGAATCTGCGGGGCGAAGAGACGTCCGCTTCGAGTGAAGCCTCCGCCCCCCCCCCCCACACATTGTCTATTTGTGGTGAAGAAGTTGATGATTCCAAAGTGATTTTCTGTCCTTTGCAGTATAGATCGGAGCCGTAATGCCAAGGGATGGCATTACTGCTTTCATAAGGAACTGGACCAGGCACTGTGATAGTGACTGGACTGATAGCAGCTGCCGAAGGGACCATGATAGTATGTGGATCATAGTATATTGTAACTGGTGTTCTGTTAGGAGTGGAATTTTGTGAGTTGTAGGCAGAATCATTTGCAGGATCATAATACATTGTAACCGTTGAGACACTTTCATTATTTGCTGTTGATGTTGTGATTTGAAGCAGGCCACTCTGGATGAGACCATCTATACCACTTCTCAAGTTATCACACCCATTTACTGAAATGTTGCAATAAGCACATCCTAGCTCACATTCGGGGAACATTTGACATTCAAGGAGTTGAGCTTTAATCTCTACCAGGGGTGTCCGAATCTGCCCCACACTGGTTATCAAGTAAGACGGCTTACCTTCTTCAATAGCATTGATTCTGGGTCCACCGTGGTTGGGCATAGGGTTCTTACTGACATTTGGTGGGCGTGCAAAGTTCAGAGCCTTGGAATCCACTAGATCCTGTACTTTCATGTGCAAAGCTCTGCACTTCTCTGTACTGTGGCCAGGTGCATTGGAATGAAAAGCACATCTGGCGCTGGCGTCATAATTTCTGGGCAGACTGGCAGGATCTGGAGGTGCCAATGTCCTTAGCTCAACCAGGTTGAGTTTCAGGAGTTGTGGCAATAATGCGGCATAAGGCATAGGGATCGGATCAATCACCCTATTGGCCTGAGATGGTCTCTGTTGAAACGGTCTTTGCTGATTGTTGTTGCTGGTGTTGTTGTTGTTATAATTTCTCTGAGGTGGATACTGAGCTTGTTGCTGGTAGTGGGATTGTTGCTGTGGTTGATATGCTGGTTGTGGATGAATTGGAGTGGGAATGGTGACAGCTGCCACTGACCTATGAACATACTGGGGTCTGCCCCTGCTGGTATGGATAGCATTAGTCTCACTAGTTCTTCTTGGGCCTACAAAAGGCTTTCTTGGGTTGCTGGACGAGCTTGCACCGTTGTCAGAAATTTTGCCCATCTTTAATAGGCTCTCAATTCTTTCTCCAGCTATAATGACATCCGCGAAGCTGGTGGAAGAAAAGGCAGATAGCCTATCAATGTATGTCCCTTGGAGGGTGTTCATAAACATGTCGTCCATCTCCCTTTCCGACATGGGTGGTTGGACAGCAGCAGCAAGTTGTCTCCATCTCTGGGCGTACTCCCGGAAGCTTTCCCTGGATGATTGTGACATTCCCATCAGGAGGGTCCTGTTGGGAGCCATATCCAAGTTGTACTGGTATTGTCTAATGAAGGCCTCAGCCAGATCCTTCCAGCACCTGATGGTTGCTCTAGTCAAGTGTGAGTACCATTCCCTTGAAGCTCCTGTTAAGCTATCTTCAAAATAAAACATCCATAGCTTTTCATCCATGGTATATGCCTTCAGCTTCCCCAGAAAGGATTGCAAGTGGGTTCGCGGACAGGAAGTTCCGTTGTACTTTTCAAAGCACGGAGGTTTAAACTTGTGGGGAATCCTGACCCCGTCCACTAAGCCCATGTCCATGACATCAAAACCCAAGGAGTTTTGAGACTCCAGGGATCTTAATTTCTCAGCAATTTCATCTAGCCTTCTGTCATAGGCTTCATCCCCAGCTCCCATCACAGTGAACTGATCTTCCTGGGGGTCTTCTTGCAGTACCCTACCTGTAGTAGCATTCCCCTGTACATTAGCAGGGATGTTGATCTCTGGGTGAAGATGAGGGCCATACACTGGTGGATTAATATGAGGCTGAACCCTCTCATTGTTGCTCGTTCCTCCAGTCCCTAGATGGGGGTCTTCCTGAGTCTGCCTCTCTACCAATGCTCTTAATCTTTCTTGGCTCTGTGCCAATCCATTCATCACCTCCATAAACTGGGTCATCTGATTTCTCATTTTCAGTCTCTCATTGGCCATTTGAGCCCTAACCTCTGTAAGATCCTGTTGTACCTGGTCCATCTGTATACCCGGAAGGTTGTTGCGGGTAGGATATTTGTGCGGACGGTTGAGTGGGAACACCCGACGTCGAGCAATAGTTCCTGAACCACAACAGAGTTAGTAACAAAAAACAAAACAAAACAAAGGTTAGTATGCAATGCAATATGCTTATTTGTCTCCAAGGTATCCGGCTTGGCACTTGGTTTTGACCTTTCCAGACCCCTGAGGAAGATGCTTTTGATGTTGCTTGAAAGAACTCAGATAAAACAAACCAATACATATATTACAAGAAGTGAATGATACATAGTTTGTTTTTTACAATTCATGCCCTCTAAGGGGTCAAAATACAACATAAAAGGAAAAGTACAATGAAAAGAAAGCAACAACAAGAAAAAGTCAGACACCAAGACCAAACTCATCCTCCTGAACTTCCTTTAGAAGTGCTTCAGTCACAGGATCAGCTGGACGCTCTGTGAGATTCCTGATAAGAATATTCCTGGTGGCAACAGCTGCAGTTAGCTTCTTGTGTCGACTCTGGTCCTTTGACCTCTTCACACCAGCCCTAATCTTCAACTCTGAGATCTCCCTCTGGGCTGCTAGCAGGGCTTCTTGTTGCTCCTTTGCACTAGCCTCCAACTGCTCAATCTTGTCCTGAGTCCTCTTATCTTCCTAAGTACGAGCTTCGGTGATCCTGACCCACCTAGCTTGACTTTCTTTCAGATACAAATCAGCCCTGGCCTTTTGGAACTGAGCCTCCTTGCAGGCATTCTTCAAGATCTTCTCTCCAGCCCTTGACTTCTTGATGTAGTCTTCTGACTTCTCAATCCTGGCTAGATGCTCCACCTTTAGCTTTTCTAGCCTTTCAATGTCCAGCCGACCATCACTCCTCTCCCAGGGGGTCTTCTGTAGAGCCTGAGTCAGATTCTCATTCCTCTCTTTCAATTTCTCAAACTCCTCTAAGCTGACAGTGGCAGGAGGTGGTGTTGTGGAGGGCCCAGGTGCATCCTCAATGGTGAAGGGCATCCTAGAAATTTGAGCCCTGGCATGAGACCACTCATAGTACTGAGCTGAGGCCACATTATTGCATCTCCCAAGAATGGCCATTCCTTTGGTCTGGACATTGTCCCAAGCCCAGGATGCTTGCCTGACAATAGCTAGATTAGGCTTAATCTCACAATAAAGGGTTTCAGCCAAGTCTTGTGCTCTAGGAGGGTGGACCAATGCATAGCCCAATTGTCTTTTGAATAACAGAGGGTTGTAATTGATGCAACCCTTCACTCCTATCAGGGGTACATTGGGGAACTGCCCACAACTAGTAATGATGTCCCTGCCCTTGGTGCTCTGAGTGCACCACCTGATATTATCTGAGGTCAGAGCAATGAGTCTTCTAGCCCAGTTCTTCTGCTGGTGAGGATTCAAGAATGCATCAGTCTTGGGCAAGTGTTTGAGCAGCCAGGTATGGAACAGGGGAGCACAGCATCTCACCAACCTTCCTCTCTGCTTTTCATTCCTTTGGTGAACAGAGTAGTAGAAATCTCCCAGTAAGGTGGGCACTGGGTTCCTCAGAATGAAAAGGTGAATGGCATTCTTGCTAATAAACTTAGGCTCGTCTGCAAAAAGTATAACCCCATATATGCTGAGGGATAACAAAGCACATACTGCCTTCCATTCTCCCAAGGAGGCCTTCAGGATGGCCTGAGAAGTCAAGAAATCCAAATGTAGACCAAAGATTCCAGCCTTGGTAGTCATGTTCTGTCCAATCAGAGAGGGTTCCAGATATAGTGCCTTTGCCACTTATTCATTACTAGGAAAAGCCATCTCAGGGTTGAAAGGGATACCACCCCTGACAGGTACACCAACCAATGATGAATACTCCTCTAATAAAGGCCCCAACTGAAAATCCCGAAAGGTGAAGCACCTCAGAGGGGGATCATAGAACTGCAGGCAAGTATGAATCAAGCTCCTCTGGGAAGGGTCCAAATCCATAACCACATCAAGGATGCCTTCATAATGTTCTCTGAATAGTGGTATATGGTCTGGAGTAATAAGGGCCTGGATCTTCTTGATGCCAGCTAGCTCAGGCTCAAAGAAATGGTAGGAGATGTTGCTCTTCTTGGGTGCCATGTTGCTGAAGAAGAGCTGAGACAGATGCTGATGATGGAGAATAATACTGAAGATGGGCCACTGACAGGATGATGCTAGTGATGCAAGTGACTGAAGCAGGTAGCTGATGAGGATAGCTGAAGCAGATATTGATGAAGATAGGTCTATGCAGATGAAGGGGTAAAAACCAAGCCAAAATATATGATGTGGATACCCTGAAAAAACAAATAAGCAAATGTTAAATGATGCAATGATGATGTATGCAAATGATATGCAAGGGTTTGTGATCAAGCTGGATCTGATTACTGCCTTGGTATAAAGGTCCATGTATGTTTGAGAAGTCCAGATGGAGGTTTAAAAGTCCAGTAACCAAGGTGGGGGACTCAAATAAAGAGTCACATGTCCAGGGTTAAAATCACAAGAACTGTCCCAAAATGGAGTACTCTTAATCAAAACAAAGTAACAGGGTATGCTGAGGTCAAGGGTACCTGCAAACCTGTAAACAGCCCAACCCCCTCACAGGTGGTGTTCTAAAACAAGGATCCTCAGACTTGGATCAGTTATGAGAAGTGTAAACACTTCCAACCCGGAGGTACAGTGTTTACAATAACCATAAAAGATCCTCCTCTAATTCACCTCAGTTGCTGAAGGTCAATACTAAAGGTCATCCAGACTTAGCAGGATTCCCAGATAGCCCTAGCACTACAGGAAATCTGTAGCACAGAGTTCTCAAGAAGAAACCCATATCTGAACTGTGTTTCATATTCCCGCACCAGACCGAAATGGAATGGGAAAGAACATGAAGCACTCTAGCCTAGGTGTCACTCAGGTCCCAGGTATAGGACCTCAACTCTCAATAGAACCCCACCCACCAAAGCAAAAAACCAGATCCAGCCAAAATAGTATGACAGTATGATATATGTAAAGTTGTAAAGAAAGCAATAAACAAAACTTTACATAAAGCAATAAAATACATATACAAACACAATTAGCACAACACCCCAGTAAACACAAATCAAACAAGCGCTAGGAGGAACCCACAAAAAGAACCAGAAGCCCTGGTTGCAGTATAAGGGTCCCCAGCAGAGTCGCCAAGCTGTCGCTCCCACCAAATGACACATAAGGCCAAGAGGGGTACAGACGCGAATGGTCGGCGAAAGGAGGATGTGAGAACACACAGGAGTGAACTCACAGGAAAGAAAGAGTCGCCAGCTAGGCATTTTTATCCCGGAGGAAAGGTAATGCTGCATAGACCTAGAAAGATATGGATAAGACGGTTGCGAACCAGAGAGACTGAGAAAGGGGGTTGGTTACAATCTGGGAAGGGATTAGCACCCAGATTGTCCGTCGTACTCGACGGGATCCACGCTTAAAAGATTTGTGTTTTAGAGAGGTAGTGTCAGTGCAATCTGTGTAATAAAGAGCTGGAAAAGGATGTACAGGTGTCAGTGTAAAAGCAGTGTGAAGTGTATAAGTGAAGTGTCAGTGTAAGAACAAAGAATGAGATGCTCAAGATCATGAGGCTCAAAAGAATGAAACTGAAAGGAGGGGGAATATACAGAGACTTTTGTTCGATAACCGTTAAGTTATGCCTACGTATCCTCTCGTGCAATGAGGAAGTCAGAACACCGTAGTTCGACCCAAAGAGACTGAAAGGATGAATTGACTGTGAATTGCTTACTTGTCTATGCTCAAGTGTATGACCTGTCTGGCTCAGGTGCAAACTGTCTTGCATTAGACGGAAGAAGCGAGTTCTCGTTTGTGAGTGAATGAGATGACAAAAGAATCCCGGAGGAGACGATTATTGTTTGTTTTTGAGTTTTCAGTCTTTTATTGCTTTTGAGAATTTGTCATAAGTTAATGAGCTTAAGCCTAAACCAGTGGATTTAGTAAACTCATCACATCTTCCCTCTGATTAGGGGTAATGAGAATACCTTAAGTGTGAAGTCAGCTTCTCACACTTAATCACCTTTGGTGTAGGATTAAGATCATTAACCTACTTGTGATTATTTAGATGTTTTTGTTGTTTTTGTTTAGTGTTGAGTAATGAGATTAAGCCATAATCAGGGATTAAACAGACTCATTACACCATCCTAATAGAAGGATAATAGATGAGAATGTTTAAGCTGAGGAAAGCTCCTCAACTTAATCCATGATTAGGGATTAAACTCATGACAAAACAAAGCCTTTATCAAGTGGATTTTAGTTAATGATAAGATGATGAAGTGAGTTTTATTATTTGTAAGACAACTTGAGGGGGACTTGTCCATTAACACTAGGGTTAGTCCTTCTTAACCAATTAAGGAAGAATTAGAACCCTAATGCAAGGCCCAAGTTACAAGCTTGATGTCTTGATGATTATTAAGTGGATTTATTAAAGGAGTTAAACACATTAAGGGTTTAACACTTAGGATTAAAGTTATACACTCCATCCTAATAGAAGGATGCAGGCATAAGCTTAATCACAAAGCCTTAAAACCTTTAGGGTTTAGTCCCTGATTATGAGGTGAGAAGAGAAGACTCAATGAGACACAAAGGTAAAATCTAAATGGGGAGCTAATCAAAACCCTAATTATTGTCATGCATGGTTGTTCCTAAGGTTTGTGAGGTTTTCAGGAGAAATCTTCAGAGGAACCACCAGGAAGCAGATGAAAGGAGCAAAGAGAAGCAAAGTAACTTGCTTCATTTAAGAAGACAAGTCACTTGATGAAAGAAAGTAAGAAGAAGAAGAAAGAGCAAGCTCAATCTCAAACACAAAACAAAATTCAGCAATGATGCATAAGATAGAGGAAAAGAAAATGTGAGAAGTGGAGGCAAATCCACTTCTCAAAGAACTTACCACCTGAAAAGTTAGTGAAAGGAATGAGATGCAATGCAAAATGAGATGGAATGGCATGATGCAAATCAAAACCAGAAACATATGTATGATGATAATGATGCTATGAGATGATGCAAACATGAAACAAGGCATGGGAATGATCATATGAACATATGGATGCAAGAGAAGCATGCTTAGAACCATGAACATACATGAAAAGTTATGAAATGCAAATGACATACAACATGGCAAATGAAAGATGCAATGATCAAACATGCTTCTAATATGTATTAAGATGTCTAATGAATCAAATGGATGCACAAAATGCTATGGCAAGTCATGGTATGCAAGCAAATGCAAGATGAATGCAAAAGGAAGCCCAAATTAGGGTTTATGATCAATGCACAAAACAAAAACCAAAACCAGAAGCAAACATCAAGATAAAAAATTGAAAATGCATTCAAAGGAACCTTAAACCTATACAAACTCACTGCCCAAAGGAGGGGTTCTAACTCTTAACCTAGTGAGGGTTATGAATTTCTTAAGATTTCTAGGGTTTTAAGGTACCTTGTCAAGAAAAATGTCAAATAAATTGAAAATGCAAGATCAAAACATGCCAATTTAATCCTATAAACTACATGATATGCAAGACACAATGCAAAAAGAATCAAAGTCCAACTCTTAAAGACTAGGCAGAAATGAATTTTTGAACATTGGATCAAAATAATGCCTTGAAATGAAATTAATTCCATGAAAAATTGTCAAAAGACTACAAGATCAAAAAAGAAATTTGTGTTTGAGGGTTGGACAATGTTTCTAAATGATTTTAAAGGTTTCATGAATTTTTTGGTGATTTTTAAATACCTAAAAGTATTTTTAATTAATTAATTCTCATTAATTAATTAAAAATAAACTTTTAAATGATTTAAAAATATTTTTTAATGCAAAAAATAAAAATAAAAATGTTTTTGGTTTCTGAAAATTAATAAAAGCTTGTATAAAAATTTTCAGAATTTTTCAAAATGTTTTACTATTTTTAATAAAATGAAGAAAACAAATGCAATTAAATGAAAAATAAAATGAATTAAACTGAAAAATATGAAAGTATGCAAGATCAAGGGCCAGCATTCAAACCCACACGCGCGCGAATTGACTTGGCGCCATATCTGAGGGCTGAAATTCAAAATCTCCTAATTATGATTAAACCCTAATTACATGCCCTAATGACTTTCAGATGACCGGAACAGTGGTTCCGGTCATCTTCTCCGACGAGCCAAATCTCTAACTCCCTCTACACGCAATAAAAATGAAATCTAACTGCCCAGAATTCATCCCCATTCAACACTGAATCAAAACCCCCACACAAACATCATTTTTCATTCATCAATCAGCCAAATCGAAGCAAAACTCATTTAGAGCAAAAAGTTTCAGACAGTTCATACATGCTCAATATTCCACCATTTTCATTTTTAAACACATCATGATGATCAGGATATCATATAGAATCAATTTATAACAAGTAAAATGAGTTCTGGAAAATTTGTTCTTGATGGATACCTGAACTGAAGCTTTGGTTTCTGGCACTTTCTGGCTGATTTCTTGCTTTCTATCAACTCCACTGGACCCCCTGAGAAGCTTCCAATTCTTGTTTGAAGTTTATAATGGATGGTTTGAGAGATGGCAGAAGTTCTGTTCAAGGGAGGGTGGTGATCGTGTTTTTGATTCAGGGAGTTTCAGGCTATGGTGATGGGTGGTTTCTGGTCAGTGAAGTATGCTGAGTTGATTTGTGAAGTTGGTTTGTGTGTTTGCAGCTTGTGGAGAGTTTTTCGAAAGCATTTGCAAAATGGGGTGAAAATGAGAGAGCTGTCTTGTGTGTGCTTTCAGGCTTGTGTTGTGTGTGCTTTGGCTTGCTTTTTGTTTGCATAAACTAATGGGATTGGTCAGATGAGTTGATGTGTGCTTTTGTGATTGGTATGGCTCAAGTTGCCAAAATGTCAAAGTTGTGTAAGAGAGGCATGGGCTACTAGCTAGCCAAGGACAGATGGGGTGTCCTGCGCAGCAAGATGTGTGGAGAGCCATAGGATTGGTTGTGAAGTTAGCAAGCAAGTGGATTCACACTTGAGTGAGTTTTTGCAACTTGCCTCACTTTTGCTTCCTTTGAGAAATCTTGCTCCATAAGTCATAAAAATGAGTGATCCTTTGGCCCATTCTGAATTTTAGATGTTGTATGATCATGTTGTGAAGGAATGATACACATTTGAGGCCTTTAGAACACTTGAACAAACCATTTTGCAAAATACCTCTTTGGTAGAAAACTTCAAATTTGATGATTTTAGCCAACTTTGACAAGCCATAACTTTTGATCCAAAAGGAATTAGGTCATGTTCTTGTACTTTTTGAAAAGGGAATGGACCAATCTACAACTTTCATGACCAAAGTTTTATCATTTGAAGCATTTTTGAATCAAAAAGCAAGGGTTGAAAAAGTTTCCCAAAATGGCAATTTTCATTATAAGTCAACTTTCCCAAAAAGTCAACTTTGCAAATGACTTGAGATTCTTCAATTTTGTGAACTTCCAACATCTTCTATGATCAAATAAAGATCATACACAATCAAAATGATGAAGAACACCCTTTGGTTGGGTCATTGGGGGCCTCAGATGCCCTGATTTTACACTGACTTGCTTAGAAAGTCAACCCTTGATCAGATGACTTCCCCGTGGAATTTCTTCATGAAAATTGATATGCATGCTCCCTATACCATATAGAGACCAATAGAAACAAGAATGACCAAAAAATTTGGAGTTATGGCCTTTGAAACCAAAACCCTAATTCTAGGTCATCTGTGTAGTCAAACCTGGCTCTGCTTCCATGCCATTTTCAGTTCTTGTGATTCTTTGACATTATTGACTTTGAGAGGATATAATATGATGTTTGAACACACATGGACCCCTTTGAAGTGATTGATTACCTTTGGAGTGGCTCAAGAAGCTCTTGGATTGCTCAGATCACAAACCCTAGATGCAGATGACTTAGAACCAGTGCAATGAAGCAAAAATGTAATATGAGATGCCATGATTGAGTTTATGCATATGAAATGATCACAAGCCATGGTTTGAATGGGTGAGGGCAAATTTGGGGTGTTTATAACAACACATGCTCTCTGTAAGGAATGAGATTTTCATGTTTGGTATCCCAATCTCCCTTAATCTGACTCACTACCAGGGCTGAATCTCCATATACGTCCATGAACCGAATCTTCATATCAATGGCAACTTTGATACCTAGGATACATGCCTCATACTCAGCCATGTTATTGGTATAATAGAAAAAAAGTCTTGCAGTAATCGGGGTATGACAGCCTTCAGGGGAAATGATCACAACACCAACACCATTACCAAGTGCATTAGAAGCTCCATCAAAAACCATAGTCCATCGGGATCCTTGTTCAGGTCCGTCATATTGTCCAGGTTCTTTGGTAATAATCATAATGTTTTCATCGGGGAACTCAAAATTCATTGAGTGATCATCATCCACTGCCTGATGAGCCAAATGATCAGCTACAACACTTCCTTTAATGGCCTTCTGAGTAGTGTACTGTATATCATATTCTGTTAAGATCATTTGCCATCTTGCTATTCGTCCAGAGAGAGCAGGTTTCTCGAATATGTACTTGATTGGATCCATCTTCGAAATCAATAAGGTAGTATGAGTCAACATATACTGTCTTAGTCGGCGAGCAGCCCATGCCAAAGCGCAGCAAGTTTTCTCGAGCAGTGAGTATCTTGTTTCACAGTCGGTAAACTTTTTGCTAAGGTAGTATATTGCCTGCTCTTTTCGACCAGACTCGTCATGTTTCCCCAACACACACCGCATTGAGTTATCTAACACTGTTAAGTACATAATCAAGGGTCTTCCATCAACTGGTGGCATCAAAATTGGAGGTTCTAGCATATATCTCTTAATTTCATCAAAGGTTGTCTGGCACTCGTCATTCCACTCCATTACCTGATCTTTCTTCAATAGCTTGAAGATTGGCTCACAGGTAGCAGTTAATTGGGAAATAAATCATGCAATGTAATTCAATCGTCCCAAGAAACCTCTAACTTCCTTCTCAGTACGGGGAGCTGGCATCTCTTGTATAGCTTTCACTTTTGCAGGGTCTACTTCAATACCTTTTCCACTGACGATGAAACCCAGGAGTTTACCAGACCTCACTCCAAAAGTACACTTGTTTGGGTTCAATCTCAGCTTGTATTTCTTCAACCTCTCAAACAACTTATGCAGATGATTAAGGTGTTGTTCTTCATTCTGGGACCTGGCTATCATATCATCCACATATACCTCTATCTCATGATGAATCATATCGTGAAACAAAGCCACCATAGCACGCTGATATGTTGCCCCGACATTCTTCAAGCCAAATGGCATTACTTTATAACAAAAAGTGACCCACGGTGTAACAAACATAGTCTTCTCCATATCTTCAGGTGCCATCTTGATTTGATTGTAACCAGAGAAACCGTCCATGAAAGATAATACTTTATGCTGAGCAGTGTTGTCTACCAGAACATCAATATGAGGAAGTGGAAAGTCATCTTTGGGGCTAGCCTTGTTCAAATCCCTGTAATCTACACACATACGTACCTTACCATCTTTCTTAGGTACTGGTACCATATTTGCAACCCATTGAGGATAAGAAGTCACAGCTAAGAACCCTGCATTAAACTGTTTCATCACCTCTTCTTTAATCTTTTCTGACATTTCAGGACGCATGCGATGAACCTTCTGCTTCTTTGGACGACAATCTTCTTTTACCGGTAAACGGTGAACCACAATGTCTATATCCAACCCTGGCATATCTTCATAGGACCAAGCAAAGATCTCCACATAATCATGTAACATCTGAATTAATCTGCTCTTAACACCATCCTCTAATTCAGCCCCTATCTTGACCTCTTTCCTGTTTTCTTCAGTTCCTAGATTCACAACTTCGATTGGCTCTTCATGTGGCTGTATAGCTTTCTCTTCTTGTTGTAATAACCTAGCAAGCTCTACAGGTACTTCACAATCTTCCTCCTTTCCATCTTCAGCTTGATAGATCGGATTCTCGAAATTATAATTGGCAATAGTATAACTGTTATCAACAGGATCCAGAGTGGATGAGGATCTGCATTTTAGTGATGTGGGTGTGTGTAAGAACACATAGCTGATAAAACAAAAATAAAATAAAAGAAAGAACAAGGAACACAATATTTACGAAAGCGAAACGTCCATTGATTTTTATTGAATGAAGTATGCAAATGAAATGACATCCCGAAACAAGCATACCATTGTGCCCCGGGTAAGGCACAAGGCTCAAGAGTTTAATTGTTCAAAAATTACAAACTTAAAAATAACAACACAGTAATAGTATTTACTCCTGACTAAAGGAGATAGGAATAACATCTTCAGCCTTCCAGTTATTGAGCCCATCACCCACAGTAGGGAAAATCCAGTCATCTAGGTTGTAGTCTTCATTATAGTCACCCACAACATTGATTTTATCTCTCATGATCCCTTGATTGGTGATACGAACGGCACGAGCATGACGAACAGCCTTCTGGGACTCTGCAGTGAAACCCAAACCAAACTTGTCAGACTTGTAAGGAATGTCAGGAAGCTGACCCCAAATAGTACAACCACCTTCTTCAACCACAACTCTAGCATATTTGAGGGAGGCCATTGTAGGAGGTACTCTAGTAACCACATGAACTCTTTTGACAATAGGAGGAGCTTCAGTAGCAGGAACGACCCAAGGAACTACTTCAAATGTCTGACAAGGAGTCTCAACAAATTCACCTTCCACTTCAAGATACTTAAATGTATTCACATGAGTGACTATATATTCTTCCTCTCCGTAAACAGTGACAACCTTTCCCTTCACTGGGTATCTCAACTTCTGATGTAAAGTGGAGGTCACAACACCTGCCCCATGGATCCAGGGGCGCCCAAGCAAACAAGAGTACGAAGGACGAATATCCATTACATAGAAGGTTGAATTGAACACTTGAGAGCCTACTTTGATTGGGAGATCTATTTCTCCATGCACCACCCTTATTGAACCATCAAAGGCCCTCACCACTATATTGCTTGGTCTTAACACAACATCTTCAGGACTAAGCTTGTTTAGAACCTCTTTGGGAAGTACATTCAGTGAAGAACCATTGTCTATCAACACATGAGACAGGGTAGTGCCCCTACATTCAATAGAGATATGTAACGCTCTGTTATGATTTCTTTTGGCAGGAGTCAAATCAGCATCAGAAAAACCCAACCCATTATCATAAGTCAGGTGTGCAACACAGTTTTCAAACTGATCCACAGATATCTCATTCGGTACATGAGCAGTCTTCAAAAACTTAATCAAAGCTTTAGCATGAGCCTCAGAACACAACAATAAAGACAACATGGAAATTTTGGAGGGAGTATGCCCCAATTGATCAACAATACCATAATCACTCTTGCGAATGATCTTCAACACTTCTTCCATCTGTTTAGAAAGATTCTCAGCAGTCGGTGCCTCAGCTTGCACAGGTTCAATAACAGGACCTTTGCCCCGGGCATCAGTATTTGTCTCAGCAGTAGAGGTAGTAGTTGGAGTAACTTCACTTTTTGAGGTAGCCGGAGGAGAGAAAATTCTTCCACTTCTGGTGATCTTACTAGATCCAGCAATATTATCAATATCAAGGTTATTATTAGCAACAGGTGTATCAGTCAATGGTTCCTGCTTAACACCATGAATATAAACATCAGAACCGTAATTCCAGGGTATAGCTTTATCAGAAGTATACGGAACTGGACCAAGAGTAGCAATAATCATGGGAGCCACTCTAGCTTCAGCAACAGTCTTCACAGGGCCTTCAGCAGTAATCTTGACAGGACCCTTATGAGTGATCTTGACAGGGCCCTTGGAGGTAATCCTCACTGGTACTT
The DNA here is from genome assembly GCA_963966055.1 of Lathyrus aphaca. Classification (NCBI taxonomy): domain Eukaryota; kingdom Viridiplantae; phylum Streptophyta; class Magnoliopsida; order Fabales; family Fabaceae; genus Lathyrus; species Lathyrus aphaca. The sequence continues at coordinate 175,554,819 of OZ014523.1, forward strand.
TATCAACCATATCAACATCTTCAACCTTCGCACCTTGAGTTAGATGTTCAACCATACTCTCCACAGAAGGTGTCCTCTCAAACAATATGGTGTAATTGTCCATGAGGCGTTGAATACCATCCTTCAACTTCCAGCAGCTATCAGGTTTATAAGCACAATAAAAACAATCTTCATTACAACCTGGAAAGAACCCAGCCTATACCAACTTCTTCTTGACAACAGATAATGGATTAGTCACCTCTGCAACTGAGGAAATATATGAAACTTCATCAATGGCATTAACAGTCTTCTCATGATTAGGCATGGGAGCAGTAATCACATTTGGTGTCCCAGGAGGGTCAAATTCAATCTCTCCAGCATCAATCATATCTTGAATCTTGTTTTTCAATATCCAGCAGTTGTTGGTGTCATGTCTCGGACAATTAGAATGATAGGCACATCGTGCATTAGGATTGTACCGAGGAGAGGTAACATTAGGATTCTGAGGAGGGTCCTTCAAAGTAATGAGTTCCCCTTTCAACAAGTGTTGCAAGGCTTGGGCCAGTGACATGTTGATCTTGGTGAACTGTCTTCTAGGCTTCTGCTGATTGCTCTGTGGTGGCTCTGGTGCTGCAGGAGTAGGATTGGAGATGTGAACTGCTCCTACAGATTGGTGATTCCTGCTACAACCAGGTTGACCATAAACAACATTGGACTCCTTCTTCCCACTAGGGGGCTTCTTTGCAGTACTTGATGAAGATGCACCCACCTGTATCTTGCCACTTCTTATGCCACTTTCCACACGTTCTCCAGTCATTATCAGCTCAGTGAAACCAGATGATGAGCTTCCAATGAGGTGACTATAAAACGGACCATTCAGTGTACTCATAAACATATCCACTAGCTCCCTGTTAGTCAGAGGAGGTTAAACTCTGCCAGCCAGGTCTCTCCACTTCTGGGCATACTCCTTGAAATTCTCCTTAGCACCCATAGACATGCTTTGGAGTTGCATGCGAGTAGGTGCTAAATCAGCATTGTATTGGTATTTCCTGTAGAAGGCCTCAGCAAGATCATTCCAATCACGAATATTGGCACTCTCCAATTGATAGTACCATTCCAATTGAGCTCCAGACAAGCTCTCTTGGAAGAAATGAATCCATAACTTCTTGTCAGCAGTATGGGGTTGAATCCTCCGGACATAGGACCTTAGATGCAGCTTGGGGCATGAAACACCATCATATACTACAAAAGCAGGGACCTTGAAACCAATGGGTATAAACACTCCAGATTTCAAACTCAGATCTTCAAAATCCAGCCCAGAAGACTTTTGTAACTCCATAGCATTCATTTTATCCACCAGCATCTTGAACTTATCTTCATTAGGATCATGATAGTAATTTGCTTCAGAATTAGAATCCCCCATAGTATTATGGAGACCGCCTCCCTCTTTCTCAGACTCTTCAGACTCATAATCTTCAACCTGTTCCTTGGTCTTGACAGGACCTTTGAATCTTCTTCCCAGATTAATAAGGCCTCCTGATATTCTAGCCTTCTTAGTCTTCTTAGCCAGCAGTGTCTTCAATTCATCCTGTCCCTTGGACAAGTTCAGGATCAGCTCTTGGAATTGTGCATTCTGTTCCTGGAGATCTTTGACAGTCTGTTCAAGAGCCATTTCTGTTGAAATAAACAGCGAGAAGATAAGATACCTGTACATAAGAAACCTGTGATGCAGTGATATGGTGTATAAATGCGTATGCAATTTTTTCAAGGACCGCAGGATTTAAATTTGTTTAAACAATCAAAAAGGTAAACTTTTATTAGTAATAAATTTGTTTTCCCCTTGGGCTTACAATAAAAATGAAATAAATACAAAAAATGGGGTTTTAAGTCTCCCATGGACGTTTCCTCTTTGTGTTGAGGTATGAGTTGAGATTCTGCTCCTCGTGAAGTTGTTTTGTTAGCTCCAAGATTCTTTCTTGACTTGCTTTGTAATGAGTCTCAAAAGTATCTCTTTGCTCCTTCAACTGGATCCAGGACCTCTGTAACTCTTCCATGTCAGTGGGCATGTCTAGGTGAAGAATGATATAAGAAGTATCTCTTTCAGCAACAGGCTCCATAGTAACTGGCAAGATGGCAAGATATGGCATCATAAGAGTCTGAGCACGAGATCGCACCCATCTGAGATAAGCTTCCATAGGAATAATGTACTTTGGTTCCAGAGTCTTGTTGTCAACCTTGTTCACTTTACCCCATGCTCGTATGAACCTTTGACGGTAACCTTGAAGATCATTGTCGTAGTCGAACACAATACCCTGAATAAGCATGTCATGAGGACCATCACTTCGAGCGTAACCAAACTGACGTAGAGCTAAAGAAGGATTGTAGGTAATGCCCCCTCTTATGCCAAGGAGTGGCACATTAGGGAATTCCCCACAACGGTCAATGATAGTAACATTCTCCATAGATCTAGAGCACCAATGAATATCTGAATGAGAAAGTGACATAATCCTCTTGGACCACCTGAACCCTTGTTCATTCTTCATCTCCGATCGAGGAAGGTGAGAAATAAACCACCTAGATAGCAAAGGTATACAACACATCAGAGTTCCTCATGCCTTCATAGTACGGGTGTGAGGAGAATGTAAGATGTCTCCAAGTAATGTAGGCACTGGATTACGACTCTAAAATATGTTGATGGCATGTATGTCTATGAACTGGTCTGGATTAGGGAACAACACTAAGCCATAAATCAATAGGGCTAAGATCTCCTCAAAAGCATCATAACTCATAGCCTTCAGGAACACTTGAGCTTTCTCCATCAATACCTTAGCAAGAATACCCTTAACTCCACTCCTTGTTTCTAGGACAATGTCTGATTTCTTTAAATGTAGGGCTGCAACAATGACTTCAGGTTTAGGCTCTTTTTCTAAGCCTGAGAAGGGTCTCTGATCCAGGATAGGTATACCCAGAAGCTTGGAGAACTCTTCCATTGTAGGAACCAGCTGATAATCGGGGAATGTGAAGCAATGATGTTTAGGATCAAAGAACTGAAACAGAACACTCATCATGTCTTCATTGAACCCTGAAGTGACTAGATCCAGTAGGTGACCATGCCTCTTGACGAACTGGAAGTTTTCAGAAACTTGAGAGACAAATTCTTTAAGCTTAGGAGGTATTCCTACAAAGTTGATCCGGATAGTATTCCTACGAGCAGAAGCCATGACCTGCAACAAAGAAAAAAGATAAATCCTTTGGTCCTTGAAATGGTTAGTGAAAATGCTATGCTTATGATGCATGATGTCATGATGTTATGCTCAATCACAAACATGTGGCACACACAAACAAGTCACACAATAGCCCTAGGTTTGAAGGCTTGCATGAGGTTTAAAGGTAAGTACCCTCCCCTGAAGTTTAGATGGTTCATCCTGTCCTATAAAGTAACCAGGTTCTAAGGGATCTCAATATCATTGATCTTTCACAAGGGTGGTTGTTCAGTAGGCAACTTACTTGCCAACCAAAACCCTCCAAGTTTAGAATCTCAATGAGTGTAGCATCGAGTATCAACCAACTTCAGTCTTCACCAAAGCCGGTTATCTCACTACTTTCTAAAGGCCAAGATAGGATGACTAGGGTTCTAAAAGTCAGTTAGTGTATTGACAACATATGGCAGCCTCATATTATCCTCAACTTGCTTAAGGAACATAAGCACCAACCAAGAAGTCACACTAACTATGGCCACCAGATCAACCATATTGGTATACGCCGTACAGTTTCCTTGGTCTATTGCCATTTACCTAGGGTACACTAGATCCGGGTTAGGATCTTTCACACATAAGAGCCCAAACAAGTAAAGTAAAGCAAACAAAGCAAACAAATTTAAAGTGATCTAATTCCTAAGGGTACCCCTCTTTTATTAAATCCCCAGCAGAATCGTCAGTTCTGTAACACGGTGGGAGAACTGACTTTAGTTAAATGTTGCGGATAGCAAGAGTCGCCACCGACTTTTATTTTATCCAAAAGGAAAGGGCATAAAAGAACAGGAAAGACCTTAAAAAGATTTTGAGTTCGGGGGGTAGGTTATATAAAGGGAAGGTGTTAGCACCCTTTATATCCATGGTTATCCATGGGCTCTTAGTTACTTAGCTCACTTTAAATTGTTTTAAGAAAGTGTAGTGTGTGATTAAAAATTTTCTAAGTACTTTATAATGATCCTCGTATGGATATATATAAAGACTTTGTTTTGAAAATTTGTTTGAAATGTGAAGGGTAATGAAGTATTTTGAAAAAGTGAGCAAGTACTTAAGAGGAACCTACCCTATGCTAAATCTTTACTGTTCTTATATGTTCTTTCAATGGTAAGACTATCCCTATTATTAAGGAATAGGTAGTCATTACCTTGGATGTTATAATGGACATGTGAAGGGTCATCTGTGTTTAGGCAACTGTAAGGTGTCTTAGCAATACGAAGGGACTTATCATCTTTTATTCGAAAGGGACAAGATCATTTATGAAGGCAACATCGAAGGGACTTGATCTTATAATATTGAAGGGACTAGATGATTTGTTTATGAGAAGGGAGTTTGCTTTTAGACACCTTACTTGACCCTTTTATTCTAGGCAACATGAGGGATAAACTTAGGAAGTGAGATGGCGATCATAGATCGACTTACGTGTGTGCGTGTATATGTTCAAATATTTATCTTTATGATTAGTGATCTAAATTAATTTTAAAGCAAATAGTTTATCACTCCCTATATTTACTAACCAAAGCAATAATATTTATAAAAACATAAAGCAATCATAAACTACGACTATTACAAAGCTTTTGCAGTTACATTATAATAAAAACAAATTAAATGATAACTATATAATAAAATAAGTAATTAAATAAAAGGTTAGTGATGAAATAATTATAGGAAGAAAAGGTTAGTAATAATATACAAAATATATATATAATTCAATTAAGTATTTTTAGATTTTAATAAACAATTTTAAAGAATTTTTGAGATGAAAATAAAATAATAAACCATATAATACTTATTTAAAAAGTAAAGCATGATTAATTATTTAATTATATATATTAGATAAATTTATTAAATTTAATATTTAAACAAAATAATTAAGGTAATAAATTAAGGTTTTAAAAAAATTTAGGGTTTTTAGAAATTAGGGTTATAATATTTTAGAAAAATAGGATTAGGGTTTATAATTTAATTTGCAATATTAATTTAACTATTTACAAAAATAAATAAATTGATAATAATATATACATATTTTAATTTAAATAAAAAAACTAGGATTAAAAATTTAGAAAATAAATTAAAGGTTTTTTTTTAGAAAATATGAAATATTTACATGTTATTATCTAAATATATTTTTATTGTAATTAAAATAAATTATAAAACAATAATAACAAAATAGAATAATTAAAGAAAATAAAAACCAAAACTTACCTGGGGCAGGGATTGAACCCACGCCCTAGGCATTGCTTCCTTTGGACGCATGAGGCTGCCACTAGGCCAGCTGCGTGCTGGTGATAGTAATCAGGTAGCAATCCTTTTATTTTTAAACTGCGAAAACCACTGAAAATAAACAAAACAAAATGGCCTGGGGGAGGTTTGAACCCAGGACCATCTACATCTCAAACACGCACACTAACCAACTGAGCCAGACAACATTAGTTGAAATAAAATAAACATAAATTCTAAAAATATTAACTCTAAAAATTCAAATTTCAGATGGCGCCAAGGGTCTTCATCTTCTTCGTCGTACCTGCGAATTTTCCTGCGTTTATACCTACGAATTTTCCTGCGTTTTCTCACCTTCAAGAACCTACGAAACTTGGATCCTTCTTAATACGTAAAATTTCAACAAAATAATCATACAGACATGATCCTTACATCATACACAATTCATTGACGTTCTTAAAATTCATTTATATTAGTTCAATTGAGAAACCCTAAACGGCTACCTCAAACCCTAACAATGGTGAATCTTTGATCCTGCATCGAAATTCAAATTAAATCACCCATAAACATTCCTTGTATCATAACAAACATTAAAACATCAGTCAAATATGATTTATCATGAGTGAATATGTAAAAACGAAAAATCATAAGATGAGCATGAACATGGATTCGGTTTATGCATATTAGCCAGTTTCAGGTGTTGTTTATGATCCAAACATGTTCAATAGACATCATAGAACGCATTGCAACCTTTAAATTGCTTTGAAATCTCCTCTAGCTTGAAATCTGAATTTGAGTTTTTTGAATGAAATTTGAATTTGGCAAAGTGTTCTTGAGGCTCTGAATCCGTGAATAGGGTTGATCTTCATGTTGTATATATACCACTTAATGAATTTAGGTCAAAAACTTTAACACATTTGTGGACTTTTGGACTTTGGGAGATTAAAAAAGATGTGATCTTAAATTTTGAATATTCTTGATCTAGCCTTGCTATTTTGGTATGATCTCCATTATTTTTGTATCAATCAAGTCTAAATAAGTCTTAAGACCTTCTAGACACCAAATCCTTTTCAAATATATGATTTTTATATTTTATTTCAATTTAATTTGTATTTTAATGAATAAAATTCAAATAAATATGAAATAAAAAATAAAAAATCATAAAATGAGTGGGTGGGTCGTGCTTGATGAGTTTGTAAAGTTTGAATGGCAATTAGGTGGGCTCATTTAGCAAAAATTGACTTTAAGGCCTTATTTACTTCATAAAATTCCCAAAAATTTCCCAACTTTGCAAGGGCACAAATCCTTCAATTTTAATGCTATGAAGGTGTTCTTGGACATTTTGGAAAGCTTAAAGAGTCCTCTAACCAACCTCTCTGGTCTCATGTCCATATATTTTACCACTCTCAAGTTATGCTCTTTTGAAGTTGTTGACGTTTTGTTGACTTTCAAAAGGACCTATAATGTCTTAGCTTATACCTTCCAAATGAAGTATTTTTGGGCTTGGCTTGTGAGACACAAAGTTGTAGAGAATTCAATTTACTTCAAAATGAGCTTTGGATGGAAATTTTTTGATGAAGCATGTGAAAGTTATGGCTGGTCAAAGTTCAGTTGACTTTTCCTATGAAAACCCTAATTTAGAAACTCCTGATCAAATGATGAATTTTACTTCATATACTTGATGTTGGCAAAAAATCATGAAGTTTGACTTTGGTTTGACCGCAGTTGACCTCAGTTTGACTTTTTGACTACTTTGACTGATTTTAACCTATCTGATCATCTGATTGAGAAAATCTTTTGGGAAAGTCTTGAAACTTGACATGGGGATTATTGAACACATATAGGATGTTATGAAGCTCACTTGAAGCCTTGGAAGTCTATTTAGCCTGATTAAAGTCAAAACCCTAGTTTAGGATGCATTGCTTAGGAGGATGCATTGTCTGAGGGAATTGTCAAACTTTCTGACTAATTGTGAACCTTGTGAACCTTGTGAGATGTCTTGTGAACCTTGGTACACAATGTCTTGTCTTGTGGAGGGCAAATTTTGGGGTGCAACAGCTGCCACTGTTCAATTTTCTGAAACCTGAGGGGTTAGATTGGTATATGTGCCATTCGTGACCTGGAAGGTTGAAGGGGATTGAACATAAAAGCCCAAAAATTTGCACTCGCCGGTGCGTAAAGTAACACTGATGATTAGTTTTATATGCTTGAGTGGGCTTGAAGATGCCACTTGGAATAATTGGATATGGGCTTATAGATGCCATCCAAAATATCAGGAGGTGATAATATCTTTATGTTGATACTGGATATCAGTACTAGGTCTTCGTATAGGCCGTCTCTGAATTGTTTATGCAACATGATTTGAATTGTTGAATAGACCAGTAGAAATAAATCTTCGTGACGATTATCTCTTCTGGAAGTATCTTGGATTAGGGAATAGATCTTTGTACAGACCGTTTGCCTACTCTTCAAGGTCAAAAGAATGTCAGGATTAATTCTTCTGAAAAATATCTTGAACTAGGGAATGGATCTTTGTACAGACCGTTTGCCTACTTTTCAAGAGAAAATAGATTAAATCTTCTGAAAATATCTTGAACTAGGGAATGGATCTTTGTACAGACCGTTTTCCTACTATTCAAGACCAGATAGATGAAATCTTCTAGAAGTATCCTGGATTAGGGAATGGATCTTTGTACAGACCGTTTGCCTACTCTCCGAGGAAATAGATTAAATTTTCTGAAAATATCTTGAACTAGGGAATGGATCTTTGTACAGACCGTTTGCCTACTATTCAAGACCAGATAGATGAAATCTTCTGGGAATATCCTGGATTAGGGAATGGATCTTTGTACAGATCGTTTGCCTATTCTCCGAGGACATCTTGAGTAATGTATATATCATTTCTGACCTATTGTGAATTGTTGATATTGTTTTACCTGCATATAACTGTCCTGCAAGGAAAATGTTAGTTTATGCAATATGTATGCCTGCATAGTATGGTGCATCTAAGTAAATGTATTATGCATTTATGGATATGTTATGTTATGATGTAAATGATGTATGTATGAATCATGCAGCCTGAAGCGTCTGGATATCTTTGTATAACAACTGCTGGCTAGGGAAAATAAATCTCGATTGGTTGCTGAAGAGTATGAGGAACTTGTTCCCGTCTTGTTTGATAGTATAGTATTTATAACCTCCCGTCTTCGTTTGTCGTATTTCTATTAAAGGAATAAGTTCCTGAGTATCCTGACTGAGGATAAAAGAGATGGACATAAATTCCCAGGGATACATAACTTGAAGTATCTATGATGATAGATTTGCCCTACTGTGGATTTGTAGTTGTCTTGTGGGGATGAACCGGCGAAGCTTCGTTGAATTCCTACCTCCGTTCGTCCTTAGTAAATACTATTACTGCATTTTCATGCATTTCTGGTAAACATCAATCATATTCAAGCATTTTATGCATTTCTGGTAAACATCAATCATATTCAAAAGCATACATACATTCAAACACAACCAATGGACGTTCCGTTTATGTAAATAGGGTAAAAGTAAATCTGGATTCAAAGATGAAATTTAATTTATATCACAAAGTGACCTATACATAGGCAAGTTTGTACAAGGAGACAGAAATCCTAGTAAGAGGAATTCGTCGTGAAACTTTTTTACAAAACAAAGAAAATCAACTATGTGAGAAATAATCCTATTGAGTTTCAATTCAACTATTGCCATTATCTTCAAGTATCTCATCTTTTGCTGTTGAGACGGAAACAATTGGATTGATCTTTATCTGTTCGAACTTGGTTAAGTAGCACAACTGGTTGTAGTTACATGGGTGATCCAGACGAGACATAGTCATACGCTTCAATCCCTAACTTTTGCCTGGTGTAAACACCCCAAATTTGCCCTCACCCATTCACACCATGGCTTGTTATCTTTACATGTGCATAAGTTCAATCATAGCATCTCATATTGCATTTTTGTTTCACTGCATTGTTTCTAAGTCATTTGCACCTAGGGTTTGTGATCTGAGCCATCCCTGAGCCATTTGAGCCACTCCAAATATCATCAATCACTTCAAAGGGGTCCATGTGTGTTCAAACATCATATTATATCCTCACAAGGTCAAGAAAGTCAAATAATCACAAGAACTAAAGAAAGGCATGGAAGTAGAGTCAGGCTTAATTGCACAGATGACCTAAAATTAGGGTTTTGGTTTCAAAGGCCATAACTCCAAATTTTTTGGTCATTATTGTTTCTATTGGTCTCTATATGTTATAAGAATCATGCATATCAACTTTCATGAAGAAATTCCATGGGGAAGGCATCTGATCAAGAGTTGACTTCTTGGGCAAGTCAGTGCAAAATCAGGGCATCTGAGGCCCCCACTGACCCAACCAAAGGGTGTTCTTCATCATTTTGAATGTGTATGATCTTTATTTGATCATGGAAGATGTTAGAAGTTCACAAAATGGAAGAATTTCAAGCCATTTGCAAAGTTGCCTTTTTGGGAAAGTGACTTGTAATGAAAACTTGCCATTTTGGGAAAGTTTTTCAACCTCCTCAAATTGATTCAAAAATTCTTCAAATGAGAAAACTTTGGTCATGAAAGTTGTAGAATGGATCATTCCCTTTTCAAAAAGTACAAGAACTCATTCTAATTCATTTTGGATCAAAAGTTATGGCCTGTCAAAGTTGGGAAAAATCACATAATTTCAAGTTTTACACCAAAGAGGCAAAGTTGCAAAAACTCTTGCCAAGGCAAAATGTGACTTCAAATGGACTTTTAACCTTTGCACAAACATGAATCATGGCCTAAAAATCAGATTTCACAAAAGAACCTCCCATTTTCATGACTTATGCTTCAAGTAATCACAAAAGGGCCAAAAGATCACAAAGTTGCAAAACCTCTCACAAACCCTAATCCACTTGCTAATTGGCCTCAAGACTGATTCTATGGCTCTCCTCAATCCTTGCTGCGCAGGACACCCCTTTGTCCTTGTCCTGCCATTGACCCATACCTCTCTTACACAAAAAGTTGACTTTATGCAAAATGGCCCATACCAATCAAGCTAGGCCAGCAACAACTCTCTGACCTATCCAAGTGTGATACATGGACAAAATGAGACTAAACACATAGCACAATACAGCCTGATCTCCCTCACAAGCCAGCATTCTCCAAACTCACCTCTTATGAACTTTCCTTCGAAACTCATCACACAAGACACAAACATCAAAACAAACTTCATAGAATCACTCAACATGTTCCCCTGATCATTTCCCAACCCTCATTTGTCCCTGAAACCACCTCAAATAGAAACACGATTTCTCACTTCCCTTGAACAGAACTTCATCAAACTCTTAAACCAACCAATTTAAACTCCAACCAAGCTTCAAAGCTTCATCAAGAGGATCATTGGAGCCATTTTGAAGCAAAGAAGCAGGCAGAAAGCTCCTGGATTGAAAGCTCCATTTCAGGTGAGCTCAAGAACTTTTTTTCCAGAAATTTGTTTTTAAATTCCTAGATGAATCTATGTGACGTGCTGATCATGCTGATATGTTTAGTTTTGCAAATGGTTAAGTATTGAGTATGTATGAAGCTTCTGAAATGTTTTGACCTAAAAACATTTTGATTCGATTCAGCTTTGATACGAAAAATAAATGTGTTTTGATTGATGATTCTTGTTGTATGATGTATGGGGTTGGATTATGGGCAGAGAGATTAAGTTTTAATGGCTTAGGGAAGAAGATAGCAATTTTCAGGGAGAGGTGTGGCTGGAGAAGATGACCGGAGGTCATTTCCGGCCACCTGAATGTCATTAGGGCATTAATCACGTTTAGGGCTCAGTTTGAATCTGGGCCATGGATCTGGTTGACCTACGTTGACTCCCGCGTGTTTGAAGGGCTCAGATCACCCCATTAAGCCCTAATCCACGTCATTAGTTTAATTAATTAGGGTTTTATGTTAATTGAGTCAGTTTGAACCTAGGCCGTTGGATGACGCGCGCAGTCTTCCATCCATCTCCCAGTTTGAATTTGAACCTCAGGATTTGCATACTTTTTATTTTATTTCATTTTATTTCATTTTCTTTTCATTTAACTTTTACGAATTATTAAAAATAGTAAAATACATTAAAAAATTCTGAAAATTTTTATCAAATCTTTTATTAATTTTCAGAACCCAAAAATATTTTTATTTTTATTTTTTGCATTAAAAATCATTTTTAAATCATTTAAATGTTTATTTTTAATTAGTTAATGAAAATTAATTAATTAAAAATACATTTAGGTATTTAAAAATCATAAAAAAATTCACATTGCATTTCAAAACATTTAGACACATTATCAAACTCTCAAACCAAAGTTCTTTTCTGTTCTTGATGCCTTTTGATCATTTTAATTGGAATTAAATTCATTTTTAGGAAATATTTTGGTTCAAACTTTGAAAAATTCATTCTACCTAACCCTTGAGAGTTTGATGATGGTTCTTCTTGCATTGCATTCTTCATAGAATGTAATTTATAGGATAAAATTGGTTTGGTTTGATCTTGCATTTTCAATTTGTTTGGTGTTTTTCTTGATAAGGTACCTTAAAACCCTAGCCAACTTAGAAAATTCATAACTTGCACTAGGTTAAGAGTTGGGTCCCCCCCTTTGGGCAGTGAACTTGTATAGGTTTAGGGTATCTTTGATCCTATTTTCAATTTTTTTCATGTCATTTGCTTCTGGTTTTGAGTTTTTGCTTTGCATGTTGTACATAAACCCTAATTTGTGCCTTCCCTTGCATCCATCTCTCATTTGTTTGCATCTAACAACTTGCCATGACATTTTGTGCATCCACATGAATCATAATACATCTTAGGGCATATTAGAACCATGTTTGATCATTGCATCTTTCATTTTCCATGTTATATGTCCATTGCATTTCATAAACTTTTCTTGAACTTCCATGGTTCAAGCATGCTTCATCTGCACCCATATCCTTGTATGATCATTCTCATCTCTTGTCATGTGTTTGCATCATCTCTTAGCATCATTAACATCATGTAAATGCTTATGAATTTGGTTTGCATCATGACTTTTCATCTCATTTGCATTGCATTTCATTTCTTTTAGCTAACTTTTCAGGTGGTAAGTTGTTTTGAGAAGTGAATTTGCCTTCACTTCTCACAATCTCTTCTTATCCCTCTTGCATCCTTGCTGCATTTTATCTTGTGTATTGGATTGAGCTTGCTCATTCATGTTCATCTCTTACTTTCTTCCTTCAAGCAACTTGTCTTCTTAAGTGAAGCAAGTTATTTTGCTTCTCTTTGCTTCTTCCTCCTTTCATCTGCTTCTCTCCTTGGTGGCTCTTTGAAGATTTCTTTCTTAAGCCTCATAAACCCTAGGAATAACCAATCATGATAAAAATTAGGGTTTGATTAGTCCCCCATTTAGATTTTACCTTTGTGTCATCTTTGAGTCTTCTCTTCTCACCTCATAATCAGGGACTAAACCCTAAAGGCTTTAAGGCTTTGTGATTAAGCTTTTGCCTGCATCCTTCTATTAGGATGGAGTGTATAACTTTAATCCTAAGTGTTAAACCCTTAATGTGTTTAAATCCTTTAATCAATTCACCTAATAATCATCAAGACATCAAGCTTGTAACTTGGGCCTTGCATTAGGGTTCTAATTCTTCCTTAATTGGTTAAGAAGGACTAACCCTAGTGTTAATGGACAAGTCCCCCTCAAGTTGTCTTACCAACCATAAGACTCACTTCTTCATCTCACCATTAACTAAAATCCATTTAACAAAGGCTTTGTTTTGTCATGAGGTTAATTCCTAATCATGGATTAAGTTGAGGAGTCTTTCTCAGCTTAAATGTTCTCATCTATTATCCTTCTATTAGGATGGTGTAATGAGTTCATTAAATCCTTGATTATGGCTTAAACTCATTACTTAACACTAAACAAAAACAACAAAAACATCTAAATAATCACAAGTAGGTTAATGATCTTAATCCTACATCATGGTGATTAAGTGTGAGGTGCTTACTTCACACTTAAGATATTCTCATTACCCCTAATCAGAGGGAGGATGTGATGAGTTTACTAACCCATTGGTTTAGACTTAAGCTCATTAACTTATGACAAACTTCAAAAGCAATAAAAGACTAAAAACACAAAAACAAACAATAATCGTCTCCTCCGGGATTCTTTTCTCATCTCATTCATTCACAAACGAGAACTCGTTTCTTCCGTCTAACGCAAGACAGTTTGCACCTGAGCCAGACAGGTCATATACTTGAGCATAGACAAGTAAGCAGTTCACAAGTCAATTTACCTTTCAGTCTCTTTGGGTCGAACTACGGTGTTCTAACTTCCTCATTGCACGAGAGGATACGTAGGCATAACTTAACAGTTATCGAACAAAAGTCTCTGTATATTCCCCCTCCTTCCAGTTTTATTCTTTAAGCCTCATAGTCTTGAGCTTCTTATTCTTGTTCTTACACTGACACTTCTCTTATGCACTTCACATTCTTTTTACACTAACACTTGCATTCTTTCCAGCTTTGATACACAAATTGCACTGACATTACCCCTTTAAAACACAAATCTTTTAAGCGTGGATCCCGTCGAGTACGGTGGACAATCTGGGTGCTAATACCTTCCCAGGTTGTAACCAACCCCCTTTCTCAGTCTCTCTGGTTCGCAAGCGTCTTATCCATCTTTTCTCAGGTCTATGCAGCATTACCTTTCCTCCGGAATAAAAATGCCTAGCTGGCGACTCTTGTCTTTCTGAGTTCACCCTTGTGTGTTCTCATCCACTCTCGCCGACCGTTCGCGTCTGTACCCCTCTTGACCCGGCGTCATTTGGTGGGAGCGACACCTGGATTGCCCTTTCAGGTTTTCAATCCACCGGGATACCCTTTTTTTCCCAAGCCTCCTTTTCAGGTTTTCGACTTGTCGGGTGTATATTTTTTTTATATATATTCCTAATTTTTTCCCGAACCCTTTTGGTTCGCCGGGATAACCTTATTTTTGCCTAGGTCAGTCAACCTAGTGGGTCTCTTTTTATGCGTAGTATTTTTTAACTATGTCTGCGTTTACAGGCTGTGGGAAGTCTTCACCATCCATAGTAGTAAGCATCATGGCACCTCCTGAGAATACTGTTTTGACCACAAATGGTCCTTAATATGTAGGAGTCCACTTGCCCCTAGGATCACCCTGTGGTAATATGATACACTTGATTACCAAGTCACCAGCCTGATATACCTTTGGCTTAACCTTCTTATTAAAATCTTTGATCATCCGTTTCTGGTACATCTGGCCATGACAAACAGCTGCCAACCTTTTCTCATCAATCAAATTTATCTGGTCAAGTCGAGTCTGAATCCACTCATCTTCATCCAAGCCTGCATCCTTCATGATTCTTAAGGAGGGGATCTGAACTTCAATGGGCAGAACTGCTTCCATACCATATACTAAGGAGAATGGGGTTGCCCATGTTGAAGTGCGTATTGTAGTATGATAACCATGAAGAGCAAATGGTAACATCTCATGCCAATCCCTATAAGTGACAGTCATCTTTTGTAGAATCTTCTTAATGTTCTTATTAGCAGCCTCTACTGCCCCATTCATCTTAGGACGATACGGAGAAGAGTTGTGATGCTTAATCTTGAACTGCGTGCAGAGATCAGTAATCATATTATTGTTCAGATTAGAGCCATTGTCAGTAATAATCCTTTCAGGGATGTCATACCTACATATAATATTATTCTTAATGAATCGAGCCACAACATTCTTGGTAACAGATGCAAATGAAGCCGCCTCCACCCACTTTGTAAAGTAATCAATAACCAGGATGAAACGATGCCCATTAGAAGCAGTAGGTTTGATCTCACCAATCATATCAATGCCCCACATGGCAAAAGGCCAAGGAGCTGTCAACACATTCAATGGTGATGGAGGTATATGTACTTTATCAACATAGATTTGACACTTGTGACATGTTCTGGAATGTTGATAGCAGTCAGCTTCCATGGTAGACCAATAGTAACATGCTCTCAATATCTTCTTTGCCATAGTATGACCACTATAATGAGTGCAAAAGATCCCATCATGCATGTCTTCCATAATCTCTGTTGCTTCCTTCTTATCCACACAACGAAGCAGAGTTGAATCATGATTGCGCTTATACAAAATTCCATTACTCAAGAAGAACTTAGCAGAAAACCTCCTCAGAAACTTCTTATCTTTGACAGATGCCCCTTCAGGGAACTCCTTAGCTTCAAGATATCTTTTCACTTCATAGAACCAAGGCTTCCCTTCTGCTTCTTCAGTGTCAATCTCATTGCAGTATGCAGGCTTCTCAAATCTAT
This sequence comes from Lathyrus aphaca, assembly GCA_963966055.1. Taxonomy (NCBI): domain Eukaryota; kingdom Viridiplantae; phylum Streptophyta; class Magnoliopsida; order Fabales; family Fabaceae; genus Lathyrus; species Lathyrus aphaca. Next base: position 175,570,630 of record OZ014523.1, read on the forward strand.
CAATAGTAATCTTGGGAGCTTCATCATCCCAGCTAATCTCAAACATAGATGCCATGGTGGCTAATGCATCTGCCAACTGATTTTCTCTTCGTGGAATATGTCCAAAGGTAATCTCTTCAAAATGTGGGATCAAAGACAACACTTGCTCTCTGTAAGGAATGAGATTTTCATGTTTGGTATCCCAATCTCCCTTAATCTAACTCACTACCAGGGATGAATCTCCATATACGTCCAGGAACTGAATCTTCATATCAATGGCAGCTTTGATACCTAGGATACATGCCTCATACTCAGCCATGTTATTGGTACAATAGAAACAAAGTCTTGCAGTAATCGGGGTATGACAACCTTCAGGGGAAATGATCACAACACCAACACCATTACCAAGTGCATTAGAAGCTCCATCAAAAACCATAGTCCATCAGGATCCTTGTTCAGGTCCGTCATATTGTCCAGGTTCTTTGGTAATAATCATAATGTCTTCATCTGGGAACTCAAAACTCATTGACTGATAATCATCCACTGCCTGATGAGCCAAATGATCAGCTACAACACTTCCTTTAATGGCCTTCTGAGTAGTGTACTGTATATCATATTCTGTTAAGATCATTTGCCATCTTGCTATTCATCCGGAGAGAGAAGGTTTCTCGAATATGTACTTGATTGGATCCATCTTCGAAATCAATAAGGTAGTATGAGTCAACATATACTGTCTTAGTCGGCGAGCAGCCCATGCCAAAGCGCAACAAGTTTTCTCGAGCAGTGAGTATCTTGTTTCACAGTCGGTAAACTTTTTGCTAAGGTAGTATATTGCCTGCTCTTTTCGACCAGACTCGTCATGTTGCCCCAACACACACCCCATTGAGTTGTCTAACACTATTAAGTACATAATCAAGGGTCTTCCATCAACTAGTGGCATCAAAATTGGAGGTTCTAGCAGATATCTCTTGATTTCATCAAAGGCTGTCTGACACTCGTCATTCCACTCCATTACCTGATCTTTCTTCAATAGCTTGAAGATTGGCTCACAGGTAGCAGTTAATTGGGAAAAAATCTTGCAATGTAATTCAATCGTCCCAAGAAACCTCTAACTTCCTTCTCAGTACGGGGAGCTGGCATCTCTTGTATAGCTTTCACTTTTGCAGGGTCTACTTCAATACCTTTTCCACTAACAATGAAACCCAGGAGTTTACCAGACCTTACTCCAAAAGTACACTTGTTTGGGTTCAATCTCAGCTTGTATTTCTTCAACCTCTCAAACAACTTATGCATATGATTAAGGTGTTTCTCTTCATTCTGGGACCTGGCTATCATATCATCCACATATACCTCTATCTCATGATGAATCATATCGTGAAACAAAGCCACCATAGCACGCTGATATGTTGCCCCGGCATTCTTCAAGCCAAATGGCATTACTTTATAACAAAAAGTTCCCCACTGTGTAACAAACGTGGTCTTCTCCATATCTTCAGGTGCCATCTTGATTTGATTGTAACCAGAGAAACCGTCCATGAAAGAGAATACTTTATGTTGAGCAGTGTTGTCTACCAGAACATCAATATGAGGAAGTGGAAAGTCATCTTTGGGGCTAGCCTTGTTCAAATCCCTGTAATCTACACACATACGTACCTTACCATCTTTCTTAGGTACTGGTACCACATTTGCAACCCATTGAGGATAAGAAGTCACAGCTAAGAACCCTACATTAAACTGTTTCATCACCTCTGCTTTAATCTTTTCTGACATTTCAGGATGCATGCGACGAACCTTCTGCTTCTTTGGACGACAATCTTCTTTTACCGGTAAATGGTGAGCAGATTAATTCAGATGTTACATGATTATGTGGAGATCTTTGCTTGGTCCTATGAAGATATGCCACAGTTGGATTCAGACATTATGGTTCACCATTTACCGTTAAAAGAAGATTGTCGTCCAAAGAAGCAGAAGGTTCGTCGCATGCATCCTGAAATGTCAGAAAAGATTAAAGCAGAGGTGATGAAACAGTTTAATGTAGGGTTCTTAGCTGTGACTTCTTATCCTCAATGGGTTGAAAATGTGGTACCAGTACCTAAGAAAGATGGTAAGGTACGTATGTGTGTAGATTACAGGGATTTGAACAAGGCTAGCCCCAAAGATGACTTTCCACTTCCTCATATTGATGTTCTGGTAGACAACACTGCTCAACATAAAGTATTCTCTTTCATGGACGGTTTCTCTGGTTACAATCAAATCAAGATGGCACCTGAAGATATGGAGAAGACCTCGTTTGTTACACAGTGGGGCACTTTTTGTTATAAAGTAATGCCATTTGGCTTGAAGAATGCCGGGGAAACATATCAGCGTGCTATGGTGGCTTTGTTTCACGATATGATTCATCATGAGATAGAGGTATATGTGGATTATATGATAGCCAGGTCCCAGAATGAAGAGCAACACCTTAATCATCTGCATAAGTTGTTTGAGAGGTTGAAGAAATACAAGCTGAGATTGAACCCAAACAAGTGTACTTTTGGAGTGAGGTCTGGTAAACTCCTGGGTTTCATCGTCAGTGGGAAAGGTATTGAAGTAGACCCTGCAAAAGTGAAAGCTATACAAGAGATGCCAGCTCCCCGTACTGAGAAGGAAGTTAGAGGTTTCTTGGGACGATTGAATTACATTGCAAGATTTTTTCCCAATTAACTGCTACCTGTGAGCCAATCTTCAAGCTATTGAAGAAAGATCAGGTAATGGAGTGGAATGACGAGTGCCAGACAGCCTTTGATGAAATCAAGAGATATCTGCTAGAACCTCCAATTTTGATGCCACCAGTTGATGGAAGACCCTTGATTATGTACTTAACAATGTTAGACAACTCAATGGGGTGTGTGTTGGGGAAACATGACGAGTCTAGTCGAAAAGAGCAGGCAATATACTACCTTAGCAAAAAGTTTACCGACTGTGAAACAAGATACTCACTGCTCGAGAAAACTTGCTGCGTTTTGACATGGGCTGCTCGCCGACTAAGACAGTATATGTTGACTCATACTACCTTATTGATTTCGAAGATGGATCCAATCAAGTACATATTCGAGAAACATGCTCTCTCCGGACGAATAGCAAGATGGCCAATGATCTTAACAGAATATGATATACAATACACTACTCAGAAGGCCATTAAAGGAAGTGATATAGCTGATCATTTGGCTCATCAGGCAGTGGATGATTATCAGTCAATGAGTTTTGAGTTCCCTGATGAAGACATTATGATTATTACCAAAGAACCTGGACAATATGACGGACCTGAACAAGGATCCCGATGCACTATGGTTTTTGATGGAGCTTCTAATGCACTTGGTAATGGTGTTGGTGTTATGATCATTTCCCCTGAAGGCTGTCATACCCCGATTACTGCAAGACTTTGTTTCTATTGTACCAATAACATGGCTGAGTATTAGGCATGTATCCTAGGTATCAAAGCTGCCATTGATATGAAGATTCAGCTCCTGGACGTATATGGAGATTAAGCCCTGGTAGTGAGTCAGATTAAGGGAGATTGGGATACCAAACATGAAAATCTCATTCCTTACAGAGAGCATGTGTTGTCTTTGATTCCACATTTTGAAGAGATTACCTTTGGACATATTCCACGAAGAGAAAATCAGTTGGCAGATGCATTATCCACCAGGGCATCTATGTTTGAGATTAGCTGGGATGATGAAGCTCCCAAGATTACTATTGATAGATTTGAGAAGCCTGCATACTGCAATGAGATTGACACTGAAGAAGCAGAAGGGAAGCCTTGGTTCTATGAAGTGAAAAGATAACTTGAAGCTAAGGAGTTCCCTGAAGGGGCATCTGTCAAAGATAAGAAGTTTCTGAGGAGGTTTTCTGCTAAGTTCTTCTTGAGTAATAGAATTTTGTATAAGCGCAATCATGATTCAACTCTGCTTCATTGTGTGGATAAGAAGGAAGCAACAGAGATTATGGAAGACATGCATGATGGGATCTTTGGCACTCATTCTAGTGGTCATACTATGGCAAAGAAGATATTGAGAGCAGGTTACTATTGGTCTACCATGGAAGCTGACTGCTATCAACATTCCAGAACATGTCACAAGTGTCAAATCTATGTTGATAAAGTACATATACCTCCATCACCATTGAATGTGTTGACAGCTCCTTGGCCTTTTGCCATGTGGGGCATTGATATGATTGGTGAGATCAAACCTACTGCTTCTAATGGGCATCGTTTCATCCTGGTTGCTATTGATTACTTTACAAAGTGGGTGGAGGCGGCTTCATTTGCATCTGTTACCAAGAATGTTGTGGCTCGATTCATTAAGAATAATCTTATATGTAGGTATGACATCCCTGAAAGGATTATTACTGACAATGGCTCTAATCTGAACAACACTATGATTACTGATCTCTGCACGCAGTTCAAGATTAAGCATCACAACTCTTCTTCGTATCGTCCTAAGATGAATGGGGCAATAGAGGCTGCTAATAAGAACATTAAGAAGATTCTACAGAAGATGACTGTCACTTATAGGGATTGGCATGAGATGTTACCATTTGCTCTTCATGGTTATCGTACTACAATACGCATTTCAACAGGGGCAACCCCATTCTCCTTAGTATATTGTATGGAAGCAGTTCTGCCCATTGAAGTTCAGATCCCCTCCTTAAGAATCATGAAGGATGCAGGCTTGGATGAAGATGAGTGGATTCAGACTCGACTTGACCAGATAAATTTGATTGATGAGAAAAGGTTGGCAGCTGTTTGTCATGGCCAGATGTACCAGAAACGGATGATCAAAGCTTTTAATAAGAAGTTTAAGCCAAAGGTATATCAGGCTGGTGACTTGGTAATCAAGTGTATCATATTACCACAGGGTGATCCTAGGGGCAAGTGGACTCCTACATATTAAGGACCATTTGTGGTCAAAACAGTATTCTCAGGAGGTGCCATGATGCTTACTACTATGGATGGTGAAGACTTCCCACAACCTGTAAACGCAGACATAGTTAAAAAATACTACGCATAAAAAGAGACCCGCTAGTTTGACTGGCCTAGGCAAAAATAAGGGCATCCCGGCGAACCAAAAGGTTTCGGGCAAAAATTAGGGATATATATATAAAAAATGTACACCCGACAAGTCGAAAACCTGAAAAGGCGGCTTGGGCAAAAAAGGGTATCCCGGTGGATTGAAAACCTGAAAGGGCAATCCAGGAAAAAGTTAGGGATTGAAGCGTATGACTATGTCTCGTCTGGATCACCCATGTAACTACAACCAGTTGTGCTACTTAACCAAGTTCGAACAGATAAAGATCAAGCCAATCGTTTCCGTCTCAATAGCAGAAGATGAGATACTTGAAGATAATGGCAATAGTAGAATTGAAACTCAATAGGATTATTTCTCACATAGCTGATTTTCTTTGTTTTGTAAAAAAGTTTCACGATGAATTCCTCTTACTAGGATTTATGTCTCCTTGTACAAACTTGCCTATGTATAGGTCACTTTGTGATATAAATAAAATTTCATCTTTGAATCCAGATTTACTTTTACCCTATTTACATAAACGAAACGTCCATTGGTTGTGTTTGAATGTATGTATGCTTTTGAATATGATTGATGTTTACCAGAAATGCATAAAATGCTTGAATATGATTGATGTTTACCAGAAATGCATGAAAATGCAGTAATAGTATTTACTAAGGACGAACGAAGGTAGGAATTCAACGAAGCTTCGCCGGTTCATCCCCACAAGACAACTACAAATCCACAGTAGGGCAAATCTATCATCATAGATACTTCAAGTTATGTATCCCTTGGAATTTATGTCCATCTCTTTTATCCTCAGTCAGGATACTCAGGAACTTATTCCTTTAATAGAAGTACAACAAACGAAGACGGGAGGTTACAAATACTATACTATCAAACAAGACGGGAACAAGTTCCTCATGCTCTTCAGCAACGAATCGGGATTTATTTTCCCTAGCCAGCAGTTGTTATACAAAGATATCCAGACGCTTCAGGCTGCATGATTCATACATACATCATTTACATCATAACATAACATATCCATAAATGCATAATACATTTACTTAGATGCACCATACTATGCAGGCATACATATTGCATAAACTAACATTTTCCTTACAGGACAGTTATATGCAGGTAAAACAATATCAACAATTCACAACAGGTCAGAAATGATCTATACATTACTCAAGATGTCCTCGGAGTGTAGGCAAATGATCTGTACAAAGATCCATTCCCTAATCCAGGATATTCCCAAAAGATTTCATCTATCTGGTCTTGAATAGTAGGCAAACGGTCTGTACAAAGATCCATTCCCTAGTTCAAGATATTTTCAGAAGATTTAATCTATTTCCTCGGAGAGTATGCAAATGGTCTGTACAAAGATCCATTCCCTAATCCAGGATACTTCCAGAAGATTTCATCTATATGGTCTTGAATAGTAGGCAAACGGTCTGTACAAAGATCCATTCCCTAGTTCAAGATATTTTCAGAAGATTTAATCTATTTGCTCTTGAATAGTAGGCAAACAGTTTGTACAAAGATCCATTCCCTAGTTCAAGATATTTTTCAGAAGAATTAATCCTGACATTCTTTTGACCTTGGAGAGTAGGCAAACGGTCTGTACAAAGAGATATTCCCTAATCCAAGATACTTCCCGAAGAGATAATCGTCACGAAGATTTATTTCTACTGTTCTATTCAACAATTCAAATCATGTTGCATAAACGATTCAGAGACGGCCTATACGAAGACCTAGTACTGATATCCAATATCAACATAAAGATATTATCACCTCCTGATATTTTGGATGGCATCTATAAGCCCATCTCCAGTTCTTCCAAGTGGCATCTTCAATCCCACTCAAGCATATACAACTAATCATCAGTGTTACTTTACTCACCTGTGAGTGCAAATTTTTGGGCTTTTCTGTTCAATCCCCTTCAACCTTCCAGGTCACGAATGGCACATATACCAATCTAACCCCTCAGGTTTCAGAAAATTGAACAGGGGCAGCTGTTGCACCCCAAATTTTTCCCTCCACAAGACAAGAAATTGTGTATCAAGGTTCACAAGGTTCACAAGGTTCACAAGACATCTCACAAGGTTCACAATTAGTCAGAAAGTTTGACAATTCCCTCAGACAATGCATCCTCCTAAGCAATGCATACTAAACTAGGGTTTTGACTTTAATCAGGCTAAATAGACTTCCAAGGCTTCAAGTGAGCTTCATAACATCCTATATGTGTTCAAGAATCCCCATGTCAAGTTTCAAGACTTTCCCAAAAGATTTTCTCAGTCAGATGATCAGATAGGTTAAAATCAGTCAAAGCAGTCAAAAAGTCAAACTGAGGTCAACTGTGGTCAAACCAAAGTCAAACTTCATGATTTTTTGCCAACATCAAGTATATGAAGTAAAATTCATCATTTTATCAAGGGTTGATCATGATTCATCAAGGAGATTTTAGATCATCAAGAATCAGGAGTTTCTAAATTAGGGTTTTCACAGGAAAAGTCAACTGAACTTTGACCAGCCATAACTTTCACATGCTTCATCAAAAATTTTCCATAAAAATCTCATTTTGAAGGAAATAGAATTCTCTACAACTTTGTGTCTCACAAGCCAAGCCCAAAAATGCTTCATTTGGAAGGTATGAGCTAAGACATTATAGGTCCTTTTGAAAGTCAACAAAAAGTCAACAACTTCAAAAGAGCATAACTTGAGAATGGTAAAAGATATGGACATGAGACCAAAGAGGTTGGTTAGAGTACTCTTTAAGCTTTCCAAAATGTCCAAGAACAGCTTCATAGCATTAAAATTTAAGGATTTGTGCCCTTGCAAAGTTGGGAAAGTTTTGGGAATTTTATGAAGCAAATAAGGCCTTAAAGTCAATTTTTGCTAAATGAGCCCACCTAATTGCCATTCAAACTTTACAAACTCATCAAGCACGACCCAACCCACTCATTTTCTGATTTTTTATTTTTTATTTCATATTTATTTGAATTTTATTCATTAAAATACAAATTAAATTGAAATAAAATATAAAAATCATATATTTGAAAAGGATTTGGTTTCTAGAAGGTCTTAAGACTTATTTAGACTTGATTGATACAAAAATAATGGAGATCATACCAAAATAGCAAGGCTAGATCAAGAATATTCAAAATTTAAAATCACATCTTTTTCAATCTCCCAAAGTCCAAAAGTCCACAAATGTGTTAATGTTTTTGACCTAAATTCATTAAGTGGTATATATACAACATGAAGATCAACCCTATTCACGGATTCAGAGCCTCAAGAACACTTTGCCAACTTCAAATTTCATTCAAAAAACTCAAATTCGGATTTCAAGCTAGAGGAGATTTCAAAGCAATTTAAAGGTTGCAATGCGTTCTATGATGTCTATTGAACATGTTTGGATCATAAACAACACCTGAAACTGGCTCATATGCATAAACCGAATCCATGTTCATGCTCATCTTATGATTTTTCGTTTTTACATATTCACTCATGATAAATCGTATTTGACTGATGTTTTATGTTTGTTATGATACAAGGAATGTTTCTGGGTGATTTAATTTGAATTTCGATGCAGGATCAAAGATTCACCATTGTTAGGGTTTGAGGTAGCCGTTTAGGGTTTCTCAATTGAACTAATATAAATGAATTTTAAGAACGTCAATGAATTGTGTATGATGTAAGGATCATGTCTGTATGATTATTTTGTTGAAATTTTACGTATTAAGAAGGATCCAAGTTTCGTAGGTTCTTGAAGGTGAGAAAACGCAGGAAAATTCGCAGGTATAAACGCAGGAAAATTCGCAGGTACGACGAAGAAGATGAAGACCCTTGGCGCCATCTGAAATTTGAATTTTTAGAGTTAATATTTTTAGAATTTATGTTTATTTTATTTCAACTAATGTTGTCTGGCTCAGTTGGTCAGTGTGCGTGTTTGAGATGTAGATGGTCCTGGGTTCAAACCTCCCCCAGGCCATTTTGTTTTGTTTATTTTCAGTGGTTTTCACAGTTTAAAAATAAAAGGATTGCTACCTGATTACTATCACCAGCACACAACTGGCCTAGTGGCAGCCTCATGCGTCCAAAGGAAGCAATGCCTAGGGCGTGGGTTCAATCTCTGCCCCAGGTAAGTTTTGGTTTTTATTTTCTTTAATTATTCTATTTTGTTATTATTGTTTTATAATTTATTTTAATTACAATAAAAATATATTTAGATAATAACATGTAAATATTTCATATTTTCTATAAAAAAACCTTTAATTTATTTTCTAAATTTTTAATCCTAGTTTTTTTATTTAAATTAAATATGTATATATTATTATCAATTTATATATTTTTGTAAATAGTTAAATTAATATTGTAAATTAAATTATAAACCCTAATCCTATTTTTCTAAAAAACTATAACCCTAATTTCTAAAAACCCTAAATTTTTTTAAAACCTTAATTTATTACCTTAATTATTTTGTTTAAATATTAAATTTAATAAATTTATCTAATATATATAATTAAATAATTAATCATGCTTTACTTTGTAAATAATTATTATATGGTTTGTTATTTTATTTTCATCTCAAAAATTCTTTAAAATTGTTTATTAAAATCTAAAAATACTTAATTGAATTATATATATATTTTGTATATTATTACTAACCTTTTTTTCTTATAATTATTTCATCACTAACCTTTTATTTAATTACTTATTTTATTATATAGTTATTATTTAATTTGTTTTTATTATAATGTAACTGCAAAAGCTTTGTAATAGTCGTAGTTTATGATTGCTTTATGTTTTTATAAATATTATTGCTTTGGTTAGTAAATATAGGGAGTGATAAACTATTTGCTTTAAATTAATTTAGATCACTAATCATAAAGATAAATATTTGAACATATACACGCACACACGTAAGTCGATCTATGATCGCCATCTCACTTCCTAAGTTTATCCCTCATGTTGCCTAGAATAAAAGGGTCAAGTAAGGTGTCTAAAAGCAAAGTCCCTTCTCATAAACAAATCATCTAGTCCCTTCAATATTATAAGATCAAGTCCCTTCGATGTTGCCTTCATAAATGATCTTGTCCCTTTCGAATAAAAGATGATAAGTCCCTTCGTATTGCTAAGACACCTTACAGTTGCCTAAACACAGATGACCCTTCACATGTCCCTTATAACATCCAAGGTAATGACTACCTATTCCTTAATAATAGGGATAGTCTTACCATTGAAAGAACATATAAGAACAGTAAAGATTTAGCATAGGGTAGGTTCCTCTTAAGTACTTGCTCACTTTTTCAAAATACTTCATTACCCTTCACATTTCAAACAAATTTTCAAAACAAAGTCTTTATATATATCCATACGAGGATCATTATAAAGTACTTAGAAAATTTTTAATCACACACTACACTTTCTCAAAACAATTTAAAGTGAGCTAAGTAATTAAGAGCCCATGGATAACCATGGATATAAAGGGTGCTAACACCTTCCCTTTATATAACCTACCCCCCGAACTCAAAATCATTTTAAGGTCTTTCCTGTTCTTTTATGCCCTTTCCTTTTGGATAAAATAAAAGTCGGTGGCGACTCTTGCTATCCGCAACATTTAACTAAAGTCAGTTCTCCCACCGTGTTACAGAACTGGCGACTCTGCTGGGGATTTAATAAAAGAGGGGTACCCTTAGGAATTAGATCACTTTAAATTTGTTTGCTTTGTTTGCTTTACTTTACTTGTTGGGGCTCTTATGTGTGAAAGATCATAACCCGGATCTAGTGTACCCTAGGTAAATGGCAATAGACCAAGGAAATTGTACGACGTATACCGATATGGTTGATCTGGTGGCCATAGTTAGTGTGACTTCTTGGTTGGTGCTTATGTTCCTTAAGCAAGTTGAGGATAATATGAGGCTGCCATATATTTTCAATACACTAACTGACTTTTAGAACCCTAGTCATCCTATCTTGGCCTTTAGAAAGTAGTGAGATAACCGGCTTTGGGGAAGACTGAAGTCGGTTGATACTCGATGCTACACTCATTGAGATTCTAAACTTGGAGGGTTTTGGTTGGCAAGTAAGTTGCCTACTGAACAACCACCCTTGTGAAGGATCAATGATATTGAGATCCCTTAGAACCTGGTTACTTTATAGGACAGGATGAACCATCTAAACTTCAGGGGAGGGTACTTACCTTTAAACCTCATGCAAGCCTTCAAACCTAGGGCTATTGTGTGACTTGTTTGTGTGTGCCACATGTTTGTGATTGAGCATAACATCATGACATCATGCATCATAAGCATAGCATTTTCACTAACCATTTCAAGGACCAAAGGATTTATCTTTGTTCTTTGTTGCAGGTCATGGCTTCTGCTTGTAGGAATACTATCCGGATCAACTTTGTAGGAATACCTCCTAAGCTTAAGGAATTGGTCTCTCAAGTTTCTGAAAACTCCCAGTTTATCAAGAGGCATGGTCACCTACTGGATCTGGTCACTTCAGGGTTCAATGAAGACATGATGAGTGTTCTGTTTTAGTTCTTTGATCCTAAACATCATTGCTTCACATTCCCCGATTATCAGCTGGTTCCTAAAATGGAGGAATTCTCCAAGCTTCTGGGTATACCTATTCTTGATCAGAAACCCTTCACAGGCTTAGAGAAAGAGCCTAAACCTGAAGTCATTGCTGCAGTCTTACATCTGAAGAAATCAGACATTGTCCTAGAAACAAGGAGTGGAGTTAAGGGTATTATTGCTAAGGTATTGATGGAGAAAGCTCAAGTGTTCCTAAAGTCTATGAGTTATGATGCTTTTCAGGAGATCTTAGCCCTATTGATCTATGGCTTAGTGTTGTTCCCCAATCCAGACCAGTTCATAGACGTTCACGCCATCAACATATTTCTGACTCGCAATCCAGTGCCTACATTACTTGGAGACATCTTACACTCTCTCCATACTCGTACTACGAAGGAACGAGGAACTCTGATGTGTTGTATACCTCTATTGTCTAGGTGGTTTATTTCTCACCTTCCTCGATCAGTGATGAAGAATGAACAAGGGTTCAGGTGGTCCAAGAGGATTATGTCACTCTCTCATTCAGATATTCATTGGTGCTCTCGATCTATGGAGAATGTTACTATCATTGACCGTTGTGGGGAGTTTCCTAATGTGCCACTCCTTGGAATAAGAGGAGGCACTACCTACAACCCTTCCTTAGCTCTACGTCAGTTTGGTTACGCTCGGAGTGATGGTCCTCATGACATGCTTATCTAGGGTATTATGTTCTACTACGACAACGATCTTCAAGGTTACCATCAAAGGTTCATACGAGCATGGGGTAAAGTGAACAAGGTTGACAACAAGACTCTGGAACCAAAGTACATTATTCCTATGGAAGCTTACCTCAGATGGGTGCGATCTCGTGCTCAGACTCTTATGATGCCATAACCTGCTATCCTGCCAGTTACTATGGAGCCTGTTGCTGATGGAGATACTTCTTATATCATTCTTCATCCAGACATGCCCACTGACATGGAGGATTTACAAAGGTCCTGGATCTAGTTGAAGGAGCAAAGAGATACTTTTGAGACTCATTACAAAGCAAGTCAAGAAAGAATCCTGGAGCTAACAAAACAACTTCACGAGGAGCGGAATCTCAACTCATACCTCAACACAAAGAGGAAGCGTCCATGGGAGACTTAAAACCCCATTTTTGTATTCATTTCATTTTTATTGTAAGCCCAAGGGGTAAACAAGTTTGTTACTAATAAAAGTTTACTTTTTTGATTGTTTAAACAAATTTAAATCCCGCGGTCCTTGAAAACATTGCATACGCATTTATACACCATATCATTGCATCACAGGTTTCTTATGTACAGGTATCTTATCTTCTCGCTGTTTATTTCAGCAGAAATGGCTCTTGAACAGACTGTCAAAGATCTCCAGGCACAAAACGCACAATTCCAAGAGCTGATCCTGAACTTGTCCAAGGGGCAAGATGAGCTGAAGACACTGCTGGCTAAGAAGACTAAGAAGGCTAGAAGATCAGGCGGCCTTATTAATCTGGGAAGAAGATTCAAAGGTCCTGTCAAGACCAAGGAACAGGTTGAAGATTATGAATCTGAAGAGTCTGAGAAAGAGGGAGGCAGTCTCCATAATAATATGGGGGATTCTGATTCTGAAGCCAATTACTATCATGATCCTAATGAAGATAAGTTCAAGATGCTGGTGAATAGAATGAATGCTATGGAGTTACAAAAGTCTTTTGGGCTGGATTTTGAAGATCTGAGTTTGATATCTGGAGTGGTTATACCCATTGGTTTCAAGGTCCTTGCTTTTGTAGTATATGACGGTGTTTCATGCCCCAAGCTGCATCTAAGGTCCTATGTCCGGAGGATTCAACCCCATACTGCTGATAAGAAGTTATGGATTCATTTCTTCCAAGAGAGTTTTTCTGGAGCTCAATTGGAATGGTACTATCAACTGGAGAGTGCCAATATTCGTGATTGGAATGACCTTGTTGAGGCCTTCTACAGGCAATACCAATACAATGCTGATTTAGCACCTACTCGCATGCAACTCCAAAGCATGTCTATGGGTGCTAAGGAGAATTTCAAGGAGTATGCCCAGAAGTGGAGAGACCTGGCTGGCAGAGTTCAACCTCCTCTGACTGACAGGGAGCTAGTGGATATGTTTATGAGTACGCTGAATGGTCCGTTTTATAGTCACCTCATTGGAAGCTCATCATCTGGTTTCATTGAGCTGATAATGACTGGAGAACGTGTGGAAAGTGGCATAAGAAGTGGCAAGATACAGGTGGGTGCATCTTCATCAAGTACTGCAAAGAAGCCCCCTAGTGGGAAGAAGGAGTCCAATGTTGTTTATGGTCAACCTGGTCGTAGCAGGAATCACCAATCTGTGGGAGCAGTTCACATCTCCAATCCTACTCCTGCAGCACCAGAGCCACCACAGGGCAATCAGCAGAAGCCTAGAAGACAGTTCACCAAGATCAACATGTCACTGGCCCAAGCCTTGCAACACTTGTTGAAAGGGGAACTCATTACTTTGAAGGACCCTCCTCAGAATCCTAATGTTACCTCTCCTCGGTACAATCCTAATGCACGATGTGCCTATCATTCTAATTGTCTGGGACATGATACCAACAACTGCTGGATATTGAAAAACAAGATTCAAGATATGATTGATGCTGGAGAAATTGAATTTGACCCTCCTGGGACTCCAAATGTGATTACTGCTCCCATGCCAAATCATGAGAAGACTGTTAATGCCATTGATGAAGTTTCATATATTTCCTCAGTTGCAGATGTGACCACCCCATTATCTATTGTCAAGAAGAAGTTGGTACAGGCTGGGTTCTTTCCAGGTTGTAATGAAGATTGTTTTTATTGTGCTTATAAACCTGATAGCTGCTGGATGTTGAAGGATGGTATTCAACGCCTCATGGACAATTACACCATATTGTTTGAGAGGACACCTTCTGTGGAAAGTATGGTTGAACATCTGACTCGAGGTGTGAAGGTTGAAGATGTGGATATGGTTGATAAAGTTCCGGTGAGGATTACTTCCAAGGGCCCTGTCAAGATCACTCATAAGGGTCCTATCAAGATTACTGCTGAAGGCCCTGTAAAGACTATTGCTGAAGCTAGAGTGGCTCCTATGATTATGACCACTCCTGGTCCTATTCCGTATACTTCTGACAAAGTTATACCTTGGAATTACGGTTCTGATGTTTATATCCACGGTATTATGCAGGAACCATTGACTGATACACCTGTTGCTAATGATAACCTTGATGTTGATAATATTGCTGGATCTAGTAAGATCACAAGAAGTGGAAGAATTTTCTCTCCTCCGGCTACCTCAAAAAGTGCAGTTACTCCAACTACTACCTCCACTTCTGAGACAAATACTGATGCCCGGGGCAAAGGTCCTGTTATTGAACCTGTGCAAGCTGAGGCACCAACTGCTGAGAATCTTTCTAAGCAGATGGAAGAAGTGCTGAAGATCATTCGCAAGAGTGATTATGATATTGTTGACCAATTGGGGCATACTCCCTCCAAAATTTCCATGTTGTCTTTGTTGTTGTGTTCTGAGGCTCATGCTAAAGCCTTGATTAAGTTCTTGAAGACTGCTCATGTACCAAATGAGATTTCTGTGGATCAGTTTGAAAATTGTGTTGCACACCTGACTTATGATAATGGATTAGGTTTTTCTGATGCTGACTTGACTCCTGCCAAAAGAAATCATAACAGAGCTTTACATATCTCTATTGAATGTAGGGGCACTACCTTGTCTCATGTGTTGATAGACAATGGTTTTTCACTGAATGTACTTCCCAAAGAGGTTCTAAACAAGCTCAGTCCTGAAGATGTTGTGTTAAGACCAAGTAATATAGTGGTGAAGGCCTTTGATGGCTCAAGAAGGGTGGTGCATGGAGAAATAGATCTCCCGATCAAAGTAGGCTCTCAAGTCTTCAATTCTACCTTCTATGTAATGGATATTCTTCCTTCGTACTCTTGTTTGCTTAGGCTCCCCTAGATCCATGGGGCAGGTGCTGTGACTTCCACTTTACATCAGAAGTTGAGATACCCAGTGAAGGGAAAGGTTGTCACTGTTTACGGAGAGGAAGAATATATAGTCAGTCATGTGAATACATTTAAGTATCTTGAAGTGGAAGGTGAATATGTTGAGACTCCTTGTCAGACATTTGAAGTAGTTCCTTGGGTCATTCCTGCTACTAAAGCTCCTCCTATTGTCAAAAGAGTTCATGTGGTTACCAGAGTACCTCCTACAATGGCCTCCCTCAAAGATGCTAGAGTTGTGGTTGAAGAAGGTGGTTGTACTATTTGGGGTCAGCTTCCTGACATTCCTTACAAGTCTGGCAAGTTTGGTTTGGGTTTCACTGCAGAGTCCCAGAAGGTTGTTCGTCGTGCTCGTGCCGTTCGTATCACCAATCAAGGGATCATGAGAGATCAAATCAATGTTGTGGGTGACTATAATGAAGACTACAACCTGGATGACTGGATTTTCCCTACTGTGGGTGATGGGCTCAATAACTGGAAGGCTGAAGATGTTATTCCTATCTCCTTTAGTTAGGAGTAAATACTATTATTGTGTTGTTATTTTTAAGTTTGTAATTTTTGAACAATTAAACTCTTGAGCCTTGTGCCTCACCCGGGGCATAATGGTATGCTTGTTTCGGGATGTCATTTCATTTGCATACTTCATTCAATAAAAATCAATGGAAGTTTCGCTTTCGTAAATATTGTGTTCCTTGTTCTTTCTTTTCTTTTATTTTTGTTTTATCAGCTATGTGTTCTTACACACACCCACATCACTAAAATGCAGATCCTCATCCACTCTAGATCCTGTTGATAACAATTATACTATTGCCAATTATAATTTCGAGAATCCGATCTATCAAGATGAAGATGGAAAGGAGGAAGATTGTGAAGTACCTGTAGAGCTTGCTAGGTTATTACAACAAGAAAAGAAAGCTATACAACCACATGAAGAGCCAATCGAAGTTGTGAATCTAGGAACTGAAGAAAACGGGAAAGAGGTCAAGATAGGGGCTGAATTAGAGGATGTTGTTAAGAGCAGATTAATTCAGATGTTACATGATTATGTGGAGATCTTTGCTTGGTCCTATGAAGATATGCCAGGGTTAGATACAGACATTGTGGTTCACCGTTTACCGGTAAAAGAAGATTGTCGTCCAAAGAAGCAGAAGGTTCGTCGCATGCGTCCTGAAATGTCAGAAAAGATTAAAGCAGAGGTGATGAAACAGTTTAATGCAGGGTTCTTAGCTGTGACTTCTTATCCTCAATGGGTTGCAAATGTGGTACCAATACCTAAGAAAGATGGTAAGGTACGTATGTGTGTAGATTAGAGGGATTTGAACAAGGCTAGCCCCAAAGATGACTTTCCACTTCCTCATATTGATGTTCTGGTAGACAACACTGCTCAGCATAAAGTATTCTCTTTCATGGACGGTTTCTCTGGTTACAATCACATCAAGATGGCACCTGAAGATATGGAGAAGACCACGTTTGTTACACAGTGGGTCACTTTTTGTTATAAAGTAATGCCATTTGGCTTGAAGAATGTCGGGGCAACATATCAGCGTGCTATGGTGGCTTTGTTTCACGATATGATTCATCATGAGATAGAGGTATATGTGGATGATATGATAGCCAGGTCCCAGAATGAAGAGCAACACCTTAATCATCTGCATAAGTTGTTTGAGAGGTTGAAGAAATACAAGCTGAGATTGAACCCAAACAAGTTTACTTTTGGAGTGAGGTCTGGTAAACTCCTGGGTTTCATCGTCAGTGGAAAAGGTATTGAAGTAGACCCTACAAAAGTGAAAGCTATATAAGAGATGTTAGCTCCCCGTACTGAGAAGGAAGTTAGAGGTTTCTTGGGACGATTGAATTACATTGCAAGATTTTTTCCCAATTAACTACTACCTGTGAGCCAATCTTCAAGCTATTGAAGAAATATCAGGTAATGGAGTGGAATGACGAGTGCCAGACAACCTTTGATGAAATCAAGAGATATCTGCTAGAACCTCCAATTTTGATGCCACCAGTTGATGGAAGACCCTTGATTATGTACTTAATAGTGTTAGACAACTCAATGGGGTGTGTGTTGGTGCAATATGACGAGTCTGGTCGAAAAGAGCAGGCAATATACTACCTTAGCAAAAAGTCCCTTTGTATTGCTAAGACACCTTACAGTTGCCTAAACACAGATGACCCTTCACATGTCCCTTATAACATCCAAGGTAATGACTACCTATTCCTTAATAATAGGGATAGTCTTACCATTGATAGAACATATAAGAACAATAAAGATTTAGCATAGGGTAGGTTCCTCTTAAGTACTTTCTCACTTTTTCAAAATACTTCATTACCCTTCACATTTCAAACAAATTTTCAAAACAAAGTCTTTATATATATCCATACGAGGATCATTATAAAGTACTTAGAAAATTTTTAATCACACACTACACTTTCTCAAAAAAATTTAAAGTGAGCTAAGTAACTAAGAGACCATGGATAACCATGGATATAAAGGGTGCTAACACCTTCCCTTTATATAACCTACCCCCCGAACTCAAAATCTTTTTAAGGTCTTTCCTTTTCTTTTATGCCCTTTCCTTTTGGATAAAATAAAAGTCGGTGGCGACTCTTGCTATCCACAACATTTAACTAAAGTCAGTTCTCCCACCGTGTTACAGTGACATCCAACACAACCTTGCCATTGTCAGACAGGCAGCCTGGGCCTGGGACAATACTCAGACTAAGGGGACAACTATTCTTGGAAAGTGTAACAACATATCCTCAGCTCAGTATCTTGACTAGTCTCGTGTCAGGGGACAGATCACCCGGATGCCATTCACCTTAGAGGATGTACCTGGACCATCAGCAGTGGAGCCTGCAGCTACTGTTAACTTAAAGGAGTTTGAGAAATTGAAGGAAACGAATGCTCAGCTCTCTGAAGATTTAAAGAAGACCCTCTGGGAGAGGAATGACAGCCGTCTGGATAATGAAAGGTTAGAGAAGCTCCTGATTGAGCACTTGACCAAGATTGAGAAAACAGATGACTACATCAGAAAGGCTAGAGCAGGAGAGTTAGTGTTGAAGAATGCTTGCAAGGAAGCTAAGACTCAGAAGGCCAGAGCTGAGCATTACTTAAAGGAGAGTCAGGCTAGGTGGATCAGGTTCATTGAGGCCCGTGCACAGGAAGATCAGAGAACCCAATCTAGGATAGAGCAGCTGGAGGCTAGTGAGAAGAAGAATCAGGCATATCTATTAGCAGCTCTCTTAGTTAAAACTTCGGGCGGGGTTAAAGAGGTCAAAGGATTAGGATAAGCACAAGAAGTTGACTAGTGCCATTGCCACCAGAAACCTCCTCATCATGACCATTACAGAGCACCCAGTAGGTCCAGTAACTGAGGCTCTCCTGAAGGAAGTCAGAGAGGATGACTTTGGACTGGATGTTTGATTTCTTTGTATTTGTACCTCCTCTTGTTTGTACTTTTGATTTTGTTGTTGTATCTCAACCCACCATGGGAAATTTATTGTAATCAAACTATGTATCTTCACATTTTTGTAATATATGGTTTGTATTATTCTGTGGGCTTTTATCTCTCCGCAACATCATCATTTATTCGTTTTGTAGGTTTTTGTTTTTTGTTGTTTCTCACTTTGTTGTGATTTCAGGAAACATTGCTCGTAGAAGAGTGTTCCCCGTCAATAGAGTGCACCGGTATCCGACAAGAAACAACCTTCCGGGATTACAAATGGATCAAGTTCAATAGGATTTGATTGATGTAAGGACCCAAATGGCCAATTAAAGGACAGAGATGAGGGTCCAAATGAATCAATTTATGGCAGTGATGACTGGTTTAGCTCAGAGCCAGGAGAGACTGAGAGAGTTAGTCGAGCGGTAAAATCCCGAGGAAAACCATCCAGGTACGGGGGGTACCAGCAACAACGATCACGTACAGCCTCATACTGATCCCCCAGAGTTTGGACCTCATCTGAACCCAGACATCAATACTATAAGAAACACCCAAGGCAACACTAGAGGGAGGGCCTTGCAGGAAGACCCTCAGCAAGAGCAATTTACTGTGGTTGTGGCTGGAGACGAAGTTTACGATCGTCGATTGGATGAAATAGCAGAAAAGCTAAGGTCTCTTGAATCCCAAAACTCTATGGTTTTTGATGTCATGGACATGGGATTAATGGAGGGGGTTAGAATTCCTCATAAGTTCAAACCTTCCTGTTTTGAAAGATACAATGGCACATCCTGCCCACGTACCCATCTTCAGTCTTTCCTGGGGAGATTGAAAGCCTACACCATGGATGAGAAAATGTGGATGTTTTACTTTGAGGATAGCTTGATAGGGGCATCCCGGGAATTGTACTCCCACTTGACCAGGGCCACAATAAGGAGTTGGAAAGACTAGGCAGAAGCTTTCATTCGTCAATATCAGTATAATCTGGACATGGATCCAAATAGAACCCTTCTGATGGGAATGTCACAATCTTCCCGAGAAAGCTTTAGAGAGTACGCCCAAAGATGGAGGCAACTAGTTGCTTCCGTCCAACCCCCGATGTCAGAAAGGGAGATGGCAGATATGTTCATGAACACTCTCCAGGGTACTTATATTGACAGATTGGCTGCATTTTCTTCCACCAGCTTTGCAGACGTAGTTATAGCTGGAGAAAGAATTGAGAGATTACTGAAGATGGAAAAGATTTCTGACAACGGTTCCAGTTCAAGCAGTGCAAGAAAGTCATTTGTAGGGCCCCGCAGATCCGGTGAAACAAATTTTGTACATGTGGGAAGAGGTAGACCCCAGTATTTGCCAAGATCAGTTGCCGCCGTCACTATTCCTACTCCACCTCCTCAATACACTCAACAACCACATCATTTTCCTCAACATCCACAGTTCCCTCAACAGAGATCCTACAATAAAAATAACAACAACCAAAAATAACGCCCTTTTCAACAGCGGCCATCTTAGATCAACAGGGTGATTGAACCTATACCAATATTGTATGCCACATTGCTGCCACAACTCCTAAAGCTCAATCTTGTCGAGTTAAGGACATTGGCTCCACCAGATCCTCAAAACCTTCCGAGGAATTACGACGTCAATGCCAGGTGTGCTTTCCATTCTAATGCACCTGGTAACTCCACAGAAAAGTGCAGGGCTCTGCATATGAAGGTCCAATATCTGGTAGATTCAAAGGCCCTGAATTTTGCACCACCTCCCAATGTCACGAAGAATCCTATGCCCAGCCATGGTGGGCCAAGGATTAATGCAATAGAGGAGGGCTCACTCGTGATTTCAATTGAAGATACTGCAAGTATTCAGACACCTCTGGCAGAGGTTAAAGCTCAGCTTTTGAAATGCCAAGTGTTTCCAGGTTGTGAGGCCTGTTGTGAATCTTGCAAGGTTTCCGTGAACGGGTGTGCGAGCTTGAGGAATGGCATCAATGGCCTGATCAAAGAAGGTATTCTACAAATAACAACAACCGCTTCTACAACACCAGCAACTCCTTTTTCAATGACAAATGATTCTCCTTTTTCAACAGCAAAGACAATTGTTCCTACAGACGCGTCTACATAATCAGCAACCACCTCTTCCATCACTTCAACAAACAACAGTTCCATCCCATCTACTTCTACAACTACAACAACCACCAACAACGACGTCTCTACAGTTACCATCTATTATGACCCTGCGACGGTCCCGGATTCCAACAATTATCAACAACAATCTCAGCAACAGTTTCAACAACAATCAAGCTTCAATCAATCACCACCAACATCCACCAGAAGTCCTATCACCATTTTCTATGATCCACATACAATAACGGTCCCAACCTCTGCCGCAATTAGCCCAATCACCATCATGGTGCCAGGGCCCATTCCATATGTTAAATACAATGTTATACCATGGCATTATGGTGCAGACCTTTACTGCAATGGAGAAAAATTCCTTCTTGATTCTTCACTTCCTACCTCACAAGTGGATAATGTCGGGGGAGGTAGAGGCTTCACCCGAAGCGGACGCCTCTTCGCGTCACAAGCTCCAAGAACTAATACTGAGGCATAGGCTGCTGCCAAAGCCAAAGGAAAAAGTGTGATACCTGAAGAATATGCATCAAAAGAGACTCATAAATCATCCTTTGACCAGGATGTGGATGAATTTATGAGGATAATTAAAAGAAGTGACTACAAAGTTGTGGATCAGCTCCACCAGACTCCTTCTAAGATCTCCATCTTATCCCTGTTGTTGTGTTCCGAAGCTCATCGGGTTGTGCTACTTAAAGTCTTGCATGCTGCCTACGTGCCGGAGGAGATGACAGTGAATCAGCTTGAGACAGTGGTGTCCAATGTTAAAATACTAGCCATGGGCTAGGTTTCACCAACGCTGACTTAACAACGGAAGGACGTCACCACAACAAAGCTTTACACATCATCCTAGAGTGTAAAGGAGCTCTGCTCTCTCATGTTCTTGTTGACACTGGGTCCTCACTCAATGTCTTGCCGAAGAAAGCTCTTGTCAAGCTCGAATATGATGGAATAGCTCTCCGACCAAGCAATCTGGTGGTCAGGGCTTTTGATAGCTCCAAGAGGTTTGTTCTTGGAGAGGTGGAGCTGCCTGTGATAATCGGTCCGCAGGTCTTTCACACTACTTTCTATGTGATGGACATACAGCCGGCCTACACATGTTTGTTGGGTCGACCATGGATTCACACCGCTGGCGCAGTTACGTCGACCTTTCACCAGAAATTGAAATATGAGTGCGAAGGACATATTATCACCATCTGTGGTGAAGAGGACATCTTTGTTAGCCATCTGGCTACATACAAATACATTGAGATGGATGGTGAAATCCATGAAACTATGAGCCAGGGGTTCGAGGCACTGAACGTCAATGAGGCGACGACTGAATTATTTGCTGCATCCCAGGAGGATAGGATGGGTACTTCAATTGTCTCCTATCAGCAAGCCCGAAAGGTTGTTGAAGATGGAAATGCCCGAGGTTGGGGCAAGCTGCTACCGGTGGAGAAGAAGGAGGAAAAATTCGGTTTGGGTTACAAACCATTCCGACGAGATCAAGAGGAGGCTACTAAAGAGCCCAAGTTCATCAGTGGGGAGATGCTCACCCCAGTTGCTGTTAACAACCTGGAAGACAAGGCGGAAAGCGACCTTAACCTGGAGAGTTGGATTCGTCCAAGGATCCTGGGTCACCAAGTCCTTAACTGGTCTTCCCATGAAAATTATAAGGGTTACTCCTATAGAGTAATTATTATTTCCTGCTTTTTTCAGCATGCATCAAGTCCTGCATCTTGCTAGAGGTGTCAGGACTCATTTTGTAATAGGGCCATATTTGTAATTTTGTGCAAATGGAATATCAATGAATATCAGACATCTTTTGCAAACAATTCTTTCTTTCGCTCACTGTCTTTTCATTTTTTCACTTTTGTACAAAACAATAAAATGGAAATGTTTTCAAAATAACTTCATTTTACACTTTTCTAAACAAGATTAAAATTGATCACTAAAACGAACAAATCTCAACCCTTGCAGAGATTATCCTCCAGATTGCACCGACAACAGCACTGATATGACCTTGTATGACTTCGACAATCCAATTAATCAAGCTGATGAAGGGGTTGAAGAAGACTATGAGTTACCTGAAGGATTAGCCAGGTTGTTAAGGCAAGAAGAGAAAGTTATTACTCCTCATCAGAAGGAGGTTGAAACAATTAATCTTGGTACCGAAGAGGATTTGAAAGAAGTTAAGATTATGGCCAGTCTGCAGGCTTCAGTAAAAGAACAGCTCATTGACATGCTTCGAGAATACGTTGACATCTTTGCTTGGTCCTATCAGGACATGCCAGGTCTAGATACGGATATTGTTATGCACATGCTACCTTTGAAAGAAGATTGCCCTCCAGTGAAGCAAAAGCTACGCCGTACTCGCCCATATATGGCCATGAAGATTAAAGAGGAGGTACAAAAATAGTGGGACACCGGTTTCCTTGCTGTAACTAGTTACCCGCCGTAGGTAGCTGACATTGTACCAGTACATAAGAAGGATGGCAAAGTATGCATATGTGTGGATTACCGGTACCTCACATTGATGTATTGGTCGACAACACAACTCAGTTCTTGGTATTTTCTTTCATGGATGGTTTTTCTGGGTATAATCAAATCAACATGTCACCCGAAGCCATGGAAAAAACAACCTTCATCACACTTTGGGGCACATTTTGTTACAAGGTAATGCCATTTGGGCTGAAAAATGCCGGTGCAACGTATCAACGGGATATGGTAACGTTATTCCACGATATGATCCACAAAGAAATTGAATGCTACGTGGATGACATGATTGCCAAGTCCCTTACTGAAGAAGATCATCTGGTAAATCTGCTGAAGTTGTTCAAGCGTCTGAGAAAGTATCAGCTGAAGCTAAACCCCAATAAATGCACATTCGGGGTACATTCCGGTAAGCTGTTGGGATTTATCGTAAGTGAAAAGGGAATTGAGGTTGATCCCGACAAAGTCAAAGCCATTCAGGAGATGCCTGAACCTAGGACTGAAAAGGAAGTTCGGGGGTTCTTAGGTAGATTGAACTACATATCAAGGTTCATATCTCACCTCACTGCAACCTGTGAGCCCCAGTTCAAATTATTAAGAAAGGAACAAACAATCAGGTGGAACGAAGATTGTCAGAATGATTTTGACAAGATCAAGGAATACCTACAAGAACCTCCATTTCTCATGCCTCCAATTGAAGGAAGACCTCTGATAATGTACTAGACAGAATTAGAAGGGTCAATGGGGTGTGTGTTGGGCCAACATGACGAGTCTGGTCGAAAAGAGTGTGCAATATACTACCTGAGCAAAACGTTTACCGACTGTGAACAACATTATTCACTGCTCGAGAAAACATGTTGTGCTTTAGCGTGGGCTGCTCGCCGACTAAGGAAATATATGTTGACTCACACTACCTTGTTGATCTCAAAAATGGACCCCGTCAAGTACATATTTGAGAAGCCAACACTTACCGGAAGGGTTGCAAGATGGCAAATGATTCTGATAGAGTATGACATTCAGTACACATCTCAAAAGGCCATCAAAGGCAGTGTATTGTCTGACTATCTAGTTGAGCAACCCATTGATGATTACCAGCCCATCAGATTTGACTTCCCTGATGAAGACATCATGTACCTAAAAGCAAAAGATCATGAAGAGCCTGTTCACACTGAAGGGCCTGACCCAGAAGAAGAGTGGACAATGATGTTTGATGGGGCTGTCAATATGAATGGTCGTGGAGTTGGTGTAGGGCCAAAACTTTCAAGAATTGAAAAATGGTATGAAACTCTCCATCCACTTATGCCAGCTCATGCAATCTGATTCTATGGCTCTCCACAAAGTCAGCTGAGGCCAGAAAACCCAAGAAATCAGACCTGTCATGGCCCATACCTCAAGTACAGATAAGTTGACATTTTTACATTTCCTCCTATACCAATCACACTAGGTGTCGCTCCCGACAAATGAAAATGGATCAGATGAAGGTACAGACGCGAACGGTCGGCGAGAGGGACAATGAGAACACACAGCCGTGAACTCACTGGAGATGAATAGAGTCGCCAGCTAGGCATTTTTATCCCGGAGGAAAGGCAATGCTGCATAGACCTAGAAAGATACGGATAAGACGGTTTGCGAACCAGAGAGACTGAGAAAGGGGGTTGGTTACAACCTGGGAAGGTATTAGCACCCAGATTGTCCGCCGTACTCGACGGGATCCACGCTTAAAAGATTTGTGTTTTAAAGGGGTAGTGTCAGTGCAATTTGTGTGTAAAGAGCTGGAAAAGAATGTACAGGTGTCAGTGTAAGGAGTGCAGAGTGTGTAAATGATGTGTCAGTGTAGGAATGAGAATGAAATGCTCAAGATCATGAGGCTAAAGAATGAGGCTAGAAAGAGGGGGAATATACAGAGACTTTTGTTCGATAACTGTTAAGTTATGCCTACGTATCCTCTCGTGCAATGAGGAAGTCAGAACACCGTAGTTCGACCCAAAGAGACTGAAAGATGAATTGACTTGTGAACTGCTTACTTGTCTATGCTCAAGTGTATGACCTGTCTGGCACAGGTGCAAACTGTCTTGCATTAGACGGAAGAAGCAAGTTCTCGTTTATGAGTGAAGGTGATGAGAAAAGAATCCCGAAGGAGACGATTATTGTTTGTTTTTATGTTTTCAATCTTTTATTGTTTTTGGATTTTTGTCATAAGTTAATGAGCTTAAGTCTAAACCAATGGATTCAGTAAACTCATCATATCTTCCCTCTGATTAGGGGTAATGAGAATTACCTTAAGCGTGAAGTCAGATTCTCACACTTAATCACCTGTGGTGTAGGATTAAGATCATTAACCTACTTGTGATTATTTAGATGTTTTTGATGTTTTTGTTTAGTGTTGAGTAATGAGGTTAAGCCATAATCAGGGATTAAACAGACTCATTACACCATCCTAATAGAAGGATAATAGATGAGAATGTTTAAGCTGAGGAAAACTCCTCAACTTAATCCATGATTAGGGATTAAACTCATGACAAAACAAGCCTTTGATTAAGTGGATTTTATTTAATGGTATGATGATGAAGTGATTTTTAGGGTTTGTAAGACAACTTGAGGGGGACTTGTCCATTAACACTAGGGTTAGTCCTTCTTAACCAGTTAAGGAAGAATTAGAACCCTAATGCAAGGCCCAAGTTACAAGTGTAGTGTCTTGATGATTATTAAGTGAATTGATTAAGAGATTTAATCACATTAAGGGTTTAACACTTAGGATTAAAGTTATACACTCCATCCTAAGAGAAGGATGCAGGCATAAGCTTAATCACAAAGCCTTAAAGCCTTTAGGGTTTAGTCCCTGATTATGAGATGAGAAGAGAAGACTCAAAAGAGACACAAAGGTAAAACTAAAAGGGGAGACTAATCAAAACCCTAATCATTGTCATGCTTGGTTGTCCCTAAGGTTTGTGAGGTTTTCAAGAACAATCTTCAATGGAACCACCAGGAAGCAGATGAACAGGATCAAGAGAAGCAAAGTGACTTGCTTCATTCAATAAGTCAAGTCCCTTGAAGAAAGAAAGTGGGAGGAACAAGAATGAGCAAGCTCAATCTCAAACACATACATAAATGCAGCAATGGATGCAAGAGAGATGAAAAGAAAAGTTATGAGAAGTGAAGGAAAATTCACTTCTCAAGTTCACTTACCACCTGAAATGTTAGAAAGAAATGCAATGCAATGCTAAATGGGATGAAATGGTATGATGCTAAACAAAACCAGAAGCATGTTGATGATGACAATGATGCTATGGAGTGCTATAAACATGAGGCAAGGCATGGAGATGTTCATACAAGTTCATGGATGCAAGTGAGGCAAGCTTAGAAGCATGGATACACATGAAAAGTTAGGAAGCATACAAAGCATATAGCATGGCAAATATGTAATGCAATGATCAAACATGCTTTCTACATGTCTTATGATGTTAAATGAATCAAATGGATGATTGAATGTCATGGCAAGTCATGTTATGCAAGAGAATGCAAAGGGGATGCAAGAGAAAGCCCAAATTAGGGTTTATGGATCAAACAACAAACAAAAACCAAAAACAGAAGCAAACCCTAAGATAAAAAATGGAAAATGCCACCCAAAGAAACCTTAAACCTATGCTAAACCAAAGCCCAAAGGAGAGGTCTCAACTCTTAACCAATCTCAAGTTATGATTTTTCTAAGTTATTAGGGTTTTTAGGGTTCCTAAACAAAAGAAATGCCAAGCAAATTGAAAATGAAGGAACAAATCATGGCCTTTTAATCCTAGAAACTACATGCTAAACACAAAACAATGCAAGAAGAACCAATGTCCAACTCCTCTTAGATAGGCAGAAATGAATTTTTGAACTTATGATCAAAATAATGCACCAAAAATGATTTAATTCAATGGAAAATTCTCAAAATGCATCAAGATCAAAAAAGAAATTTGGTTTGAAGGTTGGACAATGTTTCTAAATGTCTTATAACATTTCATGAATTTTTTGGTGATTTTTAAATACCTAAAAGTATTTTTAATTAATTAATTTCCATTAATCAATTAAAAATAATCTTTTAAATTTTTAAAAATACTTTTTTTATGATAAAAAATAAAATAAAAATATTTTTGGGTCTTAAAAATTAATAAAACTTTTAAGAAAAAGTTTCATAATTTTTAAGACATTTTTGCTATTTTTAATAAATTATGCAAATAAAATGAAAAGAAAATGAATTAAAATTAAATAAAAGGGAAAGTAATCAGAATGGAGGGATGAGATTCACTCTGGATTCAAAGGGGTTGACCGCGCGCGTTTTTGGAAGGCCAGGATTGCTTCTGATCAGATTAATTTAATTATGGATTAATTAAAATAAACACGTGGATTAGGGCATAATGGCTTGATCTGAACCATTCACACGCGCGGGAGGTCAATGAAGTCAACGCATCCAATGGTCCACATTCAAATGGCAATTAATTACACAATTAGGGCTTAAACACTTTCAGGCTGCCGGAGAAGACTTCCGGTCGTCTTCTCCGGCCAGCATCTTCCCTGAGAAATCCCCAAAACCCCAAAAAGCTAACTAAAATGAAATCTAAGAATTGGGAAATGATCTCCAACCACTCACGAATCAAAACCCTCTCTCAAAACAAATTTATACTTCCTAACTAAGCTGAATCGAAGAAAATAAGAACTAGGGCACGCAAGTTTCAGAGAGCAATTAAATGTTCATTTCATCACCATTTCAAAAACTGAAAGCATATTCATGACCAGGAAGGCACAAAGAGCAAGTTTAGAACAAGAAAAATGATTTATGGAAAAATATTTTTCAAGCTACCTGAGATTCGAAGCTTTCACTCTGATGACTTTCTGGCCACTTCCTTCAGTGCAATCCACTCCACTTGATCCCCAGATGATGTTTGAATGCTCAAAAGGAATTTATGTTGGCTGGATGAGGAGTTTGACAAGCTTCTGCTCAAGCTCAGTCAGAAATGGCAATGGAGTTTCAGGCAGTTTCAGGTCATTGTAAATGGTTCTTTGTGGTCCAGATGGTGAATGGAGAAGGTCTGTGGTGTTTGTTTGTATGTTTGTGTGCTGTGGAAAGAGTTTCGAATGAAACTGCAAGTTGAGGTGAGAAATGGCAGTGGGGTGTTCTTGCTTGTTTCAGGCTTGGCTCTTGGTGGTTTGAGGTCTATGAAGTCTGGTGAATTGATCTATGGAAATGGTTTTTATGTTTGCAAGCTGAGAAAACAAATTCGAAGCAAGATGCAAAATGGAGTGTTTTGGTGTATGTGTTCACATGAAGTGTTTCAGCTTGGCCTCTTGATACCTTTTGCTTGCCAAATGATATTGTATTTTAATCCTATAGGTCAGATGATGTGACCTGGCCTATAGTGATTGGTAAGTTTGCTTTTGCTCAAAAGTCAAATTTTGTGTAAGGAAAGTATGGCTCATGATCTAGGCAAGTACAAGCATGGGGCTGCGCAGCAAGGGTGAGGGGAAAGGCTAGCCAAAGTCAGCAGCCAATGTCACAAGTTGTAGGAAGTGAAATGAGTGGTTTTGCAACTTGTTACACCTTTGGTTCACATGTGATTTCCTTGGCCAACCAAACATAAACCATGGGCATTCTTGGTCCAATTCTGACTTTTAAAGCCTAAGGAATGTTTGTGTCATGGTTTGAAATGAATTAGAGGTTGCAATTGGCTTTAGTTCATGATCTTGCAAAATTCTCATTTGAAGCATGCCTTGAAAATCAATGATTTTTGCCAACTTTGTCACACCATAACTTTTGATCCAAGAGGAGTTTGATCATGTTCTTGTACTTTTTGAAAAGGGAAAGATGAGATCTACAACTTTCATGACCAAAGTTTTTTCATTTGAAGCATTTTTGGATCAAGAATTAAGGCTTGAAAAATGACCTAAAATGAAGCATTCTTGAAAAGTCAACTATGCCCAAAAAGTCAACATTTGCAAAACTTCCAAATTCTTGATTTCTATGAACTTCAACCTTCTTCCATGATCAAATAAAGATCATATACACTCAAAATGATGAAGATCACCCATTGGTTGGGTCATTGGGGGCCTCAGATGCCCTGATTTTACACTGACTTGTCTGAAGAGTCAACCCTTGATCAGATGACTTCCCCATGGAATTTCTTCATGAAAATTGATATGCATACTCCCTATACCATATAGAGACCAATGGAAACAAGAATGACCAGAAAATTTGGGGTTATGGCCTCTGAAACCAAAACCCTAATTTTAAGGTCAACTGTGCAGTCAAACTTGGCTCTGCATCCATCCAAACCCTAGTTCTTGTGATTCTTTTGAAATCTTGACTTTGAGAGGATGTAATATGATACTTGAACACATATGGAGCCCTTTGAAGTGATTGGTTGCCTTTGGAGTGGCTCAAGATGCCCTGGGATTGCTCAGATCAAAAACCCTAGGTGCAGATGACTTAGAAACTATGCAGTGAATCAAAAGTGAGGTATGAGGTGATATGATTGTGTTTATGCATATGAGATGATCACAAGCCATGGTGTGAATGGGTGAGGGCAAATTTGGGGTGTTTACAGCTGCCCCTATTCAAACATGAGTTAGCTGTGCAGGTTGTAAGCAACGGCTTAACAAGCAAACAAGATAACTTGTGATTGAATACCAAAGACAGTCCAAAATTTGCACTCACAGAATGAAGAAGAAAAGGGATATAGATTGTAAAGGAAAATAAAGTATATTGTAAGGTGTGGGCGACGGAGGACGACCGTCGAGCAGAGGACGACTGCTGGGTAAATAGCAATGACGGGGACGGCCGACATGCTGGGGATAAAAGGTAAAACCAAGACGGGGACGGCCGACTAGCTGGGGAAATAAAATCATGATGGGGACGACCATCAAGATAAAGCTGCAAAATTCTCTGAGGATTTAATGAAACATGACGGGGACGGCCATCGAGTTCATAAAGCAAAGTAACCACTGATGGGGACGGCCATCGGGCTAAAAAAAGAAAAGGGACCACGACGGGGACGGCCATCGGGTTAAAGAATAAATGAAATAAACAGATGATGGGGTACGACCATCAAAGGTGAAGGACGATCACCTAGCAGGGAACGGCTGCTCTGTTGGGGATAAAAGAAATATGATGGGGACGGCCATCAAAGGTGGAGGACGACCACCTGGCAGGGTACGGCTGCCGAAAATATCAACGATGGGGACGGCCATCGGATAGAAAAGGTCAACGATGGGGACGGCCATCGGACGAGCATGATGGAGGACGACCATCAAGAAGTGGAGGACGACCACTCAGCAGGGTACGGCTGCTCTCGAGGTTTCTCATGACATAGGACGAATGCCAGATAACCAAAATCAACAATGGGGACGGCCATTGGATAAAATGATGAAGGACGATCATCAAAAGGTGGAGGACGACCACCTAGCAGGGGACGGCTGCTAAAAATCAACGATGGGGACGGCCATCGGATGAGCATGATGGAGGACGACCATCAAGAAGTGGAGGACGACCACTCAGCAGGGTACGGCTGCTCTCAGGTTTATCATAACACAGGACGAGTGTCAGATAAAAGGAAAATGCTTTTTGTTGGCAATCTACTGGGGATATAGTGAACACGGACGAGCGTTCACAACCAAGAAAAGAAAGTATAAGTGTTTAGATGTTGTGTATAGATTAAAGATGCGGACGAGCATCCTTAATACTACGATACGGACGAGTATCGGGTAGAAACAAATACTGACACGTGTTCAGAGATGATGATACGGACGAGTATCAACTGGTTAACAAAGAACACGGACGAGTGTCGAATCTGAAGGGATTCTTCTGGGGATAGTAGATACAGACGAGTATCTATATTCAAGAAGGCACAAGTGTTAGACACGGTGTATGGATTAAAGATGCGGACGAGCATCCTTAAGACTATGATACGGACGAGTATCATGTAGAAACAAACACTAGACGCAATGTTCTGAGATGATGGTACGGACGAGTACCAACTGGTTAACAAAGAACAAAGACTACTGTTGAATCTGTAGGTATATAACTGGTATGTACAAGATACGGACGAGTATCTGTATGAGAGCGAGTGTTGTATAGATGGTGTTTAACTGCTGAGGAGGGTGACACGGACGAGTGTCAGAAGGAGAAAAGTGTGATATCAACAAGTATATGAGCGACTGCGCTGGGGATATGACACGGACGGGTGTCAAGAAAGTGTATATATAAGTATGTGTGAGTGCAAAGAGGGTGTCTCCGGCTTTCTGCTGGTGATATGACACGGACGGGTGTCATGAAGTATCCGTGATATGGGTGATTTGTTTGTAAAGAGTGTTCAGGCGACCTTGCTGGGGAAAGATGGCACGGACGGGTGCCAGAAGGTGTATATATACTGGTGCTTGATGATTTGTGAGGCAACTGCTCTTGCTGGTAACTTTGGTGGGGATTTTTCTTCTGTATGTTGATGAACTGCTATTATTCACAAGTGTTAATTCAGAACATGGCTTATGATTATGCTATGCGTTTGATTTTTGCCGTAATGCTCCGTATTAGACGGAATGCTACGCTCTGAGGGGATAATATGATGCGAATGCTATGATTGTGCAAAGATATCAAACCGGGATTCGGATCCCGTTGCTGCGAAGGTCTCTGGCTAATCCGTTTGAAATGGACATCCCAGCTGGGGATGAGATCGTTGATAGATCTAATAAGATGATATTTGCTTGGGGATACGGGTCACTGATAGACCTATCCTAATAAATGAGAGGCCCAGCTGGGATTTGCAGAAGCTTTCTTCACTCTGTTGTGATTCCTTCATGCGTTGCTCTTCTGAATAGAGGCTGATGATTCTGTGGGGGGATAGCTCTCTGACTTCTGTGCTCCGGCTGAGGATGAGATGGCAACTCGGCTGGGGAATTATGAGAGGCAAATCAACTGGGGAGAGCAACAAGAGGCAACTCAGCTGGGGGAAGTCATGAGAGGCAGCTCAGCTGGGGATAGAGCATTTCAGATGCTGAGATTGAGTGTATGTTGATTTGGCAACTTCGCTGGGGAAAGGGGCACCTTCCAGCGCCACATGGAAGATAGACCGAGTTGATAAGGGTCTGCCAGCTTGCTGAGGGTGAAGCTTTCATGCCCGAAGTTACGTTCTGGATACCTGCAATCCTGAAAAAGATAGAAAAACGCACAAGATAATCCCGAGGTATCCCTTACTGGATTCCGTCATAGGAGTTAGGATACTTCTGAGAGTAAGTATATTTCCTGCAGGCATGTTTTTATTTGAAGATAAGCATCTGTATTCTTGTGCAATCAGTTTTTTTTCCTTTTTTAAGACATCAGACATTTTTTTGCAAATGAAATGTACAAAACGAGACATGACTGAAAATCTGGTTTTATTAATTCATATGCCCTGAATTGGCGAGATACAGTCAAAGGAACAAATCCCCTGAAATGAGGAGATTGTTACAAATTGAGAAACAAAAATGCTGGCAATGTTGACGACGCTTTAGGGAGCTTCCCCTTCTGCTATGACTCGTATGACAATTGACGTTCTTCTCACCTTGCTTTCTGAAGAAGGCTGATTCTGATTGAGGCTTGATCCTTTTGAAACTTTCCAAGTTGCAAGTGATACAGACGAATTCAGAATGCAGTTGTTCGCTTATTCCCTTATTTTGCATGGATCGCCCTTTCGGGTTTTCAATCCATCGGGATACCCATTTTTGCCTGAGTTGTCCAATGCGGCTTTTCAACTCAGCGGGTGTACATTTTTTCATTTATTTCCCTTATTTTTGCCCGAGTCTTTTATTCTGTTTCTGACTCGCCGGGATGCCCTATTTTTGCCTGGACTTACATTCTGTTTTTATGTCCAGCGGGTCGTTTTATGCGAAGTATTTTTTAACTGCATCCGAATTCACAGGGGACGGGAAATCTTCACCATCCATGGTGCTGAGCATCAGTGCTCCACCAGAGAAAACTTTCTTTACCACGAATGGCCCTTCGTAATTTGGAGTCCATTTGCCCCTGTGGTCTGTATGAGGAGGGAGGATTCTTTTCAGCACAAGATCTCCCACTTGGTACTCTCGGTGCCTGACTTTCTGATCGAAGGCTTTCTTCATTCTCTTCTGATATAACTGCCCATGACAGATTGCAGCCAGTCTTTTCTCTTCAATCAGACTCAGCTGTTCATATCGGGACCGGACCCATTCTGCTTCGTTCAGCTTAACATCCATCAGTACCCGTAAGGAGGGTAATTCAACTTCAACAGGTAGGACTGCTTCCATACCGTACACAAGCTGATACGGTGTTGCCCCAGTGGATGTCCTGATTGATGTGCGATACCCATGCAGGGCAAACGGTAGCATTTCATGCCAGTCTTTGTAAGTGACTACCATCTTCTGCACAATCTTCTTGATATTCTTATTTGCCGCCTCAACAGCGCCATTCATCTTCGGCCTGTAAGGAGAAGAATTGTGATGTTGAATTTTGAAGTCCCGGCACAGCTCTGCCATCATTTTGTTGTTTAAATTGGAACCATTATCAGTAATGATTCGCTCGGGCACTCCATACCGACAGATGATATCTCTCTTTAGGAATCGGGCTACCACTTGTCTTGTGACGTTTGCATATGAGGCTACTTCAACCCACTTGGTAAAATAGTCGATGGCGACCAGGATGAATCGGTGGCCATTCGAAGCAGTTGGCTCAATCTTGCCAATCATATCAATACCCCACATAGCAAAGGGCCATGGTGAAGACATGATGTTCAAAGGATTGGGAGGCACATGCACCTTATCTGCGTAGATCTGGCATTTGTGACATTTTCTGGCGTAGGCACAACAGTCTGCGTCCATTGTGATCCAGTAATAGCCTGATCTTAACAACTTCTTAGCCATGGCATGCCCTCCTGCATGGGTGCCAAAGGAGCCTTCGTGCACTTCATGCATCAACAGATCTGCTTCCGTCTTGTCAACACATCTGAGGAGTACCATATCAAAGTTCCTTTTGTATAGAGATCCATCAGTGTTCAGAAAGAAACTCCCAGCAAGCCTTCTCAAAGTCTTCTTATCATTGGAAGATGCCCCAGGTGGGTATGTTTGATCCTCCAAGAAGCACTTAATGTCATGGAACCAGGGCTTATCGTCTTTGACAACATCTGCTGCAAATACATATGCTGGTCTATCAAGTCTCGATACTGAAATCTGCGGTACAAAGTTAGCAGCTTGAACTTTGATCATGGATGATATGGTAGCAAGAGCATCTGCAAACTGATTCTCGTCCCGAGGGATATACTCAAGCTTGACCGTTGTGAAGAACGTCAATAACCTTCTTGTATATTCCCTGTAAGGTATCAGATGATCCTGGTGGGTGTACCATTTTCCGTTGGTCTGATTGACTACCAAAGCTGAATCCCCGAATACGGTCAATGTCTTGATCCTGAGGTCAATGGCCTCCTCAAGACCCATAATGCAAGCTTCGTATTCAGCTTCGTTGTTAGTGCAGTTGAAAGTGAGTTTTGCCGAGAAAGGCATGTGAACTCCTTTAGGTGTAATGAGTACTGCACCAACACCACGGCCATTCATGTTGACAGCCCCATCAAACATCATAGTCCATTCTTCTTCTGGGTCCGGCCCTTCAGTGTGAATAGGCTCTTCATGATCTTTTGCTTTAATGAACATGATGTCTTCGTCAGGGAAGTCAAACCTCATAGGCTGGTAATCATCAATGGGTTGCTCAGCAAGATATTCAGATAGCACACTGCCCTTGATGGCTTTCTGAGATGTGTACTGTATGTCGTATTCTGTGAGAATCATTTGCCATCTTGCAACCCGTCCGGTAAGAGCTGGCTTCTCGAAAATGTACTTAACTGGGTCCATTTTGGATATCAATAAAGTAGTGTGGGTCAACATATACTGTCTCAGTCGGCGAGCAGCCCACGCTAAAGCACAGCAAGTTTTCTCGAGCAGTGAATAACGTTGTTCACAATCGGTAAACTTTTTGCTTAGGTAGTATATTGCATACTCTTTTCGACCAGACTCGTCATGCTGGCCCAGCACACACCCCATTGACTCTTCTAATACTGTCAGGTACATTATCAGAGGTCTTCCTTCAACTGGCGGCATGAGGATTGGAGGTTCTTGCAGATATTCCTTGATCTTGTCAAAAGCCTTCTGGCAGTCTTCATTCCACCTGACCGTTTGTTCCTTTCTTAACAGCTTGAACAAGGGTTCACAAGTCGCTGTGAGGTGAGATATGAACCGTGAGATGTAGTTCAATCGACCCAAGAACCCTCGAACTTCTTTCTCAATTTTCGGTGCAGGCATCTCTTGGATGGCTTTGACTTTGTCAGGGTCAACTTCAATCCCTTTCTCGCTTACAATAAAGCCCAGCAACTTACCGGATCGCACCCCGAATGTGCATTTGTTGGGGTTCAACTTCAGTTGGTACTTCCTCAGACGCTTGAATAACTTGAGCAGATTCACCAGGTGATCTTCCTCTGTAAGGGACTTGGCGATCATGTCATCCACATAACATTCGATTTCTTTATGGATCATATCGTGGAATAACGTTACCATAGCCCGTTGATACGTCGCACCGGCATTCTTGAGCCCAAATGGCATTACCTTGTAGCAGAACGTGCCCCAAGGTGTGATGAATGTTGTCTTCTCCATGTCTTCAGGTGACATCTTGATCTGGTTGTATCCTGAAAATCCATCCATGAAGGAGAATACCGAGAACTGAGCCGTATTATCCACCAATACATCAATGTGAGGTAAAGGGAAATCATCTTTTGGGATGGCTCTGTTCAGGTCCCGGTAATCAACACACATTCTTACTTTGCCATCCTTCTTAGGCACAGGTACTATATTAGCAACCCACGGCGGATAGCTAGTTACAGCAAGGAACCCGACGTCCCATT
Organism: Lathyrus aphaca; assembly: GCA_963966055.1. Lineage (NCBI taxonomy): Eukaryota > Viridiplantae > Streptophyta > Magnoliopsida > Fabales > Fabaceae > Lathyrus > Lathyrus aphaca. Next base: position 175,607,242 of record OZ014523.1, read on the forward strand.
GCTTTTGTACCTCCTCCTTGATTTTCATAGCCATGTCTGGACGAGTACGGCGCAGTTTCTGTTTGACCGGAGGGCACTCTTCTCTTAAAGGCAACTTGTGCACAACAATGTTGGTATCCAACCCTGGCATATCTTGGTATGACCAAGCAAACACATCCACATACTCTTGAAGCAGGTCCATCAGTTGTCTCTTCACTGAGTCTTGCAGGCAGGCCCCGATTCTAACTTCTCTCACGTCTTCATCTGTACCAAGATTGATCACTTCAACCTCCTCCTGGTGAGGAGTAATAACCTTTTCCTCTTGCCTTAACAACCTGGCTAGCTCTTCAGGAAGCTCATATCCTTCATCAACCCCTTCATCAGCTTGATTGATCGGATTGTCAAAGTCATACGAAGTCATAGCCGTGCTGTTGTCGGTGCTGTCTGGAAGGCACTCTCTGCAAGGGTTAAGTTTGTTCATTTTAGTGACTTGATTTTAATCTTTATTTAGAAAAGTGAAATGAAGTTGTCATTTTGAAAACACCGCCATTTATTTTTTGTACAAAAAGAAAAAAAATGGAAAAACAGTGAACGAAAAGAAAAAAGACTCGTTTGCAAAAAGATGTCTGATATTTCATTAATTGATCTTGTTTGCACAAAAAGTACAGATGGCCCGGTTACAAAATGAGTCTTGTCATCTTGGGCAAGATGCAAGACTTTGATGCATGCTATAAAAATACAGGAAATAATAATTACTCTGCTCGAGTAACTCTTATAATTTCCTGGGAAGACCAGTTCGAGACACTGCTCCCCGGGATCTTTGGACGAATCCAACTTTCCAGGTTGCGCTCCTCTTCCAGCTCGTCTTCCAGACAGTTGATAGCATCGGGGGTAAGCATCCCCCCACTCACAAAACCGGGCTTCTCAGCAGCCTTTGCTTGATGTTGAGTTGGTCTGTAACCCAACCCAAATTTGTCTTTCTTCTCCTCCACAGCTAAAACCTTGCCCCAGCCTAGGGCAGTTCCTTCCTCAACAACCTTCCGGGCTTGTTGGTATGATGACATGGAGATCCCAGATACAGCAGATGCTTCATTGACATTCAAGGCTTCAAATCCTTGGCTCATTGTTTCATGGATCTCCCCATCCATTTCAATATACTTATAAGTAGCCAGATGGCTAACAAATATATCCTCCTCCCCACAGATTGTAACAACTTGGCCTTCCCACTCAAATTTTAACTTTTGGTGAAGGGTAGACGTTATTGCGCCGGCGGCGTGAATCCAGGGTCTACCCAACAAACAGCTGTAGGCGGGCTGAATGTCCATCACATAAAAGATAGTTTTAAAGGTCTGTGGGCCAATTGTCACAGGTAGCTCGATCTCTCCCAGAACTGATCTCTTAGAACCATCGAAGGCCCTTACTACCAGGTTGCTGGGTCTCAATGCCAATCCATCATATTCTAACTTCACCAGAGCCTTCTTTGGTAAGACATTAAGGGACGACCCCGTGTCTACCAGCACATGAGAAAGGACTGCCCCTTTGCATTCCATGGTGATGTGCAAGGCTTTGTTGTGGTTGCGGCCATCCGCTGTCAAGTCAGTATTGGTGAACCCTAGCCCACTGCTAGCAGTAACGTTTCCAACCACGGTTTCCAACTGGTTGACAGTAATCTCCTCAGGCACGTAAGCTGCGTGCAAGACTTTGAGTAGTGCATTCCGATGGGCTTCGGAGCACATAAGCAGTGAGAGGATAGAGATCTTGGATGGCGTCTGGTGAAGCTGATCCACGATTTTGTAATCACTCTTTTTGATGATTCGCATAAACTCATCAACTTCTTGATCGAACGGCGTCTTCAAGGCTTCTTTAACAGCTTGATCTTCCTGCACAGGTGTCACACCCCCAAATTTTACCCCTAACTTTTCGCATCTTGCATTCATCTCGTCATTATCATACAATAGTACATATCAGGGTCTTGTGCGGTATGGTCGTTACCTCGAGTCATAGTCCTCTGATTTAAGGCACTTTCTTGCTCAATGGAGATTTTGACTTGTCAATTTAAGTGGTCAGATCTCAGTTGTCAAATTTGAGTGTTGTAGAGGCGCATTTTAAATAACCGTTCCAATCCATTTTTTTTTTCTCTCTTTCTTTAATCACTTTTTTTAATCATATCCAAATTTAATCCATTTATTAATCATCCATGCTCATTATCCATTATTATCCATATTTTCTACCACATTCCATAAAGCCCATTTTCTAAATTATAAATTCCATCTATTCATTTTTTTTCTTTCTTTCCAACCATGTTCTTAAACCAATTCATAATCCAATGAAAATCCATAAAAGAAATCCATGTCATAAATTGCAATTACATTTTCAAACTCTATTTCTTTTTATTTCAAAACATCAATTCCAAATCCAAGTTTCCAAATTTTCAAATTCATATGTCAATTTCCACTTCAAATTTCAAAATTAAAATTCAATTTCAAGTCCATTTTAAAAAAAAAAATAAAAAAAAAAGGTCTTTTCCAAGTCTCCATTTTATTTTATAGATTTAGTTATGATTTCTATTTCCAAGTTCAATCTCATTTTTTTCCATCCCAATTCTACTTCAAGTCCCCATTCCAACCTCATTCAAATTCAAGTCTTTTTCATATTTCCAAATTCATTCCATTTAAAATTCATGCCATTTCATGTCAATTCTATTTTCTCATTCATATTGTGTCCATTCTCAACTTGTTCATAATTTCTCAAGCTTTGTCTATTTGCTTTTCAAACAATTCATATTTAGTTATCATGCATTTCTATTTTTTTTAAATTACATGTTACTACATGAAAGTTTATTCATTAATTTACATTCATTCATTTTTTATTCCAATGCACATATCATTCATATGCATTCAAAGTTACATACATAATTAGGAATTTCAATAGTTCAATAATTTTCAAAAGATTCATGTTACATCCAAAGAGCTTTGAAATTACAAGCTTGTTTTAATTTCACAAGGCAAGGCTTCTTAAACCCATCAAGAACCAAGTTTCATACCAACTTTCACTATCCTTCACCAAACTAGCCAATAGTCTTCGTCGTGCCAAGGTTCTACCGCCGAGGCTCCACATGGACTTGCTTTGTTTTACCACTCATTCTCTCATACACATGAAAATAAGGAATAAGTTAGCATTCATGTCATATAAGCATTCAAATTCACATGACACTCATATTATAATTCTTATCAATTCACCAAAACTTAATTCAATTCAATCATATTCATATCATGAAACAATTCACCACATTCATTTATCAAGATATCACATATTCACACATTAGCATAATGTTATAAAGTTTCATCAGAAAATAGAATTTCAAAAAAAAAGGTTTAGTACAGCCAGCAGGACCACAAAACAAACTCAGATAAACCTGCTCCACTACTGCTGCAAACTCCAGCCTTGCTTTGCCCTCACCTGTCACTCTCAAAGGTTCAGAATTTCTCCCAAATGCTTAGTCAACTAGTTTTTATAGCAGACAAAGCTTTCAAAAGGAATACAACAGCAATACAATAGGAAAAGGACAACTTTTGTTTGACAAAAAAATGGAAAAACAACCTCAATAGCAGGTCTGCGATTTGCACAGACCCTGCTCCTCCACCTTCATCCCACCCACAGATTCAGTTTGGTCCCCTCATTTCAAACCCTTCATTAACTAGTCTCAGTACCAATTTTCAATTTCTAAAGAAACCCTAAGCTTAGTCCTATTTAAGTTAAGGTTTTATCAGCTACAAGGGGGAGGAGAGAACATTCACAAGAAAAATCAATACCATTGTCACCAACAGACACAAAAAAACCTAGTTCTATCATACCAAGAGTTCACAGAAAAATAGTTCATAGAGAAACAATCAACAACGAACACAGAACACAGAGAGCCTTAACCACAAACACAACAACATGGCAAACATAACATTAGAGACGAATCAAAGAGAAGAAGGGGTGGACAAATGGGAAGGATAGACTTACTTGTTTGTTGATCCTCGTCAGAGCTCCGCCGTCCGCCACCGGGGGACCTTGTTCTTTCTGCGCCATCTTGAAGCATCCGCCTCCGCAGGTACCTTTCTCGCTTTTTCTTTCATTTCGTTGTCATCATTTTGAGTGTTGTTTTTCCTCGTAAATTTGGTTTCGTCGTTTGAGAAGTTAGGGCCGTGTTTTGCCTTCCTGGATCATCGTTGAAAAGGGTTAGTTTTTTTGTTGTTGTTGATGAGGAGTTTTGACCTGGGTATTGAAGAGGGTTTTAGAAGAAGCAACCATAGAAACAAAAACCATACCTGTTATCAAACCAGAAATAGTCCCAGCCGACAGCCCCATTTCAATCTTCTGTTTTTTTCCTCTCCTTAGCCACTTTGAAACACAGTAAAGAAAAAACTGAACCATCCGCCGTCAACCAAAACTCCTCCATTCAGCCGGTGAACCTTCAATCTTCCGCCGCCAAAGCACAAACCTCCAGCACGAGAACAGAACGGACAGATTCACAAAACCACAACCAGAACTGTGAGCCAGCCACCGTCGCCGTGAACCACTTACCACCACTAACCACCCACCACCTTCAAAAAAAAATCAGCCGCCACCGCGAATCCTCTTCTCTGCTAAACCAGTATCACTACCATTTCAAAATCACAGCAACTTCAATGAAACCTTCACAAATTTCACTGAGTCACCATTCACCACATCAATCCAAACCTGTAACAACACAAACACAAACCTGTAAAAAACCATGAAACAAACATTCATTTTCCTCACACTACATGTACAATAAACACACCGTAAACACTTTGAAACATTCTGATGGCCACCATTTTTATTCCGCCCACACCACAACCGAACTTTGAATCATCTCACCACCATGGCCAACCTTCAAACCCTTTAACCGAAACCTGTAGGAAACCAAAAAAACAGTTTCAATCATACTTGCATCAGTTCAAAAAACAAACTTTGTTCAAATCATTACTCAACCATCACCAGCAAACAAAATGCTTCAAAAAAAAATGGTTCACCTTTTTGTTCATCACTCACAAATCTTTCTGTTTCAATCCCAAAACAAAGCCTCCAAAAATCCTGAGCAAACCACTGTAAATCTCCGCCGCTCACCGAACAACATCCTTCACCATTGACTGACGCGGAAATCACAGCAGACTCGCTGTTTTCCGTTGTTCATCACCACCCAACCTTCACCGCCGATCCTGTGAGCCAAACAAACCAACCATCAAAACTCACCGGACATAAATGCCGCTCACTCATCAAAAACACAGAGAGACCGAGACCCTGTTCATCGCGGCCAAACTTCACACCAAGCCGAATCCGCAGAACCATTGACCACCAACCTCTAAACCGAATCTATCTCCTTCACCACCCATCAACACGAATCACTCTCTTCCATTAAATCCTGACTATCCTTCGAACCAAAACCATCAATACTTTCCCCTCAAAACACAAATACCATTATCACTTTCATCACTTCATATCAACAACCTTGATGTTGCGACCTGACCTCACACTCACCCGAACCACCTTTCGTTTCATCATCACCCAAAGTACAAACCAGAAAATTGAAAAATAAAGCAAGAGAGATGAGGAGAAGCTGTGAAATACCGAAGCCATAAACCACCCTCGCCGCCGCCAACAACACTGATCGCCATGCACCGATCCGTCACCGGCGAACCAAAATCCAAGCCGCTACCCCCATTCGCGGACACAAACCCTTCATCGTTTCAACTATCCCGCCGCCATCATCGGCACAAACCCTTCAAAATCCGCCCTAACCCCTCCGCGAAACCCTTGGTCCGTCGCCGCCGTAGCTGAGAGGGAACGTGCGATTGAGAGAGAGACGGAGACGCTGAGAGATTTCGCGAGTGAGAGATTTCTGAGAGTGAGGATGAGAGTGTTGAACCAGGTCGTGAGAGGTTGAGACGGAGGAAAGAATCGCGAGAGAGAACTTTGAATCTGTGAGAGTAAAGTCCGTCGTGAGGGTTTGAGAGCGCCACCGTTGAGGATTGCTCATGGGAGGTTTCAATTTTGTTTTTCTGATGCGTTTTTGAGAAGAAGAGGGTAGTTTCGTTTTTTTGTTTTTACGCGTGTTTGAGGAAGGGGAGTATGTTCCTCTGTTGATATGGTTGTTTTGATAAAATGTTTTTTTTATTTTTGTTTTAAAACCCTTAGCCTTTTTTAATTTATTTTATTTAGTTTTTTCTGTTTTTATAAGAGAGCCAGGATTATTATTGTGGACGAGGTGGGCTTAGGCCCCTTTGTTTTTCTATACACATACTCATCCAGTGACGCACCCCTTTCTTCTTTCTAGTTTATCTTCATTTTTTATCAAATTTTGTTCTCTTAATTTCTAATTCGCTTCTATTTTATTAAAATTGTTTTCTTTAAAGCTTTATTTTAAGTTTCTCACTTTACTTTAGGTTTATTTATTTTTTCTAAGACCTTTATTTCTATTTTATTATTTTTTATCATATTTTGATTTCGTTTTGACTTAACTTCGATATTTAGGGCCGATGATATGACGAAAGTCACGATAAATCGTTTCCGATTAATCGTGACCCATATGAGGCCATTGCATTTTATTTCTATTACATTCATTTATTTTTTATTCCATTTAATTCATTTATTCATTCTATTTAATTTATTTAATTTATTTTTTCTATTTCAATTTATTTCAAGTTATTCATTATTTATTATTTATTTATCGCATTGCACACCATTTAATCTCATTTCAAAAATAATAATCCTTGGCCCAACGCCAAGTGAACTTCACTTCACATACACTCACACACGTAAGTCGGTCGTTTACGATCGCCATCTGCACAGTTCCTTACACTGCACAGCTTTCTAACTTAATCAAATTGTCGTACTGCGCTTGTTTTCCACCCCAGCATTCTCGATCCATATATCGAGCCATAGCCAGTTACCAAGCCCTTTATCTTCGCATTGTCCACTTACTTTATTTACTTCATTCAGTTATTTTTGCAAGTAGCAGCCTTTGCCTAGTCTTAGGAGCTTGCACCATTTATTTATTTTCCATTCTGTTGTTTATGCATTTCAATCCAAAAGGGAAAGACTCCTGCAGTTGACTCAATGTCATAGGAAGTTTAGCAATCCCTAGTTCCATTTTGACCTTAGCAATTAGGTCTCCCATCCTTAGGTCCTTAGCCATTAGGTCCTTAGCTTTTATTTTAGAACTTTTTGTGACTTTCCTAAAGTCACGTGAGTGTTTGCCATAACACTTACCTTCCCCCGCGAACCTTGAGCGTAACCAAGTGTTCGTTAATCCTTAGGAGAACTACGAGTGCTCTGATTCTACACCCGATACGTAGGCATCGATGCGATGTTGTGCGAGCACCATTAGAAATAAAAACCTTAGGTTCCCATAATTTTAGCAAGCAATAAACAACAAAAATACAAATATTAACAAGAGGTTCCCGTAGGATACTGCGGATGCTTAGGATGCTAACACCTTCCCTAGGTATAATCAACCCCCGAGCCTAGTTTCTCCCCATTTAGGGTTTTTACGATCTTTTTCCCTTTTCCCTTTGGATTAAATTAAAGTCGGTGGTGAACATAAAAGTTTTGCGATTCAAGCTCACTTAATAGCTTGGTATCCGATTCTCACCGCGACAGGAATGGCGACTTCACTGGGGATTCTATTTTTGAGGGTTAAGCCCACCTTGTATATTTGTATATTTGTTGTTGTATTGCTTGTTATTATTTGGGATTTTTGTTGGGTGTTCCATGTGTGGTGAGATAAGTCCTAACCCGGACTTGAGTGCAAAATAAGTTAGGACGGTGGTATATTCAAGAAGGCTTGTAGGGAGTTGAGTCCCGACCAAGTTGACTTGAGACACCACCACTCAGCGGAGGCCTCCTTGGATGTAGTTTTGTTGATCGAGTTCAGTCGTGAAAACATTACTATATTCGACCTGAGAGCCATTAATGCTGAGGACCGTAGAACATTTACCCCCACTTGGCCTTTTTAGGGATGTAGTGCGATGACTATGAGGGTGTAAATCCGAAATAGTTGATACGCGATACTACACTCGGATGAGACTCTCTTGAGAATATTACTGATTACCAAGTTGAGTTGGGAAGTCGATAATATCCGAAAGATGGGACAGTGATTTTGGGAACTTTTAGAACCCGTTGTACAGGTACAAATAAACTCATAGTACATACTTTTTGGGAGGGTTGAACCTTTGACCTCATGCAAGCTTTGAACCTAAGCCTTGTTTGTGTTTGTTGCATTCACGCATCATGAAGCATCATTTTTACCATTTATTCAAGGAACTCAGAAACTTTATCTTTGCAAATATCATAGGTATCATCATGGACTTTGGAAGAAGAAAGACTGTCAAGTACACATTCAAAACTCCCAAACTTGAAGACCTAAGGAAATTAAGAGATTTGGTTCTGGATCAAGAAGCCTTCATGGAGAAGCATAGGAGACTCTTAGCCTTACTGAAGACTGATTGGGATGGAAGGTTGCTCTCTGTGATGCTCCAGTTTTATGATCCTCTCTACCACTGTTTTACGTTCCCTGATTACCAATTGGCGCCTACTTTGGAAGAGTATTCAGTTTTGGTAGGATCACGTGTTAAGGATGAGTTTCCATTCCCTGTTCTAGAGAAGGACCCTGAAGAAGCGGAGATTGCAAAGGCGACATATTTGAGTGTTCCTGAGGTCAAGGCAAATATGACCTACAAAGGAAAGGTTTTTGGATTCCCTACAAAGTTTCTGATAGAAAAGGCCAAGAATTTTGTTGATGTGAAGGATATGAAAGCTTTTGAGGCGACTTTTATTCTGCTGATATATGGAGTGCTGCTTTTCCCAAACTTTGAAGACTTTGTCGACCTGAACGCCATCAAGATCTTTCTGAAGAAGAACCCGGTCCCTACTTTGCTCGGAGACACTTATCATTCCATCCATCTGAGGAATCACCATAAGGGAGGGATGATTACTTGTTGTGCATCATTGTTGTACGAGTGGTTTATTTCGCACTTGCCTAAGTCATCTTCATTTTGGAATCTTAAGGATGGTTTGTGGTGGTCACAAAGGATCATGTCTCTTACCCACTCTGATATTAGTTGGTACAATCGTGTGTATGATGGAGCCTTGATTATTGATAGCTGTGGTGATTTTGCTAATGTGCCTCTTCTTGGCACTAAGGGAGGAATCAGCTATAATCCAGTTTTGGCACGCCGCCAACTCGGGTATCCGTTGAAGGACAAGCCTAAGAGTGTTGAAGTGGAAGGAATTTTCTTCAAGGATGATGAAGAACCAGAGCTCAAGAGACAGATTATGCAAGCATGGAAGTACATCCATAGGAAGGGGAGGAGTAGCTTGGGAAAGCCGAATTGTGTTTCTATGGAACCCTATCTCCAATGGGTACGAGATAGGGAAATCAGTTTGAAGATGCCTTACCCTCGCCAGGATCCTATGACCTTCAAGAAACCCATTTTAATCTTTATGGATGATGCAGAGAAACTGAAGATTGATTTGGAGAAAGAGATCCGAGAGAAGAATGCATGGAAGAATCGACATCAGATCATCAGCAGTGGGAATGAGGAACTTAGAAGACAACTGAAGATGAAGGAAGAAGAAGAGCTATCCAGCAAGAAAAGGAAAGCACAAGAGGATTTATTTTCCTCTAGTACTCAAGAGGACACTTCTTGGAAGTCGATCGTGGATCAACTTATGCTTGAAAGGGCTCAGATGAAGGCACAAATCGAGAAGCTCAACTTGAGGCTTTTAGGAGAATCTCCTTAGGACTTTGTCTTTATCTTTATTAAACTTTGTTTGGGATTTTTGAAAGTGTACTCAAGACTTTGTATCACTTTTTGAATTTAATGAAATCATATCCTTTTGATTATTATGTGTTCCTTGGTATTTGCAAATTGCTTCTTAAGTTCCTTGGATAAAATTTCATTTTTGCATTGCACTCATACATTTGGCATTGCATTTGCATTTTTTTTCATGAAACTCATTCCCGTCATCTGCTCTCAATTCAGCTTTCACACTAAGGCTCTCACGCAAATACTACACTCGAGCTCAAGCCAGAAAGAGGATGGCTGAAAGAGACCTAGAGATGGACAGAGTTAACGAAGAGCTTTCTGATATTCGTGGAGATATGGGTCAGATGATGGAAATGTTGCAAGTCATTCGAGCAAAGATGGATACCCAACGGACTGTGGTGTCAGAAATTGTTACTGCAACGACTGAATTTGTCACTGCAACGACCCAGCCTACATCATCAGTCATTACCCCTGTGACCTGGCCTCCTTTTGGACTTCCTCATGGATTCGTCCCTCCTCCTCATGGTTTTGCTTCTCAAAGTTTTATTCCTTCTTCTTCAGGGTTTGCTGCTCAAAGTTTTATTCCTCCTTCCCAAGGGTTTGCTACTCAAAGTTTTATACCTCCTTCACAAGGGTTTGCTACTCAAAGTTTTATTCCTCCTTCCCAAGGACTTGCTGCTCAGGGTTTCTTCCCTCCTTCTCAAGGTTTTGCTACTCAGAGTTTTATACCCCCTTCCCAAGGATTTGCTGCTCAGGGTTTCTTCCCTCCGTCCCAAGGCTTAGCTTCTCAAAGTTTCGCACCCCCCTCTCAGGGTATGGCATTTCCTTTTCAAGGTTTTGTACCTCCTCCTCAGGGATTTGCTGCTCAACAAACTGTTCCTGTGACTAATGAAGAAAATCATGCAGTTGCCAATTTTACACAAGACATTGTGCACACCCGTGCTCAACCATACTTCAATGACCATCAGGGGTATGAAGCGCCAGATATGTCTGAAAACGGAGATGAAAAACATGTGAAGATGCAGGAGAATTTTGATACCCTTGAAAAAAGGTTAAGAGCGATTGAAGGTGACCAGATCTTTGGGGCTGCTGCCAGAGAGATGTGTCTGGTGTCTGGATTGGTAATACCCCCAAAGTTCAAGATACCCACGTTTGATATGTATGAGGGTGCAACTTGTCCTAAGAACCATCTCCTGATGTACTATCGAAGAATGGCTGCTCAGGTGGACAATGATAAGTTAATGATCCACTGCTTTCAAGACAGTCTGAAGGGAATCTCCTCTAAATGGTATTTGACGCTTGACCAGTCGAAGATCCGCAGTTTCCAAGACTTGGCAGATGCTTTCATTCAACAATATAAATACAACATGGACCTTGCTCCCGATAGGAGGCAATTGCTAAACATGTCCCAGAAAGAGTCTGAATCCTTTAAAGAGTATGCTCAGAGGTGGAGAGGGACCGCTTCTCAAGTAGAGCCCCCATTGACTGAAAAAGAATTAGCTGACTGGTTTGTTGACACTGTGCGACCAGAATTCTATGAGAGAATGGTGGGGAGTATAACTGCTAGTTTTTCTGATTTAGTGGCTGTGGGAATCAAGGTAGAACTCGGTTTGAAAAGTGGAAAGATGAGTAGTGCGTCTGGCAGTTCTAGCACTAGTAGTGGAAATATTGGCAAGAAATTTACCAATAACTTCCACAAGAAGAAAGAGGGTGAGACAAACGCCATAATGACAAGTCAAAGAAGAAATCCACTTTGGCAGAGACCTTCACCTATGGCTCAACAGCAGTATGCTCGTCAACAGCAATATGCTCATCAACAACAGTATGCCCAACATCCTTATGTAGCGGCGGTTCAACCAGCATTTAATCCACAAGTCCCCATGTATCGGCCAACTCAAGCAGTACCGATGTACCAACAAGCGGCTCCAATGATTCAACCTTATCAACCAATGCTTAACAATCCAGGCTATCAACAAGCGCCCAATGCTTCAGCCTACCAGCAGAGGACTCCAGCTCCTCATCCAAATCCCAACTTTCAGAACAGAAGACCAGGTGGAAGGCCTCCTAATTCTCGAATCCCTATAACTTATACTGAGTTATATCCTTCACTGCTGAAGAAGGGTTTGGTTACTCCCAGGCCTTTGGGTCCTCCCCCAAGTCCGCTCCCGCCAAATTACAACCCAAATGCTCACTGTTTATTCCATGAAGGTGCCCCGGGGCACGATTTGGAGGGTTGTTATGCTTTGAAGTACATCGTGAAAGATTTGATGGAGAAGAACATTCTGTCATTTGGGAATACTGGTCCGAATGTCAAAGATAATCCTTTACCCAAGCATGGGTCTATAAATGCTATTGTTGATGAGTCCGAAGAAGGTTTGATTTTCAATGCCACCGAGATCAAGACCCCGCTCAGAGACTTCCATGCGAAGTTAGTAGAGGCGGGTATACTAAAGAGTTGTCATCAGAATTGTGAAGGTTGTGTTGATAGTCCAAGGGGATGTGAATCGGTCTTAAAAGATGTCCAAGATTTGATTGATGAAGGTGTCTTACAAGTGAGCAGTCATATGAAGAAGAATGAAGTGGCAGTAATTGAACCCATCTTCAACTTGCCGGAATCTAATTCTACCTGGGTGCCAGTGTTCAACCTGCCTGAATCTTCAGGAGTTCAACCTGTCCTCAATACTCCAGAATCTGTGGTGCCAATTTTCAATATACCTGAGCCAAGGTTAGAGCAAAGGAGTAACTCTTTCCGTCATGGAGACACTAAAGCAGTTCCTTGGAAGTATGATACAGGGAAAGTTCATCAGAAGATTGATAAAGCTAATCAGAAGGAAGGTTCAAAAGTTGCAAGTACTGATATAGCGGGTGCAGGTCGTTTGACTCGCAGTGGTCGTGTATATACCCAGCAAGCCAATACGGCTCCGCCTAAAGAAGTCATACCAGCTGTTGTCAACAAGGATAAAGAGGTAGTCTTGGGAGAAGAGGATGCATAGTTCCTCAGAATCATAAAGAAGGGTGATTATAAGGTAATTGATCAGCTACATCAAACGCCTTCCAAAATATCTATCCTATCACTTCTTATGCATTCTCCGGCTCATCGAAGTGCGCTTCAGAAGTTGCTAGCTCAAGCACATGTTACACATGATATAACAGTGAACCAGTTTGATGGTGTCATCGCCAATATCACTGCGTGTAACAACCTCAGTTTCAGTATGGAGGATCTTCCAAAGGAGGGTTTGGACCACAACCGTGCGCTCCACATATCAGTGAAATGTCAAGAGGATACTTTAGCAAGAGTTCTTGTGGATACAGGATCTTCATTGAACGTTTTGCCGAAAATAACACTGGCTAAGTTATCTTATCAAGGGGCAGAGATGAGGCCCAGTGCACTGATTGTAAAAGCCTTTGATGGGTCAAGAAGGACTGTCATTGGAGAAGTAGACCTACCAATCCTGATCGGGCCACAGGTCTTCAAAATCACTTTCCAGGTTATGGACATCAATCCTAACTACAGTTGCTTGCTGGGAAGACCTTGGATCCATGCTGCTGGGGCAGTCACTTCTACCCTGCATCAAAAGATGAAGTTTGTAGTCAATAACAAGCTGGTAACCGTGTCTGGGGAAGAAGATCTCATGGTTAGAAACCTTTCTTCCTTTAGTTATATTGAGGCTGATGAAGATGCTTTGGAAACTTCTTTCCAAGCTCTTGAGATAGCCAATGCTGTCATTTTGGAAGTAGAGGAACCAAAAGGGAAGGGAATCCCATCTTTTGCATCGCTGAAGAGTACCATTTCCACCATTGAAGAAAGAAGCCATGAAGGTTGGGGTGATGTCATCGAGGTCAAACAGAAGCTAGATCGTTGCGGGTTGGGTTACAAACCAACTCATGTGAAGGAAGGAGCGTCAACCTCCGTTAAAGGACGTCTGAAGACCATTCAAGAGGTGTTTTCCAGTGCTGGTTATCAGGTCAATGCAATTGATGGAGTTTCTGAAGATGAAGATGTGAATCATCTGGTGTATCAGTGTGAAGAAGCCTTGGACAATTGGGAGGCAGTCGAGATCCCAGAGTTTTTTCCATTGTCAAAGTAATTTGTTGTTTTTTCAATGTTTTCAAAGTTCCCTAGCTCTGCCCAAGGCTATGGGAGTATTTTGTAGGGCCCCTTTCTCATTTTTAAAGTTATTATCAATGAAGGCATTTTGTTGAACTCTTATTTTGATCATTTACTGTTTCTCTCTTTTCACTTTTAAAAAGAAAATGGCAATCTTTCAAAACCAATAAAAAGCTTTTTCTCTTGCATTTCTCTATTTTCCACTTTTAATAAAAGCAAATCATTATCATATGCAGAATAAACGAAAACCCTGTTGAATCCAATGACTCTACATTCTCTCCTAACTTTGATTCGCCCATCTACCAAGCGGAAGATGAAAGTGAGGAAGATTGTGACATTCCTGAAGAACTAGCAAGATTGGTTGAGAATGAGCACGCAGATCTCCAGCCACATAAGGAGCAGGTAGAGACCATCAACCTTGGCACTGATGAAGATGAGAAGGAAGTCAAGATTGGTACAACACTTGGGGCAGACATCAGGGAAAGATTGGTCAAGCTTCTAAGAGAATATGTAGATGTGTTTGCATGGTCATATCAGGATATGCCCGGCTTAGACACAGACATAGTGGTCCACAAGCTACCTCTTCGACCAGATTGTCCTCCTGTAAAGCAAAAGCTTCGAAGAACAAGACCAGACATGGCTCTGAAGATTCGAGAAGAGGTCAAAAGACAGTTTGATGCTGGATTCCTCGCAGTTGCAAAGTACCCTGAGTGGGTAGCTAATATTGTGCCAGTCCCTAAAAAGGATGGCAAAGTCAGAATGTGTGTGGACTATAGGGATTTGAACAAAGCCAGTCCGAAAGACGATTTCCCTCTCCCGCATATTGATACTTTGGTCGACAACACTGCTAAATTTGCTGTTTTCTCCTTCATGGATGGGTTTTCAGGATACAACCAGATCAAGATGGATCCTGACGATATGGAAAAGACTACATTCATCACACCATGGGGCACTTATTGTTACAAGGTTATGCCATTTGGTCTCAGAAATGCAGGAGCCACTTATCAGAGGGCAATGGTCACCCTTTTCCATGATATGATGCATAAAGAGATAGAAGTCTATGTGGATGATATGATTGCCAAATCACAGAGTGAGGAGGATCATTTGAATCATCTTTTGAAGTTATTTGAGCGTCTCAGAAAGTTCCAATTACGCCTGAATCCAGCTAAGTGTACTTTTGGTGTCCGATCAGGAAAGTTACTTGGTTTTATTGTTAGTCAGCAAGGTATTGAAGTAGACCCGGACAAGGTCAGAGCAATTCAAGATATGCCAGCTCCCAAAACAGAAAAGCAAGTCAGGGGTTTCCTTGGAAGATTGAACTACATCTCCAGATTCATCTCCAACATGACTGCTACATGTGAGCCTTTATTCAAGTTACTCCGGAAGAATCAAGCAATTGAGTGGAGTCCTGATTGTCAATTGGCTTTTGAAAAGATTAAGGTTTATCTACAAGAACCTCCTATCTTGGTCCCACCTACTCCAGGGAAACCTCTTTTCATGTATCTGACTGTGCTCGAGGGATCTATGGGTTGTGTATTAGGCCAACAAGACGAAACTGGTCGTAAGGAGCACGCCATCTATTACTTAAGCAAGAAGTTCACAGACTGTGAGAGCAGATACTCACTTTTAGAGAAAACTTGTTGTGCCTTGGCATGGGCGGCCAGACGCCTCAGGCAGTACATGATTTGTCACACTACTTTGTTGATCTCGAAAATGGATCCAATAAAGTACATCTTTGAGAAGCCTGCTTTGACTGGAAGACTCTCCCGTTGGCACATGTTGTTATCCGAATACGACATCCAATATGTAACCCAGAAGTCTATCAAGGGCAGTGTTTTGTCTGAATACCTTGCTGATCATCCTGTTGAAGATTATGAACCTTTGAAATTCGATTTCCCGGACGAAGACATTATGTTGATAAAGGACTATGAAGTTCCAGGTCCAGATGAAGGTCCCGAGCCAGGTTCTCGTTGGAAGATGATGTTTGATGGTTCCTCTAACTACATGGGGCATGGTGTAGGAGTTGTTTTGATGAATCCTGATGGTGGTTATACTCCTTTCACAGCCAGATTATGTTTCGAGTGTACTAACAACATCGTTGAGTATGAAGCATGTGTTTTAGGTATCGAAGCTGCAATCGATACTAGAATCAAGATCCTTGAAGTATATGGAGACTCAGCCTTAGTAATATACCAAGTCAAAGGTGAATTGGAGACCCGTGACGAGAAGTTGATCCCATACCGTGCCCACATTGTGGAATTGATCAAATACTTTGATGAAGTCACTTTCCATCACGTTCCAAGGGCAGAGAATCAAATTGCAGATGCCTTGGCTATGTTGGCCTCTATGTTTCAAGTCAGATTTCTTAATGAAGCTCCACTCATTACAATCGAGCGAAGAACTGCACCAGCCTACTGTCTGCTGGTCGAAGAAGAAACTGATGAGAAACCGTGGTTCTATGACATCAAGAACTATTTGCAGAATCAGGAGTACCCAGCGGATGCAACAAACTTAGACAAGAAGACTTTAAGAAGATTGGCATCCAAGTTCTTCCTCAGCAACAATGTGCTTTACAAGAGAAATCATGATATGGTTCTGCTCAGATGTGTGGACAAGCGCGAAGCAGACTTATTGATCAGGGAAATCCATGAGGGATCATTTGGAACACATGCCAATGGACATGCCATGTCCAGGAAGATTTTGAGAGCTGGATACTTCTGGTTGACCATGGAGTCAGATTGTTTCAAGTATGCCAGGAGGTGTCATAAATGCCAGATTTATGCCGACAAGGTGCACGTACCTCCAACACTTTTGAATGTTCTGTCATCGCCTTGGCCTTTCTCAACGTGGGGCATTGACATGATAGGGGCAATTGAGCCTAAAGCTTCCAATGGTCACCGGTTTATCTTGGTCGCAATTGATTACTTCACCAAGTGGGTAGAAGCAGCTTCCTACGCCAATGTGACAAAGCAAGTGGTTGCCCGTTTCATCAAGAACCAAATTATCTGCCGTTATGGAATCCCAAGCCGAATCATCACAGATAATGGAACCAATTTGAACAATAAGACAATGGAAGAGTTGTGTGAGACATTCAAGATTGAACATCATAACTCTTCCCCGTATCGTCCGAAGATGAATGGAGCTGTCGAAGCTGCAAACAAGAACATCAAAAAGATTCTGCAAAAGATGGTAAAAACTTACAAAGATTGGCACGAGATGTTACCATATGCTTTACATGGATACAGAACATCAGTCCGCACTTCAACAGGGGCAACCCCTTTCTCTCTGGTGTATGGGATGGATGCAGTTCTCCCTATTGAAGTAGAGATACCATCTTTGAGAATCTTGATGGAAACCGAACTGGAGGAAGCTGAGTGGGTCCAGAGCAGATATGACCAGCTGAACCTCATTGATGAGAAGAGAATGACTGCCATGTGCCATGGCCAGATGTACCAGAAGCGCATCAAGAGAGCATTTGACAAGAAAGTCCGTATCCGAGAGTTCAAGGAAGGAGATCTTGTACTCAAGAAAATCTTGCCAGTCCACAAAGACATGCGTGGAAAATGGAGTCCTAACTATGAAGGTCCATATGTTGTGAAGGTGGCATTCTCCGGAGGTTCCTTAATCCTTACAACTATGGATGGTGAACAGCTGAAGCACCCGGTGAATTCTGATGCAGTCAAAAAATATTATGCCTAAATAAAACCCGATAGGTCGAAAACCAGAAATGGCGACCTATGCAAAAATGGGTATCCCGGTGGATCAAAACCTATGAAGGAGATCCAGGCAAAAGTTAGGGATAAAAATAAAAAAAATAAGAGCTCGCTAAGTTGAAAACCTGAAAGGGCGGCTTAGGCAAAAAAGAGCGTCCCGGTGGATTGAAAACCCGAAAGGGCGATCCAGGCAAAAGTTAGGGACAAAGGCATTTGACTGTGTCAGATGGTGTTTACCATTACTGAAGAATCATACTGGAAGATCGATCCAATTGCTCTCGTCGGAAGCAAGGTGTCGGGCAGTCTTAGTTATTAGGGATTGTAGTGGTCGTTGGATTCAATATAGACCCTTCCCCATTGCCATTTTCAAACTGTAATTTCCCATGGAGTTTTTGCCATTGGCAAGCTACCATTCTTGAATAAATACAAACTTTGCCTATGAATTTTATTGTTCAATCTCTTATTTTCTTTTGTTATGCAAAATGCCATCACTTGATTACAATTTAACTCTGAAAATGACAAGTTTTTAGAAAATGTTTTTGAAAGCACACTGGAAAACTTTTAAGTTTCTTTGACTTTGGAAAATTGAAAAAAAGAAACTTCTGCTTCCCCAAGAAGTCCTGGTTTGCAACAACACCATTATACTATTGTTACAGAAATCTCCATAGCAGTTCAAAACTGATAACACTCTTGGATGGATCCTTGGACCAAGCATGATTTCCAAGTTCGAAGACATCTCCTCAGTGTTTTTCATGTTGCTCGTCTGAGTATTAGTGTTGAGAGCCTATTTCCTCTTTAAGTCCTGTCAGAACTCTCTGTCTCTTTAGAGTCAACATTTGCATATCATGATCATTCTCATCATACTCAATCATGCGCATTTGGCATTAGCATTTGTCTTTCCCCAGTTGTCGTCTATCTAACTCCAAGTCCAGGTATCGTTAGTGTTCAATTTGATAATTCATTGTTGTTGGTACCCGAAGTTTGGTTTACCAATGTTTTTGTCCCCAGTAATTGCTGGTGCTCCCCGTGGAATTCTAATTGTGGTTGGTATTTGTCTTTATGACCACCAATATCTCCTTGAAGTCCAATTGTCATTGGCACCAATCTTTTGAGCAGGTCGTGAACCTTTTGCTTAAAATCCAAGTCAATTTGATTTTGTACATACTTGTACCCTTTCTCCTGATGGTTCCTGAAGGAATTTCTAGAGGTTGGATATCTTATCTTATTTGAAAACTCCAACATAGTTTGCTGTTATTTTTTCGTGTTAGCCGGTCGCTTAGAGCCGTTGATTCATTTTTGGGTGATCTCCATTCTATCCCCAATGTTGGCTGGTCGCATAGAGCCGCTACTAAATCACTGTGATTTCCTTCCTTATCCTCAGTGTTAGCAGTTACATTTGAACCTGCTAATTTACCATTTTTGAATACTTTGACTACTTTACCTTTATCACCCTTAGTGTCAACCGGTTCTTTAACTTGTTGCGCATTCACTTTGAGTGTATTTTGGCTTTCTTTCGTAGTGTCAATAGGTTTCGAACCTATTGCGTTTCCATTTCGATTATTTCTATTTTTATTCTTGGTGTCAGTTGGTCGCATTGAGCCGCTGCGCATTCACCTTGAATAAGCTTGTTGTCATTCTCAGTGACAGTTGGTCGCATCGAGCCGCTGTGCATTCACTTTGAATGTTTATTTTGTTGTGTTCTTAGTGTCAGTTGGTCGCATTGAGCCGCTGCGCATTCACTTTGAATATTATGGTTTTTATTTCCAGTGACAGTTGGTCGCATCGAGCCGCTGCGCATTCACTTTGAATTTTGTGTCATTTCTATTCATGGTGTCAGTTGGTCGCATCGAGCCGCTGCACATTCATTTGGAATTTTTTGTGGATTATTCGTAGTGTCAGTTGGTCGCATCGAGCCGCTGCGCATTCACTTCGAATATTTTTGTTGTTATTCATAGTGTCAGTCGGTCGCATCGAGCCGCTGCGCATTCACTTTGAATATTGTGTCGTTTCCATTTTCCAATGACAGTTGGTCGCATTGAGCCACTGCACTTTCTTTTTGAATATTTATTTTGTTATTCTTGGTGTCAGTTGGTCGCATCGAGCCGCTGCGCATTCACCTTGAATAAGCTGTTGGTCATTCCCAATGCTAGCCGGTCGCGTCGAGCCACTGCGTATTCATTTTGAATATTTTTGTTGATTATTCTCAGTGTCAGTTGGTCGTATCGAGCCGCTGCGCATTCACTTTGAATATTGTATCATTTTTTGTGACAGTTGGTCGCATTGAGCCGCTGCACATTCCCTTTGAATGTTTATTTTGTTTGTATTCTTGGTGTCAGTTGGTCGCATCGAGCCGCTGCGCATTCACTTTGAATATGTTGCCTTTTACTTCTCAAAGTCATTTGGTCGCATAGAGCCATTGATTTACCACTTCAATTTATTTCCTTGTCTTGTTTGTATTCTTGGTGTCAGTTGGTCGCATCGTGCCACTGTGCAGTCACTTTGAATTTTATTTTGTTTTATCTATGTTCGTTGATCCAACACCTTGGATTTCTTTTTGTTCCCGTCTTCTGTTATTCTTAGTGTCAACAGTTACACTTGAACCTGTTGATTTATCACTTTGAGTATTGTCCCGTTTTCGTTTATTTATCCCCAGTGTTTGTCGTCCCTAGTGTTTGTCATCCCCAGTGAGTCTTGGCTTGTGGTCGTCGTTTCATTCTCTTTCTAATCATTTCATACCATAATCATCGTTTCATTGCATAATAGTTGCAGAGTTAGATAGTTTGTAGTCCAGCATAACATTGCATTTAGGGGCAAAATTTTCGGTTATTTCTGTATTTAAATACCTTTCACCATGATTTCCTGAGTGTCCTTCGTCATTCACGCCATCTGGTAAAGTTATTTAAATAGGGGCAACTGTCACACCCCCAAATTTTACCCCTAACTTTTCGCATCTTGCATTCATCTCGTCATTATCATACAATAGTACATATCAGGGTCTTGTGCGGTATGGTCGTTACCTCGAGTCATAGTCCTCTGATTTAAGGCACTTTCTTGCTCAATGGAGATTTTGACTTGTCAATTTAAGTGGTCAGATCTCAGTTGTCAAATTTGAGTGTTGTAGAGGCGCATTTTAAATAACCGTTCCAATCCATTTTTTTTTTCTCTCTTTCTTTAATCACTTTTTTTAATCATATCCAAATTTAATCCATTTATTAATCATCCATGCTCATTATCCATTATTATCCATATTTTCTACCACATTCCATAAAGCCCATTTTCTAAATTATAAATTCCATCTATTCATTTTTTTTCTTTCTTTCCAACCATGTTCTTAAACCAATTCATAATCCAATGAAAATCCATAAAAGAAATCCATGTCATAAATTGCAATTACATTTTCAAACTCTATTTCTTTTTATTTCAAAACATCAATTCCAAATCCAAGTTTCCAAATTTTCAAATTCATATGTCAATTTCCACTTCAAATTTCAAAATTAAAATTCAATTTCAAGTCCATTTTAAAAAAAAAATAAAAAAAAAAAGGTCTTTTCCAAGTCTCCATTTTATTTTATAGATTTAGTTATGATTTCTATTTCCAAGTTCAATCTCATTTTTTTCCATCCCAATTCTACTTCAAGTCCCCATTCCAACCTCATTCAAATTCAAGTCTTTTTCATATTTCCAAATTCATTCCATTTAAAATTCATGCCATTTCATGTCAATTCTATTTTCTCATTCATATTGTGTCCATTCTCAACTTGTTCATAATTTCTCAAGCTTTGTCTATTTGCTTTTCAAACAATTCATATTTAGTTATCATGCATTTCTATTTTTTTTAAATTACATGTTACTACATGAAAGTTTATTCATTAATTTACATTCATTCATTTTTTATTCCAATGCACATATCATTCATATGCATTCAAAGTTACATACATAATTAGGAATTTCAATAGTTCAATAATTTTCAAAAGATTCATGTTACATCCAAAGAGCTTTGAAATTACAAGCTTGTTTTAATTTCACAAGGCAAGGCTTCTTAAACCCATCAAGAACCAAGTTTCATACCAACTTTCACTATCCTTCACCAAACTAGCCGATAGTCTTCGTCGTGCCAAGGTTCTACCGCCGAGGCTCCACATGGACTTGCTTTGTTTTACCACTCATTCTCTCATACACATGAAAATAAGGAATAAGTTAGCATTCATGTCATATAAGCATTCAAATTTACATGACACTCATATTATAATTCTTATCAATTCACCAAAACTTAATTCAATTCAATCATATTCATATCATGAAACAATTCACCACATTCATTTATCAAGATATCACATATTCACACATTAGCATAATGTTATAAAGTTTCATCAGAAAATAGAATTTCAAAAAAAAAGGTTTAGTACAGCCAGCAGGACCACAAAACAAACTCAGATAAACCTGCTCCACTACTGCTGCAAACTCCAGCCTTGCTTTGCCCTCACCTGTCACTCTCAAAGGTTCAGAATTTCTCCCAAATGCTTAGTCAACTAGTTTTTATAGCAGACAAAGCTTTCAAAAGGAATACAACAGCAATACAATAGGAAAAGGACAACTTTTGTTTGACAAAAAAATGGAAAAACAACCTCAATAGCAGGTCTGCGATTTGCACAGACCCTGCTCCTCCACCTTCATCCCACCCACAGATTCAGTTTGGTCCCCTCATTTCAAACCCTTCATTAACTAGTCTCAGTACCAATTTTCAATTTCTAAAGAAACCCTAAGCTTAGTCCTATTTAAGTTACGGTTTTATCAGCTACAAGGGGGAGGAGAGAACATTCACAAGAAAAATCAATACCATTGTCACCAACAGACACAAAAAAACCTAGTTCTATCATACCAAGAGTTCACAGAAAAATAGTTCATAGAGAAACAATCAACAACGAACACAGAACACAGAGAGCCTTAACCACAAACACAACAACATGGCAAACATAACATTAGAGACGAATCAAAGAGAAGAAGGGGTGGACAAATGGGAAGGATAGACTTACTTGTTTGTTGATCCTCGTCAGAGCTCCGCCGTCCGCCACCGGGGGACCTTGTTCTTTCTGCGCCATCTTGAAGCATCCGCCTCCGCAGGTACCTTTCTCGCTTTTTCTTTCATTTCGTTGTCATCATTTTGAGTGATGTTTTTCCTCGTAAATTTGGTTTCGTCGTTTGAGAAGTTAGGGCCGTGTTTTGCCTTCCTGGATCATCGTTGAAAAGGGTTAGTTTTTTTGTTGTTGTTGATGAGGAGTTTTGACCTGGGTATTGAAGAGGGTTTTAGAAGAAGCAACCATAGAAACAAAAACCATACCTGTTATCAAACCAGAAATAGTCCCAGCCGACAGCCCCATTTCAATCTTCTGTTTTTTTCCTCTCCTTAGCCACTTTGAAACACAGTAAAGAAAAAACTGAACCATCCGCCGTCAACCAAAACTCCTCCATTCAGCCGGTGAACCTTCAATCTTCCGCCGCCAAAGCACAAACCTCCAGCACGAGAACAGAACGGACAGATTCACAAAACCACAACCAGAACTGTGAGCCAGCCACCGTCGCCGTGAACCACTTACCACCACTAACCACCCACCACCTTCAAAAAAAAATCAGCCGCCACCGCGAATCCTCTTCTCTGCTAAACCAGTATCACTACCATTTCAAAATCACAGCAACTTCAATGAAACCTTCACAAATTTCACTGAGTCACCATTCACCACATCAATCCAAACCTGTAACAACACAAACACAAACCTGTAAAAAACCATGAAACAAACATTCATTTTCCTCACACTACATGTACAATAAACACACCGTAAACACTTTGAAACATTCTGATGGCCACCATTTTTATTCCGCCCACACCACAACCGAACTTTGAATCATCTCACCACCATGGCCAACCTTCAAACCCTTTAACCGAAACCTGTAGGAAACCAAAAAAACAGTTTCAATCATACTTGCATCAGTTCAAAAAACAAACTTTGTTCAAATCATTACTCAACCATCACCAGCAAACAAAATGCTTCAAAAAAAAATGGTTCACCTTTTTGTTCATCACTCACAAATCTTTCTGTTTCAATCCCAAAACAAAGCCTCCAAAAATCCTGAGCAAACCACTGTAAATCTCCGCCGCTCACCGAACAACATCCTTCACCATTGACTGACGCGGAAATCACAGCAGACTCGCTGTTTTCCGTTGTTCATCACCACCCAACCTTCACCGCCGATCCTGTGAGCCAAACAAACCAACCATCAAAACTCACCGGACATAAATGCCGCTCACTCATCAAAAACACAGAGAGACCGAGACCCTGTTCATCGCGGCCAAACTTCACACCAAGCCGAATCCGCAGAACCATTGACCACCAACCTCTAAACCGAATCTATCTCCTTCACCACCCATCAACACGAATCACTCTCTTCCATTAAATCCTGACTATCCTTTGAACCAAAACCATCAATACTTTCCCCTCAAAACACAAATACCATTATCACTTTCATCACTTCATATCAACAACCTTGATGTTGCGACCTGACCTCACACTCACCCGAACCACCTTTCGTTTCATCATCACCCAAAGTACAAACCAGAAAATTGAAAAATAAAGCAAGAGAGATGAGGAGAAGCTGTGAAATACCGAAGCCATAAACCACCCTCGCCGCCGCCAACAACACTGATCGCCATGCACCGATCCGTCACCGGCGAACCAAAATCCAAGCCGCTACCCCCATTCGCGGACACAAACCCTTCATCGTTTCAACTATCCCGCCGCCATCATCGGCACAAACCCTTCAAAATCCGCCCTAACCCCTCCGCGAAACCCTTGGTCCGTCGCCGCCGTAGCTGAGAGGGAACGTGCGATTGAGAGAGAGACGGAGACGCTGAGAGATTTCGCGAGTGAGAGATTTCTGAGAGTGAGGATGAGAGTGTTGAACCAGGTCGTGAGAGGTTGAGACGGAGGAAAGAATCGCGAGAGAGAACTTTGAATCTGTGAGAGTAAAGTCCGTCGTGAGGGTTTGAGAGCGCCATCGTTGAGGATTGCTCATGGGAGGTTTCAATTTTGTTTTTCTGATGCGTTTTTGAGAAGAAGAGGGTAGTTTCGTTTTTTTGTTTTTACGCGTGTTTGAGGAAGGGGAGTATGTTCCTCTGTTGATATGGTTGTTTTGATAAAATGTTTTTTTTATTTTTGTTTTAAAACCCTTAGCCTTTTTTAATTTATTTTATTTAGTTTTTTCTGTTTTTATAAGAGAGCCAGGATTATTATTGTGGACGAGGTGGGCTTAGGCCCCTTTGTTTTTCTATACACATACTCATCCAGTGACGCACCCCTTTCTTCTTTCTAGTTTATCTTCATTTTTTATCAAATTTTGTTCTCTTAATTTCTAATTCGCTTCTATTTTATTAAAATTGTTTTCTTTAAAGCTTTATTTTAAGTTTCTCACTTTACTTTAGGTTTATTTATTTTTTCTAAGACCTTTATTTCTATTTTATTATTTTTTATCATATTTTGATTTCGTTTTGACTTAACTTCGATATTTAGGGCCGATGATATGACGAAAGTCACGATAAATCGTTTCCGATTAATCGTGACCCATATGAGGCCATTGCATTTTATTTCTATTACATTCATTTATTTTTTATTCCATTTAATTCATTTATTCATTCTATTTAATTTATTTAATTTATTTTTTCTATTTCAATTTATTTCAAGTTATTCATTATTTATTATTTATTTATCGCATTGCACACCATTTAATCTCATTTCAAAAATAATAATCCTTGGCCCAACGCCAAGTGAACTTCACTTCACATACACTCACACACGTAAGTCGGTCGTTTACGATCGCCATCTGCACAGTTCCTTACACTGCACAGCTTTCTAACTTAATCAAATTGTCGTACTGCGCTTGTTTTCCACCCCAGCATTCTCGATCCATATATCGAGCCATAGCCAGTTACCAAGCCCTTTATCTTCGCATTGTCCACTTACTTTATTTACTTCATTCAGTTATTTTTGCAAGTAGCAGCCTTTGCCTAGTCTTAGGAGCTTGCACCATTTATTTATTTTCCATTCTGTTGTTTATGCATTTCAATCCAAAAGGGAAAGACTCCTGCAGTTGACTCAATGTCATAGGAAGTTTAGCAATCCCTAGTTCCATTTTGACCTTAGCAATTAGGTCTCCCATCCTTAGGTCCTTAGCCATTAGGTCCTTAGCTTTTTATTTTAGAACTTTTTGTGACTTTCCTAAAGTCACGTGAGTGTTTGCCATAACACTTACCTTCCCCCGCGAACCTTGAGCGTAACCAAGTGTTCGTTAATCCTTAGGAGAACTACGAGTGCTCTGATTCTACACCCGATACGTAGGCATCGATGCGATGTTGTGCGAGCACCATTAGAAATAAAAACCTTAGGTTCCCATAATTTTAGCAAGCAATAAACAACAAAAATACAAATATTAACAAGAGGTTCCCGTAGGATACTGCGGATGCTTAGGATGCTAACACCTTCCCTAGGTATAATCAACCCCCGAGCCTAGTTTCTCCCCATTTAGGGTTTTTACGATCTTTTTCCCTTTTCCCTTTGGATTAAATTAAAGTCGGTGGTGAACATAAAAGTTTTGCGATTCAAGCTCACTTAATAGCTTGGTATCCGATTCTCACCGCGACAACAGGGCTCTTCCCTTTTGCCTTAGCAGCAGCTTCTGCTTCGGCGGTAGGTCTTTGAATTGGTGGAGCAAAGAGACGTCCGCTTCGAGTGAAGCCTCCGCCTCCCCCCACATTATCTACTTGTGGTGCAGGTGTTGATGTTTCAAGAGTGATTCTTTTTCCTTCGCAGTACACGTCAGAGCCATAGTGCCAAGGGATGGCCCTATTGCTTTCATATGGTACTGGTCCAGGCACCGTGACAGTGACTGGACTGATTGCTGCTGCTGAAGGGACTGTAATTGTTTGTGGATCATAAAAGATTGTAACTGGTGCTCTGGTGGGAGCAGCACCTTCTGAATGGTAGGCAGAGTTGTTTTCAGGATCATAAAATATGGTGACAGTAGAGACATCTTCATGATTGGTTGTTGGTGTTGTAGGAGATATTGTCGGAAGAAATGATGTTGTTGTTGTAGGAGCTTCATAATGGAGCAATGCTGAAGTTGTAGCAGGAAGATTTGTTGAAAATTGACCAGTTGAGATAATAGATGAAGTACTTGTTGATGAAGCCGAAGAATTGTCAGGAACAATAGTTGTTGCAGTTGTAGGAGGTTCTGAAACCGCTGTTGATGAGATTGCTGGATTTGTTGGAAATGATGTGGTGATCTGAAGTTGGCCACTCTGAATAAGGCTGTCTATGCCATTCCTCAAATTATCGCACCCATTTACCGAGATATTGCAGTAAGCACAACCCAATTCACACCCTGGGAACATTTGACATTCCAAGAGCTAGGCCTTGATTTCTACCAATGGTGTCCTGATCTGTCCCACACTGGTTATTAAATAAGACGGCTTGTCTTCTTCAATAGCGTTAATCCTGGGACCACCATGGTTTGGCATTGGGTTTTTATTGACATTGGGCGGTGGTGCGAAATTCAGAGCCTTGGAGTCTACCAGGTCTTGTACCTTCATATGCAGAGCTCTGCACTTTTCTGTACTGTGGCCAGGTGCGTTTGAATGAAAGGCACACCTAGCGTTGGAGTCATAGTTCCTTGGTAGACTGTTGGGATCCGGAAGTGCCAGCGTCCTTAGCTCAACTAGGTTGAGTTTCAGGAGTTGTGGCAGCAGGGTAGCATATGGCATTGGGATCGGATCAATCACTCTGTTAGCTTGAGAAGGCCTCTGCTGAAATGGCCTCTGTTGACTGTTGTTGTAATTCCTTGGAGGATACTGATTTTGTTGATGGTACTGAGGTTGCGGCTGATAGTTTTGCTGAGGAGGTTGATAGACGGGTTGAGGATGAGCTGGAGCAGGAATGGTGACTGCTGCTATTGACCTTTGAGCATATTGGGGCCTGCCCCTGTTTGAATGGATGGCATTGGTCTCGCCAGTTCTTCTCGGGCCTGCAAAAGGCTTTCTTGTACCACTGGACGAGCTTGCACCGTTGTCTGAGATTTTTCCCATTTTTAACAAGCTTTCAATTCTCTCCCCGGCTATGACAACATCTGCAAAGCTAGTGGAAGAGAAAGCGGCCAGCCTGTCAATATAGGTCCCCTGAAGGGTGTTCATGAACATATCTGCCATTTCCCTTTCAGACATAGGTGGTTGAACAGCAGCAGCCAATTGCCTCCATCTCTGGGCATACTCTCGGAAACTCTCCCTTGAAGACTGTGACATTCCCATTAAGAGGGTCCTGTTGGGTGCCATGTCTAAGTTATACTGATACTGTCTGATGAAGGCCTCTGCCAGGTCCTTCCAGCATCTAATTGTTGCTCTTGTCAGATGGGAATACCACTCCCTCGAAGCTCCAGTCAAACTATCTTCAAAATAGAACATCCACAATTTCTCGTCCATGGTATAAGCTTTTAATCTCCCGAGAAAAGATTGTAGATGGGTTCGAGGACAAGAAGTCCCATTATACTTTTCAAAACATGGAGGCTTGAACTTGTGGGGAATCCTAACCCCGTCTACCAAGCCCATGTCCATGACGTCGAAGCCCAAAGAGTTTTGAGATTCTAAGGACCTCAACTTCTCAGCTATCTCATCCAATCTTCTATCATAAGCTTCTTCACCAGCGCCCATTACTGTGAATTGGTCCTCTTGAGGATCTTCTTGAAGTACTCGGGCTGCGGTGGCAGTCCCTTGAACATTTGCTGGAATATTGACCTCAGGATGGAGGTGTGGTCCAAATACCAGAGGGTTGACGTGAGGTTGTACCCTTTCATTGTTACTGGTACCGGCAGTCCCTATATGTGGATCCTCTTGATTTTGCCTTTCCACCATGGCTCTCAATCTTTCCTGGCTCTGAGCCATGTTGTTCATAACCTCCATAAACTGAGTCATTTGATTCCTCATCTCTAGCCTTTCATTTGCCATTTGATTTCTGACCTCAGTAAGGTCCTGCTGCATCTGATCCATCTGAATTCCCGGAAGGTTGTTTCGGGTTGGATAACGGTGCGGACGGTTGAGGGGAAATACCCGGCGCCTAGCAATAGTTCCTGATTTATCACAACAGAGGTTAGCAACAAAAAAACAAAACCTACAAAACAAACAAAGGGTTAGCATGCAATGCAGTTATGCTTATTTGTTCTCAAGGTATCCGGTTTGGCCTTCAGTTTTGACCCTTCCAGACCCTTGAAGATGCTGTTGTTGTTGCTTCCGAAGTAAACTTGGATGGAACAAAACTAACACAAATATATTACAGAAGGTGAAATGATACAATTTGTTCATTTTACAGCACAAACCCTCCAAGGGGCCAAAATACATTACAAGAAAATAAAAGTACACGGAAAGAAAGCAGCAACAAACAAATGGTCAAACACCAAGACCAAACTCATCCTCACGAACTTCCTTGAGAAGTGCTTCGGTCACAGGATCAGCCGGACGTTCCGTGAGATTCCTGATGAGGAGATTCCGGGTCGTAACAGCTGCTGCTAGCTTCTTGTGCTGAGTTTGTTCTTTGGACCTCTTCACCCCTGCTCTGATCTTCAGTTCTGATATCTCCCTCTGGGCTGCTGCCAAGGCTTCTTGCTGTACTTTTGCACTAGCTTCCAGTTGCTCCATCTTGTCTTGAACTCTCTTGTCCTCTAGAGTACGAGCCTCGGTGATCCTGACCCACCGGGCTTGACTCTCCTTCAGATACAAGTCTGTCCTTGCTCTCTGGAACTGGGCTTCTTTGCAAGCATTCTTCAGAATTTGTTCTCCAGCCTTAGACTTTTTGATATAATCCCCAGACTTCTCAATCTTAGTCAGATGCTCTACTCTCATCTTCTCCAGCCTCTCAATCTCCCTTATACCCTCACTCCTCTCCCGGAGGGTCTTCTGCAAGGCTTGAGTTAACTTCTCATTCCTTTCCTTCAAGCTCTCATACTCCTCCAAACTGATAGTGGCAGGGGGTGGTGCTGAAGATGACTCAGGCATGTCTTCTATGGTAAAGGGCATCCCAGAGAAATGGGCCCTGGCACGGGACCACTCATAATATTGTGCTGATGCCACATTATTACACTTCCCCAGAATGGTGACTCCCTTGGTTTGAACATTATCCCAGGCCCAGGCAGCCTGCCTAACAACAGCCAAATTAACCTTGTTCTCACAATAGAGAGTTTCCACCAAGTCCTGTGCCTTAGGAGTATGGACCAGTGCATAGCCCAATTGTCGTCTAAACAGCAGAGGGTTGTAATTGATACTACCCTTAACTCCTATCAAAGGCACATTAGGAAAATGCCCACAGCTGGTGATGATATCTCTGCCCTTGGTGCTCTGAGTGCACCATCTGATGTCAGCTGAAGTTAGAACAGTGAGTCTCTTAGCCCAGTTGCTCTGCTGATGAGGGTTCAAAAATGCATCTGTCCTGGGCAAATGCCTGAGAAGCCAAGTGTGGAACAATGGAGCACAACACCTCACTAATCTCCCCCTATGCTTTTCATTCCTCTGATGCACTGAATAGTAGAGATCCCCCAATAAAGTTGGCACTGGGTTCTTCAAGATGAACAGATGGATTGCATTCTTGCTAATGAATCGAGGCTCATCTGCAAACAATACAATTCCATATATACTCAAGGCCAGTAAAGCACAAACAGCTTTCCACTCTCCTAGAGAAGCTTTCAGGGTAGCTTGAGAGATCAAGAAATCCAGATGAAAACCAGGGATCCCAGCTTTAGAAGTCATGTGCTGCTCAATCAGGACAGGTTCCAGATGCAAAGCCTTTGCTACTTCTCCATTAGCAGGAAAGACCATCTCAGGGTTGAAAGGGATTCCACCCCTGATAGGTATACCAACTAATGAGGAGTACTCTTCCAATAAGGGGCCCAACTGAAAGTCTTGAAAAGTAAAACATCTCAGTGGAGGGTCATAAAACTGAATGCAGGTGTGGATCAAGCTTCTCTGTGATGGGTCCAGATCCATGACCATATCAAGTATATCTCCATAACTTTCCCTGAACAAAGGTATGTGATCTGGAGTGATCAGGGTCTGAATCCTCCTGATGTCTGATAACTCTGGTTGGAAGAAGTGATAGGTGATGTTGCTCTTTTTAGGAGCCATGATGCTGAAGATTGAGCAGAGACAGGTGCTGATGATAATACTGAAGAAGTGGGCCACTGACTGGCTGGTGCAGGATATAGCTGAAACAGATGCTGGTGAAGATACAGAAGATGGGGTCAAAACCAAAACCAAATGAAGATGGATACCCTGAAACAAATAAGCAAATGTCAATATGATGCAATGATTATGTATGCAGATGAAATGCAAGGGTTTGTGACTGAGCTGGATCTGATCAAAATGCCCTGATATAGGTCCAAGTGTGTTCAAGAATTCCAGATGGAGGTCTATAAATCCAGTAACCAGGGTGGGGGGCTCAAATAAAGAGCCACATGTCCAGGGTCTAGAATCACAAGAACTGTCCAACATGGAGTACTCTTATCAAATCAAAGTAACAGGGTATTCTGAGGCCAAGGTACCTGCAAACCTGTAAACAGCCCAACCCCCTCACAGGTGGTGTTCTAAAACAAGGATCCTTAGACTTGGATCAGTTATGAGAAGTGTAAACACTTCTAACCCGGAGGTACAGTGTTTACAATAACCATAAAAGTTCCTCCTCTAATTCACCTCAGTTTCTGAAGGTCAATACTAAAAGGTCATCCAGACTTAGCAGGCTTCCCAGATAGCCCTAGCATTGCAGGAAATCTGCAACACAGAGTTCTCAAGAAGAAACCCATATCTGAACCGTGTTTCATATTCCCGCACCAGACCGAAATGGAATGGGAAAGAATATGATTCACTCTAGCCTAGGTGTCACTCAGGTCCCAGGTATAGGACCTTAAATCTCAATGAATCACCCACCCACCAAAATAAAGACCAGATCCAGCCAGCAACATGACAGTATGATATATACAAATGCAATAAAGAAAAGCAGTAAAGCAAACTGTACATAAATCAATAAATAAATACAAGCACAAATAAGCACATAACACCCCAGTAAACACAAATCAATCAAGCGCTAGGAGGAACCCACAAAAAGAACCAGAAGCCCTGGTTGCAATATAAGGTTCCCCAACAGAGTCGCCAAGCTGTCGCTCCCGACAAATGAAAATGGATCAGATGAAGGTACAGACGCGAACGGTCGGCGAGAGGGACAATGAGAACACACAGCCGTGAACTCACTGGAGATGAATAGAGTCGCCAGCTAGGCATTTTTATCCCGGAGGAAAGGCAATGCTGCATAGACCTAGAAAGATACGGATAAGACGGTTTGCGAACCAGAGAGACTGAGAAAGGGGGTTGGTTACAACCTGGGAAGGTATTAGCACCCAGATTGTCCGCCGTACTCGACGGGATCCACGCTTAAAAGATTTGTGTTTTAAAGGGGTAGTGTCAGTGCAATTTGTGTGTAAAGAGCTGGAAAAGAATGTACAGGTGTCAGTGTAAGGAGTGCAGAGTGTGTAAATGATGTGTCAGTGTAGGAATGAGAATGAAATGCTCAAGATCATGAGGCTAAAGAATGAGGCTAGAAAGAGGGGGAATATACAGAGACTTTTGTTCGATAACTGTTAAGTTATGCCTACGTATCCTCTCGTGCAATGAGGAAGTCAGAACACCGTAGTTCGACCCAAAGAGACTGAAAGATGAATTGACTTGTGAACTGCTTACTTGTCTATGCTCAAGTGTATGACCTGTCTGGCACAGGTGCAAACTGTCTTGCATTAGACGGAAGAAGCAAGTTCTCGTTTATGAGTGAAGGTGATGAGAAAAGAATCCCGAAGGAGACGATTATTGTTTGTTTTTATGTTTTCAATCTTTTATTGTTTTTGGATTTTTGTCATAAGTTAATGAGCTTAAGTCTAAACCAATGGATTCAGTAAACTCATCATATCTTCCCTCTGATTAGGGGTAATGAGAATTACCTTAAGCGTGAAGTCAGATTCTCACACTTAATCACCTGTGGTGTAGGATTAAGATCATTAACCTACTTGTGATTATTTAGATGTTTTTGATGTTTTTGTTTAGTGTTGAGTAATGAGGTTAAGCCATAATCAGGGATTAAACAGACTCATTACACCATCCTAATAGAAGGATAATAGATGAGAATGTTTAAGCTGAGGAAAACTCCTCAACTTAATCCATGATTAGGGATTAAACTCATGACAAAACAAGCCTTTGATTAAGTGGATTTTATTTAATGGTATGATGATGAAGTGATTTTTAGGGTTTGTAAGACAACTTGAGGGGGACTTGTCCATTAACACTAGGGTTAGTCCTTCTTAACCAGTTAAGGAAGAATTAGAACCCTAATGCAAGGCCCAAGTTACAAGTGTAGTGTCTTGATGATTATTAAGTGAATTGATTAAGAGATTTAATCACATTAAGGGTTTAACACTTAGGATTAAAGTTATACACTCCATCCTAAGAGAAGGATGCAGGCATAAGCTTAATTACAAAGCCTTAAAGCCTTTAGGGTTTAGTCCCTGATTATGAGATGAGAAGAGAAGACTCAAAAGAGACACAAAGGTAAAACTAAAAGGGGAGACTAATCAAAACCCTAATCATTGTCATGCTTGGTTGTCCCTAAGGTTTGTGAGGTTTTCAAGAACAATCTTCAATGGAACCACCAGGAAGCAGATGAACAGGATCAAGAGAAGAAAAGTGACTTGCTTCATTCAATAAGTCAAGTCCCTTGAAGAAAGAAAGTGGGAGGAACAAGAATGAGCAAGCTCAATCTCAAACACATACATAAATGCAGCAATGGATGCAAGAGAGATGAAAAGAAAAGTTATGAGAAGTGAAGGCAAATTCACTTCTCAAGTTCACTTACCACCTGAAATGTTAGAAAGAAATGCAATGCAATGCTAAATGGGATGAAATGGTATGATGCTAAACAAAACCAGAAGCATGTTGATGATGACAATGATGCTATGGAGTGCTATAAACATGAGGCAAGGCATGGAGATGTTCATACAAGTTCATGGATGCAAGTGAGGCAAGCTTAGAAGCATGGATACACATGAAAAGTTAGGAAGCATACAAAGCATATAGCATGGCAAATATGTAATGCAATGATCAAACATGCTTTCTACATGTCTTATGATGTTAAATGAATCAAATGGATGATTGAATGTCATGGCAAGTCATGTTATGCAAGAGAATGCAAAGGGGATGCAAGAGAAAGCCCAAATTAGGGTTTATGGATCAAACAACAAACAAAAACCAAAAACAGAAGCAAACCCTAAGATAAAAAATGGAAAATGCCACCCAAAGAAACCTTAAACCTATGCTAAACCAAAGCCCAAAGGAGAGGTCTCAACTCTTAACCAATCTCAAGTTATGATTTTTCTAAGTTATTAGGGTTTTTAGGGTTCCTAAACAAAAGAAATGCCAAGCAAATTGAAAATGAAGGAACAAATCATGGCCTTTTAATCCTAGAAACTACATGCTAAACACAAAACAATGCAAGAAGAACCAATGTCCAACTCCTCTTAGATAGGCAGAAATGAATTTTTGAACTTATGATCAAAATAATGCACCAAAAATGATTTAATTCAATGGAAAATTCTCAAAATGCATCAAGATCAAAAAAGAAATTTGGTTTGAAGGTTGGACAATGTTTCTAAATGTCTTATAACATTTCATGAATTTTTTGGTGATTTTTAAATACCTAAAAGTATTTTTAATTAATTAATTTCCATTAATCAATTAAAAATAATCTTTTAAATATTTAAAAATACTTTTTTTATGATAAAAAATAAAATAAAAATATTTTTGGGTCTTAAAAATTAATAAAACTTTTAAGAAAAAGTTTCATAATTTTTAAGACATTTTTGCTATTTTTAATAAATTATGCAAATAAAATGAAAAGAAAATGAATTAAAATTAAATAAAAGGGAAAGTAATCAGAATGGAGGGATGAGATTCACTCTGGATTCAAAGGGGTTGACCGCGCGCGTTTTTGGAAGGCCAGGATTGCTTCTGATCAGATTAATTTAATTATGGATTAATTAAAATAAACACGTGGATTAGGGCATAATGGCTTGATCTGAACCATTCACACGCGCGGGAGGTCAATGAAGTCAACGCATCCAATGGTCCACATTCAAATGGCAATTAATTACACAATTAGGGCTTAAACACTTTCAGGCTGCCGGAGAAGACTTCCGGTCGTCTTCTCCGGCCAGCATCTTCCCTGAGAAATCCCCAAAACCCCAAAAAGCTAACTAAAATGAAATCTAAGAATTGGGAAATGATCTCCAACCACTCACGAATCAAAACCCTCTCTCAAAACAAATTTATACTTCCTAACTAAGCTGAATCGAAGAAAATAAGAACTAGGGCACGCAAGTTTCAGAGAGCAATTAAATGTTCATTTCATCACCATTTCAAAAACTGAAAGCATATTCATGATCAGGAAGGCACAAAGAGCAAGTTTAGAACAAGAAAAATGATTTCTGGAAAAATATTTTTCAAGCTACCTGAGATTCGAAGCTTTCACTCTGATGACTTTCTGGCCACTTCCTTCAGTGCAATCCACTCCACTTGATCCCCAGATGATGTTTGAATGCTCAAAAGGAATTTATGTTGGCTGGATGAGGAGTTTGACAAGCTTCTGCTCAAGCTCAGTCAGAAATGGCAATGGAGTTTCAGGCAGTTTCAGGTCATTGTAAATGGTTCTTTGTGGTCCAGATGGTGAATGGAGAAGGTCTGTGGTGTTTGTTTGTATGTTTGTGTGCTGTGGAAAGAGTTTCGAATGAAACTGCAAGTTGAGGTGAGAAATGGCAGTGGGGTGTTCTTGCTTGTTTCAGGCTTGGCTCTTGGTGGTTTGAGGTCTATGAAGTCTGGTGAATTGATCTATGGAAATGGTTTTTATGTTTGCAAGCTGAGAAAACAAATTCGAAGCAAGATGCAAAATGGAGTGTTTTGGTGTATGTGTTCACATGAAGTGTTTCAGCTTGGCCTCTTGATACCTTTTGCTTGCCAAATGATATTGTATTTTAATCCTATAGGTCAGATGATGTGACCTGGCCTATAGTGATTGGTAAGTTTGCTTTTGCTCAAAAGTCAAATTTTGTGTAAGGAAAGTATGGCTCATGATCTAGGCAAGTACAAGCATGGGGCTGCGCAGCAAGGGTGAGGGGAAAGGCTAGCCAAAGTCAGCAGCCAATGTCACAAGTTGTAGGAAGTGAAATGAGTGGTTTTGCAACTTGTTACACCTTTGGTTCACATGTGATTTCCTTGGCCAACCAAACATAAACCATGGGCATTCTTGGTCCAATTCTGACTTTTAAAGCCTAAGGAATGTTTGTGTCATGGTTTGAAATGAATTAGAGGTTGCAATTGGCTTTAGTTCATGATCTTGCAAAATTCTCATTTGAAGCATGCCTTGAAAATCAATGATTTTTGCCAACTTTGTCACACCATAACTTTTGATCCAAGAGGAGTTTGATCATGTTCTTGTACTTTTTGAAAAGGGAAAGATGAGATCTACAACTTTCATGACCAAAGTTTTTTCATTTGAAGCATTTTTGGATCAAGAATTAAGGCTTGAAAAATGACCTAAAATGAAGCATTCTTGAAAAGTCAACTATGCCCAAAAAGTCAACATTTGCAAAACTTCCAAATTCTTGATTTCTATGAACTTCAAACTTCTTCCATGATCAAATAAAGATCATATACACTCAAAATGATGAAGATCACCCATTGGTTGGGTCATTGGGGGCCTCAGATGCCCTGATTTTACACTGACTTGTCTGAAGAGTCAACCCTTGATCAGATGACTTCCCCATGGAATTTCTTCATGAAAATTGATATGCATACTCCCTATACCATATAGAGACCAATGGAAACAAGAATGACCAGAAAATTTGGGGTTATGGCCTCTGAAACCAAAACCCTAATTTTAAGGTCAACTGTGCAGTCAAACTTGGCTCTGCATCCATCCAAACCCTAGTTCTTGTGATTCTTTTGAAATCTTGACTTTGAGAGGATGTAATATGATACTTGAACACATATGGACCCCTTTGAAGTGATTGGTTGCCTTTGGAGTGGCTCAAGATGCCCTGGGATTGCTCAGATCAAAAACCCTAGGTGCAGATGACTTAGAAACTATGCAGTGAATCAAAAGTGAGGTATGAGGTGATATGATTGTGTTTATGCATATGAGATGATCACAAGCCATGGTGTGAATGGGTGAGGGCAAATTTGGGGTGTTTACACTAGGCCACAACAACTCTCGGAACCAATCAGAACACCTTATACAAACCCTAAGGGACACATTTCATAACACACAAGCAGTTGAATCATCCTAGAACTCAGAATCCCATAAATTTGTCAAAAACTTCCCTTATTCGAAACTCAAAAACCAACCACTGAAGCTTCAATTTTCTTTCACCAATCATCTCCACATAACCTAAGGATCACAAAGCACCCTTCACGATAGCCTAAAAGCCACTAAATCAGAAATACGATTTCGGTATCCTCAGAACCAAACACCTCAAAACATCTATCATAAGCTTGCTCTAAGCTCGTCTTCATCATCAGGAAGATCATTGGAGTGGTTTTGAACCAAGAGGGAGGCCAGAAAGCTCAAGAACACAAAGCTTCAACTCAGGTAGCTTCATGAACTTTTTTCCCAGAACTTGCTATTTAAGTTTCTAAATGAATCTACATGCTTCACTGATCACCATGATATGATTTGTTTTGAAAATGGTTAAGAAATGAGCATGTATTGAACTTCTGAAAGTTTTGATGTTTTTCACGATTTGCTTCGAATCTTGTTTTTTATGAATGATAAATGTGTTTTGATGATGGATTCTTGTTGAGGGAGGTTAGTAGATCATTTCTGGAGCTTTACAGCTTCTGATTTTGC
The DNA here is from genome assembly GCA_963966055.1 of Lathyrus aphaca. Taxonomy (NCBI): domain Eukaryota; kingdom Viridiplantae; phylum Streptophyta; class Magnoliopsida; order Fabales; family Fabaceae; genus Lathyrus; species Lathyrus aphaca. Next base: position 175,644,893 of record OZ014523.1, read on the forward strand.
CTAGGGAAGAAGTTGAGGTTTTGGTGTGGCCGGAGAAGATGGCCGGAGCTTGCTCCAGTCACTTGAAAGTGATTAGGGTTAGGATTAGGGCTAATCTCCCAAGTTTGAATCTCAACCCTTAGATTTAGGTTAGCGCATGTTTCAGTGGCCAGGATCATTTCACTTAAAACACTAATCTTAATTAATTAATTAAATCAGTTAATTAGACAGTTTGAATGTGGGCGTGGTCAATTCCCTCCAATCCCAGTTTAAATCCCAGCCACCAGATCAGCATACTTTCATTTTAATTCATTTTTATTTCATTTTAATTGCATTTTCTTGCATATTTAATTTAAAATACCAAAAAAGCATCCAAAAAATATTTTCTTTTGCATTCTGACTTGAAATATTTTTCTCATTCCAAAAATGATTTTTATTTTATTTTTTGCATTAAAAAAGTATTTTTAAAATATTTAAATGTTATTTTTAATTAATTAAAGTCTTTTATTTAATTAAAAATGCATTTAGGTTTCTAAAAATCACCAAAAAAATCATGAATCATCCCAATGCATTTAGAAACATTTTCAAACTCTTCATACAAATTTCTTTTTAGGTTTGATCATAATTTGTGAATTTTCTTTGAATTAAGGGTCATTAAAATCTTATTTTTGAACCCTAACTTTAAAAAATAATTTCTTCCTAACCAAGAAGAGTTTGAAGATGATTCTTTTTGCATTGTGTTACATATTGCATGTAGTTTATAGGACATTTTCCTCAAGAATTTATCTTGAATTTTCAATTTGATTTGCATTTTTCCCTTTGAACCACCCAAAAACACTAGAAAACTTAGGAAAATCATAACTTTTGATTGGTTAGGCTTCTGACCTTCTCCTTTGGGGTGTGACCTAGTATGGGATTAGGGTTTGTTTGATCTTGATTACAAATTTTTATCATGTCATATGCTTTTGTTTTGTGCATTTGCATCTTGCTTGTCCATAAAACCCTAATTTTATGTGTTCATTTGCATTCACCTTGCATATGCATCCATACATGAACTTTCCATGACATTTCTTGCATTCATATGTCATCTTAGACATCTTAGGACATGTTAGAACTATGCTTGATCATTTCTTCATTCATTTACCATGATTTGCATACATTTCATTTCATTAACTTTTATGTGTTTTCAAACTTCTAAGCATGCTTCCATTTGCATCTCATCTTTGTATGATCATACATATACACTTTGTATGACTTTGCATCATCTCACATGACATTAACATTGCATAACCACTTCTGAATTTGGTCATTTCATCCCATTGCATCTCATTTCATTTCATTTCTTTATGCTTTGTACTTTATGCATTTTTGCTAACATTTTCAGGTGGTAAGTTACTTTGAGAAGTGGATTTGCCCTCACTTCTCACTTCTCTTTATCTCTTTCATTTGCATTTTGTTTTTATTTTAAGTGAACTTGTTCACTTGTGTTCCATTTCTCTCACTTTCTTTCTTTAAGTTACTTATCTTCTTCAATGAAGTAAGTAACTTATTCTTCTGCTTCATCCTCCTTTCAACTGCTTCTTCCATTGGTGGCTTCCTTGAAGATCTTTCTCAATCCTTACAAACCATAGGACATCCAAGCATCATAATAATTAGGGTTGTGATTAGTCCCCCTTATTGTTTACCTTTGAGTCTCCTTGAGTCTCTCTTCTCATCTCAATAATCAGAGACTAAACTCTTAAAGTTTTATGACTTTGGAATTAGGGTTATGCCTGCATCCTTCTCTTAGGATGGAGTGTATAACTTTAATCGTAAGTGTTAAACCTTTAATTTGTTTAAACCTCTTAATAAAATCACTTTCTAATCATCAATACTTCATCTTGTAACTTGGGCCTTACATTAGGGTTCTAATTCTTCCTTTATGGTTAAGAAGGACTAACCCTAGTGTTTAATGGGCAAGTCCTCCTCAAGTTGTCTAACAAACTTAAAATCCACTTCTTAATCTCATCCTTTAATTAAAATCCACTTAATAAAGGCTTTGTTATATAATGAATTTAATCCCTAACCATGGATTACGTTGAGGTATCTTCCTCAGCTTAAGTGTTCTCATCTATTATCCTTCTATTAGGATAATGTAATGAGTCCACTAATCTGTGATTAGAGATTAAACTCATTACTTAACACAAAACAAAAACTCAAAAACATCTAATTAATCACAAGTAGGTTAATGATATTAATCCTACATCATCATGGCAATTAAGTTGAGATGTTTATCTCATACTTAAGTAGGCTCATTTCCCCTAATTGGGGAGGATGTAATGAGTTCACAAGCCCTTGATATAGGCTTAAGCTCATTAACTTATGCAAAACACCAAAAACAATAACAAAACTGAAAATCCAAAAACAAACAATAATCGTCTCCTTCGGGATTCTTTTCTCATCACCCTCATTCATAAGCGAGAACTTGCTTCTTCCCTCTAATGCAAGACAGTTAGCACTCGAGCCAGACGAGTCATACACTTGAGCATAGACAAGTAAGCAGTTCACAGTCAATTTATCTTTCAGTCTCCTTGAGTCGAACTACGGTGTTCTGACTTCCTCATTGCACGAGAGGATACGTAGGCATAACTTAACTGTTATCGAACAAAAGTCTCTTTGTTTTCCCCCTCTTTCAGCACTCTTTCCTAAGCCTCAGTTCCTGAGAAATTCACCCTTTTGCACTGATACTTGTACATTCTTTTTCCCATCTTTTGCACACAGATAACACATACACTACCCCTTTAAACACAATCTTTTAAGCATGGATCCCGTCGAGTACGACGGACAATCTGGGTTTTAATACCTTCCCAGGTTGTAACCAACCCCCTTTCTCAGTTTCTCTGGTTCGCAACCGTCTTATCCATCTTTTTTCTAGGTTTATGCAGCATTACCTTTCCTTCGGGATAAAAATGCCTAGCTGGAAACTCTATTCAGTTCACCTCATTTTCTCCTTTCGCCGACCGTTCGCGCTTGTACCGGGAGGTAAATCTTTGGGAGAGACACTTGCATTCTAACTTTTCTGTCTCACTCGCGGTCGTGTCCCTTTCTTGGTCGCGGATTCATGGCGGGTTTTTCGGCGGTTTTGGTTTGTTCTCTCATGGTTGGTTTCAGTCCGCAGGTGGTGGTTTTTGTGGTTTCGTGGTGGGTGGTTTGAAGTGGTGCAGATTGATTATTAAGGTTGCATCGAGGATTTGGTCGTTGTCCGATTTGGATTTTGGGTGTTTGTGAATTTTCGTTTCGGATTTTGTGGTTGTTGGTGGTAGAAGGGTTTTTGGATTATGCGATTTTAGTTTAAGGAGTGAGGGTTTCAGTTTGTGAAGTATGAAAAAGGGTTAGGCGTTGGTGGCTGCAAATTGATGAGAAGGAGATTTGCAGTTGATAATGGAGGAAGGTAGAGCGGCGAGTTTCTGCGTTTGTGGTGGTTTTGGTCGATAGAGTTTAATGAAGCGGTTTCAAAGCGGAATGTTTTTTTGATTTGAAGGTTAATTTTCAGAAAAATTCATGGAAGAGTATTTTTTGGTTCAACCGTTCTCCTCTCCTCTGTGTTGTATCTTTTCCTCCTTTTAAAACTACTTTTTAATCTTCTCCAACAAGTTTTTTCTTTTACTAATGAATTCATCTTTGTTATGCCTTTTTTTGTGCATATTTTAATTTTGTTAATTTGATGAAATGTCCTTGTTGCTTATATGCAGGTGTGTTGCAGGCTGGTGTTGACTGATTTTCTTTTGTAAAAAATGCAGAGAGTAGCATAGAGAGGGAAATGTAGGATGCAGAGTTTGTGTAGACAGGCTGTAAGTTTTGAATTGGACTGAGAACTTATGACAAAACACAAAAAATAACAATTTACCTTTTTTGGATTAAATAAATAAATATATTAAACATAATCATCTAAACTAAAATAAACTAATTAAAAATAACTAAATAGACTAAACAATACCTAATTAATAAAAATAAATAAACTAATGTATGCTATAAACTTTAATTAAGACATTGAATTAAATTACATTAAATTTAATTAAATTAAAATAGGAGGTCAATTAAAACTAATTATGAAAACATATGAATACAAATTTCGTTAATAAAATGAAACTCAATTAAAACTATATTAAATTTAAATTAGACTAAAATGATTCTTAAATAAACTAAATTAAAAATAAAAATAAAAATAAATAATAGATTCTCCATAAAATATAATAAATAAAAATAAGAGAAAATATTCTAAATAAAATTCTAAGATTGAATCAAAACTCTAAAATCCTTATTAAAGTGAAACAAATTCTACAATAAAATTAAACTATATAAATTAAACTAATTAAATCAAATCAAAAAGAAAATAAACTAAACTAAATATTATACTGAAAGAGAGAGTAAAAAAAAACCAATTAAAAATAAAATATCTTCAAAATAAAATCTAAACTAAACTGAAGTAGAAATCTTAACTAACTATATCTAAAATTAACATAAAATATTACACCAAATCTGAAATTAAATGCTCTAAATAATTAAGTATTTCTATTTTGGAAGAAAGAGAAAATAGTTAATGAGACTAATCAATAGTAATTAAAATAAATAAATAAATATCAAAACTAAAATAAAATAGAAACTAAAATTTAACTAATTTAAAAAACTAATTAACCTAATTAAAAATATTAACTAATTAAAATAATTTGATAAAAAAACAAGCTAATATAAATTAATGAAAAAATTAAACTAAATTGAAAATAAATTAATCTAATTAGAAATAATCTAATAAAACTTTAAAAAAAAATATGTTCTAAATTAAATCTAATTAATCTAAAATTATCATAAACTATACAAAATATAAACTAAAATAAAATATAAACCAAAACTAAATCTAAAATAAAACTAATCAATTAGACTTAAACTAAAATTAAACAAAATCTAAATTGATTAATAATAAATAAATGATATAAACTAAAATAAAATATAAACCAAAACTAAATCTAAAATAAAACTAATCAATTAGACTTAAACTAAAATTAAACAAAATCTAAATTGATTAATAATAAATAAATTATATAAACTATAATAGAATTTAGACTAAAAAATTAATTCTTAAACTAAATTAGAAAATAAATTATAAAAAGAGACAACTATTCTATTATAAAATCAAAACGAAATTCTACAAAAATAAAGAATATAAATAAAATGATGTGAAACGATAAAATCAACTAAAAAAATATATGATTAATGATTAAAATAAAAAAGTGATTGATTATCGATGTCGCGATGCGAATGCGTTGAAAAATGAAATGATTAAAAAAGTTCGGTCAAAATTTAGGGTGTGACACTAGTATTGGAATGACCCCATATGAAGCGTTGTATAGTAGACGTTATCGCACTCTGTTGTGTTGGTATGAGTCAGGAGAGAGTTTGGTGCTTGGACCTGAGATTATTCAAGAAACAACTGAAAAGATAAAGATGATTTAGGAAAGGATGAAGACGTCACAGAGTCATCAGAAAAGTTATCATGATAAGAGAAGAAAAGCAATTGAGTTCCAAGAGTGAGATCACATGTTCTTTAGAGTTACTCTTATGACTGATGTGGGACGAGCTTTGAAGTCTAGAAAGCTCACTCCACATTTTGTCGGTCCGTATCAGATTATGTAGAGGATAGGAGAGGTTGCCTATCGAGTGGCTTTACAACCTTCAGAAAGGTTGTAAAGGTAATAAAATGAACCTTCGTAAACCCAATTTGAGTTCCGTTTGAAACGTCAGAAAGGTAATAAAATGAACTTTATTTTGATGAAAGGAAATAACTGATGTGAGATATTTTTCAGAGCTGAATTTTCAGAAAAATATTAAAATTGCTTTATAATTTTTACCGTAATTGGTCTATAACTTTATAAATTGGAGTTGTTGATGAATGGAGATTATAGATGTACTGTTGTAATGAACAACCTGATTATTTGACGATTTGATTGATGAACATGAAATGAATGATGCAGTGTTGATTTTTCGGTGATTTTTATGGAGTAACGCATCGTTGCATTTCATGGCATATTTTGGTAGGGCTTCGGCCTATTTGGTAGCTTCAATCCCATTGTGCGGATTGAAGTTATTTGGTGATTTTGGTGTTCTCCCTTGTGGGGGGTTGATGGCCATGTGTCCATCTCACGGAGAAAAATTGGTACCAAATACATATTATGCATATTGTCGCTCCCACCAAATGACACCTGGTCAGAAGGGGTACAGACGCGAACGGTCGGCGAAAGAGAAAGAAATGAATAGAGTCTCCAGCTAGGCATTTTTATCCTGAAGGAAAGGTAATGCTACATAAACCTGGGAAAAGATGGATAAGACGGTTGCGAACCAGAGAAACTGAGAAAGGGGGTTGGTTACAACCTGGGAAGGTATTAGCACCCAGATTGTCCGCCGTACTCGACGGGATCCACGCTTAAAATATTTGTGTTTTCAAGGGGTAGTGTCAGTGCTATTTTGTGTGCAAAAGCTGGAAAAGAATGCAAGTGTCAGTGCAAAAGAAATGTGAAGTGAATAAAAGAAGTGTCAGTGCAAGAAAAGAGTATGAAGCTCAAGACCATGAGGCTTAAAGAATAATGCTGGAAGAGGGGGGATAAACAGAGACTTTTGTTCGATAACAGTTAAGTTATGCCTACGTATCCTCTCGTGCAATGAGGAAGTCAGAACACCGTAGTTCGACTCAAAGAGACTGAAAGGTAAATTGACTTGTGAACTGCTTACTTGTCTACGCTCAAGTGTATGACCTGTCTGGCTCAGGTGCAAACTGTCTTGCATTAGACGGAAGAAGCAAGTTCTCGTTTGTGAATGAGTGTGATGAGAGAAGAATCCCGTAGGAGACGATTATTGTTTGTTTTTGGTGTTTTCAATCTTTTATTACTTTTGATATTTGTCATAAGAAAATGAGCTTAATTCTAAACCCAGGGTTAGTAAACTCATCACATCCTCCCTCTGATTAAGGGTAATGAGAATACCTTAAGTATGAAGTAAGCACCTCACACTTAATCACCATGATGTAGGATTAAGATCATTAACCTACTTGTAATTATTTAGATGTCTTTGGAGTTTTTGTTTGGTGTTAAGTAATGAGTTTAAGCCATAATCAAAGATTTAATAGACTCATTACACCATCCTAATAGAAGGATAATAGATGAGAACATTTAAGCTGAGGAAGGCTCCTCAACTTAATCCATGATTAGGGATTAACCTCATGACAAAACAAGGCCTTTATTAAGTGGATTTTAGTTAATGATAAGATTAAGAAATGGATTTTATGGTTTGTAAGATAACTTGAGGAGGACTTGTCCATTAACACTAGGGTTAGTCCTTCTTCACCAATTAAGGAAGAATTAGAACCCTAATGTAAGGCCCAAGTTACAAGTTGATGTCTTAGTGATTATTAAAATGGATTGATTAAAGGAGTTAGACACATTAAGGGTTTAACACTTAGGATTAAAGTTATACACTCCATCCTAATAGAAGGATGCAGGCATAACCTTAATCACAAAGCCTCAAAACCTTAAAGGTTTAGTCCCTGATTAAGAGGTGAGAGGAGAAGACTCAAAGATGACACAAAGGTAAAACTAAAAGGGGACTAATAAAACCCTAATTGTTATCATTCTTGGGTATTCCTAGGGTTTATGAGGCTTGCAAGAGATCTCCAAGGAAGAGCCACCAAGGAAGAAGCAGGATGAAGGAAAAGAAGCAGAAAGAAGCAAAATAACTTACTTCACTTAAGAAGATAAGCTGCTTGAAGAAAGAAAGAGGAGAAGGAGCATGAATGAGCAAGCTCACTCTAATACAAAAGTAAAATGCAGCAATGATGCATAAAAGAGATGAGAAGAGATTATGAGAAGTGAAGGCAAATTCACTTCTCAAACACTTACCACCTGAGATGGAACCTCCTAATTCTAGGCTTTTTGGCCTTTCCTTTGCTGCAAGTCCACCTCTTTGAACCCCCTGATGATGAAATGAAGCTTAGAATGAGTTTGTATGGCCTGGTTTGAAGGTTTTGGTTCTGGTGTAGCAGATTTGGAGGGTTGTGTATGTGGTGCTTTAGGCTGTTTCAGTGCTTGGTTCTTGATCCATGGATGGTATGTGACTTATTGGTGAAGAAATATTTGAGGTTTGATGGGTGTATCAAGAGTTTCGAAGAGAAGAAGAAGAGGGCAATTTCTGTGTATCCTGGCTTATGGGAGGTTTGCAAGCTTGTGTGTGTGTCTCTGTCAAGTCCTTGAGGTCCACATATGAGGTTCTGATTGGGCAGAGGGTTGGTAGTGGCACAGTTTGATTGGCATGGGCAAAATGCAAGAAAGTCATGGCTTTGTTTACTTGAGGTATGGCTCAGGTCAGAGGGAGATTAGGGGCATGGCTGGGCTCAGCATGGATCAAGGAAGGCCCTTAGATTTCTTTTGTGCAGCTGTAATAGCTAGGGCAAGTGGTAGCATGGTTCTTGCAACTTTTCCCCCCTTTGGAAGTCTTTGTGAATCAAGGCAAAGGAACCTCTAAACTCTTGGGAAAAGTGCAGCCAAATGGGCCATATGAAATTGTCATGATGTCTTGAGCTCACTTAGCAACTAATTCAAACATTAAAAGTCCCTTTTGCAAAAAATTCCAATTTTGAAGATTCATGAAAAATGCCTTATGTGACTTGTAATCCAAGGCATAGAAATGAGAAATCTTATGGGCCATTCTAAATTATGGACCATGAATGATGTTTGTGTGATGGTTAGAAGTTGATTAGAGGTCACAATTGGTTTTGGCAAGTGTTTTTGCAAGTTTCCTCTTTGGCACAAAAGTGAAAATTAAGTGATTTTTCTCAACTTTGCAAGGCCATAACTTTAGTTCTAAAATGAATTAGATCAAGTTCTTGTACTTTTTGAAAATGGGAGGATCCAATCTACAACTTTCATGACCAAGAATTTTTTATTTGAAGCATTTTTGAATAAAAAAGAGGAGGTTGAAAAACTTTCCCAAAATGGCAAGTTTACATTACAAGTCACTTTCCCAAAATGGCAAGTTTGCAAATGGCTTGAAATTCTTCAATTTTGTGAACTTCTAACTTCTTCTAAGATCAAATAAAGATGATACACATTCAAAATGATGGATAATCCCCTTTGGTTGGATGATTGGGGGCCTTAGATGCCCTGGTTTTGCACTGACTTGCTCAAGAAGTCATCTATTGATCAGATGCCTTCCCCATTGAATTTCTTCATGAAAATTGGTATGAATGATCCTAATATCATATAGAGACCAATAGAAACAATAATGACAAAAAAAATTGGAGTTATGGCCTCTGAAACCAAAACCCTAATTTTAGGTCATCTAGGCAGTTAAGCTTGGCTCTGCTTCCATGCCTTTCTCAGTTCTTGTGATTTTCTGACTTCCTTGATCTTTGGAGGGTATAATATGATGCTTGAACATACATGGACCCTCTTGAGATGATTGATGACCTTTGGAGTGGCTCAGAAGGCTCATGGATTGCTCAGATCACAAACCCTAGATGCAGATGACTTTGAAACAATGCAGTGAAGCAAAGATGCAATATGAGATGACATGATTGAACTTATGCAAAATGAAAATATCACAAGCCATGGTGAAATGAGTGAGGGCAAATTTGGGGTGTTTACAGCTGCCCCTATTCAAGCATGAGTTAGCTGTGCAGGATGTAAGCAACGGCTTAACAGACAAACAAGATAACTTGTGGTTGAATACCAAAGACAATCCAAAATTTGCGCTCACTGGTTAAGAAGAAGAAAAGGGATATAGATTGTAAAAGGGAGTAAAGTATGATTATAAAGTGCGGGCGACGGAGGACGATCGTCGAGCAGAGGATGACTGCTGGGAATAGAGCAATGACGGGGACGACCGACATGCTGGGGAAAAAGATCATGATGGGGACGGCCATCAAGCAAAGGAATAAGACTTTCTGGGGATTAAAGGCAAAGGTAATGATGGGTAAGACCATCAGGTTAAACACATATATGAAATAAATGATGAGGTACAGTCATCAAAGGTGAAGGACGATCACCTAGCAGGGGACGGCTGCTCTGTTGGAGGTAAGATGAGGGACGGTCATCTAAGGCGAAGGATGATCACCTGGTAAGGTACGGTTGCCAAAAGTATCACGACATAGGACGAATGCCGGATAGAAAAGGTCGACGATGGGGATGGCCATCGGATAAGCATGACGAAGGACGATCATCAAGAGGTGAAGGACGATCACCTAGCAGGGTTTATCGTGACATAGGACGAATGTCAGATAACAGAATCAACGATGGGGACGACCATAGGATAAGAGTGATGAAGGACGATCATCAAAAGGGTGAAGGAAGATCACCTAGCAGGGTTTATCGTGACATAGGACGAATGTCAGATAACAGAATCAATGATGGGGACGACCATCGGATAAGAGTGATGAAGGACGATCATCAAAAGGGTGAAGGACGATCACCTAGCAGGGGACGGCTGCCAAAAGCATCATGACATAGGATGAATGTCGGATAGGAAGGGGTTCCGAGAATGGAGACTCCGCTGGGGGAATGATGAAGGACGATCATCAAAAGGTGAAGGACGATCACCTGGCAGGGTTCGACTGCCGGAAGTATCATGACATAGGACGAATGTCCGATAGAAAAGAAATTTTCCTTTTACTGGCGATTTGCTGAGAACTCTTCTGGGGAATGGTAGACACAGACGAGTGTCTAAATTTAATGAGATAAAGGTATAAGTGTTTGACGTTGTGTATAGATTAAAGATGCGGACGAGCATCCTTAAAAACTATGATACGGACGAGTATCAGTAGAAACAAGCACTGACGTATGTTCAGAGATGATGATACGGACGAGTATCAACTGGTTAACAAAGAACACGGACAAGTGTTGAATCTTGAGAAAGATGAGTGGTGTGTACAATATACGGACGAGTATCTGTAATAAGTAAACATGAGTGAGACACATACGAGTGTTCAACTTGATGGGAGAGCATGACACGGACAGGTGTCGGAAGATGTGTATTATAAACAAGTATTTGGTGTACAAAGTGTTTAGGAAACTATGCTGGGGAGGGTGACACGGACGGGTGTCAAGGAAGTGTGTATAAATGTATCTATCGGTGGAGAATGTTCGGGCGACTTTACTGGGGAATGATAACACGGACGGGTGCAAAAAGGAGCATGTGTCTGTATTTGTGAGTGCAAAGAGGATGCTTTGGCTTTCTACCGGGGAGTTTTGGGGAGTATTTTGTATATTGTTGATGGAATGTCAGTATTTACAAGTGTTTGGTTCGACACATGACTTGTGATTATGCAATATGTTTGATTTTTGCCGTAATGCTCTGTATTTGACGGAATGCTACGCTTTGAGGGAAAATATGATGCGAATGCTATGGTTATGCAAAGATACTGATCCGGGATTCGGATCCCGTTGTTGTGAAGATCTCTGATTGATTTGCTTGAAGTGATATCCCAGCTGGGGGTGAGATTATTCGTAGATCTGATATATATGATTCTGCTTGGGGAAACAAATCACTGATAGATCTGTTCTTGGTGATGAGGAGCCCATCTTGGGTCTATGGGAGCTTTCGTCACTTTGTTGTGAGATCTTCAGGCATTGCTCTTCTAGATAGAGGCTGGAGCTCTGCGGGGGGATGGTTCCCTGTCTTTGCACTTGGCTGAGGAGGAACGATCACTGAACGACCTTCCTAGTGGCTTCTGTGGGGATCCTGCTGAGGATAATGAATTTAGCTGGGGAACTGAGCCCCTTATGATGTTGTTTGGAAGACATGTTGAGGAAGTAATGATTCGACAGCTTGCTGGGGAGAGACTTTCATGCCCCATATTGTACTTTGAACACCTGCAATCCTGTTATGACAAATAAACGTACAAGTATCCCGAGGTATCCCTTACTGGATTCCATCATAGGAGTTTAGACGCTCCCGGGAGTAATATATTTCCTGTAAGCATGTGACTAGCAAAGGTGCATCTGTACTTATGCAATCAATATTATAAGGACATCGGACATTTTTTGCAAACGAAAATAAAATGTACGAGACGAAATGTGACTGAAAATATGATTTTATTAATTTATGTGCCTCTGAATGGGCAAATACAGTCAAAGAAACAGATCCCCTGAAATGAGGAGATTGTTACAAATTGAGAAACAAAAAGATGCTGGCAACGTTGATGACGCTTCAAGGAGCTTCCCTTTTGCTATGACTTGTATGACATTGACGTTCTTCTCATCTTGCTTTTGAAGAAGGCTGATTCTGACCGAAGCTTGAACCTTTCGAAGCTTACCATGTTGTAAGTGATACAGACGAATTCAGAATGCAGTTGTTCGCTTATCCCCTTGTTTTGCGTGGATCGCCCTTTCGGGTTTTCAATCCACCGCGATATCCATTTTTGCCTGAGTTGTCCAATGCGGCTTTTCAACTCAGCGGGTGTACATTTTTTTTCATTTTATTTTCCCTTTTTTTTGCCCGAGTCTTTTATTCTGTTTTTGACTCGCCGGGATGCCCTATTTTTGCCTGGACTTACATTCTGTTTTTATGTCCAGCGGGTCATTTTTATGCGAAGTATTTTTTAACTGCATCTGAATTCACAGGGGACAGGAAGTCTTTACCATCTATAGTACCTGAGCATTAGTGCTCCACCAGAGAAAACTTTATTTACTATGAACGGACCATCGTAATTTGGAGTCCACTTGCCCCTGTGGTCTGTATGAGGAGGAAGGAGTCTTTTTAGCACAAGATCTCCTACTTGGTACTCTCGAAGCCTGACTTTCTGATCGAAGGCTTTCTTCATTCTTTTCTGATACAGCTGCCCATGACAGATTGCAGCTAATCTCTTCTCTTCAATCAGATTCAGTTGTTCGTACCGGGATCGGACCCATTCCGCTTCGTTTAACTTAACATCCATCAACACCCGTAAAGAGGGTAATTCAACTTCAACAGGTAGCGACTGCCTCCATACCATACACGAGCTGATACGGCGTTGCCCTAGTGGATGTTCTGATTGATGTACGGTACCCATGCAAGGCAAATGGTAGCATTTCATGCTAGTCTTTGTAGGTGACCACCATCTTCTGCACAATCTTCTTGATGTTCTTGTTAGCTGCCTCCATAGCGCCATTCATTTTTGGCCTATACGGAGAAGAATTGTGGTGTTGGATCTTGAAGTCCCGGCATAGCTCTGCCATCATTTTGTTGTTCAAGTTGAAACCATTATCAGTAATGATCCGCTCGGGCACTCCATACCGGCAGATGATGTCTCTCTTTAGAAATCGGGCTACCACTTGCCTGGTAACATTTGCATAGGAAGCTGCTTCAACCCACTTGGTGAAATAATCAATGGCTACCAGGATGAATTTGTGGCCATTTGAAGCAGTCGGTTCAATCTTGCCAATCATATCAATGCCCCACATGGCAAAGGGCCAGGGTGAAGACATCACATTCAAAGGATTTGGAGGCACGTGCACCTTATCTGCATAAATCTGGCATTTATGGAATATCCTGGCATAAGCACAACAGTCTGCATCCATTGTGATCCAGTAATAGCCCGATCTTACAACTTTTTAGCCATAGCATGCCCTCCAGCATGGGTACCAAAAGATCCTTCTTGCACCTCGTGCATCAACAAGTCTGCTTCTGTCTTATCAACGCATCTGAGAAGTACCATATCAAAGTTCCTCTTGTACAAAGATCCGTCAGTGTTTAGGAAGAAACTACCAGCTAGCCTCCTTAATGTCTTCTTATCATTGGATGATGCCCCAGGTGGGTATGTTTGATCCTCCAAGAAGCATTTGATGTCATAGAACCAAGGCTTTTCATCTTTGACAAGGTCTGCTGAGAATACATATGCTAGTCTGTCAAGTCTGGATACTGAAATTCGAGGCACAAAGTTGGCAGCTTGAACTTTGATCATGGATGAAATGGTAGCCAGAGCATCTGCAAACTGATTTTCGTCTCGAGGGATATACTCGAGCTTGACTGTTGTGAAGAATGTGAGTAACCTCCTTGTATAATCCCGGTAAGGTATCAGATGCTCCTGGTGAGTATACCATTTTCCGTTGGTTTGATTGATTACCAAAGCTGAATCTCCGAATACAGTCAACGTCTTGATCCTGAGGTCAATGGCTTCCTCAAGACCCATAATACAAGCTTCGTATTCAGCTTCGTTGTTAGTGCAGTCAAAGGTGAGTTTTGCCGAGAAAGGCATGTGAACTCCCTTAGGTGTAATGAGTACTGCACCAACACCACGACCATTCATATTAACAGCCCCATCAAACATCATAGTACATTCTTCTTCTGGGCTAGGCCCTTTAGTGTGAATAGGCTCTTCATGGTCTTTTGCTTTTATGAACATGATGTCTTCATCAGGGAAGTCAAATCTCATAGGCTGGTAATCATCAATGGGTTGCTCAGTGTCGCTCCCAAAAGATGAGACTGGCTCAAATGAGGTACAGACGCGAACGGTCGGCGAAAAGAGGAAGTGAGAACACACAGGAGTGAACTCACAAGAAAAGAAAAGAGTCGCCAGCTAGGCATTTTTATCCCGGGGGAAAGGTAATGCGTCATAGACCTAGAAAGATATGGATAAGACGGTTGCGAACCAGAGAGACTGAGAAAGGGGGTTGGTTACAACCTGGGAAGGTATTAGCACCCAGATTGTCCGTCGTCCTCGACGGGATCCACGCTTAAAAGATTTGTGTTTTAAAGGGGTAGTGTCAGTGCAATTTGTGTATAAAAGAGCTGGAAAAGGATGTACAGGTGTCAGTGTAAGAGAAGTGAAGTGTATAAATGTACAGTGTCAGTGTAAGGAAAAAAATGAAGTGCTCAAGAATATGAGGCTAGAAGAATGATGCTAGAAAGAGGGGGAATATACAGAGACTTTTGTTCGATAACTGTTAAGTTATGCCTACGTATCCTCTCGTGCAATGAGGAAGTCAGAACACCGTAGTTCGACCCAAAGAGACTGAAAGGATGAATTGACTTGTGAACTGCTTACTTGTTCATGCTCAAGTGTATGACCTGTCTGGCTCAGGTGCAAACTGTCTTGCATTAGACGGAAGAAGCAAGTTCTCGTTTATGAGTGAAGGTGATGAGAAAAGAATCCCGAAGGAGACGATTATTGTTTGTTTTTGAGTTTTCAGTCTTTTATTTCTTTTGAAAGTTTGTTATAAGTTAATGAGCTTAAGCCTAAGTCAATAGGTTAGTAAACTCATCACATCTTCCCTCTGATTAGGGGTAATGAGAATACCTTAAGTGTGAAGTCAATATCTCACACTTAATCACCATGGTGTTGGATTAAGATCATTAACCTACTTGTGATTATTTAAATGTTTTTGTTGTTTTTGTTTAGTGTTAAGTAATGAGATTAAGCCATAATCAGGGATTAAACAGACTCATTACACCATCCTAATAGAAGGATAATAGATGAGAGTGTTTAAGCTGAGGAAAGCTCCTCAACTTAATCCATGATTAGGGATTAAACTCCTGACAAAACAAAGCCTTTATTAAGTGGATTTTAGTTAATGATATGATGAAGAAGTGAGTTTTATGATTTGTAAGACAACTTTAGGGGGACTTGTCCATTAACACTAGGGTTAGTCCTTCTTAACCAATTAAGGAAGAATTAGAACCCTAATATAAGGCCCAAGTTACAAGCTTGATGTCTTGATGGTTATTAAGTGAATTGATTAAAGGATTTAAACACATTAAGGGTTTAACACTTAGGATTAAAGTTATACACTCCATCCTAATAGAAGGATGCAGGCATAAGCTTAATCACAAAGCCTTAAAGCCTTTAGGGTTTAAGCCCTGACTGTGAGATGAGAAGAGAAGACTCAATGAGACACAAAAGGTAAAACTAAGTGGGGGGAACTAATCAAAACCCTAATCATTGCCATGCTTGGTTGTTCCTAAGGTTTGTGCGGTTTACAAGAGAAATCTTCAGAGAAACCACCAAGAAGCAGATGAAAGGAGCAAAGAGAAGCAAAGTAACTTGCTTCATTTAAGAAGACAAGTCACTTGAAGAAGGAAAGTAAGAAGAGCAAGAATGAGCAAGCTCAATCTCAAGCACAAGACAAAATGCAACAATGATGCATAAGAGGGGATGAAAAGAAATTGTGAGAAGTGAAGGCAAATACACTTCTCAAAGTAACTTACCACCTGAAAGATTAGTGAAAGAAATGCAATGCAATACAAAATGAGATGAAATGACATGATGCAAACCAAAACCAGAAGCATGAGTGTGATGCTAATGATGCTATGAGATGATTCAAACATGAAACAAGGCATGAGGATGATCATACAAACATATGGATGCAAGAGAAGCATGCTTAGAACCATGAACATACATGAAAAGTTATGAAATGCAAATGACATACAACATGGCAAATGAAATATGCAATGATCAAACATGATTCTAACATGTCCTAAGATGTCTAGTGAATCAAATGGATGCACAAAATGTCATGGCAAGTCATGGCATGCAAACAAATGGAAGATGGATGCAAATGAAAGCCCAAATTAGGGTTTATGATTAATGCACAAAATAAAAATCAAAACCAGAAGCAAACATCATGATAAAAAATTGAAAATGCACTCAAAGGAACCCTAAACCTATACAAACTCACTGCCCAAAGGGGGGGTTCTAACTCTTAACCTAATGGGGGTTATGAAATTCTCAAGATTGCTAGGGTTTTGAGGTACCTTGTCAAGAAAAATGCCAAACAAATAGGAAATGCAAGATCAATTCATGCCAATTTAATCCTATAAACTACATACTATACAAGATGCAATGCAAAAAGAATCAAAGTCCAACTCTTAAAGACTAGGCAGAAATGAATTTTTGAAGATTGGATCAAAATAATGCTTTGAAATGAAATTAATTCCATGGAAAATTGTCAAAAGACATCAAGATCAAAAAAGAAATTTCGTTTGAGAGTTGGACAATGTTTCTAAATGGTTTTAAATGTTTCATGAATTTTTTTGTGATTTTTAAATACCTAAAAGTATTTTTAATTAATTAATTCTCATTAATTAATTAAAAATAATCTTTTAAATGATTTAAAAATAAATTTTAATGCAAAAAATAAAAATAAAAATGTTTTTGGTTTCTGAAAATTACTTGAACCCTTGACAAAAAATTTCAGAATTTTTGAAAATGTTTTACTATTTTTAAATAAATGAACAAAACAAATGGATTTAAATGAAAATAAAATGAATTAATTGAAAAGTATGCGCATCCAGTGGCCAGGATTCAAACTCAGGAAGGAGGGAAAGACTGCGCGCGTGATCCTAGGGTTGAGATTCAAACTGGCCTAATTTCCATTTTATATTAATTAAACTGAATTAATTAGGTTAATTATGGATTAGGGTTTCTAATGACACATCCTAGCCATCAAAACGCGCGCGGGTCAACTCTGGTCAGCCTATCCAACGCACCACATTCAAACTTCATTAATGACCCTGATTAAACCCTAAACACTTTCAGGTGGCCGGAGAAGACTTCCGGTCGTCTTCTCCGGCGAGACTCTCACCTGAAAGTTGCTAACTCTCTCAAAACTTCATGAAAATGAAATCTAATTGCCCAGAATCAAACCCCATTCCAAACTAAATCAAAACCCCCAAACAAAAACCATTTTTCATGCATTAATCAGGCAAATCGAAGCAAGACATTTCTAGGGCAGAAAAGTTTCAGAGCAATCATACATGCTTATTTCTCAACCATTTCAAAAAGTAAAAACATCAGAGTGATCAGCAAAGCATGAAGAACAATCTAGGAACTTAAAAACTCATTTCTGGAAAAAAAAAAGTTCTTGAGGTACCTGAGCTTGAGCTTTCTCAGTTTGCAACTTTCTGACCTCCTTTCTTTGTGCAAACCACTCCTCTTGAGCTCCTGATGAAGTCTTGATACTTGGAAAAAGTTTGTGATGGCTGGTTTGGAAGATTACAGAAGTTCTGTTCAAGGGAGGGTGGTGATCGTGTTTTGGTTTTAGTGACTTTCAGGCTATGGTAATGGGTGGTTTTTGATCAGTGAAGCATGCTGAGTTTGTTTGTGAAGTTTGTTTGTGTGTTTGAGGCTTGTGCTGAGTGTTTCGAATGCTTTTGCAAATGGGGTGGAAAATGAGAGTGTTGTGTTCTTGGTGCTTTCAGGCTTGTGTTTTATGTGAAATGGCTTGCTTTTGGTTTGTATAAACAAGTGTGATAGGTCAGATGAGTTGATGTGTACTGCTGTGATTGGTATGGCTCAAGTTGCCAAAATGTCA
The DNA here is from genome assembly GCA_963966055.1 of Lathyrus aphaca. Lineage (NCBI taxonomy): Eukaryota > Viridiplantae > Streptophyta > Magnoliopsida > Fabales > Fabaceae > Lathyrus > Lathyrus aphaca. The sequence continues at coordinate 175,663,180 of OZ014523.1, forward strand.
AACTTGTGTAAGGGAGGTATGGGCTCCTAGCTAGCCAAGGACAAATGGGGTGTCCTGCGCAACAAGAAGTGTGGAGAGCCCTAGGATTGATTATGAAGTCAGCAAGCAAGTGGATTAGAACTTGAGTGAGTTTTTGCAACTTGCTTCACTTTTGCTTCTTTTGAAATTTCTTGCTCCATAAGTCATGGAAATGAGTGATCCCTTGGCCCATTCTGAATTTTAGAGGTCATGTGATCATGTTGTGAAGAATTGGTACACATTTGAGGTCTTTAGAACACTTGATCATGCCATTTTGCAAAATACCTCTTTGGTAGAAAACTTCAAATTTTGTGATTTTAGCCAACTTTGACAAGCCATAACTTTTGATCCAAAATGAATTAGGTCATGTTCTTGTACTTTTTGAAAAGGGAATGATCCATTTTACAACTTTCATGACCAAAGTTTTTCCATTTGAAGCATTTTTGAATCAAAAAGCAAGTGTTGAAAAAGTTTCCCAAAATGGCAATTTTCAATATAAGTCAACTTTCCCAAAAAGTCAACTTTGCAAATGACTTGAAATTCTTCAATTTTGTGAACTTCCAACATCTTAAATGATCAAATAAAGATCATAAATAATCAAAATGATGATGAACACCCCTTGGTTGGGTCATTGGGGGCCTCAGATGCCCTGATTTTGCACTGACTTGCTTAGAAAGTCAACCCTTGATCAGATGACTTCCCCATTGAATTTCTTCATGAAAATTGATATGCATGATCCCTATACCATATAGAGACCAATAGAAACAAGAATGACCAAAAAATTTGGAGTTATGGCCTTTGAAACCAAAACCCTAATTCTAGGTCATCTGTGCAGTCAAACCTGGCTCTGCTTCCATGCCATTCTCAGTTCTTGTGATTCTTTGACATTCTTGACTTTGAGAGGATATAATATGATGCTTGAACATACATGGACCCCTTTGAAGTGATTGATGGCCTTTGGAGTGGCTCAAGAAGCTCTTGGATTGCTCAGATCACAAACCCTAGATGCAGATGACTTTGAACCAATGCAATGAAACAAAAATGTGATATGAGATGTTATGATTGAGTTTATGCATATGAGGAGATCACAAGCCATGGCGTGAATGGGTGAGGGAAAATTTGGGGTGTTTACAGCTGCCCCTATTCAAACATGAGTTAGTTGTGCAGGATGTAAGCAACGGCTTAACAGGCAAACAAGATAACTTGTGGTTGAATACCAAAGACAGTCCAAAATTTGCACTCACAGAATGAAGAAGAAAAGGGATATAGATTGTAAAAGAAAATAAAGAATATTATAAAGTGCGGGAGACGGAGGACGACCGTCGAGCAGAGGACGACTGCTGGGGAAAGAGCAATGATGGGGACGGCCGACACGCTGGGAAAAGTGCGGGAAATAAAGCAATGACAGGGATGGCCGACAAGCTGGGGATAAAAGGGATTATGATGGGGACGGCCATCAAGTAAAGCTATACGACTCTCTGGGGATTAATGAAAAATGATGGGGACGGCCATCAGGTTTATAAAGTAATGTAAACAACGATGGGGACGGCCATCGGGCTAAACTGATGAAGGACGATCATCAGGAAAAGGAAAAGGGACCACGACGGGGACGGCCATCGGGTTAAAGAATAAATGAAATAATGATGAGGGACGGTCATCAAAGGTGAAGGACGATCACCTAGCAGGGGACGGCTGCCGAAAATATCGCGACGTAGGACGAATGCCGGATAAAAGGTCAACGATGGGGACGGCCATCGGATGAGCATGATGAAGGACGATCATCAAGAGGTGAAGGACGATCACCTAGCAGGGGACGGCTGCTCTCAGGGTTTATCATGACATAGGATGAATGTCAGATAACAAGATCAACGATGGGGATGGCCATCGGATGAAAATGATGAAGGACGATCATCAAGAGGTGAAGGACGATCACCTAGCAGGGGACGGCTGCCAAATATCACGACACATGACGAATGTCGGATAGAAAAGGTCGACGATGGGGACGGCCATCGAATGAGCATGATGAAGGACGATCATCAAGAGGTGAAAGACGATCACCAAGCAGGGTACGGCTGCTCTCAGGGTTTATCATGACATAGGACGAATGTCAGATAGAAAAGAAATTTTGCTTTGCTGGCGATCTACTGGGGAATAGTAAACACGGACGAGTGTTTATATCCAAGAAATAAAGGTATAAGTGTTTTGACGCTGTGTATAGATTAAAGATGCGGACGAGCATCCTTAAGACTACGATACAGACGAGTATCGGGTAGAAACAAAAACTGACATGTGTTCAGAGATGATGATACGAACGAGTATCAACTTGTTAACAAGGAACACAGACGAGTGTTGAATCTGAGGGGGATCTTCTGGAGAATAGCAGACACAGACGAGTGTCTATATTCAAGAAGACATGAGTTTTTGACACGTGTATGGATTAAAGATGCGGACGATCATCCTTAAGACTATGATACGGACGAGTATCAGGTAGAAACAGACGCTTGACGCATATTCTGAGATGATGGTACAGACAAGTACCAACTGGTTAATAGAGAACAAGGACTAGGGTCGAATCTGGGATGATATGAGTAGTGTATACAAAATACAGACGAGCATATGTACAAGTGAAATAAGAGTAATAAGTATGAGTAGTGTATAGACGGGTATTTAACCTGCTGAGGAGGGTGACACGGACGAGTGTCAAAAGAGAAAGTTGTGATATAAACAAGTATCTAATATTCAAAGTGTTTAGGTTACTATGCTGGGGAAGGTGACACGGACGGATGTCAAGAAAGTTATATATATGAGTATCTGTGAGTGCAAAGAGGATGCTTTGGCTTTCTGCTGGGGATATGACACGGACGGGTGCCACAAGGAGGTATTAGTTTTGTGAGAGAAATGTTTGGGCTCTCTGCCGGGGAATCTGGGGAGCATTCTGTATATTGTTGATGGATTGTCATTATTCACACGTGCTTGATTCAGGACATGGCTTATGATTATGCAATATGTTGGATTTTTGCCGTAATGCTCCGTATTAGACGGAATGCTACACTCTGTGGGGTGAATATGATGTGAATGCTATGATTATGCAAGGATACCGATCCAGGATTCGAATCCCGTTACTGCGAAGATCTCCGGTTGATCTGTTTGAAATGGACATCCCAGCTGGGGATGAGATCATTGGTAGATCTAACGCATATGATTCTGCTTGGGGAAATGGGTCAATGATAGACCTATTCCAGTAAATGAAGGACCCAGCTGGGGTTTGTAGAAGCTTTCGTCACTCTGTTGTGATTCCTTCATGCGCTGCTCTTCTGGATAGAGGCTGAAACTCTGTGGGGAAGTGGTTCCCTGGCTTTTGAACTCGACTGAGGAGGAAGAATGATTGGCACCTCGGCTGGGGAGAAAACACTTTGGGTGCTAAGACAGAGTGAGTGTTGATTTTCCAGCTTGCTGGGATGAAACTTACATGCCCCATGTTGCGCTTTTGAATACCTGCAATCCTGCAAAGACAGAGGGACGCACAAGTAATCCCGAGGTATCCTTTACTGTATCCCGTCATAGAAGTTCAAACACTCCCGGGAGTAAATATATTTCCTGCAAGCACGTATTTTTAGAAGCATCTGTATTTATGCAATCAGTATCTTAAAGACATCGGACTTTTTGCAAATGAAAATAAAAATGTACGAAATGAGACATGACTGAAAATCTGATTTTATTAATTCATATGCCCTGAATTGGCAAGATACAGTCAAAGAAACATATCTCCTAAAATGAGGAGATTGTTACAAATTGAGAAACAAAATGCTGGCAATGTTAACGACGCTTCAAGGAGCTTCCCCTTTGCTATGACTCGTATGACATTTGACGTTCTTCTCGTCTTGCTTTCTGAAGAAGGCTGATTCTGAGTGAAACTTGATCCTTTCGAGGTTTACCAAGTTGTAAGTGATACAGACGAATTCAGAATGCAGTTGTTCGCCTATTCCCTTATTTTGCATGGATCGCCCTTTCGGGTTTTCAATCCATCGGGATACCCATTTTTGCCTGAGTTGTCCAATGCGGCTTTTCAACTCAGCGGGTATACATTTTTTTGTTTATTTTCCCTTATTTTTGCCCGAGTCTTTTATTCTGTTTTTGAATCACCGGGATACCCTATTTTTGCCTGGACTTACATTCTGTTTTTATGTCCAGCGGGTCATTTTTATGCGAAGTATTTTTTAACTGCATCTGAATTCACAGGGGACGAGAAGTCTTCACCATCCATAGTGCTGAGCATCAGTGCTCCACCCGAGAAAACTTTCTTCACTACAAATGGTCCTTCATAGTTTGGGGTCCACTTGCCCCTGTGGTCTGTATGAGGAGGGAGGATTCTCTTTAGCACAAGATCCCCTACTCGGTACTCTCGGAGCCTGACTTTCTGATCGAAGGCTTTCTTCATTCTTTTCTGATACAACTGCCCATGACAGATTGCAGCCAATATTTTCTCTTCAATCAGACTCAATTGTTCGTATCGGGATCGGACCCATTCTGCTTCGTTCAGCTTAACATCCATCAGTACCCGCAGGGAGGGTAATTCAACTTCAACAGGTAGGACTGCCTCCATACCATACACAAGCTGATACGGTGTTGCCCTAGTGGATGTTCTGATTGACGTGCGGTACCCGTGCAAGGCAAATGGTAGCATTTCATGCCAGTCTTTATAGGTGACTACCATCTTCTGCACAATCTTCTTGATATTCTTATTAGCTGCCTCAACAGCGCCGTTCATCTTTGGCCTGTAAGGAGAAGAATTGTGGTGTTGGATCTTGAAGTCCCGGCATAGTTCTGCCATCATTTTGTTGTTCAAGTTGGAACCATTATCAGTAATGATTCGCTCGGGAACTCCATACCGACAGATGATATCTCTTTTCAGAAATCGGGCTACCACTTGCCTTGTAACATTTGCATAGGAGGCTGCTTCGACCCACTTGGTAAAATAGTCAATGGCAACCAGGATGAATCTGTGGCCGTTTGAAGCAGTCGGTTCGATCTTGCCAATCATATCAATGCCCCACATAGCAAAGGGCCAGGGTGAAGACATCACATTCAAAGGATTGGGAGGCACATGCACCTTATCCGCATAAATCTGGCATTTATGGCATTTTCTGGCGTAAGCACAACAGTCGGCATCCATTATGATCCAGTAATAACCTGATCTTAGCAACTTTTTAGCCATTGCATGCCCTCCTGCATGGGTACCAAAGGATCCTTCGTGCACTTCATGCATCAACAAATCTGCTTCTGTTCTATCAACGCATCTAAGGAGTACCATGTCAAAGTTTCTCTTATACAGGGAACCATCGGTGTTCAGAAAGAAACTACCAGCAAGCCTTCTTAAAGTCTTCTTATCATTGGAAGATGCCCCAGGTGGGTATGTTTGATCCTCCAAGAAGCGCTTAATGTCATGGAACCAAGGCTTATCATCCTTGACAATATCTGCTGCGAACACGTATGCCGGTCTGTCAAGTCTGGACACTGAAATTTGAGGTACAAAGTTGGCAGCTTGAACTTTGATCATGGATGAAATGGTAGCCAGAGCATCTGCAAACTGATTCTCGTCCCGAGGGATATACTCAAGCTTAACCGTTGTAAAGAAAGTTAATAACCTCCTTGTATAATCCCTATAAGGTATCAGATGATCTTGGTGGGTGTACCATTTGCCGTTGGTTTGGTTAACTACCAGAGCTGAATCTCCGAATACAGTCAATGTCTTGATCCTGAGGTCAATGGCTTCCTCAAGGCCCATAATGCAAGCTTCGTATTCAGCTTCGTTGTTAGTGCAGTTAAAGGTGAGTTTCGCCGAGAAAGGCATGTGAACTCCTTTAGGTGTAATGAGTACTGCACCAACACCACGACCATTCATATTAACAGCCCCATCAAACATCATAGTCCATTCTTCTTCCGGGTCAGGCCCTTCAGTGTGAACAGGCTCTTCATGATCTTTTGCTTTTATGAACATGATGTCTTCATCAGGGAAGTTAAATCTCATAGGCTGGTAATCATCAATGGGTTGCTCGGCCAGATATTCAGACAATACACTGCCTTTGATGGCTTTTTGAGATGTGTACTGAATGTCATATTCTGTGAGGATCATTTGCCATCTTGCAACCCGTCCGGTAAGTGCTGGCTTCTCAAAAATGTACTTGACTGGGTCCATCTTTGATATCAATAAAGTAGTGTGGGTCAACATATACTGTCTCAGTCGGCGAGCAGCCCACGCTAAAGCACAACAAGTTTTCTCGAGAAGTGAATAACTTTGTTCACAGTTGGTAAACTTTTTGCTTAGGTAGTAAATTGCATACTCTTTTCGACCAGACTCGTCATGCTGGCCCAGCACACACCCCATTGACTCCTCTAAAACTGTCAAGTACATTATCAGAGGTCTTCCTTCAACTGGAGGCATAAGGATGGGAGGCTCTTGTAAGTATTCCTTGATCTTTTCAAAAGCCCTCTGGCAGTCTTCGTTCCACCTGACCGTTTGTTCTTTTCTCAATAGCTTGAACAAAGGTTCACAGGTTGTTGTAAGGTGAGATATGAACCTTGAAATGTAGTTCAATCTACCTAGAAACCCCCGGACTTCTTTTTCAGATTTTGGTGCAGGCATTTCTTGAATGGCTTTGACTTTATCAGGGTCAACCTTAATCCCTTTCTCGCTTACAATAAATCCCAGCAGCTTACCAGACCGCACCCCGAATGTGCACATGTTGGGGTTCAACTTCAGTTGGTACTTCCTCAAACGCTTGAATAACTTCAGCAGATTCATCAGGTGGTCTTCTTCTGTGAGGGACTTGGCAATCATGTCATCCACATAGCATTTGATTTCTTTATGGATCATGTCGTGGAATAATGTTACCATAGCCCGTTGATAGGTTGCACCAGCATTCTTCAGTCCGAATGGCATTACTTTGTAACAGAAGTTGCCCCAGGGTGTGATGAAAGTTGTCTTCTCCATGTTTTCAGGTGACATTTTGATCTGATTGTATCATGAAAATCCGTCCATGAAGGAGAATACCGAGAACTGAGCCGTATTATCCACCAATACATCAATGTGAGGTAATGGGAAGTCATCTTTCGGGCTGGCTCTGTTCAGATCCCGGTAGTCAACACACATCCTCACTTTGCCGTCTTTCTTAGGCACAGGTACTATGTTAGCAACCCATGGTGGATAGCTAGTCACAGCAAGGAATCCGGCGTCCCACTGCTTTTGTACCTCTTCTTTGATTTTCATTGCCATGTCTGGGCGAGTACGGCGCAGTTTCTGTTTGACAGGCGGGCAATCCTCTCTTAAAGGCAGCTTGTGCATAACAATATCGGTGTCCAACCCTGGCATATCCTGATAAGACCAAGCAAACACATCCACGTATTCTTGAAGCAGGTCAATCAGTTGTCTCTTCACTGAGTCTTGTAAGCAGGCCCCGATTTTAACTTCTTTCACATCTTCATCTGTACCAAGATTAATCGTTTCGACCTCCTCCTGATGAGGAGTGATAATCTTCTCCTCTTGCCTTAACAACCTGGCTAGCTCTTCAGGAAGCTCATAATCTTCTTCAACCCCTTCATCAGCTTGATTGATTGGATTGTCAAAGTCATACGAAGCCATAGCTGTGCTGTTGTCGGTGCAGTCTGAAAGGCACTCTCTGCAAGGGTTTAGATTGTTCATTTTAGTGATTGATTTTAATCTTGTTTTAAGAAAGTGAAATGAAGTTTATCATTTTGAAAACATTGCCATTTTATTTTTGTACAAAAAGAAAAAATGAAAAACAGTGAGCAGAAAAGAAAAAGACTCATTTGCAAAAGACGTCCGATATTCATTGATTGATCTGTTTGCACAAAAATTACAAAGATGGCCCGATTACAAAATGAGTCTTGTCATCTTGGGCAAGATGCAAGACTTGATGCATGCTTAAAAATACAGGAAATAATAATTACTCTGCAGGAGTAACCCTTATAATTTCCTGGGAAGACCAATTAAGGACTTGGCTCCCCGGGATCCTTGGACGTATCCAGCTCTCCAGGTTGCGGTCGCTTTCATCCTCGTCTTCCAAGTTGTTCACTGCATCTGGGGTGAGCATCCCCCCACTGACAAAATTGGGCTTCTTAGTAGCCTCTGCTTGATCTTGTTGAGTTGGTTTGTAACCCAACCCAAATCTGTCCTCCTTCTTCTCCACAGGCAGCAACTTGCCCCAGCCTTGGGCAGTCCCCTCTTCAACAACCTTCCTGGCTTGCTGATAAGATGTCATTGAGGTTCCAGGTACAGCGGATGCTTCATTTATGTTCAAGGCCTCAAACCCTTGACTCATAGTTTCGTGGATCTCTCCATCCATCTCAATATATTTGTAAGTAGCCAGATGGATAACAAAAATATCTTCTTCACCACAGATGGTGATGATCTGGCCCTCCCACTCGAATTTTAACTTCTGGTGAAGGGTAGACGTAATTGCGCCAACAACATGGATCCAAGGTCTGCCCAACAAACAGCTGTAGGCAGGCTGAATGTCCATTACGTAGAAGGTAATTTTAAAAGTCTGTGGGCCAATCATCACCGGCAGATCAATCTCTCCTAGCACTGATCTCTTAGAGCCGTCAAATGCCCTCACTACCAAATTACTTGGACGCAATGCCAAGCCATCATACTCCAGCTTCACCAAGGCTTTCTTTGGTAAAACATTGAGTGAAGACCCAGTGTCTACCAGTACATGTGATAGAACAACACCCTTGCATTCCAGGGTGATGTGCAAAGCCTTATTGTGGTTGCATCCCTCAGTTGTTAAATCAGCATTGGTAAAACCTAACCCATGGCTAGTATTGACATTTGCTACCACGGTCTCCAGCTGATTAACGGTGATCTCTTCCGGCACATATGTTGCGTGCAAGACTTTTAGTAATGCATTCCGGTGAGCTTCGGAACACATCAGTAGGGATAGAATGGAGATCTTTGAGGGAGTTTGGTGAAGCTGATCCACCACTTTGTAATCACTCCTCTTGATAATTCTCATAAACTCGTCTACATCTTGTTCAAAAGATGTCTTCTGTGTTTCTTTGAGAATGGGTTCTTCAACTATTACACTCTTTTCCTTTGCTTTGGCAGCAGCTTCTGCTTCGGCATTAGGTCTCTGTGATTGCGAGGCAAAGAGGCGTCCGCTTCTGGTGAAGCCTCTGCCTCCCCCGACGTTATCAATCTGCGGAGACGAGGTTGAAGAGTCAAGAGTGATTTTTTCCCCATTGCAGTAAAGGTCGGAGCCATAATGCCAAGGGATGGCATTACTGCTTTCATATGGCACGGGCCCAGGTACCGTGATGGTAACCGGGCTGACTGCAGCAGAGGAGGGTGTGGAAATGATGTGTGGATCATAGTAGATGGTGATTGGTGGCCTGGCAGGAGATGCCACTATTTGTTGTTGAAAATTGTTGTTAGGAGGAACATATGACGGATCATAATAAATAGTGACTGCTGAGATATCTGTTGGTGTTGTAGAAGATTCTGTTGATTGGATGGGTGTTGTTGTTGTAGGAGATTCTGAATGAAGGGGTGCTGAAGTTGTAGAAGAGATGTTTGTTGATATTTGGTTTGTTGAATTGATAGATGAAGCATTCGTTGATGAAGCTGAAGAATTGTTTGGAATAATTGTTGTTGCAGTTGTAGGAGACTCGGGAATTGTTGTCAAAGAATTTGCTGGATTTGAAGGTATTGATGTCGTGATTTGAAGTAGGCCACTCTGGATGAGACCATCTATGCCGCTTCTCAAGTTATCACACCCATTTACCGAAATGTTGCAATAACCGCACCCGAGTTCACATCCTGGGAATATCTGGCATTCAAGGAGTTGAGCTTTAATCTCTACCAGGGGTGTCCGGATTTGCCCAACACTGGTTATCAAGAAAGACGGCTTATCTTCCTCAATAGCATTAATTCTGGGCCCTCTGTGGTTGGGCATGGGGTTCTTGTTAACATTTGGCGGGGGTGCGAAGTTTAGAGCTTTAGAATCTACCAAGTCTTGTACCTTCATTTGCAGAGCCCTGCATTTCTCTGTACTGTGGCCAGGTGCATTGGAGTGAAAAGCACACCTGGCGTTGGCGTCGTAATTTCTGGGCAGACTGGAAGGATCTGGTGGTGCCAACGTCCTTAACTCAACCAAGTTGAGTTTCAGGAGCTGTGGCAATAGAGCGGCATAAGGCATGGGTATCGGATCAATCACCCTATTAGCCTGAGATGGTCTCTGTTGAAAAGGTCTTTGCTGATTGTTGTTGCTGGTGTTGTTGTTGTTATAATTTCTCTGAGGTGGATACTGAGCTTGTTGCTGGTAATGGGGTTGTTGTTGTGGTTGATATGCTGGCTGCTGAGGAATTGGAGCGGGAATAGTGACAGCTGCCACTGACCTATGAACATACTGTGGTCTGCCCCTGTTGGCCTGAATAGCATTAGTCTCACCGGTTTTTCTGGACCCCACAAAAGGCTTTCTGGGGTTGCTGGACGAGCTCGTACCATTATCAGAAATTTTGCCCATCTTTAATAGGCTTTCAATTCTTTCTCCAGCTATGACTACGTCAGCGAAGCTGGTGGAAGAAAAGGCAGCTAGCCTGTCAATGTATGTCCCTTGAAGGGTGTTGTAACACGGTGGGAGAACTGACTTTTAGTTATGTTGCGGATAGCAAGAGTCGCCACCGACTTTTATTTTATCCAAAGGAAAGGCATAAAAGAACAGGAAAGACCTTTTTAAATATTTTTGGGTCCGGGGGGTAGGTTATGTAAAGGGAAGGTGTTAGCACCCTTTACATCCATGGTTATCCATGGGTTCTTAGTTACTTAGCTCACTTTAAAATGTTTTTTTTGAAAATGTGAAGTGTGTGAATAGAAATTTTCATAAGAGTTTGATAATGATCCATGTACGGATGCGTAAAAAACTTGTATTTGAAAATTGTTTGAAATTGTGAAGTGTTTGAGAAGTTTTTGAATAGTGAGCAAGTAACTATGAGGAACCTACCCTAAAGTTTAAGTCTTTCTGTTCTTGAATCCTTTAAGTGGTAAGACTATCCCTATTATTAAGGAATAGGTAGTCATTACCTTGGATGTGAGGGACATATGAAGGGACATCTGTTTATATAGGCAACTGTGGGGTGTATAAGCATTTTTGGAGGGACTGTCATCATTATTCGAAAGGGACAAGATCATTACGAAGGCAACCATTAAGGGACTTGATCTTTTTGTTAAGGGACTAGATGACTTTATTTTAAGGGACTTTTGCTTTGTACACCCCACTTGACCTCTTGATTAGGCAATAGGAGAGGTATCCCTAAGGAAGTGAGATGGCGATCAAAGATCGACTTACGTGTGTGAGTGTTCAATTTAATATTTATCTTTTAAATTAAGTGATCTAAATTAATTTTAAATAACATACATGTTTACACTCCCTATTTACTAACCATAGCATAAAATAAATAATAAACATTTAAAAAATATTACATCCAGGAGCAATTACATAATAATAATAAAGCAATTCAAATAAATAGCAAAAATAAAATAATAAGCAAAATAAATAAACAATTATAATTGGGTTAGTAATAATAATAATAATAACAATTTAAGAATAAATGGGGTTAGTAATAATCATATAAACATAATTAATAATAATAACAAGCAAAAATATTAAAATAATTAAAAGATCAAATTTTTATATGAACAATTATTTAAGATTAATAAGAAAAATAAAAACAATTGTATTAATTATAAAGTTTTAAGTTATTTGTAAATTATATAGAAAAATAAGTTAATGATAAACATATTATATAAATAAATATAATTACAAAATTAATTTAACAATTTTTTTAATTATCCCTAAGCATATATGCAAAATTAAAATATAAACAATTTAGGTCATACTTAAAAAAATAGGATTAATTATATTTACAAAATTTAACTATATTAAATAAAATATATACATGATTAAAAAATGTGATCATACAATTATATTTATAAATTTAAAGATTATAATAAAAATTTATTCACTAATTAAAATATAAGCAAGAATTACAATTAGGGTTTTTTAGAAAAAATTATTAAGATTAATTAGGATTTAATAAAAATTAGGGTTTAGAAAGTAAATTAGGGTTTATATAAAAAATTTATGAAAAAAAAAACTACGATTTACATATTAAATATTAATTAGTTTATTGTTTTAAAAAAATAAATATAATAATAATATATACATATACTTATTATTAAAAATAATTTAATTTTTTTTAAGGAAAATAAATTATAATTTTTAAAAATGTAAAGAAATATTATAATGTAATTTAGAAATTATTTTCTATAATTTATATTTACTAGTTTAAACAAAAATAGAATTAATATAATAAAACCAATTAAAATAAGAAAAATACAAAAATACCAAAATGCTGATGGTAGGGTTTGAACCCTTGCCCCTTTACTCCCAAGCTCTGTCTCCATCCACTGGGCTACGCAGCCCTTGATGTTATGATGTGAGGACCTTCAAATATATGTTAAACCTAAAAAACAAAAGAAAATTGCAAGAAAAAGAATGCGCCCAACAAGGATCGAACTCAAACGCTCAACATAACCAGACGCCTCACTTACCACTGGACCATCAGCCTGCGGGTGTCAATATTACAACCATAATAATATAAAAAATAAAACCAAATTTCAAATTTGAATTTTGGCGCCGTCGTCTTCAACCTCCAGACCTGGGGGTTTTGCTACAAATTTTGTTTCGAATTTACCTGCGAAAAATATTTGGCAGCTAACCCTAGGTTATTAGAACACCATGAAAGTTGTACCAATAATCAAAATTAATTACACCATTCGATTCCTCATAACCTGTACATTCTAATGGCATCATCCATAAGTCTTTAAACTTATTAAATAAGAAAATCCCAAATGAGGATTTGAAACCCTAGCCATGGCCGAATGTGATTCCTGCACGAAAACTCAAAACCAAACAACCAGAATCGTTCTATGATACATTATGAACAATCTTGAATCATCAAAAACAGTTTATATCAAGTATAACCATGAATTCGAAAAAAACTTAAAACACACATAAAATTTGATTCAGTTGAGTGCATTCATGCTGTTTTTGATGCATATGATTATTGGGACATGATCAATGATGTTCAGGGATAAGATTGTTGTCCTTAATTCGCCTGAAAAGTTACAAAAAATTAGAGTCCGAATTTGAAAAAAAATTGATGATTTTGAAAGTTTGAAAGTGAGGTTGATGGCTACCAGAATCCGCCCCAATGCTTGTGTTCTCTTTGTCTATATATGGTGGATTGAATTAGGTCAAAAAATAGACTCTCCCTTTGGGCTTTATGGATACCTTAGTGATGAAGAAATCCCTTTCCAATTTTGGTCAAAAATCAAATCTCTTCATGCTTCAAAGAGTGAGCACGAATTTGGATAGTGTGGATTCATGTTAAATGTCTTTTATGATTTTCTAGAAGAAGAATCACACCTAAATATTGATTTTTTGATTTTATTTTGATTTAATATGCATTTAAATGAATAAAATTCAAATAAATATTAAATAAAATAAAAAAAAATCAGAAATTATATGGGTTGGGTTGTGCTTGGTGTTATGGTGAAGTTTGGATCACAAGATTGCAAGCCCATTTGGAAAAATTTAGTTTTAAGACCCTATTTTCCTCATACACCACTAAAAAATTTCCCAACTTTGCAAGGGCACATATCCTTCAATTTTAATGCTATGAAGGTGTTCTTGGACATTTTGGAAAGCTTGAAGGGTCCTCTAACCAACCCCACTGGTTTCATGTCCAAATCATTTACCATTCTCAAGTTATGCCCTTTTGAAGTTGTTGACTTTTTGTTGACTTTCAAAAGGACCTATAATGTCTTAGCTCATACCCTCCAAATGAAGCATTTTTGGGCTTGGCTTGTGATACAAAAAGTTGTAGAGAATTCAATTTCCTTCAAAATGAGCTTTGGATGGAAACTTGGTGATGAAGCATGTAAAATTTATGGCTGGTCAAAGTTCAGTTGACTTTTACTAAGGAAACCCTAATTTAGAAACTCCTGATTCTTGATGATCTGGAATCTCCTTGATGAATCATGATCAACCCTTGATCAAATGATGAATTTTACTTCATATAATTGATGTTGGCAAAAAATCATGAAGTTTGACTTTGGTTTGACCACAGTTGACCTCAACTTGACTTTTTAACTACTTTGACTGATTTTGACTTATCTGATCATCTGACTAAGCAAACTTTTGAGAAAAGTCTTGAAACTTGTCATGGGGATTCTTACACACATATAAGATGTTATGAAGCTCACTTGAAGTCTTGGAAGTTCATTTAGCCTGATTAAAGTTAAAACCCTAGTTTTGGATGCACTGCTTAGGAGGTGCATTGTCTGAGGGAATTGTCAACTCTTCTGACCAATTGTGAACTTTGTGAACCTTGTGAACCATCATAAAATGTCTTGTGAACCTCATGGGAGGTCTTGTGAACCTTGTGAACCTTGTGATCCTCATAAAGTGACTTGTAGACTTCATGAACCTCATGAAAGGTCTTGTAAGCATTGTGAATCTTGTGAACCTTGTGAACCTCATAAAGTGACTTGTAGACTTCATGAACCTCATGAAAGGTCTTGTAAGTATTGTGAATCTTGTGAACCTTGTGAACCTTCTTAGCACACAAAGTCTTGTATTGTGAGGGAAAATTTTGGGGTGCAACAGCTGCCCCTGTTCAATTTTCTGAAACCTGAGGGGTTAGATTGGTATATTTGCCAGTCGTGACCTGGAAGGTTGAAGGGGATTGAACACAAAAGCCCAAAAATTTGCACTCACCAGTGCGTAAAGTGATACAGGTGACTAGTTGAATATGCTTGAGTGGGCTTAGAGATGCCACTTGGAGAAAAGTTCTTCAGATACATTTCTTGGAGGATAAAGCAGTCCAAAATATGGAGGTATAATGATAGCTTTCAGGAGGATAAAGCAGTCCTGAGGTAATAATATGCTTTCAGAAAGATAAAGCAGTCCTGAGGTAATAATATGCTTTCAGGAGGATAAAGCAGTCCTGAGGGAGTGATATGCTTTCAGGAGGATACAACAGTCCTGAGGAGATAATATGCTTTCAGGAGGATAACAACGTCCTGAGGTAATGATATGCTTTCAGAAAGATAAACAACGTTCTGAGGTAGGGGTGATAGCTTTCAGGAGGATAAAGCAGTCCTGAGGTAATAGTATGCTTTCAGGAAGATAACAACGTCCTGAGGAAGTGGTAACCTTTGGGAAGATAACAACGGCCCAAAGTAATAATATGTTTTCAGGAGGATAACAACGTCCTGAGGAAGTAGTGATATGCTTTCAGAAAGATGAACAACGTTCTGAGGTATGAATATGCTTTCAGGAGGTTAAAGCAGTCCTAAGGGGATATGCTTTCAGGAGGATAAAGCAGTCCTGAGGTATAAGAAGCTTTCAGGAGGATAAAGCAGTCCTGAAGGATTGATAGCTTTCAGGAGGATAATGACATCCTGAGGAGGTAATATGCTTTCAGAAAGATGAACAACGTTCTGAGGTATACGAAGATTTCAGGAGGATAAAGCAGTCCTGAGGAAATGATAACTTTCAGGAGGGTAAAGCAGTCCTGATAATCATAAGTGGTTGATGAAGTCTGTTTGATGGAAAATTAACCTGAAAACAAGGTAGCATTCTATATAGTAGTATTAGTTTATGTATTATGTATCTATGGATATGTATGTTATGGTATGATGTAAATGATGTATGTATGATATGATACTGCCTGAGGCGTCTGAATATCTTCGTATAACAACTGCTGGCCAGGGAAAATAAATCCCGATTCGTTGTTGAAGAATATGAGGAACTTAGTCCCGTCTTGTTTGATAATATATTATACATAACCTTCCGTCTGCTGGGGATAGCAAGGTATATATAACCTCCCGTCTGCTGGGGATAGCAAGGTATATATAACCTCCCGTCTGCTGGGGATAGTAGGATATACATAACCTCCCGTCTTCGTTCGATAGTAGGATAGATATAACATCCCGTCTGCGTTCGTCGTACCCTTATTGGAAAGTAAATTCCTGAATATCCGTATGAGGATAAAAGAGATGGATATAAATTCCAGGGGAGATGTGACTTTATGAAGATGGATTTGTCCTACTGAGGGTTTGTAGCTGTTTTGTAGAGATGCACCGGCGAAGCTTCGTTGAAATCCTTCCCTCGTTCGTCCTTAGTAAATACTATTACTGCATTTCCATGCATTTCTGGTAAACATCAATCATATTCAAAAGCATACATACATTCAAACACAACCAATGGACGTTTCGCTTATGTAAATAGGGTAAAAGTAAATCTGGATTCAACAAGCATTTCCTACTTGAATAAAGAGGGAAAAGTAAAGCTGAACTCGAAAACAAAATTGCTTCAACCTTGAGAGTGTATAACCAATTGGATTTAGAGCTCCTGAGATTCTTAACTTTCCTGAATACCTTCCCAGAAATCCTCATAGCTGGATCTGAAGACATGATACTGACACCATCTGATACTATTGGCGTAGACAATTAATTTCCACCATGGCTTCTACTGAGGATCCCCATATCAAGGTAATACAATGAGAGGAATGGCGTATTCAAATTGTGATGGACCATATACGCTCTGGATACTAGATTTGAAAAGAAAGCATTGCCCCTTGGTTGAGGATGAATCGTCCCATAATGGAAGTATCTGATTGTAGCTACCTCAAGAGAAACAAACAGAATGCCCCATAAGCATATGCCCCTGGCATTGTGAACTCTGTAATGTCACCTTTGGTAATTCAACTATATGAAGAAAACTGCCCCTGGCTATTAAGCATTGTTGAATCTGGACCTGATTGCCCCGAATGAATTGAACAGTAACTTGGTATGCCCCTTGATTGGGAAAAAGTGACTATACCCCTGGCATTATGAACTTTGTGATGTTACCCCCGGTAATTTAGACAGATGTGGAGATCTGCCCCTGGATATTTAAACATAAATGAATCCTGTCCTGATTGCCCCACATGAGATAGGCAGTATCATGGCTTGCCCCCTTGATTGGGAGATAATGACTATGCCCCTTTGTATACATGGACTTTGATCCAGGAAGCAACTTTGTTCATCGTAAGGACTTTGGTTCATTGAACATTCATCCTGTAAGTTTCTCCATTTGTCAAACACTCAGGTATATGGAAACAAATATATTCAAAAATGCAATGCTTATGTCTGTCTTGAAGTTTTGAAAAAAAGTTATTTTAGAAAAAACATTTTTTTTGTGAAAATTGTGATATTAACTCAAGTTTTATAATAAGCCCTAAAGGAGTCAGGATACCTTTTTGTGGCAATAGGCTTTCAAACTAACCATGCTTTAGTTAGGACTTTTAAAAGGTTGTAACGTGGCCTGGTTCATGGTTTAAAAACAAAGGATAAAGGCTCAAATTTTATTTGTACCCAACCCAATCTCCATGATGTCCTTCAGTCCTATACTCAGTTAACTTATGCATGAGGTTCCAAAGTAGTTTGGAATTGTAACACTGACATTTGTGATGGTTCAGAGACCAAAAGTTTATCAGTCATCTTTCTTTGTTGAGGATTCATAGTGACCTCCTTTTTTCTTCTGACTTTGTTATCCCTTCTCTTTGTCTGAACTGTTTATTTCAAGGTTTACAGTCAGTGGGATGTCTTGATGTTTTACTAAGTCTCCTTCATAGGTTTTGACTTAGTGAGCTTCTTTTTTTTTTAGATATTGACTGTCAGGTTTAATGATTACAGAGAACCATCATTAGTCGTGTACAACACAGATAATTGGCATATTTGAGTTAACCGAGTAAATACCCTGTCCCAGGTTATGAATAAGGGTTTTAATTTGTGCGAAAATAAAAACTCCTACTTCATAGGCTCAAAAGGGTTGACTAGGGATTAACTTCCTTATATCTCCACTATTTAGGAATTGAAACAATGCCTGTACATCGTCAGCATAGTCTGTTCAAAAGCATACTGCCTAATATTATGGTATTGTTTTTGTCATCCTCCCTCTACAGGCTTATAGCTTTATCAGGAGTTAAATATCACAAGATAGAAATAAGAAGCATAATTCAAAATATAGTGGAACGAATGGATTAATTCAAGACAAACATATGCAATGCATTAATGAAAACAAAAGTTTAACATAATAGTAAGTGTTCAAACAAATAAAAGAAATTACAAATGAAAATTCAAATGTTGTCCCATCCAGTTGGCTGAATGTCCTCAATTGCAATCTGTGAACTTTGAGGAGCAGTATACTTCACCATGAAATCAAATTTACCACTTGGATGTCCCAAGGTGCCCCATATCTCAACAGGAACAGGTAGGCTTCCTTTCTTGCTATACTAGGCAACTTGACTTGCAGCTTCGGTGTTTGATGGGTGATAGTAGAATTCAACTTGACCTTCTGGAGTAACCTCTAGGATTCCTTCGTCAATCAGGTCTTGGATCTTCTTCTTCAATGTCCAACAACTATTAGTATCATGTCCAAGACAGTTGGAGTGATACCCACACCTTGCCTTGGGATTATAGCGAGGAGAGGAAGTTTTAGGATTTTGAGGAGAATTTTTCAAGGAAATTAGTTTCATCTCCAACAAGCATTGCAGAACTTGTGACATTGGAGTGTTGAATTTGATAAACTGTCTTCTACATCCCTTGTGTTGAGGTGGGTTAACTTTACCATGTCTTTTTTCTTTAACTGAAGAACAATCAGTGGTAACCGGTTTCTTACCTTCTTTTATCCTCATCTTCCTTTCAACCAAATCAGCTTGTTTTAACGGAGGTTGACTGACAATTAGATCCCTGACTCTATCACTTTGAAGTTTGTGTACAAAGGTTCTTAGCACTTCTTTCCCCTGAGCTAAACTTTGGATAAGAGTCACCTGGCCATTCATCTGAATCCTCATTTCTGCTATCTCAGCTTGTAGTTGTTTCAACTGATCATCTTTGTTGTCCTCAGGACTCTTCTTCTTAGCCAGCAGTGTCTTCAACTCATTTTGTCCCTTGGACAAGTTCAGAATCAACTCTTGGAATCGGGCATTCTGAGCCTGGAGATCTTTGACTGTTTTTTCAAGAGCCATTGCTGAAATAAACAGCGAGAAGATAAGAAACATGTGCACAAGAAACCTGTGATGCAATGATATGATATGCGTATGCAATGTTTTCAAGGACCGCAGAATTTAAATTTGCTTAAATGATCAGGAAAGTAAACTTTTATTAGTAATAAATTTGTTTGCCCTTTGGGCTTACAAAATGAAATGAAATAAATACAAAAGATGGGGTTTTAAGTCTCCCATGGACGTTTCCTCTTTGTGTTGAGGTATGAGTTGAGATTCCGTTCCTCGTGAAGTTGCTTTGTTAATTCCAGGATTCTTTCTTGGCTTGCCTTGTAATGAGCCTCGAAAGTATCCCTTTGCTCCTTCAACAGGATTCAGGACCTCTGCAAGTCTTTCATGTCAGTAGGCATGTCTGGGTGAAGGATGGTATAAGAAGTATCTCCTTCAGCAACAGGTTCCATGGTAACTGGCAGGATAGCAGGATATGGCATCATGAGAGTCTGAGCACGAGATCGCACCCATCTGAGATAAGCTTCCATAGGAATAGTGTACTTAGGCTCCAGTGTCTTGCTGTCAACCCTGTTTACTTTTCCCCAGGCTCGTATGAATCTCTGACGGTAACCTTGAAGATCGTTGTCGTAGTCAAACACAATGCCCTGGATTAACATGTCATGTGGACCATCACTCCAAGCGTAACCAAACTGTCGTAAAGCTAGAGAGGGGTTGTAGGTGATGCCTCCTCTTATGCCTAGAAGTGGCACATTAGGAAACTCCCCACAACGGTCAATGATGGTGACATTCTCCATAGATCTGGAGCACTAATGAATATCTGAATGAGAGAGTAACATAATCCTCTTGGACCACCTGAACCCTTGTTCATTCTTCATCATTGAACGAGGAAGGTGAGAAATAAACCACCTAGAGAGTAAAGGTATGCAGCACATCAAAGTTCCTCTTGCCCTTGTAGTACGAGTATGAAGAGAATGCAGGATGTCTCCAAGCAATGTAGGCACTGGATTGTGACTCAGGAAAATGTTGATGGCATGAACATCTATGAACTGATCTGGATTGGGGAATAATACTAAGCCATATATCAACAAGGCTAAGATCTCCTCAAAAGCATCATAGCTCATGGCCTTCAAGAACACCCGAGCTTTCTCTATCAACACCTTAGCAAGAATACCCTTGACTCCACTTCTCGTTTCTAGAACAATGTCAGACTTTTTCAGATGTAGAGCTGCAGCAATAACCTCTGGTTTAAGCTCTTTTTCCAAACCTGTGAAGGGTCTCTGATCAAGAACAGGTATACCCAGAAGTTTAAAGAACTCTTCCATTGTAGGAACCAGCTGGTAGTCGGGGAATGTGAAGCATTGGTGCTTAGGATCAAAGAACTGAAACAGGACACTCATCATGTCTTCATTGAATCCTGAGGTGACCAGATCCAATAAGTGACCATGTCTCTTGATGAACTGGGAATGATCAGACACTTGAGAAACCAACTCTTTAAGCTTAGTAGGTATGCCCACAAAGTTGATCCTGATGGTGTTTCTACGAGCAGAAGCCATGACCTGCAACAAAGAACAAAGATAAATCCTTTGGTCCTTGAAATGGTTAGTGAAAATGCTATGCTTATGATGCATGATGATGTCATGATGTTATGCTCAATCACAAACATGTGGCACACACAAACAAGTCACACAATAGCCCTAGGTTTAAAGGCTTGCATGAGGTTTAAAGGTAAGTACCCTCCCCTGAAGTTAGTTGGTTCATCCTGTCCTACAAAAGTAACCAGGTTCTAAGGGATCTCAATATCATTGATCCTTCACAAGGGTGGTTGTTCAGAAGGCAACTTACTTTCCAACCAAAACCCTCCAAGTTTAGAATCTCAATGAGCGTAGTATCGAGTATCAACCAACTTCAGTCTGCACCAAAGCCGGTTATCTCACTACCTTCTAAAGGCCAAGATGGGATAACTAGGGTTCTAAAAGTTAGTTAGTGCATTGAAAACATATGGCAGCCTCATATTATCCTCAACTTAACTTAAGGAACATAAGCACCAACCAAGAAGTCACACTAACTATGGCCACCAGATCAACCATATCGGTATACGCCGTACAGTTTCCTTGGTCTATTGCCATTTACCTAAGGTACACTAGATCCGGGTTAGGATCTTTCACACATAAGAGCCCAACAAGTAATATAAAGCAAACAAGGCAAACAATTTAAGTGATCTAATTCCTAAGGGTACCCCTCTTTAATTTAAATCCCCAGCAGAGTCGCCAGTTCTGTAACACGGTGGGAGAACTGACTTTTAGTTATGTTGCGGATAGAAAGAGTCGCCACCGACTTTTATTTTATCCAAAGAAAAGGCATAAAAGAACAGGAAAGACCTTTTTAAATATTTTTGGGTCCGGGGGGTAGGTTATGTAAAGGGAAGGTGTTAGCACCCTTTACATCCATGGTTATCCATGGGTTCTTAGTTACTTAGCTCACTTTAAAATGTTTTTTTTGAAAATGTGAAGTGTGTGAATAGAAATTTTCATAAGAGTTTGATAATGATCCATGTACGGATGCGTAAAAAACTTGTATTTGAAAATTGTTTGAAATTGTGAAGTGTTTGAGAAGTTTTTGAATAGTGAGCAAGTAACTATGAGGAACCTACCCTAAAGTTTAAGTCTTTCTGTTCTTGAATCCTTTAAGTGGTAAGACTATCCCTATTATTAAGGAATAGGTAGTCATTACCTTGGATGTGAGGGACATATGAAGGGACATCTGTTTATATAGGCAACTGTGGGGTGTATAAGCATTTTTGGAGGGACTGTCATCATTATTCGAAAGGGACAAGATCATTACGAAGACAACCATTAAGGGACTTGATCTTTTTGTTAAGGAACTAGATGACTTTATTTTAAGGGGCTTTTGCTTTGTACACCCCACTTGACCTCTTGATTAGGCAACAGGAGAGGTATCCCTAAGGAAGTGAGATGGCGATCAAAGATCGACTTACGTGTGTGAGTGTTCAATTTAATATTTATCTTTTAAATTAAGTGATCTAAATTAATTTTAAATAACATACATGTTTACACTCCCTATTTACTAACCATAGCATAAAATAAATAATAAACATTTAAAAAATATTACATCCAGGAGCAATTACATAATAATAATAAAGCAATTCAAATAAATAGCAAAAATAAAATAATAAGCAAAATAAATAAACAATTATAATTGGGTTAGTAATAATAATAATAATAACAATTTAAGAATAAATGGGGTTAGTAATAATCATATAAACATAATTAATAATAATAACAAGCAAAAATATTAAAATAATTAAAAGATCAAATTTTTATATGAACAATTATTTAAGATTAATAAGAAAAATAAAAACAATTGTATTAATTATAAAGTTTTAAGTTATTTGTAAATTATATAGAAAAATAAGTTAATGATAAACATATTATATAAATAAATATAATTACAAAATTAATTTAACAATTTTTTTAATTATCCCTAAGCATATATGCAAAATTAAAATATAAACAATTTAGGTCATATTTAAAAAAATAGGATTAATTATATTTACAAAATTTAACTATATTAAATAAAATATATATATGATTAAAAAATGTGATCATACAATTATATTTATAAATTTAAAGATTATAATAAAAATTTATTCACTAATTAAAATATAAGCAAGAATTACAATTAGGGTTTTTTAGAAAAAATTATTAAGATTAATTAGGATTTAATAAAAATTAGGGTTTAGAAAGTAAATTAGGGTTTATATAAAAAATTTATGAAAAAAAAACTAGGATTTACATATTAAATATTAATTAGTTTATTGTTTTAAAAAAATAAATATAATAATAATATATACATATACTTATTATTAAAAATAATTTAATTTTTTTTTAAGGAAAATAAATTATAATTTTTAAAAATGTAAAGAAATATTATAATGTAATTTAGAAATTATTTTCTATAATTTATATTTACTAGTTTAAACAAAAATAGAATTAATATAATAAAACCAATTAAAATAAGAAAAATACAAAAATACCAAAATGCTGATGGCAGGGTTTGAACCCTTGCCCCTTTACTCCCAAGCTCTGTCTCCATCCACTGGGCTACGCAGCCCTTGATGTTATGATGTGAGGACCTTCAAATATATGTTAAACCTAAAAAACAAAAGAAAATTGCAAGAAAAAGAATGCGCCCAGCCAGGATCGAACTCAAACGCTCAACATAACCAAACGCCTCACTTACCACTGGACCATCAGCCTGCGGGTGTCAATATTACAACCATAATAATATAAAAAATAAAACCAAATTTCAAATTTGAATTTTGGCGCCGTCGTCTTCAACCTCCAGACCTGGGGGTTTTGCTGCAAATTTTGTTTCGAATTTACCTGCGAAAAATATTTGGCAGCTAACCCTAGGTTATTAGAACACCATGAAAGCTGTACCAATAATCAAAATTAATTACACCATTCGATTCCTCATAACCTGTACATTCTAATGGCATCATCCATAAGTCTTTAAACTTATTAAATAAGAAAATCCCAAATGAGGATTTGAAACCCTAGCCATGGCCGAATGTGATTCCTGCACGAAAACTCAAAACAAAACAACCAGAATCGTTCTATGATACATTATGAACAATCTTGAATCATCAAAAACAGTTTATATCAAGTATAACCATGAATTCGAAAAAAACTTAAAACACACATAAAATTTGATTCAGTTGAGTGCATTCATGCTGTTTTTGATGCATATGATTATTGGGACATGATCAATGATGTTCAGGGATAAGATTGTTGTCCTTAATTCGCCTGAAAAGTTACAAAAAATTAGAGTCCGAATTTGAAAAAAATTGATGATTTTGAAAGTTTGAAAGTGAGGTTGATGGCTGCCAGAATCCGCCCCAATGCTTGTGTTCTCTTTGTCTATATATGGTGGATTGAATTAGGTCAAAAAAATAGACTCTCCCTTTGGGCTTTATGGATACCTTAGTGATGAAGAAATCCCTTTCCAATTTTGGTCAAAAATCAAATCTCTTCATGCTTCAAAGAGTGAGCACGAATTTGGATAGTGTGGATTCATGTTAAATGTCTTTTATGATTTTCTAGAAGAAGAATCACACCTAAATATTGATTTTTTGATTTTATTTTGATTTAATATGCATTTAAATGAATAAAATTCAAATAAATATTAAATAAAAAAAAAAAAATCAGAAATTATATGGGTTGGGTTTTGCTTGGTGTTATGGTGAAGTTTGGATCACAAGATTGCAAGCCCATTTGGAAAAATTTAGTTTTAAGACCCTATTTTCCTCATACACCACTCAAAAATTTCCCAACTTTGCAAGGGCACATATCCTTCAATTTTAATGCTATGAAGGTGTTCTTGGACATTTTGGAAAGCTTGCAGGGTCCTCTAACCAACCCCACTGGTTTCATGTCCAAATCATTTACCATTCTCAAGTTATGCCCTTTTGAAGTTGTTGACTTTTTGTTGACTTTCAAAAGGACCTATAATGTCTTAGCTCATACCCTCCAAATGAAGCATTTTTGGGCTTGGCTTGTGATACACAAAGTTGTAGAGAATTCAATTTCCTTCAAAATGAGCTTTGGATGGAAACTTGGTGATGAAGCATGTAAAAGTTATGGCTGGTCAAAGTTCAGTTGACTTTTACTGAGGAAACCCTAATTTAGAAACTCTTGATTCTTGATGATCTGGAATCTCCTTGATGAATCATGATCAACCCTTGATCAAATGATGAATTTTACTTCATATAATTGATGTTGGCAAAAAATCATGAAGTTTGACTTTGGTTTGACCACAGTTGACCTCAGTTTGACTTTTTAACTGCTTTGACTGATTTTGACTTATCTGATCATCTGACTGAGCAAACTTTTGAGAAAAGTCTTGAAACTTGTCATGGGGATTCTTACACACATATAAGATGTTATGAAGCTCACTTGAAGTCTTGGAAGTTCATTTAGCCTGATTAAAGTTAAAACCCTAGTTTTGGATGCACTGCTTAGGAGGTGCATTGTCTGAGGGAATTGTCAACTCTTCTGACCAATTGTGAACTTTGTGAACCTTGTGAACCATCATAAAATGTCTTGTGAACCTTGTGAACCTTGTGATCCTCATAAAGTGACTTGTAGACTTCATGAACCTCATGAAAGGTCTTGTAAGCTTTGTGAATCTTGTGAACCTTGTGAACCTCATAAAGTGACTTGTAGACTTCATGAACCTCATGAAAGGTCTTGTAAGTATTGTGAATCTTGTGAACCTTGTGAACCTTCTTAGCACACAAAGTCTTGTATTGTGAGGGAAAATTTTGGGGTGCAACAGGTGTTCATAAACATGTCGGCCATTTCCCTTTCCGACATGGGTGGCTGGACAGCAGCAGCAAGCTGTCTCCACCTCTGGGCGTATTCCCGGAAGCTTTCCCTGGATGATTGAGACATTCCCATCAGGAGGGTCCTGTTAGGAGCCATATCCAAGTTGTACTGGTACTGTCTGATGAAGGCCTCAGGTAGGTCCTTCCAGCATCTGATGGTTTCTCTGGTTAAATGAGAGTACCATTCCCTTGAAGCTCCTGTTAAACTGTCTTCGAAATAAAACATCCACAGTTTTTCATCCATGGTGTATGCCTTCAGCCTCCCCAAAAAGGATTGCAAGTGGGTTTGTGGACAGGAGGTTCCGTTGTACTTCTCAAAGCACGAAGGTTTAAACTTGTGGGGAATCCTTACCCCGTCCACTAATCCCATGTCCATGACATCAAAGCCCAGGGAATTTTGAGACTCCAGAGATCTCAATTTTTCAGCAATTTCATCTAGCCTTCTGTCATAGGCTTCATCCCCAGCTCCCATCACAGTGAATTGATCCTCTTGAGGGTCTTCTTGTAATACTTTGCCTGCAGTGGCATTCCCTTGTACATTAGCAGGGATGTTGATCTCTGGATGAAGGTGGGGTCCATGCACAGGTGGATTAACATGAGGCTGAACTCTCTCATTGTTGCTCGTTCCTCCAGTCCCTAGATGGGGTTCCTCCTGGGTCTGCCTTTCTACCAATGCCCTTAATCTTTCTTGGCTTTGAGCCAAACCATTCATCACCTCCATGAACTGGGTCATCTGGTTTCTCATCTCTAACCTCTCATTGGCCATTTGAGTCCTGACCTCTGTAAGGTCCTGCTGTACTTGGTCCATTTGTATACCCGGAAGGTTGTTGCGGGTAGGATATCTGTGCGGACGGTTGAGTGGGAACACCCGACGTCGAGCAATAGTTCCTGAACCACAACAGAGTTAGTAACAAACAAAATAAAAACCTACAAAACAAAACAAAAGTTAGTATACAATGCAGTATGCTTATTTGTTTCCAAGGTATCCGGCTTGGCATTTGGTTTTGACCTTTCCAGACCCCGAGGAAGATGCTTTGATGTTGCTCGAAAGAGAGAGGCTTAAATGAAACAAACTGACAAATATATTACAAACAGGAAATAATACATAGTTTGTTTCTTACAATACATGCCCCTGAGGGGTCAAAATACAACATAAACAAAAGAAAGGTACATGAAATGAAAGCAACAACAAACAAAAGTCAGACACCAAGACCAAACTCATCCTCCTGAACTTCCTTCAGAAGTGCTTCAGTTACCGGATCAGCTGGACGCTCTGTGAGGTTCCTGATAAGAAGATTCCTGGTGGTGATAGTAGTGGTTAGCTTCTTGAGTCTGCCCTGGTCCTTTGACCTCTTCACACCAGCTCTAAGCTTCAATTCTGAGATCTCCTTCTGGGCTGCTAGCAGGGCTTCCTGTTGCTCCTTTGCGTTAGCCTCCAACTGCTCAATCTTGTCCTGAGTTCTCTTATCTTCCTGAGTGCGAGCTTCAGTGATTCTGACCCACCTAGCTTGACTTTCTTTTAGATAGAGATCAGTCCTAGCCTTCTGGAACTAGGCCTCTTTACAAGCATTCTTCAGAATCTGCTCCTCAGCCCTTGACTTCTTGATGTAGTCCTCTGACTTCTCAATCCTGGCTAGATGCTCCAACTTAAGCTTTTCTAGCCTTTCAATGTCCAGACGACCATCACTCCTCTCCCAGAGGGTCTTCTGCAGAGCTTTAGTCAGATTCTCATTCCTCTCTTTTAGTTTCTCAAACTCTTCCAGGCTGACAGTGGCTGGAGGAGGTGTTGTGGACGGTCCAGGTGCATCCTCAATGGTGAAGGGCATCCCAGAAGCTTGAGCCCTGGCATGATACCACTCATAGTACTGAGCTGAGGCCACATTGTTGCATCTCCCAAGAATGGCCATCCCTTTGGTCTGGACATTGTCCCAAGCCCAAGATGCTTGCCTGACAATAGCTAGATTAGGCTTAATCTCACAATAAAGGGTTTCAGCCAAGTCTTGTGCTCTAGGAGGGTGGACCAATGCATAGCCCAATTGTCTTTTGAATAGCAAAGGGTTGTAGTTGATGCAACCCTTCACTCCTATCAGAGGTACATTGGGGAACTGCCCACAACTAGTAATGATGTCCCTGCCTTTGGTGCTCTGGGTGCACCACCTGATGTCATCTGAGGTCAAAGCAATAAGTCTTCTAGCCCAATTCTTCTGTTGGTGAGGATTCAAGAATGCATCAGTCTTGGGCAAGTGTTTGAGCAGCCAGGTATGGAACAGGGGAGCACAGCATCTCACCAATCTTCCTCTTTGCTTTTCATTCCTTTGATGAATAGAGTAGTAGAAATCTCCCAGTAAGGTGGGCACTGGGTTCCTCAGGATGAAAAGGTGAATGGCATTCTTGCTAATAAACTTAGGCTCATCTGCAAAAAGTATAACCCCATATACACTGAGGGCTAACAATGCACAGACTGCCTTCCATTCTCCCAAGGAGGCCTTTAGGATAGCCTGAGAAGTCAAGAAATCCAAGTGTAGACCAGAGATCCCAGCCTTGGTTGTCATGTTTTGCTCAATCAGAAAAGGTTCCAGATACAGTGCTTTTGCCACTTCTTCATTGATGGGAAAAACCATTTCTGGGTTGAAGGGGATACCACCCCTGACAGGTACTCCGACCAGTGATGAATACTCCTCTAATAAAGGCCCCAACTGAAAATCCTGGAAAGTAAAACACCTCAAAGGAGGATCATAGAACTGTAGGCAAGTGTGAATCAAGCTCCTCTGAGAAGGGTCCAAATCCATAACCACATCAAGAATGCCTCCAAAATGTTCTCTGAATAGTGGTATATGGTCTGGAGTGATAAGGGCCTGGATCTTCCTGATGCCAGTCAGCTCAGGCTCAAAGAAATGATATGAGATGTTGCTCTTCTTGGGTGCCATGTCTGCTGATGGAGAGCTGAGACAGATACTGATGATAATGACTGATACTAGAAGATGGGCCACTGACAGGCTGATGCTGGTGATGCAAGTGACTGAAGCAGGTAGCTGATGAATGTAGCTGAAGAAGGTAACTGAAGCAGATAGCTGGTGAACAAAGGCCTATGCAGATAAAGGGGTCAAAACCAAGCCAAAATATAATATGGATACCCTGAAAAACGAATAAGCAAATGTTAAATGATGCAATGATGATGTATGCAAATGATATGCAAGGGTTTGTGATCAAACTGGATCTGATTAACTGCCTTGATATAAGTCCATGTATGTTCAAGAAATCCGGATGGAGGTTCATAAGTCCAGTAACCAAGGTGGGGGACTCAAATAAAGAGTCACATGTCCTAGGTTAAAATCACAAGAACTGTCCCAAAATGGAGTACTCTTGATCAAAACAAAGTAACAGGGTATGCTGAGGTCAAGGGTACCTGCAAACCTGTAAACAGCCCAACCCCCTCACAGGTGGTATTCTAAAACAAGGATCCTCAGACTTGGATCACTTATGAGAAGTGTAAACACTTCTAACCCGGAGGTACAGTGTTTACAATAACCATAAAAGATCCTCCTATAATTCACCTCAGTTTCTGAAGGTCAATACTAAAGGTCATCCAGACTTAGCAGGCTTCCCAGATAGCCCTAGCACTACAGGAAATCTGTAGCACAGAGTTCTCAAGAAGAAACCCATATCTGAACCGTGTTTCATATTCCCGCACCAGACCGAAATGGAATGGGAAAGAACATGAACCACTCTAGCCTAGGTGTCACTCAGGTCCCAGGTATAGGACCTTAAACTCTCAATAGAACCCCACCCACCAAGACAAAACCAGATCCAGCCAAACACAGTATGACAGTATGATGTATATAAAGCTGTAAAGAAAGCAATAAAACAACTGTACATAAAGCAATAAACAAAATAAATATACAAACACAAATAGCACATAACACCCCAGTAAATACAAATCAATCAAACGCTAGGAGGAACCCACAAAAAGAACCAGAAGCCCTGGTTACAGTATAAGGGTCCCCAGCAGAGTCGCCAAGCTGTCGCTCCCAAAAGATGAGACTGGCTCAAATGAGGTACAGACGCGAACGGTCGGCGAAAAGAGGAAGTGAGAACACACAGAAGTGCTCAAGAATATGAGGCTAGAAGAATGATGCTAGAAAGAGGGGAATATACAGAGACTTTTGTTCGATAACTGTTAAGTTATGCCTACGTATCCTCTCGTGCAATGAGGAAGTCAGAACACCGTAGTTCGACCCAAAGAGACTGAAAGGATGAATTGATTTGTGAACTGCTTACTTGTTCATGCTCAAGTGTATGACCTGTCTGGATCAGGTGCAAACTGTCTTGCATTATACGGAAGAAGCAAGTTCTCGTTTATGAGTGAAGGTGATGAGAAAAGAATCCCGAAGGAGACGATTATTGTTTTTTTTTGAGTTTTCAGTCTTTTATTGCTTTTGAAAGTTTGTCATAAGTTAATGAGCTTAAGCCTAAACCAATGGGTTAGTAAACTCATCACATCTTCCCTCTGATTAGGGGTAATGAGAATACCTTAAGTGTGAAGTCAGTATCTCACACTTAATCACCATGGTGTAGGATTAAGATCATTAACCTACTTGTGATTATTTAAATGTTTTTGTTGTTTTTGTTTAGTGTTAAGTAATGAGATTAAGCCATAATCAGGGATTAAACAGACTCATTACACCATCCTAATAGAAGGATAATAGATGAGAGTGTTTAAGCTGAGGAAAGCTCCTCAACTTAATCCATGATTAGGGATTAAACTCCTGACAAAACAAAGCCTTTATTAAGTGGATTTTAGTTAATGATATGATGAAGAAGTGAGTTTTATGATTTGTAAGACAACTTTAGGGGGACTTGTCCATTAACACTAGGGTTAGTCCTTCTTAACCAATTAAGGAAGAATTAGAACCCTAATATAAGGCCCAAGTTACAAGCTTGATGTCTTGATGGTTATTAAGTGAATTGATTAAAGGATTTAAACACATTAAGGGTTTAACACTTAGGATTAAAGTTATACACTCCATCCTAATAGAAGGATGCAGGCATAAGCTTAATCACAAAGCCTTAAAGCCTTTAGGGTTTAAGCCCTGACTGTGAGATGAGAAGAGAAGACTAAATGAGACACAAAAGGTAAAACTAAGTGGGGGGAACTAATCAAAACCCTAATCATTGCCATGCTTGGTTGTTCCTAAGGTTTGTGAGGTTTACAAGAGAAATCTTCAGAGAAACCACCAAGAAGCAGATGAAAGGAGCAAAGAGAAGCAAAGTAACTTGCTTCATTTAAGAAGACAAGTCACTTGAAGAAGGAAAGTAAGAAGAGCAAGAATGAGCAAGCTCAATCTCAAGCACAAGACAAAATGCAGAAATGATGCATAAGAGGGGATGAAAAGAAATTGTGAGAAGTGAAGGCAAATTCACTTCTCAAAGTAACTTACCACCTGAAAGATTAGTGAAAGAAATGCAATGCAATACAAAATGAGATGAAATGACATGATGCAAACCAAAACCAGAAGCATGAGTGTGATGCTAATAATGATATGAGATGATGCAAACATGAAACAAGGCATGAGGATGATCATACAAACATATGGAAGCAAGAGAAGCATGCTTAGAACCATGAACATACATGAAAAGTTATGAAATGCAAATGACATACAACATGGCAAATGAAATATGAAATGATCAAACATGATTCTAACATGTCCTAAGATGTCTAGTGAATCAAATGGATGCACAAAATGTCATGGCAAGTCATGGCATGCAAACAAATGGAAGATGGATGCAAATGAAAGCCCAAATTAGGGTTTATGATTAATGCACAAAATAAAAATCAAAACCAGAAGCAAACATCATGATAAAAAATTGAAAATGCACTCAAAGGAACCCTAAACCTATACAAACTCACTGCCCAAAGGGGGGGTTCTAACTCTTAACCTAATGGGGGTTATGAAATTCTCAAGATTGCTAGGGTTTTGAGGTACCTTGTCAAGAAAAATGCCAAACAAATAGGAAATGCAAGATCAATTCATGCCAATTTAATCCTATAAACTACATACTATACAAGATGCAATGCAAAAAGAATCAAAGTCCAACTCTTAAAGACTAGGCAGAAATGAATTTTTGAAGATTGGATCAAAATAATGCTTTGAAATGAAATTAATTCCATGGAAAATTGTCAAAAGACATCAAGATCAAAAAAGAAATTTAGTTTGAGAGTTGGACAATGTTTCTAAATGGTTTTAAATGTTTCATGAATTTTTTTGTGATTTTTAAATACCTAAAAGTATTTTTAATTAATTAATTCTCATTAATTAATTAAAAATAATCTTTTAAATGATTTAAAAATAAATTTTAATGCAAAAAATAAAAATAAAAATGTTTTTGGTTTCTGAAAATTAATTGAACCTTTGACAAAAAATTTCAGAATTTTTGAAAATGTTTTACTATTTTTAAATAAATGAACAAAACAAATGGATTTAAATGAAAATAAAATGAATTAAATGAAAAGTATGCGCATCCAGTGGCCAGGATTCAAACTCAGGAAGGAGGGAAAGACTGCGCGCGTGATCCTAGGGTTGAGATTCAAACTGGCCTAATTTCCATTTTATATTAATTAAACTGAATTAATTAGGTTAATTATGGATTAGGGTTTCTAATGACACATCCTAGCCATCAAAACGCGCGCGGGTCAACTCTGGTCAGCCTATCCAACGCACCACATTCAAACTTCATTAATGACCCTGATTAAACCCTAAACACTTTCAGGTGGCCGGAGAAGACTTCCGGTCGTCTTCTCCGGCGAGACTCTCACCTGAAAGTTGCTAACTCTCTCAAAACTTCATGAAAATGAAATCTAATTGCCCAGAATCAAACCCCATTCCAAACTAAATCAAAACCCCCAAACAAAAACCATTTTTCATGCATTAATCAGGCAAATCGAAGCAAGACATTTCTAGGGCAGAAAAGTTTCAGAGCAATCATACATGCTTATTTCTCAACCATTTCAAAAAGTAAAAACATCAGAGTGATCAGCAAAGCATGAAGAACAATCCAGGAACTTAAAAACTCATTTCTGGAAAAAAAATTCTTGAGGTACCTGAGCTTGAGCTTTCTCAGTTTGCAACTTTCTGACCTCCTTTCTTTGTGCAAACCACTCCTCTTGAGCTCCTGATGAAGTCTTGATACTTGGAAAAAGTTTGTGATGGCTGGTTTGGAAGATTACAGAAGTTCTGTTCAAGGGAGGGTGGTGATCGTGTTTTGGTTTCAGTGACTTTCAGGCTATGGTAATGGGTGGTTTTTTATCAGTGAAGCATGCTGAGTTTGTTTGTGAAGTTTGTTTGTGTGTTTGAGGCTTGTGCTGAGTGTTTCGAATGCTTTTGCAAATGGGGTGGAAAATGAGAGTGATGTGTTCTTGGTGCTTTCAGGCTTGTGTTTTATGTGAAATGGATTGCTTTTGGTTTGTATAAACAAGTGTGATAGGTCAGATGAGTTGATGTGTACTGCTGTGATTGGTATGGCTCAAGTTGCCAAAATGTCAAACTTGTGTAAGGGAGGTATGGGCTCCTAGCTAGCCAAGGAAAAATGGGGTGTCCTGCGCAGAAAGAAGTGTGGAGATCCCTAGGATTGATTATGAAGTCAGCAAGCAAGTGGATTAGAACTTGAGTGAGTTTTTGCAACTTGCTTCACTTTTGCTTCTTTTGAAATTTCTTGCTCCATAAGTCATGGAAATGAGTGATCCCTTGGCCCATTCTGCATTTTAGAGGTCATGTGATCATGTTGTGAAGAATTGGTACACATTTGAGGTCTTTAGAACACTTGATCATGCCATTTTGCAAAATACCTCTTTGGTAGAAAACTTCAAATTTTGTGATTTTAGCCAACTTTGACAAGCCATAACTTTTGATCCAAAATGAATTAGGTCATGTTCTTGTACTTTTTGAAAATGGAATGATCCATTCTACAACTTTCATGACCAAACTTTTTCCATTTGAAGCATTTTTGAATCAAAAAGCAAGGGTTGAAAAAGTTTCCCAAAATGGCAATTTTCAATATAAGTCAACTTTCCCAAAAAGTCAACTTTGCAAATGACTTGAAATTATTCAATTTTGTGAACTTCCAAGATCTTCAATGATCAAATAAAGATCATACATAATCAAAATGATGATGAACACCCCTTGGTTGGGTCATTGGGGGCCTCAGATGCCCTGATTTTGCACTGACTTGCTTAGAAAGTCAACCCTTGATCAGATGACTTCCCCATTGAATTTCTTCATGAAAATTGATATGCATGATCCCTATACCATATAGAGACCAATAGAAACAAGAATGACCAAAAAATTTGGAGTTATGGCCTTTGAAACCAAAACCCTAATTCTAGGTCATCTGTGCAGTCAAACCTGGCTCTGCTTCCATGCCATTCTCAGTTCTTGTGATTCTTTGACATTATTGACTTTGAGAGGATATAATATGATGCTTGAACATACATGGACCCCTTTGAAGTGATTGATGGCCTTTGGAGTGGCTCAAGAAGCTCTTGGATTGCTCAGATCACAAACCCTAGATGCAGATGACTTTGAACCAATGCAATGAAACAAAAATGTGATATGAGATGCTATGATTGAGTTTATGCATATGAGGAGATCACAAGCCATGGAGTGAATGGGTGAGGGCAAATTTGGGGTGTTTACACTCAGCAAGATAATCAGACAACACACTGCCCTTGATGGCTTTTTGGGATGTGTATTGAATGTCATATTCTGTGAGGATCATTTGCCATCTTGCAACCCGTCCGGTAAGTGCTAGCTTCTCAAAAATGTACTTGACTGGGTCCATCTTTGAAATCAACAAAGTAGTGTGGGTCAACATGTACTGCCTTAGTCGGCGAGCAGCCCACGCTAAAGCACAACAAGTTTTCTCGAGCAGTAAATAACGTTGTTCACAGTCGGTAAACTTTTTTCTTAGGTAGTATATCGCATACTCTTTTCGACCAGACTTATCATGTTGGCCCAGCACACACCCCATTGACTCTTCTAATACTGTCAAGTACATTATTAGAGGTCTTCCTTCAACTGGAGGCATAAGGATCGGAGGCTCTTGTAAGTATTCCTTGACTTTGTCAAAAGCCTTCTGGCAGTCTTCGTTCCACCTGACTGTTTGTTCTTTTCTCAACAACTTGAACAAGGGTTCACAGGTTGCAGTAAGGTGAGATATGAACTGTGAAATGTAGTTCAATCTACCTAAGAACCCTCGAACTTCTTTTTCTGTCTTCGATGCAGGCATTTCTTGAATGGCTTTAACTTTGTCAGGATCAACTTCAATTCCCTTCTCACTTACAATAAAACCCAGCAGCTTACCGGATCGCACCCCGAATGTGCACTTGTTGGGGTTTAACTTCAGTTGGTACTTCCTCAGATGCTTGAATAGCTTCAATAGGTTCACCAGGTGGTCTTCTTCTGTAAGGGACTTGGCAATCATGTCATCCACATAACATTCAATTTCTTTATGGATCATGTCGTGGAATAATGTAACCATAGCCCGTTGATAAGTGGCACTAGCATTCTTCAGTCCGAATGGCATTACCTTATAACAGAATGTGCCCCAGGGTGTGATGAAAGTTGTCTTCTCCATGCCTTTAGGTGACATCTTGATCTGATTATATCCTGAAAATCCATCATTGAAGGAGAACACCGAGAACTGAGCCGTATTGTCGACCAATACATCAATGTGAGGTAAAGGGAAGTCATCTTTCGGGCTAGCTCTGTTCTGGTCCCGGTAATCCACACACATCCTCACCTTGCCATCCTTCTTAGGCACGGGTACAATGTTAGCAACCCACGGCGGGTAATTGGTCACAGCAAGGTGTAACATGGTGGGAGAACTGACTTTAGTTATGTTGCGGATAGCAAGATTCGCCACCGACTTTTATTTTATCCAAAGGAAAGGGCATAAAAGAACAGGAAAGACCTTAAAAGTTTTTGGGTTCGGGGGGTAGGTTATGTAAAGGCAAGGTATTAGCACCCTTTACATCCATGGTTATCCATGGGCTCTTAGTGACTTAGCTCACTTTAAAATGTTTTTGAGAAGTGTAGTGTGTGATTAGAAATTTTCTTAAGTGTTTTATAATGATCCATGTACGGATATATATAAAACCTTTGTTTTGAAAATTGCTTGAAAATGTGAAGTGTTTGAAATGTTTTTGAAAAGTGAGCAAGTAAATAAGAGGAACCTACCCTAAGTTAAGTCTTTTCTGTTCTTAAATATCCTTTAGGTGGTAAGACTATCCCTATTATTAAGGAATAGGTAGTCATTACCTTGGATGTAATAAGGGACATGTGAAGGGACAACTGTTATTTAGGCAACTGTAAGGTGTATAAGCAATTCGAAGGGACATATCATCTTTATTCGAAAGGGACAAGATCATTACGAAGGCAACATCGAAGGGACTTGATCTTTTTATCTGTTAAGGGACTAGATGATGTTAATGAGTGAAAGAGACTTTGCTTTATACACCTTACTTGACCTTTTTTGTTTAGGCAACTTGAGAGGCAACCCTTAAGAAGTGAGATGGCGATCCAGGATCGACTTACGTGTGTGAGTGTACCAATTCAGATATTTATCTTTAAGTTTTAATGATCTAAATTCAAATTTACATACAAACATGTTTTACACTCCCTATTTTACTAACCATAGCATTTAAAAATAAAAATTACTACAACTATTACATAAGGGATACAATTACATTATAATAATTAAAATAATTAAAATAAATAAGTAAATAAATAAATAATTAAATGGGTTAGTAGTAATAATAATAATAAAATAAATAATCACATAAGAGATAGATAAATAAAGAAGTTAATAATAATAAACAAAATAAATATAAGAAAAAGAAATTAGCATAATTATAAAAAATTCAATTTTAAATGAATAATTATTTTTAAGGCTTTTAATTAATAAGAGAAATAAATGATAAATATTATATATTAACAAAATATGACTAATAGTCTAATTATTTAATTTTATACACATATTATAAAAATATTTGATTATAAGCATACACAATAATAAATTAAATTTACAAAATAAAATTAGGTTTTTTAACTATTTAGAAAAATAAATTAGGGTTTACTATTTAATTAAATTATTTACATATGAAAGTTATATTCAATAATAATTATAATCAAATTATAAAATAGTGTACATAATTAAAATTTACAAATAAATAAATTAAGATTTATAATACAATTAAAGTTTATAAAAAAAATTAGGATTTAGAAAATATTAGGTTTTATATGAAAATACTAAGGTTAACATAAATAATTTAGGGTTTATAAGTTAGAAAAAATAAATTAGGGTTTTATTTATTAATTTACAACACAAATTTATTTATTTACAAATTATATTTATTTAATAATATAAACATACAAAATATAAATAATTAAATTTTGAAAATAAAGTTTGAAAAAGAAAAAACATGAATTTTTAGGCATGAGAAATAATATATATTCATTTTAATATTTTAAGAAATTAATTAAATTTAATTATAAAATATAAACAAATAAAATAAAAGGAAGAAAAAGAGAAAGAAAACATACCTGGGGCTGGGATCGAACCCAGGCCCTAGGCTTTACTCCCTCCAGACCAACAAGCCAACCATTGGGCCAGCTGCGCGCTGGTGATAGTCAATGGCATACAATTGTTTTTATTTTAAACCTGCAAAAATCACAACAAAAAAACAAAACAAATACAAAAGGGCCTGGGGGGATTCGAACCCAGGACCCTCAATCTCAAACGCGCACACACTAACCAACTGAGCCAACCATGCATCTGTGAAATAAATTACAAACAATACCATAAAATATTAAAACAAAATTTAAATTCCAGAAAGCGCGCCAAGAACTTCATCTTCTTCCTTGGATGCTGCAAAATTTCCTACGAATTCTTCCACGAATGTTCCTGCGATTTTTGTTCCTGCGAATAGCAAATTCCAACCAAACAGCAAAATTTCACAAAATTAACTACACCATTGAATTCCTAATGAGATTTGCAGTCATTCTATGTCTTTAGAATTCATTTATCTTGGCTAAATAATGAAACCCTAAATGAAGCTGCAAACCCTAATAATGGTGTCTCAATGTTTAGTCATGGTTTCTTCAATGTTTTTGCCCAGAAACCTTCTATACATGATAACAAACAAAGTTAGAAGCACAAAAACAATTGATAGTGGATAAATTAATGGAATCGAAAATCAAAACAAGAAGAGGAAGATGCGTTCGGGTTGTGCAATATGGCATGACTCAAAGGCATGTAATGGGTGGTTTTGATTCAGGGAAGCTTAAGGAAGCTTGTAGTGTCCTTAGAATACCTTGAAAACCCCTGCAAAGTAGAATCCGAAAATTGTCTTTTTGATGAAATTTGAAACTTTGAAACTTGTCTTTGAGGCAGCAAAAATCGTCCCCTTTGTGTTTGGATGAGTTATGTATATATAATAGAACATAATTAGGTCAAAACATGGTAGGATTATTTGGACTTTTTGATCATTGAAGATTGAAAAAGATCATGCTTTAAAATTCAAATATTCTTGAATACAACCTTTCTATTTTAAGACAATCACCATAATGTTCATATCAATCTGATCCAATTAACTTTCATGACCTTCTAGAATCAAAATATTTTTTAAATCTTCATATTTTATATTTTATTTGAATTTAAAATGATTTTTAATATAAAAAATCATAATAAATAAAATAAAATGAATAAAATTATGAAAATATTAAATAAATTTCGTGCATGATGTCATGGAACATATTGGGTCACAAAAAGTTCAGCCCATTTGAAGAATTATGGTTTTAAGACCCCATTTACTTCATAAACCACCCAAAAATTTCCCAACTTTGCTAGGGCAAAAATCCTTCAATTTTAATGTTATGAGGGTGTTCTTGGACATTTTGGAAAGCTTAAAGAGTCGTCTAACCAACCCCATTGGTTTCATGTCCATATCTTTTACCATTCTCAAGTTATGCTCTTTTGAAGTTGTTGACTTTTTGTTGACTTTCAAAAGGACCTATAATGTCTTAGCTCATACCTTCCAAATGAAGCATTTTTGGGCTTGGCTTGTGAGACACAAAGTTGTAGAGAATTCAATTTCCTTCAAAATGAGCTTTGGATGGAAAAAATATGATGAAGCATGTGAAAGTTATGGCTGGTCAAAGTTCAGTTGACTTTTCCTGAGGAAACCCTAATTTATAACCCCTGATTCTTGATGATCTGGAACCTCCTTGATGAATCATGATCAACCCTTGATCAAATGATGAATTTTACTTCATATACTTGATGTTGGCAAAAAATCATGAAGTTTGACTTTGGTTTGACCACAGTTGACCTCAGTTTGACTTTTTAACTACTTTGACTAATTTTGACTTATCTGATCATCTGACTGAGCAAACCTTTGAGAAAATTCTTGAAACTTGTCATGGGGATTCTTAAACACATATAAGATGTTATGAAGCTCACTTGAAGTCTTGTAAGTCCATTTAGCCTGATTAAATTCAAAACCCTAGTTTTGGATGCACTGCTTAGGAGGATGCATTGTCTGAGGGAATTGTCAAATCTTCTGACCAATTGTGAACTTTGTGAACCTTGTGAACCTCATAAGATGTCTTGTGATCCTTGTGAACCTCATAAGATGTCTTGTCAATCTTGTGAACCTCATAAGATGTCTTGTCAATCTTGTGAACCTTGTGAACCTCATGAGAGGTCTTGTGAACCTTGTGAACATCTTAGCTCACAAAGTCTTGTTTTGTGAGGGCAAATTTTGGGGTGCAACAGCTGCCCCTGTTTAATTTTCTGAAACCTGAGGGGTTAGATTGGTATATGTGCCATTCGTGACCTGGAAGGTTGAAGGGGATTGAACACAAAAGCCCAAAAATTTGCACTCACCGATGCGTAAAGTAACACTGATGATTAACTGTATATGCTCGAGTGGGCTTGAAGGTGACACTTGGAGAAAAGGAAATGGGCTTAAAGATGCCATCAGAATGAACTGGAGATGGGCTTAGAGATGCCATCTGGAGACAAGTTCTTCAAATATACTTCTTGGAGAATAAGGTAGCCCAAAGTATGAAGATATATCTTTTGGGAAGATAAACAACGTCCCAACATTACCTTTGGGAAGATAAACAACGGCCCAAGGTAACAATACAGCCTTTTGAGAAGATAAACAACGTCTCAAGATAGCCTTCGGGAAGATAAAAGACGTCCCAAGATAATGAGATAACCTTTGGGAAGATAAACAACGACCCAAGGTAAGGGTATAACTTTTGGGAAGATAAACAACGGCCCAAAGTCACGATAGCTTTCAGGAGGATAAACAACGTCCTGAGGTATAAGTATAACTTTTGGGAAGAGAAACAACGGCCCAAAGTCATGATAGATTTCAGGAGGATAAACAACGTCCTGAGGTATAAGTATAACTTTTGGGAATATAAACAACGGCCCAAAGTCATGATAGCTTTCAGCAGGATAAACAACGTCCCGAGGTATAAGTATAACTTTTGGGAAGATAAACAACGGCCCAAAGTCATGATAGCTTTCAGGAGGATAAACAACATCCTGAGGTATAAGTTGTTGATATTGTTTTACCTGCGTATAACTATCCTGCAAGGAAAATATTAGTTTATGCATTATGTATGCATGCATAGTATGATGCACTTAAGTAATGTATTATGTACTTATGGATATGTATGTTATGGTATGATGTAAATGATGTATGTATGAACCATGCAGCCTGAAGCGTCCGGGTATCTTTGTATAACCACTGCTGGCCAGGGAAAATAAATCCCGATTTGTTGCTGAAGAATATGAGGAACTTGTTCCCGTCTCGTTTGATAATATAGTATTCATAACTTCCCGTCTTCGTTCGATAGTAAGGTATCCATAACCTCCCGTCTTCGTTCGATAGTAAGGTATCCATAACCTCCCGTCTTCGTTTGATAGCCTCCTATTGAAAAAATAAATTCCTGATTATCCTTCTGAGGATAAAAGAGATGGATATAAATTCCAGGGGATATGTGACTCGAAGTTTTTATGAAGATGGAATTGCCCTACTGGGGGATTTGTAGCTGTCTGGTGGGGATGAATCGGCGAAGCTTCGTTGAATTCCTTCCCTCGTTCGTCCTTAGTAAATACTATTACTGCATTTTCATGCATTTCTGGTAAACATCAATCATATTAAGCATTTATGCATTTCTGGTAAACATCAATCATATTCAAAAGCATACATACATTTAAACACAACCAATGGACGTTTCGCTTATGTAAATAGGGTAAAAGTAAATCTGGATTCAAAGATGAAATTTTATTTATATCACAAAGTAAACTATACATAGGCAAGTTTGTACAAGGAGACAGAAATCCTAGTAAGAGGAATTTGTCGTAAAAAATTTACAAAACAAAGAAAATCAGCTATGTGGGAAATAATCCTATTGAGTTTCAATTCTACTATTGCCACTATCTTCAAGTATCTCATCTTCTGCTGTTGAGACGGAAATGATTGGATTGAGCTTTATCTGTTCGAGCTTGAGTAAGTAACACAATTGGTTGTAGTTTCATGGGTGATCCAAACGAGACATAGTCATACGCTTTAATCCCTAACTTTTCCCTGGATTGCCTTTTCAGGTTTTCAATCCACCGGGATACCCTTTTTTGCCCAAGCCGCCTTTTCAGGTTTTCGACTTGCCAGGTGTACATTTTATATATATATATATATATATATATCCCTAATTTTTGCCCAAACCCTTTTGGTTTGCCGGGATGCCCTTATTTTTGCCTAGGCCAGTCAACCTAGCGGGTCTCTTTTCATGCGTAGTATTTTTTAACTATGTCTGCATTTACAGGCTGTGGGAAGTCTTCACCATCCATAGTAGTAAGTATCATGGCACCTCCTGAGAATACTGTCTTGACTACAAATGGTCCTTCATATGTAGGAGTCCACTTGCCCCTAGGATCACCCTGTGGTAATATGATACGCTTGATTACCAAGTCACCAG
The DNA here is from genome assembly GCA_963966055.1 of Lathyrus aphaca. Taxonomy (NCBI): domain Eukaryota; kingdom Viridiplantae; phylum Streptophyta; class Magnoliopsida; order Fabales; family Fabaceae; genus Lathyrus; species Lathyrus aphaca. The sequence continues at coordinate 175,704,799 of OZ014523.1, forward strand.
CCTGATATACCTTTGGCTTAACCTTCTTGTTGAAAGCCTTGATCATTCGTTTCTGGTACATCTGGCCATGACAAACTGTTGCTAACCTCTTCTCGTCAATCAAATTTATCTGGTCAAGTCGAGTCTGAATCCACTCATCTTCATCCAAGCCTGCATCCTTCATGATTCTTAAGGAGGGTATCTGAACTTCAATGGGCAGAACTGCTTCCATACCATAAACCAAGGAGAATGGGGTTGCCCCTGTTGAAGTACGTATCGTAGTACGATAACCATGAAGAGCAAATGGTAACATCTCGTGCCAATCCTTATAAGTAATAGTCATCTTCTGTAAAATCTTCTTAATGTTCTTAGTAGCAGCTTCTACTGCCCCATTCATCTTTGGACGATATGGAGAAAAGTTGTGATGCTTAATCTTGAACTACGTGCAGAGATCAGTAATCATAGTGTTGTTCAGATTAAAGCCATTGTCAGTAATAATCCTTTTAGGGATGCCATACCTACATATGAGATTATTCTTAATGAATCGAGCCACCACATTCTTGGTAACAGATGCAAATGAAGCTGCCTCCACCCATTTTGTAAAGTAATCAATAGCAACCAGGATGAAACGATGCCCATTAGAAGCAGTAGGTTTGATCTCACCAATCATATCAATGCCCCACATGGCAAAGGGCCAAGGATCAGTCAACACATTCAATGGTGATGGTGGTATATGGACTTTATCAACATAAATTTGACACTTATGACATGTTCTGGAATGTTGATAGCAATCAGCTTCCATGGTAGACCAATAGTAACCTGCTCTCAATATCTTCTTTGCCATAGTATGACCATTAGAATGAGTGCCAAAGATCCCATCATGCATATCTTCCATAATCTCTGTTGCTTCTTTCTTATCCACACAACGAAGCAAAGTTGAATCATGACTACGCTTGTACAAAATTCCATTACTCAAGAAGAACTTAGCAGAAAACCTCCTCAGAAACTTCCTATCTTTGACAGATGCCCCTTTAGGGAACTCCTGAGCTTCAAGATATCTTTTCACTTCATAAAACCAAGGCTTCTCCTCTGTTTCTTCAGTGTTAATCTCATTGCAGTATGCGGGCTTTTCAAATCTGTCAATAGTAATCTTGGGAGCTTCATCATCCCAGCTGATTTCAAACATGGATGCCATGGTGGCTAATGCATCTGCCAACTGATTCTCTCTTCGTGGAATATGTCCAAACGTAATCTCTTTGAAATGTGGGGTCAAAGACAACACATGCTCTCTGTAAGGAATGAGATTATCGTGTTTAGTATCCCAATCTCCTTTGATCTGACTTACTACCAGGGCTGAATCTCCATACACGTCAAGGAACAGAATCTTCATATCAATGGCAGCTTTGATACCCAGGATACATGCCTCATACTCAGCCATATTATTGGTATAATAGAAACAAAGTCTTGCAGTAATCGGGGTATGACAACCTTCAGGGGAACTGATCACAACACCAACACCATTACCAAGTGCATTAGAAGCTCCATCAAAAACCATAGTCCATCGGGATCCTTGTTCAGGTCCGTCATATTGTCCAGGTTCTTTGGTAATAATCATAATGTTTTCATCAGGGAACTCAAAACTCATTGACTGGTAATCATCCACTGCTTGATGAGCCAAATGATCAGCCACAACACTTCCTTTAATGGCCTTCTGAGTAGTATATTGTATGTCATATTCTGTCAAGATCATTTTCCATCTTGCTATTCTTCCGGAGAGAGCAGGTTTCTCAAATATGTACTTGATTGGATCCATCTTCGAAATCAATAAGGTAGTATGAGTCAACATATACTGTCTTAGTCGGCGAGCAGCCCATGCCAAAGCGCAGCAAGTTTTCTCGAGCAGTGAGTATCTTGTTTCACAGTCGGTAAACTTTTTGCTAAGGTAGTATATTGCCTGCTCTTTTCGACCAGACTCGTCATGTTGCCCCAAGACACACCCCAGAGTTGTCTAACACTGTTAAGTACATAATCAAGGGTCTTCCATCAATTGGTGGCATCAAAATTGGAGGTTCTGGCAGATATCTCTTGATTTCATCAAAGGCTGTCTGGCACTCATCATTCCATTCCATCACCTGATCTTTCTTCAACAACTTGAAGATTGGCTCACAGATGGTAGTTAATTGGGAAATAAATCTTGCAATGTAATTCAATCGTCCCAAGAAACCTCTAACTTCCTTCTCAGTATGGGGAGCTGGCATCTCTCGTATAACTTTCACTTTTGCAGGATCTACTTCAATACCTTTTCCACTGACAATGAAACCCAGGAGCTTACCAGATCTAACTCCAAAAGTACACTTGTTTGGGTTCAATCTCAACTTGTACTTATTCAACCTCTCAAACAACTTATGCAGATGATCAAGATGTTGCTCTTCATTCTGGGACCTGGCTATCATATCATCCACATATACCTCTATCTCGTGATGAATCATATCATGAAACAAAGCCACCATCACACGCTGATATGTTGCCCCGACATTCTTCAAACCAAATGGCATCACCTTATAGCAAAAAGTGCCCCACTGTGTAACAAATGTTGTCTTCTCCATATCTTCAGGTGCCATCTTGATTTGATTGTAACCAGAGAAACCATCCATGAAAGAGAATACCTTATGCTGAGCAGTGTTGTCTACCAGAACATCAATATGAGGAAGTGGAAAGTCATCTTTGGGGCTGGCCTTGTTCAAATCCCTATAGTCTACACACATACGTACCTTACTATCTTTCTTAGGTACCGGTACCACATTTGCAACCCATTGAGGATAAGAAGTTACTGCTAAGAACCCTGCATCAAATTGTTTCATTACCTCTTCCTTAATCTTCTCTGACATTTCAGGACGCATGCGACGGACCTTCTACTTCTTTGGACGACAATCTTCTCTTACTAGTAAACGATGAACCACAATGTCTGTATCCAAACCTGGCATATCTTCATAGGACCAAGCAAAGATCTCCACATAATCATGTAACATCTGAATCAATCTTCTCTTGACACCATCTTCTAATTCAGCCCCTATCTTGACCTCTTTCTTGTTTTCTTCAGTTCCCAAATTCACAACTTCGATTGACTCTTCATGCCGCTGTATAGCTTTCTCTTCTTGTTGTAACAACCTAGCAAGCTCTACAGGTACTTCACAATCGTCCTCATTTCCATCTTCAGCTTGATAGATCGGATTCTTGAAATTATAATTGGCAATAGTAGAACTGTTATCAACAGGATCCAGAGTGGATGAAGATCTGCATTTTAGTGATGTGGGTGTGTGTTAGAACACATAGCTGATAAAACAAAAAATAAAAGAAAAGAAAGACAAGGAACACAATATTTACGAAACGAAACGTCCATTGATTTTTATTGAATGAAGTATGCAAATGAAATGACATCCCGTAACAAGCACACCATTGTGCCCCGGGTAAGGCACAAGGCTTAAGAGTTTAATTGTTCAAAAATTACAAACTTAAAAAGTAACAACACAGTAATAGTATTTACTCCTGACTAAAGGAGATAGGAATAACATCTTCAGCTTTCCAATTATTGAGCCCAGCACCCACAATAGGAAAAATCCAAGCATCCAAGTTGTAGTCTTCATCATAGTCACCCACAACATTGATCTGATCTTTCATAATCCCCTGATTGGTGATACGAACAGCACGAGCACGACGAACAACCTTCTGGGACTCTACAGTGAAACCCAAACCAAATTTGTCAGATTTGTAAGGAATGTCAGGAAGCTGACCCCAAATATTACAACCACCTTCATCCACCACAGCTCTAGCATCTTTAAGGGAGGCCATTGTTGGAGGTACTCTGGTGACCACAGGAACTTTCTTGACAACAGGAGGAGCTTCATAATTATTAACAACCCAAGGAACTACTTCGAATGTCTGGCACGGAGTTTCAACATATTCACCTTCCACTTCAAGATATTTAAAGGAGTTCACATGGCTGACTATATATCCTTCCTCTCCGTAAACAGTGACAACTTTTCCTTCTACTGGATATCTCAGCTTCTGATGTAAGGTGGAGGTTACAGCACCTGCCCCATGGATCCAGGGACGCCCAAGTAAACAAGAATACGACGGACGAATGTCCATTACATAAAAGGTAGCATTGAAGACCTGAGAACCTACTTTGATTGGGAGATCAATTTCTCCATGCACCATTCTTCTCGAGCCATCAAAAGCTTTCACCACTATATTACTAGGCTTCAACACAACATCTTCAGGACTAAGCTTATTCAGGACTTCTTTGGGCAACACATTCAGCGAGGAACCATTGTCTATTAGCACATGTGACAGGGTAGTGCCCCTACATTCAATAGAGATATGTAGAGCCCTGTTATGATCCCTCTTAGCAGGAGTCAAATCAGCATCGGAGAAACCTAGCCCATTATCATAGGTCAAGTGTGCAACACAATTTTCAAACTGGTCTACAGAAATCTCATTTGGTACGTGAGCAGTCTTCAAAAATTTAATCAAGGCCTTGGCATGAGCCTCAGAACACAACAACAAAGACAACATAGAAATCTTGGAGGGAGTATGCCCCAATTGATCAACAATGTCATAATCACTCTTGCGAATGATCTTCAGTACTTCTTCCATCTGCTTAGAAAGATCATCAACAGCTGGCACATTAGTTTGTATAGGTTCAATAACAGGACCTTTGCCCCGAGCATCAGCAGTAGAGGTAGTAGCTGGAGTAACTGCATTCTTGGAGGTAATTGGAGGAGAGAAAACTCTTCCACTTCGTGTGATTTTACTAGATCCAGCAATATTATCAACATCAAGGTTTTCATCAGCAACAGGTGTCTCTACTAAAGGTTCCTGCTTAACACCATGAATATAAACATCGGCACCATAATGCCAAGGCACAGCTTTATCAGAAGTATACGGAATAGGACCAGGAGTGGTAATGATCATAGGAGCCACTCTAGCTTCAGCAACAATCTTCACAGGGCCTTCAGCAGTAATCTTAGTTGGACCCTTATGAGTGATTTTGACAGGGCCCTTGGAAGTAATCCTCACTGGCACTTTATCAACCATATCCACCTCTTCAACCTTCGCACCTTTAGTTATATGATCAACCATGCTCTCCACAGAAAGTGGGGTCCTCTCAAACACTATGGTGTAATTATTCATGAGGCGTTGAATTCCGTCCTTCAACCTCCAGCAGCTATCCGGCTTATAGGCACAATATAAACAATCTTCACGACAACCTGGAAAGAACCCAGCTTGTACTAACTTCTTCTTAATAACAGACAATGGTGTAGTCAAATCTGCAACTGAGGAAATATGTGAAACTTCATCAATGGCACTGACAGTCTTCTCATGATTTGGCATGGGAGCAGTAATCACATTTGGAGTACTCGGAGGGTCAAACTCAATTTCTCCAACATCAATCATATCCTGAATCTTATTCTTCAATACCCAACAACTATTGGTATCATGTCCCTGACAATTTGAATGATATGCACATCGTGCATTAGGATTGTACCTGGGAGAGGTAACATTGGGATTTTGAGGAGGGTCCCTCAAAGTGATAAGTTCACCCTTCAACAAGTGTTGCAAGGCTTGGGCCAGTGACATGTTGATCTTAGTGAAATGCCTTCTAGGCCTCTGTTGATTGCCCTGGGGTGGCTCTGGTGTTGCAGGAGTTGGATTGGAGATATGAACTGCACTCACAGACTGATGCCTCCTATTACAATCAGGTTGACCATAAACAGCATTTGACTCTTTCTTCCCACTAGGGGGCTTCTTTGTAGTACTGGATGAAGAAGCACCCACTTGGATCTTGCCACTCCTTATACCACTTTCTACGCGCTCTCCTGTCATTATCAACTCAGTGAAGCCAGATGATGAGCTTCCAATGAGATGACTGTAAAAAGGACCATTCAACGTACACATGAACATATCAACTAACTCCCTGTCAGTTATAGGGGGTTGCACTCTTCCGGCCAAATCTCTCCACTTCTGAGCATACTCCTTGAAATTTTCTTTAGCACCCATAGACATGCTTTGTAGTTGCATACGAGTAGGGGCTAGGTCAGCATTGTATTGATATTGCTTATAAAAAGCCTCAGCAAGATCATTCCAATCACGAATGTTGACACTTTCCAACTGATAGTACCATTCCTATTGAGCTCCAGATAAGCTCTCTTGGAATAAATGGATCCACAACTTCTTATCAGCAGTATGGGGTTGGATTCTCCGGACATAAGACCTCAAATGCAGCTTGGGACAAGAGATACCATCATAAACTACGAAAGTAGGAACCTTGAAACCAATGGGTATAACCACCCCAGATATCAAACTCAGGTCTTCAAAATCCAGCCCAGAAGACTTTTGCAATAGCATCCATTCTATCCACCAGCATCTTGAACTTATCTTTATTAGGCTCATGATAGTAGTTAGCTTCAGAATCAGAGTCCCACATTGTATTATGGAAACTGCCTCCCTCTTTCTCAGACTCTTCAGACTCATAATCTTCAACCTGTTCTTTGGTCTTGACAGGACCTCTGAACCTTCTTCCCATGTTGATCAGGCCTCCTGATCTTCTAGTCTTCTTAGTCTTCTTGGCCAGCAGTGTCTTCAATTCATCCTGCCCCTTGGACAAGTTCAGGATCAGCTCTTGGAACTGTGCATTTTGTTCTTGGAGATCCTTAACTGTTTGTTCAAGAGCCATTACTGAAATAAACAGCGAGAAGATAAGAAACTTGTACATAAGAAACCTGTGATGCAATGATATGGTGTATAAATGCGTATGCAATGTTTCCAAGGACCGCAGGATTTAAATTTGCTTAAACAACCACGAAAGTAAACTTTTATTAGTAATAAATTTGTTTTCCCCTTGGGCTTACAAAATGAAATGAAATAAATACAAAATATGGGGTTTTAAGTCTCCCATGGACGTTTCCTCTTTGTGTTGAGGTATGAGTTGAGATTCCGCTCTTCGTGAAGTTGCTTTGTTAGCTCCAGGATTCTTTCTTGACTTGCTTTGTAATGAGCCTCAAAAGTATCCCTTTGCTCCTTCAACTGGATCCAGGACCTCTATAAGTCTTCCATGTCAGTGGGCATGTCTGGGTGAAGGATGGTATAAGAGGTATCTCCTTCAGCAACAGGCTCCATAGTAACTGGCAGGATGGCAGGATATGGCATCATGAGAGTCTGAGCACGAGATCGCACCCATCTGAGGTAAGCTTCCATAGGAATAGTGTACTTGGGCTCCAGAGTCTTGTTTTCAACCTTGTTCACTTTTCCCCATGCTCGTATGAACCTTTGACGGTAACCTTGCAGATCGTTGTCGTAGTCAAACACAATACCCTGAATCAACATGTCATGTGGACCATCACTCCGAGCGTAACCAAACTGTCGTAAAGCTAAAGAAGGTTTGTAAGTAATGCCTCCTCTTATGCCTAGAAGTGGCACATTAGGAAACTCCCCACAACGGTCAATGATAGTGACATTCTCCATAGACCTAGAGCACCAATGAATATCTGAATGAGAGAGTGACATGATCCTCTTGGACCACCTGAACCCTTGTTCATTCTTCATCACTGATCGAGGAAGGTGAGAAATAAACCACCTAGATAGCAAAGGTATGCAACACATCAGAGTTCCTCGTGCCTTTGTAGTACGAGTATGAAGAGAATGCAGGATGTCCCCAAGTAATGTAGGCACTGGATTGTGACTCAGAAATATGTTGATGGCATGAACGTCTATGAACTGATCTGGATTGGGGAACAACACTAAGCCATAAATCAGAAAGGCTAAGATCTCCTCAAAAGCATCATAGCTCATAGCTTTCAAGAGCACTTGAGCCTTCTCTATCAATACCTTAGCAAGAATACCATTAACTCCGCTTCTCGTTTCTAAAACAATGTCTGACTTCTTCAGATGTAGAGCTGCAGCAATAACCTCAGGTTTAGGCTCCTTTTCCAAACCTGTGAATGGTTTCTAATCAAGGACAGGTATACCCAGAAGTTTAGAGAACTCTTCCATTGTAGGAACCAGCTGATAGTCGGGGAATGTGAAGCAATGGTGCTTAGGATCAAAGAACTGAAATAGGACACTCATCATATCTTCATTGAACCCTGAAGTGACTAGATCTAGTAGGTGACCATGTCTCTTGATGAACTGAGAGTTTTCAGAAACTTGAGAAACCAATTCCTTAAGCTTAGGAGGTATGCCTACAAAGTTGATCCTGATAGTGTTTCTACGAGCAGAAGCCATGACCTGCAACAAAGAACAAAGATAAATCCTTTGGTCCTTGAAATGGTTAGTGAGAATGCTATGCATATGATGCATGATGATGTCATGATGTTACGCTCAATAACAAACATGTGGCACACACAAACAAGTCACACAATAGTCCTAGGTTTGAAGGCTTGCATGAGGTTTAAAGGTAAGTACCCTCCCCTGAAGTTTAGTTGGCTCATCCTGTCCTATAAAGTAACCAGGTTCTAAAGGATCTCAATATCATTGATCCTTCACAAGGGTGGTTGTTCAGTAGGCAACTTACTTGCCAACCAAAACCCTCAAAGTTTAGAATCTCAATGAGTGTAGCATCGAGTATCAACCAACTTCAGTCTTCACCAAAGCCGGTTATCTCACTAGTTTCTAAAGGCCAAGATGGGATAACTAGGGTTCTAAAAGTTAGTTAGTGTATTGACAACATATGGCAGCCTCATATTATCCTCAACTTGACTTAAGGAACATAAGCACCAACCAAGATGTCACACTAACCATGGCCACCAGATCAACCATATCGGTATACGTCGTACAGTTTCCTTGGTCTATTGCCATTTACCTAAGGTATACTAGATCCGAGTTTGGATCTTCCACATAAGAGCCCAACAGATAAGTATAAAGCAAACAAGGCAAACAATTTTAAAGTGATCTAATTCCTAAGGGTACCCCTCTTTTATTAATTCCCCAGCAGAGTCGCCAGTTCTGTAACACGGTGGGAGAACTGACTTTAGTTATGTTGCGGATAGCAAGAGTCGCCACCGACTTTTATTTTATCCAAAGGAAAGGGCATAAAAGAACAGGAAAGACCTTAAAAGATTTTTGGGTTCGGGGGGTAGGTTATGTAAAGGGAAGGTATTAGCACCCTTTACATCCATGGTTATCCATGGGCTCTTAGTTACTTAGCTCACTTTAAAATGTTTTTGAGAAGTGTAGTGTGTGATTAGAAATTTTCTTAAGTGTTTTATAATGATCCATGTACGGATATATATAAAACCTTTGTTTTGAAAATTGCTTGAAAATGTGAAGTATTTGAAATGTTTTTGAAAAGTGAGCAAGTACATAAGAGGAACCTACCCTAAGTTAAGTCTTTTCTATTCTTAAATATCCTTTAGGTGGTAAGACTATCCCTATTATTAAGGAATAGGTAGTCATTACCTTGGATGTATTAAGGGACATCTGAAGGGACAACTGTTATTTAGGCAACTGTAAGGTGTATAAGCAATTCGAAGGGACATATCATCTTTATTCGAAAAGGACAAGATCATTACGAAGGCAACATCGAAGGGACTTGATCTTTTTATCTGTTAAGGGACTAGATGATGTTAATGAGTGAAAGGGACTTTGCTTTATACACCTTACTTGACCTTTTTTGTTTAGGCAACTTGAGAGGCAACCCTTAAGAAGTGAGATGGCGATCCAGGATCGACTTACGTGTGTGAGTGTACCAATTCAGATATTTATCTTTAAGTTTTAATGATCTAAATTCAAATTTACATACAAACATGTTTTACACTCCCTATTTTACTAACCATAGCATTTAAAAATAAAAATTACTACAACTATTACATAAGGGATACAATTACATTATAATAATTAAAATAATTAAAATAAATAAGTAAATAAATAAATAATTAAATGGGTTAGTAGTAATAATAATAATAAAATAAATAATCACATAAGAGATAGATAAATAAAGAAGTTAATAATAATAAACAAAATAAATATAAGAAAAAGAAATTAGCATAATTATAAAAAATTCAATTTTAAATGAATAATTATTTTTAAGACTTTTAATTAATAAGAGAAATAAATGATAAATATTATATATTAACAAAATATGACTAATAGTCTAATTATTTAATTTTATACACATATTATAAAAATATTTGATTATAAGCATACACAATAATAAATTAAATTTACAAAATAAAATTAGGTTTTTTAACTATTTAGAAAAATAAATTAGGGTTTACTATTTAATTAAATTATTTACATATGAAAGTTATATTCAATAATAATTATAAAAAAATTATAAAATAGTGTACATAATTAAAATTTACAAATAAATAAATTAAGATTTATAATACAATTAAAGTTTATAAAAAATATTAGGATTTAGAAAATATTAGGTTTTATATGAAAATACTAAGGTTAACATAAATAATTTAATAGTGCATTTCGGTGAGCCTCGGAGCACATTAGCAATGATAGTATAGAGATCTTGGAAGGCGTTTGGTGAAGCTGGTCTACCACCTTGTAATCACTCTTCTTGATGATTCTCATGAATTCATCAACCTCTTGATCAAAAGGAGTCTTCACAGTTTCTTTGACAACTTGTTCTTCTTGCACCATGTTCTTCCCTTTTTCCTTGGCAACAGCTTCTGCTTCAACATTAGGTCTTTGTATTTGCGAGGCAAAGAGACGTCCGCTTCTAGTGAAGCCTATGCCTCCCCCCACATTGTCTATCTGAGGTGAAGAAGTTGACGATTCCAAAGTGATTTTCTGCCCCTCGCAGTATAGATCTGAGCCATAATGCCAAGGGATGGCATTATTGCTTTCGTAAGGGACTGGCCCAGGCACTGTGATAGTAACTGGACTGATAGCAGCTGCAGAGGGGACCACAATGGTGTGTGGATCATAGTATATGGTAACTGGTGCTCTGACAGGAGTAGCATTTTGTTGTGAATTGTTGGAAGGAACATTTGCGGGATCATAGTAAATTGTAACCGTTGAGACGCTTTCATTAATTGTTGCTGATGTTGTAGAAGAAACTATTGACTGGATGGGTGTTGCAGTTGTAGCAGGGATAGTAACTGAACTTGCATCCGTTGAAGTGATTGATTGAGCAGTTGTTGGAGTTGTAGTAGAGTCCGTTGGAACAATGGTTGCTGACGTTGTAGGAGTATCTGGGATTGTTGATGAAGGAATCGTTGAAGTTGTAGGCGCTGTTGTCGTAATCTGAAGGATACCATCCTTAATAAGACCATTTATGCCGTTTCTCAGCCTTTCACACCCACTGACTGCAATATTGCAATACCCACAGCCGAGCTCACACCCGGGGAACATTTGACATTCTAAAAGCTGAGCTTTGATTTCAACCAAAGGTGTTCGAATTTGTGCAACACTGGTGGTTAAGGTGGATGGTTTGCCTTCCTCAATAGCATTAATCCTAGGCCCGTTGTGACTAGGCATTAGATTCCTTGTAACATTTGGAGGAGGTGCAAAGTTTAGAGCTTTTGAGTCCACCAGATCTTGGACTTTCATCTGTAGGGCCCGACATTTTTCAGTGTTATGCCCCGGTGCGTTTGAGTGGAATGCACACCTGGCATTTGCATCATAATTCTTTGGCATATTGGTGGGATCTGGAGGTGCCAATGTCCTTAATTCAACTAGGTTGAGCTTCAGGAGTTGTGGCAAGAGTGCAGCATACGGCATTGGAATTGGGTCAATTACCCTGTTTGCTTGTGATGGTCTTTGTTGGAAAGGATGCTGTTGTTGGTTGTTGTTGTTGTAGGTTCTCTGTTGTGGATAATGAACTTGTTGTTGATACTGTGGTTGTTGCTGTTGAGGATATGATAGTTGCTGTGGAATTGGAGCTGGAATGGTGACAACTCCTACTGATCGGTGTACATACTGAGGCCTGCCCCTGCTTGCATGAATGGAATTTGTTTCACCGACCCTTCGAGGTCCCACAAAAGGCTTTCTGGGATTGCTGGATGAACTTGCACCACTGTCGGAAATTTTGCCCATCTTCAAGAGACTTTCAATCCTTTCACCAGCTATGACCACATCAGCAAAACTGGTAGAGGAGAAGGCAGCCAATCTATCAATATAGGTTCCTTGCAATGTATTCATGAACATGTCAGCCATTTCCCTCTCTGACATAGGTGGTTGGACAGCAGCAGCAAGCTGTCTCCACCTCTGGGCGTATTCCCTGAAGCTTTCTCTAGAAGACTGGGACATTCCCATTAGGAGGGTCCTATTGGGAGCCATGTCCAGGTTGTATTGATATTGCCTGATGAAAGCTTCGGCCTAATCCTTCCAGCATCTTATGGTAGCTCTGGTCAAGTGTGAATACCACTCTCTTGAAGCCCCAGTCAGACTATCTTCAAAGTAGAACATCCACAATTTTTCATCCATAGTATACGCTTTGAGTCTTCCCAGGAAAGACTGCAGGTGAGTGCACGGACAGGAGGTACCATTGTATTTTTCAAAGCATGGAGGTTTGAATTTGTGGGGAATTCTCACCCCATCCACTAGTCCCATGTCCATCACATCGAAGCCCAAAGAATTCTGTGATTCCAAAGATCTTAACTTCTCAGAAATTTCGTCCAATCTCCTGTCATATACTTCATCTCCAGCCCCCATAACAGTAAACTGTTCTTCCTGGGGATCCTCTTGCAGGATTCTCCCCCCAACAGTATTACCTTGTACATTTCTCGGGATGTTGACTTCTGGATCCAGATGAGGTCCAAATACTGGTGGGTCAATACGAGGCTGGCCCCGTTCATTGTTACTAGTTCCTCTTGTTCCAAGGTGAGGCTCCTCAGGAGTTTGTCTTTCCACCAACTCTCTTAACCTTTCTTGACTCTGGGCTAAGCCAGTCATCACTGCCATGAATTGAGACATCTGATTTCTCATCTCCAATCTCTCATTGGTCATCTGATTTCTGACCTCAGTCAGATCCTGCTGTACTTGTTCCATTTGAATATTGGGAAGGTTGTTGTGAGTCGGGTACCGGTGCGTGCGGTTGACAGGGAACACTCGGAGACGAGAAATTTTTCCTGAGATCACAACAAAGTTAGAAACAAAGATAATAACAAAACCTACAAAACAAAGACAAAGGTTAGTATGCAATGCAGTATGCTTATTTGTTTTCCAAGGTATCCGGTTTGGTTTTTGGTTTTGACCTTTCCAGACCTCGAGGAAGATGCTTGATGTTGTTTGAGAGAAAAGCCCAAATGGAAACAAACTAAAATATATTACAAATGGTGAACAATACATAGTTCGTTTTACAACACATGCCCATGGAGGGTCAAAATACAACAAAAAGAAAAGTACATCAAATGGAAACAAACAACAGGCAAAGGATCAGACATCCAGTCCAAACTCATCTTCTCTGACCTCCTTCAGGAGTTCCTCAGTCACTGGACCAGCTGGGTGCTCTGTAATGGTCCTAATGAGGAGGTTCCTGGTAGCAATGGCAGTGGTCAGCTTCTTATGCCTGTCCTGGTCCTTTGATCTCTTCAATCCTGCTCTGAGCTTCAACTCTAAAATCTCCTTCTGGGCTGCCAGCAAAGCTTCCTGCTGCTTCTTCTCATTGGCCTCTAGCTGTTCAATCTTAGCTTGAGTCTTTTGGTCTTCTTGTGTACGGGCTTCGGTGATCCTGACCCACCTAGCCTGACTCTCTTGCAGATAGAGCTCAGTCCTAGCCTTCTGAATTTTGGCCTCTTTACAGGCATTCTTCAATATTTGTTCCCCAGCTCTTGCTTTCTTGATGTAGTCCTCTGTCTTCTCACTTTTGGCAAGATGCTCCACCCTGAGCTTTTCCAATCTCTCAATGTACAGACGACCATCACTTCTTTCCCAAAGAGTCTTCTTCAAGGCTTGAGATAGGTTCTCATTCCTCTCTTTCAATTTCTCAAATTCTTCTAGGCTGACAGTTGCTGCTGGCTATACTGTAGATGGTCCAGGTATGTCCTCCAAGGTGAAAGGCATTCCAGTAATTTGAGCTCTAGTACGGGACCAATCATAGTATTGAGCTGAAGCAACATTATTACATCTTCCAAGAATAGTCATCCCCTTTGTCTGGATGTTGTCCCAAGCCCAGGATGCTTGTCTGACAGCAGCTGAATTAGATTTTACTTCACAATACAGGGTCTCAGCTAAATCTTGCACTCTAGGAGGGTGAACTAAAGCATAGCCCAGCTGTCTTTTAAATAGCAAAGGATTGTAGTTGATGCAACCTTTCACTCCTATCAGAGGTACATTTGGGTATTGTCCACAGCTGGTGATAATGTCCTTGCCTTTGATTCTCTGGGTGCACCATCTAACATCATCTGAAGTTAAGGCAATGATCCTCTTGGCCCAATTCTTCTGTTGGTGGGGGTTCAGGAAGGCATCGAACTTAGGCAGATGTCTGAGCAGCCAGGTGTAAAACAAAGGAGCACAACATCTTACCAACTTCCCCCTTTGTTTCTCATTCCTCTGGTGAATGGAGTAGTAAAAGTCTCCCAGTAATGTAGGTACTGGGTTCTTTAGGAGAAACAGATGGATGGCATTCTTGCTGACAAATTTGGGCTCATCTACAAACAGTATAGCCCCATATATGCTGAGGGCTAATAGTGCACAGACTGCCCTCCATTCTCCTAATGAAGCTTTCAGGATGGCCTGAGAAATCAAGAAGTCCAAATGCAAACCAGGGATCCCAGCTTTTGTTGTCATATTTTGCTCAATCAAGGCAAGCTCCAGGTATAATGCCTTTGCTAATTCTTCATTTATGGGAGCTGACATTTCTGGGTTGAAAGGAATTCCACCTCTGATAGGTACTCCAATCAATGAGGAAAATTCTTCCAGCAGAGGCCCTAACTGAAAGTCTGGAAATGTGAAGCATCTCAAAGGAGGGTCATAAAACTGCAAGCATGTGTGGATCATGCTCCTCTGAGAAGGGTCAAGGTCCATAACCATATCTAGGATACCTCCATAGTGTTCCCTAAACAAAGGGATGTGGTCAGGTGTGATGAGTGACTGGACCTGCCTGATACCAGTCAACACAGGCTCAAAGAAATGGTAGGATATGTTGCTCTTCCTGGGAGTGGTCATGAGTGCTGATGAAGAGCTGAAGATAAGTGCTGATGAGGATCAAGACTGATATTGGAGATGAGCCACTGACAGGCTGATGCTGGTGATGATGAAGCTAGCTGAAGCAGATAACTGATGAAGATAGCTGAAGCAGAGGTTTATGCAGAAGAAGGGGTCAAAACCAAAACCAAGATACAGTGAAATGGATACCCTGAAAAGCAAATAAACAAATGTTAAATGATGCAGTGATGATATATGCAAATGATATGCAAGGGTTTGTCATAAAGCCGGATCTGATTATCTGTCTTGATATAGGTCCATGTATGTTCAAAGGTCCAGATGAAGGCTTAGAAATCCAGTAACCAGGGTGGGGGACTCAAATAAAGAGTCACATGTCCAGGGTTAATCACAAGAACTGTCCAAAGTGGAGTACTCTCAAACAAAATAGTAACAGGGTATGATGTGGTCAAGGGTTCCTGCAAACCTGTAAACAACCCAACCCCCTCACAGGTAGTGTTCTAAAACAAAGATCCTCAGACTTGGATCAGTTATGAGAAATGTAAACACTTCTAACCCGGAGAAAGAGTGTTTACAATAATCATAAAAGATCCTCCTCTAATTCACCTCAGATTCTGAAGGTCATAATAAAGGTCATCCAGACTTAGCAGGCTTCCCAGATAGCCCTAGCTCTACAGGAAATCTGTAGCACAGAGTTCTCAAGAAGAAACCCACATCTGAACCGTGTTTCATATTCCCGCACCAGACCGAAATGGAATGGGAAAGAACATGAACCACTCTAGCCTAGGTGTCACTCAGGTCCCAGGTATAGGACCTTAAACTCTCAATGAAACCCCACCCACCAAAACAGAAACCAGATCCAACAATGACAGTATGACAGTATGATGTATAAAACTGTAAAGAAAGCAATAAACAAGACTGTACATAAAGCAATAAAATAAATACATAAACACGTATAACACATAACACCCCAGTAAACACAAATCAAACAAGCGATAGGAGGAACCCACAAAAAGAACCAGAATCCCTGGTTACAATATAAGGGTCCCCAGCAGAGTCGTCAAGCTGTCGCTCCCACCAAATGACACCTGGTCAGAAGGGGTACAGACGCGAACGGTCGGCGAAAGAGAAAGAAATGAATAGAGTCGCCATCTAGGCATTTTTTATCCCGAAGGAAAGGTAATGCTGCATAAACCTGGGAAAAGATGGATAAGACGGTTGCGAACCAGAGAAACTGAAAAAGGGGGTTGGTTACAACTTGGGAAGGTATTAGCACCCAGATTGTCCGTCGTACTCGACGGGATCCACGCTTAAAAGATTTGTGTTTTAAAGGGGTAGTGTCAGTGCTATTTTGTGTGCAAAAGCTGGAAAAGAATGCAAGTGTCAGTGCAAAAGAAATGTAAAGTGAATAAAAGAAGTGTCAGTGCAAGAAAAGAGTATGAAGCTCAAGACCATGAGGCTTAAAGAATAATGCTGGAAGAGGGGGGATAAACAGAGACTTTTGTTCGATAACAGTTAAGTTATGCCTACGTATCCTCTCGTGCAATGAGGAAGTCAGAACACCGTAGTTCGACTCAAAGAGACTGAAAGGTAAATTGACTTGTGAACTGCTTACTTGTCTACACTCAAGTGTATGACCTGTCTGGCTCAGGTGCAAACTGTCTTGCACTAGACGGAAGAAGCAAGTTCTCGTTTGTGAATGAGTGTGATGAGAGAAGAATCCCGTAGGAGACGATTATTGTTTGTTTTTGGTGTTTTCAATCTTTTATTACTTTTGATATTTATCATAAGAAAATGAGCTTAATCATAAACCCAGGGTTAGTAAACTCATCACATCCTCCCTCTGATTAGGGGTAATGAGAATACCTTAAGTATGAAGTAAGCACCTCACACTTAATCACCATGATGTAGGATTAAGATCATTAACCTACTTGTAATTATTTAGATGTATTTGGAGTTTTTGTTTGGTGTTAAGTAATGAGTTTAAGCCATAATCAAAGATTTAATAGACTCATTACACCATCCTAATAGAAGGATAATAGATGAGAACATTTAAGCTGAGGAAGGCTCCTCAACTTAATCCATGATTAGGGATTAACCTCATGACAAAACAAGGCCTTTATTAAGTGGATTTTAGTTAATGATAAGATTAAGAAATGGATTTTATGGTTTGTAAGACAACTTGAGGAGGACTTGTCCATTAACACTAGGGTTAGTCCTTCTTAACCAATTAAGGAAGAATTAGAACCCTAATGCAAGGCCCAAGTTACAAGCTTGATGTCTTAGTGATTATTAAAGTGGATTGATTAAAGGAGTTAAACACATTAAGGGTTTAACACTTAGGATTAAAGTTATACACTCCATCCTAATAGAAGGATGCAGGCATAACCTTAATCACAAAGCCTTAAAACCTTAAAGGTTTAGTCCCTGATTAAGAGGTGAGAGGAGAAAACTCAAAGATGACACAAAGGTAAAACTAAAAGGGGACTAATCAAACCCTAATTGTTATCATGCTTGGGTATTCCTAGGGTTTATGAGGCTTGCAAGAGATCTCCAAGGAAGAGCCACCAAGGAAGAAGCAGGATGAAGGAAAAGAAGCAGAAAGAAGCAAAACAACTTACTTCACTTAAGAAGATAAGCTGCTTGAAGAAAGAAAGAGGATAAGGAGCATGAATAAGCAAGCTAACTCTAATACAAAGGTAAAATGCAGAAATGATGCATAAAAGAGATGAGAAGAGATTATGAGAAGTGAATGCAAATTCACTTCTCAAACACTTACCACCTGAGATGGAACCTCCTGATTCTGGGCTTTCTGGCCTTTCCTTTGCTGCAAGTCCACCTCTTTGAACCCCCTGATGATGAAATGAAGCTTAGAATGAGTTTGTATGGCCTGGTTTGAAGGTTTTGGTTCTGGTGTAGCAGATTTGGAGGGTTGTGTATGTGGTGCTTTAGGCTGTTTCAGTGCTTGGTTCTTGATCCATGGATGGTATGTGACTTATTGGTGAAGAAATATTTGAGGTTTGATGGTTGTATCAAGAGTTTAAAAGAGAAGAAGAATAGGGAAATTTCTGTGTATCCTGGCTTATGGGAGGTTTGCAAGCTTGTGTGTGTGTCTCTTTCAAGTCCTTGAAGTCCACATATGAGGTTCTGATTGGGCAGAGGGTTGGTAGTGGCACAGTTTGATTGGCATGGGCAAAATGCAAGAAAGTCATGGCTTTGTGTACTTGAGGTATGGCTCGGGTCAGAGGGAGATTAGGGGCATGGCTGGGCTCAGCATGGATCAAGGAAGGCCCTTAGATTGCTTTTGTGCAGCTGTAATAGCTAGGGCAAGTGGTAGCATGGTTCTTGCAACTTTTCCCCCTTTGGAAGTCTTTGTGAATCAAGGCAAAGGAACCTCTAAACTCTTAGGCAAATTGCAGCCAAATGGGCCATATGAAATTGTCATGATGTCTTGAGCTCACTTATCAACTAATTCAAACATTAAAAGTCCCTTTTGCAAAAAATTCCAATTTTGAAGATTCATGAAAAATGCCTTATGCGACTTGTAATCCAAGGCATAGAAATGAGAAATCCTTTGGGTCATTCTGAATTATGGACCATAAATGATGTTTGTGTGATGGTTAGAAGTTGATTAGAGGTCACAATTGGTTTTGGCAAGTGTTTTTGCAAGTTTCCTCTTTGGCACAAAAGTGAAAATTAAGTGATTTTTCTCAACTTTGCAAGGCCATAACTTTAGTTCTAAAATGAATTAGATCAAGTTCTTGTACTTTTTGAAAATGGGAGGATCCAATATACAACTTTCATGACCAAAAATTTTCCATTTGAAGCATTTTTGAATCAAAAAGAGGAGGTTGAAAAACTTTCCCAAAATGGCAAGTTTACATTACAAGTCACTTTCCCAAAATGGAAAGTTTGCAAATGGCTTGAAATTATTCAATTTTGTGAACTTATAACTTCTTATAAGATCAAATAAAGATCATACACATTCAAAATTATGGAGAATCCCCTTTGGTTGGATGATTGGGGGCCTTAGATGCCCTGGTTTTGCACTGACTTGCTCAAGAAGTCATCTATTGATCAGATGCCTTCCCCATTGAATTTCTTCATGAAAATTGGTATGCATGATCCTCATATCATATATAGACCAATAGAAACAAGAATGACCAAAAAAATTGGAGTTATGGCCTCTGAAACCAAAACCTTAATTTTAGGTCATCTGGGCAGTTAAGCTTGGCTCTGCTTCCATGCCTTTCTCAGTTCTTGTGATTTTCTGACTTCCTTGATCTTTGTAGGGTATAATATGATGCTTGAACATACATGGACCCTCTTGATATGATTGATGACCTTTGGAGTGGCTCAGAAGGCTCATGGATTGCTCAGATCACAAACCCTAGATGCAGATGACTTTGAAACAATGCAGTGAAGCAAAGATGCAATATGAGATGACATGATTGAACTTATGCAAAATGAAAAGATCATAAGCCATAGTGAAATGATTGAGGGCAAATTTAGGGTGTTTACACATATCATGATAGTTGACATTTCATTTTAAGGAATGTGTTTGTGATTGTATTGTTGCTGAATTTTCTTGTTAACGATGTTATGATATGGTTGTGCTTGATTTATTTATATTCCATATCCTGATATATTTATAATGAATTATGATTTCTCACACTGCCTGCTTGGAAATGTTGCCTCTATGTGGGTAACTTGCAGATGATAAAGAGTAGCTTTGCATTGCTAGAGGATTCAGAGTCTTGGAGCGTGTCTTTATTTCTTTAGGAGTGGTTTTGGAGTTTTATGTCCTGCTCTGTGTCATGTAACACCGAGTTGGGGATTAGATATTGACCTTGTTTTCATTTTCATGATTTATTGGAGGATATTCTATCTTAATCTCTGATGTTATTTTTTATGGATAGATTTTATTTCAAGAAGTGATGTATCATTTTGAATTATTAAATATGATTCCGCTGCGAGAAAAATACATATTTTGCTTATGACGACGATGTAACCCGTGTTACGGGGCATGACAATAAATAAATGATGTTTTGAATAAAGTGTGATGCCCTTCTTGTTGTATACTCTGATAATAATTTACATAAATTGTATTTTGGGTAGAAGGGTGTTACATTAAGCATATAGAAAATACAACCAAAAGGATGAAAGTAAAAAATGTTGGGCTTTCTATTCTTCCACAATTCATAGGGAGTCTTTCCCATAATAGGTCTTATGAAGAACCTGTTATGAATATAACATGTTATGTTTACTTCTTCTTGTCAGAAGTGCTTTGCCATGTCAGTTTCTTGGATCACGGTACAAGCCATTTCTTACAAAGTACTATTCTTCCTTCAAAAAATCCATTCTATTGTGGAGTTATGTATAGGAGAAATCATGGGATATTCCTTGGGAATCAAATAGTTCTTCAAAGTATTTGTTCTCAAATTCACCACCATGATCACTTCTGACTCAGTTAATTTTGCATTCCTTTTTTGTTTGCACTTGAGAGCAAAAGGTAGAGAACACATAATGAGACATATCCTTGTGTCTTAATAATTTTACCCACTTCCAGCGGCTATAATAATTTACGATGACTAGTCCATACTTCTTACTAGTGATTGGATGAAACAAAGCCAAAGAAGAGTCATATGGTTCTGACATTGATTCTGAAGAAGAAATATCTCTGATATCTAGAAGACTCAACAAAGTATGGAAATATATATATATATATATATATATATATATATATGATAGAATCAGAGGTTCTAGAAGAAACAACAGTCAATCAGAACCATCAGGGCAAAGAAGACAAGGTTCTGGAAGGGAGCCTGTTTGTTACGAGTGTAATGAACCAAGACACTTCAGAACTGACTGTCCAAAGCATCTCAAGAAGGAGAAAAGTTCGAATAAGAACATCTCCCATGAAAATAAAGGAATGTTAGCCACATGGGACGAATCCAATTCAGATGAAGGAGATTCTGACGAAGAACATGCAAATGTTACTTTTGTTGCAAAAGCAAGTTCTGATGGTCCTGAAGAACCTGGGGACATAACATTGTCGGAATCTGATTCAGATATAGATGACGTATTTTCTAAACTTACACATAGCGAATTAGAAACATGTCTCTTTGAAATGCTAGAAAGCTATCACAAACTCCAATGTAAGTACAAGAATCTTAAACAAATCCATGTAATTATAGTGGAAGAAAGAGATAAGCTGAAACAAAGTAATTATTCTCTAGATGAAAATGTTTTTTCTTTGAAAAATACAAACACTATTTTGAAAAACAAAAATTCAAGTCTAGAAGAAGAGTTATTGTCTAAGGTCTTTGATACTATTTGCATCAACAAGTGTGATAGAGTCTTCCAACAATTTCTATCTAAGAACATAGATAGAATCAAGCTTGCTTTGATGAACTATGGTGTCAACCGCAATGGTTACAGAGGATTAGGAAGGAAATAATTTGTTAAACGCGATGAAACAAAACCTTTTAAGTATATATGTTTCTTTCGAAGTAGTTACATGGATTTGTTTGAGATCCTTGTATTTACTTTGAAGTTTCTGATATCTTTTCAACATTTCTGAAAGACATGACTCTAATTCACAACAAGAGAGTTTAGATAATACCTCTTCAAAGTCTAAGTCTGAATTTGATTCTGATTCTAATAAAGCTTTATCCTCTATCTCTCAAGAGACATTAGCATCAATTGTTATTACCACTAGTGCAACATTTGCATGTTGTTCATCAGAATCTTCTTCTTCAGAATCATAATCATCCCAAGTCGCCATTAGTCCCTTTTTAACTTTGGTGAGGTTCTTCTTAGGCTTCTTATCTTTCTTAAAAAGCTTTGGACAATCGTTCTTGTAATGACATGACTCATTATACTCATAGCAGGTGACATCTTTTCCAGATCCTTTCTTCCTCTATCTAGATGTTGTTTATGAACAACTATTGTTCCTTCTCGATCCTCTGAACTTCCCTTTCCTATGCTTCCACAGCCTTCATCAAAATCTACTTATTCTTCCTCAGTTTAATAAGCCTTAGCCTTTTCAATTTTAGACGTAAGATCAATAAATTTACTATTCTTATGAGGTTCATCTTCCTCCAGCTCAATCTCGTGGCTTCTTAAAGAACTAATAAGTTCCTCAATACTTAAGTTATTAAGATCCTTGCCTAGCTTCAGAGTAGTTACCATTGGTCTTCATTTCGAGGGAATAATTCTGATAATCTTCTTAACATGATCAACAATAGAATAACCCTTGTCTAAAACTTTGAGTCCAGCTACCAACATCTGAAATCTAAAGAACATAGTTTCTACATATTTATCATATTCCATCTTAAAGGCTTCGTACCTTTGGATTAGGGCAAGAGCCTTTGTCTCCTTTACTTGAGCATTTCCTTCATGAGTCATTTGCAATGAATCAAAGATGGATTTGGCGGTTTCTCTATCAGTTATTTTCTCAGACTCAGTATCATAAATAATGTTGAGTAATATGGTTATCGCCTTGTGATGATTCTTATAACACTTCTTTTATTGGTCACTCATTGCACTTCTAGCAACCTTCTTTCTTGTAGCATTTACTGGGTGAGTGTAGTCATCGACTACTATATCCCATAAATCTACATTGTAACCAAGGAAGAAATTTTCTATTATGTCCTTTCAATAATCAAATTTCTCACCATCAAAAACAAGTGGTTTTGCACTGTAATGATCTTTTTCATTTGTAGCAGAAACGTTTCTTGCAGGTTTAGCCATGATAACTCACACAAATATTGGATCGGTATTGACATGGTGAAGTGTATGATAAACCTTTATCAAAATCAGAACAGGAGCTCTGAGGCCAATTGAAGGTGTGATAAAACACAGGAAAATAGGCTTTTGAATTGGGTTTTGAAAAATGAATGCTTTTTGTGAAAACATAATAAGTATACTGATAAACAAACAAGAGAAAGAGACATACGACATATCATGGTTCACTTGAAAACCTTAAGCTACCTCCATTCCACCCGCCAAGGTGATTTTTCCTTAAATAAGTACTTAACCACTATAACCAAACTGATTAAAATCTCACAACACCTCCTGTGACTAAGAACCTTGCACAACCAACTGTCGTGACTAACAATGATGCACAACCAACAGTTGTGACTAACAACCACTAAGCCTAATTGTCTTAGTCTTCCAAAAGCTTCAAACCTCACTGGTCCTTTAGGGAGTACAAAAAAAAATTTGTAAAAAAAGGTTTTATTTACAATAGAGTGCTTCTACACAAGCAGGGTAAACATAATTGAGAGCTTAGAAAATTTGCATTACTGTAAAATAATATTAATTTGTATATGCGCTTAGAGTGTTGCCTAGTCTTGTGCATATTTCTTCATGGGACAATCCTTTTATAGCCACTGAGAAAAAGATCTATTGGATGACAACTGGCTCAAGCAATGTCGTTATTGAGGGTGAAAAATAGTACACACAATCGTCATTTTGTACCACCAAATCAGGTTATTGGAGTAGTGGCATAATGGAACCGTTAGTGGAATAGAATGTCTTGTTACTATGTATTATTCCCTCGTAACCGTTAGCCTTATATTATGTTCTTTAGAGGCTTCTAATTCTTAGATGATTGAAGCATAAGTAGAAGAGTAGATAAGTTGGGTCTTCAGAATCTCAAGTCTTCAGTGTCTTCAAAACTTGTTCACCAGAACCTTGTCTTCATAAACTTCAGCACTTGTCTTTTAAACCCTTGGTCTTTAGAACCTTAAGTCTTCAGAGTCTTCAGAACTTCATTCAACAGAACCGTCTTCAGAGTCTTCAACACTTAGTCTTCAGAACCTTAATCTTTAGAACATTTAGTCTTCAAAACATCAATTCTTCAAAGTTTTCAGAAATTGTTCAACATAACTGGTCTTCAGAGTCTTCAGCACTTGATCTTTAAAACGTTATCAGAGTCACACTCAGAGTCAGAATCCCATAAAACATTGCAACAACAATATAATATTTTCCCCATATCTTTTTGATGTGAGGTGGTACATAAGTAACCTTTCTACTTTTGCGCAGAAGCGGATATTGTCATATCAAAATGACTGTTCATATGATCTCCATTAGAGTCAGAACCTGTTTGTTTGAACTTTCAGAATAATAAATGTTAGAGTACCAAAATTGCTTTCACACAAATACTTCTTTGTTATTATTAAAACTTAGAGATATATAGGAAAACCAAATCTTGCTGTTACAAAGAAGGATTTCGTGTTTGACGTAACCTTTTCGAATGGAATTCAGAAGATCAAACTCAGGTTGTAGGATCAGATTTGGTGATGGCGAAAGTGTCAGAGGAGAGTCTACATGACCTCAGGGACATGTACGACCTTAAGAACATGTACGACTTCAGTGACATTACGACAAACATTGGTTGACGACGTTGATATGTTTGAAGTGGGCGAGAAGCGAGGGTTAACTATAAGCCTATCTAGTGGGTCAGGTTCCCTAGAATGATAGGGGACAATGGCAGATGAGACTTCCATAAGAGGTGTGAGAGTACTTTCCTGAAGGACTTTGCAGGATCATTTTATGGAAAGGATGCAATAATTCAAGAAATTGAATAACATTGAAAAAGAATCAAATGCACAAAAGTCCAAGGGGGTACCACCTATAGATTTAGTCAGTGTCATATGTTTCAATTCGTTTTAATTTCTTGTTTAATCGGACAAGTAAGTGTATGTAATTGTTCCTTAATATAAATGAAGTGTAATATATTCACCTTTTGTTCATATTGCGTGTTAATGCATTTTTAATCTTCCCCTTATCAACATTTGTTCTTTTGTAAATGAAAAAATAGGTTATGTTTTGAAACTAGTTCAAGAGAAGTTCCGGAGATGCATATTCAGAACAAGATAATACGGTGTGGTTCCGGAGATATATCTCAGGAATCAACATGTCAGTTATTAAGTGGTCCATATTGATCAATGAGTTCTATAAATTATGGTGATCTTATGTTATATTTCACACAATCTGGAAATGTCTCAAATGTCACAAATAAACATCAACTGATATGTTGCAAATGTCTCATTCTCTAGCTATACACTCTGGTGAACGATTAAATACGTCGATTTGAACTCTTTCGAAGTTATCAAATACATAATTCTCTATCTCCTATCTTACGGAGACAATCAAAAGATTGTGAAACTTGAGTACCGTTCACCTTCGATTGACAACTGAGAGAAGATTGAGTTCAACAAATTTGAGCTCAACACGCAAGCAGATGTAAGGGATATGTGAAATACATATTTCTGTTTTGAAACCAAATTTCGCTCGAGTTGGAAGCGATAGTTTGAGGATCGGTCAAAGATATTGCGAAGATGTTGAAGCGTCCACCTGGATATTGAAGTGTACTGTTGCATTTTATGTTAAAATCATCTATGCATTGCTTTTTTTTATGTTATAAATGTTAATTTCATTTTGAAAAATTACTTGGTTTTGATTCTGCTATTGATGTGTCTGTGTTATGGAAATGTAGCTACAAAAATATTCCGAAGATGCGTCTCCGAAATAAAGTAAAAAAAGGACGTAACTCAGAATGACCTTAGTTTTGTGTATGTTGGGATGTGTCTGAAGATGTATCTCCGAAATTAGAGGACATTTTTAGAAATTCACGTGGTACATAACTCCTGTAATTATTAATGAGTATGTGATGTTATCTGGAGTTCGACACACATTTGCCTACAAGTAATTCGGAGGCCTTAACAAAATAAATAAAAAAATTACTCTTGCTTAAAAAAAATTTTAAGATAGAAATATAAAAATTCATTTATTTTTGAAAAGCTAAAAAATTATTATTATTATTATTGATAAATCAACATGATTTACCGTGTCCATTTTGTTTTTTTAAGAAGAGGATAGTATTCATCTTTTTATCCGGTGTAGTAAGATTTGTCGGATTTGAAAGACTTGCACTTTGGTTGAGAATCAATTTGGACCAACATAGTGATTTGGTGGAGCATTTGCAAGGGTGGTGTCAAAAGCTAGTTTCACAGAAGGTTTCGATTACGAATGCTACAGCCTTATGGATGTCTATATGTTGGATCATTTGGAGTAGTAGGAATAATATTATGTTTAATGATGAATTTGGGTGGTGATCAAATAGTAAATACCTGTATCACATCTACTTGGTGGTGGATTGGTAAAAAGGCTAACATTACATGTAATTATCTTATCATAGTTGGTACAATTTTCCCGGTGAATTTTTGTAGTTTTCACCGAGGAATCGTTGATTTTGTATACAGGTTAGGTTGCCCCTTTGCATCCTTATGGAATGAATTTTTTTCTTATATAAAAATAATTAAAAATAATTTTACACTTCAAACTAACTTAATACCATTTGTAGCGTTTTTTTTACTTGGTAGGTATACTTTTTTATTAGAAGATTTACCATATAGACAAAATTATGAGATAAGAATGTAGTTAATTTTAAAAATAATTTTTAGAGGAGTCATACGGATTAAAACTTAAATGGATTAAAAAAGTGGTCTTTAGTCCATACATTCTATTCATCTATCTATCCTCTTTTGCACAAATCAAACACAATGATCACATTATTTCCAACACATTTATTCAGAAGAATGTAAAGCAAGTTCAACATTACAAACAACATCACTACAAAAAACTTGTTCAAAACATCAACATTGTTGAAATGTAACATAAACATTGTCACACTATTCCTCAACAATCATTTTATTTTCAAGCCAAAACAAAACCTTGATGATCAAAACGATTTCTCTTCGCCGCGAGCGAAAAAACCACCAGAAGGACTACCATCTTTTAACAATGCCAATTTCACAATAGGTTCAGCTCCTTCATCAGATGTTAAAGCACCATTACCATCATTCATATCAGTTTTGATATAACCAGGAGAAATAGCATTTATGCTAAAAGAAGGATATTTCTTAGCCAGAACTCTTGTGTAGGCATTAAGAGCAGTTTTAGAAACAATGTATGCAGAATTTGCCAAAGGCCAGCCTTTGGTTTCATGTGAACCCTCTTTATAATCCTTTATAAATTCATTCATAAGTTCATCAATCTTTTCTTCAGTGAGATTTTCGACATCACTTAGTATTTCTTTAGGTCGTCCATTCGCCAACATCTGCAGAAAAAATTACACCAGATTTTTTATAAATATATAGTATAATGTATCATTTAGAATATTTCGTTTCATAATATCTAGAAGTATTCATTCATACCTCTAACCTTCCGATAGATGAAGAAACATTGAGAATTTTTGGTGAGCTAGAAGATTGAAGAAGAGGAGTTAGATATGTGGTGAATTCTTTGGTTCCAAAATAGTTTGTTCTCAGGATTTTTTCAACTATTTCATTGTTTTCATAAAATATTTTAGTCCAATCTATTTGATTAGGATCTCCCTGCACAAACCAGATCAAAAGGAAATATAGTATGTACTTTAACATTAGTCAACATTAATTAATTTCACTAAGAAATGCAAATAGAAATTTGTTCAATTTGATTTTGAATATATGAAATAATTAAGAAATACAAAATAGAAATTCACTCACTCATTTCCATGCAAAATTAATTTTGCATTAATAGTACATTTTTTTTATATCTTATTTTAAATAAATATATTGAGTGCAAATGTTCCTAGTTAAAATTTTATATTATTTATAAATGAGTGAAATATGTTTATCTAACACCTTAAAGTTTTAGTTTGAGACGAATAAATCTAAAATATTATCATTATTAGTACTTTTAATTTTCTCGCACTCCCCAACAAAATCAACTTAAACTAATAGTAGAGGGACAGATTCCTTAAAGAAAAAAAAACACTAAATCACGCCCTTCAAGTATTATTGATTGTCCTATCAAAATCGAACGGTTTTAATTTAAAATTGGTAATTTTGATTTATTTAAACCGTGTCACGGTGTGATCAAGATCGAAATGGTTAATAACATTTTAACAATGTAAATGCATCAAAAAAACATGATACCTTTGGCCCATTAAGAAATTTTAATAAATTCAAAATTCTAAGCAATTCAAATATTTCAATTGAAATTCATTCAATTTTAAATTCTTTTGTTCGAATGAAGTATTAAAATGATTCATTATTAATTTTTTTTATTCATTTTCATAAAACATGAAAATTTTGGGCCAAATTTAAAATATGAAAAATAGGGACTAATTTTGCAATTTTTAAAAGTTTTCAAGGAAAAATTTGTAAAATTTGATTATTATTATTAGGAATTTATTTCAATTTTTTGGGGTAAAATTTTTGGAATAATATTTTGTTCAATTATGAATTAGGCAATATTGATAATATTTTTTATAACATTGTTGTTTCATCATGAAAGTGGTTGGCTATTAGTAGAGTTTGTTTTTTTGTTATATTTTGTTGGTTGTATTTAGGGTGGAGATCCTTTTATTCTCTGAAATCATTGCCTAACAAAAAAAATCTTTATATTTGAAATCATTGCCTATCAAAAAAAATCTTTATATTTTGTATTCTAAAAATAGATTTTAATCAATTTTAAATGATTCATTCAAATTCACTCTTATCTATCAAATAAAAGGGGATTCAATTTCAAATAAAAGGATGGATGTAATCATACCACAACACCAAGAGCAGCCAAAGCGTCACCATCCACACGTGCTCCTATTCCAGCATTGTTTACCTATGCACAAATTTTCAATCTTTTTCATTGAGTTAAGATAAACAAAAGAACTATAATTCACAAATGAAATATTTTTATTATGAAAATAATATATTTTAAAGTAATCTTTCAATATGAAGAAATATGAAACATAATTTTGATCATATCAGTTAAAAACGGTCAGGTCAATTTTGACGTGAGCCAAAAAAACAGGAAAAATTGAGTTTATTAATGTAATATTTTCGTTGTTTTAGTATCTAAGACTATGTTTCCATCTTAATAAAGTGATGTGGCAAATAGAAGCAACATGGCATTGTGACATGGCATGTCACTAGATTTTTGTGCTACAACATGACCAATTTAACCAATGCATGATACTGCGTGGGATTGAAAAACAAAATACATGTATTTGCACGGACAAATATACATCAAAGGGGTGAAAAATAGAAAGGAAAATTTTCATTTCAATTCAAATTTAAACTAGTATTTGTAGTTCTTATTGTGAAATAATTATTATTGTTGCTCACATTCGAAACAAATGTAATATAGACACACAACTTTTTTTATAGGAGTTTGAGAAAAAAGAGGTGAACTCTACGATGAATTCAATAGAATACGAAGACACCAAATCAGTGTCACAATCGTTAGACGAACAATCGAAAAAATCTAACATCTCCTTCTCTATAAATTGTCAATCTACTACAACTCAACTTTCTCTGAAGCAGTTTGAGATTCTATATCCCCCAACGTGTGACACTCCTGAATAAAACTGCAACTAAGAAAGGGATAAAAAAGAGTAAAGTGGTTGAGAACGTGGAAGAATTCTATGTAGAAGTAAAGATTGAAATGATTTTAAATAGGAAGGGGTGTTGTCTATTTAAAAACACAAGTGGCAAATAAGAGGCTGGTCATAGTTAATGCTAACATCCGACGGATGTAGAGGTTAGTGGTAACTAGGCTTCTATGCGAATCTCAAAATACTTAGCAATAATTAAGACTAACCAAGACAAAGACTCTGGTGAAAATAGGGAGATCAAAAGACAAGAAAATAATCTCAATAAGATCAATCGTGGTTTTAGATCATCCTTACAAAGGAGAGTGAGTATCTTACCCTTACAAAATAGTAAGTATCTCACCTTTATAAAAAAATGGACATCTCACACTCAAAAATGAAAAACATCAATGAAAAGATCGTGCACAATACGACCTCTCCCTTAAAACATTAGCCCTTACTAGCCTAATGATTGAGGGTATGCGTTCAATTTAGTCTTTTCTCATGAAATATCCCATATTTACAAACCTCGTGCATGAATGATCATGTAAAATCCGATTTTTTTCATAAATCATCCACCCATACATACCTCACACTTAAGGGACTGTTCACATGTATGGTAGTTTGAGTTAGATCTAAACCTGAACTTAGAAAAAACTGTCACAATTTCCACAACTAGAAAATTTTTCACAAATAGAAAAATTGCTTTGGTTCCTTGACAGGCCGATTTAAAGGGTTTAATTGACCTGACATAGACCCGGTTCTCGATCTAACCGGTTGAACTGGTCGGTCCAGTCCGGTTTTCATAACCTTGAAAAATATACATCTAAAACATAATAGTCTAGTGGCCATGTATACATTTCACAAATGTAAGGGTATTGGTTTGATTCTTTGTATGTGGCAAAAAATTTATTTTATTTTAATTAATTGAAAACGGTCACTGAAATTGGTCACTAAATTTTGATCACAAAATAGGTCACTATAGGTTAGTGATTAACACTTTTCCAACCAAAAATTAGTAATCACTTAATTGGTCGTTAAACATTATAATGACCGATTTTAACGTTTTTTTGGTCTCTAATTCTGTTACTAAAAACGAATTCTCTAATAATATTCTAATATACCAACAACCAACTAAAGAGTCAAGTCAATTAGGTTGACCCAAAGCCTACATGTAGGGTATTCAAATTAGGGAAGGAGAGACAATGCATTTAACAGCGAATTGAGGTTATTATGAATGAGAATCTAACAATTAATTTTTATTGTGAGACACCATTAAGATTATCAAAAAAAGACAATCTCCTTCTTTATGAGTCTTAAATATGAAGCAAACCAAGACCATTAAATAAGTATGCAATCATAGAGAAAATGAATTTCATACAAATAGAGTTATCAATCGGTGTAATCCAACATATAAATACTTATATGTAATTCTATCTTAGCAGCATTGACAAATCTTTGACTTCCTCGTCCAAACACATAATTCTCTCGATTTATGTTTTGTGCCAAAATTTTATAAATAAAATATTTTAATTTTTGTAAAAAATGAAATCTATGTTCACCCACAAAAAAGAGCATGACACCCTCCCCTATTCATAGTTTCCTTTTTCCAAAGGTCCCCTTAAACCATGTGATAGGATAGGATCACTCCCTTCATCAGTTCATCTTCATTGTTATCAAAACAACCAACTCGTATTACTTTTAAATTTTCCACTAATGCACTTTCCACATTATTATCCGCAAAAACCATCCCAACATATCTTAATTGACAGTGTTCATAATTTGAAATAAAGTTGATAAGATTATCCAACAAATACAAACACAAGCCAAACAAATTATCTTACCAAGATATCCACTTTACCAAACTGGTTTGTAATGAAATCAAGAAAGAATTCAATACTCGCAGAATCTGTAACATCAAGTTGATGGAAAACTACGTCACCAGAAACTGCAAGCTCTTTCAGCCTCTCAACAGCTTCAAGACCTCTCTTTTCATCTCTTGCTGCCAACACCACTTTGATACCATTTGAAACCAATTGCTTGCATATTGCAAATCCAATTCCCTTGTTTGCTCCTGTCACAACCGCAAGCCTTGAAACCATACAACAAATTATTTTAAAATATGAATTATGAAACTTATGGGTCATAAAATATATATTAGTTGAAGAAATTGAGGCAAATAAAATTTATGGTACCTTTCTGTTGCTTCTGCCATTGATTTGTTAATACAAAGCTGTTGTAAAATTGTGGTTATATATATATATATATATATATATATATATATATATATATATATATATATATATATATATATATATATATATATATATATATATATATATATATATATTCTAGAATCATGATGTTCAATGTACTAAGTTATAATTGAATCTATAAATTAAATTATAATTGAAGAGTTTGAAAATTAACATAATTATTTAATATAGAGTAATTTAGTCAATATCAGTCACAATAAATTAAAGTTTAATATATTTATAAAATATTTAATTGGTCAAAATATATAAATATTTTCAAATGTATTACTAAAAAAATATAAGAATAATAATTTTTTTTCTTCCTTGTGCAAATTTTGCTTTGTTGACATGGTAATGAGAGTGTCAACTCCTAAATTTGATGCCTGTATGAGAATGAAGAAATTAAGAGACTTCAATTAGAAGTGATTGGAAGAGTTTTAGTCGAAGGTGTCTGTCGCTCCCAAGATTTTCATCCTGGTACAAACGCGAAAGTGGCGTGGAAAAAGAAACAGAGTCGTCATCCAGATATTTTTATCCCAAGGAAGGGGAAATGCAATGCTGCACAAAATTGGGGAAATGAAAGAACAAGGTCTTGCGAATCAAATAGACTAGGTAAGGGAGTCGGTTACGTGAAGGGAAGGTATTAGCACCCCTTCACGTCTGTCGTACTCAACGGGATCCACGCTTGCTTGAACTATTTCAAAGGGTGAGAATAAACTACCGTTGAACTGGAAAGAAAGATAGACTTGGAAAAATATAGGGAAAATAAAGAATGTGCTCGAATGGACCCTACCCCAATGCCTACGTATCTCATAGGGAATGAGAATCAGAGTCAGCGTAGTTCCCCTAACTAGGGAGGAAATTTGTTTGTTTGTGTTTTTTTATTATTGAACTGCTTATGCCTATGCTCAGATGTTGCAAGCTCGTCTGGTACGAGTGTGTTTACCGTCTTGAAAAGAGACACGTCGAAGCGAGTTCCTTCGTCAAGACTGAAGATATGAGAAGAGAATTCCCACAGGAAAGACGCTTATTGTTGGTTTGTAGCTTTTAGAAGCTTTTATTTGAGATCAAAACAACGAATGATCCAGATTTCACTTGGAAAAACACAAACCCTAATTGTCATAGGCCGGAGAATGACCTCCGATCGTCTTCTCCAGTCTACCTCCAGTTCTCAGACACTAAAAATTTCCATAAATCAATACAAACTACATCAATGGAAAGAGCAACTAAGGGAGAATAAGGATTCATCCTCAAAATTCACAGATCAAGCATGTATGAGCATATACGAGCATCTGAAGTTTGCCCTAACAAACTGAAAACACACAATTCAAGCACAATAACTATCCATCAGTGTTCGTAAGCCTCCATAGAAGCTTAAATCTCAACAAAACAGTTCATAACCAAGCAAGAGAATCAGAGATCCGTTGAAGAAGACAAACCTGAAATTGCAGAGTCTTTAGTTGTAAGAATACCAGAGAGAAGGTTCCAGCTCGTATTCTTGAAGAAGAAACCAAATAAAGGCTTGGATGATGAAGATCCAATTAGAAACAAGAAAAATCAGATATGCATTCAACTTCAACACTTATTCAATGTGCCTTTTCTTCGTGCTTTGGATACTTGTTCTTGATTGAATCTTGATGCAATGATGATGATTGATGAATATCCAGAGAGAAAGTATGAAGGTTCTTTAGAAACTCTCGAGAAATTCTTGAGAAAAGTTTCAATAGAATTAAGAGAATTTTGTGTGAGAATGCGGGTTTGATCGAAAATGAATGAATCTCCTTTGACAATTCAGTTATTTGAACCTTTATACCACTGGTTAGCTTTAACTTTCCTAGTTGACAGTTGCAACCATAGTTGGGTTAAATGGCCATGCTATGGTGTCATGAGGACCACATGAAGTATAGTGGAGGTGATGCCATTGCATGATGCTGCGTGATGATGCAGAATCATTGGTGATAGATGGTATTATATCCTTGGCTGCAACATGAACTTATGGTGGTTATGATGCACATCAGATCATTTCCCTTTATGGAATGAGAAAAATAACCCCAAGGAAATGTGTTTGGTCGTTTTGAGTAAGGGTAACTGAAGTGCAAGTGATATGCGTGTGTGATTAGAAATCATCAACAATAACAACACTCTTGCCCTCATATTTTTGCCTTCAATGCCCTAATGAAAATATGGATGTTTAGTGATGTTGTTCTTGATGGATAGTGGATGAAACCATACAATCTTGGATGCAAATGATCAAGAATGTCTGATACAACAAGTATGTAGTTAGAAAAGAAGTGAACATAAGCTTGGAAGACCATGTAAGATGCCTAAGAACTCAAGCAAGAAATTATGAGTCATGCACGCGCAGGATTTCCCCTAGGCCAGGCCATGGGCCTATGGCAAATTCAGAATGTGACCACCATGTTTAAGCCTTCATAACTCCTCACCCGTTCATCTTATGAAAAATCTCCAAACATGAAAGTTGTATAGGAGACAAAAATGAACAACTTGGATGTTTGAAAATTTTTCATTTGAAGTTTCCTTGATGGGGAAAAACAGCTTGGAAGTTGAACACAACATGCACATAAGGTGTTTGATGAAATTATGGCCTAGAGGCCTGAAATTGCCCTGCCACGCCGTGCAATTTTCCTTGATTTTGTCAAACTTTGATTGATCATATCTCACTCAATTTGGATCCCATGAAGATGTTCTTGCTATGGATTTGAAGCTCAATATGTGCTCTTTAATTGGATCAACTTAGGCCTGGTGTTGGAAGCCTTTATCAAAGAGAAAGAAGCCTTGCAAGTAAGTGCAAGAATGGTTTGAAACTTACCAAAAATGGAAACCCTAAGTTTCTATTTTAGGCAGGTTTGTGATTTCTTGATTTTTTCATGATTCTCTTGACTTTTCTTGATCAAATTTCAACCATTTAACATATTTAATGTGTGGATCATGATTTTGACCTCAAAAAGTTAGGAGTTGACTTTTTCTTCTGCACATTGACTTTTCCCCAAATTCTTGATTTTCAAGTAACTGATCAATTGGAGACCTTCTGAAATGATTCAATGGACAATATTTCATCCCTAGATACTTGACATCATGTGGAAAACATTTAAATCAATTTTGAACCAAAATTTCATTAGGAAGCCTTTTGAATCAGAAACCCTAATTTTGGCCCATGTTGTTAGGAGATATTGCACTGCATGAACTTCTTGAGTAATCCGCCTCTTCTAATGGCTTGAGGATTCAGTTGAGATTATGTAGACCATAAGAGAACTTTGAGGCTTATTAGGAGACACTTGGTTCTTACTCATTGACTTTGAATGACCATAATTTTGCAAATCAACTGATCACACACCCCAGGCTTCACCCAATGAATGTATGCTTTCTTTCTTTTGATTTTAGTGAAATGCAATGTATGAGAATGGTGTGCAAAATGTTATGAAAATGAGAGGGAAAATTTTAGGGTGTTACAGCGTCCTTGCCTATGCAAAAGGAAAAAACACTTTTTTTGGACTTAAGAGCGTTTAATCAGTCGAAGGTGTCATTCGACGAAGTACTACCGATGGCACATCAATTGGGATTTGAAATTCAAATAAGGGAGGGAATATTTTTTTCTTATCCATTCCTGAAAGGGATATGTGGCACACGCTCAAAGATGAAAAATATGCAAAGAGACACTTATTTTGTTCTCATTTGAAGGTCGTTAATAGCGGTTATTTCGTTTATCTATAAATAGTCAGCTCTAGTGTTTGGATTGTGTGTGTTCAATTGTGTACAAAAAATTTGTGTTACTCAAAGTATCAAAGTGTAAAGAGAAACGAGTCGTGAGAGAAATGTACGTGGAATAACACCATATTTTCATTCAATACAATTTAATCAAGTTTTCTTTATTAAAGTTTATCTTTAACTTTACTTGTCTAGTTTATGTTTACTTGTCAAGTTTATTTTATTGTGTTTTCCAGCTTTTCGGTTTAAAGATTCTTCGCATCTTATCCTCATTTACCTTTTGAAAACAATCTTTCTTTGATATTTTATTGAATGTTGTGGAGGTATTCATTATTACTTACCAAACGTATTTCAAGAAATCATTTAGCACATGTCCTAGGATTAATCTGATCAATCTTACGAGTCACTAAAGTTAGATTTGGAAGATCAACGATTGTTTACCAAATTTCACAATAAACAAATTGGCACGCCCAGCGGGACAGTGCTAAACAATTCTAAAAATAACCATTTTTCTATGTTTAGGAAAGTTTGTGTTATTTTTTGTTTGAGTACCCTCTCTTTGATAAATTTTGTTTTATGTTATTAAGAAGTGGTAAGTTAGTCATTCCCGACGAAAATGGACCTAGGAGAAGACATACAAGGTAAATTTCCATTCCAAACACATCAAATAGCGAAGAGATACCTAATGTATCTTCGATTGGAGGACAAATGGTGTCAGCAACCATATCTAAACATGTGCCATCAATGGCAAGTTCAGTTCCTATGCATTTGATTGCCCATACTGAACCTATTTTGACATATACAGGGCCTAGAACACCCCCAGGAACTCCTCCACCAATAGGGATTTGGACCTATAGGCCTCCACCACCTTGATTTACTTTTCCTCCACATGGTCCAGAATAACCTTACGGATTGCCAATTTCTATAATGGCAAGTTTATTTAACGCCCCTTCAACGTTATCAGAACCACAAATGAATGTAACTTCGCCATTGAAAGGGTCAGGTTCTATGAATAATGCGGCTACAAATACTCATCCTTTTACCATAAATTATTCTACCCAAATGCCTACTTTAACTACCAATTATGCGGCGGATATTAGACAACAAATGGATGAAAGTAACCATGAGATGGTCTAAACTTTAGCCCAAACAATGGGAACAAACTTTACTCCCTTGATCCAAGATACTACCCAAACTAATCAATGAATGGTGACACAAATGTCTCTTCTTGTTGATTTCTTTGGTGTACCACAACCTGTTCGACATCCACAAAGATAATACATGGTGGAGAACCCAGGGACCGCCTTTGAGGAAGATATCACTATCAATCAGGCCCAACAAAACCAAAGAAACGAACCTAGAATAAATAAGGGTACAATCAAACAACCAATAGTCTAACACCCTAGACGTCAACCATAAATCCCAGTGGAAGAAGAACATCTAAGGTTGTTATGGTCAATAGGAACCAAAATGCAGGTAATGTAATTCAACAGGTTCGACGTGACAATTTGGTAGCAGATAATAATCTGGAAGCCATGGTCGAAAGAATCATGGAACAAAATGGTGTGAACTTTTGTCTTTGAAGGACAAATTATACTTCACCATTATCTGAATACATCCTCCAGTCAGACTTACCCCCTAGATGGAAAGTCCCAAAATTCACAAAATGTTCTAGAGATACGACCGAATCTACGGTCAAACATTTCGTTAGGTATTTGATCAAAGCAGGAAAAATCTCGAATAACGAGAAGCTCAAGATAAAATACTTCACGAGTTCCCTTAAAAAAATTCCTTCACATGGTGTCGCTCCCGGGATTTCCATCCTGGTACAAACGCGAAAGTGGCGCGGAAAAAGGTAGAGTCGCCAGCCATGCATTTTTATCCCGAATAGAGGGAATGGTAATGCTGCACAAACCAGAAGAGAAAAAAAAAGGAAGGACACAGGTCCTGCGAACCAAAGAGACTGGGTTCGGGAGTCGGTTACGACCTGGGAAGGTATTAGCACCCAGATCGTCCGCCGTACCCGACGGGATCCACGCTTGCAAAGAATACTGTTTCAAAGGGTGAGGGTATGAAAAATGCAGCAAAGAAATGAATATGAAAAGAAACTGGAACTGGAAAAGAACTGAATAAGAAAGCAAAAGGAAAAATGTAGGGAAAATAAAGGTTGTGCTCGAACGGGCCCTACCCCGCTGCCTACGTACCTCATCAGGATAATGAGGATCAGAGACGCCGTAGTTCCCCTAACTAGGGGTAGAAAAGAAATCGCTTGTGAATTAAGGCTTGAACTGCCTATGCCATTGCTCAGGTGTTGCAGACTCGGACGACGAGTGCGTAACCGTCTTGCAAAATGACAAGTAGGAGCAAGTTCGCGTACGGAGCGAAGGAGATGAGAAAAGAATTCCCGAAGGAAAGACGCTTATTGTTTGTTTTGTGTTTTTTTAGAAGCTTTTATGAGTGTGTCACAAGGAAGTGAACTCAAACTCTCACCAATGGAATGTGCACTTGTCACTACATTCCAAGATGGAATAATAGAACAAGCACACTCAAGTAAGGAGAAGATCCCCAAAACTTGAACCCAAAGATTAGGGCTTAGGCTCACTAACTTGCTTAATTATTAAGTGTTTTTCGGTTATTTACATGAAGAAGTGTTTTTTATGCTTTTCTTTATGAAGAAGATACCTTGATCAGACTTGTGCATCACAAGGTAAACATGTACTATCCCAAGATGGGAAGACTACAAGCATACCTCATGGAATAAGGCTATGGATCAATGCATCACTTCACATTTATTAAAGTGTTTTCTTTTTAAGAGTTATGAGATGAGAAGAGAAGAAGAACCAAAAGATCTCAAAGGAAAAATTCTAAAGGGGGACTAAAATAATCCTAAGTATTCACATGCATGGAAGTCCTAAGAGTTAGTGAGGTTTCTACCCTAATGAAGAAGGAAGAAGATAGAAAAAGAGAAGAGGAAACTAGAAAGGGGAAAGAGAACCACATGATGGCACAAAGCACATCAAACACCACAAAGAAAAAACAAAACAAAAGAGGAAAGATGAAAAGTTGAAATGTGGATAAACATCCACACTTCTCTTACCATGAGCCCCTGAAATGTTAGCAAAAATCCAGCAAATTGACCAACACAATCATGGAATTAATCAAGCTCAAAGGTTCTTGTAAACAAGAAACAAACAACATGTCAAGCATTGCAAATACACGACTTACGCGTCGAAAACATGAAAGCATACATCAACCAGCAAGCAAATCACCCTAAAATATCATGCTTAATGATCATGCAATGATCCAAGGCAATTAGAACAAGCAAAGGGATCAAACAAGCTCAAAACAACACTAAAAAGCCATTCTGCTTCAGTGTTAACCGGTTAACCAAATGCGTTAACCGGTTAACCAGCTCAAACCTGCACAAAATACACATGAAACAGGTGCGTTAACCGGTTAACCATATACGTTAACCGGTTAACACTGACAAAACAGCAACAAATCCTGCAGAAAACAGCAACTCAAAACAGCTTATCCAAATAAGCTTGCACCAGACCAGCAATCAATTACACATGGAAAATTAGATCAATTCACATTAATCCATATCATTAAGCTCATGAACAAATAACATTCGGATCCGGATACAAATCAAACAATCAATTCATGCAACACAATCAAATACACAAACACATGATGGATCTAAAGCACAAGCATGCAAATAAGCTAAAAACAGAGCTAGATCTGAAATTAACCAACCTACAAAGCTGAGGTGTGCTTTGGTAATTGTTGATTGAGCTGAAAACAGTAGATCTCGCGCAAAACTTTGAAGATCCGATGCTAAGCTCCACACTCCATGCAAAATAAATGCAAGAACAAGCTCTTGATGCAGAATTTTGGATCCAAAAGCACTTCTAGATCTCAAACCAGATCTGAATCTCCAATAAAACCAGCAAAGAGATGCAAAGAAGCTATGAAAGGAGGTTTAGTTCCAAGATCTACACACCTCAAGGCAAGGTTGTGTGATCTTCAAAGAGGAACTTTGAGTGATTTGGAAAATTGGGAGAGAAAAGTGAGAGAATTGTGAGTGAGAGCAATGAAAATTCAGAAAAATGAGTGAGCGCCCCCTTGGTTTGGAGGGAAATGGAATAAATATGGTTTAGGTTTGGGGCCCAAAATTTTGGTTTGGGATCCAAAATTATGGTTTGGGTAGTGTGATTTGGATTTAGGGTTGGAATGAGGCTTGGATAAATGCTCTAGATCCTTCTCCCAAATTCAAATTAATTCAAATGAATAAAAATCAGAAAATTGGAAAATGGAACCAAAACACACATGCTGAAATTGCTGCTGGAAATTCAAATTTCGCAGCTGTTAACCGGTTAACCATATGCGTTAACCGGTTAACGCATGGAAAATTTGAATTTCCCTCCCTTTGGTGGGAACCTTCAAAAATAGACCTGCACCAACCGTTTCAAGCAAATTTTGATCCATCTTCTCTTTCTAGGGCTCTGAACATGATACCAGGCTTGTGCAAAATGATCCTGTGAGATTCTTGCCAGATCACCATGCTCTTGATTTTGACTTGCAGATTCAGATTTTCCCAGATGACCGATCATATGCCTTATGCTAGAACATGTGAGTGTTATGCTTTATTTTTCTATGCAAAATGATAAGGATATGGTATGCTCATGATAATTATGATATGATAACGATGCTAAACAAGAAGAGGGCAAATTTGGGGTGTTACAGCTGCCCCTATTCAATCAACTGTTAATCTGAAAAGGATGAGAGCAACGGCTATCAGACATTCGAGATAAACTGTGATTGAATACCAAGAAGACCTGAAATTTGCACTCTGACGAAGAATGCAACACTGGGAAATAAACCCAACCAGATGACGCTCTGGGGATAAGAAGGAGAGAAAAAGCAGACGAGCTTCTTCCAAGTTGAAATTGATATCTGAAATACTATCATGCTGACAGACGAGTCTTCGCATGACCTGTGACGCCAGGTACAGAGAGCGGACGAGCCCTTAAGGATCTTCAAAGTAACCTGAGATGGACGAATCTCCTTCACTAATCCTTACGCAGATAAGTGGAATAAGACGGACGAGTCTTCTTCGGATAACCCTTACGCAGGCTCCGGGAATGCATATAAGTCTGTGGGATAGACATGCAATCAAGGTAGACGAACCTTCTTCATATATTATCCGCGGATATATGGTATAAGACAGACGAGTCTTTTGAGCAAACCTGTTACGCCAGGTGCAGCAACCATAATTGGTGCTTGAGACAGACGAGCCTCCTTCGGATTTACCTGTTACGCCAGGACCGGTAACCATTTCGACATTTAATTCCCACCGTCAGGATTTTAAACCTCTTCAATACAGACGAGTATTGGATGATCATCAAGAGAACACAGACGAGTGCCAATAGTCAAAGATACAGACGAGTATCGGACGATGATCTGAGAAACACAGACGAGTGCTTCAGGCGATGATACAGACGAGTATCAGCCACTGGTATAGACGAATACCAGAAGTTCAAACACAGACGAGCATTTGAAGTAGTCACAGAGATATCAGGGTAAACAGCAAATCTTCACATTCAGGTGCAAGCTAGCACAGATGCGTGCTGAGGATGATACAGACGAGTATCCAGGCAAAGCAGACGAGCTTCAGAACACAAACGACTTCTGGGAGATAAAAGCAGACGAGCTTCAAACACACACAGACGAGTGCTGGACAGTTGCAGACGAGCAACAACAGAGAATACATATCAAGGCACAGACGAGTGCAGCGAAGGATCCAATACCAAACACAGACGAGTGTTGGAAGGTTGCAGACGAGCAACAGCAAATATCATCTCAGAACACAGACGAGTGTTGAGGAGTTGCGGACGAGCAACAACGGAGGCATCATGACACAGACGAGTGTTGGAAATTGCAGACGAGCAATAATAAGGTAATCACTTCAAAACACAGACGAATGCCGAAAATTGCAGACGAGCAAACAGCAACACAGAGCTAACACAGACGAGTGTTGAAAGATGCAGTCGAGCAGCCATAAAGCAGTGATATGTCCTCGCTGGGGAAACTTGCTTAGGGATAACACATACGAGTGTTGAAGATTGCAGACGAGCAATAAACGAATGCCTGATCGGCAACAAGAGATACAACTCTGCAGGGGAGAAAAAGTCAAGAGGTCTGGATACCCACTCCGACTAAGGTGATGAATACCTGGCCGCATCACCATATGAACCAACCATAGGGCAACTTTGCTGGGAACTATTTCACGGACGGAGGTGAAAATCAAATATGAACTCTGTGGGGGGACATATCATCTTCAGACTTGGCTGGGGAAGCTTCCTGGGCAAATACTCTGGCTGGGGAGAGCATCCGATGATTCAAGACTCTGAGGGGATATCAGGCCCTCAATCACGCCTACTGGGAAGGACTCTTGCTGATGATAAAATACTGTTAATTCCACCTCTGATGATGACATGCTCTCAGGTACTTGCTAGGCACACTCCGCTAGGGAAGAATGAACTACTACTTCACTTGGGAAGAAGAACCTGCTTGGGCTGCTGCCAAGACTTAGTTGGAGGAAAATATCTATTTAGACAAGTCAGGCTTTCAGCTACCTGCTGGAGAAGAAAAATCTCTGCTTGGGGAGATACTCTACTGGGGAAGAGTACCTTGCTTGAGAGAATGTGACGCCATCCTGCAACCTGCAACAACAGAAAACACACGTGTGTCCCGGGGATCTGCATGGCGTGATCTGTTCATCCATTATCACCCAACACTCAAAGAGGGTTACAGTTTCCCTGCATGTCAGTTTTCTTTTCAAGATTATCACCATGTTTAGATGCAATGCTATTTTTGCCAAAAATTCAGGACATTTTGCAAACAAAAATAAACACACACGGCTTTTTGACTGAATATTATTTTTATTGAATGGCCTCTAAATAGGCAAAGATTTACATCAGGAAGCAAACACCTGGAAAGAGGTAGCCACTATAAAAATTGAGAAAAGAAACTATCCTAATGGCAATGTACATGGCATTCCAAGGAGTTCCATTTCTGCTATGACCTGCATGTCTTCAAGACTCTCCATTCTGCTTTGGCTTTCTGAGAGAACAAGGGGACTGTTTCCTATCCTTCTGATATTGTCAAACCGTACGAAACGATGACGTGGTTCAGATAACTTGGATCACAGTTGTTCGCTTATTCCCTTATTTGCGTGGATCGCCCTCTCGGGTTTTCAATCCACCGGGATACCCTTTTTTGCCTGAGCTGTCCAATGTGGCTTTTCAACTCAGCGGGTGTACACATTTTTTTATATTTATTTCCCTAATTTTTGCCCGAGCTTTTTATTCTGTTTTTAGCTCGCCGGGATGCCCTTTTCTTGCCTGGACTTACATTCTGTTTTTGTGTCCAGCGGGTCTCTTTACGCGAAGTATTTTTTAACTGCGTCCGAGTTAACAGGGGATGGGAAGTCTTCTCCATCCATAGTGGTGAGCATCAGTGCCCC
Organism: Lathyrus aphaca; assembly: GCA_963966055.1. Classification (NCBI taxonomy): domain Eukaryota; kingdom Viridiplantae; phylum Streptophyta; class Magnoliopsida; order Fabales; family Fabaceae; genus Lathyrus; species Lathyrus aphaca. The sequence goes on from OZ014523.1 coordinate 175,747,829, forward strand.
TCCTGAGAATACTTTCTTCACTATGAATGGTCCTTCGTAGTTTGGGGTCCACTTGCCCCTGTTATCTGAACCTGGAGGAACGATCCTCTTCAATACAAGCTCTCCCACTCGATACTCTCGAGTACGTACTCGTTGATCGAATGCCCGCTTCATTCTCCTCTGATAAAGCTGACCATGACAGATAGCCGCTAATCTCTTTTCCTCAATTAGACATAGCTGGTTGTAACGAGCACGCACCCATTCAGCCTCATCCAGTTTGACGTCCATCATCACACGCAGTGAAGGAATCTCTACTTCAACAGGCAGGACTGCTTCCATGCCATACACTAGAGAAAAGGGAGTTGCCCCTGTTGACGTCCTGACCGACGTTCGGTACCCATGCAAAGCAAACGGTAACATCTCATGCCAATCCTTGTAGGTGACAACCATTTTCTACACAATCTTCTTGATATTCTTGTTAGCTGCCTCTACCGCACCATTCATCTTTGGTCGGTAAGGAGAAGAATTGTGATGCTGTATTTTGAAGTCCCGACATAAGTCTGCCATCATCTTGTTGTTGAGATTAGAACCATTATCGGTAATGATCCTTTCGGGTACTCCATATCTGCATATGATATCTCTTTTCAGAAATCTTGCCACCACTTGACGAGTGACATTGGCATAAGACGCTGCTTCTACCCACTTGGTAAAGTAATCAATCGCGACCAAGATGAAGCGATGACCGTTCGAAGCAGTCGGTTCAATCTTCCCGATCATGTCAATGCCCCACATAGAGAAAGGCCAAGGAGATGACATGACGTTGAGCGGATTTGGAGGGACATGCACTTTATCTGCATATATTTGGCACTTGTGGCATTTACGAGCGAATGAACAACAGTCTGCATCCATTGTCATCCAGTAATACCCTGATCTCAGCAGTTTCTTTGCCATAGCATGCCCTCCTGCATGGGTACCAAAAGATCCTTCATGGACTTCCTGCATCAACAGGCTTGCTTCGTGTCTATCCACGCATCTGAGCAAGACCATGTCGAAGTTCCTCTTGTACAAAACCCCGTCTGTGTTCAAGAAGAAACTAGCAGCAAGTCGTCTCAAGGTCTTTTTGTCTTTGGAAGATGCCCCTGTTGGGTATTCTTGCTTCTCCAGGAACAACTTGATATCAAAATACCAAGGTTTCTCGTCAGACACGGCGTCTACAGAGAGAGCATAAGCCGGAGATTCAAGCCTGGAGATGTCAATTCTGGGCACAAAGTTCCAACATAGGACTTTAATTGACGAAGAGAGAGTGGCCAAAGCATCGGCAAATTGATTTTCGTCCCGTGGTATGTATTTGAGCTCAACTGTCGTGAAGAATGTCAACAGTTTTCTAGCATAATCCCTGTACGGAACTAGATGCTCTTGATGTGTATACCACTTGCCGGTAATTTGGTTAATGACGAGGGCTGAATCTCCGAATATGTCGAGGTTCTTAATCCGAAGATCAATTGCCTCCTCTATTCCCATTATACACGCCTCGTATTCCGCTTCATTGTTGGTGCAGCCAAAAGTAATTCTGGCAGCGAAGGGTAAATGAACACCTTCAGGAGTAATGAGTACGGCACCAACTCCACGACCATTGATATTGACAGCCCCATCAAACATCAACTTCCATTTGGATTCAGGGTCAGGCCCCTCCTCCGGAAGTGGTTCCTCATAATCGCTTGTTCTGAGGTACATGATGTCCTCATCAGGGAAATCAAATCTCATCGGCTGATAGTCATCCTCAAGAGGTTGCTGAGCAAGGTATTCCGACAATACACTTCCTTTGATGGCTTTCTGAGAAGTGTACTGGATGTCGTATTCAGTTAAAATCATCTGCCATCTAGCAACCCTTCCGGTCAATGCTGGTTTCTCAAAGATGTACTTGACAGGATCCATCTTGGAAATGAGAAGTGTAGTATGGGTCAACATGTACTGCCTCAGTCGGCGAGCAGCCCATACCAAAGCGCAACAAGTTTTCTCGAGCAGTGAGTATCGGGATTCACAGTCGGTAAACTTTTTGCTAAGGTAATAAATGGCGTACTCTTTTCGACCAGACTCGTCATGTTGGCCAAGCACACACCCCATCGACCCTTCTAGCACGGTCAAGTACATGATTAACGGTCTCCCCTCCACTGGAGGCATCAGAATTGGAGGCTCCTGCAAATATTCCTTTATTTTGTCGAAAGCCCTTTGGCAATCATCATTCCACCTGACTGTTTGCTCTTTTCTTAGCAGTTTGAAAATCGGTTCGCACGTGGCAGTTAGGTGAGATATGAACCGAGAAATGTAGTTCAATCTACCTAAGAACCCGCGCACTTCTTTTTCTGTCTTTGGTGCAGGCATATCTTGAATAGCTTTCACTTTAGCAGGATCTACCTCAATTCCTCTTTGACTTACAATGAAACCCAGCAACTTTCCAGAACGCACTCCGAAAGTGCACTTGTTCGGATTCAACCTCAACTTGTACTTGATCAATCTATCAAATAACTTCTTCAGGTTAACCAAATGCTCCTCTTCGTCTTTGGACTTTGCAATCATATCGTCCACATAACATTCGATCTCCTTGTGGATCATGTCATGGAACAATGTGACCATTGCCCGCTGATAAGTTGCCCCAGCGTTCTTCAAACCGAAGGGCATGACCTTGTAGCAGAATGTTCCCCACGGGGTAATGAACGTTGTCTTCTCCATGTCTTCCGGCGCCATTTTTATCTGATTATAACCGGAGAATCCATCCATGAAGGAGAACACTGAGAATTGAGCAGTATTGTCAACCAACACGTCAATGTGCGGCAACGGAAAATCATCCTTTGGGCTTGCTCTGTTCAAATCTCGATAGTCAACGCACATCCGGACCTTGCCGTCCTTTTTAGGCACTGGTACGATGTTAGCTACCCAAGGTGGGTAACTAGTCACGGCAAGGAACCCGGCATCCCACTGTTTCTGCACCTCCTCTTTAATCTTCATCGCCATATCCGGGCGAGTTCTTCTCAATTTTTGCTTTACAGGAGGACAGTCTTCTCTCAGAGGTAGCTTATGCATCACGATGTCGGTATCCAACCCTGGCATATCTTGATATGACCAAGCAAAGATATCTACATACTCTCTCAGCATACTGATCAGCTCTTGTTTGACGTCGGCCTGCAGATTGGCTCCTATCTTGATTTCTTTCTTTGCATCTTCACTGCCAATGTTGATGGTCTCAATCTCTTCTTGATGAGGCTGAATAACTCGTTCCTCTTGTTTCAACAATCTGACCAACTCTTCAGGTAGGTCACAATCTTCCTCAACCCCTTCATCAGCTTGGTAGACTGGATTATCAAAGTCATGCATAGTCATAGCAGGAACGTTATCCGTGGAATCCGGATGATCAATACTGCACAAATGATGTGCTTATTCAGAATCTGCTTATTTTGAAAAGAGACGCTAACACAAAGCAAAAAAATGAAAAAAACACATTGCCATTTTTATATTGTTTTTTGTGAAAAAGTTTAAAAACAAAGAAAGAGAGCACAATTTGTCTGAAAATGTCCTTTTATTTCATGGCAAAAATAACGATGCAATACAAAACATGGTGGCCCAGTACAATGGATCCAAACATCTTGGGCAGAATGCTGGATTTGACAATGCAGTATGCTAATAAAAGGAAACAAAACAATTACTTTGAGAGCCAGGTGACTTGAACAATGTCCTCAGCAGACCAATTTCCTAGCTCCTCGCCGGGTGCACACGGGCGGATCCAATTGTTGTCCCAGTCTCTGTCACTATCCCCGTCTTGGCTTGCCATACAGATTTGATCGCGGTCAATCGACCCAGCACTTGTGAATGAGATAGCTTTACCACTCTGAATAGACCCCCCAGGTTGATACCCTAAGCCGAATTTGTCACCCTTCTTTTCCACCTCCAGTAGCTTGCCCCAGCCCTGGGCATTGCCTGATTGGACGGCCTCTTTTGCTTCCCGGTAGGAATGAATTGACGTGCCTTCGTTGTTTTTCTTCACCGGAGTCAGGATACTGACATCTGCCTCAAAAGCTTGGCACAAAGTCTCGTGAATTTCTCCGTCCATTTCTACATATTTGAACGTCGACAGGTGGCTGACAAATATATCTTCTTCCCCGCAAACTGTGATGACCTGACCGTCCACCACATACTTAAGCTTTTGGTGCAGGGTTGAAGTGACGGCTCCAGCTGCGTGTATCCACGGTCTGCCCAACAAGCAACTATACGCAGGCTGGATATCCATGACATAGAAGACACTCTTGAAGACTTGAGAGCCTATCTTGACAGGCAACTCAACCTCTCCGAAAACGGATCTTCTTGAACCATCGAAAGCTTTAACCACTAGATCACTCGGCGTCAGAATAACCCCATCAATGTTAAGCTTCATCAGCGCCTTCTTCGGGAGCACATTCAAAGAAGAGCCTGTGTCTACAAGGACGTGAGACAGCACAGCACCCTTGTATTCCATCGTGATATGCAGTGCTTTATTGTGATTCCTTCCCTCCGAAGTAAGGTCTCGGTCAGTGAAGCCTAAACCATGGCTGGCATTAACACTTCCAACAACAGCTTCGAGTTGATTAACAGTGATTTCTTGAGGAACATAGGCCATTTGAAGTACTTTCAGCAAGGCTTCTCGGTGCGCGGGAGAGCACATCAACAGTGACAAAATAGAAATCTTTGAAGGCGTTTGATTCAGTTGGTCAACCACCTTGTAGTCACTTCTTTTGATAATCTTCATGAACTCCTCTACCTCCTTTTCAAATGTCCCCTGCCCAGCCACAGGAGTATCTGACTCATCATTCGCAGTCTGCTTTCCTTTGTCTTTGGACGAAGCTTCGGCCTCAGGATCCTTTCTCAGTGCAGGGGGAGCAAACAAACGACCACTTCGAGTAAAACCTCCAACACCTCCCACATTTTCAATGGTCAAGTCAGCAACAGGTCTACTTTCCATCTTCTGTCCCGCCACATAGACATCGGAACCATAATGCCACGGAATGGCTCTATCATCATTATACGACATTGGCCCAGGTACAGTTATAGTCACAGGACTAATCTGAGGAGCGTAAACGGTAACTGGCTCTTGCCTGACGGGCATGTCAGCTTCATTGTAGAAGATAGTAATGGTTGACACATCATCAGCCTTTTCATTACTAATCTTGCTAAATTGTAGGGACCCAACATCAATCAACTCTTGCAAACCCGTCTTCAATTTCTCGCAGCCATTCACAACACTTATACAGTCTTCACAATCGAGAGAACAACCAGGAAATACTTGACCTTTCAACAGTCTCTCTTTCACCACCTTCAACGGCGTCTTGACTTCATCAATTCTCAGTACCAAACTCAACTTGTCATCACGCTCAACAGCATTAACTCTTGCCCCTCCATGATTAGGTATAGGGTTCGAGTTGATATTCGGTGGTGGCGCAAAGTTGATTGCCTTTGAATCCACGAGATCTTGAACTTTGTGATGTAGCGCCCTGCACTTCTCGGTTGAGTGCCCGGGTGTCCCTGAATGAAAAGCGCATCGCGCGTTGACGTCGTAACCAGCTGGAAGCTCTCCAGGAGGTGGTGGTGCCAAAGTCCTTAATTGAATAAGGTTCAAGTCTAGTAGTCTCGGCAACAAAGCAGCATATGTCATCGGAATAGCTTCAATCACCCTGTTAGCAGGACGAGTCTGCCTCGGCTGATAAGGTCTTTGCTGGTAGTTGGCTCTAGGTTGTTGTTGTTGTTGTGGTGGAGGTGGCATCTGTTGTACGGGAGCTGCAGGAATAGTGACAGCAGCCACATGTTCATAAGGTCTTCTGTAACCACGGCCCTGGCTTCGGCCGAATACAGCATTGGTCTCGCCTTCTCTCCTTCTTGGAGGTCCGCTAAAAGCTTTCCTCGCTCCATTTGAACTACTAGCACCGGGGTCTTGTATCTTCCCCATTTTCAACAGTGTTTCAACCCTTTCCCCTGCAATGACAATATCGTTGAACTTTGTAGCAGAACTTGACGCCAGTCTTTCAAGAAATACCCCCTGGAGGGTACCCATAAACATATCGGCCATTTCATTCTCTAACAAGGGTGGCTGCACCCTAGCAGCTAGCTGACGCCACCTCTGGGCGTATTCTTTGAAGCCTTCTTTTGCTGTCTGAGCCATATGTTGCAACTGGGTGCGATTCGGAGCCATATCCATGTTGTACTGGTACTGCTTCACGAAGGCCTCAGCGAGATCCTTCCAGCTCTTAACATTGACCCTGCTGAGCTTCATGTACCACTCAAGGGAAGCTCCCACCAAGCTGTCCTGAAAGTAATACATCCATAGCTTTTCATCGTCTGTATGCGCGGCAATTCTCCCCACATATGATTGCAGATGAGTCTTTGGGCAAGCAGTGCCGTTATACTTCTCGAAAGTAGGAACTTTGAATTTGTACGGGATTCTGACTCCCGGAACCAAACCCAAGTCTGTTATATCGAATCCCAAAGAACTCTGGGACTGAATAGCCTTGATTTGCTCGGCCATCTCTTCGAATCTCTTATTCATTTCGACCCCTTGACCCTCGGTCTCATCAAGTAAAGTGAACTGGTCCTCCTGGTGGTCCACATGAATGTTATGCATCCCGTCATTGACTACGGTCGCCCCTGGTTGTATAACATGAGGTCCACCCTGACGTGCGCCCGCACCGGTATGATTATCAGCATTAGCAGCAGCAGCAGCGTTTCTGTTCTGATTCTCAACCAACTCTCGCAGCCGTTCTTGATTCTGCCCCATGCCGGTCATTAACGTCATGAAGTTATCCATTCTCTGCCTTAGGTCTGCCAAATCTGCCTGCATTTGATCCATGGCCCGCTCTCTGTTAATCTTGGTTGGGTATCTGTGCACTGCTGGTTGTTCTCGAACCTTTCGAGGAGCTATAGTGCCTGAAACACAAAACCCGTTAGTAATTGATGCAACACCTGCAAAACAGACAAACAGGTTATATGCAATGCAATGTAACTGTTCATGTTCCCAATTTTAAGCATTTGGCATGCCCCAGTTCTGGTATCTATCTCGGCAATCACTTTCAGTGTTTAGCTTTCAAACTTTCTCTTTGATAAGTGTTCAGACGTTAGTAGTATCCAGACAAACGAGTCTTGCGCATTCAAAATGGTAATTTGCACATTAATACTGAATATGGACAAACCACCATAGGCTAAAAGTCAGAATACATCCAAGAATATTCCCCGAAGGGTTACAAATCAGTACATAAAGACAAAGGAAATGAAAGCAAAACCCCTACAACAAGCCTGTAGGTAGTCTGAAAAATAAACTAAGCTAAGGACCCCGACTCTGCCACCTCTGCCCTGCTCTTCTTGACGCCTGCTCTCAGCTTGAGCTCTTCAATCTCTTTCCTGGCTTCCTCCAGAGCTAATTGGCTTTGGACTAGCTGTTGGGTCCTCTCCCTCCGGATGGCGTGGGCTTGCTCCACTTCCTCCTTCTTAAAAGCCATCTGAACTTCAAAGAACTCTTCCTTCTCTTTGAATTTCTTTTGCTCTTCCTCCCTTTGGCCTTTCAGCCAAACAATGGACTGTCGAGCACTCCTGAGAGTCTTTAAAGTCTCCTTGTACTTGGCTTCTCTTTGCACTTCCATCATACCCAATCGGTGGAAATGGGCTTCTCTTCCAGCAAAATCCTTCTCTTTGTTTTCCAAAGAGGCTTGGAGCTTCTGCAGCTTGTCTTCAGCTTCCTTCTTGGCTCCATTGGCCTGGTGGTATAAGCTTACCATCTCAGCATTCTCTACTCTGACCGCATGCAGCTGAGCTTCTAGCTTCTTGTACTCCTCCAAGGAAACCGTACTGCTCGGACCTGGTACCTCTCGAGGATAAAGTGGAGCTTCGACTGAAAAAGGCATGAGAACTGACTCGATATGTCTTTGCAACCATTCAACGTATGGTGGATATGCTTTGGGATCAACTCGGCCGAAGTCCTTCTTCCCTTTCCTTTTCCTGTGATCCCAGGATTGAACTGCTTGTTGGACTAGCTCTCTGTTTCCATCAACAGGAAAATACAAAGATTCAGCAAACATTTCCATCTGAGGAGGATCCTTCAAAGGGTAGCCAAACTGCCTTCTGGCTAATGTCGGGTAGTAACTGATGACACCTTTCCTTCCCAGCAAAGGTACTCCGGCAAACCTTCCGCAGCTAACCATCACCTCTTTTCCTAGCAAATCCCTGTCATAACCCCAAGCAATGTCTTCTTCAGTCAATCCCATCAATCTTCTGGACCATCTCCATTCGTCTCGTATATCCTTGAAGGCACCTGATTTAGGCAACTGTCTAGCGAACCATTCAGCAAACAAAGGAGCACAGCAGACCACTGGACCACCTCTACCTTTCTCGTTTCTGTAATGGACACTAAAATAAAAGTCACCCAATAAAGTAGGCACCGGATTGCCTTTTGCGAAGATTGAGATCACTTCTAAGCTGACAAACTCTTTCTCTCCGGGAAACAAGCTAGACCCATATACCATCAACGCGAGCAAAGCTCCAAAGTCATTCCACTTAGCTTCTGTAGCATACTTCTCAGCTTCTGGGATAAGCACACTCCATGGTAGACCTCTGCCTTTACTCTCTTGCAAAGATTTTCTGACTGAAGCAACTGGCAACCTACAAACCTTGGCTATATCTTCATCTCTGAGCACAACCTCTGACCCGTAGAACGGCAATGTCTCTCTGATCGGAACACTCAGCATGCTGGAGATCTCTTCCAATGTCGGAGCTAAGATGAAACCTGGAAGAATAAAGCAACGCAACATGGGATCATAAAATTGCAACAAGGTATGCAAGCTGTCCTGTTGGTATGTAGTAGGCTTGTCCACAAATTTCAGTATCTGGCCATATCTTTTCTTGAAATTTCCTAAGACTTGATCATTCATCAGACCTGCTAACCTCTGAACACTTTTGACTTCCGGCTGAAGAAAGGTGTAATGCACATTCTTTTTTCTCGGATCGCTTTTAATTTCTGCCATGGAGATAAGAATACCAGAACCGGGAACAGATGTGAGTAATGACCTGAAAAAATGGGAAACATAAACAGTTAATGCAAAGAATGATGCAAATGTAATGCAATGCAAGCATATGACCAACGGGGACCATCTGAACTGGCACACTGACAAGGGCCCCTCGGAACAACTGGCAAACTCAACAGTTCACTGAGTCACCCCCTCTGGTAATCACAACCCTCTGATAGAAGATCTCAGACCCACAGTATCAAGAAATCCAGAATTCCAGGACCATAACTTCGGAACCATAGAATCAATAGAACCACCGGTCATATTCACAGGACCAAAGATCATAACTGAACAGATGAGTGTATGTTGAGGTCATGGGTTCCTGCACACCTGTACACACCCCCCAATCTCACGGGTAAAAGGCTCCGGGTCAGACATCACGGACTCTCAAAGCCACATAGCAATAATACTGTCACCATCTCCGAGAAATGGCTCATGACCAAATCAGGGAATCGGTTAGGCATTATGTACTATGCAGGGAGGCCTCAGCTGAGTCCGGGAAAAACAAGCATCCCTTATAAGTCCCTAGCTTCAAGCGCTGAAATCAAGAAACAATAGTACATTCAGCCCGTAGGATACAGTACTAATGTCATATGACCAGATGCTTTAACTGAGTTCTTATAAGAGAACCAGGCCATCCTATGCGAGTTCCCAGTGGACCTTCGGGTGCGAATGGGTTTGCCACAAAATGTGGTCTGCCACTGTCACCACTGGAGAAGGTTGTTTCCACAAAGGTTCTCAATGATCGGTCCCCAGCTGCACATAACTGTCAGGGTTATGTAATGAGAGAGGAAGATCCCCAAATCAAGACATTTCCAAGACAATCGCAACCTGGGTGTGGAACTCACTACTACCCCCATGACAAGATCTCATGAGGCCAAAGTGGAACCACTCTAAGTCCTATGGTGCACTCGAGCCGGGTACTTGGCTCATATCTCTCAAGAACCAGTAACTCCCATCCCACCAAAGGAAACCAGTCCAGACAGTCCAGTATGATATATGATGCAGAAAATAAATACTGAAAACTGTAAATAAAGCTGTAAATAAAGCTGTAAATAAAGCAATAAACAAACAGCAATATAATACAACAAGCCACATCAAACAAACATCACCCAATGAAACAGCAACACACAAGCGCTAGGAGAGACTCACAGGGGAACCAGAGACTCTGGGTTCGTTCCCCAGCAGAGTCGCCAGCTGTCGCTCCCGGGATTTCCATCCTGGTACAAACGCGAAAGTGGCGCGGAAAAAGGTAGAGTCGCCAGCCATGCATTTTTATCCCGAATAGAGGGAATGGTAATGCTGCACAAACCAGAAGAGAAAAAAAAAAAGGAAGGACACAGGTCCTGCGAACCAAAGAGACTGGGTTCGGGAGTCGGTTACGACCTGGGAAGGTATTAGCACCCAGATCGTCCGCCGTACCCGACGGGATCCACGCTTGCAAAGAATACTGTTTCAAAGGGTGAGGGTATGAAAAATGCAGCAAAGAAATGAATATGAAAAGAAACTGGAACTGGAAAAGAACTGAATAAGAAAGCAAAAGGAAAAATGTAGGGAAAATAAAGGTTGTGCTCGAACGGGCCCTACCCCGCTGCCTACGTACCTCATCAGGATAATGAGGATCAGAGACGCCGTAGTTCCCCTAACTAGGGGTAGAAAAGAAATCGCTTGTGAATTAAGGCTTGAACTGCCTATGCCATTGCTCAGGTGTTGCAGACTCGGACGACGAGTGCGTAACCGTCTTGCAAAATGACAAGTAGGAGCAAGTTCGCGTACGGAGCGAAGGAGATGAGAAAAGAATTCCCGAAGGAAAGACGCTTATTGTTTGTTTTGTGTTTTTTTAGAAGCTTTTATGAGTGTGTCACAAGGAAGTGAACTCAAACTCTCACCAATGGAATGTGCACTTGTCACTACATTCCAAGATGGAATAATAGAACAAGCACACTCAAGTAAGGAGAAGATCCCCAAAACTTGAACCCAAAGATTAGGGCTTAGGCTCACTAACTTGCTTAATTATTAAGTGTTTTTCGGTTATTTACATGAAGAAGTGTTTTTTATGCTTTTCTTTATGAAGAAGATACCTTGATCAGACTTGTGCATCACAAGGTAAACATGTACTATCCCAAGATGGGAAGACTACAAGCATACCTCATGGAATAAGGCTATGGATCAATGCATCACTTCACATTTATTAAAGTGTTTTCTTTTTAAGAGTTATGAGATGAGAAGAGAAGAAGAACCAAAAGATCTCAAAGGAAAAATTCTAAAGGGGGACTAAAATAATCCTAAGTATTCACATGCATGGAAGTCCTAAGAGTTAGTGAGGTTTCTACCCTAATGAAGAAGGAAGAAGATAGAAAAAGAGAAGAGGAAACTAGAAAGGGGAAAGAGAACCACATGATGGCACAAAGCACATCAAACACCACAAAGAAAAAACAAAACAAAAGAGGAAAGATGAAAAGTTGAAATGTGGATAAACATCCACACTTCTCTTACCATGAGCCCCTGAAATGTTAGCAAAAATCCAGCAAATTGACCAACACAATCATGGAATTAATCAAGCTCAAAGGTTCTTGTAAACAAGAAACAAACAACATGTCAAGCATTGCAAATACACGACTTACGCGTCGAAAACATGAAAGCATACATCAACCAGCAAGCAAATCACCCTAAAATATCATGCTTAATGATCATGCAATGATCCAAGGCAATTAGAACAAGCAAAGGGATCAAACAAGCTCAAAACAACACTAAAAAGCCATTCTGCTTCAGTGTTAACCGGTTAACCAAATGCGTTAACCGGTTAACCAGCTCAAACCTGCACAAAATACACATGAAACAGGTGCGTTAACCGGTTAACCATATACGTTAACCGGTTAACACTGACAAAACAACAACAAATCCTGCAGAAAACAGCAACTCAAAACAGCTTATCCAAATAAGCTTGCACCAGACCAGCAATCAATTACACATGGAAAATTAGATCAATTCACATTAATCCATATCATTAAGCTCATGAACAAATAACATTCGGATCCGGATACAAATCAAACAATCAATTCATGCAACACAATCAAATACACAAACACATGATGGATCTAAAGCACAAGCATGCAAATAAGCTAAAAACAGAGCTAGATCTGAAATTAACCAACCTACAAAGCTGAGGTGTGCTTTGGTAATTGTTGATTGAGCTGAAAACAGTAGATCTCGCGCAAAACTTTGAAGATCCGATGCTAAGCTCCACACTCCATGCAAAATAAATGCAAGAACAAGCTCTTGATGCAGAATTTTGGATCCAAAAGCACTTCTAGATCTCAAACCAGATCTGAATCTCCAATAAAACCAGCAAAGAGATGCAAAGAAGCTATGAAAGGAGGTTTAGTTCCAAGATCTACACACCTCAAGGCAAGGTTGTGTGATCTTCAAAGAGGAACTTTGAGTGATTTGGAAAATTGGGAGAGAAAAGTGAGAGAATTGTGAGTGAGAGCAATGAAAATTCAGAAAAATGAGTGAGCGCCCCCTTGGTTTGGAGGGAAATGGAATAAATATGGTTTAGGTTTGGGGCCCAAAATTTTGGTTTGGGATCCAAAATTATGGTTTGGGTAGTGTGATTTGGATTTAGGGTTGGAATGAGGCTTGGATAAATGCTCTAGATCCTTCTCCCAAATTCAAATTAATTCAAATGAATAAAAATCAGAAAATTGGAAAATGGAACCAAAACACACATGCTGAAATTGCTGCTGGAAATTCAAATTTCGCAGCTGTTAACCGGTTAACCATATGCGTTAACCGGTTAACGCATGGAAAATTTGAATTTCCCTCCCTTTGGTGGGAACCTTCAAAAATAGACCTGCACCAACCGTTTCAAGCAAATTTTGATCCATCTTCTCTTTCTAGGGCTCTGAACATGATACCAGGCTTGTGCAAAATGATCCTGTGAGATTCTTGCCAGATCACCATGCTCTTGATTTTGACTTGCAGATTCAGATTTTCCCAGATGACCGATCATATGCCTTATGCTAGAACATGTGAGTGTTATGCTTTATTTTTCTATGCAAAATGATAAGGATATGGTATGCTCATGATAATTATGATATGATAACGATGCTAAACAAGAAGAGGGCAAATTTGGGGTGTTACACATGGTTCACAATATTTCCTTCAAATTCGATTCATAACTGGACACAATTAGAACGTTGATTACATGAACAATTTACACGGGATAAATAAAGATTAGTTTGAAGGAATTGGATATCATAAAATGAAAGTTTTCAGAGCCAATAGATGATTACTTAAATATGTTCCGTCTACTTAAGGCTAGATTTTTTACTCAAGTTCCTGAACATGAATGAGTCGAAATGGCCATTGGATAAACGAAAGAAAATAGATTTTTACAAATATCATAACTTTCTGGGGTGTAGCATGCTTTTCTGTGGTTTCAAAGCACAACCAATTGATGTTGCAACTCTATTCATTTTTTTATCATATTTATTTGATTAAGTAAGGGTAATATAAATCTCCAATTAACCCTACTTGGAAATTGACGTTAAATAGTCAAAACTGTTAGTTTACAGATGCTACCAAAAATGTGGGTCCCTTTTAGATTTATTCACAATAAGTTTAGGATATATTTGTTGTTCTTGATATCTGGTGGTGGGGGTATTGCATTTGGGATTGGAAGTGTGTTGAGATGTGGTAAGAGAAGTGATTATTGTGATTTTGGTAATTTGAGGATTTTATGATGTTTTTGAATAGGTATGAGGACCTAATTATTGTTTTTGTTTGGTGTGCTCACAAAGATCTTATGACCTTTTGCTTACGTACCCCCAAAAAGAGAATTGAGGGATAAAAGCATCGTAGTTTCTCTTAAGGCTAAGGCTAGGAGGAGGTATGCTTTGTATCTTGGTTAAAGCACAAGATGATGATGCTCAAATGGTTTATATTTATGTCTTGAACAAAGCCCAAGATTGAAGCTGAAATTTTTATTGTAACTGATTGGGTGCTTGAATTGCATAGCTCAAGGAGTAAGCTGAATCTGGTATCTTGATTTGCATAGCTCAAGAAAGGCTGAATGGGTAACCTAAATTTCATAGCTCAAGGAGGACTAAATGCTGACGTGAATTGCATAGCTCAGGAAAGCTGAATTTGGGTGGAGATATGACTGGTGGAAAGTGATCTTAGTTATAGTTGTAACACCCCAAAATTTTCCCTCTTATTTATAACCATCCAAACTGGCTTTTCGCTTCGCGTTCATCTTCATTTCCCACTAGGTCATTAACATTCACAATCATGCATTTCGTTGTCTCCTAAGACATGGGATCGAAGCATCTTCTTGTGATTTTCTTAAAAGGGTTTATTTGGCTGTTACACTCAAGACTAAGATGAAGGTTAAGCTCACATCATCTTGAGCATATTATTATAATGGGGTTTACCAAGTTCTAAGACTCTTCTTACTCATAGGTTACATCTGAAGTGTTGGATCATGATTTCATTGTCATGAATTAAAGGTTGTTTCCTTTCAACATCTCAGACTTCTTGCCTCATCAATGCCATCTTAAGGGCTAGTTTATCGAATTTATAACTGAGTTTTGCTATGAACTGCGATCTTATTAATTCTCGAAGATTCAAGCCATCTCTGTGATGGAGTATAGTTTATTTCCCTAATCATGTAGTACTCAAGAGAGCCTCCTTTCAAAGTAGTTAATCAGTGAATCTTATCAGCATAGAGATTCCATCTTCACTGGAGGCGCAAGTTCTTGTGGGAGCTAATTTGATCATTTGTCGTTCAATTAGTTTTGGTTCGCTTCAATTTGCAAATTAATCTGGTTTTACGGATAAAGAATCATCTTTATTATCGACCTCTTTTAATTTGATATTAAGAGTCCACATTCACGTCCGACTAAGCATATAACTTTTTTTTCTATCGTGTCCAATTTCATTTGTAAAACCATTCTAAACCACTTTCATCCATAAACATTGAGTCTAATTCAGTTGTGTGGTACCAATTTATAATCCAATTATATCCTTTCTTTTCTTCTTTCTTCTCATATATTCAAATTGAAAGGAAATGAAAACGGAGATGAGATAAGAGAAAAAGAGTTCATCTACAAGGAAAACTCCATAAAAAACATACATAACAGACTTTCAATAAAAAATGGACTTGTTTTTTTACTGATACAAGAGAAAGGGTAAAATTGGTTTCCATTAGATAAATCCACATAATGGAACTCAGTACAAAGAAAAAGAAGCACATAACAAAAAATTTAGAAGGAATTTCATAACAGATATAACAAAAAACGATTACAATTTTTTGAGGGAGAGAGACTCCACTTCGAGGAGGATCCATCATCTTCAACTTTTTGTAACAAAAAATGGCAGAATTCAGAAAAACCAGAAAAAACTCTCTCTCTCAACTAAGAACTCTCTCATTATCTGCACCTTTCTTTACCATCACCATAATCCTTCAACTTTCTCTCTAAATCTTCACCCAATCTTCTCCAATCTTCTCCTCGGCCAAAACTTCATCAATCTACAACACTGATAACAGAACGACACTGCTATCACGAACTGGAAACTCTAACAAGCTCTTCTCTCCATTTTCCCTCTCCCGATTTTGAAACTCTTCACACCATTACCAAACCCTGCAATTCTTCTTCTCCAAAAAATCTCCAACATCTTTGTGTTCACGTTGAATCTTCTTTGAGAACTACATCAATTCACCAAAATCGCTTGAATAAAGCTCTTACATGATCCACAGAACTTGCATATCAACGACACAACAACAAACCAATTCACGAATTTGAAATCGAACAAGCGTAGAATCGCGTGAAATTCAAGAAGAAGAGAGAGAAATTTTAGAATTGAGAAATAGGAGAAATCACGGTCGATGCTATTACCTCGAGACGTTGTGTCACATTTGTTAATTCTTCAATTCACCATATCAACGAATTCACTAACACGCTCCAAGAATTGGATTCAACAGCAACTCAGAATCGTGAGAAGGAAGAGAAAACATATAAGAAGAAGAAGGGATGAATCGAAGAGTGAACAAACCTGGCTATCTCGTCGTCATTATCGTCATATAGAGTCGTGCGGAGATAACATCAAGATTAAAAAGGTACGTGAACCAGAATAACACGATGTATCAAGACTGAGTTGTGGCACCGACGACGAGGATCTCACGAAGATGAGGAAATGACGAGTCTGAGATGAAGCACCGTCGCGACTAAATGAAGTGATGAAGACGATTTACAATTATGTTGTTTCCTATAGTTTGTTTAGGTTAAGATATAGAACATGAAGTAGATTCTTGGAGTGGACTTTGGACCCTATAAGTTCTTTTCACACGCCCTTCTTCAATAACAACACCCCCTATATGCTGATGATTGGTAATTTTGGCCTTTATCCATAAAGTTATGATTCACACTCCCTGTATTACTCCAATACTC
This sequence comes from Lathyrus aphaca, assembly GCA_963966055.1. Classification (NCBI taxonomy): domain Eukaryota; kingdom Viridiplantae; phylum Streptophyta; class Magnoliopsida; order Fabales; family Fabaceae; genus Lathyrus; species Lathyrus aphaca. The sequence goes on from OZ014523.1 coordinate 175,764,333, forward strand.
TTTCTTGCAGGCTTCATGTGAAATTGGGCCTCCATGAAAGTATTATGTGCATCCACTGGATTTTTGATTCACTCCCTTTCTCTTTAGAATTTTTTTATTAATTTTCTTGTTAAATCATGATTAATTTTATTGTCAACTAATTTTTGTGGATTAACATCTTGATCCATTTCTTGACAATTTTAATTAGAATTTTAGTGATAATTTTAATTATGGTTGTGGACTATTTTTGGATTAAAAAGTTCTTGAGTATTTTTGATCGATATGAATCGATTTTGGCTGTGGTGGATCTTCATGGAGTGATTATAGAAGATAAGCATTTATTTTTACTATGGGAGATTACAAGGCCTTGCACGAATTTTTGGGTTTCTTTTATGTGAAAAATTGTTACTTCGATCAAGTAAGAAATCTCGACTTTAACGACTTTAACGCATCATTCTAGTTTGTATGTGGCTTAGGACCATATAACGTAAGGTACATATTGAGCCATCCCACTTGAGGAACTGAATTTATATTTTTATTTATGATTATGTGTGACGATATCGAAGCTTAGGGATTAGCTTATGCATAATAGAATTCGCTTTCCTCACACTTACCCTAAATCACCATTTTTTGCTCGTTTTGTTGCAAATTTTAAAAATAGTTCCGGGTGTGATAAAATTCTGGAAAACTTCATGAGTGATACTTATCCTCTTTATTAGTTTTTTAAAAAATTTATTCCGGATTTGGATGGTTTTAGTAATTAATTAGGATTTTTGACTCCAATAGATGTGAAACTAATTTTGTGTGTGTGATTAACCCATGGAATTTGTGACATTTTTATGCTACTTGGGCATTTTTTCATAATTTTTGGTGCCCTTTTGGATTCACTTTGTGGAGTTGTTTTTCAACGATCATGCCTTGTTATCTCTCTCATTGAGTGAATTGTTTTGACACTTTGGTGCATAATTTTGTGAATTCCTTTCAGCCAATGTAAGCTACTGACTTCAACATACTAGGATATTAATTTCATAATTTTTCAAGCCTTTTTGCTATTTTTCATGTCACCTAGATTATAGGTCCTTTTATGTGCTTACTTGTTTCATATCCTAGATGTTAGGAAGGCATTCATGCCATTGGTTTGAGATACTATAGGGTAACCTTTTGGAGTTAATTATAGGTCACTTTTAGGTCCTCAATTCCAATCATAGGTTAATTTTTGAATCATCATTATTTGGTTTGTTTTGTGTTTCAAAGTGCATCTTTATTTGAATTAGTTTGACTTGAAACTTGTTTTCTTCTCTCCTAATTGTTAACATGAGTTGTGTGTGAATCATAAATACCAATTAATGTATGCTAATCTCATTTAATCCTTTGTATGCTAATGACCTATAATTATCTCATGAATATTCATATGTCGTTTATTATCTTATGTGATACTTGTTCCACTTCTTCTTCTTGCTCCATATGCTTAAACCATTGCACCCATGATGGTATGTTCATTCACCCTACTTCATAAGCATTCACTACTGACTTTGATACTCATTTCATGAATTCATTCATACTTGTATGCCATATGCACTCATATTTCATCGAAGAACCCTAACATGCATTTGTGTGAACTTATGTGAATGTTTTGTACATAGTTTGACATAGTTTGGACTTGTGAGGTATCCTAGCATCCTTAGAGACCTATAATATGTATCTATTGAGTTTGGAAGTCATTTTACCTTTAGGACTCTTCCCTTTAGGTTTAAGCTTTGTGGATTACTTAGAATCGTTCCTTAAGGCATTTTACTACTTTATTTGATTTCTTATTGTAGTTGTACTTAATATGAAAATTATTTTGTCATTAACCTTTTGTGTAGGGGCTATGATAAATGATTTAGTAGGTGGATGCTTATCCATAATCGTACCTCTTGTCCCTTCTCTTTTAAAAATCTTTATCTTATGTGATTGTGATAAGCATCTTTATGCTTCTTTGACATGTCATTTATCTTCACCCCTTTGAGTTCTTATCTCGTCTTCATCCTTTGAAGTGAGTTAGAACTTTTTCTTCTTCTCTCTTTATCTAGGTTTATAGTTATTCAAACCTCACTAAACTTAGGATCTGCATTGCGCAATAACATAGGGTGAGTCTTAGTTTCCCTTAGAGTTTTCCCTTTCTCAACTTGATTCTTCTCATCTCATCTCTAAACAAATAAAAAACACTTAATAAAGGGTAAAATTATTCATATTCCATGGGACTTTGCCATGGGAAACTTGCACACATTCCATATGGGGATGAGGTGTAGGGTATCTATCATAATGAATAGGTCTTAGCATGAAGATGTTTGAAAAACATAACCTAAAAATCACTTCTTCACTTCAAAATACAAAAACACTTAATAAGTACAATGAGTTAGTGTGCTTAAGCCCTAATCTTTGGAACCAAGTGTTAGGGATCTTCTCCTTACTCGGGTGTACTTCTTCCTCATCCCATCTTGGAGTGATGTAAGAAGTACATACTCAATGGAAAGGGACTTGAACTCACTTTCTCATTCAAATTCAAAATAAAATATTATAAAAGCTACTAACCAACAACAAGCGTCAGATCCTTCACTCATAACGAAAGAACTCGCTTTGATGTGTCTCTTTTCAAGACAGTAAACGTAATCGTACCAGATGAGTCTGTAACACATGAGCATAGGCATAAGCAGTTCAATAATAAAAAACACAAATCAAACAAATTTCATCCCTAGTTAGGGGAACTACGGAGACTCTGATTCTCACTTCCCATGAGATACGTAGGCAGTGAGGTATGACCCATTCGAGCACATTCTTTCTTTTCCCTAAAATTTTCCCTTTCTTCCTTCTTTCCAATTCAGCAGTAGTTTATTCTTTACCCTTTGAAACATTTCAAGCAAACGTGTATCCCGTCGGGTACGATGGACGTGAAAGGGTGCTAATGTCTTCCTTTCACGTAACCGACACCCGAACCCAGTCTCTTTGGTTCGTAAGAACTTGTTCTTTCATTTCCTTTGGTTTGTGCAACATTAACTTTACCTTTCCTTGGGATAAAAATGCATGGCTGATGACTCTTCCTTTTTCAATGCTACTTTCACGTTTTTACTAGGATGAAAATCCCAAGAGCGACAGCTGCCGGCTCTACTGGGGACTTCCCAACCAGTTTCTCTGGCTCCCCATGCGAGTCAATTATAGCGCTTATTTGTTTTTTTTCTTTGGGTGCTTACCTCTGTTCTGTTGTATGTTTAGTTTATTGTTTTTATTTACATTCTTACTTTACAGCTTTATTTACTGCTTACCGTATTTACTTTCCATGCATCGTATACTGGAATGTTTGGACTGTTTTTTTGTGTGGGATGGGAGTTACTGTGAGATGAGCCCAATACCAATGCTTGAGTGGCAGTGTATTCCACACCCAGATTGCGACTGTCTTGGAAATATTCTGTGTGGGGATTTCCTCCACTTCAGGATATGACCTCGATAGTTATGTGCATTTGGTGACCGATCATCGAGGACCTTTGTAGAAACATCCCTCTCCAGTGGTGATAGTGGCACACCATATTTATTGGCAAACCCACTCGCTCCCGAGGGCCCACTGGGAACCCGCATAGAATGGCCTGGTTCCCTTATAGGAACTCGGTTAAAGTACTTTTTGAATGATGATAGTATTGTACCCTTCAGGATGAATGTACTATTGTTTCTCGATCCCATTGCTTGAAGCTGGGAACATATGAGGGATTCTTGTTTTTCAGGACTCAGTTGAGACCTCCTCTTTTAGTGTATAATGCCAAACTATTTCTCAGAAATGGTGAACCTATTATCGCTACTCGACCGGAGAGTCTATGATGTTGACCCGTAGTAGCACACCTGTGATATGGGGGTTGTTTACATGTTTGCAGGGACCTTAACTTTCAACATACCCACTTCATCAGTGTTGTTCAAATGATTTAATCTGGTTCTATGTGGTTCTTTGGTTCTCAGTTCTGAGGTTCTACACAAAGATAATATTATTAGTATGGCTCTCCACAGACAATTGGCTCACTGCTCAACACCAGCACCGACACATATCATTGATCACATACCTGCTGCATAGATGAAATCATAACATTTCTACACACATGTTCAGTTATTTCCGAGGATCACATATCTGAATCAGGAAGTTGGATTTTTCTGTATTAAAACTTGAATCTTAGCAGATAGATTCCTTGGAAATAACCGAACATGACATTTGCATACATCCTTGCATTCATTACATGTGTTCAGAGACAAATTATTATCCTGATTTGGTTTCTTTTCAGAATGGCCAACTTGAATCACAATTATCAAGGTATGGATTTGGAACAACTCTGGGCAGAGGTAATCAAATGAATACCCATCTGGGGAAATTCATGGAAGAGGTGAAGCTTTATTTCAGAGTCAGAAATTGCTGAAAGAGGAAGTCAACTAGATGAAGACTATGGAAATCCTGAATTCAGTGTTAAGGAAAGAAAGCTATTTTCATCCCTAGTTAGGGGAACTACGTCGCTCTGATTCTTCATTAGTCAAAAGAAATACGTAGGCAGGAGATTGCGCGAGATCTTTGCGAGCAACCTAATCTATCAACTTTATTTATCAACCTCTTTGCATCCGGGTGTGTTATTTTCGGATCCAACGCCAACCCCCCAAGAGAGTCCTAGGTGCAGAGCATATGGGAAAATGCCATAACAACTTGAGAAGAAGTTTGATCATATTCTGATGTCGTACTGTAACACGGTGGGAGAACTGACTTTAGTTATGTTGCGGATAGCAAGAGTCGTCACCGACTTTTATTTTATCCAAAGGAAAGGCATAAAAGAACAGGAAAGACCTTTTAAAAGATTTTTGGGTCCAGGGGGTAGGTTATGTAAAGGGAAGGTATTAGCACCCTTTACATCCATGGTTATCCATGGGCTCTTAGTTACTTAGCTCACTTTAAAATGTTTTTGAAATGTGAAGTGTGTGAATAAAAATTTTCTTAAGAGTTTTATAATGATCCATGTACAGATGCGTATAAACCTTTGTTTTGAAAATTGTTTGAAAGTGTGAAGTGTTTGAAATTGTTTTTGAAGAGTGAGCAAGTAACTATGAGGAACCTACCCTAAGTTTAAGTCTTTTCTGTTCTTGGATCCTTTAAGTTGTAAGACTATCCCTATTATTAAGGAATAGGTAGTCATTACCTTGGATGTGAGGGACAAGTGAAGGGACATCTGTTTATGTTGGCAACTGTGGGGTGTATAAGCAATTTTGGAGGGACTATCATCTTTATTCGAAAGGGACAAGATCATTATGTAGGCAACATTCGAAAGGGACTTGATCTTTTATTTGTTAAGGGACTAGATGACTTTACTTTGAGGGACTTTTGCTTTATACACCCTACTTGACCTTTTTGGTTAGGCAACATGAGAGGTATCCCTAAGGAAGTGAGATGGCGATCAAAGATCGACTTACGTATGTGAGTGTACAATTTTAATATTTATCTTTAAATTTAAATGATCTAAATTAATTTTAAATTACAAGTATATTTACACTCCTTATTTACTAACCATAACATAAAATATAAATAATAAACATTATGAATAAATATTACACCAAGGAGCAATTACATAATAATAATAAAAGCAATTTAAATAAATAAGCAAAATATTAAATAATAATAATAATAATTGGGTTAGTGAAAATAATAAAGATAATACTAAATTAAATGGGGTTAGTAATAATCATATAAACATAATTAATAATAATAATGAAATAAACAAGAATATTATAATAAACAAAATTTTTAAAGGTTAATAAGAAAATATGAACAATTATTATAGAATTTTAAGTTATATGTACATTATAAAACATATTATGAAAATAGATTATAATTACAACAATTAAATTAGCAATTTTTAAACATATAATAAAAGTTATTTTCATGCAAAATTAAATTCTAAACAAATTATGTCATATTATCATATTAAGAATTTTAACTTTTAAACATATTTACATACAAAAAATTTAAATTATAAACAATTTATACATTAATTAAATTAAGAATTTTTAACTAAATTATGAATATAATATATACAAATAATAGTATTAAATAAATAGAAGAAGAAAAATTAGGGTTTGAGAAAAATATGTTTTTTTTTTTTAGGGTTTATAAAAATAAATTAGGTTTTATATGCAAAAATGTTAAATATTAATCTAATTATACAAATAAATTATATATATACATATTAATAAAAAGAAATTAGTTTTAGAAAATATTATTATTATTATTTTAGAAATTATTTTTATAACATATAATATTTACATATTCATTTAAATATATTTGCATATTAATCATATAAATAATATTCAATAATAAATAACTAATAAAATAAATAAAACAGCATTAAAAAAACTTACCTGGGCTGGGGATTGAACCCAGCCCCTTTGCCTCCAAGAAACTCCAGCTAGCAACAACAACCACTAGGCCAACGCGCGCCTGATGCCAAGGGAAGGAGAGAAGTTGGTTTTATGCCTTGTTCCTGAAAATCAAAGAAAAAGAAAAAACAAAAGGCCTGGGGGGATCGAACCCAGGACCTTCAAACATCACACAAACACCTTAACCATTCCAGCTGGGAGAGCGCACCTGTCAACATAGAAACTATAATACATAATATATTATACCTAACAATTAAACTGAAAAAACAAGAAAAAATTGGGAAGCCAGGATTCGAACCCAGGCCTATAAGCATCACACGCGCACACTTCACCACTAGGACAAGCACAACGCTTGTGAAATAAAAACAGAAACAAAACATAAAATATTAAAACAAATTTCAAATTCCAGAATGCGCGCGCTGGGTCTTCTTCTCCAAATTTCCTACGAAATTTCATACGAATTTTGCTGCAATGTTTCCTGCGAGTTTCAAAATACAAGAACCTACGAAATTGGACAAGCATCAAAACAGTAAAATTTCTCAACAATAATCAGTGTTTCATAATCCCCAAGGTCCATAGAATTGTTCTACGTTCTTAGAATTCATTTATATTAGGTTTACAACAAAACCCCAATTCCATGGCCGAAACCCTAACAATGGTGGTTCTTTGATCCTGCATCGAAAACCAAATTGAATTGTCCAGAAACGTTCACAAGCTTAACACAAACACAAATCCAGAGTCAAATTCAATTTATTTTACGTGTATGTATGAAAACGAAAAAAACATAAATGTGTCAATATTTGAATTCGGTTTGAGATGTTCATGAGGTTATTGATGCATATGAGCATTGATACATGATCAGTGAAGTCCAGGGACCATTCTCATGTCCTTAAAATACCTTCAAATACCTTGTGTAGAGGAAACCGAATTTGACTTTTTGTGAGGTTTTTGAAAATATGAACTTACTCTTAGGAGGCTGGAAATCGTGTCCTATCATTAGGTTTAAATTATGTACTTATAGTATGATGATTCTAGGTCAAAATAATTGATCATTATGTGTAAGATTTGATTAGAAAAGATTCAAAAAGATAAGGCTTTAAAATTCAAATATTCTTGTATGAACACCTTCTAATTCAAGCCAATCACCATGATTCTCTTGCCACTTTGATACCAATCACCTTTATGAATTTCTAGAAGCTCAATCCCTTTTAAATCTTTGACTTTTCTATTTTATTTTAATTTAAAATGATTTTAAATGAATTAAATCAAAATAAATAAAATAAAATGATGAAAAAATCTGATTTTTAGAGACTTGGGTCGTGCATGAGGTAATGGTATGAATTGGGTCATCATATGGCAAGCCCATTTAGAAAAAATTGGTTTTAAACCTCCATTTTCTTCATAAACCAACCAAAAATTTCCCAACTTTGCAAGGGAGCACATCCTTCAATTTTAATTCTATGAGGGTTTTCTTGGACATTTTGGAAAGATTGAAGAGTCCTCTAACCAACCCCACTGGTTTCATGTTCATATCATTTACCATTCTCAAGTTATTCCCTTTTGAAGTTGTTGACTTTTTGTTGACTTTCAAAAGGACCTATAATGTCTTAGCTCATACATTCCAAATGAATCATTTTTGGGCTTGGCTTGTGAGACACAAAGTTGTAGAGAATTTAATTTCCTTCAAAATGAGCTTTGGATGGAGACTTGGTGATGAAGCATGTGAAGATATGGCTAGTCAAAGTTCAGTTGACTTTTACTGAGGAAACCCTAATTTAGAAACCTTTGATTCTTGATGATCTGAAATATCCTTGATGAATCATGATCAACCCTTGATCAAATGATGAATTTTACTTCATATACTTGATGTTGGCAAAAAATCATGAAGTTTGACTTTGGTTTGACCACAGTTGACCTCAGTTTGACTTTTTAACTGCTTTGACTGGTTTTGACTTATCTGATCATCTGACTGAGCAAACTTTTGAGAAAAGTCTTGAAACTTGTCATGGGGATTCTTACACACATATAAGATGTTATGAAGCTCACCTGAAGTCTTGGAAATTCATTTAGCCTGATTAAAGTCAAAACCCTAGTTTTGGATGCACTGCTTAGGAGGTGCATTGTCTGAGGGAATTGTCAAATCTTCTGACTATTTGTGAACTTTGTGAACCTTGTGAACCATCATAAGATGTCTTGTGAACCTTGTGAACCTCATGGAAGGTCTTGTAAACTTCATGAACTTCATGAAAGGTCTTGTGAACCTTGTGAACCTTCTTAGCACACAAAGTCTTGTTTTGTGAGGGCAAATTTTGGGGTGCAACAGCTGCCCCTGTTCAATTTTCTGAAACCTGAGGGGTTAGATTGGTATATTTTCCAGTCGTGACCTGGAAGGTTGAAGGGGATTGAACACCAAAGCCCAAAAATTAACACTCACCAGTGCATAGAGTGATACAGATGACTAGTTGAATATGCTTTAGTGGGCTTAAAGATGCCACTTAGAGAAAACTTCTTCAGGTACATTTCTTGGAGGATAAAGAAGTCCAAAATATGAAGGTATAATGATAGCTTTCAGGAAGATAAACAACGTCCCGAGGTAATGATATGCTTTCAGAAAGATAAACAACATTCTGAGGTAATAATATGCTTTCAGGAAGATAACAACGTCCTGAGGTAATGATATGCTTTCAGAAAGATAAACAACATTCTGAGGTAATAATATGCTTTCAGGAAGATAACAACGTCCTGAGGGAATGATATTCTTTCAGGAAGATAACAACGTCCTGAGGGAATGATATGCTTTCAGAAAGGTAAACAACGTTCTGAGGTAATAATATGCTTTCAGGAAGATAAACAACGTCCTGAGGAAGTGGTAACCTTTGGGAAGATAACAACGTCCGAAGGTAATAATATGCTTTCAGGAGGATAAACAACGTCCTGAGGCATAAGAAGCTTTCAGGAGGATAAACAACGTCCTGAGGAAATGATAACTTTTGGGAAGATAAACAACGGCCCAATAGTCACAACTTGTTGATGAAATTTGTCTGCTGGAGAATTAACCTGAAAACAAGGTAGCATCCTGTATGGTAATATTAGTTTATGTATTATGTATGCATGTATAATATGATGCACTTAAGTGATGTATTATGTATATGTATGGTATGATGTGAATGATGTATGTATGATATGATGCTGCCTGAAGCGTCTGGATATCTTCGTATAACAACTGCTGGTCAGGGAAAATAAATCCCGATTCGTTGCTGAAGAATATGAGGAACTTGTTCCCGTCTTGTTTGATAATGTATTATACATAACCTCCCGTCTTCGTTTGATAGTAGGGTATATATAACCTCCCGTCTGCTAGGGATAGCAAGGTATACATAACCTCCCGTCTTCGTTCGATAGTAGGGTATATATACTCTCCCGTCTTCGTTCGTCGTACTCCTATTAGAAAGTAAATTCCCGTATATCCGTATGAGGATAAAAGAGATGGATATAAATTCCAGGGGAAATTTGACTTTATGAAGATGGATTTGCCCTACTGAGGGTTTATAACTGTTTTGTAGAGATGAACCGGCGAAGCTTCGTTGAAATCCTTCCCTCGTTCGTCCTTAGTAAATACTATTACTGCATTTTCATGCATTTCTGGTAAACATCAATCATATTAAGCATACATGCATTTATGGTAAACATCAATCATATTCAAAAGCATACATACATTCAAACACAACCAATGGACGTTTCGCTTATGTATATAGGGTAAAAGTAAATCTGGATTCAAAAATGGAATTTTATTTATATCAAATAGTGACCTATACATAGGTAGGTTTGTACAAGGAGACATAAACCCTAGTAAGAGGATTTTGTCATAAAGATTTTACAAAACGAAGAAAATCAGCTATGTGGGAAATAATCCTATTGAGTTTCAATTCTACTATTGCCATTATCTTCAAGTATCTCATCTTCTGCTGTTGAGACGAAAACGATTGGATTGAGCTTTATCTGTTCAAACTTGAGTAAGTAACACAACTGGTTGTAGTTTCATGGGTGATCCAAACGAGACATAGTCATACGCTTTAATCCCTAACTTTTGCCTGGATTGCCCTTTCAGGTTTTCAATCCACCGGGATACCCTTTTTTGCCCAAGCCGCCTTTTCAGGTTTTCGACTTGCCGGGTGTACATCTTTTTATATATATCCCTAATTTTTGCCCAAACCCTTTTGATTTGCCGGGATGCCCTTATTTTTGCCTAGGCCTGTCAACCTAGCGGGTCTCTTTTTATGCGTAGTATTTTTTAACTATGTCTGCATTTACAGGCTGCGGGAAGTCTTCACCATCCATAGTAGTAAGTATCATGGCACCTCCTGAAAACACTGTTTTGACCACAAATGGTCCTTCGTATGTAGGAGTCCACTTGCCCCTAGGATCACCCTGTGGTAATATGATACGCTTGATTACCAAGTCATCAGCCTGATATACCTTTAGCTTAACCTTCTTGTTAAAAGCTTTGATCATCCGTTTCTGGTACATCTGGCCATGACAAACTGCTGCTAGCCTCTTCTCATCAATCAAATTTATCTGGTCAAGTCGAGTCTGAATCCACTCATCTTCATCCAAGCCTGCATCCTGCATAATTCTTAAGGAGGGAATCTGAACTTCAATGGGCAGAACTGCTTCCATACCATAGACTAAGGAGAATGGGGTTGCCCCTGTTGAAGTACGTATGGTGGTACGATAACCATGAAGAGCAAATGGTAACATCTCATGCCAATCCTTGTAAGTAACAGTCATCTTCTGTACAATCTTCTTAATATTCTTATTAGCAGCTTCAACTGCCCCATTCATCTTTGGACGATACGGAGAAGAGTTGTGATGCTTAATCTTGAATTGCGTGCAGAGATCAGTAATCATAGTGTTGTCCAGATTAGAGCCATTGTCAGTAATAATCCTTTCAGGGATGCCATACCTACATATGAGATTATTCTTAATGAATCGAGCCACAACATTCTTGGTAACAGATGCAAATGAAGCTGCCTCCACCCACTTTGTGAAGTAATCAATAGCAACCAGGATGAAACGATGCCCATTAGAAGCGGTAGGTTTGATCTCACCAATCATATCAATGCCCCACATGGCAAAGGGCCAAGGAGCAGTCAGCACATTCAATGGTGATGGAGGTATATGTACTTTATCAGCATAGATTTGACACTTGTGACACGTTCTGGAGTGTTGATAGCAATCAGCTTCCATGGTAGACCAACAGTAACCTGCTCTCAATATCTTCTTTGCCATGGTATGTCCACTAGAATGAGTGCCAAAGATCCCATCATGCATGTCTTCCATAATCTCTGTTGCTTCTTTCTTATCCACACTACGAAGCATAGTTGAATCATGATTGCGCTTGTACAGAATACCATGACTCAAAAAGAACTTAGCAGAAAACCTTCTCAGAAACTTCCTATCTTTGACAGATGCCCCTTCAGGGAACTCCTGAACTTCAAGATATCTTTTTACTTCATAGAACCAAGGCTTCTCCTCTGCCCCTTCTGTGTCAATCTCATTGCAGTATGCAGGCTTTTCAAATCTATCAATAGTAATATTGGGAGCTTCCTCATCCCAGCTGATCTCAAACATGGATGCCATGGTGGCTAAGGCATCTGCCAACTGATTCTCTCTTCGTGGAATATGTCCAAAGGTAACTTCTTTGAAATGTGGGATCAAAGACAACACATACTCTCTATAAGGAATGAGGTTATCATGCTTGGTATCCCAATCTCCTTTAATCTGACTTACTACCAAGGCTGAATCTCCATACACATCAAGGAACTGAATCTTCATATCAATAGCAGCTTTAATACCCAGGATACATGCCTCATACTCAGCCATGTTATTGGTACAATAGAAACACAATCTTGCAGTAATCGGGGTATGACAACCTTCAGGAGAACTAATCACAACACCAACACCATTACCAAGTGCATTAGAGGCACCATCAAAAACCATAGTCCATCGGGATCCTTGTTCAGGTCCATCATATTGTCCCGGTTCTTTGGTAATAATCATGATGTCTTCATCAGGGAACTCAAAACTCATTGATTGGTAATCATCCACTGCTTGATGAGCCAAATGATCAGCTACGACACTTCCTTTAATGGCCTTCTGATTAGTGTACTGTATATCATATTCTGTCAAGATCATTTGCCATCTTGCAATTCTTCCGGAGAGAGCAGGTTTCTCGAATATGTACTTGATTGGATCCATCTTTGAAATTAATAAGGTAGTATGAGTCAACATATACTGTCTTAGTCGGCGAGCAGCCCATGCCAAAGCGCAACAAGTTTTCTCGAGCAGTGAGTATCTTGTTTCACAGTCGGTAAACTTTTTGCTAAGGTAGTATATTGCCTGCACTTTTCGACCAGACTCGTCATGTTGCCCCAATACACACCCCATTGAGTTGTCTAACACTGTTAAGTACATAATCAAGGGTCTTCCATCAACTGGTGGCATCAAAATTGGTGGTTCCAGCAGATATCTCTTGATTTCATCAAAGGCAATCTGGCACTCATCATTCCATTCCATCACCTGATCTTTCTTCAACAACTTGAATATTGGCTCACAAATGGCAGTTAATTGGGAAATAAATCTTGCAATGTAATTCAATCATCCCAAGAAACCTCTAACCTCCTTCTTAGTACGGGGAGCTGGCATCTCTCGTATAGCTTTTACTTTTGCAGGATCCACTTCAATACCTTTTCCACTGACTATGAAACCCAGGAGCTTACCAGACCTAACTCCAAAAGTACACTTGTTTGGGTTCAATCTCAACTTGTATTTCTTCAACCTCTCAAACAACTTGTGTAGATGATCAAGATGTTGTTCTTCATTTTGGGATCTGGCTATCATGTCATCCACATATACCTCTATCTCATGATGAATCATATCATGAAACAAAGCCACCATAGCACGCTGATATGTTGCCCCTGCATTCTTCAAACCAAATGGCATCACCTTATAACAAAAAGTGCCCCACTGTGTAACAAATGTTGTCTTCTCCATATCTTCAGGTGCCATCTTGATTTGATTGTAACCAGAGAAACCATCCATAAAAGAGAATACCTTATGCTGAGCAGTGTTGTCTACCAGAACATCAATATGAGGAAGTGGAAAATCATCTTTGGGGCTGGCCTTGTTCAAATCCCTGTAGTCTACACACATACGTACCTTACCATCTTTCTTAGGTACCGGTACCACATTTGCAACCCACTGAGGATAAGAAGTCACAACTAAGAACCCTGCATTGAACTGTTTCATTACCTCTGCCTTGATCTTCTCTGACATTTCAGGACGCATGCGACGGACCTTCTGTTTCTTTGGACGACAATCTTCTTTTACTGGTAAACGGTGAACCACAATGTCTGTATCTAACCCTGGCATATCTTCATAGGACCAAGCAAAGATTTCCACATAGTCACGTAGCATCTGAATCAATCTTCTCTTGACACTATCCTCTAATTCAGCCCCTATCTTAACTTCTTTCCTATTTTCTTCAGTTCCCAGATTCACAACTTCGACTGGCTCTTCATGTGGCTGTATAGCTTTCTCTTCTTGTTGTAACAACCTAGCAAGCTCTACAGGTACTTCACAATCGTCCTCATTTCCGTCTTCAGTTTGATAGATTGGATTCTCGAAATTATAATTGGCAATAGTAGAACTGTTATCAACAGGATCCAGAGTGGATGAGGATCTGCATTTTAGTGATGTGGGTGTGTGTAAGAACACATAGCTGATAAAACAAAAATAAAAGAAAAGAAAGACGAGGAACACAATATTTACGAAAACGAAACGTCCACTGATTTTTATTGAATGAAGTATGCAAATGAAATGACATCCCGTAACAAGCATACCATTGTGCCCCGGGTAAGGCACAAGGCTTGAGAGTTCAATTGTTCAAGAAATTACAAACTTAAAAAGAAACAACACAGTAATAGTATTTACTCCTGACTAAAGGAGATAGGAATAACATCTTCAGCTTTCCAGTTGTTTAGTCCAGCACCCACAGTAGGAAAAATCCAAGCATCCAAGTTGTAGTCTTCATTATAGTCTCCCACAGCATTGATCTGATCTTTCATAACCCCTTGATTGGTGATACGAACAGCACGAGCACGACGAACAGCCTCCTGGGACTCTTCATCCACCATAACTCTAGCATCTTTAAGGGAGGCCATTGTTGGAGGTATTCTGGTAACCACAGGAACTTTCTTGACAACAGGAGGAACTACATAATCATTAACAATCCAAGGAACCACTTCAAATGTATGACACGGAGTTTCAACGTATTCACCTTCCACTTCCAGATACTTGAAGGTGTTCACATGGCTAACAAAATACTCTTCCTCTCCATAGACAGTAACAACTTTTCCTTCCACCGGATATCTCAGCTTCTGATGTAATGTAGAGGTTACAACACCTGCCCCATGGATCCAGGGACGCCCAAGCAAACAAGAATACGACGGACGAATATCCATGACATAAAATGTAGCATTAAAAACCTGAGAACCAACTTTGATCGGGAGATCAATTTCTCCATGCACCACTCTCCTCGAACCATCAAAAGCCTTCACCACTATATTACTGGGCTTCAGCACAGCATCTTCGGGACTCAGCTTATTCAGGACTTCTTTGGGCAACACATTCAGAGAGGAACCATTGTCTATCAATACATGTGACAGGGTAGTGTCCCTGCATTCAATTGAGATATGCAGAGCCCTGTTATGATCCCTCTTGGCAGGGGTCAAATCAGCATCAGAAAACCCTAACCCATTATCATAGGTCAGGTGGGCAACACAATTCTCAAACTGGTCAACAGAAATTGCATTGGGTACATGAGCAGTCTTCAGAAACTTAATCAAAGCTTTGGCATGAGCCTCAGAACATAACAACAAAGACAACATAGAAACCTTGGAGGGAGTGTGCCCCAATTGATCAACAATGTCATAATCACTCTTGCAAATGATTTTCAATACTTCTTCCATCTGCTTAGCCAGATCATCAGCAGCTGGCACATCAGTAGGTATAGGTTCAATAACAGGACCTTTGCCCCGAGCATCAGTAGTGGAGGTAACAGCAGGAGTAACTGTATTCTTGGAAGTAACTGGAGGAGAGAAGACTCTTCCGCTTCGTGTGATCTTACTAGATCCAACAATATTATCAACATCAACAGACACATCAGCTAAGGGTTCCTGCTTAACACCAAGGATATAAACACCAGACCCATAATGCTAAGGCACAACTTTATCGGATGTATACGGAATAGGACCAGGAGTAGTAATGACCATAGGAGCCACTCTGGCTTCAGCAACAATCTTTACAGGGCCTTCAGCAGTAATCTTAATTGGACCCTTATGAGTGATTTTAACAGGACCTTTGGAAGTGATCCTTACTGGCGCTTTATCAACCATATCAACCTCTTCTGTCTTCCTACCTTCAGTAATATGATCCACCATACTCTCTACAGACGATGGAGTCCTCTCAAACACTATGGTATATTTATCCATGAGACGTTGAATTCCATCTCTCAATCTCCAGCAACTATCCGGCTTATAGGTACAATACAAACAGTCTTCACGACAATCTGGAAAGAACCCAACTTGTACTAACTTCTTCTTGATAACAGACAACGGTGTAGTCAACTCTGTAACTGAATAAATATGTAAATCTTCATCAATTGCATTGACATTCTTCTCATGATTTGGCATGGGAGCAGTAATCACATTTGGAGTACCCGGAGGGTCAAACTCAATCTCTCCAGCCTCAATCATATCTTGAATTTTGTTCTTCAAGACCCAGCAGCTATTAGTATCATGTCCCTGACAGTTTGAATGATATGCACATCATGCATTGGGATTGTACCTGGGAGAGGTAACATTGGGATTCTGAGGAGCCTCTTTCAGAGTAATAAGTTCAGCCTTCAACAAGTGTTGCAATGCCTGAGCCATTGACATGTTGATCTTAGTGAACTGCCTTCTATCCCTCTGTTGGTTGCCCTGTGGCTGCTCTGTTGTTGCAGGAGTTGGATTTGAAATATGAACTGCATTCACAGACTGATGCCTTCTATTACGATCAGGTTGACCATAAACAACATTGGATTCTTTCTTCCCAGTGGGAGGGTTTTTTGCAGTACTTGATGAAGAAGTACCCACCTGAATCTTGCCACTCTTTATACCATTTTCCACGCGCTCTCCTGTCATTATCAACTCAGTGAAGCCAGATGATGAGCTTCCAATGAGATGACTGTAAAAAGGACCATTCAATGTACACATGAACATATCAACCAACTCCCTGTCAGTTAAAGGGGGTTGTACTCTTCCAGCTAAATCTCTCCACTTCTGAGCATACTCCTTGAAACTTTCTTTGGCGCCCATAGACATGCTTTGCAACTGCATGCGAGTGGGAGCTAAATCAGCATTGTATTGATACTGCTTATAGAAAGCTTCAGCAAGATCATTCCAATCCCTGATGTTGACACTCTCCAACTGATAATACCACTCCAATTGAGCTCCAGATAAGCTCTCTTGGAAGAAATGGATCCATAACTTTTTATCAGCAGTGTGAGGTTGGATTCTTCTGACATAAGACCTCAGATGAAGCTTGGGACAAGAGACCCCATCATAAACAACAAAGGTAGGAACCTTGAAACCAATGGGTATGACTACCCCAGATATCAGACTCAAATCTTCAAAATCCAGCCCAGAAGACTTCTGCAACTCCATAGCATCCATTCTATCCACCAGCATCTTGAATTTGTCTTCATTAGGCTCATGGTAGTAATTAGCCTCAGAATCAGAGTCCCCCATAGTGTGTGGAGACTGCCTCCCTCTTTTTCAGACTCTTCAGACTCATAATCTTCAACTGGTTCTTTGGTCTTGGCAAGACCCTTGAACCTTCTTCCCATGTTGATCAGGCCACCTGACCTTCTAGTCTTCTTAGTCTTCTTGGCCAACAGCGTCTTCAATTCATCCTGCCCCTTGGTCAGGTTCATGATCAGCTCTTGGAACTGTGCATTTTGTGCCTGGAGATCCTTAACTGTTTGTTCAAGAGCCATTGCTGAAATAAACAGCGAGAAGATGAGAAACATGTGCACAATTATAAACCTGTGATGCAATGAAATGATATGTGAATGTATATGCAATGTTTTCAAGGACCGTAGGATTTAAATTTGCTTAAACAAACAAGAAGGTAAACTTTTATTAGTAGTAAATTTGTTTTGCCTCTTGGGCTTACAGAAATGAAATGAAATAAATACAAAAGATGGGGTTTTAAGTCTCCCATGGACGTTTCCTCTTTGTGTTGAGGTATGAGTTGAGATTCCGCTCCTCGTGAAGTTGCTTTGTTAGTTCCAGGATTTTTTCTTGGCTTGCTTTGTAATGAGCCTCGAAAGTATCCCTTTGCTCCTTCAACTGGATCCAGGATCTCTGTGAGTCTTCCATGTCAGTAGGCATGTCTGGGTGAAGGATGGTATAAGCAGTATCTCCTTCAGCAACAGGTTCCATGGTAACTGGCAGGATAGCAGGATATGGCATCATGAGAGTCTGAGCACGAGATCGCACCCATATGAGATAAGCCTCCATAGGAATAGTGTACTTAGGCTCCAGAGTCTTGCTGTCAACCTTGTTTACTTTTCCCCATGCTCGTATGAATCTCTGACGGTAACCTTGCAGATCGTTGTCGTAGTCAAACACAATGCCCTGAATCAACATGTCATGTGGGCCATCACTCCGAGCGTAACCAAACTGTCGTAAAGCTATAGAGGGGTTGTAGGTGATGCCTCCTCTTATGCCTAGAAGTGGCACATTAGGAAACTCCCCACAACGGTCAATGATAGTGACATTCTCCATAGATCTGGAGCACCAATGGATGTCTGAATGAGAGAGTGACATAAATCTTTTGGACCACCTGAACCCTTGCTCATTCTTCATTACTGAGCGAGGAAGGTGAGAAATAAACCACCTAGAGAGCAAAGGTATGCAGCACATCAAAGTTCCTCTTGCCCTTGTAGTACGGGTATGAAGAGAATGTAGGATGTCTCCAAGCAATGTAGGTACTGGATTGTGACTCAGGAATATATTGATGGCATGAACGTCTATGAACTGATCTGGATTGGGGAACAATACTAAGCCATAAATCAGCAAGGCTAAGATCTCCTCAAAAGTACCATAGCTCATGGCCTTTAAGAACACCTGAGCTTTCTCTATCAACACCTTGGCAAGAATACCCTTAACTCCGCTTCTCGTTTCTAGAACAATGTCAGACTTCTTCAGATGTAGAGCTGCAACAATAACCTCAGGTTTAGGCTCTTTTTCCAAGCCTGTGAATGGTTTCTGATCAAGTACAGGTATACCCAGAAGTTTAGAGAACTCTTCCATTGTAGGAACCAGTTGGTAGTCGGGGAATGTGAAGCAATGGTGCTTAGGATCAAAGAACTGAAACAGAACACTCATCATGTCTTCATTGAATCCTGAGGTGACTAGATCCAATAGGTGACCATGTCTCTTGATGAACCGGGAGTGTTCAGACACTTGAGAAACCAACTCTTTAAGCTTAGCAGGTATCCCTACAAAATTGATCCTGATAGTGTTTCTACGAGCAGAAACCATGACCTGAAACAAAGAACAAAGATAAATCCTTTGGTCCTTGAAATGGTTAGTGAAAATGCTATGCTTATGATGCATGATGGTGTCATGATGTTATGTTCAATCACAAACATGTGGCACACACAAACAAGTCACACAATAGCCCTATGTTTGAAGGCTTGCATGAGGTTCAAAGGTAAGTACCCTCCCCTGAAGTTAGTTGGTTCATCCTGTCCTACAAAAGTAACCAGGTTCTAAGGGATCTCAATATCATTGATCCTTCACAAGGGTGGTTGTTCAGTAGGCAACTTACTTGCCAACCAAAACCCCCCAAGTTTAGAATCTCAATGAGCGTAGTATCGAGTATCAACCAACTACAGTCTGCACCAAAGCCGGTTATCTCACTACTTTTCTAAAGGCCAATATGGGATAACTAGGGTTCTAAAAGTTAGTTAGTGCATTGATAACATATGGCAGCCTCATATTATCCTCAACTTGACTTAAGGAACATAAGCACCAACCAAGAAGTCACACTAACTATGGCCACCAGATCAACCATATCGGTATACGCCGTACAGTTTCCTTGGTCTATTGCCATTTACCTAAGGTACACTAGATCCGGGTTAGGATCTTTCACACATAAGAGTACCCAACAAGTAAAGTAAAGCAAACAAAGCAAACAATTTAAGTGATCTAATTCCTAAGGGTACCCCTCTTTTATTAAGTCCCCAGCAGAGTCGCCAGTTCTGTAACACGGTGGGAGAACTGACTTTAGTTATGTTGCGGATAGCAAGAGTCGCCACCGACTTTTATTTTATTCAAAGGAAAGGCATAAAAGAACAGGAAATACCTTTTAAAAGATTTTTGGGTCCGGGGGGTAGGTTATATAAAGGGAAGGTATTAGCACCCTTTACATCCATGGTTATCCATGGGCTCTTAGTTACTTAGCTCACTTTAAAATGTTTTTGAAATGTGAAGTGTGTGAATAAAAATTTTCTTAAGAGTTTTATAATGATCCATGTACGGATGCGTATAAACCTTTGTTTTGAAAATTGTTTGAAAGTGTGAAGTGTTTGAAATTGTTTTTGAAGAGTGAGCAAGTAACTATGAGGAACCTACCCTAAGTTTAAGTCTTTTCTGTTCTTGGATCCTTTAAGTGGTAAGACTATCCCTATTATTAAGGAATAGGTAGTCATTACCTTGGATGTGAGGGACAAGTGAAGGGACATCTGTTTATGTTGGCAACTGTGGGGTGTATAAGCAATTTTGGAGGGACTATCATCTTTATTCGAAAGGGACAAGATCATTATGTAGGCAACATTCGAAAGGGACTTGATCTTTTATTTGTTAAGGGACTAGATGACTTTACTTTGAGGGACTTTTGCTTTATACACCCTACTTGACCTTTTTGGTTAGGCAACATGAGAGGTATCCCTAAGGAAGTGAGATGGCGATCAAAGATCGACTTACGTGTGTGAGTGTACAATTTTAATATTTATCTTTAAATTTAAATGATCTAAATTAATTTTAAATTACAAGTATATTTACACTCCTTATTTACTAACCATAACATAAAATATAAATAATAAACATTATGAATAAATATTACACCAAGGAGCAATTACATAATAATAATAAAAGCAATTTAAATAAATAAGCAAAATATTAAATAATAATAATAATAATTGGGTTAGTGAAAATAATAAAGATAATACTAAATTAAATGGGGTTAGTAATAATCATATAAACATAATTAATAATAATAATGAAATAAACAAGAATATTATAATAAACAAAATTTTTAAAGGTTAATAAGAAAATATGAACAATTATTATAGAATTTTAAGTTATATGTACATTATAAAACATATTATGAAAATAGATTATAATTACAAAAATTAAATTAGCAATTTTTAAACATATAATAAAAGTTATTTTCATGCAAAATTAAATTCTAAACAAATTATGTCATATTATCATATTAAGAATTTTAACTTTTAAACATATTTACATACAAAAAATTTAAATTATAAACAATTTATACATTAATTAAATTAAGAATTTTTAACTAAATTATGAATATAATATATACAAATAATAGTATTAAATAAATAGAAGAAGAAAAATTAGGGTTTGAGAAAAATATTTTTTTTTTAGGGTTTATAAAAATAAATTAGGTTTTATATGCAAAAATGTTAAATATTAATCTAATTATACAAATAAATTATATATATACATTTTAATAAAAAGAAATTAGTTTTAGAAAATATTATTATTATTATTTTAGAAATTATTTTTATAACATATAATATTTACATATTCATTTAAATATATTTGCATATTAATCATATAAATAATATTCAATAATAAATAACTAATAAAATAAATAAAACAACATTAAAAAAACTTACCTGGGCTGGGGATTGAACCCAACCCCTTTGCCTCCAAGAAACTCCAGCCAGCAACAACAACCACTAGGCCAACGCGCGCCTGATGCCAAGGGAAGGAGAGAAGTTGGTTTTATGCCTTGTTCCTGAAATCAAAGAAAAAGAAAGAAAAAACAAAAGGCCTGGGGGGATCGAACCCAGGACCTTCAAACATCACACAAACACCTTAACCATTCCAGCTGGGAGAGCGCACCTGTCAACATAGCAACTATAATACATAATATATTATACCTAACAATTAAACTGAAAAAACAAGAAAAAATTGGGAAGCCAGGATTCGAACCCAGGCCTATAAGCATCACACGCGCACACTTCACCACTGGGACAAGCACAACGCTTGTGAAATAAAAACAGAAACAAAACATAAAATATTAAAACAAATTTCAAATTCCAGAATGCGCGCGCTGGGTCTTCTTCTCCAAATTTCCTACGAAATTTCATACGAATTTTGCTGCAATGTTTCCTGCGAGTTTCAAAATACAAGAACCTACGAAATTGGACAAGCATCAAAACAGTAAAATTTCTCAACAATAATCAGTGTTTCATAATCCCCAAGGTCCATAGAATTGTTCTACGTTCTTAGAATTCATTTATATTAGGTTTACAACAAAACCCCAATTCCATGGCCGAAACCCTAACAATGGTGGTTCTTTGATCCTGCATCGAAAACCAAATTGAATTGTCCAGAAACGTTCACAAGCTTAACACAAACACAAATCCAGAGTCAAATTCAATTTATTTTACGTGTATGTATGAAAACGAAAAAAACATAAATGTGTCAATATTTGAATTCGGTTTGAGATGTTCATGAGGTTATTGATGCATATGAGCATTGGTACATGATCAGTGAAGTCCAGGGATCATTCTCATGTCCTTAAAATACCTTCAAATACCTTGTGTAGTGGAAACCGAATTTGACTTTTTGTGAGGTTTTTGAAAATATGAACTTACTCTTAGGAGGCTGGAAATCGTGTCCTATCATTAGGTTTAAGTTATGTACTTATAGTATGATGATTCTAGGTCAAAATAAATGATCATTATGTGTAAGATTTGATTAGAAAAGATTCAAAAAGATAAGGCTTTAAAATTCAAATATTCTTGTATGAACACCTTCTAATTCAAGCCAATCACCATGATTCTCTTACCACTTTGATACCAATCACCTTTATGAATTTCTAGAAGCTCAATCCCTTTTAAATCTTTGACTTTTCTATTTTATTTTAATTTAAAATGATTTAAAATAAATTAAATCAAAATAAATAAAATAAAATGATGAAAAAATCTGATTTTTAGAGACTTGGGTCGTGCATGAGGTAATGGTATGAATTGGGTCATCATATGGCAAGCCCATTTAGAAAAAAATGGTTTTAAACCTCCATTTTCTTCATAAACCAACCAAAAATTTCCCAACTTTGCAAGGGCACACATCCTTCAATTTTAATGCTATGAGGGTGTTCTTGAACATTTTAGAAATCTTGAAGAGTCCTCTAACCAACCCCACTGGTTTCATGTTCATATCATTTACCATTCTCAAGTTATGCCCTTTTGAAGTTGTTGACTTTTTGTTGACTTTCAAAAGGACCTATAATGTCTTAGCTCATACATTCCAAATGAAGCATTTTTGGGCTTGGCTTGTGAGACACAAAGTTGTAGAGAATTAAATTTCCATCAAAATGAGCTTTGGATGGAGACTTGGTGTTGAAGCATGTGAAAGTTATGGCTAGTCAAAGTTTAGTTGACTTTTACTAAGGAAACCCTAATTTAGAAACCTTTGATTCTTGATGATCTGAAATATCCTTGATGAATCATGATCAACCCTTGATAAAATGATGAATTTTACTTCATATACTTGATGTTGGCAAAAAATCATGAAGTTTGACTTTGGTTTGACCACAGTTGACCTCAGTTTGACTTTTTAACTGCTTTGACTGGTTTTGACTTATCTGATCACCTGACTGAGCAAACTTTTGAGAAAAGTCTTGAAACTTGTCATGGGGATTATTACACACATATAAGATGTTATGAAGCTCACTTGAAGTCTTGGAAATTCATTTAGCCTGATTAAAGTCAAAACCCTAGTTTTGGATGCACTGCTTAGGAGGTGCATTGTCTGAGGGAATTGTCAAATCTTCTGACTATTTGTGAACTTTGTGAACCTTGTGAACCATCATAAGATGTCTTGTGAACCTTGTGAACCTCATGGAAGGTCTTGTAAACTTCATGAACTTCATGAAAGGTCTTGTGAACCTTGTGAACCTTCTTAGCACACAAAGTCTTGTTTTGTGAGGGCAAATTTTGGGGTGCAACACGTACGCACAACGGGTTTCCTCATTTGCTCAGATTCAAACTAGTTGACTTAATCAAATCATGATCATCTCTGATAAAGCTTCCTTTGGGGTTTCAATTCCGAATTCCATGTATGAATACCATTCTGGGGCATCTGGCCTTTTAATTGAAGATTGAAAGTCTTTCAGAGGCAAAGGTAAAGACAAGGTCCCAAATTTGATTGACTCCTGACTATTGTGTTCACACCAGGAAAATGTGGGAATATGGAACCAAACTAGTAATAGAACGAACATCTAAACTGCTAACTACTGGAAGTCACTGAGAGAAAAAAGTCCAGATGGATTCATACCTCCTCAACAATAGAAACCATGATGTGAATGCTAGATGCAGGCACCATTCAGGGACATTTAGGCATACAATTGAGAATTGCAATGTTTTCTATCACAAGGTTCAGAATTTGGCCGGCTCAAAGGTCATCATATCAGGCAGTCTTCCTACAAATTGTAGCCTCCTCACTTGATTGAGCACCCAGTTTACAAAGACATCTTCAGAAGCAATAAGTCCAGATAGAGTCAGGTCTCCTCAATGATGTTAATGTTCAGCTTCTTTACTGCATTCTTATTTGTAGCTTTTATTGTTTGTCTAAACATTTTTTTGCATGCATGAAACTTTTTTGTTTTTGAATGATAATCATAGTAATATTCGCATGTTTTTATTGAAGTAATCCATTCATATTCACTCATAATTTTGTGTATGTGCATTTCCATACAAACTGTCGTGCTTAAACTTTTGAGGGAGGATGATGAAGTGAAAATGCAAAAATATCTAATTGTGTGCTTTTGAAAAAAACCTTGTTGACGATGTAGAGGCATTGTTTCATATCCCAAACACATGAGATATAAGGGAGATAGACCCTCACTAACCCATTTGAGCCTTGAAGTAGGAGTTTCTTTTTTGCATTGAAAAAACCCTAACACATAACCCAGAGGCACGGTAGGCATCCGTTAGTTTGACCGAGCATTCAAATTTCATAAGGAGTGTGCAACTGAGGGTCCATTACCTTTCATTGTAGCACATCAAGAGGTCAAGAGACTGGAAAACACAATGGTTATCCTTCATCAAATAAATGAGACGGTCATAACTCATCCAAAGAAGTCAAGACAACAAGTGCCACACGATTTTTTCAAAAAAAAAAAGAATAAAAAAAAAAGAAATGGAAAAAGCCCGCCAAGTCGGAGCTTGAAAACAAGTGACTTAGGTAAAAATTAGGGCATCCCGCTGGACTTCACAATCAAAAGATTCAAAGGAATCAGTCCAAGCAAAAGTTAGGGAAAGAATTAAAAAGCGAAATGTGAAAAGAACAAAGTTGTATGAAACAGACACAAAAGTCAAATGGGGTGATTGTTACTGCAACAACCTAATTGGTTCTTAAATTGTTTGTGTCAATTGTTCCTCAACCATCACAAAACCTTTTTGCGAGGTGAGCGCTTGTGGCAAATTAGCTGAAAGTAGGATTGGAGAACATCACAAAAAGTGAGTGGGTAGAAATAAACTTTGAGCCATAAATCAATTTTTCTAAAACCGTGAACCAGGCCATGATACAACCCTTGATAGTCCTAACTGAAACATGGTTATTTCGAGAGCGTACTACCATGAGGCAGTGTTCCCGACTCCTATGAGTTGTGCTAAATGATCTTCGTTGGTGTTGCATGTGCATGCTTTCTTTTATTCGAAAATATCAATGTCGTATCTTAACCAGTGATTCACTCACAAAGGTTTGCGACATATTTTCAGTAGAACTTCAAGATTAACATGTTTGTTGCATTAGAATTTTCATTATCAAAATAAACATTTTCTGCTTGCATACATCTGTTTGACATCAAAGAAGTTCATGTATGGAATCTCAGTCCAGAAACTTAATCTTAATGAGTCGATAAGTCTGAAAGTCCCTAAGGACCAGGATATGAAGGTGAACTTTTCCAAGAAACTCCATTGAGCCAAGACCTTCCCAAAAAATTGTGTTTAGGTGTAGCCAATCTGGGGCAGTTACGTCAATCAATCTCTTCAAATTTCAGCCAAACTGGGGAAATCACTTCGAGATGCAAATCTCTCCAAGAGCATTTAGTATGGGTATTCACTCGAAGATCAGTCAGTTAGGGGCAATTACTCAAAGGCTTGTACTAGGGAAGGCCACCCCAAGAGTACTAGAAGTTACTCTCTCCGGAAGACGGTTAGTCAAAGGCACCTATCCAGGGTTCAGAATACTGGGGCGAAATACCTCATGATGATGCGAGATCTTGGGGAAAATTCATAGATCATACAGTCTGATGTAGTTAATTCGAGATCAAACGAATCTCTTCAAGAGTTTGAAAACACTGAAGCATTTTAGATGCCAAGTCTTCTGTAAAATCCTCTTGAGGTAGAGTCTGGGAAAAAAACGAGTGATTCTTCGCACAAGAAACCTTGACGTCTTTCCTCTCCAGCAGGATGTGTTTCAGTTTCATTATTCCTAACAGGCGGATGGGAATCATTTCCAGCACAAGACATCATAGGGATTTTTCCTCAGCAGGCTTCATTGACCATGATTCCTCAACAAGTTTCAGTGGATTACCTTTCTCCAACAGAGCAACAAAAAGGGTTGGTACTCCCTGAACAAAGGGTATCATTATTAAGATCTCTCATCCCTAGCATGAGACGCTTTATATTTCTCATCCCTAGCATGAGATGTGTTATATATCTTATCCCCAACAAAAGGCTACTAAAACTCTTATCTTCAGCAGAAAGCATTCTCATTGATGTTCTCCATCATTCCTGCTAGAGTCGGAGATTGAAATCTTCCCCATCAAGGCAACAGAAGGCTGGTCTTCTCCCTAAGCAGAGAGTTTTCATTCAACGAAGAAGTATCCTTCACAAGGGTCTTCTTATCCTTAACAGTATATGAAAATTCCTTATTCCCTATCAATGGTGAAGATAGTGAGAAGTCAGATGGTTTTCCCTCTTGCACGATGTTGTGCATAGTCTTCCCCAATGTTGCTCCCGGGATTTTCATCCTAGTATAAACGTGAAAGTGGCGTGGAAAAGGTAGAGTCGCCAGCCAAACATTTTTATCCCGAATGAATGGGACATGCAATGCTACAAAAACCAAAGAGAAAAGGAAATGACAAGGCCTTGCGAACCAAAGATCTGGATTCGGGAGTCGGTTACGACCTGGGAAGGTATTAGCACCCCAGATCGTTCTCCGTACCCGACGGGATCCACAATTGTTTGTCTGTTTCAAAGGGTGAGAAATTAATAAAGCTGCTGAACAAATGGACTGATAATTGGAACTGGAATGGGAGGGAATTGGAAAAACGAGAATGGAAAGAAAAGAGAAATGTAGGGAAAATAAAGAATGTGCTCGAACGGGCCCTAACCCACTACCTACGTACCTCATCGAGAAAATGAGGATCAGTGTCGACGTAGTTCGCCTAACTAAAGGCGAAAACTTTGTTTGTATTTTTTATATGCTGGAACTGCGTATGTCTATGCTCAGGTGTTATAGGCTTGCCTTAAACGAGTACGTTTATCATCTTGCATGCGAGACAAGTCGTCACAAGTTCGCGTTAAGAGTGAGTGAGGTGAGAAAATAAGTTCCTGAAGGAAAAGACGATTCTTCTTTGTTGTTTTGTCTTTTAGAGAAGTGTTTTTGTTTATGTTTTGTGAACCTTCCCGTACTAAGACTTGTTCATTGTGGTAGATAACTTACACCTTTCCCCGAGACAAGACGTGCATAAGTAATCCACGGCAAAGTCTCGTGTCGTACGAGAAAGTCGACCCTTATTAGGTGCTTTTTTACTTTTCTTTGTGATATGAGAAAGAGAAAGCAAAGCGAACCAAAGGCAAAAAGTCTAAGGGGAAGACTAAAATCCTAGTGTTATCATACATAGACGAACCTAGGTTAGTGCGGTTTCTATCCTAATGAGAAGGAAAGGAGAAACAAAGAGCAAACAAAATACAATTTACTTCTTAATGAAGTTAAGTTGACTCTAACAAGGGATTAACATGAAGTTATGAGAACCTAACAAGCACAAGTATGAAAGGTAAAATAGAATACAAATTAAATGCATAAAGAAGTAAAAGGAATAAGTTGTGAAGAACTTACCTTAACCTCCCTACAAAACAAAGGTTAGTGTTGCATATTATTAAAAATAATAAGGGGAACAAAACACCAATTAAATCCTAATGCGCCTAGGACCTAAAATAGACTCAATCTTAGGGTTAATGGACCTAAAATAAACGCAATGCAAAATTCAACAACCTACTACAACTACTAACTACACAAACAACAATGAAATGCAATGTATAATGCACACAACTTTTTACAGCTCACAGTCAGCATGCAAAACAGGTGTAAAAAGTGTGAAAATGCAACAAACAACATACATTTTACAGCTATTGTGTCAAAAAACAGCTACGAATGCAACATTCAGATTTGATTATTTTCATTTTTTAATGCACAAAATCAATGGAAAATGCACAATTAACAAAATAAATGCGACATGAACATGGATCAACATACGTAATTGAATGAACATGATTGTTTTAATGAGATGTCATGGAAGAGTGCACCAAATTATTTATCATGCAACAAATATGCAAAGTGGCACATAAACATGATGAACATGCATCAACATGGACCAACAATGACATGTAGCTTGACACACAAAAAAAACAGAATTTAACATGATATGCAAACATGATCAAACATGCAACAAAATGCACATACATATTTTGTGATTATGTGAAATCCAACATACGATATGCTTTACGATGATGCGTATGCTTTAACGAAACATGCAAAGGATGCAAAAACAAAATGCAACATGATCATTTACATGCCAAATGATGCATTGAACATAGCAACAATATGCACTAAATCACCTTATGCACCAAATGACAAATAAGCACACAAAATGCAAAAAGGAACGGAAACGTGTCGAAACGACTCGAAATGACGAAATGAGCTACTGAGACTAACCTAAAAAATTCCCTAATCAGCACCTAAACATGTATGAACATTAAAAGTACTTGAAAGCAAGGTCAAGCAAGCAACTAAGCTGAAATTCTAAATTCAAACAGCATTAACCGGTTAACGCTATAGGTTAACCAGTTAACGGACCTGAAACATAAGTAATTTGTGGCAAAACGCACGTGTTAACTGGTTAACCAAATGCGTTAATCGGTTAACACTTAACAGAAAGTGAAAAATTGCTTAGAAATAAGTGCTTTTGGACACAAACTCACTTATAATAATCCCTAACACTCACATGAACATATTAACATGAATTTTATACCTATAGGAAGTATTCTAACACCTATTAGAACCTAGATTATGCTATGAATCTAACTTCTAACAATCAAAATGCAAGAATCACAAATAAAACGGAATCGAACGGTAAAACTAATCGAAACGATTAACACGCGAAGAATGTCGTTGCAGCGAGATGAAGAGAATAAGTTAAAGCATAATTGGTTTTAGATCACGAACCTACGAAGCAGAGGATTGCTTCGGTGAGTATTGTGATGATTCAAAGTGAAATCGAAGAAGAAATCCGAAGATCCGCGAATGCAAAATAAATGAAATTCGTTCTTGACGCTTCTCGATTAATCACTTCCAATGCTCCAAAATCAATCCAAAAACCAGTAGCTACTTCTTCCACAATTCACAAATCAATGGAGGATGAAGGTTAAGCTTCAAGATCTTCAAGTTTCAATGTGAAACTTGAAGAGCTTTTCTTTGAAGAAGCTTTGGTGATTTTGTGAGGAAATGGGAGAATTGAGAGAAAAATGAGAAGATTGAAGATGAAAATGGTGAAAATGAATTGCCAACCCTTTGCTTTGGGATGATTAGGGATTATATAGGGGCTAGGCTTGGAGCTAGGTTTGGGAATGGATTTTGGTTTTGGTTTGGGATTAGGGTAGGAGTTAGTTAAAAGTGGTTAGGACTAGAGAATATTCCTTGGAATATTCCTTGGAATAATCTAGAAGGTGGTGGAATATGGTAGAAACATCCAAGGGAAATGAGGTGTAATATTCCTTGGAATAATCTAGAAGGTGGTGGAATGTGGTAGAAACATCCAAGGGAAATGAGGTGTACTTGAAGTTGAAAAATGAGAGGATAAAGAATGGAAGGAAATGTGGAGGGCAATGATGAACACAACCACTTTTCAAATAATTTTCCCAAAATTCGCCACCGTTAACCGGTTAAACGGTTAACAGAACTAAAACTCCAATTCCTCATTTTCTTAATTAATATCTCATGGAATTGATTTGTATTATTTTTGTGGTGACTTTCTCTTCTTTGAGCTCCAAGATTGACAAGCCTAGCCCAATCACATGCCTTATGCGCATGCCAATGATTTATGCTTTACTTTTTATTATTTTTGAATGCGATGTGATACTCAGACGACCATGCAACAATGAAGAAGCATAAATCACATGAGGTTGGAGATAAATAAAGAGGGAAAATTTTAGGGTATTACACCCAATCGAAGTCCAATCCTCATTGGCGTCTCTCCTCCAACAAAGGACTTTGTGCCTGAGGGATTCCCCAGAAGAAGTTTCTCCTCTGCAGAGTATCAACGAATCCTTTCCTCATCCAGGTCAGAAGTTTATCACTTCCACAATAGAGTTCTATGTGTGGAATTTCTCCAAATCAAATTCATGTCAGTTCTAGATCTTCCCCAACAGGTCATCATTCTTCAAAATTTCAAAGTCCAATTTATTTTTGGCAATGGTGGCAGTTCAGAGCTAGTGTGTCATTAATATCCTTCCCAACAGAGATGTTATTCCCACACAGGGATTCATGAAATCAAATCAGCGGTTATTTCTCTCCAATAAAGCTGCCAGAGATACTTGTTACCTCCTCATCAGGAGATCACCTTTTCATTTTCATTTAGTAATCATCATTACATTTGCATCCTCTAAAGTGTAGCATTTCCATCATTATGGAGCATTACGCCATGGAAAAATTCAAACATATGCATACGAAGCATAAGCTGGTTTTGGTACCTTACACAAAAGTGTGAATAAT
Organism: Lathyrus aphaca; assembly: GCA_963966055.1. NCBI lineage: Eukaryota > Viridiplantae > Streptophyta > Magnoliopsida > Fabales > Fabaceae > Lathyrus > Lathyrus aphaca. The sequence continues at coordinate 175,795,175 of OZ014523.1, forward strand.
TATTTCTTCAATCAGACCAAAGTATCACCTCAAAGAATGCCGAGTCCATTCCTCAACATTGTTACTCTTTCCAGTCAATACTTGTTGTCCCCAATTGAGTTACCATCTAATTATGATGATCACATTCCTATTGATTCCATCTAAGTACGATGGTTTCATTTCTTTCGATTTCGTCTAAGTACGATGGTCTCGTGTCTCTTGATTTATCATCTAAGTACGATGATCTCATTCCTGTTGATTCCATCTAAGTACAGTGGTCTCATTTCTTTTGATTCCATCTAAGTACAATGGTCTCGTGTCTAATGAGTTATCATCTAAGTACGATGATCTTATTCTTGTTGATTCCATCCAATTACGTTGGTCTCATTTCTTTTGATTCCGACTAAGTACAATGGTCTCGCGTCTGTTGAGTTATCATCTAAGTATGATGATCTCATTCATGTTGATTCCATCTAAGTACGATGGTCTCATTTCTTTCGATTCTGTCTAAGTACGATGGTCTCGTGTATGTTGAGTTATCATCTAAGTACGATGATCTCATTCATGTTATTCCATCTAAGTATAATGGTCTCATTTGTTTCGATTCCGTCTGAGTACGATGGTCTCGTGTCTGTTGAGTTATCATCTAAGTACGATGATCTCATTCTTGTTGATTCCATCTAAGTACGATTGTCTCATTTCTTTTGATTCTGTTTAAGTATGATGGTCTCATGTCTGTTAAGTTATCATCTAAGAACAATGATCTCATTCCTATTGATTCCATCTAAGTACGATGGTCTCATTTCTTTCAATTCTGCCTAAGTAGGATGGTCTCATATCTGTTCAGTTATCATCTAAGTATGATGATCTCATTCATGTTTATTCCATCTAAGTACGATACTCTCATTTCTTTCGATTCCGTGTGAGTATAATAGTCTCATGTCTGTTGAATTATCATCTAAGTACGATGATCTCATTCTTGTTGATTCCATCTAAGTACGATGGTCTCATTTCTTTTGATTCCGTCTAAGTACGATGGTCTCATTCCTATTGAGTTATCATCTATGTATGATGATCTCGTTCCGTTCAATTCCATATAAGTACGATGATCTTGTTTCTATTGAGTTATCATCTAAGTACGATGAACTCGTTCCTTTCAATTCCATCTAAGTATGATGGTCTCATTTCTTTTGAGTTATCCTCTAAGTATGATGAACTTGTTCCTTTCAATTCTGTCTGAGCTCAGTTTCGTATTTGGAGTTGTCAATCGAGGATGGCACTCTTTTCTTCAAGTCCTTCCGAGGTTGGCCTTGTTTGTTACGGCTATCATTTGAGGATGATAGACCATTTTGAGCCTATTGGTCGAGGTCAATATTTCTCCCTGCATATTCATTCCTTTTGTTTGTCTCTTGGTAATTTTTGAGTCGTAAATCGAATGATATTACTTTCTCACATCCCTGATTATGGATCGGTTGATACCATTTCCTTGTTAGACCGATTGATCTTATTTGAATTGTAAATAGGTTGATATTACCCCTCTTTGCTTGAGTCGTAAATTGAATGATATCACATTCTCACATCCCTGGTTATGGATCATTTGATACCATTTCCTTGTTAGATTGGTTAATCTTATTTGAGTTGTAAATCGATTGATATTACTCCTCTCTCTTTGAGTCATAAATAAAATGATGTTAAATTCTCATTTCCCTGGTTATGGATCGGTTGTTGCCATTCCCTTATTAGATCGGTTAATCTTATTTGAGTTTAAAATCGGTTGATATTTCTCCTCTTTGCTTGAGTCGTAAATTGAATGATATTACGTTCTCACATCCCTGGTTATGGATTGGTTGATACCATTTCCTTGTTAAATCGGTTGATCTTATTTGAGTTGTAAATCGGTTGATATTACTCATATCTCTTTGAGTCGTAAATCAAATGATGTTAAGTTCTCATTTCCCTGGTTATGGATCGGTTGATACCATTTCTTTGTTAGATTGGTTGTCTTATTTGAGTTTTAAATTGCTTGATATTACTCCTCTTTCTTTGAGTCCTAAACTAAATGATGTTACATTCTCATTTCCCTGATTATGGATCGGTTGATACCATTTCCTTGACAGATCGGTTGATCTTATTTGAGTTGCAAATCAATTGATGTTACTTCTCTTCCTCACTTGAGTCGCAAGTCGAATGATATTATAGTCTCATTCTACAATACTTGTCCTCCCCAGCTGAATTATCATATAAGAATGATGGTATCTTTTCAAGCTCGCTCACGGTGTGTCTTGTTCGCTTTATCACCCAAGTGAGGTAAATTCCATTTGATTCTGTCTAAGTACAATGGTCTCGTTTCTTTTGATGTTTCCATCTAAGTACGACGGTCTCATCCCTTTCGATTCCGTCTAAGTACGATGGTCTCATTTCCTTTGAGTTTCCATCTAAGTATGATGGTCTCATTTATTCATGATTCCGTCTAAGTACGATGACCTTATTTCTTTTGAGTTATCATCTAAGGAACATGGTCTCATTTCTTTCAATTTCGTCTAAGTACGATGATCTCGTTCCTTTCAATTTCATCTAAGTATGATGGTCTCGTTTTCTTTTGAGTTAGCATCTAAGTGCGATGGTCTCTTTTCAAGGTCACTCACATTGTGTCTTGTTCGCTTTATCTCCCAAGTGTGGTAAATGATTTTTGATTCTGCCCAAATCCGGTTTCATTTTCTTTGAGTTATCATCTAAGTACGATGGTATCTTTTCAAGCCCACTCATAGTGTTTCTTGTTTGCTTTATCACCCAAGAGTGGTAAATTCCTTGTGATCCCGTGCAATCTAGTTTTGTATCTTTGAGTTATCATCTAAGTACGATGGTCTCTTTTCAAGCTCACTCACAATGTGTCTTGTTTGATTTGTCATCCAAGAATGACATTCTTCCCAACATATTTTATTTCCCACAGTGTGCAAATGTTCTGGTTTATTCGGGTATTCAATCCCTCCATACCTTGAACGTCTGAAAGTAATTACTATCATCCATTCAGTTCTATAGTTGATTAAATAGGAGAAGCTGTAACACCCCCAAATTTTCCCTCTTATTTATAACCATCCAAACTACATTTCCGCTTCGCATTCATCTGCATTTCCCACTAGGTGGTTAACATTCACGATCATGCATTTCGTTGGATCCTAAGACGTGGGATCAAAACATCTTCTTGTGATTTTCTTAAAAGGATTTATCTAGCTATTACACTCAATACTAAGATGAAGGTTGAGCTCACATCATCTTGAGCATGTTCTTATAATGGGGTTAACCAAGTTCTAAGATTCTTCTTACTCATAGGTTACATCCGAAGTGTTGGATCATGATTTCATTGGCGTGAATTAAAGGTTGTTTTCTTTCAACATCTCAGACTGCTCACCTCATTAGTGCATGTCTCAAGGGCTAGGATTTTATCGAAGTTATAACTAAGTTTTGCTATGAACTATGATCTTATTGATTCTAAAAGTTTCAAGCCATCTCTGTGATGAAGTAGAGTTTATTTCCCTAATCATGTAGTACTCAAGAGAGCCTTCTTTCAAAGTTATTCATCAGTGAATCTTATTAGCCAAGAGACTCCATCTTCATTGGAGGCGCAAGTTCTTGCGGGAGCTAATTTGGTCATTTGTCGTTTATTCGGTTTGGTTCACTTCAATTCTCAAATTAATTTGGATTTACGGATAAAGGATCATCTTTATTATCCACCTCTTTTAATTTGATTTAAAAAGTCCACATTTACGTACGACTAACCAAATAACTAATTTTTTTCTATCATGTCCAATTTCATTTGTAAAACCATTTTAAACCACTTTCATCCATAAACATTGAGTCTAATTCAGTTGTGTGTTACCAATTTCTAATCCAATTATATCCTTTCTTTTCTTCTTTCTTCTCATATATTCAAATTGCAAGGCAATGAAAACAGAGATGAGATAAAAGAAAAAGAGTTCAACTACAAGGAAAACTCCACAAAAAACATACATAACGGACTTTCAATAAAAAAGGGATTGTTTTTTACTGATACAAGAGAAGGGGGAAAATATGTTTCCATTAGGAAAATCCACATAATAGAACTCAATACAACGCAAAAGAAGCACATAACAAAAATTTTGAAAAGGACTTTCATAACAGATATAACAGAAAACATATACAATTTTTTGAGGGAGAGAGGCTCCACTTCGGGGAGGATCCATCATCTTCAACTTTCTGTAACAGAAAATGGAAGAATGCAGAAAAACCAGAAAAAAATCTCTCTCTCTCTCTCTCTCTCTCTCTCTCTCTCCCTCAACTGAGAACTCTCTCATTCTCTGCACCTTTCTTTATCATCACCATACTCCTTCAACTTTATCTATGACTATTCACCCAATCTTCTCCTCGGCCAAAACTTCATCAATATCCAACACTAATAATAGAACTGCTCTGTTATCAAGAACCTAAAACTCTAACAACTTTTCTCTCCATTTTTTACCTCTTCCGATTCTGAAACTCTTCACACCATTACTGATGTGCGATTGACCTAACGTCTAACGGTATCTTAACTGCAAGTGCACAGGTGTAAACACCCCAAATTTTCCCTCATCCATTCACACCATGGCTTGTGATCATCTCATATGCATAAACACAAACATATCATCTCATATCTCACTTTTGTTTCACTGCATAGTTTCTAAGGCATCTGCACCTAGGGTTTGTGATCTGAGCAATCCCAAAGCATCTTGAGCCATTCCAAAGGCCACCAATCAACTCAAAGGGGTCCATGTGTGTTCTTATATCATATTTCACCTCCTCAAAGTCAAAAATGCAGAGGAGTCACAAGAACTAGGGTTTGAATGGATGCAGAGCCAGTTTAGACTGCACAGTTGACTGAAAATTAGGGTTTTGGTTTTAGAGGCCATAACTCCAATTTTTTTGGTCATTCTTGTTTCCATTGATCTCTATATGGTATAGGGAGTATGCATATCAATTTTCATGAAGAAATTCCATGGGGAAGTCATCTGATCAAGAGTTGACTTTTCAGACAAGTCAGTGCAAAATCAGGGCATCTGAGGCCCCCAATGACCCAACCAGTGGGTGATCTTCATCATTTTGAGTGTATATGATCTTTATTTGATCATGGAAGAAGGTTGAAGTTCACAAAATCAAGAATTTAGGGTTTTTGCAAATGTTGACTTTTTGGGCATAGTTGACTTTTCAAGAATGCATCATTTTAGGTCTTTTTTCAAGCCATGATTCTTGATCCAAAAGTGCTTCAAATGGAAAAACTTTGGTCATGAAAGTTGTAGATCTCATCTTTCCCTTTTCAAAAAGTACAAGAACATGATCAAACTCTTCTTGGATCAAAAGTTATGGCGATGCAAAGTTAGCAAAAATCACTTATTTTCAAGATATGCACCAAGTGTGAAAATTGCAAAATCATGTGCTAAGTCAAATTGCAACTTCTAATTCATTTCAAACCAGCACATAAACATTCTCTAAGGCCTAAAAATCAGATTTGAACCAAAGATCACATGTGTTTAGTTCATGTAACAAGGCATTTTTCATGAGATTTCAAAAAAGGCCACAAGTTGCAAAACTCATGATCACATCTCACCAACTTGAGGCATTGGCTGCTGAACCAAGCTAGCTTCATACACACACCATGCTGCGCAGCCCCTATGCCATGTACTTGCCTAGCACTTCACCATACCTCTCTTACACAATTTTTGACTTTTTGCAAAAGGCAACTTACCAATCAATAAAGCACATGTCCAATCAACTGACCAATGAGAGAGAGTTATGTGGACAATTTGCAAGCCATTTCATGTACAAGGCAAGGCTGAAGCTCATTCATTGAACACATTCACAAAAACACTCCCAATTGCAAGTTGCTTCGAATCTGCATACACAGCTTGCAAACATTCAAACCCTCTTCACCATTCAACTCACCTTGCTCCATAGACCACCCAGCACCAAGAACACAAGCCTGAAACAGCCTGAACATCTCACTGCCATTTCTCACTTCATTTTGCAGTTTCAATCGAATCTCCTTCCACAAACCACAAACACACCAACAAACACTCCAGACCTTCTCCATTCATCCTCAGGACCACAAACCATCATTCACAATGGCCTGAAACCTCCAGAAACTCCATTGCCATTTCTGATCAAGCTTGAGCAGAAGCTTTCGAATCTCATTATCCAGCCAACACAAACTTCTTTTGAGCATTCAAACGTCTTCTGGAGACCAAGTGGAGCAGTTTGCACTGAAGGAAGTGGCCAGAAGGTCCTCAAGTTGAAAACTTCAAATCTCAGGTAGCTTGAAAATTATTTTTCCAGAAATCATTTTTCTTGTTACAAACTTGTTCTATGTGATTCACTGATCATCCTGATGTTCTTAGTTTTTGAAATGGCTTTGTTTTGAGTATTTAATTTGTCTCTGAAGCTTGCGTGCCCTAGAACTTGTTCTCTTCGATTCAGCTTGTTTAGGAAGAATAAATTTGTTTTGAGAGAGGGGTTTGATTCGTGAGAGGTTGAAGAACATTTCCATGGTTTTAGATTTCATTTTAGTGACCTAGGGAAGGATTTGGAAGTTTTCAGGGGAGAAGGTCACCGGAGAAGACGACCGGAGCTCGTCTCCAGTGACCTGAGAGTCATTAATATGTGATTAGGGTTAGGGCTCCCAGTTTGAATTTCAGGCGTTGGATGAGTTGACCAGGTCTTCTCCCGCGCGCATCCAATGGCCCAGATCTTGTCATTAACTTAATTAGGTTTAATTTATTTAATTAATCAAGTTTAGCCCAGTTTGAATGTGGCCCATTGGATCTGGCGCGCAGTCAACCCTCTCATTTCCAGATTGAATCCTGGCCTTCCATGCTGCATACTTTCATTTTTATTTAATTTTTATTCATTTTCTTTTCAATTAACTTGCATAATTATTTTAAAATAGCAAAAAAATACATAAAAATTATGAAACTTTTTCCTCTGAGTTTTAATAATTTTTATGACACAAAAATATTTTTATTTTATTTTTCATCATTAAAAAAGTATTTTTAAATATTTAAAAGATTATTTTTAATTGATCAATGGGAATTAATTAATTAAAAATACTTTCAGGTATTTAAAAATTACAAAAAAATTCATGAAATGTTCTAAGACATTTAGAAACATTGTCCAACCTTCAAACCAAATTTCTTTTTTGATCTTGATGCATTTCAAGAATTTTTCATTGAATTAAATCATATTTTGTGCATTATTTTGATCATGGATTCAAAAATTCATTTCTGCCTATTGGAGAAGGTTTGGACATTGATTCTTTTTGCTTTGTTTTGTGTTTAGCATATAGTTTCTAGGGTAAAATGGCCATGATTTGATCTTGCATTTTCTAATTGTTTGGCATTTCTTTTGTTAAGAACCCTAAAAAACCCCAATAACTTGTAAAAATCATAACTTGAGATTGGTTAAGAGTTGGGACCTCCCCTTTGGACCTTGGTTTAGTATAGGTTTAGGGTTTCTTAGGATGGCATTTTCCATTTTTTATCTTAGGGTTTGCTTCTGTTTTGGGTTTTTGTTTGATGTTTGATCCTTAAACCCTAATTTGAGCTTTCATTTGCATTCCTTCTTGCATTCTCTTGCATAACATGACTTGTCTTTGCATTTTATGCATGCTTGTGTTTCATTTGACATCTTAAGACATGTATAAAGCATCTTTGATCATTGCATCTCATATTTGCCATGTCATTTTCCTTGTGTGCTTCATAACTTTTCATGTTCATTCATGCTCCTTAACTTGCATCATTTGCACCCATGATCTTGTATGAACATCTCCATGTCTTGCCTCATGTTTGCAGCACCTCATAACATCATTATCATCATCAACATGCTTCTGGTTTTGCTTTGCACCATACCATTTCATCTCATTTAGCATTGCATTGCATTTCTTTCTAACATTTCAGGTGGTAAGTGAACTTGAGAAGTGAATTTGCCTTCACTTCTCATAACTTTTCTTTTCATCTCTCTTGCATCCATTGCTGCATTTCTATTTGTGTTTGAGATTGAGCTTGCTCATTCTTGTTCCTCCCACTCTCTTTCTTCAAGTGACTTGACTTCTTGAATGAAGCAAGTCACTTTGCTTCTCTTGATCCTTTCATCTGCTTCCTGGTGGTTCCATTGGAGATTCTTCTTGCAAACCTCACAAACCTTAGGAACAACCAAGCATGACAATGATTAGGGTTTTGATTAGTCTCCCCTCTTAGTTTTACCTTTGTGTCTCTCTTTGAGTCCTCTCTTCTCACCTCATAATCAGGGACTAAACCCTAAAGGCTTTAAGGCTTTGTGATTAAGCTTATGCCTGCATCCTTCTATTAGGATGGAGTGTATAACTTTAATCCTAAGTGTTAAACCCTTAATGTGTTTAAGTATCTTAATCAATCCATCTAATAATCATCAAGACATCACACTTGTAACTTGGGCCTTGCATTAGGGTTCTAATTCTTCCTTAAGTGGTTAAGAAGGACTAACCCTAGTGTTAATGGACAAGTCCCCCTCAAGTTGTCTTACAAATCATAAAAAACACTTCATCATCATAACCATTAAATAAAATCCACTTAATCAAAGGCTTGTTTTGTCATGAGTTTAATCCCTAATCATGGATTAAGTTGAGGAGCTTTCCTCAGCTTAAACATTCTCATCTATCATCCTTCTTTTAGGATGGCATAATGAGTCTGTTTAATCCTTGATTATGGCTTAACCTCATTACTCAACACCAAACAAAAACACCAAAAACATCTAAGTAATCACAAGTAGGTCAATGATCTTAATCCTGCATCAAAGGTGATTAAGTGTGAGAATCTGACTTCACACTTAAGGTATTCTCATTACCCCTAATCAGACGGAAGATGTGATGAGTTTAATAAATCCATTGGTTTAGGATTAAGCTCATTAACTTATGACAAATCCAAAAGCAATAAAAGACTGAAAACACAAAAAACAAACAATAATCGTCTCCTCCGGGATTCTTTTCTCATCACCTTCACTCACAAACGAGAACTTGCTTCTTCCGTCTAATGCAAGACAGTTTGCATCTGTGCCAGACAGATCATACACTTGAGCATAGACAAGCAAGCAGTTCACAAGTCAATTCATCTTTCAGTCTCTTTGGGTCGAACTACGGTGTTCTGACTTCCTCATTGCACGAGAGGATACGTAGGCATAACTTAACGGTTATCGAACAAAAGTCTCTGTATATTCCCCCTCCTTTCAGCATTATTCTTTAAGCCTCATTGTCATGAGCATTTCACTCTTATCCTTACACTGACACTTTCATACTTCATATAACTTATACACTTTACACTGACACCTGTACATTCTTTTCCAGCTATTTTATGCACAAATTGCACTGACACTACCCCTCTAAAACACAAATCTTTTAAGCGTGGATCCCGTCGAGTACGGCGGACAATCTGGGTGCTAATACCTTCCCAGGTTGTAACCAACCCCCTTTCTCAGTCTCTCTGGTTCGCAACCGTCTTATCCATCTTTTTCTAGGTCTATGCAGCATTACCTTTCCTCCGGGATAAAAATGCCTAGCTGGCGACTCTATTCATCTCCAGTGAGTTCACGGCTGTGTGTTCTCATTGTTCCTTTCGCCGACCGTTCGCGTCTGTACCTTTATCTGGGCCTGGTCCCATTTATCGGGAGCGACAGCTTGGCGACTCTGCTGGGGACCCTTATAATGCAACCAGGGCTTCTGGTTCTTTTTGTGGGTTCCTCCTAGCGCTTGATTGATTTGTGTTTACTGGGGTGTTATGTGCTTGTATTTATTTTTGTTTATTGCTTTATGTACAGTTACTTTACTGCTTTCTTTATTGCATTTATTTATATCATACTGTCATTGCTGCTGGCTGGATCTGGTTGTTTGCCTTGGTGGGTGGGTGATTCATTGAGAGTTAAGGTCCTATACCTGGGACCTGAGTGACACCTAGGCTAGAGTGAATCATATTCTTTCCCATTCCATTTCGGTCTGGTGCGGGAATATGAAACACGGTTCAGATATGGGTTTCTTCTTGAGAACTCTATGTTGCAGATTTCCTGCAATGCTAGGGCTATCTGGGAAGCCTGCTAAGTCTGGATGACCTTTTAGTATTGACCTTCAGAAACTGAGGTGAATTAGAGGAGGAATTGTTATGGTTATTGTAAACACTGTACCTCCGGGTTAGAAGTGTTTACACTTCTCATAACTGATCCAAGTCTGAGGATCCTTGTTCTAGATCATCACCTGTGAGGGGGTTGGGCTGTTTACAGGTTTGCAGGTACCTTGACCTCAGAATACCCTGTTACTTTGAGTTTGTTAAGAATACTCCATGTTGGACAGTTCTTGTGATCCTAAAACCTTGGACTTGTGGCTCTTTATTTGAGTCCCCCACCCTGGTTACTGGATTTTTAGACCTCCATCTGGGATTCTTGAACACACATGGACTTATATCAGGGCATTTTGATCAGATCCAGCTCAGTCACAAACCCTTGCATTTCATTTGCATACATACCATCGCATCATATTAACATTTGCTTATTTGTGTTTCAGGGTATCCACCTTCATTTGGTTTTGGTTTTGACCCCATCTGCATTACTGACCTATCTCCACCAGCACTAGCTTCAGCTTGTCAGCCATATACTTCAGTTACTAGCACTAGCCAGCCAGTGGCCCACTCCTCAGCATCTTCATCAGCACTTATCCTACTCAGTCTCAGCATCATGGCTCCAAAGAAAAGCAACATCACCTATCATTTCTTCCAACCAGACTTATCAGACATCAGGAGGATCCAAACCTTGATCACTCCAGATCACGTACCTTTGTTCAGGGATCATTATGGGGATATACTTGACTTGGTCATGGATCTGGACCCATCTCAGAGAAGCCTGATCCATACCTGTATTCAGTTCTATGACCCCCCCATTGAGATGTTTCACCTTTCAAGACTTTCAGTTGGGTCCTCTTCTGGAAGAATACTCATCATTGATTGGTCTGTCTATCAAAAGAGAAATCCCTTTCAACCCTGAAATGGTCTCTCCCAGCAATGGAGAGGTAGCAAAAGCTTTGCACCTGGAACCTGCTTTGATTGAGCAGCATATGACCTCTAAAGCTGGGATCCCTGGATTTCATCTGGACTTCCTGATTTCTCAAGCTGGTCTGAAAGCCTCCCTGGGGGAGTGGAAAGCTGTTTGTGCTCTGTTGGCCTTAAGTGTATATGGAATTGTATTGTTTGCAGATGAGCCTCGATTCATTGGCAAGAATGCAATCCATTTGTTCATCCTGAAGAACCCAGTGCCAACTTTACTGGGTGATCTCTATTACTCAGTACATCAGAAGAATGAGAAGCAGAGGGGAAGGCTAGTGAGGTGCTGTGCTCCATTATTCCATGCTTGGCTTCTTAAGCATCTACCCAGGACAGATGCATTCCTAAATCCTCATCAGCAAAGCAACTAGGCTAAGAGGCTCACTACTCTCACTTCAGCAGACATCAGATGGTGTACTCAAAGCACCAAGGGCAGAGAGATCATTACAAGCTGTGGGCACTTTCCCAATGTGCCTTTAATAGGGGTCAAAGGGAGTATCAATTACAACCCTCTGCTGTTCAGGAGGCAATTAGGCTATGCACTGGTCCATACTCCCAGGGAGCAAGACTTGGTGGAGACCCTCTACTGTGAAAACAAGATTAGTTTGGCTGTTGTTAGGCAGGCTGCCTGGGCCTGGGATAATGTTCAAACTAAGGGAATTACCATTCTGGGGAAGTGCAATAATGTGGCATCAGTCCAATATTATGAGTGGTCCCATGCTAGGGCCCAATTCTCTGGAATGCCCTTCACCATAGAAGACATGCCTGAGTCATCTACAGCACCACCCCCTGCCACTATCAGTTTGGAAAAGTTTGAGAGCTTGAAGGAAAGAAATGAGAAGTTAACCCAGGCTTTGCAGAAGACCCTCCGGGAGAGGAGTGAAGGTGTGAGGGAGATTGAGAGATTGGAGAAATTGAGAGTAGAACACTTGACTAAAATTGAGAAGTCTGGAGATTATATCAACAAGTCTAAGGCTGGTGAACAGATTCTGAAGAACGCTTGTAAAGAAGCCCAGTTCCAGAGAGCAAGAACAGACTTGTACCTGAAAGAGAGTCAGGCCAGATGGGTCCGGATCACTGAGGCCCGTACTCTAGAAGACAAGAGAGTTCAAGACAAAATGGAACAGATGGAAAAAGCCCTGGCAGCGGCCCAGAAGGAAATATCAGAGCTAGAAATCAGAGCTGGAGTGAAGAGGTCTAAGGACCAAAGTCAGAATAAGAAATTGACTGCAGCTGTTGCAACAAGAAACCTTCTCATCAGAGGTCTCACGGAGCGCCCGGCTGATCCTGTGACCGAGGCACTTCTTAAAGAAGTTCGTGAGGATGAGTTTGGCCTTGGGGTTTGATCATTTGCTTGTTGTTTCCTTTTCATGTACTTTTACCTTTTTGTGATGTATTTTGACCCCTTTTGAGGGCTTGTGTTGTAAAATGAACAAGTTGTATTATTTCACCTTTGTAATATATTTGTGTTAGTTTCCATCTGGGTTACTTCAAAAGCAACTTCAACAGCATCATCTTCAAAGGTCTGGAAGGGTCAAAACTGAATGCCAAACCGGATACCTTGAGAGAAAATAAGCATAACTGCATTGCATGCTAACCCTTTTGTTTGTTTTGTAGGTTTTTGTTTTGTTGTTGCTAACCTCTGTTGTGATGCTCAGGAATTATTGCTCGCCGCCGGGTATTTCCTCTCAACAGGCCACACAGGTATCCAACTAGAAACAACCTTCCGGGAATTCAGATGGATCAGATGCAGCAGGACCTGACGGAGGTCAGAAACCAGATGGCCAACGAAAGGCTGGAGATGAGAACCCAGATAACACAATTCATGGAAGTGATGAACAACTTAGCTCAAAGCCAGGAGAGGCTCAGAGCTTTGGTAGAAGGAAGGAATCAAGAGGAGCCCCATGTGGGGACTGCTGGCACAAGTAACAACGAGAGGGTCCAACCTCATGTCAATCCCCCGGTTTTTGGACCCCATCTCCATCCAGAGGCCAACATCCCAGTCAATATACAAGGGACTGCCACAGCAGGGAGAGTACTTCAAGAAGATCCTCAGGAGGACCAATTTACAGTAATGGGTGCTGGAGAGGAAACATATGATAGACGATTGGAAGAAATAGCTGAGAAGTTGAGATCACTGGAGTCTCAAAACTCTTTGGGGTTCGACGTCATGGACATGGGATTGGTAGACGGGGTCAGGATCCCCCATAAGTTCAAACCTCCTTGTTTCGAAAAGTATAATGGGACTTCATGCCCCCGGACTCATCTACAATCATTTCTGGGAAGGCTGAAGGCCTATACAATGGATGAGAAACTTTGGATGTTCTACTTCGAAGATAGCTTGACTGGAGCTTCTAGGGAATGGTATTCCCATCTGACAAGAGCAACTATAAGATGCTGGAAGGACCTGGCAGAGGCCTTCATCAGACAGTATCAGTATAATCTAGATATGGCACCCAACAGGACCCTCCTAATGGGAATGTCACAGTCATCTAGGGAGAGCTTCAGAGAATATGCTCAAAGATGGAGACAGCTTGCTGCTGCTGTCCAGCCACCTATGTCTGAGAGAGAAATGGCAGACATGTTTATGAACACTCTCCAGGGAACGTATATTGACAGGTTGGCTGCTTTCTCTTCCACTAGCTTCGCAGATGTTGTCATAGCTGGGGAGAGAATTGAAAGCCTGTTAAAAATGGGAAAGATCTCAGACAACGGTGCAAGCTCGTCCAGTAGTACAAGAAAGCCTTTTGCAGGCCCGAGAAGAACTGGCGAGACCAATGCCATTCACACCAACAGGGGTAGGCCCCAATATGTTCAAAGGACAATAGCAGCAGTCACTATCCCTGCTCCAGCTCATCCTCAGCCAGTCCATCAACCTCCGCAACAAAACTTCCAACAACAACCTCAGTATCAGCAGAATCAATATCCTCCAAGAAACTACAACAACAACAACTCCAACAACAACAATCAACAGAGGCCATTCCAACAAAGACCATCCCAAGCTAACCGAGTGATCGACCCGATCCCAATGCCGTATGCTGCCTTGCTGCCACAACTTCTGAAGCTCAACCTAGTTGAGCTAAGAACGTTGGCACCTCCGGACCCCAACAGTCTACCAAGGAACTATGACTCCAATGCTAGGTGTGCTTTTCATTCCAACGCACCTGGTCACAGTACAGAAAAATGCAGGGCTCTGCATATGAAGGTACAAGACTTGGTAGACTCCAAGGCTCTGAATTTTGCACCGCCGCCCAATGTCAATAAAAACCCAATGCCAAACCATGGTGGTCCCCGAATTAACGCTATTGAAGAAGACAGACCGTCTTATTTAATAACCAGTGTGGATCAGATCCGGACACCATTGGTGGAAATCAAAGCTCAACTCCGTGAAAACCAAATATTTCCGGGGTGTGAACTAGGGTGTCCCTACTGCAATATTTCATGGAACGGGTGCGAGGACCTGAGGAATGGCATTGACAGCCTTATTCAGAGTGGCCTGCTACAGATCACTACATCATTTCCGACAAATCCGACAACTTCATCAACAACGGTTTCAGAACCTCCTACAACTACAGCAACTATTGTTCCCGACAACTCACCAGCAACATCAACCAGTACTTCATCTGTCCTCCCAAATGATCAGTTTTCAACAGTTTCTCCTGCTACAACTTCAGCTTCATTCCATTTCGAATCTCCGTCAGCAACAACAACAGTCCTTCCAACAGTACCTCCTACAACACCAGCAATCAATCATGAAGATGTCTCTACCGTCACCATATTCTACGATCCTGAAAATAATTCTGCCTACCATTCAGAAGGTGCTGCTCCCGCCAGAGCACCAGTTACAATCTTTTATGATCCAGTCCCTTCAGCAGCAGCAATCAGTCCGGTCACTGTCACGGTGCCTGGACCAGTACCATATGAAAGCAATAGGGCCATCCCCTGGCACTATGGCTCTGACTTGTATTGCGAAGGAAAAAGAATCACTCTGGAAACATCAACACCTGCACCACAAGTAGATAATGTGGGGGGAGGCGGAGGCTTCACTCGAAGCGGACGTCTCTTCGCCTCACAAGTTCAAAGACCTACTGCCGAAGCAGAAGCTGCTGCCAAGGCAAAAGGAAAAGGCCCGGTGCAGGAAGACCAAGTTGCCAAAGAAGCCCTGAAAACTCCATTTGATCAGGAAGTTGATGAGTTTATGCGAATCATCAAAAAGAGTGATTATAAAATTGTGGATCAGCTTCACCAGACGCCATCCAAAATCTCTATCCTCTCACTGCTTATGTGCTCCGAAGCCCATCGGAATGCACTACTTAAAGTCTTGCACGCAGCTTACGTGCCTGAGGAGATTACTGTCAACCAATTGGAAACCGTGGTTGGAAATGTTACTGCTAGCAATGGGCTAGGGTTTACCAATTCTGACTTGACAGCGGATGGCCGCAACCACAACAAAGCCTTGCACATAACCCTGGAATGCAAAGGAGCTGTCCTTTCTCATGTGCTGGTGGACACAGGTTCTTCCCTGAATGTCTTACCAAAGAAGGCTCTGGTGAAGTTAGAATATGATGGATTGGCATTGAGACCCAGCAACCTGGTGGTAAGAGCCTTTGATGGTTCGAAGAGATCGGTTCTGGGAGAGTTTGAGCTGCCTGTGACAATTGGCCCACAGACCTTTAAAACTATCTTTTATGTGATGGACATTCAGCCCGCCTACAGCTGTTTGTTGGGTAGGCCCTGGATTCACGCCGCCGGCGCAGTAACGTCTACCCTTCACAAAAAGTTAAAATTTGAGTGGGAAGGTCAAGTTGTCACAATCTGTGGGGAAGAGGATGTTTTCGTTAGCCATCTGGCTACTTACAAATACATTGAGATGGATGGGGAGATCCATGAAACAATGAGCCAAGGTTTTGAAGCCTTGAACGTCAATGAAGCATCTGCTGTGTCAGGGATCTCCATGTCATCTTACCAACAAGCCCGGAAGGTTGTTGAAGAAGGAACTGCCCTAGGCTGGGGCAAGGTATTAGCTGTGGAGGAGAAGAAGGACAAATTTGGGTTGGGTTACAGACCAACTCAACATCAAGCAAAGGCTGCTGCAGAGCCTGGTTTTGTCAGTGGGGGGATGCTTACCCCCGATGCTATCAACTGTCTGGAAGACGAGCTGGAAGAGGAGCGCAATCTGGAGAATTGGATTCGTCCGAAGATCCCGGGGAGCAGTGTCTCGAACTGGTCTTCCCAGGAAATTATAAGAGTTACTCATGCAGAGTAATTATTATTTCCTGTATTTTTTATAGCATGCATCCAAGTCTTGCATCTTGCCCAAGATGACAAGACTCATTTTGTAACCAGGGCCATCTGTACTTTTGTGCAAACAAGATTAAATTAATGAAATATCAGACATCTTTTTGCAAACGAGTCTTTTTCTTTTATGCTCACTGTTTTTCCATTTTTCTTTTTGTACAAAAATAAATGGCGGTGTTTTCAAAATGATAACTTCATTTCACTTTTTCTAAAGCAAGATTAAAATCAATCACTAAAATGAACAAACTTAACCCTTGCAGAGAGTGCCTTCCTGACAGCACCGACAACAGCACGGCTATGACATCGTATGACTTTGACAATCCGATCAATCAAGCTGATGAAGGGGTTGATGAAGAATTTGAGCTGCCTGAAGAGCTAGCCAGGTTGTTGAGACAAGAGGAAAGGGTCATTACCCCTCACCAGGAGGAGGTTGAAGTGATTAATCTTGGTACAGAGGAAGACGTGAAAGAGGTTAAAATCGGGGCCTGCCTGCAAGACTCAGTGAAAAGGCAACTGATAGATCTGCTTCAAGAGTATGTTGATGTGTTTGCCTGGTCGTATCAAGATATGCCAGGGTTGGATACCGACATTGTTGTGCATAAGCTGCCTTTGAGGGAAGAATGCCCACCAGTTAAACAGAAGCTGCGCCGAACTCGCCCAGACATGGCTATGAAAATTAAGGAAGAGGTACAAAAGCAATGGGACGCCGGGTTCCTTGCTGTAACTAGATATCCGCCGTGGGTTGCTAATATAGTACCTGTGCCTAAGAAAGACGGCAAAGTAAGAATGTGTGTTGACTACCGGGATCTGAACAGAGCCAGCCCGAAGGATGACTTCCCATTACCTCACATTGATGTATTGGTGGATAACACGGCTCAGTTCTCGGTATTCTCCTTCATGGATGGATTTTCAGGATATAATCAGATCAAGATGTCACCTGAAGACATGGAGAAGACAACTTTCATCACACCCTGGGGCACGTTCTGTTACAAAGTGATGCCATTCGGACTGAAGAATGCCGGTGCCACATATCAACGGGCTATGGTGACATTATTCCACGATATGATCCATAAGGAAATCGAGTGTTATGTGGATGATATGATCGCCAAGTCCCTTACAGAGGAAGAACACCTGGTAAATCTGCTGAAGTTGTTCAAGCGTCTGAGAAAGTACCAACTGAAGCTGAACCCCAACAAATGCACATTCGGGGTGCGATCCGGTAAGCTGCTGGGCTTTATTGTAAGCGAGAAAGGGATTGAAGTCGACCCTGATAAAGTCAAAGCCATTCAAGAGATGCCTGCACCGAAGACAGAAAAGGAAGTCCGAGGGTTCTTAGGTCGATTGAACTATATTTCACGGTTCATATCTCACCTTACAGCAACCTGTGAACCCTTGTTCAAGCTGCTAAGAAAGGAACAAACGGTCAGGTGGAACGAAGACTGCCAGAAGGCTTTTGACAAGATCAAGGAATATCTGCAAGAACCTCCAATCCTCATGCCGCCAGATGAAGGAAGACCTCTGATTATGTACTTGACAGTGCTAGAAGAGTCAATGGGGTGTGTGCTGGGCCAGCATGACGAGTCTGGTCGAAAAGAGTATGCAATATACTACCTAAGCAAAAAGTTTACCGACTGTGAACAACGTTATTCGCTGCTCGAGAAAACTTGCTGTGCTTTAGCGTGGGCTGCTCGCCGACTGAGACAGTATATGCTGACCCACACCACCTTATTAATCTCAAAAATGGATCCAGTTAAGTACATTTTCGAGAAGCCAGCTCTTACCGGACGGGTTGCAAGATGGCAGATGATTCTCACAGAATACGACATACGGTACACCTCTCAGAAAGCCATCAAGGGCAGTGTACTATCTGAATATCTTGCTGAGCAACCCATTGATGACTACCAGCCTATGAGGTTTGACTTCCCTGATGAGGACATCATGTTCATTAAAGCAAAAGATCACGAGGAGCCTATTCACACCGAAGGGCCTGACCCGGAGGAAGAATGGACTATGATGTTTGATGGGGCTGTTAACATGAATGGCCGTGGTGTTGGTGCAGTACTCATTACACCAAAAGGAGTTCACATGCCTTTCTCGGCAAAACTCACTTTCAACTGCACTAACAACGAAGCTGAATACGAATCTTGCATTATGGGTCTTGAGGAAGCCATTGACCTCAGGATCAAGACATTGACCGTATTCGGAGATTCAGCTTTGGTAGTCAATCAAACCAACGGGAAATGGTACACCCACCAAGATCATCTGATACCTTACAGGGATTATACAAGGAGGTTATTGACTTTCTTCACAACAGTCAAGCTTGAGTATATCCCTCGGGACGAGAATCAGTTTGCGGATGCTCTTGCTACCATTTCATCCATGATCAAAGTTCAAACGGCTAACTTTGTACCTCAGATTTCAGTGTCTAGACTTGATAGACCAGCATATGTATTTGCAGCGGATGTTGTAAAAGATGATAAGCCTTGGTTCCATGACATTAAGTGCTTCTTGGAGGATCAGACATACCCACCTGGGGCATCTTCCAATGATAAGAAGACTTTGAGAAGGCTTGCTGGTAGTTTCTTTCTGAACACTGATGGGTCTTTATACAAAAGGAACTTTGACATGGTACTCCTCAGATGTGTTGACAAGACGGAAGCAGATTTGTTGATGCATGAAGTGCACGAAGGATCTTTTGGTACCCACGCAGGAGGGCATGCCATGGCTAAGAAATTGCTAAGATCAGGCTATTACTGGATCACAATGGATGCAGACTGTTGTGCTTACGCCAGAAAATGCCATAAATGCCAGATCTATGCAGATAAGGTGCATGTGCCTCCGAATCCTTTGAACATCATGTCTTCACCATGGCCCTTTGCTATGTGGGGCATTGATATGATCGGCAAGATTGAGCCAACTGCTTCAAACGGCCACAGATTCATCCTGGTCGCCATCGACTATTTCACCAAGTGGGTTGAAGCAGCCTCATATGCAAATGTTACAAGACAAGTGGTAGCCCGATTTCTAAAGAGAGATATCATCTGTCGGTATGGAGTGCCCGAACGAATCATTACTGATAATGGTTCCAACCTAAACAACAAAATGATGGTTGAGCTGTGCCGGGACTTCAAAATCCAACATCACAATTCCTCTCCTTACAGGCCAAAGATGAACGGCGCTGTTGAGGCAGCAAATAAGAATATCAAGAAGATTGTGCAGAAGATGGTAGTCACATACAAAGACTGGCATGAAATGCTGCCGTTTGCCTTGCACGGGTACCGCACGTCAATCAGGACATCCACTGGGGCAACACCGTATCAGCTTGTATATGGTATGGAAGCAGTCCTACCTGTTGAAGTTGAACTACCCTCGTTACGGGTATTAATGGATGTCAAACTGAGTGAAGCAGAATGGGTTCGGTCCCGATTCGAACAACTGAGTCTGATCGAAGAGAAGAGATTAGCTGCAATCTGTCATGGGCAGTTGTATCAGAAAAGAATGAAGAGAGCCTTCGATCAGAAAGTCAGGCACCGAGAGTACCAAGTGGGAGATCTTGTACTGAAAAGAATCCTCCCTCCTCATACAGACCACAGGGGCAAATGGACTCCAAATTATGAAGGACCATTCGTTGTAAAGAAAGTTTTCTCTGGTGGAGCGCTGATGCTCAGCACCATGGATGGTGAAGATTTCCCGTCCCCTGTGAATTCAGATGCAGTTAAAAAATACTTCGCATAAAATGACCCGCTGGACATAAAAACAGAATGTAAGTCCAGGCAAAAATAGGGCATCCCGGCGAGTCAAAAACAGAATAAAAGACTCGGGCAAAAGTAAGGGAAAATGAATAAAAAATGTACACCCGCTGAGTTGAAAAGCCGCATTGGACAACTCAGGCAAAAATGGGTATCCCGATGGATTGAAAACCCGAAAGGGCGATCCATGCAAAACAAGGGAATAAGCGAACAACTGCATTCTGAATTCGTCTGTATCATCTACAACTTGGTAAGCTCCAAAGGATCAAGCTTCAATCAGAATCAACTTTCTTCAGAAAGCAAGACGAGAAGAACGTCATTGTCATACGAGTCATAGCAGAAGGAGGAAGCTCCTTGAAAACCTCGTCAACATCGCCAGCATTTTGTTTCTCAATTTGTAACAGTCTCTTCATTTCAGGAGATATGTTTCCTTGACTGTATCTCGCCAATTCAGGGCACAGGAATTAATAAAATCAGATTTTCGGTCATGTTTCGTTTTTACATTTATGTTTTGCAAAGAGTTGTCTGATATCTCTAAAAATACAATTGCATAAGTACAGATGCCTTTCTCTAAAAAATAAAAACACATGCTTGCAGGGAATGTGATTATTCTCGAAAGTACTTAACTCCTATGACGGAATCCAGTAAGGGATACCTCGGGACCTTTTGTACGTTTCCTTACCTTTGCAGGATTGCAGGTATCCAGAACGCAACCTGGGGCATGCAGGTTACGTCTCAGCAAGTTGGCGAATCGTTATCAACTCGGTCTATCTTCCACGTGGCAATGGAGAGTGCCCATTTCCCCAGCAAAGTTGCCAAATCAACAAACAGGCTTAACACTCAGGATGTTTTCTCCCCAGCCGAGTTGCCTCTCATTGCTATCCCCAGCTGAGTTGCTTCCCATTGCTCTCCCCAGCTGAGTTACCAACAGCATTTCCCAGTTGAAGCACCAACCATTCTTCCTCAGCAGAATGCAGAAGTCAGGGAACCATCTCCCCACAGAGCCCCAGCCTCTATTCAGAAGAGCAACGCGCGAAGAAGTCACAACAGAGTACAGAAAGCTTCTACAAACCCCAGCTGGGTCCCGTATTGTAAGGATATGTCAATCAGTGACCTATATCCCCGAACGGATACATCATTAGATCTACCGATGATCTCATCCCCAGCTGGGATGTTCACTTCAAGCAGATCATCCAGAGATCTTCGCAGCAATGGGATCCGAATCCCGGATCTGTGCCCCCTTTGCATAATCATGGCATCCGCATCATATTCACCCCCCAGAGCGTAGCATTCCGTCTGATACGGAGCATTACGGCAAAAAAATCAAATGCATAGCATAATCATAAGCCATGTTCTGAAGTAACACTTGTGAATAATAAACTGTTCATCATCACTGTACAAACATCCCCACCAGAATCCCAGCAAAAACAGTTGCCTCGTATTCACAAATACCAGCATATTTTCTTTTGATACCCGTCCGTATCAACGCTCCCTAGTAAAGTCGCTTGAACACTCTTTACAAGCAAATCACCCGTATTACAGATACTTCAGGACACCCGTCCGTGTCAAATCACCAGCAAAAGCCAAAGACATCCTTTTTGCGCTCACATATACTTATATATACACTTTCTTGACACCCGTCCGTGTCATATCCCCAGCGCAGTCGCTTACACCTTCATCACCCATATACTTGTTAATATTATACTTTTCTCTTTTGACACCCGTCCGTGTCACTCTCCCCAGCAGTTAAAACACTCATCTATACAATACAATACTCACCACTCATGGTACACTTATACAGATACTCGTCCGTATCTTGTATATACCAGTTATATGCCCCTCAGATTCAACAATGGTCTTTGTTCTTTGTTAACCAGTTGGTACTCGTCCGTACCATTATCTCAGAACATTGCGTCTGGTGTTTGTTTCTACATGATACTCGTCCGTATCATAGCCTTAGGGATGCTCGTCCGCATCCTTAATCCATACACCATGTCAAACACTTATGTCTTCTTGAATATAGATACTCGTCTGTGTCTATTATTTCCCAGAAGGTTTCTTTCAGATGCAACACTCGTCCGTGTTCTTTGTTAACCAGTTGATACTCGTCCGTATCATCATCTCCGAACATGTGTCAGTTTGTTTCTACATGATACTCGTCCGTATCATAAGTCTTAAGGATGCTCGTCCGCATCTTTAATCTACACAATACCAAACACTTATACCTTTTGTTTCTTGGATGTAAACGCTCGTCCGTGTTTACTATATCCCCAGTAAATCGCCAACAAAGTTTCTTTTATCTAACACTCGTCCTGTGTTATGATACCTTTGAGAGCAGCCGTACCCTGCTGAGTGGTCGTCCTCCACTTCTTGATGGTCGTCCTCCATCATGCTCATCCGATGGCCGTCCCCATCGTTGATATTTAGCAGCCGTCCCCTGCTAGGTGGTCGTCCTCCACCTCTTGATGATCGTCCTTCATCAACTTTATCCAATGGCCGTCCCCATTGTTGATTTTGGTTATCTGACATTCATCCCATGCCATGATAAACCTTGAGAGCAGCCGTACCCTGCTGAGTGGTCGTCCTCCACTTCTTGATGGTCGTCCTCCATCATGCTCGTCCGATGGCCGTCCCCATCGTTGACCTTTTCTATCCGATGGCCGTCCCCATCGTTGATATTTTCGGCAGCCGTACCCTGCCAGGTGGTCGTCCTCCACCTTTGATGGTCGTCCCCATCATATTTCTTTTATCCCCAACAGAGCAGCCGTCCCCTGCTAGGTGATCGTCCTTCACCTTTGATGGCCGTACCCCATCATCTGTTTATTCTTTAACCCGATGGCCGTCCCCGTCGTGGTCCCTTTTCCCTTTAGCCCGATGGCCGTCCCCATCGTTGGTTACTTTACCTTTATGAACTTGATGGCCGTCCCCGTCATGTTTCATTAATCCCCAGAGAATTTTACAGCTTTATCTCGATGGCCGTCCCCATCATGATATCTTACTTTTTCCAGCTAGTCGGCCGTCCCCGTCTTAGCTCTACCTTTTATCCCCAGCATGTCGGCCGTCCCCGTCATCGCTTTACTTCACATTTACCCCAGCATGTCGGCCGTCCCCGCCATTGCTCTTTACCCAGCAGTCGTCCTCTGCTCGACGGTCGTCCTCCGTCGCCCACACTTTACAATATACTTTATTTTTCTTGTACAATCTATATCCCTTTCCTTCTTCATTCTGTGAGTACAAATTTTGGACTGTCTTTGGTATTCAACCACAAGTTATCTTGTTCGCCTGTTAAGCCGTTGCTTACATCCTGCACAGCTAACTCGTGTTTGAATAGGGGCAGCTGTAAACACCCCAAATTTTCCCTCATCCATTCACACCATGGCTTGTGATCATCTCATATGCATAAACACAAACATATCATCTCATATCTCACTTTTGTTTCACTGCATAGTTTCTAAGGCATCTGCACCTAGGGTTTGTGATCTGAGCAATCCCAAAGCATCTTGAGCCATTCCAAAGGCCACCAATCAACTCAAAGGGGTCCATGTGTGTTCTTATATCATATTTCACCTCCTCAAAGTCAAAAATGCAGAGGAGTCACAAGAACTAGGGTTTGAATGGATGCAGAGCCAGTTTAGACTACACAGTTGACTGAAAATTAGGGTTTTGGTTTTAGAGGCCATAACTCCAATTTTTTTGGTCATTCTTGTTTCCATTGATCTCTATATGGTATAGGGAGTATGCATATCAATTTTCATGAAGAAATTCCATGGGGAAGTCATCTGATCAAGAGTTGACTTTTCAGACAAGTCAGTGCAAAATCAGGGCATCTGAGGCCCCCAATGACCCAACCAGTGGGTGATCTTCATCATTTTGAGTGTATATGATCTTTATTTGATCATGGAAGAAGGTTGAAGTTTATAAAATCAAGAATTTAGGGTTTTTGCAAATGTTGACTTTTTGGGCATAGTTGACTTTTCAAGAATGCATCATTTTAGGTCATTTTTCAAGCCATGATTCTTGATCCAAAAGTGCTTCAAATGGAAAAACTTTGGTCATGAAAGTTGTAGATCTCATCTTTCCCTTTTCAAAAAGTACAAGAACATGATCAAACTCTTCTTGGATCAAAAGTTATGGCGATGCAAAGTTAGCAAAAATCACTTATTTTCAAGATATGCACCAAGTGTGAAAATTGCAAAATCATGTGCTAAGTCAAATTGAAACTTCTAATTCATTTCAAACCAGCACATAAACATTCTCTAAGGCCTAAAAATCAGATTTGAACCAAAGATCACATGTGTTTAGTTCATGTAACAAGGCATTTTTCATGAGATTTCAAAAAAGGCCACAAGTTGCAAAACTCATGATCACATCTCACCAACTTGAGGCATTGGCTGCTGAACCAAGCTAGCTTCATACACACACCATGCTGCGCAGCCCCTATGCCATGTACTTGCCTAGCACTTCACCATACCTCTCTTACACAATTTTTGACTTTTTGCAAAAGGCAACTTACCAATCAATAAAGCACATGTCCAATCAACTGACCAATGAGAGAGAGTTATGTGGACAATTTGCAAGCCATTTCATGTACAAGGCAAGGCTGAAGCTCATTCATTGAACACATTCACAAAAACACTCCCAATTGCAAGTTGCTTCGAATCTGCATACACAGCTTGCAAACATTCAAACCCTCTTCACCATTCAACTCACCTTGCTCCATAGACCACCCAGCACCAAGAACACAAGCCTGAAACAGCCTGAACATCTCACTGCCATTTCTCACTTCATTTTGCAGTTTCAATCGAATCTCCTTCCACAAACCACAAACACACCAACAAACACTCCAGACCTTCTCCATTCATCCTCAGGACCACAAACCATCATTCACAATGGCCTGAAACCTCCAGAAACTCCATTGCCATTTCTGATCAAGCTTGAGCAGAAGCTTTCGAATCTCATTATCCAGCCAACACAAACTTCTTTTGAGCATTCAAACGTCTTCTGGAGACCAAGTGGAGCAGTTTGCACTGAAGGAAGTGGCCAGAAGGTCCTCAAGTTGAAAACTTCAAATCTCAGGTAGCTTGAAAATTATTTTTCCAGAAATCATTTTTCTTGTTACAAACTTGTTCTATGTGATTCACTGATCATCC
Source organism: Lathyrus aphaca (assembly GCA_963966055.1). NCBI lineage: Eukaryota > Viridiplantae > Streptophyta > Magnoliopsida > Fabales > Fabaceae > Lathyrus > Lathyrus aphaca. The sequence continues at coordinate 175,820,468 of OZ014523.1, forward strand.
TGATGTTCTTAGTTTTTGAAATGGCTTTGTTTTGAGTATTTAATTTGTCTCTGAAGCTTGCGTGCCCTAGAACTTGTTCTCTTCGATTCAGCTTGTTTAGGAAGAATAAATTTGTTTTGAGAGAGGGGTTTGATTCGTGAGAGGTTGAAGAACATTTCCATGGTTTTAGATTTCATTTTAGTGACCTAGGGAAGGATTTGGAAGTTTTCAGGGGAGAAGGTCACCGGAGAAGACGACCGGAGCTCGTCTCCAGTGACCTGAGAGTCATTAATATGTGATTAGGGTTAGGGCTCCCAGTTTGAATTTCAGGCGTTGGATGAGTTGACCAGGTCTTCTCCCGCGCGCATCCAATGGCCCAGATCTTGTCATTAACTTAATTAGGTTTAATTTATTTAATTAATCAAGTTTAGCCCAGTTTGAATGTGGCCCATTGGATCTGGCGCGCAGTCAACCCTCTCATTTCCAGATTGAATCCTGGCCTTCCATGCTGCATACTTTCATTTTTATTTAATTTTTATTCATTTTCTTTTCAATTAACTTGCATAATTATTTTAAAATAGCAAAAAAATACATAAAAATTATGAAACTTTTTCCTCTGAGTTTTAATAATTTTTATGACACAAAAATATTTTTATTTTATTTTTCATCATTAAAAAAGTATTTTTAAATATTTAAAAGATTATTTTTAATTGATCAATGGGAATTAATTAATTAAAAATACTTTCAGGTATTTAAAAATTACAAAAAAATTCATGAAATGTTCTAAGACATTTAGAAACATTGTCCAACCTTCAAACCAAATTTCTTTTTTGATCTTGATGCATTTCAAGAATTTTTCATTGAATTAAATCATATTTTGTGCATTATTTTGATCATGGATTCAAAAATTCATTTCTGCCTATTGGAGAAGGTTTGGACATTGATTCTTTTTGCTTTGTTTTGTGTTTAGCATATAGTTTCTAGGGTAAAATGGCCATGATTTGATCTTGCATTTTCTAATTGTTTGGCATTTCTTTTGTTAAGAACCCTAAAAAACCCCAATAACTTGTAAAAATCATAACTTGAGATTGGTTAAGAGTTGGGACCTCCCCTTTGGACCTTGGTTTAGTATAGGTTTAGGGTTTCTTAGGATGGCATTTTCCATTTTTTATCTTAGGGTTTGCTTCTGTTTTGGGTTTTTGTTTGATGTTTGATCCTTAAACCCTAATTTGAGCTTTCATTTGCATTCCTTCTTGCATTCTCTTGCATAACATGACTTGTCTTTGCATTTTATGCATGCTTGTGTTTCATTTGACATCTTAAGACATGTATAAAGCATCTTTGATCATTGCATCTCATATTTGCCATGTCATTTTCCTTGTGTGCTTCATAACTTTTCATGTTCATTCATGCTCCTTAACTTGCATCATTTGCACCCATGATCTTGTATGAACATCTCCATGTCTTGCCTCATGTTTGCAGCACCTCATAACATCATTATCATCATCAACATGCTTCTGGTTTTGCTTTGCACCATACCATTTCATCTCATTTAGCATTGCATTGCATTTCTTTCTAACATTTCAGGTGGTAAGTGAACTTGAGAAGTGAATTTGCCTTCACTTCTCATAACTTTTCTTTTCATCTCTCTTGCATCCATTGCTGCATTTCTATTTGTGTTTGAGATTGAGCTTGCTCATTCTTGTTCCTCCCACTCTCTTTCTTCAAGTGACTTGACTTCTTGAATGAAGCAAGTCACTTTGCTTCTCTTGATCCTTTCATCTGCTTCCTGGTGGTTCCATTGGAGATTCTTCTTGCAAACCTCACAAACCTTAGGAACAACCAAGCATGACAATGATTAGGGTTTTGATTAGTCTCCCCTCTTAGTTTTACCTTTGTGTCTCTCTTTGAGTCCTCTCTTCTCACCTCATAATCAGGGACTAAACCCTAAAGGCTTTAAGGCTTTGTGATTAAGCTTATGCCTGCATCCTTCTATTAGGATGGAGTGTATAACTTTAATCCTAAGTGTTAAACCCTTAATGTGTTTAAGTCTCTTAATCAATCCATCTAATAATCATCAAGACATCACACTTGTAACTTGGGCCTTGCATTAGGGTTCTAATTCTTCCTTAAGTGGTTAAGAAGGACTAACCCTAGTGTTAATGGACAAGTCCCCCTCAAGTTGTCTTACAAATCATAAAAAACACTTCATCATCATAACCATTAAATAAAATCCACTTAATCAAAGGCTTGTTTTGTCATGAGTTTAATCCCTAATCATGGATTAAGTTGAGGAGCTTTCCTCAGCTTAAACATTCTCATCTATCATCCTTCTTTTAGGATGGCATAATGAGTCTGTTTAATCCTTGATTATGGCTTAACCTCATTACTCAACACCAAACAAAAACACCAAAAACATCTAAGTAATCACAAGTAGGTCAATGATCTTAATCCTGCATCAAAGGTGATTAAGTGTGAGAATCTGACTTCACACTTAAGGTATTCTCATTACCCCTAATCAGAGGGAAGATGTGATGAGTTTACTAAATCCATTGGTTTAGGCTTAAGCTCATTAACTTATGACAAATCCAAAAGCAATAAAAGACTGAAAACACAAAAAACAAACAATAATCGTCTCCTCCGGGATTCTTTTCTCATCACCTTCACTCACAAACGAGAACTTGCTTCTTCCGTCTAATGCAAGACAGTTTGCATCTGTGCCAGACAGATCATACACTTGAGCATAGACAAGCAAGCAGTTCACAAGTCAATTCATCTTTCAGTCTCTTTGGGTCGAACTACGGTGTTCTGACTTCCTCATTGCACGAGAGGATACGTAGGCATAACTTAACGGTTATCGAACAAAAGTCTCTGTATATTCCCCCTCCTTTCAGCATTATTCTTTAAGCCTCATTGTCATGAGCATTTCACTCTTATCCTTACACTGACACTTTCATACTTCATATAACTTATACACTTTACACTGACACCTGTACATTCTTTTCCAGCTATTTTATGCACAAATTGCACTGACACTACCCCTCTAAAACACAAATCTTTTAAGCGTGGATCCCGTCGAGTACGGCGGACAATCTGGGTGCTAATACCTTCCCAGGTTGTAACCAACCCCCTTTCTCAGTCTCTCTGGTTCGCAACCGTCTTATCCATCTTTTTCTAGGTCTATGCAGCATTACCTTTCCTCCGGGATAAAAATGCCTAGCTGGCGACTCTATTCATCTCCAGTGAGTTCACGGCTGTGTGTTCTCATTGTTCCTTTCGCCGACCGTTCGCGTCTGTACCTTTATCTGGGCCTGGTCCCATTTATCGGGAGCGACAACAGGCTATCGCGTAGTAATAAAAAGATGTCGAACCCACAGGGATTAAGTTAACACTCTAGTTCTATAAATGTTGCTATGTTAGCTAGGGCAAAGATTTTCACGAAGTTGGTTTCTAAAGGTAAACTAAAAGGAAAATTACTAGAATTAAGATTATACAATTTAGGCGGTCGATATGTAACTTAGTAGACCTATGCGACTTAAACCAAGACTAAACATAGAGAATTACTTCACTTAATTACTTCTATAGAAATTATTAGTTTAAAAACCCTCAACTCACACTCTCGTGGTTTTGTATTAGATTATACTCCTAAAGCCCTATGCCTGCTCTCGCTAGCCCATAAATGCTTAGAAAATATTCTTTGGAAACTTAATAAAATCTAATTTTAGTTTAAAGTGCTCTCGTTGTATTTAAATCAAATGCCTAACTTTAGCTATCCGGTTAAAACCTCACACTTTCGTGGTCTCGATCCTAACCTTTTTCTACTCTTTTTACTCTCATAACAAAAAGCTTGATTTTAATTATAAAAAGTCTCAGCCAGAAATTAAGTTAATTAGGACTTTTAGCTTAACATTAATTTAATTCGCTCGGTTACCGTTATTACATACCAACACTAATAGATTAGCTAGACATATTAATTGAAGCGGAAAAACAATAGTAATTAATTAAATAGAATGTAGACATAATTAATGAATAACAATTAAACAATAAAATTAAAATGCAATATATCGAAACCTGATACAAAAGAACTTTTCCTCGTAGATCACTCTTCCACAAATGGTGGCAAGCTTGGATCTTCTCGGAAATTAAATTCGAATTTTGAAGCTAGAAAATAAATATCCTAATATAATGTAATAACATCCTAATGTTGGAAACTATTACTTACGGGTAATTGAATTGAAAGGAAAATACAGTAACTGAAACAAAGGAATGAAAACAATGAAAAAGGCAAGAATAAATTTGGCAGAGCTTCAGTAATGATTTTGCAGCAAAACTCTCCTTATTTTCCTTTTGTTCCTCCTTCTATTTATAGGCAATGAATGATAAATAAGTTGGAGAAATTACAATTCCAATAAGATCCCATTTACTGAGGAAAAGTAGGAACACTAAGTTTGATTCGTAACAATTTAGGTTTGAGAAAAATAAGGAAAGTGGTGTGACTTTGTTCTGCATTCTGTTTCACTTTGCACACGTTCTGATAAAACCAATTATAACATGGTGTGAGCGTCATGGGCTGTTATGAATGTCTTGGCCCTTTTTAGCGTGTTACGGTTGTCACACGCTACAAGCTGCATGACGATCGTAATAGATCTGTGACGACCGTCACTGTTACAAAATATGCAGAATTTCCTTCTGTTTTTTTTCTTTGATTTGTCTCATATGTATTTTTTTCATATCTTCATTTTGCATAATTTTGACTTGACCAACACTATACCTGTAACAAATGTGAAAAACTCGGAAAAGTCGGGACTTAATTATATCAAAATGTAATGAAAACGGAATAAAACTGTGCTAAATACTTGATACGATTTCTCGTTATCAATCACCAAACCCTTTAATTCATCTTCTCCAAACAATGTCCAACATATCCGTGTTCACGTTGAATCTTCTTTGATCACAACATTAATTCGCTTAAACCACGTGATTAAAGCTCTTACAAGATTCACATAACTTGTACATCACTGATGCAACAACAAACCAATTCATGGATTTGAAATCGAACAAACACAGAATCATGAGAAATTCCAGAAGAAGAGAGGGCAAGTTCAGAATTGAGAAATAGGAGAAATCACGTCCGATTCTATTACCTCGAGATTTTGTGTCACCTTCGTCAATTCTTTAACTCACCATATCAACGAATTCACTAACACGCTCCAAGAACTGGATTCAACAACAACTCAGAATCGTGAGAAGGAAGAAGAAATAGATCAGAAGAATAAGGGATGAATCGAAAAGTGAACAAACTTGGTGATATCATTGCCATTATCTTCATATAGAGTCGCGCGAAGAGAACGTCAATATTAAGAAGGGAGTGAATCGGAATAACGCGATGTATCACAGATGAGTTATGGAGCCGACGATGAGATGGAGAAGACGATCTACAATTATGTTGTTTCCTATAGTTTGTTTAGGTTATGAGATAGAACATGAAGTGGATTCTTGGAGTGGGCTTTCGACCGTATAAGTTCTTTTCACACGCCCTTCTTCAATAACAACACCCCCATTATGCTGATGATTGGGAATTTGGGCCTTTAGCCATAAAGTTATGATTCACACTTCCTATATTACTTCAATACTCTTCCCTGCAGGCTTCATGTGAAATGGGGCCTCCATGAAAGTATTATGTGCACCCACTAGAATTCTGATACACTCCCTTTCTCTTTAGATTTTTTTTTATAAATGATTTTCTTGTTAAATCATGATTAATTTTCTTCTCAATAAATTTTTGTGGATTAAAATCTTGATCCATTTCTTGACAATTTTAATTAGAATTTTAGTGATAATTTTAATTATGGTTGTGAACTCATTTTGGATTAAAAAGTTCTTGAGTGTTTTTGATCGATATGGATCAATTTTTCTTATGGTGAATCTTCATGAAGTGACTATGGAAGATAAGCATTCATTTTTCTAATGGGAGATTATAAGATCTTGCACGAATTTTTTGGGTTTCTTTTATGTGAAGAATCGTTACTTCGATCAAGTAAGAAATCTCGACTTTACCGCATCATTCTAGTTTGTATGTGGCTTAGGATAATATTACATAAGGTGCATATTGAGCCATCCCAATTGAGTCACTGGATTTATATTATGATTTATGATGATGTGTGAGGATATCTAAGCTTAGGGATTAAGTTATGCATGATAGAATTCTCTTTCCTCACATTTACCCTAAATCACCATTTTTTGCTTGTTTTATTGCAATTTTTAAAAATAGTTTCAGGTGTGATAAAATTTTGGAAATATTTATGAGTGATCCTTATCCTCTTTATAGGATTTTTTAATTTTGGATTCCAGATTTGGATGGTTTTAGTAATTAATTAGGAGTTTTTACTCCAAGCTGTCCTAAAAGGCATTGTTTTGGTTTAAGGGGCCGAAAAGTATTTTCTTTCCAATAGGTGTGAAACTAATTTTGTGTGTGTGAATAACCACTGGAGTTTCTGACAATTTTATGCTACTTGAGAATTTTTTTCATAATTTTTGGTGCCCTTTTGGATCAACTTTGTGGAGTTTTGTTTTGGCGATCATGCCTTGTTATCTCTCTCATTGAGTGAATTGTTTTTACCCTTTGATGCATAATTTTGTGAATTAATTTCAGCCAATGAAAGATACTGACTTCACCATACTAGAATACCAATTTCATAATTTGTCAAGTCTTTTTGCTATTTTTCATGTCACCTAGATTATAGGTCATTTTATGTGCTTACTTGTTTCATATCCTAAATGTTAGGAAGGCATTAATGCCATTGGTTTGAGATACTTTGGGGTAACCTTTTGGATTTAATTATAGGTCACTTTTAGGTCCTTGATTCCAATTATAGGTCACTTTTTGAATCATTCTAATTTGGTTTGTTTTGTGTTTCAAATTGCATCTTTATTTGAATTAGTTTGACTTGAAACTTGTTCTCTTCTCTCCTAATTGTTAACATGAGTTGTGTGTAAATCATAAATACCAATTCATATATGATAATTTCATTTAATCCTTTGTATGCTACTGACCTATAATTATACCATGCATATTCATATGTCATTCATCCTTAACTTGTATCATTTATGATCTTATGTGATACTTGTTCCACTTCTTCTCACTTCTTCTTCTTACTCCACACGCTTAAACCATTGCACGCATTATGGTATGTTCATTCATCCTCATTCATAAGCATTCACTACTTACTTTGATACTAATTTCATGAACTCATTCATACTTGTATGCCATACACACTCATAATTCATCCATGAACCCTAACTTGCATTTGTGTGAACTTATGTGAACTTTTTGTACATAGTTTGACATAGTTTGGACTTGTTAGGTGTCCTATCAGCCTTAGGGACCTATAGTGTGTAGCTACTAACTTTGGAAGTTATTTAACCTTTAGTACCTTTCCCTTTAGGTTTAAGCTTTGTGGATTACTTAGAATCGCTCCTTAAGGTGTTTTACTACTTATTTTGATTAGTTCTTGTAGTTGTACTTAATATGCAAATTATTTTGTCAATAACCTTTTGCGTAGGGGCTATGATAAGTGATTTAGTAGGTAGATGCTTATCCATACTCGTACCTCTTCTCCCTTATCTTTTAAAAAGCTTTCTCTTATGTGATTGTGATAATCATCTTTATATTTCTTTGACATGTTATTTCTCTTCATCCCTTTGAGTACTTATCTCATCTTCATCCTTTGAAGTAAGTTACAACTTGTTCTTCTTCTATCTTTCTCTAGGTTTAGATTTCTTCAAACCTCACTAACCTTAGGATATACATTTCACAATAACATAGGGTGAGTCTTAGTTTCCCTTAGAGTTTTCCCTTTCTCAACTTGAGTCATCTCTTCTCATCTCTAAACAACTCAAAAACACTTAATAAAGGGTAAGCTTCTTCATGCGCCAAGGGACTTTTCCATGGGATACTTTCACACATTCCATATAAGGATGAGGTGTAGGTTATCTATCATGATGAATAGGTCTTAGAATGAGAATGTTTCACAAACATAACCTAACAAGCACTTCTTCACTTCAAAATAAAAAAACACTTAATAAGTACAATGACTTAGTGTGCTTGAGCCCTAATCTTTGGAACCAAGTCTTAGGGTTCTTCTCCTTACATTGGTGTATTCTTCCTCATCTCATCTTAGAGTGATGTAAGAAGTACATACTCCATATAAAGGGACTTGAATACACTTTCTCATGAAAATTCAAATAAAAGTATCTAAAAGCTGCAAACCAACAACAAGCATCTTTCCCGCGGGAATTCTCTTCTCAGATCCTTCACTCATAACGAAATAACTCGCTTCAACATGTCTCTTTGCAAGACGGTAAACACACTCGTAATAGACGAGCATGCAACACCTGAGCATAGGCATAAGCAGTTCAATCATAAAAAACACAAACAAACAAATTCCATCCCTAGTTAGGGAAACTACGGCGACTCTGATTCTCACTTCCCATGAGATGCGTAGGCAGTGGGGTAGGACCCATTCGAGCACATTCTTTCTTCTCCCTACATTTTCCTTTTCTTCCTTCTTTCCAGTTCAACAACAATTTATTCTTCACCCTTTGAAACAGTTCAAGCAAGCGTGGATCCCGTCGGGTACGAAGGACGTGAAGGGGTGCTAATACCTTCCCTTCACGTGAACGACTCTTGATCCCAATCTCTTTGGTTCGTAAGACCTTGTTCTTTCCTTTACTTCGGTTTGTGCAACATTACCTTTCCCTTTCCTTGGGATAAAAATTCTTGGCTGACGACTCTTCCTATTTCCGTGCCACTTTCACGTTTGTAATGGGATGAAAATCCCGAGAGTGACAATTGTCCAAGTGTATGACTGAACATATTAGCTTAGTTATAGTCCAAGACTATGACTGTGATGATTTAGGTTAGTTAGAGTCCAATACTATGACTATAATTGTTTGATTAACTGATAAGTGTTTGACTTTTTGTTCCTCTATTGAAGCCCAAGGTTGAAGCTAAAAGACTCAGTAGAGGGAATTTGTCATCTATAAAGAGGGAAGAGTTGATTTATATTTTCCTTGATTGAAGCCCAAGGTTGAAGCTAAACAAAGAAAACTGACTCTACGGGGAAAGTTTTATCTGTGTCTTAATTTGGAAGCCCATGTGTGAAACTTATTTGTGAGAGTCTGACTCTTAATTTATCGGTATCCTTAATGAAGCCCAGGATGAGAGGCTAAAATTGTGGGAGACTTGTAATACCCCAAAATTTGCTCTCTCATTTTCATGGCATCTAGCATATCGTAATGCATTCATAATCCCGTAATTCCATACAAAAAAAAAATAATACAACAATTATCATTGGCAAATGCATGAGACATGTGATCAAGTGTTACTCGGTTTCGGAAGGAAAATGATCTCAGAAAATATGGCTAAGCATTTCCAGGAGTTTCCACCAAAAGTGCAAAAAATCATATTTTTATAGCGTTAACCGGTTAACAGTAGGGGTTAACCGGTTAACAGCAGGGGTTAACCGGTTAACGTTGACGAAATTTGGAAAAATACAAAAGTTAGTTGTGTAGTTTCCCTCCATTTCCCACTTCACATTGTATTGAACCTTCCACCAATTTCTAGATCCTTCTACCACTTTCCTATGAAATATTACAAGGAATATGCTAGAAACCCTAACCAACTTTAACTAACTCCTAAGCTAAATCCTAACCTCTTTTCCAAACCCAATACCCAAGCTAACTCCTAACCCAAAGCTTGCACCAAACCTAAATCCTAACCCAAAGCTTGTGCCAAACCTAACTCCTATATAAACTAAGCTTGCTCCAAACCTCAAGAGGAGAAAAACCTCATTTTTCAATTTCATCTCATTTTTCCTCTCAATTTTTTCATTTTCTTCCATTTTTCTCAAACTCACCAAAGCTTTATCGTCAAGATCTTCCAACTTTCACATCAAAACTCGAAAGATCGGAAACTTAGACTTCATCATCTTTACTGATTCAACGGATAATTGAAGGATTTGACACGGTAGCGGTGTTTATTCCATCGTTTGGAAGCGTTTCGGATCGATTGCATTTATTTTTCACTCTCACAGATCGAAGCTTGAAACCTCCGGTATTCTCTCCATTAGCGCATTGATCAACTCGCAACAATCACCAAAGCAAGCCTCCGCTTTGTAGGTTGGTGGATCCGAAACCGTTTCTTGCTTTAAATTATTTTTCTTCATCTCGCCGTAAGGCATTCTTCGATTGTTTGCGCTTTTGTGATGTTTTGCTCGATTTGATCTTTCGTAGCTAGAATCGTAGCTTGTTCATAGTGCTAATAGGTGTTAGAAAGCTATATTTAGGTAGCAATTTCGTGCTAATTTGGTAATTGTTGTATTAGGAGCTTTAGGAAATAAGTGGTTAACTAGAAGTGCTTTTTTCCTCACTATTTTCTCATTCTGGTTCAGTGTTAACCGGTTAACACCCAGGGTTAACTGGTTAACACCTTGTTTTTGCCTGCTATAACTAACTTTTTGAATCCGTTAACCAGTTAACCCTGGGCGTTAACCAGTTAAGGATGTGCTGATTGGCAATTTTGTGTTATTTTCTTGCATGTTTGTGCATCACGTTTACTTCTATCATCATAGCTTGTTAGATTATGATTTTAGGGAATTTTTAGGAGCTGGTTTTGCACAAGTACATGTAGTTTCGATAGCTTTCGACGCATGTTTTGTTAGTTTCCGATTTTAAGGACGTTGTTGCATATAGTTCATTGCATGTTGTGATCATTGTTTGCATGATGTAGCATCTTCCATAGCATAATAATAAATGTTTACATTTCGGTTTTTTGCATCGCATTTAAAATCCGTTCATGTTTTGATTAAATCATGTGCATATTGAAAATTTGTAGAATGTTAAAAACCCAAAAATCATCTAGTTTGCATCCATTAATTGCATGATGATGTTGCATTTCATTATTAGTAATTCATTTCATGTTGTTGCACTAATTTGCATGATTTTTGCATCCCATTGTGTGCATAAAATTCATTTTTCTTGCATTTTGAAAATAATGGAAATCTGCCTTGTTTTCATAGCTGCATTTTGAAACAGGTGTTGTAAAAACATGTTGTATTCTGATAACGAGAAATTGCATCGTATTATTACTACGTTTTTAGTCCGTTTTTATCACACATTAGTCCTTTTAACTCCCGATTATTTCGAGTTTATATGCCACATTGCAGGTACAATATGTCTAGAGCCAAAATTATGGAAAAAGACCAAAGGAACAAAATTTAGCAGGAAAAGAAAAAAGAAGAACTCAATTCTTCTAAAACTGCAGAATTTGTTGTTCTTACGGTCGTCACAAGGGTCTTACGACTGTGACACGCTTTTTCAATGTCTTACGATCGTCACAAGGGTCTTATGACCGTGACGCGCTAAAAATGAGAATTCTTCCCGTTACACACATGTCACGATCGTTGCAAGGCTTATTTAATTTATTTGAATATAATTGAAGACGTGCCAACGAATAGAAAGAGTCTTCAGAGACTCCTATTATCTCTCAACCTCAACAACGCCCAGTCTCCTGGATTTTCTCAACAACTGAAGAACCAAAGCCCATGTTCTTATTCTTCAACTGTCAAATTTCTCCTCTATAAATATCAAAGAATCAGATGAAGAAAGGACGGAGTTTTTGATTGCAAAATTTGTGCGAAAGCTCTGCCAATTTCTACACCCATTTTTTTGCAGTATTTGTTTTTCTCTGCTTTAGTTTATTTTCCCTTACCCTAATAACAATTTCCAACATCAAGAAATTGTTATCGCATTTATCTTCTTTTAGCCTCAGAATTTTGTTACTATATTTTATTTGGACGCTCCAAGCTTGCCAGATTGTGGAAGAGGGAGCCGAAGAGTTTATTTGTTCAGGTTTTAATTTGAAATTAATATTAAGTTTCATTTATTTATGTTAAATTCCCGTTGTCATTATATATTGCATGTTTTAATGTCTATTAATTATATTATGTTTTCGTCTGTTGTTTTAATTAATATGAGTAGCTAAATTAATTGAGTCGGTATGTAATAAAGCAACCAAACGGATGAATCAAATATATGCTAAAAACATTTACGAACTTATATTCTGGCTGTGACTTTTTATAATTAAAATCAAGCTTTTTGTTACGAGAGTAAGAGAAGTAAAATAGGCTAGGTCGAGACCACGAGAGTGTGAGATTTTAACCGGATAGCTAAAGTTAGGAATTCTATTTAAATACAGCGAGAGCGCTTTAAAACGAGTTAGACTTATTAAGTTTTCAAAATTTATTTTCTAAACACTTATAGGCTAGCGAGAGCAGACATAGGGCTTTAGGAGTATGATCTGAGATAAGACCACGAGAGTGTGAGTCGAGGATTTTTAAACTAGTAATCTCTACAGAATTATTTAAGTGAAACATCTTTATAAGCTTAGACTATATTGATCCGCATAGGTTAATATTATTACATACCGACTGCCTTATCATTATTTCTTTAATTAAGTTTAGTTTCCCGTTTTTAATCCCTAAAACCATAACCGTGACAAATTTCCGCCTTAGCTAAACTAGCAAACCTTCTAGCACTAGAGTGATTACAAAGTCCCTGTGGGTTCGACATCTTTTTATTACTATTGCGATAGGCTGTGCACTTGCAGTTTAGATACCGTTAGACACATTAGGTCTTCGCTCTTCAACTTTTTGGAGCCGTTGCCGGGGACCTTGATTTAGTCACTAGTGCACTATTAGAGTAGCACTGTCTAGACTAAGGCAACAATTTATTTTCCCTAATCTAATTTACTGATTGTATGCCAAGTACTCGCTCTCAAGGCGAAGACTTTCAGCCTCCAGTCCTTGAATTAGAACGCTTCTTACATTTAAGAAGACGAATATTAGAATACCAGCGAAAATACAACATTCCAGATCTTCAAGTTGATCCACCTGAACTAGTTGGAACATCGAAAGGCGCAGAAATGGCTGAAGAACCAAATCATCCGCTCAAGTATTACGCTAGTCCTTCACAAGCTGAACCACATTCCAGCATTGTCGCGCCAGCTATCAACCGAAACGATTTCGAGTTGAAAACCTTCGCTGATATCAGTCGTGCAACAAAACCAATTCGCCGGAAATCCTGCCGAGGATCCAAACCTTCATCTTTCGATATTTGTGCAGTACGCAGATACAGTAAAAGCTAATGGAGTTACCCAAGAAGCAATCAGATTACGCCTTTTTCCTTTCTCGCTACGAGACAGAGCAAGATCCTGGCTTCAATCTCTACCCTCAAATTCAGTAACTACATGGGAGGAACTGAAGAAAGTTTTCTTATCAAGATATTTCCCACCTCGCAAGACGGCTATGCTAAGAGCTCAAATCAACGGATTTAAGCAAAAGGAAAACGAGTCACTTTTCGAAGCTTGGGAACGATATAAAGATATGCTGAGACTTTGTCCACATCATGGTTTAGTTAATTGGATGGTGATCCATACCTTTTACAATGGTTTCTTGTACAACACAAGAATGACAATAGACGCTGCCGCGGGCGGCGCATTGATGAACAAAGAATATAATGAAGCTTATACACTTATCGAGAGTATGGCTCAGAATCATTACCAATGGGGAATCGAGAGAGTCGCAACTAAGAAACCAACAAAAGGAGGTATGTACGAAGTGAGTAGTATGGACCAAGTTAATGCAAAGTTTGACCAACTTAATCAAAAGATCGACAACTTGGCCATAACACCAACAGCCACCGTGGCTGCTGTAACACCTAATTGTGAGTTATGTGGAGTTCCAGGACATGATGTCCCTGATTGTCAACTATTAGCAGGAATTCCCACGGATCAAGTGAATTATGCTCAAGGAAACCCGTACTCAAACACATACAACCCAGGTTGGAAGAATCATCTGAACTTCTCTTATAAGAACAACAATGCTTTATACGCACCAGGATAAGCGCCAGCTACACCACCAGGATATCAAAAGACTGCTCCTAATGTTCCTAGAAAATCAAACCTTGAATTAATGATGGAGAGCTTCATAGCTACCCAATCTCAAACAAACAAGGAATTCTTGAACCAAAACATACACACTAGCGAGCAGATTAAGCAATTCGTGAGCAAGGTAGATGCGTTAGCTACACATAACAAAATGCTTGAAACTCAGATTTCACAAGTAGCTCAACAACAAGCACCTACCGTTGCCCCAGCTGGAGTATTTCCTGGACAACCCCAACCTAACCCAAAAGGACAGGCCAATGCTGTGAAACTAAGAAGTGGCAAAGAACTTGACGGACCTGCTGATCCAAGACTTGACAATCCAGCCATGTGCCAAAAGCAGGATAAGCCGACTGAAAAGGAGAATGAACCAGAAGAAAAGGAAGATAATAATCAAGAGGCAGTGGAGAAAGAGAAGCCTTATGTGACTCCACCACCTTATAAACCACCGATTCCATACCCTCAGAGATTAACCAATTCCAAGACGATGGGCCAGTTTAAGAAATTTATTGAACTTCTGAAACAGTTAAATATTACTATTCCGTTTACAGAAGCTATCACTCAAATGCCCTCGTATGCTAAATTTCTAAAGGAAATCTTATCCAATAAGAAGAAGATAGAGGATAACGGAACCGTTACACTTACTGCTGAGTGTAGCGCAATCATTCAGAACAATATGCCCCCTAAATTGAAAGATCCAGGTAGTTTCTCCATACCCTGTGTAATTGGAAAATTCGTCATTGACAAAGCTCTATGCGACTTAGGAGCCAGTATCAGTGTTATGCCCTTAACAATTTGCAAAAGGCTAGATATGGGAGAACTTAGACCTACTAAAATGTCAGTTCAGTTAGCTGACCGATCAGTCAGATATCCTATAGGAATACTGGAAAACGTCCCAGTACGGATAGGTCAATTCTACATCCCTACTGATTTTATAATCATGGACATCACTGAAGACTCCACTACACCTATCATACTAGGAAAACCATTCTTAGCTACCGCTGGAGCTATTATAGATGTAAAGAAAGTAAAGCTAACCTTTGAAGTAGGTGAAGAGAAAGTTGAATTTATTTTAACACAATTCTTACAATCACCAGCTATAGAGTACACATGCTATTTATTAGATGTCATTGACGAGTGTGTAAGAGAGATGGGAATGAAAGAAACTACTTATTCTGAAATTATGAAAATTCAAATCCCTCCGATTTTCGAAGATGACAATTGGCGTGCACCGTATCAAGATGATAGTCTAAGCGAAAGTTTAGCACTTACACCGGACCCCATGCCATCCAAGAAGAAACCTCAATTAGAGTTAAAAACCTTACCCCAGAACCTAAGATACGAATTCCTAGACACTGAATGTACGCGACCAGTTATAATTAATTCCGGTTTAGGAACACTCGAAACGAAGAAACTTTTAGATGTCTTAAAGAAATACCCAACTGCATTAGGATATAACATATCTGATCTCAAAGGAATATGTCCTTCAATCTGTATGCATCGTATTGTGCTAGAAGAAGATTGCAAAACCTCTAGAGAATCTCAAAGAAGAATTAACCCTATCCTTAGCACTGTAGTAAAATATGAAGTTAAGAAACTACTAGACGCTGGAATAATATATCCAATCTCTGATAGTCAATGGGTTAGTCCAGTACATGTAGTACCAAAGAAAGGAGGTATCACTGTTGTGAAAAACACTAAAGGCGAATCGATATCACAAAGAGTAGTGACCGGACATAGAGTGTGCATCGATTATCGAAAACTAAAAAAAGCCACTCGAAAAGATCATTTCCCACTACCTTTTATAGATCAAATGTTAGAACGATTAGCCAAACACTCGTATTTCTGTTATCTAGATGGTTACTCTGGATTTTTCCAAATCCCTATTCACCCAGATGATCAAGAGAAGACTACATTCACATGTCCTTATGGAACGTTCGCTTATAGACGAATGCCCTTTGGATTATGTAACGCTCCTGCAACCTTTCAAAGATGTATGATGTCAATCTTCACAGATTTCATAGATAACATCATGGAAGTGTTCATGGATGACTTCTCTGTATGCGGGCAAAGTTTTGAAGGATGTCTATCAAATTTAGAAATGGTGTTAGAAAGATGTGTAAAAGTAAACCTCGTACTTAACTGGGAAAAATGCCATTTTATGGTCAGAGAAGGAATCGTACTAGGACACGTTATATCTGGCAAGGGAATTGAAGTTGATAAAGCTAAGATAGAAGTCATAAAGAATCTTCAACCCCCTAAGACCATTCGAGAAATACGAAAATTTTTAGGACACGCCGGTTTCTACCGATGATTCATCAAAGATTTCTCGAAAATCACTAAACCTCTTACCGGTTTATTAATGAAAGACGCTGAGTTCATATTCGATAAAGATTGTCTTAAAGCATTCGAAACTCTAAAAACATCCCTCATCACCGCACCAATAATGCAACCACCTGACTGGAGATTACCTTTCGAAATCATGTGCGATGCGAGTGACTATGTTGTAGGCGCAGTTCTAGGACAAAGGAAGGACAAGAAACTTCACGCAATTTACTATGCCAGTAGAACTTTAGATTCTGCTCAATTGAACTATGCCACTACTGAAAAAGAGTTGTTAGCAATTGTCTTCGCGCTTGATAAATTCCGTTCCTACCTAGTAGGAGCAAAAATAATCATCTACACAGACCACGCTGCTATCAGACATTTACTTACCAAGAAAGATGCCAAACCAAGACTCCTGAGATGGATCTTACTCTTACAAGAGTTTGATCTCGAAATCAAAGATAAGAAAGGCACTGAAAACGTCGTAGCGGACCATTTATCTAGAATAGAAGGTATTAAACCCGAACAAGTGCCGATTAACGACGATTTTCCGTATGAACAGCTGATAGCACAAATAAGTAGCGACCCAGCTCGGTTAGACATAAATGAACCAAAAGCCGTGGAAGAAATCCAAACAACCGTAGGAATGCCATGGTACGCTGACATTGTCAACTACTTAGCTGCAGGAGCACTTCCACCGGACTTAACCTATCAGCAGAAAAAGAAATTCTTCCACAATCTCAAGTATTACTATTGGGACGAACCATTATTGTTTAAGAGAGGACCTGACGGAATCTTCCGTCGGTGCATACCCGAAGAAGAAATAGAAGATGTCATTTCTCATTGTCATTCATATCCTTATGGCGGACACGCAAGCACTTCTAAGACCTGTGCAAAAATCTTACAAGCCGGCCTATTTTGGCCTAATCTATGGAAAGATGTCCACATTGCTGTTATAAATTGCGATCGGTGTCAACGCACCGGTAACATTTCAAGACGAGATGAAATGCCTCAAAGAAGAATATTAGAAGTAGAAGTCTTTGATGTCTGGGGAATAGATTTCATGGGACCATTCCCATCTTCTTTTGGTAACAAGTACATACTCGTAGCTGTCGATTATGTTTCAAAATGGATCGAGGCTATAGCTTCTCCTACAAATGACACACGTGTAGTAATTAAGCTTTTCAAGAATATAATCTTCCCAAGATTTGGTGTGCCTAGACTTGTCATTAGTGACGGTGGCTCGCATTTCATTTCGAAAATATTCGACAAATTACTATCTAAGTATGGAGTCAGACATCGTGTAGCAACACCGTATCATCCGCAAACAAGTGGATAGGTCGAAGTCTCGAACAGAGAAATAAAACAAATTCTAGAGAAGAATGTCGCCATATCTAGGAAGGATTGGTCATCTAAACTTAATGAAGCTTTATGGGCTTATAGGACAGCCTACAAGACACCCATAGGAACTACACCCTTCAAACTAGTGTATGGGAAGGCCTGTCATCTCCCGGTTGAACTAGAGCACAAAGAATATTGGGCGATTAAAACACTCAATATAAACTACACTGTTGTTGGAGAAAAGCGAATCCTCGACATTAATGAATTGGAAGAATTAAGGTTGGACGCATACGAGAATGCTAAGATATACAAAGAAAGAACCAAGCGTTGGCACGATAAGCGCCTGTCTAGGAAAGAATTTAGTGTTGGAGACGTTGTGCTCCTCTTCAATTCAAGACTTAGGCTCTTTCCTGGAAAACTAAAATCTAGATGGTCAGGACCCTTTGAAATTACTAAAGTATTCCCAAGCGGAACAATAGAAATTAAGGGTAGGAATAGTGAACCGTTCACAGTAAATGGACAACGATTAAAACATTACCATAATATTGAAAACAGAGATTATGCGAATAATTTCAAACTTTTAGAGTTGTCCACTAACTTTCCTGATTAATCTAGCACTAAGCACTACGTCAGGCTTATGACGATAAAAATAGCGCTTAGTGGGAGGCAACCCATTTTATTGTTTTATTTCATTTTTATTATTGACTTTATTTATCTATTTCTTTCCTTATTTTGTTTATTTTTAATTTTCGTTTTCTAAATCATTTTTAAAATTTCCATGCTACAGATTTTCTAAAGTCTTTTCTACCTTACCTCTTTCTCCCCTGATTTGTTTCTCCCGCTTTAACACTAACTATGGCTAACCAACCAAAGAACTTCATGGAAACCATATTTAGAGGAAGGAAGCAAAGGAGAAAATTTGAAGAATTATCACAGAGACACATGGACTTGACTCTGTATTATGATGAACAAACAATGGAAACCTTAGGTATCAATGATAGCATCCTATACATGTTTAACCGGCTTGGATGGGAGAAAGCTCTCATAAAATATAAGTTTGTCACTTACCGCGAGCTCACCCTTGAATTTTTAAGCTCCCTAGTTTACCTACCTGAGCACGGATTTGGACCACGGAAAGGATTTATTAGTTTCCGACTATTCGGTATCGAATATGTCCATAACCACAAGGAACTAGCTGACCTACTAGGATTTCCTAGCGGACCTTTTGCTTTTACTACCACCCAGGTAGAACTGATGGATATTGAGCTAGATTTCTTCTGGGGAACTTTAACAGGAAACTACCACCCTGAGCCGGATAGCATGGAAAATAATGAAATACACAACCCCGCTATCCGCTATTTTCACAAAATCCTTGCCCACACCTTGTTTGGAAAGGAAGAGAACCTTACTGAAGTATCTAAGGACGAGATATTCATAATGTACTGTTTGACCCAAGGCAAACCCGTAAATGCTGTACCCTTCATGATGCAGACCTTTACCCGCATCCAGGAGGAACCTAATATACCAATAATGGTAGGAGGCCTAGTCACCATGATTGCTAACTAGGACGAGATATTCATAATGTCCTATTCGACATCTTTTTATTACTATTGCGATAGGTTGTGCACTTGCAGTTTAGATACCGTTAGACACATTAGGTCTTCGCTCATCATATTCATTCTGTTTTGGTCTTTCACAACTATTTGCACGCTATTTGGTAGCTGTAATAGGCTGTTTATATATTGCATTGCATTTAGTAGATGTTTGTGCCATAGTAAGTTGTAGTAGCTACTGGATTTTGGCTTTTCCTAGTTTTAGGGACCTTAGACTTAGGTTTGAGTCTAGTTAGGTCATAGAGGATTTAGGATATGTTTGGTACTTGCTTACTTTCATTCCTTTTATTGCTTTGCTTTATCCTACTAACCTTTGTTTTGTAGGGAGGTGGAGGTAAGTTTATTCAAAACTTCTTCCGTTTAATTTTTTCACGATTTCTAAGTGTGTTTGCCTTAGCATTTTGTGCATAGTTTGTACAACTTCATGCTAAATCCCCTTTAGAAACAACTTAACTTCCTTAGGAAGTAAGTTTCTTTCTAGTTCCCCTTTCTTTTTTCCTTTTCTCATTAGGATTAGAAAGCCGCACTAACCTAGGTTCATCCACGCATGACAACACTTAGGATTACCAGTATCCCCTTAGACTTTTACCTTTGATTCACTTTGCTTTATTTCTCAACTCTACTGGGGATAATGGAAGACGTCTAGGAAGACATTGTTGAGAAATTCTATTCAAGAACTTGTTGAAGAAGGCATCCTGGGTCTATTCTGGCTCTGGTAGCGACACTTGCACCTGCAACTTCATAAACACCACTGATAGTGCCTGCAACATAGAGAGTTAGATTGGCCTGTATGCCCTGGGCTTAGGGTATGAATCACCATCCCCAGTCACTCAACACTTTAGAGTCGTATTTGTCGCTCCCCGGATTTCCATCCTGGTACAAACGCGAAAGTGGCGCGGAAAGAGGTAGAGTCGCCAGCCGGGCATTTTTATCCCGAAGGAACGAGAACGGTAATGCTGCACAAACCAGAAGAAAGAAGAACACGGGTCCTACGAACCAAAGAGACTGAGTTCGAGAGTCGGTTACGACCGGGGAAGGTATTAGCACCCCAGATCGTCCTCCGTACCCAACGGGATCCACGCTTGCAAAGAAATTTGTTTCAAAGGGTGAAGGAATGAAAGCTGCTACAAAACTGAAAGACTGGAACTGGAGAAAAGAAAAGAAAGGGGGAAAATGTAGGGAAAATAAAAGAGTGCTAGAACAGGCCCTACCCCGCTGCCTACGTACCTCATCTGGGCATGAGGATCAGAGTTGTCGTAGTTCCCCTAACTAGGGGTGGAAAAGATTGCTTGTGTCTTAAGGCTTGAACTGCCTTTGTCGATGCTCAGGTGTTGCAGGCTCGGACGACGAGTGTGTTACCGTCTTGAAAAGTGACAAGTAGTAGCAAGTTCGTACATAAGGAGTGAGTGGGATGAGAAAAGAAGTCCCGAAGGAGAGACGCTTATTGTTTGTTTGTGTTTTTAGAAGCTTTTTATGAGTGTGTCACAAGGAAGGGAACTCAAGCGCTTTTCCATGGAATGTGTACTTGCTACTACATTCTAAGATGGAATAATAGAACAAACACACTCAAGTAAGGAGAAGATCCCCAAAACTTGGTTCCAGAGATTAGGGCCTAAGCTCACCAACTCGTTGAATTTATTAAGTGTTTTTTTAATTAAAATAAAGAAGTGTGTTTTATGATTTTCTTGATGAAGATGGTCTCATGATCAGACTTGTGCATCATGATGAACAAGCTTGTACCATCCCAAGATGGGAAAACTACAAGTGTTTCATGGAATAAGGCTATTACACAGGAGACCACTTCAATCCTTATTAAATGTTTTTTATGCTTTTTGTTTTGAGATGAGAAGATAAGAGAACCAAAGATCTTAAAGGTAAAAAAATATAATGGGGGGACTAACGAATCCTAATTTTAGCATGCAAAGGATTCCTAAGGTTAGTGAGGCTTCAACTATCCTAAGAGAAAGGGTGATCAAAAGAGAAGCAACAAAAAGAAAGGAGAAGAAAGCTAGAGAGGGGAAAGAGAACCACATGATGGCACAAAGCACATCAAACATCACAAAGCAAAAGCAAAGCAAAAAGAGGAAAGACGAAGAGCTGAAATGTGGATAAACATCCACACTTATCTTACCATAAGCCCCTGCAATGTTAGGAAAATTCCAGCAAATTGATCAACACAATCATGGAACTAGCATGTTCAAAGGTTCTAGCAAACAAGGAGCAAATAACATGCCAAGCATTGCAAATATACGACTTACGCGTTGAAAACATGAAAGCTTACATCAACTAGCAAGCAAACCACCCTAAAATAGCATGTTCAATGATCATATAATGATCCATGGTAATTAAAACAAGCAAGGGGATCAAACAAGCTCAAAAAGTCATTATGCTTCAGTGTTAACCGGTTAACCAAATGCGTTAACTGGTTAATCAGTTCAAACCTGCACAAAATACGCATAAAACAGGTGCGTTAACCGATTAACCAAATGTGTTAACCGGTTAACACTGTCAAAACAACAGCAAATCCTGCAAAAACAGCAGCTCAAACCAGCTTATTCAAATAATCTTACACCAGACCAGCAATCAATTATACATGGAAAAATTAGATCAATTCACATTAATCCATATCATTGAGCTCATGAACATTACCACACGAATTTGGTTACAAATCAACCAAATAATTCATGCAACACAAGCAAATACACAAGCACATGGTGGATCTAAAGCACAAGCATGCAAATAAGCTAAAAACAGAGCTAGATCTGAAATTAACCAACCTACAAAGCTGAGATATGCTTTGGTAACTGTTGTTTGAGCTGGAAATGAGAGATATCACGGAAAATTTAGAAGATCCGGTGCTAATCTTCACACTCCATGCAAAATAAATGCAAGCAAAGGGTCTTGATGCAGAATTTTGACTCCACAAGCACTTATAATCTCCAAACTAGATATGAACCAAGTAATAAACCAGCAAAATGATGCAAAGAAGCTATGGATGGAGGTCTAGTTCCAAGATCTACACACTTTAATGCAAAGTTATGTGATCTTCAAAGAGGAACTTTGAGTGATTTGGAAAATGGGGAGAAAAAAGTGAGAGAATGGTGAGAGAGCTCAAAATTCAGAAAATGAGAAGTGAAAATTGTGAGAGAGAGCCTCTTGGTTTGGAGGGAAATGGAATAAATATGGTTTAGGTTTGGGGCCCAAAATTTTGGTTTGGGATCAAAAAATATGGCTTGGCATTGGCTTAGAAAGTGATTAGGATTTAGCATTGGAATTAGGCTTGGACAAATGCTCTAGATCCTTCTCCATAATTCCTAATTAATTCAAATGAATAAAAATCATAAAATTGGAAAATGGGGCCAAAACACACATGCTGAACTTGCTGCTGGAATTCAAATTTCGTAGCCGTTAACCGGTTAACCAAATGCGTTAACCGGTTAACGTAGGGAAAATTTGAATTTCCCTCCTTTTGGTGGGAAACCTCAAGAATAACCCGACGCCAACCGTTCCAAGCTGATTTTGATCCTCATCCTTTTTTTAGGGTCTTGAAGATGATACAGAGCTTGTGCAAAATGATCCTGTGAGATTCTTGCCAGGTCACCATACTCCTGATTTTGACTTGCAGTGCTTCAAATTTCCCGGATGGTTGATCATATGCCTTATGCTAGAACATGTGAGTGCTATGCTTCATTTTTCTATGCCAAAATGCTAAGGATATGATATGCTTATGATGATGCTTAAAAAGAAGAGGGAAAATTTGGGGTGTTACAGCTGCCCCTATTCAAGCAACCGTTAATCTGAAAAGGACGGTAGCACAGGCTATCGACCATTCTAGATGAACTGTGGTTGAATACCAAGAAAACCTGAAATTTGCACTCTGCTAGAGAATGCAAGCAATAAACCCAACCAAATGACGCTTTGGTGACTGAATTGGGGAGAAAGAAGACGAGCTCCTTCCGAGTTGAACTGTTACGCCAGATAAGGAAAACGTAGACAGACGAGTCTTCTTCGAACAAACTTGTTACGCCAGGTGCTGGACATACGAGCCCTCATCAAGCAAACCTATTACGCCAGGAACTGGATATACGAGCCCTCTACATACACTTTACAAAAATGTATGACCTGAGACAGACGAATCTCCTTCGGATAAACCTGTTACGCTAGGACCGGTGATGCACTTAAGTCTGTAGGATAGACATGCATAATCAGGATAGACGAACCCTCTTCAAATATCCTTCGTAGATATATGGTCTAAGACAAACGAGTCTTCTCCAGATAACCTGTTACGCCAGGTGCGACATTAGGATTGGACGAACCCTCTTCACAAATCTTGGGTAGATAAGTGGTGTCTGAGACAAACGAACCTCCTTCAGATAACCTGTTACGCCAGGACCGGTAACCATTTTGACGTTTAATCCCACCGTCAGGACTTCAAACCTCTTCAACACAGACGAGTATTGGATAATCATCAAGAGAACACAGACGAGTGCCATAAGTCAATTATTCAAACCAATATCAGACGATGATCTAAGAAACACAGACGAGTGCTTCAGGCGATGATATAGACGAATATCAGCCACTGGTACAGACGAATACCAGAAACCCAACACAGACGAGCATTTGGAGTAGCAATACAGACGAGTACCAGAAATCCAACACAGACGAGCATTTGGAGTAGCAATACAGACAAGTACCAGAAATCCAACACAGACGAACAATTGGAGTAGCAATACAGACGAGTACCAGAGTGATTATCAAATTAACACATATGGATATAAGCTAACACAGACGAGTGTGAGGGATGATACAGACGAGTATCCAAACAATGCAAACGAGCTTCAAACGGATAACAAACACAGACAAGTGTTGGGGAATGCAGACGAGCAACAAGCAAATATCAAACACAAATGAGTGATGAGGAGTGCATACGAGCAAAATCAACTATCAAACACCTACGAGTGCTGGGGAGTGCATACAAGCAAAAACAACTATCAAACACCGACGAGTGCTGGGGAATGCATACAAGCAAAAGCAACTATCAAACACAGACGAGTGCTGGGGGGTGCATACGAGCATCAAACAAATGCCTGATTGGCAATAAGAATCACAACTCTGCAGGGGAGAACCAGGTCAAGAGGCTTTGACACTTAACTCTGGTTAGGGGGATGAATAAATGTTTGTATCATCACATTGACCAAAAATAAATTGGCAACTTCTCTAGGGAATATTTCAATGATGGGAGTGAAACCCAAACATGAACTCTGTGGGGAAATCAGGCATTCAACTTCTTGTTGGGCATACTTCTCTTGTGGAAGGCTCTTCACACAATCTTGAAAATCAATTTCATTTCATCTGAACTTCCCCAGCTGGGGAATATTCTGCCTGAGAAAGTGTGATAACATTCTGCAAAACCTGCAACCGCAGAAAACACCTATGTGCCCCGGGGACTTGCATGGTACAATCTGTTCATCCATCGTCACCCGACAATCAAAGAGGATTTTAAAAGTTTCCCTGCAATGTCACTTTTTAGAGAAAACACCATGTTTCAAATGCAATGTTATTTTTGCCAAAAATTTAGGATATGTTTGCAAACAGACAAACACAACACAACTTTTTGACTGAATACTCATTTATTGAAAGGCCTCTGAATAAGCAAAGTTTTTACATTAAGAAGCAACCACCTGGAAAAAGGTAGCTACCATAAAATTGAGAAAATAAGCTATCCTAATGGCAATGGGCACGACATCCCAATGAGTTTCCTTCTTGCTATGACCAGCATGTCCTTAAAACTTTCCATTCTTGCCTTTGCTTTTTGAAAAGATGAGGGGGACTGATTCCTATCCTTCTGATATTGTCCGGCTGTACGAAACGATGATTTGGTTCAAATTACCCGGATCGCAGTTGTTTGCTTATTCCCTTGTTTTGCGTGGATCTCCCTTTTAGGTTTTCAATCCACCGGGATACCCTTTTTTGCCTGAGCTGTCCGATTTGGCTTTTCAACTTAGCGGGTGTACACTTTTTTTTATTTGTTTCCCCTAACTTTTGCTCAAGATTTTTATTCTGTTTTTAGCTGGCCGGGATGCCCTTTTCTTGCCTGGACTTTAATTTTGTTTTTGTGTCCAGCGGGTCTTTTTATGCGAAGTATTTTTTAACTACGTCCGAGTTAACAAGGGATTGGAAATCTTCTCCATCCATAGTGGTGAGCATCAGTGCTCCACCCAAGAAAACTTTCTTCACTATGAACGGGCCTTCGTAGTTTGGGGTCCACTTGCCCCTGTGATTTGAACCTGGAGGAACGATCCTTTTGAGCACAAGCTCGCCTACTTGATACTCCCGAGTACGTACTCGCTGATCGAATGCTCGCTTCATCCTCCTCTGATAAAGCTGACCATGACAGATAACCGCTAATCTCTTTTCCCCAATTAGACATAACTGGTTGTATCGAGCACGTACCCACTCAGCCTCATCAAGCTTCATATCCATCATTACACGTAATGAAGGAATTTCCACCTCAACAGGCAAGACTGCCTCCATACCATATACCAATGAAAAAGGAGTTGCCCTAGTTGACGTCCTGACTGACATTCGATACCCATGCAGCGCAAATGGTAACATTTCATGCCAATCCTTGTAAGTGACAACCATCGTTTGCACAATCTTCTTAATATTCTTATTTGCTGCCTCTACCGCATCATTCATCTTTGGTCGGTAAGGAGAAGAATTGTGATGCTGAATCTGGAAGTCCTGACACAATTCTGCCATCATCTTGTTATTCAAATTAGAACCATTGTCAGTAATGATTCTCTCGGGTACTCCGTATCTGCAAATAATGTCTCTTTTCTAAAATATGGCTACCACTTGACGAGTGACATTAGCGTAAGATGCTGCTTTAACCCACTTAGTGAAGTAATCGATCGCAACCAAAATGAAACAATGACCATTTGAAGCAGTAGGCTCTATTTTCTCGATCATGTCAATGCCCCACATAGAAAAGGGCCAAGGAGATGACATGACGTTGAGCGGGCTGGGATGAACATGCACCTTGTCTGCATAAATCTGGCACTTGTGGCACTTACGGGCATACGAACAACAGTCTGCGTCCATTGTTATCCAATAGTACCCTGATCTCAACAACTTCTTAGCCATTACATGTCCTCTTGCATGAGTACCGAAAGATCCCTCGTGGACTTTCTGCATTAACAGGCTTGCTTCGTGTCTATCCACGCATCTGAGCAAGACCATGTCAAAGTTTCTCTTATACAAAACCCCATATGTATTCAAGAAGAAGCTAGCAGCAAGTCATCTTAAGGTCTTCTTGTCGTTGGATGGTGCCCCAGCTGGGTATTCTTGTTTTTCCAGGAAGAGCTTGATATCGAAGTACCAAGGTTTCTCGTCAAACACTGCGTCTACAGAGAAAGCATAAGCTGGTGCGTCAAGCCGGGAAATGTCAATCCTGGGCACATAGTTCCAACACAAGACTTTGATGGACGAAGAAAGAGTAGCCAATGTATCGGCAAATTGATTCTCATCTCGTGGTATATATTGAAGCTTAACCGTTGTGAAGAACGTCAACAGTCTTCTGTCATAATCCCTATAAGGAATTAAGTGTTCTTGATGTGTATACCACTTGCCGGTAATTTGATTGATAACGAGGGTTGAATCTCCGAATATATCGAGGGTCTTAATCCGATGATTAATAGCCTCCTCTATTCCCATTATGCACGCCTCGTATCCCGCTTCATTGTTGGTGCAACCAAAAGTAATTCTGGCAGCGAAGGGAAAGTGAACACCTTCAGGAGTGATAAGAACAACACCAACCCCACGTCCGTTGATATTGACTGCCCCATCAAACATCAACTTCCATTTGGATTCAGGGTCTGGCCCCTCCTCCGGAAGTGGTTCCTCACAATCTTTTGCTTTGAGGTACATGATGTCCTCATCAGGGAAATCAAATTTCATTGGCTGATAGTCATCTTCCAGTGGCTGTTGTGCAAGATAATCTGACAATACACTTCCTTTGATGGCTTTTTGGGAAGTATATTGTATGTCATACTCTATTAATATCATTTGCCACCTTGCAACCCTTCCGGTTAACGCTGGTTTCTCGAAAATATACTTGACAGGATCCATTTTTGAGATTAGTAGTGTGGTATGGGTCAACATATATTGTCTCAGTCGGCGAGCAGCCCATACCAAAGCGCAACAAGTTTTCTCGAGCAGTGAGTAACGAGATTCACAGTCGGTAAACTTTTTGCTAAGGTAGTAAATAGCATACTCTTTTCGACCAGACTCATCATGTTGGCCTAGAACACACCCCATCGACCCCTCTAGCACAGTCAAGTACATGATAAGTGGCCGTCCTGGAACTGGAGGCATTAGAATCAGAGGTGTCTACAAATATTCTTTTATCTTTTCAAAGGATCTTTGACAGTCCTCATTCCACCTGTCCGTTTGTTCTTTCCTCAACAATTTGAATATTGGCTCACACGTGGCAGTTAGATGAGATATAAACCGTGAAATGTAGTTCAATCTCCCTAAAAACCCGCGCACTTCTTTTTCTGTTTTCGGTGCAGGCATATCTTGTATTGCTTTTACTTTTGCAGGATCAACCTCGATTCCTTTTTGGCTAACAATAAAACCCAGCAATTTTCCAGAATGCACTCCGAAAGTACACTTGTTTGGATTCAACCTCAGCTTATACATTATCAATCTATCAAACAACTTTTTGAGATTGACCAGATGCTCTTCTTTGTCTCGGGACTTGGCAATCATGTCATCCACAAAGCATTCAATCTCTTTGTGTATCATGTCGTGGAACAATGTAACCATATCCCGCTGATACGTTGCCCCGACGTTCTTCAACCCAAAGGGCATACCCTTATAACCGAATGTACCCCACGGGGTAATGAACGTTGTTTTCTCCATGTCTTCCGGTGCCATCGTAATCTGATTATACCCGGAGAAGCCATCCATGAAAGAAAATACCGAGAACTGAGCGGTGTTATCTACCAGCACATCAATGTGAGGCAATGGGAAGTCATCCTTCAGACTCGCTCTGTTTAGATCCCGATAATCAACGCACATCCGAACTTTGCTGTCTTTCTTTGGTACAGGCACAATATTAGCTACCCAAGGTGGGTAACTAGTTACGACAAGGAATCCGGAATCCCACTGTTTTTGAACTTCCTCCTTGATCTTCATCGCCATATCAGGGCGAGTTCTTCTTAGCTTTTGCTTCACTAGAGGACAGTCTTCTCTTAGTGGCAGCTTATGCACAACAATGTCAGTATCTAGTCCTGGCATATCTTGATACGACCAGGCAAAGATATCCACATATTCACGTAGCATACCAATCAACTCCTTCTTTACCTCGGCCTGCAGACTAGCCCCGATCTTTATCTCTCTCTTTACATCTTCAGTCCCGATGTTGATGATCTCTAACTCTTCCTGATGAGGCTGAATGACCCTTTCCTCTTGTTTCAACAACCTGACCAATTCTTCCGGGAGTTCACAGTCTTCCTCAACCCCTTCATCAGCTTGGTAGATAGGATTGTCGAAGTCATGCATGGTCATAGCAGGAATGTTATCACTAGAATCCAGATGATCAACACTGCACAGATGATGTGCTTATTTCAGAATCTGTTCTTTTCCAAAAAAGACGCAAACACACAAACACAAGAAAAGAAAACAACATTGCCATTTTTTTTGTGAAAAATTTTAAAACGAAAGAAAGAGAACAAAAATTTGCTTGAAAAATGTCCTTTATTTCATAGAAAAAATAAATGCATTAAAAGCATGATGGCCCTACAAATGGATCCGTGCACCTTGGGCAGTGTGCAGGATTGACATGCAGCATGATAAAAAGGAAACATGTAAATTACTTTGATTGCCAAGTAACTTGAACGAAATCCTCGGCAGACCAGTTCCGGAGCTCCTCCCCAGGTGCACATGGGTGAATCCAGCTATCCCAGTCGCAGTCATTGTCCCCTTCTTCACTTGTTGCACAGATGTTGTTGCGATCGAGCATTCCGACGCTTGTGAAAGTTATGGCCTTATTATCCTGAGACCAGTTGGACCCACCAGGCTGGTAACCAAGACCGAACTTGTCATCTTTCTTCTCCAACTCCAGCAACTTTCCCCAGCCCTGGGCACTTCCAGATTGGACCACTTCTTTGACTTGCTTATAGGAGTAGATAGAGGTCCCTTCTTTCTCGTTGTTCCGATCTGCTGGAGCCAAATTACTAACATTGACTGCTTCAAAAACTTGACACAATGTTTCATGAATTTCTCCGTCCATTTCCACGTACTTAAAAGTTGACAGATGACTCACAAAAATATCCTCTTCTCCACATACAGTGATCACCTGACCATCCACCACATACTTCAGCTTCTGATGCAACGTGGATGTCACTGTGCCTGCAGCATGGATCCAGGGACGTCCTAGCAAACAACTGTAAGCAGGTTGAATATCCATGACATAGAACGTGCTCTTGAACACTTGAGATCCTATCTTCACAGGTAGCTCAACCTCCACGAACACAGACCTCCGGGACCCATCAAAGGCTTTCACGATTAAATCACTAGGTCGCAAAACAATGCCATCAATATTCAACTTCATCAAGGCCTTCTTAGGGAGCACATTGAGAGAAGAGCCTGTATCTACCAAGACATGTAACAAGACAGCGCCCTTACACTCCATGGTGATGTGCAGGGCCTTGTTGTGATTGCGGCCTTCAGAAGTAAGATCTCTATCCGTGAAGCCCAATCCATGGCTGACATTTACGCTGCCTACTACAGCCTCCAACTGGTTAACAGTTATCTCCTGTGGTACATATGCCATATGTAAGACTTTCAATAGAGCTTCCCTATGAGCTGGAGAACACATTAACAAGGACATAATTGATATTTTGGACGGAGTTTGATTCAGCTGTTCAACTACTTTATAGTCGCTCTTCTTTATTATCTTCATAAACTCCTCGACTTATTTTTCAAAAGTGCCTTGCCCGGCAGCAGGAGTTGTCACTTCTTCGGTCGCTATCTGTTTTCCCTTAGCCTTTGCAGCAGCTTCGGCTTCAGGATCCCCTCTAAGAGCTTGAGGAGAAAAAAGACGTCCGCTTCTTGTAAATCCACCAACTCCTCCGACATTCACCATAGTCGGGTCAATTGTCATTGCTTTACTTTCCACCTTCTGACCTTCTACATACACGTCCGAGCCATAGTGCCACGGGATGGCTTTGTCATCAACATAAGGAACTGGTCCTGGAACAGTAATGGTAACAGGACTAACCTCTGGAACATAGATAGTCACAGGTTCCCTCCGGACAGGAACTTCAGCAGGATCAAAGTAAATTGTTATGGTAGACACACAATCACTTCTATCATCAACCCTATCAAACTGTAGCGACCCCTCGTCAATCAGCTGTTGTAACCCAACCTTCAATTCTTCACAGCAATTAACTGAACTCAAACACCCTTCACAGTCATAACCACACCCTGGGAACACTTGTCCTTTCAGCAATCTGCCTTTCACAACCAGCAATGAAGTCTTCACTTCTTCCACATTCAAAATCAAGTTTAACTTCTCACAGCTATCAACAACATTTATCCTGGCCCCTTCATGATTTGGAATAGGGTTTGATGTAACATTAGGAGGCGGTGCGAAGTTAATTGCCTTTGAGTCAATAAAATCCTGAACTTTATGTTGCAACGCCCTGCACTTCTCGGTTGAATGCCCGGGAGCTCCTGAATGAAACGCGCATCTTGCGTTAGCATCATACCCCACTGGAAACTCTCCAGGTGGAGGTGGTGCTAATGTCCTCAATTGAACCAAGTTCAAATCTAGCAACCTTTGAAGCAGTGCCGCGTACGTCATCGAAATGGCCTCAAGCACCCTGTTAGCTAGACGAGCTTATCTCTGTTGATAGGGTCTTTGCTGATAATTATTGCGCTGCGGCTGTTGTTGTTGTTGCTGTGGTTGAGTTTGTTGCACAGGACTTGATGGAATAGTGACAGTTGCCACTTGCTCATAGGATCCTTTGTATCCACGGCCCCGACCTCGACCGTACACATCATTAATTTCTCCCTCTCTTCTTCTCGGAGGTCCATTAAAAGCTTTTCTAACACCGCTTGAGCTACCTGCACCGGTGTCCTGAATCTTCCCCATCTTCAAAAGAATTTCAACCCTCTCTCCTGCTATCACAATGTCATTGAAATTTGTTGCTGAACAAGATGCCAGCCTCTCAATAAACACACCTTGTAGCGTTCCCATGAACATATCCGCCATTTCATTTTCCAACAAGGGAGGTTGTACTCTAGCAGCAAGCTGACGCCACCTCTGAGCGTACTCCTTGAACCCTTCTTTAGCATTCTGAGACATGGTCTGCAATTGGGTACGATTTGGAGCCATATCCAAATTGTACTGATATTGTTTCACAAATTCCTCTGCTAAATCCTTCCAGCTTTGAATATTAACCCTGCTCAGCTTCATGTACCACTCCAAGGAGGCTCCCACAAGGCTATCTTGGAAGTAATACATCCACAACTTCTCGTCGTCTGTATGTGCAACAATTCATCCGACAAAAGACTGAAGGTGAGTCTTCGAGCATGCCGTGCCGTTGTACTTATCGAATGTAGGAACCTTGAACTTGTAGGGAATTCTAACTCCCGGTACCAAGCCCAAGTCAGTGATATCAAAACCCAGAGAGCTTTGAGATTGAATGGCACAAATCTGCTCAGCCATCTCTTCAAACTTTCTATTCATGTCAGCCCCTTGGCCTTCTGCCTCATCCAACAAAGTAAATTGTTCGTCCTGTCCATCCATCTACAAGTTATTCACTCCATAATTGACAATAGTAACCCCTGGTTGCACCACAAGGATTTCAACTTGACGGGCGCCAACCCAATTGCGATTACCTCCATCTGCTGCCCCATTGTTCCTGGCCTGATTGTTTTCCACCATCTCGCGCAAGCGCTCCTGAGTTTGACCCATCCCAGCCATGAGGGTCATGAAGTTGTCCATTCTTGTTCTTGAGTCAGCTAGATCTGCTTGCATTTGTTACATTGCTCTCTGTCTGTTCACTTTTGTAGGATATTTGTGCACCGTTGGCTGTTCACGAACTTTCCTAGGAGCTATAGTGCCTGAAAGGACATAAACGTTAGAAAACTGATGGACTACTTGCAAAACAGCAAACACGTTATATGCATGCAATGTAACTATTCATGTTTCCAAGTTTAGGCATTTATAGGCCCTAGTTCTGGTATTTGCTCTAGATAGCCCCTTTGAGCATTAATTTTCAAACTCTCCCCTTGAAGAGTGTTCAGATCTCAGCAATCTCAGACAAACAAGCTTTGCGTACTCAAAAATGGTAACTAGAATTTAACATTGTATAACATGGATAACCTACTGGAAGCCAAAAGTTAGAGCACAAACAAATTCCCCAGAGGGTTTCAAGTCAATACATGAACAAAAGAAAAATAAAGCAAGACCCCTACAACAAGCCTGTAGGTAGTCTGAACAACCATAAAGTAAACCCTAGGCTAAAGGAAAGACTAGGGTTCTTCTTCTGTAGCCATCACTTCTGTCCGGTTCTTCGTCATGCCTGCTCTCAGCTTAAGCTCTGCAATATCTTTCAATGCCTCCTCCAAGGCCATCTGGCTCTGTGCCAATTGTTGAGTCTTCTCTTTTCGTATTTTGTGAACTTGTTCTACTTCTTCTTTCTTAAAGGTCATTTGTACCTCGAAAAACTCTTCCTTTTCTTTATACTTCTTCTGCTCCTGTTCCCTTTGGCCTTGCAACCAAACAATGGACTGGCGAGCTTCTTTAAGAGTCTTCAAAGTCTTCTTACGCTCCGCTTCTCTTTTTGATTCCATTAGACCCAATCTCTGAAAATGAGCTTCTCTTCCAGCAAACTCCTTTTCTTTAGCTTCTAAGGTAACCTGCATCCTCTGTAGCTTTTCCTCTACTTCATTCTTAGCATGATTAGCAAGGTGGTACAAGTTAACCATTTCAGCATTCTCTATTCAGACCTCGTGCAATTGAGCTTCCAACCTCTTATACTCTTCAAGAGAAACAGTGTTCTGACATGGCACTTCTTTGGGATACAATGGAGCTTCCACTGAAAATGGCATGAGCACTTCCTCTACACGCTTCTGCAACCATGTAGCAAAAGGAGGATATGTCTTGGGATCCACCCTTCCAAAATCCTTCTTTCCTTTCTTTACCCTGTGAGCCCAGGCCTGAGATGCTTGTATGACCAACCCTTTGTTTCCCTCCACAGAAAAGTACAAAGACCCAGCTAATTCTTCCATACCTGGTGGATCCCTCAGAGGATAGCCAAATTGTTTCCTGGCTAAGACTGGATGGTAACTGATCACACCCTTTCTCCCTAGCAAGGGCACATTAGTAAATCTTCCACAACTAACCAATAACTCCTTTACCAACAAATCCCTGTTATAACCCCAAGCTATTTCCTTAGAAGTTAGTCCCATTAGCCTCCTGGACCACCTCCATTCATCTCTCATCTCTTTGAAAGGGCCTGACTTTGGTAATTGCTTAGCAAACTAATCAGCAAATAATGGAGCACAATAACCCACTGGTCCACCTCTGCCTTTCTCATTCCGGTAATGAACATTGTAGTAGAAATCTCCCAACAAGGTTGGTACATGATTACCTTTAGCAAAAATGGAGATCACCTTCAAACTCACAAACTCCTTTTCTCCCAGGAAAAGACTAGATCCATATACCATCAGGGCCACCACAACACCAAAATCTCCCCACCTACTCTCTTTGGAATACTCTTCAGCTTCTGGTATAAGCACATCCCAGGGAAGTCCTCTGCCCTCACTATCCTTCAAAGCTTTCTTGACCTTAGCAACTGGTATACGACAGACCCTGGATATGTCTTCTTCCTTGACAACTACCTCTGATCCATAGTAAGGCAAAGTATCTCTGACAGGAATACCCAAAATGCTAGAAATCTCCTCCAAGGTAGGAGCCAAGATGTAATCTGGAAATACAAAACACCGCAACAAGGGATCATAAAACTGAAGCAAAGTGTGCAAGCTATCCTTCTGTTATGCAGAAGGTTTATCCATGTACCTCAAAATCTGACCATACCTCTTTCTGAAGTTCCCTAAAACTTGATCATTCATCAGCCCTGCTAATCTTTGAACACTTTTGACTTCTGGTTGGAGAAAAGTGTAATGGACATTCTTCTTTCTTGTAATTTTCTTAACTTCTGCCTTCTGGAAAGCTTACAATTACCAGAACTGGGTGCTAAACTGTAAACAAAACCTGTAAATGGAAACACAAATAGTTAATGCGAGTATGATGCGATGCAAATGCAACGCAGGCATATGATCAATCTGGGACCATCTGGATTTTGGATATTAGGACCCCCAAGATAACTGAAAACCAAGATTCTCTGAGCCATAACCATCTGATAGAAACCCTCAGAACCAAAAGATCAAGAAATCCAGAACCATAAGGACCAAATCATAACAAAGACCACATTGATAATGAGGGTATGTAGAGGTCAAGGGTTCCTGCAAACCTGTAAACCCCTCCCAATCTCACGGGTGTGCTCCGGGTCAAACATCACGGACTCTCAAAGCCGAATAACAATAATACGTTCACCATCTCCGAGAAATGGCTCATGACACAATCAGGGAATCGGTTTGGCATTATGTACTACTCAGGGAGGCCTCAGTTGAGTCCGGGAAAACAAGGTCATCCTATGTGAGTTCTAGGTGGGCCCTCGGGTGCGAATGGGTTTGCCACACAATGTGGTCTGCCACTGTCACCACTAGAGAGGGATGTTTCCACAAGGTTCCCAATGATCGGTCCCCAGCTGCACATAACTATCAAGGTTATGAAATGAGAGAGGAAGATCCCCAAATCAAGACATTTCCAAGACGGTCGCTAATCTGGGCGTGGAACTCACTACTACCCCCATGACAAGATCTCAGGAGGCCAAAGTGGAACCACTCTAAGTCCTAAGGTGCACTCGAGCCTTGGTAATGAGCTCATTTCACAGTAACAGTATCACCCGAGTCCCACCAAACAGAAAATCTAGTCCAGACAGTCCAGTATAAAATCTGATGCAGGAAAATAAATACTAAAAACTGTACATAAAGCTGTAAATAAAATTGTAAATAAACAACAGTAAAATATACACACAACAGCAAACAATCAACACCCAAAGAAACAGAAACAAACAGGCGCTAGGAGAGACTCTCAAGGGAACATGAGATTCTGGGTTCGACATCCCCAACAAAGTCGCCAGCTGTCGCTTCCCGTATTTCCATCCTGGTACAAACACGAAAGTGGCGCGGAAAGAGGTAGAGTCGCCAGCCAGGCATTTTTATCCCGAAGGAACGAGAACGATAATGCTGCACAAACCAGAAGAAAGAAGGACACGGGTCCTACGAACCAAAGAGACTGAGTTCGGGAGTCGGTTACGACTTGGGAAGGTATTAGCACCCCAGATCGTCCGCCGTACCAGACGGGATCCACGCTTGCAAAGAAATCTGTTTCAAAGGGTGAAGGAATGAAAGCTGCTACAAAACTGAAAGACTGGAACTGGAGAAAGGAAAAGAAAGGGGGAAAATGTAGGGAAAATAAAAGAGTGCTTGAGCGGGCCCTACCCCGCTGCCTACGTACCTCATCTGGACATGAGGATCAGAGTCACCGTAGTTCCCCTAACTTGGGGTGGAAAATATTGCTTGTGTCTTAAGGCTTGAACTGCCTATGTCGATGTTCAGGTGTTGCAGGCTCGGACGACGAGTGCTTTACCGTCTTGCAAAGTGACAAGTAGTAGCAAGTTCGTACGTAAGGAGTGAGTGGGATGAGAAAAGAAGTCCCGAAGGAGAGACGCTTATTGCTTGTTTGTGTTTTTTAGAAGCTTTTTATGAGTGTTTCACAAGGAAGGGAACTCAAGCTCTTTTCCATGGAATGTGTAATTGCTACTAAATTCTAAGATGGAATAGTAGAACAAGCACACTCAAGTAAGGAGAAGATCCCCAAAACATGGTTCCAGAGATTAGGGCCTAAGCTCACTAACTCGTTGCATTTATTAAGTGTTTTTGTAATTAAAATGAAGAAGTGTGTTTTATGATTTTCTTGATGAAGATGGTCTCATGATCAGACTTGTGCATCATGATGAACAAGCTTGTACCATCCCAATATGGGAAAACTACAAGTGTTTCATGGAATAAGGCTATTGCACAGGAGACCACTTCAATCCTTATTAAATGTTTTTTATGCTTTTTGTTTTGAGATGAGAAGAGAAGAGAACCAAAGATC
This sequence comes from Lathyrus aphaca, assembly GCA_963966055.1. Classification (NCBI taxonomy): domain Eukaryota; kingdom Viridiplantae; phylum Streptophyta; class Magnoliopsida; order Fabales; family Fabaceae; genus Lathyrus; species Lathyrus aphaca. Next base: position 175,857,030 of record OZ014523.1, read on the forward strand.
TTAAAGGTAAAAAAAATCTAATGGGGGGACTAACAAATCCTAATGTTAGCATGCAAAGGATTCCTAAGGTTAGTGAGGCTTCAACTATCCTAAGAGAAAGGGTGATCAAAAGAGAAGCAACAAAAAGAAAGGAGAAGAAAGCTAGAGAGGGGAAAGAGAACCACATGATGGCACAAAGCACATCAAACATCACAAAGAAAAATCAAAGCAAAAAGAGGAAAGATGAAGAACTGAAATGTGGATAAACATCCACACTTCTCTTACCATAAGCCCCTGCAATGTTAGCAAAATTCCAGCAAATTGATCAACACAATCATGGAACTAGCATGTTCAAAGGTTCTAGCAAACAAGGATCAAACAACATGCCAAGCATTGCAAATATACGACTTACGCATCGAAAACATGAAAGCATACATCAACTAGCAAGCAAACCACCCTAAAATAGCATGTTCAATGATCATATAATGATCCCTGGCAATTAAAACAAGCAAGGGGATCAAACAAGCTCAAAACAACCTCAAAAAGTCATTCTGCTTCAGTGTTAACCGGTTAACCAGTTTAAACCTGCACAAAATACGCATAAAATAGGTGCGTTAACTAGTTAACCAAATGCGTTAACCGGTTAACACTGTCAAAACAGCAGCAAATCCTGCAAAAACAGTAGCTCAAACCAGCTTATTCAAATAATCTTACACCAGACCAGCAATCAATTATACATGGAAAAATTAGATCAATTCACATTAATCCATATCATTGAGCTCATGAACATTACCACACGGATTCGGTTACAAATCAACCAAACAATTCATGCAACACAAGCAAATACACAAGCACATGGTGGATCTAAAGCACAAGCATGCAAATAAGCTAAAAACAGAGCTAGATCTGAAATTAACCAACCTACAAAGCTGAGATATGCTTTGGTAACTGTTGTTTGAGCTTGAAATGAGAGATATCGCGGAAAACTTAGAAGATCTGGTGCTAATCTTCACACTCCATGCAAAATAAATGCAAGCAAAAGGTCTTGATGCAGAATTTTGACTCCACAAGCACTTCTAATCTCCAAACTAGATCTGAACCAAGTAATAAACCAGCAAAATGATGCAAAGAAGCTATGGATGGAGGTCTAGTTCCAAGATCTTCACACTTTAATGCAAAGTTATGTGATCTTCAAAGAGGAACTTTGAGTGATTTGGAAAATGGGGAGAAATAAGTGAGAGAATGGTGAGAGAGCTCAAAATTCAGAAAATGAGAAGTGAAAATTGTGAGAGAGAGAGAGAGCCTCTTGGTTTGAAGGGAAATGGAATAAATATGGTTTAGGTTTGGGGCCCAAAATTTTGGTTTGGGATCCAAAAATATGGCTTGGCATTGGCTTAGAAAGTGATTAGGATTTAGCATTGGAATTAGGCTTGGACAAATTCTCTAGATCCTTCTCCATAATTCCTAATTAATTCAAATGAATAAAAATCAGAAAATTGGAAAATGGGGCCAAAACACACATGCTGAACTTGTTGTTGGAATTGAAATTTCGCAGCCGTTAACCGGTTAACCAAATGCGTTAACCGGTTAACGCATGGAAAATTTGAATTTCCCTCCTTTTGGTGGGAAACCTCAAGAATAACCCGACGCTAACCGTTCCAAGCTGATTTTGATCCTCATCCTTTTTTTTAGGGTCTTGAAGATGATACAGAGCTTGTGCAAAATGATCCTGTGAGATTCTTGCCAGGTCATCATACTCCTGATTTTGACTTGCAGTGCTTCAAATTTCCCGAATGGTTTATCATATGCCTTCTGCTAGAACATGTGAGTGATATGCTTCATTTTTCTATGCCAAAATGCTAAGGATATGATATGCTTATGATGATTATGATATGATGATGATGCTTAAAAAGAAGAGGGAAAATTTGGGGTGTTATAGTATCATATATTTATGTCCTCCTGCATGAGTTGTAAGGCATTCAAATATTCATAATGCAATTTTTATCACAATTTGCTAGACATTTTTGCAATCAGTTAATGTTAGATGAAAAAACAAAAACACATGGACGCAAATTTGAACGAAGTTTCAATTTATTAATTGGAAAATGGCCCTGAATAGGCATTACATTAGGAAACAATCCATGGAAAGAGGAAATTTCTCAAAAAGGAAAACAAACTATCCTATTGGCAACGTGAAGAATGGTTCTCATCAAGCTCCGACCCGACTATGATTTGTATATCTCCATGACTCTCTACTTGCTTCTCTTTTGAGGAAACTGATTGAATTGGTCTTCAACCCTTGGGATGACCTTAGTTGCAAATGGATCATAAACCTCACAGACCGTAGTCGTTCGTGTTAGTCCCTCTTTTGCGTGACTCGCCCTTTCAGGTTTTCAATCCACCGAGATACCCTTTTTTGCCTGAGCTGTCCAATGTGGTTTTTTCAGCTCAGCTGGTCTACATTTTACCCAATATTTCCCTAATTTTTTCCTGAGCCTTTTATTTCGTCTTTGGCTCGCCGGGATACCCCTTTTTTCCTGGATCTTTATTCTATTTTTATCCAACGGGTCTTTTTACACGAAGTATTTTATAATGCGTCTGCATTGATAGAGGATTGGAAGTCTTCTCCATCCATGGTCGTTAACATCAAGGCTCCTCCCGAGAAAACCTTTTTAACCACGAATGTAGCTTCATAATTGGTGTAAACACCCCAAATTTGCCCTCACTTTTTCTCACACCATGGCTTATGATCTTTCATATTGCATTTGCATAAGCATATCATCTCACATTGTATATTTGTTTCACTGCATGAGTTGCCCAATTAGGGTTTGTGATCAGGAGAATCCAAAGAAGTGATATGAGCCATATCAAAGGCCTTGAATCTTGTCAAGAGGGTCCATGTGTGTTCTATGATCATAATATGCTCCCCAGGGTTCTTAAAAGTCAAGAGATCACAAAGCATTGCAAAGGCATATAGGCAGACTGAAGATTTCCTACACAGATGACCTAAATTTAGGGTTTTGGGTTTGAGGCCCTTTACCTCAAATTTTTGGCCATTCTTGATTCCATTGGTCTTTATATGTTATAAGAATCATGTGTACCAAATTTGATGAGAAAATTCACTACACAGATGACCAAAATTAGAGTTTTGGTTTCAGAGGCCTTAACTCTAAATTTTTGGGTCATTCTTGTTTCTAATATTCTTAATATGTTATAAGGATAATATGTACCAAGTTTTATGAATAAATTCATTATGGAAGTCATATGTTCACTAAGTAACTTCTTGAGCAAGTTAAGTCAAAATCAGGGCATCTGAGGCCCCCAACAATGGAACCAAAGGGTTATTTTCATCAAATTGAAGTTCTTTGATCTTTATTTGATCTTAGAAGAGGTTAGAAGTTCACAAAATTGAAGAATTTTGAGCCATTTGCAAACTTGCCAAAAATGGAAATGACTTGAAATGCAAACTTTCCATTTTGGGAATGTTTTTCAACCTCCTCTTTCTTAACCAAAAATGCTTCAAATGAAAAATTCTTGGTCATGAAAGTTGTAGATTAGGTCTTTCCCTTTTCAAAAAGTACAAGAACATGTCTTGATTCATCCTAGAACTCAAGATATGGCCTTTCAAAGTTGGCAAAAATCCTAAAATTTCAAGTTTCATGTCAAGGAGGGATTTTGCAAATTGACATATTCAAGCATTCTAATGACTTCAAATGGACAAAAACACTTCACAATATGTCAAACAAACCTCAAAGGATCAGAATTATGCATTGAACTTAGGGTTTCCATGACTTATGATCCAAGAAACTTCAAAGAGGGAATTTTGCAAAACATGTGATAACTCTTCATCCAAGCCATCCAGCACATCAAAACCAATCCCATGGCCATCCTTGAACCCAGCTGAGGCCAAACACCCCATGAAATCTCCTATGACCCGTGCCCATACCTCAAAGTACAAAATCTTGACTTTTTGCAAAAACTCCCATACTAATCAGCCTGTGCCACAACAACTCTCTGGCCAATCAACATTGTTTATGTGGACAATAAGCAATTCAAAACACACAACATTGAGGCCTGAATCCATACACACACTCAGAATCACAAAAACCTCAAGAAACCTTCCCTTCATTCAAGCTTTTCAATAGCTTCAGGAGGTAAAAGGGGAGTGGATTGCACAAAGGGAGAGCTCTGAAAGTCCAGATTGCAAAGCTCCAACTCAGGTAGTCATCAAGAACTTTTTTTCCAGAAATGTGTTTTCATGTTATAGAATGATTCCTCATGCTTCACTGATCATGCTGATGTCTTTATTTTTGAAAATGGTTGAGTTTTAAGCATTTCATGATGTTCTGAAATTTTTGTCGTTTTGATGTTTTGATTCGAATCTTGTTGATGATGAATGATAAATGATTTTTGAGGATGGATTATTGTTTAGGGTAGTTAGTTGATTAATTCTGGAGATTTTGGGGGCTTGGGGTGTTGATTTAAGGAAGTTCAGGTCAGGGGTTGGCCGGAGAAGATGACCGGAGGTCTTCTCTGGCCACCTGAAAGTGATTAGGGCTTAATTAGGGTTTTAATTGCCAGATGCGTTCTAGGCCCTTGGATCTTGCTTAAGTTAGAAATGAGTGGTCAGGATTAGTTCACTTAAGTTTAATCCAGATTAATTAATTATAAAACATAATTAAACTCAGTTTGAATGTGGGCTGTCCAGATGCGCGCGTGGTCAATTCCCTCCAATCCCAATTTAAATCCCAGCCTTAGGATCAGTTGACTATCCACTTTAATTCATTTTTAATTCATTTTTCTTGCATAATTATTTAAAATACCAAAAAGCATCACAAAAATATTTCCTTTTATTTTTAATTAGTTAAAGTCTTTTAATTAATTAAAAATACATTTAGGTTTCTAAAAATCACCAAAAAAATCATGAATCATCTCAATGCATTTAGAAATATTTTCAAACTCTTCACACAAATTTATTTTTAGGTTTGATCATAGTTTGTGAATTTTCTTTGAATTAAGGGTCATAAAAATCATATTTTTTAACCGTAACTTTAAAAAATTATTTCTGCCTAACCAAGAAGAGTTTGAAGATGATTCTTTTTGCATTGTGTTACGTATTGCATGTAGTTTATAGGACATTTTCCTCATGAATTTATCTTGAATTTTCAATTTAATTTTCATTTTTCCCTTTGAACCACCCAAAAACCCTAGGAAACCTAGGAAATTCATAACTTTTGATTGGTTAGGCTTCTGACCTTCTCCTTTGGGGTGTGACCTAGTATGGGATTAGGGTTTGTTTGAGCTTGATTGCAATTTTTTATCATGTCATATGCTTTTTTTTTGTTCATTTTCATCTCATGCTTCCATATAACCCTAATATCTCATGTTCATTCACATTCATCTTGCATATGCATCCTTACATGAACTTGCCATGACATTTCTTGCATTCATATGTCATCTTAGACATCTTAGGACATGTTAGAACCATGCTTGATTATTTCTTCATTCATTTTCCATGTTTTGCATTCATTTCATTTCATTAATTTTCATGTGTTTTCAAACTTCAAAGAATGCTTCCATTTGCATCTCATTCTTGTTTGATCATACATATACACTTTGTATGCCTTTGCATCATCTCACATGACATTAAAATTGGATAAACACTTCTGACTTTGTTCATCTCATCTCATTGCATCTCACTTAATTTCATTTCTTTATGCTTTGTACTTTATGCATTCTTGCTAACATTTTCAGGTTGTAAGTTACTTTGGGAAGTGGATTTGCCTCCACTTCTCACTTCTCCTTATCTCTTTCATTTGAATTTTGTTTTTCTTTTAAGTGAACTTGTTCACTTGTGTTCTATTTCTCTCACTTTCTTTCTTTAAGTTACTTATCTTCTTCAATGAAGTAAGTAACTCATTCTCCTGCTTCACCCCCCTTTCATCTGCTTCTTCCATTGGTGGCTTCCTTGCAGATCTTTCTTAAGCCTAACAAACCATAGGATGTCCAAGCATGATAATGATTAGGGTTGTAATTAGTCCCCCTTATCTTTTTACCTTTGAGTCTCCTTGAGTCTCTCTTCTCATCTCAATAATCAGAGACTAAACTCTTAAAGTTTTAGGACTTTGGAATTAGGGTTATGCCTGTATCCTTCTATTAGGATGGAGTGTATAACTTTAATCCTAAGTGTTAAACCTTTAATTTGTTTAAACCTCTTAATCAAATCAATTAATAATCACTAAGACTTCATCTTGTAACTTGGGCCTTACATTAGGGTTCTAATTCTTCCTTTATGATTAAGAAGGACTAACCCTAGTGTTTAATGGACAAGTCCCCCTCAAGTTGTCTTACAAACCATAAAACTCATTTCTCAATCTCATCCCTTAATTAAAATCCACTTAATAAAGGCTTTGTCATATAATGAATTTACTCCCTAACCATGGATTAAGTTGAGGTATCTTCCTCAGCTTAACTGTTCTCATATATTATCCTTCTATTAGGATGGTGTAATGATCCCACTAATCTGTGATTAGAGATTAAACTCATTACTTAACACTGAACAAAAAAACCAAAAACATCTAAATAATCACAAGTAGGTTAATGATCTTAATCCTACATCATCAAGGTAATTAAGTTGTGGTGTTTACCTCATACTTAAGTATTCTCATTATCCCTAATCAAAGGGAGGATATAATGAGTTTACATGCCCTTGATTTAGGCCTAAGCTCATTAACTTATGCAAAACACCAAAAACAATAACAAAACTGAAAAACACAAAAACAAACAATAATCGTCTCCTTCGGGATTCTTCTCTCATAACCCTCATTCATAAGCGAGAACTTTCTTCTTCCGACTATTGCAAGACAGTTAGCACTCGAGCCAGACGAGTCATACACTTGAGAATAGACAAGTAAGCAGTTCACAGTCAATTTTATCTTTCAGTCTCTTTGATTCGAACTATGGTGTTCTGACTTCCTCATTGCACGAGAGGATTCATAGGCATAACTTAACAGTTATCGAACAAAAGTCTCTGTGTATTCCCCCTCTTTCAGCATTCTCTTTTAAAGCCTCCGTCCCTAGGCAATTCACCTTTTTGCACTGACACTTGTATATTTCTTTTCCAGCTTTTGCACACAAATAGCATATACACCCACCCGTTTAAACACAATCTTTTAAGCGTGGATCCTGTCGAGTACGACGGACAATTTGGGTGCTAATACCTTCCCAGGTTGTAAACAACCCCATTCTCAGTTTCTCTGGTTTGCAACCGTCTTATCCATCTCTTTCCAGGTTTATGCAGCATTACCTTTACTTCGGGATAAAAATGCCTAGCTGGCGACTCTATTCAGTTCACTTCATTTTCTCCTTTCGCCGACCGTTCGCGCTTGTACCGGGATGCAAATCTTCGGGAGCAACAGCTTGGCGACTCAGCTGGGGAACCTTATCTTACAACCAGGGCTTCTGGTTCTTTTTGTGGGTTTCTCCTAGCGCTTGTTTGACTTGTGTTTAGGGGGTGTTATGTGCTACTTGTGCTTATTGTTTATTGCTTTATTTATTGCTTTCTGTACAGCTTTATCTACTACATTCATTTACAGTTTTATGAATTTCATATTGTTATCATCATCTGTGCTGGATCTGTTGTTTCCTTTGGTGGGAGGGATTTTGAGTGATTAAGGTTTCATACCAGGGACTTGAGTGACACATAGGATAAAGTGGCTTCATATTCTTTCCCATTCCATTTCGGTCTGGTGCGGGAATATGAAACACGATTCAGACATGGGTTTCTTCTTGAGAACTATGTGCTACGCATTTCCTGTAGTACTAGGGCTATCTGGTAAGCCTGCTAAGTCTGGATGACCTTTTATGACCTTCAATATCTTAGGTGAATTAGAGGAGGAACCTTTATGATTATTTTAAACACTGTACCTCTGGGTTAGAAGTGTTTACACTTCTCATAACTGATCCAAGTCTGATGATCCTTGTTCTAGAACAATACATGTGAGGGGGTTGGGATGTTTACAGGTTTGCAGGAACCCTTGGTCACATCATACCCTTGTTACTAGTTTTGTTAAGGTTGTATCACTTTGGACTGTTCTTGTGAAACCCTGGACTTGTGACTCTTTATTTGAGTCCCCCACCTGGTTACTGGTTTTCTAAACCTCCATCCGGACTTATGAACACACATGGACCCTATCAAGGTAGATAACAGATCCAACACTTGATTACAAACCCTTTGCATATCATTCTGCATACATCATTCTGCATCATTTAACATTTGTCTATTTGTTTTATAGGGTATCCACATTTATCTTTGGTTTGGTTTTGACCTGTTCTACTGCCCAGCTATCTGCATCAGCCTCTTCATCAGTTATCTTCATCAGGGGTTCTTCTTCAGTACTTTCTCTAGTTATCTCTATCAGTCTTCAGCAGTTGCCTTCATCAGTGCTTCTCCTCAGTCTTCTTCATCAGCATCCATTATCAGCATGGACACATCCAGGAAGAGCAACATCACCTATCATTTCTTTGAGCCCACTTTGACAGGCATCAGGCATATGTAGTCTCTCATCACTCCTGATCATGTCCCTTTATTTAGGGAGAATTATGGTGGCATTATGGACATGATCATGGACCTGGATGCATCCCAGAGGAGCATGATTCACACATGCCTACAGTTCTATGACCCTCCTCTCAGATGCTTCACTTTCCCATATTTTCAGTTAGGACCATTGATGGAAGAGTTCTCCATATTGTTAGGTGTCCCTATCAGGAGAGGGATTCCTTTCAACCCTGAGATGGTTGCTCCCAAGAATGAAGATATAGCTAAGGCTTTACACTTAGAGCCCACCCTCATTAACCAGAGCATGACCACAGAGGCTGGAATCCCAGGCCTTCACTTGGATTTCTTGGTTACTCAGGCCACCCAGCATGCTGCAGCAGGGAAGTGGGAAATTTTTTGTGCTCTCCTAGCCCTTAGCATATATGGAGTTATCTTGTTTGTAGACGAGCCAAAGTTTGTAATCAAGAGTTCTATTCACATGTTCTTACTGAGGAACCCAGTTCCTACCTTGCTTGGATACTTTTACTACTCAGTGCGTCAAAGGAATGAGAAGCAAATGGGAAGATTGGTCAGATGTTGTGCACCCCTCTTCTACTGCTGGTTGTTAAGGCACTTGCCAAAGTCGGACACTTTCTTGAATCCTCGGAAGCCAAGGAACTAGGTCAAGATAATAATTTCCCTTACATCAGAAGACATCAGATGGTGCACTCAGAGCACCAAAGGCAGAGATATCATTACTAGCTGTGGGCAGTACCCCAATGTACCCTTGATTGGAGTAAAAGGTTGCATCAACTACAATCCTTTGCTTTTCAAGAGACAATTAGGGTATTCTTTGGTACATCCCCCAAGAGGGCAAGATTTGACAGAAACCCTCTATTGTGACATCCATCACAACCTTGCCATTGTCAGACAGGTAGCCTGGGCCTGGGACAATATTCAGACTAAGGGGACAACTATCCTTGGCAAGTGCAACAATATAACTTCAGCTCAGTATCTTGATTGGTCTCGTGTCAGGGGACAAATCACCCGGATGCCATTCACCTTAGAGGATGTACCTTGACCATCAGCAGTGGAGCCTGCAGCTACTGTCAGTTTAGAGGAGTTTGAGAAATTGAAGGAAAGCAATACTCAGCTCTCTGAAGCTTTGAAGAAGACCCTCTGGGAAAGGAATGACAGTCGTCTGGATAATGAAAGGTTAGAGAAGCTCCGGATTGAGCACTTGACCAAGATTGAGAAAACAGATGACTACATCAGAAAGGATAGAGCATGAGAGTTGGTGTTGAAGAATGCTTTCAAGGAAGCTAAGACTCAAAAGGCCAGAGCTGAGCATTACTTAGAGGAGAGTCAGGCTAGGTGGATCAGGATCACTGAGGCTCGTACACAGGAAGATCAGAAAACCCAAGATAGGATAGAGCAGCTGAAGGCTAGTGAGAAGAAGAATCAGGAAGATTTGTTAGCAGCACAGAAGGAGATCTCTGAGTTGAAACTCCGGGCAGGGTTAAAGAGGTCAAAGGATCAGGATAAGCACAAGAAGTTGACTAGTGCCATTGCCACCAAGAACCTCCTGAAAGAAGTCAGAGAGGATGACTTTGGATTGGATGTTTGATTTCCTTGTACTTATATTTCCTTTTGTTAGTACTTTTGATTTTGTTTTTGTATTTTAACCCACCTTGGGAATTTTGTTGTAATCAAACTATGTATCTTCACATTTTTGTAATATATGGTTTGTATTATTTCATGGGCTTTTATCTCTCTGCAACATCATCATTTCCGCAAGGTCTGGAAGGTCAAAACCAAAGAACCAAAACGGATACCCTTTGAAGACAAATAGGCATTCTGCATTGCATACTAACATCTTTTCTTTGTTTTGTAGGTTTTTGTTTTTGTTGTTTCTCACTTTGTTGTGATTTCAAGAAACATTGCTCGTAGAAGAGTGTTCCCCGTCAATAGAGTACACTGGTATCCGACAAGAAACAACCTTTCGGGATAACAAATGGATCAAGTAAAACAGGATTTGACTGATGTACAGACCCAAATGGCCAATGAAAGGAAAGATATGAGGGCCCAAATGATTAAATTTATGGCAATGATGACTGGTTTGGCTCAGAGCCAGGAGAGACAGAGAGAGTTAGTCGAGCGGCAAACTCCCGAGGAAAACCATCCAGGTACATGGGGTACCAGCAACAACGATCACGTACAGCCTCGTACTGATCCCCCGGAGTTTGGACCTCATCTAAACCCAGACATCAATGTTATAAGAAACACCCAAGGTAACACTGGAGGGAGGGCCTTGCAGGAGGACCCTCAGGAAGAGCAATTTACTGTGGTTGGGGCTGGAGACGAAGTTTACGATCGTCGATTGGATGAAATAGCAGAAAATCTAAGGTCTCTTGAATCCCAAAGACATGGGATTAGTGGAGGGGTAATAATTACTCATAAGTTCAAACTTCCCTATTTTGAAAGATACAATGGCACATCCTGCCCACGTACCCATCTCCAGTCTTTCTTGGGGAGATTGAAAGCCTACACCATGGATGAGAAACTGTGGATGTTTTACTTTGAGGATAGCTTGACAGGGGCATCCCGGGAATGGTACTCCCACTTGACCAGGGCCACAATAAGGATTTGGAAAGACTTGGCAGAAGCTTTCATTCGTCAATATCAGTATAATCTGGACATGGCTCCAAACAGAACCCTTCTGATGGGAATGTCACAGTCTTCCCGAGAAAGCTTTAGAGAGTACGCCCAAAGATGGAGGCAGCTAGCTGCTGCCGTCCAACCCCCGATTTCAGAAAGGGAGATGGCAGATATGTTCATGACCACTCTCCAGGGGACTTATATTGATAGATTGGCTGCTTTTTCTTCCACCAGCTTTGCAGACGTAGTTATAGCTTGGGAAAGAATTGAGAGCTTACTGAAGATGGGAAAGATTTCTGACAATGGTGCTATTTCAAGCAGTGCAAGGAAGCCATTTGCAGGGCCCTGCAGATCCGGTGAAACAAATTCTGTACATATGGGAAGAGGTAGACCCCAGTATCTGCCAAGATCAGTTGCCGCCGTCACTATTCCTACTCCACCTCCCCAATACACTCAACAACCACATCATTTTCCTCAACAGCCACAGTTCCATCAATAGAGATCCTACAATAACAACAAAAATAATTAACAACAACGCCCTTTTGAGCAGCGGCCATCTCAGATCAACAGGGTAATTGACCCTATTCTTATGCCATATGCCACATTGCTGCCACAACTCCTAAAGCTTAATCTTTTCGAGTTAAGGACATTGGCTCCACCAGATCCTCAAAACCTTCCGAGAAATTACGACGTCAACGCCAGGTGTGCTTTTCATTCTAATGCGCCTGGTCACTCCACAGAAAAGTGCAGGGCTCTGCATATGAAGGTCCAGGATCTGGTAGATTCAAAGGCCCTGAATTTTGCACCACCTCCTAATGTCACGAAGAATCCTATGCCCAGCCATGGTGGGCCAAGGATAAATTCAATAGAGGAGGGCTCACTCATGATTTTAATTGAAGATATTGCAAGTATTTAGACACCTCTGGCAGAGGTTAAAGCTCTACTTTTAAAATGCCAGGGGTTTCCAGGTTGTGAGGCATGTTGTGAATCTTGCAAGGTTTCTGTGAATGGGTGTGCAAGCTTGAAAAATGGCATCAATGGCTTGATCTGAGAGGGTATTCTGCAAATAACAACAACAACTTCTACAACACCAGCAACTCCTTTTTCAACAACAAGTATTTCTCCTACAACTGCAACGACAATTGTTCCTACATACTCGTCTACAAAATCAGCAATCACCTCTTCCATCACTTTAACAAACAATAGTTCCATTTCATTCACTTCTACAACTACAACAACCACCAACATCGACGTCTCCACAGTTACCATCTATTATGACCCTGCAACGGTCCCGAATTCCAACAATTATCAACAACAATCTCAGCAAAAGTTTCAACAACAATCAAGCTTCAATCAATCACCACCAACATCCACCAGAAGTCCTGTCACCATTTTCTATGATCCACATACAATAATGGTCCCAACCTCTGCCGCAGTTAGCCCAGTCACCATCACGGTGCCAGGGCCCATTCCATATGTTAAAGACAATGTTGTACCATGGCATTATGGTGCAGACCTTTACTGCAACAGAGAAAAAGTCCTTCTTGATTCTTCAGTTCCTACTTCACAAGTAGATAATGTCGGGGGAGGCGGAGGCTTCACCCGAAGTGGACGCCTCTTCGCGTCACAAGCTCCAAGAACTAATACTGAGGCAGAGGCTACTACCAAAGCCAAAGGAAAACGTGTGGCACTTGAAGAACCTATACCAAAATAAACTCATAAATCATCCTTTGATCAAGATGTGGATGAATTTATGAGGATAATTAAAAGAAGTGACTACAAAGTTGTGGATCAGCTCCACCAGACTCCTTCCAAGATCTCCATCTTATCCCTGCTGTTGTGTTCTGAAGCTCATCGGGATGCACTACTCAAAGTCTTGCACGCTGCCTACGTGCCAGAGGAGATCACAATGAACCAGCTTGAGACAGTAGTGTCCAATGTTAATACTAGCCATGGGCTAGGTTTCACCAATGCTGACTTAACAACGGAAGGACGTCACCACAACAAAGCTTTAAACATCACCCTAGAGTGTAAAGGAGATGTGCTCTCTCATGTTCTTTTTGCCATTGGGTCCTCACTCAATGTCCTGCCGAAGAAAGCTCTTGTCAAGCTCGAATATGATGGTATAGCTCTCCGACCAAGCAATCTGGTGGTCAAGGATTTTGATGGCTCCAAGAGGTAAGTTCTTGGAGAGGTGGAGCTGCTTGTGATAATCGGTCCACAGGTATTTCAGACTACTTTCTATGTGATGGACATTCAGCCGACCTACAACTGTTTGTTGGGTCGACCATGGATTCACTCCGCTGGCGCAGTTACGTCGACCCTTCACCAGAAATTGAAATATGAGTGGAAGGACAGATTATCACCATCTTTGGTGAAGAGGACATCTTTGTTAGCCATCTGGCTACATACAAATACATTGAGATGGATGGTGAAATCCATGAAACCATGAGCCAAGGGTTCAAAGCACTGAACGTCAATGAGGCGACGACTGAAGTATTTGCTGCATCCCAGGAGGATAGGATGTGTACTTCAATTGTCTCCTATCGGCAAGCCCGGAAGGTTGTTGAAGATGGAAATGCCCAAGGCTGGGGCAAGCTACTACCGGTGGAGAAGAAGGAGGACATATTTGGTTTGGGTTACAAACCATTCCGACAAGATCAAGCAGAGGCTGCTAAAGATCCCAAGTTCATCAGTGGGGGAATGCTCACCCCAGATGATGTTAACAACGTGGAAGACGAGGCGGAAAGTGACCTCAACCTGGAGAGTTGGATACGTCCAAGGATCCCGGGGCACCAAGTCCTTAACTGGTCTTCCCAGGAAATTATAAGGGTTACTCCTGCAGAGTAATTATTATTTCCTGTTTTTTTCAGCATGCATCAAGTCCTGCATCTTTCCCAAGGTGTCAGGACTCATTTTTTAATAGGGCCATATTGTAATTTTGTGCAAATGGATTATCAATGAATATCAGACATCTTTTGCAAACAAGTCTCTTTTTCGCTCACTGTCTTTTCATTTTTCACTTTTGTACAAAACAATAAAATGGCAATGTTTTCAAAATAAATAACTTCATTTTCTGAACAAGATTAAAATTAATCACTAAAACGAACAAATCTCAACCCTTGCAGAGATTATCCTCCAGATTGCACCAACAACCTCACTGCTATGACCTTGTATGACTTCGACAATCCAATCAATCAAGCTAATGAAGGGGTTGAAGAAGACTATGAGTTACTTGAAGAATTAGCCAGGTTGTTGAGGTAAGAAGAGAAAGTGATCACTCCTCATCAGGAGGAGGTTGAAACAGTTAATCTTGGTACCAAAGAGGATTTGAAAGAAGTGAAGATTGGGGCCGATTTGCGAGCTTCAGTAAAAGAACAACTTATTGACATGCTTCGAGAATACGTCGAAGTCTTTGCTTGGTCCTATCAGGACATGCCGGGTCTAGATACAGACATTGTTATGCATAAGCTGCCATTGAAGGAAGATTTCCTTCCAGTGAAGCAAAAGCTACGCTGTACTCGTCCAGATATGGCCATGAAGATTAAGGAAGAAGTACAAAAATAGTGGGACACCGGTTTCCTTGTTGTGACTAGTTACCCGCTGTGGGTTGCTAACATTGTACCAGTGCCTAAGAAGGATGGAAAAGTACGTATGTGTGTGGATTACCGGGACCTGAACAGAGCTAGCCCGAAGGATGACTTCCCATTACCCCACATTGATGTATTGGTCGACAACACAGTTCAGTTCTCAGTATTTTCTTTCATGGATGGTTTTTCCGGGTATAATCAGATCAAGATGTCACCCGAAGACATGGAGAAAACAACCTTCATCACACCTTGGGCACATTTTGTTACAAGATAATGCCATTTGGACTGAAGAACACCGGTGCGACTTATCAACAGGCTATGGTAACGTTATTCCACGATATGATCCACAAAGAAATTGAATGCTACGTGGATGACATGATTGCCAAGTCCCTTACTGAAGAAGACCATCTGGTAAATCTACTGAAGTTTTTCAAGCGTCTGAGAAAGTATCAGCTGAAGCTAAACCCCAATAAATGCACATTCGGGGTACGTTCCGGTAAGTTGCTGGAATTTATCGTAAGTGAAAAGGGAATTGAAGTGATCCTGACAAAGTCAAAGCTATTCAGGAGATGCCTGCACCAAGGAACAAAAAAGACGTTCGGGGGTTCTTAGGTATATTGAACTACATCTCAAGGTTCATATCTCACCTCACTGCAACTTGTGAACCCCTGTTCAAGTTGTTAAGAAAAGAACAAATAGTTAAGTGGAACGAGGATTGTCAGAAGGCTTTTGACAAGATCAAGGAGTACCTGCAAGAACCTCCAATTCTCATGCCTCCAATTGAAGAAAGACCTCTGATAATGTACCTGACAGTATTAGAAGGATCAATGGGATGTGTGCTGGGCCAGCATGACGAGTTTGGTCGAAAAGAGTATGCACTATACTACCTAAGCAAAAAGTTTACTGACTGTGAACAATGTTATTCACTGCTCGAGAAAACTTATTGTGCTTTAGCGTGGGCTGCTCGCCGACTAAGACAGTATATGTTGACTCACACTACTTTTTTGATCACAAAAATGGACCCCGTCAAGTACATATTTGAGAAGCCATCACTTACCGAAAGGGTTGCAAGATGGCAGATGATTCTGACAGAGTATGACATTCAGTACACATCTCAAAAGGCCATCAAAGGCAGTGTATTGTCAGACTATCTTGTTGAGCAACCCATTGATGATTACCAGCCCATGAGATTTAACTTCCCTGATGAAAACATCATGTACCTAAAAGCAAAAGATCATGAAGAGCCTGTTCACATTGAAGGGCCGGACCCAAATGAAGAGTGGACAATGATGTTTGATGGGGCTGTCAATATGAATGGTCGCGGAGTTGGTGCAGTGCTCATTACACCTAAAGGAGTTCATATGCCTTTCTCGGCAAAAATCAATTTTGTCTGCACTAACAACGAAGCAGAATACGAAGCATGTATCATGGGTCTTGAGGAAGCCATTGACCTCAGGATCAAGACATTGAATGTATTTGGGGATTCAGCTTTTGTAATCAATCAGACCAACGACAAATGGTACACTCACCAAGAGCATCTGATTCCATACCGCGACTACACGAGGAGATTATTGACTTTCTTCACAACAGTCAAACTTGAGTACATCCCTCGGGACGAAAATCAGTTCGTAGATGCTTTAGCTACCATTTCCTCCATGATCAAGGTTCAAACTGCAAATTATGTTCCTCGGATTTCGGTATCCAGACTAGACCGACCAGCATACGTTTTCTCTGTGGACATTGCTAAAGATGACAAGCCTTGGTTCCATGACATCAAAAGCTTCTTAAAGGATCAAACATACCCACTTGGGGCATCATCCAATGATAAGAAGACACTAAGAAGGCTGACTGGTAGTTTCTTCCTTAATGCTGATGGTTCATTATACAAGCGAAACTTTGACATGGTGCTACTCAGATGTGTTGATAAGAAAGAAGCGGACTTGTTGATGCACGAGGTGCATGAAGGATCTTTCGGTACCCATGCAGAAGGACATGCAATGGCTAAGAAATTTTTAAGATCAGGTTACTACTGGATCACAGTGGATGCAGACTGTTGTGCCTACGCCAAAAAATGCCACAAATGCCAGATCTACGTAGATAAAGTGCATGTGCCTCCAAATCCTTTGAATGTGATATCTTCACCTTGGCCCTTTGTCATGTGGGGCATTGACATGATTGGAAAGATCAAACTGACTGCTTCAAATGGTCACAGATTCATCCTGGTAGCCATTGATTACCTCACCAAATGGGTTGAAGCAACTTCGTATGCAAACGTCACCAGACAAGTGGTAGCCAGATTCCTGAAAAGAGACATCATTTGTCGATATGGAGTACCCGAGCAAATCATTACTGAAAATGGTTCCAATTTGAACAACAAAATGATGGCAGAACTGTGTCGGGACATCAAAATTCAACATCACAAATCTTCTCCTTACAGGCCAAAGATGAATGGTGCTGTTGAGGCAGCTAACAAAAACATTAAGAAGATTGTGCAAAAGATGGTGGTTACATATAAAGACTGGCATGAAATGCTACCATTTTCTTTGCATGGGTACCGAACCTCAATCAGAACGTCCACTGGGGAAACACCTTATCAGCTTGTGTATGGTATGGAGGCAGTCCTACCTGTTGAAGTTGAGTTACCCTCCTTACGGGTATTGATGGATATAAAGCTGAATGAAGCAGAATGGGTCTGATCTCGCTACAATCAACTGAATCTGATTGAAAAGAAGAGATTAGCTGCAATCTGTCATGGGCAGTTATATCAGAAAAGGATGAAGGAAGCCTTCGATTAGAAAGTCAGAGTTCGGGAATACCAAGTGGGAGATCTTGTGCTGAAAAAACTTCTTCCTCCTCATACAGACCACAGGGGCAAATGGACTCCAAATTACGATGGTCCATTCATAGTAAATAAGGTTTTCTCTGGTGGAGCACTGATACTCACTACTATGGATGGTGAAGATTTCTTATCCCCTGTGAACTCAGATGCAGTTAAAAAATACTTCGCATAAAATGACCCGCTGGACATAAAAACAGAATGTGAGTCCAGGCAAAAATAGGGCATCCCGGCGAGTCAAAAACAGAATAAAAGACTAGGGAAAAATAAGGGAAAAATAAAAAAATGTGTACCCACTGAGTTGAAAAGCCGCATTGGACAGCTCAGGCAAAAATGGGTATCCCGGTGGATTGAAAACCCGAAAGGGCAATCCACGCAAAATCAGGGAATAAGCGAACAACTGCATTCTGAATTTGTCTGTATCACTCACAACACGACAAGCTTCGAAAGGATAAAGCATCAGTCAGAATCAACTTTTTTCAGAAAGCAAGATGAAAAAAACGTCAAGGTCATACATGGCATAACAAAGGAAGTTCACCAGAGCGTCGTCAACATTGCTAACACTTTTACTTTTCTCAATTTATAGCAATCTCCTCATTCCAGGGGATTTGTTTCTTTGACTGTATTTGCCAATTCAGGGTACCCAAATTAATAAGATC
Organism: Lathyrus aphaca; assembly: GCA_963966055.1. NCBI lineage: Eukaryota > Viridiplantae > Streptophyta > Magnoliopsida > Fabales > Fabaceae > Lathyrus > Lathyrus aphaca. The sequence continues at coordinate 175,875,288 of OZ014523.1, forward strand.
AGAGTTTTCAGTCACATCTCGTTTTGTACATTTTTGTTCATTTGCAAAATGTCCAATATTCATGATATAATACTTGCATAAAACAAATGAGTCATTTTTGATAAATGCTTGCAGGAAATATATTACTTTTAGGAAGGTCTAACTCCTATGACGGAATCCGGTAAGGGATACCTCAGGATACTTGTGTGTTTCTTTTTCCTTAACAGATTGTAGGTATTCATTACGCAACATGGGGCATATCAAGCATCGCATCCCCAGCATGCTACTTCCCGGAAGTTACCTCCTCCCCAAGAAGGATCTCCCGAGCAATATCTGAAATGCTTTTCCCCAGCAAGGTTGCCAAAGCCTTCTCATCCCCAGCACAAGTCTACTCAACAAGAGCTTCCCCAGCCGAGAGCCCCACCAGATTGCCAGATCTCTCATCCTCAGTAAGGTTGAAAGAACTATCTCCCCACAGGGTTCCTGTTCCCTCTCCAGGAGAATAATGCTTACATACTTTCCCAGCGGAGTTGCTGAAGCTTCTTTCTCCCCAGCTGAGTCTTCTCTCTGGATAGATCTACCAACGATCTGTTTCCCCAAGCAGAGTTCTTCCTCCTGATAGATCTACCAATGATCTCTCCCCCAACCGGGACATCCCTTCAAGCAGATCATCCAGAGATCTTTATCCCAGCGGGATCCGAATCTCGGACCAGTTTCTCCTTTGCATAATCATAGCATTTGCATCATAATTCCAAATAAGCGTAACATTCTATCTAATACGGAGCATTACGGCAAAAATCAAACATTTGCATGATCACAAGCAAGGTTCGAGCCAGTCACCTGCAATTATCATCAATACTATACCAATCACATCCCCTGCAAATAAAAGCCAAAGCGTCCCCTTTGCACTCTCAAATACAGATACCTATATATACTCTTTTTTGACACTCGTCCGTGTCATTCTTCCCTAGCAAGGTTGCCAGAACACCTTCTGCAAACAAATACTTTTTTATACACGCTCTTTTTGACACCCGTCCGTGTCCTCCTATCCCCACAGAAAACCAAAGCATATCCTTTGCATTTTCGAAACAAATGTCTGTTTATATAGTATATATTTGACACTCGTCCATGTCATACCTTCCCCAGCAAATCAAACACTCGTCAATGTCTTGCTCGTACTTCATCGACAAACCAATACTCACTCATACTTATACAGAAGTCTCTGATACTTGTCCTTATCTTATTTATATCACTCCTCAACATATTCGACACTTGTCCGTGTTCTTTGTTAACTAGTTGGTACTCGTCCGTACCATCATCTCTGAACATGCGTCAACGTTTGTTTCTACCGATACTCGTCCATATCATGGTCCTAAGAATGCTCGTCTGCATCTTTAATCTTCACCTTTGGATGACCGTCCCTCATCCTTTCCCCAGCGGAGCCCCCATTAGTGGAACCTCTTTCTATATGGCATTCGTCCTATGTTGTGATAAAGAGCAGTCGTCCCCTGCTAGGTGATTGTCCTTCACCTTTTGATGACCGTCCCTCATCATTTTATCCGATGGTCGTCCCCATTGTTGATTATGTTATCCGACATTCGTCCTATGTCGTGATAAACCCCGAGAGCAGCCGTCCCCTGCTAGGTGATCGTTCTTTACCTCTTGATGATCTTCCTTCATCATGCTTATCCGATGGCCGTCCCCATCGTCGACCTTTTCTATCCGACATTCATCCTATGTTGTGGTAAAGAGTAGCCGTACCCTACTAGGTGATCGTCCTTCACCTTTGATGATCGTCCCTCATCATTATTCCATTTATTCTTTAAACCGATGGTCGTCCCCATCGTTGTTTACTTTACTTTGCAAACCTGATGGTCGTCCCCATCATTGCCTTTACTTTAATCCCCAGAGAATCTTGTTTCTTTACCCGATGGCCGTCCCCGTCATGGTCTCTTTATTTCCCCAGCTTGTCGGTCGTCCCCGTCATTGCTTGGTTTACCATTTATCCCCAACAGTCGTCCACTGCTCGATAGTCGTCCTCCATCATTTTATTTGATAATCATGCTATACTACCTTTTACAATTTATATCCCTTTTCTTCTTCTATCCAGCGGGTGCAAATTTTGGACTGTCTTTGGTATTCAACCACAAGTTATCTTGTTTGTCTGTTAAATCAGGCGCTTACATCCTGCACAGCTAACTCATGCTTGAATAGGGGCAGCTGTAAACACCCCAAATTTTCCCTCACTCTTCATCACACCATGGCTTGTGATCTTTCATCTTTGCATTAACATAAGCATACCACCTCATATTGCATATCTGTTTCATCTGCATAGTTCAAGTTCATCTGCATCTAGGGTTTGTGATCTGAGCAATCCAAGAGTCCATTTGAGCCATCCCAAAGGCCTCAAAGTTTTCCAAGAGGGTCCATGTGTGTTCTATCATCATATTATGCTCCTCAAGGTTCATGGAAGTTAAGAAATCACAAGAACTGGTCAAGGCATGGAAGCAGAGCTAGGGTTTTCACTACACAGATGACCAAAATTAGGGTTTTGGTTTCAGAGGCCTTAACTCCAAATTTTTGGGTCATTCTTTGTTTCTAATGTTCTTAAGATGTTATAATGATCATATGTACCAAGTTTGATGAAGAACTTCATTGTGGAAGACATCTGTTCACTAGGTAACTTCTTGAGCAAGTTAAGTCAAAATCAGGGCATCTGAGGCCCCCAACAAAGGAACCAAAGGGATATTTTCATCAAATTGAAGTTATTTGATCTTTATTTGATCTTAGAAGAGGTTAGAATTTCACAAAATTGAAGAATTTTGAGCCATTTGCAAACTTGCCAAAAATGGAAATGACTTGAAATGCAAACTTTCCATTTTGGGAAAGTTTTTCAACCTCCTCTTTCTTAACCAAAAATGCTTCAAATGAAAAATTCTTGGTCATGAAAGTTATAGATTAGGTCTTTTCCTTTTCAGAAAGTACAAGAACATGTCTTGAGTCATCCTAGAACTCAAGATATGGCCTTTTAATGTTGGCAAAAATCCTAAAATTTCAAGTTTCATGTCAAGGAGGGATTTTGCAAATTGGCATATTCAAGCATTCTAATGACTTCAAATGGACACAAACACTTCACAATATGTCAAACAAACCTCAAAGGATAAGAATTGTGCATTGAACTTAGGGTTTCCATGACTTATGATCCAAGCAACTTCAAAGAGGGAATTTTGTAAAACATGTGATAACTCTTCATCCAAGTCATCCAACACATCAAAACCAATCCCATGGCCATCCTTGAACCCAGCTGAGGCCAGACACCCTATGAAATCTCCTATGACCCGTGCCCATACCTCAAAGTAAAAAATCTTGACTTTTTGCAAAAACTCCCATACCAATCATCCTGTGCCACAACAACTCTCTGGCCAATTAACATTGTTTATGTGGACAATAAGCAACTCAAAACACACAACATTGAGGCCTGAATCCATACACACACTCAGAATCACAAAAACCTCAAGAAACCTTCCCTTCATCGAATTTCATAATACAACCAACAAAAATCACAAACTCTTCCACCAATCAACTCAGCATCACCCCAGGATCATTTCCCTCCCATCACCATAGCTTAAAACACAGCCAAACACAAATACGATTTCTGCAACTTCAAAAATAAAGCACTCCAAACAGCCACTCTAAGCTTCATTCAAGCTTGTCAATAGCTTCAGGAGGTCAAAAAGGGATTGCACAAAGGGAGAGCTCTGAAAGTCCAGATTGCAAAGCTTCAACTCAGGTAGTCATCAAGAACTGTTTTTTCAGAAATGTGTTTTCATGTTATAGAATGATTCCTCATGCTTCACTGATCATGCTGATGTCTTTATTTTTGAAAATGGTTGAGTTTTAAGCATTTCATGATGTTCTGAAATTTTTGTCGTTTTGATGTTTTGATTCGAATCTTGTTGATGATGAATGATAAATGATTTTTGAGGCTGAATTATTGTTTAGGGTAGTTAGTTGATTAATTCTGGAGATTTTGGGGGCTTGGGGTGTTGATTTGAGGAAGTTCAGGTGAGCTGTTGGCCGGAGAAGATGACCGGAGGTCTTCTCTGGCCACCTGAAAGTGATTAGGGCTTAATTAGGGTTTTAATTGCCAGATGCGTTCTAGGCCCTTGGATCTTGCTTAAATTAGAAATGAGTGGTCAGGATTAGTTCACTTAAGTTTAATCCAGATTAATTAATTATAAAACATAATTAAACTCAGTTTGAATGTGGGTCGTCCAGATGCGCGCGTGGTCAATTCCCTCCAATCCCAGTTTAAATCTCAGCCTTAGGATCAGTTGACTATCCATTTTAATTCATTTTTAATTCATTTTAATTCATTTTTCTTGCATAATTTATTTAAAATACCAAAAAGCATCACAAAATATTTCCTTTTGCATTCTGACTTTAAATATTTTTCTCATTCCAAAAATGATTTTTATTTTATTTTTTGCATTAAAAAAGTATTTTTAATATATTTAAATGTTATTTTTAATTAGTTAAAGTCTTTTAATTAATTAAAAATACATTTATGTTTCTAAAAATCACCAAAAAAATCATGAATCATCCCAATGAATTTAGAAACATTTTCAAACTCTTCACACAAATTTCTTTTTAGGTTTGATCATAGTTTGTGAATTTTCTTTGAATTAAGTGTCATAAATATCATATTTTTGAAACCTAACTTTAAAAAATCATTTCTGCCTAACCAAGAAGAGTTTGAAGATGATTCTTTTTGGATTGTGTTACATATTGCATGTAGTTTATAGGACATTTTCCTCATGAATTTATCTTGCATTTTCAATTTAATTTGCATTTTTCCCTTTGACCACCCAAAAACCCTAGGAAACTTAGGAAATTCATAACTTTTGATTGGTTAGGCTTCTGACCTTCTCCTTTGGGGTGTGACCTAGTATGGGATTAGGGTTTGTTTGAGCTTGATTGCAATTTTTTATCATGTCATATGCTTCTGTTTTGTTCATTTTCATCTCATGCTTCCATATAACCCTAATATCTCATGTTCATTCACATTCATCTTGCATATGCATCCTTACGTGAACTTGCCATGACATTTCTTGCATTCATATGTCATCTTAGACATCTTAGGACATGTTAGAACCATGCTTGATTATTTCTTCATTCATTTGCCATGTTTTACATTCATTTCATTTCATTAACTTTCATGTGTTTTCAAACTTCAAAGCCAACTTCCATTTGCATCTCATTCTTGTATGATCATACATATAAACTTTGTATGCCTTTGCATCATCTCACATGACATTAACATTGCATAAACACTTCTAACTTTGGTCATCTCATCTCATTGCATCTCATTTCATTTCATTTCTTTATGCTTTGTACTTTATGCATTCTTGCTAACATTTTCAGGTGGTAAGTTACTTTGAGAAGTGGATTTGCCTTCACTTTTCACTTCTCTTTATCTCTTTCATTTGCATTTTGTTTGTCTTTTAAGTGAACTTGTTCACTTGTGTTCCATTTCTCTCACTTTCTTTCTTTAAGTTACTTATCTTCTTCAATGAAGTAAGTAACTTATTCTCCTACTTCATCCTCCTTTCATCTGCTTCTTCCATTGGTGGCTTCCTTGAAGATCTTTCTTAAGCCTCACAAACCATAGGATGTACAAGCATGATAATTATTAGGGTTGTAATTAGTCCCCCTTAGCTTTTTACCTTTGAGTCTCCTTGAGTCTCTCTTCTCATATCAATAATCAGAGACTAAACTCTTAAAGTTTTAGGGCTTTGGAATTAGGGTTATGCTTGTATCCTTCTATTAGGATGGAGTGTATAACTTTAATCCTAAGTGTTAAACCTTTAATTTGTTTAAACCTCTTAATCAAATCAATTAATAATCACTAAGACTTCATCTTGTAACTTGGGCCTTACATTAGGATTCTAATTCTTCCTTTATGGTTAAGAAGGACTAACCCTAGTGTTTAATGGACAAGTCCCCCTCAAGTTGTCTTACAAACCATAAAACTCATTTCTCAATCTCATCCCTTAATTAAAATCCACTTAATAAAGGCTTTGTTATATAATTAATTTACTCCCTAACCATGGATTAAGTTGAGGTATCTTCCTTAGCTTAAGTGTTCTCATATATTATCCTTCTATTAGGATGGTGTAATGAGCCCACTAATCTGTGATTAGAGATTAAACTCATTACTTAACACTAAACAAAAAAACCATAAACATCTAAATAATCACAAGTAGGTTAATGATTTTAATCCTACATCATCAAGGTAATTAAGTTGTGGTGCTTATCTCATAGTTAAGTATTCTCATTATGCCTAATCAAAGGGAGGATATAATGAGTTTACAAGAACTTGATTTAGGCTTAAGCTCATTAACTTATGCAAAACACCAAAAACAATAACAAACCTGAAAACACAAAAACAAACAATAATCGTCTCCTTCGGGATTCTTCTCTCATCACCCTCATTCATAAGCGAGAACTTGCTTCTTCCGACTAATGCAAGACAGTTAGCACTCAAGCCAGACGAGTCATACACTTGAGCATAGACAAGTAAGCAGTTCACAATCAATTTTATCTTTCAGTCTCTTTGATTCGAACTACGGTGTTCTGACTTCCTCATTGCACGAGAGGATACGTAGGCATAACTTAACAGTTATCGAACAAAATTCTATGTGTCTTCCCCCTCTTTCAGCATTCTCTTTTAAAGCCTCAGTCCCTGAGCAATCCACCTTCTTGCACTGACACTTGTATATTTCTTTTCCAGCTTTTGCACACAGATAACATATACACCCACCCCTTTAAACACAATCTTCTAAGCGTGGATCCCGTCGAGTACGACGGACAATCTGGGTGCTAATACCTTCCCAGGTTGTAACCAACCCCCTTACTCAGTTTCTTTGGTTCACAACTGTCTTATCCATCTCTTTCCAGGTTTATGCAGCATTACCTTTCCTTCGGGATAAAAATGCCTAGCTGGCGACTATATTCAGTTCACTTCATTTTCTCCTTTCACCGACCGTTCGCGTTTGTACCGGGATGCAAATCTTCGGGAGCGACAATTAGTCATTAGGTTTTAATTTTAATTAATTAGGTTTAATTAATTATAAAACCTCAGATTAAATGGAGACCACACGATCACGCGCGAAATGTAGTTTTGAACCCTAGCCATCAGATCTTCATACCCTAAGTCACGTGGACTTTGCATCTGGGCCCCTGATGTCATCATCTTTCAATCTGAACCACTCATTCGCATTACTTTATTTTTCTTTTTATTTATTTCACATTTATTTTCATATAATTATTTAAAATAGCAAAAACATTTCTAAAATCACCATTTTCTGCATTTTCATTTTAAATATTTTTCAAAACTCAAAACATTTTTATTTTTTAATTTTTGCATTAAAAATTTATTTTTAAATCATTTAAATGTTTTATTTAATTAATTAATTAATTTTAATTAATTAAATATACATTTAAGTAGTTAAAAATCACCAAAAAATTCATGAAGAATTTTTAGACATTTTGAACAATTTACAAACTCACCATACAAATTTCTTTTTAGGTTTGATCATGTTTTCACAATTTACTTTGAATTAGGGTTTCTAAAATTGCCTATTTTCTAACCCTAACTTAGAAAAATCATTTCTGATCAACCAAGATGAGTTTGCATTTGGTTCTTTTTGCATTCTTTCACACTTTGCATGTACTATCTAGGTTATTTAACTCATAATTTTGCATTGCATTTTCAAAATGTTTTGCATTTTTCATGAAGAACCTCCCCAAAACCCTAGCTAGACTTAGAAAATTCATAACTTCCTTTAGGTTTAGCTTCTGACCTCCATCTTTGGGGAGTGATCTCAAGAGTGTTTAGGGTTCATTTGAGTGTATTTTCAAATTTTTATCATGTGTTATGCTTCTGTTGTGGACATGTGCATCTCATACTTTCATAAAACCCTATTTTTCTATGTTCATTTGCATCCATCTTTGCATATCTCCATCATGTGATCTTACCATGACATTCCATGCACTTGTATGTCATCCTAGACATATTAGGAGATGTAAGAACATTGCTTGATTATTTCTTCATTCATTTGGTATGCTTTGCATTCATTGTATTTCATGTATGTTCATGCATTTTTCAAGCTCCTAACATGTTTCTTTTGCATCTCATCCCTTGTATGGTGATTCATATGCATCATCTCATGACACATATAACTTTCATGATTTCTTATGGTCTTGGTCATTGCATCATTACTTGTTTCATTTCATTTCATTTCTTTCCTTATGCATCTCATACTAACCTTTATAGGGCGCATGGTAAGTTGATCAGGATGTGAATGTGCATCCACATCCAACCTTCTTCTTATCTCTTCATTTGTATATTTTATTTGTCTTTAAAGTGAGCTTGCGTCACTTGTGCTCTCTTGCTCCTATCTCTTTCTCTTAGGTTACTTATCTTCTTCAGGAAGTAAGTAACCTATCCTCCTTTCTCTTCTCTTTTCATTTGCTTCTTCTTCCTTGGTGGCCATCTGAAGATTTCCTGAAGATCTTTCTTTAAGCATCACAAACCATAGGAACATCCAAGAATGACAATTTTAGGGTTGTATATAGTCTTCCCTAGTTTTTACCTTTTGAGTCTCCTTGAGTCTGTCTTCTCATCTCATAATCAAGGCTAAACAATTAAAGCTTTATGACTCTGAATTAGGGTTATGCATGTATCCTTATCTTAGGATGGAGTGTATAACTTTAATCCTTAGTGTTAAACCTTTAATTTGTTTACACATTCTAATCAAAACACCTAATAATGATTAAGGCTTAAGCTTGTAACTTGGGCCTTATATTAGGGTTACATCTCATCCTCTTGGTTAACAGGGACTAACCCTAGTGTTTAATGGACAAGTCTCCCTCAAGATAGTCTTACAAACATTAAATCCATTTCTTAATCCCACCCTTTAATTAAAATCCACTTAATAAAGGCTTGTTATTACGCAAAACACCAAAATCAATAAAAAACTGAAAACACAAAAACAAACAATAAACGTCTCCTCCAGGATTCTTTTCTCATCACACTCACTCTGAAAACGAGAACTTGCTTCTTCCTTCTAATGCAAGACAATTAGCACTTGAGCCAAACGAGTCGCACACTTGAGCATAGACAAGTCATCTAAGTCTCTTTGAGTCGAACTATGGTGTTCTGACTTCCTCATTGCACGAGAGGATACGTAGGCATAACTTAACAGTTATCGAACAAAAGTCTCTTTGTCTTGCCCCTCTCCTCCTCCCAGTTTCTCTTTCCTTAACCTCAGTTTTTTAGTATTCACTTTCCTTTTGCACTGACACTCTGTACATTCTTTTCTCCCTAGCTCCTTATGCACAGTTTAGCACAAACACTATCCCCCTTTTAGACACAATCAAGTAAGCGTGGATCCCGTCGAGTACGACAAACGATCTGGGTGCTAATACCTTCCCAGGTCGTAACCAACCCCCTTTCTTAGTTTATCTGGTTCACAACCATGTTATCCATACCCTTCCAGGTTTATGCAACATTACCTTTCCTCCGGGATAAAAATTCCTAGCTGGCGACTCTATTCAACCTCAACCTCTAACATCACCGACCTTTAGCGTTTGCACCGGGATGAAAGTCCGGGGAGCGACAGCTTGGCGACTCTGCTGGGAATCTTTGCAACCAGGCTTCTGGTTCTCTTGTGGGTTTCTCCTAGCGCTTGTTTGCTTGTGTTTATTGGGGGTGTTATGTGCTATGTGTGCTTTTGTTTTTGCTTTATTTATTTCTTTCTGTACAGCTTTATTTATTGCATTTACTTTATCGCTTTCATTTACCGCTTTATGCATTTCATTTTATTATCATATCATGTGCTGGTTTGCTGGTTTGCTTTGGTGGGAGGGGTATTCCAGTTAGAAAGTGTAAACAACCCAAATTTTTCCCTCTCTTTTTCTCACACCATGTCTTGTGATCTTTCATTTTTGCTTTAGCATAAGCATATCATCTCCCATTTGCACAATTTGTTTCATCTGCATAGTTCATTTCACCTGCATCTAGGGTTTGTGATATGAGCAATCCAAGAAGTGATCTAAGCTATCCCAAAGGTCTTGAAGCTTGTTAAGAAGGTCCATGTGTGTTCTATGATCATAATATGCTCCCCAGGATTTTTAAAAGTCAAAATATCACAAAGCATTGCAAGGGTGTTCAGGCAGACTGAGCAGTTTCCACACAGATGACCTAAAATTAGGGTTTTGGTTTCAGAGGCCTTACACTTAAATTTTTTGGTCATTCTTGATTCCATTGGTCTTAATATGTTATATGGATCATGTATACCAAGTTTGATGAAGAAATTCATTATGGAAGTCATCTGATCAACTAGTAACTTATTGTGCAAGAAAAGTCAGAATCAGGGCATCTAAGGCCTCCACCAATGGTACTAAAGGGTCACATTCATCATTTTGAGGTTCTATAATATTTATTTGATCTTAGAAGTGGTTAGAAGTTCACAATATTTAAGAATTTCAAGCCATTTGCAAACTTTCCATTTTTGGACATGACTTGTAATGGAAACTTTCCATTTTGGGAAAGATTTTCAACCTCCTCTTTTTGATCAAAAATGCTTCAATTGAAGAATCCTTAAACATGAAAGTTGTAGATTGGATCTTCCCATTTTCAAAAAGTACAAGAAATCCTCTTGATTCATCCTAGAACTCAAGATACGATCTTTCAAAGTTAGGAAAAATCTTGTAATTTTCAAGTATGTGCCAAAGAGGGATTGTTGCAAATTCAAGTTCTAAGCACTTTCATGACCTCTAATTGACCTCTAAGCATCATAACAACATCACATGACTTGCCTTGATCAGAATTGTTCCTTGGATTGCAAGTTTTCTATAAGCTATTTTCACAAAATCCTCAAAGAGGGAAAGTTGCAAAATCTATGCCATCACATGATCCAAGTGTTCCAGCTCATGAAATCTGATTCAAAGGTCCTCCTTGAAGCTGGCTGAGGCAAGACACCCTTTTAGATCACCTATGACTCGATCCCATACCTCATAGTACACAATCTTGACTTTTTACAAAACCTCCCATACCAATCAAACTATGCCACTACAAACTCAATGGCCAATCAGCATTGTTTATGCAAGCATCATGGACCTCATTTCACATAACTTTGGAGCCTAAAACCTCTCAACAATTAGATTGCAACGAAATCACTCAAAAACTTCTCATTTTCAATTCTCTCAAACCAGCCACTCAAACTCAGTCATTCTTTCACCATTCACCTCAAAATCATCCATAGAACACAAAGCACACTCCATTTTGCCCTAAAAGCCACTCTAGCGAAAATACGATTTCTGCCACACTAGAACCAAACACCACAAACTAGCCATTAAAAGCTTGTTCTAAGCTCCATAGAAGAATCAAGGTGGTCATAGGAGTGGATTAGCATCAAGGACAGGTCCAGAAACCTCAAACTTGGAAAGCTTCATCTCTGGTATCATCCAAGAACAAATTTTCCAGAAGTTGTTTTTTAAGTTACAATATTAATCTACATGCTCCTCTGATCATCATGATGTGTTTGGTTTTGAAAATGGTTGAAAATTAAGCATGTATGAAGCTTCTGAAATTTTGCCCGTAAAATCTGTTTGAATCGATTCATGAGATTGATGCAATGTAAATGGTTTTTGATGCTTGATTCGTGTTTAGGGTTGTTAGGGGATTGATTCTAGAGCTTTAGAGGGTCTAGGATGGTGTTTTAAGTGAGATAGGGTGAGGACCTGGCCGGAGAAGACAATCGGAACACTGTTTCGGTCGCCTGAAAGTCATTAGGTTTAATTTTAGGGTTAATTGGCCAGTTCAAATATAGACCCTTGGATCTTGCTTTACGCGCGTGTGAACGACCCATATGCATCATTAAAACCCTAATCTTGATTTATTAAATTAATTAAGTTTAATTAAATTAATTTTTCCAGAATGAATCCTAGCCACCCATCTGCGTGCGCAGTCAACCCTCCTTCAAACCTCAGCCATCAGATTGTTTGACTTCCCATTTTATTTGTTTTTATTTCATTTCTTTCCACATTTATTTTAAAATAGCAAAAACAATTTAAAAAATCTCATTTTCTGCATTTTTACTTTAAATATTTTTCTTAACTCAAAAACATTTTTTATTTTAATTTTTGCATTAAAATTTTTTTTTAAAACATTTAAATGTTTTATTTAATTAATTAATTAATTTTAATTAATTAAAAATGCATTTAAGTTTCTAAAAATCACCAAAAAATTCATGAAGCATTCTTATACATTTAGAAACATTTTCAAACTCACCATACAAATTTCATTTTAGGTTTGATCACATTTTCACAATTATCTTTGAATTATGGTTCATAAAATTCCTATTTTTTAACCCTAACTTGAAAAAATCACTTCTGGTCAACCATGATGAGTTTGAACTTGACTCATTTTTCATTGTTTCACATATTGCATCTAGTATCTAGGTTATTTATCTCATGATTTTGAATTGCATTTTCAATTTTATTTTTATTTTTCCCTTAGAAGAATCCAAAAACCCTAGTTAACTTAGGAATTTCATAACTTTGCCTAGGTTTAGCTTCTGACCTTCTCCTTTGGGGTGTGATCTTGTATATATTTAGGGTTTGTTTGAGTTCAATTTCAATTTTTTATTATGATGTATGCTTCTGTTTTGGTCATTTTCATCTCATGTTATCTTAAAACACTAATTTTCAATGTTCATTTGCATTCATCTTTGCATACCTCAATCATATGACTTGCCATGCCATTCCAAGCATTTTTATGGCATCTTAGATATCTTAAGACATGCTTGAACATTTCTTGATCATTTCTTCATTCATTTGGTATGCTTTGCATTCATTACATTCCATGCTTATCCATGTGTTTTCAAGCTTCTTTCATGCTTCCTTTGCATCTCATCCTTTGTATGATCATTCATATGCATCATGTATGAATTTGCATCATCTCATAACAAATTTTCATCATGTTTACACTTCTGGTTTCGGTATTTGCATCTTTATTCATCTCATTTCCTTTTTCTTTGCATCTTATGTATTCATACTAACATTTCAGGGGCTTATGGTAAGTTGTTTGGGATGTGGATTTGCCTTCACATCCCACCTCTTCTCATCTATTCAAATGCATTCTTATTTGTCTTTGAAGTTAACTTGCTTCACTTATGCTTTCTCCTTCTTACTTTATTTCTTTTAGGTTACTTATCTTCTTCAGGAAGTAAGTAACTTATTCTTCTCTCTTTTTCTCTTCTCATCTGCTTCTTCCATGGTGGCCTTCCCGAAGATCTTTCTTAAGCCTCACAAACCATAGGATATCCAAGCATGATAATTTTTAGGGTTTTATATAGTCTCCCCTAGTCTTTTACCTTTGATTCTTCTTGATTCTCTCTTCTCATCTCATAATCAGAGGCTAAAATCGTAAATCTTTAGGACTTTGAATTAGGGATATGCCTGCATCCTTATCTTAGGATGGATTGTATAACTTTAATCCTTAGTGTTAAACCTTTGATTTGTTTACACCTCTTAATCAAAACACTTAATAATGATCAAGACTTAAGCTTGTAACTTGGGCTTTACATTAGGGTTCCATCTCTTCCTTTTGGTTAAGAGGGACTAACCCTAGTTTAATGGACAAGTCCCCCTCAAGATAAGTCTTACAAACATAAAATCCATTTCTTAATCTCACCCTTTAATTAAAATCCACTTTAATAAAGGCTTGTTATATAATGAATATATTCCCTAACCATGGATTAAGTTGAGGAGTCTTCCTCAGGTTAAGTGTTCTCATCTATCATCCTTCTCTTAGGATGGTGTAATGAGTTCACTAATCCATGATTCGAGATTAAACTCATTACTTAACACTAAACAAAATCCAAAAACATCTTAATAATCACAAGTAGGTTAATGATCTTAATCCTACATCGTCATGGTAATTAAGTTGAGATGCTTATCTCATACTTAAGTAGGCTCATTATCCCTAATCAGGGAGGATATAATGAGTTTACAACCTTTGATTTAGGCTTAAGCTCATTTTCCTATGCAAAACACCGAAAACAATAAAAAACTGAAAACACAAAAACAAACAATAATCGTCTCCTCCGGGATTCTTTTCTCATCACACTCATTCTATAAACGAGAACTTGCTTTTTCCGTCTAATGTAAGATATTTAGCACTCGAGTCAGACGAGTCATACACTTGAGCATAGACAAGCAAGCAGTACACAGTCAAAAATCATTTTCAGTCTCTCCGAGTCGAACTATAGTGTTCTGACTTCCTCATTTCATGAGAGGATACGTAGGCATAACTTAACAGTTATCGAACAATGGTATCTTGGTCATCCCCCTCTTTCAGCATTCTTTCTAAGCCTCAGTCCTGAGCATCTCACCCTTTATTTTGCACTGACACATTGTACATTCATTCCTAGTTGCTTATGCATAGTCAACACATACACTACCCATTTTAAACACAATTAAGTAAGCGTTGATCCCGTCGAGTACGACAGACGATCTGGGTGCTAATACCTTCCCAGGTTGTAACCAACCCCCTTTCTCAGTTTCTTTAGTTCGCAACCTGTCTTATCCGTCTCTTTCCAGGTTTATGCAACATTACCTTTCCTTCGGGATAAAAATGTCTAGCTGGCGACTCTATTCAACCTTTCTCTTCGCCGACAGTTCGCGTTTGCACCGGGATGAAAATACGGGGAGCGACAACTTGGCGACTCTCCTGGGGATTTTGCAACCAGAGCTTCTGGTTCTCTTGTGGGTTTCTCCTAGCGTTTGTTTGTGTTTATGGGGGGTGTTATGTGTTATGTGTGCTTTTGTTTATTACTTTATTTATTCATTTCTGTATAGTTTTATTTAGTGCATTTACTTTATCGCTTTCATTTACTGCTTTATGCATTTCATATTGTTATCATATCATGTGCTGGTTTGTTGGTTTGCCTTAATGGGAGGGGTACCTTAGTGAGAAAGGCTCAACACCAAGGGCCTGAGTGACAGACATATGATTATAGTGGATTCATATTCTTTCCCATTCCATTTCGGTTTTGTGCGGGAATATGAAAACACGGTTCAGACGTGGGTTTCTTCTTGAGAACTCTGTGCTACGGATTTCCTGTAGTGCTAGGGCTATCTGGGAAGCCTGCTAAGTCTGGATGAACTTTAGCATTTGAGGTGAATTAGAGGAGGTTTCTTTATGATTAGGGTAAACATTGTACCTCCGGGTTATAAGTGTTTACACTTCTCATAATAAATCTGAATCTGAGGATCCTTGTTCTAGAACAATACCTGTGAGTGGGTTGGGTTGTTTACAGGTTTGCAGGAACCCTTGGCCTCAACATACCCTATTATTGATATTGTTTTAAGGTTACACTACTTTGGAATGATCTTATTAAACCCTGGACTTGTGACTCTTTATTTGAGTCCCCCACCTGGTTACTGGTTCTCTATCCTTCATCTGGATTTTTGAACACTCATGGACCCTTATCAAAAGCAACTGACAATCCAGCACCCGATCACAAACCCTTGCATATCATTCATCATACCTCATTTTGCATCATTTAACATTTGTCTATTTGTTTTACAGGGTATTGACATATTCTTTGGTTTGGTTTTGACCGTTCTTCTGCTTCAGCCATCTTCATCAGATATCTTCATCAGACCTCTTCTTCAGTTGTCTTTTTCAGCTATCTGCATCAGTTACCTGCATCATCTATCTTCTTCAGTTATCTTCATCAGCACCCATTGTCAGTATGGATTCAACCAGGAAGAGCAACATCACATACCATTTCTTTGAGCCCTCTCTAGCAGGCTTCAGACAGATTCAGGCACTTATCACTCCTGATCATGTTCCTTTATTCAGAGAACATTATGGTGGTATTATGGACATGATCATGGACTTGGATGCATCACATAGGAGAATGATTCACACTTTCCTTCAGTTTTATGACCCTCCTCTTAGATGTTTCACTTTCCCAGACTTTCAGATAGGTCCTTTATTGGAAGAGTTTTCCATGTTGTTGGGTATCACTATCAGAAGAGGAATTCCCTTCAGCCCTGAGATAACTTCTCCTAATAATGAAGACATAGCCAAAGCTTTAAATTTGGAAGCCACCATCATTGATCAACATATGACCACTAAGGCTGGAATCCCAGGCCTCCATTTGAACGTCTTAATCACTCAGGCTACCAATCATGCTGCAACAGGGAAGTGGGAAGCTGTTTGTGCTCTTTTGGCTCTCAGTATTTATGGCATTATTTAGTTTGCGGACGAGCCTAAGTTTGTAAGCAAGAATGCTATCCACATTTTCTTGCTGAAGAATCCAGTGCCTACCTTGCTAGGGGATTTTTACTACTCAGTGCATCAGAGAAATGAGAAGCAAAGGGGAAGATTGGTAAGATGTTGTGCACCCCTTTTCTATACTTGGTTGATGAGACATATGCCGAAGACGGAAGCTTTCCTGAATCCACACCAGTCAAGGAATTGGGCTAAGAGGATGATTTCCCTTACATCAGAAGACATCTGGTGGTGTACTAAGAACACCAAGGGCAGGGACATAATTACAAGTTGTGGACAATATCCTAATGTGCCTCTTATTGGAGTGAAGGGTTGCATCAATTACAATCATTTGATTTTTAGAAGATAGTTAGGGTATGCCTTGGTACATCCACCGAGAGATCAGGACTTAGTAGAGTCTCTTTACAGTGACAATCTGAACAATCATGCCATTACCCGACAAACAGCCTGGGCTTGGGACAATATACAGACAAAAGGGACTCATATTCTGGGTAAGTGTAACAACATAGCTTCAGCTCAGTACATTGATTGGTCTCGCATCGGAGGATGGATCACTCGCATGCCATTCACCCTAGAAGATGTGCCAGGGCCATCCGCGGTAGAGCCCATAGCTACAATGAGTCTAGAGGATTTTGAGAAGTTAAAAGAGAGAAATGCCCAGCTTTCTTAAGCTCTAAAGAATACCCTTTGGGAAAGGAATGATAGTCATCTGGACAATGAGAGGTTAGAGAAGCTCTGCATCGAGCATATAACCAAGATCGAGAAGACTGACGATTATATCAGGAAAGCCCGAGCAGGGGAGTTGGTATTTAAGAATGCTTGCAAATAAGCCAAGATTCAGAAAGCCAGAGCTGAGCACTATTTGGAAGAGAGTCAGGATAGGTGGATCAGAATCACTAAAGCTCGTCTGCAAGAAGATCAGAAGACACATGCTAAGATAGAGCAGCTGGAAGCCAATGTGAAGAAGAGTCAGGAAGCCCCGTTAGCAGCACAGAAAGAAATCTCCGAGTTGAAACTCCGGGCGGGTTTGAAGAGATCGAAAGACCAAAACAAGTACCAGAAGTTGACAAACGCCATTGCAACCAGGAACCTTCTTATCAGGACCATCACAGAGCATCCAGTTGGGCCAGTGACTGATGCTCTCCTGAAGGAAGTCAAGGAGGATGACTTTGGGCTGGATGTTTGATTTATTTTGCTTTCATTTTTATTTTTGTTGTACTTTAATTCACCATGGTGATTTTGATTATTGTATTTCTTGACTTAGTTGTATTTTGACCCACCATGGGAACTTATTGTAATCATAGAATATGTATTTTGACATTTTTAACGAGTGGTTTATGTATTACTTGGATTTTCTGATGGACTCCATTTCTTTTCAACATCTTCATCATTCTCAGAGGTCCAGAAGGTCAAAACCAAAGAACCAAACTGGATACCCTTGGAACACAAATAGACATACTGCATTGCATGCTAATCTTATTCTCTTTGTTTTGCAGGTGTTTTTTTTGTTGTTTTCTCACTTTGCTGTGTGTTTCAGGAAATATTGCTCGTAGGAGAGTCTTTCCCGTCAACCGCATCCATCGGTATCCGACCAGAAACAACCTTCCGAGCTTACAGATGGATCAGCTTCAGCAAGAGTTGACAGATGTGAGAACCCAAATGACTGATGTAAGAACTAAAGTGAGGACTCAGATGAACCAGTTCATGGCTGTGATGACTGGGCTAGCATAGACCCAAGAAAGATTGAGGGAGTTAGTCGAGCGACAAACTCCAGAAGAGAACCATGATGGTACTGGGGGTACAAGTAACAACATGTGTGATCAACCGCAAGAAAACCCACCAGAGTTTGGACCCCACCTCAATGATGAAGTCAATGTTATCGGAAATACCCAGAGAAACACTGGAGGTCGTGTCTTGCAAGAGGACCCTCAAGAGGAACAATTTACAATAGTAGGAGCTGATGAAGTTTATGATCGTCGTCTGGACGAGATATCTGAGAAGTTGAGATCCTTGGAATCCCAAAACTCTCTGGGATTTGATGTGATGGACATGGGATTGGTAGAAGGAGTCAGGATCACTCACAAATTCAAACCTCCTTGCTTTGAGAAATATAACGATACCTCTTTCCCTCGTACCCACCTTCAATCTTTTCTGGGGAGGTTGAAAGCTTACACCATGGACGAAAAACTATAGATGTTCTACTTCGAAGACAGTTTGACTGGGGAATCTCGAGAGTGGTATTCTCACCTGTCCAGAGCAACAGTCAGGAACTGGAAGGATTTGGCCGAAGCTTTCATACGCCAATATCAGTATAACTTGTATATGGCTCCCAACAGGACCCTCATAATGGGTATGTCTCAATCTTCAAGGGAGAGTTTCAGGGAATATGCCCAAAGATGGAGAAAACTTGTTGCTGCTGTCCAGCCACCTATGTCTGAAAGAGAAATGGCTGACATGTTTATGAACACATTATAGGGAACCTACATTGACCGACTTGCTGCTTTCTCTTCCACCAGTTTTGCTGATGTGGTTATAGCGGGTGAGAGAATTGAAAGTCTTTTGAAGATGGGTAAGATCTCTGACAACGGTGCTAGCTCCAGCAATGTAAGGAAACCTTTCTCAGGACCTCGTAGGACAGGTGAAACTAACTCAGTGCATATGGGCAGAGGTAGGCCTCATTACATGTAAAGATCAGTAGCTGCTGTCACCATTCCTGCTCCAGCACCTCAACAACAGCAGTTTCCTCAGCAACAACACTTCCCTCAGCAACAACAGTTTCCACAACAACAGAGTTCTTATAACAACAACAATCAACAACAACGTCCTTTCCAGCAAAGGCCTTCACAAATCAACAGGGTTATCAATCCCATCCCGATGCCTTATGTAGCTCTACTCCCATACTTACTGAAGCTCAATTTGGTTGAATTAAGGACTCTGGCTCCACCAAATCCCCAGAACCTTCCAAGAATCTATGATGTCAATGCCAGATGTGCCTTCCACTCCAATACACCTGACTATACAACAGAAAAATGTAGGGCATTGCACATGAAAGTTCAGGACTTAGTTGATTCAAAAGCTTTGAATTTTGCACCTCCTCCTAATGGCACAAAGAACCTGATACCAAATCATGGTGGGCCGAGGATTAATGCCATTGAAGAAGACCAACCATCTGTTCTTATTGATGACATTGCAAACATTCATACACCACTGGCCGAAGTGAAAGTTGAGCTATTGAAGTGCCATATGTTTCCAGGTTGTGAGGTCTGTTGTGAAGCTTGCATGATGGTATCAGTAGTCTTATCAGAGAAGGAATTCTGCAAATCGCTTCAACAGTTCCGACTTCTACAACTTCAACAAACATCTCTTCTACAACATGAACATACATCTCTCCTACAACTTCAACAACAATCATTCCAACAAATTCTTCTACAACATCAACAAACTTCCCTTCTTCAACATCAACAGACATCAGTTCAGTAGCATCTTCTACAACAACAACAACCATCAATGAAGACATTTCCTCAATCACCATTTACTATGATCCAGCAACAGTTCATATCCCGGATTTTTCCAACAACTTTCAGTCACATCAACAAATTCCTACACCAACATCATCTCCAAAAAGACCTCCTGTCACAATTTATTATGATCCACAAAATGTTACAACTCCTTCTTCTGCAGCAATCATTCCTATTACCATCACGGTACCTGGACCAGTTCCATATGACAGCAGTAGTGTCATACCTTGGCATTACGGCTCAGATCTATATTGCAATGGAAAGAAAGTTGTAACACCCCAAATTTTCCCTCTTCTTTTTAAGCATCATATCATATCATATTCATCATAAGCATATCATATTCTTGGCATCTTAGTATGGAAAGATGAGGCATAACATTCTCATGACCTAACATTAGGCATATGATCATCTGTGGAGGATTTTGAAGCATCACAAGCTATGACAAGGGGCCCAATGGATTTGTTCAAGTCCTATGAGGGGTATATTTTGCATTCACAAGTTCAAGATCATTCACAAAAGCTCAGAAGGTTGGAAGATCATCAGGGAATTCAAGCTAGGGCAAAGCTCCTACACAATGATCCCAAATTAGGGTTTGAGTTTCAAGCATGAAAACCTTGCGACTTTGGCCATTTCATTTGGGAAAAGTCTCTTATAGGTTAATAGGATCCTAGGGATGAAATTTGGTGAGAAAATTCCTTGTGGAAGTCAAGTATTTCTTCAGTTGCTTGTAAATGAAGTAATTGGTCAACTGTGCATTCTGAAAGTCAACTATGAGATTTCAAAGGGTCCAACCCCATTTTTCTAGCCAAGGTATGTGCTTATAACATTAAAAGAGGTTTGGCAAGATCAAAGATCAAGAATCATGAGGTTTTGAGGTGTTTTGCAAAATTGGCATATGTGTGGTCTTGAAAAATGTCATTTTAGTAAGTTTTTGCCCTAATTTTCAAGTAAGCATAACTTGGTGAAAAAAGCTTCAAATGAACCAAAGCCAAACATGAAAGTTGAAGATTAAAGCCTCCCATTTTCAAAAAGTACAAGAGAATTTTTGTAGCCCTCATGGTTAAAGAGATAAGGCCCTCGAAAATTGCATGAAAACTAGGGCATGACTTGAAATTCCAAGCTTCCACAAATGCAAAATTACATGAAACTTATTTTTGAGTGTTGGTATAGGCCAAGTATGATCACAAACTAACAAAGCATTGCATAAGAAGTGATTTTCTCCAAAAATATTACCAATTTCGTGCATGAGAAGAAACACACCACATAAGAGGCAAAAATGCATAATCATCAAAAAAGCATGTTACACTCATGATCAAAGGTCAGGATTGTTTCAAATCAAATCAAGGGATGGATTGAGGTCAAAATACTCACTTGAAGGAGAGTTTGCACGTATGAATGAGGCAGTCACACTTTTCATGCAAATTGGCCAATACACCTCAATCACACTCTCCATGCCACTCTTGGTGCAAAAACCCTAGTCAGGTGTGAATGCTAAGAATATAAAAGAAAACCATGCCCTAAATTCGTGTGGAGGCTCTTCCATTTTTCAGATCCACACTTTCTTGCTCAATTGCATTTCCCTTCTAAACTCTTTCCCCAAGCACTCTCTTCATAATCTCTTCACATATTTTTCATCCTTGAGCTCTAAGGATCACATTGCAAACACTCTTCCAAGCTGAGAGTGAAGAATCATACAAGTGCCATTCAAGAACAAGAGCTTTCGGATTTCAAGATCCAGCTTCTCCCAAGCTCCATCTTGCATTTATTTTGCAAGAGGAGGTTAAAGTGCGTGGATCTGCAGCTATATGAGCATTTTCTTGGAGTTTTAGAGCATCTTCATCTCAGGTATGCTCTGATATTCATGGATCTGGAAATGAAAATAAGTGTGTGCATTATGATCTACTAGTTGTGCTGATGATTCTATGCTTTTTAATTTCGAAAATGCTTGAGAATTGAGTTTTGTATGATGATTTAAAGTTTCATGGTGAAACCTGTTTGTCTTCGATCTGGAGTGTTCTTGGATCCATTGTGATTTTGGTTTTTACTTTCGGATTCAACATGGTTTGTTTATTCAATCTGGAGATTTTGAGTTATTTTTATTGAAGTTTGTTCATAGTCTGCGTTTTCCGGTGCCGGAGCCCTAGCTCCGGTCACCGGATTCTGGGTTTGAGGTTTTTGGGTTTCATTGAAGAAGAAGATGCCACAGCCCTTGGATCATCTCATCTTAACGTCTCACAGCTTTCTACCTCATAAATGAGGATCCCTCTCCCTCACGTGTGTTTTATTTTCCTGATTAATGTTTATGTTGCGCACCACACCATTATTGTCATGTGCCCTCTGTTGCACCCCAAATTTTTCCCTCACCAAGACAATACATTGTGTACTAAAGTGTCCCAAGAGGTTCACAAGGTTTACAAGGTACCTCAAGATGTTCACAAGGTTCGCAATTAGTCAGAAAGTTTGACAACTCCCTCAGACAATGCATCCTCCTAAGCAATGCATCTTAAACTAGGGTTTTGACTTTCATCAGGCTAAATGGACTTCCAAGGCTTCAAGTGAGCTTCATAGCATCTTATATGTCTTCAAGAATCCCTATGTCAAGTTTCAAGGCTTTCCCAAAAGATTTGCTCAGTCAGATGATCAGATAGGTTAAAATCAGTCAAAATGGTTAAAAAGTCAAACTGAGGTCGACTGTGGTCAAACCAAAGTCAAACTTCATGATTTTTTGCCAACATAAATTTTATGAAGTAAAATTCATCATTTGATCAAGGGTTGATCATGATTCATAAAGGAGATTTCAGATCATCAAGAATCAGGAGTTTCTAAATTAGGGTTTTCATTGGAAAAGTCAACTGAACTTTGACCAGCCATAACTTTCACATGCTTCATCAAAATTTTTCCATCCAAATCTCATTTTGAAGGAAATTGAATTCTCTACAACTTTGGGTCTCACAAGCCAAGCCCAAAAATGCTTCATTTGGAAGGTATGAGCTAAGACATTATAGGTCATTTTAAAAGTCAACAAAAAGTCAACAACTTCCAAAGAGCATAACATGAGAATGGTAAACAATATGGATATGAGACCAAAGAGGTTGGTTAGAGGACTCTCTAAGATTTCTAAAATGTCCAAGAACACCTTCATAGCATTAAAATTGAGGGATTTGTGTCCTTGCAAAGTTGGGAAATTTTTGAGAGGTTTATGAAGCAAATGGGGCCTTAGATACAAATTTCTCCAAAGAGCTTGCATTTTTATGACCCAAACACTTCCATGACATCATGCACGAATTAAAAATAATTTATTCAAATTTTTATTCATTTTATTTTATTTATAATGATTTTATACATTAAAAATCATTTTAAATCAAAATAAAATATAAAAGTTGCAATATTTGATAAGATTTTGGTTCTAGAAAGTCATAAAGATCAATTTAAAGTGATTGAGATCATAAAAAATCAGATCAACCAAAATAGTAAGAAGAAATCAAAGTTTTTTCAATATTTGAAAGCATATCTCTTTTAATCTCAAATGATCCAAAAGTCCAAAGTAGGATGTGGTTTTTTGACCTAATTAAGTTCTACTATATATGTACAACATAAACACACACAAGGAAAAAAAAAGGGGAGACCAGAAAAAAGGGAGAAAAAAAATTCAGAAAAAAGCTATCCCCATCATCATCATTATCAAGTTCATACAAAAATGTATGAACTGAATTGAAATTTTGAAGCTTTCTTTTGTTTTTTTGAATTCCATTTATTCTTGATATTTTAATCAATTTTGTTTATCTAATGTTGTTTGTCTCATGTTATAGAAGCTTTCTGGGTTGATTATTCGAAGCTTCATGACCTAAACCGAATCCTACCATGATTAACCTCAAAAAATTTCTCCTAAGTAAATATTTTCCTATTTTCACTCGTTTTTATGTTATTCTTTATCCGCCTTATCATATAATATATGTTTTCCATGTTTAGTAACACAGGCACGCATGACCCAATGGTAAAGGTTCTCCAGAGGTTGGAATTAAAAGGGCTTGGGTTCAAACCCTGGACACAACATTTTGGAAAAGAAACATGAGTTCTTCATCATTTTTTTTCTCTTTATTTATCTTTTAAACATGGTTAACCTATTATTTTTAATTAACTTTTTTTTAACAAATCATTTTTTTATTAAATTTAGGTTAGCATTTTTTATTAGTATTATTACTTTTATATTTAGGTTTATTAAAACCTCAAACTTTTTTTTATAAAAACCTTAATCAACCTTTAAATGTTTTTTAATTTAATTAATTCTCATAATTCACTTTTCTTAGATTTATTTAATTATTAGGCTATTTTAATATAAATTGATTATATATTTTCTTTTGTAAAACTCAACCTTGGGACATTTTGTTTTACTAACATGTTTTTTTTCATTTTTATTATATAATAGGTATTTATTACACTTATTCATATGCAGGCCCACAACCTAGTAGCAAGGAACTGAGGAGCATTTTGATGAAGAAACATGTGTGTCCCAGTGGCAAAGAACTCAATGAAGCAAAAAGGGCAAACCCCCAATATTTTGGGTATCTCTAACTTTATTTTTCCCTTTTTCATCAAATTATATATTTTCTTTGAATTTCCTTATTATTATTATTATTAAACTAATTTCTAAAAGATAAAACATAATCTTTTATTTTTAAAACTTATATTTTTATTATAAACCTTAATTTTTTCATAAACCTTAGTTTTTTCCCTAAACCTTAATTTTAAACCTAAGTCTTAATTTTTTTTTCATAAACTTTAAACCCTAAAAATTTAGCCCTAATCTTTATCTTAAAACCCAAATTTCGCCATAATTTTTACCCTAAAATTTTTCCTAAACCTTAAATTTTTTTTAATCCTTATAATTTTTACTCAAACCCTAACCCTAATTGTTTTCTTAACCTAGTTTGCAAACTTTTTTCTTCTAATTTATTCACTCATTTTTATGTTATTCATTCACTATTTGCCTGATTATGTAACTGCTTCGCCTTTGTAATAATTGGTTTTTATTATTTTCTGCCATTATTATTATTATGTAACTGCCCCTAAGCCATGTAATAGTGTAGGAATTTTATTTTCTGCCTTTTAATTTCTGTAATTTATTTTTCATATTAACTGCATGGTTAGTAAATAGGGTGTGGAAACTATTTGTAATTAAAATTAATTTAGATATTTAACTTTAAAAGATAAATATTTGAAAGTAAACACTCACACACGTAAGTCGATCTTTGATCTCCATTTTGCACTTCCTAGGGTATTCCTCTTGGTTGCCTTAAAATAAAATGGTCAAGTCCCTCGAATATAGGGGTGTCTTAAGCAAAGTCCCTTCGCTTATAAAATCATCAAGTCCCTATAAATTTAAAAGATCAAGTCCCTTCGAGGTTGCCTACGGAATAATGATCTTGTCCCTTCGAATAAATGATGATAGTCCCTACGAATTGCTAAAGACATCCCTTAAGTTGCCTTCATTGACCATACGATGACCCTACGTTTGTTCCTTAATACATCCAAGGTAATGAATACCTATTCCTTAATAATAGGGATAGTCTTACCATTGAAAGAACATATAAGAATAGTAAAGACTTTAAATAGGGTTGGTTCCTCTTAAGTACTTTCTCACCTTTTCAAAATACATTTTACACTTCACATTTCAAACAAATTTTCAAAACAAAGTCTTT
Source organism: Lathyrus aphaca (assembly GCA_963966055.1). Lineage (NCBI taxonomy): Eukaryota > Viridiplantae > Streptophyta > Magnoliopsida > Fabales > Fabaceae > Lathyrus > Lathyrus aphaca. The sequence continues at coordinate 175,900,856 of OZ014523.1, forward strand.
ATATATATCCATACGAGGATCATTATAAAGTACTTAGAAAATTTTTAATCACACACTACACCTTTCTCAAAACAATTTAAAGTGAGCTAAGTAACTAAGAGCCCATGGATAACCATGGATATAAAGGGTGCTAACACCTTCCCTTTGTATAACCTACCCCCCGAACTCAAAATCTTTCTAAGGTCTTTCATGTTCTTTTATGTCCTTTCCTTTTGGATAAAATAAAAGTCGGTGGCGACTCTTGCTATCCGCAACATTTATAGAAAAGTCAGTTCTCCCACCGTGTTACAGAACTGGCGACTCTGCTGGGGATTTAATAAAAGAGGGGTACCCTTAGGAATTAGATCACTTAAATTGTTTGCCTTGTTTGCTTTATATTACTTGTTGGGCTTTATGTGTGAAATATCCTAACCCGGATCTAGTGTACCTTAGGTAAATGGCAATAGACCAAGGAAACTGTACAACGTATACCGATATGGTTGATCTGGTGGCCATAGTTAGTGTGACTTCTTGGTTGGTGCTTATGTTCCTTAAGTAAGTTAAGGATAATATGGGGCGGCCATATGTTGTCAATACACTAACTAACTTTTAGAACCTTAGTCATCCCATCTTGGCCTTTAGAAAGTAGTGAGGTAGCCGACTTTGGTAAAGACTGAAGTTGGTTGATACTCGATACTACGCTCATTGAGATCCTAAACTTGGAGGGTTTTGGTTGGAAAGTAAGTTGCCTACTGAACAACCACCCTTGTGAAGGATCAATGATATTGAGATCCCTTAGAACCTGGTTACTTTTGTTGGGCAGGATGAACCAACTAAACTTCAGGGGAGGGTACTTACCTTTAAACCTCATGCAAGCCTTCAAACCTAGGGCTATTGTGTGACTTGTTTGTGTGTGCCATATGTTTGTGATTGAGAATAACATCATGACATCAATGCATCATAAGCATAGCATTTTCACTAACCATTTCAAGGACCAAAGATTTATCTTTGTTCTTTGTTGCAGGTCATGACTTCTGTTTGTAGGAATACTATCCGGATCAACTTTGTAGGGATACCTCCTAAGCTTAAGGAATTGGTCTCTCAAGTTTTTGAAAGATCCCAGTTCATCAAGAATCATGGTCACCTACCTGACTTGGTTACCTCAGGATTTGATGAAGACATGATGAGTGTCCTGTTTCAGTTCTTTGACCCTAAACATCACTGTTTCACATTCCCCGACTATCAGCTGGTTCCTACAATGGAGGAGTTCTCCAAAATGTTGGGTATACATATCCTCAAACAGAGACCTTTCACAGGCTTAGAGAAAGAGCCTAAACCTGAAGTCATTGTTACAGCCCTACATTTGAAGAAATCAGACATTGTCCTAGAAACAAGAAGTGGAGTTAAGGGTATCCTTGCTAAGGTATTGATGGAGAAAGCTCAAGTGTTCCTGAAGGCTATGAGTTATGATGCTTTTGAGGAGATCTTAGCCTTATTAATCTATGGCTTAGTGTTGTTCCCTAATCCAGACTAGTTCATAGACATACACGCCATCAACATATTTCTGACTCACAATCCAGTGCCTACATTACTTGGATACATCTTACATTCTCTTCATACCCGTACTACGAAGGTACAATGAACTCTGATGTGTTGTATACCTCTATTGTCTAGGTGATTTATTTCTCACCTTCCTCGATCAGTGATGAAGAATGAACAAAGGTTAAGGTGGTCTAAGAGAATCATGTCACTTTCTCATCCAAATATTCATTGGTGCTCTAGATCTATGGAGAATGTTACCATCATTGACCATTGTGGGGAATTCCCCAATGTTCCACTCCTTAGCATAAGATGGGGCATTACTTACAATCCTTCTTTAGCTCTACGTCAGTCTGGTTATGCTCGGAGCAATGGTCCTAATGACATGGTTATTCAAGGAACTGTGTCCGACTACGACAACGATCTGCAAGGTTACCGTCAAAGGTTCATACGAGCTTGGGGTAAAGTGAACAAGGTTGACAGCAAGACTCTGGAACCAAAGTACTCCATTCCTATGGAACCTTACCTCAGATGGGTGCGATCTTGTGCTCAGACTCTTATGATGCCATATCCTGCTATTCTACCAGTTACTATGGAACCTGTTGCAGAAGGAGATACTCCTTATACCATCCTCCATCCAGACATGCCCACTAACCTGGAAGAATTGTAGAAATCCTGGATCCAACTAAAGGAACAAAGAAATACCTTCGAAGCTCAATTCAGGATTAGCCAAGAAAAAGTGTTGGAGCTGACCAAGCAACTTCACGAGGAGCGGAACCTCAACACGTACCTCCATACAAAGAGGAAACGTCCATGGGAGACTTAAAACCCCATTTTTGTACTTATTTCCCTTCATTGTAAGCCCAAGGGGCAAAATAATTTTAACATTTACTAATAAAAGTTTTTATTTCCGTTTGTTTAACAAATGTAAATTATGCGGTCCTTGAAAACATTGCATATGCATCTACATACCATATCATTGCATGACAGGTTGTCACAACAGGTTTCTCATCTTCTCGCTGTTTATTTCAGCAGAAATGGCTCTTGAACAATCTATTAAAGATCTTCAAGCTCAGAATGCTCAGTTTCAAGAAGTGATTCTGAATTTGTCCAAGGTGCAAGAAGAGTTGAAAGCATTCCTCTCTAAGGACATGAAGAAGAAGAATCCTGAGGACAATAAGGATGATCAGCTGAAACAACTACAAGCTGAGATGGCAGAGATGAGGATCCAGATGAATGGCCAAATGGCTCTTATCCAGAGTTTAGCCCAGGGGCAAGAAGAGCTGAGAAGCTTTGTCAATAAGCTTCGACATAATGGGGTTGGGAATCTAATCATCAGTCAACCTCCGTTGAAACAAGCCGACTTGGCTGAAAGGAAAGTAAGGATAAGAGAAGGAAAGAGCAGGCTACCACTGATTGTTCTTCAATGGAAGAAGGAAGACCCTGTAAGATTAATCCACTTCGACACAAGGAATATAAAAGACAGTTCATCAAATTCAACACGCCAATGCCACAAATGCTGCAATGCTTGTTGGAAATGAAGCTAATTTCCTTGGAAAATTCTCCTAAAAATCCTAATATCTCTTCTCCTCGCTATAATCCCAAAGCAAGGTGTATGTACCACTCTGACAGTCCCGGACACGACACTAATAACTGTTGGGCATTGAAGAATAAGATTCAAGACCTAATTGACGAAGGAATACTCGAGGTTATGCCAGAAGGTCAGGTTGAGTTCTTCTATCGTCCATCAAGCATCAAAGTTTCCAGATAACTGGAGCGACGAGTTTATAGGAAGAGGCTTTGATAACATTTGAATTTTCGTTTGTAATTTTTTTTTGTTTGCCTAAACACTTACTATTATGTTAAACTTTTGTTTTCATTGATGCATTTCATATGTTTGTCTTGAATTAATCCATTTGTTTCACTATATTTTGAACTATGCTTCATATTTCTATTTTGTGATATTTAACTCCTGATAAAGCTATAAGCCTGTAGAGGGAGGATGATGAAAACAATACCATAATATTAGGCAGTATGCTTTTGAACAGACTATGCTGACGATGTACAGGCATTGTTTCAATTCCTAAACAGTGGAGATATAAGGAAGTTAATCCCTAGTCAACCCTTTTGAGCCTATGAAGTAGGAGTTTTTATTCTCGCACAAATTAAAACCCTTATTCATAACCCGGGGCAGGGTAGTTACTCGGTTAACTCAAATATGCCAATTATCTGTGTTGTACACAACTAATGATGGTTCTCTGTAATCATTAAACCTGACAGTAAATATCCAGCAAAAGAAAAACCCACTAAGTCAAAACCTATGAAGGAGACTTAGTAAAAAAAATTGAGAAATTCCGCTGACTGTAATTTTGAAACAAACAGTTCAGGCAAAAAGAAGATATAACAAAGTCAAAAGAAAAAAGAGGTCACTATGAATCCTCAACAAAGAAAGATTACTGAATGTTCAAATAAAGTTTTGGTTTCTGAACCATCACAAATGTCAGTGTTACAATTCCAAACTCCTTTGAGCCTCAATGCATAAGTTAACTGAGCATAGGACTGAAGAACATCATGGAGATTGGGTTGGGTACAAATAAAATTTGAGCCTTTATCCTTTGTTTCTTAAACCGTGAACCATGCCACGTTATAACCCTTTAAAAGACCTAACTGAAGCATGGTTAGTCCAAAAAGCACACTACTACAAAAGGTATCCTGACTCCTTTAGGGCTTATTATAAATCTTGAGTTAATATCACAGTTTTTACAAACATTATTTTACTAAAATGATTCTTTTTAAAAACTTCAAGACAAACATAAGCATTGCATTTTGAATATCATTGTTTGCATATAATTGAGTGTTTGACAAACAGAGAAACTTACAGGATAAATGTTCAATAAACCAAAGTCCTTCCGATAGACAAAGTGGCTTCCTGGATCAAAGCCGATATATACAAGGGGCATAGTCACTATTGCTCAATCAAGGGGGCATGTCTTGTTACTGCCTAACACATTTAGGGCAGTCAGGTCAAGATTCAACAATGCTTAATGATAGCCAGGGATAGATCTCCCGAACTATCTGAATTACCAAGGGTAACATTACAAAGTTCATGATGCCAGGGGCATATTATTGTGGGGCATTTTGTTTGAGGGAGCTCCATTCAAATACTTCCATTATGGAACAATTCATCCCCAACCAAGGGGCAATGCTCTCTTTTCAAATCTAATACCCGAAGCGTATATGGTCCATCACAATTTGAAGACACGTCCCTCTCATTGTATTACCTTGATATTGGATTCTCAGCAGAAGCCATTGTGGAAATTAATTGTCTACTCCAGTAGTATCAGATGGGGTCAGTATCATGTCTTCAGATCCAGCTATGAGGATTTCTGGGAAGGTATTCAGGAAAGTTAAGAATCTCAAGAGCTCTAATTCCAATTGGTTATACACTCTCAAAGTTGAAACGATTTTGTTTCGAGTTCAGCTTTACTTTTCCCTCTTTATTCAGGATTACTTTTCCTCTTTTACCTAAGCGAAAACGTCCATTGGTTGTGTTTGAATATATGTATGCTTTTGAATATGATTGATGTTTACCAGAAATGCATAAAATGCAGTAATAGTATTTACTAAGAACGAACGAAGGTTGGAATTCAACGAAGCTTCGCCGGTTCATCCCCACAAGATAACTACAAATCCCCTACAGAGCGAATCTATCTTTAGAGATACTTCGAGTTGCATCTCCCCTTGAATTTATGTCCATCTCTTTTATCCTCAGTCAGGATACTCAGGAGTCTTATTCCTTCAATAGAAGTACGACGAACGAAGATGGGAGGTTATAAATACTATACTATCAAACAAGACGGGAACGAGTTCCTCATATTCTTCAGCAACGAAGCGGGATTTATTTTCCCTAGCCAGCAGTTGTTATACAAAGATATCTAGATGCTTCAGGATGCATGATTCATACATACATCATTTATATCATACCATAACATATCCATAAATGCAGAATACATTTACTTAGATGCACCATGCCATGCATGTATACATATTGCATAAACTAACCTTTTCCTTGCAGGATGGTTATATACAGATAAAATACTATCAACAATTCACAACAGGTCAGAGACGATCTATACGAAGGTCTAGTGCTGATACTTAATTCAGGGAGAAGATTCATTGCTGATAATCATTACTCAAGTTGTCCTTGGATAGTAGGCAAACGGTCTATACAAAGATCTATTCCCTAATCCAGGATATTTCCAGAAGAGATAATCGTCACGAAGATTTATTTCTACTGGTCTATTCAACAATTCAAAACAGTTCAGAGACGATCTATACAAAGATCTAGTGCTGATACTTAATTCAGAAAAAAATCGCCATGAAGATTTGGTTCTGACACTTCAATTAAAGGATGTTCTTAGATATGGTTCAGAAACGATCTATACGAAGATCTAGGCCCTGACACTTAATGAAGGATATTATTTTTTCCCAGAGGTAATGCATAGACGATCTATGAGAAGATCTAGTGCTAGCATTCAACTCAAACCATGTTGCATAAACGATTCAGAGACGGCCTATACGAAGACCTAGTACTGATATCCAGTATCAACATCAAGATATTATCACCTCCTGATAGTATGGATGGCATCTATAAGCCCATCTCCAGTTCTTCCAAGTGGCATCTTCAAGCCCACTTAAACATATACAGCTAATCATCAGAGTTACTTTACGCACCGGCGAGTGCAAAATTTTGGGCTTTTGTGTTCAATCCCCTTCAACCTTCCAGGTCACGAATGACACATATACCAATCTAACCCCTCAGGTTTCAGAAAATTGAACAGGGGCAGCTGTTGCACCCCAAAATTTGCCCTCACCAAGACAAGACATTGTGTACTAAAGTGTCCCAAGAGGTTCACAAGGTTCACAAGGTACCTCAATAAGTTCACAAGGTTCACAATTAGTCAGAAAGTTTGACAACTCCCTCAGACAATGCATCCTCCTAAGCAATGCATCTTAAACTAGGGTTTTGACTTTCATCAGGTTTGTCGCTCCCACCAAAATGAGGCTAAGTCAAATGGGGTACAGACGCAAACGGTCGGCGAAAGGAGAGAGAACACACGAGGGTGAACTCAGAAGAAAAGAGTCGCCAGCTAGGCATTTTTATCCCGGAGGAAAGGTAATGCTGCATAAACCTAAGAAAAGATGGATAAGACGGTTGCGAACCAGAGAAACTGAGAAAGGGGGTTGGTTACAACCTGGGAAGGTATTAGCACCCAGATTGTCCGTCGTACTCGATGGGATCCACGCTTAAAAGATTTGTGTTTTAAAGGGGTAGTGTCAGTGCAATTTGTGTATCAAAGCTGGAAAGAATGCAAGTGTTAGTGTAAAAGAAATGTGAAGTGTATAAGAGAAGTGTCAGTGTAAGAACAAGAGTGAAATGCTCAAGACTATGAGGCTCAAAGAATAATGCTGGAAGAGGGGGAATATACAGAGACTTTTGTTCGATAACTGTTAAGTTATGCCTACGTATCCTCTCGTGCAATGAGGAAGTCAGAACACCGTAGTTCGACTCAAAGAGATTGAAAGATAAATTGACTTGTGAACTGCTTACTTGCCTATGCTCAAGTGTATGACCTGTCTGGCTCAGGTGCGAACTGTCTTGCATTAGACGGAGGAAGCAAGTTCTCGTTTGTGAGTGAGTATGATGAGAAAAGAATCCCGGAGGAGACGATTATTGTTTGTTTTTGAGTTTTCAGTCTTTTATTGCTTTTTGGAGTTTGTCATAAGTTAATGAGCTTAAGCCTAAATCAAGGGTTAGTAAACTCATCACATCCTCCCTCTGATTAGGGGTAATGAGAATGCCTTAAGTGTGAGGTAAGCACCTCACACTTAATCACCATGATGTAGGGTTAAGATCATTAACCTACTTGCATTTATTTTGATGTTTTTGTTGTCCTTGTTTAGTGTTGAGTAATGAGATTAAGCCATAATCAAGGATTTAATGGACTCATTACACCATCTTAATAGAAGGATAATAGATGAGAACATTTAAGCTGAGGAAGGCTCCTCAACTTAATCCATGATTAGGGATTAACCCCATGACAAAACAACGCCTTTATTAAAGTGGATTTTAGTTAATGATCAGATTAAGAAATTAATTTTTATGGTTTGTAAGGCAACTTGAGGGGGACTTGTCCATTAACACTAGGGTTAGTCCTTCTTAACCAATCTAGGAAGAATTAGAACCCTAATGCAAGGCCCAAGTTACAAGTCATTTGTCTTAGTGATTATTAAATGGATTGATTAAAGGATTTAAACACATTAAGGGTTTAACACTTAGGATTAAAGTTATACACTCCATCCTAATAGAAGGATGCATGCATAAGCTTAATCACAAAGCCTTAAAACCTTTAAGGTTTAATCCCTGATTATGAGATGAGAGGAGAAGACTCAAAGATGACACAAAGGAAAAACTAAATGGGGGACTAATCAAACCCTAATTATTATCATGCTTGGTTATTCCTAGGGTTAATGAGGTTTGCAAGAAGATCTTCAGAGAAACCACCAGGAAGGAAGCAGATGAAAGGAGCAAGAAGCAGAGAGAAGCAAGACAACTTGCTTCACTTAAGGAGACAAGTTGCTTGAAGGAAGAAAGTAAGAGATGAACATGAATGAGCAAGCTCATTCTAATACACATACAAAATGCAGCAAAGAAGGTATGAAAGATATGAAAAGAGATTGTGAGAAGTGAAGGCAAATTCACTTCTCAAACAACTTACCAACTGAAAAGTTAGCAAAAGAAATGAAATGCAATGAGGATGGGATGAAATGCCATGGTGCAAACCAAAACAAGAAGCAAGAACATGAAGTTGATGATGCTAGGAGATGATGCAAACACATGACAAGAGATGAGAGTGATCATACAAGCATAAGGATGCAAATGAGGCATGCTTTGAACCAGAAGAATCCATGAATACTTATGAAAGGAAATGAACATATAACATAGCAAATGAAAGATGCAATGATCAAACATGATTCTAAGATGTCCTAAGATGTCTTATGAATCACATGGATGCAAAAAATGTCATGGCAAGTTATTGAATGCAAGCATGTGAGAGATGGATGCAAAGGAAGGCACAAATTAGGGTTTATGATCAACACACAAAGAAAAATTCAAAATCAGAGGCAAATGACATGACAAAAAATTGAAAATGGGATCAAAGGAACCCTAACCCTATACAAGTTCACTGCCCAAAGGAGGGGACCTAACTCTTAACCTAGTGAAGGTTATGATTTTCTCAAGTTGGCTAGGGTTTTAAGGTACCTCATCATGAAAAATGCAAAACAAATTGAAAAAGGGAGATCAATTCAAACCAAATTTATCCTATAAACTACATGCCATGAAGGATGCAATGCAAGAAGAACCATCATCAAACTCTTAAAGGTTAGGCAGAATGGATTTTTCAAAGTTTGCACAAAAATATTGCCTTAAAATGAATTTAATTCCAAATAAAATGATCAAAATGCATCAAGAACCAAAAAGAAATTTGTTTTGAGAGTTGGATAATATTTCTAAATGTTTTTAAATGCAATGTGAATTTTTTTGGTGATTTTTAAATACCTAAATGCATTTTTAATTAATTAATTTTCATTAACTAATTAAAAATAAACATTTAAATGATTTAAAAATGATTTTTAATGCAAAAAATAAAAATAAAAATATTTTTGGGTTCTGAAAATTAATGAAATGTTTGACAAAAATTTTCAGAATTTTAAAATGTTTTTTTTCTATTTTTAATAATTCGTGCAAATTAAATGAGAAGAAAATGAAATTAAAATTAAAATATGAGAAGTAATCCAAAGGAGAGGCTAGGATCTGATCTGGGCTTGTGAGGGTTGACTTGGCGCGCAATCCTACGGCCCAAGTTCAAACCTGGCTAAACCTATTTAATAATTAATTAATCATGGATTTAATTAATTAATGGCTGATTAAGGGTTAATGAGAAGATCCAGTCCATTCATGCGCGGGCGGGAAGGCAGATCCTAAGGCCATTATTCAAAGTTCCTTAATTACACAATTAGGGCAAATGATTTTCAGGTGACCGGAACAGTGGTTCCGGTCATCTTCTCCGGCGAGCAAAAACCCTAGGTTCTTCTACAGGTCACCAAACATGAAATTTCTTCCACTAAAATGATCCTCTCATCAATCTAAACCCAACCCCTCATCTCAAATTCATTTATTTTCACTCACAAGCCTGAATCGAAGCAAAACGCAAAACACGAGCAAATGTTCAGAGATACCATACACGCTGGTTTCTTCACCATTTCAAAAAATAAACACATATTCATGATCAGGAGAACGCATAGCATCTTAAAAGAACTTCAAAATCAATTTCTGGGAAAAATGTTCTTCATGTTACCTGAGATGAAGCTCTCCTGATTTTGAGCTTTCTGGCCTCAAGCTTTGTGCAATCCTTCTCCCTTGGACCTCCTGATGATGGAATGGAGTTTAGAAAGCTTGGGGAGTGGCTGGTTTGAGTGGTTCAACTCTGGTGTAGCAGAAATGGAGGTCTCTGTGGGTGATGATTCAAGCGGTTTTAGGGGGTGGATTTTGTTCTATGAGTGATTTGTGGTTTGTGTGTGAAGGAATTTTTGATGTTTGTGGGCTGTATGAAGAGATTCGAAGAAGGGAAGTTCTTGGCAGATTTTTGTGTATGCTGCAATGTGGGAGCTTCTGGCTTGTGTATGGTGTGTTTAGGGTTGCTTGATGTCCAAATATTTGACTCTGATTGGGCAGAGAGTTGGTGGTGGCACTGTGGGATTGGCATGGGCAAAATGCAAAAAAGTCAAGATCTTGTGTACTTCAAGTATGGGCTGGGACAGAAGAGATCTAGAGGGGTGTCTTGCCTCAGCTGAGTTTGAGGATGGCCCTTGGATGATTCATGAAGGACTGCAACACTTGGATCATAAGATAGCATGAGTTTTGCATCTTGGCAACTTGTCACATTTTGTGATTTTTGGTCATGAGCATCTGACATTTCTTGCTGCATTCTTGGTGTGAGATGTCTCATGAGATCATGGAAATGTTTTAAGACCAGCTAGAGATCATACAAGCCTTTGGGAACCAATTTGCAAGAAACCCCCTCTTTGCACTTTCATGGAAAATGGCTTATGGCTACTTGAAATTCAAGACATGGAATTGGGAAATTTCTTGGGCCAAACTGAATTTTAGGTCATGCATTGTGTTTGTATGATGATTAGAGGTCATATTGAAGTCACATAAAGGCTTGTCATGAGAATTTGCAAGTTTTCCATTTTGTGCAAAAGTGAAATTTCAATGATTTTATCCAACTTTGTAAGGCCATAACTTTTGATCCAAAATGAATTAGAATGAGTTCTTGTACTTTTTGAAAATGGGAGGATACATTCTACAACTTTCATGACCAAAGTTTTCTCATTTGAAGCATTTTTGAATCAAAAAGAAAGGGTTGAAAAACTTTCCCAAAATGGCAAGTTTTCAATACAAGTCACTTTCCCAAAAAGGCAACTTTGCAAATGGCTTGAAATTCTTCAATTTTGTGAACTTCTAACATCTTCTATGATCAAATAAAGATCAAACACATTCAAAATGATGGAGAACACCCTTTGGTTGGGTCATTGGGGGCCTCAGATGCCCTGATTTTGCACTAACTTGCTCAAGAAGTCAACTCTTGATTAGATGCCTTCCCCATGGAATTTCTTCATGAAACTTGATATGTATGATCCTTATAACATATAGAGACCAATAGAAACAAGAATGACCAAAAAATTTGGAGTTATGGCCTTTGAAACCAAAACCCTAATTCTAGGTCATCTGTGCAGTTAAACCTGGCTCTGCTTCCATGCCTTTCTCAGTTCTTATGATTCTTTGACTTTCTTGACTTGGTGAGGATATAATATGATGCTTGAACATACATGGACTCCTTTGAAGTGATTGTAGGCCTTTGAAGTGGCTCAAATGGCACTAGGATGGCTCAGATCACAAACCCTAGATGCAGATGACTTAGAAACAATGCAATGAAGCAAAAGTGCAATATGAGATGCTATGATTGAACTTATGCATATGAAAAGATCACAAACAATGGTGAAAGGGTGATGGAAAATTTGGGGTGTTTACAGCTGCCCCTATCCAAGCATGAGTTAGCTGTGCAGGATGTAAGCAATGGCTTAACAGTCAAACAAGATAACTTGTGGTTGAATACCAAAGACAGTCCAAACTTTGCACTCACAGAATGAAGAAGAAAAGGGATATATATTGTAAAAGGAAATAAAGTATAATTATAAAGTGCGGGCGACGGAGGACGACCGTCGAGTAGAGGACGACTGTTGGGGATGAAGCAATGACGGGGACGACCGACATGCTGGGGAAAATGCAAGAAATAAAGCAATGGCGGGGACGGCCGACAAGCTGGGGATATGAGAGATTGTGATGGGGACGGCCATCAAGTAAAGATATAAGACTCTCTGGGGATTAAAGGTAAATGATGGGGACGACCATCAAGCTCAAGGCATAAATGAAATAAATGATGAGGTACGGTCCTCAAAGGTGAAGGACGATCACCTGGCAGGGTACGGCTGCTCTGTTGGGGAAATGATGAGGGATGGTCATCTATTGGTGAAGGACGATCACCTAGCAAGGTATGGTTGCCAAAAGTATCACGACATATGACGAATGTCGGATGAAAAGGTCGACGATGGGGACGGCCATCGGATAAGCATGATGAAGGACGGTCATCAAGAGGTGAAGGACGATCACCTAGCAGGGTACGGCTGCTCTCAGGGTTTATCATGACATAGGGCGAATGTCGGATGAAAAGGTCAACGATGGGGACGACCATCGGATAAAATGATGAAGGACGATCATCAAGAGGTGAAGGACGATCACCTAGCAGGGGACGGCTGCTGAAAATATCACGACATAGGACGAATGTCGGATAGGAAGGGGTTCTAATGAATAGAGACTCCACTGGGGGTGATGAAGGACGATCATCAAAAAGGTGAAGGACGATCACCTGGAAGGGTACGGCTGCCGAAAATACCGTGACATAGGACGAATGCCGGATAGAAAAGAGGTTTTGCTGGGGACTTCGCTGGGGAATAGTAAACACGGACGAGCGTTTACATCCAAGAAATGAAAGGTATAAATGTTTGGAACTGTGTATAGATTAAAGATGTGGACGAGCATCCTTAAGGCTATGATACGGACGGGTGTCTGGTAGAAACAAACGCTTGTCGCATGTTCAGAGATGATGATACGGACGAGTACCAACTGGTTAACAAAGAACCACGGACGAGTGTCGAATCTAAGGGGGTTTAAGTGGTTTATACAAGATACGGACGAGTATCTGTATGAGTAAAAAGATGATGAGTAACAAGTATGAGTGAAACACAGACGAGTGTCTAACTTGCTGGGGAGAGTGCGACACGGACGAGTGTCAGAAAGAGTGTATTATAAACAAGTGTATGGTTTCCAAAGCGTTTGGGTAACTATGCTGGGGAAGGTGACACAGACGGGTGTCAAGGAAGTTGTATATATATGTATCTGTGAGTGCAAAGGGGACGCTTTGGCTTTCTACTGGGGATATGACACGGACGGGTGTCAGGAAGTATCTGTATCTTCAAGGAAAATGCTTTGGCTCTCAGGTGATGAATTTGAGAGGTATTTGTATATTGTTGATGGAAAGCCAGTATTTACAAGTGTTTGATTTACACAGGGCTTATGATTATGCAATATGTTTGATTTTTGCCGTAATGTTCCGTATTAGACGGAATGCTACGCTCTGTGGGGAAAATATGATGTGAATGCTATGATTATGCAAAGATACCGATCCGGGATTCAGATCCCGTTGCTGTGAAGATCTCTGGCTGATTTGCTTGAAGTGGACATCCCAGCTGGGGATAAAATCATTGGTAGACCTGATAAGACGTATCTGCATGGGGGAACAGGTCACTGATAGGCCCGTCTCAGTAATGGGAGACCCAGATGGGGTTTGTAAAAGCTTTCTTCACTCTGTTGTGAGTTCTTCATGCGTTGCTCTTCTGGATAGAGGTTGAAAATTTGTGGGGAGGTGGTTCCCTGGTTGGCATTTGGCTGGGGAAGAAAGAAAGATCAATGGAAGTTCTTCCTAGAGATTCTTGTAGGGATCCTGCTGAGGATGATTCTCGACAACTCAGCTGGGGAGAAAACACCTCCGGTGCTAATCTGGGAGGCGGACTGATTAGATAATGATCTGACAGCTTTCTGGGGAGAAACTTTCATGCCTCATGTCGCGCTTTGAACACATGCAGTCCTGCATGACAAAGAAACATACAAGTATCCCGAGGTATCTCTTACTGGATTCCATCATAAGAGTTTAAACATTCCCGGGAGTAAGTATATTTCCTATAAGACGCATCTGTATTTATGCGATCAACAAATTAATGACATCGGACGTTTTTTTGCAAATAAAAGAGCACGAGACAGTGTGTGACTGAAAATCTGATTTTATTAATTCGAGTGCCCTGAATTGGCAAGATACAGTCAAAGAAACGGATCTCCTGAAATGAGGAAATCGTTACAAATTGAGAAACAAAAGTTGTTGGCAATGTTGATGATGCTTCAAGGAGCTTCCCTTTGCTATGACTCGTATGACATTGACGTTCTTCTCATCTTGCTTTCTGAAAAAGGCTGATTCCGACCGACGTTCGAACCTTTCGAAGCTTACCAAGTTGTAAGTGATACAGATGAATTCAGAATAAAGTTGTTCGCTTATTCCCTTATTTTGCATGGATCGCCCTTTCGGGTTTTCAATCCATCGGGATACCCTTTTTTTCCTGAGTCATCCAATGCGGCTTTTCGACTCAGCGGATGTACATTTTTATTTATTTTCCCTTATTTTTGCCCGAGTCTTTTATTCTGGTTTTGACTCGCCGGGATGCCCTATTTTTGCCTGGACTTACATTCTGTTTTTATGTCCAGCGGGTCATCTTATGCGAAGTATTTTTTAACTGCATTTGAATTCACGGGGGACAGGAAGTCTTCACCATCCATAGTACTGAGCATCAGTGCTCCACCAGAGAAAACTTTCTTTACTATGAATGGCCCATCATAATTCGGAATCCACTTGCTCCTGTGGTCTGTATGAGGAGGAAGGAGTCTTTTCAGCACAAGATCTCCTACTTGGTACTCTCGGAGCCTGACTTTCTGATCGAAGGCTTTCTTCATTCTTTTCTGATACAGCTGCCCATGACAAATTGCAGCCAATCTCTTTTCTTCAATCAGACTCAGTTGTTCGTATCGGGATCGGACCCATTCTGCTTCATTCAACTTAACATCCATCAGTACCCGCATGGAGGGTAATTCAACTTCAACAGGTAGGACTGCCTCCATACCATAAACAAGCTGATACGGTGTTGCCCCAGTGGACGTTCTGATTGACGTACGGTACCCATGCAAGGCAAACGGTAGCATTTCATGCCAGTCTTTGTAGGTAACCACCATCTTCTGTACAATCTTCTTGATATTCTTGTTAGCTGCCTCAACAATGCCATTCATCTTTGGCCTGTAAGGAGAAGAATTGTGGTGTTGGATCTTGAAGTCCCGGCATAGTTCTGCCATCATTTTATTGTTTAAGTTGGAACCATTATCAGTGATGATTCGCTCGGGCACTCCATACCGACAGATGATATCTCTCTTCAGAAATCGGGCTACCACTTGCCTTGTAACATTTGCATAAGAAACTGCTTCAACCCATTTGGTAAAATAGTCAATGGCAACCAGGATGAATCTTTGGCCATTCGAAGCAGTCGGTTCAATCTTGCCGATCATATCAATGCCCCACATAGCAAAGGGCCAGGGTGAAGACATCACATTCAGAGGATTGGGAGGCACATGCACCTTATCCGCGTAAATCTAGCATTTATGGCATTTCCTGGCATAAGCACAACAGTCTGCATCCATTGTGATCCAGTAATAGCCTGATCTTAGTAACTTTTTAGCCATTGCATGCCCTCCTGCATGGGTACCAAAGGATCCTTCGTGCACTTCGTGCATCAACAAATCTGCTTCTGTCTTATCAACACATCTGAGGAGTACCATGTCAAAGTTTCTTTTGTACAGGGAACCGTCAGTATTCAGGAAGAAACTACCAGCTAGCCTTCTTAATGTCTTCTTGTCATTGGACGAGGCCCCAGGTGGGTATGTTTGATCCTCCAAGAAGCACTTAATGTCATGGAACCAAGGCTTATCATCTTTGACAACATCTGCTGCGAACACATATGCTGGTCTGTCAAGTCTGGATACTGAGATCCGGGGTACAAAGTTGGCAGCTTGAACTTTGATCATGGATGAAATGGTAGCCAGAGCATCTGCAAACTGATTTTCATCTCGAGGGATATACTCAAGCTTGACTGTTGTGAAGAAAGTCAATAACCTCCTTGTATAATCCCGATACGGTATAAGATGATCTTGGTGCGTGTACCATTTGCCGTTGGTTTGATTAATTACCAAAGTTGAATCTCCGAACACAGTCAAAGTCTTGATCCTGAGGTCAATGGCTTCCTCAAGACCCATAATACAAGCTTCGTATTCAGCTTCGTTGTTAGTGCAGTTAAAGGTGAGCTTTGCCGAGAAAGGCATGTGAACTCCCTTAGGTGTAATGAGTACTGCATCAACACCACGACCATTCATATTAACAGCCCCGTCAAACATCATAGTCCATTCTTCTTCTGGGTCAGGCCCTTCAGTGTGAATAGGCTCTTCATGATCTTTTGCTTTTATGAACATGATGTCCTCATCAGGGAAGTCAAATCTCATAGGCTGGTAATCATCAATGGGTTGCTCAGCAAGATAATCAGACAATACACTGCCTTTGATAGCTTTCTGAGAGGTGTACTGAATGTCATATTCTGTGAGGATCATTTTCCATCTCGCAACCCGTCCGGTAAGAGTTGGCTTCTCAAAAATGTACTTAACTGGGTCCATCTTGGAGATCAACAAAGTAGTGTGAGTCAACATATACTGCCTTAGTCGGCGAGCAACCCACACTAAAGCACATCAAGTTTTCTCGAGCAGTGAATAATGTTGTTCACAGTCGGTAAACGTTTTGCTTAGGTAGTAAATTGCATACTCTTTTCGACCAGACTCGTCATGCTGGCCCAACACACACCCCATTGACTCTTCTAATACTGTCAAGTACATGATTAGAGGTCTTCCTTCAACTGGAGGCATAAGGATTGGAGGCTCTTGTAAGTATTCCATGATCTTGTCAAAAGCCCTCTGGCAGTCTCCATTCCACCTGACCGTTTGTTCTTTTCTTAACAGTTTGAACAAAGGCTCACAGGTTGCGGTAAGGTGAGATATGAACCTTGAAATGTAGTTCAATCTACCTAGAAACCCCCGAACTTCTTTTTATGACTTTGGTGCAGGCATTTCTTGAATGGCTTTAACTTTATCAGGGTCAACTTCAATCCCTTTCTCACTTACAATAAATCCCAGCAGCTTACCGGATCGCACCCCAAATGTGCATTTGTTGGGGTTCAATTTCAGTTGGTACTTCCTCAGACGCTTGAATAGTTTCAGTAGGTTCACCAGGTGGTCTTCTTCTGTGAGGGACTTGGCAATCATGTCATCCACATAACATTCAATTTCTTTGTGGATCATGTCATGGAATAATGTTACCATAGCCCGTTGATAAGTTGCACCAGCATTCTTCAGTCCGAACGACATCACCTTATAATAGAACGTGCCCCAGGGTGTGATGAAAGCTGTTTTCTCCATGTCTTCAGGTGACATCTTGATCTGATTGTATCCCGAAAATCCGTCCATGAAGGAGAATACCGAGAACTGAGCCGTATTATCGACCAATACATCAATGTGAGGTAAAGGGAAGTCATCTTTCGGGCTGGCTCTGTTCAGGTCCCGGTAATCCACACACATTCTCACCTTGCCATCCTTCTTAGGCACAGGTACAATATTAGCGACCCACAGCGGGTAGCTAGTTACAGCAAGG
Organism: Lathyrus aphaca; assembly: GCA_963966055.1. Lineage (NCBI taxonomy): Eukaryota > Viridiplantae > Streptophyta > Magnoliopsida > Fabales > Fabaceae > Lathyrus > Lathyrus aphaca. Next base: position 175,918,402 of record OZ014523.1, read on the forward strand.
AAATCGGCGTCCCACTGTTTTTGTACCTCTTCTTTAATCTTCATTGCCATATCTGGGCGAGTACGGCGCAACTTCTGTTTTACTGGCGGGCAATCTTCTTTTAAAGGCAGCTTGTGCATGACAATATTGGTGTCCAACCCTGGCATATCCTGATAAGACCAAGCAAAAACATCCACATATTCACGAAGCATATCAATCAGTTGCTCTTTTACTGAATCTTGTAGGCAGGCCCCGATCTTAACTTCTTTTACGTCTTCTTCCGTACAAAGATTAACTGTTTCAATCTCCTCTTGATGAGGAGTGATAACCTTCTCCTCTTGCCTTAACAACCTGGCTAGCTCTTCAGGAAGCTCATAATATTCTTCAACCCCTTCATCAGCTTGATTGATTGGATTTTCAAAGTCATACGAAGCCATAGCAGTGTTGTTGTCGGTGCAATCTGAAAGGCACTCTCTGCAAGGGTTTAGATTGTTCATTTTAGTGATCAATTTTAATCTTGTTTAGGAAAAGTGAAATGAAGTTATCATTTTGAAAACATTGCCATTTTATTTTTGTACAAAAAGAAAAATGAAAAACAGTGTGCGGAAAAGGAAAAGACTCATTTGCAAAAGATGTCAGATATTCATTGATTAATCCATTTGCACAAAATTAAAAGATGGCCCGATTACAAAATGAGTCTTGACATCTTGGGCATGATGCAAGACTTGATGCATGCTTAAAAATACAGGAAATAATAATTACTCTGCAGGAGTAACCCTTATAATTTCCGGGGAAGACCAGTTAAGGACTTGGCTCCCCGGGATCCTTGGACGTATCCAGCTCTCCAGGTTGCGGTCGCTTTCCTCCTCGTCTTCCAAGTTGTTTACAGCACCCGGGGTGAGCATCCCCCCGCTGACAAAATTGGGCTTCTTGGCAGCCTCTGATTGATCTTGTTGAGTTGGTCTGTAACCCAACCCAAATCTATCCTCTTTCTTTTCCACGGGCAACAGCTTGCCCCAGCCTTGTGCAGTACCTTCTTCAACAACCTTCCGGGCTTGCTGATAAGACGTTATGGAGGTTCCTAGTACAACAGATGCTTCATTAATGTTCAGGGCCTCAAACCCCTGGCTCATGGTTTCATGGATCTCTCCATCCATTTCAATGTAGTTATACGTAGCCAGATGGCTAACAAAGATGTCTTCTTCCCCATAGATGGTGATGATCTGGCCTTCCCACTCGAATTTAAGCTTCTGGTGAAGGGTAGACGTAACAGCGCCAGCGGCATGGATCCAGGGTCTACCCAACAAACAGCTGTAGGCCGGCTGAATGTCCATCACATAGAAGGTAGTTTTAAAAGTCTGCGGGCCAATCATCACAGGCAGATCAATCTCTCCAAGCACTGATCTCTTAGAGCCATCAAATGCTCTCACCACCAAATTACTTGGACGCAATGCCAAGCCATCATACTCCAGCTTCACCAAGGCTTTTTTTGGTAGGACATTGAGTGACGACCCAGTGTCCACTAGTACATGAGATAGAACAACACCTTTGCATTCCAAGGTGATATGTAAAGCCTTGTTGTGGTTGCGTTCCTCCGTTGTTAAGTCAACATTGGTAAAGCCCAGTCCATGACTGGTATTGACATTTTCCACCACAGTTTCTATCTGATTAACAGTGATCTCTTCTGGCACGTATCTTGCGTGCAGGACTTTCAATAATGCATTCCTATGAGCTTCAGAACACATTAACAGTGATAATATGGAGATCTTTGAGGGAGTTTGGTGAAGCTGATCCACCACCTTGTAATTACTTCTCTTTATGATTCTCATAAACTCGTCTACATCTTGTTCAAAAGACGTCTTCTGAGTTTCTTTGACAATTGGCTCTTCAAATACCACACTCTTTCCTTTTGCTTTGGCAGCAGCTTCTGCTTCAGCATTAGGTCTTTGCACTTGTGAGGCAAAAAGGCGTCCGCTTCTGGTGAAGCCTCCGCCTCCCCTAACATTATCAATTTGTGGAGAAGAAGTTGAAGAATCCAAAGTGATTTTCTCCCCGTTGCAGTAGAGATCAGAACCATAATGCCAAGGTATGGCATTACTGCTTTCATATGGAACGGGTCCAGGTACCGTAATGGTGACTGGACTGACTGCTGCAGAGGAGGGTACTGAAATGGTGTGCGGATCGTAGTAAATTGTGACTGGTGACCTGGCAGGAGGTGCCACTGCTTGTTGTTGAAAGTTGTTATTTGGAGGAACATTTGACGGATCATAGTAGATGGTAACTGCGGAGACATCTTCATTAATTTATGTTGATGTTGTAGAAGATTCGGCTGAATAGATGGATGCTGATGTTGTAGAAGAAAGAGTTGTTGACATTTGATTTGCTGAAGTGATGGATGGAGCCATTGCTGATGATATTGATGAATCGGTTGGAATGATTGTTGCTGCTGTTGTAGAAGAATCAGGAATTGTCGTCAAAGAAATTGCTGGATTTGTAGGCGCCGTTGTTGAGATCTGAAGGATTCCATCCTTGATAAGACCATCTATGCCACTTCTTAAATTATCACACCCGTTGACTGCAATGTTGCAATACCCACAACCGAGCTCACACCCGGGGAACACCTGGCACTCTAGAAGCTGAGTTTTAATTTTGACCAGAGGTGTTCGAATTTGTGCAACACTGGTGATCAGAATAGATGGTTTTTCTTCCTCTATGGCAATAATCCTTGGCCCACCATGATTAGGCATAGGATTTCTGTTGACATTTGGAGGAGGTGCAAAGTTGAGGGCTTTAGAATCCACTAGATCTTGAACTTTCATTTGCAATGCCCTGCATTTCTCAGTATTGTGGCCTGGTGCATTGGAATGGAAAGCACATCTGGCGTTGACATCGTAATTATTAGGGATATTGGAGGGATCTGGTGGTGCCAATGTCCTTAACTCAACCAAGTTAAGCTTCAGGAGTTGTGGCAATAAAGCAGCATAAGGCATAGGGATAGGGTCAATCACCCTATTTGCCTGTGATGGTCTTTGCTGAAAAGGTCGTTGTTGTTTATTGCTATTGTTATTGTTGTAGGTTCTTTGCGGCGGATACTGAACTTGTTGTTGATAATGTGGTTGTTGTGGTTGTTGATACGCTGATTGCTGAGGAATCGGAGCTGGAATAGTGACAGCTGCCACTGATCTGTGAACATATTGAGGTCTGCCCCTGATGGCATGAATGGCATTTGTCTCACCGGTCCTTCGAGGTCCCACAAAAGGTTTCCTGGGATTACTGGACGAACTTGCACCATTATCATAAATTTTGCCCTTTTTTAATAGACTCTCAATTCTTTCGCCGGCTATAACTACGTCAGCAAAACTGGTGGAAGAAAAGGCAGCCATCCTATCAATATATGTTCCTTGCAGAGTATTCATAAACATGTCGGCCATTTCTCTTTTCGACATGGGTGGTTGGACAGCAGCAGCAAGCTGTCTCCACCTCTGGGCATATTCCCTGAAGCTTTCTCTGGAGGATTGAGACATTCCCATTAGGAGGGTCCTGTTAGGAGCCATGTCCAGATTGTATTGGTACTTCCTGATGAAGGCTTCAGCTAAGTCCTTCCAGCATCCGATAGTAGCTCTAGTCAAGTGTGAATACCACTCCCTTGAAGCCCCAGTCAAACTGTCTTCAAAATAAAACATCCACAGTTTTTCATCCATGGTATATGCTTTAAGTCTTCCCAGAAAAGACTGCAGGTGAGTTCGTGGACAAGAGGTTCCATTGTATTTCTCGAAGCATGGAGGTTTGAACTTGTGGGGGATTCTTACCCCTTCTACTAACCCCATATCCATTACATCTAAGCCTAAAGAATTTTGAGACTCCAAAGACCTCAACTTCTCAGCAATTTCATCAAACCTCCTATCATAGACTTCATCCCCAGCTCCCATGACAGTGAATTGTTCCTCTTGGGGGTCTTCTTGTAAGATCCTCCCCCCAGTAGTATTTCCTTGCACATTGCCCGAGACATTGACTTCCGGATCCAGATGGGGTCCAAATACAGGTGGATTAACATGAGATTGTCCCCTCTCATTGTTACTTGTTCCTCCAGTCCCAGGATGAGGTTCCTCGGGAGTTTGTCTTTCTACTAATGCCCTTAGCCTTTCCTGACTCTGGGCCAAGCCATTCATTACAGTCATGAATTGGGCCATTTGGTTTCTCATCTCCACCCTTTCATTAGCCATATCTGACCTCGGTCAGATCTTGATGTACTTGCTCCATTATAATTCCCGGAAGGTTGTTGCGAGTAGGATACCGGTGTGCACGGTTGACAGGGAACACTCTTCTACAAGCAATATTTCCTGAACCACAACAAAGTTAGAAAGAAACAAAATAACAAAACCTACAAAACAAACAAAAGTCAGTATGCAATGCAGTATGCTTATTTATTTTCCAAGGTATCCGGCTTGGTTCTTGGTTTTGACCTTTCCAGACCTCGAGGAAGATGCTTTGATGTTGCTTGAGAAAAGAAACTCAATGAAAACAAACTAACAAATACATTACAAATGGTGGATCATACATAGTTTGTTTTTACAACATATGCCCCTGAAGGGTCAAAATACAACATAAAAAGAAAGGTACATCAAATGGAAAAAACAACAATCAAAGAGTCAGACATCTAGTCCAAACTCATCCTCCCTAACCTCCTTCAGAAGAGCCTCAGTCACCGGACCAGCTGGATGCTCTGTAATAGTCCTGATGAGAAGGTTTCTGGTGGCGATGGCAGTGGTTAGTTTCTTATGCCTGTCTTGGTCCTTTGACCTCTTCAAACCAGCCCTAAGCTTCAATTCTGAAACCTCCTTCTGGGCTGCCAGCAAAGCTTCCTGCTGCTTCTTTTCATTGGCCTCTAACTGCTCAATCCTGGCCTGAGTTCTCTGATCTTCTTGAGTACGGGCTTCAGTGATCCTGACCCACCTAGCTTGACTTTCCTGCAGATAGAGATCAGTCCTAGCCTTCTGAAGCTTGGCCTCTTTACAGGCATTCTTCAATATTTGCTTCCCAGCTCTTGCTTTCTTGATGTAGTCCTCTGTCTTCTCAATCTTGGCCAGATGCTCCACCCTAAGCTTCTCCAACCTCTCAATGTCCAGACGACCATCACTCCTCTCCCAGAGGGTCTTCTCTAGAGCTTGAGACAGATTCTCATTCCTTTCCTTCAGTTGCTCAAATTCTTCCATGCTGACAGTTGCTGTTGGCTGTACTGTGGATGGTCCAGGTATATCCTCAATGGGGAAGGGCATCCCCGAAATCTGAGCTCTAGCATGAGACCATTCATAGTACTGAGCTGAAGCCACATTATTGCACCTCCCAAGAATAGTCATCCCTTTGGTCTGGATGTTTTCCCAAGCCCAAGATGCTTGTCTGACAGCAGCTAGATTAGGCTTTATCTCACAATACAAAGTCTCAGCTAAATCTTACATTCTAGGAGGGTGGACCAAAGCATAGCCCAGTTGTCTCTTAAACAGCAAAGGATTGTAGTTGATGCAACCCTTCACTCCTATTAGAGGTACATTTGGGTACTGCCCACAACTAGTGATGATGTCCTTGCCCTTGGTGCTCTGGGTGCACCATCTGATGTCATCTGAAGTCAAAGCAATAAGTCTCTTAGCCAAATTCTTCTGTTGGTGAGGGTTTAGGAATGCATCTGACTTGGGTAGGTGTCTGAGCAGCCAAGTGTGGAACAAAGGAGCACAACACCTCACCAACTTTCCTATCTGTTTCTCATTCCTTTGATGGATGGAGTAATAGAAATCTCCCAGCAAGGTGGGTACTGGGTTCCTCAGAAGGAAAAGATGAATGGCATTCTTGCTAATAAACTTAGGCTCATCTGCAAACAGTATAACCCCATATATGCTGAGGGCTAACAATGCACAAACTTCCCTCCATTCTCCTAAAGAGGCCTTCAGGATGGCCTGAGAAATCAAGAAATCTAAGTGTAAACCAGGGATCCCAGCCTTTGTTGTCATGTTTTTCTCAATCAAAATAGGCTCCAGGTACAGTGCTTTTGCTACTTCTCCATTGCTGGGAGAAGTCATTTCTGGGTTGAAGGGGACACCACCCCTGATAGGTACTCCAATTAATGATGAAAAATCCTCCAACAGAGGTCCTAGCTGAAAGTCTGGGAATGTGAAGCATCTCAAAGGAGGGTCATAAAACTGTAGGCAGGTGTGGATCATACTTCTCTTAGAAGGGTCCAGGTCCATAACCATATCAAGGATACCTCCATAATGCTCTCTGAATAATGGGATGTGGCCTGGAGTGATAAGTGCCTGGACCTGCCTGAATCCAGTCAACACAGGCTCAAAGAAATGATATGAAATGTTACTTTTCCTGGGAGGAGCCATGACTGCTGATGAAGAGCTGAAGACAAGTGCTGATGAAGATCAAGACTGGTACTAGAGATGAGTCACTGACAGGCTAGTGTTGATGATGATGAAGATAGTTGAAGCAGATAACTGATGAAGCAGAGGTCTATGCTGATGAAGTGGTCAAAACCAAGCCAAATAAAATGTGGATACCCTGAAAAGCAAATAAACAAATGTTAAATGATGCAATGATGATGTATGCAAATGATATGCAAGGGTTTGTGATCAAGCTGGATCTGACTATCTGTCTTGATATAAGTACAAGTATGTTCAAGAAGTCCAGATGGAGGTTCAGAAATCCGGTAACCAAGGTGGGGGACTCAAATAAAGAGTCACATATCCAGGGTTAAGTCACAAGAACTGTCCAAAATGAGGTACTCTAAAACCAAAAAAGTAACAGGGTATGATGTGGACAATGGTACCTGCAAACCTGTAAACAGCCCAAACCCCTCACAGGTGATGTTCTAAAACAAGGATCCTCAGACTTGGATCGGTTATGAGAAGTGTAAACACTTCTAACCCGGAGGTACAGTGTTTACAATAACCATAAAAGATCCTCCTCTAATTCACCTCAGTTTCTGAAGGTCAAAATAAAGGTCATCCAGACTTAGCAGGCTTCCCAAATAGCCCTAGCACTACAGGAAATCTGTAGCACAGAGTTCTCAAGAAGAAACCCACGTCTGAACCGTGTTTCATATTCCCGCACCAGACCGAAATGGAATGGGAAAGAACATGAACCACTCTAGCCTAGGTGTCACTCAAGTCCCAGGTATAGGACCTCAAACTCTCAAAAGAACCCCACCCATCAAAACAACAAACCAGATCCAGCAAGATGACAGTATGATGTATAAAACTGTAAGGAAAGCAGTAAACAAGACTGTACATAAAGCAAAAATAAATATATAAACACATATAACACACAACACCCCAGTAAACACAAATCAAACAAGCGCTAGGAGGAACCCACAAAAAGAACCAGAAGCCCTGGTTACAGTATAAGATCTCCCCAGCAGAGTTGCCAAGCTGTCGCTCCCACCAAAATGAGGCTAAGTCAAATGGGGTACAGACGCGAACGGTCGGCGAAAGGAGAGAGAACACACAAGTGTGAACTCAGAAGAAAAGAGTCGCCAGCTAGGCATTTTTATCCCGGAGGAAAGGTAATGCTACATAAACCTAAGAAAAGATGGATAAGACGGTTGCGAACCAGAGAAACTGAGAAAGGGGGTTGGTTACAACCTGGGAAGGTATTAGCACCCAGATTGTCCGTCGTACTCGACGGGATCCACGCTTAAAAGATTTGTGTTTTAAAGGGGTAGTGTCAGTGCAATTTATGTATCAAAGCTGGAAAGAATGCAAGTGTTAGTGTAAAAGAAATGTGAAGTGTATAAGAGAAGTGTCAGTGTAAGAACAAGAGTGAAATGCTCAAGACTATGAGGCTCAAAGAATAATGCTGGAAGAGGGGGAATATACAGAGACTTTTGTTCGATAACTGTTGAGTTATGCCTACGTATCCTCTAGTGCAATGAGGAAGTCAGAACACCGTAGTTCGACTCAACGAGACTGAAAGATAAATTGACTTGTGAACTGCTTACTTGCCTATGCTCAAGTGTATGACCTGTCTGGCTCAGGTGCGAACTGTCTTGCATTAGACGGAGGAAGCAAGTTCTCGTTTGTGAGTGAGTATGATGAGAAAAGAATCCCAGAGGAGACGATTATTGTTTGTTTTTGAGTTTTCAGTCTTTTATTGCTTTTTGGAGTTTGTCATAAGTTAATGAGCTTAAGCCTAAATCAAGGGTTAGTAAACTCATCACATCCTCCCTCTGATTAGGGGTAATGAGAATGCCTTAAGTGTGAGGTAAGCACCTCACACTTAATCACCATGATGTAGGGTTAAGATCATTAACCTACTTGCATTTATTTAGATGTTTTTGTTGTCCTTGTTTAGTGTTAAGTAATGAGATTAAGCCATAATCAAGGATTTAATGGACTCATTACACCATCCTAATAGAAGGATAATAGATGAGAACATTTAAGCTGAGGAAGGCTCCTCAACTTAATCCATGATTAGGGATTAACCCCATGACAAAACAAAGCCTTTATTAAAGTGGATTTTAGTTAATGATCAGATTAAGAAATGAATTTTTATGGTTTGTAAGGCAACTTGAGGGGGACTTGTCCATTAACACTAGGGTTAGTCCTTCTTAACCAATCTAGGAAGAATTAGAACCCTAATGCAAGGCCCAAGTTACAAGCCATTTGTCTTAGTGATTATTAAATGGATTGATTAAAGGATTTAAACACATTAAGGGTTTAACACTTAGGATTAAAGTTATGCACTCCATCCTAATAGAAGGATGCATGCATAAGCTTAATCACAAAGCCTTAAAACCTTTAAGGTTTAATCCCTGATTATGAGATGAGAGGAGAAGACTCAAAGATGACACAAAGGCAAAACTAAATGGGGGAATAATCAAACACTAATTATTATCATGCTTGGTTATTCCTAGGGTTAATGAGGTTTGCAAGAAGATCTTCAGAGAAACCACCAGGAAGGAAGCAGATGAAAGGAGCAAGAAGCAGAGAGAAGCAAGACAACTTGCTTCACTTAAGGAGACAAGTTGCTTGAAGGAAGAAAGTAAGAGATGAACATGAATGAGCAAGCTCATTCTAATACACATACAAAATGCAGCAAAGAAGGTATGAAAGAGATGAAAAGAGATTGTGAGAAGTGAAGGCAAATTCACTTCTCAAACAACTTACCACCTGAAAAGTTAGCAAAAGAAATGAAATGCAATGAGGATGGGATGAAATTCCATGGTGCAAACCAAAACCAGAAGCAAGAACATGAAGTTGATGATGCTAGGAGATGATGCAAACACATGACAAGATATGAGAGTGATCATACAAGCATAAGGATGCAAATGAGGCATGCTTTGAACCAGAAGAATCCATGAATACTTATGAAATGAAATGAACATATAACATAGCAAATGAAAGATGAAATGATCAAACATGATTCTAAGATGTCCTAAGATGTCTTATGAATCACATGGATGCACAAAATGTCATGGCAAGTTATTGAATGCAAGCATGTGAGAGATGGATGCAAAAGAAGGCACAAATTAGGGTTTATGATCAACACACAAAGAAAAATTCAAAATCAGAGGCAAATGACATGACAAAAAATTGAAAATGGGATCAAAGGAACCCTAACCCTATACAAGTTCACTGCCCAAAGGAGGGGACCTAACTTTTAACCTAGTGAAGGTTATGATTTTCTCAAGTTGGCTAGGGTTTTAAGGTACCTCATCATGAAAAATGCAAAACAAATTGAAAATGGGAGATCAATTCAAACCAAATTTATCCTATAAACTACATGCCATGAAGGATGCAATGCAAGAAGAACCATCATCAAACTCTTAAAGGTTAGGCAGAATGGATTTTTCAAAGTTTGCACAAAAATATTGCCTTAAAATGAATTTAATTCCAAAGAAAATGATCAAAATGCATCAAGAACCAAAAAGAAATTTGTTTTGAGAGTTGGATAATGTTTCTAAATGTTTTTAAATGCAATGTGAATTTTTTTGGTGATTTTTAAATACCTAAATGCATTTTTAATTAATTAATTTTCATTAACTAATTAAAAATAAACATTTAAATGATTTAAAAATGATTTTTAATGCAAAAAATAAAAATAAAAATATTTTTGGGTTCTGAAAATTAATGAAATGTTTGACAAAAAATTTCAGAATTTTAAAATGTTTTTTTTCTATTTTTAATAATTCGTGCAAATTAAATGAGAAGAAAATGAAATTAAAATTAAAATATGAGAAGTAATCCAAAGGAGAGGCTAGGATCTGATCTGGGCTTGTGAGGGTTGACTTGGCACGCAATCCTACGGCCTAAGTTCAAACTTGGCTAAACCTATTTAATAATTAATTAATCATGGATTTAATTAATTAATGGCTGATTAAGGGTTAATGAGAAGATCCAGTCCATTCATGCGCGCGCGGGAAGGCAGATCCTAAGGCCATTATTCAAAGTTCCTTAATTACACAATTAGGGCAAATGATTTTCAGGTGACCGGAACAGTGGTTCAGGTCATCTTCTCCGGCGAGCAAAAACCCTAGGTTCTTCTACAGGTCACCAAACATGAAATTTCTTCCACTAAAATGATCCTCTCATCAATCTAAACCCAACCCCTCATCTCAAATTCATTTATTTTCACTCACAATCCTGAATCGAAGCAAAATGCAAAACATGGGCAAATGTTCAGAGATACCATACATGATGGTTTCTTCACCATTTCAAAAAATAAACACATATTCATGATCAGGAGAACGCATATCATCATAAAAGAACTTCAAAATCAATTTCTGGGAAAAATGTTCTTCATGTTCTTCATGTCTCCTGATTTTGAGCTTTCTGGCCTCAAGCTTTGTGCAATCCTTCTCCCTTGGACCTCCTGATGATGGAATGGAGCTTAGAAAGCTTGGGGAGTGGCTGGTTTGAGTGGTTCAACTCTGGTGTAGCAGAAATGGAGGTCTCTGTGGGTGATGATTCAAGCGGTTTCAGGGGGTGGATTTTGTTCTATGAGTGATTTGTGGTTTGTGTGTGAAGGAATTTTTGATGTTTGTGGGCTGTATGAAGAGATTCGAAGAAGGGAAGTTCTTGGCAGATTTTTGTGTATGCTGCAATGTGGGAGCTTCTGGCTTGTGTATGGTGTGTTTAGGGTTGCTTGATGTCAACATATTTGACTCTGATTGGGCAGAGAGTTGGTGGTGGCACTGTGGGATTGGCATGGGCAAAATGCAAAAAAGTCAAGATCTTGTGTACTTCAAGTATGGGCTGGGACAGAAGAGATCTAGAGGGGTGTCTTGCCTCAGCTGAGTTTGAGGATGGCCCTTGGATGATTCATGAAGGACTGCAGCACTTGGATCATAAGATAGCATGAGTTTTGCATCTTGGCAACTTGTCACATTTTGTGATTTTTGGTCATGAGCATGTGACATTTCTTGCTGCATTCTTGGTGTGAGATGTCTCATGAGATCATGGAAATGTTTTAAGACCAGCTAGAGATCATACAAGCCTTTGGGAACCAATTTGCAAGAATCCCCCTCTTTGCACTTTCATGGAAAATGGCTTATGGCTACTTGAAATTCAAGACATGGAATTGGGAAATTTCTTGGGCCAAACTGAATTTTAGGTCATGCATTGTGTTTGTATGATGATTAGAGGTCATATTGAATTCACATAAAGGCTTGTCATGAGAATTTGCAAGTTTTCCATTTTGTGCAAAAGTGAAATTTCAATGATTTTATCCAACTTTGTAAGGCCATAACTTTTGATCCAAAATGAATTAGAATGAGTTCTTGTACTTTTTGAAAATGGGAGGATCCATTCTACAACTTTCATGACCAAAGTTTTCTCATTTGAAGCATTTTTGAATCAAAAAGAATGGGTTGAAAAACTTTCCCAAAATGGCAAGTTTTCAATACAAGTCACTTTCCCAAAAAGGCAACTTTGCAAATGGCTTGAAATTCTTCAATTTTGTGAACTTCTAACATCTTATATGATCAAATAAAGATCAAACACATTCAAAATGATGGAGAACACCCTTTGGTTGGGTCATTGGGGGCCTCAGATGCCCTGATTTTGCACTGACTTGCTCAAGAAGTCAACTCTTGATTAGATGCCTTCCCCATGGAATTTCTTCATGAAACTTGATATGTATGATCCTTATAACATATAGAGACCAATAGAAACAAGAATGACTAAAAAATTTGGAGTTATGGCCTTTGAAACCAAAACCCTAATTCTAGGTCATCTGTGCAGTTAAACCTGGCTCTGCTTCCATGCCTTTCTCAGTTCTTGTGATTCTTTGACTTTCTTGACTTGGTGAGGATATAATATGATGCTTGAACATACATGGACTCCTTTTAAGTGATTGTAGACCTTTGAAGTGGCTCAAATGGCACTGGGATGGCTCAGATCACACACCCAAGATGTAGATGACTTAGAAACAATGCAATGAAGTAAAAGTGCAATATGAGATGCTATGATTGAACTTATGCATATGAAAAGATCACAAACCATGGTGAAGGGGTGAGGGCAAATTTGGGGTGTTTACAAGGTTAAATGGACTTCCAAGGCTTCAAGTGAGTTTCATAGCATCTTATACGTCTTCAAGAATCCCTATGTCAAGTTTCAAGGCTTTCCCAAAAGATTTGCTCAGTCAGATGATCAGATAGGTTAAAATCAGTCAAAATGGTTAAAAAGTCAAACTGAGGTCAACTGTGGTCAAACCAAAGTCAAACTTCATGATTTTTTGCCAACATCAAGTTTATGAAGTAAAATTCATCATTTGATCAAGGGTTGATCATGATTCATCAAGGAGATTTCAGATCATCAAGAATCAGGAGTTTCTAAATTAGGGTTTTCATAGGAAAAGTCAACTGAACTTTGACCAGCCATAACTTTCACATGCTTCATCACAAATTTTCCATCCAAAGCTCATTTTGAAGGAAATTGAACTCTCTACAACTTTGTGTATCACAAGCCAAGCCCAAAAATGCTTCATTTGGAAGGTATGAGCTAAGACATTATAGGTCATTTTAAAAGTCAACAAAAAGTCAACAACTTCCAAAGAGCATAACTTGAGAATGGTAAAAGATATGGACATGAGACCAAAGAGGTTGATAGAGGACTCTCCAAGCTTTATAAAATGTCCAAGAACACCTTCATAGCATTAAAATTGAGGGATTTGTGTCCTTGCAAAGTTGGGAAATTTTGAGAGGTTTATGAAGCAAATGGGGCCTTAGAACCAAATTTCTCCAAATGGGCTTGCATTTTTATGACCCAAACACTTCCATGACATCATGCACGAATTAAAAATCATTTATTCAAATTTTTATTCATTTTATTTTATTTATTATTATTTTATACATCAAAAATCATTTTAAATCAAAATAAAATATAAAAGTTGCAATATTTGATAAGATTTTGGTTCTAGAAAGTCATAAAGATCAATTTAAAGTGATTGAGATCATGAAAAATCAGATCAACCAAAATAGTAAGAAGATATCAAAGTTTTTTCAATATTTGAAAGCATATCTTTTTCAATCTCAAATGATCCAAAAGTCCAAAGTAGGATGTGGTTTTTTGACCTTATTAAGTTCTACTATATATGTACAACATAAACACACACAAGGAAAAAAAAAGGGAGACCAGAAAAAAGGGAGAAAAAAATTCAGAAAAAAAGCTATCCCCATCATCATCATTATCAAGTTTATACACAAATGCATGAACTGAATTGAAATTTTGAAGCTTTCTTTAGTTTTTTTTAATTCCATTTATTCTTGATATTTTAATCAATTTTGTTTATCTAACGTTGTTTGTCTCATGTTAAAGAAGCTTTCTGGGTTGATTATTCGAAGCTTCATGACCAAAACCGAATCCTACCATAGTTAGGGTTTCAAGCTCAAATTTGGGATTTTTACAAATTTCGCAAGAAATTTCAGATGTCAAGAGGTTTATTCATGAGGACTGCGCATAGCCTAGTGTCTAAGGTTGGAAACTGGAAGGTCAAGGGCGTGAGTTCAATTCCCACTCACAACATTTTGGGCAAAAACCTGCTTTTCTTTCATATTTTCCTTTAATTTCTCTAATTAACACATTTTCTAATTGATTTATCCTTTTAACCATGATTAACCTCAAAAAATTTCTCTAAAGTAAATATTTTCCTATTTTCACTCGTTTTTATGTTATTCTTTATCCGCCTTATCATATAATATATGTTTTCCATTTTTAGTAACACAGGCATGCATGACCCAATGGTAAAGGTTCTCCAGAGGTTGGAATTAAAAGGGCTTGGGTTTAAACCCTGGACACAACATTTTGGCAAAGAAACATGGGTTCTTCATCATTTTGTTTTCTTTATTTATCTTTTAAACATGGTTAACCTATTATTTTTAATTAACTTTTTTTTAACAAATCTTTTTTTTATTAAATTTAGGTTAGCATTTTTTATTAGTATTATTAATTTTATATTTAGGTTTATTAAAACCTCAAACTTTTTTTTTTATAAAAACCTTAATCAACCTTTAAATATTTTTTAATTTAATTAATTCTCATAATTCATTTTTCTTAGATTTATTTAATTATTAGGCTATTTTAATATAAACTAATTATATATTTTCTTTTGTAAAACTCAACCTTGGGAAATTTTGTTTTACTAACATGTTTTTTTTTCATTTTTATTATATAATAGGTATTTGTTACACTTATTCATATGCAGGCCCACAACCTAGTGACAAGGAACTGAGGAGCCTTTTGATGAAGAAACATGGGTGTCCCAATGGCAAAGAACTCAATGAAGCAAAAAGGGCAAACCCCCAATATTTTGGGTATCTCTAACTTTATTTTTCCCTTTTTCATCAAATTATGTATTTTCTTTGAATTTCCTTATTATTATTATTAAACTAATTTCTAAAAGATAAAACATAATCTTTTTTTATTTTATTTTTAAAACTTATATTTTTATTATAAACCTTTTCATAAACCTTAATTTATTCCCTAAACCTTAATTTTAAACCTAAGTCTTAATTTTTTTTTCATAAACTTTAAACCCTAAAAATTTAGCCCTAATCTTTATCTTAAAACCCAAATTTCGCCATAATTTTTACCCTAAAATTTTTCCGAAACCTTAAATTTTTTTTAAACCTTATAATTTTTTCTCAAACCCTAACCCTAATTGTTTTCTTAACCTAGTTTGCAAACTTTTTTCTTCTAATGTATTCACTCATTTTTATGTTATTCATTCACTGTTTGCCTGATTATGTAACTGCTTTGCCTTTGTAATAATTGGTTTTTATTATTTTCCGCCATTATTATTATTATGTAATTGCCCCTAAGTCATGTAATAGTGTAGGAATTTTATTTTCTGCCTTTTAATTTCTGTCATTTATTTTTCATATTAACTGCGTGGTTAGTAAATAGGGTGTGGAAACTATTTGTAATTAAAATTAATTTAGATAATTAACTTTAAAAGATAAATATTTGAAAATAAACACTTACACACGTAAGTCGGTCTTTGATCGCCATTTTGCACTTCCTAGGGTATTCCTCTTGGTTGCCTTAAAATAAAATGGTCAAGTCCCCCGAATATAGGGGTGTCTTAAGCAAAGTCCCTTCGCTTATAAAATCATCAAGTCCCTATAAATTTAAAAGATCAAGTCCCTTCGAGGTTGCCTACAGAATAATGATCTTGTCCCTTCGAATAAATGATGATAGTCCCTACGAATTGCTAAAGACATCCCTTAAGTTGCCTTCATTGACCATACGATGACCCTACGTTTGTTCCTTAATACATCCAAGGTAATGACTACCTATTCCTTAATAATAGGGATAGTCTTACCATTGAAAGAACATATAATAATAGTAAAGACTTAAAATAGGGTTGGTTCCTCTTAAGTACTTGCTCACCTTTTCAAAATACATTTTACACTTCACATTTCAAACAAATTTTCAAAACAAAGTCTTTATATACATCCATACGAGGATCATTATAAAGTACTTAGAAAATTTTTAATCACACACTACACCTTTCTCAAAACAATTTAAAGTGAGCTAAGTAGCTAAGAGCCCATGGATAACCATGGATATAAAGGGTGCTAACACCTTCCCTTTGTATAACCTACCCCCCGAACTCAATATCTTTCTAAGGTCTTTCCTATTCTTATATGTCCTTTCCTTTTGGATAAAATAAAAGTCGGTGGCACTCTTGATATCCGCAACATTTATAGAAAAGTCAGTTCTCCCACTGTGTTACACCCTCACCACAAACCAATTAAAATGATGACTAGATTAAATGAGTTGACTAATCTCCTGCGTCCCTTTGATCTGATGGTCCCTGATTTTTCCAGATTTAATTGAATTTCCACACCATTATTATATACTTGCGCTGACTTTTGACTGGGCCTGGGTTGCTAATCCCACCCCTCTTGCGTGAGGCCAATCTGATTTGAAGTAAGAAGCCTCGCTATTCATACCCCCTGGCTCATCCATTTTATTTTCTTTTCTTTTTATTTACATTTTAATTTCAGTTTGGATTTTAATTTTTAAAATTAGTTTTAGGCTTCCAAATATTCTAAAAATATTCAGGAATGTTATTTTTAGTTTTCTTTAATTTTTGACATTTTTATTTTCCATTTATTTTATTTTGGCACGTGTAAATTAATTCTCCCTTTTAATTAATTCATTTTATTCCATTTTGAACCTTGCTAACTTGTCCATTTTCAATCTTGATCATCATTTTGAATTTTTGGTTGGTTCTTTTTGCTCTGGATTCATGATAGGATGTAGTTTCTTAGTAATTTTTATTCTGATTTTTAGAATCTTGATTAATTGGTTTTGGTCCTTAACTTGTGAGTGAAGCTTCTTAACCCTAGTTCATGTTTGTACCCTCATTTGACTTGTTTAACTTCTGAATTTCTTCCTCTCTTTTTGGCATGTTGTTATGGTATGATTGAAGATCTCTTGTCCAAGGTTGTGGAACTTTTGGGTGCATACTTGATTTGATTTGAATTTTTGTTCTTGACTTGTCCCATTTTGTTTCTTTTTTATCATAAGTCCTCTCCTTAGCTTAGAAGGGAACTTGTGCCAACTTCTTCATCTTGTTTAGAGTCTTTTTAGGGCATTGATACCTCTCTGATCTTGGGTTGGGGTTTGTGTTTTGGAAATCTTGTAATTTGTTTGCCTTTGGAGTTCTTCCATTCTTATGTACATCCACCTCACTTCCTTTGCTTCTTTCTTCCCATAATGTGATCACTTAGCCATATGCACCGCTTCTCTTCATCTCTCATGCTCCTTAGACACTTTTCCAACATAATTAGGGTTTTGGTCTTGTACCTTGGGTTTGTGATTTGTTTATTTTGCTTTGCATCTTCTCAAGTTTCCTTTGCTTTGCTATGTGATTCATGTTGCTTCATGTTGATTTGTGTGCTTCTTTTCTCATTCTTGTGGCTTGTATTTGCATTGGTTGTGATGTGTATGACTTCACTTCTGGTTGTATGGTTTTGGTAAGGTAGTATGTTCATCTTGTATTGCTTTTATACTTGTGTCACTAACCATTTCAGGGGCTTTGGTAAGTGAGAGATGTGGATGTGATTCCCACATCTCCAAATCTCATCTCTTCTCTTCTTATCATTATTTGTTCTAACCTTGTGATTGTTGGGCTTAGGCCTTATTTCCCTCCTCTTCTATTCTTCTTTCTTCTTCTTCTCTCCTTCTTTCTTTCTTCTTTAGGATAGTAAACCTCACTAACCTAGGATTTTCCATGCATGACAACACTTAGGATTCATTAGTCCCCCATTAGACTTTTACCTTTGTGATACTTTTGGTTCTTCTTCTCTTCTCATCTCAAAAACCTTAAAGAAGACACTTAATAAAGAATGAAGTGATATCTTGAGAAATAGCCTTATCCCATGAGACACTTGTAGTCTTCCCATCTTGGGATAGTACAAGCTTGTCTTGTGATGCACAAGTCTGATCAGGATATCATCTTCACCAAGAAAATCATAAAACACACTTCTTCATTGTAAATACAAAAACACTTAATAAGTTAATGAGTTAGTGAGCTTAAGCCCTAATCTCTGGATCCAAGTTTTGGGGATATTCTCCTTACTTGAGTATGCTTGTTCTATTATTCCATATTGGAATGTAGTGACAAGTGCACATTCCATGGAAAAGAGCTTGAGTTCACTTCCTTGTGACACACTCATAAAAAGCTTCATAAAAAACACATACAAACAATTAGCGTCTTTCCTTCGGGAATTCTTTTCTTATCTCATTATCTCCGTACGCGAACTTGCTCCTACTTGTCATTTTGCAAGACGGTTACGCACTCGTCGTCCGAGCTTGCAACACCTGAGCATTGACATAGGTAGTTCAAGCCTTAATTCACAAGCAATCTTTTCCACCCCTAGTTAAGGGAACTACGGCGACTCTGATCCTCATTATCTAGATGAGGTACGTAGGCAGCAGGGTAGGCCCGTTCGAGCACAATCTTTATTTTCCCTACATTTTTCCTTTTCATTTCTTTTTTCGTTTCCCTTTTCATTTCTTTTATCCAGTTCCAGTTCCTTTTCTTTTACAGCAGCTTTCATTCTTACACCCTTTGAAATAGTTTCTTTGCAAGCGTGGATCCCGTTGGGTACGGCGGACGATCTGGGGTGCTAATACCTTCCTAGGTCGTAACTGACTCCCGAACTCAGTCTCTTTGGTTCGCAGGACCCGTGTCCTTCCTTTTCTTTCTTCTGGTTTGTGCAGCATTACCATTCCCGTTCCTTTGGGATAAAAATGCCTGGCTGGCGACTCTTTTCTTTTCCGCGCCGCTTTCGCGTTTGTACCAGGATGGAAATTCGGGGAGCGACAGCTGGCGACTCTGCTGGGGATGTCGAACCCAGAATCTCTAGTTCCCTTGAGAGTCTCTCCTAGCGCTTGCATGTTTCTATTTCTTTGGGTGTTGATTGCTTGCTATTGCGTGTTGTATTTTACTGTTTTTGTTTACAGTTTATTTATGGCTTTATTTACAGTTTTCAGTATTTGTTTTCTTCATCATATTATATACTGGACTGTATGGACTGGATTTTCTATTTGGTGGGTTTGGGTGATACTGTTTCTGTGAGATGAGCTCATTACCACGGCTCGAGTGCACCTTAGGACTTAGAGTGGTTCCACTTTGGCCTCATGAGATCTTGTCATGGGGGTAGTAGTGAGTTCCACGCCCAGATTTGCGACCGTCTTGGAAATGTCTTGATTTGGGGATCTTCCTCTCTCATTTTATAACCTTGACAGTTATGTGCAGCTGGGGACCGATCATTGAGAACCTTGTGGAAACATCCCTCTCTAGTGATGACAATGGAAGACCACATTTTGTGGCAAACCCATTCGCATCTGAGGGCCCACCTGGGACTTACATAGGATGACCTTGTTTTCCCGGACTCAGCTGAGGCCTCCCTGTGTAGTATATAATGCCAAACCAATTCCCTGATCTGGTCATGAGCCATTTCTCGGAAATGGTGAAAGTATTATTGCTATTCGGCTTTGAGAGTCTGTGATGTCTGACCTGGAGCATACCAGTGAGATTGGGAGGGGTTTACAGGTTTGCAGGAACCCTTGGCCTCTACATACCCTCATTATCAGTGGTCCTTGTTATGATTTTTGTCCTATGGTTCTGGTGTTCTGGTTTTCTTGGTACTATGGTTCTGAGAATTTCTATCAGAGGGTTGTGACTCAGAGGATTTTGGTTTGCAGTTGATCAGAGGGTCCTTATGTTCAGTGTCCAGTATTCAGATGGTCCCAAATTAATCATATGTCTGCATTGCATTTGCATTTGCGTCATTCTTGCATTAACTGTTTATGTTTCCATTTTTCAGGTTATTGTTCATAGTCAGCCCCCAGTTCTGGTAAATCTTATCTCCAGATGGCAGAAGTCAGAAAAATTACAAGGAAAAAGAATGTTCACTATACTTTTCTTCAACCTGAAGTCAAAAGTGTTCAGAAATTAGCAGGTTTGATGAATGACCAAGTCTTGGGAAATTTCAGAAAGAGATATGGCCAGATATTGAAGTATGTGGACAAACCCACTGCAGACCAGAAGGACAGTTTGCATGCCTTGCTTCAGTTTTATGATCCTCTGCTGTGGTGTTTCGTGTTTCCCGACTACATCTTGGCTCCTACCTTGGAGGAGATTTCCAGCATTTTGAATGTTCCAGTCAGAGATACCTTGCCTTTATATGGGTCTGAGGTGGTGCTTAAGGTAGAATACATAGCCAAAGTCTGTCGTTTACCAGCTGCTACAGTCAAGAAGGCTCTGAAGGATAGTGAAGGCAGAGGACTCCCTTGGAGTGTGCTCATACCAGAGGCTGAGGAATATGCTAAAGAGGGTAAATGGGAGGATTTTGGTGCTTTGCTGGCTTTGATGGTGTATGGGTCTAGATTGTTCCCGGGAGAGAAAGAATTTGTAAGCTTGGAAGTGATCTCTATCTTTGCTAAAGGCAATCCTGTGCCAACTATGTTGGGAGATTTCTACTACAGCGTTCACTACCGGAATGAGAAAGGTAGAGGGGGACCAGTGGGCTGTTGTGCTTCATTGATTGCTGAGTGGTTTGCCAGACAATTACCAAAATCAGGTGCTTTCAAGGAGATGAGAGATGAGTGGAGATGGTCTAGAAGGTTGATGGGGTTAACTGCTGAGGATATAACATGGGGATATGACAGAGATCTGCTGGGAAAAGAGTTGCTGGTCAGTTGTGGAAGGTTTGCTGGAGTGCCTTTGCTAGGAAGGAAGGGTGTGATCAGTTATCATCCAACATTAGCCAGAAAGCAATTTGGTTATCCTTTGAGAGATTCTCCAAATATGGAAGAGTTTGCTGAGTCTTTGTATTTTCCTGTGGAAGGAAACAAGGAGTTAGTTCTGCAAGCATCTTAGGCTTGGGATCACAGGATGAGGAAAGGTAAGAAAGACTTTGGCAGAGTAGATCCCAAGACGTATCCTCCTTTTGATACATGGTTGCAAAAACATGTAGAAGAAGTTCTCATACCTTTCTCAGTAGAAGCTCCACTTTATCCCAAAGAAGTGCCAAGCCAAAGTATTGTCTCCCTTGAAGAGTATAAGAAATTGGAAGCTCAGCTGCATGAAGTTCGAGTGGAGAATGCTGAAATGGTTAGCCTGTACCATCTTGCCAACCGGGCCAAAAATGAAGCAGAGGGAAAGCTGCATAAGATGCAATCCTCCTGGGAAGCTAAAGAGAAAGACTTTGCTGGAAGGGAAGCTCACTTTCAAAGGTTGGGTTTGATGGAGGAAAAAAGAGAAGCGGAGCGCAAAAAGACTTTGAAGACTCTCAAGGAAGCTCGCCAGTCCATTGTTTGGTTGCAAGGCCAAAGGGAGGAAGAGCAAAAGAAGTTTAAAGAGAAAGAAGATTTTTTCGAGGTGCAAATGGCCTTCAAGAAGGAAGAGGTGGAGCAAGCCCACAACATACGAAGGGAGAAGACTCAGCAGTTGGCACAAAGCCAGTTAGCCTTGGAGGAGGCACGGAAGGAGATTGAAGAGCTCAAGCTGAGAGCATGTGTGAAGAAGAACAGAGCAGAGGTGGCTGCAGAAGAACCTGGGTCTCTAGTTTAGTTTATTTATTTGCTCAGACTACCTACAGACTTGTTGTATGAGTATTGCTTTATTCTTTTGTCTTTTATTCATGTAATGACTTGTAACCCTTCGGGGAATATTTTTGTTGGTGCTCTAACTTTTGGCCGATAGTGGGTTGTCCTTGATATACAGTGTTAATATGAAAATTATCATTTCTGACTATGCAGGGCTTGTTTGTCTGATACTGCTAATATCTGAACACTCTTCAAAGAGAAAGTCTGAAAGTTAATACTCAAAGTGGCTGTCTGGAGCAAATACCAGAACTGGGGCATATAAATGCTTAAAACTTGGAAACATGAGAAATTACATTGTATGCATATGACGTGTTTGTTTGTTTTGCAGGTAGTGCTTCAGTTTCTAATGTTTATGTTGTTTCAGGCACTATAGCTCCCATGAAAGTTCGAGAACAGCCAGTCATACACAGATATCCCACGAGAGTCAACAGAGAAAGAGTCATGGATCAAATGCAGGCTGATTTAGCTGACTTGAGACTGAGGATGGACAATTTTATGACCCTTATGGAAGGAATGGGTCAGAATCAGGAACGTCTGCATGAGTTGGTTGAAAATAGTCAAGCCATGAACAACAATACTGCTGATGGAGGTAATCATAACGGTGCGGGCGCCCGTCAAGTTGAAATCCCTGTAGCACAGCCAGGGGTTACCATTATCAATGATGGACTGAACAATGTACAGATGGACAGTCAAGACGAACAGTTCACTCTGCTGGACGAAACTGAAGGCCAAGGGGCTGAGATGAACAGGAAATTTGAAGAGATGGCATAACAGATCAAGGCCATTCAATCCCAGAACTCCTTGGGGTTCGACATTACTGACTTGGGTTTGGTTCCTGGGGTTAGAATCCCTTACAAGTTCAAGGTCCCGTATTTCGAGAAGTACAATGGCACAGCGTGTCCAAAGATCATCTTCAGTCCTTTGTAGGAAGGATTGTTGCCCACACTGATGATGAAAAACTATGGATGTACTATTTCCAGGACAGCCTGGTTGGGGCCTCCTTGGAATGGTATATGAAGCTAAGTAGAGTCAACATTAAGAGCTGGAAGGACCTGGCAGAGGCTTTCGTGAGGCAATACCAGTACAATTTGGACATGGCTCCAAATCGCACTCAATTGCAAAACATGTCTCAAACTGCTAAGGAGGGGTTTAAAGAGTATGCTCAAAGGTGGCGTCAGCTCGCTGCCAGAGTGCAACCACCATTGCTGGAGAATGAGATGGCTGATATGTTCATGGGGACATTGCAAGGAGTGTTTATTGAAAGATTGGCGTCTTGTTTGGCTACCAAGTTCAATGATATAGTAATTGCTGGAGAGACGGTCGAGACTTTGTTAAAGATGGGAAAGATTCAGGATACAAGTGCGAGCAGTTCTAGTGGAGTAAGAAAAGCTTTCAGCGGACCCCCGAGAAGAAGGGAAGGTGAGACCAATGTTATGTTTGGCCGAGGACGGGGCCGAGGATATAGAAGATCATATGAGCAAGTGGCAGCTGTCACTATCCCTTCCAGTCATGTGCAGCAGGTATAGACTCAAACCCAACAACAACAACAACAGCCACAACGTAACAACTATCAACAAAGACCTTATCAGCCAAGACAAGCTCGTCCGGCTAATAGGGTGCTTGAGGCAATTCCCATGACATATACTGCATTGCTGCAGAGATTGCTGGACCTGAATTTGATACAACTGAGGACTCTAGCACCACCACCACCTAGAGAGCTTCCAGTGGGGTACGATGCAAATGCTAGATGCGCTTTCCATTCAGGGGCACCCGGGCACTCGACTGAGAAGTGCAGGGCGCTACAACACAAGGTTCAAGATTTGATCGACTCCAAGGCGATTAACTTCGCACCATCGCCGAATGTTACTTCAAACCCTATTCCGAACCATGGAGGGGCTAGAATAAATGCTGTTGAGGGTGGTGAGAAGTTAAGTTTGATTCTGATTATAGAAGAGGTGAAGACTCCGCTGTTTGTAGTAAAGGAGAGGTTTTTGAAAGGACAAGTGTTTCCGGGATGCAGTTCTGATTGTGAAAAGTGTGTGAATTTAGTGAACGGTTGTGAAGACCTGAAGATGGGGTTGCAGAATCTGATTGATGAAGGATCATTGCAGTTTGACAAAGTTGATAATGAAGTTGATGATGTGAAGCAAACAGGGACTGAAGAAACGATAACTCCTACTGCTGGACAGGGTACCTTTGAGAAGAAGGTGGAGGAATTTATGCGAATAATAAAAAAGAGTGATTATAAGGTGGTTGAACAGTTGAACCAGACGTCGTCCAAAATATCAATTCTGTCTTTGCTGATGTGTTCTCCCGCACATAGAGAAGCCTTGCTGAAAGTGTTGTAGATGGCATACGTTCCTCAAGAAATAACTGTTAATCAGCTGGAAGCCGTAGGGGGCAGTGTGAATGCAAGCCACGGGCTGGGCTTTACAGATAGAGACCTTACTTCAGAGGGCCGTAACCATAACAAAGCACTGCATATTACTATGGAGTGTAAGGGTGCTGTTTTGTCGCATGTCCTGGTTAACACAGACTCTTCTCTTAATGTACTCCCGAAGAAAGCATTGATAAAGCTTAATGTTGATGGTATCATCTTAAGACCCAGTGATTTGATAGTTAAAGCTTTTGATGGGTCCAGAAGGTCAGTGTTTGGAGAAGTTGAGTTACCTGTGAAAATAGGGTCTCAAGTATTCAAAAGCACCTTCTACGTCATGGACATTCAACCCGCGTACAGTTGCTTGTTGGGACGTTCATGGATTCACGCTGCCAGAGCTGTAACTTCCAGTCTGCATCAAAAGCTCAAATACGTGGTTGATGGCCAAGTAATCACTGTGTGCAGAGAGGAAGACATCTTTGTGAGCCACTTATCAACTTTCAAATATGTGGAGATGGACGGAGAGATCCATGAGACGCTGTGTCAGGCCTTCGAAGTAGTTAATGTCAGCATTTTGACTCCAGTAGAGAGGAACAGTGAGAAAGAAGGTACCTTCATTTATTCCTACAAGCAGGCGAAGGAAGTGTTTCAGTCAGGAAGTGCCCAGGAGTGGGACAAATTGTTGGAATTGGAGAAGAAAGATGACAAGTTTGGTTTGGGTTATCAGCCTAGTGGGTCTTATTGGTCTCCAAATGGTAAAGTTATTACTTTTACAAGCGTTGGGATGCTCGATCGCAACCATATCTGTGTGATAAGCAAAGAAGATGACAGTGATGGTGACTGGGATAACTGGATTCATCCGTGTGCACTCGGAGAGGAGCTGAAGAACTGGTCTGCTGAAGACATCGTCCAAGTTACCTGGTAATCAGAGTAATTTATTTGTTTCCTTTTCTTATCATGCTGCATTGTCAAATCCTGCACTCTGCCCAAGGTGCAAGGATCCATTGTATGGGCCACCATGTTTGTTATGCACTTATTTTACCATGAAATAAAGGACATTTTCAAGCAAATTGTGTTCTCTTTCTTTCATTTTAAAATTTTCACATCAAAAAATAAAAAAAGAATGGCAATGTGTTTTTCCTTTTTGTTTTTGTGTTTGTGTCTCTTTTGAAAAATAAACAGATTCTGAAATAAGCACATCATCTGTGTAGTGTTGATCATCCAGATTCTATTGATAACATTCCTGCTATGACCACGCATGACTTTGACAATCCTATCTACCAAGCTAATGAAGGGGTTGAGGAAGACTGTGAACTCCCTGAAGAATTGGTCAGATTGTTGAAACAAGAGGAACGGGTTATTCAGCCTCATCAGGAAGAAATTGAGATCATCAACATCGGCACTGAAGATGTGAAGAAAGAGATCAAGATTGGGGCCAGCCTGCAGGCCGAAGTAAAGAAAGAGTTGATTGGTATGCTGCGTGAGTATGTGGATATCTTTGCCTAGTCCTATCAAGATATGCCAGGGTTGGATACCGACATTGTCGTGCATAAGCTACCATTGAGAGAAGAATGTCCTCCTGTGAAAAAGAAATTGAGAAGAACTCGTCCTGACATGGCAATGAAGATCATGGAGGAAGTTCAGAAGCAATGGGATGCCGGATTCCATGCCGTAACTAGTTACCCACCTTGGGTAGCTAACATTGTACCTGTACCAAAGAAGGATGGCAAGGTCCGGATGTGCGTTGATTACCGGGATCTAAACAGAGCGAGCCCAAAAGATGACTTTCCATTACCTCACATTGATGTGTTGGTAGATAACACCGCTCAATTCTCGGTATTTTCCTTCATGGATGGCTTCTCCGGGTATAACCAGATCAAGATGGCACCAGAAGACATGGAGAAAACAACGTTCATTACCCCGTGGGGTACATTCTGCTACAAAGTGATGCCCTTTTGTCTGAAGAACGCCGGGGCAACGTATCAGCGGGCTATGGTCACATTGTTCCACGACATGATACACAAGGAGATAAAGTGTTATATGGACGATATGATTTCTAAGTCTCGAGACGAAGAAGAGCATCTGGTCAATCTCAAGAAGTTGTTTGATAGACTGATAAAGTATAAGTTGAGATTGAATCCAAACAAGTGCACTTTCGGAGTGCGTTCCGGGAAACTGTTGGGTTTCATTGTTAGTCAGAAAGGAATTGAGGTGGATCCTGCAAAGGTAAAAGCAATACAAGATATGCCTGCACCGAAAACAGAAAAAGAAGTACGCGGTTTTTTAGGGAGGTTGAACTACATTTCATGGTTCATATCTCATCTAACTGCCACGTGCGAACCAATATTCAAATTGCTAAGAAAAGAGCAAACGGTCATGTGGAATGAGGACATCCAAAGAGCTTTTGACAAGATAAAAGAATATTTGCAGGAGCCTCCGATTCTAATGCCTCCAGTTCCAGGACGGCCGCTTATTATGTACTTGACTGTCCTAGAAGGGTCAATGGGGTGTGTTCTAGGCCAACATGACGAGTCTGGTCGAAAAGAGTACGCTATTTATTACCTTAGAAAAAAGTTTACCGACTGTGAATCCCGTTACTCACTGCTTGAGAAAACTTGCTGCGCTTTGGTATGGGCTGCTCGCCGACTGAGACAGTACATGTTGACCCATACCACGCTGCTAATGTCCAAAATGGATCCTGTCAAGTATATCTTTGAGAAACCAGCGTTAACCGGAAGGGTTGCTAGGTGGCAAATGATCTTAACAGAGTATGACATACAATATACTTCTCAGAAAGCCATCAAAGGAAGTGTATTGTCAAATTATCTTGCACAACAACCTCTTGAAGATGATTATCAGCCAATGAAGTTTGATTTCCCTGATGAGGACATCATGTACCTCAAAACAAACAATTGCGAGGAACCACTTCCGGAGGAGGGGCCAGACCCTGAATCCAAATGGAAGTTGATGTTTGATGGGGAAGTCAATATCAATGGACGTGGAGTTGGTGTTGTTCTTATTACTCCTGAAGGTGTTCATTTTCCCTTCGCTGCCAGAATTACTTTTGGATGCACCAAAAATGAAGCAGAATACGAGGCGTGCATAATAGGAATCGTGGAGGCTATTAATCTTCTGATTAAGACCCTCGATATATTCGGAGATTCAGCCCTCGTTATCAATCAGGTTACCGGCAAGTGGTATACGCATCAAGAGCTCCAATACATACCACGTGATGAGAATCAATTTTCCGATGCATTGGCTACTCTTTCTTCGTCTATCAAGGTCTTGTGTTGGAATTATGTGCCCAGAATTGACATTTCCAGGCTTGACGCACCAGCTCATGCTTTCTTTGTAGACACAATGTCTGATGAGAAACCTTGGTATTTTGATATCAAGCTCTTCTTGGAAAAGCACGAATACCCAGCTGGGGCATCATCCAATGACAAGAAGACTTTAAGGCGACTTGTTGCTAGCTTCTTCTTAAATACAGACGGTGTTTTGTACAAGAGAAACTTTGACACGATCTTGCTCAAATGCGTGGATAGACACGAAGCAAGCTTGTTAATGCATAAAGTCCATGAGGGATCATTCGGTACCCATGCAAGGGGGCATGCTATGGCTAAGAAATTGTTGAGATCGGGGTATTACTGGATGACAATGGATGCAAACTGTTGTTCATATGCCCGTAGGTGTCACAAGTTCCAGATTTATGCAGACAAGGTGCATGTTCCTCCAAGCCCGCTCAACATCATGTCATCTCCTTGGCCCTTTTCTATGTGGGGCATTGACATGATCGGGAAGATAGAGCCTACTGCTTCCAATGGTCATCGCTTCATCTTGGTCGCGATTGATTACTTCACTAATTGGGTTGAAGCAGCATCTTATGCCAATGTCACTCGTCAAGTGGTAGCCAGATTTTTGAAAAGAGACATCATTTGCAGATACGGAGTGCCCGAAAGAATCATTACTGACAATGGTTCTAACTTGAACAATAAGATGATGGCAGAATTGTGTCGGGACTTCAAGATCCAGCATCACAATTCTTCTCCTTACCGACCAAAGATGAATGGTGCGGTAGAGGCGGCAAACAAGAATATTAAGAAGATTGTGCAAAAGATGGTTGTCACTTACAAAGATTTGCATGAGATGTTACCATTTGCGCTACATGGGTACCGAACGTCAGTCAGGACGTCAACTGGGGAAACTCCCTTCTCATTGGTATATAGTATGGAGGCAGTCTTGCCTGTTGAAGTAGAGATCCCCTCATTGCGTGTGATGATGGATGTGAAGCTTGATGAGGTTGAATGGGTACGTACTCGATATAATCAGCTATGCTTAATTGAGGAAAAGAGATTAGCGCCTATATGTCATGGTAAGCTTTATCATAGGAGAATGAAGCGAGCATTCGACCAACGAGTACATACTCGGGAGTATCAAGTAGGAGAGCTTGTGCTCAAGAGGATCGTTCCTCCAGGTTCAGATCACAGGGGAAAGTGGACCCCAAACTACAAAGGACCATTTGTAAACACCCAAAATTTTCCCTCACCCATTCACTCCATGGCTTGTGATCATTTCATATGCATAAACTTAATCATAGCATCCCATATCACATTTGTGATTCACTGCATTGTTTCTAAGTCATCTGCATCTAGGGTTTGTGATCTGAGCAATCCAAGAGCTTCTTGAGCCACTCCAAAGGTCATCAATCACTTCAAATGGGTCCATGTATGTTCAAGCATCATATTATATCCCCTCAAAGTCAAGAATGTCAAAGAATCACAAGAACTGAGAATGGCATGGAAGTAGAGCCAGGTTTGACTGCACAGATGACCTATAATTAGGGTTTTGGTTTCAAAGGCCATAACTCCAAATTTTTTGGTCATTCTTGTTTCTATTGGTCTCTATATGGTATAGGGATCACGCATATCAATTTTCATGAAGAAATTCAATGGGGAAGTCATCTGATCAAGAGTTGACTTTTTGAGCAAGTCAGTGCAAAATCAGGGTATCTGAGGCCCACAATGACCCAACCAAAGGGGGTTCTTCATCATTTTGATTATGTATGATCTTTATTTGATCATAGAAGATGTTGGAAGTTCACAAAATTGGAGAATTTCAAGCCTTTTGCAAAGTTGACTTTTTTGGAAAGTTGACTTATATTGAAAATTGCCATTTTGGGAAACTTTTTCAACCCTTGCTCTTTGATTCAAAAATGCTTCAAATGAAAAAACTTTGGTCATGAAAGTTGTAGAATGGATCATTCCCTTTTCAAAAAGTACAAGAACATGACCTAATTCATTTTTGATCAAAAGTTATGGCTTGTCAAAGTTGGCCAAAATCACATAATTTGAAGTTTTCTACCAAAGAGGCATTTTGCAAAATGGTATGATCAACTGTTCTAAAGGCCTTAAATGTGTACAAATTCTTCACAACATGATCACATGACCTCTAAAAATCAGAATGGGCCAAGGGATATTGCATTTTGGTGCCTTGAATCTCAAGAATTTCCAAAGGGGGCAAACTTTGTGAAATTTGCAAAACACTACACAAACCATGATCAACTTGCTGATTCATCTCATAAACAATTCCATGGCTCTCCCTAAACATAGATGAACCAAGACAAGCAAAAAGGCTAGCTATACCATTGCCCATACCTCAAGTACAAGTCAAGTTGACATTTTGGCAACTTGCCCATACCAATCACAATAGGCCAGCACCCACTCTCTGACCTATCACACTTGTTTATACAAATCAAAAGCAAGCCAAAGAACATAACACTTCATGCTGAAACACACCCCAAGCCCTAGTTCCAATTTTATGCTCCATTTGCAAAACTCTTCGAAACTCATCACACAAGCTAAAAACACACAAACAAACTTCACAAACAATCTCAACATGCCTCACTGATCACAAACCACCCATCACCATAGCCTGAAACTCACTGAAACCAAAATACGATTTCTGCCCCTCATTGAACAGAACTTCAGCAATCTTTCAAACCAGCCATTTTAAACTCCAAACAAGTGTTGCAAGCTTCTCAGGAGGTCCATTAGAGGTGTTTTGGATCAAAGGGCCAGCCAGAAAGTTCCAGAAATCAAAGCTTCGATTCAGGTAGCCATGGAAATTCATTTTTCCAGAACTCTCATTTCTTGTTTCTAAAATGATCTACATGTTCCCCTGAGTCCATTGAACCTTTTATTTTTGAAAATGATTGAGTTTTGAGGTTGTATGCTTGATCTGAAAGTTTGCCCGTAAAATTGTTCTTGCTTGTTTCCTCTGATTCATTGAAAATAAATGTTGTTTCAGTTAGGGTTTATGCTTAGGGATGTTCATAGATTGATTCTGGAGAGTTTGGTGAGGATTTGATGCGTATTCAGAGAGATAGAGGTCTTGGCTTGCCGAAGAAGATGACCGGAACACTGTTCCGGTCATCTGAAAGTGATTAGGGCATTTAATTAGGGTTTAATCATAATTAGGAGATTTTGAATGCTGGCCGTCCAGATGAGCGCCAAGTTAATTCGTGCGCGTGCCAGTTTGAACCTCAGCCCTTGATTCTGTTGACTTTCTCATTTTTCAGTTTAAATTCATTTTTATTTCATTTAATTTCATTTGTTTTCTACAATTTATTAAAAATAGTAAAACATCTTTAAAAATTCTGAAATTTTTTGTCAAAGTTTCAATTAATTTTCAGAAACCAAAAACATTTTTATTTTTATTTTTTGCATTAAAAATTATTTTTAAATCATTTAAAAGTTTATCTTTAATTAGTTAATGAGAATTAATTAATTAAAAATACTTTTAGGTATTTAAAAATCACAAAAAAAGTCATGAAACATTTAAAATCATTTTGAAACATTGTCCAACTCTCAAACCAAATTTCTTTTTTGATCTTGATGACTTTTGACAATTTTCCATGGAATTAATTTCATTTCAAGGCATTATTTTGATCCAATCTTCAAAAATTCATTTCTGCCTAGCCTTTAAGAGTTGGACCTTGATTCTTCTTGCATTGCATCTTGTATAGCATGTAGTTTAGAGGATTAAATTGGCATGAATTGATCTTGCATTTCTTATTTGTTTGACATTTTTCTTGACAAGGTACCTTAAAACCCTAGCAATCTTAAGAAATTCATAACCCTCATTAGGTTAAGAGTTAGAACCCCTCCTTTGGGCAGTGAATTTGTATAGGTTTAGGGTTCCTTTGAATGCATTTTCAATTTTTTATCATGATGTTTGCTTCTGGTTTTGATTTTTGTTTTGTGCATTGATCATAAACCCTAATTTGGGCTTTCATTTGCATCCATCTTCCATTTGTTTGCATACCATGACTTGTCATGACATTTTGTGTATCCATTTGATTCATAACACACCTTAGGACATGCTAGAATCATGTTTGATCATTGCATCATTCATTTGCCATGTTGTATGTCATTTGCATTTCATGACTTTTCATGAACATTCATGGTTCTAAGCATGCTTCCCTTGCATCCATATGGTTGTATGATCATTCTCATGCCTTGCCTCATGTTTGCATCATCTCTTAGCATCCTTATCATCACATTCATGCTTCTGGTTTTGGTTTGTATCATGTCATAGCATCTCATTTGCATTGCATTTCATTCCTTTCACTAACTTTTCAGGTGGTAAGTTACTTTGAGAAGTGAATTTGCCTTCACTTCTCACAATCTCTTTTCATTCCTCTTATGCATCATTGCTGCATTTTATCTTGTGTTTGAGATTGAGCTTGCTCTTTTTTCTTCATCTTACTTTCTTTCTTCAAGTGACTTGTCTTCTTAAATGAAGCAAGTTACTTTGCTTTTCTTTGCTCCTTTCATCTGCTTCCTGGTGGTTTCTCTGAAGATCTTTCTTGTAAACCTCACAAACCTTAGGAACAACCAAGCATGACAATAATTAGGGTTTTGATTAGTCCCCCATTTAGATTTTACCTTTGTGTCTCATTGAGTCCTCTCTTCTTATCTCATAATCAGGGACTAAACCCTAAAGGCTTTAAGGCTTTGTGATTAAGCTTATGCATGCATCCTTCTATTAGGATGGAGTGTATAACTTTAATCCTAAGTGTTAAACCCTTAAGGTGTTTAAATCCTTTAATCAATTCACTTAATAATCATCAAGACATCAAGCTTGTAACTTGGGCCTTGCATTAGGGTTCTAATTCTTCCTTAATTGGTTAAGAAGGACTAACCCTAGTGTTAATGGACAAGTCCCCCTCAAGTTGTCTTACAAACCCTAAAAATCACTTCATCATCTTATCATTAACTAAAATCCACTTAATAAAGGCTTTGTTTTTGTCATGAAGTTAATCCCTAATCATGGATTAAGTTGAGGAGCTTTCCTCAGCTTAAACATTCTCATCTATTATCCTTCTATTAGGATGGTGTAATGAGTCTGTTTAATCCCTGATTATGGCTTAATCTCATTACTTAACACTAAACAAAAACACCAAAAACATCTAAATAATCACAAGTAGGTTAATGATCTTAATCCTACATCATGGTGATTAAGTGTGAGAAGCTGACTTCACACTTAAGGTACTCTCATTACCCCTAATCAGAGGGAAGATGTGATGAGTTTACTAAATCCATTGGTTTAGGCTTAAGCTCATTAATTTATGACAAACCTCAAAATGCAATAAAAGACTGAAATCAAAAACTAACAATAATCGTCTCCTCCGGGATTCTTTTCTCGTCTAATTCACTCATAAACGAGAACTTGCTTCTTCCGTCTAATGCAAGACAGTTTGCACCTGAGCCAGACAGGTCATACACTTGAGCATAGATAAGTAAGCAGTTCACAAGTCAATTCATCTTTCAGTCTCCTTGGGTCGAACTACGGCGTTCTGACTTCCTCATTGCACGAGAGGATACGTAGGCATAACTTAACAGTTATCGAACAAAAGTCTCTGTATATTCCCCCTTTTCCAGCCTCACTCTTTAAGCCTCATAGTCTTGAGCATTATACTCTTCTCTTACACTGACACCTGTACATTTCTTTCCAGCTTTGATACACAGTTTGCACTGACACTACCCCTTTAAAGCACAAATATTTTAAGCGTGGATCCCGTCGAGTACGACGGACAATCTGGGTGCTAATACCTTCCCAGGTTGTAACCAACCCCCTTTCTCAATCTCTCTGGTTCGCAACCGTCTTATCCATATCTTTCTAGGTCTATGCAGCATTACCTTTCCTCCGGGATAAAAATGCCTAGCTGGCGACTCTTTGTCTTCCTGAGTTCACTCCTGTGTGTTCTCATTTCTTTCGCCGACCGTTCGCGTCTGTACCCCATTTGACCTAGCCTCATTTGGTGGGAGCGACAGATTGGCGACTCTGCTGGGGACCCTTATACTGTAACCAGGGCTTCTGGTTCTTTTTGTGGGTTCCTCCTAGAGCCTGTTTGATTTGTGTTTACTGGGGTGTTATGTGCTATTTGTGTTTGTATATTTGTTTTATTTACTGCTTTATGTACAGTTATTTATCGCTTTCTTTACAGCTTTATATCATCATACTGTCATACTGTTATCTGGCTGGATCTGTTTTCTGTCTTGGTGGGCGGGGTTCTATTGAGAGTTTAAGGTCCTATACCTGGGACCAGAGTGACACCTAGGCTAGAGTGGTTCATGTTCTTTCCCATTCCATTTCGGTCTGGTGCGGGAATATGAAACACGGTTCAAATATGGGTTTCTTCTTGAGAACTCTGTGTTACAGATTTCCTGTAGTGCTAGGGTTATCTGGGAAGCCTGCTAAGTCTGGATGACCTTTACTATGACCTTCAGAAACTGAGGTGAATTAGAGGAGGATTTTTTATGGTTATTATAAACACTGTACCTCCGGGTTAGAAGTGTTTACACTTCTCATAACTGATCCAAGTCTGAGGATCCTTGTTTTAGAACACCACCTGTGAGGGGGTTGGGCTGTTTACAGGTTTGCAGGAACCATTGGCCACATCATACCCTGATACTTATTATGTTTGAGAATGCTTCGCTTTGGAACAGTTCTTGTGATTTAACCCTGGATATGTGACTCTTTATTTGAGTCCCCCACCTTGGTTACTGGACTTATGAACCTCCATCTGGACTTCTTAGACATACATGGACTTATACCAAGGCAGTAATCAGATCCAGCTTGATCACAAACCCTCGCATATCATTTGCATACATCATCATTTCATCATTTAACATGTGTTTATTTGTTTTTCAGGGAATCCATATTACATTTGGCTTGGTTTTGACCCCTTCATCTGCATAGGCCCTTGCTCACCAGCCATTTGCTTCAGCTACCTTCATCAGCTACCTGCTTCAGTCACCTGCATCACCAGTATCAGCCTGTCAGTGGCTCATCTCTAGTGTTAGTCTCCATCATCAGCATCTGTCTCAGCTCTTCATCAGCAGACATGGCACCCAAGAAGAGCAACATCTCATATCATTTCTTTGAGCCTGAGCTGACTAGCATCAGGAAGGTCCAGGCCCTTATTACTCCAGACCATATACCACTATTCAGAGAACATTATGGAGGCATCCTTGATGTGGTTATGGATTTGGACCCTTCTCAGAGGAGCTTGATTCACACTTGCCTGCAGTTCTATGATCCTCCTTTGAGATGTTTCACCCTCCAGAATTTTCAGTTGGGACCATTATTGGAAGAGTATTCATCACTGATTGGTGTACCTGTCAGGGGTGGTGTCCCCTTTAACCCTGAAATGGCTTTTCCCAGCAATGAAGAAGTGGTAAAAGCACTGTATCTGGAGCCTACTCTGATTGAGCAGAACATGACAACAAAGGCTGGAATCTCTGGTCTACACTTGGATTTCTTGACTTCTCAGGCTATCTTGAAGGCCTCCTTGGGAGAATGGAAGGAAGTCTGTGCATTGTTAGCCCTCAGCATATATAGGGTTATATTATTTGCAGATGAGCCTAAGTTTGTTAGCAAGAATGCCGTTCATCTTTTCATTCTGAGGAACCCAGTACCCACCTTACTGGGAGATTGCTACTACTCTGTTTACCAAAGGAATGAAAAGCAAAGAGGAAGGTTGGTGAGATGCTGTGCTCCCCTATTCCATACCTGGCTGCTCAGACACTTGCCCAAGACTGATGCCTTCCTGAATCCTCACCAACAGAAGAATTGGGCTAGGAGACTTATTGCTTTGACCTCAGATGACATCAGGTGGTGCACACAGAGCACCAAAGGCAGGGACATCATTACTAGTTGTGGGCAGTTCCCCAATGTACCTCTGATATGAGTGAAGGGTTGCATCAACTACAACCCTTTGCTATTCAAAAGACAGTTGGGTTATGCTTTGGTTCACCCTCCTAGATTACAAGACTTGGCTGAAACCCTTTACTGTGAGATTAAGCCTAATCTAGC
Source organism: Lathyrus aphaca (assembly GCA_963966055.1). NCBI lineage: Eukaryota > Viridiplantae > Streptophyta > Magnoliopsida > Fabales > Fabaceae > Lathyrus > Lathyrus aphaca. The sequence goes on from OZ014523.1 coordinate 175,953,757, forward strand.
TGTTGTCAGGCAAGCATCCTGGGCTTGGGACAACATCCAGACCAAAGGAATGGCCATTCTTGGGAGATGCAATAATGTGGCTTCAGCTCAGTATTATGAATGGTCCCATGCTAGAGCTCAGATTTCTGGGATGCCTTTCACCATTGAGGATGCACCTGGACCATCCACAGTACCACCTCCAGCCACTGTCATCCTAGAGGAATTTGAGAAATTGAAAGAGAGGAATGAGAATCTGACTCAAGCTCTGCAAAAGACCCTCTGGGAGAGGAGTGATGGTCGTCTGGACATTGAAAGGTTGGAAAAGCTTAAGGTGGAGCATCTAGCCAGGATTGAGAAGTCAGAGGACTACATCAAGAAGTCAAGAGCTGGGGAGCAAATTTTGAAGAATGCCTGTAAAGAGGCCCAATTTCAGAAGGCTAGGACTGATCTTTATCTGAAAGAAAGTCAAGCTAGGTGGGTCAGGATCACCGAAGCTCGCACTCAAGAAGATAAGAGAACTCAGGACAAGATTGAGCAGTTGGAGGCTAATGCAAAGGAGCAACAGGAAGCTCTGCTAGAAGCCCAGAAAGAGATCTCAGAATTGAAGCTTAGGGCTGGTGTGAAGAGGTCAAAGGACCAGGACAGGCACAAGAAGCTAACCACTGCAATTGCCACCAGGAATCTTCTTATCAGGAACCTCACAGAGCATCCAGCTGACCCTGTAACTGAAGCACTTCTGAAGGAAGTTAAGGAGGATGAATTTGGTCTTGGTGTCTGACTTTTTGCTTGTTGTTGCTTTCATTTCATGTACTTGTCTCTTATGTTTTATTTTTGACCCCTCAGAGGGCATGTATTGTAAAAAAAAAAAACGATGTATGATTCACCTTTTGTAATATATTCATTAGTTTGTTTCATTTGAGTTCCTTTCTCCCGAGCAACATCAGAGCATCTTCCTCAGGGGTCTGGAAAGGTCAAAACCAAATGCCAAGACGGATACCTTGGAAACAAATAAGCATACTGCATTGCATACTAACTTTTGTCTTGTTTTGTAGGTTTTTGTTTTGTGTGTTGCTAACTCTGTTGTGATTCAGGAACTATTGCTCGACGACGGGTGTTCCCTCTCAACCGTCCGCACAGATATCCCACTCGCAACAACCTTCCAGGTATACAAATGGACCAAGTACAGCAGAACCTTACAGAGGTCAGGGCTCAAATGGCCAATGAGAGATTGGAGATGAGAAACCAGATGACCCAGTTCATGGAGGTGATGAATGGCTTGGCTCAAATCCAAGAGAGATTAAGGGCATTGGTAGAGAGGCAGGCCCAGGAAGAACCCCATCTGGGGACTGGAGGAACGAGTAACAATGAGAGGGTTCAGCCTCATGTTAATCCACCAGTGTATGGGCCTCATCTTCATCCAGAGATCAACATCCCTGCTAATGTTCAAGGGAATGCTACTGCGGGCAGAGTATTACAAGAAGACCCCCAAGAGGATCAATTCACTGTAATGGGAGCTGGGGATGAAGCCTATGACAGAAGGCTTGATGAAATTGCTGAGAAATTGAGATCTTTGGAGTCTCAAAATTCCCTGGGCTTTGATGTCATGGACATGGGTTTAGTGGACGGGGTAAGGATTCCCCACAAGTTTAAACCCCCGTGCTTCGAGAAGTACAACGGAACTTCCTGTCCACGAACCCACTTGCAATCCTTCCTAGGGAGGCTGAAGGCATACACCATGGATGAAAAACTGTGGATGTTTTATTTCGAAGATAGTTTAACAGGGGCTTCAAGGGAATGGTACTCCCACTTGACCAGAGCAACCATCAGGTGCTGGAAGGACCTGGCTGAGGCCTTTATCAGACAGTACCAGTACAACTTGGATATGGCTCCTAATAGGACCCTCCTGATGGGAATGTCTCAATCATCCAGAGAAAGCTTTCGGGAATACGCCTAGAGGTGGAGACAGCTTGCTGCTGCTGTCCAGCCACCCATGTCGGAAAGGGAAATGGCCGACATGTTTATGAATACCCTTCAAGGGACATATATTGACAGGCTAGCTGCCTTTTCTTCCACCAGCTTCGCTGACGTAGTCATAGCTGGAGAAAGGATTGAAAGCCTATTAAAGATGGGCAAAATTTCTGATAATGGTGCGAGCTCGTCCAACAACCCCAGAAAGCCTTTTGTGGGGCCAAGAAGAACCAGTGAGACTAATGCTATTCAGGCCCACAGGGGCAGACCACAGTATATTCATAGGTCAGTGGCAGCTGTCACTATTCCAGCTCCAATTCCTCAGCAACCAGCATATCAACCACAACAACAACCCCATTACCAACAACAAACTCAGTATCCTCCTCGGAGAAACTACAACAACACCAGCAACAACAATCAACAAAGACCATTTCAACAGAGACCATCTCAGGCCAATAGGGTGATTGATCCAATCCCTATGCCTTATGCCGCTTTATTGCCACAGCTCCTGAAGCTCAACTTGGTTGAGTTAAGGATGTTGGCACCACCAGATCCTTCCAGTCTACCAAGAAATTATGACGCCAACGCCAGGTGTGCTTTTCACTCCAATGCACCTGGCCACAGTACAGAGAAATGCAGGGCTTTACAGATGAAGGTACAAGACTTGGTAGATTCTAAAGCTCTAAACTTTGCACCCCCGCCAAATGTCAACAAGAATCCCATGCCCAACCACGGAGGACCAAGAATTAATGCTATTGAGGAAGATAAGCCGTCTTTCTTAATGACCAGTGTTGGGCAGATTCGGACACCCCTGGTAGAGATTAAAGCTCAACTCCTGGAATGCCAGATGTTCCCCGGGTGTGAGCTCGGGTGCGGTTATTGCAACATTTCGGTAAATGGGTGTGATAACTTGAGAAGCGGCATAGACAATCTTATCCGGAGTGGCCTACTTCAAATCACAACATCAACACCTTCAAATCCAGCAAACTCTTTGACAACAATTCCTGAGTCTTCTACAACTGCAACAACAATTATTCCAAACAATTCTTCAACCTCATCAACAAATGCTTCATCTATCACTTCAACAAACCAAATATCAACAACCATCTCTTCTACAACATCAGCACCCCTTTATTCAGAATCTTCTACAACGCCAACAGATATTTCAGCAGTCACCATTTATTATGATCCGTCATATGTTCCTCCTAACAACAATCTTCAACAACAAACAGTAGCATCTCCTGTCAGGTCACCAGTTACCATCTACTACGATCCGCACACTATTTCAACACCCTCCTCTGCTGCAGTCAGTCCGGTTACCATCACGGTACCTGGAGCAGTTCCATATGAAAGCAGTAATGCCATCCCTTGGCATTATGGCTCTGACCTTTACTGCAATGGGGAGAAAATCACTCTTGACTCTTCAACCTCTTCTCCACAGATTGATAATGTTGGGAGAGGCGGAGGCTTCACTCGAAGCGGACGCCTTTTTGCCTCACAATTACAAAGACCTAATGCTGAAGCAGAGGCTGCTGCCAAAGCAAAGGGAAAGAGTGTGGTGGTTGAAGAGCCAGCTTTCAAAGAAACTCAGAAGACGTCTTTTGAACAAGATGTAGACGAGTTTATGAGAATTATAAAAAGAAGTGATTACAAAGTGGTGGATCAGCTTCACCAAACTCCCTCAAAGATCTCCATACTATCCCTGCTGATGTGCTCCGAAGCTCACCGGAATGCATTACTGAAAGTCTTGCATGCAGCATATGTGCCAGAAGAGATCACCGTTAATTAGCTGGAAACCGTGGTAGCAAATGTCAACACCAGCCATGGATTGGGTTTCACCAATGCTGATCTAACAACTGAGGGACGTAACCACAACAAGGCTTTACACATCACTCTAGAATGCAAGGGTGCTGTACTATCTCATGTACTGGTGGATACTGGGTCATCACTCAATGTTCTACCAAAGAAAGCCTTAGTGAAGCTGGAGTATGATGGCTTGGCACTGCTGTCGCTCCCGGGATTTTCATCCTAGTACAAACGCGAAAGTGGCATGGAAAGGTAGAGTCACCAGCCAGACATTTTTATCCCGAATGAATGGGAAAGGTAATGTTGCACAAACCTGAGGAAGAAGGAAAGGACAAGGTCCTGCGAACCAAAGATATGAGTTCGGGAGTCGGTTACGACCTGGGAAGGTATTAGCACCCCAGATCGTCCGTCGTACCCGACGGGATCCACGCTTGCTTGTTTTGTTTCAAAGGGTGAGGGTATGAAAACTGCAGCAAAGAAATGAAAATGAAAAGAAACTGGAACTGGAAAAGAAATTAAATACGAAACAAAGAGAAAAATTTAGGGAACATAAAGATTGTGCTCGAACGGGCCCTACCCCGCTGCCTACGTACCTCATCAGGATAATGAGGATCAGAGACACCGTAGTTCCCCTAACTAAGGGTACCAAAGGAAATTTCTTGTGAATTAAGACTTGAACTGCCTACGCCATTGCTCAGGTGTTGCAGACTCGGACGACGAGTGCGTTACCGTCTTGCAAAGTGACAAGTAGGAGCAGGTTCGCGGACGGAGCGAAGGAGATGAGAAAAGAATTCCCGAAGGAAAAACGCTTATTGTTTGTTTGGTGTTTTTTAGAAGCTTTTATGAGTGAACGTTTGCATAGGTCAGTGTACCTAAGTCTTACTCAATGGGATGTGTACGTCTCACATCATCCCGAAATGGAATGCGCAAGAGGCACACCTATCTATGGAGGAAATCCCCAAAGCTAGTCCCACAAATGAAGGCTCAAGCACACTGGCCTATTACCATTATTAAGTGTTTTTGTGGTTTTATGATTAAGAAGTGTTTTTTAGCTTTTCTTTGTGAGGTACTCATGTTAAGACCTATCCACCACGAGTGATGACTCACACCTCGCCCCGAAATGGAACGCATGCAAGCATCTCATAGCAAAGTCTCATGTCACACGAAAGTACTCAACCTTTATTAAGTAAATTAAAATTAAGTTTGAAGATGAGAAGAGAGAGAGCGCCAAAGGATCTCAAAGGAAAAATTCTAAAGGGGACTAAAATAATCCTAGGTGTTAACATGCATGGATGTCCTAAAGGTTGGTGAGGTTTCTACCCTAATGAAGAAGGAAGAAGAAGATAGAAGAAGGGATGAGAAAGGCCTAGGCCCAACAAAAGAGGATTAGTTCACATAAACATAAAAGGAAGAGATAAGAATTAGAGATGTGGAACTCAATTTCCACATCTCACACTTACCATAGCCCCTGCAAGGTTAGTATGCACAAGTGAAACAAAAAATGAGCAAATTAACATGACATCATCCAACAATCAGAAGTGAAATGAAATGAATAAATTCCTAATTCCAATTCAACTCAAAGAAATGAAGATGAGAAACTTATGACTTAAAATGAGGCAACATGAATACATATGGAAACAAATGTGCACTTATGAAATATGTAATACAAAACACACAAAATACAAGTACAAAGTTCAAAACCAGAATCAAAATGATATAAAGAATGGCCTAAGAGGCCAGCAAGATGAAGAGAGAAGTCACACAATACCAAACAATATTCAAAATAGAAGCAACGGAATCAAAATATGGAATTTAAACACTTAAGGAAACAAATGACTTGAATAAGAGGCAAACCTAAAAATTCAGAAGAAACAAGACCTATCCTAGGACCAGGAAGGTACCCACACCCCAAAGGAACCCCAAATGAGAAGAAGAAGTTGGCACAAGTGCCCTTCTAAGCCTATAAGAGATCTAATAAACCAAAAGAAGCAAAATGGGACAAGGTGAGAACAAAAATCCACAAATAATCAACCAGCCATCTAAAAATTCTACAACTGAAACCAAATGATCTTAAAACACATTATATTAACTTTCCAAAAGGATTTTCAAAAATTCAGAAAGGAACTAAACCAAATGAAGGCAAGAACACAAGTTAGGACAGAAAACTTACATCACAAGATACCAGACCAAAACTCAAGAAATAATTTTCTAAAAATTCTGAGAAAAATCACATGAAAACTACAAGATCTCAGGAACACAATGCAAAAAGAATGGCATCAAAACTCCAAATATTGAAAACTATAGAAAATAAACAAGACAGACTGGTCAAGAAAAGAAGCAAAAGAAGCTATGCACATTGGTGAATTATTCCTGGCACGTGGATCAATGGAAAAAATAAAATAAAAATGTGATAAAAAACTAGAAACAAAATGGAAATGCCATGATTTATTTGAGAATTTTTAGATGAATAGAACTATTTTATATTAATTAAAACCAAACTGAATAAAAGAGAAAACAAATTAAAAAAAAAGAATTTAAAAGAATTGAGAAGGGGTGAGATTAGAAAGGAAATGGGCTGAAATTGCTTGGGCCAAGTTGGGTGAGGTGCGAAAAGCACCCTGGTTAATCCCAATACCCGCAGACACATGTCTCCTGCTGTGGAGTTTACCAACGCAGGCCCTACCGGACGGTGACAAGTGTCACCGCCGGTATGGGCAGAATCAACAACAAAGGATTACTCCTTATCTTATCCTCTCGATTCTTTCAACTTCTTATCACCTATGAATCTCATTGTTTTTATTAATCTAAAAACTCTTAAATGCTTTTCTATGATATTCTTAAAGTCTTTCAAAAAAAACAAACCAAATAACAACACAAGCCACCGAACCTCTCTTGCAAACCTGTTCATCACCTTCTTCATCCTCTATGACCTAGCCTGCCGCCGCACGTCGCACGTCCACCACCTCCTTCCTTCGAACAAAAAAACTTCAACTCCAACGCCTTATCCAACCCTCGTCCTCACCCTCAGACTCTCTCGTCCGCCTTCCTCTCTCAACCTCCGACCACCACACCTTCATTCTCTTCTCGCCGGCGAACACTCTAAACAATCTAACTCTAAACCTCTCTCTACTTCAACTGGCTTCTACTTCTTCCTTCAAATCTCGCCGCTGCCTCTGCTTCTTCCGCCTCACAACAGCCACCATTCCTTCTCTCCAACAACACACAATCGAACGGATGAACACCACTCCTTCGGCCTCTTCCATTTCGAGCTCAACGAATTGGCGACGAACCTCCTCCCTCAACCTCAAAACACCGTCACGTACACATCATCTTCTTCTCTCTATGACCTAACCTAAGCCTCTCTCAATCTCACTCAGCTTCATCTCAATCCAATCCTAACCTAAACAATTCAAAGAAACTACGCTAGCTAAGAGAAAACCTCTCGGCGATTCAGACTCGCACAACGGAGCTCAAAGCAAAAAACCAATCGAAAATCAATACTAGCTACCACAAATTCAGCAAACAGCCAGCAATTGCATCGAACAAATAAATCGAAGACATACCTGTTATGCGACGAGACGACGAACAACGCGAAAGTCCTCCTTGATTCGGTAATGCTTCTCTTCTTCCAAACTGATTCGCAAATTTGTCACTGTTATGGAGCTTTGCTTCAGCTTTGCCGTTACGTATTATTCGTTCTAAGCTGATACGAATTGCTTTGTGCGTGAATCGATTTGCAGGTTGGTTGATGCTACTGCGAATACTCCGTTCGATTGAAGAACGCTGAATCGATTGCAGAGGCTGAAGAAGATTTGAGTCTAATCATGTGAAAAAGAATCGATGAAAAATAATGAAGATTCTTGATGAAAATTATGCAGAATTGTTTGAAGATTGAATTGGTTATGTGTTGTTGGTGATGAAGATCAAAGAGAATGAATCTGTTATTGTTTTGTGATGAAGATTGAAGAGAGTGATTCAAGATTGTGAGGAATTTGATAAAGCTGGTGAATGAGAATTCTTGAGGGATTTGGAGAGAGTCCGAGAAACTTTCTGTTATTTCTGTTATTTGTGATTGGTGATCAAGGAGAGAAAATGATTCTGTTATGCCATCAGTTTTGGAGAGTGATTCTGTTATTGGTTTAGGATTGTGAATGAGAATTTCCAGCCCAGTTTTCTTGAATGAGGAGTGATGAAATCAATTCAGATTTTGATGAATCCAACCTGCTATTGAAAACGTGCTCCATAATTCTGTTGTGGCTTTTTTTCTCTCAGTTGGTTATTCTCCCCTTTTTTGTTATTTGAAAACAGAATTTTTCTGTTATATCACAACTTTCTTTTTATTCCGCTAATAATAATTTTTTTAATTTCTGATATTATTTATTCTCAATTTTCTGTTATCACTTCTCTTCCTGTTTTTTCGTTGCCAAGTTGTGTATGTGCAGTCACGAATCTTGTTGTGCCATTGCCTGCGTTTTATTCACATTAATCCACCTATTTCCTGCGTTTTGAATCATCCCTTACTTACTTATGCTGTTGTTCCCTTTTTGTTCCTGTGTGCATACTGTGTGCGTGAGAGTGGTGTGGAGTAGGTCACATGAAATTGGTTTGGGAAAAGTTGTGGGCCATGTTATCTTTCTTTTTTTTTGCTGATCTCTACTTTATTGTGGTGATAAAACGGGTTTAAACAAGTGACTTAAGGGAAAAAACACTAACTATAAAAATGAATAAAATGGATATTAATAAAAAGGTAAAGAATAAGAGGATGGATATTAATAAAGAAATAAAGAAAGTGGTAAGGAATAAGAAAAAGGAATATAAAAAGAAGAGATAAAGAATAAGAAAATGGATATTAATATAGTGGAAAACTAGAAATGGATTTCTTACAAGTTATCGGGTAAAGATGGGTAAATGGACAATCAACTAAATTGGGTGCAAATGGGAATCAATTTGGTTTAAAATAAGAATGGATTATGCTTGAGAAACAAAAATATGGACATCATGATGGATCACAGATCACGGATAGGAAGCCTAAATTTTAGCCCAAAGTTAAACTCAATTTCTCTGCACAGATTTCTGATAAACTGAACACAACCGTCAACCTGAATTTCCTGAATCGAACTTTGGGAAATTAAATCTCCAGATAACTCAATGATGAAACGATGATCATTCAATCCATCCAATATGCGTCAAACTCCAACACAAACCATTGTTCAATAAACTAAAGGACTTCCTCACACTATACACCTTATCACTGAATTCACTTGGCCTGAGAACTAGCCGCTGAAGCAGATAACTTGCAATTAAGGAATCCTGGCAAATTGACCAATCTAGGTCAAACGTCTATCTGAATCAAATCAATGAATTAAAATCCTTGCCAGCTTATGCCATGCTCCAACAATGAATGTTATGCTTCATTTTTCTATGCTAATGATGCCACGCAAAATATAGAAGTGATATGAGTATGATGAATATGATGTGATATGATGCTTAAGAATAAGAGGGAAAATTTAGGGTGTTACAACTGCGTCCAAGTAATTTGGTGGTAAAAGCGTTTGATGGCTCTAAGAGATCAGTGCTGGGAGAGATTGATCTGCCTGTGATGATTGGCCCGCAGACTTTTAAAATTACCTTCTATGTGATGGACATTCAGCCGGCCTACAACTGTTTGTTAGGTAGACCTTGGATCCATGCCGCCGGCGCAGTTACGTCTACCCTTCACCAGAAGTTGAAATTCGAGTGGGAGGGTCAGATCATCACTATCTGTGGGGAAGAAGATATCTTTGTTAGCCATCTGGCTACATACAAATACATTGAGATGGATGGAGAGATCCATGAAACTATGAGCCAAGGGTTTGAGGCCCTGAACATAAACGAAGCATCTGTTGTACTTGGAACCTCCATGACATCTTATCAGCAAGCCAGGAAGGTTATTGAAGAGGGGACTGCCCAAGGCTGGGGCAAGCTGCTACCAGTGGAGAAGAAGGAGGACAGATTTGGGTTGGGTTACAAACCAACTCAACAAGATCAATCGGAGGCTGCTAAGAAGCCCAGTTTTGTCAGTGGGGGGATGCTCACCCCAGGTTCAGTGAACAACTTGGAAGATGAGTCGGAAGATGAGCGCAACCTGGAGAGCTGGATACGTCCAAGGATCCCGGGGAGCCGTATCTCAAACTGGTCTTCCCAGGAAATTATAAGGGTTACTCCTGCAGAGTAATTATTATTTCCTGTATATTTTAAGCATGCATCAAGTCTTGCATCTTGCCCAAGATGACAAGACTCATTTTGTAATCGGGCCATCTGTAATTTTGTGCAAACAGATCAATCAATGAATATCGGACATCTTTTGCAAATGAGTCTTCTTCTTTTCCGCTCACTGTTTTTTTTTTTTTTCATTTTTCTTTTTGTACAAAAACAAAATGGCAATGTTTTCAAAATGACAACTTTATTTCACTTTTCTAAACAAGATTAAAATCAATCACTAAAATGAACAATCTAAACCCTTGCAGAGAGTGCCTCTGCACCAACAACAACACAGTTATGGCTTCGTATGACTTTGACAGTCCAATCAATCAAGCTGATGAAGGGGTTGAAGAAGATTATGAGCTTCCTGAAGAGCTAGCCAGGTTGTTAAGGCAAGAGTAGAAGGTTATCACTCCTCATCAGGAGGAGGTCGAAACGATTAATCTTGGTACAGAAGAAGATGTGAAAGAGGTTAAGATCGGGGCCTGCTTACAAGACTCAGTAAAGGAACAACTGATTGGCCTACTTCGTGAATATGTGGATGTGTTTGCTTGGTCTTATCAGGATATGCCAGGGTTGGACACCGATATTGTTATGCATAAGCTGCCTTTAAGAGAAGACTGCCCACCGGTTAAACAGAAACTGCGCCGTACTCGCCCAGATATGGCAATGAGGATCAAGGAAGAGGTGCAAAAGCAGTGGGACGCCGGGTTCCTTGCTGTGACTAGCTATCCACCGTGGGTTGCTAATATTGTACCTTTGCCTAAGAAAGACGGCAAGGTAAGGATGTGTGTAGACTACCGGGACTTGAACAGAGCCAGTCCGAAAGATGATTTCCCTTTACCTCACATTGATGTATTGGTGGATAATACGACTCAGTTCTCGGTGTTCTCCTTCATGGACGGATTTTCAGGATACAATCAGATCAAAATGTCACCTGAAGACATGGAGAAGACAACTTTTATCACACCCTGGGGCATGTTCTGTTACAAGATGATGCCATTCGGACTGAAGAATGCTGGTGCTACATATCAACGGGCTATGGTAACGTTATTCCACGACATGATCCATAAAGAAATTGAATGTTATGTGGATGACATGATTGCCAAGTCCCTCACAGAAGAAGACCACCTGGTAAATCTGTTGAAGTTATTCAAGCGTCTGAGGAAATACCAACTAAAGCTGAACCCCAACAAATGCACATTCGGGGTGCGATCCGGTAAGTTAATGGGATTTATTGTGAGCGAGAAAGGGATTGAAGTGGACCCTGATAAAGTTAAAGCCATTCAAGAAATGCCTGCACCGAAAACTGAGAAAGAAGTTCGGGGGTTCTTAGGTAGATTGAACTATATTTCAAGGTTCATATCTCACCTTATAGCAACCTGTGAACCTTTGTTCAAGCTATTAAGAAAGGAACAAACGGTCAGGTGGAATGAAGACTGCCAAAGGGCCTTTGACAAAATCAAGGAATACTTGCAAGAACCTCCAATCCTTATGCCTCCAGTTGAAGGAAGGCCTCTAATCATGTACTTGACAGTATTAGAAGAGTCAATGGGGTGTGTGCTGGGCCAGCATGACGAGTCTGGTCGAAAAGAGTATGCAATATACTACCTAAGCAAAAAGTTTACCGACTGTGAACCACGATATTCACTGCTCGAGAAAACTTGTTGTGCTTTAGCGTGGGCTGCTCGCCGACTGAGGCAGTATATGTTGACCCACACCACTTTGTTGATATCCAAGATGGATCTAGTTAAGTACATTTTTTAGAAGCCAGCACTTACCGGACGGGTTGCAAGAGGGCAAATGATCCTCACAGAATATGACATTCAGTACACATCTCAGAAAGCCATCAAGGGCAGTGTATTGTCTGATTATCTTGCTGAGCAACCCATTGATGATTACCAGCCTATGAGATTTGACTTCCCTGATGAAGACATCATGTTTATCAAAGCAAAAGATCATGAAGAGCCTGTTCACACTGAAGGGCCTGACCCAGAAGAAGAATGGACTATGATGTTTGATGGGGCTGTTAATATGAATGGTCGTGGTGTTGGTGCAGTACTCATTACACCTAAGGGAGTTCACATGCCTTTCTCGGCAAAACTCACCTTTAACTGCACTAACAACGAAGCTGAATACCAAGCTTGTATTATGGGTCTTGAGGAAGCCATTGACCTCAGGATCAAGACTTTGACTGTATTCAGAGATTCAGCTCTGGTAATTAATCAAACCAATGGCAAGTGGTACACCCATCAGGATCATCTGATACCTTACAGGGATTATACAAGGAGGTTATTGACTTTCTTTACAACAGTCAAGCTTGAGTATATCCCTCGAGACGAGAATCAATTTGCTGATGCTCTTGCCACCATTTCATCCATGATCAAAGTTCAAGCTGCCAACTTTGTGCCTCGAATTTCAGTGTCCAGACTCGACAGACCAGCATATGTATTTGCAGCAGATGTTGTTAAAGATGATAAGCCTTGGTTCCATGACATTAAGTGCTTCTTGGAGGATCAGACATACCCACCTGGGGCATCTTCCAACGATAAGAAGACATTGAGAAGGCTTGCTGGTAGTTTCTTCCTGAATACCGATGGTTCCCTCTACAAGAGAAACTTTGATATGGTACTTCTTAGATGCGTTGATAGGGCAGAAGCAGAATTGTTGATGCACGAAGTGCACGAAGGATCCTTTGGTACCCATGCAGGCGGGCATGCCATGGCTAAGAAGTTGCTAAGATCAGGCTATTACTGAGTCACAATGGACGCAGACTGTTGTGCCTATGCCAGAAAATGTCATAAATGCCAGATTTATGCGGATAAGGTGCATGTGCCTCCCAATCCTTTGAATGTGATGTCTTCACCCTAGCCCTTTTCCATGTGGGGCATTGATATGATTGGCCAGATTGAGGCGACTGATTCAAACGGCCACAGATTCATCCTGGTCGCCATTGACTATTTCACCAAGTGGGTTGAAGCAGCGTCCTATGCAAATGTTACAAGGCAGGTGGTAGCCCGATTTCTGAAGAGAGACATCATATGTCGGTATGGAGTTCCCGAGCGAATCATTACTGATAATGGTTCCAATTTAAACAATAAAATGATGGCAGAACTATGCCGGGACTTCAAGATCCAACACCACAATTCTTCTCCTTACAGGCCAAAGATGAATGGCACTATTGAGGCAGCAAACAAGAATATCAAGAAGATTGTGCAAAAGATGGTAGTCACCTATAAAGACTGGCATGAGATGCTACCGTTTGCCTTGTATGGGTACCGTACGTCAATCAGGACATCCACTAGGGCAACACCGTATCAGCTTGTGTATGGTATGGAGGCAGTCCTACCAGTTGAAGTTGAATTACCTTCCCTACGGGTACTGATGGATGTTAAGCTAAACGAAGCTGAGTGGGTCCGATCCCGATACAAACAACTAAGTCTGATCGAAGAGAAGAGATTGGCTGCAATCTGTCATGGGCAGTTGTATCAAAAAAGAATGAAGAAAGCCTTCAATCAGAAAGTCAGGCTCCGAGAATATCAAGTAGGAGATCTTGTGCTGAAGAGACTCCTCCCTCCTCATACAGACCACAGGGGCAAGTGGACTCCGAACTATGAAGGACCATTCATAGTAAAGAAAGTTTTCTCTGGTGGAGCACTGATGCTCAGCACTATGGATGGTGAAGACTTCCCGTCCCCTGTGAATTCAGATGCAGTTAAAAAATACTTCGCATAAAATGACCCGCTGGACATAAAAACAGAATGTAAGTCCAGGCAAAAATAGGGTATCCCGGCGAGTCAAAAACAGAATAATAGACTCGGGAAAAAATAAGGGAAAATAAACAAAAAAATGTGTACACCCGCTGAGTTGAAAAGCCGCATTGGACAACTCAGGCAAAAATGGGTATCCCGATGGATCGAAAACCCGAAAGGGCGATCCGTGCAAAATAAGGGAACAAGCGGACAACTGCATTTTGAATTCGTCTGTGTCGCCTACAACTTGGTAAGCTTCGAAAAAATCAAGTTTCTTTCAGAATCGGCCTTCTTCAGAAAGCAAGACGAGAAGAACGTCAAATGTCATACGAGTCATGGCAAAAGGGAAGCTCCTTAAAGCGTCGTCAACATTGCCAACATCTTGTTTCTCAATTTGTAACAATCTCCTCATTTTAGGGGATGTGTTTCTTTTCTTGTATCTTGCCAATTCAGGGCATATGAATTAATAAAATCAGATTTTCAGTCATGTCTCGTCTCGTACATTTTATTTTCATTTGCAAAATGTCCGATGTCTTTAAAGATACCGATTGCATAAACACAGATGCTTCTTTTCTAAAGAATACGTGCTTGCAGGAAATATATTTACTCCCGGGAGTGTCTAGACCCCTATGATGGAATCCGTTAAGGGATACCTCGGGATTACTTGTACGTTTCTATGTCTTTTTCAAGATTGTAGGTATTCAAAACACGGCATGGGGCATGAAAGCTTCTCCCCAGCTGAGTTGCCATACATTATTTCTCTCCAGCCGAGTTGCCATCTATTCCTCCTCAGCTAAGCGCAAAAGCCGGGAAATCATCTCCCCACAGAGTTTCAGAAGAGCAATGTCTGAAGATCCCACAACAGAGTGAAGATAGCTTCCGCAGACCCCAGCTGGGTCCCTCATTACCAAGGATAGGTCTATCAGTGATTTATATCACCAAGCATAGTCCCATATGTCAGATATACCAATGATCTTATCCCCAGCTGAGACGTTCACTTCAAGCAGATCAACCAGAGATCTTCGCAGCATCGGGACCCGGATCCCGGATCGTTACCTTTTGCATAAACATAGCATTCGCATCATATTCACCCTACAAAGCGTAGCATTCCGTCTAATACGGGGCATTACGACAAAAAATCAAACATACGGCATAATCATAAGCCATGTTCTGAATCAAACACTTGTGAATAATGACAATCCATTAACAATATACAGAATGCTCCCCAGATTCCCCAGCAGAGAGCTAAAGATAAAGCAGTTGCCTTACACTCACAAACATCAGTACATACTCCTTGTGGCACCCGTCCGTGTCATATCCCCAGTAGAAAGCCAAAGCGTCCCCTTTGCACTCACAGATACTTATATATATATAACTTTCTTGACATCCGTCCGTGTCACTTTCCCCAGCATAATTACCTAAACACTTCGTAAAGCATATACTTGTATATAACTCTCTTGACACTCGTCTGTGTCACTCTCCCCAGTAGGTTAAATAACTGTCTATACACCACTCATACTTATTACCTCTCAGAATCAACACTCGTCCGTGTTCTTTGTTAACCAGTTGATACTCGTCCGTATCATCATCTCTGAACACATGTCAGTATTTGTTTCTACCCGATACCCGTCAGTATCGCAGTCTTAGGGATGCTCGTCCGCATCTTTAATCTATACACAACGTCAAAACACTTATACCTTTTATTTCTTGGATATAAACACTCGTCCGTGTTTACTATTCCCCAGTGGATCGCCAGCAAAGCAAAATTTCTTTTCTATCTGACATTCGTCCTATGTCATGATAAATCCTGAGAGCAGCCGTACCCTGCTAGGTGATCGTCCTTCACCTCTTGATGATCGTCCTTCATCATGCTCATTCGATGGCCATCCCCATCGTCGACCTTTTCTATCCGGCATTCGTCCTATGCCGTGATATTTAGTAGTCGTCCCCTGCTAGGTGATCGTCCTTCACCTTTTTGATGATCGTCCTTCATCATTTTATCCGATGGCCGTCCCCATCGTTGATCTTGTTATCCGGCATTCGTCCTATGTCATGATAAACCTTGAGAGCAGTCGTCCCCTGCTAGGTGATCGTCCTTCACCTCTTGATGATCGTCCTTCATCATGCTCGTCCGATGGTCGTCCTCATCGTCGACCTTTTATCCGGCATTCGTCCTGTGTCGCGATACTTCCGGCAGCCGTACCCTGCCAGGTGATCGTCCTTCACCTTAGATGACCGTCCCTCATCTTATTCCCCTCAGAGCAGCCGTCCCCTGCCAGGTGATCGTCCTTCACCTTTGATGACCGTCCCTCATCATTATTTCATTTATTCTTTAACCCGATGGCTGTCCCCGTCGTGGCCCCCTTTCCTTTTCCTGATGATTGTCCTTCATCAGTTTAGCCCGATGGTCGTCCCAATCGCTATTTACATTACTTTATGAACCTGATGACTGTACCTCATCATTTTTGTTTACCCTATCCCCAGAGAATCTTATAGCTTTACATGATGGTCGTCCCCGTCATAATCTCCTATCCCCAGCATGTCGGCCGTCCCCGTCATTGCTTTATTCCCCGCATTTCTCCCCAGCTAGTCGGCCGTCCCCGTCTTTGCTTTATTTCCCGCCCTTTCCCCAGCAGTCGTCCTCTGCTTGACGGTCGTCCTCCGTCGTCCGCACTTTATAAATATACTTTATTTTTCCTTTACAATCTATATCCCTTTTCTTCTTCATTCTGTGAGTGCAAATTTCGGACTGTCTTTGATATTCAACCACAAGTTATCTCGTTTGCCTGATAAGCCGTTGCTTACATCCTGCACAGCTAACTCATGTTTGAATAGGGGCAGCTGTAAACACCCCAAATTTGCCCTCACCCATTCACTCCATGGCTTGTGATCATTTCATATGCATAAACTCAATCATAGCATCCCATATCACATTTGTGATTCACTGCATTGTTTCTAAGTCATCTGCATCTAGGGTTTGTGATCTGAGCAATCCAAGAGCTTCTTGAGCCACTCCAAAGGTCATCAATCACTTCAAAGGGGTCCATGTATGTTCAAGCATCATATTATATCCCCTCAAAGTCAAGAATGTCAAAGAATCACAAGAACTGAGAATGGCATGGAAGCAGAGCCAGGTTTGACTGCACAGATGACCTATAATTAGGGTTTTGGTTTCAAAGGCCATAACTCCAAATTTTTTGGTCATTCTTGTTTCTATTGGTCTCTATATGGTATAGGGATCACTCATATCAATTTTCATGAAGAAATTCAATGGGGAAGTCATCTGATCAAGAGTTGACGTTTTGAGCAAGTCAGTGCAAAATCAGGGTATCTGAGGCCCACAATGACCCAACCAAAGGGGGTTCTTCATCATTTTGATTATGTATGATCTTTATTTGATCATAGAAGATGTTGGAAGTTCACAAAATTGGAGAATTTCAAGCCTTTTGCAAAGTTGACTTTTTTGGAAAGTTCTTATATTGAAAATTGCCATTTTGGGAAACTTTTTCAACCCTTGCTTTTTGATTCAAAAATGCTTCAAATGAAAAAACTTTGGTCATGAAAGTTGTAGAATGGATCATTCCCTTTTCAAAAAGTACAAGAACATGACCTAATTCATTTTTGATCAAAAGTTATGGCTTGTCAAAGTTGGCCAAAATCACATAATTTGAAGTTTTCTACCAAAGAGGCATTTTGCAAAATGGTATGATCAAGTGTTCTAAAGGCCTCAAATGTGTACAAATTATTCACAACATGATCACATGACCTCTAAAAATCAGAATGGGCCAAGGGATATTGCATTTTGGTGCCTTGAATCTCAAGAATTTCCAAAGGGGGCAAACTTTGTGAAATTTGCAAAACACTACACAAACCTTGATCAACTTGCTGATTCATCTCATAAACAATTCCATGGCTCTCCCTAAACTTAGCTGAACCAAGACAAGCAAAAAGGCTAGCTATACCATTGCCCATACCTCAAGTACAAGTCAAGTTGACATTTTGGAAACTTGCCCATACCAATCACAATAGGCCAGCACCCACTCTCTGACCTATCACACTTGTTTATACAAATCAAAAGCAAGCCAAAGAACATAACACTTCATGTTGAAACACACCCCAATCCCTAGTTCCAAGTTTATGCTCCATTTGTAAAACTCTTCGAAACTCATCACACAAGCTAAAAACACACAAACAAACTTCACAAACAATCTCAACATGCCTCACTGATCACAAACCACCCATCACCATAGCCTGAAACTCACTGAAACCAAAATACAATTTCTGCCCCTCATTGAACAGAACTTCACTAATCTTTCAAACCAGCCATTTTAAACTCCAAACAAGTGTTGCAAACTTCTCAGGAGGTCCATTAGAGGTGTTTTGGATCAAAGGGCCAACCAGAAAGTTCCAGAAATCAAAGCTTCGATTCTGGTAGCCATGGAAATTCATTTTTCCAGAACTCTCATTTCTTGTTTCTAAAATGATCTACATGTTCCCCTGAGTCCATTGAACCTTTTATTTTTGAAAATGATTGAGTTTTGAGGTTGTATGCTTGATCTGAAAGTTTGCCCGTAAAATTGTTCTTGCTTGTTTCCTCTGATTCATTGAAAATAAATGTTGTTTGAGTTAGGGTTTATGCTTAGGGATGTTCATAGATTGATTCTGGAGAGTTTGGTGAGGATTTGATGCGTATTCAGAGAGATAGAGGTTTTGGCTTGCCGGAGAAGATGACCGGAACACTGTTCCGGTCATCTGAAAGTGATTAGGGCATTTAATTAGGGTTTAATCATAATTAGGAGATTTTGAATGTTGGCCGTCCAGATGAGCGCCAAGTCAATTCGCGCGCGTGCCAGTTTGAACCTCAGCCCTTGATTCTGTTGACTTTCTCATTTTTCAGTTTAAATTCATTTTTATTTCATTTAATTTCATTTGTTTTCTACAATTTATTAAAAATAGTAAAACATCTTTAAAAATTCTGAAATTTTTTGTCAAAGTTTCAATTAATTTTCAGAAACCAAAAACATTTTTATTTTTATTTTTTGCATTAAAAATTATTTTTAAATCATTTAAAAGTTTATCTTTAATTAGTTAATGAGAATTAATTAATTAAAAATACTTTTAGGTATTTAAAAATCCAAAAAAATTCATGAAACATTTAAAATCATTTTGAAACATTGTCCAACTCTCAAACCAAATTTCTTTTTTGATCTTGATGACTTTTGACAATTTTCCATTGAATTAATTTCATTTCAAGGAATTATTTTGATCCAATCTTCAAAAATTCATTTCTGCCTAGCCTTTAAGAGTTGGACCTTGATTCTTCTTGCATTGCATCTTGTATAGCATGTAGTTTAGAGGATTAAATTGGCATGAATTGATCTTGCATTTCTTATTTGTTTGACATTTTTCTTGACAAGGTACCTTAAAACCCTAGCAATCTTAAGAAATTCATAACCCTCATTAGGTTAAGAGTTAGAACCCCTCCTTTGGGCAGTGAGTTTGTATAGGCTTAGGGTTCCTTTGAATGAATTTTCAATTTTTTATCATGATGTTTGCTTCTGGTTTTTATTTTTGTTTTGTGCATTGATCATAAACCCTAATTTGGGCTTTCATTTGCATCCATCTTCCATTTGTTTGCATACCATGACTTGTCATGACATTTTGTGTATCCATTTGATTCATAACACACCTTAGGACATGCTAGAATCATGTTTGATCATTGCATCATTCATTTGCCATGTTGTATGTCATTTGCATTTCATGACTTTTCATGAACATTCATGGTTCTAAGCATGCTTCCCTTGCATCCATATGTTTGTATGATCATTCTCATGCCTTGCCTCATGTTTGCATCATCTCTTAGCATCCTTATCATCACATTCATGCTTCTGGTTTTGGTTTGTATCATGTCATAGCATCTCATTTGCATTGCATTTCATTCCTTTCACTAACTTTTCAGGTGGTAAGTTACTTTGAGAAGTGAATTTGCCTTCACTTCTCACAATCTCTTTTCATTCCTCTTATGCATCATTGCTGCATTTTATCTTGTGTTTGAGATTGAGCTTGCTCTTTTTTCTTCATCTTACTTTCTTTCTTCAAGTGACTTGTCTTCTTTAATGAAGCAAGTTACTTTGCTTTTCTTTGCTCCTTTCATCTGCTTCCTGGTGGTTTCTCTGAAGATCTTTCTTGTAAACCTCACAAACCTTAGGAACAACCAAGCATGAAAATAATTAGGGTTTTGATTAGTCCCCCATTTAGATTTTACCTTTGTGTCTCATTGAGTCCTCTCTTCTTATCTCATAATCAGGGACTAAACCCTAAAGGCTTTAAGGCTTTGTGATTAAGCTTATGCCTGCATCCTTCTATTAGGATGGAGTGTATAACTTTAATCCTAAGTGTTAAAACCTTAAGGTGTTTAAATCCTTTAATCAATTCACTTAATAATCATCAAGACATCAAGCTTGTAACTTGGGCCTTGCATTAGGGTTCTAATTCTTCCTTAATTGGTTAAGAAGGACTAACCCTAGTGTTAATGGACAAGTCCCTCTCAAGTTGTCTTACAAACCCTAAAAATCACTTCATCATCTTATCATTAACTAAAATCCACTTAATAAAGGCTTTGTTTTTGTCATGAAGTTAATCCCTAATCATGGATTAAGTTGAGGAGCTTTCCTCAGCTTAAACATTCTCATCTATTATCCTTCTATTAGGATGGTGTAATGAGTCTGTTTAATCCCTGATTATGGCTTAATCTCATTACTTAACACTAAACAAAAACACCAAAAACATCTAAATAATCACAAGTAGGTTAATGATCTTAATCCTACATCATGGTGATTAAGTGTGAGAAGCTGACTTCACACTTAAGGTACTCTCATTACCCCTAATCAGAGGGAAGATGTGATGAGTTTACTAAATCCATTGGTTTAGGCTTAAGCTCATTAATTTATGACAAACCTCAAAATGCAATAAAAGACTGAAATCAAAAACTAACAATAATCGTCTCCTCTGGGATTCTTTTCTCGTCTAATTCACTCATAAACGAGAACTTGCTTCTTCCGTCTAATGCAAGACAGTTTGCACCTGAGCCAGATAGGTCATACACTTGAGCATAGATAAGTAAGCAGTTCACAAGTCAATTCATCTTTCAGTCTCCTTGGGTCGAACTACGGCGTTCTGACTTCCTCATTGCACGAGAGGATACGTAGGCATAACTTAACAGTTATCGAACAAAAGTCTCTGTATATTCCCCCTTTTCCAGCCTCACTCTTTAAGCCTCATAGTCTTGAGCATTATACTCTTCTCTTACACTGACACCTGTACATTTCTTTCCAGCTTTGATACACGGTTTGCACTGACACTACCCCTTTAAAGCACAAATCTTTTAAGCGTGGATCCCGTCGAGTACGACGGACAATCTGGGTGCTAATACCTTCCCAGGTTGTAACCAACCCCCTTTCTCAGTCTCTCTGGTTCGCAACCGTCTTATCCATATCTTTCTAGGTCTATGCAGCATTACCTTTCCTCCGGGATAAAAATGCTTAGCTGGCGACTCTTTGTCTTCCTGAGTTCACTCCTGTGCGTTCTCATTTCTTTCGCCGACCGTTCGCGTATGTACCCCATTTGACCTAGCCTCATTTGGTGGGAGCGACACCATTCATAGTGAAGAAAGTTTTCTCAGGGGGAGCACTGATGCTCACTACTATGGATGGAGAAGATTTCCAATCCCCTATTAACTCGGACGTAGTTAAAAAATACTTCGCATAAAAAGACCCGGTGGACACAAAAACAGAATTAAAGTCCAGGCAAGAACAGGGCATCCCGGTGAGCTAAAACCAGAATAAAAAGCTCGGGAAAAATTTAGGGAAAACAAATAAAAAATGTACACCCACTGAGTTGAAAAGCCACATTGGACAGCTCATGCAAAAAAGGGTATCCCGGTGGATTGAAAACCCGAATGGGCGATCCACGCAAAATAAGGGAATATGAGAACAACTGCGATCCGAGTAATCTGAACCAAATCATCGTTTCGTACAGCTTGACAATATCAGAAGGATAGGAATCAGTCCCCTCACCTTCTCAGAAAGCAAAGGCCAGAATGGAGAGTTTTGAAGACATGCTGGTCATAGCAGAAAGGGAACTCATTGGGATGCCATGTCCATTGCCATTAGGATAGTTTATTTTCTCAATTTTATGGTAGCTACCTCTTTCCAGGTGGTTGCTTCCTGATGTAAAAACTTTGCCTATTCAGAGGCCTTTCAATAAAAGAATATTCAGTCAAAAGTTGTGTTGTGTTTATTTTTGTTTGCAAAATGTCCTGAATTTTTGGCAAAAATAGCATTGCATTTTAAACATGGTGATAATTTGAAAGAAAAAATGACATTGCAGGGAAACATTTGAAATCCTCTTTGAGTGTTGGGTGACGATGGATGAACAGATCATACCATGCAAGTCCCCGAGGCACACTTGTGTACTCTGTTGTTGCAGGTCTTGCAGGATGGCGTCACATTCTCCCAGGCATAATTCTCCCCAGCTAAGTCATGGCAGATGGGATCCCCAAGCAGTTTATCTTCCCTAGTGGAGTATGCCCAGCAAGCAATAGGAGGCCCATTCCCCAAAACGTTTATCTGTCAGAACCCTTTTCACTAATAAAGGATATTTGAGGAAACATCTCCCCAGTCGTGTTGGAGGATCGTCATTTCACCGCAAAGTTCCCTGATTGAGATACAACCATCATGGAAATATTCTCTGACACTCGTCTATGTTCATACTTTATTGTCGCTCGTCTGCATTTCTCAACACTCGTCTGTGTTATCACTTTGGTATTGCTCGTTTTCTTTCCTCGGCAGTTGCCCATGATTACTTTGCTATAGCTCGTCTGCACTTTCCAACACTCGTCTGTGTTTGAGATTTGCTATTGCTCGTCTGCACTTTCCAACACTCGTCAGTGTTTAATGTTTGATATTTTCTTGATTTCTCGTCTGCATTATCCAGCATTCGTCTGTGTTTGTTACCTGTTTGAAGCTCGTCTGCTTTGTTTGGATACTCGTCTGTATCATCCCTCACACTCGTCTGTGGTAGCTTATATCCATGTTTTGATTTGAAAATTACCCTGGTACTCGTCTGTATTGCCACTCCAAATGCTCATTTGTATTGGATTTCTGGTATTCGTCTATACCAATGGCTGATATTCGTCTGTATCATTGCTTGAAGCGCTCGTCTGTGTTTCTCAGATCATCGTCTGATATTCGTTTGTATTATTGACTTATGGAACTCATATGTGTTCTCTTGATGATCATCCAATACTCGTCTGTATTGAAGAGGTTTGAAATCCTGACTGTGGGAATAAATTTCAAAATGGTTACCGGTCCTGGCGTAACAGTTTATCCGAAGGAGATTCGTCTGTCTCAAACACCACTTGTTAAAGTTTCACCTGGCGTAACAGGTTTGCTCGAAGAAGGCTCGTCTATCTTAGATCATATATCCACGGATAATATATGAAGAGGGTTCGTCTATCCTAATTATGCATGTCTATCCCACAGACTTTAATGCATCACTGGTCCTGGCGTAACAGGTTTATCCAAAGGAGATTCGTCTGTCTCAAGTCATATGTTTTTGCAATGAATGTGAGGACTCGTATGTCCAGTTCCTGGCGTAACAGGATTGTTAGAAGAAGACTCGTCCGTCAAAGTATTCTGATTCCAAATAACAGTTTCAACTTAGAAGAAGCTCGTTTACTTTCTCTCCACTTCATCTACCAAAGCGTCACTTGGTTGGGTTTATTTCCCAGTTTCTGCATTCTTCATCAAAGTGAAAATTTCAGTTCTTCTTGGTATTCAACCACAGTTTATCTTGAACGGTCGATAGCCCGTGCTACCGTCCTTTTCAGATTAACAGTTTCTTGAATAGGGGCAGCTGTAACACCCCAAATTTGCCCTCTTCTTTTTAAGCATCATATCATATCATATTCATCATAAGTATATCATATTCTTGGCATCTTAGTATGGAAAGATGAGGCATAACATTCTCATGACCTAGCATTAGGCATATGATCATCTGTGGAGGATTTTGAAGAATCACAAGCTATGACAAGGGGCCTAATGGATTTGTTCAAGTCCTATGAGGGGTCTATGTTGCATTCACAAGTTCAAGATCATTCACAAAAGCTCAGAAGGTTGGAAGATCATCACGGAATTCAAGCTAGGGCAAAGCTCCTACACAATGATCCCAAATTAGGGTTTGAGTTTCAAGCATGAAAACCTTGTGACTTTGGCCATTTCATTTGGGCAAAGTCTCTTATTGGTTAAGAGGATCCTAGGGATGAAATTTGGTGAGAAAATTCCTTGTGGAAGTCAAGTATTTCTTCAGTTGCTTGTAAATGAAGTAATTGGTGAACTGTGCATTCTGAAAGTCAACTGTGAGATTTCAAAGGGTCCAACCCCATTTTTCTAGCCAAGGGATATTCTTATAACATTAAAAGAGGTTTGGCAAGATCAAAGATCAAGAATCATGAGTTTTTGAGGTGTTTTGCAAAATTGTCATATGTGTGGTCTTGAAAAATGCCATTTTTAGTAAGTTTTTGCCCTAATTTTCAAGTAAGCATAACTTGGTGAAAAAAGCTTCTAATGAACCAAAGCCAAACATGAAAGTTGAAGATTAAAGCCTCCCATTTTCAAAAAGTACAAGAGCATTTTTGTATCCCTCATGGTTAAAGAGATAAGGCCCTCGAAAATTGCATGAAAACTAGGGCATGACTTGAAATTCCAAGCTTCCACAAATGCAAAATTACATGAAACTTATTTTTGAGTGTTGGTATAGGCCAAGTATGATCAAAAACTTACAAATCATTGCATAAGAAGTGATTTTCTCCAAAAATATTACCAATTTCGTGCATGAGAAGAAACACACCACATAAGAGGCAAAAATGCATAATCATCAAAAAAGCATGTTACACTCATGATCAAAGGTCAGGATTGTTTCAAAGCAAATCAAGGGATGGATTGAGGTCAGAATACTCACTTGAAGGAGAGTTTGCACGTGTGAATGAGGCAGTCACACTTTTCATGCAAATTGGCCAAAACACCTCAATCACACTCTCCATGCTACTCTTGGTGCAAAAACCCTAGTCAGGTGTGAATGCTAAGCATATAAAAGAAAACCATGCCCTAAATTCGTGTGGAGGCTCTTCCATTTTTCAGATCCACACTTTCTTGCTCAATTGCATTTACCTTCTAAACTCTTTCCTCAAGCACTCTCTTCACAATCTCTTCACATATTCTTCATCCTTGAGCTCTAAGGATCACATTGCACACACTCTTCCAAGCTGAGAGTGAAGAATCATACAAGTGCCATTCAAGAGCAAGAGCTTTTGGATTTCAAGATCCAGCTTCTCCCAAGCTCCATCTTGCATTTATTTTGCAAGAGGAGGTCAAAGTGCGTGGATCTGCAGCTGTAGGAGCATTTTCTTGGAGTTTTAGAGCATCTTCATCTCAGGTATGCTCTGATATTCATTGATTTGGAAATGAAAATAAGTGTGTGCATTGTGATATACTAGTTGTGCTGATGATTCTGTGCTTTTTAATTTCGAAAATGCTTGAGAATTGAGTTTTGTATGATGATTTAATGTTTCATGGTGAAATCTATTTGTCTTTGATCTGGAGTGTTCTTGGATCCATTGTGATTTTGGTTGTTATTTTCGGATTCAGCATGGTTTGTTTATTCAATCTGGAGATTTTGAGTTATTTTTATTGAAGTTTGTTCATAGTCTGTGTTTTCCGGTGCCGGAGCCCTAGCTCCGGTCACCGGATTCTGGGTTTGAGTTTTTAGGGTTTCATTGAAGAAGAAGATGCCACAGCCCTTGGATCATCTCATCTTAACGTCACACAGCTTGCCACCTCATAAATGAGGCACCCTCTCCCTCACGTGTGTTTTATTTTCCTGATTAATGTTTATGTTGCGCACCACACCATTATTGTCATGTGCCCTCACCACAAACCAATTAAAATGATGACTAGATTAAATGAGTTGACTAATCCCCTGCGTCCCTTTGATCTGATTGTCCCTGATTTTTCCAGATTTAATTGAATTTCTACACCATAATTATATACTTGCGCTGACTTTTGACTGGGCATGGGTTGCTAATCCCACCCCCCTTGCGTGAGGCCCATCTGATTTGACCTAAGAAGCCTTGCTATTCATACCCCCTGGCTCATCCATTTTATTTTATTTTCTTTTTATTTCCATTTTAATTTCAGTTTGGATTTTAATTTTTAAAATTAGTTTTAGGATTCCAAAAATTCTAAAAAAATTCAGGAATATTATTTTTAGTTTTCTTTAATTTTTGACATTTTTATTTTCCATTTATTTTATTTTGGCACGTGTAAATTAATTCTCCCTTTTAATTAATTCATTTTATTCCATTTTGAACCTTGCTAAATTGTCCATTTTCAATCTTGATCATCATTTTGAATTTTTGGTTGGTTCTTTTTGCTCTGGATTCATGATAGGATATAGTTTCTTAGTAATTTTTGTTCTGATTTTTAGAATCTTTATTAATTGGTTTTGGTCCTTAACTTGTGAGTGAAGCTTCTTAACCCTAGTTCATGTTTGTACCCTCATTTGACTTGTTTACCTTCTGAATTTCTTCCTCTCTTTTTGGCATGTTGTTATGGTATGATTGAAGATCTCTTGTCCAAGGTTGTGGAATTTTTGGGTGCATACTTGATTTCATTTGAATTTTTGTTCTTGACTTGTCCCATTTTGTTTCTTTTTGATCATAAGTCCTCTCCTTAGCTTAGAAGGGCACTTGTGCCAACTTCTTCATCTTGTTTAGAGTCTTTTTAGGGCATTGATACCTCTCTGATCTTGGGTTGGGGTTTGTGTTTTAGAAATCTTGTAATTTGTTTGCCTTTGGAGTTCTTCCATTCTTATGTACATCCACCTCACTTCCTTTGCTTCTTTCTTCCCATAATGTGATCACTTAGCCATATGCACCGCTTCTCTTCATCTCTCATGCTCCTTAGACACTTTTCCAACATAATTAGGGTTCTGGTCTTGTACCTCGGGTTTGTGATTTGTTTATTTTGCTTTGCATCTTCTCAAGTTTGCTTTGCTTTGCTATGTGATTCATGTTGCTTCATGTTGATTTGTGTGCTTCTTTTCTCATTCTTGTGGCTTGTATTTGCATTGGATGTGATGTGTATGACTTCACTTCTGGTTGTATGGTTTTGGTATGGTAGTATGTTCATCTTGTATTGCTTTTATACTTGTGTCACTAACCATTTCAGGGGCTTTGGTAAGTGAGAGGTGTGGATGTGATTCCCACATATCCAAATCTCATCTCTTCTCTTCTTATCATTATTTGTTCTAACCTTGTGATTGTTGGGCTTAGGCCTTACTTCCCTCCTCTTCTATTATTCTTTCTTCTTCTTCTCTCCTTCTTTCTTTCTTCTTTAGGATAGTAAACCTCACTAACCTAGGATTTTCTATGCATGACAACACTTAGGATTCATTAGTCCCCCATTAGACTTTTTCCTTTGTGATCCTTTTGGTTCTTATTCTCTTCTCATCTAAAAAACTTTAAAGAAGACACTTAATAAAGAATGAAGTGATATCTTGAGCAATAGCCTTATCCCATGAGACACTTGTAGTCTTCCCATCTTGGGATAGTACAAGCTTGTCTTGTGATGCACAAGTCTGATCAGGATATCATCTTCAACAAGAACATCATAAAACACACTTCTTCATTGTAAATACAAAAACACTTAATAAGTTAATGAGTTAGTGAGCTTAAGCCCTAATCTCTGGATCCAATTTTTAGGGATCTTCTCCTTACTTGAGTATGCTTGTTCTATTATTCCATCTTGGAATGTAGTGACAAGTGCACATTCCATGGAAAAGAGCTTGAGTTCACTTCCTTGTGACACACTCATAAAAATCTTCATAAAAAACACATACAAACAATAAGCGTCTTTCCTTAGGGAATTCTTTTCTCATCTCATTCGCTCCGTATGCGAACTTGCTCCTACTTGTCATTTTGTAAGACGGTTACGCGCTCGTCGTCCGAGCCTGCAACACCTGAGCATTGACATAGGCAGTTCAAGCCTTAATTCACAAGCAATATTTTCAACCCCTAGTTAGGGGAACTACGGCGACTCTGATCCTCATTATTCAGATGAGGTACGTAGGCAGTGGGGTAGGGCCCGTTCGAGCACAATCTTTATTTTCCCTACATTTTTCCTTTTCATTTATTTTTTCAGTTCCCTTTTCATTTCTTTTATCCAGTTCCAGTTCCTTTTCTTTTACAGCAACTTTCATTCTTACACCCTTTGAAACAGTTTCTTTGCAAGCGTGGATCCCGTCGGGTACGGCGGACGATCTGGGGTGCTAATACCTTCCTAGGTCGTAACCGACTCCCGAACTCAGTCTCTTTGGTTCGCAGGACCCGTGTCCTTCCTCTTATTTCTTCTGGTTTGTGCAGCATTACCATTCCCGTTCCTTTGGGATAAAAATGCCTGGCTGGCGACTCTTTTCTTTTCCGCGCCACTTTCGCGTTTGTACCAGGATGGAAATCCGGGGAGCGACAAAAGTCCCTCTTGATTCTTCTCCACCATAGATTGATAATGTCGGGGGAGGCCGAGGTTTCACTCGAAGTGGACGTCTCTTTGCCTCACAGTTCCCAAGAGTTAATGCTGGAGCAGAAGCTGCTGCTAAAGCTAAAGGAAAGAGTGTGATGCTTGACGATCCGATTGCCAAAGAAACTCAGAAGACATCCTTTGATCAGGATGTAGACGAGTTCATGAGAATTATCAAGACGTGTGACTACAAGGTTGTATACAAGCTCCACTAGACATCCTCCAAAATCTCTATTCTATCACTGCTCATGTGTTCCGAGGCTCACCGGAATGCATTGCTCAAAGTCCTGCACGCAGCTTACGTGCCTGAGGAGATTACAGTTAATCGGCTTGAGACAGTGATTTCAAATGTCAATACTAGTCATGGACTAGGTTTCACTGATGTTGATCTGACTACGGAGGGCCGTAACCATAACAAGGCTTTTCATATCACCTTAGAGTGCAAAGATGCCGTACTTTATCATGTTTTGGTTGACACTGGGTCATCTCTCAATGTCCTTCCAAAGAAAGCCTTGGTCAAGATAGAGTATGATGGTCTTGCACTACGTCCGAGTAACCTAGTTGTGAGAGCCTTTGATGGTTCTAAAAGATCGGTTCTGGGAGAAATTGAGTTGCCTGTGGTAATTGGCCCACAGATTTTCAAAACTATCTTCTATGTGATGGACATTCATCCTGCCTATAGCTGTTTGTTGGGTCGACCCTGGATTCATGCCGCTGGCGCAGTAACATCGACCCTTCACCAGAAGTAATAATACGAGTGGGAAGGCCAAATTATCACAATTTGTGGAGAGGTGGACATCTTCGTCAGTCATCTAGCTACTTACAAGTACATTGAGATGGATGTGGAGATCCACGAGACGATGAGTCAGGGTTTTGAAGCTCTTAATATCAATGAAGAAACAACTGAAGTGTCTGATACTTCAATCTCTTATAACAAACAAGCTCCAAAGGTTGTTGAAGACGGGAATGCCCAAGGCTGGGGCAAACTGCTGCAAGTCCAGATTAAGGAAGACAAGTTCGGTTTGGGATACAGACCATCCCGACAAGCTCAAGAGGAGGTTGCTCAAGCTCCCAAGTTCATAAGTTGGGGAATATTGACCCCAGATGCTATCAACAATGTGGAAGACGAGGCTGAAAGCGACTACAACCTGGAAAGCTGGATTCGTCCAAGAGTCCCAAGCCAACAAGTCCTCAACTGGTCTTCCCAGTAAATTATAAGGTGACAGGACTCATTTTGTAATAGGGTCATATATGTATTTTGTGCAAATGGAATATTAATGAATAATGGACGTCTTTTGCTAACAATCTTTTTCGCTCACTATCTTTCATTTTTGTTATTTTCGCACAAAACAATAAATGTCAATGTTTTTCTTTATAAACTTCATTCACTTTTTCTTAACAAGATAGAATCAATCACTAAAATGAACAAATCTCAACCCTTGCAGAGATAGCCTTCCAGATTGCACCGACAACAACACTGCTATGACCTCGTATGACTTCGACAATCCGATTAATCAAGCAGATGAAGGGGTTGATAAAGACTATGATTTTCCTGAAGAGTTGGGCAGGTTGTTGAGACAAGAGGAAAAGGTGATTGCTCCTCATCGGGAGGAGGTTGAGATTATCAATCTTGGTACCGAGGAAGATGTGAAAGAGGTGAAGATCGGGGCCAGTCTGTAAGCTCTAATGAAGGAACAACTCATCAGTATGCTTCAGGAATATGTTGACGTGTTCGCTTGGTACTATCAAGATATGCCAGGTCTAGATATGGATATTGTCATGCACAGGATGCCATTGAAAGAAGATTGTCAGCCAGTCAAACATAAATTGCGCCGTACTCGTCCAGACATGGCCATGAAAATTAAAGAAGAAGTACAAAAATAGTGGGGCGTCGGTTTTCTTGCTGTGACTAGTTACCCGCCTTGGGTTGCTAACATTGTACTCGTGCCTAAGAAGGATGGCAAGGTGCGTATGTGTGTGGATTACCGGGATCTGAACAGAGCTAGCCCGAAAGATGATTTCCCATTACCTCACATTGATGTATTGATGGATAACACAACTCAGTTCTCGGTATTTTCTTTCATGGATGGATTTTCAGGATACAATCAGATTAAGAGGTCACCTGAAGACATGGAGAAGACAACTTTCATCACACCTTGGGGCACGTTTTGTTACAAGGTAATGTCGTTTGGTTTGAAGAACGTCGATGCAACATATCAACGGGCTATGGTAACATTATTCCACGATATGATCCATAAAGAAATTGAGTGTTATGTGGATGATATGATTGTCGAGTCCCTTACAGAAGAAGATCATTTGGTGAATCTACTGAAACTGTTCAAGCGTCTGAGAAAGTATCAATTAAAGTTGAACCCCAACAAATGCACATTCAGGGTACATTCTGGTAAGCTGCTGGGTTTTATTGTAAGTGAAAAAGGAATTGAGGTTGATCCCGACAAAGTCAAAGCTATTTAGGAAATGCCTGCACCTAAGACTAAGAAAGAAGTTTGAGGATTCTTAGGTAGATTGAACTACATCTCAAGGTTCATATCTCATCTCACTGCAACCTGCGAACCCTTGTTCAAACTGCTAAGAAAAGAGAAAATAGTCAGGTGGAACGATGACTGTCAGAGAGCTTTTGACAAGATCAAAGAATATCTGCAAGAACCTCTAATTCGCTTTCCTTCAGTTGAAGAAAGACCTCTAATCATGTACCTGACAGTATTAGAAGAGTCAATGGGGTGTGTGTTGGGCCAACATGATGAGTCTGGTCGAAAAGAGTATGCAATATACTACCTAAGCAAAACGTTTACCGACTGTGAACAACATTATTCACTGCTCGAGAAAACTTGATGTGCTCTAGCGTGGGCTGCTCACCGACTAAGACAATATATGTTGACTCATACTACCTTATTGATCTCAAAGATGGATCCAGTCAAGTACATATTTGAGAAGTCAACACTTATCGGAAGGGTTGCAATATGGAAAATGATTCTAATAGAATAGGATATTAAGTATACCTCTCAAAAAGCCATCAAGGGCAGTGTACCAGCCTATGAGATTTGACTTCCCTGATGAAGACATCATGTTCTTGAAAGCAAAAGATTGTGAAGAGCCTATTCACACTGAAGGGCATGACCCAGAAGAAGCATGGACTATGATGTTTGATGGGGTAGTTAATTGCAACGATCGTGGGGTTGGCGCAGTGCTCATTAAACCCAAAGGAGTTCATATTCCTTTCTCAGCAAAGCTCACCTTTGCATGGACTAACAACGAAGCAGAATACGAAGCTTGTATCATGGGTCTTGAGGAATCCATTGACCTCATGGTCAAAACCTTGAATGTATTCGGAGATTCAGCTTTGGTAATCAACGAGACCAACGTCAAGTGGTACACTCATCAGGAGCATCTGATTCCCTACCGTGACTATACGAGGAGATTGTTGACCTTCTTCACAACAATTAAGCTTGAATACATCCTTTGAGATGAGAATCAGTTTGCAGACTCTTTGGCTACCATTTCATCCATGATCAAAGTACAAGCTGCTAATTATGTACTTCTGATTTTGGTATCCAGACTGGACAGACCGGCGTATGTATTCTCTGTGGACACTATTACTGACAACAAGCCTTGGTTCTATGACATCAAAAGCTTCTTGGAAACTCAGACATACCCACCTGGGGCATCATCAAATGATAAGAAGACGTTAAGAAGGCTAGTTAGGAGTTTCTTCCTCAATACTGATGGTTCTTTGTACAAGCGTAACTTCGACATGGTCTTGCTCAGATGCATTAACAAGAAGGAAGCAAACCTACTGATGCACGAAGTACATGAAGGTTCTTTCGGTACCCATGTCGGAGGACATGCAATGGCAAAGAAGTTATTAAGATTAGGTTACTACTGGATCACAATGGATGCAGATTGTTGTGCCTATGCTAGAAAATGCCACAAATGCCTTATTTACGCAGATAAAGTGCACGTGCCTCCGAATCCTTTGAATGTAATGTCTTAACCTTGCCCCTTTGCCACGTGGGGCATTGATATGATTGGAAAGATTGAACTGACCACATCAAATGGTCACATATTCATCCTGGTAGCCATTGATTACTTCACCAAATGGGTTGAAGCAGTTTCGTATGCAAATGTCACTAGGCAAGTGGTAGCTCGATTTCTGAAAAGGGATATCATCTGTCGATATGGAGTTCCCGAGCGAATCATTATTGATAATGGTTCCAATTTGAACAACAATATGATGGCAGAACTTTACCGGAACTTCAAAATTCAACATCACAACTCTTCTCCTTACAGGCCGAAGATGAACGGCGTTGTTGAGGCAGATAACAAGAACATTAAGAAGATTGTGCAAAAGATGGTAGTTACCTACAAAGACTGACACGAAATGCTACCATTTGCATTGCATGGGTACCGAACCTCCATCAGAACATTTACTAGGGAAACACCTTATCAACTTGTGTATGGTAGGGAAGTTGTCCTACCTGTTGAAGTTGAACTACCCTCCTTACGGGTAATGATGGATGTGAAACTGGATGAAGCAGAATGGGTCCGATCTCGATATAATCAACTGAGTCTGATTGAAGATAAGAGATTAACAGCCATTTGTCATGGACAGCTATATCAAAAGAGAATGAAGAAAGCCTTCGATCAGAAAGTCAGACTTCGGGAATACCAAGTGGGACAGCTTGGTCTGAAAAGACTTCTTCCTCCTCATATAGACCACAGGGGCAAATGGACGCCAAACTACGAAGGCCCATTCATAGTAAAGAAAGTTTTCTCTGGTGGGGCACTGATGCTTACTACTATGGATGGCGAGGATTTCTTATCTCTTGTGAATTCAGATGCAGTTAAAAAATAATTCACATAAAAGACCCGCTAGACATAAAAACAGAATGTAAGTCCTGGTTAAAATAGGGCATCCCGGCGAGTCAAAAACAGAATAAAAGACTCGGGCAAAAATAAGGGAGAAATTAAAAAATGTACACCCATTGAGTTGAAAAGTCACATCGGACAGCTCAGGCAAAAATGGGTATCCTGGTGGATTGAAAACCCAAAAGGGCGATCTACACAAAATCAGGGAATAAGCGAACAACTGCATTCTGAATTCGTCTGTATCACTCACAACATGGCAAGCTTCGAAAGGATAAAGCGTCAGTTAAAATAAACCTTCTTCAAAAAGCAAGATAAGAAGAACGTCAAGGTTATACGGGTCATAGCAAAGGAAGCTCACTGGAGCGTCAACTTCAACATTGCCAACACTTTTATTTTCTCAATTTTACAGCAATCTCCTCATTTTAGGGATTCACTTCTTTACTGTACTTGCCCATTCAGGGCACACGAATTAATAAAATCAGGATTTTCAGTCACACTTTATTTTGTACATTTTTGTTTTGGTTTGCAAAATGTCCAAAGTTCATAATAAAACACTTGCATGAAAACATATAAGCCATTTTTAATATATGCTTACAGGAAATATGCACTCTTGAGCAAAACTAACTCCTATGACGGAATCCGGTTGAGGATACCTCGAGACACTTGTGCGTTTCTTTTTGACAGGTTGCAGGTACTAAAAATAGACAATCTCACAGCATGGGGTATATCAAGCCTCGTATCCCCAGCCAAGTCAGCAATCACCTCATCAGCAGGTTTACTTGACAGAGGTATTCCCCCATGAAGCTTTCATCCCTTCGGAGGATCTTTCAAGAAACTCACTAAATCCACAACATGTCGTTTAGACAAAGGAATTACAGCAGAAGTTCTCTCTTCCCCAAGCAGGATCTCCCGAGCAATGCCTGAAATGCTCTTCCCCAGCGGAGTTGTCAAAGCCTCTTCATCCCTAACATGAGTCTCTTCAACAGAAGTTTCTCTAGCCGAGACCCCCACATATTTCTTCCCCCATAGGGCTAGGAAGATTGTTCGGTGATCCTCTCTCCCCACAGATCGACCAATGATCTCTTTCCCCATCGGAGTTTTCCCTCCAGACAGATTGCCCTGAGATCTCCCCCCCCCCCCCCCCCCGCAGGATCCAGATCTTGGATCAGTTCTCGCATTTGCATAATCATAGCATTCACATCATTTTCCCCAAACTAAGCGTAGCATTCCATCTAATAAGGAGCATTACGGCAAAAATCAAACATTTGCATAATCATAAGCCAGGTTCGGGCCAATCACCTGCAAACATCAGAATCACTTCGCCAGAAATATACAAAACTTATCCCCTGCAGACAAAGCCAGAATACCTTTTGCACTCTCAATACAGATATTTGTTCATACTTGTACCTATTCTTTGACACTCGCCCGTGTCATACTTCCCCAGCAAGTCAAACACTCGTCTGTGTCCCTTGCTCAATCTTTTTGATACTCGTCCGTGCCTAACACATATTTCCTCAGCAGGTCAAACACTTGTACATACTTATACACAATCCATTGATACTCATCTGTATCTTGTATATATAACCTCCCTGGCAGATCAACACTCGTCTGTGTTCCTTGCTTAAAAGATTGATACTCGTCCGTATCGTCGTCCTTAAACACGTGTCAATGTTTGCTTCAATCGATACTTGTCCGTATCGTAGTCCTAAGGATGCTCGTCTGCATCTTTAATCTATACACACTGTCAAACACTTATACCGTTTATTTTTAAGCGTAAGCACTCTTCCGTGTTTACCATCCCACAGTAAGTCACCGACAAAACAATCCCTTTTATCCGGCATTCGTCCTATGTCATGATATTTTCGGCAGCCGTCCCCTGCCAGGTGATCGTCCTTCACCTTTTAATGATCGTCCTTCATCATTTCATCTGATGGTCGTCCTCATCGTTGATCCCCTTATCCGACATTCTTCATATGTCGCGATACCTTTTGGCAGCCGTCCCCTGCCAGGTGATCGTTCTTCACCTTCAGATGACCGTCCCTCATCCTTTTCCTCTGTGGAATCCCCATTGTTGGAACTTTCTATCCGACATTCATCCTATGTCGCGATAATCCCAAAGAGTAGTCGTACCCTGCTAGGTGATCGTCCTTCACCTCTTGATGATCTTCCTTCATCATGCTAATCCGATGGCCGTCCCCATCGTTGACCTTTTCTATCCGACATTCGTCCTATGTCGTGGTATTTTCAGCAGCCGTCCCCTGCTGGGTGATCGTCCTTCACCTTTTGATGACCGTCCATCATCATTATTCCATTTATTTTTTTACCCGATGGCCATCCCCGTCGTGGTTTATTTCACCCTTTAACTTGATGGCCGTCCCCGTCAGTGTTTTCCTCATTTCGTTAATCCCCAGAGAATTTTATTTCCTTACCCGATGGCCGTCCCCGTCGTGGTCTCTTTATTTCCAAGCATGATGGTCGTCCCCGTCATTGCTTTACTTACCGCTTTCATCCCCAGCAGTCGTCCTCTGCTCGATGGGCGTCCTCCATCACTTTCATTTGATACTTACACTATACTACCTGTTACAATTTATATCCCTTTTCTTCTTCTCCCCAATGAGTGCAAATTTCGGACTGTCTTTGGTATTCAACCCCAAGTTATCTTATTTGTCTGTTAAGTCAGGCACTTACACCCTGCACAGCTAACTCATGCTTGAATAGGGGCAGTTGTAAACACCCCAAATTTTGTCCTCTCTTTTTCTCACACCATGGCTTGTGATCTTTCTTTTTTGCATTTGCATAAGCATATCATCTCCCATTTGCACAATTTGTTTCATCTGCATAGTTCATTTCATCTGGATCTAGGGTTTGTGATCTGAGCAATCCAAGAAGGGATCTGAGCTATCCCAAAGGTCTTGAAGCTTGTCAAGAATGTCCATGTGTGTTCTATGATCCTAATATGCTCCCCAGGATTCTTAAAAGTCAAAATATCACAAAGCATTGCAAGGGTGTTCAGGCAGACTGAGTAGTTTCCACACAAATGACGTAAAATTAGGGTTTTGGTTTCAGAGGCCTTACACTCAAATTTTTTGGTCATTCTTGATTCCATTGGTCTTAATATGTTATAAGGATCATTTATACCAAATTTGATGAAGAAATTCATTATGGAAGTCATCTGATCAACTGGTAACTTATTGTGCAAGAAAAGATAGAATCAGGGCATCTGAGGCCTCCACCAATGGTACTAAATGGTCACATTCATCATTTTGAGGTTATATGATATTTATTTGATCTTATAAGTGGTTATAAGTTCACAAGATTGAAGAATTTCAAGCCATTTGCAAACTTTCCATTTTTGGACATGACTTGTAATGGAAACTTTCCATTTTGGGAAAGATTTTCAACCTCCTCTTTCTTGATCAAAAATGCTTCAATTGAAGAATCCTTAAACATGAAAGTTGTAGATTGGATCTTCCCATTTTAAAAAGTACAAGAACTCCTCTTGATTCATCTTATAACTCAAGATATGATCTTTCAAAGTTGGGAAAAATCTTGTAATTTTCAAGTATGTGCCAAAGAGGGATTTTTGCAAATTCAAGTTCTAAGCACTTTCATGACCTCTAATTGACCTTTAAGCATCATAACAATATCACATGACTTTCCTTGATCGGAATTATGCCTTGGATTGCAAGCCATCTATAAGCCATTTGTACAAAATCCTCAAAGAGGGAAAGTTGCAAAATCTATGACATCACATGATCCAAGTGTTCCAGCTCATGAAATCTGATCCAAAGGTCCTCCTTGAAGTTGGCTGAGGCAAGACACCCCTTTATATCACCTCTGACTCGAGCCCATACCTCATAGTACACAATATTGACTTTTTGCAAAACCTCTCATACCAATCAAACTATGCCACTACCAACTCTCTGGCCAATCATCATTGTTTATGCAAGCATCATGGACCTCATTTCACATAACTTTGGAGCCTAAAACCTCTCAACAATCAGATTGCAAAAGAAATCACTCAAAAACTTCTCATTTTCGATTCTCTCAAACCAGCCACTCAAACTCACTCATTCTTTCACCATTCACCTCAAAATCATCCATAGAACACAAAGCACCCTCCATTTTGCCCTAAAAGCCACTCTAGCAAAAATATGATTTCTGCCACACCAGAACCAAACACCACAAACTAGCCATTCAAAGCTTGTTCTAAGCTCCCCAGAAGCATCAAGGTGGTCATTGGAGTGGATTAGCATCAAGGACAGGTCCAGAAAGTTCAAACTTGGAAAGCTTCATCTCAAGTATCATCCAAGAACAAATTTTCCAGAAGTTATTTTTTAAGTTACAATATTAATCTACATGCTCCTCTGATCATCATGATGTGTTTGGTTTTGAAAATGGTTGAAAATTAAGCATGTATGAAGCTTCTGAAATTTTTCCCATAAAATTTGTTTGATTCGATTCATGAGATTGATGCAATGTAAATGGTTTTTGATGCTTGATTCGTGTTTAGGGTTGTTAGGGGATTAATTCTAGAGATTTAGAGGGTCTAGAGGGGTGTTTTGAGAGAGATAGGGTGAGGACCTGGCAGGAGAAGACGACCGGAACACTGTTCTGATCGCCTGAAAGTCATTAGGTTTAATTTTAGGGTTAACTGGTCAGTTCAAATTTGGACCTTTGGATCTTGCTTCCCGCGCGTGTGAACGGCCCAGATGCATCATTAAAACCCTAATCTGGATTTATTAAATTAATTAGGTTTAATTAAATTAATTTTTCCATAATGAATCCTAGCAACCCATTTGCGCGCGCAGTCAACCCTCCTTCAAACCTCAGCCATCAGATTGTTTGACTTCCCATTTTATTTGTTTTTATTTCATTTTTATTTCATTTCTTTCCACACTTATTTTAAAATAGCAAAAACAATTTAAAAAATCTCATTTTCTGCATTTTTACTTTAAATATTTTTCTTAACTCAAAAACATTTTTTATTTAAATTTTTGCATTAAAAAAGTATTTTTAAAACATTTAACTGTTTTATTTTATTAATTAATTGATTTTAATTAATTAAAAATTCATTTAAGTTTCTAAAAATCACCAAAAAATTCATGAAGCATTCTTATACATTTAGAAACATTTTTAAACTCACCATACAAATTTCTTTTTAGGTTTGATCACATTTTCACAATTATCTTTGAATTAGGGTTCATAAAATTCTTATTTTCTAACCCTAACTTGAAAAAATCACTTCTGGTCAACCATGATGAGCTTGAACTTGATTCTTTTTGAATTGTTTCACATATTTCATATAGTATCTAGTTTATTTATCTCATGATTTTTCATTGCATTTTTAATTTGATTTGCATTTTCCCCTTAGAAGAATCCAAAAACCCTAGTTAACTTAGGAATTTCATAACTTTGCCTAGGTTTAGCTTCTGACCTTCTCCTTTGGGGTGTGATCTTGTATATGTTTTGGGTTTTTTTGAGTTCAATTTCAATTTTTTAGTATGATGCATGCTTCTGTTTTGGTCATTTGCATCTCATGTTATCTTAAAACCCTAATTTTCAATGTTCATTTGCATTCATCTTTGCATACCTCAATCATATGAACTTGCCATGCCATTCCAAGCATTTGTATGGCATCTTAGACATTTTAAGACATACTTGAACATTGCTTGATCATTTATTCATTCATTTGGTATGCTTTGCATTCATTACATTCCATGCTTATCCATGTGTTTTCAAGCTTCTTTCATGCTTCCTTTGCATCTCATCCTTTGTATGATCATTCATATGCATCATGTATGACTTTGCATCATCTCATAACACATTTTCATCATGTTTAAACTTCTGGTTTTGGTCTTTGCATCTTTAGTCATCTCATTTCCTTTTGCTTTTCATCTTATGCATTCATACTAACATTTCAGGGGCTTATGGTAAGTTGTTTGGGATGTGGATTTTCCTTCACATCCCACCTCTCTTCATCTCTTCATACATATTCTTATTTATCTAAGAAGTGAACTTGCTTCACTTATGATCTCTCCTTCTTACTTTCTTTCTTTTAGGTTACTTATCTTCTTTAGGAAGTAAGTAACTTATTCTTCTTTCTTTTTCTATTCTCATATGCTTCTTCCATGGTGGCCTTCCTGAAGATCTTTCTTAAGCCTCACAAACCATAGGATATCCAAGAAAATAATTTTTAGGGTTGTATATAGTCTCCCATAGTCTGTTACCTTTGAGTCTTCTTGAGTCTCTCTTCTCATCTCATAATCAGAGGCTAAACTCTTTAAGCTTTAGGACTTTGAATTAGGGTTATGCCTGCATCCTTATCTTAGGATGGATAACTTTAATCCTTAGTGTTAAACCTTTAATTTGTTTACACCTCTTAATCAAAAGACTTAATAATGATCAAGACTTAAGCTTGTAACTTGGGTCGTACATTAGGGTTCCATCTCTTCCTTTTGGTTAAGAGGGTCTAACCCTAGTGTTTAATGGACAAGTCCCCCTCAAGATAAGTCTTACAAACATAAAATCCATTTCTTAATCTCACCCTTTAATTAAAATCCACTTTAATAAAGGCTTGTTATATAATGAATTTAGTCCCTAACCATGGATTAAGTTGAGGAGTCTTCCTCGACTCAAGTGTTCCCATCTATTATCCTTCTCTTAGGATGGTGTAATGAGTTCATTAATCCCTCATTAGAGATTAAACTCATTACTTAACACTAAACAAAAACCAAAAATATCTTAATAATCACAAGTAGGTTAATGATCTTAATCCTACATCATCATGGTAATTAAGTTGAGATTCTTATCTCATACTTAAGTAGGCTCATTATCCCTAATCAGGGAGGATATAATGAGTTTACAACCTTTGATTTAGGCTTAAGCTCATTTTCCTATGCAAAACACCAAAAACAATAAAAACCTGAAAACACAAAAACAAACAATTATCGTCTCCTCCGGGATTCTTTTCTCATCACACTCATTCTATAAACGAGAACTCGCTTCTTCCGTCTAATCCAAGACAGTTAGCACTCGAGCCAGACGAGACATACACTTGAGCATAGACAAGCAAGCAGTTCATATTCAAAAATCATTTTCAGTCTCTTCGAGTCGAACTACGGTGTTCTGACTTCCTCATTGCACGAGAGGATACGTA
Source organism: Lathyrus aphaca (assembly GCA_963966055.1). Classification (NCBI taxonomy): domain Eukaryota; kingdom Viridiplantae; phylum Streptophyta; class Magnoliopsida; order Fabales; family Fabaceae; genus Lathyrus; species Lathyrus aphaca. The sequence continues at coordinate 175,994,181 of OZ014523.1, forward strand.
CGAATAACTTAACAGTTATCGAACAAAAGTCTCTTTGTCATCCCCCTCTTTCAGCATTCTTTCTAAGCCTCAGTATTGAGCATCTCACCCTTTCTTTTGCACTGATACATTGTACATTCATTCCTAGCTTTTTATGCACAGTCAGCACATACACTACCCCTTTTAAACACAATCAAGTAAGCGTGGATCCCGTCGAGTACGACGGACGATCTGGGTGCTAATAACTTCCCATGTCGTAACCAACCCCCTTTATCAGTTTCTTTGGTTCGCAACCGTATTATCCGTCTCTTTCCAGGTTTATGCAGCATTACCTTTCCTTCGGGATAAAAATGCCTAGCTGGTGACTCTATTCAACCTTTCTCTTCGTCGATAGTTCGCGTTTGCACTAGGATGAAAATCCGGGGAGCGACATAATGGTCCAACACAAAGGCCTTAGTGACAGACATAGGATTAGAGTAAATTCATATTCTTTCCCATTCCATTTTGGTCTAGTGCGGGAATATGAAAACACGGTTCATACATGGGTTTCTTCTGGAGAACTCTGTGTGTCGTACCTCGAAAAATACGATCTTAAAACAACAGAGTCGCCACCTAATTCTATTTATTCTACGAGAGAAAAGGGAGATATAGATACAACCTAATAAAGGATAAGAAATGGTTTACGTAACCAAATTCTAAGTTCGGGACTCGTTTATGCAAGGGGAAGGTATTAGCACCCCTCACATCTGTTCTACTCAACGGGAACCTCTTAGCTAACTATGCGGTTAAATGTTTGATTAATGTCTTTGTCTTCTTAATGTTTGTTAATATGTTTTTTCTAAGGAAATAAGTTTTAAATTATTATTATTATGAAGATGACGAAGAAAAGATTAATTTTTTATTATTGTGCTTGCGAAGGATTAAAATCCCCGTGCCTACATATTCCATTGTGCAATGGGAAAGTCAGAGCTTTGTAGTTCGTGCGACTACGGTTTGTGATTTTTATTGAACAATTGTTTAAAACGCATTCTAATGCTAAGCGTTGGCTTATACTCGCGGTGGAGGCTGAAGCGCTAGCTTATCTGCGAGATAGAAATATTTAAACTACGCCTGTTTTGAAATAGATGTTTGACCTTTGTTAAGGTGTTTTATACGAAAAGGAGAATGAACCACGTCGCGTGGGGCTAGCCCAGGAGTTATTGCATTCCAGAACGTGCGGAGTGCTAGACTCCAAAGCTCTGTTCTTTCGTTGATTAATTATGAAAATGGTTTGAATTTGTTGGTAAGTTTTAGGTTATTTTAAGTACAAAAGAACGAGTGAACCACGTCGCGTGGGGCTAGCCCAGGAGTGATTCATTCTAGAACGTGCGGAATGCTAGACTCCGGAGCTCTTTTCTTTCGCGAATTAATTTGTACGATTAGATATTTCGAATACGAAAAAGGTGAATGCAACACTTCGCGTGGGGCTAGCCCAGAAGAGATCCATTCCAGAACGTGCGAAGTTCTAGACTCCGAAGCTCTGTTCTTTCGTATTTAAAATTAAAAAATAAGTTGGATATTTGTTTTTTAGACGTTTTAAAGTTAACTTACTTTAATAACGAATGAGTAAAAGAAACACTACGCGTGGGGCTAGCTCATATGTGGTTCGTTCCAGAACGTGCGGAGTGCTAGACTTCGGAGCTCTGTTCCTTGTTAAATTAATTAATATACGTAAAAAACGTGCAGACGGGGATCACATCGGCTTACGTGTGTTCGAAGTGTAGGCGATAATATTTTAAATGATTATGTGAATCGATTTCTAGTTCCTATGGGTATTCCTAGCAATACGAAACCGTAAAATAAAGGCAGAAAGATAAATTGTGTACAACGTAGTCGGGAGAGGGATACATGATGATTTACATGGGAATGCGATGAAATAAAGGGTCTCGTTGTAATTTGCCCAAGAGAAAGCGTGTGTGCAGTGTATTAATTAATCGGAACCGTTAGAACTTGATATTAAATTGAAAGCGTCACAATGTAGCTCTTTAACTATCTTAGAATCGATTCAATGTTAGAATCATTCTATGAGAAGTCGAGCGTCAATTTATGCTTTCATACGATTCTCAAAAGCTCGATCAATTTATGCTTCGAAATCGCAATGTAATGATAAATCAAACATCATTTAAAGAATTAAAAAAAAAACTAACATAATAATTAATTAATCCAAATAATATAAATAAAATAAAAACACTATAAATTAATTTTAATTAAAATAAGGAAAGTTAACAAATCTAAATGAAAATCAAAACTACATTCCAATGGTAATAATAAAAATACAATCACTAACTTAAGGTGAGATAGCTAACTTGAAAAAGAAAACTTAAGAATCTATGCATGCAACCTGACATTATCTTAGTATCTAACCTTAAATTTACTTTTCAACTAACTAAGTAATAACAAAAATAATAAAATAAAAACCAACATATACATTATGCGGACATCTAGCCATCCCAAGTTACCACATGGTCAAAATAAAACAAATTAGTGCCATTAATGAGTTAGAAAATGGGAAAAGGAAAAATAAAGTAGTGGAAGCGTAACGCATTGATTGAAATAAAATGACAAAAAAACCGAAAATCATTAATACCAAATAGTAATAACAATAGTTAAAAATGAAAATCATTTTCAAAGCTATCATATATCTCCCTTATTTCTCACATTCACTCTCCCTCTCATGATATATCTTTCTCTCTACTTTATGAATGAACCATTTCATTCTTCTCTGCATATTTAAAAAACATCTCAAACCAAAAAAAAATCAACATCCTTAACAGAACAAAACATGTATGAGTTTCTAGGCTAGCCATTATCGAAACCAAGGACATGATCGGAAAAAAAAACGCATCGCATCAACAAAGAACAAGAAAATACATAAGAAAAATGGAAGATTCAAATGCAAAGGTAACGACCGAACCCATCCTCAATCGAACCCAAAAACTCCAATTTCGTTGCATTTTCAATGATTTAATATCAACAATAAATGGAATAGCGCAAGGATGAGGAAAGTTACCCACAAAATGGAGAAATCCGATTCAGGTTGACTCACAAAAAGTTTTTCCTTTCTACAATCTCTGCTTCTTCTCCAATCTGTAAGTGTTCTTTCTTATTGTTTCGTGGTAGTTTCAATCGCTCCGTCTCTCTCCGATCTCGCGTCAGATTTCTTTCACTGATCTCGCTCTCTTCGCTCGGTTTGCGGCAGTTCGTTTGGTGTGAGGTGGTTGTGGTTGTTTCTCGCAGCGATTTATGGTGGTAGTGATGAAGTTGTAGTGGAAAAAAAGGTGGAAGAAAGTGAATAGTAGAAATAGAAAAACTTCCATAAGGGTGGTTATGGAAGTGGGTTTATGGTCTCATGAGTTGATGAAGATGTGGTTCTTTCAATCTGAATTTTTTGTTCTTCTTGAAAAGTGTTTATTTAGAACCAAGGTTTGTGCTTTTTCCTTCTTTTTCCCCTATTTCATTTTCTTTCTTTTTTTTAATTCAAAAATTTCAAAATCTTCTTCATTTCCCTTGTCTTGTCTCTGTTAATATTTTCCTGTGATGCAGGTTTTAGCTCTAAATTGGTATAAGTTTTGTTAGCTTGTGTTGTTGGTGGGTTGTCTTCTGTCATGTGCAGAGATAACACAAGTTTTGGTTCTTTTTTTTTGGAAATTTTGTAGAGGACCTTTTTGTTGCAGGCTTGACTTACCTTAATTTGGTGAAAGAATGGGGGCTTGTGTCAACATATATTGTGTAGTGTAGTGACAACAGGGAGCTGCTTTTCGGTCAAAGTTGAACTATAAAAAAATTGGTTTTGGTTTGATTTGTAAACTGTCTAAACAAATTGACATATCAATAAAAATAATAATATAATATTAATAATAACAACTGAATTATCCTAAATATAAATTAGATAAAAAATAAAATCTTTTAAAATCTGGTTTAAAATAAACAACCAACCAAATTTAAAATGAGATAAAAAAAGATAAACAAAACTAAACATTTTTTTTTGAATTATTTAAGAAAAAGAAAATAAGCAACCAACCAAATTTGAATCTAAATAACACTAACTAGATTAAAATTAAATTTATGTTTAAGATTAAACAATTGGAAAAAACTACATAAATTGAAATTACAATAAAAGAAACTAATGAAATGATAAATAAAGTAAAACTTATAAACTAAACTAAAATCAAAATTAGATTAGATTGATTAAATTAAAACTTAACATATTCACTGAATAAACTTAAATTGACAGATAAATAAACACAAAATAATTATCTAACAAATCATATAGTATAAAAAGACTTAAATGACAAAAAATCTAAAATAAAGAATAAAAGGACATTGAACAATAAAATTGACCGAGTCCACATGGTTAATGAAGTGTTTTAGCAAAAAATGCAGTAATGTATGACTATCGATACCGCGATGCGAATGCGTCGAAAAATGAAATGATTGAAAAAGTTCGGTCAAAATTTAGGGTGTGACACTGTGCTACGGATCTCCTGTGGTGTTAGGGCTATCTGGGAAGCCTGCTAAGCCTGAATGACCTTTTTAGATGACCTTCAGCATCTGAGGTGAATTAGAGGAGGATCCTTTATGATTATGGTAAACAATGTACATCCGGGTTAGAAGTGTTTACACTTCTCAAAATAGATCTGAATCTGAGGATCTTTGTTCTAGAACAATACCTGTGAGTGGGTTGGGTTGTTTTCAGGTTTGCAGGAACCTTTGACCTCATCATACCTTGATACTGGAATGTTATAAGGTTGTACTATTTTGGACTGATCCTTTGAAACCCTGGACTGTTGACTCTTTATTCGAGTCCCCCACCTAGTTACTGGTTCTCAGACCTTCATCCAGAATTCTGAACACTCAAGCACCCTATCAAAGAAACTGACAATCCAGCACCTGATCACAAACCCTTGTATATCATTCAGCATACATCATACTAAATCATTTAACATTTGTCTATTTGTTTTACAGGGTATCTACATCTTCTTTGGTTTGGTTTTGACCGTTCTTCTCTTCAGCATCTTCATCATTCCCAGAGGTCTGGAAGGTCAAAACAAAAGAGCCAAACTGGATCCCTTGGAAGACAAATAGACATACTGCATTGCATGCTAACTTCATATTCTTTGTGTTGCAGGAGTTTTGTTGTTGTTTTCTCACCTTGTTGATTGTTTCAGGAAATATTGCTTGCAAGAGGGTCTTTCCCGTCAATTGCATCCACAGATATCCAACTAGAAACAACCTTCCGAGTCTACAAATGGATTAGTTACAACATGAACTGACAGATGTGATGACTCAGATGAATGATGTGAGGACAGAAGTGATGACTCGGATGAATCAATTCATGGATGTGATGACTAGGCTAGCACAGACCCAGGAACGATTAAGGGAGTTAGTTGAGCGGCAAACTACAGAAGATAACCATGCAGGCACTGGAGGTACTAGTAACAACGCGCGCGATCAGCCGCAAACAAATCCACCAGAGTTTGGGCCCCACATCAACCCTAAAGTCAATGTTATTGGAAATACCCAGAGAAACACTGGAGATCGTGTTCTACAGGAAGATCCTCAGGACGAGCAGTTTACAGTGTTAGGTGTTGGGGCTGATGAAGTTTATAATCGTCGTCTGGACGAGATATCAGAGAAGTTGAGATCCTTGGAATCCCAAAACTCTTTGGAATTTGATGTGATAGATATGGGCCTAGTTGAAGGAGTAAGGATTCCTCACAAGTTCAAACCTCCACGCTTTGAAAAGTACAATGGTACCTCCTGTCCTCGTACCCATTTACAATCTTTTCTGGGAAGAATGAAAGCATATACCATGGATGAGAAATTGTGGATTTTTTACTTTGAAGACAGTTTAACCGGGGCATCCAGAGAGTGGTATTCACACCTATCAAGGGCTTCTGTTAGAAACTGGAAGGACTTAGCCGATGCCTTTATACGCCAATATCAGTACAACCTGGATATGGCTCCCAATAGGACCCTCCTGATGGGTATGTCTCAATCTTCAAGAGAAAGTTTCCGTGAATACACTCAAAGGTGGAGACAACTCGCTGCCATTGTCCAGCCACCTATGTATGAAAGGGAAATGGTTGATATGTTTATGAACACCTTGCAAGGAACCTATATTGATAGACTTGTTGCCTTCTCTTCTACTAGCTTTGCTGACGTGGTCATAGCGGGAGAGAGAATTGAAAGTTTCCTGAAGATGGGTAAGATTTCTGACAATGGTGCTAGCTCCAACAATGCAAGGAAACCCTTCTCTGGACCTAGAATAATAGGAGAGACTAATGCAGTGCATGTTAACAGGGGTAGGCCCCAATACTTGCAAAGATCAGTGGCCGCAGTCACCATTCCTGCTCCAGCACCTCAGCAACAACAATATCCTCAACAACAACAGTTTCCCCAACAACAATAAAGATCTTACAACATCAACAATCAGCAGCAACTTCCTTTCCAACAAAGGCCGTCTCAGACTAACAGGGTGATCGATCCCATTCCAATGCCCCATGCAGCCTTACTCCCACAGCTATTGAAGCTTAATCTGACTGAACTAAGAACTTTGGCTCCACCAGATCATATGAATCTTCTAAGTAATTATGATGTCAACGCCATATGTGTTTTTCACTCCAATGCACCTGGCCATTCAACAGAGAAATGCAGGGTCTTGCACATGAAAGTCCAAAATCTAATTTATTCCAAAGCGTTGAATTTTGCACCTCCACCAAATGTCACAAAGAATCCAATACCGAATCACGCTGGACCGAGGATTAATGCTATTGAGGAAGACCAACCAGCAATTCTGATTGATGACATTACAAACATTCAAACACCATTGGCCGAAGTGAAAGCTCAGCTATTGAAGTGCCAAGTGCTTCAAGGTTGTGAGGCCTGTTGTGAAGCTTTCAAAGTTTCTACCAATGGTTGTGCAAATCTGAGAAAGAGTATCAACAATCTTATCAGAGAAGGCATTCTACAGATCACATCAATGGTTCCATCTTCTACAACTGCAACAAAAATCCCTCCTACAACACCAGCAAACATTATCTCAACAGAGTCTTCTACAACAATAGCAAACACCACCAGTGACAATATCTCAAAAGTTACCATTTATTATGATCCAGCAATCATTCATGTTCCAGATTCTCTCAACAACAATTTTCAACAACACCCTCCTCAACATCAACAACTTCCTTCACCTGCACCATCTTCAATCAGACCTCCTGTCACCATCTACTATGATCCACATACTGTCACAACTCCTTCTTCCGCAACAATCTGTTTGGTTACCATCACAGTACCTGGACCAGTTCCATATGGTATTAGCAGTGTTGTGCCTTGGCATTACGGTTCAGATCTTTATTGCAACGGATAGAAAGTAACTCTTGACACTTCAACCTCTACACCACAAATTGATAATGTCGGGGGAGGCGGAGGCTTCACTCGAAGCGGGCGTTTCTTTGCGTCACAATTTCCCAGAGTTAATGCTGAAGCAGAAGCTACTGCCAAAGCTAAAGGTAAGAATGTGGTGCCAGGAGAACCAATTGCCAAGGAAATTCAGAAGACATCCTTTGATCAGGATGTAGACGAGTTCATGAGAATTATCAAGAAGAGTGACTACAAAGTGGTAGATCAGCTCCACCAAACACCCTCCAAGATCTCTATACTGTCTCTGCTCATGTTTTCCGAGGCTCACCGGAATGAACTACTTAAGGTCTTGCACGCAACTTATATGCCTGAGGAGATCACAATCAATCAGTTAGAAACGGTAGTTGCAAACGTCAATAATAGTCATGGACTAGGTTTCACCAATTCTGACTTGACTACGGAGGGGCATAATCACAACAAGGCGTTGCAAATCACTTTGGAATGCAAAGGTGTTGTGATGTCTCATGTCCCTTTCAATACCGGATCATCACTTAATGTGCTACCAAAGAAGGTTTATTCAAGCTGGAGTATGATGGTCTTGAACTCCGTCCGAGCAACCAAGTTGTTAGAGATTTTGATGGTTCTAAGAGATCGATTCTCGGAGAGGTTGAGCTTCATGTGGTAATTGGCCCGCAAGTTTTCAAAACTACCTTCTATGTGATGGACATACAGCCTGCCTACAACTGTTTTTTTGGTCGACCCTGGATTCAAGCCGTCGGTGCGGTAATGTCTACCCTTCACCAGAAGTTAAAATATGAGTGGGAGGGCCAAATTATCACAATTTGTTGAGAAGAAGACATCTTCGTCAGTCACCTAGCTACGTACAAGTACATAGGATGGATGGAGAAATCCATGAAACCATGAGTCAGGGTTTTGAAGCTTTGAATATCAATGAAGCAACAACTGAGGTGTTTGCTGCATCCAAAGAGGAAAGGATGGGCACCTCAATTGCTTCCTATAAACAAGCTCGGAAGGTTGTGGAAGAAGGGAATGCCCAAGGTTGGGGCAAGCTGCTAAAGGTTCATATGAAAGAAGACAAATTCAGTTTGGGTTACAGACCATCCCGACAAGTTCCAAAGGAGGCTGCCAAAGCTCCCAAGTTCATAAGTGGGGGAATACTGACCCCAGATGCTGTCAACACTTTGCAAGACGAGGCTAAGAGCGACTACAACCTGGAAAGCTGGATTCGTCCAAGAGTCTCGGGCCAACAAGTTCTCAACTGGTCTTCCCAGGAAATTATAAGGGTTACTGCTGCAGAGTAATTATTAATTCCTGTTTTAAACATGCATCAAAGTCCTGTATCTTGCCCAGGATGTCGGCACTCATTTTGTAATAGGGCCATATGTTTTTTGTGCAAATTGAATATTAATGAACAATGGACATCTTTTGCAAACAATTTTTTTGCTCACTGTCTTTTCATTTTGTTTTCGCACAAAATAATAAATGGCAATATTTTCTTAATAAACTTCATTCACTTTTTCTAAATAAGATAAAATCAATCACTAAAATGAACAACTCTCAACCCTTGCAGAGATAACCCTCCAGAATGCACCGACAATGACACTGCTATGACCTCGTATGACTTCGACAATCCGATTAATCAAGCAGATGAAGGGGTTGATGAAGACTATGATTTTCCTGAAGAGTTTGCCAAGTTATTGAGACAAGAGGAAAAGGTGATTGCTCCTCATCAGGAGGAGGTTGACACTATCATTCTTGGTACTGAGGAAGATGTGAAAGAGGTGAGGATTGGGGCCAGTCTGCAAGCTCCGGTAAAGGAACAACTTATCAGTATGCTGCGAGAGTATGTCGATGTCTTTGCTTGGTACTATCAAGATATGTCGGGTTTGGATATAGATATTGTCATGCACAAGCTGCCATTAAAGGAGGATTGTCATCCAGTTAAACAGAAATTACGCCGTACTCGCCCGGACATGGCCATGAAAATCAAAAAGGAAGTACAAAAGCAGTGGGACGCCGATTTTCTCGCTGTAACTAGTTACCCGCCTTGGGTTGCTAACATTGTACCCGTGCCTAAGAAAGATGGCAAGGTGCGTATGTGTGTCGATTACCGGGATTTGAATAGAGCAAGCCCGAAAGATGATTCCCCATTACCTCACATTGATGTATTGGTAGACAACACAGCTCAGTTCTCGGTATTTTCCTTCATGGACGGATTTTATGGATACAATCAGATCAAGATGTCACCTGAAGACATGGAGAAGACAACTTTCATCACAACATGGGGCACGTTCTACTAAAAATTAATTCCGTTCGGTCTGAAGAACGCCGATGCAACATATCAACGGGCTATGGTAACGTTATTCCACGACATGATCCATAAAGAAATTGAGTGCTACGTGGATGACATGATTGCCAAGTCCCAAACAGAGGAAGAGCATATGGTAAACCTATTGAAACTTTTCAAGCGTCTGAGAAAGTATCAGTTAAGGTTGAACCCCAACAAATGAACATTCGGGGTACGTTCTGGTAAGCTACTGGGTTTTATTGTAAGTGAAAAAGGAATTAAGGTTGATCCCGACAAAGTCAAAGCTGAATAAGAAATTCCTGCACCTAAGACTGAGAAAGAAGTTCGAGGGTTCTTAGGTAGATTGAACTACATCTCAAGGTTCATATCTCATCCCACTGCAATCTGCGAACCCTTGTTCAACGTGTTAAGAAAAGAGCAAACAGTCAGGTGGAACGATGACTGTCAGAGAGCTTTTGACAAGATCAAAGAATATCTGCAAGAACCTTGAATTTTCATGCCTCATATCGAAGGAAGACCTCTAATCATGTACCTGACAGTATTAGAAGAGTCGATGGGGTGTGTGTTGGGCCAGTATGACGAGTCTGGTCGAAAAGAGTATGCAATATACTACCTAAGCAAAACGTTTACGGACTGTGAGCAACGTTATTAACTACACGAGAAAACGTATTGTGCTTTAGCATGGTCTGCTCGCCGACTAAGACAGTATATGTTGACTCATACTACCTTATTGATCTCAAAGATGGATCCAGTCAAGTACATATTTGAGAAGCCAACACTTACCAGAAGGGTTGCAAGATGGCAAATGATTCTAACAGAATATGACATTCAGTACACCTCTCAAAAGGCCATCAAAGGCAGTGTATTGTCTTACTATCTGGCTGAGCAACCCATTAATGATTATTAGCCTATGATATTTGACTTCCCTAGTCATCATGTTCTTAAAAGAAAAAGATTGTGAAGAGCCTATTCACACTGAAGGGCCTGACCCAGAAGAAGCATGGACTATGATGTTTGACGGGGCAGTTAATGGCAACAGTGGCGGGGTTGGTGCAATGCTTATTACACCTAAAGGGGTTCATATGCCTTTCTCAGAAAGGCTCACCTTTGTCTGCACTAACAACGAAGCAGAGTACGAAGCTTGTATCACGGGTCTTGAGGAAGCCATTGACCTCAGGATCAAAACCTTGAATGTATTCAGAGATTCAGCTTTGGTAATCAACCAGACCAACGACAAGTGGTACACTCATCAGGAGCATCTGATTCCCTTCCGTGACTATACAAGGAGATTGTTGACCTTCTTCACAACAGTTAAGCTTGAATACATCCCTCGAGATGAGAATCAGTTTGCAGACGCTTTGGCTACCATTTCATCCATAATCAAAGTACAGGTCACCAATTATGTACCTCGGATTTTGGTATCCAGACTGGACAAACCGGCATATGTATTCTCTGTGGACACTGTCACTGATAACAAGCCTTAGTACCATGACATCAAAAGCTTCTTGGAAACTCAGACATACCTGTAACACGGTGGGAGAACTGACTTTTAGTTATGTTGCGGATAGCAAGAGTCGCCACCGACTTTTATTTTATCCAAAAGGAAAGGGCATAAAAGAACAGGAAAGACCTTAAAAGATTTTTGGGTTCGGGGGGTAGGTTATGTAAAGGGAAGGTGTTAGCACCCTTTACATCCATGGTTATCCATGGGCTCTTAGTTACTTAGCTCACTTTAAATTGTTTTTATAAGTGTAGTGTGTGATTAAAAATTTTCTTAAGTGCTTTATAATGATCCTTGTACGGATATATATAAAGACTTTGTTTTGAAAATTGTTTAAAAATGTGAAGTGTTATGACATGTTTTTGAAGAAGTGAGCAAGTACTTAAGAGGAACCTACCCTAAATTGAATCTTTTTTGTTCTTAAATGTTCTTTCAATGGTAAGACTATCCCTATTATTAAGGAATATGTAGTCATTACCTTGGATGTTATAAGGGACATATGAAGGGTCATCTGTGTTTAGGCAACTGTAAGGTGTCTTAGCAATACGAAGGGACTTATCATCTTTTATTCGAAAGGGACAAGATCATTTACGAAGGTAACCTCGAAGGGACTTGATCTTATAATCATAAAGGGACTTGATGATTTTTTAGAAGAAGGGACTTTGCTTTTAGACACCTTACTTGACCTTTTGGTTTAGGCAACATGAGGGATAACCCTTAGGAAGTGAGATGGCGATCCAAGATCGACTTATGTGTGTGCGTGTATAAATTCAAATATTTATCTTATGATTAGTGATCTAAATTAATTTTAAAATACAAACATGTTATAACTCCCTATTTTACTAACCATAGCAATATATTTATAAATAAATAAACGATAAAATACTACGACTATTACAATGCTTTTATAGTTACATAATAATAAAAACAAATTAAATAATAATTATATAATAAAATAAGCAATTAAATAAATGGTTAGTGATAAAATAATTATAAGAAGAAAGGTTAGTAATAATATACAATATAAATCAATTAAGTATTTTTAGATTTAAATAAACAATTTTAAAGAATTTTGAGATGAAAATAAGATAATAAAGATATACTAATTTATTTACAAAATAAAGCATGATTAATTAGTTAATTATATACATTAGAAAATTTAATTAATTTTAAGATCTAAATAAAATAATAATTAGGGTTAGGATTAGGGTTAGAGAAAATTAGGGTTTTACTTATATATATATATATATATATATATAAATATTAGGGTTAGAAATTAATTTAAATAAAATTAATGAAATTATATACAAAAATACATATATGCATATTTATAAATATATTAAAAACATATAATGAAATAAATATACTAATTTAGGTTTTAAGAAAATAATATAAATTTTAAAAGAAAATAAAGTTTTATTAGAAAATGATTTAGATATTTTTTTAGAAATTATTTTAATTAGTTAAAGAATAAAATAAAGAAATATCAAATATAAATGAAACAAAAACCTAAAAAAAACAGGACCTGGGATTTGAACCCAGGTCCTTTACCTGGATAATCAGAAGCATAACCACTGGGCCACTGCACGCAGCTGAGAGCAATCCACTTCAAATTGGTTTTGTTGTTATCCTGGAAAACAAAACAAATCAAAGCAAAAAAAATCACTTTGGCCGGTTTCGAACCCAAGCCCTTCATTAGATCATACGCGCACCAAAACCAACTGAGCTACATGCTCATTGTGATATATAGATGGAACAAATTTGTTTTAAGCCCTGTCAAAATTTCAAACACAATTTTCGCGCGCAATCAGCTTCATCTCCTACCTCTAGACCTGCGAATTCACCTACGAAAATAGTTAGGGATTTTCCTGCGAATTCAACTTCGCAGGTTTTCCTATGTTCTTCAATCATCATCAAAACTATAAAAAAATTCAAAATTAAGCACACCAAAAGAATCAACATATCATTTACAGTTCAACCATGTCCTTAGAATTGATTTATATTTGCTCAATCATTAAACCCTAAAAGTGGCCGAAAACCCTAACAATGGTGTTTCTTCAAACCTGTACCAAAAATCAAATTAACTTGCCCAGAAACAATCACGAGCTTATTATAAACACAAAACAATGATCAAATTCAATTTATATTGCACAAACATATGAGAACGAGAAATTCATAAAAGTGTGAGAAGTTTGATTCGGTTCGATCAATTCTTTGAGTTTGGGATGCATATGACTATTGCTACATGATCAGTGATGTTCAAGGAAGATATTGTTGTCCTTAATTCACCTGAAAAACCACAAAAAGTTAGAATCCGAATTTCAAATTTTTGATGAACTTTGAATTTGTGAAACTTATCCTTGAGGCTCTGAATCCTTGGCTAGGGTTGAGTTTTAAGTTGTTTATATATAAGTGAATGAATTTAGGTTAAAAGCTTTCACAAACTTGTGGAGTTTAGATCTTTGGGAGATTGAAAAAGATTTGTTCTTAAAGTCTGAATATCCTTGATCTAGCCTTGCTATTTTGGTATAATCTTCATTATTTTTGTATCAATCAAGTCTAAATATGTTTTAAGACTTTCTTGAAACCAAATCAAATCAAATATCCATTATTTTATATTTTATTTTAATTTAAAATGATTTTTAACATAAAAAAATCATAATAAATAAAATAAAATGAATAAAATTATAAATAAATAAATTTAATTTCGTGCATGATGTCATGGAAGTGTTTGGGTCATAAAAAAGCAAGCCCATTTGGTGAATTATGGTTTTAAGACCCCATTTGCTTCATAAACCTCTAAAAAATTTCCCAACTTTGCAAGGGAACAAATCCTTCAATTTTAATGCTATGAAGGTGTTATTGGACATTTTGTACAGCTTAAAGAGTCCTCTAACCAACCTCTTTTGTCTCATGTCCATATCTTTTACCATTCTCAAGTTATGCTCTTTGGAAGTTGTTGACTTTTTGTTGACTTTTAAAAGGACCTATAATGTCTTAGCTCATACCATCCAAATGAAGCATTTTTGGGCTTGGCTTGTGAGACACAAAGTTGTAGAGAATTCAATTTCCTTAAAAATGAGATTTGGATGGAAATTTTTTGATGAAGCATGTGAAAGTTATGGCTGGTCAAAGTTCAGTTGACTTTTCCTGTGAAAACCCTAATTTAGAAACTCCTGATTCTTGATGATCTGAAAATATCCTTGATGAATCATGATCAACCCTTGATCAAATGATTAATTTTACTTCATATACTTGATGTTGGCAAAAAATCATGAAGTTTGACTTTGGTTTGACCACAATTGACCTTAGTTTGACTTTTTGACTGCTTTGACTGATTTTAACCTATCTGATCATCTGACTGAGCAAATCTTTTGTGAAAGTCTTGAAACTTGACATGGGGATTCTTGAACACATATAGGATGCTATGAAGCTCACTTGAAGTCTTGGAAGTCCATTTAGCCTGATGAAAGTCAAAACCCTAGTTTAAGATGCATTGCTTAGGAGGATGCATTGTCTAAGGGAATTATCAAACTTGTCAACCAATTATGAACCTTGTGAACCTCATGAGATGTCTTGTGAACCTTGTGAACCTCTTAGTACACAATTTCTTATCTTGTGGAGGGCAAATTTTTGGGTGCAACAATACCCACCTAGGGAATTGTCAAACGATAAGAAGTCATTAAGAAGTCTAGCTGGCAGTTTCCTCCTCAATATTTATGGTTCTTTGTACAAGCGAAAATTCGACATGGTCTTGCTCATATTTGTTGAAAAGAAGGAAGCAAACCTACTAATGTACGAAGTACATGAAGGTTCTTTCGGTACCCATGTCGGAGGACATGCAATGGCAAAGAAGTTATTAAGATCGAGTTACTACTGGATCACAATGGATGCAGACTGTTGCGCCTACACCAGAAAAAGCCACAAATGCCAGATCTACGCAGATAAAGTGCATGTGCCTCCGAATCCCTTGAATGCAATGTCTTCACCTTGGCCCTTCATCATGTGGGGCATTGATATGATTGGAAAGATTGAACCGACTACTTCAAATGGTCACAGATTCATCCTGGTAGCCATTGATTACTTCACCAAATGGGTTGAAGCAGCTTCGTATGCAAATGTCACCAGGCAAGTGGTAGCCCGATTTCTGAAAGGGATATCATCTGTCGATATGAAGTTCCCGAGCAAATCATTACTGATAATGGTTCCAATTTGAACAACAAGATGATGGCAGAACTTTGCCAGGACTTCAAAATTCAACATCACAACTCTTCTCCTTACAGGCCAAAGATGAATGGTGTTGTTGAGGCCGCTAACAAGAATATTAAGAAGATTGTGCAAAAGATGGTAGTCACCTACAAAGATTGGCACGAAATGCTACCATTTTCCTTGCATGGGTACTGAACCTCTATCAGAACATCTACTGGGGCAACACCTTATTAGCTTATGTATGGTATGGAAGTAGTCCTACCTGTTGAAGTTGAACTACCCTCCTTACGGGTAATGATGGATGTGAAACTGGATGAAGCAGAATGGGTTCGATCTCAATATAATCAACTGAGTCTGATTGAAGAAAAGAGATTAGCAGCCATTTGTCATGGGCAGTTATATCAAAAGCGAATGAAGAAAGCCTTCGATCAAAAAGTCAGACCTCAGGAATACCAAGTGGGAGAGCTTGTTCTGAAAAGACTTCTTCCTCCTCATATAGACCACAGGGGAAAATGGACACCAAACTATGAAGGCCCATTCATAGTAAAGATAGTTTTCTCTGGTGGGGCACTAATGCTCACTACTATGGATGGCGAGGATTTCTTATCTCTTGTGAATTCAGATGCAGTTAAAAAATAATTCGCATAAAAGACCCGTTGGACATAAAAACAAAATGTAAGTCCAGGAAAAAATAGGGCATCCCAGCGAGTCAAAAACAGAATAAAAGACTCGGGCAAAAATAAGGGAAAAATTAAAAAACAATATGTACACCCGCTGAGTTGAAAAGCCACATCGGACAGCTCAGGCAAAAATGTGTATCCCGGTGGATTGAAATTCCGAAAGGGCGATCCACGCAAAATCTGGGAAAAAGAGAACAACTGCATTCTGAATTCGTCTGTATCACTCACAACATGGCAAGCTTCAAAAGGATAAAGCGTCGGTCAGAATCAAACTTCTTCAGAAAGCAAGATAAGAAGAACGTCAAGGTCATACATGTCATAGCAAAGGAAGCTCACTAGAGTGTCAACTTCAACATTTCCAACTGAAGGGGCGTAAAACACAAGGAATGGGGATTGGAATTGGGTTTCTTTAACAACTTAAAAATAACTTCTATGACAAGTTGATTTATCCTGGTTCGTTTGAACTCAAACTACATCCAGTCCACCCGCCAAGGTGATTTTGCCTATATCACTGAGGTCTTAATCCACTATTCAATATTTAGATACAATCACAATGACCTACTGTCAAAGTCTTCTTGAGTCTACTGACTAACTAGTCACTCAAGGAAAATCACTTTTATAATAAACAATAATGTAACTAGTATGCTTCTAATAAGCTTTTGATTGTTACAAAGTTTTGGCGCAATAATACAATATATGAAAAAGTAATTCGTCAGCATCTTTTTCAATCATCAAAATCATTCCTTTATATAGGCTTGAATAAAGTGACCGTTGGGAACAACTTGAGCCTGTTTTGGATATAAATTATTATCATAAATTCCTTCCAAAACGAGAGATACTTGTCTTCACCATTAATTGATATATTATTTAATTAATGCCTTTAATATGAGAATCATCATCTTCTAGACATAAATCAGAGAGAATTAAATCTTGATATGCAGCCAATAAATCACGTATTTAATGATGGATTCTTCAATAAATGTATCTTCTATATAGGGCGCAATGTTTCTTCTAATTAAGCACGTCTTCCTTTCAATAACTTCCTTTTCTACAACTTCTACACATATAACAAAGAAAGTTATTTTCAGTATGTATTAGAACTTCTATTCTTGCATAATAATAATTGTTATCATCAAAACTCTTAGAGGTTTAGAACCATAATTGTTCTAACACCAACACCTTTATTTTCTCAATTTATAGCAATCTCCTCCTTTCAGGGATTCACTTCTTCATTGTACTTGCCCATTCAGGGCACACAAATCAATAAAATCAGAATATTCAGTCACACTTTGTTTTGTACATATTTGTTTCGTTTGCAAAATGTCCAAAGTTCATAATACAACACTTGCATGAAAACATATAAGCCATTTTCAATATATGCTCGCAGGAAATATGCACTCTTGAGCAAATCTAACTCCTATGACGGAATCCAGTTGAGGATACCTAGGGACACTTGTGCGTTTCTTTATAACAGGTTACAGGTACTCAAGACAGAAAATCTCACAGCATGGGGTATATCAAGCCTCGTATCCCCAACCAAGTCAGCAATCACCTCATCAGCAGGGTTACCTGAAAGGAGTGTTCCCCCACGAAGTTGTCATCCCCTCAGAGGATCCTTTGAGAAACTCATTAAATCCCCAATATGTCGCTTGGACGAAGGAGTTACAACAAATTACTTCCCAGAAGTTCTCTTCTCCCCAAGCAGGATCTCCCGAGCAATGCTTGAACTGCTGTTCCCCAGCAAGTTGCCAGAGTTTTCCATTTCCTCAGCTGGTCGCCAGGACTTTCTGTTCCCTATCAGAGTTGCCAGTTCCTCCCCAACGGAGTTGCCGAAGCCTCCTCATCCCCAACATGAGTCTATTCAACAGAAGTTTCCCCAACCGAGATCCCCACAGACTTCCCTAGGAAGATCGTTCGATGATACTCTCTCCCCACGGATCGGCCAATGATCTCTTTCCCCAGCGGAGTTCTTCCTCCTGACAGATCGCCCAGAGATCTTTCTCCCCGCAGTATCCGGATCTCAGATCGGTTCTCTCATTTTGCATAATCATAGCATTCGCACCATTTTTTCCCTAAAATTGGCGTAGCATTCAGTCTAATACGGAGCATTACGACAAAAATATAACATTTGCATGATCATAAGCCAGGTTCGATCCAATCACCTGCATACATCAGAATCACTTCATCAGCAATATACAAAACTTATCCCCCACAGACAAAGCCATAATACTTTTTGCACTCTCAATACAAATACTTGTTCATACTTGTACATATTCTTTTTGACACTCTCCCGTGTCATACTTCCCCAGCAACTCAAACACTCGTCCATGTCCCTTGCTCAATCTTTTTGACACTCGTCTGTGTCTTGCACATATTTCCCAAGCAGGTCAAAAACTTGTACATACTTATACACAATCCTCTGATACTCGCTTGTATCTTGTATGTATCATCTCCTCAGCAGATCAACACTCGTCTGTGTTCCTTGATTAATTGATTGATACTCGTCCGTATCATCATCCTTAAACACGTGTCAGCATTTGTTTCTATCGATACTCATCAGTATCGTGGTCCTAAGGATGACTGTCTGCATCTTTAGTCTATACACACTGTCAAACACTTATACTGTTTATTTTAAAGTGTAAGCTCTCGTCCGTGTTTACCATTCCCTAGTAAGTCACCAACAAAACAACTTTTCTATCCATTCGTGATATTTTCGGCAGTCGTCCCCTTCCAGGTGATCGTCATTCACCTTTGGATGATCGTCCCCCATCCTTTCTCCCAGTGGAATCCCCATTGTTGGAACTTTCTATCCGGCATTCGTCCTATGTCGCGATATATTTTTAGTAGCCGTCCCCTGCTAGGTGATCGTCCTTCGCCTTATGATGGCTGTCCCTCATCATTTATCTGATGGCCGTCCCCATCGTTGATCTTTGTTATCCGACATTTGTCCTATGTCGAGATAATCCCCAACGGAGCAGCCGTACCCTTATAGGTGATCGTCCTTCACCTCTTGATGATCGTCCTTCATCATGCTTATCTGATGGTCGTCCCCATCGTTGATCTTTTCTATCCGGCATTCGTCCTATGTCCTGATATTTTCAGCAGTCGTCCCCTGCTAGGTGATCGTCCTTCACCTTTTGATGACCATCCCTCATCATTATTTCATTTATTCTTTTATCCGATGACCGTCCCCGTCGCGGTTTATTTACCCTTTAACCTAAAGGTCGTCCCCGTTAGTGCTTTCCTCATTTCTTTAATCCCCATAGAGTTGTATTTCTTTAACCGATGGTCGTCCCCATCGTGGTCTTTTCCTTTATCTTGATGACCGTCCTTCATCAGTTTACCCGATGGCCGTCCCCTTCGCAGTCTCTTTATTTCCCAGCATGATGGTCGTCACTGTCATTGCTTTACTTACCATTTTTCATCCCCAACAGTCGTCCTCTGCTCGATGGTTGTCCTCCATCGCTATCATTTGATATTCAGTCTATACTACTGTAAACACCCCAAATTTTCCCTCACTAGTTTCACACTATGGCTTGTGATCTTTCATGTTTGCATTAGCATAAGCATACCATCTCATATTGTATATTTGCTTCATCTGCATAGTTCAAGTTCATATGCATCTAGGGTTTGTGATCTGAGCAATCCAAGGATCCATCTGAGCCACTCCAAAGGCCTCCAAGTGTTCCAAGAGGGTCCATGTGTGTTCTATCATCATATTATATCCCTCAAAGATCAAGGAAGTCAAGAAATCACAAGAACTGGCAAGGCATGGAAGCAGAGCTAGGGTTTTCACTCCACAGATGGACAAAATTAGGGTTTTGTTTTCAGAGGCCTTAACTCCAAATTTTTGGTCTATTCTTGCTTCTAATGTTCTTAAGATGTTATAAGGATCATATATACCAAGTTTGATGAAGAAATTCATTGTGGAAGTCATTTGTTCATTGGGTAACTTCTTGAGCAAGTCAGAGCAAAATCAGGGCATCTGAGGCCCCCAACAATGGAACAAAAGGGGTATTTTCATCAAATTGAAGTTATATGATCTTTATTTGATCATTTAAGTGCTTGGAATTTCACAAAATTGAAGAAATTTGAGCTAAACCAAAAGTTGCCAAAAATGGAAATGACTTGTAATGGAAACTTTCCATTTTGGGAAAGTTCTTCAACCTCCTCTTTCTCAACCAAAAATGCTTCAAATGAAAAATTGTTGGTCATGAAAGTGGTAGATTGGATAATTCCTTTTTCAAAAAGTACAAGAACATGTTCTAATTCATTATAGAACTCAAGTTATGATCCTTCAAAGTTGGCAAAAATCCCATAATTTTCACTTTCATACCAAAGAGGATTTTTTGCAAAACCACTTGCCAAGTCATTTTGTGACCTCTAATGCATCTCTAAGCATTATATAAACATAGTACAGTGTATTATGATCATAATTGACCAAAGAATCACAACATTTCATGCCTTGCATCACAAGATAATTCAAAGGGGGCAAAAATGCAAAGTCTTGCAAAACCTATGAAACCTTTCCCTCCAAGCCATCCAGCTGCATAATTTCAATTCCATGGACCTCCTTGATTCATGATGAGGCCAGACATGCCATGAAACAGCTTCTGCAAAAGCCCATGCCTATGGTACACAAGTTATTGATTTTTTGCAAATGAACCCATACCAATCAGCTGCAGCCACAACAACTCTCTGGCCAATAGAGACATGTTATGTGGACCAAAAGCAAGCCATAACACAGGACACACAATCCTGAACACTCGCATAAGCCAAGTTCACAAAAATAAACCTCAACCTTCATCTCTTCGAAACACACTGCACAAGCCAAAAAACTTCAAACAAATTACATAGATCAACTCACCATCATCCATAGAACCTTTCCCAACCATTAAACAATCCAGCCATTTTAAACTCATTCAAAGCCTTGCAACATCATCAGGGGATCAAGTGGAGGCTATTTGCACAAGAGAGAGGTCCAGAAGGTGCCAAACTGAAAAGCTTCATCTCAGGTATACCTCAAGAACTAATTTTCCAAAACTTGTTTTTTATGTTATAGAAATGTTACCCATGCTTCACTGATCACACTGCACTTGTTGGTTTTGAAAATGGTTGAGTTTTAAGCTTGTATCGTGTTTCTGAAATTTTGACCTAATTTTCTATTATTGCTTGATTCGTGTTATTGATGCATGATAAATGAATTTTAGGGTTAGATTCTTGTTTAGGGTAGTGAGTTGATCATTTCTAGAGAGTTTGAGAGTCTGGGGTGGGGTTTTGAAGAAGCTCAGGGGAGGAGCTCTCCGGAGAAGACGACCAGAGGTCTTCTCCGGCCACCTGAACTTGATTAGGGTTTAATCTGTGTATTTAAGGAACTTTGAATGTGGGGCGTTGGATATGGGGTTCACGCGTGTTTTTGATGGTCAGGATGAGTTCACTTAACCCTAATTGTGTTTAATTAATTTAATTAATTAGGATTAATATTAAATATGCCAGTTTGAATCAGGGCCCTTAGATCATGCGCCAGTCTTTCCCTCCTTTCCCAAGTTGAATATCAACCATCAAATGTGCATACTTTTCCTTTTAATTGATTTTTATTTCATTTAAATTGTATTTTCTTGCATAATTATTTAAAAATAGTTAGGAAAATCCCAAAAATATTATCTTCTGTATTTCAGTCCCAAATATTTTTCTTCACCCAAAAACAAATTTTATTTTATTTTTTGCATTTGAAAAGCATTTTTAAAATATTTAACTGTTTATTTTAATTAATTAATGGAAATTAATTAATTAAAATACCATTTAGGTTTCTAAAAATCACAAAAAAATTTAGATTGTATCTTAAGACATTTAGAAACATTGTCAAACCCTTCATACAAATTTCTTTTTTGTTTTGATCCTACTTTGACATTTTCTTTGAATTTAGGGTTCATAAAATCCCCTTTTGGAACCCTAACTTTAAAAAATCTTTTCTGCCTAACCATGAAGAGTTTGATGATGATTCTTTTTTAATTATTTTCCATATAACATGTAGTTTCTAGGATATTTTTGGCATGAATTTGTCTTACATTTTCAAATTGATTGGCATTTTCCCTTTTAAAGTACCCTAAAACCCTAGCAAACTTAGAAAAATTATAACTTTCTTTAGGTTAAGAGTTAGACCTTCTCCTTTGGGTTGTGAAATCATATGGGGTTAGGGTTTGTTTGAGCTCATTTGAAATTTTTTATTATGTCCTATGTTTCTGTTTTGACCATTTACATCTCATGCTTTCATATAACCCTAATTTTGCATCTTCATTTGAATTCATCTTGCATATGCATCCATACATGAACTTGACATGATATTTCATGCATTCATATGTCATCTTAGACATCTTAAGACATGTTAGAATCATGCTTGATCATTTCTTCATTCATTTTCCATGATTTGCATTCTTTTCTTTTCATTAAACTTCATGAACTTTCAAACTTCAAAGCATGCATCCATTTGCATCTCATCTTGTATGACCATTCTTTGTGCTTTGAATGCTCTTGCATCATGTCATAGCATCATTTGCATCATGTGTATGCTTATGGTTTTGGTTTTTGCCTTTGCATATGCATCTTTCCATTTCACTTCTTTCCTTATGCATATTGTGCTAACATTTTCAGGTGGTAAGTTAATTTGAGAAGTGGAATTTCCTTCACTTCTCATTTCTCTTCATCTTCTTCATATACATCTTTGTTGCATTTTTTTGTTTGCATTTGAGTCGGCTTGCTCATTCATGTTCATCTCTCACTTTCTTTCTTTAAGTTACTTATCTTCTTCAATGAAGTAAGTAATTTATTTTTTCTGCTTCTTTCTCCTTTCATCTGTTTCTTCCATTGGTGGCTTCCTTGAGGATCCTTCTTAAGCCTTACAAACCTTAGGAACATCCAAGCATGACAATAATTAGGGTTGTGATTAGTCCCCCCTTAGTTTTTACCTTTGAGTCTTCTTTGTGTCTCTCTTCTCATCTCATCATTAGAGACTAAACCTTTAAGGCTTTAGGACTTTGGAATTAGGGTTATGCCTGCATCCTTCTCTTAGGATGGAGTGTATTATTTTAGTCCTAAGTGTTAAACACTTAATTTTTTAAAACCTCTTAATCAAATCATCTTAATAATCACTAAGACATTAACTTGTAACTTAGGCCTTACATTAGGGTTCTAATTCTTCCTTTATTGGTTAAGAATGACTAACCCTAGTGTTTAATGGACAAGTCTCCCTCAAGTTGTCTTACAAATCTTAAAACTCACTTCTTAATCCCACCCTTAATTAAAATCCACTTTAATAAAGGCTTGTTATCTAATTACTTTAATCCCTAATCATGGATTAAGTTGAGGTATCTTCCTCAGCTTAAGTGTTCTCATCTATTATAATTCTATTAGGATTGTGTAATGAGTTCACTAATCCCTGATTATGGCTTAAACTCATTACTTAACACTAAACAAAAAACCCAAAAACATCTAAATAATCACAAGTAGGTTAATGATCTTAATCCTACATCATCATGGTAATTAAGTATTCTCATTATCCCTAATCAGGGAGGATATAATGAGTTTACAACCTTTGATATAGGCTTAAACTCATTAACTTATGACAAACTCCAAAAACAATAAAAGACTGAAAACACAAAAAACAAACAATAATCGTCTCCTTTGGGATTCTTTTTTCATCATCTTCACTCACAAGCGAGAACTTGCTTCTTCGTCTAATGCAAGACAGTTAGCACTTGAGCCAGACAAGTCATACACTTGAGCATACACAAGCAGGCAGTTCATCAGTCAATTTATCTTTAAGTCTCTTTGAGTCGAACTACGGTGTTCTGACTTCCTCATTGCACGCGAGGATACGTAGGCATAACTTAACGGTTATCGAACAAAAGTCTATGTTTCTTCCCCCTCTTTCATCATTCTTTTCTAAGCCTCAGTTCCCGAGCATTCACCCTTTTGCACTGACACTTGTATATTTCTTTCCCTTAGCTTTTGCACACAGACAACACATACACCTACCCCTTTAAACACAATATTTTAAGCGTGGATCCCGTCGAGTAAGACGGATAATCTGGGTGCTAATACCTTCCCAGGATGTAACCAACCCCCTTTCTCAGTTTCTCTGGTTCGCAACCGTCTTATCCATCTTTTTTCTAGGTTTATGCAGCATTACCTTTCCTTCGGGATAAAAATGCCTAGCTGGCAACTCTATTCATCTTCACCTTCATTCTCTCCTCTCGCGGACCGTTTGCGTCTGTACCCTATCTGACCAGGTGTCTTTTCGGGGGAGCGACAACTTGGCGACTCTGCTGGTGACCCTTATATTGCAACCAGGGCTTCTGGTTCTTTTTGTGGGTTCCTCCTAGTGCTTGTTTGATTTTTGTTTACGAGGGTGTTATGTGTTACTTGTGCTTATTTATTTATTGCTTTATTTATTGCTTTCCGCACAACTTTATTTACTGCTTTCATTTAC
This sequence comes from Lathyrus aphaca, assembly GCA_963966055.1. NCBI lineage: Eukaryota > Viridiplantae > Streptophyta > Magnoliopsida > Fabales > Fabaceae > Lathyrus > Lathyrus aphaca. Next base: position 176,018,768 of record OZ014523.1, read on the forward strand.
AGTTTTATGCATTTCATACTATCATTATCATGTGTTGGATCTGTTGTTTCTTTGGTGGGTAGGGATCATTGAGTGATTAAGGTTCCATATCGGGGACCTGAGTGACACATAGGCTAGAGTGGATTCATATTCTTTCCCATTCCATTTCGTTCTGATGCGGGAATATGAAACACGGTTCAGACATGGGTTTCTTCTTGAGAACTTTGTGCTACGGATTTCCTGTAGTACTAGGGCTATCTGGGAAGCCTTCTAAGTCTGGATGACCTTTTTATCACCTTCAACATCTGAGGTGAATTAGAGGAGGATCTTTTATGGTTATTGTAAACACTATACCTCCGGGTTAGAAGTGTTTACACTTCTCATAACTGATCCAAGTCTGAGGATCCTTGTTCTAGAACAATACATGTGAGGAGGTTGGGATGTTTACAGGTTTGCAGGAACCCTTGGCCTCATCATACCCGTGTTACTAATGTTGTTTTAAGAATGCACAACTTTGGACAGTTCTTGTGAAACCCTGGACTTGTGACTCTTTATTCGAGTCCCCCACCTGGTTACTGGATTTCTAAAGCCTCCATCCGGAGTTATGAACACATATGAACCCTATCAAGGCAGATAAAAGATCCAGCACTTGATCACAAACCCTTTGCATATCATTTTGCATACATCATTTTTGCATCATTTAACATTTGCCTATTTGTTTTGCAGGGTATCCACCTTTTTATCTTTGGTTTGGTTTTGACCTATTCTGCTGCCCAGACTTCTTTAGTTATCTTCTCCAGCACCTTCATCAGTTTGTCTTCATCAGAGACTCTTCTCCAGTTGTCTTCATCAGAGACCCTTCTTCAGCACCTTCTCCAGTTATCTTCATCGGTTTTCAGCAGTTTCCTTCATCCGGGTTTATCTCAGTCTTCTTCACCAGCATCCATTATCAACATGGACACTTCCAGGAAGAGCAACATCACATACCACTTCTTTGAGCCCACTCTGACATGCATCAGGCAGATCCAGTCTCTCATTACTCCTGATCATGTCCCATTATTCAGGGAACATTATGGAGGCATATTGAACATGATCATGGACCTGGATGCATCCCAGAGGAGCATGATCCATACTTGCTTGCAGTTTTAGGATCCTCCTCTCAGATGCTTCACATTTCTTGATTTTTAGTTGGGACCTCTGCTAGAAGAATTTTCCATGTTGTTAGGTGTCCCTATCAAGATAGGGATTCCTTTCAACCCTGAAATGGTTGCTCCCAAGAATGAAGACATAGCTAGAGCATTGCATTTGGAACCTTCCTTCATTGATCAGAGCATGACCACCAAGGCTGGGGTTCAAGGTCTTCACTTGGATTTCTTGATCTCCCAAGCCACCCTGCATGTTGCAATAGGGAAGTGGGATACTGTTTGTGCACTCTTGGAACTCAGCATATATGGAGTTATCTTGTTTGCAGATGAGCCAAAGTTTGTAAGCAAGAATGCTATCCACCTGTTCTTACTGAGGAACCCAGTTCCTACCTTGCTTGGAGACTTCTACTATTTAGTACACCAGAGGAATGAGAAGCAAAGAGGAAGACTGGTCAGATGTTGTGCTCCCCTCTATTACATTTGGTTGTTAACACATTTGCCAAAGTCAGACACTTTCCTGAACCCTCATCAACCAAAGAATTGGGCTAAGAGGTTGATTGCCTCGACATCAGAAGACATCAGATGGTGCACTCAGAGCAACAAGGGAAAAGACATCATTACTAGCTGTGGGCAGTATCCTAATGTGCCTTTGATTGGAGTAAAAGGTTGCATCAACTACAACCCTTTGCTCTTCAAGAGACAGTTAGAATATGCTTTGGTTCATCCCCCAAGAGGGCAAGACTTGACTGAAACCCTCTATTGTGAAATCCAGCACAATTCTGCTGTTGTCAGACATGCATCCCGGGCTTGGGATAACATTCAGACTAAGCGGAAAACTATTTTGGGAAAATGCAACAATATAGCTTCAGCACAGTGTCATGATTGGTCTCATACTAGGGAACAGATCACCCGGATGCCATTTACCTTGGAAGATGTGTCAGGACCTTCAACAGTGCAACCTGCAGCTACTGTCAGTTTGGAAGAGTTTGAGAAATTGAAGGAAAGGAATAATCAACTCTCTGAAGCCTTGAAGAAAACCCTCTGGGAGAGGAATGACATCCGTTTGGATAATGAGAGGTTAGAGAGGCTCCGGATTGAGCACTTGACCAAGATTGAGAAGACGGATGACTACATCAGAAAGGATAGAGCAGGGGAATTAGTACTGAAGAATGCTTGCAAGGAAGCAAAGACTCAGAAGGCTAGGGCAGAGCATTATTTAGAGGAGATAAAGGCTAGGTGGATCAGGATCACTGAAGCCCGTGCACAAGAAGATCAAAGGACTCAAGCTAAGATAGAGCAGTTGGAGGCTAGTGAGAAGAAGAATCAGGCAGCTCTGATAGCAGCATAGAAGGAGATCTCTGAGTTTACAACCCTTGATTTAGGCTTAAGCTCATTATCTTACGCAAAACACCAAAAACAATAAAAAACTAAAAACAAAAAAACAAATAATAAACATCTCCTCCGAGATTCTTTTCTCATCACACTCACTCTGAAAACGAGAACTCGCTTCTTCCGTTTAATACAAGACAGTTAGCACTCGAGCCAGACGAGTCACACACTTGAGCATAGACAAGTAAGTAGTTCATAACAAATCATCTAAGTCTCTTTCAGTCCAACTATGGTGTTCTGACTTCCTCATTGCATGAGAGGATACGTAGGAATAACTTAACAGTTATCAAACATAAGTCTCTTTGTCTTCCCCCTATCCTCCTCCCAGTTTCTCTTTCCTTAGCCTCAGTTTTGAGTATTCACTTTCCCCCTTTTAGCACAAACACTAGCTCCTTATGCACAGTTTAGCACAAACACTATCTCCCTTTTAAACACAATCAAGTAAGTGTGGATCCCGTCGAGTACGACGGACGATTTGGGTGCTAATACCTTCCCAGGTCGTAACCAATCCCCTTTCTCAGTTTCTCTGGTTCGCAACCTTCTTATCCATACCCTTCCAGGTTTATGCAACATTATCTTTCCTTCGGGATAAAAATGCCTAGCTGGCGACTCTATTCAACCTCAACCTCCAACATCGTCGACCGTTCGCGTTTGTACCGGGACGAAAGTCCGGGGAGCGACAATTGGGTGTCCACTTTCTCCTGTGATCATTGAGAGGAGGAAGAATCCTTTTCAACACTAAGTCACCTGGCATGTACCGTTGAGGCCGTACTTTCTTATCGAAAGCCTATTTCATTCGTCGTTGATACAACTGTCCATGGCATACAGCTGCTAGGCATTTTTCCTCAATGAGGCTCAATTGGTTGTACTTGGCTTGGAGCCATTCAGCTTTGTCAAGCTTGATGTCAATCATTATTCTCAACCGGTGAGAACGGGGTTGCCCCTGTCTAGGTATGCACAAACGTTCGGTACCCATTTAGTGAAAATGGTAGCATCTCATGCCAATTCTTATATGTCACAACCATCTTCTGAACGATTTTCTGGATATTCTTGTTGGCCACCTCGACGACGCCATTCATCTTCGGGCGATATAGGGAAGAGTTGTGATGCTCTATTTTGAAAACCCGACATAAATCGGCCATCATCTTATTGTTAAGGTTAGAAACATTATCAGTAATGATCCTCTCAGGAATTCCATACCGACAAATGATATCTCTTTTGATAAATCGGGAAACCACTTGCTTTGTAACATTGGCATAATATGCCGCTTCGACCCACTTTGTGAAGTAGTCTATAATAACCAGGATGAAGAGGTGGCCGGTGGAAGCCGTTGGCTCAATCTTACCAATCATGTCAACGCCTCACATGGCAAAGGGCCAAGGTGAAGACATGACGCTCAATGGATTTGGAGGTACATGAACCTTGTCAGCAAAGATATGGCACTTGTGGCATTTGCATGAGTATTTGCAGCCATCGGATTCCATGGTGATCCAATAATACCCCGACCTGAGCAGTTTCTTTTTCCATAGCATGTCCTCCAGCATGGGTACCGAAGGATCCTTCATGAACCTCTTGCATCAACAGGTCTGCTTCGTGTCTATCAACGCATCTGAGCAGGACAATGTCGAAGTTTCGTTTGTATAGCACATCATCTTGATTCAAGAAGAACCCGCCCGCTAGCCTCCTGAGAGTCTTCTTGTCTTTACTGGATGCCCCAGCTGGGTACTCCTAAGCCTTCAAAAAATGCTTGATATCATAATACCAAGGTTTTCTATCCTATCCACTGTCAACTGCGAACACATAGGCAGGTCTTTCGAGATGAGAGACATCGATCTAAGGCACATAGTTCTCTTGTTGCACCTTGATCATGGAAGATAGAGTTGCCAAAGCATCATCAAATTGGATCTCATCTCGAGGTATGTAGTGCAATTTGACTTTGGTGAAGAAAGTTAACAACCTCCTGGTGTAATCCCTGTATGGAGCTAAGTGAGGTTGATGAACCAGCCACTTGCCATTTACTTGGTTGATAACTAGAGCAGAATCACCAAAGATCTCAAGGTTCTTAATTCTCATACCGATTGCTTCTTCGACACCTATTATGCAGGCTTCATTCTCTGCTTTGTTATTGGTGTACTCAAATGTCAGTCGAGTAGTGAAAGGCATGTGTTTCCCCTCTGGTGAGATAAGGACAACACTTATTCCACTACCATTCATGTTCACAGCTCCGTCAAACATCAAACTCCATTTGGATTCAGGGTCTGGCCCTTCCTTCGGGAGTGGTTCTTCACAATCTTTCGACTTGAGGAACATGATGTCCTTATCTGGAAACTCGAATTCATTGGTTGGTAATCATCGATTGGCTGCTGGGCCAGATAACCCGACAATACAATCCATTTGATGGCCTTTTGCAAAGTGTATTGGATACCATACTCTGTCACAATCATCTGCCATCGGGCTACTCTTCCTATTAGAGTTGGCTTCTCAAAAATATACTTCACAGGGTCCATCTTGGAAATTAGGAAAGTGGTGTGAGTCAGCATGTACTGTCTTAGTCGGTGAGAAGCCCATGCCAAAGCGCAACAAGTTTTCTTGAGTAGTGAGTAGTGTGTCTCACAATCGGTAAACTTTTTTCTAAGATAATAAATGGCATGCTCTTTTCGACCAGACTCGTGTCGCTCCCGAAGATTTGCATCCCAGTGCAGACGCAAACAGTCGGCGAAAGAGAAAATGAAAATGAATTGAATAGAGTCGCCAGCTAGGTATTTTTATCCCGAAGGAAAGGTAATACTGCATAAACCTGGAAAGAGATGGATAAGGGGGTTGGTTACAACCTGGGAAGGTATTAGCACCCAGATTGTCTGTCGTACTCGATGGGATCCACGCTTACAAGATTGTGTTTAATGGGGCAGTGTATGTGCTATCTGTGTGCAAAAGCTAAGAAAAGAAAATACATGTGTCAAAGAAAAAGGGTGAATTTCTCAGGAACTGAGGCTTTTAAAGAATGCTGAAAGAGGGGAAGGACACAGAGAATTTTGTTCGACAACTGTTAAGTTATGCCTACGTATCCTCGCATGCAATGAGGAAGTCAGAACATCGTAGTTCAAATCAAAGAGACTGAAAATAAATTGACTGTGAAATGCCTACTTGTTTATGCTCAAGTGTATGACTCGTCTGGCTCGAGTGCTAATTGTCTGGAATTAGACGGAAGAAGCAAGTTCTCATATATGAATGAGTGTGATGAGAAAAGAATCCCGGAGGAGACGATTATTGTTTGTTTTTTTGTGTTTTCAGTTTTGTTATTATTATTTTGGTGTTTTGCATAAGTTAATGAGCTTAAGCCTAAATCAAGGATTTGTAAGCTCATTATATCCTCCCTGATTAGGGATAATGAGCCTACTTAAGTATGAGATAAGCATCTCAACTTAATTACCATGATGATGTAGGATTAAGATCATTAACCTACTTGTGATTAATTAGATATTTTTTTTTGGGTTTTTGTTTAGTGTTAAGTAATGAGTTTATCTTATCATAGATTAATGAACTCATTACACCATCCTAATAGAAGGATAATAGATGAGAACAACATAAGATGAGAAAGACTCCTCAACTTAATCCATGGTTAGGGACTAAATTCATTATATAACATGCCTTTATTAAATGGATTTTAATTAAAGGGTGAGATTAAGAAGTGGATTTTATGGTTTGTAAGACAGCTTGAGGGGGACTTGTCCATTAAACACTAGGGTTAGTCCCTCTTAACCATAAGGAAGAGATAGAACCCTAATGTAAGGCCCAAGTTACAAGATAAAGTCTTAGTGATTATTAGTGTGATTTGACTAAGAGGTGTAAACAAATTAAAGGTTTAACACTTAGGATTAAAGTTATACACTCCATCCTAAGAGAAGGATGCAGGCATAACCCTAATTCCAAAGTCCTAAAACTTTAAGAGTTTAGTCTCTGATTATTGAGATGAGAAGAGAGACTCAAGGAGACTCAAAGGTAAAAGTATAAGGGGGACTATACAAAACCCTAAAATTTATCATTCTTTGGTATCCTATGGTTTGTTATGCTTAAAATAAAAGATCTTCAAGGCCACCAATGGAAGAAGCAGATGAAAAGAGAAGGAGAAAGAAGAACATGTTACTTACTTCCTGAAGAAGATAAGTAACTTGTAAGAAAGAAAGTGAGAAGGATGGAACACAAGTGAACAAATTCACTTTAAAGACATGTAAGAATGCATATGAATGAGATAAGAAGAGGTGGGAAGTGAAGGCAAATCCACTTCCCAAATAACTTACCAAAAGATCCTGAAATGTTAGCATGAATGCATAGGACATAAAGCATAAAGAAATGAATTGAAATGAGATGTAAACACCAAATCCAGAAGTGATTATGAAATGCAAATGGCGTATGAGATGATTCAAAGTCATACAATATGCATATGAATGTTCATACAAAGATGAGATGCAAAGGAAGCATGCTTAGAAGTTTGAAAACACATTGATGTTTATGAAATGTAATGAATGCAAGACATAGCAAATGAATGAAGAAATGATCAAGAAATGTTCAAGCATGTATTAAGATGTGTAAGATGCCATATGAATTCTTGAAATGTCATGGAAAGTTCACATGATGATGATATGCAACGATGAATGCAAATGAACATGAGAAATTAGGGTTTTATGAATGTATAAGATGCAAATGACCAAAACAGAAGTATTCAATATGATAAAAAATGGAAATCAAGCTCAAACAAACCCTAATCCCATATAAGATCACACCCCAAAGGAGAAGGTCAGAAGCTAATCCTATTGAAAGTTATGAATTTTCTAAGTTTGCTAGGGTTTTTGGATGATTCTCCAGGGAAAATGAAAATCAAATTGAAAATGAAAGATAAATTTATGATAAAACTAACCTATAAACTACATGCAATATGTGAAACAATGCAAAAAGAATCAAGTTCAAACTCATCATGGTTAGGAAGAAATGAATTTTTCAAGTTAGGGTTAGAAAATGTGATTTTTAAGAACCCTAATTCAAAGAAAATTGTGAAATTATGATCAAACCTAAAACGAAATTTGTATGATGAGTTTGAAAATGTTTCTAAATGTATTAGAATGGTTCATGATTTTTTTGGTGATTTTTAGAAACCTAAATATATTTTTAATTAATTAAAATCCTTTAATTAATTAAAAGTAACATTTAAATATTTTAAAAATAATTTTTTAATGCAAAAAATAAAATAAAAATCATTTTTGGGTTGAGAAAAATATTTGGATCAGAAATGCAAAAGATTGAATTTTTTTGATGTGTTTTACTATTTTAATTAAAATGCAAAAGAAAATTCCATAAAAATGAATTAAAAATGAAATAAAGGGGGAGTATGCTGATCCAAGGGTCAGAATTTGAACTTGGGAGAGGGGAGTTGACTGCGCGCGCTTATGGAGGGTCAGGATGGCATCAGATTAAATAATCTTAATTAATTTAATTAAATGTAATTAAGGTTAAGTGGATTGATCTAGGCCGCACGCGTCTTAAACTAAACACTCATCCAAGGGCTCACAACGCATCTGGAGATTAAACCCTAATTAGGGTTAATCCCTTTCAGGTGACCGGAGGGGAGCTCTGGTCATCTTCTCTGGTGACACCAAAACCCTAAGTCTCTCTACAGGCCACCCCACCCCAAATTAGTTGCCCAGAAATGATCCTCTACTCAAACTAAACTCAAATCATCCTTCAAACATAATTTATAACTCACAAACATGGAGAATCGAAGAAGAACAAAAATCTGGACAAAATTTCAGAAGCTCGTAATATGGGCATTTCTTGACTATTTTCAATTCTAAAAACATCAGTGTGATCCCCATAACATATATTTTCATTTTATAACAAGAAATTTAAGCTCTGAAATATTTTGTTCTTGAGGATATCTGAGCTGATGAACTGCAAATGTGAACTTTCAGGGCCTCTCCTTTGTGCAAATTGGCCATGAAGACTTGTGATACAAGGCTCAATTCTGGTATAGGCGAGGTGTATGTACATGTTATGTCACATTTGGGCACATTAGAATTCATTTGAATGCTTGGAAACCAAAAATGCACATTTGCCTCTTTGACATGAAACTTGAAATTATGTGATTTTTGCCAACTTGGAAAGGCCATAACTTGAGTTCTAGGATGAATCAAGAGATGTTCTTGTACTTTTTGAAAAGGGAAAGACCTAATATACAACTTTCATGCCCAAGAATGTTTCATTTGAAGTTTTTTGGTCATGAAAGAGGAGGATGAAAATCTTTCCCAAAATGGAAAGTTTCCATTACAAGTCATTTCCAAAAATAGCAAATTTGCAAATGGCTTGAAATTCTTCAACTTTGTGAACTTCCAACCACTTCTAAGATCAAATAAAGATAATAGATACTCAAAATGATGATGATGACCCTTTGGTACCCTTGTTGGTGGCCTCAGATGCCCTAATTTTGACTTAACTTGCTTAAGAAGTTACCCAATGATCAGATGAATCCACAATGAATTTCTTCATCAAACTTGGTACACATGATCCTTATAACATATTAAGAACATTAGAAACAAGAATGACCAAAAAATTTGGAGTTAAGGCCTCTGAAACCAAAACCCTAATTTTGGTCATTTGTGCAAGAAAACCCTAGCTTTGCTTCCATACCTTTGCCATTCTTTGTGATTTCTTGACTTTCATGAACTTTTGGGAGCATATTATGATCATGGAACACACAAGGACCCTATTAGAAAGCTTCAAGACCTTTGGGATGGCTCAGATTGATTCTTGGATTGCTCAGATCACAAACCCTAGATGCAGATGAAAAATGGAAATGTGTAGTGAAACAAATATGCAATATGAGATGGTATGCTCAATCTAATGCAAAAAGGAAAGATCACAAGCCAAGGTGTGAGAAAGAGTGAGGGAAAATTTGGGGTGTTTATAGCCGCCCCTTGTAAACACCCCAAATTTGCCATTAGTCTTTATCACACCATGGCTTGTGATCTTTAATTTTTGAATTTGCATAGGCATACTATCACATATTGCATATTTGTTTCATCTGCATAGTTCAAGTTCATCTGCATCTAGGGTTTGTGATCTGAGTAGTCCAAGGATCCATCTGAGTCATCCCAAAGGTCTCAAAGTGTTCCAAGAGGGTCCATGTGTGTTCTATCATCATATTATGTCCCTCAAAGTTCATGGAAGTCAAAAAATCACAAGAACTGGCAAGGCATGGAAGCAGAGCTAGGGTTTCACTGCATAGATGACCAAAATTAGGTTTTTGGTTTTAGTGTCCTTAACTCCATTTTTTGGGCCATTATTGTTTCTAATATTCTTAAGATGTTATAAGGATCACGTGTACCAAGTTTGATGAATAAATTCATTGTGGAAGTCATCTGTTTACTGGGTAACTTCTTGAGCAAGTTAAGTCAAAATCAGGGCATCTGAGGCCCCCAACAATGGAACCAAAGGGTTATTTTCATCAAATTGAAGTTATATGATCTTTATTTGATCTTAGAAAAGGTTGGAAGTTCACAAGATTGAAGAATTTTGAGCCATTTGCATAGTTGCCAAAAATGGAAATGACTTGTAATGGAAACTTTCCATTTTGGGAAAGTTTTTCAACCTCCTCTTTCTCAACCAAAAATGCCTCAAATGAAAAATTATTGGTCATGAAAGTTGTAGATTAGGTCTTTCCCTTTTCAAAAAGTACAAGAAAATGTTTTGATTCATTATGGAACTCAAGTTATGATGATCCTTCAAAGTTGGCAAAAATCCTATAATTTTCAAGAATGCACCAAAGAGGGATTTTTGCAAAACCACTTGCCAAGGTTTCTAATGAATTCTAATGTGCTCAAATGTGACATAACATGATCAAGCAACTTTAAAAACTCAGAATTGGCCCAAGGATTAGAAGGTTTCATGCCTTGAATCACAAGAAATGTCAAAGAGGGAAAATTGCATAAGACATGATATCTCTTAGTCCAAGCCATCCAGCTGCAATCTTATGATCCAAAGGCCTTCCACAAACCCAGCTGAGGCCAGACATGACTTGCAACCACTCCTGCCATAACCCTTGCCCATAGTACACACAACCGTAACTTTTTGCAAATGAAGCCATACCAATCAACATAGCCCACAACAACTCTTCTGACCTATCACAGCTTCATATACATGCCCTAAGGATCACATTTCATAACATCTTGGAGCTTGAATCAACACACACACTCAGATTCACAAAATCCTCAAGAAACTTCATCTCTTTGAAATTCTAAAACCACTCAGCCAAACTTAAAAATTCTTTCACCAATCATCTCCATACATCCTCCAGATCATTTCCCACCCCTTACACAAGCCTGAAACCCCCTAAAACAAAAACACGATTTCACCCCCCTCTGAACTGAAACCTCAAAAAACAGCCATATAAACTTGTTCCAAGCTTCTCAATAGCATCAAGGGGTTCAGGGGAGTTGGTTTGCACCAAGGAGAGGTCCAGATAGCTCAGATTGAGAAAGCTTCCCCTCAGGTATCATCAAGAACAAATTTTCCAGAAATCTCTTTTTAGGTTATAGAAATGTTCTTCATGCTTCACTAATCACACTGCACCTTTTATTTTTGAAAATGGTTGAGTATTGAGCTTGTATTGTGCTTCTGAAATTTTTGCAGTTTTTGATTTTTGATTCGATTCGTGTTGTTCTTGGAATATAAATGTTGTTTGATGGTTGATTCTTGTTAGGGGTAGTTAGGGGGTCATTTCTAGAGTTTTAGAGGGTTTGATTTGGCCTAGGGAAGAAGATTGCAGTTTTGTCTCGCCGGAGAAGATGACCGGAACCACTGTTCCGGTCACCTGAGGTTGTTTAGCCCTAATTAGGGTTTAGTGTCCAGTTTGAATATTGCCCCTAGGATCTTGTTTCCCGCGCGTGTTGGACAGCCAGGGTGTGTTCATTAAAGTCCTAATCTTAATTAATTAGCTTAATTAGGACTATTTAAATTCAAAAACCCAGTTTGAATCTCAGCCACTGGATTGCGCGCCAGTCAACTCCCTCCAATTTTGTTTAAATCCTGGCCTTTGGATGCGCATACTTTCCCATTTAATTCATTTTTATTTCATTTTAATTCATTCTTCTTTCTCATTTTTTTTAAAATACCAAAAATATTTCCTTTTGCATTTTTGTTTCAAATATTTTTCTTAATCAGAAAATGATTTTTATTTTATTTTTTGCATATAAAAGTATTTTTAAAATATTTAAATGCTTATTTTAACTAATTAATGGAAATTAATTAATTAAAATAGCATTTAGGTTTCTAAAAATCACAAAAAAAATCAGAGAGCATTCTTAGACATTTAGAAGCATTTACAAACTCACCGTACAAATTTCTTTTTGGTTTTGATCACACTTTGAGATTTTTCAATGAATTAGGGTTCTTAAAAATGTTTATTTTCTAACCCTAACTTCAAAAATTCATAACTTTCAAAACAAGTTAACTTTGTGAATGGTTCTTTTTGCATTATTCAATTCATGGTCTCTAGTTTCTAAAAACATTTTTGTTTTATTTTTATCTTGCATTTTCAAATTATTTGGCATTTTACATTGAAGATCACCCAAAAAACCCTAGGAACTTAGGAAATTCATAACTCCACCTAGGTTTAGCTTCTGACCTCCCCCTTTGGATGATAATCTAATATAGGTTTAGGGTTCCTTTGAGTGCATTTTCAATTTTTTATAATATCATTTGCTGCTATCTTTGTCATTTGCATTTCATCCTTCCATGTAACCCTAATTTTGCATCTTTACTTGCATCTTACATTGCATTGCATGAACATATGAACTTTCCATGCCATTCCAAGCATTTTTATGTCATCTTAGACATCTTAAGACATTGATTGAACATTTCTTGATCATTTATCCATACATTTGCCATGCTTTGCATCCATTTCATTTCATAAATATCCATGTGTTTACATGCCTCCTACATGCTTCATTTGCATTCATTCTCTTGTATGATCACACATATGCATCTTGTATGTCTTTGCATCATATCATAGCATATTTACATCATGTTTATGCTTCTGGTCTTGGTCTTTACCCTTGCATATGCATCATTTCATTTCATTCCTTTCATATTGCATCTTGTACTAACTTTTCAGGTTAATGGTAAGTTTGGTTGGGTGGTGGATTTGCCTTCACCTCCCACCTCTTCTCATCCCTTCATATTGCATCCTTGCTGCATTTTTACTTGTACTTGAAGTGAATCTTGTTCACTTATGTTCCATCCTTCTCACTTTCTTCCTTTAAGTTGCTTATCTTCTTAGGAAGTAAGTAACTTATTCTTCTGCTTCATCCTCCCTTCATCTGCTTCTTCTATTGGTGGCTTCCTTGAAGATCTTTCTCAAGCCTTATAAACCCTAGGAATTCCAAGCATGATAACTTTCTAGGACTTATTAGTTTCCCTTTAGTATTTTCCTTTGAGACTTCTTTGTGTCTCTCTTCTCATCCCATCATTAGAGACTAAACCTTTAAGGTTTTAGGACTTTGGAATTAGGGTTATGCCTGCATCCTTATCTTAGGATGGAGTGTATAACTTTGATCCTAAGTGTTAAACCCTTAATCTGTTTAAACCTCTTAATCAATCTATCTAATAATCACCAAGACATTAACTTGTAACTTGGGCCTTACATTAGGGTTCTAATTCTTCCTTTATTGGTTAAAAAGGACTAACCCTAGTGTTTAATGGACAAGTCCCCCTGAAGTTGTCTTACAAACCATAAAACTCATTTCTTAATCTCATCCTTGAATTAAAATCCACTTAATAAAGGCTTGTTTTGTCATGAATTTAATCTCTAACCATGGATTAAGTTTAGGTATCTTCCTCAGCTTAAGTGTTCTCATCTATTATCCTTCTATTAGGACGGTGTAATGAGTCTACTAATCTGTGATTAGAGATTAAACTCATTACTTAACACTAAACAAAAACCCAAAAACATCTAATTAATCACAAGTAGGTTAATGATCTTAATCCTACATCATCATGGTAATTAAGTTGAGATGCTTATCTCATACTTAAGTAGGCTCATTATCCTTAATCAGGGAGGATATAATGAGTTTGCAAGCCTTTGATTTAGGCTTAAGCTCATTTACTTATGTAAAACATCAAAAACAATAACAAAACTGAAAACACGAAAACAAAAAATAATCGTCTCCTTCGGGATTCTTTTCTCATCACACTCATTCATAAACGAGAACTTGCTTCTTCCGTCTAATGCAAGACAGTTAGCACTCGAGCCAGACAAGTCATACACTTGAGCATAGACAAGTAAGCAGTTCATAGTCAATTTATCTTTCAGTCTCTTTGAGTCGAACTACGGTGTTCTGACTTCCTCATTGCACGAGAGGATACATAGGCATAACTTAACTGTTATCGAACAAAAGTCTCTGTGTCTTCCCCCTCTTTCAGTATTCTTTTGAAAGCCTCGGTTCCTGAGCATTTCACCCTTTTGCACTGACACTTGGATATTCTTTTCCAGCTTTTGCACACAGATAACACATACACTACCTCTTTAAATACAATATTTTAAGCGTGGATCCCGTCGAGTACGACGGAAAATCTGGGTGCTAATACCTTCCCAGATTGTAACCGACCCCCTTTCTCAGCTTCTCTGGTTCACGACCGTCTTATCCATCTTTTCTAGGTTTATGCAGCATTACCTTTCCTTCGGGATAAAAATGCCTAGCTGGCGATTCTATTTACTTCACTTCATTTTCTCCTTTCACCGACCGTTCGCGCTTGTACCAGGATAACTGAGGAGAAACGCTGATGAAGGTAACTGATGAGAAACGCTGATAATGGATGCTGATGAAGATAACTGAGGAGAAACGCTGATGAAGGTAACTGATGAAGGTGTTGAAGAGAATCTCTGATGAAGATGGATGATGAATATATCTGATGAAGATGTCTGAGCAGATGAACAGTCAAAACCAAACCAAAGTTAAGATGTGGATACCCTGTAAAACACATAGACAAATGTTAAAATATTGCAAAATGATGTATGCAGAATGATATGCAAGGGTTTGTGATCAAGTGTTGGATCTGTTATCTACCTTGATAAAGTCCATGTGTGTTCATAAGTCCGGATGAAGGCTTAGAGAACCAGTAACCAGGTGGGGGACTCAAATAAAGAGTCACAAGTCATGGGTTTCATAGAATCAGTTCAAAAATGATGTAACCTTAAAACAAATCTGGTAACAGAGTATGATGAGGCCAAGGGTTCCTACAAACCTGTAAACATCCCTCCTCTAAACATCCCTCACAGGTATTGTTCTAGAACAAGGATCCTCACAGGTATTTTTCTAGAACAAGGATCCTCAGACTTGGATCGGTTATGAGAAGTTAACACTTCTAACCCGAAGGTACAATGTTTACATTAATCATAAAGGATCCTCCTCTAATTCACCTCAGATGCTGAAGGTCATCTAAAAAGGTCATCCAGACTTAGCAGGCTTCCCAGATAGCCCTAGTACTACAGGAAATACGTAGCACAGAGTTCTCAAGAAGAAACTCATGTCTGAACCGTGTTTCATATTCCCGCACCAGACCGAAATGGAATGGAAAAGAATATGAAGCAACTCTATCCTATGTGTCACTCAGATTCCCGATATGGAACCTTACTCAATGAATATCAGTCCCACCAAGGTAAACAACAAATCCAGCCCAATGATATGATGACAGTAATATAGAATGCAATAAAACAGTAAATGAAGCAATAAATAAAGCTGTATATAAAGCAATAAATAAGGCAATAAACAGAAAGCACATATAGCACATAACACCCCCATAAACACAAATCAAACAAGTGCTAGGAGAAACCCACAAAAAGAACCAGAAACCCTGGTTACAATACATATCTCCCCAACAGAGTCACCAAGCTGTCGCTCCCGAAGATTTGCATCCCGGTGCAGACGCGAACGGTCGGCGAAAGAGAAAATGAAAATGAATTGAATAGAGTCGCCAGCTAGGATTTTTTATCCCGAAGGAAAGGTAATGCTGCATAAACCTGGAAAGAGATGGATAAGACGGTTGAGAACAAGAGAAACTGAGAAAGGGGGTTGGTTACAACCTGGGAAGTTATTAGCACCCAGATTGTCCGTCGTACTCGACGGGATCGACGCTTACAAGATTGTGTTTAAAAGGGCAGTGTATGTGTTATCTGTGTGCAAAAGCTAAGAAAAGAAAATACAGGTGTCAGTGCAAAAGGGTGAATTTCTCAGGAACTGAGGCTTTTAAGGAATGCTAAAAGAGGGGGAAGACATAGAGACTTTTGTTCGATAACTGTTAAGTTATGCCTACGTATCCTCGCGTGCAATGAGGAAGTCAGAACATCGTAGTACAACTTAAAGAGACTGAAAATAAATTGATTGTGAACTGCCTACTTGTCTATGCTCAAGTGTATGACTCGTCTGGCTCGAGTGCTAACTGTCTTGCATTAGACGGAAGAAGAAAGTTCTCGTTTATGAATGAGTGTGATGAGAAAAGAATCCCGAAGGAGACGATTATTGTTTTTTTTTTGTGTTTTAAGTTTTGTTATTGTTTTTTTGGTGTTTTTCATAAGTTAATGAGCTTAAGCCTAAATCAAGGATTTGTAAGCTCATTATATCCTCCCTGATTAGGGATAATGAGCCTACTTAAGTATGAGATAAGCATTTCAACTTAATTACCATGATGATGTAGGATTAAGATCAATAACCTACTTGTGATTAATTAGATGTTTTTTTTTGTGTTTTTGTTTAGTGTTAAGTAATGAGTTTAATCTCTAATCACAGATTAGTGAACTCATTAAACCATCCTAATAGAAGTATAATAGATGAGAACAACTTAAGCTGAGAAAGACTCCTCAATTTAATCCATGGTTAGGGACTAAATTCATTATATAAAAAGCCTTTATAAAATGGATTTTAATTAAAGGGTGAGATTAAGAAGTGGATTTTATGGTTTGTAAGACAACTTGAGGGGGACTTGTCCATTAAACACTAGGGTTAGTCCCTCTTTACCATAAGGAATAGATAGAACCCTAATGTAAGGCCCAAGTTACAAGATAAAGTCTTAGTGATTATTAGTGTGATTTGATTAAGAGGTGTAAACAAATTAAAGGTTTAACACTTAGGATCAAAGTTATACACTCCATCCTAAGAAAAGGATGTAGGCATAACCCTAATTCCAAAGTCCTAAAACTTTAAGAGTTTAGTCTCTGACTATTGAGATGAGAAGAGAGACTCAAGGAGACTCAAAGGTAAAAGTCTAAGGGGGACTATACACAACCCTAAATGTTATCATGCTTGGGTATCCTATGGTTATTTAGGCTTAAGAGAAAAGATCTTCAAGGCCACCAATGGAAGAAGCAGATGAAAAGAGAAGGAGAAAGAATAACAAGTTACTTACTTCCTGAAGAAGATACGTAACTTGTAAGAAAGAAAGTTAGAAGTATGGAACACAAGTGAACAAATTCACTTCAAATACATGTAAGAATGCGTATGAATGAGATAAGAAGAGGTGGGAAGTGAAGGCAAATCTACTTCCCAAATAACTTACCAAAAGATCCTAAAATGTTAGCATGAATGCATAGGACATAAAGCATAAAGAAATGAATTGAAATGAGATGTAAAGACCAAAGTCAGAAGTGATTATGCAATGAAAATGGCATATCAGATGATGCAAAGTCATAAAATATGCATATGAATGTTCATAAAAAGATGAGATGCAAAGGAAGCATGCTTAGAAGTTTGAAAACACATGGATGTTTATGAAATGTAATGATTGCAAGACATAGAAAATGAATGAAGAAATGATCAAGCAATGTTCAAGCATGTCTTAAGATGTCAAAGATTCCATATGAATGCTTGAAATTTCATGGCAAGTTCACATGATGATGATATGCAAAGATGAATGCAAATGAACATGAGAAATTAGGATTTTATGAATGTATGAGATGCAAATGACCAAAATAGAAGCATTCAACATGATAAAAAATGGAAATCAAGCTTAAACAAACCCTAGTCCAATATAAGATCACACCCCAAATGAGAAGGTCAGAAGCTAATCCTATTGAAAGTTATGAATTTTCTAAGTTTGCTAGGGTTTTTGAATGATTCTCAAGGGAAAATTCAAATCAAATTGAAAATGAAAGATAAATGTATGAGAAAAATAACCTATAAACTACATGCAATATGTGCAACAATGCAAATATAATCAAGTTCAAACTCATCATGGTTAGGCAGAAATGAATTTTTCAAGTTAGGGTTAGAAAATGTGATTTTTAAGAACCCTAATTAAAAGAAAATTGTGAAATTATGATCAAACCTAAAAAGAAATTTGTATGATGAGTTTGAAAATGTTTCTAAATGTATTGAAATGGTTCATGATTTTTTTGGTGATTTTTAGAAACCTAAATGTATTTTTAATTAATTAAAATCATTTAATTAAATAAAAGTAACATTTAAATATTTTAAAAATACTTTTTTAATATAAAAAAAATCATTTTTGGGTTGAGAAAAATATTTGGATCAGAAATCAAAAGATTAAATTTTTTTGATGTGTTTTACTATTTTAAATAAAATGCAAAAGAAAATGCCATATAAATAAATTAAAAATGAAATAAAGGGGAAGTATGATGATCCAAGGGCCAGGATTTGAACTTGGGAGAGGGGAGTTGACTGCACGCGCTTATGGAGGGTCAGGATGGCATCAGATTAAATAATCTTAATTAATTTAATTAAATATAATTAAGGTTAAGTGGATTGATCTGGGTCGCACGCGTCTTAAACTAAACACTCATCCAATGGCTCACAACGCATCTGGAGATTAAACCCTAATTAGGGTTAATCACTTTCAGGTGACCAGAGGGGAGCTCCGATCATCTTCTCCGGTGACACCAAAACCCTAAGTCTCTCTACAGGCCACCCCACCCCAAATTAGTTGCCCATAAATGATCATCTTCTTAAACTAAACTCAAATCATCCTTTAAACATGATTTATAACACACCAACATGGAGAATCGAAGAAGAACAAAAATTTGGACAAAATTTCAGAACCTCGTAATATGCTCATTTCTTGACTATTTTCAATTCTAAAAGCATTAGTGTGATCCCCATAACATATATTTTCATTTTATAACAAGAAATTTAAGCTCTGAAAGATTTTGCTCTTGAGGTTACTTGAGCTGATGAACTGCAAATGTGAGCTTTCAGGGCCTCTCCTTTGTGCAAAAAGCTTTCTTTGATGCTCCTGATGCTAGTGGAATGCTTGAAAAGCTTTGAGAGTTGCTGGTTTGTGGTGTGTGGTTCTGGTTTAGCAGAAATGGAGGTTTGTGTGTGTGGTGATTCAGGCCATTTCAAGGGTTGGGTTTTGTTCTATGGATGAAAAGTGATTTGTTGGTGAAAGAATATCTGGATTTTGTTAAGTTTTGTGGGTGTTTCGAAGAGAACAAGTCTTGTGCATATTTTTGTGAATCTGATGTTGTGGCTGGTTTCAAGCTCCAATCCTTTCTCTTATCTCTCCCATATTGTTTGAATATAATATGGAGTAGGTTCTGAATGGCTGCAAAACACTATTCCAAGAGTATGAGAGTTTTTGCCAAAAATTCAAATATGTGGCCTTGAGAGTATGTGCCATGGCAGAGGAGATCTAAAGGGTGTATTGGCTTCAGCTGAGTTTGTGGAGAGCCATGGGATTGATTGTGATGAGCTGTGATGATTGAATGGTGAGTTTGAAGAGGTTTTGCAAATTTACAACTTTGTACACTCTTGTGAAATTGGCCATGAAGACTTGTGATGCAAGGCTCAATTCTGTTCTAGGCAAGGTGTATGTACATGTTATGTCACATTTGGGCACATTAGAAGCCATTTGAATGCTTGGAAACCAAAAATGCACATTTGCCTCTTTGACATGAAACTTGAAATTATGTGATTTTTGCCAACTTGGAAAGGCCGTATCTTGAGTTCTAGGATGAATCAAGACATGTTCTTGTACTTTTTGAAAATGGAAAGACCTAATCTACAACTTTCATGCCCAAGAATTTTTCATTAGAAGCTTTTTTGGTCATGAAAGAGGAGGTTGAAAATCTTTCCCAAAATGGAAAGTTTCCATTACAAGTCATGTCCAAAAATAGCAAGTTTGCAAATGGCTTGAAATTCTTCAACTTTGTGAACTTCCAACCACTTCTAAGATAAAATAAAGATCATAGATACTCAAAATGATGATGATGACCCTTTGGTACCCTTGTTGGAGGCCTCAGATGCCCTGATTTTGACTTAACTTGCTCAAGAAGTTACCCAATGATTAGAGGAATCCACAATGAATTTCTTCATAAAACTTGGTACACATGATCTTTATAACATATTAAGAACATTAGAAACAAGAATGACCAAAAAATTTGGAGTTAAGGCCTTTGAAACCAAAACCTTAATTTTGGTCATCTATGCAGGAAAACCCTAACTCTGCTTCCATGCCTTTGCCATTCTTTGTGATTTCTTGACTTTCATGAACTTTGGGGAGCATATTATGATCATGGAACACACATGGACCCTCTTGGAAAGCCTCAAGGCCTTTGGGATGGCTTATATTGATTCTTGGATTGCTCAGATCACAAACCCTAGATGCAGATGAAAAATGGAACTGTGCAGTGAAACAAATATGCAATATGAGATGGTATGCTCAATCTAATGTAAAAATGAAAGATCACAAGCCAAGGTGTGAGAAAGAGTGAGGGAAAATTTGGGGTGTTTACAACTCGTCCTGCTGATCCAACACACATCCCATTGATCGTTTGAGTATGGTGAGGTACATGATTAGGGGCCTCCCTGGAACTGGAGGCACGAGTATCAGAGGTTCTTGCAAGTAATCCGTGATTCGGTCGAAGGCCTATTGGCAATCATCATTCCCTTTGATAGCCTGATTCTTCCTTATAAGTTTGAAAATAGGCTCACACGTGGTTGTTAGGTGCGAGATGAACCGTGCAATGTAGTTCAACCTCCTTAAGAAGCCCCGTACTTCTTTTTCAGTTCTCGGTTCAGGCATCTCTTGGATGGCTTTTACTTTTGCAGGGTCGACCTCGATTCCCTGTTCACTAACAATGAAGCCTAGTAGCTTACTATAACGTACCCCGAAGGTGCATTTGTTCGGGTTTAACCTTAGTCTGAATTTCTGAAGCCTGTCAAATAGTTTAGCTAAGTCGACTAGATGCTCTTCTTCTGTTTTTGACTTTGCGATCATATCATCAACGTAGACCTCAATCTCGTGATGAATCATATCATGGAATAGTGTCACCATTGCGCGTTGGTAGGTTGCTCCGGAATTTTTCAAACCAAATGGCATGAATTTATAACAGAAGGTGCCCTAGGGCATAATGAATGCAGTCTTTTCCATGTCCTCTGGCGCCATTTTGATCTGATTATAGCCCGAGAAGCCATCCATGAAGGAGAATATAGAAAATTGAGCAGTGTTGTCAACTAGCACATCAATGTGAGGCAAAGGGAAATCATCTTTAGGGCTGACCCGATTCAAATCCCTGTAATCCATGCACATTCTGACCTTACCATCCTTTTTAGGGACTGGTACAATATTTGCGACCCACGGGGGATAACTGGTCACAACCAAGAATCCGTCGTCAAACTGTTTATGCACCTCCTTTTTAACTTTGATGGCCATGTCAGGGCGTGTTCGTCTCAACTTTTGCTTTACAGGTGGGCACTCTTCCTTGAGAGGTAGTTTGTGCACCACAATGTCAGTGTCCAATCCAGGCATGTCTTGATAAGACCAGGCGAAGGCATCAACATACTCTCGAAGCATGGCAATTAGACGACTCTTGATAAATTCTTCTAACGCATCCCCGATCTTTTCCTCTCTCTTGTCTTCTTCAGTACCCAGATTTATCACTTCAATAGCTTCCTCATGTGGCTGAATCATCTTCTCCTCTTGTTTAAGCAACCTGGATAGCTCTTCGGGAAGTTTACAATCTTCCTCACCTTCCTCATCGGCTAGGTAGATCGGATTGTCAAAGTCATAATGAGCCATAACAAGGTCGTATGTGATGAGACCTGATGAGGAGAATCTGCATGAATGATGATTCATGCTAGATTTATAAATGGTTTGAGGAAACATTTCCATTTATTTGGTATGAAATTTTCATATTTTTTCTTTGCAAAAATAAAAACAACAATGAAAATGAAAGACAAGGAGCAACATGTATGAATGCAAAAACGTCCATTTTATGATGATTATGAAATTGTATCATGAACAAAAGAACCCTTACAATGAGTTGATATGCCCCGGGTCATGCATAGAGCTTGAATACAGGAAAGAAAAACATAAAAACTATTACTCTTCAGGCTGAGTGATAGAGACGAGCTTTTCAGCTGACCAGTTGTTGAGTTGTGTGCCCGGAGCACAAGGTCTAATCCACTCGTCAAGATCACAGTCACTATCAATCGTATCCTCTTGTGTAGTACAGACGTTTCCATGATCAACCCACCCAGCACTGGTGAAGGTAATTGGGCCTTTCCGACCTTTAGCACTTTGTCCAGGTGTTGAATGACCCGGCTGGTAACCAACTCTATACATGTCTTTCTTTTCTGGGATCTCAATTGTCTTTCCCCATCCTTCCTTCACACCTGATTCTACCACCTCTAAGGCCTGTTTGTAAGAAGCTATAAAAGCTCCTTTCTTTGGGTCTTCAGATAAAGCAGCTGATGATGACGCATTCTAAGACTTGATAGGCTCAAAATATTGGCAGGGAGTCTCGACGATTTCTCCATCCATCTCCACGTATTTGAACGAGGCTATGTGGCTGATGAAGATGTCTTCTTCTCCTGACACTATTACGATCTGCCCTTCGCAAACAAACTTTAACTTTTGATGAAAGGTGGAGGATACTTCCCCTGCTAAATGGATCATGGTCTCCCCAACAAGTAGCTATAGGCTGGCTGGATATCCATTATGTAGAAAGTAGCATTGAAGACTTGTGGACCTACCTTGATAGGCAAATCCACTTCTCCGAACACTGACCTCCTCGAGCCATCGAATGCCCGTATGACTAAGTCGCTTGGCCTCAGCATGACCCCATCATAATTTAGTTTCATGAGGGTTTTCTTTGGAAGCACATTCAATGAAGACCCTGTGTCAACCAGCACGTGGGAGAGTACGGCCCCCTTACATTCCATAGAGATGTGTAAGGCACAATTGTGACTATGTCCTTTGGATGTTAAGTCCATATTTGTGAAGTCCAAGCCATGGCAAGAGTTTACACTTGACACCACTGTTTCTAATTGATTTACGGATATATCCTGCGGTACATACGTGTTGTTCAGAATCATCAATATGGCTTTCCTATGCGAATCTGAACACATCAATAAGGATAAGATCGAGATCTTAGAGAGAGTCTATTGTAAGTGGTCTACGATCTTGTAGTCACTTTTCTTGATGATTCTTAGGAATTCCTCCGCTTCCCTATCAAAAGCGATGTCAGGATCTATTGTTGGCACAGGTGCATCATTAGTCATGGGTTGTTTGCCCCTGGCTTTCGCTTGAGGCTCGGTTGTATCTTTTAGTGGGAATCAATTTCCTCTCAAAGTTTCTAGCGCGAATAATCTACCGCTTCTGGTAAATACCCCGACTCCAACATTTTCAATTTGGCTCGGAGAGGAACTGTATGCAGTTATGTCTTGTTTTTTCCATTATAGTACACTTCACCCCCCATAATTCCAGGGAATGGCCATGTCACTCTAGTATGGGACAGGTCCAGAGGTGGTGATTGTTACTGGTGCCACCCTTGTTACGGGAGGGACCTGTGCTGGGTTGTAATAAATTGTAACAGTTGATACATCATCATTCTTCACAACTTTATCGAACTGTATACTTCCTTCATTGATCATTTTCTGTATCCCTGATCTCAGTTGATCACAACCATCCGGGGAATTAACACAATCTGGACAATTTTCTCCGCAACCTGGGAACATGTTCCTTTTGGCCAAGCAAGCTTTTACTTCCATCAATGGAGTCTTAAAATCTTTGACAACGGATACCAAATTCAAACCTTCACTGCTACCAACAGCCCCCACAGTCCTTCCATGAGGAGGCATAGGATTCTAGATTACATTTGGAGTATGAGCAAAATTGATTGCCTTGGAGTCAATCAAGTCCTAGACAACGTGCTTCAAAGCTTGGCAGTTCTTAGTGCTATACCCAACATCCCCAGAATGGAATTCACAACGAGAATTAGTATCATAACCCACTAGGATCTGGCCTTCCTTTGGAGGCTGCAGAGTCCTTAACTGTATCATTTGCAATTGGAGGAGTTTATGTAATAATTATGAGTATGACATTGGAGGCGTCTCAAAATGCCTATCTGTAAACACCCCAAATTTTCCCTCCCTTATTATCACACCAAGGCTTGTGATCTTTCATTTTTGCATAAGTTTAAGCATATAATCTCATATTGTATATTTGATTCATCTGTATAGTTCAAGTTCATCTGCATCTAGGGTTTGTGATCTGAGCAATCCAAGATCCCATTTTAGCCACTCCAAAGGCCTCAAAGTGTTCCAAGAGGGTCCATGTGTATTCTATCATCATATTTTCCCCCTCAAAGTTCAAGGAAGTCAAGAAATCACAAGAACTGGCAAAGCATGGAAGCAGAGCTAGGGTTTTCACTGCACAGATGACCAAAATTAGGGTTTTGGTTTCAGAGGCCTCAACACCAAATTTTTGTGCCATTATTGTTTCTAATGTTCTTAAGATGTTATAAGGATCATGTGTACCAAGTTTGATGAAGAAATTCATTGTGGAAGTCATTTGTTCACTGGGTAACTTCTTGAGCAAGTTAAGTCAAAATCAGGGCATCTGAGGCCCCCAACAATGGAACCAAAGGGGTATTTTCATCAAATTGAATTTATATGATCTTTATTTGATCATTTAAGTTCTTGGAAGTTCACAAAATTGAAGAAATTTGAGCTAAACCAAAAGTTGCCAAAAATGGAAATGACGTGTAATGGAAACATTCCATTTTGGGAAAGTTTTTCAACCTCCTCTTTCTCATCCAAAAATGCTTCAAATGAAAAAGTCATGGTCATGAAAGTTGTAGATTAGGTCTTTCCCTTTTCAAAAAGTACAAGAACATGTTCTAATTCATTATAGAACTCAAGTTATGGTCCTTCAAAGTTGGCAAAAATCCTATAATTTTGACATTCATGCCAAAGAGGGAATTTTGCAATTTCTCATGCCAAGCCATTTCTTGACCTCTAATGCATCTCTTAACATCATACCATCATAGTACAACTCATTTTGATCAGAATTGGCCCAAGAATTATGCATTTTCATGCCTTGAACTTCAAGAAATTTCAAAAGGGCCAAAACATCTCAAATTTGCAAATTGGTATAGATCTTTCCATACACTTGTGCCAGCATGCCAAATATGTTTCCATGGTCCTCCTTGAACTCAGCTGAGGACAGACACCCCTTGCAACCAGGCCTGCCATGACCCATACCTCAAGTACAACCAAACTTGACTTTTTGCATTTCACACCATACCAATCAACATAGCCCACAACAACTCTTCTGACCTATCACAGCTTCACATACAAGCCCTAAGGATCACATTTCATCACATCTTGGAGCTTGAATCATTCCACACATTCAGATTGCCAAAATCCTCAAAAAACTTCACCTCTTCGAAATTCTCAAACCACTCAGCCAAACTTAAAAATTCTTTCACCAATCATCTCCATACATCCTCCAGATCATTTCCCACCCCTTACACAAGCCTGAAACCCCCTAAAACAAAAACACGATTTCACCCCCTCTGAACTGAAACCTCAAAAACAGTCCATATAAACTTGTCTCAAGCTTACCAGAGGCATCAAGGGGTTCATTGGAGTGGAAAAGCATCAAAGAAGTGGCTAGAAAGCTCCAGTTTTGAAAGCTTCAACTCAGGTAACTCCAAGAACATTTTTTTCCAGAAATGTGTTTTTAAGTTTCTAAATGAATCTATGAACTCCCCTAATCATCATGATATGTTTACTTTTGAAAATGATTGAGAAATAAAGATGTATCGTGCTTCAGAAAGTTTTATGAAATTTTCCGTTTTGCTTTGATTCGTGTTCTTAATGTAAAATAAATGAGTTTTAGGGCTGGATTCATGTTTAGGGTTGTTAGATGTTTGATTCTGGAGAGTTTGAGAGCTTGGGGTTGCATTTTGAGGGAAATAACATGAAGGGACTGTCGGAGAAGATGACCAGAGGTCTTCTCCGGCCACCTGAAAATGATTAGGGCTTAATTAGGGTTTTAATTGCCAGATGCGTTCTAGGCCCTTGGATCTGGATTAAATTAGGAACGTGTGGCTAGGATCATTTCACTTAGGGTTAATTCAGTTTAATTAAATTAATCAAATAATTAAGGACAGTTTGAATGTGGACCTTTGGATTTGGCGCGCAGTCAATTCCCTCCCTTTTCCCTTTGAATCTCATCCATCAGATGCGTTGACTTCCTCTCTTATTCATTTTTCTTGCATATTTATTATAAAATAGTTAGAAAAATCTCAAAAATATTTCCTTTTGTATATTTGTTACAAATATTTTTCTTAATCAGAAAATGATTTTTATTTTATTTTTTGTACAAAAAAAGTATTTTTAAAATATTTAAATGTTTATTTTAATTAATTAATGGAAATTAATTAATTAAAATAGCATTTAGGTTTCTAAAAATCACCAAAAAATTCATGTTGCATATTAACACATTCAGAAACTTTTTCAAACCCCGCATACAAATTTCTTTTTGGTTTTGATCATCATTTGACAATTTTCTTTGAATTTAGGGTTCATAAAATCACATTTTTAAACCCTAACCTTTGAAAAATCTTTTCTGCCTAACCATGAAGGGTTTGAAGTTGGTACCTTTTGCATTGTTTTACACATATCATGTAGTATCTAGGATATTTTAGGCATGAATTTATCTTGCATTTTCAATTTGTTTGGCATTTTACATTGAGGATCACCCAAAAAACCCTAGAAACTTAGGAAATTCATAACTCCTCCTAGGCTTAGCTTCTGACCTCCCCCTTTGGATGGTAACCTAGTATAGGTTTAGGGTTCCTTTGAGTGTATTTTAAATTTTTTATCATATGATTTACTTCTGTTTTGGTCATTTTCATCTCATCCTTCCATGTACCCCTAATTTTGCATCTTTACTTGCATCTTACATTGCATTGCATGAACATGTGAACTTGCAATGTCATCCCAAAAAATTGTATGCCATCTTAGACATCTTAAGACATTGCTTGAACATTGTTTGATCATTTATTCATACATTTGCTATGATTTTCATCCATTTCATTTCATAAACATCCAGGTATTTACATGCTTCCCACATGCTTCATTTGCATTCATTCTCTTGTATGATCACACACATGCATGTTGTATTCCTTTGAATCATATCATAGCATCATTTACATCATGTGTATGCTTCTAGTCTTGGTCTTTACCCTTGCATATGCATCATTTCATTTCATCTTTTTCCTTATGCATCTGGTGCTAACTTTTCAGGTTAATGGTAAGTTTGTGTGGGAGGTGGATTTGCCTTCACCTCCTACCTCTTCTCATACTTTCATATTGCATCCTTGCTGCATTTTTGTTTGTCTTTGAGTGGGCTTGCTCACTTGTGTTCCTTTTCCTTTCTTTCTTCAAGTTACTTATCTTCTTAGGAAGTAAGTAACTTATTCTTCTGCTTCCTCCTCTTTTCATCGTCCTTGGTGGCTTCCTTGAAGACTTCTCCTTTTAAGCCTCACAAACCCTAGGACTTCTAAGCATGATAACTTTATAGGACTTATTAGCTTCCCTTATACTTTTTTCCTTTGAGTCTTCTTTGTGTCTCTCCTCTCATCTCATCATTAGAGACTAAACCTTTAAGGTTTTAGGACTTTGGAATTAGGGTTATGCCTGCATCCTTCTCATAGGATGGAGTGTATAACTTTAATCCTAAGTGTTAAACCCTTAATATGTTTAAACCTCTTAATCAAAACATCTTAATAATCACTAAGACTTCATCTTGTAACTTGGGCCTTACATTAGGGTTCTAATTCTTCCTTTATGGTTAAGAAGGACTAACCCTAGTGTTTAATGGACAAGTCCCCCTCCAGTTGTCTTACAAATCATAAAATCCACTTCTTAATCTCACCTTTAATTAAAATCCATTTAATAAAGGCTTGTTTTGTCATGAATTTAATCCCTAACCATGGATTAAGTTTAGGTATCTTCCTCAGCTTAAGTGTTCTCATCTATCATCCTCCTATTAGGATGGTGTAATGAGTCCAGTAATCTGTGATTAGAGATTAAACTCATTACTTAACACTAAACAAAACCCAAAAAACATCTAAATAATCACAAGTAGGTCAATGATCTTAATCCTACATCATCATGGCAATGAAGTTGAGATATAATGAGTTTGCAAGCCCTTGATTTAGGCTTAAGCTCATTAACTTATGACAAACTCCAAAAAAATAATAACAAAACTGAAAACAACAAAAATAAACAATAATCATCTCCTTCGGGATTCTTTTTTCACCATACTCACTCACAAACGAGAACTTGCTTCTCCCGTCTAATGCAAGACAATTAGCACTCGAGCCAGACAAGTCATACAATTGAGCATAGACAAGTAAGCAGTTCACCAGTCAATTCACCTTTCAGTCTCTTTGAGTCAAACTACGATGTTCTGACTTCCTCATTGCACGAGAGGATACGTAGGCATAACTTAACTGTTATCGAACAAAATTCTCTGTGTCTTCCCCTTCTTTCAGCATTCTTTCTAAGCGTCAGTTCCTGAGCATTTCACTTCTTTTTGCACTGACACTTGTACATTCTTTTCCAGCTTTTGCACACAGATAACACATACACTTACCCCTTTTAAACACAATCTTTTAAGTGTGGATCCCGTCGAGTACGACAGACAATCTGGGTGCTAATACCTTCCCAGGTTGTAACCAACCCCCTTTCTCAGTTTCTCTGGTTCGCGATCGTCTTATCCATCTTTTCTTAG
Organism: Lathyrus aphaca; assembly: GCA_963966055.1. Lineage (NCBI taxonomy): Eukaryota > Viridiplantae > Streptophyta > Magnoliopsida > Fabales > Fabaceae > Lathyrus > Lathyrus aphaca. The sequence goes on from OZ014523.1 coordinate 176,047,369, forward strand.
GTATATGAAGCATTACCTTTTCTTTGGGATAAAAATGCCTAGTTGGCGACTCTATTCATCTTCATTTCATTTCTCTTTTCGCCGACCGTTTGCGTCTGTACCCTATCTGACCAGGTGTCTTTTCGGGGGAGCGATAGCTTGGCAACTCTGCTGGGGATCTTATATTGCAACCACGACTTCTGGTTCTTTTTGTGGGTTTCTCCTAGCGCTTGTTTGATTTGTGTTTACGGGGGTGTTATGTGCTACTTGTGCTTATTTATTTGTTGCTTTATTTATTGCATTATGTACAGCTTTATTTATTGCTTTCATTTACAGTTTTACGCATTTCATACTGTTATCATCATATCATGTGTGCTGGATATCTTGGCTGTTTTGGTGGGTGGGGATCATTGAGTGATTAAAGTTCCATACCGGGGACCTGAGTGACACATAGGTTAGAGTGGCTTCATATTCTTTCCCATTCCATTTCGGTCTGGTGCGGGAATATGAAACACGGTTCAGACATGGGTTTCTTCTTGAGAACTTTGTGCTACGAATTTCCTGTAGTATTAGGGCTATCTGGGAAGCTTGCTAAGTCTGGATGACCTTTTATGACCTTCAGCATCTGAGGTGAATTAGAGGAGGATCTTTTGTGGTTATTGTAAACATTGTACCTCCGGGTTAGAAGTGGTTACACTTCTCATAACTGATCCAAGTCTGAGGATCCTTGTTCTAGAACAATACATTCTGGGATAGTTCTTGTGAAACCCTGGATTTGTGACTCTTTATTTGAGTCCCGCACCTGGTTACTGGTTTTCTAAAGCCTCCATCCGGACTTATGAACACATATGGACCCTATCAAGGCAGATAACAGATCCAGCACTTGATCATAAACCCTTTACATATCATTCTGCATACATCATTTTTGCATCATTTAACATTTGCCTATTTGTTTTACAGGGTATCCGCCTTATTATCTTTGTTTTTTTTTACCAGTTCTGCTGCTCAGACTTCTCCAGTTATCTCCACCAGCATTTTCACCAAAGGTTCTCCCCATTTCTCTCCATTAGTTGTCTTCATCAGAGAATCATCTCCAACATCTTCTTCAGTGACCTTCATCAGTAGTCACCCTCAGTTTTCTTCACCAGCATCCAGTATCAGCATGGACACTTCCAGAAAGAGAAACATTATATACCATTTCTTTGAGCCCACTCTAACAGGCATCAGACAGATCCAGTCTCTCATTACTCCTGATCATGTCCCTTTATTCAGGGAACATTATGGAGGCATATTGGACATGATCATGGACCTAGATGCATCCCAGAGGAGCATGATCCATACTTGCTTGCAGTTTTATGATCCTCCTCTCAGATGCTTCACATTCCCTGATTTTCAGTTGGGACCTCTGCTAGAAGAATTTTCCATGTTGTTAGGAGTTCCTATCAGGAGAGAGATTCCTTTCAACCCTGAGATGGTTGCTCCCAAGAATGAAGACATAGCTAAGGCATTTCACTTGGAACCTACCCTTATTGATCAGAGAATGACCACCAAGGCTGGAATCTCAGGCCTTCACTTAGACTTCTTGATCTCTCAGGCCACCCTGCATGCTGCAGCAGGGAAGTGGGATGTTGTTTGTGCACTCTTGGCCCTCAGCATATATGGAGTTATCTTGTTTGAAGAGGAGCCAAAGTTTGTAAGCAAGAATGCTATTCACCTGTTCTTACTGAGGAACCCAGTTCCTACCTTGCTTGGAGACTTCTATTATTTAGTACACCAAAGGAATGAGAAACAAAGGGGAAGATTGGTCAGATGTTGTGCTCCCCTCTATTACTGTTGGTTGTTAAGACACTTTCCAAAATCAGACACTTTCCTGAACCCTCACCAGCCAAGGAATTTGGCTAAGAGATTGATTTCCCTTACATCAAAAGACATCAGATGGTGCACTCAGAGCACCAAGGGCAAGAACATCATTACTAGCTGTGGGCAATATCCTAATGTGCCTTTGATTGGAGTAAAAGGTTGTATCAACTACAACCCCTTGCTTTTCAAGAGGCAATTAGGGTATGCTTTGGTTCATCCCCCAAGAGGGAAAGACTTGACAGAGACCCTCTATTGTAACATCCAGCACAACTCTGCTATTATCCGACAGGCAGCCTGGGCCTGGGACAACATTCAGACTAAGGGGACAACTATCCTTGGCAAATGCAACAATATAGCTTCAGCACAATATCTTGATTGGTCTCGTACCAGGGGACAGATCACCCGGATGCCATTCACCTTAGAAGATGTACCTGGACCTTCAACAGTGCAACCTGCAGCTACTGTCAGTTTGGAAGAGTTTGAGAAACTGAAAGAGAGGAATACTCAGCTCTCTGAAGCCTTGAAAAAGACCCTCTAGGAGAGGAATGTCAGCCGTCTAGATAATGAGAGGTTAGAGAAGCTCCGGATTGAGCACCTGACAAAGATTGAGAAGACGGGTGACTACATCAAAAAGTCTTGAGTAGGGGAGTTAGTACTGAAGAATGCTTGCAAGGAAGCAAAGACTCAGAAGGCTAGGACAAAGCACTACTTAGAGGAGAGCCAGGCTAGGTTGATCAGGATCACTGAGGCCCGTGCACAAGAAGATCAAAGGAGCCAACCTAAGATAGAGCAACTGGAGGCTAGTGAGAAGAAGCATCAGGAGGCATTATTAGCAGGACAGAAGGAGATCTCTGAATTGAAACTCCGGGCGGGGTTGAAGAGGTCAAAGGATCAAGATAAGCATAAAAAGTTGACCAATGCCATCGCCACCAGGAACCTCCTCATCAAGACTATCACAGAGCTCCCGGTTGGTCCAGTGACTGAGGCCCCCTGAAGGAAGTCAAAGAAGATGACTTTGGATTGGATGTTTGACTCTTTTTTTTTGTACTTCATTTTGATTGTATTTTCCTTTTGTTGATGTATTTTGACCCGCCATGGGAATGTTATTGTAATCAAACTATGTATCTTCATTCTTTGTAATATATATGGCTTGTATTATTTTTGGTGGGCTTTATCTCTCTTTGCAACATCATCATCATTTCCTCGAGGTCTGGAAAGGTCAAAACCAAAGAACCAAATCGGATACCCTTGGAAGACAAATGGGCATCTTACACTGCATACTAACATTTTATTTGTTTTGTAGGTTTTTGTTTGTTGTTGTTTCTCACTTTGTTGTGGTTTCAGGAAACATTGCTCGCAGAAGAGTGTTCCCTATCATCAGAATACACCGGTACCCGACAAGAAACAACCTTCCAGGACTACAAATGGATCAAGTTCAACAAGACCTGACTGAAATGAGGGCTCAGATGGCCAATGAAAGGACAGAGAAGAGGGCCCAAATGAATCAATTTATGACAGTGATGACTGGTCAAGCTTAGAGCCTGGAAAGACTGAGGGAGTTGGTTGAGCGAAAAACTCCCGAAGAACACCATCCGGGTACAAGGGGTACCAGTAACAACGATCACGTGCAGCCTCGCACTGATCCACCAGAGTTTGGACCTCATCTAAACCCAGACATCAATGCCATAAAAATACCCAGGGTAACACTACTGGAGGAAGGGTCTTGAAAGAGGATCCTCAGGAAGAGCAGTTTACTGTGGTCGGGGCTGGAGACGAAGTTTACGACCGTCGGTTGGATGAAATTTCAGAGAAGCTAAGGTCTCTTGAATCCCAAAACTCTCTAGGTTTTGATGTCATGGACATGGGATTGGTGGAAGGGGTGAGAATTCCTCACAAGTTCAAACCCCCTTGTTTTGAAAGATATAATGGCACATCCTGCCCACGTACCCACCTTTAGTCTTTCTTGGGAAGATTAAAAGCATACACCATGGACGAGAAGCTGTGGATGTTTTACTTCGAGGCTAACTTGACAGGGGCATCCCGAGAATGATACTCCCACTTGACCAGAGCCACAGTAAGAAACTGGAAAGATTTGGCTGAAGCTTCCATCCGTCAATATCAATATAATCTGGACATGGCTCCAAACAGGACCCTTCTAATGGGAATGTCTCAGTCTTCACGTGAAAGCTTTAGAGAGTATGCCCAAAGGTGGAGGCAACTAGCTGATCACACTAAAATTCACCGTATTTCTGACTCCGATTTCGCATGCATTCTTAGCTTTTATTGTTGTTTTGATTTGTTATTGCTTTGTTTTCTTATGTTTTCAGGTTTTTATAATAATCGGAGCTTGAATCGGGAAAAGGAGCGAAAAAGGAGTGAAAACGGACGAAAACCTAGAAATTCAGCGTTTTGCACTTACGGCACCCACCGTGGCGGGCGCCATGGGGTTAGCCATGACGTGGCCACGTCTCAAGACCACTCCTCAACCTCCAAGACCCACGTTCCCCACTCCATCATCCCCTGTAGGGACCATGGCGGGCGCCATGACCTTGTGGCGGGCGCCACAAGGCAAAATTTCATAACCTCCACTTTTTAGTGGAGGGGCGTCCCGGTCATTTCATGCTTTCAGTTTCTCCTATAAATAGGACCTTAGATTTTCGTTTTTCTTCATCCAGAATTAGAATTCTCTAGGCATATATCAGTTATAAAGCAGTTGCCATTCCACATCGGGGTGCCTCTGCAATCGAGTGATCGAGTCTGTAATCTGTCTGTGGTTCGAGTTTTGGAGCACTCTGGAGGAAGTTAATCCTGCCGCCATTTTAATTCAAGTTCGTACTTTACTTTTATTTATTTCTCGCACTTTACTTTGTTTATTTCCCGCACTCGCACTTTTACTTTGTTTATTTCCTGCACTCGCACATTTACTTTGTTTATTTCCCGCACTCGCACATTTACTTTGTTTACTTTCCGCACTCGCTTTAAATTACTTTTATGAAAAATTATAAAAAGAATCTTTACTTTATCATGTCTAACTAATTCCATAAAGGTTAGAATGTAAGGATCGTAATTAAATCAGTAATCAGTATAATTGTTCGTGGAAACACCTAAGGGCTATTTTATCTTTCAATTCAAGTAATTGTTTTTTAACTATTTCAAAAACAGCCAAAAGCGCTTTGTATAGTTCATTAGGAGTTTTTAGATTAAAAAGAAAAGAGATTTTAAAACGATTTTCGGACGCGTTATGAAGTTTAGAGTCTGGCTCATAAGAACCTCTTTTTGCTAAGAAGTCCAAGTTAAAATACTTTTCAACTTAGTCAAGATACTATATTTCTTAAAAATAGGTTTACTACTCTAACGCAGTACACACCTTTTTATCCGTGACAATAGGAGGGGTTGATTAGAGAGTACAACTTGGTTCTGAATACGCGAAAGCGACAGTTCCTGTTAAATTAGTTCTTTTCAAAGAAGAAAACATTGCCCATAAGTAGTTCCACTAACAAGTACTGAATTATCATTGATTACGTGAATTACATTCGAGCCTGTCCTTTATCTATTATTTAAAATTATAATTCTATTTACCATTGCACCCTTACTAAAACCCTTAAATATAGTTGCCTTAGATAAGCACCATAACAACAGGTACGATAGATTGACACTTGGTCTCTGTGGATTCGATAATCTTTTATATTACTTTGACGTGATTCGTACACTTGCGAAAAACACGCATCAAGTTTTTGGCGCCGTTGCTGGGGACCAATATCGTCAAATTTCATTACCTTGTAGTTATACCATTTAGACTAAGGTTGTTACCCACCGGTCAATGCGAAAGACTCGCAGTGCCGGAAGTTTAGTAGACCCTCTAGCTGAACCTGAACGTTACGCTCGCGCACGTTTGTTTTTCCATAGGAATAGGATAGCTATGGCCGAAGAACAAAACCGAAGACCTCTTAAGGACTTCGCCCAACCATCAAACGAGGAACCTAGTTCCAGTATAGTAAACCCCGCTATCCCAGCCAATAATTTTGAACTTAAACCATCCCTGCTGCAATTAGTGCAACAGAGACAATTCGCAAGTCTCGCTACTGATAACCCAAACCAACATTTAAAAAACTTTCTTCAGTTAGCAGACACCTTTAAAACCAATGGAGCTTCTCCTGAGGCAATACGCTTAAGATTATTTCCCTTTTCCCTCAGAGATAAAGCTCTATCATGGTTAGATTCCCTTCCACCCAATTCAATAACAACTTGGGATGACCTTAGAAAAGTTTTCCTTGCTAGATATTTTCCCCCAAGTAAGACTGCTCTTCTTCGAAACCTAATAACTAGATTTACCCAACACCAAGGAGAGTCGTTGTTCGAAGCCTGGGAGAGATATAAAGAACTATTAAGAGCATGCCCACATCATGGCTTAGAGAATTGGTTAATCATCCAAACCTTCTATAATGGACTTCTTTATAACACTAAAATGACCATCGACGCTGCCGCTGGTGGCGCACTGATGAACAAACCTTACCCTGAAGCTAGTGCCCTTATCGAGGATATGGCCCAAAACCATCAATCATGGGGAGTAGAACGAGCGACAGTGGAAAAGAAGGAAGCCCAAGGAGGAATACATGAGCTAAGCTCTATAGACATGATGAAGGCTAAAATGGACGCGTTGGCCCTTAGAGTCGAACATATGTGTACAACTCCGAATACTGTAGCCGCAGTTTCTTCGAATTTTGAGATATGTGGAACGCAAGGACACCAATCCGCCGAATGCAATCTGCTGAATGAAACCAACACTGAGCAAGTGAACTATACCCAAGGGAACCCATTTTCAAACACATATAACCCTGGATGGAGGAATCACCCAAACTTCTCCTACAAAAATAATAACCCTATCCAAAATACCGCACCTCCGAGACAACAAGGTTACCAAGCCCCTAGAACAAATCAACCTATGCAACCTGTACCACCTAGTCCGAGCTTTGAGGAAGTTGTAAAAGATTTTATCGTTGCTCAAAAACAACAAAACAAAGAGTTCATGAACCATAACGTCCATGTTAACGAACTGATTACCAAGTTAGGAACCAAGGTTGATCAAATCATTACTCATAATAAGATGCTTGAAACCCAGATCTCTCAGGTAGCGTTAAACCAAGCCCCGCAGACTACACCTGGAGGAAAGTTCCCTGGACAACCTCAACAAAACCCGAAAGGGCAAGCAAATGCCATTACTCTACGAAGTGGAACCGCTTATAAGGAACCTTTAAACCCTAGATTAAGTGAGCCCGAAACTTCTGAGAGGAATGAGGAAAAGGAACCAGAGAAGCCTGAAACCCCGGAAAGTCAAGAAAAAGGAGAAGAACCTAAAAATAAAACCTATGTACCACCACCGCCATATAAACCACCAATACCTTACCCTCAAAGATTAAATAAAACCCAAATCGATAATCAATATCAAAAATTCGTTAAGGTTATAGAAAAACTTCACGTAGAAATCCCCTTTACAGAAGCCATCACCCAAATACCTTCTTACGCTAAGTTTCTCAAAGACATACTTACAAATAAACGTAGACTTGAAGATCCGAAACCCGTGGAATGTAATTCTATTTCCGAAAATAGGTTAGCAAAGAAAGATAAAGATCCCGGAAATTTTTCCATTCCTTGTATTTTGGGGAATCATGTCATCGAAAAAGCTTTTCTAGACTTAGGAGCTAGTGTGAGCTTAATGCCTTTAGCAGTTTGTGAGAGATTAAACTTAGGAGAATTACAACCTACTAAGATGTCACTTCAATTAGCCGATAGATCCGTTAAATACCCTATAGGCATACTTGAAGACGTCCCTGTTAGGATAGGTCAGCTGTTTATACCTACTGATTTTGTTGTCATGGACATTAAAGAAGATGACGACATACCAATCCTCCTAGGTAGACCGTTCTTATCGACTGCTGGAGCCGTAATAGATGTTAAAAAGGGAAAACTAACTTTTGAGGTAGGTGGCCAGAAGATAGAATTTATATTGTCAAAATTTCTTATGGCACCTGTGATAGGAGATGCTTGTTATGCCTTAGATATCATCGAAGAATGCATTAGGGAATTAGAACAAGAAGAAGAAACTGAATCTATAAAATTGCCGTCAACCCTTATTTTGGAAGATGACAATTATAAAACTCCTTACATTGATGATAACCTTCACGAATGTTTATCTCTTACCCCAGATCCTATGCCTTGCCCTATGAAACCGACCGTAAAACTTAAGGAACTGCCTAAAAACCTGAGATATGAATTTCTCGATGAAGATATGAACCGTCCAGTTATAGTCAGTGCTACCTTAAACCAAGAAGAAACCGATCAATTATTAGAAGTTTTACGTAGGTACCCCTCAGCCTTAGGATATAAGATCTCTGATCTAAAAGGAATAAGCCCATCCGTATGCATGCATCGGATTTTGCTTGAAGAAAATTCAAAACCTTCCAGAGAACACCAACGTAGAATAAATCCTATAATGAGTACTGTAGTTAAGACTGAAGTTCTTAAGTTACTAGAGGCAGGTATAATATATCAGATCTCGGACAGTAAATGGGTGAGTCCTGTGCATGTAGTACCTAAAAAGGGAGGCATCACAGTCGTGCAAAACGAGAAGGGCGAACCTGTAGCATAAAGAACCGATGGAGGTTGGCGTATGTGCATAGATTATAGAAAATTAAATAAAGCAACTAGGAAGGACCATTTCCCATTACCATTCATAGACCAAATGTTGGAGCGCCTAGCCAGACACTCTTACTTTTGTTATTTAGATGGATATTCCGGATTCTTCCAAATACCCATTCATCCCGAAGATCAAGAAAAAACTACCTTTACATGCCCAGTTGGAACTTTTGCCTATAGAAGAATGCCTTTTGGACTTTGTAATGCTCCTGCAACTTTCCAACGCTGCATGATGTCTATCTTTGCAGATTATTTAGATGGAATTATGGAAGTATTTATGGACGATTTCTCAGTTTGTGGGTCAGATTTCAAAAATTGTCTTGTCAACCTTGAGAAAATCCTGGAGAGATGTGTGGAGGTAAACCTTGTGCTAAATTGGGAAAAATGTCATTTCATGGTCACCGAAGGGATTGTTTTAGGACATATAGTTTCCGAAAAAGGTATAGAGGTAGATAAAGCAAAAATAGAAGTCATAGAGAATCTAAAACCGCCGAAGACTATCAGGGAGATAAGAAGTTTTCTTGGACATGCCGGATTTTACCGACGTTTCATCAAGGATTTCTCCAAAATAACAAAGCCCTTAACTGGTCTTTTAATGAAAGATGTTGAATTCATCTTCGATGAAAAATGTACTGAAGCATTTAATCTTCTGAAGCAAGCTCTGATTTCGGCACCTATAATGAAACCCCCTGATTGGTCAGAACCGTTTGAGATAATGTGTGACGCCAGTGATTATGCTGTTGGAGCCGTTCTAGGTCAGAGAAAAGACAAAAAGTTACATGTGATTTATTATGCCAGTAGAACCCTAGACGCTGCACAACTCAACTACGCAACAACCGAAAAGGAGCTCCTAGCTGTAGTTTTTGCAATGGACAAATTTAGATCTTATCTAGTAGGAGCCAAGATTATAGTTTACACCGACCATGCTACCATTCGTTACTTGCTAAGCAAAAAGGATGCCAAGCCTAGGTTACTTCGATGGATTCTATTACTGCAAGAGTTTGATTTGGATATCCGTGATAAGAAAGGCACTGATAATGTGGTAGCTGATCACCTATCTAGGCTAGAATACCTGAAACCTGATCCAGTTCCCATAAATGACGATTTTGCCTATGATAGACTGATAGCCCAACTAGAAACTATTGAAGATGATAACCCAGACCCTCATGAGTATTTTCACAAATCCTTAGCTATAGGCAATGTACCTTGGTATGCAGACTTTGTTAATTACCTAGCCGCTGACATCATACCCCCTGATCTAAACTACCACCGGAAGAAGAAGTTCTATAGTGATGTGAGAAACTTCTATTGGGACGAACCATTTCTTTTCAAGAGAGGTAAAGATGGCATTTTCCGCCGTTGTGTTCCAGAAGAAGAGGTAAATAATATAATTGAGCATTTTCATTCTGCACCCTATGGTGGACATGCAAGCACATCTAAGACCTACGCCAAGATTCTTCAAGCTGGCCTATTCTGGCCTACTATGTGGCGTGATGTCCATGCTTTCATTGTCAAGTGTGACAGATGCCAACGCACAGGAAATATTTCAAGACGTAATGAAATGCCGTTAAGAAATATCCAAGAAGTAGAACTCTTCGACGTATGGGGTATAGACTTTATGGGACCGTTCCCACCATCTTTTGGAAATCAGTACATATTAGTAGCTGTTGACTACGTGTCTAAATGGATTGAAGCTATCGCCGCACCCACAAATGACACCAGAGTAGTCATCAAATTATTCAAGAATTATATATTTCCCAGGATTGGAACCCCCCGTTTAGTCATAAGTGATGGAGGATCACACTTCATATCGAGAATATTTGATAAACTTTTAAGCAAGTATGGAGTTAAGCATAGAGTAGCAACACCATACCACCCACAGACCAATGGACAAGTGGAAGTATCTAATAGGGAGATAAAACAAATCCTCGAGAAGACTGTCTCTATATCTAGAAAGGATTGGTCACAGAAACTTCAAGAAGCATTATGGGCCTATTGAACCGCTTTCAAAACTCCTATAGGAACAACCCCTTATCAACTGGTCTATGGAAAATCATGTCACTTACCTTTTGAGTTGGAGCATAAGGCCTATTGGGCCATCAAAACTTTGAATCTGGATTACTTGACAGCTGGTGAGAAACGTATCCTTGACATCCACAAATTAGAAGAGCTCAGACAATCTGCCTACGAAAATGCCATCATATACAAAGAAAGAACAAAAGCTTGGCATGACAAAAGAATCATAAGAAGAGACTTCAAAATAGGCGATCCTGTTCTCCTGTTCGATTCTAGGTTACGACTATTTCCAGGTAAACTCCGTTCGAGATGGACTGGCCCCTTCGAAGTATCTAAGATCCTAAGATCCGGTGCTATTGAAATCAAGAACCAGACATGTAAACCATTCATCGTTAATGGACAGAGGTTGAAGCCCTACGAAGGAGGTGACATTCCAACAACATACACCTGCCATACTCTGAGTGATCCACCGTATCCTTCCAATGATGTTTAAATATCGGTCGTCGAGCTAATGACGTTAAACAAGCGCTGCATGGGAGGCAACCCATGGTTTTCTTATTTTTGTACTTTTTATTTATTTTTACTTTATTTTAATTTGTTTATTATTATTATTATGTCAGGACTAACGATTGAATGTTTTATGTGCTTTCAGGACTTGTTTGCTAACCTTGTACAGAATGCAGAACCCTGATGACATGCACGTGGCCTTTAGAGACGATGCACAGAGAGAGCGTTACTATGTTCACATGAGACACCCTATGGCTCCTACCAGGTACCCTGACCATGACTGCATGGATGCCTTGGGGATAGAGCCAAGCGTCAGATTTTTATGCCATCAACTCCAGTGGGACCAGTTTGACGACAGGAACAACACTTATAGGAACTTGACTCTTGAGTTCCTCAGCTCGTTTCATCATGACCCTTGGGCTGGACCCGATGGACTCGCTGTTTTCAGGTTGTTCGGGATTGACTACTCATTCTCTCACAAAGAGTTTGGTGACTTACTAGGTTTCCAGACTACTCCTGATGCTATTCCAGAGACTCCGATGGGGTATTTTATGAGCAGAGAAGTGGAAAAGTTTTGGACTAAAATATCAGGCGGAGGGAGCCAAGATCCTTCTACCCAGTTTTCTCAGGTAATCCACAACCCTGCATTGAGGTACTTCCAGATGATTCTAGCACATTCTTTCCTAGGTTTTCCAGATACAGAGACACTGCTAAGTGAAGAGGAGATTTTCCTACTGTTTTGTGCGACTCAGTCTCGCCCTGTTGCTTGTGGCAACTTTCTGCTGAAGGGCCTTGCTAGTGTTGCCAGATCATCAGTAGGCATCATCCATGTCGGTGGGATTGTTACACAGATAGCTACTGCATTGGGTTTGTCTCGCAAGTTATTGCACCTCAGGACCTTCTGCTGCTACACCACCCTGGATATTGATTTTTGTCTTGATAGAGGACTGATGAGGAGGGCTTCTTTTGAGCCCAACATGTTTAGATTGCTGATCGACGGTGAAGCGATACACTACTTTACATTACCAGATCCGCTGATGACCAGTGTCCATGATCCTGCAAATTGGAGTTATGCTCTAGAGGGTTATGGAGAGAGTGTCGAAGAGCCGAAATCGCCTCCCGCCGCTGAGTACACTCCTTCACCTCTTACTCCCCGAATCACTGTTATGTCTAACAATATGTCTCTGCAGCCACCTGACCTACAAACACAGATTTATGAGCTCCGTAAGGAGACTGCCCTGCTCAAGCAGGAAGTGGCAGACTTAGAGTTACAGATGCAGGTTTCTGATCTCACTCATGCCTCAGAGGCCGATGCTCTACATCAGGCGATTGAAGAGTTTCAGAGGGAGATAGCTGAGATTCGTGGATCAAGCCAGGAGAAGAAACCTACCACATGACTCATTCTACACTGACATCGCTACCCTAAGAAAAAAAATATAAGACAAAAATATTTTCATTTTTGTCTTCACAAAAAAATATGCAAGCCTCATGCCTTGAAAAGAAGAAGAAAACGCTATCCAGGCGTGATATGACAGCTAGAGAAGAAAGGCGTGATGGCCTTCTCTCTACTATTTCACAACAGCTGACGGACAACATGAGCTTCATGCAACAATTGCGATTGGTTTCGGATCGTGCTTATAGCAACGTTTGTCGTACCTTGAACGATATCTCATTAGAGCAGAACCGTCAGAGAGAGTTCAACAGCCGACACTACCAGCTTGTAGAGGCCACTCAGGGTTCCATCTTGGGTAACCTTCAAGAGGTCCGGAGTGCTCAGGCTGCTTTATCAGCACGACTCGACCGGAGGGACCAGCATCGTAGTAGATCCCGTCGTTCCCGACCATCACATCAGGACGGCGAAGGCACCAGTGCCCCTCCTCAGTAGTCTTTTCCAGGTTACCCCCCTTATCTTATTTCGAAACATTGGGGACAATGTTCGATTTAAGTGTGGGAGGGGATTTTATTGCTTTCTGTCATTTTCCTTTTTAGTTAATTATTTCCTTTCAGTTATTTCCCTTTTCAGTAATTTAATTTTCTTAGATAATGCATGAGTCTGACGAGTCACCAGTATAGTGTCTTTTTAGTTCATCTTCATTTTTTCCCATTTCCTTAGCCTTACCAGAAAAATTTTAAAAAGAAAATAATGTTGTTTCACATGTTTTTTGGGCTTTGAGACAGGTTTAGATTAGGATGTGGTGACTTAGGTCAACTTTTTGAAACATCAGAACCATTTTAGCACCATAGACCTCTTGAATATAGGAATCACTCCTAAACCCCACCACCTTGGCCTTTACTATCATTTAAAAAATTGTCCTAAGTAGTTTATTTTAGCAGTCAGCTCCGGCCTAAGCATGCTCTACGTAGGGGGTCGATGAACATAAGTGAATGATCCAGTGCTAATAAAAAAAGAAAAAAGGCAAACTCTGGTATAGGTGACCCTCACAAAGTCATTTAAACCGAAAAAAGAGAAGAAAAAAATTTTTGCCACAAAAAGAAAAAAAAAAAAAAATTGCAAGTCACCTATTGTTAGTTGGTTCAGAGGTATCTGGCACTGAACATGGTAGGGCGGATTACGATCCGATCCCCCGCAGCTGCATTTAGGGGAAATAAAAACAGGTTTACACATGCTTATGTGCCAGAAACCTTATGTTATGGATCAGAATCACTAACCGGTCACTCTACTATGAAGCATGTACGGATAACGGGCTTAATGTGATTGCGCCTGAATGAAAAGGACACAAAAAGATGAGAAGATAGGCCTAGGTATCGTGGGATGATATGGAGTGGTTAATATAGGATTGAAGTTTGTGTTTGTGTTACTATGGTACCCTTGGTTCACTTAGTTAGTATCTGTCACTGCATCCTGACTTGAACTTAGAATCCCTTTAGCCCAAAGGCACGTGTTGACGCCATATTTTCTTAAGCTTTAATGTTTGCTTGAGGACAAGCAAAGGTTTAAGTGTGGGAGAATTTGATCACACTAAAATTCACCGTATTTCTGACTCCGATTTCGCATGCATTCTTAGCTTTTATTGTTGTTTTGCTTTGTTATTGCTTTGTTTTCTTATGTTTTCAGGTTTTTATAATAATCGGAGCTTGAATCGGGAAAAGGAGCGAAAAAGGAGTGAAAACGGACGAAAACCTAGAAATTCAGCGTTTTGCACTTACGGCACCCACCGTGGCGGGCGCCATGGGGTTAGCCATGACGTGGCCACGTCTCAAGACCACTCCTCAACCTCCAAGACCCACGTTCCCCACTCCATCATCCCCTGTAGGGACCATGGCGGGCGCCATGACCTTGTGGCGGGCGCCACAAGGCAAAATTTCATAACCTCCACTTTTTAGTGGAGGGGCGTCCCGGTCATTTCATGCTTTCAGTTTCTCCTATAAATAGGACCTTAGATTTTCGTTTTTCTTCATCCAGAATTAGAATTCTCTAGGCATATATCAGTTATAAAGCAGTTGCCATTCCACATCGGGGTGCCTCTGCAATCGATTGATCGAGTCTGTAATCTGTCTGTGGTTCGAGTTTTGGAGCACTCTGGAGGAAGTTAATCCTGCCGCCATTTTAATTCAAGTTCGTACTTTACTTTTATTTATTTCTCGCACTTTACTTTGTTTATTTCCCGCACTCGCACTTTTACTTTGTTTATTTCCTGCACTCGCACATTTACTTTGTTTATTTCCCGCACTCGCACATTTACTTTGTTTACTTTCCGCACTCGCTTTAAATTACTTTTATGAAAAATTATAAAAAGAATCTTTACTTTATCATGTCTAACTAATTCCATAAAGGTTAGAATGTAAGGATCGTAATTAAATCAGTAATCAGTATAATTGTTCGTGGAAACACCTAAGGGCTATTTTATCTTTCAATTCAAGTAATTGTTTTTTAACTATTTCAAAAACAGCCAAAAGCGCTTTGTATAGTTCATTAGGAGTTTTTAGATTAAAAAGAAAAGAGATTTTAAAACGATTTTCGGACGCGTTATGAAGTTTAGAGTCTGGCTCATAAGAACCTCTTTTTGCTAAGAAGTCCAAGTTAAAATACTTTTCAACTTAGTCAAGATACTATATTTCTTAAAAATAGGTTTACTACTCTAACGCAGTACGCACCTTTTTATCCGTGACAATAGGAGGGGTTGATTAGAGAGTACAACTCGGTTCTGAATACGCGAAAGCGACAGTTCCTGTTAAATTAGTTCTTTTCAAAGAAGAAAACATTGCCCATAAGTAGTTCCACTAACAAGTACTGAATTATCATTGATTACGTGAATTACATTCGAGCCTGTCCTTTATCTATTATTTAAAATTATAATTCTATTTACCATTGCACCCTTACTAAAACCCTTAAAAATAGTTGCCTTAGATAAGCACCACAACAACAGGTACGATAGATTGACACTTGGTCTCTGTGGATTCGATAATCTTTTATATTACTTTGACGTGATTCGTACACTTGCGAAAAACACGCATCACTAGCTGCTGTCGTTCAACCCCCGATGTCTGAAAGAGAGATGGCAGACATGTTCATGAATACCCTCCAGGGTACCTATATTGACAGATTGGCTGCATTTTCTTCCACCAGCTTTGCAGATGTGGTGATAGCTGGGGAAAGAATTAAGAGCTTACTGGAGATGGGAAAGATCTCCGACAACGGTACCAGTTCAAGCAGTGCAAGGAAGCCATTTGTTGGGCCCCGTAGATCTGGTGAAACAAATTATGTACATGTGGGAAGAGGAAGACCCCAATATTTGCCCAGATCAGTTGCTGCCGTCACTATCCCTACTCCACCTCCTCAGTATACTCAACAACCACAACACTTTCCTCAACAACCACAGTTTCCTCAACAAAGATCTTACAACAATAACAACAATCAACAACAACGCCCTTTTCAGCAGCGGCCATCTCAGATCAACAGGGTGATTGACCCTATTCCAATGCCATATGCTACATTGTTGGCACAACTCCTAAAGCTCAATCTTGTTGAGTTGAGGACATTGGCTCTGCCTGATCCTCAGAACCTTCCAAGAAACTACGATGTCAACGCTAGGTGTGCTTTTCATTCTAATGCACCTGGTCACTCCATGGAAAAATGCAGAGCTTTGCATATGAAGGTCCAGGATCTGGTAGATTCAAAGGCCCTGAACTTTGCACCACCTCTAAATTTCATGAAAAATCCTATGCCAAGCCACAGTGGGCCAAGGATTAATTCTATAGAGGAAGGATCACCCGTGATTTCAATTGAAGACATTGCAAGTATTCAGACACCTTTGGCAGAGATTAAAGCACGGCTTTTGAAATGCCAAGTGTTTCCAGGTTGTGAGGCCTGTTGTGAATCTTGCAAGCTTTCCGAGAATGGGTGTGCAAGCTTGAGGAGTGGAATTAATGGCTTGATCAAAGAAGGCATTCTGCAAATTGCCACAACAGCTTCTACAACACCAGCAACTCCTTTGTCAACAACAAATGATTCTTCTACAACTACAACAATTGTTCCTACCGATTCATCTACAACTTCAACAACCACTTCTTCCTTCACTTCAACAAACAACAATTCCATTTCATCTCCTTCTATAACTTCAGCAACCACCAACAACGACGTCTCCACAGTCACCATCTATTATGACCCTACAACGGTCCCGGACTCCAACAACTTTCAACAAAAATCTCAGCAACAGTTTCAATCAAGCTTCAATTCATCACCTCCAACATCCATAAGAAGTCCTGTCACCATCTTCTATGATCCACATACAATAACGGTTCCAACCTCTGCTGCAATAAGCCTAGTCACCATCACGGTGATAGGGCCAATTCCATATGATAAAGACAATGTTGTACCATGGCATTATGGTGCTGACCTTTGTTGCAACGGAGAAAAAGTCCTTCTTGATTCTTCTGTTCACACACCCCAAGTGGATAATGTTGGGGGAGGCGGAGGCTTCACCCAAAGCGGATGCCTCTTCGTGTCACAAGCTCCAAGAACTAATTCTGAGGTAGAGGCTGCTGCCAAAGCCAAAGGAAAGAATGTGATACCTGAAGAATCTACATCAAAAGAGACTCATAAATCATCCTTTGATCAGGATGTGGATGAATTTATGAGGATAATTAAAAGAAGTGATTATAAAGTTGTGGACCAGCTCCACCAGACTCCTTCTAAGATCTCTATACTATCCTTGCTATTGTGTTCCGAAGCTCATCGGGATGCGCTACTCAAAGTTCTGCACGCTGCCTACGTGCTAGAAGAGATCACAGTGAATCGGCTTGAAATAGTGGTGTCTAATGTCAATACTAGCCATGGGCTAGGTTTCACTGATGCTGATTTAACAATGGAAAGACGTCACCACAACAAGGCTTTGCACATAACCCTGGAGTGCAAAGGAGCTGTACTCTCTCATGTTCTTGTAGACATTGGGTCCTCACTCAATGTCTTACCCAAGAAAGCTCTTGTCAAGCTCGAATATGATGGAATAGCTCTCCGACCAAGCAATCTTGTGGTTATAGCTTTTGATGGATCCAAGAGATCTGTTCTTGGAGAGGTGGAGCTGCCAATGATAATCGGTCTGCTGGTCTTTAAGACTACTTTCTATGTGATGGACATACATCCGGCCTACAGCTGTTTGTTGGGTTGACCTTAGATTCACGCCGCAGGCGCAGTAACGTCAACCCTTCACCAGAAATTGAAATATGAGTGGGAAGGACAGATTATCACCATCTGTGGTGAAGAGGACATATTTGTTAGCCATCTGGCTACATACAAATACATTGAGATGGATGGTGAAATCCATGAAACTATGAGCCAAGGGTTTGAGGCCCTGAAAGTCAATGAGGCGACGACTGAAGTATTTGTTGCATCCCAGGAGGATAGGACGGGTACTTCAATTGTATCCTATCAGCAAGCCCGGAAGGTTGTTGAAGATGGTAATGCCCAAGGCTGGGGCAATCTGCTACCGATGGAAAAGAAGGAGAACAGATTCGGTTTGGGTTACAAACCATTCTGACAAGATCAATCAGAGGCTGCCAAAGAGCCCAAGTTCATCAGTGGGGGAATTCTCACCCCATATCCTGTTAACAACCTGGAAGACGAGGCGGAAAGCGATCTCAACCTGGAGAGTTGGATACGTTCAAGGATTCCGGGGAATCAAGTCCTTAACTGGTCTTCCCAGGAAATTATAAGGGTTACTCCTGCAGAGTAATTATTATTTCCTGCCTTTTTTAGCATGCATCAAGTCCTGCATCTTGCCCAAGGTGTCAGGACTCATTTTGTAATAGGGCCATATTGTAATTTTGTGCAAATGAATTATCAATGAATATCGGACATCTTTTGAAAACAAGTCTCTTTTTCGCTCATTGTCTTTTCATTTTTTACTTTTGTACAAAACAATAAAATGACAATGTTTTCAAAATAAGTAACTTCATTAAAAGAACAACATATTGACAATGTTTTCAAAATAAATATTGGGGCCGGTTTTCAAGCTTCAGTAAAAGAACAACATATTGACATGCTTCGAGAATACGTCGACGTCTTTGCTTGGTCCTATCAAGACATGCCAGGTCTAGATACGAATATTGTTATGCACAAGCTGCCTTTGAAAGAAGATTGCCTTCCAGTGAAACAGAAGCTACGCCGTACCCGTCCGGATATGGCCATAAAGATTAAGGAAGAAGTACAAAAACAGTGGGACGCCGGTTTCCTTGCTGTGACTAGTTACCCGCCGTGGGTTGCTAACATTGTACCTGTGCCTAAGAAGGATGGCAAAGTACAGATGTGTGTGGATTACCGGGATCTGAATAAAGCTAGCCCGAAGGATGATTTCCCATTACCTCACATTGATGTATTGGTCGACAACACAACTCAGTTCTCGGTGTTTTCCTTCATGGATGGTTTTTCCGGGTATAATCAGATCAGGATGTCACCCGAAGACATGGAGAAAACAACCTTCATTACGCCTTGGGGCACGTTTTGTTACAAGGTAATTCCATTTGGACTGAAGAATGTCGGCACAACCTATCAAAGGGCTATGGTAACATTATTCCATGATATGATCCACAAAGAAATTGAATGCTACGTGGATGACATGATTGAAAATTCCCTCACTGAAGAAGATCATCTGGTAAATCTGCTGAAGTTGTTCAAGCATCTGAGAAAGTATCAGCTGAAGCTAAACCCCAACAAATGCACATTTGGGGTACGTTCCGGTAAGTTGCTTGGATTTATCGTAAGTGAAAAGGGAATTGAAGTTGATCCTGACAAAGTCAGAGCCATTCAGGAGATGCCTGCACCTAGGACTGAAAAGGAAGTTAGGGGGTTCTTAGGTAGATTGAACTACATATCAAGGTTCATATCTCACCTTACTGCTACCTGTGAGCCCTTGTTCAAATTGTTAAGAAAGGAACAAACGGTCAGGTGGAACGAAGATTGTCATAAGGCTTTTGACAAAATCAAGGAGTACTTACAAGAACCTCCAATTCTCATGCCTCCGATTGAAGGAAGACCTCTAATAATGTACCTGACAATATAAGAAGGATCAATGGGGTGTGTGTTGGGCCAACATGACGAGTCTGGTCGAAAAGAGTATGCAATATACTACCTAAGCAAAAAGTTTACCGACTGTGAACAACGTTATTCACTGCTCGAGAAAACTTGTTGTGCTTTAGCGTGGGCTGCTCGCCGACTAAGACAGTATATGTTGACTCACACTACCTTGTTGATTTCAAAGATGGACCCCGTCAAGTACATATTTGAGAAGCCAGCACTTACCAGAAGTGTTGCAAGATGGCAAATGATTCTGACAGAGTATGACATTCAGTACACATCTCAAAAGGCCATCAAGGGCAGTGTACTGTCTGAGTATCTAGCTGAGCAACCCATTGATGATTACCAGCCCATAAGATTTGGCTTCCCTGATGAAGACATCATGTACCTAAAAGCAAAAGATCATGAAGAGCCTGTTCACACTGAAGGGCCTGACCCAGAAGAAGAGTGGACAATGGTGTTTGATGGGGCTGTCAATATGAATGGTCGCGGAGTTGGTGCAGTGCTCATTACACCTAAAGGAGTTCATATGCCTTTCTCGGCAAAACTCACCTTTGCATGCACTAACAACAAAGCAGAGTACGAAGCATGTATCATGGGTCTTGAGGAAGCCATTGAACTTAGGATCAAGACTTTGACTGTACTCGGAGATTCAGCTTTGGTAATCAATCATACCAACGACAAATGGTATACTCACCAAGAGCATCTGATTCCGTACCGTGACTATACAAGGAGATTGTTGACCTTCTTCACGACAGTTAAGCTTGAATACATCCCTCGAGATGATAATCAATTTGCAGACGCTTTGGCTATCATTTCGTCCATGATCAAAGTACAGACTGTTAATTATGTGCCTCGGATTTTAGTATCCAGACTAGACAGACCGACATATGTATTCTCTGTGGACATTGCTAAAGATGACAAGCCATGGTTCCATGATATCAAAAGCTTTTTAGAGGATCAAACATACCCACCCGGGGCATCATCCAATGATAAAAAGACACTAAGAAGGATGGCCGGTAGTTTCTTCCTTAATGCTGACGGTTCATTATACAAGCGAAACTTCGACATGGTTCTGCTCAGGTGTGTTGACAAGAAAGAAGCATACTTGCTAATGCACGAGGTGCACGAAGGATCTTTCGGTACCCATGCGGGAGGACATGCAATGGCAAAGAAATTGTTACGATCAGGTTACTACTGGATCACAATGGATGCAGATTGTTGTGCTTATGCCAGAAAATGCCACAAGTGCTAGATCTACGCAGATAAAGTGCATGTGCCTCCGAATCCTTTGATGTAATGTCTTCACCTTGGCCCTTCTCCATGTGGGGCATTTATATGATTGGAAAGATTGAACCAACTACTTCAAATGGTCACAGATTCATCCTGGTAGCCATTGATTACTTGACCAAATGGGTTGAAGCAGCTTCGTATGCAAACGTCACCAGACAAGTGGTAGCCAGGTTTCTGAAAAGGGACATCATCTGTCGATATGGAGTACCCGAGCGAATCATTACTGACAATGGTTCCAATTTGAACAACAAAATGATGGCAGAACTGTGTCGGGACTTCAAAATTCAACATCACAACTCTTCTCCTTACAGGACAAAGATGAATGGCGTTGTTGAGGCAGCTAACAAAAATATCAAGAAGATTGTGCAGAAGAAGGTGGTTACTTGCAAAGACTGGCATGAAATGTTACCATTTGCCTTGCATGGGTATCGAACCTCAATCATAACGTCTACTGGGGAAACACGTTATCAGTTGGTATATGGTATGGAGGTTGTCCTACCTGTTGAAGTTGAGTTACCCTCCTTACGGGTACTGATGGATGTAAAGCTGAATGAAGCGGAATGGGTCCGGTATCGGTACAATCAATTGAATCTGATCGAAGAAAAGAGGTTAGCTGAAATCTGTCATGGGTAGCTATATCAGAAAAGGATGAAGAAAGCCTTCATCAGAAAGTCAGGCTTCGGGAATACCAAGTGGGAGATCTTGTGCTGAAAAGACTTCTTCCTCCTCATACAGACCACAGGGGCAAGTGGACTCCAAATTACGATGGTCCATTCATAGTAAAGAAGGTTTTCTCTGGTGGAGCACTGATGCTCACTACTATGGATGGTGAAGATTTCTTATCCCCTGTGAATTCAGATGCAGTTAAAAAAAATACTTCGCATAAAATGACCCGCTGGACATAAAAACAGAATGTAAGTCCATGCAAAAATAGAGCATCCCGGCGAGTCAAAAACAGAATAAAAGACTCGGGCAAAAATAAGGGAAAATAAAAAAAAAATGTACACCCGCTGAGTTGAAAAGCCGCATTGGAAAGCTCAGGCAAAAATGGGTATCTCGGTGGATTGAGAACCCGAAAGGGCGATCCACGCAAAATAAGGGAATAAGCGATCAACTGCATTCTGAATATGTCTGTATCACTCACAATTCGGCAAGCTTCGAAAGGATAAAGCATCAGTCAGAATCAGCCTTCTTCAAAAAGTAAGATGAGAAGAACGTCAAGGTCACACAGGTCACAGCAAAGGAAGCTCGCCGGAAGCGTCATCAACATTGCCGACACTTTTACTTTTCTCAATTTATAGCAATCTCCTCATTCCAGGGGATTTGTTTCTTTGACTGTATTTGCCAATTCAGGGCACCCAGATTAATAAAATTAGATTTTTCAGTCACACCTTTTTTTGTACATTTTTATTTTTCAAAATGTCCAATAGTCTCAGGAATATCTAAACTCCTATGACAGAATCCGGTAAGGGATACCTCGGGATGCTTGTGTGTTTCTTTGTCCTAACAAGTTGCAGGTATTCAATACACAGCATGGGGCATGCCAAGTCCACTTCCTCAACATACCTCCTCCCCAAGCAGTACTTGGAATGCTTTTTTCCCAACGGAGTCATCAAAGCCTCCTTATCCCTAGCACAAGCATGTTCAACAGGAGCATCCCCAGCCAAGTTCCCCACAGAGTTTCCATCCTCTCCCTAGAAGAACAATGCCTGAAACTCTTTCACAACAAAGTGATGAAAGCTTTCTTCTCCCCAACTGATTTCTCCTTGTAGGGCAGATCTATCAACGATCTATTTCCACAAGCAGAGCTATATCTACTAACAGATCTACCAATGATCTCTTCCCGAACTGGGATATCCCCCCAAGAAGATCAACAAGAGATCTTTTCTTCAGTGGGATCTGAATCCCGGATCAGTTTCTCTTTTGCATAACAATAGCATTTGCATCATACTCACAAAATAAGCTTAGAATTCCGTCTAACACGGAGCATTACGGAAAAAATCAAACATATTGCATAATCACAAGCCAGGTTCGAGCCAGTCACCTGTAATTACCATCAGTCTTTCATCAACAGTATATAAAAGCTCACATCCTCTGCAAATAAAAGCCAAAGCATCCCCTTTGCACTCTCCAACACAAATGCCTGTTTATATATACTCTTTCGACACTCGTCCGTGTCATTTCATTCCCCTGCAGATATAAGACAAAAACATCCCCTTTGCATTCTCAAATATAGATACCTATATATACTCTTTTGACACTCGTTCGTGTCACCTTTCCCCATCATGGTTGTCAAAACACTTATTGCTAATCAAACACTTGTTTATAACACACTTCTTTCGACACCCGTCTGTGTCATCCCCATAGGGCGCCGGAAAACCTTTTACACCCTTACATGCAAATATTTGTTCATAACTTATACACATTCTCTTTTGACACCCGTCTGTGTCATACTTTCCCCAGCAAGTTGAACACTCGTCTGTGTCTTGCTCATACTTTACCAACAATATTCACTCATACTTATACAGAAGATACTCGTCCGTATCTTGTATATATATATCACTCTTCAAAATATTCGACACTCGTCTGTGTTCTTTGTTAACCAGTTGATACTCGTCCGTATCATCATCTCTGAGCACGCGTCAGCGTTTTTTTCTACCGATACTTGTCCGTATCATGGTCTTAAGGATGCTCGTTCGCATCTTTAATTTATACACAACGTCAAAACACTTATACCTTCTATTCTGGAAGGCGTAAACACTCGTCCATGTTTACCATTCCCCAGCAGAACAACTTTTCTCCTATCCGACATGTCCCTCATCATTTTATGTGATGGCCGTCCCCATCAATGATCTTGTTATCCGACATTCGTCCTATGTCGTGATAAACCCCGAGAGCAGCCGTACCCTGCTAGGTGATCGCCCTTAACCTCTTGATGATTGTCCTTCATCATGATTATCCGATGGTCGTCCCCCATCGTCGACCTTTTCTATCCGAAATTCGTCCTATGTCGCGATAAAGAGCAGTCGTCCCCTGCTAGGTGATCGTCCTTCACCTTTAATGAACGTCCCTCATCATTATTTCATTTTATTCTTTAAACCGATGGTCGTCCCCATCGTTGTTTACTTTACTTGCCAAGCTTGATGGTCGTCCCCATCATTTCCATTATTTTAATCCCCAGAGAACCTTGTTACTTTACTTGATGACCGTCCCCATCATGATCTCTTTATTTCCCCCAGCTTGTCGACCATCCCCGTCATTGTTTAGCCTACCGCTTTATCCCCAGCAGTCTTCCTTTGCTCGATGGTCGTCCTTCATCTCCTTCATTTAATCATACTATAC
Organism: Lathyrus aphaca; assembly: GCA_963966055.1. NCBI lineage: Eukaryota > Viridiplantae > Streptophyta > Magnoliopsida > Fabales > Fabaceae > Lathyrus > Lathyrus aphaca. Next base: position 176,071,592 of record OZ014523.1, read on the forward strand.
TGTCTTTTACAATTTATATCCCTTTTCTTCTTCTATCCAGCGAGTGCAAATTTTGGACTGTCTTTGGTATTCAACCACAAGTTATCTTGTTTGTCTGTTAAGCCAGGCGCTTACACCCTGCACAGCTAACTAATGCTTGAATAGGGGCAGTTGTAAACACCCCAAAATTTCCCTCACTTTTTCTCTAACCATGGCTTATGATCTTTCATATTGCATTTGCATAAGCATTACATCTCACATTGCATAGTTTATTTCACTACATAAATTGCATAGCTAGGGTTTGTAATCAGGAGAATCCAAGAAGTGATCTGAGCCATCTCAAAGGCCTTGAAGCTATTCAAGAGGGTCAATGTGTGTTCCATGATCATAATTTTCTCTCCAAAGTTCATTAAAGTCAAAATATCACAAAGCATTGCAAAGGCATAGAGGCAGACTGAAGATTTCCTACACAGATGACCTAAAATTAGGGTTTTGGATTTGAGGCCCTTAATCTCAAATTTTATGGTCATTCTTGATTCTAATAGTCTTAATATGTTATAAGGAGCATGTGTACTAAATTTTATGAAGAAATTCATTGTGGAAGTCATCTGATCAACTGGTAACTTGTTGTGCAAGAAAAGTCAGAATCAGGGCATCTGAGGCCCCCAACAATGGTACCAAAGGGTAATTTTCATCAATTTGAGGTTCTATGATCTTTATTTGATCTTATAAGTGGTTATAAGTTCACAAGATTTAAGAATTTCAATCCATTTGCAAACTTTCCATTTTTGGACATGACTTGTAATGGAAACTTTCCATTTTGGGAAAGATTTTCAACCTCCTCTTTCTTGATCAAAAAGGCTTCAAATGAAAAATCTTCAAACATGAAAGTTCTAGATTAAATCTTCCCATTTTCAAAAAGTACAATAACTCCTCTTTATTCATCCTAGATTAGATCTTCCCATTCTCATACATTTAGAAACAATTACAAACTCATCACACAAATTTATTTTTAGGTTTGATCATGTTTTCACAATTTACTTTGAATTAGGGTTCATAAAATTGACATTTTCTTAACCCTAACTTGAAAAAATCATTTCTGATCAACCATGATGAGTTTAAATTTGGTTCTTTTTGCATTCTTTCACACATTGCATCTAGTATCTAGGTTATTTATCTCATAATTTTGCATTGCATTTTCAAATTGTTTGGCATTTTACCTTTAGAATCACCCAAAAAACCTAGTTAACTTAGGAAATTCATAACTTTTTCTAGGTTTAGCTTCTCAGCTTCACCATTGGGGAGTGATCTTGTATGTGTTTAGGGTTTGTTTGAGTTCATTTTCAAATTTTTATCATGATGTATGCTTCTGTTTTGGTCATGTGCATCTCATACATTCATAAAACCATAATTTCTCATGTTCATTTGCATTCATCTTTGCATATCATCATCATATGAACTTTCCATAGCATTTCATTCATTTTTATGTCATCTTAGACATCTTAAGACATGTTAGAACATTTCTTGATCATTTCTTCATTCATTTGGTATGCTTTGCATTCATTGCATTTCATGTCTATCCATGTGTTTTCAAGCTTCTAACATGCTTCTTTTACATCTCATCCCTTGTATGATCATTCATATGCATCATTTATGTCTTTGCATCATCTCATGAAACATTTTCATCATGTTTACACTTCTGGTTTTGGTCATTTCACTTCCATTTTCTTTATTTCCTTTTGCTTTGCATCTTATGCATCTCACACTAACATTTCAGGGGCTTATGGTAAGTTGATTGGGATGTGGATTTGCCTTCACATCCCACCTCTTATCTTCTCCTTATTTGCATATCTTATTTGTCTTTGAAGTGAACTGGCTTCACTTATGCTCTCTTTCTCATATCTCTTTCTTTTAGGTTACTTATCTTCTTCAGGAAGTAAGTAACCTATTCTTCTTTCTCCTTCTCTTTTCATCTGCTTCTCTCCCTTGGTGGCCACCTGAAGATCTTTCTCTAAGCCTCACAAACCATAGGATATCCAAGCATGATAATTTTAGGTTTGTAAATAGTATCCCCTAGTCTTTTACCTTTTAGTCTCCTTGAGTCTCTCTTCTCATCTCATAATCAGAGACTAAACACTTAAAGCTTTAGGACTTTGAATTAGGGTTATGCCTGCATCCTTATCTTAGGATGGAGTGTATAACTTTTATCCTTAGTGTTAAACCTTTAATTTGTTTACACCTCTTAATCAAAACACCTAATAATGATTAAGACTTAAGCTTATAACTTGGGCCTTATATTAGGGTTCCATCTCTTCCTTTTGGTTAAGAGGGACTAACCCTAGTGTTCAATGGACAAGTCCCCCTCAAGTTAGTCTTAAAAACATAAAATCCATTTCTTAATCTCACCCTTTAATTAAAATCCACTTTAATAAAGTCTTGTTATATAATGAATTTAGTCCCTAACCATGGAATAAGTTCAGGAGTCTTCCTCAGCTTACGTGTTCTCATCTATCATCCTTCTCTTAGGATGGTGAAATGAGTTCACTAATCTGTGATTAGAGATTAAACTCATTACTTAAGACTAAACAAAAACCAAAAACTTCTTAACAATCACAAGTAAGTTAATGATCTTAATCCTACATATTCATGGTAATTAAGTTGAGATGCTTATCTCACACTTAAGTAGGCTCATTATCCCTAATCAGGGAGGATATAATGAGTTTACAACCCTTGATTTAGGCTTAAGCTCATTATCTTACGCAAAACACCAAAAACAATAAAAAACTGAAAACACAAAAACAAACAATAAACGTCTCCTTCGGGATTCTTTTCTCATCATCTTCACTCTGAAAACGAGAACTCGCTTCTTCCGTCTAATGCAAGACAGTTAGCACTCGAGCCAGATGAGTCACACACTTGAGCATAGACAAGTAAGCAGTTCACAACAATTCATCCCAGTCTCTTTGAGTCAAACTACGGTGTTCTGACTTCCTCATTTCACGAGAGGATACGTAGGCATAACTTAACAGTTATCGGACAAAAGTCTATGTGTTTTCCCCCTCTTTCAGCTTTCTTTTTTAAGCCTCATTCTTGAGCATTCACCCCTTCTTTTGCACTGACAGACTGTACATTCATTCCTAGCTTTTTTTTATGCACAGTCAGCAAATACATTATCCCCTTTTAAACACAATCAAGTAAGCGTGGATCCTGTTGAGTACGACGGACAATCTGGGTGCTAATACCTTCCCAGGTCGTAACCAACCCCCTTTCTCAGTTTCTTGGGTTCGCGACCGTCTTATCCATACCCTTCTAGGTTCATGCATCATTACCTTTCCTTCGGGATAAAAATGCCTAGCTGGCTACTCTATTAAACCTTCAACCTCCAAAATCACCGACCGTTCGCGTTTGTACCGGGACGTAGAGTCCGGGGGGAGCGACAGCTTGGCGACTCTGTTGGGGATCTCTTTGCAACCAGGGCTTCTGGTTCTTTTGTGGGTTTCTCCTAGCGTTTGTTTGTTTGTGTTTATGGGGGTGTTATGTGCTATGTGTGCTTTTGTTTTTGCTTTATTTATTGCTTTCTGAACAGCTTTATTTATCGCTTTCATTTACTATTTTATGCATTCCATTTATTATTATCATATCATGTGCTGGATTTTCTGGTTTGCTTTAGTGGGAGGGGTATTCTAGTGAGAAAGGTCCAACACAAAGACATGAGTGACAGACATAGGATTAGAGTGGCTTCATATTCTTTCCCATCCCATTTCGGTCTGGTGCGGGAATATGAAAACACGGTTTAGACATGGGTGTCTTCTTGAGAACTCAGTGCTACGGATCTCCTGTAGTGTCAGGGCTATCTGGGAAGCCTTCTAAGTCTGGATGAGCCTTTTAGATGACCTTCAGCATCTGAGGTGAATTAGAGGAGGATCCTTTATGATTAGGGTAAACACTGTACCTCCGGGTTAGAAGTGTTTACACTTCTCATAATAGATCCGAACCTGAGGATCCTTGTTCTAGAACAATACCTATGAGTGGTTTGGGTTGTTTACAGGTTTGTAGGAACCCTTAACCTCATCATACCCTGTTACTGATATTGTTTTAAGGTTAGGCTATTTTGGACTGATTCTATGAAACCCTGGACTTGTGACTCTTTATTTGAGTCCCCCACCTGGTTACTGGTTCTCGGACCTTCATCCGGAATTCTGAACACTCATGGACCCTACCAAAAGCAACTGAAAATCCAACACCTGATCATAAACCCTTGCATATCATTCAGCATACCTCATACTGCATCATTTTAACATTTGTCTATTTGTTTTACAGGGTATCCACATTTTCTTTGGCTTGGTTTTGACCATTCTTCTACTCAGATATCTGCTTTAGCCATCTTCTTCAACTATCTACTTCAACTATCTTCTTCAGTTATCTTCATCAGCACCCATTATCAGTATGGATTCAACCAGGAAGAGAAACATCACTTACCACTTCTTTGAGTACCCTCTAACAGGCATCAGACATATACAGACCCTTATCACCCCTGATCATGTCCCCTTTTTCAGAGGATTATGGTGGGATCCTGGACATGATCATGGACTTGGATGCATCACAGAGGAGCATGATTCACACCTGTCTTCAGTTCTATGACCCTCCTCTCCGTTGTTTTACTTTCTCGAATTTTCAGATAGGCCCTTTGTTGGAAGAGTATTCTATGTTGTTGGGCGTCCCTATCAGAAGAGGAATCCCTTTCAACCCTGAGATGACTGCTCCTAAGAATGAAGACATAGCCAAAGCTTTACATTTGGAATCCACCATCATTGATCAGCATATGACCACCAAGGCTGGAATCCCAGACCTCCATTTGGACTTCTTGATCACTCAGGCTACAACAGGAAATTGGGAATCTGTTTGTACTCTCTTGGCTCTCAGTATATATGGTATCATCTTGTTTGCACACAAGCCTAAGTTTTTAAGCAAGAATTCTATGCACATCTTCATGCTCAAGAACCCAGTACCTACCTTGTTGGGAGATTTCTATTACTCAGTGCATCAGAGGAATGAGAAATAGAGGGGAAGACTGGTCAAATGTTGTGCACCCCTTTTCTACATTTGGTTGATGAGACACATGCCGAAGACAGAAGCTTTCCTGAATCCACATCAGTCAAGGAACTAGGCATAGAGGATGTTTTCCCTTACATCAGAAGACATCAGCTGGTGTACTCAGAACACCAAGGGCAGGGACATAATTACAAGTTGTGGACAGTATCCTAATGTGCCTCTTATTGGAGTGAAGGGTTGCATCAATTACAATCCTTTACTTTTCAAAAGACAATTAGGGTATGCCTTGGTACATCCACCTAGGGAGTAGAACTTAGCTGAGTTTCTTTACTGTGATATTATGAACAATTATGTCATTGTCCGACAAGCAGCCTGGGCTTGGGACAATATACAGACTAAAGGAACTACTATTATGGGAAAGTGCAACAACATACCTTCAGCTCAGTATATTGAATGGTCTCGCATCAGAGGACAGATCACTCACATGCCATTCACCCTGGAAGATGTTCCAGGGCCATCAGCAGTAGAGCCCGTAGCTACAGTCAGTCTGGAGGAATTTGGGAAGCTGAAAGAGAGGAATGCCCGGCTTTCTGAAGCTTTGAAGAAGACCCTTTGGGAAAGGAATTATAGTCATCTGGACAATGCAAGGTTAGAGAAGCTCCGCATAGAGCATGTAACCAAGATTGAGAAGACTGACGATTAAATCAGTAAAGCCCGAGCAGGGGAACTGGTATTGAAGAATGCTTGCAAAGAAGCCAAGACTCAGAAAGCCAGAGCTGAACACTACCTAGAGGAGATTCAGGCTAGATGGATCAGAATCACTGAAGCTCGTCTGCTGGAAGATCATAAGACACATGCTAAGATAGAGCAGTTGGAAGCCAATGAGAAGAACAATCGAGAAGCCCTGTTAGCAGCACAGAAAGAAATCTCCGAACTGAAACTTCGGGAGGGGTTGAAGAGATCAAAAAAACAAGACAAGTACTAGAATATGACAAGCGCCATTGCAACCAGAAACCCTCTCATCAAAACTATCACAGAGCACCCGGTTGGGCCAGTGACTGGTGTTCTCCTGAAGGAAGTCAAGGAGGATGAATTTGGGATGGATGTTTGATTTCTCTTTTACTTGTATTTTATTTTTGGTTGTACTTTAATTCTCCATGGTGTTTTTGTTTGTATTCTTGACTCGATTGTATTCTGACCCACCATGGGAACTTGTTGTAATCATAAACCATGTATTTTGGTATTTTGTAATGTTATGGTTTGTGTTACCTAGATCTTCTTTTGAACTTCATTTCTCTTCAACATCTTCATCATTCCCAGAGGTCTGGAAGGTCAAAACCAAAGAACCAAACCGGATACCCTTGGAAGACAAATAGACATACTGCATTGCAAGCTAACCTCATTCTCTTTGTTTTGCAGGTGTTTTTGTTGTTGTTTTCTCAATTTGCTGTGTGTTTCAGGAAATATTGCTCGCAGGAGGGTCTTTCCCATCAATCGCATCCACAGATATTCGACCCGTAACAACCTTCCGAGTCTGCAGATGGATCAACTTCAGCAAGAACTGACAAATGTGAGGACTCAGATGACTGATGTGAGGACAAAAGTGAGGACTCAGATGAATCAATTCATGGCTGTAATGACTGGGCTAGCATATACCCAGGAAAGATTTAGGGAGTTAGTCGAGCGGCAAACTCCAGACAAGAACCATGCAGGCACTGGAGTAACAAGTAACAACACGCGCGATCAGCCGCAAACAAATCCCCCAGAGTTTGGACCCCACATCAACCTTGAAGTCAATGTTATTAGAAATACCCAGAGAAACACTGGAGATCGTGTTCTGCAGGAAGATCCTTAGGACGAGCAATTTACATGTTAGGTGTCGGGGCTGATGAAATTTATGATCGTCGTCTGGACGAGATATCTGAGAAGTTGAGATCCTTGAAGTCCCACAACTCTCTAGGATTTGATGTGATGGATATGGGTTTAGTGGAAGGAGTCAGGATTCCTCACATGTTCAAACCTCCATGCTTTGAAAAGTATAACGGTACCTCCTGTCCTCGTACCCACCTCCAATCTTTTCTGAAAAGATTGAAAGCTTATACTGTAACACCCAAAATTCGATTATGAGTAATTGTTACTTATTTGAGGATATATGATAATTTTGGAAAATAGGTGGTTATGTGGCCCGATGCATTCTGGTGATATTATTTTAATAATATTAATAATAAGAATAATCATGTAGTATTATTCGAAATTATTGTTTATTATTAGATAATAATAAAAGTGGGGGTATGGAGGTTATGTTGGTCAATTGGGAATATGAGGAGTACTTTTATATAATATGAATAATTAGTGTATTATTATATTAGTATTATTTAATAAAAATATTGAGGAAAAGGGCAAGATGGTCTTTATGAAGAAAGAGTAAGGTTAAGTTGGGAAAAACATAAACTGGGATAACTTTTGTAAAAGTGAGTATACGATCAAAATTGGATCTATCGTGTTTTTGGAAAAGAGCTCTGAAGAAAGGAAGGAGAGGAAACTCAGAGTCAGGAAGTTACGAAGAACCTCGGAGAGGTGTATCAATCGGCGAAATTCTCTAAGGTATGGGGAGTTTTCATAATCTATTAAAATTTTATAGGAATTGGTTTATGAATAGATTAGGTTTGTATGATTTTGAGGATTTTTAGGTTTGATGACATATAGTGAGTTATAAGAGTATGAATTGGTGAATTAGGATTGATAAGATGATTTAGAATGGTGTGTTTGATGTTTGAATTGATATATTGTTGTTGTATATGATTAATTTTGATTGGTAAGAAGTTTTGGGTTGCATTGGAATGAATTCGTATGAAATATTGAGGTATTTTGGGGTAGAATTCGTAAAAACAGCAGAAAACTGCTTATGTACAGGTGTTAACCGATTAACGCTTTGTTTAACCGGTTAACCAGTGAAAAATATGCGTTTTGGGCGAAAAAATGAGGCGTTAACCGGTTAACGCTTTTGTTAACCGGTTAACACTGTAACAGTGGCACTTTTACTTTGAAAAATTCATAACTTTTGATCCGTAACTCCGATTTAGGTCCCGTTTGAAGCATCGGAAAGCTAACGAGACGAACTTTAATTTGATGAAATCAAATGAATGAAATGATACATTTTTAAATGATGAATATTTAGAAAAAGTTGAGTTGGTTTTATGATTATAAATAAGATTCTATTGTAAGTTGACGATTTGTTGTTGTTGATGAAGGAAGTCGTTTGCTTTGCTGTTAAAAATTGATTTTATGATTATAAACATGATGTTATTGTGAATTGGCGTTTTGTTGCTGTTGATGAGGGGATTTGTTTGGTTGTCTCGTTTATTCGAATAATTGTTTTGTGGTATGGTTGATAAAAGAAGTATGGTTGATGTGTTGTCGTGATGAAATACATGATTTTATGATGATTATCTGTTGAACATAAAAATGATGGGTTATGTCTTGATGAGTTGAGGTAGCTAATGAAATGAGGTTTTGACGTGTTATTACGATTGAAATATATGATTAATTGATGTTGAGTTGTTGATATGAAATGAATGATGCGCAATTGATTTCTCGATGAATTTTACGGTGTAACGCATCATTGCATTTCATGATATTCACGATGGGGCTTCGGCCTATTTATTTGCTTCAATCTCATTGTGTGGATTGAAGTGTCTCGATGATTTACGATGTGCTCCTTTGTGGAGGGTTGATGGTCATGTATCCATCTCACGATGAAATTGGTACCACATGCATAATTGTATATCATGATAGTGTGAATTGCATATGTCTGGATGAATTCACGATTGAGTTGTTGTTGCTGAATTTTTATAAGGTGTTCATGATTGAGTTATTGTTGCAGAATTATATGGTTGAAGATGTTATGACATGCTTATGCTAATTTATTTATATTCCATATTTTAATATATTTATGATAAATTATGATTACTCACCCTGTCTGCTTGGAAATGTTGCCTCCTTCGTGGGTAACTTGCAGATGTCGAAGAGTAGACTTACAGTGCAATAGGAATTTCACGTGTCTCGGAGTATCTTTAATGTTCCTTATTAGTGGTTCTGGTTTATGTGTCCTGCTCTGTATCATGTAACACTGGGATAGGTTTTCTTTTGCTAAAATGTTTTCAGTTATGTTATTATTTGGATAAATGTTTTCCCATTTTATGATGTTAAATTCAGGATGGTGAAAATTATGTTTATGAAGTAAACTAATGAAGTTTTGAATTTTGAAGTTTAAATTCCGCTGCGAAATGCTTTATGTTATTCTTGATGTTGTTTAACCCGTGTTACGGGACAGGAGACTGTGTGTTTGATTTTCTGATGAAATGTGATACCCTTTCTCGATGATTACTCTGATATTATTTAAATATTTTATTTTGGGGTAGAAGGGTGTTACATTAGTGGTATCAGAGCAGGTTGGTCTGTCCAGCCAGTGTCGTTAATGTCGTTTATTTCCCTAGTGCGCGATATGTGTGTGAAACACTGTCGACACTTGTTTGTTGGTTTCTAGTTGTTGTTTGCAGAGATTAGTTTGGAAGTAAGAGGGGGAGAGGCTTGCTTCCGAAGTGTTATTGGTATGAAGAAGTTGGTTCGAGTTGATGTTGGTTGTGAGAGCGCAAGGTTGTGAAGACGATGTTGTTGTGGACCGGCAGGAGTTTGGTCTCCTGAATTCGTATCAGTCGGGTTAGAAAAGTGTGTATATTTTAGGTGGGAATTGTTTGAGAAGGAATAATTACTTTGATGGAAATGATAAGTTGACAGATCAAGTCGCTAGATTGTTTCGCTTTGAGTGTAGTTGGATTAAGCTGAGTAATTTTTGAAGCTATAGTTAGAGTAAAATCCTTGGTAGAATTTGGAAGAAAAAGAGGAGAGAGATTGAACTTATGTTCATCAATCTCAAAATTCTTGTTTTTGAAATTTTGGAGCAGCTGTCACGAGAAGTGGCATAACTTTTTGCTCGTGACTTGAAATGAAGTGGTTCTGGACTTTTTGGAAAGCTTACAGAATTCCCTACAGTTTACATATAAGATTTGCATTCGGGATGTTTGTGATAAGGAAGATAAGTGTGGTTTACTAGTCGGGTCTGCTGCTGATTTTTGGCAAAATTCTGCATACGAGAATTCTTGACCAGTCCCATTGCAAGGGGAATAACTTTTTACTCGTAAGCCGGATTTGAGTGATTCTTGAAGTTCTGAAATCTGCACAAAATTCTCTTCATGTTAGAATATATATTTTTGATTTGGAGGTCTTTATTGGAGAAGATAATTGCGTTCAAAGTGGGGAGTATTTTGCTGGAAATTTTAAGAAGATGAAATATTGAAAAATAATAAGATGTCGGTATTAGAGGGAATGTATAAGTATTTGGAGAATGCATAAATGTGTGACGAGGATGATTAAAATTCTGATGTTAGATGATAGTAATGTTGAGAGGAAGATGATGTTTGAATTGTGTTGTTAAGAATTATAATTTTAATGAAAGTTATGAATGGAAGAGAACCAAATTGGATTGTGCTTAATGTCGTAGTGACTCCGGTGTTATAGGAATATTTGAAGCAGTGTTATACAAGGGCATGTATGATGGATTGTGTATTGGATTTTGGATGTCTTGGTGAAATCGACTAAGTCGGAATTAAGGAAACTAAGAAGATGTTGATAAGTCTTAGAGAGTTGGCGGGAATTATGCCTACGGACTTTATACATAAGTTGAAGTACGCTATTGTGTTGGGTAACGACTATTTATGCCACTATTATGGTTGTCGGATATTTGTTGACAAATTGAGGAACTGATCACCCTTAATCTATTGTTGATAATAAACGAAATCATAATTGAGGAATAGATGCGTCATGCTAACTAGTATAGTATATGAGTTAAATCAGTTGAAGTCGAGCTTGGCATTTGAGTATTGTTTGAATTATCGATGAAGAATCATATATAAGAATGTTAGTCAGATTTAAGAATGATGGTATGAAGTTACGTAGGGAGTAAATAGTATTGTGGAAATTTGTAGTTAAACTCTGGATAGTAAAATTATTGTTTGATGATAAATTAAGTGGCATGAGGCTTGGAGTTGCTTGAGATGATTCGAGGCTAAAGTATATGGAAAAGTAAGACCAAGATTTTCAAGAGTATAGGATTGAATTGAGTTAAAAGAATCAGACGAAGTAAGATTATAAGTGGGTTTATTAAAGCGTGATTTGTATTTGAACATGGATAATTGTTTTGGTTGCGTTGGTTCGGATAAGAATTTATGAAAGGTGTGTTAGTATGAGTAAGAATCGAGGACTCGATACGCTGGATTAATTAGAAGCAAAGAAATATGAATTATCTTGTGGAAACTGTTGTATCGATGTGCCTTATATTGTCATAATGATGTAGTGTGTTTAAGGTAATTTTCGAAGGAGGTATTATTTAAGATGGTAAAGTTGTAGTTATGTTGAGGATAATTGGAAATTCATGAAGTATGTAAATTTTTGACCAAAAATTTGGAAGTTGTCGCGGTTGTATTTATGATTGAACGTTCGGAGGTGTTGCCTTATGAATTTAAGTTGGATGTATTCGGTAACTACAAGAGTAGAATACCTATTGAAACGAAATTCAGAAGAGTTAAGTCGAAGGTGTTATTGATGTGTTGGTTTGGTGATTGAAGAAGTTGGAAATAAACTTGCTAGTCCTGGAACTTTGCAGAGTAATTAGAGTGCGCAGCAAATGCGTGGTGCGGTGTAGTTGTTGTTTGCGAATGAAGACGATGTTGATAGTCGATTGTTTTGAGGTTGGATTTAAACTATGTGTTCCAGACATTTCGGGAATTAACAAAGTGTTTTTTTAGGGATATAAAATCCGACTGAGTATTCATCATGGCGCTACGAAGATATATCAGGATTTACGCAGGTTATTTTGGTGACCGGGTATGAAAAAGAGTATCGCTGAATTTGTATATGTTTGTTTGACATGCTAGAAGTCGAAGATTGAACATCAGAGACCATCAGGCATGATGCAACCATTGAATGTTCCTGAGTGGAAATGGGATAGCATTTTCATGGATTTTGTGACTGGGTTACCTAAGGCTACAAGAGGTAATGATTTGATGTGGGTAATTATTGACTGATTAACTAAGTCGGCATATTTCTTGTCAAAGAAGATTAATTTTTCTGTGTAGAGGCTAGTTGAGATTAATATTGAGGAAATTGTGGAGTTGCACGGTGTACCTTCGAGTATAGTATCAGATAGAGATTTGCGGTTTACGTCGATGTTTTGGAAGAGTTGCAAGATGCTTTGGGTACTAAATTGAGGATGAATTATGCTTATCATCCACAGACGGATGGTCAGACGGAAAGCACATTCCAATCTTTAGAAGAACTGCTGAGAGCTTGTGTTTTGGATCAAGGAGGATCTTGGGATAGTCATTTGTCGTTGGTTGAGTTTACATACAACAACAGTTTTCATGCTAGTATTGGAATGGCTCCATATGAGGCGTTGTAGGGTAGACATTGCCGCACTCCATTATGTTGGTATGAGTCAGGAGAGAGTTTGGTGCTTGGGTCAGAGGTTGTCCAGGAGACAACGGAAGATAAAAATAATTTGGGAAAGGATGAACACGTCGCAGAGTCGTCAGAAGAGTTATCATGATGATAGGAGAAAAACACTTGAGTTCCAAGCGAGAAGATCAGATAAGGGAGTTGTATCTGACTGTGTCTACTCCTGGTAATTTTCGAGGACGAAAATTCTGTAAGTGGGGGAGAGTTGTAACACCCCAAATTCGATTATGAGTAATTGTTACTTATTTGAGGATATATGATAATTTTGGAAAATAGGTGGTTATGTGGCCCGATGCATTTTGGTGATATTATTTTAATAATATTAATAATAAGAATAATCATGTAGTATTATTCGAAATTATTGTGTATTATTAGATAATAATAAAAGTGGGGGTATGGAGGTTATGTTGGTCAATTGGGAATATGAGAAGTACTTTTATATAATATGAATAATTAGTGTATTATTATATTAGTATTATTTAATAAAAATATTGAGGAAAAGGGCAAGATGGTCTTTATGAAGAAAGAGTAAGGTTAAGTTGGGAAAAACATAAACTGGGATAGCTTTTGTAAAAGTGAGTATACGATCAAAATTGGATCTATCGTGTTTTTGGAAAAGAGCTCTGAAGAAAGGAAGGAGAGGAAGCTCAGAGTTAGGAAGTTACGAAGAACCTTTGAGAGGTGTATCAATCAGCGAAATTCTCTAAGGTATGGGGAGTTTTCATAATCTATTATAATTATATAGGAATTGGTTTATGAATAGATTAGGTTTATATGATTTTGAGGATTTTTAGGTTTGATGACATATAGTGAGTTATAAGAGTATGAATTGGTGAATTAGGATTGATAAGATGATTTAGAATGGTGTGTTTCATGTTTGAATTGATATATTGTTGTTGTATATGATTAATTTTGATTGGTAAGAAGTTTTGGGTTGCATTGGAATGAATTTGTATGAAAAATTGAGGTATTTTGGGGTAGAATTCGTAAATACAGCAGAAAACTGCTTATGTACAGGTGTTAACCGGTTAACGCTTTGGTTAACCGGTTAACCAGTGAAAAATATGTGTTTTGGGCGAAAAAATGAGGCGTTAACCGGTTAACGCTTTGGTTAACCGGTTAACAATATAACAGTGGCACTTTTACTTTGAAAAATTCATAACTTTTGATCCGTAACTCCGATTTAGGTCCCGTTTGAAGTGTCGGAAAGCTAACGAGACGGACTTTAATTTGATGAAATAAAATGAGTGAAATGATACATTTTTAAATGATGAATATTTAGAAAAAGTTGAGTTGGTTTTATGATTATAAATAAGATTCTATTGTAAGTTGACGATTTGTTGTTGTTGATGAAGGAAGTCGTTTGCTTTGCTGTTAAAAATTGGTTTTATGATTATAAACATGATGTTATTGTGAATTGGAGTTTTGTTGTTGTTGATGAGGGGATTTGTTTGGTTGTCTCATTGATTCGAATAATTGTTTTGTGGTATGGTTGATAAAAGAAGTATGGTTGATGTGTTGTCGTGATGAAATACATGATTTTATGATGATTATCTGTTGAACATAAAAATGATGGGTTATGTCTTGATGAGTTGAGGTAGCTAATGAAATTAGGTTTTGACGTGTTATTACGAATGAAATATATGATTAATTGATGTTGAGTTGTTGATATGAAATGAATGATGCGCAATTGATTTCTCGATGAATTTTACGGTGTAACGCATCATTGCATTTCATGATATTCACGATGGGGCTTCGGCCTATTTAATTGCTTCAATCCCATTGTGTGGATTCAAGTGTCTCGATGATTTAAGATGTTCTCCTTTGTGGAGGGTTGATGGTGATGTATCCATCTCACGATGAAATTGGTACCACATGCATAATTGCATATCATGATAGTTGGAATTGCATATGTCTGGATGAATTCACGATTGAGTTGTTGTTGCTGAATTTTTATAAGGTGTTCATGATTGAGTTGTTGTTGCTGAATTATATGGTTGAAGATGTTATGACATGCTTATGCTAATTTATTTATATTCCATATTTTAATATATTTATGATAAATTATGATTACTCACCCTGCCTGCTTGGAAATGTTGCCTCCTTCGTGGGTAACTTGCAGATGTCGAAGAGTAGACTTGCAGTGCAATAGGAGTTTCAAGAGTCTCGGAGTATCTTTAGTGTTCCTTATTAGTGGTTCTGGTTTATGTGTCCTGCTCTGTGTCATGTAACACTGGGATTGGTTTTCTTTTGCTAAAATGTTTTTAGTTAAGTTATTATTTGGATAAATGTTTTCCCATTTTATGATGTTAAATTCAGGATGGTGAAAATTATGTTTATGAAGTAAACTAATGAAGTTTTGAATTTTGAAGTTTAAATTCTGCTACGAAATGCTTTATGTTATTCTTGATGTTGTTTAACCAGTGTTACGGGACAGGACACTGTGTGTTTGATTTTCTGATGAAATGTGATACCCTTTCTCGATGATTACTCTGATATTATTTAAATATTTTATTTTGGGGTAGAAGGGTGTTACATATACCATGGACGAAAAACTGTGGATGTTCTACTTTGAAGACAGTTTAACCGGGGTATCCAGGGAGTGGTATTCTCACCTATCCAGAGCTACTGTCAGAAACTGGAAGGACTTAGCCGAGGCCTTTATACGCCAATATCAGTACAACCAGGATATGGCTCCCAATAGGACCCTCCTGATGGGTATGTCTCAATCTTCAAGAGAAAGTTTCATGGAATATGCCCAAAGATGGAGATATCTTGTTGCTGCTGTCTGTCTCTCCCGAAGATTTGCATCCCGGTGCAGACGCGTACGGTCGGCAAAAAGAGAAAATGAAGGTGAAAAGAATTGAATAGATTCGCCAGCTAGGCATTTTTATCCTGAAGGAAAGGTAATGATGCATAAACCTAGAAAAAGATGGATAAGATGGTTGTGAACCAGAGAACTGAGAAAGGGGGTTGGTTACAACCTGGGAAGGTATTAGCACCCAGATTGTCCATCGTACTCGACGGGATCTACGCTTAAAAGATTGTGTTTAAAGGGGTAATGTATGTGCTATCTGTGTGCAAAAGCTAAGGAAAAGAAATATACAAGTTTCAGTGCAAAAAGGGTGAATTGCTCAGGAACTGAGGCTTTAGAAGAGAATGTTGAAAAAGGGGGAAGACAAAGAGACTTTTGTTCGATAACTGTTAAGTTATGCCTACGTATCCTCTCGTGCAATGAGGAAGTCAGAACACCGTAGTTCGACTCAAAGAGACCGAAAGATAAATTGACTATGAATTGCTTACTTGCCAATGCTCAAGTGTATGACTCGTCTGGCTCCAGTGCTAACTGACTTGCATTAGACGGAAGAAGCAAGTTCTCATTTATGAATGAGTGTGATGAGAAAAGAATCCCGAAGGAGACGATTATTGTTTGTTTTCTGTATTTTCATTTTTGTTATTGTTTTTGTTGTTTTGCATAAGTTAATGAGCTTAAGCCTAAATCAAGGGCTTGTAAACTCATTATATCCTCCCTGATTAGGGATAATGAGCCTACTTAAGTATGAGATAAGCATCCCAACTTAATTACTATGATGATGTAGGATTACAATCATTAACCTACTTGTGATTAATTAGATGTTTTTGGGTTTTTGTTTAGTGTTAAGTAATGAGTTTAATCTCTAATCACGGATTAGTGAACTCATTACACCATCCTAATAGAAGGATAATAGATGAGAACACTTAAGCTGAGGAAGATACCTTAACTTAATCCATGGTTAGGGATTAAATTCATTATAAAACAAGCCTTTATTAAAGTGGGTTTTAATTAAAGGGTGATATTAAGAAGTGAGTTTTAAGTTTGTAAGAAACTTGAGGGGGACTTGTCCATTAAACACTAGGGTTAGTCCTTCTTAACCATAAGGAAGAATTAGAACCCTAATGTAAGGCCCAAGTTACAAGATAAAGTCTTAGTGATTATCAATGTGATTTGATTAAGAGGTTTAAACAAATTAAATTTTTAACACTTGGGATTAAAGTTATACACTCCATCCTAAGAGAAGGATTCAAGCATAACCCTAATTACAAAGTCCTAAAACTTTAAGAGTTTAGTCTCTGATTATTGAGATGAGAAGAGAGACTCAAGGAGACTCAAAGGTAAAAATCTAAGGGGGACTAATCACAACCCTAATCATTATCATGCTTGGATATACTATGGTTTATGAGGCTTAAGAAATATCTTCAAGGAAGCCACCAATGGAAGAAGCAGATGAAAGGATGAGGAAGCAGAAGAATAAGTTACTTACTTCCTAAGAAGTTAAGTAACTTAAAGGAAGGAAGTGAGAGATGAGGGACATAAGTGAATCAAATTCACTTCAAAGTCAAGTTAAAATTCATATGAAAATGATAATAAGAAGTGAGAGGTGAAGGCAAATCCACCTCCCAAAATAACTTACCAAAAACCTGAAAGTGTTAGTATGAATGCATAAAGTATAAAGCAAAAAGAAATGAATTGAAATAAGATGAAATGAGATGCAAAGACCAAAGTCAGAAGTGCTTATGCTATGCAAATGTCATGTAAGATGATGAAATGTCATGTAAGATGATGCAATGTCATACAAGATGCACATGAATGATCATACAAGAATGAGATGTTATGAAAGCATGCTTAGAAGTTTGAAAACACATGGATGTTTATGAAATGAAATGAATGCAAAACATGGAAAATGAATGAAGAAATGATCAAGCAAGGTTTTAACATGTCTTAAAATGTCTAAGGTGACATATAAATACATGAAATGTCATGGAAAGTTCATGTGATGGTGAATATGCATGGTAAATGCAAATGAACATGAGAAATTAGGGTTTTATGGACATGTGAGATGCAAATGACTAAAACAGAAGCAATCAACATGATAAAAATTTGAAATCAAGCTCAAACAAAACCTAACCCAATATTAGGTTACACCCCAAAGGAGAAGGTCAGAAGCCTAACCTATCAAAAGCTATGATTTTCCTAAGTTTTCTAGGGTTTTTGGTTGGTTCAAAAGGAAAAAATGCAAATCAAATTGAAGATGCAAGATAAATTCATGAGGAAATTGAACTATAAACTACATGCAATATGTAACACAATTCAAAAAGAATCAAGTTCAAACTCTTCTTGGTTAGGCATAAATGATTTTTCAAAGTTAGGGTTTAAAAATGTGATTTTAATGACCCTTAATTCAAAGAAAATTGGTAAACTATGATCAAACCTAAAAATAAATTTGTGTGAAGAGTTTGAAAATGTTTCTAAATGTATTGGAATGGTTCATGATTTTTTTTGTGATTTTTAGAAACCTAAATGCATTTTTAATTAATTAAAATACTTTAATTAATTAAAAATAACATTTAAATATTTTAAAAATACTTTTTTATTGCAAACAATAAAATAAAAATTATTTTTGGATTAAGAAAAATGTTCAAAGTCAGAATGCAAAAGAAAACATTTTTGTGATGATTTTTTGGTATTTTTAATAATTTTGTGAAATAAAATGCAAAGAAAAATAAAATAAAAACAAAAGTATGCAAGATGAAAGGTTGTGGTTGGAAGTTGAGTGATGCAGTGGTCAGGATGGAAAGTCCACGTGACTTGTGGTAATCTGATCCTAGGGCCATGATTCAAACTTATTAATTAAATGAGATCCAATGGTCACGCTTTAATCTGACTTAAATTAAATAATTAATTAGGTTTAGGGTTTTAATGATCAATCATGGCCATCCAAAACGCGCGGAAAACACACATCCAAGGGTCTACATTTAAACTCAGCTAATTAATGAGATTAGCCCTAATCACTTTCAGACGGCCGAAACAGTATTTCGGTCGTCTTCTCCGGCAAGGTCTCTACTCTATCTCTCTCCACATGCCATAAAAACCTCCCCAACTCTCCAGAATCACTCCCTAAGCATCAATAAGAAAGAATCAACCATCAAAAACAATTTCTTTCATGCATACATGATGAATCGAAGCAAAAACAAATTCACGGGTAAAGTTTTAGAAGAACAATACATTCTCATTTCTCAATCATTTTCGAAAATAAACATATCACAATGATCAGCTAAACATGTAGAATCATTTAGAAACTTAAAACAAGAGTTCTGGAAAAAAAGTTCACCATGGCTACCTGAGTTGAAGCTTTGCAAACTGGAGCTTTCGGACCTCTTCCTTTGTGCAAAATGCCTCCAATGATCCCTCTGATGCTTCTGGAAAGCTTGAATGGAGTTTAAATGGCTTGTTTTATGAGTTTCAGTTCTGAGGAGTGAGAAATCATGTTTGTGTTGTGGGGTGTTTTAGGCTATGGTGAGGGATGGAAAATGATCCTTGGGTGTTTTTGAGTTGATTGGTGAAGAAAGAAACAAAGTTTGTTGGTTGTGAAATGTAATTCGAAGAGATGAAGGTATGAGGTGATTTTTGGCAATCTGAGTGTTGAGAGGTTTTCAGGCTTGTGTGTTGTGTTCTTTGAGGTCCATGAGGTTCACATAAGTCATGCTGATTAGTTCAAAGAGTTGGTGTGGCATAGTTTGATTGGTATGGGCAAAAATGCAAAAAGTCAAGGTTATGTGTACTTGAAGCATGGCACGGGTCAGAGGTGTTTTCATGGGGTGTCTGGCCTCAGCTTGCATCAAGGAGGGCCATGGGATTGAATTTGATGAGCTGGAAGGCTTGGATCTTGAGATGGCTTAGATTTTGCAACTTTCCCTCTTTTGTGTTTCTTGGATCACAAGCCATGAAAACCCTAGATTTAAAGTCCAATTCTGATCTTTTGAAGCTTATTTGACATGTTATAACATATTTGTGCACATTAGAGGTCATTATAATGCTTGGCAAGTGAAATATCAAAATTCCCTCTTTGGCATGAACTTGAAAATTATGTGATTTTTGCCAACTTTGAAAGACCATATCTTGAGTTCTAGGATGAATCAAAACATGTTCTTGTACTTTTTGAAATGGGAAAGACCTAATCTACAACTTTCATGCCCAAGAATTTTTCATTTGAAGCATTTTTGGTCATGAAAGAGGAGGTTGAAAATCTTTCCCAAAATGGAAAGTTTGCATTTCAAGTCATTTCCAAAAATGGCAAGTTTGTAATTGGCTCAAAATTCTTCAATCCTGTGAACTTACAACCACTTATAAGATAAAATAAAGATCATAGAACTTCAATTTGATGAAAATACCCCTTTGGTTCCATTGTTGGGGGCCTCAGATGCCCTGATTTTGACTTAACTTACTCAGGAAGTTACCCAATAAACAAATGACTTCCACAATGAGTTTCTTCATAAAACTTGGTACACATGATCCTTATAACATATAAAGAACATTAGAAACAAGAATGACCCAAAAATTTGGAGTTAAGGCCTCTGAAACCAAAACCCTAATTTTGGTCATTTGTGTAGTGAAAACCCTAGCTCTGCTTCCATGCCTTTGCCAGTTCTTGTGATCTCTTGACTTTCATGAACTTTGAGGAGCCTAATATGATGATAGAACACACATGGACCCTCTTGGAAAGCTTTAAGACCTTTGGGATGGCTCAGATGGATTCTTGGATTGCTTAGATCACAAACCCTAGATGCAGATGAACTTGAACTATGCAGGGAAGCAAAAATGTAATATGAGATGTAATGCTTATGTTAAAAAAAAATGAAGGATCACAAGCCATGGTGTGAGGAAAAGTGAGGGCAAATTTGGGGTGTTTATAGCTGCCCCTATTCAAGCATGAGTTAGCTGTGTAGGATGTAAGCGCTCGGCTTATCAGATAAACAATATAACCTGTGGTTGAATACCAAAGACAATCCGAAATTTGCACCCACTGGGGAGAAGAAGAAAAAGGAGGAAGACCATCGAGCAGAGGACGACTGCTGGAGATAAAGTGGTAAGTAAAGCAATGACGGGGACGGCCGACAAGCTGGGGAAATAAAGGGATCATGATGGGGACGTTCATCAGGTAAAGAAATAAGATTCTCTGGGGGTTAAAGTAAAGAGAAAAGCAATGATGGGGACGGCCACCAGGCTCTGAAAAGTAAAGTAAGCAACGACGGGGATGACCATCGGGTAAAATATTAAATGAAATAATGATGAGGTACGGTCATCAAAGGTGAAGGACGATCACCTAGCAGGGGATGACTGCTCTTTATCACGACATAGGACGAATGTCGGATAGAAATGGTAAATGATGGGGATGGCCATAAGGTAAGTATGATGAAGGACGATCATCAAAAAGGTGAAGGACGATCACCTATCAAGGTACGGCTGCTCTCGGGGTTTATCACGACATAAGACGAATGTCGGATAGAAAGATCAACGATGGGGACGGCCATCAGATAAATGATGAGGGACGGTCATCAAAGGGTGAAGGATGATTACCTATCAGGGGACGACTTCTACAAATATCACGACATAGGACAAATGCCGGATAGAAGGTTTCAATAATAGGAATTCCACTGGGGAAAGGATGAGGGACGGTCATTCAAAGGTGAAGGACGATCACCTGGCAGGGGACGACTGCCGAAATTATCACGACATAGGACGAATGTCGGATAGGAGAAAGTTGTTTTGTTGGTGACTTACTGGGGAGTGGTAAACACGGACGAGTGTTTACGCTTTTCAAAAACAAAAGATATGAGTGTTTGACGATGTGTATAGATTAAAGATGCAGACAAGCATCCTTAGTACCATGATACGGACGGGTATCGATAGAAACAAATGTTGTGACGTGTTTAAGGATGATGATACAGACGAGTATCAACCGGTTAAGCAAAGAACACAGACGAGTGTTGAATCTGCTGGGGAGTGATATATACAATGATACGGACGAGTATCAAAGGACTTCTATATATGTATGCACAAGTATTGATTTGTTGGTGAGGTATGAGCAAGACACAGACGAGTGTTTGACTGGGCAAGGGACACGGACGAGTGTTTGACTTGCTGGGGGAGTATGACACGGACGAGTGTCAAAAAGAATATGTACGAGTTGTGAACAAATATCTGTATTTGAGAGTGAAAAAGGTATTCTGGAGACCTGCGGGGATAGGACGACACAAACGAGTGTCAAAAAGAGCATGTAAAATATAAACAGGTATCTGGTGTTTGAGAGTGCAAATGGGATGCTGGCAATCTATGGGGAAATAAGATGACACAGATGAGTGTCGAGAAGAGCATGTTATGAACAGGTATTTGTTTTCAGAAGGTGTTCTAGCGACCTTTCTGGGGAAGGATGACATGGACGAGTTTCAACAAAGAGCTTGAATAGGTATCTATATTTAAGAGTGCAAAGAGGATGCTTTGGATTTTATCTGCACAGGATATATTTTGTATATTGTTGATGAAATATTGATGGTAATTGCATGTGACTGGCTCGAACCTGGCTTGTGATCATGCAAATGTTTGATTTTTGCCGTAATGCTCCGTATTAGATGGAATGTTATGCTCATTTGGTGAACATGATGAAAATGCCATGATTATGCAAAGGGGAAAACTGATCCGGGATCCGGATCCTGCTGGGATGAAGATCTCTGGCTGATCTTCTTGGAGGAACAACCCGACTGGGGGAGAGATCATTGGTGGATCTATCAGGAGGGAGACCTCTGCTTGGGGGAATAGACCATTGGTAGAGCTATCCGTAAGGAGAATTCAGCTGGGGAGAAGGAAGCTTCAGCCACTTTATTGGGGATGGGCTTCAGGCATTGCTCTTCTGAGGAAAGAATGGAAACTCTGTGGGGAGGCAGTTCCATTAACTTTGCCAAGGATGAGAGAAATCTGGAACTCTGGTGGGGAATAGGAAATTCCTTGCTCATCTTGCTGTGAAACAGTTGTCAGGCACTGTTCGGGGAGGTCCTGCTTGGGGAGGAGGTAACCTCTAGGAAGTAACATGCTGGGGATTCAATGCTTGATATGCCCCATGCTATGAAAGATTGTATGTTTTGATAGCCTGCAACCTGTTAAGACAAAGGAAAACGCACAAATATTTTGAGGTATCCCTAACCGGATTCCGTCATAGGGGTTAGACTTTCCCGAAAGTAATACATTTCCTGAAGCATTTTATTAAAAATGGCTCATTTGTTTTATGCAAGTGTTGTATTATGAATATTGGACATTTTGCAAACGAAACAAAAATGTACAAAACGAGGTGTGACTAAAAACTCTGATTTTATTAATTTGGGTGCCCTGAATTGGAAAATACAGTTAAAGAAACAAATCCCCTGAAATGAGGAGATTGCTGTAAATTGAGAAAATAAAGGTGTTGGCAATGTTGACGACGACGTTCTAGTGAACTTCCTTTGCTATGACTTGTATGACCTTGACGTTCTTCTTATCCTACTTTCTGAAGAAGGCTGATTATGATTGATGCTTTGTCCTTTCGAAGCTTGCCATGTTGTGAGTGATACAGACGAATTCAGAATGCAGTTGTTCGCTTATTCCCTGATTTTGCGTGGATCGCCCCTTCGGGTTTTCAATCCACCGGGATACCCATTTTTGCCTGAGCTGTCCAATGCGGCTTTTCAACTCAGCGGGTGCACATTTGTTTTTTCAATTTTTCCCTTACTTTTTCCTGAGTCTTTTATTCTGTTTTTGACTCACCGGGATGCCCTATTTTTTCCTGGACGTACATTCCGTTTTTATGTCCAGCGGGTCATTTTATGCGAAGTATTTTCTAACTGCATCTGAATTCACAGGGGATAAGAAATCCTCGCCATCCATAGTAGTTAGCATCAGTGCTCCGCTAGAGAAAACTTTCTTTACTGTGAATGGGCCATCGTTGTTTGGCGTCCATTTGCCCCTGTGGTCTGTATGAGGAGGAAGAATTCTTTTCAGAACAAGATCTCCTACTTGGTATTCCCGAAGCCTGTCTTTCTGATTGAAGGATTTATTCATCCTTTTCTGATATAACTGCCCATGAAAAATTGCATCTAATCTTCTCTCTTCGATCAAATTCAGTTCATTGTACCGAGACCGGACCCATTCTGCTTCGTCCAGCTTTACATCCATCATTACCCGTAAGGAGGGTAACTCAACTTCAATAGGTAGGACTGCCTCCATACCATACACAAGCTGATAAGGTGTTGCCCCAGTGGACGTTCTGATTGAGGTTCGATACCCATGCAAGGAAAATGGTAGCATTTCATGCCAGTCTTTGTAAGTGACCACCATCTTCTACACAATTTTCTTGATGTTTTTGTTAGCTGCCTCAACAGTGCCATTCATCTTTGGCCTGTAAGGAGAAGAATTGTGATGTTGGATTTTGAAGTCCCGGCACAGCTCTGCCATCATTTTGTTGTTCAAATTGGAACCATTATCAGTAATGATTCGATTGGGAACTCCAAATCGACAGATGATGTCTCTTTTCAGAAATCTATCTACCACTTGTCTGGTGACGTTTGCATACGAAGCTGCTTCAACCCATTTGGTGAAGTAATCAATGGCTACCAGGATGAATCTGTGGCCATTTGAAGCAGTCGGTTCAATATTTACAATCATGTCAATGCCCCACATGGAAAAAGGCCAAGGTGAAGACATCACGTTCAAAGGATTCAGAGGCACATGCATTTAATCAGCGTAGATCTGGCATTTGTGGCATTTTCTTGCATAGGGACAACAGTCTGCATCCATTGTGATCCAATAATAACCTGATCTTAATAATTTCTTAGACATTGCATGTGCCCCAGCATGGGTACCGAAAGAACCTTCATGCACCTCGTGCATCAGTAAGTCTGCTTCTTTCTTGTCAATATATCTGAGCAAGACCATGTCGAAGTTTCGCTTGTATAATGAACCATCAGCATTGAGGAAGAAACTGCCAGCCAGCCTTCTTAGTGTCTTCGTATCATTGGATGATGCCCCAGGTGGGTATGTATGATTCTCTAAGAAGCTTTTGATGTCATGGAACCAAGGCTTGTCATCTTTAGCAGTGTCCACAGAGAATACGTATGTCGGTCGGTCCAGTCTGGATACCAAAATTCGAGGCACATAATTGACAGCTTGAACTTTGATCATGGAGGAAATGGTAGCTAAAGCATCCGCAAATTGATTTCCATCTCGAGAGATGTACTATAGTTTGACTGTTGTGAAGAAAGTCAATAATCTCCTTGTATAGTCACAATACGGAATCTGATGCTCTTGGTGGGTGTACCATTTGCCGTTGGTCTGATTAATTACCAAAGCTGAATCTCCGAATACATTCAATGTCTTGATCCTGAGGTCAATGGCTTCCTCAAGACCCATGATACATGCTTCGTATTCTGCTTCGTTGTTAGTGCAGGAAAATGTTAGTTTTGCCGATAAAGGCATATAAACTCCTTTAGGTGTCATGAGCACTGCACCAACTCCATGACCATTCATATTGACAGCCCCGTCAAACATCATAGTCCATTCTTCTTCGGGATCAGGCCCCTCAGTGTGAACAGGCTCTTCATAATCTTTTGCTTTTAAGTACATAATGTCTTCATCAGGGAAATCAAATCTCATGGGCTGGTAATCATCAATGGGTTGCTCAGCTAGATAGTCAGACAGTACACTGCCCTTGATGGCTTTTTGAGATGTGTACTGAATGTCATACTCTGTCAGAATCATTTGCCATCTTGCAACCCTTCCAGTAAGTGTTGGCTTCTCAAATATGTACTTGAAGGGGTCCATTTTTGAGATCAACAAAGTAGTGTGAGTCAAAATATACTGTCTTAGTCGGTGAGCAGCCCACGCTAAAGCACAACAAGTTTTCTCGAGCAGTGAATAACGTTGTTCACAGTCGGTAAACGTTTTGCTTATGTAGTATATTGCATACTCTTTTCGACCAGACTCGTCATGCTGGCCCAACACACACCCCATTGATCCTTCTAATACTGTCAGGTACATTATCAGAGGTCTTCCTTCAATCGGAGGCATGAGAATTGGAGGTTCTTGCAGGTACTCCTTGATCTTGTTAAAAGCTTTCTGACAATCGTCGTTCCACCTGACTGTTTGTTCCTTTCTTAACAATTTGAACAGGGGTTCACAGGTTGTAGTGAGGTGCGATATGAACCTGGATATGTAGTGCAATCTACCTAAGAACCCCCGAACTTCTTTTTCAGTCCTAGGTGCAGGCATCTCCTTAATGGCTTTGACTTTGTCGGGATCAACCTCAATTCCCTTTTCACTGTCAATAAATCCCAGCAACTTACTAGAACGCACCCCGAATGTGCATTTGTTGGGGGTTCAACTTCAGTTGATATTTCCTCAGACGCTTGAACAACTTCAGCAGGTTTACCAGATGATCTTCTTCAGTAAGAGACTTGGCAATCATGTCATCCACATAGCATTCAATTTCTTTGTGGATCATATCGTGGAATAACGTTACAATAGCCCGTTGATAAGTGGCACCGGCGTTCTTTAGTACAAAAGGAATTACCTTGTAACACAATCTTCCCCAAGGTGTGATGAAGGTTGTTTTCTCTATGTCTTCGGGTGACATCTTGATCTAGTTATACCTAGAAAATCCGTCCATAAATGAAAATACCGAGAACTGAGCTGTGTTGTCGACCAATACATCAATGTGAGGTAATGGGAAATCATCCTTTGGGCTAGCTCTATTCAGTTCCCGGTAATCCACACATACGGACCTTGCCATCCTTCTTTGACATGGGTACAATATTAGTAACCCACGGCGGGTAACTAGTTACAGCAAGGAAACCGGCGTCCCACTGTTTTTGTACTTCTTCCTTAATCTTCATGGCCATATCTGGGCGAGTGCAACGCAACTTTTGTTTGACTGGAGGACAATCTTCTTTCAAGGGTAGCCAATGCATAACAATATCCGTATCTAGACCTGGCATGTCCTGATAGGACCAAGCAAAGATGTCGACATATTCTCGGAGCATGTTGATAAGCTGTTCTTTTACTGAAGATAGCAGACTGGCCCCAGTCTTTACTTCTTTCAAAAACTCCTCGGTACCAAGATTAACAGTTTCAACCTCCTCCTGATGAGGAGTAATCACTTTCTCTTCTTGCCTCAATAACCTGGCTAACTCTTCAGGCAACTCATAGTCTTCTTCAACCCTTTCATCAGATTGATTAATTGGATTGTCAAAGTCATACAAGCTGTCACTCCCGAAGATTTGCATCCTGGTACAAGCGCGAACGGTCGGCGAAAGAGAGAACATGAAGATGAACTGAAAAGAGTCGCCAGCTAGGCATTTTTATCCCGAAGGAAAGGTAATGCTGCATAAACCTAGAAAGAAATGGATAAGATGGTCGCGAACCAGAGAAATTGAGAGAGGGGGTTGGTTACAACCTGGGAAGGTATTAGCACCCAGATTGTCCGTCGTACTCGACGGGATCCACGCTTGAAAGTTTGTGTTTAAAGGGGTAGTGTCAGTGCTATTTTGTGTATAAAAACTGGAAAAGAATACAAGTGTCAGTGCAAAAGAAGTGTGAAGTGAAATAAAAGGATGTCAGTATAAGGAAAAAGTGCAATGCTCGAGACAATGAGGCTTTAAAGAATAATGTTGGAAGAGGGGGAATATACAGAAACTTTTGTTCGATAACAGTTAAGTTATGCCTATGTATCCTCTCGTGTAATGAGGAAGTCAGAACACCATAGTTCGACTCAAAGAGACTGAAAGATAAATTGACTGATGAACTGCTTACTTGTCTATGCTCAAGTGTATGACCTGTCTGGCTCAGGTGCAAACTGTCTTGCATTAGACGGAAGAAGCGAGTTCTCGTTTGTGAGTGAATGAGGTGAGAAAAGAATCTCGGAGGAGACGGTTATTGTTTATTTTTGTGTTTTCAATCTTTTATTGCTTTTTGGGTTTGTCATAAGAAAATGAGCTTAAGCCTAAACCAAGGGTTAGTAAACTCATCACATCTTCCCTTTGATTAGGGGTAATGAGAATACCTTAAGTATGAAGTAAGCACCTCACACTTAATCACCATGATGTAGGATTAAGATCATTAACCTACTTGCATTTATTTAGATGTTTTTGGTGTTTTTGTTTAGTGTTAAGTAATGAGTTTAAGCCATAATCAAGGATTTAATGGACCCATTACACCATCCTAATAGAAGGATAATATATGAGAACATTTAAGCAGAGGAAGGCTCCTCAACTAAATCCATGATTAGGGATTAATCTCATGACAAAAAAAGCCTTTATTAAAGTGGATTTTAGTTAATGATAAGATTAAGAAGTGAATTTTATGGTTTGTAAGACAACTTGAGGGGGACTTGTCCATTAACACTAGGGTTAGTCCTTCCTAACCAATTAAGGAAGAATTAGAACCCTAATGCAAGGCCCAAGTTACAAGCTTGATGTCTTAGTGATTATTAGATGAATTGATTAAAGAATTTAAACACATTAATGGTTTAACACTTAGGATTAAAGTTATACACTCCATCCTAAGAGAAGGAGGCAGGCATAACCTTAATCTCAAAGCCTTAAAACCTTAAAGGTTTAGTCCCTGATTAAGAGGTGAGAAGAGAAGACACAAAAGATGACACAAAGGTAAAGCTAATGGGGGACTAATCAACCCTAATTTTTATCATGCTTGGGTATTCCTAGGGTTTATGAGGCTTTCAAGAGATCTTCAAGAAGAGCCACCAAGGAAGAAGCAGATGAAAGGAGGAGAGGCAAAAGAAGCAAGCCAACTTACTTCACTTAAGAAGATAAGTTGCTTGAAGAAAGAAAGTGAATAGGGAACATGAATGAGAAAGCTCACTCTAATACAAATACAAAATGCAGCAAAGATGCATAAGAGAGATGAGAAGAGATTGTTAGAAGTGAAGGCAAATTCACTTCTCAAAATACTTACCACCTGAAAAGTTAGCATAAGGAAATGAAATGAAATGAAAAGTGAAATGAATGCAAGGATGCAAACCAAAAGCAGAAGCATATTTATGATGTAAATGATGCTAAGATATGATGCAAATGTATGTCAAGTGCAATGGATGATCATACAAGTAATGAGGATGCAAATGAAGCATGAAAGGAGCATGAAAGTTCATGAATGCACATGAAATGAAAGGAAGGTATATCATGGCAAATGGATGAGGAAATGATCAAACATGAGTCTAATATGTCCTAGGATGTCTTATATGTCATGTGAATGCATAACATGTCATGGAAAGTTCATGAATGCAAGCATATGCAAGATGCATGTAAGAGAAGATGAGAAATTAGGGTTTTCACACAACATGAGATGCAAAACTCAAAAACAGAAGCAAATGACAAGATAAAAAATTAAAAATGAACTCAAAGGAACCCTAACCCTATACTAGGTTACCATCCAAAGGGGAAGGTCAGAAGCTAAACCTAGAAGGAGTTATGAATTTCCTAAGTTTCTAGGGTTCTTTGGGTGATCTTCAATGTAAAATGCCAAACAAATTGAAAATGAAAGATAAAAATGAAACAAAAATGTGTTTAGAAACTAGAAGTCATGCATTAAACAATGCAAAAAGAATCATTCACAAACTCAACTTGGTTTAAAGGTTAATTTTTGAAGTTAGGGTTAGAAAATGAATAATTTCAAGAACCCTAATTCATTAAAAAATGTCAAAGCATGATCAAAACCAAAAATAAATTTGTATGGTGAGTTTGTAAATGCTTCTAAATGTCTAAGAATGTTCTCTGAAGTTTTTGGTGATTTTTAAATACTTAAATGTATTTTTAATTAATTAAAATCAATTAACCAATTAAATAAAACATTTAAATGATTTAAAAATACTTTTTTAATGCAAAAAATAAAAATAAAAATATTTTTGATTTCTGAAAATTAATAAAAGGCCTGATAAAAAATTTCAGATTTTTTTGATCATTTTTACTATTTTTAATAATTATGTGAAAAGAAATGGATAAAATATAAAATAAAATGAAATAAATGGAAAAGTATAAGGATCTGATGCTCCAGATTTAAACTGGGGTTGAAAACGTTGACTAGCGTGTGATCTAAGGGTTGGGATTTAACTTGACTTAATTAATTGATTAAATTAATTAATTTGGAGATTATGGTTAAGTGAGAGGATCCTGACCATCCACACACGCGGGAAACCTCATCCAACGGCCTAAGTTCAAACTAAACTAATTAATCAGAGATTAAGCCCTAATGACTTTCAGATGGCCGGAGGGGACCTCCGGTCATCTTCTCCGGCGGGTCAAAAACGTTATCTTCTCCCCTAAGCCTCTAATCCCCATAAAAACTGCTCAGAATCAATCCCCAAACATCATACATCACGAATCAACCAACAAACAACATTTACATTGCGCAATGAGGCTGAATCGAATCAAAAAAAATTTTAGGTCAAACTTTCAGAACATCGTATCATACTCATTTCTTGCTCATTTTTAAAATTAAACACATCCCCATGATCAGTGCAACATATAGAACAATATTCTAACAAGAAAACAAGATTCTGGAAAAAATGTTCATCATGTTACATGAGCTGATGAACTGCAAATGAGAGCTTTCAGGACCCCTCCTTTGTGCAAAAAGTCTCCTTTGATCCTCCTGAGGCTAATGGAATGCTTCAAAAGCTTTGATGGTGGCTGGTTTGAAGGTTCCAGTTCTGGTGTAGCAGAATTTGAGGTTTGTGTTTGTGATGTTTCAAGCCATTCAAATTGTTGGTTTGTATTCTATGGGTGATTTCTGAATGGATGGTGAAATAATTTCTGAAGTTTGATGGGTGGTTTGAGAGAATCGAAGAAGTGAAGGTTTTTGCAAGTTTTGTGCAATCTGATGGTATGTATGTTCTGAGCTTGTGTGATGCTTGTTTTATGATCCTTATGCAATCCCTAATCTATTGGAATGAGTCAGAAGACTTGACATGCACTGTGGGAATGGTATGGAGCAATTGGCCAAAAAGTTAATAGTTGGTGTACTTTAAGAATGGGCCATGACAGAAGCTATTTTAGGGCTGCTCTGAGTTCAGTTGTCTTCAAGGATGGCCATGGGATGATTTAGAGTGATCAGAAGTGAATGGATGGTGAGATGGCACATGTTTTGCATTTTCACAACTTGTTGTACTTTGAGATA
This sequence comes from Lathyrus aphaca, assembly GCA_963966055.1. Lineage (NCBI taxonomy): Eukaryota > Viridiplantae > Streptophyta > Magnoliopsida > Fabales > Fabaceae > Lathyrus > Lathyrus aphaca. Next base: position 176,102,223 of record OZ014523.1, read on the forward strand.
TTTGGTCATGGAAATGTCTCATTCAATGCTGAATTTTGGTCATGAAGTGTTACATGATGTTGCTATGATGCTTTGAGATCATTTAGAAACCATGCCAACCCTTAGAAATCATTCTTGCAAGAATCCCTCTTTTGAGAATTTTATAAAAAATGGATTATGGAAGCTTGTGATCCAAGGCATGAAACTTTGTGAATTTTGTGCAATTCTGATTTTGGCAAGTTGCAATATGTTGTAATGATGCTTAGAAGTCATTTAGAGGTCATGAAAGTGCTTAGAACTTAATTTTGCAAAAATCCCTCTTTGGCATGAAACTTGAAATTATGTGATTTTTGCCAACTTTGAAAGATCATAACTTGAGTTCCATAATGAATTAGGACTTGTTATTGTACTTTTTGAAAAGGGAATGATCCAATCTACAACTTTCCTGACCAACAATTTTTCATTTGAAGCATTTTTGGTTGAGAAAGAGGAGGTTGAAAAACTTTCCCAAAATGGAAAGTTTACATTACAAGTCATTTCCATTTTTGGCAACTTTTGGTTTAGCTTATTTTCCTTCAAAATTGTGAACTTATAAGCACTCCAATGATCAAATAAAGATCATATAACTTCAATTTGAAGAAAATCCACTTTGGTTCCATGTTGGGGGGCCTCAGATGCCCTGATTTTGCTCTGACTTGCCCAAGAAGTTACCTAGTGATCAGATGACTTCCAGAATGAATTTCTTCATCAAACTTGATATACATGATCCTTATATCATATTGAGACCAATAGAAACAAGAATACCAAAAAATTTGGAGTTATGGCCTCTGAAACCAAAACCCTAATTTTAGGTTATCTGTGAAGTTAAACCCTAACTCAGCTTCCATGCTTTCTCAGTTCTTGTGATTCTTTGACTTTATTGATCTTTGGAGGATAAAATATGATGTTTGAACATACATGGACCCTCTTGAGAGGATTGAATACCTTTGGAGTGGCTCAAATGGATCCTTGGATTTCTCAGATCACAAACCCTAGATGCAAATGACTTGAACTAATGCAGTGAAGCAAAAATGCAACATGATATGATATGATTAAACTAATGCAAATATGAAAGATCACAAGCCATGGTGTGAACTGAGTGAGGGAAAATTTGGGGTGTTTACACAAGGTCATAGCAGTGTTGTTGTCGGTGCAATCTGGAGGATTATTTCTGCAAGGGTTGAGATTTATTCGTTTTAGTGATCAATTTTAATCTCGTTCAGAAAATGAAGTTATTTATTTTGAAAACATTGCCATTTTATTGTTTTGTGCGAAAAATAACAAAAATGAAAATACAGTGAGCGAAAGAGGAAAATTGTTTGCAAAAGATGTCCGATATTCATTGATATTCCATTTGCACAAAATTACAAATATGGCCCTATTACAAAATGAGTCCTGACACCTTGGGCAAGATGCAGGACTTGATGCATGCTGAAAAAAGTAGGAAATAATAATTACTCTGCAGGAGTAACCCTTATAATTTCCTGGGAAGACCAGTTAAGGACTTGGTGACCCGGGATCCTTGGACAAATCCAGATTTCCAGGTTGAGGTCGCTTTCCACCTCGTCTTCCTCGTTATTGACAACATCTGGGGTGAGCATCCCCCCACTTATGAACTTGGGCTCCTTAGCAGCCTATGCTTGATCTTGTTAGAATGGTTTGTAACCCAAACCAAATATGTCCTCCTTCTTCTCCACCGGTAGCAGCTTGCCCCAACCTTAAGCATTTCCATCTTCAACAACCTTCCGAGCTTGTTGATAGGAGACAATTGAATTACCCATCCTATCTTCCTGGGATGCAGCAAATACTTCAGTTGTCGCCTCATTGATGTTCAGTGCTTCGAAACCTTGGCTCATGGTTTCGTGGATTTCACCATCCATCTCAATGTATTTGTAGGTGGCCAGATGGCTAGCAAAAATATCCTCTTCACCACTGTAAACACCCTAAATTTACCCTCACTCATTTCACACCATGGCTTGTGATCTTTCATATTTGCATTAGCATAAGCATACCATCTCATATTGCATTTTATTTCACTGCATTAGTTCAAGTTCATCTGCATCTAGGGTTTGTGATCTGGGCAATCCAAGGATCCATCTGAGCCACTCCAAAGGTCTCCATTCATTAAAAGAGGGTCCATGTATGTTCTACCATCATATTATATCCCTCAAAGATCAAGGAAGTCAAGAAATCACAAGAACTTGGAAAGCATGGAAGCAGAGATAGGGTTTCACTACACAGATGACCTGAAATTAGGGTTTTGGTTTCAGAGGCCATAACTCCAAATTTTTTGGTCATTCTTGTTTCTAATAGTCTCAATATGTTATAAGAATCATATGTACCAAGTTTGATGAAGCAATTCATTGTGGAAGTCATTTGTTCATTGGGTAACTTCTTGAGCAAGTCAGAGCAAAATCAGGGCATCTGAGGCCCCCAACAATGGAACCAAAGTGGATTTTTCATCAAATTGAAGTTATATGATCTTTATTTGATCATTGAAGTGCTTGGAAGTTCACAAAGTTGAAGAAAATTGAGCTAAACCAAAAGTGGCCAAAAATGGAAATGACTTGTAATGGAAACTTTCCATTTTGGGAAAGTATTTCAACCTCCTCTTTCTCAACCAAAAATGCTTCAAATGAAAAATTGTTGGTCATGAAAGTTGTAGATTGGATCATTCCCTTTTCAAAAAGTACAAGAAAAAGTCCTAATTCATTATGTAACTCAAGTTATGGCTTGGCAAAGTTGGCAAAAATCCTATAATTTTCACTTTCACACCAAAGAGGATTTTGTGCAATTTCACATACCAAGCCATTTTGTGACCTCTAATCACTCTATAAGCATCATACCAACATAATACAATGCATTGTGACCAAAATTGCCCAAAGAATCATGCCATTTCATGCCTTGAACTTCAAGAAATCCAAAAGGGGCCAAAGTTCTTCAAATTTGCAAAAGAGCATGAAACTTCTCACACACTTGCTGCATCACCCCAAAACATTTTCCATGGTTCTCCTTGATCTTTGCTGAGCCAGGACATGCCAAAGAACAGCTGCAACATGAGCCCATACCTTAAGTACACCTAATGTTGACATTTTGGCAACTTGCCCATACCAATCACCATAGGCCACCACCCACTTTCTGACCTATCGAACAATGTTATGTGGACCAAAAGCAACTCATAACATACATCACACAAGCCTGAAACCTCAGATACACCAAGTTTCTAAAAAATCACCCCAAAAGCAAAAGCTTTCGAAACACTCTGCTCAGCCATAAAAGCTCCAAACAAACTTCATCATTCAAATCACCATCACCATTAGAGCATTTCCCAACCATTACCAAGCCCTAAAAGCCATCCAAACACAAACACAATTTCTGGCAAGTTGAAGTGCAACCACACAATCTAGCCATTCTAAGCTCCTTCCAAGCATTGCAACTTCATCAGAGGGTCAAGTAAAGAGGAATTGCACAAAAGAAGAGGTCCCAAAGCTTCAGAGGTGAAAGCTCCAACTCAGGTATCAATCTTCAAACTTTTTTCCAGAAGCATGATTTTATGTTTCTAAATTGTTCCTTATGCTTTGTTGATCACCATGATCTAATTTGTTTTGAAAATGAGTTAGAAATAAGCTTGTACTGAACTTCTGAAAATTTTCCCGTGAAACATTTTCTTGTTTGATTCTCATTATTGATGCAAAATAAATTAGTTTTGAGGGTCGATTCGTGTTTAGGGAGAGGTGAGGAGTTGATCTGGAGCTTTAGAGCTCCTGAAATGACCTAGGGAGAAAGTTTGAGAAGCTACCCTGCCGGAGAAGACGACCGGAGCAAAGTTCCGGCCGTCTGAAAATAATTAGGGCTAATCTTAGGTGAATAGCCAAGTTTGAATTTGGAGCGTTAGATGTGAGTTTCGCGCGTGTGTGGAGGACTGAGATCAGTTCACTTAACCCTAATCTTTTTGATTTATTTAATTAATTAAAATTAGGCCAGATTGAATCTGGACCCTTAGATTGCGCGCTGGTCAAAATAAACTCCCCCAGTTCAAATCCTGTCCATCAGATCATCATACTTTTATTTAAATTCCTTTTTATTTCATTTAAATCCATTTATTTTGTGCATTTTATTTAAAATACCTAGAAAAATCCTACAAAATTTTCCTTCTGCATTTTAATTTCAAATATTTTTCTTTACCCAAAAACATTTTTATTTTTATTTTTTGCATTAATAAATCATTTTAAAAATATTTAAATGTTTATTTTAATTAATTAATGGAAATTAATTAATTAAAATACCATTTAGGTTTCTAAAAATTCCAAAAAATTCACATTGCATCTTAGGACATTTAGAAACATTGTCAAACCATTCATACAAATTTCTTTTTGGTTTTGATCCAATTTTGACATTTTTCTTGAATTTAGGGTTCATAAAAATCCCCTTTTTGAACCCTAACTTCAAAATTTCTTTTCTACCTAACAATGAAGGGTTTAACAATGGTTCTTTTTGTGTTGTTTTCCATATAGTGTGTAGTATCTAGCATATTTTTGTCACAAATTTATCTTTCATTTTCCATTTGATTTGCATTTTCCCTCTTAAGGTACCCCAAAACCCTAGTTTACTTAGAAAAAATCACAACTTTCTTTACTTTAAGAGTTGGACCTTCTCTTTTGGGGTGTGATATCATATGGGGTTAGGGTTCCTTTGAGTTCATTTGCAATTTTTTATCATGTAATTTGCTTATGTTTTTGATATTTACATCTCATCCTTTCAAATAACCCTAATCTTGCATCCGTACTTGCATCTTACATTGCATTGCATGAACATGTGAACTTGCCATAACATTCTAAGCACTTGTATGCCATCTTACACATCTTAAGACATTTCTTGAACATTGCTTGGTCATTTCTTCATACATTTTCCATACTTTGCATCCATTTCATTTCATAAACATACATGTGTTTTCATACTTCAAAGCATGCTTCCTTTGCATCTCATCTCTTGTATGAACATTCATAGCACTTGGTATGACTTTGCATCATATCATAGTATCATTTGCATCATGTATTTGCTTCTGGTTTTGGTTTTTACCTTTGCATTTGTTTCATTTTCATTTCATTTCTTTCCTTATGCTAACCTTTTCAGGTGGTAAGTAATTTGAGAAGTGAATTTGCCTTCACTTATCATTTCTCTTCTCATTCCTCATATGCATCCTTGATGCATTTATCTTTGCCTTAGAGTGAGCTTGCTCATTCATGTTCATCTCTCACTTTCTTTCTCCAAGTTACTTATCTTCTTCAGTGAAGTAAGTAACTTGTTTCTTCTGCTTCTCCTCCTCTCATCTGCTTCTTCCATTGGTGGCTTCTCTGAAGATCTTTCTCAAGCCTTAAAAACCATAGGAACATCCAAGCATGACAATAATTAGGGTTTTGATTAGTCCCCTTTAGCTTTTACCTTTGTGTCTTCTTTGTGTCTCCCTACTCATCTCATCATTAGAGGCTAAACCTTTAAGGCTTTAAGACTTTGTGATTAGGGTTATGACTGCATCATTCTCTTAGCATGGAGTGTATAACTATAATCCTAAGTGTTAAACCCTTAATTTGTTTAAACCTTTTAATCAATCCATCTTAATAATCACTAAGACATTAACATGTAACTTGGGCCTTGCATTAGGGTTCTAATTCTTCCTTTATTGGTTAAGAAGGACTAACCATAGTGTTAATGGACAAGTCCTCCTCAAGTTGTCTTACAAATTATAAAACTCACTTCTTAATGTTACCCTTAATTAAAATCCACTTTAATAAAGGCTTGTTTTGTCATGAGGTTAATCCCTAATCATGGATTAAGTTGAGGTATATTCCTCATCTTAAGTGTGCTCATCTATTATCCTTCTATTAGGATGGTGTAATGAGTTCACTAATCCTTGATTATGGCTTAAACTCATTACTTAACACTATTCAAAAACTAAAAAAAAACATCTAAATAATCACAAGTAGGTTAATGATCTTAATCCTAAATCATCACGGTAATTAAGTTGAGATACTTATCTCATACTTAAAGTATTCTCATTATCCCTAATCAAAGGGAGGATATGATGAGTTTACTAACCCTTGGTTTAGGCTTAAGCTCATTAACTTATGACAAATACAAAAAGAAATAAAAGATTGAAAACACAAAAACAAACAATAATCGTCTCCTCCGGTATTCTTTTCTCACCTCACTCATACATAAGCGAGAACTTGCTTCTTCCGTCTAATGCAAGACAGTTAGCACTTGAGCCAGACGAGTCATACACTTGAGCATAGACAAGTAAGCAGTTCACAGTCAATTTATTTTCCAGTCTCTTTGAGTCGAACTACAGTGTTCTGACTTCCTCATTGCACGAGAGGATACGTAGGCATGACTTAAGTATTATCGAACAAAAGTCTATGTGACTTCCCCCTCTTTCAACATTCTCTTTTAAGCCTCAGTTCCTGAGCATTTCACTTATTTTTGCACTAACATTTGTATATTCTTTTCTTAGCTTTTGCACACAGATAGCACATACATTACCCCTTTAAAACACAAATCTTCAAGCGTGGATCCCGTCGAGTACGACGGACAATCTGGGTGCTAATACCTTCCCAGGTTGTAACCAACCCCCTTTCTCAGTTTCTCTGGTTCGCAATCGTCTTATCCATATCTTTCCAGGTTTATGCAGTATTACCTTTCCTTCGCGATAAAAATGCCTAGCTGGTGACTCTTTCATATTCATCTTCATTCCTCCTTTCGCTGACCGTTCGCGTCTATACCCTATCTGACCAGGTGTCTTTTTCGGGGGAGCGACAACTTGGCGACTCTTCTGGGGACCCTTTATATTGCAACCAGGGCTTCTGGTTCTTTTTGTGGCTTCCTCCTAGTGCTTGTTTGTTTTGTGTTTACGGGGGTGTTATGTGCTACTTGTGCTTATTTTATTTGCTTTATTTATCTCTTTCATTTTATGCATTTCATATTGACATTATCATGTGTTGGATCTCTTGTCTGTTTTGGTGGGTGGGGTTCATTGAGTGATTAAGGTCCTATACCTGAGACCTGAGTGACACATAGGCTAGAGTGGCTTTATGTTCTTTCCCATTCCATTTCGTTCTGGTACGGGAATATGAAACACGGTTCAGACATGGGTTTCTTCTTGAGAACCCTGTGCTACGGTTTTCCTGTAGTACTAGGGCTATCTTGGAAGCCTGCTAAGTCTGGATGACCTTTTTATGACCTTCAGAATCTGAGGTGAATTAGAGGAGGATCCTTTATGGTTATCGTAAACATTGTACCTCCGGGTTAGAAGTGTTTACACTTTTCATAACTGATCCAAGTCTGAGGATCCTTGATCTAGAACATTACATGTGAAGGGGTTGGGATGTTTGCAGGTTTGCAGGAACCCTTGGCCTCATCATACCCTGTTACTAGATTTGTTTAAGGTTGTATTATTTGGATAGTTCTTGTGATTACCCTGGACTTGTGACTCTTTATTTGAGTCCCCCACCTGGTTACTAGATTTCTAAGCCTCCACCCGGACTTATGAACATATAGGGACTTTTACCAAGGCAGATAAACAGATCCAGCACTTGATCGCAAACCCTTTGCATATCATTTTGCATACATCATTTCTGCATCATTTAACATTTGCTTATTTGTTTTACAGGGTATCCATCTTATTATCTTATTATCATTTTGCATACATCATTTCTGCATCATTTGACCCCTTCTACTGCTCAGATTGCTTCAGTTATCTTCACCAGCACCTTCATCAGTTTGTTAGTGATTCTCCTCCAACTATCTTCATCAGAGACCCATCTCCAGCATCTCATTCAGTGACCTTCATCAACATTTTCTCTCAGCTTCTTTACCAGCACCCATTATCAGTATGGATACTTCAAGAAAGAGCAACATCACTTACCACTTCTTTGAGCCCACCCTGACAGGCATCAGGCAGATCCAGTCTCTCATTACTTCTGACCATATCCCACTATTCAGAGAACACTATGGGGGCATATTGGACATGGTCATGGACTTAGATGCATCTCAGAGGAGCATGATCCATACTTGCTTGCAGTTTTATGATCCTCCACTCAGATGTTTCACATTTCCTGATTTCCAGTTGGGACCTCTGTTAGAAGAGTTTTCCATGTTGTTAGGAGTTCCTATCAGGAGAAGGATTTCTTTCAACCCTGAGATGGTTGCTCCCAGAAATGAAGACATAGCTAGGGCATTACATTTGGAGCCTACCCTTATTGATCAGAACATGACAACCAAGGCTGGGGTTCCATGCCTTCACCTAGAATTTTTTATCTCCCAAGCTACCCTGCATGCTGCAGTAGGGGAATGGAAAGTTGTCTGTGCACTTCTAGCCCTCATTATATATGGGGTTATCTTGTTTGCAGATGAGCCAAAGTTTGTGAGCAAGAATGCCATTCACCTGTTCTTATTGAGGAACCCAGTTCCTAACTTGCTGGGAGACTTCTACTACTCAGTACATCAGAGGAATGAGAAGCAAAGAGGAAGACTGGTCAGATGTTGTGCTCCTCTTTATTACTCTTGGATGCTAAGAAACTTGCCAAAATCAGATACCTTCTTGAACCCCCATCAGCAAAAGAACTGGGCTAAGATATTTATTGCCTTGACATCAGAAGACATTAGGTGGTGCACTCAGAGCACCAAGGGCAAGGACATCATTACTAGCTGTGGGCAATATCCTAATGTGCCTTTGATAGGAGTAAAAGGTTGCATCAACTACAACCCTTTACTGTTTAAAAGACAATTAGGGTATGCTTTGGTTCATCCTCCCAGAGGACAAGATTTGGCTGAAACTCTTTACTGTGAAATCCAACCCAACACTGCTGTTGTCAGACAAGCTGCCTGGGCTTGGGATAACATCCAGGCTAAAGGAACAACTATCCTGGGCAAGTGCAACAACATTGCTTCAGCACACTATTCTGACTGGTCTCGTACCAGATCTCAGATCACCCGGATGCCATTTACTTTAGAAGATGTACCTGGACCTTCTACAGTACAGCCTACAGCTACTGTCAGTTTGGAAGAATTCGAAAAGCTGAAGGAAAGGAATACTCGGCTCTCTGAAGCCTTAAAGAAGACTCTCTGGGAGAGAAATGACAGCCGTCTGGATAATGAGAGATTGGAAAGGCTCAGGATTGAGCACTTGACCAAGATTGAGAAGACGAATGACTACATCAGGAAGGCTAGAGCAGGGGAGTTAGTACTGAAGAATGCTTGTAATGAAGCAAAGATTCAGAAGGCTTGCAATGAAGCAAAGATTCAGAAGGCTAGGGAAGAGCATTATCTAGAGGAGAGCCAGGCTAGGTGGATCAAGATCACTGAAGCCCGTGCACAGGAAGATCAGAGGACTCAGGCTAAGGTAGAGCAGTTGGAGGCTAGTGAAAAGAAGCATCAAGAGGCTTTGTTGGCAGCTCAGAGAGAGATATCTGAATTGAAACTCCGGGCGGGGTTGAAAAGGTCAAAGGATCAGGACAAGCATAAGAAGTTAACCAGTGCCATTGCTACCAGGAACCTCCTCATCAGGACTATTACAGAGCACCCAGTGGGTCCAGTGACTGAGTCCCCCCTTAAGGAAGTCAGAGAGGATGACTTTGGATTAGATGTTTGACTCTATTGCTTGTACTTTTCTTCTGATTTGTACTTCTTTTCTTTTGTTGATTGTATTTTGACCCACCATGGGGATGTATTGTAATCAAACTATGTATTTTCACTCTTTGTAATATATTAGTTTGTATTATTGGTGGGCTTTATCTATCAACATCATCAGCATTTCCTCGAGGTCTGGAAAGGTCAAAACCAAAGAACCAAACCGGATACCCTTGGAAGACAAATAGGCATATTGCATTGCATACTAACATTTTCTTTGTTTTGTAGGTTTTTGTTTTATTGTTATTTCTCACTTTGTTGTGGTTTCAGGAAACATTTCTCGTAGAAGAGTGTTCCCTGTCAACAGAATACACCGGTACCCGACGCGAAACAACCTTCCGGGACTCCAGATGGATCAAATTCAACAAGACTTGAATGAAGTAAGGACCCAAATGGCCAATGCGAGGGATGAGATGAGGAATCAGATGACCCAATTCATTACTGTAATGACTGGTTTAGCTCAGAGCCAGGAAAGACTAAGGGATTTGGTTGAGAGACAAACTCCTGAAGAGCACCATCCAGGTACAGGAGGTACCAGTAACAACGATCACGTGCAGCCTCGCACTGATCCACCAGATTTTGGGCCTCATCTAAACCCATAAATCAATGCCATAAGGAATACTCAGGGTAACACTTCTGGAGGAAGGGTCTTGCAAGAGGATCCTCAAGAAGAGCAGTTTACAGTTGTTGGGGCTGGGGACGAAGTTTATGACCGTAGGCTGGATGAAATTGCAGAGAAGCTGAGGTCTCTTGAATCCCAAAACTCCATAGGTTTTGATGTCATGGACATTGAACTGGTGGAAGGGGTGAGAATTCCTCACAAGTTCAAACCCCCGTGTTTTGAAAGGTATAATGGCACATCCTGCCCACGCACCCACCTTCAATCATTCTTGGGAAGATTAAAAGCATACACCATGGACAAAAAGTTGTGGATGTTTTAATTTGAGGATAGTCTGACAGGGGCATCCCGAGAATGGTATTCCCACTTGACCAGAGCCACAGTTAGAAATTGGAAGGACTTGGCTGAAGCTTTCATCCGACAGTATCAGTATAACTTGGACATGGCTCCGAACATGACCCTTCTAATGGGAATGTCTCAATCCTCCCGTGAAAGCTTCAGGGAATATGCCCAAAGGTGGAGAAAACTTGCTGCTTCAGTACAACCCCCTATGTCTGAGAGGGAAATGACAGACATGTTCATGAATACTCTCTAGGGAACATATATTGACAGATTGGCTGCATTTTCTTCTACCAACTTTGCAGATGTGGTGATAGTTGGGGAAAGAATAGAGAGCCTATTGAAGATGGGAAAGATCTCCGATAATGGTGCCAGTTCAAGAAGTACAAGGAAACCATTTGCTGGGCCCCGTAGAGAAAGTCCTTCATGATTCTCCAGTTCTCACTCCCCAAGTGAACAATGTTGGGGGAGGTGGAGGCTTCACCCGAAGCGGACGTCTCTTTGCATTACAAGTCCCTAGAACCAACACTGAGGCAGAGGCTGTTGCCAGAGCCAAAGGGAAGAGTGTGATACCGGAAAAAGCTGCACCGAAAGAAACTCACAAATCATCCTTCGATCAAGATGTGGATGAATTCATGAGGATTATTAAAAGAAGTGACTATAAAGTTGTGGACCAGCTCCACCAGACCCCTTCAAAGATCTCTATACTATCTCTGCTGTTGTGTTCCGAAGCCCATCGGGATGCACTACTCAAAGTTTTGCACGCTGCCTACGTGCCAGAAGAGATCACTGTGAATCAGCTGGAAACAGTAGTGTCAAATGTCAATACTAGCCATGGGCTAGGTTTCACTGATGCTGATTTAACAACAGAAGGACGTCTTGACAACAAAGCCTTGCACATAACCCCGGAGTGCAAAGGAGCTGTACTATCTCATGTTCTTGTAGACATTAGGTCCTCACTCAATGTCTTACCCAAGAAAGGCCTTGTCAAGCTCGAGTATGATGGGATAGCTCTCCGGCCGAGTAACCTTGTGGTCAGGGCTTTTGATGGCTCCAAAAGATCTGTTCTTGGAGAGGTGGAGCTGCCAGTAATAATCGGTCTACAAGTCTTTAAGACCATTTTCTATGTGATGGACATACAACCTGCTTATAGTTGTTTGTTGGGTCGACCATGGATTCACGCTGCAGGCGCAGTTACGTCGACCCTTCACCAGAAATTGAAATATGAGTGGGAAGGATATATTATCACCATCTGTGGTGAAGAGGACATCTTTGTTAGCCATATGGCTACATACAAATACATTTAGATGGATGGTGAAATCCATGAAACTATGAGCCAGGGGTTCGAAGCTTTGAACGTCAATGAGGCGACGACTGAAGTATTTGCTGCATCCCAGGAGGATAGGATGGGTACTTCAATTGTCTCTTATCATAAAGCTCGGAAGGTTGTTGAAGAAGGTAATGCTCAAGGCTGGGGCAAGCTGCTGCTAGTGGAAAAGAAGGAAGATAGATTCGGTTTGGGTTACAGACCATTCCGACAAGATCAATTAGAGGCTGCAAAGGAGCCCAAATTCATCAGTGAGGGGATGCTCACCCCAGATGATGTTAACAATCTAGAAGACAAGGAGGAAAGTGACCGCAACCTGGAGAGCTGGATACGTCCAAGGATCCCGGGGAACCGAGTCCTTAACTGGTCTTCCCAGGAAATTATAAGGGTTACTCCTGCAGAGTAATTATTATTTCCTGTCTTTTATAGCATGCATTAAGTCCTGCATCTTGCCCAAGGTGTCAGGACTCATTTTGTAATAGGGCCATATTGTAATTTTGTGCAAATGATTAATCAATGAATATCAGACATCTTTTGCAAACAAGTCTCTTTTTTCGCTCACTGTCTTTTCATTTTTCACTTTTGTACAAAACAATAAAATGGTAATGTTTTCAAAATAAATGACTTCATTTTCACTTTTCTAAACAAGATTAAAACTGATCACTAAAACGAACCAATCTCAACCCTTGTAGAGATTATCCTCCAGATTGCACCAACAACAACACTGATATGACCTTGTATGACTTCGACAATCTGATTAATCAAGCTGATGAAGGGGTTGAAGAAGACTACGAGTTACCTGAAGAGTTAGCCAGGTTGTTGAAACAGGAAGAGAAAGTGATCACTCCTCATCAGGAGGAGGTTGAAACAGTCAATCTTGGTACCGAAGAAGACTTGAAAGAAGTGAAGATCGGGGCCGGAATGCAAGATTCAGTGAAGGAACAACTTATTGACATGCTTCGAGAATACGTCAACGTCTTTTCATGGTCCTATCAAGACATGCTTGGTCTGGATACTGATATTGTTATGCACAAGCTGCCATTGAAAGAAGAATGTCCTCCAGTGAAGCAGAAGCTACGTCGTACTCGTCCAGATATGGCCATGAAGATTAAAGAAGAAGTACAAAAACAGTGGGACGCTGGTTTCATGGCTGTAACTAGTTACCCGCCGTGGGTTGCTAATATTGTACTAGTGCCTAAGAAGGATGGCAAAGTACGGATGTGTGTGGATTACCGAGATCTGAATAGAGCTAGCCCGAAAGATGACTTCCCATTACCTCACATTGATGTATTGGTCGACAACACAGCTCAGTTCTTGGTATTTTCCTTCATGGATGGTTTTTCCGGGTATAATCAGATCAGAATGTCACCCGAAGACATGGAGAAGACTACCTTCATCACACCTTGGGGCACGTTCTGTTATAAGGTAATGCCTTTTGGGTTGAAGAACGCCGGTGCAAATTATCAATGGGCTATGGTAACGTTATTCCACGACATGATCCACAAAGAAATTGAATGCTATGTGGATGACATGATTGCCAAGTCCCTCACTGAAGAAGATAATCTGGTAAATCTGCTGAAGTTGTTCAAGCGTCTGAGAAAGTATCAGCTGAAGCTAAACCCCAACAAATGCACATTCGAGGGTTCTTAGGTATATTAACTGCATTTCAAGGTTCATATCTCATCTTACTACAACTTGTGAACCCCTGTTCAAACTATTAAGAAAGGAACAAACAGGTAGGTGGAATGAAGACTGCCAGAAGGCTTTTGACAAAATCAAGGAGTACTGACAAGAACCTCCAATTCTTATGCCTCCAGTTGAAGGAAGACCTCTAATAATCTACCTGGCAGTATTAGAAGGATCAATGGGGTGTGTGTTGGGCCAGCATGACGAGTCTGGTCGAAAATAGTATGCAATATACTACCTAAGCAAAAATTTTACCGACTGTGAACAACGTTATTCACTGCTCGAGAAAACTTGTTGTGCTTTAGCGTGGGCTGCTCGCCGAGTTGATCGCAAAGATGGATCTAGTCAAGTACATATTTGAGAAGCCAGCACTTACCGGAAGGGTTGCAAGATGGCAAATGATTCAAACAGAGTATGACATTTAGTACACATCTCAAAAGGCCATTAAAGGCAGTGTACTGTCTAACTATCTAGTTGAGCAACCCATTGATGATTACTAGCCAATGAGATTTGACTTCCCTGATGAAGACATCATGTACCTGAAAGCAAAAGATCATGAAGAGCCTATTCACACTGAAGGGACTGACCCAGAAGAAGAATGGACAATGATGTTTGATGGGGATGTTAATATGAATGGTCGAGGAGTTGGTGTAGTGCTCATTACACCTAAAGGAGTTCATATGCCTTTCTCGACAAAACTCACCTTTGCATGCACTAACAATAAAGCTGAATACGAAGCCTGTATCATGGGTCTTGAGGAAGCCATTGACCTCAGGATCAAGACATTAACTGTATTCGGAGATTCAGCTTTGGTAATCAATCAGACCAACGACAAATGGTACACTCACCAAGAGCATCTGATCCCATACCGTGACTACACGAGGAGATTATTGACTTTCTTCACAACAGTCAAACTTGAGTACATCCCTCGGGACAAAAATTAGTTCGCAGACGCTTTAGCTACCATTTCCTCCATGATCAAGGTTCAGACTACCAACTATGTGCCTCGGATTTCTGTATCCAGGCTAGACCGACCGGCATACGTATTCTCTGTGGACATTGCTAAAGATGGCATGCCTTGGTTCTATTACATCAAATGTTTCTTAGAGGATCAGACATACCCACCTGGGGCATCATCCAATGATAAGAAGACATTGAGAAGGCTGGCTGATAGTTTCTTCCTGAATGCTGATGGTTCGTTATACAAGAGAAACTTTGACATGGTGCTTCTCAGATGTGTTGATAAGAAAGAAGCAGACCTGCTGATGCACGAGGTGCATGAAGGATCCTTCGGTACCCATGCTGGAGGACACGCAATGGCTAAGAAATTGTTAAGACCAGGTTACTACTAGATCACAATGGATGCAGACTATTGTGCCTATGCCAGAAAGTGCCACAAATGCCAGATCTACGCAGACAAATTGCATGTGCCTCCAAATTCGTTGAATGTGATGTCTTCACCTTGGCCGTTTGCCATGTGGGGCATTGATATGATTGGAAAAATTGAACCGACTGCTTCAAATGTCCACAGATTCATCCTGGTAGCCATTGATTACTTCACCAAATGGGTCGAAGCAACTTCATACGCAAACGTCACCAGACAAGTGGTAGCCAAATTTCTGAAAAGAGACATCATCTATCGATATGGAGTTCCCGAGCGAATCATTACTGATAATGGTTCCAATTTGAACAACAAAATGATGGAAGAACTGTGCTGGGACTTCAAAATCCAACATCACAACTCTTCTCCTTACAGGCCAAAGATGAATGGCGCTATTGAGGCAGCTAACAAGAACATCAAGAAGATTGTGCAGAAGATGGTGGTTACTTACAAAGACTGGCATGAAATGTTAACGTTTTCCTTGCATGGGTACCGTGCCTCAATCAGAACATCTACTGGGGCAACACCTTATCAACTTGTGTATGGTATGTGTCACACCCCAAATTTTCCCCCTAACTGCTCGCATCGCATTGCATTTTTAAGATTTCTAGGGCCTTTTGTTCTCAACTCTTTTTCAAGTTAATCATGAATCTAGTGTTTTTATTTATTCACTTTCACTCCCGAGTATCTATTTTTGTTTCTCATTTCCAACTTTTAATATATTTTGGTATTTTTTATTTTTATTCTAATTCTATTTCTATCTCTTTCATTCTATTTTTTTAACTTCTTATGTTTTAAATTTTATTTCAGTTTTAAGCTTTATTTCTAATTGAATTTCTAATCTCTATTCTTAGTTTTTTTGAATTTATTTTCAAGTTCATTCATAAATTTCAATTTTTTGGTTACTATTTATGATTTTTCAAAGATTACTATCTCTAAACTTATTTTTATTTTTCTGACTTTTATTTCAGTCTAATTTCCGTATTTATTTTCCAAATTTATTTATTTATTTTTTATTATTTTCAAGCTTATTGCTGAGTCATTTCCATCCTTTTTTTTTCCAAGTCCATTTTTATTTTTAAAGGGAAACTATGATTCGGTTTTAAAGTTCATAAAACTAGGTGCAGCAAGCTGGTCTTGGGACTGATTTTAGTTTTGGTTCCTGCTTGCGCTGAATGGTTTTGAGAGGCATCCTTGTTTGGCTCAAGTACACTTCAAGTAACAGTTCAAAATAAATAACGGACCATGTAAATTTCAAATGCTAGTTTATAGGTTCTGGAGGTCCAGTTCCTCATAGACCTGCTGAAGTTTGGTGTTTTCAATTGCAAAAAATATACAAAAAGGAAGATGATTTCATTTCTAAGGCTTTGGAAATTAATTGTTCATGAAATTGAGTATCCAATAAATGTCCTAAAAGAGATTCTAGCCCATAGAGAAGACTAAAGCTATTTGTAAATTCAAATACAAATAAAAAGGGGATGATAAATTCAAAGAGCACTGGCAGCTTCATCGGAAAGCTTGGAGGAACCGTTCGTAAGGTTTTTCTTTGAAAATAATTTGGCAGCCCTTAGTTTTAGCGCGGATGTTGGTCTATCTGTAGCATTGATGCAAAGGAGGGAACTCTTGAGAATTACCGCCTTCAGCATGTTTTGTTGTGCCATAACTGCAAGTTTGCAAATCCTGAAAAAAAAGAAGATCAGTTCATTGTCCGTTCAGTTTTAGCGGCGGAAAGAAAGCAACTGTGGCCTATTATTGAAAACAAATCACAACACTTGGTCCATTGGTCATACTCATACCAGAACGGCTACTGTGTTTTACAACTTTGGTCACAAGAAAATAATTCAAAACATATATCACAACACTTAATTCTCAAAGCCAAAACCAAGACGCAAGCATAAGAAAACTAGCAAGTACAAGGCTACAACAAACTAATTTCTAAGCAGGATTGGAGTCGAACAAGATCAAAGGAATTTTTACCATGCTGCGAATCACCGATTAGGTTTATCATCCTTAAGTCGTCAATTCCATCACCTTAGCAGGCATCATCAGCGTCGAAACATTAAACCTGATTAAGTTTGATGTAAGCAAAATTAGTGAAGTATTAGCGGAGAAATGTGTGCTTTGCGGCAGTAAAAAAGTGAAAGGACAAGCAGTGAAAACAGAAGGTCATGGTGGTAAAAAAAATCTTTGTAAACTAATTCAATTCAGTCTCAACTCAACTCATCCAATTCATTTCAAACTAGGGAACACTTAGTCAAATTAGTGGCAGAGATACAAAACAAAGGGTTCACAAATTCAGAATTAAAAAACTGTGATACATGAAGGCAATTGCAGAACTTAGCAAAGAAGACAGGGAACCAAGTCAAATGGTACAGGCTAGAAGACATCTTAAGAAAAGAATAAGGAAAAAAACTAGACCTGCTGCGGGAAGAGCAGGAGTCGCAGGTTGCCTTCCCTTGTTTCTTTGACCAATAGCAGACATAGCAGGGGACCCTGCAGTTTATGTCCAAGAAACCTTGTTTTGACCCTTACCAAAAAGGTGATAAACTCCCCTCCCTAGGAAAAAGCCTGAACTGAAAATAGCTTGACCTGAGAATCAAACAAAAGGGCAATGTTATAAACTTAACTAAGAAGTTATCACAGGGGGAAATTCAAAAAAGCGAAAACCAAAACTCTATCAGTATAAGAAGAGGACATCAACAACAAAAGAGGCAGCCACATTTTCACAACAAAACTAGCAACCATACAAGCCTAAATCAAAAAACCAGCAGCCACAAGGGGGGAAGGAAACCGAACCACATGTTATAAAAGAAAAACCTAGGGAGTTTTAGAAAGAATCAGCAGCCACAAAAGCAAAAAAACAAAAAAGCTTCATATCAAAAAAACATCACCTTCAAAACATTCAATGTCAACAAATCCACTTCATATTGATTCCCCATTATGCCATTCATAGCCCCTTTGGTCACTCTGCAAAACATCATATTTTAAACCGTCGAACTCCGTCAACTAAGCTTAGCCACAACACAGACCCAAAGAAAATACCTGGTAACCAAACGAGAACTTAGACTCAAAAAACAGAGCCACAGAAGTCATAAACAAAAGAAAACAAGAGTACTGATGAGTTTTCAACACCAGAACCTTTATCAACCTACCTGAAACCTTCGAAATCCGTCACTCTTTTGAATCCACCCATTCTCACCGCATAACCCTGTAGCGGTAAAATCGTGAGTGTAAGCTATTGATTAACTTAACTCGATTAACACAGAGTCGCCATAGCGCTTTTCTTTATTTCCGAATGGAAAAAGGTAAAAGAACGAATAAAAACCTAGGATTCTAAAAGCAAAGGCTAAAAGAAATAAACAGAGATTGGGTAAGGGGATTGGTTATGAACCGGGAAGGTTTTAGGCACCCGACTCATCCGTGGTACTCCACGGGAGCCCTTTGAAATACTTATTGCTTTTTGGTCTGAAATTGGTTTGTTTAAAATGATGGAAGAAGAATATTTTTTAATGATTTTGTGTTTGATAAGGTTTTAACGCCTTATGCCTATGTACCCACAAAGTGCAATGCGAGATCAAAACCTCGTAGTTCGTGGTACAAAGTTTTTAAAAGAATAAGTGGGTTGAATTGATTTTAAGATGTAAAGATAAGTCGTCATCCCTTAGCGAATAATTCCGCTAAAAGGGATGAATCATATCTAAACATGGGAAAAAGAAAAAGGTGCACAAAGGCACAAAAACAATTGAGTGGGTTTGCATTTTTTAAAGTATATGAGAAAATAGCTTTGATATATTTACATGAATGAATATTTGATTAAGAAAATAAAAGGAAAAGATTAAAAATCGCTTGACCTAAGTCAAGGTTTGTTTATGAAAGTGTTTGAAGTTTAAAAAACAAGAAGGTTTTGAAATAGGAAGAAGTTTTGAAAATTAAAGAATGGGGAGGAGATGAAGAGACTAGTCCTAATGCTTGAATTAAAAGCTAAGGAAAGAGTTTACCAAACCAATATGTACAATTCTTCAAAGATCGGAATTTCCATCTTCAAAAGTTAATGAAGTAACTTGAGGCCGAGGTTTCTAATCCATTCCAACTTGAGCAAAGGGAGATCCTAGGAGTCTAAGTCCATTCTCCAAAAGCAAAGGGATAGTAACCATAGTCCACAATTATAAGTCACAAGTTTTTTAAGAGTTTAATCCTTTATTAAGTGTTTTGATATCCAAATGGACAAAATAAAAACAAGCACAATATGAATATAAACAAGCACAATATGAATATAAACAAATGATATATGATATTATATGGTAAAGCATAATAAAGAGATAAGGGAGCAAGAGATTAAAATAAAAGGATAAGGTGCGAGAGATTAAATTTAAACAATTATATTCACATTATTATATTATTTACAATATAAGGTGGTATGATGAACTTAATCAAACACAACCACAACAATGAATAATAAAATTGAGGCAAACGGATCCAAGTGGATCTTTAATCGAATCGGGACAACTTTAGGTCTATGTTAAGCAATCGCCGAGTAATTTACAAAGTAATTACCCTACAAATGAGGCCGGCCACCACTAATTAAAGTGGAAAATATTCGTGTTAATACATGTTAGAGAAACAATATAATGGATCGTTCTCCGAAAACATGCCACACTAAAAGAAAAAGGAAGGTCTAATCTTAATCGAGATTATCGTTGAATTTCATCGAAAAGCAACCTATCACGATCTCAAAGTATGGAGAATGATCCAAATGATCATTCATCCATAGATTTGAAATAATGAAGATTAAGCTTAATCGGAAATCAACAATCCCGAATCGGAAGATTTTCATCGACCAAAATTAAAAAAAGAGATGAAGAATAATGGATCTAAAATTAGATCAAAAAAGAAATAGAATAATATTTTTAAATCTTTTTTCTAAAATTCTTCTTCTAAAAATCTTTATCTAAAAAAAAACAATTTTCCTAATATATTTCCTTAAGTCTCTTTTCTAAGAAAAACATGATCTAAAATCATTCTTTAAAAAAGAAGACATAAAATAATAGTACCATTAAAAAGATAAAGAGAAATACATTTTTAAAAAGAAGAAAGGGGATGAGGGAAGCAGATCCGCAGGTGGTGTGAATCACAACATGGATCTAAACCTATATCCAAGCCCAAACAATAAATATATTCCTCTTATTTAATATAAATAACAAAATTAAATTAAAAAAATGAAAAAAAAGAAAGAAGAACAAGGTCTTCTTCTTCTTGCAGTGAAAATGACAAAAACAGGGGAAACACAAAGCAACACGGCGGAACCTCAACTCACGACCTCACCTTCGTGAATCTCCTTCAAGTTTCAATCGCGATTTCTTCCTCTTCAACTTTCACGAACCAACTTCTCAAAACTTCGGCTTCTCCTTTTTCTATCAATCTCTTACTTTCCTTTCAATTTAAATTCACTTAGGTTTTGAAGGTGATTTGGGAGTAAGATGAAATTGATGGAATTGAGAGTGATTTAGGTTTCCGATTGGGAAAAGATTCGGGCAGAGGTTTAGTATGCTGTTGAAGCTTCGTTTGTGAATGAGAGAGGGGTTCTATTTAAAGAAGAAATTGGTGAAAATTTATTGCCGTTTTGAATGATTTCGCTCGCGTTTTTGAAAGGGTCACGGTAAACATGAGCTTTGCTGAATTTTTCTATGCGTTTTTCTTTAAGTTCTGTTGCGTTTTGGGTGAATTGTTTGCGTTTTGTTTTCATGATTTTCAGGTGATTGTTGCTCGTGCGAGAAGCGTGTACGAAGTGTGACTTGTTGAAGCTGATGTGAGAGCTTCGGCTTGCGAATACGGAAAGGCTTGGCCTTGTTTCAGTTGTTGTTGGATACGCGTGAAGCTGAAGTTGCAGCTTGGGCGAGATGGGCGTTGGGAGGAGCTTGGCTGGATTGGCTTGGAATTGTTTGATGCACGTGCGAGCTTTGTGGACTGATGCGGTACGGATGCGTTTTTGTTGTTTCTGGCTGCAGCTTGACATATGAAGCATGAGGTGGGAAGCAAGTTGTTGGTGTTATGCGCGTGTGGGAGTGGGCAAGTGGCGTTGAAGCTAGCTGATGGAAGTGCTTGGTGTGATGATGAGAGTTTGTGGGCGTTGGTTGTGGGCCAAGCATGAGGCTTGTGTTTGCAGCGTGAAGCATTAGGGATGTGAAGCTGGCATGTGAGATTTTGGGGCTTGGGAAAGCTGAAGGCAAGGTGTGGGCTAGGAGAATTGGGCTGATAAAATTGTTTTTTCTTTATTCATTTTTTCAATCAACAATTTTTATAGAAAACAAATGAGATGGAAAAAAAATGTATATTGATTAAAAAGAAAATATTTGGAATGGATAAGAATAGAAAAATGGAAATGAATATAAAAATTGGATATAGGAAAATTGGAAATTGGTAAACAAAGGATGAAATAATGAATATTTTGGTTAAATGAAATAAAATCGAAAAGAATAGAACTTTTGAAAAGGTGAATTCAATATGAATAATCGGCTAAACTGACGTGAATGGATTAAAAATGAATATCAAATATTGGTATTGAAAATGGATAGTTGTTGAATATTTGGATAATAGAAATTAAAAAATAAATGGTTAAAAAATGGGAAAATGGATGATGGATGAAATTTGATTTTCAAGCCCACAACAAATCTCGATTATTTCACAAGCCTCCGAATACAGCCAACACAGACCCATTGAGCAGCCGAATAAATTGCAAAGAAAATAAATCCTCAGATGAATCGTTGATGAGTTAATAAACTGATGAACGGATAAACACTGAAGATTCAAACCGCAACACACTGCCTGATAACTGATGAACAAACCAAACTTTGCACAGAAAACAACTGTCACACAACCCAACTTGTACTTTGAAAACACATTGCCCGAGCAATGAACCCTTGGCACACATAACTGGCATTCAATACAATCTTTTGATAGTTTGACCAATATTAGGTCAAACATCCATTTGAATCGAATTGTGACTGAACAAACGCATCTGAATGGAATTACTTTCTCATCCTCGCAAACCTGCAACATAGAGAAGAAGAAGGACACAGCAACATTTTTTTTTGTATTTTGGTTAGAAGTCAGTAAATATAAACAAATATAAAACAGGTAAAAATAATGATGATCCTCTGCGAAGCATAGACCCGATCTGAGGAGAAACTCGAAAGCCAACGTGATCTTGCTTGTATGCAAAAATGCAGATGATATGCGAAACAATCTTAGGGCAAAAATTAGGGTGTTACAAACCCAATAATCGCCACAACCGCCATCCACAACCTTTAACTTCACTCCACCATTCCACCATTAAACTTTCTATTAAGCTCCTCTTTCATTTTACCATTTGCTGACCACATACACAAACAAATCGAACACAGAACCCAACCTTCTTCAACAAACCAGCAAACAAAACCATCATCCTCAAGCCACTGTTCATCCTCGCACATGAAAAAAGAAATGAAAAGCATCAACTTCATAAAAAAATCTAGCAGGTAAATGAAAACTCAGAAGAGTTCAGAGCAACTATCAGGCCGCGAAACTTACATCAATCAGCTCCTCCAGCACATTAACTCTTTTACGAATTCTCCCAAGCCTGCTACAATCAACACAAACCAAAAAAACTGATTGTAAGGATTCAACCAAAAAAACAACCAACATTACAAACCCATGAACTCACAAAAATCCGAAAAATATGAGATGAGAGTGATGGAACCTAAAATGCAGGACCAAAAGTCAAAACAATAACCTGAGTGAGAAAAAATTGATTCTCATTAAACCTTCTCGCCACCTTTCACCTGCAAACACCAACTGAAGCAAATGGAATAAGCCCAACTCAGTGGGTCGAAGTCGCGAGCGTGACGAGGGTACGAGAACGAGAAGCCACGTTTACTTGAAGAGGAAGTGTTCAACGGAATCGCGACATCGCCGCCGTCCATGAGTATGTGCGAAAGAGACAGATTTGATTTGAGGTGGAGGAGCCTGTGAAGGCTGAAGCAAGTACCGCCGCCGTCAAGACCACCGGACTTCTCTCAAACGTCGTCGTTTCTGTAGGTATTTCTTCTCCCGTTCCGTTTTTATTTCTTTGTTTCTGGGCTTGGTTTTTTTCTTTTCGAATTGAGAGCTAGGTTTTCGTTTATGAGGGGGGCTCAATTTGGGTGTTAGGTTAAGCTTTGGGGGAGTTTCGATCGGAGAAAAATGGTGCCTCCGTGCACCGATTGGATTTGAAGATCGGAAAGGGGAAGGTCTCGAGAGAGGTGTTGTGAGAATGAGCAATTGACACATGCTTTGGAGAGACGAACGGTTGGAACTTATTGTTGTTTGTTTGTGTTGAAAGAAATGACGATCGAGAGTGAGGAGAGTCTGAGAGGGTGGGCGGTGAGAGGGTTTGTGAGAAACTACGGAGGAACACGTTTGAGAGGTTGAAGAAAGTTCCTCTTCTGGGGTTGTGATGCAACGCCGCATTTTGGTAGCTTTTGGGGTTTTAGTTTCCTTTCTATCACACTAAGAGAAAAGCGGGTTGTGGGTTATGTCGCCCCCACCAAATGACACAGGGCCAAGAGGGGTACAGACGCGAACGGTCGGCGAGAGAAGAGAGAACACACATGGGTGAACTCAGAAGAAAAGAGTCTCCAGCTAGGCATTTTTATCCCGGAGGAAAGGTAATGCTGCATAGACCTAGAAAGATATGGATAAGACGGTTGCGAACCAGAGAGACTGAGAAAGGGGGTTGGTTACAACCTGGGAAGGTATTAGCACCCAGATTGTCCTTCGTACTCGACGAGATCCACGCTTAAAAGATTTGTATTTTAAAGGGGTAGTGTCAGTGCAATTTGTGTATAAAAGAGCTGGAAAAGGATATGCAGGTGTTAGTGTAAAAGCAGTGTGCAGTGTATAAGTGAAGTGTCAGTGTAAGAACAAGAATGAAATGTTCAAGACAATGAGGTTAAAAGAATGATGCTAGAAGGAGGGGGAATATACAGAGACTTTTGTTCGATAACTGTTAAGTTATGCCTACGTATCCTCTCTGTCGCTCCCGATAAATGGGAATGGCCCAAATAAAGGTACAGACGCGAACGGTCGGCGAGAGAACAATGAGAACACACAGCAGTGAACTCACTGGAGATGAAAAGAGTCGCCAGCTAGGCATTTTTATCCCGGAGGAAAGGCAATGCTGCATAGACCTAGAAAAAGATGGATAAGGCGGTTGCGAACCAGAGAGACTGAGAAAGGGGGTTGGTTACAACCTGGGAAGGTATTAGCACCCAGATTGTCCGTCGTACCCGACGGGATCCACGCTTAAAAGATTTGTGTTTTAAAGGGGTAGTGTCAGTGCAATCTGTGTATAAAATAGCTGGAAAGAGATGTACAGGTGTCAGTATAAAGTGTATGAGTGATGTGAAGTGTATAAGAGAAGTGTCAGTGCAAGGAAAAGAGTGAGATGCTCAAGATCATGGGGCTTAAAGAATAAAGCTGGAAAGAGGGGGAATATACAGAGACTTTTGTTCGATAACTGTTAAGTTATGCCTACGTATCCTCTCGTGCAATGAGGAAGTCAGAACACCGTAGTTCGACCCAAAGAGACTGAAAGATGAATTGACTTGTGAACTGCTTGCTTGTCAATGCTCAAGTGTATGATCTGTCTGGCACAGATGCAAACTGTCTTGCATTAGACGGAAGAAGCGAGTTCCCGTTTGTGAGTGAATGAGATGAGAAAAGAATCCCGGAGGAGACGATTATTGTTTGTTTTTTGAGATTTCAGTCTTTTATTGCTTTTGAGAATTTGTCATAAGTTAATGAGCTTAAGCCTAGACCAATGGATTTAGTAAACTCATCACATCTTCCCTCTGATTAGGGGTAATGAGAGCACCTTAAGTGTGAAGTCAGCTTCTCACACTTAATCACCTTTGATGTAAGATTAAGATCATTAACCTACTTGTGATTAGTTAGATGTTTTTGGTGTTTTTGTTTAGTGTTAAGTAATGAGGTTAAGCCATAATCAAGGATTAAACAAACTCATTACACCATCCTAATAGAAGGATAATAGATGAGAAAGTTTAAGCTGAGGAAAGCTCCTCAACTTAATCCATGATTAGGGATTAAACTCATGACAAAACAAGCCTTTGATTAAGTGGATTTTATTCAATGGTGAGATGATGAAGTGAATTTTATGATTTGTAAGACAACTTGAGGAGGACTTGTCCATTAACACTAGGGTTAGTCCTTCTTAACCAATTAAGGAAGAATTAGAACCCTAATGCAAGGCCCAAGTTACAAGTGTGATGTCTTGATGATTATTAAGTCGATTGATTAAGAGATTTAAACACATTAAGGGTTTAACACTTAGGATTAAAGTTATACATTCCATCCTAATAGAAGGATGCAGGCATAAGCTTAATCACAAAGCCTTAAAGCCTTTAGGGTTTAGTCCCTGATTATGAGATGAGAAGAGAAGACTCAATGAGACACAAAAGTAAAAGACTAAGTGGGGAGACTAATCAAAACCCTAATCATTGTCATGCTTGGTTGATCCTAAGGTTTGTGAGGTTTAACAAGAAAGAATCTTCAAAGGGACCACCAGGAAGCAGATGAAAAAGAGCCAAGGGAAGCAAAGTAACTTGCTTCATTCAAGAAGTCAAGTCACTTGAGGAAAGAAAGTAAGGAGAAAAAGAATGAGCAAGCCCAAACTCAAACATATAACAAAATGCAGCATGGATGCAAGAGAGAGATGAAAAGAAAATGTGAGAAGTGAAGGCAAATTCACTTCTCAAAGTTACTTACCACCTGAAAAGTTAGAAAAGAAATGCAATGCAATGCAAAAATGAAATGGAATGTCATGATGAGAAACAAAAACAGAAGCACATATGAGATGACAATGATGCTAAAAGATGCTACAAACATGAAACAACACATGGAGATGATCATACAAACTTATGGATGCAAATGGAGCAAGTTAAGAAACATGAACATACATGAAAAGTTATGAAATGCAAATGGCATACAACATGGTAAATGCAAGATGCAATGATCAAACATGCTTTCAATATGTCTTATGATGTTCAATGAATCACATGGATTCATAAAATGTCATGGCAAGTTAAGGTATGAATGCAAATGCAAGATGGATGCATATGGAAGCCCAAATTAGGGTTTATGATCAAAGCATCAAACACAAACCAAAATCAGAAGCAAACATCAAGATAAAAAATTGAAAATGCACTCAAAGGATCCCTAATCCTATACTAACTCACTGCCCAAAGGAGAGATTCCAACTCTTAACCTAATTCAAGTTATGATTTTCCTAAGTTTTCTAGGGTTTTAGGGTTCCTCAACAAGAAAAATGCCAAACAAATGGAAAATGCAAGATCAATTCATGGCCATTTAATCTCAAATACTACATGATATGCTAAACACAATGCAAAAAGAATCAAAGTCCAACTCTTTAGGGTTAGGCAGAAATGATTTTTGGAAGTTTGGATCAAATTAATGCATAAAAATGATTTTAATTCCATGGAAAATTCTTAAAATGCATCAAGATCAAAAAATAAATTTGGTTTGAGGGTTGGACAATGTTTCTAAATGTTTTTAAAGGTTTCATGAATTTTTTTGGTGATTTTTAAATACCAAAAAGTATTTTTAATTAATTAATTCCCATTAATTAATTAAAAAGAAACTTTTAAATATTTAAAAATACTTTTTTAATGCTAAAAATAAAAATAAAAATATTTTTGTGTTCTGAAATTAAATAATAACTTGTACAAAAAATTTCAGAATTTTTAAAGTATTTTTGCTATTTTTAATAAATTGGAGAAATTAAGTATGAAACAAATAAAATTAAATGAAATTAAATGGGAAAAAGAAAAAGTCAGCCAATCTAATGGCTGAGATTCAAACTCAGGGACGCGGGAGCTGACTGCGCGTGCGAACTAACGGACCAAATTCAAACTGGCTTAATTACACTTAACCCTAATTAAACAAACCCTAATTACTTTCAGACGACCGGAACACTGTTCCGGTCGTCTTCTCCGGCTAGGTCATCTCCCAATATCTCTCAATACGCCATGAAAACATGCTAAACTCTCCAGAATCAAAGCTTAACTCATTCTAAACAAGATTCGAGCAACAAAAATCATTTATTTCAACACACAAACAAGATTCGAATCAAACATCAAAAACTGTCAAAATTTCAGAAACATCATACAACCTCATTTCTCCATCTTTTTCAAAAGTAACAAGTTCAGAGAACTCAGGGAAGCATGCTTTGTCATTTAGAAACTTAAAAAGCAAGTTCTGGAAAAAAAGTTCATGAAGCTACCTGAGATTGAGCTTTCGATTCAGGAGCTTTCTGGCTTGTTCTTTGGCTCAAACAAGTCCCAATGATCTTCCTTTGACGCTTTTGACACTTAGTTGGAGTTTGTGTAGCATCTAGAGCAAGTTGGCAGGAGCTCAGGCCAAGGGAATGAGAAAATCGTATTTGTGATGTGGGAGGTTTCAGGCCAAAACAATGGTTGGTTTGTGATCAGTGAAGTGAGTTGAGATTGTTTGTGAAGTTTGTTTTTGTGTTTGAGGCTTGTGGGGAGAGTTTCGAAGGAAAATGCAAGTTGGAGTGATTTTGTGAATGCTGAGTTCTAGTGTGTTTCAGGCTTGTGTGTTATGTTGTTTGGCTTGCCATTTGTTTGTATAAACAATGCTGATTGGTCAGAAGATGTGACATGCCCTTTTGTGATAGGTGTAGCTACTTTTGCCAATTTGTCAACTTTGTGTAAGAGAAGCATGGGTCATGTTCTAGCCAAGTACAAGGGGTGTGGGCTGTGCAGCATGGTGTGAGGGAAAGGCTAGGATGGTTCAGCAATGTAGCTAGCAAGTGGATGAAAGGTTATGATGGCTTTTGCAACTTGCTTGCTTTTTGATCTTCATGAAAATATCTTGCTTCACAAACCATAAAACATGTGATCCCTTTGGCCCATTATGATTTTTAGAACTTGTGTGATGTTTGTGTAATGGTTTGACATCAATTAGAAGTCACAAATTGCCTTGATACAAGATTTTGCAAGTTTCCCATTTGGTGCATAACTTGAAATTTAGTGATTTTAGCCAACTTTGATGAACCATAACTTTTGATCCAAAATGAATTAGGTCATGTTCTTGTACTTTTTGAAAAGGGAAAGATCTAATCTTCAACTTTCATGACCAAAGTTTTTCCATTTGAAGCATTTTTGAATCAAAAAGTAAGGGTTGAAAAAGTTGCATAAAATGACATTTTCATTAAAAGTCAAACTTGCCCAAAAAAGTCAACTTTGCAAAAACTTCAAATTCTTCAATTTTGTGAACTTCCAACCTCTTCCATGATCAAATAAAGATCAAATACACTCAAAATGATGAAGATCACCCCTTGGTTGGGTCATTGGGGGCCTCAGATGCCCTGATTTTGCACTGACTTGTCTGAAAAGTCAACTCTTGATCAGATGACTTCCCCATGGAATTTCTTCATGAAAATTGATATGCATACTCCCTACACCATATAGAGACCAATAGAAACAAGAATGACCAAAAAATTTGAAGTTATGGCCTTTGAAACCAAAACCCTAATTTTAGGTCATCTGTGCAGTCAAACCTGGCTCTGCTTCCATACCAATCCCAGTTCTTGTGATTCTTTGACATTCTTGACTTTGAGAGGATATAATATGATACTTGAACACACATGGACCCCTTTTAAGTGATTGTTGACCTTTGGAGTGGCTCAAGAAGCTTTTGGATTGCTCAGATCACAAACCCTAGATGCAGATGACTTTGAATCTATGCAGTGAATCAAAAAATGTAATGGGAGATGGTATGACTGTGTCTATGCTTATGAAAGGATCACAAACCATGGTGTGAATGGGTGAGGGAAAATTTGGGGTGTTTACAGCTGCCCCTATTCAAACATGAGTTAGCTGTGCAGGATGTAAGCGACGGCTTAACAGGCGAACAAGATAACTTGTGGTTGAATACCAAAGACAGTCCGAAATTTGCACTCACAGAATGAAGAAGAAAAGGGATATAGATTGTAAAGAAAATAAAGTATATATATAAAGTGTAAGCGACGGAGGACGACCGTCGAGCAGAGGATGACTGCTGGGTAAAGTGCAATGACGGGGACGGCCGACATGCTGGAAAAGTGCGGGCAATAAAGCAATGACGGGGACGGCCGACACGCTGGGGATAAAAGATATCATGATGGGGACGGCCATCAAGTAAAGCTGTACGATTTTCTGGGGATTAATGAAAAATGATGGGGACGGCCATCAGGTTCATAAAGTAATGTAAACAATGATGGGGACGGCCATCGGGCTAAATTGATGAAGGACGATCATCAGGAAAAGGAAAAGGGACCACAACGGGGACGGCCATCGGGTTAAAGAATAAATGAAATAAACAGATGATGAGGTACGGTCATCAAAGGTGAAGGACGATCACCTAGCAGGGGGCGGCTGCTCTGTAAGGGTTAAGATGAGGGACGGTCATCTAAGGTGGAGGACGACCACCTGGCAGGGTACGGCTGCCGAAAATAGTCACGACATAGGACAAATGTCGGATAAGGGGTCAACGATGGGGACGGCCATCAGACGAGCATGATGGAGGACGAATATCAAGAGGTGGAGGACGACCACCTAGCAGGGGACGGCTGCTCTCAAGGTTTGTCATGACATAGGACGAATGTCAGATAACCAAAATCAACAATGGGGACGGCCATTGGATAAAATGATGAAGGACGATCATCAAGAGGTGGAGCACGACCACCTAGCAGGGGACGGCCGCTAAATATCAACGATGGGGACGGCCATCGGACGAGCATGATGGAGGACGACCATCAAGAGGTGGAGGACGACCACCTAGCAGGGTACGGCTGCTCTCAGGATTCATCATGAAAAAGGAAAATTTGTTTTGTTGGCGATCTACTGGGGAATAGTAAACACGGACGAGTGTTTATATCCAAGAAACAAAAGGTATAAGTGTTTAGATGTTGTGTATAGATTAGATATGCGGACGAGCATCCTTAAGACTATGATACGGACGAGTATCAGGTAGAAACAAAAACTGACACGTGTTCAGAGATGATGATACGGACGAGTATCAACGGGTTAACAAAGAACACGGACGAGTGTTGAATCTGAGGGGACTCTTCTGGGGGAATAGTAGACACAGACGAGTATCCATATTCAAAGAGACGTAAGTGTTTGACACAGTGTATGGATTAAAGATACGGACGAGCATCCTTAAGACCATGATACGGACGAGTATCAGGTAGAAACAAACGCTTGACGCATGTTCTGAGATGATGGTACGGACGAGTACCAACTGGTTAACAAAGAACACGGACGAGTGCCGAATCTGCGGGGATATAAATGGTGTATATAAGATACGGACGAGTATCTGTATAAGAGCAACATGAGTAATGTATAGATGAGTGTTCATTTGCTGGGGATAGTGACACGGACGAGTGTCAAAAGGAGGAGAGTATAGACAAGTATTCAATGTACAAAGTGTTTATGTTACTGTGCTGGGAAAATGACATGGACGGATGTCAAGGAAATGTATATAAGTATATGTGAGTGCAAAGAGGATATCTTTGGCTTTCTACTGGGGATATGACACGGACGGGTGCCACAAGGAGTGTATACTGGTGTTTGTATGTAAGGCAACTGTGTTTGCTGGGGAATCTGGGGAATTTTCTGTGTGTTGATGGATTGTTATTATTCGCAAGTGTTTGATTCAAAACATGGCTTATGATTATGTAATATGTTTGATTTTTGCCGTAATGCTCCGTATTAGACGGAATGCTACGCTTTGTGGGGTGAATATGATGCGAATGCTATGGTTACGCAAGGATACCAATCCGGGATTCGGATCCTGATGCTGCGAAGATCTCTGGTTGATCTGCTCGAAATGTGCATCCCAGCTGGGGGTGAGATCATTGGTAGATCTAATGATTTTGCTCGGGGAAATGGGTCAATGGTAGACCTACTCCAATTAAATGAGAGACCCAGCTGGGGTTTGTAGAAGCTTTCTCCACTCTGTTGTGATTCCTTCATGCGTTGCTCTTTTGGATTGAGGCTGAAACTTTGTGGGGAGATGGTTCCCTGGCTTTTGTACTTGGCTGAGGAAGAATGATTGGCAACTCGGCTGGGAGAAGCAATAAGTAGCCACCCAGCTGGGGAGAGAACACTTTGAGTGCTAGAACTGAGTGTTGATTTGCCAATTTGCTGGGATGAAGCTTTCATGCCCCGAGTTGCGTTTTAGATACCAGCAATCCTGCAAAGATAGAGAAACGCACAAGTGATCCCGAGGTATCCTTTAATGGATTCCGTCATAGGAGTTTAGACACTTCTGAGAGTAAGTATATTCCCTGTAAGCATGTGTTTTATATTTTTGGAGAAAAGCATCTGTATTTATGCAATCAGTTTTTTAGAGACATCAGACATTCTTTGCAAAATAAAAGTGCACAAGACGAAACATGACTGAAAAATCTGATTTTATTAATTCAAATGCCCTGAATTGGCGAGATACAGTCAAAGAAACAAATCTCCTAAAATGAGGAGATTGTTATAAATTGAGAAACAAAATGCTGGCGATGTTGACGATGCTTTCAAAGGAGCTTCCTCTTTCGCTGTGACTCGTATGACTTTTGACGTTCTTCTCGTCTTGCTTTCTGGAGAAGGCTGATTCTGACTGAAGCTTGATTCTTTCGAAGCTTAACAAGTTGTGAGTGCTACAGACGAATTCAGAATGCAGTTGTTCGCTTATTCCCTTGTTTTGTATGGATCGCCCTTTCGGGTTTTCAATCCATCAGGATACCCATTTTTGCCTGAGTTGTCCAATGTAGCTTTTCAACTCAGCGGGTGTACATTTTTTTTATTTTTTCCCTTATTTTTGCCCGAGTCTTTTATTCTGTTTTTGACTCGCCGGGATGCCCTGTTTTTGCCTGGACTTATATTCTGTTTTTATGTCCAGCGGGTCATCTTATGCGAAGTATTTTCTAACTGCATCTGAATTCACAGGGGACGGGAAGTCTTCTCCATCCATGGTGCTGAGCATCAGTGCTCCACCAGAGAAAACTTTCTTTACTACA
The DNA here is from genome assembly GCA_963966055.1 of Lathyrus aphaca. Taxonomy (NCBI): domain Eukaryota; kingdom Viridiplantae; phylum Streptophyta; class Magnoliopsida; order Fabales; family Fabaceae; genus Lathyrus; species Lathyrus aphaca. The sequence goes on from OZ014523.1 coordinate 176,134,405, forward strand.
AATGGTCCTTCGTAATTCGGAGTCCACTTGCCCCTGTGGTCTGTATTAGGAGGGAGGATTCTTTTCAGCACAAGATCTCCTACTTGGTACTCTCGGTGCCTGACTTTCTGATCGAAAGCTCTCTTCATTCTTTTCTGATACAACTGCCCATGACAGATCGCAGCCAATCTTTTCTCTTCAATCAGACTTAGTTGTTCATACCGGGACCGAACCCATTCTGCTTCGTTCAGCTTAACATCCATCAATACCCGTAGGGAGGGTAATTCAACTTCAACAGGTAGGACTGCCTCCATACCATATACAAGCTGATACGGTGTTGCCCCAGTGGATGTCCTGATTGACGTGCGGTACCCATGCAAGGAAAACGGTAGCATCTCATGCCAGTCTTTGTAGGTGACTACCATCTTCTGCACAATCTTCTTGATATTCTTATTAGCTGCCTCAACAGCGCCATTCATCTTTGGCCTGTAAGGAGAAGAATTGTGGTGTTGGATTTTGAAGTCCCGGCACAGTTCTGCCATCATTTTGTTGTTTAAGTTGGAACCATTATCAGTAATGATTCGCTCGGGAACTCCGTACCGACAGATGATATCTCTCTTCAGAAATCTGGCTACCACTTGTCTTGTGACATTTGCATATGAAGCCGCTTCGACCCACTTGGTGAAATAGTCAATGGCGACCAAGATGAATTTGTGGCCGTTCGAAGCAGTCGGCTCGATCTTGCCAATCATGTCAATGCCCCACATAGCAAAGGGCCAGGGTGAAGACATTATATTCAAAGGATTGGGAGGCACATGCACCTTGTCCGCATAAATCTGGCATTTATGGCATTTTCTGGCGTAGGCACAACAGTCTGTATCCATTGTGATCCAGTAATAACCTGATCTTAGCAACTTCTTGGCCATTGCATGTCCTCCGGCATGGGTACCAAAAGATCCTTCGTGCACTTCATGCATTAACAAGTCCGCTTCTGTTCTATCAACGCATCTGAGGAGTACCATATCAAAGTTCCTTTTGTATAAAGAACCATCAGTGTTCAGAAAGAAACTACCAGCAAGCCTTCTCAAAGTCTTCTTATCATTGGAAGATGCCCCAGATGGGTATGTTTGATCCTCCAAGAAGCACTTAATGTCATGGAACCAAGGCTTATCATCTTTAACAACATCTGCTGCGAACACATATGCTGGTCTGTCGAGTCTGGACACTGAAATCTGAGGTACAAAATTGGCAGCTTGAACTTTGATCATAGATGAAATGGTAGCCAGAGCATCTGCAAACTGATTCTCGTCCCGAGGGATATAGTCAAGCTTGACTGTTGTAAAGAAAGTCAGTAACCTCCTTGTATAATCCCTGTAAGGTATCAGATGATCCTGGTGGGTGTACCATTTGCCGTTGGTTTGATTAACTACCAGAGCCGAATCTCCGAATACAGTCAATGTCTTGATCCTGAGGTCAATGGCTTCCTCAAGACCCATAATGCAAGCTTCGTATTCGGCTTCGTTGTTAGTGCAGTTGAAAGTGAGTTTTGCCGAGAAAGGCATGTGAACTCCCTTGGGTGTTATAAGTACTGCACCAACACCACGACCATTCATATTAACAGCCCCATCAAACATCATAGTCCATTCTTCTTCCGGGTCCGGCCCTTCAGTGTGAACAGGCTCTTCATGATCTTTTGCTTTTATGAACATGATGTCTTCATCAGGGAAGTCAAATCTCATAGGCTGGTAGTCATCAATGGGTTAGTCAGCAAGATATTCAGACAATACACTGCCCTTGATGGCTTTCTGAGAGGTGTACTGGATATCATATTCTGTGAGGATCATTTGCCATCTTGCAACCCGTCCGGTAAGAGCTGGCTTCTCAAATATGTACTTAACTGGGTCCATCTTTGAGATCAATAAGGTGGTGTGGGTCAACATATACTGTCTCAGTCGGCGAGCAGCCCACGCTAAAGCACAACAAGTTTTCTCGAGCAGTGAATAACGTTGTTCACAGTCGGTAAACTTTTTGCTCAGGTAGTATATTGCATACTCTTTTCGACCAGACTCGTCATGCTGGCCCAACACACACCCCATCGACTCTTCTAATACTGTCAAGTACATAATTAAAGGTCTTCCTTCAACTGGAGGCATAAGGATTGGAGGTTCTTGCAAGTACTCCTTGATCTTGTCAAAAGCCTTCTGGCAGTCTTCGTTCCACCTGACCGTTTGTTCTTTTCTCAATAGCTTGAACAAGGGTTCACAGGTAGCTGTAAGGTGAGATATGAACCTTGAAATGTAGTTCAATCGGCCTAAGAACCCTCGAACTTCTTTTTCTGTCTTCGGTGCAGGCATCTCTTGAATAGCCTTGACTTTATCAGGGTCAACTTCAATCCCTTTCTCGCTTACAATAAATCCCAGCAGCTTACCAGATCGCACCCCGAATGTGCATTTATTGGGGTTCAACTTCAGTTGGTACTTCCTCAGACGTTTGAATAGCTTCAGCAGATTCACCAGGTGGTCTTCTTCGGTAAGGGATTTGGCGATCATGTCATCCACATAACATTCGATTTCTTTATGGATCATATCGTGGAATAATGTCACCATAGCCCGTTGATATGTTGCACCAGCATTCTTCAATCCGAATGGCATCACCTTGTAACAGAACGTGCCCCAAGGTGTGATGAAGGTTGTCTTCTCCATGTCTTCAGGTGACATTTTAATCTGATTGTATCCTGAAAATCCGTCCATGAAGGAGAATACCGAGAACTGAGCCGTATTATCCACCAATACATCGATGTGAGGTAATGGGAAATCATCTTTCGGGCTGGCTCTGTTCAGATCCCGGTAGTCAACACACATCCTTACTTTGCCGTCTTTCTTAGGCACAGGCACAATATTAGCAACCCACGGTGGATAGCTAGTTACAGCCAGGAACCCGGCGTCCCACTGCTTTTGCACCTCTTCTTTGATCTTCATTGCCATGTCTGGGCGAGTACGGCGCAGTTTCTGTTTAACCGGTGGGCATTCTTCTCTTAAAGGCAGCTTGTGTACAACAATGTCGGTGTCCAACCCTGGCATGTCTTGATAAGAACAAGCAAACACGTCCACATATTCTTGAAGCAGATCAATCAGTTGTCTCTTCACTGAGTCTTGTAGGCAGGCCCTGATTTTAACCTCTTTCACGTCTTCATTTGTACCAAGATTAATCGTTTCGACCTCCTCCTGATGAGGAGTGATGACCTTCTCCTCTTGTCTCAACAACCTGGCTAGCTCTTCAGGAAGCTCATATTCTTCTTCAACCCCTTCATCAGCTTGATTGATTGGATTGTCAAAGTCATACGAAGTCACAGCCGTGCTGTTGTCGGTGCTGTCTGGAAGGCACTCTCTGCAAGGGTTCAGTTTGTTCATTTTAGTGATTGATTTTAATCTTGTTTAGAAAAATAAAGTTGTCATTTTGAAAACATTTCCATTTATTTTTTGTACAAAAAGAGAAATGGAAAAACAGTGAGCGGAAAAGAAAGACTCATTTGCAAAAAGATGTCTGATATTTCATTGATTAATCTTGTTGCACAAAAAGTACAGATGGCCCGATTACAAAATGAGTCTTGTCATCTTGGGCAAGATGCAAGACTTGATGCATGCTATATAAAAAATACAGGAAATAATAATTACTCTGCATGAGTAACCCTTATAATTTCCTGGGAAGACCAGTTTGAGATACTGCTCCCCGGGATCTTTGGACGTATCCAATTCTCCAGATTGCGTTCTTCTTCCAACTCGTCTTCCAGATTGTTGATAGCATCAGGGGTGAGCATCCCCCCACTGACAAAACCGGGCTTCTCAGCAGCCTCTGCTTGATTTTGTTGAGTTGGTCTGTAACCCAACCCAAATTTGTCCTTCTTTTCCTCCACAGATAAGACCTTGCCCCAGCCTTGGGCAGTTCCTTCCTCAACAACCTTCCGGGCTTGTTGATAAGATGCCATGGAGATTCCAGGTACAGCGGATGCTTCATTTACGTTCAGGGCCTCAAACCCTTGACTCATCGTTTCATGGATCTCCCCATCCATCTCAATATATTTGTAGGTAGCCAGGTGACTGACAAAAATATCCTCCTCTCCACAGATAGTAACGACTTGACCCTCCCACTCGAATTTTAACTTCTGGTGAAGGGTTGAGGTCACGGCGCCAGCGGCGTGAATCCATGGCCTACCCAATAAACAGCTGTAGGCGGGCTGTATATCCATCACGTAGAAGGTCGTTTTGAAAGTTTGTGGGCCAATCGTTATAGGCAACTCAATTTCTCCCAGAACCGATCTCTTAGAACCATCAAAGGCTCTCACTACCAGGTTGCTGGGGCGTAATGCCAATCCTTCATACTCCAGCTTCACAAGGGCCTTTTTGGGTAAGACGTTGAGGGATGATCCTGTGTCTACCAGCACATGGGAAAGGACTGCACCTTTACATTCCATGGTAATGTGCAAAGCCTTGTTATGATTGCGGCCTTCCGTAGTCAAATCAGTGTTGGTAAACCCTAGCCCATTGCTAGCAGTAACATTTCCAACCACAGCTTCCAACTGATTGACGGTGATCTCTTCTGGCACATAAGCTGCGTGCAAGACTTTTAGTAGTGCATTCCGATGAGCTTCGGAGCACATGAGCAATGATAGAATAGAGATCTTGGAAGGCGTTTGGTGAAGCTGGTCCACTATCTTGTAATCACTCTTCTTGATGATTCTCATGAATTCATCAACTTCTTGATCAAAGGGTGTCTTCAAAGCTTCCTTAACAGCTTGATCTTCTTGCACCAGGCTCTTCCCTTTTGCCTTGGCAGCAGCTTCGGCCTCGGTAGTGGGTCTTTGAATTTGTGGAGCAAAGAGACGTCCGATTCGAGTGAAGCCTCCGCCTCCTCCCACATTGTCTATTTGTGGTGCAGGGGTTGATGATTCAAGAGTGATCTTCTGTCCTTCGCAGTATAGATCAGCACCGTAATGCCAAGGGATGACATTACTGCTTTCATAAGGTACTGGCCCAGGCACTGTGATAGTGACTGGACTGATTGCAGCTGCAGAAGGGACCATGATGGTCTGTGGATCATAGTATATTGTGACTGGTGCTCTGATGGGAGTAGTACTTTGTGAGTTGTAGGCAGAATCATTTTCAGGATCATAGTAAATCGTAACTGTTGAGACATCTTCATGGTTTGCTGCTGATGTTGTAGGAGACATTGTTGGAAGGATGGATATTGTTGTTGTAGGAGATTCAAAATGGAGTGGTGCTGAAGTTGTAGAAGGAATGTCTGTTGATATCTGGTCAGTTGAAATGACAGATGAAGCACTTGTTGATGAAGCTGAAGAGTTGTCGGGAACAATGGTTGTTGCAGTTGTAGGAGATACCGGAATTGTTGCTGATGAGACTGCTGGATATGTTGGAATTGATGTTGTAATTTGAAGCAGACCACTTTGGATGAGACTATATATGCCATCTCTCAAGTTATCACAACCATTCACTGAAATGTTGCAGTAAGCACACCCTAGTTCACACCCCGGGAACATTTGACATTCAAGGAGTTGAGCCTTAATCTCTACCAACAGTGTCCGAATCTGACCCACACTGGTTATTAAATAGGACGGCTTGTCTTCTTCAATAGCATTGATTCTGGGACCTCCGTGGTGCGGCATAGGGTTTTTGTTAACATTTGGTGGTGGTGCAAAGTTTAGAGCCTTAGAGTCTACCAGGTCTTGTACCTTCATGTGCAAAGCTCTGCACTTCTCTGTACTATGCCCAGGTGCATTTGAATTAAAAGCACACCTGGCGTTGGAGTCATAATTTCTGGGTAGACTGGCAGGATCTGGAGGTGCCAACGTCCTTAGCTCAACCAGGTTGAGTTTCAGGAGTTGTGGCAGTAATGTTGCATAGGGCATAGGGATCGGATCGATCACCCTATTGGCCTGAGAAGGTCTCTGTTGAAATGGTCTTTGCTGATTGTTGTTGTTAGTGTTGTTGTAGTTTCTCGGAGGATACTGAGTTTGTTGCTGGTACTGAGGTTGTTGCTGATAATTTTGTTGCGGTGGTTGATAAGCTGGTTGTGGATGAGTTGGAGCGGGAATGGTGACTGCTGCCACAGATCTGTGAACATATTGGGGTCTGCCCCTGCTGGTGTGGATAGCATTGGTCTCACCAGTCCTTCTTGGGCCTACAAAAGGTTTCCTTGTATTGCTGGACGAGCTGGCACCGTTGTCATAAATTTTGCCCCTTTTTAACAGGCTCTCAATTCTTTCCCCAGCTATGACAACATCTGCAAAGCTGGTTGAAGAGAAGGCAGCTAGCCTGTCAATGTATGTTCCTTGGAGGGTGTTCATAAACATATCTGCCATCTCCCTCTCTGACATAGGTGGCTGAACAGCAGCAGCCAATTGCCTCCATCTCTGGGCATACTCTCGGAAGCTTTCTCTAGATGACTGTGACATTCCCATTAGGAGGGTCCTGTTGGGTGCCATATCCAAATTATACTGGTATTGTCTAATGAAGGCTTCTGCCAAATCCTTCCAACACCTGATGGTTGCTCTTGTCAGATGAGAGTACCATTCTCTTGAAGCTCCTGTCAAGCTATCCTCAAAATAAAACATCCATAGCTTCTCGTCCATGGTATATGCTTTCAATCTCCCCAAAAAGGATTGCAAGTGGGTCCGCGGGCAGGAAGTCCCGTTGTACTTTTCAAAACAAGGAGGCTTAAACTTATGGGGAATCCTGACCCCGTCTACCAAGCCCATGTCCATAACATCAAAACCCAAAGAGTTTTGAGACTCTAAGGATCTTAATTTCTCAGCTATCTCATCCAGCCTTCTGTCATAGGCTTCCTCCCCAGCTCCCATCACTGTGAACTGATCTTCCTGGGGGTCTTCTTGCAGCACCCTGCCTGCAGTGGCAGTCCCTTGAACATTTGCAGGAATGTTGATCTCTGGATGAAGGTGGGGTCCAAATACAGGGGGATTAACATGGGGTTGGACCCTCTCATTGTTGCTTGTGCCAGCAGTCCCTAGATGGGGATCTTCCTGATTCTGCCTTTCTACCATGGCTCTCAATCTCTCCTGGATTTGAGCCATATTGTTCATCACCTCCATAAATTGTGTCATCTGATTCCTCATTTCTAGCCTCTCATTGGCCATTTGGTTCCTGACCTCTGTAAGGTCCTGCTGTACCTGGTCCATTTGTATGCCCGGAAGATTGTTGCGGGTTGGATATCTATGTGGACGGTTGAGTGGGAACACACGTCGTCGAGCAATAGTTCCTGACATCACAACAGAGTTAGTAACAAATAATCAAAAACCTACAAAACAAGGTAAAAGGTTAGTATGCAATGCAGTTATGCTTATTTGTTTCCAAGGTATCCGGCTTGGCACTTGGTTTTGACCCTTCCAGGCCTTTGAAGATGTTTGTGACGTTGCTTGAAAGAAACTCAAATAGAACAAACTAATACATATATTACAAAAAGTAAATGATACACAGTTCGTTTTTTTTTACAATACAAGCCCTCTGAGGGGTCAAAATACATCATAAGAAAATAAAAGTACATAAAATGAAAGCAACAACAAGCAAACAAAATCAAACACCAAGACCAAACTCATCCTCCTGAACTTCCTTGAGAAGTGCCTCAGTCACAGGATCAGCTGGACGCTCTGTAAGATTCCTGATAAGGAGATTCCTGGTAGCAACAGCTACAGTTAGCTTCTTGTGTTGACTCTGGTCCTTTGACCTCTTCACACCAGCTCTAATCTTCAGCTCTGAGATCTCCCTCTGAGCTGCTGCCAGGGCTTCCTGTTGCTCTTTGGCACTAGCTTCCAGCTGCTCAATCTTATCCTGAGTCCTCTTATCTTCCAGAGTACGAGCCTCGGTGATTCTGACCCACCTAGCCTGGCTCTCCTTTAGATACAAATCAGTCCTGGCCTTCTGGAACTGGGCCTCCTTACAAGCGTTCTTCAAGATCTGTTCTCCAGCCCTAGACTTCTTAATGTAATCCTCAGACTTCTCAATTCTAGCCAGATGCTCCACCTTCAACTTTTCTAACCTCTCAATATCCAATCTACCATCACTCCTTTCCCAGAGGGTCTTCTGTAGAGCTTGAGTCAGTTTTTCATTCCTCTCTTTCAATTTCTCAAACTCCTCTAAGCTGACAGTTGCTGGAGGTGGTGTTGTGGAAGGTCCAGGCATATCTTCAACAGTGAAGGGCATTCCTGTAATTTGAGCTCTGGTATGAGACCACTCATAGTACTGGGCTGATGCCACATTGTTGCACTTCCCCAGAATGGTTACTCCTTTAGTCTGAACATTGTCCCAGGCCCAGGCTGCTTGCCTGACAACAGCCAGATTAGGCTTGATCTCACAGTAAAGAGTCTCAGCCAAGTCTTGTGCCTTAGGAGTGTGGACCAATGCATAGCCCAGTTGTCTTTTGAATAGCAGAGGGTTGTAGTTGATGCAGCCTTTTACTCCTATCAGGGGTACATTGGGAAACTGCCCACAACTGGTAATGATGTCCCTGCCCTTGGTGTTCTGAGTGCACCACCTGATATCATCTGAGGTTAGAGCAACAAGCCTCCTAGCCCAGTTCTTCTGTTGGTGAGGGTTCAGGAATGCATCAGTCTTTGGCAAATGCTTGACAAGTTGTGAGTGCTACAGACGAATTCAGAATGCAGTTGTTCGCTTATTCCCTTGTTTTGCATGGATCGCCCTTTCGGGTTTTCAATCCATCGGGATACCCATTTTTGCCTGAGTTGTCCAATGTGGCTTTTCAACTCAGCGGGTGTACATTTTTTTTATTTTTTCCCTTATTTTTGCCCGAGTCTTTTATTCTGTTTTTGACTCGCCGGGATGCCCTGTTTTTGCCTGGACTTATATTCTGTTTTTATGTCCAGCGGGTCATCTTATGCGAAGTATTTTTTAACTGCATCTGAATTCACAGGGGACGGGAAGTCTTCTCCATCCATGGTGCTGAGCATCAGTGCTCCACCAGAGAAAACTTTCTTTACTACAAATGGTCCTTCGTAATTCGGAGTCCACTTGCCCCTGTGGTCTGTATTAGGAGGGAGGATTCTTTTCAGCACAAGATCTCCTACTTGGTACTCTCGGTGCCTGACTTTCTGATCGAAGGCTCTCTTCATTCTTTTCTGATACAACTGCCCATGACAGATCGCAGCCAATCTTTTCTCTTCAATCAGACTTAGTTGTTCATACCGGGACCGAACCCATTCTGCTTCGTTCAGCTTAACATCCATCAATACCCGTAGGGAGGGTAATTCAACTTCAACAGGTAGGACTGCCTCCATACCATATACAAGCTGATACGGTGTTGCCCCAGTGGATGTCCTGATTGACGTGCGGTACCCATGCAAGGCAAACGGTAGCATCTCATGCCAGTCTTTGTAGGTGACTACCATCTTCTGCACAATCTTCTTGATATTCTTATTAGCTGCCTCAACAGCGCCATTCATCTTTGGCCTGTAAGGAGAAGAATTGTGGTGTTGGATTTTGAAGTCCCGGCACAGTTCTGCCATCATTTTGTTGTTTAAGTTGGAACCATTATCAGTAATGATTCGCTCGGGAACTCCGTACCGACAGATGATATCTCTCTTCAGAAATCTGGCTACCACTTGTCTTGTGACATTTGCATATGAAGCCGCTTCGACCCACTTGGTGAAATAGTCAATGGCGACCAAGATGAATTTGTGGTCGTTCGAAGCAGTCGGCTCGATCTTGCCAATCATGTCAATGCCCCACATAGAAAAGGGCCAGGGTGAAGACATTATATTCAAAGGATTGGGAGGCACATGCACCTTGTCCGCATAAATCTGGCATTTATGGCATTTTCTGGCGTAGGCACAACAGTCTGTATCCATTGTGATCCAGTAATAACCTGATCTTAGCAACTTCTTGGCCATTGCATGTCCTCCGGCATGGGTACCAAAAGATCCTTCGTGCACTTCATGCATTAACAAGTCCGCTTCTGTTCTATCAACGCATCTGAGGAGTACCATATCAAAGTTCCTTTTGTACAAAGAACCATCAGTGTTCAGAAAGAAACTACCAGCAAGCCTTCTCAAAGTCTTCTTATCATTGGAAGATGCCCCAGATGGGTATGTTTGATCCTCCAAGAAGCACTTAATGTCATGGAACCAAGGCTTATCATCTTTAACAACATCTGTTGCGAACACATATGCTGGTCTGTCGAGTCTGGACACTGAAATCTGAGGTACAAAATTGGCAGCTTGAACTTTGATCATAGATGAAATGGTAGCCAGAGCATCTGCAAACTGATTCTCGTCCCGAGGGATATAGTCAAGCTTGACTGTTGTAAAGAAAGTCAGTAACCTCCTTGTATAATCCCTGTAAGGTATCAGATGATCCTGGTGGGTGTACCATTTGCCGTTGGTTTGATTAACTACCAGAGCCGAATCTCCGAATACAGTCAATGTCTTGATCCTGAGGTCAATGGCTTCCTCAAGACCCATAATGCAAGCTTCGTATTCGGCTTCGTTGTTAGTGCAGTTGAAAGTGAGTTTTGCCGAGAAAGGCATGTGAACTCCCTTGGGTGTAATGAGTACTGCACCAACACCACGACCATTCATATTAACAGCCCCATCAAACATCATAGTCCATTCTTCTTCCGGGTCCGGCCCTTCAGTGTGAACAGGCTCTTCATGATCTTTTGCTTTTATGAACATGATGTCTTCATCAGGGAAGTCAAATCTCATAGGCTGGTAGTCATCAATGGGTTTCTCAGCAAGATATTCAGACAATACACTGCCCTTGATGGCTTTCTGAGAGGTGTACTGGATATCATATTCTGTGAGGATCATTTGCCATCTTGCAACCCATCCGGTAAGAGCTGGCTTCTCAAATATGTACTTAACTGGGTCCATCTTTGAGATCAATAAGGTGGTGTGGGTCAACATATACTGTCTCAGTCGGCGAGCAGCCCACGCTAAAGCACAGCAAGTTTTCTCGAGCATTGAATAACGTTGTTCACAGTCGGTAAACTTTTTGCTCAGGTAGTATATTGCATACTCTTTTCGACCAGACTCGTCATGCTGGCCCAACACACACCCCATCGACTCTTCTAATACTGTCAAGTACATAATTAGAGGTCTTCCTTCAACTGGAGGCATAAGGATTGGAGGTTCTTGCAAGTACTCCTTGATCTTGTCAAAAGCCTTCTGGCAGTCTTCGTTCCACCTGACCGTTTGTTCTTTTCTCAATAGCTTGAACAAGGGTTCACAGGTAGCTGTAAGGTGAGATATGAACCTTGAAATGTAGTTCAATCGGCCTAAGAACCCTCGAACTTCTTTTTCTGTCTTCGGTGCAGGCATCTCTTGAATAGCCTTGACTTTATCAGGGTCAACTTCAATCCCTTTCTCGCTTACAATAAATCCCAGCAGCTTACCAGATCGCACCCCGAATGTGCATTTATTGGGGTTCAACTTCAGTTGGTACTTCCTCATACGTTTGAATAGCTTCAGCAGATTCACCAGGTGGTCTTCTTCAGTAAGGGATTTGGCGATCATGTCATCCACATAACATTCGATTTCTTTATGGATCATATCGTGGAATAATGTCACCATAGCCCGTTGATATGTTGCACCAGCATTCTTCAATCCGAATGGCATCACCTTGTAACAGAACGTGCCCCAAGGTGTGATGAAGGTTGTCTTCTCCATGTCTTCAGGTGACATTTTAATCTGATTGTATCCTGAAAATCCGTCCATGAAGGAGAATACCGAGAACTGAGTCGTATTATCCACCAATACATCGATGTGAGGTAATGGGAAATCATCTTTCGGGCTGGCTCTGTTCAGATCCCGGTAGTCAACACACATCCTTACTTCGCCGTCTTTCTTAGGCACAGGCACAATATTAGCAACCCACGGTGGATAGCTAGTTACAGCCAGGAACCCGGCGTCCCACTGCTTTTGCACCTCTTCTTTGATCTTCATTGCCATGTCTGGGCGAGTATGGCGCAGTTTCTGTTTAACCGGTGGGCATTCTTCTCTTAAAGGCAGCTTGTGTACAACAATGTCGGTGTCCAACCCTGGCATGTCTTGATAAGACCAAGCAAACACGTCCACATATTCTTGAAGCAGATCAATCAGTTGTCTCTTCACTGAGTCTTGTAGGCAGGCCCCGATTTTAACCTCTTTCACGTCTTCATCTGTACCAAGATTAATCGTTTCGACCTCCTCCTGATGAGGAGTGATGACCTTCTCCTCTTGTCTCAACAACCTGGATAGCTCTTCAGGAAGCTCATATTCTTCTTCAACCCCTTCATCAGCTTGATTGATTGGATTGTCAAAGTCATACGAAGTCACAGCCGTGCTGTTGTCGGTGCTGTCTGGAAGGCACTCTCTGCAAAGGTTCAGTTTGTTCATTTTAGTGATTGATTTTAATCTTGTTTAGAAAAATAAAGTTGTCATTTTGAAAACATTGCCATTTATTTTTTGTACAAAAAGAGAAATGGAAAAACAGTGAGCGGAAAAGAAAGACTCATTTGCAAAAAGATGTCTGATATTTCATTGATTAATCTTGTTGCACAAAAAGTACAGATGGCCCGATTACAAAATGAGTCTTGTCATCTTGGGCAAGATGCAAGACTTGATGCATGCTATATAAAAAATACAGGAAATAATAATTACTCTGCATGAGTAACCCTTATAATTTCCTGGGAAGACCAGTTTGAGATACTGCTCCCCGGGATCTTTGGACGTATCCAATTCTCCAGATTGCGTTCTTCTTCCAACTCGTCTTCCAGATTGTTGATAGCATCAGGGGTGAGCATCCCCCCACTGACAAAACCGGGCTTCTCAGCAGCCTCTGCTTGATTTTGTTGAGTTGGTCTGTAACCCAACCCAAATTTGTCCTTCTTTTCCTCCACAGATAAGACCTTGCCCCAGCCTTGGGCAGTTCCTTCCTCAACAACCTTCCGGGCTTGTTGATAAGACGCCATGGAGATTCCAGGTACAGCGGATGCTTCATTTACGTTCAGGGCCTCAAACCCTTGACTCATCGTTTCATGGATCTCCCCATCCATCTCAATATATTTGTAGGTAGCCAGGTGACTGACAAAAATATCCTCCTCTCCACAGATAGTAACGACTTGACCCTCCCACTCGAATTTTAACTTCTGGTGAAGGGTTGAGGTCACGGCGCCAGCGGCGTGAATCCATGGCCTACCCAATAAACAGCTGTAGGCGGGCTGTATATCCATCACGTAGAAGGTCGTTTTGAAAGTTTGTGGGCCAATCGTTATAGGCAACTCAATTTCTCCCAGAACCGATCTCTTAGAACCATCAAAGGCTCTCACTACCAGGTTGCTGGGGCGTAATGCCAATCCTTCATACTCCAGCTTCACAAGGGCCTTTTTGGGTAAGACGTTGAGGGATGATCCTGTGTCTACCAGCACATGGGAAAAGACTGCACCTTTACATTCCATGGTAATGTGCAAAGCCTTGTTATGATTGCGGCCTTCCGTAGTCAAATCAGTGTTGGTAAACCCTAGCCCATTGCTAGCAGTAACATTTCCAACCACAGCTTCCAACTGATTGACGGTGATCTCTTCTGGCACATAAGCTGCGTGCAAGACTTTTAGTAGTGCATTCCGATGAGCTTCGGAGCACATGAGCAATGATAGAATAGAGATCTTGGAAGGCGTTTGGTGAAGCTGGTCCACTATCTTGTAATCACTCTTCTTGATGATTCTCATGAATTCATCAACTTCTTGATCAAAGGGTGTCTTCAAAGCTTCCTTAACAGCTTGATCTTCTTGCACCAGGCTCTTCCCTTTTGCCTTGGCAGCAGCTTCGGCCTCGGTAGTGGGTCTTTGAATTTGTGGAGCAAAGAGACGTCCGCTTCGAGTGAAGCCTCCGCCTCCTCCCACATTGTCTATTTGTGGTGCAGGGGTTGATGATTCAAGAGTGATCTTCTGTCCTTCGCAGTATAGATCAGCAGCGTAATGCCAAGGGATGGCATTACTGCTTTCATAAGGTACTGGCCCAGGCACTGTGATAGTGACTGGACTGATTGCAGCTGCAGAAGGGACCATGATGATCTGTGGATCATAGTATATTGTGACTGGTGCTCTGATGGGAGTAGTACTTTGTGAGTTGTAGGCAGAATCATTTTCAGGATCATAGTAAATCGTAACTGTTGAGACATCTTCATGGTTTCCTGCTGATGTTGTAGGAGACATTGTTGGAAGGATGGATATTGTTGTTGTAGGAGATTCAAAATGGAGTGGTGCTGAAGTTGTAGAAGGAATGTCTGTTGATATCTGGTCAGTTGAAATGACAGATGAAACACTTGTTGATGAAGCTGAAGAGTTGTCGGGAACAATGGTTGTTGCAGTTGTAGGAGATACCGGAATTGTTGCTGATGAGACTGCTGGATTTGTTGGAATTGATGTTGTAATTTGAAGCAGACCACTCTGGATGAGACTATCTATGCCATCTCTCAAGTTATCACAACCATTCACTGAAATGTTGCAGTAAGCACACCCTAGTTCACACCCCGGGAACATTTGACATTCAAGGAGTTGAGCCTTAATCTCTACCAACGGTGTCCGAATCTGACCCACACTGGTTATTAAATAGGACGGCTTGTCTTCTTCAATAGCATTGATTCTGGGACCTCCGTGGTGCGGCATAGGGTTTTTGTTAACATTTGGTGGTGGTGCAAAGTTTAGAGCCTTAGAGTCTACCAGGTCTTGTACCTTCATGTGCAAAGCTCTGCACTTCTCTGTACTATGCCCAGGTGCATTTGAATGAAAAGCACACCTGGCGTTGGAGTCATAATTTCTGGGTAGACTGGCAGGATCTGGAGGTGCCAACGTCCTTAGCTCAACCAGGTTGAGTTTCAGGAGTTGTGGCAGTAATGCTGCATAGGGCATAGGGATCAGATCGATCACCCTATTGGCCTGAGAAGGTCTCTGTTGAAATGGTCTTTGCTGATTGTTGTTGTTGGTGTTGTTGTAGTTTCTCGGAGGATACTGAGTTTGTTGCTGGTACTGAGGTTGTTGCTGATAATTTTGTTGCGGTGGTTGATAAGCTGGTTGTGGATGAGTTGGAGCGGGAATGGTGACTGCTGCCACAGATCTGTGAACATATTGGGGTCTGCCCCTACTGATGTGGATAGCATTGGTCTCACCAGTCCTTCTTGGGCCTACAAAAGGTTTCCTTGTATTGCTGGACGAGCTGGCACCGTTGTCATAAATTTTGCCCATTTTTAACAGGCTCTCAATTCTTTCCCCAGCTATGACAACATCTGCAAAGCTGGTTGAAGAGAAGGCAGCTAGCCTGTCAATGTATGTTCCTTGGAGGGTGTTCATAAACATATCTGCCATCTCCCTCTCTGACATAGGTGGCTGAACAACAGCAGCCAATTGCCTCCATCTCTGGGCATACTCTCGGAAGCTTTCTCTAGATGACTGTGACATTCCCATTAGGAGGGTCCTGTTGGGTGCCATATCCAAATTATACTGGTATTGTCTAATGAAGGCTTCTGCCAAATCCTTCCAACACCTGATGGTTGCTCTTGTCAGATGAGAGTACCATTCTCTTGAAGCTCCTGTCAAGCTATCCTCAAAATAAAACATCCATAGCTTCTCGTCCATGGTATATGCTTTCAATCTCCCCAAAAAGGATTGCAAGTGGGTCCGCGGGCAGGAAGTCCCGTTGTACTTTTCAAAACAAGGAGGCTTAAACTTATGGGGAATCCTGACCCCGTCTACCAAGCCCATGTCCATAACATCAAAACCCAATGAGTTTTGAGACTCTAAGGATCTTAATTTCTCAGCTATCTCATCCAGCCTTCTGTCATAGGCTTCCTCCCCAGCTCCCATCACTGTGAACTGATCTTCCTGGGGGTCTTCTTGCAGCACCCTGCCTGCAGTGGCAGTCCCTTGAACATTTGCAGGAATGTTGATCTCTGGATGAAGGTGGGGTCCAAATACAGGGGGATTAACATGGGGTTGGACCCTCTCATTGTTGCTTGTGCCAGCAGTCCCTAGATGGGGATCTTCCTGATTCTGCCTTTCTACCATGGCTCTCAATCTCTCCTGGCTTTGAGCCATATTGTTCATCACCTCCATAAATTGTGTCATCTGATTCCTCATTTCTAGCCTCTCATTGGCCATTTGGTTCCTGACCTCTGTAAGGTCCTGCTGTACCTGGTCCATTTGTATGCCCGGAAGATTGTTGCGGGTTGGATATCTATGTGGACGGTTGAGTGGGAACACACGTCGTCGAGCAATAGTTCCTGACATCACAACAGAGTTAGTAACAAATAATCAAAAACCTACAAAACAAGGTAAAAGGTTAGTATGCAATGCAGTTATGCTTATTTGTTTCCAAGGTATCCGGCTTGGCACTTGGTTTTGACCCTTCCAGGCCTTTGAAGATGTTTGTGACGTTGCTTGAAAGAAACTCAAATAGAACAAACTAATACATATATTACAAAAAGTAAATGATACACAGTTCGTTTTTTTTTACAATAAAAGCCCTCTGAGGGGTCAAAATACATCATAAGAAAATAAAAGTACATAAAATGAAAGCAACAACAAGCAAACAAAATCAAACACCAAGACCAAACTCATCCTCCTGAACTTCCTTGAGAAGTGCCTCAGTCACAGGATCAGCTGGACGCTCTGTAAGATTCCTGATAAGGAGATTCCTGGTAGCAACAGCTGCAGTTAGCTTCTTGTGTTGACTCTGGTCCTTTGACCTCTTCACACCAGCTCTAATCTTCAGCTCTGAGATCTCCCTCTGAGCTGCTGCCAGGGCTTCCTGTTGCTCTTTGGCACTAGCTTCCAGCTGCTCAATCTTATCCTGAGTCCTCTTATCTTCCAGAGTACGAGCCTCGGTGATTCTGACCCACCTAGCCTGGCTCTCCTTTAGATACAAATCAGTCCTGGCCTTCTGGAACTGGGCCTCCTTACAAGCGTTCTTCAAGATCTGTTCTCCAGCCCTAGACTTCTTAATGTAATCCTCAGACTTCTCAATTCTAGCCAGATGCTCCACCTTCAACTTTTCTAACCTCTCAATATCCAATCTACCATCACTCCTTTCCCAGAGGGTCTTCTGTAGAGCTTGAGTCAGTTTTTCATTCCTCTCTTTCAATTTCTCAAACTCCTCTAAGCTGACAGTTGCTGGAGGTGGTGTTGTGGAAGGTCCAGGCATATCTTCAACAGTGAAGGGCATTCCTGTAATTTGAGCTCTAGTATGAGACCACTCATAGTACTGGGCTGATGCCACATTGTTGCACTTCCCTAGAATGGTTACTCCTTTAGTCTGAACATTGTCCCAGGCCCAGGCTGCTTGCCTGACAACAGCCAGATTAGGCTTGATCTCACAGTAAAGAGTCTCAGCCAAGTCTTGTGCCTTAGGAGTGTGGACCAATGCATAGCCAAGTTGTCTTTTGAATAGCAGAGGGTTGTAGTTGATGCAGCCTTTTACTCCTATCAGGGGTACATTGGGAAACTGCCCACAACTGGTAATGATGTCCCTGCCCTTGGTGTTCTGAGTGCACCACCTGATATCATCTGAGGTTAGAGCAACAAGCCTCCTAGCCCATTTCTTCTGTTGGTGAGGGTTCAGGAATGCATCAGTCTTTGGCAAATGCTTGACAAGTTGTGAGTGCTACAGACGAATTCAGAATGCAGTTGTTCGCTTATTCCCTTGTTTTGCATGGATCTCCCTTTCGGGTTTTCAATCCATCGGGATACCCATTTTTGCCTGAGTTGTCCAATGTGGCTTTTCAACTCAGCAGGTGTACATTTTTTTTATTTTTTCCCTTATTTTTGCCCGAGTCTTTTATTCTGTTTTTGACTCACCGGGATGCCCTGTTTTTGCCTGGACTTATATTCTGTTTTTATGTCCAGCGGGTCATCTTATGCGAAGTATTTTTTAACTGCATCTGAATTCACAGGGGACGGGAAGTCTTCTCCATCCATGGTGCTGAGCATCAGTGCTCCACCAGAGAAAACTTTCTTTACTACAAATGGTCCTTCGTAATTCGGAGGCCACTTGCCCCTGTGGTCTGTATTAGGAGGGAGGATTCTTTTCAGCACAAGATCTCCTACTTGGTACTCTCGGTGCCTGACTTTCTGATCGAAGGCTCTCTTCATTCTTTTCTGATACAACTGCCCATGACAGATCGCAGCCAATCTTTTCTCTTCAATCAGACTTAGTTGTTCATACCGGGACCGAACCCATTCTGCTTCGTTCAGCTTAACATCCATCAATACCCGTAGGGAGGGTAATTCAACTTCAACAGGTAGGACTGCCTCCATACCAGATACAAGCTGATACGGTGTTGCCCCAGTGGATGTCCTGATTGACGTGCGGTACCCATGCAAGGAAAACGGTAGCATCTCATGCCAGTCTTTGTAGGTGACTACCATCTTCTGCACAATCTTCTTGATATTCTTATTAGCTGCCTCAACAGCGCCATTCATATTTGGCCTGTAAGGAGAAGAATTGTGGTGTTGGATTTTGAAGTCCCGGCACAGTTCTGCCATCATTTTGTTGTTTAAGTTGGAACCATTATCAGTAATGATTCGCTCGGGAACTCCGTACCGACAGATGATATCTCTCTTCAGAAATCTGGCTACCACTTGTCTTGTGACATTTGCATATGAAGCCGCTTCGACCCACTTGGTGAAATAGTCAATGGCGACCAAGATGAATTTGTGGCCGTTCGAAGCAGTCGGCTCGATCTTGCCAATCATGTCAATGCCCCACATAGCAAAGGGCCAGGGTGAAGACATTATATTCAAAGGATTGGGAGGCACATGCACCTTGTCCACATAAATCTGGCATTTATGGCATTTTCTGGCGTAGGCACAACAGTCTGTATCCATTGTGATCCAGTAATAACCTGATCTTAGCAACTTCTTGGCCATTGCATGTCCTCCGGCATGGGTACCAAAAGATCCTTCGTGCACTTCATGCATTAACAAGTCCGCTTCTGTTCTATCAACGCATCTGAGGAGTACCATATCAAAGTTCCTTTTGTATAAAGAACCATCAGTGTTCAGAAAGAAACTACCAGCAAGCCTTCTCAAAGTCTTCTTATCATTGGAAGATGCCCCAGATGGGTATGTTTGATCCTCCAAGAAGCACTTAATGTCATGGAACCAAGGCTTATCATCTTTAACAACATCTGCTGCGAACACATATGCTGGTCTGTCGAGTCTGGACACTGAAATCTGAGGTACAAAATTGGCAGCTTGAACTTTGATCATAGATGAAATGGTAGCCAGAGCATCTACAAACTGATTCTCGTCCCGAGGGATATAGTCAAGCTTGACTGTTGTAAAGAAAGTCAGTAACCTCCTTGTATAATCCCTGTAAGGTATCAGATGATCCTGGTGGGTGTACCATTTGCCGTTGGTTTGATTAACTACTAGAGCCGAATCTCCGAATACAGTCAATGTCTTGATCCTGAGGTCAATGGCTTCCTCAAGACCCATAATGCAAGCTTCGTATTCGGCTTCGTTGTTAGTGCAGTTGAAAGTGAGTTTTGCCGAGAAAGGCATGTGAACTCCCTTGGGTGTAATGAGTACTGCACCAACACCACGACCATTCATATTAACAGCCCCATCAAACATCATAGTCCATTCTTCTTCCGGGTCCGGCCCTTCAGTGTGAACAGGCTCTTCATGATCTTTTGCTTTTATGAACATGATGTCTTCATCAGGGAAGTCAAATCTCATAGGCTGGTAGTCATCAATGGGTTGCTCAGCAAGATATTCAGACAATACACTGCCCTTGATGGCTTTCTGAGAGGTGTACTGGATATCATATTCTGTGAGGATCATTTGCCATCTTGCAACCCGTCCGGTAAGAGCTGGCTTCTCAAATATGTACTTAACTGGGTCCATCTTTGAGATCAATAAGGTGGTGTGGGTCAACATATACTGTCTCAGTCGGCGAGCAGCCCACGCTAAAGCACAGCAAGTTTTCTCGAGCAGTGAATAACGTTGTTCACAGTCGGTAAACTTTTTGCTCAGGTAGTATATTGCATACTCTTTTCGACCAGACTCGTCATGCTGGCCCAACACACACCCCATCGACTCTTCTAATACTGTCAAGTACATAATTAGAGGTCTTCCTTCAACTGGAGGCATAAGGATTGGAGGTTCTTGCAAGTACTCCTTGATCTTGTCAAAAGCCTTCTGGCAGTCTTCGTTCCACCTGACCGTTTATTCTTTTCTCAATAGCTTGAACAAGGGTTCACAGGTAGCTGTAAGGTGAGATATGAACCTTGAAATGTAGTTCAATCGGCCTAAGAACCCTCGAACTTCTTTTTCTGTCTTCGGTGCAGGCATCTCTTGAATAGCCTTGACTTTATCAGGGTCAACTTCAATCCCTTTCTCGCTTACAATAAATCCCAGCAGCTTACCAGATCGCACCCCGAATGTGCATTTATTGGGGTTCAACTTCAGTTGGTACTTCCTCAGACGTTTGAATAGCTTCAGCAGATTCACCAGGTGGTCTTCTTCGGTAAGGGATTTGGTGATCATGTCATCCACATAACATTCGATTTCTTTGTGGATCATATCGTGGAATAATGTCACCATAGCCCATTGATATGTTGCACCAGCATTCTTCAATCCGAATGGCATCACCTTGTAACAGAACGTGCCCCAAGGTGTGATGAAGGTTGTCTTCTCCATGTCTTCAGGTGACATTTTAATCTGATTGTATCCTGAAAATCCGTCCATGAAGGAGAATACCGAGAACTGAGTCGTATTATCCACCAATACATCGATGTGAGGTAATGGGAAATCATCTTTCGGGCTGGCTCTGTTCAGATCCCGGTAGTCAACACACATCCTTACTTTGCCGTCTTTCTTAGGCACAGGCACAATATTAGCAACCCACGGTGGATAGCTAGTTACAGCCAGGAACCCGGCGTCCCACTGCTTTTGCACCTCTTCTTTGATCTTCATTGCCATGTCTGGGCGAGTACGGCGCAGTTTCTGTTTAACTGGTGGGCATTCTTCTCTTAAAGGCAGCTTGTGTACAACAATGTCGGTGTCCAACCCTGGCATGTCTTGATAAGACAAGGCAAACACGTCCACATATTCTTGAAGCAGATCAATCAGTTGTCTCTTCACTGAGTCTTGTAGGCAGGCCCCGATTTTAACCTCTTTCACGTCTTCATCTGTACCAAGATTAATCGTTTCGACCTCCTCCTGATGAGGAGTGATGACCTTCTCCTCTTGTCTCAACAACCTGGCTAGCTCTTCAGGAAGCTCATATTCTTCTTCAACCCCTTCATCAGCTTGATTGATTGGATTGTCAAAGTCATACGAAGTCACAGCCGTGCTGTTGTCGGTGCTGTCTAGAAGGCACTCTCTGCAAGGGTTCAGTTTGTTCATTTTAGTGATTGATTTTAATATTGTTTAGAAAAATAAAGTTGTCATTTTGAAAACATTGCCATTTATTTTTTGTACAAAAAGAGAAATGGAAAAACAGTGAGCGGAAAAGAAAGACTCATTTGCAAAAAGATGTCTGATATTTCATTGATTAATCTTGTTGCACAAAAAGTACAGATGGCCCGATTACAAAATGAGTCTTGTCATCTTGGGCAAGATGCAAGACTTGATGCATGCTATATAAAAAATACAGGAAATAATAATTACTCTGCATGAGTAACCCTTATAATTTCCTGGGAAGACCAGTTTGAGATACTGCTCCCCGGGATCTTTGGACGTATCCAATTCTCCAGATTGCGTTCTTCTTCCAACTCGTCTTCCAGATTGTTGATAGCATCAGGGGTGAGCATCCCCCCACTGACAAAACCGGGCTTCTCAGCAGCCTCTGCTTGATTTTGTTGAGTTGGTCTGTAACCCAACCCAAATTTGTCCTTCTTTTCCTCCACAGATAAGACCTTGCCCCAGCCTTGGGCAGTTCCTTCCTCAACAACCTTCCGGGCTTGTTGATAAGATGCCATGGAGATTCCAGGTACAGCGGATGCTTCATTTACGTTCAGGGCCTCAAACCCTTGACTCATCGTTTCATGGATCTCCCCATCCATCTCAATATATTTGTAGGTAGCCAGGTGACTGACAAAAATATCCTCCTCTCCACAGATAGTAACGACTTGACCCTCCCACTCGAATTTTAACTTCTGGTGAAGGGTTGAGGTCACGGCGCCAGCGGCGTGAATCCATGGCCTACCCAATAAACAGCTGTAGGCGGGCTGTATATCCATCACGTAGAAGGTCGTTTTGAAAGTTTGTGGGCCAATCGTTATAGGCAACTCAATTTCTCCCAGAACCGATCTCTTAGAACCATCAAAGGCTCTCACTACCAGGTTGCTGGGGCGTAATGCCAATCCTTCATACTCCAGCTTCACAAGGGCCTTTTTGGGTAAGACGTTGAGGGATGATCCTGTGTCTACCAGCACATGGGAAAGGACTGCACCTTTACATTCCATGGTAATGTGCAAAGCCTTGTTATGATTGCGGCCTTCCGTAGTCAAATCAGTGTTGGTAAACCCTAGCCCATTGCTAGCAGTAACATTTCCAACCACAGCTTCCAACTGATTGACGGTGATCTCTTCTGGCACATAAGCTGCGTGCAAGACTTTTAGTAGTGCATTCCGATGAGCTTCGGAGCACATGAGCAATGATAGAATAGAGATCTTGGAAGGCGTTTGGTGAAGCTGGTCCACTATCTTGTAATCACTCTTCTTGATGATACTCATGAATTCATCAACTTCTTGATCAAAGGGTGTCTTCAAAGCTTCCTTAACAGCTTGATCTTCTTGCACCAGGCTCTTCCCTTTTGCCTTGGCAGTAGCTTCGGCCTCGGTAGTGGGTCTTTGAATTTGTGGAGCAAAGAGACGCCCGCTTCGAGTGAAGCCTCCGCCTCCTTCCACATTGTCTATTTGTGGTGCAGGGGTTGATGATTCAAGAGTGATCTTCTGTCCTTCGCAGTATAGATCAGCACCGTAATGCCAAGGGATGGCATTACTGCTTTCATAAGGTACTGGCCCAAGCACTGTGATAGTGACTGGACTGATTGCAGCTGCAGAAGGGACCATGATGGTCTGTGGATCATAGTATATTGTGACTGGTGCTCTGATGGGAGTAGTACTTTGTGAGTTGTAGGCAGAATCATTTTTAGGATCATAGTAAATCGTAACTGTTGAGACATCTTCATGGTTTGCTGCTGATGTTGTAGGAGACATTGTTGGAAGGATGGATATTGTTGTTGTAGGAGATTCAAAATGGAGTGGTGCTGAAGTTGTAGAAGGAATGTCTGTTGATATCTGGTCAGTTGAAATGACAGATGAAGCACTTGTTGATGAAGCTGAAGAGTTGTCGGGAACAATGGTTGTTGCAGTTGTAGGAGATACCGGAATTGTTGCTGATGAGACTGCTGGATTTGTTGGAATTGATGTTGTAATTTGAAGCAGACCACTCTGGATGAGACTATCTATGCCATCTCTCAAGTTATCACAACCATTCACTGAAATGTTGCAGTAAGCACACCCTAGTTCACACCCCGGGAACATTTGACATTCAAGGAGTTGAGCCTTAATCTCTACCAACGGTGTCCGAATCTGACCCACACTGGTTATTAAATAGGACGGCTTGTCTTCTTCAATAGCATTGATTCTGGGACCTCCGTGGTGCGGCATAGGGTTTTTGTTAACATTTGGTGGTGGTGCAAAGTTTAGAGCCTTAGAGTCTACCAGGTCTTGTACCTTCATGTGCAAAGCTCTGCACTTCTCTGTACTATGCCCAGGTGCATTTGAATGAAAAGCACACCTGGCGTTGGAGTCATAATTTCTGGGTAGACTGGCAGGATCTGGAGGTGCCAACGTCCTTAGCTCAAACAGGTTGAGTTTCAGGAGTTGTGGCAGTAATGCTGCATAGGGCATAGGGATCGGATCAATCACCCTATTGGCCTGAGAAGGTCTCTGTTGAAATGGTCTTTGCTGATTGTTGTTGTTGGTGTTGTTGTAGTTTCTCGGAGGATACTGAGTTTGTTGTTGGTACTGAGGTTGTTGCTGATAATTTTGTTGCGGTGGTTGATAAGCTGGTTGTGGATGAGTTGGAGCGGGAATGGTGACTGCTGCCACAGATCTGTGAACATATTGGGGTCTGCCCCTGCTGGTGTGGATAGCATTGGTCTCACCAGTCCTTCTTGGGCCTACAAAAGGTTTCCTTGTATTGCTGGACGAGCTGGCACCGTTGTCATAAATTTTGCCCATTTTTAACAGGCTCTCAATTCTTTCCCCAGCTATGACAACATCTGCAAAGCTGGTTGAAGAGAAGGCAGCTAGCCTGTCAATGTATGTTCCTTGGAGGGTGTTCATAAACATATCTGCCATCTCCCTCTCTGACATAGGTGGCTGAACAGCAGCAGCCAATTGCCTCCATCTCTGGGCATACTCTCGGAAGCTTTCTCTAGATGACTGTGACATTCCCATTAGGAGGGTCCTGTTGGGTGCCATATCCAAATTATACTGGTATTGTCTAATGAAGGCTTCTGCCAAATCCTTCCAACACCTGATGGTTGCTCTTGTCAGATGAGAGTACCATTCTCTTGAAGCTCCTGTCAAGCTATCCTCAAAATAAAACATCCATAGCTTCTCGTCCATGGTATATGCTTTCAATCTCCCCAAAAAGGATTGCAAGTGGGTCCGCGGGCAGGAAGTCCCGTTGTACTTTTCAAAACAAGGAGGCTTAAACTTATGGGGAATCCTGACCCCGTCTACCAAGCCCATGTCCATAACATCAAAACCCAAAGAGTTTTGAGACTCTAAGGATCTTAATTTCTCAGCTATCTCATCCAGCCTTCTGTCATAGGCTTCCTCCCCAGCTCCCGTCACTGTGAACTGATCTTCCTGGGGGTCTTCTTGCAGCACCCTGCCTGCAGTGGCAGTCCCTTGAACATTTGCATGAATGTTGATCTCTGGATGAAGGTGGGGTCCAAATACAGGGGGATTAACATGGGGTTGGACCCTCTCATTGTTGCTTGTGCCAGCAGTCCCTAGATGGGGATCTTCCTGATTCTGCCTTTCTACCATGGCTCTCAATCTCTCCTGGCTTTGAGCCATATTGTTCATCACCTCCATAAATTGTGTCATCTGATTCCTCATTTCTAGCCTCTCATTGGCCATTTGGTTCCTGACCTCTGTAAGGTCCTGCTGTACCTGGTCCATTTGTATGCCCAGAAGATTGTTGCGAGTTGGATATCTATGTGGACGGTTGAGTGGGAACACACGTCGTCGAGCAATAGTTCCTGACATCACAACAGAGTTAGTAACAAATAATCAAAAACCTACAAAACAAGGTAAAAGGTTAGTATGCAATGCAGTTATGCTTATTTGTTTCCAAGGTATCCGGCTTGGCACTTGGTTTTGACCCTTCCAGGCCTTTGAAGATGTTTGTGACGTTGCTTGAAAGAAACTCAAATAGAACAAACTAATACATATATTACAAAAAGTAAATGATACACAGTTCGTTTCTTTTTACAATACAAGCCCTCTGAGGGGTCAAAATACATCATAAGAAAATAAAAGTACATAAAATGAAAGCAACAACAAGCAAACAAAATCAAACACCAAGACCAAACTCATCCTCCTGAACTTCCTTGAGAAGTGCCTCAGTCATAGGATCAGCTGGACGCTCTGTAAGATTCCTGATAAGGAGATTCCTGGTAGCAACAGCTGCAGTTAGCTTCTTGTGTTGACTCTGGTCCTTTGACCTCTTCACACCAGCTCTAATCTTCAGCTCTGAGATCTCCCTCTGAGCTGCTGCCAGGGCTTCCTGTTGCTCTTTGGCACTAGCTTCCAGCTGCTCAATCTTATCCTGAGTCCTCTTATCTTCCAGAGTACGAGCCTCGGTGATTCTGACCCACCTAGCCTGGCTCTCCTTTAGATACAAATCAGTCCTGGCCTTCTGGAACTGGGCCTCCTTACAAGCGTTCTTCAAGATCTGTTCTCCAGCCCTAGACTTCTTAATGTAATCCTCAGACTTCTCAATTCTAGCCAGATGCTCCACCTTCAACTTTTCTAACCTCTCAATATCCAATCTACCATCACTCCTTTCCCAGAGGGTCTTCTGTAGAGCTTGAGTCAGTTTTTCATTCCTCTCTTTCAATTTCTCAAACTCCTCTAAGCTGACAGTTGCTGGAGGTGGTGTTGTGGAAGGTCCAGGCATATCTTCAACAGTGAAGGGCATTCCTGTAATTTGAGCTCTGGTATGAGACCACTCATAGTACTGGGCTGATGCCACATTGTTGCACTTCCCCAGAATGGTTACTCCTTTAGTCTGAACATTGTCCCAGGCCCAGGCTGCTTGCCTGACAACAGCTAGATTAGGCTTGATCTCACAGTAAAGAGTCTCAGCCAAGTCTTGTGCCTTAGGAGTGTGGACCAATGCATAGCCCAGTTGTCTTTTGAATAGCAGAGGGTTGTAGTTGATGCAGCCTTTTACTCCTATCAGGGGTACATTGGGAAACTGCCCACAACTGGTAATGATGTCCCTGCCCTTGGTGTTCTGAGTGCATCACCTGATATCATCTGAGGTTAGAGCAACAAGCCTCCTAGCCCAGTTCTTCTGTTGGTGAGGGTTCAGGAATGCATCAGTCTTTGGCAAATGCTTGAGTAACCAAGTATGGAACAAAGGAGCACAACATCTTACTAATCTTCCCCTTTGCTTTTCATTCCTTTGATGAACAGAGTAGTAAAGATCTCCCAGTAAGGTGGGCACTGGGTTTCTCAGGATGAAAAGATGGATTGCACTCTTGCTAACAAACTTAGGCTCATCTGCAAATAAAATGACCCCATATATGCTGAGGGCCAACAGAGCACAGACTGCCTTCCACTCCCCCAGGGAGGCCTTCAGACTAGCCTGAGAAGTCAAGAAATCCAGATGAAAACCAGAGATTCCAGCTTTAGATGTCAAATTCTGCCCAATCAGAACTGGTTCCAGATGTAATGCTCTTGCTATCTCCTCATTACTTGGGAAAGCCATCTCAGGGTTGAAGGGGATTCCACCCCTGATGGGTACACCAACCAATGATGAATATTCCTCCAACAAGGGTCCCAACTGAAAATTCTGAAATGTGAAGCACCTCAGAGGGGGATCATAGAACTGCAGGCAAGTATGTATCAAGCTCCTCTGTGAAGGGTCCAAATCCATAACCACATCAAGGATTCCTCCATAATGTTCTCTAAAAAGTGGTATATGGTCTGGAGTAATCAGGGTCTGAATCCTCCTGATGCTAGCTAGCTCAGGTTCAAAGAAGTGATAGGAGATGTTACTCTTCTTAGGTGCCATGTTCCTGAAGAGGAAAAGAAAAGACAAATGCTGATGATGGAGAATAAAATTGATGATGGGCCTCTGACAGGCTGAGACTGATGATGCAGATAGCTGATAACTGGAGTAGATACTGGTGAAGATAGGTCTATGCTGATGATGGGGTCAAAACCAAGCCAAAGTAAAGTATGGATACCCTGAAAAGCAAATAAGCAAATGTTAAAATGATGCAATGATGATGTATGCAAATGATATGCAAGGGTTTGTGACTGAGCTGGATCTGATCAAGCGCTCTGATATAAGTCCAAGTATGTTCAAGAAATCCAGATGGAGGTCTATAAGTCCAGTAACCAAGGTGGGGGACTCAAATAAAGAGTCACATGTCCAGGGTTAAAATCACAAGAACTGTTCCAAGATGGAGTACTCTTAAACAAAGTAACAGGGTATGCTGAGGTCAAGGGTACCTGCAAACCTGTAAACAGCCCAACCCCCTCACAGGTGGTGTTCTAAAACAAGGATCCTCAGACTTGGATCAGTTATGAGAAGTGTAAACACTTCTAACCCGGAGGTACAGTGTTTACAATAACCATAAAAGATCCTCCTCTAATTTACCTCAGTTTCTGAAGGTCAGTACTAAAGGTCATCCAGACTTAGCAGGCTTCCCAGATAGCCCTAGTATTGCAGGAAATCTGCAACACAGAGTTCTCAAGAAGAAACCCATATCTGAATCGTGTTTCATATTCCCGCACCAGACCGAGATGGAATGGGAAAGAATATGAACCACTCTAGCCTAGGTGTCACTCAGGTCCCAGGTATAGGACCTTAACTCTCAATAGAACCCCACCCACCAAAGCAAACAAACAGAACCAGCCAGCACAGTATGACAGTATGATATATGCAAAACTATAAAGAAAGCAATAAAGTAACTGTACATAAAGCAAAAATAAAACAAATACACAAACACAAATAGCACATAACACCCCAGTAAACACAAATCAATCAAGCGCTAGGAGGAACCCACAAAAAGAACCAGAAGCCCTGGTTGCAATATAAGGGTCCCCAGTAGAGTCGCCAAGTTGTCGCTCCCGATAAATGGGAATGGCCCAAATAAAGGTACAGATGCGAACGGTCGGCGAGAGAACAATGAGAACACACAGCAGTGAACTCACTGGAGATGAAAAGAGTCGCCAGCTAGGCATTTTTATCCCGGAGGAAAGGTAATGCTGCATAGACCTAGAAAAAGATGGATAAGGCGGTTGCGAACCAGAGAGACTGAGAAAGGGGGTTGGTTACAACCTGGGAAGGTATTAGCACCCAGATTGTCCGTCGTACCCGACGGGATCCACGCTTAAAAGATTTGTGTTTTAAAGGGGTAGTGTCAGTGCAATCTGTGTATAAAATAGCTGGAAAGAGATGTACAGGTGTCAGTATAAAGTGTATGAGTGATGTGAAGTGTATAAGAGAAGGGTCAGTGCAAGGAAAAGAGTGAGATGCTCAAGATCATGGGGCTTAAAGAATAAAGCTGGAAAGAGGGGGAATATACAGAGACTTTTGTTCGATAACTGTTAAGTTATGCCTACGTATCCTCTCGTGCAATGAGGAAGTCAGAACACCGTAGTTCGACCCAAAGAGACTGAAAGATGAATTGACTTGTGAACTGCTTGCTTGTCAATGCTCAAGTGTATGATCTGTCTGGCACAGATGCAAACTGTCTTGCATTAGACGGAAGAAGCGAGTTCCCGTTTGTGAGTGAATGAGATGAGAAAAGAATCCCGGAGGAGACGATTATTGTTTGTTTTTTGAGATTTCAGTCTTTTATTGCTTTTGAGAATTTGTCATAAGTTAATGAGCTTAAGCCTAGACCAATGGATTTAGTAAACTCATCACATCTTCCCTCTGATTAGGGGTAATGAGAGCACCTTAAGTTTGAAGTCAGCTTCTCACACTTAATCACCTTTGATGTAAGATTAAAATCATTAACCTACTTGTGATTAGTTAGATGTTTTTGGTGTTTTTGTTTAGTGTTAAGTAATGAGGTTAAGCCATAATCAAGGATTAAACAGACTCATTACACCATCCTAATAGAAGGATAATAGATGAGAAAGTTTAAGCTGAGGAAAGCTCCTCAACTTAATCCATGATTAGGGATTAAACTCATGACAAAACAAGCCTTTGATTAAGTGGATTTTATTCAATGGTGAGATGATGAAGTGAATTTTATGATTTGTAAGACAACTTGAGGAGGACTTGTCCATTAACACTAGGGTTAGTCCTTCTTAACCAATTAAGGAAGAATTAGAACCCTAATGCAAGGCCCAAGTTACAAGTGTGATGTCTTGATGATTATTAAGTGGATTGATTAAGAGATTTAAACACATTAAGGGTTTAACACTTAGGATTAAAGTTATACATTCCATCCTAATAGAAGGATGCAGGCATAAGCTTAATCACAAAGCCTTAAAGCCTTTAGGGTTTAGTCCCTGATTATGAGATGAGAAGAGAAGACTCAATGAGACACAAAAGTAAAAGACTAAGTGGGGAGACTAATCAAAACCCTAATCATTGTCATGCTTGGTTGATCCTAAGGTTTGTGAGGTTTAACAAGAAAGAATCTTCAAAGGGACCACCAGGAAGCAGATGAAAAAGAGCCAAGGGAAGCAAAGTAACTTGCTTCATTCAAGAAGTCAAGTCACTTGAGGAAAGAAAGTAAGGAGAAAAAGAATGAGCAAGCCCAAACTCAAACATATAACAAAATGCAGCATGGATGCAAGAGAGAGATGAAAAGAAAATGTGAGAAGTGAAGGCAAATTCACTTCTCAAAGTTACTTACTACCTGAAAAGTTAGAAAAGAAATGCAATGCAATGCAAAAATGAAATGGAATGTCATGATGAGAAACAAAAACAGAAGCACATATGAGATGACAATGATGCTAAAAGATGCTACAAACATGAAACAACACATGGAGATGATCATACAAACTTATGGATGCAAATGGAGCAAGTTAAGAAACATGAACATACATGAAAAGTTATGAAATGAAAATGGCATACAACATGGTAAATGCAAGATGCAATGATCAAACATGCTTTCAATATGTCTTATTATGTTCAATGAATCACATGGATGCATAAAATGTCATGGCAAGTTAAGGTATGAATGCAAATGCAAGATGGATGCATATGGAAGCCCAAATTAGGGTTTATGATCAAAGCATCAAACACAAACCAAAATCAGAAGCAAACATCAAGATAAAAAATTGAAAATGCACTCAAAGGATCCCTAATCCTATACTAACTCACTGCCCAAAGGAGAGATTCCAACTCTTAACCTAATTCAAGTTATGATTTTCCTAAGTTTTCTAGGGTTTTAGGGTTCCTCAACAAGAAAAATGCCAAACAAATGGAAAATGCAAGATCAATTCATGGCCATTTAATCTCAAAAACTACATGATATGCTAAACACAATGCAAAAAGAATCAAAGTCCAACTCTTTAGGGTTAGGCAGAAATGATTTTTGGAAGTTTGGATCAAATTAATGCATCAAAATGATTTTAATTCCATGGAAAATTCTTAAAATGCATCAAGATCAAAAAATAAATTTGGTTTGAGGGTTGGACAATGTTTCTAAATGTTTTTAAAGGTTTCATGAATTTTTTTGGTGATTTTTAAATACCTAAAAGTATTTTTAATTAATTAATTCCCATTAATTAATTAAAAAGAAACTTTTAAATATTTAAAAATACTTTTTTAATGCTAAAAATAAAAATAAAAATATTTTTGTGTTCTGAAATTAAATAATAACTTGTACAAAAAATTTCAGAATTTTTAAAGTATTTTTGCTATTTTTAATAAATTGGAGAAATTAAGTATGAAACAAATAAAATAAAAATGAAATTAAATGGGAAAAAGAAAAAGTCAGCCAATCTAATGGCTGAGATTCAAACTCAGGGACGCGGGAGCTGACTGCGCGCGCGAACGAACGGACCAAATTCAAACTGGCTTAATTACACTTAACCCTAATTAAACAAACCCTAATTACTTTCAGACGACCGAAACACTGTTCCGGTCGTCTTCTCCGGCTAGGTCATCTCCCAATCTCTCTCAATACGCCATGAAAACATGCTAAACTCTCCAGAATCAAAGCTTAACTCATTCTAAACAAGATTCGAGCAACAAAAATCATTTATTTCAACACACAAACAAGATTCGAATCAAACATCAAAAACTGTCAAAATTTCAGAAACATCATACAACCTCATTTCTCCATCTTTTTCAAAAGTAACAAGTTCAGAGAACTCAGGGAAGCATGCTTTGTCATTTAGAAACTTAAAAAGCAAGTTCTGGAAAAAAAGTTCATGAAGCTACCTGAGATTGAGCTTTCGATTCAGGAGCTTTTTGGCTTGTTCTTTGGCTCAAACAAGTCCCAATGATCTTCCTTTGAAGCTTTTGACACTTAGTTGGAGTTTGTGTAGCCTCTAGAGCAAGTTGGCAGGAGCTCAGGCCAAGGGAATGAGAAAATCGTATTTGTGATGTGGGAGGTTTCAGGCCAAAACAATGGTTGGTTTGTGATCAGTGAAGTGAGTTGAGATTGTTTGTGAAGTTTGTTTTTGTGTTTGAGGCTTGTGGGGAGAGTTTCGAAGGAAAATGCAAGTTGGAGTGATTTTGTGAATGCTGAGTTCTAGTGTGTTTCAGGCTTGTGTGTTATGTTGTTTGGCTTGCCATTTGTTTGTATAAACAATGCTGATTGGTCAGAAGATGTGACATGCCCTTTTGTGATAGGTGTAGCTACTTTTGCCAATTTGTCAACTTTGTGTAAGAGAAGCATGGGTCATGTTCTAGCCAAGTACAAGGGGTGTGGGCTGCGCAGCATGGTGTGAGGGAAAGGCTAGGATGGTTCAGCAATGTAGCTAGCAAGTGGATGAAAGGTTATGATGGCTTTTGCAACTTGCTTGCTTTTTGATCTTCATGAAAATATCTTGCTTCACAAACCATAAAACATGTGATCCCTTTGGCCCATTCTGATTTTTAGAACTTGTGTGATGTTTGTGTAATGGTTTGACATCAATTAGAAGTCACAAATTGCCTTGATACAAGATTTTGCAAGTTTCCCATTTGGTGCATAACTTGAAATTTAGTGATTTTAGCCAACTTTGATGAACCATAACTTTTGATCCAAAATGAATTAGGTCATGTTCTTGTACTTTTTGAAAAGGGAAAGATCTAATCTTCAACTTTCATGACCAAAGTTTTTCCATTTGAAGCATTTTTGAATCAAAAAGTAAGGGTTGAAAAAGTTGCATAAAATGACATTTTCATTAAAAGTCAAACTTGCCCAAAAAAGTCAACTTTGCAAAAACTTCAAATTCTTCAATTTTGTGAACTTCCAACCTCTTCCATGATCAAATAAAGATCAAATACACTCAAAATGATGAAGATCACCCCTTGGTTGGGTCATTGGGGGCCTCAGATGCCCTGATTTTGCACTGACTTGTCTGAAAAGTCAACTCTTGATCAGATGACTTCCCCATGGAATTTCTTCATGAAAATTGATATGCATACTCCCTACACCATATAGAGACCAATAGAAACAAGAATGACCAAAAAATTTGAAGTTATGGCCTTTGAAACCAAAACCCTAATTTTAGGTCATCTGTGCAGTCAAACCTGGCTCTGCTTCCATACCAATCCCAGTTCTTGTGATTCTTTGACATTCTTGACTTTGAGAGGATATAATATGATACTTGAACACACATGGACCCCTTTTAAGTGATTGTTGACCTTTGGAGTGGCTCAAGAAGCTTTTGGATTGCTCAGATCACAAACCCTAGATGCAGATGACTTTGAATCTATGCAGTGAATAAAAAAATGTAATGGGAGATGGTATGATTGTGTCTATGCTTATGAAAGGATCACAAACCATGGTGTGAATGGGTGAGGGCAAATTTGGGGTGTTTACACTCTCGTGCAATGAGGAAGTCAGAACACCGTAGTTCGACCCAAAGAGACTGAAAGATAAATTGACTTGTGAACTGCTTGCTTGTCTATGCTCAAGTGTATGACCTGTCTGGCTCAGGTGCAAACTGTCTTGCATTAGACGGAAGGAGCAAGTTCTCGTTTGTGAATGAGTGAGATGAGAAAAGAATCTCGGAGGAGACGATTATTGTTTGTTTTTGAGTTTTCAGTCTTTTATTGCTTTTGAAAGTTTGTCATAAGAAAATGAGCTTAAGCCTAAACCAATGGGTTAGTAAACTCATCACATCTTCCCTCTGATTAGGGGTAATGAGAATACCTTAAGTGTGAAGTCAGCATCTCACACTTAATCACCATGATGTAGGATTAAGATCATTAACCTACTTGTGATTATTTAGATGTTTTTGTTGTTTTTGTTTAGTGTTGAGTAATGAGATTAAGCCATAATCAGGGATTAAACAGACTCATTACACCATCCTAATAGAAGGATAATAGATGAGAATGTTTAAGCTGAGGAAGACTCCTCAACTTAATCCATGATTAGGGATTAACCTCATGACAAAACAAATCCTTTATTAGATGGATTTTAGTTAATGATGAGATGAAGAAGTGATTTTTATGGTTTGTAAGACAACTTGAGGGGGACTTGTCCATTAACACTAGGGTTAGTCCTTCTTAACCAATTAAGGAAGAATTAGAACCCTAATGCAAGGCCCAAGTTGCAAGCTTGATGTCTTGATGATTATTAAGTGAATTGATTAAAGGATTTAAACACATTAAGGGTTTAACACTTAGGATTAAAGTTATACACTCCATCCTAATAGAAGGATGCAGGTATAAACTTAATCACAAAGCCTTAAAGCCTTTAGGGTTTAGTTCCTGATTGTGAGATGAGAAGAGAAGACTCAAAGAGACACCAAGGTAAAATCTAAATGGGGGGACTAATCAAACCCTAATTGTTATCATGCTTGGTCATTCCTAGGGTTTGTGAGGTTTAAGAAAGAAATCTTCAAAGAAACACCAAGGAGGGAAGCAGATGAAAGGAGCAAAGAGAAGCAAAACAACTTGCTTCACTTAAGAAGACAAGTTGCTTGAAGAAAGAAGGTAAGATGAACAAGAATGATCAAGCTCAATCCAATACACATACAAAATGAAGCAAGGGAAGTATGAAAGAGATGAAAAGAGAATGTGAGAAGTGAAGGCAAATTCACTTCTCAAACAACTCACCACCTGAAATGTTAGCAAAAGAAATGAAATGTAATGCAAATGGGATGAAATGTGATGATGCAAACCAAAACCAGAAGCATGAGTATGATGTTAATGATGCTAAGGTATGATGCAAACATGAGGCAAGGCATGAGGATGATCATACAAACATATGGATGCAAGAGAAGCATGCTTAGAACCATGAACATACATGAAAAGTTATGGAATGCAAATGACATACAACATGGCAAATGAGAGATGAAATGATCAAACATGATTCTAATATGTCCTAAGATGTCTTATGAATCAAATGAATGCACAAAATGTCATGGCAAGTCATGGTATGCAAGCAAATGGAAGATGGATGCAAAGGAAAGCATGAATTAGGGTTATATGCAACATACAAAACAAAAATCCAAAACCAGAATCAAATGACATGATAAAAATTTGAAAATGCAATCAAAGGAACCCTAAACCTATACAAACTCACTTCCCAAAGGAGGGGAACCAACTCTTAACCTAGTGAGAGTTATGAATTTTCTAGGATTGCTAGGGTTTTAAGGTACCTTGACAAGAAAAATGCCAAACAAATGGGAAATGCAAGATCAATTCATGCCAATTTAATCATATAAACTACATGTTATTCAAGATGCAATGCAAAAAGAATCATTGTCCAACTCTCAATGGTTAGACAGAAATGAATTTTCAAAGATTGAACCAAAATATTACCTCAAAATGAATTTAATTCCATTGAAAATTATCAAAAGGTATCAAGAACAAAAAATAAATTTGGTTTGAGAGTTGGACAATGTTTCTAAATGTTTTTGAATGTTACATGAATTTTTTTGTGATTTTTAAATACCTAAAAGTATTTTTAATTAATTAATTTTCATTAATTAATTAAAAATAAACTTTTAAATGATTTAAAAATAATTTTTAATGCAAAAAATAAAAATAAAAATATTTTTGTGTTCTGAAAATTAATTGAACCTTTGACAAAAAATTTCATAATTTTTAAAGATGTTTTGCTATTTTAAATAATTCGTGCAAAATAAATCAAATAAAATAAAAATAAAATGAATTTTAATGAGAAAATAGGAAAGTCAGCAGATCCAAGGGCCAGGATTCAAATTCCAGGGGGCGGGAGTTGACTTGGCGCGCGAATGGACGGCCAAAATTCAAATTGGCCTAATTATGATTAAAGCCCTAATCTGAACCCTAATGACTTTCAGATGACCGGAACAGTGTTCCGGTCATCTTCTCCGGCGAGACCAAATCCCCAACTCTCCCTACAAGCCACCCCACCCCAAATTAACTATCCAGAAATGATCCCCCACTCAAAACGAACTCAAACCATCATCCAAACATGATTTATAACAAGCATACATGGAGAATCGAAGGAAAAAAGAAAACTGGACAAAGTTTCAGAGAGTCATAACATGTTCATTTCTCAACTATTTTCGAAAATAAAAAGAGCAGCATGATCAGTGAAGCATGGAGAACAACTCTATAACAAAAAATACAAGTTCTGGAAAAATTGTTCTTGGTGATACCTGAGATTGAGCTTTCGAAACAGGGACTTTTTGCTTGCCTCTTTGCCTCAAAATGATCCCAATGGTCCCCCTGATGAAGTTATGAAGCTTGGTTGGAGTTTATAATGGTTGGTTTGTGTAGATGTTTAGAATTGGCAGAATTTTTGACCAACAAGAAATATTGAATTCAGTACAGAATGTCCTATCAGATGTTGGGACATTATCAAACAGAGTATAAGAACTTAATTCAGGATGTCACACCAGATGTTGGGACATTATGTAAATGATTTAAGTTCAGTTTTTCAGGATGTCCCAACAGATGTTGTGACATCTCAAACCTGCTACCAAAATTAATTAATGACTAACTGATCTGAGAAATTTAAGGAGAGTTATCTGGAATTAATTATGGATGGACAAAAACAGAATAAGGCGCATCTGTAGGGAGTGTTGTTATGAGACTTCAGCATAATCAGAAGAACTAAATCACCTAGAATCTAGGAAGTAACAAACCCTAATTCAAGGTGGAAGCTGCATGCGTTTTAGGACTGGATTAACCTACAGAAAGCCCAAAATCCATACACCTATTTAAGCAACAGAATATCTCAGAATTTAGTACGAATTTCAGAAGACAAAATAGGGTGTTGTGTGTTTTAATAGCAGGTTGTTTTTATTGTACCACTTTATGAGCTTTTAAGCAAAAGTGTATTTTGTGT
The DNA here is from genome assembly GCA_963966055.1 of Lathyrus aphaca. Lineage (NCBI taxonomy): Eukaryota > Viridiplantae > Streptophyta > Magnoliopsida > Fabales > Fabaceae > Lathyrus > Lathyrus aphaca. The sequence continues at coordinate 176,171,132 of OZ014523.1, forward strand.
CTTGATTGAAACTGTGAAGTAAGATCAAGCTGGTTTGTTTGAAGTATGACTTCAATTTTATTAAACTTGTAAACAAGATCACTGTGTGATTGAGGGGGAGTGAGTTGGTACTCATATCTAAGTTGTGTCTTAGGTAGAAATTGCATTGGGTAGATATTAAGTGAAAGATTAAAATGGGTGGTTTAAGTCTAGAATTAATATTACTTATAGTGGATTTCCTCCTGGCTTGGTAGCCTCCAGATGTAAGTGTGGTTATACACTGAACTGGGTTAACAAACTACTGTGTTGTTTAATTTTCTTGCACTTTAAGTTTTGGTTAAATCTGTCAAGTGTTGGAACATCTCATAGGACATCTCATACCTGATCACAGAATTTCAATTGGCATCAGAGCAGGCACCCTGCTTGTTTATACTGGGTGAGATCTAGGGAATACAAATTCTGGAAACATGGACAGAGATATAGGATCAGTAAATAAACCACCTATACTGCATGGATCTAATTATGACTACTGGAAACCAAGAATGATTGCATTCTTAAGATCACTTGACAACAGGGCCTGGAGAGCAGTCAACATTGGATGGGAACATCCTGTCCAAGACACCAAAGATGGATCAAAAGTGTTGAAACCTGAAGAAGAATGGAGTAAGGAGGAAGAAGATTCAGCACTAGGCAACTCCAAGGCCTTAAATGCTTTATTCAATGGCATTGATAGGAACATCTTTAGACTTGTGCATCACTGTGAGCTGGCCAAAGATGTTTGGGACACTCTCAAAACAACTCATGAAGGAACATCAAAGGTAAAGATGTCAAGACTTCAACTTCTCACTGTCGCTCCCAAAAGATGAGACTGGCTCAAATAAGGTACAGACGCGAACGGTCGGCGAAAGGATGAAATGAAAAGAGTCGCCAGCTAGGCATTTTTATCCCGAAGGAAAGGCAATGCTGCATAGACCTAGAAAGATATGGATAAGACGGTTGCGAACCAGAGAGACTTAGAAAGGGGGTTGGTTACAACCTGGGAAGGTATTAGCACCCAGATTGTCCGTCGTACTCGACGGGATCCACGCTTAAAAGATTTGTGTTTTAAAGGGGTAGTGTCAGTGCATTTTGTGTATAAAATAGCTGGAAAAGGATGTATAGGTGTCAGTGTAAAAGAAGTGGAGTGTATAAATGAAGTGTCAGTGTAAGAACTGGAATAAGATGCTCAAGATCACGAGGCTAAAAGAATGATGCTGGGAAGAGGGGGAATATACAGAGCCTTTTGTTCGATAACTGTTAAGTTATGCCTACGTATCCTCTCGTGCAATGAGGAAGTCAGAACACCGTAGTTCGACCCAAAGAGACTGAAAGATGAATTGACTTGTGAACTGCTTGCTTGTCTTTGCTCAAGTGTATGACCTGTCTGGCTCAGGTGCAAACTGTCTTGCATTAGACGGAAGAAGCAAGTTCTCGTTTATGAGTGAAGGTGATGAGAAAAGAATCCCGAAGGAGACGATTATTGTTTGTTTTTGAGTTTTCAGTCTTTTATTGCTTTTGAAAGTTTGTCATAAGAAAATGAGCTTAAGCCTAAACCAATGGGTTATTAACTCATCACATCTTCCCTCTGATTAGGGGTAATGAGAATACCTTAAGTGTGAAGTCAGCATCTCACACTTAATCACCATGATGTAGGATTAAGATCATTAACCTACTTGTGATTATTTAGATGTTTTTGTTGTTTTTGTTTAGTGTTGAGTAATGAGATTAAGCCATAATCAGGGATTAAACAGACTCATTACACCATCCTAATAGAAGGATAATAGATGAGAATGTTTAAGCTGAGGAAGACTCCTCAACTTAATCCATGATTAGGGATTAACCTCATGACAAAACAAATCCTTTATTAGATGGATTTTAGTTAATGATGAGATGAAGAAGTGATTTTTATGGTTTGTAAGACAACTTGAGGGGGACTTGTCCATTAACACTAGGGTTAGTCCTTCTTAACCAATTAAGGAAGAATTAGAACCCTAATGCAAGGCCCAAGTTGCAAGCTTGATGTCTTGATGATTATTAAGTGAATTGATTAAAGGATTTAAACACATTAAGGGTTTAACACTTAGGATTAAAGTTATACACTCCATCCTAATAGAAGGATGCAGGTATAAACTTAATCACAAAGCCTTAAAGCCTTTAGGGTTTAGTTCCTGATTGTGAGATGAGAAGAGAAGACTCAAAGAGACACCAAGGTAAAAGCTAAATGGGGGGACTAATCAAACCCTAATTGTTATCATGCTTGGTCATTCCTAGGGTTTGTGAGGTTTAAGAAAGAAATCTTCAAAGAAACACCAAGGAGGGAAGCAGATGAAAGGAGCAAAGAGAAGCAAAACAACTTGCTTCACTTAAGAAGACAAGTTGCTTGAAGAAAGAAGGTAAGATGAACAAGAATGATCAAGCTCAATCCAATACACATACAAAATGCAGCAAGGGAAGTATGAAAGAGATGAAAAGAGAATGTGAGAAGTGAAGGCAAATTCACTTCTCAAACAACTCACCACCTGAAATGTTAGCAAAAGAAATGAAATGTAATGCAAATGGGATGAAATGTGATGATGCAAACCAAAACCAGAAGCATGAGTATGATGCTAATGATGCTAAGGTATGATGCAAACATGAGGCAAGGCATGAGGATGATCATACAAACATATGGATGCAAGAGAAGCATGCTTAGAACCATGAACATACATGAAAAGTTATGGAATGCAAATGACATACAACATGGAAAATGAGAGATGCAATGATCAAACATGATTCTAATATGTCCTAAGATGTCTTATGAATCAAATGAATGCACAAAATGTCATGGCAAGTGTAAACACCCCAAATTTGCCCTCACCCATTCACCATGGCTTATGATCTTTCTCATGTGCATAAACACAATCATATCACCTCATATCTCAATTTTGAGTCACTGCATAGTTTCTAAGTCATCTGCACCTAGGGTTTGTGATCTGAGCAACCTCAGGGCACTTTGAGCCACTCCAAAGGCAACCAATCACTTCAAAGGGATCCATGTGTGTTCATCTATCATATTACATCCTCTCAAAGTCAAAAATTCCAAAGAATCACAAGAACTGGGATTGGTATGGATGCAGAGCCAAGTTTGACTGCACAGTTGACCTAAAATTAGGGTTTTGGTTTCAGAGGCCATAACTCCAATTATTTTTTTGGTCATTCTTGTTTCCATTGGTCTCTATATGATATAGGGAGTATGCATATCAATTTTCATGAAGAAATTCCATGGGGAAGTCATCTGATCAAGAGTTGACTTTCTGGACAAGTCAGTGCAAAATCAGGGCATCTGAGGCCCCCAATGACCCAACCAATGGGCATTCTTCATCATTTTGAGTGTATATGATCTTTATTTGATCATGGAAGAAGGTTGAAGTTCATAGAAATCAAGAATTTGGAAGTTTTGCAAATGTTGACTTTTTGGGCATAGTTGACTTTTCAAGAATGCTTCATTTTAGGTCATTTTTCAAGCCTTGATTCTTGATCCAAAAATGCTTCAAATGAAAAAACTTTGGTCATGAAAATTGTAGATCTCATCTTTCCCTTTTCAAAAAGTACAAGAACATGATCAAATTCTTCTTGGATCAAAAGTTATGGTGTGGCAAAGTTGGCAAAAATCATTGATTTTCAAGTTGTGCACCAAGTGTGAAAATTGCAAAATCATGTACCAAGGCAAATTGCAACTTCTAATTGGCATCAAACCATCACATAAACATCATGTAAGTCCTAAAATTCAGAATGGACTAGGCATTGCTCATGTTTCATGGCTTTTGGGACAAGATCTTTCCATGTGAACCATAAAGCAACAACTTGCAAAAACTCATGATCACACTTCCTACAACTTGCAACCTTGGATGCTGACTTTGGCTAGCCTTTCCCCTCACCCTTGCTGCGCAGCCCATGCCTTGTACTAGCCTAGATCATGAGCCATACTTCTCTTACACAAAAGGTGGACTTTGAGCAAAAGCAAACTTACCAATCACTATAGGCCATGTCAAATCATCTGACCTATGGGATTAAAATACAATATCCCTTGGCAAGCCAAAGATATGAAGAAGCAAGGCTGAAACACTTCACAACAACACATTCACAAAACACACCCCAGCTGCATTTTGCTTCGAATCTCTCTGCCCAGCCACAAAACACTCAAAACATTTTCACCATTCAACTTACCATGCCTCATTGAGTAGAAACCAGCAAGAACACAAGCCTGAAACAAGCTGTAACCCCATTGCACCATTTTCATTCCAACTTGCAGTTTCATTCGAAACTCTCTCCACAGCTCACAAACATCAGAACAAACTCCATAGACCTTCTCCATTCATCATCTGGACCACAAACAACCCTTCACCATTGCTAGAAACAGCCTGAAACTCCATTGCCATTTTCAACTGAGCTTGAGCAGAAGCTGCTCAAACTCTTCATTCAGCCAACATAAATTCCTCTTGAGCATTCAAGCATCACCAGAGGGTTAAGTGGAGTGGTTTTCATCAAGAGGAGAGGCCAGAAAGTCATCAGAGTGAAAGCTTCGAATCTCAGGTAGCTCAAGAATTATTTTTCCAGAAATCGTTTTTCATGTTATAAACTTGTTCTTTATGCTTCACTGAGTATCCTGGTGCTTTTGTTTTTTGAAATGGTGTTGAAATGAGTATTTAATTAGCTTCTGAAACTCTGTGACCTAGGAATTTGTTTTGTTCGATTCATGAATTCCAGGAAGAATAAATTTGTTTTGAGATGGGGTTTTAGTTCGTGAGTGAGTGGGGATCATTTCCCAATTCTTAGATTTCATTTTAGTTAGGTTTTTAGGGTTTTGGGGATTTTCAGGGGAGATGCTGGCCGGAGAAGACGACCGGAAGTCTTCTCCGGCAGCCTGAAAGTGATTTGTGCCCTAATCCAGTCATTAACGCTAGTTTGAATTTGGACCGTGGATTGCGTTGAAAACGTTGACCTCCCGCGTGTGTGTGTGGCCTGGATTCACCCAATTAGCCCTAATCCACGTGTTAGCTTAATTAATCCATAATTAAATTGATTTAATCAGAATCAACCACAACCTTTGGATAGCGCGCGTGGTCAACCCATTCAAATCCAGGATTCATCTCATCCCTCCATTCTGTTGACTTTCCATTATTTTCATTTTAATTCATTTTCTTTTCATTTCTTTTCCATAATTAATTTAAAATAGTAAAAAAGGTTTAAAAATTATGAAACTTTTTCTCCTGAGTTTTATTAATTTTTATGACACAAAAATATTTTCATTTTTATTTTTATCATTAAAAAAGCATTTTTAAATATTTAAAAGATTATTTTTAATTGATTAATGGAAATTAATTAATTAAAAATACTTTTAGGTATTTAAAAATCACCAAAAAAATTCATGAAATGTTCTAAGACATTTAGAAACATTGTCCAACCTTCAAACCAAATTTCTTTTTTGATCTTGATGCATTTTGAGAATTTTCCATTGAATTAAATCATTTTTTGTGCATTAATTTGATCCAAAGTTCAAAAATTCATTTCTCCCTATCTAAGAAAACTTGGACATTGATTCTTTTTGCATTGCATTCTATTTGGCATGTAGTTTTTGAGATAAAATGGCCATGATTTGATCTTGTATTTTCAATTTGTTTGGCATTTCTTTTGTTTAGGAGCCCTAAAAACCCTAATAACTTAGAAAAATCATAACTTGAGTTTGGTTAGGAGTTGAGACCTCCCCTTTGGACCTTGGTTTAGTATAGGATTAGGATTTCTTTGGGTGGCATTTTCCATTTTTTATCTTAGGGTTTGCTTCTGATTTTGAGTTTTGTTTGATGTTTGTTTCATAAACCCTAATTTGGGCTTTCTCTTGCATCCCCTTTGCATTCTCTTGCATAACATGACTTTCCATGACATTTCAAGCATCCATTTGATTCATTTGACATCTTAAGACATATAGAAAGCATGTTTGATCATTGCATCCCATATTTGCCATCTTGTTTGCCATGTATGTTTCATAACTTTTCATGTAAGATCATGCTCCTTAACTTGCATCATTTGCATCCATGATCTTGTATGAACATCTCCATGCCTTGTCTCATGCTTGTAGCATCTCATAACATCATTATCATCATCAACATGCTTCTGGTTTTGTTTTTCATCATATCATTTCATCTCATTTAGCATTGCATTGCTTTTCTTTCTAACATTTCAGGTGGTAAGTAAACTTGAGAAGTGAATTTGCCTTCACTTCTCATAAATTTTCTTTTCATCTCTCTTGCATCCATTGCTGCATTTATGTATGTGTTTGAGATTGAGCTTGCTCATTCTTGTTCCTCCCACTTTCTTTCTTCAAGTGACTTGACTTCTTGAATGAAGCAAGTCACTTTGCTTCTCTTGATCCTTTCATCTGCTTCCTGGTGGTTCCATTGAAGATTTCTCTTGAAAACCTCACAAACCTTAGGAACAACCAAGCATGACAATGATTAGGGTTTTGATTAGTCCCCCCTCTTAGTTTTACCTTTGTGTCTCTTTTGAGTCTTCTCTTCTCACCTCATAAGCAGGGACTAAACCCTAAAGGCTTTAAGGCTTTGTGATTAAGCTTATGCCTGCATCCTTCTCTTAGGATGGAGTGTATAACTTTAATCCTAAGTGTTAAACCCTTAATGTGTTTAAATCTCTTAATCAATTCACCTAATAATCATCAAGACATCACTTGTAACTTGGGCCTTGCATTAGGGTTCTAATTCTTCCTTAACTGGTTAAGAAGGACTAACCCTAGTGTTAATGGACAAGTCCCCCTCAAGTTGTCTTACAAATCATAAAATTCACTTCATCATCATACCATTAAATAAAATCCACTTAATCAAAGGCTTGTTTTGTCATGAGTTTAATCCCTAGTCATGGATTAAGTTGAGGAGCATTCCTCAGCTTAAACACCCTCATCTATTATCCTTCTATTAGGATGGTGTAATGAGTCTGTTTAATCCCTGATTATGGCTTAATCTCATTACTTAACACTAAACAAAATCACAAAAACATCTAAATAATCACAAATAGGTTAATGATCTTAATCCTACACCAAAGGTGATTAAGTGTGAGAATCTGACTTCACACTTAAGGTACTCTCATTACCCCTAAACAGAGGGAAGATGTGATGAGTTTACTAACCTATTGGCTTAGGCTTAAGCTCATTAATCTATGACAAACTTTCAAAAGCAATAAAAGATTGAAAATACAAAAACAAACAATAATCGTCTCCTTCGGGATTCTTTTCTCATCATCTTCACTCACAAACGAGAACTCGCTTCTTCCGTCTAATGCAAGACAGTTTGCACCTGAGCCAGACAGGTCATTCACTTGAGCATAGACAAGCAAGCAGTTCATTAAGTCAATTCATCTTTCAGTCTCTTTGGGTCGAACTACGGTGTTCTGACTTCCTCATTGCACGAGAGGATACGTAGGCATAACTTAACAGTTATCGAACAAAAGTCTCTGTATATTCCCCCTCTTTCAGCTTCATTCTTTTAGCCTCATGATCTTGAGCATACTCTCATCCTTACACTGACACTGTATATAATACATTTCACACTTCTTACACTGACACCTGTACATGTTGCTTTCCAGCTCTTTACACACAGATTGCACTGACACTACCCCTTTAAAACACAAATCTTTTAAGCGTGGATCCCGTCGAGTACGACGGACAATCTAGGTGCTAATACCTTCCCAGGTTGTAACCAACCCCCTTTCTCAGTCTCTCTGGTTCGCGACCGTCTTATCCATCTTTTTCTAGGTCTATGCAGCATTGCCTTTCCTCCGGGATAAAAATGCCTAGCTGGCGACTCTATTCATCTCCAGTGAGTTCACGGCTGTGTGTTCTCACTGTTCCCTTCGCCGACCGTTCGCGTCTGTACCTTCATCTGATCCATTTCATTTGTCGGGAGCGACAGCTTGGCGACTCTGCTGGGGAGCCTTATATTGCAACCAGGGCTTCTGGTTCTTTTTGTGGGTTCCTCCTAGCGCTTGATTGATTTGTGTTTACTGGGGTGTTATGTGCTTATTTGTGTTTGTATATGTTTTATTTTTTGCTTTATGTACAGTTGCTTTACTGCTTTCTTTATTGCTTTTGTATATATCATACTGTCATGTTGTCTGGCTGGATCTGGTTTTGCTTTGGTGGGTGGGTGTTCCATTGAGAGTTAAGGTCCTATACCTGGGACCTGAGTGACACCTAGGCTAGAGTGAATCATATTCTTTCCCATTCCATTTTGGTCTGGTGCGGGAATATGAAACACGGTTCAGATATGGGTTTCTTCTTGAGAACTCTGTGTTGCGGATTTCCTGCAATACTAGGGCTATCTGGGAAGCCTGCTAAGTCTGGATGACCTTTTAGTATTGACCTTCAGAAACTGAGGTGAATTAGAGGAGGAACTTTTATGGTTATTGTAAACACTGTACCTCCGGGTTAGAAGTGTTTACACTTCTCATAACTGATCCAAGTCTGAGGATCCTTGTTCTAGAACACCACTTGTGAGGGGGGTTGGGCTGTTTACAGGTTTGCAGGTACCTTGACCTCAGAATACCTTGTTACCTTGATTGTTTAAGAATACTTCAATTTGGGACAGTTCTTGTGATTCTAAAACCCTGGATATGTGGCTCTTTATTTGAGTCCCCCACCTTGGTTACTGGATTTATAGACCTCCAACTGGAATTCTTGAACACACTTGGACCTATATCAGGGCATTTTGATCAGATCCAGCTCAGTCACAGACCCTTGCATTTCATTTGCATACATAATCATTGCATCATATTGACATTTGCTTATTTGTGTTTCAGGGTATCCATCTTCATTTGGTTTTGGTTTTGACCCCATCTTCAGTTTTGACTTGTCTTCATCAGCCATCTGCTTCAGTTATCACCTGCACCAGCCAGTCAGTGGCCCACTTCTTCAGTATTATCATCAGCACCTGTCTCTACTCAGTCTCAGTATCATGGCTCCTAAAAAGAGCAACATCACCTATCACTTCTTCCAGCCAGAGCTATCAGATATCAGGAGGATTCAGACCTTGATCACCCCAGATCACATACCTTTGTTCAGGGAAAGTCATGGAGATATACTTGATATGGTTATGGATCTGGACCCATCACAGAGAAGCTTGATCCACACCTGCATTCAGTTTTATGATCCTCCACTGAGATGTTTTACTTTTCAAGACATTCAGTTGGGCCCCTTATTGGAAGAGTACTCCTCATTAGTTGGTATACCTATCAGAGGTGGAATCCCTTTCAACCCTGAGATGGTCTTTCCTGCTAATGGAGAAGTAGCAAAGGCTTTGCATCTGGAACCTGTCCTGATTGAGCAGCATATGACTTCTAAAGCTGGGATCCCTGGTTTCCATCTGGATTTCTTGATCTCTCAAGCTACCCTGAAAGCTTCTCTAGGAGAGTGGAAAGCTGTTTGTGCTTTACTGGCCTTGAGTATATATGGAATTGTATTGTTTGCAGATGAGCCTCGATTCATTAGCAAGAATGCAATCCATCTGTTCATCTTGAAGAACCCAGTGCCAACTTTATTGGGGGATCTTTACTATTCAGTGCATCAGAGGAATGAAAAGCAGAGGGGGAGATTAGTGAGGTGTTGTGCCCCATTGTTCCACACTTGGCTTCTCAGGCATCTACCCAGGACAGATGCATTTTTAAACCCTCATCAGCAGAGCAACTGGGCTAAGAGACTCACTGTTCTAACTTCAGCTGACATCAGATGGTGCACTCAAAGCACCAAGGGCAGGGATATCATCACCAGCTGTGGGCATTTTCCCAATGTGCCCCTAATAGGAGTTAAGGGTAGTATTAATTACAACCCTCTGCTGTTCAGAAGGCAATTGGGCTATGCACTGGTCCACACTCCTAAGGCACAGGGCTTGGTGGAGACTCTCTATTGTGAGAACAAGATTAGTTTGGCTGTTGTTAGGCAGGCTGCCTGGGCCTGGGATAATGTTCAAACTAAGGGAGTCACTATTCTGGGGAAGTGCAATAATGTGGCATCAGCACAATATTATGAGTGGTCCCGTGCCAGGGCCCAATTCTCTGGGATGCCCTTTACCATAGAAGACATGCCTGAGTCATCTTCAGCACCATCCCCTGCCACTATCAGTTTGGAGGAGTATGAGAGCTTGAAGGAGAGGAATGAGAAGCTAACCCAGGCCTTGCAGAAGACCCTCCGGGAGAGGAGTGAAGGTATGAGGGAGATTGAGAGATTGGAGAAGTTGAGAGTAGAGCATCTGACTAAGATTGAGAAGTCTGGGGATTATATCAAAAAGTCTAAGGCTGGTGAACAAATTCTGAAGAATGCTTGCAAAGAAGCCCAGTTCCAGAGAGCAAGGACAGACTTGTATTTGAAGGAGAGTCAAGCCCGGTGGGTCAGGATCACCGAGGCTCGTACCCTGGAGGACAAGAGAGTTCAAGACAAGATGGAGCAACTAGAGGCTAGTACAAAGGAACAGCAAGAAGCCCTGGCAGCGGCCCAGAGGGAGATTTCAGAATTGAAGATCAAAGCAGGGGTGAAGAGGTCCAAGGACCAAACTCAGCACAAAAAGCTAGCAGCAGCTGTTGCAACCCGGAACCTCCTTATCCGGAATCTCACGGAGCGTCCGGCTGATCCTGTGACCGAAGCACTTCTCAAGGAAGTTCGTGAGGATGAGTTTGGCCTTGGTGTTTGACCAGTTGCTTGTTGTTGTTTCTATTCCATGTATCTTTTACTTTTTTGTGATGTATTTTGACCCCTTAGAGGGCTTGTGTTGTAAAATGAACAAGTTGTATTATTTCACCTTCTGTAATATATTTGTGTTAGCTTGCTTCATCTGAGTTTTCTTCAAGCAACAACAACAGCATCTTCAAGGGTCTGGAAGGGTCAAAACTGAAGGCCAAACCGGATACCTTGGGAACAAATAAGCATAACTGCATTGCATGCTAACCCTTTTGTTTGTTTTGTAGGTTTTGTTTTGTTGCTAACCTCTGTTGTGATGCCTCAGGAACTATTGCTAGGCGCCGGGTATTTCCCCTCAACCGTCCGCACCGTTATCCAACCCGAAATAACCTTCCGGGCATTCAAATGGATCAGATGCAGCAGGACCTTACTGAGGTCAGAAATCAAATGGCAAATGAAAGGCTAGAAATGAGGAATCAAATGACTCAGTTTATGGAAGTTATGAACAACATGGCTCAGAGCCAGGAAAGATTGAGGGCCATGGTGGAAAGGCAGAATCAAGAGGATCCGCATATAGGGACTGCCGGTACCAGTAACAATGAAAGGGTACAACCTCATGTCAACCCCCCGGTATTTGGACCGCACCTCCATCCTGAGGTCAATATTCCAGCAAATGTTCAAGGAACTGCCACTGCATCCAGGGTACTTCAAGAAGACCCCCAAGAGGACCAGTTCACAGTAATGGGTGCTGGGGAAGAAGCTTATGATAGGAGATTAGATGAGATAGCTGAGAAATTGAGGTCCTTAGAATCTCAAAACTCTTTGGGCTTCGATGTCATGGACATGGGCTTGGTAGACGGGGTCAGGATCCCCCATAAGTTCAAGCCTCCTTGCTTTGAAAAATACAACGGGACTTCATGCCCCCGGACTCATTTACAGTCATTTCTGGGAAGGCTGAAGGCCTATACAATGGATGAGAAGCTCTGGATGTTCTATTTCGAAGACAGCTTAACTGGAGCGTCAAGAGAATGGTACTCTCACTTGACAAGGGCAACTATTAGATGCTGGAAGGACCTGGCAGAGGCCTTCATCAGACAGTATCAGTATAACTTAGACATGGCACCCAACAGGACTCTCCTAATGGGAATGTCACAGTCGTCAAGGGAAAGTTCCCGAGAATATGCACAGAGATGGAGGCAACTGGCTGCCGCTGTTCAGCCACCTATGTCTGAAAGGGAAATGGCAGACATGTTTATGAACACCCTTCAGGGAACATATATTGACAGGTTGGCTGCTTTCTCTTCCACTAGCTTCGCAGATGTTGTCATAGTCGGGGAGAGAATTGAAAGCCTGTTGAAAATGGGTAAGATCTCTGATAATGGTGCCAGCTCGTCCAGTAATGCAAGAAAGCCTTTTGCAGGCCCGAGAAGAACTGGCGAGACCAATGCCATCCATTCAAACAGGGGCAGACCCCAGTATGTTCACAGGTCTGTAGCAGCAGTCACTATCCCTGCTCCGGCTCATCCTCAACCAACCTATCAACCTCCGCAGCAAAACTATCAGCCACAACCTCAGTACCATCAGCAAAATCAGTATCCTCCAAGAAATTACAACAACAGCAACACCAACAACAACAGTCAACAAAGGCCATTTCAGCAGAGGCCATCTCAAGCTAATAGGGTGATCGATCCGATCCCTATGCCATATGCTACCCTGCTGCCACAACTCCTGAAACTCAACCTAGTTGAGCTAAGGACGCTGGCACCCCCAGATCCCAACAGTCTACCCAGGAATTATGATTCCAACGCTAGGTGTGCTTTCCATTCAAACGCACCTGGTCACAGTACAGAAAAATGCAGGGCTCTGCATATGAAGGTACAAGACCTGGTAGACTCAAAGGCTTTGAATTTCGCACCACCACCCAATGTCAATAAGAACCCGATGCCAAATCACGGTGGTCCTAGGATTAACTCTATTGAAGAAGACAAGCCGTCTTATTTAATAACCAGTGTGGGACAGATCAGGACACCGTTGGTGGAAATCAAAGCTCAGCTCTTGGAATGTCAAATGTTCCCGGGGTGTGAGTTGGGTTGTGCTTACTGCAATATCTCAGTAAATGGGTGCGATAATTTGAGGAATGGCATAGATGGCCTTATTCAGAGTGGCCAACTTCAGATCACCACATCATTTCCAACAAATCCAGCAATTTCATCCGCAACGGTTTCAGAACCTCCTACAACTGCAGCAACCATTGTTCCTGACATTTCTTCGGCCTCATCAACAAGTACTTCATCTGTCATTTCAACTGACCAGATGTCAATGAATGTTCCTTCTACAACTCCAGCACCACTCCATTTTGAAACTCCTACAACAACAACATCATTTCTTCCGACAATACCTCCTACAACACCAGCAACAAATCATGAAGATGTCTCAACTGTCACAATCTTTTACGATCCTGAAAACAACTCTGTCTACAATTCAGAAAGTGCTGCTCCCACCAGGGCACCAGTGACAATCTATTATGATCCTCAGACTATTACAATTCCTTCAACAGCTGCAATCAGTCCGGTCACCATCACGGTGCCTGGACCCGTACCTTATGAAAGCAGTAATGCCATCCCCTGGCATTACGGCTCTGACTTGTACTGTGAAGGACAAAGAATCACCTTTGAATCATCAACCCCTGCACTACAAATTGACAATGTGGGAGGAGGCAGAGGCTTCACCCGAAGCGGACGTCTCTTCGCCCCACAAATTCAGAGACCCACTGCCGAAGCAGAAGCTGCTGCCAAGGCAAAAGGGAAGAACCCTGTGCAGGAAGATCAAGCTGTTAAAGAAGCCCTGAAGACGCCCTTTGATCAAGAGGTTGATGAGTTCATGCGAATCATCAAAAAGAGTGATTATAAAATAGTGGATCAGCTTCATCAGACCCCTTCCAAGATCTCAATCCTATCATTGCTTATGTGCTCTGAAGCCCATCGGAATGCACTACTCAAAGTCCTGCACGCAGCTTACGTGCCTGAAGAGATCACTGTCAATCAGCTGGAAGCAGTAGTTGGAAATGTTAATGCTAGTCACGGACTAGGGTTCACCAATACTGATTTGACAACGGAAGGCCGCAACCATAATAAAGCCTTGCACATAACCATGGAATGCAAAGGTGCTGTCCTTTCTCATGTGCTGGTGGACACGGGGTCATCCCTTAATGTCTTACCCAAAAAGGCCCTGGTGAAGCTAGAGTATGACGGATTGGCGTTGAGACCCAGCAACCTGGTGGTGAGAGCTTTTGATGGCTCAAAGAGATCGGTTCTGGGAGAGATTGAATTGCCCATAACGATTGGCCCGCAGACCTTTAAAACTATCTTCTATGTGATGGACATTCAGCCTGCCTACAGCTGTTTGTTGGGTAGGCCATGGATTCACGCTGCTGGCGCCGTGACCTCTACCCTTCACCAGAAGTTAAAATATGAGTGGGAGGGTCAAATCGTTACAATCTGCGGAGAGGAGGACATTTTTGTCAGCCACCTGGCTACCTATAAATACATTGAGATGGATGGGGAGATCCATGAAACAATGAGCTAGGGGTTTGAAGCCTTGAATGTGAATGAAACATCTGCTGTGTCTGGTACTTCAATATCATCATACCAACAAGCCCGGAAGGTTGTTGAGGAAGGAACTGCCCAAGGCTGGGGCAAGCTACTACCGGTGGAGAAGAAAGAAGACAGATTTGGGTTGGGTTACAAACCAACTCAACGAGATCAAGCAGAGGCTGCAAAGGAGCCCAACTTTGTTAGTGGGGGGATGCTCACCCCTGATGCTATCAATTGTCTGGAAGACGAGCTGGAAGAGGAGCGCAACCTGGAAAGCTGGATCCGTCCAAAAATCCCGGGGAGCAGTGTCTCGAACTGGTCTTCCCAGGAAATTATAAGAGTTACTCATGCAGAGTAATTATTATTTCCTGTATTTTTATAAGCATGCATCAAAGTCTTGCATCTTGCCCAAGATGACAAGACTCATTTTGTAATCGGGCCATCTGTATTTTTTGTGCAAACAAGATTAATTAATGAAATATCAGACATCTTTTTGCAAACAAGTCTTTTTCTTTTTCTGCTCACTGTTTTTTTTTCCATTTTTCTTTTTGTACAAAAAATAAATGGCGGTGTTTTCAAAATGACAACTTCATTTCACTTTTCTAAATAAAGATTAAAATCAAGTCACTAAAATGAACAAACTTAACCCTTGCAGAGTGTGCCTTCCAGACAGCACCGACAACAACACGGCTATGACATCGTATGACTCTGACAATCCAATCAATCAAGCTGATGAAGGGGTTGATGAAGAATATGAGCTTCCTGAAGAGCTAGCCAGGTTGTTGAGACAAGAGGAAAGGGTTATTACTCCTCACCAGGAGGAGGTTGAAGTGATCAATCTTGGTACAAATGAAGACGTGAAAGAAGTTAGAATCGGGGCCTGCCTGCAAGACTCAGTGAAGAAACAACTGATAGACCTGCTTCAAGAGTATGTAGATGTGTTTGCTTGGTCGTACCAAGACATGCCGGGTTTGGATACCGATATTGTTGTGCACAAGCTGCCTTTGAGAGAAGAATGCCCGCCAGTCAAACAGAAACTGCGCCGTACTCGTCCAGACATGGCTATGAAAATCAAGGAAGAGGTACAAAAGCAATGGGACGCCGGTTTCCTTGCTGTAACTAGCTATCCGCCGTGGGTTGCTAATATAGTACCTGTGCCTAAGAAGGACGGCAAAGTAAGAATGTGTGTTGACTACCGGGACCTGAACAGAGCTAGCCCGAAAGATGATTTCCCTTTACCTCACATTGATGTATTGGTGGATAATACGGCTCAGTTCTCGGTATTTTCCTTCATGGATGGATTTTCGGGATACAACCAGATCAAGATGTCACCTGAAGACATGGAGAAGACAACATTCATCACACCTTGGGGCACGTTCTGCTACAAAGTAATGCCATTTGGGCTCAAGAATGCCGGTGCGACATATCAACGGGCTATGGTGACATTATTCCACGATATGATCCATAAGGAAATAGAATGTTACGTGGATGATATGATTGCCAAGTCCCTTACTGAAGAGGACCATCTGGTAAATCTGCTCAAACTATTCAAGCGTCTGAGGAAGTATCAACTGAAGCTGAACCCCAACAAATGCACATTCGGGGTGCGATCCGGTAAGCTGCTGGGATTTATTGTAAGCGAGAAGGGGATTGAGGTTGACCCTGATAAAGTCAAAGCCATCCAAGAGATGCCTGCACCAAAGACAGAGAAGGAAGTTCGAGGGTTCTTAGGTCGATTGAACTACATCTCAAGGTTCATATCTCACCTTACGGCTACCTGTGAACCCTTGTTCAAGCTGTTAAGAAAAGAACAAACGGTCAGGTGGAACGAAGACTGCCAAAAGGCTTTTGACAAGATCAAGGAATATCTGCAAGAACCTCCAATCCTTATGCCTCCAGTTGAAGGAAGACCTCTGATTATGTACTTGACAGTATTAGAAGAGTCAATGGGGTGTGTGCTGGGCCAGCATGACGAGTCTGGTCGAAAAGAGTATGCAATATACTACCTAAGCAAAAAGTTTACCGACTGTGAACAACGTTATTCACTGCTCGAGAAAACTTGTTGTGCTTTAGCGTGGGCTGCTCGCCGATTGAGACAGTATATGTTGACCCACACTACTTTGTTGATATCCAAAATGGACCCAGTTAAGTACATTTTCGAGAAGCCAGCTCTTACCGGACGGGTTGCAAGATGGCAAATGATTCTCACGGAATACGATATACAGTACACATCTCAGAAAGCCATCAAGGGCAGTGTACTATCTGAATATCTTGCTGAGCAACCCATTGATGACTACCAGCCTATGAGATTTGACTTCCCTGATGAAGACATCATGTTCATTAAATCAAAAGATCATGAAGAGCCTATTCGCACTGAAGGGCCTGACCCGGAAGAAGAATGGACTATGATGTTTGATGGGGCTGTTAATATGAATGGTCGTGGCGTTGGTGCGGTACTCATTACACCTAAAGGAGTTCACATGCCTTTCTCGGCAAAACTCACTTTCAACTGCACTAACAACGAAGCTGAATACGAAGCTTGCATTATGGGTCTTGAGGAAGCCATTGACCTCAGGATCAAGACATTGACCGTATTCGGGGATTCAGCTTTGGTAGTCAATCAGACCAACGGAAAATGGTATACCCACCAGGATCATCTGATACCTTACAGGGATTATACAAGGAGGTTATTGACTTTCTTCACAACAGTCAAGCTTGAGTATATCCCTCGGGACGAGAATCAATTTGCAGATGCTCTTGCTACCATTTCATCCATGATCAAAGTTCAAGCTGCTAACTTTGTACCTCAGATTTCAGTATCGAGACTTGATAGACCAGCATATGTATTTGCGGCAGAAGGTGTCAAAAATGATAAGCCTTGGTTTCATGACATTAAATGCTTCTTGGAGGATCAGACATACCCACCTGGGGCATCTTCCAATGATAAGAAGACTTTGAGAAGGCTTGCTGGTAGTTTCTTTCTGAACACTGATGGATCTTTATACAAAAGGAACTTTGATATGGTACTCCTCAGATGTGTTGACAAGACGGAAGCAGGTTTGTTGATGCATGAAGTGCACGAAGGATCGTTTGGTACCCATGCCGGAGGGCATGCCATGGCTAAAAAGTTGTTAAGATCAGGTTATTACTGGATCACAATGAATGCAGACTGTTGTGCTTACGCCAGGAAATGCCACAAATGCCAGATCTACGCAGATAAGGTGCATGTGCCTCCCAATCCTTTGAACATCATGTCTTCACCCTGGCCCTTTGCTATGTGGGGCATTGATATGATTGGCAAGATTGAGCCAACTGCTTCAAATGGCCACAGATTCATCTTGGTTGCTATTGACTATTTCACCAAGTGGGTCGAAGCAGCCTCATATGCAAATGTTACAAGGCAAGTGGTAGCCAGATTTCTGAAGAGAGATATCATCTGTCGATACGGAGTTCCCGAGCGAATCATTACTGATAATGGTTCCAACTTAAACAACAAAATGATGGCAGAGCTATGCCGGGACTTCAAAATCCAACATCACAATTCTTCTCCTTACAGGCCAAAGATGAATGGCGCTGTTGAGGCGGCAAACAAGAATATTAAGAAGATTGTGCAGAAGATGGTAGTCACCTATAGAGACTGGCATGAAATGCTACCGTTTGCCTTGCATGGGTACCGCACGTCAATCAGAACATCCACTGGGGCAACACCGTATCAGCTTGTGTATGGTATGGAAGCAGTCCTACCTGTTGAAGTTGAATTACCCTCCCTACGGGTATTAATGGATGTTAAGCTAAGTGAAGCAGAATGGGTTCGGGCCCGATACGAACAACTGAGTCTGATCGAAGAGAAAAGATTGGCTGCAATCTGTCATGGACAGCTATATCAGAAGAGAATGAAGAGAGCCTTCGATCAGAAAGTCAGGCACCGAGAGTACCAAGTAGGAGATCTTGTGCTGAAAAGAATCCTCCCTCCTCATACAGACCACAGGGGCAAGTGGACTCCAAACTATGAAGGACCATTTGTGGTAAAGAAAGTTTTCTCTGGTGGAGCACTGATGCTCAGCACCATGGATGGTGAAGATTTCCCGTCCCCTGTGAATTCAGATGCAGTTAAAAAATACTTCGCATAAAGTGACCCGCTGGACACAAAAACAGAATGTAAGTCCAGGCAAAAATAGGGCATCCCGGCGAGTCAAAAACAGAATAAAAGACTCGGGCAAAAATAAGGGAAAATAAATAAAAAATGTACACCCGCTGAGTTGAAAAGCCGCATTGGACAGCTCAGGCAAAAATGGGTATCCCGATGGATTGAAAACCCGAAAGGGCGATCCATGCAAAATAAGGGAATAAGCGAACAACTGCATTCTGAATTCTTCTGTATCACTTGCAACTTGGAAAGCTTCAAAAGGATCAAGCTTCAATCAGAATCAGCCTTCTTCAGAAAGCAAGACGAGAAGAACGTCAAAAGTCATACGAGTCATAGCAAAAGAGGAAGCTCTTTTGAAAGTGTCGTCAACATCGCCAGCATTTTGTTTCTCAATTTATAACAATCTCCTTATTTTAGGAGATTTGTTTCCTTGACTGTATCTTGCCTATTCAGGGCACAAGAATTAATAAAATCAGAGTTTTCAGTCATGTTTCGTCTTGTACATATTTCGTTTGCAAAGAATGTCTGATGTCTCTAAAACTAATTGCATAAGTACAGATGTTTGTCACTAAAAATAGAAACACATGCTTGCAGGGAATATACTTACTCTTGAGAATGCTTGACTCCTATGACGGAATCCAGTAAAGGATACCTCGGGACCTTTTGTGCGTCTCCTTATCTTTGCAGGATTGCAGGTATCCAGAACGCAACCTGGTGCATGCAAGTTACATCCCAACAAGCTGGCAAATCAACACTCAATTTTAGCACTCAAGGTGCTTTCTCCCCAGCTGAGTTTGCCTCCAACAACTCTCCCCAGCCATAGTACCAATCATTCTTCCTCAGCAAAATACAGGAGTCAGGGAATCATCTCCCCACAGAATCTTCAGCCTCTATTCAGAAGAGCGACGCAGGAAAGGATCACAACAGAGTGAAGAAAGCTTCTGCAAACCCCAGCTGGGCCTCTCATTTATTAGGATAGGTCTATCAGTGACTCGTATCCTCAGGCAAATATCATCTTATTAGATCTACCAATGATCTCATCCCCAGCTGGGATATCCATTTCAAGCAGATCGGCCGGAGATCTTCGCAGCAATGGGACCCGGATCCCGTTTCGGTGTCTTTGCGCAATCATAGCATTTGCATCATATTCACCCGCAAAGCGTAGCATTCCGTTTCAACACGGAGCATTACGGCAAAAATCAAATGCATAGCATAATCATGAGCCATGTTATGAATCAACACTTGTGAATAATAACAGTTCATCAACATACAGAAGAAAAATCCCCACCAGAGTTACCAGCAAGAGCAGTTGCCTCACAAATCACAAACACCAGTATATACTCCTTTTGACACCCGTCCGTGTTATATCCCAGCAGAAAGCCAAAGACGTCCTTTTTGCACTCACATATACTTATATACACTTTCCTGACACCCGTCCGTGTCATTTCCCCAGCGCAGTCGTCTAGACTTTGTATATCAGATACTTGTTTATGTTACACTCTTCTCCTTTTGACACTCGTCCGTGTCACCCTCCCCAGCAGATAAACACTCATCTATACACCACTCACTCTTATACAGATACTCGTCCGTATCTTGTATACACCATTTACATACCCACAGATTCAACAATAGTCTTTGTTCTTTGTTAACCGGTTGGTACTCGTCCGTACCATCATCTCAGAACATTGCGTCTAGTGTTTGTTTCTACATGATACTCGTCCGTATCATAGTCTTAAGGATGCTCGTCCGCATCTTTAATCCATACACCGTGTCAAACACTTGTGTCTTCTTGAATATAGATGCTCGTTCGTGTCTACTATTCCCCCAGAAGAACCTTCAGATTCAACACTTGTCCGTGTTCTTTGTTAACCAGTTGATACTCGTCCGTATCATCATCTCTGAACATGTGTCAGTTTGTTTCTACCCGATACTCGTCCGTATCGTAGTCTTAGGGATGCTCGTCCGCATCTTTAATCTATACACAATACCAAACACTCATACCCTTTGTTTCTTGGATGTGAACACTCGTCCGTGTTTACTATTCCCCAGTAGATCGCAAACAAATTTTCCTTTTTATCTGACACTCGTCCTGTGTCATGATAAACCCGAGAGCAGCCGTACCCTGCTGAGTGGTCGTCCTCCACTTCTTGATGGTCGTCCTCCATCATGCTCATCCGATGGCCGTCCCCATCGTTGATATTTAGCAGCCGTCCCCTGCTAGGTGGTCGTCCTCCACCTTTTGATGATCGTCCTTCATCATTTTATCCAATGGCCGTCCCCATTGTTGATTTTGGTTATCTGGCATTCGTCCTATGTCATGAGAAACCTCGAGAGCAGCCGTACCCTGCTGAGTGGTCGTCCTCCACTTCTTGATGGTCGTCCTCCATCATGCTCGTCCGGTGGCCGTCCCCATCGTTGACCTTTTCTATCCGATGGCCGTCCCCATCGTTGATTTTTTTCGGCAGCCGTACCCTGCCAGGTGGTCGTCCTCCACCTTTGATGGCCGTCCCCATCATATTTCCTTTATTATCCAACAGAGCAGCCGTCCCCTACTAGGTGATCGTCCTTCACCTTTGATGGCCGTACCCCATCAGCTGTTTATTTCATTTATTCTTTAACCCGATGGTCGTCCCCGTCGTGGTCCCTTTTCCTTTTCTTTTAGCCCGATGGCCGTCCCCATCGTCGGTTACCTTGCTTTATGAACTTGATGGCCGTCCCCGTCATGTTTCATTAACTCCCAGAAAATTTTACAGCTTTATACTGATGGCCGTCCCCATCATATTTTGATTTTCCCCAGCTAGTCGGCCGTCCCCGTCTTGGCTTTACCTTTTATCCCCAGCATGTCGGCCGTCCCCGTCATTGCTTTACTTCACACACTCTTCCCAGCATGTCGGCCGTCCCCGTCATTGCTCTTTACCCAGCAGTCGTCCTCTGCTCGACGGTCGTCCTCTGTCGCCTACACTTTACAATATACTTTATCTTCTTTTACAATCCATATCCCGTTTCTCCTTCATTCTGTGAGCGCAAATTTTGGACTGTCTTTGGTATTCAACCACAAGTTATCTTGTTTGCCTGTTAAGCCGTCGCTTACATCCTGCACAGCTAACTCATGTTTGAATAGGGGCAGCTGTAAACACCCCAAATTTTCCCTCACCCATTCACCATGGCTTATGATCTTTCTCATGTGCATAAACACAATCATATCACCTCATATCTCAATTTTGAGTCACTGCATAGTTTCTAAGTCATCTGCACCTAGGGTTTGTGATCTGAGCAACCTCAGGGCACTTTGAGCCACTCCAAAGGCAACCAATCACTTCAAAGGGATCCATGTGTGTTCATATATCATATTACATCCTCTCAAAGTCAAAAATTCCAAAGAATCACAAGAACTGGGATTGGTATGGATGCAGAGCCAAGTTTGACTGCACAGTTGACCTAAAATTAGGGTTTTGGTTTCAGAGGCCATAACTCCAATTATTTTTTTGGTCATTCTTGTTTCCATTGGTCTCTATATGATATAGGGAGTATGCATATCAATTTTCATGAAGAAATTCCATGGGGAAGTCATCTGATCAAGAGTTGACTTTCTGGACAAGTCAGTGCAAAATCAGGGCATCTGAGGCCCCCAATGACCCAACCAATGGGCATTCTTCATCATTTTGAGTGTATATGATCTTTATTTGATCATGGAAGAAGGTTGAAGTTCATAGAAATCAAGAATTTGGAAGTTTTGCAAATGTTGACTTTTTGGGCATAGTTGACTTTTCAAGAATGCTTCATTTTAGGTCATTTTTCAAGCCTTGATTCTTGATCCAAAAATGCTTCAAATGAAAAAACTTTGGTCATGAAAATTGTAGATCTCATCTTTCCCTTTTCAAAAAGTACAAGAACATGATCAAATTCTTCTTGGATCAAAAGTTATGGTGTGGCAAAGTTGGCAAAAATCATTGATTTTCAAGTTGTGCACCAAGTGTGAAAATTGCAAAATCATGTACCAAGGCAAATTGCAACTTCTAATTGGCATCAAACCATCACATAAACATCATGTAAGTCCTAAAATTCAGAATGGACTAGGCATTGCTCATGTTTCATGGCTTTTGGGACAAGATCTTTCCATGTGAACCATAAAGCAACAACTTGCAAAAACTCATGATCACACTTCCTACAACTTGCAACCTTGGATGCTGACTTTGGCTAGCCTTTCCCCTCACCCTTGCTGCGCAGCCCATGCCTTGTACTAGCCTAGATCATGAGCCATACTTCTCTTACACAAAAGGTGGACTTTGAGCAAAAGCAAACTTACCAATCACTATAGGCCATGTCAAATCATCTGACCTATGGGATTAAAATACAATATCCCTTGGCAAGCCAAAGATATGAAGAAGCAAGGCTGAAACACTTCACAACAACACATTCACAAAACACACCCCAACTGCATTTTGCTTCGAATCTCTCTGCCCAGCCACAAAACACTCAAACCATTTTCACCATTCAACTTACCATGCCTCATTGAGTAGAAACCAGCAAGAACACAAGCCTGAAACAAGCTGTAACCCCACTGCACCATTTTCATTCCAACTTGCAGTTTCATTCGAAACTCTCTCCACAGCTCACAAACATCAGAACAAACTCCATAGACCTTCTCCATTCATCATCTGGACCACAAACAACCCTTCACCATTGCTAGAAACAGCCTGAAACTCCATTGCCATTTTCAACTGAGCTTGAGCAGAAGCTGCTCAAACTCTTCATTCAGCCAACATAAATTCCTCTTGAGCATTCAAGCATCACCAGAGGGTTAACTGGAGTGGTTTTCATCAAGAGGAGAGGCCAGAAAGTCATCAGAGTGAAAGCTTCGAATCTCAGGTAGCTCAAGAATTATTTTTCCAGAAATCGTTTTTCATGTTATAAACTTGTTCTTTATGCTTCACTGAGTATCCTGGTGCTTTTGTTTTTTGAAATGGTGTTGAAATGAGTATTTAATTAGCTTCTGAAACTCTGTGACCTAGGAATTTGTTTTGTTCGATTCATGAATTCCAGGAAGAATAAATTTGTTTTGAGATGGGGTTTTAGTTCGTGAGTGAGTGGGGATCATTTCCCAATTCTTAGATTTCATTTAGTTAGGTTTTTAGGGTTTTGGGGATTTTCAGGGGAGATGCTGGCCGGAGAAGACGACCGGAAGTCTTCTCCGGCAGCCTGAAAGTGATTTGTGCCCTAATCCAGTCATTAACGCTAGTTTGAATTTGGACCGTGGATTGCGTTGAAAACGTTGACCTCCCGCGTGTGTGTGTGGCCTGGATTCACCCAATTAGCCCTAATCCACGTGTTAGCTTAATTAATCCATAATTAAATTGATTTAATCGGAATCAACCACAGCCTTTGGATAGCGCGCGTGGTCAACCCATTCAAATCCAGGATTCATCTCATCCCTCCATTCTGTTGACTTTCCATTATTTTCATTTTAATTCATTTTCTTTTCATTTCTTTTCCATAATTAATTTAAAATAGTAAAAAAGGTTTAAAAATTATGAAACTTTTTCTCCTGAGTTTTATTAATTTTTATGACACAAAAATATTTTGATTTTTATTTTTATCATTAAAAAAACATTTTTAAATATTTAAAAGATTATTTTTAATTGATTAATGGAAATTAATTAATTAAAAATACTTTTAGGTATTTAAAAATCACCAAAAAAATTCATGAAATGTTCTAAGACATTTAGAAACATTGTCCAACCTTCAAACCAAATTTCTTTTTTGATCTTGATGCATTTTGAGAATTTTCCATTGAATTAAATCATTTTTTGTGCATTAATTTGATCCAAAGTTCAAAAATTCATTTCTGCCTATCTAAGAAAAGTTGGACATTGATTCTTTTTGCATTGCATTCTATTTGGCATGTAGTTTTTGAGATAAAATGGCCATGATTTGATCTTGCATTTTCAATTTGTTTGGCATTTCTTTTGTTTAGGAGCCCTAAAAACCCTAATAACTTAGAAAAATCATAACTTGAGTTTGGTTAGGAGTTGAGACCTCCCCTTTGGACCTTGGTTTAGTATAGGATTAGGATTTCTTTGGGTGGCATTTTCCATTTTTTATCTTAGGGTTTGCTTCTGATTTTGAGTTTTGTTTGATGTTTGTTTCATAAACCCTAATTTGGGCTTTCTCTTGCATCCCCTTTGCATTCTCTTGCATAACATGACTTGCCATGACATTTCAAGCATCCATTTGATTCATTTGACATCTTAAGACATATAGAAAGCATGTTTGATCATTGCATCCCATATTTGCCATCTTGTTTGCCATGTATGTTTCATAACTTTTCATGTCAGATCATGCTCCTTAACTTGCATCATTTGCATCCATGATCTTGTATGAACATCTCCATGCCTTGTCTCATGCTTGTAGCATCTCATAACATCATTATCATCATCCACATGCTTCTGGTTTTGTTTTTCATCATATCATTTCATCTCATTTAGCATTGCATTGCTTTTCTTTCTAACATTTCAGGTGGTAAGTAAACTTGAGAAGTGAATTTGCCTTCACTTCTCATAACTTTTCTTTTCATCTCTCTTGCATCCATTGCTGCATTTATGTATGTGTTTGAGATTGAGCTTGCTCATTCTTGTTCCTCCCACTTTCTTTCTTCAAGTGACTTGACTTCTTGAATGAAGCAAGTCACTTTGCTTCTCTTGATCCTTTCATCTGCTTCCTGGTGGTTCCATTGAAGATTTCTCTTGAAAACCTCACAAACCTTAGGAACAACCAAGCATGACAATGATTAGGGTTTTGATTAGTCCCCCCTCTTAGTTTTACCTTTGTGTCTCTTTTGAGTCTTCTCTTCTCACCTCATAAGCAGGGACTAAACCCTAAAGGCTTTAAGGCTTTGTGATTAAGCTTATGCCTGCATCCTTCTCTTAGGATGGAGTGTATAACTTTAATCCTAAGTGTTAAACCCTTAATGTGTTTAAATCTCTTAATCAATTCACCTAATAATCATCAAGACATCACTTGTAACTTGGGCCTTGCATTAGGGTTCTAATTCTTCCTTAACTGGTTAAGAAGGACTAACCCTAGTGTTAATGGACAAGTCCCCCTCAAGTTGTCTTACAAATCATAAAATTCACTTCATCATCATACCATTAAATAAAATCCACTTAATCAAAGGCTTGTTTTGTCATGAGTTTAATCCCTAGTCATGGATTAAGTTGAGGAGCATTCCTCAGCTTAAACACCCTCATCTATTATCCTTCTATTAGGATGGTGTAATGAGTCTGTTTAATCCCTGATTATGGCTTAATCTCATTACTTAACACTAAACAAAATCACAAAAACATCTAAATAATCACAAATAGGTTAATGATCTTAATCCTACACCAAAGGTGATTAAGTGTGAGAATCTGACTTCACACTTAAGGTACTCTCATTACCCCTAAACAGAGGGAAGATGTGATGAGTTTACTAACCTATTGGTTTAGGCTTAAGCTCATTAATCTATGACAAACTTTCAAAAGCAATAAAAGATTGAAAATACAAAAACAAACAATAATCGTCTCCTTCGGGATTCTTTTCTCATCATCTTCACTCACAAACGAGAACTCGCTTCTTCCGTCTAATGCAAGACAGTTTGCACCTGAGCCAGACAGGTCATACACTTGAGCATAGACAAGCAAGCAGTTCATTAAGTCAATTCATCTTTCAGTCTCTTTGGGTCGAACTACGGTGTTCTGACTTCCTCATTGCACGAGAGGATACGTAGGCATAACTTAACAGTTATCGAACAAAAGTCTCTGTATATTCCCCCTCTTTCAGCTTCATTCTTTTAGCCTCATGATCTTGAGCATACTCTCATCCTTACACTGACACTGTATATATTACATTTCACACTTCTTACACTGACACCTGTACATGTTGCTTTCCAGCTCTTTACACACAGATTGCACTGACACTACCCCTTTAAAACACAAATCTTTTAAGCGTGGATCCCGTCGAGTACGACGGACAATCTGGGTGCTAATACCTTCCCAGGTTGTAACCAACCCCCTTTCTCAGTCTCTCTGGTTCGCGACCGTCTTATCCATCTTTTTCTAGGTCTATGCAGCATTGCCTTTCCTCCGGGATAAAAATGCCTAGCTGGCGACTCTATTCATCTCCAGTGAGTTCACGGCTGTGTGTTCTCACTGTTCCCTTCGCCGACCGTTCGCGTCTGTACCTTCATCTGATCCATTTTCATTTTTCGGGAGCGACAGCAAGTCATGGTATGCAAGCAAATGGAAGATGGATGCAAAGGAAAGCATGAATTAGGGTTATATGCAACATACAAAACAAAAATCCAAAACCAGAATCAAATGACATGATAAAAATTTGAAAATGCAATCAAAGGAACCCTAAACCTATACAAACTCACTGCCCAAAGGAGGGGAACCAACTCTTAACCTAGTGAGAGTTATGAATTTTCTAGGATTGCTAGGGTTTTAAGGTACCTTGACAAGAAAAATGCCAAACAAATGGGAAATGCAAGATCAATTCATGTCAATTTAATCCTATAAACTACATGTTATGCAAGATGCAATGCAAAAAGAATCATTGTCCAACACTCAATGGTTAGGCAGAAATGAATTTTCAAAGATTGAACCAAAATATTACCTCAAAATGAATTTAATTCCATTAAAAATTATCAAAAGGTATCAAGAACAAAAAATAAATTTGGTTTGAGAGTTGGACAATGTTTCTAAATGTTTTTGAATGTTACATGAATTTTTTTGTGATTTTTAAATACCTAAAAGTATTTTTAATTAATTATTTTTCATTAATTAATTAAAAATAAACTTTTAAATGATTTAAAAATAATTTTTAATGCAAAAAATAAAAATAAAAATATTTTTGTGTTCTGAAAATTAATTGAACCTTTGACAAAAAATTTCAGAATTTTTAAAGATGTTTTGCTATTTTAAATAATTCGTGCAAAATAAATCAAATAAAATGAAAATAAAATGAATTTTAATGAGAAAATAGGAAAGTCAGCAGATCCAAGGGCCAGGATTCAAATTCCAGGGGGCGGGAGTTGACTTGGCGCGCGAATGGACGGCCAAAATTCAAATTGGCCTAATTATGATTAAAGCCCTAATCTGAACCCTAATGACTTTCAGATGACCGGAACAGTGTTCCGGTCATCTTCTCCGGCGAGACCAAATCCCCAACTCTCCCTACAAGCCACCCCACCCCAAATTAACTATCCAGAAATGATCCCCCACTCAAAACGAACTCAAACCATCATCCAAACATGATTTATAACAAGCATACATGGAGAATCGAAGGAAAAAAGAAAACTGGACAAAGTTTCAGAGAGTCATAACATGTTCATTTCTCAACTATTTTCGAAAATAAAAAGAGCAGCATGATCAGTGAAGCATGGAGAACAACTCTATAACAAAAAATACAAGTTCTGGAAAAATTGTTCTTGGTGATACCTGAGATTGAGCTTTCGAAACAGGGACTTTTTGCTTGCCTCTTTGCCTCAAAATGATCCCAATGGTCCCCCTGATGAAGTTATGAAGCTTGGTTGGAGTTTATAATGGTTGGTTTGTGTAGATGTTTAGAATTGGCAGAATATTTGACCAACAAGAAATATTGAATTCAGTACAGAATGTCCTATCAGATGTTGGGACATTATCAAACAGAGTATAAGAACTTAATTCAGGATGTCACACCAGATGTTGGGACATTGTGTAAATGATTTAAGTTCAGTTTTTCAGGATGTCCCAACAGATGTTGTGACATCTCAAACCTGCTACCAGAATTAATTAATGACTAACTGATCTGAGAAATTTAAGGAGAGTTATCTGGAATTAATTATGGATGGACAAAAACAGAATAAGGCGCATCTGTAGGGAGTGTTGTTATGAGACTTCAGCATAATCAGAAGAACTAAATCACCTAGAATCTAGGAAGTAACAAACCCTAATTCAATGTGGAAGCTGCATGCGTTTTAGGACTGGATTAACCTACAGAAATCCCAAAATCCATACACCTATTTAAGCAACAGAATATCTCAGAATTTAGTACGAATTTCAAAAGACAAAATAGGGTGTTGTGTGTTTTAATAGCAGGTTGTTTTTATTGTACCACTTTATGAGCTTTTAAGCAAAAGTGTATTTTGTGTCTTGATTGAAACTGTGAAGTAAGATCAAGCTGGTTTGTTTGAAGTATGACTTCAATTTTATTAAACTTGTAAACAAGATCACTGTGTGATTGAGGGGGAGTGAGTTGTTACTCATATCTAAGTTGTGTCTTAGGTAGAAATTGCATTGGGTAGATATTAAGTGAAAGATTAAACTGGGTGGTTTAAGTCTAGAATTAATATTACTTATAGTGGATTTCCTCCTGGCTTGGTAGCCTCCAGATGTAAGTGTGGTTATACACTGAACTGGGTTAACAAACTACTGTGTTGTTTAATTTTCTTGCACTTTAAGTTTTGGTTAAATTTGTCAAGTGTTGGAACATCTCATAGGACATCTCATACTTGATCACAGAATTTCAATTGGCATCAGAGCAGGCACCCTGCTTGTTTATACTAGGTGAGATCTAGGGAATACAAATTCTGGAAACATGGACAGAGATATAGGATCAGTAAATAAACCACCTATACTGGATGGATCTAATTATGACTACTGGAAACCAAGAATGATTGCATTCTTAAGATCACTTGACAACAGGGCCTGGAGAGCAGTCAACATTGGATGGGAACATCCTGTCCAAGACACCAAAGATGGATCAAAAGTGTTGAAACCTGAAGAAGAATGGAGTAAGGAGGAAGAAGATTCAGCACTAGGCAACTCCAAGGCCTTAAATGCTTTATTCAATGGCATTGATAGGAACATATTTAGACTTGTGCATCACTGTGAGCTGGCCAAAGATGTTTGGGACACTCTCAGAACAACTCATGAAGGAACATCAAAGGTAAAGATGTCAAGACTTCAACTTCTCACTGTCGCTCCCAAAAGATGAGACTGGCTCAAATAAGGTACAGACGCGAACGGTCGGCGAAAGGATGAAATGAAAAGAGTCGCCAGCTAGGCATTTTTATCCCGAAGGAAAGGCAATGCTGCATAGACCTAGAAAGATATGGATAAGACGGTTGCGAACCAGAGAGACTGAGAAAGGGGGTTGGTTACAACCTGGGAAGGTATTAGCACCCATATTGTCCGTCGTACTCGACGGGATCCACGCTTAAAAGATTTGTGTTTTAAAGGGGTAGTGTCAGTGCATTTTGTGTATAAAATAGCTGGAAAAGGATGTACAGGTGTCAGTGTAAAAGAAGTGGAGTGTATAAATGAAGTGTCAGTGTAAGAACTGGAATAAGATGCTCAAGATCACGAGGCTAAAAGAATGATGCTGGGAAGAGGGGGAATATACAGAGCCTTTTGTTCGATAACTGTTAAGTTATGCCTACGTATCCTCTCGTGCAATGAGGAAGTCAGAACACCGTAGTTCGACCCAAAGAGACTGAAAGATGAATTGACTTGTGAACTGCTTACTTGTCTATGCTCAAGTGTATGACCTGTCTGGCTCAGGTGCAAACTGTCTTGCATTAGACGGAAGAATCAAGTTCTCGTTTATGAGTGAAGGTGATGAGAAAAGAATCCCGAAGGAGACGATTATTGTTTGTTTTTGAGTTTTCAGTCTTTTATTGCTTTTGAAAGTTTGTCATAAGTTAATGAGCTTAAGCCTAAACTAATGGGTTAGTAAACTCATCACATCTTCCCTCTGATTAGGGGTAACGAGAATACCTTAAGTGTGAAGTCAGAATCTCACACTTAATCACCATGGTGCAGGATTAAGATCATTAACCTACTTGTGATTATTTAAATGTTTTTGTTGTTTTTGTTTAGTGTTGAGTAATGAGATTAAGCCGTAATCAGGGATTAAACAGACTCATTACACCATCCTAATAGAAGGATAATAGATGAGAGTGTTTAAGCTGAGGAAAGCTCCTCAACTTAATCCATGATTAGGGATTAAACTCATGACAAAACAAAACCTTTATTAAGTGGATTTTAGTTAATGATAAGATGATGAAGTGAGTTTTAGGGTTTGTAAGACAACTTGAGGGGGACTTGTCCATTAACACTAGGGTTAGTCCTTCTTAACCAATTAAGGAAGAATTAGAACCCTAATGCAAGAACCAAGTTACAAGCTTGATGTCTTGATGATTATTAGATGAATTGATTAAAGGATTTAAACACATTAAGGGTTTAACACTTAGGATTAAAGTTATACACTCCATCCTAATAGAAGGATGCAGGCATAAGCTTAATCACAAAGCCTTAAAGCCTTTAGGGTTTAGTCCCTGACTATGAGGTGAGAAGAGAAGAATCAATGAGACACAAAGGTAAAATCTAAATGGGGGACTAATCAAAACCCTAATTATTGTCATGCTTGGTTGTTCCTAAGGTTTGTGAGGATTACAAGAAAGACCTTCAGAGAAACCACCAGGAAGCAGATGAAAGGAGCAAAGAGAGGCAAAGTAACTTGCTTCATTTAAGAAGACAAGTCACTTGAAGAAAGAAAGAAAGATGAAGAAGAAAGAGCAAGCTCAATCTCAAACACAAGACAAAATGCAGCAATGATGTATGAAAGAGATGAAAAGAGATTGTGAGAAGTGAAAGCAAATTCACTTCTCAAAGTAACTTACCACCTGAAAAGTTAGTGAAAGAAATGCAATGCAATGCAAAATGAGATCAAATGGCATGATGAAAACCAAAACCAGAAGCAAGTGTGTGATGATAATGATGTTATGGGATGATGCAAACATGAAACAAGGCATGAGAATGATCATACAAACACATGGATGCAGATTAAGCATTCTAAGAACCATGGACATACATGAAAAGTTATGGAATGCAAATGACATACAACATGGCAAATGAAAGATGAAATGATCAAACATGATTCTAATATGTCTTAAGATGTCTAGTGAATCAAATGGATGCACAAAATGTCATGGCAAGTCATGGCATGCAAACAAATGGAAGATGGATGCAAATGAAAGCCCAAATTAGGGTTTATGATTAATGCACAAAACAAAAATCAAAACCAGAAGCAAACATCATGATAAAAAATTGGAAATGCATTCAAAGGAAACCTAAACCTATACAAACTCACTGCCCAAAGGAGGGAATCCAACTCTTAACCTAATGAGGGTTATGAATTTTCTAAGATTGCTAGGGTTTTAAGGTACTTCATCAAGAAAAATGCCAAACAAATAGAAAATGCAAGATCAATTCATGCCAATTTAATCCTATAAACTACATGCTATACAAGATGCAATGCAAAAAGAATCAAAGTCCAACTCTTAAAGACTAGTCAGAAATGAATTTTTGAAGATTGGATCAAAATAATGCTTTGAAATGAAATTAATTCCATGGAAAATTGTCAAAAGACATCAAGATCAAAAAAGAAATTTGGTTTGAAGGTTGGACAATGTTTCTAAATGATTTTGAATGTTTCATGAATTTTTTTGTTATTTTTAAATACCTAAAAGTATTTTTAATTACTTAATTCTCATTAATTAATTAAAAATAATCTTTTAAATGATTTAAAAATATTTTTTAATGCAAAAAATAAAAATAAAAATGTTTTTGGTTTCTGAAAATTAATAAAAACTTTGACAAAAAATTTCAGAATTTTTAAAAATGTTTTACTATTTTTAATAAATTGAACAAAACAAATGAATTTAAATGAAAATAAAATGAATTTAAACTGAAAAATATAAAAGTCAACATAATCAAAGGCTGAGGTTTAAACTAGCACGCGTGGGAGTGGACTTGGCGCGCATCTGGACGGCCAGTATTCAAAATCCCCTAATTATGATTAAACCCTAATTAAATACCCTAATGACTTTCAGATGACCGGAACAGTGTTCCGGTCATCTTCTCCGGCGGGCCAAAACTTCTATCTCTCTGAATACGCAATGAAAATAAAATCTAATTGCCCAGAATCCATCCCCATCCAACACTGAATCAAAACCCCCAAACAAACATCATTTTTCATCCATTAATCAAGCAAATCGAAGCAAAACTCATTTAGGGCAAAAAGTTTCAGACAGCTCATACATGTTCAATATTCCACCATTTTCATTTTTAAACACATCATGATGATCAGGATAACATATAGAATCAATTTATAACAAGTAAAATGAGTTCTGGAAAATTTGTTCTTGATGGATACCTGAACTGAAGTCCTTCTAACAGGAGCTTTCTGACCCTTTCTCCTATGCAAACTCACTCCTTTGGTCCCCTTGAACTCAATGGAATGCTTCACAACTCTTGTTGATGGCTGGTTTGAGAGATGGCAGAAGTTCTGTTCAAGGGAGGGTGGTGATCGTGTTTTTGTTTTAGTGGCT
The DNA here is from genome assembly GCA_963966055.1 of Lathyrus aphaca. Classification (NCBI taxonomy): domain Eukaryota; kingdom Viridiplantae; phylum Streptophyta; class Magnoliopsida; order Fabales; family Fabaceae; genus Lathyrus; species Lathyrus aphaca. The sequence continues at coordinate 176,204,014 of OZ014523.1, forward strand.
TTCAGGCTATGGTGATGAGTGGTTTTTGATCAGTGAAGCATGCTGAGTTTGTTTGTGAAGTTTGTTTGTGTGTTTGAGGCTTGTGCTGGGTGTTTCGAATGCTTTTGCAAGTTGGAGCAAAAAGTGATAACTATGGCTTGGGTGTGTTTCAGCTTGGAGTGAATGGTGTGTTATGCTGGCTTTGGTCCATGTATCAAAAGGGGATAGGTCAGAAAGTTGTTGGTGGCCTATGGTGATTGGTATGGGTCTTTGGCCAAAATGTCAACTTGATTTGTACTTGAGGTATGGGCAATGGTACAACTTGCTTTTTGGCTTGTCTTGGTTCAGCTGAGTTTAGGGAGAACCATGGAATTGTTTATGAGATGATTCAGCAACTTGATCAAGGTTTGTGTAGTGTTTTGCAATTTTCATAAAGCTTGGCCCCTTTGGAAATTCTTGTGATTCAAGGCATCAAAATGCAAAGTTCTTTGGCCCATTCTGAATTTTAGAGGTCATGTGATCATGTTGTGAAGAATTGGTACACATTTGAGGCCTTTAGAACACTTGATCATGCCATTTTGCAAAATACCTCTTTGGTGGAAAACTTCAAATTTTGTGATTTTAGCCAACTTTGACAAGCCATAACTTTTGATCCAAAATGAATTAGGTCATGTTCTTGTACTTTTTGAAAAGGGAATGATCCATTCTACAACTTTTATGACCAAAGTTTTTCCATTTGAAGCATTTTTGAATCAAAAAGCAAGGGTTGAAAAAGTTTCCCAAAATGGTAATTTTCATTAAAAGTCAACTTTCCCAAAAAGTCAACTTTGCAAATGACTTGAAATTCTTCAATTTTGTGAACTTATAACATCTTCAATGATCAAATAAAGATCATACACAATCAAAATGATGAAGAACACCCTTTGGTTGGGTCATTGAGGGCCTCAGATACCCTGATTTTGCACTGACTTGCTCAAAAAGTCAACTCCTGATCAGATGACTTCCCCATTGAATTTCTTCATGAAAATTGATATGCATGATCCCTATACCATATAGAGACCAATAGAAACAAGAATGACCAAAAAATTTGAAGTTATGGCCTCTGAAACCAAAACCCTAATTCTATGTCATATGTGCAGTTAAACCTGGCTCTGCTTCCATGCCATTCCCAGTTCTTGTGATTTTTGACATTCTTGACTTTTGAGGGGATATAATATGATGCTTGAACATACATGGACCCATTTGAAGTGATTGATGAACTTTGGAGTGGCTCATGAAGCTCTTGGATTGCTCAGATCACAAACCCTAGATGCAGATGACTTTGAACCAATGCAATGAATCAAAAATGTGGTATGAGATGCTATGATTGGATTTATGAATATGAGGAGATCACAAGCCATGGTGTGAATGGCTGAGGGAAAATTTGGGGTGTTTACACTCACCACCAAGTTTTAAAACTTTAGAATGAAGGAAGATGAGACAATTCATGAATTCTACATGAACATCTTAGAAATAGCCAATACTTCTGGAGCCTTGGGAGAAAAGATGACTGATGAAAAGCTTGTAAGAAAGATTCTCAGATCTTTGCCAAAAAGATTTGACATGAAAGTCACAACAATAGAAGAAGCTCAAGACATATGCACAATGAAAGTTGAAGAGCTCATTGGCTCTCTTCAAACATTTGATATGGGAATGAATGACACAAGTGTAAAGAAGAACAAAAGCATAGCCTTGGTAACAAATACTGATGAAGAAGAAGAAAATGATGAATCAGAAACTGGTGAAAGCTTATCAGACAACATTTCTATGCTTGGAAGACAATTCAAAAAGATTCTCAAAAATATGGAAAACAAGTCCAGACCAAGTGGAAGATACACAAACTCTTCTGAGAACAAAAGACCTTATGATAGAAAGTCAACTTATGATGAAAAGACCAGTCAAGAAAAAGGGATTAAATGCCATGGATGTGAAGGATATGGACACATCAGAAATGAATGTCCTACCTATTTAAAAAGGCAAAAGAAAGGTCTCTCTGTAACCTGGTCTGATGAAGACTCAGGAGGTGATTCAGAAGAAGAATCAGCTAAGCATATCACTGCTCTAGCTGGATTATGTGAATCTGAAAGTGAATCCAGTGATGGGGAGCTTACTTTTGAAGAACTTGAGCAATCATTCAGAGAACTAGTCAAAAGAAGCACTGAAATATGCAGGGAGAATATGAAGCTAAAGAAGCAGATTGAGGTTCTAAAGGATGAAAAAGCAAGTGATCTAGAGATCATTGACACCTTGAAAAGTGAAGTAAGTCTTCTCAACTCCAAGTTGGAACACATGTCCAAATCTGTTAGAATGCTGAACAGTAGCTCAAGTACACTGTATGTTATTCTCAACAACAATAAGCATTCAGGGGATAAAAGTGGACTGGGATTTAACAGAGTTCATAAGGATGAAGCTAGCTCTAGCAAAACTACTTCAAAGTCCATACAGTCAAACAAGATGTCCCAACAGATGCTTCAACATCATGAAAAGAACACAAAGTCAAACATAATGTTCCAACAGATGTCTCAACATTCTGAAAAGAACATAATGAAGAAGAAGTATCAAAGATGGAGATGTCATCATTGTGGAAGATTTGGACATATCAAACCTCATTGCTATAAGTTGCATGGATATCCAAATCAGATGTATCAGCAACCTCCTAAGCAGAAGATAGAAGTTACCAAGTAAGTGTTGCATAGAAGAGATCAGCAACCTCCTAAGCAGAAGACAGAGGTCATCAAGAAGGTATGGAGACCAAAAGCTAGTCTTCATGCTGATCAAAGCTACATACCCAAGAACAAGATCAACAAACAACCTTGGAGCTCTACTGATGAACAATACACAGGGCAGAGGTATCAAAAGAAATCTCAACTCAAATGGTCAAAGAAAGGTGTTGCATATATAGCACATACATCACTAAGAGTATCAGCCAAAGAAGACTGGTACTTTGACAGTGGATGTTCAAGACACATGACTGGATTGAAGAATCTGCTAGTAGACTTAAAGTCACATTCATCTAGATATGTAACCTTTGGAGATGTAGCTAAAGGAGAAATCAAGGGAGTAGGGACCTTGGACTATCAAGATGTACCAAGACTAAATGATGTGTTGCTGGTTAAAGGTTTAACTGCTAACCTGATCAGCATAAGTCAATTATGTGATCAAGGGTACAGTGTAAACTTTACCAAAGCTGAATGCATAGTGTCTAACAAAGAACAAGAGATTGTCATGAGAGGAGCAAGATCTAAAGACAACTGTTACATGTGGGAACCTCAAGACTTCAGTCTCACTTCAACTTGCTCTTTAGCTAAAGAAGAAGAAGTGAAACTATGGCACCAAAGACTAGGTCATCTTCATTTCAGAGGCATAAAGAAGATCATATCTATGGATGTTGTGATAGGTATTCCTAAACTGAAGATTGATGATGGCAAAATATGTGGTGAATGTCAAATAGGCAAGCAAACCAAGACGTCCCATCCAAAGCTCCAACATCTGACAACTTCCAAAGTTTTGGAACTATTGCATATGGATCTTATGGGACCTATGCAGGTTGAGAGCCTTGGTGGTAAGAGGTATGCCTATGTGGTGGTTGATGACTTTTCAAGGTATACATGGATAAATTTCATCAAAGAAAAGTCTGATGTATTTGATGTATTCAAAGACTTATGCCAAAGAATACAAAGGGAAAAAGCCAGCTGTGTGATCAGAATAAGAAGTGATCATGGAAAAGAATTTGAGAACCAAAAATTCTTAGATTTCTGTTCTTCAGAAGGAATCAATCATGAATATTCTTCACCAATCACTCCTCAACAGAATGGGATTGTTGAGAGGAAGAATAGAACTATTCAAGAATCAGCAAGAGCTATGATCCATGCTAAAAAGTTACTTTTGTACTTCTGGGCTGAAGCAATGAACACAGCTTGTTACATCCATAACAGAGTTACTCTAAGGAAAGGAACTTTGTCCACAATCTATGAAGTCTGGAAGGGCAGAAAACCCACAGTTAAGTACTTCCATGTGTTTGGAAGTAACTGTTATATTCTGGCAGATAGGGAGCAAAGAAGAAAAATGATCCTAAAAGTGATGAAGGGATTTTTCTTGGATACTCTATAAATAGCAGAGCATATAGAGTATTTAATTCTAGAACCAAGGTTATCATGGAGTCCATAAATATGATAATTGATGATGCTCCTACAGATGTCCCAGAAGATGTTGGAACATCTGCTGATATCAAGACTGAAGCTGAAGAAAAGAGTGATCATTCTGACTTCACTCAAACTGATGCAAGGACAGAACAATCCAGCAAACCTCCCTCCATCAGAATCCAAAAGGATCATCCCAAAGATTTGATAATTGGTGATCCCAACAGAGGTGTAAGCACTAGATCAAGAGAAGTGATTTCAGGTTCCTGTTTTGTTTCTAAAATAGAACCTAAAAACATCAAGGAAGCTCTTACTGATGAATACTGGATTTGTGCTATGCAAGAGGAATTAGGTCAATTCACAAGGAATGAAGTGTGGAACCTTGTTCCTAGACCTGATGACATAAATGTGATTGGAACTAAATGGGTGTATAAGAACAAGTCAAATGAGAAAGGAGTTGTTACAAAGAACAAAGCTAGACTTGTAGCTCAAGGATACACACAAATTGAAGGAGTAGACTTTGATGAAACCTTTGCACCAGTAGCAAGGCTTGAATCAATCAGACTACTTTTGGGAATTGCTTGTATCTTAAAATTCAAGCTATTTCAAATGGATGTGAAAAGTGCCTTTTTAAATGGTTATCTTAATGAAGAGGTATATGTAGAACAGCCTAAAGGATTTGTTGATCCAAGCTGTCCAAATCATGTATACAAACTAAAGAAGGCTCTCTATGGTCTGAAGCAAGCTCCAAGAGCATGGTATGAAAGGCTGACTACTTTTCTTATTAAGCAAGGGTACAGGAAAGGTGGATTTGACAAAACCTTGTTTGTTAAAGATGAAGAAGGAAATGTCATGATTGCTCAAATATATGTAGATGACATTGTCTTTGGAGGGATGTCAGACAGGATGGTCAAACATTTTGTCAACCAGATGGAATCTGAATTTGAAATGAGCCTAGTAGGAGAATTAACCTACTTTCTTGGACTGCAAATAAAGCAAATGGAGGACTCCATGTTCATTTCCCAAAGCAAGTATGCTAAGAACATAGTCAAGAAATTTGGAATGGACAATGCTACTCATAAGAGAACTCCTGCCCCCACACATTTAAAGCTAACTAAAGATGACTAGGGTTAGAATGTAGATCAAAGCCTATACAGAAGTATGATTGGAAGCTTGTTATATCTGACTGCTAGCAGACCAGACATAGCATTTGCAGTAGGTGTATGTGCAAGATATCAAGCTGAACCAAAAGTTAGTCATCTTAACCAAGTCAAGAGAATTCTGAAATATGTTAATGGTACTTGTGACTATGGCATAATGTACTTTCATGGATGCAAACCAATTCTCACTGGCTTCTGTGATGCTGATTGGGCTGGAAGTGCTGATGACAGAAAAAGCACTTCAGGAGGATGCTTCTTTCTAGGAAACAATTTAATTTCTTGGTTCAGTAAGAAACAAAATTGTGTATCCTTATCTACTGCTGAAGCTGAATATATTGCAGCTGGTAGCAGTTGTTCTCAGTTGGTTTGGATGAAGCAAATGCTCACTGAGTACAATGTCCCACAAGATGTCATGACATTGTACTGTGACAACTTAATTGCTATTAACATATCAAAGAATCCTATCCAACATAACAGGACCAAGCATATTGATATCAGACATCATTTCATCAGAGATCTTGTAGAAGAAAAAGTGATTTCACTGGAACATGTAGCTACAAATCTGCAGTTGGCTGATATATTTACCAAAGCCTTGGATGCTACTCAATTTGAAAACCTAAGGGGAAAATTGGGAATCTTCTTATGTGAAATTTAGCAGTTATGGAGATGTGCCAACATGTCATATGACATTGTGTGGCATAAGCACCAGATGGCAACACCAGTTTGGTCAAGCACCCTGAGTATTGCTCTCCTAAAAAGTCTCAAAGTAACGGCTACTTATAAAATATCAGCTTGCTTTCAGCTATCCATCTTCTCATCATACTCTCAAAAACGAATTGCATTTTCTAACTGTTTTTCAGAACTCATCAAACCTAAAACTCTTCATCCACCTTCTTCGAAAATGTCTCAAAACCCTAACATTCCTGAAGAAATTCTCAACAAGGAAGATGTGGTGCATGCAACCCCCATTTCTGTGGTACCCATGGATTCAACTCCAATGGACGAAATCAGAGGAAGTGTTCCTCTTGCTAAAAAGCCAAGAACTCCAAAAAGAACAAAAGATCAAGTTTGCAGCAAATCCAAAGGCATACCTTCACCAACAAACATCTCTCAAAGATCTTCTGAATATGTGGATGATTCCATAAAGGAGTTGGTAAACAAGATTCTTTCTGAGAAAAGAGTGGTAAGTGGCATTTCTATCCCTCTGAGCACCATGCCAGCTCCACAAGAAGATCAACAAACTCAGGCTGCAAAGGACACTCCTGCTCAACAGGATGTCCCAATAGATGTTGAAGCATCTGAAGACCAGCAAAAGGTATCATCTGATACTGCTGATGATATATCTGAGGACCAGAAAAAGGCCTCCACTAATAGTGATGAAGAAGCATCTGAGGACCAGCACAAGGCCTCCACTGAAGAGCACATCTCTGTTGATCAACCAGCTGAAGAGGAGACTGCTCAATCTCCTCCTGTTGTAAACCTAGAGCATGATTCTGATACAGAAATCATTGCTTCTGTAAATCCTAGCATAGCCAAAAGGCTTAGGACTAGGAAAGAAAAGATGCATGCAGGACATACAATTCCTGAGAAGAAGCAAGCTACACCAAAGAAGGACAAAGCTAAAGTTGTCTTTGGTCCTATAAAACAATGGAGCAAGGTGCAAACACAAAAGAGGAAAGCTGTCACTCCTTCAGATTCAGATGTTGAAGAAGATGTCCCAACATCTCCTCCAAAGAAGAAATCAGCACCCTCAAGGTCATCAACTGCTGTTCCAGAAGCTCCATTGGACAACATCTCCTTTCATCATGTTTCAAGTGTGAATAGATGGAAGTTTGTTTATCAAAGAAGGGTAGCACTTGAAAGAGAGCTGAGCAGTAATGCACTTGAGTGCATAGAGTTAATTGATCTCATCTCTTCTGCTGGCTTCTTCAAACTGTCTCCAACTTCTCTCCCTGCTATGAGCTGCTTGTCAAAGAATTCATATATCAACCTCCAAGAAGATTGTGCCAATGGTAAGTCTGCTGACTTTAGAAAAGTATATGTAAGAGGCAGGTGTGTAGAATTCTCTCCTAGGGTTATCAACCAATACCTTGGAAGAGAATCTGATGGTCCAAATGAGTTAGGGAAGACTGATAACCAGGTCTGCAAGGTTATCACTGCTAACCAGGTCAAGGCTTGGCCAGTTAAAGGAAAGCTCTCAGTGAGCATGCTGACAAGGAAATATGCCATACTGAACAGGATTGGTACAGCAAACTGGGTACCTACCAATCATACATCCTCAATATCCACTGGCCTGGGCAGGTTCATATATGCTGTAGGCACACAAACAAAGCTGGATTATGGAGCTTATATATTTGATCAGACATTGAAGCATGCTGGATCATCTGCAACAAAGCTGCCAATTGCCTTCCCTTCCCTGCTGTGTGGAATAGTGTTGAGTCAGTACCCTGGTATCCTCACTGAGAAGGACACCATTTGCAAAAGAGAAAGCCCTCTGGCATTCCACTACAAGATGTTTTTGAGTCATCATGCAGCTGATGTTGAAGCACCCTCTGGGACATCTGCTGGTTCTTCAAAGGCAAAGTCTCCAATTTCCAAAGCTGCTTTGATTGCTGAACTGAAGAGCACTTGCAAAGAACTGGATGCAAGGAAGCAGAAGCTTGAGGAGATTATCCAAAGGCTGGAGATTGAAGAAAGTGCTCAGAAAGCTGCTACTTCTGATGAGGAGACTGAGGAAGAGGAAGAAACTGACTGTGAGGAATCTGAGTGAAAATTGTATGTGAGGATTATGTAATGACAGCTTCTGCATTGTAATTTTGAATTAGTATCTTTGGCCCCAAATTTATGTCTAACAAGGGGGAGAACAACATCAACAACAATGTATAATGCTGTTTGATTATGAATGACAAATCTCTGTTTGCTTCTGAACTAAATCTGTAAAATATTTCTGTTGCAACAAGACTGAATACATGTATGTTTGAGGGGGAGTAAACTCACACATGATTCAACAGAAAAGAAATGCTATACTCTGATAAAAGAACTTCTGCTGCACTCTGAAAATCAGAAAAGAATGTTAGCCAAAAATTAGCCAAAGGGGGAGTTTGTAGATGTTTAGAATTGGCAGAATTTTTGACCAACAAGAAATATTGAATTCAGTACAGAATGTCCTATCAGATGTTGGGACATTATCAAACAGAGTATAAGAACTTAATTCAGGATGTCACACCAGATGTTGGGACATTGTGTAAATGATTTAAGTTCAGTTTTTCAGGATGTCCCAACAGATGTTGTGACATCTCAAACCTGCTACCAGAATTAATTAATGACTAACTGATCTGAGAAATTTAAGGAGAGTTATCTGGAATTAATTATGGATGGACAAAAACAGAATAAGGCGCATCTGTAGGGAGTGTTGTTATGAGACTTCAGCATAATCAGAAGAACTAAATCACCTAGAATCTAGGAAGTAACAAACCCTAATTCAAGGTGGAAGCTGCATGTGTTTTAGGACTGGATTAACCTACAGAAAGCCCAAAATCCATACACCTATTTAAGCAACATAATATCTCAGAATTTAGTACGAATTTCAGAAGACAAAATAGGGTGTTGTGTGTTTTAATAGCAGGTTGTTTTTATTGTACCACTTTATGAGCTTTTAAGCAAAAGTGTATTTTGTGTCTTGATTGAAACTGTGAAGTAAGATCAAGCTGGTTTGTTTGAAGTATGACTTCAATTTTATTAAACTTGTAAACAAGATCACTGTGTGATTGAGGGGGAGTGAGTTGGTATTCATATCTAAGTTGTGTCTTAGGTAGAAATTGCATTGGGTAGATATTAAGTGAAAGATTAAACTGGGTGGTTTAAGTCTAGAATTAATATTACTTATAGTGGATTTCCTCCTAGATTGGTAGCCTCCAGATGTAAGTGTGGTTATACACTGAACTGGGTTAACAAACTACTGTGTTGTTTAATTTTCTTGCACTTTAAGTTTTGGTTAAATCTGTCAAGTGTTGGAACATCTCATAGGACATCTCATACCTGATCACAGAATTTCAGTTTGTGAGTTTGCAGAAGTTCTGTTCAGTGAGGGGTGAGGATCGTGTTTCTGATTGAGGAGGTTTCAGGGATGAATCAGGGCAGGGAAATGATCAGGAGGATGTGCTGAGATGTTTTGTGAAGTTTGTTTGTGTGTTTTAAGCTTGTGATGTGTGTTTCGAATGGTTTTGCATATGAGGCATAAACTTGGAACTATGGCTTATGATATCTTTCAGGCTTGTGTGTGTTATGAAAATGAAGTCTTGGGGTGTGTTTGTAAAGTCTGGATTGGGCAGAGAGTTGTTGGTGGCCTGTTGTGATTGGTATGGGCAAGTTGCCAAAATGTCAACTTGACTTGTACTTGAGGTATGGGAAATGGTATAGCTAGCCTTTTTGCTTGTCTTGGCTCAGCTGAGATTAAGGATGTCCATAGAATTGTTTATGAGACGAATAAGCAAGTGGATCAAAGCTTATGAGATGTTTTGCAATTTTCACAAAGTTTGGTCCCTTTTGAAATTCATGAAGTTCAAAGCATCAAAAGGCATAATTCTTGGGCCAATTCTGATTTTTAGAAGTCACATGATCATGTTGCAATGAGTTTGTGCATATTTGAAGCCTTTAGAACACTTGATCATACCATTTTGCAAAATGCCTCTTTGGTAGAAAACTTCAAATTATGTGATTTTGGCCAACTTTGACAAGCCATAACTTTTGATCCAAAATGAATTAGGACAAGTTCTTGTATTTTTTGAAACGGGAATGATCCATTCTACAACTTTCATGACCAAAGTTTTCCCATTTGAGGCATTTTTGAATCAAAAAGCAAGGGTTGAAAAAGTTTCCCAAAATGGTAAGTTTCCATTACAAGTCATTTTTCCCAAAACGTCAACTTTGCAAATGGCTTGAAATTCTTCAATTTTGTGAACTTACAACATCTTCTATGATCAAATAAAGATCATACATAATCAAAATGATGAAGAATACCCTTTGGTTGGGTCATTGAGGGCCTCAGATGCCCTGATTTTGCACTGGCTTGCTCAAAAAGTCAACTCTTGATCAGATGACTTCCCCATGGAATTTCTTCATGAAAATTGATATGCATGATCCCTATACCATATAGAGACCAATAGAAACAAGAATGACCAAAAAAATTGGAGTTATGGCCTTTGAAACCAAAACCCTAATTCTAGGTCATCTGTGCAGTTAAACCTGGCTCTGCTTCCATGCCAATCCCAGTTCTTGTGATTTTTTGGAATTCTTGACTTTGTGAGGATATAATATGATGCTTGAACATACATGGACCCCTTTGAAGTGATTTATTACCTTTGGAGTGGCCCAAATAGCTCTTGGATTGCTCAGATCACAAACCCTAGATGCAGATGACTTAGAATCAATGTAGTGAATCAAAAATGTGGTATGAGATGCTATGATTGAACTTATGCATATGAAAAGATCACAAGCCATGGTGTGAATGGGTGAGGGCAAATTTGGGGTGTTTACAGGTTAGACCCGGTTCAATCCTGTCCGCCCACAGGTTTGCCCCTTATGGGCCTTAGTGCTGGGTTTTTTTTCCAACACCCTTTTTTTTGTTTTATCTTTTTTTTGGTAGTTGTTTTTTTATGTTATGATATTTGTTCTATTTATTTTAAGCTTTTCTTTCTAATTCTTTTTTTTAAGGACAAACTTAGTTCTTTCAGGTTAAACTTTTTCTATTTCAATTCTTTTATATCAATCATTTCTGTTTAATTAGTTTATTAATCAAATTTGGTGAATAATTATTTAAATTAGTCTAATTTCATTTATTTATTATATTTATAGGGTGTTTACTCATTTCCTTCTCTTGCTCATTATTTGGTCTTACATTAATAATTTTGACTTGTATAACATGAATCTTGTTCTCGATTTTCTATCGTAAACTGTTAAGCGAGTCCATATTTCGAAAATAATTTTATTTCAAACAAAATTTAAAACTAAAATCTCTTGGTCCAAAGCCAAGTAGATTCACACGCCTACAATGCACACACGTAAGTCGGTCACTATGTGATCGCCGTCTGCACGTTTTCGCGCATCTTAAATAACTTACGAAAAACAGAATTCCGGAGTCTAGCATTCCACACGTTCTGGATTAAACCGCAACTGGGCTAGCCCCACGCGATGGTTCAATCACCATTCGTATATCAAAATATTCAAATCATTTATCAAAATAACGTACAAAAACAGAACTCCGGAGTCTAGCATTCCGCACGTTCTGGATTGAACCACAACTGGGCTAGCCCCACGTGATGGTTCAATCACCATTCGTATATCAAAATTTTCAAATCATAATCGCATAATTTAATCGTACGAAAACAGAACTCCGGAATCTAGCATTCCGCACGTTCTGGATTGAACCGCAACTGGGCTAGCCTCACGCGAGGGTTCAATCATCATTCGTATACCAAATTTAAATCATTTTTATAATTAATTATCGAAAGACAGAACTCCGGAGTCTAGCACTCCGCACGTTCTGGATTGGACCGCAACATGGGCTAGCCCCACGCGATGTGTTCATTCGCCCTTTCGTTTAAAACATCTTAACAAAAGTCAAACACTCTTTTTCTCTAAAACGAACATTGTTTAAATCATTCTATCTCTCTAACAAGCTAGTGCTTCAGCCTCTACCGCGGGTATAAGCCAACGCTTAGCAGTAGAATGCGTTTTAAACAACTGTTCAATAAAAATTGCAAATCGTAATGGCACGAACTACGAAGCTCTGACTTTCCCATTGCACAAGGGAATACGTAGGCATGGGGATTTCAATCCTTCGCGAGGACCCTAATATAAAAATTTAATTATTTTTTCCGTTTAAATCACAGCATATAGAACTTTAATCGTTTCTCCGCCTTAATAATAAAAAACTTTAATTTCCTTAGAACAAACATATTAATAGCCATTTAGAAGACAAAAACTTAAGATCAAACATTTAATCGCATAATTAGCTAAGAGGTTCCCGTTGAGTACAACGGACGTGAGGGGTGCTAATACCTTCCCCTTGCGTAACCGACTCCCGAACTTAGAATCTGGTTTCGTAAACCATTTCTTATCCATCCTTTAGGTTGTATCTATATCCCCCTTTTCTCTCGTAGAATAAATAGAATTAGGTGGCGGCTCTGTTGTTTTGTTTTAGGATCGTATTTTTCGAGGTACGACAGTATGGAAGTTGTCATACCTATTGAAGTTGAGCTACCCTCCTTACGGGTATTGATGGACGTCAAGTTGAATGAAGCAGAATGGGTCCGTTCTCGGTACAATCAACTGAATCTGATCGAAGAAAATAGATTAGCTGCAATTTGTCATGGGCAGCTATATCAGAAAATAATGAAGAAAGCCTTCGATCAGAAAGTCAGGCTTCGGGAATACCAAGTGGGAGATCTGGTGCTGAAAAGACTTCTTCCTCCTCATACAGACCACAAGGGCAAGTGGACTCCAAATTATGATGGTCCGTTTATAGTAAAGAAGGTTTTCTCTGGTGGAGCACTGATGCTCACTATTATGGACGGTGAAGATTTCTTATCCCCTATGAATTCAGATGTAGTTAAAAAATACTTCGCATAAAATGACCCGCTGGACATAAAAAAAGAATGTAAGTCCAGGAAAAAATAGGGCATCCCGGCGAGTCAAAAACAAAATAAAAGACTCGGGCAAAAATAAGGGAAAAATCAAAAAAATGTGTACACCCGCTGAGTTGAAAAGCCACATTGGATAACTCAGGCAAAAATGGGTATCCCGGTGGATTGAAAACCCGAAATGGCAATCCACGCAAAATCAGGGAATAAGCGAACAACTTCATTCTGAATTCGTCTGTATTATTCACAACATGGCAAGCCTCGAAAGGATAAAGCATCGGTCATAGTCAACCTTCTCCAGAAAGCAAGATGAGAAGAACGTCAAGGTCATACGGGTCATAGCAAAGGAAGCTCAATGGAGCATCGTCAACATTGCCAGCACCTTTACTTTTTTCAATTTGTAACAATCTCCTCATTCCAGGGGATTTGTTTCTTTTACTGTATTTGCCAATTCAGGGCACCCAGATAAATAAAATCAGATTTTCAGTCACACTTCGCTTCGTGCATTTTTGTTTCGTTTGCAAAATGTCCAATATCCATGATATAATATTTGCATAAAACAAATGAGCCATTCTTAATAAATGCTTGCAGGAAATAATCTTACTCTCAGGAATTTCTAACTCCTATGACAGAATCCAGTAAGGGATACCTCGGGATACTCGAGCGTTTCTTTGTCTTAACAGGTTGCAGGTATTCAAACGCGTAGCATGGGGGATGCCAAGCATCACTTCCCCAACATACCTCTCCAAGCAAAATCTGGAACGATTTTCCTAGTGGAGTTGTCAAAGCCTCCTCATCCCCAGCCGGGATCCCCACAGAAAATTCTAGGAAGATCGTTCAGTGATCTTTTCTCCCCCAAACAGAGTACCAGGTCTCTCAAAGACAAAAGAACCATCTCCCCGCAGAAGTTCCAGCCTCTGCCCAGAAGAGCAATGCCTGAAATTCTCACACAACAAAGTGACGTAAGCTTCCTTATCCCCAGCTGGGCTTTCTCCTTACCAGATAGATATATCAGTGATCTATTCCCCCAAGAAAAGCCATACATCTTATCATATCTACCAATGATCTTCCCCAGCTGGGATATCCCTCCAAGCAGATCAGACAGAGATCTTCACAACAGTGGGATCCGAATCCCGGACCGGTTTCTTTTGTATAATCATAGCATTCGCATCATCTTTCCCCATAAAGCGTAGCATTCCGTCTAATACGGAGCATTACAGCAAAGATCAAACATTTGCATGATCACAAGTCGGGTTCGAACCTGTCACCTGCAAATATCACCAATATTTCATCAACAGTATATAAAAACTCACATCCCTTGCAAATAAAAGCCAACGGGTCCCCATTGCACTCTTCAACACAAATTCCTGTTTATATATACTCTTTCCGACACTCGTCTGTGTCATTTTATTCCCCTGCAGATATAAGCCACGAACATCCTCTGTGATTACAGATACATATACACTCTCTTCACACCCGTCCGTGTCACCACTCCCAGCATGGTTACCAGGTCACTTATTGCAAACCAAACACTTGTTATAATACACTCTTGTTGACACCCGTCAGTGTCATCCTATGCCCACAGGTCGCCAGAATACCTTTTACACTCATAAGTTCATAACTTATACACTTTCCCTTCTGACACTCGTACGTGTAGTTTTTTCCCAGCAAGTTGAACACTCGACTGTGTCTTGTTCATACTTCACAAGTACACATTCATGCTTATACAGATACTCGTCCGTATCTTGTATATACACTTATTCCCCCACAGATTCGACACTCGTCCATGTTCTTTGTTAACCAGTTGGTACTCGTCCGTATCATCATCTCTGAACACACGTCAGCGTTTGTTTCTACCAATACTCGTCTGTATCATGGTCCTAAGGATGCTCGTCCGCATCTTTAATCTATACACAGCATCAAAACACTTATACCTTTTATTTCTTAGGCGTAAGAACTCGTCCGTGTTTACTATTCCCCGATAAATCGCTAGCAGAACAACCTTTCTCTTATCCGACATTCGTCTTATGTCGTGATACTTTCGGCAGTCGTACCCTGCCAGGTGATCGTCCTTCACCTTTGGATGACCGTCCCTCATCCTTTCCCCAGCGGAGTCTCCATTATTGGAACCCCTTTCTATAAGACATTCGTCCTATGTCGTGATTTTTAGCAGTCGTCCCCTGCTAGGTGATCATCCTTCACCTTATTGATGATCGTCCTTCATCATTTTATCCGATGGCCGTCCCCATCATTGATCTTGTTATCTTACATTCGTCCTATGTCATGATACAACCCCGAGAGCAGCCGTACCCTGTTAGGTGATCGTCCTTCACCTCTTGATGAGCTTCCTTCATCATGCTTATCCGATGGCCGTCCCCATCGTCGACCTTTTCTATCCGACATTCGTCTTATGTCGTGATAAAGAGCAGCCGTCCCCTGCTAGGTGATCGTCCTTCACCTTTAATGACCGTCCCTCATCATTTATTTCATTTATTATTTAACACCGGTGGTCGTACCCATCGTTGTTTAATTTACTTTAGGAAACCTGGTGGTCGTCCCCATCATTGCTTTTCTTACCTTTGTTTTAATCCCCAGAGAACCATGTTTCTTTGCTTGAAGGCCGTCCCCATCATGATTTCTTATTTCCCCAGCTTGTCGGTCGTCCCCGTCATTGCTTTATCCCCAGCAGTCGTCCTCTGCTTGATGGTCGTCCTCCATCGCCCGCACTTTATATTCATGCTATGCTACCTTTTACAATTTATATCCCTTTTCTTGTTCTCCCCAGTGAGTGCAAAGTTTGGACTGTCTTCGGTATTCAACCACAAGTTATCTTGTTTGTCTGTTAAGCCAAGCGTTTACATCCTGCACAGCTAACTCATGTTTGAATAGGGGCAGCTGTAAACACCCTAAATTTTCCCTCACTCATTTCACACCATGTCTTGTGATCTTTCATATTTGCATTAGCATAAGCATACCATCTCATATTGCATTTTATTTCACTGCATTAGTTCAAGTTCATCTGCATCTAGGGTTTGTGATCTGGGCA
The DNA here is from genome assembly GCA_963966055.1 of Lathyrus aphaca. NCBI lineage: Eukaryota > Viridiplantae > Streptophyta > Magnoliopsida > Fabales > Fabaceae > Lathyrus > Lathyrus aphaca. Next base: position 176,220,017 of record OZ014523.1, read on the forward strand.
ATCCAAGGATCCATCTGAGCCACTCCAAAGGTCTCCATTCATTCCAAGAGGGTCCATGTATGTTCTACCATCATATTATATCCCTCAAAGATCAAGGAAGTCAAGAAATCACAAGAACTTAGAAAGCATGGAAGCAGAGCTAGGGTTTCACTACACAGATGACCTGAAATTAGGGTTTTGGTTTCAGAGGCCATAACTCCAAATTTTTTGGTAATTATTGTTTCTAATAGTCTCAATATGTTATAAGGATCATGTGTACCAAATTTGATGAAGCAAATCATTGTGGAAGTCATTTGTTCATTGGGTAACTTCTTGAGCAAGTCAGAGCAAAATCAGGGCATCTGAGGCCCCCAACAATGGAACCAAAGTGGATTTTTCATCAAATTGAAGTTATATGATCTTTATTTGATCATTGAAGTGCTTGGAATTTCACAAAGTTGAAGAAAATTGAGCTAAACCAAAACTTGTAATGGAAACTTTCCATTTTGGGAAAGTATTTCAACCTCCTCTTTCTCAACCAAAAATGCTTCAAATGAAAAATTGTTGGTCATGAAAGTTGTAGATTGGATCATTCCATTTTCAAAAAGTACAAGAAAAAGTCCTAATTCATTATAGAACTCAAGTTATAGCTTGGCAAAGTTGGCAAAAATCCTATAATTTTCACTTTCACACCAAAGAGGATTTTGTGCAATTTCACATACCAAGCCATTTTGTGACCTCTAATCACTCTCTAAGCATCATACCAACATACTACAATGCATTGTGACCAAAATTGCCCAAAGAATCATGCCATTTCATGCCTTGAACTTCAAGAAATCCAAAAGGGGCCAAAGTTCTTCAAATTTGCAAAAGAGCATGAAACTTCTCACACACTTGCTGCATCACCCCAAAACATTTTCCATGGTTCTCCTTGATCTTTGCTGAGCCAGGACATGCCAAAGAACAGTTGCAACATGAGCCCATACCTCAAGTACACCTAATGTTGACATTTTGGCAACTTGCCCATACCAATCACCACAGGCCACCACCCACTTTCTGACCTATCAAACAATGTTATGTGGACCAAAAGCAACTCATAACATACATCAAACAAGCTTGAAACCTCAGATACACCAAGTTTCTAAAAAATCACCCCAAAAGCAAAAGCTTTCGAAACACTCTGCTCAGCCACAAAAACTCCAAACAAACTTCATCATTCAACTCACCATCACCATTAGAGCATTTCCCAACCATTACCAAGCCCTAAAAGCCATCCTAACACAAACACAAATTCTGGCCAGTTGAAGTGCAACCACACAATCTAGCCATTCTAAGCTCCTTCCAAGCATTGCAACTTCATCAGAGGGTCAAGTAAAGAGGATTTGCACAAAAGAAGAGGTCCAAAAGCTTCAGAGGTGAAAGTTCCAGCTCAGTTATCAATCTTCAAACTTTTTCCCAGAAGCATGATTTTAAGTTTCTAAATTGTTCCTTATGCTTTGCTGATCACCATGATCTAATTTGTTTTGAAATTGAGTTAGAAATAAGCTTGTACTGAACTTCTGAAAATTTGCCCGTGAAAAATTTTCTTGTTTGATTCTCATGATTGATGCAAAATAAATTAGTTTTGAGGGTGGATTCGTGTTTAGGGAGAGGTGAGGAATTGATCTGGAGCTTTAGAGCTCCTGAAATGACCTAGGGAGAGAGTTTGAGAAACTACCCTGCCGGAGAAGATGACCGGAGCACTGCTTCGGCCATCTGAAAATAATTAGGGCTAATCTCAGGTGATTAGCCAAGTTTGAATCTGGAGCGTTAGATGTGAGTTTCGCGCGTGTGTGGAGTACTGAGATTAGTTCACTTACCCCTAATCTTTTTGATTTATTTAATTAATTAAAATTAGGCCAGATTGAATCTGGACCCTTAGATTGCGCGCTGGTCAAAGCAAACTCCCCCAGTTCAAATCCTGTCCATCAGATCATCATACTTTAATTTAAATTCCTTTTTATTTCATTTAAATCCATTTATTTTGTGCATTTTATTTAAAATACCTAGAAAAATCCTACAAAATTTTCTTTCTGCATTTTAATTTCAAATATTTTTATTTACCCAAAAACATTTTTATTTTTATTTTTTGCATTAATAAATCATTTTTAAAATATTTAAATGTTTATTTTAATTAATTAATGGAAATTAATTAATTAAAATACCATTTAGGTTTCTAAAAATTCCAAAAAATTCACATTGCATCTTAGGACATTTAGAAACATTGTCAGACCATTCATACAAATTTCTTTTTGGTTTTGATCCAATTTTGACATTTTTCTTAAATTTAGGGTTCATAAAAATCCCCTTTTTGAACCCTAACTTCAAAATTTCTTTTCTGCCTAACAATGAAGGGTTTAACAATGGTTCTTTTTGTATTGTTTTCCATATAGCGTGTAGTATATAGCATATTTTTGTCACAAATTTATCTTGCATTTTCCATTTTATTTGCATTTTCCCTCTTAAGGTACCCCAAAACCCTAGTTTACTTAGAAAAAATCACAACATTCTTTACTTTAAGAGTTGGACCTTCTCCTTTGGGGTGTGATATCATATGGGGTTAATGTTCCTTTGAGTTCATTTGCAATTTTTTATCATGTGATTTGCTTCTGTTTTTGATATTTACATCTCATCCTTTCATATAACCCTAATCTTGCATCCATACTTGCATCTTACATTGCATTGCATTAACATGTGAACTTGCCATAACATTCTAAGCACTTGTATGCCATCTTAGACATCTTAAGACATTGCTTGAACATTGCTTGGTCATTTCTTCATACATTTGCCATACTTTGCATCCATTTCATTTCATAAACATACATGCGTTTTCATACTTCAAAGCATGCTTCCTTTGCATCTCATCTCTTGTATGAACATTCATAGCACTTGGTATGACTTTGCATCATATCATAGTATCATTTGCATCATGTGTTTGCTTCTGGTTTTGGTTTTTACCTTTGCATTTGTTTCATTTTCATTTCATTTCTTTCCTTATTCTAACCTTTTCAGGTGGTAAGTAATTTGAGAAGTGAATTTGCCTTCACTTCTCATTTCTCTTCTCATTCCTCATATGCATCCTTGCTGCATTTAGCTTTTCCTTAGAGTTAGCTTGCTCATTCATGTTCATCTCTCACTTTCTTTCTCCAAGTTACTTATCTTCTTCAGTGAAGTAAGTAACTTGTTTCTTCTGCTTCTCCTCCTCTCATCTGCTTCTTCCATTGGTGGCTTCTCTGAAGATCTTTCTCAAGCCTTAAAAACCATAGGAACATCCAAAAATGACAATAATTAGGGTTGTGATTAGTCCCCTTTAGCTTTTACCTTTGTTTCATCTTTGTGTCTCTTTCTCATCTCATCATTAGAGGCTAAACCTATAAGGCTTTAAGACTTTGTGATTAGGGTTATGCCTGCATCCTTCTCTTAGGATGGAGTGTATAACTTTAATTCTAAGTGTTAAACCCTTAATTTGTTTAAACCTCTTAATCAATCCATCTTAATAATCACTAAGACATTAACTTGTAACTTGGGCCTTGCATTAGGGTTCTAATTCTTCCTTTATTGGTTAAAAAGGACTAACCCTAGTGTTAATGGACAAGTCCCCCTCAAGTTGTCTTACAAATCATAAAATTTACTTCTTAATGTTACCCTTAATTAAAATCCACTTTAATAAAGGCTTGTTTTGTCATGATGTTAATCCCTAATCATGGATTAAGTTGAGGTATCTTCCTCATCTTAAGTGTGCTCATCTATTATCCTTCTATTAGGATGGTGTAATGAGTTCACTAATCCTTGATTATGGCTTAAACTCATTACTTAACACTATACAAAAACTCAAAAAAAACATATAAATAATTACAAGTAGGTTAATGATCTTAATCCAACATCATCATGGTAATTAAGTTGAGATACTTATCTCATACTTAAAGTATTCTCATTATCCCTAATCAAAGGGAGGTTATGATGAGTTTACTAACCCTTGGTTTAGGCTTAAGCTCATTAACTTATGACAAACACAAAAAGCAATAAAAGATTGAAAACACAAAAACAAACAATAATCGTCTCCTCCGGGATTCTTTTCTCACCTCACTCATACATAAGCGAGAACTTACTTCTTCCGTCTAATGCAAGACAATTAGCACTCGAGCCAGACGAGTCATACACTTGAGCATAGACAAGTAAGAAGTTCACAGTCAATTTATTTTCCAGTCTCTTTGAGTCGAACTACGGTGTTCTGACTTCCTAATTGCACGAGAGGATACGTAGGCATAACTTAACTGTTATCGAACAAAAGTCTCTGTGACTTCCCCCTCTTTCAGCATTCTCTTTTAAGCCTCAGTTCCTGAGCATTTCACTTCTTTTTGCACTGACATTTGTATATTCTTTTCTTAGATTTTGCACACAGATAGCACATACACTACCCATTTAAAACACAAACCTTCAAGTGTGGATCCTGTCGAGTACGACGGACAATCTGGGTGCTAATACATTCCCAAGTTGTAACCAACCCCCTTTCTCAGTTTCTCTGGTTCGCAACCGTCTTATCCATATCTTTCCAGGTTTATGCAGTATTACCTTTCCTTCGTGATAAAAATGTCTAGCTGGCGACTCTTTCATATTCATCTTCATTCCTCCTTTCGCCGACCGTTCACGTCTATACCCTATCTGACCAGGTGTCTTTTTCGGGGGAGAGACAACTTGGTGACTCTGCTGGGGACCCTTTATATTGCAACCAGGGCTTCTGGTTCTTTTTGTGGGTTCCTCCTAGCTCTTGTTTGTTTTGTGTTTACGGGGGTGTTATGTGCTACTTGTGCTTATTTTATTTTCTTTATTTATCGCTTTCTATACAACTTTATTTATCGCTTTCATTTTATGCATTTCATATTGTCATTATCATGTGCTGGATCTCTTGTCTGTTTTGGTGGGTGGGGTTCATTGAGTGATTAAGGTCCTATACCTGGGACCTGAGTGACACATAGGCTAGAGTGGCTTCATATTCTTTCCCATTCCATTTCGTTCTGGTGAGAGAATATGAAACACGGTTCAGACATGGGTTTCTTCTTGAGAACTTTGTGCTACGGATTTCCTCTAGTACTAGGGCTATCTGGGAAGCCTGCTAAGTCTGGATGACCTTTTTATGACCTTCAACATCTGAGGTGAATTAGAGGAGGATCCTTTATGGTTTTTGTAAACACTGTACCTCCGGGTTAGAAGTGTTTACACTTCTCATAACTGATCCAAGTCTGAGGATCCTTGTTCTAGAACATTACATGTGAAGGGGTTGGGATGTTTGCAGGTTTGCAGGAACCCTTGGCCTCATCATACCCTGTTACTAGATTTGTTAAGGTTGTATTATTTGGACAGTTCTTGTGATTACCCTAGACTTGTGACTCTTTATTTGAGTCCCCCACCTGGTTACTGGATTTCTAAGCCTCCACCCGGACTTATGAACATATAGGGACTTTTACCAAGGCAGATAAATAGATCCAGCACTTGATCGCAAACCCTTTGCATATCATTTTGCATACATCATTTTTGCATCATTTAACATTTGCTTATTTGTTTTACAAGGTATCCATCTTATTATCTTTGGTTTGGTTTTGACCCCTTCTACTGCTCAGATTGCTTCAGTTATCTTCTCCAGCACCTTCATCAGTTTGTCAGTGATTCTCCTCCAGCTATCTTCATCAGAGACCCATCTCCAGCATCTCATTCAGTGACCTTCATCAGCATTTGCTCTCAGCTTCTTTACCAGAACCCATTATCAGTATGGATACTTCAAGAAAGAGCAACATCACTTACCACTTCTTTGAGCCCACCCTGACAGGCATCAGGCAGATCCAGTCTCTCATTACTCCTGACCATATCCCACTATTTAGAGAACACTATGGGGGCATATTGGACATGGTCATGGACTTAGATGCATCTCAGAGGAGCATGATCCATACTTGCTTACAGTTTTATGATCCTCCACTCAAATGTTTCACATTTCCTGATTTCCAGTTGGGACCTCTGTTAGAAGAGTTTTTCATGTTGTTAGGAGTTCCTATCAGGAGAAGGATTCCTTTCAACCCTGAGATGGTTGCTCCTAGAAATGAAGACATAGCAAGGGAATTACATTTGGAGCCTGCCCTTATTGATCAGAACATGACAACCAAGGCTGGGGTTCCAGGCCTTCACCTAGAATTTTTGATCTCCCAAGCTACCCTGCATGCTGCAGTAGGGGAATGGAAAGTTGTCTGTGCACTTCTATCCCTCAGTATATATGGGGTTATCTTGTTTTCAGATGAGCCAAAGTTTGTGAACAAGAATGCCATTCACCTTTTCTTATTGAGGAACCCAGTTCCTACCTTGCTGGGAGACTTCTACTATTCAGTACATCAGAGGAATAAGAAGCAAAGAGGAAGACTGGTCAGATGTTGTGCTCCTCTTTATTACTCTTGGCTACTAAGAAACTTGCCAAAATTAGATACGTTCTTGAACCCCCATCAACAAAAGAACTGGGCTAAGATATTTATTGCCTTGACATCAGAAGACATTAGGTGGTGCACTCAGAGCACCAAGGGCAAGGACATCATTACTAGTTGTGGGAAATATCCTAATGTGCCTATGATAGGAGTAAAAGGTTGCATCAACTACAACCCTTTACTGTTTAAAAGACAATTAGGGTATGCTTTGGTTCATCCTCCCAGAGGACAAGATTTGGCTGAAACTCTTTACTGTGAAATCCAACCCAACTCTGCTGTTGTCAGACAAGCTGCCTGGGCTTGGGATAACATCCAGGCTAAAGGAACAGCTATCCTGGGCTAGTGCAACAACATTGCTTCAGCACAGTATTCTGACTGGTCTCGTACCAGAGCTCAGATCACCCGGATGCCATTTACTTTAGAAGATGTACCTGGACCTTCTACAATACAGCCTGCATCTACTGTCAGTTTGGAAGAATTCGAAAAGCTGAAGGAAAGGAATACTCGGCTCTCTGAAGCCTTAAAGAAGACTCTCTGGGAGAGAAATGACAGCCGTCTGGATAATGAGAGATTGGAAAGGCTCATGATTGAGCATTTGACCAAGATTGAGAAGACGGATGACTACATCAGGAAGGCTAGAGCAGGGGAGTTAGTACTGAAGAATGCTTGTAATGAAGTAAAGATTCAGAAGGCTTACAATGAAGCAAAGATTCAGAAGGCTAGGGCAGAGCATTATCTAGAGGAGAGCCAGGCTAGGTGGATCAGGATCACTGAAGCCCGTGCCCAGGAAGATCAGAGGACTCAGGCTAAGGTAGAGCAGTTGGAGGCTAGTGAGAAGAAGCATCAAGAGGCTTTGTTGGCAGCTCAGAGAGATATATCTGAATTGAAACTCCAGGCGGGGTTGAAAAGGTCAAAGGATCAGGACAAGCATAAGAAGTTAACCAGTGCCATTGCTACCAGGAACCTCCTCTTCAGGACTATTACAGAGCACCCAGTGGGTCCAGTGACTGAGTCCCTCCTAAAGGAAGTCAGAGAGGATGACTTTGGATTAGATGTTTGACTCTTTTGCTTGTACTTTTCTTCTGATTTGTACTTCTTTTCTTTTGTTGATTGTATTTTGACCCACCATGGGGATGTATTGTAATCAAACTATGTATTTTCACTCTTTGTAATATATCAGTTTGTATTATTGGTGGGCTTTATCTATCAACATCATCAGCATTTCCTCGAGGTCTGGAAAGGTCAAAACTAAAGAACCAAATCGGATACCCTTGGAAGACAAATAGGCATATTACATTGCATACTAACATTTTCTTTGTTTTGTAGGTTTTTGTTTTATTGTTGTTTCTCACTTTGTTATGGTTTCAGGAAACATTGCTCGCAGAAGAGTGTTCCCTGTCAACAGAATACACTGGTACCCGATGCGAAACAACCTTACGGGACTCCATATGGATCAAGTTCAGCAAGAGTTGAATGAAGTAAGGACCCAAATGGCCAATGAGAGGGTTGAGATGAGGAATCAGATGACCCAATTCATGACTGTAATGACTGGTTTAGCTCAGAGCCAGGAAAGACTAAGGGAGTTGGTTGAGAGACAAACTCCTGAAGAGCACCATCCAGGTACAGGAGGTTCCAGTAACAACTTTCACGTGCAGCCTCGCACTGATCCACCAGATTTTGGGCCTCATCTAAACCCATAAATCAATGCCATAAGGAATACTCAGGGTAACACTGTTGGGAAGGGTCTTGCAAGAGGATCCTCAAGAAGAGCAGTTTACAGTTGTTGGGGCTGGGGACGAAGTTTATGACCGTAGGCTGGATGAAATTGCAGAGAAGCTGAGGTCTCTTGAATCCCAAAACTCCCTAGGTTTTGATGTCATGGACATGGAACTGGTGGAAGGGGTGAGAATTCCTCATAAGTTCAAACCCCCGTGTTTTGAAAGGTATAATGGCACATCCTGCCCACGCACCCACCTTCAATCATTCTTGGGGAGATTAAAAGCATACACCATGAACGAAAAGCTGTGGATGTTTTAATTTGAGGATAGTCTGACAGGGGCATCCCGAGAATGGTATTCCCACTTGACCAGAGCCACAGTTAGAAATTGGAAGGACTTGGCTGAAGCTTTCATCTGACAGTATCAGTATAACTTGGACATGGCTCCGAACAGGACCCTTCTAATGGGAATGTCTCAATCCTCCCGTGAAAGCTTCAGGGAATATGCCCAAAGGTGGAGACAACTTGCTGCTGCAGTACAACCCCCTATGTCTGAGAGGGAAATGGCAGACATGTTCATGAATACTCTCCAGGGAACATATATTGACAGATTGGCTGCATTTTCTTCTACCAACTTTGCAGATGTGGTGATAGTTGGGGAAAGAATAGAGAGCCTATTGAAGATGGGAAAGATCTCCGATAACGGTGCCAGTTCAAGCAGTACAAGGAAACCATTTGCTGGGCCCCGTAGATCTGGTGAGACAAATTCTGTGCACATGGGAAGAGGGAGACCCCAATACTTGCCCAGAACAGTTACTGATGTTACTATCCCTGCTCCACCTCCTTAGTATACTCAACAACCACAACACTTTCCGCAACAAAAATTTCCTCAACAGAGATCATACAACAACAATCAACAACAACGCCCTTTTCAACAGCGGCCATCTCAGGTCAACAGGGTGATTGACCCCATTCCAATGCCATATGCTACACTGCTGCCACAACTCCAAAAGCTCAATCTCGTTGAGTTAAGGACATTGGCTCCACCCGATCCTCAAAACCTTCCTAGAAACTACGATGTCAATGCTAGGTGTGCTTTTCACTCTAACGCACCTGGTCATTCTACTGAAAAATGCAGAGCTCTACATATGAAGGTTCAGGATCTGGTAGATTCAAAAGCCCTGAACTCTGCACCTCCTCCCAACGTAATGAAAAATCCTATGCCAAGCCACAGTGGGCCAAGGATTAATGATATAGAGGATTGTTCACCCATGAGTTTAATAGAATACATTGCATGTATTCAGACAGCTCTGGCAGAGGTTAAAGCCCAGCTTATAAAGTGCCAAGTGTTTCCAAGTTGTGAGGCCTGTTGTGAATTATGCAAACTTTCTGAGAATGGGTGTGCTAGCTTGAGGAGTGGAATTAATGGCTTGATCAAAGAAGGTATTCTACAAATTACAACAACAACTTCTACAACACCAGCAACCCTTTTGTCAACAACAAGCGAATCTTCTACAAATGCAACAACCACCTTTCCTACTAGTTCTTCTACAACTGCAACAACCATTGTTCCAACTGATTCAACTACAACTTCAGCAGTCATTCCATCTGTTACTTCAACACACAACAACTCATTTGCACCAGCTACTACAACTTCAGCAACTACCAATAATGATGTTTCTACTGTCACAATTTACTATGACCCGACAACGGTCCCGAATTCCAACAATTTTCAACAGTCTCAACAAATCTTCAATTCACCTCCACCAACATCCACCAGAGGTCATGTTACTATTTTCTATAATCCACAGGCTATTATGGTCCCAACATCTGCTGCAGTAAGCCCAGTCACTATCACGGTGCCCGGGCCAATTCCATACGATAAAGACAGTGTTGTACCATGGCATTATGGTGTTGATCTGTACTGCAACGGAGATAAAGTCCTTCTTGATTCTCCAGTTCTCACTCTCCAAGTGGACAATGTTGGGGGAGGCGGAGGCTTCACCCGAAGCGGACGTCTCTTCGCATCACAAGTCCCTAGAACTAACACTGAGGCAGAGGCTGTTGCCAGAGCCAAAGGGAAGAGTGTGATACCGGAAGAAGCTGCACCGAAAGAAACTCACAAATCATCCTTCGATCAAGATGTGGATGAATTCATGAGGATTATTAAAAGAAGTGACTATAAAGTTGTGGACCAGCTCCACCAGACCCCTTCAAAGATCTCTATACTATATCTGCTGTTGTGTTCTAAAGCCCGTCGGGATGCACTACTCAAAGTTCTGCACGCTGCCTACGTGCCAGAAGAGATCACTGTGAATTAGCTGGAAACAGTTGTGTCAAATGTCAATACTAGCCATGGGCTAGGTTTCACTGATGTTGATTTAACAACAGAAGGACGTCTTCACAACAAAGCCTTGCACATAACCCTGGAGTGCAAAGGAGCTGTACTATCTCATGTTCTTGTAGACACTAGGTCCTCACTCAATGTCTTACCAAAGAAAGGCCTTGTAAAGCTCGAGTATGATGGGATAGCTCTTCGGCCGAGTAACCTTGTGGTCAGGGCTTTTGCTGGCTCTAAAAGATCTGTTCTTGGAGAGGTGGAGCTGCCAGTAATAATCGGTCCACAAGTCTTTAAGACCATTTTCTATGTGATGGACATACAACCTGCTTATAGTTGTTTGTTGGGTCGACCATGGATTCACGCCGCAGGTGCAGTTATGTCGACCCTTCACCAGAAATTGAAATATGAGTGGGAAGGACAGATTATCACCATCTGTGGTGAAGAGGACATTTTTTTTAGCCATCTGGCTACATACAAATACATTGAGATGGATGGTGAAATCCATGAAACTATGAGCCAGGGGTTCGAAGCTTTGAACGTCAATGAGGCGATGACAGAAGTATTTGCTGCATCCCAGGAGGATAGGATGGGTACTTCAATTGTCTCTTATCAGCAAGCCCGGAAGGTTGTTGAAGAAGGTAATGCTCAAGGCTGGGGCAAGCTGCTTCCAGTGGAAAAGAAGGAAGATAGATTCGGTTTGGGTTACAGACCATTCCGACAAGATCAATCAGAGGCTGCAAAGGTGCCCAAATTCATCAGTGAGGGGATGCTCACCCCAGATGATGTTAAAAATCTAGAAGACAAGGAGGAAAGCGACCGCAACCTGGAGAGCTGGATACGTCCAAGGATCCCGGGGAACCAAGTCCTTAACTGGTCTTCCCAGGAAATTATAAGGGTTACTCCTGCAGAGTAATTATTATTTCCTGTCTTTTATAGCATGCATCAAGTCCTGCATCTTGCCCAAGGTGTCAGGACTCATTTTGCAATAGGGCCATATTGTAATTTTGTGCAAATGATTAATCAATGAATATCAGACATCTTTTGCAAACAAGTCTCTTTTTTCGCTCACTGTCTTTTCATTTTTCACTTTTGTAAAAAACAATAAAATGGTAATGTTTTCAAAATAAATGACTTCATTTTCACTTTTCTAAACAAGATTAAAACTGATCACTAAAACGAACCAATCTCAACCCTTGCAGAGATTATTCTCCAGATTACACCAACAACAACACTGCTATGACCTTGTATGACTTCGACAATCTGATTAATCAAGTTGTTGAAGGGGTTGAAGAAGACTACGAGTTACCTGAAGAGTTAGCCAGGTTGTTGAAATAGGAAGAGAAAGAGATCACTCCTCATCAGGAGGAGGTTAAAACAATCAATCTTGGTACCGAAGAAGACTTGAAAGAAGTGAAGATCGGGGCCGGTCTGCAAGATTCAGTGAAGGAACAACTTATTGACATGCTTCGAGAATACGTCGACGTCTTTTCCTGGTCCTATCAAGACATGCCTGGTCTGGATACTGATATTGTTATGCACAAGCTGCCATTGAAAGAAGAATGTCCTCCAGTGAAGCAGAAGCTACGTCGTACTCGTCCGGATATGGCCATGAAGATTTAAGAAGAAGTACAAAAACAGTGGGACGCCGGTTTCCTTGCTGTAACTAGTTACCCGCCGTGGGTTGCTAATATTGTACCAGTGCCTAAGAAGGATGGAAAAGTACGGATGTGTGTGGATTAACGGGATCTGAACAGAGCTAGCCCGAAAGATGACTTCCCATTACCTCACATTGATGTATTGGTCGACAACACAACTCAGTTCTCGGTATTTTCCTTCAGGGATGGTTTTTCCGGGTATAATCAGATCAGAATGTCACCCGAAGACATGGAGAAGACTACCTTCATCACACCTTGGGGAACGTTCTGTTATAAGGTAATGCCTTTTGGGTTGAAGAACGCCGGTGCAACTTATCAACGGGTTATGGTAACGTTATTCCACGACATGATCCACAAAGAAATTGAATGCTACGTGGATGAGATGATTGCCAAGTCCCTACTGAATAAGATAATCTGGTAAATCTGCTGAAGTTGTTCAAGCGTCTGAGAAAGTATCAGCTGAAGCTAAACCCCAACAAATGCACATTCGGGGTATGGTCTGGTAAGTTGCTGGGATTCATCGTAAGTGAAAAGGGAATCGAGGTTGATCCCGACAAAGTCAAAGCCATTCAGGAGATCCCTGCACCTAGGACTGAAAAGGAAGTTCGAGGGTTCTTAGGTAGATTGAACTACATTTAAAGGTTCATATCTCATCTTACTGCAACCTGTGAACCCCTGTTCAAACTATTAAGAAAGGAACAAACTGGCAGGAGGAATGAAGACTGCCAGAAGGCTTTTGACAAAATCAAGGAGTACTTACAAGAACCTCCAATTCTTATGCCTCAAGTTGAAGGAAGACCTCTAATAATGCACCTGACAGTATTAGAAGGATCAATGGGGTGTGTGTTGGGCAAGCATGACGAGTCTGGTCGAAAAGAGTATGTAATATACTACCTAAGCAAAAAGTTTACCGACTGTGAACAACGTTATTCACTGCTCGAGAAAACTTGTTGTGCTTTAGCGTGGGCTACTTGCCGACTAAGACAATATATGTTGACTCATACTACCTTGTTGATCTCAAAGATGGATCCAGTCAAGTACATATTTGAGAAGCCAGCACTTACCAGAAGGGTTGCAAGATGGCAAATGATTCTGACAGAGTATGACATTCAGTACACATCTCAAAAGGCCATTAAAGGCGGTGTACTGTCTAACTATCTAGTTGAGAAACCCATTGATGATTACCAGCCAATGAGATTTGACTTCCCTGATGAAGACATCATGTACCTGAAAGCAAAAGATCATGAAGAGCCTATTCACACTGAAGGGACTGACCCAGAAGAAGAATGGAAAATGATGTTTGATGGGGATGTTAATATGAATGGTCGAGGAGTTGGTGCAGTGCTTATTACACCTAAAGGAGTTCATATGTCTTTCTCGGAAAAAATCACCTTTGCATGCACTAACAATAAAGCTGAATACGAAGCCTGTATCATGGGTCTTGAGGAAGCCATTGACCTCAGGATCAAGACATTAACTGTATTCAGAGATTCAGCTTTGGTAATCAATCAGACAAACGACAAATGGTACACTCACCAAGAGCATATGATCCCATACCGTGACTACAAGAGGAGATTATTGACTTTCTTCACAACAGTCAAACTTGAGTACATCCCTCGGGACGAAAATTAGTTCGCAGACGCTTTAGCTACCATTTCCTCCATGATCAAGGTTCAGAATGCCAACTATGTGCCTCGGATTTCTGTATCCAGGCTAGACCGACCGGCATACGTATTCTCCTTGGACATTGCTAAAGATGACAAGCCTTGGTTCTATGACATCAAATGTTTCTTAGAGGATCACATATACCCACCTGGGGAATCATCCAATGATAAGAAGACATTGAGAAGGCTGGCTGGTAGTTTCTTCCTGAATGCGGATGGTTCGTTATACAAGAGAAACTTTGACATGGTGCTTCTCATATGTGTTGATAAGAAAGAAGCAGACCTGCTGATGCACGAGGTGCATGAAGGATCCTTCGGTACCCATGCTGGAGGACACACAATGGCTAAGAAATTGTTAAGATCAGGTTACTACTGGATTATAATGGATTCAGACTGTTGTGCCTATGCCAGAAAGTGCCACAAATGCCAGATCTACGCAGACAAATTGCATGTGCCTCCAAATTCGTTGAACGTGATGACTTCACCTTGGCCGTTTGCCATGTGGGGCATTGACATGATTGGAAAGATTGAACCGACTACTTCATATGTCCACAGATTCATCCTGGTAGCCATTGATTACTTCACCAAATGGGTCGAAGCAGCTTCATACGCAAATGTCACCAGACAAGTGGTAGCCAAATTTCTGAAAAGAGACATCATCTATCGATATGGAGTTCCCGAGCGAATCATTACTGATAATGCTTCCAATTTGAACAACAAAATGATGGAAGAACTGTGCTGGGACTTCAAAATCCAACATCACAACTCTTCTCCTTACAGACCAAAGATGAATGACGCTGTTGAGGCACCTAATAAGAACATCAAGAAGATTGTGCAGAAGATGGTGGTTACTTAATAAGACTGGCATGAAATGTTACCGTTTGCCTTGCATGGGTACCGTACCTTAATCAGAACATCTACTTGGGCAACACCTTATCAACTTGTGTATGGTATGGAAGTTGTCCTACCTGTTGAAGTTGAGCTACCCTCCTTACGGGTACTGATGGACGTCAAGCTGAATGAAGCAGAATGGGTCCGTTCTCGGTACAATCAACTGAATCTGGTCGAAGAAAAGAGATTAGCTGCAATTTGTCATGGGAAGCTATATCATAAAAGAATGAAGAAAGCCTTCGATCAGAAAGTCAGGCTTCGGGAATACCAAGTGGGAGATCTGGTGCTGAAAAGACTAATTCCTCCTCATACAGACCACAAGGGCAACTGGACTCCAAATTATGATGGTCCGTTTATAGTAAAGAAGGTTTCCTCTGGTGGAGCACGGATGCTCACTATTATGGAAGGTGAAGATTTCTTATCCCCTGTGAATTCAGATGCAGTTAAAAAATACTCCGCATAAAATGACCCGCTGGACATAAAAACAGAATGTAAGTCCAGGCAAAAATAGGGCATCCCGGCGAGTCAAAAACAGAATAAAAGACTCGGGCAAAAATAAGGGAAAAATCAAAAAAAATGTGTACACCCGCTGAGTTGAAAAGCCACATTGGACAGCTCAGGCAAAAATGGATATCCCGGTGGATTGAAAACCCGAAAGGGCGATCCACGCAAAATCAGGGAATAAGCGAACAACTGCATTCTGAATTCGTCTGTATCATTCACAACATGGCAAGCCTCAAAAGGATAAAGCATCGGTCAGAGTCAACCTTCTCCAAAAAGCAAGATGAGAAGAACGTCAAGGTCATACGGGTCATAGCAAAGGAAGCTCAATGGAGCATCGTCAACATTGCCAGCACCTTTACTTTTTTCAATTTGTAACAATCTTCTCATTCCAGGGGATTTGTTTCTTTTACTGTATTTGCCAATTCAGGGCACCCAGATTAATAAAATCAGATTTTCAGTCACACTTTGTTTCGTGCATTTTTGTTTCGTTTGAAAAATGTCTAATATCCATGATATAATATTTGCATAAAACAAATGAGCCATTCTTAATAAATGCTTGCAGAAAATAATCTTACTTTCAGGAATATCTAACTCCTATGATAGAATCCGGTAAGGGATACCTCGGGATACTCGAGCGTTTCTTTGTCTTAACAGGTTGCAGGTATTCAAACGCGTAGCATGGGGGATGCCAAGCATCACTTCCCCAGCATACCTCTCCAAGCAACATCTGGAACGCTTTTCCCAGCGGAGTTGTCAAAGCCTCCACATCCCCAGCCGGGATCCCCACAGAAAATTCAAGGAAGATCGTTCAGTGATCTTTTCTCCCCCAAACAGAGTACCAGGTCTCTCAAAGACAAAAGAACCATCTCCCCGCAGAAGTTCCAGCCTCTTTCCAGAAGAGCAATGCTTGAAATTCTCACACAACAAAGTGACGTAAGCTTCCTTATCCCCAGCTGGGCTTTCTCCTTACCAGATAGATCTATCAGTAATCTATTCCCCCAAGAAAAGCCATACATCTTATCAGATCTACCAATGATCTTCCCCAGCTGGGATATCCCTCCAAGCAGATCAGCCAGAGATCTTCACAGCAGTGGGATCCGAATCCCGGACCGGTTTCTTTTGCATAATCATAGCATTCGCATCATCTTTCCCCATAAAGCGTAGCATTCCATCTAATACGGAGCATTACGGCAAAGATCAAACATTTGCATGATCACAAGTCGGGTTCGAACCAGTTACCTACAAATATCACCAATATTTCATCAATAGTATATAAAAACTCACATCCCTTGCAAATAAAAGCCAAAGCGTCCCCATTGCACTCTTCAACACAAATGCCTGTTTATATATACTCTTTCCGACACTCGTCTGTGTCATTTTATTCCCCTGCAGATATAAGCCACGAACATTCTCTGTGATTACGGATACATATACATTCTCTTAACACCCGTCCGTGTCACCACTCCCCAGCATGGTTACCAAGTCACTTATTGCAAACCAAACACTTGTTATAATACACTCTTGTTGACACCCGTCCGTGTCATCCTATCCCCACAGGTCGCCAGAATACCTTTTACACTCATAAGTTCATAACTTATACACTTTCTCTTCTGACACTCGTCCGTGTCGTTTTTTTCCCAGCAAGTTGAACACTCGACGGTGTCTTGTTCATACTTCACAAGTACACATTCATGCTTATATAGATACTCGTCCGTATCTTGTATATACACTTATTCCCCACAGATTCGACACTCGTCCGTGTTCTTTGTTAACTAGTTGGTACTCGTCCGTATCATCATATCTGAACACGCGTCAGCGTTTGTTTCTACCAATACTCGTCTGTATCATGGTCCTAAGGATGCTCGTCCGCATCTTTAATCTATACACATCATCAAAACACTTATACCTTTTATTTCTTAGGCGTAAGCACTCATCCGTGTTTACTATTCCCCGGTAAATCGCCAGCTGAACAACCTTTCTCTTATCCGACATTCGTCCTATGTCGTGATACTTTCGGCAGCCGTACCCTGCCAGGTGATCGTCCTTCACCTTTGGATGACCTTCCCTCATCCTTTCCCCAGCGGAGTCTCCATTATTGGAACCCCTTTCTATCCGAAATTCGTCCTAGTCGTGATTTTTAGTAGTCGTCCCCTGCTAGGTGATCATCCTTCACCTTATTGATGATCGTCCTTCATCATTTTATCTGATGGCCGTCCCCATCGTTGATCTTGTTATCAGGCATTCGTCCTATGCCATGATACAACCCCGAGAGCAGCCGTACCCTGCTAGGTGATCGTCCTTCACCTCTTGATGGGCGTCCTTCATCATGCTTATCCGATGGCCGTCCCCATCGTCGACCTTTTCTATCCAACATTCGTCCTATGTCGTGATAAAGAGCAGCCGTCCCCTGCTAGGTGATCGTCCTTCACCTTTAATGACCGTCCCTCATCATTTATTTCATTTATTCTTTAACACTGGTGGCCGTCCCCATCGTTGTTTAATTTACTTTCGGAAACCTGGTGGCCGTCCCCAACATTGCTTTTCTTACCTTTGTTTTAATCCCCAAAGAACCATGTTTCTTTGCTTGATGGCCGTCCCCATCATGATTTCTTATTTCCCCAGCTTGTTGGTCGTCTCCGTCATTGCTTTATCCCCAGCAGTCGTCCTCTGCTTGATGGTCGTCCTCCATCGCCCGCACTTTATATTCATGCTATGCTACCTTTTACAATTTATATCCCTTTTCTTGTTCTCCCCAGTGAGTGCAAAGGTTGGACTGTCTTCGGTATTCAACCACAAGTTATCTTGTTTGTCTGTTAAGCCAAGCGTTTACATCCTGCACAGCTAACTCATGTTTGAATAGGGGCAGCTGTAAACACCCCAAATTTTCCCTCACTCATTTCACACCATGTCTTGTGATCTTTCATATTTGCATTAGCATAAGCATACCATCTCATATTGCATTTTATTTCACTGCATTAGTTCAAGTTCATCCGCATCTAGGGTTTGTGATCTGGGCAATCCAAAGATCCATCTGAGCCACTACAAAGGTCTCCATTCATTCCAAGAGGGTCCATGTATGTTATACCATCATATTATATCCCTCAAAGATAAGGGAGGTCAAGAAATCACAAGAACTTGGAAAACATGGAAGCAGAGCTAGGGTTTCACTACACAGATGACCTGAAATTAGGGTTTTGGTTTTAGAGGCCATAAATCCTAATTTTTTTGTCATTCTTGTTTCTAATAGTCTCAATATGTTATAAGGATCATGTGTACCAAGTTTGATGAAGAAATTCATTGTGGAAGTCATTTGTTCATCGGTTAACTTCGTGAGCAAGTCAGAGCAAAATCAGGGCATCTGAGGCCCCCAACAATGGAACCAAAGTGGATTTTTCATCAAATTGAAGTTATATGATCTTTATTTGATCATTAAAGTGCTTGGAAGTTCACAAAGTTGAAGAAAATTGAGCTAAACCAAAAGTGGCCAAAAATGGAAATGACTTGTAATGGAAACTTTCCATTTTGGGAAAGTATTTCAACCTCCTCTTTCTCAACCAAAAATGCTTCAAATGAAAAATTGTTGGTCATGAAAGTTGTAGATTGGATCATTCCCTTTTCAAAAAGTACAAGAACAAGTCCTAATTCATTATGGAACTCAAGTTATGGCTTGGAAAAGTTGGCAAAAATCCTATAATTTTCAGTTTCACACCAAAGAGGATTTTGTGCAATTTTACATACCAAGCCATTTTGTGACCTCTAATCACTCTCTAAGCATCATACCAACATACTACAATGCATTGTGACCAAAATTGCCCAAAGAATCATGCCATTTCATGCCTTGAACTTCAAAAAATCCAAAAGGGGCCAAAGTTCTTCAAATTTGCAAAAGAGCATGAAACTTCTCACACACTTGCTGCATCACCCAAAAACATTTTCCACGGTTCTCCTTGATCGTTACTGAGTCAGGACATGCCAAAGAACAGCTGCAACATGAGCCCATACCTCAAGTACACCTAATGTTGACATTTTGGCAACTTGCACATACCAATCACCATAGGCCACCACCCACTTTCTGACCTATCAAACAATGTTATGTGGACCAAAAGCAACTCATAACATACATCACACAAGCCTGAAACCTCAGATACACCAAGTTTCTAAAAAATCACCCCAAAAGCAAAAGCTTTCGAAACACTCTGCTCAGCCATAAAATCTCCAAACAAACTTCATCATTCAACTCACCATCACCATTAGAGCATTTCTCAACCCTTACCCAGCCCTAAAAACCATCCAAACACAAACACGATTTCTGGCCAGTTGAAGTGCAACCACACAATCCAGCCATTCTAAGCTCCTTCCAAGCATTGCAAGTTCATCAGAGGGTCAAGTAAAGAATATTTACACAAAAGAAGAGGTCCAAAAGCTTCAGAGGTGAAAGCTCCAGCTCAGGTATCAATCTTCAAACTTTTTTCCAGAAGCATGATTTTAAGTTTCTAAATTGTTCCTTATGCTTTGCTGATCACCATGATCTAATTTGTTTTGAAATTGAGTTAGAAATAAGCTTGTACTGAAGTTCTGAAAATTAGCCCGTGAAAAATTTTCTTGTTTGATTCTCATGATTGATGCAAAATAAATTGGTTTTGAGGGTGGATTCGTGTTTAGGGAGAGGTGAGGAGTTGATCTGGAGCTTTAGAGCTCCTGAAATGACCTAGGGAGAGAGTTTGAGAAACTACCCTGCTGGAGAAGACGACTGGAGCACTATTTCGGCCGTCTGAAAATAATTAGGGCTAATCTCAGGTGATTAGCCAAGTTTGAATCTGGAGCATTAGATGTGAGTTTCGCGCGTGTGTGGAGGGCTGAGATCAGTTCGCTTAACCCTAATCTTTTTTATTTATTTAATTAATTAAAATTAGGCCAGATTGAATCTGGACCCTTAGATTGCGCGTTGGTCAAAGCTAACTCCCCCAGTTCAAATCCTGTCCATCAGATCATCATACTTTTATTTAAATTCATTTTTATTTCATTTAAATCCATTTATTTTGTGCATTTTATTTAAAATACCTAGAAAAATCCTACAAAATTTTCCTTCTGTATTTTAATTTCAAATATTTTTCTTTACCCAAAAACATTTTTAGTTTTAGTTTTTTCATTAAAAAATCATTTTAAAAATATTTAAAAGTTTATTTTAATTAATTAATGGAAATTAATTAATTAAAATACCATTTAGGTTTCTAAAAATTCCAAAAAATTCACATTGCATCTTAGGACATTTAGAAACATTGTCAAACCATTCATACAAATTTCTTTTTGGTGTTGATCCAATTTTGACATTTTTCTTGAATTTAGGGTTCATAAAAATCCCCTTTTTGAACCTTAACTTCAAATTTTCTTTTCTGCCTAACCATGAAGGGTTTAACAATGGTTCTTTTTGTGTTGTTTTCCATATAACGTGTAGTATCTAGCATATTTTTTTCACAAATTTATCTTGCATTTTCCATTTTATTTGCATTTTCCCTCTTAAGGTACCCCAAAACCCTAGTTTACTTAGAAAAAATCACAACTTTCTTTAGGTTAAGAGTTGGACCTTCTCCTTCGGGGTGTGATATCATATGGGCTTAGGGTTCCTTTGAGTTCATTTGAAATTTTTTATCATGTGATTTGCTTCTGTTTTTGATATTTACATCTCATCCTTTCATATAACCCTAATCTTGCATCCATACTTGCATCTTACATTGCATTGCATGAACATGTGAACTTGCCATAACATTCTAAGCACTTGTATGCCATCTTAGACATCTTAAGACATTTCTTGAACATTGCTTGGTCATTTCTTCATACATTTGCCATACTTTGCATCCATTTCATTTCATAAACATACATGTGTTTTCATACTTCAAAGCATGCTTCCTTTGCATCTCATCTCTTGTATGAACATTCATAGCACTTGGTATGACTTTGCATCATATCATAGTATCATTTGCATCATGTGTTTGCTTCTGGTTTTGGTTTTTTTACCTTTTCATTTGTTTCATTTTCATTTCATTTCTTTCCTTATGCTAACCTTTTCAGGTGGTAAGTAATTTGAGAAGTGAATTTGCCTTCACTTCTCATTTCTCTTCTCATTCCTCATATACATCCTTCCTGCATTTATCATTGCCTTAGACTGAGCTTGCTCATTCATGTTCATCTCTCACTTTCTTTCTCCAAGTTACTTATCTTCTTCAGTGAAGTAAGTAACTTGTTTCTTCTGCTTCTCCTCCTCTCATCTGCTTCTTCCATTGGTGGCTTCTCTGAAGATATTTCTCAAGCCTTAAAAACAATAGGAACATCCAAGCATGACAATAATTAGGGTTGTGATTAGTCCCCTTTAGATTTTACCTTTGTGTCTTCTTTGTGTCTCTCTTATCATCTCATCATTAGAGGCTAAACCTTTAAGGCTTTAAGACTTTGTGATTAGGGTTATGCCTGCATCCTTCTCTTAGGATGGAATGTATAACTTTAATCCTAAGTGTTAAACCCTTATTGGTTAAGAAGGACATTAACTTGTAACTTGGGCCTTGCATTAGGGTTCTAACTCTTCCTTTATTGGTTAAGAAGGACTAACCCCTAGTGTTAATGGACAAGTCCCCCTCAAGTTGTCTTACAAATCATAAAACTCACTTCTTAATGTTACCCTTAATTAAAATCCACTTTAATAAAGGCTTGTTTTGTCATGAGGTTAATCCCTAACCATGGATTAAGTTGAGGTATCTTCCTCATCTTAAGTGTGCTCATCTATTATCCTTCTATTAGGATGGTGTAATGAGTTCACTAATCCTTGATTATGGCTTAAACTCATTACTTAACACTAAAAAAAAACTAAAAAAAAACATATAAATAATCACAAGTAGGTTAATGATCTTAATCCTACATCATCATGGTAATTAAGTTGAGATGCTTATCTCATACTTAAAGTATTCTCATTATCCCTAATCAAAGGGAGGATATGATGAGTTTACTAACCCTTTGTTTAGGCTTAAGCTCATTAACTTATTACAAACACAAAAAGCAATAAAAGATTGAAAACACAAAAACAAACAATAATCGTCTCCTCCGGGATTCTTTTCTCACCTCACTCATACATAAGCCAGAACTTACTTCTTCCGTCTAATGCAAGACAGTTAGCACTCGAGCCAGACGAGTCATACACTTGAGCATAGACAAGTAAGCAGTTCACAGTCAATTTATTTTCCAGTCTCTTTGAGTCGAACTACGTTGTTCTGACTTCCTCATTGCACGAGAGGATACGTAGGCATAACTTAACTGTTATCGAACAAAAGTCTTTGTGACTTCCCCCTCTTTCAACATTCTCTTTTAAGCCTCAGTTACTGAGCATTTCACTTCTTTTTGCACTGATATTTGTATATTCTTTTCTTAGCTTTTGCACACAGATAGCACATACACTACCCCTTTAAAACACAAACCTTCAAGTGTAGATCCCGTCGAGTACGACTGACAATCTGGGTGCTAATACCTTCCCAGGTTGTAACCAACCCCCTTTCTCAATTTCTCTGGTTCGCAACAATCTTATACATATCTTTCCAGGTTTATGCAGCATTACCTTTCCTTCAAGATAAAAATGCCTAGCTGATGACTCTTTCATCTTCATCTTCATTCCTCCTTTCGCCGACAGTTCGCGTCTGTACCCTATCTGACCAGGTGTCTTTTCGGGGGAGCGACAACCACGGATTGTGATATTCTTCCCTTCCCACTCATATTTCAATTTCTGGTGAAGGTTCGACGTAATTATGCCAGCGGCGTGAATCCATGGTCGACCCAATAAACAGCTGTAGGTTGGCTGATTGTCCATCACGTAGAAAGTATTTTGAAAGACCTGCAGACCATTTATCACAGGAAGCTCCACCATCATATTCAAGCCTGACAAGGGATTTCTTTAGCAAGACATTGAGTGAAGACCCAGTGTCAACAAGAACATGTGAAAGCACAGCCCCTTTACACTCCAGGGTGATATGTAAAGCTTTGTTGTGGTGACGACCTTCCATTGTCAAATCAGAGTTGATGATGCCTAGCCCATGGCTAGTATTAACATTAGACATCACTGTCTCGAGCTGATTCACTGTGATCTCCTTAGGCACGTAGGCTGCATGCAATACTTTAAGTAGTGCATCCCGATGAGCTTCGGAACACAACAACAGGGATAAGATGGCGATCTTGGAAGGAGTCTGGTGGAGGTGATCCACAACCTTGTAGTCGCTTCTTTTGATTATCCTCATAAATTCATCCACATCTTGATCAAAGGATGTTTTATGGGCTTCTTTTGGTATTGGTTCTTCCGGCACCACATTTTTACCTTTGGCTTTGGCAGCATCCTCTGCCTCAGTATTAGCTCTTGGAACTTGTGACGCAAAGAGGCGTCCGCTTCGAGTGAAGCCTCCGCCTCCCCGACATTATCAACTTGTGGTGTATGAACTGAACAATCAAGAAGGACCCTTTCTCCGTTGCAGTAAAGGTCTGAACCATAGTGCCATGGCACAACATTATCTTTTTCGTACGGAATGGGCCCTGGCACCGTGATGGTGACTGGAGTGACTATAGTAGAGGTAGTAACCGTTATTGTTTGTGGATCATAAAATATGGTAACATGACTTCTGATTGCTGGTGGTGGTGATTGACTGAAGCTGGGTTGTTGCTGAAACTGTTGTTGAGATTGTTGCTGAAAATTGTTGGAATCAGGGACCATTGTAGGGTCATAATATATGGTGACTGTGGAGACGTCGTTGTTAATGGTTATTGTAGTTGTAGAAGCGGATGCGGTTGAAATGGTGTTTGTTGAAGTGATGGAAGAGGTGGTTGCTAATTTTGTAGACGAGTCCGTCGGAACAATTGTCTTTGCAGTTGTAGGAGAAATATTTGTTGCTGAAAATGGAGTTGCTGATGTTGTAGAAACCGTTGTTGTTATTTGCATGATACCTTCTCTGATCAGGCCATTGATGCCACTTCTCAAGCTTGCACAACCATTAACGGAAACTCTGCAAGATTCACAGCAGGCCTCAAAACCTGGGAACACCTGGCATTTTAAAAGCTGAGCTTTAACCTCTGCCAGAGGTGTTTGAATGCTTGCAGTATCTTCAATTAAATTCATGGGTTGGCCATCCTCAATTGCATTTATCCTAGGCCCACCATGGTTGGGCATATGGTTCTTCATGAAATTAGGAGGTGGTAAAAAATTTAGGGCCTTTGAATCAACCAGATCCTGGACCTTCATGTGCAAAGCTCTGCACTTTTATGTGGTGTGACCAGGTGCATTAGAATGAAAGGCACATCTGGCGTTCACATCGTAATATCTAGGAAGGTTCTGAGGATCTGGTGGAGCCAAAGTCCTTAACTCGACAAGATTAAGCTTCAGGAGTTGTGGAAACAAGGAGGCATATGGCATTGGTATATGGTCAATTACCCTGTTAACTTGAGATGGCCTTTGCTGGAAAGGGCGTTGTTGTTGTTGGTTGTTGTTGTTGTTGTAGGACATTTGTTGAGGAAACTGTTGTTGTTGAGGAAAATGTTGTGGTTGTTGAGTGTATTGAGGAGGTGGAGTAGGAATAGTGACAACGACAATTGATCTTGGCAGATACTGGGGTCTTCCTCTGCCCATGTGTACGGAGTTTGTTTCGCCCGACCTGCGAGGCCCTGCAAATGGTTTCCTTGCACTTCTTGAACTGGCGTCGTTATAAAAAATCTTTCCCATTTTCCATAAGCTCTCAATTCTTTCCCCAGCTATGACTATGTCTGCAAAGCTAGTGGAAGAGAATGCAGCCAACCTATCAATGTATGTCCCCTGGAGGGTGTTCATAAACATATCTGCCATTTCCCTTTCTGACATTGGGGGTTGAACGGCAGCAGCTAATTGCCTCCATCTTTAAGCATACTCTCTAAAGCTTTCCCGGGAAGACTATGACATTCCCATTAGAAGTGTTATGTTAGGAGCCATGTCCAGATTGTATTGATATTGGCGAATGAAAGCCTTGGCCAAATCTTTCTAATTTCTCACTTTGGCCCTGGTCAAATGAGAGTACCACTCACGGGATGCCCCTATAAAGCTATCCTCAAAATAGAACATCCATAGATTTTCATCCATGGTGTAGGCTTTTAATCTTCCCATGAAGGATTGGAGATGGGTGCGAGGGCAGGATGTACCATTGTATCTTTCAAAGCAGGGAGGTTTGAACTTGTGAGGAATTCTAACCCCCTCCACTAGTCCCATATCCATAACATCAAAACCTATAGAGTTTTGAGACTCCAGAGACCTCATCTTTTCTGCTATCTCATCCAGCCGACGATCATAGACTTCATCTCCTGCCCTAACTACAGTAAATTGTTCCTCCTGAGGGTCCTCCTACAAGGTACACCCTCTAGTGATACCCTGGGTATTCCTTATAGCATTGATGGCTGGGTTAAGATGAGGTCAAAACTCTGGGGGATCAATACGAGGCTGTACATGATCATTGTTGCTAGTACCCCCTATACCTGGGTGGTTTTCTTCAGGAGTTTGCCGCTCGACCAACTCTCTCAGTCTTTCTTGGCTTTGGGCCAACCCAGTCATCACTGCCATGAACTGGTTCATTTGGGCCCTCATCTCAGTCCTCTCATTAGCCATATGGGTTCTCACGTCAGTCAGATCTTGCTGAACCTGGTCCATTTGTAAGCCCAGAAGGTTGTTTCTTGTCGGGTATCGGTGAACTCTGTTGATGGGGAAGACTCTTCTACGAGCAATGTTTCCTGAAACCACAACAAAGTGATAAACAACAAAAACAAAAACCTACAAAACAAAGAAATGAGGTTAGTATGCAATGCAGGATGTCTATTTGTCTTCCAAGGGTATCCGGTTTGGTTCTTGGTTTTGACCTTCTAGACCTCGAGAATGATTATGTTGAAGAGAGATAAAGCCCACAAAATAACACAAACTATATATTACAAAGTGTAAAGATACATAGTTTGATTACAACAAATTTCCCATGGTGGGTCAAAATACAACAATAAAAATACAATCAAAATGAAGTACAAGTACAAATGAAATCAAACATCCAATCCATAATCATCCTCTCTGACTTCTTTCAGGAGAGCCTCGGTCACTGGGCCAACTGGATGCTCTATGATGGTCCTGATAAGAAGGTTCCTAGTGGCGATGGCATTTGTCAACTTCTTATGCTTGTCTTGGTCCTTTGATCTCTTCAACCCTGCCCGGAGTTTCAAATCATAGATTTCTTTCTGTGCTGCTAACAAAGCCTCCTGATTCTTCTTCTCATTAGCTTCTAGCTGCTCTATCTTAGCTCGGGTCCTCTGATCTTCCTGTGAACGAGCTTCAGTGATCCTGATCCACCTAGCCTGACTCTCTTCCAAGTAGTGCTCAACCCTGGTGTCGCTCCCCGGATTTCCATCCTGGTACAAACACGAAAGTGGTGCGGAAAAAGATATAGAGTCGCCAGCCAGGCATTTTTATCCCGAAGGAACGGGAATGGTAATGCTGCACAAACCAGAAGAAAGAAGAGGAAGGACACGGGTCCTGCGAACCAAAGAGACTGAGCTCGGGAGTCGGTTACGACCTGGGAAGGTATTAGCACCCAGATCGTCCGCCGTACCCGACGGGATCCACGCTTGCAAAAGAAACTATTTCAAAGGGTGAGGGTATGAAAACTGCAGCAAAAGAAAAGAAATGAAAAGAAACTGGAACTGGAAAAGAACTGAAATAAGAAACAAAGAGAAAAATGTAGGGAAAATAAAGATTGTGCTCGAACGGGCCCTACCTGTCGCTCCCAAAAGATGAGACTGGCTCAAATATGGTGCAGACGCGAACGGTCGGCAAAAAGAACAATGAGAACACACAGCAGTGAACTCACTGGAAAAGAAAAGAGTCGCCAGCTAGGCATTTTTATCCCTGAGGAAAGGCAATGTTGCATAGACCTAGAAAGATATGGATAAGACGGTTGCGAACCAGAGAGACTGAGAAAGGGGGTTGGTTACAACTTGGGAAGGTATTAGCACCCAGATTGTCCGCCGTACTCGACGGGATCCACGCTTAAAAGATTTGTGTTTTAAAGGGGTAGTGTCAGTGCAATTTGTGTATCAAAACTGGAAAGAATGCAAGTGTCAGTGTAAAAGAAGTGTGAAGTGTATAAGTGAAGTGTCAGTGTAAGAACAAGAATGAAATGCTCAAGATCATGAGGCTTAAAGGATAAGGCTGGAAAGAGGGGGAATATACAGAGACTTTTGTTCGATAACTGTTAAGTTATGCCTACGTATCCTCTCGTGCAATGAGGAAGTCAGAACACCGTAGTTCGACCCAAGGAGACTGAAAGATGAATTGACTTATGAACTGCTTACTTGCCTATGCTCAAGTGTATGATCTGTCTGGCACAGATGCAAACTGTCTTGCATTAGACGGAAGAAGCAAGTTCTCGTTTGTGAGTGAATGAGATGAGAAAAGAATCCCGGAGGAGACGATTATTGCTTGTTTTTTTGTGTTTTCAGTCTTTTATTGCTTTCGAAAGTTTGTCATAAGTTAAGGAGCTTAAGCCTAAACCAATGGGTTAGTAAACTCATCACATCTTCCCTCCGATTAGGGGTAATGAGAGTACCTTAAGTGTGAAGTCAGCTTCTCACACTTAAACACCTTTGATGTAGGATTAAGATCATTAACCTACTTGTGATTATTTAGATGTTTTTGTTGTTTTTGTTTAGTGTTAAGTAATGAGATTAAGCCATAATCAGGGATTAAACAGACTCATTACACCATCCTAATAGAAGGATAATAGATGAGAATGTTTAAGCTGAGGAAAGCTCCTCAACTTAATCCATGATTAGGGATTAAACTCATGACAAAACAAAGCCTTTGATTAAGTGGATTTTATTCAATGATATGATGATGAAGTGATTTTTAGGGTTTGTAAGACAACTTGACGGGGACTTGTCCATTAACACTAGGGTTAGTCTTTCTTGACCAATTAAGGAAGAATTGGAACCCTAATGCAAGGCCCAAGTTACAAGCTTGATGTCTTGATGATTATTAAGTGAATTGATTAAAGGAGTTAAACACATTAAGGGTTTAACACTTAGGATTAAATTTATACACTCCATCCTGATAGAAGGATGCAGGCATAAGCTTAATCACAAAGCCTTAAAGCCTTTAGGGTTTAGTCCCTGATTATGAGGTGAGAAGAGAAGACTCAATGAGACACAAAGGTAAAACTAAGTGGGGTACTAATCAAAAACCCTAATCATTGTCATGCTTGGTTGTTCCTAAGGTTTGTGAGGTTTACAAGAGACATCTTCAGAGGAACCACCAGGGAGCAGATGAAAGGATCAGGAGAAGCAAGGTAACTTGCTTCATTTAAGAAGACAAGTCACTTGAAGAAAGAAGGTAAGAAGAGCAAGAATGAGCAAGATCAAACTCAAGCACATACAAAAATGCAGCAAGGATGAATAAAAGAGATGAAGAGAAGATGTGAGAAGTGAAGGCAAATCCACTTCTCAAAATTACTTACCACCTGAAAAGTTAGTGAAAGAAATGCAATGCAATGCAAAATGAAATGAAATGGCATGATGTAAATCAAAACCAGAGGCACATACATGATGATAATGATGCTATGAGATGATGCAAACATGAATCAAGACATGAGAATGATCACATGAACAAATGAATGCAAATGGAGCAAGTTTAGAACCATGATCATACATGAAAGGTTATGAAATGCATATGGCATACAACATGGCAAATACAAGATGTAATGATCAAACATGCTTTCAATATGTCTTAATTTGTCACATGAATCAAATGGATGCACAAAATGCTATGGCAAGTCAAGGTATGAATGTAAATGCAAGATGAATGCAAAAGAGAAACCAAATTAGGGTTTATGATCAATGCATCAAACAAAAACCAAAGTCAGAAGCAAACATCAAGATAAAAAAATTGAAAATGCACTCAAAGGATCCCTAAACCTATACTAACTCACTGCCCAAAGGAGAGGTTCCAACTCTTAACCTAATTCAAGATATGAATTTCCTAAGTTTCCTAAGGTTTTAGGGTTCCTTAACAAGAAAAAATGCCAAAAAAAATGAAAATGAAAGATCAAATCATGTCATTTTAATCTCACAAACTACATACTAAACACAATGCAATGCAAAAAGAATCAAGGTCCAACTGTTAATGGTTAGGCAGAAATGATTTTTGGAAGTTTGGATCAAAATAATGCCTTAAAATGATTTTAATTCCATGAAAAATTCTCAAAATGCATCAAGATCAAAAAAGAAATTTGGTTTGAGGGTTGGACAATGTCTCTAAATGGTTTTAAATGTTTCATGAATTTTTTGGTGATTTTTAAATACTTAAAAGTATTTTTAATTATTTAATTCTCATTAATTAATTAAGAATAAACTTTTAAATGATTTAAAAATATTTTTTAATGCAAAAAATAAAAATAAAAATATTTTTGGTTTCTGAAATTAAATAGAAGTTTATACAAAAAATTCCAGAATTTTTAAGATGATTTTGCTATTTTTAATAAAATGTACAAATTAAATGAAATAATATGAAAAATAAAATGAAATAAAGCTGAAAAATGGAAAGTCAACACATCTAATGGTCCAGATTCAAACTCACACGCGCGGGAGTGGACCTGGCGCGCATCTGGACGGCCCAAATTCAAATTCCACTAATTAATGATTAAGCCCTAATCCAGCCCTAATGACTTTCAGATGACCGGAACAGTGGTTCCGGTCATCTTCTCCGGCGAATTCAAAATGCTAAATCACTCTACACGCAATGAAAATGAAAACTAACTGCCCAGAACTCTTCCCCATTCCAAAACGAATCAAACCCCTCAATCAAACATCATTTTTCATTCATAAACAGAGAGAATCGAATCAAACATTTTCTAGGGCAAAAATTTCAGACAACGCATACATCCTGGTTTCTCAACCATTTTCAAAAGTAAACACATATTTATGACCAGGGGAATGTATAGAAGCTATTTAGAACTTAAAATCATGTTTCTGGAAAAAAAGTTCATGAAGCTACCTGAGTTTGAAGCTTTTCAGTTTGCAACTTTCTGACCTCTTCTCTTTGTGCAATCCACTCCTTTTAGGCCCCTGATGAAGTCTGGATGCTTGGAAAGAGTTTGTGATGGCTGGTTTGAGAGTTTGCAGCAGTTCTGTTCAAGGTCAGGTGAGGATCGTGTTTGTGATTCTATGGCTTTCAGGCTGTTTTGAAGGGTGCTTTGTGTTTAGTGAAGCATGGTGAGAAGGTTTGTGAAGTTTGTTTATGAGTTTATGGCATGTATGATGAGTTTCGAATGCTTTTGCTTTTGAGGGTGAAGATGAGAATGTTGTGCTATGGCTGGTTTCAGGCTTGCCTCTTGTTATGTTTAGCTTGCATTTGATTTGTATAAAGAATTGGGATTGGTCAGATGACATGATGTGTGCTTTATTGATTGGTATGGGTACTTTTGCAAAATGTCAACTTTTGTGTAAGAGAAGCATGGGCAACTTGCTAGACTAGTACAAGGAGGGTGTGCTACGCAGCATGATGAGGAAAAAGGGCTAGGGTGGTTCAGCAAACTAGCCAGCAAGTGGATGAGAAGCTATGATGACTTTTGCAACTTGGTTTACTTTGGTTCTTATGAAAGAAACTTGATCCATGGGCCATGAAACATGTGATTCCTTGGGTGCATTCTGAACTTTAGATGTTGTGTGATCATGTTGTGTGGATTAGAAGCCCATTTGATGACTTAATTGGCCTTGAGAAGTGAATTTGCAACTATGCCTCTTTGGTGCATGACTTGAAATTTAGTGATTTTTGCCAACTTTGACAAACCATAACTTTTGATCCAAAATGAATTAGGTCATGTTCTTGTACTTTTTGGAAAGGGAATGATCTATTCTACAACTTTCATGACCAAAGTTTTCCCATTTGAAGCTTTTTTGAATCAAAAAGTAAGGGTTGAAAAGGTTGCCCAAAATGACATTTTCATTAAAAGTCAAACTTGCCCAAAAAGTCAACTTTGCAAAAGACTTAAAATTCTTCAATTTTGAGAACTTCCAATGTCTTCCATGATCAAATAAAGATCATATACAATCAAAATGATGAAGAACACCCCTTGGTTGGGTCATTGGGGGCCTCAGATGCCCTGATTTTGCACTGACTTGCTTGAGAAGTCAACTCTTGATCAGATGACTTCCCCATGGAATTTCTTCATGAAAATTGATATGCATACTCCCTATACTATATAGAGACCAATAGAAACAATAATGACCAAAAAATTTGGAGTTATGGCCTCTGAAACCAAAACCCTAATTTTAGGTCATCTGTGCAGTCAATCCTGGCTCTGCTTCCATACCAATCCCAATTCTTGTGATTCTTTGATATTCTTGACTTTGAGAGGATATAACATGATACTTGAACACACATGGACCCCTTTGAAGTGATTGATGACCTTTGGAATGGCTCAAGTGGCCCTTGGATTGCTCAGATCACAAACCCTAGATGCAGATGACTTTGAATCTATGCAGTGAATCAAAATTGTGGTATGAGATGTTATGATTGAGTTTATGCATATGAAATGATCACAAGCCATGGGGTGAATAGGTGAGGGCAAATTTGGGGTGTTTACATCTGCCCCTATTCAAACATGAGTTAGCTGTGCAGGATGTAAGCTACGGCTTAACAGGCAAACAAGATAACTTGTGGTTGAATACCAAAGACAGTCCGAAATTTGCACTCACAGAATGAAGAAGAAAAGGGATATAGATTGTAAAAGAAAATAAAGTATATGGTAAAGTGTGGGCGACGGAGGACGACCGTCGAGCAGAGGACGACTGCTGGGTAAAGAGCAGTGACGGTGACGGCCGACATGCTGGAAAGGTGCGGGAAATAAAGCGATGACGGGGACGGCCGACATGCTGGGGATAAAAGGTATTATGATTGGGACGGCCATCAAGTAAAGCTGTACGATTTTCTGGTGATTAATGAAAAATGATGGGGACGTCCATCAGGTTCATAAAGTAATGTAAACAACGATGGGGACGGCCATCGGGCTAAATTGATGAAGGACGATCATCAGGAAAAGGAAAAGGGACCACAACGGGGACGGCCATCGGGTTAAAGAATAAATGAAATAATGATGAGGGACGGTCATCAAAGGTGAAGGACGATCACCTAGCAGGGGACGGATGCTCTGAAAGGGGTAAGATGAGGGACGGTCATCTAAGGTGAAGGACGATCACCTGGCAGGGTACGGCTGCCGAAAGTATCGCGACATAGGACGAATGCCGGATAAAAGGTCAACGATGGGGACGGCCATCGGATGAGCATGATGAAGGAGGGTCATCAAGAGGTGAAGGACGATCACCTAGAAGGGGACGTCTACTCTCAAGGTTTATCATGACATAGGATGAATTTCAGATAACAAGATCAACGATGGGGACGGCCATCGGATAAAATGATGAAGGACGATCATCAAAAAGGTGAAGGACGATCACCTAGCAGGGGACGGCTTCTAAAAATATCACGACATAGGATGAATGTCGGATAGAAAAGATCAACGATGGGGACGGCCATCGGATGAGCATGATGAAGGACGATCATCAAGAGGTGAAGGACGATCACCTAGCAGGGTACGGCTGCTCTCAAGGTTTATCATGACATAGGACGAATGTCAGATAGAAAAGAAATTTTGCTTTGCTGGAGATCTACTGGGGAATAGTAAACACGGACGAGTGTTTATATCCAAGAAATAAAGGTATAAGTGTTTAGATGCTGTGTATAGACTAAAGATGCGGACGAGCATCCATAGGACTACGATACAGACGAGTATCGGGTAGAAACAAAAACCGACATGTGTTCAAAGATGATGATACGGACGAGTATCAACTGGTTAACAAGGAACACGGACGAGTGCTGAATCTGAGGGGATTCCTCTGGGGAATAGTAGACACAGACGAGTGTCTATATTCAAGAAGACAAGAGTTTGACACAGTGTATGGATTAAAGATGCGGACGAGCATCCTTAAGACCATGATACGGACGAGTATCAAGTAGAAACAAACGTTTGACGCATGTTCTGAGATGATGGTATGGATGAGTACCAACTGGTTAACAAAGAACAAGGATTAGTGTTGAATCTGCGGGGATAGTGTATACAGGATACGGACGAGTATCTGTATAAGTAAGTATGAGTGATGTATAGATGAGTGTTTATCTGCTGGGGAGAGTGACACGGACGAGTGTCGAAAGGAGAAAAGTGTAGTATAAACAAGTATCTGGTATACAAAGTGTTTATGTTGCTGTGCTGGGAAAATGACATGGACGGATGTCAAGGAAATTATATATATATGTTCATGTGAGTGCAAAGAGGATGTCGTTAGCTTTCTACTGGGGATATGACATGGACGGGTGCCATAAGGAGTGTATACTGGTGTTTGGGAATGGTAGGCAATTGTGTTTGCTGGGGACTCTGGGGGGAAGTTTTCTGTATACTGATGGATTTTTATTATTCATAAGTGTTTGCTTCGAACCATGGCTTATGATTATGCAATATGTTTGATTTCTGCCGTAATGCTCCGTATTAAACGGAATGCTACGCTTTGTGGGTGAATATGATGCGAATGCCATGATTATGCAAAGATACAAAACCGGGATTTGGATCCCGTTGCTGTAAAGATCTCCGGCCGATCTGCTCGAAATGGACATCCCAGCTGGGGATGAGATCATTGGTAGATCTGATGAGGTGTATTTGCTTGGGGAGATAAGTCATTGATAGACCCATCTTTGGTAATGAGGGGACCCAACTGGGGTTTGTAGAAGCTTTCTTCACTCTGTTGTGATTCCTTCATGCGCTGCTCTTCTGGATAGAGGCTGAAACTCTGTGGGGAAGTGGTTCCCTGGCTTTTGTATTTGGCTGAGGAAGGATGATTGGCACCTCGGCTGGGAGGAGTGACAAGTGGCAACTTAGCTGGGGGAAGTGATCGGTGGCAACTCAGCTGGGGAGAAAGCACTTCAGGTGCTAAGAATGAGTGTTGATTTGCCAGCCTGCTGGGATGAAGCTTTCATGCCCCGAGTTGCGTTTTGGATACCTACAATCCTGCAAAGATAGAGAAACGCACAAGTAATCCTGAGGTATCCTTTACTGGATT
Organism: Lathyrus aphaca; assembly: GCA_963966055.1. Taxonomy (NCBI): domain Eukaryota; kingdom Viridiplantae; phylum Streptophyta; class Magnoliopsida; order Fabales; family Fabaceae; genus Lathyrus; species Lathyrus aphaca. The sequence goes on from OZ014523.1 coordinate 176,254,453, forward strand.
CCGTCATAGGAGTTTAGACACTTCTGAGAGTAAGTATATTTCCTGCAAGCACGTAACTTTTATTTTTGAAGATAAACATCTGTATTCATGCAATCAGTTTTTCTTAAGACATCAGACATTTTTTTTGCAAATGAAAATGTACAAGACGAAACATGACTGAAAATCTGATTTTATTAATTCATGTGCCCTGAATTGGCGAGATACAGTCAAAGAAACAAATCCCCTAAAATGGGGAGATTGTTACAAATTGAGGAACAAAATGCTGGCAATGTTGACGACGCTTCGAGGAGCTTCCCTCCTGCTATGACTCGTATGACATTTGACGTTCTTCTCGTCTTGCTTTTTGAAGAAGGCTGATTCTGATAAAAGCTTGATCCTTTCGAAGCTTACCAAGTGGTAGGTGATACAGACGAATTCAGAATGCAGTTGTTCGCTTATTCCCTTATTTTGCATGGATCGCCCTTTCGGGTTTTCAATCCATCGGAATACCCATTTTTGCCTGAGTTGTCCAATGCGGCTTTTCAACTCAGCGGGTGTACATTTTTTTTATTTTCCCTTATTTTTGCCCGAGTCTTTTATTCTGTTTTTGACTCGTCGGGATGCCCTATTTTTGCCTGGACTTACATTCTGTTTTTATGTCCAGCGGGTCCTTTTTACGCGAAGTATTTTTTAACTGCATCTGAATTCGCAAGGGACGGGAAGTCTTCACCATCCATGGTGCTGAGCATCAGTGCTCCACCCGAGAAAACTTTCTTTACTACAAATGGCCCTTCGTAATTTGGAGTCCATTTGCCCCTGTGGTCTGTATGAGGAGGGAGGATTCTTTTCAGCACAAGATCTCCTACTTGGTACTCTCGATGCCTGACTTTCTGATCGAAGGCTCTCTTCATTCTTTTCTGATATAACTCCCCATGACAGATTGCAGCCAATCTCTTCTCTTCAATCAGACTCAGTTGCTCGTATCGGGACCGGACCCATTCTGCTTCGTTCAGCTTAACATCCATTAGTACCCGTAGAGAGGGTAATTCAACTTCAACTGGTAGGACTGCCTCCATACCATACGCAAGCTGATACGGTGTTGCCCCAGTGGATGTTCTGATTGACGTGCGGTACCCATGCAAGGCAAACGGTAGCATCTCATGCCAGTCTTTATAAGTGACTACCATCTTCTGCACAATCTTCTTGATATTCTTATTAGCTGCCTCAACAGCGCCGTTCATCTTTGGCCTGTAAGGAGAAGAATTGTGGTGTTGGATCTTGAAGTCCCGGCATAGCTCTGCCATCATTTTGTTATTCAAGTTGGAACCATTGTCAGTAATGATTCGCTCGGGAACTCCGTACCGACAAATGATATCTCTCTTCAGAAATCTGGCTACCACTTGTCTGGTGACGTTTGCATATGAAGCTGCTTCGACCCACTTGGTGAAATAGTCAATGGCAACCAGGATGAATCTGTGGCCATTTGAAGCAGTCGGTTCAATCTTACCAATCATGTCAATGCCCCACATGGCAAAGGTCCAGGGTGAAGACATTATATTCAAAGGATTGGGAGGCACATGTACTTTATCTGCATAAATCTGGCATTTATGGCATTTTCTGGCGTAAGCACAACAGTCGGCATCCATTGTGATCCAGTAATAGCCTGATCTTAACAACTTCTTGGCCATGGCATGCCCTCCTGCATGGGTACCAAAGGATCCTTCGTGCACTTCGTGCATTAACAAGTCTGCTTCTGTTCTATCAACGCATCTGAGGAGTACCATATCAAAGTTTCTCTTGTACAGGGAACCATCAGTGTTCAGAAAGAAACTACCAGTAAGCCTTCTTAATGTCTTCTTATCATTGGAAGATGCCCCAGGTGGGTATGTTTGATCCTCCAAGAAGCACTTAATGTCATGGAACCAGGGCTTATCATCCTTGACAACATCTGCTGCAAATACATATGCTGGTCTGTCAAGTCTGGACACTGAAATTTGAGGTACAAAGTTGGCAGCTTGAACTTTGATCATGGACGAAATGGTGGCCAGAGCATCTGCAAACTGATTCTCGTCCCGAGGGATATACTCAAGCTTGACCGTTGTGAAGAAAGTCAATAACCTCCTTGTATAATCCCTGTAAGGTATCAGATGATCCTGGTGTGTGTACCATTTGTCGTTGGTTTGATTAACTACCAGAGCTGAATCCCCGAATACAGTCAATGTCTTGATCCTGAGGTCAATGGCTTCCTCAAGACCCATAATGCAAGCTTCGTATTCAACTTCGTTGTTAGTGCAGTTGAAAGTGAGCTTTGCCGAGAAAGGCATGTGAACTCCCTTAGGTGTAATGAGCACTGCACCAACATCACGACCGTTCATATTAACAGCCCCATCAAACATCATAGTCCATTCCTCTTCAGGGTCAGGCCCTTCAGTGTGAACAGGCTCTTCATGATCTTTTGCTTTAATGAACATGATGTCCTCATCGGGGAAGTCAAATCTCATAGGCTGGTAATCATCAATAGGTTGCTCAGCAAGATATTCAGACAATACACTGCCCTTGATGGCTTTCTGAGAAGTGTATTGGATGTCATACTCGGTGAGGATCATTTGCCATCTTGCAACCCGTCCGGTAAGCGCTGGCTTCTCGAATATGTACTTAACTGGGTCCATTTTCGAGATCAATAAGGTAGTGTGGGTCAACATATACTGCCTCAGTCGGCGAGCAGCCCACGCTAAAGCACAGCAAGTTTTCTCGAGCAGTGAATAACGTTGTTCACAGTCGGTAAACTTTTTGCTCAGGTAGTATATTGCATACTCTTTTCGACCAGACTCGTCATGCTGGCCCAGCACACACCCCATTGACTCTTCTAATACTGTCAAGTACATTATCAGAGGTCTTCCTTCCACTGGAGGCATAAGGATTGGAGGCTCTTGTAAGTATTCCTTGATCTTGTCAAAAGCCTTCTGGCAGTCTTCGTTCCAACTGACAGTCTGTTCCTTTCTTAGCAGTTTGAACAAGGGTTCACAGGTTGCTGTAAGGTGAGATATGAACCGTGAAATGTAGTTCAATCGACCTAAGAACCCTCGAACTTCTTTTTCAGACTTTGGTGCAGGCATTTCTTGAATGTCTTTGACTTTATCAGGGTCAACTTCAATCCCTTTCTCCCTCACAATAAATCCCAGCAGCTTACCGGATCGCACCCCGAATGTGCATTTGTTGGGGTTCAGCTTCAGTTGGTACTTCCTCAGACGCTTGAATAGCTTCATCAGATTTACCAGGTGGTCTTCTTCAGTGAGGGACTTGGCAATCATATCATCCACATAACATTCGATTTCTTTATGTATCATATCGTGGAATAATGTCACCATAGCCCGTTGATATGTTGCACCGGCATTCTTCAGTCCGAATGGCATCACCTTGTAACAGAACGTGCCCCATGGTGTGATGAAAGTTGTCTTCTCCATGTCTTCAGGTGACATTTTAATCTGATTGTATCCTGAAAATACGTCCATGAAGGAGAATACCGAGAACTGAGCCGTGTTATCCACCAATACGTCAATGTGAGGTAATGGGAAATCATCTTTCGGGCTAGCTCTGTTCAGATCCCGGTAGTCAACACACATTCTTACTTTGCCGTCTTTCTTAGGCACAGGCACAATATTAGCAACCCACGGCGGATAACTAGTTACAGCAAGGAACCCGGCGTCCCATTGCTTTTGTACCTCTTCTTTGATTTTCATTGCCATGTCTGGGCGAGTACGGCGTAGTTTCTGTTTAACCGGCGGGCATTCTTCCCTTAAAGGCAGCTTGTGCATAACAATATCGGTGTCCAACCCTGGCATATCCTGATAAGACCAAGCAAACACATCGACATATTCCCGAAGCAGGTCAATCAGTTGTCTCTTCACTGAGTCTTGTAAGCAGGCCCCGATTTTAACTTCTTTCACGTCTTCATCTGTACCAAGATTAATCGTTTCAACCTCCTCCTGATGAGGGGTGATAACCTTTTCCTCCTGTCTCAACAACCTGGCTAGCTCTTCAGGAAGCTCATATTCTTCTTCAACCCCTTCATCAGCTTGATTGATTGGATTGTCAAAGTCATACGAAGTCATAGCCGTGCTGTTGTCGGTGCTGTCTGGAAGGCACTCTCTGCAAGGGTTCAGTTTGTTCATTTTAGTGATTTGATTTTAATCTTGTTTAGAAAAGTGAAATAAAGTTGTCATTTTGAAAACATTGCCATTTATTTTTTTGTACAAAAAGAAAAATGGAAAAACAGTGAGCGGAAAAGAAAGAGACTCATTTGCAAAAGATGTCTGATATTTCATTGATTAATCTTGTTGCACAAAAATTACAGATGGCCCGATTACAAAATGAGTCTTGTCATCTTGGGCAAGATGCAAGACTTGATGCATGCTATAAAAATACAGGAAATAATAATTACTCTGCAGGAGTAACTCTTATAATTTCCTGGGAAGACCAGTTTGAGATACTGCTCCCCGGGATCTTTGGACGGATCCAACTCTCCAGGTTGCGGTCGCTTTCATCCTCGTCTTCCAAATTGTTGACAGCATCAGGGGTGAGCATCCCCCCACTAACAAAGTTGGGCTCTTTGGCAGCCTCTGCTTGATCTTGTTGAGTTGGTTTGTAACCCAACCCAAATCTATCCTCTTTCTTCTCCACAGGTAGCAATTTGCCCCAGCCTTGGGCAGTTCCTTCTTCAACAACCTTCCGGGCTTGTTGATAAGATGTCATTGAGGTTCCAGGTATAGCAGATGTTTCATTTATGTTCAAGGCCTCAAACCCTTGACTCATTGTTTCATGGATCTCCCCGTCCATCTCAATATATTTGTAGGTAGCCAGATGGCTGACAAAAATATCCTCCTCCCCACAGATAGTAACGACTTGGCCCTCCCACTCGAATTTTAACTTCTGGTGAAGGGTAGACGTAACTGCGCCAGCGGCATGAATCCATGGTCTACCCAACAAACAGCTGTAGGCAGGCTGAATGTCCATCACGTAGAAGGTCGTTTTGAAAGTTTGTGGGCCAATCGTTACAGGCAACTCAATTTCCCCCAGAACTGATCTCTTAGAGCCGTCAAAAGCTCTCACTACCAAGTTACTGGGGTGTAATGCCAATCCTTCATATTCCAGCTTCACAAGGGCCTTTTTAGGTAAGACATTGAGGGATGATCCTGTGTCTACCAGCACATGGGAAAGAACTGCACCTTTACATTCCATGGTGATGTGCAAAGCCTTGTTATGATTGCGGCCTTCCGTAGTCAAATCAGTGTTGGTGAACCCTAGTCCATTACTAGCATTAACATTTCCAACCACAGCTTCCAACTGATTGACGGTGATCTCTTCTGGCACATAAGCTGCATGCAAGACTTTTAGCAGTGCATTCCGATGAGCCTCAGAGCACATAAGCAATGATAGAATGGAGATCTTGGAAGGCGTCTGGTGAAGCTGGTCCACTATCTTGTAATCACTTTTCTTGATGATTCTCATGAACTCATCAACTTCTTGATCAAAAGGTGTTCTCGAAGTTTCTTTAACAATTTGCTCTTCTTGCACCATGCTCTTCACTTTTGCCTTGGCAGCAGCTTCTGCTTCGGCAGTGGGTCTTTGAATTTGTGGAGCAAAGAGACGTCAGCTTCGAGTGAAGCCTCCGCCTCCTCCCACATTGTCTATTTGTGGTGCAGGGGTTGATGATTCAAGAGTGATTTTCTGTCCTTCGCAGTATAGATCAGAGCCGTAATGCCAAGGGATGGCATTACTGCTTTCATAAGGTACTGGCCCAGGCACCGTGATAGTGACTGGACTGATGGCAGCTGCAGAAGGGACCATGATAGTATGTGGATCGTAGTATATTGTGACTGGTGCTCTGATAGGAGTGGCATTTTGTGAGTTGTAGGCAGAATCATTTTCGGGATCATAATAAATTGTAACCGTTGAGACATTTGCTGTTGAAGTTGTAGGAGACATTGTTGGATGGATGGGTGTTGTTGTTGTAGGAGACTCTGAATGAAGGGGTGCTGAAGTTGTAGAAGGGATGTTTGCTGATATTTGGTCTGCTGAAGTAACAGATGAAGCATTTGTTGATGAGATTGAAGAGTTGTTTGGAACAATGGTTGTTGCAGTTGTAGGAGACTCTGGAACCGTTGTTAAAGAGATTGCTGGGTTGGTAGGTATTGACGTTTTGATTTGAAGCAGGCCACTATGGATGAGACCATCTATGCCATCTCTCAAGTTATCACAACCATTTACTGAAATGTTGCAATAATCACACCCTAACTCACATCCCAGGAATATTTGACATTCAAGGAGTTGAGATTTAATCTCCACCAAGGGTGTCCGAATCTGACCCACACTGGCTATCAAATAAGACGGCTTGTCTTCTTCAATAGCATTGATTCTGGGACCTCCGTGGTGTGGCATAGGGTTTTTGTTAACATTTGGTGGTGGTGCAAAGTTTAGAGCTTTAGAGTCCACCAGGTCTTGTACCTTCATGTGCAAAGCTCTGCACTTCTCTGTACTATGGCCAGGTGCATTTGAATGGAAAGCACATCTGGCGTTGGAGTCGTAATTTCTGGGTAGACTGGCAGGATCTGGAGGTTCCAATGTCCTTAGCTCAACCAGGTTGAGTTTCAGGAGTTGTGGCAGTAATGTGGCATAGGGCATAGGGATCGGATCGATCACCCTATTGGCCTGAGATGGCCTCTGTTGGAATGGTCTTTGCTGATTGTTGTTGTTGGTGTTGTTGTAGTTTCTCTGAGGAGGATACTGAGTTTGTTGCTGATAATTTTGCTGCGGTGGTTGATAAGCTGGTTGGGGATGAACTAGAGCGGGAATGGTGACTGCTGCCACAGACCTATGAACATATTGGGGTCTGCCCCTGCTGGCATGGATAGCATTGGTTTCACCAGTCCTTCTTGGGCCTACAAAAGGCTTTCTTGTGTTACTGGATGAGCTAGCACCGTTGTCAGAAATTTTGCCCATCTTTAACAGGCTCTCAATTCTTTCTCCAGCTATGACGACATCTGCAAAGCTGGTAGAAGAAAAGGCAGCCAGCCTATCAATGTATGTCCCTTGGAGGGTGTTCATAAACATATCTGCCATCTCCCTCTCTGACATAGGTGGCTGGACAGCAGCAGCAAGCTGTCTCCACCTCTGGGCGTACTCCCGGAAGCTTTCCCTAGATGATTGGGACATTCCCATCAGGAGGGTCCTGTTGGGTGCCATATCCAAATTATACTGGTATTGTCTAATGAAGGCCTCTGCCAAGTCCTTCCAACATCTGATGGTTGCTCTGGTCAGATGAGAGAACCATTCCCTTGAAGCTCCTGTTAAGCTATCCTCAAAATAAAACATCCATAGCTTTTCGTCCATGGTATATGCCTTCAGCCTCCTCAGAAAGGATTGTAAGTGGGTCCGCAGGCAGGAAGTCCCGTTGTACTTCTCAAAGCACGGTGGTTTAAATTTGTGGGGAATCCTGACCCCGTCCACTAAGCCCATGTCCATAACATCAAATCCCAAAGAGTTCTAGGACTCCAGGGATCTTAATTTCTCAGCAATCTCATCTAGCCTTCTGTCATAGGCCTCATCCCTAGCTCCCATCACTGTGAACTGATCTTCCTGGGGGTCTTCTTGCAGCACCCTGCCTGCAGTGGCAGTCCCTTGAACATTAGCAGGGATATTGATCTCTGGATGAAGGTGGGGTCCATAGACTGGAGGATTAACATGAGGTTGAACTCTCTCATTATTGCTTGTCCCAGCAGTCCCTAGATGGGGATCTTCCTGATTCTGCCTCTCTACCATTGCTCTTAATCTCTCTTGATGTTGCTTTGAGAAACTCAGATAAAAACAAACCAACACACATATATTACAAAAAGTAAATGATACATAGTTTTTTTTTTTACAATACATGCCCTCTGAGGGGTCAAAAATACAACATAAAGAAAAGTACATGAAATGAAAGCAACAACAAGCAAAAGTCAAACACCAAGACCAAACTCATCCTCCTGAACTTCCTTGAGAAGTGCTTCAGTCACAGGATCAGCTGGACGTTCTGTGAGATTCCTGATAAGGAGATTCCTGGTAGTAACAGCTGCAGTTAGCTTCTTGTGTTGACTCTGGTCCTTTGACCTCTTCACACCAGACCTAATCTTCAACTCTGAGATCTCTCTCTGGGCTGCTGCCAGGGCTTCCTGTTGCTCTTTTGCACTAGCCTCCAACTGCTCGATCTTGTCCTGAGTCCTCTTATCTTCCAGAGTACGAGCTTCGGTGATCCTGATCCACCTAGCTTGACTCTCCTTCAGATACAAATCAGTCCTGGCCTTCTGGAACTGGGCTTCCTTGCAGGCATTCTTCAAGATCTGTTCTCCAGCCCTAGACTTCTTGATATAATCCTCTGACTTCTCAATTCTGGCTAGATGCTCCACTTTTAGCTTTTCTAACCTTTCGATGTCCAACCTACCATCACTCCTCTCCCAGAGGGTCTTCTGTAGAGCCTGAGTCAGCTTCTCATTTCTCTCTTTCAAATTCTCAAACTCCTCTAAGCTGACAGTGACAGGAGGTGGTGCTGAGGATGGTCCAGGTATATCTTCCATGGTGAAGGGCATCCCAGAAAATTGAGCCCTGGCATGGGACCACTCATAGTACCGTGCTGATGCCACATTGTTGCACTTCCCCAGAATGGTTACTCCTTTAGTCTGAACATTGTCCCAAGCCCAGGATGCTTGCCTGACAATAGCCAGATTAGGCTTAATCTCACAGTAAAGAGTCTCAGCCAAATCTTGTGCCTTAGGAGTGTGGACCAATGCATAGCCCAGTTGTCTTTTGAATAGCAGAGGGTTGTAGTTGATGCAACCCTTAACTCCTATCAGGGTTACATTGGGAAACTGCCCACAACTTGTAATGATATCCCTGCCCTTGGTGCTTTGAGTGCACCACCTGATATCAGCTGAGGTCAAAGCAGTGAGTCTCCTAGCCCAGTTCCTTTGCTGGTGAGGGTTCAAGAATGCATCAGTCTTTGGCAAATGTTTGAGCAGCCAAGTATGGAACAAAGGAGCACAGCACCTCACCAATCTTCCTCTCTGCTTTTCATTCCTCTGGTGGACAGAGTAGTAGAAATCTCCCAGTAAGGTGGGTACCGGGTTCCTCAGGATGAAAAGGTGAATTGCACTCTTGCTAACAAACTTAGGCTCATCTGCAAATAAAATGACCCCATATATGCTAAGAGCCAACAAAGCACAGATTGCTTTCCACTCTACCAAAGAAGCCTTCATGGTAGCCTGAGAGATCAAGAAATCCAGATGTAAACCAGAGACTCCAGCCTTGGTAGTCATATTCTGCCCAATCAAGACTGGTTCCAAATATAGTGCCTTTGCCACTTCTTCATTACCTGGAAAAGCCATCTCAGGGTTGAAGGGGACTCCACCCCTGATAGGTACACCAACCAATGATGAATATTCCTCTAATAAAGGCCCCAACTGAAAATCCTGAAAGGTAAAGCACCTTAGAGGGGGGTCATAGAACTGCAGGCAAGTATGAATCAGGCTCCTCTGTGAAGGGTCCAAATCCATAACCACATCAAGTATGCCTCCATAGTGTTCTCTGAACAGTGGTATATGGTCTGGAGTAATCAGGGTCTGAATCTTCCTGATGTCAGCTAGCTCAGGCTGAAAGAAATGATAGGAGATGTTACTCTTCTTAGGTGCCATGTTGTTGAAGAGGAGTTGAGACAGGTGCTGATGATGGAGAAAAATACTGATGATGGGCCACTGACAGGCTGAGACTGATGATGCAGGTAGCTGATAACTGGAGTAGATACTGATGAGGATAGGTCTATGCTGATAAGGGGTCAAAACCAAGCCAAAATGAAGTATGGATACCCTGAAAAACAAATAAGCAAATGTTAAAATGATGCAATGATGATGTATGCAAATGATATGCAAGGGTTGGTGACTGAGCTGGATCTGATCAAGTGCTCTGATATAAGTCCATGTATGTTCAAGAAATCCAGATGGAGGTTCATAAGTCTAGTAACCAAGGTGGGGGACTCAAATAAAGAGTCACATGTCCTTGGTTTAGAATCACAAGAACTGTTCCAAGATGGAGTACTCTTAATCAAAACAAAGTAACAGGGTATGCTGAGGTCAAGGGTACCTGCAAACCTGTAAACAGCCCAACCCCCTCACAGGTGATGTTCTAAAACAAGGATCCTCAGACTTGGATCAGTTATGAGAAGTGTAAACACTTCTAACCCGGAGGTACAGTGTTTACAATAACCATAAAAGTTCCTCCTCTAATTCACCTCAGTTTCTGAAGGTCAATACTAAAGGTCATCCAGACTTAGCAGGCTTCCTAGATGGCCCTAGCACTGCAGGAAATCTGCAATACAGAGTTCTCAAGAAGAAACCCATATCTGAACCGTGTTTCATATTCCCGCACCAGACCAAAATGGAATGGGAAAGAACATGAACCACTCTAGCCTAGGTGTCACTCAGGTCCCAGGTATAGGACCTCAACTCTCAATAGAACCCCACCCACCAAAGCAACAAAACAGATCCAGCCAGCACAGTATGACAATATGATATATATGCACAAAGCTATAAAGAAAGCAATAAACAAAACTGTACATAAAGCAGTAAATAAAACAAACATACAAACACAGATAGCACATAACACCCCAGTAAACACAAATCAATCAAGCGCTAGGAGGAACCCACAAAAAGAACCAGAAGCTCTGGTTACAATATAAGGGTCCCCAGCAGAGTCGCCAAGCTGTCGCTCCCAAAAGATGAGACTGGCTCAAATATGGTGCAGACGCGAACGGTCGGTGAAAAGAACAATGAGAACACATAGCAGTGAACTCACTGGAAAAGAAAAGAGTCGCCAGCTAGGCATTTTTATCCCTGAGGAAAGGCAATGCTGCATAGACCTAGAAAGATATGGATAAGATGGTTGCGAACCAGAGAGACTGAGAAAGGGGGTTGGTTACAACCTGGGAAGGTATTAGCACCCAGATTGTCCGCCGTACTCGACGGGATCCACGCTTAAAAGATTTGTGTTTTAAAGGGGTAGTGTCAGTGCAATTTGTGTATCAAAACTGGAAAGAATGCAAGTGTCAGTGTAAAAGAAGTGTGAAGTGTATAAGTGAAGTGTCAGTGTAAGAACAAGAATGAAATGCTCAAGATCACGAGGCTTAAAGGATAAGGCTGGAAAGAGGGGGAATATACAGATACTTTTGTTCGATAACTGTTAAGTTATGCCTACGTATCCTCTCGTGCAATGAGGAAGTCAGAACACCGTAGTTCGACCCAAGGAGACTTAAAGATGAATTGACTTATGAACTGCTTACTTGCCTATGCTCAAGTGTATGATCTGTCTGGCACAGATGCAAACTGTCTTGCATTAGACGGAAGAAGCAAGTTCTCGTTTGTGAGTGAATGAGATGAGAAAAGAATCCCGGAGGAGACGATTATTTCTTGTTTTTTTGTGTTTTCAGTCTTTTATTGCTTTCGAAAGTTTGTCATAAGTTAAGGAGCTTAAGCCTAAACCAATGGGTTAGTAAACTCATCACATCTTCCCTCCGATTAGGGGTAATGAGAGTACCTTAAGTGTGAAGTCAGCTTCTCACACTTAAACACCTTTGATGTAGGATTAAGATCATTAACCTACTTGTGATTATTTAGATGTTTTTGTTGTTTTTGTTTAGTGTTAAGTAATGAGATTAAGCCATAATCAGGGATTAAACAGACTCATTACACCATCCTAATAGAAGGATAATAGATGAGAATGTTTAAGCTGAGGAAAGCTCCTCAACTTAATCCATGATTAGGGATTAAACTCATGACAAAAAAAAGCCTTTGATTAAGTGGATTTTATTCAATGATATGATGATGAAGTGATTTTTAGGGTTTGTAAGACAACTTGAGGGGGACTTGTCCATTAACACTAGGGTTAGTCTTTCTTGACCAATTAAGGAAGAATTGGAACCCTAATGCAAGGCCCAAGTTACAAGCTTGATGTCTTGATGATTATTAAGTGAATTGATTAAAGGAGTTAAACACATTAAGGGTTTAACACTTAGGATTAAAGTTATACACTCCATCCTGATAGAAGGATGCAGGCATAAGCTTAATCACAAAGCCTTAAAGCCTTTAGGGTTTAGTCCCTGATTATGAGGTGAGAAGAGAAGACTCAATGAGACACAAAGGTAAAACTAAGTGGGGGACTAATCAAAAACCCTAATCATTGTCATGCTTGGTTGTTCCTAAGGTTTGTGAGGTTTACAAGAGACATCTTCAGAGGAACCACCAGGGAGAAGATGAAAGGATCAGGAGAAGCAAGGTAACTTGCTTCATTTAAGAAGACAAGTCACTTGAAGAAAGAAGGTAAGAAGAGCAAGAATGAGAAAGCTCAAACTCAAGCACATACAAAAATGCAGCAAGTATGCATAAAAGAGATGAAGAGAAGATGTGAGAAGTGAAGGCAAATCCACTTCTCAAAATTACTTACCACCTGAAAAGTTAGTGAAAGAAATGCAATGCAATGCAAAATGAAATGAAATGGCATGATGTAAATCAAAACCAGAGGCACATACATGATGATAATGATGCTATGAGATGATGCAAACATGAATCAAGACATGAGAATGATCACATGAACAAATGAATGCAAATGGAGCAAGTTTAGAACCATGATCATACATGAAAGGTTATGAAATGCATATGGCATACAACATGGAAAATGCAAGATGTAATGATCAAACATGCTTTCAATATGTCTTAAGTTGTCACATGAATCAAATGGATGCACAAAATGCTATGGCAAGTCAAGGTATGAATGTAAATGCAAGATGAATGCAAAAGAGAAACCAAATTAGGGTTTATGATCAATGCATCAAACAAAAACCAAAATCAGAAGCAAACATCAAGATAAAAAAATTGAAAATGCACTCAAAGGATCCCTAAACCTATACTAACTCACTGCCCAAAGGAGAGGTTCCAACTCTTAACCTAATTCAAGATATGAAATTCCTAAGTTTCCTAAGGTTTTAGGGTTCCTTAACAAGAAAAAATGCCAAACAAAATGAAAATGAAAGATCAAATCATGTCATTTTAATCTCACAAACTACATACTAAACACAATGCAATGCAAAAAGAATCAAGGTCCAACTCTCAATGGTTAGGCAGAAATGATTTTTGGAAGTTTGGATCAAAATAATGCCTTAAAATGATTTTAATTCCATGAAAAATTCTCAAAATGCATCAAGATCAAAAAAGAAATTTGGTTTGAGGGTTGGACAATGTCTCTAAATGGTTTTAAATGTTTCATGAATTTTTTGGTGATTTTTAAATACTTAAAAGTATTTTTAATTAATTAATTCTCATTAATTAATTAAGAATAAACTTTTAAATGATTTAAAAATATTTTTTAATGCAAAAAATAAAAATAAAAATATTTTTGGTTTCTTAAATTAAATAGAAGTTTATACAAAAAATTCCAGAATTTTTAAGATGATTTTGCTATTTTTAATAAAATGTACAAATTAAATGAAATAATATGAAAAATAAAATGAAATAAAGCTGAAAAATGGAAAGTCAACACATCTAATGGTCCAGATTCAAACTCACACGCGCGGGAGTGGACCTGGCGCGCATCTGGACGGCCCAAATTCAAATTCCACTAATTAATGATTAAGCCCTAATCCAGCCCTAATGACTTTCAGATGACCGGAACAGTGGTTCCGGTCATCTTCTCCGGCGAATTCAAAATGCTAAATCACTCTACACGCAATGAAAATGAAAACTAACTGCCCAGAACTCTTCCCCATTCCAAAACGAATCAAACCCCTCAATCAAACATCATTTTTCATTCATAAACAGAGAGAATCGAATCAAACATTTTCTAGGGCAAAAATTTCAGACAACGCATACATCCTGGTTTCTCAACCATTTTCAAAAGTAAACACATATTTATGACCAGGGGAATGTATAGAAGCTATTTAGAACTTAAAATCATGTTTCTGGAAAAAAAGTTCATGAAGCTACCTGAGTTTGAAGCTTTTCAGTTTGCAACTTTCTGACCTCTTCTCTTTGTGCAATCCACTCCTTTTAGGCCCCTGATGAAGTCTGGATGCTTGGAAAGAGTTTGTGATGGCTGGTTTGAGAGTTTGCAGCAGTTCTGTTCAAGGTCAGGTGAGGATCGTGTTTGTGATTCTATGGCTTTCAGGCTGTTTTGAAGGGTGCTTTGTGTTTAGTGAAGCATGGTGAGAAGGTTTGTGAAGTTTGTTTATGAGTTTATGGCCTGTATGATGAGTTTCGAATGCTTTTGCTTTTGAGGGTGAAGATGAGAATGTTGTGCTATGGATGGTTTCAGGCTTGCCTCTTGTTATGTTTAGCTTGCATTTGATTTGTATAAAGAATTGGGATTGGTCAGATGACATGATGTGTGCTTTATTGATTGTTATGGGTACTTTTGCAAAATGTCAACTTTTGTGTAAGAGAAGCATGGGAAACTTGCTAGCCTAGTACAAGGAGGGTGTGCTGCGCAGCATGATGAGGAAAAAGGGCTAGGGTGGTTCAGCAAACTAGCCAGCAAGTGGATGAGAAGCTATGATGACTTTTGCAACTTGGTTTACTTTGGTTCTTATGAAAGAAACTTGATCCATGGGCCATGAAACATGTGATTCCTTGGGTGCATTATGAACTTTAGATGTTGTGTGATCATGTTGTGTGGATTAGAAGCCCATTTGATGACTTAATTGGCCTTGAGAAGTGAATTTGCAACTATGCCTCTTTGGTGCATGACTTGAAATTTAGTGATTTTTGCCAACTTTGACAAACCATAACTTTTGATCCAAAATGAATTAGGTCATGTTCTTGTACTTTTTGGAAAGGGAATGATCTATTCTACAACTTTCATGACCAAAGTTTTCCCATTTGAAGCTTTTTTGAATCAAAAAGTAAGGGTTGAAAAGGTTGCCCAAAATGACATTTTCATTAAAAGTCAAACTTGCCCAAAAAGTCAACTTTGCAAAAGACTTAAAATTCTTCAATTTTGAGAACTTCCAATGTCTTCCATGATCAAATAAAGATCATATGCAATCAAAATGATGAAGAACACCCCTTGGTTGGGTCATTGGGGGCCTCAGATGCCCTGATTTTGCACTGACTTGCTTGAGAAGTCAACTCTTGATCAGATGACTTCCCCATGGAATTTCTTCATGAAAATTGATATGCATACTCCCTATACCATATAGAGACCAATAGAAACAAGAATGACCAAAAATTTTGGAGTTATGGCCTCTGAAACCAAAACCCTAATTTTAGGTCATCTGTGCAGTCAATCCTGGCTCTTCTTCCATACCAATCCCAATTCTTGTGATTCTTTGATATTCTTGACTTTGAGAGGATATAACATGATACTTGAACACACATGGACCCCTTTGAAGTGATTGATGACCTTTGGAATGGCTCAAGTGGCCCTTGGATTGCTCAGATCACAAACCCTAGATGCAGATGACTTTGAATCTATGCAGTGAATCAAAATTGTGGTATGAGATGTTATGATTGAGTTTATGCATATGAAATGATCACAATCCATGGGGTGAATGGGTGAGGGCAAATTTGGGGTGTTTACACTACCCCGCTGCCTACGTACCTCATCAGGATAATGAGGATCAGAGACGCCGTAGTTCCCCTAACTAGGGGTAACAAAGGAAAATTGCTTGTGAATTAAAGCTTGAACTTCTTATGCCATTGCTCAGGTGTTGCAGACTCGGACGACGAGTGCGTAACCGTCTTGCAAGATGACAAGTAGGAGCAAGTTCGCGGACGAAGCGAGTGAGGTGAGAAAAGAATTCCGAAGGAAAAACGCTTATTGTTTGTTCGGTGTTTTTTAGAAGCTTTTATGAGTAAAGGTTTGCATAGGTAAGTGTACCTAAGTCTTACTTAATGGGATGTGTACA
The DNA here is from genome assembly GCA_963966055.1 of Lathyrus aphaca. Classification (NCBI taxonomy): domain Eukaryota; kingdom Viridiplantae; phylum Streptophyta; class Magnoliopsida; order Fabales; family Fabaceae; genus Lathyrus; species Lathyrus aphaca. The sequence goes on from OZ014523.1 coordinate 176,270,408, forward strand.
TCTTACATCATCCCGAAATGGAATGCGCAAGAGGCAAACCTATCTATGGAGGAAATCTCCAAAGCTAGTCCTACAAGTGAAGGCTTAAGCACACTGGCCTATTACCATTATTAAGTGTTTTTGTGGTTTTTTGGTTAAGAAGTGTTTTTTAGCTTTTCTTTGTGAGGTACTCATGCTAAGACCTATCCACCACGAGTAATGACTCACACCTCGCCCCGAAACGGGACGCGTGCAAGCATCTCATAGCAAAGTCTCATGTCACATGAAAGTACTCAACCTTTATTAAGTGAATTGGAATTAAGTTGGAAGATGAGAAGAGAGAGCACCAAAGGATCTCAAAGGAAAAATTCTAAAGGGGGACTAAAATAATCCTAAGTGTTAACATGCATGGATGTCCTAAGGGTTAGTGAAGTTTCTATCCTAATGAAGAAGGAAAGAAGAAGATAGGAGAAGGGATGAGAAAGGCCTAAGCCCAACACCAAAGGGTTAGTTCACATAAACTTAAGAGGAAGAGATGAGAATTGGAGATGTGGAACTCAATTTCCACATCTCACACTTACCTTAGCCCCTGCAAGGTTAGTAAAGCATACAAGTGGAAATAAGAATACTTACACAAACCAGAAGATGACAATCACAAGCCAAACCAAACAAAAAGTCAGTATCTACTCCTATAGGCGACCTAAAACAAAGACCCACAAATCCTAATAGGATGACATAAATGCCTTCCTCAAACTATGTTAGCAAGAAGGAATAAGGAGACACGAAACACTACCTAAGAGACGAGACTCCAAACAAATACCAAATGACATGAGAAAAATATAAAATTAAATCTCTAAAGCCAACAACCAGCAACCAATAATTCCTCAAAATATCTCACAAAAATTCACAAAGAAACTCCACTAAATAATCGCACGAAGTCGCTTAAGAACAAGTAACGGAAATGCACAAATACGACTTACAAAACTATGGATAAAACAGAATTAAAAATATAAGAAAAATGTTTTTAGGTACTTTTATGAGTCTATGAAATAATGCAAAAAGAAAGGAGTTAAAATAATGAACGAGGTGAAAGAAATAAATCCTACAAAATAAGGTGTTAATTATGGAAACTAAGTGAAGAAAGAAATTAAAAGAAATTCGAAATAAAATGAGAAATTAATAAAAAACAGAAAATAAAAAATATGACAAAGTTCTAAAATGAATTGTAAAACTAAAATATATTTTTTATGAATTTTTCTAATGGATTTACTATTTAGAATGAGTTAAGATGAAAAAACTATAATAAAAAGAAACAAAAATTCTAAGAAATGGGGAGGGGGTGTAACTGGCAACAATCTCAGCTAGAAGAAAAGAAATGGGCCCCCAGGGGGGTGTGGATAGGAAAGTGAGATAGGCCCAAAATGGAAAGGGGCTGAGGGTGCATGATGTTGAACTCGGTCAACCTGTTGACCACACTGTGGGGCGCTGGATCAGTGGACTCCTCATAGTAAACAAATCAAGCGGTTCTAGAGTTGCAGGTGCATGATAACACGGTGCATGCACGCACAGGGAAACCATAAACACAGGTCCTACCGGACGGTGACAAGTGTCACCACCGGTATGGACAAAATCACCAAAAATCCTCCACCTTATCTCTTATCACATCGGTTTCCAAATTCTCATCAAATTTCTTATTTCATTTTATTATGAAACTTATAAAAACTCTTAACATTATTAAACCTATTCTTCTTAATATTATAAAGAATCTCCCTAAAACAAAATAAAAACCACAAACAGAGAATCAAACACATAACTCTTCTCTCCCTCGGCATCCTATTCATCTTCTTCAACCTAAGCGCCGCCACCGGCTTCTCCCTTCCTCGCCGCATCATGCTCATCACCTTCTCTTAGCCTAAACGCCGCCGAACCTCATTGGTACAAAACCTCCAACAACATCCATAACCTAAACCCTTGTTAAACCTCCTCGACCTGCGTTCAACGCTCCTAGCCGACGTCCGCAACCACCTCTCAAACATCATGATCTCCTACCTCATCCAAGCTCTCACCGCCGAATTCGCCGGCGTTCACAACTTTAACCTCCCTCAAAGAAAACTCCACCGAACACCAAATCACCGACAAGAACCTCACCAGTTCTCCGCGCTCGAGTTCAAAGTCAGGAATGGAACTCACAACAAAAATCACGCAAAACCGGATCGAAGCCGCCGAGAACTGAGACACTCACAAACTCATAATGAAATCCCCAAGCAAAGTCACAAATATTAAACGATGGATCAGATTCCGTACCTGTGCGTCGATGAACAAACTGCGATGCATGCTTGTCTCGATTCGGTAATGCTTCCTCCTCAACTTTTGCTTCTGATTCAATCCTCTTTCTCTTTTGCGAACTCGACTTGCTCTTGTTGATGACAAAGCTGATGATGTTGACGAAGGTACGACGAGGACGACGTCGCGATAGCTAATGAAATCAAGCTTCGATCGACGATAATGAAGATGCAGGTTTAGCTGATGATACGTTAAAGGTTCTCTATGGATTTGGTTCGATGAAGAAGAATGACGAAGTTTGATTCTGTACGGTGTGCGATGAAGATGAGTCGATGAAATGTTGTTATTTGTTGATATGGTGAGAAGATATGAATTTTGTTTCTTTTGAGAGTGGTGAAGATTTGGCTGTAGCTTTATGAAGAAAAGCGAGAAGTCTGCTTGGTGATGACGATGAGGATTCTGCGATGAGGAAGGAGAGTGAAATTCGGTTATGTTGTTATGAATATTGATGAGATTCTGGTTTTTTTTGTTATTGATGATGAAGAATAATTGAGTGATGAAGAGTAGTGATTTTTTCGTTTTGCCGCATCCTGAAGAGTGGAAGAAATCTGTTTCTTTTTTATGATGATGAGAAGAATCATTTCTTCCTGTAAAAAACTTTCTCTTTTCTCCATCTGTTGCTCTTTTTGTTATTAGTTTTTTTGTAACTGAATTCTCTCTCTTTTTCTTCTGATATTTTTTCTCAATGGATTTGTATTCTTTTATTTTTTTGCGTTTTGGTGTGTTGGTTGTTGGTGTGATGCTAGGGTGAAAATTGTGTGAGGCTGATGTGTGAATGCTATTGGCTTTCTTGCATTTTTTTCTCTTTTTTTTGTTGCCTTTTTGCTGGATTTCTTTTTTCCTGCCGTCATGTGCAATCCAAGGATAATGACTGGAAAAAAACAACATTGTAGATGGTTGTGTTGAGGTGGGCCGATGGGCCCTCTTTATCATATATATATTTTCAAACTTATATGTAAAATGAGAATGCTCTATGATTGCTTTTTTCTTTAATTTGAGATATGGAACAAAATGAATAAGAATATTAAAACAAAAATGGAGACAAAAAAAAGAGGTTTATGAATGGGAAAAGAGGGAGAAAAAAAAGAAAAAGAAAATAATTTGTGGTAATTAGGAATTTAGAAGTTTTTGGAATTAAATGAATTACGAAAATGGACGTTGGAGATAAAATGAACATTTGGATGATAACGATAATTTGGGTAGCAATTGAAAATGGATAATAGAAATTGAAGTATTAAAAGAAAGATGGGATGATAACTGGAAATGGTTACTGAAAAAGGAATTGTTTAATCGAAAAATGAGTAAATGGATGAAACAATGATTTTTCCTTTATTTTAGCTTACACTGAATCTTGAATATCTCACAAGCCACTGATTAAATGAACAAAATTGTCACCAAACAACTTGCAAATGACATGCGCAATCATCTTAAATAATCCTCTTCGGAACTCTTGAATCAAACCCCCCACAAACCACTATTTGATACCCTGATGAATTCTGCACAACAACCTGATTTCGTGCACACACTGGTTGAGAAATAACCTACTAAAAGGAATAACTCGCACTTGAAAACACCTCCTGATAGTTTGACCAAGATTAGGTCAAACATCCATCTGAATTGGATCTCGACTGAAAAAACACACTTGAATTGAAAACACTACCAGCTTATGCTATGCTAATGGGTGTCATGCTTTATCTTTCTATGCTAATGATGCAGTGCGAAATATGAAAACGATATGCTAATGATTAAAGAAAAGAGAGGGCAAATTTGGGGTGTTACAGCTGCCCCTATTCAATCATCAGTTAATCTGAAAAGGACGATAGTACGGGCTATCGACCATTCAGGATAAACTGTGGTTGAATACCAAGAAGACCAGAAATTTGCACTCTGACGAAGAATTCAGAACACCGAAAAATAAACCCAACCAGATGACGCTCCGGGGATGAGAAGGAGATAAAGCAGACGAGCTTCTTCCAAACTGAAATTGATATCCGAAATAAGAATGCCAAGACGGACGAGTCTTCAAACAACCCTGTTACGCCAGGAGCTGGACATACGAGTCCTCAAACACTGCAAGAATATAATCTGAGACAGACAAGCCTTCAAACAATCCTGTTACGCCAGGAGCTGGTAATGCACTAAAGTCTGTGGGATAGACATGCAATCAAGGTAGACGAACCTTCTTCATATATTATCCGCGGATATATGGTATAAGACAGACGAGTCTTCTGAGCAAACCTGTGACGCCAGGTGCAGCAACAATAATTGGTGCTTGAGACAGACGAGTCTCCTTCGGATTTACCTGTTACGCCAGGACCGGTAACCATTTTGACATTTATTCCCACTGTCAGGATTTTAAACCTCTTCAATACAGACGAGTATTGGATAAGATCAAGCGATCTGCTAAGGAAATGGCATCGAGCGATCCATAACCAAGAACATGAGCACAAATCAACCAACGAGGAGTAATATCAAGCGATTTACAACTCGGACAAGATCAAGCGATCTGATAGGAGAGTGGTATCGAGCGATCCATCCACAAAAAGTCCGTTGACACGGGACAACGCGATTAGTTGATTTGAGAAAAGAGTAACAACTCTGCAAGGGAATACCATCTAGTGACATCTTGCATTTTCTGGGCTAGTTGACTGCTTGAAGATCAATCCAAGAGGATTTTACAGAAGACATGACATCCAAAATGCCCAAGTGTCTTCAAACTCTTAGAGATTCGTCGAATCTCGACATAATTGCCCCAGACTGCATAAATTGTGAAAGAATTCGGCTCACGAGGATTCCTGAAAAATCTCGTATCACTGCGAAATACCGTGCCCCGTAAGCACAAAGATATGCATACCAGCCCCGGGCCTAGATGAACCAAGTATGGTGGAACTTTGGTGTTGTGATTTTGAATTTCCTTTTATGACAGACTCACTGGGTATCAACTCAAGGGTTGAAGAAGTGAAGACTATGATATCGACTCAAGGGTCGTAAGAAACAAAAATATCGACTCAAGGGTCGAGAGGAACACAACAACATCAACTCGAGGGTTGAGGCAACGAAGGCAGTGGTATCGACTCGAGGGTCGAGGAAATTAAAGCAACATCAACTCGAGGGTTGAGGAAACACAACAACAGTATCAACTCAAGGGTCGAGAACAACAAAGCAACATCAACTCGAGGGTTGAGGGAACACAACAACATCAACTCGAGGGTTGAGGGAACGAGATGACAATATCGACTCGAGGGTCGAGGAGAACAAAAAAACATCAACTCGAGGGTTGAGGGAGTGAAATAGCAACATCGACTCAAGGGTCGAGAAACAGAAGCAATGATATTGACTCGAGGGTCGAAGAAAACCAAAGTGAAGATTGCCACACTCAACTGAAGTGAGAGGCTGAACGCATATTAGATGTCAACTAGTCATAGTTGAAGAGATGCCAACAAAGATTGGACTTTAACTGCAAAGATGCCAATGACTATTGGACGTTAGTCATGTACGATGAAGAAACCATAACGACTGAGGATAAATTCTCTGACCAGGGAAGCACCCTACTGGGATTAATCATCAGATGTTCATCCCGGGAATGGCCTTGCATGCCTCAGGAGGATTTTACAGAAAACCTAGCATCTGAAATGCTTCAGTATTTTCAAACTCTTGAATATCCCGAAGTAACCACCTCAAACGGTATGGTCCATGAAGGAATCTTCCCCAAGATCTCGCATCATCATGAGGTGTTCTGCCCCAGTATTCTGAACCTTGGGTAGGTGCATCTGACTAACCATCTTCTAGAGAGAGTAACTTCTAGACCATCTAGGTTGACCTTCCCCTGTATGAGCCTTGCTTTGGAGAGAACACCCATGTTAACTGCTTTGCGAGAGATTTAAATCTCGATGTGATTGCCCCAGTTTGGCTGCATTTAACCCAACTGGTTGGAACGAGCCCTATTCAAAGGAGTTTCTTGGAAAAAGGCTCCTTGACATGAATGTCCCTCAGAAGTTTCCGCCTTCTCAACTTGGCAAGATTAACCTTCTAGACTGAGGTTCCATATGTGAACTTCTTTGATGCCAAACAAATGTATGCAAGCAGAAAATTTTTTATTCTGAGAATGAAAATTCTAATGCAACACATGTTAATCTTGAAGCTTTTATTGAAAAGATGTCGTTTATGAACGAATCACTGGTTACGACAGTATAATTTTTTTTTTATGAAATAAACATGCATATGCAATACCAACGAGGGTCTTTTAGCACAACTCGTAGGAGTCAGGAACGCTATCTCATGGTGGGACGCTCTCGAATTAACCCTGCTTTAATTAGGACTTTTTTAGGGTTGTATTGTGGCCTGGCTCACGGTTATAGAAACAAAGGATATAGACTCGAAGTTTATTTATGCCCACCCCTCTTCATGATGTCCTTCAATCCTATGTTCAGCTAGCTTTCACAAGCGCACACCTCTCAAAAGGGTTTCGTATTGGTTGAGGAACCGCTACTTTAACAGTTTAAGCACCATTGAGGTTATTGTGGGCCTAACAGTCACCCTTATTGTCTTTTGTGTCTGTATCACACGATTAGTTTTTGCTTAAGGATCTTTCTTGTGCAATCCTTTTCATCTTTCGCTTTTTTCATTATTTTTCTTATCCCTAACTTTTGCCTGGACTGATCCTTGTGAATCTTTTGCAATTGAAGTCCAGCGGGATGCCCTAATTTTTGCCTAAGTCGCTTGTTTTCAAGTTTGACTTAGCGGGCTTTTTATTTCTTTTCTTTTTTTTTTGAACAAATCGTGTGACACTGTTTGTCTTGATTGTTTTATAAGGGTTGTGACTGTCTCACTCTTCAGTTAATGAAGGATGACCATGGTGGTTTCCGGTCTTTGGACCTCTTGATTTGGTACACTGAAATGTTAGGGATCCTCAGATACACTCCTTTATGAAAACATGAACGCCTGGTCCAACTAGCCGACACCTACCCTGCCCCGGGTTAGATGTGAGGGTTTTTTCATGCGAAAAGAAACTCCTACTTCAAGGCTCAAAGGGGTTAACGAGGGTCTCTCCCTTATGTCTCCGATGTTTGGGGATTTGAAACAAAGCCTGCACATCGTCAACAAGGTCTTATTCAAGAGCACACAATTGGAGATTTTTGCGTTTTCACTTTGTCATCCTCCGTCACAGAGTTTAAGAACAACAGTTGGTATTGCAATGCACACACAAAATTAAAAGTAAAAATACGAATTAATTACTTCAAGAAAAACATGTGCATTTCATTAGTTAACATTCAAAATAAACAAGTTTCATGCAAGCATACAAATGTTCAAACAAACATATAAAAGCTACATATGAAAATGCAGTAAAGAAACTGAGCAATGCCGTTGTTGAGGAGGATTGACTCCATCTGGACTTGTTGATCTTACTTTCAGTAGTCAGCAGCTTTTCCGTATAAGATTTGCAGTCTTCAATCAAATGGCCATATGCCAGCACCATACTTCATTCCCAATTATTCTGACCTGAAGCTTTCGACGTTCAAACATTCACACGAAACGTCTGAAGAAAATTAACATTGAGATGAAATTGCCACATAAGTTTGACACCTAAGGTTGCTCGGAAAGACCTGACGATCTTCTGCCTACGTATCTCCATTGACCAAAGACCAATGAAGAATCAGAGCGACGTAGTTCCCCTCAATAGGGATCAAAATGAGGTACATAGCCGCTCTTCAGAATCAAACTGAGAATCCCCTTCACATATGTCTTCAATAAATTCCTCCATAACATGAGCTGACGAGCCCACATGACCAAACGGAGACTTGTTAACTTGAATGCCTTGAGGCGTCACTGAAATCAAACCAGACTCAATCAAATCCTGAACCATATCCCTGAGAGGCTTGCATGCTTCAGCTGAATGTCCTGGTGCGTTGCCATGGAATCCACATTGAACATTGGGATCACAACTTGGTGGATATGGAAAAGGTATCGGACCCGGTTTCTTCGGCACTATCAATCCACTATCGATCAGGCATGGGAGTATCTGACTGTATGGTGCTGGCAATGGATCAAAATACCTTTTGGATCTCTTAGTGTAATAACGACGCCTTTGCGGAGTATTCTGCTGTTGGCATGGTCACTGTTGATACTGAGGAGGTTCACTATTAACTGATATCGGACATACGTCTTCAGAATGTTGCTGACTCTGAGCAATCGAAATGCCTTGGTACTGTGGATACGTTAATGGAGTTTGAGGGTCTTCCCATATTGTATCAATCACATCCTTATCTTGGGAACTGATAAAAGATTCATTCTCTTCAGCTGAGCTATCTGAAATTCCTTGGATCTTTCCAATCTTGATAAAATTCTCAATGCTTTCTCCAACTATCACCAAGTCCGAGAAGTTCGAAGTTCCACTGCCACTCAACCTCTCTAAGTACGGCCCCTGCAATGTCTCTATGAAAAGATCAACCAATTCTCTATCTGATAGTGGGGGTTGAAGCCGAGCAGCTACTTCTCTCCACCTCTGGGCATATTCTCTGAAAGATTCACCATCTCCTTGGGATAAACCTTGCAAATCCATGCGGCTAAGAGCCCTGTTAAGATTGTAGTCATACTGCTTCACAAATGCATTGGCCAGGTCCGACCATGACTGGATACGACTGCTCTCTAACTACATATACCAATTCGACGATGCCTCACTCAGACTGTATTGGAAACAATGAATCATCAATTTGTCATTATGCTCATACGAAGTCATCCTTCTGCAAAATCTCACCAAATATTGTCTTGGACAACTATCCCCTTTGTACTTTTCAAACTTCGGTACTTTGAACTTTGGAGGTATTACCAGGCCATGCACCAGACACATGCTTGCAACACTTAGATCAATGACATTATGATTTTGAAGGGCTTTGATCTCTTCCTCCAACACACGAAATTTTTCCTCCCTCTCCACAACTCGTGGATCTTGGATTCTCACCACAGGGATTGCCTCTTGATGATCCGGCATAGTAAAAGCAAAACTGTGATAATCTGCAGCATCGACAAAAGAAGAATGTCCACTTCGGGCGACCTGACGCTCTTGAACATCTGGACGCTCAATAGAGATTTGTGTCGGCTGAGCTTGAGCAGAATTACGGTCATCCTGCCTTGCCAAAGTCATCATAACCTCCAAAAGTTGGTCCCACTGATCTCTTGTCAACCCAACACTGGCGGACTGGCTTTTCTCTCCAGGGTCCATGATCTCCTCAAAAGTTGCTTCAAGTCTGATACGAGAACTGAAGTCTCAACTGTAGATGGTGAACAAAGAACGGATGAGCCCTGCTTGCTGAACAGAAATGCAATGCAAATGCTATGAGATGCCATGTTCGGTTACTTCTAAAGAATCTATCTGCTTTGATCCACATTTTAACACAGAAGAAAAATCCACATTCTGATTCAGATACAAGATCCTCGGAAATAACTGAACATGTATGCTAAAATGCTATGATGGCATGTATGCAGCTGGCAAGTGAATGAGAACTGGTATCTGTCTGGATACGGTACACCGAGCTGAGAACCAAGTATCTGATAATATATGTCCTCTGAATAATAACCATCTGATAAACACTCAAAACCAAGGATCAAGAACTCCAGAATTAAAACAAACGGACCAAAACATAAGATCACACTGATGATGAAGGGTATATTGAGGTCAAGGGTTCCTGCAAACCTGTAAACCCCTCCCAATCTTACGGGTGTGCTCCGGGTCAAACATCACGGACTCTCAAAGCCAAAGAGCAATAATACTTTCACCATTTCCGAGAAATGGCTCATGACCAAATCAGGGAATCGGTTTGGCATTATGTACTACGCAGGGAGGCCTCAGCTGAGTCCGGGAAAAACAAGCATCCCTTATAAGTCCCCAGCTTCAAGCGCTGAAATCGAGAAACAATAGTACATTCAGCCCGTAGGATACAATACTAATGTCATACGACCAGATGCTTTGACTGAGTTCCTATAAAAGAACCAGGCCATCCTATGCGAGTCCCCAGTGGACCCTCGGGTGCGAATGGGTTTGCCACAAAATGTGGTCTGCCACTGCCACCACTGGAGAGGGTTGTTTCCACAAAGGTCCTCAATGATCGGTCCCCAGATGCACAAAACTGTCAAGGTCCTATCCCGAAGTGGAGGAAATCCCCACACAAGATATTTCCAAGACGATCGCAATCTGGGCGTGAAACACACTGCCACTCATCATGTCACATGCGAGTACAATATGTCCACTCTAATCCTAGGGTGCACTCAAGCCGGGTACTTGGCTTATCTCTCAGAAACAGTATCACCCAAACCCACCAAAAAGAAAACCAGTCCAGATAGTCCAGTATGATATACATAATGCGGAAAATAAATACTGAAAACAGTAAATAATGCTGTAAACAAAGCTGTAAACAACAACAATAAAATACAACAAGCTACAGCAAGCAAACATCGCCCAAAGAAACAGGAACCTACAAGCGCTAGCAGAGACTCACAAGGGAACCAGAGATCTCTGGTGTGCAGTCCCCAGCAAAGTCACCAGCTGTCGCTCCCCGGATTTCCATCCTGGTACAAACGCGAAAGTGGCGCGGAAAAAGGTATAGAGTCACCAGCCAGGCATTTTTATCCCGAAGGAACGGGAATGGTAATGCTGCACAAACCAGAAGAAAGAAGAGGAAGGACACGGGTCCTGTGAACCAAAGAGACTGAGATCGGGAGTCGGTTACGACCTGGGAAGGTATTAGTGCCGCTCCCACCAAATGAGGCTAAGTCAAGAGGGGTACAGACGCGAACGGTCGGCAAAAGAGGTGAGAGTACACACAAGGGTGAGCTCAAAAGAAAAGAGTCGCCAGCTAGGCATTTTTATCCCGAAGAAAAGGTAATGCTGCATAAACCTAGAAAAGATATGGATAAGACGGTTGCGAACCAGAGAGACTGAGAAAGGGGGTTGGTTACAACCTGGGAAGGTATTAGCACCCAGATTGTCCGCCGTACTCGACGGGATCCACGCTTAAAAGATTTGTGTTTTAAAGGGGTATTGTCTGTGCAATTTGTGTATCAAAGCTGGAAAGAATGCAAGTGTCAGTGTAAAAAGAATGTGAAGTATATAAGGGAAGTGTCAGTGTAAAAACAAGAGTAAGCTCAAGATTTTGAGGTTAAAAGAATAATACTGGAAAGAGGGGGAATATACAGAGCTTTTGTTCGATAACTGTTAAGTTATGCCTACATATCCTCTCGTGCAATGAGGAAGTCAGAACACCGTAGTTCGACCCAAAGAGACTGAAAGATAAATTGACTTGTGAACTGCTTACTTGTCTATGCTCAAGTGTATGATAAATGCCAGATTTATGCAGATAAAGTGCATGTGCCTCCGAATCCTCTGAATGTGATGTCTTCACCTTGGCCATTTGCCATGTGGGGCATTGATATGATTGGCAAGATTGAACCGACTGCTTCAAATGGTCACAGATTCATCCTGGTAGCCGTTGACTATATTACTAAGTGGGTTGAAGCAGCTTCATATGCAAATGTCACCAGGCAAGTGGTAGCCCGATTCCTGAAGAGAGACATCATCTGTCGGTACAGAGTGCCCGAGCGAATCATTACTGATAATGGTTCCAACTTAAACAATAAAATGATGGCAAAACTATGCCGGGACTTCAAGATCCAACACCACAATTCTTCTCCTTACAGGCCAAAGATGAATGGCGCTGTGGAGGCAGCTAACAAGAATATAAAGAAGATTGTGCAGAAAATGGTGGTCACCTACAAAGATTGGCATGAAATGCTACCATTTGCCTTGCATGGGTACCGTACATCAATCAGAACATCCACTGGGGCGACACTGTATCAACTTGTGTATGGTATGGAGGCGGTCCCACCTGTTGAAGTTGAATTACCCTCTTTGCGGGTACTAATGGATGTTAAACTGAATGAAGCAGAATGGGTCCGATCCCGATATGAACAACTGAATCTGATCGAAGAGAAGAGATTAGCTGCAATATGTCACGGTGTTCGCAGTGATTTTTGACGAACAACCTCTGGTTGACCAATTTCTCAGGAAAAAAACTGGGTTACTTGCAGGACCAACCAAACAAGTCCTAGGACACATGTGCAATTATTCTGTCGAACTACTCTTAGTGTTTGTGAATGATTTGTGATTTGTTTTGTTAATGATGTCAAAGTATTCAATGCTTTGAGTTTAAAATTAAAATTAAAATAAAGTGAATCTTTAAATAAAAGTAAGAAAAGTGTCGAAAGATGTAACTTGCAGAAAAGTAAATAAAGCTTGAAGATAAAATAAACTTAATGAAACAACTGATAATTTAAATAACTTAAAAGATAAATGGTGTTCAAACGTACATGGTTCCAAATATCAAACTCATTTTCTCTCACACTGGGTACTTAGAGTATTTACAGGAATTGTGTATAAGTTTTCACACACACATTCTAAACACAAACTATTCTATTTATATACAAACAAAGTAACTGCCTAGAACGGAAAAATCATAATTAAATGACAAGTGTCAGCCTGCATGCAATTTCCTTCTCTGAAACTTCCATGTGTCCAACTGTCAAAGGTTGCAACTTTTAAATTTTGAACTCTTTTCTTTTGGTGACGAAACAATACACCTCTTCAATCTATCGAAGTCCCAAAGAAGAAAAACCCTTTCAAAATCTGCCAAATAATGCTTCTGTCCAACAACTCTTCTCTGTCGAAGTGTCGCAAGATACAGTCATCTTGTCAAAGGTTCAGCTATACAGAATTTTCCAAACTTGTCTTGCCAGAACATTACTTATCCTTCTGTCGAAACATTGGAGCTTTTAACCTTGTCAACATTTCTTGAATTTCTTCACTTTCATTATTCTTTAACAGAAATGACTTCAAGTTCCAAATTTCAAAATGTCGAAATCATGAGCTTACAAATTGCCCCCCAGCAAAGATGTTTTCGACTAGTTCTGGAGAAATATCTTTTGCTGTCGAAATGACTTTTGACATCCTGTCAGTCTCATTTATTACAAAGTGACTTTGTTGAGTCCCAAGAAAACACCATGATTTCCACTTTCTGAAAAACCTCACGTCTAGCCCACGTTTACACAACCTTCCATAACCCTATATTCTAGCTAAATCATGGCTCCCTACCAACCGTCACTTTTAATCATCACCATTGGATCAAACGCCTGTCCCCCATTTTTCAAACTGAAAAGTCTTTTCTTTTCTCTTTTTATTATTATTATTATTTTATTTCATATCTTCTTAACTTCTATAAATACCACCTTCAAAAACCTTTCTTCCTTTTCACATTCTCAAACTCTTCTCCCCTCTAACGCAGAAAACTCCATTAAAACCCCTTTCAAAGCTCTCTACTCCTCCAGTTCTTCACCTTCTCATACCAATGGCTCCTCCAAAAACTGTTGCTGACCGTAGTGCCAAGAAGACAAAGAAAACTGCTGACCTTCCTCCTGCTCATACACTACCTGGACCCATACAAGTGCAGCAACAACAATACATCCCAGAACCCCCAAATGAGAGGGAGAAAGCAAGTATCTACAGATCCTAGGTAATGATCCCTATCTCAGTTTCTGGAGTTCACCATGCCATGCTAGGTCCCATTTTTGATCCTAATGCTGACCCAAATCGCTTAAAAGATTTTTATCCTTGCTATTCTGCCTCCAAGCCAATAACTGCTAGTAAGAACCCTAGGTCTGTCGAAACAACATCTAAGAAACCTGAAATTCCCATAGCTTCGACAGAAATAAATTTGTCTTATTTGAATCAAACTAGGATTTTTAGGAGTCCTCCCCTAACAAAAGATCCTTCAGACTACTTAGCTTGGCTCACTAGAGTCGAAAGGGTCAAAGAGAAATTCTGGAAGAAAACTGGCATTTACGACCTGATCCAATTGTCGAAAGAAGGTCCACGCTATTGTCAGAACATGTTGCTGGCCTATTTGTATTTCTGGGATAGTACCTACAACACCTTCCATCTACCCTGTGGTATGGTTACTCCTACCCTTTTCGACATAGCAGCCATCACTGGCCTTAGTCCTTTAGGAGAAATTTTCAACCCTGAACACCTAAATAAAGATCCCATAGGGTTCGACACCAAACACGCTGGATATTCTGTCTTTATTGCTCATCACCAAGGCGAAGACAATGAGGAAGTATCTGACAGAGAGCATATTGCTTTTCTTACTCTGTGGTTAGCTAAATTCGTCTTCTGCACTAGGTCACTCCAGGTTGCCAGAAGTTATATCATCATGGCTAATCAACTTCATAATGGAGTTGCATTTTGCCTGAGTGAATTGCTCCTGGAAAACCTCTACGAATCCCTGAGTGAGAGTGTGAGTAACTTAAAAACCCTCAAGGACAAAAGAAATATCAGTCTCACAGGCCCCTTTTGGCTCCTACAGTTATGGCTGAACACAACCTTCGAAGCCTGCATCCCTGTCAAGATGCCAGTTGACGAAGAAGAGGTGAAAGACAGGTGCGTCGAATGGCCTAGGTTAGTCCAACTAACACCTACTGATGACAACATAGGTATTCTACAAGCATTCACTAGTTACATAATGATGTTCGCCAAACGTTATAAGTTCACTCCCTCTATGGCACCATTTGCCAACAGAACTGTGGGTCCCAGATGGTTCACAAGACAACTCCCAGTGGAAAACCAGAAAGAAGAAGACTCTTATATATCCATCTGGGAGGCTTTCCTTATGCCAAGGCACCTTTTCTCCCATCACAGTCTCAACAACACTAAAGTTTCTCTCATTGTCTACCAACCTAACCTGGTGGCTAGGCAATTTGGGCTAACACAGACGAAGACGAAACCCATTTATCACAAGAAAGGCTCTATTCTGTTCTACAACTCATTCCAAAATTTTGAGAGAAGTTTAGAATTGTACAACAAATTGTTCGACGCATCTCTGGAAGTTTACCCCACCATATTTCGACCAAACTTCTTATGCATTGAAGACTTCGACGTTTGGTGGAAGGAGTATTATATTAACAAATTCTTTGATGTAGCAACTTTCACCACTCTCCTGACGAACGCTTTTGCTTTTGTGCAGGATAAGAAGAAGAAAGGTACAGATAAACATATCAAAGAAATTCAAAATTTTCAAAAATATTTTGAAACTATTTACAGGCCCAGTGATCTTTGTTGAACCATAGGCGAAGCAGCAGTAACTTTAAAACAGAAATTTACAGAAAAATTGGATAGGTTGGGGGTGCCTTCGTACATTCCACCACATGCACGTTACAACTTTGCTTTCACCTCCTTTCCTCCAAGGTTTCCCCCACTCCCTTCTGCAGAATTTGGTGTGGCCTTGTGCCCTCCATTCCCAGATTGGTTTGTGTGTGGATCTCATTTAAAACTGCTTCGCGAGTCCAGCAAGAAACTTGCCGAACGTGTGGTTCCGACAAAGTATTACTTGGGCAACTTCACTGGGCACCTTCATGTTGGGATAGAACATGTTAGTGTGGAAGAACCCATTCTTGAAGGTGTCTAAGAAATTACATTCCTCTTCTTATCTCTAACTCCTTTTATATTTTATATCAATGTTCATGCAATTCTTTCTCTTTCAGCCATTAGAATTGTCAAGAAAACTGTTGGTGAAGGGACCTCCTCCAAGACAGTCGAAAAATCGCCCATAGCTGCCAAAAAGGTTTCGACGAATAAAAACACCTCCCTCTTCTTCTTATTTATGTATTTCAATATTCTCTCGTACTGAACATCTCTTCTTTTTGCATACCTCAGGTAACTCGCACACCAGCCAAGAAAAGAAAACAAGAAGAAAAAGAGATGAGTGTCGAAGAGTCTGAAGACGAATCTCCTGAACCTCAACCTCTGAAAAGAAACAAAGGTATGAAAAAAAAACAGTGGCTTCCCAAAGATCCATAGTCCACAGACGAACTCCTCCTGCTAGTCCAACCAACAAAATCCCCTCAAGAAGTGAGAAAAGTGGGGATTCAAGCACTCATACTGAGATCCCTCAGGTATTAATTTTCGACTGACAATATTTATAGTCTTAAATGCATATATTTCTATTTTAAACTTTCCTTTTCTGTTTTCTTCAGGTTATCATTGACGTCGAAGAAACTTCTAAAGTCCAAGAAGAAGTTATTCCTTCTGACTCTGAGAAGACTTTGGCTGAAAGGCTTCAAGAAGAAGCCACCCCAGATGCAGGTGTCTATGGCCCTCAAACTTTCGACGAATTCGACATTAGTGACTCTGAGTCTTCTGGCAATAATTCTCCACTTCGCCCAGACTTTACTGTGGAGGAAAAAACAGCTCCAGACCAGGATGCACCAACTCAAGGACCAATTAAAGCAACAAAAGTTGAAGAAGCTGACCCAGGCCAGAACGCACAAGCTCAAGGGCCAACTAACACCACAGAGACTGACAAAGAAACTGTCGAAGAAGAAGTTGATCTGTCGAATCAACCAGAAACCAACTTGAATCCTGGAGGAAGTACCCAAACTGTTCCTACTTCAATAGAAGTTCCAACAGAAACCCCTTTGGAAACTGGTTCGACAAGCTTGTCACATGAGGAAATTGAAAGCTTGAAAGTAAGAAAGCCTCTGGAATATTTAAAAGCTTTACTCAGTTCCAGGTACAATTTCCAAGACTCTTCCCACAGCAGTTCGACAGCTTTAGGGGCTACTTCTAACATTCAACCCATCAGCGTTATTATGGCTAAGATTAAGGAGAAAATCCTTGGGGTGGACCTATTTAAGATCCTGGCTGAAAATCCTTCTGCACAGTATGACTTAAAGAAACTCCTGAAACGAGCCAATCTGCTGGAGGCTTCGACTGAAGAGAGTCGTCTGGTGATGGACCTGATATCAATGATTGACTCTGTAAGCACTGACTTGGTTCGTCAAAAAGAATTTTCTCAGAACATCACAGCCAAATCTGAAGAACAAGTCTCAGAATGGAATGTCGTAGCCTCTTCGACAGACAAAATTTCAGAGCTGAACAAGCTTTCTGAAGATTACACCAAAGCTGCTGCTGAGTGTGAAAACAACATTCAGGCTTATCAGGCTCAGATTGCTGAACTTCAGAAGAAAATCCTCCAAGAGAAGGAACGTCAGGCCACCCT
The DNA here is from genome assembly GCA_963966055.1 of Lathyrus aphaca. NCBI lineage: Eukaryota > Viridiplantae > Streptophyta > Magnoliopsida > Fabales > Fabaceae > Lathyrus > Lathyrus aphaca. The sequence continues at coordinate 176,287,831 of OZ014523.1, forward strand.
CCAACAGCCCAACCAAGAGGAAATTGACAGGGAACTTCAAAAAGGTCTCCAACATGCAGAAACAGCCCAACAACTTCACAGGGAGATTGACGAACTGACTGTCAGTAAGAGTCTCTGCGAGCGTCGAATTCAGCTTCAGAAGAAGAAATTTGACGAACTCAAAGCCACCTTCCTTCGACAGTAGTTTGTAATAGAAAATAGGAAATTTTATTGTTTTAAGAGTTTTTAGCAATTTCATATGTAATGTTACTTTACGCCATCTGTTTGGCAAAGACAAGCTTTTATTTGCAATTTCATTCTATTCCTATTTTTATTTCTTGCAATGTTGGTTTATACTTCTTCAAATATTTGCCATTTATTTTCAGCACTCTCCTGTCTTTTTCTATTTCTTCGACTTCATATGCACCATTTGAAAAAACTCTTAAAATTTTGAAAGGTCCTTCCCATTTAGGGGACCATTTTCCCATCAATCTATCTTTCTTCTCCATGGGCAAAATTACTTTCCAAACTAAATCATCTACTAAAAAGGCTTTAAATTTTACTTTCTTATTGTAAAACTTTTCGACTCTTTCTTTCTGCCTTTTTATTAATTCTAAAGCACGTAACCTTTCTTCATCTAAATCAACCAACTCATCCATCATCATACTCCAATAAATCTCAGATGGAATCTCATGATGCCTTTGAATTCGTATTGACTGTAAACAGATTTCGACTGGTAATACTGCATCATGTCCGTAAGTTAATTTAAATGGGGTAGAATTAGTTGCTTCCTTAGGAGACGTTCGACAAGCCCAAAGGATTTGATCCAGAGTCTTGTGCCAATTTCTAGGTTTTTTACCCACGTGCTTCTTTATCAGATTTATCACTACTTTGTTGGCTGCTTCGACCTGACCATTTGCTTGGGCATAATACGGTGTCGAAGTCAGCAACTTAAAACCTGTCTCTTTTGCAAATGCCTGCATATTTCTTCCAGTAAACACATATCCTTGATCAGTGGTTATAGTCTCTGGAATTCCAAATCTATACATTATATGTTTCTGGATGAAGTCTATGACTGCTTCCTGATCTACATTCGTCAGTGGTATGGCTTCAATCCACTTAGTGAAGTAGTCTACCCCCACTAAAATGTACTTCTGCCCTTTTGAAGAGGCTGGTCGAATTTCACCAATCAAATCTAAAGCCCAACCTCTGAATGGCCAAGGCTTTATAATGGAATGTAACTCATTTGCTGGCACATGAGGTATGCCTGCATGAATTTGACATTCTTGACATCCCTTTGCAAATTCGACACAATCCTTCAACATTGTTGGCCAATACATCCCTTGTCGAAACAGTAACCATTTCATCTTGTGCCCTGCCTGGTGTGCACCACACGCACCACTATGCACATTCGACAAAGCTATATAAGCTTCGGTCTCTCCTAGGCACTTTAGTAGAACTCCCTCTGCAGTCTTTTTAAACAACTCATTTCCAAAAAGCACATAACTTATAGCTCTATACTTTATCTTTCTTTCGACTGTCTGGTTTGGATTTTGTAAATAATCTTTAATAGGTTTTCTCCAATCTCCTACCCCTGGATCATCTACATTAAAAATTTCAAAATTTTCTTCATCACCATATCCCAGTCTTATGGTCTCCAAATCAGATGGGGACAGTTTAGTGGATAAAACTTTTCCTCTTACTTCGACAACTTTCATCAGGTTTTCCTTCGACACTCTGTAGCCTGATGCCAATTGAGCCAAGTCATTTGCTTCCTGATTTTCTAATCTAGGAATGTGTCTAAAGACTGCACTGTCGAATCTCTTGAGGAGTCTGTTGGCTATCACATAATACATGATCAAATTTTCTTTGACACATTTGTACTCTTTTGTCAGTTGTTTTATCACCAACTCAGAGTCACCCATTATTTCGACCTCTGTTGCCCCCAATTCCAACAATATTTCAAGTCCAGCAATTAAAGCTTCATATTCTGCTTCATTATTCGAACAACAACCTTCTATTTTGTACTTGAACTTTGTTGGAATTTTATTGGGAGAAATGATTAATACCCCAACACCTGTTCCATTCTTATGACTGGAACCGTCGAAATATAACCTCCAAGGTTTTCTTTCGACATATTTTATTTCATCTCCAAGTATGGAGTGGTCAGCTATAAAGTCAGCAACCACTTGTCCTTTGACAACTTTTAGAGGCATATATTTTAAAGAATACTCAGGCAAGGCTAAAGCCCATTTTCCAATTCGACTATGTAGAATAGATTTAGACAACATATGTTTTATTACGTCGAAATGAGAAGATATATATACATCAATGGGGTTTATATAATGCTTTAACTTTGTACAAGAGAAATATACACATAAACATAATTTCTCTATCATACTATATCTAGTTTCAGCATCATTTAAGACTCTGCTGAGATAATAGATGGCTCTTTCGACGCCATGTTCATCTTCCTGACAAAGCATGCTTCCCAATGTTCTGTCAGATGCTGAGATGTAGAGCCTCATACTTCTTTTTCGACAAGGAGACATTAAAACTGGAGGACTTGCTAGATATTCCTTGATCTTGTCGAAGGCATCTTGATGTTCTTGCCCCCAAATGAAACCTTCCTTCTTCAGTCGAAGTAGAGGTGAGAAGGCCTGTGTTTTTCCACTAAGGTTGGAGATGAACCTTCTGAGAAAGTTGATTTTCCCCAGTAGAGACTGCAATTCCTTCTTTGTCGATGGCGCTTTCACTTCCATTATGGCCTTGGCTTTGTTTTCATTAATTTTAATCCCTTTCTTGTGGACCACAAAGCCTAAGAAGTCACCTTCCTGCACACCAAAAGCACATTTAAGGGGATTCATTTTCAAACCAAACTTCCTCTTCCTTTCAAAGGACTGTCGAAGATGGTTAATATGGTCTGAGCCTGAGGTAGATTTAATCACAATGTCATCTATATAAATTTGCATAAATGTTTCAATGAAATCATGAAAAATAGAATTCATAGCTCTTTGGTAAGTAGCTCCAGCATTTTTCAAACCAAAAGGCATGACTACCCACTCATATGTTCCTATTGCTCCTGGACAACGAAAAGCCGTTTTTGGAACGTCTTCTTCAGCAATGAAAATCTGGTTATAACCAGAATATCCATCAAGCATACTTAAATACTCATGGCCTGCTGCAGAATCTACTAGCATTTCTGCTACCGGCATAGGATATTCATCCTTAGGGGTAGCTGAGTTTAGGTCTCTAAAATCAATGCATACCCTTAGTTTGCCATTTTTCTTAATCACAGGAACAATATTAGCAATCCATTCGACATACCTTGTTGTACGGATGAACTTGCATTTTAGAAGCCTTTCGACTTCCTCTTTGATTTTCGACAGAATTTCAGGTGCAAAGCATCTGGGAGTCTACTTTATTGGCTTTTTTCCTTCCAGTATTGGCAACTTCAATTCGACCAAATTTCTGTCTAAACCAGGCATTTCGTCATAATCCCATGCGAAGCAGTCTTTAAACTCATTCAGCAGTTGGATCATTTCGACTATGAGTTGAGGATTCATCTTAGCACTGATGTAAGTTGGCCTTTTCTCTGCCCCCAGTCCCAGATTAATCTCTTCCAAAGGATCCTGTGCCACCATTTTCATATTGGTTGGGGATGGATCTTTTTCAAACCCCAAGGGTTCGTCATCATAAATGGCATCAAGTCTTTGACTCTGCCATTCGCCATTAGAATCTTCTTCTAAACTCTGCTTTGTATATTGTTCCTCAACATTTTCTTGAGGATATTGTTCTTCGACAAATTGTGGGCTGGCTTCAACAGCCATGTTTCTTACTTCGGCCTCAAGGGCCGCTTTGAGTTGTTTTTCGGCTATATAAGCCGAAATCTTTTCTATTGTTGATGCTTCAGTCATTTTCACTGAACTCACTCCCCCATCCATTTGGGTTGACATGGGCAGTTCCCCATGTGTAATTTGTCTCCCCAATTATTTCTTTATCCCACTGGAAACCATGCGTAGGGTGGAGGTACATGGAACAGTAAGCGTTGTCGGAGGCTGTTAGGTCGAAAGCAGCAGGATTGCATGGTGCTATGTGGGCCAGGTTCTTGTCGAAGTTGCGACTAGTGACATTGTTCACATCAGCTGTGAAGTAACTTTGATCTGCTTCTATGTTTTCGACAATCCCATATGGCCTCCAGATTGCTATCCTTTGATGCATGGAGGATGGCACAACCCCAATTCCATGGATCCATTCTCTTCCCAACAAGTTATAATTTTCTTTTGATGCTATCACCACAAACATTGTAGGCCTGGTAATGGATCCTACAGTCAAGTTCAGTTGTATTACCCCTAGTGTTGTCCCTACCTTACCTTCATAGTTGGACAACACCATGTTGTGAGGCTTAGTGTCGGAGTCATCTTTTCCAATCCTCTTTATCATATAATGAGGAATTAAATTCACAGCTGCTCCACCATCTATCAGAATTTTGTTGACACCCACGTTTCCTACCTTTCCTTTTATGAAAAGAGGCTTTAAGTGAGCCTTCATTGCATCATCTGGATTTTCGAAGAAAGCATTTTGCTCTTCGACACAGCCATTATTCATTATGTAGTAGCATACAGGCTTAAGGCCTATGCTATCATCCGCCATGTCATCCTCTTCGTCTTCGACTTCCATTATCCTGTCATAGTCCCTGGGCAACACAGAAACCACATTGCAAGTTACGTCGAAGGACGCATCAGACCTTGAACTGAAGTCATCTGTAACTTCTTCGTCCACTGGCATTTTGTTGTTTGTTTACTGCATTTTTGTTGCGTCACTAGATTCATTCTTCTGAGGGGGTTCTTCCTTCGCCAGGGATTTCCCCCTGTTTGTAGTCTGTACACATTTGTCTGACTCAGCTTCCTTCTGCCCAACCCTTTTGTGTTCTACAGTTTCGTTTTCAATTTTCTTCTGCCTTTGGAATCTTCTCCATTGGGACCTGGACATAGGATTCTTCCCTTTGTAGTTTTCAGAGACGTACTTTGGCTTTGCTTTTTCTGCCTCCTTTTTTACTTCTATTGAGGCACCCCTGTTCACTTCAAAACTCTTCCATCTCTTCTGACCTTGGGCATCTCTTATAGGTTGGACCCATTTGTCATCGTTTGGTTTGTTGGATGGTTTATAGGTGTTGTAACGTCTTTCTCCCATTCCTTGGATATGATGCTCCCTTCTTCTTGGGTCGAACCTTTCATTTCTGGTTGGTGGGACTGTTCCCCAGTTTCTTTTCCTTTGGGTTTTTTCTGTCGCTTCTAAATCATCAGCTGCTTTCCTGTCGAACACAGCGCTGCATCTTGGGCAAAGCATAACTTCTGCGTTCTTCCTTTGACACCTCTGGATGAATTCGACAAGACTTTCGTTCTCTTCTGGGTAAACCAGCTTCTGATGCTTCTCTTGACGTTTCTTTCCCTTGTTGGTGTCTGGTCCTACCTTCTGAGTGATTTCCACCATATGAATCCCAGCATTCTGTTCAGTTGTGATTTTCAATTTGTTCATTTTTTCTACTAGCATCATTTCCTCCGGGATATTCTCCTTTAATTGATTCACACTGCCTTTTGGGTGTAAACCCTTATAGATGTATTTGCAGCACTGTGCAACACCTTCGACAAAATCTTCTTCAGTTTTGATGGTACTACTGTTTATTGGTTCGACAATGAGGGCATTGTCATCAGTCTCTGTTCTTTTGATCTTGTCCTGGCTAAGGCCCTGAGTGGCCTCTTTTTGGACAATGAGGGTTTTGTTATCCTCCTCTTCATTATCATTTTTGAAAGAATCTCCCCATCCTGTGGGTTTGATTTTGTTGATATCCGTTTTGGAGCTTGGTGGTGCTGAATATTTCACCATGAAGTCGAACTTCCCGTTTGATTCTCATAGAGTGTCCCAGATCACCCCCTGCTCAGCATCTCTTTTATAGTTTTTCTTGTCGAAGCTTCTGCCTGCCTTGACTGTATTTCTTTCGTCGAAACCTTTAGTAGTTTCAATGGCATTCTCCCCGTCGAAGTCTTCAGAGGCTTTGACTTCTTCTTCAGTCTTGTCAGTAAGGTCATCAGCCCCTTCCACCACATTTACATGGGTGTCGAAACCTTCAGCAGCCTCTATCATGGTGAAGTTGGTGTCGAAGTTTTCAGTAACTTCTACCATTTCAAAACTTTCCTCAGCCATGATCTCCATTTCGACCACATTTACCATTTCTGGTTCAGCATAATTGGCCTCCACAACCTGCATGGGATTGGAGTCAATCCTCATCTGTTGCTTGGCTTTGTCTCCAAACTTCAGCCTTCCATTTTGGATTGCATTCTGGACAAGATCCCTGAAAAGGTAACATTGAGAAGTTTTATGACCCAAGAAATTATGGTATTTACAAAAACCTCTCTTTTTCTGTTGGTCTACAGGAGGCTCCTTAGTGCCTGCTGGTTTTATTAACTGACCATCTTTGACTAATAAATCAAAAATTTCATCACATTTGGTGATGTCGAATGTATAGGTTCTTTTAGGGAACCTGTCATTCTTTTCCACTTCGACTGGATTTTTTCCATTCAACGGGGCTAAAACTTTACAGGAATATGGAGGGCCTTGTTTTAGTTCTGCCAGATCAATTTCTTGCTGGTCGAAAATGACTGGTTCGTTTTCGTCATAATCATCTTCTTGAACTATTCCCACATAGGCCACTCTTTCCTTCTTGTTTTTATTTGATCTAAATTTTTCATTTTTTAGTCTTTCTATTTGCCTTACTCTATCCGCTAGTTGTGCCATGTCTCTCAAGTACTGGGTATCTAGTTTTTTCCCTATGGAATAATCCAGACCCCCTGCAGCCATTTCGACTAGTTCTTGTTCCGGCACTTGTGTAAAGCATCTGGCTTTTAATAATCTAAACCTATTTAAGTAATCATCTATAGGTTCAGAGAATTTTCTTTTGACACTTGCCAACTCTTTCAAACTTATCTTAGTTTGTCCCATATAGAATTGTTCATGGAACAATCTTTCTAATTGGGCCCATGTAAATATTGAAGTTGCAGGAAGAGAAGTAAACCAAGTGAAAGCATTTTTTGTCAGAGAACTTGGGAAATATTTCATCCTTAAGTTCTCATTATTAGCAATCTCTCCTGCCTCTATCAAATAACGCGCTACATGTTCTATGATGGACTCACTAGTATCCCCTGAGAATTTGGTGAATTTGGGGACTTTCCATCTTGGCGGTAACTCTTGTTGCAGAACGTGTTCAGACAAAGGGGAAGTATAACTAGGACTTTGTAATCCTACGTTCACTCTGTTCTGCGCCATTATCCTCTCAACCATAGTTGCAATATTATTTTCGACAGGCAGGTTGTTGTAACGCATTCTCTGCTGTAATATTTCATCAGCATTTTGGTCTCTTTGGACTATTATTCTTCTTGGTTCCTGTCGAATGGGTTCCTCTACATTAGGTTGTTCAACTATTACCTCTTGGCCTCTGGGATTTTCATGAGGGTTTCCTAATGGTCTTTGGTTTATAGTAAGTTCATCTTCGACAGGCCTATTGGCAGGATATTGATTCAATTGCATTTTTTGTTGTGCTTGAGGGACTCCAAAAAAATCAGCAATGCGTGCCATCTGTTCTGCCAATATTTGGTTTGTTTGGGTAGTATTTTGTATTAAAGGATTGAACACTTCCCCCATTTGTTGTGTCAATGCCTGCACCATATCATGATTGCTTTCATCCATCTGTTGACGAATCACTTGTGCAGAATGGTTTGTCATAGTGGGCATATGGAAACCTGGTGGAACTTGATTTATTCTATTTCCATTTCCACCATATCCTGATCCCTGCAATGGTGATGACATTTGAACCATAGCATCAGAGAATAATGGTGACGAATTATGTAGAATTATGTAGTTGTTCCCTCCCCGTCAAGGGCTGAGAATAATTCAGATATGGCCTGAAGGTGTTTCCTCTAGGGGGAGGGGTTCCAATGGGTCTGGCGTGTCCCATGGTGGAAGAACTAGGCGCATTCTGGGACCCTGAACCCGTTGGTATCGAATCCCCTAGTGGAGGCCTAATCTGTTCTAAAACAGGGCCAGAAACTGGTATTCCTCCTGACGAAGGGATGGGATTGGAAACTGGAATGGTTTCGTCAGGATTGTTTGCAGTATTTGGCAAGTTAGCCATCCTTCTTCCTCTTGTTCTCTTTGGTCTTTCTACATCGGTTACGGCTAGTTTACCGCTTCTAAGAATCATACAACGCAGCAAGGAACAATTTGTCTAAGAAGGTTCTCTATTAGATTTTATTAACTGCACTAGTCCCACTGGGCGTGCCAATTTGTTCGCAGTGATTTTTGACGAACAACCTCTGGTTGACCAATTTCTCAGGAAAAAAACTGGGTTACTTGCAGGACCAACCAAACAAGTCCTAGGACACATGTGCAATTATTCTGTCGAACTACTCTTAGTGTTTGTGAATGATTTGTGATTTGTTTTGTTAATGATGTCAAAGTATTCAATGCTTTGAGTTTAAAATTAAAATTAAAATAAAGTGAATCTTTAAATAAAAGTAAGAAAAGTGTCGAAAGATGTAACTTGCAGAAAAGTAAATAAAGCTTGAAGATAAAATAAACTTAATGAAACAACTGATAATTTAAATAACTTAAAAGATAAATGGTGTTCAAACGTACATGGTTCCAAATATCAAACTCATTTTCTCTCACACTGGGTACTTAGAGTATTTACAGGAATTTTGTATAAGTTTTCACACACACATTCTAAACACAAACTATTCTATTTATATACAAACAAAGTAACTGCCTAGAACGGAAAAATCATAATTAAATGACAAGTGTCAGCCTGCATGCAATTTCCTTCTCTGAAACTTCCATGTGTCCAACTGTCAAAGGTTGCAACTTTTAAATTTTGAACTCTTTTCTTTTGGTGACGAAACAATACACCTCTTCAATCTGTCGAAGTCCCAAAGAAGAAAAACCATTTCAAAATCTGCCAAATAATGCTTCTGTCCAACAACTCTTCTCTGTCGAAGTGTCGCAAGATACAGTCATCTTGTCAAAGGTTCAGCTATATAGAATTTTCCAAACTTGTCTTGCCAGAACATTACTTATCCTTCTGTCGAAACATTGGAGCTTTTAACCTTGTCAACATTTCTTGAATTTCTTCACTTTCATTATTCTTTAACAGAAATGACTTCAAGTTCCAAATTTCAACATGTCGAAATCATGAGCTTACACACGGGCACTTATATCAGAAGAGAATGAAGAAAGCCTTCGATCAGAAAGTCAGGCTTCGAGAATACCAAGTAGGAGATCTTGTGCTGAAAAGACTCCTCCCTCATCATACAGACCACAGGAGCAAGTGGACTCCGAAATATGATGGTCCATTCATAGTAAAGAAAGTCTTATCTGGTGGAGCACTGATGCTCAGTACTATGGATGGTGAAAACTTCCTGTCCCCTGTGAATTCAGATGCAGTTAAAAAATACTTCGCATAAAATGACCCACTGGACATAAAAACAGAATGTAAGTCCAGGCAAAAATAGGGCATCCCGACGAGTCAAAAACAGAATAAAATACTCGGGCAAAAATAAGGGAAAATAAATAAAAAATGTACACCTGCTGAGTTGAAAAGCCGCATTGGACAGCTCAGGCAAAAATGGGTATCCCGATGGATTGAAAACCCGAAAGGGCGATCCACGCAAAATGAGGGGATAAGCGAACAACTGCATTCTGAATTCGTCTGTATCATTCATAACATGGAAAGCTTCGAAAGGTTGGAGCATCGGTCAGAATCAGCCTTCTTCAAGTAGCAGGATGAGAAGAACGTCAGAAGTCATACGAGTCATAGCGAAAGGGAAGCTCACTGAAGCGTCATCAACATTGCCAGCACCTTTTTTTTTGTTTCTCAATCTTATAACAATCTCCTCATTTCAGGGGGTCTATTTCTTTGACTGTACTTACCAATTCAGGGCACGCAAATTAATAAAGTCATATTTTCAGTCGCACTCCGTCTCGTACACTTTATTTGCAAAAATGTCCGATATCCTTAATATATTGATTGCGTGAATACAGATGCACCTTTTTATAAATCATCATGCTTACAGGAAATATATTTGCTCCCGGGAGTATCTAAATTCCTATGATGGAATTCAGTGAGAGATACCTCGGGGTACTTGTGCGTTTTTGTCATAGCAGGGTTGCAGGTGTTCAAAGCACAACATAGGGCATGAAAGCTTCTCCCCAGCAAGCTTCCCAATCATTATTTACTCAGCACATCTTCCAAACAGCACCAGAGATGCTTTCTTCCCAGCAGGATGCCAGGCATCATTTCTACAGCACTTTATCCAGAGCAGCATCAGAAGGGGCTCATTCCCCCAGCTAAGTGCATCACCTTCAACAGGATCCCCGCAGAAATCACTAGGAAGGGCGTTCAGTGCTCGCTCCTCCCCAGCCAAGTGTCAGACAGGGAACCATCTCCCCGCAGGGCTCCAGCCTCTATCCAGAAGAGCGATGTCTAGAGATCTCACCACAAAGTGACAGAAGCCTCCACAAACCCCAGCTGGGCTCCCCATCACCAAGGATAGGTCTATCAGTGACCTATTTTCCCAAGCAGAATCATATATATTAGATCTATCATTGATCTCATGCCCAGCTGGGATATCATTACAAACAAGATCAGCCAGAGATCTTCACAGCAACGGGATCCGAATCCCGGATCGGTATCTTTTGCACAATCATAGCATTCGCATCATGTTTCCCCTCAGAGCGTAGCATTCCGTCTAATATGGAGCATTACGGCAAAAATCAAACATATTGCATAATCATAAGTCATGTTCTGAATCAAAATACCTGTATATACCTACATTCCATCAGCAATATATATATATATACAAAGACTCACATTCCCGGCAGAGAGCCAAAACATCCCCTTTGCACTCACTAATACATATCAATATATACTTTTTTTGACACTCGTCCGTGTCACATCATACCCCTGCAGATATAAACCACAAACAAATATCTATACACACCATTGATACCCGTCCGTGTCACCACCCCCCAGCAAGTTGAACACTCGTATGTGTCTCACTCACACTTTTTACTCATATAGATACGCGTCCGTATCTTGTATACACCACTTATCTTTTCCAGATTCAACACTCGTCTGTGTTCTTTGTTGACCAGTTGGTACTCGTCCGCATCATCATCTCTGAACACGCGTCAGTGTTTGTTTCTACCGATACTCGTCCGTATCGTAGTGTTAAGGATGCTCGTCCGCATCTTTAGTCTATACACAGTGTTGAACACTTATACCTTTTCTTTCTTAGACACTCGTTTGTGTCTACCATTCCCCAGAAGAGTCCCCAGCAAATCCAGATAAATTATTTCCTTTCTATCTGACATTCGTCCTATGTCATGATATATTTGGCAGCCGTACCCTGCCAGGTGATCGTCCGTCACCTTTTGATGATCATCCTTCATCATCCCCAACGGAGTCTCCATTATTGGAACCCTTTTCTATCCGACATTCGTCCTATGTCGTGATATATTTAGCAGCCGTCCCCTGCTAGGTGATCGTCCTTCACCTTTTGATGATCGTCCTTCATCAGTTTATCCGATGTCCGTCCCCATCGTTGATCTGGTTATCTGACATTCGTCCTATGTCATGATAAACCCCGAGAGCAGCCGTACCCTGCTAGGTGATCGTCCTTCATCATGCTTCCCTGATGGTCTTCCCCATCTTCGACTCTTTCTATCTGACATTCGTCCTATGTCATGATACTTTCGGCAGCCGTACCCTGCCAGGTGATCGTCCTTCACCTTGGATGACCATCCATCATCCTTATCCCCAACAGAGTAGTCGTCCCCTGCTATGTGATAGTCCTTCACCTTTGATTTTCATTTATTTCATTAACCCGGTGGCCGTTCCCATCATTGTTTACCCTTACAAACCTGATGGTCGTCCCCATCACTGACTTATCTTTAATCCCTAGAGATTCTTACTTCTTTTCTTGATGGCCGTCCCCATCATGATCTCTTTATTGCCCTAGCATGTCGGTCGACCCCGTCATTGCTTTATCCCCAGCAGTCGTCCTCTGCTCGATGGACGTCCTCCGTCTCCCACACTTTATATTCATACTTCACTTCCTCTTACAATCTATATCCCTTTTCTTCTTCACAACCAGTGAGTGCAAATTTCGGATTGTCTTTGGTATTCAACCATAAGTTATCTTGTTTGCCTGTTAAGTCGTTGCTTACATCCTGCACAGCTAACTCATGCTTGAATAAGGGCAGCTGTAAACACCCCAAATTTTCCCTCACTCATTTCACCATGGCTTGTGATTCTTTTCATTTGCATAAGTTCAATCATATCATCTCATATTGCATTTTTGCTTCACTGCATTGGTTCAAAGTCATCTGCATCTAGGGTTTGTGGTCTGAGCAATCCCTGAGCTATCTGAGCCACCCCAAGGGTCTCCAACATCTAAAGATGGTCCATGTATGTTCAAGCATCATATTATATCCTCCCAAGATCAAGAAAGTCAGAAAATCACAAGAACTGAGAAAGGCATGGAAGCAGAGCCAAGCTTAACTGCACAGATGACCTAAAATTAGGGTTTTGGTTTCAGAGGCCATAACTCCAACTTTTTTGGTCATTCTTGTTTCTATTGGTCTCTATATATTATAAGGATCATGCATACCAATTTTCATGAAGAAATTCAATGGGGAAGGCATCTGATCAATAGATGACTTCTTGAGCAAGTCAGTGCAAAATCAGGCCATCTGAGGCCCCCAATCATCCAACCAAAGGGTCTTCTCCATAATTTTGGGTGTATATGATCTTTATTTGATCTTAGAAGAAGTTATAAGTTCACAAAATTGAAGAATTTTAAGTCATTTGCAAAGTTTCCATTTTGGGAAAGTGACTTGTAATGCAAACTTGCCATTTTGGGAAAGTTTTTCAACCTCCTCTTTTTGATTCAAAAATGCTTCAAATGAAAAATTATTGGTCATGAAAGTTGTAGATTGGATCATTCCCTTTTCAAAAAGTACAAGAACTTTATCCAATTCATCATAGAACTCAAGTTATGGCCTTGCAAAGTTGGGAAAAATCACAAAATTTCACTTATGTACCAAAGAGGGAAACTTGCAAAAACTCATGTAAAACCAATTTGTGACCTCTAAATGACTTCTAACCATTACACAAACATCATACATGACCTATAATTCAGAATTGCCCAAAGAAATCTCAAGTTTCATATCTTGATCATCAAGTATTTCAAAAGGGGCCTAAACCTTCACAAATTGCAAAACCCCCCACAAACTTCATTCCACTTGATATTTTGCCCCAATCTGAATTCCATGGCTGCCCATGAATCAAGTTGCGCCAGACACCCCCTTGTCCTCAGCCTGCCATGAGCCCATACCTCCAAGTACAACTTTCTTGACTTTTTGCAAAATGAGCCATACCAATCACACTGCTCCACAACAACTCTCTGCCCAATCAGAACATGTTATATGGACCTCAAGCAAGTCATTTCATACAACAACACAACCTGAATCCTCCCACAACTGAGCATTCATCAAAAACTTCCCCTTTGCATTTCTCTTCGAAACACACAGCTCAGCCAACAAAGCTCCAAAATTTTTCCACCATTCAACTCCACATTCATCACTGATCATTTCCCACCCTTCATTATGCCTTTAAACACCCCACATCAAAAATACGATTTCCACTTCCCTTGAACTGAACTTCAGAAAACTTCACATAGAGGCCATATAAACTCCAACCAAGCATTGCAAACTCTTGAGGAAGATCATTGGAGGTGATTGGAAGCAAGGAGACAGCCAGAAAGCTCTTGGTTTGAAAGCTTCGTTTCAGGTAGCCTTGGAATTTATTTTTCCAGAATTCTTGTTTTAAGTTTCTAAATGCTTAAGCTTGCTCCCCTGAACACACTGAACTTGAAATTTTTGAAAATGGTTGAGAATTGAGTCTGTATCGAAGCTCTGAAATTTTTCCAGATTTGCGTTTTGATCCATATCTTGAGTTTTAGGTTGTGAAAAATTGTTTTGATGATTGATTCATGTTCAGGGTGATTAGGAGATACGATCTGGAGCTTTATAGCTCTTGATTTTGCCTAAATAAGAAGTTAGCTTCTTGGATTCGCCGGAGAAGATGACCGGAACTATTGTTCTGGTCATCTGAAAGTAATTAGATTAGGGTTAGGGTTTAGGCCAGTTTGAATGAGAGCCCTTGGATCCTCCTTCCCGCGCGCAACCAACGTCCCAAATTTCCCATTTAAACCCTAATCCAGTCATTTACTTAATTAATTATGATTAATTAAATTCAAACTCAGAATGAATCCTAGCCCTCCAAATTCGTGCGCGTCAATTCCCTCCTTTTTTATTCAAATCCCTGCCCTTGGATCTGTTGACTTTCCCATTAAATTCATTTTAATTCATATTTTCTTTATTAGTTTTGCATATTTATTTTAAAATAGCTAAATGCATTCAAAAAAATTTATTTTTTGCATCATGACTTTAAATATTTTTCTCATTCTGAAAATAAATTTTATTTTATTTTTTGCATAAAATTTGTATTTTTAAAATATTTAAATGTTTATTTTAATTAATTAATGGAAATTAATTAATTAAGATACCATTTAAGTTTCTAAAAATCACCAAAAAAATCACATTGCATCTTGACACATTTAGAGACATTATCAAACCATTCATACAAATTTCTTTTTGGTTCTTGATCCATTTTGACATTTTCTATGGATTTAGGGTTCTTAAAAATCAATATTTTTGACCCTAACTTAGAAAAATCTTTTCTGCCTAACCATGAAGGGTTTGATGATGATTCTTTTTGCATTTCATCCCACATATCATATAGTTTCTAGGATAAAATTGGCATGAATTTATTTTTCATTTTTAATTTGTTTTGCATTTTTCCTTGAGAGGTACCTTAAAACCCTAGCAAACTTAGAAAAATCATAAGTCCTTTAGGGTTTAGCTTCTGACCTTCCCCTTTGGGTAGTGAACTTGTATGGGTTTAGGGTACCTTTGATCCCATTTTCAATTTTTTATCTTATGTTTTTCTTCTGTTTTTGAATTGTGTATCTCACATGATCATATAACCCTAATTTGCATCTTCATTTGCATCCATCTTGTATAAACTTGCATACATGAGTTTGCCATGACATTTTGTGCATCCACATGACATATAATACATCTTAGGACATATTAGAATCATGTTTGAGCATTGCATCATTCATTTGCCATGTTATGCTTTCATTTCATTCCATGTGCATTCATGAACTTTCATGCCTCTTATATGCTTCATTTGCATTCCCATCCTTTGTATGATCATCTTCATCTCATGACATACATTTATATCATCTCTTGGCATCATTAGCATCATTAACATGCTTCTGATCTTTATTTTCATCCTTGCATTTCATTTCATTCTCATGTCATTTCATTTCCTTTTGCTAACTTTTCAGGTGGTAAGTGTTTGAGAAGTGAATTTGCCTTCACTTCTCACAATCTCTTCTCATCTCTCTTATGCATTCATTGCTGCATTTTACTTTTTTATTGGAGTGAGCTTGCTCATTCATGTTCTTTCCTCACTTTCATTCTTCAAACAACTTATCTTCTTAAGTGAAGTAAGTTGTCTTGCTTCTTTCTGCTTCTCCTCCCTCCATCATGCTTCTTCCTTGGTGGCTTTTCCTTGAAGATCTCTTGCAAGCCTCGTAAACCCTAGGAATACCCAAGCATGATAACAATTAGGGTTTGATTAGTCCCCCCATTAGTTTTACCTTTGTGTCATCTTTGAGTCTTCTCTTCTCATCTCTTAATCAAGGACTAAACCTTAAAGGTTTTAAGGCTTTGTGATTAAGGTTATGCATGTATCCTTCTATTAGGATGGAGTGTATAACTTTAATCCTAAGTGTTAAACCCTTAATTTGTTTAAACCCTTTAATCACTTCACCTAATAATCACTAAGACATCAAGCTTGTAACTTGGGCCTTGCATTAGGGTTCTAATTCTTCCTTAATTGGTTATGAAGGACTAACCCTAGTGTTAATGGACAAGTCCCCCTCAAGTTGTCTTACAAATCATAAATATCACTTCTTAATCTTGTCATTAACTAAAATCCACTTTAATAAAGGGTTTTTTTGTCATGAGGTTAATCCCTAATCATGGATTAAGTTGAGGATCCTTCCTCAGCTTAAATGTTCTCATCTATCATCCTTCTATTAGGATGGTGTAATGGGTCCATTAAATCTTTGATTATGGCTTAAACTCATTACTTAACACTAAAAAAAATACCAAAAACATCTAAATAAATGCAAGTAGGTTAATGATCTTAATCCTACATCATGGTGATTAAGTGAGAGGTGTTTACTTCATACTTAAGGTATTCTCATTACCCCTAATCAGAGGGAGGATGTGATGAGTTTACTGACCCTTGGTTTAGGCTTAAGCTCATTTTCTTATGACAAACTACAAAAAGCAACAAAAGATTGAAAGCACCAAAAACAAACAATAATCGTCTTCTCCGGGATTCTTTTCTCACCTCATTCACTCACAAACGAGAACTCGCTTCTTCCGTCTAAGGCAAGACAATTTGCACCTGAGCCAGACAGGTCATATACTTGAGCATAGACAAGTAAGCAGTTCATCAGTCAATTTATCTTTCAGTCTCTTTGAGTCGAACTACGGTGTTCTAACTTCCTCATTGCATGAGAGGTTACGTAGGCATAACTTAACAGTTATCGAACAAAAGTCTCTGTACATTCCCCCTCTTCCAGTTTTATTCTTTAAGCCTCATAGTCTTGAGCTTTGTACTCTCTCCTTGCACTGACACTTCTTTATCTCACTTCACATTTCTTCAGCACTGACACTTGCATTCTTTCCCAGCTTTTGCACACAAAATAGCACTGACACTACCCCTTTAAACACAAACTTTCAAGCGTGGATCCCGTCGAGTACGACGGACAATCTGGGTGCTAATACCTTCCCAGGTTGTAACCAACCCCCTTTCTCAGTTTCTATGGTTCGCGACCGTCTTATCCATCTTTTCTTAGGTCTATGCAGCATTACCTTTCCTTCGGGATAAAAATGCCTAGCTGGCGACTCTATGTATTTCTTCCTCTTTCGCCGACCGTTCGCGTCTGTACGCCTTCTGACCAGGTGTCATTTGGTGGGAGCGACACCTCAAAGCAAATGATTACGAGGAACCACTTCTGGAGGAGGGGCCAGACCCTGAATCTAAATGGAAGTTAATGTTTTATGGGGCAGTCAATATCAATGGTCGTGGAGTTGGTGTCGTTCTTATCACTTCCGTTGGTGTTCACTTACCCTTCGCTGCTAGAATTACATTTGGCTGCACCAACAATGAAGCGGAATACGAGGTATGCATAATGGGAATAGAGGAGGCAATTAATCTTCGGATTAAGAACCTCGATATATTCGGAGATTCAGCCCTCGTCATTAACCAAGTTACCGACAAGTGGTATACGCATCAAGAGCATCTAATTCCATACAGGGATTATGCTAGAAAACTGTTAACGTTCTTCACAACAGTTAAGCTTCAGTACATACCACGTGATGAAAATCAGTTTGCCGACGCATTGGCCACTCTTTCTTCGTCAATCAAAGTCTTGTGTTGGAACTATGTGCCCAGAATAGACATCTCTAGGCTTGATGCTCCAACTCATGCCTTCTCTGTAGACGCCGTGTCTGACGAGAAACCTTGGTATTTTGATATCAAGTTATTCCTGGAAAAGCAAGAATACCCAGCTGGGGCATCTTCCAATGACAAGAAGACCTTGAGGCGACTTGCTGCTAGCTTCTTCTTGAACATGGACGGGGTTTTGTATAAGAGAAACTTTGACATGGTCTTTCTCAGATGCGTGGATAGACACGAAGCAAGCCTGTTAATGCAGGAAGTCCACGAAGGATCTCTTGGTACCCATGCAGGAGGGCATGCTATGGCAAAGAAATTGCTGAGATCAGGGTATTACTGGATGACAATGGATGCAGACTGTTGTTCATTCGCTCGTAAGTGCCACAAGTGCCAGATATATGCAGACAAAGTGCATGTTCCTCCAAGCCCACTCAACTTCATGTCATCTCCTTGGCCCTTTTCTATGTGGGGCATTGACATGATTGGGAAGATCGAGCCTACTGCTTCAAATGGTCATCGCTTCATCTTGGTCGCGATTGATTACTTTACCAAATGGGTAGAAGCAGCATCTTATGCCAACGTCACTCGTCAAGTGGTGGCAAGATTTCTGAAAAGAGATATCATATGCAGATACGGAGTGCCCGAAAGGATCATTACTGACAATGGGTCTAATCTCAACAACAAGATGATGGCAGACTTGTGTCAGGACTTCAAGATACAGCATCACAATTCTTCTCCTTACCGACCAAAGATGAATGGTGCGGTAGAGCCAGCAAACAAGAATATCAAGAAGATTGTGCAGAAAATGGTTGTCACTTACAAAGATTGGCATGAGATGTTACCATTTGCGTTGCATGGGTACCGAACATCAGTCAGACGTCAACAGGGGCAACCCCCTTCTCTCTGGTATATGGCATGGAAGCAGTCCTGCCTGTTGAAGTAGAGATTCCTTCATTGCGTGTGATGATGCCTGTTAAGCTGTATGAGGCTGAATGGGTGCGTGCTCGTTACAATCAGCTATGTCTAATTGAGGAAACGAGATTAGCGGCTATCTGTCATGGTCAGCTTTATCAGAGGAGAATGAAGCGTGCATTCGACCAACGAGTACGTACTCGAGAGTATCAAGTGGGAGAGCTTGTATTGAAGAGGATTGTTCCTCCAGGTTCAGATCACAGGGGCAAGTGGACCCCAAACTACGAAGGACCATTCATAGTGAAGAAAGTCTTCTCGGGGGGAGCACTGATGCTTACCACTATGGATGGAGAAGATTTCCAGTCCCCTGTTAACTCGGACGCAGTTAAAAAAATACTTCGCATAAAGAGACCCGCTGGACACAAAAATAGAATTATAGTCCAGGCAAAAAAAGGGCATCCCGGCGAGCTAAAAACAGAATAAAAAGCTCGGGTAAAAGTTAGGGAAATAAATAAAAAAATGTACACCCACTGAGTTGAAAAGCCACATTGGACAGCTCAGGCAAAAAGAGGGTATCCCGGTGGATTGAAAACCCGAAAGGGCGATCCACGCAAAACAAGGGAATAAGCGAACAATTGCGATCCGAGTAATCCGAACCACATTATCGCTTCATACAAATTGACAATATCATAAGGATAGGAATCGGTCCCCTCATCCTCTCATAAGCAAAAGCAGAATGGAGAGTCTCGAAGAAATGCTGGCCATAGCAGAAATGGAACTCCTTGGAATGCCGTGCCCATTGCCATTAGGATAGTTTGTTTTCTCAATTTTATGGTAGCTACCTCTTTCCAGGTGGTTTCTCCCTGATGTAAAATCTTTTCCTATTCAGAGGCCATTCAATAAAAAGAATATTCAGTCAAAAAACTGTGTGTGTTTATTTTTGTTTGCAAAATGTCCTGAATATTTGGCAAAAATAACATTGCATTAAAAAACGGTGTTAATTTGAAAAGAAAATGACATGCAGGGAAACTGTAAACCCTCTTTGAGTGTCGGGTGACGATGGATGAACAGATCATACCATGCAAGTCCCTGGGGCACACTTGTGTTTTCTGTTGTTGTAGGTTGCAGGATGGCGTCACATTCTCCCAAGCAATTTACTCTTCCCCGGTTGAATATGCCCAGTAGGTATCTGAAAGCCTGATATCCACAAGCAGGATGATATCCCCAGCAAGGGTCGCAGCCAGAACTCAAGAATCAACAAATGTTCTTCCTAGCCAGAGCATGATTGAAATATCTTTCCCATCCAAGTCTGAAGATGATCCTGTCCCCACAGAGTTCATATTGGATTTTCACCTCTGTCAGTGAAATATTCCCCAGCAAAGTTGCCATACTTATGGAACAATTTGATGATATAGTCAGGTATTCATCCCCTCAGTCAGAGTTAGGTGTCCAGACCTCCTGACTTGTCTTACCCTACAGAAGTGAAACTCTTGTGGCCAATCAGGCATTTGTTTGTTGCTCGTCTGCAATCCCCAGCACTCGTTTGTGCTCCAGTCTTATTGATGTTCGTCTTCTTTTCTAAACACTCGTATGTGTTTGAGGTTGGTACCTTATTGATGCTTGTCTGCATTAATTAGCACTCGTCTGTGTTATCCCTGAGCAGAGTATTCCCCAGCAGTGACATTTTATTCCTTTATTGATGCCCGTCTGCATTTCTCATCACTCGTCTGTGTTATCACGCCGGCTTGCTCGTTTGCTTTCCCCAGAAGTGGTCCATGATTACCTTGATATTTCTCGTCTGAAATTTCAAACACTCTCGTCTGTGTTTTGAGGTCCTGATATTCATTTGCTATTGCTCGTCTGCAATTTCCAGCACTCGTCTGTGTTTGGTATATAATCTCTGCTTTGTGCTCTTCTACAATTCTCAACACTCGTCTGTGTTTGGAAACCAATAACTGTTGAATACTCGTCTGTATCACCTCCAGCACTCGTCTGTGTTATCACTTTGCTATTGCTCGTCTGCAATTTCCAGCACTCGTCTGTGTTTGGTATATGATTTCTGTTATTGCCCGTCTGCACATTCCCATACTCGTCTGTGTTGGGTATCCATATTTGTTGCTTCCCCCCAGTGAAGTTTCCAACGCTCATATGTGTTTGATATCTGATGTTTGTTGTTGCTCGTCTGCAACTTTCCAACACTCGTCTGTGTTGGATGATTGATATCTTTGCTGTTTGCTCGTCTGCATTCTCTGGCACTCGTCTGTGTCTGATTTTCATCCCCAGAGGTCGTCTGTGTTCCGAAGCTCGTCTGCTTTGCTTGGATACTCGTCTGTATCATTCCCAGCACTCGTCTGTGTTAGGCTTATATTTGCTGGGTGGATTTGTTGATTATTCTGATATTCTTCTGTTGCTACTTCAAATGCTCGTCTGTGTTTGGATTTCTGGTATTCGTCTATACCAGTTGTTGATACTCGTCTGTATCATTGCCTGAAGCGCTCGTCTGTGTTTCTCAGATCATTGTCTGATACTCGTCTGTATCATTGACTTTTGGCACTCGTCTTTGTTATCTTGATGATCATCCAATACTCGTCCGTATTGAAGAGGTTTAAAATCCTGACAGTGGGATTAAATGTCAAAATGATTCCCGGTCCTGGCGTAACAGGTAAATCTGAAGGAGGCTCGTCTGTCTCAAGCCAATTATTGTTGTTGCACCTGGCGTAACAGGTTTGCTCAAAGAAGACTCGTCTGTATTATACCATATATTCACAGATAATATATGAAGAAGGTTTGTCTACCTTGATTATGCATGTCTATCCCACAGATTTAAATGCATCCCGGTCCTGGCGTAGCAGGTAAATCCGAAGGAGACTCGTCTGTTTCAAGTCATATGTTAAGTGTTTGAGGACTCGTATGTCCACCTCCTGGCGTAACAGGATTGTTTGGAGACTCGTCTGTCTCAAGTCATATGTTAAGTGTTTGAGGACTCGTATGTCCACCTCCTGGCGTAACAGGATTGTTTGGAGACTCGTCTATTTCAAGTTATATGTTCTTGCAGTGTTTGAGGACTCGTCTGTCCAGCTCCTGGCGTCACAAGATTGTTTGAAGACTCGTATGTCAACGCATTCTTATTCCGGATATCAATTTCAACTTGGAAGAAGCTCGTATGTTTCCTCTCCTTCATATCCCCAGAGCGTCATTTGGTTGGGTTTATTTCCCAATTTTGCATTCTTCGTCAGAGTGCAAATTTCTGGTCTTCTTGGTATTCAACCACAGTTTATCTTGAATGGTCGATAGCCCATACTATCGTCCTTTTCAGACTAACTGATGATTGAATAGGGGCAGCTGTAACACCCCAAATTTGCTCTATTCATTTTAAGCATCATATCATACCATATTCATCATGAACATATCATTTTAGCATCATATCATGGAAAAATGAGGCATAACATCCTTCATGTTCTAGCATCAAGCATATGGTCATCTGTGGAGGTTCTTGAGGCACTACAAGCCATGAATAGGGTCCCAATGAGTTTATACAAGTCCTATGGTGAGTCTACACTCCATTTACAAGTTCAAGTCCATTGGAAAAATCTCGGAAGATTGCATGATCATCAGAGATCTCAGGATAAGGCAAAGCTCCTATACAAGGCACCCAAATTAGGGTTTGTGATTCAAGCATCAAGATCTCACAACTTTGGCCATTTCATTTGGGCAAAGTCTTATATATGTTAAGAGGATCCTAGGTGTCAATTTTCATGAGAAAATTCCATGTGGAAGTCAGACAATGCCTCAGTTGCTTGTAGATGAAGTAAAAAGTCAACTGTGCCCTTAAAAAGTCAATTGTGTGATTTCAAGGGGTCTAACCCAAATTTATTGGCCAAGAGGGGTCCTTACAATGTTATAAGAGGTTTGGAATGATCAAAGTTCAAGAATCATGGATATTTGAAGGGTTTTGCAAAAATGGTACAAAGTTGGTTTTTGAAGTTTTCCAAATTTGGCAACTTTTGCCCTAATTTTCAAATGGCCTTAACATGATCAAAAATTCTTCAAATGGACCAAAGTCAAACATGAAAGTTGGATAGTAAGGGCTCCCATTTTCAAAAAGAACAAGTACATTTTCATAGGATTTGTTTTTTTTCCTATAGCCTCTTTGAAAAGTGCTTGAAATTAGGGCAAAATCACATTTTTCATGCATGACCAAATGCAAGAAGCTTCAAACCTTGTTTTCATGACTTGGTATTGGTTCAATTGTGTTTCAAACTTAAAATACATTACATTGTGACCAATTTACTCCAAAGAAATGCTCATTTTCGTGCCAAACAAGAAAATCACTCCAAACATGCAAAATTGGCAAAATCATGAAATAAGTGTGATGCTTGGATCTTAAGGCCAGGATTGATTACATTTTGATCAAGGGTGGTAAATGCATTGCACATGTGCTGAGAGGCCCAAGGAAGAATGAGCATAGCATTCTTATCTCACATGTTGAAAATTATGCAAATTCACACAAATCTCATGATTCACTCGTGCCAATCTCTTCATTCTTTCAGCAAGGGTTTATGAGATCATATATAAGCTGCTAGGGTTTCATCAAGCCTCAGATCTATCTCATTCCCTTATTCACAAACTTCATTCAACTTTGCATTTTATTCCATTTCTCTTCACACAAGCAAGCAAACTCAAAACCAATTGTGGATCTGTGATCTAGGCAAGCTAAGGATCCTTAAGCAACCACTCATTGGAGCTATCTCTCAAGTTTGGCAAGCTTGCCATTTCAGGTCAGGTGTGAAAGAAACCTCAGATCCAGCTTGTTTCAAGACCTTAGATGCATTTACTTTGCATCTAGGGAGTAAGTGGATTGATTTGCACGCATTATTTGGTTTTCTACCTCACTGAAGCATGATCTACACTTCAGGTATGGCTCAAAATCTCATGATCTGGAAATGAAATTGTATGTGTGATTCTTAATCTGTGATGTTTGCTGATCATGCTTCACTCTTTAGATTTGAATTTGGTGCATCATAGTATAAGTTATGTGAGTTTCAAGTTTGATGGTGCAACTTTTTTTGCTTCGATCCCTTTGATTCATTAGGTTTTAGGAGTTTTTGATGTCATATTCATGTTCAGTGATTTTGATTTAGTGGATCTGGGTTGTTTTTGTTTATTAATTTGGATGTTTAAGGTGCTGTTGCAAATTCCGGTGCCAGAGCCGTAGCTCCGGTCACCGGAAACTGGATTCTGTTGACCTAGGGTTTCCATGGAAGAAGACGACTCAGTAGCCGTTAGATCTGTCCATCCAGCGCCCCATATGCTACCACCTAGCCCACACAGCACCCTCTCTCTCACGTTTTGTTTTTATTTCATTTTAATGCCCAATGTTTCGCAGCACAGCACAACTACCATACACTCTCCATTCATAATCAGCCAAACTGCCAGCTCATTTAATGAAACAATAACCACACGCGTTTGATGAATCCAACACATCCTAATTTTCCAGTTATTTCCACTAATTTCCACCATAAAACACATATACCAGCATGCTAATGGGCCTTACCTCTGATGATATGCGCACCCCCACCTCCTTCAAGCCCAATCCAAACCAATTGTATTTCCTGCTAATTACACCACTTTCCATTTTCATTTAAATTTCTTTTTATTTTCTTTTTATTCTTATTTCAGTTTCCATTTATATTTTATTAAATTAGTTCTGGTCATCCAAAAATTCCCAAAAAAATCATGAATATTATTTTGAGTCTCTTTTATTTTTCCATATTTTTATTTTATTTTTTTTCCATGTCCACGTGTCCAAATTAAATCATTGTTTCACTTAACTTCTTTTTAAGTTCATTTTGACCACTGCCTTGTCCAATTTCCATACACTTCAATATTTTGAATTTTGATCCCATTCTTTTTGCTCTGGATTCTTAAGACATTGTACTTCTCATGTGATTTTTTTCTTGATTTTTAGAAACTTATTTCTTGATTCTTAGTCCTTTGACTTGTGATGGAAGTTTGTAACCCTAGCTTGTGTTCTTGCCTCCCTTTGACCTAGTGTGCTTCTGAATTCTTTCAAACCCTTTTGGCTCATTGTTATATTATGTTTGAAGATCATTTGACTTAAGTTATGGAATGTTTAGATGCTTGGTTGATTTGATGTGAATTTTGTCTTGAACCTTGTCCCATTTTGCTTCCTTTGGACCTTTAGCTCTCATATAAGCTTAGAAGGGCACTTGTGCCAACTTCTTCTTCTCATTTGGGGTTCCTTTGAGGTGTGGGTACCTTCTTGGTCCTAGGATAGGGTTTGAGTCTTAGGAATTTTTGTGTCTTGCTTCTTTTAAGTCCTTTCTTTCCTTGAGTGTTTCCATCTCACTTCTTTACTTCTTTCACTCCCATTTTGTGATTGTTTGGCCTTATGTGACCATTCTCTTCATCTTGTTGGCTTCTTAAGCCATTCTTCATCTTGTTTTGGTTCTGATTGTGTGCATTGTGTCCATGTTTATGCATTGTAGCTTTGTATCTTTCATAAGTTTACCTAAGTTTACAAGTGTTTCATGTTGCATCTTTTGACTTATAAGCTTCACATCTCATTCCCTTTGAGTTGCATTTGCATTCTGCATTTGTTCATATCATTTCACTTCTGGTTGTTTGATGTTAGCATGTAATCTTTCTTATTGTGCTTCATTTGTGTTCAATTTACTAACCTTGCAGGGGCTATGGTAAGTGTGGGGTGTGGGAATTGAGTTCCACATCTCCAAATCTCATCTTTTCCTCTTGTGTTTATTTGTACTAACCCTTTGTTGTTGGGCTTAGGCCTTGCTCATCCCTTCTTCTACCTTCTTCTTCTTTTCTTTCCTCCTTCTTCATTAGGATAGAAATCTCACTAACCCTTAGGACATCCATGCATGTTAACACTTAGAATTATTTAGTCCCCTTTAGAGTTTTGCCTTTGAGATCCTTTTGGTTCTTTTTCTCTTCTCATCTCATAACTCTTAAAAAGCACCTTAATAAGTTTGAGGTGATGTCTTGATCCATAGCCTTATCCCATGAGGTATACCTGTAGTCTTCCCATCTTGGGATAGTACCAGTTTACCTTGTGATGCACAAGTCTGATCAAGGTATCTTCTTCAAGAAAAGCATAAAAAACACTTCTTCATCTGTAAATAACCAAAAACACTTAATAATTAAACAAGTTAGTGAGCTTAGGCCCTAATCTTTGGGTTCAAGTTTTGGGGATCTTCTACTTACTTGAGTGTGCTTGTTCTATTAATCCATCTTGGAATGTAGTGACAAGTGCATATTCCATTGAAGAGAGCTTGAGTTCACTTCCTTGTGACACACTCATAAAAGCTTCATAAGAAACACAAACAAACAATAAGCGTCTTTCCTTCGGGAATTCTTTTCTCATCTCATTCACACCTTACGTGAACTTGCTCCTACTTGTCACTTTGCAAGACGGTTACTCACTCGTCGTCCGAGTCTGCAACACCTGAGCAATGGCATAGGCAGTTCAAGCCTTAATTCACAAGCAATTCCCTTGTTACCCCTAGTTAGGGGAACTACGGCGTCTCTGATCCTCATTTTCCCGATGAGGCACGTAGGCAGCGGGGTAGGTCCCGTTCGAGCATAATCTTTATTTTCCCTACATTTTTTCCTTTCATTTATTATTCAGTCCTTTTCTCAGGTTTCTTTTCCAGTTCCATCTTCTTTTCATTTTCTTTTATTTGCAGCAGTTTTCATACCCTCACCCTTGGAAACAGTTTCTTTTGCAAGCGTGGATCCCGTCGGGTACGACGGACGATCTGGGTGCTAATACCTTCCCAGGTCATAACCGACTCCCGAACTAAGTCTCTTTGGTTCATAGGACATGTGTCTTTCCTTTTCTTTTCTTCTGGTTTGTGCAGCATTACCATTCCCTTTCTTCGGGATAAAAATGCCTGGCTGGCGACTCTATTCTTTTTTCGCGCCACTTTCGCATTTGTACTAGGATAGAAATCCGGGGAGCGACAAATGGTAAGATTAAGAAGTGAATTTTATGGTTTGTAAGACAACTTGAGGGGGACTTGTCTATTAACACTAGGGTTAGTCCATCTTAACCAATTAAGGAAGAATTAGAACCCTAATGCAAGGCCCAAGTTACAAGCTTGATGTCTTAGTGATTATTAAGATGGATTGATTAAAGGATTTAAACACATTAAGGGTTTAACACTTAGGATTAAAGTTATACACTCCATCCTAATAGAAGGATACAGGCATAACCCTAATCACAAAGCCTTAAAACCTTTGAGGTTTAGTCCTTGATTAAGAGGTGAGAAGAGAAGACACAAAAGATGACACAAAGGTAAAACTAATGGGGGACTAATCAAACCCTAATTGTTATCATGCTTGGGCATTTCCTAGGGTATGAGGTTTGCAAGAGATCTTTAAGGGAAAGCCACCAAGGAAGAAGAAGGATGGAAGGAGAAGAAGCAGAAAGAAACAAGACAACTTACTTCACTTAAGAAGATAAGATGCTTGGAGGAAGAAAGTGAAGAGGGAACATGAATGAGCAAGCTCACTCTAATGCACAAGTAAAATGCAGAAATGAATGCATAAAAGAGATGAGAAGAGATTGTGAGAAGTGAAGGCAAATTCACTTATCAAACACTTACCACCTGAAAAGTTAGCAAAAAGAAATGAAATGAAATGGAAATGAGATGAAATGCAAAGATGAAAACCAAAACCAGAAGCATGTTCATGATGCTAATGATGCAAATAGATGATATAAATGTATGTCATGAGATGAAGATGATCATACAAAGGATGGGAATGCAAATGAAACATAAAGGAAACATGAACGTTCATGAATACACATGAAATGATATGAAAGCATAACATGGAAAATGGATGATGCAATGATCAAACATGATTCTAATGTGTCCTAAGATGTCTTATATGTCATGTGGATGCACAAAAATGTCATGGAAAATTCATGTATGCAAGCTTATACAAGATGAATGCAAATGAAGATGCAAAATTAGTGTTATATGAACATGTGAGATGCAAAACTCAAAGACAGAAGCAAATGATGAGATAAAAAATTGAAAATGAAACCAAAGGAACCATAAACCTATACTAGTTCACTATCCAAAGGGGGAGGTCAGAAGCTAAACCCTAAGGGAGTTATGAATTTCCTAAGTTTCTAGAGCTTAAAGGGTGATCCTAAAGGTAAAAATGCAAACAAATTGAAAATGAAAGATAAAAATGAAACAAAAATGTTTTTAGATGCTTGGAACCATGTAGAGCATAATGCAAAAAGAATCATTCACAAACTCAACTTGGATCAAAAGTTATGAATTTTTGAAGATAGGGTTAAAAATATACAAATTTAAGAACCCTAATTCATTTGAAAAATGTCAAAGTATGATCAAAACCAAAAAGATATTTGTGTGGTGAGTTTGTAAATGTTTCTAAATGCCTAAGAATATTCTCTGCATTTTTTTTGTAATTTTTAAATACCTAAATGTATTTTTAATTAATTAATTCTCATTAACTAATTAAAAATAACATTTAAATGATTTAAAAATAATTTTTAATGCAAAAAATAAAAATAAAAATATTTTTGGGTTCTGAAAATTAATAAAATGTTTGATAAAAATTTTCAGAATTTTTTGATGTTTTTTTTCTATTTTTAAAAATTCGTACAAATTAAATAGAAACAAATGAAATAAAAATTAATTAAATGAGGGAAAAGGAAAAGTCAGCTAATCCTAGGGTTGAGGTTCAAAGCTGGGCTGGAGGGAATTGACCCTGTGCGCATCTGGACGGCTGAAATTCAAACTACGCTAATTATGATTAAAGCCCTAATTTGAACCCTAATGACTTTCAGATGACCGGAACAGTGTTTCGGTCATCTTCTCCGGCAGCTCTCTCACTCAATCTCTCTCAAAACGCCATAAAAACTCACTAAACTCTCCAGAATCAATTCTTGAACATCACTAAACACAAACCACACAACAAAATTCATTTATTTTTCGTGAATCATGCAAATCGAATCAAAACACATTTCACGGGCAAAGTTTCGGAGGTTCATAAAATCCTTAAAACTCAACCATTTTCAAAAAGAAAAGCATCAGCATGACCAGCATAACATGAGGAACAATTCTATAACCTAAAATCAAGCTTCTGGAAAATTTGTTCTTGAAGTTACCTGAAATGGAGCTTTCGAAAATGGCACTATTTGGGCTCTTCTTTGGTGCTTTTCCACTCCTCTTGACCCCCTTTTGCTTCTGGAATGCTTTGCTGAAGTGTATGTGGCTTCTCCTTGAAGTTCAGTGAAGTTCAGTTCAAAGGGGGAGAAAATCGTGTTTTGTGTATGGTGGCTTTTAGGGCAAAGTGAAGGGTGGGAAATGATCAGTGATTGATGCTGAGATGAATGGTGGTGTTGGTTTGAAGAATGAGTGGCTGAGTTGTGTGTTTCGATAGAAAATGCAAAGAGGGAGGTTTTTGTGAATGCTGAGTTATGGGAGAGTTCAGGCTTGCTTCTTGTTATGTTTGGCTTGCTTTTGATTAGTATAAGGCATTGTGATTGGTCAGAAAGTTGGTAATGGCATAGTGTGATTGGTATGGTGCAAAATACAAAAAGTCAAGGTTTGTTGTCCTTTGAGGTATGGGTTATTTCAGGCCAAGGACAAGGGGGTGTCTGGCGCAGCATGATTCAAGGATAGCCATGGAATACAATTTGTGACAATTCAGCAAGTTTGTGAGGAGTTGTTGGAGGTTTTGCAATTTTGTGAACTTTTGGCCCTTTTGAAATTTCTTCATGTGCAAGTTATAAAATCTTGGGATTCTTGGGCCAATTCTGAGTTTTAAGTCATGTGTTATGTTTTTATGATGGTTAGAAGTCACTTTGAAGTCACAAAATGGTTTGGTATGAGGTTTTTCAAAAATCCCTCTTTGGTGTGAACCTTGAAATTATGTGATTTTTGCCAACTTTGGAAAGCCATAACTTGAGTTCCAAAATGAATTAGATCTTGTTCTTGTACTTTTTGAAAAGGGAATGATCCAATCTACAACTTTAATGACCAATAATTTTTCATTTGAAGCGTTTTTGGTTAAGAAAGAGGAGGTTGAAAAAACTTTCCCAAAATGGAAAGTTTACATTACAAGTCATTTCCATATTTGGCAACTTTTGGTTTAGCCCACTTTTCTTCAAATTTGTGAACTTCTAAACACTTAAATGAACAAATAAAGACCATATAACTTCAATTTGATGAAAAATCCACTTTGGTTCCATGTTTGGGGGCCTCAGATGCCCTGATTTTGCTCTGACTTGCTCAAGAAGTTACCCAGTGATCAGATGACTTCCACAATGAATTTCTTCATCAAACTTGGTATGTATGATCCTTATAACAAATTAAGACCAATAGAAACAAGAATGACCAAAAAATTGGGAGTTATGGCCTCTGAAACCAAAACCCTAATTTCAAGTTATCTGTGTAGTTAAACCTTAGCTCTGCTTCCATGCCTTGCCAGTTCTTGTGATTCTTTGGTTTCCTTGATATTTGGAGGATAAAATATGATGATTGAACATACATGGACCCTCTTGAGATGATTTAAGACCTTTGGAGTGGCTAAGATGGATCTATGGATTGCTCAGATCACAAACCCTAGATGCAGATGACTTGAACTAATGCAGTGAAGCAAAAATGCAATATGAGATGATATGATTGAACTAATGCAAAATGAAAAGATCACAAGCCATGGTGTGAACTTAGTGAGGGCAAATTTGGGGTGTTTACACTCCTAGCGCTTGTTTTATTTGTGTTTACTGGGGTGTTATGTGCTAATTGTGTTTATTTATTTGCTTTATTGCCTTATGTACAACTTTATTTACTGCTTTCTTTACAGTTTTTTATACATCATACTGTCATTATCATTGCTGGATCTGGTTTCTATTTTGGTGGGTGGGGTTTCACTGAGTGATTGAGGTCCTATACCTGGAGCCTGAGTGACACCTAGGCTAGAGTGGTTCATATTCTTTCCCATTCCATTTCGGTCTGGTGCGGGAATATGAAACACGGTTCAGATGTAGGTTTCTTCTTGAGAACTCTATGCTACATATTTCCTGTAGTGCTAGGGCTATCTGGGAAGCCTGCTAAGTCTGGATGACCTTTATTATGACCTTCAGAATCTGGGGTGAATTAGAGGAGGATCCTTTATGATTATTGTAAACATTGTACCTCCGGGTTAAAAGTGTTTACACTTCTCATAACTGATCCAAGTCTGAGGATCCTTGTTCTAGAACATTACATGTGAGGGGGTTGGGTTGTTTACAGGTTTGCAGGAACCCTTGGCCACATCATACCCTGTTACTGTATTGTTTAATAATACTTCACTTTGGACATTTCTTGTGATTACCCTGGACAAGTGACTCTTTATTTGAGTCCCCCACCCTGGTTACTGGATTTCTGAGCCTTCATCCGGACCTTTGAACATACATGGACCTTATACTAAGACAGATAATCAGATCCAGCCCTTGATCACAAACCCTTGCATATCATTTGCATATATCATCATTGCATCATTTAACATTTGTTTATTTGTTTTTCAGGATATCCATCATATTATATTTGGTTTAGTTTTGACCCCTTCTACTGCTTAGACCTCTGCTTCAGTTATCTTCTTCAGCATTTTCTTCAGTTATCTCCTTCAGTCAGTCAGAGACTCACCTGCATCAGTCTGTCAGAGACTTACCTCCAGCATTCCAGTCTGTGATCTTCATCAGCATTTGTCTTCAGCTTCTTCATTAGCACTCATGGATGTTCCAAGGAAAAGCAACATATCTTATCACTTCTTTGAGCCCATTCTGACTGGTATCAGGCAGGTCCAGTCCCTTATCACACCTGACCACCTCCCACTGTTTAGAGAGCACTATGGGGGTATTTTGGACATGGTTATGGATCTTGATTCATCTCAGAGGAGCATGATCCACACATGCTTGCAGTTTTATGACCCTCCACTCAGATGCTTCACCTTTCCTGATTTCCAGATGGGGCCTCTGCTGGAAGATTTTTCCTTGTTGATTGGAGTGCCTATCAGAGGAGGGATCCCCTTCAACCCAGAGATGACTGCTCCCAGAAGTGAAGAGATAGCCGGGGCATTGCATTTGGAGCCTTCCCTCATTGAGAAAAACATGACAACAAAGGTTGGGATTCTTGGTTTACATCTGGACTTTTTGATTTCTCAGGCCACCCTGAAGGCTACATTGGGAGAATGGAAGGCAGTCTCTGCACTTTTAGCCCTCAGCATATATGGGGTTATATTGTTTGCAGATGAGCCCAAATTTGTGAGTAAGAATTCCATCCACTTGTTTCTGCTGAGGAACCCAGTGCCTACATTGCTAGGAGATTTTTACTACTCCATCCATCAGAGAAATGAAAAGCAAAGGGGGAAGCTAGTTAGATGTTGTGCTCCATTGTTCTACTCTTGGCTACTCAGACACCTGCCTAAATCAGAATGCCTTTCACCTTGGAAGACACACCTGGACCATCTACAGTACAACCTGCAGCAACTGTTAGCTTGGAGGAATTTGAAAAGCTGAAAGAGAGGAATAATCAGCTATCTGAGGCCCTGAAGAAGACTCTTTGGGAAAGGAATGATGGTCGCCTGGACATTGAGAGATTGGAAAGACTCAAGACTGAGCATCTTACCAAGATTGAAAGGATAGATGACTACATAAGGAAAGCAAGAGCAGGAGAGTTGGTTTTGAAGAATGCCTGCAAGGAGGCCAAGACTCAGAAAGTTAGGGTTGAGCATTACTTGGAGGAGAGCCAGGCTAGGTGGATCAGGATCACCGAGGCCCATGAACAAGAAGACTAGAGGAATCGGGCCAAGATTGAGCAGCTGGAGGCCAATGAGAAGAAGCAACAGGAAGCTTTGTTGGTAGCTCAGAAGGAGATATCAGAATTGAAGCTCCGAGCAGGGTTACAGAGATCAAAGGATCTAGATATGCATAAGAAGCTGACTAATGCCATTACTACAAGGAACCTCCTCATTAGGACTATTACAAAGCACCCAGCTGGTCCGGTGACTGAGACACTCCTGAAGGAAGTCAGGGAGGATGGCTTTGGATTGGATGTCTGATTCCTCTTTGCTTGTATTTCGTTTCTTTGATGTACCTTTTTTCTTTTGATTGTTGTATTTTTGACCCACCATGGGCGTGTATTGTAAACAGACTATGTATTTTCATCATCTGTAATATATCAGTTTGTTTTATTGGGCTTCTTTCCTCGACATCATCAAGCATCTCCTCGAGGTCTGGAAAGGTCAAAACCAAGAACCAAACTGGATACCTTGGAAAATAAATAAGCATATTGCATTTCATACTAACTCTTTCTTTGTTTTGTAGGTTTTTTGTTTATTATTTGTTTCTCACTTTGTTGTGGTTTCAGGAAACATTGCTCGTCGCAGAGTGTTCTCTGTCAACCGAACACACCGGTACCCAACGCGAAACAACCTTCCAGACATCCAAATGGATCAGGTACAGCAGGACCCGAATGAAGTAAGAAATCAAATGGCAAACGAGGGGGTCGAAATGAGAAACCAAATGACCCAGTTTATGGCTGTGATGACTGGCTTAGCTCAGATCCAGGAAAGGCTAAGAGAGTTGGTGGAAAGGCAGACACCTGAAGAGCCCCACCTTGGAACAGGCGGAACCAGCAATAATGAACAAGGGCAGCCTCGTATCGACCCACCAGAGTTTGGGCCCCATTTGAACCCAAATGTTAATGGCACAAGGAATGTTCAAGGTAATATTGCTGGGGGCAGAATCCTGTAAAAGGATCCCCAAGAAGAACAGTTCACATTTATTGGGGCTGGAGATGAGGTGTATGACAGAAGGTTGGATGAGATTGCTGAAAAACCGAGGTCCTTGGAATCCCAAATTTCTTTAGGCTTTGACGTAATGGATATGGGGCTGGTAGATGGGGTGAGGATTCCCCACAAATTCAAACCCCCTTGCTTTGAGAAATATAATGGTACCTCTTTCCCGCGTACTCATCTGCAATCTTTCTTAGGAAGACTCAAGGCTTATACCATGGATGAGAAGTT
The DNA here is from genome assembly GCA_963966055.1 of Lathyrus aphaca. Taxonomy (NCBI): domain Eukaryota; kingdom Viridiplantae; phylum Streptophyta; class Magnoliopsida; order Fabales; family Fabaceae; genus Lathyrus; species Lathyrus aphaca. The sequence continues at coordinate 176,321,525 of OZ014523.1, forward strand.
ATGGATGTTCTATTTTGAGGACATCCTGACTGGAGCATCAAGAGAATGGTATTTGCATCTGACAAGGGCCACTGTAAGATGTTGGAAAGACTTAGCCGAAGCCTTCATCCGGCAATACCAGTACAACCTAGACATGGCTCCCAATAGAACTTTTCTAATGGACATGTCTTAGTCTTCAAGGGAAAGCTTTCGGGATTATGCTCAGAGGTGGAGACAGCTTGCTGCTGCTGTCCAACCACCCATGTCTGAAAGAGAAATGGCTGACATGTTTATGAACACCTTGCAGGGAACTTATATTGATAGACTTGCTGCTTTCTCTTCCACCAGTTTTGCCGATGTAGTTATAGCTGGTGAGAGAATTGAGAGTCTTTTGAAGATGGGCAAAATCTCTGACAACGGTGCAAGTTCCTCCAACAATTCCAGAAACCCTTTTTCAGGACCTCGAAGGGCGGGTGAAACAAACGCCATCCATGCAGGCAGGGGCAGACCCCAGTATTCTCACAGATCAATAGCAGCCGTTACTATCCCGGCTCCAGTTCCATAACAACCACTTTTGCCTCAACAACAACAACAACATCACTATCAGCAACAATCTCATTTTCTGCAACAAAGAACTTACAACAATAACAACAACAACCCACAGCAGCGTCCCTTTCAACAGAGACCATCTCAAGCAAATAGGGTGATTGACCCCATTCATATGCCTTATGCTGCTTTACTTCCACAACTCCTGAAGCTTAACCTGGTTGAGTTAAGGACGTTGGCTCCACCGGATCCTCTCAATCTCCCAAAGAATTATGATGCTAATGCCAGATGTGCCTTTCACTCCAATGCACCTGGTCACAATACCGAGAAATGTAGAGCCTTGCAAATGAAGGTTCAAGATCTGGTCGATTCCAAAGCTCTCAATTTCGCACCTCCTCCAAATGTTAACAGGAACCCTATCCCTAATCATGGTGGGCCCAGGATTAATGCCGTAGAAGAGGACCAACCATCTGCACTAATTGATAATGTTGCACAAATTCAAACACCGTTGGCAGAAGTCAAAACTCAACTCTTAAGATGCCAAGTGTTCCCGGGATGTGAGGCCTGCTGCGAATCGTGCAAAACTGCTATTAATGGTTATGAGAGGCTAAGGCTTGGCATAGATGGCCTTATCAGAGATGGAATTTTTCAAATTACCACAACTGTTCCTATAACATCAATAATTCTTTCTTCAACAACAACATATCCTCCTACAACTGCAACAACTATCATTCCCACTGATTCATCCACAACTCCAGCAATCACTCCATCCATTATTTCAATAGATCAGAGTTCAGCAACATTTACTTCTACAACATCAGCACCCATCTTATCAACCAAGACGCCTACAACACCAGTAAACACTAATGAAGATGTCTCAACGGTTACGATCTATTATGACCCGGCAAATGTTCATCCCAACAACAATTTCCAACAACAAACTACAACACCTCCTGTCAGATCTCCAGTCACAATCTATTACGACCCACATACCATCACAGTTCCTTCCGCTGCAGCAATCAGTCCGGTCACCATTACGGTGCCTGGACCTGTTCCTTATGAAAGCAATAATGCCATACCTTGGTACTACGGCTCTGATCTCTACTGCGACGGAAAGAAGATCACTCTAGATTCATCAACCTCTTCACCACAAGTTGACAATGTTGGGGGAGGCGGAGGCTTCACCAGAAGCGGACGCCTTTTTGCCTCACAAACACTGAGACCCAATGCTGAAACGGAAGCTGCTGCTAAGGCAAAAGGGAAGAATGTGGTACTTGAAGAGCCAACTGTTAAAGAAACTCCGGAGACGTCTTTTGAACAAGAAGTGGACGAGTTCATGAGAATAATCAAAAAGAGTGATTACAAAGTGGTGGACCAGCTGCATCAGACACCCTCCAAAATCTCTATATTATCATTGTTAATGTGCTCCGAAGCCCATAAGATTGCATTGTTGAGAGTCCTGCACGCACTATAGTGCCAGAAGAGATTACGGTTAATCAGCTGGAAACGGTGGTTGCGAATGTTAATACCAGTCATGGATTGGGCTGCACAAATGCTGATTTAATGACGGAGGGACGCAATCATAACAAGGCTTTGCATATCACCTTAGAGTGCAAAGGTGTTGTTCTTTCTCATGTACTGGTAGACATTGGGTCTTCGCTCAATGTCCTACCAAAGAAAGCCTTGGTGAAACTGGAGTATGAAGGTTTGGAATTACGTCCAAGTAACTTGGTGGTGAGAGCATTTGATGGCTCTAAGAGATCGGTGCTTGGAGAGATCGATCTACCTGTGTTGATTGGCCCACAAATCTTTAACACTACCTTCTTCGTGATGGACATACAGCCGGCCTACAGCTGTTTATTGGGTAGACCCTGGATTCACGCCGCTGGCGCTGTCACATCTACCCTTCACCAGAAGTTAAAATTTGAGTGGGAAGGCCAGATCATCACAATCTGCGGGGAGGAAGACATTGTTTTTAGCCAGCTGGCTACTTACAAGTATATAGAGATAGATGGGGAGATCCATGAGACTATGATTCGGGGTTTGAGGCCCTCAACATCAATGAAGCAACTACTGTATCTGGAACTTCCATCACTTCATACCAAAAAACCAGGAAGGTTGTTGAAGAGGGTACCGCTCAAGGCTGGGGCAAGCTGCTGCCAGTAGAAAAGAAAGAAGACAGATTCGGGTTGGGTTACAGACCAACTCGACAAGATCAACCAGAGGCTGCAACGGAGCCCAAATTTTTCAGCGGGGAATGCTTACCCCGAATGCTGTGAACAGTCTGGAAGATGAGGAAGAAGACGAACGCCACCTGGAAAACTGGATACGTCCAAGGATCCCGGGGAGCCAAGTCTCAAATTGGTCTTCCCAGGAAATTATAAGAGTTACTCCTGCAGAGTAATTAGTATTTCCTGTCTTTAAGCATACATCAAGTCCTGCATCTTGCCCAAGGTGTTAGGACTCACTTTGTAATCGGGCCATCTTGTATTTTGTGCAAATGATCAATTAATGAATATCAGGACATCTTTTGCAAATGAGTCTCTTTTTTCCCGCTCACTGTTTTTCATTTTTCAGTTTTTGTACAAAACAATAAAATGGCAATGTTTTCGAAATAATAAATTCATTTTCACTTTTTTTTCAACAAGATAAAACTGATCACTAAAATGAACCAATTTAAACCTTTGCAGAGAGTGCCCTCCAGACTGTACCGACAACGACACTGTTATGACTTCGTATGACTTCGACAATCCGATTAATCAAGCCGATGAAGGGGTTGAAGAAGATTATGAACTACCTGAAGAACTAGCCAGGTTGTTAAGACAAGAGGAAAAGGTTATCATTCCTCATCAGGAGGAAGTGGAGACAGTTAATCTTAGTACCGAAGAAGACTTGAAGGAAGTGAAGATCGGGGCCCGCCTGCAAGATTCAGTGAAGGAACAACTTATTGACATGCTGCGAGAGTACGTTGATGTATTTGCTTGGTCATACCAAGACATGCCAGGTCTGGACACCGATATTGTTATGCACAAGCTGCCTCTAAAGGAAGACTGTCCTCCAGTAAAACAGAAGCTACGCCGTACTCGCCTGGATATGGCCATGAAGATAAAAGAAGAGGTGCAAAAACAGTGGGACGCCGGTTTCCTTGCTGTAACTAGTTACCCGCCGTTGGTTGCTAACATTGTAACTGTGCCTAAAAAGGATGGCAAAGTACGGATGTGTGTGGATTATCGGGATCTGAATAGAGCCAACCCAAAAGATGACTTCCCATTACCTCACATTGATGTATTGGTCGACAACACGACTCAGTTCTCGGTATTCTCCTTCATGGATGGATTTTCAGGATATAATCAGATCAAGATGTCACCTGAAGACATGGAGAAGACAAATTTCATCACACCCTGGGGCACATTTTGTTATAAGGTAATGCCATTTGGACTGAAGAATGCTGGTTCCACTTATCAACGGGCTATGGTAACATTATTTCACGACATGATCCACAAAGAAATTGAATGTTATGTGGATGACATGATTGCCAAGTCCCTCACAGAAGAAGACCATCTGGTAAATCTGTTGAAGCTATTCAAGCATCTGAGGAAATACCAGTTGAAGTTAAACCCCAACAAATGCACATTTGGGGTACGGTCCGGTAAGCTGCTGGGATTTATTGTAAGTGAAAAGGGAATTGAAGTCGACCCTGACAAAGTCAAAGCCATTCAAGAGATGCCTGCACCAAAGACTGAAAAGGAAGTTCAGGGGTTTCTAGGTAGATTGAACTACATATCACGGTTCATATCTCACCTTACTACAACTTGTGAACCCCTGTTCAAATTGTTAAGAAAAGAACAAACGGTCAGGTGGAATGAAGATTGCTAGAAGGATTTTGACAAAATCAAGGAATACTTACAAGAGTCCCCAATCCTTATGCCTCCAGTTGAAGGAAGACCTCTAATAATGTACTTGACAGTATTAGAAGAGTCAATGGGGTGTGTGATGGGCCAGCATGACGAGCCTGGTCGAAAAGAGTATGCAATATACTACCTAAGAAAAACGTTTATCGACTGTGAACAACGTTATTCACTGCTCGAGAAAACTTGTTGTGCTTTAGCGTGGGCTGCTCGCCGACTAAGGTAGTATATGTTGACTCACACTACCTTGTTGATCTCAAAGATGGACCCAGTCAAGTATATATTTTAGAAGCCAACACTTACCGGAAGGGTTGCAAGATGGCAAATGATTCTCACGGAATATGACATCCAATACACATCTCAAAAGGCCATCAAGGGGAGTGTATTGTCTGACTATCTGGCTGAGCAACCCATTGATGATTACCAGCCGATGAGATTTGACTTCCCTGATGAAGACATCATGTTCCTGAAAGCAAAAGATCATGAAGAGCTTGTTCACACTAAAGGGCCAGACCTAGAAGAATAATGGACAATGATGTTTGATGGGGATGTTAATATGAATGGTCGTGGAATTGGTGCAGTGCTCATTACACCTAAAGGAGTTCACATGCCTTTCTCGGCAAAACTCACCTTTAACTGCACTAACAACGAAGCTGAATACGAAGCATGTATCATGGGTCTTGAGGAAGCCATTGACCTCAGGATCAAGACTTTAACTGTATTCGGAGATTCAGCTCTGGTAATCAATCAGACCAGCCGCAAATGGTACACTCACCAAGAGCATCTGATTCCATATTGGGACTACACAAGGAGATTATTGACTTTCTTCACGACAGTCAAACCTGAGTATATCCCTCGAGATGAAAATCAGTTTGCAGATGCTCTGGCTACCATTTCCTCCATGATCAAAGTTCAAGCTGCCAACTTTGTGCCTCAGATTTCGGTATCCAGACTTGACAGACCAGCATACGTGTTCTCCGTGGACATTGCTAAAGATGACAAGCCTTGGTTCCATGACATCAAGTGCTTCTTAGAGGATCAAACATACCCACCTGGGGCATCATCCAATTATAAGAAGACATTAAGAAGGTTGGCTGGTAGTTTCTTCCTGAATACTGATGGCTCCTTGTACAAGAGAAACTTTGACATGGTACTTCTCAGATGTGTTGATAAGACAGAGGCAGACTTGCTGATGCACGAGGTACATGAAGGATCTTTCGGTACCCATGCTGGAGGACATGCAATGGCTAAGAAATTACTACGGTCTGGTTACTACTGGATCACAATGGATGTAGACTGTTGTGCCTATGCCAGAAAGTGCCACAAATGCCAGATTTATGCAGATAAGGTGCATGTGCCTCCAAATCCGTTGAATGTAATGTCTTCACCTTGGCCTTTTGCCATGTGGGGCATTGACATGATTGGAAAGATCGAACCGACTGCTTCAAATGGCCACAGATTCATCCTGGTAGCCATTGATTACTTCACCAAGTGGGTTGAAGCAGCTTCGTATGCAAATGTCACCAGACAAGTGGTAGCAAGATTCCTGAAGAGAGACATCATCTGTCGGTATGGGGTGCCCGAGCGAATCATTACTGATAATGGTTCCAATTTAAACAACAAAATGATGGCAGAACTGTGTCGGGACTTCAAAATCCAACACCACAATTCTTCTCCTTACAGGCCAAAGATGAATGGCGTTGTTGAGGCAGCTAATAAGAACATTAAGAAGATTGTGCAAAAGATGGTGGTCACCTACAAAGACTGGCATGAAATGCTACCATTTGCCTTGCATGGGTACCGTACATCAATCAGAACGTCTACTGGGGCAACACCGTATCAGCTTGTGTATGGTATGGAGGCAGTCCTACCTGTTGAAGTTGAATTACCCTCCCTACGGGTACTGATGGATGTCAAGTTGAATGAAGCAGAATGGGTCCGATCTCGGTACAATCAACTGAATCTGATCGAAGAAAAGAGTTTAGCTGCAATATGTCATGGGCAGTTATATCAGAAAATAATGAAGAAAGCCTTCGATCAGAAAGTCAGGCTTCGGGAATATTAGGTAGGAGATCTTGTGCAGAAAAGACTCCTTCCTCCTCATACAGACCACATGGGTAAGTGGACTCCAAATTATGATGGTTCATTCATAGTAAAGAAAGTTTTCTCGGGTGGAGCACTGATGCTCACTACTATGGATGGTGAAGATTTCTTATCCCCTGTGAATTTAGATGTAGTTAAAAAATACTTCGCATAAAATGACCCGCTGGACATAAAAACAGAATGTAAGTCCAAGCAAGAATAGGGCATCCCGGCGAGTCAAAACCAGAATAAAAGACTCGGGAAAAAATAAGGGAAAAATTGAAAAAATGTGTACACCCGCTGAGTTGAAAAGCCGCATTGGACAGCTCAGGCAAAAATGGGTATCCCGGTGGATTGAAAACCCGAAAGGGCGATCCACTCAAAATTAGGGAATAAGTGAACAACTGCGTTCTGAATTCGTCTGTATCACTTACAACGCAGCAAGCTTCGAAAGGTTAAAGCATCGGTCAGAATCAGCCTTCTTCAGAAAGCAAGATGAGAAGAACGTCAAGGTCATACGAGTCATAGCAAGAGGAAGCTCGCTAAAGCGTCGCCAACATTGCCAGCACTTTTATTTTTCTCAATTTTTTAACAATCTCCTCATTTCAGGGGATTTGTTTCTTTGATTATACTTGCCAATTCATGGCGCACAAATTAATAAAACCAGAATTTTTAGTCACACTTCGTCTTGTACATTTTTGTTTTGTTTGCAAAAATGTCCGATATCCCCGATATAACGTTTGCATAAAAACAAATGTGCCTTTCTAATCACATGCTTGCAGGAAATATATTTTTGCTTCTAGGAATATCTAATTCCTATGACGGAATCCGGTAAGGGATACCTCGGGATATTGGCGTGTTTCTTTGTCATAACAGGATTGCAGGTATTCAGAGCGCAACATGGGGCATGAAAGTTTTAACCCAGCAAAGTTGCAAAATCATTATTTCCTCAGCACGTCCTCCAAACAGCACCGGAAATGCTTTCTCCCCATCAGAGTTGTCGGGCATCACTTATCCAGTAAATTTTCTTCAGAGCAGCATCAGAAGGTGCTCATTTCCCCAGCTGAGTTGTCAGATATCATCATCCTCAGCAGGATCCCCACATAAATCTCTAGGAAGATCGTTCAGTGGTCTTTCCTCCCCCAACAGAGTACTAGATGGGGAACCATCTCCCCACAGAGCTCCAGCCTCCTCCCAGAAGAACAATGTCAGAATTTCCCACACAACAAAGTGACGAAAGCTTCCACATCCCCAGCTGGGCTCCTCATTACTAAGATAGGTCTATCGGTGACTTATTTCCCCAAGCAGAGTCGTATATTTTATCAGATCTACCAATGATCTCATCCCCAGCTGGGATACCCTTCCAAGCAGATCAGCCAGAGATCTTCACAGCAGCGGGATCCGAATCCCGGATCGGTTTCTTTTGCATAATCATAGCATTCGCATCATAAATCACCGAAATATGCGTAGCATTCCGTTTTAACACGGAGCATTACGGAAAAAATCAAACATATTGCATAATCACAAGTCAGGTTCGAACCAGTCACCTGTAAATACCAACAAAACCACATCAGCAATACACACAATACCTCTCAATTTCCCCAACAAAAAGCCAAAGCGTCCCCTTTGCACTCTCCAACACAAGTACATGTTTATATATACTCATTCGACACGCGTCCGTGTCATATCATCCCCCTGCAGATATAAGCCACAAATATCCTTTTGAATACAGAACTTTACATACACCCGTCCGTGTTACCATTCCCCCGCATGATTAACCAAACACTTATTATAATACACTCTCATTGACACCCGTCTGTGTCATCCTATCCCCACAAGGCACCAGATTACCTTTCGCACTTATAAGTTCATAACAAGTTGAACACTCGTCTGTGTCTCACCAAGGCTAACCTTTATTCATACAGATACTCGTCTGTATCTTGTATACACCACATATTTCCCCTCAGATTCAACACTCGTCTGTGTTCTTTGTTAACCAGTTGGTACTCATCCGTACCATCATCTATGAACATGCGTCGGCATTATTTCTACCAATACTCGTCCGTATCATAGTCTTAAGGATGCTCGTCCGCATCGTTAATCTATAAACAGTGTGAAACACTCATGCCTTTCATTTCTTGGATGTAAACACTCGTTCGTGTTACTATTCCCCAGCGAAGTCCCTAGTAAAACTTCTTTTCTATCTGACATTCGTCCTATGTCATGATACTTTCGGCAGCCGTACCCTGCCAGGTGATCGTCCTTCACCTTTGGATGATCTTCCCTCGTCTATCTCCCAATGGAGTCTCCATTATTAGAACCCTTTTATATCTGGCATTCGTCCTATGTCGTGATATTTAGCAGTCGTCCCCTGCTAGGTGATCGTCCTTCACCTTCTTGATGATCGTCCTTCATCATTTTATCTGATGGTCGTCCCCATCGTTGATCTTGTTATCCGGCATTCGTCCTATGTCATGATACAACCCCGAGAGCAGCCGTACACTGCTAGGTGATCGTCCTTCACCTCTTGATGATCGTCCTTCATCATTTTATCCGATGGTCGTCCCCATCGTCGACCTTTTCTATCCGACATTTGTCCTATGTCGTGATAAAGAGCAGCCGTCCCCTGCTAGGTGATTGTCCTTCACCATTGATGACCGTCCCTCATCATTATATCGTTTATTCTATGAACATGATGGCCGTCCCCATCATTGACTTTATCTTTAATCCCCAGAGAGTCTTATTTCTTAACTTGATGGTCGTCCCCATCATGATTTCTTTATTCCCCCAGCAGTCGTCCTCTGCTCGATGGTCGTCCTCCATCACACGCACTTTATAATTATACTTTACTTTCCTTTTACAATCTATATCCCTTTTCTTCTTCTCCCCAGTGAGTGCAAATTTTGGACTGTCTTTGGTATTCAACCATAAGTTATCTTGTTTATCTGTTAAGCCAGACGCTTACATTCTACACAGGTAACTCATGCTTGAATAGGGGAAGCTGTAAACACCCCAAATTTGCCCTCACTAAGTTCACACCATGGCTTGTGATCTTTCATATTTGCATTAGTTCAAATGAAAATGCAGCAAGGATGCATAAGAAGAATGAGAAGGGACAGGAGAAGTGAAGGCAAATTCACTTCTCAAATTACCTACCACCTGAAAATGTTAGCATAAGGAAAGGAATGAAATGTATGCAAAGGTAAAAAAACCAAAACCAGAAGCAAATACATGAGGCAAATGATGCTATGAGATGATGCAAAGGCATATCAAGTGTAATGAATGTTCATACAAAGAGAAAGAATGCAAATGAAGCATGTAGGAAGCATGAAAACACATGTATGCTTATGGAATGAAATGATGCAAAGCATGGCAAATGTATGAATAAATGACCAAGAAATGTATTAGGATGTCTAATATGGAATACAAATGCTTAGAATGTCATGTCAAGCTCACATGTTCATGCAATGCAATGTAAGATACAAGTATGGATGCAAGATTAGGGTTACATGAAAGGATGAGATGCAAAAGTCAAAAACAGAAGCAAATCACAAGATAAGAAATTGCAAATGAAATCAAAGGAATCCTAACCCCATATGATTTCACACCCTAAAGGAGAAGGTCTAACTCTTAACCTAAACAAAGTTGTGAATTTTCTAAGTAAACTAGGGTTTTTGGGTACCTTTAGAGGAAAAATGCAAATCAAATTAAAAATGCAAGATAAATTTAAGAAAAAAATATGCTAGATACTACATTCTATATGAAGAACAATGCAAAAATAACCAATGTCAAACCCTTCATGGTTAGGCAGAAAAGAATTTTTGAAGTTAGGGTTCAAAAAAAGGATTTGTATGAACCCTAAATTCAAGAAAAATGTAAAAGTTGGATCAAAACCAAAAAGAAATTTGTATGAATGGTTTGACAATGTTTCTAAATGTCCTAAGATGCAATGTGAATTTTGTTGTGATTTTTACAAACCTAAATGGTATTTTAATTAATTAATTTCCATTAATTAATTAAAATAAATATTTAAATATTTTTAAAATGATTTTAAAATGCAAAAAATAAAAAGAAAAATGTTTTTGGGTGGAGAAAAATATTTGAAATCAAAATGCAGAAGACAAATATATTTGGAATTTTCTAAGTATTTTAAATAAATTGCTCAAAATAAATGGAATAAAATAAAAATAAAAATGAATTAAAGGCTGGTCAACTGATCCAATGGATCAGATTCAAACTGGGGTTTGGAGGGAAGACCATGCGCGCATCTTAATGTTCAAAATTCAAACTGACTAAATCCTAATTAATTAATTAATTAATTAATCACAATTAAAACCTAATGAGCTAATCTAAGTCATGCACTGCCTAACCATAATCCTCATCTAATGGCCTAAATTCAAACTCAGCCCTAAACACGTCATTAACCCTAATCAGTTTCAGGTGGCCGGAGAAGACTTCCGGTCATCTTCTCCGGCGAGACCAAATTGCCAACTTCTTCCCTAGGCCATTTCAGGAGCTCTAAAGCTCCAGATCACATCTCCTCACCTCCCTAAACATGAATCTAACCTCAAAACTAATTTCTAATGGCTGAATCAAAGGATACGAATCAAAACCTAAAAACTGCAAAAGTTTTAGAGCACGCATACAAGCTTATTTCTCAGCCGTTTTCAAAAGTAAATACATCATGATGATCAGCAAAGCATAAAGAACATTTCTATAACAAGAAATTACATTTTTGGAAAATTTGTTCTTGAGGATACCTGAAATGAAGCTTTCTCAATCTGAGCTATCTGGCCTCCTCTTTGGTGCAAAATGACTCCAATGAACCTCCTGGTGATGCTTTGATGCTTGAAAAGAGTTTATAAGGGCTGGTTTGAGTGGTTGTTCTTCAGCTGGTCAAAAATCGTGTTTCAGTTTTGGGTGTTTTTAGGCTGCAATGAATGGTGGGAAATGATCCTCTTGTGATGCTGAGTTGATTGATGAAGGAAGTTTTGAGTTTGAGTGTGTGTGCTATGAGTTTCGAAAGCTTTTGCTTTTGAGGTGATTTTGAGGAACTTGGTGATTCTGAGGTTTCAGCCTTGTGTGATGTGTTATGAGTTGTTGTGGCCTATGGTGATTGGTATGGGCAAGTTGCCAAAATGTCAACATAACTTGTACTTGAGGTATGGGCTGGTTTAGTGGCTGTTTCAAGGCATTGCTCGAGTCAGCTTGGTTCAAGGATAGCCATGGAAGTCATATTTTTCAGCTGGCACAAGTGGAAGCATGGTTGTATGAGTTTTTGCAAGTTTTGTACATTTTGGCCCCTTTGTGATTTCTTGATGTGCAAGGCATAGAAACTTGAGATTCTTGGGCCAATTCTGATTCTTAGGCAATACACTATGTTTGTATGATACCTAGAAGTGTATTAGAGGTCACAAAATGGCTTGGTATATGAATTTGCAAAATTCCCTCTTTGGCATGAAACCTAAAATTATGTGATTTTTGCCAACTTTGCCAAGCCATAACTTGAGTTCCACAATGAATTAGAACTTGTTCTTGTAATTTATGAAAAGGGAATGATCCAATCTACAACTTTCATGACCAACAATTTTTCATTTGAAGCATTTTTGGTTGAGAAAGAGGAGGTTGAAGAACTTTCCCAAAATGGAAAGTTTCCATTACAAGTCATTTCCATTTTTGGCAACTTTTGGTTTAGCTCAATTTTCTTCAATTATGTGAACTTACAAGCACTTCAATGATCAAATAAAGATCATATAACTTCAATTTGATGAAAAATCCACTTTGGTTCCATTGTTGGGGGCCTCAGATGCCTTGATTTTGCTCTGACTTGCTCAAGAAGTTACCCAGTGAACAGATGACTTCCACAATGAATTTCTTCATCAAACTTTGTACACATGATCCTTATAACATATTGAGACTATTAGAAACAAGAATTACAAAAAAAATTGGAGTTAAGGCCTCTGAAACCAAAACCCTAATTTCAGGTCATCTGTGTAGTGAAACCCTAGCTCTGCTTCCATGCTTTCCAAGTTCTTATGATTTCTTGACTTCCTTGATCTTTGAGGGACATAATATGATGATAGAACACACATGGACCCTCTTGGAATGATTGGAGGCCTTTGGAGTGGCTCAGATGAATCCTTGGATTGCTCAGATCACAAACCCTAGATGCAGATGAACTTGAACTAATGCAGTGAAACAAAAATGCAATATGAGATGGTATGCTTATACTAATGCAATCATGAAAGATAATAAGCCAATGGTGAAATAAGTGAGGGAAAATTTTGGGTGTTTACAAGCTTGTCTAACAATAGCTGAGTTATGCTGGATGTCACAATAGAGGGTCTCTGTCAAATCTTGTCCTCTGGGGGGATGAACCAAAGCATACCCTAATTGCCTTTTGAAAAGCAAGGGATTGTAGTTGATGCATCCTTTTACTCCAATCAAAGGCACATTGGGATACTGCCCACAGCTGGTGATGATATCCTTGCCCTTGGTGCTCTGAGTACACCATCTGATGTCTTCTGATGTAAGTGAAATCAATCTCTTAGCCCAGTTCCTTGGCTGATGAGGGTTCAGGAAAGTGTCTGATTTTGGCAAGTGTCTTAACAACCAACAGTAATAGAGGGGTGCACAACATCTGACCAATCTTCCTCTTTGCTTTTCATTCCTCTGGTGCACTGGATAGTAGAAGTCTCCAAGCAAGGTAGGAATTGGGTTCCTCGGTAAGAACAGGTGAATATCATTCTTGCTTACAAACTTTGGCTCATATGAAAACAAGATAACTCCATATATGTTGAGGGCTAAGAGTGCACAAACAACATCCCACTTCCCTGCTGTAGCATGCAGGGTGGCCTGAGAGATCAAGAAGTCCAGGTGAAGGCCTGGGATTCCATCCTTGGTGGTCATGCTCTGATCAATGAGGGTAGGCTCCAAGTGCAAGGCCTTAGCTATATCTTCATTCTTGGGAGAAACCATCTCAGGGTTGAAAGGAATCCCCCTCCTGATGGGGACACCTAACAACATGGAGAATTCTTCTGGCAAAGGTCCCAACTGAAAATCAGGGAAAGTGAAACATCTAAGAGAAGAATCATAAAACTGTAAGCAAGTGTGGATCATGCTCCTCTAGGATGCATCCAGGTCCATGATCATGTCCAATATGCCACTATAATGTTCCCTGAATAATGGGACATGATCAGGAGTGATGAGAGACTGGATCTGTCTGATGCCTGTCAGAGTGGGATCAAAGAAGTGATAGGTGATGTTGCTCTTCCTGGAAGTGTCCATGCTGATAATGGATGCTGATGATGAAAACTAAGGAGAAGCCTTGATGAAGGTAACTGTTGAAAACTGATGAAGATAACTGGAGAAGGTGCTGAAGAAGGGTCTCTGATGAAGACAACTAGAGAAGAGTTTCTGATGAAGACAAACTGATGAAGGTGTTGGAGACGATAACTGAAGAAGTCTGAGCAGTAGAACATGTCAAAACCAAACCAAATATAAGAAGGTGGATACCCTATAAAGCAAATAGACAAATGTTAAATGATGCAAAATGATGTATAGAGAATGATATACAAGGGGTTTGTGATCAAGTGTTGGATCTGTTATCTGCCTTGATAGGGTCCATGTGTGTTCATAAGTCCGGATAGAGGTTTAGAAAACCAGTAACGAGGTGGGGGACTCAAATAAAGAGTCACAAGTCCAGGGTTTCACAAGAACTATCCAAAGTGGTGCATTCTTAAAACAAAACTGGTAACAGGGTATGATAAGGCCAATGGTTCATGTAAACCTGTAAACATCCAAACCCCCTCACATGCATTATTCTAGAACAAGGATCCTCAGACTTAGATCAGTTATGAGAAGTGTAAACACTTCTAACCCGGAGGTACATTGTTTACAATAACCATAAAAGATCCTCCTATAATTCACCTCAGATACTGAAGGTCATTAAAAGGTCATCCAGACTTAGCAGGCTTCCCAGATAGCCCTAGTACTACAGGAAATCTGTAGCACAGAGTTCTCAAGAAGAAACCCATGTCTGAACCGTGTTTCATATTCCCGCACCAGACCGAAATGGAATGGGAAAGAATATGAAGCCACTCTAGCCTATGTGTCACTCAGGTCCCCGGTATGGAACCTTAATCACTCAACAATCCCTCCCACTAAGGAAACAGTAGATCCAACAACAATGATAATGACAGTATGAAATGCATAAAACTGTAAATGAAAAAAGTAAATAAAACTGTACAGAAAGAAATAAATAAAACAATAAATAAAAAGCACAAGTAGCACATAACACCCCCGTAAACACAAATCAAACAAGCTCTAGGAGGAACCCACAAAAAGAACCAGAAGCCCTGGTTGCAATGTAATCTTTGCCAGCAGAGTCGCCAAGCTGTCGCTCCCCCGAAAAGACACCTGGTCAGATAGGGTACAGACGCGAACGGTCGGCAAAAGGAGAAAGTGAAATGAAGGTGAATAGAGTCGCAGCTAGGCATTTTTATCCTGAAGGAAAGGTAATGCCGCATAAACCTAGAAAAAGATGGATAAGACGGTTGCGAACTAGAGAAACTGAGAAAGGGGGTTGGTTACAACCTGGGAAGGTATTAGCACCCAGATTGTCTGTCGTACTCGACGGGATCCACGCTTAAAAGATTGTGTTTAAAGGGGTAGGTGTATGTGTTGTTTGTGTGCAAAAGATGGAAAAGAAATTTACAAGTGTCAGTGCAAAAAGGTAATTGCTCAGGAATGAGGCTTTTAAAAGAAAGCTGGAAAGAGGGGATGACAAAGAGGCTTTTGTTCGATAGCAGTTAAGTTATGCCTACGTATCCTCTCGTGCAATGATGAAGTCAGAACACCGTAGTTCGACTCAAAGAGACTGAAGATAAATTGATTGTGAACTGCTTACTTTCCTATGCTAAAGTGTATGACTCGTCTGGCTCGAGTGCTAACTGTCTTGCATTAGACGGAAGAAGCAAGTTCTTGTTTGTGAGTGAAGATGATGAGAAACGAATCCCGAAGGAGACGATTGTTGTTTGTTTTTGTGTTTTCAGTTTTGTTATTGTTTTTGGTATTTTGCATAAGTAAATGAGCTTAATCCTAAATCAAAGGCTTGTAAACTCATTATATTCTCCCTGTGATTAGGGATAATGAGAATACTTAAGTATGAGATAAGCATCTCAACTTAATTGCCATGATGATGTAGGATTAAGATCATTAACCTACTTGTGATTATTAAGATGTTTTTGGGTTTTTGTTTAGTGTTAAGTAATGAGTTTAATCTTTAATCACAGATTAGTGGGCTCATTACACCATCCTAATAGAAGAATAATAGATGGGAACACTTAAGCTGAGGAAGATACCTCAACTTAATCCATGGTTAGGGATTAAATTCATTATATAACAAAGCCTT
This sequence comes from Lathyrus aphaca, assembly GCA_963966055.1. Taxonomy (NCBI): domain Eukaryota; kingdom Viridiplantae; phylum Streptophyta; class Magnoliopsida; order Fabales; family Fabaceae; genus Lathyrus; species Lathyrus aphaca. Next base: position 176,337,452 of record OZ014523.1, read on the forward strand.
TATTAAGTGGATTTTAATTTAAAGTGAGATTAAGAAATGCGTTTTATGATTTGTAAGACAACTTGAGGGGGACTTGTCCATTGAACACTAGGGTTAGTCCTTCTTAACCATAAAGGAAGAATTAGAACCCTAATGTAAGGCCCAAGTTACAAGTTAATGTCTTGGTGATTATTAGATTGATTGATTAAGAGGTTTAAACAGATTAAGGGTTTAACACTTAGGATTAAAGTTATACACTCCGTCCTAAGATAAGGATGCAGGCATAACCCTAATTCCAAAGTCCTAAAACCTTAAAGGTTTAATCTCTAATGATGAGATAAGAAGAGAGACACAAAGAAGACTCAAAGGAAAAAGTCTAAGGGAAATTATCAATCCTAGAAGTTATCATGCTTAGGCATCCTTTGGTTTTGTGAGGCTTAAAAGGAGAAGTCTTCAAGGAAGCCACTAAGGAGAAGCAAGATGAAAAGAAGGAAATGAGAAGAGAAAGAAAGGAAGAGAAGCACAAGTGAGGCAAGCCCACTCAAAGACAAATAAAAATGCAGTAAGAATGCAATATGAAGAGATGAAAAGATGTGGGAGGTGAAGGCAAATCCACCTCCCAAACAACTTACCATTAACCTGAAAAGTTAGCACAATATGCATAAGGAAAGAAATGAAATGAAACAATGCATATGCAAGGGCAAAGAGCAAGACCAGAAGCATGCACATGATGTAAATGATGCTATGATATGATGAAAATACATACAAGATGCATATGTGTGATCATACAAGAGAATGAATGCAAATGAAGCATGTAGGAAGCATGTAAACACATGGATGTTTATGAAATGAAATGGATGCAAAGCATAGAAAATGTATGGATAAATGATCAAGCAATGTTCAAGAAATGTCTTAAGATGTATAAGATGGCATACAAATGCTTGGAATGGCATGGCAAGTTCATATGTTCATGCAATGCAATGTAAGATGCAAGTAAAGATGCAAAATTAGGGTTACATGGAAGGATGAGATGCAAATGACAAAGACAGAAGCAAATGACATGATAAAAAATTGAAAATGCACTCAAAGGAACCCTAAACCTACAATAGGTTACCATCCAAAGGGGGAGGTCAGAAGCTAAACCTAGAAGAAGTTATGAATTTCCTAAGTTTTTAGGGTTTTTAGGGTGATCTTCAATGTAAAATGCCAAACAATTTAAAAATTCAATATAAATTCATGCCAAATATATCCTAGATACTACATGATATGTGTAATATAATGCAAAAAGAACCATCTTCAAACCCTTCATGGTTAGGCAGAAAAGATTTTTCAAAGGTTAGTGTTTAAAAATGTGATTTTATGAACCCTAAATTCCAAGAAAATTGTCAAGTTATGATCAAAACCAAAAAGAAATGTGCATGAAGGTTTGGAAATGTTTCTAAATGTATTAAGATGCAACATGATTTTTTTGGTAATTTTTAGAAACCTAAATGCTATTTTAATTAATTAAACTCAATTAATTAATTAAAATAAACATTTAAATATTTTAAAATACAATTTTTGTGCAAAAAATAAAATAAAAATCATTTTTAGGTTGAGAAAATGATTTGGATCAGAAATGCAAAAGGTCAAATTTTTGTGATGTTTTTAACTATTTTTAATAAAATGTACAAAATAAATAAATAAAAATGAAATAAAAATGCAATTTAATGGAAGTCAACTGATCTGATGGCCCAGGTTTAAAAGAAAAAGGGAGGGGAATTGACTGCACGCCAGATCCAAGGGTCAGCATTCAAACTAGCCTTAATTATGTTTTAAAATTAATTAAACTGAATTAACCCTAAGTGAAATGATCCTAGACACTCGTTGCTAACCCTAATCTTCATCTAACGTTCTCAAACACAACTGGGGAATTAATCACATAATTAACCCTAATGACTTTCAGGTGGCCGGAGAAGACCTCCGGTCATCTTCTCCGGCCAACCAAAACACCTAACTTCTTCCCTAGGCTAAATTAGAATCTCTAAATCTCAAGATCCACTCTCCTAATCATTTTAAACAAGATTCAATCATCAAACAACAGTTATCATGCATCAAACACTAGATTCGAATCAAAACATAAAAACTGCAAAAGTTTCAGAAGCACGATACAGGCTTAATACTCAACCATTTTCAAAAATCAAAGGTGCAGTGTGATCAATTAAGCATGAAGAACATTTCTATAACCTAAAAAGAGATTTCTGGAAAATTTGTTCTTGATGATACCTGAGATGAAGCTTTCTCAATCTGAGCTATCTGGACCTCTCCTTGGTGCCAATCAACTCCAATGGACCTCCTGAGGATGCTTTGATGTTTGGAATGAGTTTATTTGGCCTTTTTTTGAAGTTCAGTTTTGAGAGGTGAGAAATCGTGTTTTTGGTTTGGGAGCTTTCAGGCTATTTTAATGGTTGGGATTTGTTCTATGAGTGATGCTGAGTTGAATGGTGAAAAAGGTTTGAAGTTTTGATAGCTGGTTTATGAGTTTCGAAGAAGGAAAGTTTCTTGATGATTTTGTGAATCTGAGTGTGTGTGTGTTGATTCAAGCTCCAAGAAGTTATGAAATGTGATCCTTAGGGCATGTATGTGAAGTTGTGATAGGTTAGAAGAGTTGTTGTGGCTCAGTTTGATTGGTATGGTGTGAAATGCAAAAGGTCAAGATTTGTGTCCTTGGAGGTATGGGTCATGGCAGGTCTAGTTTCAAGGGGTGTCTGGTCTCAGAAAGTTTCAAGGAGAGCCATGGAATTGGTTTTGGCATGCTGGCACAAGTGGATGGAAAGATCTATACCATTTTGCAATTTTGGGAAGTCTTGGCCCCTTTGAAATTTCATGAAGTTCAAGTCATGGAAATGCATAATTCTTGGGCCAATTCTGATCTTTAGAGGTCACATAGGCATATTGTGAAGTGTTTGTGCACATTTGAAGTCATTAGAAGCCTTGGCAAGTGGTTTTGCAAAAAATCCTCTTTGGTGCATTCTTGAAAATTATCGGATTTTTGCCAACTTTGAAAGGCCATATCTTGAGTTCTAGGATGAATCAAGACATGTTCTTGTACTTTTTGAAAAGGGAAAGACCTAATCTACAATTTTCATGACCAAGAAGTTTTCATTTGAAGCATTTTTGGTTAAGAAAGAGGAGGTTGAAAACCTTTCCCAAAATGGAAAGTTTCCATTACAAGTCATTTCCATTTTTGGCAAATTTTCAAATGGCTCAAAATTATTCAATCTTGTGGACTTCCAACCTCTTCTAAGATCAAATAAATTTCATAGAACTTCAATTTGATGAAAATACACCTTTGGTTCCATTGTTGGGGGCCTCAGATGCCCTGATTTTGACTTAACTTGCTCAAGAAGTTACCCAGTGAACAGATGACTTCCACAATGAATTTCCTCATAAAACTTGGCACACATGATCCTTATAACATCTTAAGAACATTAGAAACAAGAATGGTCCAAAAATTTGGAGTTGAGGCCTCTGAAACCAAAACCCTAATTTTGGTCATCTGTGTAGTGAAACCCTAGCTCTGCTTCCATGCCTTGCCAGTTCTTGTGATTTCTTGACTTCCTTGAACTTTGAGGGATATAATATGATGATAGAACACACATGGACCCTATTGGAAAGCTTTAAGACCTTTGGAGTGGCTCAGATGGAATCTTGGATTGCTCAGATCACAAATCCTAGATGCAGATAAATTTGAACTATGCAGATGAAACAAATATGCAATGTGATGTGGTATACTTATGCTTATGCAAATATGAAAGATCACAAGCCAAGGTGTGATATGAGTGAGGGAAATTTTGGGGTGTTTACACATCATGGTAATTAAGTTGAGATGCTTATCTCATACTTAAGTAGGCTCATTATCCCTAATCAGGGAGGATATAATGAGTTTACAAACCCTTGATTTAGGCTTAAGCTCATTATCCTATGCAAAACACCAAAAACAATAAAAAACACAAAACACAAAAAACAAACAATAATCGTCTCCTTCGGGATTCTTTTCTCATCACACTCATTCATAAATGAGAACTTGCTTCTTCCGTCTAATGCATGACAGTTAGCACTCGAGCCAGACGAGTCATACACTTGAGCATAGACAAGTAAGCAGTTCACAGTCAATTTATTTTCAGTCTCTTTGAGTCAAACTACGGTGTTCTGACTTCTTCATTGCACGAGAGGATACGTAGGCATAACCTAATAGTTATCGAACAAAATTCTCTTTGTCATCCCTCTCTTTCAGAATTCTTTCTAAAGCCTCAGTTCCTGAGCAATTCACACCTTTTGCACTGACACTTGTATTTTCTTTCCCTAGCTTTTGCACACAGATAGCGCACACACTACCCCTTTTAAACACAATCTTTTAAGCGTGGCTCCCATCGAGTACGACGGACGATCTGGGTGCTAATACCTTCCCAGGTTGTAACCAACCCCTTTTCTCAGTTTCTTTGGTTCGTAATCGTCTTATCCATATCTTTCTAGGTTTATGCAGCATTACCTTTCCTTAGGGATAAAAATGCCTAGCTGGCGACTCTATTCAACCCTTCTCTTTTCGCCGACAGTTCGCGTCTGCACTGTGGGACCTAGTGTCTTTTTCGGGAGCGACACATACTTGGGCCTGAATGACTTAGACATGTCTTGGCAATTTTCTAGTGACTTGATCAGTGTGAACCTCCTTACTTTGACCTTCTATAATTTCCAAACCCTTTATCAAATGAAAATTCTCCAAACATGAAAGTTGTAGAGGACATACCAATGAACAACTTTGATGTTGGAGGAAATTTCATTTGACGTCATCTTGGTGGAGAAAAATGCCCCTACTTCTCACACACCACATGCTTGATGCATTGTCTGGCCTGGCACGTGCGTAGGATGCAAGGCCTGCCTTGCCTTTGCCCTAATTTTCCCTAGTTTGCCTCAAATTTGAATGATCATAACTCCTTCAAATTTAATGTTATGAACATATTCCACCTATGGATTTGAAGATTAGGATGTCCTCTTTCAAACAGACCAAGTGGAATTTTTACTTGACTTTTATTTTGGGAGAAGGCCTCTCTTGAAGTTGGCTGCAAAAATGGCCAAAACTTGCCATTTTTGGAAACCCTAATTTTCCAAAAATGGTAAGTTTTGATTTTCTTGATTTCTCATGATCCCTCCATCATTTCTTGATCAAATTTAGTCCATGGACTCCTTGTAACCTTGATTTCATGAATTTGACCAAAATAATTTAAGCGTTGACGTTTTACTCAGCATGGTTGACTTTTCCCCAATTTCTTGATTTTCAAGTAACTGATCAATTGAAGACCTTCCAAAATGATCCCATGGATGAAATTTCAACCATGGACACTTAATATCATGTAGAAAACAATGAGATTAATTTTGCACCAAAATTCCCTTGTGAAGTTCATTTAATCAGAAACCCTAATTTGGCCCCTTTTGTTAGGAGATGTTGCACTGCTTGAATTCCTTGATCCATCCACTTATTTTTGTGACTTGGGGAATAAAATGAGATCTTGTGGGATGTTGTGAACCCTTTTAAAAATGTTGAGAAGCCATGTAGCCCTTTGATTGCCCTTGGATGACCATCAATCTCTTCAGTCATTGATCACAAGCCTTATGCTTTCACTATGATGGTTATGATGCAATGTTTCATGCCATGATATGGATTTATGTATGTAATGTGGTTTGCTAAATGTCATGAAAATGAGAGGGAAAATTTTGAGGTATTATACTTGGGGAGGCTTTCCTCAAGCAATACCAATATAATATCGACATGGCTCCAAGTCGGACCCAACTACAAAGTTTGTCTCAAAAGAACTCAGAAAGCTTCAAGGAATATGTGCAAAGGTGGCGCGTGGTCGCATCTAGATTTCAACCACCATTGCTAGAGAGAGATGGTTGATATTTTCATGGATACCCTCCCTAGTCACTTCATGGAAAGATTAGCAGGTTTTTCATCTAGCGGTATTTCTGACATCATCCTAACTGGTGAGAGAATTGAAAGTTGGACGAAACAATGGAAAATTCAGAGTAGCGGAGTGTCGACCTCTGGGGCCAAGAAACCTTTCGTGAAAAGAAGAGAAGGTGAAGCTGGGGCCGTGTACACCCAAAGGAAGAGGGGAAATCAGAACTCCTATCATCAAGCAGCTCCTATTACTATTTTTGCTCCCGTGAATCAACAACAGGTTCAACAACCACAATAACAACGTCAGCAGAACTACCAGCAGCAATGAGTTCCTCGTCAATAATATCCTCCCAGACCAAAGGATAGGCATCTTGATACATCACCGATGTCTTATTCCCAGCTTTTGAAAAATATTCTTCAACTTCAAATAGTCCAGTTAAGAACTTTGCAGCCTCCAAGGCTGGGGCAGATTCCTGAGGGCCCTTAAACACAAGGTGCAGGATTTGATAGACTCCAAGGCAATCAATTTCGCTCCAACACCGAATGTGTTGCAAAACCCCATGCCTCCTCATTGAAGGACCGTAGGAGCTATTGATAGTGGTGAAGGCTTGAATCTGATATATGATGTAAATGCTTTGAAAAATTCATTGTTGGCCGTGAAGAATTACCTCGCCAAGAAGAATATGTTTATGGGTTGTGAAGAGGGTTATTCAGATTATGATAATTTCGTCGACGGTTGTGACCAATTGAGACCATGGATACAAAGAATGATCGACGAGGGTAGTATTCAGTTTGACATAATTGTGAAGGAAGATGAAGTCTCAACAGTGACTATCTACTACAATCTAGTACAAGTTCAAATACCAGAAAATGTGGCACCTGTGACGTTTACCACTTCTGGATCAGTTCCATACCAAAGAGAAAAATTTGTCCCATGGTACTATGGGGCCGAATTTTACTATAATGGTTAGAATTAGGATGTGACCTCTTCCATATCAGCTCAGCACCAAGTAGAAATGTTGGAGTTGGAGGGTTCACAAGGAATGGGAGATTATTTTCACCCGAGACGTTAAGAAATAGTGTGATGCCACCAAGGGATAATGCAGAGGCCCAAACCATAGCCAATGGCAAGCAGACTGTGACAAATGATGCTCCTGCTCCAACTCCAGATCCTAATATCACTTTTGATAAAGAAGAGGAAGAATTTCCGAGGATCATTAAAAAGAGCGATTACAAAATAGTTGATCACTTGCAGCAAACTCCCTCTAAGATTTAAATCTTGTCCTTGTTGATGTGTTCGGACGTACACAGGAAAGCCTTGCTGAAGATTTTAAACAATGCCTACGTACCCCAGGACATATCAGTGAACCAACTTGAGGTGGTGGTGTCAAGTGTGAATGCCAGCCATGGTTTGGGGTTTATGGATATGGATTTGACCACTGAGGGACGCAACCATAATCGAGCTCTACATATTTCTATGGAATGTAAAGGAGGTGTGCTCTCTCGCGTACTTGTGGACACAGGATCATCCCTGAACGTACTTCCGAAGAAAGCAATGATTAAGTTGGACTATGAAGGGGTTGTGCTTAGATCGAGCGGCTTTGTGGTCCGAGCATTCGACGGCTCCAAAAGGTCTGTCTTCAGAGAAGTGGAACTACCAATCAAGGTAAGACCATAGGTTTTCAATACAACCTTTTATGTTATGGATATCCAACCATCTTACAACTGTTTGCTGAGACGACCCTGGATACATGCGACAGGGGCTATGTCTTCAACCCTCCACCAGAAGCTCAAATTTGTCTGGGAAGGAAAGATCGTTACAGTATGCGGGAAAGAAGACATCTTCATCAGTCACCTGGCTTCATTCAAATATGTAGAGATGGACGGAGAGATTGTTGAGACTCTTTTTCAAGCCTTCGAGCCCATCAGAACCGAGGGTACATCGTCATTAGTCGCCTTGTCAGAGGATAGGAAAAAAGGAGCTTCCATAGCATCCTACAAGCAAGCCTTGGAGGTTGTGGAATCAAGTACGAATGAGGGCTAAGGAAAAACGATTGAAGTCCCAAATAAGAAGGATATGTTTGGGGTTAGCTACCATCTTGGTCAGTCAATGCCAAGTCAGAATTCCAGAGGTCGAAAAGGCCCGATTACTTTCATGAGTGCAGGATAGGTTGACCATGGTAGCATCTATGCAGTGCAAGACGAAATGGTTGATAGTGATTGTGAACTAGACGAGTGGATAAAGCCTTTCGTCCGAGTATATAACTTAGCAACTGGTCAGCCAAAATAGTCATCTCTGTCACTCAACCAAAAGAGTAATAGTCTCGTGTTTCTATTCTTTTGTATGAAAGCTCTATGCCTTTCCCGGGGCATAGTAGCTCATTGTAAGGGTTCATTATTTCACAATGCAATTACATCATCATTAATAAAGTGGACGTTTTGGCATTCATTCATGATTTTCCTTGTCTTTCATTTTATTTTTTGTTTTAAAAATAAATGGCAATGTTTTTCATGTCTCACCACTTTTTCTAAATCTAGCATGAATCATCATTCATGCAGATGTACCCCATCGGGTCTCACCAGTGACGACCTTGCTATGGCTCAATATGACTTTGACAATCCAATTTACTTAGCCAACAAGGAAGGTGAAGAAGATTGTGAATTACCCGAAGAATTATCTAGATTGCTCAAGCAAGAAGAGAGGGTGATTCAGCCATACGAAGAGGCTATTTGTCGCTCCCTGGATTTCCATCCTGGTACAAACGCGAAAGTGACGCGGAAAGAGGTAGAGTCGCCAGCCAGGCATTTTTATCCCGAAGGAACAGGAAAGGTAATGTTGCACAAACCAGAAGAAAAGAAAAGGAAGGACACGGGTCCTGCAAACCAAAGAGACTGGGTTCGGGAGTCGGTTACGACCTGGGAAGGTATTAGCACCCCAGATTGTTTGTCGTACCTGACGGGATCCACGCTTGCAAAGAAACTGTTTCAAAAGGGTGAAGAAAAGAAAGTTGCTGCAAAAGAAAAGGAACTGAATTGGATAAAAGAAAAGAAAGGGGGAAAATGTAGGGAAAATAAAAGAGTGTGTTCGAACGGGCCCTACCCCGCTGCCTACGTACCTCACTGGACATGAGGATCAGAGTCGTCGTAGTTCCCCTAACTAGGGGTGGAAAAAATTGCTTGTGTTTTAAGGCTTGAACTGCCTATGCCAATGCTCAGGTGTTGCAGGCTCGGACGACGAGTGCGTTAGTGTCTTGCAAAATGACAATTAGGAGAAAGTTCGCATGAAAAAGAGTGAAGGTGATGAGAAGAGAAGTCCCGAAGGAGAAACGCTTATTATTTGTCCAGTGTTTTTTATGAGTTTTCTTCTTTAAAGTTTGCATAGGTAAGTGTACCTAAGTCTTACTTAATAGGATATGTACTTCTTACATCATCCCGAAATGGAATGCGCAAGAGGCACACCTAGCTATGGAGGAAAGCCCCAAATCTTGTCCCACAAGTGAAGGCTCAGATACACTGACCTACTAGCATTTATTAAGTGTTTTTTGTGATTTTTGGTTAAGAAGTGTTTTTATGTTTTCTTTGTGAAGTAATCTCATGCTAAGACCTATCCACCACGAGGGATATCCTACACCTCGCCCCCGAAATAGAACGCGTGCAAGTATCTCATAGTAAAGTCTCGTGTCACATGAGAAGACTCATCATTTATTAAAGTGATTTAAAGTTAAGTTTGAAGATGAGAAGAAAGAGCACCAAAAGGATATCAAAGGTAAAATCTAATGGGGAAGAATACTCCTAATGTTATCATGCATGGGAGTCCTAGGTTAGTGTGGTTTGAATTCTATCCTAATGAAGAAGAAGGAAAGAAAATAAATAAGAAAAAGAAAGGAGCGGAAACACTAGAAGACAACTTACTTCTCTAAAGAAGTTAAGTTGTTTCTAAAAGGGGAGTAATGAAGTTTATCACGAGATGGCATAAGGCACATCACACAGACAAATGAGAATAAAAGATGATATGAAGACTTGAAATGTGGATATCATCCACACTTCACTTACCATGAGCCCCTACAAGGAAAGGTTAGCGAACCCCATAAGCATACGATGAAAATAAGAACATTCAAACAATACACAAACAAAACAAAGGTCACAAACCAAACCAATCAAAAAGTCAGTACCTAAAACCTATAGGCTACCTTAAACAAATACCAAGAAAACCTAATAGGATGGCATAAATGTCTTCCTCAAACTATGTTAGAAAGAAGGAAGAAAGAGGCACGAAAGGCCACCTAAGAAGCAAGGCACCAAACAAATACCAAAGGTCATAAGAAAATTATAAAATTAAAGCTCTAAAGTAAAAAATTAGTAGCAAACAATGTCAAAATAGCTCACAACAATTCACAATCAAAGTCCATCAAAAAATCGCACAAAGTCGCTTAAAAACAATTAACGAAATCGCACAAACACAACTCCTAAAACTATGGATAAAATGAAATTAAAAATATGAAAAAAATATTTTTATGTACTTTTATAAGTCTATGAAATGATGCAAAAAGAACGGAATCAAAATGTTAATCGAGGTGGAAGAAACAAAATATACAAATTAATGTGTTAATATGGAAATTAAACGAAAAGGAAATTAAAAGAAAATTCGAAATAAAAATGGGAAATTAATAAAAGTAAGAAAATAAAAGTGTAGAAAAATTAAAAAATGAATTAAGAAACTAAAATATTTTTCATGGAATTGTATAAAATGTTTTAGTATTTTTTAAGAATTAAAATGAAACTATGGTAAAAAGAAATAAAAACAAAGAAATTAAGGAAGGGGGTGTAACATAGTAATAAAATGTTGAAAACAAGAAAAGGACCGAGGTGGGGTGTGCGAATACTAATGGAATGGGAGCCCAAACGCAGGGACTGAGGGAGAGTATGGTGGAGCTGCGATTAACTTGTTTGACTCGACGCGGACCGCTTGATCTCCAGACTTTCTCTAGTCATCTCATCACAAGGTTATGAAACGCAGGTGCAGAGCGGTAATCATGTGCAAGCACGCGAGGGAGCAGAAAAGCAGGCCCTACCAGACGGTGACAAGTGTCACCGCCGGTGTGGGAAGAAAACCACAAAATCTCCATTATCGTATCTCTATCATCATCCATAACCTATTATTTTTATTACTTTATCTCTAATTTCTCTTAAAACCAAAACAAACACAATAAAACATAAAAGCCAGAACAAACAAACACAATCTAACGTCTATCTCTCTCCCTGCGACATGCTCTTTCTTCTTACCGCCGGCGACCACCTCCGAGCACCCCAACCATCACTGTTCACGAAACCTTGAACATGAACCCTAACTCAAATCGATCCCTCATCACAAATCCGACGATACAAATCTCAAATAATCAAAGTGAAATCCAGATCGCACAATCCGAAACAAGAACCGCAAAACAACGTAATACCAACACAATCAACTAGGAGAGTTCAAATTTGTGTACCTCGCGAAGAACAAGTGAAAGTTTACCACTCTTCGACCCCTTTACTCTCTTCTTCCACTCTTCTTTGAAACTGCTGATCTGAGTTATTGTTGCACGGCTTTTGCGTTGTTACGATTCCGCAATATTGCCAATTGAAGACAGGTTGGATTGCAAATAGTCTCGGAGATTGACGATGATGCCGATGGAAGAAGTCTTCGATCCGGTTTCATTATCCTCCAGATTAAGAGCAAATTACATTATTCATGAAGATGGGCAATGAAATTCGGTGGTGCGTTGATGATGAAGAAGACAATGCATGTTATTGTGATGAAGATGAATCGAGAATCAGTTATGGTGAAGAATGACTTTCGGTTTTGATGATGTGATGAAGAAGAGGTAGATTTGGTTTGTATTTGTTTTGTGAAGTTGTGAAGACGTTTTCTGTGACGTAAATGGTATGAAGAAAAGTATGTTATTGGTGATGAAGAAAAAATTCAGGACTCAGTTCTATTGTATTGTTAATTATAGAGAGTGAAATTTTGTAACAAACTTTTTCTTTCTCAATCTGTTATCATTTGTTAATTATAGCGGGCTTTTTATTATTTATTTTTTTATCTCTTCTTTTTTGTTTCTTTTTTTTTGAACAAATCGTGTGACACTGTTTGTCTTGATTGCTTTGAAAGGGTTTGTGACTGTCTCACTTCTCAGTTGATAAAGGATAACCATTGTGGTTTCCGGTCTATGGACCTCTTGATTTGGTACAATGAAGTGTTAGGGATCCTCAAATACACTCCTTTGTGAAAGCATGAACGCCTGGTCCAACTAGATGACACCTACCCTGCCTCGGGTTAAATGTAAGGTTTTTTTTCTGTGTGAAAAGAAACTCCTACTTCAAGGCTCAAAGGGGGTAACGAGGATTTATCTCCCTTATATCTCCAGTGTTTAGGATTTGAAACAAAGCCTATACATCTTCAACACGGTCTTATTCAAGAGCACACAAGTGGAGATTTTTGCATTTTCATTTCGTCATCCTCCATCATAGAATTTAAGAAAGACAGTTGGTATTGCAATGCACATACAAAATTATAAGTAAAATACGAATGAATTAATTCAAGAAAAACATGTGCATTTCATTAATTAACATTCAAGAACAAACAAGATTCATGCATGCATACAATGTTCAAACAAACATAAAAACTACAAATGAAAATGCAGTAAAGAAGCTAAATTTCCATCATTGAGGAGACTTGACTCCGCCTGGACCTGTTGATCTTGAATACTTTCAGTAGTCAGAAGCCTTTTCCTGATGGAATTTGCAGACTTCAATCAAATGACCACGTGTCAGCACCATACTTCAGTCCTAATTATTCTGACCTGAAGCTTCCGACGTTCAAACATTGACACAAGACGTCTGAAGAAACGAGTGACATTGAGATGAAACTACCACATACGTTTGCTCGGAAAGACCTGACGATCTTCTGCCTACGTATCTCCATTGACCCAAGACCAATGAAGAATCAGAGCAACGTAGTTCCCCTCAACAGAGATGAACATGCAGTACATAAACTAACTATCCTTATAGTCGCTCTTCAAAATCAATCTGAGAATCACCTTCACACATATCCTCAATAATTTCCTCCATAACATGAGCTGACGAACCCACATGACCAAGCAAAGAATTGTTAACTTGAATGCCTTGAGGCGTCACTGAAATCAACCCAGACTCAATCAAATCCTGAACCTTATCCCTGAGAGGCTTGCATTCTTCAGCTGAATGTCCTGGTGCGTAGCCATGGAATCCACATCGCACATTGGGATCAAAACTTGGTGGATACGGAAAAGGCACCGGACCTGGTTTCTTCGGCACTATCAATCCACTATCGATCAGGTGAGGAAGTATCTGACTGTATGACACTGGAAATAGATCAAAATACCTTTTTGGCCTCTTAGTGTAGTAACGACGCCTTTGCAGAGTACTCTTCTATTGGCATGGTCATTGTTGGTACTGAGGAGGTTCACTAGTAATAGAAATCTGACATACAAATTCAGAAGGTTGCTGACTATGAGTAGTTGAGATGCATGGGTACTGTGGATAAGTTAATGGAGTTTGAGGATCTTCCCAAATTGCATCAATCACATCCTTTTCTTGTGAACTGACAAAAGATTCATTCTCTTCAGCTGAGCTATCTGAAATTCCTTGGATCTTTCCCATCTTGATAAAGCTCTCAATGCGTTCTCCACTTATCACCAAGTCATAGAAACTCGAAGTTTCACTACCACTCAACCTCTCCAAGTACGGTCCCTGCAAGGTCTCTATGAAAAGATCAACCAATTCTCTTTCTGACAGCGGGGGTTGCACCCGAGCAGCTACTTCTCTCCACCTCTGGGCATACTTTCTGAAAGATTCACCATCTTCTTGGGATAAGCCTTGCAAATCCATGTGGCTAAGAGCTCTGTCAAGATTGTAGTCATACTGCTTCACAAAGGCATTGGCTAGGTCTAACCATGACTGGATACGACTGCTCTCTAACTGCATGTACCAACTCGATGATGCCTCACTCAGACTGTATTGAAAGCAGTGAATCATCAATTTGTCATTATGCTCATATGAAGTAATCCTTCTGCAAAACCTTACCAAATGTTGTCTTGGACAATTATCCCCTTTGTACTTTTCAAACTTTGGTACTTTGAACTCTTGAGGTATTACAAGGCCATGTACCAGACACATGTTCACAGCACTTAGATCAACAATATTACGACTTTGAAGGGCTTTAATCTCTTCCTCCAACACACGGAATCTTTATTCCCTCTCAACAACTCGTGGATCTTGGATTATCACCACAGGGTTTACCTCCTGGGATCTTGGCATAGTGAAAGCAAAACTGTGATAATTTGCAGCATCAACAAAAGAAGAATGTCCACTCCGGGTGACCTGACGCTCTCGAACATCTGGATTCTCAATAGGGATCTGTGCAGGCTGAGCTTGAGCGGGATTGCGGCAATCTTGCCTTTCCAAAGTCGTCATAGCCTCTACAAGTTGGTCCCACTGATCTCTCGTCAACCCAACATTTGCAAACTGGATTTGCTCTCCAGGGTCCATGATCTTTCCAAAAGATGCTTCAAGTCTGATACAAGAGCTGGAATCTCAACTGTAGATGGTGAACAAAGAACGGATGAGCCCTTCCTGCAGAACAGAAATGCAATGCAAATGCTATAAGATGCCATGTTCTGTTATTTCCGGGGAATCTATCTATTTTTGAAATTCTGTGATCAGGTATGAGATGTCCTATGAGATGTTCCAACACTTGACAGATTTAACCAAAACTTAAAGTGCAAGAAAATTAAACAACACAGTAGTTTGTTAACCCAGTTCACTGTATAACCACACTTACATCTGGAGGCTACCAAGCCAGGAGGAAATCCACTATAAGTAATATTAATTCTAGACTTAAACCACCCAGTTTAATCTTTCACTTAATATCTACCCAATGCAATTTCTACCTAAGACACAACTTAGATATGAGTACCAACTCACTCCCCCTTAATCACACAGTGATCTTGTTTACAAGTTTAATAAAATTGAAGTCATACTTCAAACAAACCAGCTTGATCTTACTTCACAGTTTCAATCAAGACACAAAATACACTTTTGCTTAAAAGCTCATAAAGTGGTACAATTAAAACAACCTGCTATTAAAACACACAACACCCTATTTTGTCTTCTGAAATTCGTACTAAATTCTGAGATATTCTGTTGCTTAAATAGGTGTATGGATTTTGGGCTTTCTGTAGGTTAATCCAGTCCTAAAACGCATGCAGCTTCCACCTTGAATTAGGGTTTGTTACTTCCTAGATTCTAGGTGATTTAGTTCTTCTGATTATGTTGAAGTCTCATAACAACACTCCTTGAATTAGGGTCTGTTTTTGTCCATCCATAATTAATTCCAGATAACTTTCCTTAAATTTCTCAGATCAGTTAGTCATTAATTCATTCTGGTAGCAGGTTTGAGATGTCACAACATCTGTTGGGACATCCTGAAAAACTGAACTTAAATCATTAACACAATGTCCCAACATCTGGTGTGACATCCTGAATTAAGTTCTAATACTCTGTTTGATAATGTCTCAACATCTGATAGGACATTCTGAACTGAATTCAACATTTCTTGTTGGTCAAAAATTCTGCCAATTCTAAACATCTACAAACTCCCCCTTTGGCTAATTTTTGGCTAACATATTTTCTGGTTATCAGAGTGCAGCAGAAGTTCTTTTATCAGAGTATAGCTTTCCTTTTCTGTTAAGTCATGTGTGAGTTTACTCCCCCTCAAACATACTTGTATTCAGATTTGTTGCAACAGAAATTAACACACTGATTCAGTTCAGAAGCAAACAGAGATTTTTCATTCATAATCAAACAGCATTATACATTGTTGTTGTTGTTGTTCTCCCCCTTGTTAGACATAAATTTGGGGCCAAAGATACTAATTCAAAATTACAATGCAGAAGTTGTCATTACATAATCCTCACATACAATTTTCACTCAGATTCCTCACAGTCAGTTTCTTCCTCTTCCTCAGTCTCCTCATCAGAAGTGGCAGCTTTCTGAGCACTTTCTTCAATCTCCAGCCTTTGGATAATCTCCTCAAGCTTCTGCTTCCTTGCATCCAGATCTTTGCAAGTGCTCTTCAGTTCAGCAATCAATGCAGCTTTGGAGATTGGAGACTTTGCCTTTGAAGGACCAGCAGATGTCCCAGAGGGTGCTTCAACATCAGCTGCATGATGACTCAGAAATAGCTTGTAGTGGAAGGCCATAGGGCTTTCTCTTTTGCAAATTGTGTCCTTCTCAGTGAGGATCCCAGGGTACTGGCTCAGCACTATTCCACACAGCAAGGAAGGGAAGGCAATTGGCAGCTTTGTTGCAGATGATCCAGCATGCTTCAATGTCTGATCAAATATATAAGCTCCATAATCCAGCTTTGTTTGGGTGCCCACAGCAAATATGAACCTGTCCAAACCAGTAGATATTGAGGATGTATGGTTGGTAGGGACCCAGTTTGTTGTACCAATCCTGTTCAGCATGGCATATTTCCTTGTCAGCATGCTAACTGAGAGCTTCCCTTTAACTGGCCAAGCCTTGACCTGGTTAGCAGTGATAACCTTGCAGACCTGGTTATCAGTCTTCCCTAACTCATTTGGACCATTAGATTCTCTTCCAAGGTATTGGTTGATAACCCTAGGAGAGAATTCTACACACCTGCCTCTTACATATACTTTTCTAAAGTCAGCAGACTTACCATTGGCACAATCTTCTTGGAGGTTGACTATGAATTCTTTGACAAGCAGCTCATAGCAGGGAGAGAAGTTGGAGACAGTTTTGAAGAGGCCA
This sequence comes from Lathyrus aphaca, assembly GCA_963966055.1. NCBI lineage: Eukaryota > Viridiplantae > Streptophyta > Magnoliopsida > Fabales > Fabaceae > Lathyrus > Lathyrus aphaca. The sequence continues at coordinate 176,354,223 of OZ014523.1, forward strand.
GCAGAAGAGATGAGATCAATTAACTATGTGCACTCAAGTGCATTACTGCTCAGCTCTCTTTCAAGTGCTACCCTTCTTTGATAAACAAACTTCCATCTATTCACACTTGAAACATGATGAAAGGAGATGTTGTCCAATGGAGCTTCTGGAACAGCAGTTGATGACCTTGAGGGTGCTGATTTCTTCTTTGGAGGAGATGTTGGGACATCTTCTTCAACATCTGAATCTGAAGGAGTGACAACTTTCCTCTTTTGTGTTTGCACCTTGCTCCATTGTTTTGTAGGACCAAAGACAACTTTAGCTTTGTCCTTCTTTGGTGTAGCTTGCTTCTTCTCAGGAATTGTATGTCCTGCATGCATCTTTTCTTTCCTAGTCCTAAGCCTTTTGGCTATGCTAGGATTTACAGAAGCAATGATTTCTGTATCAGAATCATGCTCTAGGTTTACAACAGGAGGAGGTTGAGCAGTCTCCTCTTCAGCTGGTTGATCAACAGAGATGTGCTCTTCAGTGGAGACCTTGTGCTGGTTCTCAGATGCTTCTTCATCACTATCAGTGGAGGCCTTTTTCTGGTCCTCAGATATATCATCAGCAGTATCAGATGATACCTTTTGCTGGTCTTCAGATGCTTCAACATCTATTGGGACATCCTGTTGAGCAGGAGTGTCCTTTGCAGCCTGAGTTTGTTGATCTTCTTGTGGAGCTGGCATGGTGCTCAGAGGGATAGAAATGCCACTTACCACTCTTTGCTCAGAAAGAATCCTGTTTACCAACTCTTTTATGGAATCATCCACATATTCAGAAGATTTTGGAGTGATGTTTGCTGGTGAAGGTATGCCTTTGGATTTGCTGCAAACTTGATCTTTTGTTCTTTTTGGAGTTCTTGGCTTTTTAGCAAGAGGAAGACATCCTCTGATTTCGTCCATTGGAGTTGAATCCATGGGTACCACAGAAATGGGGCTTGCATGCACCACATCTTCCTTGTTGAGGATTTCTTCAGGAATGTTAGGGTTTTGAGACATTTTCGAAGAAGGTGGATGAAGAGTTTTAGGTTTGATGAGTTCTGAAAAGCAGTTAGAGAATGCAATTCGTTTTTGAGAGTATGATGAGAAGATGGATAGCTGAAAGCAAGCTGATATTTTATAAGTAGCCGTTACTTTGAGACTTTTTAGGAGAGGAATACTCAAGGTCCTTGACCAGACTGGTGTTGCCATCTGGTGCTTATGTCACACAATGTCATATGACATGTTGGCACATCTCCATAACTGCTAAATTTCACATAAGCAGATTCCCAATTTGCCCCTTAGGTTTTCAAATTGAGTAGCATCCAAGGCTTTGGTAAATATATCAGCCAACTGCAGATTTGTAGCTACATGTTCCAGTGAAATCACTTTTTCTTCTACAAGATCTCTGATGAAATGATGTCTGATATCAATATGCTTGGTCCTGCTATGTTGGATAGGATTCTTTGATATGTTAATTGCACTTAAGTTGTCACAGTACAATGTCATGACATCTTGTGGGACATTGTACTCAGTGAGCATTTGCTTCATCCAAACCAACTGAGAACAACTGCTTCCAGCTGCTATATATTCAGTTTCAGTTGTATATAAGGATACACAATTTTGTTTCTTACTGAACCAAGAAATCAAATTGTTTCCTAGAAAGAAGCATCCTCCTGAAGTGCTTTTTCTGTCATCAGCACTTCCAGCCCAATCAGCATCACAGAAGCCAGTGAGAATTGGTTTGCATCCATGAAAGTACATTATGCCATAGTCACAAGTACCATTAACATATTTCAGAATTCTCTTGACTTGGTTAAGATGACTAACTTTTGGTTCAGCTTGATATCTTGCACATACACCTACTGCAAATGCTATGTCTGGTCTGCTAGCAGTCAGATATAACAAGCTTCCAATCATACTTCTGTATAGGCTTTGATCTACATTCTCACCCTTGTCATCTTTAGTTAGCTTTAAATGTGTGGGGGCAGGAGTTCTCTTATGAGTAGCACTGTCCATTCCAAATTTCTTGACTATGTTCTTAGCATACTTGCTTTGGGAAATGAACATGGAGTCCTCCATTTGCTTTATTTGCAGTCCAAGAAAGTAGGTTAATTCTCCTACTAGGCTCATTTCAAATTCAGATTCCATCTGGTTGACAAAATGTTTGACCATCCTGTCTGACATCCCACCAAAGACAATGTCATCTACATATATTTGAGCAATCATGACATTTCCTTCTTCATCTTTAACAAACAAGGTTTTGTCAATTCCACCTTTCATGTACCCTTGCTTGATAAGAAAAGTAGTCAGCCTTTCATACCATGCTCTTGGAGCTTGCTTCAGACCATAAAGAGCCTTCTTTAGTTTGTATACATGATTTGGACAGCTTGGATCAACAAATCCTTTAGGCTGTTCTACATATACCTCTTCATTAAGATAACCATTTAAAAAGGCACTTTTCACATCCATTTGAAATAGCTTGAACTTTAAGATACAAGCAATTCCCAAAAGTAGTCTGATTGATTCAAGCCTTGCTACTGGTGCAAAGGTTTCATCAAAGTCTACTCCTTCAATTTGTGTGTATCCTTGAGCTACAAGTCTAGCTTTGTTCTTTGTAACAACTCCTTGCTCATTTGACTTGTTCTTATACACCCATTTAGTTCCAATCACATTTATGTCATCAGGTCTAGGAACAAGGTTCCACACTTCATTCCTTGTGAATTGACCTAATTCCTCTTGCATAGCACAAATCCAGTATTCATCAGTAAGAGCTTCCTTGATGTTTTTATGTTCTATTTTAGAAACAAAACATGACCCTGAAATCACTTCTCTTGATCTAGTGCTTACACCTCTGTTGGGATCACTAATTATCAAATCTTTGGGATGATCCTTCTGGATTCTGATGGAGGGAGGTTTGCTGGATTGTTCTGTCCTTGCATCAGTTTGAGTGAAGTCAGAATGATCACTCTTTTCTTCAGCTTCAGTCTTGATATCAGCAGATGTTCCAACATCTTCTGGGACATCTGTAGGAGCATCATCAATTATCACATTTATGGACTCCATGATAACCTTGGTTCTAGAATTAAATACTCTATATGCTCTGCTGTTTATAGAGTATCCAAGAAAAATCCCTTCATCACTTTTAGGATCCATTTTTCTTCTTTGCTCCCTATCTGCCAGAATATAACAGTTACTTCCAAACACATGGAAGTACTTAACTGTGGGTTTTCTGCCCTTCCAGACTTCATAGATTGTGGACAAAGTTCCTTTCCTTAGAGTAACTCTGTTATGGATGTAACAAGTTGTGTTCATAGCTTCAGCCCAGAAGTACAAAGATAACTTTTTAGCATGGATCATAGCTCTTGCTGATTCTTGAATAGTTCTATTCTTCCTCTCAACAATACCATTCTGTTGAGGAGTGATTGGTGAAGAATATTCATGATTGATTCCTTCTTAAGAACAGAAATCTAAGAATTTTTGGTTCTCAAATTCTTTTCCATGATCACTTCTTATTCTGATCACACAGCTGGCTTTTTCCCTTTGTATTCTTTGGCATAAGTCTTTGAATACATCAAATACATCAGACTTTTCTTTGATGAAATTTATCCATGTATACCTTGAAAAGTCATCAACCACCACATAGGCATACCTCTTACCACCAAGGCTCTCAACTTGCATAGGTCCCATAAGATCCATATGCAATAGTTCTAAAACTTTGGAAGTTGTCAGATGTTGGAGCTTTGGATGGGACATCTTGGTTTGCTTGCCTATTTGACATTCACCACATATTTTGCCATCATCAATCTTCAGTTTAGGAATACCTCTCACAGCATCCATAGATATGATCTTCTTTATGCCTCTGAAATGAAGATGACCTAGTCTTTGGTGCCATAGTTTCACTTCTTCTTCTTTAGCTAAAGAGCAAGTTGAAGTGAGACTGAAGTCTTGAGGTTCCCACATGTAACAGTTGTCTTTAGATCTGGCTCCTCTCATGACAATCTCTTGTTATTTGTTAGACACTATGCATTCAGTTTTGGTAAAGTTTACACTGTACCCTTGATCACATAATTGACTTATGCTGATCAGGTTAGCAGTTAAACCTTTAACCAGCAGCACATCATTTAGTCTTGGTACATCTTGACAGTCCAAGGTCCCTACTCCCTTGATTTCTCCTTTAGCTCCATCTCCAAAGGTTACATATCTGGATGAATGTGACTTTAAGTCTACTAGAAGATTCTTCAATCCAGTCATGTGTCTTGAACATCCACTGTCAAAGTACCAGTCTTCTTTGGCTGATACTCTTAGTGATGTATGTGCTATATATGCAACACCTTTCTTTGACCATTTGAGTTGAGATTTCTTTTGATACCTCTGCCCTGTGTATTGTTCATCAGTAGAGCTCCAAGGTTGTTTGTTGATCTTGTTCTTGGGTATGTAACTTTGATCAGCATGAAGGCTAGCTTTTGGTCTCCATACCTTCTTGATGACCTCTGTCTTCTGCTTAGGGGGTTGCTGATTTCTTTGATGTCTATGCAGCACTTTCTTGATGACTTCTATCTTCTGCTTAGAAGGTTGCTGATACATCTGATTTGGATATCCATGCAATTTGTAGCAATGAGGTTTGATATGTCCAAATCTTCCACAATGACGACATCTCCATCTTTGATACTTCTTCTTCATTATGTTCTTTTCAGAATGTTGAGACATCTGTTGGAACATTATGTTTGACTTTGTGTTCTTATGATGTTGAGGCATCTGTTGGGACATGTTGTTTGACTGTATGGACTTTGGAGTAGTTTTGCTAGAGCTAGCTTCATCCTTATGAACTCTGTTGAATCCCAGTCCACTTTTATCCCCTGAATGCTTATTGTTGTTGAGAATAACATCCAGTGTACTTGAGCTACTGTTCAGCATTCTAACAGATTTGGACATGTGTTCCAACTTGGAGTTGAACAGAATTACTTCACTTTTCAAGGTGTCAATGATCTCTAGATCACTTGCCTTTTCATCCTTTAGTGCCTCAATCTGCTTCTTTAGCTTTATACTTTCCCTGCATATTTCAGTGCTTCTTTTGACTAGTTCTCTGAATGATTGCTCAAGTTCTTCAAAAGTAAGCTCACCATCACTGGATTCACTTTCAGATTCACATAATCCAGCTAGAGCAGTGATATGCTTAGCTGATTCTTCTTCTGAATCACCTCCTGAGTCTTCATCAGACCAGGTTACAGAGAGACCTTTCTTTTGCCTTTTTAAATAGGTAGGACATTCATTCCTGATGTGTCCATATCCTTCACATCCATGGCATTTAATCCCTTTTTCTTGACTGGTCTTTTCATCATAAGTTGACCTTCTATCATTAGGTCTTTTGTTCTCATAAGAGTTTGTGTATCTTCCACTTGGTCTGGACTTGTTTTCCATATTTCTGAGAATCTTTTTGAATTGTCTTCCAAGCATAGCAATGTTGTCTGATAAGCTTTCACCAGTTTCTGATTCATCATCTTCTTCTTCATCAGTATTTGTCACCAAGGCTATGCTTTTGTTCTTCTTTACATTTGTGTCATTCATTCCCATCTCAAATGTTTGAAGGGAACCAATGAGCTCTTCAACTTTCATTGTGCATATGTCTTGAGCTTCTTCTATTGCTGTGACTTTCATGTCAAATCTTTTTGGCAAAGATCTGAGAATCTTTCTCACAAGCTTTTCATCAGTCATCTTTTCTCCCAAGGCTCCAGAAGTATTGGCTATTTCTAAGATGTTCATGTAGAATTCATGAATTGTCTCATCTTCCTTCATTCTCAAGTTTTCAAACTTGGTGGTGAGAAGTTGAAGTCTTGACATCTTTACCTTTGATGTTCCTTCATGAGTTGTTTTGAGAGTGTCCCAAACATCTTTGGCCAACTCACAGTGATGCACAAGTCTAAAGATGTTCCTATCAATGCCATTGAATAAAGCATTTAAGGCCTTGGAGTTGCATAGTGCTGAATCTTCTTCCTCCTTACTCCATTCTTCTTCAGGTTTCAACACTTTTTATCCATCTTTGGTGTCTTGGACAGGATGTTCCCATCCAATGTTGACTGCTCTCCAGGCCCTGTTGTCAAGTGATCTTAAGAATGCAATCATTCTTGGTTTCCAGTAGTCATAATTAGATCCATCCAGTATAGGTGGTCTATTTACTGATCCTATATCTCTGTCCATGTTTCCAGAATTTGTATTCCCTAGATCTCACCCAGTATAAACAGGCAGGGTGCCTGCTCTGATGCCAATTGAAATTCTGTGATCAGGTATGAGATGTCCTATGAGATGTTCCAACACTTGACAGATTTAACCAAAACTTAAAGTGCAAGAAAATTAAACAACACAGTAGTTTGTTAACCCAGTTCAGTGTATAACCACACTTACATCTGGAGGCTACCAAGCCAGGAGGAAATCCACTATAAGTAATATTAATTCTAGACTTAAACCACCCAGTTTAATCTTTCACTTAATATCTACCCAATGCAATTTCTACCTAAGACACAACTTAGATATGAGTACCAACTCACTCCCCCTCAATCACACAGTGATCTTGTTTACAAGTTTAATAAAATTGAAGTCATACTTCAAACAAACCAGCTTGATCTTACTTCACAGTTTCAATCAAGACACAAAATACACTTTTGCTTAAAAGCTCATAAAGTGGTACAATTAAAACAACCTGCTATTAAAACACACAACACCCTATTTTGTCTTCTGAAATTCGTACTAAATTCTGAGATATTCTGTTGCTTAAATAGGTGTATGGATTTTGGGCTTTCTGTAGGTTAATCCAGTCCTAAAACGCATGCAGCTTCCACCTTGAATTAGGGTTTGTTACTTCCTAGATTCTAGGTGATTTAGTTCTTCTGATTATGCTGAAGTCTCATAACAACACTCCCTACAGATGTGCCTTATTCTGTTTTTGTCCATCCATAATTAATTCCAGATAACTTTCCTTAAATTTCTCAGATCAGTTAGTCATTAATTCATTCTGGTAGCAGGTTTGAGATGTCACAACATCTGTTGGAACATCCTGAAAAACTGAACTTAAATCATTAACACAATGTCCCAACATCTGGTGTGACATCCTGAATTAAGTTCTAATACTCTATTTGATAATGTCCCAACATCTGATAGGACATTCTGAACTGAATTCAACATTTCTTGTTGGTCAAAAATTCTGCCAATTCTAAACATCTACAATTTTGATTCATATTTTGATACAGAAAATCCAACAACATAATTCAGATATGATATCCTCGAAAATAACTGAACATGTATGCTAGAATGCTATGATGGCATGTATGCAATTGGCAAGTGATCAGGAACTGGTGTCTGTCCGGACGCGGAATACTGAGCCCAGTGTCTGAAACCACAATCTCTCTAAATAATAATTCCCAGAGAAGAACTCAGAACCAAAGATCAAGAACTCCAATACCATAATAACCAGATCAAAACATAAGATCACACTGATGATGAAGGGTATCTTGAGGTCAAGGGTTCCTGCAAACCTGTAAACCCTTCCCAATCTCACGGGTGTGCTCCGGGTCAAACATCACGGACTCTCAAAGCCGAATAGCAATAATACATTCACCATTTCCGAGAAATGGCTCATGACCAAATCAGGGAATCAGTTTGGCATTATGTACTACTCAGGGAGGTCTCAGCGTGAGTCAGGGAAAACAAGCATCCCTTATAAGTCCCCAGCTTCGAGCGCTGAAATCGAGAAACAACAGTACATTCAGCCCGTAGGATACAATACTATTATCATACGACCAGATGCTTTGACTAAGTTCGTATAAGAGAACCAGGTCATCCTATACGAGTTCCAAGTGGGCCCTCGGGTGCGAATGGGTTTGCCACAGAATGTTGTCTGCCACTGTCACCACTGGAGATGGTTGTTTCCACAAAGGTTCTCAATGATCGGTCCCCAACCGTACATAACTATCAAGGTTATGTAATGAAGTAGGGAAGATCCCTATATCAATACATTTCCAAGACGATCGCGAATCTGGGTGTGAACGCACTAATACCCCCATGACAAGATGACATAGGGCCAAAGTGATTGTCCACGCTAAATCCTATGGTGCACTCAAGCCGGGTATTTAGCTAGCCTCATCTCACAAATCACAAGTAACACAACAGTCCCGCCAAACAGAAAACAAGTCCAGACAGTCCAGTACATATATATGATGCATTAAAAAAAATATACACACAATAGCAAACAATCAACACCCAATAAAACAGAAACAAACAAGCGCTAGGATAGACTCTCAAGGGGAACCAGAGAGATTCTGGTTAGGAGGTCCCCAGCAGAGTAGCCAGCTGTCGCTCCCTGGATTTCCATCCTAGTACAAACGCAAAAGTGGAGCTGAAAGAGGTAGAGTTGTCAGCCGGGCATTTTTATCCTGAAGGAACGGGAAAGGTAATGTTGCACAAACCAGAAGAAAAGAAAAGGAAGGACACGGGTCCTACGAACCAAAGAGATTGGTGTAAACACCCCAAATTTTCCCTCACCTTTTATCACGCTATGGCTTATGATCTTTCATATTTGTTTTAACATAAGCATTGCATCTCATTTTGCATGTTTGCTTCATTGCATAGTTCAATTTCATCTGCATCTAGGGTTTGTGATCTGAGCAATCCAAGAATCAATTTGAGCCATCCCAAAGGTCTTAAAGCTTTCCAAGAGGTTCCATGTGTGTTCTATGATCATATTATGCTCCCCAAAGTTCATGAAAGTCAAGGGATCACAAGAATTGGCAAAGGCATGGAAGTAGAGCTAGGGTTTTCACTACACAGATGACCAAAATTAGGGTTTTGGTTTCAGAAGCCTTAACTCCAAAAATTTTGGTCATTCTTGTTTCTAGTGTTCTTAATATGTTATAAGGATCATGTGTACCAAGTTTGATGAATAAATTCATTGTGGAAGTCATCTGATCATTGGATAACTTCTTGAGCAAGTTAAGTCAAAATCAGGGCATTTGAGGCCCCCAACAATGGAACCAAAGGGTCATTTTCATCAAATTGAAGTTCAATGATCTTTATTTGATCTTAGAAGTGGTTGGAAGTTCACAATATTGAATAATTTTGAGCCAATTGCAAACTTGCCATTTTTGGAAATGACTTGAAATGCAAACTTTCCATTTTGGGAAAGATTTTCAACCTCCTCTTTCATGACCAAAAATGCTTCAAATGAATACTTGGACATGAAAGTTGAAGATTAGGTCTTTCCCTTTTCAAAAGTACAAGAAAATGTCTTGATTCATCCTAGAACTCAAGATATGGCCTTTCAAAGTTGGCAAAAATCACATAATTCCAAGTTTCATGTCAAAGAGGGATTTTGCATATTGGCATTTTAAAGCTTCTAATTGACTTCTAATGTGCACAAATATGTTACAACATGTCAAAGCAACTTCTAAACATCATAATTGGCCCAAGTTTGCTTTGTTTTCATGACTTGATCTTCAAGAAATCTCAAAAGGGCCAAAACTCAAAAAATTTGCAAAATGCCTTGGATCCTTCCATCCACTTGTGCCAGCTGCATCAAACTCATTCTATGGCTCTCCATGAATCTTGCTGAGTCCAGACACCCCAAAAAGCCATCTCTGCCATGGCCCATACCTCAAGTACCCATAAGTTGACATTTTTGCATTTCCTCCCATACCAATCAAACTGAGCCACCACCCACTCTCTGACCAATCACAACCTCTTATGCAAACCCTAAGGACTCCATTCCATAAGACATTCAAGCCTAAATCATCCCACAAGTCATATTGCACAAAATCACCTTAGAACTTCACTTCTTCGAATCTCCCTACACAAGCCTCAAACTTCAAATATTTTTCCACCAATCAACTCAAAATCATCCATAGATCACAAAGCACCCACTCCCATGGCCTGAAACCCCCTAGTTATCAGAACCAAACACTTCAAAACAACCATCATAAACTCGTTCTAAGCTTCACATCATCCTTAGGGGGTCCATTGAAGTTGATTTGCACAAGGGAGGAGGCCAGAAAGCTCAAAACTGCAAAGCTTCATCTCAGTTATACCTCAAGAACATTTTTTTCCAGAACTTGCTATTTAAGTTAAAATATCAATCTTCATGTTCCCCTGATCACTCTGATGTGTTTAGTTTTGAAAATGATTGAGAAATGAGCATGTATGGTTGTTCTGAAAGTTTGCCCGAAAATTTTGTTTGATTCGATTCTTGCTTTTGATGAAAAATAAATGTTATATAATGATGGATTCTTGCTTAGGGAGGGTAGTAGATCATTTCTAGAGCTTTAGAGCTTTTAATTTGACCTAAGGAAGAAGTTAGGATTTTGAGTGACCGGAGAAGATGACCGGAGCTAGCTCCGGTCACCTGAAAATCATTAAAACCCTAATTAGGGTTAGCTTCCCAGAATGAATTTCCACCCTTGGATCTTGTTTAGGGTAGTGAGCGAATGGCCAGGATTAGTTCATTTAAGTTAATTTTGATTAATTAATTTAATTAAAATCAATTTAGTCATATTTGATCTGGACCATTGATAAATGTGCGCAGTCAACCCCATCCCCTTAAGTTTAAATCTGGACCACAAGATCTGATTACTTCTCATTTTATTTCATTTTATTTTCTTTTCTTTTCATTTCTTTTGCATATTTATTTTAAAATACCAAAACTCATCAAAAAAATATGAAACTTTGCATTTCTGTTTTAAATATTTTTCTCAACTTGAAAATGATTTTTATTTAATTTTTGCATATAAAAAGTATTTTTAAAATATTTAAATGTTATTTCTAATTAATTAAAGTATTTTAATTAATTAAAAATACATTTAGGTTTCTAAAAATCACCAAAAAAATCATGAACCATTCCAATACATTAAGAAACATTTTCAAACTCTTCATACAAATTTATTTTTAGGTTTGATCATAATTTCCCAATTTTCTTTGAATTAGGGTTCTTTAAAAATCACAATTTTTGACCCTAACTTTAAAAAATCATTTATGCCTAAACAAGAAGAGTTTGAACTTGAATCTTTTTGCATTGTTTCACATATTGCATGTAGGTTCTAGGTTATGTTTCTCATGAATTTATCTTGAATTTTTAATTGATTTTCATTTTCCCTTATGAATCACCCAAAAACCCTAGCAAACTTAGGAAAATCATAACTTTCAATAGGATTAGCTTCTGACCTTCTCCTTTGGGGTGTGACCTAATATGGGATTAGGGTTTGTTTGAGTTTGGTTTCAAATTTTTGTCATGTTGTATGCTTCTGTTTTATCCATTTGCGTCTCATGTGTTCATAAAACCCTAATTTCTCATGTTCATTTGCATTCTCCTTTGCATAGCATCATCACATGAACTTGCCATGACATTTCAAGCATTCACATGTCATATTAGACATCTTAGGACATGTTAGAACCTTGATTGATCATTTCTTCATTCATTTTACATGTGTTGCATTCATTTCATTTCATAAACATCCATGTGTTTTTCAAGCTTCCAAGCATGCTTTCATGACATCCCATCTTTGTATGATCATTCATACGCACATTGTATGACATTGCATAATCTCATATGCCATTTGCATTGCATAAATACTTCTGACTTTGGTCTTTTCATCTCATTTCAATTCATTTCTTCATGCTTTATGTCTTATGCATCCATACTAACTTTTCAGGAACATTTGGTAAGTTATTTTGGGAGGTGGATTTGTCTTCACCTATCACCTCTTCTTATTTAATATTTATGCATTTTAACTTGTCTTTGAAGTGAATTTGATTCACTTATGTTCCATTTTCTCACTTTCTTCCTTTAAGTTACTTATCTTCTTAGGAAGTAAGTAACTTATTCTTCTGCTTCCTCCTCCTTTCATCTGCTTCTTCCATTAGTGGCTTCCTGGAAGATCTTTTCTCTTAAGCCTCATAAACCATAGGATATCCAAGAATGATAATGTTTAGGGTTGTTTTTAGTCCCCTTTATCTTTTTACTTTTGAGTCTCCTTGAGTCTCTCTTCTCATCTCAATAATCAGAGACTAAACTCTTAAAGTTTTAGGACTTTTGAATTAGGGTTATGCCTGCGTCCTTCTCTTAGGATGGGGTGTATAACTTTAATCCTAAGTGTTAAACCTTTAATTTGTTTAAACCTCTTAATCAAATCACACTAATAATCACCAAGACTTCATCTTGTAACTTGGGCCTTACATTAGGGTTCTAACTCTTCCTTATGGTTAAGAGGGACTAACCCTAGTGTTCAATGGACAAGTCCCCCTCAAGTTGTCTTACAAACCATAAAATTCACTTCTTAATCTCACCCTTTAATTAAAATCCTTTTAATAAAGTCTTGTTATATAATGAATTTAATCCCTAACCATGGATTAATTTGAGGTTTCTTCCTCAGCTTAAGTGTTCTCATCTATTGTCCTTCTATTAGGATGGTGTAATGAGTCCACTAATATGTGATTAGAGATTAAACTCATTACTTAACATTAAACAAAAATCCAAAAAACATCTAATTAATCACAAGTAGGTTAATGCTCTTAATCCTACATCATTATGGTAACTAAGTTTAGATGCTTATCTCATACTTAAGTAGGCTCATTATCCCTAATCAGGGAGGATATAATGAGTTTACAAGCCCTTGATTTAGGCTTAAGCTCATTTACTTATGCAAAACACCAAAAAAAATAACAAAACTAAAAACACAAAAACAAATAATAATCGTCTCCTTCGGGATTCTTTTCTCATCATACTCATTCATAAATGGGAACTTGCTTCTTCCGTCTAATGCAAGACAGTTAGCACTCGAGCCTGATGTGTCATACACTTGAGCATAGACTAGCAAGCAGTTCACATTCAATTCATTTTCAGTCTCTTTGAGTCGAACTACGGTGTTCTGACTTCCTCATTGCACGAGAGGATACGTAGGCATAACTTAACAATTATTGAACAAAAGTCTCTTTTTCATCCCCATCTCTCAGCATTCTTTTTTAAGCCTCAGTTCTTGAGCATCCACCCTTTTGCACTAACACCTGTACATTCATTCTTTAGCTTTTGCACACATATAGCATATACACTACCCCTTTAAACACAATCTTGTAAGTGTGGATCCCGTCGAGTACGAAGGACAATCTGGGTGGTAATACCTTCCTAGGTTGTAACCAACCCCCTTTCTTAGTTTCTCAGGTTCGCAACCGTCTTATCCATATCTTTTTAGGTTTATGCAGCATTACCTTTCCTTCGGGATAAAAATGCCAAGCTAGCGACTCTATCCACTTCACCTTCATTTTCTCTTTTCGCCGACCGTTCGCGTCTGCACCCTGGGACCCTGGTGTCTTTTCGGGGGAGCGACAACTGGGTTCGGGAGTCGGTTACGACCTAGGAAGGTATTAGCACCCCAGATCGTCCGCCGTACCCGACGGGATCCACGCTTGCAAAGAAACTGTTTCAAAAGGGTGAAGAAAAGAAAGTTGCTACAAAAGAAAAGGAACTGAACTGGATAAAAGAAAAAAAAAGGGGAAAATGTAGGGAAAATAAAAGAGTGTGCTTTCACGGGCCCTACCCCGCTGCCTACGTATCTCACTGGACATGAGGATCAGAGTCGTCGTAGTTCCCCTAGCTAGGGGTGGAAAAGATTGCTTGTGTTTTAAGGCTTGAACTGCCTATGCCAATGCTCAGGTGTTGCAGGCTCGGACGAAGAGTTCGTTACCGTCTTGCAAAATGACAAGTAGGAGTAAGTTCAAACGAAAACAGTAAAGGTGATGAGAATAGAAGTCCCGAAGGAGAGACGTTTATTGTTTGTCCAGTGTTTTTTTATGAGTTTTCTGCTTTGAAGTTTGCATAGGTAAGTGTACCTAAGTCTTACTTAACAGGATGTGCATTTCTTACATCATCCTGAAATGGAATGTGCAAGAGGCACACCTATCTATGGAGGAAATCCCTAAATCTAGTCCCACAAGTGAAGGCTCAGACACACTGACCTATTGGCATTTATTAAGTATTTTTTGTGATTTTTGGTTAAGAAGTGTTTTTTATGTTTTCCTTATGAAGTAATCTCATGCTAAGACCTATCCACCACGAGGGATATCCTACACCTCGCCCCGAAATGGAACGCGTGCAAGTATCTCATAGAAAAGTCTCGTGTCACATGAGAAGACTCGTCATTTATTAATGTGATTTAAAGTTAAGTTTGAAGATGAGAAGAGAGAGCACCAAAAGAATCTCAGAGATAAAATCTAATGGGGAAGACTACTCCTAATGTTATCATGCATGGGAGTCCTAGGTTAGTGTGGTTTAAATTCTATCCTAATGAAGAAGAAGGAAAGAAAAGAAAGAAGAAAAAGAAAGGAGCGGAAACGCTAGAAGATAACTTACTTCTCTAAAGAACTTAAGTTGTTTCTAAAAGGGGAGTAATGAAGTTAATCACGAGATGGCATAAGGCACATCACACATACAAATGAGAATAAAAGATGATATGAAGACTTGAAATGTGGATATCATCCACACTTCACTTACCATAAGCTCCTACAAGGAAAGGTTAGCGAACCACATAAGCATATGATGAAAATAAGAACATTCAATCAATACACAAACTAAACAAAGGTCACAAACCAAACCAATAAAAAATTCAGTACCTAAAACCTATAGGCTACCTAAAACAAAGACAAAGAAAACCTAATAGGATGGCATAAATTCCTTCCTCAAACTATGTTAGAAAGAAGGAAGAAAGAGGCACGAAATGCCACCTAAGTAGCAAGGCACCAAACAAATACCAAAGGTCATAAGAAAATTATGAAATTAAAGATCTAAAGTCAAAAACTAGTAGCGAACAATGTCAAAATAGCTCATAACAATTCACAATCAAAGTCCATCAAATAATCACACAAAGTCGCTTAAGAACAATTAACGAAATCGCACAAACACAACTCTTAAAACTATGGATAAAATGAAATTAAAAATATGAAAAAAATATTTTTACGTACTTTTATAAGTCTATGAAATGATGCAAAAAGAACGGAATCAAAATATTAATCGAGGTGGAAGGAATAAAATATACAAATTAATGTGTTAATATGGAAATTAAACGAAAAGGAAATTAAAAGAAAATTCGAAATAAAAATGGGAAATTAATAAAAGTCAGAAAATAAAAGTGTAGAAAAATTCAAAAATGAATTAAGAAACTAAAATATTTTTCATGGAATTTTATAAAATGTTTTAGTATTTTTTAAGAATTAAAATGAAACTATGGTAAAAAGAAATCAAAACAAAGAAAATAAGGAAGGGGGTGTAACATAGTAATAAAATGTTGTTGAAAACAAGAAAAGGACCGAGGCGGGGTGTGCGAATAGTAATGGAATGGGAGCCCAAACGTAGGTACTGAGGGAGAGTATGGTGGACCTGGGATCAGCTTGTTTGACTCGACGTGGACCGCTTGATCTGCAGACTTTCTCCAGTCATCTCATCACAAGGTTATGAAACGCAGGTGCAGGGCGGTTATCATGTGCAAGCACGCGGGGGAGCAAAAAAGTAAGCCTTACCGGACGATGACAAGTGTCACTTCCGGTGTGGGAAGAAAACCACCAAATATCCATTATCTTATCTCTATCATCATCCATAACCTATTATTTTTTATACTTTATCTCTAATTTCTCTTAAAAACAAAACAAAAAAAACGAAACATAAAAGCCAGAACAAACAAACACGCTCTAACGTATATCCCTCTCTCTGCGACACGCTTTTTCTTCTTACCACCGACGACCACTGTAGATGTTTAGAATTGGCAGAATTTTTGACCAACAAGAAGTGTTGAACTTAGTTCAGGATGTCACACCAGATGTTGTGACATTGTCAAACAGAGTATAAGTTAATGAACTTAGTTCAGGATGTCACACCAGATGATGTGACATTGTATAAGTTAATGAATTAAGTTCAGAGATCAGGATGTCACACCAGATGTTGTGACATCTCAGACCTGCTACCAGACTTAAATGATGCATAACAGAACTGAGTAAATTCAGGGAATTTATCTGGAATTAATTGTGATTGGATAAACAATACAAGGCGCATCTGTAGGGAGCTTAGTTATCTGATTTAAGTATAACAGAATAACTACTTCACCTAGAATCAAGGAAGTAACAAACCCTAATTCAAGGTGATGACAGCATGCGTATCAGGACTGGATAATCTACAGAAAGCCCAAAATCCAAGCATCTATTTAAGGAACAGAAACTCTCAGAATAGAGTACGAAATTAAGAAGACTAAATAGGGTGTTTGTGTTTAATAGCAGGTTTTAGTTGTGTATCACTTTATGAGCTTTTAAGAAAAAAGTGTATTGTGTCTTGATTGAAACTGTTAAGTAAAATCAAGCTGTTGTGTTTGAAGTGTGACTTCAATTTTATTAAACATTGTAACATATCACTGTGTGATTGAGGGGGAGTGAGTTGGTACTCATATCTAAGTTGTGTCTTAGGTAGAAATTGCCTTGGGTAGATATTAAGTGAAGGATTAAACTGAGTGGTTTAAGTCCAGAATTAATATTACTTATATTGGATTTCCTTCCTGGCTGGGTAGCCCCCAGATGTAAGTGTGGAGATACACTGAACTGGGTTAACAATTTCCTGTGTTATTTAATTTACCTGCACTTTAAGTTTTGTTTAAGTCTTCAAGTGTTTAAACATCTCATTCGACATCACGTACCTGATCCCATAATTTCAATTGGCATCAGAGCAGGCACCCTGCATGTTTAACTGGGTGAGATCTAGGGACTGCAAATTTTGGGAACATGGACAGAGATGTAGGATCTGTGAATAGACCACCTATATTGGATGGATCCAACTATGACTACTGGAAGCCAAGAATGGTAGCATTCTTAAAATCACTTGATAGTAGGGCTTGGAAAGCAGTCAACAAAGGATGGGAGCACTCTGTCCAAGACAATAAGGATGGGGCAAAAGTGTTGAAACCTGAAGAAGAGTGGAGCAATGAGGAAGAAGATTCAGCACTTGAAAATTCTAAAGCCTTAAATGCCTTATTCAATGGCATTGATAGGAACATATTCAGACTTGTGCATCACTGTGAGCTGGCCAAAGATGTTTGGGACACTCTCAAAACCACTCATGAAGGAACATCAAAGGTGAAGATGTCAAGACTTCAACTTCTCACCACCAAGTTTGAAAACATGAGAATGAAGGAAGATGAGACAATTCATGAGTTTTACATGAACATCTTGGAAATAGCTAATACTTCTGGTGCTTTGGGAGAGAAGATGAGTGATGAAAAGCTGGTAAGAAAGATTCTCAGATCTTTACCAAAAAGATTTGACATGAAGGTTACTGCAATAGAAGAAGCTCAGGATATATGCACAATGAAGGTTGAAGAGCTCATTGGTTCCCTTCAAACATTTGAGATGGGAATGAATGATACAATTGTAAAGAAAAACAAAAGCATAGCCTTGGTCTCAAATACTGATAAAGATGAAGAAAGTCATGAAGCAGACCATGAAGAAAATTTATCAGAAACAATTGCTATGCTTGGAAGACAATTCAACAAAATTCTCAAAAGAATGGATAACAGGTCCAGATCAAGTGGAAGAAACTCAAACTCTTCTGAGAATAAAAGACCTTATGATTCTAATAGAAGGCCAAATTATGATGAGAAGACCAACCAAGGGAAAGGGATTCAATGTCATGGATGTGAAAGATATGGACACATCAGAAATGAATGCCCAACCTATCTAAAGAAGCAGAAGAAAGGTCTCTCTGTGACATGGTCAGATGAAGACTCAGGATGTGAGTCAGAAGAAGAATCTGCAAAGCACATCACTGCTCTAGCTGGAGTATGTGAATCTGAAGGGGGGTCCAGTGATGAGGAGCTGACTTTTGAAGAGCTTGAAGAATCATACAAGATGCTGTGTAAAAGGAGCACTGAAGTATGCATGGAGAATATAAAGCAGAAGAAGCAGATTGAGGAATTAAAGGCTGAAAAGACAAGTACTCTAGAGATCATTGACACTTTGAAAAGTGAAGTAAGCCTACTCAACTCCAAATTGGAGCATATGTCCAAATCTGTCAAAATGTTGAACAGTAGCTCAAACACACTGGATGTCATTCTCAACAACAACAAGCACTCAGGGGATAGGACTGGGCTGGGATTTAATAAAGCTTAAAAGTTTGAGGCTAGCACCAACAAAACAACTTCAAATCCCATAAAGACAAACAAGATGTCCCAATAGATGTCCCAACATCATGAAAAGAACATGATGAAAAAGAAGAATCAAAGATGGAGATGCCATCATTGTGGAAGGTTTGGTCACATCAAACCTTTTTGATACAAGCTACATGGACATCCAAATCAGAGGTATCAGCAACCCCCTAAGCAGAAGACAAAGGTCACCAAGAAAGTGCTGCATGGACATCAAAATCAAAGATATCAACAACCCCCTAAGAAGAAGACAAAGGTCATCAAGAAAATATGGGTACCTAAAGCTAGTCTTCATGCTGATCAAAGCTACAAATACATGCCCAAGAACAAGTTCAACAAACAACCTTGGATATCTAAAGATGGACACTACACAGGGTAGAGGCAGCAAAGGAAACCTCATAACAGGCATAAATGGTCAAAGAAGGTTGTTGCCTATATAGCTTATACATCTCTCAGAGTATCAGCTAAGGAAGACTGGTACTTTGACAGTGGATGCTCAAGGCACATGACTGGATTGAAGAATCTGCTAGTAAACTTAAAGTTACACTCATCCAGATATGTAACCTTTGGAGATGGAGCTAAAGGAGAAATCAAGGTAGTTGGGACTTTGGACTGCCCAGATGTACCAAGACTAGATGATGTGCTGCTGGTAAAAGGATTGACTGCTAACTTGATCAGCATAAGTCAATTATGTGATCAAGGTTACAGTGTAAACTTTACCAAAACTGAATGCATAGTGTCTGATAAAGAACAGAAGGTTGTCATGAGAGGAGCCAGATCTAAAGACAACTGTTATATGTGGGAACCTCAAGATTTCAGTCTCAATTCAACTTGCTCCTTAGCCAAAGAAGAAGAAGTGAAGCTATGGCACCAAAGACTGGGTCATCTTCATCTCAGAGGAATAAAGAAGATCATATCTATGGAGGTTGTAAGAGGTATTCCAAGACTGAATATTGATGAAGGAAAAGTATGTGGTGAATGTCAAATAGGCAAGCAAACCAAGATGTCACATCCAAAGCTCCAACATCTGACAACTTCCAAAGTTTTGGAATTATTGCATATGGATCTTATGGGACCAATGCAGGTTGAGAGCCTCGGTGGAAAAAGGTATGCCTATGTGGTTGTTGATGACTTTTCAAGATATACATGGATAAGTTTCATCAAAGAAAAGTCTGATGTGTTTGATGTATTCAAAGATCTGTGCCAAAGAATACAAAGAGAAAAAGCAAGTTGTGTGGTCAGAATAAGAAGTGACCATGGAAAGGAGTTTGAGAATCAAAAATTCTCAGATTTCTGTTCTTCAGAAGGAATCAATCATGAGTATTCTTCTCCTATCACCCCTCAACAGAATGGGATTGTTGAGAGGAAGAACAGAACTATCCAAGAATCAGCAAGAGCTATGATTCATGCTAAAAAGTTACCACTGTACTTCTGGGCTGAAGCTATGAACACAGCTTGTTACATTCACAATAGAGTCACTCTAAGAAATGGAACCTTGTCCACCATTTATGAAGTCTGGAAGGGTAGAAAACCTACACTCAAGTACTTCCATATTTTTGGAAGTAATTGTTACATTCTGGCTGATAGGGATCAAAGAAGAAAGATGGATCCTAAAAGTGATGAAGGGATTTTCCTTGGATACTCCATAAATAGCAGAGCCTATAGAGTATTTAACTCCAGAACCAAGGTTATAATGGAGTCAATAAATGTGATCATTGATGATGCCCCTGCAGATGTAGCTGATGATGTTGGAACATCTGCTGACAGTCAGACTGAAGTTGAAATAAAGAGTGATAATCATGACTTCACTCTAACTGAGGCAAGGACAGAACAATCCAGCAAACCTCCCTCCATTAGAATTCAGAAGGATCATCCTAAAGATCTGATAATTGGTGATCCCAACAGTGGTGTATTCACTAGATCAAGAGAGATGATTTCAAGTTCTTGTTTTGTTTCAAAGATAGAAACTAAAAACATCAAGGAAGCTCTGAATGATGAGTACTGGATTTCTGCTATGCAAGAAGAATTAGGCCAGTTTACAAGGAATGAAGTGTGGGATCTTGTTCCTAGGCCTGATGACATAAATGTGATTGGCACTAAACGGGTGTACAAGAACAAGTCAAATGAGCAAGGAGTTGTTACAAAGAACAAGGCTAGACTTGTAGCTCAAGGATACACACAAATTGAGGGAGTAGACTTTGATGAAACCTTTGCACCAGTAGCAAGGCTTGAATCAATCAGACTACTTTTAGGAATTGATTGTATCCTGAAGTTCAAGCTATTTCAAATGGGTATGAAAAGTGCCTTTTTAAATGGGTATCTTAATGAGGAGGTATATGTGGAGCAGCCTAAGGGATTTGTTGATCCAAGTTGTCCAGAGCATGTATACAAACTAAGGAAGGCTCTTTATGGTCTGAAGCAAGCCCCAAGAGCATGGTATGAAAGACTAACCACTTTTATCATAAAACAAGGGTACAGGAAAGGTGGAATAGACAAAACCTTGTTTGTGAAGGATGAAGAAGGAAATGTCATGATTGCTTAAATATATGTAGATGACATAGTCTTTGGTGGGATGTCAGACAGGATGATTAAACATTTTGTTACTCAAATGGAATCTGAGTTTGAGATGAGCCTAGTAGGATAACTAACCTACTTTCTTAGACTGCAAATCAAGCAGATGGAGGACTTCATGTTCATATCCCAAAGCAAGTATGCAAAGAACATTGTCAAGAAGTTTGGGATGGACAATGCTAGTCACAAAAGAACACCTGCCCCCACTCATTTAAAGCTGACAAAGGATGACAAGGGTGAGAATGTAGACCAAATCTTATACAGAAGCATGATTGGAAGCCTATTATATCTGACTGCTAGCAGACCAGATATAGCCTTTGCAGTAGGTGTATGTGCAAGATATCAAGCTGAGCTAAAAGTAAGTCATCTAAACCAGGTTAAGAGGATTTTGAAATATGTCAATGGTACTTGTGACTATGGCATAATGTACTCTCATGGATGTGAACCAATTCTCACTATCTTTTGTGATGCTGACTGGGCTGGAAGTGCTGATGATAGAAAGAGCACATCAGGAGGATGCTTCTTTCTAGGAAACAATTTGATTTCTTGGTTCAGTAAGAAACAAAATTGTGTATCCTTATCCACTGCTGAAGCTGAATATATTGCAGCTGGTAACAGTTGCTCACAGTTGGTATGGATGAAGCAAATGCTCACAGAATACAATGTCCCACAAGATGTCATGACATTGTACTGTGACAATTTAAGTTCTATTAACATATCAAAGAATCCTATCCAACATAGCAGGACTAAACACATTGATATCAGGCATCATTTCATCAGAGATCTTGTGGAAGAGAAGGTGATTTCATTAGAACATGTAGCCACGGATCTGCAATTGGCTGATATATTTACTAAAGCTTTGGATGCTACCCAATTTGAAAACCTAAGGGGTAAATTGGGAATCTGCTTATGTGAAATATAACAGTTATGGAGAAGTGCCAACATGTCCTATGACATCGTGTGGCATGATCACCAGATGGCAGCACCAGTCTGGTCAGTAACTATGTGTATTCCACTTTTTAGAATTCCGCCAGTAACGGAATTTATAAAAGCTCAAACGTGCTCTCAGCTCTTCATCTCCTCACTATCTTCTCAAAACCATTTGCATGCTAAAGCTGATTTTCTGAGCTCATCAAAATCAATCAAACCTAAACTCCACTTCCACTTCATCCGAAAAATGTCTCAACATCAAAACCCTAACATCATGGATGAAAATATCAACCAAGAAGATGTGGTGCATGCAACCCCAATCTCTATGGTTCCAATGGATACTACTCCCATAGACGAAATCAGAGGAAGTGTCCCCCTTGCTCAAAAACCTAGAACTCCAAATGTGAGAAGAGCAAAGGAACCTGTGTTCAGCAAAAGCAAAGGGATTCCTTCATCTTCAAACACCACCCCCAAAGCTTCTGACTATGTGGATGCTTCCATCAAGCATCTTGTGAACAGGATTCTATCTGAACAAAGAGTGGTGCATGGGATATCTGTTCCCCTGAACAGCATGCCTGCTCCACAAGAGGAACAGAGCAATCAGGCTGAAGAGGACACTCCTGCTCAACAGGATGTCCTAATAAATGTTGAAACATCTGAGGACCAGAAAAAGGCTTCAACTGATGATGATGAAGCCACTGATGACCAAGCTTATATTGATCCACCTGCTGAAAAGGAGACTTCCCAACCTCCTCCTACTGAAACCATAAATAATGACTCTGACACAGAGATCATTGCATCTGTTGATCCTAGCATAGCCAAAACGCTTAGGGCTAGGAAGGAGAAGAAGCCTGCTGGACATTCAACTCCTGAAAAGAAACAGCCTACTCCAAAGAAGGACAAAGCTAAAGTTGCCTTTGGTCCTACTAAACAATGGAGCAAGGTGAGTACCCAAAAGAGGAAAGCTGCAACTCCACCTGATTCAGATGTTGAAGAGGATGTCCCAACATCCCAACCAAGGAAGAAACCAGCACCTCCCAGGTCTACCTCTGCTGTTCCAGAAGCTCCTCTGGACAATGTGTCCTTTCATCATGTGTCAAGTGTGAGCAAATGGAAGTATGTCTACCAAAGAAGGGTGGCACTGGAAAGAGAGCTGGGCAGCAATGCATTGGAGTGCACAGAGGTGATTGACTTAATATCTCTGCTGGCTTATTCAAGATTTTTTCAAATTTTTCACCCTGCTATGAGCTGCTGGTTAAGGAGTTCATTGTCAACCTGCAAGAAGACTGTGCTGATGGAAAGTCAAAAGAATTCAGAAAGGTTTATGTAAGAGGGAGATGTGTGGAATTATCTCCTAGGGTTATAAATCATTACCTAGGGAGAGAATCTGATGGGCCTAATGAGCTGGGAAAGACTGACAACCAAGTTTGCAAGGTCATCACTACCAACCAGGTCAAAACTTGGCCAGTCAAGGGCAAACTTTCTGTTAGCTTGCTAACAAGGAAGTATGCAATGCTGCATAGAATTGGTACTATCAACTGGGTCCCTACCAACCATACTTCTTCAATAGCTACTGGATTGGGAAGATTCATTTATGTTGTGGGCACCCAAACAAAGTTGGAATTTTGGGCTTACATATTTGATCAAACACGGAAGCATGCAGGAACATCAGCAACAAAGCTTCCCATTGCATTTCCATCTCTGCTCTGTGAAATCATCCTCAACCAGTATCCAGGCATCCTCACTGAGAAGGATTCAGTCTGCAAGAGAGAAAGTCCACTGGCCTTCCACTACAAACTATTCTTGAGCCATCATGTTGCTGATGTTGAAGCTCCCACTGGGACATCTGCTGGACCATCAAAAGCAAAGACTCCCATATCCAAAGCTGTTTTGATTGCAGAACTCAAGAACACTTGCAAAGAGCTGGATGCCAAAAATAAAAAGCTTGAGGAAGTAATTCAAAGGCTGGAGATGGAAGAGGGTGCTCAGAATGCTGCTAAATCTGATGATGAATCTGATGATGAATCTGAAGAGGAAGAGGATACTGAATATGATGAATCTGAGTGAAATGTGTGAGGAAAATGTTTCAGCATTGTATTTTGGTTTTGTAATTTTGAATATTTTGTTTTCTCTCTGCTTATGTAAAATTTGGCCCCAATTTCTGTCTAACAAGGGGGAGAAGAGAAGTGTACTGAACAACAACAATGTTTGCTGCAGTTTGCCTGATTAATGAACAATGTTGTTTGTCTGTTTAATGCCTGCTTCTGAACTAAGTTTTTTTTAATAGAAAATTATGTTGAACAAGTCAGAATACATACAGGTTTGAGGGGGAGCAAATTATTATAAACTCTCACATGATTCAACAGAAAAGAACTGTTGCACTCTGATAAATAAAACTCTGCTACACTCTGATAAAACCAGAAGATTGTGTTAGCCAAAAATTAGCCAAAGGGAGAGTTTGTAGATCTTTAGAATTGGCAGAATTTTTGACCAACAAGAAGTGTTGAACTTAGTTCAGGATGTCACACCAGATGTTGTGACATTGTCAAACAGAGTATAAGTTAATGAACTTAGTTCAGGATGTCACACCAGATGTTGTGACATTGTATAAGTTAATGAATTAAGTTCAGACATCAGGATGTCACACCAGATGTTGTGACATCTCAAACCTGCTACCAGACTTAAATGATGCATAATAGAACTGAGTAAATTCAGGGAATTTATCTGGAATTAATTGTGAATGGACAAACAATACAAGGCGCATCTGTAGGGAGCTTAGTTATCTGATTTAAGTATAACAGAATAACTACTTCACCTAGAATCAAGGAAGTAACAAACCCTATTTCAAGGTGATGATAGCATGCGTATCAGGATTGGATAATCTACAGAAAGCCCAAAATCCAAGCATCTATTTAAGGAACAGAAACTCTCAGAATAGAGTACGA
Source organism: Lathyrus aphaca (assembly GCA_963966055.1). Classification (NCBI taxonomy): domain Eukaryota; kingdom Viridiplantae; phylum Streptophyta; class Magnoliopsida; order Fabales; family Fabaceae; genus Lathyrus; species Lathyrus aphaca. The sequence goes on from OZ014523.1 coordinate 176,378,877, forward strand.
AATTAAGAAGACTAAATAGGGTGTTTGTGTTTAATAGCAGGTTTTAGTTGTGTATCACTTTATGAGCTTTTAAGCAAAAAGTGTATTGTGTCTTGATTGAAACTGTTAAGTAAAATCAAGCTATTGTGTTTGAAGTGTGACTTCAATTTTATTAAACATTGTAACATATCACTGTGTGATTGAGGGGGAGTGAGTTGGTACTCATATCTAAGATGTGTCTTAGGTAGAAATTTCCTTGGGTAGATATTAAGTGAAGGATTAAACTGAGTGGTTTAAGTCCAGAATTAATATTACTTATATTGGATTTCCTTCCTGGCTTGGTAGCCCCCAGATGTAAGTGTGGAAATACACTGAACTGGGTTAACAATTTCCTGTGTTATTTAATTTACCTGCACTTTAAGTTTTGTTTAAGTCTTCAAGTGTTTAAACATCTCATTCGACATCACGTACCTGATCCCAGAATTTCAACCACCTCCGAGCACCCAAAAAATCTCAAATAATCAAAGTGAAAGCCAGATCACACAATCCGAAACAAGAAGCGCAAAACAATGTAATACCAACACAATCAACTAGGAGAGTTCAAATTCGTGTACCTCACGAAGAACAAGTCCTAAGTTTACCACTCTTCGATCCCTTTACTCTCCTCTTCCACTCCTCTTTGAAACTGCTAATCTGAGTTATTATTGCACACCTTTTGCATTGTTATGAGTCCGCGATATTGCCAATTGAAGACATGTTGGATTGCAAATAGTCTCGGAGATTGACGATGATGACGATGGAATAAGTCTTCGATCCGATTTTGTTATCCTCCAGATGAAGAGCGAATTACATTATTCATGAAGATGGGTAATGAAATTCGGCGGTGCGTTGATGATGAAGAAGACAATGCGTGTTGTTGTGATGAAGAAGACAATGCATGTTATTGTGATGAAGATGAATCGAGAATCAGTTATGGTGAAGAATGACTTTCGGTTTTGATGATGTGATGAAGAAGAGGTGGATTTGGTTTGTATTTGTTTTGTGAACTTGTGAAGACGTTTTTTGTGACGTAAATGGTATGAATAAAAGTACGTTATTAGTGATGAAGAAAAAATTCAGGACTCAGTTCTGTTGTATTGTTAATGATAAAGAGTAAAATTTTGTAACAAACTTTTTCTTTCTCAATCCGTTATCATTTTTTTCCTTTTTCTTTCCTTGCGTTTTTTCTTCCTAAATTCGTTTCAAGTTGATCTTCTTCTGCGTTTTTGGTCATGAATAACGCGTGACATTTTTCATCATTTTCTTTTTAGCCTTGCGTTTTGCTCCATATGCCTCTGCGTTTTGGACATGCTTTTTTCACGGCTGGGAGTATTTGATTTTGTGACGTGGATGGTTGTTGTGTAATAAAGGCTGGATCATGATGATTTCATTGGCTTAATATTTGTTTCTTTCTTTTTCTTTATTCACTTTAGTTGGTGCAAAAAAAGAAGATAAAGAATGGGCTTAATGAAATTGGAAATTAGTATTTATAATATGAATTTAATTGAAACTAAAGGTTATTTGGAATATTGTTGGATGATGGATGAATAAAATAAAATTTAAAAAAAAGTTAAAACAAATTGGTCTTTGAAAATGAAGTGGATATTTGGATGACAATGAATAAAGATGAAATTAGGGAATAAGTGGATTGAGAAATCGGTTTATCGAAATGGATGTAGAATCTTGATTTTAGCCCAGAACCACTCTTGAACTTTTCTACAAAAGCCATTTGACCAAAATGAGAACCGTTATCCCTGAATGATTTGCAACTGAAGCACAACCATCAACCTGAACTTCCTGAATCGAACTTTGGGAAATTAAATCCCCAGATGAACCAATGATGAAATGATGACCACTTAATCTAGCTAATCTGAACTAAACTTCCTACAATCCACCGTTTGATAAACCAGAGAACTTTCGCAACCCACCTAACAATGAATGTGCACTCCCTGAGAAATATACCACTAAAGCAAATAACTTGCAATTAAAGCAATCTCCCGATAGTTTGACCAAGATCAGGTCAAACGTCCATTTGAATCAAATCGCAAACTGAACAACCACACTTGGAGTGAAATCACTGCCAGCTTATGTTATGCTATGGATGTTATGCTTCATTCTTCTATGCTAATGATGCAATACGAAATATGAGAATGATATGCTAAATGCTATGAAAATGAGAGGGAAAATTTTGGGGTGTTACACCATTGAAGTGGTGAACCTGGGTATTGAAGAAGACAAAAAAGAGGTCAAAATCGGGGCTGCATTGGAAGAATCCTTCTAGAGCCGTTTGATTTCCATGCTCCAAGAATTGTTGATATCTTCTCCTGGTCTTACCAGGACATGCTAGGGTTAGACACCGATATCGTAGTGCACAAGCTGCCACTCAGAGAAGATTGTCCGTCATTGAAGCAGAAATTGAGAAGAACTCGACCCGACATGGCTATCAAAATCAAGGAAAAGGTGCAAAAGCATTTCGACATCGGATTCCTAGCTGTGACGAGTTATCCTTCGTGGGTTGCAAATATCGTGCCAGTTCCTAAGAAGGATGGCAATGTCAAAATATGCATGGATTATCGAGACTTGAATCGGGCGAGTCTCATTCTTTGTGTTTTCCTTCATGGATGGATTTTCAGGCTATAATTAGATCAAGATGTCGCCATATAACTTGGAGAAGACAACTTTAATCACCCCATGGGGTACCTTCTATTACAAAGTAATGCCGTTTGGTTTGAAAAATGTTGGGTTAACATACCAACGGGTAATGGTGACTCTATTCCACGACATGATTCATCACGAGATCGAGTTCTACGTCGATGACATGATCACGAAGTCACAAACAGAAGAAGAACATCTAGTCAACCTAGCCAAGTTATTTGACAGGCTTCGGAAGTTCAGATTGAGATTGAACTCGAACAAGCGCACATTGGGGGTGCAATCCGGAAAGTTGTTAGGCTTTATTGTTAGTAAAAAGGGGATTGAGGTCGACCTTGTGAAAGTAAAAGAAATTTAGGAAATGCCTGAGACGAGAACCGAGAAAGAAGTACGTGGCTTCTTAGGGAGATTGAACTACATTGCACGGTTCATCTCTCACCTAACAGCCACGTGTGAGCCTATTTTCAAGCTTATAAAGAAGAATCGGGCCCTCGGGTGGAATGATGACTATCAATTAGCTTTCGACCGAATCAAGGAGTATCTGCAGGAACCTCTAATTCTCATACCTACAGTTTCAGGGAGAACTTTGATCATGTACCTCACAGTGCTCGAGGGATCAACGGGGTGTGTATTGGGTCAGCAGGAAGAGTCTGGTCGAAAAGAACACGCAATCTATTACCTTAGCAAAAAGTTTACCGACTGTGAGACACGATACTCATTGCTCGAGAAAATTTGTTGCGCTTTGGCATGGGTTGCTCGCCGACTAAGATAGTACATGCTGACTCATACCACTCTATATATTTCCAAGATGGACCCCGTTAAATACATCTTTGAAAAGCCAACTCTGACTGGAAAAGTAGCTCGATGGCAAATGATTCTAACATAATATGATATCCAATATACTTCACAAAAGGCTATCAAGGGAAGTGTATTGTAGGATTATCTGGCCCAACAACCAATTGAGGATTACCAACCAATGAGGTTTGAGTTCCCGGATGAGGACATCATGTTCCTCAAGTCGAAAGACTGTGAAGAACCACTCCCGGAGGAAGGTCCAGACCCTGAATCCAAATGGAGTCTGATGTTTGACAGAGCCGTTAACATGAACAGTAGTGGAGTTGGTGCTGTTATTATCTCACCGGAAGGGATCCATATGCCCTTCAATTCCCGGTTGACATTCGAGTGCATTAACAATAAAGTAGAGTATGAAGCATGTATAATAGAGATCGAGGAAGCAATTGGTTTGAGAATCAAGAACCTCGAGATCTTCGGTGATTCGGCTTTAGTTATCAATCAGATTAACAGAAAATGGTCGGTTCATCAACCTCATCTGACTCCTTATAGGGAATATACTGGGAGACTATTAACTTTCTTCACGAAGGTCAAGCTGCACTATATACCTCGAGACGAGAATCAATTTGGTGATGCATTGGCAACCTTATCCTCCATGATCAAGGTTCACCAAGAGAACTATGTGCCTAAAGTCGATGTGTCTCATCTTGATAGGCCATCATATGTGTTTGCAGTTGATGGGGCTAATGATGACAAACCCTGGTGAAATTCTGTGATCAGGTATGAGATGTCGAATGAGATGTTCCAACACTTGACAAATTTAACCAAAACTTAAAGTGCAGGAAAATTAAACAACACAGTAGTTTGTTAACCCAATTCAGTGTATAACCACACTTACATCTGGAGGCTACCAAGCCAGGAGGAAATCCACTATAAGTAATATTAATTCTAGACTTAAACCACCCAGTTTAATCTTTCACTTAATATCTACCCAATGCAATTTCTACCTAAGACGCAACTTAGATATGAGTACCAACTCACTCCCCCTCAATCACACAGTGATCTTGTTTACAAGTTTAATAAAATTGAAGTCATACTTCACACAAAACAGCTTGATCTTACTTCACAGTTTCAATCAAGACACAAATACACTTTTGCTTAAAAGCTCATAAAGTGGTACAATAAAAACAACCTGCTATTAAAACACAAAACACCCTATTTTATCTTCTTAAATTCGTGCTCTATTCTGAGAGTTTCTGTTGCTTAAATAGGTGTTTGGATTTTGGGCTTTCTGAAGGTTAATCCAGTCCTAAAATGCATGCAGCTTCCACCTTGAATTAGGGTTTGTTACTTCCTAGATTCTAGGTGATTTAGTTCTTCTGATTATGCTGAAGTCTCATAACAACACTCCCTACAGATGCGCCTTATTTTGTTTTTGTCCATCCATAATTAATTCCAGATAACTTTCCTTAAATTACTCAGATCAGTTAGTCACTAATTAATTCTGGTAGCAGGTTTGAGATGTCACAACATCTGTTGGGACATCCTGAAAAACTGAACTTAAATCATTAACACAATGTCCCAACATCTGGTGTGACATCCTGAATTAAGTTCTTATACTCTGTTTGATAATGTCCCAACATCTGATAGGACATCCTGAACTGAATTCAACATTTCTTGTTGGTCAAAAATTCTGCCAATTCTAAACATCTACAAACTCCCCCTTTGGCTAATTTTTTGCTAACATTCTTTTCTGATTTTCAGAGTGCAGCAGAAGTTCTTTTATCAGAGTATAGCAGTTCTTTTCTGTTGAGTCATGTGTGAGTTTACTCCCCCTCAAACATACATGTATTCAGACTTGTTGCAACAGAAATTTTCATCAACATCACTGATTCAGTTCAGAAGCAAACAGAAGTTTTTCATTAATAACTAAACAGCATCATACATTGTTGTTGTTGTTCTCCCCCTTGTTAGACATAAATTTGGGGCCAAAGTTACTAAGTCAAAATTACAATGCAGCAGTCATTACATTTTTCCTCACATACAGTTTTTCACTCAGACTCCTCATAGTCAGTTGCTTCCTCTTCCTTAGTCTCCTCATCAGAAGTAGCAGCTTTCTGAGCACTTTCTTCAATTTCCAGCCTTTGGATAATCTCCTCAAGCTTCTGCTTCCTGGCATCCAGTTCTTTGCAAGTGCTCTTCAGTTCAGCAATCAATGCAGCTTTGGAGATTGGAGACTTTGCCTTTGAAGGACCAGCAGATGTCCCAAAGGGTGCTTCAACATCAGCTGCATGATGACTCGGGAACAGCTTGTAGTGGAAGGCCAGAGGGCTTTCTCTTTTTCAAATTGTGTCCTTCTCAGTGAGGATACCAGGATACTGACTCAGCATTATTCCACACAGCAGGGAAGGAAAGGCAATTGGCAGCTTAGTTGCAGATGATCCAGCATGCTTCAATGTCTGATCAAATATATAAGCTCCATAATCAAGCTTTGTTTGAGTGCCCACAGCATATATGAACCTTCCCAATCCAGTTGATATTGAGGATGTATGGTTGGTAGGTACCCAGTTTGCTGTACCAATCCTATTCAGCATGGCATATTTCCTTGTCAGCATGCTAACTGAGAGCTTCCCTTTAACTGGCCAAGCCTTGACCTGGTTAGCAGTGATAACCTTGCAAACCTGGTTATCAGTCTTCCCTAACTCATTTGGACCATCAGATTCTCTTCCAAGGTAGTGGTTGATAACCCTAGGAGAGAATTCTACACACCTTCCTCTTACATATACTTTTCTAAAGTCAGCAGACTTACCATTAGCACAATCTTCTTGGAGGTTGACTATGAATTCCTTGACAAGCACCTCATAGCAAGGAGAGAAGTTGGAGACAGTTTTGAAAAGGCCAGCAGAAGAGATGAGATCAATTAACTCTGTGCACTCAAGTGCATTACTGCTCAGCTCTCTTTCAAGTGCTACCCTTCTTTAATAAACAAACTTCCATCTATTCACACTTGAAACATGATGAAAGGAGATGTTGTCCAAGGGAGCTTCTGGAACAGCAGTTGATGACCTTGAGGGTGCTGGTTTCTTCTTTGGAGGAGATGTTGGGACATCTTCTTCAACATCTGAATCTGGAGGAGTGACAACTTTCCTCTTTTGTGTTTGCACCTTGCTCCATTGTTTTGTAGGACCAAAGACAACTTTAGCTTTGTCCTTCTTTGGTGTAGCTTGCTTCTTCTCAGGAATTGCATGTCCTGCATTCATCTTTTCTTTCCTAGTCCTAAGCCTTTTGGCTCTGCTAGGGTTTACAGAAGCAATGATTTCTATATCAGAATCATGCTCTAGGTTCACAACAGGAGGAGGTTGAGCAGTCTCCTCTTCAGCTGGTGGATCAATAGAGATTTGCTCTTTAGTGGATGCCTTGTGCTGGTCCTCAGATGCTTCTTCATCACTATTAGTGGAGGCCTTTTTCTGGTCCTCAGATGTATCATCAGCAGTATCAGATGAGACCTTTTGCTGGTCTTCAGATGGTTCAACATCTATTGGGACATCCTGTTGAACAGGAGTGTCCTTTTCAGCCTGAGTTTGTTGATCTTCTTGTGGAGCTGGCATGGTGTTCAGAGGGATAGAAATGCCACTTACCACTCTTTGCTCAGATAGGATCCTGTTTACCAACTCCTTTATGGAATCATCCACGTATTCAGAAGCTTTTGGAGTGGTGTTTGATGGTGAAGGTATGCCTTTGGCCTTGCTGAAAACCTGGTCTTTGGTTCTTTTTGGAGTTCTTGGCTTTTGAGCAAGAGGAACACTTCCTCTGATTTCGACCATTGGATTTGAATCCATGGGTACCACAGAAATGGGGGTTGCATGCACCACATCTTCCTTGTTGAGGATTTGTTCAGAAATGTTAGGGTTTTGAGACATTTTCGAAGGAGGTGGATGAAGATTTTTAGGTTTGATGAGTTCTGAAAAACAGTTAGAGAATGCAATTCGTTTTTGAGAGTATGATGAGAAGATGGATAGCTGAAAACAAGCTGATATTTTATAAGTAGCCATTACTTGGAGAAATTTTAAGAGTGGAATACCCAAGGTGCTTGACTAGACTGGTGTTGCCATCTGGTGATCATGCCACACAATATCATATGACATGTTGGCACATCTCCATAACTGCTAAATTTCACATAAGCAGATTCCCAATTTACCCCTTAGGTTTTCAAATTGAGTAGCATCCAAGGCTTTGGTAAATATATCAGCCAACTGCAGATTTGTAGCTACATGTTCCAGTGAAATCACTTTCTCTTCTACAAGATCTCTGATGAAATGATGTCTGATATCAATATGCTTGGTCCTGCTATGTTGGATAGGATTCTTTGATATGTTAATTGCACTTAAGTTGTCACAGTACAATGTCATGACATCTTGTGGGACATTGTACTCAGTGAGCATTTGCTTCATCCAAACCAACTGTGAACAACTGCTTCCAGCTGCTATATATTCAGCTTCAGCAGTAGATAAGGATACACAATTTTGTTTCTTACTGAACCAAGAAATCAAATTGTTTCCTAGAAAGAAGCATCCTCCTGAAGTGCTTTTTATGTCATCAGCACTTCCAGCCCAATCAGCATCACAGAAGCCAGTGAGAATTGGTTTGCATCCATGAAAGTACATTATGCCATAGTCACAAGTACCATTAACATATTTCAAAATTCTCTTGACTTGGTTAAGATGACTAACTTTTGGATCAGCTTGATATCTTGCACATACACCTACTGCAAATGCTATGTCTGGTCTGCTAGCAGTCAGATATAACAAGCTTCCAATCATACTTCTGTATAGGCTTTGATCTACATTCTCACCCTTGTCATCTTTAGTTAGCTTTAAATGTGTGGGGGCAGGAGTTCTCTTATGAGTAGCACTATCCATCCCAAATTTCTTGACTATGTTCTTAGCATACTTGCTTTGGGAAATGAACATGGAGTCCTCCATTTGCTTTATTTGCAGTCAAAGAAAGTAGGTTAATTCTCCTACTAGGCTCATTTCAAATTCAGATTCCATATGATTGACAAAATGTTTAACCATCCTGTCTGACATCCCACCAAAGACAATGTCATCTACATATATTTGAGCAATCATGACATTTCCTTCTTCATCTTTAACAAACAAGGTTTTGTCAATTCCACCTTTCCTGTACCCTTGCTTGATAAGAAAAGTAGTCAGCCTTTCATACCATGCTCTTGGAGCTTGCTTCAGACCATAAAGAGCCTTCTTTAGTTTGTATACATGATTTGGACAGCATGGATCAACAAATCCTTTAGGCTGTTCTACATATACCTCTTCATTAAGATAACCATTTAAAAAGGCACTTTTCACATCCATTTGAAATAGCTTGAACTTTAAGATACAAGCAATTCCCAAAAGTAGTCTGATTGATTCAAGCCTTGCTACTGGTGCAAAGGTTTCATCAAAGTCTACTCCTTCAATTTGTGTGTATCCTTGAGCTACAAGTCTAGCTTTGTTCTTTGTAACAACTCCTTGCTCATTTGACTTGTTCTTATACACCCATTTAGTTCCAATCACATTTATGTCATCAGGTCTAGGAACAAGGTTCCACACTTCATTCCTTGTGAATTGACCTAATTCCTCTTGCATAGCACAAATCCAGTATTCATCAGTAAGAGCTTCCTTGATGTTTTTATGTTCTATTTTAGAAACAAAACAGGAACCTGAAATCACTTCTCTTGATCTAGTGCTTACACCTCTGTTGGGATCACCAATTATCAAATCTTTGGGATGATCCTTCTGGATTCTGATGGAGGGAGGTTTGCTGGATTGTTCTGTCCTTGCATCAGTTTGAGTGAAGTCAGAATGATCACTCTTTTCTTCAGCTTCAGTTTTGATATCAGCAGATGTTCCAACATCTTCTGGAACATCTGTAGGAGCATCATCAATTATCACATTTATGGACTCCATGATAACCTTGGTTCTAGAATTAAATACTCTATATGCTCTGCTGTTTATAGAGTATCCAAGAAAAATCCCTTCATCACTTTTAGGATCCATTTTTCTTCTTTGCTCCCTATCTGCCAGAATATAACAGTTACTTCCAAACACATGGAAGTACTTATCTGTGGGTTTTCTGCCCTTCCAGACTTCATAGATTGTAGACAAAGTTCCTTTCCTTAGAGTAACTCTGTTATGGATGTAACAAGCTGTGTTCATAGCTTCAGCCCAGAAGTACAAAGGTAACTTTTTAGCATGGATCATAGCTCTTGCTGATTCTTGAATAGTTCTATTCTTCCTCTCAACAATCCCATTCTGTTGAGGAGTGATTGGTGAAGAGTATTCATGATTGATTCCTTCTGAAGAACAGAAATCTAAGAATTTTTGGTTCTCAAATTCTTTTCCATGATCACTTCTTATTCTGATCACACAGCTGGCTTTTTCCCTTTGTATTCTTTGGCATAAGTCTTTGAATACATCAAATACATCAGACTTTTCTTTGATGAAATTTATCCATGTATACCTTGAAAAGTCATCAACCACCACATAGGCATACCTCTTACCACCAAGGCTCTCAACCTGCATAGGTCCCATAAGATCCATATGCAATAGTTCCAAAACTTTGGAAGTTGTCAGATGTTGGAGCTTTGGATGGGACATCTTGGTTTGCTTGCCTATTTGACATTCACCACATATTTTGCCATCATCAATCTTCAATTTAGGAATACCTCTCACAGAATCCATAGATATGATTTTCTTTATGCCTCTGAAATGAAGATGACCTAGTCTTTGGTGCCATAGTTTCACTTCTTCTTCTTTAGCCAAAGAGCAAGTTGAAGTGAGACTGAAGTCTTGAGGATCCCACATGTAACAGTTGTCTTTAGATCTGGCTCCTCTCATGACAACCTTTTGTTCTTTGTTAGACACTATGCATTCAGTTTTGGTAAAGTTTACACTATACCCTTGATCACATAATTGACTTATGCTGATCAGGTTAGCAGTTAAGCCTTTAACTAGCAGCACATCATCTAGTCTTGGTACATTTGGACAGTCCAAGGTCCCAACTCCCTTGATTTCTCCTTTAGCTCCATCTCCAAAGGTTACATATCTGGATGAATGTGACTTTAAGTCTACTAGCAGATTCTTCAATCCAGTCATGTGTCTTGAACATCCACTGTCAAAGTACCAGTCTTCTTTAGCTAATACTCTTAGAGATGTATGAGCTATATATGCAACACCTTTCTTTGACCATTTGAGTTGAGATTTCTTTAGATACCTCTGCCCTGTTTATTGTTCATCAGTAGAGCTCCAAGGTTGTTTGTTGATATTGTTCTTAGGTATGTAGCTTTGATCAGCATGAAGACTAGCTTTTGGTCTCCATACCTTCTTGATGACATCTGTCTTCTGCTTAGGGGGTTGCTGATCTCTTTGATGTCTATGCAGCACTTTCTTGGTAACTTCTATCTTCTACTTAGGAGGTTGCTGATACATCTGATTTGTATATCCATGCAACTTATAGCAATGAGGTTTGATATGTCCAAATCTTCCACAATGATGACATCTCCATCTTTGATACTTCTTCTTCATTATGTTCTTTTCAGGATGTTGAGACATCTGTTGGAACATTATGTTTGGCTTTGTGTTCTTTTCATGATGTTGAAGCATCTGTTGGGACATCTTGTTTGACTGTATGGACTTTGAAGTAGTTTTGCTAGAGCTAGCTTCAACCTTATGAACTTTGTTAAATCCCAGTCCACTTTTATCCCCTGAATGCTTATTGTTGTTGAGAATAACATCCAGTGTGCTTGAGCTACTGTTCAGCATTCTAACAGATTTGGACATATGTTCCAACTTGGAGTTGAGAAGACTTACTTCACTTTTCAAGGTGTCAATGATCTCTAGATCACTTTCTTTTTCATCCTTTAGTACCTCAATCTGCTTCTTTAGCTTTATACTTTCCCTGCATATTTCAGTGCTTCTTTTGAATAGTTCTCTGTATGATTGCTCAAGTTCTTCAAAAGTAAGCTCCCCATCACTGGATTCACTTTCAGATTCACATAATCCAGCTAGAGCAGTGATATGCTTAGCTGATTCTTCTTCTGAATCACCTCCTGAGTCTTCATCAGACCAGGTTACAGAGAGTCCTTTCTTTTGCCTTTTTAAGTAGGTAGGACATTCATTCCTGATGTGTCCATATCCTTCACATCCATGGCATTTAATTCCTTTTTCTTGACTGGTCTTTTCATCATAATTTGACCTTCTATTAGCATCATAAGGTCTTTTGTTCTCAGAAGAGTTTGTGTATCTTCCACTTGGTTTGGATTTGTCTTCCATCCTTCTGAGAATCTTTTTGAATTGTCTTCCAAGCATAGCAATGTTGTCTGATAAGCTTTCACCAGTTTCTGATTCATCATTTTCTTCTTCTTCATCAGTATTTGTCACCAAGGCTATGCTTTTGTTCTTCTTTACACTTGTGTCATTCATTCCCATATCAAATGTTTGAAGGGAACCAATGAGCTCTTCAACTTTCATTGTGCATATGTCTTGAGCATCTTCTATTGCTGTGACTTTCATGTCAAATCTTTTTGGCAAAGATCTGAGAATCTTTCTTACAAGCTTTTCATCAGTCATCTTTTCTCCCAAGGCTCCATAAGTATTGGCTATTTCTAAGATGTTCATGTAGAATTCATGAATTGTCTCATCTTCCTTCATTCTCAAGTTTTCAAACTTGGTGGTGAGAAGTTGAAGTCTTGACATCTTTACCTTTGATGTTCCTTCATGAGTTGTTTTGAGAGTGTCCCAAACATCTTTGGCCAGCTCACAGTGATGCACAAGTCTAAAGATGTTCCTATCAATGCCATTGAATAAAGCATTTAAGGCCTTGGAGTTGCCAAGTGCTGAATCTTCTTCCTCCTTACTCCATTCTTCTTCAGGTTTCAACACTTTTGCTCCATCTTTGGTGTCTTGGACAGGATGTTCCCATCCATTGTTGACTGCTTTCCAGGCCCTATTGTCAAGTGATTTTAAGAATGCAATCATTCTTGGCTTCCAGTAGTCATAATTAGATCCATCCAGTATAGGTGTTCTATTTACTGATCCTATATCTCTGTCCATGTTTCCAGAATTTGTATTCCCTAGATCTCACCCAGTATAAACAGGCAGGGTGCCTGCTCTGATGCCAATTGAAATTCTGTGATCAGGTATGAGATGTCGAATGAGATGTTCCAACACTTGACAAATTTAACCAAAACTTAAAGTGCAGGAAAATTAAACAACACAGTAGTTTGTTAACCCAGTTCAGTGTATAACCACACTTACATCTGGAGGCTACCAAGCCAGGAGGAAATCCACTATAAGTAATATTAATTCTAGACTTAAACCACCCAGTTTAATCTTTCACTTAATATCTACCCAATGCAATTTCTACCTAAGACACAACTTAGATATGAGTACCAACTCACTCCCCCTCAATCACACAGTGATCTTGTTTACAAGTTTAATAAAATTGAAGTCATACTTCAAACAAAACAGCTTGATCTTACTTCACAGTTTCAATCAAGACACAAATACACTTTTGCTTAAAAGCTCATAAAGTGGTACAATAAAAACAACCTGCTATTAAAACACAAAACACCCTATTTTATCTTCTTAAATTCGTGCTCTATTCTGAGAGTTTTTGTTGCTTAAATAGGTGTTTGGATTTTGGGCTTTCTGAAGGTTAATCCAGTCCTAAAACGCATGCAGCTTCCACCTTGAATTAGGGTTTGTTACTTCCTAGATTCTAGGTGATTTAGTTCTTCTGATTATGCTGAAGTCTCATAACAACACTCCCTACAGATGCGCCTTATTTTGTTTTTGTCCATCCATAATTAATTCCAGATAACTTTCCTTAAATTACTCAGATTAGTTAGTCATTAATTAATTCTGGTAGCAGGTTTGAGATGTCACAACATCTGTTGGGACATCCTGAAAAACTGAACTTAAATCATTAACATAATGTCCCAACATCTGGTGTGACATCCTGAATTAAGTTCTTATACTCTGTTTGATAATGTCCCAACATCTGATAGGACATCCTGAACTGAATTCAACATTTCTTGTTGGTCAAAAATTCTGCCAATTCTAAACATCTACACCTGGTACTACGATATCAAGGACTTTTTGAAATCTCAAGAATACCCAGCAGGGGAATCCAGTAAAGACAAGAAGAACCTTAGGAGGTTAGCAAGCGGGTTCTTCTTATACCAGGATGATGTGCTCTATAAACGAAACTTTGACATGGTCTTGCTCAGATGCGTGGATACACACGAAGCAGACATGTTGATGCAAGAAGTTGATGAAGGCTCCTTCGGTACCCATGCAAGAGGACATGCTATGGAAAAGAAACTTCTAAGGTCGGGGTATTATTGGATTACCATGGAATCTGATTACTGCAAATATTCCCGCAAATGCCACAAGTGCCAAATTTATGATGATAAGGTTCATGTACCTCCAAATCCGTTGAGTTTCATGTCTTTGCCTTGGCCCTTAGCCATGTGGGGCATTGATATGATTGGAAAGATCGAAACCACTGCTTCCAACGGTCACCGTTTCACCCTGGTTTCCATACACTACTTCACAAAGTGGGTCGAAGCGGCGTCCTATGCTAATGTCATTAAACAAGTAGTAGCCCGATTCAACAAGAGGGGTATTATTTGTCGATATGGAATTCCCGAAAGAATCATTACTGACAATGGTTCTAATTTCAACAATACGATGATGACAAATTTGTGTCGGGATTTCAAGATAGAATATCACAACTCTTCGCCGTATCGCCCGATAATAAATGGCGTTGTCGAGGCGGCCTATAAGAACATTAAAAAGGTCGTGCAGAAGATGGTTGTGACGTACAAAGATTGTCATGAGATGTTTCCATTTGCACTACATGGGTACCAAACATATGTGTGCACCTCAACAGGGGAAACCCTGTTATTGCTTGTGTACGGTATGGAGGCAGTCCTACCAGTTGAAGTCGAGATCCATTCTCTGAGGATAATGATGGATGTCAATCTTGACGAAGTTGAGTGGCTCCGATCTAGGTATAATCAGTTGAGCCTCATTGAAGAGAAACACCTAGCAGTTGTATGCCTTGGACAGTTGTACCAATGGCGAATGAAACAGGATTTTGACAAGAAAGTACACCCTCAATGGTACATACCCGGTGACCTAGTGCTGAAAAGGATCCTTCCTCCTCTAATAGATCACAGGGAAAAGTGGACACCCAACTATGAAGGTCCATTTGTGGTTAAAAAGGTCTTCTCGGGAGGAGCCTTGATGTTAACAACCATGGATGGTGAAGATTTTCAAAGCCCAGTCAATGCAGACGCAGTTAGAAAATACATAATATAAAGAGACCCGCTGGACAAAAACAGAATAAGAGTCCAGGAAAAAAAGGGCATCCCGGCGAGCCAAAAACATAATAAAAGGATCGGGCAAAAGTTAGGGAAATATTTGAAAAAATGTACACTCGTTGAGTTGAAAAGCCACATTGGACAGCTCAGGAAAAAAATGGTATCCCAGTGGATTGAAAACCCGAAAGGGCGATCCACGCAAAAGAGGAAGTAAACGAACAATTGTGATCTGCATGATATATGATCCATCCTCAGTAGTCAAGGGTAATCCCAGGGTTGAGAATAAATTCAATCTTCTTCCTCAAATGCAAAGCACGCGGAGCGTCTTGAGGACATAGAAGTCATAGCCGGGTCGGAGCCTGATGAGATCTGATTTTCACATTGCCGTCAGGATAGTTTATTTTCCTTTTGTGCAATTTCCTCTTTCTAGGGATTGCTTCCAAGTGTAATGCCTATTTATGGCCATTTTCCAATCAATAAAAGCGCAATTTCATTCAAATTTACTTCCATATGTTTTTGTTTTTCATCTACCACTGATTGATTGCAAAAACGTCCAACAAATTATGATAAATATTGTATTGTGAATACGTGAAAGCTTTACAATACATGCATGAGAGTAAAAACACTCGACATATATCTAATGTGTTGAGTAACAGGGATGGTGACTCAGACCATGACCATGGGGCACGCATGCCAAACTAACTCCCCTTTTCGCAGGTACTATCAAGTGTGTTCATTAGCATGTAGTTACAGGTGTTGCAAGCAAAGCTACTGCCAGCATAGAGCTTCAGGAATCCTTTCCTCAACAGATCTTTGATAAAGATTCCTCAGTGAGTCTCATCAGACCATTTCTTCTCCTGCAGAGCAGCGGGAAGAAGGAAGCTTTCCGAGTAGAAATATATCATTATCTCTCATCCCCGGCATGAGATGGTGTGTTCTCTCGTCCACATCATGATACACTTCTTACCTCTCCTTTCCTAGAAGAGGACAATGTAAAGCTCTTATCTTCAGCAGGAAGCCTCCCAGTGGGGTTCTCCATCATCCCCACTAGAGTGGGAGATGGAAATATTCCCTAGCGAAGCAACAAAAGGCTGATGATGTTCTCCCCAAGAGGAAGGCACTCCTTCAATAGAGGGGTATTCCCCATCAGAGTCTTCTTATCTCCAGCAGTATAGGATAATTCTTCATTCCCCCAGCTGAGGTGGAGGTAGGGAGAAACTTGAGGGTTTTCCTTCCTATGCAACATTGTTTGTAGTGTTCCTCAATTTAGCTCACTAAAGCCCATCTCATTGGCATCTCTTCCCCAAGCAGAAGATTTTGTATCTGATGGATTCCCCAACAGGTTCCTGCCTCAGCAGAGTACCAACACACATGTTTCCCCAGCTGAGTCAGAAGGACATCACTTCCCCAAAGAAGTTCAACGGGTAGTGTACCGCTCAAATCAAGTTCATCCCCAACAGGGTCTTGGCTCTCCAATCTTAAATTCCAATTTTAGTTTTGGCAATGACGGCAGTTCAGAGCGAGTGTATCATTAGCATCTTCCCCCATAGAGTTGGTTTTCCCCACAGGGATTTATCAAATCTTTGTAGTGATTATTTCTTCCCCGGTGAAGCTGCCCAGAGTGTCTGTTATCCCTTCATCATAAGATCCCTTTAAATTTGAATTTATTAATCATCATTACATTTTCATCCTTAAAAAGCATAGAATTTCCATCATTATGGAGCATTACTCCATGGAAAAATTCAAACATATGCATACGAAGCATTAGCTAGTTTTGGGGTACCTTGCACAAAAGCCCGAAATGGTATTTCTTCAATCAGACTGAAGTATTCCCACAGAATGTCGAATTCATTCCTCAGTGTGTTACTCATACCGACCAGTATTTGTCGTCCCCAATTGAGTCTCCGTTTAAGTACAACGGTCTCATTTTCACGTCTCTGTTTTAGTACAACGGTCTCGTGTTGGGTTATCATTTAAGTACAATGATCATGTTTCTTTGATTTCATCTTTGTCGATTCCATTTAAGTACAATAGATTTGTATATTTGAGTCTCCGTTTAAGTACAACGGTCTCATCTTTTCTCGTTTCCGTTTCAGTATAACGGTCTCATGTCGGGTTATCATTTAACTACAATGATCTTGTTTCTTTGATTTCATCTAAGTACGATGATTTCATCTTTTTCGATTCCATTTAAGTACAATGGTTTTGTATCTTTGAGTCTCCGTTGTAAACACCCCAAATTTGCCCTCACTATTTATCACACCATGGCTTGTGATCTTTCATTTTTCATAAGCATAAGCATACCACCTCATATTGCATATTTGTTTCATCTGCATAGTTCAAGTTAATCTACATCTAGGGTTTGCGATCTGAGCAATCCAAGATTACATCTGAGCCATCTCAAAGGCCTCAAATATTTCCAAGATGGTCCATGTGTGTTCTATCATCATATTATGTCCCTCAAAGTTCATGGAAGTCAAGAGATCACAAGAACTGGCAAGGCATGGAAGCAGAGCTAGGGTTTTCACTACACAGAAGACCAAAATTAGGGTTTTGGTTTCAGAGGCCTTAACTCCAATTTTTTGGGCCATTCTTTTTTCTAATGTTCTCAATATGTCATAAGGATCATGTGTACCAAGTTTGATGAAGAAACTCATTGTGGAAGTCATTTGTTCACTGGGTAACTTCTTGAGCAAGTTAAGTCAAAATCAGGGCATCTGAGGCCCCCAACAATGGAACCAAAGGGTTATTTTCATCAAATTGAAGTTCTATGATCTTTATTTGATCTTAAAAGTGGTTGGAATTCACAAGATTGAAGAATTTTGAGCCATTTTCAAACTTGCCAAAAATGGAAGTGACTTGTAATGGAAACTTTCCATTTTTGGAAAGTTTTTCAACCTCCTCTTTCTCAACCAAAAATGCTTCAAATGAAAATTGTTTGGTCATGAAAGTTGTAGATTAGGTCTTTCTCTTTTCAAAAAGTACAAGAACATGTCTTGATTCATCCT
Source organism: Lathyrus aphaca (assembly GCA_963966055.1). NCBI lineage: Eukaryota > Viridiplantae > Streptophyta > Magnoliopsida > Fabales > Fabaceae > Lathyrus > Lathyrus aphaca. The sequence continues at coordinate 176,396,733 of OZ014523.1, forward strand.
AGAACTCAAGATATGGCCTTTCAAAGTTGGCAAAAATCCTAAAATTTCAAGTTTCATGTTAAAGGGGGATTTTGCAAATTGGCATATTCAAGAATTCTAATGACTTCTAATAGGCACAAATACTTCACAATATGTTAAACAAACCTCAAAAGATCAGAATTGACCCATGGTAAGAGGAATTTCATGGCTTGTGATCCAAGAAACATCAAAGTTGGAATTTTGCAAAACATATAATATCTCTTCATCCACTTGTGCCAGCACATCAAAACCATTTCCATGGCTCTCCACAAAGTCAACTGAGGCCAGACACCACAAGAACTCAGGCCTGCGCCATGCCCATACCTCAAAGTAAAAAATCTTGACTTTTTACATTTCACACCATACCAATCACACTATGCCAGAACAACTCTCTGAACCAATCACTACACATTATATAAACCTAAAGCAACCCAAAACACATAACATTGAAGCCTGAAACATTAGAACACTCAGATTGCCCAAAATTTGTCAAAACCTTCAAGCTTTCGAAACTCACTCCTCAGCCATTCAAACTTCAAATTTTTTTCACCAAACATCTCCTCATGACCTAAGGAGCATTTCCCACCCTTCACCATAGCCTGAAACACAGCCAAACACAAATACGATTTCTGGTGCAGCAGAGTCAAAACCTTCAAACCAAGCCATACAAACTTGTTATAAGCTTCACATCATCCTCAGGGGGTTCATTGAAGTTGATTTGCACAAGGGAGGAGGCCAGAAAGCCCAGAATCAGAAAGCTCAACCTCAGGTATACCTCAAGAACAATTTTTCCAGAAACTTCATTTTATGTTATAGAAATGTTCCCCATGCTCCCCTGATCACACTGCACTTGTTGTTTTTGAAAAAGGTGAAGAAATGAGCATGAATCGAATCTCTGAAATTTTCGACCAAAAAGAAGTTTGATTCGATTCATGCTGGTTTCTGAAAATAAATGATTTTTGGTGTTGGATTCTTGTTTAATGATGTTCATAGATCATTTCTGGAGATTTTGGTGAAGTTTCATGGCCTGGGGTGGAAGTTGGGTTGAGGGATCACCAGAGAAGATGACCGGAGCTAGCTCCGGTCACCTGAAAAGGATTAGGGTTAGTAATTAGGGTTAATTAGCTCAGTTTAAATATAGGCCATTAGATCTTGCTTCGCACGCGTTTGTATGGCTTAGATCATTTCACTTAAGTCTTAATTTTAATTAATTAAATTAATCAGATTAATTAAGCCAGGACAAATCCCAGCCTTTGGATCACGCGCGCAGTCAATCCCTTTCTCCCAAATTCAAATCCTGGCCCTCAGATGCGCTGATTTTCTCATTTTATTCATTTTAATTTCATTTTTATCTATTGCTTTTGCATATTTAATTTAAAATAGCAAAAATCATTCAAAAAATATGAAACTTTACATTTTTGTTTCAAATAATATTCTTAACCTGAAAACATTTTTTTTATTTTTTGCATTCAAAAAGGTATTTTTAAAATATTTAAATGTTATTTTTAATTAATTAAAGTCTTTTAATTAATTAAAAATAAATTTAGGTTTCTAAAAATCACCAAAAAAATCATGAATCATCCCATTGAATTTAGAAACCTTTTCAAACTCTTCATACAAGTTTCTTTTTAGGTTTGATCATAGTTTGTGAATTTTCTTTGAATTAAGGGTCATTAAATTTCATTTTTTGAACCCTGACTTTAAAAAATCATTTTTGCCTAACCAAGAAGAGTTTGAAGATGATTCTTTTTGCATTGTTTTGCATATGGCATGTAGTTTATAGGTCTTTTATCTAATGAATGTATCTTTCATTTTCAAATTGATTTTCATTTTTCCCTTTGAACCACCCAAAAAACCCTAGAAACTTAGGAAATTCATAACTTGTGATTGGTTAGGATTCTGACCTTCTCCTTTGGGGTGTGACCTAGTATGGGATTAGGGTTTGTTTGAGCTTGGTTTCAATTTTTATCATGTCATGTGCTTCTGTTTTGTTCATTTGCATCTTGCTTGTCCATAAAACCCTAATTTTATGTGTTCATTTGCATTCATCTTGTATATGCATCCATACATGAACTTGCCATGACATTTCTTGCCTTCATATGTCATCTAAGACATCTTAGGACATGTTAGAATCATGCTTGATCATTTCTTCATTCATTTGCCATGATTTGCATTCATTTCATTTCATTAACTTTCATGTGTTTTCAAACTTCAAAGCATGCTTACATGACATCTCATTCTTGTATGATCATACATATGCACTTTGTATGCCTTTGCATCATCTCACATGACATTAAAATTTCATAAACACTTATGACTTTGATCATGTTATCTCATTTCATCTCATTTCATTTCATTTCGTTATGCTTTACACCTTATGCATTCATGCTAACATTTTCAGGTGGTAAGTTACTTTGAGAAGTGGATTTGCCTTCACTTCTCATTTCTCTTATCTCTTTCATTTGCATCTTTACTTTTCTTTTAAGTGAATTTGATTCACTTGTGTTCAATCTCTCTCACTTTCTTTCTTTAATTTACTTATCTTCTTCATTGAATTAAGTAACTTATTCTTCTACTTCATCCTCCTTTCATCTGCTTCTTCCATTGGTGGCTTCCTTGAAGATCTTTCTTAAGCCTTAAAAACCACAGGAACATCCAAGCATGATAATAATTAGGGTTGTGATTAGTCCCCCCCCCCTTAGCTTTTTACCTTTGAGTCTTCTTGAGTCCCTCTTCTCATCTTCATAATCAGAGATTAAACTCTTAAAGTATTAGGACTTTGGAATTAGGGTTATGCATGTATCCTTCTCTTAGGATGGAGTGTATAACTTTAATCCTAAGTGTTAAACCTTTAATTTGTTTAAACCTCTTAATCAAATCATCTTAATAATCACTAAGACTTCATCTTGTAAGTTGGGCCTTACATTAGGGTTCTAATTCTTCCTTTATGGTTAAGAAGGACTAAACCTAGTGTTTAATGGACAAGTCCCCCTCAAGTTGTCTTACAAACCATAAAATTCACTTCTTAATCTCACCTTATAATTAAAATCCACTTAATAAAGGCTTTGTTATATAATGAATTTAATCCCTAACCATGGATTAAGTTGAGGTATCTTCCTCAACTTAGGTGTTCTCATCTATTATCCTTCTATTAGGATGGTGTAATGAGTTAACTAATCTGTGATTAGAGATTAAACTCATTACTTAACACTAAACAAAAACCCAAAAAACATCTAAATAATCACAAGTAGGTTAATGATCTTAATCCCACATCATCATGGCAATTAAGCTGAGATGCTTATCTCATACTTAAGTAGGCTCATTATCTCTAATCAGGGAGGATATAATGAGTTTACAAGCCCTTGATTTAGGCTTAAGCTCATTAACTTATGCAAAACACCAAAAACAATAACAAAACTGAAAACACAAAAACAAACAATAATCGTCTCCTTCGGGATTCGTTTCTCATAACACTCACTCATAACCGAGAACTTGCTTCTTCCGTCTAATGCAAGACAATTAGCACTCGAGCCAGACGAGTCATACACTTGAGCATAGGCAAGCAACCAGTTCACAGTCAATTTATCTTTCAGTCTCTTTGATTCAAACTACGGTGTTCTGACTTCCTTATTGCACGCGAGGATACGTAGGCATAACTTAACTGTTATCGAACAAAAGTCTCTTTGTCATCCCCCTCTTTCAGCATTCTCTTTTAAGCCTCAGTTCCTGAGCATTCACCTTTTGTACTGACACTTGTATATTCTTTTCCAGCTTTTGCACACAGATAGCACATACACTTACCCCTTTAAACACAATATTTTAAGCATGGATCCCGTCGAGTACGAAGGACAATCTGGGTGCTAATACCTTCATAGGTTGTAACCTACCCCCTTTCTCAGTTTCTCTTGTTCGCAACCATCTTATCCATCTTTTCTAGGTTTATGCAGCATTAGCTTTCCTTCGGGATAAAAATGCCTTGCTGGCGACTCTATTCACTTCATTTCATCTTTTCCTTTCGCCGACCGTTCGCATCTGTACCCTATCTGACCCGGTGTCTTTTTGGGGGAGCGACAGCTTGGCGACTCTGCTGGGGACAGGATCTTGCAACCAGGGCTTCTGGTTCTTTTTGTTGGTTTCTCCTAGCGCTTGTTTGATTTGTGTTTATGGGGGTGCTATGTGCTACTTGTGATTATTTATTTATTGCTTTCTGTACAGCTTTATTTATTGCTTTCATTTACTGTTTTATGAATTTCATATTGTTATCATCATCTGTGTTGGATCTGTGTTTACCTTGGTGGGAGGGATTTTTGAGTGATTAAGGTTCCATACCGGGAACCTGAGTGACACATAGGATAGAGTGGCTTCATATTCTTTCCCATTCCATTTCAGTCTGGTGCGGGAATATGAAACACGGTTCAGACATGGGTTTCTTCTTGAGAACTCTGTGCTACGGATTTCCTGTAGTACTAGGGCTATCTGGGAAGCCTGCTAAGTCTGGATGACCTTTTATGACCTTCAGCATCTGAGGTGAATTAGAGGAGGATCTTTTATGGTTATTGTAAACACTGTACCTCCGGGTTAGAAATGTTTACACTTTTCATAACTGATCCAAGTCTGAGGATCTTTGTTCTAGAACAATACATGTGAGGGGGTTAGGATGTTTACAGGTTTGCAGGAACCCTTGGCCTCATCATACCTTGTTTCTAGTTTTGTTAAGGTTGTATCACTTTGGACTATTCTTGTGAAACCCTGGACTTGTGACTCTTTATTTGAGTCCCCCACCTGGTTACTGGTTTTCTAAGCCTCCATCCAGACTTATAAACGCACATGGACCCTATTAAGGCAGATAACATATCCAGCACTTGATCACAAACCCTTTGCATATCATTTTGCATACATCATTTTGCATCATTTAACATTTTTCTATTTGTTTTACAGGGTATCCATATCTTATCTTTGGTTTGGTTTTGACCTGTTCTACTGCTCAGATTCCTTCAGCTACCTACACCAGCCTCTGCATCAGTTATCTTCACCAGAGATTCTTTTCAGCTCTCTTCATCAATTGTCTTCATCAGAGACTCTTCTTCAGCATCATTTTCAGTGGCCTTCATCAGCAGTTATCTTCAGTCTTCTTCACCAGCATCCATTGTCAGCATGGACACTTCCAGGAAGAGCAACATCACATACCACTTCTTTGAGCCCACTTTGACAGGCATCAGACAGATGCAGTCTCTCATCACTCCTGATCATGTCCCTTTATTCAGGGAACATTATGGTGGCATTATTGACATGATCATGGACCTGGATGCATCCCAGAGGAGCATGATCCACACATGTCTATAGTTCTATGACCCTCCTCTCAGATGCTTCACTTTCCCAGATTTTCAGTTGGGACCATTGATGGAAGAGTTCTCCATGTTGTTAGGTGTCCCTATTAGGAAAGGAATTCCTTTTAACCCAGAGATGGTTGCTCCCAATAATGAAGATATAGCTAAGGCTTTGCACTTGGAGTCCACCCTCATTGACCAAAGCATGACCACCAAGGCTGGAATCCCAAGCCTTCACTTGGATTTCTTGGTTACTCCGGCCACCCTGCATGCTGCAGCAGGGAAATGGGACACTGTTTGTGCTCTCCTGGCCCTCAACGTATATGGAGTCATATTGTTTGCAGAAGAGCCTAAGTTTGTAGGAAAGAGTGCTATCCACCTTTTCCTGTTGAAGAATCCAGTCCCTACCCTGCTTGGGGACTTTTATTACTCAGTGCACCAAAGGAATGAGAAGCAAAGGGGGAGATTGGTCAGATGTTGTGCACCCCTCTTCTACTGTTGGTTGTTAAAGCACCTGCCGAAGTCAGACACTTTCTTGAATCCTCATTAGCCAAGGAACTGGGCTAAAAGGATGTTTGCCCTTACATCAGAAGACATCAGATGGTGCACCCAGAGCACCAAGGGTAAAGATATCATTACTAGCTGCGGGCAGTATCCCAATGTACCCTTGATTGGAGTAAAAGGTGGCATCAACTACAACCCTTTGCTTTTCAAAAGGAAATTAGGGTATGCCTTGGTACATCCCCCAAGAGGGCAAGATTTGACAAAAACCCTCTATTGTGACATCCAGCACAACCTTGCCATTGCCAGACAAGCTAGCTGGGCTTGGGAAAATATTCAGACTAAGGGGACAGTAATTCTTGGCAAGTGCAACAACATAGCCTCAGCTCAGTATCTTGACTGGTCTCGTGTCAGGGGACAGATCACCCGTATGCCATTCACCTTAGAGGATGTACCTGGACCATCAACTATGGAGCCTGCAGCTACTGTCAGTCTAGAGGAGTTTGAGAAATTGAAGGAAAGGAATACTCAGCTCTCTGAAGCCTTAAAGAAAACCCTCTAGGAGAGGAATGACAGCCATCTAGATAATGAAAGGTTAGAGAAGCTCCGGATTGAGAACTTGACCAAGATTGAAAAGATAGATGACTACATCAGAAAGGCTAGAGCAGGAGAGTTAGTGTTGAAGAATGCTTGCAAGGAAGCTAATACTCAGAAGGCCAGAGTTGAGCATTACTTAGAGGAGAGTCAGGCTAGGTGGATCAGGATCATTGAGGCCTGTGCACAGGAAGATTAGAGAACCCAAGCTAGGGTAAAGCAGCTGGAGGCTAGTGAGAAGAAGAATCAGGCAGAGTTGTTAGAAGCACAAAAGGAGACTCTGAGTTGAAACTCCGAGTGGGGTTGAAGAGGTCAAAGGATCAGGATAAGCACAAGAAGTTAACCAGTGCCATTGCCACCAGGAACCTTCTTATCAGGACCATCACAAAGCATGCAGTAGGTCGAGTGACTGAGGCTCTCCTGAAGGAAGTCAGAGAGGATGACTTTGGACTGGATGTTTGATTTCCTTGTACTCGTATTTCCTTTTGTTTGTACTTTTGATTTTGTTGTTGTATTTTAACCCACCATGGGAAATTTGTTGTAATCAAACTATGTATCTTCACTCTTTGTAATATATGGTTTGTTTTACTTCATGAGCTTTATCTCTCTGCAACATCATCATTTCCTCGAGGTTTGGAAGGTCAAAACCAAAGAACCAAACCGGATACCCTTGGAAGACAAATAGGCATCCTGCATTGCATGCTAACCTCTTTTCTTTGGTTTGTAGGCTTTTGTTTTTGTTATTTCTCACTTTGTTGTGATTTCAGGAAACATTGCTCGTAGAAGAGTGTTCCCCGTCAATAGAGTGCACCGGTATGCGACAAGAAACAACCTTCCGGGATTACAAATGGATCAGGTTCAACAGGACTTGACTGATGTGAGGACCCAAATGGCCAATGAAAGGATAGAGATGAGGGCCCAAATGAATCAATTCATGGCAGTGATGACTGGTTTAGCTCAGAGCCAGGAAAGACTGAGAGAGTTAGTCGAGCGGAAAAATCCCGAGGAAAACCACCCAGGCATAGGGGGTACCAGCAACAATGATCACGTACAGCCTCGTACTGATCCCCCGGAGTTTGGACCTCATCTGAACCCATACATCAATGCTATAAGAAACACCCAAGGTAACACTAGAGGGAGGGCCTTGCAGGAAGGCCCTCAAGAAGAATAGTTTACTGTGGTTGGGGCTGGAGACGAAGTTTACGATCGTCGATTGGATGAAATAGCTGAAAAGCTAAGGTCTCTTGAATCCCAAAACTCTCTGGGTTTTGATGTCATGGATATGGGATTAGTGGAGGGGATTAGAATTCCTCATAAGTTCAAACCTCCTTGTTTTGAAAGATACAATGGCACATCCTACCCACGTACCCATCTCCAATATTTCCTGGGGAGATTGAAAGCCTACACCATGGATGAGAAACTGTGGATATTTTACTTTGAGGATAGCTTGACAGGGGCATCCCGGGAATGGTACTCCCACTTGACCAGGGCCACAGTTAGGAATTGGAAAGACTTGGCAGAAGCTTTCATTCGTCAATATCAATATAATCTGGACATGGCTCCAAACAGAACCCTTCTGATGGGAATGTCACAGTCTTCCCGAGAAAGTTTCAGAGAGTACGCCCAAAGGTGGAGGCAACTAGCTGCTGTTGTTCAACCCCCGATGTTAGAAAGGGAGATGGCAGATATGTTCATGAGCTCTCTCCAAGGTACTTATATTGACAGATTGGCTGCATTTTCCTCCACCAGCTTTGCAGACGTGGTTATAGCTGGGGAAAGAATTGAGAGCTTACTAAAGATGGGAAAGTTTTCTGACAACGGTGCCAGTTCAAGCAGTGCAAGGAAGCCATTTGCAGGGCCCCGTAGATCCGGTGAAACAAACTTCGTCCATATGGGAAGAGGTAGACCCCAGTATCTGCCAAGATCAATTGCCGCCATCACTATTCCTACTCCACCTCCTCAGTATACTCAACAACCACAAAACTTCCCTCAACAGCCACAGTTTCCTCAACAAAGATCCTACAACAACAATAACAACAATCAACAACAACGCCCTTTTTCAGCAGCGGCCATCTCAGATCAACAGGGTAATTGACCCTATACCAATGTCATATGCCACATTATTGCCACAACTCCTAAAGCTCAATCTCGTCGAGTTAAGGACATTGGCTGCACCAGATCCTCAAAACCTTCCGAGAAATTACGATGTCAACGCCAGGTGTGCTTTTCATTCTAATGCACCTGGTCACTCCACAGAAAAGTGCAGAGCTCTGCATATGAAGGTCCAGGATCTGGTAGATTCAAAGTCCCTAAACTTTGCACCACCTCCCAATGTCACGAAGAATCCTATGCCCAGACATGGTGGGCCAAGGATTAATGCAATAGAGGAAGGCTCACCCATGAGTTTAATTGAAGATACTGCAAGTATTCAGACACCTCTGGCTGAGGTTAAAGCTAGGCTTTTGAAATGCCAAGTGTTTCCAGGTTGTGAGGCCTGTTGTGAATCTTGCAAGGTTTCCGAGAATGGGTGTGCAAGCTTGAGGAATGGCATCAATGGTTTGATTAAAGAAGGCATTCTGCAAATAACCACAACAGCTTCTACAACACCAACAACTCCCTTTTCAATGACAAATTATTCTCCTACAACTGCAACGACAATTGTTCCTACAAACTCGTCTACAAAATCAGCAATCACCTCTTCCATCACTTCAACAAACAACAGTTCCATCTCATCAGCTTCTACAACTACAGCAACCACCAACAACAACGTCTCCACAGTTACTATCTATTATGACCCTACAACAGTCCCAAACTCCGGCAACTTTCAACAACAATCTCAACAACAATCTCAACAACAGTTTCAGCAACAACCAAGCTTCAATTCATCACCACCAACATCCACCAGAAGTCCTGTCACCATTTTCTATGATCCACATACAATAACGGTTCCAACCTCTGCCGCAGTTAGCCCAGTTACCATCATGGTGCCAGGGCCCATTCCGTATGTTAAAGATAATGTTGTACCATGGCATTATGGTGCAGACCTTTATTGCAACGAAGAAAAAGTCCTTCTTGATTCTTCATTTCCTACCTCACAAGTGGATAATGTCGGGGGAGGCGGAAGTTTCACCCGAAGCAGACGCCTCTTCTCGTCACAAGCTCCAAGAACTAACACCGAGGCAGAGGCTGCTGCCAAAGCCAAAGGAAAAAGTGTGATACCTGAAGAATCTGCATCAAAAGAGACTCATAAATCATCCTTCGATCAGGATGTGGATGAATTTATGAGGATAATTAAAAGAAGTGACTACAAAGTTGTGGATCAGCTCCACCAGACTCCTTCCAAGATCTCCATCTTATCCCTATTGTTGTCTTCCGAAGCTCATCGGGATGCACTACTTAAAGTCTTGCACACTGCCTATGTACCAGAGGAGATCACAGTGGATCAACTTGAGACAGTAGTGTCCAATGTTAATACTAGCCATGGGCTAGGTTTCACCAATGCTGACTTAACAACGGAAGGACGTCACCACAACAAAGCTTTACACATCACCCTAAATTGCAAAGGGGTTTTGCTTTCTCATGTTCTTATTGACAATGGGTCCTCACTCAAAGTCTTGCCAAAGAAGGCCCTTGTCAAACTCGAATATGATGGTATAGCTCTCCGACCAAGCAATCTGGTGGTCAGAGCTTTTGATGGCTTCAAGAGGTCTGTTCTTGGAGAGGTGGAGCTGCCTGTAATAATCGGTCCGCAAGTCATTTAGACTACTTTTTATGTGATGGACATTCAGCCAGCCTACAGTTGTTTGTTGGGTCGACCATGGATTCACGCCGCTGGCACAGTTACATCGACCCTTCACCAGAAATTGAAATATGAGTGGGAAGGACATATTATAACCATATGTGGCGAAGAGGACATCTTTGTTATCCATCTGGCTACATACAAATACATTGAGATGGATGGTGAAATCCATGAAACTATGAGCCAAGGGTTCGAAGCTTTGAACATCAATGAGGCGACGACTGAAGTATTTGTTGCATCCCAGGAAGATAGGATGGGTACTTCAATTCTCTCCTATCAGCAAGCTCAGAAGGTTGTTGAAGATGGAAATGCTCAAGGCTGGGGCAAGCTGCTACCAGTGGAGAAGAAGGAGGACAGATTCGGTTTGGGTTACAAACCATTCCGACAAGATCAATCAGAGGCTGCTAAGGAGCCCAAGTTCATCAGTGGGGGATGCTCTTCCCAGATGCTATTAACAACGTGGAAGACAAGGCGGAAAGCGACCTCAACCTGGAGAGTTGGATACGTCCAAGGATCCTGGGTCACCAAGTCCTTAACTGGTCATCCCAGGAAATTATAAGGGTTACTCCTGCAGAGTAATTATTATTTCCTGCCGTTTTTAGCATGCATCAAGTCCCGCATCTTGCCCAAGGTGTCAGGACTTATTTTGTAATAGGGCCATATTGTAATTTTGTGCAAATAGATTATCAATGAATATCGAACATCTTTTGCAAACAAGTCTCTTTTTTCGCTCACTATCTTTTTATTTTTTCGCTTTTGTACAAAACAATAAAATGGCAATGTTTTCAAAATAAATAACTTTATTTTTACACTTTTCAAAACAAGATTAAAATTGATCACTAAAACGAACAAATCTCAACCCTTGTAGAGATTATCCTCCCGATTGTGTAACACCTTTCTACCCCAAAACAAAATATTTAAATAATATCAGAGTAATCATCTAAAAAGGATATCACATATCATCATAATTCAACACAAACAGTGTCTTGTCCCGTAACACGGGTTAAACAACATCAAGAATATCAAAAATCATTTTGCAGCGGAATTTAAACTTCATAATTCAAAACTTCATAAACATAATTTTCACCATCCTGAATTTAACAACATAAAATGGAAAACATTTATCCAAATAACAACATAACTGCACTAGTTTAACAGAAGAAAACTCATCCCAGTGTTACATGACACAGAGCAGGACACATACACCAGAACTACTTCTAATGAACACTAAAGCACGCTCTGAAACTCATGAATTACTCCTATTGCACTGCAGGACTATTCTTCGACATCTGCAAGTTACCCACGAAGGAGGCAACATTTCCAAGCAGGCAGGGTGAGTAATCATAATATATCATAAACGTACCAGAATATAGAATCATAAATAAATTAGTACAACATATCATGACATCATCAACTATAAAATTCAGCAACAACAACAACACGATCATGAAATCAAGAAACACCAACAAAGTCAAGAAATTCATCCAGAATATGCAATGCTAATATCTTGATATGCAATATGCATGTGGTAGCATTTTCATCATGAGATGGATACATGACCATCAACCCTCCACAAAGGAGCACATCGTAAATCATCGAGACACTTCAATCCACACAATGGGGTTGAAGCAAATAAATAGGCCGAAGCCCCATCATGAATGTTATGAAATGCAATGATGCGCTACATCGTAAATTCATCAAAATAATCCGCATCATTTATTTCAATCAGCAAAACAACCATCAAATAAATCATATATATCATCATGACATTACACCCAGAACACTGGTTCTATAACCACTCTGACACTTCAAGAATTGACCCATACCCAGTCAATTATGGGGCAATTTCAAGGTTATTTCATAAATTCCTTTATAAAAAATTTTGCATTTTTCTCATTTGTATTCATCAAAATAAAGTTCAGTTTATGCTCGTACCGACGCTTCAAACGGATTGCAAATCGGACTTACGGTTTGAAAGTTATGAATTTTTAAAGAATTAAAATTTTCTTCTCAAATAGTGTTAACCGGTTAACCCATAGCGTTAACCGGTTAACACCGACAAATTTTCCAAAAATTCCCAAAATTATAATGGTTAACCGGTTAACCCATAGCGTTAATCGGTTAACGCACGTTTTCCAGCAGTCCCCTGCTATACAATTGCAGACTGTTCCAACACCAAAAACCCTCAAACCCCATTACGGGTTTCACATCAAAACACTCAAAAACCATTCAAAAACATCAATTAAACCTCAACAACATCCAGACAACAATTATGCAAACAAATATACAATTATAACTCATTCTAATCGCTCTAATTCATCAAGATTTCTCTTATAAACTCCACCTAAATCAAAAACCCCTAAAACTCATAAACTCACACAATTCTAATCTATTCATAATTCAAATTCTTTTGCAATTATAATAGATTATGAAAACTCCCCATACCTTAGAGAATATCTTCGCTTTACACTCTTCTCTGGGATTCTCCACATCCTCCTGACTCTGAGCTTCTTATTTCTCTCCCTTTTTCCTTCAGAGCACTTCTTCTCCCAAAAACACGATAATGTTAGAAAACTAATCGTGTATTCTTTTTTACCAAAACATATCCCAGTTAAGTCTTTTCCCACTTTACCCTCATAATTTTCACAAAAGGACCATCTTACCCTTTTCTTTAATATATTTTTAATAATAATAATAATAAAATAGTATAATAAAACACTATTTATCCTTATTATATAAAAATACTCTATTTCTCCAAAATTCTCTAATTAATCCAAACTCTCCAATTTTTCTAAATTAATTAAATAAATGATTAAATAATTAAATTTAGATTTTCGGGGCGTTACAACTCTCCCCTACTTAAAGAATTTTCGTCCTCGAAAATTACCTGAAGTAAATAGAGTCGGATACGACTCCCTCATTTGATCTTCCCGCTCCCAAGTCCAACTTTCTCCAGCTGTTCCTCCCCACAATACCTTTACTAAAGCAATTTACTTGCCTCGAAGTTGCTTCAATTCCCTACCATCTATCCTCACTGGTAAAGCTTCAATCGTCATATTATCTCTCACCTGAACATTATCTATCTGAATTACATGCGACGGGTCCGGAATGTACTTCCTCAACTGTGATACATGGAATACATCATGTAAATTCGCAAGAGAGGGAGGTAAAGCCACTCGATAGGCCACTTCCCCTATCCTCTGCATAATCTGATACGGACCGACGAAACGTGGAGTGAGATTGCTAGATTTCAAAGCTCTTCCCACACCAGTCATAGGAGTAACTCTTAAGAACACGTGATCTCACTCTTGGAACTCAAATGCTTTCCTTCTCTTATCGTGATAACTCTTTTGACGACTCTGCGACGTTTTCATCCTTTCCTGAATCATTTTTATCTTTTCAGTTGTTTCTTGTACAATCTCTGGCCCAAGCACCAAACTCTCTCCTGACTCATACCAATATAATGGTGTACGACAACGTCTACCATACAACGCCTCATATGGAGCCATTCCGATACTAGCATGAAAACTATTATTGTACGTAAACTCGACCAACGACAAATGACCATCCCAAGACCCTCCTTGATCCAATACACAAGCTCTCAGCAAATCTTCTAAAGATTGGATTGTTCTTTCTGTCTGGCCATCCGTTTGCGGGTGATAAGCAGAACTCATCCTCAACTTAGTACCCAAGGCATCCTGCAAACTCTTCCAAAACCTCGACGTAAACCGCGGATCTCTATCCGATACAATACTTGAAGGTACACCATGCAACTTCACAATTTCCTCAATATAAATCTCAGCTAACCTTTGCATGGAATGGTTAATCTTCATCGGCAAGAAATGTGTCGACTTAGTTAACCGGTCAACAACTACCCAAATCGAATCATTACCTCTAGCAGTCTTAGGTAACCCAGTCACGAAATCCATGGAAATACTATCCCATTTCCACTTAGGAACATTCAATGGTTGCATCATACCTGAAGGTCTCTGATGTTCTATCTTTGACTTCTGACATGTCAAACAAGCATATACAAATTCAGCAATGTCTCTTTTCATACCCGGCCACCACAACAACCTGCGTAAATCCTGATACGTCTTCGTAGCACCAGGATGAATACTCAGTCGACTCTTGTGCCCCTCTTCTAAAATACTCTTTTTAATTCCTATAATATCTAGAACACATACTCTATCTAGGAATCTTAAAACTCCATCTTCATCAACTCGAAAGTCACCTGCATTACCTTGATCAACCAACATCAATTGATCAACTAATTTCAAATCAGATTTCTGACCCTTACGAATCTCTTCCAAAATCTCACTGGTCAGCTTTAACATTCCCAATTTCACACTATCAGTAGTAGTTTCACACAACAAGCTCATGTCTCTGAATTGCTCGATCATTTCCAATTCTTTCACCATAAGCATTGAAATATGCAACGACTTCCTACTCAAAGCATCAGCCACAACATTTGCCTTACCTGGATGGTAATTCAAATCAAAATCAAAATCTTTCAATAATTCAAGCCACCACCTCTGTCTCATATTAACTATTTCTGATCAAACAAGTAACTTAAACTTTTGTGATCACTGAATACTTCAAATTTCGAACCAAATAAGTAGTGCCTCCAAATCTTAAGCACAAACACCACAGCTTCTAACTCTAAGTCGTGAGTAGGATAGTTCCTCTCATGAACTCTTAACTGTCTAGAAGCATAAGTAACCACCTTATTATCCTGCATCAAAACTCCACCAAGATCCATCTTAGAAGCATCACAATAAACAACAAAGGACTCATCTGGATTCGGTAAGACCAACACTGGCGCGGTCGTTAATCTTTTCTTCAGTTCTATGAAACTCTCTTCACAAGCAACATCACACACATACGCTTGACCCTTCCTAGTCAATTGCGTCAACAATAAAGCTATCTTAGAAAAACCTTCAATGAACTTACGATAGTAACCAGCCAACCCAAGAAAACTACGAATTTCTGTAGCTGACTTCGGAGTCTCCCACTGCAATATTGCATCAATCTTTGAAGGATCCACCGAAATTCCACAACTTGAAATTAAATGGCCGAGGAAACTCACTTCCCTTAACCAGAACTCACACTTAGATGATTTAGCAAACAATTTCTTTTCTCTCAACACTTGCAACACAACCCTCAAATGCTCGGCATGTTCCTCTTCTGATTTAGAATATACCAAGATATCATCTATGAAAACCACCACGAACTTATCAAGATACTCATGGAAGGTCCTATTCATATATTCCATAAACACACCAGGCGCATTAGAAACCCCAAATGGTATCACCGTATACTCGTAATGCCCATATCTCGTCCTGAAAGCTGTCTTCGGAATATCATCAGCTTTAACTTGAATATGATGATAACCAGACCTCAGATCAATTTTACTAAAGACACAAGCACCTACTAGCTGATCCATCAAATCATCGATCCTCGGAAGTGGGTAATTATTCTTGATAGTCATTTTATTCAACTGTCGGTAATCGACACACAATCTCATACTACCATCCTTCTTCTTAACGAGCAACAACGGAGCACCCCAAGGAGAAACATTGAGTCTAATGAACCTCTTCTCTAACGATTCTTCTAATTGTTTCTTCAACTCATTCAACTCTGAAGCCGAAATTCTATAACGAGCCATCGAGACAGGACTCGTACCCGGTACTAAGTCCACAGAAAAATCAATTTCACGTTCCGGTGGTAAATCACTTATATCACCAGGAAACACATCTTGAAATTCACATACCACAGGCAACTCTGCACTGACATTCTTATCGTCAACTTGCAATGACGCAGACACTGCAAACATCAAAGCTTCATCTAATACAAGTTCATCCACTTGCTTAGCAGATAAAAACATCAACTCACCATGCTCTCTCAACTCAGGGAACTTCACTGTCTTACTATAACAGTTAATATGAACATAATTGAATTCCAACCAGTTCATACCAAGGATAACATCGATTTGGTGTAATGGTAGGCACACCAAATCCATCACAAAATTCTTCTCAAAAATTGTCAAAGGACACTTCAAACAAACAAGCATGGTAGTCACAGAACCATTAGCAGGAGTCTCTATTATCATATTATCGTTCATATTAGACAACTTTAAACCCAATCTATTAGCACACTCAAGAGAAATAAATGAATGTGTAGCTCCAGTGTCAATAATAGCAATCAACTCAGTATTATTAATAAAACAGGTACCTCTGATCAAGTTGTCCTTCTTTGGAGCTTCTGAACCAGCTAATGCAAAAACTCTTCCCGCATTCCGAGCAGTAGCAGCATTCTTCTTTGGTTTCTGGCATTGGGCGCTGATATGCCCATGCTCACCGCAATTATAACAGGTTGGACCCTCATTAGGACAATCACTCATCTTATGCCCAAGCTTGCCACAACGGTAACATTTCATAACTATGGTGGTACACGCATCGGCCTTATGACCTGCCTCTCCACACTTGTAACACTTAACAGGTACATTAGCAGCTCCCCTACTTTGCTTCTTCTCATCAGATGCCTTTTACTTCCCTTTATCACCAGTAATCACATAAGGTTTCCCTTTATACTGACCCTTGTCTTTCTTCTCGCTCAGCTGTCTATAGTGAGTTGATCGAGCTCGGTTGTCCTCATCATAAATACGGCTCTTATCGACCAACTCTGCATACTTGCGAATTTGTTGGCATCCAATTCTCTACTTAATTTCCGGTCTCAGCCCATTCTCAAACTTAAGGCACTTGGAAAGTTCAGCATCTGCCCTATTATAGTGAGGACAAAACTTCACCAGCCTTTCAAATTTGGCAGCATACTCTGCCACTGTCATGTTTCCTTGCTTCAGTTCAAGGAATTCTACCTCCAACTTACCACGAGCATCTTCCGGAAAATACTTCTTAAGGAACTCCGCCTTAAACAAAGTCCAAGTCACCACAACACCCTCATCCTCTAGACGCTGGCGAGTATTATCCCATCAGTGTTCAGCTTCCTCAGACAACATATGAGTTCTGAATTGAACTTTATGCGCGTCAGCACACGCCATCAATTTGAAAATCTTCTCAATTGCCTTGAGCCACTTCTGTGCGCTCGCCGGGTCATGAGTTCCTTCAAACACAGGTGGATTATTCCTCTGGAATTTCTCCAACGCACGAAACTCATCATGCGCATTATTTCGAGCAGCAGTATGAGCAAGAGTTGCAATAGGATCAGCGAGAGTACGCGTGTTGTTTCCAGCCATTCTGCACAACACTTACCACATCAGAAGAGAATAATCGTTAAGTAAATAACGACTGGACAACAGACTGACAATGACAAGACTTGGCCAGATAGACCGACCTGCTATGATACCACTAATGTAACACCCTTCTACCCTAAAACAAAAGATTTAAATAATATCAGAGTAATCATCTAAAAAGGGTATCACATATCATCATAATTCAACACAAACAGTGTCCTGTCCCGTAACATGGGTTAATCAACATCAAGAATATCAAAAATCATTTCGCAGCAGAATTTAAACTTCATAATTCAAAACTTCATAAACATAATTTTCACCATCCTGAATTTAACATCATAAAATGGAAAACATTTATCCAAATAACAACATAACTGCAATAGTTTAACAGAAGAAAACCCATCCCAGTGTTACATGACACAAAGCAGGACACATACACCAGAACTACTTCTAATGAACACTAAAGCACGCTCCGAGACTCATGAATTACTCCTATTGCACTGCAGGACTATTCTTCGACATCTGCAAGTTACCCACGAAGGAGGCAACATTTCCAAGCAGTCAGGGTGAGTAATCATAATATATCATAAACGTACCAGAATATAGAATCATAAATATATTAGTACAACATATCATGACATCATCAACTATAAAATTCAGCAACAACAACAACACGATCATGAAATCAAGAAACACCAACAAAGTCAAGAAATTCATCCAGAATATGCAATGCTAATATCTTGATATGCAATATGCATGTGGTAGCATTTTCATCATGAGATGGATACATGACCATCAACCCTCCACAAAGGAGCACATCGTAAATCATCGAGACACTTCAATCCACACAATGGGGTTGAAGCAAATAAATAGGCCGAAGCCCCATCATGAATGTTATGAAATGCAATGATGCGCTACATCGTAAATTCATCAAAATAATCCGCATCATTTATTTCAATCAGCAAAACAACCATCAAATAAATCATATATATCATCATGACATTACACCCAGAACACTGGTTCTATAACCACTCTGACACTTCAAGAATTGACCCATACCCGGTAAATTATGGGGCAATTTCAAGGTTATTTCAGAAATTCCTTTATAAAAATTTTTGCATTTTTCTCATTTGTATTCATCAAAATAAATTTCAGTTTATGCTCGTACCGTCGCTTCAAACGGAATGCGAATCGGACTTACGGTTTGAAAGTTATGAATTTTTAAAGAATTAAAATTTTCTTCTCAAACAGTGTTAACCGGTTAACCCATAGCCTTAACCGGTTAATGCCGACGAATTTTCCAGAAATTCCCAAAATTATAATGGTTAACCGGTTAACCCATAGCGTTAACCGGTTAACGCACGTTTTCCAGTAGTCCCCTGCTATACAATTGCATACTGTTCCAACACCAAATACCCCCAAACCTCATTACGGGTTTCACATCAAAACATTCAAAAACTATTCAAAAACATCAATTAAACCTCAACAACATCCAGACAACAATTATGCAAACAAATATACGATTATAACTCATTCTAATCGCTCTAATTCATCAAGATTTCTCTTATAAACTCCACCTATATCAAAAACCCCTAAAACTCATTAACTCACACAATTCTAATCTATTCATAATCCAAATTCTTATGCAATTACAATAGATTATGAAAACTCCCCATACCTTAGAGAATTTCTTCGCTTTACACTCTTCTCTGGGATTCTCCATAGCCTCCTGACTCTGAGCTTCTTCTTTCTCTCCATTTTTCCTTTAGAGCACTTCTTCTCCCAAAAACATGATAATGTTAGAAAACTAATCGTGTATTCCTTTTTACCAAAACATATCCAAGTTAAGTCTTTTCCCACTTTACCCTCATAATTTTCACAAAAGGACCACCTTACCCTTTTCTTTAATATAATTTTAATAATAATAATAATAAAATAGTATAATAAAACACTATTTATCCTTATTATATAAAAATACTCTATTTCTCCAAAATTCTCTAATTAATCCAAACTCTCCAATTTTTCTAAATTAATTAAATAAATGATTAAATAATTAAATTTAGATTTTCGGGGCGTTACAGATTGCACCGACAACAGCACTACTATGACCATGTATGACTTCGACAATCCAATTAATCAAGATGATGAAGGGGTTGAAGAAGACTATGAGTTACCTGAAGAGTTAGCCAGGTTGTTGAGGCAAGAAGAGAAAGTGATCACCCATCATCAGGAGGAGGTTGAAACAGTTAATCTTGGTACCGAAGAGGATTTGAAAGAAGTGAAGATTGGGGCCGGTCTGCAAGCTTCAGTAAAAGAACAACTTATCAACATGCTTCGGGAATACGTCGACGTCTTTGCTTGGTCTTATCAAGACATGCCAGGACTAGATACGGATATTGTCATGCACAAGCTACCCTTGAAAGAAGATTTCCCTCCAATAAAGCAAAAGTTGCACCGTACTTGCCCATTAATGGCCATGAAGATTAAGGAAGAAGTACAAAAACAGTGGGACGCCGATTTCCTTGCTGTAACTAGTTACCCGCCGTGGGTTGCTAACATTGTACCAGTGCCTAAGAAGGATGGCAAAGTACATATGTGTGTGGATTATCGGGATCTGAACAGAGCTAGCCCGAAGGATGACTTCCCATTACCTCACATTGATGTATTGGTCGACAACACAACTCAGTTCTCGGTATTTTCTTTCATGGATGGTTTTTCTGGGTATAACCAGATCAAGATGTCGCCTGAAGACATGGAGAAAACAAACTTCATCACACCTTGGGGCACATTTTGTTACAAGGTAATGCCATTTGGACTGAAGAATGTCGGTGCGACTTATCAACGGGCTATGGTAACATTATTCCATGATATGATCCACAAAGAAATTGAATGCTACGTGGATGACATGATTGCCAAGTCCCTTACTGAAGAAGATCATCTGGTAAATCTGCTAAAGTTGTTCAAGCGTCTGAGAAAGTATCAATTGAAGTTAAACCCCAACAAATGCACATTCGGGGTACGTTCCGGTAAGTTGCTGGGATTTATCGTAAGTGAAAAGGGAATTGAAGTTGATCCTGACAAAGTCAAAGCCATTCAGGAAATGCCTGCACCTAGGAATGAAAAGGAAGTTCGGGGGTTCCTAGGTAGATTGAACTACATTTCAAGATTCATATCTCATCTAACTGCAACCTGTGATCCCCTGTTCAAATTGTTAAGAAAGGAACAAACGGTCAGGTGGAATGAAGATTGTCAGAAGGCTTTTGACAAGATCAAGGAGTACCTGCAAGAACCTCCAATTCTTATGCCTCCAGTTGAAGGAAGACCTCTAAAATGTAACTGACAGTATTAGAAGGATCAATGGGGTGTGTGTTGGGCCAGCATGACGAGTCTGGTCGAAAAGAGTATGCAATATACTACCTAAGCAAAAAGTTTACCGACTGTGAACAACGTTATTCACTGCTCGAGAAAACTTGTTGTGCTTTAGCGTGGGCTGCTCGCCGACTAAGATAGTATATGTTGACTCACACTACTTTGTTGATTTCAAAAATGGACCCCGTCAAGTACATATTTGAGAAGCCAACACTTACCGGAAGGGTTGCAAGATGGCAAATGATTCTGACAAAGTATGACATTCATTACACATCTCAAAAGGCCATCAAGGGCAGTGTGTTGTCTGACTATCTAGCTGAACAACCCATTGATGATTACCAGCCCATGAGATTTGACTTCCCTGATGAAGACATCATGTATCTAAAAGCAAAAGACCATGAATATCCTGTTCACACTAAAGGGCCTGACCCAGAAAAAGAGTGGACAATGATGTTTGATGGGGCTATCAATATGAATGGTCGTGGAGTTGGTGTAGTGCTCATTACACCTAAAGGAGTTCATATGCCTTTCTCGACAAAACTCTCCTTTTCCTGCACTAACAACGAAGTTGAATACGAAGCTTGTATTATGGGTCTTGAGGAAGCCATTGACCTCAGGATCAAGACATTAACTGTATTCGGAGATTCAGCTTTGGTAATCAATCAGACCAACGACAAATGGTACACTCACCAAGAGCATCTGATTCCATACCGGGACTATACGAGGAGATTATTGACTTTCTTCACAATAGTCAAACTTAAGTACATCCCTCGAGACGAAAATCAGTTCGCAGATGCTTTAGCTACCATTTCCTCTATGATCAAGGTTCAAACTGCCAATTATGTGCCTCGGATTTCGGTATCCAGACTAGACCGACCAGCATACGTATTCTCCGTGGACATTGCTAAAGATGACAAGCCTTGGTTCCATGATATCAAAACCTTCTTAGAGGATCAAACATACCCATCTGGGGCATCATCCATTCATAAGAAGACATTAAGAAAGTTGGCCGGTAGTTTCTTCCTTAATGCTGATGGTTCATTATACAAGCGAAACTTTGACATGATACTACTCAGATGTGTTGACAAGAAAGAAGCAGACTTGCTGATGCATGAGGTGCATGAAGGATCTTTTAGTACCCATGCTGGAGGACATACAATGGCTAAGAAATTAATACAATCAGGTTACTACTGGATCACAATGGATGCAGACTATTGTGCCTATGCCAGAAAGTGCTACAAATTCCAGATCTATGCAGACAAAGTGCATATGCCTCCAAATCCTTTGAACGTAATGTCTTCTCCTTGGCCCTTTGCCATGTGGGGCATTGACATGATTGTAAAAATTAAACTGACTGCTTCAAATGGCCACAGATACATCCTGGTAGCCATTGATTACTTCACCAAGTGGGTTGAAGCAGCTTCATATGCAAATGTCACCAGACAAGTGGTAGCCAGATTCCTGAAAAGAGTCATCATCTGTCGATATGGAGTACCCGAGCGAATCATTACTGACAATGGTTCCAATTTGAAAAACAAAATGATGGCACAACTGTGCCGAGACTTCAAAATCCAACACCACAATTCTTCTCCTTACAGGCCAAAGATGAATGGCGTTGTTGAGGCGGCTAACAAAAACATCAAAAAGATTGTGCAAAAGATGGTGGTTACTTACAAAGACTGGAATGAGATGCTACCATTTGCCTTGCATGGATATCGGACCTCAATCAGAACGTCTATTGGGGCAACACCTTATCAGCTTGTGTATGGTATGGAGGCAGTCCTACCTATTGAAGTTGAGCTACCCTCCTTGCGGGTAATGATGGATGTAATGATGGACGAAGCAGAATGGGTCCGGTCTCGGTACAATTAACTGAATCTGATCGAAGAGAAGAGATTAGCTGTTATCTGTCATAGGCAGTTATATCAGAAAAGGATGAAGAAAGCCTTCGATCAGAAAGTCAGGCTTCGGGAATACCAAGTAGGAAATCTTGTGCTGAAAAGACTCCTTCCTCCTCATACATACCACAGGGGAAAATGGAATCCAAACTACTATGGTCCATTCATAGTAAAGAAGGTTTTCTCTGGTGGAGCACTGATGCTCACTACTATGGATGGTGAAGATTTCTTATCCCTTGTGAATTCATATGCAGTTAAAAAATACTTCGCATAAAAAGACCCGCTGGACATAAAAACAGAATGTAAGTCCAGGCAAAAATATGGCATCCCGGTGAGTCAAAAACAGAATAAAAGACTCGGGAAAAAAATAAGGGAAATTGAAAAAAAAATGTACACCCGCTGAGTTGAAAAGCCGCATTGGATAGCTCAGGCAAAAATGGGTATCCTGGTGGATTGAAAACCCGAAAGGGCGATCCACGTAAAATCAGGGAATAAGCGAACAACTGCATTCTAAATTCGTCAGTATCACTCATGACACAACAAGCTTCGAAAGGATAAAGCATCAGTCAGAATCAACCTTCTTCAGAAAGCAAGATGAGAAGAACGTCAAAGTCATACAGGTCATAGCCAAGGAAGCTCATCGGAGCGTCGTCAACATTGCCAGCACTCTTACTTTTCTCAATTTATAGCAATCTCCTCATTCCAGGGGATTTGTTTCTTTGACTGTATTTGCCAATTCAGGGCACCCAGATTAATAAAATCAGTTTTTTTTCAGTCACATCTTGTTTTGTACATTTTTGTTTCGTTTACAAAATGTCCAATATTCATGATATAGTACTTGCATAAAACAAATGAGCCATCTTTTATAAATGCGTGCAAGAAATATATTTTACTTTCAATAAAACCTAACTACTATGACGGAATTCGGTAAGGGATACCTCGGGATACTCGTGCGTTTCTTTTGTCTTAACAGATTGAGGGTATTCAATACATATCATGGGGCATGCCAAGCACACTTCCCCAGCATACCTCCTCCCCAAGCAATATCTGAAATGCTTTTCCCCAGCGAAGTTGTCAAAAGCCTCCTCATCCCTAGCATAAGCCTATTTTAACAGGAGCTTCCCCAGCAAAGATCCCCACCATAGTGCCAGATTTCTCATCCTCGGCAGAGCTACTAGAACTATCTCCCCACAGAGTCTCCATCCTCTCCCCAGAAGAGCAATGCCTGAAACTCTTACACAACAAAGTGACGAAAGTTTCCTTCTCCCTAGCTGAGTTCTCCTTACGGGTAGATCGACTAGAGATCTATTTCCCCAAGTAGAGCTTTATCTCCTGACAGATCCAAGGATCTTTCCCCCAACCGGGTTATTCTTCCAAACAGATCAGCCAGATATCTTCAGCGGGATCTGAATCCCGAATCGGTTCCTCTTTTGCATATTCATAGCATTTGCATCATATTCACCAAATAAGCGTAGCATTCCTTCTAATACGGAGCATTACGGCAAAAATCAAACATTTGCATGATCACAAGCCCAGTTTGAGCCAGTCACCTGCAAATTACCATCAGTATCTCATCGGCAATGTATATAATACTCATATCCCCTACAGATATAAGCCAAAGCGTCCCCTTTGCACTCTCAAATACAGATACCTATACATGCTCTTTTGAAACTCATCTGTGTCATATTCCCCTAGCATGGTTGCCAAAACACTTGCTGCAAACCAAGTACTTATTTATAGCACACTCTTTTCGACACCCGTCCATGTCATCCTATCCCCACAGGTTGCCAGAACACCTTTTTGCACTCTCACATACAAATATTTGTTCATAACTTATAGTATATACTTGACACTCGTCCGTGTCATACATTCCCCAGCAAGTCAAGCACTCGTCTGTGTCTTTCTCATACTTCACCAACAAACCAATACTCACTCATACTTATACAAAAGTCTTTGATACCCGTCCGTATCTTGTATATATATCACTCCTCAATAGATCCGACACTCGTCCGTGTTCTTTGTTAACCAGTTGGTACTCGTCTGTACCATCATCTCTGAACACGCGTCAACGTCTGTTTCTACTGATACTCGTCTGTATCATGGTCCTAAAGATGCTCGTCTGCATCTTTAATCTATACACAACGTCAAACACTTATATTGTTTTATTCTTAAGCGTAAGCACTCGTCCGTGTTTACCATTCCTCAGTAAGTCACCAACAAAACAACTTTCTTCTATCCGACATTCGTCCTATGTCGTGGTACTTTCGGAAGCCATACCCTGTCAGGTGATCGTCCTTCACCTTTGGATGATCGTCCCTCATCCCCTTCCCCAGTGGAGTCCCCATTAGTGGAACCCTTTTCTATCCGACATTTGTCCTATGTAATGATAAAGAGCAGTCATCCCCTGCTAGGTGATCGTTCTTCACCTTTTGATGATCGTCCTTCATCATTCTATCCGATGGTCATCCCCATCGTTGATCTTGTTATCCGACATTCGTCCTATGTCGTGATAAATCCCGAGAGTAGCCGTACCCTGCTAGGTGATCGTCCTTCACCTCTTGATGATTGTCCTTCATCACGCTTATCCTATGGCCGTCCCCATCATCGACCTTTTCTATCTGACATTCGTCCTATGTCGTGACAAAGAGCAGTCGTCCCCTGCTAGGTGATCGTCCTTCACCTCTGATGACTCTCCCTCATCATTATTTCATTTATTCTTTAAACCGATGGTCGTCCCCATCGAGGTTTACTTTACTTTCCAAGCCTGATGGTCGTCCCCATCATTGCCTTTACTTTAATCCCCAGAGAAACTTGTTTCTTTACTTGATGGTCGTCCCCATCATGATCTCTTTATTTCCCCAGCATGTCGGTCGTCCCCGTCATTGCTTTACTTACCGTTTTATCCCCAGCAGTCGTCCTCGGCTCGATGGTCGTCATCCATCGCCTTCATTTAATAATCATGCTATACTACCTTTTACAATTTATATCCCTTTTCTTCTTATATCCAGTGAGTGCAAATTTTGGACTGTCTTTGGTATTCAACCACATGTTCTTTTGTTTGTTTGTAAATCCAGGCGCTTACGTCCTGCACAGCTAACTCATGTTTGAATAGGGGCAGCTGTAAACACCCCAAATTTTCCCTCAATATTTATCACACCATGGATTGTGATCTTTCATTTTGCATAAGCATAAGCATACCACCTCATATTGCATATTTATTTCATCAGCATAGTTCAAGTTCATCTACATCTAGGGTTTGTGATCTGAGCAATCCAAGATTCAATATGAGCCATCTCAAAGGCCTCAAAGCTTTCCAAGATGGTCCATGTGTATTCTATCATCATATTATGTCCCTTAAAGTTCATGGAAGTCAAAAGATCACAAGAACTGGGAAGGCATGAAAGCAGAGCTAGGGTTTTCACTACATAGATGACCAAAATTAGGGTTTTGGTTTCAGAGGCCTTAACTCCAATTTTTTGGGCCATTCTTTTTTCTAATGTTCTCAATATGTCATAAGGATCATGTGTACCAAGTTTGATGAAGAAACTCATTGTGTAAGTCATTTGTTCAGTGGGTAACTTCTTGAGCAAGTTAAGTCAAAATCAGGGCATCTGAGGCCCCCAACAATGGAACCAAAGGGTTATTTTCATCAAATTGAAGTTCTATGATCTTTATTTGATCTTAGAAGTGGTTGGAAGTTCACAAGATTGAATAATTTTGAGCCATTTGCAAACTTGCCAAAAATGGAAGTGACTTGTAATGGAAACTTTCCATTTTTGGAAAGTTTTTCAACCTCCTCTTTCTCAACCAAAAATGCTTCAAATGAAAAATTCTTGGTCATGAAAGTTGTAGATTAGGTATTTCCTTTTAAATAAGTACAAGAACATGTCTTGATTCTTCCTAGAACTCAATATATGGCCTTTCAAAGTTGGCAAAAATCCTAAAATTTCAAGTTTCATGTTAAAGGGGGATTTTGCAAATTGGCATATTACAGCATTCTAATGACTTCTAATAGGCACAAATACTTCACAATATGTCAAACAAACCTCAAATGATCATTGGCCCAGGGTTAGAGGCATTTCATGGCTTGTGATCCAAGAAACATCAAAGTTGGAATTTTGCAAAACATATAATATCTCTTCATCCACTTGTGCCAGCACATCAAAACCATTTCCATGGCTTTCCACAAAGTCAGTTGAGGCCAGACACCCCAAGAACTCAGGCCTGCACCATGCCCATATGTCAAAGTACAAAATCTTGACTTTTTGCATTTCACACCATACCAATCACACTATGCCACAACAACTCTCTGAACCAATCACTACACATTATACAAACCTCAAGCAACACAAAACACATAACATTGAAGCCTGAAACATTGGAACACTCAGATTGCCCAAAATTTGTCAAAACCTTCAAGCTTTTGAAACTCACTCCTCAGCCATTCAAACTTCAATTTTCTTTCACCAATCATCTCCTCATGACCTCAAACCAAGCCATACAAACTTGTTCTAAGCTTCACATCATCCTCAGGGGGTTCATTGAAGTTGATTTGCACAAGGGAGGAGGCCAGAAAGCCCAGAATCAGAAAGCTCAACCTCAGGTATACCTCAAGAACAATTTTCCAGAAACTTCATTTTATGTTATAGAAATGTTCCCCCTGCTCCCCTGATCACACCGAACTTGTTGTTTTTGAAAAAGGTGAAGAAATGAGCATGAATCGAATCTCTGAAATTTTCGACCTAAAATAAGCTTGATTCGATTCATGCTGGTTTCTGAAAATAAATGATTTTTTGGTGTTGGATTCGTGTTTAATGATGTTCATAGATCATTTCTGGAGATTTTGGTGAAGTTTCATGGCCTGGGGTGGAAGTTGGGTTAAGGGATCACCAGAGAAGATGACCGGAGCTAGCTCCGGTCACCTGAAAATGATTAGGGTTAGTAATTAGGGTTAATTAGCTCAGTTTAAATATAGGCCATTAGATCTTGCTTCGTGCGCATTTGTATGGCTCAGATCATTTCACTTAAGTCTTAATTTTAATTAATTAAATTAATCAGATTATTTAAGCCAGGACAAATCCCAGCCTTTGGATCACGCACGCAGTCAATCCCTTTCTCCCAAGTTCAAATCCTGGCCCTCAGATGCGCTGACTTTCTCATTTTATTCATTTTAATTTCATTTTTATCCATTTCTTTTGCATATTTAATTTAAAATAGCAAAAATCATCCAAAAAATATGAAACTTTACATTTTTGTTTCAAATAATTTTCTTAACCTGAAAACATTTTTATTTTTATTTTTTGCATTAAAAAGGTATTTTTAAAATATTTAAATGTTATTTTTAATTAATTAAAGTCTTTTAATTAATTAAAAATACATTTAGGTTTCTAAATATCACCAAAAAAAAATCATGAATCATTCCATTGTATTTAGAAACATTTTCAAACTCATCATACAAATTTCATTTTAGGTTTGATCATAGTTTGTGAATTTTCTTTGAATTAAGGGTCATTAAATTTCATTTTTTGAACCCTAACTTTAAAAAATCATTTCTGCCTAACCAAGAAGAGTTTGAAGATGATTATTTTTGCATTGTTTTGCATATGGCATGTAGTTTATAGGTATTTTATCTCATGAATTTATCTTGCATTTTCAAATTTATTTTCATTTTTCCCTTTGAACCACCCAAAAAACCTTAGAAACTTAGGAAATTCATAACTTGTGATTGGTTAAGCTTCTGACCTTTTCCTTTGGGTTGTCAACTAGTATGGGATTAGGGTTTGTTTGAGCTTGGTTTAAATTTTTTATCATGTCATATGCTTCTGTTTTGTTCATTTGCATCTTGCTTGTCCATAAAACCCTAATTTTATGTGTTCATTTGCATTCATCTTGTATATGCATCCATACAAGAACTTTCCATGACATTTCTTACATTCATATGTCATCTTAGACATCTTAGGACATGTTAGAATCATGCTTGATCATTTCTTCATTCATTTGCCATGATTTGCATTCATTTCATTTCATTAACTTTCATGTGTTTTCAAACTTCAAAGCATGCTTACATGACATCTCATTCTTGTATGATCATACATATGCACTTTGTATGTATTTGCATCATCTCACATGACATTAACATTGCATAAACACTTATGACTTTTATCATTTCATCTCATTTAATCTCATTTCATTTCATTTCTTTATGCTTTACACCTTATGCATTCATGCTAACATTTTCAGGTGGTAAGTTACTTTGAGAATTTGATTTGCCTTCACTTCTCATTTCTCTTATCTCTTTAATTTACACCCTTAATTGTCTTTTAAGTGAATTTGATTCACTTGTGTTCAATCTCTCTCACTTTCTTTCTTTAAGTTACTTATCCTCTTCATTGAAGTAAGTAACTTATTCTTCTGCTTCATCCTCCTTTCATCTGCTTCTTCCATTGGTGGCTTCCTTGAAGATCTTTATTAAGCCTTATAAACCACAGGAACATCCAAGCATGATAATAATTAGGGTTGTGATTATTCCCCCCTTAGCTTTTTACCTTTGAGTCTCCTTGAGTCCCTCTTCTCATCTTCATAATCAGAGATTAAACTCTTAAAGTTTTAGGACTTTGGAATTAGGGTTATGCCTGTATCCTTCTCTTAGGATGGAGTGTATAACTTTAATCCTAAGTGTTAAACCTTTAATTTTTGTAAACCTCTTAATCAAATCATCTTAATAATCACTAAGACTTCATCTTGTAACTTGGGCCTTACATTAGGGTTATAATTCTTCCTTTATGGTTAAGAAGGACTAACCCTAGTGTTTAATGGATAAGTCCCCCTCAAGTTGTCTTACAAACCATAAAATTCACTTCTTAATCTCACCTTCTAATTAAAATCCACTTAATAAAGGCTTTGTTATATAATTAATTTAATCCCTAACCATGGATTAAGTTGAGGTATCTTCCTCAGCTTAGGTATTCTCATCTATTATCCTTCTATTAGGATGGTGTAATGAGTTCACTAATCTGTGATTAGAGATTAAACTCATTACTTAACACTAAACAAAAACCCAAAAAACATCTAAATAATCACAAGTAGGTTAATGATCTTAATCCTACATCATCATGGCAATTAAGCTGAGATGCTTATCTCATACTTAAGTAGGCTCATTATCTCTAATCAGGAAGGATATAATGAGTTTACAAGCCCTTGATTTAGGCTTAAGCTCATTAACTTATGCAAAACACCAAAAACAATAACAAAACTGAAAACACAAAAACAAACAATAATCGTCTCCTTCGGGATTCTTTTCTCATCACACTCACTCATAACCGAGAACTTGCTTCTTCCGTCTAATGCAAGACAATTAGCACTCGAGCCAGACGAGTCATACACTTGTGCATAAGCAAGCAAGCAGTTCACAGTCAATTTATCTTTCAGTCTCTTTGAGTCGAACTACGGTGTTCTGACTTCCTCATTGCACGCGAGGATACGTAGGCATAACTTAACTGTTATCGAACAAAAGTCTCTTTATCATCCCCCTCTTTCAGCATTCTCTTTTAAGCCTCAGTTCATGAGCATTCACCTTTTGCACTGACACTTGTACATTCTTTTCCAGCTTTTGCACACAGATAGCACATACACTTACCCCTTTAAATACAATCTTTTAAGCGTGGATCCCGTCGAGTACGACAGACAATCTGGGTGCTAATACCTTCCCAGGTTGTAACCAACCCCCTTTCTCAGTTTCTCTAGTTCGCAACCGTCTTATCCATCTTTTCTAGGTTTATGCAGCATTACCTTTCCTTCGGGATAAAAATGCCTAGCTGGCGACTCTATTCACTTCATTTCATCTTTTCCTTTCGCCGACCGTTCGCGTCTGTACCCTATCTGACCCGGTGTCTTTTCGAGGGAGCGACATCCGTTTAAGTACAACGGTCTCATCTTTTCTCGTTTTTGTTTCAGTACAACAGTCTCGTTTCGGGTCAGCATTTAAGTACAATGATCTTGTTTCTTTGATTTCATCTAAGTATGATGATTTCATCTTTGTCGGTTCCATTTAAGTACAATGGTTTCTATTTCCTTGAGTCTTCGTTTAATTACAACGGTCTCATCTTTTCTCGTTTTCGTTTTAGTACAAGTGTCTCGTGTCGGGTTATCTTTTAAGTACAATGATCTTGTTTCTTTGATTTCATCTAAGTATGATGATTTCATCTTTTTCGATTCCATTTAAGTACAATGGTTTTGTATCTTTGAGTCCCCATTTAAGTACAACGGTCTCATTTTTCGCGTCTCTGTTTAAGTACAACAGTCTCGTGTCGGGTTATCATTTAAGTACAATGATCCCGTTTCTTTGATTTCATCTAAGTAAAATAATTTTATCTTTGTCGATTCCATTTAAGTACAATGGTTTTGTATCTGAGTCTCTGTTTAAGTACAACAGTCTCATATTTTTTCGCGTCTCCGTTTCAGTATAATGGTCTCGTGTCGGGTTATCATTTAGGTTTGTGCAAGACCGCTGGTTCGCAGGACCTTGTCCTTTCCTTTTTCCTTAGGTTTGTGCAGCATTACCTTTCCCATTCATTTGGGATAAAAATTCTTGGCCGGCGACTCTACCTTTTCCGCGCCACTTTCGCGTTTGTACTAGGATGAAAATCCCGAGAGCGACAAGACTGACTCTTGATGAAGAGTGTTTTGTCTATTTATTTGTTGAGGTCATTAGACATTCCTTTATCTGGAGATGTTCAACTTCTTAGAGCTCAAAATGAGGCTATCTTGGTCATCCATTGGGGAGAAGGAGACTATTGTATGTGTTTGATTCTAAGGATTTGTTCCTATGCTTTTAGGAAGCCTTAGAGGGTCCTTGAATTTAGGCCTAATAGGAGGTCAGGTTACCTTTAAGAGGCTCATGGATCCTAGAACAAAGCCCAAGAGGAGGTTGGGGATAGTTTACAAAGAAGCATTACACCGAGAAACTTCTTATCTTTTTAAACCACTAGTGAAGTTGTATAGAAAAACCCTAAGTTTGAGTTTGAATTGTATATCTATTTGGATGAAGATAACCTAACTAATTAGAGATTCTAGCATAGATGCAAATATATATAAATAAAGATGCATGTAGACAAATAAATGTGTCAGTGAATGTGTTGATTATTTTTAGTATGTCATTGCTATGGTTTGAGTATTCTTAAGTGATTTTTTAAGAATGATGTTGGGAGTTGCACCAGGAAGCAAATGCCCAAAATCACGAGGGGGGGGATTACAAATATGTTTTATATTGTATCCTCTTTGATGATTAAGAAATACTTTATTATCTTTGCTTTAGTATGAGATAAAGAAAGATAGTTTTAATTAGAAATCCTAATGTAACAAGCAAACAACAGTTTAAGAAAACAACGAGAAGTTAGAGGGAGAAGATATGGCTCAAAATCCAATAATAGGGCTTATACATAAGGATGCCTATGGAATTTGTTTTTGTATTTTATTATCTTATGATTTCATACACATGGTAAGGCTTTAGCGCTGAAAATCTGCCTACCGCCTAGAAAGTAGTTCCACCTGGTTGTGGGCTCAGTCTATTGCGGGTGTATTAGATCATTAATTTTGAAAAGATGAAAAAGAAAAGGGAATGGGACTTGTAAACAAGTGGCCCATGAATCTCTGTTTAGGAGATTGAGAAACTACTATAAGAAAACAGTTGGGGAGATCAAAACTTATACAGAAGCCTGGCAGAGTTTTAAAATAGACCGAAGAAAGTTTAAAACAAAAAAAATGGGTTCTAAACATAAAGGATTCCCCATGACACATTTTAACAATTTATTTTATAAGACAAAGAGTTATGTGTAAAAAATTCAAAGAAATAAATTCACAAATGAAAATGCAATTCAATGAAAAGGGCAATCACGTTGAGTTTTTGAAAATAGCTCAGATATACCCTAATGGTTTAGTTTTTAAAAAGGGATGGGTCTTACACTCTAATAAAGGTCCGTGAGTGTAAGATTTGAAAAAATCAGGGGTGATAATAAGATCAAAACCCTAATTTTGGCATTTTAAGCATTTAAAAATGATTAAAACTTTGAGAAATTTCAAACATAAATGAAAAACAAGTTTAAATCTTGGATCAGTGTTTGAAAATTTATATTTTATCCATGAAATAACTTGTAATTCATTTGTGTTTGAAAAATCAAGTGAAAGGATATTTTTAAAATGTTTAAGAACAATTGAAAATAAATTCTTTGTGAAAATACAAAATATATTAAAAATATATTTTTTTGTGATTTTTTCGGTGGAATAAAATATTTAAATATTTTTGAGAATAAATGAAAAAAATCATTTAAAGACTCAAAATAATCAGAGAGTGATTAATTTTTTGATCAATTAAAATAACTTGTAAAAATTCAACATTTCAAATATTTGAAAAAGGCGCCAAGAACATATGCATGAACACGTGCGAAAGGTAACTTGCCCAGATTTACAAAATCAATCGTATCTCATGGAATAAGCATCCATTTGAGATGAAATAAAGACCAAAGTTGTTGGATTTTAACCCACAGACATGATGGTAATGATTAATTTCATTTATTTTAAGTGTGGTGAGAGAAATCAGTGATGAACAATGAAGAACCCTAATTTGGCCTAAGCCTCATAAATTTCTACATGATGATGTTTCTATGCAATTGATTGATGGAAAACACTTAAAATATGTTTATGCACACATGGTAAGAAGATAGTGCAAGAAAATATGCATGGATTATGAAATGACCAAGTTTTAGGATTACTTGAACTTGTATCAACAAGAGAAATTTGATCTTTGAGGTGGAGGTGTTACAAAAGAGTTGTGATGATTTGAACAACTTCCCTACACCATATGGAGTGTGTTTGAACACTTGGACTTGATTGCAACTGGCTAGAACAAGTTGTGGTGTTCAAGTTGTAAAAAGTGAGCTTTTTTGAGGTTTTGAAGAATGATATTGGGTTAGAGGTGGTTCAGAGGTGGGATGAGTGTTTGAACACACTACAAAAAATCACGTAAATTATGGAGGTTTAGTTACGATGTTTCTTAGTAACCACCACTATTTACGTGTATTACGGCGGTTTTTAGAGCCGACGTAATATTAAATATATAGTGGCGGTTACAACCGTCATTTTTTTCATTTTAAATATTGGAATATATAAAATTCATAGAGTGTGTTATGCTTTTTCTTTTACCTCCTAATTAAACGTTCATTATGTTTTACCTTTTCTCTTTTACCAATTTTTAATTATAATTATTAAAAAACTAACTAGAAAAAAAACCACTGAGCCCATCTTTTCCTCATTCACGTTTTTCCTTTCCCCAAATTTCAACCTCTATGTCCTCACTCATTATCCTTTTGATTTCGATTAAAGCTTCATCACCATTTTTGTTGCAGTTTTTCTTCTCACGATCCAAGCTCTTCTCTCCTTCCTCAGTCCCTTTTCTCAATCAAAGCCCAACCCTAAAATTCGTTGAAGATCGAACCCTAAAAATATTTACTATATGGATATTGATATTGAACCCTCGAAATAAACACTAACAATCGTAGAACATTGATTTTCAATGCAATTTGTCGAATTTCTACAATCGGCCACTACTTCACAGCGTTTCTCTTCTTCTATGGACGATTTCAAGGTAAAATTATGGTTTATCTTTTCTTATATCATGGCTTACAACTATAATGATTTTTTATATTAGTATTGGGTTTTTACTTCATTATATTCTTAGATCTGTAAACTCTCATGAGTTATGTCTGCTTCACAAACATTTTGTGAGATACTTAAACAATGGCTCTATTATGACAAGGGAAGAGGAAGTAGGCACATATAATGGTGTGTTGGAAGAAATTATTTCATTGTTAACATACATTAATGTTCATTAGGAGAAATACATATTATTTTCAACATTCCTTATATCATGGCTCACATGGTATACAATATGTGTTTGTAAACTGGGTGCAAGATATTGTTAATTGATACTACTAAATTAAATTTATCCTATGTTTTGGTGTAGGGGAAGATTTGGAAATCAATAGCAGGATTCCTATAAAATCAGTAGCACTTTTGGTGTTATGGTATTGTTTCTTTGTTCTAGTTGTAGCAAGTGTGCAGGGGGTGGTTGCGTGTCTACAAGACATATAGAAATTTAGTGTTATAATAAAGATATAGTAGTTATCAATATAACTCATTAATATCACACATGTATAGAAATACTATTGTCCTGAACACTTATGATAGATTTATTGGTCAATCACACTGTTTCATGTGAGTAAATATACTCGTTAGTAATATGTTCAGGGCAATAGTAAGGGGAGTTATATAATGTTTATGAACTCTTTTGTTGACTTATCTAACTCACTATAGGTTCATATAAATCAATATTATATTAGTATCTATGCGCATCCCAAATTGGATAATTTCCCCTGTAAAACTTTGGTAGCTTGTTATACTCGCCGAAAGTACTCTTAATACGAGAGATGAAGATAATATAAGTTGGGATCTATCTTTTGTTGCCCCTACCAGATACAATTTATTTACAACTATACTTGTTGGACACAACATATTCCTATACTAGTTTTGCCCCTCACTATTGTTGGAAATGAGTTAACCAAGACAACTTTATGTTCGTTTATATTATACCCATCCTAAACACTTAATTGGGTTTCAAAAGTACTAGATATTAATCTCTATTGTCAATTTTAAATTTATCTCTTGATTTTTAGTTGCTCAAATACACTAAAGCATTATTTAACCACTAGGGGTAATGAGTGATACTGTTAATGTACTTTAATGACTAACTAAATTTCAAATGTTAAAATAACTCAAAATGTTTCTGCAAAAGTTATTACTCAACGCCTCACTTAAGTAATGGCTTCGCCGGCTGCCGATGACAATGAAGATCTTAAAATTGTTATACCTCTTTTACCATGTGAGTGTGTAAACACCCCAAATTTGCCCTCACCCATTCACACCATGGCTTGTGATCATTCTCATATGCATAAACACAATCATATTACCTCACATCTCATTTTTGATTCACTGCATAGCTTTCAGGGCATCTGCACCTAGGGTTTGTGATCTGAGCAATCCCAAAGCCTCTTGAGCCATTCCAAAGGGCACCAATCAACTCAAAGGGATCCATGTGTGTTCTTATATCATATTTCATCTCCTCAAAGTCAAAATTGCAGAGGAATCACAAGAACTAGGGTTTGAGGTGATGCAGAGCCAGTTTTGAACTGCACAGTTGACTGAAAATTAGGGTTTTGGTTTCAGAGGCCATAATCCCAAATTTTTTGGTCATTCTTGTTTCCATTGGTCTATATATGGTATAGGGAGTATGCATATCAATTTTCATGAAGAAATTCCATGGGGAAGTCATCTGATCAAGGGTTGACTTTTCAGACAAGTCAGTGTAAAATCAGGGCATCTGAGGCCCCCAATGACCCAACCAATGGGTGATCTTCATCATTTTGAGTGTATATGATCTTTATTTGATCATGGAAGAAGGTTGAAGTTCATATAAATCAAGAATTTAGGGTTTTTGCAAATGTTGACTTTTTGGGCATAGTTGACTTTTCAAGAATGCATCATTTTAGGTCATGTTTCAAGCCATGATTTTGGATCCAAAAATGCTCCAAATGGAAAAACTTTGGTCATGAAAGTTGTAGATCTCATCTTTCCCTTTCCAAAAAGTACAAGAACATGATCTAATTCATCTTGGATCAAAAGTTATGGTTTGTTAAAGTTGGCAAAAATCACTAAATTTCAAGTTATGCACTAAATGGAAAACTTGCAAATTCATGTATCAAGCATTCTAGTGACTTCAAAGTAACTTCAAAACTTCATCACATGATCACATATGCCCTAAAAAACAGAATTGGCCCAAGGGATTCTTCTTTGTTTGCCTTGATTTTCAAGAAATCCATAAGACATTTTCCATTACAAGTGCAAAGTTGGATTTTTGGCATAGTCATTTTCCAAGGAATTATGTGGTCTCTAGCTGACTCTTAAACATTGCCATGACTAAAAGAAGTGTTATGCTACAAAATTCAGCAAGAAGATTCACATGTACTTAGCATAAACTCATGAGAAAACACAAGTTGTCAAGTTGCAAAAGCTAGCATAGCTTGTCATCCACATGCTGCAGACATTCTCAAGCCATCCAAGGGTTGTCCCTGACTCAAGCTGAAGCAAGACATGCCCTAACATAGCTGCTGCCATAGCCCATGCTGCAAGTACAACAACTTTTGACTTTTTGGCCAATTGCTCCATACTTTTCCCACAGTGCATGTCAAGTCTTCTGACTGGTTCCAATAGATTAGGGGTAATGTATGGATCATAAAACACACCATTCACAAGGCAGAAACCTCCCACAATCCAGCATCCAAGAAATCTGACCAAAACTTCTCCTCTTCGAATCTTCACACACAGCCATCAAACTTCATTTTTTCTTTCACCAATAAGTCACAAATTGTCCCTAGAACAAAAGCCACCCCTCAAAGCAGCCTGAAACATCACATACAAGGATCCCCATTTCTGCTACACCAGAGCTGAATCTTTCAAACCAGCCACTCCACAAGCTTTCTAAGCTCCATTCCATCCTCAGGAGGTTCAAGGAAGCAAGCTTGCGCAAAAGAAAAGCCCAGAAAGCTCATAAACAGAGAAGCTTCATCTCAGGTAACATGAAGAACATTTCTCCCAGAAACTGATTTTTAAGTTCTTTTATGATGCTATGTCTTCTCCTGATCATGGATATGTGTTTATTTTTTGAAATAGTGAAGAAACCAGCATGTATGGTATCTCTGAACATTTGCCCGTATTTTGTGTTTTGCTTCGATTCAAGCTTATGAGTGAAAATAAATGAGTTTTGGGAGAGGGGTTGGGTTTAGATTGAGGAGAAGATCATTTTGGTGGAAGAAATTTGTTGATTGGTGACCTGTAGAAAAACCTAGGGTTTTGGCTCGCCGGAGAAGACGACCGGAAGTCTTCTCCGGCAGCCTGAGAGTCATTAGCCCTAATCTGAGTGATTAAATGAGGTTTGAATCCTGTGCGTTAGATCAGCTGACTTTGGTTGACTTGCGCGCAAATGTGTGGCCAGGATGTGTCATTAAAACCCTAATCCCTTTTTAATTAATTCAAATCCTGTTTAATTAATTCATAAAACAAATTAGCCAGATTTGAATCTGGGCCCTTGGATCTGGCGCGCAGTCAACCAGTCCAAGCCCAGATCAAATCCTGGCCCTCTCTTTTGCATACTTTCATTTATTTTATATTTTATTTCATTTAAATTGATTTATCTTTTACATTTTATTTAAAATAGCAAAAACCATTTAAAAATTATGAAACTTTTTGTCAAATATTTCACTAATTTTTAAAACCCAAAAATATTTTTATTTTCATTTTTAGCATTAAAAAAGTATTTTTAAATATTTAAAAGATTATTTTTAATTGATTAATGGAAATTAATTTATTAAAAATACCTTTAGGTATTTAAAAATCACCAAAAAATTCATGAAATGTTCTAAGACATTTAGAAACATTGTCCAACCTTCAAACCAAATTTCTTTTTTGATCTTGATGCATTTTAAGAATTTTTCATTGAATTAAATCATTTTCTATGCATTATTTTGATCATGGATTCAAAAATTCATTTTTGCCTATTGGTGAAAGTTGAGACATTGATTCTTTTTGCTTTGTCTTGTGTTTGGCATGTAGTTTCTAGGGTAAAAAGGCCATGAATTGTTCTTGCATTTTCAAATTGTTTGGCATTTGTTTTGTTAGGAACCCTAAAAAACCCTAATAACTTAGAAAATTCATATCTTGAGTTTGGTTGAGAGTTGAGAGCTCCCCTTTGGGCAGTGGTTCATCATAGGCCTAGGGTTTCTTAGGGTGCCATTTTCCATTTTTACTTTAGGGTTTTGCTTCTGTTTTTGGTTTTTGTTTGATGTTTGATCCATAAACCCTAATTTGGGCTTTCTTTTGCATCCTTCTTGCATTCTCTTGCATAACATGACTTGTTTTTGCATTTTGTGCATGCTTATGATTCATTTGACATCTTAAGACATGTAGAAGGCATGTTTGATCATTGCATTGCATATTTGCCATGTCATTTGCCTTGTATGCTTCATAACTTTTCATGTTTGTTCATGCTCCTTAGCTTGCATCATTTGCATTCATGATCTTGTATGAACATCCCCATTGTCTTGCCTCATGTTTGCAGCACCTCATAACATCATAATCATCATCAACATGCTTCTGGTTTTGCTTAGCATCATATCATTTCATCTCATCTTGCATTGCATTGCATTTTCTTCCTAACATTGCAGGTGGTAAGTAAACTTGAGAAGTGGATTTGCCTTCACTTCTCATACCTCTTCTTTTCATCTCTCTTACATCCATTGTTGCATTTCTATTTGTGTTTGAGATTGAGCTTGCTCATCCTTGTTTCTCCCACCTTCTTTCTTCAAGTGACTTGACTTCTTGAATGAAGCAAGTCACTTTGCTTCTCTTGATCCTTTCATCTGCTTCCTGGTGGTTCCATTGAAGATTGTTCTTGCAAACCTCACAAACCTTAGGACCAACCAAGCATGACAATGAATTAGGGTTTTGATTAGTCCCCCCATAGTTTTACCTTTGTGTCTCTCTTTGAGTCTTCTCTTCTCACCTCATAATCAGGGACTAAACCCTAAAGGCTTTAAGACTTTGTGATTAAGCTTATGCCTGCATCCTTCTCTTAGGATGGAGTGTATAACTTTAATCCTAAGTCTTGAACCCTTTATGTGTTTAAATCTCTTAATCAATTCACTTAATAATCATCAAGACATCACACTTGTAACTTGGGCCTTGCATTAGGGTTCTAATTCTTCCTTAAGTGGTTAAGAAGGACTAACCCTAGTGTTAATGGACAAGTCCCCCTCAAGTTGTCTTACAAATCATAAAAAACACTTCATCATCATACCATTAATCTAAATAAAATCCACCTAATAAAGGCTTGTTTTGTCATGGGTTTAATCCCTAATCATGGATTAAGTTGAGGAGTCTTCCTCAGCTTAAACACTCTCATCTATCATCCTTCTTTTAGGATGGTGTAATGGGTCTGTTTAATCCTTGATTATGGCTTAACCTCATTACTCAACACTAAACAAAATCACAAAAACATCTAAATAATCACAAGTAGGTTAATGATCTTAATCCTACATCAGAAGGGTGATTAAGTGTGAGAATCTGACTTCACACTTAAGGTATTCTCATTACCCCTAATCAGAGGGAAGATGTGATGAGTTTACTAACCCATTGGTTTAGACTTAAGCTCATTATCCTATGACAAACTCCAAAAGCAATAAAAGACTGAAAACTCAAAAACAAACAATAATCGTCTCCTCCGGGATTCTTTTCTCATCACCTTCACTCACAAACGAGAGCTTGCTTCTTCCGTCTAATGCAAGACAGTTAGCACCTAAGCCAGACAGGTCATACACTTGAGCATAGACAAGCAAGCAGTTCACCAGTCAATTCATCTTTCAGTCTCTTTGGGTCGAACTACGGTGTTCTGACTTCCTCATTGCACGAGAGGATACGTAGGCATAACTTAACAGTTATCGAACAAAAGTCTCTGTCTATTCCCCCTCCTTCCAGCATTATTCTTTAAGCCTCATAATCATGAGCATACTCTTTCTTACACTGACACTATACATATTGCACTTCACACTTCTTTTACACTGACACCTGTACATTCTTTTCCAGCTATTTTACACACAGATTGCACTGACACTACCCCTTTAAAACACAAATCTTTTAAGCGTGGATCCCGTCGAGTACGGCGGACAATCTGGGTGCTAACACCTTCCCAGGTTGTAACCAACCCCCTTTCTCAGTCTCTCTGGTTCGCAACCGTCTTATCCATCTTTTTCTAGGTCTATGCAGCATTGCCTTTCCTCCGGGATAAAAATGCCTAGCTGGCGACTCTATTCATTCTCCAGTGAGTTCACGGCTGTGTGTTCTCACTGTTCCCTTCGCCGACCGTTCGCGTCTGTACCTTCATCTGATCCAGTTTCATTTGTCGGGAGCGACAGCTTGGCGACTCTGCTGGGGACCCTTATACTGCAACCAGGGCTTCTGGTTCTTTTTGTGGGTTCCTCCTAGCGCTTGATTGATTTGTGTTTACTGGGGTGTTATGTGCTTATTTGTGTTTGTATTTTTGTATTTATTTCTGCTTTATGTACAGTTGCTTTATTGCTTCCTTTATAGCTTTATATTTTTCATACTGTCATACTGTGCTGGCTGGATCTGGTTTTTCTTTGGTGGGTGGGTATTTCATTGAGAGTTAAGGTCCTATACCTGGGACCTGAGTGACACCTAGGCTAGAGTGAATCATATTCTTTCCCATTCCATTTCGGTCTGGTGCGGGAATATGAAACACGGTTCAGATATGGGTTTCTTCTTGAGAACTCTGTGTTGCAGATTTCCTGCAATGCTAGGGCTATCTGGGAAGCCTGCTAAGTCTGGATGACCTTTTAGTATTGACCTTCAGAAACTGAGGTGAATTAGAGGAGGAATTGTTATGGTTATTGTAAACACTGTACCTCCGGGTTAGAAGTGTTTACACTTCTCATAACTGATCCAAGTCTGAGGATCCTTGTTCTAGATCACCACCTGTGAGGGGGTTGGGCTGTTTACAGGTTTGCAGGTACCTTGACCTCAGAATACCCTGTTATTTTGACTTTGTTAAGAGTACTCCATGTTGGATAGTTCTTGTGATTCTGAACCCTGGACATGTGGCTCTTTATTTGAGTCCCCCCACCCTGGTTACTGGATTTATAGACCTCTATCTGGAATTCTTGAACACACATGGACTTATACCAAGGCAGTTAATCAGATCCAGCTCAGTCACAAACCCTTGCATTTAATTTGCATACATACTCATTGCATCATATTAACATTTGCTTATTTGTGTTTCAGGGTATCCACCTTCATCTGGTTTTGGTTTTGACCCCATCTGCAGTTTTGACCTATCTCCACCAGCACTTGCTTCAGCCTGTCAGCCATATACTTCAGTTACTTGCACTAGCCAGCCAGTGGCCCACTCCTCAGCATCTTCATCAGCACTTATCCTACTCAGTCCTCAGCATCATGGCTCCGAAGAAAAGCAACATCACCTATCATTTCTTCCAACCAGACTTATCAGACATCAGGAGGATCCAAACCCTGATCACTCCAGATCACATACCCTTGTTCAGGGAGAGTTATGGAGATATACTGGACATGGTTATGGATCTGGACCCTTCACAGAGGAGCCTCATCCACACCTGCATTCAGTTCTATGACCCCCCATTGAGGTGTTTCACCTTTCAAGACTTTCAGTTGGGACCTCTTTTAGAAGAATACTCATCTTTGATTGGTTTGCCTATCAAGAGGGAAATCCCTTTCAACCCTGAAATGGTCTTTCCCAGTAATGGAGAGATAGCAAAAGCTTTGTATCTAGAGCCTGTTTTGATTGAACAGCATATGACCTCTAAAGCTGGGATCCCGGGATTTCATCTGGACTTCCTGATTTCTCAAGCTAGTTTGAAGGCCTCCTCGGGGGAGTGGAAAGCTGTTTGTGCTCTATTGGCCTTGAGTGTATATGGAATTGTATTGTTTGCAGATGAGCCTCGATTCATTAGCAAAAATGCAATCCACTTGTTCATCCTGAAGAACCCAGTGCCAACTTTACTGGGTGATCTCTATTACTCAGTCCATCAGAGAAATGAGAAGCAGAGGGGAAGATTAGTGAGGATTTGTGCTCCATTATTCCATGCTTGGCTTCTCAGGCATTTACCCAGGTCAGATGCATTTCTAAATCCTCATCAGCAAAGCAACTGGGCTAAGAGGCTCACTACCCTCACTTCAGCAGACATCAGATGGTGTACTCAGAGCACCAAAGGCAGAGATATAATCACCAGCTGTGGGCACTTTCCCAATGTGCCTTTAGTGGGAGTTAAGGGAAGTATCAACTACAACCCTCTGCTGTTCAAGAGGCAATTGGGCTATGCACTGGTCCATACTCCCAGGGAACAAGACTTGGTTGAGACCCTCTACTGTGAGAACAAGATTAGTCTGGCAACTGTTAGGCAGGCTGCCTGGGCCTGGGATCATGTTCAGACTAAGGGAATCACCATTCTGGGGAAGTGCAATAATGTGGCATCAGTCCAATATTATGAGTGGTCCCATGCTAGGGCCCAATTCTCTGGAATGCCCTTTACCATAGAAGACATGCCTGAGTCATCTTCAGCACCACCCCCTGCCACTATCAGTTTGGAAGAGTTTGAGAGCTTGAAGGAAAGAAATGAGAAGTTAACCCAGGCTTTGCAGAAGACCCTCCGGGAGAGGAGTGAAGGTGTGAGGGAGATTGAGAGACTGGAGAAGTTAAGGGTGGAACACTTGACTAAAATTGAGAAGTCTGGGGAGTATATCAACAAGTCCAAAGCTGGTGAGCAGATTCTGAAGAATGCTTGTAAAGAAGCCCAGTTCCAAAGAGCAAGAACAGACTTGTATTTGAAAGAGAGTCAGGCCAGGTGGGTCCGGATCACTGAGGCCCGTACTCTAGAAGACAAGAGAGTTCAAGACAAGATGGAGCAGATGGAAAAAGCCCTGGCAGCAGCCCAGAAGGAAATATCAGAGCTGAAAATCAAAGCAGGAGTAAAGAGGTCTAAGGACCAAAGTCAGAGCAGGAAGTTGACTGCAGCTGTTGCAACAAGAAACCTTCTCATCAGAAGTCTCACGGAGCATCCGGCTGATCCTGTGACCGAAGCACTTCTCAAGGAAGTTCGTGAGGATGAGTTTGGCCTTGGAGTTTGATCATTTGCTTGTTGTTGTTCCTTTTCCATGTACTTTTGCTTTTTTTGTGATGTATTTTGACCCCTTTGAGGGCTTGTGTTGTAAAAATGAACAAGTCGTATTATTTCACCCTTTGTAATATATTTGTGTTGGTTTCTATCTGGGTTCACATCAAAAGCAACTTCAA
This sequence comes from Lathyrus aphaca, assembly GCA_963966055.1. NCBI lineage: Eukaryota > Viridiplantae > Streptophyta > Magnoliopsida > Fabales > Fabaceae > Lathyrus > Lathyrus aphaca. Next base: position 176,440,495 of record OZ014523.1, read on the forward strand.
CAGCAGCATCTTCAAGGGTCTGGAAGGGTCAAAACTGAAGGCCAAACCGGATACCTTGAGAACAAATAAGCATAACTGCATTGCATGCTAACCCTTTTGTTTGTTTTGTAGGTTTTTGTTTTGTTGTTGCTAACCTCTGTTGTGATATTCAGGAATTATTGCTCGCCGCCGGGTATTTCCCCTCAACAGGCCTCACAGGTACCCAACTAGAAACAACCTTCCGGGAATTCAGATGGATCAGATGCAGCAGGACCTTACGGAGGTCAGAAGCCAGATGGCCAACGAAAGGTTGGAGATGAGAACTCAGATAACACAATTCATGGAAGCGATGAACAATTTAGCTCAAAGCCAGGAGAGGCTCAGAGTTTTGGTAGAAGGAAGGAATCAAGAGGAGCCCCATGTGGGAACTGCTGGCACAAGTAACAACGAGAGGGTCCAACCTCATGTCAATCCCCCAGTTTTTGGACCCCATCTCCATCCAGAGGCCAACATCCCTGTCAATATTCAAGGGACAGCCACAGCAGCCAGAGTACTTCAAGAAGATCCTCAGGAGGACCAGTATACAGTAATGGGTGCCGGAGAGGAAACATATGATAGACGATTGGAAGAGATAGCTGAGAAGTTGAGGTCCTTAGAATCTCAAAATTCTTTGGGCTTCGACGTCATGGACATGGGTTTGGTAGAAGGGGTCAGGATCCCCCATAAGTTCAAACCTCCTTGTTTCGAAAAGTATAATGGGACTTCATGCCCCCGGACTCATTTGCAATCATTTCTGGGAAGGCTGAAGGCCTATACAATGGATGAGAAACTCTGGATGTTCTACTTCGAAGATAGCTTGACTGGAGCATCAAGGGAATGGTATTCCCATCTGACAAGAGCAACTATAAGATGCTGGAAGGACCTGGCAGAAGCCTTCATCAGACAGTATCAGTATAATCTAGATATGGCACCCAACAGGACCCTCTTAATGGGAATGTCACAGTCTTCGAGGGAGAGTTTCCGAGAGTATGCCCAAAGGTGGAGGCAACTGGCTGCTGCTGTTCAACCACCAATGTCTGAGAGAGAAATGGCAGACATGTTTATGAACACTCTTCAGGGAACGTATATTGACAGGTTAGCTGCTTTCTCTTCCACCAGCTTCGCAGATGTTGTCATAGCTGGAGAGAGAATTGAAAGCCTGTTAAAAATGGGAAAGATCTCAGACAACGGTGCAAGCTCGTCCAGTAGTACAAGAAAGCCTTTTGCAGGCCCGAGAAGAACTGGCGAGACCAATGCCATCCACACCAACAGGGGTAGGCCCCAATATGCTCAGAGGTCAATAGCAGCAGTCACTATCCCTGCTCCAATTCATCCACAGCCAGTCTATCAACCTCCGCAACAAAACTTCCAACAACAACCTCAGTATCAGCAGAATCAGTATCCTCCAAGGAACTTCAACAACAACTCCAACAACAACAATCAACAGAGGCCATTCCAACAAAGGCCATCCCAAGCTAACCGAGTGATCGACCCGATCCCAATGCCGTATGCTGCCTTGCTGCCACAACTTCTGAAACTCAACCTGGTTGAGCTAAGAACGTTGGCACCTCCGGATCCCAACAGTCTACCAAGAAACTATGACTCCAATGCTAGGTGTGCTTTTCATTCCAACGCACCTGGTCACAGTACAGAAAAATGCAGGGCTCTGCATATGAAGGTACAAGACTTGGTAGACTCCAAGGCTCTGAACTTTGCACCTCCGCCCAATGTCAATAAAAACCCTATGCCAAACCATGGTGGTCCTCGAATTAATGCTATCGAAGAAGACCAACCATCTTATTTGATAACTAGTGTGGATCAGATCAGGACACCATTGGTGGAAATCAAGGCTCAACTCCGTGAAAACCAAATATTCCCGGGGTGTGAACTAGGGTGTCCCTACTGCAATATTTCATGGAATGGGTGCGAGGACCTGAGGAATGGCATCAACAGCCTTATTCAGAGTGGCCTACTACAGATCACTACATCATTTCCGACAAATCCGGCAACGTCATCAACAACGGTTTCAGAACCTCCTACAACTACAGCAACTATTGTTCCCGACAACTCACCAGCAACATCAACCAGTACTTCATCTGTCCTCCCAAATGATCAGTTTCCAACAGTACCTCCTACAACACCAGCAATCAATCATGAAGATGTCTCTACCGTCACCATATTCTACGATCCTGAAAATAATTCCGCCTACCATTCAGAAGGTGCTGCTCCCGCCAGGGCACCAGTTACAATCTTTTATGATCCACAAACAATAACAGTCCCTTCAGCAGCAGCAATCAGTCCGGTCACTGTCACGGTGCCTGGACCAGTACCATATGAAAGCAATAGGGCCATCCCTTGGCACTATGGCTCTGACGTGTACTGTGAAGGGAAAAGAATCACTCTGGAAACATCAACACCTGCACCACAAGTAGATAATGTGGGGGGAGGCGGAGGCTTCACTCGAAACGGACATCTCTTTGCTTCACAAGTTCAAAGACCTACTGCCGAAGCAGAAGCTGCTGCCAAGGCAAAAGGAAAAGGCCCGGTGCAGGAAGATTCAGCTGCCAAAGAAGCCTTGAAGACTCCATTTGATCAGGAAATTGATGAGTTTATGCGGATCATCAAAAGGAGTGATTATAAAATTGTGGATCAACTTCACCAGACGCCATCCAAAATCTCTATCCTCTCACTGCTTATGTGCTCCGAAGCCCATCGGAATGCACTACTTAAAGTCTTGCACGCAGCTTACGTGCCTGAGGAGATTACTGTCAACCAACTGGAAACCGTGGTTGGAAATGTTACTGCTAGCAATGGGCTAGGGTTTACCAATTCTGACTTGACAGCGGATGGCCGCAACCACAACAAAGCCTTGCACATAACCCTGGAATGCAAAGGAGCTGTCCTTTCTCATGTGCTGGTGGACACAGGTTCTTCCCTGAATGTCTTACCAAAGAAGGCTCTGGTGAAGCTTGAATATGATGGATTGGCATTGAGACCCAGCAACCTGGTGGTACGAGCCTTTGATGGCTCAAAGAGATCGGTTCTGGGAGAGATTGAGCTGCCTGTGACAATTGGCCCACAGACTTTTAAAACTATCTTTTATGTGATGGACATTCAGCCCGCCTACAGCTGTTTGTTGGGTAGACCCTGGATTCACGCCGCCGGCGCAATAACGTCTACCCTTCACCAAAAGTTAAAATTTGAGTGGGAAGGTCAAGTTGTCACAATCTGTGGGGAAGAGGATATTTTTGTTAGCCATCTGGCTACCTACAAGTACATTGAAATGGATGGGGAGATCCATGAAACAATGAGCCAAGGTTTTGAAGCCTTGAACGTCAATGAAGCATCTGCTGTGTCAGGTATCTCCATGTCATCTTACCAACAAGCCCGGAAGGTTGTTGAAGAAGGAACTGCCCTAGGCTGGGGCAAGGTCTTAGCTGTGGAGGAGAAGAAGGACAAGTTTGGGTTGGGTTACAGACCAACTCAACATCAAGTGAAGGCTGCTGCAGAGCCAGGTTTTGTCAGTGGGGGGATGCTTACCCCCGATGCTATCAACTGTTTGGAAGACGAGCTGGAAGAGGAGCGCAATCTGGAGAATTGGATTCGTCCGAAGATCCCGGGGAGCAGTGTCTCGAACTGGTCTTCCCAGGAAATTATAAGAGTTACTCATGCAGAGTAATTATTATTTCCTGTATTTTTTATAGCATGCATCCAAGTCTTGCATCTTTCCCAAGATGACAAGACTCATTTTGTAACCAGGGCCATCTGTACTTTTGTGCAAACAAGATTAAATTAATGAAATATCAGACATCTTTTTGCAAACGAGTCTTTTTCTTTTTATGCTCACTGTTTTGCCATTTTTCTTTTTTGTACAAAAAAATAAATGGCGGTGTTTTCAAAATGATAACTTCATTTCACTTTTTTCTAAAGCAAGATTAAAATCAATCACTAAAATGAACCAACTTAACCCTTGCAGAGAGTGCCTTCCTGACAGCACCGACAACAGCACGGCTATGACATCGTATGACTTTGACAATCCAATCAATCAAGCTGATGAAGGGGTTGATGAAGAGTATGAGCTTCCTGAAGAGCTAGCCAGGTTGTTGAGACAGGAGGAAAAGGTTATTACTCCTCACCAGGAGGAGATTGAAGTGATTAACCTTGGTACAGACGAAGACGTGAAAGAGGTTAAAATCGGGGCCTGCCTGCAAGACTCAGTGAAGAGACAACTGACAGATCTGCTTCAAGAGTATGTTGATGTGTTTGCTTGGTCGTATCAAGATATGCCAGGGTTGGACACCGATATAGTTGTGCACAAGCTGCCTTTGAGGGAAGAATGCCCACCAGTTAAACAGAAGTTGCGCCGAACTCGCCCAGACATGGCTATGAAAATCAAAGAAGAGGTACAAAAGCAATGGGACGCCGGGTTCCTTGCTGTGACTAGCTATCCACCGTGGGTTGCTAATATAGTACCTGTGCCTAAGAAAGACGGCAAAGTAAGAATGTGTGTTGACTACCGGGATCTGAACAGAGCCAGCCCGAAAGATGACTTCCCATTACCTCACATTGATGTATTGGTGGATAACACGGCTCAGTTCTCGGTATTCTCCTTCATGGATGGATTTTCAGGATATAATCAGATCAAGATGTCACCTGAAGACATGGAGAAGACAACATTCATCACACCTTGGGGCACGTTCTGTTACAAGGTGATGCCATTCGGACTGAAGAATGCTGGTGCCACATATCAACGGGCTATGGTGACATTGTTCCACGATATGATCCACAAAGAAATAGAATGTTACGTGGATGATATGATCGCCAAGTCCCTTACAGAGGAAGATCACCTGGTAAATCTGCTCAAGTTATTCCAGCGTCTGAGGAAATACCAATTGAAGCTGAACCCCAACAAATGCACATTCGGGGTGCGATCCGGTAAGCTGCTGGGCTTTATTGTAAGCGAGAAAGGGATTGAGGTTGACCCTGATAAGGTCAAGGCTATTCAAGAGATGCCTGCACCGAAAACTGAGAAAGAAGTTCGAGGGTTCTTAGGTCGATTGAACTACATTTCAAGGTTCATATCTCACCTTACAGCAACCTGTGAACCTTTGTTTAAGTTGCTAAGAAAGGAACAAACGGTCAGGTGGAACGAAGACTGCCAGAAGGCTTTTGACAAGATCAAGGAGTATCTGCAAGAACCTCCAATCCTCATGCCGCCAGTTGAAGGAAGACCTCTGATTATGTACTTGACAGTATTAGAAGAGTCAATGGGGTGTGTACTAGGTCAGCATGACGAGTCTGGTCGAAAAGAGTATGCAATATACTACCTAAGCAAAAAGTTTACCGACTGTGAACAGCGTTATTCACTGCTCGAGAAAACTTGCTGTGCTTTAGCGTGGGCTGCTCGCCGACTGAGACAGTATATGTTGACCCACACTACCTTATTAATCTCAAAAATGGATCCAGTCAAGTACATATTTGAGAAGCCAGCTCTTACCGGACGGGTTGCAAGATGGCAGATGATTCTCACAGAATACGACATACAGTACACTTCTCAGAAAGCCATCAAGGGCAGTGTATTATCTGAATATCTTGCTGAGCAACCCATTGATGATTACCAGCCAATGAGGTTTGACTTCCCTGATAAAGACATCATGTTCATTAAAGCAAAAGATAATGAAGAGCCTGTTCACACTGAAGGGCCTGACCCGGAGGAAGAATGGACTATGATGTTTGATGGGGCTGTTAACATGAATGGCCGTGGTGTTGGTGCAGTACTCATTACCCCCAAAGGAGTTCACATGCCTTTCTCGGCAAAACTCACTTTCAACTGCACTAACAACGAAGCTGAATACGAAGCTTGCATTATGGGTCTTGAGGAAGCCATTGACCTCAGGATCAAGACATTGACTGTATTCGGAGATTCAGCTTTGGTAGTCAATCAAACCAACGGAAAATGGTACACCCACCAAGATCATCTGATACCTTACAGGGATTATACAAGGAGGTTATTGACTTTCTTCACAACAGTCAAGCTTGAGTATATCCCTCGGGACGAGAATCAGTTTGCGGATGCTCTTGCTACCATTTCATCCATGATCAAAGTTCAAGCCGCTAACTTTATACCTCAGATTTCAGTGTCCAGACTCAACAGACCAGCATATGTATTTGCAGCGGATGTTGTAAAAGATGATAAGCCTTGGTTCCATGACATTAAGTGCTTCTTGGAGGATCAAACATACCCACCTGGGGCATCTTCCAATGATAAGAAGACTTTGAGAAGGCTTGCTGGTAGTTTCTTTCTGAACGCTGATGGGTCTTTATACAAGAGGAACTTTGACATGGTACTCCTCAGATGTGTTGACAAGACGGAAGCAGATTTGTTGATGCATGAAGTGCACGAAGGATCTTTCGGTACCCATGCCGGAGGGCATGCCATGGCTAAGAAGTTGTTGAGATCAGGCTATTACTGGATCACAATGGATGCAGACTGTTGTGCTTACGCCAGAAAATGCCATAAATGCCAGATCTACGCAGATAAGGTGCATGTGCCTCCCAATCCTTTGAACATCATGTCTTCACCATGGCCCTTTGCTATGTGGGGTATTGATATGATTGGCAAGATTGAGCCGACTGCTTCAAATGGCCACAGATTCATCCTGGTTGCCATTGACTATTTCACCAAGTGGGTTGAAGCAGCCTCATATGCAAATGTTACAAGACAAGTGGTAGCCAGATTTCTGAAGAGAGATATCATCTGTCGGTACGGAGTGCCCGAGCGAATCATTACTGATAATGGTTCCAACTTAAACAACAAAATGATGGCTGAGTTGTGCCGGGACTTCAAGATTCAACATCACAATTCTTCTCCTTACAGACCAAAGATGAATGGTGTTGTTGAGGCGGCTAATAAGAATATTAAGAAGATTGTGCAGAAGATGGTAATCACCTACAAAGACTGGCATGAGATGCTACCATTTGCCTTGCATGGGTACCGCACATCAATCAGAACATCCACTGGGGCAACACCGTATCAGCTTGTATATGGTATGGAAGCAGTCCTACCTGTTGAAGTTGAATTACCCTCTCTACGAGTTTTGATGGATGTTAAACTGAGTGAAGCAGAATGGGTACGGTCCCGATACGAACAACTGAGTCTGATCGAAGAGAAGAGATTGGCTGCAATCTGCCATGGGCAGTTATATCAGAGGAGAATGAAGAAGGCCTTCGATCAAAAAGTCAGGCACCGAGAGTACCAAGTGGGAGATCTTGTGCTGAAAAGAATCCTCCCTCCTCATACAGACCACAGGGGCAAATGGACTCCAAATTATGAAGGACCATTTGTTGTAAAGAAAGTTTTCTCTGGTGGAGCACTGATGCTCAGCACCATGGATGGTGAAGATTTCCCGTCCCCTGTGAATTCAGATGCAGTTAAAAAATACTTCGCATAAAATGACCCGCTGGACATAAAAACAGAATGCAAGTCCAGGCAAAAATAGGGCATCCCGGCGATTCAAAAACAGAATAAAAGACTCGGGCAAAAGTAAGGGAAAATAAACAAAAAATGTACACCCGCTGAGTTGAAAAGCCGCATTGGACAACTCAGGCAAAAATGGGTATCCCGATGGATCGAAAACCCGAAAGGGCGATCCATGCAAAATAAGGGAATAAGCGAACAACTGCATTCTGAACTCGTCGGTATTATATACAACTTGGTAAGCTCCAAAGGATCAAGCTTCAATCAGAATCAACTCTCTCCAGAAAGCAAGACGAGAAGAACGTCATTGTCATACGAGTCATAGCAGAAGAGGAAGCTCCTTCAAAGCGTCACCAACATCGCCAGCACTTTATTTCCCAATTTGTAACAATCTCCTCATTTCAGGAGATATGTTTCCTTGACTGTATCTTGCCAATTCAGGGCACATGAATTAATAAAATCAGATTTTCAGTCATGTTTCGTCTTTTACATTTATGTTTTGCAAAGAGTCGTCTGATATCTCTAAAAATACAATTGCATAAGTACAGATGCCTTTCTCTAAAAATAAAAACACATGCTTACAAGGAATGTAATTATTCTCGAAAGTACTTAACTCCTATGACGGAATCCAGTAAGGGATACCTCGGGACCTTTTGTACGTTTCCTTATCTTTGCAGGATTGCAGGTATCCAGGACGCAACTTGGGGCATGCAAGGTACATCCCAGCAAGCTGGCAAATCAACAAAAGATATCAGCATCCGAGATGCTCTATCCCCAGCTGAGTAGCTCCCCATTGCTTTCCCCAGCAAAGTTGCCAAATCAACATACACTCAATCTCAGCATCTGAAATGCCCTATCCCCAGCCGAGTTGCCTCTCATTGCTATCCCCAGCTGAGTTGCTTCCCATTGCTCTCCCCGGCTGAGTTACCAACAGCATTCCCCAGTTGAAGCACCAACCATTCTTCCTCAGCAGAATACAGAAGTCAGGGGATCATATCCCCACAGAATCTTTAGCCTCTATCCAGAAGAGCAACGCATGAAGAGATCACAACAGAGTGAAGAAAGCTTCTACAAACCCCAGCTGGGTCCCGTATTACAAGGATATGTCAACCAGTGACATATATCCCCGAGCAGATACATCATTAGATCTACCAGTGATCTCATCCCCAGCTGGGAGGTCCATTTCAAGCAGATCGACCAGAGATCTTCGCAACAACGGGATCCGAGTCCCGAATCTTCGCCTCTTTGCATAATCATGGCATTTGCATCATACTATCCCCCAGAGCGTAGCATTCCGTCTAATACGGAGCATTACGGCAAAAATCAAATGCATAGCATAATCATAAGCCATGTTATGAATTAACACTTGTGAATGATGAACTGTTCATCATCACTGTACAAAAATCCCCATCAGAGTCACAGCAAAAACAGCTGCCCTTTCAAATCACAAACACCAGTATATACACCTTTTGGCACCCGTCCGTGTCATCTTTCCCCAAACAGGTCGCCTGAATACACTCTACAAACAAAATCACCCGTACTACAGATACATCCTGACACCCGTCCGTGTCAAATCACCAGCAAAAAGCCAAAGACATCCTCTTTGCACTCACATATACCTGTACTTGTATATACACCCTTTTGACACCCGTCCGTGTCATATCCCCAGCGCAGTCGCGTACACTTTCATCAACCCACACACTTGTTAATATTATACTTTTCTCTCTTGACACTCGTCCGTGTCACTCTCCCCAGCAGTTAAAACACTCATCTATACAATACAATACTCACTACTCATGGTACGCTTATACAGATACTCGTCCGTATCTTGTATACATCATCACTCATATCCCCACAGATTCGGCAATAGTCCTTGTTCTTTGTTAACCAGTTGGTACTCGTCCGTACCATCATCTCAGAACATTGCGTCTAGTGTTTGTTTCTACATGATACTCGTCCGTATCATAGTCTTAGGGATGCTCGTCCGCATCTTTAATCCATACACCGTGTCAAACACTTATGTCTTCTTGAATATAGATACTCGTCCGTGTCTATTATTCCCCAGAAGAATCCTTTCAGATGCAACACTCGTCCGTGTTCTTTGTTAACCAGTTGATACTCGTCCGTATCATCATCTCTGAACATGTGTCAGTTTGTTTCTACATGATACTCGTCCGTATCATAGTCCTAAGGATGCTCGTCCGCATCTTTAATCTATACACAATACCAAACACTTATACCTTTTGTTTCTTGGATGTAAACGCTCGTCCGTGTTTACTATCTCCCCAGTAGATCGCCAACAAAGCAAATATTTCCTTTTTATCTAACACTCGTCCTGTGTTATGATAACCTTGAGAGCAGCCGTACCCTGCTGAGTGGTCGTCCTCCACTTCTTGATGGTCGTCCTCCATCATGCTCATCCGATGGCCGTCCCCATCGTTGATTTTTAGCAGCCGTCCCCTGCTAGGTGGTCGTCCTCCACCTTTTGATGATCGTCCTTCATCACTTTATCCAATGGCCGTCCCCATTGTTGATTTTGGTTATCTAACACTCGTCCTGTGTTATGATAAACCCCGAGAGCAGCCGTCCCCTGCTGAGTGGTCGTCCTCCACTTCTTGATGGTCGTCCTCCATCATGCTCGCCCGATGGCCGTCCCCATCGTTGACCTTTTCTATCCGATGGCCGTCCCCATCGTTGATATTTTCGGCAGCCGTACCCTGCCAGGTGGTCGTCCTCCACCTTTGATGGCCGTCCCCATCATTTTTCTTTTATACCCAACAGAGCAGCCGTACCCTGCTAGGTGATCGTCCTTCACCTTTGATGGCCGTACCCCATCATCTGTTTATTTCATTCATTCTTTAACCCGATGGCCGTCCCCGTCGTGGTCCCTTTTCCTTTTTAGCCCGATGGCCGTCCCCATCGTTGGTTATTTTACCTACTTTATGAACTTGATGGCCGTCCCCGTCATGTTTCATTTGATTCCCAGAGAAATTTTGCAGCTTTATCTTGATGGCCGTCCCCATCATGATTTTATTTTCCCCAGCTAGTCGGCCGTCCCCGTCTTAGCTTTACCCGTTTTTCCCCAGCTAGTCGGCCGTCCCCGTCTTAGCTTTACTTTTTATCCCCAGCATGTCGGCCGTCCCCGTCATCACTTTATTTCCTGCACTTTACCAGCATGTCGGCCGTCCCCGTCATCGCTTTACTTCACATTTATCCCAGCATGTCGGCCGTCCCCGTCATTGCTCCTTACCCAGCAGTCGTCCTCCGCTCGACGGTCGTCCTCCGTCGCCCATACTTTACAATACACTTTATTTTGCCTTTACAATCTATATCCCTTTTCTTCTTCATTTTGTGAGTGCAAATTTTGGACTGTCTTTGGTATTCAACCACAAGTTATCTTGTTTGCCTGTTAAGCCGTCGCTTACAACCTGCACAGCTAACTCATGTTTGAATAGGGGCAGCTGTAAACACCCCAAATTTGCCCTCACCCATTCACACCATGGCTTGTGATCATTCTCATATGCATAAACACAATCATATTACCTCACATCTCATTTTTTATTCACTGCATAGCTTTCAGGGCATCTGCACCTAGGGTTTGTGATCTGAGCAATCCCAAAGCCTCTTGAGCCATTCCAAAGGGCACCAATCAACTCAAAGGGATCCATGTGTGTTCTTATATCATATTTCATCTCCTCAAAGTCAAAATTGCAGAGGAATCACAAGAACTAGGGTTTGAGGTGATGCAGAGCCAGTTTTGAACTGCACAGTTGACTGAAAATTAGGGTTTTGGTTTCAGAGGCCATAATCCCAAATTTTTTGGTCATTCTTGTTTCCATTGGTCTATATATGGTATAGGGAGTATGCATATCAATTTTCATGAAGAAATTCCATGGGGAAGTCATCTGATCAAGGGTTGACTTTTCAGACAAGTCAGTGTAAAATCAGGGCATCTGAGGCCCCCAATGACCCAACCAATGGGTGATCTTCATCATTTTGAGTGTATATGATCTTTATTTGATCATGGAAGAAGGTTGAAGTTCATATAAATCAAGAATTTAGGGTTTTTGCAAATGTTGACTTTTTGGGCATAGTTGACTTTTCAAGAATGCATCATTTTAGGTCATGTTTCAAGCCATGATTTTGGATCCAAAAATGCTCCAAATGGAAAAACTTTGGTCATGAAAGTTGTAGATCTCATCTTTCCCTTTCCAAAAAGTACAAGAACATGATCTAATTCATCTTGGATCAAAAGTTATGGTTTGTTAAAGTTGGCAAAAATCACTAAATTTCAAGTTATGCACTAAATGGAAAACTTGCAAATTCATGTATCAAGCATTCTAGTGACTTCAAAGTAACTTCAAAACTTCATCACATGATCACATATGCCCTAAAAAACAGAATTGGCCCAAGGGATTCTTCTTTGTTTGCCTTGATTTTCAAGAAATCCATAAGACATTTTCCATTACAAGTGCAAAGTTGGATTTTTGGCATAGTCATTTTCCAAGGAATTATGTGGTCTCTAGCTGACTCTTAAACATTGCCATGACTAAAAGAAGTGTTATGCTACAAAATTCAGCAAGAAGATTCACATGTACTTAGCATAAACTCATGAGAAAACACAAGTTGTCAAGTTGCAAAAGCTAGCATAGCTTGTCATCCACATGCTGCAGACATTCTCAAGCCATCCAAGGGTTGTCCCTGACTCAAGCTGAAGCAAGACATGCCCTAACATAGCTGCTGCCATAGCCCATGCTGCAAGTACAACAACTTTTGACTTTTTGGCCAATTGCTCCATACTTTTCCCACAGTGCATGTCAAGTCTTCTGACTGGTTCCAATAGATTAGGGGTAATGTATGGATCATAAAACACACCATTCACAAGGCAGAAACCTCCCACAATCCAGCATCCAAGAAATCTGACCAAAACTTCTCCTCTTCGAATCTTCACACACAGCCATCAAACTTCATTTTTTCTTTCACCAATAAGTCACAAATTGTCCCTAGAACAAAAGCCACCCCTCAAAGCAGCCTGAAACATCACATACAAGGATCCCCATTTCTGCTACACCAGAGCTGAATCTTTCAAACCAGCCACTCCACAAGCTTTCTAAGCTCCATTCCATCCTCAGGAGGTTCAAGGAAGCAAGCTTGCGCAAAAGAAAAGCCCAGAAAGCTCATAAACAGAGAAGCTTCATCTCAGGTAACATGAAGAACATTTCTCCCAGAAACTGATTTTTAAGTTCTTTTATGATGCTATGTCTTCTCCTGATCATGGATATGTGTTTATTTTTTGAAATAGTGAAGAAACCAGCATGTATGGTATCTCTGAACATTTGCCCGTATTTTGTGTTTTGCTTCGATTCAAGCTTATGAGTGAAAATAAATGAGTTTTGGGAGAGGGGTTGGGTTTAGATTGAGGAGAAGATCATTTTGGTGGAAGAAATTTGTTGATTGGTGACCTGTAGAAAAACCTAGGGTTTTGGCTCGCCGGAGAAGACGACCGGAAGTCTTCTCCGGCAGCCTGAGAGTCATTAGCCCTAATCTGAGTGATTAAATGAGGTTTGAATCCTGTGCGTTAGATCAGCTGACTTTGGTTGACTTGCGCGCAAATGTGTGGCCAGGATGTGTCATTAAAACCCTAATCCCTTTTTAATTAATTCAAATCCTGTTTAATTAATTCATAAAACAAATTAGCCAGATTTGAATCTGGGCCCTTGGATCTGGCGCGCAGTCAACCAGTCCAAGCCCAGATCAAATCCTGGCCCTCTCTTTTGCATACTTTCATTTATTTTATATTTTATTTCATTTAAATTGATTTATCTTTTACATTTTATTTAAAATAGCAAAAACCATTTAAAAATTATGAAACTTTTTGTCAAATATTTCACTAATTTTTAAAACCCAAAAATATTTTTATTTTCATTTTTAGCATTAAAAAAGTATTTTTAAATATTTAAAAGATTATTTTTAATTGATTAATGGAAATTAATTTATTAAAAATACCTTTAGGTATTTAAAAATCACCAAAAAATTCATGAAATGTTCTAAGACATTTAGAAACATTGTCCAACCTTCAAACCAAATTTCTTTTTTGATCTTGATGCATTTTAAGAATTTTTCATTGAATTAAATCATTTTCTATGCATTATTTTGATCATGGATTCAAAAATTCATTTCTGCCTATTGGTGAAAGTTGAGACATTGATTCTTTTTGCTTTGTCTTGTGTTTGGCATGTAGTTTCTAGGGTAAAAAGGCCATGAATTGTTCTTGCATTTTCAAATTGTTTGGCATTTGTTTTGTTAGGAACCCTAAAAAACCCTAATAACTTAGAAAATTCATATCTTGAGTTTGGTTGAGAGTTGAGAGCTCCCCTTTGGGCAGTGGTTCATCATAGGCCTAGGGTTTCTTAGGGTGCCATTTTCCATTTTTACTTTAGGGTTTTGCTTCTGTTTTTGGTTTGTGTTTGATGTTTGATCCATAAACCCTAATTTGGGCTTTCTTTTGCATCCTTCTTGCATTCTCTTGCATAACATGACTTGTTTTTGCATTTTGTGCATGCTTATGATTCATTTGACATCTTAAGACATGTAGAAGGCATGTTTGATCATTGCATTGCATATTTGCCATGTCATTTGCCTTGTATGCTTCATAACTTTTCATGTTTGTTCATGCTCCTTAGCTTGCATCATTTGCATTCATGATCTTGTATGAACATCCCCATTGTCTTGCCTCATGTTTGCAGCACCTCATAACATCATAATCATCATCAACATGCTTCTGGTTTTGCTTAGCATCATATCATTTCATCTCATCTTGCATTGCATTGCATTTTCTTCCTAACATTGCAGGTGGTAAGTAAACTTGAGAAGTGGATTTGCCTTCACTTCTCATACCTCTTCTTTTCATCTCTCTTACATCCATTGCTGCATTTCTATTTGTGTTTGAGATTGAGCTTGCTCATCCTTGTTTCTCCCACCTTCTTTCTTCAAGTGACTTGACTTCTTGAATGAAGCAAGTCACTTTGCTTCTCTTGATCCTTTCATCTGCTTCCTGGTGGTTCCATTGAAGATTGTTCTTGCAAACCTCACAAACCTTAGGACCAACCAAGCATGACAATGAATTAGGGTTTTGATTAGTCCCCCCATAGTTTTACCTTTGTGTCTCTCTTTGAGTCTTCTCTTCTCACCTCATAATCAGGGACTAAACCCTAAAGGCTTTAAGACTTTGTGATTAAGCTTATGCCTGCATCCTTCTCTTAGGATGGAGTGTATAACTTTAATCCTAAGTCTTGAACCCTTTATGTGTTTAAATCTCTTAATCAATTCACTTAATAATCATCAAGACATCACACTTGTAACTTGGGCCTTGCATTAGGGTTCTAATTCTTCCTTAAGTGGTTAAGAAGGACTAACCCTAGTGTTAATGGACAAGTCCCCCTCAAGTTGTCTTACAAATCATAAAAAACACTTCATCATCATACCATTAATCTAAATAAAATCCACCTAATAAAGGCTTGTTTTGTCATGGGTTTAATCCCTAATCATGGATTAAGTTGAGGAGTCTTCCTCAGCTTAAACACTCTCATCTATCATCCTTCTTTTAGGATGGTGTAATGGGTCTGTTTAATCCTTGATTATGGCTTAACCTCATTACTCAACACTAAACAAAATCACAAAAACATCTAAATAATCACAAGTAGGTTAATGATCTTAATCCTACATCAGAAGGGTGATTAAGTGTGAGAATCTGACTTCACACTTAAGGTATTCTCATTACCCCTAATCAGAGGGAAGATGTGATGAGTTTACTAACCCATTGGTTTAGACTTAAGCTCATTATCCTATGACAAACTCCAAAAGCAATAAAAGACTGAAAACTCAAAAACAAACAATAATCGTCTCCTCCGGGATTCTTTTCTCATCACCTTCACTCACAAACGAGAGCTTGCTTCTTCCGTCTAATGCAAGACAGTTAGCACCTAAGCCAGACAGGTCATACACTTGAGCATAGACAAGCAAGCAGTTCACCAGTCAATTCATCTTTCAGTCTCTTTGGGTCGAACTACGGTGTTCTGACTTCCTCATTGCACGAGAGGATACGTAGGCATAACTTAACAGTTATCGAACAAAAGTCTCTGTCTATTCCCCCTCCTTCCAGCATTATTCTTTAAGCCTCATAATCATGAGCATACTCTTTCTTACACTGACACTATACATATTGCACTTCACACTTCTTTTACACTGACACCTGTACATTCTTTTCCAGCTATTTTACACACAGATTGCACTGACACTACCCCTTTAAAACACAAATCTTTTAAGCGTGGATCCCGTCGAGTACGGCGGACAATCTGGGTGTTAACACCTTCCCAGGTTGTAACCAACCCCCTTTCTCAGTCTCTCTGGTTCGCAACCGTCTTATCCATCTTTTTCTAGGTCTATGCAGCATTGCCTTTCCTCCGGGATAAAAATGCCTAGCTGGCGACTCTATTCATTCTCCAGTGAGTTCACGGCTGTGTGTTCTCACTGTTCCCTTCGCCGACCGTTCGCGTCTGTACCTTCATCTGATCCAGTTTCATTTGTCGGGAGCGACAGAGTGCTAATGTAAAAGGTTCCTTTGCAATTATTCTTTATTAAGTTCACGGGTTCAAACAAGTCTGAGATCAAATCATAATGCCATATATTGTTTAGTTCTTTTGTGAGCCAAAAAATAGGGGGAAAAAAGTAGTGAATTTAAAGTAACATATATATCTCAATTTAGAAAAATATGTTATTAAAGATTAGTATAGGAATCTAAAAGCATATTTATTCATGGTTTTTTATGGTATAATCATTTGTTCCTAAGAAATATTTCTGAATTTGTTGCTATTTTATTCAGGTGGTCTGCTGAATTTGGAACAAGTAGTAGTGGAGCTCCAAAACTTCACATTCTTCTGGCTGAGTACATATTTTCTGATAGTCTTGAAGTGGTATGTATCATAATATCGCTTATAGGGAATTGAATCTTCATTGTTACTTCAATTGAAAATTAATATGACCTTTGTTTGTATAATGTTACTAACTTCTTAACTTTGACATTCATTTTGTATTTTTTCCATAGTTTTAGAAATGTTCACTAATATACTTTTCAAATACTGTAGTATTATCCCGGTTAAGATGATTTGGCCATTGCTCGAGTTATGTTAAGGTAAAATAGTAAAATCATTTGAGGGCATAATTTCATGCATATTTGGTTAATATCTTGGACCTGTAATTCCACACTTATTTCAATAAGGTTTAAAATTGAGAAATGTCCCATTTATTTCGTGATAGGTATTTATATTTAGGTGATTTGAAGGATGTAAACATACTACTTGATGAGATAAATAAACAAACTCAATCTACTAAGGTTGAGTTTCCTAAGACTGACTTGATGCAATTCATCAATATTATTTTGCAAATGTGAGTTGTATATATATTTCAATCAATAACATGATTAGTTTTTGTTCGATTCAATAGGAAAATTACATTTTGTATTAGATTCAATCATGTTAAAAAGTATTTTATTGATAGAACAAAAGTCACTCTTACAATCTTGCAACTACATGCTTTAAATAAGAGAGAATAAAAAACCTAATGGATTTAATGGGCCTCATTACTAATACTACTAATTACTATTTATAGTCTAATATTTACAACACTCCCCCTCAAGCTGGTGAATGGATATCTATCATTCCCAGCTTGCAAGTAAGTTACCCGAATCTTTCTGTTGGTAAGCCTTTTGTTAACACATCTGCGAGCTGATGCCCGGAAGGAATGTAAGATGTAGTTATCAGTCCACTATCCAACTTCTCTTTGATAAAATGTCGGTCAATCTCAATGTGTTTAGTCCTGTCATGCTGAACAGGATTATGAGCAATACTAATAGCCGATTTATTGTCACAAAACAATTTCATAGGGCCTTCACATTGTATCTTCAAGTCTTCTAGAACTTGTTTCATCCACAATAGTTCACAAATTCCTAGTGCCATAGCTCTAAATTCTGCCTCGGCACTTGATCGAGCAACTACACCTTGCTTCTTACTCTTCCAAGCAACAAGGTTACCACACAGAAAAGTACAATAGCCTGACGTAGATCTTCTGTCACTCACTGAGCCGGCATAATCTGCATCAGTGTAAGTCTTCAAGTTTAAATTCTCACCTCTTTTAAACAAAAGTCCTCTCCCTGGAGTTGCTTTAAGATATTGTAGAACGCAGTCTACAGCCTGCAAATGTCTCACCCTCGGATCATGCATGAATTGGCTCACCACACTGACTGCATATGCTAAATCTGGTCTAGTGTGTGCCAAGTAAATTAATTTTCCCACTAATCTCTGATATTGACCCTTGTCAACTTTGTCACTTTCCTCCTTAAAGCTTATCTTGTGATTTTGTTCAATGGGAACACTTGCAGGTTTACATCCAAGTTTGCCAGTTTCCTGCAAAAGATCAAGTACATACTTCCTTTGAGAGATAAAGATGCCTTGCTTTGAGTAGGCTACCTCAATTCCCAAGAAATACTTGAGTTGTCCAAGGTCTTTCATCTCAAACTCTGCCGATAATTTCTCTTTGAGCAAATGTCTCTCAGTCAAATCATCTCCTGTAACAATAATATCATCAACATAAACAAGTAGTACAGTCAATTTTCCTTCCTGTGAATGTTTAAAAAATAAAGTGTGGTCTCCTTGACTTTGCTTATAGCCCAAACACACCATTGCCTTTGTGAATCTTCCAAACCATGCCCGAGGGTACTGCTTTAGTCCATATAAGGCTTTCTTCAATTTACACACCTTGTTAGCTTCATTTGTTATGCCAACACCCGGTGGAATCTCCATATACACTTCTTCCTCTAAGTCTCCATGCAAGAATGCATTTTTAACATCAAACTGTTGCAATTTCCATCCACATGATGCAGCAAGAGATAGTAAAATTCGAACAGTATTCATTTTTGCCACTGGGGCAAATGTCTCCTCATAATCAATACCATATGTCTGAGTATAACCTTTTGCCACTAGTCTTGCCTTGTACCGATCAAGTGTGCCATCAGATTTATACTTTACAGTATATATCCATCTGCATCCAACCGGCTTTTTGTCTCTTTGCCTTTCAATAATCTCCCAAGTAGCATTTTTTTCAAGTGCTCTCATTTCCTCATCCATAGCTTGGACCCAATTTCTATTTTGCAATGCTTCTTCAACTGATAATGGGATTTTCACAGAATCAACAGCTGCAATAAAACTTTGATATTGTGTGGAAAGATGTTTAGTGGAGACATATTGAGAGATAGGGTGTCGATATACGGAGGGACAAGATCTTTTATCCTTCCTCAAAGCAATGGGTAAATCAACTGGATTAGTGTCACAAGTATCAGAAATAGAACAATCATCATTTGACGAATCATTTTCAGTACTTACCTCCGGTTCAGACGATTGAACTTGTTTTTGGAGAAGGTCAGATTTACTTCTTCTCTGATATACTAGAGTTGGTGCTGAAGTTGCTGATTCCTGTGGAACATAAGGCATTGAAGGACCAGGAACAGTTACTGACTCAGATTCAGGTGTTGAACTAGGACTCAAACTCAAACTAGGTGACAACTCGGGTTCAAGAGAGGGAACACTGACGGGAACACTGACAAGTGCTCTAGGGAGGCTAGGACCAAGGATCAGAAACTCGGACTCAGACTCTAAGTCAGTCATGTTCTCCCCCTGAGACTGAGAATGAGTGAAGTATGACACATTTTCATGAAAGGTGACATCTTTGGAGACAAAGAATTTCCGACTCGGAGGATGATAACATTTGTACCCTCTTTTATTGGGTGCATAACCCAGAAAGATACATCTGACAGCACGGGGATCCAACTTGGTGTGATATTGTTTGTGAACATGAACAAAAGCAACACAACCAAACACGCGAGACTCAAGATTATGTAAGATAGGAACAGATGGAAAACGTGAGAGCATAAATTGAGCAGGACTAATATTACCTAACACTCGAGATGGGACCCGATTAATCAGATAGGCAGCAGTAAGAACTGCCTCCCCCCAATAAGAGGTGGGAACAGACATTTGAAAAAGGAGAGATCGAGCAACTTCAAGTAAATGACGATTTTTTCTTTCTGCGACACCGTTTTGTTGTGGGGTGTCAACACATGTGAATTCATGAAGAATGCCATGTTTACTAGTGAAGTTGGAGAAGGTATGATTGACATATTCTTTACCATTGTCAGAACGAATTCTTTTTATACATTTCCCAAATTGTGTTTGTACCATATTATAAAATTGGATAAATATTTGTGGTACTTCGGATTTAGTATTCATCAAGAAAATCCAAGTTACCCGAGTACAATCATCAATAAATGAAACAAACCATTTTGCACCAAAAATATTAGAGGTAGGGGCAGGTCCCCAAACATCAGAATGAATCACATCAAAAGGTTCAGCACTTTTATTAAAACTGGAAGGAAAATTTACACGATTGTGTTTTGCCAACTGACAAACATCACACTTAAAAGACTCAAGAGAATGGTTTAAGAACAATGACGGAAACATAGACTTAATTATATAAAATGTAGGGTGACCGAGACGCTTGTGCTGAAGCCAAATTTGTGAGGCTGAAGAGGAAGACTGAGACTGGAGACAGGAGGACAACACCTTTGGATGGTCATCAGAGAAGTAGTATAACCTTTCCTTTTCCTTAGCAATTCCAATCGTCTTCCCCGTGGTAAGGTCTTGAAAAACACAATGGGACGTAAAAAATATTACTTTACAATTTAGATCACGGGTAAGCTTATGGATGGAAATTAAATTGTGGGAAAGTGTGGGAATATGAAGCACATTTTTCAACTGAAATGGAGGTTGCAAGTCAATATTTCCAGTGCCAACAACACAAGCATGAGAGCCATCAGCAACAATGATATAAGGAATGCTCGAAGGTGTGGTATAAGAGCATAATAATGTGGAATCAAATGTCATATGATTAGTAGCACCAGAGTCAAGGATCCACGCATTCTTAGGGATATTACCACAAACAGTAAAAGATCGGGAACACAAACTCTTACCAGTAACTGCTAGAGACCCAGAACCAGAAGGCTTACTCATGGAGTCAAGCATAGACTTCAACCGTTCCACGTCATTCTGACTGAAGGAGGAAAGATCAGTTCCCCTTTTTTCAAATCTTTCAGTATCATGGGCATGTGTGGCAACATGTGCCTGATGTTGGTGCATGTTGCGAGAACTACCTCCTCGGCTAAGAACCTGTTCCCTCCCATGTAGTTTGAAACACCTATCCTTTGTATGCCCTGATCGGTTGCAATGCTCACAATAGAATTTGTCACGACCATTCTTAGATGATGATGATGGTGGTCCTTGTCTTGTTGTTTTGCTTGCTATTAGTGCTGACACATCCGGAGGCTATTCATGAAGCATAGCTTGACGACGGGTCTCCTCACTACGAACAGTGTAAAAAACTTCATTAAGATCAGGAAATTTTTCCTTACCCAAAATCTGCACCCGAATAGGGTCAAATTCAACATTAAGGCCTGCTAAGAAATCAAAGATCCTATCCCGCTCAACAACAGTATTCAAGGTGGCAGTATCCTTGCTGCACTCCATCTTCAAATTCTGATATTGATCCAACTCAATCCAAAAACCATTGAGAACTCCAAAGTAATCATTGACCGAAAGACTTCCCTGCTTAGTGTTGAAGATTTTCCTCTTTAAATCATAACAAGCAGACATATCTTGTTTCATGGAATAACTTCGACGAAGATAATCCCAAACTGCTTTTGCACTTGAGAGATACATGCAATTTCTACTTATTTCAGGAGATATGGAGTTCCAAAGCCAAGTAATAATAGCAGAATCATCTTTATCCCAGGAAGGGAAATTAGGAGCAGTAACCAGAGGATGATTTCCTTCAATATGATCTAGCATGTCACAACATTTTAGAGTGTGTCTGATGAATTGAGACCATTCAAAATAATTTTTTCCGGTAAGCCAGTAACCTTTTTGAACGACAAAATCCTTAGCATTAAATGGGACTGGTGGATTTGTGGGAGGTGCAGGTGTAGGCGGAGGTGGCTGTTCGTTAATAATCTCGGCCATTGAAGGGACAATCGAGAGGAACAAACAGAACAACAATGATCCAAACACCAAAAAAACAAACTGCAAGGATGACCGGCAGTGAAAGAAAGAAAAGAAAAAAAAAACTCTATTACAAACGGCGGCTAGGGTTTATGCGGAAGTGAGACCCCCAAAAAACAGGAGCTCTGAAACCATGTTAAAAAGTATTTTATTGATAGAACAAAAGTCACTCTTACAATCTTGCAACTATATGCTTTAAATAAGAGAGAATAAAAAACCTAATGGATTTAATGGGCTTCATTACTAATACTACTAATTACTATTTACAGTCTAATATTTACAACAAATCAGATAGTAACATTTTTTCCTGAGAAAAATATTGAAAAGACTAAGTGTTCCCTCTAGAAAAAGACACCTAACACAAGTAGTTACATTTAATTTTTTCAATTTGCCTCAAATTATTTTCAACGTTGATGATGTTTTGGTGTATGCATTTTGAATGTTTATGATGTTTTACTCTATTTGGGCTTCATAGATCCATTTATATAATAAAGAAATTGAACCAACCAACCTCACTATGTTTCAATTTAAGTATCTAACATTGTTGGTCTGAAAGTTTGAAGGCATCCTTGTTGTTACACCTCTTTATCCTTCCAAATAACTTGAAATTGATGAGGTTTTTAGATATGGAATTTTTCAAGTGCTTTTAAATTTGACAGAATAATAGTATATTATCATTATGAGCTAATAGTAATAATCATAGTTTATATTGATGTCATCCTATCACCACTCACCACTACACTGTCAGATAATCTAGCGACATTTTTTATAATTCTTAACTTTTTAAGAAAAATGATATTGCAAATTCATTACACTTGTACATTTTGGACACTCATTAAAAAATAAATCTAACAAAAGCATGAATATCTTGTCAAATTTGTAAATAGTTGTTTAAAATATTATACATAAATATTGATTGGTTTGTGCATTACTAATTCAAAAAAGCTTTTAACGTGTGACAACCATATTTGATGTTTAGTATGAAATGGGATATCATAATATTTATGGTGCTAGAAAAAGGTTTCTATACATCTACAAATTTTTAAGTTGTAGTCTGTCTCAGTTGAATATCTCTTTCTTCATATATTCAAAAATATTTTTTAAGTTATTGACTAATGTAAATATATTTGTTTTGCAGTGAATAAGAAGTTGTTGTAACACTATAAAATGTTGTTCATCTTATGCTTAGAAAGTCTCATTCTCATGGTTGTCTTGCCCAATTTTCAAGAAGGTGAAAATATAATTAGGATGAATGATGTATTCTATGTGTTCTATAGATGAAGGTTGTGTGAGATCAAATTGATTATGTCAAATAGATAAAAGCCTTTGGGCAAAACATAATGCTAACACTTTGAAAGTTCCAATTGAAATGACCATTAGAGAATAGGTTGTGTTAGTGCCCTTGATTCTTAACCTACTTATGTTCATTTCTTTGTCATTCATTTTTCAGTTATTAAATTAAGATTATGAATTTTGAATATCTTATTCTTATGCATACACAGTCATGAAATACCATTTTAATTGGATGAATTTTTGGGTGTATTTTTGAACAGGATATATATTGAAATATATTTGATATTATATTGAGGTTGATTTATTATATGGAGCATATATATATCAGACCATCGTTGGAGTTTTTATTTTTAAGAAAATGCATGAAAATTATGGCGGTTATACCCGCCTTAATATTTTCTTTATTTTTGAAAAAAAAAACGTAATTTGTGGCGTTTTGAGTAGTCATTAATTACCAAACTAAACCGAAATTATATGATATGGATATTACGACGGTTTGTACGACGATCAACTGGAAATCGCCATTTTACACCTAGCGGCAGCAAAATATACAACGTTTTATAAAACACCATTTCTGTAAATTGTGGCGGTTGAAACCGCCATAATATTACTTCTTTAGCCGCCACAATTTACTTGTTTTTTTGTAGTGACACCTCTAATACATCATGTGTGACGTGTTAGAGCAATTGGTTTGAGCTTATTGTGGGTCAAACTCAAAACCCAACGGTGTTTGCTAAAAATAATAAATTTTGAGTCTTTGAGAGTGAAAGAGAGAAAGCTATGAATTGTGGAGATTTGGAGTGATTTTATGTGTTAATTGAGGTCTCTATTTATAGGAAAAAATGTTGAGATTACTTAACCTACAAGTTTTGAAGAGATAAGTTCAACATTGTTGATCATTTGCTTGCCAAATATCTCTTACACATGGAATGATGAAATTCTCCAATAGCTCAGCAACTATTTGGCAGCTAATTTCACATTCTTCAAATATTATAATATTTTTTATGAGCACATGTTGCTTGTTGATAAATAGTTTCTAGGATATGTCTTTTTGAAGCACCATGACCGTTTGATCAAATGCATACGTGTTGAAATTCATGAATGCCATAAATGGAAGTTCCTTGAATGCAATCATGAATTTGTAGGTTGCTCAGGTGTGTGATGATTGTTAAGATTCTCTTAACCAAATGATCTTATCTCTTGACTCACCAAAATCCAAATCTCAAATTTGGTAAAAATATGTTTTTGAAAAGCAGGTGTGACATGGTGTGTTTGACAAGAGATTTCTTCATGCTCAAGTAATATCTTTTCATGCCAATTGGTTCTTTGAATTGTTGGTAATATTTGTGATAACATTGGTGTTTTCACAAGGATCTGAATCATCTTGGAACTATGTGAAAAAGGCCTCAAAGTTTTGATGTTTTGACTATTTTTTAACTTAGAGAGATTGTCAAAGTGTTGAAACATTCAACTTTTTCTTGATTTTGATCATTCTTCAACTTAAAATCCATGATGATTTGGAGATTAATGTAGTTGAATATTTTGTATTTT
Source organism: Lathyrus aphaca (assembly GCA_963966055.1). Lineage (NCBI taxonomy): Eukaryota > Viridiplantae > Streptophyta > Magnoliopsida > Fabales > Fabaceae > Lathyrus > Lathyrus aphaca. Next base: position 176,464,996 of record OZ014523.1, read on the forward strand.
GTGATAAAATATTTCATTTTAGTTTTGGTTCACAAAAATACAATGCTTGGATCATAAGTTATTGTTCTGGGCAGGCCCAATTCCCATAATTGGGCCAAGCAAACCAACTTGGCAGAAGCGCTCGATGTCGAGCAACGTCAAGTATAGTGGTCTTTGTCGACCAAGAGCGTACCGACACAGACAAAGCCCTCCAACGACTAGTTTTGACCGTTACCTAGCTTTACGGATTCCACGATCCGCGCCCAACGGTGTGGATCAATAATCTTCCTTGTAGTCCCTAATATAAACCCTCTCATTTGAGAGGGTCAGGTATTCAATTCTCTGACCTTAATTCTTGTACTTGCTCACTCTTTGCTCAGTGTCTTACTTCAACATCGGAGTGCCTTTCAGGTACACCCCCTCCTCTCCTCACCAACCGTCTTTCAACAACGCTCGAAGCCAGCCGTATCGGATCCTGATCTCTAGGTACGATCAATTATGATGCTGGAAAGTAGGGTACATGCACACTTTTTTCCATAACTTAGAAAAAAATCCAAAATTTCCAAGTTAGCCCCTTTTACAAGTTACCTCAAAATTCTTGAATTTTTGTGATCAAATGCATTCATGGACCATATATTCTTGTAATATAGGTCATGGGGATCATTTTAGGTCAAAAAGTCAAAGTTTGACTTTTTTGTCTAGATAAAACTTACACTAGATACCCCTGATTTTTTATTTTTTGACTGAGCATCCTCTGAGGTATTTTGAACTTGTGAATGGACTTACATGATGTATATTAGCTATTTAAACCATTCCCTATATTGGCTAATTTCTAATTGAAAATTTCAAATTTGGATTCACCGATTAGTCAAAACCCTAATTTGGACACTATGAAACCCTAATTTTGAGATTCTTGATCTCTGCATCCTTTGATCTTGATTCCTATTTTTAGATGGTCTATTGGGGTTGGATTAAGCTCCTTGAATGACATGTGGATGTCTTGGCTAATTTTCCCATGAAAAGATTCTTCTGGAGGGTACAGTCGACTGAAAACCCTGATTTGTGACACTGAGTCCTCGAGGCTCAGATCACTGAAAATTTGTGCAATATTTGCTTGAATTCTCACCATTTGAGATTCCTTGATCCTTTGAGGATATTTTCAGAGTTTAAAATCTTAGTATTTTATGATTGATCCTTTTCCTGAATCCTCTGATGGACTCAGGAATCCTGATTCACTACGGGGATGTGACTCGGTATACTTCAACACTGTCCATTGAACTAATGGGTGTCTGGGTATCTTAGGGTCAAAATTTAGGGTATGAGAGATGAACTTATTTAATCTTCTTGGACCCGAATATAAGAATGGTGAAAGCATTGGAAGATTCAAGGTAAAAGAGGATTAAATATCTAGAATACTTGAAATTTTGATCCAAAGATTCTCTGGTTGTAGCGTTGATGTAGAGGTTCAAATTATCAAAGTTTGAGGACTAACGTCCTATATAGGCAATAATTGGAGAGAAGACTCTAAAAAAAATTCTACTATGATTATGCAAAACGCGAATGCAAATATAATCATGTATGAATGAATTCGTATGTTGACAAAATAAACACGACACACAGGAAGATAAGACAGACAGGGAATACTTGGTCGATCCGAAGATGGAGTATTACTGCAGCTTTTGATGAGATTCTCATTGTAGAGGGGAGCTCCTGACCTTGCTTGGAAATTATGGGAATATAAATCCACGGGGAGACACATGTACATCCTCTCGAGACATTCCAGAAGCTAGTTTCTTTTGGCGCAACTGAATGATTTCCTTTTACGTTCACAGACCAAAGGAAATTTCCGTTTTTTTCATTTTGAAAGTAAAAGCAAAGTAAATTCATTTTTATTTCAAGAAAAAGGTGAATCAATTTTAAATATTATCATTTTGTAAAGTTAAATAAAATAAGAGTTGCAAACAAGTAGGCAAAGTCTCAACTTTTCATATAAAGGGTGGTAACCAGCCGATGGCGTGATTCCACCGAGTTTTTACAAAGTAGAAAATGGTAAGTTATAGGGAAAAGGGATACACTGAAACATAATGATCCTTATCCTTCTATCAATTCTTAGTCGGGAGTTGTCGTAATGCGAAAATCAACCGACGGAAAACATAAGAGTCCCCATTGATATGTTTTTCATCCCGACAAGGGAAAGGAGAACAATCAAAGAAAACCTGAGGGAAATGGAAAAGACGAGGTCATTACAACCAAGTCTGGGTACGGGAGTCGGTCACATGAAAGGAAGGTATTAGCACCCCTTCGTTTCTATCGCACTTGGGGGGATCCACGTTTGCTGCTCTGCTCAAAGGGTGTAGTCATCTGAAGCTCCATCTGCTGCTAAACTGGAAAGGACTAAAAAAGAAACGAGAACGAAAACGGAAAACAAAAACGAATGGGTGATAGAAAGAAACAGACTCGAGAGGGCATCGCACCCCAGCCTGACGTATCTCGTTGCAACAAGAATCAGAGTCCACGTAGTTCTAAACAAAACAGGATTTGGGTCGATAAGCATTACGTTTGTGCCTATTTATCTCCTAATGAGAATCAGACCTCCGTAGTTCGGCTAACTAAGGGTGACCACAATCTTTTTTGTGTTTTTTAAGATTGACAGTTTCAAGTGCACGTTCCAGCAATTAAGTGTTGCCACGCAGGCGTTTACCTGTTTGCGGTAGAACGAACTTAACATGTCATGTGTCTGCATCAGAATGAGATGAGAAAAGAATTCTCACAAGAAAATACGATTGAAGCTTGGTTCAAGTCTTTTAAAGAAGTTTTTTTTTGTTGTTTTGTATTGATTATAATGTTTTTGGATTTTATTTAAAGAGAGAGAAGAGAAAGACTCAAGGGTTAAAAAGAAAAAATCTAAGGGGGACTCAATCCTAAAAGTTATAATGCAATGATTGATCCTATAGTTGAGGTTTCTATCCTATTCCAACTTAATTTAAAGTTGGATTATGCACCTAAGGGAAAACTTGTGAACTAAGCACAAGCGAACAACAAATAAAATCAAATCACAAAGGCAAAAGAAAAACGAAAACCAAATACTCAAAGGAGGAAATGAAATGAGGTATGAATGAGAATCAGGGAACACTCAGAAGCACCACAGACGACACTCAACCAAGCAAAAAGAAACTATCTTTTTGAAATGAACAAAAAAGAAAGATAATCAAAAGAATTAATTAAATTAAACTAAAATATTTAATAAAATTAACTCTTAAATAAGTCAATTAGCATTAAATATCAAGGTTTAATAGAACTAATTAACATTGATCAAACAAAATATTTTTATAATTTTGAAAATAATGAGGAAGGAACGAAATTAATTAATTATATTAAATACCAACAATTAATAAAAATTAACTTGAAAAATTAATTAATGTTAATTGAAAGTGTTTAAAATTATTAATCACATTTTGTTCTTTTTATAAAAAGAAAATAATTAAAAAGAAAAATTAAAATAAAAAGAAATGAAGTCAGGGTGTGCAAATAAGAAATGAAGGGTGTAGATAAAAAAAAACAAGAAGCCCAACCCACAAGGGAGTCCAGCGCTGGGAGGGGTTCAGTAGCAAAAGGGAGGTGCAAAACAAAGTCCAGAGCCCAAAAAGAACATAAGGAGCCCGAACAGGAAAGGGTGCACGATATGAGCTTTAGGTCAACGGTTGACCTAAGGGTAAATCTCATCCACACGATTAGATGAAGGTCAACAAGACCAAAGGTGTGTGATGGTGAATACACGGTAGGCCATGGGCATACACATGCGGAAACCCAACAAACTAGTGGGAAACCCGAGCTTTCGCACGGGTACTGGTCGGTAAACGAATTATCGGAAGAAAAAATTATTCGGCAATTGAGATTGTTAGGGAACATAATTAAAGATATAGTATTGAAAGGGCATTAAAAATAATAATATTAGCAATTCTAAAGTCTTAGAATAGGTGTGTAATTAAGACATGGGACATATCAAAATTTGGTTTGAGAATATTTATACTGACATATCAATAATAAAAATGTATTCAGTTACAAAAACATTTGAATCAACACTATATAAATATTATTAATAGTAGTTATAAAAAGTGTAAAGACTAATGAAAAGTTGTTATATTAAAATAATGAAAAGAATTCATGTTTAATTGAATTAGTTAATAACATGAATAGAAGAATGAAAAAATTCATATATGAAATTTAGTATATAACCCTTTTGAAGATCTAATATTAAATATTAAGTTGACACTTTTTATAACAAATATTAATTAATAAGCATTGCAAAGACATGAGAATAACAATAGAAACATTAAATTTAACATGGTACATGATACATTAAATTGAACCCAATTATATATGGGAATAACAACAGAAACATAAAACCTAAGACATGAGATATTAAAATTATAACAGAAACATGAAACCTAAGTATCAAATCTAAACCAACGCGCCGAAATGAAGTTGGACCACGACCAATCTTGTTCGTCATCATCACTCGAACCAAAAATAGAATAGTCCTCCTCATCAATGTCACTGTCGCAGGAGAAATGAGTTCTCTTTCTTTTGGAAGTTTTTTTCTTGTTCTTTTTCTTACGACTCTGCAGCTGCCGCGACTCAGAAGATGAAAGAACACGGTGTTTGACTCGCTGAAAAGGAAAAAGTAAATGCAGATTCAGTATATAGCAACATGGGGTGCAGAATATGAACAAACTAAAAGAAGTGGTCGTGATATTTTTCCTGCTGTTGTAGCTGTACATGTTGATCCTCAGGAGGTTGAGGAAGAAGTAGTTCTTGTACCACAGGCTCAACCCTTGGGTGGTCCTCCGGGTTTGGCAGAGGTGCTTGCAGTGGAGGTTCTTCCTCCGTGGTGACATTATTCTGCAGAGGCACAACCGGTGAAGGTGGCTGGGGAACCTCGTCGACGGTGGTGGGAAGAACATTTGATGCCATGGTTGTACGTGAGTTGCTGTGTAAATTAGATAGTGGAGAAAGAATAATGGGCTGCGGTATATATAAGAAAAGAAAGAGTCTGTTGAAGTTCTCCATGAAACTAAAAAGATGGAAAACTTTAATGCATTGAAAGTGGTAATATGTTAATAATGGTGGGAAAAGCAAATATGTTGAAAACCGTCTAGTATCCAATTAAATGTAGAAAGAATGCAGCATTCATTTTGGCAAGAAAAGAAAGGAAAATGAAAAGACTTATATAATAATCGAATGAAATTTGAGCCCTCAGTTGTTTATTGGTGTGACGCTGCATCATCCAATGATTAAGTGAAATGAATCAAAGCTTTGATTGGGCATTAAAGATTTTGAAAAGACAAAGAATAATAAAACCTGTAGATGTTTAGAAAGCATGGAGTAAGCATTAAATGCTGAAGTGGGTGAATATTTGCAAAACGCATTGGAAGATGGGAAATACCTGAAAATGGTACAGTACTACGCAGGTTTGCAGTATGGTACTTGATTTTATGTACAACCAAACTCCTTTTTAGTTTCCATGTAACAACCATTAACTTTTTCGGTTGAAGAAGGACAGTTGCTACATGAAGGATCAACCAACCTGGCCAGCCACAAGCAAGAATGATTTTGAAGAATTATTGTGAGGCCACTGAAGTTACATGACAGTCATTCCCATCATGTAATTTTTGTGTAATGAATAAAACGCCTGATTGAGTAATACAGTTTTTTAAAAGACAAAGTAAACAAAATAATATGGTATTAATGTGAGACATTGAAAACAAATTGTGTAAAACCTCCCCCTTTAATTCAAAGCAATAAAGTAAGTGTTGTTTAATAAAGTAGGTCTTTTAAGGGTGTCTGTGTGTAGAACTAAAATGAGCTTCCACTGATAAAAAAACGAATTGGGAAGGAAAAGTAATAATAAGATCAAACACCCTTCTTATTGGATGTGTACACAGTTATAAGGAAAATTGGGAAAAATATAAATGGCTGAATAGTATAAGGTGAGGTTGTCACAGTGGTAGTGGAACTGTTAAGGAGTAAAAAAGTGAAAGGATTAAATGATGGGAGTGGTTACATTAGGCATTGGTAACTTGCACACAATTAAGGAAAATTTATTATGCAGCATGGACTACAGAGGTTACACAATGGTTACATTAGTGAATAAGTGATATATTAAGGAAAATATATATCTATATAAGAGGTAAGAATGGTAGCAGAGGCATAGTTGTCCCAATTCATACTAACCTGCCAATTGCTTAAAATGGGAGTGGGAAAAAAGCAGATGAATGAGTCCGGGTAAGTGGGTGATCCAGTTAATATTTGTATAATTTTTTTGCATGAATTGTTTCACAGAGTTTAGTTTCATAAACTGTTTAGGTCGAGCAGTGAAATTGTGGGAAGTATGGATGACACCCAAGCTGTTATTGATAACCTGATCCAAGAAGTTCTCCAAGAACAGAGAGACAATGTGAATGGAAAGGATTCGAAGAGCGACATGCGGGTTGTGGAGCCGAGAGTGGAGGAAGATATGGTTGCAGGAAGGTAGTAAGAATTTTACGTAACCACTGTGATTTGTCGTTAAGAAATGTTCATTACTAGAAAAATGTGTTTCACAAATGGTGTGCAGGAAAACAGTTGACAGTGTGATTCCTGCGCCTAAGAATGTGACGTTTTCTACTGCTCCGATACAAATCTTCAGCTACACCGATGGTCATTCGACCCGAATGGAAGGGTAAGTTTTTCAAAAGACCACCTTGAATAATAGAAAGATCAGGATACATGTGATTGTATGTTATGTTGATGTTATCGCAAAGTAGGGATCAGAACATGGAAATAAACGAAACCAGTGAAGAGGATTGTGTAGGCGTTACGTTTAAGGAGCATGTTCGAGGAGAAGGATCAGAATGTGGTGGCTCAGACGTTGGAGATGGAACCGAGGAAGAAACAGTTAGGACGGAAGATCCGATTCCCGATCACGCCGAATGGGAAAAGGAGGTGAGCTTTGGCTACAAAGTGACGAATAACGTGATGGTAAGTTGTAACTCTAAAACGAAAAACCGTTTGCATGCAGAATATGTTTATTCCCAGTGAATAATGATATTGATAATTTGGTTGCATCATTTTCCAAAGATCGTGAGTGAGAGGTTCCTTGGATTGAATCAGAAGGACATCATCTTGGAGGACGGAGACTACGGTTTCCTCTATGCTGCGAAGATAAAATGTGGCAGGCGCAACGGAAAGATCATCAAGATGGAAAAATACATGTATCGCGGGTGGCATGAATTTGCCAAGTACCGTCAGCTTTAGATGGGTGACATTTTGAAGTTCAGAATAGACAAACCTGGTGATCGAGTAACCGTTAGTGTGGTGAAAAATAATCTTCGTTAGTAGGTTTTGTTCCATGGCTGCAAAGGCTGTAGTGTCTGTCTAATAGAATAGAAATGAGAAGAGGTGTTTAGGTATGAGCATAGGTCAAGTGGGAGACAGAATTACCTTAGTTGCAAACAGAAAGAACGCGACCTTGTCGGTCCAGTTGCAGGTTTACAGGTGGTGTAGTTTATGTGTAATAGTAATGGTAATATGTGTTCGCATGTATGTTAGTTTTTGAATTTTAAGAAACTTGTAAAGAGCACTGGTAATATCTGGCTCTGTGTATGTAAAGACAAAGTTTAATGATCAAATGAGTAGCAGTGCATTATTCTAATCATGTTGTTCATGTTAATCCATAAACAATGGTGAAAACATGTTAATGGCGATCATTTATGTTATGAGTATGAACAATAAAATAGTATAAAGATGGATAGGTGTTAGTAATAGTAGGCCAGTGTTTTAGGCAATTTAAACCGAAAATCCGCATTATTAACAGACAATGCGAAGGCGTGATATATAGGATGGCAAGAGTGCAAAGATGTAACAGTAGTTGGACAATGGTTAATGTATGTTTTAATGAAAGATAAGCATCGTTTGAGCATGGAAGAGTTAAATATTTTTGGTTACAAATGCAGAAGCATCACTGTTATAATTAGTAAGGAATAACATAATGGTGAAATAAAGACTACAATTAAGGTATGACAGAAGCACAAGAACAATTAAAACATCACAAAACATAATAAAATACTACAGATATTTGTGATGTACAATTCAAAAGTTGAACATAATCCTGGCATAGAATCCCCGGAAGTGCCGAACGCTGGCTAAACCGGCCGACCATGTTAGATGCAGCAGGTTTGGAAGTTTGTATAAGTACGGTAATGTCTATACATTGTCCATGAAGGTTACCACTTCACCTTGAAAGCCAGTTTGATACCCACCAAAGCGTCAAGCGCTAGAGAATATTCAAGAGGATCGGTGACACCTTCCTAAAATTGCAGGTTTGAAAATATAGTCAGTGTGGATTAAGACAAATCAGGAACTATAAAGCTGTGACATTGATAAACATGTTACCTTAAGCATGGTGGCGCGCAAAAGATCAGCAAATACGTCCAACAATTCAGAACACTCACGGTCCCACAATACAAATGTGGCACGGCATGAATGATGAACGACATCAAGCAGAATTTTATACCTGAATATTTCTGTTTCGGTGGTATGTCCAGCACTACAAATGTAAGGAGCAGTGAGACCCTTTGCGACCCTGGGGCATTCATGGCATGCTTGGTAATACCAACCTCCCTGGGAGGTTTTCAGCTTGTCAGTCGTCGCAACGGTAACACATTGGGTGATCTGGTATCGATATAAATGGAAAACAGTGAGAAGCATGATCATATTCAATTGACATACGTTTAAAGGACTTCAATGCAAAAAGTAAAATAATGGACTCACGTCTTTAAGTTGGACAATTTTCGAAAGTGGGAGCACAACAGCCTTGAACATAAATTTATCATACGGAGTGAGTTGAGAAGAACCAGAAGTTTGGGACCAGTTGGTTGAAAAGGACTTTAAAGTTGAAGAAGAGTCTTGGAAGGCAAGAATGTCTTTAATGTTGTGTTATACATTGAACATACTTATAAGGCTCGGTATACGTAAAGATTAAAGGAAACATAAATATCAAACATTAAGTAAAGTTTGAATGAGGACCTATTAATAAATGTCATAATCTCTGAAGAATCATCATTGATACGTAACTTGGTGACGTTGAAAGTGTTTGAAACACACAAGGGGTATTTACCTACGACAGAACAAAAGAAAACAGAAACAATTGTGTTATATAAATGTTATAAAACAAAATGCAGTTTCCATCGAGTCAGTAAAACAGTTTGCATACCTTCCTCCTTAACCTTTGCATACTGCAGAATGACAACAGTAGGTAAAGATGGGTCTTTTCTTTTTTGAAGGAAGTCATTAAACTCCAAAGCATAACCCTCCCACAGTGTACAATGGAGAGTGTGTTGCTGTAAAAAAAAATTTAGATACAGTTGCAATAGAGTCATGAAATTCGAGAACGATAAATGTGCAATGCACGACATAATTCAACTCTTTGAGGACCAAATTTATCTATTGTTTTCTGCTGCCTCCTTGTAGTTGTGTGTATCCGATATCCGTCACCATCCCAATGATATCTGCGAACACGAGTTATTTTAGACAGAACAAACAGGATAACAGGATTGCAATGAAGACATACAGAATACCACATTGAAAGAATTAAACCAAACAAACCTATTAAGACATCCCCTTTCCACTTTTCGCAGATTATATCAGCAAATGATGTAAAGTGAATAACCTTAGCAGGAATGATGTGCTTGTTCGTGTCGGCTACGGATGTGCCACCCGTGAAGACCAAAACATATTTGTGTTGAGATGGTTTGAATACCAGTTCATTAAGAATCACATGGAAGTTCGCAATGATATAAGTATTATCTACGGTTAATACTTTGTCAAAGGCCTGTTTAAAGACGGAGCGGACTCGGACATGGACATCATTTCCCTGAATACACAACAATGCAAATAGAAAAGATAGAGAAAAAATTAATGAGAAAATGTTAAATCCAGAAAGCATGTAATGGCAATGATGACAGTGAATCAGTAACAGAACCAAATGACTAACCTCAATATCGATTACAACCATTTCGAAATGTTCTTTCGAACTCGCAACCACAGTCCATTTGTGCTGGATCCGAACAGCAATCTTCCATGTCTCTCTGCTGTCATTGATGTCCTTGATCATTGCGAACGGTCTGGCCATTTTTGATGGTGAAATGTGCGTAGGATGCAAGGTGTTTTTAGTGTGCAAAGAAAATTTGTGAAGGAAAATATGAGAGTAGGAGAGATGAAATGTGTTATTGTGAGCAATAGCAGGTAAGACTCAATGTTTTGATGTTCAGAAAGAATGGATTCAGCATTAAATGGTGATGTGCCAGCAGAGTTGCAAAAAGCATTGGAAGCTGGAAAAAATCTGAAACCGGTACAGCACATAGCAGGCTTTGCAGCATGGTAGTTGCTTTAATGTACAACCAGAGGAATATTCAGTTGCCATGTAACAGTCAGTTACAGATTCGGTTGAAGAAGCACATTGTTGCATTGCTACATGAAGGAAGACTACACGTGGCAAGCCAAAATGCAGCAGGAAATGGGAGTTGGCAGCAAAAGGGCAATTTGATATTTTCCAGAACAACTGGAATTCCTATATTATAGATCTTTATACACACTTGCTAAAACAATGCATAGGGAATAAGGAAACACCGACACGCAGGCAAAGAAAAAGCAAGCAGGAAGACAAGTGGCAATTTAAGCAAGGAAACAAATGAAAAAACAAAGAAACAACCTCATAAAGCCAATATAATACTAAAACGAACAAAAAAAATTCAAAATCAAATGAAACAAATCTCTCTCTAAACCACTCTTTCACTCTGCGAAACACCCACCGGAAACTTAGAAATCTCGCCGGAGAAGACGAACCCGCGGCGGAGACCGCCGTCATCTCCGGCGGTGCTTCTTCAGAAAGCTAAACACTAAACACAAACCCCACCCAAAATCCTCTTCTCTTTTCGAATCCACTATCAGAAAACTCAAAAACCTCTCCAATCGGGGAGATCGACCCCGCACCACAAACACATCTCAAACATCAAAACCAACACGAGTTCGGCGCAAAACAATCAAAGTAACAATAGAGGTATACGATTCAACCAAGGAAACAAACAACACATAGATTAAGTTAAACAAAGAGAGTTCAAAAACAAGTATATGTTAAATGTTTGAGATATCTACTTAAAAGAGTCCCTCTGTTGGGTCTTGCTAAGGTACGATCCGAAAATCCCTTCTGAAATCAACCTCTTCTTCTCCTTCCTTCTGATTTGCGTTCTTCTCTGTTTAGATATTTGTTGACGTGTTGAAAAATGATGAAGGGATCAACTCAGTTTGATTATAATTTCAATGTAAAATTATAAACAAACTTTGTATTCTTCTTGAGCTTTTAGTGATTTTGTGGTTGAGGATTTCAGTGCCGTAGTGTATTCTTGTTAGGGTTTTTCGGTGTTGTGTATGAATAAACAGTAATGCTTATATACCAGCTGGGATACGTGTAAATTTATGTGACTCGTGTGGAATTGTACGAGAATATTGCCGTTAGTATTTTGTGAGCTGGCGTTTTCGTTTTCATGAAAATTCCTTCTGTTGTGAAAATGTGACTTGTGCGTGTGGTCCCCATTGGTTTTTTTTTTAGTGAAATTCCTTCTGATAATATCATGTGGTCCCCTCTAATTTCATTGAAACTTTGACCATATAAAACTTTTGATATTGTTTGAACATAAATACAACTATAGTAACTTGGTCATTGCCCTGTGATATTTCTGCTCCCTTATGAATTCTAACATTGGCCTTTTTGTTCACTTTCTTTTCATGAGTTTTATTCTGCTACTGGGAATTCTGACTTAATAATGATTCTTCTCTTTTGGACATCTGTTATTTGGTTTGCTTGATACTAATTGTTCTTCCTATTTTGTGTATGGACCTGTTGGAGCATGGCTTGTTCATGGGCAGAGTTTGAAGGTCATAAGAACAAAGTAGGCACAAGGGTGAAATTTGCATTAGCTGGGCATGAATGAAGACTTGGCAAGGAAGCATGCTTAGCTTGAGGCTTTGCTCTTGGAATCTTATTGCAACATGTAGAGTTCTGACTTCTGACCTTATTTTTTATTTATTTTTAATATCCTTGTATTTAACTGCAACATTGCTTTTCTTTTGCAGCCATTGATTCTTATTGGTCTGACTTCAAAACTTGGCATGACAGGGCAATCTCATTGATGGCATATGGAGAAATTCCGGTATTGTCTTGCTTTGCCATTTAATTAATTTTATTCTTGTTGCAAAGTGTGTGATGCATTTACCCGGGTTTACCTTTTGACATTTCTGCATAGACACTTGAACTCCATTGTCATGTTTAGGAGTTATGACCTTTGCATTGCTTGTTTGAACTTGTAAAGTTTTCTGTTTATGCCATTTGAATTTTCCTTGCAACTTGATAATCAGAATACTGTTGCAGCTATGATAACTTGCCATTTCTTTCACTTTGTGACCTCTGAATGTAATTGAACATCTTTGTTGTATCTGAAACATTGCTTGTTAATATGTATATCATGTCCATTATGGTGATTGCCTTTTTACTTACTCCTCCAACAACTTAGATGTGACATCTGTTGTGTGCGTGAAATTGAATATGGATGCATTGAATTTGAACTTTGGATCAAATGCAAATTATATGATTCTTTGATGTGAATTTGAAGTTGTATGAACTTTGGATTAAATGGATTTGAATGATATTTTGTGAATGAATTGATGGACTCACAGGTCGGCGGTAGAAATGCATAAAAAGGATTTACGGAAGCTTGATGAGATATGTGCCAACAAAAAAGCTTCATATTCCGTGGCATGAAAAGAAAACTCTAGGCTGATGAAGAAAAAGTGACTTAATTTAATTTGGTAGCGCTTTGAGACTTGTATCACCATTATCATGAGACCAAGTGTATCAAATTCATGAGACTTGAGAGTAAATGGATCTCTTTAGATATAAAAAAAAAGAAAAGAAAACTAACGGGTATTCAAATGAAAAAACCCCATCTAATTCTTAATTTAAATCCCAATCAATTTTTGTTGTTGTGATAAACAACCCATAATGATAATGCCTTGCCTTGGTGTTTTGAATTATATTTGTGACCGTCACACCCCAAATGTTATCCTTAACTTTTCGCATTCATCTCACCGACAATATACCAAGTGCATACCATGTATTCTGAAGTTTTGCAGGAATGACAGGAAGGAGTTGTTTGGTTTTGTAACAAATTTTGGATATTTGATCGTTTGGTTTGGGAAATTAGGGTTTTGCTCTTTGAAGCTTATATTAGTGGATTGATTTTTTGAGTTATGGATTATGGAATTTTAAGTTGAATCATGGACATGTTCAAGACTAGATCACTTGTGATTTTATTTAAGTAAAGTACCTTAGTGAGAACGGTTGATATTGAAGGAAAATTGCGATCTAAACGCAGCGGAAAACAAAAATTTTCCTTTAGTGATCCTTACGAATGAGCATGGTCAGTGATAGAATCGTTACCTCTTTGTGGCGATTCAGATCTTTGATGCAGCGATCACAAGCGTTGATGAAGTGCAACGCCTCTACTCAGTCCACACGAACAGCTTCCGGTCACAGTGCTAGCTGCTTACGAACGGAATTATTTGAGTGAGAATCAAAAACGAAATTGCATCAAGTAAAAGCTTCATCACAAGGGTTCCTTTTATAGACTCTCTTGTGGGCTGCGGGCTAAAAGCCCAATTCACATGATCCATAATAATATTATATATTATTATAATAACTATTATTATAATAAATATATTTATTTTATTATTATTTTATAACCATTATAAAATAACAATAATTATTATTATATTATCCGAATTTCTATTTTTCACTTAAGTGCACCGTACCTTACGGTGTTCCTTTGATTTCTCTATCTCTCATCAAACTGTCCTTATGTGTGTGACCCTGTAGGATTTCGTAACGTTGGTAATTATATTAAATTATATATTTAACATAATAAACAGTGAGCGGTATCTAGCAACACATCACTGCTACCCAAGTCACGAAAATGTCATGTGATCTGACAAAACCTTTTTCGTGATAATATATGTTTGTACAATTACCCTTTTGCCCCTATGTCTATATTGAACACAAGGCATACACTGTGTCATCCTTGTCCAGTTCAATATTGGGCCCTTAGACATTTCTCCTGTTATGCAGGATTGGCAAATTCCATCTAGGACACTCATGTCCCTCAGCATGCTTCGTGGAGTGCCCATCAACTGTCTTTATGATCATCCAGTTACGGATAATGTTTGATCAGCAATAAAGCACCCGACTCTACATCTAGGGTCCATAGTGGTTTCAGGTCGAAGGGTGGTAATACACCATTATCACCATGAGAATAACTTATGACACTTTGCATAACATACTATGTAGTATTCTCATAGCGGGTCAATCCGGTATAAATATTACTCCTAATATTTATACCTATGTCAAGACTTGATAACCCTTTATCCATGATCCATGAGATGTGATCATCAGTCTATCTTCATAATAGTCTCAATGCTTTAATGTTATCCCACTTTGCAATAAAGCTTGACCACGGATATTTTAAGAATAATGTCTTTATGTTTAATGGGATCTCATGATTAAGTCACACTTAACATTTCATTAAACAGACTAACTATTCTAGGGACTTTATTATTCTGAAAGACAAACATAATAAAGAAATGCCTTTTATTATTAAACGAATAATCCGATACAAGTACCAAAAAGTATTGGCCTCTAGGGCTTACACCAACAGATATTTGGTCCAAGTTTTTTCTTGTGGAACAAGTTCGATTTGTTACTGGAGAAAAGGAAATATAGGGCTCAAGATTTGCGGTTCATTTTGAGTGATGTTAATAATTCCGATTGTTTTATGGCCGTGATCAAGATGCATCTTAAGGATTGTTTTTTAACTGAATTATGTGGACCTCTAATCTCTGGCTCATTGTTGTGGAAGTTGGTGACAAAAATTATACCTGATTCCAAGCTTCAGATTCAAACTTATTTCAAATTTCTAATTCATGTTCTAAGCTTCTGACTCGAATTTCAATTTCAAATACTCATTTCAATTTTTTACTTTTTAGTCTTATTTCAAATCCAAAGTTCAAGTTTATTCCTAAGATCTCATTCCAAAATTCTATTTTTTTTTTCAATTCCCATTTCAATTCACATTTTATTTCCAAGTTCAATTCATAGTCCTATTTTTTCTAATTCCCTTTTTTTTGTTAGTTCTATTTTCTTTTTTTTCAAGCCCACATCCCTAATCCATCTCAATTTAATTACTTTTCAATTTTTTCAAATTTCTTGTCAATCTCAAATTTTATTCCAATTTCAAATTCCGAATTTTATTCAAGTTTGAATAACAAGTTCACAAATTCAATCTCGTTCTTTAAAATTCATAATTCAGAGTTCAAGTTATAGCTCCAATATTATTAAAGCTCGTAAATTGATGGAATGGTGTTCATAAATTGAGTTCATGTTACAAGGTCAAAGGTTAATAGTCTTGTGAAATTACCAATACCATGCATTGCTCAATTAATTGAAGGAAGTATTTGAGTATTTAATTCAAACAATGAGGCTTTATCACCCATGGTTTAATAAACCAAATCATTTGCTTTTTTTGTTAAATAGACCAAGTTGACATAAATACAACTGTCACGTTGAGTTTTCCTAAGCCAAAGACACAACTATCAGTTACAACATGGCTTATACTAGAAACCATGGTCCATCTAAAAATACTAAAAAATAAAGAGGATATCACAACGAGAACCAATGTCTTGTACCATGGACCACTGTATAACGAGTTTCTCTCTGCAAACTTGCTGAGCTTGTACAGACACTGTGCTGCTTCATGCCATCATCTTCATACGATGTCAACCCAATCTCTTTACCAAACAACTCCAAAGTATACATGAAAAAGAAAAAATAACAAGATTAGAAATTTGTTTTGTCTTGCAGAGAGTGTATACTAAGCAGAGAAAATAATAAACAATTTGGAATGTATGCAAACAAATGTGAGCACACAGAACTGTATATCATCATCATCATTAGTCATCAATCACTCAAAGGTAACCCTCATTTTAATTGGAGCTAAATCAACAAGGACCTTTTTGGGTACAAATGAAAGATGTTGCCTCACGATACCAAGCATTCACAAAGTCAGTATAAAACAAAAGCAGTAGGGACCACCAAGTACAATAGCAAGCATTATTTTAAGAGGGAAGAATAGAAAAAGAAAATAGAGTTCAGACCTGCTTTGCAGCAGGGTTGCAGATGCTCTTCCTTCGCTCTACCACTTCACAACATGCTTGAAATCGACATTTTTGTAAGTCAACAATAAAACCTGCGACTTTCCTTATACGAAATGGTGAAAAAAATATTTTCACTCTGTAACACGGTGGGAGAACTGACTTTAGTTATGTTGCGGATAGCAAGAGTCGCCACCGACTTTTATTTTATCCAAAGGAAAGGCATAAAAGAACAGGAAAGACCTTTTAAAAGATTTTTGGGTCCGGGGGGTAGGTTATGTAAAGGGAAGGTGTTAGCACCCTTTACATCCATGGTTATCCATGGGCTCTTAGTTACTTAGCTCACTTTAAAATGTTTTTGAAATGTGAATTGTGTGAATAAAAATTTTCTTAAGTATTTTATAATGATCCATGTACGGATGCGTATAAAACCTTTGTTTTGAAAATAGTTTGAAATGTATGAAGTGTTTGAAATGTTTTGAAGAATGAGCAAGTATCTAAGAGGAACCTACCCTAAGTTTAAGTCTTTTCTGTTCTTGAATCCTTTAAATGGTAAGACTATCCCTATTATTAAGGAATAGGTAGTCATTACCTTGGATGTGAGGGACAAGTGAAGGGACATCTGTTATTTAGGCAACTGTGGGGTGTATAAGCAATTCGAATGGACTTATCATCTTTATTCGAAAGGGACAAGATCATTACGAAGGCAACATTCGAAGGGACTTGATCTTTTTATCTGTTTAGGGACTAGATGATGTGAGATGAGGGACTTTTGCTTTATACAACCTACTTGACCTTTTTGTAATAGGCAACATGAGAGGTATCCTTAAGGAAGTGAGATGGCGATCAAAGATCGACTTATGTGTGTGAGTGTACAATTTTAATATTTATCTTTAATTTTAAATGACCTAATTCCAATTTTTTTAAATACAAACATGTTTTTGCACTCCCTATTTACTAACCAAAGCATAAAAATAAATATTTAAATATTACTTACTAAAATATTACATCCAGAAACAAATACATAATAATAATTAAAGCAAATTAAATATAATAAGCAATAATAAATAATAATAATAATCAGGTTAGTGAAATAATAATAATAATAATAATAAATCACAATGGGGTTAGTAATAAATAAATAAGAAAATAAACATAATAGATAATATAAACAAAAATATTAGAATAATTAAAAGATCAAATTTTTATATAAACAATGATTTAAGATTAATTAAGAAAATATGAACAATTATATTAATTATTATAAAGTTTTAAATTATATGTAACTTATAAAAGCTAAATTAATTATAAACATATTATGAAAATTATAATTACAAAATTAAATTAGCATAGATTTAATTATTTCTAAACATACATTAAAGATTATTTATATACAAAATTAAATTATAAACAATTTATAGAATATTTACATATTATGAAAATAGGATTAATTATAATTATATTTACAAAATTTAATTATATTAAATAAAATATATACATGATTAAATAAAATATGATCATACTATTATATTTACAAAATTTTAATTATTTTAAACAATATTATCAAATTATAAAATATGTACATGATTAAATAAAAATAGGATTAAGTTTTGAATAAAGAAAATTAGGGTTTGATTATTAAAATTTATTGATTAATAAAAAAATAAACAAGAATTAAAATAAACAAATAAATAATATTTACAATTAGGATTTATAGGAAATTAGGTTTTATAAAAAATGTTTTAGGGTTTAGAAAATATTATTAAGATTAAGATTATAGTTTAATTTAGATTTAATAATAATAATAATAAACAAACAAGTAAAACAATAAAAATAATGAAGCAAAAGAAAAGAAGGGGAGACCTGGTTTTGAACCCAGGACCTCCTAATACCTGGAGAAGCCTCCATCCACTGGGCTAGCCTGCGCGCAGGTGACAAGGAAAAGGATCCAATTGGTTTTGTTATTTGTTCCTGAAAATATCATGAAAAAATAAAACAACACAAAAAGGCCTGGGGGGGATTGAACCCAGGACCTTTACATTGCACACAAACGCACTTACCATTCCAGCCGGGAGGGCGCATCTGTTAGTATAGTGACTACAATACATAATATATTAAGTTTAATAGTTAAAAGAGAAAAATATGAAAAATTGCCACAGCCAGGATTCGAACACAAGTCATCCAACAATGCACGCGCGTTTCATACCACCAGGCCAAGCACAACACTTGTGAAACAAAACAGAAACAAAACATAAAATATTAAAACAGAATTTAAATTCCAGAAAGCGCGCGCTGTGGATCATCTTCAACCTCTGGCACTGCAAAATTTGCTGCGAAATTATCCACCAGTTTTCCTGCGAAATTCTAAATTGCAGGAAACCCTACTGTCGCTCCCACCAAATGAAGCCGGGTCAAATGGGGTACAGACGCGAACGGTCGGCGAAGGGGACAGTGAGAACACACAGCCGTGAACTCACTGGAGAATGAATAGAGTCGCCAGCTAGGCATTTTTATCCCGGAGGAAAGGCAATGCTGCATAGGCCTGGAAAAAGATGGATAAGACGGTTGCGAACCAGAGAGACTGAGAAAGGGGGTTGGTTACAACCTGGGAAGGTATTAGCACCCAGATTGTCCGTCGTACTCGACGGGATCCACGCTTAAAAGATTTGTGTTTTAAAGGGGTAGTGTCAGTGCAATCTGTGTATAAAATAGCTGGAAAGAATGTACAGGTGTCAGTGTAAAAGAGAGTGAAGTGTATAAATGAAGTGTCAGTGTAAGAGGTGAATGGAATGCTCAAGATCATGAGGCTTAAAGAATAAAGCTAGAAAGAGGGGGAATGTACAGAGACTTTTGTTCGATAACTGTTAAGTTATGCCTACGTATCCTCTCGTGCAATGAGGAAGTCAGAACACCGTAGTTCGACCCAAAGAGACTGAAAGATGAATTGACTTGTGAACTGCTTGCTTGTCAATGCTCAAGTGTGTGACCTGTCTGGCTCAGGCGCTAACTGTCTTGCATTAGACGGAAGAAGCAAGTTCTCGATTTGTGAGTGAAGATGATGAGAAAAGAATCCCGGAGGAGACGATTATTGTTTGTTTTTGTGTTTTCAGTCTTTTATTTCTTTTTGAAAGTTTGTCATAGGGTAATGAGCTTAAGCCTAAACCAATGGATTTAGTAAACTCATCACATCTTCCCTCTGATTAGGGGTAATGAGAATACCTTAAGTGTGAAGTCAGATTCTCACACTTAATCACCTATGGTGTAGGATTAAGATCATTAACCTACTTGTGATTATTTAGATGTTTTTGTGGTTTTTGTTTAGTGTTGAGTAATGAGGTTAAGCCATAATCAGGGATTAAACAGACTCATTACACCATCCTAAAAGAAGGATGATAGATGAGAATGTTTAAGCTGAGGAAAGCTCCTCAACTTAATCCATGATTAGGGATTAAACTCATGACAAAACAAAGCCTTTATTAAGTGGATTTTAGTTAATGGTATGATGATGAAGTGAATTTTATGATTTGTAAGACAACTTGAGGGGGACTTGTCCATTAACACTAGGGTTAGTCCTTCTTAACCAATTAAGGAAGAATTAGAACCCTAATGCAAGGCCCAAGTTACAAGTGTGATGTCTTGATACTTATTAAGTGAATTGATTAAGAGATTTAAACACCTTAAGGGTTTAACACTTAGGATTAAAGTTATACACTCCATCCTAAGAGAAGGATGCAGGCATAAGCTTAATCACAAAGTGTCATACCCCAAATTTGTCCTACCTTATTATTTTCCAAACACATACACTGCTTATGATCTTTCTTTAAGATTATTTGGCTTTTTACCATGATCTTTTGAGATAAGTCTAAAACAGTTGTCTATACATCTTTGGTTTCTAATTCCCTTCATTATTTTGTTTCAAATAACTATCTTTTGGTAAATATTGTTAACCTTAAGGTAAGTGAAAAAGGTGCCCTCATATATTTTTGTTTGAGTTGACTTAAAAGATAATTGGTGGAAGTTTGTAGAGGTTGGTATGAGTATCCAAGGAATAATCAAGTTTCACGAGGTACATATGTTATGATTGGAATGCTCGGGATGAACTCATAATTGGTACAAGTCACAAATTTAAATTGTTATTAATATGTTATTAATATGGAGTCAAACGTGGGGACAAGCATTGTTACTAGTGACTTCGTATATTCAAAAGGACAAGTTCAAAAACTCTTATTCCAAGAAGAAAAAATAATAAACTCAAGTAGGATACAAGAAACCAAGAAGAGAGCCATAGGTGGACTTTAAATGCGTGAAGGTAATTAAATTTCAAGCTAATCCCAAGAGTTTGCTACAGTGAGGAATTCAGAATTTCAATGACAATTTCCAAAGGTAGTACGACATTGTTTATACAATTTGGGTAACCAAGGATGCCATAATCTTAATAAATTCAATTTTAAAGGAAAAGAGGGACATTGTCATACTGTTTGTACAGTTGACATAAAATACAAATGTTGCAAAAACTCAGAGTTAAAATCCTTCAGCAAGTCTAAGTCACCCTTGTTTCGTTCCAAGCTCCTTGTTCTCTCGTGTATCAGCCCCTTTGTATGTCAACATCCACCCATTGCTTCACTTACTTGCCGCACACAACTCCCAATGGACTTGGCACCAGTTGCACACAAACCTGCCATGACAGGTATGCATTAGTGAATAATCAAAGCCATTGCCCCAAAAAAAAAAAACAGAAGAGATAAGGCGGTGATACCAACAAGTTTGGATGCTACAGGATGATACCACTGCATTTCTGCAAGTAACCTTATGAACATAAAGCATTGAGTTGCGGTGAGAAGATAAGTCTCGGCAAAACAGAAGTTAAACTAAAAACACTTCACTCGGTGTTTCTTCATATTCCATCATCTTCATGAGCAGTTAATCTTCATCATATCCTCAAGCCTTCACCAATAACACTGTTTCTTCTTTTGATCCCCTACCAAGCTTCATGACCAGCCTCACAAAGAATCATCAAGTCTCTATAGCCAGCTGCCACAACCTGAGACATTGTCACATGACATACATACTATCAGAAAGCATCCAAGAGTGAAAGACATTATATCAGTTAATCAAAGAAATAAGTTCAGTCAAGCAAGTCATATCAATCCACAATAATATGAAGAGAGTTCATACCATAGCTCATGGTTGCGGTTGACATTAGCAAGACTTCAAAGAAAAATTAAGTTTGTGTCAATCCTATGGGAATGTTTCCAAGCCTGTCAAGTTTTGAGAAAATACATGAGCAACAAACGGTAGAATGTATGCAGCCAGACAGAGTCCACAATAGGAACAGAATTTAAAAAGGATATAAGGATGCTTCAATTTAAATGCACTTACAATGTACCAAAATACAGCTCCAATAATTTTCATTGCGGAAGCCATGATTATGCTTATCTTTAGCATGTAGCTTCAGCTCTAATGCTTGCCACACTCACCATTTGTGTACCTTTTCTTTACGGTAAAATGAATGTCTACCTGCGAAAAAACACAATGGTTGCAGCATACATTTAATAAGAGGGCCTTGTGTTAACTGAAAGAAAACAGCTTGAAAAGATTTGAATCAGTCCCAGAAAATGTAATGAAGTCATAAATCGTTCCTCTCGTCCACAAGCCATTTGTTCCACCACTGCGATAGTTTCGAATCCTTGCACAAGAAAACCAACTAATGTCAGCAACCATGGTTCATAGCCAAGCAAGTTTAAATAACGAAATTCATGCACACTGAGTTCAGAGCAATTGAAGCCAAGACAGAGAAATCAAAGATTCAAACAGGTCAAAATTTCACCATGGTAAAAAGATTTGGTTCACAACGGTAGTTCAGTGAAAATCAGTGGTAAAAAAAAATCAAAGTTTATCATGGACCACATTCATTTCACTACAGACAAAAAACCAAAACAATTGAGTCACCAATGGTCCCCACACAGGATTTTGCGGATTCTCTAACGGATTGAAATCCCAATTTGCACATGATCCTCACAGCTCACCTCACACGATTTACGCCTAAAATCTCTCAAACTCACACGTATCAAACCCTCATTTTTCTCACTATATAATACCAATCATTGGCAAAAAGAAAGGACCGACCTACACACTAAAAACCTAGCCGCAAATGCAAAAAAAAAACCTAAGAAAATTCTGCTAAAACAATCCCCAACCTCACTAAAGCTCTTATTCTTAGCCTCTCAGAACCACCACATCAGAGTTCTGAAGCGAGGCTGAGCTAAACCTCATTCATACACAGCAACAACACAATGTCATACATCAGTAGCAAGGAGAAGGAGTAGAAGAAGAAGATGAGTCGAAAACAGAAAGGAGTCGACGAATGTTACCTGAGAAATTGCTTGCACGAGCTCCTTCGAGACTCTTCAAGAGGTATCTTCCGAGCTTGACTCTTTAGCGAGTTTACACATCGTTGTTGCCGTATTTTTTGTTTTGATCTTTGTCAGTATGTAAAGCTAGGGTTTTGACGCCCCTTTCTTGTTTTGAAAAAAGGAATTTGAGATTGGGAGAGAGAGCAGTTGAGAGAGTGAGAGATGCGAAGGATAAAAAGTTTTTTTTAATTTTGTTTTCTCAGTATTTTTGTGGCTGTTGGTTGGCTCGGTGGAGAGTTAATGGGGTCGGTGACACTTGTCACCTCCTAGACAAGTGTCACTGACATTTTTGACTTTGTCTTGTGGATTATGTATGTATGGTGCAACGCCTTAACATGCACCGCCTGATCCAGCCATTGATCAGGAGTCCCTGTTGACTCCTTCTTAAATCCTACGCTTCAGATCAATTCCTAGAGTCAATTTTCGTTGACTGAAGCTCATACTGTGGACCCTCACTACGTTTGGGCTTTCGAGGGGTTTGGGTCTTGTGTCTTTTCGATAACAACACCTCCCTATCTGTTTTTTCAGACCCAACCCTCATTTCACTTTATTTTATTTATTTCATGTTTAATTTCTTTTTTTTTTATATAAAATCTAAAAACAAGAATATTAATGATAATTTTTAATAGTTTTTATTTAATCTAATTAATTAATATATTAATTAATTTTAATTAATTAATTAATTGATATAAAAAAAAAACTAAAAAAACATTTTCTTAATTATTCTTTTCAAAATTTTAATTCCTTTCATTTTTCAATATAAAAATACCAAAAACATTTTGATAGATTAATTTAATTAAATGTTTTATTTAATTAGATTAATTTGATAATTAATCTAATTAAATATTTCTATTTTAATTTGATTAATTAATTTTTGCACCTTTGCTCGATATTATGAGTGTGATGAATGTTTGCATATGCTCGATCCTCCTTGCTTGTGACATGATACAATGCTTACTCGTGTGATTACTTTTTCATTTTTGACGATAAATTGCTAAGTAAAAAACGAACGCACATTAAGATTATTCATTTCAAAGATAAACGAAATCTTTGGTCCAACGCCAAATAAACATCCATATGCACCTCACTTCATACACACACGTAAGTCGATCGTTCCTCGATCGCCATCTGCACGAACTTTGCACCTTTCACTTTTAGCAACATTTTCCAACTTAATAAATCAACGCATTGCGCTTCTTTTCCATAGCTAGTCTTTAGCTTATTTCCTCAACTTTGCGAGTCGAGCACGTTGTGCCTCGCTAACAAAACCAACAAATAAAACTTCCATTTGCATTTACCTTAAACTTCAAAAAACCGAAATGTTACTTCTTAGATCCAAACCCTTGATCCAACATCAAGTGGTCTTAGGAAACAAAACACTTCAATAAATACGAGGAAAATTGCACGCCACGAGCCTTAAGCGATAGAAAGGGGGATAACGAGCTTTCGTTACTCGCTCCGATTATTTCGACGCAGGACACTCGTCTTGTTGGGCGAGATAAACTATCCATAGTCTTTAGTGCAAATGGACTCTTAAATCCTTTCATCGAAGAAAGGTAATAAAATCAACAACCGATACCCATATCAGGCCGAACTACGAAGCTCTGACTTTCCCATTGCACAAGGGAATACGTAGGCACGAGGATCTCAATCCTTGCCGAGCCCCTAGGATCAATAAACCCCTTAGTTCAACAAGTAATCATAAGTATAGACATCCCCTCGCGCGTGACAATCTAGATGGTTCCCATCGAGTACGATGGATGTAGGAGGTGCTAATACCTTCCTCCTACATAACCGACTTCCGAACCCCGACAATGGTTTGCGATGACCTTGTTTTATCCCTTCTTGGTGGTTTTATCTATATTTTCCATTTCCCTCTTCGGGAATAAATAAAATTAGGTGGCGACTCTCAAGTCAGCCCAGCCGCGACCGCGTTCGCGAGGGATCGTATTTTTCGAGGTACGACACAAAGCCTTAAAGCCTTTAGGGTTTAGTCTCTGATTATGAGATGAGAAGAGATGACTCAAAGAGAGACACAAAGGTGAAAACTATGGGGGAGACTAATCAAAACCCTAATTCATTGTCATGCTTGGTTGATCCTAAGGTTTGTGAGGTTTGCAAGAACAAATCTTCAGAGGAGCCACCAGGAAGCAGATGAATAAGATCAAGAGAAGCAAAGTGACTTGCTTCATTCAAGAAGTCAAGTCACTTGAAGAAAGAAGGTGGGAAGAACAAGAATGAGCAAGCTCAATCTCAAACACAAATAGAAATGCAGCAATGGATGCAAGATAGATGAAAAGAAAAGTTATGAGAAGTGAAGGCAAATTCACTTCTCAAGTTACTTACCACCTGAAATGTTAGAAAGAAATGCAATACAATGCTAAATGAAATGAAATGACATGATGCTAGACCAAACCAGAAGCATGTTGATGATGATAATGATGCTATGAGATGCTGCAAACATGAGGCAAGGCATGGGGATGTTCATACAAGATTATGAATGCAAATGATGCAAGTTAAGGAGCATGAATGAACATGAAAAGTTATGAATCATACAAGACAAATGACATGGCAAATATGCAATGCAATGATCAAACATGCTTTCTATATGTCTTAAGATGTCAAATGAATCACAAGAATGCACAAAATGCAAAGACAAGTCATGTTATGCAAGGAAATGCAAGAAGGGTGCAAGAGAAATCCCAAATTAGGGTTCATGGATCAAACATCAAACAAAAACCCAAAACAGAAACAAATCCTAAGATAAAAAATGGAAAATGGTACCCAAAGAAACCCTAAACCTATAATGAACCACTGCCCAAAGGGGAACTCTCAACTCTCAACCAAACTCAAGTTATGAATTTTCTAAGTTATTAGGGTTTTTTAGGGTTCTTAACAAAATAAATGTCAAATAATTGGAAAATGCAAGATCAAATCATGGCCATTTTATCCTATAAACTACATGCCAAACACAAGACAATGCAAGAAGAATCAATGTCTCAACCTTCTCCAATAGGCAGAAATGAATTTTTGAATTTAGGATCAAATTAATGCACAAAATATGATTTAATTCAATGAAAAATTCTTAAAATGCATCAAGATCAAAAAAGAAATTTGGTTTGAAGGTTGGACAATGTTTCTAAATGTCTTAGAACATTTCATGAATTTTTTTGTAATTTTTAAATACCTAAAAGTATTTTTAATTAATTAATTTCCATTAATCAATTAAAAATAATCTTTTAAATATTTAAAAATATTTTTTAATGATAAAAAAATAAAATAAAAATGTTTTTGTGTCATAAAAATTAATAAAACTTTTAGGAAAAAGTTTCATAATTTTTATGTATTTTTTGCTATTTTAAAATAAATATGCAAATTAAATGAGAAGAAAATGAATTAAAATGAAATTTAAATGAAGTAATCAGGAAGGACGGCTGAGATTGAGTCTGGCAGTGGATGGGTTGACTGCGCGCGCAGATCAAAGGCCCATATTCAAACTTCTAAAACTCAATTAATTAAATTAATTAATCCTGATTATGAATTAATGGCACAATCTGGACCACACACACGCGCGCGGGAAGCCAGATCTAAGGGCCCATATTCAAACTTTGCCCTAACCCTAATTAACCTCACTAATCACTTTCAGGTCACCGGAGACGAGCTCCGGTCGTCTTCTCCGGTGACCTTCTCCCCTGAAAACTTCCAAATCCTTCCCTAGGTCACTAAAATGAAATCTAAAACCATGGAAATGTTTCCCACAACCTACTGAACCAAAACCCCATGTTCAAATTCATTTATTTTTCCCCATAAGCAAGAATCGAACAAAACAAGTTCTAGGGCACGCAGGTTTCAGAGACAAATTAAACTCTCAAATCAAAGCCATTTTCAAAACCAATGATACCAGGATGATCAGTGAAGCACATAGAACAAGTTTGTAACAAGAAAAACAATTTCTGGAAAAATAAATTTCAGGCTACCTGAGATTCGAAGCTTTCAGTTTGAGGACTTTCTGGCCACTTCTCCTTGTGCAATCCACTCCACTTGGTCCACAGAAGATGCTTGAATGCTCAAAAGGAGTTTAAGTTGGCTGGATAATGAGATTCGACAGCTTCTGCTCAAGCTTGATCAGAAATGGCAATGGTGTTTTAGGCACTTTCAGGTCATGGTGAAGGGTTGTTTGTGATCCTGATGATGTTTTGAGAAGGTCTGTGGTGTTAGTTTGGCTGTTTGTGAGCTAGGAAGAAAGATTCGAATGAAACTGCAAAGTGAGGTAAGGAATGGCAGTGGAGTGTTCTGGTTGTTTCAGGCTTGGGTTCTTGGTGCTGGGTGGTCTATGGAGCAAGGTGAGTTGAATGGTGAAGATAGTTTGAGTGTTTGCAAGCTATGGAATCAGATTCGAAACAAGTTGCAATTGGGAGTGTTTGTGTGTGTGTGTGGAATGAGGATGTTTCAGCCTTGCCTTGTGTTATGTTTAGCTTGCAAATTGTCCACATAACTCTCTCTCATTGGTCAGTTGACAAGACATGCCCTTTATTGATTGGTAAGTTACCTTTTGCAAAAAGTCAAATAATGTGTAAGAGAAGCATGGCTCAAGGTCTAGGCAAGTACATGGCATGGGCTGGCGCAGCAAGGGTGAGGGAGAGGTCTAGCAAAGCTCAGCATCCAAGGCTGCAAGTTGTAGGAAGCATGATCATGAGTTTTGCAACTTGTTGTAACTTTGGTTCACATGTGAGAAAGTCTTGTTACACAAACCAAACCATGGGGAAACTTGGTCCAATTCTGATTTTTAAGGCTCATAGAATGTTTGTGTAATGGTTTCAAATGAATTAGAGGTCACATAATGCATTGGTTCATGACTTTGCAAAATTTCCATTTGAAGCATGCCTTGAAAATCAATGATTTTAGCCAACTTTGCATTGCCATAACTTTTGATTCAAGAAGAGTTTGATCATGTTCTTGTACTTTTTTGAAAAGGGAAAAATGAGATCTACAACTTTCATGACCAAAGTTTTTTCATTTGAAGCATTTTTGGATCAAGAATCATGGCTTGAAAAATGACCTAAAATGATGCATTCTTGAAAAGTCAACTATGCCCAAAAAGTCAACATTTGCAAAAACCCTAAATTCTTGATTTCTATGAACCTCAACCTTCTTACATGATCAAATAAAGATCATATACACTCAAAATGATGAAGATCACCCATTGGTTGGGTCATTGGGGGCCTCAGATGCCCTGATTTTACACTGACTTGTCTGAAAAGTCAACCCTTGATCAGATGACTTTCCCATGGAATTTCTTCATGAAAATTGATATGCATACTCCCTATACCATATAGAGATCAATGGAAACAAGAATGGCCAAAAAATTTGGAGTTATGGCCTCTGAAACCAAAACCCTAATTTTCAGTCAACTGTGTAGTTCAACCTGGCTCTGCATCCACTCAAACCCTAGTTCTTGTGATCCCTCTGCATTTTTGACTTTGAGGGGAGGGAATATGACATAAGAGCACACATGGACCCCTTTGAGTTGATTGGTGGCCTTTGGAATGGCTCAAGAAGCTTTGGGATTGCTCAGATCACAAACCCTAGGTGCAAATGCCTTAGAAACTATGCAGTGAATCAAAAATGAGATGTGAGATGATATGTTTGTGTTTATGCATATGAGGATGATCACAAGCCATGGTGTGAATGGGTGAGGGCAAATTTGGGGTGTTTACAGCTGCCCCTATTCAAACATGAGTTAGCTGTGCAGGATGTAAGCAACGGCTTAACAGGCAAACAAGATAACTTGTGGTTGAATACCAAAGACAGTCCAAAATTTGCACTCACAAAATGAAGAAGAAAAAGGGATATAGATTGTACAAGAAAAATAAAGTGTATTGAAAGTGTAGGCGACGGAGGACGACCGTCGAGCAGAGGACGACTGCTGGGTAAATAGCAATGACGGGGACGGCCGACATGCTGGGAAAGTGTAGGAAATAAAACAATGACGGGGACGGCCGACATGCTGGGGAAGGTGAGGAAAATAAAGCAATGACGGGGACGGCCGACATGCTGGGGATAAAAGGTAAAGCTAAGACGGGGACGGCCGACTAGCTGGGAAAAATAAAATATCATGATGGGGACGGCCATCAAGATAAAGTTGTAAAATTCTCTGGGGAAAACATGAAACATGACGGGGACGGCCATCAAGTTCAAACAGTAAAGCAACCAACGATGGGGACAGCCATCGGGCTAAAAGAAAAGGGACCACGACGGGGACGGCCATCGGGTTAAAGAATAAATGAAATAAACAGATGATGGGGTACGGCCATCAAAGGTGAAGGACGATCACCTAGCAGGGGACGGCTGCTCTGTTGGGGATAAAAGGAATATGATGGGGACGACCATCAAAGGTGGAGGACGACCACCTGGCAGGGTACGGCTGCCGAAAATATCAACGATGGGGACGGCCATCGGATAGAAAAGGTCAACGATGGGGACGGCCATCGGACGAGCATGATGGAGGACGACCATCAAGAAGTGGAGGACGACCACTCAGCAGGGTACGGCTGCTCTCAAGGTTTATCATGACATAGGACGAATGTTAGATAACCAAAATCAACAATGGGGACGGCCATTGGATAAAATGATGAAGGACGATCATCAAGAGGTGGAGGACGACCACCTAGCAGGGGACGGCTGCTAAAAAAATCAACGATGGGGACGGCCATCGGATAGAAAAGGTCAACGATGGGGACGGCCATCGGACGAGCATGATGGAGGACGACCATCAAGAAGTGGAGGATGACCACTCAGCAGGGTACGGCTGCTCTCAAGGTTTATCATGACATAGGACGAATGTCAGATAAAAGAAGATGCTTTGTTGGTGATCTACTGGTGATATAGTGAACACGGACGAGCGTTCACAACCAAGAAAGGAAAGTATAAGTGTTTGGTGTTGTGTATAGATTAAAGATGCGGACGAGCATCCTTAAGACTATGATACGGACGAGTATCATGTAGAAACAAACTGACACATGTTCAGAGATGATGATACGGACGAGTATCAACTGGTTAACAAAGAACACGGACGAGTGTTGAATCTGAAAGAATTCTTCTGGGGAATAGTAGACACGGACGAGTATCTATATTCAAGAAGACAAAAGTGTTTGACACGGTGTATGGATTAAAGATGCGGACAAGCATCCTTAAGACTATGATACGGACGAGTATCATGTAGAAACAAACACTAGACGCAATGTTCTGAGATGATGATACGGACGAGTACCAACTGGTTAACAGAGAACAAGGACTACTGTCGAATCTGTGGGGATATGAGTGATGATGTATACAAGATACGGGCGAGTATCTGTATAAGTGTACCATGCGTAGTGAGTATGTATAGATGAGTGTTTATCTGTTGGGGATAGTGACACGGACGAGTGTCAAAGGGGAAAAGTATAATAATAACAAGTATATGGGTGATGAAGGTGTAAGCGACTGCGCTGGGGACATGACACGGACGGGTGTCAAGAAAGTGTATATATAAGTATATGTGAGTGCAAAGAGGATGTCTTTGGCTTTCTGCTGGTGATTTGACACGGACGGGTGTCCAAAGGTGCATATATTGGTGTTTGTGATTTGAAGGCAACTGCTTTTGCTGGGACCCTGGTGGGGATTTTTCCGTATATATTCTGTATACCGACAGGTTGTCATTATTTACAAGTGTTCGGTTCACAACATGACTTATGATTATGCTATGCATTTGATTTTTGCCGTAATGCTCCGTATTAGACGGAATGCTACGCTCTGAGGGGATAATATGATGCGAATGCCATGATTATGCAAAGAGGCACAGATCCGGGATTCGGATCCCGTTGCACAGATCTCTGGATGATCTGCTGAAGTGGACATCCCAGCTGGGGATGAGATCATTGGTAGATTTAATGACGTATCTGCTTGGGGATATAGGTCACTGGTTGACATATCCTTGTAATACGGGACCCAGCTGGGGTTTGTAGAAGCTTTCTTCACTCTGTTGTGATCTCTTCATGCGTTGCTCTCCTGGATAGAGGCTGAAGATTCTGTGGGGAGATGATTTCCTGACTCCCGTATTCAGCTGAGGATGACATGGCAACTCGGCTAGGGAATTGTGAGAGGCAACTCAGCTGGGGAGAGCAACAAGCGGCAACTCAGCTGGGGATAGAGCATTTCAGATGCTGAGATTGAGTGCATGTTGATTTGGCAACTTTGCTGGGGAAATGGGCCCCTTCCAGTGCCACGTGGAAGATAGACCGAGTTGATAATGATTTGCCAGCTTGCTGAGACGTAACTTGCATGCCCCAGGTTGCGTTCTGGATACCTGCAATCCTGCAAAGATAAGGAAACGCACAAAAGGTCCCGAGGTATCCTTCACTGAATTCCGTCAAAGGAGTTAAGCATTCTCACGAGTAAGTATATTCCCTGCAAGCATGTGTTTTATTATTATTACTTTAGGGAGAAAAGCATCTGTACTTATGCAACTAGTTTTTTAGAGACATCAGACATCCTTTGTAAATAAAAATGTACAAGACGAAGCATGACTGAAAAATCTGATTTTATTAATTCATATGCCCTGAATTGGCGAGATACAGTCAAAGAAACAAATCCCCTGAAATGAGGAGATTGTTACAAATTGAGAAACAAAATGCTGGCAGTGTTGGCGACGCTTTGAGGAGCTTCCTCTCCTGCTATGACTCGTATGACAATGACGTTCTTCTCGTCTTGCTTTCTGAAGAAAGTTGATTCTGATTGAAGCTTGATTCTGTCGAAGCTTTCTAAGTTGTAAACGATACAGACGAATTCAGAATGCAGTTGTTCGCTTATTCCCTTATTTTGCATGGATCGCCCTTTCGGGTTTTCAATCCATCGGGATACCCATTTTTGCCTGAGTTGTCCAATGCGGCTTTTCAACTCAGCGGGTGTACATTTTTTCATTTATTTCCCTTATTTTTGCCCGAGTCTTTTATTCTGTTTTTGACTCGCCGGGATGCCCTATTTTTGCCTGGACTTACATTCTGTTTTTATGTCCAGCGGGTCATTTTATGCGAAGTATTTTTTAACTGCATCTGAATTCACAGGGGACGGGAAATCTTCACCATCCATGGTGCTGAGCATCAGCGCTCCACCAGAGAAAACTTTCTTTACAACGAATGGTCCTTCATAATTTGGAGTCCATTTGCCCCTGTGGTCTGTATGAGGAGGGAGGATTCTTTTCAACACAAGATCCCCTACTTGGTACTCTCGATGCCTGACTTTCTGATCAAAGGCTTTCTTCATTCTTTTCTGATATAACTGCCCATGACAAATTGCAGCCAATCTTTTCTCTTCAATCAGACTCAGTTGCTCGTATCGGGACCGAACCCATTCTGCTTCACTCAGTTTAACATCCATCAATACCCGTAACGAGGGTAGTTCAACTTCAACAGGTAGGACTGCTTCCATACCATATACAAGCTGATACGGCGTTGCCCCAGTGGATGTCCTGATTGACGTGCGGTACCCATGCAAGGCAAACGGTAGCATTTCATGCCAGTCTTTGTATGTGATTACCATCTTCTGCACAATCTTCTTAATATTCTTATTCGCTGCCTCAACAGCGCCATTCATCTTTGGCCTGTAAGGAGAAGAATTGTGATGTTGGATCTTGAAGTCCCGGCACAACTCAGCCATCATCTTGTTGTTGAGATTGGAACCATTATCAGTAATGATTCGCTCGGGCACTCCGTATCGACAGATGATATCTCTCTTCAGAAATCGGGCTACCACTTGCCTCGTAACATTTGCATATGAGACTGCTTCAACCCACTTGGTGAAATAATCAATGGCAACCAGGATGAATCTATGGCCATTTGAAGCAGTTGGCTCAATCTTGCCAATCATATCAATGCCCCACATAGCAAAGGGCCATGGTGAAGACATGATGTTCAAAGGATTGGGAGGCACATGCACCTTATCTGCGTAGATCTGGCACTTATGACATTTTCTGGCGTAGGCACAACAGTCTGCATCCATTGTGATCCAATAATAGCCTGATCTTAACAACTTTTTAGCCATTGCATGTCCTCCAGCATGGGTACCAAAAGATCCTTCGTGCACTTCATGCATCAACAAATCTGCTTCTGTCTTATCAACACATCTGAGGAGTACCATATCAAAGTTCCGCTTATATAAAGACCCATCAGTGTTCAGAAAGAAACTACCAGCAAGCCTTCTTAAAGTCTTCTTATCATTGGAAGATGCCCCAGGCGGGTATGTTTGATCCTCCAAGAAGCACTTAATGTCATGGAACCAAGGCTTATCATCTTTGACAACATCTGTTGCAAATACATATGCTGGTCTATCAAGTCTGGACACTGAAATCTGAGGTACAAAGTTAGCGGTTTGAACTTTGATCATTGATGAAATGGTAGCCAGAGCATCTGCAAACTGGTTCTCGTCCCGAGGGATATACTCAAGCTTGACTGTTGTGAAGAACGTCAATAACCTTCTTGTATAATCCCTGTAAGGTATTAGATGATCCTGGTGGGTGTACCATTTCCCGTTGGTTTGATTGACTACCAAAGCTGAATCTCCGAATACGGTCAATGTCTTGATCCTGAGGTCAATGGCTTCCTCAAGACCCATAATGCAAGCTTCGTATTCAGCTTCGTTGTTAGTGCAGTTGAAAGTGAGTTTTGCCGAGAAAGGCATGTGAACTCCTTTGGGTGTAATGAGTACTGCACCAACACCACGACCATTCATATTAACAGCCCCATCAAACATCATAGTCCATTCTTCTTCCGGGTTGGGCCCTTCAGTGTGAAAAGGCTCTTCATGATCTTTTGCTTTTATGAACATGATGTCTTCATCAGGGAAGTCAAACCTCATAGGCTGGTAGTCATCAATGGGTTGCTCAGCAAGATATTCAGATAGTACACTGCCCTTGATGGCTTTCTGAGATGTGTACTGTATGTCGTATTCTGTGAGAATCATCTGCCATCTTGCAACCCGTCCGGTAAGAGCTGGCTTCTCGAAAATGTACTTAACTGGGTCCATTTTTGATATCAATAAAGTAGTGTGGGTCAACATATACTGTCTCAGTCGGCGAGCAGCCCACGCTAAAGCACAGCAAGTTTTCTCGAGCAGTGAATAACGCTGTTCACAGTCGGTAAACTTTTTGCTTAGGTAGTATATTGCATACTCTTTTCGACCAGACTCGTCATGCTGGCCCAGCACACACCCCATTGACTCTTCTAATACTGTCAAGTACATTATCAGAGGTCTTCCTTCAACTGGCGGCATAAGGATTGGAGGTTCCTGCAGATATTCCTTGATCTTGTCAAAAGCCTTCTGG
Source organism: Lathyrus aphaca (assembly GCA_963966055.1). Classification (NCBI taxonomy): domain Eukaryota; kingdom Viridiplantae; phylum Streptophyta; class Magnoliopsida; order Fabales; family Fabaceae; genus Lathyrus; species Lathyrus aphaca. Next base: position 176,499,040 of record OZ014523.1, read on the forward strand.
CAATCTTCGTTCCACCTGACCGTCTGTTCTTTTCTTAACAGCTTGAACAAAGGTTCACAGGTCGCTGTAAGGTGAGATATGAACCGTGAGATGTAGTTCAATCGACCTAAGAACCCTCGAACTTCTTTCTCAGTTTTCGGCGTAGGCATTTCTTGAATAGCTTTGACTTTATCAGGGTCAACTTCAATCCCTTTCTCGCTTACAATAAAGCCCAGCAGCTTACCGGATCGCACCCCGAATGTGCATTTGTTGGGGTTCAGCTTTAGTTGGTACTTTCTCAGACGTTTGAACAACTTGAGCAGATTCACCAGGTGTTCTTCCTCTGTAAGGGACTTGGCAATCATATCATCCACATAACACTCGATTTCCTTGTGGATCATATCGTGGAATAATGTCACCATAGCCCGTTGATATGTTGCACCAGCATTCTTGAGCCCAAATGGCATTACCTTGTAGCAGAACGTGCCCCAGGGTGTGATGAATGTTGTCTTCTCCATGTCTTCAGGTGACATTTTGATCTGATTATATCCTGAAAACCCATCCATGAAGGAGAATACCGAGAACTGAGCCGTGTTATCCACCAATACATCAATGTGAGGTAATGGGAAGTCATCTTTCGGGCTGGCTCTGTTCAGATCCCGGTAATCAACACACATTCTAACTTTTCCGTCCTTCTTAGGCACAGGTACTATGTTAGCAACCCATGGCGGATAACTAGTCACAGCAAGGAACCCGGCGTCCCATTGCTTTTGTACCTCTTCCTTAATTTTCATAGCCATGTCTGGGCGAGTTCGGCGCAGCTTCTGTTTCACTGGTGGGCATTCTTCCCTCAAAGGCAGCTTGTGCATAACTATATCGGTGTCCAACCCTGGCATGTCTTGATACGACCAAGCAAACACATCAACATACTCTTGAAGCAGATCTATCAGCTGTCTCTTCACTGAGTCTTGCAGGCAGGCCCCGATTTTAACCTCTTTCACGTCTTCCTCCGTACCAAGATTAATCACTTCAATCTCCTCCTGGTGAGGAGTAATAACCTTTTCCTCTTGTCTCAACAACCTAGCTAGCTCTTCAGGAAGCTCATATTCTTCATCAACCCCTTCATCAGCTTGATTGATTGGATTGTCAAAGTCATACGATGTCATAGCCGTGCTGTTGTCGGTGCTGTCTGGAAGGCACACTCTGCAAGGGTTACGTTTGTTCATTTTAGTGATTGATTTTAATCTTGCTTTAGAAAAAAAAGTGAAATGAAGTTATCATTTTGAAAACACTGCCATTTATTTTTTTGTACAAAAAGAAAAATGGAAAAACAGTGAACAAAAAGAAAAAGACTCGTTTGCAAAAAGATGTCTGATATTTCATTAATTTAATCTTGTTTGCACAAAAGTACAGATGGCCCTGATTACAAAATGAGTCTTGTCATCTTGGGCAAGATGCAAGACTTGGATGCATGCTATAAAAATGCAGGAAATAATAATTACTCTGCATGAGTAACTCTTATAATTTCCTGGGAAGACCAGTTCGAGACACTGCTCCCCGGGATCTTTGGACGAATCCAATTCTCCAGATTGCGCTCCTCTTCCAGCTCGTCTTCCAGACAGTTGATAGCATCGGGGGTAAGCATCCCCCCACTGACAAAACCTGGCTCTGCAGCAGCCTTTGCTTGATGTTGAGTTGGTCTGTAACCCAACCCAAACATGTCCTTCTTCTCCTCCACAGCTAAAACCTTGCCCCAGCCTAGGGCAGTTCCTTCTTCAACAACCTTCCGGGCTTGTTGGTATGATGACATTGGAGTACCAGATACAGCAGATGCTTCATTCACATTCAAAGCTTCAAACCCCTGGCTCATTGTTTCATGGATCTCTCCATCCATTTCAATGTACTTATAGGTTGCCAGGTGGCTGACAAAAATGTCCTCCTCTCCACAGATTGTGACAACTTGGCCTTCCCATTCAAATTTTAACTTTTGGTGAAGGGTAGACGTTATTGCGCCGGCGGCGTGAATCCAGGGTCTACCCAACAAACAGCTGTAGGCGGGCTGAATGTCCATCACATAAAAGATAGTTTTAAAGGTCTGTGGGCCAATTGTCACAGGTAGCTCAATCTCTCCCAGAACCGATCTCTTCGAACCATCAAAGGCTCTCACCACCAGGTTGCTGGGTCTCAATGCCAATCCATCGTATTCTAGCTTCACCAGAGCCTTCTTTGGTAAAACATTCAGGGAAGAACCTGTGTCCACCAGCACATGAGAAAGGACAGCTCCTTTGCATTCCATGGTTATGTGCAAGGCTTTGTTGTGGTTGCGGCCATCCACTGTCAAGTCAGAATTGGTAAACCCTAGCCCATTGCTAGCAGTAACATTTCCAACCACGGTTTCCAACTGGTTGACAGTAATCTCTTCAGGCACGTAAGCTGCGTGCAAGACCTTGAGTAGTGCATTCCGATGGGCTTCGGAGCACATAAGCAGTGAGAGGATAGAGATTTTGGATGGCGTCTGGTGAAGTTGATCCACAATTTTGTAATCACTCTTCTTGATGATTCTCATAAACTCATCAACTTCTTGATCGAACGGAGTCTTCAAGGCTTCTTTAACAGTTTGATCTTCCTGCACAGGGCTCTTTCCTTTTGCCTTGGCAGCAGCTTCTGCTTCGGCAGTAGGTCTTTGAACTTGTGAGGCGAAGAGACGTCCGCTTCGAGTGAAGCCTCCTCCTCCCCCCACATTATCTACTTGTGGTACAGGTGTTGATGTTTCAAGAGTGATTCTTTTCCCTTCACAGTACACGTCAGAGCCATAGTGCCAAGGGATGGCCCTATTGCTTTCATATGGTACTGGTCCAGGCACCGTGACAGTGACTGGACTGATTGCTGCTGTTGAAGGGACTGTTATTGTTTGTGGATCATAAAAGATTGTAACTGGTGCTCTGGTGGGAGCAGCACCTTCTGAATGGTAGGCGGAGTTATTTTCAGGATCGTAGAATATCGTAACAGTGGAGACATCTTCATGATTGATTGCTGGTGTTGTAGGAGGTACTGTTGAAAGGACTGTTGTTGTTGTTGACGGAGATTCGAAATGGAGTGAAGCTGAAGTTGTAGCAGGAGAAACTGTTGAAAATTGATCATTTGAGAGGACGGGTGGAGTACTTGTTGATGCTGCTGATGAATTGTCGGGAACAGTAGTTGCTGCAGTTGTAGGAGGTTCTGAAACCGTTGTTGATGAAGTTGTTGGGTTTGTCGGGAATGATGTAGTGATCTGTAGTAGGCCACTCTGAATAAGGCTGTCAATGCCATTCCTCAGGTCCTCACACCCATTCCATGAAATATTGCAATAGGGACACCCTAGTTCACACCCCGGAAATATTTGGTTTTCACGGAGTTGAGCTTTGATTTCCACCAATGGTGTCCTGATCTGATCCACACTAGTTATTAAATAAGACAGTTGGTCTTCTTCAATAGCGTTAATTCGGGGACCACCATGGTTTGGCATTGGGTTTTTATTGACATTGGGCGGAGGTGCAAAATTCAGAGCCTTGGAGTCTACCAAGTCTTGTACCTTCATATGCAGAGCCCTGCATTTTTCTGTACTGTGACCAGGTGCGTTTGAATGAAAAGCACACCTAGCATTAGAGTCATAGTTCCTTGGTAAACTGTTGGGATCCGGAGGTGCCAACGTTCTTAGCTCAACTAGGTTGAGTTTCAGAAGTTGTGGCAGCAAGGCAGCATACGGCATTGGGATCGGGTCGATCACTCGGTTAGCTTGGGATGGCCTCTGTTGGAATGGCCTCTGTTGATTGTTGTTGTTGGAGTTGTTGTTGTTGTAGTTTCTTGGAGGATATTGATTCTGCTGATACTGAGGTTGTTGTTGGAAGTTTTGTTGCGGAGGTTGATAGACTGGCTGAGGATGTGCTGGAGCAGGGATAGTGACTGTTGCTATTGACCTTTGAACATACTGGGGCCTACCCCTGTTGGTGTGAATGGCATTGGTCTCGCCAGTTCTTCTCGGGCCTGCAAAAGGCTTTCTTGTACTACTGGACGAGCTTGCACCGTTATCAGAGATCTTACCCATTTTTAACAGGCTTTCAATTCTCTCCCCAGCTACAACAACATCTGCGAAGCTAGTGGAAGAGAAAGCAGCCAACCTGTCAATATACGTTCCCTGGAGAGTGTTCATAAACATGTCTGCCATTTCTCTCTCAGACATTGGTGGTTGAACGGCAGCAGCCAATTGCCTCCATCTCTGGGCATATTCTCGGAAACTTTCCCTTGACGACTGTGACATTCCCATAAGGAGAGTCCTATTGGGTGCCATGTCTAGATTATACTGATACTGTCTGATGAAGGCCTCTGCCAGGTCCTTCCAGCATCTAACAGTTGCCCTTGTCAAGTGGGAATACCATTCCCTCGATGCTCCAGTCAAGCTGTCTTCAAAGTAGAACATCCAGAGCTTCTCATCCATTGTATAGGCCTTCAGCCTTCCCAGAAATGATTGTAAATGAGTCCGGGGGCATGAAGTCCCATTATACTTTTCGAAACAAGGAGGCTTGAACTTATGGGGGATCCTGACCCCGTCTACCAAACCCATGTCCATGACGTCGAAGCCCAAAGAATTTTGAGACTCCAGTGATCTCAACTTCTCAGCTATTTCTTCCAATCGTCTATCATAAGTTTCCTCTCCAGCACCCATTACTGTAAATTGGTCCTCCTGAGGATCTTCTTGAAGTACTCTGGCTGCAGTGGCTGTTCCTTGAACATTTGCAGGAATGTTAATCTCAGGATGTAGATGTGGGCCAAACACAGGAGGGTTAACATGGGGTTGCACCCGTTCATTGTTACTTGTGCCAGCAGTTCCCACGTGGGGCTCATCTTGATTCCTCCCTTCTACCAAAGCTCTGAGCCTCTCCTGGCTTTGAGCTAAGTTGTTCATTACTTCCATGAACTGTGTTATCTGAGTTCTCATCTCCAACCTTTCGTTGGCCATCTGGTTTCTGACCTCCGTAAGGTCTTGCTGCATCTGATCCATCTGAATTCCCGGAAGGTTGTTTCTAGTTGGGTACCTGTGTGGCCTGTTGAGGGGAAATACCCGGCGGCGAGCAATAATTCCTGAGATTCACAACAGAGGTTAGTAACAACAAAAACCTACAAAACAAACAAAAGGGTTAGTATGCAATGCAGTTATGCTTATTTGCTCTCAAGGTATCCGGTTTGGCATTCAGTTTTGACCCTTCCAGACCCTTGAAGATGATGCTGTTGAAGTTGCTTTTGAGGTGAACCCAGATAGAAACCAACACAAATATATTACATAAGATGAAATAATACAACTTGTTCATTTTACAACACAAGCCCTTAAAGGGGTCAAAATACATCACAAAAAAGGTAAAAGTACATAGAATAGGAATAACAACAAACAAATGATCAAACTCCAAGGCCAAACTCATCCTCACGAACTTCCTTAAGAAGTGCTTCGGTCACAGGATCAGCCGGACGCTCCGTGAGACCTCTGATGAGAAGGTTTCTTGTTGCAACAGCTGCAGTCAACCTCTTGTTCTGACTTTGGTCCTTAGACCTCTTCACTCCAGCTCTGATTTCTAGCTCTGATATTTCCTTCTGGGCTGCTGCCAGGGCCCTTTCCATCTGCTCCATCTTGTCTTGAACTCTCTTGTCTTCTAGAGTACGGGCCTCAGTGATCCGGACCCACCTGGCCTGACTCTCTTTCAAATACAAGTCTGTTCTTGCTCTCTGGAACTGGGCTTCTTTACAAGCATTCTTCAGAATCTGCTCACCAGCTTTAGACTTGTTGATATAATCTCCAGACTTCTCAATTTTAGTCAAGTGTTCCACTCTCAATTTTTTCCAATCTCTCAATCTCCCTCACACCTTCACTCCTCTCCCGGAGGGTCTTCTGCAAAGCCTGGGTTAACTTCTCATTTCTTTCCTTCAAGCTCTCAAACTCTTCCAAACTGATAGTGGCAGGGGGTGGTGCTGAAGATGACTCAGGCATGTCTTCTATGGTGAAGGGCATTCCAGAGAATTGGGCCCTAGCATGGGACCACTCATAATATTGTGCTGATGCCACATTATTGCACTTCCCCAGAATGGTGATTCCCTTGGTTTGAACATGATCCCAGGCCCAGGCAGCCTGTCTAACAGTTGCCAGACTAATCTTGTTCTCACAGTAGAGGGTCTCAATCAAGTCTTGCTCCCTAGGAGTATGAACCAGTGCATAGCCCAATTGCCTCCTGAACAGCAGAGGGTTGTAATTGATACTTCCCTTAACTCCTATTAAAGGCACATTGGGAAAGTGACCACAGCTGGTGATTATATCTCTGCCCTTGGTGCTTTGAGTACACCATCTGATGTCTGCTGAAGTGAGAGTAGTGAGCCTCTTAGCCCAGTTGCTCTGCTGATGAGGATTGAGAAATGCATCTGTCCTGGGCAGATGCCTGAGAAGCCAAGCATGGAATAATGGAGCACAACACCTCACTAGTCTGCCCCTCTGCTTCTCATTCTTCTGATGTACTGAGTAATAGAGATCTCCTAACAAGGTTGGCACTGGGTTCTTCAGGATGAACAAATGGATTGCATTCTTGCTAATGAATCGAGGCTCATCTGCAAACAACACAATTCCATATACACTTAAGGCCAACAGAGCACAAACAGCTTTCCACTCCCCCAGGGAGGCTTTCAGACTAGCTTGAGAAACCAAGAAGTCCAGATGAAATCCAGGGATCCCAGCTTTAGAGGTCATATGCTGCTCAATTAGGACAGGCTCCAGGTGCAAAGCTCTTGCTACTTCTCCATTAGCAGGAAAGACCATCTCAGGGTTGAAAGGAATTTCTCTCCTGATAGGCATACCAACTAATGAGGAGTACTCTTCCAATAAGGGACCCAACTAAAAGTCTTGAAAAGTAAAACATCTCAGTGGAGGATCATAAAACTGAATGCAGGTGTGGATGAGGCTTCTCTGTGAAGGGTCCAGATCCATAACCATGTCCAGTATATCTCCATAACTCTCCCTGAACAAGGGTATGTGATCTGGAGTGATCAGGGTTTGGATCCTCCTGATGTCTGATAAGTCTGGTTGGAAGAAATGATAGGTGATGTTGCTTTTCTTTGGAGCCATGATGACAAATGTTGATGAAGATACTGAAGAGAAGGGCCACTGATTGGCTGGAATAGATAGCTGGTAGCAAGTGCTGATGAAGACAGGTCAATACTGCAGATAGGGTCAAAACCAAAACCAAATGAAGATGGATACCCTGAAACAAATAAGCAAATGTCAATATGATGCAATGATTATGTATGCAAATGATATGCAAGGGTCTGTGACTGAGCTGGATCTGATCAAAATGCCCTGATATAGGTCCAAGTGTGTAAGAAATCCAGATGAGGTTTATAAATCCAGTAACCAAGGTGGGGGACTCAAATAAAGAGCCACATGTCCAGGGTTTAGAATCACAAGAACTATCCAACATGGAGTATTCTTAACAAAGTCAAAGTAACAGGGTATTCTGAGGTCAAGGTACCTGCAAACCTGTAAACAGCCCAACCCCCTCACAGGTGATGATCTAGAACAAGGATCCTCAGACTTGGATCAGTTATGAGAAGTGTAAACACTTCTAACCCGGAGGTACAGTGTTTACAATAACCATAACAATTCCTCCTCTAATTCACCTCAGTTTCTGAAGGTCAATACTAAAAGGTCATCCAGACTTAGCAGGCTTCCCAGATAGCCCTAGCATTGCAGGAAATCTGCAACACAAAGTTCTCAAGAAGAAACCCATATCTGAACCGTGTTTCATATTCCCGCACCAGACCGAAATGGAATGGGAAAGAATATGATTCACTCTAGCCTAGGTGTCACTCAGGTCCCAGGTATAGGACCTTAACTCTCAATAGAACCCCACCCACCAAAGCAAAAACCAGATCCAGCCAGCAGCAATGACAGTATGATATATATAAATGCAATAAAGAAAGCAGTAAAGTAACTGTACATAAAGCAATAAACAAAAATAAATACAAGCACAAACAAGCACATAACACCCCAGTAAACACAAATCAAACAAGCGCTAGGAGGAACCCACAAAAAGAACCAGAAGCCCTGGTTGCAGTATAAGGGTCCCCAGCAGAGTCGCCAAGCTATCGCTCCCGACAAGTGACACCGGGTCAAATGGGGTACAGACGCGAACGGTCGGCGAAGGGGACAGTGAGAACACACAGCCGTGAACTCACTGGAGAATGAATAGAGTCGCCAGCTAGGCATTTTTATCCCGGAGGAAAGGCAATGCTGCATAGGCCTGGAAAAAGATGGATAAGACGGTTGCGAACCAGAGAGACTGAGAAAGGGGGTTGGTTACAACCTGGGAAGGTATTAGCACCCAGATTGTCCGTCGTACTCGACGGGATCCACGCTTAAAAGATTTGTGTTTTAAAGGGGTAGTGTCAGTGCAATCTGTGTATAAAATAGCTGGAAAGAATGTACAGGTGTCAGTGTAAAAGAGAGTGAAGTGTATAAATGAAGTGTCAGTGTAAGAGGTGAATGGAATGCTCAAGATCATGAGGCTTAAAGAATAAAGCTAGAAAGAGGGGGAATGTACAGAGACTTTTGTTCGATAACTGTTAAGTTATGCCTACGTATCCTCTCGTGCAATGAGGAAGTCAGAACACCGTAGTTCGACCCAAAGAGACTGAAAGATGAATTGACTTGTGAACTGCTTGCTTGTCAATGCTCAAGTGTGTGACCTGTCTGGCTCAGGCGCTAACTGTCTTGCATTAGACGGAAGAAGCAAGTTCTCGATTTGTGAGTGAAGATGATGAGAAAAGAATCCCGGAGGAGACGATTATTGTTTGTTTTTGTGTTTTCAGTCTTTTATTTCTTTTTGAAAGTTTGTCATAGGGTAATGAGCTTAAGCCTAAACCAATGGATTTAGTAAACTCATCACATCTTCCCTCTGATTAGGGGTAATGAGAATACCTTAAGTGTGAAGTCAGATTCTCACACTTAATCACCTATGGTGTAGGATTAAGATCATTAACCTACTTGTGATTATTTAGATGTTTTTGTGGTTTTTGTTTAGTGTTGAGTAATGAGGTTAAGCCATAATCAGGGATTAAACAAACTCATTACACCATCCTAAAAGAAGGATGATAGATGAGAATGTTTAAGCTGAGGAAAGCTCCTCAACTTAATCCATGATTAGGGATTAAACTCATGACAAAACAAAGCCTTTATTAAGTGGATTTTAGTTAGTGGTATGATGATGAAGTGAATTTTATGATTTGTAAGACAACTTGAGGGGGACTTGTCCATTAACACTAGGGTTAGTCCTTCTTAACCAATTAAGGAAGAATTAGAACCCTAATGCAAGGCCCAAGTTACAAGTGTGATGTCTTGATACTTATTAAGTGAATTGATTAAGAGATTTAAACACCTTAAGGGTTTAACACTTAGGATTAAAGTTATACACTCCATCCTAAGAGAAGGATGCAGGCATAAGCTTAATCACAAAGCCTTAAAGCCTTTAGGGTTTAGTCTCTGATTATGAGATGAGAAGAGATGACTCAAAGAGAGACACAAAGGTGAAAACTATGGGGGAGACTAATCAAAACCCTAATTCATTGTCATGCTTGGTTGATCCTAAGGTTTGTGAGGTTTGCAAGAACAAATCTTCAGAGGAGCCACCAGGAAGCAGATGAATAAGATCAAGAGAAGCAAAGTGACTTGCTTCATTCAAGAAGTCAAGCCACTTGAAGAAAGAAGGTGGGAAGAACAAGAATGAGCAAGCTCAATCTCAAACACAAATAGAAATGCAGCAATGGATGCAAGATAGATGAAAAGAAAAGTTATGAGAAGTGAAGGCAAATTCACTTCTCAAGTTACTTACCACCTGAAATGTTAGAAAGAAATGCAATACAATGCTAAATGAAATGAAATGACATGATGCTAGACCAAACCAGAAGCATGTTGATGATGATAATGATGCTATGAGATGCTGCAAACATGAGGCAAGGCATGGGGATGTTCATACAAGATTATGAATGCAAATGATGCAAGTTAAGGAGCATGAATGAACATGAAAAGTTATGAATCATACAAGACAAATGACATGGCAAATATGCAATGCAATGATCAAACATGCTTTCTATATGTCTTAAGATGTCAAATGAATCACAAGAATGCACAAAATGCAAAGACAAGTCATGTTATGCAAGGAAATGCAAGAAGGGTGCAAGAGAAATCCCAAATTAGGGTTCATGGATCAAACATCAAACAAAAACCCAAAACAGAAACAAATCCTAAGATAAAAAATGGAAAATGGTACCCAAAGAAACCCTAAACCTATAATGAACCACTGCCCAAAGGGGAACTCTCAACTCTCAACCAAACTCAAGTTATGAATTTTCTAAGTTATTAGGGTTTTTTAGGGTTCTTAACAAAATAAATGTCAAATAATTGGAAAATGCAAGATCAAATCATGGCCATTTTATCCTATAAACTACATGCCAAACACAAGACAATGCAAGAAGAATCAATGTCTCAACCTTCTCCAATAGGCAGAAATGAATTTTTGAATTTAGGATCAAATTAATGCACAAAATATGATTTAATTCAATGAAAAATTCTTAAAATGCATCAAGATCAAAAAAGAAATTTGGTTTGAAGGTTGGACAATGTTTCTAAATGTCTTAGAACATTTCATGAATTTTTTTGTAATTTTTAAATACCTAAAAGTATTTTTAATTAATTAATTTCCATTAATCAATTAAAAATAATCTTTTAAATATTTAAAAATATTTTTTAATGATAAAAAAATAAAATAAAAATGTTTTTGTGTCATAAAAATTAATAAAACTTTTAGGAAAAAGTTTCATAATTTTTATGTATTTTTTGCTATTTTAAAATAAATATGCAAATTAAATGAGAAGAAAATGAATTAAAATGAAATTTAAATGAAGTAATCAGGAAGGACGGCTGAGATTGAGTCTGGCAGTGGATGGGTTGACTGCGCGCGCAGATCAAAGGCCCATATTCAAACTTCTAAAACTCAATTAATTAAATTAATTAATCCTGATTATGAATTAATGGCACAATCTGGACCACACACACGCGCGCGGGAAGCCAGATCTAAGGGCCCATATTCAAACTTTGCCCTAACCCTAATTAACCTCACTAATCACTTTCAGGTCACCGGAGACGAGCTCCGGTCGTCTTCTCCGGTGACCTTCTCCCCTGAAAACTTCCAAATCCTTCCCTAGGTCACTAAAATGAAATCTAAAACCATGGAAATGTTTCCCACAACCTACTGAACCAAAACCCCATGTTCAAATTCATTTATTTTTCCCCATAAGCAAGAATCGAACAAAACAAGTTCTAGGGCACGCAGGTTTCAGAGACAAATTAAACTCTCAAATCAAAGCCATTTTCAAAACCAATGATACCAGGATGATCAGTGAAGCACATAGAACAAGTTTGTAACAAGAAAAACAATTTCTGGAAAAATAAATTTCAGGCTACCTGAGATTCGAAGCTTTCAGTTTGAGGACTTTCTGGCCACTTCTCCTTGTGCAATCCACTCCACTTGGTCCACAGAAGATGCTTGAATGCTCAAAAGGAGTTTAAGTTGGCTGGATAATGAGATTCGACAGCTTCTGCTCAAGCTTGATCAGAAATGGCAATGGTGTTTTAGGCACTTTCAGGTCATGGTGAAGGGTTGTTTGTGATCCTGATGATGTTTTGAGAAGGTCTGTGGTGTTAGTTTGGCTGTTTGTGAGCTAGGAAGAAAGATTCGAATGAAACTGCAAAGTGAGGTAAGGAATGGCAGTGGAGTGTTCTGGTTGTTTCAGGCTTGGGTTCTTGGTGCTGGGTGGTCTATGGAGCAAGGTGAGTTGAATGGTGAAGATAGTTTGAGTGTTTGCAAGCTATGGAATCAGATTCGAAACAAGTTGCAATTGGGAGTGTTTGTGTGTGTGTGTGGAATGAGGATGTTTCAGCCTTGCCTTGTGTTATGTTTAGCTTGCAAATTGTCCACATAACTCTCTCTCATTGGTCAGTTGACAAGACATGCCCTTTATTGATTGGTAAGTTACCTTTTGCAAAAAGTCAAATAATGTGTAAGAGAAGCATGGCTCAAGGTCTAGGCAAGTACATGGCATGGGCTGGCGCAGCAAGGGTGAGGGAGAGGTCTAGCAAAGCTCAGCATCCAAGGCTGCAAGTTGTAGGAAGCATGATCATGAGTTTTGCAACTTGTTGTAACTTTGGTTCACATGTGAGAAAGTCTTGTTACACAAACCAAACCATGGGGAAACTTGGTCCAATTCTGATTTTTAAGGCTCATAGAATGTTTGTGTAATGGTTTCAAATGAATTAGAGGTCACATAATGCATTGGTTCATGACTTTGCAAAATTTCCATTTGAAGCATGCCTTGAAAATCAATGATTTTAGCCAACTTTGCATTGCCATAACTTTTGATTCAAGAAGAGTTTGATCATGTTCTTGTACTTTTTTGAAAAGGGAAAAATGAGATCTACAACTTTCATGACCAAAGTTTTTTCATTTGAAGCATTTTTGGATCAAGAATCATGGCTTGAAAAATGACCTAAAATGATGCATTCTTGAAAAGTCAACTATGCCCAAAAAGTCAACATTTGCAAAAACCCTAAATTCTTGATTTCTATGAACCTCAACCTTCTTACATGATCAAATAAAGATCATATACACTCAAAATGATGAAGATCACCCATTGGTTGGGTCATTGGGGGCCTCAGATGCCCTGATTTTACACTGACTTGTCTGAAAAGTCAACCCTTGATCAGATGACTTTCCCATGGAATTTCTTCATGAAAATTGATATGCATACTCCCTATACCATATAGAGATCAATGGAAACAAGAATGGCCAAAAAATTTGGAGTTATGGCCTCTGAAACCAAAACCCTAATTTTCAGTCAACTGTGTAGTTCAACCTGGCTCTGCATCCACTCAAACCCTAGTTCTTGTGATCCCTCTGCATTTTTGACTTTGAGGGGAGGGAATATGACATAAGAGCACACATGGACCCCTTTGAGTTGATTGGTGGCCTTTGGAATGGCTCAAGAAGCTTTGGGATTGCTCAGATCACAAACCCTAGGTGCAAATGCCTTAGAAACTATGCAGTGAATCAAAAATGAGATGTGAGATGATATGTTTGTGTTTATGCATATGAGGATGATCACAAGCCATGGTGTGAATGGGTGAGGGCAAATTTGGGGTGTTTACACCTACGAAAACCATACACCATCAAAACTGCAACATCTCATCAAATTAATTATACAAACATGATCCATAGATGAATTGACATTGATCTGTGTTCTTAGAATTGATTTATGTTAGCTCAAGAACAAAACCCTAAAGGGGTCGAAAACCCTAACAATGGTGGTTTCTTAAACCTGCAATGTAACTACAATTAAACCATCCAGAATCAATCAATAACTTCATACAAACACAAAACAATGATCAAAAGTTATTAAAATCCAACCAATATGCAAAATCGAAAATCAAAATATTTTGAACATTATGAATTCGGGTTATGCAATATAAGGTGTTTCAGATGCAAATGATCATTGGGAATGATTCAATGATGTCCTATAAACATGTCTCAACCTTCAAATTGGTTCAAAAAGGCTTGAATTTGTGAAATCCGAATTTGAGTTTTGGTGAGATTTTTGAAGATGCAAACTTACTCTTGGAGGCAGAATTTCGTCCCAATGCATTAGATTTGTGTTGTGTACTTATAGTGGAATGGATTTAGGTCAGAAAAGTGGATCATTGTGTGAAAGATTTGATTAAAAAAGATTGAAAAAGATTAAGCTTTAAAATTCAAATATTCTTGCATAAACCCTTTCTATTTCAAGCCAATCACCATTATTTTTGTATCAATTTGATCCATCCAACCTTTATGACTTTCTAGAAGCTCAATCTCTTTTAAATATTTAATTTTTCTATTTTATTCTAATTTAAAATGATTTTAAATGAATTAAATCAAGATAAATAAAATAAAATGATGAAAAATCTGAATTTTAGAGATTTGGGTCGTGCATGAAGTATTGGTATGGATTGGATCATTATATGGCAAGCCCATTTAGAAAAAATTGGTTTTAAACCTCCATTTTCTTCATAAACCAACCAAAAATTTCCCAACTTTGCAAGGGCACACATCCTTCAATTTTAATGCTATGAGGGTGTTCTTAGACATTTTGGAAAGCTTGAAGAGTCCTCTAACCAACCCCACTGGTTTCATGTCCATATCATTTATCATTCTCAAGTTATGCCCTTTTGAAATTGTTGACTTTTTGTTGACTTTCAAAAGGACCTATAATGTCTTAGCTCATACCTTCCAAATGAAGCATTTTTGGGCTTGGCTTGTGAGACACAAAGTTGTAGAGAATTCAATTTCCTTCAAAATGAGCTTTGGATGGAGAATTGGTGATGAAGTATGTGAATGTTATGGCTGGTCAAAGTTCAGTTGACTTTTCCTGAGGAAACCCTAATTTAGAAACTCCTGATTCTTGGTGATCTGAAATCTCCTTGATGAATCATGATCAACCCTTGATCAAATGATGAATTTTACTTCATATACTTGATGTTGGCAAAAAATCATGAAGTTTGACTTTGGTTTGACCACAGTTGACCTCAGTTTGACTTTTTAACTGCTTTGACTGGTTTTGATTTATCTGATCATCTGACTGAGCAAACTTTTGAGAAAAGTCTTAAAGCTTGTCATGGGGGTTCTTAAACGCATATAAGATGTTATGAAGCTCACTTGAAGTCTTGGAAGTCCATTTAGCCTGATTAAAGTCAAAACCCTAGTTTTGGATGCACTGCTTAGGAGGATGCATTGTCTGAGGGAATTGTCAAATCTTCTGACCAATTGTGAACTTTGTGAACCTTGTGAACCTCATAAGATGTCTTGTGAATCTCATGGGAGGTCTTGTGAGTCTTGTGAACCTTGTGAACCTCATAAAGTGTCTTGTAAACTTCATGAACCTCATGAAAGGTCTTGTAAGTATTGTGAACCTTGTGAACCTTGTGAACCTCATAAAGTGTCTTGTAAACTTTATGAACCTCATGAAAGGCCTTGTAAGTGTTGTGAATCTTGTGAAACTTGTGAACCTCATAAAGTGTCTTGTAAACTTCATGAACCTCATGAAAGGTCTTGTGAACCTTGTGAACCTTCTTAGCACACAAAGTCTTGTATTGTGAGGGCAAATTTTGGGGTGCAACAGCTGCCCTGTTCAATTTTCTGAAACCTGAGGGGTTAGATTGGTATATGTGCCAATCGTAACCTGGAAGGTTGAAGGGGATTGAACACAAAATCCCAAAAATTTGCATTCACCAGTGCATAGAATGATACAAATGACTAGTTGAATATGCTTGAGTGGGCTTAAAGATGCCACTTGGAGAAAAATTCTTCAGGTACATTTCTTGGAAGATAAAGCAGTCCAAAATATGAAGATATAATGATAGCTTTCAGGAAGATAAACAACGTCCTGAGGTAGTGGTGATAGCTTTCAGGAAGATAAACAACGTCCCGAGGAAATAATATGCTTTCAGGAGGATAAACAACGTCTTGAGGAGGTGGTAACCTTTGGGAAGATAAACAACGGCCCAAAGTAATAATATGCTTTCAGGAGGATAAACAACGTCCTAAGGAGATAATATGCTTTCAGGAGAATAAACAACGTCCTGAGGAAATGATATGACCTTTGGGAAGATAAACAACGGCCCAAGGCAATGATATGCTTTCAGAAGGATAAACAACGTTCTGAGGAAATGATGATAGCTTTCAGGAAGATAAACAACGTCCCGAGGAGATAATATGCTTTCAGGAGGATAAACAACATCCTGAGGTGATGATATGCTTTCAGAAGGATGAACAACGTTCTGAGGTATAAGAAGCTTTCAGGAGGATAAACACCGTCCTGAGGAAATGATAACTTTTGGGAAGATAAACAACAGCCCAATAGTCACAAGTTGTTAATGAAGTCTGTCTGCTGGAGAATTAATCTGAAAAACAAGATTATAACATTATGTATGATAATATTAGTTTATGCATTATGTATGCATGTATAATATGATGCACTTAAGTAATGTATTATGTATCTATGCATATGTATGTTATGATGTAAATGATGTATGTATGAACCATGTAGCTTGAAGCGTCTGGATATCTTCGTATAACAACTACTGGCCAGGGAAAATAAATCCCGACTCATTCCCGTCTTGTCTGATAATATAGTATATACAACCTCCCGTCTTCGTTCGATAGCAAGGTATACATAACCTCCCGTCTGCTGGGGATAGTAAGGTATACATAACCTCCCGTCTGCTGGGGATAGTAAGGTATACGTAACCTTCCGTCTTCGTTCGTCGTACTCTTATTGGAAAGTAAATTCCCGAATATCCGTATGAGGATAAAAGAGATGGATATAAATTCCAGGGGAGATGTGACTTGAAGTACTTATGAAGATGGATTTGCCCTACTGGAGATTTTGTAACTGTTTTGTAGAGATGAACCGGCGAAGCTTCGTTGAAATCCTTTCCTCGTTCGTCCTTAGTAAATACTATTACTGCATTTTCATGCATTTCTGGTAAACATCAATCATATTAAGCATACATGCATTTCTGGTAAACATCAATCATATTCAAAAGCATACATACATTCAAACACAACCAATGGACGTTTCGCTTATGTAAATAGGGTAAAAGTAAATCTGGATTCAAAAATGGAATTTTATTTATATCAAAAAGTGACCTATACATAGGTAGGTTTGTACAAGGAGACATAAATCCTAGTAAGAGGACTTTGTCATAAAGTTTTTACAAAACAAGGAGAATCAGCTATGTGGGAAATAATCCTATTGAGTTTCAATTCTACTATTGCCATTATCTTCAAGTATCTCATCTTCTGCTGTTGAGACGGAAACGATTGGATTGAGCTTTATCTGTTCGAGCTTGAGTAAGTAACACAACTGGTTGCAGTTTCATGGGTGATCCAAACGAGACATAGTCATACGCTTTAATCCCTAACTTTTGCCTGGATTTCCCTTTCAGGTTTTCAATCCACTGGGATACCCTTTTTTGCCTAAGCCGCCTTTTCAGGTTTTCGACTTTCCGGGTGTACATCTTTTTATATATATCCCTAATTTTTGCCCAAACCCTTTTGGTTTGCCGGGATGCCCTTATTTTTGCCTAGGCCTGTCAACCTAGCGGGTCTCTTTTTATGCGTAGTATTTTTTAACTATATCTGCGTTTACAGGCTGTGGGAAGTCTTCACCATCCATAATAGTAAGTATCATGGCACCTCCTGATAATATTGTCTTGACTACAAATGGTCCTTCATATGTAGGAGTCCACTTGCCCCTAGGATCACCCTGTGGTAATATGATACACTTGATTACCAAATCACCAACCTGATATACCTTTGGCTTAACCTTCTTGTTAAAAGCTTTGATCATTCGTTTCTGGTACATCTGGCCATGACAAACTGCTGCTAACCTCTTCTCATCAATCAAGTTTATCTGGTAAAGTCGAGTCTGAATCCACTCATCTTCATCCAAGCCTGCATCCTTCATAATTCTTAAGGAAGGGATCTGAACTTCAATGGGCAGAACTGCTTCCATACCATAGACTAAGGAGAATGGAGTTTCCCCTGTTGAAGTACGTATTGTAGTACGATAACCATGAAGAGCAAATGGTAACATCTCATGCCAATCCTTGTAAGTAACAGTCATCTTCTATATAATCTTCTTAATGTTCTTATTAGCAGCTTCAACTGCCCCATTCATCTTCGGACGATACGGAGAAGAGTTGTGATGTTTAATCTTGAACTGCGTGCAGAGATCAGTAATCATAGTGTTGTTTAGATTAGAGCCATTGTCAGTAATAATCCTTTCAGGGATGCCATACCTACATATGAGATTATTCTTAATGAATCGAGCCACCACATTCTTAGTAACAGATGCAAATGAAGCTGCCACTACCCATTTTGTGAAGTAATCAATAGCAACCAGGATGAAACGATGCCCATTAGAAGCAGTAGGTTTGATCTCACCAATCATATCAATGCCCCACATGGCAAAGGGCCAAGGAGCAGTCAACACATTCAATGGTGAGGGAGGTATATGTACTTTATCAGCATAAATTTGACACTTGTGACATGTTCTGGAATGTTGGTAGCAGTCAGCTTCCATGGTTGACCAATAGTAACCTGCTCTCAATATCTTCTTTGCCATAGTATGACCACTAGAATGAGTGCCAAAGATCCCATCATGCATATCTTCCATAATCTCAATTGCCTCCTTCTTATCCACACAACGAAGCAAAGTTGAATCATGGTTGCGCTTGTACAGAATGCCATTACTCAAAAAGAACTTAGCAGAAAACCTCCTCAGAAACTTTCTATCTTTGACAGATGCCCCTTCAGGGAACTCCTGAGCTTCAAGATATCTTTTTACTTCATAGAACCAAGGCTTCTCCTCTGCCCCTTCAATACCAATCTCATTGCAGTGTGCAGGTTTCTCAAATCTATCAATAGTAATCTTGGGAGCCTCATCATCCCAGCTGATCTCAAACATGGATGCCATGGTGGCTAATGCATCTGCCTACTGATTCTCTCTTCGTGGAATATGTCCAAAGGTAATCTCTTTGAAATGTGGGATCAAAGACAACACATGCTCTCTGTAAGGAATGAGGTTATCATGCTTGGTATCCCAATCTCCTTTGATCTGACTTACTACCAGAGCTGAATCTCCATACACATCAAGGAACTGAATCTTCATATCAATAGCAGCTTTGATACCCAGGATACATGCCTCATACTCAGCCATGTTATTGGTACAATAGAAACAAAGTCTGGTAGTAATCGGGGTATGACAACCTCCAGGGGAACTGATCACAACACCAACACCATTACCAAGTGCATTGGAAGCACCATCAAAAACCATAGTCCATCGGGATCCTTGTTCAGGTCCGTCATATTGTCCAGGTTCTTTGGTAATAATCATAATGTCTTCATCAGGGAACTCAAAACTCATTGACTGGTAATCATCCACTGCTTGATGAGCCAAATGATCAGCTACAACACTCCCTTTAATGGCCTTCTGAGTAGTATACTGTATGTCATATTCTGTCAAGATCATTTGCCATCTTGCTATTCTTCTGGAGAGAGCAGGTTTCTCAAATATGTACTTGATTGGATCCATCTTCGAAATCAATAAGGTAGTATGAGTCAACATATACTGTCTTAGTCGGCGAGCAGCCCATGCCAAAGCGCAGCAAGTTTTCTCGAGCAGTGAGTATCTTGTTTCACAGTCGGTAAACTTTTTGCTAAGGTAGTATATTGCCTGCTCTTTCCGACCAGACTCGTCATGTTGCCCCAAGACACACCCCATTGAGTTGTCTAACACTGTTAAGTACATAATCAAGGGTCTTCCATCAACTGGTGGCATCAAAATTGGTGGTTCCAGCAGATATCTCTTGATTTCATCAAAGGCAGTCTGGCATTCATCATTCCATTCCATCACCTGGTCTTTCTTCAGCAACTTAAAGATTGGCTCACAGATGGCAGTTAATTGGGAAATAAATCTTGCAATGTAATTCAATCGTCCCAAGAAACCTCTAACCTCCTTCTCAGTACGGGGAGCTGGCATCTCTCGTATAGCTTTCACTTTTGCAGGATCCACTTCGATACCTTTTCCACTGACTATGAAACCTAGGAGTTTACCAGACCTAACTCCAAAAGTACACTTGTTTGGGTTCAATCTCAACTTGTATTTCTTCAACCTCTCAAACAATTTATGCAAATGATCAAGATGTTGCTCTTCATTCTGGGACCTGGCTATCATATCATCCACATATACCTCTATCTCATGATTAATCATATCATGAAACAAAGCCACCATAGCACGCTGATATGTTGCCCCTGCATTCTTCAAACCAAATGGCATCACCTTATAGAAAAAAGTGCCCCACTGTGTAACAAATGTTGCCTTCTCCATATCTTCAGGTGCCATTTTGATCTGATTGTAACCAGAAAAACCATCCATAAAAGAGAATACCTTATGCTGAGCAGTGTTGTCTACCAGAACATCAATATGAGGAAGTGGAAAGTCATCTTTGGGGCTGGCCTTGTTCAAATCTCTGTAGTCCATACACATACGTACCTTACCATCTTTCTTAGGTACCGGTACCACATTTGCAACCCACTGAGGATAAGAAGTCACAACTAAGAACCCTGCATCAAACTGTTTCATCACTTTTGCTTTAATCTTCTCTGACATTTCAGGACGCATGCGACGAACCTTCTGCTTCTTTGGACGACAATCTTCTTTTACTGGTAAACGGTGAACCACAATGTCTGTATCCAACCCTGGCATATCTTCATGAGACCAAGCAAAGATCTCCACATAGTCACGTAGCATCTGAATCAACCTGCTCTTGACACTATCTTCTAATTCAGCCCCTATCTTGACTTCTTTCCTGTTTTCTTCAGTTCCTAGATTCACAACTTCGACTGGCTCTTCATGTGGCTGTATAGCTTTCTCTTCTTGTTGTAACAACCTAGCAAGCTCTACAGGTACTTCACAATCGTCCTCATTTCCGTCTTCAGCCTGATAGATCGGATTCTCGAAATTATAATTGGCAATAGTAGAACTGTTATCAACAGGATCCAGAGTGGATAAGGATCTGCATTTTAGTGATGTGGGTGTGTGTAAGAACACATAGCTGATAAAACAAAAATAAAAGAAAAGAAAGACGAGGAACACAATATTTACGAAAACGAAACGTCTACTGATTTTTATTGAATGAAGTATGCAAATGAAATGACAGCCCGTAACAAGCATACCATTGTGCCCCGGGTAAGGCACAAGGCTTGAGAGTTTTAATTGTTCAAGAAATTACAAACTTTAAAAAGCAACAACATAGTAATAGTATTTACTCCTGACTAAAGGAGATAGGAATAACATCTTCAGCTTTCCAGTTATTGAGTCCAGCACCCACAGTAGGAAAAATCCAAGCATCCAAGTTGTAGTCTTCATCATAGTCACCCACAACATTGATCTGGTTCTTCATAATCCCCTGATTGGTGATACGAACAACACGAGCACGACGAACAACCTTCTGGGACTCTGCAGTGAAACCCAAACCAAATTTGTCAGACTTGTAAGGGATATCAGGCAGCTGACCCCAAATAGTACAACCACCTTCATCCACCACAGCTCTAGCATCTTTAAGGGAGGCCATTGTAGGAGGTACTCTGGTGACCACATGAACTTTCTTGACAACAGGAGAAGCTTCATAATCATTAACAACCCAAGGAACCACTTCAAATGTCTGACACGGAGTTTCAACATATTCACCTTCCACTTCCAGATATTTAAAAGTGTTTACATGGCTAACAACATATCCTTCTTCTCCATAAACAGTGACAACTTTCCCTTCTACCGGATATCTCAGCTTCTGATGTAATGTAGAGGTTACAGCACCTGCCCCATGGATCCAGGGACGCCCAAGCAAACAAGAATACGAAGGACGAATATCCATCACATAAAATGTAGCATTAAAAACCTGAGAACCAACTTTGATTGGGAGATCAATTTCTCCATGCACCACTCTTCTCGAACCATCAAAAGCCTTCACCACTATATTACTGGGCTTCAGCACATCATCTTCAGGACTCAGCTTATTCAGGACTTCTTTGGGAAACACATTCAGAGAGGAACCATTGTCTATCAATACATGTGACAGGGTAGTGCCCCTGCATTCAATTAAGATATGCAGAGCCCTGTTATGATCCCTCTTGGCAGGAGTCAAATCAGCATCAGAGAAACCTAACCCATTATCATAGGTCAGGTGGGCAACACAATTTTCAAACTGGTCAACAGAAATTTCGTTGGGTACATGAGCAGTCTTCAGAAATTTGATCAAAGCTTTGGCATGAGCCTCAGAACATAACAACAAAGACAACATAGAAATCTTGGAGGAAGTATGCCCCAACTGATCAACAATGTCATAATCACTCTTGCGAATGATTTTCAATACTTCTTCCATCTGCTTAGAGAGATCATCAGCAGCTGGCACATCAGTAGGTATAGGTTCAATAACAGGACCTTTGCCCCGCGCATCAGTGGTGGAAGTAGCAGCTGGAGTAACTGCATTCTTGGAAGTAACTGGAGGAGAGAAAACCCTTCCGCTTCGTGTGATCTTACTAGATCCAGCAATATTATCAACAGGCATATCAGCTAAGGGTTCCTGCTTAACACCATGGATATAAACATCAGACCCATAATGCCAAGGCACAGCTTTATCGGAAGTATACGGAATAGGACCAGGAGTGGTAATGACCAGAGGAGCCACTCTAGCTTCAGCAACAATCTTCACAGGGCCTTCAGCAGTAATCTTAATTGGACCCTTATGAGTGATTTTAACAGGACCTTTGGAAGTGATCCTCACTGGCACTTTATCAACCATATCCACCTCTTCAATCTTCCTACCTTTAGTAATATGATCCACCATACTCTCTACAGACGATGGAGTCCTCTCAAACACTATGGTATATTTATCCATGAGACGTTGAATTCCATCTCTCAACCTCCAGCAACTATCCGGCTTATAGGTACAATACAAACAATCTTCACGACAACCTGGAAAGAACCCAGCTTGTACTAGCTTCTTCTTGATAACAGACAATGGTGTGGTCAACTCTGCGACTGAATAGATATGTAAATCTTCATCAATGGCATTGACAGTCTTCTCATGATTTGGCATGGGAGCAGTAATCACATTTGGAGTACCCGGAGGGTCAAACTCAATCTCTCCAGCCTCAATCATATCTTGGATTTTGTTCTTCAAGACCCAGCAACTATTAGTATCATGTCCCTGACAGTTCAAATGATATGCATATCGTGCATTAGGATTGTACCTGGGAGAGGTAACATTAGGATTCTGAGGAGCCTCTTTCAGAGTGATAAGTTCAGCCTTCAACAAGTGTTGCAATGCTTGGGCCATTGACATGTTGATCTTAGTGAACTGCCTTCTAGCCCTCTGTTGGTTGCCCTGTGGCTGCTCTGTTGTTGCAGTAGTTGGATTGGAGATATGAATTGCACTCACAGACTGATGCCTTCTATTACGATCAGGTTGACCATAAACAGCATTTGATTATTTCTTCCCACTGGGAGGCTTCTTTGCAGCACCTGATGAAGAAGTACCTACTTGAATCTTTCCATTCTTTATACCATTTTCCACGCGCTCTCCTGTCATTATCAATTCAGTGAAGCCGGATGATGAGCTTCCAATGAGATGACTGTAAAAAGGACCATTCAACGTACACATGAACATATCAACCAACTCCCTGTCAGTTAAAGGGGGTTGTACTCTTCCAGCTAAATCTCTCCACTTCTGAGCATACTCCTTGAAACTTTCTTTGGCACCCATAGACATGCTTTGCAGCTGCATGCGAGTGGGAGCTAAATCAGCATTGTATTGATACTGCTTATAGAAGGCTTCAGCAAGATCATTCCAATCCCGGATGTTGACACTCTCCAACTGATAGTACCACTCCAATTGAGCTCCAGATAAGCTCTCTTGGAAGAAATGGATCCAAAACTTCTTATCAGCAGTATGAGGTTGGATTCTCCTGACATAAGACCTCAGATGCAGCTTGGGACAAGAGACCCCATCATAAACAACAAAAGTAGGAACCTTGAAACCAATGGGTATGACTACCCCAGATATCAGACTCAAATCTTCAAAATCCAGCCCAGAAGACTTCTGCAACTCCATAGCATCCATTCTATCCACCAGCATCTTGAATTTGTCTTCATTAGGCTCATGGTAGTAATTAGCTTCAGAATCAGAGTCCCCCATAGTGTTGTGGAGACTGCCTCCCTCTTTCTCAGACTCTTCAGACTCATAATCTTCAACTGGTTCTTTGGTCTTGGCAAGACCTTTGAACCTTCTTCCCATGTTGATCAGGCCACCTGATCTTCTAGTCTTCTTAGTCTTCTTGGCCAGCAGTGTCTTCAATTCATCCTGCCCCTTGGACAGGTTCAGGATCAGCTCTTGGAACTGTGCATTTTGTGCCTGGAGATCCTTAATTGTTTGTTCAAGAGCCATTGCTGAAATAAACAGCGAGAAGATAAGAAACCTGTGCACAATAAACCTGTGATGTAATGATATGATATGTGAATGCGTATGCAATGTTTTCAAGGACCGTATGATTTAAATTTGCTTAAACAAACAAGAAGGTAAACTTTTATTAGTAATAAATTTGTTTTGCCTCTTGGGCTTACAGAAAATGAAATGCAATAAATACAAGAGATGGGGTTTTAAGTCTCCCATGGACGTTTCCTCTTTGTGTTGAGGTATGAGTTGAGATTCCGTTCCTCGTGAAGTTGCTTTGTTAGTTCCAAGATTCTTTCTTGGCTTGCTTTGTAATGAGCCTCAAAAGTATCCCTTTGCTCCTTCAACTGGATCCAGGATCTCTGTAAGTCTTCCATGTCAGTAGGCATGTCTGGGTGAAGGATGGTATAAGCAGTATCTCCTTCAGCAACAGGTTCCATGGTAACTGGCAGGATAGCAGGATATGGCATCATGAGGGTCTGAGCACGAGATCGCACCCATCTGAGATAAGCCTCCATAGGAATAGTATACTTAGGCTCCAAAGTCTTGCTGTCAACCTTGTTTACTTTTCCCCATGCTCGTATGAATCTCTGACGGTAACCTTGAAGATCGTTGTCGTAGTCAAACACAATACCCTGAATCAACATGTCATGTGGACCATCACTCCGAGCATAACCAAACTGTCGTAAAGCTAGAGAAGGGTTGTAAGTAATGCCTCCTCTTATGCCTAGAAGTGGCACATTAGGAAATTCCCCACAACGATCAATAATAGTAACATTCTCCATAGATCTGGAGCACCAATGAATATCTGAATGCGAGAGTGACATGATCCTTTTGGACCACCTGAACCCTTGCTCATTCTTCATTACTGAGCGAGGAAGGTGAGAAATAAACCACCTAGAGAGCAAAGGTATGCAGCACATCAAAGTTCCTCTTGCCCTTGTAGTACGAGTATGGAGAGAATGCAGGATGTCTCCAAGTAATGTAGGCACTGGATTGTGACTTAGAAATATGTTGATGGCGTGTACGTCTATGAACTGATCTGGATTGGGGAACAATACTAAGCCATAGATCAATAGGGCTAAGATCTCCTCAAAAGCATCATAACTCATAGCTTTCAGGAACACTTGAGCTTTATCCATTAATACCTTAGCAAGAATACCCTTAACTCCGCTTCTCGTTTCTAGAACAATGTCAGACTTCTTCAGATGTAGAGCTGCAGCAATGACCTCTGGTTTAAGCTCTTTCTCCAAGCCTGTGAAGGGTCTTTGATCAAGAACAGGTATGCCCAGAAGTTTGGAGAATTCCTCCATGGTAGGAACCAGCTGGTAGTCGGGGAATGTGAAGCAATGGTGCTTAGGATCAAAGAACTGAAACAGGACACTCATCATGTCTTCATTGAACCCTGAGGTGACTAGATCCAATAGGTGACCATGTCTCTTGATGAACTGGGAGTGATCAGACACTTGAGAAACCAACTCTTTAAGCTTAGCAGGTATGCCTACAAAGTTGATCCTGATGGTGTTTCTACGAGCAGAAGCCATGACCTGCAACAAAGAACAAAGATAAATCCTTTGGTCCTTGAAATGGTTAGTGAAAATGCTATGCTTATGATGCATGATGATGTCATGATGTTATGCTCAATCACAAACACGTGGCACACACAAACAAGTCACACCATAGCCTTAGGTTTAAAGGCTTGCATGAGGTTCAAAGGTAAGTACCCTCCCCTGAAGTTAGTTGGTTCATCCTGTCCTATAAAAGTAACCATGTTCTAAGGGATCTCAATATCATTGATCCTTCACAAGGGTGGTTGTTCAGTAGGCAACTTACTTGCCAACCAAAACCCTCCAAGTTTAGAATCTCAATGAGCGTAGTATCGAGTATCAACCAACTTCAGTCTGCACCAAAGCCGGCTATCTCACTACTTTCTAAAGGCCAAGATGAGATAACTAGGGTTCTAAAAGTCAGTTAGTGTATTGACAACATATGGCAGCCTCATATTATCCTCAACTTGACTTAAGGAACATAAGCACCAACCAAGAAGTCACACTAACTATGGCCACCAGATCAACCATATTGGTATACGCCGTACAATTTCCTTGGTCTATTGCCATTTACCTAAGGTACACTAGATCCGGGTTAGGATCTTTCACACATAAGAGCACCCAACAAGTAAAGTAAAGCAAACAAAGCAAACAATTTAAGTGATCTAATTCCTAAGGGTACCCCTCTTTTATTAAATCCCCAGCAGAGTCGCCAGTTCTGTAACACGGTGGGAGAACTGACTTTAGTTATGTTGCGGATAGCAAGAGTCGCCACCGACTTTTATTTTATCCAAAGGAAAGGCATAAAAGAACAGGAAAGACCTTTTAAAAGATTTTTGGGTCCGGGGGGTAGGTTATGTAAAGGGAAGGTGTTAGCACCCTTTACATCCATGGTTATCCATGGGCTCTTAGTTACTTAGCTCACTTTAAAATGTTTTTGAAATGTGAAGTGTGTGAATAAAAATTTTCTTAAGTATTTTATAATGATCCATGTACGGATGCGTATAAAACCTTTGTTTTGAAAATAGTTTGAAATGTATGAAGTGTTTGAAATGTTTTGAAGAATGAGCAAGTATCTAAGAGGAACCTACCCTAAGTTTAAGTCTTTTCTGTTCTTGAATCCTTTAAATGGTAAGACTATCCCTATAATTAAGGAATAGGTAGTCATTACCTTGGATGTGAGGGACAAGTGAAGGGACATCTGTTATTTAGGCAACTGTGGGGTGTATAAGCAATTCGAAGGGACTTATCATCTTTATTCGAAAGGGACAAGATCATTACGAAGGCAACATTCGAAGGGACTTGATCTTTTTATCTGTTTAGGGACTAGATGATGTGAGATGAAGGACTTTTTCTTTATACACCCTACTTGACCTTTTTGTAATAGGCAACATGAGAGGTATCCTTAAGGAAGTGAGATGACGATCAAAGATCGACTTACGTGTGTGAGTGTACAATTTTAATATTTATCTTTAATTTTAAATGACCTAATTCCAATTTTTTTAAATACAAACATGTTTTTGCACTCCCTATTTACTAACCAAAGCATAAAAATAAATATTTAAATATTACTTACTAAAATATTACATCCAGGAACAAATACATAACAATAATTAAAGCAAATTAAATATAATAAGCAATAATAAATAATAATAATAATCGGGTTAGTGAAATAATAATAATAATAATAAATCACAATGGGGTTAGTAATAAATAAATAAGAAAATAAACATAATAGATAATATAAACAAAAATATTAGAATAATTAAAAGATCAAATTTTTATATAAACAATGATTTAAGATTAATTAAGAAAATATGAACAATTATATTAATTATTATAAAGTTTTAAATTATATGTAACTTATAAAAGCTAAATTAATTATAAACATATTATGAAAATTATAATTACAAAATTAAATTAGCATAGATTTAATTATTTCTAAACATACATTAAAGATTATTTATATACAAAATTAAATTATAAACAATTTATAGAATATTTACATATTATGAAAATAGGATTAATTATAATTATATTTACAAAATTTAATTATATTAAATAAAATATATACATGATTAAATAAAATATGATCATACTATTATATTTACAAAATTTTAATTATTTTAAACAATATTATCAAATTATAAAATATGTACATGATTAAATAAAAATAGGATTAAGTTTTGAATAAAGAAAATTAGAGTTTGATTATTAAAATTTATTGATTAATAAAAAAATAAACAAGAATTAAAATAAACAAATAAATAATATTTACAATTAGGATTTATAGGAAATTAGGTTTTATAAAAAATGTTTTAGGGTTTAGAAAATATTATTAAGATTAAGATTATAGTTTAATTTAGATTTAATAATAATAATAATAATAAACAAACAAGTAAAACAATAAAAATAATGAAGCAAAAGAAAAGAAGGGGAGGCCTGGTTTTGAACCCAGGACCTCCTAATACCTGGAGAAGCCTCCATCCACTGGGCTAGCCTGCGCGCAGGTGACAAGGAAAAGGATCCAATTGGTTTTGTTATTTGTTCCTGAAAATATCATGAAAAAATAAAACAACACAAAAAGGCCTGGGGGGGATCGAACCCAGGACCTTTACATTGCACACAAACGCACTTACCATTCCAGCCGGGAGGGCGCATCTGTTAGTATAGTGACTACAATACATAATATATTAAGTTTAATAGTTAAAAGAGAAAAATATGAAAAATTGCCACAGCCAGGATTCGAACACAAGTCATCCAGCAATGCACGCGCGTTTCATACCACCAGGCCAAGCACAACACTTGTGAAACAAAACAGAAACAAAACATAAAATATTAAAACAGAATTTAAATTCCAGAAAGCGCGCGCTGTGGATCATCTTCAACCTCTGGCACTGCAAAATTTGCTGCGAAATTATCCACCAGTTTTCCTGCGAAATTCTAAATTGCAGGAAACCCTACGAAAACCATACACCATCAAAACTGCAACATCTCATCAAATTAATTATACAAACATGATCCATAGATGAATTGACATTGATCTGTGTTCTTAGAATTGATTTATGTTAGCTCAAGAACAAAACCCTAAAGGGGTCGAAAACCCTAACAATGGTGGTTTCTTAAACCTGCAATGTAACTACAATTAAACCATCCAGAATCAATCAATAACTTCATACAAACACAAAACAATGATCAAAAGTTATTAAAATCCAACCAATATGCAAAATCGAAAATCAAAATATTTTGAACATTATGAATTCGGGTTATGCAATATAAGGTGTTTCAGATGCAAATGATCATTGGGAATGATTCAATGATGTCCTATAAACATGTCTCAACCTTCAAATTGGTTCAAAAAGGCTTGAATTTGTGAAATCCGAATTTGAGTTTTGGTGAGATTTTTGAAGATGCAAACTTACTCTTGGAGGCAGAATTTCGTCCCAATGCATTAGATTTGTGTTGTGTACTTATAGTGGAATGGATTTAGGTCAGAAAAGTGGATCATTGTGTGAAAGATTTGATTAAAAAAGATTGAAAAAGATTAAGCTTTAAAATTCAAATATTCTTGCATAAACCCTTTCTATTTCAAGCCAATCACCATTATTTTTGTATCAATTTGATCCATCCAACCTTTATGACTTTCTAGAAGCTCAATCTCTTTTAAATATTTAATTTTTCTATTTTATTCTAATTTAAAATGATTTTAAATGAATTAAATCAAGATAAATAAAATAAAATTATGAAAAATCTGAATTTTAGAGATTTGGGTCGTGCATGAAGTATTGGTATGGATTGGATCATTATATGGCAAGCCCATTTAGAAAAAATTGGTTTTAAACCTCCATTTTCTTCATAAACCAACCAAAAATTTCCCAAATTTTCAAGGGCACACATCCTTCAATTTTAATGCTATGAGGGTGTTCTTGGACATTTTGTAAAGCTTGAAGAGTCCTCTAACCAACCCCACTGGTTTCATGTCCATATCATTTATCATTCTCAAGTTATGCCCTTTTGAAGTTGTTGACTTTTTGTTGACTTTTAAAAGGACCTATAATGTCTTAGCTCATACCTTCCAAATGAAGCATTTTTGGGCTTGGCTTGTGAGACACAAAGTTGTAGAGAATTCAATTTCCTTCAAAATGAGCTTTGGATGGAGAATTGGTGATGAAGTATGTGAATGTTATGGCTGGTCAAAGTTCAGTTGACTTTTCCTGAGGAAACCCTAATTTAGAAACTCCTGATTCTTGGTGATCTGAAATCTCCTTGATGAATCATGATCAACCCTTGATCAAATGATGAATTTTACTTCATATACTTGATGTTGGCAAAAAATCATGAAGTTTGACTTTGGTTTGACCACAGTTGACCTCAGTTTGACTTTTTAACTGCTTTGACTGGTTTTGATTTATCTGATCATCTGACTGAGCAAACTTTTGAGAAAAGTCTTAAAGCTTGTCATGGGGGTTCTTAAACGCATATAAGATGTTATGAAGCTCACTTGAAGTCTTGGAAGTCCATTTAGCCTGATTAAAGTCAAAACCCTAGTTTTGGATGCACTGCTTAGGAGGATGCATTGTCTGAGGGAATTGTCAAATCTTCTGACCAATTGTGAACTTTGTGAACCTTGTGAACCTCATAAGATGTCTTGTGAATCTCATGGGAGGTCTTGTGAGTCTTGTGAACCTTGTGAACCTCATAAAGTGTCTTGTAAACTTCATGAACCTCATGAAAGGTCTTGTAAGTATTGTGAACCTTGTGAACCTTGTGAACCTCATAAAGTGTCTTGTAAACTTTATGAACCTCATGAAAGGCCTTGTAAGTGTTGTGAATCTTGTGAACCTTGTGAACCTCATAAAGTGTCTTGTAAACTTCATGAACCTCATGAAAGGTCTTGTGAACCTTGTGAACCTTCTTAGCACACAAAGTCTTGTATTGTGAGGGCAAATTTTGGGGTGCAACACACTCCACAAGCTATCCATGCTCTTGATAAGGACCTAACATAGGTATCAAACAAAAGAGGTCAGTGCCATAAACTTCTTGGAGAAGTTTTCATTTCAAACAAAAAACCTAATGCTGATTATAAAAACAGCGGAACATCACAGATGAGGGGGACCTAAACCGACAGCCGCTTTAATAACCATTCAAAGTTTTCAAAGTTTTTTCAAAGTTTTCAAAGAAAAACCCTAGTTTTTTCAAAGTTTTGTGTTTGGTACTCTGTTTTAAGGCAAACCCTAGTTTTTTCAAAGTTTTTAAAGAATAGAAAAAAAACAACCCTAATCATCAAACCGCAAAAATTACAACAAAAATGGACCTTCAAACAACACTTACCAAAAGTTCAAGGCCACCAAATCCGTCGTGAATTTGAGCGTTAAACAACCCCGTTGATCTAAATCCATGAACTACTTCACCACCGCCTCCAACTCTACCTCTCCTCCACCCCCAAATACAACGATTCTTCGAGCTTCTCCACCTTCACCATGAACTGAGCTACCCTTCGAGTTGTAGAAGACGAACACCTGCGCCAAATACAATTAATCAAGCAAGATCTGTGAACATTGAGAGAGTCGAGACGAAAAATAAACCAGAAGCGAAAAGGATAAAAGTCGACGAAGTCCACCTAAGAAGCTTATCTAAAATTTCTTCAAAAGGGGTAACTTCTAGATCCGTTTTGAATATATGTTCTTCATGACACTTGACCTTTATTTTCCTTTGAATAATGTAGCTTTTTATTTGTGTTTGCTAATTTGTGAAACTCGAATTTGGATCTTGTAACCCTTCGATCTCGTTGCATGTTTGTTTGTCTGGAAAATTTAAGCACAAATTGATGTCTAGGGTAGAGAGATAAGGAGAGTTTTGTGTTTGGTACTCTGTTTTAAGGTAGTAATCGCCGGAGGTGATCGCGGTCTCCGCCGCGGTTCGTTTTTTTTGGGAAAAACTAGGGTTCCGTCGACCCTATCTTTGCGAGAGAGAGAGAGAGAGAACGATTTAAATGAGGGGGGACATTAACGGATGTGGGAGAGTTTGAGCTTTTAGAAGAAGAAAGTTTGAGGGAGAAAGAGAAATCCTGAGCGTGAGGCACATTTCTGTCCTTTGAGAAGCGAGAACAAGGAGATAGGGGTTCCCTAGTTTTTTTTATTTATTTTTTCTGTTTCCGTAATTAATGATTTTTTTTAAAAGTGTTGATATATCCCAAATATTTATTGCCGTTTCGTTTTCCATAATTGTCTGGATTCCACGCGTGTAATCCCACCAACTTCACATTATCATCACCTTTAGATCAACCTTCAGGTCAACTCGTTTAGGAATCAACGGCCAGATTTATTTTCGGTCAATAGGTTGATTATCAGGCCACCATGCACCTGTGACTTTGGGTCTCCCTGATGCATTGGGCCCGGGTCTGCTTTTAGTAGCACCCTCTGTTTACTTCTCAACTCAAGCCTTTCTTGCTTTTATCTTTTTATCTTTTTTATTTTTTATTATAATATATAAAACTAGTTTCACTTTTGTTTTTATTATTTGTTTCTATATTTTCTTTCAAACAAAAACAATTATTCAAAAAAAAAAACAAGATCTAAAAAAATGTTATTTTGGTTTATTTTTTTACTTAATTTAATTAGTCATTTTGTTGTTATATTTAATTCAGTTAATTTATCATCTTGTGATCGATTTTATTCATATGATGTATGCTTATATCCTTGCCCATTACTAGTCGTATGATGATGATGATGATGTATGCTTCGTACGAACTTGTTTGTGTTTTCTCATTTTGACCATGTTTTGTTAAATAAAAAACATATAAATAATAAATAAAAAATGCAATCACACTAAGATTAATCGTTTCAAAATCATAAATTTATTGGTCCAACGCCAAGTAAATCCATACGCCTACATTTTGCACACACGTAAGTCGGTCGCCTTTATGATCGCCATCTGCACGCCTTTATCGCGTCATAATTTAATTAACGAGGAACTGAACTTCGGAATCTAGCATTCCGCGGGTTCTTTAATGAACCACTCTTGAGGCTAGCCTTCGAGTAGTGTTTCAATTACTCCTTCGTTATGAAAATACTAAACCATAATAATCACGATACTTAATATACATAATTAAAATAATGAAAGAACTAAACTTAGGAATCTAGCATTCCTCGGGTTTTTGAATTGAATTACTGTTGGGGCTAGCCCTCGATTTGTAATTCATTCACTCTTTCGTTTTCAAAACATAAATCTCAAATTAAAGTCGTGAAAGAACTAAACTCAGGAATCTAGCATTCCTCGGGTTTTTGAATTGAATTACTGTTGGGGCTAGCCCCCGATTTGTAATTCATTCGCCCTTTCACAACGAAAGAATTCAACTTAAAACTTACCAACGAACGCAAATCATTTCACAACTAATCAACGAATAACTGAACTCTGGAGTCCAGCACTCCACGAGTCCTTGAATGCAATCACTTTTAAGGCTAGCCCTCGAGTTGTGGTCCATTCGCCTTTCATTTTTAAACACTTAACAAAGGTCAAACACCTTTTCTTTAACCGAATATTGTTTAAATCTTTCTATCGCGCAAACAAGCTAGCGCTTCAGCCTCCACTGCGAGTATAAGCCAACGCTTAGCAGTAGAATGCATTTTAAACAATCGTTCAATTAAAAAACACAAACCGTAGTTGCACGAACTACGAAGCTCTGACTTTCCCATTGCACAAGGGAATACGTAGGCATAGGGATTTTTAATCCTTCGCGAGCACCCTAATAAAAAATTCAATAATTTTTCCGTCACAATAAAAAAAAACTATAATCTTTTCTCCGTCTTAATAATAAAATTAAAATACTTTCCTTTTCTTTAAAAACAAACATATTAATAACCATTCAGAAGACATAGACTAAGATCAACATTTAATCGTATAGTTAGCTAAGAGGTTCCCGTTAAGTACAACGGACGTGAGGGGTGCTAATATCTTCCCCTTGCGTAACCGACTCCCGAACTTAGAATTTGGTTTCATTGACCATTTCGTATCCTTTATTTAGGTTGTATCTATATCTCCCTTTTCTCTCGTAGAATAAATAGAATTAGGTGGAGACCTTGTTGTTTGTTTTAGGATCATATTTTTTTTCGAGGTACGACAGTTGGCGACTCTGCTGGGGACTAGCTCTATGCTAGAGAGAGTCGAGCCTAACTTAGTTTTGTGTGTTTATCTGTTTGATTTTGTCTTTTGTCTTCTCTATGTTTATTATTTATGTCTGTTTATTTGTTCTTTTACCGTTTTCTCTTATTTCCTCATTATATTATTTGTTCGTGGGATCTCGGGGTCACATTACAAGTAAAATCTGAGTTATGGAAAAATAAGAGGGAACACCTAGGTTAAAGTTGGTAGTTATTAGTGTTAATCTCCAAGAAATCGCTTCTTGAGGGCCTAGCATGAAAGCTCCCCCACATAGTTAGACTTTCCGTAAATCTTGTCACAACGCAGCTAGCTTGTCGCGTGACCAGATTCATGAAAGGGCTGTGATTCTGGGATCCACTGTTAAGAACCAGTTTCTATATTGGTATTTGTGTAATTTTAGTCTCCAAGGGCTCGCCTCTTGAGGGCCTAGCATGAGAACTCCACTCACGGTAGACCTTATCAACATTATCGTCAAAATGCAGCTAGCCTGCAAAGGGGCGTTAATACGATAAACGTCTGTGACCTTGAGTTTCCCTAAACCATCACCGTAGAAACCATCCAGTGATTTGGATTTATGGGTAGAAAAATGTAGAACTAATCTCTTACATCCAACCTATTAAGAGGATTTCAGATTTACTTGTGACACCTTCCATCCCTGCACCTTGCATCTTTGCATCCCAGCATCATACACATCATTTTAACAAGGTCTTCAAGGAACAAAGAGACGTCTATTGCAAACATCACAAATTTAACCATAGACAAACTTCAGCTTGTAATCCCTTTTGGAAAGAGTTCTTCTATTCAGATGTTTGCAATTGTGTTTTTGAGTTCCTTGAAAGCATACTTGCATTGCATCCATTCGCATACCATTGCATCTGCATTGCATATCATTTTCTTCCCTCAGAGTAAGCTCATTCTATCCTTTGTCTTCGGTCGACAGTTTGATTCCCGACACGTGCCTAGAACTAAGAACTATGTCTCAAGGAACAGTGGATGAACTGAGAAGAAGTCAAGAATTGTTGAGAAAGGAGGTTAATTCCTTGAGAAACAGATGAAGTGGGTCTTGGAAACCTTACAAGCTTTGTTGAAGAAGGAGGGTCGCCCTGTGCCCATGGCCGCAGTAGAGGAAGCTAATGTCCTACCTCCATTTGATGTTGCCTCAAGTCAAGAATGTTTCCCTGTGGCAACTCCTCAATGGCCAACTCATGTCTCTCCCCTACTAGGTCAAAGTCAACCTCTGATTCTCAAATAAGTACCTCAATATCCTCTGGTTGGTCTATCTCAAGGTCGAAACAAAGGGAGTGAAGCTCACTATGAACCCATTCATGTGCCACTCAACAAGCTCTACCCGCTACTAATCCAAAATTCATTGATAACTCCTTACACACCTGTGCCATTGCCAAATAGATGGTACAACCCTGATACTAATGCAATGTGCGAATTCCATAAAGGGGTGGTAGGACATGATTTGGATACTTGCCCTAAATTGAAAGTCTGGGTACAAAAGTTGATCTATAACAAAAGGTTAATCCTTGAAGAGGACCATCTAGAGGTTGAATGTGGATACCGCACTGGAGCCATGGGGCACCCTATCGAAGAATGCCAGAGTTTTGAGCTCAAGTTACAAAGTGTGATTAAGTCACTAGTACCCCAAGAAGGAAGGCCAAATACAGACAATTTGACTGTTGAGCCAGAAAATAAGGAAGGAAAGAGACCTATTAAGGTTCTTAAGGTTTCGTACCACAAAGAACAGGTCATGCGCATAACTGATGAATCATCTTTGCTTTCTCACAAGAGTATCAGGACACCATCTTGGAATTTCAATGTCGCCACTCCGGCTGGCAAAAGAAAAAGTGAAGTAGGAGGTGAATCGAAAGGGATGACATCCAACATTGAGTTTGAGGAACTTAAAGGTCATCACACTAAGCGGCTAGCAGTACCTAGAGTTCCAGGAGTGCCAGCTTATCAGCAATTGAAAGCTCAGAATTCTCGCCTGGAAGATGTCTCAAATCAGAATAAGAGACAAAGGGGAAGACCTCCAATCCCTCAAATCCACATGACCTACACATAATTATATCCTTCATTGATCAAGAAAGGCTTGGTTACTCCAAAACCTTTGGGTCCTCCACCAGATCCACTTCCAGCAAACTACAACCCAAATGCCCATTGTTTATTCCATGATGGTGCTTCAGGGCATGATTTGGAAGACTGTTATTCCTTAAAACACGTTGTGAAAGATTTAATTGAGAAGAACATTCTTTCACTTGAATACACTACTTCGATTATCAGGGACAATTCTCGTCTGAGTCAGCAAGCCCAAAGCCGAGAATATCCGAATCAACATCAAAGTCAACATAAGCCTCGCAACAATTTGGAAAGAAGGAGTGCTCCTCTTAATCCAGTACCTTTATCATACACTCAGCTTCTGCAACCTTTGATTCAAAGCTCATTGGTGGTTCCCAAGTCTCTCAAACCATTTCCAGAGCCATACCCGCTTGAGTATAATCCACGTGAGCAATGTGGATATCATGCTGGATCAATAGGGCATTCAACTGAAGACTGCAAAGCTTTTCAAGCCAAGGTGCAACAATTGATTGACAAGAGGTACATATCCTTTTCAGAAGGAAGCCTGTTGGTGCATGTCAACCTCTCGCCTGAGTGAGCGCAGAGACTTTTTGGTGCATCTCTTGAAGACAATAAATCAAGACATTTTCAATTCCCTAAAGCTGGAAATCACCTATTTGTTTCAGCATTGTTGTTATTTTCTTTGCATGTTGATTTTGTATTTGCTTGTTAGCGTTGTTTGTTTTTGAATTGGCAAAATTAATGAAATGTTTATGCATCTTTTGAATTAATCCATTTCTATTCACTCGTTTTTATAAAAAAAATAAAAAAAACATATTTTTATCATTTTGTTTATCAAACTTTTGATTTAGCAAAGATTGGAGGGAGGATGATGAAAACCAGATACCTGAATTCTCCATTTGTATGCTCTCAATTAAAACCTTACCAATGATGTACAAGCATTATTTCAAATTCCCAAACACTGGTGAAATAAGGAAGATAATCCCTCACTAACCCCTTTGATCATAGAAGTTGGAGTTTTCTTTTTCAAAAAGTGTGAAAAACCCTTAATTTTAAACCTGGGGAAGGGTAGTCAGTTCAGTTAATCTGTTTGCATTCAATCCTCAAGAGATTCAATCCATCATTCAAGAAGGATCAACTACATACTTTCATTCACACACCAAAGAAGTCGTGAAAAGCCAAACGTTTGTAGTGCATGTTCTCTATCCTATAATAAAATGGCAGTCACAACCGTTCAACTAAAAGAAAGGCAAAAAGGAAAAAGAAATACAAAGAAAAAGCCTGCTAAGTCAAAAACCAGGAAAAGACGACTTAGGCGAAAATTAATGAAGTCATCAAATCCTCAACAAAGCAAGGATAAAGCAAGGTGGCTGCCATCACTTTTAAATTATAATCCTTATCACGCACCATAAAAAGACTTTTTCTGATTTGAATGCGTATGTCAATTTAACTGAACGTAGGATTGGAGTTCATCACGAAGATGGGGTGGGTACAAATAAATTTTGAGCCTTTTATCCTTTGTTTCATAAACCATGAACCAAGCCACGTTACAACCCTTAAAAGACCTAATTGAGGTAGGGTTTATTTTGAGAGCGTGCTACAGCAAGGTTGTGTTAACCTGGCTCCTAACGATCTTTGCTAATCATTTGTATTGATCACTTGATATGAAATTCCATAAAATGGCTAAATTCACTTTATTTGTTTCAATCAACTCCACTGTATCACTATCATACAATAAATTGTAATTTCAAAAACTTGCATAAATGTTACATTAAAATTTCCAATTTTTAAATGAATATGTTTGTTTGCAAGTTAATTCAGCATCAATGGAATCCCAACGAATGCATCCAGTTAGGGAATTCGATTAGGTAGAAGGAGCCCAGCCAAGGGAAACCACTTCAAGAATCAGTCAATCAATCTCTTCAAGAGTTAGCTACTCAGAGGTTGAACCTTTTCTCAAGACTCAGACTAGAGTGAGCTATCACAAGCGGTTCAAGAGTTCAATAGCCAGTCAGGCCAGAAGTCTCCCATCCCAGGGATCAGATAACCAGGGGCAAATCTCCGATATTCCAGCACTGGGGCAACCATTTCAAGGCCATGTCATGGCAGGTTGGTATAAACTTTTTGAGGAGATGAAAATTTCAAAACCATTGATTCCAGGGCAAGATGGATCACACAGGGGAAAATCCTCTCTGTGCCTTCAAGCTGTTCAAGCAGACCTTATGTCCGCAAATTTCAAGTTCAAGATAGGTGTCAGGAATCATGTCGCCGTCTTTGTCTCCTTCTAAAGAGTGTTATGCAAAAAGAACTATTTCATCCAATACCCATACATGGGCATATTTGGAAGTCATATGAGTCGGTGTGTCTTTCTCATGTGCTGGTCATGTCGCTTCGCTCTTAGTATTAAGCCCTGCTACCGTCTTACTTATCGAGCATCTTCCCACAGTAGAAAAGAGTCATACCTTGCAAAACAGGCCTCTGCTGACATGTAATCTACTGTCACTTTACAAGAATCTCTCTGAAGTCCAATTGTCATTGGCACGAATCTATTAAGCTAGTTGTGAAACCCTATGCTTGTAGTCTAAGTCCATTTGATTTGGCACATACATGCGTTTCCTGATGGTTCCTGAAGGTCTTCTTTTGACTCTTCGTTTAAGGAATTTCTAGAGGTTGGACGTTTTATCTTGCTAAAAACTCCAACATTCTCGCCTTTATTCTCAGTACCAGCCGGTCTCTTGGATCCGTTGGCTATATTTGAGTACGCTGTTTTTCTACTCCTAGTATCAGTTGGTTGCACAGACCATTGCCCAAACTTTGTGTTCCTTTTTTTATCCTCGGTATCAACAGTTACACTTGAACCTGTTGATTTACCACTTCGGATTACTTATGTCAGTTATTTTATTTCCCGACCACCGTGTCGATGTCTGTTATTTCCCGACCACCGTGTCGATGTATATTATTTTATTTCCCGACCGCCATGTCGATGTCTGTCATTTTATTTCCCGACCACCGAGTCAATGTCTGTTATTTTATTTCCCGACCACCGTGTCGATGTCAGTCATTTTATTTCCCGACCACCGTGTCGATGTCTGTTATTTTATTTCCCGACCACCGTGTCGATGTCGTTATTTTGTTTCCAGACCACCGTGTCGATGTCTGTTATTTTATTTCCCGACCGTGTCGATGCCTGTTATTTTATATATCCTGACCACCGCATCAATGTCTGTTATTTATTTCCTGACCACCGTGTCGATGTCTGTTATTTTATTTCCCGACCACCGTGTCAACGCCTGTCATTTTATTTCCCGACCACCGTGTCGATGTCTGTTATTTTATTTCCCGACCACCGTGTTGACGTCTGTTATTTTGCTTTCCCGATCGCCGTATCGACATCTGTTATTTTATTTCCCGATCTCCGTATCGACATCTGTTATTTTATTTCCCGATCGCTGTGTCGACGTCTTCTATTTTATTTCCCGATCGTCGTGTCGATGTCTGTTTTTTTTGCTTTCCCGGCCGCCGTGTCGATGTCTGTTATTTTATTTCCCAACCACCGTGTCGATGTCTATTATTTTATTTCCCGACCGTCGCGTTAATGTCTGTTATTTATTTCCTGACCGTCGCGTCAATGTCTGTTATTTATTTCCTGACTGCCGCGTCAATGTCTGTTATTTATTTCCTGACCACCGCGTCAATGTCTTTTATTTATTTCCTGACCGCCGTGTCAATGTCTGTTATTTATTTCCTGACCTCCGCGTTAATGTCTGTTATTTATTTCCTTACCGCCGTGTTAATGTCAGTTTTTGTTATTTCCTGACCGCTGTGTCGATGTCTATTATTATTTCCTCAACCGCCGAGTTGACTAGTTTTCTCGACCGCCGAGTCGATGTCTTTTTTAACTACCTTCCTCAACCGCCGAGTTGCTATATTGGGATCCCAAGCAGTCACACTTAAACTTGTTGATTGATCACTTTGGATACTTTGAATACTTCCTCAACCGCCGAGTTAACTTGATTTCTCGACTACCGAGTCGATGTCTTTCATTTATTTCCCCGACCCCCGAGTTGATATCTGTTTACGCTTGACCCCCGAGTCAATGTTCTTGTTCAACCCCCGAGTTGATGTCTGTTTTTGTTCAATCCCCGAGTTGATATTTGTTTTTGTTTGACCCCCGAGTCATTGCTGCCTTTATGTTTGACCCCCGAGTCAATGATGTTGTCTTCTTAACCCCCGAGTTAATATTTGTTTTTGTTTGACCCCCGAGTCAATAATGTTGTCTTCCTAACCCCCGAGTTGATATTTGTTTTTGTTTGACCCCTGAGTCATTGTTGCCTAAACGTTTTCGATCCCTGAGTCGATTTTGTCTTTATTCTTGACCCCCGAGTCAATGATTTTTGTTCTCAACCCACGAGTTTATTTCTATTTCAGCTTGACCCCCGAGTCAGTATTCATGTCTTTATGTTTTCGATCCCTGAATCGATTATCCTTTCAACCCTGAGTTGATATGTCATCCCCATCATATTGTCGTCCCCAGTGAGTCTTCACCCACGATTTTGTTATTGTGGATCACCATTACCAGTTATCTGCATCGTATCCCGCATACCATATTCAACATATTCATCATTTTAAAAATCAGCATGCTAGGGTTCATTGCATCTCGCACGACATATCCCCAGCAAAACAAAAAAGAGTCCCTCATAAGTTCATAGCATGCCATTGCATTTAGGGGCAAAATTTTCGGTTATTTCTATATTTAAATACCTTTCACTCCTATTTTATGAGGATTAACATCACTCATTCTATCTGGTGAAGTTATTTAAATAGGGGCAACTGTCACACCCCAAATTTTACCCCTAACTTTTCGCATTCATCTCACCGACAGCATACCAAGTGCATACCATGTATTCTAAAGTTTTGCAGGAATGACAGGAAGGAGCTGTTTGGTTTTGTAACAAATTTTGGATATCTGATCGTTTGGTTTGGGAAATTAGGGTTTTGCTCTTTGAAGCTTATATTAGTGGATTGATTTCTTAAGCTATGGATTATGGAATTTTAAGTTGAATCATGGACATGTTCAAGACTAGATCACTTGTGATTTTTCTCAAGTAAAGTACCTTAGTGAGAACTATTGATATTTGGTCCAAGCTTTTTCTTGTGGAACAAGTTCGATTTGTTACTGGAGAAAAGGAAAGATAGGACTCAAGATTTGCGGTTCATTTTGAGTGATATTAATAATTCCGATTGTTTTATGGTCGTGATCAAGATGCATCTTAAGGATTGTTTTTTTAACTGAATTATGTGGACCTCTAATCTCTGGCTCATTATTGTGGAAGTTGGTGACAAAAATTATACCTGATTCCAAGCTTCAGATTCAAACTTATTTCAAATTTCTAATTCATGTTCTAAGCTTCTGACTCGAATTTCAATTTCAAATACTCATTTCAATTTCTGACTTTTTAGTCTTATTTCAAATCCAAAGTTCAAGTTTATTCCTAAGGTCTCATTCCAAAATTCTATATTTTTTTTTCAATTCCCATTTCAATTCACATTTTATTTCCAAGTTCACTTCATAGTCCTATTTTTTCTAATTCCCATTTTTTTGTTTTTTTTGTTGTTAGTTCTATTTTCTTTTTTTTTTTCAAGCCCACATCCCTAATCCATCTCAATTTAATTACTTTTCAATTTTTTCAAATTTCTTGTAAACCTCAAATTTTATTCCAATTTCAAATTCCGAATTTTATTCAAGTTTGAATAACAAGTTCACAAATTCAATCTCGTTCTTTAAAATTCATAATTCAGAGTTCAAGTTATAACTCCAATATTATTAAAGCTCGTAAATTGATGGAATGGTGTTCATAAATTGAGTTCATGTTACAAGGTCAAAGGTTAATAGTCTTGTGAAATTACCAATACCATGCATTGCTCAATTAATTGAAGGAAGTATTTGAGTATTTAATTCAAACAATGAGGCTTTATCACCCATGGTTTAATAAACCAAATCATTTGCTTTTTTTTGTTAAATAGACCAAGTTGGCATAAATACAACTGTCACGTTGAGTTTTCCTAAGCCAAAGACACAACTCTCAGTTACAACATGGTTTATACTAGAAACCATGGTCCATCTAAAAATACTAAAAAATAAAAAGGATATCACAACGAGAACCAATGTCTTGTACCATGGACCATTGTATAACGAGTTTCTCTCTACAAACTTGTTGAGCTTGTACAGACACCGTGCTGCTTCATGCCATCATCTTCATACGATGTCAACCCAATCTCTTTACCAAACAACTCCAAAGTGTACATGAAAAAGAAAAAATAACAAGATTAGAAATTTGTTTTGTCGTGCAAAAAGTGTATACTAAGCAGAGAAAATAATAAACAATTTGGAATGTATGCAAACAAATGTGAGCATATAGAACTGTATATCATCATCATCATTAGTCATCAATCACTCAAAGTTAACCCTCATTTTAATTAGAGCTAAAGCAACAAGGACCTTTTTGGGTACAAATGAAAGATGTTGCCTCACGATACCAAGCATTCACAAAGTCAGTATAAAACAAAAGCGGTAGGGACCACCAAGTACACTAGCAAGCATTATTTTAAGAGGAAAGAATAGAAAAAGAAACTAGAGTTCAGACCTGCTTTGCAGCAGGGTTGCAGATGCTCTTCCTTCGCTCTACCACTTCACAACAGGCTTGAAATCGACATTTTTGTAAGTCAACAATAAAACATGCGACTTTCGTTAAACCAAATGGTGAAAAAATTCTCTTCACTCCACAAGCTATCCATGCTCTTGATAAGGACCTAACATAGGTATCAAACAAAAGAGGTCAGTGCCATAAACTTCTTGGAGAAGTTTTCATTTCAAACAAAAAACCTAATGCTGATTATAAAAACAGCGGAACATCACAGAAGAGGGGGACCTAAACCGACAGCCGCATCAAGAGACATAAGAAAAACCCTAGTTTTTTCAAAGTTTTCAAAGAATAGAAAAAAACAACCCTAATCATCAAACCGCAAAAATTACAACAAAAATGGACCTTCAAACAACACTTAATAAAAGTTCAAGGCCACCAAATCCTCCGTGAATTTGAGTGCTAAATAACCCCGTTGATTTGAATCCATGAACTACTTCACCACCGCCTCCAACTCTACCTCTCTTCCACCCCCAAATACAACGATTCTTCGAGCTTCTCCACCTTCACCATGAACTGAGTTACCATTCGAGTTGTGGAAGACGAACACCTGCGCTAAATACAATTAATCAAGCAAGATCTATGAACATTGAGAGAGTCGAGACGAAAAATAAACCAGAAGCGAAAAGGATAAAAGTCGACGAAGTCCACCTGAGAAGCTTATCTAAAATTTCTTCAAAAGGGGTAACTTCTAGATCCGTTTTGAATATATGTTCTTCATGACACTTGACCTTTGTTTTCCTTTGAATATTGTAGCTTTGTATTTGTGTTTGCTAATTTGTGAAACTCGAATTTGGATCTTGTAACCCTTCGATCTCGTTGCATGTTTGTTTATCTGGAAAATTTAAGCGCATATTTATGTCTAGGGTAGAGAGATAAGGAGAGTTTTGTGTTTGGTACTATGTTTTAAGGTAGTAATCGCCGGAGGTGATGGCGGTCTCCGCCGTGGTTCGTTTTTTTTGGGAAAAACTAGGGTTCCGTCAACCCTATCTTTGCGAGAGAGAGAGAGAGAGAGAGAGATAGAGATAGAGAGAGAGAGAGAGACCGATTCAAATGAGGGGGAACATTAACAGATGTGGGAGAGTTTGAGCTTTTAGAAGAAGAAAGTTTGAGGGAGAAAGAGAAATCCTGAGCGTGAGGCACATTTCTGTCCTTTGAGAAGCGAGAACAACGATATAGGGGTTCCCTAGTTACTTTTTATTTATTTTTTCTGTTTCTGTAATTAATGTTTTTTTTAAAGTGTTGATATATCCCAAATATTTATTGCCGTTTCATTTCCCATAACTGTCTGGATTCCACGCGTGTAACCCCACCAACTTCACAATATCATCACCTTTAGATCAAACTTCAGGTCAACTTGTTTAGGAATCAACGACCAGATTTGTTTTCGGTCAACAGGTTGATTATCAGGCCACCATGCACCTGTGACTTTGGGTCTCCCTGATGCATTGGGCCCGAGTCTGCTTTTATTAGCACCCTCTGTTTACTTCTCAACTCAAGCCTTTCTTACTTTTATCTTTTTATCTTTTTTATTTTTTATTATAATATATAAAACTAGTTTCACTTTTTTTATTATTTGTTTCTATATTTTCTTTCAAACCAAAACAAATATTCCAAAAAAAAACAAGATCTAAAAAAATGTTATTTTGGTTTATTTATTTACTTAATTTAATTAGTCATTTTGTTGTTATATTTAATTCAGTTAATTTATTATCTTGTGATCGATTTTATTCATATGATGTATGCTTATATCCTTGCGCATTACCATTCATATGATGATGATGTATGCTTCGTAC
This sequence comes from Lathyrus aphaca, assembly GCA_963966055.1. Classification (NCBI taxonomy): domain Eukaryota; kingdom Viridiplantae; phylum Streptophyta; class Magnoliopsida; order Fabales; family Fabaceae; genus Lathyrus; species Lathyrus aphaca. Next base: position 176,543,480 of record OZ014523.1, read on the forward strand.
GAACTTGTTCGCGTTTTCTCATTTTGACCATGTTTTGTTAAATAAAAACATATATAATAATAAATAAAAAATGCAATCACACTAAGATTAATCGTTTCAAAATCATAAATTTCTTGGTCCAACGCCAAGTAAATCCATACGCCTACATTTTGCACACACGTAAGTCGGTCGCCTTTATGATCGCCATCTGCACGCCTTTATCGCGTCATAATTTAATTAACGAGGAACTGAACTTCAAAATCTAGCATTCCGAGGGTTCTTTAACGAACCACTCTTGAAGATAGCCTTCGAGTTGTGTTTCATTTACTCCTTCGTTATGAAAATACTAAACCCTAGTAATCACGATACTTAATATACATAATTAAAATAATGAAAGAACTAAACCCAGGAATCTAGCATTCCTCGGGTTTTTGAATTGAATTACTGTTGGGGCTAGCCCTCGATTTGTAATTCATCCGCTCTTTCGTTTTCAAAACATAAATCTCAAATTAAAGTCGTGAAAGAACTAAAATCAGGAATCTAGCATTCCTCGGGTTTTTGAATTGAATTACTGTTGGGGCTAGCCCCCGATTTGTAATTCATTTGCCCTTTCACAACGAAAGAATTCAACTTAAAACTTACTAATGAACGCAAATCATTTCACAACTAATCAACGAATAACTGAACTCTGGAGTCCAGCACTCCACGGGTCCTTGAATGCAATCACTTTTAAGGCTAGCCCTCGAGTTGTGGTCCATTCGCCTTTCGTTTTAAAACACTTAACAAAGGTCAAACACCTTTTCTTTAAGCAAATATTGTTTAAATATTTCTATCTCGCAAACAAGCTAGCGCTTCAGCCTCCACCGCGAGTATAAGCCAACACTTAGCAGTAGAATGCATTTTAAACAATCGTTCAATTAAAAAACACAAACCGTAGTTGCACGAACTATGAAGCTCTGACTTTCCCATTGCTCAAGGGAATACGTAGGCACAGGGATTTTTAATCCTCCGCGAGCACCCTAATAAAAAATTCAATAATTTTTCCGTCACAATAATAAAAAACTTTAATCTTTTCTCCGTCTTAATAATAAAATTAAAATACTTTCCTTTTCTTTAAGAACAAACATATTAATAACCATTCAGAAGACATAGACTAAGATCAACATTTAATCGCATAGTTAGCTAAGAGGTTCCCGTTGAGTACAACGGACGTGAGGGGTGCTAATATCTTCCCCTTGCGTAACCGACTCCCGAACTTAGAATTTGGTTTCATTGACCATTTATTATCCTATATTTAGGTTGTATCTATATCTCCCTTTTCTCTCGTAGAATAAATAGAATTAGATGGTGACTCTGTTGTTTGTTTTAGGATCATATTTTTTTTCGAGGTACGACAGTGACTCATTAACATACTAACTTTTCAAAAACTTCCCTCAAATGATGACCTAAACTCACAATTTGCAAAATCACCATGACTTGAAAATTGAACAAACATAGTTTGACATCAATCTTCACGTAGCCTGAGAACAAACTCAATATAGATTATGAAACCTTAACACTAAACTCCCCTTGAAGAAAAACCTTAACACTAAACTCCCCTTGAAGAAAATGACTTTGAAAATGGATGAACTTTGATATGAAAATTGGTGCCTTAAGAAATTGGAAAATAACTCTTCAATTCCACGCATCTTAACATTAATTCATCTTTTCAACCCAACCAAAACTTGGATGCCAAGTAGCAAGAATGATAATGTCGATCACAACACATCCTCAAATCACATCAAAACACAACAAAACACAAGTCTTTGACCAAATGACCAAATGAAACCCCCACACCAAGGATGCTCTGGAGAATCTTGGAAAATGCACAATATTTGTCAAGGAGACCCTGATCTTCAACCTTGAAGCAAAAAAAAGGACTAAACACTTGATAATTCTTGATAACTACACTATGATAAAGCTCCAAAGTTCACGTTTAAACCTGAATGAAATAAACCTCAGAGGTTCAAGAAGCCCCGAACTAGAGAAAATCTTGATCCCATGCTTCTGAGAAAAACAATGATATGAATTATTATAAACAATGACCTAATGCAATGCAAATGTAAAGCATAAGCCACCTATTGATGGAAACAAAAATAGGAGGACCAATTTTGGGGTGCTACAGCTGCCCCTATTCAAACATCTTGTACTTGAAGGTGTGAAGCTTCAGCTTTCAAACATTAAAGGTGAAAAGGTTTGAATACCAAAAGAACCAGAAAATTTGCACTCCAAAAAGTATTGAAACATGTCACCCTCAGGTGACCAAACTGGTGAACAACAAATGAAGAAGACTCTCCTTAAACGGACTCTTAGAAAAGAAATACTGACCTCGATAAACAAACACCAAGAAACAAAAAGAAACAAGACAGACCTTAAACGAACCTGGAAAAGAATACCATCCTCAAATGATAAACTCAAAATAACCGAAACTGACCTCAAACGGGATCGAAAGGTACATCAACCACAAAAGATGACCGAAAATACAATGACCGACCTCAGACGGACTCTGCAAGGAGAAATAATGATCAAAAGAATGAATCCGTCCTTAGACAGAATCGAGCGTCTATCGACCTCGAACAATAAACAAACAGACGCAAAACCAACCTCAAACAAACTTAAAGTGGCGTGTCATCCTCGGAAGACAACCAAAAGGCTGACCTCGATCAATAAACTCAAAATGGCCTACCATCCTCGAATGATAGCCACAACAAACAAGAACAACCTCGGAAGGACTTGAAAAGAGAATGCCATCCTCGAATGACAACTCGAAATAACCGAAACTGACATCAGATGGAATCGAAACGGTATATCGGCCTCGATCGATAACTAAAATATACAAAGAGTGACCTCGACCAGACTTTGAAAAAGAGAAATATTGACCTCGATCAATAAACTCAAAATGGTCTAACATTCTCGAATGATAGCCAGACAAACAAAACCAACCTCGGAAGGACTTGAAAAGAGAATGCCATACTCGAATGACAACTCGAGATAAGCGAAACTGACCTCAGACAGAATCAAAATGGTATATCTGTAACACCCCCTTTCTATACCCCCAAATAATCAATTAAATCATTTAGGCACATGTTAAAAATTTCATCAGAGTATAATTGAACATGGTATAAAAGAGGCATGTCACATTATGCTTCAAATTAAAAACATACAACACCTGCTCATTTAAAGATATGCAACGATGGGGTAGTTTTCAACATAGGAAATTCAATCCTTACACCCATATCTCCAAAGATATAATTACACAGTGGAAACTAAATCAACAACATCAAACATGCATATATATTCATATAACAACAAGTTTGATTCACCAAATATATCATGTTTATACAAAACATCCATCCAACAGATACATATACACAATGCATAACAAAAATGGCACTAAGCCAACCTAACTACCCGATGCTACATATCAGAGCTGACCGACCAAAAGATGAAGACGAGCTTCACAAAATTTCCATCCAACAACCTACTCTGCAATGCCTCATAGAGCATCATAAAACAGCAGAAGGGTGAGAAACATTATCATAATACCATTTTATATAATTATATATCTCAACATATAACATACACATAAAACATATTCTCACCACAATTCATACCTCATCACCTATACACATCACAACGTGTACATACACAATTCAAGCATGTTTATCATGCACCAATTCACTAATTCACATAAACTTACATTATTTATGTTTATTACTCAATTTTATTTATTCCGCATAAACGTACATCTAGCTATGTTTAATCACACATATACATTACAAATGTATAAATCACATACATATACATATATCAAACATGCATATATACCAACAAGTATGTTTCATCACGCATACTATCATCTCCATAATACTCCAAATAAACATATGCACATTCATGTTTATTTCTTCATATCATAATTAAAATGATAAAATACAACTCATAGAGACCGACACACGACTCTATGCAGATGCAAATGCGGCACCGACTCAACATTTCAGCAGGTTCACTCAAGAACCAAATGGAATCATCGCTTGTTACCTAAAGTAACTCCCCGTCGGGCACACGATGTACCCCACTGCTCACACCTCACACGGGCACACAATGTTTATGGATTGCTCACACCCCACACGGGCACACAATCCGATTGCTCACACCCCACACAGGCACACAATCAATGTGAATAAATCACCCATCGCTCACTCCCCACACGGGGACACGATGTTTCTGGATTGCTCACACCCCACATGGGCACACAATCCGATCTCTCACATCCCACATGGGCACATAATCTTGTTGTAGTCATCGCTCACACTCCACATGAGCACACGATGCTACAACGGATTCACAAAGAATCCCACAACACAAGAATGCATACATTATGCTTACACGCAAAATGACACACAACATTCTTGAAATGCATACATATTCATAATATAGTTATGCATTTCATCTCATACAATTAACATAGATTCGCATTTAATTCAAGCAATGTATCTACTTGCCAAACGGCTACAACACAACAATCAAACCCACAATTCCATAATTAACATAATTACATTTTATCGGAAAAGTCGGGTAAAAGTCAGATAAAAATTATTTTTCTTAGAATCATTGGTTTCTACGCGTTTCTAGCTTCAAATTGATATAAGGATCACTAAAAACGGATACCCGAAACTAAAGCTACAGATTAAAACACATAACCCCTCAAAAACCTATAGGCTCGCTGAGCGCCCTCTCGCTCGCTGAGCGAGAATCGCCCTGGAACTTTCGCTGAGCGAGGGATAGCTCGCTGAGCGACCACTGCGATTTCCAGAATTTCAGCAGCGTAACAATCAACCAAAATGACCCCAAAACTCCTCTAAGCTCATACAAACATGATCAATAACATATTCTAGCTATCATACTTCAGCTATAACGATTTCCAACCGATTAATCCATAAATTTCTCACATTTTCTCTCAAACCCTAACTATTCATCTTCTCTAACTTCTACCAAATCAAAAACCCACAAAATCTAACATATACATAATCATACACAAGATTAAGATAACAATGTTTATCACCCTTACCCGATTATTCCGATTCCTAGGAGCACTCTTGAAGCTTTTCCAACTTTCCCTCTTTTCTCTTCTTTTCTCTTCTCTTCTTTTCTTTCTTCTCTTTTTCTTTCTCTTCTTTACTAACTTTCTATTTCACTCTCTCTCACTCTCTTATATTCTTTTCTCTCTATTTCTACACTTAACTCTATTCTTTCTATTTCTTTCCAACCAAATATCATTTTCTTACAAAAATACCAATTCTACTAATTTCTAACTTATCATTAATTAACAAATACCTAAAATACCCTCCAAACCAATTTTACCCGAAAATTCACAAAACGGTAAAATCCCACAACATAACATATCATCACATTAATTCCTCAACATAAAACATCATCATGATAATTTCACAAATAAAACAATTATCATACAAATGAAACAAAAGACTCCACAAAAATTTGGGAAAATCGAATCGAGGCGTTACAACTCTCCCCCACTTTAGAAATTTTCGTCCTCGAAAATATTACCTGGTCCAAACAACTCCGGATACGACTCGCGCACCCTACTCTCCAATTCCCAAGTCATATTGCCTTCCACAGCGCCTCCCCACGCCACTTTCACAAGCGCAATATCCTTGCCTCTTAGCTTTTTAATTTCACGATCCAAAATCCTAACCGGCAAAGCTTCCACCGTAAGGTTATCTCTTACTTCATCCTCATCCATAGGAAAAACATGTGACGGATCCGGAACATACTTCCGAAGTTGCGAAACATGGAACACATCATGCAAATTCGAAAGATTCGGAGGCAACGCCACACGGTAAGCCACAACACCCACTCATGCAATAATCTGATACGGTCCAATAAAACGAGAAGTCAACTTCTTCGACTTCAAAGCACGACCCACACCCGTAACCGGTGTAACTCTCAAGAACACATGGTCGCCTTCCCGAAACTCAAGATCCTTCCTTCTCTTGTCATGATAACTCTTTTGTCTACTTTGAAAAGCTCTCGTCTTCTCCCGAATAAACTTTACTTTTTCCTTCATTTGTTGTACCATCTCTAGTCCAACTATCGTTCTTTCCCCGGTTTCATGCCAACACAAAGGTGTTTGACATCTCTGACCATACAAAGCCTCAAATGGTGCCATACCAATACTCGAATGAAAACTGTTATTATAGGTGAACTCAATCAACGCTAAATAATTATCCTAAACACCACCTTGTTATAGCACACAAGCATGCAAAAAATCCTCTAACGATTGAATTGTCCTCTCGGTTTGACCGTCCGTTTGCGGATGGTAAGCCGAACTCAATCTTAGCTTAGAACCCAAAGCCTTTTGCAAACTCTCCCAAAACCTCTATGTAAATCTAGGATCTCTATCCGATACAATACTCTTAGGAACTCCATGCAACTTCATAACCACAGAAACATAAATCTCGGCTAGCTTCTCCAAAGAATAACTAATATCAATCAGAATAAAGTGAGCAGATTTAGTGAGTCTATCGACAATTAACCATATAGAATTATGACCTCTTTGTGTATTCGGAAATCCCGTAATAAAATCCATCGATATACTATCCCATTTCCATTTCGGAATATCTAACGGTTGCATCAAACCATTAGGCTTCTGATGTTCCACCTTAGACTTCTGACAAGTCAAACACGCATACACAAAATAAGCTACATCTCTCTTCAATCCGGACCACCAAAAGATCTTTTTCAAATCTTGGTACATCTTATTCGCTCCCGGATGTATACTTAAATTACTCCGGTGTCCCTCTTCCAATATCATCTTTTTCAACTCCTCATCATCGGGTACAAATACGACCACGGAATCTCAAAACTCCAAAATTGTCAACCTTGAAATCCTCATTCTCATTCATCATCAAATCAACAAATTTCAAATCCAACTTTTTCTTTTCACAAACGGTTTCAAGAAAGTCATTTGTAACACGTAGCATACCAAGTCTCACGCTTCTCGGTCTCATCTCGCAAACCAAACTCAAGTCTCTAAAATTCTCCAAAAGTTCCCATTCTCTTATCATCAATGCGGACATATGTAACAACTTACAACTCAAGGCATCGGCCACCATATTCGCCTTACCCGAATGGTAATTCAAACCAAAATCATAATCCTTCAAAAGTTCTAACCATCTCCTTTGTCTCATGTTCAATTCCTTTTGATCGAATAAATACTTCAAACTTTTGTGATCACTAAAAACTTCAAATCTTGCACCATAAAGATAATGCCTCCAAATTTTTAGAGCAAAAACCACAACCACTAATTCCAAATCATGCGTAGGATAATTCTTTTCATGCACCCTCAATTGTCTTGAAGCATAAGCCACAACCTTTCCATCTTGCATCAAAACACCACCTAACCCAAACAATGAAGCATCACAAAACACCACAAATGGTTCCGTCGGATTTGGCAAAATCAAGATCGGAGCCGTTGTTAACCTTCTCTTAAGTTCCATGAAACTCTCTTCACAATGAATATCCCAAATGAAATATTTTACTTTACAAGTCAACTGCGTTAACGTAAGTGCCAACTTTGAAAATCCTTCAATAAACCTCCGATAATAACCCGCCACGCCTAAAAAGCTTCGAATCTCCATAACCGATCTAGGAACTTCCCATTGCATTACTGCATCAATCTTGGATGGATCAACACTAATACCACCATCGGAAATAACATGCCCATGAAAACCTACCTTCGACAACCAAAACTCGAACTTTGACAACTTAGCATACAATTGTTTCTCTTTCAAAATCTGTAACACAATCCTTAAATGCTCTTCATGATCCTCTTGAGACTTAGAATAAATCAAAATGTCGTCGATGAACACAACCACAAAATGATCCAACTGTTCATGAAAAATACGATTCATGTATTCCATAAACACACCCGGCGCATTAGAAACCCTGAATGGCATCACAGAATACTCGTAATGACCATACCGTGTCCTAAAAGCCGTCTTTTGGATATCCTCCTCTTTCACACGAATCTGGTGATATCCTGATCTTAAATAAATCTTACTAAAAACACTCACACCAACCAATTGGTCCATCAAATCATCAATCCTTGGAAGCGGATACTTGTTCTTAATTGTCACCTTATTCAACTATCGATAATCAATACATAACCGCATACTTCCATCCTTCTTCTTTACCAACAATACCGACACACCCCAAGGAGAAACACTCGGCCTAACAAACCTCTTATCCAACAAGTCATTCAAATGCTTCTTCAATTCTACCAACTCTGAAGTTGACATACGATACGGTGCCATCGAAATCGATCTAGTACCCGGAACTAGATCAATAGAAAACTCAAATTCTCTTTCCGGCGGTACATCCTTAATATCATCCGGAAACACTTATGGAAAATCACACACCACTGGAAACCTACTTATATCCACTTCGCTTTCCACTGACAACGATGCAAACAAACCAAACAATTGAACTTCATCCATTAAAAGTTTCTTCAACTCTTTCGTGGATAGGAAACTCTCTTCTTCATCATCATCCAAAGAAGGAAACCTTACTAACTTATGATAACAATCTATATGAACTCGATTAAATTGCATCCAGTTCATACCCAAGATCACGTCCAAACCTTCCAACGATAAACAAACTAAATCCATAACAAAATCTTTACCATACATGGTCAAAGAACAACTTACACACACCAAAGAAGTAGTTATCAACCCTGAAGCAGAAGTCTCAATAACCATCTCACCACCCCAAGAAGACATAAACAAATTCAAACGCTTAGCGCACTCAAGAGAAATAAACGAATGAGTCGCTCCCGTATCAATAATAGTAACTAAAGGCGTACTATTAATAAAGCACATACCTTTAATAAAATGGTCTGCACTATTAGTATCCTTCCCTGCTAATGCAAACACCTTTCCGCCCGCCTGAGCTTGCTTCGGCTTAGTACACTTAGTACTAATGTGACCAACTTCCCCACAATTGAAGCACTTCACAATATTCTTCCTACACTCGGTAGTAGCATGTCCAAGACCTCCACAGTTTGAACATTTCACAATATTCTTCCCACACTCAAAATACTTGTGGCCTAGATCGCCATACTTGTAACACTTAACGGGACCAGAACTCCCTCCACCATATTTCCTATCGAAGTTTCCCCTATGTTTTCCCTTATCAGCGGGTGTCACATAAGGTCCACTTCTAGCTTGTTGCTTCCCTTTCCTCTCATTCACACTCTTGTAATGTGTAGAACGAGCTTTGCTATCTTCTTCAAAGATTCTACAACATTCAGTCAAATCTGAAAACCTTCTAATCCTCTGATATCCCATAACTTGCTTAATCTCAGGATGTAAGCCATTCTCATACTTAATGCACTTAGAAAACTCAGCAGTAGTAGCAACATAATGAGGATGAAATTGAACCAATTCCAAAAACTTAGCAGTATAGTCAACCACTGACATACTACCTTACTTCAGCTCAAGGAATTCCATCTCCTTATTTCCTTTCACACTCTCAGGGTAGTACTTGCCTAAGAACTCAGTACAAAAAACATCCCAAGTTATCTCTTCATCCTCCTCCTCAAGAGCTTGACTTCTACCGACCCACCAATCATCGAATTCTTCCTTCAGCATGTGAGAACCAAGCCTCACCTTACTCTCTTCAGCATAGTCCATGACTCTGAAGATTCTTTCAATCTCCTTAAACCAATTCTGAGCACCATCAGGATCGAATCTTCCTTTGAAGACCGACGGTTGATTCTTTCTAAAGTCATCATTAGAATTCACATTCGGCGCTCCCTGCACCTCCCTAGTGTAAACACCTCAAATTTTCCCTCACTCATACCACACCATGGCTTGTGATCTTTCATATTTGAATAAGCATAAGCATACCATATCACATTGCATATTTGTTTCATATGCATAGTTCAAGTTCATCTACATCTAGGGTTTGTGATCTGAGCAATCCAAGATTCCATCTGAGCCATCCCAAAGGCCTCAAAGTTTTCCAATAGGTTCCATGTGTGTTCTATCATCATATTATGCTCCTCAAAGTTCATGGAAGTCAAGAGATCACAAGAACTGGCAAGGCATGGAAGCAGAGCTAGGGTTTTCACTACATAGATGACCAAAATTAGGGTTTTGGTTTCAAAGGCCTTAACTCCAAGTTTTTGGGCCATTCTTGTTTCTAATGTTCTTAAGATGTTATAAGGATCATGTGTACCAAGTTTGATGAAGAAATTCATTGTGGAAGTCATATGTTCAATGGGTAACTTCTTGAGCAAGTTAAGTCAAAATCAGGGTATCTGAGGCCCCCAACAATGGAAACAAAGGGGTATTTTCATCAAATTGAAGTTCTATAATCTTTATTTGATCTTATAAGAGTTTATAAGTTCACAAGATTGAATAATTTTAAGCCATTTGCAAACTTGACAAAAATGGAAATGACTTGTAATGGAAACTTTCCATTTTGGGAAAGTTTTTCAACCTCCTCTTTCTCAACCAAAAAAAAGCTTCAAATGAAAAATTCTTGGTCATGAAAGTTGTAGATTAGGTCTTTCCCTTTTCAAAAAGTACAAGAACATGTCTTGATTCATCCTAGAACTCAAGATATGGCCTTTAAAAGTTGACAAAAATCCTAAAATTTCAAGTTTCATGTCAAAGAGGGATTTTGCAAAATGGCATGTTCAAGCATTCTAATTACCTCAAATCAACTTCTACACTTCATAACATGTCTATGTGACCTCTAAAAATCAGAATTAGCCCAAGAATTTGGCATTTCCATGACTTGATTCACAAGAAACTTCAAAGAGGGAATTTTGCAAAACCTATGAGAACTCTTCATCCAAGCCTTCCAGCTCATCAAATTCAATCCCATGGTCCTCCATGAATCAAGCTGAGGCAGGACAAGCCATAGAAACACCTCTGACCCATGCCATGCTTCAGGTACACATAACCTTGACTTTTTGCAATTTGGCCCATACCAATCAAACTATGCCACACCAACTCTCTGAACCAATCAACATGACTTATGTGAGCCTCATGGACCTCACTCCATAACACATTCAAGCCTGAAAACCTCTCAAGAATCAGAATCACAAAAATCACCTCATACCTTCATCTCTTCGAAATTCATAGCAAACCACCCAAACTTCAAACTTTCTTCACCATTCAACTCAGCATCACCTAAGGAACAAATCCCAACCATTAAAATGGCTTGAAACACATCACACAACAAATACGATTTTTCACTTCTCAAAACTGAACTTCAGAAAGAGGCCAAATAAACTCACTCCAAGCATCAAAGCATTCTCAGGAAGCTCATTGGGGTTGGTTTGCACCAAAGAAAGGTCCAGAAAGCTCAAGAACTGAAAGCTCAATCTCAGGTAACCTCAAGAACATTTTTTCCATAACTTAAATTTTAAGTTTCTAAATGAATCTTCATGCTTCACTGATCATCCTGATGTAATTTGTTTTGAAAATGGTTGAGTATTAAGCATGTATTGAGCTTTTGAAAGTTTTGTTCAGTTTTACGATTTGATTCGAATCTTGTTTTTGATGCATGATAAATATGTTTTGATGGCTGATTCTTGCTTAGGGGTGTTAGGGGATTGATTCTGGAGCTTTATAGGGGTTAGGATAGCCTAGGGAGTGAGATAGCATGAAGGTGCTGCCGGAGAAGATGACCAGAATACTGTTCCGGTCACCTGAGGGTTATTAAACCCTAATCCTATAATTAATGATCAGTTTAAATAATGGCCGTATGATGTGTTTTGCCGCGTGTACGAATGGCCAGGATTGACCCACTTAACCCTAATCCTGATTATTTAAATTAATTAATTAAAATTAGCCAGATGGAATCTCAGCCCTTGGATTACGCACTAGTCAACACCCAATTCCCCAGTTCAAATATCAGCCCTTGGATGTGCATACTTCCCATTTATTTTATTTTTATTTCATTTTCTTTATATTTTTCTTTCTCATTTTATTTAAAATAGCAAAAAGCTTTCAAAAAATATTTCCTTTTGCAATTTTGTTTCAAATATTTTTCTTAATCAGAAAATGATTTTTGTTTTATTTTTTGCATATAAAAAGTATTTTTAAAATATTTAAATGTTATTTTTAATTAATTAAAGTCTTTTAATTAATTAAAAATACATTTAGGTTTCTTAAAATCACCAAAAAAATTATGAATCATCCCATTGCATTTAGAAACATTTTCAAACTCTTCACACAAATTTATTTTTAGTTTTGATCATAACTTGAGAATTTTCTTTGAATTAAGGGTCATTTAAACCATATTTTTGAACCCTAACTTGAAAAAGTATTTTCTGCCTAACCAAGAAGAGTTTGAAGATGATTATTTTTGCATTGTTTTGTGCATATAATGTAGTTTATAGGTCATTTATATCATGAATTTATCTTGCATTTTTGAATTGATTTGCATTTTTCTTTGAGAATCACCCAAAAAACCCTAGAAACTTAGGAAATTCATAACTTTTGAGTGGTAAGGCTTCTGACCTTCTCCTTTGGGGTGTGATCTAGTATGGGATTAGGGTTTGTTTGAGCTTGGTTTAAATTTTTTATCATGTCATATGCTTCTGTTTTGTTCATTTGCATCTTGCTTGTCCATAAAACCCTAATTTCTCATGTTCATTTGCATTCATCTTACATATGCATCCATACATGAACTTGCCATGACATTTCATGCATTCATATGTCATCTTAGACATCTTAGGAAATGTTAGAATCATGCTTGATCATTTTATCATTCATTTGCCATGATTTGCATTCATTTCATTTCATTAACTTTCATGTGTTTTCAAACTTCAAAGCATGCTTACATGACATCTCACTCTTGTATGATCATTCATGTACACTTTGTATGCCTTTGCATCATCTCACATGACATTAACATTTCATAAACACTTCTGAATTTGGTCATTTCATCTCATCTCATCTCATTTCATTTCATTTCTTTATGCCTTGAACTTTATGCATTCATGCTAACATCTTCAAGTGGTAAGTTACTTTGAGAAGTGGATTTGCCTTCACTTCTCATTTCTCTTTATATATTTCATATGCATTTTGATGGTTTCTTTGAAGTGAACTTGTTCACTTGTGTTCATTCTTTCTCACTTCCTTTCTTTAAGTTACTTATCTTCTTCAATGAAGTAAGTAACTTATTTCTTCTACTTCTTCCTCCTCTCATCTGCTTCTTCCATTGGTGGCTTCCTTGAAGATATTTCTCAAGACTTACAAGCCATAGGGATATCCAAGCATGATAATAATTAGGGTTGTGATTAGCCCCCATTAGCTTTTACCTCTGAGTCTCCTCGAGTCTCTCTTCTCATCTTCATAATCAGAGACTAAACTCTTAAAGTTTTAGGACTTTGGAATTAGGGTTATGCCTTTATCCTTCTATTAGGATGGAGTGTATAACTTTAATCCTAAGTGTTAAGCCTTTAATTTGTTTAAACCTCTCAATCAAATCATCTTAATAATCACTAAGACTTCATCTTGTAACTTGGGCCTTACATTAGGGTTCTAATTCTTCCTTTATGGTTAAGAAGGACTAACCCTAGTGTTTAATGGACAAGTCCCCCTCAAGTTGTCTTACAAACCATAAAATCCATTTCTTAATCTCATCCCTTAATTAAAATCCATTTAATAAAGGCTTCGTTATATAATGAATTTAATCCCTAACCATTTATTAAGTTGAGGTATCTTCCTCAGCTTAAGTGTTCTCATCTATTATCCTTCTATTAGGATGGTGTAATGAGTTCACTAATCTGTGATTAGAGATTAAACTCATTACTTAACACTAAACAAAAACCCAAAAACATCTAAATAATCATAAGTAGGTTAATGATCTTAATCCTACATCATCATAGCAATTAAGTTGAGATGCTTATCTCATACTTAAGTATTCTCATTATCCCTAATCAGGGAGGATATAATGAGTTTACAAGCCTTTGATTTAGGCTTAAGCTCATCAACTTATGCAAAACACCAAAAATAATAGCAAAAACTGAAAACACAAAAACAAACAATAATCGTCTCCTTCAGGATTCTTTTCTCATCATCCTCATTCATAAGCGATAACTTGCTTCTTCCGTCTAATGCAAGACAGTTAGCACTCGAGCCAGACGAGTCATACACTTGAGGATAGGCAAGTAAGTAGTTCAACAGTCAATTTATCTTTCAGTCTCTTTGAGTCAAACTACGGTGTTATGACTTCCTCATTGCACACGAGGATACGTAGGCATAACTTAACAGTTATCGAACAAAAGTCTCTGTGTCTTCCCCCTTCTTTCAGCATTCTCTTTTACGCCTAAGTCCCTGAGCAATTCATTTTCTTGCACTGACACTTGTATATTCTTTTCTTAGCTTTTGCACACAGATAGCACATACACTACCCCTTTAAACACAATCTTTTAAGCATGGATCCCGTCGAGTACGACGGACAATCTGGGTGCTAATACCTTCCCAGGTTGTAACCAACCCCTTTTCTCAGTTTCTCTGGTTCGCAACCGTCTTATCCATCTTTTCCTAGGTTTATGCAGCATTACCTTTCCTTCGGGATAAAAATGCCTAGCTGGCGACTCTATTCAGTTCACTTCATTTTCTCCTTTCGCCGACCGTTCGCGTCTGTACCCTATCCGACCTTAGTGTCTTTTCGGGGGAGCGACAACTTGGCGACTTTGCTGGGGAGTTTATCTTGCAACCAGGGCTTCTGGTTCTTTTTGTTGGTTTCTCCTAGCGCTTGTTTGATTTGTGTTTATGGGGGTGTTATGTGCTACTTGTGCTTGTTGTTTACTGCTTTATTTATTGCTTTTTGTACAACTTTATTTATTGCTTTCATTTATAGTGTTATGCATTTCATACTGTTATCATCATCTGTGCTGGATCTCTTGTCTGCTTTGGTGGGAGGGATTTTGAGTGATTAAGGTTCCATACCTGGAACCTGAGTGACACATAGGATAAAGTGGCTTCATATTCTTTCCCATTCCATTTCAGTCTGGTGCGGGAATATGAAACACGGTTCAGACATGGGTTTCTTCTTGAGAACTCTGTGCTACGAATTTCCTGTAGTACTAGGGCTATCTGGGAAGCCTGATAAGTCTGGATGACCTTTTATGACATTCAGCATCTGAGGTAAATTAGAGGAGGATCTTTTATGGTTATTGTAAACACTGTACCTCCGGGTTAGAAGTGTTTACACTTCTCATAACTGATCCAAGTCTGAGGATCCTTGTTCTAGAACAATACTGTGAGGGGGTTGGGATGTTTACAGGTTTGCAGGAACCCCGGGCCTCATCATACCTTGTTACTAGTTTTGCTAATACTACATCATTTTGTACTGTTCTTGTAAAACCCTGGACTTGTGACTCTTTATTTGAGTCCCCCACCTGGTTATTGGTTTTCTAAGCCTTCATCCAGACTTATGAACACACATGGACCCTATCAAGGCAGATAACAAATCCAACACTTGATCACAAACACTTTGCATATCATTCTACATACATCATTTTGCATCATTTAACATTTGTCTATTTGTTTTACAGGGTATCCACATCTCATCTTTGGTTTGGTTTTGACCTGTTCTGCTGCTCATATCCTTTCAGTTACCTTCACCAGCTACCTTCACTAGAGATTATTTTCAGTTCTCTTCACCAGTTGTCTTCATCAGAGACTCTTCTTCAGCATCTTCTTCAGTTGCCTTTATCAGCAGTTATCCTCAGTCTTTTTCACCAGCATCCATTATCAGCATGGACACTTCCAGGAAGAGCAACATCACCTATCATTTCTTTGAGCCTACTTTGACAGGCATCAGGCATATGCAGTCTCTCATTACTCCTTGTAAACACCCCAAATTTTCCCTCACCCATTTCACCATGGCTTGTGATCATTTCATATGCATAAACACAATCATATCATCTCATATCTCAATTTTGAGTCACTGCATTGGTTCTAAGTCATCTGCACCTAGGGTTTGTGATCTGAGCAATCCAAGAGCCCCTTGAGCCACTCCAAAGGCAACCAATCACTTCAAAGGGGTCCATATGTGTTCAAGTATCATATTACATCCTCTCAAAGTCAAAAATTCCAAAGAATCACAAGAACTAGGGTTTGAATGGATGCAGAGCCAAGTTTGACTGCACAGTTGACCTAAGAATTAGGGTTTTGGTTTCAGAGGCCATAATTCCAAATTTTTTGGTCATTCTTGTTTCCATTGGTCTCTATATGGTATAGGGAGTATGCATATCAATTTTCATGAAGAAATTCCATGGGGAAGTCATCTGATCAAGAGTTGACTTTCTGGACAAGTCAGTGTAAGATCAGGGCATCTGAGGCCCCCAATAACCCAACCAATGGGTGATCTTCATCATTTTGAGTGTATATGATCTTTATTTGATCATGGAAGGAGTTTGAAGTTCACAAAAATCAATAATTTGGAGTTTTTGCAAATGTTGACTTTTTGGACATAGTTGACTTTTCAAGAATGCTTCATTTTAGGTCATTTTTCAAGCCTTGATTCTTGATCCAAAAATGCTTCAAATGGAAAAACTTTGGTCATGAAAGTTGTAGATTACATCTTTCCCTTTTCAAAAAGTACAAGAACATGATCAAACTCTTCTTGGATCAAAAGTTATGGTGTGACAAAGTTGGCAAAAATCATTGATTTTCAAGGCATGCTTCAAGTGAGAATTTTGCAAAACCATGAACCAATGTCTTTTGTAACCTCTAGTTCATTTCAAACCATGACACAAACATTCTATAAGTCATAAAAATCAGAATTGAACCAAGAATGCTCATGTATTATGGCTTGTGGGATAAGGAAATCACATGTGAACCATAAAGCAACAACTTGCAAAACCATCATGATGCTTCCCTACAACTTGCAACATTGGATGCTGACTTTGGCTAGCCTCTCACCTCATCTTGCTACACCAGAACCATGCCTTGTACTAGCTATAGATCAAGCCATACTTTCCTTACAAAAAATTTGACTTTTTGCAAAAGTAGACTTACCAATCAAAAAAGCACATGTCTTGTCATCTGACCAATGAGAGAGGTTTATGTGGACAAAGAGCAAGACATTTGATACATCTAGCAAGGCTGAAACACTTCATACCATCACATTCACAAAACACACCCCAGCTGCAAATTGCTTCGAATCTCTCTGCCCAGCCACAAAACACTCAAACCATTTTCACCATTCAACTCACCATGCCTCATTGAGTAGAAACCAGCAAGAACACAAGCCTGAAACAAGCTGTAACCCCACTGCACCATTTTCACTCCAACTTGCAGTTTCATTCGAAACTCTCTCCACAGTTCACAAACATCAGAACAAACTCCATAGACCTTCTCCACTCATCATCTGGACCACAAACAACCCTTCACCATTGCCTGAAACAGCCTGAAACTCCATTGCCATTTTCAACTGAGCTTGAGCAGAAGCTGCTCAAACTCTTCATTCAGCCAACATAAATTCCTCTTGAGCATTCAAGCATCACTAGAGGGTTAAGTGGAGTGGTTTTCATCAAGAGGAGAGGCCAGAAAGTCATCAGAGTGAAAGCTTCGAATCTCAGGTAGCTCAAGAATTATTTTTCCAGAAATCGTTTTTTATGTTATAAACTTGTTCTCCATGCTTCACTGAGTATCCTGGTGCTTTTGGTTTTTGAAATGGTGTTGAAATGAGTATTTAATTAGCTTCTGAAACTCTGTGACCTAGAAATTTGTTTTGTTCGATTCATGGATTCCAGGAAGAATAAATTGGTTTTGAGTGAGGGATATGATTCGTGAGTGATTGGGATTCATTTCCATGTTTTTAGGTTTTGTTTTTGTTACGTTTTGAGGGAGTTTGGAGATTTTCAGGTGGACTCCCCACCGGAGAAGACGACCGGAGGTCTTCTCCGGCCACCTGAAAATCATTAGGGTTTAATTATGTAATTAATGGCCATTTGAATGTTGAGCGTAGGATCAGTAGACTTGTTTGACTTGCCGCGCGAATAGATGGCCCAGATCAATCTGCTTAGCCCTAATCTCTTTCATTAGTTTTAATTAATTTTAATTAAGATAATTAAGTCAGAAGCCATCTGGACCCTCCACTAGCGCGCCAGTCAACGCATTTGAATCCAGCCTCAATCTCCACCCTCCATTCTGATTACTTTACCATTTTCTTTATTTTTATTTCATTTCTTTTCCTTTTATTTGTTTAATTTATTTAAAATAGTAAAAATTGTCTAAAAATTATGAAACTTTTTCTCAAGAGTTTTAATAATTTTTATGACACAAAAATATTTTCATTTTATTTTTTATCATTAAAAAAGTATTTTTAAATATTTAAAAGATTATTTTTAATTGATTAATGAAAATTAATTTATTAAAAATACTTTTAGGTATTTAAAAATCACCAAAAAATTCATGAAATGTTCTAAGACATTTAGAAACATTGTCCAACCTTCAAACCAAATTTCTTTTTTGATCTTGATGCATTTTGAGAATTTTCCATTGAATTAAATCATTTTTTGTGCATTAATTTGATCCAAAGTTCAAAAATTCATTTCTGCCTATCTAAGAAGAGTTGGACATTGATTCTTTTTGCATTGCATTCTATTTGGAATGTAGTTTTTGAGATAAAATGGCCATGATTTGATCTTGCATTTTCAATTTGTTTGGCATTTCTTTTGTTTAGGAGCCTTAAAAACCCTAATAACTTGTAAAAACCATAACTTGAGATTGGTTAAGAGTTGAGACCTCCCCTTTGGACATTGGTTTAGTATGGGATTAGGGTTTCTTTGGGTGGAATTTTCCATTTTTTATCTTAGGGTTTGCTTCTGTTTTTGGTTCTTGTTTGTTGTTTGATCCATAAACCCTAATTTGGGCTTTCATTTGCATCCCTTTTGCATTCTCTTGCATAACATGACTTGCCATGACATTTCAAGCATCCATTTGATTCATTTGACATCTTAAGACATATACAAAGCATGTTTGATCATTGCATCCCATATTTGCCATTTTGTTTGCCATGTATGTTTCATAACTTTTCATGTAAGATCATGCTCCTTAACTTGCATCATTTGCATCCATAATCTTGTATGAACATCTCCATGCCTTGCCTCATGCTTGTAGCATCTCATAACATCATTATCATCATCATCATGCTTCTGGTTTTGTTTTTCATCATGTCATTTCACCTCATTTGGCATTGCATTGCATTTCTCTTCTAACATTTCAGGTGGTAAGTGAGGTTGAGAAGTGAATTTGCCTTCACTTCTCATAACTTTTCTTTTCATCTCTCTTGCATCCATTGCTGCATTTTTGTTTGTGTTTGAGATTGAGCTTGCTCATTCTTCTTATTCTTACTTTCTTTCTTCAAGTGACTTGACTTCTCGAATGAAGCAAGTTACTTTGCTTCTCTTGATCCTTTCATCTGCTTCCTGGTGGTTCCATTGAAGATTTCTCTTGTCAAACCTCACAAACCTTAGGAACAACCAAGCATGACAATAATTAGGGTTTTGTTTAGTCTCCCCACTTAGTTTTACCTTTGTGTCTCTTTGAGTCTTCTTTTCTCATCTCATAATCAGGGACTAAACCCTAAAGGCTTTAAGGCTTTGTGATTAAGCTTATGCCTGCATCCTTCTATTAGGATGGAGTGTATAACTTTAATCCTAAGTGTTAAACCCTTAATGTGTTTAAATCCTCTAATCAATCCATCTAATAATCATCAAGACATCAAGCTTGTAACTTGGGCCTTGCATTAGGGTTCTAATTCTTCCTTAACTAGTTAAGAAGGACTAACCCTAGTGTTAATGGACAAGTCCCCCTCAAGTTGTCTTACAAACCCTAAAAATCACTTCATCATCATATCATTAAATAAAATCCACTTAATCAAAGGCATGTTTTGTCATGGGTTTAATCCCTAATCATGGATTAAGTTGAGGAGCTTTCCTCAGCTTAAACATTCTCATCTATTATCCTTCTATTAGGATGGTGTAATGAGTCTGTTTAATCCCTGATTATGGCTTAATCTCATTACTCAACACTAAACAAAAACAACAAAAACATCTAAATAATCACAAGTAGGTTAATGATCTTAATCCTACATCAAAGGTGATTAAGTGTGAGAAGCTGACTTCACACTTAAGGTATTCTCATTACCCCTAATCAGAGGGAAGATGTGATGAGTTTACTAACCCATTGGTTTAGGCTTAAGCTCATTAACTTATGACAAACTTTCAAAAGCAATAAAAGACTGAAAATACAAAAAACAAACAATAATCGTCTCCTTCGGGATTCTTTTCTCATCTCATTCACTCATAAACGAGAGCTTGCTTCTTCCGTCTAATGCAAGACAGTTTGCACCTGAGCCAGACAGGTCATACACTTGAGCATAGACAAGTAAGCAGTTCACAAGTCAATTCATCTTTCAGTCTCTTTGGGTCGAACTACGGTGTTCTGACTTCCTCATTGCACGAGAGGATACGTAGGCATAACTTAACAGTTATCGAACAAAAGTCTCTGTATATTCCCCCTCTTTCCAGCATTATTCTTTGAGCCTCATTATCATGAGCATTTCACTCCTTTCTTACACTGACACTTTCATACTTCACATCACTTATACACTGACACCTGTACATTTTCTTCCAGCTCTTTTGTACACAGATTGCACTGACACTACCCCTTTGAAACACAAATCTTTTAAGCGTGGATCCCGTCGAGTACGACGGACAATCTGGGTGCTAACACCTTCCCAGGTTGTAACCAACCCCCTTTCTCAGTCTCTTTGGTTCGCAACCGTCTTATCCATCTCTTTCTAGGTCTATGCAGCATTACCTTTCCTCCGGGATAAAAATGCCTAGCTGGCGACTCTATTCATCTCTAGTGAGTTCACGGCTGTGTGTTCTCATTGTCCCTCTCGCCGACCGTTCGCGTCTGTACCTTTATTTGGACTTGGTTTCATTTATCGGGAGCGACAGCTTGGCGACTCTGCTGGGGATGTTTTCTGCAACCAGGGATTCTGGTTCTTTTTGTGGGTTCCTCCTAGCGCTTGATTGATTTGTGTTTATTGGGGGTGTTATGTGCCATTTGTTTGTGTATATTTGCTTTATTTACTACTTTTTGTACAGCTTTATTTATTGCTTTCTCTACTGTTTTTTCATTTATCATACTGTCATATTGCTGGCTGGATCTGTTGTCTGCTTTGGTGGGTGGGTGTTCCATTGAGAGATAAGGTCCTATACCTGGGACCTGAGTGACACCTAGGCTAGAGTGAATCATGTTCTTTCCCATTCCATTTCGGTCTGGTGCGGGAATATGAAACACGGTTCAGATGTGGGTTTCTTCTTGAGAACTCTGTGTTGCAGATTTCCTGCAATGCTAGGGCTATCTGGGAAGCCTGCTAAGTCTGGATGACCTTTTAGTATTGACCTTCAGAAACTGAGGTGAATTAGAGGAGGAATTGTTATGGTTATTGTAAACACTGTACCTCCGGGTTGGAAGTGTTTACACTTCTCATAACTGATCCAAGTCTGAGGATCCTTGTTCTAGAACACCACCTGTGAGGGGGTTGGGCTGTTTACAGGTTTGCAGGTACCTTGACCTCAGAATACCCTGTTACTTTGATTTGTTAAGAGTACTCCATGTTGGACAGTTCTTGTGATTCTAAAACCCTGGACATGTGGCTCTTTATTTGAGTCCCCCACCCTGGTTACGGGATTTATAGACCTCCGTCTGGATTTCTTACACACATGGACTTATATCAGGGCATTTTGATCAGATCCAGCTCAGTCACAAACCCTTTGCATATCATTTGCATACATAATCATTGCATCATATTGACATTTGCTTATTTGTGTTTCAGGGTATCCACCATTCATCTGGTTTTGGTTTTGACCCCATCTTCTGTATTGACCTATCTTCACCAGCCTCTACTTCAGTTATCACCAGCACCAGCCAACCAGTGGCCCATCACTTCAGCATTGTCACCAGCACTTGTCTCTACTCAGTCTCAGCATCATGGCACCTAAAAAGAGCAATATCACCTACCACTTCTTCCAGCCAGAGTTATCAGACATCAGGAGGATTCAGACCCTGATCACTCCAGATCACATACCTTTGTTCAGGGAACATTATGGAGATATACTTGATATGGTTATGGATCTGGACCCTTCACAGAGAAGCCTGATCCACACCTGCATTCAGTTTTATGATCCTCCATTGAGATGTTTCACTTTTCAAGACTTTCAGTTGGGCCCTCTTTTGGAGGAATACTCATCTTTGGTTGGTTTGCCTATCAGGGGTGGAATCCCTTTCAACCCTGAGATGGTCTTTCCTGCTAATGGAGAGGTAGCAAAAGCTTTGCATCTGGAACCTGTTTTGATTGAACAGCATATGACCTCTAAAGCTGGGATCCCTGGCTTTCATCTGGACTTCTTAATTTCTCAAGCTAGTCTGAAGGCTTCCCTGGGGGAGTGGAAAGCTGTTTGTGCTTTGTTGGCCTTAAGCATATATGGAATTGTATTGTTTGCAGATGAGCCTCGATTCATTAGCAAGAATGCAATCCACCTATTCATGCTAAAGAACCCGGTGCCCACTTTATTGGGGGATCTCTACTATTCAGTGCATCAGAGGAATGAGAAGCAGAGGGGGAGATTAGTGAGGTGTTGTGCTCCATTGTTCCATACTTGGCTTCTCAAGCATCTACCCAGGACAGATGCATTTTTAAACCCTCATCAGCAAAGCAACTGGGCAAAGAGACTCACTGTTCTAACTTCAGCAGACATCAGATGGTGCACTCAAAGCACCAAGGGCAGAGATATCATCACCAGCTGTGGGCATTTTCCCAATGTGCCTTTAATAGGAGTTAAAGGAAGTATCAATTACAACCCTTTGCTGTTCAGAAGGCAACTGGGCTATGCACTGGTCCATACTCCTAAGGCACAGGACTTGGTGGAGACTCTCTATTGTGAGAACAAGATTAATCTGACTATTGTTAGACAGGCTGCTTGGGCCTGGGATAATGTTCAAACCAAGGGAGTCACCATTCTGGGGAAGTGCAATAATGTGGCATCGGCACAATATTATGAGTGGTCCCGTGCCAGGGCCCAATTCTCTGGGATGCCCTTTACCATAGAAGACATGCCTGAGTCATCTTCAGCACCACCCCCTGCCACTATCAGTTTGGAGGAGTATGAGAGTTTGAAGGAAAGAAACGAGAAGTTAACTCAAGCTTTGCAGAAGACCCTCCGGGAGAGGAGTGAAGGTATGAGGGAGATTGAGAGATTAGAGAAGTTGAGAGTGGAGCATCTGGTTAAGATTGAGAAGTCTGGGGATTATATCAAAAAGTCTAAAGCTGGAGAACAAATTCTGAAGAATGCTTGCAAGGAAGCCCAGTTCCAGAGAGCAAGGACAGACTTGTATCTGAAGGAGAGTCAGGCCCGGTGGGTCAGGATCACCGAGGCTCGTACTCTGGAGGACAAGAGAGTTCAAGACAAGATGGAGCAACTGGAAGCTAGTGCAAAAGTGCAACAAGAAGCCCTGGCAGCAGCCCAGAGGGAGATATCAGAGCTAAAGATCAAAGCAGGGGTGAAGAGGTCCAAAGAACAAACTCAGCACAAGAAGCTAACAGCAGCTGTTACGACCCGGAACCTCCTCATCAGGAATCTCACGGAGCGTCCGGCTGATCCTGTGACCGAAGCACTTCTCAAGGAAGTTCGTGAGGATGAGTTTGGCCTTGGTGTTTGACCATTTGCTTGTTGTTGTTTCTATTCCATGTACTTTTACTTTTTTGTGATGTATTTTGACCCCTTAGGGGGCTTGTGTTGTAAAATGAACAAGTTGTATTATCTCACCTTCCGTAATATATTTGTGTTAGTTTGTTCCATCCAAGTTTACTTCGAAAGCAACATCAACAGCATCTTCAAGGGTCTGGAAGGGTCAAAACTGAAGGCCAAACCGGATACCTTGAGAACAAATAAGCATAGCTGCATTGCATGCTAACCCTTTTGTTTGTTTTGTAGGTTTTTGATTTATTGCCACTAACTCTGTTGTGATGTTCAGGAACTATTGCTAGGCGCCGGGTATTTCCCCTCAACCGTCCGCACCGTTATCCAACCCGAAACAACCTTCCGGGAATTCAAATGGATCAGATGCAGCAGGACCTTACTGAGGTCAGAAATCAAATGGCAAACGAAAGGCTAGAAATGAGGAATCAAATGACGCAGTTCATGGAAGTGATGAACAACATGGCTCAGAGCCAGGAAAGATTGAGAGCCATGGTGGAAAGGCAGAATCAAGAAGATCCACATATAGGGACTGCCGGTACCAGTAACAATGAAAGGGTACAACCTCACGTCAACCCTCCGGTATTTGGGCCACACCTCCATCCTGAGGTCAATATTCCTGCAAATGTTCAAGGGACTGCCACCGCAGCTAGGGTACTTCAAGAGGATCCTCAGGAGGACCAATTCACAGTAATGGGCGCTGGTGAGGAAGCTTATGATAGAAGGTTGGAAGAGATAGCTGAGAAGTTAAGATCCCTAGAGTCTCAAAACTCTTTGGGTTTTGAAGTGATGGATATGGGCTTGGTAGACGGGGTCAGGATCCCCCATAAGTTCAAGCCTCCTTGTTTCGAAAAGTATAATGGGACTTCATGCCCCCGGACTCATTTACAATCATTTCTGGGAAGGCTGAAGGCCTATACTATGGATGAGAAGCTCTGGATGTTCTATTTCGAAGACAGCTTGACAGGGGCCTCAAGAGAATGGTACTCTCACCTAACAAGGGCAACTATTAGATGCTGGAAGGACCTGGCAGAGGCCTTCATCAGACAGTATCAGTACAATTTAGATATGGCACCCAACAGGACCCTCCTGATGGGAATGTCACAGTCTTCAAGGGAGAGTTTCCGAGAATATGCCCAAAGATGGAGGCAATTGGCTGCTGCCGTTCAACCACCTATGTCTGAAAGGGAAATGGCAGATATGTTCATGAACACCCTTCAGGGAACATATATTGACAGGTTGGCTGCTTTCTCTTCCACTAGCTTCGCAGATGTTGTCATAGCTGGGGAGAGAATTGAAAGCCTGTTAAAAATGGGCAAGATTTCTGATAATGGTGCCAGCTCGTCCAGTAGTACAAGAAAGCCTTTTGCAGGCCCAAGAAGAACTGGCGAGACCAATGCCATCCACACCAACAGGGGTAGGCCCCAATATGTTCAAAGGTCAATAGCAGCAGTCACCATTCCTGCTCCAGCTCATCCTCAGCCAGTCTATCAACCTCCTCAACAAAACTATCAACCACAACCTCAGTACCATCAACAAAATCAGTATCCTCCAAGAAATTACAACAACAGCAACACCAACAACAACAGTCAACAAAGGCCATTCCAACAGAGGCCATCTCAAGCTAATAGGGTGATCGATCCGATCCCTATGCCATATGCTACCCTGCTGCCACAACTCCTGAAACTCAACCTAGTTGAGCTAAGGACGCTGGCACCTCCAGATCCCAACAGTCTACCCAGGAACTATGACTCCAACGCTAGGTGTGCCTTCCATTCAAACGCACCTGGCCACAGTACAGAAAAGTGCAGAGCTCTGCATATGAAGGTACAAGACCTGGTAGACTCGAAAGCTCTGAATTTCGCACCACCACCCAATATCAATAAGAACCCGATGCCAAACCACGGTGGTCCTAGAATTAACGCTATTGAAGAAGACAAGCCGTCTTATTTAATAACCAGTGTGGGACAGATCAGGACACCATTGGTAGAAATCAAGGCTCAGCTCTTGGAATGCAACATGTTCCCAGGATGCGAGTTGGGGTGTGCTTACTGCAATATCTCAGTAAATGGGTGCGATAATTTGAGGAATGGCATAGACAGCCTTATTCAGAGTGGCCAGCTTCAGATCACTACATCATTTCCAACAAATCCAGCAATCTCATCATCAACGGTTTCAGAACCTCCTACAACTGCAACAACCATTGTTCTTGACAATTCTTCGGTTTCATCAACAAGTACTTCATCTATCATCTCAACTGATCAGTTTTCAACAAATCTTCCTGCTACAACCTCAGCATCACTCCATTTTGAACCTCCTACAACAACAACATCCATCCTTCCACCATTGTCTCCTACAACACCAGCAACAAATCATGAAGATGTCTCAACTGTCACCATATTCTACGATCCTGAAAACAACTCCGCTTACAACTCAGAAGGTGCTGCTCCCACCAGGGCACCAGTGACAATCTATTATGATCCTCAGACTATCACAATTCCTTCAACAGCTGCAATCAGTCCGGTCACCATCACGGTGCCTGGACCCGTACCTTATGAAAGCAGTAATGCCATCCCCTGGCATTACGGCTCTGACTTGTACTGTGAAGGACAAAGAATCACTTTTGAATCATCAACCCCTGCACTACAAATTGACAATGTGGGCGGAGGCGGAGGCTTCACTCGGAGCGGACGTCTTTTCGCTCCACAAATTCAGAGACCCACAGCCGAAGCAGAAGCTGCTGCCAAGGCAAAAGGGAAGAGCCCTGTGCAGGAAGATCAAACTGTTAAGGAAGCTTTGAAGACACCATTCGATCAAGAGGTTGATGAGTTCATGCGAATCATCAAAAAGAGTGATTATAAAATAGTGGATCAGCTTCATCAGACGCCTTCCAAGATCTCAATCCTATCATTGCTCATGTGCTCCGAAGCCCATCGGAATGCACTACTCAAAGTCTTGCACGCAGCTTACGTGCCTGAAGAGATCACTGTCAATCAGCTGGAAGCAGTAGTGGGAAATGTTAATGCTAGTCACGGACTAGGGTTCACCAATACTGATTTGACAATGGAAGGCCGCAACCATAACAAAGCCTTGCACATAACCATGGAATGCAAAGGTGCTGTCCTTTCTCATGTGCTGGTGGACACGGGGTCATCCCTTAATGTCTTACCCAAAAAGGCTCTGGTGAAGCTAGAATATGACGGATTGGCGTTGAAACCCAGCAGCCTGGTGGTAAGAGCTTTTGATGGCTCAAAGAGATCGGTGCTGGGAGAGATTGAGCTGCCCGTAACGATTGGCCCGCAGACTTTCACAACTATCTTCTACGTGATGGATATACAGCCCGCCTACAGCTGTTTATTGGGTAGGCCATGGATTCACACCGCTGGCGCCGTGACCTCCACCCTTCACCAGAAGTTAAAATATGAGTGGGAGGGTCAGATCGTTACAATCTGTGGAGAAGAGGACATTTTTGTCAGCCACCTGGCGACCTATAAGTACATTGAAATGGATGGGGAGATCCATGAAACAATGAGCCAGGGGTTTGAAGCCTTGAATGTGAATGAGACATCTGCTGTATCTGGTACTCCAATATCATCATACCAACAAGCCCGGAAGGTTGTTGAGGAAAGAACTGCCCAAGGCTGGGGCAAATTGCTATCGGTAGAGAAGAAAGAAGACAGATTTGGGTTGGGTTACAAACCAACTCAACAAGATCAAGCAGCGGCTGCGAAAGAGCCCAATTTTGTGAGTGGGGGGATGCTTACCCCTGATGCTATCAACTGTCTGGAAGACGAGCTGGAAGAGGAGCGCAACCTGGAAAGCTGGATTCGTCCAAAGGTCCCGGGGAGCAGTGTCTCGAACTGGTCTTCCCAGGAAATTATAAGAGTTACTCATGCAGAGTAATTATTATTTCCTGTATTTTTATAAGCATGCATCAAAGTCTTGCATCTTGCCCAAGATGACAAGACTCATTTTATAATCGGGCCATCTGTACTTTTTGTGCAAACAAGATTAATTAATGAAATATCAGACATCTTTTTGCAAACGAGTCTTTTCCATTTCGTTCACTGTTTTTCCATTTTTCTTTTTGTACAAAAAATAAATGGCGGTGTTTTCAAAATGACAACTTCATTTCACTTTTCTAAATAAAGATTAAAATCAAATCACTAAAATGAATAAACTTAACCCTTGCAGAGAGTGCCTTCCTGACAGCACCGACAACAGCACGACTATGACTTCGTATGACTTTGACAATCCAATCAATCAAGCTGATGAAGGGGTTGAAGAAGAATATGAGCTTCCTGAAGAGCTAGCCAGGTTGTTGAGACAAGAGGAAAAGGTTATTACTCCTCACCAGGAGGAGGTTGAAGTGATCAATCTTGGTACAGATGAAGACGTGAAAGAGGTTAAGATCGGGGCCTGCCTGCAAGACTCGGTAAAGAGACAACTGATTGACCTGCTTCAAGAGTATGTAGATGTGTTTGCTTGGTCTTACCAAGATATGCCAGGGTTGGATACCGATATTGTCGTGCACAAGCTGCCTTTGAGAGAAGAATGCCCGCCAGTTAAACAGAAGCTGCGCCGTACTCGTCCGGACATGGCAATGAAAATCAAAGAAGAGGTACAAAAGCAATGGGACGCCGGGTTCCTTGCCGTAACTAGCTACCCACCATGGGTTGCCAATATTGTACCTGTGCCTAAGAAGGACGGCAAAGTAAGAATGTGCGTGGATTACCGGGATCTGAACAGAGCCAGCCCGAAAGATGATTTCCCTTTACCTCACATTGATGTATTGGTGGATAATACGGCTCAGTTTTCGGTATTCTCCTTCATGGATGGATTTTCAGGATACAACCAGATCAAAATGTCACCTGAAGACATGGAGAAGACGACATTCATCACACCTTGGGGCACGTTCTGCTACAAAGTAATGCCATTTGGGCTCAAGAATGCCGGTGCGACGTATCAACGGGCTATGGTAACATTATTCCACGATATGATCCATAAAGAAATCGAATGTTATGTGGATGACATGATTGCCAAGTCCCTTACTGAAGAAGACCATCTGGTAAATCTGCTCAAATTATTCAAGCGTCTGAGGAAGTATCAACTGAAGCTGAACCCCAACAAGTGCACATTCGGGGTGAGATCTGGTAAGCTGCTGGGTTTTATTGTAAGCGAGAAAGGGATTGAAGTTGACCCTGATAAAGTCAAAGCCATCCAAGAGATGCCTGCACCGAAAACAGAGAAAGAAGTTCGAGGGTTCTTAGGTCGATTGAACTACATTTCAAGGTTCATATCTCACCTTACAGCAACCTGTGAACCCTTGTTCAAGCTGTTAAGAAAGGAACAGACGGTCAGGTGGAACGAAGACTGCCAGAAGGCTTTTGACAAGATCAAGGAATATCTGCAAGAACCTCCAATCCTTATGCCACCAGTTGAAGGAAGACCTCTGATAATGTACTTGACAGTATTAGAAGAGTCGATGGGGTGTGTGCTGGGCCAGCATGACGAGTCTGGTCGAAAAGAGTATGCAATATACTACCTAAGCAAAAAGTTTACCGACTGTGAACAACGTTATTCACTGCTCGAGAAAACTTGCTGTGCTTTAGCGTGGGCTGCTCGCCGACTGAGACAGTATATGTTGACCCACACTACTTTGTTGATATCCAAAATGGACCCAGTTAAGTACATTTTCGAGAAGCCAGCTCTTACCGGACGGGTTGCAAGATGGCAAATGATTCTGACAGAATACGATATACAGTACACATCTCAGAAAGCCATCAAGGGCAGTGTACTATCTGAATATCTTGCTGAGCAACCCATTGATGACTACCAGCCTATGAGATTTGACTTCCCTGATGAAGACATCATGTTCATTAAATCAAAAGATCATGAGGAGCCTGTTCACGCTGAAGGGCCTGACCCGGAAGAAGAATGGACTATGATGTTTGACGGGGTTGTTAACATGAATGGTCGTGGCGTTGGTGCAGTACTCATTACACCCAAAGGAGTTCACATGCCTTTCTCGGCAAAGCTCACTTTTAACTGCACTAACAACGAAGCTGAATACGAAGCTTGCATTATGGGTCTTGAGGAAGCCATTGACCTCAGGATCAAGACATTGACCGTATTCGGGGATTCAGCTTTGGTAGTCAATCAAACCAACGGAAAATG
Source organism: Lathyrus aphaca (assembly GCA_963966055.1). Taxonomy (NCBI): domain Eukaryota; kingdom Viridiplantae; phylum Streptophyta; class Magnoliopsida; order Fabales; family Fabaceae; genus Lathyrus; species Lathyrus aphaca. Next base: position 176,573,502 of record OZ014523.1, read on the forward strand.
GTACACCCACCAGGATCATCTGATACCTTACAGGGATTATACAAGAAGGTTATTGACGTTCTTCACAAATGTCAAGCTTGAGTATATCCCTCGGGACGAGAATCAGTTTGCAGATGCTCTTGCTACCATTTCATCCATGATCAAAGTTCAAGTTGCTAACTTTGTACCTCAGATTTCAGTGTCGAGACTTGATAGACCAGCATATGTATTTGCGGCAGAAGGTGTCAAAGATGATAAGCCTTGGTTTCATGACATTAAATGCTTCTTGGAGGATCAGACATACCCACCTGGGGCATCTTCCAATGATAAGAAGACTTTGAGAAGGCTTGCTGGTAGTTTCTTTCTGAACACTGATGGATCTTTATACAAAAGGAACTTTGATATGGTACTCCTCCGATGTGTTGACAAGACAGAAGCAGATTTATTGATGCATGAAGTGCACGAAGGCTCCTTTGGTACCCATGCCGGAGGGCATGCCATGGCTAAGAAGTTGTTAAGATCAGGCTATTACTGGATCACAATGGATGCAGACTGTTGTGCTTACGCCAGAAAATGCCACAAATGCCAGATCTACGCAGATAAGGTGCATGTGCCTCCCAATCCTTTGAACATCATGTCTTCACCCTGGCCCTTTGCTATGTGGGGCATTGATATGATTGGCAAGATTGAGCCGACTGCTTCAAATGGCCACAGATTCATCTTGGTCGCCATTGACTATTTCACCAAGTGGGTTGAAGCAGCCTCATATGCAAACGTCACAAGACAAGTGGTAGCCAGATTTCTGAAGAGAGATATCATCTGTCGATATGGAGTTCCCGAGCGAATCATTACTGATAATGGTTCCAACTTAAACAACAAAATGATGGCATAGCTATGCCGGGACTTCAAAATCCAACATCACAATTCTTCTCCTTACAGGCCAAAGATGAATGGCGCTGTTGAGGCGGCAAACAAGAATATTAAGAAGATTGTGCAGAAGATGGTAGTCACCTATAGAGACTGGCATGAAATGCTACCGTTTGCCTTGCATGGGTACCGCACGTCAATCAGAACATCCACTGGGGCAACACCGTATCAGCTTGTGTATGGTATGGAAGCAGTCCTACCTGTTGAAGTTGAATTACCCTCCCTACGGGTATTAATGGATGTTAAGCTAAGTGAAGCAGAATGGGTTCGGGCCCGATACGAACAACTGAGTCTGATCGAAGAGAAAAGATTGGCTGCAATATGTCATGGGCAGCTGTATCAGAAGAGAATGAAGAGAGCCTTCGATCAGAAAGTCAGGCACCGAGAGTACCAAGTGGGAGATCTTGTGCTGAAGAGAATCCTCCCTCCTCATACAGACCACAGGGGCAAGTGGACTCCAAATTATGAAGGACCATTTGTTGTAAAGAAAGTTTTCTCTGGTGGAGCACTGATGCTCAGCACCATGGATGGTGAAGATTTCCCGTCCCCTGTGAATTCAGATGCAGTTAAAAAATACTTCGCATAAAAATGACCCGCTGGACATAAAAACAGAATGTAATTCCAGGCAAGAATAGGGCATCCCGACGAGTCAAAAACAGAATAAAAGACTCGGGCAAAAATAAGGGAAAATAAATAAAAATGTACACCCGCTGAGTTGAAAAGCCGCATTGGACAACTCAGGCAAAAATGGGTATCCCGATGGATTGAAAACCCGAAAGGGCGATCCATGCAAAATAAGGGAATAAGCGAACAACTGCATTCTGAATTCGTCTGTATCACTTGCAACTTGGAAAGCTTCAAAAGGATCAAGCGTCAATCAGAATCAGCCTTCTTCAGAAAGCGGGGCGAGAAGAACGTCATTGTCATACGAGTCATAGCAGAAGAGGAAGCTCCTTTGAAAGCGTCATCAACACTGCCAACATTTTTGTTTCTCAATTTGTAGCAATCTCCTCATTTCAGGAGATATGTTTCTTTGACTGTATCTCGCCAATTCAGGGCATATGGAATTAATAAAATCAGATTTTCAGTCATGTCTCGTTTTGTACATTTTCATTTTTGCAAAAATGTCTGATATCTTAAAAGAACATTGATTGCATAAGAATACAGATGTTTATCTTCAAATAAAAACATGCTTGCAGGAAATTTTGCTTACTCTCAGAAGTGTCTAAGCTCCAATGACGGAATCCAGTAAGGGATACCTCGGGATTATCTTGTACGTTTCTCTATCTTTTTCAGGATTGCAGGTATCCAGAGCGCAACTCGGGGCGTATAAGCTTCATCCCGACAAGCTGGCAAGTCAACACTCATTCTCAACACCCGAGGTTCTCTCTCCCCAGCTGAGTTGCCTCTCATAACATCCCCAGCGGAGTTTCCAGCTATTACTTATCTCCATCAGAGTTGCTAAGCATCCTAGAAGGCACCTGCATCCCCGACTGAGTCAAGGGTCCCTCTTTCTCCCCAGCCGAGTTGCCGTCTCGCCCTCAGCCGAGTACAAAAATCAGGGAGTCATTTCCCCATCGAGCTCCAGCCTCCGTCCAGAAGAGCAGCGCATGAAGGATCACAACAGAGTGAAGAAAGCTTCTACAAACCCCAGCTGGGTCTCTCATTTATAAGGATAGGTCCATCAGTGACCCGCATCCCCAAGCAAACATCGTCTTATTAGATCTACCAATGATCTCATCCCCAGCTGGGATGTCCATTTCAAGCAGATCGGCCAAAGATCTTCGCAGCAACGGGATCCGAATCCCGGTTTTGGTGTCTTTGCACAATCATAGCATTCGTGTCATATTCACCCACAAAGCGTAGCATTCCGTTTTAACACGGAGCATTACGGCAAAAAATCAAATGCATAGCATAATCATGAGCCATGTTATGAATCAACACCTATGAATGACTACAGTTCATCAACATACAGAAGAAAAATCCCCACCAGAGTTCCCAGCAAAAGCAGTTGCCTCACAACTCCCAAACACCAGTATATACTCCTTGTGGCACCCGCCCGTGTCATATCCCCAGCAGAAAGCCAAAGACACCCTCTTTGCACTCACATCTACTTGTATATACACTTTCCTGACACCCGTCCGTGTCATTTCCCCAGCGCAGTCGCTTATACTTTTACAACCCACATACTTGCTAATATTATTATACTTTGACACTCGTCCGTGTCACCCACCCCAGCAGTTAAACACTTATCTATACACCACTCGCTCTTATACAGATACTCGTCCGTATCTTGTATATGCCAGTTATATCCCCACAGATTCGACAGTAGTCTTTGTTCTTTGTTAACCAGTTGGTACTCGTCCGTACCATCATCTCAGAACATTGCGTCTAGTGTTTGTTTCTACATGATACTCGTCCGTATCATAATCTTAAGGATGCTCGTCCGCATCTTTAATCCATACACCGTGTCAAACACTTGTGTCTTCTTGAATATAGATGCTCGTCCGTGTCTACTATTCCCCCAGAAGAACCATCAGATTCAACACTCGTCCGTGTTCCTTGTTAACCAGTTGATACTCGTCCGTATCATCATCTCTGAACATGTGTCAGTTTGTTTCTACCCGATACTCATCCGTATCGTAGTCTTAGGGATGCTCGTCCGCATCCTTAATCTATACACAATACCAAACACTCATACCCTTTGTTTCTTGGATGTGAACACTCGTCCGTGTTTACTATTCCCCAGTAGATCGCAAACAAATTTTCCTTTTTATCTGACACTCGTCCTGTGTCATGATAAACCTGAGAGCAGCCGTACCCTGCTGAGTGGTCGTCCTCCACTTCTTGATGGTCGTCCTCCATCATGCTCATCCGATGGCCGTCCCCATCGTTGATTTTAGCAGCCGTCCCCTGCTAGGTGGTCGTCCTCCACCCCTTTGATGATCGTTCTTCATCATTCTATCCAATGGCCGTCCCCATTGTTGATTTTGGTTATCTGACATTCGTCCTATGTCATGATAAGCCCCGAGAGCAGCCGTACCCTGCTGAGTGGTCGTCCTCCACTTCTTGATGGTCGTCCTCCATCATGCTCGTCCGATGGCCGTCCCCATCGTTGACCCTTTTTCTATCCGATGGCCGTCCCCATCGTTGATATTTTCGGCAGCCGTACCCTGCCAGGTGGTCGTCCTCCACCTTTGATGGCCGTCCCCATCATATTTCTTTTATTCCCAACAGAGCAGCCGTCCCCTGCTAGGTGATCGTCCTTCACCTTTGATGGCCGTACCCCATCATCTGTTTATTTCATTTATTCTTTAACCCGATGGCCGTCCCTGTCGTGGTCCCTTTTCCTTTTCTTTTAGCCCGATGGCCGTCCCCATCGTCGGTTACCTTGCTTTATGAACTTGATGGCCGTCCCCGTCATGTTTCATTAACCCCAGAGAATTTTACAGCTTTATCCCGATGGCCGTCCCCATCATAATTTGATTTTCCCCAGCATGTCGGCCGTCCGCGTCATTGCGTTGTTTCCCGCTTTGTAATATACTTTATTTTCCTTTTACAATCCATATCCCTTTTCTTCTTCGTTCTGTGAGTGCAAATTTTGGACTGTCTTTGGTATTCAACCACAAGTTATCTTGTTTGCCTGTTAAGCCGCTGCTTACATCCTGCACAGCTAACTCATGCTTGAATAGGGGCAGCTGTAAACACCCCAAATTTGCCCTCACCCATTTCACCATGGCTTGTGATCATTTCATATGCATAAACACAATCATATCATCTCATATCTCAATTTTGAGTCACTGCATTGGTTCTAAGTCATCTGCACCTAGGGTTTGTGATCTGAGCAATCCAAGAGCCCCTTGAGCCACTCCAAAGGCAACCAATCACTTCAAAGGGGTCCATATGTGTTCAAGTATCATATTACATCCTCTCAAAGTCAAAAATTCCAAAGAATCACAAGAACTAGGGTTTGAATGGATGCAGAGCCAAGTTTGACTGCACAGTTGACCTAAGAATTAGGGTTTTGGTTTCAGAGGCCATAATTCCAAATTTTTTGGTCATTCTTGTTTCCATTGGTCTCTATATGGTATAGGGAGTATGCATATAAATTTTCATGAAGAAATTCCATGGGGAAGTCATCTGATCAAGAGTTGACTTTCTGGACAAGTCAGTGTAAGATCAGGGCATCTGAGGCCCCCAATAACCCAACCAATGGGTGATCTTCATCATTTTGAGTGTATATGATCTTTATTTGATCATGGAAGGAGTTTGAAGTTCACAAAAATCAAGAATTTGGAGTTTTTGCAAATGTTGACTTTTTGGACATAGTTGACTTTTCAAGAATGCTTCATTTTAGGTCATTTTTCAAGCCTTGATTCTTGATCCAAAAATGCTTCAAATGGAAAAACTTTGGTCATGAAAGTTGTAGATTACATCTTTCCCTTTTCAAAAAGTACAAGAACATGATCAAACTCTTCTTGGATCAAAAGTTATGGTGTGACAAAGTTGGCAAAAATCATTGATTTTCAAGGCATGCTTCAAGTGAGAATTTTGCAAAACCATGAACCAATGTCTTTTGTAACCTCTAGTTCATTTCAAACCATGACACAAACATTCTATAAGTCATAAAAATCAGAATTGAACCAAGAATGCTCATGTATTATGGCTTGTGGGATAAGGAAATCACATGTGAACCATAAAGCAACAACTTGCAAAACCATCATGATGCTTCCCTACAACTTGCAACATTGGATGCTGACTTTGGCTAGCCTCTCACCTCATCTTGCTGCACCAGAACCATGCCTTGTACTAGCTATAGATCAAGCCATACTTTCCTTACACAAAATTTGACTTTTTGCAAAAGTAGACTTACCAATAAAAAAAGCACATGTCTTGTCATCTGACCAATGAGAGAGGTTTATGTGGACAAAGAGCAAGACATTTGATACATCTAGCAAGGCTGAAACACTTCATACCATCACATTCACAAAACACACCCCAGCTGCAAATTGCTTCAAATCTCTCTGCCCAGCCACAAAACACTCAAACCATTTTCACCATTCAACTCACCATGCCTCATTGAGTAGAAACCAGCAAGAACACAAGCCTGAAACAAGCTGTAACCCCACTGCACCATTTTCACTCCAACTTGCAGTTTCATTCGAAACTCTCTCCACAGTTCACAAACATCAGAACAAACTCCATAGACCTTCTCCACTCATCATCTGGACCACAAACAACCCTTCACCATTGCCAGAAACAGCCTGAAACTCCATTGCCATTTTCAACTGAGCTTGAGCAGAAGCTGCTCAAACTCTTCATTCAGCCAACATAAATTCCTCTTGAGCATTCAAGCATCACTAGAGGGTTAAGTGGAGTGGTTTTCATCAAGAGGAGAGGCCAGAAAGTCATCAGAGTGAAAGCTTCGAATCTCAGGTAGCTCAAGAATTATTTTTCCAGAAATCGTTTTTTATGTTATAAACTTGTTCTCCATGCTTCACTGAGTATCCTGGTGCTTTTGGTTTTTGAAATGGTGTTGAAATGAGTATTTAATTAGCTTCTGAAACTCTGTGACCTAGAAATTTGTTTTGTTCGATTCATGGATTCCAGGAAGAATAAATTGGTTTTGAGTGAGGGATATGATTCGTGAGTGATTGGGATTCATTTCCATGTTTTTAGGTTTTGTTTTTGTTACGTTTTGAGGGAGTTTGGAGATTTTCAGGTGGACTCCCCACCGGAGAAGACGACCGGAGGTCTTCTCCGGCCACCTGAAAATCATTAGGGTTTAATTATGTAATTAATGGCCATTTGAATGTTGAGCGTAGGATCAGTAGACTTGTTTGACTTGCCGCGCGAATAGATGGCCCAGATCAATCTGCTTAGCCCTAATCTCTTTCATTAGTTTTAATTAATTTTAATTAAGATAATTAAGTCAGAAGCCATCTGGACCCTCCACTAGCGCGCCAGTCAACGCATTTGAATCCAGCCTCAATCTCCACCCTCCATTCTGATTACTTTACCATTTTCTTTATTTTTATTTCATTTCTTTTCCTTTTATTTGTTTAATTTATTTAAAATAGTAAAAATTGTCTAAAAATTATGAAACTTTTTCTCAAGAGTTTTAATAATTTTTATGACACAAAAATATTTTCATTTTATTTTTTATCATTAAAAAAGTATTTTTAAATATTTAAAAGATTATTTTTAATTGATTAATGAAAATTAATTTATTAAAAATACTTTTAGGTATTTAAAAATCACCAAAAAATTCATGAAATGTTCTAAGACATTTAGAAACATTGTCCAACCTTCAAACCAAATTTCTTTTTTGATCTTGATGCATTTTGAGAATTTTCCATTGAATTAAATCATTTTTTGTGCATTAATTTGATCCAAAGTTCAAAAATTCATTTCTGCCTATCTAAGAAGAGTTGGACATTGATTCTTTTTGCATTGCATTCTATTTGGCATGTAGTTTTTGAGATAAAATGGCCATGATTTGATCTTGAATTTTCAATTTGTTTGGCATTTCTTTTGTTTAGGAGCCTTAAAAACCCTAATAACTTGTAAAAACCATAACTTGAGATTGGTTAAGAGTTGAGACCTCCCCTTTGGACATTGGTTTAGTATGGGATTAGAGTTTCTTTGGGTGGCATTTTCCATTTTTTATCTTAGGGTTTGCTTCTGTTTTTGGTTCTTGTTTGTTGTTTGATCCATAAACCCTAATTTGGGCTTTCATTTGCATCCCTTTTGCATTCTCTTGCATAACATGACTTGCCATGACATTTCAAGCATCCATTTGATTCATTTGACATCTTAAGACATATACAAAGCATGTTTGATCATTGCATCCCATATTTGCCATTTTGTTTGCCATGTATGTTTCATAACTTTTCATGTAAGATCATGCTCCTTAACTTGCATCATTTGCATCCATAATCTTGTATGAACATCTCCATGCCTTGCCTCATGCTTGTAGCATCTCATAACATCATTATCATCATCATCATGCTTCTGGTTTTGTTTTTCATCATGTCATTTCACCTCATTTGGCATTGCATTGCATTTCTTTTCTAACATTTCAGGTGGTAAGTGAGGTTGAGAAGTGAATTTGCCTTCACTTCTCATAACTTTTCTTTTCATCTCTCTTGCATCCATTGCTGCATTTTTGTTTGTGTTTGAGATTGAGCTTGCTCATTCTTCTTATTCTTACTTTCTTTCTTCAAGTGACTTGACTTCTCGAATGAAGCAAGTTACTTTGCTTCTCTTGATCCTTTCATCTGCTTCCTGGTGGTTCCATTGAAGATTTCTCTTGTCAAACCTCACAAACCTTAGGAACAACCAAGCATGACAATAATTAGGGTTTTGTTTAGTCTCCCCACTTAGTTTTACCTTTGTGTCTCTTTGAGTCTTCTTTTCTCATCTCATAATCAGGGACTAAACCCTAAAGGCTTTAAGGCTTTGTGATTAAGCTTATGCCTGCATCCTTCTATTAGGATGGAATGTATAACTTTAATCCTAAGTGTTAAACCCTTAATGTGTTTAAATCCTCTAATCAATCCATCTAATAATCATCAAGACATCAAGCTTGTAACTTGGGCCTTGCATTAGGGTTCTAATTCTTCCTTAACTGGTTAAGAAGGACTAAACCCTAGTGTTAATGGACAAGTCCCCCTCAAGTTGTCTTACAAACCCTAAAAATCACTTCATCATCATATCATTAAATAAAATCCACTTAATCAAAGGCATGTTTTGTCATGGGTTTAATCCCTAATCATGGATTAAGTTGAGGAGCTTTCCTCAGCTTAAACATTCTCATCTATTATCCTTCTATTAGGATGGTGTAATGAGTCTGTTTAATCCCTGATTATGGCTTAATCTCATTACTCAACACTAAACAAAAACAACAAAAACATCTAAATAATCACAAGTAGGTTAATGATCTTAATCCTACATCAAAGGTGATTAAGTGTGAGAAGCTGACTTCACACTTAAGGTATTCTCATTACCCCTAATCAGAGGGAAGATGTGATGAGTTTACTAACCCATTGGTTTAGGCTTAAGCTCATTAACTTATGACAAACTTTCAAAAGCAATAAAAGACTGAAAATACAAAAAACAAACAATAATCGTCTCCTTCGGGATTCTTTTCTCATCTCATTCACTCATAAACGAGAGCTTGCTTCTTCCGTCTAATGCAAGACAGTTTGCACCTGAGCCAGACAGGTCATACACTTGAGCATAGACAAGTAAGCAGTTCACAAGTCAATTCATCTTTCAGTCTCTTTGGGTCGAACTACGGTGTTCTGACTTCCTCATTGCACGAGAGGATACGTAGGCATAACTTAACAGTTATCGAACAAAAGTCTCTGTATATTCCCCCTCTTTCCAGCATTATTCTTTGAGCCTCATTATCATGAGCATTTCACTCCTTTCTTACACTGACACTTTCATACTTCACATCACTTATACACTGACACCTGTACATTTTCTTCCAGCTCTTTTGTACACAGATTGCACTGACACTACCCCTTTGAAACACAAATCTTTTAAGCGTGGATCCCGTCGAGTACGACGGACAATCTGGGTGCTAATACCTTCCCAGGTTGTAACCAACCCCCTTTCTCAGTCTCTTTGGTTCGCAACCGTCTTATCCATCTCTTTCTAGGTCTATGCAGCATTACCTTTCCTCCGGGATAAAAATGCCTAGCTGGCGACTCTATTCATCTCCAGTGAGTTCACGGCTGTGTGTTCTCATTGTCCCTCTCGCCGACCGTTCGCGTCTGTACCTTTATTTGGACTTGGTTTCATTTATCGGGAGCGACACTCCTGATCATGTCCCCCTATTCAGGGAACATTATGGTGGAATTGTGGACATGATCATGGACCTGGATGCATCCCAGAGGGGAATGATTCACACCTGTCTCCAATTCTATGACCCTCCTCTCAGATGCTTCACTTTCCCAGATTTTCAGCTAGGACCATTGATGGAAGAGTTCTCCATGTTGTTAGGTGTCCTCATCAGGAGGGGAATTCCTTTCAACCCTGAGATGGTTGCTCCCAAGAATGAAGATATATCTAAGGCCTTGCACTTGGAGCCTACCCTCATTGATCAGAGAATGACCACCAAGGTTGGGGTTTCAGGCCTTTACTTGGATTTCTTGATCTCCCAGGCCACCCTGCATGCTGCAGCAGGAAAGTGGGATATTGTTTGTGCACTCTTGGCACTCAGCATATATGGAGTTATCTTGTTTGCAGACGAGCCAAAGGTTGTAAGCAAGAGTGCTATTCACTTGTTCTTGTTGAGGAATCCAATCCCCACCCTGCTTGGAGACTTTTACTATTCAATGCATCAAAGGAATGAGAAGCAAAGGGGGAGATTAGTCAGATGCTGTGCACCCCTCTTCTACTGTTGGTTGTTAAGGCACCTGCCGAAGTCAGACACTTTCCTGAATCCTCATCAGCCAAGGAACTGGGCTAAGAGATTGATTTCCCTTACATCAGAAGACATCAGATGGTGCACTCATAGCACCAAGGGCAAAGATATCATTACTAGCTGTGGGTAGTATCCCAATGTTCCTTTGATTGGAGTGAAAGGTTGCATCAACTACAACCCTTTGCTTTTCAAAAGGCAATTAGGGTATGCTTTGGTACATCACCCAAGAGGGCAAGATTTGACAGAAACCCTCTATTGTGACATCAAGCACAACCTTGCCATTGTCAGACAAGCAGCCTGGGCATGGAACAACATTCAGACTAGGGGGATAGCTATTCTTGGCAAGTGCAACAATATAACTTCAACTCAATATCTTGACTGGTCTCGTGTCAGGGGACAGATCACCCGTATGCCATTCACCTTAGAGGATGTACCTGGGCCATCAGCAGTGGAACCTGCAGCCACTATCAATTTAGAGGATTTTGAGAAATTGAAGGAAAGGAATGCTTAGCTCTCAGAAGCTTTGAAGAAGACCCTCTGGGAGAGGAATGGCAGCCGTCTGGATAATGAAAGGTTAGAGAAGCTCCGGATTGAGAACTTGACCAAGATTGAAAGAACAGATGACTACATCAGAAAGGATAGAGCAGGAGAGTTAGTATTGAAGAATGCTTGCAAGGAAGCTAAGACTCAGAAGGCCAGAGCTGAGCATTACTTAGAGGAGAGTCAGGCTAGGTGGATCAGGATCACTGAGGCTCGTGCATAGGAAGATCAGAGAACCCAAGCTAGGTTAGAGCAGCTGGAGGCTAGTGAGAAGAAGCATCAGGAGGCTTTGTTAGCTGCACAGAAGGAGATCTCTGAGTTGAAACTCCGGGCGGGGTTGAAGAGGTCAAAGGATTAGGATAAGCACAAGAAGTTGACAAGTGCCATTGCCACCAAAAACCTTCTCATCAGGACCATCATAGAGCACCCAGTAGGTCCAGTGACTGAGGCTCTCCTGAAGGAAGTCAGAGAGGATGACTTTGGATTGGATGTTTGATTTCCTTGTACTTGTATTTCTCTTTTGTTTGTACTTTTGATTTTGTTGTTGTATTTTGACCCACCATGGGGAATTTATTGTAATAAAACTATGTATTTTCACTCTTTGTAATATATGGTTTGTATTATTTTTGTGGGCTTAATCTCTTTGCAACATCATCAGTTCCTTGAGGTCAGGAAAGGTCAAAACCAAAGAACCAAACCGGATACCCTTGGAAGACAAATAGGCATCCTGCATTGCATACTAACATCATTTCTTTGTTTTGTAGGATTTTGTTTTTGTTGTTTCTCACTGTGTTGTGATCTCAGGAAACATTGTTCGCAAAAGAGTGTTCCCTGTCAATAGAGTGCACCGGTATCCAACAAGAAACAACCTTCCGGGATTACAAATGGATCAGGTTCAGCAAGACTTGACTGATGTAAGGACCCAAATGGCCAATGAAAGAACATAGATGAGGGCCCAAATGAATCAATTTATGGCAGTGATGACTGGTTTAGGTCAGAGCCAAGAGAGACTGAGAGAGTTAGTTGAGCGGCAAACTCTCGAGGAAAACCATCCAGGTACAGGGGGTACCAGCAACAACGATCACGTACAGCCTCGTACTGATCCCCTAGAGTTTGGGCCTCATCTGAACCCAGACATCAATGCTATAAGAAACACCCAAGGCAACACTAGAGAGAGGGCCTTGCAGGAGGACCCTCAGGAAGAACAATTTACTGTGGTTGGGGATGGAGACGAAGTTTACAATCGTCGGTTGGATGAAATTGCAGAGAAACTAAGGTCTCTTGAATCCCAAAACTCTCTGGGTTTTGATGTCATGGACATGGGATTGGTGGAAGGGGTTAGAATTCTGCATAAGTTTAAACCTCCTTGTTTTGAAAAATACAATGGCACATCCTGCCCACGTACCCATCTTCAGTCTTTCCTGGGGAGATTAAAAGCCTACACCATGGATGAGAAACTATGGATGTTTTACTTCGAGGATAGTTTGACAGGGGCGTCCCGAGAGTGGTACTCTCACTTGACCAGGGCCACAATCAGAAATTGGAAAGACTTGGCTGAAGCTTTCATTCATCAATATCAGTATAATCTGGATATGGCTCCAAACAAAACCCTTCTGATGGGAATGTCACAATCTTCCCGTGAAAGCTTTAGAGAGTATGCCCAAAAGGTGGAGGCAGCTAGCTGTTGCTGTTCAACCCCCGATGTCAGAAAGGGAGATGGCAGATATGTTCATGAATACTCTCAAAGGTACCTATATTGACAGACTAGCTGCATTTTCTTCCACCATCTTTGCAGACGTGGTGATAGCTGGGGAAAGAATTGAGAGCTTACTGAAGATGGGAAAGATTCCCGACAACGGTGCCAGTTCAAGAAGTGCAAGGAAGCCATTTGCTGGGCCCCATAGATCTGGTGATACAAATTTTGTACATCTGGGAAGAGGAAGACCCTAATATCTGCCCAGATCAGTTGCTGTCGTCACTATTCCTACTCCATCTCCTCAGTACACTCAACAACCACAACACTTTCCTCAACAAATATCCTACAACAACAATAAAAACAATCAACAACAACGCCATTTCCAACAGCGGCCATCTCAGATCAACAGGGTGATTCACCCTATTCCAATGCCATATGCCACCTTGCTGCCACAACTCCTAAAGCTCAATCTTGTTGAGTGGAGGACATTGGCTCCACCAGATCCTCAGGACCTTCCGAGAAATTACGATGTCAATGCTAGGTGTGCTTTTCATTCTAATGCACCTGGTCACTCCACAGAAAAATGCAGGGCTCTGCATGTGAAGGTCCAGGATCTTGTAGATTCAAAGGCCCTGAACTTTGCACCATCCCCCAATGTCATGAAAAATCCTATGCCAAGCCATAATGGGCCAAGGATTAATGCTATAGAGGAATACTCATCCATGAGTTTGATTGAAGATATTGCAAGTATTCAGACACCTCTGGCAGAGGTTAAAGCTCAGCTTTTGAAATGCCAAGATTTTCCAGGTTGTGACGCCTGTTGTGAATCTTGCAAGATTTCCAAGAACGGGTGTGCAAGCTTGAGGAATGGCATCAATGGCCTGATCAAAGAAGGCATTCTGCAAATAACAACAACAACTTCTACAACACCAGCAACTCCTTTTTCAACAACAAATTATTCTTCTACAACTGCAACAACAATTGTTCCCACTGACTCTTCTACAACTACAACAACCACTTCTTCCATCACTTCAAAAAACAACAATTCATTTGCACCTGCTTCTAGAACTTCAACAATCACCAACAATGATGTCTCCACAGTTACTATTTATTATGACCCTACAACGGTCCCAAACTCCAGCAACTTTCAACAATCTCAGCAACAGTTTCAGCAACAACCAAGCTTTAATTTATCACCATCTACATCCATCAGAAGTCCTGTCACCATTTTCTATGATCCACATACAATAACGGTTCCAACCTCTGCTGCAGTTAGCCCAGTCACCATCACGGTACCATGGCCTATTCAATATGACAAAGACAATACTGTACCATTGCACTATGGTGCAGACCTTTACTACAATGGAGAAAGAGTCCTTCTTGAGTCTTCGGTTCACACTCCCCAAGTGGATAATGTCGGGGGGAGGCGGAGGCTTCACCTGAAGCGGACGCCTCTTCGCGTCACAAGCTCCGAGAACCAACACTGAGGTAGAGGCTGTTGCCAAAGCCAAAGGGAAAAGTGTGGCACCAGAAGAACCTGCACCAAAAGAGACTCATAAATCATCCTTTGATTATGATGTGGTGGTCAGGGATTTTGATGGTTTCAATAGGTCTATTCTTGGAGAGGTGGAGCTGCTTGTGATAATCGGTCCGCAGGTCTTTCAGACTACTTTCTATGTGATGGACATACAGCCGGCCAATAACTGTTTGTTGGGTCGACCATGGATTCATGCCGCCGGCACAGTTACGTTGACCTTTCACCAGAAATTGAAATATGAGTGGGAGGATAGATTATCACCATCTGTGGTGAAGAAGACATCTTTATTAGCCAGCTGGCTACATACAAATACATTGAGATGGATGGTGAAATCCATGAAACCATGAGCCAGGGGTTCGAAGCATTGAACGTCAATGAGGCGACGACTAAAGTATTTTCTGCATCTCAGGAGGATAGGAGGGGTACTTCAATTGTCTCCTATCAGCAAGCCCGGAAGGTTGTTGAAGATGGTAGTGCCCAAGGTTGGGGCAAGCTGCTGCCAGTGGAGAAGAAGGAGGACAGATTCAGTTTGGGTTACAAACCATTCCGATAAGATCAAGAAGGGGCTGCTAAGGAGCCCAAGTTCATTAGTGGGGGAATGCTCACCCCAGATGCTGTTAACAACCTGGAAGACGAGGCGGAAAGCGACCTCAACTTGGAGAGCTGGATACGTCCAAGGATCCCGGGTCATCAAGTCCTTAACTGGTCTTCCCAGGAAATTATAAGGGTTACTCCTACAGAGTAATTATTATTTCCTACCTTTTTTAGCATGCATCAAGTTCTACATCTTGCCCAAGGTGTCAAGACTCATTTTGTAATAGGGCCATATTGTAATTTTGTGCAAATGGATTATCAATGAATATCGGACATCTTTTGCAAACAATTCTCTTTTTCGCTCATTGTCTTTTCATTTTTCACTTTTGTACAAAACAATAAAATGGCAATGTTTTCAAAATAATAACTTCATTTTCACTTTTTCTAAACAAGATTAAAATTGATCACTAAAACGAACAAATCTCAACCCTTGCAGAGATTATCCTCCAAATTGCACCGACAACAGCACTGCTATGACCTTGTATGACTTCGACAATCCAATTAATCAAGCTGATGAAGGGGTTGAAGAAGACTATGAGTTACCTGAAGAGTTAGCCAGGTTGTTGAGGCAAGAAGAGAAAGCGATCACTCCTCATCAGGAGGAGGTTGAAACAGTTAATCTTGGTACCGAAGAGGATTTGAAAGAAGTGAAAATTGGGGCCAGTCTGCAGGTTTCAATAAAAGAACAGCTCATTGACATGCTTCAAGAATACGTCGACGTCTTCGCTTGGTCCTATAAAGACATGCCAGGTCTAGATACGAATATTGTTATGCACAAGCTGCCCTTGAAAGAAGATTGCCCTCTAGTGAAGCAAAAGCTACGCCGTACTTGCCCAGATATGGCCATGAAGATTAAGGAAGAAGTACAAAAATAGTGGGACGCCGGTTTCCTTGCTGTAACTAGTTACCTGCAGTGGGTCGCTAACATTGTACCAGTGCCTAAGAAGGATGGCAAAGTACATATGTATGTGGATTACCGGGATCTGAACAGTGCTATCCCGAAGGATGATTTCCCATTACCTCACATTGATGTATTGGTTGACAACACAGCTCAGTTCACAATATTTTCTTTCATGAATGGATTTTCTGGGTATAATCAGATCAAGATGTCACCCGAAGACATGGAGAAAAAACCTTTATCATACCTTGGGGCACATTTTGTTACAAGTTAATGCCTTTTGGACTGAAGAATGCCGGTGCAACTTATCAACGGGCTATGGTAACATTATTTCACAATATGATCCACAAAGAAATTGAATGCTACGTGGATGACATTATTGCCAAGTCCCTTAATGAAGAAGACCATCTGGTAAATCTGCTGAAGTTGTTCAAGCGTATGAGAAAGTACCAGCTGAAGCTAAACCCCAACAAATGCACATTCGGGGTACGTTCCGGTAAGCTGTTGGGATTCATTGTAAGTGAAAAGGGAATTGAAGTTGATCCTGACAAAGTCAAAGCCATTCAGGAGATGCCTGCACCAAGGACCAAAAAAGATGTTCGGGGGTTCTTAGGTAGATTTAACTACATATCAAGGTTCATATCTCACCTCACTGCAACCTGTGAGCCCCTTTTCGAATTGTTAAGAAAGGAACAAACAGTCAGGTGGAACGAAGATTATCAGAAGGCTTTTGACAAGATCAAGGAGTACCTGCAAGAACCTCCGATTCTTATGCCTCCAGTTGAAGGAAGACCTCTAATAATGTACCTGACAGTATTAGAAGGATCAATGGGGTGTGTGCTCGGCCAGCATGACGAGTCTGGTCGAAAAGAGTATGCAATATACTACCTAAGCAAAGAGTTTACCAACTGTGAACAACGTTATTCACTGCTCGAGAAAACTTGTTGTGCTTTAGCGTGGGCTGCTCGCCGACTAAGACAGTATATGTTGACTCACACTACTTTGTTGATCTCAAAAATGGACCCCGTCAAGTACATATTTGAGAAGCCAACACTTACTGGAAGGTTGCAAGATGGAAGATGATTCTGACAGAGTATGACATTCAGTACACATCTCAAAAGGCCATCAAGGGCAGTGTACTGTCTGACTATCTGGCTGAGCAACCCATTGATGATTATCAACCCATTAGATTTGACTTCCCTGATGAAGACATCATGTACCTAAAAGCAAAAGATCATGAAGATCCTGTTCACACTGAAGGGCCTCACCCAGAAGAAGAGTGGACTATGATGTTTGATGGGGCTGTCAATATTAATGGTCGTGGAGTTGGTGCAGTGCTCATTACACCTAAAGGAGTTCATATGCCTTTCTCGGAAAAACTCACCTTTGCCTGCACTGACAACGAAGCAGAATACAAAGCATGTACCATGGGCCTGGAGGAAGCCATTGACCTCAGGATCAAGACATTGAATGTATTTGGAGATTCAACTTGGGTAATCAATCAGACCAACGACAAATGGTATACTCACCAAGAGCATCTGATTCCACACCGTGACTACACGAGGAGATTATTGACTTTCTTCACAACAATCAAACTTGAGTACATCCCTCGAGACGAAAATCAGTTCGCAGATGCTTTAGCTACCATTTCTTCCATGATCAAGGTTCAGACTGCCAATTATGTGCCTCGGATTTCGGTATCCAGACTAGACCGACCAGCATACGTCTTCTTTGTAGACAATGCTAAAGATGAAAAACCTTGGTTCCATGATATCAAAAGCTTCTTAGAGGATCAAACGTACCCACCTGGGGCATCATCCAATGATAAGAAGACATTAAGAAGGCTGGATGGTAGTTTCTTCTTTAATGCTGATGGGTTATTATACAAGCGAAACTTTGACATGGTGTTACTCAGATGTGTTGATAAGAAAGAAGCAGACTTGTTGATGCACGAGGTGCATGAAGGCTCTTTCGGTACCCATGCTGGGGGACATGCAATGGCTAAGAAATTATTAAGATCAGGTTACTACTGGATCACAATGGATGCAGACTGTTGTGCCTATGCCAGGAAATGTCACAAATGCCAGATCTACGCAGATAAAGTGCATGGGCCTCCAAATCCTTTGAACGTGATGTCTTCACCTTGGCCCTTTGCCATGTGGGGAATTGACATGATTGGAAAGATCAAACCGACTGCTTCAAATGGCCACAGATTCATCCTGGTAGCCATTGATTACTTCACCAAGTGGGTTGAGGCAGCTTCGTATGCAAATGTCACCAGACAAGTGGTAGCCAGATTTCTGAAAAGAGACATCATCTGTCGATTTGGAGTTCCCGAGCGAATCATTACTGATAATGGTTCCAATTTGAACAACAAAATGATGGCAGAACTGTGCCGAGACTTCAAAATTCAACATCACAACTCTTCTCCTTACAGGCCAAAGATAAACGGCGCTGTTGAGGTAGCTAACAAAAACATCAAGAAGATTGTGCAAAAGATGGTAGTTACTTATAAAGGCTGGCATGAAATGCTACCATTTTCCTTGCATGGGTACCGAACCTTAATCAGAACGTCCACTGGGGCAACACCTTATCAGCTTGTGTATGGTATGGAGGCAGTCCTACCTGTTGAAGTTGAGCTACCCTCCCTACGGGTACTGATGGATGTGAATCTGAATGAAGCAGAATGGGTCCGATCTCGGTACAATCAACTGAATCTGATCTAAGAGAAGAGATTAGTTGCTATCTGTCATAGGCAGTTATATCAGAAAATGATGAAGAAAGCCTTCGATCAGAATGTCAGGCTTTGGGAATACCAAGTAGGAGATCTTGTGCTGAAAAAACTTCTTCCTCCTCATACAGACCACATGGGAAAGTGGACTCCAAACTACGATGGTCCATTCATAGTAAAGAAGGTTTTCTCTGGTGGAGCACTAATGCTCACTACTATGGATGGTGAAGATTTCTTATCCCCTGTGAATTCAGATGCAGTTAAAAAATACTTCGCATAAAATGACCCGCTGGACATAAAAACAGAATGTAAGTCCAGGCAAAAATAGGGCATCCCGGCGAGTCAAAAACAGAATAAAAGACTCGGGCAAAAATAAGGGAAAATTGAAAATGTACACCCGCTGAGTTGAAAAGCCGCATTGGACAGCTCAGGCAAAAATGGGTATCCCGATGGGTTGAAAACCCGAAAGGGCGGTCCACACAAAATCAGGGAATAAGCGAACAACTGCATTCTAAATTCGTCTGTATCATTCACAACATGGCAAGCTTCAAAAGGATAAAGCATCGGTCATAATCAACCTTCTTCAGAAAGCAAGATAAGAAGAACGTCTAGGTCATACAGGTCATAGCAAAAGGAAGCTCACTGGAGCGTCGTCAACATTGCCAACACTTTTACTTTTATCAATTTATAGCAATCTCCTCATTCTAGGGGATTTGTTTCTTTGACTGTATTTGCCAATTCAGGGCACCCGGATTAATAAAATCAGAGTTTTCAGTCACACCTCATTTTATACATTTTTGTTTCGTTTGCAAAATATCCAATAATCATGATACAGTACTTGCATAAAACAAATGAGCCATTTTTAATAAATGCTTGCAGGAAATAAAATCACTTTCAGGGATATCTAACTCCTATGATGGAATCCGGTAAGGGATACCTCGGGATACTGGTGTGTTTCTTTTGTCTTAACAGATTGCAGATATTCAATACGCAACATGGGGCATATCAAACATCACATCCCCAACATGCTACTTCCCGGAAGTTACCTCCTCCCCAAGCAGGATCTCCCGAGCAATATCTGAAATGCTTTTCCCCAGCGAAGTTGCCAAAGCCTCCTCATCCCCAGCACAAGTCTACTCAACAGGAGCTTCCCCAGCCAAGATCTCCACCAGAGTTCTAGATCTCTCAGTTGGTTAAAAGAATTGTCTCCCCACAGAGTTTCCCACCTCTCCCCAGAAGAGCAATGCCTGAAACTCTTACACAACAAGTGACAAAAGTTTCCTTTTCCCCAGCTGAGTCTTCTCTCTGGATAGATCTACCAACGATGTGTTTTCCCAAGCAGAGCTATCTCCAGGAAGATCCATTGATCTCTTCCCCAGCCGGGTTATTCTTTCAAGCGGTTCAGCCAAAGATCTTTATCCCAGCGGGATCCGAGTCCCAAATCAGTTTCTCTTTTTCATAATCAAAGCATTTGCATCATATTCACCAAATAAGCGTAGCATTCCGTTTAATACGGAGCATTACGGCCAAAATAAAACATTTGCATGATCACAAGCCAGGTTCTAGCCAGTCACATGCAATTACCATCAGTATGTCATCAGCAATGTATATAAAAACGCATATCCCCTGCAGGTCGCCAGAATACCTTTTGCACTCTCAAATACAAATAACTATACATACTTTTTTGACACTCGTCCGTGTCATCCTTCCCCAGCATGGTTGCCAGAACACCTCCTGCAAACAGATACTTGTTTAACACACTCTTTTTGACACCCGTCCGTGTCATTCTATCCCCACAGAAAGCCAAAGCATATCGTTCTCAAAACAAATGCCTGTTTATATATAGCGTATTTGACACTCGTCTGTGTCAGGCATTCCCCAGCAGATCAAACACTCGTCCGTGTCTTGCTTATACTTCACCAACGAACCAATACTCACTCACACTTATACAGAAATCTTTGATACTCATCCGTATCTTATATATCACTCCTCAACAGATTCGACACTCGTTCGTGTTCTTTGTTAACCAGTTGGTACTCGTCCGTATCATTATCTCTGAACATGCGTCAGCGTTTGTTTCTACCGATACTCGTCCGTATCATGGTCCTAAGGCTGCTCGTCCGCATATTTAATCTATACACAGCGTCAAACACTTATACCTTTTATTCTTAAGCGTAAGCACTCGTCCGTGTTTACCATTCCCCAATAAGTCACCAACAAAGCAATTTTCTTCTATCCAACATTCGTCCTATGTCGTGATACTTTCGACAGTCGTGCCCTGCCAGGTGATCGTCCTTCACCTTTGGATGACCGTCCCTCATCCCTTTCCCCAGTGGAGTCCCCATTAGTGGAACCCTTTTTTATCTGACATTCGTCCTATGTCGTGATAAAGAGCATTCGTACTCTGCTAGGTGATCGTCCTTAACCTTTTGATGACCGTCCCTCATCATTTTATCTGATGGCCGTCCCCATCATTGATCTTGTTATCCGAGATTCGTCCTATGTCGTGATAAACCCCAAGAGCAGCCGTACCCTGCTAGGTGATCGTCCTTCACCTCTTGATGATCGTCCTTCATCATGCTTATCCGATGGCCATCCCCATCGTCGACCTTTTCTATCTGACATTCGTCCTATGTCGTGGTAAAGAGCAGCCGTCCCCTGCTAGGTGATCGTCCTTTACCTCTGATGACTGTCCCTCATCATTATTTCATTTATTCTTTAGACCGATGGTCGTCCCCATTGTTGTTTACTTTACTTTGCAAACCTGATGGATGTCCCCATCATTGCCTTTACTTTGACCCCCAGATAATCTTATTCCTTTACCTGATGGCCGTCCCCATCATAATCTCTTTATTTCCCCAGCTTGTCGGTCGTCCCCGTCATTGCTTTACTCACCAATTTATCCCCAACAGTCGTCCTCTGCTCGATGGTCGTCCTCCATCGCTTTCATTTGATAATCATACTATACTACCTTTTACAATTTATATTCCTTTTCTTCTTCTATCTAGCGAGTGCAAATTTTGGACTGTCTTTGGTATTCAACCATAAGTTATCTTGTTTGTCTGTTAAGCCAGGCGCTTACATCCTGCACAGCTAACTCATGTTTGAATAGGGGCAGCTGTAAACACACCAAATTTTCCCTCACTCATATCACACCATGTCTTGTGACCTTTCATATTTTCATAAGCATAAGCATACCATATCACATTGCATATTTGTTTCATCTGCATAGTTCAAGTTCATCTACATCTAGGGTTTGTGATCTGAGAAATCCAAGATTCCATCTAAGCCATCCCAAAGGCCTCAAATTTTTCCAAGAGGGTCCATATGTGTTCTATAATCATATTATGCTCCTCAAAGTTCATGGAAGTCAAGAGATCACAAGAACTGGCAAGGCATGGAAGCAGAGCTAGGGTTTGCATTGCACAGATGACCAAAATTAGGGTTTTGGTTTCAAAGGCCTTAACTCCAAAGTTTTGGGCCATTATTGTTTCTAATGTTCTTAAGATGTTATAAGGATCATGTGTACCAAGTTTGATGAAGAAATTGATTGTGGAAGTCATCTGTTCACTGGGTAACTTCTTGAGCAAGTTATGTCAAAATCAGGGCATCTGAGGCCCCCAACAATGGAACCAAAGGGGTATTTTCATCAAATTGAAGTTCTATGATCTTTATTTGATCTTAGAAGAGTTTAGAAGTTCACAAGATTTAAGAATTTTGAGCCATTTGCAAACTTGCCAAAAATGGAAATGACCTTTAATGGAAACTTTCCATTTTGGGAAAGTTTTTCAACCTCCTCTTTCTCAACCAAAAAAAAGCTTCAAATGAAAAATTCTTGGTCATAAAAGTTGTATATTAGGTCTTTCCCTTTTCATAAAGTACAAGCACATGTCTTGATTCATCCTAGAACTCAAGATATGGCCTTTCAAAGTTGGCAAAAATCCTAAAATTTCAAGTTTCATGTCAAATAGGGATTTTGCAAAATGGCATGTTCAAGCATTCTAATGACCTCTAATCAACTTCTACACTTCATAACATGCCTATGCGACCTCTAAACATCAGAATTGGCCCAAGAATTTGGCATTTCCATGACTTTATTCACAAGAAACTTCAAAGAGGGAATTTTTCAAAACCTATGAGAACTCTTCATCCAAGCCTTCCAGCTCATCAAATTCAATCCCATGGTCCTCCATGAATCAAGCTGAGGCAGGACAAGCCATAGAAACACCTCTGACCAGTGCCATGCTTCAGGTACACATAACCTTGACTTTTTGCAATTCGGCCCATACCAATCAAACTATGCCACACCAACTCTCTGAACCAATCAGCATGACTTATGTGAACCTCACGGACCTCACTCCATAACACATTCAAGCCTGAAAACCTCTCAAGACTCAGAATCAAAAAAATCACCTCATACCTTCATCTCCGAAATTCATATCACAACCACCCAAACTTCAAACTTTCTTCACCATTCAACTCAGCATCACCTAAGGAACAAATCCCAACCATTAAAATGGCTTGGAACACATCACACAACAAATACGATTTTTCACTTCTCAAAACTGAACTTCAGAAAGAGGCCAAATAAACTCACTCCAAGTATCAAAGCATTCTCAGGAAGATCATTGGGGCTAGTTTGCACCAAAGAAAGGTCCAGAAAGCTCAAGAACTGAAAGCTCAATCTCAGGTAACCTCAAGAACATTTTTTCCAGAACTTGCATTTTAAGTTTCTAAATGAATCTTCATGCTTCACTGATCATCCTGATGTAATTTTTTTTTTAAAATGGTTGAGTATTAAGCATGTATTGAGCTTCTGAAAGTTTCGTTCAGTTTTACGATTTGATTCGAATCTTGTTTTTGATGCATGATAAATATGTTTTGATGGCTGATTCTTGCTTAGGGGTGTTAGGGGATTGATTCTGGAGCTTTAAAGGGGTTGGGATATGTAACACCCCAAATTTTCCCTCTTCTTTTTAAGCATCATCATCATACCATAGTCATCATAAGCATATCATATCCTTGGCATCTTTGCATGGAAAGATGAGGCATAACATTCTCATGACCTAGCATTAGCCATATGATCATCTGTGGATGGATTTGAAGCATCACAAGCTATAACAAGAGGCCCAGTGGATTTGTCCAAGTCCTATGAGGAGTCTACATGGCATTTACAAGTTCAAGATCAGTCAAAAAAGCCCAAGAGGTTGAGAGATCATCAGGGAATTCAGGCTAGGGCAAGCTCCTACATAGTGATCCCAAATTAGGGTTTCACTTTCAAGCATGAAAACTTTGTGACTTTGGCCATTTCATCTGGGCAAAGTCTTTCATATGATGAGAGGATCCTAGGGTTGAAATTTGGTGATAAAACTCCTTGTGGAAGTCAGTTATTTCATCAGTTGCTTGTAAAAGAAGAAATTGGTCAATTGTGCATTCTAGAAGTCAACTGTGAGAATTCAAAGGGTCCAACCCTATTTTTAAAGTCAAGGGATGTACTTATTACCTTAAAAGAGGTTTGGCAAGGTCAAAGATCAAGAATCAAGGGGTTTTGAGGAGTTTTCCATTTTTGGCATGTGGTTGGTCATGGAATTTTCCATTTTTAGCAACTTTTTGCCCTAATTTTCAAAGGCTTATAACATGGTGAAAAAAGCTTCAAATGAGTTGCCATTAAAAACGAAAGTTGAAGATTAGGTTCTCCCATTTTTAAAAAGTATAAGTACATTTTCATAGCCCTCATGGATCATGAGATAGGGCCTTCGAAAATTACTTGATTTTTAGGGCATGCTTTGAATTCCAAGTATCATCCAAATGCAAGAACTCATGTACATCATTTCCAAGTTATTTTATGGACAAAATGAAGTCATAGTATCACAAGGCATGGCATGAAATACATTTGGCCCAAGAGAAAGGTCAAAATTCGTGCATGAGGTACAAGATATTTCTCTAAGTGCAAAAAGGCAAAAACATTCACAAAGCATGATCAGCTTATATCCAAGGGCCAAGATTGATTCAAGGGTGATCAAGGGATGAAATGAGAGCAGCATGTGCACAAGGAGAGAGGTTTGCACGAGTAATTCACATCATCACACTTTTCATGCAATTTTGCAAATGCACCTCAATCACACTCCTCATGCCCCTTTTGCTTCATAAACCCTAATCAGGTGAAAATACAAAGGATATAAAAGAAAAGCATGCACTGAATTCGTGAGGAGGCTCTCTCATTTCTCAGATTCACATTCTCTTGCTCTCTTGCATTCCCTTTCGAATTTCTCTCCTCAAGCACTCACTGCATAAACTCTTCACATATTCTTCTTCCTTGAACCCTAAGGATCACATTGCACACATTCATTCAAGCTGAAACTTCATATTTCAAGAGGTGCCATTCAAGTGCAGTTGCTTTCAAATCTCAAGATCTAGGAGAATTCAAGGCTTCTTTTGCATTTATTTTGCAATAAGAAGTTAAAAGGAGCAGATCTGCAGCTGGAGGGATCTTGTCTTGGTGTTTTGAAGGAGTTACAAGTTCAGGTATGCTCTGAAATTCGTGGATCTAAATTTGAAATTAAATGTATGCATTGTGATCTGCTCATTATGCTGATGACTCTGTGATGTTTAGATTAAAAAATGATTGAGTATTAAGTGTTTTGTGTTGATTTGAAATTTGATGATCAGAGCTGTTTGTCTTCGATCCGGTTTAATCTTTGGTCCATTGTGAATTTCATGAATATATTTGGATTCAGCTTGGTTTAATTGTTTGATCTGGAGGTTGTGAATTGTTTCTGTGATGTTTTGTTCTTATGGATGAGTTTTCCGGTGCCGGAGCTAGGGCTCCGGTCACCGGATTCTGGACATAGTTGAATGAAGAAGATGAACACGGGCCCTTGGATCTTTGATCTAGACGGAGGAGGATTTGCCAGCACATTAATTGAGACCCTCTCCCTCACGTGATTTTATGTTTTAAATTTGAATCTGAATAATGCATTGTGTGATGCACCCCACTGAAGATACCATGCACACACACACTGATTGCTTGGATGGTTTGACTTGGTTTAAATGAGTGACTTGATCTCACGCGTCCATTTGATCCACTGGCTTTGGTTTTTTCCTGATTATTTGATTTTCCACCATAATTGATATGAACCTGCGCAGACCTAATGGGCCTTCCTTGCTATTCACGCCCCCTGTTTTATAAGCCCAATGAAAATGAACTGATTTGTTTGCTATTTTCACCTCCTTGGCTCATTTGCTTATTTTTTATTTTATTTTGTTTTCAGTTTGAATTTTAATTTTTAAAAATAGAAATAAGTTCACAAAAATTCTAAAACAATTCATGAGTAATATTTTTAGTTTTCTTTAATTTTTGATATTTTTATTTGTCATTTATTTTCATTTTGCACGTGGAAATTAATTGTCTCTTTAATTAATTGCTTTTATTTCATTTTTGAAGCATGCCGCCTTGTACATTTTCTATCTTGATCATTAATTTTAATTTTGGCCAGATTCTTTTTGCTCTGGATTCATGATGAAATGTAGTTTGTTGATGATTTTTATTCTGACTTTTAGAAGTTTGCTTAATTGATTTTGGTCTCTAACTTGTGCATGAAGCCTTCTAACCCTAATCCATGTTTGAGCCCTTATTTGAATTGCTAAGCTTCTGGTTTTGAGCCTCTCCTTTTGGCATGTTGATATTGTGTATTTGAGGATTCTTTGTGCAAGTTTGTGGAATTTTTGGATGTATACTTGAATTGATTTGAATTTTTGTTCCTTGCTTGTTCCCTTTTGCTTCTTTTGGGTCATATGTTCACCCCTTAGGTTAGAAGGGCACTTGTGCCAAATTCTTTAAGTTGTTTAGAGCCTTCTTAGGATGTTGATAGCCCTCTGGTCTTGAGTTGATGCTTGTGCCTTGAGTAATTTTGTGTTTGCTTACTTTTGAAGTTCATTCACTTTTAGGCATGCTCACTTCACTTCTTTTGCTTCTTTACTTCTCATGATGTGAATACTTGACTTTGTGTGCTTCTTCTCTTCATCTTACATTATCCTTAGGCACTTTCTTAACATGTTAGGGTTCTGGTCTTGAACTTTGTGATGCTGCTTTGTCTAGTTTGCTTTGTTTCATCTCATGTTCACTTTGTGTTGTCATGATAATCCATGTTGCTTCATTTTGAGTGGTATAGTTCCTATCTCATTCTTATGCTTTGTATTTTCATTTGGCATTTGTGTTTAAGACTTCACTTCTGGTGGTGTGGCTTTGATTTGACCTTATGTTCATTTTGTGTTCCATTTATTCTTATGTCACTAACCATTTCAGGGGCTTTGGTAAGTGAGAGGTGTGGATGTGATTCCCACATCTCCAAGTCTTATCTCTTCTCTTTTCCTTCTTGATACTATTATTATGATTGTTGGGGCTTAGGCCTTACTTCCTCCTTCCTCTCTTCTTCATTCTTCTCTTTCTTTTCTTCTTTCTTTCTCCTTTAGGATAGTAAACCTCACTAACCTAGGTTTTATTTTGCATGATAACAATTAGGATTCATTAGTCCCCCATTAGACTTTTACCTTTAAGATCCTTTTGTTTCTCTTCTCTTCTCATCTCAAAACCCTAAAAGGACTCTTAATAAGGATTGAAGTGATATCTTGAGCCATAGCCTTATTTCATGAAAATCTTGTAGTCTTCCCATCTTGGGATAGTACAAGCTTGTATTGTGATGCACAAGTCTGATCAGGATACCATCTTCACCAAGAAAATCATAAAAAACACTTCTTCATCAAAAAATACAAAAACACTTAATAAATTCAATGAGTTAGTGAGCCTAAGCCCTAATCTCTAGATTCAAGTTTTGGCGATCTTCTCCTTACTTGAGTGTGCTTGTTCTATTATTCCATCTTGGAATGTAGTGACAAGTGCACATTCCATGGAAAAGAGCTTGAGTTCACTTCCTTGTGACACACTCCTAAAAGCTTCTAAAAAACACAAACAAATAATAAGCGTCTCTCCTTCGGGAATTCTTTTCTCATCTCCTTTGCTCTGTCCGCGAACTTGCTCCTACTTGTCATTTTGAAAGACGGTTACACACTCGTTGTCCGAGCCTGCAACACCTGAGCATTGGCATAGGCAGTTCAAGCCTTAATTCACAAGCAATCTTTTCCACCCCTAGTTAGGGGAACTACGGCGACTCTAATCCTCATTGTCTAGATGAGGTACATAGGCAGCAGGGTTGGGCCCGTTCGAGCACAATCTTTATTTTCCCTACATTTTTCCTTCTCATTTCTTTTTCAGTTTCCTTTTCTTTTCTTTTATCCAGTTCAGTTCCTTTTCTTCGCAGCAACTTTCATCTCCTAACCCTTTGAAACGAATTTCTTTGCAAGCATGGATCACGTCGGGTACGGCGGACGATCTGGGTGCTAATACCTTCCCAGGTCGTAACCGACTCCCAAACTTAGTTTCCTTGGTTTGCAGGACCTGTGTCCTTCCTTTTCTTTTTTTCCGGTTTGTGCAGCATTACCATTCCCGTTCCTTCGGGATAAAAATTCCTGGCTAGCGACTCTAACCTTTTCCGCGCCACTTTCGCGTTTGTACCAGGATGGAAATCCGGGGAGCGAAAGCTGGCGACTCTACTGGGGATTCAACCCAGAATCTTTGGTTCCCTTGAGAGTCTCTCCTAGAACTTGTGTGTTTCTGTTTGTTTAGGTGTTGATTATTTGTTGTGGCGTGTTTATTTTACTGTTGTTTATTTACAGTTTATTTACAACTTTATTTACAGTTTTCAGTACTTATATTCATGCGTCATATATTATTACTGGATTGTCTGGACTAGATTTTCTGTTTGGAGGGACTTGGGTGATATTGTTACTGAGAGATGAGCTTATTACCAAGGCTCGGGTGCACCTTAGGACTTAGAGTGGTTCCACTTTGGCCTCATGAGATCTTGTCATGGGGGTAGTAGTGAGTTCCACGCCCAGATTTGCGACCGTCTTGGAAATGTCTTGATTTGGGGATCTTCCTCTCTCATTTCATAACCTTGATAGTTATGTGCAGCTAGGGACCGATCATTGAGAACCTTGTGGAAACATCCCTCTTTAGTGATGACAGTGGCAAACCATATTTTGTGGCAAACCCATTCGCATCCGAGGGCCCACCTGGAACTTACATAGGATGACCTTATTTTCCCGGACTCAACTGAGGCCTCCCTGGGTAGTATATAATGCCAAACCGATTCCCTGATTTGGTCATGAGCCATTTCGCGGAAATAATGAAAGTATTATTGCTATTCGGCTTTGAGAGTCCGTGATGTTTGACCCGGAGTACACCAGTGAGATATGGAGGGGTTTACAGGTTTGCAGGAACCCTTGGCCTCTACATACCCTCATTATCAGTATGGTCCTTGTTATGATTTGGTCCTTATGGTTCTGGATTTCTTGGTCTCTTGGTTCTAAGAGTTTCTATTAGAGGGTTATGGCTCAGAGGATCTTGGTTTTCAGTTATTCAGAGGGTCCTAATATTCAGTATTCAGTATCCAGATGGTCCCAGATTGATCATATGCATGCATTGCATTTGCATCGCATCATACTTGCATTAACTATTTGTGTTTCCATTTTTTAGGTTGTTGTTCACAGTTAGTACCCAATTCTAGTAATTATAAGCTCTCCAGATGACAGAAGTTAAGAGAATTACAAGGAAAAAGAATGTTCATTATACTTTTCTCCAACCAGAAGTCAAGAGTGTTTAGAAATTAGCAGGGCTGATGAATGATCAGGTTTCAGGGAATTTCAGAAAGAGGTATGGTCAGATATTGAAGTATATGGACAAACCTACTGCAGAATAGAAGGATAGCTTGCACACTTTGCTTCAGTTTTATGATCCCTTGCTGCGGTGTTTTGTATTTCCAGACTACATCTTGGCTCCTACCTTGGAGGAGATTTCCAGCATTTTGGGTGTTCCTGTCAGAGATACTTTGCCTTACTATGGTTCAGATGTGGTTCTCAAGGAAGAAGATGTAGCCAGAGTCTGTCGTTTACCAGTTACTAAGGTCAAGAAGGCTTTGAAGGACAGTGAGGGCAGAGGACTCCCTTGGGATGTGCTTATACCAGAGGCTGAAGAGTATGCCAAAGAGAGTAAGTGGGGAGATTTTGGTGCTGTGGTGGCTCTGATGGTATATGGATCTAGTCTTTTCCCAGGAGAAAAGGAGTTTGTGAGCTTGGAAGTGATTTCCATTTTTGCTAAAGGAAATCCTGTGCCAACTCTGTTGGGAGATTTCTACTACAATGTTCATTACCGGAATGAGAAAGGCAGAGGTGGACCAGTGGGCTGTTGTGCTTCATTATTTGCTGAGTGGTTTGCTAGGCAATTGCCAAAGTCAGGCTCTTTCAAGGAGATGAGAGATGAATGGAGGTGGTCTAGGAGGCTAATAGGGCTAACTTCTGAGGATATAGCTTGGGGATATGACCGAGATTTGCTTGGAAAAGAGTTGCTGGTCAGTTGTGGAAGATTTGCTAGAGTGCCTTTGCTAGGAAGAAAGGGTGTGATCAGTTATCATCCAACATTAGCCAGGAAGCAATTTGGCTATCCTCTGAGAGATCCACCTGTCGCTCCCCGGATTTCCATCCTGGTACAAACGCGAAAGTGGCGCGGAAAAGAATAGAGTCGCCAGCCAGGCATTTTTATCCCGAAGGAACGGGAATGGTAATGCTGCACAAACTAGAAGAAAAGAAAAGGAAGGACACGGGTCCTGCGAACCAAAGAGACTGAGCTCGGGAGTCGGTTACGACCTGGGAAGGTATTAGCACCTAGATCATCCGCCGTACCCGACGGGATCCACGCTTTCAAAGAAATTGTTTCAAAGGGTGAATAAATGAAAGCTGCTACAAAGAAAATGAAATGAACTGGATAAAAGAAAAGAAAAGGGGTCTGAAAAAGAAATGAAAAGGAAAAATGTAGTGAAAATAAAGATTGTGCTTGAACGGGCCCTACCCCGCTGCCTACGTACCTCATTGGGAAAATGAGGATCAGAGACGCCGTAGTTCCCCTAAATAGGGGTGGAAAAGATTGCTTGTGAATTAAGGCTTGAACTGCCTATGTCAATGCTCAGGTGTTGCAGGCTCGGACGACGAGTGCGTAACCGTCTTGCAAATTGACAAGAAGAAGCAAGTTCGCGGACGGAGCGAAAGAGATGAGAAAAGAATTCCCGAAGGAGAGACGTTTATTGTTTGTTTGTGTTTTTATGAGTTTTCGGCTTTGAAATTTGCATAGGTAAGTGTACCTAAGCCTTACTCACTAGGATGTATACGTCTCACATCATCCCGAAATGGAATGCGCAAGAGGCACACCTATCTATGGAGGAAATCCCCAAATCTAGTCCCACAAGTGAAAGCTCAGACACACTGACCTATTAACATTTATTAAGTGTTTTTTGTTATTTTTGATTAAGAAGTGCTTTTTATGCTTTTGTTTGTGAGGTAATCTCATGCTAAAACCTATCCACCACGAGGGATAACTTACACCTTGCCCCGAAACGGAACGCATGCAAGTATCTCATAGCAAAGTCTCATGTCACATGAAAAAGACTTGACATTTATTAAAGTGAATTAAAATTAAGTTTAAAGATGAGAAGAGAGGGCACCAAAAGGATCTCAAAAGGTGAAGAGTCTAAGGGAGACTAGAATCCTAAATGTTGTCATGCATGGATGAATCTAGGTTAGTGAGGTTTGAATTCTATCCTAATGAAGAAAGAAAGAAAAAGAGAAGAAGAAGAAGGAAGAAGAAGAGGAAGAAATGCCTAAGCCCAACAATCCCAAAGTTAGAACAAATAAGAATAAGCAAAGAAGATATGAGATTTGGAGATGTGGGAAACACATCCACACCTCTCACTTACCATAGCCCCTGAAATGGTTAGTATAATCCAGCACATGCACATTAATAAAATCATGGCAATGACATGCTCAAAGTTCACACCAATCAAGATCACATAATTAGGTCACACATGGCACAAACAAGCATTTACGTGTCGAGAATACGGAAGCATGCATCAATCAGCAAGAAAATCAACCAAACAATCATATTCAATGATCATATAATGATCCATGGCATTTAAAACAAATAAGGGGATCAAACATGCTTGAAATAAGGCAAAAATGGCTTACTGCTTCAGTGTTAACCGGTTAACCAATCTGTTAACCGGTTAACCACGCCAAAACCTGCATAAACACAACACAATTCAGGTGCGTTAACCGGTTAACCAAACCGTTAACCGATTAACGTTGTTAAAACAGCAGCAATTCTGCAGAAAATCAGCTTGCAACCAGCTTAATCAAATAATCTTGTACCAGACCAGCAAGCATTTGAACATGAAAATAATGCATCAATTCACATTAAATGGCATCATCAATCGATCAATCGAGCGACACAAGCAAATATGCAAACACGCGGTGGATCTAAAACTCAAGAATGCAAATAAAACAAAACAGAGCTAGATCTGAATTTAACCAACCTACAAAGCTGAGGTATGCTTTGGTAGTTGTTGATTGAGCTGAAAACGATAGATCTCGCGCAAAACTTTGAAGATCCGATGTTAAGCTTCACACTCCATGCAAAATAAATGCAAGAACAAGCTCTTGATGCAGAATTTTGGATCCAAAAGCAGTTCTAGATCCCAAACCAGATCTGAATTACCACTAAAACCAGCAAAAAGATGCAATGAAGTTATGGATGGAGGTCTAGTTCCAAGATATACACACCTCAAGGCAAGGTTATGTGATCTTCAAAGAGGAACTTTGAGTGATTTGGAAAATTGGGAGAGAAAAGTGAGAGAATTGTGAGTAAGAGGAGTGAAAATTCAGAAAAATGAGAGTGAAAAAATGAGGGAGAGGTCCTTTTGGTTTGGAGAGAAATGATTAAATAGGGTTTAGGTTTGGGGCCCAAAATTAGGCTTGGGATCCAAAATTATGGTTTGGGTAGTGTGATTAGGATGTAGCAATGGGATTAGGCTTGGACAAGGGCTCTAGATCCTTCTCTTTAATTTCCAATTAATTCAAAATGAATAAAATCATAAAAAAAGAAAAATGGAGCAAAAATCACACATGCTGAATTGCTGCTGGAAATTCAAAATTCGTGGCCGTTAACCGGTTAACCAATCCGTTAACTGGTTAACGCCAGTAAATTTTGAATTTCCCTCCTTTTGGTGGGAACCTTCAAGATTAAGCCGATGCCAACCGTTTTGATCTGATTTTGATCCTCCATCCTTTATAATGCTTTGACCCTGATGTCAACCTTGTAACCTGCCTTGTGAGCCTTGAATTTCCCTAATGATTGATCACATGCCTGATGCTAGAATATGCAAGTGCCATGCTTCATTTTTTCTATGCAATATGCTAAGGAAATGTCATGCTGATGAGGATTATGATATGATGATGATGCTAAACAGGAGAGAGCAAATTTGGGGTGTTACAGCTTCCCCTATTCAAACAACTGTTAATCTGAAAAGGACGGTAGCAAGGGCTATCGACCGTTCAAGATAAACTGTGGTTGAATACCAAGAAGACCTTAAATTTGCACTCTGACGAAGAATGCAAACACTGGGAAATAAACCCAACCAAATGACGCTTTGGTAATTGAAACGGAGAGAAAGCAGACGAGCTCCTTCTAATGTTGAAACTGTTATCTGGAATCGGAATACTTTGACAGACGAGTCGTTTTCGAACAATCCTGTTACGCCAGGAACTGGACATACGAGCCCTCATATACTTTACAAGAACAAGTGACTTGAGACAGACGAATCTCCTTCGGATATACCTGTTACGCCAGGACCGGTAATGCACTTAAGTCCGTGGGATAGACATGCATAATCAAGGTAGACGAACCCTCTTCATATATTATCCGTGGATATATGGTATAAGACAGACGAGTCTTCTTCGAGCAAACCTATTACGCCAGGACCCGTAACCATTTTGACATTTACTCCCACAATCAGGAATTCAAACCTCTTCAATACAGACGAGTATTGGATGATCATCAAGAGAACACAGACGAATATCATAAGTCAATGATACAAACGAATATCAGACGATGATCTTGAGAAACACAAACGAGCGCTTCAGGCAATGATACAGACGAGTATCAACCACTGGTACAAACGAATACAAGAAATTCAAACACAGACGAGTATTTGGAGTAGCAATACAAACTAGTACCAAGGGATGATACAGACGAGTATCCAAACAAAGCAGACAAGCTTCAACTAGATAATAAACACATGCGAGTGTCGGAGAATGCAGACGAGCAACCACAAATATTACATATCAAAACACAGACGAGTGCTGGGAAGTGCAGACGAGCAATATCGAATATCAAATATCAAACACAGACGAGTGCTGGAAAATGTGCAGACGAGCAACAAAAAATACCGGATACCAAACACAGACGAGTGTTGGGAAGCGCAGACGAGCAGCAATGAAGATCAAACACAGACGAGTGCTGGAAATGTGCAGACGAGCAACATCAAGGTAATCATGGTCCACTGCCGGGGAAAGCAAACGAGCAATACCAAAGTGATAACACAGACGAGTGTTGAGAGATGCAGACGAGCAGCAATGAAGATCAAACACAGACGAGTGCTGGAAATATGCAGACGAGCAACAAACAAATGCTTGATCGGCCACAAGAGTTACAACTCTGCAGGGGAAGAACAAGTCAAGAGGCCTGGACACCTAACTCTGACTGGGGTGATGAATACCTGCCTGTATCATCATACTAACCGAAAGAATGGCGACTTCGCTGGGGAATATTTCACTGGTGGGAGTGAAAATCAAATATGAACTCTGTGGGGAAGGATCATCTTCAGACTTGGCTGGGAAAGATGCTTCAACAATGCTCTAGATGGGGAAAGAATTTTGCTAATTCTAAGCTGTGTGGGGACATCAGGCATTCAGCTTCCTGCTGGGCATACTCCACTAGGGAATAAATAAACTGCTTGGGCTGCCTGCCAAGACTTAGCTAGGGAGACTTCTGCTTGGGAGAATGTGACGCCATCCTGCAACCTGCAACAACAAAAAACGCAAGTGTGCCCCGGGGACTTGCATGGTATGATCTGCTCATCCATCGTCACCCGACACTCAAAGAGGGTTTCAAAATTTTCCCTGCAATGTCAATTTCTTTCAAATTATCACCATGATGCAATGCTATTTTTGCCAAAAATTCAGGACATTTTGCAAACAAAAATAAACACAACACAACTTTTTGACTGAATATTCTTTTTATTGAAAGACCTCTGAATAGGAAAAGATTTACATCAGGAAGCAACCACCTGGAAAGAGGTAGCCACCATAAAATTGAGAAAATAAACTACCTATTCCTGCCTTTGCTTTCTGAGAAGATGAGGGGACTGATTCCTATCCTTCTGATATTGTCAGGCTGTACGAAACGATGATTTGGTTCAGATTACTCGGATCGCAGTTGTTCGCTTATTCCCTTGTTTTGCGTGGATCGCCCTTTCGGGTTTTCAATCCACCGGGATACCCTTTTTTGCCTGAGCTGTCTGATGTGGCTTTTCAACTTAGCGGGTGTACACGTTTTATTTATTTATTTTCCCTAACTTTTGCCCGAGCTTTTTATTCTGTTTTTAGCTCGCCGGGATGCCCTTTTTTTTACTGGACTTTAATTCTGTTTTTGTGTCCAGCGGGTCTCTTTATGCGAAGTATTTTTTAACTGCGTCCGAGTTAACAGGGGACTGGAAGTCATCTCCATCCATAGTGGTGAGCATCAGTGCTCCTCCTGAAAAGATTTTCTTCACTATGAATGGTCCTTCGTAGTTTGGGGTCCACTTGCCCCTGTGATCTGAACCTGGAAGTATAATCCTCTTCAGCACAAGCTCTCCTACTTGATACTCTCGAGAACATACTCGTTGGTCGAATGCATACTTCATTCTCCTCTGATAAAGCTGGCCATGAAAGATAGCCGCTAATCTCTTTTCCTCAATTAGACATAGCTGATTATATCGAGCACGTACCCACTCAGCCTCGTCAAGCTTCACATCCATCATCACACGTAATGAAGGAATCTCTACTTCAACAGGCAAGACTGCCTCCATACCGTATACCAGAGAGAAGAGAGTTGCCCCAGTTGACGTCCTGACTGACGTTCGATACCCATGCAGCGCAAATGGTAACATCTCATGCCAATCTTTGTAAGTGACAACCATTTTCTGCACAATATTCTTGATATTCTTGTTTACTGCCTCTACCACACCATTCATCTTTGGTCGGTAAGGAAAAGAATTGTGATGCTGAATCTTGAAGTCCCGACACAACTCTGCCATCATCTTGTTGTTGAGATTAGAACCATTGTCAGTAATGATCCTTTCGGGCACTCTGTATCTGCAAATGATATCCCTTTTTAGAAATTTAGCCACCACTTGACGAGTGACGTTGGCGTAAGATGCTGCTTCAACCCACTTAGTGAAGTAATCAATCGCGACCAAGATGAAGCGATGACCATTTGAAGCAGTAGGCTCTATATTTCCGATCATGTCAATGCCCCACATAGAAAAGGGCCAAGGAGATGACATGACGTTGAGCGGTCTTGGAGGAACATGCACCTTGTCTGCATAAATCTGGCACTTGTGGCACTTACGAGCGAATGAACAACAGTCTGCATCCATTGTCATCCAATAATACCCTGATCTCAGCAATTTCTTTGCCATAGCATGCCTCCTGCATGGGTACCGAAAGATCCCTCGTGGACTTCCTGCATTAATAGGCTTGCTTCGTGTCTATCCACGCATCTGAGCAAGACCGTGTCAAAGTTTCTCTTGTACAAAACTCCGTCTGTATTCAAGAAGAAGCTAGTAGCAAGTCGCCTTAAGGTCTTATTGTCATTGGAAGATGCCCCGGCTGGGTATTCTTGCTTTTCCAGGAAGAGCTTGATATCAAAGTACCAAGGTTTCTTATCAGACACGGAGTCTACAGAGAAAGAATGAGTTGGAGCATCAAGCCTGGAGATGTCAATTCTGGGCACATAGTTCCAACACAAGACTTTGATAGACGAAGAAAGAGTGGCCAATGCGTCGGCAAATTGATTTTCATCACGTGGTATGTACTAAAGCTTAACTGTCGTGAAGAACGTCAACAGTTTTCTTGCATAATTCCTGTAAGGAATTAGATGCTCTTGATGCGTATACCACTTGCCGGTAACCTGGTTAATGACGAGGGCTGAATCTCCGAATATATCGAGGTTCTTAATCCGAAGATTAATAGCCTCCTCTATTCCCATTATGCATGCCTCGTATTCCGCTTCATTGTTGGTGCAGCCAAAAGTAATTCTGGAAGCAAAGGGAAAGTGAACACCTTCGGGAGTGATAAGAACGGCACCAACTCCACGTCCATTGATATTGACGGCCCCATCAAACATCAACTTCCATTTGGATTCAGGGTCTGGCCCCTCCTCCGGAAGTGGTTCCTCGCAATCGTTTGCTTTGAGGTACATGATGTCCTCATCATGGAAATCAAACTTCATTGGCTGGTAATCATCTTCAAGAGGTTGCTGTGCAAGGTAATCCGACAATACACTTCCCTTGATGGCTTTCTGGGAAGTATACTGGATGTCATATTCTGTTAAGATCATTTTCCACCTATCAACCCTTCTGGTTAATGCTGGTTTCTCAAAGATGTACTTGACATGATCTATTTTGGAAATTAGCAGTGTGATATGAGTCAACATGTACTGCCTCAGTCGGCGAGCAGCCCATACCAAAGCGCAACAAGTTTTCTCGAGCAGTGAGTAACGGGATTCACAGTCGGTAAACGTTTTGCTAAGGTAATAAATAGCGTACTCTTTTCGACCAGACTCGTCATGTTGGCCTAGAACACACCCCATTGACCCTTCTAGCACGGTCAAGTACATGATTAAAGGTCTTCCTTCAATTGGAGGCATTAGAATTGGAGGCTCCTGCAAATATTCTTTTATCTTGTCGAAAGCTCTTTGGCAATCATCGTTCCACCTGACCGTTTTCTCATTTCTTAGCAATTTGAATATTGGTTCGCACGTGGCAGTTAGATGAGATATGAACAGAGAAATGTAGTTCAACCTCCCTAAAAACCCGCGCACTTCTTTTTCTATTCACGGTGCAGGCATATCTTGAATTGCTTTTACTTTTGCAGGATCTACCTCAATTCCCTTCTGACTAACAATGAAACCCAGCAGTTTCCCGGAACGCACTCCGAAAGTGCACTTGTTTGGATTCAACCTCAGCTTGTATTTTTTTAGTCTATCAAACAGCTTCTTGAGGTTGACCAGATGTTCTTCTTCGTCTCGGGACTTAGCAATCATATCATCCACATAAGACTCTATCTCCTTGTGTATCATGTCATGGAACAATGTGACCATAGCCCGCTGATAAGTTGCCCCAGCGTTCTTCAAACCAAAGGGCATGACATTGTAGCAGAATGTACCCCACGGGGTAATGAACGTTGTTTTCTCCATGTCTTCCGGCGCCATCTTAATCTGATTATACCCGGAGAAGCCATCCATGAAGGAAAATACCGAGAATTGAGCAGTGTTATCTACCAACACATCAATGTGTGGCAACGGAAAGTCATCTTTTGGGCTCGCTCTATTCAAATCCCGGTAGTCAACGCACATCCGAACCTTGCCGTCCTTCTTTTGTACAGGTACAATGTTAGCTACCCAAGGTGGGTAACTAGTTACGGCAAGGAAACCGACATCCCATTGCTTCTGAACCTCCTCTTTGATCTTCATCGCCATGTCAGGACGAGTTCTTCTCAACTTCTGTTTCACAGGAGGACATTCTTCTCTCAATGGTAGCTTATGCACAACGATATCGGTATCCAACCCTGGCATATCTTGATACGATCAGGCAAAGATATCCACATACTCTCGCAGCATCCCAATCAGCTCTTTCTTTATTTCGGCCTGCAGACTAACCCCAATCTTGATCTCTTTCTTCACATCTTCAGTACCAATGTTGATGATCTCAATTTCTTCCTGATGAGGCTGAATAACTCGTTCCTCTTGTTTCAACAATCTGACCAATTCTTCAGGGAGTTCACAGTCTTCCTCAACCCCTTCATCAGCTTGGTAGACAGGATTGTCAAAGTCATGCGTGGTCATAGCAGGAATGTTGTCAATGGAATCCGGATGATCCACACTGCACAAATGATGTGCTTATTTCAGAATCTGTTTATTTTTAAAAGAGACGCAAACACAAAAAAAAGGAAAAACACATTTCCATTTTATATTTTTTTTGTTTGTGAAAAATTGAAAAACAAAAGAAAGAGAACACAATTTGTCTAAAAATGTCCTTTATTTCATGGTAAAATAAATGCATA
This sequence comes from Lathyrus aphaca, assembly GCA_963966055.1. Classification (NCBI taxonomy): domain Eukaryota; kingdom Viridiplantae; phylum Streptophyta; class Magnoliopsida; order Fabales; family Fabaceae; genus Lathyrus; species Lathyrus aphaca. The sequence continues at coordinate 176,612,168 of OZ014523.1, forward strand.
CAAAACATGGTGGCCCATACAATGGATCCTAGCATCTTGGGCAGAATGCAGGATTTGACAATGCAACATGATAAGAAAAGGAAACAAATAAATTACTCTGAGTGCCAGGTAACTTGGACAATTTCTTTAGCAAACCAGTTCTTCAGCTCCTCTCCGGGTGCACACGGATGAATCCAGTTGTCCCAGTCACCATCACTGTCTCCATCTTGGCTTGTCACACAGATTTGGTTGCGGTCGAGCATCCCAGTGCTTGTAAAAGTAATGGCTTTACCACTTGGAGTAGATCCACCAGGCTGATAACCCAAACCAAACTTGTCGTCTTTCTTCTCTAATTCCATCAATTTGCCCCAGCCTTGGGCGCTTCCTAACTGAACCACCTCCTTTTCCTGCTTGTAGGAATGAATGGAGGTGCCTTATTTCTCACTGCTTCTCTCTACAGGGGTCAAGATGCTGACATTAACTGCTTCGAAAGCCTGACATAGAGTCATGGATTTATTCGTCCATCTCTACATATTTGAAAGTTGATAAGTGGCTCATGAAGATATCTTCCTCTCTGCACACAGTGATTACTTGGCCATCAACTACATACTTGAGCTTTTGATGCAGAGTGGATGTTACAGCTCTAGCAGCATGAATCCACAGGCGTCCCAACAAGCAGCTGTACGCGGGCTGAATGTCCATGACGTAGAAGATACTTTTGAATACTTGAGAACCTATTTTCACGGGTAACTCAACTTCTCCAAACACTGACCTTCTAGACCCATCAAAAGCTTTGACTATCAAATCACTGGGTCTTAGGACAATACCATCAACATTGAGCTTCATTAATGCTTTCTTCGGAAGTACATTAAGAGAAGAGCCTGTGTCAACTAGGACATGCGACAAAACAACACCCTTGCACTCCATAGTAATATGAAGTGCTTTGTTATGGTTACGACCCTCTAACGTAAGGTCTCTATCTGTAAAGCCCAACCCGTGGCTTGCATTCACACTGCCCACTACAGCTTCCAGTTGATTAACAGTTATTTCTTGAGGAACATAGGCCATCTGCAACACTTTCAACAAAGCCTCTCTATGTGCGGGAGAACACATCAGCAAAGATAGAATGGAGATCTTGGAAGGTGTCTGGTTCAACTGCTCAACGACCTTATAGTCACTCTTTTTAATTATGCGCATAAATTCCTCGACCTCCTTCTCAAAGGTACCCTGTCCAGCAACAGGAGTTGTTGTTTCTTCAGTCGCTGTTTGCTTTCCTTTAGCCTTTGCCGAAGCCTCAGCCTCAGGATCTCCTCTCAGAACTGGGGGAGCAAATAGACGACCACTTCTCGTAAAACCTCTAACCCCCCCGATGTTCACTATAGTCGGGTCAATAGCAATAGACTTACTCTCCACTTTTTGTCCTTCCACGTACACATCTGAACCGTAATGCCATGGGATGGCCTTATCATCTGTATAAGGAACAGGCCCATGCACAGTGATAGTCACGGGACTAACTTCAGGAGCATAAATGGTCACAGGCTCTCTTTTGGCAGGCATCTCAGCTGCATCATAGAATATGGTTATAGTGGACACATCATCAATTTCATTACCAACTTTGTCAAACTGTAATGATCCTTCATCAATCAGATTCTGCAATCCCGTCTTTAGGTCTTCACACCCATTCTCTGAATTCACACATTTCTCACAAATAGAACTGCATCCCGGAAACACCTGTCCTTTCAGAAACCTCTCTTTCACTACCAACAATGGAGTCTTCACTTCTTTTATGCTCGGAATAAGACTTAACTTCTCACCACCTTCAACAACATTTATTCTAGCCCCTCCATGATTTGGAATAGGGTTTGAAGTAACATTTGGTGGTGGTGCAAAGTTAATTTCCTTGGAGTCGATCAAATATTGAACTTTGTGCTGTAGCGCCCTGCACTTCTCAGTTGAGTGCCTGGGTGCCCCTGAATGGAAAGCGCATCTAGCATTGACATCGTACCCCACTGGAAGCTCTCCAGGTGGTGGTGGTGCCAAAGTCCTCAGTTGTATCAAATTCAGGTCCAACAATCTTGGTAGCAATGCAGTATATGTCATGGGAATTGCCTCAAGCACCCTATTAGCCGGGCGAGCTTGTGTTGGATGATAAGGTCTTTGTTGATAGTTGTTACGTGGTGGTTGTTGTTGTTGCTGAGGTGGCAACTGTACCTGCTGCACAGGACTAGAAGGAATTGTGACTGCTGCCACTAGCTCATATGGTCTTCTATACCCTCGGCCCTGTCCTCGGCCAAACATAGCATTGGTCTCACCTTCCCTTCTCCTCGGGGGTCCGCTGAAAGCTTTTCTTGCTCCATTCGAGCTGCTCGCACTTGTATCCTGAATCTTTCCCATCTTTAACAAAGTCTCGACCCTCTCTCCAGCAATTACTATATCATTAAACTTGGTAGCCGAACAAGACGCCAATCTTTCAATAAACACTCCTTGCAATGTCCCCATGAACATATCAGCCATCTCATTCTCCAGCAGTGGTGGTTGTACTCTGGCAGCAAGCTGACGCCACCTCTGAGCATATTCTTTGAATCCCTCCTTAGCAGTTTGAGACATGTGTTGCAATTGAGTGCGATTTGGAGCCATGTCCAAATTATACTGGTATTGTCTCACAAAAGCCTCTGCCAGGTCCTTCAAGCTCTTAATGTTGGCTCTGCTTAGCTTCATATACCATTCCAAGGAGGCCCCAACCAGGCTGTCCTGGAAATAGTAGATCCATAGCTTTTCATCATCAGTGTGGGCAACAATCCTTCCTACAAAAGACTGAAGATGAGTCTTTGGACACGCTGTGCCGTTATACTTCTCGAAAGTTGGGACCTTGAACTTGTAAGGGATTCTTACCCCTGGAACCAAACCCAAGTCAGTAATGTCGAACCCCAAAGAGTTCTGAGATTGAATAGCCTTGATCTGTTCTGCCATCTCCTCAAACTTCCTGTTCATTTCAGCCCCCTTACCTTCAGTTTCATCCAGCAGAGTGAACTGTTCATCTTGACCGTCCATCTGTACGTTGTTCAGTCCATCATTGATTATGGTAACCCCTGGCTGTGTTATAGGGATTTCAACCTGACGGGCGCCCGCACCGTTACGATTACCTCCTCAGCAGTACCATTGTTCCTAACTTGACTATTTTCAACCAACTCACGCAGACGTTCCTGATTCTGACCCATCCCTACCATAAGGGTCATAAAATTGTCCATCCTCAATCTCAAATCAGCTAAATCAGCCTGCATTTGATCCATGACTCTTTCTCTATTGATCTTTGTTAGATATCTGTGTGTGACTGGCTGTTCTCGAAATTTCCTGGGAGCTATAGTGCCTGAAAGAGAAAAGAAATTAGGAACTGGTGGCCATACCTGCAAAACAAGAAAACAGGTGATATGTATGCAATGCAGTTGTTTATGTTTTCAATCCCAGGTCATTCATGTCCCGGTTACGGTATTTAGCAAAGAAAACCAGATGGATACTGATCCTCGACTTTCAGAAGCCTTCGCATAGAAACCACATTCAAACCATAACAGCAGGCACAGAAAAAATGGTGGACTAAAAAAAACTGCATAAGTCAGCCTATTAGGCACAAACAACAGAATTCCCCGTAGGGTACAAGTTTCTAAGAAGAAAAGCAAACAACCAGGATTCCTACAACATGTCTGTAGGTAATCCAAATACAAGGAAAACAAACTAAGAAGCAAAACCACTGCCTGAGGACCCTGAACCTCCCTCACTAAGCCCCAACTCAGACCTAGCCTTCTTGACTCCAGCAATCAACTTAAGGTCTTCAATCTCTTTAAGTGCTGCTTCTAGGGCTTGCTGACTATCTGCTAACTGCTGAGTCTTCTCCCTTCGAATCTGGTGGGCTTGTTCCACTTCTTCCTTCTTGAAAGTCATTTGCACTTCGAAAAACTCTTCTTTTTCTTTATAGCTCTTCAACTCCTTCTCTCTTTGTCCCTGCAACCAGACAATAGACTGACGAGTTTCCTTGAGAGTCTTCGAATTCTTCTTTCGTTCTGCATCTCTTTTGGATTCCATCAGACCTAGTCTTTGAAAGTGGGCTTCCTTTCCAGCAAACTCTTTCTCCTTAGCCTCCAAGGTGGTCTGCATCTTCATCAATTTCTCTTCAGCTTCATTCTTGGCCCGGTTGGCAAGATGGTACAAATTAACCATTTCAGTGTTCTCCACCCTGACTTCATGCAGCTGGGCTTCCAACTTCTTGAACTCTTCTAAAGACAGTATCATTAGACTCAGCAGCTGGAGGAATTGGAGGTGAGAATGGAAGTAATACCCTTTTAGCTCTGTCTTTCAACCAAGCCTCATACTACGGGAAAGTCTGATTGTTGCACTTTCCAAAAATAGCTATCCCTTCTCCCTTGATACACTTCCAAGCTCCAACAACTTTCCTCACTAAAGGCATATTGTCCTTTACCGGGAAGTAGAAAATAGGGGTCAACTTCAGTTCTTCTGGTACCTCTCTCAAGGCATATCCCAATTGTCTTCTCAACAAGATCGGGTTGTAGTTGATCCCTCCAGTCACTCCCAATAAAGGTACACTGAGATAACTCCCACAGCTAGTAATGAAACGTGCACCTTGAAGCCTCTGAGTAATCCACCTGACATCCTTAGCAAGCAATTTTTCCAGCTTCTGAGCCCATACCAAGGTATGGTCACTAAACACTCCAGTACTAAGCAGATGCCTCATGAACCACATGAAATAAAGGAGCGCAACAACGAACTAAACCTCCCCTCTTCTTCTCAGTCTTGTAGTGCACCGAATAATACAAATCTCCGAGCAACGTAGGCACATGATTATTCAACAAAAAGAGATGTATGGCATTCATGTCTATGAACTTCTCCATATCTGCAAACAAAATAATGCCATAGATAGAAAGAGCCAAGATAGCACAGACAGAATACCATTCTTCCTCAACAGCCAACTCTTCCACCTTCTTTACCAAAGTCTCTAAAGAAAACCCAGGTACACCTCCCTTAATGATAGTCATAGAATTCACAGCAGAAGTGCTCAAATAAAGAGCCTTGGAAATAGTCTCAGGTGCAGGTCTACTCATCTCAGCATTGAACGGAATCTGGTCTCGAACAGGAATTCCCAAGATCAAAGCATACTCCTCCAGCAAAGGACCTAACTGAAAATCAGGAAAAGTGAAACAACGGAGCTGAGGATCATAATACTGAAGCAGGGTATGAATGGCACTTATCTCAAAAGGATCTAACTCTACCACCACATCCAGAATACTCCCATAAGCCTTCCTGAACCTCTCTACATGATTGGGTGTGACCAGCTTCACCATATTCTTTAACAGGCCAACCTTGGTGTCGAAAAACTTGAAATGAATATTCTTCTTGCGAGGATCTTCCATCTCTGAAGAGGATACCAGAACCGGAAGCAAAGATATGAACCTGTGAATGAAAACAAAACATGATTAATGATGACATGATGCAATGCAAATGAAAATGCAAAGACATATGATCCATCTGGGACCGTATGAAATCTGGATGCCAAAGCCAAGTGATCATAAACCCAAATCCTCTGAATAACAACCCATAAACACTCAGATAATCTCAGATATACCCAATCAGGGACCAGATAAACTCAAGAACTCCGGAACCAAAGTAACTGTATCAAAACATGAAACTGCACTGGTAACAGAGGTTTGATGGAGTCAAGGGTTCCTGCAAACCTGTAAACCCCTCCCAATCTCACGGGTGTGCTCCAGGTCAAACATCACGGACTCTCAAAGCCGAATAGCAATAATACTTTCACCATTTCTGAGAAACGGCTCATGACCAAATCAGGGAATCGGTTAGGCATTATGTACTACGCAGGGAGGCCTCAGCGTGAGTCCGGGAAAACAAGCATCCCTTATAAGTCCCCAGCTTCGAGCGCTTAAATCGAGAGACAATAGTACGTTCAGCCCGTAGGATACAATACTAATGTCATACGACCAGATGCTTTGACTGAGTTCCTATAAGAGAACCAGGCCATCCTATGCGAGTCCCCAGTGGACCCTCGGGTGCGAATGGGTTTGCCACAAAAAGTGGTCTGCCACTGCCACCACTGGAGAGGGTTGTTTCCACAAAGGTTCTCAATGATCGGTCCCCAGATGTACATAAATATCAAGGTCCTATCCCGAAGTGGAGGGAATCCCCACACAAGATATTTCCAAGATGGCCACAATCTGAGCGTGAAACACATCGCCACTCATCATGTCACATGTGAGTACAATATGTCCACTCTAATCCTATAGTGCACTAAAGCCGGGTACTTGGCTTATCTCTCAGAAACAGTATCACCCGAGCCCACCAAACAGAAAACCAGTCTAGACAGTCCAATATGATATATATGATGCGGAAAATAAATACTGAAAACTGTAAATAAAGCTGTAAACAAAACTGTAAATAAAAACAGTAAAATACAACACACAACAACAAACATTCATCACCCAAAGAAACAGAAACACGCAAGCGCTAGGAGAGACTCACAGGGGAACCATAGATTCTGGGTTCGATCCCCAGCAGAGTCGCCAGTTGTCGCTCCCCAGATTTCCATCCTGGTACAAACGCGAAAGTGGCGCGGAAAAGAATATAGTCGCCAGCCAGGCATTTTTATCCCGAAGGAACGGGAATGGTAATGCTGCACAAACCAGAAGAAAAGAAAAGGAAGGACACGGGTCCTGCGAACCAAAGAGACTGAGCTCGGGAGTCGGTTACGACCTGGGAAGGTATTAGCACCCAGATCGTCCGCCGTACCCGACAGGATCCACGCTTGCAAAGAAATTGTTTCAAAGGGTGAAGAAATGAAAGCTGCTGCAAAGAAAATGAACGAAACTGGATAAAAGAAAAGAAAAGGGGACTGAAAAAGAAATGAAAAGGAAAAATGTAGGGAAAATAAAGATTGTGCTCGAACGGGCCCTACCCCGCTGCCTACGTACCTCATTGGGAAAATGAGAATCAGAGACGCCGTAGTTCCCCTAAATAGGGGTAGAAAAGATTGCTTGTGAATTAAGGCTTGAACTGCCTATGTCAATGCTCAGGTGTTGCAGGTTCGGACGACGAGTACGTAACCGTCTTGCAAAGTGACAAGAAGAAGCAAGTTCGCGGACGAAGCGAAATAGATGAGAAAAGAATTCCCGAAGGAGAGACGTTTATTGTTTGTTTGTGTTTTTATGAGTTTTCGGCTTTGAAATTTGCATAGGTAAGTGTACCTAAGCCTTACTCACTGGGATGTGTACGTCTCACATCATCCCGAAATGGAATGCGCAAGAGGCACACCTATCTATGGAGGAAATCCCCAAATCTAGTCCCACAAGTGAAGGCTCAGAGACACTGACCTATTACCATTTATCAAGTGTTTTTTGTTATTTTTGATTAAGATGTGCTTTTTATGATTTTGTTTGTGAGGTAATCTCATGCTAAGACCTATCCACCACGAGGGATAACTTACACCTCGCCCCGAAACGGAACGCATGCAAGTATCTCATAGCAAAGTCTCATGTCACATGAAAAAGACTCGACATTTATTAAAGTGAATTAAAATTAAGTTTGAAGATGAGAAGAGAGGGCACCAAAAGGATCTCAAAAGGTGAAGATGTTAGACGCTGTGGCGAGTGATCTAGAGGGGAGGGGGTGAATGGATCACCTCCTTGATTTCAAGGATTTAAAACGTTTTTCAGAGTTTTCAAAGAATTACGGAAACAACGGTCCCAAATATACAAGCATCTATTCTGAACCGGCCACTAGAAGACCAGACATGTGATAACGTGCTGGATTTACGGACGATTGAGATGATAAAGGATTAAACACACAATATGTAAAACAGTTGAATGCACCTATCACTAAAGCTATTTCCAATGAATCGAGAAACAAATGAAAACGTAAATAGAGATAGAGAAGAGATACAATACGTCGAGATTTGGTAAGGAAGTTCCCCACGTTCGTCCTCGCGTGTGGGTACGTCTCCCTCTCAATTTCAAATCAAAATTGAGAACTTTTATATCAAAATTGCTGAATCTGTCGATTACAAGGTTGCAATACAAACACCCGAATTCTATACACCTAGAACTTCCTATTGTATCAACCTTCACTTGATCTGAGCCCAATCAAGATTCCCTGCAAGTAATACAAGCAATTCACCGGTTCCACGACCTATTTGCGAAATCCCCCGATTTCCAAAACGTTCGCTGCGGCTGAATCTGTCTTGTAAACGTGACTAACAAACCCTCAAGAACACGCCCGTTCTTGAAGGAAAACCCAACTGGTTTTTCCTTGAAACCTTCTATCAATCTTCAACTCAGCTGGATCTCCGATCGTACCACTGAACGTTATCTCGAAAGTCTTCAATTCACAGGACAGCAAACACTTCCTTGTTGATGTTCTTGAATTAAGATCTTTGAGAAGATGATGAAGATGAATTTGATTCTAGGTTTCAAACTTGCTCAACATTGAAGTTCCAACACTCCAAAATCCCTTTCTTGATGTGTTCTTCAATGATCTATCACTGTAAAATTCGTCTCTGATTTTGTGTGATCTATTACAACTAAATGAAACACTCCACATATATGTATGCAGATTCTGTTAGAAAAAAAAAAGATTAATGAATCGATTCAAGACATGATGAATCGATACATACTAAACATATTTATAAAAACAGAACCATTTAAACAGCATGAATCGATACATCATAAGATGAATCGATTCATTTTGCGAATTTCTAGAATCCTTCAAACAACATGAATCGATACATCATAAGATGAATCGATTCATTTTGCGAATTTCCAGAATCCTTCAAACAGCATGAATCGATTCATTCTAGAATGTATCGATTCATTTTGCGTATTTTTTTTCAAAAGATCAAAAACATTGAAAACAAATGAAACAAATATCTAAAGGCAAGCATTTATCTTAATGTGAAGAAACTACAAACACTCAAAAATTATTATCAATCAAAACTAAGGTTGCTCACAAACTCCCCCTTTTTGATGATGACAAAATTTTTGAAGTGTGAGAATTACTCCCCCTGAGTTTGTGCCTGTCATTGTCTTTTCACACTTGCCTTTTTCTCCCCCTTTGTCAACAGCAAGAAAGAATCATAGGTGAAGAAATAGAATCAGCAGTACTAAGATACAGAAGCAAAGTTCACTCACAAAGAATGAAGCATAAAGTGCAAACAATTGAAATAAAAGCAAATTACATAATCATAGGTAGTGAAATTGTCAAATAGAGTTGCGAATTACATAACCAAACCAAAACCATAAAGTGTTCAAACAAGAAAAACAAAGAAACTTAAGCAACAAACAATGATGATATGCAAAATGAAATGCAGCTTCAATGAGGGAAATGGCCACCACACGACTCCGCATCATCTCGATCAGGGTCACGGAAGCTTGGAGGAGGAGGTGGAGGAGGCATTTCATCTGGATTCTACCCCATGAAAGCGTAACGCCTGAAACGCCTCTGAACCTCTGTGCTTTGAAACCGTTCCATAATCCCCGAGTGCGAATGACAATCATCCATAAATCCAGACATCTCATTATAGAACACTTGATGCCACTTAACAAGTTCAGTATGCCATGAATGTTGATTATGATACATTCGAGTATGCTCATCATGCCATTCACGATGCTCCTTATGCCATTCCGTTTGCTGGACATGCCACGCACGAGCTTCCTCATGCCGGGCATTTCTTGCAACTTCCAATTGTGCAAACATTTCAGTAAGATAGGCTGGAGCAGCAGTAGATGACGTCGGTGGAGCCGATGAGGGAGCGGGATCATAGTTTGTAGGAGACCACCTTTGTGGTACCCACTCACCCCAACCGGTGTTGGCATTCGCATCAGGAGGATTTTCAGCATCTTCCATATCTTCATCCCTTTGTTCTTCAACATAAATGTGTTCAGCCGGAATGTCAAAGTTGTAGATGCGAGTTCGAGTGCTGCGTTCATAGAAGTAGTAGCAGCGACGCTCGATGTCCCATCGATAACCCATATGAGAGAGTGTGGCATTGTTGAATTCTTGCACACTAGAGGCTGATAAGAGAGGCACAGGAGGAAAAGTCACTTTCCAAAACTTGAGAATCCGCATGATCTGAGCAACATATGCAAGGGTGATGTTTTTGGAGCTGTTCCGCGTAAGAAAGATACGCTTGACAAAGTAATTGGCCCAGTTTAAGGGTATCTTCTTCTGCAAAATGTACAATAAATGGATATCCTGCTTGTCCAATCGAGAATGCCCACCGGACCTTGGACGCAAGATATGTGAAAGGATCCAGTGCAGAATTCTTGGAACACTTTTGATCATACCTGAAGTCAGAGGCTCATCATCAGCAAGAGGTCGCTCCAATTTAGAGATGGATGCACAATATTCCTTCAACTTAAACTGTGGTTCAAAATTCTGGTCATGCCACATCTGCAATTCAGGCAGCAGAGATGGCAAACTGAACACTGTAGACCAGTCACCAGCCTCAAAACGGTAAGTTCTGGTACCAATCGAACACTTAAACAGGTAGCCTTTTCCAGTTTTCACACCAGCATAGAAAGCACGAATAAAGTCTTCATGATACTCATCTTTAACAGATAAAAAGGATCCAAGACTTTGTGCGTCGATTAAATCCGCAACTTCTTCTAAACAGAGAGTACGTACATCACTAGGATCGAAAACATGTGGTTTCATCACTAACCTTGTTTTAAAAGAAGCTTCAAATTCTTCAATAATGGCAGGATGAAGAATTGCAGTCCCGGATGGAGGAATTTCAGGAATAGAAGGAGCCTGATGAGAAGACCCAACGGGTTCCTTGCCTTTTCGTTTTCCTTTTTCTCTTGGAATCAAAACTCTTGGAGGCATGGTGGAAGATTAGGGTTTGAGAGAAGAGGGGTTTTTGTGAAAGTTAGGGTTTGATGCAAATGATGCAAATGAGATAATGAGAGAGACATAATGGGGTTTTGTAACTGATTGACATGTCATGGTAGTTTCTGATGTGTCGATTCATGGAAAAATAAACTGAATTTACGACAGGATGAATCGATTCATGCCTGTATGTATCGATTCATTTCACGAAAAATTTTAAAAGTCAGAATGCTATGTATCGATACAAGCCACTATGAATCAATACATACTGTAACTGGTTTGAAAGAAATTAAAATAAAATAAACATGAATCGATTCAAGATTGTTGGGATCGATTCATTATGCGAATTTTTGAAATACAGATGACAATGAATCGATACAAGTAACTATGAATCAATACATACTGTAACTGGTTTGATAGAAATTAAAATAAAATCAACATGAATCGATTCAAACTTGTTGGGATCGATACATAATACAAAAATTTGAAATTTCAGTGGATATTGCAAGAATTGACACACCAATGAATAAGCAAAACAACCATTATGCAGCAGAATGAATTACAACATTGTATACATGCTTAAGAATACTTTGCACATAAAAACATCAATGTTCAAAAATTCATATGAAAAGAAGTTCATGTAAACAAGAAATCATTTCTCAAACATACATTGATCATACAATATTAACAAAGTGAAGAGAGGAACAATATTACCTCCGTCGTAGTATTCTCATGAGGTAAGAGTCAAGACTACAATCAGAACTTAGCAAATACGATGAGATAAATAGAAACAACATTAATCAAACTTAAGACACCAATGCAGAGAGATCAAGAATCCCTAATTCACGACGGATGTTGAAGAATGGTTCAGTTGCCAAAGGTTTAGTGAAGATGTCAGCAAGTTGATTTTTAGTATCAACATGCTCAAACACAACATCTCCTTTTTCAACATGATTGCGAAGGAAGTGATGTCTAATCTCAATATGTTTGGTGCGTGAGTGTAAAACAGGATTCTTAGTGAGATTAATGGCACTAGTGTTGTCACATTTAATTGGAATAAGTTTAAGTTCAATGTCAAAGTCTTGTAGTTGTTGTCTTAGCCACAAAATTTGAGCACAACAGCTACCGGCTGCAACATACTCAGCCTCTGCAGTAGACAAGGCTACGGATACTTGCTTTTTACTATGCCAACTTATTAAAGAATATGAAAACAGATGACATGTGCCACTAGTGTTTTTCCTATCTGATTTGCAGCCAGCAAAATCAGAATCAGAATAACCTACTAAGCTGCAATCGCTTCCTTTGGAATACCAAAGCCCATATTTAGGTGTTCCATTAAGATACCTAAATATACGCTTGAATGATTTTAAGTGGGATTCCTTAGGATTTGATTGATATCTTGCACACATACACACACTAAACATGATGTCCGGTCTAGAAGCAGTAAGATACAAGAGAGACCCAATCATACCTCTATACTTTTTGACATCAACACACTTACCAAGTTCATCTTTGTCCAAGTTTCCGTTGGTAGACATAGGAGTGTCAATTGATTTAGAATTATTCATTCCAAAACGCTTGAGCAACTCTCTACAGTATTTTGTTTGACATACTGTTGTACCTTTATCAAGTTGCTTTATTTGGAGGCCTAAGAAGTAGTTCAACTCCCCCATGAGACTCATCTCAAACTCACCCTGTATAACATTAGAGAATTCTTCGACCAAGTGTATGTTAGTTGAACCAAAAATTATATCATCTACATAAACTTGAACTAAAAGAATGTGCTTTCCTTTGTGTTTAATGAAGAGTGTATTATCCACTTTACCTTTAGAATATCCATGATCAAGTAGAAATTTGCTAAGTCTTTCGTACCACACACGGGGTGCTTGCTTAAGACCATATAAAGCGCGCTTTAATTTGTAAACATGATCTAGATATTCAGAATTTTCAAAACCGGGAGGTTGTGAAACATATACTTCTTCATTTATAACACCATTTAAAAACGCACTCTTTACGTCCATTTGGTAAAGCTTGAAATTCATAGAACACGCATTGGCAAGCAAAAGACGTATAGCTTCAAGGCGAGCAACCGGAGCATAAGTCTCCTCATAATCTATGCCCTCCTCTTGGTTATACCCTTGTGCTACCAAGCGTGCCTTGTTTCTAGTTATCACTCCGCTTTCATCAAGTTTATTCCTAAAAAACCATTTAGTACCTATGATGTGATGATCTCGCGGACGAGGGACAAGTTCCCAAACGTCATTTCTTTTAAATTGATTAAGCTCTTCTTGCATGGCCATTAGCCAAAATTCATCAACCAAGGCCTCTTTAGCATTTTTAGGTTCCACTTGTGATACAAAAGCGAAGTGAGAACAAAAATTACGTATCTTAGAACGAGTCAACACTCCCTTTGAAATATCTCCCAAAATATTGTCTATAGGGTGGTCTTTAGAGGATTTCCAAGCTGGTGGAAGGTCCTTCACTTCAGATGTTCCTTCCTCTTTATCCTTTACATGACAAGTATCTTCCTCCTTCTCAATAGCAACCGCTTCAGATTGATCAATTTCCGAACCAGCTTCTTTGAGTATGTCTTCTGTAGATACACCTGCGTCATCAAAAGAGATACCTTTTCCGACAATTTTTGGGTAAGACTCATCAAAAGAAACATGGACAGATTCTTCTACAGAAAGTAAACGCCTATTATACACTTTATATGCTTTACTTGATTGAGAGTAACCAAGAAAAATACCTTCATCAGCTTTTGCATCAAACTTCCCAAGATTTTCCTTACCGTTATTCAAAACAAAACATTTACAACCGAACACATGAAGATGAGACAAGTTTGGCTTTCTACCTTTTGAAATTTCATAAGGGGTTTTATTCAAAATAGGACGAATTAAAATCCTATTTAGAACATAACAAGCCGTACTAATTGCATCGGCCCAAAAATATTTTGGTAATCCACCCTCATTGAGCATTGTTCTTGCCAATTCCTCTAAAACTCGATTTTTGCGTTCCACAACACCGTTTTGTTGTGGAGTTTGAGGAGCTGAAAAGTTGTGCTCAATGCCATACTTGTCACAAAACTTATCAAAGATATGGTTTTGAAATTCACCTCCATGATCGCTTCGGATTGTAACTATTTTAGAATTCATTTTATTTTGGGACAGCTTTGCAAAACTTTTAAAAGCAGAAAAAGTTTCATCTTTGCTATGAAGGAATATAGTCCAAGTGAATCTAGAGTCGTCATCTACTATTACGAAACCATAATAGTTTCCACCTAAGCTCTTTGTCCTAGATGGTCCAAAGAGATCCATATGGAGAAGCTCAAGGGGTCTTGAAGTTGAAATTATATTTTTAGATTTAAAAGAGACCCTTGTTTGTTTTCCCATTTGGCAAGCATCACATAGGTGGTCTTTTGAAAATTTTATTTTTGGAAGACCTACTACTAGATCCTTGGATACAACCTTATTAAGCAAATCGAAATTAACATGCGCTAAGCGTCTATGCCATAGCCATGAATCATCATTTAAGGCTACTAGACATTTAGTGCTTGTTAAGGATACACTCAAAAGATCAAGCATATATATGTTGTTTACTCTTACACCCTTAAACACAACATTTTGTTCGGTATGTTCAATTTTGCAACATGTTTTTGTGAAAGAAACTTTATAACCTTTGTCGCATAGTTGACTTATACTTAACAAATTGTGTTTAAGTCCCTCTACAAGATGTACTTCAGAAATAGTAGTGGTAGAGGGATTACCTACACTACCTTTACCAAGTATAGCTCCTTTGTTATTGTCTCCATAAGTAACATACCCCTTCTTCTTTGCTTTGAAGTCAATAAAAAGTGATATGTCACCCGTCATGTGCCTTGAACACCCGCTGTCCAGAAATCATCTTCTTTCCATGGATGCAAGACACTCATCCTACAATATCAAAAGAGAGAGGTAGGTACCCAATTTTTATTGGGTCCAAGTGGGTAAGTGTTAACATGGTTGTCTTTAGGCTTCCATTGATAAATGCCTTTAGGCACTAGAAATCTTATAAATTTGCATTTCTCAATGGTATGGCCAGCATGACAACAATAATGACAAACACTACGATAATGATGTTGTTTACGATTGGTCCTTAAATCCTTTGGAACAAAAGAATATTTTGCATATGGAGGATTTAATGACTTTTTGAACAACCTAGTATCAACGGCATAAGTAATCTTAGGTTGCAAGGCTTTTTCCAATTTGACTTTAAGAGAGATGACCTCTTGTTGCCAAATGTGACACCTTTCACAATGCCTTATTTTACTACAACCATCAATATCAATAGCTTTTGAATTTTCTGCAATACTAGCTTCCAAGTATGAAATTTTTTTTTATCGGAAGATAATCTTTTAAATGCTTCTATAGCTTCATTATGCAGTTTTTCAAAAGCTACTTTCAATTCAGAAAAAGACATAGAAGAGAAATTGTTATAGTAAGTTTGTTTTACCTTTTTATCATCACTTTTCTTCTTATGGTGGGACTGATTTTTGGTGTGAGCCATAAGACACAAATTTGCGGTTTCATCGCTATCACTTGTGCATTGTGTACTTGATGAATCACTATCACTCTCCCAAGCAATGTAAGCTCTTCTTTGCTTATTATACCTTCTTGGTGGAGCTTTTCCTTTATCCTTTTTCTTTAATGGACAATCCGTTTTATAATGTCCGGACTTGCCACAATTAAAGCAAGACCCTCTTTCTCTATTCTTCTTAATCTCTTCCTGTTTTGAATCCATAGATTGTCTTCTAAAATTTATGAGATTTTTGTCGGAATGCTTGATTCCATTCTTTCGGATGAATCTATTATATCTCCTAACAAAAAGTTACATTTCTTCGTCACCGGAGTCTTCGTCACTACTTGACTCATTGTTGCTTAGCTCTTTTTGTGAGGACTTTGAGTTAGAAGCCATAAGAGCTATATGCCTCTTCTCACCCTCTTTGTCTTTATTCTTATCCTTTCCCTTTTTACTTTTGTTCTCAAACTTTTCTAGACTTTCTAGTTCTTGCTGATGTTCCTCCAGCTTTCCAAACAAAGTAGTCATTGTGAGTGTCGTTAGATCATTGGCTTCCTTGATAGCTGTTACTTTAGGTTGCCATTCCCTGCTAAGACATCTCAGAAATTTATTAGTAGCAATATCATTGGAAACAGGTTTTCCAAGTGCATTCAAAAGATTAATGAGATGAACAAATATCTTTTGCATGTCGGGAATAGATTCTCGTTGTTTCATGTGAAAGAGTTCGAACTCTTGATTAAGTGTGTTAATGCGGGACTGTTTTACTTCAGTTGTACCTTCATGTGCAATTTCTAAAGCATCCCACATTTCTTTAGCTGTCGAGCAATGGGAAACTCGATAATACTCATCTGCACTAAGTGCTGAAATTAGCATATTTCGAGCTCTCCAATCACTTGACCACTTTTTCTCATCTTTTTCATCCCAATCATCTTCTGGTTTAGGTACTATGGCACCTGCCTCATTCATCATGGTAATTTGAAAATGACCATTTTGAATGGCAGCCCATACGTGCCTATCAACAAAATTTATGTGAACTCGCATGCAGTCTTTCCAGTAGCCATAATTTTCACCATTGAAAACAGGAGCTCTATTGTACGCCCCCTTTGGTTCAGAATCCATAACATTACAGGCAGCCACAAAGCACCAGCGAACCGGTGCTCTGATACCACTTGTTAGACGCTGTGGTGAGTGATCTAAAGGGGGGTGAATGGATCACCTCCTTGATTTCAAGGATTTAAAACGTTTTTCAGAGTTTTCAAAGAATTACGGAAACAACGGTCCCAAATATACAAGCGTCTATTCTGAACCGGCCACTAGAAGACCAGACATGTGATAACGTGCTGGATTTACGGACGACTACGATGATAAAGGATTAAACACACAATATGTAAAACAGTTGAATGCACCTATCACTAAAGCTATTTCCAATGAATTGAGAAACAAATGAAAACGTAAATAGAGATAGAGAAGAGATACAATACGCCGAGATTTGGTAAGGAAGTTCCCCACATTCGTCCTCGCGTGTGGGTACGTCTCCCTCTCAATTTCAAATCGAAATTGAGAACTTTTATATCAAAATTGCTGAATCCGTTGATTACAAGGTTGCAATACAAACACCAGAATTCTATACACCTAGAACTTCCTATTGTATCAACCTTCACTTGATCTGAGCCCAATCAAGATTCCCTGCAAGTAATACAAGCAATTCACCGGTTCCACGACCTATTTGCGAAATCCCCCGATTTCCAAAACTTTCGTTGCGGCTGAATCTGTCTTGTAAACGTGACTAACAAACCCTCAAGAACACGCCCGTTCTTGAAGGAAAACCCAACTGGTTTTTCCTTGAAACCTTCTATCAATCTTCAACTCAGCTGGATCTCCGATCGTACCACTGAACGTTATCTTGAAAGCCTTCAATTCACAGGACAACAAACACTTCCTTGTTGATGTTCTTGAATTAAGATCTTTGAGAAAATGATGAAGATGAATTTGATTCTAGGTTTCAAACTTGCTCAACATTGAAGTTCCAACACTCCAAAATCCTTTTCTTGATGTGTTCTTCAATGATCTATCACTGTAAAATTCGTCTCTGATTTTGTGTGATCTATTACAACTAAATGAAACACTCCACATATATGTGTCGCTCCCGCCAAATGAGGCCAAGTCAAATGGGGTACAGACGCGAACGGTCGGCGAAAGGGACAATGAGAACACACAGCCGTGAACTCACTGGAGATGAATAGAGTCGCCAGCTAGGCATTTTTATCCCGGAGGAAAGGCAATGCTGCATAGACCTAGAAAAGATATGGATAAGACGGTAGCGAACCAGAGAGACTGAGAAAGGGGGTTGGTTACAACCTGGGAAGGTATTAACACCCAGATTGTCCGCCATACTCGATGGGATCCACGCTTAAAAGATTTGTGTTTTAGAGGGGTAGTGTCAGTGCAATTTGTGTGTAAAAGAGCTGGAAAAGGATGTACAGGTGTCAGTGTAAAAGAAGTGTGAAGTGTAATATAGACAGTGTCAGTGTAAGGACAAGAGTGAAATGCTCAAGATCATGAGGCTAAAAGAATAAGGCTAAAAAGAGGGGGAATAAACAGAGACTTTTGTTCGATAACTGTTAAGTTATGCCTACGTATCCTCTCGTGCAATGAGGAAGTCAGAACACCGTAGTTCGACCCAAAGAGACTGAAAGGTAAATTGACTTGTGAACTGCTTGCTTGTCTATGCTCAAGTATATGACCTGTCTGGCTCAGGTGCAAACTGTCTTGCATTAGACGGAAGAAGCAAGTTCTCGTTTGTGAGTGAATGAGATGAGAAAAGAATCCCGGAGGAGACGATTTATTGTTTGTTTTTGAGTTTTCAGTCTTTTATTGCTTTTGGATTTTGTCATAAGTTAATGAGCTTAAATCTAAACCAATGGATTAGCAAACTCATCACATTTTCCCTCTGATTAGGGGTAATGAGAATACCTTAAGTGTGAAGTCAGCTTCTCACACTTAATCACCCTGATGTAGGATTAAGATCATTAACCTACTTGTGATTATTTAGATGTTTTTGTTGTTTTTGTTTAGTGTTGAGTAATGAGATTAAGCCATAATCAGGGATTAAACAGACTCATTACACCATCCTAATAGAAGGATAATAGATGAGAATGTTTAAGCTGAGGAAGACTCCTCAACTTAATCCATGATTAGGGATTAAACTCATGACAAAACAAAGCCTTTATTAAGTGGATTTTAGTTAATGATAAGATGAAGAAGTGAATTTTATGATTTGTAAGACAACTTGAGGGGGACTTGTCCATTAATACTAGGGTTAGTCCTTCTCAACCATTTAAGGAAGAATTAGAACCCTAATGCAAGGCCCAAGTTACAAGTGTGATGTCTTGATGGTTATTATGTGAATTGATTAAGAGATTTAAACACATTAAGGGTTTAACACTTAGGATTAAAGTTATACACTCCATCCTAATAGAAGGATGCAGGCATAAGCTTAATCACAAAGCCTTAAAGCCTTTAGGGTTTAGTCCCTGATTATGAGGTGAGGAGAGAAGACTCAAAGAGACACAAAGGTAAAACTAAGAGGGGAGACTAATCAAAACCCTAATCATTTTCATGCTTAGTTGTTCCTAAGGTTTGTGAGGTTTACAAGAACAATCTTCCAAGGAACCACCAGGAAGCAGATGAAAGGATCAAGAGAAGCAAAGTGACTTGCTTCATTCAAGAAGTCAAGTCACTTGAAGAAAGAAAGTAGGATGAAGAAGAATGAGAAAGCTCAATCTCACACACATACAAAAATGCAGCAAGGATGCATAAAAAGGAGATGAAGAGAAGTTATGAGAAGTGAAGGCAAATTCACTTCTCAAAGTCACTTACCACCTGAAAGGTTAGAAAAGAAATGCAATGCAATGCAAAATGGGATGAGATGACATGATGAGAAACAAAACCAGAGGCATGTTTATGATTATAATGATGCTATGAGATGCTACAAACATGAAACAAGACATGGAGATGATCATACAAGCTTATGGATGCAGATGAAGCATGCTAAGACACATGAACATACATGAAAAGTTATGAGATGCATATGGCATACAACATGACAAATGCAAGGTGCAATGGTCAAACATGCTTTCAGTATGCCTTATGATGTTAAATGAATCAAATGGAAGCATGGAATGTCATGGCAAGTCATGTTATGCAAGCAAATGCAAGATGGATGCATATGGAAACCCAAATTAGGGTTTATGATCAATGCAACAAACCAAAACCAAAATCAGAAGCAAACAACATTATAAAAAATTGAAAATGCACTCAAAAGACCCCTAATCCTATACTAACCCAATGCCCAAAGGAGAGGTTTCAACTCTTAACCTAATTCAAGTTATGATTTTTCTAAGTTTTCTAGGGTTTTAGGGTTCCTAAACAAGAAAATTACCAAACAAATGAAAAATGAAAGATCAAATCATGGCCATTAATCCTCACAAACTACATGCTAAACACAATGCAATGCAAAAAGAATCAAAGTCCAACTCTTCATGGATAGGCAGAAATGATTTTTTGAAGTTTAGATCAAAATAATGCATCAAAATGATTTTAATTCAAAGAAAAAATTCTCAAAATGCATCAAGATCAAAAAGAAATTTGGTTTGAAGGTTGGACAATGTTTCTAAATGTCTTAGAATATTTCATTAATTTTTGGGTGATTTTTAAATACCTAAAAGTATTTTTAATAAATTAATTTTCATTAATCAATTAAAAATAAACTTTTAAATAATTAAAAATACTTTTTTAATGCTAAAAATGAAAATAAAAATATTTTTGTGTTTTAAAAATTAATGAAACTCTTGACAAAAAGTTTCATAATTTTTAAACAATTTTTACTATTTTAAATAAATTGTATAAAACAAATATGAAATAAATGAATTAAAACAAAGAAAAAGAAAAGTCAACTGAATGGAGGGCTAGGATTTACTCTGGGTTTGAAACTGTTGACTGCGCGCCAGATCTAGTGGCCTAGGTTGGTCCTGATTAAATTAATTTAATTATGATTAATTAAACTAACTAAAGGGGATTAGGGCAAATGAACGAATCTGGGCCATACGTGCACGCGGGAAGTCAACGAAGTCAGGCAATCTAACGCACGAGATTCAAATGGGCTTAATGACTGGGATTAGGGCTAATAACATTCAGGTGACCGGAGGGAAGCTCCGGTCATCTTCTCCGGCAACAACAAAACCCTAGATCCTGATTTAGGCTTTTAAACATCAAATTAAACACAGCCAAGTGATCCTCTAACAACCTAGGACACGAATCCACCCTCAAACATCATTTAAACATCAAGAATCAAGCAAATCGAAGGAAATAAATTTCACGGGTGAAATTTCAGAGTAACAATACAAACTCAATTCTTACTCATTTTCGATTCTAAAAGCATCCCCATGACCAGCAAGACATAAGCAATCAATTTATAACTTAAAATGCAAGTTTTGGGAGAAAGAATCCATGGTCATACCTGAGCTGGAAAGCTTCAATACTGAGCTTTCAGAGCCTCCTTTGTGTGCAAATGAACTTCTTTGACTCCCTTGAACTCAAAGAGAAGCTTCAAAGTTCTTGTGGATGGCTGGTTTGAAGATAAGTGTTCTGGTGTAGCAGGTTTCACAGTCAGGATTTGTGAAGTTTCAAGCCATTCCAATGGTGGATTCTTGCTCCTTTGAGTGTGTTTGACTTGTTGGTGAAGAGAAATGGGGTGTTTGATGGCTGGAAAATGAGATTCGAAAGTTCTGGCTTTGAGAATGAAAAATGGTGAAGCTCAGTTCTTGCTTGGTTCAGGCCTAAGTCTTGCTGGTTTTGGCTCAGTGAAGCAAGGTGAGTTGATCAGTGGAGTTGGTTTTTGTGTTTGTGAGTTGTGTGGAGAGATTCGAAGAGTTTTGCTTGATGGAGTGAGTTTGTGAATGTGATGATCTTGTGTGTTTCAGCCTGGCTTGATAAGTGAAATGGCTAGCATTTGATTCACATAAAAAACTCCCATTGGTCAGATGATGTGACTTGGCCTTTATTGATTGGTAAGGTGCCTTTTGCAAAATGTCAACTTTGGTGTAAGGAAAACATGGGTTGAACCCTAGGCTAGTACAAGTGTGTGGGCTGGCGCAGCATGGTGTGTGAGAGATGCTAGAATGGTTCAGCAGCCAAGGCAACAAGTGGGTGAGGTGTGATGATGGTTTTTGCAAGTTGACCACTTTTGGTTCATATGAAACTTTCTTGTCCCACAAGCCATAAAACATGAGGAAATCTTGGTCCAATCTGAACTTTAGGACTCACATGATGCTTGTGTAATGGTTTGACATGAATTAGAAGTTACAAATGCCTTGGTACAAAGTTTTTGCAAGTTTCTCATTTGAGGCATATCTTGAAAATTAGTGATTTTTGCCAACTTTGACACACCATAAATTTTGATCCAAAATGAATTAGATCATGTTCTTGTACTTTTTGAAAAGGGAAAGATCTAATCTACAGCTTTCATGACCAAAGTTTTTCCATTTGAAGCATTTTTGGATCAAAAAGCAAGGGTTGAAAAAGTGGCATAAAATGACATTTCAAGAAAAGTCAACCATGCCCTAAAAAGTCAACTTTGCAAAAACTTGTAATTCTTGAATTTTGTGAACTTCAAACCTCTTCCATGGTCAAATAGAGATCATATACACTCAAAATGATGAAGATCAACCCTTGGTTGGGTCATTGGGGGCCTCAGATGCCCTGATTTTGCACTGACTTGTCCAGAAAGTCAACCTTTGATCAGATGACTTCCCCATGGAATTTCTTCATGAAAATTGATATGCATATTCCCTATACCATATATAGACCAATGAAAACAAAAATGACCAACAAATTTGGAGTTATGGCCTCTGAAACCAAAACCCTAATTTTAGGTCATCTGTGTAGTCTAGCCTGGCTCTGCATCCACACCACTCCCATTTCTTGTGATTCTTTGGCATTCTTGATTTTGAGAAGATGTAATATGATACTTGGACACACATGGACCCTTTTTAAGTGATTGTTGACCTTTGGAGTGGCTCAAGAAGCTCTTGGATTGCTCAGATCACAAACCTTAGGTGCAGATGACCTAGAATCAATGCAGTGGATCAAAAATGTAATATGAGATGCTATGATTGAGTTTATGCATATGAAATGATCACAAGCCATGGTGAAATGAGTGAGGGAAAATTTGGGGTGTTTACAGCTGCCCCTATTCAAACATGAGTTAGCTGTGCAGGATGTAAGCAACGGCTTGACAGGCAAACAAGATAACTTGTGGTTGAATACCAAAGACAGTCCAAAATTTGCACTCACAGAATGAAGAAGAAAAGGGATATAGATTGTAAAAGGAAAATAAAGTATATTGCAAAGTGTGGGCGACGGAGGACGACCGTCGAGCAGAGGACGACTGTTGGGCAAATAGCAATGACGGGGACGGCCGACATGCTGGGAAGAGTGTGGGAAATAAAGCAATGACGGGGACGACCGACATGCTGGGGATAAAAGGTAAAGCCAAGACGGGGACGGCCGACTAGCTGGGAAAAATAAGAGATTATGATGGGGACGGCCATCAAGATAAAGTTGTAAGATTCTCTGGGAATTAACGAAACATGACGGGGACGGCCATCAAGTTCATAAAGCAAAGTAACCGACGATGGGGACGGCCATCGGGCTAAAAAGAAAAGGGACCACGACGGGGACGACCATCGGGTTAAAGAATAAATGAAATAAACAGATGATGAGGTACGGTCATCAAAGGTGAAGGACGATCACCTAGCAGGGGACGGCTGCTCTGTTGGGGTTAAGATGAGGGACGGTCATCTAAGGTGGAGGACGACCACCAGGCATGGTACGGCTGCCGAAAATATCGCGACATAGGACGAATGCCGGATAAAAAGTCAACGATGGGGACGGCCATCGGACGAGCATGATGGAGGACGACCATCAAGAGGTGGAGGACGACCACCTAGCAGGGGACGGCTGCTCTCAAGGTTTGTCATGACATAGGACGAATGCCAGATAACCAAAATCAACAATGGGGACGGCCATTGGATAAAATAATGAAGGACGATCATCAGAAGGCGGAGGACGACCACCTAGCAGGGGACGGCTGCTAAAATATCAACGATGGGGACGGCCATCGGATGAGCATGATGGAGGACGACCATCAAGAGGTGGAGGACGACCACCTAGCAGGGTACGGCTGCTCTCAGGTTTTATCATGACACAGGACGAGCGTCGGATAAGAAGGAAAATTTTGTTTTGTTGGTGATCTACTGGGGAACAGTAAACACGGACAAGTGTTTATATCCAAGAAACAAAAGGTATAAGTGTTTTGACGTTAGTGTATAGATTAAAGATGCGGACAAGCATCCCTAAGACTACGATACGGACGAGTATCGGGTAGAAACAAATACTGACACGTGTTCAGAGATGATGATACGGACGAGTATCAACGGGTTAACAAAGAACACGGACGAGTGTTGAATCTGAAGGGACTCTTCTGGGGAATAGTAGACACAGACGAGTATCTATATTCAAGGAGACATAAGTGTTTGACACGGTGTATGGATTAAAGACGCGGACGAGCATCCTCAAGACTATGATACGGACGAGTATCATGTAGAAACAAACTTTAGACGCATGCTCCGGGATGATGGTATGGACGAGTACCAACTGGTTAACAAAGAACATGGACCAATGCCGAATCTGTGGGGATATAAGTGGTATATACAAGATACGGACGGGTATCTGTACAAGTATGAGTAGTATGAGTGGTGCATAGATGAATGTTTAACTTGCTGGGGAGGGTGACACGGACGAGTGTCAAAAGGAGAAGAGTATAGTATAAACAAGTATCTAGTATACAAAGTGTAGGTGACTGCGCTGGGGATATGACACGGACGGGTGTCAAGGAACTGTATATATGGGCATATGTGTGTGCAAAGAGGATGTCTTTGGCTTTCTGCTGGTGGTACGACACGGACGGGTGTCAGGAAGTATCTGTAATACGGGTGACCTTGTTTGCAAAGAGTGCTCAGGCGACTTTACTGGGGAGTGATGACACGGACGGGTGTCAAAAGGAGTATATACTGGTGTTTGTGATTTGTGAGGCAACTGCTTTTGCTGGGGACTCTGGTGGGGATTTTGGGGAAAGTATTCTGCATTCTGATGAATGGTTATTATTCACAAGTGTTCGATTCACAACATGGCTTATGATTATGCTATGTGTTTGATTTTTGCCGTAATGCTCCGTTTTAGACGGAATGCTACGCTTTGTGGGTGAATATGATGCAAATGTCATGATTATGCAAAGAACACCAAACCGGAACTCGGATCCCGTTGCTACGAAGATCTTCGATCGATCTGTTGAAATGGACATCCCAGCTGGGGACGAGGTCATTGGTAGATCTGGCGAGATGTATCTGCTTGGGGATATAGGTCACTGATTGACATATCCTTGTAATATTGGACCCAGCTGGGGTTTGCAAGAGCCTTCGTCACTCTGCTGCGATTCCTTCGCGCGCTGCTCTTCTGGATAGAGGCTGGAGCTCTGTGGGGAGATGGTTCCCTGACTTTCGTATTTTGGCTGAGGATGGAATGACAACTCGGCTGGTAGTAGTAGCAAGTGGCAGCTCAGCCGGGGGAGTCATGAGAGGCAACTCAGCTGGGGATTGAGCACGTCGGGTGCTAAATTTAAGTGTTGATTTGCCAGCTTGCTGGGATGAAGCTTACATGCCCCATGTTGCGCTTTTGGATACCTGCAATCCTGTAAAGATAGAAACGCACAAGTAATCCCGAGGTATCCTTTACTGGATTCCGTCATAGGAATTTAGACACTTTTGAGAGTAAATATATTCCCTGCAAGCATGTGTTTTTATTTTCTGAAGAAAAACATCTGTACTTATGCAATAAGTTTTTTAGAGACATCAGACATTCTTTTGCAAATAAAAATTTACAAGGCGAAACATGACCGAAAAATCTGATTTTATTAATTTATGCGCCCTGAATTGGCGAGATACAGTCAAAGAAACAAATCTCCTAAAATGAAGAGACTGTTACAAATTGAGAAACAAAGTGCTGGCGATGTTGACGACGCTTTCAAAGGAGCTTCCTCTTTTGCTATGACTCGCATGACTTTTGACGTTCTTCTCGTCTTGCTTTCTGGAGAAGGTTGATTCCGATTGAAGCTTGGTCTTTTAGAGGCTTACGAATACAGACGAATTCAGACTGCAGTTGTTCGCTTATTCCCTTATTTTGCATGGACCGCCCTTTCGGGTTTTCAATCCATCGGGATACCCATTTTTGCCTGAGCTGTCCAATGCGGCTTTTCAACTCAGCGGGTGTGCATTTTTTTGCTTATTTTCCCTTATTTTTGCCCGAGTCTTTTATTCTGTTTTTGACTCGCCGGGATGCCCTATTTTTTCCTGGACTTACATTCTGTTTTTATGTCCAGCGGGTCATTTTATGCGAAGTATTTTTTAACTGCGTCTGAATTCACAGGGGACGGGAAATCTTCACCATCCATGGTGCTGAGCATCAGTGCTCCACCAGAGAAAACTTTCTTTACCACGAATGGTCCTTCATAATTTGGAGTCCATTTGCCCCTGTGGTCTGTATGCGGAGGGAGGATTCTCTTTAGTACAAGATCTCATACTTGGTACTCTCGGTGCCTGACTTTCTGATCGAAGGCTCTCTTCATTCTTTTCTGATACAGCTGCCCATGACAAATTGCAGCCAATCTCTTCTCTTCAATCAGGCTCAGTTGTTCCTATCGGGACCTGACCCACTCTGCTTCGTTCAGTTTAACATCCATCAATACCCGGAGGGAGGGTAATTCAACTTCAACAGGTAGGACTGCTTCCATCCCATACACAAGCTGATACGGTGTTGCCCCAGTGGATGTTCTGATTGATGTGCGGTACCCATGCAAGGCAAATGGCAGCATTTCATGCCAGTCTTTGTAGGTGACTACCATCTTCTGCACAATCTTCTTGATATTCTTGTTTGCCGCCTCAACAACGCCATTCATCTTTGGCCTGTAAGGAGAAGAATTGTGGTGTTGGATCTTAAAGTCCCGGCATAACTCAGCCATCATCTTGTTGTTTAAGTTAGAACCATTATCAGTAATGATTCGCTCGGGAACTCCATACCAACAGATGATATCTCTCTTCAGAAATCTGGCTACCACCTGTCTTGTAACATTTGCATATGAGGCTGCTTCGACCCACTTAGTGAAATAATCAATGGCAACCAAGATGAATCTGTGGCCATTTGAAGCAGTCGGTTCAATCTTGCCAATCATGTCAATGCCCCACATAGCAAAGGGCCATGGTGAAGACATTATGTTCAAAAGATTGGGAGGCACATGCACCTTATCTTCATAGATCTGGCACTTATGGCATTTTCTGGCGTAAGCACAACAGTCTGCATCCATTGTGATCCAGTAATAACCTGATCTTAACAATTTCTTAGCCATGGCATGCCCTCCTGCATGGGTACCAAAGGATCCTTCGTGCACTTCATGCATCAACAAGTCTGCTTCTGTCTTATCGACACATCGGAGGAGTACCATATCAAAGTTCCTTTTGTATAAAGACCCATCAGTGTTCAAAAAGAAACTACCAGCAAGCCTTCTCAAAGTCTTCTTATCATTGGAAGATGCCCCAGGTGGGTATGTTTGATCCTCCAAGAAGCATTTAATGTCATGGAACCAAGGCTTATCATCTTTGACAACATCTGCTGCAAATACATATGCTGGTCTATCAAGTCTGGACACTGAAATTTGAGGTACAAAGTTAGCAGCTTGAACTTTGATCATAGATGAAATGGTAGCAAGAGCATCTGCAAACTGATTCTCATCCCGAGGGATATACTCAAGCTTGACTGTTGTAAAGAAGGTCAATAACCTTCTTGTATAATCCCTGTAAGGTATCAGATGATCCTGGTGGGTGTACCATTTGCCGTTGGTTTGATTAACTACCAGAGCTGAATCTCCGAACACAGTCAATGTCTTGATCCTGAGGTCAATGGCTTCCTCAAGACACATAATGAAAGCTTCGTATTCAGCCTCGTTGTTAGTGCAGTTAAAGGTGAGCTTTGCCGAGAAAGGCATGTGAACTCCTTTTGGTGAAATGAGTACTGCACCAACACCACGACCATTCATATTAACAGCCCCATCAAACATCATAGTCCATTCTTCTTCCGGGTCGGGCCCTTCAGTGTGAACAGGCTCTTCATGATCTTTTGATTTTATGAACATGATGTCTTCATCAGGGAAGTCAAATCTCATAGGCTGGTAGTCATCAATAGGTTGCTCAGCAAGATATTCAGACAATACACTGCCCTTGATGGCTTTCTGAGAAGTGTACTGGATGTCATATTCTGTGAGAATCATTTGCCATCTTGCAACCCGTCCGGTAAGAGCTGGCTTCTCAAATATGTACTTAACTGGGTCCATCTTTGAGATCAATAAAGTGGTGTGGGTCAACATATACTGTCTCAGTCGGCGAGCAGCCCACGCTAAAGCACAGCAAGTTTTCTCGAGCAGTGAATAACGTTGTTCACAGTCGGTAAACTTTTTGCTTAGGTAGTATATTGCATATCTTTTCGACCAGACTCGTCATGTTGGCCCAGCACACACCCCATCGACTCTTCTAATACTGTCAAGTACATTATCAGAGGTCTTCCTTCAACTGGAGGCATAAGGATTGGAGGTTCTTGCAAATACTCTTTGATCTTGTCAAAAGCCTTCTGGCAGTCTTCATTCCAACTGACCGTTTGTTCTTTTCTCAACAGCTTGAACAAGGGTTCACAGGTTGCTGTAAGGTGAGATATGAACCGTGAAATGTAGTTCAATCGACCTAAGAACCCTCGAATTTCTTTCTCAGTTTTCGGTGCAGGCATCTCTTGAATGGCTTTGACTTTATCAGGGTCCACTTCAATCCCTCTTTCACTTACAATAAAGCCCAGCAGCTTACCGGATCGCACCCCGAATGTGCACTTGTTGGGGTTCAACTTCAGTTGGTACTTCCTCAAACGCTTGAATAGTTTCAGTAGATTCACCAGGTGGTCTTCTTCTGTGAGGGACTTGGCAATCATGTCATCCACATAACATTCGATTTCTTTATGGATCATATCGTGGAATAGTGTTACCATAGCCCGTTGATAGGTCGCACCAGCGTTCTTTAGTCCGAATGGCATCTCTTTGTAACAGAACGTGCCCCAGGGTGTGATGAATGTTGTCTTCTCCATGTCTTCAGGTGACATTTTGATCTGATTGTATCCTGAGAATCCGTCCATGAAGGAGAATACCGAGAACTGAGCCGTGTTATCTACCAATACATCAATGTGAGGTAATGGGAAGTCATCTTTCGGGATGGCTCTGTTCAGATCCCGGTAGTCAACACACATCCTTACCTTTCCGTCTTTCTTAGGCACAGGTACTATGTTAGCAACCCACGGCGGGTAGCTAGTTACGGCAAGGAACCCGGCGTCCCATTGCTTTTGTACCTCTTCCTTGATCTTCATTGCCATGTCTGGGCGGGTGCGGCGCAGTTTCTGTTTAACCGGTGGGCATTCTTCTTTTAAAGGCAGCTTGTGCACAACAATGTCGGTGTCCAACCCGGGCATATCTTGATACGACCAAGCAAATACATCCACATATTCTTGGAGCAGATCAATCAGTTGTCTCTTTACTGAGTCTTGCAGGCAGGCCCCGATTCTAACCTCTTTCACGTCTTCATCTGTACCAAGATTAATCGTTTCGACCTCCTCCTGATGAGGAGTGATAACCTTCTCCTCTTGCCTCAATAACCTGGCTAGCTCTTCAGGAAGCTCATATTCTTCTTCAACCCCTTCATCAGCTTGATTGATTGGATTGTCAAAGTCATACGAAGTCATAGCCGTGCTGTTGTCGGTGCTGTCTGGAAGGCACTCTCTGCAAGGGTTCAGTTTGTTCATTTTAGTGATTGATTTTAATCTTGTTTAGAAAAGTGAAATAAAGTTGTCATTTTGAAAACATCGCCATTTATTTTTTTGTACAAAAAGAAAAATGGAAAAACAGTGAGCGGAAAAGAGAAAGACTTATTTGCAAAAAGATGTCTGATATTTCATTGATTAATCTTGTTGCACAAAAAGTACAGATGGCCCGATTACAAAATGAGTCTTGTCATCTTGGGCAAGATGCAAGACTTTGATGCATGCTATAAAAAATACAGGAAATAATAATTACTCTGCATGAGTAACTCTTATAATTTCCTGGGAAGACCAGTTTGAGATACTGCTCCCCGGGATCTTTGGACGGATCCAATTCTCCAGATTGCGCTCCTCTTCCAGCTCGTCTTCCAAATTGTTGATAGCATCAGGGGTGAGCATCCCCCCACTGACAAAACCGGGCTCCTCAGCAGCCTCTGCTTGATTTTGTTGAGTTGGTCTGTAACCCAATCCAAATTTGTCCTTCTTCTCCTCCACAGATAAAACCTTGCCCCAGCCTTGGGCAGTTCCTTCTTCAACAACCTTCCGGGCTTGTTGATAAGATGACATGGAGATCCCAGATACAGCAGATGCTTCATTAACATTCAGGGCCTCAAACCCTTGGCTCATTGTTTCATGGATCTCCCCATCCATCTCAATATACTTATAAGTAGCCAGATGGCTAACAAATATATCCTCCTCCCCACAGATAGTAACGACTTGGCCTTCCCACTCAAATTTTAACTTCTGGTGAAGGGTAGACGTTACTGCGCCAGCGGCATGAATCCATGGTCTACCCAACAAACAGCTGTAGGCAGGCTGAATGTCCATCACGTAGAAGATCGTTTTAAAAGTTTGTGGGCCAATCGTTACAGGCAGCTCAATTTCTCCCAGAACCGATCTCTTAGAACCATCAAAGGCTCTTACTACCAGGTTGCTGGGACGCAACGCCAATCCTTCATATTCTAGCTTCACCAGGGCCTTTTTCGGTAAGACATTGAGGGATGACCCCGTGTCTACCAGCACATGGGAAAGGACTGCACCTTTACATTCCATGGTGATGTGCAAGGCCTTGTTATGATTGCGGCCTTCCGTAGTCAAGTCAGTATTGGTGAACCCTAGCCCATTGCTAGCAGTAACATTTCCAACCACGGTTTCCAACTGATTGACGGTGATCTCTTCAGGCACGTAAGCTGCGTGCAAGACTTTGAGTAGTGCATTCCGATGGGCTTCGGAGCACATAAGCAATGATAGGATAGAGATCTTGGATGGTGTCTGGTGAAGCTGATCCACTATTTTGTAATCACTCTTTTTGATGATTCTCATGAACTCATCAACTTCTTGATCGAATGGTGTTTTCAAAGCTTCCTTAACAGCTTGATCTTCCTGTACCGGGCTCTTTCCTTTTGCCTTGGCAGCAGCTTCTGCTTCGGCAGTGGGTCTTTGAATTTGTGGAGCAAAGAGACGTCCGCTTCGAGTGAAGCCTCCGCCTCCTCCCACATTGTCTACTTGTGGTGCAGGTGTTGATGGTTCAAGGGTGATTTTCTTTCCTTCGCAGTATACGTCAGAGCCGTAGTGCCAAGGGATGGCCCTACTGCTTTCATAAGGTACTGGTCCAGGCACTGTGACAGTGACTGGACTGATGACAGCTGCAGAAGGGATTGTGATAGTCTGTGGATCATAATAAATTGTGACTGGTGTTCTGATGGGAGCAGCACTTTTTGAGTTGTAGGCAGAGTTGTTTTCAGGATCATAAAATATTGTGACATTTGAGACATCTTCATGATTTGTTGCTGATGTTGTAGGAGATATTGTCGGAAGGATGGACGTTGTTGTTGTAGGAGATTCAAAATGGAGTGATGCTGAAGTTGTAGAAGGAACATTTGTTGATATTTGGTCAGTGGAAATGACAGATGAAGTACTAGTTGATGAAACTGAAGAGTTGTCGGGAACAATGGTTGTTGCAGTTGTAGGAGATACAGGAATTGTTGCTGATGAGATTGCTGGATTTGTTGGAAATGATGTGGTGATTTGAAGTTGGCCACTCTGAATGAGACCATCTATGCCATTCCTCAGGTTATCACACCCATTTACTGAGATATTGCAGTAAGCACACCCTAACTCACACCCCGGGAACATTTGACATTCGAGGAGTTGAGCCTTAATCTCCACCAACGGTGTCCGAATCTGACCCACACTGGTTATTAAATAAGACGGCTTGTCTTCTTCAATAGCGTTGATTCTGGGACCCCCGTGGTTTGGCATAGGGTTCTTATTAACATTGGGCGGTGGTGCGAAATTCAGAGCTTTAGAGTCTACCAGGTCTTGTACCTTCATGTGCAAAGCTCTGCACTTTTCTGTACTGTGGCCAGGTGCATTTGAATGAAAAGCACATCTGGCGTTGGAGTCATAATTCCTGGGTAGACTGTTGGGATCTGGAGGTGCCAATGTCCTTAGCTCAACTAGGTTGAGTTTCAGGAGTTGTGGCAGCAATGTAGCATATGGCATAGGGATCGGATCGATCACCCTGTTGGCTTGAGATGGCCTCTGCTGGAATGGCCTTTGTTGGTTATTGTTGTTGGTGTTGCTGTTGTTGTAGTTTCTCGGAGGATACTGAGTTTGTTGATGGTACTGAGGTTGTTGCTGATAGTTTTGCTGCGGAGGTGGATAGGCTGGTTGTGGATGAGCTGGAGCGGGAATGGTGACTGCTGCCACAGATCTATGAACATATTGGGGCCTGCCCCTGTTGGTGTGGATGGCATTGGTCTCACCAGTTCTTCTTGGGCCTGCGAAAGGCTTCCTTGTATTGCTGGACGAGCTGGCACCATTGTCAGAAATCTTCCCCATCTTCAATAGGCTTTCAATTCTCTCCCCGGCTATGACAACATCTGCAAAGCTGGTAGATGAGAAGGAAGCTAGCCTGTCAATGTAAGTCCCCTGAAGGGTGTTCATGAACATATCAGCCATCTCCCTTTCTAACATAGGTGGCTGGACAGCAGCAGCAAGCTGTCTCCATCTTTGAGCATACTCTCGGAAGCTCTCTCTAGATGACTGTGACATTCCCATTAGGAGGGTCCTGTTGGGTGCCATATCCAGATTATACTAATACTGTCTGATGAAGGCTTCTGCCAGGTCCTTCCAGCATCTAATAGTCGCTCTTGTCAGATGGGAATACCATTCCCTCGAAGCTCCAGTCAAGCTATCCTCAAAATAGAACATCCAGAGCTTCTCGTCCATGGTATATGCCTTCAGCCTTCCCAGAAATGATTGTAGATGAGTCCGGGGGCATAAAGTCCCGTTGTATTTCTCGAAACAAGGAGGTTTAAACTTATGGGGAATCCTGACCCCGTCTACCAAGCCCATGTCCATGACATCGAAACCCAAAGAGTTTTGAGACTCTAAGGATCTTAATTTCTCAGCTATCTCATCCAGCCTTCTATCATAAGCTTCCTCCCCGGCTCCCATCGCTGTGAACTGGTCTTCCTGGGGGTCTTCTTGCAGTACCCTCCGTGCTGTGGCAGCCCCTTGCATATTGACAGGGATGTTGGCCTCTGGATAGAGGTGGGGTCCAAAGACTGGGGGATTGACATGAGGTTGGACTCTTTCATTGTTGCTAGTCCCAGCAGTTCCTACATGGGGCTCTTCTTGATTCTGCCTTTCCACCATGGCCCTCAATCTCTCTTGGCTCTGGGCCATGTTATTCACCACTTCCATAAACTGAGTCATCTGCGTTCTCATTTCCAATCTTTCGTTTGCCATTTGATTTCTAACCTCTGCAAGGTCCTGTTGTACCTGATCCATTTGTATGCCCGGAAGGTTGTTTCGGGTTGGATATCGGTGCGGACGGTTGAGGGGAAATACCCGGCGTCGAGCAATAGTTCCTGAGCATCACAAAAGAGTTAGCAACAATAAAACAAAAACCTACAAAACAAACAAAGGGTTAGCATGCAATGCAGTATGCTTATTTGTTTTCAAGGTATCCGGCTTGGCATTCAGTTTTGACCCTTCCAGACCCTTGAAGATGCTGTTGATGTTGCTTTTGAAGTAAACTCGGATGGAACAAACTAATACAAAAGGCAAATGGTACATAGTTTGTTTACAAACACAAGCCCTCTGAGGGGTCAAAAATACATTAAAAGAAAATAAAAGTACATGGAATGAAAGCAACAACAAGCAAATAGTCAAACACCAAGACCAAACTCATCCTCCCGAACTTCCTTGAGAAGTGCTTCGGTCACAGGATCAGCTGGACGCTCCGTGAGATTCCTGATAAGGAGGTTCCGGGTAGTAACAGCTGCAGTTAGCTTCTTGTGTTGACTTTGGTCCTTTGACCTCTTCACTCCAGCTCAGATCTTCAGCTCTGATATCTCCCTCTGGGCTGCTGCCAGGGCTTCCTGCTGTTCTTTTGCACTAGCTTCCAGTTGCTCTATCTTGTCTTGGACCTTCTTGTCCTCCAGAGTACGAGCCTCGGTGATCCTGACCCACCTAGCCTGACTCTCCTTCAGATACAAGTCTGTCCTGGCTTTCTGGAACTGAGCTTCTTTGCAAGCATTCTTCAAAATATGTTCTCCAGCCCTAGACTTCTTAATGTAATCCTTAGACTTCTCAATTCTAGCCAAATGCTCCACCTTCAACTTTTCTAACCTCTCAATGTCCAATCTACCATCACTCCTCTCCCAGAGGGTCTTCTGCAAAGCCTGAGTTAACTT
Organism: Lathyrus aphaca; assembly: GCA_963966055.1. Taxonomy (NCBI): domain Eukaryota; kingdom Viridiplantae; phylum Streptophyta; class Magnoliopsida; order Fabales; family Fabaceae; genus Lathyrus; species Lathyrus aphaca. The sequence continues at coordinate 176,646,328 of OZ014523.1, forward strand.
CTCATTTCTCTCTTTCAATTTCTCAAACTCCTCTAGACTGACAGTTGCTGGAGGTGGTGTTGTGGAAGGCCCAGGCATATCTTCAACAGTAAAGGGCATCCCAGAAAATTGAGCCCTGGCATGGGACCAATCATAGTACTGTGCTGATGCCACATTGTTACACTTCCCCAGGATGGTTACCCCCTTAGTCTTCACATTGTCCCAGGCCCAGGCTGCCTGCCTAACAATAGCCAGATTAGGCTTGTTCTCACAATAAAGAGTCTCAACCAAGTCTTGTGCCTTAGGAGTGTGGACCAGTGCATAGCCCAGTTGTCTTTTGAACAGCAGAGGGTTGTAATTAATACTACCCTTAACTCCTATTAGGGGCACATTAGGAAAATGCCCACAGCTGGTGATGATATCTCTGCCCTTGGTGCTCTGAGTACACCATCTAATGTCATCTGAGGTTAGAGCAATAAGCCTCTTAGCCCAGTTCTTCTGCTGGTGCGGGTTCAGGAATGCATCAGTCTTTGGCAAATGTCTGAGTAGCCAAGTATAGAACAAAGGTGCACAGCATCTTACTAATCTCCCCCTTTGCTTTTCATTCCTTTGATGGACTGAGTAGTAGAGATCCCCCAATAAAGTTGGCACTGGGTTCCTTAGAATGAACAGATGGATTGCATTCTTACTAATGAATCGAGGCTCATCTGCAAATAATACAATCCCATATATGCTCAGGGCCAACAAAGCACAGACTGCTTTCCACTCTCCTAAAGAAGCTTTCAGGGTAGCTTGAGAGATCAAGAAATCTAGATGCAGGCCAGGGATTCCAGCCTTAGAAGTCATATGCTGCCCAATCAGGACTGGTTCCAGATGCAATGCCTTTGCTACCTCTTCATTACCAGGAAAGACCATCTCAGGGTTGAAAGGGACTCCACCCATGATAGGTATACCAACCAATGATGAGTATTCCTCCAACAAGGGTCCCAACTGAAAATTCTGAAATGTGAAGCACCTCAGGGGAGGGTCATAGAACTGCAAGCAGGTATGTATCAAGCTCCTTTGTGAAGGGTCCAAATCCAATACCATATCAAGGATTCCTCCATAATGTTCTCTGAAATATGGTATGTGGTCTGGAGTGATCAGGGTCTGAATCCTCCTGATGTCAGCTAGCTCTGGCTGGAAGAAGTGGTAGGTGATGTTGCTCTTTTTAGGTGCCATGATGTTGAGACTGAGTAGAGACAAGTGCTGATGATGATACTGAAAAATGGGCCACTGATTGGCTGGTGCAGGTGACTGAAGTAGATAGCTGATAGCTGAAGAAAGTGTTGATGAAGACAGGTCTAAGCTGATGATGGGGTCAAAACCAAGCCAAAATGGTAGGATGGATACCCTGAAACACAAATAAACACATGTCAAAATGATGCAATGAGGATGTATGCAAATGATATGCAAGGGTTTGTGACTGAGCTGGATCTGATCAAGTGCTCTGGTATAGGTCCAGGTATGTAAGAAATCCAGATGGAGGTCTATAAATCCAGTAACCAAGGTGGGGGACTCAAATAAAGAGCCACATGTCCAGGGTTTTAGAATCACAAGAACTGTTCCAAAATGGAGTACTCTTATTCAAACAAAGTAACAGGGTATGCTGAGGTCAAGGGTACCTGCAAACCTGTAAACAGCCCAACCCCCTCACAGGTGGTGTTCTAAAACAAGGATCCTCAGACTTGGATCAGTTATGAGAAGTGTAAACACTTCTAACCCGGAGGTACAGTGTTTACAATAACCATAAAAGTTCCTCCTCTAATTCACCTCAGTTTCTGAAGGTCAATACTAAAGGTCATCCAGACTTAGCAGGCTTCCCAGATAGCCCTAGCATTGCAGGAAATCTGCAACACAGAGTTCTCAAGAAGAAACCCATATCTGAACCGTGTTTCATATTCCCGCACCAGACCGAAATGGAATGGGAAAGAATATGAACCACTCTAGCCTAGGTGTCACTCAGGTCCCAGGTATAGGACCTTAACTCTCAATGAATCACCCACCCACCAAAACAAAAACCAGATCCAGCCAGCAGTATGACAGTATGATATATATAAAGGCAATAAAGAAAGCAGTAAAGCAACTGTACATAAAGCAGTAAAAATAAAACAAGTATACAAACACAAGTAGCACATAACACCCCAGTAAACACAAATCAATCAAGCGCTAGGAGGAACCCACAAAAAGAACCAGAAGCCCTGGTTGCAGTATAAGGGTCCCCAGCAGAGTCGCCAAGCTGTCGCTCCCGACAAATGAGGCCAAGTCAAATGGGGTACAGACGCGAACGGTCGACGAAAGGGACAATGAGAACACACAGCCGTGAACTCACTGGAGATGAATAGAGTCGCCAGCTAGGCATTTTTATCCCGGAGGAAAGGCAATGCTGCATAGACCTAGAAAAGATATGGATAAGACGGTAGCGAACCAGAGAGACTGAGAAAGGGGGTTGGTTACAACCTGGGAAGGTATTAACACCCATATTGTCCGCCGTACTCGACGGGATCCACGCTTAAAAGATTTGTGTTTTAGAGGGGTAGTGTCAGTGCAATTTGTGTGTAAAAGAGCTGGAAAAGGATGTACAGGTGTCAGTGTAAAAGAAGTGTGAAGTGTAATATAGACAGTGTCAGTGTAAGGACAAGAGTGAAATGCTCAAGATCATGAGGCTAAAAGAATAAGGCTAAAAAGAGGGGGAATAAACAGAGACTTTTGTTCGCTAACTGTTAAGTTATGCCTACGTATCCTCTCGTGCAATGAGGAAGTCAGAACACCGTAGTTCGACCCAAAGAGACTGAAAGGTAAATTGACTTGTGAACTGCTTGCTTGTTTATGCTCAAGTGTATGACCTGTCTGGCTCAGGTGCAAACTGTCTTGCATTAGACGGAAGAAGCAAGTTCTCGTTTGTGAGTGAATGAGATGAGAAAAGAATCCCGGAGGAGACGATTTATTGTTTGTTTTTGAGTTTTCAGTCTTTTATTGCTTTTGGATTTTGTCATAAGTTAATGAGCTTAAATCTAAACCAATGGATTAGCAAACTCATCACATCTTCCCTCTGATTAGGGGTAATGAGAATACCTTAAGTGTGAAGTCAGCTTCTCACACTTAATCACCCTGATGTAGGATTAAGATCATTAACCTACTTGTGATTATTTAGATGTTTTTGTTGTTTTTGTTTAGTGTTGAATAATGAGATTAAGCCATAATCAGGGATTAAACAGACTCATTACACCATCCTAATAGAAGGATAATAGATGAGAATGTTTAAGCTGAGGAAGACTCCTCAACTTAATCCATGATTAGGGATTAAACTCATGACAAAACAAAGCCTTTATTAAGTGGATTTTAGTTAATGATAAGATGAAGAAGTGAATTTTATGATTTGTAAGACAACTTGAGGGGGACTTGTCCATTAATACTAGGGTTAGTCCTTCTCAACCATTTAAGGAAGAATTAGAACCCTAATGCAAGGCCCAAGTTACAAGTGTGATGTCTTGATGGTTATTATGTGAATTGATTAAGAGATTTAAACACATTAAGGGTTTAACACTTAGGATTAAAGTTATACACTCCATCCTAATAGAAGGATGCAGGCATAAGCTTAATCACAAAGCCTTAAAGCCTTTAGGGTTTAGTCCCTGATTATGAGGTGAGGAGAGAAGACTCAAAGAGACACAAAGGTAAAACTAAGAGGGGAGACTAATCAAAACCCTAATCATTGTCATTCTTAGTTGTTCCTAAGGTTTGTGAGGTTTACAAGAACAATCTTCCAAGGAACCACCAGGAAGCAGATGAAAGGATCAAGAGAAGCAAAGTGACTTGCTTCATTCAAGAAGTCAAGTCACTTGAAGAAAGAAAGTAGGATGAAGAAGAATGAGCAAGCTCAATCTCACACACATACAAAAATGCAGCAAGGATGCATAAAAAGGAGATGAAGAGAAGTTATGAGAAGTGAAGGCAAATTCACTTCTCAAAGTCACTTACCACCTGAAAGGTTAGAAAAGAAATGCAATGCAATGCAAAATGGGATGAGATGACATGATGAGAAACAAAACCAGAGGCATGTTTATGATTATAATTATGCTATATGATGCTACAAACATGAAACAAGACATGGAGATGATCATACAAGCTTATGGATGCAGATGAAGCATGCTAAGACACATGAACATACATGAAAAGTTATGAGATGCATATGGCATACAACATGACAAATGCAAGGTGCAATGGTCAAACATGCTTTCAGTATGCCTTATGATGTTAAATGAATCAAATGGAAGCATGGAATGTCATGGCAAGTCATGTTATGCAAGCAAATGCAAGATGGATGCATATGGAAACCCAAATTAGGGTTTATGATCAATGCAACAAACCAAAACCAAAATCAGAAGCAAACAACATTATAAAAAATTGAAAATGCACTCAAAATACCCCTAATCCTATACTAACCCAATTCCCAAAGGAGAGGTTTCAACTCTTAACCTAATTCAAGTTATGATTTTTCTAAGTTTTCTAGGGTTTTAGGGTTCCTAAACAAGAAAATTACCAAACAAATGAAAAATGAAAGATCAAATCATGGCCATTAATCCTCACAAACTACATGCTAAACACAATGCAATGCAAAAAGAATCAAAGTCCAACTCTTCATGGATAGGCAGAAATGATTTTTTGAAGTTTAGATCAAAATAATGCATCAAAATGATTTTAATTCAAAGAAAAAATTCTCAAAATGCATCAAGATCAAAAAGAAATTTGGTTTGAAGGTTGGACAATGTTTCTAAATGTCTTAGAATATTTCATGAATTTTTGGGTGATTTTTAAATACCTAAAAGTATTTTTAATAAATTAATTTTCATTAATCAATTAAAAATAAACTTTTAAATAATTAAAAATACTTTTTTAATGCTAAAAATGAAAATAAAAATATTTTTGTGTTTTAAAAATTAATGAAACTCTTGACAAAAAGTTTCATAATTTTTAAACAATTTTTACTATTTTAAATAAATTGTATAAAACAAATATGAAATAAATGAATTAAAACAAAGAAAAAGAAAAGTCAACTGAATGGAGGGCTAGGATTTACTCTGGGTTTGAAACTGTTGACTGCGCGCCAGATCTAGTGGCCTAGGTTGGTCCTGATTAAATTAATTTAATTATGATTAATTAAACTAACTAAAGGGGATTAGGGCAAATGAACGAATCTGGGCCATACGTGCACGCGAGAAGTCAACGAAGTCAGGCAATCTAACGCACGAGATTCAAATGGGCTTAATGACTGGGATTAGGGCTAATAACATTCAGGTGACCGGAGGGAAGCTCCGGTCATCTTCTCCGGCAACAGCAAAACCCTAGATCCTGATTTAGGCTTTTAAACATCAAATTAAACACAGCCAAGTGATCCTCTAACAACCTAGGACACGAATCCACCCTCAAACATCATTTAAACATCAAGAATCAAGCAAATCGAAGGAAATAAATTTCACGGGTGAAATTTCAGAGTAACAATACAAACTCAATTCTTACTCATTTTCGATTCTAAAAGCATCCCCATGACCAGCAAGACATAAGCAATCAATTTATAACTTAAAATGCAAGTTTTGGGAGAAAGAATCCATGGTCATACCTGAGCTGGAAAGCTTCAATACTGAGCTTTCAGAGCCTCCTTTGTGTGCAAATGAACTTCTTTGACTCCCTTGAACTCAAAGAGAAGCTTCAAAGTTCTTGTGGATGGCTGGTTTGAAGATAAGTGTTCTGGTGTAGCAGGTTTCACAGTCAGGATTTGTGAAGTTTCAAGCCATTCCAATGGTGGATTCTTGCTCCTTTGAGTGTGTTTGACTTGTTGGTGAAGAGAAATGGGGTGTTTGATGGCTGGAAAATGAGATTCGAAAGTTCTGGCTTTGAGAATGAAAAATGGTGAAGCTCAGTTCTTGCTTGGTTCAGGCCTAAGTCTTGCTGGTTTTGGCTCAGTGAAGCAAGGTGAGTTGATCAGTGGAGTTGGTTTTTGTGTTTGTGAGTTGTGTGGAGAGATTCGAAGAGTTTTGCTTGATGGAGTGAGTTTGTGAATGTGATGATCTTGTGTGTTTCAGCCTGGCTTGATAAGTGAAATGGCTAGCATTTGATTCACATAAAAAACTCCCATTGGTCAGATGATGTGACTTGGCCTTTATTGATTGGTAAGGTGCCTTTTGCAAAATGTCAACTTTGGTGTAAGGAAAGCATGGGTTGAACCCTAAGCTAGTACAAGTGTGTGGGCTGGCGCAGCATGGTGTGTGAGAGATGCTAGAATGGTTCAGCAGCCAAGGCAACAAGTGGGTGAGGTGTGATGATGGTTTTTGCAAGTTGATCACTTTTGGTTCATATGAAACTTTCTTGTCCCACAAGCCATAAAACATGAGGAAATCTTGGTCCAATCTGAACTTTAGGACTCACATGATGCTTGTGTAATGGTTTGACATGAATTAGAAGTTACAAATGCCTTGGTACAAAGTTTTTGCAAGTTTCTCATTTGAGGCATATCTTGAAAATTAGTGATTTTTGCCAACTTTGACACACCATAACTTTTGATCCAAAATGAATTAGATCATGTTCTTGTACTTTTTGAAAAGGGAAAGATATAATCTACAGCTTTCATGACCAAAGTTTTTCCATTTGAAGCATTTTTGGATCAAAAAGCAAGGGTTGAAAAAGTGGCATAAAATGACATTTCAAGAAAAGTCAACCATGCCCTAAAAAGTCAACTTTGCAAAAACTTGTAATTCTTGAATTTTGTGAACTTCAAACCTCTTCCATGGTCAAATAGAGATCATATACACTCAAAATGATGAAGATCAACCCTTGGTTGGGTCATTGGGGGCCTCAGATGCCCTGATTTTGCACTGACTTGTCCAGAAAGTCAACCTTTGATCAGATGACTTCCCCATGGAATTTATTCATGAAAATTGATATGCATATTCCCTATACCATATAGAGACCAATGAAAACAAAAATGACCAACAAATTTGGAGTTATGGCCTCTGAAACCAAAACCCTAATTTTAGGTCATCTGTGCAGTCTAGCCTGGCTCTGCATCCACACCACTCCCATTTCTTGTGATTCTTTGGCATTCTTGATTTTGAGAAGATGTAATATGATACTTGGACACACATGGACCCTTTTGAAGTGATTGTTGACCTTTGGAGTGGCTCAAGAAGCTCTTGGATTGCTCAGATCACAAACCCTAGGTGCAGATGACCTAGAATCAATGCAGTGGATCAAAAATGTAATATGAGATGCTATGATTGAGTTTATGCATATGAAATGATCACAAGCCATGGTGAAATGAGTGAGGGCAAATTTGGGGTGTTTACAATATGTATGCAGATTCTGTTAGAGAAAAAACAGATTAATGAATCGATTCAAGACATGATGAATCGATACATACTGAACATATTTATAAAACCAGAACCATTTAAACAGCATGAATCGATACATCATAAGATGAATCGATTCATTTTGCGAATTTCCAGAATCCTTTAAACAACATGAATCGATACATCATAAGATGAATCGATTCATTTTGCGAATTTCCAGGATCCTTCAAACATCATGAATCGATTCATGCTAGAATGTATCGATTCATTTTGCGTATTTTTTTCAAAAGATCAAAAACATTGAAAACAAATGAAACAAAGATCTAAAGGCAAGCATTTATCTTAATGTGAAGAAACTACAAACACTAAAAAATTATTATCAATCAAAACTAAGGTTGCTCACAAAAGAGTCTAAGGGAGACTTGAATCCTAAATGTTGTCATGCATGGATGAATCTAGGTTAGTGAGGTTTGAATTCTATCCTAATGAAGACAGAAAGAAAGAGAGAAGAAGAAGAAGGAAGAAGAAGAGGAAGAAAAGCCTAAGCCCAACAATCCGAAAGTTAGAACAAATAAGAATAAGAAAAGAAGAGATGAGATTTGGAGATGTGGGAAACACATCCACACCTCTCACTTACCATAGCCCCTGAAATGGTTAGCAAAATCCAGCACATGCACATTAATAAAATCATGGCAATGACATGCTCAAAGTTCACACCAATCAAGATCACATAATTAGGTCACACATGGCACAAACAAGCATTTACGTGTCGAGAATACGGAAGCACGCATTAATCAGCAAAAAAATCAACCAAACAATCATATTCAATGATCATATAATGATCCATGGCATTTAAAACAAATAAGGGGATCAAACATGCTTGAAATAAGGCAAAAATGGCTTACTGCTTCAGTGTTAACCGGTTAACCAATCTGTTAACCGGTTAACCATGCCAAAACCTGCATAAACACATCACAATTCAGGTGCGTTAACCGGTTAACTAAACCGTTAACCGGTTAACGCTGTTAAAACAACAACAATTCTGCAAAAAATCAGCTTGCAACCAGCTTAATCAAATAATCCTGTACTAGACCAGCAAGCATTTGAACATGAAAATAATGCATCAATTCACATTAAATGGCATCATCAAGCTTGTGAATATTAATCAATAGATCCAGTTACCAATTAATCAATCGAGCGACACAAGCAAATATGCAAACACGCGGTGGATCTAAAACTCAAGCATGCAAATAAAATAAAAACAGAGCTAGATCTGAATTTAACCAACCTACAAAGCTGAGGTATGCTTTGGTAGTTGTTGATTGAGCTGAAAAAGATAGATCTCGCACAAAAATTTGAAGATCCGATGTTAAGCTTCACACTCCGTGCAAAATAAATGCAAGAACAAGCTCTTGATGCAGAATTTTGGATCCAAAAGCACTTCTAGATCCCAAACCAGATCTGAATTACCACTAAAACCAGCAAAAAGATGCAATGAAGTTATGGATGGAGGTCTAGTTCCAAGATCTACACACCTCAAGGCAAGGTTATGTGATCTTAAAAGAGGAAGTTTGAGTGATTTGGAAAATTGGGAGAGAAAAGTGAGAGAATTGTGAGTGAGAGGAGTGAAAATTCAGAAAAATGAGAGTGAAAAAATGAGGGAGAGGTCCTTTTGGTTTGGAGAGAAATGATTAAATATGGTTTAGGTTTGGGGCCCAAAATTAGGCTTGGGATCCAAAATTATGGTTTGGGTAGTGTGATTAGGATGTAGCAATGGGATTAGGCTTGGACAAGGGCTCTAGATCCTTCTCTTTAATTTCCAATTAATTCAAAATGAATAAAATCAGAAAAAAAGAAAAATGGAGCAAAAATCACACATGCTGAATTGCTGCTGGAAATTCAAAATTTGTGGCCGTTAACCGGTTAACCAATTCGTTAATCGGTTAACGCCAGTAAATTTTGAATTTCCCTCCTTTTGGTGGGAACCTTCAATATTAAGCCGATGCCAACCGTTTTGATCTGATTTTGATCCTCCATCCCTTATAATGCTTTTACCCTGATGTCAACCTTGTAACCTGCCTTGTGAGCCTTGAATTTCCCTAATGATTGATCACATGCCTGATGCTAGAATATGCAAGTGCCATGCTTCATTTTTTCTATGCAATATACTAAGGACATGTCATGCTGATGAGGATTATGATATGATGATGATGCTAAACAGGAGAGGGAAAATTTGGGGTGTTACACCACCCAGTATGGAAGAATTTGCTGAGTCTTTGTATTTTCTTGTGGAGGGAAACAAAGAGTTAGTCATACAAGCATCTCAGGCTTGGGCTCACAGGGTGAAGAAAGGTAAGAGGGACTTTGGAAGGGTAGATCCCAAGACATATCCTCCTTTTGATACATGGTTGCAGAAACATGTAGAGGAAGTGATAATGCCATTCTCAGTGGAAGCTCCACTATATCCCAAAGAAGTGCCATGCCAGAATACTGTCTCTCTTGAAGAGTATAAGAAACTGGAAGCTCAACTGCACGAGGTCCGGATAGAGAATGCCGAAATGGTTAACTTGTACCACATTGCCAACCGTGCTAAGAATGAAGCAGAGGGAAATCTATAGAAGATGCAAGCCTCCTTGGAAGCTAAAGAAAAGGAGTTTGCTGGAAGGGAAGCTCACTTTCAGAGATTGGGTCTAATGGAGTCTAAAGGAGAAGCAGAGCGAAAGAAGACTTTGAAGACTCTTAAAGAAGCTCGCCAGTCCGTTGTTTGGTTGCAAGGCCAAATGGAACAGGAGCAGAAGAAGTATAAAGAAAAAGAAGCGTTTTTCGAGGTACAAATGGCCTTCAAGAAAGAAGAAGTGGAACAAGTCCACAACATACGAAGGGAAAAGACTCAACAGTTGGCACAGAGCCAGATGGCCTTGGAGGAGGCATTGAAGGAAATTGAAGAGCTCAAGCTGAGAGCAGGTGTGAAGAAGAGCAGGACAGAGGTGATAGCTGTAGAAGAACCTGGGTCTTTAGTTTAGGTTTTATTTACTGTTGTTCAGACTACTTACAGGCTTGTTGTAGGAGTTTTGCTTTATCTTTTGTCTTTGTTATGTACTGACTTGTAACTCTTCGGGGAATTTGTTTGTGTTCTAACTTTTGGCCGGCAGTGGGTTATCCATGTTATGCAGTGTTAATATTCAAATTACCGATTCTGAGTATGCAAAGCTTGTTTGTCTGAGACTGCTGAGATCTGAACACTCTTCAAAGGGAAAGTTTGAAAATTAATACTCAAAGTGGTTATCTGGAGCAAATACCAGAACTGGGGCATATAAATGCCTAAACTTGGAAACACGAGTAGTTACATTGCATGCATATAACGTGTTTGTTTGTTTTGCATGTAGTTCTTCAGTTTCTAACGTTTATGTCCTTTCAGGAACTATAGCTCCCAGGAAGGTTCGAAAACAGCCAACTGTACACAGATATCCCACAAGAGTCAACAGAGAAAGAGTGATGGATCAAATGCAGGCTGATTTAGCTGACTTGAGATTGAGAATGGACAATTTCATGACCCTTATGGCAGGGATGGGTCAAACTCAGGAACGTTTACGTGAGATGGTGGAAAATAGTCAGGCCAGGAACAGTGGGGCTGCTGACGGAGGTAATCGCAACGGTGCTGGCGCCCGTCAAGTTGAAATTCCTGTGGCATAGCCAGGGATCACCATTATCAATGATGGACTGAAAAATGTACAGATGGATGGTCAAGATTAACAATTTACTTTGCTGGACGAAGCGGAAGGCCAAGGGGCTGAAATAAACAGAAAGTTTGAAGAGATGGCTGAGCAGATCTGGGCTATTCAGTCTCAGAGTTCCTTGGGGTTCGATATTAGTGACTTGGGCTTGGTTCCAGGGGTTAGAATCCCTTACAAGTTCAAGGTTCTTACTTTCGAGAAGTACAACGGCACGGCTTGTCCGAAGACTCACCTCCAGTTCTTTATAGGAAGAATTGATGCCCATACTGATGACGAGAAGTTATGGATGTATTACTTCCAGGATAGCCTGGTGGGGGCCTCCTTGGAGTGGTATATGAAGCTGAGTAGGGTTAACATTAAGAGCTGGAAGGATTTAGCGGAGGCGTTCGTGAAGAAATACCAGTACAATTTGGATATGGATCCAAATCACACTCAATTGCAGACCATGTCTCAAAATGCTAAGGAGGGGTTTAAGGAATATGCTCAAAGGTGGCGTCAGCTGGCTGCCAGAGTACATCCACCTTTGCTGGAGAATGAGATGGCTGATATGTTCATGGGAACATTGCAAGGGGTGTTTATCGAGAGGTTGGCGTCTTGTTCAGCTACCAAGTTCAATGATATAGTAATAGCAGGTGAGAGGGTCCAAACTCTGTTAAAGATGGGGAAGATTCAGGACACCGGCGCGAGTAGCTCGAGCGGTGTAAGAAAAGCTTTTAATGGACCTCCGAGAAGGAGAGAAGGTGAAACCAATGCTGTGTATGGTCGAGGACGGGGCCGAGGATATAGAAGATCATATGAGCAAGTGGCAGCTGTCACTATTCCTTCAAGTCCTGTGCAGCAGGTACAGACTCAACCACAACAACAACAACAACAGCCACATCGTAGCAATTATCAGCAAAGACCTTATCAACCGAGACAAGCTCGTCCGACTAATAGGGTGCTTGAAGCCATTCCCATGACATATACGGCACTGCTGCAAAGGTTGTTAGACTTGAACTTGATAAAACTGAGGACATTAGCACCACCTCCACCTGGAGAGCTTCCAGTGGGGTATGATGCCCGGGAACTCAACTGAGAAGTGCACTCGGGGCACTCAACTGAGAAGTGCAGGGCGCTACAGCATAAACTTCAAGATTTGATTGACTCAAAGGCGATTAATTTTGCACCACCACCTAATGTTACATCAAACCCTATTCCAAACCATGGAGGGGCTAGAATAAATGTTGTTGACGGTGGTGAGAAGTTAAGCTTGATTCTGAACGTAGAAGAAGTAAAAACTCCATTGCTGGTAGTAAAAGAAAGGCTGTTAAAAGGACAAGTGTTTCCGGGGTGTGGTTCTGATTGTGAAAAGTGTTTAAGTTCAATGAACGGCTGTGAAGACCTGAAGGTGGGGCTGCAGTATCTGATTGATGAAGGGTCGCTGCAGTTTGATAAAGTTGATAATGGAGGTGATTGTGTGTCTACCATAACAATCTACTATGATCCAGCTGAAGTACCTGCCAGGAGGGAGTCTGTGACTATATATGCTCCAGAAGTCAGTCCTATTACTATTTATGTTCCAGGACCTGTTCCTTATACTGATGATAAAGCCATCCCGTGGTATTATGGCTCAGATGTGTATGTGGAATGACAGAAGGTCGAGAGTAAGGCAGTAACAATTGACCCGACTGTGGTGAACGTCGGAGGAGTTGGTGGTTTTACGAGAAGCAGACGTCTTTTTGCTCCTCAAACTCTGAGAGGAGATCCTGAAGCTGAAGTTGCTACAAAGGCTAAAGGAAAGAAAATAGAGACCGAAGAAATGACAACTCCTGTTGCTGGACAAGGTACCTTTGAGAAAGAAATGGAGGAATTTATGCGGATAATAAAGAAGAGTGACTACAAGGTAGTCGAACAGTTGAATCAGACGCCATCCAAAATATCAATTCTGTCTTTGCTGATGTGTTCTCCAGCTCATAGAGAAGCCTTGCTGAAAGTCTTGCAGATGGCGTACGTTCCATAGGAGATAACTGTTAATCAATTGGAATATGTAGTGGGCAGTGTGAATGCAGGCCATGGGTTGGGCTTCACAGATAGAGATCTTACTTCAGAAGGCCGCAATCACAACAAGGCACTGCATATTACCATGGAGTGTAAGGGTGTTGTTTTGTCACATGTCCTGGTTGACACAGGCTCTTCTCTCAATGTACTCCCTAAGAAAGCCTTAATGAAGTTGAATGTTGATGGCATCGTCTTACGACCCAGTGATTTGATAGTGAAAGCCTTTGATGGGTCCCGAAGGTCTGTGTTCGGGGAAGTTGAGTTACCTGTGAAGATAGGATCTCAAGTGTTCAAGAGCACGTTCTATATCATGGATATTCAACCTGCTTATAGTTGTTTGCTGGGACGTCCCTGGATTCATGCTGCAGGTGCAATAACATCCACTTTGCATAAGAAGTTGAAGTACGTGGTTGATGGCCAAGTGATCACTGTGTGTGGGGAAGAAGATATCTTTGTGAGTCACTTATCAACTTTCAAATACGTGGAGATGGACGGAGAGATTCATGAAACGTTGTATCAATCCTTTGAAGCAGTTAATGTCATCATTTTGGCTCCGGCAGAGAGGAACAACAAGAAGGAAGGGACCTCCATTCACTCCTACAAGCAGGCCAAAGAAGTGGTTCAATCTGGAAGCGCCCAGGGCTGGGGCAAGTTACTGGAATTAGAGAAGAAAGATGACAAGTTTGGTCTTGGTTACCAGCCTGGTGGGTCTAACTGGCCTCAGGGTAATAAGACTATAACTTTCACAAGCGCCGGGATGCTGGATCGCAACAAAATTTGTGCAACAAGTGAAGAAGGGGACAATGACTGCGACTGGGATAACTGGATTCACCCGTGTACACCAGGGGAGGAGCTCAAGAACTGGTCTGCCGAGGATTTCGTTCAAGTTACCTGGAAACCAAAGTAATTTACTTGTTTCCTTTTTTATCATGCTGCATTGTCAATCCTGCACTCTGCCCAAGGTGCACAGATCCATTTGTAGGGCCACCATGCTTTTAATGCATCTATATTTTTCCATGAAATAAAGGACATTTTTTCAAGCAAATTGTGTTCTCTTTCTTTCGTTTTAAATTTTTCACAAAAAAATAAAAATAAAATGGCAATGTGTTTTTCTTTTGTTTGTGTGTTTGCGTCTCTTTTGAAAAAAAACAGATTCTGAAATAAGCACATCATCTGTGCAATGTTGATCATCCGGATTCTAGTGATAACGTTCCTGCTATGACCATGCATGACTTCGACAATCCTATCTACCAAGCTGATGAAGGGGTTGAGGAAGACTGTGAACTCCCCGAAGAATTGGTCAGGTTGTTGAAACAAGAGGAAAGGGTCATTCAGCCTCATCAGGAAGAAATAGAGATCACCAACATCGGGACTGAAGATGTGAAGAAAGAGATAAAGAAAGAAATAGTTGATTGGTATGCTACGTGAATATGTGGATATCTTCTCCTGGTCGTATCAGGATATGCCAGGGTTGGATACTGACATTGTTATGCATAAGCTACCATTGAGAGAAGACTGTCCTCCGGTAAAACAAAGGTTGAGAAGAACTCGTCCTGACATGGCGATGAAGATCAAGGAGGAAGTTCAGAAGCAGTGGGATGCCGAATTTCTTGCTGTAACTAGTTACTCACCTTGAGTAGCTAACATTGTGCTTGTACCAAAGAAAGACGGCAAAGTTCGGATGTGTGTTGATTACTGGGATCTAAACAGAGCAAGTCCCAAGGATGACTTTCCATTACCGCACATTGATGTGCTGGTAGATAACACCGCTCAATTCTCGGTATTTTCCTTCATGGATGGCTTCTCCGGGTATAATCAGATTAAGATGGCACCGGAAGACATGGAGAAAACGACGTTCATTACCCCGTGGGGTATATTCTGCTACAAGTTTATGCCCTTTGGATTGAAGAACGCCGGGGCAACATATCAGCGGGCTATGGTCACATTGTTCCACGACATGATACACAAGGAGATTGAATGCTATGTGGACGACATGATTGCCAAGTCCCGAGACGAGGAAGAGCATATGGTCAATATCAAGAAGCTATTTGATAGGTTGATAAAGTATAAGCTGAGGTTGAATCCAAACAAGTGCACTTTTGGAGTGCGTTCCGGAAAACTGCTGGGTTTTATTGTTAGTCAGAAAGGAATCGAGGTGGATCCTGTAAAAGTAAAAGCAATACAAGATATTCCTGCACCGAAAACAGAAAAAGAAGTGCGCAGGTTTTTAGGGAGATTGAATTACATTTCACGGTTCATATCTCATCTAACTGCCACGTGTGAGCCAATATTCAAATTGCTAAGAAAAGAGCAAACGGTCAGGTGGAATGAGGACTGTCAAAGAGCCTTTGAAAAGATAAAAGAATATTTGCAGACACCTCCGATTCTAATGCCTCCAGTTCCAGGACGACCACTTATCATGTACTTGAATGTGCTAGAAGGGTCGATGGGGTGTGTTCTAGGCCAACATGACGAGTCTGGTCGAAAAGAGTACGTTATTTATTACCTTAGCAAAAAGTTTACCGACTGTGAATCCCGTTACTCACTGCTCGAGAAAACTTCCTGCACTTTGGTATGGGCTGCTCGCCGACTGAGACAGTATATGTTGACCCATACCACACTTCTAATCTCAAAAATGGATCCTGTCAAGTATATTTTCGAGAAACCAGCATTAACCGGAAGGGTTGCAAGGTGGAAAATGATCTTAACAGAGTATGACATACAATATACTTCTCAAAAAGCCATCAAAGGAAATGTATTGTTAGATTACCTTGCACAGCAACCTCTTGAAGATGACTATCAGCCAATGAAGTTTGATTTCCCTGATGAGGACATCATGTACCTCAAAGCAAAAGATTGCGAGGAACCACTTCCGGAGGAGGGGCCAAACCCTGAATCCAAATGGAAGTTGATGTTTGATGGGGCAGTCAATATCAACAGACGTGGAGTTGGTGCTATTCTTATCACTCCTGAAGGTGTTCACTTTCCCTTCGCTACCATAATTACTTTTGGCTACACCAACAATGAAGCGGAATACGAGGCGTGCATAATGGGAATAGAGGAGGCTATTAATCTTCGGATTAAGA
Organism: Lathyrus aphaca; assembly: GCA_963966055.1. Taxonomy (NCBI): domain Eukaryota; kingdom Viridiplantae; phylum Streptophyta; class Magnoliopsida; order Fabales; family Fabaceae; genus Lathyrus; species Lathyrus aphaca. Next base: position 176,662,549 of record OZ014523.1, read on the forward strand.
CCCTCGATATATTCGGAGATTCAGCCCTCGTTATCAATCAGATTACTGGCAAGTGGTATACACATCAAGAACATTTAATTCCTTATAGGGATTATGCCAGAAAACTGTTGACATTCTTCACAACAGTTAAGCTTCAGTATATACCACGAGACAAGAATCAATTTGCCGATGCATTGGCTACTCTTTCTTCGTCCATCAAAGTCTTGTGTTGGAATTACGTACCCAGGATTGACATTTCCCGGTTTGATGCACCAGCTTATGCTTTCTCTGTAGACGCAGTGTCTGATGAGAAACCTTGGTACTTTGATATCAAGCTCTTCCTGGAAAAGCAAGAGTACCCAGCTGGGGTATCGTCCAACGACAAGAAGACCTTAAGGCGACTTGCTGCTAGTTTCTTCCTGAATATAGATGGGGTTTTGTACAAGAGGAATTTTGACATGGTCTTGCTCAGATGCGTGGATAGACACGAAGCAAGCCTGTTAATGCAGGAAGTCCATGAGGGATCTTTCGGTACTCATGCAGGAGGGCATGTTATGGCTAAGAAGTTGTTAAGGTCGGGGTATTATTGGATGACAATGCATGCAGACTGTTGTTCGTATGCTCACAAGTGCCACAAGTGCCAGATTTATGCAGACAAGGTGCATGTTCCTCCAAGCCCGCTCAACGTCATGTCATCTCCTTGGCCCTTTTCTATGTGGGGCATTGACATAATCGGGAAAATAGAGCCTACCGCTTCAAATGGTCATCGTTTCATTCTGGTTGCGATCGATTACTTCACTAAGTGGGTTGAAGTAGCGTCTTATGCCAATGTCACTCGTCAAGTGGTAGCCAGGTTTTTGAAACGATACATTATTTGTAGATATGGAGTGCCTGAAAGAATCATTACTGATAATGGTTCTAACTTGAACAACAAGATGATGGTAGAGTTGTGTCGGGACTTCCAGATTCAGCATCACAATTCTTCTCCTTACCGACCAAAGATGAATTGTGCGGTAGAGGCAAAAAATAAGAATATTAAGAAGATTGTGCAAAAGATGGTTGTCACTTACAAAGATTGGCATGAGATGTTACCATTCGCGCTGCATGGCTACCGAACGTCAGTCAGGACGTCAACCGGGGAAACTCCCTTCTCATTGGTATATGGTATGGAGGCAGTCTTGCCTGTTGAGGTAGAAATTCCTTCATTGCATGTGATGATGGATGTGAAGCTTGCTGAGGCTGAGTGGGTACGTGCTCGATACAATCAGCTATGCTTAATTGAGGAAAAGGGATTAGCGGCTATCTGTCATGCTCAGCTTTATCAGAGGAGAATGAAGCGAGCATTCGACCAACGAGTACGTACTCGAGAGTATCAAGTAGGTGAGCTTGTGCTCAAGAGGATCATTCCTCCAGGTTCAGATCACAGGGGCAAGTGGACCCCAAATTACGAAGGACCATTCATAGTGAAGAAAGTCTTCTCAGGAGGAGCACTGATGCTCACCACTATGGTCGAAGAAGATTTTCAATCCCCTGTTAACTCGGACGCAGTTAAAAAATACTTCGCATAAAAAGACCCGCTGGACACAAAAACATAATTAAAGTCCAGGCAAGAAAAGGGCATCCCGGCGAGCTAAAAACAGAATAAAAAGCTCGGGCAAAAGTTAGGGAAAGTAAATAAAAAAATGTACACCCGCTGAGTTGAAAAGCCACATCAGACAGCTCAGGCAAAAAAGGGTATCCCCGTGGATTGAAAACTTGAAAGGGCGATCCACGCAAAACAAGGGAATAAGCGAAAAACTGTGATCCGAGTAATCTGAACAAAATCATCGTTTCGTACAGCTTGACAATATCAGAAGGATAGGAATCAGTCCCCTCATCGTTTTCAGAAAGCAAAGGCAAGAATGGAGAGTTTTGAAGACATGCTGGTCATAGCAAGAAGGAAACTCATTGGGATGCCGTGCCCATTGCCATTAGGATAGTTTATTTTCTCAATTTTATGGTAGATACCTCTTTCTAGGTGGTTGCTTCCTGATGTAAAAACTTTTCCTATTTAGAGGCCTTTCAATAAAGGAATATTCAGTCAAAAAGCTGTATTGTGTTTTGTTTGCAAAAATGTCCTGAATTTTTGGCAAAAATAGCATTTCATTTAAAACATGGTGATTTGTTTTCTAAAAGAAAAAATGAAATTGCAGGGAAACATTTGAAATCCTCTTTGAGTGTTGGGTGACGATGGATGAGCAGATCATACCATGCAAGTCCCCAGGGCACATATGTGTTTTCTATTGTTGCAGGTTTTGCAGGATGGCGTCACATTCTCCCAAACAGAATTTTCTCCAGCTGGGCAAGAAAAGGTGGGATCACCAAGCAGTTTATTTTCTCACAAGTGGAGTATGCCCAGCAGGCAGTGGGAGGCCCATCCCTCCACAAAGTTTATAACTGATAAAACGTTTCTTCCCAAGCATGGGATATTTGAGGAAGCATCTCCCCAGCCGTGTTGAAAGATCGTCATTCCCCCGCAGAGTTTCATGATTGAGATACAACCATCATTGAAATATTCCCCAACACTCGTCTGTGTTTGATAGTGGCTTGTTGCTCGTCTGCATTCCCCGACACTCGTCTGTGTTCATACCTTATTGTTGCTCGTCTGCATTTCCCAACACTCGTCTGTGTTCTCACTTTGGTACTGCTCGTTTGCCTTCCCCAGCAGTTACCCATGGTTGTAATTGTTGTTGCTCGTCTGCACTTCCCAACACTCGTCTGTGTTTGATATTTGCTGGTTGCTCGTCTGCATTCCCCAACGCTCGTCTGTGTCTGTTATTTGTGTGAAGCTCATTTGCATTGTTTGGATACTCGTCTGTATCTCGTCAGGTGTTAGCTTATATCCATATGTGTTGATTTGATAATCACTCTAGTACTCGTCTGTATTGCTACTCCAAATGCTCATCTGTGTTGGGTTTCTGGTATTCGTCTGTATCAGTGGCTGATATTCGTCTGTATCACCGCTTGAAGCGCTCGTTTGTGTTTCTTAGATCATCGCCTGATATTCGTTTGTATAATTGACTTATGGAACTCGTCTGTGTTTCTCTTGATGATCATCCAATACTCGTCTGTGTTGAAGAGGTTTGAAGTCCTGACGGTGGGATTAAACGTCAAAATGATTACCAGTTCCTGGCGTAACAGGTATATCCGAAGGAGATTCGTCTGTCTCAAGCACCGCTTATTATTGTCGCACCTAGCGTAACAGGTTTGCTCGAAGAAGGCTCGTCTGTCTTAGACCATATATCCACGGAGAATATATGAGGAGGGTTCGTCTATCCTGATTATACATGTCTATCCCACAGGCTTAAGTGCATCACCGGTCCTGGCATAACAGGTGTATCCGAAGGAGATTCTTCTGTCTCAAGTCATATATTTTGCAAAGTGTAAGAGGGCTTGTATGTCCAGTTCCTGGTGTGACAAATTTATTTGAAGAGGGCTCGTATGTCCAGTTCCTAGCGTAACAGGATTGTTCGAAGAAGACTCGTCTGTCAAAGTATTCTTATCCCAAATAACAGTTCAACTTGGAAAGAGCTCGTCTGCTTTGTTCCCACTTCAGTCACCAAAGCGTCATTTGGTTGGGTTTATTTCCCAGTGTTTGCATTCTCCAGCAGAGTGTAAATTCCAGGTTCTTCTTGGTATTCAACCATAGTTCATCTTGAACGATCGATAGCCCGTGCTACCGTCCTTTTCAGATTAACAGTTGTTTGAATAGGGGCAGCTATAACACCCTAAATTTGCCCTCTTCTTTTTAAGCATCATCATCATACCATAGTCATCATAAGCATATCATATCCTTGGCATCTTTGCATGGAAAGATGAGGCATAACATTATCATGACCTAACATTAGGCATATGATCATTTGTGGGTGGATTTGAAGCATCACAAGCTATAACAAGAGGCCCAGTGGATTTGTCCAAGTCCTATGAGGAGTCTACATGGTATTTACAAGTTCAAGATCAGTCACAAAAGCCCAAGAGGTTGAGAGATCATCAGGGAATTCAGGCTAGGGCAGGCTCCTACACAGTGATCCCAAATTAGGGTTTCACTTTCAAGCATGAAAACTTTGTGACTTTGGCCATTTCATCTGGGCAAAGTCTTTCATATGATGAGAGGATCCTAGGGTTGAAATTTGGTGAGAAAACTCCTTGTAGAAGTCAGTTATTTCATCAGTTGCTTGTAAAAGAAGAAATTGGTCAATTGTGCATTCTAGAAGTCAACTGTGAGAATTCAAAGGGTCCAACCCTATTTCTCAAGTCAAGTTATGTACTTATAACCTTAAAAGAGTTTTGGCAAGGTCAAAGATCAAGAATCAAGGGGTTTTGAGGAGTTTTCCATTTTTGGCATGTGGTTGGTCATGGAATTTTCCATTTTTAGCAACTTTTTGCCCTAATTTTCAAAGGCTTATAACATGGTGAAAAAAGCTTCAAATGAGTTTCCATTAAACATGAAAGTTGAAGATTAGGTTCTCCCATTTTTAAAAAGTATAAGTACATTTTCATAGCCCTCATGGATCATGAGATAGGGCCTTCAAAAATTACTTGATTTTTAGGGCATGCTTTGAATTCCAAGTATCATCCAAATGCAAGAACTCATGTACATCATTTCCAAGTTATTTTATGGACAAAATGAGGTCATAGTATCACAAGGCATGGCATGAAATACATTTGGCCCAAGAGAAAGGTCAAAATTCGTGCATGAGGTACAAGATATTTCTCTAAGTGCAAAAAGGCAAAAACATTCACAAAGAATGATCAGCTTATATCCAAGGGCCAAGATTGATTCAAGGGTGATCAAGGGATGAAATGAGAGAATCATGTGCACAAGGAGAGAGGTTTGCACGAGTAATTCACATCATCACACTTTTCATGCAATTTTGCAAATGCATCTTGTAAACACCCCAAATTTGCCCTCACCCATTCACACCATGGCTTGTGATCATCTCATATGCATAAACACAATCATATCACCTCATATCTCACTTTTGATTCACTGCATAGTTTCTAAGGCATCTGCACCTAGGGTTTGTGATCTGAGCAATCTCAGGGCATCTTGAGCCACTCCAAAGGCTACCAATCACTTCAAAGGGGTCCATGTGTGTTCTTATATCATATTACATCCTCTCAAAGTCAAAAATTCCAAAGAATCACAAGAACTAGGGTTGGTATGGATGCAGAGCCAAGTTTGACTGCACAGTTGACCTTAAAATTAGGGTTTTGGTTTCAGAGGCCATAACCCCAAATTTTTTGGTCATTCTTGTTTCCATTGGTCTCTATATGGTATAGGGAGTATGCATATCAATTTTCATGAAGAAATTCCATGGGGAAGTCATCTGATCAAGGGTTGACTTTCTGGACAAGTCAGTGCAAAATCAGGGCATCTGAGGCCCCCAATGACCCAACCAATGGGTGATCTTCATCATTTTGAGTGTATATGATCTTTATTTGATCATGGAAGAAGGTTTAAGTTCATAGAAATCAAGAATTTGGAAGTTTTGCAAATGTTGACTTTTTGGGCATAGTTGACTTTTCAAGAATGCTTCATTTTAGGTCATTTTTCAAGCCTTGATTCTTGATCCAAAAATGCTTCAAATGGAAAAACTTTGGTCATGAAAGTTGTAGATCTCATCTTTCCCTTTTCAAAAAGTACAAGAACATGATCAAATTCTTCTTGGATCAAAAGTTATGGTGTGACAAAGTTGGCAAAAATCATTGATTTTCAAGTTATGCACCAAGTATGAAATTTTGCAAAACCATGAACCAATGCCTTTTACAACCTCTAGTTCATTTCAAACCAGCACACAAACATTCTACAAGTGATAAAAATCAGATTTGAACCAAGAATGCTCATGCGTTATGGTTTGTGGGTTAAGGAAATCACATGTGAACCATAAAGCAACAACTTGCAAAACTCATGATCACTCTTTCCCCCACTTGCTGCATTGGTTACTACACTTTGCTAGCCCTTCCCCTCACCCTTGCTGCATAGCCCATGCCTTGTACTAAGCCTAGAACCACACCATACTTCTCTTACACAAAAGGTTGACATTTTGCAAAAGCAAACTTACCTATCACAGCAGGCCATGTCACATCATCCAGCCAATTGGATTAGTTTATACTTTTCATTTGCAAGCCATTTCATATACCAAGCCAGGCTGAAGCTCTACACACATTGACATACACAAAAACACACCAAGCTGCATTTTGTTTCGAATCTCTCTGCCCAGCCACAAAACATCCAAACCATTTCCACACTTCAACTCACCATGTTTCATTGAGTAGAAACCACCAAGGCTCAAGCCTGAAACCAGCCTGAACTGAGCTTCACCATTCCTCACCTTCAAAACCAGAACTCTTCGAATCAACCTCCATAGCCATCAAACACCAAATCTCTCTTCACCAACAGATCAAACACATCAAAAGGAGTCAAAACCACCCTTTACTTTGATCTGAAGCAGCCTGTACACAAAGCTCATTTCCTGCTACACCAGAACTGGTTCTCACAAATCAGCCATCCACAAGAGCTTTGAAGCTTTCCATTAGCATCAGGGGATACAAAGGAGTCCATTTGCACGCAAGGAAAGCTCTGGAAGCTCAGTTTTGAAGCTTTCCAGCTCAGGTATGATCATGGAAACTTTTCTTTCAAAGCTTGATTTTTGAGTTACAAATTGATTATTCATGTCTTGCTGGTCATGGGGTTGGTTTCAGAATCAAAAATGATTGAAAACTGAGCTTGTATGGTCCCTCTGAAATTTTGCCCGTGAATTTCATTTCCTTCGATTTGCATGATTCTTGGGGTTTAAATGTTGTTTGAAGGTGGATTCATGACCTAGGTAGTTAGAGGATCATTTAGGTGTGCTTAATTTGTAGAATAGGTACCTGAATCATGTTCTAGGGTTTTTGTGCAGCCGGAGAAGATGACCGGAGCTTCTCTCCGGTCACCTGAGGGTGATTAGCCCTAATCTCAGGTCATTAATGAGATTTGAATTCTGGGCGTTAGATTAGGTTGACCCGTTGACTACCCGCGCGCATGTGTGGTCCAGATTTGCCTGCTTAGCCCTAATCCACGTGTTTAAGTTTAATTAATCATAATTTAATTAATTTGACCAGAGTCAACCACAGCCACTGGATCTGGCGCCAGTCAACCAATTCAAACTCAGAGCTCATCCTGGCCCTCCACTCATTTGACTTTCTTTTTATTTAATTTATTTTCATTTTCTTTTTCATTTAACTTGCATATTTATTTTAAAATAGCAAAAAATATCTAAAAATTATGAAACTTTTTCCTATAAGTTTTATTAATTTTTATGACACAAAAATATTTTCATTTTATTTTTTATCATTAAAAAAGTATTTTTAAATATTTAAAGGATTATTTTTAATTGATTAATGGAAATTAATTAATTAAAAATACTTTTAAGTATTTAAAAATCACCAAAAAATTCATGAAATGTTCTAAGACATTTAGAAACATTGTCCAACCTTCAAACCAAATTTCTTTTTTGATCTTGATGCATTTTGAGAATTTTCCATTGAATTAAATCATTTTTGGTGCATTATTTTGATCATAAATTCAAAAATTCATTTCTGCCTATTTGAGAAGAGTTGGACATTGATTCTTTTTGCTTTGTCTTGTGTTTAGCATGTAGTTTCTAGGATTAAATGGCCATGTTTTGTTCCTTCATTTTCAATTGGTTTGGCATTTCTTTTGTTTAGGAACCCTAAAAACCCTAATAACTTAGAAAAATCATAACTTGAGATTGGTTAAGAGTTGAGACCTCTCCTTTGGGCCTTGGTTTAGTATAGGTTTAGGGTTTCTTTGGGTGGCATTTTCCATTTTTTATCTTAGGGTTTGCTTCTGTTTTTGGTTTTTTGTTTGATGTTTGATCCATAAACCCTAATTTGGGCTTCCATTTGCATCCTTCTTGCATTCTCTTGCATACCATGACTTGCCATGACATTCCATGCTTCCATTTGATTCATTTGACATCATAAGACATATAGAAAGCATGTGTGATCATTGCATCTTGCATTTGCCATGTTGTTTGCCATGTATGTTTCATAACTTTTCATGTAAGATCATGCTCCTTAACTTGCCTCATTTGCATCCATGAACTTGTATGAACATCTCCATGCCTTGCCTCATGTTCATAACACTCCATATCATCATTATCATCATCAACATGCTTCTGGTTTTGTTTAGCATCATACCATTTCATCCCATTTTTGCATTGCATTTCATTTCTTTCTAACATTTCAGGTGGTAAGTAAACTTGAGAAGTGAATTTGCCTTCACTTCTCATAACTTTTCTTCGCATCTCTCTTGCATCCATTGCTGCATTTTGTTTGTGTTTGAGATTGAGCTTGCTCTTTCTTTTGCTTCTTACTTTCTCTCTTCAAGTGACTTGACTTCTTGAATGAAGCAAGTTACTTTGCTTCTCTTGATCCTTTCATCTGCTTCCTGGTGGTTCCTTTGAAGATTGTTCTTGAAAACCTCACAAACCTTAGGATCAACCAAGCATGACAATGATTAGGGTTTTGATTAGTCTCCCCTCTTAGTTTTACCTTTGTGTCTCTTTTGTGTCTTCTCTTCTCATCTCATAATCAGGGACTAAACCCTAAAGGCTTTAAGGCTTTGTGATTAAGCTTATGCCTGCATCCTTCTCTTAGGATGGAGTGTATAACTTTAATCCTAAGTGTTAAACCCTTAATGTGCTTAAATCTCTTAATCAATTCACTTAATAAGTAACAAGACATTACACTTGTAACTTGGGCCTTGCATTAGGGTTCTAATTCTTCCTTAACTGGTTAAGAAGGACTAACCCTAGTGTTAATGGACAAGTCCCCCTCAAGTTGTCTTACAAACCATAAAAATCACTTCATCATCATACCACTAAATAAAATCCACTTAATCAAAGGCTTGTTTTGTCATGAGTTTAATCCCTAATCATGGATTAAGTTGAGGAGTTTTCCTCAGCTTAAACATTCTCATCTATTATCCTTCTATTAGGATGGTGTAATGAGTCTGTTTAATCCTTGATTATGGCTTAACCTCATTACTCAACACTAAACAAAAACCACCAAAAACATCTAAATAATCACAAGTAGGTTAATGATCTTAATCCTACACCAAAGGTGGTTAAGTGTGAGAATCTGACTTCACACTTAAGGTATTCTCATTACCCCTAATCAGAGGGAAGATGTGATGAGTTTACTAAATCCATTGGTTTAGACTTAAGCTCATTAACTTATGACAAACTTTCAAAAGCAATAAAAGACTGAAAACTCAAAAACAAACAATAATCGTCTCCTCCGGGATTCTTTTCTCATCACCTTCACTCACAAACGAGAACTCGCTTCTTCCGTCTAATGCAAGACAGTTTGCATCTGTGCCAGACAGATCATACACTTGAGCATAGGCAAGTAAGCAGTTCACAAGACAATTCATCTTTCAGTCTCTTTGGGTCGAACTACGGTGTTCTGACTTCCTCATTGCACGAGAGGATACGTAGGCATAACTTAACGGTTATCGAACAAAAGTCTCTGTATATTCCCCCTCTTCCAGCCTCATTCTTTAAGCCTCATGATCTTGAGCAATTCATTCTCATTCTTACACTGACACTGTATATATTACACTTCACCTTCTTTTACACTGACACCTGTACATCCTTTTCCAGCTATTTTTCACACAAATTGCACTGACACTACCCCTTTAAAACACAAATCTTTTAAGCGTGGATCCCGTCGAGTACGACGGACAATCTGGGTGCTAATACCTTCCCAGGTTGTAACCAACCCCCTTTCTCAGTCTCTCTGGTTCGCAACCGTCTTATCCAACTTTTTCTAGGCTTATGCAGCATTGCCTTTCCTCCGGGATAAAAATGCCTAGCTGGCGACTCTATTCATCTCCAGTGAGTTCACGGCTGTGTGTTCTCATTGTCCCTCTCGCCGACCGTTCGCGTCTGTACCTTCATCTGATCCATTTTCATTTGTCGGGAGCGACAGCTTGGCGACTCTGCTGGGGATACCTTATACTGCAACCAGGGCTTCTGGTTCTTTTTGTGGGTTCCTCCTAGCGCTTGTTTGATTTGTGTTTACTGGGGTGTTATGTGCTTGTTTGTGCTTGTATTTATTTTTTTTGTTTATTGCTTTATGTACAGTTGCTTTACTGCTTTCTTTATTGCATTTGTATATATCATACTGTCATTGTTGCTGGCTGGATCTGTTGTTTTCTTTGGTGGGTGGGTGATTCATTGAGAGTTAAGGTCCTATACCTGGGACCTGAGTGACACCTAGGCTAGAGTGAATCATATTCTTTCCCATTCCATTTCGGTCTGGTGCGGGAATATGAAACACGGTTCAGATATGGGTTTCTTCTTGAGAACTCTGTGTTGCAGATTTCCTGCAATGCTAGGGCTATCTGGGAAGCCTGCTAAGTCTGGATGACCTTTTAGTATTGACCTTCAGAAACTGAGGTGAATTAGAGGAGGAATTGTTATGGTTATTGTAAACACTGTACCTCCGGGTTAGAAGTGTTTACACTTCTCATAACTGATCCAAGTCTGAGGATCCTTGTTCTAGAACACCACCTGTGAGGGGGATGGGCTGTTTACAGGTTTGCAGGTACCTTGACCTCAGAATACCCTGTTACTTTGTTTGTTAAGAGTACTCCATGTTGGACAGTTCTTGTGATTCTAAACCCTGGACATGTGGCTCTTTATTTGAGTCCCCCACCTTGGTTACTGGATTTATAGACCCCAACTGGTATTCTTGAACACACATGGACTTATATCAGAGCATTTTGATCAGATCCAGCTCAGTCACACACCCTTTGCATATCATCTGCATACATAATCATTGCATCATATTGACATTTGCTTATTTGTTTCAGGGTATCCATCTTCATTTGGTTTTGGTTTTGACCCCATCTTCAGTACTGACCTATCTTCACCAGCATCTGCTTCAGTTATCACCAGCATCAGCCAATCAGTGGCCCCTTCTTCAGTATCTTCATCAGCACCTGTCCCTACTCAGTCTTCAGCATCATGGCTCCTAAAAAGAGCAACATCACCTATCACTTCTTCCAACCAGAGTTATCAGACATCAGGAGGATTCAGACCCTGATCACTCCAGATCACATACCATTGTTTAGGGAGAGTTATGGAGATATACTTGATATGGTTATGGATCTGGACCCATCACAGAGAAGCCTGATCCACACCTGCATTCAGTTTTATGATCCCCCACTGAGATGTTTCACTTTTCAAGACATTCAGTTGGGCCCTTTATTGGAAGAATACTCCTCATTAGTTGGTATACCTATCAGAGGTGGAATCCCTTTCAACCCTGAGATGGTCTTTCCTGCTAATGGAGAAGTAGCAAAGGCTTTGCATCTGGAACCTGTCCTGATTGAGCAGCATATGACTTCTAAAGCTGGGATCCCTGGTTTTCATCTGGATTTCTTGATCTCTCAAGCTACCCTGAAAGCTTCTCTAGGAGATTGGAAAGCTGTTTGTGCTTTACTGGCCTTGAGTATATATGGAATTGTATTGTTTGCAGATGAACCTCGATTCATTAGCAAGAATGCAATCCATCTCTTCATCTTGAAAAACCCAGTGCCAACTTTATTGGGGGACCTTTACTACTCAGTGCATCAGAGGAATGAAAAACAGAGGGGGAGGTTAGTGAGGTGTTGTGCTCCATTGTTTCACACTTGGCTCCTCAGGCATCTACCTAGGACAGATGCATTTTTGAACCCTCATCAACAGAGCAACTGGGCTAAGAGACTCACTGTTCTAACTTCAGCTGACATCAGATGGTGCACTCAGAGCACCAAGGGCAGGGATATCATCACCAGCTGTGGGCATTTTCCTAATGTGCCTTTGGTAGGAGTTAAGGGTAGTATTAATTACAATCCTCTGCTGTTCAAAAGGCAACTGGGCTATGCACTGGTCCACACTCCTAGGGTACAGGACTTGGTTGAGACCCTCTATTGTGAGAACAAGATTAGTTTGGCTGTTGTTAGGCAAGCTGCCTGGGCCTGGGATCATGTTCAAACCAAGGGAGTCACCATTCTGGGGAAGTGCAATAATGTGGCATCAGCACAATACAATGAGTGGTCCCGTGCCAGGGCCCAACTCTCTGGGATGCCCTTTACCATAGAAGACATGCCTGAGTCATCTTCAGCACCACCCCCTGCCACTATCAGTTTGGAAGAGTTTGAGAGCTTGAAGGAAAGGAATGAGAAGCTAACCCAGGCCTTGCAGAAGACCCTCCGGGAGAGGAGTGAGGGTATGAGGGAGATTGAGAGATTGGAGAAGTTGAGAGTAGAGCATCTGACTAAGATTGAGAAGTCTGGGGATTATATTAAAAAGTCTAAGGCCGGTGAACAAATTCTGAAGAATGCTTGCAAAGAAGCCCAGTTCCAGAGAGCAAGGACAGACTTGTATTTGAAGGAGAGTCAAGCCCGGTGGGTCAGGATCACCGAGGCCCGTACTCTGGAGGACAAGAGAGTTCAAGACAAGATGGAGCAACTTGAAGCTAATGCAAAAGAACAGCAAGAAGCCCTGGCAGCAGCCCAGAGGGAGATATCAGAACTGAAGATCAGAGCAGGGGTGAAGAGGTCCAAGGACCAAACTCAGCACAAAAAGCTAACAGCAGCTGTTACAACCCGGAATCTCCTCATCAGGAATCTCACGGAGCGTCCGGCTGATCCTGTGACCGAAGCACTTCTCAAGGAAGTTCGTGAGGATGAGTTTGGTCTTGGTGTTTGACCATTTGTTTGTTGTTGCTTTCATTCCGTGTACCTTTATTTTCTTGTACTGTATTTTGACCCCTTAGAGGGCTTGTGTTGTAAAATGAACAAGTTGTATTATTTCACCTTCTGTAATATATTTGTGTTAGTTTGCTTTGTCTGAGTTTTCCTCAAGCAACAACAACAGCATCTTCAAGGGTCTGGAAGGGTCAAAACTGAATGCCAAACCGGATACCTTGAAAGCAAATAAGCATAACTGCATTGCATGCTAACCCTTTTGTTTGTTTTGTAGGTTTTGTTTTATTGTTGCTAACCTCTGTTGTGATAAATCAGGAACTATTGCTAGGCGCCGAGTTTTTCCCCTCAACCGTCCGCACCGTTATCCCACCCGAAACAATCTTCCGGGCATTCAGATGGATCAGGTACAGCAGGACCTTGCAGAGGTCAGAAATCAAATGGCAAACGAAAGATTGGAGATGAGAACGCAGATGACGCAGTTCATGGAAGTTATGAACAACATGGCTCAGAGCCAGGAAAGATTGAGGGCCATGGTGGAAAGGAAAAATCAAGAGGATCCACATATAGGGACTGCCGGTACCAGTAACAATGAAAGGGTACAACCTCACGTCAATCCTCCGGTATTTGGACCACACCTCCATCCTGAGGTCAATATTCCAGCAAATGTTCAAGGGACTGCCACCGCAGCCCGAGTACTTCAAGAAGATCCTCAAGAGGACCAATTCACGGTAATGGGTGCTGGGGAAGAAGCTTATGATAGGAGATTGGATGAGATAGCTGAGAAGTTGAGGTCCTTAGAATCTCAAAACTCTTTGGGCTTCGATGTCATGGATATGGGCTTGGTAGACGGGGTCAGGATCCCCCATAAGTTCAAGCCTCCTTGTTTCGAAAAGTATAATGGGACTTCATGCCCCCGGACTCATCTACAATCATTTCTGGGAAGGCTGAAGGCCTATACAATGGATGAGAAGCTCTGGATGTTCTACTTCGAAGACAGCTTGACTGGAGCATCAAGGGAATGGTATTCCCATTTGACAAGGGCAACTATTAGATGCTGGAAGGACCTGGCAGAGGCCTTCATCAGACAGTATCAGTATAATCTGGACATGGCACCCAACAGGACCCTCCTAATGGGAATGTCACAGTCTTCAAGGGAGAGTTTCCGAGAATATGCCCAGAGATGGAGGCAATTGGCTGCTGCCGTTCAACCACCTATGTCTGAAAGGGAAATGGCAGACATGTTCATGAACACCCTTCAGGGAACTTATATTGACAGATTGGCTGCTTTCTCTTCCACTAGCTTTGCAGATGTTGTCATAGTCGGGGAGAGAATTGAAAGCTTGTTAAAAATGGGAAAAATCTCAGACAACGGTGCAAGCTCATCCAGTGGTACAAGAAAGCCTTTTGCAGGCCCGAGAAGAACTGGCGAAACCAATGCCATCCATTCAAACAGGGGCAGGCCCCAATATGCTCAAAGGTCAATAGCAGCAGTCACCATTCCTGCTCCAGCACATCCTCAACCCGTCTATCAACCTCCTCAGCAAAACTATCAGCCACAACCTCAGTACCACCAACAGAATCAGTATCCTCCAAGAAATTACAACAACAGTCAACAGAGGCCATTTCAGCAAAGGCCATCTCAAGCTAACCGAGTGATCGATCCGATCCCGATGCCATATGCTACCTTGCTGCCACAACTCCTGAAACTCAACCTAGTTGAGCTAAGGACGCTGGCACCTCCGGATCCCAACAGTCTACCAAGGAACTATGACTCCAACGCTAGGTGTGCCTTTCATTCAAACGCACCTGGCCACAGTACAGAAAAGTGCAGAGCCCTGCATATGAAGGTACAAGACCTGGTGGACTCCAAGGCTCTGAATTTCGCACCACCACCCAATGTCAATAAAAACCCCATGCCAAACCATGGTGGTCCCCGGATAAACGCTATTGAAGAAGACAAGCCGTCCTATTTAATAACCAGTGTGGGACAGATCAGGACACCATTGGTGGAAATCAAGGCTCAGCTCTTGGAATGTCAGATGTTCCCAGGGTGTGAGTTAGGCTGTGCTTACTGCAATATCTCTGTAAATGGGTGCGATAATTTGAGGAATGGCATAGATGGCCTCATTCGGAGTGGCCAACTTCAGATCACCACATCATTTCCAACAAATCCAGCAATATCATCAGCAACGGTTTCAGAACCTCCTACAACTGCAGCAACTATTGTTCCTGACAATTCTTCGGCTTCATCAACAAGTACTTCATCTGTCATCTCAACTGATCAGTTTTCAACAAATTTTTCTGCTACAACTTCAGCTTCACTCCATTTCGAGACTCCTACAACGACAACATCCATTCTTCCGCCAATATCTCCTACAACTCCAGCAACAAATCATGAAGATGTCTCTACTGTCACCATATTCTATGATCCTGAAAACAACTCTGCCTACCATTCAGAAGGTGCTGCTCCCATCAGAGCACTAGTTACAATCTTTTATGATCCACAAACAATTACAGTCCCTTCAGCAGCAGCAATCAGTCCAGTCACTGTCACGGTGCCTGGACCAGTACCATATGAAAGCAATAGGGCCATCCCTTGGCACTATGGCTCTGACGTGTACTGCGAAGGAAAAAGAATCGCTCTTGAAACATCAACACCTGCACCACAAGTAGATAATGTGGGGGGAGGCGGAGGCTTCACCCGAAGCGGACGTCTCTTTGCTCCACCAATTCAAAGACCTACTGCCGAAGCAGAAGCTGCTGCTAAGGCAAAAGGAAAGAGCCCGGTGCAGGAAGATCAAGCTGTTAAAGAAGCCTTGAAGACACCATTCGATCAAGAAGTTGATGAGTTTATGAGAATCATCAAAAAGAGTGATTACAAAATTGTGGATCAACTTCACCAAACGCCATCCAAAATCTCTATCCTCTCACTGCTTATGTGCTCCGAAGCCCATCGGAATGCACTACTTAAAGTCCTGCACGCAGCTTACGTGCCTGAAGAGATTACTGTCAACCAGTTGGAAACCGTAGTTGGAAACGTTACTTCTAGCAATGGGCTAGGGTTCACCAATACTGACTTGACAGCGGATGGCCGCAACCACAACAAAGCCTTGCACATCACCATGGAATGCAAAGGAGCTGTCCTTTCACATGTGCTGGTGGACACAGGTTCATCCCTGAATGTCTTACCAAAGAAGGCTCTGGTGAAGTTAGAATATGACGGATTGGCATTGAGACCCAGCAACCTGGTGGTAAGAGCCTTTGATGGTTCTAAGAGATCGGTTCTGGGAGAGATTGAGCTACCTGTGACAATTGGCCCACAGACCTTTAAAACTATCTTTTATGTGATGGACATTCAGCCCGCCTACAGCTGTTTGTTGGGTAGACCCTGGATTCACGCCGCCGGCGCAATAACGTCTACCCTTCACCAAAAGTTAAAATTTGAGTGGGAAGGCCAAGTTGTTACAATCTGTGGGGAGGAGGATATATTTGTTAGCCATCTGGCTACTTATAAGTATATTGAAATGGATGGGGAGATCCATGAAACGATGAGCCAAGGATTTGAGGCCTTGAATGTGAATGAAGCATCTGCTGTATCTGGGATCTCCATGTCATCTTACCAACAAGCCCGGAAGGTTGTCGAGGAAGGAAATGCCCTAGGCTGGGGCAAGGTTTTAGCTGTGGAGGAGAAGAAAGACAAATTTGGGTTGGGTTACAAACCAACTCAACATCAAGCAAAGGCTGCTGGAGAGCCTGGTTTTGTCAGTGGGGGGATGCTTACCCCTGATGCTATCAACTGCCTGGAAGACGAGCTGGAAGAGGAGCGCAACCTGGAAAGCTGGATTCGTCCAAAGACCCCGGGGAGCAGTGTCTCGAACTGGTCTTCCCAGGAAATTATAAGAGTTACTCATGCAGAGTAATTATTATTTCCTGTATTTTTATAAGCATGCATCAAAGTCTTGCATCTTGCCCAAGATGACAAGACTCATTTTGTAATCGGGCCATCTGTACTTTTTGTGCAAACAAGATCAATTAATGAAATATCAGACATCTTTTTGCAAATGAGTCTTTTTCTTTTCGTTCACTGTTTTTCCATTTTTTCTTTTTGTACAAAAAAATAAATGGCGGTGTTTTCAAAATGACAACTTCATTTCACTTTTCTAAATAAAGATTAAAATCAGATCACTAAAATGAACAAATTAAACCCTTGCAGAGAATGCCTTCCTGACAGCACCAACAGCAGCACGGCTATGACTTCGTATGACTTTGACAATCCGATCAATCAAGCTGATGAAGGGGTTGAAGAAGAGTATGAGCTTCCTGAAGAGCTAGCCAGGTTGTTAAGGCAGGAGGAAAAGGTTATTACTCCTCACCAGGAGGAGGTTGAAGTGATCAATCTTGGTACAGATGAAGACGTGAAAGAGGTTAAAATCGGGGCCTGCCTGCAAGACTCAGTGAAGAGACAACTGATTGATCTGCTTCAAGAGTATGTAGATGTGTTTGCTTGGTCTTACCAAGATATGCCAGGGTTGGATACCGATATTGTTGTGCACAAGCTGCCTTTAAGAGAAGAGTGCCCTCCAGTCAAACAGAAACTGCGCCGTACTCGTCCAGACATGGCTATGAAAATCAAGGAAGAGGTACAAAAGCAATGGGACGCCGGGTTCCTTGCTGTAACTAGCTATCCGCCGTGGGTCGCTAACATAGTACCTGTGCCTAAAAAAGACGGCAAAGTAAGGATGTGCGTCGACTACCGGGATCTGAACAGAGCCAGCCCGAAAGATGACTTCCCATTACCTCACATTGATGTATTGGTGGATAACACGGCTCAGTTCTCGGTATTCTCCTTCATGGATGGATTTTCAGGATACAATCAGATAAAAATGTCACCTGAAGACATGGAGAAGACAACATTCATCACACCTTGGGGCACATTCTGTTACAAAGTGATGCCATTCGGACTGAAGAACGCCGGCGCCACATATCAACGGGCTATGGTGACATTATTCCACGATATGATCCATAAAGAAATAGAATGTTATGTGGATGATATGATTGCCAAGTCCCTTACAGAGGAAGATCATCTGGTGAATCTGCTCAAGTTATTCAAGCGTCTGAGGAAGTACCAACTGAAGTTGAACCCCAACAAATGCACATTTGGGGTGCGATCCGGTAAGTTGTTGGGATTTATTGTGAGCGAGAAAGGGATTGAAGTTGACCCTGATAAAGTCAAAGCCATCCAAGAGATGCCTGCATCGAAGACAGAAAAAGAAGTTCGAGGGTTTCTAGGTCGATTGAACTACATCTCACGGTTCATATCTCACCTTACAGCAACTTGTGAACCCTTGTTCAAGCTGTTAAGAAAGGAACAAACGGTCAGGTGGAATGAAGATTGCCAGAAGGCTTTTGACAAGATCAAGGAATATCTGCAAGAACCTCCAATCCTCATGCCTCCAGTTGAAGGAAGACCTCTGATCATGTACTTGACAGTATTAGAAGAGTCAATGGGGTGTGTGCTGGGCCAGCATGACGAGTCTGGTCGAAAAGAGTATGCAATATACTACCTAAGAAAAAAGTTTACCGACTGTGAACAACGTTATTCACTGCTCGAGAAAACTTGTTGTGCTTTAGCGTGGGCTGCTCGCCGACTAAGGCAGTATATGTTGACCCACACTACCTTGTTAATCTCAAAAATGGATCCAGTCAAGTACATATTTGAGAAGCCAGCTCTTACCGGACGGGTTGCAAGATGGCAAATGATTCTCACAGAATACGACATCCAATACACTTCTCAGAAAGCCATCAAGGGCAGTGTATTGTCTGAATATCTTGCTGAGCAACCCATTGATGACTACCAGCCTATGAGATTTGACTTCCCTGATGAAGACATCATGTTCATTAAAGCAAAAGATCATGAAGAGCCTATTCACACTGAAGGGCCGGACCCAGAAGAAGAATGGACTATGATGTTTGATGGGGCTGTCAACATGAATGGTCGTGGTGTTGGTGCAGTACTCATTACACCTAAAGGAGTTCACATGCCTTTCTTGGCAAAACTCACTTTCAACTGCACTAACAACGAAGCTGAATACGAAGCTTGCATCATGGGTCTTGAGGAAGCCATTGACCTCAGGATCAAGACATTGACCGTATTCGGGGATTCAGCTTTGGTAGTCAATCAGACCAACGGAAAATGGTATACACACCAGGATCATCTGATACCCTACAGGGATTATACAAGGAGGTTATTGACGTTCTTCACAACAGTCAAGCTTGAGTATATCCCTCGGGACGAGAATCAGTTTGCAGATGCTCTCGCTACCATTTCATCCATGATCAAAGTTCAAGCTGCTAACTTTGTACCTCAGATTTCAGTATCGAGACTTGATAGACCAGCATATGTATTTGCAGCAGATGTTGTCAAAGACGATAAGCCTTAGTTCCATGACATTAAGTGCTTCTTGGAGAATCAAACATACCCACCTGGGGCGTCTTCCAATGATAAGAAGACTTTGAGAAGGCTTGCTGGTAGTTTCTTTCTGAACACTGATGGGTCCTTATACAAAAGGAACTTTGATATGGTACTCCTCAGATGTGTTAACAAGACGGAAGCAGATTTACTGATGCATGAAGTGCACGAAGGCTCCTTTGGTACCCATGCTGGAGGACATGCAATGGCCAAGAAGTTGCTAAGATCAGGTTATTACTGGATCACAATGGATGCAGACTGTTGTGCTTACGCCAGAAAATGTCACAAATGCCAGATCTACGCAGATAAGGTGCATGTGCCTCCCAATCCTTTGAACATCATGTCTTCACCATGGCCCTTTGCTATGTGGGGCATTGATATGATTGGCAAGATTGAGCCAACTGCTTCGAATGGCCACCGATTCATCCTGGTCGCCATCGACTATTTTACAAAGTGGGTCGAAGCAGCCTCCTATGCAAATGTCACAAGACAAGTGGTAGCCAGATTTCTGAAGAGAGATATCATCTGTCGATATGGAGTGCCCGAGCGAATCATTACTGATAATGGTTCCAATCTAAACAACAAAATGATGGCAGAGCTGTGCCGGGACTTCAAGATCCAACATCACAATTCTTCTCCTTACAGGCCAAAGATGAATGGCGCTGTTGAGGCGGAAAATAAGAATATCAAGAAGATTGTGCAAAAGATGGTAGTCACCTACAAAGATTGGCATGAAATGCTACCATTTGCCCTGCATGGGTATCGCACATCAATCAGGACATCCACTGGGGCAACACCGTATCAGCTTGTGTACGGTATGGAAGCAGTCCTACCTGTTGAAGTTGAAATACCCTCGTTACGGGTATTAATGGATGTTAAACTGAGTGAAGCAGAATGGGTTCGGACCCGATACGAGCAACTGAGTCTGATTGAAGAGAAAAGATTGGCTGCAATTTGTCATGGGCAGTTATATCAGAAGAGAATGAAGAAAGCCTTCGATCAGAAAGTCAGGCACCGAGAGTATCAAGTAGGAGATCTTGTGCTGAAAAGAATCCTCCCTCCTCATACAGACCACAGGGGCAAATGGACTCCGAACTATGAAGGACCATTCGTGGTAAAGAAAGTTTTCTCTGGTGGAGAACTGATGCTCAGCACCATGGATGGTGAAGATTTCCCGTCCCCTGTGAATTCAGATGCAGTTAAAAAATACTTCGCATAAAAACGACCCGCTGGACATAAAAACAGAATGTAAGTCCAGGCAAAAACAGGGCATCCCGGCGAGTCAAAAACAGAATAAAAGACTCGGGAAAAAATAAGGGAAAATAAAAAAAATTGTACACCCGCTGAGTTGAAAAGCCGCATTGGACAGCTCAGGCAAAAATGGGTATCCCGATGGATTGAAAACCCGAAAGGGCGATCCATGCAAAATAAGGGAATAAGCGAACAACTGCATTCTGAATTCGTCTGTATCACTTGCAACTTGGAAAGCTTCAAAAGGATCAAGCCTCAATCAGAATCAGCCTTCTTCAGAAAGCAAGGTGAGAAGAACGTCAATTGTCATACGAGTCATAGCAGAAGGGGAAGCTCCCTAAAGCGTCGTCAACACTGCCAACATTTTGTTTCTCAATTTGTAACAATCTCCTCCTTTCAGGAGATTTGTTTCTTTGACTGTATCTCGCCAATTCAGGGCATATGAACTAATAAAATCAGATTTTCAGTCATGTCTCGTTTTATACATTTCATTTGCAAAAAAATGTCTGATGTCTTAAAAGAAAAAAACTAATTGCATAAGAATACAGATGCTTATCTTCAAATAAGAAACATGCTTGCAGAGAATATACTTACTCTCAGAAGTATCATAACTCCTATGACGGAATCCAGTAAGGGATACCTCGGGATTATCTTGCGCGTTTCTCTATCTTTTTCAGGATTGCAGGTATCCAGAACGCAACTTGGGGCATGAAAGCTTCACCCTCAGCAAGCTGGCAGATCATTATCAACTCGGTCTATCTTCCATGTGGCGCTGAAAGGTGCCCCTTTCCCCAGCGAAGTTGCCAAATCAACATACACTCAATCTCAGCATCTGAGATGCTCTATCCCTAGCTGAGCTGCCTCTCATGACTTCCCCCAGCTAAGTTGCCTCTTGTTGCTCTCCCCAGCTGATTTGCCTATCATAATTCCCCAGCCGAGTTGCCATCTCACCCTCAGCCGGAGCACAGAAGTCAGAGAGCTATCCCCCCACAGAGCTCCAGCCTCTGTCCAGAAGAGCAGCGCATGGAGGATCACAACAGAGTGAAGAAAGCTTCTACAACCCCAGCTGGGTTTCTCATTTACAAGGATATGTCTATCAGTGACCTATATCCCCAAGCAGATGCATCTCATCAGATCTATCAATGATCTCATCCCCAGCTGGGATGTCCATTTTGAGCAGATCGACCAGAGATCTTCACAGCAACGGGATCCGAATCCCGGTTTCGTACCTTTGCATAATCATAGCATTCGCATCATATTCACCTACAAAGCGTAGCATTCCGTCCAATACGGAGCATTACGGCAAAAATCAAACATATTGCATAATCATAAGTCATGTTCTGAATTAACACTTGTGAATAATAGCAGTTCATCAACATACAGAAGAAAAATCCCCACCAGAGTTACCAGCAAGAGCAGTTGCCTCACAAATCATCAAACACCAGTATATATACACCTTTTGGCACCCGTCTGTGCCATCTTTCCCCAGTAAAGTCGCCTGAACACTCTTTACAAACAAATTACCCATATCACGGATACTTCATGACACCCGTCCGTGTCATATCACCAGCAGAAAGCCGAAGACACCCTCTTTGCACTCACACATACTTATATATACACTTTCTTGACACCCGTCCGTGTCATATCCCCAGCGCAGTCGCTTACACTTTTGCAACCCATATACTTGTTGATATCACACTTTTCTCCTTTTGACGCTCGTCCGTGTCACCCTCCCCAGCAGTTAAACACCATCTATACAACACTCGCTCTCATACAGATACTCGTCCGTATCTTGTACATACCAGTTATATACCCCACAGATTCAACAGTAGTCTTTGTTCTTTGTTAACCAGTTGGTACTCGTCCGTACCATCATCTCAGAACATTGCGTCTAGTGTTTGTTTCTACATGATACTCGTCCGTATCATAGTCTTAAGGATGCTCGTCCGCATCTTTAATCCATACACCGTGTCTAACACTTGTGCCTTCTTGAATATAGATACTCGTCTGTATCTACTATCCCCAGAAGAATCCCTTCAGATTCAACACTCGTCCGTGTTCTCTGTTAACCAGTTGATACTCGTCCGTATCATCATCTCTGAACATGTGTCAGTTTGTTTCTACCCGATACTCGTCCGTATCGTAGTCTTATGGATGCTCGTCCGCATATTTAATCTATACACAACATCTAAACACTTACACTTTCCTTTCTTGGTTATGAACGCTCGTCCGTGTTCACTATATCCCCAGTAGATCACCAACAAAGCTTTTTCTTTTATCTGACACTCGTCCTGTGTCATGATAACCCTGAGAGCAGCCGTACCCTGCTGAGTGGTCGTCCTCCACTTCTTGATGGTCGTCCTCCATCATGCTCATCCGATGGCCGTCCCCATCGTTGATTTTAGCAGCCGTCCCCTGCTAGGTGGTCGTCCTCCACTTTTTGATGATCGTCCTTCATCATTTTATCTAATGGCCGTCCCCATTGTTGATTTCGGTTATCTAGCATTCGTCCTATGTCATGAGAAACCTCGAGAGCAGCCGTACCCTGCTGAGTGGTCGTCCTCCACTTCTTGATGGTCGTCCTCCATCATGCTCGTCCGATGGCCGTCCCCATCGTTGACCTTTTCTATCCGATGGCCGTCCCCATCGTTGATATTTTCGGCAGCCGTACCCTGCCAGGTGGTCGTCCTCCACCTTTGATGGCCGTCCCCATCATATTTCTTTTATCCCCAACAGAGCAGCCGTCCCCTGCTAGGTGATCGTCCTTCACCTTTGATGGCCGTACCCCATCATCTGTTTATTTCATTTATTCTTTAACCCGATGGCCGTCCCCGTCGTGGTCCCTTTTCTTTTTTTTAGCCCGATGGCCATCCCCATCAGTGGTTACTTTGCTCTATGAACTTGATGGCCGTCCCCGTCATGTTTCATTAAATCCTCAGAGAATTTTACAGCTTTATCTTGATGGCTGTCCCCATCATGATTTTATTTTCCCCAGCTAGTCGGCCGTCCCCGTCTTGGCTTTACCTTTTATCCCCAGCATGTCGGCCGTCCCCGTCATTGCTATTTACCCAGCAGTCGTCCTCTACTCGACGGTCGTCCTCCGTCGCCCACACTTTACAACATACTTTATTTTTCTTTACAATCTATATCCCTTTTCTTCTTCATTCTGTGAGTGCAAATTTTGGACTGTCTTTGGTATTCAACCACAAGTTATCTTGTTTGCCTGTTAAGCCGTTGATTACATCATGCACAACTAACTCATGTTTGAATAGGGGCAGCTGTAAACACCCCAAATTTTCCCTCACCCATTCACACCATGGCTTGTGATCATCTCATATGCATAAACACAATCATATCACCTCATATCTCACTTTTGATTCACTGCATAGTTTCTAAGGCATCTGCACCTAGGGTTTGTGATCTGAGCAATCTCAGGGCATCTTGAGCCACTCCAAAGGCTACCAATCACTTCAAAGGGGTCCATGTGTGTTCTTATATCATATTACATCCTCTCAAAGTCAAAAATTCCAAAGAATCACAAGAACTAGGGTTGGTATGGATGCAGAGCCAAGTTTGACTGCACAATTGACCTTAAAATTAGGGTTTTGGTTTCAGAGGCCATAACCCCAAATTTTTTGGTCATTCTTGTTTCCATTGGTCTCTATATGGTATAGGGAGTATGCATATCAATTTTCATGAAGAAATTCCATGGGGAAGTCATCTGATCAAGGGTTGACTTTCTGGACAAGTCAGTGCAAAATCAGGGCATCTGAGGCCCCCAATGACCCAACCAATGGGTGATCTTCATCATTTTGAGTGTATATGATCTTTATTTGATCATGGAAGAAGGTTTAAGTTCATAGAAATCAAGAATTTGGAAGTTTTGCAAATGTTGACTTTTTGGGCATAGTTGACTTTTCAAGAATGCTTCATTTTAGGTCATTTTTCAAGCCTTGATTCTTGATCCAAAAATGCTTCAAATGGAAAAACTTTGGTCATGAAAGTTGTAGATCTCATCTTTCCCTTTTCAAAAAGTACAAGAACATGATCAAATTCTTCTTGGATCAAAAGTTATGGTGTGACAAAGTTGGCAAAAATCATTGATTTTCAAGTTATGCACCAAGTATGAAATTTTGCAAAAACATGAACCAATGCCTTTTACAACCTCTAGTTCATTTCAAACCAGCACACAAACATTCTACAAGTGATAAAAATCAGATTTGAACCAAGAATGCTCATGTGTTATGGTTTGTGGGTTAAGGAAATCACATGTGAACCATAAAGCAACAACTTGCAAAACTCATGATCACTCTTTCCCCCACTTGCTGCATTGGTTACTGCACTTTGCTAGCCCTTCCCCTCACCCTTGCTGCATAGCCCATGCCTTGTACTAATCCTAAAACCACACCATACTTCTCTTACACAAAAGGTTGACATTTTGCAAAAGCAAACTTACCTATCACAGCAGGCCATGTCACATCATCCAGCCAATTGGATTAGTTTATACTTTTCATTTGCAAGCCATTTCATATACCAAGCCAGGCTGAAGCTCTACACACATTGACATACACAAAAACACACCAAGCTGCATTTTGTTTCGAATCTCTCTGCCCAGCCACAAAACATCCAAACCATTTCCACACTTCAACTCACCATGTTTCATTGAGTAGAAACCACCAAGGCTCAAGCCTGAAACCAGCCTGAACTGAGCTTCACCATTCCTCACCTTCAAAACCAGAACTCTTCGAATCAACCTCCATAGCCATCAAACACCAAAGCTCTCTTCACCAACAGATCAAACACATCAAAAGGAGTCAAAACCACCCTTTACTTTGATCTGAAGCAGCCTGTACACAAAGCTCATTTCCTGCTACACCAGAACTGGTTCTCACAAATCAGCCATCCACAAGAGCTTTGAAGCTTTCCATTAGCATCAGGGGATACAAGGGAGTCCATTTGCACGCAAGGAAAGCTCTGGAAGCTCAGTTTTGAAGCTTTCCAGCTCAGGTATGATCATGGAAACTTTTCTTTCAAAGCTTGATTTTTGAGTTACAAATTGATTATTCATGTCTTGCTGGTCATGGGGTTGGTTTCAGAATAAAAAATGATTGAAAACTGAGCTTGTATGGTCCCTCTGAAATTTTGCCCGTGAATTTCATTTCCTTCGATTTGCATGATTCTTGGGGTTTAAATGTTGTTTGAAGGTGGATTCATGACCTAGGTAGTTAGAGGATCATTTAGGTGTGCTTAATTTGTAGAATAGGTACCTGAATCATGTTCTAGGGTTTTTGTGCAGCCGGAGAAGATGACCGGAGCTTCTCTCCGGTCACCTGAGGGTGATTAGCCCTAATCTCAGGTCATTAATGAGATTTGAATTCTGGGCGTTAGATTAGGTTGACCCGTTGACTACCCGCGCGCATGTGTGGTCCAGATTTGCCTGCTTAGCCCTAATCCACGTGTTTAAGTTTAATTAATCATAATTTAATTAATTTGACCAGAGTCAACCACAGCCACTGGATCTGGCGCCAGTCAACCAATTCAAACTCAGAGCTCATCCTGGCCCTCCACTCATTTGACTTTCTTTTTATTTAATTTATTTTCATTTTCTTTTTCATTTAACTTGCATATTTATTTTAAAATAGCAAAAAATATCTAAAAATTATGAAACTTTTTCCTATAAGTTTTATTAATTTTTATGACACAAAAATATTTTCATTTTATTTTTTATCATTAAAAAAGTATTTTTAAATATTTAAAGGATTATTTTTAATTGATTAATGGAAATTAATTAATTAAAAATACTTTTAAGTATTTAAAAATCACCAAAAAATTCATGAAATGTTATAAGACATTTAGAAACATTGTCCAACCTTCAAACCAAATTTCTTTTTTGATCTTGATGCATTTTGAGAATTTTCCATTGAATTAAATCATTTTTGGTGCATTATTTTGATCATAAATTCAAAAATTCATTTCTGCCTATTTGAGAAGAGTTGGACATTGATTCTTTTTGCTTTGTCTTGTGTTTAGCATGTAGTTTCTAGGATTAAATGGCCATGTTTTGTTCCTTCATTTTCAATTGGTTTGGCATTTCTTTTGTTTAGGAACCCTAAAAACCCTAATAACTTAGAAAAATCATAACTTGAGATTGGTTAAGAGTTGAGACCTCTCCTTTGGGCCTTGGTTTAGTATAGGTTTAGGGTTTCTTTGGGTGGCATTTTCCATTTTTTATCTTAGGGTTTGCTTCTGTTTTTGGTTTTTTGTTTGATGTTTGATCCATAAACCCTAATTTGGGCTTCCATTTGCATCCTTCTTGCATTCTCTTGCATACCATGACTTGCCATGACATTCCATGCTTCCATTTTATTCATTTGACATCATAAGACATATAGAAAGCATGTGTGATCATTGCATCTTGCATTTGCCATGTTGTTTGCCATGTATGTTTCATAACTTTTCATGTAAGATCATGCTCCTTAACTTGCCTCATTTGCATCCATGAACTTGTATGAACATCTCCATGCCTTGCCTCATGTTCATAACACTCCATATCATCATTATCATCATCAACATGCTTCTGGTTTTGTTTAGCATCATACCATTTCATCCCATTTTTGCATTGCATTGCATTTCTTTCTAACATTTCAGGTGGTAAGTAAACTTGAGAAGTGAATTTGCCTTCACTTCTCATAACTTTTCTTCGCATCTCTCTTGCATCCATTGCTGCATTTTGTTTGTGTTTGAGATTGAGCTTGCTCTTTCTTTTGCTTCTTACTTTCTCTCTTCAAGTGACTTGACTTCTTGAATGAAGCAAGTTACTTTGCTTCTCTTGATCCTTTCATCTGCTTCCTGGTGGTTCCTTTGAAGATTGTTCTTGAAAACCTCACAAACCTTAGGATCAACCAAGCATGACAATGATTAGGGTTTTGATTAGTCTCCCCTCTTAGTTTTACCTTTGTGTCTCTTTTGTGTCTTCTCTTCTCATCTCATAATCAGGGACTAAACCCTAAAGGCTTTAAGGCTTTGTGATTAAGCTTATGCCTGCATCCTTCTCTTAGGATGGAGTGTATAACTTTAATCCTAAGTGTTAAACCCTTAATGTGTTTAAATCTCTTAATCAATTCACCTAATAAGTAACAAGACATTACACTTGTAACTTGGGCCTTGCATTAGGGTTCTAATTCTTCCTTAACTGGTTAAGAAGGACTAACCCTAGTGTTAATGGACAAGTCCCCCTCAAGTTGTCTTACAAACCATAAAAATCACTTCATCATCATACCACTAAATAAAATCCACTTAATCAAAGGCTTGTTTTGTCATGAGTTTAATCCCTAATCATGGATTAAGTTGAGGAGTTTTCCTCAGCTTAAACATTTTCATCTATTATCCTTCTATTAGGATGGTGTAATGAGTCTGTTTAATCCTTGATTATGGCTTAACCTCATTACTCAACACTAAACAAAAACCACCAAAAACATCTAAATAATCACAAGTAGGTTAATGATCTTAATCCTACACCAAAGGTGGTTAAGTGTGAGAATCTGACTTCACACTTAAGGTATTCTCATTACCCCTAATCAGAGGGAAGATGTGATGAGTTTACTAAATCCATTGGTTTAGACTTAAGCTCATTAACTTATGACAAACTTTCAAAAGCAATAAAAGACTGAAAACTCAAAAACAAACAATAATCGTCTCCTCCGGGATTCTTTTCTCATCACCTTCACTCACAAACGAGAACTCGCTTCTTCCGTCTAATGCAAGACAGTTTGCATCTGTGCCAGACAGATCATACACTTGAGCATAGGCAAGTAAGCAGTTCACAAGACAATTCATCTTTCAGTCTCTTTGGGTCGAACTACGGTGTTCTGACTTCCTCATTGCACGAGAGGATACGTAGGCATAACTTAACGGTTATCGAACAAAAGTCTCTGTATATTCCCCCTCTTCCAGCCTCATTCTTTAAGCCTCATGATCTTGAGCAATTCATTCTCATTCTTACACTGACACTGTATATATTACACTTCACCTTCTTTTACACTGACACCTGTACATCCTTTTCCAGCTATTTTTCACACAAATTGCACTGACACTACCCCTTTAAAACACAAATCTTTTAAGCGTGGATCCCGTCGAGTACGACGGACAATCTGGGTGCTAATACCTTCCCAGGTTGTAACCAACCCCCTTTCTCAGTCTCTCTGGTTCGCAACCGTCTTATCCAACTTTTTCTAGGCTTATGCAGCATTGCCTTTCCTCCGGGATAAAAATGCCTAGCTGGCGACTCTATTCATCTCCAGTGAGTTCACGGCTGTGTGTTCTCATTGTCCCTCTCGCCGACCGTTCGCGTCTGTACCTTCATCTGATCCATTTTCATTTGTCGGGAGCGACACATCTCAATCACACTCCTCATGCCACTTTTGCTTCATAAACCCTAATCAGGTGAAAATACAAAGGATATAAAAGAAAAGCATGCACTGAATTCGTGAGGAGGCTCTCTCATTTCTCAGATTCACATTCTCTTGCTCTCTTGCATTTCCTTTCGAATTTCTCTCCTCAAGCACTCACTGCATAAACTCTTCACATATTCTTCTTCCTTGAACCCTAAGGATCACATTGCACACATTCATTCAAGCTGAAACTTCATATTTCAAGAGGTACCATTCAAGTGCAGTTGCTTTCAAATCTCAAGATCTAGGAGAATTCAAGGCTTCTTTTGCATTTATTTTGCAATAAGAAGTTAAAAGGAGCAGATCTGCAGCTGGAGGGATCTTGTCTTGGTGTTTTGAAGGAGTTGTAAGTTCAGGTATGCTCTGAAATTCGTGGATCTAAATTTGAAATTAAATGTATGCATTGTGATATGCTCATTGTGCTGATGACTCTGTGATGTTTAGATTCAAAAATGATTGAGTATTAAGTGTTTTATGTTGATTTGAAATTTGATGATCCGAGTTGTTTGTCTTCGATCCGGTTTAATCTTTGGTCCATTGTGAATTTCATGAATATATTTGGATTCAACTTGGTTTAAATGTTTTATCTGGAGGTTGTGAATTGTTTCTGTGATGTTTTGTTCTTATGGATGAGTTTTCCGGTGCCAGAGCTAAGGCTCCGGTCACCGGATTCTGGACTTAGTTGAATGAAGAAGATGAACACGAGCCCTTAGATCTTTGATCTAGACGAAGGAGGATTTGCCAGCACATTAATTGAGACCCTCTCCCTCACGTGATTTTATGTTTTAAATTTGAATCTGAATAATGCATTGTGTGATGCACCCCACTGAAGATACCATGCACACACGCACTGATTGCTTGGATGGTTTGACTTGGTTTAAATGAGTGACTTGATCTCACGCGTCCATTTGATCCACTGGCTTTGGTTTTTTCCTGATTATTTGATTTTCCACCATAATTGTTATGAACCTGCGCAGACCTAATGGGCCTCACTTGCTATTCACGCCCCCCTATTTTATAAGCCTAATGAAAATGAACTGATTTGTTTGTTATTCTCACCTCCTTGGCTCATTTGCTTATTTTTTATTTTATTTTGTTTTCAGTTTGATTTTTAATTTTTAAAATAGAAATAAGTTCACAAAAATTCTAAAAATATTCATGAGTAATATTTTGAGTTTTCTTTAATTTTTGATATTTTTATTTGTCATTTATTTTCATTTGCCACGTGGAAATTAATTGTCTCTTTAATTAATTGCTTTTATTTCATTTTTGAAGCATGCTGCCTTGTACATTTTCTATCTTGATCATTAATTTGAATTTTGGCCTGATTCTTTTTGCTCTGGATTCATGATGAAATATAGTTTGTTGATGATTTTTATTCTGATTTTTAGAAGTTTGCTTAATTGATTTTGGTCTCTAAATTGTGCATGAAGCCTTCTAACCTTAATCCATGTTTGAGCCCTTATTTGAATTGCTAAGCTTCTGGTTTTGAGCCTCTCCTTTTGGCATGTTGATATTGTGTGTTTGAGGATTCTTTGTGCAAGTTTGTGGAATTTTGGATGTATACTTGAATTGATTTGAATTTTTGTTCCTTGCTTGTTCCCTTTTGCTTCTTTTGGGTCATATGTTCACTCCTTAGGTTAGAAGGGCACTTGTGCCAACTTCTTTAAGTTGTTTAGAGCCTTCTTAGGATGTTGATACCCCTCTGGTCTTGAGTTGATGCTTGTGACTTGAGTAATTTTGTGTTTGATTACTTTTGAAGTTCATTCACTTTTATGCATGCTCACTTCACTTCTTTTGCTTCTTTACTTCTCATGATGTGAATACTTGACTTTGTGTGCTTCTTCTCTTCATCTTACATGATCCTTAGGAACTTTCTTAACATGTTAGGGTTCTGGTCTTGAACTTTGTGATGTTGCTTTGTCTAGTTTGCTTTGTTTCATCTCATGTTCACTTTGTGTTGTCATGATAATCCATGTTGCTTCATTTTGAGTGGTATAGTTACTATCTCATTCTTATGCTTTGTATTTGAATTTGGCATTTGTCTAGTTTGCTTTGTTTCATCTCATGTTCACTTTGTGTTGTCATGATAATCCAGTTGCTTCATTTTGAGTGGTATAGTTCCTATCTCATTCTTATGCTTTGTATTTTGAGTGGTATAATTCCTATCTCATTCTTATGCTTTGTATTTTCATTTGGCTTTTGTGTTTAAGACTTCACTTCTGGTGGTGTGGTTTTGATTTGACCTTATGTTCATTTTGTGTTTCATTTATTCTTATGTCACTAACCATTTCAGGGGCTTTGGTAAGTGAGAGGTGTGGATGTGATTCCCACATCTCCAAGTCTTATCTCTTTTCTTTTCCTTCTTAATACTATTATTGTGATTGTTGGGGCTTAGGCCTTAATTCCTCCTTCTTCTCTTATTCATTCTTCTCTTTATTTTCTTCTTTCTTTCTCCTTTAGGATAGTAAACCTCACTAACCTAGGTTTTCTTTTGCATGATAACAATTAGGATTCATTAGTCCCCCATTAGACTTTTACCTTTAAGATCCTTTTGTTTCTCTTCTCATCTCATCTCAAAACCCTAAAAAGACTCTTAATAAGGATTGAAGTGATATCTTGAGCCATAGCCTTATTCCATGAAACACTTGTAGTCTTCCAATCTTGGGATAGTACAAGCTTGTCTTGTGATGCACAAGTCTGATCAGGATACCATCTTCACCAAGAAAATCATAAAAAACACTTCTTCATCAAAAAATACAAAAAAACTTAATAAATTCAATGAGTTAGTGAGCCTAAGCCCTAATCTTTGGATTCAAGTTTTGGGGATCTTCTCCTTACTTGAGTGTGCTTGTTCTATTATTCCATCTTGGAATGTAGTGACAAGTGCACATTCCATGGAAAAGAGCTTGAGTTCACTTCCTTGTGACACACTCCTAAAAGCTTCTAAAAAATACAAACAAACAATAAGCGTCTCTCCTTCGGAAATTCTTTTCTCATCTCCTTTGCTCCGTCCGCAAACTTACTCCTACTTGTCATTTTGCAAGACGGTTACGCACTCGTCGTCCGAGCCTGCAACACCTGAGCATTGGCATAGGCAGTTCAAGCCTTAATTCATAAGCAATCTTTTCCACCCCTAGTTAGGGGAACTACGACGACTCTGATCCTCATTGTCCAGATGAGGTACGTAGGCAGCGGGGTAGGGCCCGTTCGAGCACAATCTTTATTTTCCCTACATTTTTCCTTCTCATTTCTTTTTCAGTTTCCTTTTCTTTGCTTTTATCCAGTTCAGTTCCTTTTCTTCGCAGAAGCTTTCATCTCCTCACCCTTTGAAACAAATTTCTTTGCAAGAGTGGATCCCGTTGGGTACGACAGACGAGCTGGGTGCTAATACCTTCCCAGGTCGTAACCGGCTCCCGAACTCAGTTTCTTTGGTTCGCAGGACCTATGTCCTTCCTTTTCTTTTTTTCCGGTTTGTGCAGCATTACCATTCCCATTCCTTCGGGATAAAAATGTCTGGCTGGCAACTCTAACCTTTTCCGTGCCACTTTCGCTTTTGTACTAGGATGGAAATCCGGGGAGCGACAGGATAGCCTAGGGAGTGAGATAGCATGAAGGTGATGCCGGAGAAGATGACCGGAACACTGTTCCGGTCACCTGAGGGTCATTAAACCCTAATCCTGTAATTAATGATCAATTTGAATAATGGCCGTAGGATGTGTTTTGCCGCGTGTACGAATGGCCAAGATTGACCCACTTAACCATAATCCTGATTATTTAAATTAATTAATTAAAATTAGCCAGATGGAATCTCAACCCTTGGATTACGCGCTAGTCAACACCCAATTCCCCAGTTCAAATATCAGCCCTTGGATCTGCATACTTCCCCTTTATTTTATTTTTATTTCATTTTCTTTATATTTTTCTTTCTCATTTTATTTAAAATAGCAAAATGCTTTCAAAAAATATTTCCTTTTGCATTTTTGTTTCAAATATATTTCTTAATCAGAAAATGATTTTTATTTTATTTTTTTCATATAAAAAGTATTTTTAAAATATTTAAATGTTATTGTTAATTAATTAAAGTCTTTTAATTAATTAAAAATACATTTAGGTTTCTAAAAATCACCAAAAAATTCATGAATCATCCCATTGCATTTAGAAACATTTTCAAACTCTTCACACAAATTTCTTTTTAGGTTTGATCATATATTGAGAATTTTCTTTGAATTAAGGGTCATTTAAACCATATTTTTGAACCCTAACTTGAAAAAATCTTTTCTGCCTAACCAAGAAGAGTTTGAAGATGATTCTTTTTGCATTGTTTTGTTCATAGCATTTAGTTTATAGGTCATTTATCTCATGAATTTATCTTGCATATTTGAATTGATTTGCATTTTTCTTTGAGAATCACCAAAAAAACCCTAGAAACTTAGGAAATTCATAACTTTTGAGTGGTAAGGCTTCTGACCTTCTCCTTTGGGGTGTGATCTAGTATGGGATTAGGGTTTTTTTGAGCTTGGTTTCAAATTTTTATCATGTCATATGCTTCTGTTTTGTTCATTTGCATCTTGCTTGTCCATAAAACCCTAATTTCTCATGTTCATTTGCATTCATCTTACATATGCATCCATACATGAACTTGCCATGACATTTCATGCATTTATATGTCATCTTAGACATCTTAGGACATGTTATAATCATGCTTGATCATTTCATCATTCATTTGCCATGATTTGCATTCATTTCATTCCATTAACTTTCATGTGTTTTCAAACTTCAAAGCATGCTTACATGACATCTCACTCTTGTATGATCATTCATGTACACTTTGTATGCCTTTGCATCATCTCACAAGACATTAAAATTGCATAAACACTTCTGACTTTGGTCATTTCATCTCATCTCGTCTCATTTCATTTCATTTCTTTATGCCTTGAACTTTATGCATTCATGCTAACATCTTCAGGTGGTAAGTTACTTTGAGAAGTGGATTTTCCTTCATTTCTCATTTCTCTTTATCTATTTCATATGCATTTTGCTGGTTTCTTTGAAGTGAACTTGTTCACTTGTGTTCATTCTTTCTCACTTCCTTTCTTTAAGTTACTTATCTTCTTCAATGAAGTAAGTAACTTATTTCTTCTACTTCTTCCTCCTCTCATCTACTTCTTCCATTGGTGGCTTCCTTGAAGATCTTTCTTAAGCCTTACAAACCATAGGGATATCCAAGCATGATAATAATTAGAGTTGTGATTAGCCTCCCTTATATTTTACCTTTGAGTCTCCTTGAGTCTCTCTTCTCATCTTCATAATCAGAGACTAAACTCTTAAAGTTTTAGGACTTTGGAATTAGGGTTATGCCTGTATCCTTCTATTAGGATGGAGTGAATAACTTTAATCCTAAGTGTTAAACCTTTCAATCAAATCATCTTAATAATCACTAAGACTTCATCTTATAACTTGGGCCTTACATTAGGGTTCTAATTCTTCGTTTATGGTTAAGAAGGACTAACCCTAGTGTTTAATGGACAAGTCCCCCTCAAGTTGTCTTACAAACCATAAAATCCATTTCTTAATCTCATCCCTTAATTAAAATCCATTTAATAAAGGCTTTTTTATATAATGAATTTAATCCCTAACCATGGATTAAGTTGAGGTATCTTCCTCAGCTTAAGTGTTCTCATCAATTATCCTTCTATTAGGATGGTGTAATGAGTTCACTAATCTGTGATTAGAGATTAAACTCATTACTTAACACTAAACAAAAACCCAAAAACATCTAAATAATCATAAGTAGGTTAATGATCTTAATCCTACATCATCATAGCAATTAAGTTGAGATGTTTATCTCATACTTAAGTATTCTCATTATCCCTAATCAGGGAGGATATAATGAGTTTACAAGCCTTTGATTTAGGCTTAAGCTCATCAACTTATGCAAAACACCAAAAACAATAACAAAAACTGAAAACACAAAAACAAACAATAATCGTCTCCTTTGGGATTCCTTTCTCATCATCCTCATTCATAAGCGAGAACTTGCTTCTCCCGTCTAATGCAAGACAGTTAGCACTCGAGCCAGACGAGTCATACACTTGAGCATAGGCAAGTAAACAGTTCAACAATCAATTTATCTTTCAGTCTCTTTGAGTCGAACTACGGTATTCTGACTTCCTCATTGCACGCGAGGATACGTAGGCATAACTTAACAGTTATCGAACAAAAGTCTCTGTGTCTTCCACCTTCTTTCAGCATTCTCTTTTAAGCCTCAGTCCCTGAGCAATTCATTTTCTTGCACTGACACTTGTATATTCTTTTCTTAGCTTTTGCACACAGATAACACATACACTACCCCTTTAAACACAATCTCTTAAGCGTGGATCCCGTCGAGTATGACGGACAATCTGGGTGCTAATACCTTCCCAGGTTGTAACCAACCCCCTTTCTCAGAGTCTCTGGTTCGCAACCGTCTTATCCATCTTTTCCTAGGTTTATGTAACATTACCTTTCCTTTTGGATAAAAATGCCTAGTTGGCGAATCTATTCAGTTCACTTCATTTTCTCCTTTCGCCGACCGTTCGCGTTTGTACCCTATCTGACCTTGGTGTCTTTTCGGGGGAGCGACAACTAGCCATTGCTTCCAAAGCAGCAACCATAGCATTTTCGTTTCTACCAGCCATATTCTGATTGATCCCAAAGACAACAACAAGATTAAACAAAAGTTCAATTATAACAACATCAATACAGACACAACTGACTCGAACACTGACTCTGATACCACTTAATGTAACACCCCCTTTCTATACCCCCAAATAATCAATTAAATCATTTAGGCACATGTTAAAAATTTCATCATAGTATAATTGAACATGATATAAAAGAGGCATGTCACATTATGCTTGAAATTAAAAACATACAACACCGGCTCATTTAAAGATATGCAACGATGTGGTAGTTTTTAACATAGGAAATTCAATCCTTACACCCATATCTCCAAAGATATAATTACACAACAAAAACTAAATCAACAACATCAAACATGCATATATATTCATATATCAGCAAGTTTGATTCACCAAATATATCATGTTTATACAAAACATCCATCCAACAGATACATATACACAATGCATCACAAAAATGGAACTAAGCCAACTTAACTACCCGGTGCTACATATCAGAGCCGACCGACCAAAAGATGAAGACGAACTTCATAAAAATTTCCATCCAGCAACCTACTCTGCAATGCCTCATAGAGCATCATAAAACATCAGAAGGGTGAGAAACATTATCATAATAACATTGCATATAGATATATATCTCAACATATAACATACACATAAAACATATTCTCACCACAATTCATACCTCATCACCTATACACATCGCAACGTGTATATACATAATTCAAGTATGTTTATCATGCACCAATTCACTAATTCACATAAACTTACATTATTTATGTTTATTCCTCAATTCTATTCATTCCGCATAAACATACGTCTAGCTATGTTTAATCACACATATACATTACAAATGTATAAATCACATACATATACATATATCAAACATGAATATATACCAACAAGTATGTTTCATCACACATACTATCATCTCCATAATACTCCAAATAAACATATGCACATTCATGTTTATTTCTGCATATCATAATTAAAATGATAAAATGCAACTCATAGAGACCGACACACGACTCTATGCAGATGCAAATGCGGTACCGACTCAACATTTCAGTAGGTTCACTCAGGAACCAAATGGAATCATCGCTTGTTACCTAAAGTAACTCCCTGTCGGGCACACGATGTTCCTCATTGCTCACACTCCACATGGGCACACAATTTTTATGGATTTATTACACCCCACACGGGCACACAATCCGATAACTCACACCCCACACGGGCACACAATCAATGTGAATAAACCACCCATCGCTCACACCCCACACGGGCACACGATGTTTCTGGATTGCTCACACCCCACATAAAAGACTCCACAAAATTTTGGGAAAATCGAATCGGGGCTTTACAATATCAGCCTCGATCGATAACCAAAAGTTACAAAGACGAACCTCGACCAGACTTTGAGAAAGAAATATTTACCTCGATCAATAAACTCAAAATGGTCTAACATCCTCGAATGATAGCCACAACAAACAAGACCGACCTCGGAAGGACTTGAAAAGAGAATTCCACCCTCGAATGACAACTCAAAATAAACTTTTTCCATAGGGAACCAAACAAAATGACTCAACTGGGAAAGATGTAAGATACTCAAAAGATCCACGGGCCTTCACGCCTGGGCAATCATTGAAATATGAACAAAACTCTGGGTATATTATTATCTTTTTCAAACAAATGATTATGGCTTCCTTGCAAGGGTATCAACATCGACTTATGCTTTGAATGCATGTTTGAATTTTTATATGGCGCAATGCTCCATATTGAAATGGAAATGCTACGTGTTTGGTAGATGCAATGTAATGATGATTACTATATACAAAATGAAAAAAGAAACTCCCGTCTGGGAAATAAACCAAAAAACTCTGGAAGGGAAGAAAGAACTTCCAAATTTGCTTCTTAGATATTCTGTGGGGAGATACCAAACCTGTTGGGGAATATGTTATTTCGACAACACTGATGAGGATAATAAAGACTTTGCTGTTGGAGATAACCATTGGATAGTACACTGTGGGGATGAAGACTTTGTTGTGGGATCATTCATCTAAAACACCTTCGTATGAGATATTCTGCTTGGGGATCACCTATAATCATAGGACTCGACTGAAAGAAATAACATCTTTCAACTTGCAGGGGAGAGGACGCATCCATAACCTCAATAGAAGAACATACAAATGAGGCTCAATTCTAAACTGCTGAGAGTAAGAACAGGCTCATAAAAACTTCTTCTGCTGGAGAAATAGGTTTTTGCTTGGAGAGAACACACACAATAATATTCCGCTGGGGGAAGTCACATCCTTCTAGGGAGAATGTTCTCAAATACTCTGTTTGTTGAAGCCAACTCAATCGACTGGGGATAAGAAACAATAGGTTGGGGATGAAAAATCAAACCAAATCTTTGGTGGGATGACTTCAAGCTTTTGGAGGATCAAATGTCATGGCAAGCAAACATCAGTACCTGCAATCGTGACATAAAATAATATACCCCGGGGTATTATATGGAATCCACATTCGCCACCCAAGACACTCAACCATTCAAGCAATTTTCAATCGTTTCTTACATGCATATGAAAGGCTTCAATGTTCCAAATGTAATGTTTATAAAACAATCGGACGCTTTTGCAAACAAAACAGTAAAGTAACAAACAATAAAGAAAACATGTTGGCTGAAATGCGACTTTTATTGATTGAAATGGCCTGTAAATAGGCATTTACAATAGGAAGAAATTCCTAGAAAGAGGTAAATGTAAAGCAAAAAGAAACTACATTAATAGAAGTGTGAAAATGGATTTCCAAGGAGTTTCAATTCTGCTATGAATCACATGTCTTCAAAACTCTCCAAGTACTCTGCTTTCTGAGGAGGATGGTTGGACTAATTCCTATTCTTCGGAAGTTCCAAAATGAAATGTTGTAAAGTGACCTGACAGATCAAACACAAATCACAACCTTTTGCTTATAATCCCTAACTTTTGCCTCGATCGCCCTTTTTGGGTTTTCAATCCACCGGGACACCCTTTTTTACATTAGTTTCCTTTTCAGGTTTTCAACTTACCAGGTGCACATCTTTTTTTTATTTTATCCCTAATTTTTTCCCAAACCTTTCTTTTTTATGGTTCGTCGGGATGCCTTTTTTTGTTGCATGGACTCTTCTTTTTATTGTCCATCGGGTCTATTTATGTGAAGTATGTTTTGATTGCGTCTGTGTTTACAGGGTATAAACACCCCAAATTTGACCTCTCTTTTTCTCACACATTGGCTTGTGATACTTCATACTGCATAGTGTCACTCCCACCAAATGACACCTGGTCAGAAGGGGTACAGACGCGAACGGTCGGCGAAAGAGAAGGAATGAACAGAGTCGCCAGCTAGGCATTTTTATCCCGAAGGAAAGGTAATGCTGCATAAACCTAAGAAAAGATATGGATAAGACGGTCGCGAACCAGAGAAACTGAGAAAGGGGGTTGGTTACAACCTGGGAAGGTATTAGCACCCAGGTTGTCTGTCGTACTCGACGAGATCCACGCTCAAAAGATTTGTGTTTTAAAGGGGTAGTGTCAGTGCAATCTGTGTATCAAAGCTGGAAAGAAATGCAAGTGTCAGTGTAAAAGAAATGTGAAGTGTATAAGTGAAGTGTCAGTGTAAGAGCAAGAGTGAAATGCTCAAGACTATGAGGCTCACAGAATAATGCTGGAGGGAGGGGGAATAAACAGAGACTTTTGTTCGATAACCGTTAAGTTATGCCTACGTATCCTCTCGTGCAACGAGGAAGTCAGAACACCGTAGTTCGACTCAAAGAGACTGAAAGGTAAATTGACTGATGAACTGCTTACTTGTCTATGCTCAAGTGTATGACCTGTCTGGCTCAGGTGCAAACTGTCTTGCATTATACGGAAGAAGCAAGTTCTCGTTTGAGAGTGAATGAGGTGAGAAAAGAATCCCGGAGGAGACGATTATTGTTTGTTTTTGTGTTTTCAATCTTTTATTGCTTTTTGGTGTTTGTCATAGAAAAATGAGTTTAAGCCTAAACCAAGGGTTAGTAAACTTATCACATCCCCCTCTGATTAGGGGTAATGAGAATACCTTAAGTGTGAAGTAAACA
Source organism: Lathyrus aphaca (assembly GCA_963966055.1). Taxonomy (NCBI): domain Eukaryota; kingdom Viridiplantae; phylum Streptophyta; class Magnoliopsida; order Fabales; family Fabaceae; genus Lathyrus; species Lathyrus aphaca. The sequence continues at coordinate 176,702,300 of OZ014523.1, forward strand.
CCTCACACTTAATCACCATGATGTAGGATTAGGATCATTAACCTACTTGTAATTACTTAGATGTTTTGGTGTTTTTGTTTAGTGTTAAGTAATGAGTTTAAGCCATAATCAAGGATTTAATGGACCCATTACACTATCCTAATAGAAGGATAATAGATGAGAACATTTAAGCTGAGGAAGGCTCCTCAACTTAATCCATGATTAGGGATTAACCTCATGACCTAACAAATCCTTTATTAAAGTGAATTTTAGTTAATGGTGAGATTAAGAAGTGGATTTTAGGGTTTGTAAGACAACTTGAGGGGGACTTGTCCATTAACACTAAGGTTAGTCCTTCTTAACCAATCAAGGAAGAATTAGAACCATAATGCAAGGCCCAAGTTACAAGTTTGATGTCTTAGTGATTATTAAGTGAATTGATTAAAGGATTTAAACACATTAAGGGTTTAACACTTAGTATTAAAGTTATACACTCCATCCTAATAGAAGGATGCAGGCATAAGCTTAATCACAAAGTCTTAAAGCCTTCAAGGTGTAGTCCTTGATTAGGAGGTGAGAAGAGAAGACTCAAAGATGACACAAAGGTAAAACTAATGGGGGGACTAATCAAACCCTAATTGTGATCATACTTGGTTGTTCCCAGGGTTTATGAGGCTTGCAAAAGATCTTCAAGAGAACAGCCACCAAGGAAGAAGCAGATGAAAGGAGAAAGAAGCAGAAGAAGCAAGACAACTTACTTCACTTAAGAAGATAAGTTGCTTGAAGAAAGAAAGAGGGGAAGGAACATGAATGAGCAAGCTCACTCTAATACAAAAGTAAAATGCAGAAATGAATGCATAAGAGAGATGAGAAGAAATGGTGAGAAGTGAAGGCAAATTCACTTCTCACACACTTACCACTTGAAAAGTTAGCAACAAGAAATGAAATGAAATGAAAATGAGATGAGATGCCAAGATGCAAACCAAATTCAGAAGCATAAACATGATGCTAATTATGCTAAGAGATGATGCAAGCACATGTCAAGAGTTGTGGATGATCATACAAGGATGAGGATGCAAATGAAGCATGCTTTGAACCATAAAAGTTCATGAAAGTTTATGAAGTGGAATGAATGCATAACATGGCAAATGAATGAATAAATGATCAAGCATGATTCTAGTATGTCCTAAGATGTCTTATATGTCATGAGGATGCACAAAATGTCATGGCAAATTCATGTATGCAAGCAAATGAAAGATGGATGCAAAGGAAGGCAAGAATTAGGGTTTATGCACAAGATGCAAAGCAAAATTCAAAATCAGAAGCAAATGACAAGATAAAAAATTGAAAATAGGATCAAAGGAACCCTAACCCTACACAAGTTCACTGCCCAAAGGAGGGGACCTAAGTCTTAACCTAATGGAGGTTATGATTTTCTCAAGTCAACTAGGGTTTCAAGGCACTTCAAAAGGAAAAATGCACTTTAAATTGAAAATGAAAGATAAATTCAAACCAATTTTACCCTAGAAACTACATGATATGAAGGATGCAATGCAAGAAGAACCATCATCAAACTCTTCATGGTTAGGCAGAATGAATTTTTCTAAGTTAGGACCAAAATATTGCCTTTAAATAACTTTAATTCCAATGAAAAATGTCAAAATAGGTCAAGAACCAAAAAGAAATTTGTTTGAAGAGTTTGATAATGTTTCTAAATGTTTTAAAATTCAATGTGAATTTTTTTGGTGATTTTTAAATACCTAAATGCATTTTTAATTAATTAATTTCCATTAACTAATTAAAAATAAACAATTAAATGATTTAAAAATAATTTTCAATGCAAAAAAATAAAAATTAAATTATATTCAGAAAGAGAAAAATATTTTAAGTCAGCATGCAAAAAATAAATTTTTTTAGAAATGATTTGCTATTTTAAATAAAATATGCAAAACAAATGAATAAAAATAGAAAATAAAATGAATTAAGTGAAAAGTATGCCAATCCAAGAGTCAGGATTCAAATGGGATGCGCGGGAGTTGACGGGCGCGTGATCTGAGGGTCCACATTCAAACTGGCATATTTAAAATGAAACCCTAATTAATTAAGTTAATGACATGGATTAGGGCTAAATTAAAAGATCTGGGCCGTTCACAGCGCGCGGGAAGATGGATCCAAAGGCCTACGTTTAAACCTCACTAATTACACTTATTAGGGCAAATCACTTTCAGGCGACCGGAACAGTGTTCCGGTCGTCTTCTCCGACGAACACAAAACCCTAGCTTCTTCTACAGGTCACCAAACTTCAAATTTCTTTCACAAAAATGACCCTCTAATCATTCTAAACCTAAACCCCCAACTAAAACTCATTTATTTCACTCCATAAGCATGAATCGAAGAAAAATGTAAAACACGGGAAAAAGTTCAGAGATCACATACATGGTGGTTTCTTCACCATTTTCAAAAGTAAACACATCCCCATGACCAGGGGAGCATATAGAGTCATAAAAGAACTTAAAAGCTAGCTTCTGGAAAAAAAGTTCTTCATGTTACCTGAGATGAGGACTCTCTGATTCTGAGCTTTCTGGACTCTCCCTTTGTGCAAGCCTGCTCCCTTGAACCCCCTGAGGATGGAATGAAGCTTAGAAAGCTTTAAGAATGGCTGGTTTGAATGTTTCAGTTCTGGTGTAGCAGAAATGGAGGTCTGTGTATGTGATGTTTTTGGTTGCTTTGAGGGTTGATTCTTGTTCAGTGAGTGATATGTGATTTGTTGGTGAAGAAATTTTGGATTTTTGATGGCTGAGGAAGGAGTTTCAAAGAGATGAAGGCTTGGACAGTTTTTGTGAATCCTGGCTTCTTGGAGGTTGCAGGCTTGTGTGTGTTGTGTTTTGGGATGCTTGAGGTCCACATATTAGGCTCTGATTGGGCAGAGAGTTGGTAGTGGCACAGTTTGATTGGCTTGGGCAAAAATGAAAGAAGTCAAGATCTTGTGTACTATGGGTATGGCTCGGGTCATAGGAGATCTTAGGGCTTGTCCTGCCTCAGCTTGAGTTAAGGAAGACCTTTGGATCTGATTTTGTGAGCTGGATGGTCTTGATCAAGAGTTTCCAAAGTTCTTGCATATTTCCCTCTTTGACTTTTCTTATGAACCAAGGCAAAGAATCTTGTGATTTCTTGGGAAAAATGCAGCAACATGAGCCATATGAAGTTGCTGGAATGCTTTGAGATCAATTAACAATCAATCCAATCATAAAAGGTTCCTTTTGCAAAGATTCAATTTTGAAGCTTCATGAGAAAAATGCCTTATGTAACTTGTAATTCAAGGAATAGAAATGAGTAATCCTTTGGGCCATTCTGAATTTTAGGTCATGTGTTATGTTTATGTGATGCTTAGAAGTCATTTTGAAGTCATAGAAATGCTTGGCATGTGAATTTGCAAGTTTCCCTCTTTGGTGCCAAAGTGAAAATGTAGTGATTTTGTCCAACTTTGACAAGCCATAACTTTTGTTCTAAAATGAATTAGAATGTGTTCTTGTACTTTTTGAAAATGGGAAAATCCAATCTACAACTTTCATGACCAAAGATTTTTCATTTGAAGCATTTTTGAATCAAAAAGAGGAGGTTGAAAAACTTTCCCAAAATGGCAATTTTGCATTACAAGTCACTTTCCCAAAAAGGCAACTTTGCAAATGGCTTGAAATTCTTCAATTTTGTGAACTTATATCATCTTCTATGATCAAATAAAGATCATACACATTCAAAATGATGGAGAAACCCCTTTGGTTGGGTGATTGGGGGCTTCAGATGCCCTGATTTTGCAATGACTTGCTCAAGAAGTCATCTATTGATTAGATGCATTCCCCATTGAATTTCTTCATGAAAATTGATATGAATGATCCTCATAACATATAGGGACTAATAGAATCAAGAATGATCAAAAAATTTGGAGTTATGGCCTCTGAAACCAAAACCCTAATTTTAGGTCATCTGTGCAGTTAAACCTGGCTCTACTTCCATGCCTTTCTCAGTTCTTGTGATTCTTTGACTTTCTTGATCTTGGGAGGATATAATATGATGCTTGAACATACATGTAACCTCTTGAGATGATTGAAGACCTTTGGAGTGGCTCAGATAGCCCTTGGATTGCTTAGAGCACAAACCCTAGATGCAAATGACTTTGAATCAATGCAGTGAAGCAAAAATGTAATATGAGATGCTATGGTTGTGTAAACACCCCAAATTTTACCTCACTCATTCACACCATGGCTTGTGACTCTTTTCATTTGCATAAGTTCAACCATAGCATCTCATATTGCATTGTTGCTTCACTGCATTGATTCAAAGCCATCTACATCTAGGGTTTGTGATCTGAGCCATCCTTGAGCCATTTGAGCCACTCCAAAGGTCATCAATCATCTCAAGAGGGTCCATATATGTTCAAGCATCATATTATATTCTCCCAAGCTCAATGAAGTCAAAAAATCACAAGAACTGAGAAAGACATGGAAGCAGAGCTAGGCTTAATTGAACAGATGACCTAAAATTAGGGTTTTGGTTTTAGAGGCCATAACTCCAATTTTTTTGGTCAATCTTGTTTCTATTGGTCTCAATATGTTATGAGTATCATTCATATCAATTTTCATGAAGAAATTCAATGGGGAAGGCATCTGATCAAAAGATGACTTCTTGAGCAAGTCAGTGCAAAATCAGGGCATCTGAGGCCCCCAATCACCCAACCAAAGGGTATTCTCCATCATTTTGAGTGTGTGTGATCTTTATTTGATCTTAGAAGAAGTTATAAGTTCACAAAATTAAAGAATTTCAAGCCATTTGCAAAGTTGCCTTTTTGGGAAAGTGACTTGTAATGCAAAATTGCCATTTTGGGAAAGTTTTTCAACCTCCTCTTTTTGATTCAAAAATGCTTCAAATGAAAAATCTCTGGTCATGAAAGTTGTAGATTGGATTCTCCCATTTTCAAAAAGTACAAGAACTCATTCTAATTCATTTTAGAACAAAAGTTATGGCTTGTCAAAGTTGGACAAAATCACTAAATTTTCACTTTGGCACCAAAGAGGGAAACTTGCAAATTCACATGCCAAGCATTTCTATGACTTCAAAATGACTTCTAAGCATCACATAAACATAACACATGACCTAAAAATCATAATGACCCAAATAATCACTCATTTTCATGCCTTGATCATTAAGAAATCCAAAAGGGGCCAAAATTCCATGGATTTGCAAAATGACCCAAAGCTTCTCATCCACTTGTGCCAGCTGCCAAACATGACTTCCATGGACCTCCTTGAAGCATGTTGATTCGAACCATGCCCTTGTACCATTACTGAACCAGCCCATACCTTCACTTACACAAAAGATGACTTTATGCAACTTGAGCCATACCAATCAAACTGAGCCACACCAACTACTCTGACCAATCATAGCTTCACATACATGCCTCAAGGATCACATTTCACACAATCTTGGAGCCAGAAATCAGGGCATCACCATAGTTCACAAAAACCTCCCTCTTTGCATTTTCATTCGAATCTCATCACACAAGCCTCAAACCTCAAAACAAACTTCACAGAACAACTCACCATGATCCACTGATCATTTCCCAACCATCACCTTGCCCTAAAAAGCCCTGAATCAAAAACACGATTTCCACACTTCACAAACTGAACATCTGCCATTTTCATTTTGAGGTCATATAAACTCCAGCTAAGCATCACAAACATTTGGGGAGGATCATTGGAGCTTGTTTGAAGCAAAGAACTGGCCAGAAAGCACCATTTTCGAAAGCTTCAGTTCAGGTACCATTAAGAACAATTTTTCCAGAAACGTGTTTTTAAGTTACCAATTGGTTCTCCATGATTCACTGATGATTCTGATGTGTTTAGTTTTGAAAATGGTCAAGTATTAAGCATGTATTAAACCTCTGAAACTTTCTGCGTTTTTTTCCGTTTGGCTTTGATTCTTGTTCTTGAGTGAAAATAAATGAGTTTTAGGGCTGGATTCATGTTTAGGGTTGTTAGATGATTGATTCTGGAGAGTTAGAGAGCTTAAGATTGCGTTTTGAGTGAGATTGAAGGTTTGGATGGCCGGAGAAGATGACCGGAACACTGTTCCGGTCATCTGAAAATGATTAGGGTTCAGGATTAGGGTTTAATCATAATTAGTGAGATTTGAATTTCAGCCGTTCGTTCGCGCGCGTAGTCAACTCCCGCCCCCCTAGGTTTGAATTTGGGCCTTTAGATCAGCTGACTTTCTCATTTTCTCTTTAATTTCTTTTTTATTTCATTTGTTTTGTATTTAATTTCCACGAATTTTTAAAAATAGTAAAACACATTAAAAAATTCTGAAAATTTTTATCAAACCTTTCATTAATTTTCAGAACCCAAAAATATTTTTTATTTTTATTTTTTGCATTAAAAATTATTTTTAAATCATTTAAATGTTTATTTTTAATTAGTTAATGAAGATTAATTAATTAAAAATGCATTTAGGTATTTAAAAATCACCAAAAAATTCACATTGCATTTTTAAACATTTAGAAACATTATCAAACTCTTCAAACAAATTTATTTTTGGTTCTTGACCTATTTTGACATTTTTCATTGGAATTAAAGTTATTTAAAGGCAATATTTTGGTCCTAACTTAGAAAAATTCATTCTGCCTAACCATGAAGAGTTTGATGATGGTTCTTCTTGCATTGCATTCTTCATAGCATGTAGTTTCTAGGGTAAAATTGATTTGGATTTATCTCTCATTTTCAAATTGATGTGCATTTTTCCTTTTGAAGTGACTTAAAACCCTAGCTAACTTGAGAAAATAATAACTTCCATTAGGTTAAGACTTAGGTCCCCTCCTTTGGGCAGTGAACTTGTGTAGGGTTAGGGTTCCTTTGATCCCATTTTCAATTTTTTATCATGTCATTTGCTTCAGATTTTGAATTTTGTGTTGCATGTTATGTATAAACCCTAATTTCTTGCCTTCATTTGCATTCATCTCTCATTTGCTTGCCTTCATGAACTTGCCATGACATTTTGTGCATCAACATGACATATAAGACATCTTAGGACATATTAGAATCATGTTTGATCATTGCAGCATTCATTTGCCATGTTATGCATTCATTCCATTTCATAAACTTTCATGAACTTTTATGGTTCAAAGCATGCTTCATTTGCATCCTCATCCTTGTATGATCATCCACAACTCTTGACATGTGTTTGCATCATCTCTTAGCATCATTAACATCATGTTTATGCTTCTGACTTTGGTTTGCATAATTGCATTCATCTCATTTTCATTTCATTTCACCTTTTGTTACTAACTTTTCAGGTGGTAAGTCATTGAGAAGTGAATTTGCCTTCACTTCTCATAATCTCTTCTCATTTCTCTTATGCATTCATTTCTGCATTTTACTTGTGTATTAGAGTGAGCTTGCTCATTCATGTCTCCTCCTCACTTTCTTTCTTCAAGCAACTTGTCTTCTTAAGTGAAGCAAGTTGTCCTGCTTCTCTTTGTTTCTTCCTTCTCCCATCTGCTTCTTCCTTGGTGGCTTTCCTTGAAGATCTTTTGCAAGCCTCATAAACCCTAGGAATACCCAAGCATGATAACAATTAGGGTTTGATTAGTCCCCCCATTAGTTTTACCTTAGTGTCATCTTTGTGTCTTCTCTTCTCATCTCATAATCAAGGACTAAACCCTAAAGGTTTTAAGGCTTTGTGATTAAGCTTATACCTGCATCCTTCTATTAGGATGGAGTGTATAACTTTAATACTAAGTGTTAAACCCTTAATGTGTTTAATTCCTTTAATCAATCCATCTTAATAATCACTAAGACATCAAGCTTGTAACTTGGGCCTTGCATTAGGGTTCTAATTCTTCCTTGGTTGGTTAAGAAGGACTAACCCTAGTGTTAATGGACAAGTCCCCCTCAAGTTGTCTTACAAACCATAAAATTCATTTCTTAATCTTACCATTAACTAAAATCCACTTTAATAAAGGCTTTGTTTTGTCACGAGGTTAATCCCTAATCATGGATTAAGTTGAGGAGCCTTCCTCAGCTTAAAGGTTCTCATCTATTATCCTTCTATTAGGATGGTGTAATGAGTCCATTAGATCCTTGATTATGGCTTAAACTCATTACTTAACACCAAACCAAACAACAAAGACATCTAAATAATTACAAGTAGGTTAATGATCTTAATCCTCCATCATGGTGATTAAGTGTGAGGTGTTTACTTCATACTTAAGGTATTCTCATTACCCCTAATCAGAGGGAAGATGTGATGAGTTTGCTAACCCTTGGTTTAGGCTTAAGCTTATTAACTTATGACAAACTCCAAAAAGCAAATGAAAGATTGAAAACACAAAAAACAAACAATAATCGTCTCCTCCGGGATTCTTTTCTCACCTCATTCACTCACACATGAGAACTCGCTTCTTCCGTCTAATGCAAGACAGTTTGCACCTGAGCCGGACAGGTCATACACTTGAGCATATACAAGTAAGCAGTTCACAAGTCAATTTATCTTTCAGTCTCTTTGAGTCGAACTACGGTGTTCTGACTTCCTCATTGCACGAGAGGATACGTAGGCATAACTTAACAGTTATCGAACAAAAGTCTCTGTATATTCCCCCTCCTTCCAGCATTATTCATTAAGCCTCATGGTCTTGGGCTTCGTATTCTTTTCTTACACTGACACTCTTTCATTTCACTTCATACTTCTTTCCAACACTGACACTGGTATTCTTTTTTTCAGCTTTTGCACACAAATAGCACTGACACCACCCATTTAAGCACAAACTTTCAAGCGTGGATCCCATCGAGTACGACGGATAATCTGGGTGCTAATACCTTCCCAGGTTGTAACCAACCCCCTTTCTCAGTTTCTTTGGTTCGCAACCGTCTTATCCATCTTTTCTTAGGTTTATGCAGCATTACCTTTCCTTCAGGATAAAAATGCCTAGCTGGCGACTCTATTCATTCCTTCTCTTTTCGCCGATTGTTCGCATCTGTACCCCTTCTGACCAGGTGTCATTTTGGTGGGAGCGACAACTTGGCGACTCTGCTGGGGAACCTTATACTGTAACCAGGGCTTCTGGTTCTTTTTTTGGGTTCCTCCTAGCGCTTGTTTGATTTATGTTTACTGGGGTGTTATGTGCTATTAGTGTTTATTTATTTGCTTTATTTACTGCTTTATGTACAACTTTATTTATTGCTTTCCTTTACAGCTTTTCATATTTCATACTGTCATTATCATTGCTGGATCTGGTTTCTGTTTTGGTGGGTGGGGTTCCATTGAGAGTTTAAGGTCCTATACCTAGGGACCTGAGTGACACCTAGGCTAGAGTGGTTCATGTTCTTTCCCATTCCATTTCGGTCTGGTGCGGGAATATGAAACACGGTTCAGATATGGGTTTCTTCTTGAGAACTCTGTGCTACGGATTTCCTGTAGTGCTAGGGCTATCTGGGAAGCCTGCTAAGTCTGGATGACCTTTATTATGATCTTCAGAAACTGAGGTGAATTAGAGGAGGATCTTTTATGGTTATTGTAAACATTGTACCTCCGGGTTAGAAGTGTTTACACTTCTCATAACTGATCCAAGTCTGAAAATCCTTGTTCTAGGACATCACCTGTGAGGGGTTGGGATGTTTACAGGTTTGTAGGTACCCTTGGCCACATCATACCCTGTTACTGAGTTTGTTTAAGAGTACTCCACTTTGGACAGTTCTTGTGATTAACCCTGGACATGTGACTCTTTATTTGAGTCCCCCACCTTGGTCACTGAATTTCTGAACCTCCATCTGGACCTTCTTTGAACATACATGGGCTTTATATCAGGACAGATAATCAGATCCGGCTTAATCACAAACCCTTGCATATCATTTGCATATGTCATCATTGCATCATTTAACATTTGTTTATTTGTTTTTCAGGGTATCCACCTCATATCTGGTTTGGTTTTGACCCCTTTCTTTTGCATAGACCTCTGCTTCAGTTATCTTCATCAGTTGTCTACTTCAGCTATTCTCATCATCTCCAGCATCAGCCTATCAGTGGCTCATCTCCAGTATCAGTCTTGATCTTCATTAGCACCTATCTTCATCTTCTTCAGCAGCACTCATGACTACCCCCAGGAAGAGCAACATATCCTACCATTTCTTTGAGCCTGTGTTGACTGGTATCAGGCAGGTCCAGTCACTTATCACACTTGACCACATCCCATTATTTAGAGAGCATTATGGATGTATCTTGGATATAGTTGTGGACCTTGACCCTTCTCAGAGGAGCATGATCCACACATGCTTGCAGTTTTATGATCCTCCCTTGAGATGTTTCACCTTTTCAGACTTCCAGCTAGGGCCTTGCCAGCTCCCAGCAATGGAGAAGTAGCAAAAGCACTGTACCTGGAGCCTGCTTTGATTGAGCAAAGCATGACAACAAAAGCTGGGGTCCCTGGTTTGCACTTGGACTTCTTGATTTCTCAGGCCATCCTGAAGGTTTCATTGGGAGAATGGATGGCAGTTTGTGCACTGTTAGCCCTCAGCATATATGGGGTTATATTGTTTGCAGATGAGCCCAAATTTGTCAGCAAGAATGCCATTCATCTTTTCCTCCTGAGGAACCCAATACCCACATTGCTGGGAGATTTCTATTACACCATCCATCAGAGGAATGAGAAACAAAGGGGGAAGTTGGTGAGATGTTGTGCTCCTTTGTTTCACACCTAGCTGCTCAGACACCTACCTAAATCAGATACCTTCTTGAACCCTCACCAACAGAAGAATTGGGCCAAGAGGCTCATTGCTTTGACTTCAGATGATATTAGATGGTGCACCCAGAGCACCAAAGGCAGGGACATTATCACCAGGTGTGGGCAATACCCAAATGTACCTCTGATAGGAGTAAAGGGTTGCATCAACTACAATCCTTTGATGTTTAAGAGACAACTGGGCTATGCTTTGGTTCACCCTCCTAGAGTACAAGATTTAGCTGAAACCCTGTATTGTGAAGTAAAACCTAATTCAGCTGTTGTCAGACAAGTATCCTGGGCTTGGGACAACATCCAGACAAAAGGGATGGCCATTCTTGGGAGATGTAATAATGTTGCTTCAGCTCAGTACTATGACTGGTCCCGTACTAGAGCTCATATTACTGGGATGCCTTTCACCTTGGAAGATATACCTGGACCATCTACAGTACAGCCAGCAGCCGCTGTCAGCCTGGAAGAATTTGAGAAGCTGAAGGAGAGAAATGAGAACCTATCTCAAGCTTTAAAGAAGACCCTTTGGGAAAGGAGTGATGGTCGTTTGGACATTGAGAGGTTGGAAAAACTTAGGGTGGAGCATCTTGCCAAAATTGAGAAAATAGAGGACTACATCAGGAAAGCAAGAGCTAGGGAGCAAATATTGAAGAATGCCTGTAAAGAGGCCAAGATTCAGAAGGCTAGGACTGAGCTCTATCTGCAAGAAAGTCAGGCTAGATGGGTCAGGATCACTGAAGCCCGGACACAAGAAGATCAGAGAATTCAAGCCAAGATTGAACAGTTGGAGGCCAATGAGAAGAAGTAGCAGGAAGCTTTGTTGGCAGCCCAAAAGGAGATTTTAGAGTTAAAGCTCAGAGCTGGATTGAAGAGATCAAAGGACCAGGACAGGCATAAGAAGCTGACCACTACCATTGCTACCAGGAACCTCCTCATTAGGACCATTACGGAGCACCCAGCTGGTCCAGTGACTGAGGCACTCCTGAAGGAAGTCAGAGAGGATGAGTTTGGACTGGATGTTTGACTCTTTGTTTGTTGTTGTTTTCATTTGATGTACTCTTCTTTTTGATGTATTTTGACCCTCCATGGGCATGTGTTGTAAAATAGACTATGTATTGTTCAGCATTTGTAATATATTAGTTTGTTTTCATTGGGCTTCTTTTCTCAGCAGCATCAAACATCTTCCTCGAGGTCTGGAAAGGTCAAAACCAAGAACCAAGCCGGATACCTTGGAAAACAAATAAGCATACTGCATTGCATACTAACTTTTGTTTTGTTTTGTAGGTTTTGTTATTATCTTTGTTTCTAAATTTGTTGTGATCTCAGGAAACATTGCTCGTCGCCGAGTGTTCCCTGTCAACCGCACGCACCGGTACCCTACTCGCAATAACCTTCCTGGTATTCAAATGGATCAAGTACAGCAAGATTTGACTGAGGTCAGGAATCAGATGGCTAATGAGAGAGTGGAGATGAGAAATCAAATGACTCAATTCATGGCTGTGATGACTGGCTTGGCCCAGAGTCAAGAAAGGTTAAGGGAACTAGTGGAAAGACAAACTCCCGAGGAACCACATCTTGGAACTGGAGGAACTAGTAACAATGAGCGGGGCCAACCTCATATTAATCCACCAATATTTGGACCTCATCTGGATCCAGAAGCTAACATCCCGAGGAATGTGCAGGGTAATACTGCTGGGGGGAGAATCTTACAGGAGGATCCCCAAGAAGAGCAGTTTACTGTTATGGGAGCAGGAGATGAAGTCTATGACAGGAGGTTAGATGAAATTGCTGAGAAGTTGAGATCTTTGGAGTCTCAGAATTCCTTGGGCTTCGATGTAATGGACATGGGGCTAGTGGATGGAGTGAGAATTCCCCACAAATTCAAACCCCCGTGCTTTGAGAAATACAATGGTACCTCTTGTCCACGAACTCACCTGCAGTCTTTCCTGGGAAGACTTAAAGCTTATACTATGGATGAGAAGTTGTGGGTGTTCTACTTTGAAGACAGTCTGACAGGGGCTTCAAGAGAGTGGTATTCACACTTGACCAGGGCTACCATTAGATGTTGGAAGGACTTAGCTGAAGCCTTCATCAGGCAATATCAATACAATCTGGACATGGCTCCTAACAGGACCCTCCTGATGGGAATGTCCCAGTCTTCCAGAGAGAGCTTCAGGGAATATGCCCAAAGGTGGAGACAGCTTGCTGCTGCTGTCCAACCACCCATGTCGGAAAGAGAAATGGCCGACATGTTCATGAATACGTTGCAAGGAACATATATTGATAGACTGGCTGCCTTTTCTTCTACCAGCTTTGCTGACGTAGTTATAGCTGGGGAAAGGATTGAAAGCCTTTTGAAAATGGGAAAAATTTCTGACGGTGCTGCAAGTTCATCCAGTAACCCCAGGAAGCCTTTTGTGGGATCTTGAAGAGCCGGTGAGACCAATTCCATTCATGCAAGCAGGGGCAGACCTCAGTATGTTCACAGATCAGTAGCAGCTGTTACCATTCCAGCTCCGATCCCTCAACAATCAGCATATCAACAACAACAACAACCACATTATCAACAGCAAGTTCAATATCCGCAACAGAGAACCTACAACAACAACAATAGCAACCAACAACAGCGTCCCTTCCAACAAAGACCATCACAGGCAAACAGGGTGATTGACCCCATCCCTATGCCTTATGCTGCCTTATTGCCACAACTCCTGAAGCTTAACTTGGTTGAGTTAAGGACGTTGGCACCACCAGATCCCCTCAATCTCCCAAAGAATTATGATGTCAACGCCAGGTGTGCTTTCCACTCCAATGCACCTGGTCACAATACCGAAAAATGCAGGGCCTTACAAATGAAAGTCCAAGATCTGGTGGATTCTAAAGCACTCAACTTTGCACCTCCTCCGAATGTCAACAGAAATCCTATGCCTAATCATGGCGGGCCGAGGATTAATGCCATTGAGGAAGAAAAACCATCTACCTTGATCACCAGTGTTGTACAAATTTGGACACCTTTGGTCAAAATTAAAGCTCAGCTTTTAGAATGCCAAGTGTTCCCCGGTTGCGAGCTCGGCTGTGGGTATTGCAACATTGCAGTCAACGGGTGTGAAAAGTTGAGAAGCGGCATAGATGGTCTTATTAAGGATGGTATCCTTCAGATCTCAACAACGGCGCCTACAAATCCAGCAATTCCTTTAATAACAATTCCTGATTCTTCTACAACAGCAGCAACAATCATTCCTACCGATTCATCAACATCACCAGTAGTTACTCCGTCCGTCACTTCAACAAGTCAAATTTCAACAACTGTTTCTTCTACAACATCAGCATCCATTTTATCAAAAGAATCTACTACAACGCCAGCAAAAATTAATGAAGATGTCTCAACAGTTACAATCTACTATGACCCATCAAACGTTCCTCCCAGCAGCAATTTCCAACAACAAACCATGGCACCTCCTGCCAGATCACCAGTCACAATTTACTATGATCCACACACCGTTACGGTACCCTCCTCTGCAGCAATCAGTCTGGTCACCATTACGGTGCCTGGACCAGTTCCTTATAAAAGCATTAATGCCATACCTTGGCATTATGGCTCTGATCTCTACTGCAACGGGGAGAAAATCACTCTGGATTCATCGACCTCTTCTCCACAAGTTGATAATGTTGGGGGAGGCGGAGGCTTCACCAGAAGCGGACGCCTTTTTGCCTCACAAACACAAAGACCTAATGTTGAAGTAGAAGCTGCTGCCAAAGCAAAAGGAAAGAGTGTGGTATCTGAAGAGCCAACTGCCAAGGAAACTCAGAAGACATCTTTTGAACAAGATATAGACGAGTTCATGAGAATCATAAAAAGGAGTGATTACAAGGTGGGGGACCAGCTTCACCAAACGCCCTCCAAAATCTCCATTTTATCACTGTTAATGTGTTCCGAAGCTCATAGGAACGCATTGTTGAAAGTCCTGCAGGCCGCATACGTGCCAGAGGAGATTACTGTTAATCAACTAGAAACTGTGGTAGCAAATGTCAACACCAGTCATGGACTGGGCTTTACCAATGCTGACTTAACAACAGAGGGACGCAACCATAATAAGGCTTTGCATATCACCTTGGAATGCAAGGATGTTGTTCTATCTCATGTACTGGTGGACATTGGGTCGTCACTCAATGTTTTACCAAAGAAAGCCTTAGTGAAGCTGGAGTATGATGGCTTGGCACTGCGTCCGAGTAATTTGGTGGTAAGAGCATTTGATGGCTCTAAAAGATCAGTGCTTGGGGAGATTGATCTGCCTGTGATGATTTGCCCGCAGACTTTCAAAACTACCTTCTTTGTGATGGACATACAGCCGGCCTACAGCTGTCTGTTGGGTAGACCTTGGATCCACGCCGCTGGGGCTGTTACGTCTACCCTTCACCAGAAGTTAAAATTCGAGTGGGAAGGCCAGATCATCACCATTTGTGGGGAGGAGGACATATTTGTTAGCCAGCTGGCTACTTATAAGTACATAGAAATGGATGGAGAAATCCATGAAACCATGAGCCAAGGGTTTGAAGCCTTGAACATTAATGAAGCATCTGCTGTACTGGGAACTTCCATAACATCGTACCAGCAAGCACGGAAGGTTGTTAAGGAAGGTACCGCCCAAGGATGGGGCAAGCTGTTGCCCGTGGAAAAGAAAGAAGACCGATTTGGGTTGGGTTATAGACCAACTCAACAAGATCAATCAGAGGCTGCAAAAGAGCCCAAGTTTTTCAGTGGGGGAATGCTCATCCCGGATGCTGTGAACAATTTGGAAGATGAGTCAGAAGACGAGCGCAACCTGGAAAGCTGGATACGTCCAAGGACCCTGAGGAGCCATGTCTCAAACTGGTCTTCCCAGGAAATTATAAGGGTTACTCCTGCAGAGTAATTAGTATTTCCTGTATTTTAAAGCATGCATCAAGTCTTGCATCTTGCCCAAGATGTCAAGACTCATTTTGTAATCGGGCCATCTTGTATTTTGTGCAAAGATCAATTAATGAATATCAGGACATCTTTTGCAAATGAGTCTTTTCTTTTCCGCTCACTGTTTTTCATTTTTCTTTTTGTACAAAAATAAAATGGCAATGTTTTTTAGAATAAATAACTTCATGTTCACTTTTTCTAAATAAGATAAAACTGATCACAAAAATAAACCAATCTAAACCCTTGCAGAGAGTGCCCTTCAGACTACACCGACAACAACACTGCTATGACTTCATATGACTTTGACAATCCAATCAATCAAGCTGATGAAGGGGTTGAAGGAGATTATGAGCTACCTGAAGAGCTAGCCAGGTTGTTGAGACAAGAGGAGAAGGTTATCACTCCTCATCAGGAGGGGATTGAAACGGTTAATCTTGGTACGGAAGAAGACGTGAAAGAGGTTAAGATCGGGGCCTGCCTACAAGACTCAGTAAAAGAGCAACTGATTGACATGCTTCGGGAATACGTGGATGTTTTTTCTTGGTCTTATCAGGATATGCCAGGGTTGGACACCGACATTTTCATGCACAAGCTACCTCTGAAAGAAGACTGCCCGCCAGTAAAACAGAAGTTGGCCGTACTCGCCCGGATATGGAAATGAAGATAAAAGAAGAGGTACAAAAGCAGTGGGACGCCAGTTTCCTTGCTGTGACTAGCTATCCTCCGTGGGTTGCTAATATTGTACCAGTACCTAAGAAAGATGGCAAGGTGAGAATGTGTGTGGATTATCGGGATCTGAACAGAGCCAGCCCGAAAGATGACTTCCCTTTACCTCACATTGATGTATTGGTTGATAATACGGCTCAGTTCTCGGTGTTCTCTTTCATGGACGGATTTTCAGGATACAATCAGATCAAGATGTCACCTGAAGACATGGAGAAGACAACTTTCATCACACCCTGGGGCACATTTTGTTATAAGGTGATGCCATTCGGACTGAATAATGCTGGTGCCACTTATCAACGGGCTATGATAACATTATTCCATGACATGATCCACAAGGAAATTGAATGTTATGTGGATGACATGATTGCCAAGTCCCTCACAGAAGAAGACCACCTGGTAAATCTGTTGAAACTATTCAAGCGTCTGAGGAAGTACCAACTGAAGTTAAACCCCAACAAGTGAACATTCGGGGTGCGATCCGGTAAGCTGCTGGGATTTATTATAAGTGAGAAAGGGATTGAAGTTGACCCTGATAAAGTCAAAGCCATTCAAGAAATGCCTGCACCGAAGTCAGAAAAAGAAGTTCGGGAGTTTCTAGGTAGATTGAACTACATTTCACGGTTCATATCTCACCTTACAGCACCCTGTGAGCCCTTGTTCAAGCTGTTAAGAAAAGAACAAACGGTCAGGTGGAACGAAGACTGCCAGAGGGCTTTTGACAAAATCAAGGAATACTTACAGGAGCCTCCGATCCTTATGCCTCCAGTTGAAGGAAGACCTTTAATCATGTACTTGACAGTATTAGAAGAGTCAATGGGGTGTGTGCTGGGCCAGCATGACGAGTCTGGTCGAAAAGAGTATGCAATATACTACCTAAGCAAAAAGTTTACCGACTGTGAACAACGTTATTCACTGCTCGAGAAAACTTGCTGTGCTTTAGCATGGGCTGCTCGCCGACTAAGGCAGTATATGTTGACCCACACCACTTTGTTGATCTCCAAGATGGACCCAGTTAAGTACATTTTTGAGAAGCCAGCGCTTACCGGACGGGTTGCAAGATGGAAAATGATCCTCATGGAATACGACATTCAGTACACATCCCAAAAGGCCATCAAAGGCAGTGTTTTGTCTGATTATCTCGCTGAGCAACCCATTGATGATTACCAGCCTATGAGATTTGACTTCCCTGATGAAGACATCATGTTCATAAAAGCAAAAGATCATGAAGAGCCTGTTCACATTGAAGGGCCTGACCCAGAGGAAGAATGGACTATGATGTTTGACGGGGCTGTAAATATGAATGGTCGTGGTGTTGGTGCGGTACTCATTACACCTAAGGGAGTTCACATGCCTTTCTCGGCAAAACTCACCTTTAACTGCACCAACAACGAAGCTGAATATGAAGCTTGTATCATGGGTCTTGAGGAAGCCATTAACCTCAGGAATAAGACTTTGACTGTATTCGGAGATTCAGCTCTGGTAATTAATCAAACTAACGACAAATGGTACACCCACCAAGATCATCTGATACCTTACCAGGATTATACAAGGAGGTTATTGACTTTCTTCACAACAGTCAAGCTTGAGTATATCCCTCGAGACGAAAATCAGTTTGCGGATACTCTGGTACCATTTCATCCATGATCAAAGTTCAAGCTGCCAACTTTGTGCCTCGAATTTCAGTGTCCAGACTTGACAGACCAGCATACGTGTTCTCAGCAGATGTTGTTAAAGATGATAAGCCTTGGTTCCATGATATCAAAGGCTTCTTGGAGGATCAAACATACCCACCTGGGGCATCTTCCAATGACAAGAAGACACTAAGAAGGCTAGCTGGTAGTTTCTTCCTAAATACTGATGGTTCCCTGTATAAGAGAAACTTTGATATGGTACTCCTCAGATGTGTTGATAGGGCAGAGGAAGACTTGTTGATGCACGAAGTTCACGAAGGATCTTTTGGTACCCATGCAGGAGGGCATGTAATGGCTAAAAAGCTGTTGAGATCAGGCTACTACCGGATCACAATGGATGCAGACTGTTGTGCCTATGCCAGAAAGTGCCATAAATGCCAGATTTATGCGGATAAAGTGCATGTGCCTCCCAATCCTTTGAACGTGATGTCTTCACCCTGGCCCTTTTCCATGTGGGGCGTTGATATGATTGGCAAGATTGAACCGGCTGCTTCAAATGGCCACAAATTCATCCTGGTTGCCATTGACTATTTTACCAAATGGGTTGAAGCAGCCTCCTATGTAAATGTTACAAGGCAAGTGGTAGCCCGATTTCTGAAGAGAGACATCATCTGTCGGTATGGAGTGCCCGAGAGAATCATTACTGATATTGGTTCCAACTTGAACAACAAAATGATGGCAGAGCTATGTCGGGACTTCAAGATCCAACACCACAATTCTTCTCCTTACAGGCAAAAGATGAATGGCGCTGTGGAGGCAGCTAACAAGAATATCAAGAAGATTGTGCAGAAGATGGTGGTTACCTACAAAGACTGGCATGAAATGCTACCGTTTGCCTTGCATGGGTACCGAACATCAATCAGAACATCCACCGGGGCAACATCGTATCAGCTTGTGTATGGTATGGAGGCAGTCCTACCTGTTGAAGTTGAATTACCCTCCTTACGAGTGTTGATGGATGTCAAATTGAACGAAGCAGAATGGGTCCGATCCCGATACGAACAACTGAATCTGATTGAAGAAAAAAGATTAGTTGCAATCTGTCATGGGCAGTTATATCAGAAAAGAATGAAGAAAGCCTTCGATCAGAAAGTCAGGCTTCGAGAAAACCAAGTAGGAGATCTTGTGCTGAAAAGACTCCACCCTCCTCATACAGACCACAGGGGCAAGTGGACCCCGAATTATGATGGCCCATTCATAGTAAAGAATGTTTTCTCCGGTGGAGCACTGATGCTCAGTACTATGGATGGTGAAGACTTCCTGTCCCCTGTGAATTCAGATGCAGTTAAAAAATACTTCGCATAAAATGACCCGCTGGACATTAAAACAGAATGTGAGTCCAGGCAAAAATAGGGCATCCCGGCGAGTCAAAAACTGAATAAAATACTCGGGAAAAAATAAGGGAAAATAAAATGAAAAATGTACACCCGCTGAGTTGAAAAGCCACATTGGACAACTCAGGAAAAAAAGGTATCCCGGTGGATTGAAAACCCGAAAGGGCGATCCACGCAAAATAAGGGAATAAGCGAACAACTGCATTTTGAATTCGTCTGTATCACTTACAAAATGGCAAGCTTCGAAAGGTTCGAGCATCGGTCAGAGTCAGCCTTCTTCAGAAAGCGAGATGAGAAGAACGTCAATGTCATACGAGTCATAGCAGGAGGGAAGCTCCTTGAAGCGTCGTCAGCATTGCCAGCATCTTTTTGTTTCTCAATTTGTAACAATCTCCTCATTTTAGGGGATTTGTTTCTTTGAATGTATCTTGCCAATTCGGGGCACACAAATTAATAAAATCAGATTTTCGGTCACACTCTGTCTCGTACTTTTTTTATTCGCAAAAATGTCTGATGTCCTTAATATATCGATCGCATAAATACAGATGCGTCTTTTCTAAATTCCTATGATGGAATCCAGTAAGGGATACCTCGGGGTGCTTGTATGTTTTTGTCATAACAGGATTGCAGGTATCCAAAACGCAGCACGGGGCATGAAAGCTTCTCCCCAGCAAGCTGTCAAATCACTATTTACTCAGCCCATCTCCCAAATGGCACCAGGGGTGCCCTTTCCCCAGCTGAGTTGCCAGTCATCATCCCTCCTCAGCCAAGTGTCAGACAGGGAACTATCTCCCTGCAGAGTTTCAGCCTCTATCCAGAAGAGCAATGCCTGAAGATCTCACAACAGAGTGACAAAAGCTTCTACGGACCCCAGCTGGGTACCCATCACCAAGAATAGGTCTATCAGTGACCTACTTCCCCAAGCAGGGCCATATATGTCAGATCTACCAATGATCTCATCCCCAGCTGGGATATCCACTTCAAGCAGATAAGCCAGGGATCTCTACAGCAACGGGATCCGAATCCCGGATCGGTATCTTTGCATAACCATAGCATGCGCATCATATTTTCCCCCACAGAGCGTAACATTTCGTCTAATACGGAGTGAAATTCTATGATCAGGTATGAGATGTCCTATGAGATGTCCCAACACTTGACAGATTTAACCAAAACTTAAAATGCAAGAAAATTAAACAACACAGAAGTTTGTTAACCCAGTTCAGTGTATAACCACACTTACATCTGGAGGCTACCAAGCCAGGAGGAAATCCACTATAAGTAATATTAATTCTAGACTTAAACAACCCAGTTTAATCTTTCACTTAATATCTACCCAATGCAATTTCTACCTAAGACACAACTTAGATATGAGTACCAACTCACTCCCCCTCAATCACACAGTGATCAAGTTTACAAGTTTAATAAAATTGAAGACATTCTTCAAACAATACAGCTTGATCTTACTTCACAGTTTCAATCAAGTCACAAATGCACTTTTGCTTAAAAGCTCATAAAGTGGTACAATCAAAACACCTGCTATTAAAAACACTAGACACCCTATTTGGTCTTCTGAAATTCGTACTCAATTCTATGAGTTTCTGTTGATTAAATAGGTGTTTGTAATTTGGGCTTTCTGTAGGTTAATCCAGTCCTAAAAGCATGCAGCTTCCACCTTGAATTTAGGGTTTGTTACTTCCTAGATTCTAGGTGATTTAGTTCTTCTGATTTATCTGAATCCTCATAATAAAACTCCCTACAGATGCGCCTTGTTCTGTTTTTATCCATCATTAATTAATTCCAGATAACTCTCCTTAAATATCTCTGATCAGTTAGTCAATAATTAATTCTGGTAGCAGGTTTGAGATGTCTCAACATCTGTTGGGACATCCTGAAAAACTGAACTTAAGTCATTTACACAATGTCCCAACATCTGGTGAGACATCCTGAAATAAGTTCTTATACTCTGTTTGATAATGTCCCAACATTTGATAGGACATTCTGAACTGAATTCAATATTTCTTGTTGGTCAAAAATTCTGCCAATTCTAAACATCTACAAACTCCCCCTTTGGCTAATTTTTGGCTAACATCTTTTCTGGTTATCAGAGTGCAGCAGAAGATATTTTATCAGAGTATAACATTACTTTTCTGTTGAATCAAATTTGAGATTACTCCCCCTCAAACATATATGTATCCAGTCTTGTTGCAACAGAAAAAAACACACTTATTCAGTTCAGAAGCAAACAGATTTTTCATTCATAATCAAACAGCATTACACATTGTTGTTGGTGTTGTTCTCCCCCTTGTTAGACACAAATTTTGGGGCCAAAGAGACTAAATCTAAATTACAATGCAGCTGTCATTACATTTGTCCTCACATACAATGATCACTCAGATTCATCACATTCAGTTTCTTCATCAGAAGCAGCTTTCTGATCACCTTCACTCTCCAGCCTTTGGATGATTTCCTCAAGTTTCTGCTTTCTTGCTTCAAGTTCTTTGCAAGTGCTCTTCAGTTCAGCAATCAATGCAGTCTTGGAGATTGGAGTCTTGACAGTTGAAGGACCTGCAGATGTCCCAGAGGGTGCTTCAACATCTGCTGCATGATGACTTAGGAACAGTTTGTAATGAAAAGCCAGAGGGATTTCTCTTTTGCAGACTGTGTCCTTCTCAGTGAGGATTCCAGGGTATTGACCGAGTACTATACCACACAGCAATGAAGGAAAAGCTATTGGCAGCTTTGTTGCAGATGAGCTAGCATGCTTCAAGGTATGATCAAATATGTAGGCACCATAATCCAGCTTAGTTTGAGTGCCCACAACATAAATAAACCTGGCCAAGCCAGTGGATATTGAAGATGTGTGATTGGTAGGCACCCAATTTGTTGTACCAATCCTGTTCAGCATGGCATATTTTCTTGTCAGCATGCTCACAGAGAGCTTTCCTTTAACTGGCCAAGCCTTGACCTGGTTTGCAGTGATAACCTTGCAGACTTGGTTATCAGTCTTCCCTAGCTCATTTGGTCCATCTGTTTCTCTTCCAAGGTATTGGTTGATGATCTGAGGAGAGAACTCTACACACCTACCTCTAACAAAGACTTTTCTAAATTCAGAAGACTTACCATTGGCACAATCTTCCTGAAGATTGACTATAAATTCTTTGGCAAGAAGCTCATAGCAGGGAGAGAGATTTGAGACTGTTTTGAAGAGGCCAGCAGCAGAGATGAGGTCAATTAATTCAGTGCACTCAAGTGCATTGCTGCTCAGCTCTCTTTCAAGTGCAACCCTTCTTTGGTACACAAACTTCCATCTGTTTACACTAGAAACATGATGAAATGTGATGTTGTCCAAGGGAGCTTCTGGAACAGCATTTGAAGCCCTAGATGGTGCTGGTTTCTTCTTTGGAGGAGATGTTGGGACATCTGTTTCAACATCTGAGTCTGGAGGAGTGACAGCTTTCCTCTTCTGTATTTGCACCTTGCTCCATTGTTTGGTAGGACCAAAAATAGTTTTGGCTTTGCCTTTCTTTAGAGTAGCTTGTTTCTTCTCAGGAGTTGCATGTCCTGCTTGCATCTTTTCTTTCCTAGTCCTGAGCCTTTTGGCTATGCTAGGTCTCACAGAGGCAATGATCTCTGTATCAGAGTCCTGCTCTTGATTCACCACAGGAGGAGATTGAGCAGTCTCTTCTTCAGCTGGTTGATCAGCAGAGATATGCTCTTCAGTTGAGGCTTTGGTCTGATCCTCAGATTCTTCTTCATCACTTTCATTTGAGGCCTTTTTCTGGTCCTCAGATTCTTCTACAGCAGCATCAGATGAGGCCTTTTGTTCATCCTCAGATGTTTCAACATCTATTGGGACATCCTATTGATCAGGAGTGTCCTTTGCAGCTTGAGTTTGTTGATCATCTTGAGGAGATGGCATGGTGTT
This sequence comes from Lathyrus aphaca, assembly GCA_963966055.1. Lineage (NCBI taxonomy): Eukaryota > Viridiplantae > Streptophyta > Magnoliopsida > Fabales > Fabaceae > Lathyrus > Lathyrus aphaca. Next base: position 176,725,680 of record OZ014523.1, read on the forward strand.
TAGAGGGATAGATATGCCACTAACTACTCTTTGTTCAAAAAGAATCTTGTTAACTATCTCCTTGATGGAAGCATCCACATATTCAGAAGATTTTGGAGGCATGTTAGTTGGTGAAGGAATGCCTTTGGATTTGCCGCAGACTTGATCTTTTGCTCTTTTTGGAGTTCTTGGCTTTTTAGCATGAGGAGCACTTCCTCTGATTTCGTCCAATGGGTTTGACTTCATGGGTACCACAGAGATGGGGGTTGCATGAACCACATCTTCTTTGTTGAGAACTTCTTCAGGAGTGTTAGGGTTTTGAGACATTTTCAAAGAAGATGTATGAAGAGATTTAGGGTTGATGATTTCTGAAGAACAGCTAGATGATGTAATTCGCTTTTGATAGTATGATGAGAATATGGATAGCTGAATGAGAGCTGTTATTTTATAAGTAGCCGTTACATTGAAAATGATTAGGAATGGAATACCCAAGGTTCTTGACCAGACTGGTTTTGCCATCTGGTACTTATGCCACACAATGTCATATGACATGTTGGCACATCTCATTAACTGCTAAATCTCACATAAACAGATTCCCAATTTGCCCCTTAAGTTCTAAAATTGTGTAGCATCCAATGCTTTGGTAAAGATATCAGCCAACTGCAGATTTGTAGCTACATGTTCCAATGAAATCACTTTTTCTTCTACAAGATCTCTGATGAAATGATGTCTGATATCAATATGCTTGGTCCTGCTATGTTGGATAGGATTCTTTGATATGTTAATTGCACTTAAGTTGTCACAGTACAATGTCATGACATCTTGTGGGACATTGTACTCAGTGAGCATTTGCTTCATCCAAACCAACTGAGAACAACTGCTTCCAGCTGCTATATATTCAGCTTCAGCTGTAGATAAGGATACACAATTTTGTTTCTTACTGAACCAAGAAATCAAATTGTTTCCTAGAAAGAAGCATCCTCCTGAAGTGCTTTTTCTGTCATCAGCACTTCCAGCCCAATCAGCATCACAGAAGCCAGTGAGAATTGGTTTGCATCCATGAAAGTACATTATGCCATAGTCACAAGTACCATTAACATATTTAAGAATTCTCTTGACTTGATTGAGTTGACTGACTTTTGGATCTGCTTGATATCTTGCACATACACCTACTACAAATGCTATGTCTGGTCTGCTAGCAGTCAAGTATAACAAGCTTCCAATCATGCTTCTGTATAAGCTTTGATCTACATTCTCACCCTTTTCATCTTTAGTCAGCTTTAAATGTGTGGGGGCAGGAGTTCTCTTATGAGTAGCATTTTCCATTCCAAATTTCTTGACTATGTTCTTGGTATACTTGCTTTGGGAAATGAACATGGAGTCTTCCATTTGCTTTATTTGCAGACCAAGAAAGTAGGTTAACTCTCCTACTAGGCTCATTTCAAATTCAGATTCCATCTGGTTGACAAAATGTTTGACCATCCTATCAGACATCCCACCAAAGACAATGTCATCTACATATATTTGTGCAATCATGACATTTCCTTCTTCATCTTTAACAAACAAGGTTTTGTCAATTCCACCTTTTTTGTACCCTTGCTTGATAAGAAAAGTAGTAAGTCTTTCATACCATGCCCTTGGAGCTTGCTTCAGACCATAAAGTGCCTTCTTTAGTTTGTATACATGATTTGGACAGCTTGGATCAACAAATCCTTTAGGCTGTTCTACATATACCTCTTCATTAAGATAACCATTTAAAAAGGCACTTTTCACATCCATTTGAAATAGCTTGAACTTTAAGATATAAGCAATTCCCAAAAGTAGTCTGATTGATTCAAGCCTTGCTACTGGTGCAAAGGTTTCATCAAAGTCTACTCCTTCAATTTGAGTGTATCCTTGAGCTACAAGTCTAGCTTTGTTCTTTGTAACAACTCCTTGTTCATTTGACTTGTTCTTATACACCCATTTTGTTCCAATCACATTTATGTCATCAGGTCTAGGAACAAGATTCCACACTTCATTTCTTGTGAATTGACCTAATTCCTCTTGCATAGCACAAATCCAGTATTCATCAGTAAGAGCTTCCTTGATGTTTTTAGGTTCTATTTTAGAAACAAAACAAGAACCTGAAATCACTTCTCTTGATCTAGTGCTCACACCTCTGTTGGGATCACCAATTATCAAATCTTTGGGATGATCCTTCTGTATTCTGATGGAGGGAGGTTTGCTGGATTGTTCTGTCCTTGCATCAGTTTGAGTGAAGTCATAATGACCACTCTTTTCTTTAGCTTCAATCTTGATATCAGCAGATGTTCCAACATCTTCTGGGACATCTGTAGGAGCATCATCAATTATCACATTTATAGACTCCATGATAACCTTGGTTCTAGAATTAAATACTCTATATGCTCTGCTGTTTATAGAGTATCCAAGAAAAATTCCTTCATCACTTTTAGGATCCATTTTTCTCCTTTGCTCCCTATCTGCCAGAATATAACAGTTACTTCCAAACACATGGAAGTACTTAACTGTGGGTTTTCTGCCCTTCCAGACTTCATAGATTGTGGACAAGGTTCCTTTTCTTAGAGTAACTCTGTTGTGGATGTAACAAGCTGTGTTCATAGCTTCAACCCAGAAGTACAAAGGTAACTTTTTAGCATGGATCATAGCTCTTGTTGATTCTTGAATAGTTCTATTCTTCCTCTCAACAATCCCATTCTGTTGAGGAGTGATTGGTGAAGAATATTCATGATTGATTCCTTCTGAAGAGCAGAAATCTAAGAACTTTTGGTTCTCAAATTCTTTTCCATGATCACTTCTTATTCTGATCACACAGCTGGATTTTTCCCTTTGTATTCTTTGGCATAAGTCTTTGAATACATCAAATACATAAGACTTTTCCTTGATAAAATTTATCCATGTATACCTTGAAAATTCATCAACCACTACATAGGCATACCTCTTACCACCAAGGCTTTCAACCTGCATAGGTCCCATAAGATCCATATGCAATAGTTCCAAAACTTTGGAAGTTGTCAGATGTTGGACCTTTGGATGGGACATCTTGGTTTGCTTGCCTATTTGACATTCACCACATATTTTTCCATCATCAATCTTCAGTTTAGGAATACCTCTTACAGCATCCATAGATATTATCTTTTTTATGCCTCTGAAATGAAGATGACCTAGCCTTTGGTGCCATAGTTTCACTTCTTCTTCTTTAGCTAAGGAGCAAGTTGAAGTAAGACTGAAGTCTTGAGATTCCCACATGTAACAGTTGTCTTTAGATCTGGCTCCTTTCATGACAACCTCTTTTTCTTTGTTAGTCACTATGCATTCAGTTTTAGTAAAGTTTACACTGTACCCTTGATCACATAATTGACTTATGCTGATCAGGTTAGCAGTTAAACCTTTTACCAACAGCACATCATCTAGTCTTGGAACATCTTGACAGTCCAAGGTCCCAACTCCCTTGATTTCTCCTTTAGCTCCATCTCCAAAGGTTACATACCTGGATGAATGTGACTTTAAGTTTACTAGCAGATTCTTCAATCCAGTCATGTGTCTTGAACATCCACTGTCAAAGTACCAGTCTTCTTTAGCTGATACTCTTAGTGATGTATGTGCTATATATGCAGCACTTTTCTTTGACCATTTGAGTTGAGATTTCTTTTGATGCCTCTACCCTGTGTGTTGTTCATTAGTAGATCTCCAAGATTGATTGTTGATCTTGTTCTTGTGTATGTAGCTTTGATCAGCCTGAATGCTGGCTTTTGGTCTCCATACCTTCTTGATGACTTCTGTCTTCTGCTTAGGAGGTTGCTGATTTCTTTGATGTTTATGCAACACTTTCTTGGTAACTTCCATTTTCTGCTTAGAAGGTTGCTGATACATCTGACTTGGATATCCATGCAGCTTATAACAATGAGGTTTGATATGTCCAAATCTTCCACAATGATGACATCTCCATCTTTGATACTTCTTCTTCATTTTGTTTGTTTCAGAATGTTGAGACATCTGTTGGAACATTATGTTTGACTTTGTGTTCTTTTCCTGATGTTGAAGCATCTGTTGGGACATCTTGTTTGACTGTATGGATTTTGAAGTAGTTTTGTTAGAGTTAGCTTCATCTTTATGTACTCTGTTAAATCCCAGTCCACTTTTATCCCCTGAATGCTTATTGTTGTTGAGAATAACATCCAGTGTATTTGAGCTGCTGTTCAACATTCTAACAGATTTGGACATGTGTTCCAATTTGGAGTTGAGAAGACTTACTTCACTTTTCAAGGTGTCAATGATTTCTTGATCACTTGCTTTTTCATCTTCTAGTGCCTCCTTCTGCTTCTTTAGCTTTATAACCTCACTGCATATTTCAGTACTTCTTTTGTATAGATCTTTGTAGGCTTGCTCAAGTTCTTCAACAATAAGCTCCCCATCACTGGAATCACTTTCAGATTCACATAGTCCAGCTAAAGCAGTGATATGCTTAGCTGATTCTTCTTCTGAATCACCTCCTGAGTCTTCATCAGACCAAGTTACAGATAGTCCTTTCTTTTGCCTTTTTAAGTAGGTAGGACATTCATTCTTGATGTGTCCATATCCTTCACATTCATGGCATTTTATTCCTTTTTCTTGACTGGTCTTTTCAGCATAATTTGACCTTCTGTTAGCATCATAAGGTCTCCTGTTCTCAGAAGAGTTTGTGTATCTTCCACTGGGTTTGGATTTGCCTTCCATCCCTCTGAGAATCTTTTTGAATTGTCTTCCAAGCATAGCAATGTTGTCTGATAAGCTTTTACCAGTTTCTGATTCATCATCTTCTTCTTCATCAGTATTTGTTACCAAGGCTATGCTTTTGTTCTTCTTAACATTTGTGTCATTCATTCCCATCTCAAATGTTTGAAGGGAACCAATGAGCTCTTCAACTTTCATAGTGCATATGTCTTGAGCTTCTTCTATTGCTGTGACTTTCATGTCAAATCTTTTTGGCAAAGATCTGAGGATCTTTCTTACAAGTTTTTCATCAGTCATCTTTTCTCCCAAAGCTCCAGAAGTATTAGCTACTTCTAAGATGTTCATGTAGAATTCATGAACTGTCTCATCTTCCTTCATTCTCAAGTTTTCAAACTTGGTGGTGAGAAGTTGAAGTCTTGACATCTTTACTTTTGATGTTCCTTCATGAGTTGTTTTGAGAGTGTCCCAAACATCTTTGGCCAGCTCAAAGTGATGCACAAGCCTAAAGATGTTTCTATCAATGCCATTGAATAAAGCATTTAAGGCCTTAGAGTTGCCTAGTGCTGAATCTTCTTCCTCCTTACTCCATTCTTCTTCAGGTTTCAACACTTTTGATCCATCTTTGGTGTCTTGGACAGGATGATCCCATCCAATGTTGACTGCTCTCCATGCCCTGTTGTCAAGTGATCTTAAGAATGCAATCATTCTTGGCTTCCAGTAGTCATAATTAGATCCATCCAGTATAGGTGGTCTATTTACTGATCCTATATCTCTGTCCATGTTTCCAGAATTTGTATTCCCTAGATCTCACCCAGTATAAACAGGCAGGGTGCCTGCTCTGATGCCAATTGAAATTCTGTGATCAGGTATGAGATGTCCTATGAGATGTCCCAACACTTGACAGATTTAACCAAAACTTAAAATGCAAGAAAATTAAACAACACAGAAGTTTGTTAACCCAGTTCAGTGTATAACCACACTTACATCTGGAGGCTACCAAGCCAGGAGGAAATCCACTATAAGTAATATTAATTCTAGACTTAAACAACCCAGTTTAATCTTTCACTTAATATCTACCCAATGCAATTTCAACCTAAGACACAACTTAGATATGAGTACCAACTCACTCCCCCTCAATCACACAGTGATCAAGTTTACAAGTTTAATAAAATTGAAGACATTCTTCAAACAATACAGCTTGATCTTACTTCACAGTTTCAATCAAGTCACAAATGCACTTTTGCTTAAAAGCTCATAAAGTGGTACAATCAAAACACCTGCTATTAAAAACACTAGACACCCTATTTGGTCTTCTAAAATTCGTACTCAATTCTATGAGTTTCTGTTGATTAAATAGGTGTTTGTAATTTGGGCTTTCTGTAGGTTAATCCAGTCCTAAAAGCATGCAGCTTCCACCTTGAATTTAGGGTTTGTTACTTCCTAGATTCTAGGTGATTTAGTTCTTCTGATTTATCTGAATCCTCATAATAAAACTCCCTACAGATGCGCCTTGTTCTGTTTTTATCCATCATTAATTAATTCCAGATAACTCTCCTTAAATATCTCTGATTAGTTAGTCAATAATTAATTCTGGTAGCAGGTTTGAGATGTCTCAACATCTGTTGGGACATCCTGAAAAACTGAACTTAAGTCATTTACACAATGTTCCAACATCTGGTGAGACATCCTGAAATAAGTTCTTATACTCTGTTTGATAATGTCCCAACATTTGATAGGACATTCTGAACTGAATTCAATATTTCTTGTTGGTCAAAAATTCTGCCAATTCTAAACATCTACACGGAGCATTACGGCTAAAATCAAACATATTGCATAATCATAAGCCATGTTCTAATGATCAAGGAATTTTGCAAATCCATGGAATTATGCCTTGTACCATTTACATAGGAGGCTGCTTCAACCCATTTGGTAAAATAGTCAATGGCAACCAGGATGAATCTATGGTCATTTGAAGCAGCCGGTTCAATCTTGCCAATCATATCAACGCCCCACATGGCAAAGGGCCAGGGTGAAGACATCACGTTCAAAGGATTGGGAGGCACATGCACTTTATCCGCATAAATCTGGCATTTATGGCACTTTCTGGCATAGGCACAACAGTCTGCATCCATTGTGATCCAGTAATAGCCCGATCTCAACAACTTTTTAGCCATTGCATGCCCTCCTGCATGGGTACCAAAAGATCCTTCGTGAACTTCGTGCATCAGCAAGTTTGCCTCTGCCCTATCAACACATCTGAGGAGTACCATATCAAAGTTTCTCTTATACAGGGAACCATCAGTATTCAGGAAGAAACTACCAGCTAGCCTTCTTAATGTCTTCTTGTCATTGGAAGATGCCCCGGGTGGGTATGTTTGATCCTCCAAGAAGCATTTGATATCATGGAACCAAGGCTTATCATCTTTAACAACATCTGCTGAGAACACGTATGCTGGTCTGTCAAGTCTGGACACTGAAATTCGAGGCCAAAAGTTGGCAGCTTGAAATTCGAGGGATATACTCAAGCTTGACTGTTGTGAAGAAAGTCAATAACCTCCTTGTATAATCCTGGTAAGGTATCAAATGGTATTGGTGGGTGTACCATTTGTCGTTGGTTTGATTGATTACCAGAGCTGAATCTCCGAATACAGTCAAAGTCTTGATCCTGAGGTCAATGGCTTCCTCAAGACCCATGAAACAAGCTTCGTATTAAGCTTCGCTGTTAGTGCAGTTAAAGGTGAGTTTTGCCGAGAAAGGCATGGGAACTCCCTTAGGTGTAATGAGTACTGCACCAATACCACGACCATTCATATTAACAGCCCCGTCAAACATCATCATCCATTCTTCTTCCGGGTCAGGCCCTTTAGTGTGAATAGGCTCTTCATGATCTTTTGCTTTTATGAACATGATGTCTTCATCAGGGAAGTCAAATCTCATAGGCTAGTAATCATCAATGGGTTGCTCAGCCAGATAGTCAGACAATACATTGCCTTTGATGGCTTTCTGAGATGTGTATTGAATGCCATACTCTGTGAGAATCATTTGCCATCTTGCAACCCGTCCGGTAAGCGCTGGCTTCTCAAAAATGTACTAAACCGGGTCCATCTTAGAGATCAACAAAGTGGTGTGGGTCAACATATACTGCCTTAGTCGGCGAGCAGCCCACGCTAAAGCACAGCATGTTTTCTCGAGCAGTGAATAACGTTGTTCACAGTCGGTAAACTTTTTGCTTAGGTAGTATATTGCATACTCTTTTCGACCAGGGTCTCTTTAAAATATTCCTTGATTTTGTCAAAAGCCTTCTGGTAGTCTTCGTTCCACTTGACCGTTTGTTCTTTTCTTAACAGCTTGAACAAAGGCTCACAGGTTGTTGTAAGGTGAGATATGAATCGTGAAATGTAGTTCAATCTACCTAGAAACCCCCGAACTTCTTTTTCAGTCTTCGGTGCAGGCATTTCTTGAATGGCTTTGACTTTATCAGGGTCAACTTCAATCCCTTTCTCACTTACAATAAATCCCAACAGCTTTCCGGATCGCACCCCGAATGTGCACTTATTGGGGTTTAACTTCAGTTGGTATTTCCTCAGACGCTTGAATAGTTTCAACAGATTTACCAGGTGGTCTTCTTCTGTGAGGGACTTGGCAATCATGTCATCCACATAACATTCAATTTCCTTGTGGATCATGTCATGGAATAATGTTATCATAGCCCGTTGATAAGTGGCACCAGCATTCTTCAGTCCGAATGGCATCACCTTATAACAGAATGTGACCCAGGGTGTGATGAAAGTTGTCTTCTCCATGTCTTCAGGTGACATCTTGATCTGATTGTATCCTGAAAATCCGTCCATGAAGGAGAACACCGAGAACTGAGCCGTATTATTAACCAATACATCAATGTGAGGTAAAGGGAAGTCATCTTTCGGGTTGGCTCTGTTCAGATCCCGGTAATCCACACACATCCTCACCTTGACGTCTTTCTTAGGCACTGGTACAATATTAGCAACCCACGGCGGATAGCTAGTCACAGCAAGGAAACCAGCTTCCCGCTGCTTTTGTACCTCTTCTTTTATCTTCATTGCCATATCTGGGCGAGTACGGCGCAGCTTCTGTTTTACTGGTGGGCAGTCTTCTTTCAAAGGTAACTTGTGCATGACTATGTCGGTGTCCAACCTCGGCATATCCTGATAAGACCAAGCAAAAACATCCACGTATTCCCGAAGCATGTCAATCAGTTGCTCTTTTACTGAATCTTGCAGGCAGGTCCCGATCTTAACTTCTTTCAGGTCCTCTTCCGTACCAAGATTAACCGTCTCAACCTCCTCCTGATGAGGAGTGATAACCTTCTCCTCTTGTCTCAACAACCTGGCTAGCTCTTCAGGTAGCTCATAATCTTCTTCAACCCCTTCATCAGCTTGATTGATTGGATTGTCAAAGCCATACAAAGTCATAGCAGTGTTGTTGTCAGTGCAGTCTGAAGGGCACTTTCTGCAAGGGTTTAGATTGGTTTATTTTATTGATCAGTTTTATCTTATTTTAAAAAAAGTGAAAATGAAGTTATTTTATTCTGAAAAACATTGCCATTTTATTTTTGTACAAAAAGAAAAATGAAAAACAGTGAGCGGAAAAGAAAAGACTCATTTGCAAAAGATGTCCTGATATTCATTAATTGATCTTTGCACAAAATACAAGATGGCCCGATTACAAAATGAGTCTTGACATCTTGGGCAAGATGCAAGACTTTATGCATGCTTTAAAATACAGGAAATAATAATTACTCTGCAGGAGTAACCCTTATAATTTCCTGGGAAGACCAGTTTGAGACATGGCTCCCCGGGGTCTTTGGACGTATCCAGCTTTCCAGGTTGCGCTCATCTTCCGCCTCATCTTCCAAATTGTTCACAGCATCCGGGGTGAGCATCCCCCCGTTGACAAACTTGGGCTCTTTTGCATCCTCTGATTGATCTTGTTGAGTTGGTCTGTAACCCAACCCAAATCGGTCTTCTTTCTTTTCCACGGGCAACAGCTTGCCCCAGCCTTGGGCGGTACCTTTCTCAACAACATTCTGGGCTTGCTGATATGACGTGATGGAAGTTCCCAGTACAACAGATGCTTCATTAATGTTGAGGGCTTCAAATCCTTGGCTCATGGTTTCATGGATTTCTCCATCCATTTCTATGTACTTATACGTAGCCAGCTGGCTAACAAAAATGTCCTCCTCCCCACAGATGGTGATGATCTGGCCTTCCCACTCGAATTTTAACTTCTGGTGAAGGGTAGACGTAACAGCGCCAGCGGCGTGGATTCAGGGTCTACCTAACAGACAACTGTATGCTGGCTGTATGTCCATCACAAAGAAGGTAGTTTTGAAGGTCTGCGGGACAATCATCACAGACAGATCAATCTCTCCAAGCACTGATCTTTTAGAGCCATCAAATGCTCTCACCACCAAATTACTCGGACGCAGTGCCAAGCCATCATACTCCAGCTTCACTAAGGCTTTCTTTGGTAAAACATTGAGTGACGACCCAGTGTCTACCAGTACATGAGACAGAACAGCACCCTTGCATTCCAAGGTGATGTGCAAAGCCTTATTATGGTTGCGTCCCTCTGTTGTTAAGTCAGCATTGGTAAAGCCCAGTCCATGACTGGTGTTGACATTTGCTACCACAGTTTCTAGCTGATTAACAATAATCTCCTCTGGCACGTATGCTGCGTGCATGAATTTCAACAATGCGTTCCTGTGAGCTTCGGAACACATCAACAGTGATAATATTGAGATTTTAGAGGGTGTTTGGTGAAGCTGGTCCACCACCTTGTAATCACTCCTTTTTATGATTCTCATGAACTCGTCTACATCTTGTTCAAAAGATGTCTTCTGAGTTTCCTTGGCAGTTGGCTCTTCAGATACCACACTCTTTCCTTTTGCTTTGGCAGCAACTTCTACTTCAACATTAGGTCTTTGTGTTTGTGAGGCAAAAAGGCGTCCGCTTCTGGTGAATCCTCCGCCTCCCCCAACATTATCAATTTGTGGAGAAGAGGTTGATGAATCCAGAGTGATTTTCTCCCTGTTGCAGTAGAGATCAGAGCCATAATTCTAGGGTATGGCATTACTGTTTCCATAAGGAACTGGTCCAGGTACCGTAATGGTGACCGGACTGATTGCTGCAGAGGAGGGTACTGTAACGGTGTGCGGATCATAGTAAATTGTGACTGGTGATCTGGCAGGAGGTGCCACGGTTTGTTGTTGGAAATTGCTGCTGGGAGGAACGTTTGATGGGTCATAGTAGATTGTGACTGTCGAGACATCTTCATTAATTTTTGCTGGCGTTGTAAAAGATTCTGCTAATAAAATGGATGCTGATCTTGTAGAAGAAATGGTTGTTGAAATTTGACTTGTTGAAGTGATGGACGGAGTAACTGCTGATGATATTGATGAATCGGTAGGAATGATTGTTGCTGCTGTTGTAGAAGAATCGGGAATTGTTGTTAAAGGAATTGCTGGATTTGTAGGCGCCGTTGTTGAGATCTAAAGGATACCATCCTTAATAAGACCATCTATGCCGCTTCTCAACTTTTCACACCCGTTGACTGCAATGTTGCAATACCCACAGCCGAGCTCACACCCGGGGAACACTTGGCATTCTAAAAGCTGAGCTTTAATTTCGACCAAAGGTGTTCGAATTTGTGCAACACTGGTGATCAAGGTAGATGGTTTGTCTTCCTCAATGGAATTAATCCTCGGCCCGCCATGATTAGGCATAGGATTTCTGTTGACATTCGGAGGAGGTGCGAAGTTGAGGGCTTTAGAATCCACCAGGTATTGGACTTTCATTTGTAAGGCTCTGCACTTTTCAATACTGTGACCAGGTGCATTGGAGTGGAAAGCACACCTGGCGTTGACATCATAATTCTTTGGGAGATTGAGGGGATCTGGTTGTGCCAACGTCCTTAACTCAACTAAGTTAAGCTTTAGGAGTTGTGGCAATAAGGCAGCATAAGGCATAGGGATGGGGTCAATCACCCTGTTTGCTTGTGATGGTCTTTGTTGGAAGGGACGCTGTTGTTGGTTGCTATTGTTGTTGTTGTAGGTTCTCTGTTGCGGATACTGAACTTGTTGTTGATACTGTGGTTGTTGTTGTTGAGGATACGCTGATTGTTGAGGAATCGGAGCTGGAATGGTAACAACTGCTACTGACCAGTGTGCATACTGGGGTCTGCCCCTGCTTGCATGAATGGAATTGGTCTCACCGCCTCTTCGGGGTCCCACAAAAGGATTCCTGGGATTACTGGATGAACTTGCACCACTATCAGAAATTTTGCCCATTTTTAAAAGGCTTTCAATCCTTTCCCCAACTATAACTACGTCAGCAAAACTGGTAGAAGAAAAGGCAGCCAATCTATCAATATATGTTCCTTGTAAAGTATTCATGAACATGTCAGCCATCTCCCTTTCTGACATGGGTGGTTGGACAGCAGCAGCAAGCTGTCTCCACCTTTGGGCATACTCCTTAAACCTCTCTCTAGAAGACTGAGACATTCCCATTAGGAGGGTCCTGTTGGGAGCCATGTCTAGGTTGTATTGATATTGTCTGATGAAAGCTTCAGCTAAGTCCTTCTAGCATCTGATGGTAGCTCTGGTTAGGTATGAATACCACTCCCTTGAAGCCCCAGTCAGACTGTCTTCAAAGTAGAACATCCACAGCTTTTCATCCATGGTATATGCTTTAAGTCTTCCAAGGAAAGACTGCAGGTGAGTTCGTGGACAAGAGGTTCCATTGTATCTCTCAAAGCACGGGGGTTTGAATTAGTGGGGAATTCTCACCCCATCCACTAGCCCCATATCCATTACATCGAAGCCCAAGGAATTCTGAGACTCCAAAGATCTTAACTTCTCAGCAATTTCATCCAACCTCCTATCATAGACTTCGTCTCCAGCTCCCATAACAGTAAATTTCTCTTCTTGGGGATCCTCTTGCAAGATTCTCCCCCCAACAGTATTTCCTTGCACATTTCTCGGGATGTTGACCTCCGGATCCAGATGAGGTCCAAATACTAGTGGATTAATATGAGGCTGGCCCCACTCATTGTTACTAGTTCCTCCAGTTCTAAGATGAGGTTCCTCGGGAGTTTGTCTTTCCACCAGTTCCCTTAACCTTTCTTGACTCTGGGCCAAGCCAGTCATCACAGCCATGAATTGAGTCATTTGGTTTCTCATCTCCACTCTTTCATTAGCCATCTGAGTTCTGACCTCAGTCAGGTCCTGCTGTACTTGCCCCATTTGAATACCAGGAAGGTTGTTGCGAGTAGGGTACCGGTGCGTGCGGTTGACAGGGAACACTCGGCGACGAGCAATGTTTCCTGAGGTGACAACAAAGTTAGAAACAAAGATAATAACAAAAACTACAAAACAAAACAAAAGATAGTATGCAATGCAGTATGCTTATTTGTTTGCCAAGGTATCCGGCTTGGTTCTTGGTTTTGACCTTTCTAGACCCCGAGGGAGATGCTTGATGTTGCTGAGAAAAGAAACCCAAATGGAAACAAACTAAAATATATTACAAATGGGGAATAATACATAGTTTGTTCTACAACACATGCCCCTGGAGGGTCAAAATACAATAAAAGGAAGAGTACATCAAATGGAAATAACAACAAACAAACAATCAGACATCCAGTCCAAACTCATCCTCTCTGACCTCCTTCAGGAGTGCCTCAGTCACTGGACCAGCTGGGTGCTCTGTAATGGTCCTAATGAGGAAGTTCCTGGTAGCAATGCTAGTGGTCAGCTTCTTATGCATGTCCTGGTCCTTTGATCTCTTCAATCCAGCTCTGAGTTTTAACTCTGAAATCTCCTTTTGGGCTGCCAACAAAGCTTCCTGCTGCTTCTTTTCATTGGCCTCTAACTGTTCAATCTTGGCTTGAGTTTTCTGGTCTTCTTGAATATGGGCTTCAGTGATCCTGATCCACCTAGCCTGACTTTCTTGCAGATAAAGCTCAGTCCTAGCCTTATGAATCTTGGCCTCTTTACAGGCATTCTTCAATATTTTCTCCCCAGCTCTTGCTTTCCTGATGTAGTCCTTTGTCTTCTCAATTTTGGCAAGATTCTCCACCCTAAGCTTTTCCAATCTCTCAATATCCAGACGACCATCACTTCTTTCCCACAGAGTCTTCTTCAAAGCTTGATATAAGTTCTCATTCCTTTCCTTCAGCTTCTCAAATTCTTCTAGGCTGACAGTTGCTGCAGGTTGTACTGTTGAGGGTCCAGGTATGTCCTCTAAGGTAAAAGGCATTCCAGTAATCTGAGCTCTTGTACGGGACCAGTCATAGTACTAAGCTGAAGCAACATTATTACACCTTCCAAGAATAGCCATCCCTTTTGTCTGGATGTTGTCCCAAGCCCAGGATGCTTGTCTGACAACAGCTGAATTAGGTTTCACTTCAATATACAGGGTCTCAGTTAAATCTTGTCCTCTGGGAGGGTGAACCAAAGCATAGCCCAGTTGTCTCTTAAACAACAAAGGATTGTAGTTGATGCAACCCTTTACTCCTATCAGAGATACATTTGGGTATTGTCCACAGCTGGTGATAATGTCTTTGCCTTTGGTGCTCTGGGTGCACCATCTAATATCATCTGAAGTTAAAGAAATAAGACTCTTGGCCCAATTCTTTTGTTGGTGAGGGTTCAAGAAGGCATCTGATTTAGGTAGGTGTTTGAGCAGCCAGATGTGAAACAAAGGAGCACAACATCTCACCAACTTCCCCCTTTGTTTCTCATTCCTCTGATGGATGGAGTAATAGAAATCTCCCAGCAATGTGGGTACTGGGTTCCTTAGGAGGAAAAGATGAATGGCATTCTTACTGATAAATTTGGGCTCATCTGCAAACAGTATAACCCCATATATGCTGAGGGCAAATAGTGCACAAACTGCCCTCCATTCTCCTAATGAAGCCTTCAGGATGTCCTGAGAAATCAAGAAGTCCAAGTGCAAACCAGGGATCCCAGCTTTTGTTGTCATATTTTGCTCAATCAAGGCAAGCTCCAGGTACAGTGCTTTTGCTACTTATCCATTGCTGGGAGCTGGCATTTCTGGGTTGAAGGGGATTCCACCCCTGATAGGTACTCCAGTCAATGAAGAAAACTCTTCCAGCAACGGCCCTAGCTGGAAGTCTGAAAAGGTGAAACATCTCAAGGGAGGATCATAAAACTGCAAGCATGTGTGGATCATGCTCCTTTGAGAAGGGTCAAGGTCCACAACCATATCCAAGATACCTCCATAATGCTCTCTAAACAATGGGATGTGGTCAGGTGTGATAAATGACTGGACCTGCCTGATACCAATCAACACAGGCTCAAAGAAATGGTAGGATATGTTGCTCTTCCTGGGAGTATCCATGAGTGCTGCTGAAGATGGTGAAGTTAGGTGCTGATGAAGATCAAGACTGGTACTAGAGATGAGCCACTGATAGGCTGATGCTGGTGATGATGAGAATAGCTGGAGTAGACAACTGATGAAGACAACTGAAGCAAAGGTCTATGCAAAAGAAGGGGTCAAAACCAAACTGGATATGAGGTGGAAACCCTGAAAAACAAATAAACAAATGTTAAATGATGCAAATGATGAGTATGCAAATGATATACAAGGGTTTGTGATCAAGCAGGATCTGATTATCTGTCTTGATATAAAGCCCATGTATGTTCAAGAAGTCCAGAGGGAGGTTCAGAAATCCAATAACTAAGGTAGGGGACTCAAATAAAGAGTCACATGTCCAGGGTTAATCACAAGAACTGTCCAAAGTGGAGTACTCTTAAACAAACTCAGTAACAGGGTATGATGTGGCCAAGGGTACCTGCAAACCTGTAAACAGCCCAACCCCCTCACAAGTGATGTTCTAGAACATGGATTTTCAGACTTGGATCAGTTATGAGAAGTGTAAACACTTCTAACCCGGAGGTACAGTGTCTACAATAACCATAAAAGATCCTCCTCTAATTCACCTCAGTTTCTGAAGGTCATAATAAAGGTCATCCAGACTTAGCAGGCTTCCCAGATAGCCCTAGCACTACAGGAAATCTGTAGCACAGAGTTCTCAAGAAGAAACCCACATCTGAACCGTGTTTCATATTCCCGCACCAGACCGAAATGGAATGGGAAAGAACATGAACCACTCTAGCCTAGGTGTCACTCATGTCCCAGGTATAGGACCTTAAACTCTCATTGGAAACCCCACACACCAAAACAGAAACCAGATCCTGTAATGACAGTATGACAGTATGATGCATAAAACTGTAAAGAAAGTAATAAACAATACTGTACATAAAGCAATAAACAAAGCAAATAAACACAATTAGCACATAACACCCCAGTAAACAAAAATCAAACAAGCGCTAGGAGGAACCCACAAAAAGAACCAGAAGCCCTGGTTACAGTATAAGGCTCCCCAGCAGAGTCGCCAAGCTGTCGCTCCCACCAAATGACACCTGGTCAGAAGGGGTACAGACGTGAAAGGTCGGCGAAAGAGAAGGAATGAATAGAGTCGCCAGCTAGGCATTTTTATCCTGAAGGAAAGGTAATGCTGCATAAACCTAAGAAAAGATATGGATAAGACGGTCGCGAACCAGGGAAACTGAGAAAGGGGGTTGGTTACAACCTGGGAAGGTATTAGCACCCAGGTTGTCCATCGTACTCGACGGGATCCACGCTCAAAATATTTGTGTTTTAAAGGGGTAGTGTCAGTGCAATCTGTGTATCAAAGCTGGAAAGAAATGCAAGTGTCAGTGTAAAAGAAATGTGAAGTGTATAAGTGAATTGTCAGTGTAAGAGCAAGAGTGAAATGCTCAAGACTATGAGGCTCACAGAATAATGCTGGAGGGAGGGGGAATAAACAGAGACTTTTGTTCGATAACCGTTAAGTTATGCCTACGTATCCTCTCGTGCAATGAGGAAGTCAGAACACCGTAGTTCGACTCAAAGAGACTGAAAGGTAAATTGACTGATGAACTGCTTACTTGTCTATGCTCAAGTGTATGACCTGTCTGGCTCAGGTGCAAACTGTCTTGCATTAGACGGAAGAAGCAAGTTCTCGTTTGAGAGTGAATGAGGTGAGAAAAGAATCCCGGAGGAGACGGTTATTGTTTGTTTTTGTGTTTTCAATCTTTTATTGCTTTTTGGTGTTTGTCATAGAAAAATGAGCTTAAGCCTAAACCAAGGGTAAGTAAACTTATCACATCCTCCCTCTGATTAGGGGTAATGAGAATACCTTAAGTGTGAAGTAAACACCTCACACTTAATCACCATGATGTAGGATTAGGATCATTAACCTACTTGTAATTACTTAGATGTTTTTGGTGTTTTTGTTTAGTGTTAAGTAATGAGTTTAAGCCATAATCAAGGATTTAATGGACCCATTACACTATCCTAATAGAAGGATAATAGATGAGAACATTTAAGCTGAGGAAGGCTCCTCAACTTGATCCATTATTAGGGATTAACATCATGACCTAACAAAGCCTTTATTAAAGTGAATTTTAGTTAATGGTGAGATTAAGAAGTGGATTTTAGGGTTTGTAAGACAACTTGAGGGGGACTTGTCCATTAACACTAAGGTTAGTCCTTCTTAACCAATTAAGGAAGAATTAGAACCCTAATGCAAGGCCCAAGTTACAAGTTTGATGTCTTAGTGATTATTAAGTGAATTGATTAAAGTATTTAAACACATTAAGGGTTTAACACTTAGGATTAAAGTTATACACTCCATCCTAATAGAAGGATGCAGGCATAAGCTTAATCACAAAGTCTTAAAGCCTTCAAGGTTTAGTCCTTGATTAAGAGGTGAGAAGAGAAGACTCAAAGATGACACAAAGGTAAAACTAATGGGGGGACTTATCAAACCCTAATTGTGATCATACTTGGTTGTTCCCAGGGTTTATGAGGCTTGCAAAAGATCTTCAAGAGAACAGCCACCAAGGAAGAAGCAGATGAAAGGAGAAAGAAGCAGAAGAAGCAAGACAACTTACTTCACTTAAGAAGATAAGTTGCTTGAAGAAAGAAAGAGGGGAAGGAACATGAATGAGAAAGCTCACTCTAATACAAAAGTAAAATGCAGAAATGAATGCATAAGAGAGATGACAAGAAATGGTGAGAAGTGAAGGCAAATTCACTTCTCACACACTTACCACCTGAAAAGTTAGCAACAAGAAATGAAATGAAATGAAAATGAGATGTGATGCCAAGATGCAAACCAAAGTCAGAAGCATAAACATGATGCTAATGATGCTAAGAGATGATGCAAGCACATGTCAAGAGTTGTGGATGATCATACAAGGATGAGGATGCAAATGAAGCATGCTTTGAACCATAAAAGTTCATGAAAGTTTATGAAGTGGAATGAATGCATAACATGGCAAATGAATGAATAAATGATCAAGCATGATTCTAGTATGTCCTAAGATGTCTTATATGTCATGAGGATGCACAAAATGTCATGGCAAGTTCATGTATGCAAGCAAATGAAAGATGGATGCAAAGGAAGGCAAGAATTAGGGTTTATGCACAAGATGCAAAGCAAAATTCAAAATCAGAAGCAAATAAAAAGTTAAAAAATTGAAAATAAGATCAAAGAAACCCTTACCCTACACAAGTTCACTGCCCAAAGGAGGGGACCTAAGTCTTAACCTAATGGAAGTTATGATTTTCTCAAGTCAACTAGGGTTTCAAGGCACTTCAAAAGGAAAAATGCACATTAAATTGAAAATGAAAGATAAATTCAAACCAATTTTACCCTAGAAACTACATGATATGAAGGATGCAATGCAAGAAGAACCATCATCAAACTCTTCATGGTTAGGCAGACTGAATTTTTCTAAGTTAGGACCAAAATATTGCCTTTAAATAACTTTAATTCCAATGAAAAATGTCAAAATAGGTCAAGAACCAAAAAGAAATTTGTTTGAAGAGTTTGATAATGTTTCTAAATGTTTTAAAAGGCAATGTGAATTTTTTGGTGATTTTTAAATACCTAAATGCATTTTTAATTAATTAATTTCCATTAACTAATTAAAAATAAAAAATTAAATGATTTAAAAATAATTTTCAATGCAAAAAAATAAAAATTAAATTATATTCAGAAAGAGAAAAATATTTTAAGTCAGCATGCAAAAAATAAATTTTTTTAGAAATGATTTGCTATTTTAAATAAAATATGCAAAACAAATGAATAAAAATAGAAAATAAAATGAATTAAGTGAAAAGTATGCCAATCCAAGAGTCAGGATTCAAATGGGATGCGCGGGAGTTGATTGGCGTGTGATCTGAGGGTCCACATTCAAACTGGCATATTTAAAATTAAACCCTAATTAATTAAGTTAATGACATGGATTAGGGCTAAATTAAAAGATCTGGGCCGTTGACAGCGCGCGGGAAGATGGATCCAAAGGCCTACGTTTAAACCTCACTAATTATACTGATTAGGGCAAATCACTTTCAGGCGACCGGAACAGTGTTCCGGTCGTCTTCTCCGACGAACACAAAACCCTAGCTTCTTCTACAGGTCACCAAACTTCAAATTTCTTTCACAAAAATGACCCTCTAATCATTCTAAACCTAAACCCCCAACTAAAACTCATTTATTTCACTCCATAAGCATGAATCGAAGAAAAATGTAAAACACGGGCAAAAGTTCAGAGATCACATACATGGTGGTTTCTTCACCATTTTCAAAAGTAAACACATCCCCATGACCAGGGGAGCATATAGAGTCATAAAAGAACTTAAAAGCTAGCTTCTGGAAAAAAGTTCTTCATATTACCTGAGATGAGGACTCTCTGATTCTGAGCTCTCTGGACTCTCCCTTTGTGCAAGCCTGCTCCCTTGAACCCCCTAAGGATGGAATGAAGCTTAGAAAGCTTTAAGAATGGCAGGTTTGAATGTTTCAGTTATGGTGTAGCAGAAATGGAGGTCTGTGTATGTGATGTTTTTGGCTGCTTTGAGGGTTGATCTTGTTCAGTGAGTGATATGTGATTTGTTGGTGAAGAAATTTTGGATTTTTGATGGCTGAGGAAGGAGTTTCGAAGAGATGAAGGCTTGGACAGTTTTTGTGAATCCCGACTTCTTGGAGGTTACAGGCTTGTGTGTGTTGTGTTTTGGGATGCTTGAGGTCCACATATTAGGCTCTGATTGGGCAGAGAGTTGGTAGTAGCACAGTTTGATTGGCATGGGCAAAAATGCAAAAAGTCAAGATCTTGTGTACTATGGGTATGGCTCGGGTCAGAGGAGATCTTAGGGCTTGTCCTGCCTCAGTTTGAGTTAAGGAAGGCCTTTGGATCTGATTTTGTGAGCTGGATGGTCTTGATCAAGAGTTTCCAAAGTTCTTGCATATTTCCTTCTTTGAGTTTTCTTATGAACCAAGGCAAAGAATCTTGTGATTTCTTGGGCAAAATGCAGCAACATGAGCCATATGAAGTTGCTGGAATGCTTTGAGATCAATTAACAATCAATCCAATCATAAAAGGTTCCTTTTGCAAAGATTCAATTTTGAAGCTTCATGAGAAAAATGCCTTATGTAACTTGTAATTCAAGGCATAGAAATGAGTAATCCTTTGGGCCATTCTGAATTTTAGGTCATGTGTTATGTTTATGTGATGCTTAGAAGTCATTTTGAAGTCATAGAAATGCTTGGCATGTGAATTTGCAAGTTTCCCTCTTTGGTGCCAAAGTGAAAATTTAGTGATTTTGTCCAACTTTGACAAGCCATAACTTTTGTTCTAAAATGAATTAGAATGAGTTCTTGTACTTTTTGAAAATGGGAAAATCCAATCTACAACTTTCATGACCAAAGATTTTTCATTTGAAGCATTTTTGAATAAAAAAGAAGAGGTTGAAAAACTTTCCCAAAATGGAAATTTTGCATTACAAGTCACTTTCCCAAAAAGGCAACTTTGCAAATGGCTTGAAATTCTTCAATTTTGTGAACTTCTATCATCTTCTATGATCAAATAAAGATCATACACATTCAAAATGATGGAGAAACCCCTTTGGTTGGGTGATTGGGGGCCTCAGATGCCCTGATTTTGCACTGACTTGCTCAAGAAGTCATCTATTGATCTGCATGAAAATTGATATGCATGATCCTCATAACATATAGGGACTAATATAATCAATAATGATCAAAAAAATTGGAGTTATGGCCTCTGAAACCAAAACCCTAATTTTAGGTCATCTGTGCAGTTAAACTTGGCTCTGCTTCCATGCCTTTCTCAGTTCTTGTGATTCTTTGACTTCCTTGATCTTGGGAGGATATAATATGATGCTTGAACATACATGGAACCTCTTGAGATGATTGAAGACCTTTGGAGTGGCTCAGATAGCCCTTGGATTGCTTAGAGCACAAACCCTAGATGCAGATGACTTTGAATCAATGCAGTGAAGCAAAAATGTAACATGAGATGCTATGGTTGAATCTATGCAAATGTAAAAGAATCACAAGCCATGGTGTGAATGAGTGATGGAAAATTTGGGGTGTTTACACATAGCATATCATCACATCTCACAATGCATAGTTACTCATTGCATAACTGCATAGCTAGGGTTTGTGATCAGATGAATCTTAGAAGTGGTTTGAGCTATCTCAGAGGCCATGAAGCATGCCTAGAGGGTCCATGCGTGTTTTATGATCATATTATACCTCCAAGGGTTCTTTAAAGTCACAAAATCTCAGAGGATTGCAGAGCCACCTAGGCAGGCTCAGGGCTCCTACACAGTTGACCAGAAATTAGGGTTTTGGGTTTGAGGCCCTTACTGTAATACCCCGCATTTTAGTTAATGCTCTGGATAATACTAATTAAGATTAATTAGTATTATCTGAAGCAAAGGCTTTATTAACTATTCAGCTCAGAGACATTTGTTTGGTTAATAAGGAAAATAAGTTAAGTATTATATAAAGAAAAAGAAAAGAGAGAAATTTAGTAAGATAATTGGAAAGAAAGGAAGAGAAATAAAAGGAGGAGAAGGAAAAGGAGAAGAAAAAACCTAGAGCTTCAATCCATCATTTTTCCATCATCCGTCCGTCGAATCGGCTCATTCTTTCCGCCAATCTTCAACTCTTGAGGTGGGTTCGTAGTTAGAGAGTTTTATTTTAGTTTTTGGTTAAGTTTTGGAGTTTAAGTGTTTTAGGGTTTTTGGTAGAAATCTTGAGAAATAATGGATTAACGGTTAAAACTCGGCTAAAACCTAACTAAATTACTCGTATGATGTTTATGAACATGTTTGGTTATGTTTTTCTGCATTGGTTGATGTTTAGAAGAGATTTGGTGTGGGAGAAGTGTTTTCCCATAAGGCTGGAACTTCCTGAACTGGTGTAGCTCGCTCAGCGAAAGTTCCAGGGCGATTTTCGCTCAGCGAGACCTGTAGGTTTCCATTTTGGTATTTAATTCATAACTTTTGATCCGGGTATCCGTTTTTAGCGTTCCACATATCGATTCGAAGCTAAAACCGTGAACTATCTTTTGATGCCGAAAAATGTTAATTTTACCTAACTTTTACCCGACTTTTCCGATTAATCGTAATTATGTTAGCTAAGGAGTTATGGTATTTATGTTAGTTGTGCAAGTTGTGAAAATATGCGATAATCGTGAGAATTGAATGGAAATAAAGACAATGAGATTATTTTAATGATGATAATTAGACTAGAATGTTAGATTTATATGTTTTAAGACTATATAACCAAAAGTATCAAGGATGGAGGAAGAGTTATGAAATCTTACCATAAACCAATAGTGTGGCCTAGTATTGTAACTAGAAATTGTTAGATGGTATGACTTGTGAGATTCTTAGGTTCATCCTAGGTTGTTGTGAATCCATGATGCTTTATACGCGGTATCCTCTGATAAGTCTTAGGTAAGTCTTGAGGTGGGTATTACACTGAGTCCCACGGGAAGCATCCGTAAAGGCTTGAGGTACCGTCAATAATGATAAGTCTTGAGGTGGATGTAAGCACCCCAAATTTTCCCTCACTAAGTTCACACCATGGCTTATGTACTTTTTCATTTGCATTAGTATAATCATATCATATCATGTTGCATTTTTTGCTTCACTGCATTAGTTCAAGGTCATATGCATCTAGGGTTTGTGACTTGAGCCATCCAGGATCCATATGAGCCACTCCAAAGGTCATCAATCATCTCAAAAGGGTCCATGTATGTTCAATCATCATATTTTATCCTCCATGGATCAAGGAAGTCAAAGAATCACAAGAACTGGCAAAGCATGGAAGCAGAGCCAAGTTTAACTGCACAAATGACCTAAAATTAGGGTTTTGGTTTCAGAGGCCATAACTCCAAATTTTTTGGTCATTCTTGTTTCTATTGGTCTCAATATGATATAAGGATCATTCATATAAAGTTTTATGGAAAAAATCACTGTGGAAGTCATCTGATCACTGGGTAACTTCCTGAGCAAGTTAGAGCAAAATTAGGGCATCTGAGGCCCCCCATCAATGGACCCAAAGTGGATTTTTCATCAAATTGAAGTTATATGGTATTTATTTGATCATTGAAGTGTTTAGAAGTTCACAAATTTGAAGAAAAGTGGGCTAAACCAAAAGTTACCAAAAATGGAAATGACTTGTAATGTAAACTTTCCATTTTGGGAAAGTTTTTCAACCTCCTCTTTGTTAACCAAAAATGCTTCAAATGAAAAATTATTGGTCATGAAAGTTGTAGATTGGATCATTCCCTTTTCAAAAATTACAAGAACAATGTCTAATTCATTTTGGAACTCAAGTTATGGCTTTCCAAAGTTGGCAAAAATCACATAAATTCATGTTTCATGCCAAAGAGGCATTTTTGCAAAACCTCATGCCAAGCTATTTTATGACTTCAAAGTGACTTCTACACATCATAACATCATAGTACATGACTTAAAATTCAGAATTGGCCCAAGAATCTCAACATTTCATGACTTGCACATGAAGAAATTTCAAAAGGGCCAAAGGTTCAAAAAATTGCAAAACCTCCCACAACTTCTCACAAACTTGCTGATTTGCCTCAAATTGATTTCCATGGACATCCTCAATCCTAGCTGTACCAGACACCCATTTGTCCTTAGCCTGAAACAGCCCATACCTCAAAGTACAACTTTGTTGACCTTTTTGAATTTTCACCCATACCAATCACACTATGCCACAACCACTTTCTGAACCACTTGCATTTGTTTATACTAACCTAAAGCAAGCCAAACATAACAAGAAGCAAGCCTGAATACACAATATTGCCCTAGTTCACAAAAACTCCCTCTTGTGCATTTTCATTCGAAACTCTTAGCACAAACATCAAACCTTAAAAATTCTTCCACCATTCATCTTCAAATCCATCACTGATCACAAACCACCCTTCACTTTGCCCTAAAAAACCACCATACACAAAATAAGATTTTCCCCCCTTTGAACTGAACTCCATTGAACTTCAAAGAGAGGACACAGACACTTCAGCAAAGCATCAAGGAAGCTCAAGGGAGGTTAGAGGAGGTTGTTTGCATCAAGCAGAAGGCCCAGGCAGCTCCATTGGCAAAGCTCCATCTCAGGTATCTTAGTGAAACTTTTTTTCCAGAAATCCTTTCTTTAGTTATGAGATGGTAGAGTTTGTTCTCCTAATTGCACTGAGCTTTGTAGTTTTGAAAATGGTTGAGTATTGACTGTGTATGCATGTTCTGAAATTTTGTCCATTTTTATGTTTTTGTTCGAATCATGATTTTGATGAGAGATGAATGGATTATGATGCTGGATTCTTGCTCTATGGGGTTTGGGGATCACTTCTGGAGATTTGGGGGGTTTGTCATGGCCTAGAGAGTGAGATAGCAATTTTCAGGGAAGAGTGTGGCCGGAGAAGATGATCGGAGGTCATTTCCAGCCACCTGAAAGTCATTAGTTTAATTAATTAGGGTTAGGGCATGTTTTGAACGTGGGCCGTTAGATCAAGTTTCCCGCGCGTGTTTGTGTGGCCTGGATCTCATGATTAGTTTTAATTCATGTTTATTTATTTAATTAATCTGGATTAATGAAGTTTGAACCTGGGCCGTCCAGATGCGCGCCCAGTCAACTCTCACAAGCCCAGTTTCAATCTCCGCTCTCCATTGTGCTTACTTTCATTAATTCTCATTTTTAATTCATTTCTTTTATTTTATTTTGTACGAATTTTTTAAAAATAGAAAAAAACATCAAAAAATTCTGAAAATTTTTATCCAGCCTTTTATTAATTTTCAGAACCCAAAAATATTTTCATTTTTATTTTTTGCATTAAAAATATATTTTTAAATCATTTAAATGTTATTTTTAATTAGTTAATTGATTTTTAATTAATTAAAAATACATTTAAGTATTTAAAAATCACAAAAAAATTCAGAGAACATTCTTGGACATTTAGAAGCATATACGAACTCACCACACAAATTTCTTTTTGGTTCTGATCACATTTTGGCAATTTTTCATTGAATTAGGGTTCTTAAATTTGCATATTTTTAACACTAAATTCAAAAATTCATAATTTTTAAACCAAGTTGAGTTTGTGAATGATTCTCTTTGCATTGTGTTATGCATGGTTTCAAGCATCTAAAAACATTTTTGTTTCATTTTTATCTTTCATTTTCAATTTGTTTGGCATTTTCCATTTAGGATCACCCCTTAAACCCTAGAAACTTAGGAAATTCATAACTTCCTTTAGGTTTAGCTTCTGACCCCCCCCCCCCTTTGGATGGTGAACTAGTATAGGTTTAGGGTTCCTTTGAGTCCATTTTCAATTTTTTATCTCATGATTTGCTTCTGTTTTTGAGTTTTTCATCTCACATGTTCATATAACCCGAATTTGCATCTTCAATTGCATTCATCTTGTATAAGCTTGCATACATGAACTTGCCATGACATTTTGTGCATCCACATGACATATAAGACATCTTTGGATACATTGAAATCATGTTTGATCATTGCATCATCCATTTGCCATGTTATGCTTTCATTACATTCCATATGCATTCATGAACTTTCATGCTTCCTTTATGCTTCATTTGCATTCCCATCCTTTGTATGATCATCTTCATCTCATGACATACATTTATATCATCTCTTTGCATCATGAACATGATTCTGATTTTGGTTTTCATCCTTGCATTTCATTTCATTTTCATTTCATTTCATTTCCTTTTGCTAACTTTTCAGGTGGTAAGTCTTTGAGAAGTGAATTTGCCTTCACTTCTCACAATTTGTTCTCACCTCTCTTATGCATTCATTGCTGCATTTTACTTTTGTATTAGAGTGAGCTTGCTCATTCATTTTCTCTCCTCACTTTCTTTCTTCAAGCAACTTATCTTCTTAAGTGAAGTAAGTTGTCTTGCTTCTTTCTGCTTCTCCTCCTTCCATCTTTCTTCTTCCTTGGTGGCTTTTCCGTGAAGGTCTCTTGCAAGCCTCATAAACCCTAGGAATACCCAAGCATGATAAAAATTAGGGTTTGATTAGTCCCCCCATTAGTTTTACCTTTGTGTCATCTCTTGTGTCTTCTCTTCTCATCTCATAATCAAGGACTAAACCCTTAAGGTTTTAAGACTTTGTGATTAGGGTTATGCCTGTATCCTTCTATTAGAATGGAATGTATAACCTTAATCCTAAGTGTTAAACCCTTAATGTGTTTAAATCCTTTAATCAATCCATCTAATAATCACTAAGACATCAAGCTTGTAACTTGGGCCTTGCATTAGGGTTCTAATTCTTCCTTAAATTGGTTAAGAAGGACTAACCCTAGTGTTAATGGACAAGTCCCCCTCAAGTTGTCTTACAAACCATAAAATTCACTTCTTAACCTTACCATTAACTAAAATCCACTTTAATAAAGGTTTTGTTTTGTCACGAAGTTAATCCCTAATCATGGATTAAGTTGAGGAGCCTTCCTCAACTTAAATGTTCTCATCTATTATCCTTCTATTAGGATGGTGTAATGGGTCCGTTAAATCCTTGATTATGGCTTAAACTCATTACTTAACACTAAACAAAAACTCCAAAAACATCTAAATAAATACAAGTAGGTTAATGATCTTAATCCTACATCACGATGACTAAGCGTGAGGTGTTTACTTCATACTTAAGGTATTCTCATTACCCCTAATAAGAGGGAAGATGTGATGATTTTACTAACCCTTGGTTTAGGCTTAAGCTCATTAACTTATGACAAACCACAAAAGCAATAAAAGATTGAAAAAACCCAAAAACAAACAATAATCGTCTCCTCCAGGATTCTTTTCTCATCTCATTCACTCATAAACGAGAACTTGCTTCTTCCGTCTAATGCAAGACAGTTAGCACCTGAGCCAGACAGGTCATACACTTGAGCATAGGCAAGTAAGCAGTTCATCAGTCAATTCATCTTTCAGTCTCTTTGAGTCGAACTACGGTGTTCTGACTTCCTCATTGCATGAGAGGATACGTAGGCATAACTTAACAGTTATCGAACAAAAGTCTTTGTATATTCCCCCTCTTCCAGCATTATTCTTTTAAGCGTCATAGTCTTGAGCCTTGCATTCTTTTCTTGCACTTACACTTCTTTATTTCACTTCACACTTCTTTCCAGCACTGACACTTGTATTTTTCCAGCTTTTGCACACAAAATAGCACTGACACTACCCCTTTTAAACACAAATCTTACAAGCGTGGATCCCGTCGAGTACGACGGACAATCTGGGTGCTAATACCTTCCCAGGTTGTAACAAACCCCCTTTCTCAGTTTCTCTGGTTCGCGACCGTCTTATCCATCTTTTCCTAGGTTTATGCAGCATTACCTTTCCTTCGGGATAAAAATGCCTGGCTGGCGACTCTTTTCAGTTCACCCTCGTGTTCTCCTCTTTCGCCGACCGTTCGTGTCTGTACCCCTCTTGACCAGGTGTCATTTGGTGGGAGCGACAACTTGGCGACTCTGCTGGGGACCCTTATACTGCAACCAGGGCTTCTGGTTCTTTTTGTGGGTTCCTCCTAGCGCTTGTTTGATTTGTGTTTGCTGGGGTGTTATGTGCTATGTATGTTTATTTATTTTGCTTTATTTACTACTTTATGCATAACTTTATTTTTTCGCTTTCTTTACAGTCTTATGCATATTTCATACTGTCATTGGTGGATCTGGTTTTCTATTTTGGTGGGTGGGGTTCCATTGAGAGATTAAGGTCCTATACCTGGGACCTGAGTGACACCTAGGCTAGAGTGGTTCATGTTCTTTCCCATTCCATTTCGGTCTGGTGCGGGAATATGAAACACGATTCAGATTTGGGTTTCTTCTTGAGAACTCTGTGCTACAGATTTTCTGTAGTGCTAGGGCTATCTGGGAAGCCTGCTAAGTCTGGATGACCATTATTATGACCTTCAGAAGCTGAGGTGAATTAGAGGAGGATCTTTTATGGTTATTGTAAACATTGTACCTCCGGGTTAGAAGTGTTTACACTTCTCATAACTGATCCAAGTCTGAGGATCCTTGTTCTAGAACATTACATGTGAGGGGGTTGGGTTGTTTACAGGTTTGTAGGAATCCTTGGCTACATCATACCCTGTTACTGTTTTGTTTAAGAATACTCCACTTTGGATAGTTCTTGTGATTAACCCTGGACATGTGACTCTTTATTTGAGTCCCCCCACCCTGGTTATTGGATTTCTGAGCCTCCATCTGAACCTTTGAACATACATGGACCTTATGTCAAGACAGATAATCAGATCCAGCTCTTGATCACAAACCCTTGCATATCATTTGCATATGTCATCATTGCATCATTTAACATTTGTTTATTTGTTTTTCAGGGCATCCATCACATCATATTTGGTTTGGTTTTAACCCCTTCTACTGCTTAGACCTCTGCTTCAGTTATCTTCTTCAGCATCTGCTTCAGTTATCTCCCTCATCACCTGCATCAGTCTGTCAGAGACTTACCTCTAGCTTCTCAGTCTGTGATCTTCATCAGCATTTGACTTCAGCTTCTTCATCAGCACTCATGGATATTCCAAGGAAAAGCAACATATCTTATCACTTTTTTGAGCTTGTATTGACTGGTATCAGGCAGGTCCAGTCACTCATCACACCTGACCACATCCCACTATTCAGAGAGCACTATGGGGATATCTTGGATATGGTTATGGATCTTGATTCTTATCTGAGAAGCATGATCCACACATGCTTGCAGTTCTATGATCCTCCACTGAGATGCTTCACCTTTCCTGACTTTCAGATGGGGCCTTTGTTGGAAGAGTTTTCTTTATTGATTGGAGTACCTATCAGAGGAGGGATCCCCTTCAACCCAGAGATGACCGCTCCCAAAAGTGAAGAGATAGGAAGGGCATTGTATTTGGAGCCTGCCCTTGTTGAGAAAAATATGACAACAAAAGCTGGGATTCCCGGTTTACATATGGACTTCTTGATTTCTCAGGCCATCCTGAAGGCTACCTTGGGAGAATGGAGGGCAGTCTGTGCACTTTTAGCCCTCAGCATATATGGGGCTATATTGTTTGCAAATGAGCCTAAATTTGTCAGTAAAACTGCCATCCATTTGTTTCTTCTGAGGAATCCAGTTCCTACATTGCTAAGATATTTTTACTATTCTATTCATCAGAGAAATGAAAAACAAAGGGGGAAGTTGGTCAGATGCTGTGTTCCTTTGTTTTACTCTTGGCTACTCAGACACCTGCCTAAATCAAATGATTTCCTGAACCCTCACCAACAGAAGAATTGGGCCAAAAGGTTCATTGCCTTAACCTCAGATGATATCAGATGGTGCACCCAGAGCACCAAAGGCAAGGACATTATCACCAGCTACGGGCAGTACCCCAATGTGCCTCTCATAGGAGTAAAAGGTTGCATTAACTACAACCCTTTGCTGTTTAAGAGACAATTGGGATATGCCTTAGTTCACCCTCCCAGAGGACATGATTTAGCTGAGACCCTATACTGTGAAGTGTAACCTAATTCAGTTGTTGTCAGGCAAGCTGCCTGGGCTTGGGACAACATCCAGACAAAGGGGATAGCTATCCTTGGAAGATGTAACAATGTTGCTTCAGCTCAGTACTCAGATTGGTCCCGTACTAGAGCTCAGATTACCAGAATGCCTTTCACTTTAGAAGACACACCTGGACCCTCTACAGTACAGCCTGCAGCAACAGTTAGCCTGGAGGAATTTGAAAAGCTGAAAGAGAGGAATAATCAGCTTTCTGATGCCCTGAAGAAGACTCTTTGGGAAAGGAATGATGGTTGCCTGGACATTGAAAGATTGGAAAGACTCAAGACTGAGCATCTTACCAAGATTGAGAGGACAAATGACTACATAAGGAAAGCAAGGGATGGGGAACAGATATTGAAGAATGCCTGTAAGGAGGCCAAGATTCAGAAAGTTAGGGCTGAGCACTATCTGGAAGAGAGTCAGGCTAGGTGGATCAGGATCACCAAAGCCCGTTCATAAGAAGACCAGAGGACTCAGGCCAAGATTGATCAGTTGGAGGCCAATGAGAAGAAGCAGCAGGAAGCTTTGTTGGCAGCTCAGAAGGAGATATCAAAATTGAAGCATAGAGCAGGGTTAAAGAGATCTAGAGATCAGGACAGGCATAAGAAGCTGACTACTGCTATTGCTACTAGGAACCTCCTCATTAGGACCATTACAGAGCACCCAGCTGGTCTAGTGACTGAGGCACTCCTGAAGGAGGTCAGGGAAGATGATTATGGATTGGATGTCTGATTCCTCTTTGCTTGTTGTTCTTTCCTTTTGATGTACTTTTCATTTTGTTGTATTTTTGACCCTCCATGGGCATGTATTGTAAAACAGACTATGTATTT
Source organism: Lathyrus aphaca (assembly GCA_963966055.1). NCBI lineage: Eukaryota > Viridiplantae > Streptophyta > Magnoliopsida > Fabales > Fabaceae > Lathyrus > Lathyrus aphaca. The sequence goes on from OZ014523.1 coordinate 176,756,230, forward strand.
TTCATCATTTGTAATATATTTAGTTTATTTCCATTGGGTTTCTTTTCTCAACAACATCAAGCATCTTCCTCGAGGTCTGGAAAGGTCAAAACCAAGAACCAAACCGGATACCTTGGAAAATAAATAAGCATACTGCATTGCATACTAACTTTGTCTTTGTTTTGTAGGTTTTTGTTATTATTATTGTTTCTAACTTTGTTGTGATCTCAAGAAACATTGCTCGTCGCCGAGTGTTCCCTGTCAACCGCACGCACCGGTACCCAACTCGTAACAACCTTCCAGGCATTCAGATGGAGCAGGTACAGCAGGACCTGAATGAGGTCAGAAATCAGATGGCAAACGAAAGGGTCGAGATGAGAAACCAAATGTCTCAGTTTATGGCTGTAATGACTGGCTTAGCCTAGAGTCAAGAAAGATTGAGAGAGCTGGTAGAAAGACAGACACCTGAAGAGCCACACCTTGGAACAGGGGGAACCAGCAATAATGAACAGGGGCAACCTCGTATTGACCCACCAGAGTATGGGCCCCATTTGAATCCAGATGTTAACATCCCGAGGAATGTTCAAGGTAATACTGCTGGGGGCAGAATCCTGCAAGAGGATCCCCAAGAAGAACAATTTACTGTTATTGGGGCTGGAGATGAGGTATATGATAGAAGACTGGATGAGATTGCTAAAAAGTTAAGATCTTTGGAGTCTCAGAATTCTTTGGGCTTTGACGTAATGGATATGGGGCTGGTAGATGGGGTGAGGATTCCCCACAAATTCAAACCCCCTTGCTTTGAGAAGTATAATGGTACCTCCTGCCCGCGTACTCATCTGCAATCCTTCTTAGGAAGACTCAAGGCTTATACCATGGATGAGAAGTTATGGATGTTCTATTTTGAGGACAGTCTGACTGGAGCTTCAAGGGAATGGTATTCGCATTAGACAAGGGCCATCATAAGATGTTGGAAAGACTTGGCCGAGGCCTTCATCTGTCAGTACCAGTACAACCTAGACATGGCTCCCAATAGAACTCTTCTAATGGACATGTCTCAGTCTTCAAGGGAGAGCTTTCGAGATTATGCTCAGAGGTGGAGACAGCTTGCTGCTGCTGTCCAACCACCCATGTCAGAAAGAGAAATGGCTGACATGTTCATGAACACCTTGCAGGGAACTTATATTGATAGACTTGCTGCTTTCTCCTCTACCCGTTTTTCTGATGTAGTTATAGCTGGTGATAGAATTGAGAGTCTTTTGAAGATGGGCAAAATCTCTGAAAATGGTGCAAGTTCCTCCAGCAACCCCAGAAAACCTTTTGCAGGACCCCGGAGGGCAGGTGAAACGAATGTTATCCATGCAAGCAGGGGCAGACCCCAATATTCTCACAGATCAGTGGCAGCTGTTACCATCCCGTCTCTAGTTCCACAACAACCATTATATCCTCAACAACAACAACAACATCACTATCAGCAACAATCTCACTTTCGACAACAAATAACGTACAACAACAATAGCAACCAACAGCAGTGCCCCTTTCAATAGAGGCCATCACAAGTAAATAGGGTGATTGACCCCATCCCTATGCCGTATGCTGCTTTATTGCCACAACTCCTGAAGCTTAACCTGGTTGAGTTAAGGACGTTGGCACCACCAGATCCCCTCAATCTCCCAAAGAATTATGATGCTAATGTCAGGTGTGCCTTTCACTCCAACGCACCTGGTCACAATACTGAGAAGTGTATGGCCTTACAGATGAAAGTTCAAGATTTGGTCGATTTCAAAGCTCTCAATTTCGCACCTCATCCAAATGTTAACATGAATCCTATGCCTAATCATGGTGGGCCCAGGATTAATGCCATAGAAGAGGACCAACCATCAGTACTAATTGATAATGTTGCACAGATTCAAACACCACTGGCTGAAGTCAAAGTTCAACTTTTAAGATGCCAAGTGTTCCCGAGCTGTGGGGCCTGCTGTGAATTATGCAAGACTGCTATAAATGGTTGTGAGAAGCTAAGGTTTGGCATAAATAGCCTCATCAAAGATGGAATCTTGCAAATTACTTCAACAGCTCCATCAGCAACTCTTGTTTCAACAACAATGGATTCTCCTACAACACCAGCAATTCTTCTTTCAATAGTTTCTTCTACAACAACAATAACTATCATTCCTACTAATTCATAAACAACACCAGCAATCACTCCGTCCATTATTTCAACAGATCAGAGTTCAACAGCATTCTCTTCTACAACGTCAGCACCCATTGTATCAACAGAATCATCTACAACACCAATAAACATTAATGAAGATGTCTCAACGGTCACGATCTATTATGACCCAACAAATGTTCATCCCAACAACAATTTCCAACAACAAGCTGCAACACCTCCTGTCAGATCTCCAGTTACGATCTACTACGATCCGCACACCATCACAGTTCCTTCCGCTGCAGCAATCAGTCCAGTTACCATTATGGTACCTGGGCCTGTTCCTTATGAAAACAGTAATGCCATACCTTGGCACTACGGCTCTGATCTCTACTGCAATGGGGAGAAAATCACTCTGGATTAATCAACCTATTCACCACAAGTTGACAATGTTGGGAGAGGCGGAGGCTTCACCAGAAGAGGACGCCTTTTTGCCTCATAAACACCAAGACCTAACGCTGAAGCAGAAGCTGCTGCTAAAGCAAAGGGAAAGAATGTGGTATCTAAAGAGTCAACCGTTAAAGAGAATCCGAAGACGTCTTTTAAGCAAGAGTTAGACGGATTCATGAGGATAATAAAAAAGAGTGATTACAAGGTGGTGGACCAGCTTCACCAAACCCCCTCCAAGATCTCTATATTATCATTGCTAATGTGTTCCGAAGCCCACAGGAATGCACTGTTAAAGGTCCTGCACACAGCATATGTGCCGGAAGAGATTACTGTTAATCAGTTAGAAAATGTGGTTGCAAATGTCAATACCAGTCATGGACTGGGCTTTACAAATGCTGATTTAACAACGGAGGGGCACAACCATAACAAGGCTTTGCACATCACCTTGGAATGCAAAGGTGTTGTCCTTTCTCATGTACTGGTGGACACTGGGTCTTCGCTCAATGTTCTCCCAAAGAAAGCCCTGGTGAAATTGGAGTATGATGGCTTGGCATTGCGCCCAAGTAATATGGTGGTGAGAGCATTTGATGGCTCTAAAAGATCGGTGCTTGGAGAGATCGATTTACATGTGTTGATTGGCCCGCAGACCTTTAAAACTACCTTCTTTGTAATGGACATACAGCCAGCCTACAAATGTCTGTTGGGTAGACCTTGGATCCACGCCGCTGGCGCTGTTACGTCTACCCTTCACCAGAAGTTAAAATTCGAGTGGGATGGCCAAATCATCACCATTTACGGGGAGGAGGATATCTTTGTTAGCCAGCAGGCTACGTACAAGTACATAGATATGGATGGGGAGATCCATGAAACCATGAGTCAGGGGTTTGAGGCCCTTAACATCAATGAAGCATCTGCTGTGTCTGGAACTTCCATCACCTCATATCAACAGGCCCGAAAGGTTGTTGAGGAGGGTACCGCTCAAGGCTTGGGCAAGCTGCTGCCAGTTGAAAAGAAAGAAGACAGATTCGGGTTGGGTTACAGACCAACTCGACAAGATCAACCAGAGGCTGCAATGGAGCCCAAATTTGTCAGCAAAGGGGATGCTTACCCCGGATGCTGTGAACAGTTTGGAAGACGAGGAAGAAGACGAACGCAACCTGGAAAACTGGATACGTCCAAGGATCTCGGGGAACCAAGTCTCAAACTGGCCTTCCTAATAAATTATAAGAGTTACTCCTGCAGAGTAATTATTATTTCCTGTCTTTAAGCATGCATCAAGTCCTGCATCTTGCCCGAGATGTCAGGGCTCATTTTGTAATCGGGCCATCTTGTATTTTGTGCAAACGATCAATTAATGAATATCAGGACATCTTTTGCAAATGAGTCTCTTTTTTTTCGTTCACTGTTTTTCATTTTTTCATTTTTGTACAAAAATAAAATGGCAATGTTTTTCAAAATAATAACTCCATTTTCACTTTTTTTAAACAAGATAAAACTGGTCACTAAAATGAACCAATCTAAACCCTTGTAGAGAGTGCCCTTCAGACTGCACCGACAACGACACTGCTATGACTTCGTATGACTTCGACAATCCGATTAATCAAGCCGATGAAGGGGTTGAAGAAGATTATGAGCTACCTGAAGAGCTAGCCAGACTGCTAAGGCAAGAGGAGAAGGTTATCACTCCTCATCAGGAGGAAGTTGAGAGAGTTAATCTTGGTACCGAAGAAAACTTGAAAGAAGTGAAGATCGGGGCCCGTCTGCAAGATTCAGTGAAGGAACAACTTATTGACATGCTGCGAGAGTACGTTGATGTCTTTGCTTGGTCTTATCAAGATATGCCGGGTCTGGATACCGACATTGTTATGCACAAGCTGCCTCTAAAGGAAGACTGTCCTCCAGTAAAACAAAAACTGCGCCGTACTCGTCCGGATATGGCCATGAAGATAAAAGAAGAGGTACAAAAATAGTGGGACGCCGGTTTCCTTGCTGTAACTAGTTACCCGCCGTGGGTTGCTAACATTGTAATTGTGCCTAAGAAGGATGGCAAAGTACGAATGTGTGTGGATTATCAGGATCTGAATAGAGCCAGCCCGAAAGATGACTTCCCATTACCTCACATTGATGTATTGGTCGACAATACGGCTCAGTTCTCGGTGTTCTCCTTCATGGATGAATTTTCAAGATATAATCAGATCAAGATGTCACCTGAAGACATGGAGAAGACAACTTTCATCACACCCTGGGGCACATTCTGTTATAAAGTAATGCCATTCGAACTGAAGAATGCTGGTGCCAATTATCAACGGGCTATGGTGACATTATTCCACAACATGATCCATAAAGAAATTGAATGTTATGTGGATGACGTGATTGCCAAGTTCCTCACAGAAGAAGACCACCTGGTGAATCTGTTGAAGCTGTTCAAACGTCTGAGGAAGTACTAGTTGAAGCTGAACCCCAACAAATGCACATTCGGGGTGCGATCCGGTAAGCTGCTGGGATTTATTGTAAGTGAGAAAGGGATTGAAGTTGACCCTGATAAAGTCAAATCCATCCAAGAGATGCCTGCACCAAAGACTAAAAAGGAAGTTCGAGGGTTCCCAGGTAGGTTGAACTACATTTCAAGGTTCATATCTCACCTTACAACAACCTGTGAGCCTTTGTTCAAATTGTTAAGGAAAGAACAAACAGTCAGGTGGAATGAAGACTGCCAGAGGGATTTTGACAAAATAAAGGAATACTTACAAGAGCCTCCAATCCTTATGCCTCCAGTTGAAATAAAACCTCTAATAATGTACTTGACAGTGTTAGAAGAGTCAATGGGGTGTGTGTTGGGCCAGCATGACGAGTCTGGTCGAAAAGAGTATGCAATATACTACCTAAGCAAAAAGTTTACCGACTGTGAACAACGTTATTCACTGCTCGAGAAAACTTGTTGTGCTTTAGCGTGGGCTGCTCGCCGACTAAGGAAATATATGTTGACCCACACTACTCTGTTGATCTCCAAGATGGACCCAGTCAAGTACATATTCAAGAAGCCAGCACTTACCGGACGGGTTGCAAGATGGCAAATGATTCTCACAGAATATGACATTCAATACACATCTCAGAAAGCCATCAAAGGCAGTGTACTATCTGATATCTTGCTGAGCAACCCATTGATGATTACCAGCCTATGAGATTTGACTTCCCTGATGAAGACATCTTGTTCATAAAATCGAAAGATCATGAAGAGCCTGTTCACACTGAAGGGCCGGACCCAGAAGAAGAATGGACAATGATGTTCGATGGGGCTGTTAATATGAATGGTCGTGGTGTTGGTGCAGTTCTCATTACACCTAAGGGAGTTCACATGCCTTTCTCGGCAAAGCTCACTTTTAACTGCACTAACAACGAAGCTAAATATGAAGCCTGTATCATGGGTCTTGAGGAAGACATTGACCTTAGGATCAAGACTTTAACCGTGTTTGGAGATTCAGCTCTGGTAATCAATCAAACCAACGGCAAATGGTACACTCACCAGGAGCATCTGATACCCTACCGGGACTATATGAGGAGATTACTGACTTTTTTCAATATATCCCTCGAGATGAAAATAAGTTTGCAGATGCTCTGGCTACCATTTCCTCCATGATCAAAGTTCAAGCTGCCAACTTTGTGCCTCAGATTTCAGTATCCAGACTTGATAGACCAGCAATGAATTCTCAGCAGACCTTGCTAAAGATGATAAGCCTTGGTTCTATGACATCAAATGCTTCTTGGAGGATCAAACATACCCACCTGGGGCATCTTCCAATGATAAGAAGACATTAAGAAGGCTAGCTGGTAGTTTCTTCCTGAATGCTGATGGTTCCTTGTACAAGAGAAACTTTGACATGGTACTTCTCAGATGTGTTGATAAGATAGAGGCAGACTTGTTGATGCACGAGGTGCATGAAGGATCTTTTGGTACCCATGCTGGAGGACATGCAATGGCTAAGAAATTGTTATGATCGGGTTACTACTGGATCAAAATGGATGCAGACTGTTGCGCTTATGCCAGAAAGTGCCACAAATGCCAGATTTATGTAGACAAAGTGCATGTGCCTCCGAATCCTTTGAATGTGATGTCTTCACCTTGGCCCTTTTCCATGTGGGGCATTGATATGATTGGCAAGATTGAACTGACTGCTTCAAATGGCCACAGATTCATCCTGGTGGCCATTGACTATTTCACCAAGTGGGTCGAAGAAGCTTCGTATGCAAACGTCACCAAGAAAGTGGTAGCCCGATTCTTGAAGAGAGACATCATCTGTCGGTATGGAGTGCCCGAGCGAATCATTACTGATAATGGTTCCAATTTGAACAACAAAATGATGGAAGAACTGTGTCGGGACTTCAAAATCCAACATCACAATTCTTCTCCTTACAGGCCAAAGATGAACGGCGCTGTTGAGGCAGCTAACAAAAACATCAAGAAGATTGTGCAAAAGATGGTGGTTACATATAAAGACTGGCATGAAATGCTACCATTTGCCTTGCATGGGTACCATACGTCAATCAGAACATCCACTGGGGCAACACCGTATCAGCTAGTGTATGGTATGGAGGCAGTCCTACCTGTTGAAGTTGAATTACCCTCGTTACGAGTACTTATGGATGTCAAGCTGAATGAAGCAGAATGGGTCCGTTCTCGGTACAATCAACTGAATCTGATCGAAGAAAAGAGATTAGCTGCAATTTGTCATGGGTAGTTATATCATAAAAGAATGAAGAAAGCCTTCAATCGGAAAGTCAGGCTTCGGGAATACCAAGTAGGAGATCTTGTGCTGAAAAGACTTCTCCCTCCTCATACAGACCACAGGGGCAAGTGGACTCCGAATTATGATGGTCCATTCATAGTAAATAAAGTTTTCTCCGGTGGAGCACTGATGCTCACTACTATGGATGGTGAAGACTTCCTGTCCCATGTGAATTCAGATGCAGTTAAAAAATACTTCGCATAAAATGACCCGCTGGACACAAAAACAGAATGTAAGTCCACGCAAAAATAGGGCATCCCAGCAAGTCAAAAAACAGAATAAAAGACACAGGCAAAAATAAGGGAAAATTAAAAAAAAAATGTACACCCGCTGAGTTGAAAACCGCATTGGACAGCTCAGGCAAAAATGGGTATCCCGGTGGATTGAAAACCCGAAAGGGCGATCCATGCAAAATAAGGGAATAAGCGAACAACTGTATTCTGAATTCGTATGTATCACCCACAATATGGCAAGCTTCTAAAGGTTCAAGCGTCGATCAGAATCATCTTTCTTCAGATAGCAAGATGAGAAGAGCGTCAAAAGTCATACGGGTCATAGCGAAAGGGAAGCTCACTAAAGCGCCAACATTGCCAGCACCTTTTGTTTCTCAATTTTTTAACGATCTCCTCATTTCAGGGGATATGTTTCTTTGACTGTATTTTCCAGTTCAGGGCACCCAAATTAATAAAATCAGATTTTCAGTCATACTTCGTCTTGTACATTTCTTTTCATTTGCAAAAAATGTCCGATATCCTTGATATAACGTTGCATAAATACAGATGCGCATTTCTAATCACATGCTTGCAGGAAATATATTACTTACTCCCGGGAGTGTCTAAACTCCTATGATGGAATCCAGTAAGGGATACCTCGGGATACTTGTGCGTTTCTTTTGTCATAATAGGATTGCAGATATTCAAAGCGCAACATGGGGCATGAAAGTTCCTCCCCAACAAGCTGCCAAATCATTATTTCCTCAGCACATCTTCCAAACAGCACCAGAGCTGCTTTCTCCCCATCAGAGTTGCCAGGCATCACTTCTCCATCACTTTCTTCAGAGCAGCATCAGAAGGTGTTCATTTCCCCAGCTGAGTTGTCAGATATTATCATCCTCAGCAGGATCCCTACAGAAATCTATAGGAAGATCGTTCCGTGATCTTTCTCCTCCCCAACCGAGTATTAGGCAGGGAACCATCTCCCCACAGAGCTCCAGCCTCTATCCAGAAGAGCAATGTATGAATTTCCTGCACAACAAAGTGATGAAAGCTTCCACAGCCCCCAACTGGGCTCCTCATTACCAAGATTGGTCTACCAGTGGCCTATTTTCCCAAGCAGAATCATCTGTATCAGATCTACCAATGATCTCATCCCCAGCTGGGATATCCTTTCAGGCAGATCAGTCGGAGGTCTTCGCAGTAACGGGATCCAAATCCCGGATCGGTATCTTTGCATAATCATAACATTCGCATCATAAATCACCTCAGAACGTAGAATTCCGTCTAATACGGAGCATTACGGAAAAAATCAAACATATTGCATAATCACAAGCCATGTTTTAAAACACATGTGTATACTAACATCCCGTCAGCAATGTATACAAGGACTCATAGTCTCAGCAGAAAACCAAAGCGCCCCCTTTGCACTCGCAAATACATACTAATGTACACTCATCCGAGACTCGTCCGTGTCATATCATTCCCCTGCAGATATAAACCACAAACAAATATATTTATATACACCCCTTTGACACCCATCTGTGTCACCACTCCCCAGCATGGTTTCATAAACACTCATTGTAAACTAAGCACTCATTCATAACACACTCTCTTTCGACACCCGTTCGTGTCATCCTATCCCCACAGATCGTCAGAATATCTTTTACACTTATAAGTTCATACTTATACGCTTTCTCTTGTGATACTCGTCCGTGTCATACTCTCCCCAGCAAGTTGAACATTCATATGTGTCTCACTCATTCTTATTTTTCACTCATACAGATACTCGTCTGTATCTTGTATACACCACTTATCTCTCCTCAGATTCAACACTCGTCCGTGTTCTTTGTTAACCAGTTGATACTCGTCCGTATCATCATCTTTGAACATGCGTCAGCGTTTGTTTCTACCGATACTTGTCCGTATCACAGTCTTAAGGATGCTCGTCTGCATTTTTAATCTATACACAATGTAAAACACTTATACCTTTTATTTCTTGGATGTAAACACTCGTCCGTGTTTACTATTCCCCAGCAAATCCCAGCAAATTTTCTTTTCTATATGACATTCATCCTATGTCATGATACGTTTGGTAGACGTACCCTGCCAGGTGATCGTCCTTCACCTATCGATGATCGTCCTTCATCATTCCCCCAGCGGAGTCTCCATTATTGGAACCCTTTCCTATCTGGCATTCGTCCTATGTCGTGATATTTTAGCAGTCGTACCCTGCTAGGTGATCGTCCTTCACCTTTTGATGATCATCCTTCATCATTTAATCTGATGGTCATCCCCATCGTTGATTATGTTATCTGACATTCGTCCTATGTCATGATAAACCCCGAGAGCAGTCGTACCCTACTAGGTGATCGTCCTTCACCTCTTGATGATCGTCCTTCATCACGCTAAGCCGATGGCCGTCCCCATCGTCGATCTTTTCTATCCGGAATTCATCCTATGTCATGGTATTTTCGGCAGCCGTATCCTGCCAGGTGATCGTCCTTCACCTTGGATGACCGTCCCTCATCCTTATCCCTGACAGAGCAGTCGTCCCCTGTTGGGTGATTGTCCTTCACCTTTGATGACCGTCCCTCCTCATTTATTTCTTTAAACCGATGGTCGTCCCCGTCGTTGTTTACTTCACTTTGCAAACCTGATGGTCGTCCCCATCATTGACTTTACCTTTAATCCCCAGAGAGCCTTGTTATTTTATTCTGATGGTCGTCCCCATCATGATCCCTCTATTCCCCGTCATTGCTTTATCCCCAACAGTCATCCTCTACTCGATGGTCGTCCTCCATCACCCGCACTTTTATAATCATACTTTACTACCTTTTACAATCTATATCCCTTTTCTTCTTCACACCCAGTGAGTGCAAATTTTGGACTGTCTTTGGTATTCAACCACAAGTTATCTTGCTTGTCTGTTAAGCTCGTCGCTTACATCCTGCACAGCTAACTCATTCATGAATAGGGGCAGCTGTAAGCACCCCAAATTTTCCCTCACTAAGTTCACACCATGGCTTATGATCTTTTTCATTTACATTAGTCTAATCATATCATATCATGTTGCATTTTTTGCTTCACTGCATTAGTTCAAGGTCATCTGCATCTAGGGTTTGTGACTTGAGCCATCCAGGATCCATATGAGCCACTCCAAAGGTCATCAATCATCTCAAGAGGGTCCATTTATTTTGAATCATCATATTTTATCCTCCAAGGATCAAGGAATTCAAAGAATCACAAGAACTGGCAAAGCATGGAAGCAGAGCCAGGTTTAACTACACAGATGACCTAAAATTAGGGTTTTGGTTTCAGAGGCCATAACTCCAAATTTTTTGGTCATTCTTGTTTCTATTGGTCTCAATATGATATAAGGATCATGCATACCAAGTTTGATGGAAAAATTCATTGTGGAAGTCATCTGATCACTAGGTAACTTCCTGAGCAAGTCAGAGCAAAATCAGGGCATCTGAGGACCCCATCAATGGACCCAAAGTGGATTTTGCATCAAATTGAAGTTATATGGTCTTTATTTGATCATTTAAGTGTTTATAAGTTCACAAACTTGAAGAAAAGGGGGCTAAACCAAAAGTTGCCAAAAAATGGAAATGACTTGTAATGTAAACTTTCCATTTTGGGAAAGTTTTTCAACCTCCTCTTTCTTAACGAAAAAAGCTTCAAATGAAAAATTATTGGTCATGAAAGTTGTAGATTGGATCATTCCCTTTTCTAAAAGTAAGAGAACAAGGTCTAATTCATTTTGGAACTCAAGTTATGGCTTTCCAAAGTTGGCAAAAATCACATAAATTCATGTTTCATACCAAAGAGGCATTTTTTCAAAACCTCATGCCAAGCTATTTTATGACTTCAAAGTGACTTCTACACATCATAACTTCATAGTGCATGACTTAAAATTCAGAATTGGCCCAAGAATCTCAATATTTCATGACTTGCACATGAAGAAATTTCAAAAGGGCCAAAGGTTCACAAAATTGCAAAACCTCCCACAACTTCTCACAAACTTGCTGATTTGCCTCAAACTGATTTCCATGGACATCCTCAATTCCAGATGCACCAGACACCCCTTTGTCCTTGGCCTGAAACAGCCCATACCTCAAAGTACAACTTTGTTGACCTTTTTGCATTTTCACCCATACCAATCACACTATGCCACAACCACTTTCTGAACCACTTGCATTTGTTTATACTAACCTAAAGCAAGCCAAACATAACAAGAAGCAAGCCTGAATACACAACATTTCCCTAGTTCACAAAAACTCCCTCTTGTGCATTTTCATTCGAAACTCTCAGCACAAACATCAAACCTTAAAAATTCTTCCACCATTCATCTTCAAATCCATCACTGATCACAAACCACCCTTCACTTTGCCCTAAAAAACCACCATACACAAAATAAGATTTTTCCCCATTTGAACTGAACTCCATTGAACTTCAAAGAGAGGACACAGACACTTCAGCAAAGCATCAAGGAAGCTCAAGGGAGGTTAGAGGAGGTTGTTTGCATCAAGCAGAAGGCCCAGGCAGCTCCATTGGCAAAGCTCCATCTCAGGTATTTTCGTGAAACTTTTTTTCCAGAAATCCTTTCTTTAGTTATGAGATGGTAGAGTTTGTTCTCCTAATTGCACTGAGCTTTGTAGTTTTGAAAATGGTTGAGTATTGACTGTGTATGCATGTTCTGAAATTTTGTCCATTTTTATGTTTTTGTTCGAATCATGATTTTGATGAGAGATGAATGGATTATGATGCTGGATTCTTGCTCTATGGGGTTTGGGGATCATTTTTGGAGATTTAGGGGGTTTGTCATGGCCTAGAGAGTGAGATAGCAATTTTCAGGGAAGAGTGTGGCCGGAGAAGATGACCGGAGGTCATTTCCGGCCACCTGAAAGTCATTAGTTTAATTAATTAGGGTTAGGGCATGTTTTGAACGTGGGCCGTTAGATCAAGTTTCCCGCGCGTGTTTGTGTGGCCTGGATCTCATGATTAGTTTTAATTCAGGTTTATTTATTTAATTAATCTGGATTAATGAAGTTTGAACCTGGGCCGTCCAGATGCGCGCCCAGTCAACTCTCACAAGCTCAGTTTCAATCTCAGCTCTCCATTGTGCTTACTTTCATTAATTCTCATTTTTAATTCATTTATTTTATATTATTTTGTACGAATTTTTCAAAAATAGAAAAAAACATCAAAAAATTCTGAAAATTTTTATCCAGCCTTTTATTAATTTTCGGAACCCAAAAATATTTTCATTTTTATTTTTTGGATTTAAAATATATTTTTAAATCATTTAAATGTTATTTTTAATTAGTTAATTGATTTTTAATTAATTAAAAATACATTTAAGAATTTAAAATCACAAAATAATTCAGAGAACATTCTTGGACATTTAGAAGCATTTACAAACTCACCACACAAATTTCTTTTTGGTTTTGATCACACTTTGGCAATTTTTCATTGAATTAGGGTTCTTAAATTTGCATATTTTTAACCCTAACTTCAAAAATTCATAACTTTTAAACCAAGTTGCGTTTTTGAATGATTCTTTTTTAATCGTGTTATGCATGGTTTCAAGCATCTAAAAACATTTTTGTTTCATTTTTATCTTTCATTTTCAATTTGTTTGGCATTTTCCATTTAGGATCACCCTTTAAACCCTAGAAACTTAGGAAATTCATAAATTCCTTTAGGTTTAGCTTTTGACCTCCCCCTTTGGATGGTGAACTAGTATAGGTTTAGGGTTCCTTTGAGTCCATTTTCAATTTTTTATCTCATGATTTGCTTCTGTTTTTGAGTTTTGCATCTCACATGTTCATATAACCCTAATTTTCATCTTCATTTGCATTCATCTTGTATAAGCTTGCATACATGAACTTGCCATGACATTTTGTGCATCCACATGACATATAAGACATCTTAGGACACATTGAAATCATGTTTGATCATTGCATCATCCATTTTCCATGTTATGCTTTCATTACATTCTATATGCATTCATGAACTTTCATGCTTCCTTTATGCTTCATTTGCATTCCCATCCTTTGTATGATCATCTTCATCTCATGACATACATTTATATCATCTCTTTGCATCATTAGCATCATGAACATGCTTCTGATTTTGGTTTTCATCCTTGTATTTCATTTCATTTTCATTTCATTTCATTTCCTTTTGCTAACTTTTCAGGTGTAAGTCTTTGAGAAGTGAATTTGCCTTCACTTCTCACAATCTGTTCTCACCTCTCTTATGCATTCATTGCTTCATTTTACTTTTGTATTAGAGTGAGCTTGCTCATTCATGTTCGCTCCTCACTTTCTTTCTTCAAGCAACTTATCTTCTTAAGTGAAGTAAGTTGTCTTGCTTCTTTCTGCTTCTCCTCCTTCCATCTTTCTTCTTCCTTGGTGGCTTTTCCTTGAAGGTCTCTTGCAAGCCTCATAAACCCTAGGAATACCCAAGCATGATAACAATTAGGGTTTGATTAGTCCCCCCATTAGTTTTACCTTCGTGTCATCTCTTGTGTCTTCTCTTCTCATCTCATTATCAAAGACTAAACCCTTAAGGTTTTAAGACTTTGTGATTAGGGTTATGCATGTATCCTTCTATTAGGATGGAGTGTATAAATTTAATCCTAAGTGTTAAACCCTTAATGTGTTTAAATCCTTTAATCAATCCATCTAATAATCACTAAGACATCAAGCTTGTAACTTGGGTCTTGCATTAGGGTTCTAATTCTTACTTAAATTGGTTAAGAAGGACTAACCCTAGTGTTAATGGACAAGTCCCCCTCAAGTTGTCTTACAAACCATAAAATTCACTTCTTAACCTTACCATTAACTAAAATCCACTTTAATAAAGGTTTTGTTTTGTCATGAGGTTAATCCCTAATCATGGATTAAGTTGAGGAGCATTCCTCAGCTTAAATGTTCTCATCTATTATCCTTCTATTAGGATGGTGTAATGGGTCCATTAAATCCTTGATTATGGCTTAAAATCATTACTTAACACTAAACAAAAACTCCAAAAACATCTAAATAAATACAAGTAGGTTAATGATCTTAATCCTACATCACGGTGACTAAGCGTGAGGTGTTTACTTCATACTTAAGGTATTCTCATTACCCCTAATCAGAGGGAAGATGTGATGAGTTTACTAACCCTTGGTTTAGGCTTAAGCTCATTAACTTATGACAAACCACAAAAGCAATAAAAGATTGAAAAAACCCAAAAACAAACAATAATCGTCTCCTCCGGGATTCTTTTCTCACCTCATTCACTCATAAACGAGAACTTGCTTCTTCCGTCTAATGCAAGATAGTTAGCACCTGAGCCAGACAGGTCATACACTTGAGCATAGGCAAGTAAGCAGTTCATCAATCAATTTATCTTTCAGTCTCTTTGAGTCGAACTACGGTGTTCTGACTTCCTCATTGCACGAGAGGATACGTAGGCATAACTTAACAGTTATCGAACAAAAGTCTCTGTATATTCCCCCTCTTCCAGCATTATTCTTTTAAGCCTCATAGTCTTGAGCTTTGCATTCTTTTCTTGCACTGACACTTCTTTATTTCACTTCACACTTCTTTCCAGCACTGACACTTGTATTTTTACAGCTTTTGCACACAAAATAGCACTGACACTACCCCTTTTAAACACAAATATTACAAGCATGGATCCCGTCGAGTACGACGGACAATCTGAGTGCTAATACCTTCCGAGGTTGTAACCAACCCCCTTTCTCAGTTTCTCTGGTTCGCGACCGTCTTATCCATCTTTTCCTAGGTTTATGCAGCATTACCTTTCCTTCGGGATAAAAATGCCTAGCTGGCGACTCTTTTCAGTTCACCCTCGTGTTCTCCTCTTTCGCCGACCGTTCGCGTCTGTACCCCTCTTGACCAGGTGTCATTTTGTGGGAGCGACAGTGGGTATTACACTGAGTCCCACGGGAAGCAAATGATAAGTCTTGAGGTGGGTATTACACTGAGTCCCACGGGAAGCAAATGATAAGTCTTGAGGTGGGTATTACACTGAGTCCCACGGGAAGCAAATGATAAGTTTTGAGGTGGGTATTACACTGAGTCCCACGGGAAGCATGGTTTATGTTTGAGGTGGGTATTACATTGAGTCCTATGTGAAGTTTCGAGAATGTTATATGGACATCCCATCTTGTTTTGTTTCCTTATATAGAAGTGACCTTAGGCTTGAGATGGGTGTTACACCAAGTCCCATGGGAAGTAAAAAGGTAATATCCTAGCTAGTGATAGTAGGATTTTTAGAACTCTTGGATGTGATTCCAGTGAGAGTGAGGCGTGTGAACTCAAGGTATTTTTCCCCGAATAAAGACTTGGGTTAGGTTTTGATAGAACCCTTAGAGCCGAGAGAACTCTAAGATAAGGAACCCACTGAGATGTTGTTATCTCACCCTACTATTGTTGTTGCTTTTCAGGTTCCTATGCAGGTTTGATTTACGAGTTGAGCTATGCTCGAGATGTTTCAAGTGAATCTTAGTTTAGTCTTCCGCTGTGTATTTTTGTATCTTTGTACAATAATGGTTATTGTATTGTTCTTAACTTTTATTTTAGTATGATTTCCATGTCTTGTGCCATAATTGTATAGTTTTAGAATTGGACGAGAATGTGAATCATACTAGTAGGTATTTATGATGGTGTCAGTACCAAAAATTAACACTGTATGATATTATTCTAGATATATATTATATGGGTGTTACAATTGGTATCAGAGCAGGTCGTATCCTCGACCTAGCCTTGAAACATCATAAGTAAATCTTTCCTGCCTCTTAAGTGTGTTTGGCCGACATGATTCTTAATATCATACTGGGTAGTATTGGGTCTGATCAACCTAATGATATTTATGTGATAGGTAGGATCATGGTTGTGCGACCATGAGGACTCTGCAGTGTTGTTGTAACTTGTGCTGTGAGAGTAGATTCAAGCCAAAAGTTAGCAAAGGGGGGCTTTGGTCAGCTCAGTTGGAGTCTTCATAAGAGTTCTACTTCCTGTAACATGGAGTTGCAGAGTAGTATGTTGTTAGAGAAATCCTTTGGAATGGATAGTGACTGAAAGTTACAAGTATCTACAGGATGAGTGGTCGGTGTCCCATGGAATAAGTGAAGTCACTGGTGGATCAATGTTGGTCACTGGTACGGATAAAAGTGTTGAGAAGTTTAATTTCACGAGAAGAGAAGATGTTTATGGAACATGTGACTTAAGGTTCTAGAATGAGTTAATTGTTAGTGTTGTGAACCTAAGATCGTAGTGGCATCTTGGATGAGCGAGGGTACTTCAAGGAATGTATTCGGATAATACCTTGCAAATGGATAGGAGTTACGAGTGAATAATTTTCATTTTCTTTTGGGAACCTAAAGTTGTGGCAAAACTTGGGAAGAAACATGAGGACGTGATTACATGTTTCAAGGGAGATAAGTATACCCCGAACGAAAGATAGAAGACTAGAATTGTATATCCGGCTATGACGGAAGCTACAAGTTTAGATTAATACATCAAGGTGTTATATTTTAGTAAAGGATCATTTCGAAAATGTTGAATTACCTAAGGAATGGTATAAGGTATAATGCAGGAGAGAGAGTAAGCCTTGTTCAGTATCGTGAGGAGAATTTGGTATGGACCGGATGAAGTTATGTTAAGTGTTAGAGTAAGCACCTTGGTTTCGGGAGAAATCTAGTAAGATAAATTATGTTTGGGTGTAAGGAGATTACCGCAGAGCGTGAAGTTGATGTGGTATGGAAACGGTCTTAGCAACACAATATGAGACAGTGATAACAGAAGGTATGTTAGACAAGTGTATAATGGAATCGTTAAGTTATTGTTAAGACTAAGGTTGAGAAGTGTAAGCAACGATGGTTCACTCATTAAGGCTCTAGTGGTATGATTACTTTTATGTGGAATCGTCGTTTAGTATGGTCGTAACTTTTGGATGTGATTGGAATAAGTTTGAGAGGTTTGGGTAACAATGAAGGTCAGAAGTTTGCTTTTGCACTGAGTAATTGGATTGTCCTCTGGGTAGTACCCGGTTACATAATTGTGTTTCTAAATCTCTTTCAGTTACTAGAAGTACTGGATCGTACTGATTGATCAGTTACCCTCCTGGTAGTGACCGGTTATCGTTGTTAAGTTTTGGAAAAATTGGATTTTTCTAGAATGCATACATTTGATGTGAGTACCAAATCGGATCGTTCTTGATACATATAGAGAACTATGGAAACTTTCTATGCAATGTTTGGTAGAGGGTAAGGAAACCCAGGTTAATATGTAAGCATAGACAACAAGGCTCTTCAGATGAGTGATTTACCTCAGTCTTCAGGTGTAAGGGAAAAATCCTGTGTTTGTGAATAATTAAAAGTATTTAGATTATGCCCTGGTGAGGTTATGAATGTTGTTGTTGATACTAATTCTTGCAAGGAATTAGAGAGAAGGGACAAAGTTGTATAGTAGGGATAAGATGTCCTTTGTTTTGCTTTGTTTTGCCTGATAAGGATTGGGTGTCGGATTTTGTTTACGGATGAACCAAGCATTAGCTTGTATCTAAAACCCTTTGATGTTGTCCTGGTCGATTCCGACTAGCGTCATTGTAAGAATGGAATCAGACTATTCCGTTGAGTATTCGTATTGTGACCATAACAGAATGGTATTTCTACTTCGCCGTTTGTTAGATAGTATAATCTGCATGTTGTGCCCGTTTGTGTTATCTTGGGTTGTGGATGGTGAACGACTGTTGCACTTATTTAGAGACTGTAAGTGAGAATCATATTACAAGTTAGTATGGACTAGATGGATAATTCCGAGTTGGATTATTTATTAGCAAGAGGAGTAAGTTTAGTTGTGTTCGACTGTTTAGCCTCGGATAGGTAATCGATTTGACACATAACTTTTGTGGAAGACTTTAGAGAATGATACATTCTGAATTGTAAGTCTGTTTTGGCTTCCGTTCGAAGTATCAGAGGTTAAAGTGTTGAATTACCTTTTGAGTAGGATTGGTAAACAATAAATGATATGAATTTTTGGCATATTGTCATTGCGACTACTTAGGACCTAAATTGAGAAGTTATAAGAGATTTGTGAAGTGTTGGTCTTTCTGGAAATGTTTGAGTATCTGAATTATTGTGTGAATAAAAGATGATGTCCCAAAGGTAAGCATGTATATTGGGTCGTTAAGGGAACAAGACCCTTGAGAGAAGTGAATTCGAATGATAAGTTTTGTGTGATCCAAAACGGTTAGTAAGCGGAATATTGTATTTAGAAGGCAAGTGTTATGGAAACCCGCAAGTGTACTAGGGATGATTTGAGTTTGGTGTTGGTGTTTCGCTGGTTGTTGTAAGTTTTATTACGTGATTGCGTTGTTATTAATGGAGACTTTATGTCAACATAAACCTTGAATGAATGGAAATTTTGTAAAGAGAATCGATATGAAACATTGTGATCATGGTCAGATTGGTTAAGTTTAATTGGATGAATTGCTCCGAGTTTTGAATGGAAATGGGAATCGTATTGGTTGTGTTTGCAGTAGTGCAACCCTGCGTCCTTGTTATTGGAGAGTTTGGACCAATGTTGTCAATTGTGTAGTAGACAAGTGAATTGTTCTACCGTCACATGTTTGCAAGTTCTTATTCTCTTGATTGATGAGAGCTCCGATGGATAAGGGTTTTCTTCGATGACTATCAAATACTTGGTATTGCTTGAGAATTTGTGGTATCTCCATCGTTAGGCTTTTGAAGCATGATGGAAGGAGACAGATAAAAGAGTCCAGTCAGATTATGAGAATTTGAAGAGAATTATTTTATAAGTGTTGAAGTAAGAGAATCTTGTTCTAAGAGGGTTGTCTATGGTAAAATACCAAAAGAGCGAAGTTTCCGATGTAAATGGTTACCGTTTGACGTAAGACCAAATGGAATTGCTAAAGAAGTCGTTTGGCAACTTTTGAAATGGTTTTAATAATTGAAGGTTTGTAATAAGAGTTTCGTTGGAAATTGAATATGGTTAAGATTTCACCAAGATATCATGTAGAGATTGTAAAGTGTTGAATGTTACGGAATGAAGCCAGAGTGTTATGTTCTGTGTTGTGATTCACTGAAAAGAATTAGACTGGTATGTCATCTCCGAATGAGGAATGAGACTAAGTGTTCAACATGAAGCAACAAATAAGTTGCAGAAATAGTAACTTATAAGTTAACCCGATATTGGAAACGCGCGTATGAGTAAGGACGCGAGGTTTGATTTTATTGAGAAACGAGAATTTGAGTCGTAGAGTCAAATTGGAATTTGAGTATGTCAGGATATGTAAGATAATTAAGGATAAGTATGGATCTAAGATAGTGATGTAAACTATTGTTGTGGATGAGTAAAGGAAATTCGAGGACGAATTTCAATTCAAGGAGGGGAGGATGTAATACCCCGCATTTTAGTTAACGCTCAGAAACATTTTTAAATATTCAGCTCAGAGACATTTTTGGATACTCTCAAATTGGACCCATTAATATTATTAATTGAGAGATATAATTTGTTTGGTTAATAAGGAAAATAAGTTAAGTATTATATAAAGAAAAAGAAAAGAGAGAAAGTTAGTAAGAGAATTGGAAAGAAAGGAAGAGAAAGAAAAAGAGGAGAAGGAAAAGGAGAAGAAAAAACCTAGAGCTTCAGCGGGCAGAGCTCGCTCAACGAAAGTTCCAGGGCGATTTTCGCTCAGCGAGACCTGTAGGTTTCAATTTTGGTATTTAATACATAACTTTTGATCCGGGTATCCGTTTTTAGCGTTCCACATATCGATTCGAAGCTATAAACGTGAACTATCTTTTGATGCTGAAAATTTTTATATTTACCCGACGTTTCCGATTAACCGTAATTATGTTAGCTAAGGAATTGTGGTAATTATGTTAGTTGTGCAAGTTGTGAAAATATGCGATCATCGTGAGAATTGAATGGAAATAAAGACAATGAGATTAGTTTAATGATGATAATTAGACTAGAATTTTAGAGTTATATGTTTGAAAACTATATAACCAAAAGTATCAAGGATGGAGGAAGAGTTAGGAAATCTTACCATAAACCAATAGTGTGGCCTAGTATTGTAACTAGAAATTGTTAGATGGTATGACTTGTGAGATGCTTAGGTTCATCCTAGGTTGTTGCGAATCCATGATGCGTTATACGCGGTATCCTCTGATAAGTCTTAGGTAAGTCTTGAGGTGGGTATTACACTGAGTCCCACGGGAAGCATCCGTAAAGGCTTGAGGTACCGTCAGTAATGATAAGTCTTGAGGTGGGTATTACACTGAGTCCCACGGGAAGCAAATGATAAGTCTTGAGGTGTGTATTACACTGAGTCCCACGGGAAGCAAATGATAAGTCTTGAGGTGGGTATTAAACTGAGTCCCACGGGAAGCAAATGATAAGTCTTGAGGTGGGTATTACACTAAGTCCCACGGGAAGCATGGTTTATGCTTGAGGTGGGTATTACATAAAGTCCCACGTGAAGTGTCGAGAATGTTATATGGACATCCCATCTTGTTTTGTTTCCTTATAGAGAAGTGACCTTAGGCTTGAGATGGGTGTTACACCGAGTCCCATGGGAAGTAAGAAGGTAATATCCTAGCTAGTGATAGTAGGATTTGTAGAACTCTTGGATGTGATTCCAGCGAAAGTGAGGCATGTGAACTCAAGGTCGTTTTCCCCGAATAAAGACTTGGGTTAGGTTTTGATAGAACCCTTAGAGTCGAGAGAACTCTAAGATAGGGAACCCACTTAGATGTTGTTATCTCACCCCACTATTGTTGTTGCTTTTCAGGTTCCTATGCAGGTTTGATTTACGATAGGAGCTATGCTCGAGATGTTTCAAGTGAAGCTTAGTTTAGTCTTCTGCTGTGTATTTCTGTATCTTTGTACAATAATGGTTACTGTATTGTTCTTAGCTTTTATTTTAGTATGATTTCCATGTCTTGTGCCATAATTGTATAGTTTTAGAATTGGACGAGAATGTGAATCATACTAGTAGGTATTTATGATGGTGTCAGTACCAAAAATTAACACTGTGTGATATTATTCTCTCTCTCTCTCTCTATATATATATATATATATATATATATATATATATATATATATATATATATATATTATATGGGTGTTCACTGACACTCAAAATATTTGGCCATTCTTGATTATATTGGTCTATATATGTCATATGTAGCATGTGTATCAAATTTGAAGCAAAAATTCCTTGTGGAAGTCATCTGATCAAATGGTAACTTGTTGTGCAAGAAAAGTCAGAATCAGGGCATTTGAGGCCTCCATCAAAGGTACCAAAGGGTCACCATCATCATCAATTTGAGGTCCTATGATCTTTATTTGATCTTAGGGATGCTTGGAAGTTCACAAGATTGAAGAATTTTGAGCTAATGGAAAACTTGCCATTTTTGGACATGACTTGTAATGGAAACTTTCCATTATGGGAAAGATCTTCAACCTCCTCTTTCTTGATCAAAAAAATCTTCAAATGAATTTTCTCCAAACATGAAAGTTATAGATTGGATCTTCCCATTTTCAAACCATACCAATCCCACAATGCCACAACAACTCCTCTGACCAATGGCAATTGTTTATAGAAACCCTAAGCTTCATAAAACAACACACATCAGGCCTTGAAAGAACACACACTCTCAGATTGCAAAAAATCCCTCAAAACTTCATCTCTTTGAATCTCATTACACAGCCATCAAACTTCACATTTTCTTTCACCAATCAACTCCACATAACCTAAGGAACATTTACCACCCATCACCATGGCCTGAAACACCCTAAACAAGAAACACGATTTCCGTTGAACCAGAACTGAACCTCTCAAAATAGCCATTATAAACTCCATTCAAGTTGCCATTAGCACAAGGGGGACCAAAGGAGTTGATTTGCACAAGAGAGAGGCCTTGAAAGCTCCAGTTTGAAGAACTTCAGTTCAGGTATCCATCAAGAACAAATTTTCCAGAACCTCTTTTTCTTGTTATAAATTGATTCTATGTGTTGGACTGATCATCCTGATGTGTTTAAAATTGAAATTGGTTGAGAAACAAGCATTTCATGTTCTGAAAGTTTGACCTAAAAAAATGTTTGCTTCGATTTTCTTGATTCATGAAGTTTAGATGTTGTTTGTTGATTGATTCAAGTTCTATGATGTTTGGGGATCATTTCTGGGCAGGTTTGATGCATTTTAGTAGCTTGTAGGTGAAGTTGGGGATTTGGCTGGCCGGAGAAGATGACCAGAGCTTATCTTCGGTCACCTGAAAATCATTAGGGATAATTAGGGTTTAAGTCTCCAGATTGAATATCAGTCTTAGGATCTGTTTTTAATTAGTGTACGAACGGCCCAGAAAAATCACTTAACCCTAATTTTAATTAATTAACTTAATTATAATTAATTAACTCAGGACAAATCATAGCCATTAGATCACGCGTGAATCATAGATTTAAACCTAGGCCCTTAGATCCTCATACTCCTGGTCTTGGTGACTTGCAATCCTGGCCCTAGATCTAGTCTCTGCGCAATCTTAGCCATCCATTCAGCATACTTTACATTTTTATTTTCTTTTATTTCATTTTATTTTCTTTCATTTATTTAAAATAGTAAAACATTTTCTAAAAATATGATTTTTTTGCATTCTCACTTTAAATAATTTAAAAAACCCAAAAACATTTCATTTTTTATTTTTGCATTAAAAATCTATTTTTATATCATTTAATTGTATTATTTAATTAATTAATTAATTTTAATTAGTTAAAAATACTTTTAGGTTTTAAAAATCACAAAAAAAAATCATGAAGCATTCTTACATATTTAGAACAATTAACAAACTCATTTTAAAAATTTCTTTTAGGGTTTAATCAGGTTTTGACAATTAACCATGAATTAGGGTTCCCAAATTTCCTTTTTTTCTAACCCAAACTTCAAAAATTCATTTCTGATCAACCAAGATGAGTTTGTACATGGTTCTTTTTGCATCCT
Organism: Lathyrus aphaca; assembly: GCA_963966055.1. Lineage (NCBI taxonomy): Eukaryota > Viridiplantae > Streptophyta > Magnoliopsida > Fabales > Fabaceae > Lathyrus > Lathyrus aphaca. The sequence continues at coordinate 176,779,848 of OZ014523.1, forward strand.
TCCATACTTTGCATGTAGTATCTAGGGTATTTAACTCATGTTTTTGCATTGCATTTTTCATTTGTTGGGCATTTTTCATGAAGAAGTACCCAAAACCCTAGCCTAACTTAGAAAAACCATAACTTGACTTTCGTATAGCTTCTGACTTCCATATTTGGGGAGTGATCTTATGTGTGTTTAGGGTTCATTTATTTGCAATTTCCATTTTTTATCATGTGTCTTGCTTCTGTTTTGATCATATGCCTCTCATACTTTCTTAAAACCCTAATTTGCCATGTTCATTTGCATTCATCTTTGCATACCTTCATCATGTGAACTTGTCATGACATCTCATGCATTTGTATGTCATCTTAGATACATTAGGACATGTATGAACATTGGTTGATCATTTTTGCATCCATTTGGTATGTTTTGCATTCATTCATTCTTATGTGTATTCACGTGATTTCAAGCTTCTAACATGTTTTCATTTGCATCCAATCTCTTGTATGATCATACATGAAAATTGTACATGTCTTTGCATCCTTTAATAACACATTTGCATTGTGTTTGAACTTCTGGTCTTGATCATTTCATCATCATTTTCCTTATTTCCTTTTGTTTCATATCTTATGCATTCATACTAACTTTTCAGGGGCTTCAGGTAAGTTGTTTAGGATGTGGATTTGCCTCCACATCTAACCTCTTCTTATCTCTTCATTTGCATCTTTATTTGTCTTTGAAATGAGTTTGACTCACTTATGCTCTCTCTTGCTCCTTCTCTTTCTCTTAGGTTACTTAACTTCTTCAGGAAGTAAGTAACCTATCCTCCTTTCTCTTCTCTTTTCATCTGTTTCTTATTCCTTGGTGGCCCTCTGAAGATCTTTTATTAAGCCTCACAAACCATAGGAATATCCAAGCATGATAACTTTAGGGTTGTACATAGTCTCCCCTAGTTTTACCTTTGAGTCTCCTTGAGTCTCTGCTTCTCATCTCATAATCAAGGCTAAACAGTTAAAATTTTAAGACTCTGAATTAGGGTTATGTCTGTATCCTTATCCTAGGATTGAGTGTATAACTTTAATACTTAGTGTTAAACCTTTAAGTTGTTTACACCTCTTAATCAAAACACCTAATAATAATTAAGACTTAAGCCTGTAACTTGGGCCTTATATTAGGGTTACATCTATGCCTATTGGTTCAGAGGGACTAACCCTATTGTTCAATGGACAAGTCCCTCTCAGGTTTAGTCTTGCAAACATAAAATCCATTTCTTAATCCCCCCTTTAATTAAAATCCACTTTAATAAAGGCTTGTTATATAATGATTTTAATCCCTAAACATGGATTAAGTTGAGGAGTCTTCCTCATCTTAAGTGTTCTCATCTATTATCCTTCTCTTAGGATGGTGTAATGAGTTCACTAATCCCTGATTAGAGATTAAACTCATTACTTAACACAAAACAAAATCCAAAAACACTTAATAATCATAAGTAGGTTAAAGATCTTAACCCTGAATCACTAGGGTAATTAAGTTGAGATTTTCATCTCATACTTAAGTAGACTCATTATCCTTAATCAGGGGTGATATAATGATTTTACGACCCTTGATTAAGGCTTAAGCTCATTTTCCTATGCAAAACACCAAAAACAATAAAACAACTGAAAACACAAAAACAAACAATAAACGGTTCCTCCGGGATTCTTTTCTCATCACATTCACTCTGAAAACGAGAACTCGCTTCTCCCGTCTAATGCAAGACAATTATCACTCAAGCCAGGCGAGTCATACACTTAAGCATTGACAGGCAAGCAATTGACAACAAAATCATCCCAGTCTCTTTGAGTCGAACTACAGTGTTCTGACTTCCTTATTGCACGAGAAGATACGTAGGCATAACTTAACAGTTATCGAACAAAAGTCTCTTTGTCTCCCCCCTCTCGTCCTCCCAGTTTCTCTTTCTTTAGCCTCAGTTTTGAGCACCCGCTTCCTTTTTGCACTGACACTCTATACATCCTTTTCTCCCTAGCTTTTTATGCACAATTTATCACATACACCATCCCCCTTTTAAACACAATCAGGTATGCGTGGATCCCGTCGAGTACAACGGACGATCTGGGTGCTTATACCTTCACAGGCTGTAACCTACCCACTTTCTCAGTCTCTTTGGTTCACAACCGTCTTATCCATATCTTTCTAGGTTTATGCAGTATTACCTTTCCTTCGGGATAAAAATGCCTAGCTTGCTACTCTATTCAACCTCAACCCCCAACATCGCCTCGTTGGTTCACGTTTGCACCGGGATGAAAATCCGGGGAGCGACAGCTTGGCGACTCTGCTGGGGAGCTTTGCAACCAGGGCTTCTGGTTCTCTTGTGGGTTTCTCATAGCGCTTGTTTGTTTGTGTTTATTGGGGGTGTTATGTTCTATTTGTTTTTATGAATTTTGCTTTATTTATTGCTTCCTGTACAACTTTATTTATTGCATTTTCTTTATCGCTTTCATTTACTGCTTTTCGCATTTCATTCTTTATCATATCACAGTGCTGGATTGTTGTTACCTTGGTGGGTGGGGTATTCCGGTGAGAAAGGCTCAACACAAAGGCATGAGTGATGTCGCTCCCACCAAATGACACCTGGTCAGAAGGGGTACAGACGCAAACGGTCGGCGAAAGAGAAAGAAATGAATAGAGTCGCCAGCTAGGCATTTTTATCCTGAAGGAAAGGTAATGCTTCATAAACCTAAGAAAAGATGGATAGGACGGTTGCAAACCAGAGAAACTAAGAAAGGGGGTTGGTTACAACCTGGGAAGGTATTAGCACCCAGATTGTCCGCCGTACTCGACGGGATCCACGCTTGAAAGATTTGTGTTTAAAAGGGGTAGTGTCAGTGCAATCTTGTGTACAAAAGCTGGAAAAGAATGCAAGTGTTAGTGTAGAAGAAATGTGAAGTGAAGTATGTGAAGTGTCAGTGTAAGAACCAGAATGCAAAGCTCAAGACAATGAGGCTTAAAGAATAATGCTAGAAGAGGGGGAATATACAGAGACTTTTGTTCGATAATTGTTAAGTTATGCCTACGTATCCTCTCGTGCAATGAGGAAGTCAGAACACCGTAGTTCGACCTAAAGAGACTGAAAGATAAATTGACTTGTGAACTTCTTGCTTGTCTATGCTCAAGTGTATGACCTGTCTGGCTCAGGTGCAAACTTTCTTGCATTAGACGGAAGAAGCAAGTTCTCGTTTGTGAGTGAAGATGGTGAGAAAAAGAATCCCGGAGGAGACGATTATTGTTTGTTTTTGGTGCTTTCAATCTTTTATTGCTTTATGTGTTTGTCATAAGAAAATGAGCTTAAGCCTAAACCAAGGGTTAGTAAGCTCATCACATCCTCCCTCTGATTAGGGGTAATGAGAATACCTTAAGTGTGAAGTAAACACCCCACACTTAATCACCATGATGTAGGATTAAGATCATTAACCTACTTGTAATTACTTAGATGTTTTTGTTGTTTTTGTTTAGTGTTAAGTAATGAGTTTAAGCCATAATCAAGGTTTTAATGGACTCATTACACCATCCTAATAGGAGGATAATAGATGAGAACATTTAAGCTGAGAAAGGCTCCTCAACTTAATCCATGATTAGGGATTAACCTCATGACAAAACAAAGCCTTTATTAAATGGATTTTAGTTAATGATATAGTTAAGAAGTGGATTTTATGGTTTGTAAGACAACTTGAGGGGGACTTGTCCATTAACACTAGGGTTAGTCCTTCTTAACCAATTAAGGAAGAATTAGAACCCTAATGCAAGGCCCAAGTTACAAGTTTGAATTGATTAAAGGATTTAAACACATTAAGGGTTTAACACTTAGGATTAAAGTTATACACTCCATCCTAATAGAAGGATGCAGGCATAAGCTTAATCACAAAGCCTTAAAACCTTTAAGGTTTAGTCCTTGATTATGGGATGAGAAGAGAAGACACAAAGATGACACAAAGGTAAAACTAATGGGGGACTAAAAAAACCCTAATTGTGATCATGCTTGGGTGTTCCTAGGGTTTATGAGGCTTGCAAAAGATCTCTAGGAGAAAAGCCACCAAGGGAGAAGCAGATGAAAGGAGGAAGAAGTAGAAGAAACAAGACAACTTACTTCACTTAAGAAGATAAGTTGTCTGAAGAAAGAAAGTAAGAGAAGAACATGAAAGATCAAGCTCACTCCAATGCAAAGATAAAATGCAGCAATGATGCATAAGAGAGATGAGAAGAGATTGTGAGAAGTGAAGGCAAATTCACTTCTCAAAATAACTTACCACCTGAAAAGTTAGCAAAGGAAATGAAATGCAATGAACATGAGATGAAATGCCATGATGCAAGACAAAGTCAGAAGCATGAACATGATGTTAATGATGCTAAGAGATGATGCAAACACATGTCAAGAGTTGTGGATGATCATACAAGGATGAGGATGCAAATGAAGCATGCTTTGAACCATGAAAGTTCATGAAAGTTTATGAAATGCAATGGAGGCATAACATGGAAAATGAATGATGCAATGATCAAACATGATTCTAATATGTCCTAAGATGTCTTATATGTTATATGGATGCACAAAGTGTCATGGCAAGTTCTTGAATGCAAGCATATAAGAGATGGATGCAAATGAAGGCAAGAATTAGGGTTTATGCATAACATGCAACACAAAATTCAAAATCAGAAGCAAATGACATGATAAAAAATTGAAAATGGGATCAAAGGAACCCTAACCCTACACAAGTTCACTGCCCAAAGGAGGGGACCTAAGTCTTAACCTAATGGAAGTTACGATTTTCTCAAGTCAACTAGGGTTTCAAGGTCTTTCAAAAGGAAAAATTCACATTAAATTGAAAATGAAAGATAAATCCAAACCAATTTTACCCTAAAAACTACATGATATGAAGGATGCAATGCAAAAAGAACCATCACCAAACTCTTCATGGTTAGGCAGAATGAATTTTTCTAAGTTAGGACCAAAATATTGCCTTTAAATAACTTTAATTCCAATGAAAATTGTCAAAATAGGTCAAGAACCAAAAATAAATTGTTTGAAGAGTTTGATAATGTTTCTAAATGTTTTAAAATGCAATGTGAATTTTTTTGTGATTTTTAAATACCTAAATGCATTTTTAATAAATTAATTTCCATTAACTAATTAAAAATAAACACTTAAATGATTTAAAAATAATTTTTAATGAAAAAAATAAAAATAAAAATATTTTTGGGTTCTGAAAATTAATAAAAGATTTGATAAAAAATTTCAGAATTTTTTAATATGTTTTGCTATTTTTAAAAATTCGTGGAAATTAATTACAAAACAAATAAAATAAAAATGAAATTAAAGGGAAAATGAGAAAGTCAGCTGATCTAAAGGCCCAGATTCAAACCTAGGGGGGCGGGAATTGACTATGCGCGCGAACGAACGGCTAAAATTCAAATCTCACTAATTATGATTAAACCCTAATCCTGAACCCTAATCACTTTCAGATGACCGGAACAGTGTTCCGGTCATCTTCTCCGGCCAGCCAAACCTTCAATCTCACTCAAAACGCAATCTTAAGCTCTCTAACTCTCCAGAATCAAACATCTAACAACCCTAAACATGAATTCAGCCCTAAAACTCATTTATTTTCACTCAAGAACAGGAATCAAAGCCAAACGGAAAAAAAAGCAGAAAGTTTCAGAGATACAATACATGCTTAATACTTGACAATTTTCAAAACTAAACACATCAGAATCATCAGTGAATCATGGAGAATCAATTAGTAACTAAAAAACACGTTTCTGGAAAAATTGTTCTTGATGATACCTGAACTGAAGCTTTCGAAAATGGTGCTTTCTGGCCAGTTCTTTGCTTCAAACAAGTTCCAATGATCCTCCCCAAGTGTTTGTGATACTTAGCTGGAGTTTATATGGCCTTAAAATGGAAAGGGCAGAAATTCAGTTTGTGAAGTGTGAAAATCGTATTTTTGATAGTGGAGGTTTTAGGGCCAAATGAAAGGTGGGAAATGATCAGTGGATCATGGTGAGTTGAATGGTGAAAGAAACTTGAAGGTTTGATGGCTGAATCAAGAGATTCAAAGGCTTTTGCAAATTTGGGGATTTTGGAGTGTGCTGAGTTCTTGGAGTTTCAGGCTGTGTTGTTATGTGCTTTTGCTTGGTTTTGATCCACATAAAGAAGTGTGATAGGTCAGAGAGTGGGTGCTGGCCTATGTTGATTGGTATGGGCAAGTTGCCAAATTGTCAAAAGTTGGTGTACTAGAGGTATGGGTCATGGCAGGCCAAGGACAATGGGGTGTCCTGCGCAGCAAGGATCAAGGGCAACCATGGAATTCAGATTGAGGCCAATTAGCAAGTGGATTGAAGCTTATGGGTGGTTTTGCAAATTTCATGAAGTTTGGCCTTTTCTTGATTTCTTCATGCACAAGTCATGAAACTTGACAATTCTTGGCACAAATCTGACTTTTAGGCAATGTGTTATGTTTATGTGATGCTTAGAAGTCATTTTGAAGTCATAGAAATGCTTGGCATGTGAATTTGCAACTTTCCTCCTTTGGCACAAAAGTGAAAAATGAATGATTTTGTCCAACTTTGCAAGGCCATAACTTTTGATCCAAAATGAATTAGAATGAGTTCTTGTACTTTTTGAAAATGGGAGGATCCAATCTACAACTTTCATGACCAAAGATTTTTCATTTGAAGCATTTTTGAATCAAAAAGAGGAGGTTGAAAAACTTTCCCAAAATGGCAAGTTTACATTATAAGTCACTTTCCCAAAAAGGCAACTTTGCAAATGGCTTGAGATTCTTCAATTTTGTGAACTTCTAACATCTTCTATGATCAAATAAAGATCATACACATTCAAAATGATGGAGAAACCTCTTTGGTTGGGTGATTGGGGGCCTCAGATGCCCTGATTTTGCACTGACTTGCTCAAAAAGTCACCTTTTGATCAGATGCCTTCCCCATTGAATTTCTTCATGAAAATTGATATGCATGATCCTCATAACATATAGGGACCAACAGAAACAAGAATGACCAAAAAACTTGGGGCTATGGCCTCTGAAATCAAAACCCTAATTCTAGGTCATCTGTGTAGTTAAGCCTGGCTCTTCTTCCATGCCTTTCTCAGTTCTTGTGATTCTTTGACTTCCTTGATCTAGAGAGGATATAATATGATGCTTGGACATACATGGACCCTCTTGAGATTATTGATGACCTTTGGAGTGGCTTAGATGGCACTTGGATTGCTTAAATCACAAACCCTAGATGCAGATGACTTTGAATCCATGCAGTCAAGCAAAAATGCAATATGAGATGATATGATTGAACTTATGCAATATGAAAATAATCACAAGCCATGGTGAAATGAGTGAGGGAAAATTTGGGGTGTTTACAGCTGCCCCTATTCAAGCATGAGTTAGCTGTGCAGGATGTAAGCAACGGCTTAACAGGCAAACAAGATAACTTGTGGTTGAATACCAAAGACAGTCCAAAATTTGCACTCACTGAATGAAGAAGAAAAGGTATATTGATTGTGAAAGGAAGTAAAGTATGTTTTATAAAGTGCGGGCGACGGAGGACGACCGTCGAGTAGAGGATGACTACTCGGTGATGAAGTAATAACAGGGACGGCCGACAAGCTAGGGAAATAGAGGGATCATGACGGGGATGGCCATCAGGTAAAATTCTCTGGGGATTAAAGGTAAAGTGAATGATGGGGGCGATCATCATGTTCAAGGCATAAATGAAATAAATGATGAGGTACGGTCATCAAAGGTGAAGGACGATCACCTAGCAGGGGACGGCTGGTCTGTTGGGGATAAGATGAGGGACGGTCATCTATTGGTGAAGGACGATCACCTGGCAAGGTACGATTTCCAACAATATCACGACATAGGACGAATGCCGGATAGAAAAGGTCGACGATGGGGACGGCCATCGGATAAGCATGATGAAGGACGATCATCAAGAGGTGAAGGACGATCACCTAGCAGGGGACGGCTGCTCTGGGGTTTTATCATGACATAGGACAAATGTCAGATAACAGAAACCACGATGGGGACGGCCATCGGATAAAATGATGAAGGACGATCATCAAGAGGTGAAGGACGATCACCTAGCAGGGGAAGGCTTCTAATAAATATCACGACATAGGACGAATGTCGGATAGGAAGGGTTTCTAATGAAATAGAGACTCCGCTGGGGGTGATGAAGGACGATCATCAAAAAGGTGAAGGACGATCACCTGGCAAGGTATGGCTGCCGAAAATATCATGACATAGGACGAATGTCAGATAAAAGGAAATAACTTATCACAATTTGCCGGGAACTCTTCTTGGGAATGGTAGACACAGACGAGTGTCTAAATTCAAGAAGATATACGTGTTTGACACTGTGTATAGATTAAAGATGCGGACGAGCATCCTTAAGACTATGATACAGACGAGTATCGGTAGAAACAAACGCTGACGCATGTTCAGAGATGATGATACGGACGAGTACCAACTGGTTAACAAAGAACACGGACGAGTGTTGACTCTGAGGGGATTTAAGTAGTATATACAAGATACGGACGAGTATCTGTATGAGTAAAAAGTGACGAGACATAAACGAGTGTTCAATTTGCTAGGGAGAGCACGACACAGATGGGCGTCGGAAAAAGTGTATTATAAACAAGTGTATGGTTCCCAAAGTGTTTGTTTAGGCAACTATGTTAGGGAAGGTGACACGGACGGGTGTCAGGGAAGTGTGTAGATATATGTAAACATGCGTTTGTGAGTGCAAAGGGGACGCTTTGGCTTTCTGCCGGGGATATGACACATACGAGTGTCAAGAAGCATCTGTAATGTATAAACATCAGTTTGTAGAGAACGCTCGGGCGACTTTACTGGGGAATGATGACACGGATGAGTGCCAAAAGGAGCATGTATCTGTATTTGTGAGTGTAAAGGAAATGCTTTAATATTCTGCCGGGGAGTTTGAGAGGTATTTAACGTCGGTATTTACAAGTGTTCAGTTCGACACATGGCTTATGATTATGCAATATGTTTGATTTTTGCCGTAATGCTCCGTATTAGACGGAATGCTACGCTCTGGGGGGAAAATATGATGCGAATGCTATGATTATGCAAAGATACCGATCCGGGATTCGAATCCCGTTACTGTGGAGATCTCTGGTTGTTCTGCTTGAAGTGGATATCCCAGCTGGGGATGAGATTATCGGTATATCTGACATATATGGCCCTGCTTGGGGAAGTAGGTCACTGATAGACCTATCTTGGTAATGAGGGACCCAACTGGGGTCTGTGGAAGCTTTCATCGCTTTGTTGTGAGATCTTCGGAAATTGCTCTTCTGGATAGAGGCTGAAACTATGTGGGGAGATAGTTCCCTGTCTTTGCACTTGGCTAAGGAGGAATGATGGCTGGCAACTCAGCTGGGGAGAAAGCAACCCTGGTGCTGTTTTGGAAAACGCGCCGAGTAAGTAATGATTTGGCAGCATGCTGGGGAGAAACTTTCGTGCCCCATGATGCGTTTTGACCACTTGCAATACTGTATGACAAAGAAACGTACAAGTATCCCGAGGTATCCCTTACTGGATTCCATCATAAGAATTTTGACACTCCCGAGAGTTAATATATTTCCTGCAAGCATGCAGTTTAGAAAAGACGCATATGTATTTATGCAATCATTATATTAAGGACATCGGACATTTTTGCAGAAAATAGAATGTACGAGATGAAACGTGACTGAAAATCTGATTTTATTAATTTGTGTGCCCTGAGTTGGCAAGATACAGTCAAAGAAACGGATCCCCTGAAATGAGGAGATCGTTACAAATTGAGAGACAAAAAAAAATGCTGGCAATGTTGATGACGCTTCAAGGAGCTTCCCTTTGGCTATGACTCGTATGACATTGACGTTCTTCTCATCCTGCTTTCTGAAGAAGGCTGATTCTGACCGATGCTCGAACCTTTCGAAGCTTGCCATGTTGTAAGTGATACAGATGAATTCAGAATTCAGTTGCTCGCTTATTCCCTTATTTTGCGTGGATCGCCCTTTCGGGTTTTCAATCCACCGGGATACCCATTTTTGCCTGAGTCGTCCAATGCGGCTTTTCAACTCAGCGGGTGTACATTTTTTTCATTTTATTTTCCCTTATTTTTGCCCGAGTCTTTTATTCTGTTTTTGACTCGCCGGGATGCCCTATTTTTGCCTGGACTTACATTCTGTTTTTATGTCCAGCGGGTCATTTTTACGCGAAGTATTTTTTAACTGCATCTGAATTCACAGGGGACAGGAAGTCTTCACCATCCATAGTACTGAGCATCAGTGCTCCACCGGAGAAAACTTTCTTTACTATGAATGGCCCATCATAATTCGGAGTCCACTTGCCCCTGTGGTCTGTATGAGGAGGGAGGAGTCTTTTCAGCACAAGATCTCCTACTTGGTACTCTCAAAGCCTGACTTTCTGATTGAAGGCTTTCTTCATTCTTTTCTGATACAACTGCCCATGACAAATTGCAGCCAATCTCTTCTCTTCAATCAGATTCAGTTGTTCGTATCGGGATCGGACCCACTCTGCTTCATTTAGCTTAACATCCATTAGTACCCGCAAGGAGGGTAATTCAACTTCAACAGGTAGGACTGCCTCCATACCATACACAAGCTGATACGGTGTTGCCCCAGTGGATGTTCTGATTGACGTACGATACCCATGTAAGGAAAATGGTAGCATTTCATGCCAGTCTTTGTAGGTAACCACCATCTTCTGCACAATCTTCTTGATATTCTTGTTAGCTGCCTCAACAGCGCCATTCATCTTTTGCCTGTAAGGAGAAGAATTGTGGTGTTGGATCTTGAAGTCCCGGCGTAGTTCTGCCATCATTTTGTTGTTCAAGTTGGAACCATTATCAGTAATGATTCGCTCGGGCACTCCATACCGACAGATGATATCCTTCTTCAGAAATCGGGCTACCTCCTGCCTGGTGACATTTGCATAAGGAGCTGCTTCAACCCACTTGGTAAAATAGTCAATGGCAACCAGGATGAATCTGTGGCCATTTAAAGCATTCGGCTCAATCTTGCCAATCATATCAATGCCCCACATGGCAAAGGGCCAGGGTGAAGACATCACATTCAGAGGATTCGGAGGCACATGCATTTTATCCGCGTAAATCTGACATTTATGGCATTTTCTAGCATAGGCACAACAGTCTGCATCCATTGTGATCCAGTAGTAGCCTGATCTTAACAACTTTTTAGCCATAGCATGCCCTCCAGCATGGGTACCAAAGGATCCTTCATGCACCTCGTGCATCAACAAGTCTACCTCTGCCCTATCAAAACATCTGAGGAGTATCATATCAAAGTTTCTCTTATACAGGGAACCATCAGCATTCAAGAAGAAACTACCAGCTAGCCTTCTTAATGTCTTCTTATCATTGGAAGATGCCCCAGGTGGGTATGTTTGATCCTCCAAGAAGCATTTGATATCATGGAACCAAGGCTTATCATCTTTAACCACATCTGCTGAGAATATGTATGCTGGTCTGTCAAGTCTGGATACTGAAATTCGAGGCACAAAGTTGGCAGCTTGAACTTTGATCATGGACGAAATGGTAGCCAGAGCATCTGCAAACTGATTTTCATCTCGAGCGATTTACTCAAGCTTGACTGTTGTGAAGAAAGTCAACAACCTTCTTGTATAATCCCGATAAGGTATCAGATGATCTTGGTGCATGTACCATTTGCCGTTGGTTTGATTAATTACCAGAGCTAAATCTCCGAACACAGTCAAAGTCTTGATTCTGAGGTCAATGGCTTCCTCAAGTCCCATGATACAAGCGTCGTATTCAGCTTCATTGTTAGTGCAGTTAAAGGTGAGTTTTGCCGAGAAAGGCATGTGAACTCCTATAGGTGTATGTCGCTCCCGAAGATTTGCATCCCGGTACAAGCGCGAACGGTCAGCGAGAGGGACATGCTAGGACACACAGGAGTGAACTCACAGGGAATGAATAGAGTCGCCAGCTAGGCATTTTTATCCCGGAGGAAAGGCAATGCTGCATAAGCCTAAAGAGAGATGGATAAGACGGTTTGCGAACCAGAGAGACTGAGAAAGGGGGTTGGTTACAACCTGGGAAGGTATTAGCACCCAGATTGTCCGCCGTACTCGACGGGATCCACGCTTAAAAGATTTATGTTTTAAAGGGGTAGTGTCAGTGCAATTTGTGTGTAAAAATAGCTGAAAAAGATGTACAGGTGTCAGTGTGAAGAAATGCAAAGTGTGATATATACAGTGTTAGTGAAAGAAAGGGAATAAGATGCTCAAGATCATGAGGCCAAAAGAATGAGGCTAGAAAGAGGGGGAATACATAGAGACTTTTGTTCGATAACTGTTAAGTTATGCCTACGTATCCTCTCGTGCAATGAGGAAGTCAGAACACCGTAGTTCGACCCAAAGAGACTGAAAGGTGAATTGACTTGTGAACTGCTTACTTGCCTATGCTCAAGTGTATGACCTGTCTGGCTCAGGTGCAAACTGTCTTGCATTAGACGGAAGAAGTGAGCTCTCGTTTGTGAGTGAGTGTGATGAGAAAAGAATCCCGGAGGAGACGATTATTGTTTGTTTTTGGGTTTTCAGTCTTTTATTGCTTTTGAAAGTTTGTCATAAGTTAATGAGCTTAAGCCTAAACCAATGGATTAGTAAACTCATCACATCTTCCCTCTGATTAGGGGTAATGGGAATACCTTAAGTGTGAAGTCAGCTTCTCACACTTAATCACCTTTGATGTAGGATTAAGATCATTAACCTACTTGTGATTAATTAGATGTTTTTGTTGTTTTTGTTTAGTGTTAAGTAATGAGATTAAGCCATAATCAGGGATTAAACAGACTCATTACACCATCCTAATAGAAGGATAATAGATGAGAATGTTTAAGCTGAGGAAAGCTCCTCAACTTAATCCATGATTAGGGATTAAACTCATGACAAAACAAGCTTTTGATTAAGTGGATTTTATTTAATGGTATGATGATGAAGTGAGTTTTATGATTTGTAAGACAACTTGAGGGGGACTTGTCCATTAACACTAGGGTTAGTCCTTCTTAACCAGTTAAGGAAGAATTAGAACCCTAATGCAAGGCCCAAGTTACAAGTGTGATGTCTTGATGATTATTAAGTGAATTGATTAAGGGAGTTAAACACATTAAGGGTTCAGCACTTAGGATTAAAGTTATACACTCCATCCTAAGAGAAGGATGCAGGCATAAGCTTAATCACAAAGCCTTAAAGCCTTTAGGGTTTAGTCCCTGATTATGAGGTGAGAAGAGAAGATTCAAAAGAGACACAAAGGTAAAACTAAGAGGGGAAACTAATCAAAACCCTAATCATTGTCATGCTTGGTTGTTCCTAAGGTTTGTGAGGTTTGCAAGAACAATCTTCAATGGAACCACCAGGAAGCAGATGAAAGGATCAAGAGAAGCAAAGTGACTTGCTTCATTCAAGAAGTCAGGTCACTTGAAGAAAGAAAGTGGGGAGAGGAAGAATGAGCAAGCTCAAACTCAAACACAAACAAAAATGCAGCAATGGATGCAAGAGAGAGATGAAGAGAAGTTATGAGAAGTGAAGGCAAATTCACTTCTCAAAGTCACTTACCACCTGAAAGGTTAGAAAGGGAATGCAATGCAATGCAAAATGGGATGGGATGACATGGTGAGAAACAAAACCAGAAGCATATACATGATGCTAATGATGCTATGAGATGCTACAAACATGAGGCAGCACATGGAAATGATCATACAAGTTCATGAATGCAAATGAAGCAAGCTAAAACACATGAACATACATGAAAAGTTATGAAGTACATATGGCATACAACATGGCTAATACATGATGCAATGATCAAACACGCTTTCAATATGTCTTATGATGTCAAATGAATCAAATGGATGCTTGAAATGTCATGGCAAGTCATGTTATGCAAGAGAATGCAAGATGGATGCATATGGAAGCCCAAATTAGGGTTTATGAACAATGCATCAAACAAAAACCAAAATCAGAAGCAAACCCTAAGATAAAAAATTGAAAATGCCACTCAAAGGACCCCTAATCCTATACTAAACCAATGCCCAAAGGAGAGGTCTCAACTCCTAACCAATTTCAAGTTATGGTTTTTACAAGTTTTTTAGGGTTTTAGGGTTCCTAAACAAAAGAAATGTCAAACAAATTGAAAATGAAAGATCAAATCATGGCCAATTAATCTCACAAACTACATGCTAAACACAATGCAATGCAAAAAGAATCAATGTCCAACTCTTCATGGATAGGCAGAAATGATTTTTTGAACTTAGGATCAAAATAATGCACAAAAATGATTTTTATTCAATGAAAAATTCTCAAAATGCATCAAGATCAAAAAATAAATTTGGTTTGAAGGTTGGACAATGTTTCTAAATGTCTTAGAACATTTCATGAATTTTTTGGTGATTTTTAAATACTTAAAAGTATTTTTAATAAATTAATTTCCATTAATCAATTAAAAATAATCTTTTAAATATTTAAAAATGCTTTTTTAATGATAAAAATAAAAACAAAAATATTTTTATGTCATAAAAATTATTAAAACCCATGAGAAAAAGTTTCATAATTTTTAGACATTTTTTACTATTTTAAATAAAATATGCAAGTTAAATGAAAAGAAATGAAAAAAAAAAGAAAATAAATGGAAAGTAATCAGAATGGAGGGTTGAGATTGAGACTGGGTTTGAATGCATTGACCACGCGCGCTTTTGGAGGGACAGGATTGCATCTGACTAAATTATTTTAATTATAATTAATTAAATCTAATTAAGTGGATTAGGGCTAATTGGAAAGATCCTGGCCACACATGCGCGCGGGTAGTCAACGGGTCAACCCAATCCAACGCACGAAATTCAAATGACACTAATTACAGGGGTTATGCCCTAATTATTTTCAGGTGGCCGGAGAAGATCTCCGGTCGTCTTCTCCGGTGGGAAGGCCACCTAAAAATCTCCAAACTCTCTCAAAACGTAACAAAAATGAAAACCAAACATACAGAAATGATTCCCATGATCCCCTGAATCAAAACCCCATCACAAACATCATTTATTTTTCCCCAGAAACATGAATCGAAACAAACAATATTTAGGTCAACAGAGTTTCAGAGATCAATTAAATGCTCATTTCATCACCATTTCCAAAACTAAAAGCATCAGAATACTCAGTGAAGCATGGAGAACAAGTTTAGAACATAAAAAATGATTTCTGGAAAAATATTTCTTGAGCTACCTGAGATTCGAAGCTTTCACTTCAGCCACTTTCTGACCACTCCCTTTAGTGCAATCCACTCTACTTGGTCCCCAGATGATCCTTGAATGCTTAGGAAGAGTTTATGTTGGCTGGATGAGGAGTTTGACAAGCTTCTGCTCAAACTCAGTTGAACATGGCAATGGTGATTCAGGCTGTTTCTGGCAATGGTGAAGGGTTGCTTGTGGTCCAGAGGGTGAGTAGAGAAGGTTTGTGGAGTTGGTTTGAGTGTTTGTGAACTGTGGAGTGAGTTTCGAAAGAAACTGCAAGTTGGATTGAAAATGGTGAAATGGTGTTATGGCTTGTTTCAGGCTTGGTTCTTTGCTGGTTTCTACTCAATGGAACATGGTAAGATGATTGGTGAAAATGGTTTGGATGTTTGAAGTTTGTGGAGGCAGATTCGAAGAGTTTTGCACAAGGGAGTGTTTTTGTGTATGTGTTGGTGTGGATGTTTCAGCCTTGCCTCTTGAGTGTTATGGCCAGCATTTGGATAGTATATTTTAATCCTATAGGTCAGATGATTTGACATGGCCTCTATTGATTGGTAAGTTTGCTTTTGCCAAAAGTCCACTTTTTGTGTAAGGGAAGTATGGCTTGGTTCTAGGCTAGTACAAGGCATGGGGCTGCGCAGCAAGGGTGAGGGGAAAGGCTAGCCAAAGTCAGCATCCAATGTTGCAAGTTGTAGGAAGTGTGATGAGTGGTTTTGCAAGTTGGCTCTTTTTGAAACTTCATGGAAAATGCCTTGTTACACAAACCATACACATGTGATCTTTGGTCCAATTATGATTTTTAGGTCACATAGAATGTTTGTGTCATGGTTTGATGTCAACTAGAGGTCACAAACAGCCTTGGTTCATGGTTTTGCAAAATTCTCATTTGGTGCACATCTTGAAAATCAATGATTTTTGCCAACTTTGTCACACCATAACTTTTGATCCAAGAAGAATTTGATCATGTTCTTGTACTTTTTGAAAAGGGAAAGATGTAATCTACAACTTTCATGACCAAAGTTTTTCCATTTGAAGCATTTTTGGATCAAGAATCAAGGCTTGAAAAATGACCTAAAATGAAGCATTCTTGAAAAGTCAACTATGCCCAAAAAGTCAACACTTGCAAAAACTCCAAATTCTTGATTTTTGTGAACCCCAACCTTCTTCCATGATCAAATAAAGATCATATACACTCAAAATGATGAAGATCACCCATTGATTGGGTCATTGGGGGCCTCAGATGCCCTGATTTTACACTGACTTGTCTGAAAAGTCAACTCTTGATCAGATGACTTCCCCATTGAATTTCTTCATGAAAATTGATATGCATACTCCCTATACCATATAGAGACCAATGGAAACAATAATGACCAAAAAATTTGGAGTTATGGCCTCTGAAACCAAAACCCTAATTTTAGGTCAACTGTGCAGTCAAACTTGGCTCTGCATCCACACCAATCCCAGTTCTTGTGATCCTTTTGCATTTTTGACTTTGAGAGGATGTAATATGATATAAGAACACACATGGATCCCTTTGAAGTGATTGTTGACATTTGGAGTGGCTCAAGAAGCTCTGGGATTGCTCAGATCACAAACCCTAGATGCAGATGACTTAGAAACTATGCAGTGAATCAAAAATGGGATATGAGGTGACATGATTGTGTTTATGCATATGAAATGATCACAAGCCATGGTGTGAATGAGTGAGGGCAAATTTGGGGTGTTTACAGTGTAATGAGTACTGCACCAACACCACGACCATTCATATTAACAGCCCCGTCAAACATCATAGTCCATTCTTCTTCTGGGTCAGGCCCTTCAGTGTGAACAGGCTCTTCATGATCTTTTGCTTTTATGAACATGATGTCTTCATCAGGGAAGTCAAATCTCATAGGCTGGTAATCATCAATGGGCTGTTCAGCAAGATAATCAGACAATACACTGCCTTTGATGGACTTTTGGGATGTGTACTGAATGTCATATTCTGTGAGAATCATTTGCCATCTTGAAACTCGTCCGGTAAGTGCTGGTTTCTCAAAAATGTACTTAACTGGATCCATCTTTGAGATCAATAAAGTAGTGTGGGTCAACATATATTGTCTCAGTCGGCGAGCAGCCCACGCTAAAGCACAGCAAGTTTTCTCGAGCAGTGAATAACGTTGTTCACAGTCGGTAAACTTTTTGCTTAGGTAGTATATTGCATACTCTTTTCGACCAGACTCGTCATGCTGGCCCAGCACACACCCCATTGACTCTTATAATACTGTCAAGTACATGATTAGAGGTCTTCCTTCAACTGGAGGCATAAGGATCGGAGGCTCTTGTAAGTATTCCTTGATTTTATCAAAAGCCCTCTGGCAGTCTTTATTCCACCTGACCGTTTGTTCTTTTCTTAACAACTTGAACAAAGGCTCACAAGTTGCTGTAAGGTGAGATATGAACATTGAAATGTAGTTCGATCTACCTAGGAACCCCCGAACTTCTTTTTCCGACTTCGGTGCAGGCATTTCTTGAATGGCTTTGACTTTATCAGGGTCAACTTCAATCCCTTTCTCACTTACAATAAATCCCAGCAGCTTACCGGATCGCACCCCGAATGTGCACTTGTTGGGGGTTAGCTTCAATTGGTACTTCCTCAGACGCTTGAATAACTTCAACAGATTTACCAGGTGGTCCTCTTCTGTGAGGGACTTGGCAATCATGTCATCCACATAACATTCAATTTCTTTGTGGATCATGTCATGGAATAATGTTACCATAGCCCGTTGATAAGTAGCACCATCATTCTTTAGTCCGAAAGGCATCACCTTATAACAGAATGTGCCCCAAGGTGTGATGAAAGTTGTCTTCTCCATGTGTTCAGTTGACATCTTGATCTGATTATATCCTGAAAATCCATCCATGAAGGAGAACACCGAGAACTGAGCCGTATTATCAACCAATACATTAATGTGAGGTAGAGGGAAGTCATCTTTTGGGCTGGCTCTGTTCAGATCTCGGTAATCCACACACATTCGCACCTTTCCATCCTTTTTAGGAACAGGTACAATATTAGCAACTCACGGCGGATAGCTAGTCACAGCAAGGAAACCGGCGTCCCACTGCTTTTGTACCTCTTCTTTTATCTTCATTGCCATATCTGGGCGAGTACGGCGCAACTTCTGTTTTACTGGTGGGAAGTCTTCTTTCAGAGGTAGGTTGTGCATGACAATGTCGGTGTCCAACCCTGGCATATCCTAATAAGACCAAGCAAAAACATCCACGTACTCCCGAAGCATGTCAATCAGTTTCTCTTTTACTGAATCTTGCAGGCAGGCCCCGATCTTAACTTCTTTCACGTCTTCTTCCGTACCAAGATTAACCGTTTCAATCTCCTCCTGATGAGGAGTGATAACCTTCTCCTCTTGTCTCAACAACCTGGCTAGCTCTTCAGGTAGCTCATAATCTTCTTCAACCCCTTCATCAGCTTGATTGATTGGATTGTCAAAGTCATACAAAGTCATAGCAGTGTTGTTGTCGGTGCGGTCGGAAAGGCACTTTCTGCAAGGGTTTAGATTTTTTCATTTTAGTGATCAGTTTTATCTTATTTAGAAAAAGTGAAAATGAAGTTATTTTATTTTGAAAAACATTGCCATTTTATTTTTTTACAAAAAGAAAAATGAAAAACAGTGAGCGGAAAAGAAAAGACTCATTTGCAAAAGATGTCCTGATATTCATTAATTGATCTTTGCACAAAATACAAGATGGCCCGATTACAAAATGAGTCTTTGACATCTTGGGCAAGATGCAAGACTTGATGCATGCTTTAAAAATACAGGAAATAATAATTACTCTGCAGGAGTAACCCTTATAATTTCCTGGGAAGACCAGTTAAGGACTTGGCTCCCCGGGATCCTTGGACGTATCCAGCTCTCCAGGTTGCGGTCGCTTTCCTCCTCGTCTTCCAAATTGTTCACAGCATCCGGGGTGAGCATCCCTCCGCTGACAAACTTGGGCTCTTTTGCAGCCTCTGATTGATCTTGTTGAGTTGGTCTGTAACCCAACCCAAATCGGTCTTCTTTCTTTTCCACGGGCAACAGCTTGCCCCAGCCTTGGGCGGTACCTTCCTCAATAACCTTTCGGGCTTGCTGGTACGATGTTATGGAAGTTCCCAGTACAACAGATGCTTCATTAATGTTCAAGGCCTCGAACCCTTGGCTCATGGTTTCATGGATCTCCCCGTCCATTTCAATGTACTTATACGAAGCCAGCTGGCTAACAAAGATGTCTTCCTCCCCACAGATGGTGATGATCTGGCCTTCCCACTCAAATTTTAACTTCTGGTGAAGGGTAGACGTCACAGCGCCAGCGGCTGAATGTCCATCACAAAGAAGGTAGTTTTGAAGGTCTGCGGGCCAATCATCATAGGCAGATCAATCTCCCCAAGCACTGATCTTTTAGAGCCATCAAATGCTCTCACCACCAAATTACTCGGACGCAGTGCCAAGCCATCATACTCCAGCTTCACTAAGGCTTTCTTTGGTAGAACATTGAGTGATGACCCAGTGTCTACCAGTACATGAGACAGAACAGCACCCTTGCATACCAAGGTGATATGCAAAGCCTTATTATGGTTGCGTCCCTCTGTTGTTAAGTCAGCATTGGTAAAGCCCAGTCCATGACTGGTGTTGACATTTGCAACCATAATTTCTAGCTGATTAACAGTAATCTCCTCCGGCACGTATGCTGCGTGCAGGACTTTCAACAATAAGTTCCTGTGAGCTTCGGAACACATCAACAGTGATAATATGGAGATTTTTGAGGGAGTTTGGTGAAGCTGATCCACCACCTTGTAATCACTTCTTTTTATGATTCTCATGAACTCGTCTACATCTTGTTCAAAAGATGTCTTCTGAGTTTCTTTGGCAGTTGGCTCTTCAGATACCACACTCTTTCCTTTTGCTTTGGCAGCAGCCTCTGCTTCAACATTAGGTCTTTGTGTTTGTGAGGCAAAAAGGCGTCCTCTTCTGGTGAAACCTCCGCTTCCCCCAACATTATCAACTTGTGGAGAAGAGGTTGATGAATCCAGAGTGATTTTCTCCCCGTTGCAGTAGAGATCAGAGCCATAATGCCAAGGTATGGCATTACTGCTTTCATAAGGAACGGGTCCAGGTACCGTAATGGTGACCATACTGATTGCTGCAGAGGAGGGTGATGTAACGGTGTGCGAATCATAGTAAATTGTGACTGGTGATCTGGCAGGAGGTGCCATGGTTTGTTGTTGGAAATTGCTGCAGGGAGGAACATTTGATGGGTCATAGTAGATTGTGACTGCCAAGACATCTTCATTAATATTTGCTGGCGTTGTAGAAGATTCTGCTAATAAAATGGATGCTGATGTTGTAGAAGAAATGGTTGTTGAAATTTGACTTGTTGAAGTGATGGACGGAGTAACTGCTGATGATATTGATGAATTGGTAGGAATGATTGTTGTTGCTGTTGTAGAAGAATCAGTAATTGTTGTCAAAGGAATTGCTGGATTTGTAGGCGCCGTTGTTGAAATCTGAAGGATACCATCCTTAATAAGACCGTCTATGCCGCTTCTCAAATTTTCACACCCGTTGACTGCAATGTTGCAATACCCACAACCGAGCTCACACCCGGGGAACACTTGGCACTCTAGAAGCTGAGCTTTAATTTCGACCAAAGGTGTTCGAATTTGTGCAACACTGGTGATCAAGGTAGATGGTTTGTCTTCCTCAATGGCATTAATCCTCGGCCCGCCATGATTAGGCATAGGATTTCTGTTGACATTCGGAGGAAGTGCAAAGTTGAGGGCTTTAGAATCCACCAGATCTTGGACTTTCATTTGTAAGGCCCTGCATTTTTCAGTATTGTGACCAGGTGCATTGGAGTGGAAAGCACACCTGGCGTTGACATCATAATTCTTTGGGAGATTGAGGGGATCTAGTGGTGCCAACGTCCTTAACTCAACCAAGTTAAGCTTCAGGAGTTGTGGCAATAAAGCGGCATAAGGCATAGGGATGGGGTCAATCACCCTGTTTTCCTGTGATGGTCTTTGTTGGAAGGGTCGTTGTTGTTTATTGCTATTGCTGTTGTTGAAGGTTCTTTGTTGCGGGTACTGAACTTGCTGTTGATAATGTGGTTGTTGCTAAGGATATGCTGATTGCTGAGGAATCGGAGCTGGAATGGTGACTGTTGCTACTGACCGGTGAACATACTGAGGTCTACCCCTGCTTGCATGAATGGAATTGGTCTCACCGGCTCTTCGGGGTCCCACAAAAGGCTTCCTGGGACTACTGGACAAACTTGCACCACTATCAGAAATTTTGCCCATTTTTAAAAGGCTTTCAATCCTTTCCCCATCTATAACTACGTCAGCAAAACAGGTAGAGGAAAAGGCAGCCAGTCTATCAATATATGTTCCTTGCAAAGTATTCATGAACATGTCAGCCATCTCCCTTTCTGACATGGGTGGTTGGACAGCAGCAGCAAGCTGTCTCCACCTTTGGGCATATTCCCTGAAGCTTTCTCTGGAAGATTGAGACATTCCCATTAGGAGGGTCCTGTTAGGAGCCATGTCCAGATTGCATTGATATTGCCGGATGAAGGCTTCAGCTAAGTCCTTCCAGCATCTAATGGTAGCTCTGGTCAAGTGTGAATACCACTCCCTTGGAGCCCCAGTCAGACTGTCTTCAAAGTAGAACATCCACAACTTCTCATCCATAGTATAAGCTTTAAGTCTTCCCAGGAAAGACTGCAGGTGAGTTCGTGGACAAGAGGTTCCATTGTATTTCTCAAAGCATGGGGGTTTGAATTTATGGGGAATTCTTACCCCATCCACTAGTCCCATATCCATTACATCGAAGCCCAAGGAATTCTGGGACTCCAAAGATCTCAACTTCTCAGCAATTTCATCTAACCTCCAATCATAGACTTCGTCTCCAGCTCCCATAACAGTAAACTGCTCTTCTTGGGGATCTTCCTGCAAGATTCTCCCCCCAGCAGTATTTCCTTGCACATTTCTCGGGATGTTGACTTCCGGATCTAGATGAGGTCCAAATACTGGTGGATTAACATGAGGCTGGCCTCGCTCATTATTACTAGTTCCTCCAGTTCCAAGATGAGGTTCCTCGGGAGTTTGTCTTTCCACCAATTCCTCTAACCTTTCTTGACTCTGGGCCAAGCCAGTCATTACAGCCATGAATTGAGTCATTTGGTTTCTCATCTCCACTCTTTCGTTAGCCATCTGAGTTCTGACCTCGGTCAGGTCCTGCTGTACCTGCTCCATCTGAATACCAGGAAGTTTGTTGCGAGTAGGGTACCGGTGCGCGCGGTTGACAGGGAACACTCGGCGACGAGCAATATTTCCTGAGATCACAACAGAGTTAGAAACAAATAATAACAAAACCTACAAAACAAAACAAGGGTTAGTATGCAATGCAGTATGCTTATTTGTTTTCCAAGGTATCCGGTTTGGTTCTTGGTTTTGACCTTTCCAGACCTCGAGGAAGATGCTTTGATGTTGTTGAGAGAAAATCCCAAATGGAAACAAACTAAAATATATTACAAAAGGTGAACAATACATAGTTTGTTTTACAACACATGCCCCAGGAGGGTCAAAATACAAAAAAGAGAAAAGTACATCAAATGGAAATGAACAACAAGCAAAAAAGTCAAACATCCAATCCAAACTCATCCTCTTTGACCTCCTTCAGAAGTGCCTCAGTCACTGGACCAGTCGGGTGCTCTGTAATGGTCCTAATGAGGAGGTTCCTGGTGGCAATGGCAGTGGTCAACTTCTTATGCCTGTCCTGGTCCTTTGATCTCTTCAATCCAGCTCTGAGCTTTAACTCTGAAATCTCCTTCTGGGCTGCCAGCAAAGCTTCCTGCTGCTTCTTCTCATTGGCCTCTAGCTGTTCAATCTTAGCTTGAGTCCTTTGGTCCTCTTGTGTCCGGGCTTCAGTGATCCTGACCCACCTAGCCTGACTTTCTTGCAGATAGAGTTCAGTCCTAGCCTTCTGAATCTTGGCCTCTTTACAGGCATTCTTCAATATTTGCTCCCCAGCTCTTGCTTTCCTGATGTAGTCCTTTGTTTTCTCAATTTTGGCAAGATGCTCCACCCTAAGCTTCTCCAGCCTCTCAATGTCCAAATGACCATCACTCCTTTCCCAAAGGGTCTTCTTCAGAGCTTGATACAGATTCTCATTCCTTTCCTTCAGCTTCTCAAATTCTTCCAGGCTGACAGTTGCTGCTGGCTGTGCTGTAGATGGTCCAGGTATATCCTCAATGGTGAAAGGCATTCCAGTAATTTGAGCTCTAGTACGGGACCAGTCATAGTACTGAGCTGAAGCAACATTATTACACCTTCCAAGAATAGCCATCCCTTTTTTCTGGAGGTTGTCTCAAGCCCAGGATGCTTGTCTGACAACAGCTGAATTAGGTTTTACTTCATAATACAGGGTCTCAGCTAAATCTTGCACTCTAGGAGGGTGAACCAAAGCATAGCCCAGTTGTCTCTTAAACAGCAAAGGATTGTAGTTGATGCAACCCTTCACTCCTATTAGAGGCACATTTGGGTATTGTCCACAGCTGGTGATAATGTCCTTGCCCTTGGTGCTTTGGGTGCACCATCTAATATCATCTGAAGTTAAAGCAATGAGCCTCTTGGCCCAATTCTTCTGTTGCTGGGGATTCAGGAAGGCATCTGTCTTAGGCAGGTTTCTGAGCAGCCAGGTGTGAAACAAAGGAGCACAACATCTCACCAACTTCCCCTTTTGTTTCTCATTCCTCTGATGGATGGAGTAATAGAAATCTCCCAGCAATGTGGGTACTGGGTTCCTCAGAAGGAAAAGATGAATGGAACTCTTGCTGACAAATTTGGGCTCATCTGCAAACAGTATGACCCCATATATGCTGAGGGCTAACAGTGCACAAACTACCCTCCATTCTCCCAAGGAGGCCTTCAGGATGGCCTGAGAAATCAAGAAGTCTAAGTGCAAACCAGGGATCCCTGCTTTTGTTGTCATATTCTGCTCAATCAAAGTAGGCTCCAAGTACAGTGCTTTTGCTACTTCTCCATTGCTGGGAGCTGGCATTTCTGGGTTGAAAGGGATTCCACCCCTAATAGGTACTCCAGTCAATGAAGAAAATTCTTCCAGCAAAGGCCCTAGCTGGAAGTCTGAAAAGGTGAAACATCTCAAGGGAGGATCATAAAACTGCAAGCATGTGTGGATCATGCTCCTTTGAGAAGGGTTAAGGTCCATAACCATAACCAAGATACCTCCATAATGCTCTCTAAACAATGGGATGTGGTCAGGTGTGATAAGTGACTGGACCTGCCTGATACCAGTCAACACAGGCTCAAAGAAATGGTAGGATATGTTGCTCTTCCTGGGAGTAGCCATGAATGTTGCTGGAGAACTGAAGCTAAGTGCTGATGAAGATCAAGACTGATACTGGAGATAAGCCACTGATAGGCTGATGCTGGTGAGGATGAGAATAGCTGAAGAAAATGACTGATGACACAGAGGTCTATGCAGAAGAAAGGGTCAAAACCAAACCAGATATAATGTGGATACCCTGAAAAACAAATAAACAAATGTTAAATGATGCAAATGATGATATATGCAAATGATATGCAAGGGTTTGTGATCAAGCTGGATCTGATTATCTGTCTTGATATAGGCCCATGTATGTTCAAAGGTCCAGATGAAGGCTTAGAAATCCAGTAACCAAGGTGGGGGACTCAAATAAATAGTCACATGTCCAGGGTTAATCACAAGAACTGTCCAAAGTGGGGTACTCTTAAACATAACAAGTAACAGGGTATGATGTGGCCAAAGGTACCTACAAACCTGTAAACAGCCCAACCCCCCTCACAGGTAGTGTTCTAGAACAAGGATCATCAGACTCGGATTAGTTATGAGAAGTGTAAACACTTCTAACCCGGAGGTACATTGTTTACAATAACCATAAAAGATCCTCCTCTAATTCACCTCGGCTTCTGAAGGTCATAATAAAGGTCATCCAGACTTAGCAGGCTTCCCAGATAGCCCTAACACTACAGGAAATCTGTAGCACAGAGTTCTCAAGAAGAAACCCACATCTGAACCGTGTTTCATATTCCCGCACCAGACCGAAATGGAATGGGAAATAACATGAACCACTCTAGCCTAGGTGTCACTCAGGTCCCAGGTATAGGACCTTAAACTCTCAATGAAACCCCACCCACCAAAACAGAAACCAGATCCATCAATGATAGTATGACAATATGATGCATAAAACTGTAAAGAAAGCAATAAACAAGACTGTACATAAAGCAATAAACAAAGCAAATAAACACAATTAGCACATAACACCCCTGTAAACACAAATCAAACAAACGCTAGGAGGAACCCACAAAAAGAACCAGAAGCCCTGGTTACAGTATAAGGGTCCCCAGCAGAGTCGCCAAGCTGTCGCTCCCACCAAATGACACCTGGTCAGAAGGGGTACAGACGCGAACGGTCGGCGAAAGAGAAAGAAATGAATAGAGTCTCCAGCTAGGCATTTTTATCCCGAAGGAAAGGTAATGCTGCATAAACCTAAGAAAAGATGGATAAGACGGTTGCGAACCAGAGAAACTAAGAAATTGGAAGGTATTAGCACCCAGATTGTCCGTCGTACTCGACGGGATCCATACTTGAAAGATTTGTGTTTAAAAGCGGTAGTGTCAGTGCAATCTTGTGTACAAAAGCTGGAAAAGAATGCAAGTGTCAGTGTAGAAGAAATGTGAAGTGAAGTATGTGAAGTGTCAGTGTAAGAACCGAAATGCAAAGCTCAAGACAATGAGGCTTAAAGAATAATGTTGGAAGAGGGGGAATATACAGAGACTTTTGTTCGATAACTGTTAAGTTATGCCTACGTATCCTCTCGTGCAATGAGGAAGTCAGAACACCGTAGTTCGACCCAAAGAGACTGAAAGATAAATTGACTTGTGAACTGCTTGCTTGTCTATGCTCAAGTGTATGACCTATCTGGCTCAAGTGCAAACTATCTTGCATTAGACGGAAGAAGCAAGTTCTCGTTTGTGAGTGAAGATGGTGAGAAAAAGAATCCCGGAGGAGACGATTATTGTTTGTTTTTGGTGCTTTCAATCTTTTATTACTTTATGTGTTTGTCATAAGAAAATGAGCTTAAGCCTAAACCAAGGGTTAGTAAGCTCATCACATCCTCCCTCTGATTAGGGGTAATGAGAATACCTTAAGTGTGAAGTAAACACCCCACACTTAATCACCATGATGTAGGATTAAGATCATTAACCTACTTGTAATTACTTAGATGTTTTTGTTGTTTTTGTTTAGTGTTAAGTAATGAGTTTAAGCCATAATCAAGGATTTAATGGACTCATTACACCATCCTAATAGGAGGATAATAGATGAGAACATTTAAGCTGAGAAAGGCTCCTCAACTTAATCCATGATTAGGGATTAACCTCATGACAAAACAAAGCCTTTATTAAATGGATTTTAGTTAATGATATAGTTAAGAAGTGGATTTTATGGTTTGTAAGACAACTTGAGGGGGACTTGTCCATTAACACTAGGGTTAGTCCTTCTTAACCAATTAAGGAAGAATTAGAACCCTAATGCAAGGCCCAAGTTACAAGCTTGATGTCTTAGTAATTATTAGGTGAATTGATTAAAGGATTTAAACACATTAAAGGTTTAACACTTAGGATTAAAGTTATACACTCCATCCTAATAGAAGGATGCATGCATAAGCTTAATCACAAAGCCTTAAAACCTTTAAGGTTTAGTCCTTGATTATGGGATGAGAAGAGAAGACACAAAGATGACACAAAGGTAAAACTAATGGGGGACTAAACAAACCCTAATTGTGATCATGCTTGGGTGTTCCTAGGGTTTATAAGGCTTGCAAAAGATCTCCAGGAGAAAAGCCACCAAGGGAGAAGCAGATGAAATGAGGAAGAAGCAGAAGAAACAAGACAACTTACTTCACTTAAGAAGATAAGTTGTCTAAAGAAAGAAAGTAAGAGAAGAACATGAATGAGCAAGCTCACTCCAATGCAAAGATAAAATGCAGCAATGATGCATAAGAGAGATGAGAAGAGATTGTGAGAAGTGAAGGAAAAATCACTTCTAAAAACAACTTACCACCTGAAAAGTTAGCAAAGGAAATGAAATGCAATGAACATGAGATGAAATGCCATGATGCAAGACAAAGTCAGAAGCATGAACATGATGTTAATGATGCTAAGAGATGATGCAAACACATGTCAAGAGTTGTGGATGATCATACAAGGATGAGGATGCAAATGAAGCATGCTTTGAACCATGAAAGTTCATGAAAGTTTATGAAATGCAATGGAGGCATAACATGGCAAATGAATGATGCAATTATCAAACATGATTCTAATATGTCCTAAGATGTCTTATATGTCAAATGGATTCACAAAGTGTCATGGCAAGTTCTTGAATGCAAGCATATGAGAGATGGATGCAAATGAAGGCAAGAATTAGGGTTTATGCATAACATGTGTAAACACCCCAAATTTGCCCTCACCCATTCACCATGGCTTGTGATCATTCTCATATGCATAAACACAATCATATCACCTCATATCCCACTTTTGATTCACTGCATAGTTTCTAAGTCATCTGCATCTAGGGTTTGTGATCTGAGCAATCCAAGGGCTTCTTGAGCCACTCCAAAGGCCACCAATCACTTCAAAGGGATCCATGTGTGTTCATATATCATATTACATCCTCTCAAGGTCAAGATTTCCAAAGAATCACAAGAACTAGGGTTTGAATGGATGCAGAGCCAAGTTTGACTGCACAGTTGACCTTAAAATTAGGGTTTTGGTTTCAGAGGCCATAACCCCAAATTTTTTGGTCATTCTTGTTTCCATTGGTCTCTATATGGTATAGGGAGTATGCATATCAATTTTCATGAAGAAATTCCATGGGGAAGTCATCTGATCAAGGGTTGACTTTCTGGACAAGTCAGTGCAAAATCAGGGCATCTGAGGCCCCCAATGACCCAACCAATGGGTGATCTTCATCATTTTGAGTGTATATGATCTTTATTTGATCATGGAAGAAGGTTGAAGTTCACAAAAATCAAGAATTTGGAAGTTATGCAAATGTTGACTTTTTGGGCATAGTTGACTTTTTTAAGAATGCTTCATTTTAGGTCATTTTTCAAGCCTTGATTCTTGATCCAAAAATGCTTCAAATGGAAAAACTTTGGTCATGAAAGTTGTAGATCTCATCTTTCCCTTTTCAAAAAGTACAAGAACATGATCAAACTCTTCTTGGATCAAAAGTTATGGTGTGACAAAGTTGGCTAAAATCATTGATTTTCAAGGCATGCTTCAAATGAGAATTTTGCAAAATCATGGACCAAAGCCAATTGCAACTTCTAATTCATTTCAAACCAGTATGCAAACATTCAATATGTCCTAAAAATCAGAATTGGACCAAGGTTTCACATGGTTATGGTTTGTGTAACTAGACTTTTTCATGAAGTTTCAAAAGTGTGCCAACTTGCAAAAACATCATTGTGTTTCTCTCCACTTGATGCATTGGCTGCTGGACCTTCCCAACATCACACACACACCATGCTGCACCAGAACCATATCTTGTACTAGCCTAGATCATGAGCCATACTTTCCTTACACAAAATTTGACTTTTTGCAAAAGCAAACTTACCAATCACTATAGGCCAGGTCACATCATCTGACCTATAGGATTAAAATACAATATCATTTGGCAAGCAAAATGTATCAAGAAGCCAGGCTGAAACACTTCACACCATCACATTCACAAAGACACCTCATTTTGCATATTCCTTCGAATCTGTCTCCACAGCATACAAACACAAAAACCATCTTCACCAATCATCTTGCCATGTTTCATTGAGTAGAAACCACCAAAGCTCAAGCCTGAAACCAGCCTAAACTGAGCTTCACCATTCCCCACCCTCAAAACCAGAACTCTTCGAATCCCTTCATCCAGCCATCAAACACTTCATTTTTCTTCACCAACAAGTCAAGCACATCACAAGGAGTCAAAACCACCTTTCACATTGATCTGAAGCTGCCTGTACAAAGATCCCCATTTCTGTTACACCAGAGTTGGATCTTTCAAGCCAGCCACTCTCCAAGCTTTCTGAGCCTCATTTTGCATTCAGGGAGTTCAAGGAAGCAAGCTTGCACAAGAAAAAAGCCCAGAAAGCTCACAAACAGAGAAGCTTCATCTCATGTGACCTTCATGAACTTTTTTCCCAGAAACTGTTTTTTAAGTTCTTTTATGATGCCTTGTGTTCCTCTGATCATGAATGTATGCTTACTTTTGCAAATAGTGTAGAAACCAGCATGTATGAAGCTTTTGAACATTTGCCCGTGTTTTGCATTTTGTTTCGATTCAGGCCCATGGGTGAAAATAAATGAATTTAGGTTGAGGGTTTAGGTTTAGATTGATGAGAGAGTCGTTTTGATGGAAGAAATTTGTTGTTTGGTGACCTACAGAAGAATCTAGGGTTTTGGCTCGCCGGAGAAGACGATCGGAAGTCTTCTCCGGCAGCCTGAAAGTCATTAGCCCTAATCTCAGGTCATTAATGAGATTTGAATATTGGGCGTTGGATGGAGTGGACCGGTTGACTTCGCGCGCGGATAGAGGGCTCAGATCATTTGGATTAGCCCTAATTCATTTTATTAACATTAATTAATTGCAATTAAGTTAATTGACTCAGAAACAATCCTGGCCCTTGGATCTGGCGCCAGTCAACTCATTCAAACCAGGATGCAATCCCAGCCTCTCCTTCTGTTTACTTTCCTTTTTATTTAATTTTAATTCATTTTCTTTTCCTTTTATTTGTTTAATTTATTTAAAATAGTAAAAATTGTCTAAAAATTATGAAACTTTTTCTCTTAAGTTTTATTAATTTTTATGACCCAAAAATATTTTCATTTTATTTTTTATCATTAAAAAAGTATTTTTAAATATTTAAAAGATTATTTTTAATTGATTAATGGAAATTAATTAATTAAAAATACTTTTAGGTATTTAAAAATCACCAAAAAATTCATGAAATGTTCTAAGACATTTAGAAACATTGTCCAACCTTCAAACCAAATTTCTTTTTTGATCTTGATGCATTTTGAGAATTTTTCATTGAATTAAATCATTTTTTGTGCATTATTTTGATCATAAGTTCAAAAATTCATTTCTGCCTTTTCATGAAGAGTTGGACATTGGTTCTTCTTGCATTGTTTTGTGTTTAGCATGTAGTTTCTAGGATAAAATGGCCATGGTTTGATCTTGCATTTTCAATTTGTTTGGCATTTCTTTTGTTTAGGAACCCTAAAAACCCTAATAGCTTAGAAAAATCATAACTTGAGATTGGTTAAGAGTTGAGACCTCCCCTTTGGACTTTGGTTTAGTATAGGTTTAGGGTTTCTTTGGGTGGCATTTTCCATTTTTTATCTTAGGGTTTGCTTCTGATTTGGAGTTTTGTTTGATGTTTGTTTCATAAACCCTAATTTGGGCTTTCTTTTGCATCCTTCTTGCATTCTCTTGCATAACTTGACTTGCCATGACATTTCAATCATCCATTTGATTCATTTGGCATTTTAAGACATATAGAAAGCATGTTTGATCATTGCATCTTGCATTTGCCATGTTGTATGCTTTGTATGCTTCCTAACTTTTCATGTATATCCATGCTGCTAAGCTTGCACCATTTGCATCCATGAACTTGTATGAACATCTCCATGCCTTGTCTCATGCTTGTAGCATCTCATAGCATCATTATCATCATCAACATGCTTCTGGTTTTGTTCTCATCATGTCATCTCATCTCATTTGGCATTGCATTGCATTTCTTTTCTAACATTTCAGGTGGTAAGTGAACCTGAGAAATGAATTTGCCTTCACTTCTCATAACTCTTCTTTTCATCTCTCTTGCATCCATTGCTGCATTTTTGTTTGTGTTTGAGATTGAGCTTGCTCATTCTTCTTCTTCTCACTTTCTTTCTTCAAGTGACTTGTCTTCTTAAGTGAAGCAAGTTACTTTACTTCTCTTGGCTCCTTTTCATCTGCTTCCTGGTGGTTCTATTGAAGATCTTTCTTGTTAAACCTCACAAACTTTAGGAACAACCAAGCATGACAATGATTAGGGTTTTGATTAGTCTCCCCACTTAGTTTTACCTTTGTGTCTCTTTGAGTCTTCTCTTCTCATCTCATAATCAGGGACTAAACCCTAAAGGCTTTAAGGCTTTGTGATTAAGCTTATGCCTGCATCCTTCTATTAGGATGGAGTGTATAACTTTAATCCTAAGTGTTGAACCCTTAATGTGTTTAAATCCTCTAATTAATTCACATAATAATCATCAAGACTTCACACTTGTAACTTGGGCCTTGCATTAGGGTTCTAATTCTTCCTTAACTGGTTAAGAAGGACTAACCCTAGTGTTAATGGACAAGTCCCCCTCAAGTTGTCTTACAAATCATAAAATTCACTTCTTCATCTTACCATTAAATAAAATCCATCTAATAAAGGCTTGTTTTGTCATGAGCTTAATCCCTAATCATGGATTAAGTTGAGGAGTTTTCCTCAGCTTAAACATTCTCATCTATTATCCTTCTTTTAGGATGGTGTAATGAGTCTGTTTAATCCCTGATTATGGCTTAACCTCATTACCTAACACTAAACAAAAACACCAAAAACATCTAATTAATCACAAGTAGGTTAATGATCTTAACCCTGCATCAAAGGTGTTTAAGTGTGAGAATCTGACTTCACACTTAAGGTAATTCTCATTACCCCTAATCAGAGGGAAGATGTGATGAGCTTACTAAATCCATTGGTTTAGGCTTAAGCTCATTAACTTATGACAAACTTTCAAAAGCAATAAAAGACTGAAAACACAAAAACAAACAATAATCGTCTCCTTCGGGATTCTTTTCTCATCTCATTCACTCATAAACGAGAACTTGCTTCTTCCGTCTAATGCAAGATAGTTAGCATCTGTGCCAGACAGATCATACACTTGAGCATAGGCAAGTAAGCAGTTCACAAGTCAATTCATCTTTCAGTCTCTTTGGGTCGAACTACGGTGTTCTGACTTCCTCATTGCACGAGAGGATACGTAGGCATAACTTAACAGTTATCGAACAAAAGTCTCTGTATATTCCCCTTCCTTCCAGCTATGTTCTTTAAGCCTCATGATCTTGAGCATCCTATTCCTGTCCTTACACTGACACTTTCATACTTCACATCATTATACACTTCACTTCTTTTTACACTGATTGCACTGACAGCTCTTTTACACACAGATTGCACTGACACTACCCCTTTAAAACACAAATCTTTCAAGCGTGGATCCCGTCGAGTACGACAGACAATCTGGGTGCTAATACCTTCCCAGGTTGTAACCAACCCCCTTTCTCAGTCTCTCTGGTTCGCAACCGTCTTATCCGTCTCTTTCTAGGTCTATGCAGCATTGCCTTTCCTCCGGGATAAAAATGCCTAGCTGGCGACTCTTTTCATCTCCAGTGAGTTCACGGCTGTGTGTTCTCATTGTCCCTTTCGCCGACCGTTCGCGTCTGTACCTTCATATGAGCCAGTTTCATTTGTCGGGAGCGACAGCTTGGCGACTCTACTGGGGACCCTTATACTGCAACCAGGGCTTCTGGTTCTTTTTGTGGGTTCCTGCTAGCGCTTGTTTGATTTGTGTTTACTGGGGTGTTATGTGCTTATTTGTGTTTGCATTTTTGTATTTATTTTTTTGCTTTATGTACAGTTGCTTTACTGCTTTCTTTATTGCTTTTGTATATATCATACTATCATGCTGCTGGCTGGATCTGGTTTTGCTTTGGTGGGTGGGTGTTCCATTGAGAGTTAAGGTCCTATACCTGGGACCTGAGTGACACCTAGGCTAGAGTGAATCATATTCTTTCCCATTCCATTTCGGTCTGGTGCGGGAATATGAAACACAGTTCAGATATGGGTTTCTTCTTGAGAACTCTGTGTTGCAAATTTCCTGCAATGCTAGGGCTATCTGGGAAGCCTGCTAAGTCTGAATGACCTTTTAGTATTGACCTTCAGAAACTGAGGTGAATTAGAGGAGGAATTGTTATGGTTATTGTAAACACTGTGCCTCCAGGTTAGAAGTGTTTACACTTCTCATAACTGATCCAAGTCTGAGGATCCTTGTTTTAGAACACCACCTGTGAGGGGGGTTGGGCTGTTTACAGGTTTGCAGGTACCTTGGCCTCAGAATACCCTACTACTTTGTTTGTTTAAGAGTACTTCATTTTGGGACAGTTCTTGTGATTCTAAAACCCTGAACATGTGGCTCTTTATTTGAGTCCCCCACCTTGGTTACTGGATTTATAGACCTCCATCTGGAATTCTTGAACATACTTGGACCTATATCAGAGCACTTGATCAGATCCAGCTCAGTCACAAACCCTTGCATATCATTTGCATACATAATCATTGCATCATATTGACATTTGCTTATTTGTGTTTCAGGGTATCCATCTGCATCTTTTGGTTTGGTTTTGACCCCATCTTCAGTATTTGACCCATCTTCACCAGCATCTGCTTCAGTTATCAGCTATCTTTTCCAGTCACCTGCACCAGCCAATCAGTGGCCCATTCTTCAGTGTTATCATCAGCACCTGTCTCTACTCAATCTTCAGCATCATGGCTCCTAAAAAGAGTAACATCACCTATCACTTCTTCCAGCCAGAGCTATCAGACATCAGGAGGATTCAAACCCTGATCACTCCAAATCACATACCATTGTTCAGGGAAAGTTATGGAGATATACTTGATATGGTTATGGATCTGGACCCATCACAGAGAAGCTTGATCCACACCTGCATTCAGTTTTATGATCCTCCCCTAAGATGTTTCACTTTCCAAGACTTTCAGTTGGGCCCTCTATTAGAAGAATACTCATCATTGGTTGGTTTGCCTATCAAGGGTGGAATCCCTTTCAACTCAGAGATGGTCTTTCCTAGCAATGGAGAGGTAGCAAAGGCTCTGCATCTGGAGCCTGTCCTGATTGAGCAGCATATGACTTCAAAAGCTGGGATCCCTGGTTTTCATCTGGATTTCTTGATCTCTCAAGCTGCCCTGAAAGCTTCTTTAGGAGAGTGGAAAGCTGTTTGTGCATTATTGGCCTTGAGTATATATGGAATTGTATTGTTTGCGGATGAGCCTCGATTCATCAGTAAGAATGCAATCCATCTGTTCATCCTGAAGAACCCAGTGCCCACTTTATTGGGGGACCTTTACTATTCAGTGCATCAGAGGAATGAAAAGCAGAGGGGAAGGTTAGTGAGGTGTTGTGCTCCATTGTTCCACACTTGGCTTCTCAGGCATCTACCCAGGACAGATGCATTTCTAAACCCTCATCAGCAGAGCAACTGGGCTAAGAGACTCACTGTTCTAACTTCAGCTGACATCAGATGGTGTACTCAGAGCACCAGGGGCAGGGATGTCATCACCAGCTGTGGGCATTTTCCCAATGTGCCCCTAATAGGAGTTAAGGGAAGTATCAATTACAACCCTCTGTTATTCAGGAGACAACTGGGCTATGCACTGGTCCACACTCCTAAGGAACAAGACTTGGTGGAGACCCTTTATTGTGAGAACAAGATTAGTTTGGCTGTTGTTAGGCAGGCTGCCTGGGCCTGGGATAATGTTCAGACTAAGGGAGTAACCATTTTGGGGAAGTGCAATAATGTGGCATCAGCACAATATTATGAATGGTCCCGTGCCAGGGCCCAGTTCTCTGGGATGCCCTTTACCATAGAAGACATGCCTGAGTCATCTTCAGCACCACCCCCTGCCACTATCAGTTTGGAGGAGTATGAGAGCTTGAAGGAGAGGAATGAGAAGCTAACCCAGGCTTTGCAGAAGACCCTCCGGGAGAGGAGTGAAGGTATGAGGGAGATTGAAAGGTTGGAGAGGACGAGAGTAGAGCATCTGACTAAGATTGAGAAGTCTGGGGATTATATCAAGAAGTCTAAGGCCGGAGAACAAATTCTGAAGAATGCTTGCAAGGAAGCCCAGTTCCAGAGAGCAAGGACAGACTTGTATTTGAAGGAGAGTCAAGCCCGGTGGGTCAGGATCACCGAGGCTCGTACCCTGGAGGACAAGAGAGTTCAAGACAAGATGGAGCAACTTGAAGCTAATGCAAAAGTACAGCAAGAAGACCTGGCAGCAGCCCAGAGGGAGATATCAGAACTGAAGATCAGAGCAGGGGTGAAGAGGTCCAAAGAACAAACTCAGCACAAGAAGCTAGCAGCAGCTGTTACGACCCGGAATCTCCTCATCAGGAATCTCACGGAGCGTCCGGCTGATCCTGTGACCGAAGCACTTCTCAAGGAAGTTCGTGAGGATTAGTTTGGTCTTGGTGTTTGACCATTTGTTTGTTGTTGCTTTCTTTCCATGTACTTTTATTTTCTTGTACTGTATTTTGACCCCTTAGAGGGCTTGTGTTGTAAAATGAACAAGTTGTATTATTTCACCTTCTGTAATATATTTGTGTTAGTTTGTTCCATCTGAGTTCGCTTTGAAAGCAGCATCAACAATATCTTCAAGGGTCTGGAAGGGTCAAAACTGAATGCCAAACTGGATACCTTGAGAGCAAATAAGCATAACTGCATTGCATGCTAACCCTTTGTTTGTTTTGTAGGTTTTGTTTTATTGTTGCTAACCTCTGTTGTGATGCCTCAGGAGCTATTGCTAGGCGCCGAGTTTTTCCCCTCAACCGTCCGCACCGCTATCCAACCCGAAACAACCTTCCGGGAATTCAGATGGATCAGATGCAGCAGGACCTTACTGAGGTCAGAAATCAAATGGCAAATGAAAGGCTAGAAATGAGGAACCAAATGACTCAGTTTATGGAAGTTATGAACAACATGGCTCAGAGCCAAGAAAGACTGAGAGCCATGGTTGAAAGGTAGAATCAAGAGGAGCCCCATGTGGGAACTGCCGGCACAAGTAACAACGAGAGGGTCCAGCCTCATGTCAATCCCCCAGTCTTTGGTCCTCACCTCCATCCAGAGGCCAATATCCCTGTCAATATACAAGGGACTGCCACAGCAGGGAGGGTACTGCAAGAAGACCCTCAAGAAGACCAATTCACAGTAATGGGTGCTGGAGAAGAGGCTTATGATAGAAGGTTGGATGAAATAGCTGAGAAGTTGAGATCCTTAGAGTCTCAAAACTCTTTAGGTTTTGACGTCATGGACATGGGCTTGGTAGAAGGGGTCAGGATCCCCCATAAGTTCAAGCCTCCTTGTTTTGAAAAGTACAACGGGACTTCATGCCCCCGGACTCATTTGCAATCATTTCTGGGAAGGCTGAAGGCCTATACAATGGATGAGAAGCTCTGGATGTTCTATTTCGAAGACAACTTAACCGGAGCGTCAAGAGAATGGTACTCTCACTTGACAAGGGCAACTATCAGATGCTGGAAGGACCTGGCAGAGGCCTTCATCAGACAGTATCAGTATAACTTAGACATGGCACCCAACAGGACCCTCCTAATGGGAATGTCACAGTCGTCAAGGGAAAGTTTCCGAGAGTATGCCCAGAGATGGAGGCAATTGGCTGCTGCTGTTCAGCCACCTATGTCTGAACGGGAAATGGCAGATATGTTCATGAACACCCTTCAGGGAACTTATATTGACAGGTTGGCTGCTTTCTCTTCCACTAGCTTTGCAGATGTTGTCATAGCCGGGGAGAGAATTGAAAGCTTGTTAAAAATGGGAAAGATCTCAGACAACGGTGCAAGCTCGTCCAGTAGTACAAGAAAGCCTTTTGCAGGCCCGAGAAGAACTGGCGAGACCAATGCCATCCATTCAAGCAGGGGCAGGCCCCATTATGTTCCAAGGTCAATAGCAGCAGTCACCATTCCTGCTCCAGCTCATCCACAACCAGTCTATCAACCTCCTCAGCAAAACTATCAGCCGCAACCTCAGTACCATCAGCAAAATCAATATCCTCCAAGGAATTACAACAACAGCAACACCAACAACAACAGTCAACAAAGGCCATTCCAACAGAGGCCATCTCAAGCTAACAGAGTGATCGATCCGATCCCTATGCCATATGCTACCCTGCTGCCACAACTCCTGAAACTCAACCTAGTTGAGCTAAGGACGCTGGCACCTCCAGATCCCAACAGTCTACCCAGGAACTATGACTCCAATGCTAGGTGTGCCTTTCATTCAAACGCACCTGGCCATAGTACAGAAAAGTGTAGAGCCCTGCACATGAAGGTACAAGACCTGGTAGACTCGAAAGCTCTGAATTTCGCACCACCGCCCAATGTCAATAAAAACCCAATGCCAAACCATGGTGGTCCCAGGATTAACTCTATTGAAGAAGACAAGCCGTCTTATTTAATAACCAGTGTGGGACAGATCAGGACACCATTGGTAGAAATCAAGGCTCAGCTCTTGGAATGTCAGATGTTCCCAGGGTGTGAATTGGGTTGTGCTTACTGTAATATCTCGGTAAATGGGTGCGATAATTTGAGGAATGGCATAGACGGCCTCATTCAGAGTGGCCAACTTCAGATCACCACATCATTTCCAACAAATCCAGCAATATCATCAGCAACGGTTTCAGAACCTCCTACAACTGCAGCAACTATTGTTCCTGACAATTCTTCGGCTTCATCAACAAGTACTTCATCTGTCATCTCAACTGATCAGTTTTCAACAAATTTTCCTGCTACAACTTCAGCTTCACTCCATTTTGAGACTCCTACAACAACAACATCATTTCTTCCGACAATATCTCCTACAACACCAACAACCAATCATGAAGATGTCTCTACTGTCACAATATTTTATGATCCTGAGAACAACTCTGCCTACCATTCAGAAGGTGCTGCTCCCATCAGAGCACCAGTTACAATCTTTTATGATCCACAAACAATTACAGTCCCTTCAGCAGCAGCAATCAGTCCAGTCACTGTCACGGTGCCTGGACCAGTACCATATGAAAGCAATAGGGCCATCCCTTGGCACTATGGCTCTGACGTGTACTGCGAAGGAAAAAGAATCACTCTTGAAACATCAACACCTGCCCCACAAGTAGATAATGTGGGGGGAGGCGGAGGCTTCACTCGAAGCGGACGTCTCTTTGCTCCACCAATTCAAAGACCTACCGCCGAAGCAGAAGCTGCTGCTAAGGCAAAAGGGAAGAGCCCTGTGCAGGAAGATCAAGCTGTTAAAGAAGCCTTGAAGACGCCGTTCGATCAAGAAGTTGATGAGTTTATGCGAATCATCAAAAAGAGTG
Source organism: Lathyrus aphaca (assembly GCA_963966055.1). Classification (NCBI taxonomy): domain Eukaryota; kingdom Viridiplantae; phylum Streptophyta; class Magnoliopsida; order Fabales; family Fabaceae; genus Lathyrus; species Lathyrus aphaca. Next base: position 176,818,516 of record OZ014523.1, read on the forward strand.
ATTACAAAATCGTGGATCAGCTTCACCAGACGCCATCCAAGATCTCTATCCTCTCACTGCTTATGTGCTCCGAAGCCCATCGGAATGCACTACTCAAAGTCTTGCACGCAGCTTACGTGCCTGAGGAGATTACTGTCAACCAGTTGGAAACCGTGGTTGGAAACGTTACTGCTAGCAACGGGCTAGGGTTCACCAATACTGACTTGACAGCGGATGGCCGCAACCACAACAAAGCCTTGCACATCACCATGGAATGCAAAGGGGCAGTCCTTTCTCATGTGCTGGTAGACACGGGGTCGTCCCTTAATGTCTTACCAAAGAAGGCTCTGGTGAAGTTAGAATATGATGGATTGGCATTGAGACCCAGCAACCTGGTAGTAAGGGCCTTCGATGGTTCTAAGAGATCGGTTCTGGGAGAGATCGAGCTACCTGTGACAATTGGCCCACAGACCTTTAAAACTATCTTTTATGTGATGGACATTCAACCCGCCTACAGCTGTTTGTTGGGTAGACCCTGGATTCACGCCGCCGGCGCAATAACGTCTACCCTTCACCAAAAGTTAAAATTTGAGTGGGAAGGCCAAGTTGTTACAATCTGTGGGGAGGAGGATATATTTGTTAGCCATCTGGCTACTTATAAGTATATTGAAATGGATGGGGAGACCCATGAAACAATGAGCCAAGGATTTGAAGCCTTGAATGTGAATGAAGCATCTGCTGTATCTGGGATCTCCATGTCATCATACCAACAAGCCCGGAAGGTTGTTGAGGAAGGAACTGCCCTAGGCTGGGGCAAGGTTTTAGCTGTGGAAGAGAAGAAAGACAAATTTGGGTTGGGTTACAGACCAACTCAACATCAAGCAAAGGCTGCTGAGAAACCCGGTTTTGTCAGTGGGGGGATGCTTACCCCCGATGCTATCAACTGTCTGGAAGACGAGCTGGAAGAGGAACGCAACCTGGAAAGTTGGATTCGTCCAAAGATCCCGGGGAGCAGTGTCTCGAACTGGTCTTCCCAGGAAATTATAAGAGTTACTCATACAGAGTAATTATTATTTCCTGTATTTTTATAAGCATGCATCAAAGTCTTGCATCTTGCCCAAGATGACAAGACTCATTTTGTAATCGGGCCATCTGTACTTTTTGTGCAAACAAGATCAATTAATGAAATATCAGACATCTTTTTGCAAACGAGTCTTTTTCTTTTCGTTCACTGTTTTTCCATTTTTCTTTTTTGTACAAAAAATAAATGGCGGTGTTTTCAAAATGATAACTTCATTTCACTTTTCTAAATAAGACTAAAATCAGATCACTAAAATGAACAAACTTAACCCTTGCAGAGAGTGCCTTCCAGACAGCACTGACAACAGCACGGCTATGACTCCGTATGACTTTGACAATCCAATCAATCAAGCTGACGAAGGGGTTGAAGGAGAATATGAGCTTCCTGAAGAGCTAGCCAGGTTGTTAAGACAAGAGGAAAAGGTTATTACTCCTCACCAGGAGGAGGTTGAAGTGATCAATCTTGGTACAGATGAAGACGTGAAAGAAGTTAGAATCGGGGCCTGCCTGCAAGACTCAGTGAAGAGACAACTGGTTGACCTGCTTCAAGAGTATGTAGATGTGTTTGCTTGGTCGTATCAAGACATGCCAGGGTTGGATACCGACATTGTTGTGCACAAGCTGCCTTTGAGAGAAGAGTGCCCACCGGTCAAACAGAAGCTGCGACGTACCCGCCCAGACATGGCTATGAAAATCAAGGAGGAGGTACAAAAGCAATGGGACGCCGGGTTCCTTGCTGTAACAAGCTATCCGCCGTGGGTTGCTAATATAGTACCTGTGCCTAAACAGGACGGCAAAGTAAGAATGTGCGTTGATTACCGGGATCTGAACAGAGCCAGCCCGAAAGATGATTTCCCATTACCTCACATTGATGTATTGGTGGATAATACGGCTCAGTTCTCGGTATTCTCCTTCATGGATGGATTTTCAGGATACAATCAGATCAAAATGTCACCTGAAGACATGGAGAAGACAACATTCATCACACCTTGGGGCACGTTCTGTTACAAGGTGATGCCATTCGGACTGAAGAATGCTGGTGCAACATATCAACGGGCTATGGTAACATTATTCCACGATATGATCCATAAAGAAATCGAGTGTTACGTGGATGATATGATTGCCAAGTCCCTTACTGAAGAAGACCATCTGGTAAATCTGCTCAAATTATTCAAGCGTCTGAGGAAGTATCAACTGAAGTTGAACCCCAACAAATGCACATTCGGGGTGCGATCCGGTAAGCTGCTGGGCTTTATTGTAAGCGAGAAAGGGATTGAAGTTGACCCTGATAAAGTCAAAGCCATCCAAGAGATGCCTGCACCGAAAACTGAGAAAGAAGTTCGAGGGTTCTTAGGTCGATTGAACTACATTTCACGGTTCATATCTCACCTTACAGCAACCTGTGAACCCTTGTTCAAGCTGTTGAGGAAAGAACAGACGGTCAGGTGGAACGAAGATTGCCAAAGGGCTTTTGACAAGATCAAGGAATACCTGCAAGAACCTCCAATCCTTATGCCTCCAGTTGAAGGAAGACCTCTGATTATGTACTTGACAGTATTAGAAGAATCAATGGGGTGTGTGCTGGGCCAGCATGACGAGTCTGGTCGAAAAGAGTATGCAATATACTACCTAAGCAAAAAGTTTACCGACTGTGAACAACGTTATTCACTGCTCGAGAAAACTTGCTGTGCTTTAGCGTGGGCTGCTCGCCGACTAAGGCAGTATATGTTGACCCACACTACTTTGTTGATATCCAAAATGGACCCAGTTAAGTACATTTTCGAGAAGCCAGCTCTTACCGGACGGGTTGCAAGATGGCAAATGATTCTCACGGAATATGACATTTAGTACACCTCTCAGAAAGCCATCAAGGGCAGTGTACTATCTGAATATCTTGCTGAGCAACCCATCGATGACTACCAGCCTATGAGATTTGACTTCCCTGATAAAGACATCATGTTCATTAAAGCAAAAGACCATGAGGAGCCTGTTCACACTGAAGGGCCTGACCCGGAAGAAGAATGGACTATGATGTTTGATGGGGCTGTTAACATGAATGGTCGTGGTGTTGGTGCAGTACTCATTTCACCCAAAGGAGTTCACATGCCATTCTCGGCAAAACTCACTTTCAACTGCACTAACAACGAAGCTGAATACGAAGCTTGCATCATGGGTCTTGAGGAAGCCATTGACCTCAGGATCAAGACGTTGACTGTATTCGGGGATTCAGCTTTGGTAGTCAATCAAACCAACGGAAAATGGTACACCCACCAAGATCATCTGATACCTTACAGGGATTACACAAGAAGGTTATTGACTTTCTTCACAACAGTCAAGCTTGAGTATATCCCTCGAGACGAGAATCAGTTTGCAGATGCTCTTGCTACCATTTCATCCATGATCAAAGTTCAAACTGCTAACTTTGTACCTCAGATTTCAGTGTCCAGACTCGACAGGCCAGCATATGTATTTGCAGCAGATGTTGTCAAAGACGATAAGCCTTGGTTCCATGACATTAAGTGCTTCTTGGAGGATCAAACATACCCACCTGGGGCATCTTCCCATGATAAGAAGACTTTGAGAAGGCTTGCTGGTAGTTTCTTTCTGAACACTGATGGGTCTTTATACAAAAGGAACTTTGATATGGTACTCCTCAGATGTGTTGACAAGACGGAAGCAGATTTGTTGATGCATGAAGTGCACGAAGGATCGTTTGGTACCCATGCCGGAGGACATGCCAAGGCTAAAAAGTTGTTAAGATCAGGTTATTACTGGATCACAATGGATGCAGACTGTTGTGCTTATGCCAGAAAATGCCATAAATGCCAGATCTACGCAGATAAAGTGCATGTGCCTCCCAATCCTTTGAACATAATGTCTTCACCCTGGCCCTTTGCTATGTGGGGCATTGATATGATCGGCAAGATTGAGCCAACTGCTTCAAATGGCCACAGATTCATCTTGGTCGCCATTGACTATTTCACCAAGTGGGTTGAAGCAGCTTCCTATGCCAACGTTACAAGACAAGTGGTAGCCAGATTTCTGAAGAGAGATATCATCTGTCGGTACGGAGTTCCCGAGCGAATCATTACTGATAATGGTTCCAATCTAAACAACAAAATGATGGCAGAGCTATGCCGGGACTTCAAGATTCAACATCACAATTCTTCTCCTTACAGGCCGAAGATGAATGGCGCTATTGAGGCAGCAAATAAAAATATCAAGAAGATTGTGCAGAAGATGGTAGTCACTTACAAAGACTGGCATGAAATGCTACCGTTTGCCTTGCATGGGTATCGCACGTCAATCAGAACATCCACTGGGGTAACACCGTATCAGCTTGTGTATGGTATGGAAGCAGTCCTACCTGTTGAAGTTGAATTACCCTCCTTACGGGTACTGATGGATGTTAAGCTGAACGAAGCAGAATGGGTCCGGTCCCAATATGAACAGCTGAGTCTGATTGAAGAGAAAAGACTGGCTGCAATCTGTCATGGGCAGTTGTATCAGAAGAGAATGAAGAGAGCCTTCGATCAGAAAGTCAAGCACCGAGAGTACCAAGTGGGAGATCTTGTGCTGAAGAGAATCCTCCCTCCTCATACAGACCACAGGGGCAAATGGACTCCAAACTATGAAGGACCATTCGTGGTAAAGAAAGTTTTCTCTGGTGGAGCACTGATGCTCAGCACCATGGATGGTGAAGACTTCCCGTCCCCTGTGAATTCAGATGCAGTTAAAAAATACTTCGCATAAAATGACCCGCTGGACACAAAAACAGAATGTAAGTCCAGGCAAAAATAGGGCATCCCGGCGAGTCAAAAACAGAATAAAAGACTCGGGCAAAAATAAGGGAAATAAATGAAAAAATGTACACCCGCTGAGTTGAAAAGACGCATTGGACAACTCAGGCAAAAATGGGTATCCCGATGGATTGAAAACCCGAAAGGGCGATCCATGCAAAATAAGGGAATAAGCGAACAACTGCATTCTGAATTCGTCTGTATCACTTGCAACTTGGAAAGCTCCAACAAAATCAAGCTTCAATCAGAATCAGCCTTTTTTCAGAAAGCAAGACGAGAAGAACGTCATTGTCATACGAGTCATAGCAGAAGAGGAAGCTCCTTAAAGCGTCGTCAACACCGCCAGCATTTTGTTTCTCAATTTATAACAATCTCCTCATTTTAGGAGATATGTTTCTTTGACTGTATCTTGCCAATGCAGGGCACATGAATTAATAAAACCAGATTTTTCAGTCATGTTTCGTTTTGTATATTTTTATTTGCAAAGGATGTCTGATGTCTCTAAAAAATCAATTGCATAAGTACAGATGCTTTTCTCCAAAAAATGACGATAATAAAAACATGCCTGCAGGAAATATACTTACTCTCAGAAGTATCCTAACTCCTATGACGGAATCCAGTAAGGGATACCTCGGGATTATCTTGTGCGTTTTCCTATCTTTTTCAGGATTGCAGGTATCCAGAACGTAACTTGGGGCATGAAAGCTTCATCCTCAGCAAGCTGGGAGATCATTATCAACTCGGTCTATCTTCCATGTGGCGCTGGAAGGTGCCCATTTCCCCAGCGAAGTTGCCGAATCAACATACACTCAGTCTCAGCATCTGAAATGCTCTATCCCCAGCCGAGTTGCCTCTCATTACTCTCCCCAGCTGAGTGGCCAGCAACTCTCCCAGCTGTAGTACCAATCATTCCTCCTCAGCAGAATGCAAGAATCAGGGAATCATCTCCCCACAGAATCCTCAGCCTCTATTCAGAAGAGCAACGCATGAAGGAATCACAACAGAGTGAAGAAAGCTTCTACAACCCCCAGCTGGGTCCCTCGTTACAAGGATAGGTCTATCAGTGACCCGTATCCCCAAGCAAATATCATCTTATTAGATCTACCAATGATCTCATCCCCAGCTGGGATGTCCATTTCAAGCAGATCGGCCAGAGATCTTCGCAGCAACGGGATCCAAATCCCGGTTTGGTGTCTTTGCACAATCATGGCATTTGCATCATATTCATCCCCTCAGAGCGTAGCATTCCGTCTAATACGGAGCATTACGGCAAAAATCAAATGCATAGCATAATCACAAGCCATATTTTAAATCAGCACTTGTGAATAATGACAGTTCATCAATGTGCACAAAAAAATTCCCACCAGAATCCCCGGCAAGAGCAGCTGCCTCACAATCACAAACACCAGTATATACTCCTTTTGGCACCCGTCCGTGCCATCTTTCCCCAGTAAAGTCGCCTGAACACTCTTTACAAACAAATCACCCATATCACGGATACTTCATGACACCCGTCCGTGTCATATCACCAGCAGAAAGCCGAAGACACCCTCGTTGCACTCACACATACTTATATATACACTTTCTTGACACCCGTCCGTGTCATATCCCCATCGCAGTCGCTCACACTTTTGCAACCCATATACTTGTTGATATCACACTTTTCTCCTTTTGACACTCGTCCGTGTCACCCTCCCCAGCAGTTAAACACCATCTATACAACACTCGCTCTCATACAGATACTCGTCCGTATCTTGTACATACCAGTTATATACCCACAGATTCAACAGTAGTCTTTGTTCTTTGTTAACCAGTTGGTACTCGTCCGTACCATCATCTCAGAACATTGCGTATAATGTTTGTTTCTACATGATACTCGTCCGTATCATACTCTTAAGGATGCTCGTCCGCATCTTTAATCCATACACTGTGTCAAACACTTTTGTCTTCTTGAATATAGACACTCGTCTGTGTCTACTATTCCTCAGAAGAGTCCCTTCAGATTCAACACTCGTCCGTGTTCCTTGTTAACCAGTTGATACTCGTCTGTATCATCATCTCTGAACACGTGTCAGTTTGTTTCTACCTGATACTCGTCCGTATCATAGCCTTAAGGATGCTCGTCCGCATCTTTAATCTATACACAACATCTAAACACTTACACTTTCCTTTCTTGGTTGTGAACGCTCGTCCGTGTTCACTATATCCCCAGTAGATCACCAACAAAGCATTTTCTTTTATCTGACACTCGTCCTGTGTCATGATAACCCTGAGAGCAGCCGTACCCTGCTAGGTGGTCGTCCTCCACTTCTTGATGGTCGTCCTCCATCATGCTCATCCGATGGCCGTCCCCATCGTTGATTTTAGCAGCCGTCCCCTGCTAGGTGGTCGTCCTCCACCTTTTGATGATCGTCCTTCATCATTTTATCCAATGGCCGTCCCCATTGTTGATTTCGGTTATCTGGCATTCGTCCTATGTCATGAGAAACCTCGAGAGCAGCCGTACCCTGCTGAGTGGTCGTCCTCCACTTCTTGATGGTCGTCCTCCATCATGCTCGTCCGATGGCCGTCCCCATCGTTGACCTTTTCTATCCGATGGCCGTCCCCATCGTTGATATTTTCGGCAGCCGTACCCTGCCAGGTGGTCGTCCTCCACCTTTGATGGCCGTCCCCATCATATTTCTTTTATCCCCAACAGAGCAGCCGTCCCCTGCTAGGTGATCGTCCTTCACCTTTGATGGCCGTACCCCATCATCTGTTTATTTCATTTATTCTTTAACCCGATGGCCGTCCCCGTCGTGGTCCCTTTTCTTTTTTAGCCCGATGGCCGTCCCCATCAGTGGTTACTTTGCTTTATGAACTTGATGGCCGTCCCCGTCATGTTTCATTAAATCCTCAGAGAATTTTACAGCTTTATCTAGATGGCCGTCCCCATCATGATTTTATTTTCCCCAGCTAGTCGGCCGTCCCCGTCTTGGCTTTACCTTTTATCCCCAGCATGTCGGCCGTCCCCGTCATTGCTATTTACCCAGCAGTCGTCCTCTGCTCGACGGTCGTCCTCCGTCGCCCACACCTTACAATATACTTTATTTTCCTTTACAATCTATATCCCTTTTCTTCTTCATTCTGTGAGTGCAAATTTTGGACTGTCTTTGGTATTCAATCACAAGTTATCTTGTTTGCCTGTTAAGCCGTTGCTTACAACCTGCACAGCTAAGTCATGTTTGAATAGGGGCAGCTGTAAACACCCCAAATTTGCCCTCACCCATTCACCATGGCTTGTGATCATTCTCATATGCATAAACACAATCATATCACCTCATATCCCACTTTTGATTCACTGCATAGTTTCTAAGTCATCTGCATCTAGGGTTTGTGATCTGAGCAATCCAAGGGCTTCTTGAGCCACTCCAAAGGCCACCAATCACTTCAAAGGGATCCATGTGTGTTCATCTATCATATTACATCCTCTCAAGGTCAAGATTTCCAAAGAATCACAAGAACTAGGGTTTGAATGGATGCAGAGCCAAGTTTGACTGCACAGTTGACCTTAAAATTAGGGTTTTGGTTTCAGAGGCCATAACCCCAAATTTTTTGGTCATTCTTGTTTCCATTGGTCTCTATATGGTATAGGGAGTATGCATATCAATTTTCATGAAGAAATTCCATGGGGAAGTCATCTGATCAAGGGTTGACTTTCTGGACAAGTTAGTGCAAAATCAGGGCATCTGAGGCCCCCAATGACCCAACCAATGGGTGATCTTCATCATTTTGAGTGTATATGATCTTTATTTGATCATGGAAGAAGGTTGAAGTTCACAAAAATCAAGAATTTGGAAGTTTTGCAAATGTTGACTTTTTGGGCATAGTTGACTTTTTTAAGAATGCTTCATTTTAGGTCATTTTTCAAGCCTTGATTCTTGATCCAAAAATGCTTCAAATGGAAAAACTTTGGTCATGAAAGTTGTAGATCTCATCTTTCCCTTTTCAAAAAGTACAAGAACATGATCAAACTCTTCTTGGATCAAAAGTTATGGTGTGACAAAGTTGGCTAAAATCATTGATTTTCAAGGCATGCTTCAAATGAGAATTTTGCAAAATCATGGACCAAAGCCAATTGCAACTTCTAATTCATTTCAAACCAGTATGCAAACATTCAATATGTCCTAAAAATCAGAATTGGACCAAGGTTTCACATGGTTATGGTTTGTGTAACTAGACTTTTTCATGAAGTTTCAAAAGTGTGCCAACTTGCAAAAACATCATTGTGTTTCTCTCCACTTGATGCATTGGCTGCTGGACCTTCCCAACATCACACACACACCATGCTGCACCAGAACCATATCTTGTACTAGCCTAGATCATGAGCCATACTTTCCTTACACAAAATTTGACTTTTTGCAAAAGCAAACTTACCAATCACTATAGGCCAGGTCACATCATCTGACCTATAGGATTAAAATACAATATCATTTGGCAAGCAAAATGTATCAAGAAGCCAGGCTGAAACACTTCACACCATCACATTCACAAAGACACCTCATTTTGCATATTCCTTCGAATCTGTCTCCACAGCATACAAACACAAAAACCATCTTCACCAATCATCTTGCCATGTTTCATTGAGTAGAAACCACCAAAGCTCAAGCCTGAAACCAGCCTGAACTGAGCTTCACCATTCCCCACCCTCAAAACCAGAACTCTTCGAATCCCTTCATCCAGCCATCAAACACTTCATTTTTCTTCACCAACAAGTCAAGCACATCACAAGGAGTCAAAACCACCTTTCACATTGATCTGAAGCTGCCTGTACAAAGATCCCCATTTCTGTTACACCAGAGTTGGATCTTTCAAGCCAGCCACTCTCCAAGCTTTCTGAGCCTCATTTTGCATTCAGGGAGTTCAAGGAAGCAAGCTTGCACAAGAAAAAAGCCCAGAAAGCTCACAAACAGAGAAGCTTCATCTCATGTGACCTTCATGAACTTTTTTCCCAGAAACTGTTTTTTAAGTTCTTTTATGATGCCTTGTGTTCCTCTGATCATGAATGTATGCTTACTTTTGCAAATAGTGTAGAAACCAGCATGTATGAAGCTTTTGAACATTTGCCCGTGTTTTGCATTTTGTTTCGATTCAGGCCCATGGGTGAAAATAAATGAATTTAGGTTGAGGGTTTAGGTTTAGATTGATGAGAGAGTCGTTTTGATGGAAGAAATTTGTTGTTTGGTGACCTACAGAAGAATCTAGGGTTTTGGCTCGCCGGAGAAGACGATCGGAAGTCTTCTCCGGCAGCCTGAAAGTCATTAGCCCTAATCTCAGGTCATTAATGAGATTTGAATATTGGGCGTTGGATGGAGTGGACCGGTTGACTTCGCGCGCGGATAGAGGGCTCAGATCATTTGGATTAGCCCTAATTCATTTTATTAACATTAATTAATTGCAATTAAGTTAATTGACTCAGAAACAATCCTGGCCCTTGGATCTGGCGCCAGTCAAATCATTCAAACCAGGATGCAATCCCAGCCTCTCCTTCTGTTTACTTTCCTTTTTATTTAATTTTAATTCATTTTCTTTTCCTTTTATTTGTTTAATTTATTTAAAATAGTAAAAATTGTCTAAAAATTATGAAACTTTTTCTCTTAAGTTTTATTAATTTTTATGACCCAAAAATATTTTCATTTTATTTTTTATCATTAAAAAAGTATTTTTAAATATTTAAAAGATTATTTTTAATTGATTAATGGAAATTAATTAATTAAAAATACTTTTAGGTATTTAAAAATCACCAAAAAATTCATGAAATGTTCTAAGACATTTAGAAACATTGTCCAACCTTCAAACCAAATTTCTTTTTTGATCTTGATGCATTTTGAGAATTTTTCATTGAATTAAATCATTTTTTGTGCATTATTTTGATCATAAGTTCAAAAATTCATTTCTGCCTTTTCATGAAGAGTTGGACATTGGTTCTTCTTGCATTGTTTTGTGTTTAGCATGTAGTTTCTAGGATAAAATGGCCATGGTTTGATCTTGCATTTTCAATTTGTTTGGCATTTCTTTTGTTTAGGAACCCTAAAAACCCTAATAGCTTAGAAAAATCATAACTTGAGATTGGTTAAGAGTTGAGACCTCCCCTTTGGACTTTGGTTTAGTATAGGTTTAGGGTTTCTTTGGGTGGCATTTTCCATTTTTTATCTTAGGGTTTGCTTCTGATTTGGAGTTTTGTTTGATGTTTGTTTCATAAACCCTAATTTGGGCTTTCTTTTGCATCCTTCTTGCATTCTCTTGCATAACTTGACTTGCCATGACATTTCAATCATCCATTTGATTCATTTGGCATTTTAAGACATATAGAAAGCATGTTTGATCATTGCATCTTGCATTTGCCATGTTGTATGCTTTGTATGCTTCCTAACTTTTCATGTATATCCATGCTGCTAAGCTTGCACCATTTGCATCCATGAACTTGTATGAACATCTCCATGCCTTGTCTCATGCTTGTAGCATCTCATAGCATCATTATCATCATCAACATGCTTCTGGTTTTGTTCTCTTCATGTCATCTCATCTCATTTGGCATTGCATTGCATTTCTTTTCTAACATTTCAGGTGGTAAGTGAACCTGAGAAGTGAATTTGCCTTCACTTCTCATAACTCTTCTTTTCATCTCTCTTGCATCCATTGCTGCATTTTTGTTTGTGTTTGAGATTGAGCTTGCTCATTCTTCTTCTTCTCACTTTCTTTCTTCAAGTGACTTGTCTTCTTAAGTGAAGCAAGTTACTTTACTTCTCTTGGCTCCTTTTCATCTGCTTCCTGGTGGTTCTATTGAAGATCTTTCTTGTTAAACCTCACAAACTTTAGGAACAACCAAGCATGACAATGATTAGGGTTTTGATTAGTCTCCCCACTTAGTTTTACCTTTGTGTCTCTTTGAGTCTTCTCTTCTCATCTCATAATCAGGGACTAAACCCTAAAGGCTTTAAGGCTTTGTGATTAAGCTTATGCCTGCATCCTTCTATTAGGATGGAGTGTATAACTTTAATCCTAAGTGTTGAACCCTTAATGTGTTTAAATCCTCTAATTAATTCACATAATAATCATCAAGACTTCACACTTGTAACTTGGGCCTTGCATTAGGGTTCTAATTCTTCCTTAACTGGTTAAGAAGGACTAACCCTAGTGTTAATGGACAAGTCCCCCTCAAGTTGTCTTACAAATCATAAAATTCACTTCTTCATCTTACCATTAAATAAAATCCATCTAATAAAGGCTTGTTTTGTCATGAGCTTAATCCCTAATCATGGATTAAGTTGAGGAGTTTTCCTCAGCTTAAACATTCTCATCTATTATCCTTCTTTTAGGATGGTGTAATGAGTCTGTTTAATCCCTGATTATGGCTTAACCTCATTACCTAACACTAAACAAAAACACCAAAAACATCTAATTAATCACAAGTAGGTTAATGATCTTAACCCTGCATCAAAGGTGTTTAAGTGTGAGAATCTGACTTCACACTTAAGGTAATTCTCATTACCCCTAATCAGAGGGAAGATGTGATGAGCTTACTAAATCCATTGGTTTAGGCTTAAGCTCATTAACTTATGACAAACTTTCAAAAGCAATAAAAGACTGAAAACACAAAAACAAACAATAATCGTCTCCTTCGGGATTCTTTTCTCATCTCATTCACTCATAAACGAGAACTTGCTTCTTCCGTCTAATGCAAGACAGTTAGCATCTGTGCCAGACAGATCATACACTTGAGCATAGGCAAGTAAGCAGTTCACAAGTCAATTCATCTTTCAGTCTCTTCGGGTCGAACTACGGTGTTCTGACTTCCTCATTGCACGAGAGGATACGTAGGCATAACTTAACAGTTATCGAACAAAAGTCTTTGTATATTCCCCTTCCTTCCAGCTATGTTCTTTAAGCCTCATGATCTTGAGCATCCTATTCCTGTTCTTACACTGACACTTTCATACTTCACATCATTATACACTTCACTTCTTTTTACACTGACACCTGTACATCTTTTGCCAGCTCTTTTACACACAGATTGCACTGACACTACCCCTTTAAAACACAAATCTTTCAAGCGTGGATCCCGTCGAGTACGGCGGACAATCTGGGTGCTAATACCTTCCCAGGTTGTAACCAACCCCCTTTCTCAGTCTCTCTGGTTCGCAACCGTCTTATCCGTCTCTTTCTAGGTCTATGCAGCATTGCCTTTCCTCCGGGATAAAAATGCCTAGCTGGCGACTCTTTTCATCTCCAGTGAGTTCACGGCTGTGTGTTCTCATTGTCCCTTTCGCCGACCGTTCGCGTCTGTACCTTCATATGAGCCAGTTTCATTTGTCGGGAGCGACAACATGCAACACAAAATTCAAAATCAGAAGCAAATGACATGATAAAAAATTGAAAATGGGATCAAAGGAACCCTAACCCTACACAAGTTCACTGCCCAAAGGAGGGGGCCTAAGTCTTAACCTAATGGAAGTTATGATTTTCTCAAGTCAACTAAGGTTTCAAGGCACTTCAAAAGGAAAAATGCACTGCAAGAAGAACCATCACCAAACTCTTCATGGTTAGGCAGAATGAATTTTTCTAAGTTAGGACAAAAATATTGCCTTTAAATAACTTTAATTCCAATGAAAATTGTCAAAATAGGTCAAGAACCAAAAATAAATTTGTTTGAAGAGTTTGATAATGTTTCTAAATGTTTTAAAATGCAATGTGAATTTTTTTGGGATTTTTAAATACCTAAATGCATTTTTAATTAATTAATTTCCATTAACTAATTAAAAATAAACACTTAAATGATTTAAAAATAATTTTTAATGCAAAAAATAAAAATAAAAATATTTTTGGGTTTTGAAAATTAATAAAAGATTTGATAAAAATTTTCAGAATTTTTTAATGTGTTTTGCTATTTTTAAAAATTCGTGGAAATTAAATACAAAACAAATAAAATAAAAATGAAATTAAAGGGAAAATGAGAAAGTCAGCTGATCTAAAGGCCCAGATTCAAACCTAGGGGGGCGGGAATTGACTACGCGCGCGAACGAACGGCTGAAATTCAAATCTCACTAATTATGATTAAACCCTAATCCAGAACCCTAATCACTTTCAAATGACCGGAACAGTGTTCCGGTCATCTTCTCCGGCCAGCCAAACCTTCAATCTCACTCAAAACGCAATCTTAAGCTCTCTAACTCTCCAGAATCAAACATCTAACAACCCTAAACATGAATCCAGCCCTAAAACTCATTTATTTTCACTCAAGAACAAGAATCAAAGCCAAACGGAAAAAAAACGCAGAAAGTTTCAGAGATACAATACATGCTTAATACTTGACTATTTTCAAAACTAAACACATCAGAATCATCAGTGAATCATGGAGAATCAATTAGTAACTTAAAAACACGTTTTTGGAAAAATTGTTCTTGATGATACCTGAACTGAAGCTTTCGAAAATGGTGCTTTCTGGCCAGTTCTTTGCTTCAAACAAGTTCCAATGATCCTCCCCAAGTGTTTGTGATACTTAGTTGGAGTTTATATGGCCTTAAAATGGAAATGGCAGAAATTCAGTTTGTGAAGTGTGAAAATCGTATTTTTGATAGTGGAGGTTTTAGGGCCAAATGAAGGGTGGGAAATGATCAGTGGATCATGGTGAGTTGAATGGTGAAAGAAACTTGAAGGTTTGATGGCTGAATCAAGAGATTCGAAGGCTTTTGCAAATTTGGGGATTTTGGAGTGTGCTGAGTTCTTGGAGTTTCAGGCTATGTTGTTATGTGCTTTTGCTTGGTTTTGATCCACATAAAGAAGTGTGATAGGTCAGAGAGTGGGTGATGGCCTATGTTGATTGGTATGGGCAAGTTGCCAAATTGTCAAAAGTTGGTGTACTTGAGGTATGGGTCATGGCAGGCCAAGGAAAATGGGGTGTCCTGCGCAACAAGGATCAAGGGCAACCATGGAATTCAGATTGAGGCCAATTAGCAAGTGGATTGAAGCTTATGGGTGGTTTTGCAAATTTCATGAAGTTTGGCCTTTTCTTGATTTCTTCATGCACAAGTCATGAAACTTGAGAATTCTTGGCACAAATCTGACTTTTAGGCAATGTGTTATGTTTATGTGATTCTTAGAAGTCATTTTGAAGTCATAGAAATGCTTGGCATGTGAATTTGCAACTTTCCTCCTTTGGCACAAAAGTGAAAAATGAATGATTTTGTCCAACTTTGCAAGGCCATAACTTTTGATCCAAAATGAATTAGAATGAGTTCTTGTACTTTTTGAAAATGGGAGGATCCAATCTACAACTTTCATGACCAAAGATTTTTCATTTGAAGCATTTTTGAATCAAAAAGAGGAGATTGAAAAACTTTCCCAAAATGGCAATTTTACATTATAAGTCACTTTCCCAAAAAGGCAACTTTGCAAATGGCTTGAGATTCTTCAATTTTGTGAACTTCTAACATCTTCTATGATCAAATAAAGATCATACACATTCAAAATGATGGAGAAACCTCTTTGGTTGGGTGATTGGGGGCCTCAGATGCCCTGATTTTGCACTGACTTGCTCAAAAAGTCACCTTTTGATCAGATGCCTTCCCCATTGAATTTCTTCATGAAAATTGATATGCATGATCCTCATAACATATAGGGACCAACAGAAACAAGAATGACCAAAAAACTTGGGGCTATGGTCTCTGAAATCAAAACCCTAATTCTAGGTCATCTGTGCAGTTAAGCTTGGCTCTACTTCCATGCCTTTCTCAGTTCTTGTGATTCTTTGACTTCCTTGATCTAGAGAGGATATAATATGATGCTTGGAAATAAATGGACCCTCTTGAGATGATTAATGACCTTTGGAGTGGCTTAGATGGCACTTGGATTGCTTAAATCACAAACCCTAGATGCAGATGACTTTGAATCCATGTAGTGAAGCAAAAATGCAATATGAGATGATATGATTGAACTTATGCAATATGAAAAGAATCACAAGCCATGGTGAAATGAGTGAGGGAAAATTTGGGGTGTTTACAAGTGACACATAGTATTAGAGTGGTTTTATATTCTTTCCCATTCCATTTCGGTCTGGTGTGGGAATATGAAAACACGGTTCAGACATGGGTTTCCTTTTGAGAACTTTGTGCTACGGATTTCCTGTAGTACTAGGGCTATCTGGGAAGTCTGCTAAATCTGGATGACCTTTTTAGATGACCTTCATCATCTGAAGTGAATTAGAGGAGGATCCTTTATGATTTGGATAAACAATGTACCTCCGTGTTAGAAGTGTTTACACTCATCATAATAGATCCGAATATGAGGATCTTTGTTCTAGAACAATACCTGTGAGTGGGTTGGGTTGTTTACAGGTTTGCAGGAACCCTTGACCTCAACATACCTTGCTACTAGAATTTGTTTTTAAGGTTGTACTATTTTGGACTAGTTCTTTGAAACCCTGGATTATTGACTCTTTTTTTGAGTCCCCCACCTGGTTACTGGTTCTCAGACCTCCATCCGAAACTATGAACACTCATGAATCCTACCAAGAGCAACAGATAATCTAGCACATGATCACAAACCCTTGCATATCATAAGCATACATCATATTTCATCATTTAACATTTGTCTATTTGTTTTACAGGGTATCCATCTTCATTTGGTTTGGTTTTGGCCGTTCTTCTGCTCAGCTTATCTGCTTCAACACTCCTTCAGCTATTTTCTTCAGCTGTCTTCTTCAGTTGTCCTCTTCAATTGTCTCCTTCAGCACACATATTCAGCATGGATTCAACCAGGATAAGCAACATCACCTACCACTTCTTTGAGTATCCTCTAGCAGGCATCAGGAAGATACATGCTCTTATCACCCCTGATCATGTTCCCTTATTCAGAGAGCATTATGGTGGAATCCTGGACATGATCATGGACTTGGACCCATATCAGAGGAGCATGACTCACACCTGACTTCAGTTTTATGACCCTCCTCTATGTTGCTTCACTTTCCCAGATTTTCAGATAGGTCCTTTACTGGAAGAGTACTCTATGCTATTGGGTGTTCCCATCAGAAGAGGAATTCCTTTCAATCCTGAAATGACCCCTCCAAAGAATGAAAACATAGCCAAAGCACTACATCTGGAGGCAACTATCATTGATGAGCACATGACTTCAAAAGCTGGAATCCCAGGCATTCATCTGGATGTCTTGATCACTCAGGATACAAAGCAAGCTGTAGTAGGGAAGTGGGAAACTGTGTGTGCTCTCCTGGCTCTCAACATTTATGGTATTATTTTGTTTGCAGACGAGCCTAAGTTTTTAAGCAAAAATGCCATCCAAATCTTCATGCTAAAGAACCCGGTTCCCACCTTGATAGGATACTTCTACTACTAAGTTCACCAGAGGAATGAGAAACAAAGAGGAAGACTGGTAAGGTGTTGTGCACCTCTCTTCTACAGTTGGTTGATGAAGCATATGCCGAAGACGGAAGCTTTCCTAAACCCACATCAGTCAAGGAATTGGTCTAGGAGGATGATTGCCCTTACTTAAGAAGATATCAGATGGTGTACTTAGAACACCAAGGGCCGAGACATAATAACAAGCTGTGGGCAATACCCAAATGTGCTACTTATTGGAGTAAAGGGTTGCATCAATTACAATCCTTTACTTTTCAAAAGACAGTTGGGATATGCCTTAGTACATCCACCTAGGGAGCAGGACTTATCAGAGTCTCTTTATTGTGCTTTTCAGAACAATCATGCCATTGTCCGACAAGCAACCTGGGCTTGGGACAACATACAGACTAAAGGAACTGCTATTTTGGGGAAGTGCAACAACATAGCCTCTGCTCAGTATACTGAATGGTCACGCATCAAAGGACAAATTACCCGTATTCCATTCACCCTGGAAAATGTACCAGGGCCATCAGCAGTTGAGACCACAACTACAATTAGTCTGGGAGAATTTGAGAAGATGAAAGAAAGAAACACCCAGCTGGCTGAAGCTTTGAAGAAGACCCTTTGGGAAAGGAATGATGGTCGTCTAGACATTGAGAGGTTAGAGAAGCTACGCATCTAGCATGTAACCAAAATTGAGAAGACTGAAGACTTCATCAAGAAAGCCCGAGCAGGAGAACTTGTGTTGAAGAATGCATGTAAGGAAGCAAAGATTCAAGGGGCAAGAGCTGAGCATTATCTGGAAGAGAGTCAGGATAGATGGGTCAGGATAACTGAAGCTCGTTTGCAAGAAGATCAGAAGATGCAAGCCAAGATATAGCAGTTAGAGTCTAATGAGAAAAGAAGCCAAGAAGCATTTCTAGTAGCTCAAAAGGAGATCTCAGAGTTGAAACTCCGGGTAGGGTTAAAGAGATCTAAAGAACAAGACAAGTATCAGAAAATGACAAATGCCATTGCAACCAGAAACCTTCTCATCAGGACCATTACAGAGCACCCAGTTGGACCGGTAACTGATGCTCTCCTAAAGGAAGTCAAGGAGGATGCATATGGATTAGATGTTTGATTTTCTCTTTGTACTTGTTTTTGTACTTTAATTCACCATGGTGATTTTGTTTGTTGTATTTTAACTCACCATGGGAGTGTTTGTTTTTATTGTATTCATGAACTATTTGTATTTTGGCATTGCCACTTGTATTTGTATGGTTATGTATTGGATTTTCTTATGGACTTCATTTGCTTCAAACATCTTTATCTCCTCCAAGAGGTCTGGAAGGTCAAAACCAAGAACCAAACCGGATACCCTCTGAAGACAAATAGGCATATTGCATTGCATGCTAACCTCATATCCTTTGTTTTTGCAGGTGATTTTTTGTTGTTGTTTTCTCACTTTGTTGATTGTTTCAGGAAATATTGCTCGCAGGAGGGTCTTTCCCATCAATCGCATCCACAGATATCCGACCCGTAACACCCTTCCGAGTCTGCAAATGGATCAACTACATCAGGAACTGACAGATGTGAGGACTCAGATGACTGATGTAAGGACAGAGGTGAGGACCCAGATGAATTAGTTCATGGATGTGATGACTGGACTGGCCCAGACCCAGGAAAGATTGAGGGAGTTGGCCGAGTGGAAAACTCCAGAAGATAACCACGCCGGTACTGGAGGTACTAGCAACAATGAGCGCGAGCAGCCGTGAACGACTCCAGTAGTGTATGGACCTCACAACAATACTGAAGTTAATATCCTTGGGAATGGCCAAAGGAACACTGGAGATCGTATTCTGCAGGAAGATCCTCAAGATGAGCAGTGTACAGTGTTAGATGCTGGTGCAGATGAAGCTTATGACCGTCGCCTGTACGAGATATCTTAGAAGCTGAGATCCCTAGAATCCCAGAACTCTTTGGGATTTGATGTGATGGATATGGGCCTAGTTGAGGGAGTGAGGATTCCTCACAAGTTCAAACCTCCATGCTTTGAAAAGTATAACGGTACCTCCTGTCCTCGTACCCATTTGCAATCTTTTCTGGGAAGATTGAAAGCATACACCATGGATGAGAAACTGTGGATGTTTTACTTTGAAGACAGTTTAACCAGGGCATCCAGGGAATGGTATTCACACTTGTCAAGGGCTACTGTCAGGAATTGGAAAGATTTAGCTGATGCTTTTATATGCCAATATCAGTACAACCTGGATATGGAACCCAACATGACCCTCTTAATGGGGATGTCTCAATATTCAAGAGAAAGTTTTCGTGAATATGCTTAAAGGTGGAGACAACTCACTGCTGATGTCCAGCCACCTATGTCAGAAAGGGAAATGGCTGATATGTTTATGAATACCTTGCAAGGGACCTACATTGATAAACTTGCTGCTTTCTCTTCCACTAGCTTTGCTGACGTGGTCATTACGGGAGAGAGAATTGAAAGTTTGCTGAAGATGGGCAAGATTTCTGCTAATGGTGTTAGCTCCAGCAATGCAAAGAAACCCTTCTCAGGACCTCAAGGACAGGGGATACCAATGCAGTACATGTTAATAGAGGTAGACCCCATTACTTGCAAAGATCAGTAGCTGCAGTCACCATCCCTACTCCAGCACCTCAACAACAACAGTTCCCACAACAACAACAAAGATATTATAACAACAACAACCAACAGCAAAGTCCTTTCCAACAAAGGCCTTCTCAGATTAATAGGGTGATCGATCCCATCCCGATGCCCTATGCAGTCTTACTCCCGTAGCTATTGAAGCTTAACCTGACTGAACTAAGAACTTTGGCTCCACCAGATCCTCTGAACCTTCCAAGGAATTATGATGTCAACGCCAGACGTGCTTTTCACTCCAATGCACCTGGTCATTCAACAGAGAAGTGTATAGCCCTGCACATGAAAGTCCAAGATTTTATTGACTCCAAAGCTTTGAATTTTGCACCCCCACCAAATGTCACAAGGAATCCAATATTGAATCATGGTGAGCCAAAGATCAATGCCATTGAGGAGGACCAACCGGCAATCCTGATTGATGACATTGCAAGTATTCAAACACCACTAGCCGAAGTAAAAGCTCATCTATTGAAATGCCAAGTGTTTCCGGGTTGTGAGGCCCATTATGAAGCTTGCAAAGTTTCTACCAATGGTTGTGCAAATCTGAAGAGCGGTATCAACAGTCTTATCAAAGAAGGCATTCTACAGATCACATCAACAACTCCATCTTCTACAACTGCAACAAAAATCTCTCCTACAACACCAGCAAACATTATCCCAACAGAATCTTCTACAACGACAGCAAAAGCCATCCCAACAGAATCGACTACAATAGAAGCAAACACTGGTGATGACATCTCAACGGTTACCATCTATTATGATCCAGCAACCATCCATGTTCCAGATTCTCTCAACAACAACTTTCAGCAACACCAACATCAATAACTTCCTGCACCATCTTCAATCAGACCTCCTGTCACCATCAACTATGATCCACAAACTATCACTACTCCTTCTTCTGCTGCAATTAGTTAGGTGACCATCACGGTGCCTGGACCAATTCCTTATGATAACAACAATTCCCTGCCTTGGCATTATGGTTTGGATCTTTACTGTCAAGGAAGGAAGATCACTCTTGATTCCTCAATACCTGTACCACAAATTGACAATGTCGGGGGAGGTGGAGGCTTCACTCGAAGCGGACGTCTCTTCTCTTCACAGTTTCCCAGAGTTAATGCTGAAGCAGAAGCTGCTGCCAAAGCAAAAGGCAAAAGTGTGGTGCCCGAAGAACCAGCTACAAAAGAAACTCAGAAGACACCCTTTGATTAGGATGTAGACGAGTTTATGAGGATCATCAAAAGAAGTGACTACGAAATTGTGGATCAGCTCCATCAAACACCCTCCAAGATCTCCATACTATCTTTGCTCATATTTTCCGAGGCTCACCGGAATGAAATACTCAAAGTTCTGCACACAGCTTAAGTTCCGGAAGAGATCACAGTCAATTAGTTAGAAACGGTGGTCGCAAATGTCAATACTAGTCACAGACTAGTTTTCACCAATGTTGACTTGACTACAGAGGGGCGTAACCACAACAAGGCTCTACATATCAGTTTGGAATATAAAGGTGTTGTACTTTCACATGTCCTTGTTGATACCAGATCATCACTCAATGTGTTGCCAAAGAATGCTTTAGTCAAGCTGGAGTATGATGGTCTTGCACTCCGTCCGAACAACCTAGTTGTCAGAGCTTTTGATGGTTCTAAAAGATCAGTTCTCGGAGAAGTTGAGCTTCCTGTGGTAATTGGCCCACATGTTTTCAAAACTACCTTCTACGTGATGGACATACAGCCTGCCTACAACTGTTTGTTGGGTCGACCCTGGATCCATGCCGCTGGCGCGGTAATGTCAACCCTTCACTAGAAGTTAAAATATGAGTGGGAAGGCAAAATTATCACCATATGTGGAGAAAAAGACGTCTTTGTCAGTCACCTGGCTACGTACAAATACATAGAGATGGATGGGGAGATCCACGAAACCATGAGTCAGGGTTTCGAAGCTTTGAACATCAACGAAGCTACAACTGAGGTGTTTGCTGCATCCCAAGAGGAAAGGATGGGCACCTCAATTGCTTCCTACAAACAGGCTCGGAAGGTTGTGGAAGAAGGGAATGCCCAAGGTTGGGGCAAGCTGCTGAAGGTTCAGATGAAAGAAGACAAATTCGGTTTGGGTTACAGACCATCCCGACAAGTTCCAGAGGAGGCTGCTGAAGCTCCCAAGTTCATAAGTGGGGGAATGCTGATCCCGAATGCTGTCAACACTTTGGAAGACGAGGCTGAGAGCGACTACAACCTGGAAAGCTGGATCCGTCCAAGAGTCCTGGGCCAACAAGTCCTCAACTGGTCTTCCCAGGAAATTATAAGGGTTACTGCTGTAGAGTAATTATTATTTCCTGTTTTAAGCATGCATCAAAGTCCTGCATCTTGCCCAAGATGTTTTGGACTCATTTTGTAATAGGGCCATATGTATTTTTTGCAAATTGAATATTAATGAACAATGGACATCATTTTGCAAACAATCTTTTTCGCTCACTGTCTTTTCATTTTTGTTATTTTCACACAAAACAATAAATGGCGTGGTTTTTCTCAATAAATAACTTCATTCACTTTTTCTAAATAAGATAAAATCAATCACTAAAATGAACCAAATCTCAACCCTTGCAGAGAAAGCCCTCCAGATTGCACCGACAACGACACTGCTATGACCTTGTGTGACTTCGACAATCCGATTAATCAAGCAGATGAAAGGGTTGAAGAAGACTACAATTTACCTGAAGAGTTAGCTAGGTTATTGAGACAAGAGGAAAAGATGATTTCTCCTAATCGAGAGGAGGTTGAGACTATCAATCTTGGTACCGAGTAAGATGTGAAAGAGGTGAAGATTGGAGCTAGTCTGCAAGCTCCAGTAAAAGAACAAATTATCAGTATGTTGCGAGAATATGTCGATGTCTTTGCTTGGTCCTATCAAGATATGTCGGGTTTGGACACATATATTGTCATGCACAAGCAGCCATTGAAAGAGGATTATCCGCCAGTTAAACAGAAGTTGCGCCGTACTCGCCCAGACATGGCCATGAAAATCAAAGAGGAAGTACAAAAGCAGTGGGACGTCGGTTTTCTTGCTGTAACTAGTTACCCGCCGTGGGTTGCTAACATTGTACCCGTACCTAAGAAAGATGGCAAGGTGCGTATATGTGTCAATTACCGAGATCTGAACAGAGCAATCCCGAAAGATGACTTCCCATTACCTCACATTGATGTATTGGTAGACAACACAACTCAGTTCTCGGTATTTTCCTTCATGGACGGATTTTCTGGATACAATCAGATCAAGATGTCACCTGAAGACATGGAGAAGACAACCTTCATCACACCATGGGGCACGTTCTGCTACAAAGTAATGACGTTTGGTTTGAAGAACGTCGGTGCAACATATCAACGGGCTATGGTAAGATTATTCCACAACATGATCCACAAAGAAATCAAGTGCTATGTGGATGACATGATTGCCAAGTCCCAAACAGAGGAAGAGCATTTGGTAAATCTATTGAAACTGTTCAAGCATCTGAGAAAGTATCAGTTAAGGTTGAACCCCAACAAGTGCACATTTGGGGTACGTTCTGGTAAGTTGCTGGGATTTATTGTGAGCGAAAAAGGAATTGAGGTTGATCCTGACAAAGTCAAAGCAATTCAGGAAATGCCTGCACCTAAGACTGAGAAAGAAGTTGGAGGGTTCTTAGGTAGATTGAACTACATTTCAAGGTTCATATATCATCTCATTGCAACCTGCGAGCCCTTGTTCAAACTGCTAAGAAAGGAACAAACAGTCAGGTGGAACGATGATTGTCAAATAGCTTTTGACAAGATCAAAGAGTATTTGCAAGAACCTCCAATTCTCATGCCTCCAGTTGAAGGAAGACCTCTAATAATGTACCTAACAGTATTAGATGAATCAATGGTGTGTGTATTTGGCCAGCATGACGAGTCTGGTCGAAAAGAGTATGCAATATACTACCTAAGAAAAAAGTTTACCAACTGTGAACAACGTTATTCACTGCTCGAGAAAACTTGTTGTGCTTTAGCGTGGGCTGCTCACCGACTAAGACAGTATATGTTGACTCATACTACCTTGTTGATCTCAAAGATGGACCTCGTCAAGTACATATTTGAGAAGCCAACACTTACCGGAAGTGTTGCAAGATGAAAAATGATTCTAACAGAGTATGATATTCAGTACACTCCTCAGAAACCCATCAAAGGCAGTGTATTGTCTGAATATCTGGCTGAGCAACCCATTGATGACTACCAGCCTATGAGATTTGATTTCCCTGATGAAGACATCATGTTCTTAAAGTCAAAAGATTGTGAAGAGCATATTCACACTGAAGGTCTTGATCCAGAAGAAACATGGACTATGATGTTCGATGGGGAAGTTAATTGTAACGGTCGTAGAGTTGGTGCAGTGCTTATTACATCCAAAGGAGTCCATTTGCCTTTCTCAGCAAAGCTCACCTTTGCCTTCACTAACAACGAAACAGAGTACGAAGCTTGCATCATGGGTCTTGAGGAAGCCATTGACCTCAGGATCTAAACCTTGAATGTATTCGGAGATTCAGCTTTGGTGATCAACCAAACTAATGGCAAGTGGTATACTCATCAAGAGCATCTGGTTCCCTACCGTGAATATACGAGAAGATTGTTGACTTTCTTCACAACAATAAAGCTTGAATACATCCCTCGATATGAGAATCAATTTGCAGACGTCTTAGCTACTATTTCATCTATGATCAAAGTACAGACTGCTAACTATGTACCTCGGATTTTAGTATCCAGACTAGACCAACCGACGTATGTATTCTCTATGGACACTTTCATTGACAACAAACCTTGGTTCCACGACATCAAATGCTTCTTGGAGACTCAGAAATACCCACCTGGGGCATCGTCCAATGATAAGAAGACATTAAGAAGGTTAGCCGGCAATTTCTTCCTCAATACTGATGGCTCCATATACAAGCGAAACTTTGACATGGTCTTGCTCAGATGTGTTGACAAGAAGGAAGCAGACTTATTGATGCACGAAGTACACGAGGGTTCTTTCGGTACCCATGCCGGAGGACATGCAATTGCAAAGAAATTGTTGAGATCAGGTTACTATTGGATCACAATGGATGCAGACTGTTGTGCCTATGCCAAAAAGTGCCATAAATTCCAGATCTACGCAGACAAAGTGCATGTGCCTCCCAATCCTTTGAATATAATGTCTTCACCCTAAACCTTTGCCATGTGGTGCATTGATATGATTGGAAAGATCGAGCCAACTGCTTCAAATGGTCACAGATTCATCCCGGTAGCCATTGATTACTTCATCAAATGAGTTGAAGCAGCTTCATATGCAAATGTCACCCGACAAGTGGTAGCCAGATTTCTGAAAAGGGATATCATTTGTCGATATGGAGTTCCTGAGTGAATCATTACTGATAATGGTTCAAACCTTAACAACAAGATGATGGCAGAACTGTGCCGGGACTTCAAAATTCAACATCACAACTCTTCTCCTTACAGGCCAAAGATGAATGGCGTTGTTGAGGCGGCTAACAAGAACATTAAGAAGATTGTGCAAAAGATGGTAGTCATATACAAAGACTGGCATGAAATGTTACCATTCACCTTGCATGGGTACCAAACTTCCATCAAAACATCTACCGGGACAACACCTTATCAGCTTGTGTATGGTATGGAAGCAGTCCTACCTGTTGAAGTTGAATTACCATCCTTGCGGGTAACGATGGATGTAAAACTGGACGAAGCAGAATGGGTCCGATCTCATTATAACCAATTGAGCCTGATTGAAGAAAAGAGATTAGAAGCTATCTGTCATGGTCAGTTATATCAGAAATGGATGAAGAAAGCCTTTGATCAAAAAGTCAGACCTCGGGAATATCAAGTGGGAGAGCTTGTACTGAAAAGGATCCTTCCTCCTCATACAAACCACAGGGGCAAGTGGTCACCAGACTATGAAGGTCCCTATGTGATAACTAAAGTCTTTTCGTGCGGAGAACTGATGCTCGCAACCATGGATGGTGAAGATTTCCCGTCTCCTGTGAATTCAGATGCAGTTAAAAAATACTTCGCATAAATGACCCGTTGGACATAAAAACAGAATGTAAGTCCAGGCAAAAATAGGGCATCCCAGCGAGTCAAAAACAGAATAAAAGACTCGGGAAAAAAATAAGGGAAGATTGAAAAAAAAATGTACACCCGCTGAGTTGAAAAGCCACATCGGACAGCTCAGGCAAAAATGGGTATCCTGGTGGATTGAAAACTCGAAAGGGAGATCCACGCAAAATCAGGGAAAAAGCGAACAACTGCACCCTGAATTCGTCTGTATCACACCACATAACATGGCAAACTTCGAAAGGACAAAGCGGCGGTCAAAATCAACTTTCTTCAGAAAGCAAGATAAGAAGAGCATTCAGGTCATACAAGTCATATCAAAAGGAAGATTGAAGCATCAACTTCAACATTCGCAAATAGGACTTTTATTTTCTCAATTTTGTAGCAATCTCCTCATTTCAGGGATTATCTTCCTCACTGTACTTGCCTATTCAGGGCATACAAATCAATAATGTCAGATATTCATTCACACTTTGTTTTCTACCTTTTTGTTTCGTTTGCAAAATGTGAAAAGTTCCTAAATACAACATTTGCATGAAAACATATGAGCAATTTTCAATAAATGCTTGCAGGAAATATGCGCTCTTAAACGAATCTAACTCCCCTGACGAAATCCGGTTGAGGATACCTTATGGAATTGTGCGTTTCCTTTGTTTGACAGGTTGTAGGTACTCAAGGCGGTCAACCTTCCACATCATGGGGCATATCAGGAAATATATTCCCATCCAAGCCGGCAGTCACATCATAAGAAGGACTACTTGACGAAAGCATTCCCCCATTGAGATTTTTATCCCCTCAGAGTATCCCCACAAAGTTGATCCTCTGACATATTACTTCCTAGAATTTCTCTCCTCCCCAAGCAGGATCTCCAAAGCAATGCCTAAATCACCTTTCCAGAGCGAGTTGCCAGATCTTCTCATCCCCAGCATTGGATCCCCATAGAGCTCTCCCCCCAGAGTTCTCCAGAAAGATCGTGCAGTGATCCTTTCTCCCCACAGATCGCCAGTGATCCGTTCTCCCAACAGATTTCAGATCCCGAATCTCGTTTCTATAATTTGCATAATCATAACATTCGCATCATTCCTCCCCAAACAGAGCGTAGCATTCCGTCTAAAATGAAGCATTACGACAAAAATGAAAAACTTTCATGGTCATAAGCCAGGTTCGAGCCAGTCACCTGCAAATACCAAAAACACTCCTCCAACAATACGCAAGAAAAACTTATCCCCTGCAGATAAAAGCCAAAACATCCTTTTGCACTCTCAATACAAATACTTGTACATACTTATACATAATCCTTCTGATACTCATCCGTATCCTACTAACATAATTCTTTGATACTCGTCCGTATCTTACGCATCTCCCCAGTAGATCAACACTCGTCCGTGTTCCTTGTTCAAACAGTTGATACTCGTCTGTATCATCCTCCTTAAAACATGCATCGACGTTTGTTTCTATCAATACTCGTCCATATCATGGTCCTAAATATGCTCGTTCGTATCCTTAGTCTATACACATCATCGAAACACTTATACCATTTTATTTAGGGCTTAAACACTCGTTTGTGTTTATCTATCCCCAGAAGTCGCCAGCAAAACAACTTTCTATCCGACATTCGTCCTATGTCGCGATAATTCTCAGCAGTCGTACCCTGCTAGGTGATTGTCCTTCACCTTTGTATGACCGTACCTTATCATTCATCCGATGGCCGTCCCCATTGTCAACTTTCTATCTGACATTCGTCCTATGTCGCCATAATTCTCGGCAGCCGTACCCTGCTAGGTGATCATCCTTCACCTTTTGATGATCGTACCTCATCATTCATCTGATGGCTGTCCCCATCGTTGATCTTTTTTATCCGGCATTCGTCCTATGTTTCAATAATCCTCAGCAGTCGTACCCTGCTGGATGATCGTCCCTCATCATTTATTTTGATGATTGTCCCTCATTATTTTATCCGATGGTCGTCCCCATCGTTGATCGTCCTATCCGACATTCGTCCTATGTCGTGATATCTTTTAGCAGTCGTCCCCTGCTAGGTGATCGTCCTTCATCTTTTGATGATCGTCCCTCATCATTAATTTATTTATTTTTCACCCGATGACCGTCCTCGTCGCGGTTTCTTTATTCTTCAGCCCGAAGGTCGTCCCCGTTAGTGCTTTTAAATCTCCAGTAAAGTCGCTTTTTCTTTACCCGATGGTCGTCCATGTCGCGGATTCTTTATCCCCCCAGCATGATGGTCGTCCCCGTCAGTGCGTTTCTCACCGTTTTTATCCCCAACAGTCGTCCTCCGCTCGATGGTCGTCCTCCATCGCTACCATTTAATATTCAGTCTATACTGTCTATTACAATTTATATCCCTTTTCTTCTTATAATAAAGAGTGCAAATTTTGGATTGTCTTGGTATTCAACCACAAGTTATCTTGTTTGTTTGTTTGTTAAGCCAGGCGCTTACATCCTACACAGCTAACTCATGCTTGAATAGGGGTAGCTGTAAACACCCCAAATTTGCCCTCTCTTTTTCTCACACCTTGGATTGTGATCCTTCATACTACATAGCATATCATCACATCTCACACTGCATAGTTACTCATTGCATAACTGCATAGCTAGAGTTTGTGATCAGATGAATCTTAGAAGTGGTTTGAGCTATCTCAGAGGCCATGAAGCATGCCAAGAGGGTCCATGAGTGTTCTATGATCATATTATACCTCCAAGGATTCTTTAAAGTCACAAAATCTCAGAGGATTGCAGAGCCACCTAGGCAGGCTCAGGGCTCATACACAGATGACCAGAAATTAGGGTTTTGGGTTTGAGGCCCTTACACTCAATTTTTTTGGCCATTATTTATTCTATTGGTCTATATATGTCATAAGGAACATGTGTATCAAATTTGAAGCAAAAATTCCTTGTGGAAGTCATCTGGTCAAATGGTAACTTGTTGTGCAAGAAAAGTCGGAATCAGGGCATCTGAGGTCTCCATCAAAGGTACCAAAGGGTCACCATCATCAATTTGAGGTCCTATGATCTTTATTTTATCTTAGGGATGCTTGGAAGTTCACAATATTGAAGAATTTTGAGCTAATGAAAAACATGCCATTTTTGGACATGACTTGTAATGGAAACTTTCCATTTTGGGAAAGATCTTTAACCCCCTCTTTCTTGATCAAAAAAAGTTTCAAATGAATTTTCTTCAAACATGAAAGTTGTAGATTGGGTCTTCCCATTTTCAAAAAGTATAAGAACTCCTCTTGATTCATCCTAGAACTCAAGATATGGCAAGTCAAAGTTGGGAAAAATCACATAATTTTCAAGTTCATGTCAAAGGGGGAATTTTGAAAAATGGACTTCTAAGCATTCTAATGACCTATAATTCACTTCTACACTATATAACATTGATGAGAAACATCTCAAGACCAAAATGCATGCCTTGCTTCACAAGTTTCATGGCCAATTTTCACAAAATTCACAAAGTTACCAAAATGCAAAACCACTTCAAACTTGTGATCCAAGCCATACAGTTCACCACAATTGATCCAAGAGTCATCCTTGAACTCAGCAGAACACAATCCAGCCATAAAATCACCTCTGCCATGGCCCATACCTCAAGTATACAATTTTTGATTTTCTTGCATTTCAAACCATCCAATCCCACAATGCCACAACAACTCCTCTGACCAATGGCAATTGTTTATAGAAACCCTAAGCTTCATAAAACAACACACATCAAGCCTTTAAAGAACACACACTCTCAGATTGCAAAAAATCCCTCAAAACTTCATCTCTTCGAATCTCATTACACAGCCATCAAACTTCACATTTTCTTTCACCAATCAACTCCACATAACCTAATGAACATTTCCCACCCATCACCATGGCCTGAAACACCCTAAACAAGAAACACGATTTCCGTTGAACCAGAACTGAACCTCTCAAAATAGCCATTATAAACTCCATTCAAGCTTGCCATTAGCACAAGGGGGACCAGAGGAGTTGATTTGCACAAGAGGGAGGCCCTGAAAGCTCCAGTTTGAAGAACTTCAGTTCATGTATCCATCAAGAACAAATTTTCCAGAACCTCTTTTTCTTGTTATAAATTGATTATATGTGTTGCACTGATCATCCTGATGTGTTTACAATTGAAAATGGTTGAGAAACAAGCATTCATGTTGTTCTGAAAGTTTGACCTAAAAAAATGTTTGCTTCGATTTGCTTGATTCATGAAGTTTAAATGTTGTTTTTTGATTGATTCATGTTCTATGATGTTTGGGGATCATTTCTGGGCAGGTTTGATGCATTTTAGTAGCTTGTAGGTGAAGTTGGGGATTTGGCTGGTCGGAGAAGATGACCGGAGCTTATCTCCGGTCACCTGAAAATCATTAGGGCTAATTAGGGTTAATTCTCCAGATTGAATATCAGCCTTTGGATATGTTTTTAATTAGTGTACGAACGTTCGAGATAAATCACTTAACCCTAATTTTAATTAATTAACTTAATTATAATTAATTAGCTCAGGACAAATCATAGCCATTGGATCACGCGCGAATCATAGATTTAAACCTAGGCCCTTAGATCCTCATACTCCTGGTCTTGGT
This sequence comes from Lathyrus aphaca, assembly GCA_963966055.1. Lineage (NCBI taxonomy): Eukaryota > Viridiplantae > Streptophyta > Magnoliopsida > Fabales > Fabaceae > Lathyrus > Lathyrus aphaca. The sequence continues at coordinate 176,849,137 of OZ014523.1, forward strand.
GACTTGCAATCCCGGCCCTAGATCCAGTCTGTGCACAATCTTAGCCATCCATTCAACATACTTTACATTTTTATTTTCTTTTATTTCATTTTATTTTCTTTCATTTTATTTTATTTCATTTATTTAAAATAGTAAAACATTTTCTAAAAATCTGATTTTTTTGCATTCTCACTTTAAATAATTTTAAAAACCCAAAAACATTTTCATTTTTTATTTTTGTATTAAAAATCTATTTTTAAATCATTTAATTGTATTATTTAATTAATTAATTCATTTTAATTAATTAAAAATACTTGTAGGTATTTAAAAATCACAAAAAAAATTACGAAGCATTCTTATATATTTATAACAATTTATAAACTTATTTTACAAATTTTTTTTAGGGTTTATTCATGTTTTGACAATTAACCATGAATTAGGGTTCCCAAATTTCCTATTTTTCTAACTCTAACTTCAAAAATTCATTTATGATCAACCAAGATGTGTTTGTAGATGGTTCTTTTTGCATCCTTTCATACTTTGCATGTAGCATCTAGGGTATTTAACTCATGTTTTTGCATTGCATTTTCCATTTGTTTGGCATTTTTCATGAAGAAGTACCCAAAACCCTAGCCTAACTTAGAAAAACCATAACTTGACTTTGGTATAGCTTCTGACTTCCATCTTTGGGGAGTGATCTTATGTGTGTTTAGGGTTCATTTGTTTGCAATTTCAATTTTTTTATCATGTGTCTTGCTTCTGTTTTGATCATATGCATCTCATAATTTCTTAAAACCCTAATTTGCCATGTTCATTTGCATTCATCTTTGCATACCTTCATCATGTGAACTTGTCATGACATCTCATGCATTTGTATGTCATCTTAGAGACATGTATGAACATTGGTTGATCATTTTTGCATCCATTTGGTATGTTTTGCATTCATTCATTCTTATGTGTATTCATGCGATTTCAAGCTTCTAACATGTTTTCCTTTGCATCCCATCTCTTGTATGATCATACATGAACATTGCACATGTCTTTGCATCCTTTCATAACACATTTGCATTGTGTTTGCACTTATGGTCTTGATCATTGCATCTTCATTTGCCTTATTTCCTTTTGTTTCATATCTTATGCATTCATACTAACTTTTCAGGGGCTTCAGGTAAGTTGTTTAGGATGTGGATTTGCCTCCACATCCAACCTCTTCTTATCTCTTCATTTGCATATTTATTTGTCTTTGAAGTGAGTTTGATTCACTTATGCTCGCTCTTTCTCCTTATCTTTCTCTTAGGTTACTTAACTTCTACAGGAAGTAAGTAACCTATCCTCCTTTCTCTTCTCTTTTCATTTGTTTCTTATTCCTTGGTGGCCCTTTAAAGATCTTTTCTTAATCCTCACAAACCATAGGAATATCAAAGCATGATAACTTTAGGTTTGTACATAGTCTCCCCTAGTTTTTACCTTTGAGTCTCTGCTTCTCATCTCATAATCAAGGCTAAACATTTAAAGTTTTAAGACTCTGAATTAGGGTTATGCCTGTATCCTTATCTTAGGATGGAGTGTATAACTTTAATACTTAGTGTTAAACCTTTAAGTTGTTTACACCTCCTAATCAAAACACCTAATAATCATTAAGACTTAAGCTTGTAACTTGGGCCTTATATTAGGGTTACATCTCTGCCTATTGGTTCTAAGGGACTAACCGTAGTGTTCAATGGACAAGTCCCTCTCAGGTTTAGTTTTGCAAACATAAAATCCATTTCTTAATCCCACCTTTAATTAAAATCTACTTTAATAAAGGCTTGTTATATAATGATTTTAATCCCTAAACATGGATTAAGTTGAGGAGTCTTCGTCATCTTAAGTGTTCTCATCTATTATCCTTCTCTTAGGATGGTGTAATGAGTTCACTAATCCCTGATTAGAGATTAAACTCATTACTTAACACAAAAAAAAATCCAAAAACATTTAATAACCACAAGTAGGTTAATGATCTTAATCCTGCATCATTAGGGTAATTAAGTTGAGATTTTCATCTCATACTTAAGTAGACTCATTATCCCTAATCAGGGGTGATATAATGAGTTTACGACCCTTGATTAAGGCTTAAGCTCATTTTCCTATGCAAAACACCAAAAACAATAAAACAACTGAAAACACAAAACCAAACAATAAACGTCTCCTCTGGGATTCATTTCTCATCACATTCACTCTGAAAACGATAACTCGCTTCTCCCGTCTAATGCAAGACAATTAGCACTCGAGCCAGACGAGTCATACACTTGAGCATTGACAAGCAAGCAGTTCACAACAAAGTCATCCCAGTCTCTTTGAGTCGTACTAAGGTGTTCTAACTTCCTCATTGCACGAGAGGAAACATAGGCATAACTTAACAGTTATCGAACGAAAGTCTCTTTGTCTCCCCCTCTCCTCCTCCTAGTTTCTCTTTCTTTAGCCTCAGTTTTGAGCACCCGCTTCCTTTTTGCACTGACACTTTGTACATCCTTTTCTCCCTAGCTTTTTATGCACAGTTTAGCACATACATTATCCCCCTTTTAAACACAATCAAGTATGCGTGGATCCCATCGAGTACGACGGATGATCTGGATGCTAATACCTTCCTAGGTCGTAACCTACCCCCTTTCTCAGTCTCCTTGGTTCACAACCGTATTATCCATATCTTTTCAGGTTTATGCATCATTACCTTTCCTTCGGGATAAAAATGCCTAGTTGGCGACTCTATTCAACCTCAACCTCCAACATCGCCTCGTTGGTTCACGTTTGCACCGGGATGAAAATCTGGGGAGCGACAAAGGCGACAAGGAATCTTCACCGTCCATCGTGGATAACATCAAGGCTCCACCAGAGAAAAACTTTTTCACAACACATGGACCTTAATAATTTGGAGTCCATTTGCCCCTATGATCTGCCTAAGGAGGGAGTATCCGATTCAACACTAAATCACCCGTCTGGAAGCACCGAGGATGCACCTTCTGATCGAATTCCTTCTTCATTCTCCTCTGATACAACTTCCTATGAAAATGGCTACCATTCTCTTCTCCTCAACAAGGTTTAACTAATCAAACCCTTTTCTAACCCACTCTGCTTCATCAAGCTTCACATTCATCAAAACTCTCAGAGAAGAAATCTCTACTTTAACAGGAAGGACAACTTCCATTCCATACACGAGAGAGAAAAGAGTTGCTCCAGTTGATGTACACACTGAAGTACGGTACCCATGTAAAGCGAAAGGCAACATTTCATGCCAATCCTTGTACGTCACCACCATTTTCTGCACAATCTTCTTAATATTCTTATTTGCTGCTTCAACAACTCCATTCATCTTCGGACGATATAAAAAAGAATTGTGATGCTCTACTTTGAAACTCTGGAAAAGCTCCTTCATAATCTTATTATTCAGATTTGAACCATTATCGATAATGATTCTTTCAGAAATTCAATAACGACAGATGATGTCATTCTTGATGAAACGGGCAACCACCTGTTTACTAACACTAGCATAGGAAACTACTTCCACCCACTTGGTGAAATAATCAATGGAAACTAGGATGAAGCGATTCCCATTGGAAGTAGTTGGCTCGATCTTACCAATCATATCAATGCCCCACATTTCAAAGGGCCATGGAGAAGTCATCACATTCAAAGGAGATGGAGACACATACACTTTGTCCGCATAAATCTGACACTTGTGACACTTCCTTGAAAACTTGAAACAATCTGCATCCATAGTCATCCAGTAGTAGCATGTTTGTAGTAACTTCTTAGCCATAGCATGCCTACCGAAATGAGTACCAAAAGTCCCCTCGTGCACCTCTCGCATTAGCAAGTCTTCCTTGTGTCTATCCACGTATCTGAGCAGAACCGCATCGAAGTTTCTTTTGTACAAAAATCTCCATTCAAAAAGAAGTTACCAACCAACTTGCTCATAATCTTTTGATCATTATTAGATGCTCGAAGTGGGTACTCTTGGTCTCTGAGAAAACATATAATATCATGATACCACGACTTTTCATCGGCAACTACATCTACAGCGAACACAGGAGTGGGCCTTTCAAGGCGCATAACATCGATCCGAGGAGTATGATTCCACATGTGTACCTTGATCATAGAAGAAAAAGTGGCTAGAGAATCTTCCAGTTGATTATCATCACGAGGTATGTAACACAACTTCATAGTGTTTAAAAAAGGTCAAAATCCTCCTCGCGTAATCACGGTAAGGAATAAAGTTAGGTTAACGTGTTTCATACCCTCCTTTAATTTGGTTAATTACAATAGCTGAATCACCAAATATGTCAAGAGTTTTGATCCTCAGATTAATGGTTTCTTCAATCCCCATAACTAAAGCCTCATACTCAGCTTCATTATTGGTGCACTCAAAAGTTAATCTGGCTGTGAAAGGAATATGAGCACTCTTCGGAGTTATGATGACTGCCCCAATGCCACTACCATGTTGATTTACATCCCCATCAAATATCATTCCCCATTGTGATTCAGGATGTGGTACCTTTTCAATTAAGTTCTTCACAATCTTACCCTCTTTAAGAACATGATGTCCTCATCAAGGAAGTCAAACCTCATAGGCTCGTAGTCATTAATCGGTTGATGAACAAGATAATCTGACAGAACACTACCCTTGATGGCATTCTGAGAAGTATACTGGATTTCATACTCTGTTAAGATAATCTTCAATCGGGAAACTCGTCCAGTGAGAGTTGGATTTTCAAAAATGTACTTGACTAGATCCATCTTGGATATCAACAAAGTTGTGTGCATGAGCATATATTGTCTCAAATGTCTCGCTACCCATGCCAGTGCACAACATGTCTTTTCGAGCATTGAGTATCTCAACTCATAATCTGTAAACATTTTGCTCAGGTAGTAGATAGCATGCTCTTTTCTACCCGTCTCGTCATGTTGACCGAGCACACAACCTATGGAATTCTCTAGTACAGTCAAATACATAATCGAAGGTCTTATAGGAACTGGTGGGATAAGAATTGGAGGCTCCTGCAAATATTCTTTTATTCTCTCAAAATCCCTTTGGCAATCATCATTCCACCTGATCGCCTGATCTTTTCTCAACAATTTGAAAATTGGTTCACATGTGGCCGTTAGATGATATATGAACCTTGCAATGTAATTAAATCTCCCTAAGAAACCATACACTTCTTTCTCTGTTTTAGGCGCAGTAATTTCTTGAATTCCTTTTACCATTGCAGGATCCACCTCAATACCTTGTTCGCTGACAATAAAACCCAACTACTTACCAGACCTCACTCAGAAGGTTCATTTGTTCGGATTTAACCTCAACCTGAACTTTCTCAGCCGCTTAAATAACTTTTTCAAATTGATCAAGTGTTCCTCCTCAGTTTGAAATTTGGAAATCATATCATCAACATAAACCTCGATCTCATGATGAATCATATCATGAAAAAAATTTACCATAGCTCTTTGATATGTTACCCAGTGTCGCTCTCTGGATTTTCATCCTGGTGCAAACGCGAACCGTCGACGAAGAAAAGAGATTGAATAGAGTCGCTAGCTAGGCATTTTTATCCCGAAGGAAAGGTAATGCTTCATAAACCTGGAAAAAATGGATAAGACGGTTGCGAACCAAAGAAACTGAGAAAGGGGGTTGGTTACGACCTGGGAAGGTATTAGCACCCAGATCGTCCATCGTACTCGACGGCATCCATGCTTACAAGATTGTGTTTAAAAAGGAGTGTGTGTGATATCTGTGTGCAAAAGCTAGGGAAAGAAAATACATGTGTCAGTGCAAAAGGTGTGAATTTCTCAAGAACTGAGGCTTTAGAAAGAATGCTAAAAGAGGGGGATGACAAAGAGACTTTTGTTCGATAATTGTTAAGTTATGCCTACGTATCCTCTCATGCAATGAGGAAGTCATAACACCGTAGTTTGACTCAAAGAGACTGAAAAAAAGGTTGACTGTGAACTGCTTACTTGTCTATGCTCAAGTGTATGACTCGTCTGGCTCGAGTGCTAACTGTCTTGCATTATACGGAAGAAGCAAGTTCTCGTTTGTGAATGAGTGTGATGAGAAGAGAATCCCGAAGGAGACGTTTATTGCTTGTTTTTATGTTTTCAGTTTTATATTGTTTTTGGTGTTTTGCATAAGTTAATGAGCTTAAGCCTAAATCAAGGGTTTGCAAACTCATTATATCCTCCCTGATTAGGGATAATGAGCTTACTTAAGTATGAGATAAGCATCTCAACTTAATTACCATGATGATGTAGGATTAATATCATTAACCTACTTGTAATTATTAAGATGTTTTTGGTTTTTGTTTAGTGTTAAGTAATGAGTTTAATCTCTAATCACAGATTAGTGAACTCATTACACCATCCTAATAGAAGGATGATAGATGAGAACACTTAAGTTGAGGTAGAATCCTCAACCTAATCCATGGTTAGGGACTAAATTCATTATATAACAAGCCTTTATTAAGTGGATTTTAATTAAGGGATGAGATTAAGAAGTGGATTTTAAGTTTGTAAGACAACTTGAGGGGGACTTGTCCATTAAACACTAGGGTTAGTCCCTCTTAACCATAAGGAATAGATAGAACCCTAATGTAAGGCCCAAGTTACAAGATAAAGTCTTAGTGATTATTAATATGTTTTGATTAAGAGGTTGATCGTACCTGGAGATCAGGATCCTATACGGCTGGCCTCGAGCGTTGTTGAAGGACGGTTGATGAAGAGAGGAGGGGGGTGTACCTGCAAGGCATTCCGATGCTGAAGTAAGACACTGAGCAAAGAGTGGGCAAGTACAAGAATTAAGGTCAGAGAATTGAATACCTAACCCTCCTAAATCAGAGGGTTTATATACTGGACTAAGTGGAAGATTATTGGTCCACACCGTTGGGCGCGGATCGCGGAATCCGTAAAGATAGGTAACAGTCAAAACTAGTCATTGGAGGACTTCGTCTTGGTCAGTATAACTTTGGTCGACAGGGACCATTATTCTCAATGTTGCTCGACGTCGAGCGTTCTGCAGAGCCGGTTTGCCTGGCCCGATTCTGGGAATTGGGCCTGCCCAGAACAGGAGCCCTTAAGTCGTTGCTCGTGCGGAGGAGCGGCGACTTAGTAATGGTTTCGTGCTCAAGGGTATGCAGTGTGTGGGCAAGAAGCTATCGTTGACGATCCTCGGTAGGCGAGCAGTCGTTACGTCGCTCGACAAGAGGATATGAAACGAAAAGTTGGCGTATTTTGGAATTCGCGCCTATTAATGCTCTGACGGCTAGCCTAGGGGCTAGTGCGTAGGTAATAATTGGCTAGGGGCAGGGGTCACGTGCGTCTTCACGTGTTCCCTTCCCTATAAATAGGATCCCAAGGCTTTATTTTAAGCTTTTTCGTTTCATCTTCTTCTTCGCTGCATTGCCCGTCCATCAGGTGCTATTCTCAGCCGTCGACCACCGCTTCCAACCATCGCCACCGTTTCCAGAATCACTTTCTTCTACAAATGGCTTCCCAAGCTCAAGGTACGACTTTTTTCTCGTGTTTATATTAGTTATAGGCTTGATATCTTAGAAATGTATGTGGTTTAGGGTAGATTTTCCGGTAGTTTTAAGTTTAAACTAGTAGGTAGGAGATTTTCTGCCACCGTTGTTCGTCGGCTACGAACCCTAGTTCGTGGTCGACGCAGGTCTTTGTTGACTTTGACTTGGGACCTGATAAGTGTCTAGGTTTAGATTCTATTATCTCCAAAGTCGAGCGTTAGCCATTGCCTTTAGCGGTGGTTAGCCGCGAGCTATGGCTTGGGATCTTGTTCCTGGGTTGACGTGCGCCCTTTCACTTGTCGAGCGGTGGAAGGGTGGATTTGATATTCTTAATCGAATTCACTGACGTCTTTCCTCTTCTTTTAAGGTGAAAACTCGCTCATGGACCCGCTGGACGTCTCCTCGGAAGAAACATCCTCGGAAGACTCTGGTTCTTCCGCATCGGTTCCCTCCGACTCCGGGAGTTCTTCAGGAGAATCAGACGTGGGCACAATGGAGCAGGGGGCTTCTGGAGAGACGACATATTCACCTCTCTTCCCTGAAGAGATAAGGACCTCGCTTGAAGAGTAGGTAGTGGAGGACCTGCTCGACAAAGTATCGTCGTTTTCGAGGCCTCACGCGGAGCCGTTGCCCACTGTTGGTGACCCTGCGGACTGGATCGTCACTTGCCCAGGGGATGACGACCGCATCTTCTCGGACTTTGGCGGTCAGAAATTTTCTATGTATGAGTACGCAACTTCGGTCCTGGGGGTAACTTTGCCCTTCAGCGACCTGGTTTGCGCTGTGCTCGGGCAACTGGGTGTTGCCCCGTCCCAGCTACACCCCAACTCCTATGCGTTTCTGAAGGCGTTTGAGGTAACGTGCGCCCATCTGGGTGTTGGATCCACGCTTCCTCTGTTTTTTTGTTTATTTTCGCTGCAGCGTCAAGTCGGGCGAGGGACCAACCGGAAGGTATTCGTCTCCTTTAAGAAGCGGACCAAGATCTTTAAGGCTTACTCAGAGTCCATCCGAGCTTTCAAGACAGATTACTTTTTGATAAAACCTGCGAGCGCGGAAGCTGTGAGGGCGCTAAGTTTCTTGAGGATAGACATTGACGAGAACGACGAGCCCAAGCTTGACGATCAAGGACAGGTGATTCCGAGGAGGCTTTGGCTATTTCCCTTCTCCTGGAGCTACACTCACTACAAGCGGCCGGTTAGCAAGTTTGTCCAGGTGGGGGACCCTCTGAACGAGGATGATGCGGCCAGCTTCGAGGCCTTTAAGAAATTAATAGCCTCGTTTACCCTGACTCCTTTGCTGGACGGAGAAGGGAAAATAATGCTGGATCAGGACGGGGGGGAAGCTGTGGAGCATCCTCTGATTGACGTCACAGACTTGCTGGCGTGCAATACCGGGCAAGAAGTGTCCGATTTTTTTGGTATCTATTTTTATTTCTGCTTGTTATTATGTCTTGATAATATTCTGTCGTCCGTGACTAATCTAACTCTCTTTTTTCTTTCTTTTTCAGGCTCCCTGTCGAACCCGCTCGACAAGATTCAAGAGATTCTGCGTCAACAGCAGAAGAAGAGGTCACAGGTCGTTCAGACCAAGCTGATTGAGACAAGCGGCTCTGGGTCGGGCCCTCTGGTCCAGGGTTCTCCGAGCGCTTCTACCGGTTCCCTAATGAAAAATCACAAGTCTGCAGCGACTGTAGACCTGACGGCCAACGCTACCCCCAAACCGAAGCATGTGCTACCGCCTTGCTTCGTGAAGCGGAACTTGTTTGAAGGGACGAGCATGGAGGTTGATCGTGCAGACTCCCTGTTTCTCGAGGAGATGGATCGTCCTGCCCGGCGACTGTCTTTGGCCATGGACGTGAGTGCTATCATGCAGGTCTTGTCCATGGCCTGACAGATGGCTGAAGGAAACCCCGAGCAGGAGAGGGAGGTAGCTAAGTTGAAGGAGTTGTTGGCTGCGGCCGAGAAGAAGCTGACGGTGACTACTGAAGAAGCCACTGCCACGGTCAAAGAGCTGACCGAGCGGGGGAACATTATTGCCAAGATGGAGGTCGACAAGAGGAGGGCTCTGGAGCAGAGTAAAAAGTTGAAGGATGCCTTCTTCCCGAAGGAGGATGATGATGCTGAAACTAAGGGTATGGTGACTAGGGCACAGTTCCTTGCTCGGATCGACCAAGATATGGAAGATCTGAACTCGTTGACTGAGCTCAGTTTCCAAAATGTTGTGGATCAAATAAGAGCTCTCCATCCTGAACTGGCCTTGGACACCGGCCGAATCAGCTCCCTCTACAAAGTCGAGGATGGCCAGATAGTGGTTCCTTCGGACTTGGTCGTGGAGGATTCTCATCCCGGGGCGACTGTTCAGCCCGGTCAGTCAGAGGTGCAGCCGAACCAAGGTGAGGGTCAACCTAGTGCTTTGGACAACGAGGGTAATTAGTTTTGGCCTGCGTTCCATTACCTTGTAATTTAATGTGTTTCTTTTGGGGGCGTGGTCCCCTTTGTATGTAACCACGAACAAGTCGGCCCTTCAAGGTCGCATTTTTGCAGTAAAAGTTAATGTTCTTAATGGTCGTTTATTTTACAATGTTTCCTGTTTAATTATGCGTCCTTCAGGGGACTACTTTCTTTGTGTTTTAAATGCTAAGTGTTTGACGTTCTTGTACTGATTGGATGTGATCGAATGAATACGGGGTGTGTTTGTGATCTGTTGGTTTGGGGGACCAATCAGATTTCGGAGTCTTGCTCTTGGACGGTGCCCGGGCCAAGGTAATGGCCCGAGCTCCGAGGCTTGAACGTTCCATCCCGAGCTGGGGTTCTGCCTGGTCGTGGTACTTAGGCGACGTCAGACTCGTTTGAGTATCCGCCCGTGCAATAGTTTTCTCCTTCTCTTTGAAGGAGACCCTGACAATCATGTTATTTTGGGCTGCCGTGCTTGTACCTGGGCACGCAGTTCTTAGTCAGACCTATCGCTCCTCGCTTGAGAGTTGAGCAAGGTGACTTTGTAAGTTAGCTGTAATATTGCTTGAGCTTCTCGGCGTTCCACGTGTAGATTTTCTAAATAATAGGCTCCGTTTTCGGTTTTTGCTCGGACACGATATGGGCCCTCCCAATTAGGTCTATGTTTTCCCTCACGGAGATCCCTGTGATTTCTCCTTAGAACGAGACTACCCACCTCGAACGTTCGTCTTATAACTTTAGAATCGTATCGAGCGGCTATTTTCTGTTTGATAGTGGCCTCTCGGAGAGCAGCTTCTGATCGAATTTCTTCGACCAGGTCAAGCTCGTCTCTCAAAGCTTCGGAGTTGGTGTCCTGGTCCATTGGGGACTCTGTTCGTCTGGATCGGACGTGCATTTCCACAGGGATTACTGCCTCGGTCCCATATACCAACCTGAACGGGGATTCACCGGTCGTTGAGTGGGGGGTGGTTCTATAAGCCCAGAGTACGTTGTGTAACTCCTCGACCCAGTGCTTCTTGTGTTCGTCCAGGCCTCTTAGGATTACCCTATTTGCAGCCTCTGCTTGCCCGTTAGTTTAGGGGTGCTCCACTGAAGCGAAATGTTGTTTTGTTCCTACTGATGCAACAAATTCTTTGAAGTGTTTATCTGTAAACTGGGTACCGTTATCGATCACAATGGCGAGTGGTACTCCGAACCAGGCAAGGATGTTCCTCTTGAAGAAGTGTAGTATGTTGAGCGCAGTGATTTTGGCTAAGGCCTCAGCTTCTATCCATTTGGTGAAATAATCGACGCCTACAATGAGGTATTTATTTTGGCCGGATCCGACGACGAATGACCCTAAGATATCCATCCCCCACCATGCAAACGGCCAAGGGGAAGATAGTGATTTTATCTCGGTAGGGGGTGCTACGTGTACGTCCCCGTGTCGTTGGCATTTGTCACACCTTTTTACGTGTTCCTTCGTGTCGTGCTGGAGTGTAGGCCAATAATATCCTGCTCCGAGAATCTTTCGGGCCAACGATCGTCCGCCCGGATGTTGTGCATTAATTCCTTCGTGGACCTCTCTTAGTACGTATGGGATGTTCTCTTCTTCTACGCACCTGAGGAGATGTTTCGAGAATCCTCGACGATACATTCATCCACCCACTAGAGAGTATGAGCATGACCTTTGTCGCACGATGCTGGCCGTTTTCGTGTCTGCCGGTAACTCCCCTTTGGTCAGGTAGTTAAACACTGAGGTCATCCAGCAGTTCGTGTCGCCTACGAGATTAACGTCTAAGTGGATTGACGACTGCCCAATGCTTGGTCGGGGGAGCACTTTTTGTATGAAGGATTTGCTGTTTCCTTTCTTTTTAGTGATTGCCAACTTGGAAAGGACGTCAACTCGGGTATTATTCTCTCGCGGGACGTGTTTGACCTCCACGCTTGTGAATCGTTTTAGTTAGCCTTTTACAAGGGCTAGGTATTCGGCCATGTTATCGTTTTTAGCCTGGAAATCTCCTCTGACTTGGCTAGCAACCAGCTGGGAATCCGTGCAAATTGTGATCTCTTCCGCTTCCAGGTAGGTCGCGAGCCGTATGCCTGCTAGGAAGGCTTCGTATTCTGCCTGGTTGTTGGAGGTGGGGAAGGATAAAGTTAAGGATAATTTGATGATGTTTCCTTCTTCGTTTTCTAAGATAACCCCAGCTCTGCTACCCGCCGGGCCAGACGCTCCGTCCACGAAGATAGTCCATTTGGATGGGGATTTCGGCTCCTGCTCGGTGAAAGTGAGTTATGCCACAAAGTCGGCCAGCGCTTGAGCTTTGAGAGCCTGTCTCCCCTCGAATTTGATGTCGAATTCGGACAGTTCTAACGACCATTTTAGCATTCTCCCGGCCATATCTGGTCGATCGAGTAATTGTCTTATGGGTTGGTATGTTCTTACGATGATGGTGTGGGCCAAGAAATAATGTTGTAGCCTTCTGGATGCAAAAAGGAGGGCCAAGGCCACCTTTTCTACCTGGAGGTATCGAATTTCAGGGCCATGGAGTGCCTTGCTCGTAAAATAGACAGGTTTTTGTCCCTCGGGTAGGTCGCGTATGAGGGCCGCTTTTACGGCTTCATTTTCTACGGCGAGATAAAGGTAAAGTGTTTCCCCTTCTTCAGGCCTGGACAAAACTGGGGGCTCAGATAGTGCCTTCTTCAGGTGGGACAAGGCTAACTCGCATTCCTTCGTCCATTCAAAAGTAGCCTCTTTGCGGAGGAGCTTGTAAAAGGGGAGGGCGTGTTGAGCGGACTTTGCCACAAATCGAGCGAGGGAAGTGAGGACCCCATTCAGTGATTGTATGGATTTTTTAGAATTAGGGGTTGGAAGTTCTGCGAACGCCCAACATTTGTCGGGATTGGCTTCGATGCCTCGCTCGGTTAGATAGAATCCGAGGAACTTCCCTACTCGGACCCCAAATGTGCACTTCTCGGGATTGAAACGCATTTTGCACTTCCGTGCCTGATCGAACACTTTTCGTAAGTGGGACACGTGGTCTGTCTCTTGCTGAGATTTGACGATCATATACACTTCGAGCATGTCTCCGATTTTTGCCCGGAATACTTTATTCATCATGCGCTGATATGTCGCGCCTGCATTTTTTAGAGAAGGGCATAACGTTATAATAGTAGTTGCCCGATTCGGTCATGAAGGCCGTGTATTTTTTGTCGGACACGGCTATGGGTATTTGATTATACCCTGATTAAGCGTCCATGAAGGACAATAGCTTGAAGCCGGACGAATTGTCGACCAATTTATCGATGTTAGGCAAAGGGTATGCGTCTTTCAAGCATGCCCGGTTAAGATCAGTATAATCAACACACATTCTCCACTTTCCATTAGACTTCTTGACAAGTACAACATTTGAGAGCCAGGTTGTGTACCTGGCCTCGGTTACAAATTTTGCCTCTAGGAGGTCTTTAACAGCAGATTCAGCCGCTTCAGTTTTTTCGGTCGACTGCTTCCTCCTACGCTGGGCGACCGCTTTGTGTGTTGGGTCGATGGAGAGGTGATGGCAGGTTGTCTCGGGGTCGAGTCCTGGAATCTCTGCGGCGCTCCAGGCGAAAAAATCTGTGTTTCCTTTGAGGCAAGCTTCTAACTGTCGTTTTGCTAAGTCGGGCATATGTGCTCCGATCTTACAGCACCGGGTCGGGTCATCTCCCAAAGGAATCAGCTCGAACTCTCCGTCTGGAATTGGCCGGGATAGTGAATCGGTTGGCTTTTGAATGCCCTCGTTGTCGTCTGAGAACCTGCAGTCCAGATCGATCGAGTCTACCTGAGGAAAGCCCCTGGATGTTTGTGGAGCATCTGGTGAAGTCAATGCTGAAGGACTTGGTTGGTAAGATATTTAGATAAGACCTTTAGATACCGCTTCGAAACATCTGCGAGCAGCATCGACGTCCCCGTGCAGTGTAGCAACCTTGCCCGAAGTAGTATAATACTTCATCTTTAGGTGGACGGTGGATGGAACAGCAATCATCTCGGCTAGTGTCGGTCGTCCCAGAATGCACTGGTATAGCGACGGGCAATCCACGACTAGGACTGGACTCGGACCGTTCTGGCTATCTTGGCTGCTCCGAAGGTGACAAACAGATCGACGTAGACCCATGGTCGGGAGACTGCTCCGTTGAAACCTTGCAAGTCTGACCCGACGTACAGAGTCAGGTGTGTTTCGTTTAACTGGAGTGTTGAAAACAACTGGGAGTACATAATGTCGCAGGAGCTGCCTTGGTCCACCAAGGTTCTTCTCACATCAAAATTCGCCATTCGCACCCGGATAAGTAGCGGGATGCTGGCGTTTGGCGCCCCTCCTAACAGTTCCTCCCGGTAAAAGGCAAGGGGTACCGAGCCTTCTCTTGGTGGGTCCAGGGTTAAGTTCTGTGCGGGCCCCTTCGCAATCAGCTGGTCGAATTTTCTCTTTACGGATCCGACCGTGATTTTGTTGAAACCTCTCCCTGAGATGACCATTGCGGATGGAAAGGTTTCACATGGGCTATGGGAGGAAAGGTACCCCGGACTCCCTGTGTGATCGGGCAGGAAGAAATCCTCCGGGCGATAGATGCTCAGGGCGACCTGCATGTTTGCATCCGCTGGAACGGGTACAGCCTCCTCGATCTTTTGAGTCTCCTGTGCTTCTTGTCGAGGAGTGTCCCTGGATTTGGTAAATTGTTTAAGGTGTACGTCCTTAATAAGTATTTCGATTGCATCCTTGAGATGGATGCAGTCTTCGGTGTTGTGGCCATGACTTTTGTGGAATCTGCAATATTTTGTTTTGTCCATGCCCGGTTTGCTAGGTTGTTACTTTGGAAAGAGTACCCCTACTTGCCTGAATTCTGAGTTGACACATTCGGACAAGATTTTCTCCCTGGAGGCCAGGAGTGGAGTATATTCGTGAAATCGGTTGACGGGTCCTCTGTGCTCCCGCGGTTCACGGGAGCGGTCATCCTTCTGTTTGTCTCCTCCCCGACGAGATGTCGAGGGTTCATCGACTCGGTGGGGCTTCGCATCTTCGCGACATCGAGCGTCTCGTACGGAGCTGGCTGCATGCTTTTCCTCATACTGGATATAAGCTTGGGCTTTCAGCAAGAATGCGTCAAGGGTGGCAGGGGTCTCGATGCCGACTGACCGGTGAAAATCCGTTGACAAATACTTCTTCATGTCGACGGCAGTGGACACCTGGACTGCTTCTTTATTGAACCTTTCTATATAAGTTCGTAAAGGTCCGTCCTTCCCTTGGATGATCACTTCGAGCGAAGCTTCCGTCTTCGGATAAGGCCTTTAGGCGGTGAAGTGCCTGGAAAACGTGCGTCCGAGCTGTTTCCAGGAAGTGATGGACTCTGCTTCGAGGCTTTTGTACCATGTCATCGCCCCTTTCCTCAGTGTTGTAGGAAAGACGCGACATTTGATCGCTCCTCGTACTCCTCAGTAGTCGAGCAACACATCAATATTCTCGATATGCTCATCCGGGTCTGTGGTCCCATCATATGAGCCTAGTGGTGGTGGTTTTTCTAAACCTCTTGGAAGTTTAGCTGCCATGATTTCCGATGAGAGGGGGCCCCGAGTGTCCTCGTCGTCGCTGGAGTTGAACGAAGGGGACCTGGGTGCGTGCTTCTTTACTCGCCGATGCGATGTAGATCTTGATTTTCTCCTTCTTGATTTTCTTGGAGGGGAAGATCGCGAAGGAGACTGGCAAGGTCATTTGTCCCCAGTAGATTCGTCGATGCATCCCTTCCTTTTTCTCTTGGGAGGATAGGGACTACGCCTCCTTTGGTGTCTCGCGGGAGACCGGGGTCGACAATTATTTTCTTCGAGACGGGCAATTTTCTTGCCATGGGCGAGGAGCAACAAATTTGTCTGATTCAATATTTCGGCCAGTGTGGCGAAGTCAGATCCTGAAGGAGTCGGGGGAAAGAGGACTTCCGGGCGACTCTCCAGAGGTTGGTCGTGGTCGGGAGAAGGCGAGGCCGTCTTCCCGTCTGGGTGATCTTGCATGGTTTCTTCATGCGGAGGATGATGAATGTTGCTCTCACGTTGCGTAAGGATCATGCCGTCGTTCGATCGGTTGTCCGGATTGTCTCGAGCAACCATGGATCTTGGTAAAAACTTTGGTTCTTTGAAGATTTTGAGAGAGAAGAACGGGGAAATCAGTTTCCCACAAATGGCGCCACCTGATCGTACCAGGAGATCAGGATCCGATACGGTTGGCCTCGAGCGTTGTTGAAGGACGGTTGATGAAGATAGGAGGGGGGTGTACCTGCAAGGCACTTCGATGCTGAAGTAAGACACTGAGCAAAGAGTGTGCAAGTACAAGAATTAAGGTCAGAGAATTGAATACCTGACCCTCCCAAATGAGAGGGTTTATATACTGGACTAAGTGAAAGATTATTGGTCCACACCGTTGGGCGCGGATCGCGGAGTCCGTAAAGATAGGTAACGGTCAAAACTAGCCGTTGGAGGACTTCGTCATGGTCGGTATAACTTTGGTCGACAAGGACCATTATTCTCAATGTTGCTCGACGTCGAGCGTTCTGCAGAGCCAGTTTGCCTGGCCCGATTCTGGGTATTTGGCTTGCCCAGAACAAAGGTGTAAACAAATTAAAGGTTTAACACTAAGGATTAAAGTTATACACTCCATCCTAAGATAAGGATGTAGGCATAACCCTAATTCCAAGGTCCTAAAGCTTTAAGAGTTTAGCCTCTGATTAAGAGATGAAAAGAGAGACTCAAGAAGACTCAAAGGTAAGAAGCTAGGGGGGACTATATACAACCCTAAATATTATCATGCTTGGATATCCTATGGTTTGTGAGGCTTAAAGAAAGATCTTCAGGAAGGCCACCATGGAAGAAACAGATGAAAAGAGGAGGAGAGAAAGAATAAGTTACTTACTTCCTGAAGAAGATAAGTAACTTAGGAGAAAATAAAGGAGAAAGAGAAACACAAGTGAAGCAAGTTCACTCTAAAGACAAATAAAGGGTGCAAATGCAAAGGAAAGAAGAGGTGGGAGGTGAAGGCAAATCCACCTCCCAAATAACTTACCAAAAGTTCCTAAAATGTTAGTATGAATGCATAACATGCAAAGCAAAAGGAAATGAGATGAATAAAGATGCAAAGACCAAAACCAGAAGTGATTATGCAATGCAAATGTGTTATGAGATGATGTAAAATCATACAAGATGCATATGAATGATCATACAAGGATGAGATGCAATGGAAGCATGTTTAGAAGCATGAAAACACATGGATGTTCATGAAATGTAAGGGATGCAAAGCATATAAAAATGATGAAACAATGATTAAGAAATGTTTCAAACATGTCCTAAGATTTCTAAGATGACAAACAAAATAATGGAATGGCATGACAAGTTCACAAGTTCATGATATGCAAAGAAGAATGCAAATGGAGATGCAAAATTAGGGTTTTATGAACAAGCATGATGCATGTGACCAAAACAGAAGCATACATCATGATAAATATTTGAAATTGAATTCAAATAAACCCTAATCACATATAAGATCACACCACAAAGGAGAAAGTCAGAAGTTAATCCTAGGCAAAGTTATGGATTTTCTAAGTTAACTAGGGTTTTTGGGTGCTTCTAAAGGGAAAATGCAAATCAAATTGAAAATGCCAGATAAAAATATGAGATATATATCCTAGAAACTGTATGCAATATGTGAAACAATGCAAAAAGAATCAAGTTCAAACTCATCATGGTTATGCAGAAATGAATTTTTCAAGTTAGGGTTAAAAAATGTGAAATTTAAGAACCCTAATTAAAAGAAAATTGTGAAAATGTAATCAAACCTAAAAAGAAATTTGTATGGTGAGTTTGAAAATGTTTCTAAATGTTTAAGAATGCTTCATGATTTTTTTCGTAATTTTTAGAAACCTAAATGCATATTTAATTAATTAAAATCAATTAATTAATTAAATAAAACATTTAAATGTTTTAAAAATACTTTTTTAATGAAAAAATTGAATAAAAAATGTTTTTAGGTCAAGAAAATTATTTGAATAAAAAATGCAGAGTTTGAGATTTTTTAATGGTTTTTGCTATTTTAAATAAATTGGACAAAAGAAATGCAATACAATGAAAATAAAATGAAAATAAATGAGAAGTATGCACATCCAATGGTTGAGATTTAAACTGAGAGAGACAAGGTTGACTGCGCGCGTGTTTCAAGGTTCAGGATTGCTTCAGATTAAATTATATTAATTAAACCTAATTAAAACTAAATAAAAATGGATTAGGGCAAATGACAAATCATGAGCGTCCATCCCACTAATTAATCAAGATCCAAAGGCTGACATTCAAACTGGGAAACTCAACCCTAATCAAACTCAGGTGACCGGAGCAAGCTCCGGTCATCTTCTCCGGCCAACCCTGCATCCTATCTCACTCCCTAGGCTACCCCAGACCCCCTAACTCTCCAGAATCATCCCCCAAACAATCCTAAACAAGAATCAGGCCATGAAAATCATTTATATTGTATCAAAGTGGAGAATCGAAGAAAAATGTTTTTAGGTCAAAAGTTTCAAAGCAAGCATACATCCTGGTTTCTCAACCATTTTCAAAACAAATCATATCACCATGATCAGGGGGACATACAGAATCATATTATAACTTAAAATGGAGTTTCTGGAAAAATGTTTTGAGATGACTACCTGAGATGGACCTTTGTCAATCTGAGCTTTTTGGCCTTTCTTTGATGCTAATCCACTCCACTTGATCCCCTTGTGCTTTTGAAATGCTTGAATGAAACTTTTATGGCTTGGTTTTGAAGGTTCAGTTCTGCTGCACCAGAAATCGTGTTTTTGTTTAGCTATGTTTCAAGGCTTTTTAAAGGGTGTTTTGTGTTCTATGGACCATTTGGAGATGATTGGTGAAGTTTGTTTTGAGGTTTGTGGCTTGTGTAATCAGATTCGAAGAAATGAAATTTTTGGGGATTTTTGGAAATCTCAGCTTGTGGGATGATTCAGGCTTGTGTGTGTTGTGAAATGAGTTGCATAATGTTAGTATAGGCCAATGGGAGTGATCAGAAAGTGGGTGGTGGCATAGTGTGATTGGTTTGGGCCAAGTTGCAAAAATGTCAATGGATGTATACTTGAGGCATGGCACAAGTCAGAGCTGTTTCAAGGGGTGTCTTGGCCTCAACTGAGTTTGTGGAGGGCCCTTGGATTGGGTTTGTGCAGCTGTAACAAGTGGATGAAGAGATATCATATGTTTTGCACATTTCCCCCTTTGGAATTTCTTGAAGTGCAAGGCATGGAAACTTGTGATTTTTTGTGCAATCTTGATCAAAATGTGTTGGGTTATGTTGGTATGATGTTTAGAAGTTGATTAGAGGTCATGAAATGGCTTGGTAAGTGAATTTGCAAAATTCCCTCTTTGGTGCACACTTGAAAATTATAGGATTTTTGCCAACTTTGAAAGGCCATATCTTGAGTTCTAGGATGAATTAAGACATGTTCTTGTACTTTTTATAAATGGGAAGACATAATTTACAACTTTCATGCCCAAGGATTTTTCATTTGAAGCATTTTTGGTCATGAAAGAATAGGTTGAATATCTTTCCCAAAATGGAATGTTTCCATTACAAGTCATTTCCAAAAATAGCAAGTTTGCATTTGGCTCAAAATTCTTCAACTTTGTGAACTTCCAACCACTTCAATGATTAAATAAAGATCATAGAGACTCAAAATGATGATGATGGCCCTTTGGTACCCTTGATGGAGGCCTCAGATGCCCTGATTTTGACTTTACTTGCTCAAGAAGTTACCCAATGATCAGATGACTTCCACAGTGAATTTCTTCATCAAATTTGGTACACATGATCCTTATAACATATTGAGACCATTAGAAACAAGAATGACCAAAAAAATTGGGATTAAAGCCTCTAAAACAAAAACCCTAATTTTAAGTCATTTGTGCAGGAAATCTTCAGTCTGCCCTATGCCTTTGCCATGCTTTGTGATCCCTTGACTTTTATGAACTTTGGGAGCATATTATGATCATGGAACACACATGGATCCTCTTGGAATGATTCAAGACCTTTGAGATGGCTCATATCACCTCTTAGATTGCCCAAATCACAAACCCTAGATGCAGATGAAATGAACTATGCAGTGGGATATGATATGCTTATGCTAATGCAAAGATGAAAAATCACCAGCCATGGTGTGAGAAAATGTGAAGGCAAATTTGGGGTGTTTACAGCTGCCCCTATTCAAACATGAGTTAGCTGTATAGGATGTAAGCGCCTGGTTTAATAGCTAAACAAGATAACTCGTGGTTGAATACCAAAGACAGTCCGAAATTTGCACTCTTTGGGGAGAAGAAGAAAAGGGGTATAAATTTTAAAAGATAGTATAGTATGATTATCAAATGAAAGTGATGGAGGACGACCATCAAGCAGAGGACGACTGCTGGGGGTAAAACGGTAAGCAAAGCAATGACGGGGACAACCATCATGCTGGGAAATAAAGAAACCGTGAAGGGGACAGCCATCGGGTAAAGTGATGAAGGACGATCATCAAAAGAGAAAAGACCACGATGGGGACGACCATCGGGTAAAGAAATAAAACTCTTTGGGGATTTTAAAAAGTGAGAAAAAGCACTGATGGGGACAGCCATCAGGCTGGAAAGTAAATAAACCGCGATGGGGACGGCCATCGGGTAAAAGAATAAATGAAATAATGATGAGGGATGGTCATCAAAAGGTGAAGGACGATCAGCTAGCAGGGGACGGGTGCTGAAAATATCACGACATAGGACGAATGCCGGATAGAAAAGATCAACGATGGGGACGGCCATCGGATAAACATGATGAAGGACGATCATCAAGAGGTGAAGGATGATCACCTAGCAGGGTACGAATTCTCTTGGTGATTATTGCAACATAGGATAAATGCCAGATAACAAGGATCAACGATGGGGACGACCATCGGATAAATGATGAGGGACGGTCATCATAAGGTGAAGGACGATCACCTGGCAGGGGACGGCTGCTAAAAAGATATCGCGACATAGGACGAATTCCGGATAGAAGGTTCCAACAATGGGGATTCCACTAGGGAAAGGATGAGGGACAGTCATCCAAAGGTGAAGGACGATCACCTAGCAGGGGACGGCTACCGAAAATATCACGACATAAGACGAATTCCGGATAGAAAATGTTGTTTTGTTTCTGTGGGGACTTAAACACGGATGAGTGCTTACGCTTCAAAATAGAAGGTATAAGGGTTTGATAGTGTGTATAGATCAAAGACGAGGAAGAGCATCCTTAGACCCATGATACAGACAAGTATCGATATAAATAAACGCTGACACGTGTTTAAGGATGATGATACGGACGAGTATCAATCGGTTAAGCAAGGGACACAGACGAGTGTTGAATCTGCTGAGGGGTGATATATACAAGATACAGCCGAGTATCGAAGACATCTATATAAGTACGCACAAGTGTTTGACCTGTTGGGGAAATATGTGAAAGATGTGGACGAGTGTCAAAAAGATTGAGCAAGGGACACAGACGAGTGTTTGAATTTCTGGGTGAGTATGACACGGGCGAGTGTCAAAAAGAATATGTACAAGTATGAACAATTATCTGTATTGAGAGAGCAAAAAGGAGACTGGCTTTGTCTGCGGGGGATAAGTCTTATATATTATTGGTGAAGTGATGATGGTATTTGCAGGTGACTGGCTCAAACCTGGCTCATGATCACACACATGTTTGATTTTTGCCGTAATGCTCCATTTTAGACGGAAAGCTACACTTATTTTGGGGGAAAATGATGCGAATGCTATGATTATGCAAATGAGAAACGCGATCCGAGATCCGGATCCTGCGGGGATAAAAATCTCTGGTCTATCTGTCCGGAGGGAGAGCTCCGCTGGGGACGAGGAAGTTTCAGCAACTCCATTGGGGAAGTATTTCAAGCATTGTTCTACTGGGGAGAGAATGGCAACTCTGACGGGGAATAGAAAGTTCCTGACCACTTTCCTAGGGAAAAGCCGTCAGGCATTGCTCGGGAGATCATGCTCGGGGAGGAGATAACTTATGGGAAGTAATTCGTTGCCACTCCTTCGTCCAAGCGATACGCTGGGGATTGATGAATTCCTCAAGGGATCCCCTGGGGGGATAAAACTTCGCGAGGAAATACTTCTTGTCAAGGAGTCTTGCTGATGATGTGATTGCTGGCTTAGTTGGGGAAAATGCCTGATATGCCCCATCCTGTGAAAAATTGTCTGCCTTGAGTACCTGTGACCTGTTAAAACAAAGGAAACGCACAAGTGTCCCGAGGTATCCTTAACCAGATTCCGTCATAGGAGTTATATTTGCTTAAGAGTGAAACATATTTCCTGCAAGTATTGTAAAAAATGGCCTATATGTTTTCATGCAAATGTTGTATTATGAACTCTGGACATTTTGCAAACAAAAACAAGAGGTAAAAACAAAGAAACAAGGTGTGACTGAATATTCTGAATTTATTGATTTGTGTGCCCTGAATAAACAAGTACAGTCAAAGAAGCGAATCCTCTGAAAGGAGGAGATTGTTGTAAAATTGAGAAAATAAAAGTGTTGGCAATGTTGAAGTTGACGCTTCAGTGAGCTTCCTTTGCTAAGGCCTGTATGACCTTGACTTTCTTCTTATCTTTCTTGCTTTCCGAAGAAGGTTGATTATGATGCTTTGTCCTTTCGAAGCTTACCATGTTGTGAGTGATGCAGACGAATTCAGAATGCAGTTGTTTGCTTATTCCCTGATTTTGTGTGGATCGCCCTTTCAGGTTTTCAATCCACCGGGATACCCATTTTTGCCTGAGCTGTCCGATGTGGCTTTTCAACTCAGCGGGTGTACATTTTTTTGTTTTTCCCTTATTTTTGCCCGAGTCTTTTATTCTGTTTTTTGACTCGACGGGATGCCCTATTTTTGCCTGGACTTACATTCCGTTTTTGTGTCCAGCGGGTCATTTATGCGAAGTATTGTTTAACTGCATATGAATTCACAGGAGATAGGAAGTCCTCACGAACCATAGTAGTGAGCATCAGTTCCCCACCAAAGAAAATTTTCTTTACTATGAATGGGCCTTCGTAGTTTGGCTTCCATTTGCCCATGTGGTCTGTATGAGGAGGAAGAAGTCTTTTCAAAACAAGCACTCCCACTTGGTATTCCCGAGGTCTGACTTTCTGATCGAAGGCTTTCTTCATTCGCTTTTGATATAACTGCCCGTGACAGATAGCCGCTAATATTATCTCTTCAATCAGGCTCAGTTGATTGTATCGAGATCGGACCCATTATGCTTCATCCAGTTTCACATCCATCATTACCCGTAAAGAGGGTAGTTCAACTTTATCAGGTAGGACAGCTTCCATACCATACACAAGCTGATAAGGTGTTGCCCCAGTAGATGTTCTGATAGAGGTTCGGTACCCCTGCAAGGTAAATGGTAGCATTTCGTGCCAGTCTTTGTAGGTGAGTACCATCTTCTATACAATTTTCTTAATATTATTGTTAGCCGCCTCAACATCGCCATTCATCTTTGGCTTATAAGGAGAAGAGTTGTGATGTTGAATTTTGAAGTCCCGGCAAAGTTCTGCCATCATCTTGTTATTCAAATTGGAACCATTATCAGTAATGATTCGCTCGGAAACTCCATATCGACAGATGATGTCTCTTTTCAGAAATCTAGCTACCACTTGTCTGGTGACGTTTGCATATGAAGCTGCTTCAACCCATTTGGTGAAGTAATCAATGGCTACCAGGATGAAACTGTGACCATTTGAAGCAGTCGATTCAATCTTTCCAATAATATCAATGCCCCACATGGTGAAAGGCCAAGGAGAAGACATTACATTCAAAGGATTCTGAGGCATATGCACTTTATCTGCGTAGATCTGACATTTGTGGGATTTTCTGGCATAGGCCCAATAGTTTGCATCCATCGTGATCCAGTAGTAACCCGATCTTAACAATTTCTTTGCCATTGCATGTCCTCCGACATGGGTACCGAAAGAACCTTCATGTACTTCGTGCATTAGGAGGTCTGCTTCCTTCTTGTCAACACATCTGAGCAAGACCATGTCGAAGTTTCGTTTGTACAAAGAACCATCAGTATTGAGGAAGAAACTGCTGACCAACCTTCTTATTATCTTCTTATCATTTAATGATGCTCCAGGTGGGTATGTCTGAGTCTCCAAGAAACATTTGATGTCATGGTACCAAGGCTTGTTATCAGTGACAATGTCCACAGAGAATACATATGCTGGTCTGTCCAGTCTGGATACCAAAATTTGAGGTACATAATTAGCAGCCTGTACTCTGATCATGGATGAAATGGTAGCCAAAGCGTCTGCAAACTGATTCTCATCTCGAGGGAATTATTCAAGCTTCACTGTTGTGAAGAAGGTCAACAATCTCCTCGTATAGTCATGGTAGGGAATCAGATGCTCCTGATGAGTGTACCACTTACCGTTGGTCTGATTGATTACTAATGCTGAATCTCCGAATACATTCAAGGTTTTGATCCTGAGGTCAATGGCTTCCTCAAGACCATGATACAAGCTTCGTATTCTTCTTCTTTGTTAGTGCAGGCAAAGGTGAGTTTTGCTGAGAAAGGCATGTGAACTCCTTTAGGTGTGATAAGCATTGCACCAACCCCACGACCGTTGCAATTAACTGCCCCATCGAACATCATAGTCCATGTTTCTTCTGAGTCAGGCCCTTCAGTGTGAACTGGCTCTTCAAAATCTTTTGCTTTCAAGAACATGATGTTTTCATCAGGGAAATCAAATCTCATAGGCTGGTAATCATCAATGGGTTGCTCAGCCAGATAGTCAGACAATACACTGCCTTTGATGGCCTTTTGAGAGGTGTACTGAATGTCATATTCTGTTAGAATCATTTGGCCCCTTGAAACCCTTCCGGTAAGTGTTGGCTTCTCAAATATGTACTTGACTAGATCCATCTTTGAGATCAACAAGGTAGTATGAGTCAACATATACTGTCTTAGTCGGCAAGCAGCCCACGCTAAAGCACAACATGTTTTCTCGAGCAGTGAATAACATTGTTCATAGTCGGTAAACTTTTTGCTTAGGTAGTATATTGCATACTCTTTTCGACCAGACTCGTCATACTGGCCCAACACACACCCCATTGAATCTTCCAATACTATCAGCTACATGATTAGAGGTCTTCCTTCGATTGGAGGAATGATAATTGGAGGTTCTTGCAGATAATCTTTGATTTTGTCAAAAGCTCTCAGACAATCATCGTTCCACCTGACTGTTTATTCTTTTCTTAACAGCTTGAACAAGGGTTCACAGGTTGCGGTGAGATGAGATATGAACCTTGAGATGTAGTTCAATCTACCGAAGAACCTTCAAACTTCTTTCTCAGTCTTAGGTGCGGGCATTTTCTCAATAGCTTTGCCTTTGTCGGGATCAACCTCAATTCCTTTTTCACTTACAATAAAACCCAACAGCTTACCAGAATGTACCCCGAATATGCACTTGTTGGGGTTCAACTTCAACTGATACTTCCTCTGACGCTTGAACAGTTTCAGCAGATTTACCAAATGCTCTTCTTCTGTAAGGGACTTGGCAATCATATCATCCATATAGTACTCGATTTCCTTATGGATCATATCATGGAATAACGTTACCATAGCTCGTTGATAATTTTTTCCGGCGTTCTTCAGACCAAACGACATTACCTTATAGCAGAATGTTCCCCAGGGTGTGATGAAAGTTGTCTTCTCCATGTCTTCAGGTGACATCTTAATCTGATTGTATCTAGAAAATCCGTCCATGAAAGAAAATACCGAGAACTGAGTTGTATTATCCACCAATACATCAATGTGAGGTAAGGGGAAATCATCTTTCGGGTTAACTCTGTTCAGGTCCCGGTAATCCACACACATACGCACCTTTCCATCCTTCTTAGGTACAGGTACAATGTTAGCAACCCACAGCGGGTAACTAGTTACAGCGAGAAAACTGGCGTCCCACTGCATTTGTAATTCTTCTTTGATTTTCATGGCCATGTATGGACGAGTACGTCGCAACTTCTGTTTAACTGGAGGACAATCTTCTTTCAATGGCAGCCTGTGCATAACAATATCCGTATCTAGATCTGGAATATCTTGATAGGACCAAGCGAACACGTCAATATATTCCCGAAGCATATTGATGAGTTGTTCTTTCACTGGAGCTTGTAGACTGGCCCCAATCTTCACCTCTTTCACATCTTTCTCGGTACCAAGATTGATAGTCTCAGCCTCCTCCTGACGAGGAGCAATCACTTTTTCCTCTTGTCTCAACAACCTAGCCAACTCTTCAGGAAAATCATAGTCTTCATCAACCCATTCATCTGCTTGATTCATAGGATTGTCGAAGTCATACGAGGTCATAGCAGTGTTGTTGTCGGTGCAATCTGGAGGATTATCTCTGCAAGGGTTGAGATTTGTTCATTTTAGTGATTGATTTTATCTTGCTTATGAAAAAGTGAATGAAGTTATTTATTTGAAAAAAAACATTGCCATTTATTTTTTTGTGCAAAAATAACAAAAATGAAAGACAATGAGCGGAAAGATCGTTTGCAAAAGATGTCCATTTGTTCATTGATCATTCATTTGCACAAAATACAAATATGGCCCTATTACAAAATGAGTCTTGACACCTTGGGCAAGATGCAGGACTTGATGCATGCTTAAACAGGAAATGATAATTACTCTACAGAAGTAATCCTTTTAATTTCCTGGGAAGACCAGTTGAGGACTTCCTGGTCTGGGACTCTCGGACGAATCTAGCTTTCATGGTTGAAGTCACTTTCAACCTCGTCTTCCACATTGTTGATTGCATCTGGGGTCATCATACCCCCACTGATAAACTTGGGAGCTTTAGCAGCCTCCTCCCGGACCTTTCGGGATGATTTGTAACCCAACCCGAACTTGTCTTCCTTGACCTGAACTTGCAGCAGCTTGCCCCAACCCTGGGCATTCCTGTCTTCAATAACCTTCTGAGCTTCTTGTAAGAAGAGATTGAAGTTTCGGACACTTCAGTTGTTGCTTCATTGACATCGAGGGCCTCAAACCCTTGGCTCATTGTCTCATGGATCTCTCCATCCATTTCAATGTACATATAAGTAGCTAGATGACTGACGAAGATATCCTCCTCCCCACATATTATGATAACTTGGCCCTCCCATTCGTATTTTAACTTGTGGTGAAGGGTCGATGTTGTAACACCCTATTTTTTGCCTTAAGATTTCTTCGCATATCATCTGCATTTCGCATACAAACAAGATCGCGCTGGCTTTTGAGTTTCTTCTCAGAGGTGGGTCTATGCTTCGCAGGGGATCACCATTGTCTTACTTCTTTATATTTGTTTATATTTACTGACTTCTAATCAAAATACCAAAAATATGTTGCAGTGTTCTTCTTCTTCTCTGTGTTGCAGGTTTGCGAAGATGAGACAGTAATTTCATTCAGATGCGTTTGTTCAGTCACAATTCGATTTCAAGTGGATGTTTGACCTAATATTGGTCAATTTATCAGATAAATTGTTTCGACTGCCAGTTGTGTGTGCAAATGGTTTATTCCTCAGACGATGCGTTTTCAAAGTTCAAATGGTGTTGAGTGTGAAAGTCATCAGTTATCAGGCAGTGTTTTGTGCGAAGTTTGGTTTGAATCTTCAAGTGTTTATCAGTTCATCGGTTCTTCAGTTCATTAGCGATTCATCTGAGGGTTTATTTTCCTCAGTTTGGTTTCGAATCATCAGGGCATGAATCAGACAGTTTTCAGATGACAGTTGGCTTAAGTTGTGAAATATTCAGTTGCGTCTGTGTTGGCTGTGTTCATCAGTGGCTTGTGCAAAAAAAATCAGGATTTGTTGTGGGCTTAAAATCAAAACTTCATCCATTATCCATTTCCCGATTAAACCATTTCCTTTTGATTTTTAATTTTTTTCTATTATCCATTTTTCTAATTCTTACCGTTTATTCTTTTTTTTCCATTTCCATATTAATTTCTCCTTTTAAAATTCTTTATTTTTTCTTCATCGTGTCAAAGATCCATATTCCACCGATTATCCATTTTTTTTAACCATTACTCATTATTATTCAATAACCAATTTCTCCATTTTTTCTCGATTATCCGATTTTTTTTTAGTTCAATCATCCAAATCACTATTCTAACAATTTTCCATCTCATTTCTATATTCGTTTTTTTTTCATATTTCCATCAACATCTTTTTATTCATAAATCTTAATAGGCCCATTTTCTTTTTTTAACCCATCATCCAAAAATCATTTTAAATAGCAAAATTGAGCCCATTGTATATTTAAGTTCTTTTTTATTTTCTTTTACAACAAAAAATAAATAATATAAAGTATTACACCAAGCTTCACCACACTTCTAGTCAACTTGTGACAAGCCTTGCCCAGCGTACCTCACTTCAGCCGCAGACCCCATGCCAAAACAATTATCAGCCGTATCCGTACAAAAAGAATAAGCCCGAGTCAATTCCATCAACTTGCCGCAGCATTTACCACAAGCCCCAACAATTTCCAGCCAATCTGTACCGCATCACAAGCTGCCAAGCCAAGCCTCGAACATGCCAAATTCCCAGCTGCATAAGCTTCCCGCATCATCCGCACGTGTACCAGCTTTTCTCAAGCCTTTTATGCCTTCCGTACAGCCTAGCTTTTCCCAGCCAAAACCAAAGCCATTCACCTCACTCAGGCCCAACTTCACACGCCCATTCATGCCAAACAAAACCACAGCAAAAGCAACCTTCAAGCTATTTTTCCAGCGCAAACATCAACTCCAGCCGGCCAAAATCAACATGCCATCACACAAATTTCGCTCAAGCCAACGCAATCCACAAACTCAATGAACAAAATACAGTACTTGAAGCCGCACGCCCTCAGCCAATGCCTCACGAATTCCTCACCCTATAAACAAATATAACAAGCCGAAGCCAAACACACACAATCAAAACGCGGCACTTATCAAAAAGATCAAAATGCATACCACAACAAAGCAAAACGCAGAAATGAAATTCACAACTCAGAATGAAAACTCAACACAAACAGACACGAGAAATCCGTGACCTCCCAAACGCATATCAATCCGTCACAAAACGGCATCACCCTCTTCATTCATTCTTCTTTAAAGAGAACCCTCCTCTCACTTCAAATCTAAGCTTGCAAAGCCTCTGAAATTGCTGCCAAATCCATTTCTAATTCATTTCTACGAAAATCCCCTTTCTCCTTTCATCAGATTCTATCTTCAATTTGAGATTTCAAAACCTCACTTCATTACCTTCAAAACCTAATTGAATCCAAGTGAAAGAAGAAGAAGAATAGCGAGTCAACAAGAGAAGATTCGCGGAAGGAGAGAGAGGAAACGTTCGGTTTAGTTTGATTTCGAAGGTGAGGTGATTGCCGCGAGGGTTTTGTTTTTTCGTTTTCCGCCATAGTTCCCCTATGTTTACGCTTTGGTTCGTGAGAGAGAAGAAGAAGAAAACCTTGTTTCCTTTTTTTTCTTATTTATTCTTATAAGTTTGTTTTATTTATTTTTTTAAATAAAAATAGAATGTAAAATGATATGGTTGTGGGCCTTTGGCCTTGGATCTTGGATGATCCATCCTCTCTATTCACACCTGTGGATCTCTCTTCCCCTCCCCCTCTTTTGTTTTCTTAATTTCTTTTATATTATTTAACTTTTATTTTCTTTAGAGTGGAGTTTCAAATATTTTGATTTAGAGAGAATTAGAGGAAATGTTTTTTTAGGAAAACAATTTGGAAAAAGAGTTTAAGAAAAGAGTTTAGAAATGGATTTTTAAAAGAGAATTTTAAAAAAATATTTTAATTACTTTTATGGATCTACTTTTAGATCCATTGTTCTTCATCTTTTTTTTTTATTTTGGTCGATGACAATCTCCGATTCGTAGATTGTTGATTTCCGATTGGTTTAATCTTCATTATTTCAAATCTATGGATGAATGATCATTTGGATCATTCTCCATACTTTGATATCGTGATAGGTTGCTTTTCGATGAAATTCAACTAAAATCTCGATTAAGATTAGACCTTCCTTTTTCTTTTAGTGTGGCATGTTTTCGGAGAACGATCCATTATATCGTTTCTATGACATGTATTAACACGGATATTTTCCACTTTAATTAGTGGTGGCCGGCCTCATTTGTAGGGTAATTACTTCGTAAATTACTCGGCAATTGCTTAACATAGACCTAAAGTTGTCCCGATTCGAATTAAGATCCACTTGGATCCGGTTGCCTCGATTTTATTTTCCTTGTCATGGTTGTGCTTGATTAAGTTCATCATACCACCTTATATTGTAAATATTATAATATTGTGAATATAATCCATTTAAATTTAATCTCTCGCACCTTATCCTTTTATTTTAATCTCTTGCTCCTTTATCTCTTTATATTGCTTTATCATATTATATCATATATCATTTGTTTATATTCATATTGTGCTTGTTTTTTTATTTTGTCCATTTGGATATCAAAACACCTAATAAAGGATTGAACCCTTAAAAGACTTTTGACTTCTAATTGTGGACTATGGTTACTATCCCGAGCTTTTTGG
This sequence comes from Lathyrus aphaca, assembly GCA_963966055.1. Classification (NCBI taxonomy): domain Eukaryota; kingdom Viridiplantae; phylum Streptophyta; class Magnoliopsida; order Fabales; family Fabaceae; genus Lathyrus; species Lathyrus aphaca. Next base: position 176,879,759 of record OZ014523.1, read on the forward strand.
AGAATGGACTTAGACTTTAAGATCTTCCCCCTTTATCAAGTTGGAATGGATTAGAAACATCGGCCTCAAGTTATTTCACTAGCCTTTGAAGATGGAAATCCGAACTTTGAAGAATTGTGCATATTGGTTTGGTAAACTTTTCTCTTAACTTTTAATTCAAGCATTAGGATTAGTCCCTTCATCTCCTCCCCATTCTTTAATTTTCAAAACTTGTCCCTATTTCAAAAACCTTCTTGTTTTCTAAACTTCAAATGCTTTCATAAACAAACCTTGACTTAGGTCAAGCGATTTTTAATCTTTTCACTTTATTTTCTTAATCAATGCTAATTCATGTAAATATATCAAAATCATTTTCTCATATACTTTAAAAAACTCAAAACTCACTCAATTGTTTTTGTGCCTTGTGCACCTTTTCTTTTCACATGTTTAGATATGATTCATCTTTTCTAGCGGAATTTTTGCTAAAGGATGATGACTTATCTCTACATTTTAAAACCAATTCAACTCATTTATTCTTTTCAAATTTTGTACCACGAACTACGAGGTTTTGATCTCGCATTGCACTTTGTGGGTACGTAGGCATAAGGCGTTAAAACCTTATCAAACGCAAAATTATTAAAAAATATTATTCTCCTCATCTCTTCCATCATTTTAAACAAACCAATTTCAGACCAAAAAGCAATAAGTATTTCAAAGGGCTCCCATGGAGTACCACGGACGAGTCGGGTTCCTAAAACCTTCCCGGTTCGTAACCAATCCCCTTACCCATTCTCTGTTTGTTTCTTTTGCTTTAGATTCCTAGATTTTTATTCGTTCTTTTACCTTTTTCCTTTCGGAAATAAAGAAAAGCGCGGTGGCGACTCTGTGTACATCGAGTTAAGTTAATCAATAGCTTACACACACGATTTTACCGCTACAGAAAAGTGGCGACTCTGCTGGGGAGTAATCTCTAAGCGGATTCAGCCTACTTTGATTTATTTACTGCTTTGGTTTGAATTGTTTGTTATTTGATTGTTCTGTTTCGGTTTTGGTGATCCTCTGTGTGAGATAGATTCTAACCCGGATCTGAGTTGAAACTTACGATAGGACGGCGATATTCGAAGCGATATGCGATGGAGTAGTCCAAAGCAATATCAATTTGATAATCTCCACTCGGTTAGGCTCTCTTGGACTATCAATGTCATGACGAGTAATCGTACGTGGCATTATTTTCCGACCTTGAGCTGATCATACTGAGGACCGTAGAACCCTTAACCCATATAAGCCAATTTAGGAACGTAGTGCGGAAGCTGTCTGGGTGTAAACCTAAGGCGGTTGTCACGCGATACTACACTCGGACGAGGTCTATTTTAAGAACATTATCGGTTGGGGAGTAATCCAACGTACCGGTGATATTCTAAAGATGGTTGTTAACTCCGGGCACCTCTGTTAGCACCCTTTTGGTTTTCTGCAGGTACAATGAAGACAAAACCTTAGTACTTACCTGTTTGGGATGGTGTTCTGTTACCTTGACTTCATGCTCGTGACTCGGAACCTAAGCCCGTGTGCCTTGTGTGATCTTGTTTGTGTTTGTTGCATACATGCCATCATACATTCATGAGCATTGTTCGTAAGATTTCAATGGACTTATAAGGAACTTTTGCAAAATTTCAGATGTCCATGGCTATGACTTTTGAAAGGAGGAACACAAAGAAGTACACTTTCAAGAATCCTAATGTTGTAGAGTTGAGAAAGCTAGGAGCTTTGGTTGTTGATACCCAAGAGTTCCGAAGATGTCATGGGAAGCTTTTGTATATGTTGGATACCGATATGCCTGAGGGGATTCTCCCTACTTTAGCTCAGTTTTATGACCCGTTGCACCATTGTTTCACCTTTCCAGATTATCAGCTTGTGCCGACTTTGGAGGAGTATTCTCATTGGTTAGGTTTGCCTATTCTGGACAAGGAGTTTCTTTTCACTGGTTTAGAGAAAGAGCTTACTATCAAGGTCATCGCCAAAGCACTTTTTCTTAAGGAATCAGATCTTAATGGGAAGTTTCTTCCAAAGGGGAGTGTTCGTGGTATTAATGCTAAGTTCTTGATGGGAAAGGCTTCTACTTCACTTACTTTGGGTCATAAGGATGCATTTGAGGCTATTCTTGCTTTGCTTATCTACGGGATTGTCTTGTTTCTGAACTTGGATGGTATTGTGGATGAGAATGCTATTCAGATCTTCTTGAAGAAGAACCCAGTTCCTACTTTGCTTGGAGATATGTATCATGCTTTTCACTATAGGACCTCCAAAGGTGACGAAGAGATTGTATGTTGTGCGCCTCTTCTTTATAGGTGGTTTATTTCGCACCTACCGAAGTCGGATGTTTTCAAGGACAATAGAGAAAATCGAAGATGGTCTCAGAGGTTGATGTCGCTTTCTCATAAGGACATGACATGGTATAGTTCTCATTATGACACTGGAGTTCTTATTGATAGTTGTGGAGAATTTCCTAATGTACCTCTTCTTGGTACATGTGGGGGAATTAGCTACAACCCCATTCTGGCTAGACGACAGTTCGGTTATTGTTTGAAGGATGTTCCAAATAATCTTGCCTTATCCCGTTTCTTCTTTCTTAATGGTGCTGATCATATAGAGATGAAGAAAAGGATTGCTCATTCTTGGCATGTTGTTCACCGGAAAGAGAGAGGTCAGTTGGGTCGACAACACCTTCCTCCGTCCGAATGTTATATTCAGTGGGTTCGATCTAGAGCTTCCAAGCTCAAGATGCCTTACCCACCTGAGGAGCCTATGTTTCCCATATTGCCTTTGTTTTCTTTTCTACCTCCCGTTGATGAGAAGGTGGTTCTTCAAGAAGAGTTAGAGAAGATGAAGAAAGAGAAAGAAGAATGGTTACTTGAGAGGACTACTATGCAGGAGCAGCTAAAGGAGAAGGATGATCTTATTGAGCTACTTGAGCGGCGCGTCACAAAGAGGCCGAGAGAGGATTTATTTTTCTCTAGTACTCCATCTACTATTCCTCCTACTTCCGGTGCTTGGAAGGCCATTGTCGACAAGTTGGTGAAGGATAAAGAAGATATGGAAGAGCGGTACAAGAATGAGATCAAGAGGATTCATATGAAGTATCAACCAGGATTCGGGACTTCTTCGGATATGATTCCCTAGGCCTAGTTTACTTTTCCTCTTATGTATTAGGATTATTGATGTTTGTACTTCATTTGTAATCCTCACTTTGATATTAATGAGAATGAGTTTTTAAGTATTTCAAAAATGTCTCTTTATGAATATTGCAAGTTAACTTATAATCCTTTGAAATCTTTGCATTTGCATACACATACCATGCATCATATTCGCATTTGTCTTGCTTTTTGAGTGTTCTCCAGGGATCTTATTGTTGTTTCTTGGTCTTCATCCAGTGTTCCTGTCAAGCTGACTCACCGCTTTGATACTCGAGCTAATCGAAGAAGAGTGATGGAAACTTTGCAACATGAGAATCGCGAGCTGCGCGAAGAGGTTACTTATCTGAGGGAAAGCTTGGAAAGAGTGTCTGCTATGATGGAAAATTTGGTGGCTGCTCAGAATCAGCCACCTCCTTCTCCTGTTCAGAATACTGTCATCTCCGAGGTTGTTACCGCATCCATTCCTGTTGAGACTGTTATTTCTCCTCGCTATCGTATACCTGCTAGCACACCTTGGGGCATGTCGGTTGACTTTTTTCCTACTGGTTACCGTCCTCCTCATCATCATGAGATTGCTGCATTTAATACTCTCCCACCACTAGTGTGGACTACTCTTCCTCCAATTGTGACAACTGTACCGCCTGTGGTGCACAATACTCCACACCATGATGAGATGATTTACCATGCTGAGCCTAGTGAAGGTGCTGGAGTTGCTGAAAGACTTGATGACTTCCAGGGACGCTTTGTTGAGATCCAGAGGGAGATGAGAGCTTTGAAGCATAAGGATTTGTTCGGAAAAGATGCTTATGACCTTTGTCTGGTCCCTAATGTTAAAGTTACTTAAAAATTCAAGCTACCTGAGTTTGAGAAGTACAAAGGCAACACTTGTCCGTTGAGGCATTTGACAATGTATGCAAGGAAGATGTCTGCTCAGACTGATAATGATAAGATGTTGATTCACTATTTCCAGGACAGTTTGACCGGGGCACCCATGAGGTGGTATATGAGCTTGGATAATAGCCAAATCAAGACCTTCAATGATTTGGGGGAAGCGTTCGTGAGGCAGTATAAGTACAACATTGACATGGCGCCAGATAGAGATCAACTTCGTGCTATGTCCCAGAAGGACAAAGAGACTTTTAAAGAATATGCGCAGAGATGGAGAGAGCTGGCAGCCCAGATTGTTCCTCCGCTGGAAGAAAAAGAAATGACGAAGATCTTCTTGAAGAAGTTGGGTTCTTTTTATTATGAGAGGATGATAGCAAGCGCTCCTTCTGATTTCACTAAAATGGTGAGCATGGGGATGCGTTTAGAAGAAGGTGTCCGTGAAGGACGGTTGACTCAAGAGAATGGTAATGGTTCAAGCTCTAGAAGGTTCAACTTCGGGAAAAAGAAAGAAAATGAGACTAATGCAGTATCCCGTGAAAGTTATAGAAGACCTCACAGTCGTGGAAATCACCATTCGCAGCATGTGGCTTCTGTAACACCGATGATTAACGTGGCTCCAACTGTGCCAGTAGTTCCAAAGTATCAACCTCGTTATCAGCAACCTTCTGTGCAACAAGGTGGTAATCAACAAGCTCGGGCTAAGCCAAGTTTTGATCCTATTCCGATGCCGTATGCAGACCTGCTTCCGTCTTTGATTGCAAAGAATCTTGTGCAAACTCGTCCTCCACCTCCAGTTCCAGAGACTATTCCATGGTGGTATAAGCCAGAATCTCGTTGTGCTTTTCATCAAGGTGCCCCGGGGCACGATGTTGAGAATTGTTATCCGTTGAAGTTCGAAGTACAGAAATTGATGAGGAACAATGTTCTGTATTTCAATGATGTTAATCTAAATGTGCAGAAGAATCCGTTGCCGAAGCATGGTAATGCGTCTGTGAATATGGTTGATGGTTGTCCTGGGTTGTTCAAGATCTATGAAGTCCGTCATATCCAAAGATCTTTGGTTGAGATGCATGCTTTCTTGAGTGAATATCACGATATTGATCATGATTATGCTGGATGTTGTATCTGCTCGGTGAATCCTCGTGGTTGCGTGATTGTTAAGAGGGATATTCAGAAGATGATGGACGATAAATTGATTGAAGTAACAACAAAGAGAGATGAATACGAGAATGAAGTGAACGTTATTATGCCTCAGTTCAATCTTCCCGAGAGAGTTGCTCCTGAGAGGGTGGTTATTTCTTTCGATAGTCGCAAGACTGATGTTACTCCGTTGGTGATTAATGTGCCTGGTCCAATGCCATATGAGTCTGACAAAGCTGTTCCGTACCGGTATAATGCTACGATGATAGAAAATGGTAGGGAAGTTCCTCTTCCTACTCCAAATTCTGTAGTTAGCATTGCTGATGTGACGAAGATTACCCGAAGTGGTAGAGTGTATGCTTCAGACCCTCCGAGAAGAGTTGAAGATACAAGTGCAAGTAAGCAGATTATGGATGTTGTTGCCCAATCGGGCCAATCTGGTAATAGTGAGGATGAGGTGCTAAAGTTGATAAAGAGTGAATACAACATCACTGAGCAGTTGTTGCAGACTCCCTCGAAGATATCAGTTTTTTCTCTTTTGATGAGTTCTGAGGCTCATAGGCAGTCTTTGCAGAAGTATTGTAGCGAATATCACGTCATGCAACAATTTGAGTTTTTGTGATGACGATTTGCCTGAAAAAGGAAGAAATCATAACTTGGCGTTGCATATCTCGGTGAATTGTCAAGAAGATGCCATGTCCAAGGTGCTAGTTGATACCGGATCGTCTCTGAATGTTATGCCAAAATCAACATTGTCAAAGCTTGCTTTTCAAGGTGCTCCCATGAGGCATAGTGGGATTATAGTGAAAGCGTTTGATGGGTCGAAGAAGACAGTGATCGGAGAGGTGGATCTTCCTATTCTCATCGAACCGTTTATATTCAAGATTACTTTTCAAGTAATGGATATACGTCCCGCATACAGTTGTCTCCTCGGAACACCATGGATCCACGAGGCAGGAGCTGTGACATCCACTCTTCACCAGAAGTTGAAGTTTGTGAGAGAGGGTAAATTGGTGACCATTGAAGGTGAAAGGGCGATGCTTGTGAGCAATTTATCTTCTTTTTCCTATATTGATGCCGAATAAGACGTAGGAACTTCGTTTCAAGCTCTTTCTGTTGTGGATAATGTTGCTAAGAAGAATGCCATGCCCATGTCTTCTTTCAAGGATGCTCTGCGAGTGATTGAAGCTGGTCAGTCCGATGGTTGGGGGCGAATCATTGATGTTGTCGACAACAAGGAAGGTTTTGGTATCGGCTTTGCGCCAGGCGTAGTTATCAAAGATCCAAAGACTATTCAAGAAGGCTTCAGAAGTGTTGGATTTATCAACGATCATTCCGCTGCTGCCATCATTGATGATGATGATGAAGACGAAGAAATGCTTGACTTCGTTACGCATGGAAAGATTTGCCAGAACTGGATCGCTGTTGATGTTCCTTTTATTGTTCACTCTTCAAAGTAATTTGTTTTTATTTTCTTTCAAAAATCCTTTCACTCTGCCCAAGGTGAAAGTGATGTTTGTCGGGCTTTGTTTCAAATTTTATCATCATTAATAAAATGTTATTTTGTTATTCCCATATGTGTTTTTTCATTTTTTGCTTTATTCTGAAAAATGGTAACATAAAAAACCCAATATAATAATAATTGTTTATCTGCATATTGTTTGCACTTTTGTTCATATTCTAAAATAAAAATAAAATCATTGTGCAGATTGATTGATAAACCCATTGAAAATAATGATCCTATGCCCTCTCCCAACTTTGAATTCCTTGTGTTTGAAGCTGAGGAAGAGGATGATTAAGAGATTCCAGATGAAATTTCTCGGTTGCTTGAGCACGAGGAGAAGATTATTCAGCTTCATGGAGAGTCTATAGAGATGGTCAACTTGGGTTCTGAAGATGAAAAGAAAGAAGTCAAAGTTGGAGCATTGCTTGGTCCTGATGTTAAGAAGAGGATTATAGAGCTTCTCAGAGAATATGTTGATGTATTTGCTTGGTCTTATCAAGACATGCCAGGTCTTGATACTGATATTGTGGAGCATAGATTATCGTTGAAGCCTGAATGTCCACCTGTAAAGCAGAAGCTGAGAAGAACTCATCCAGACATGGCAGTAAAAATCCAAGAGGAGGTTCAAAAGTAGATTGATGCAGGTTTTCTTGTGACGTCAACTTATCCTGAATGGGTGGCCAATATTGTTCCTGTTCTGAAGAAAGACGGAAAAGTACGAATGTGCGTTGATTACAGAGATTTGAACAAAGCCAGTCCGAAAGATGATTTTCCATTGCCACACATTGATATGTTGGTAAATAATACGGCTAAGTTTGATGTGTTCTCTTTTATGGACGGGTTTTCCGGTTATAATCAAATAAAGATGGCATCCGAGGACATGGAAAAGACCACATTTATTACACCATGGGGAACATTCTGCTACAGAGTGATGCCCTTTGGATTGAAGAATGCTGGTGCGACGTATCAAAGAGCTATGACTACACTTTTCCATGATATGATGCACAAAGAAATCGAAGTATATGTTGATGATATGATCGCCAAGTCGAAGACTGAAGAGGATCATGTTGAACATTTGCTGAAGTTGTTTCAGAGATTAAGAAAGTATAAACTTCGTCTGAATCCGAACTAGTACACATTTGGTGTACGTTCTGGAAAATTGCTAGGTTTCATTGTCAGCCAAAGAGGCATTGAAGTTGATCCTGATAAAGTGAAAGCTATTCAGGAAATGCCTGCTCCAAGAACCGAAAAGCAAGTAAGAGGATTCTTGGGCCGATTGAATTATATTTCGAGGTTTATCTCTCACATGACTGCCACATGTGCTCCGATCTTCAAGTTGCTTCGAAAAGATAAAGGTTGTGTCTGGACAGATGATTGTCAGAAAGCGTTTGAAAGTATTAAAGAATATCTACTTGAACCTCTTATCTTGTCTCCTCCGGTGGAAGGTAGACCGATGATCATGTACTTGACTGTGTTGGAAGATTCCATGGGTTGTGTGCTTGGTCAGCAAGATGAATCTGGAAGAAAAGAACATGCAATTTACTACTTGAGTAAGAAATTCACTGATTGTGAGTCTCGGTATTCCATGCTTGAAAAAACTTGTTGTGCCTTAGCTTGGGCTGCAAAGCGTCTTCGCCAGTATATGCTGAATCATACGACTTGGTTGATCTCTAAAATGGATCCAATCAAGTATATCTTTGAAAAGCCTGCTTTGACTGGGAGGATTGCTCGTTGGCAAATGTTATTATCAGAATATGATATCGAGTACCGAACTCAAAAAGCTATAAAAAGTAGTATCTTGGCTGACTATTTGGCACATCAACCGATTGATGATTACCAACCTATCAAGTTTGATTTTCCAGATGAAGATGTGATGTTCCTGAAAGTGAAAGATTGTGATGAACCTTTGATTGAGGAAGGGCCGGAGCCTGGATCTCGATGGGGTTTAGTTTTTGATGGTGCTGTGAATGCACGCGGAAGAGGAATTGGGGCAATGATCATAACTCCCCATGGTTCACATATTCCTTTTGCCGCAAGGTTGAATTTTCCTTGTACCAACAATGAAGCTGAGTATGAAGCCTGCATTATGGGTCTTGAAGAAGTCGTTGATTTAAGGATTAAGCATCTTGATGTATATGGAGATTCTTCCTTGGTAATTAATCAGATTCAGGGCACGTGGGTAACTCATCAACCCCACTTGATCCCCTATAGAGATTATGCCAGGAAGATATCAACTTTCTTCACCAAAGTTGAGTTTCATTATATTCCTCGTGATGAGAATCAGATGGCTGATGCTTTAGCAACTATAGCTTCAATGATAAAAGTGCACCAGTGGAATGATGTTCCCATGATCAGTGTGATGCGACTTGAAAGACCAGCTCATGTGTTTGCAGTTGAAGAGGTCCATGATGACAAGCCTTGGTATCACGATATTAAATGTTTTCTCCAGAGTCAGGAATACCCACTTGGGGCATCCGATAAAGATAAGAGGACTTTGAGGAGATTGGCAGGCAATTTCTTCTTGAATGGAAATGTGCTTTATAAGAGAAATTTTTACATGGTCTTGTTCAGATGCGTGGATAGACACGAAGTAGACATGTTGATGAAAGAGATTCATGAAGGATCTTTTGGCACTCATGCTAATGGGCATGCAATGGCTAAAAAGATGTTGAGAGCAGGTTACTATTGGCTGACAATGGAATCGGATTGTTGCAAGTATGTGAAAAAGTGCCATAAGTGTCAAGTGTATGCTGATAAGATTCATGTGCCACCAGTTTATCTCAATGTGATTTCTTCCCCATGGCCTTTCTCTATGTGGGGAATTGATATGATTGGCATGATTGAACCCAAGGCTTCGAATGGACATCGTTTTATTCTTGTGGCAATTGACTACTTCACCAAGTGGGTCGAAGCGGCATCGTATGTTAATGTGACCAAGCAAGTTGTGGTTCGGTTTATCAAGAATAATATTATCTGCAGATATGGTGTTCCAAATAGAATTATTACTGATAATGGTTCGAACTTGAATAATAAGATGATGAAAGAGCTTTGTGAAGATTTCAAGATTCAACACCATAATTCCTCTCTTTATAGACCGAAGATGAATGGGGCTGTTGAAGCTACGAACAAGAACATTAAGAAGATCATTCAGAAGATGGTTGTGACATACAAGGACTGGCATGAGATGCTCCCGTTTGCTTTGCATGGGTATCGTACATCTGTCCGCACTTCAACAGGGGCAACCCCTTTCTCACTTGTTTATGGTAAGAAGTAGTGCTCCCCGTTGAAGTTGAGATCCCATCAATGAGAGTTTTGATGGAAGCCAAGTTGACTGAGGCTGAATGGTGTCAGAGTAAATTTGATCAGTTGAATTTGATTGAAGAAAAGAGAATAACAACTTTGTGTCATGGTCGGTTGTACCAGCAAAGAATGAAGAAAGCTTTTGACAAGAAGGTCAAACCTCGTGTATTCAGAGAAGGCGACCTCGTGCTCAAAAAGATTCAGTCTTTCCTTAAAGATTCTCGGGGCAAGTGGACTCCAAACTATGATGGCCCATATGTTGTTAAGAAAGCCTTCTCTGGCGGTTCATTAATTCTTGCAACTCTGGATGGTGAGGAGATCACTCGCCCTGTGAATGCGGATGCAGTCAAGAAATACTTCTCCTAAAAAAATAAAAGAAAAGCTCGCTAAGTTGAAAACCCGAAAGGGCGGCTTAGGCAAAAATGAGCGTCTCGGTGGATTGAAAACCCGAAAGGGCGGTCCAGGAAAAAATTAGAGACAAAAACAGAAATAATTATCCCGGTAGATTGAAAACCCGAAAGGGAAATCTAGGCAAAAGTTAGGGATCATGGCAAGTAACTGCGTCGATAGATTGGATCACTTATAGCAATCAAGGATTTCAGATTCTATCTCTCAGAAGTATTCATCAAAGATTCTTATTCGCTCATCCTTGACTGAAGTTTCGGACACAGTGGAGTTCAAAGTCGATAGGAAGAATAGTGATCATTGTATCTCAATGTAGCCCTTTTCCATGTATTTACCATTTTTCAAACTTGTAATGATCCATGGAGTCATGCCATTTGCTGACTACCATTCTATAAATGAATTTGAGCTTTTATCCAATTGTTTGCAATTCTTTATATTGTTTCTGTTTACAAAATTTCAATTTATTGTTGATGATGATTTTTGAAACAAATTTAATAAATTTTAATTTTTGAAGATTTTAAAAACATTTTCTTTTGATATATGAACAAAGAAAGGATATCGATAGGGATTCCAAGAAGGGTAAAGTCTGGATGTGTGTAACTTGTCTCTCCCAAAGCAGGGTTTGATTCGGTTGTGTCCATGCGAAGTTCCTGGATAGTTTTGACAGGTTGATGTTAATGATGTTTTGTTCCCCAACAATGATGTTGAACAGAGATTGTATGTATTCCCCAGAAGAGTTGTTAGAAGGGATGTTCTTAAGAATCCCTAGCTGAGTTGTTGATCTCTTCCTCAACATGTTATCTTTAAATTGAGAAGTATTGGGAATTATTCGAATCCTTGAATATGGAAGTATTGATATAGCAGCCAGTTTAGAGGTTTTCTTGTACTCTATGTTGGGTACAGATTTAAAATCCCTCGTAACTGTGTTTTGGCTATGATGTTAACTTCTGATATCTTCATATGAATCCCCAGTAGGTCTGCATGTGTTGATTTCCAGCAGGTTCCTATGTGATTTTTTAGCAGGTCTTACACTCTATCCCCAGGTGGAGCAGGAGTGATATGATAGTTATTCCTCGTGAAGCTTGATTTTTTATCAAGAATATTTCCATCCTCAGCAGATTATTACCTTTCCTCAGTAGGATGATATTCCTAGCAGATGCTGCCTTGTCATGATTTAAGCCTTGTAATAGGATTTTATTCCTTTGATGGCTTATGTTATTCCCCTGCAGATTTCAAGATTGAATCTCCAGCATGTTTCCCTGCATTTTAGCTTTGGGATTAGCCGAGTATCCGGTTGTTGTGGTGTTTATGTCACCCATTTCCTATCTTTATGTCTGTTTTGTCAGCATATTCATAAGCATATTCATACGCATAAGCATAGCATTGTTTGCTTGCATTCTTGCGTTTATCATTGTTATCTGCTCTTTGGTGCGGACTTTCCCCACAGAGTGTGTGTGTGGTCTTCCTCTCAAGTTTAGAGTGTCGACCATTAAGAAGAAAGAGTTAATCCTTTCTAATTCCCCACTGAGTTTGTTTCTCGTGGATGATTTTTATTTAGTTTCCTCCCCAGTTTATTATCTGGATGGAATTTTCCCCAGTTGAGATATTTCCTCCTCGGGATGAGTCTTGTTTGACCGTTTCTTTCCAATTTGTTCTTGGATTGAACTTTGGTCCCCTTTTGTGGATATTATTGCTTTGGAATTAAGCTATCACTGTTTGATAGTGGGCAACAATTTTCTCCAGCTTGAGTATATTACTTTGGAATTAAGCTATCAGTAATCGATAGTGGGTAATATTACCAAATTGATCAAGTTCTCTTACTTGTGCTCCTACCCAGTAAATCTGGTAGTCGAGATTTTATCCTCTTACCCAGTAAAAAGGTAATAGAGTTTGTTCTTCTTTGATTTAACTCCTACCCAGTAAATCAGGTAGTCGAGAATTTGTTCTACCCAGTAATCCGGTAGTCAAGTTATTTTTCCTCTTACCCAGTAAAAAGGTAATATAATCAGATATTTTCTTCTTACCCAGTAAAAAGGTAATAGAAGTTGTTGCCATGTGATTGAGCTCCTACCCAGTAAATCAGGTAGTTGATCATGCTCCTATCTAGTAAATCGATAATCGAGTCCGTTATTCCTTACCCAGTAAAAAGGTAAGTGAAGTTATTCCTCCGTATTTTGCTCCTATCCAGTAAATTGATAGTCGAGTCTGTTATATTTCCTCACAGTAAACAAGTAGTTGATGATTTCTTTTCCAACTCAGTATTTCTCCATTCTTGGATTTCGAATACTTTGTTTGATTGATATTCCTGGCAGGGTGTTTATCTTTCCCTGGTTGGATCTATTCCTTGATTATTTCATATCTTTTCCCAAGTGGAGTCTGTTATCTAGTGATTTATTTTCCTGGTAATTCTTTGGTTGTCTGTTGTTGTTTCCCCAGCGGGATTTTCTTTTGTGTCCCCAAGTTTTGTTTTCCTCTGGTGGTCATATTTTCCCCACAGAGATCTTGGTCTTGCATATCATATTCATATCATATCATTTGTTCTCTTGGGACAAAAATTGGGTTTTCTGTATTTAAGTCTCTCCCATCTTGTAGAGACGAAGATGTCAATCTTCATATCTCCGGATTGAAGAAACGTAAATAGGGGCAGCTGTAACACCCTAATTTTTGCCTTAAGATTTCTTCGCATATCATCTGCATTTAGCATACAAACAAGATCGCGCTGGCTTTTGAGTTTCTTCTCAGAGGTGGGTCTATGCTTCGTAGGGGATCACCATTGTTTTACTTCTTTATATTTGTTTATATTTACTGACTTCTAATCAAAATACCAAAAATATGTTGCAGTGTTCTTCTTCTTCTCTGTGTTGCAGGTTTGCGAAGATGAGACAGTAATTTCATTCAGATGCGTTTGTTCAGTCACAATTCGATTTCAAGTGGATGTTTGACCTAATATTGGTCAAACTATCAGATAAATTGTTTCGACTGCCAGTTGTGTGTGCCAGTGGTTTATTCCTCAGACGATGCATTTTCAAAGTTCAAATGGTGTTGAGTGTGAAAGTCATCAGTTATCAGGCAGTGTTTTGTGCGAAGTTTGGTTTGAATCTTCAAGTGTTTATCAGTTCATCGGTTCTTCAGTTCATTAGCGATTCATCTGAGGGTTTATTTTCCTCAGTTTGGTTTCGAATCATCAGGGCATGAATCAGACAGTTTTCAGATGACAGTTGGCTTAAGTTGTGAAATATTCAGTTGGGTCTGTGTTGGCTGTGTTCATCAGTGGCTTGTGCAAAAAAATCAGGATTTGTTGTGGGCTTAAAATCAAAACTTCATCCATTATCCGTTTCCCGATTAAACCATTTCCTTTTGATTTTTAATTTTTTTCTATTATCCATTTTTCTAATTCTTACCGTTTATTCTTTTTTTTCCATTTCCATATTAATTTCTCCTTTTAAAATTATTTATTTTTTCTTCATCGTGTCAAAGATCCATATTCCACCGATTATCCATTTTTTTAACCATTACTCATTATTATTCAATAACCAATTTCTCTAGTTTTTCTCGATTATCCGATTTTTTTTAGTTCAATCATCCAAATCACTATTCTAACAATTTTCCATCTCATTTCTATATTCGTTTTTTTTCATATTTCCATCAACATCTTTTTATTCATAAATCTTAATAGGCCCATTTTCTTTTTTTAACCCATCATCCAAAAATCATTTTAAATAGCAAAATTGAGCCAATTGTATATTTAAGTTCTTTTTTCTTTTCTTTTACAACAAAAAATAAATAATATAAAGTATTACACCAAGCTTCACCACACTTCTAGTCAACTTGTGACAAGCCTTGCCCAGCTTACCTCACTTCAGCCGCAGACCCCACGCCAAAACAATTATCAGCCGTATCCGTACAAAAACAATAAGCCCAAGTCAATTCCATCAACTTGCCGCAGCATTTCCCACAAGCCCCAACAATTTCCAGCCAATCCGTACCGCATCACAAGCTGCCAAACCAAGCCTCAAACATGCCAAATTCCCAGCTGCATAAGCTTCCCGCATCATCCGCACGTGTACCAGCTTTTCTCAAGCCTTTTATGCCTTCCGTACAGCCTAGCTTTTCCCAGCCAAAACCAAAGCCATTCACCTCACTCAGGCCCAACTTCACACGCCCATTCATGCCAAACAAAACCACAGCAAAAGCAACCTTCAAGCTATTTTTCCAGCGCACACATCAACTCCAGCCGGCCCAAATCAACATGCCATCACACAAATTTCGCTCAAGCCAACGCAATCCACAAACTCAATGAACAAAATACAGTACTTGAAGCCGCACGCCCTCAGCCAATGCCTCACGAATTCCTCACCTGATAAACAAATATAACAAGCCGAAGCCAAACACACACAATCAAAACGCGGCACTTATCAAAAAGATCAAAACGCATATCACAACAAAGCAAAACGCAGAAATGAAATTCACAACTCAGAATGAAAACTTAATGCAAACAGACACGAGAAATCTGTGACCTCCCAAACGCATATCAATCCGTCACAAAACGGCATCACCCTCTTCATTCATTCTTCTTTAAATAGAACCCTCCTCTCACTTCAAATCTAAGCTTGCAAAGCCTCTGAAATTGCTGCCAAATCCATTTGTAATTCATTTCTCCGAAAATCCCCTTTCTCCTTTCATCAGATTCTATCTTCAATTTGAGATTTCAAAACCTCACTTCATTACCTTCAAAACCTAATTGAATCCAAGTGAAAGAAGAAGAAGAATAGCGAGTCAACAAGAGAAGATTCGCGGAAGGAGAGAGAGGAAATGTTCAGTTTAGTTTGATTTCGAAGGTGAGGTGATTGCCGCGAGGGTTTTGTTTTTTCGTTTTCCGCCATAGTTCCCCTGTGTTTACGCTTTGGTTCGTGAGAGAGAAGAAGAGGAAAACCTTGTTTCCTTTTTTTTTCTTATTTATTCTTATAAGTTTGTTTTATTTATTTTTTTTAATAAAAATAGAATGTAAAATGAGATGGTTGTGGGCCTTTGGCCTTGGATCTTTGATGATCCATCCTCTCTATACACACCCGTGGATCTCTCTTCCCCTCCCCCTCTTTTATTTTCTTAATTTCTTTTATATTATTTAACTTTTATTTTCTTTAGAGTGGAGTTTCAAATATTTTGATTTAAAGAGAATTAGAGGAAATGTTTTTTTAGGAAAACAATTTGGAAAAAGAGTTTAAGAAAAGAGTTTAGAAATGGATTTTTAAAAGAGAATTTTAAAAAAATATTTTAATTACTTTTATGGATCTACTTTTAGATCCATTGTTCTTCATCTTTTTTTTTATTTTGGTCGATGACAATCTCCGATTCGTAGATTGTTGATTTCCGATTGGTTTAATCTTCATTATTTCAAATCTATAGATGAATGATCATTTGGATCATTCTCCATACTTTGAGATCGTGATAGGTTGCTTTTCGATGAAATTCAACGAAAATCTCGATTAAGATTAGACCTTCCTTTTTCTTTTAGTGTGGCATGTTTTCGGAGAACGATCCATTATATCGTTTCTCTAACATGTATTAACACGAATATTTTCCACTTTAATTAGTGGTGGCCGGCCTCATTTGTGGGGTAATTACTTCGTAAATTACTCGGCGATTGCTTAACATAGACCTAAAGTTTTCCCGATTCGAATTAAGATCCACTTGGATCCGGTTGCCTCGGTTTTATTTTCCTTGTCGTGGTTGTGCTTGATTAAGTTCATCATACCACCTTATATTGTAAATATTATAATATTGTGAATATAATCCGTTTAAATTTAATCTCTCGCACCTTATCCTTTTATTTTAATCTCTTGCTCCTTTATCTCTTTATATTGCTTTATCATATTATATCATATATCATTTGTTTATATTCATATTGTGCTTGTTTTTTTATTTTGTCCATTTGGATATCAAAACACCTAATAAAGGATTGAACCCTTAAAAGACTTATGACTTCTAATTGTGGACTATGGTTACTATCCCGAGCTTTTTGGAGAATGGACTTAGACTTTAAGATCTTCCCCCTTGCTCAAGTTGGAATGGATTAGAAACCTCGGCCTCAAGTTATTTCACTAGCCTTTGAAGATGGAAATCCGAACTTTGAAGAATTGTGCATATTGGTTTGGTAAACTTTTCTCTTAACTTTTAATTCAAGCATTAGGATTAGTCCCTTCATCTCCTCCCCATTCTTTAATTTTCAAAACTTCTCCCTATTTCAAAAACCTTCTTGTTTTCTAAACTTCAAATGCTTTCATAAACAAACCTTGACTTAGGTCAAGCGAATTTTAATCTTTTCACTTTATTTTCTTAATCAATGTAAATTCATGTAAATATATCAAAATCATTTTCTCATATACTTTAAAAAACTCAAAACTCACTCAATTGTTTTTGTGCCTTGTGCACCTTTTCTTTTCACATGTTTAGATATGATTCATCTTTTTCTAGCGGAATTATTTGCTAAAGGATGACGACTTATCTCTACATTTTAAAACCAATTCAACTCATTTATTCTTTTCAAATTTTGTACCACGAACTACGAGGTTTTGATCTTGCATTTCACTTTGTGGGTACGTAGGCATAAGGCGTTAAAAGCTTATCAAACGCAAAATTATTAAAAAATATTCTTCTCCTCATCTCTTCCATCATTTTAAACAAACCAATTTCAGACCAAAAAGTCATAAGTATTTCAAAGGGCTCCCGTGGAGTACCACAGACGAGTCGGGTGCCTAAAACCTTCCCGGTTCGTAACCAATCCCATTACCCATTCTCTGTTTGTTTCTTTTGCTTTAGATTCCTAGGTTTTTATTCGTTCTTTTACCTTTTTCCTTTCGGAAATAAATAAAAGCGCGGTGGCGACTCTGTGTACATCGAGTTAAGTTAATAAATAGCTTACACTCACGATTTTACCGCTACAGACGTTACAACGCCAGCGGCATGAATCCATGGCCGACCCAACAAAAAACTATAGGCCGGCTGAATGTCCATCACGTAGAAGATAGTTTTGAAGATATGTGGGCCAATCAACACAGGCAGCTCAATTTCCCCAAGAACCGATCTTTTAGAACCGTCAAAGGCTCTCACTACCAGGTTACATGGATGCAGTGCAAGACCATCATATTCCATCTTGACCAAGGCTTTCTTTGGAAGGACGTTGAGAGAGGACCCAATGTCAACCAAAACATGAGAAAGAACAACACCTTTACACTCCAAGGTGATATGCAAAGCCTTATTATGGTTACGGCCCTCCGTAGTTAGATCAGCATCGGTGAACCCTAGTCCATGACTAGTATTGACATTAGAAACCAATGTTTCTAGCTGATTAACTGTAATCTCTTCTGGCACGTAAGCTGCGTGCAGGACTTTGAGAAGTGCATTCCTGTGAGCTTCGGAACACATTAGTAGTGATAGAATAGAGATTTTGGAGGGTGTCTGATGGAGCTGGTCCACCACCTTATAGTCACTCTTCTTGATTATTCTCATGAACTCGTCTACATCCTGGTCAAAGGACGTCTTCTGAGTTTCCTTGGCAATAAGCTCTTCAGGCACCGCACTCTTGCCCTTAGCCTTGGTAGTAGCTTCTGCTTCAGCATTAGTTCTCGGGAATTGTGAGGCAAAGAGACGTCCGCTTTGAGTGAAGCCTCCGCCTCCCCCCACATTATCAATATGTGGTGTAGAAGTGTCAAGAGTGATTTTCTTTCCATCGCAATATAAATCTGAGCCATAGTGCCAAGGCACAACACTGTTGCTATCATATGGAACTGGAACGTCGATTGTTGCCGGATCATAGTAAATGGTAACCGTTGAAATGTCTTCATTGATGGTTGTTGTTGTTGTAGAAGGATGTGTTGAACTGATGTTCGTTGAAGTTGAAGAAGGGATGGTTGTTGATGTTGTAGAAGAATACGTTGGAATGATTATTAATGAAGTTGTAGGGGTGATATATGCTACATCTGATGGAGTGATATGTGCTGGTGTTGTAGGAGGAATGGTTGTTGATGTTGTAGGAGCTAGAACTGTTGAAGTGATCTGTAAAGTGCCTTCTTTGATAAGATTGTTGATATCGGTCTTCAAATTTGCACAACCGTTGATAGAAATCTTACAAGCTTTGCAATGGGCCCCACAACCCGGGAACACTTGGCATTTCAAAAGCTGGGCTTTAACCTCGGCCAGAGGTGTTTGAATACTTACAACACTGTCAATTAGGCTTAATGGTTGATCCTCCTCAATGGCATTTATCCTAGGTCCACCATGGCTAGGCATAGGATTCTTGGTAACACTTGGAAGGGGTGCAAAGTTGACTGCCTTAGAATCAATCACATCCTGAACCTTCATGTGTAAGGCTCTGCACTTCTCTGTTGTATGGCTAGGTGCATTGGAGTGGAAGGCACATCTGGCATTAACATCATAGTTTCTTGGAAGGTTCTGGGGATCTGGTGGGGCCAGAGTCCCCAATTCGATCAGATAGAGCTTTAATAATTGTGGAAGTAAGGCAACATAGGGCATTAAAATGGGATCGATAACCCTGTTGATTTGTGAAGTCCTCTATTGAAACGGACGTTGTTGTTGATTGTTATTGTTGTAAGATCTCTGTTGAGGAAATTGTTGTTACGGTGGGAAGTGTTGTGGTTGTGGAGGATACTGTTGTTGAGGTGTTGGAGCTGGAATGGTGATAGCAGCTACTGATCTTGGCATGTATTGAGGCCTACCTCTTCCCGTATGTACTGAGTTGGTCTCACCTGCCCTGCGAGGTCCTGAGAAAGGTTTTCTTGTATTGCTGGAACTAGAACCGTTGTCTGAAATTTTTTCCATCTTCAAAAGACTCTCAATTCTCTCTCCAACTATAACTACATCAACAAAGCTGGTGGAAGAGAAAGCAGCAAGTCTGTCAATGTATGTCCCCTATAGGGTGTTCATGAACATGTCGGTCATCTCTCTCTCAGACATCGGAGGCTGGACAGCAGCAGTAAGCTGTCTCCATCTTTGGGCGTATTCCCGGAAACTTTCTCTTGAAGATTGAGACATACCTGTCACTCCCACCAAATGACACGGGGGTCAGAAGGGGTACAGACGCGAACGGTCGGCGAAAGGAGAGAGAACACACAGGGGTGAATTCAGAAGACAAGAGTCGCCAGCTAGGCATTTTTATCCCGGAGGAAAGGTAATGCTGCATAGACCTAGAAAGATATGGACAAGACGGTGCGAACCAGAGAGACTGAGAAAGGGGGTTGGTTACAACCTGGGAAGGTATTAGCACCCAGATTGTCCGCCGTACTCGACGGGATCCACGCTTAAAATATTTGTGTTTTAAAGGGGTAGTGTCAGTGCAATTTGTGTATCAAAGCTGGAAAGAATGCAAGTGTCAGTGTAAAAGACATGTGAAGTGTATGAGTGAAGTGTCACTGTGAGAATAAGAATGAAATGCTCAAGATCATGAGGCTTAAAGAATAATGCTGAAAGGAGGGGGAATATACAGAGACTTTTGTTCGATAACTGTTAAGTTATGCCTACGTATCCTCTCGTGCAATGAGGAAGTCAGAACACCGTAGTTCGACCCAAAGAGACTGAAAGGTAAATTAACTTGTGAACTGCTTACTTGTCTATGCTCAAGTGTATGACCTGTCTGGCTCAGGTGCAAACTGTCTTGCATTAGACGGAAGAAGCAAGTTCTCGGTTGTGAATGAATGAGATGAGAAAAGAATCCCGGAGGAGACGATTATTGTTTGTTTTTTGAGTTTTCAGTCTTTTATTGCTTTTGGAGATTTGTCATAAGTTAATGAACTTAAGCCTAAACCAAGGGGTTAGTAAACTCATCACATCTTCCCTCTGATTAGGGGTAATGAGAGTACCTTAAGTGTGAAGTCAGCATCTCACACTTAATCACCATGATGTAGGATTAAGATCATTAACCTACTTGTGATTAATTAGATATTTTTGTTGTTTTTGTTTAGTGTTGAGTAATGAGATTAAGCCATAATCAGGGATTAAACAGACTCATTACACCATCCTAATAGAAGGATAATAGATGAGAATGTTTAAGCTGAGGAAAACTCCTCAACTTAATCCATGATTAGGGATTAACCTCATGACAAAACAAATCCTTTATTAGATGGATTTTAATTAATGATAAGATGAAGAAGTGATTTTTATGGTTTGCAAGACAACTTGAGGGGGACTTGTCCATTAACACTAGGGTTAGTCCTTCTTAACCAATTAAGGAAGAATTAGAACCCTAATGCAAGGCCCAAGTTGCAAGCTTGATGTCTTGATAATTATTAAGTGAATTGATTAAAGGATTTAAATACATTAAGGGTTTAACACTTAGGATTAAAGTTATACACTCCATCCTAATAGAAGGATGCAGGCATAAGCTCAATCACAAAGCCTTAAAGCCTTTAAGGTTTAGTCCCTGATTATGAGATGAGAAGAGAAGACTCCAAGAGACACAAAGGTAAAAGCTAAGTGGGGGACTAATAAACCCTAATTTTTATCATGCTTGGTTATTCCTAGGGTTTGTGAGTCTTAAGAAGGAGATCTTCAAAGAACCACCAAGGAGCGAAGCAGATGAAAGGAGCAAAGAGAAGCAAAACAACTTGCTTCACTTAAGAAGTCAAGTTGCTTGAAGAAAGAAAGTGAGATGAACAAGAATGAGCAAGCTCAACCCAAGGCACAAGATAAAATGCAGCAATGATGCATGAGAGAGATGAAAATAGATTGTGAGAAGTGAAGGCAAATTCACTTCTCAATACAACTTACCACCTGAAAAGTTAGTAAAGAAATGAAATGCAAAGTAAATGAGATGAAATGCAATGATGCAAACCAAAACCAGAAGCATGAGTATGATTTTAATGATGCTAAGAGATGATGCAAACATGAGGCAAGGCATGAGGATGATCATACAAACATATGGATGCAAGAGAAGCATGTTTTGAACCATGGATGTTCATGAAAAGTTATGAAATGCAAAAGATATATAACATGGCACATGAAAGTTGCAATGATCAAACATGTTTGTAATATGTATTAAGATGTGTTATGAATCAAATGGATGCACAAAGTGTCATGGCAAGTCATGGTATGCAAGCAAATGGAAGATGGATGCAAAGGAAGGCATGAATTAGGGTTATATGCAACATACAAAGCAAAAATCCAAAACCAGAAGCAAATGACATGATAAAAATTTGAAAATGCAATCAAAGGAACTCTAAACCTATACAAACTCACTGCCCAAAGGAGGGGATCTAATTCTTAACCTAGTGAGAGTTATGAATTTCCTAGGATTGCTAGGGTTTTAAGGTACCTTGACAAGAAAAATGCAAAACAAAATGAAAATGCAAGATCAATTCAAACCAAATTTATCCTATAAACTACATGCCATGCAAGATGCAATGCAAAAAGAATCATTGTCCAACTCTCAATGGTTAGGCAGAAATGAATTTTTGAAGTTTGAAACAAAATAATGCCTTGAAAGGAAATTAAATCCAAAGAAAATTATCAAAAGGCATCCAGAACAAAAAAGAAATTTGGTTTGAGAGTTGGAAAATGTTTCTAAATGTTTTTAAAGGTTACATGAATTTTTTTGTGATTTTTAAATACCTAAAAGCATTTTAAATTAATTAATTTTCATTAATTAATTAAAAATAAACTTTTAAATGATTTAAAAATAATTTTTAATGCAAAAAATAAAAATATTTATATTTTTGTGTTCTGAAAAATAATGAAAACCTTGACAAAAATTTTCATAATTTTTAAACATTTTTTGCTATTTTAAATTAAATGTACAAAAGAAATGAAATGAAATAAAATAAAAATATAATAAAATGAAAGTCAGCGCAATGGAGGAATCAGATTCAATCTGGGCTTGGAGGGTTTGACTTGGCACGCAATCCTACGGCCCTAGTTCAAACCTGGCTAAATTTGCTTTATAATTAATTAAACTGGATTAACTTAATTAATTAATGATTAGGGCATAAATCATGAAATCTGGGACGTTGGTTGCACGCGGGAAAAAGGATCCAAAGGCTCTCATTCAAACCTGGCATAAACCTAACCCTAATTTAATCACCTTCAGATGACCGGAACAGTGGTTCCGGTCATCTTCTCCGGCAAGACAAAAAAGGAACTTTCTCCCTAGGCCATTTCTGGAGCTCTAAAGCTCCAGATCAAACCTTCTAACCTCCCTGAATCCAAACCTAACCTCAAAACAAATTTCTATGACCTACAAAACAGGATTCGAATCAAAACTTGAAAAACGGCAAAAGTTTCAGACAACCAGTACACACTCAAATCTTAACCATTTCAAAAAGTAAAAACATCTGGATGATCAGCAAGGCATAAGGAACAATCTAGAAACTTAAATTTTCATTTCTGGAAAAAAAGTTCTTGAGGTACCTGAGCTTGAGCTTTCTCAGTTTGCAACTTTCTGGCCAGCTCTTTGCCTCTAATCACCTCCAATGATCCCCCCGAGAAGTTTGCAAGGCTTGGTTGGAGTTTAAAATGGTTGGTTTGTGAGTTTGCAGAAGTTCTGTTTAGTGAGGGGTGAGGATCGTGTTTCTAATTGAGGAGGTTTCAGGGATGAATGAGGGCAGGGAAATGATCAGGAGAGTGTGCTGAGATGTTTTATGAAGTTTGTTTGTGTGTTTGATGCTTGTGGAGTGTGTTTCGAAGGAAGTTGCATAAGAGGTGGAAAATGAGAATGCTGGCTTAGAGAGAGTTTCAGGCTGAGTTGTGTGTTCAAATGGCTAGCTTGAGGTCCACATAACATGTTCTGATTGGGCAGAGAGTTGTTGTGGAGCAGTGTGATTGGTATGGCTCAAGTTGCAAAAAGTCAAGAAAGTTGTACTTGGAGGTATGGGCAAGTGGCAGGCTGAGATAGGGGCATGGCTATGCGCAAAAAGGATCAAGGGGTGTCATGAAATCAGATTTTGTGAGCTGGCTCAAGTGGATGAAGAGTTATGGATCATTTTGCAAGTTTGTGAACTTTTGGCCCTTTTGGAATTTCTTGATCCACAAGCCATGAAAATGAGTGAACTTTTGATGCAATCTGATCTTTAGACACTGGTTCATGTTTGTTTGCAGTTTAGAAGTCACTTTGAGGTCTCAATTTGCCTTGGCAAGTGGTTTTGCAATTTTGCCTCTTTGGTAGAAAACTTGAAATTATGTGATTTTGGCCAACTTTGACAAGCCATAACTTTTGACCCAAAATGAATTAGAATGAGTTCTTGTACTTTTTGAAAAGGGAATGATCCATTCTACAACTTTCATGACCAAAGTTTTCCCATTTGAAGCATTTTTGAATCAAAAAGCAAGGGTTGAAAAAGTTTCCCAAAATGGCAATTTTCCATTACAAGTCATTTTCCCAAAAAGTCAACTTTGCAAATGGCTTGAAGTTCTTCAAATTTGTGAACTTCTAACATCTTCTATGATCAAATAAAGATCATACATAATCAAAATGATGATGAACACCCTTTGGTTGGGTCATTGAGGGCCTCAGATGCCCTGATTTTGTACTGACTTGCTCAAAAAGTCAACTCTTGATCAGATGCCTTCCCCATTGAATTTCTTCATGAAAATTGATATGCATGATCCCTATACCCTATAGAGACCAATAGAAACAGGAATGACCAAAAAATTTGGAGTTATGGCCTTTGAAACCAAAACCCTAATTCTAGGTCATCTGTGCAGTTAAACCTGGCTCTGCTTCCATGCCAATCTCAGTTCTTGTGATTTTTTTTGATTTTCTTGACTTTGGGAGGATATAATATGATGCTTGAACATACATGGACCCTTTTTAAATGATTGATGACCTTTGGAGTGGCTCAAGAAGCTCTTGGATTGCTCAGATCACAAACCCTAGATGCAGATGACTTTGAACCAATGCAGTGAATCAAAAATGTGGTATGAGATGCTCTGATTGAACTTATGCATATGAAAAGATCACAAGCCATGGTGTGAATGGGTGAGGGCAAATTTGGGGTGTTTACAGCTGCCCCTATTCAAGCATGAGTTAGCTGTGCAGGATGTAAGCAACAGCTTAACAGGCAAACAAGATAACTTGTGGTTGAATACCAAAGACAGTCCAAAATTTGCACTCACAGAATGAAGAAGAAAAGGGATATAGATTGTAAAAGGAAAATAGAGTATATTATAAAGTGCGGGCGACGGAGGACGACCGTCGAGCAGAGGACGACTGTTGGGGAAGGAGCAATGACGGGGACGGCCGACATGCTGGGGATATAAGAGATTATGATGGGGACGGCCATCAGGTAAAGCTATAAGATTCTCTGGGGATTATAGGTAAATGAAATAAATGATGAGGTACGGTCATCAAAGGTGAAGGATGATCACCTAGCAGGGGACGGCTGCTCTGTTGGGGATAAGATGAGGGACGGTCATCTAAGGTGAAGGACGATCACCTAGCAGGGGACGGCTGCTCTGAAAGTACCACGACATAGGACGAATGTCGGGTAACAAGGTCGACAATCGGGATGGCCATCGGATAAGCATGATGAAGGACGATCATCAAGAGGTGAAGGACGATCACCTAGCAGGGTACGGCTGCTCTCAGGGTTTATCGTGACATAGGACGAATGTCAGATAACAAGATCAACGACGGGGACGGCCATCGGATAAAATGATGAAGGACGATCATCAAAAGGTGAAGGACGATCACCTAGCAGGGTATGGCTGCTAAAAATCACGACATAGGACGAATGTCGGATAGAAAAGGGTTCCAATAATGGAGACTCCGCTGAGGAAAGGATGAGGGACGGTCATCCAAAGGTGAAGGACGATCACCTGGCAGGGTACGACTGCCGAAAGGTATCATGACATAGGACGAATGTCAGATAGAAAAGAAATTTTGCTGGGGACTCCGCTGGGGAAAAGTAAACACGGACGAGTGTTTACATCCAAGAAATGAAAAGTATAAGTATTTGGGCACTGTGTATAGATTAAAGATGCGGACGAGCATCCTTAAAAATATGATACGGACAAGTATTAGGTAGAAACGAATACTGACACATGTTCGGAGATGATGATACGGACGAGTATCAACTGGTTAACAAAGAACACAGACGAGTGTTGATTCTGGGAGGACTCTTCTGGGGAATAATAGACACAGACGAGTGTCTTAGTTCAAGAAGACATAAGTGTTTGACACGTGTATGGATTAAAGATGCGGACGAGCATCCTTAAGACTGTGATACGGACGAGTATCAGGTAGAAACAAACGCTTGACGCATGTTCTGAGATGATGATACGGACGAGTACCAACTGGTTAACAAATAACATGGACGAGTATTGATTCTGAGGAGGTATAAGTGGTGTACACAAGATACGGACGAGTATCTGTATGAGTGAAACAGGAGTAATAAGTATGAGTGGTGTACAGATAAGTGTTTAATTTGCTGGGGAGAGTGACACAGACGAGTGTCAAAAGGTATATTATAGACAAGTATATGCTTTACAAAGTATTCAGGTAGTTATGTTGGGGAAGGAGACACGGACGGGTGTCAGGGAATCTGTATGGATATATGTATCTGTGAGTGCAAGGAGGACTCTTTGGATTTCTACTGGGGATATGACACGGACGGGTGTCAAAAGGTATCTGTAATATGTATAAGTGTTTGTTCGTAAAGAAGGCCCTAGCGACTTTGTCGCTCCCGATAGATGGGACCGGCCCAGATAAAGGTACAGACGCGAACGGTTGGCGAGAGGGACAATGAGAACACACAGCAGTGAACTCACTGGAGATGAAAAGAGTCGCCAGCTAGGCATTTTTATCCCGGAGGAAAGGCAATGCTGCATAGGCCTAGAAAAAGATGGATAAGACGGTTGCGAACCAGAGAGACTGAGAAAGGGGGTTGGTTACAACCTGGGAAGGTATTAGCACCCAGATTGTCCGCCGTACTCGACGGGATCCACGCTAAAAAAATATTTGTGTTTTAAAGGGGTAGTGTCAGTGCAATTTGTATATGAAATAGCTAGAAAGGAATGTACAGGTGTCAGTGTAAGAAAAGTGTGAAGTGTATGAATGATGTGTCAGTGTAAGAATAAAAATGAAATGCTCATGACCATGAGGCTATAAGAAAAGATAAGGATAGAAAGAGGGGGAATATACAAAGACTTTTGTTCGATAACTGTTAAGTTATGCCTACGTATCCTCTCGTGCAATGAGGAAGTCAGAACATCGTAGTTGGACCCAAAGAGACTGAAAAGATGAATTGAATTGTGAACTGCTTGCTTGCCTATGCTCAAGTGTATGACCTGTCTGGCCCAGGTGCAAACTGTCTTACATTAGACGGAAGAAGCTAGTTCTCGTTTATAAGTGAGGATGATGAGAAAAGAATCCCGGAGGAGACGATTATTGTTTGTTTTTGTGTTTTCAGTCTTTTATTGCTTTTGAAAGTTTGTCGTAAGTTAATGAGCTTAAGCCTAAACCAATGGGTTAGTAAACTCATCACATCTTCCCTCTGGTTAGGGGTAATGAGAATACCTTAAGTGTGAAGTCAGATTCTCACACTTAATCACCTATGGTGTAGGATTAAGATCACTAACCTATTTGTTGATTATTTAGATGTTTTTGGTTTTTGTTTAGTGTTAAGTAATGAGATTAAGCCATAATCAGAGATTAAACAGACTCATTACACCATCCTAATAGAAGGATGATAGATGAGAATGCTTAAGCTGAGGAAAGCTCCTCAACTTAATCCATGATTAGGGATTAAACCCATGACAAAACAAGCCTTTGATTAAGTGGATTTTATTTAATGATGAGATGATGAAGTGAATTTTAGGGTTTGTAAGACAACTTGAGGGGGACTTGTCCATTAACACTAGGGTTAGTCCTTCTTAACCAATTAAGGAAGAATTAGAACCCTAATGCAAGGCCCAAGTTACAAGTGTGATGTCTTGATGATTATTAAGTGGATTGATTAAAGGAGTTAAACACATTAAGGGTTTAACACTTAGGATTAAAGTTATACACTCCATCCTAATAGAAGGATGCAGGCATAAGCTTAATCACAAAGCCTTAAAGCCTTTAGGGTTTAGTCCCTGATTATGAGATGAGAAGAGAAGACTCAAAAGAGACACAAAGGTAGAAACTAAGAGGGGAGACTAATCAAAACCCTAATCATTGTCATGCTTGGTTGTTCCTAAGGTTTGTGAGGTTTACAAGAGAAGATCTTCAATGGAACCACCAGGAAGCAGATGAAAGGATCAGGAGAAGCAAAGTAACTTGCTTCATTCAAGAAGACAAGTCACTTGAGGAAAGAAAGTAGGATGAGGAAGAATGAGCAAGCTCAATCTCAAACACATACAAAAATGCAGCAAGGATGCATAAAAGAGGTGAAGAGAAATTATGAGAAGTGAAGGCAAATTCACTTCTCAAAGTTACTTACCACTTGAAAAGTTAGTGAAAGAAATGCAATGCAATGCAAAATGAAATGAAATGGCATGATGTAAATCAAAACCAGAAGCACATACATGATGTTAAAGATGCTATGAACATGAATCAAGACATGAAGATGATCATACAAACCTATGGATGCAAATGAAGCAAGTATAGAACCATGATCATACATGAAAAGTTATGAGATGCATATGGCATACAACATGGCAAATACATGATGCAATGATCAAACATGCTTTTAATATGTCTTATGATGTCAAATGAATCCAATGGATGCTTGAAATGTCAAGACAAGTCATGTTATGCAAGCAAATGTAAGATGAATGCATATGGAAGCCCAAACTAGGGTTTATGATCAAGGCATCAAACACAAACCAAAATCAGAAGCAAAAAACATTATAAAAAATTGAAAATGCACTCAAAGGACCCCTAATCCTATACTAACCCAATGCCCAAAGGAGAGGTTTCAACTCTTAACCAAGTTCAAGATATGATTTTCCTAAGTTTTCTAGGGTTTTAGGGTTCCTTAACAAGAAAATTACCAAACAAATGGAAAATGAAAGATCAAATCATGGCCATTTAATCTCACAAACTACATGCTAAACACAATGCAATGCAAAAAGAATCAAGGTCCAACTCTTTAGGGTTAGGCAGAAATGATTTTTGGAAGTTTGGATCAAAATAATGCATCAAAATGATTTTAATTCAATGAAAAATTCTCAAAATGCATCAAGATCAAAAAATAAATTTGTTTTGAAGGTTGGACAATGTTTCTAAATGTCTTAAAACATTTCATGAATTTTTTGGTGATTTTTAAATACCTAAAAGTATTTTTAATAAATTAATTTTCATTAATCAATTAAAAATAAACTTTTAAATATTTAAAAATACTTTTTAATGCTAAAAAATAAAAATAAAAATATTTTTGTGTTTTAAAAATTAATGAAACTCTTGGTAAAAAATTTCATAATTTTTAAAGCCTTTTTGCTATTTTTAATAAATTGTGCAAGTTAAATGAGAAAAATTGAAAAGAAAATAAAATAAATGAAGAAGTAAGCAGATCTGATGGCTGATATTTAAACTGGAGTGGAAATGGTTGACTGGCGCGTCATCCAAGGGCTGAGGCTTGTCCTGATTAAATTAATTTAACTATGATTAATTAAACTAATGAAAGAGGATTAGGGCAAAATGAGTGAATCTGGGCCAGACGTTCACGCGCCAAGTCAAAGGGGTCAACTAATCCAACGCTCTAGATTCAAATGCCATTAATTACAGAAATTAGGGCTAAGCATTTTCAGGTGACCGGAGGGAAGCTCCGGTCATCTTCTCCGGCAACGTCAAAACCCTAGATCACGATTCAGGCTACCATTCATCAAATTAAAAGCAGGAAAATGTTCCTCTACTTAAACCTCACTCAAATCATCTCTCAAACTAAATTTCTCATGCTTAAACTAAGAGAATCGAAGCTAACAAGGTTCACGGGCAAAGTTTCAGAGCCCTGGTAAATCCTCATTTCTCACTCATTTTCGATTCTAAGAACATCCCCATGACCAGCAAGACATACACAACCAGATTATAACTTAAAATGCAAGCTCTGAGAGAAAAAGTTCATGGCCATACCTGAGATGGAGACTCCTGTTTCTGGGCTTTCAGAGCTATTCTTTGGTGCAAGCTTGCTCCACTGATTCCCCTGGTGCTAATGGTAGGTTTGGAATGAGCTTAAACAAGCTATTTTGAGAGGTCCAGTTCTGGTGTATCAGAAAATGGAGTCTGTGTGTGAGTGGTTTCAAGCTCTATCAATGGCTGATTCTGGTTCCTCTTTGTGTGTTTGATTTGTTGGTGAAGAGAAAATGGATGTTTGATGGCTGAAAAATGAGATTCGAAGAGAGGAAGCTCTTTGACAGTTTTTGTGGTATGCTGTGTTCTAGCTTGCTTCAATGCCCAATTCCTTGCTATAACATCTCCAAGTTGTGTGGATAGCCTGAGGGGCAGGTCAGTAGGGGTGGCTGCTCACTGTGCCATGAGTATGGGAACTTTTGCCAAAAAGTCAAGTTGGCTTGTACTAGCAGCATGGGTCATGGTAGCAGTAGTTTGAAGTCATGTCTTGCTTCAGCTTGAGTTGAGGAGGGCCCTTGGATTGCTTGTAGCTGACTGCAACATATGGATCACAAGCTATGCTAGCTTTTGCAACTTGCCCACTTGATGTTTCCTCATGATTTTGTGCCATATGCATGAGACATTGCTTGCTGAATTTTGTAGCATGAGACTTCTTTTAGTCATGGCAATGTATAGAAGTCAGCTAGTGATCACATTGCTTCTTGGAAAATGTTCTTGCCAAAAATCCATTTTGCACCTTTATGGAAAAAATGGCTTATGGATTTCTTGAGAATCAAGGCAAACAATGCAAAATCCCTTGGGCCAATTCTGTTTTTGGGGTCATGTATGATCATATGATGAAGTTTTGAAGTCATTTTGAAGTCACTAGAATGCTTGGTACATGAAATTGCAAGTTTTCCTTTTAGTGCATAACTTGAAATTTAATGATTTTTGCCAACTTTAACACACCATAACTTTTGATCCAAAATGAATTAGGTCATGTTCTTGTACTTTTTGAAAAGGGAAAGATCTAATCTACAACTTTCATGACCAAAGATTTTCCATTTGAAGCATTTTTGGATCAAAAAGTAAGGGTTGAAAAAGTTGCATAAAATGACATTTCATTAAAAGTCAACCATGCCCAAAAAAGTCAACTTTGCAAAAACTTGTAATTCTTGAATTTTGCGAACTTCAAACCTCTTCCATGATCAAATAAAGATCAAATACACTCAAAATGATGAAGATCACCCCTTGGTTGGGTCATTGGGGGCCTTAGATGCCCTGATTTTGCACTGACTTGTCTGAAAAGTCAACTCTTGATCAGATGACTTCCCCATGGAATTTCTTCATGAAAATTGATATGTATACTCCCTATACCATATAGAGACCAATAAAAACAAGAATGACCAAAAAATTTGGAGTTATGGCTTCTGAAACCAAAACCCTAATTCTAGGTCAACTGTGCAGTCAAACTTGGCTCTGCCTTCACACCAATCCCAGTTCTTGTGATTCTTTGGTATTCATGACTTTGAGGGGATGTAATATGATGCTTGAACACATATAGACCCCTTTGAAGTGATTGATGACTTTTGGAGTGGCTCAAGAAGCTCTTGGATTGCTCAGATCACAAACCCTAGATGCATATGACTTAGAACCAATGCAGTGGATCAAAAATGTGGCATGATATGTTATGATTGTGTTTATGCATATGGAGAGATCACAAGCCATGGTGTGAATGGGTGAGGGAAAATTTGGGGTGTTTACAGACTTTACTGGGGAATGATGACACGGACGAGTGCCAGAAGGAGTGTACATTTGTATTTATGAGTGTAAGGCCAATGCTTTAGCTTTAGCTCTCCGCTGGGGATATGACACAGACGGGTGTCAGGACGTATCCGTATCTTTAGGGAAAGTGCCTTGGCTCTCTGCCGGGGATATGGGGAGTCTTCTGTATATTGTTGATGGATTGTCAATATTTACAAGTGTTTGATTCAGACCATGGCTTATGATTATGCAATATGTTTGATTTTTGCCATAATTCTCCGTATTAGACGGAATGCTACGCTCTGTGGGGGGTAATATGATGCAAATGCTATGATTATGCAAGAGGTAACTATCCGGGATTCGGATCCCGTGGCTGCGAAGATCTCTGGCTGATCTGCTTGAAGTGGAACATCCCAGCTGGGGGTGAGATCATTGGTATATCTGATAAGATGTATCTGCTTGGGGAATAGGTCACTGATAGACATATCCTTGTAATGAGGGACCCAGCTGGGGTTTTGTAGAAGCTTTCTTCACTCTGTTGTGAGATCCTCAGGCGTTGCTCTTCTGGATAGAGGCTGAAACTTTGTGGGGAGATGGTTCCCTGGCCTTTGTACTTGGCTGAGGAGGAAATAAATAATGGCAACTCAGCTGGGGAGAAGGCACTCCTGGTGTTAAGACTGAGTGGATAATGATTTGCCAGCTTGCTGGGGTGGAGCTTTTATGCCCCATGTTGTGCTTTGAATGCCTGCAATCCTGAAAAGGTAGAGAAGTGCACAAGTAATCCCGAGGCATCCCTTCCCGGATTCCATCATAGGAGTTTAGAAACCCCCGGGAGTAAGTATATTTCCTGCAAGCACGTATTCTTTAGAAGGGGAACATCTGTATTTATGCAATCAGTATCTTAGAGACATCGGACGTTTTGCAAACGAAAATGGCACGTATAAGACAAAACATGACTGAAAATCTGATTTTTATTAATTCATGTGCCCTGAATTGGCAAGATACAGTCAGAGAAACAGATCCCCTAAAATGAGGAGATTGTTACAAATTGAGAAACAAAAGATGTTGGCAATGTTGATGACGCTTCAAGGAGCTTTCTTTTGCTATGACTCGTATGACATTTGACGTTCTTCTTATCTTGATTTCTGAAGAAGGCTGATTCCGAAAGAAACTTGATCCTTTTGAAGCCTACCAAGTTGTAGGTGATACAGATGAATTCAGAATGCAGTTGTTCGCTTATTCCCTTATTTTGCATGGATCGCCCTTTCGGGTTTTCAATCCATCGGGATACCCTTTTTTGCCTGAGCTGTCCAATGCGGCTTTTCAACTCAGCGGGTGTACATGTTTTTGTTTATTTTCCCTTATTTTTGCCCGAGTCTTTTATTCTGTTTTTGACTCGCCGGGACGCCCTATTTTTGCCTGGACTTACATTCTGTTTTTATGTCCAGCGGGTAATTTTCATGCGAAGTATTTTTTAACTGCATCTGAATTCACAGGGGACGGGAAGTCTTCACCATCCATAGTACTGAGCATCAGTGCTCTGCCAGAGAAAACTTTCTTTACTACGAATGGTCCTTCATAGTTCGGAGTCCACTTGCCCCTGTGGTCTGTATGAGGAGGGAGAAGTCTTTTCAACACAAGATCTCCTACTTGGTACTCTCGGAGCCTGACTTTTTGATCGAAGGCTTTATTCATTCTCTTCTGATATAACTGCCCATGGCAAATTGCAGCTAATCTTTTCTCTTCAATCAGACTCAGTTGTTCGTATCGGGAGCGGACCCACTCTGCTTCACTCAGCTTGACATCCATTAGTACTCGTAAGGAGGGTAATTCAACTTCAACTGGTAGGACTGCCTCCATACCATACACAAGTTGATACGGTGTTGCCCTAGTGGACGTTCTGATTGACGTACGGTACCCATGCAAGGCAAACGGTAGCATTTCATGCCAGTCTTTGTAAGTGACTACCATCTTCTGCACAATCTTCTTGATATTCTTATTAGCTGCCTCAACAGCGCCATTCATCTTTGGCCTGTAAGGATAAGAATTGTGGTGTTGGATCTTGAAATCCCGGCATAGTTCTGCCATCATTTTATTGTTTAGATTTTAACCATTATCAGTAATGATTCGCTCGGGAACTCCGTACCGACAGATGATGTCCCTCTTCAGAAATCGGGCTACCACTTGCCTTGTAACATTTGCATAGGAAGCTGCTTCGACCCACTTGGTGAAATAGTCAATGGCAACCAGGATGAATCTGTGGCCGTTTGAAGCAGTCGGTTCAATCTTGCCAATCATATCAATGCCCCACATGGCAAAGGGCCAAGGTGAAGACATTATATTCAAAGGATTGGGAGGTACATGCACTTTATCCGCATAAATCTGGCATTTATGGCATTTTCTGGCGTAGGCACAACAGTCGGCATCCATTGTGATCCAGTAATAACCTGATCTTAGCAACTTTTTAGCCATTGCATGCCCTCCAGCATGGGTACCAAAGGATCCTTCGTGTACCTCGTGCATTAACAAATCTTCTTCTGTTCTATCAACGCATCTGAGGAGTACCATATCAAAGTTTCTCTTGTACAGGGAACCATCGGTATTTAGGAAGAAACTACTAGCTAGCCTTCTTAATGTCTTCTTATAATTGGAAGATGCCCCAGGTGGGTATGTTTGATCCTCCAAGAAGCATTTAATGTCATGGAACCAAGGCTTATTATCTTTGACAACATCTACTGTAAATATATATGCTGGTCTATCAAGTCTGGATACTGAAATCCGAAGCACAAAGTTGGCAGCTTGAACTTTGATCATTGATGAAATGGTAGCTAGAGCATCTGCAAACTGATTCTCATCTAGAGGGATATACTCAAGCTTGGTTGTTGTAAAGAAAGTCAATAACCTCGTATAATCCCTGTAAGGTATCAGATGATCTTGGTGGGTGTACCATTTGCCGTTGGTTTGATTAATTACCAGAGCTGAATCTCCGAACACAGTCAAAGTTTTGATCCTGAGGTCAATGGCTTCCTCAAGACCCATAATACAAGCTTCGTATTCAGCTTCGTTGTTAGTGCAGTTAAAAGTGAGTTTTGCCGAGAAAGGCATGTGAACTCCTTTAGGTGTAATGAGTACTGCACCAACACCACGACCATTCATATTAACAGCCCCATCAAACATCATAGTCCATTCTTCTTCCGGGTCAGGCCCTTCAGTGTGAACAGGCTCTTCGTGGTCTTTTGCTTTTATGAACATGATGTCTTCATCAGGGAAGTCAAATCTCATGGGCTGGTAATCATCAATAGGTTGCTCAGCAAGATAATCAGACAGTACACTGCCCTTGATGGCTTTCTGAGATGTGTACTGGATGTCATATTCTGTGAGGATCATTTGCCATCTTGCAACCCGTCCGGTAAGTGTTGGCTTCTCAAAAATGTACTTAACTGGGTCCATCTTTGAGATCAATAAAGTAGTGTGAGTCAACATATACTGTCTCAGTCGGCGAGTAGCCCACGCTAAAGCACAACAAGTTTTATCGAGCAGTGAATAACGTTGTTCACAGTCGGTAAACTTTTTGCTCAGGTAGTATATTGCATACTCTTTTCGACCAGACTCGTCATGCTAGCCCAGCACACACCCCATTAACTCTTCTAATACTGTCAAGTACATTATCAGAGGTCTTCCTTCAACTGGAGGCATAAGGATTGGAGGCTCTTGTAAGTATTCCTTGATCTTGTCAAAAGCCCTCTGGCAGTCTTCGTTCCACCTGACCGTTTGTTCCTTTCTTAACAGCTTGAACAAGGGTTCACAGGTTGCAGTAAGGTGAGATATGAACCTTGAAATGTAGTTCAATCTACCTAGAAACCCTCTAACTTCTTTCTCAATTTTCGGTGTAGGCATTTCTTGAATGGCTTTAACTTTATCAGGGTCAACTTCAATCCCTTTCTCACTTACAATAAATCCCAGCAGCTTACCAGATCGCACCCCGAATGTGCACTTGTTGGGGTTCAACTTCAGTTGGTATTTCCTCAGACGCTTGAATAACTTCAACAGGTTTACCAGGTGGTCTTCTTCTGTGAGGGACTTGGCAATCATGTCATCCACATAACATTCAATTTCTTTATGGATCATGTCATGGAATAATGTTACCATAGCCCGTTGATAAGTAGCACCAGCATTCTTCAGTCCGAATGGCATCACCTTGTAACAGAACGTGCCCCAGGGTGTGATGAAAGTTGTCTTCTCCATGTCTTCAGGTGACATCTTGATTTGATTGTATCCTGAAAATCCGTCCATGAAGGAGAACACCGAGAACTGAGCCGTATTATCCACCAATACATCAATGTGAGGTAAAGGGAAATCATCTTTCGGGCTGGCTCTGTTCAGATCCCGATAGTCCACACACATCCTCACCTTGCCGTCTTTCTTAGGCACAGGTACAATATTAGCAACCCACGGTGGATAGCTAGTGACAGCAAGGAACCCGACGTCCCATTGCTTGTGTACCTCTTCTTTGATCTTCATTGCCATATCTGGGCGAGTACGGCGCAGTTTCTGTTTTACAGGTGGGCAATCTTCCCTTAAAGGCAGCTTGTGCATGACAATATCGGTGTCCAACCCTGGCATATCCTGATAAGACCAAGCAAACACATCCATATATTCTCGAAGCATATCAATCAGTTGCTCTTTCACTGAATCTTGCAGGCAGGCCCCAATCTTAACCTCTTTCACATCTTCTTCCGTACCAAGATTAACCGTTTCGACCTCCTCCTGATGAGGAGTGATAACCTTCTCCTCTTTTCTTAACAACCTGGCTAGCTCTTCAGGAAGCTCATAATCTTCTCCAACCCCTTCATCAGCTTGATTGATTGGATTGTCAAAGTCATACAGAGTCATAGCTGTGTTGTTGTCGGTGCAGTCTGAAAGGCACTCTCTGCAAGGGTTTAGATTGTTCATTTTAGTGATCGATTTTAATCTTGTTTTAGAAAAAGTGAAATGAAGTTATCATTTTGAAAACATTGCCATTTTATTTTTGTACAAAAAGAAAAATGAAAAACAGTGAGCGGGAAAAGAAAAAGACTCATTTGCAAAAGATGTCCGATATTCATTGATTGATCTGTTTGCACAAAAATTACAAAGATGGCCCGATTACAAAATGAGTCTTGTTATCTTGGGCAAGATGCAAGACTTGATGCATGCTTAAAAATACAGGAAATAATAATTACTCTGCAGGAGTAACCCTTATAATTTCCTGGGAAGACCAGTTTGAGATATGGCTCCCCGAGATCCTTGGACGTATCCAGCTCTCCAGGTTGCGCTCATCTTCCGACTCATCTTCCAAGTTGTTCACTACATCCGGGGTGAGCATTCCCCCGCTGACAAAATTGGGCTTCTTGGCAGCCTCTGATTGATCTTGTTGAGTTGGTTTGTAACCCA
This sequence comes from Lathyrus aphaca, assembly GCA_963966055.1. Lineage (NCBI taxonomy): Eukaryota > Viridiplantae > Streptophyta > Magnoliopsida > Fabales > Fabaceae > Lathyrus > Lathyrus aphaca. The sequence goes on from OZ014523.1 coordinate 176,916,399, forward strand.
ACCCAAATCTGTCCTCCTTCTTCTCCACAGGTAGCAGCTTGCCCCAGCCTTGGGCAGTCCCCTCTTCAACAACCTTCCTGGCTTGCTGATAAGATGTCATGGAGGTTCCCAGTACAGCAGATGCTTCATTTATGTTCAGGGCCTCAAACCCCTGGCTCATAGTTTCATGGATTTCTCCATCCATCTCAATATACTTATACGTAGCCAGATGGCTAACAAAGATATCTTCTTCACCACATATGGTGATGATCTGGCCTTCCCACTCGAATTTCAGCTTCTGGTGAAGGGTAGACGTAACTGCGCCAGCGGCATGGATCCAAGGTCTACCCAACAAACAGCTGTAGGCCGGCTGAATGTCCATCACATAGAAGGTAATCTTAAAGGTCTGCGGGCCAATCATCACAGGCAGATCAATCTCTCTTAGCACTGATCTTTTAGAACCATCGAATGCCCTTACCACTAAATTACTCGGACGTAATGCTAAGCCATCATACTTCAGCTTCACCAAGGCTTTCTTTGGTAGAACATTGAGTGAAGACCCAGTGTCCACCAGTACATGAGATAGAACAGCACCCTTGCATTCTAGAGTGATGTGTAAAGCCTTGTTGTGGTTACGTCCCTCAGTTGTTAAATCAGCATTGGTAAAGCCCAGTCCATGACTGGTGTTGACATTTGCCACCACAGTTTCTAGCTGATTAACAGTGATCTCTTCTGGCACGTATGCTGCGTGCAAGACTTTTAATAATGCATTCCTGTGAGCTTCAGAACACATTAACAGGGATAATACGGAGATCTTTGAGGGAGTTTGGTGAAGCTGATCCACCACTTTGTAGTCACTTCTCTTTATAATTCTCATAAACTCGTCTACGTCTTGCTCAAAGGATGTCTTCTGAGTTTCTTTGATAGCCGACTCTTCAAATACCACACTCTTTCCTTTTGCTTTGGCAGCAGCTTCTGCTTCGGCATTAGGTCTTTGAGTTTGTGAGGCAAAAAGGCGTCCGCTTCTGGTGAAGCCTCCGCCTCCCCCAACATTATCAATCTGTGGAGAAGAGGTTGAAGAATCCAAAGTGATTTTCTCTCCGTTGCAGTAGAGGTCAGAGCCATAATGCCAAGGGATGGCATTATTGCTTTCATATGGAACGGGTCCAAGCACCGTGATGGTAACTGGACTGACTGCGGCAGAGGAGGGTACTGAGATGGTGTGCGGATCGTAGTAAATGGTGACCGGTGACCTGACAGGAGATGCCACTGTTTGTTGTTGAAAGTTGTTATTTGGAGGAAATTCTGACGGATCATAGTAAATGGTGACTGCTGAAATATCTTCATTAATTTCTGCTGGTGTTGTAGAAGATTCTGCTGAATAAATGGGTGCTGATGTTGTAGAAGATTCTGCTGAATAAATGGGTGTTGATGTTGTAGAAGAAATGGTTGTTGATATCTGACTAGTTGAAGTGATGGACGGAGCCATTGTTGATAGTACTGATGAATTGGTCGGAATGATTGTTGTTGCAGTTGTAGAAGAGTCAGGAATTGTTGTCAAAGGGATTGCTGGATTTGTAGGCGCTGATGTTGTGATCTGAAGTATACCACTTTTGATAAGACCATCTATGCCGCTTCTCAAGTTATCACACCCGTTGACCGAAATGTTGCAATAACCACAACCGAGCTCACACCCGGGGAACATCTGGCATTCTAGAAGCTGAGCTTTAATTTCTACCAGAGGTGTCCGAATCTGCCCAACACTGGTGATTAAGAAAGATGGCTTGTCTTCCTCAATGGCATTAATTCTTGGTCCTCCATGATTGGGCATGGGATTCTTGTTGACATTTGGAGGGGGTGCAAAGTTGAGGGCTTTAGAATCCACCAGATCTTGTACTTTCATTTGTAAAGCCATGCATTTCTCTGTGTGGTGGCCAGGTGCGTTTGAGTGAAAAGCACATCTGGCGTTGACATCATAATTTCTCGGCAGATTAGAGGGATCTGGAGGTGCCAATGTCCTTAATTCAACCAAGTTGAGTTTCAGGAGTTGTGGCAATAAAGCGGCATAAGGCATAGGGATAGGGTCAATCACCCTATTTTCCTGTGATGGTCTTTGCTGAAAGGGTCTTTGCTGTTGATTGCTGTTGTTGTTGTTGTTGTTGTAGTTTCTTTGTGGCGGATACTGAACTTGCTGTTGATAATGTGGTTGTTGTTGTGGTTGATATGTTGGTTGCTGAGGAATCGAAGCTGGAATAGTGACAGCTGCCACTGACCTATGGACATACTGAGGTCTGCCCCTGCTGGCATGAATAGCATTAGTCTCACCGGTTCTTCTAGGCCCCACAAAAGGCTTCCTGGGATTACTCGACGAACTTGCACCATTATCAGTAATTTTGCCCATCTTCAGAAGGCTCTCAATTCTTTCTCCAGCTATAACTACGTCAGCGAAGCTGGTGGAAGAAAATGCAGCTAGCCTATCAATGTATGTTCCTTGTAGAGTGTTCATAAACATGTCGGCCATTTCTCTTTCCGACATGGGTGGCTGGACAGCAGCAGCAAGCTGTCTCCACCTCTGGGCATATTCCCTGAAGCTTTCTCTGGAGGATTGAGACATTCCCATCAGAAGGGTTCTGTTAGGAGCCATGTCCAGATTGTATTGGTATTGCCTGATGAAGGCCTCAGCTAGGTCCTTCCAGCATCTGATAGTAGCTCTGGTCAAGTGAGAGTACCACTCCCTGGAAGCCCCGGTCAAACTGTCTTCAAAGTAAAACATCCACAGTTTTTCATCCATGGTGTATGCCTTAAGTCTCCCCAGAAAGGACTGCAAGTGAGTTCGTGGACAGGAAGTTCCATTGTACTTCTCGAAGCACGGGGGTTTAAACTTGTGGGGAATTCTCACCCCGTCCACTAACCCCATATCCATAACATCAAAACCTAGGGAATTTTGAGACTCCATAGATCTCAATTTCTCAGCAATTTCATCAAGCCTCTTATCATAGACTTCATCCCCATCTCCCATTACAGTAAACTGCTCTTCTTGGGGGTCTTCCTGTAAGATTCTTCCTCCAGTAGTATTTCCTTGCACATTACCCGGGATGTTAACTTCCGGATGTAGATGAGGCCCATATACTGGTGGATTAACATGAGGCTGACCCCTCTCATTGTTACTTGTTCCTCCAGTCCCCAGAGGAGGTTCTTTCGGGGTTTGCCTTTCTACCAATGCCCTCAACCTTTCTTGACTTTGGGCCAAGCCATTCATTACTTCCATGAACTGGGTCATTTGGTTTCTCATCTCCAGCCTTTCGTTAACCATCTGGTTCCTGACCTCTGTCAGCTCTTGCTGTACTTGATCCATCTGGATACCAGGAAGGTTGTTGCGAGTAGGATATCGGTGTGGACGGTTGAGAGGGAACACCCGACGGCGAGCAATAATTCCTGAACCACAACAGAGTTAGTAACAAACAAAAACCTACAAAACAAAACAAAAGTTAGTATGCAATGCAGTATGCTTATTTGTTTCCAAGGTATCCGGCTTGGTGCTTGGTTTTGAACTTTCCAGACCCTGAGGAAGATGCTTTGATGTTGCTTGAGAGAAAGAAACCCACTAAAACAGAATAACAAATATATTACAAATGGTGCATAATACATAGTTTGTTTTTACAACACATGCCCCTGTGGGGTCAAAATACAACATAAATAGAAAAGTACATGGAATGGAAATAACAACAAGCAAAGAAATCAAACATCTAAGCCAAACTCATCCTCCTTAACCTCCTTCAGAAGTGTTTCAGTTACAGGACCAGCCGGATGCTCTGTAATGTTTCTGATAAGAAGGTTTCTGGTGGCAATAGGAGTGGTCAGCTTCTTGTGCCTGTCTTAGTCCTTTGACCTCTTTACACCAGCCCTAAGCTTCAATTCTGAAATCTCCTTCTGGGCTGCCATTAAAGCTTCTTGTTGCTTCTTTTCATTGGCCTCTAACTGCTCAATCCTGTCTTGAGTTCTCTTATCCTCTTGAGTACGAGCTTCAGTGATCCTGACCCACCTAGATTGACTTTCTTTCAGATAGAGATCAGTTCTAGCCTTCTGAAACTGGGCCTCTTTACAGGCATTCTTCAAAATCTGCTCTCCAGCTCTTGATTTCTTGATGTAGTCCTCTGATTTCTCAATCCTGGCTAGATGCTCCACCTTAAGCTTTTATAACCTCTCAATGTCTAGACGACCATCACTCCTCTCCCAGAGAGTCTTCTTCAGAGCTTGAGACAGATTCTCATTCCTCTCCTTCAGTTTCTCAAATTCCTCCAGGCTGACAGTGGCTGGAGGTGGTGCTGTGGATGGTCCAGGTGCATCCTCAATGGTGAAAGGCATCCCAGAAATCTGAGCCCTAGCATGAGACCATTCATAATACTGAGCTGAAGCCACATTATTGCATCTCCCAAGAATGGCCATCCCTTTGGTTTGGATGTTATCCCAATCCCAGGATGTTTTCCTGACAACAGCCAGATTAGGCTTCATCTCACAATACAGGGTTTCAGCCAAGTCTTGTACTCTAGGAGGGTGAACCAAAGTATAGCCCAATTGTCTCTTAAACAGCAAAGGATTGTAGTTGATGCAACCCTTCACTCCTACAAGAGGTACATTGGGGAACTGCCCACAGCTAGTAATCATGTCCCTGCCTTTGGTGCTCTGGGTACACCACCTGATGTCATCTGAAGTCAAAGCAATAAGTCTTTTAGCCCAGTTCTTCTGTTGGTGAGGATTCAGGAAGGCATCAGTCTTAGGTAAGTGTTTGAGCAGCCAGGTATGAAATAGAGGAGCACAACACCTTACCAACCTCCCTCTTTGCTTCTCATTCCTTTGGTGAACAGAATAATAGAAATCTCCCAGCAAGGTGGGCACTGGGTTCCTCAAAAGAAAGAGATGAATAGCATTCTTGCTGATAAACTTGGGCTCATATGCAAAAAGTATAACCCCATATATACTGAGGGCTAACAATGCATAAACTGCCTTCCACTCTCCCAAGGAGGCCTTCAGGATGGCCTAAGAAGTTAGAAAGTCCAAATGTAGGCCAGGAATTCCAGCCTTTGTTGACATGTTCTGATCAATCAAAATAGGTTCCAAATACAGTGCCTTTTCCACTTCTTCATTGCTGGGAGAAGCCATCTCTGGGTTGAAGGGGATACCACCCCTGACAGGAACTCCAATCAAAGATGAGAACTCCTCCAGCAAAGGTCCTAGCTGAAAATTCTGGAAAGTGAAGCATCTCAAAGGAGGATCATAGAACTGTAGACAAGTGTGGATCAAACACCTCTGAGAAGGGTCCAAGTCCATAACCATATCAAGGATGCCTCCATAATGCTCTCTGAATAGTGGGATGTGGTCTGGAGTGATAAGTGCCTGGACCTGTCTGATGCCAATCAACACAGGCTCAAAGAAATGATATGAAATGTTGCTCTTCTTGGGTGCCATGACTGCTGATGAAGAGCTGAGACAAATGCTGATGATGAAGACTGATACCAAAAGTGAGCCACTGATAGGCTGAGGATGATGATGGAGGTAGCTGAAGCAGGCAACTGATAGCTGAAGCAGATAGCTGATGCAGATAACTGATGAGCAGGGGTCTATGCAGATGAAGGGGTCAAAACCAAGCCAAATGTAATATGGATACCCTGAAAAACAAATAAGCAAATGTTAAATGATGCAATGATGATGTATGCAAATGATATGCAAGGGTTTGTGATCAAGCTGGATCTGATTAATTTCCCTGGTATAAAGGTCCAAGTATGTTTAAGAAGTCCAGATGGAGGTTCAAAAGTCCAGTAACCAAGGTGGGGGACTCAAATAAAGAGTCACATGTCCAGGGTTAAACCACAAGAACTGTCCAAAGTGAAGCATTCTTAAACACAATAAGTAACAGGGTATGATGGGGCCAATGGTACCTGCAAACCTGTAAACAGCCCAACCCCCTCACAGGTGATGTTCTAAAACAAGGATCCTCAAACTTGGATCAGTTATGAGAAGTGTAAACATTTCTAACCCGGAGGTACAATGTTTACAATAACCATAAAAGATCCTCCTCTAATTCACCTCAGTTTTTGAAGGTCATAGTAAAAGGTCATCCAGACTTAGCAGGCTTCCCAGATAGACCTAGCACTACAGGAGATCTGTAGCACAAAGTTCTCAAGAAGAAACCCATATCTGAACCGTGTTTCATATTCCCGCACCAGACCGAAATGGAATGGGAAAGAACATGAACCACTCTAGCCTAGGTGTCACTCAGGTCCCAGGTATAGGACCTTAAACTCTCAATAGAACCCCACCCACCAAAACAAAAACCAGATCCAGCCAGATGACAATATGACAGTATGATATATAAAGTTGTAAAGAAAGCAATAAATAACTGTACATAAAGCAGTAAATAAAGCAAATACAAACACAATTAGCACATAACAACCCAGTAAACACAAATCAAACAAGCGCTTGGAGGAACCCACAAAAAGAACCAGAAGCCCTGGTTACAGTATAAGGGTCCCCAGCAGAGTCGCCAAGTTGTCGCTCCCACCAAATGACACGGGGGTTAGAAGGGGTACAGACGCGAACGGTCGGCGAAAGGAGAGAGAACACACAGGGGTGAACTCAGAAGACAAGAGTCGCCAGCTAGGCATTTTTATCCCAGAGGAAAGGTAATGCTGCATAGACCTAGAAAGATATGGACAAGACGGTTGCGAACCAGAGAGACTGAGAAAGGGGGTTGGTTACAACCTGGGAAGTTATTAGCACCCAGATTGTCCGCCGTACTTGACGGGATCCACGCTTAAAATATTTGTGTTTTAAAGGGGTAGTGTCAGTGCAATTTGTGTATCAAAGCTGGAAAGAATGCAAGTGTCAGTGTAAAAGACATGTGAAGTGTATGAGTGAAGTGTCAGTGTGAGAATAAGAATGAAATGCTCAAGATCATGAGGCTTAAAGAATAATGCTGAAAGGAGGGGGAATATACAGAGACTTTTGTTCGATAACTGTTAAGTTATGCCTACGTATCCTCTCGTGCAATGAGGAAGTCAGAACACCATAGTTCGACCCAAAGAGACTGAAAGGTAAATTAACTTGTGAACTGCTTACTTGTCTATGCTCAAGTGTATGACATGTCTGGCTCAGGTGCAAACTGTCTTGCATTAGACGGAAGAAGCAAGTTCTCGGTTGTGAATGAATGAGATGAGAAAAGAATCCCGGAGGAGACGATTATTGTTTGTTTTTTGAGTTTTCAGTCTTTTATTGCTTTTGGAGATTTGTCATAAGTTAATGAACTTAAGCCTAAACCAAGGGGTTAGTAAACTCATCACATCTTCCCTCTGATTAGGGGTAATGAGAGTACCTTAAGTGTGAAGTCAGCATCTCACACTTAATCACCATGATGTAGGATTAAGATCATTAACCTACTTGTGATTAATTAGATATTTTTGTTGTTTTTGTTTAGTGTTGAGTAATGAGATTAAGCCATAATCAGGGATTAAACAGACTCATTACACCATCCTAATAGAAGGATAATAGATGAGAATGTTTAAGCTGAGGAAAACTCCTCAACTTAATCCATGATTAGGGATTAACCTCATGACAAAACAAAGCCTTTATTAGATGGATTTTAATTAATGATAAGATGAAGAAGTGAGTTTTATGGTTTTCAAGACAACTTGAGGGGGACTTGTCCATTAACACTAGGGTTAGTCCTTCTTAACCAATTAAGGAAGAATTAGAACCCTAATGCAAGGCCCAAGTTGCAAGCTTGATGTCTTGATAATTATTAAGTGAATTGATTAAATGATTTAAACACATTAAGGGTTTAACACTTAGGATTAAAGTTATACACTCCATCCTAATAGAAGGATGCAGGCATAAGCTCAATCACAAAGCCTTAAAGCCTTTAAGGTTTAGTCCCTGATTATGAGATGAGAAGAGAAGACTCCAAGAGACACAAAGGTAAAAGCTAAGTGGGGGACTAATCAACCCTAATTGTTATCATGCTTGGTTATTCCTAGGGTTTGTGAGGCTTAAGAAGGAGATCTTCAAAGAACCACCAAGGAGAGAAGCAGATGAAAGGAGCAAAGAGAAGCAAAACAACTTGCTTCACTTAAGAAGTCAAGTTGCTTGAAGAAAGAAAGTGAGGTGAACAAGAATGAGCAAGCTCAACCCAAGGCACAAGATAAAATGCAGAAATGATGCATGAGAGAGATGAAAAGAGATTGTGAGAAGTGTAGGCAAATTCACTTCTCAATACAACTTACCACCTGAAAAGTTAGTAAAGAAATGAAATGCAAAGTAAATGAGATGCAATGCAATGATGTAAACCAAAACCAGAAGCATGAGTATGATGTTAATGATGCTAAGAGATGATGAAAACATGAGGCAAGGCATGAGGATGATCATACAAACATATGGATGCAAGAGAAGCATGTTTTGAACCATGGATGTTCATGAAAAGTTATGAAATGCAAAAGACATATAACATGGCACATGAAAGATGCAATGATCAAACATGTTTCTAATATGACTTAAGATGTGTTATGAATCAAATGGATGCACAAAGTGTCATGGCAAGTCATGGTATGCAAGCAAATGGAAGATGGATGCAAAGGAAGGCATGAATTAGGGTTATATGCAACATACAAAGCAAAAATCCAAAACCAGAAGCAAATGACATGATAAAAATTTGAAAATGCAATCAAAGGAACCCTAAACCTATACAAACTCACTTCCCAAAGGAGGGGATCTAATTCTTAACCTAGTGAGAGTTATGAATTTCCTAGGATTGCTATGGTTTTAAGGTACCTTGACAAGAAAAATGCAAAACAAAATGAAAATGCAAGATCAATTCAAACCAAATTTATCCTATAAACTACATGCCATGCAAGATGCAATGCAAAAAGAATCATTGTCCAACTCTCAATGGTTAGGCAGAAATGAATTTTTGAAGTTTGAAACAAAATAATGCCTTGAAAGGAAATTAAATCCAAAGAAAATTATCAAAAGGCATCCAGAACAAAAAAGAAATTTAGTTTGAGAGTTGGACAATGTTTCTAAATGTTTTTAAAGGTTACATGAATTTTTTTGTGATTTTTAAATACCTAAAAGCATTTTAAATTAATTAATTTTCATTAATTAATTAAAAATAAACTTTTAAATGATTTAAAAATAATTTTTAATGCAAAAAATATTTATATTTATATTTTTGTGTTCTGAAAAATAATGAAAACCTTGACAAAAATTTTCATAATTTTTAAACATTTTTTGCTATTTTAAATTAAATGTCCAAAAGAAATGAAATTAAATAAAATAAAAATAGAATAAAATGAAAGTCAGCGCAATGGAGGGATCAGATTCAATCTGGGCTTGGAGGGTTTGACTTGGCGCGCAATCCTACGGCCCAAGTTCAAACCTGGCTAAATTTGCTTTATAATTAATTAAACTGGATTAACTTAATTAATTAATGATTAGGGCATAAATCATGAAATTTGGGACGTTGGTTGCACGCGGGAAAAAGGATCCAAAGGCTCTCATTCAAACCTGGCCTAAACCTAACCCTAATTTAATCACCTTCAGATGACCGGAATAGTGGTTCCAGTCATCTTCTCCGGCGAGACAAAAAAGGAACTCTCTCCCTAGGCCATTTCTGGAGCTCTAAAGTTCCAGATCAAACCTTCTAACCTCCTTGAATCCAAACCTAACCTCAAAACAAATTTCTATGACCTACAAAACAGGATTCGAATCAAAACTTGAAAAACGGCAAAAGTTTCAGACAACCAGTACACACTCAAATCTTAACCATTTCAAAAAGTAAAAACATTTGGATGATCAGCAAGGCATAAGGAACAATCTAGAAACTTAAATTTTCATTTCTGGAAAAAAAAGTTCTTGAGGTACCTGAGCTTGAGCTTTCTCAGTTTGCAACTTTCTGGCCAGCTCTTTGCCTCCAATCACCTCCAATGATCCCCCCGAGAAGTTTGCAAGGCTTGGTTGGAGTTTAAAATGGTTGGTTTGTGAGTTTGCAGAAGTTCTGTTCAGTGAGGGGTGAGGATCGTGTTTCTGATTGAGGAGGTTTCAGGGATGAATGAGGGCAGGGAAATGATCAGGAGAGTGTGCTGAGATGTTTTATGAAGTTTGTTTGTGTGTTTGATGCTTGTGGAGTGTGTTTCGAAGGAAGTTGCATAAGAGGTGGAAAATGAGAATGCTGGCTTAGAGAGAGTTTCAGGCTGAGTTGTATGTTCAAATGGCTAGCTTGAGGTCCACATAACATGTTCTGATTGGGCAGAGAGTTATTGTGGAGCAGTGTGATTGGTATGGCTCAAGTTGCAAAAAGTCAAGAAAGTTGTACTTGGAGGTATGGGCAAGTGGCAGGATGAGATAGGGGCATGGCTATGCGCAGCAAGGATCAAGGGGTGTCATGAAATCAGATTTTGTGAGCTGGCTCAAGTGGATGAAGAGTTATGGATCATTTTGCAAGTTTGTGAACTTTTGGCCCTTTTGGAATTTCTTGATCCACAAGCCATGAAAATGAGTGAACTTTTGTTGCAATCTGATATTTAGACATTGGTTCATGTTTGTGTGAAGTTTAGAAGTCACTTTGAGGTCTCAATTTGCCTTGGCAAGTGGTTTTGCAATTTTGCCTCTTTGGTAGAAAACTTGAAATTATGTGATTTTGGCCAACTTTGACAAGCCATAACTTTTGACCCAAAATGAATTAGAATGAGTTCTTGTACTTTTTGAAAAGGGAATGATCCATTCTACAACTTTCATGACCAAAGTTTTCCCATTTGAAGCATTTTTGAATCAAAAAGCAAGGGTTGAAAAAGTTTCCCAAAATGGCAATTTTCCATTACAAGTCATTTTCCCAAAAAGTCAACTTTGCAAATGGCTTGAATTTCTTCAAATTTGTGAACTTCTAACATCTTCTATGATCAAATAAAGATCATACATAATCAAAATGATGATGAACACCCTTTGGTTGGGTGATTGAGGGCCTCAGATGCCCTGATTTTGTACTGACTTGCTCAAAAAGTCAACTCTTGATCAGATGCCTTCCCCATTGAATTTCTTCATGAAAATTGATATTCATGATCCCTATACCCTATAGAGACCAATAGAAACAAGAATGACCAAAAATTTTGGAGTTATGGCCTTTGAAACCAAAACCCTAATTCTAGGTCATCTGTGCAATTAAACCTGGCTCTGCTTCCATGCCAATCTTAGTTCTTGTGATTTTTTTTGATTTTCTTGACTTTGGGAGGATATAATATGATGCTTGAACATACATGGACCCTTTTGAAATGATTTATGACCTTTGGAGTGGCTCAAGAAGCTCTTGGATTGCTCAGATCACAAACCCTAGATGCAGATGACTTTGAACCAATGCAGTGAATCAAAAATGTGGTATGAGATGCTATGATTGAACTTATGCATATGAAAATATCACAAGCCATGGTGTGAATGGGTGAGGGCAAATTTGGGGTGTTTACAATACCCTTCAGGAGGGTCCTGTTGGGAGCCATGTCCAAGTTATATTGATACTGGCGTATGAAAACTTCGGCCTAATCTTTCTAGTTTTTGACTATTGCACTGGACATGTGAGAATACCATTCACGGGATACCCCGGTCAGACTGTCTTTGAAGTAGAACATCCACAACTTTTCGTCCATGGTATAAGCTTTCAGTCTCCCTAGAAAGGATTGCAGGTGAGTACGTGGACAAGAGGTACCATTATATTTCTCAAAGCATGGAGGTTTGAATTTGTGAGGAATCCTGACTCCCTCAACTAGACCCATGTCCATTACATCAAATCCCAAAGAGTTTTGGGACTCCAAAGATCTCAGCTTCTACGCTATTTTATCCAGACGACGATCATAGGCTTCATCCCCATCACCAATCACTGTGAATTATTCATCCTGAGGATCTTCTTGTAGAACACGACCTCCTGCATTTCCTTGGGTATTTCTGATAACATTGACTTCAGGATTGAGGTGGGGCGCAAACTCTGGCAGATTTGTCCGCGACTGCCCGTGATCATTGTTACTAGTACCTCCTGTTCCTGGATGATTTTCTTCGAAAGTTTTCCGCTCGACTAACTCTCTTAATCATTCTTGGCTCTGAGCCAACCCATTCATTACTACCATAAACTGGTTCATCTGAGCCCTCATCTCAATTCTCTCATTAGCCATCTGAGTTCTCACGTCAGTCAAATCTTGTTGAACTTGGTCCATTTGTAAGCTCGGAAGGTTGTTTCTTGTAGGACACATGTGAACTTCGTTGATGGGGAAAACCCTCCTATGAGCAATGTTTCCCGAAACACACAGTAAAGTGAGAAAATAACAACAAAACACCTACAAAACAAAGAATAAGGTTAGTATGCAATGCAATATGTCTATTTGTCTTCCAAGGGTATCCGATTTGGTTATTTGGTTTTGACCTTCCAGGCCTCTGGGAATGAAGATGTTGGAGAGAAATGAATCCCAAGAGAAAATCCAGGCAATACATAAACCATATATTACAAATGCAAAAGATACATAGTTTATGATTACAACAAGTTCCCACGATGGGTCAAAATACAATTAAGTCGAGAAATACAACAAAATCATCATGAGAAATAAAGTACAACCAAAATAAAATACAAGTACAAAGAAATCAAACATCCAGCCGAAAGTCATCCTCCTTGACTTATTTCAAGAGAGCATCAGTCAGTGGTCCAACTAGATGCTCTGTGATGGTCCTGATAAGAAGGTTCCTGGGGGCAATGGCACTTGTCAACTTCTAGTATTTGTCTTGGTCTTTTGATCTCTTCAACCCCGCCCGGAGTTTCAACTCGGAGATTTCCTTCTGTGCCGCTACCAAGGCTTCCTGACTCTTCTTCTCATTAGCTTCCAACTGTTCTATCTTAGCATGTGTTCTTTGATCTTCTTGCAAACGAGCCTCAGTAATTCTGATCCATCTAGCCTGACTCTCTTCCAAGTAATGCTCGCTCTGGCCTTCTGAATCTTGCTTCGTTGCAAGAATTCTTCAATACCAACTCCCCTGCTCGGGCTTTTCTGATGTAATCGTCAGTCTTTTCGATCTTGGTCACATGCTCGATACGGAGCTTCTCTAACCTCTCATTGTCCAGACGACTATCATTCCTCTCCCAGAGGGTCTTCTTTAGAGCTTCAGAAAGCTGGGCATTCCTCTCTTTCAGCTTATCAAATTCCTCCTGACTCACTGTATCTTTTGGCTCTACTGATGATGGTCCTGGCACATCTTCTAGGGTGAATGGCATGCGAGTGATCTGTCCTCTGGTGCGAGACCAATCAATGTACTGAGCTGAAGCTATGTTGTTACACTTACCAAGAATAGCAGTCCCTTTTGTCTGTATGTTATCCCAAGCCCAGGCTGCTTGTCGGATGATGGCATGATTATTCTGAACATCACAGTAATGGGTCTCTGCTATGTCCTGCTCTCTGGGTGGATGTACTAAGGCATACCCTAACTGCCTTTTGAAAAGAAAAGTATTGTAGTTGATGCAACCCTTCACTCCAATAAGAGGTACATTGGGATACTGCGCACAACTTGTAATTATGTCCCTGCCCTTGGTTCTCTGAGTACACCACCTGATGTCTTCTGAAGTAAGGGCAAGCATTCTCTTATCCCAATTCCTTGGCTGATGAGGATTCAGGAAAGCTTCTGTCTTCGGCATGTGTCTTAATAACCAACAGTATAAGAGAGGTGCACAACATCTGACTAGTCTTCCCCTCAGTTTCTCATTTCTCTGATGCACTGAGTAGTAGAAATCTCCTAACAAGGTAAGAACTGGATTCTTCAACAGGAAGATATGGATAACATTCTTGCTTACAAACATAGACTCGTTTTCAAACAAGATGATTCCATATATACTAAGAGCCAGGAGAGCACAAACAATTTCCCATTTCCCTGCTGCAGCATGACTGGTGGCCTGAGTGATCAAGAAGTCCAAACGGAGGCCTATAATTCCAGCCTTGGTGGTCATATGATGATCAATGATGGTGTTTTCCAAATATAAAGCCTTATCTATGTCTTCATTTCTAGAAGCAGACATCTCAGGGTTGAAAGGGATTCCTCTTCTGACGGGGACACCCAACAACATGGAAAACTCTTCCAACAAAGGACCCATATGAAAGTTTGGGAAAGTGAAACATCTGAGAGGAGGATCATAAAACTGAAGGCAAGTGTGAATCATGTTCCTCTGTGATGCATCCAAATCCATGATCATGTCCATAGTACCAGCATAATGTTCTCTGAATAAAGGAACATGATCAGGAGTGATAAGTGTCTGAATTTGTCTGATGCCTGCTAGAGAGGGCTCAAAGAAATGGTATGTGGTGTTGCTCTTCCTGGATGAATCCATACTGACAATGGATGCTGATGAAGATAACTGAGGAAAATAACTGATGAAGACAACTTGAGAAGATATCAGCCGAGGAAGATCTCTGAGGAAGATAACTGATGAAGATGACTAAGCAGAAGAACAATCAAAACCAAACCAAAGATGATGTGGATACCCTGTAAAACAAATAGACAAATGTTAAGTGATGCAAAATGTTGTATGCAGAATGATATGCGAGGGTTTGTGATCAGGTGCTGGATTTGTCATTTTATTTTGATAGGGTCCATGAGTGTTTAGAAATCCGGATGAAGGCTAGAGAACTAGTAACTAGGTGGGGGACTCAAATAAAGATTCACAAGTCCAGTGTTTCATAAGATCAGTCCAAAGTAGTGTAACCTTAAAACAATATCAGTAACAGGATATGTTGAGGCCAAAGGTTCCTGCAAACTTGTAAACAACCCCACCCACTCACAAGTATTGTTCTAGAACAAGGATCCTCAGACTTGGATCTATTATGAGAAGTGTAAACACTTCTAACCCGGAGGTACAGTGTTTACCCTAATCATAAAGAATCCTCCTCTAATTCCCCTCAGATGCTGAAGGTCATCTAAAAAGGTTATCTAAAAAGGTCATCCAGACTTAGCAGGCTTCCTAGATAGCCCTAGCACTACAGGAAATCCGTAGCACAGAGTTCTCAAGAAGAAACCCACGTCTGAATTGTGTTTTCATATTCCCGAACCAAACCGAAATGGAATGGGAAAGAATATGAATCCACTCTAACCTATGTGTCACTCAGGCTCCCGGTGTGGAACCTTTCTCACTGAGGTACCCCTCCCACCAAGGCAAACCAACAAATCCAGCACATGATATGATGATAATAATATGAAGTGCATAAATAGTAAATGAAAGCGATAAATAAAGTTGTACATAAAGGAATAAATAAAGCAATAAACAAAAAGCACACATAGCACATAACAACCCCATAAACACAAATCAAACAAGCGCTAGGAGAAACCCACAAAAAGAACCAGAAGCCCTGGTTGCAAAAGATAAGTCCCCAGCAGAGTCGCCAATCTGTCGCTCCCCGGATTTTCATCCTGGTGCAAACGCGAACCGTCGACGAAGAAAAGAGGTTGAATAGAGTCGCCAGCTAGGCATTTTTATCCCGAAGGAAAGGTAATGCTGTATAAACCTGGAAAATATGGATAAGACGGTTGCGAACCAAAGAAACTGAGAAAGGGGGTTGGTTACGACCTGGGAAGGTATTAGCACCCAGATCGTCCGTCGTACTCGACGGGATCCATGCTTACAAGATTGTGTTTAAAAGGGGTAGTGTGTGTGCTATCTGTGTGCAAACTCTAGGGAAAGAAAATAAAGGTGTCAGTGTAAAAGGTGTGAATTGCCTAGGAACTGAGGCTTTAGAAAGAATGCTGAAAGAGGGGGATGACAAAGAGACTTTTGTTCGATAACTGTTAAGTTATGCCTACGTATCCTCTCGTGCAATGAGGAAGTCAGAACACCATAGTTCGACTCAAAGAGACTGGAAAAAAATATTGACTGTGAACTGCTTACTTGTCTATGCTCAAGTGTATGCTCGTTTGGCTCAAGTGCTAACTGTCTTGCATTAGACGGAAGAAACAAGTTCTCGTTTGTGAATGAGTGTGATGAGAAGAGAATCCCGAAGGATATGTTTATTGCTTGTTTTTGTGTTTTCAGTATTTTATTGTTTTTGGTGTTTTGCATAAGTTAATGAGCTTAAGCCTAAATCAAGGGTTTGCAAACTCATTATATCCTCCCTGATTAGGGATAATGAGCTTACTTAAGTATGAGATAAGCATCTAAACTTAATTACCATGATGATGTAGGATTAAGATCATTAACCTACTTGTAATTATTAAGATGTTTTTGGTTTTTGTTTAGTGTTAAGTAATGAGTTTAATCCCTAATCACAGATTAGTGAACTCATTACACCATCCTAATAAAAGGATGATAGATGAAAACACTTAAGCTGAGGAAGACTCCTCAACCTAATCCATTGTTAGGGACTAAATTAATTAAATAAGAATCCTTTATTAAGTGGATTTTAATTAAGGGATGAGATTAAGAAGTGGATTTTAAGTTTGTAAGACAACTTGAGGGGGACTTGTCCATTAAACACTAGGGTTAGTCCCTCTTAACCACAGGGAAGAGATAGAACCCTAATGTAAGGCCCAAGGTACAAGATAAATTCTTAGTGATTATTAATGTGTTTTGATTAAGAGGTGTAAACAAATTAAAGGTTTACCACTAAGGATTAAAGTTATACACTCCATCCTAAGATAAGGATGCAGGCATAACCCTAATTCCAAAGCCCTAAAGCTTTAAGAGTTTAGCCTCTGATTAAGAGATGAGAAGAGAGACTCAAGGAGACTCAAAGGTAAAAATCTAAGGGGACTATATACAACCCTAAAGATTATCATGCTTGGATATCCTACGGTTTGTGAGGCTTAAAGAAAGATCTTCAAGAAGGCCACCATGGAAGAAGCAGATGAAAAGAGGAGGAGAGAAAGAATAAGTTACTTACTTCCTGAAGAAGATAAGTAACTTAGAAGAAAAGAAAGGAGCTAGAGAAACACAAGTGAATAAAGTTCACTCCAAAGACAAATAAAGGATGCAAATGCAAAGGAAATAAGAGTTGGGAGGTGAAGGAAAATCCACCTCCCAGATAACTTACCAAAAGTTCCTGAAATGTTAGTATGAATGCATAAGATGCAAAGACAAAGGAAATGATATGAATAAAGATGAAAAGACCAAAACCAGAAGTGATTATGCAATGAAAATGTGTTATGAGATGATGCAAAATCATACAAGATGCATATGAATGATCATACAAGGATGAGATGCAATGGAAGCATGTTTAGAAGCATGAAAACACATGGATGTTCATGAAATGTAATGGATGCAAAGCATATCAAAATGATGCAACAATGATCAAGAAATGTTTCAAACATGTCCTAAGATGTCTAAGATGACATAAATAATAATGGAATAGCATGACAAGTTCACAATTTCATGATATGCAAAGAAGAATGCAAATGGAGATGCAAAATTAGGGTTTTATGAACAAGCATGATGAATATGACCAAAACAGAAGCATACATCATGATAAAAATTTGAAATTGAACTCAAACAAACCCTAATCACATATAAGATCACACCCCAAAGGAGAAAGTCAGAAGTTAATCCTAGGCAAAGTTATGGATTTTCTAAGTTAACTAGGGTTTTTGGGTGCTTCTAAAGGGAAAATGCAAATCAAATTGAAAATGTCAGATAAAAATATGAGATAAATAACCTAGAAACTATATGAAATATGTGAAACAATGCAAAAAGAATAAAGTTCAAACTCATCATGGTTAGGCAGAAATGAAATTTTCAAGTTAGGGTTAAAAAATGTGAAATTTAAGAACCCTAATTCAAAGAAAATTGTGAAAATGTAATCAAACCTAAAAAGAAATTTGTATGGTGAGTTTGAAAATGTTTCTAAATGTTTAAGAATGCTTCATGATTTTTTTGGTGATTTTTAGAAACCTAAATGCATATTTAATTAATTAAAATCAATTAATTAATTAAATAAAACATTTAAATGTTTTAAAAATATTTTTTTAATGCAAAAATTAAACTAAAAAATGTTTTTAGGT
Organism: Lathyrus aphaca; assembly: GCA_963966055.1. Classification (NCBI taxonomy): domain Eukaryota; kingdom Viridiplantae; phylum Streptophyta; class Magnoliopsida; order Fabales; family Fabaceae; genus Lathyrus; species Lathyrus aphaca. Next base: position 176,934,429 of record OZ014523.1, read on the forward strand.
CATGAAAATTATTTGAATAAAAAATGCAGAGTTTGAGATTTTTCTAATGGTGTTTTCTATTTTAAATAAATTGGACAAAAGAAATGCAATAAAATGAAAATAAAATGAAAATAAATGAGAAGTATGCACATCCAATGGTTGAGATTTAAACTGAGAGAGACTGGGTTGACTGGCGTGCGTTTCAAGGGTCAGGATGGCTTCAGATTAAATTATATTAATTAAACCTAATTAAAACTAAATAAAAATGGATTAGGTTAAATGACAAATCCTGAGCGTCCATCCCACTAATTAATCAAGATTAAAAGGCTGACATTCAAACTGGGAAACTCAACCTTAATCAAACTCAGGTGACTGGAGAAAGCTCCGGTCATCTTCTCCGGCCAACCCTGCATCCTATCTCACTCCCTAGGCTACCCCAGACCCCCTAACTCTCCAGAATCATCCCCCAAACAATCCTAAACAAGAATCAGGCCATGAAAATCATTTATATTGCATCAAAGTGGAGAATCGAAGAAAAACATTTTTAGGTCAAAAGTTTCAGAGCAAGCATACATCCTGGTTTCTCAACCATTTTCAAAAGAAATCATATCACCATGATCAAGGGACATACAAAATCATATTATAACTTAAAATAGAGTTTTTGGAAAAATGTTTTGAGTTGACTACCTGAGATGAAGCTTTGTCAATCTGAGCTTTCAAGGCTTTTTAAAGGGTGTTTTGTGTTCTATGGAGCATTTGGAGATGATTGGTGAAGTTTGTTTTGAGGTTTATGGCTTGTGTAATCAGATTCGAAGAAATAAAAGTTTTAGGGATTTTTGGCAATCTCAGCATATGGGAGGATTCAGGCTTGTGTGTGTTGTGAAATGAGTTGCATAATGTTAGTATAGGCCAATGGGAGTGATCAGAAAGTGGGTGGTGGCATAGTGTGATTGGTATGGGCCAAGTTGCAAAAATGTCAATGGATGTGTACTTGAGGCATGGCACAAGTCAGAGCTGTTTCAAGGGGTGTCTTTGCCTCAGCTGAGTTTATGGAGGGTCCTTGGATTGGGTTTGTACAGCTGTAACAAGTGGATGAAGAGATATCATAGGTTTTGCACATTTCCCCCTTTGGAATTTCTTGAAGTGCAAGGCATGGAAACTTGTGATTTTTTGTGCAATCTTGATCAAAATGTGTTGCATTATGTTGGTATGATGTTTAGAAGTTGATTAAAGGTCATGAAATGGCTTGGCAAGTGAATTTGCAAAATTCCCTCTTTGGTGAACACTTGAAAATTATAGGATTTTTGCCAACTTTGAAAGGCCATATTGTAGATGTTAAGAATCGGCAGAATTTTTGACAAACAAGAATAAGTGAACTTAGTTCAGGATGTCACACCAGATGTTGTGACATTGACAAATAAAGTAACTGTTAATGAATTTAGTTCAAGACATCAGGATGTCACACCAGATGTTGTGACATCGCATAACTGCTATCTTACTTAAATGATGCATAACAGAACTGAGTAAATTCAGGGGAGTTTATCTGGAATTAATTGAAAAGAGATAAGCACTCCAAGGCGCATCTTTAGGGAGCTTAGTTATCTGGTTTCAATATAACAGAATAACTAACTCACCTTGATTTAAGGAGATAACAAACTAACTAACCCTAATTCAAGGTGATGACTGTGGGATTTATCAGGTCTGGATATTTTGCAAAAATCCCAAAAACCAAGCATCTATTTCAGGAACAGAAACTCTCAGAATAGAGTACGAATTTTAGAAGACTGTAAAAGGGTGCTTATGTTTTATAGCAGGTTTTAATTCTTTGTCACTTTATGAGGTTTTAAGTAAAAAGTGAATTGTGTCTTGATTGAAACTTTTAAGTAAGATCAAGCTGTTGTGTTTGAAGTGTGACTTCAATTTTATTAATAATTGTAAAAGATCACTGTGTGATTGAGGGGGAGTGAGTAGGTACTCATATCTAAGTTGTGTCTTAGGTAGAAATTGCCTTGGGTAGATATTAAGTGAAGGATTAAACTGGTTGGTTTAATTCCAGAATTAATATTACTTATATTGGATTTCCTTCCTGGCTTGGTAGCCCCCAGATGTAAGTGTGGAGATACACTGAATTGGGTTAACAATTTCCTGTGTTATTTAATTTACCAGCACTTTATGTTTTGTTTAAATCTTCAAGTGTTTAAACATCTGATTCGACATTACGTACCTGATCCCAGAATTTCAATTGGCATCAGAGCAGGCACCCTGCCTGTATAACTGGGTGAGATCTAGGGACTGCAAATTTTGGGAACATGGACAGAGATATAGGATCTGTGAATAGACCACCTATCTTGGATGGATCCAACTATGATTACTGGAAGCCAAGAATGGTAGCATTCTTGAAATCTCTTAATAGCAGGGCTTGGAAAGCAGTTAACAAAGGATGGGAGCACCCTATCCAAGACAATAAGGATGGGGCAAAAGTGATGAAGCCTGAAGAAGAATGGAGCAAGGAGGAAGAAGATTCAGCACTTGGAAATTCCAAATCCTTAAATGCCTTATTTAATGGCATTGACAGGAACATATTTAGGCTTGTGCATCACTGTGAGCTGGCCAAAGATGTTTGGGACACTCTCAAAACTACTCATGAAGGAACATCAAAGGTGAAGATGTCAAGACTTCAACTTCTCACCACCAAGTTTGAGAACTTGAGGATGAAGGAAGATGAGACCATTCATGAGTTTTACATGAACATCCTGGAAATTGCTAATACTTCTGGTGCCTTGGGAGAGAAGATGAGTGATGAAAAGATGGTAAGGAAGATTCTCAGATCACTGCCAAAGAGGTTTGACATGAAGGTCACTGCTATAGAAGAAGCTCAGGACATCTGAACAATGAAGGTTGAGGAGCTCATTGGTTCTCTTCAAACCTTTGAGATGGGAATGAATGATACAATTGTGAAGAAAAACAAAAGCATAGCCTTGGTCTCAAACACTGATAAAGAAGAAGAAAGTCATGAAGCAGGCTCTGAGGACAACTTATCAGAATCAATTGCTATGCTTGGAAGACAATTTAACAAAATCCTCAAAAGAATGGAAAGCAGGCCCAGACCAAGTGGAAGAAACTCAACCTCTGAGAATAAAAGACCTTATGACTCCAATAGAAGGTCAAACTATGATGAGAAGACTAACCAAGGAAAAGGGATCCAATGCCATGAATTTTAAGGATATGGACACATTAGAAGTGAATGTCCAACCTATCTAAAGAAGCAAAAGAAAGGTCTCTATGTGTCCTGGTCAGATGAAGACTCATGTAGTGAGTCAGAAGAAGAATCTGCAAAACACATCACTGCTCTAGCTGGAGTATGTGAAACTGAAGGGGGATCTAGTGATGTGGAGCTGACATTTGAAGAGCTTGAAGCATCTTACAGGATGTTGTGTACAAGAAGCACTGAAGTATGCATGGAAAATAAACAGCAGAAGAAGCAGATTAAGGAATTAAAGGCTGAAAAGGCAAGTCATCTAGAGATCATTGACACTTTGAAAAGTGAAGTCAGCCTACTCAACTCCAAAATAGAGCATATGTCCAAATCTGTCAGAATGCTGAACAGTAGCTCAAATACACTGGATGTCATTCTCAACAACAACAAGCACTCAGGGGATAGGACTGGGCTGGGATTTAATAAAGCTCAAAACTTTGAGGCTAGCACATCCAAACAACTCCAAATCCCATGAAGTCAAACAAGATGTCCAAGCAGATGTCTCAACATCATGACAAACACATGATGAAAAAGAAATATCAAAGATGGAGATGCCATCACTGTGGAAGGTTTGGTCACATCAAACCTTTTTGCTACAAGCTTCATGATTACCCCAATCAGAGTTCTCAGCACCCTCTTAAGCAGAAGACAGAGGTCACCAAGAAAATTTGGATACCTAAAGCTAGTCTTCATGCTGATCAAAGAAAACCTCACAACAGGCATAAATGGTCCAAGCAGGTTGTTGCCTCTATAACTCACACATCTCTCAGAGTATCAGCTAAGGAAGACTGGTATTTTGACAGTGGCTGCTCAAGGCACATGACTGGACTGAAGAATTTATTAGTGGACTTAAAGTCACACTCATCCAGATATGTAACCTTTGGAGATGGAGCAAAGGGGGAAATCAAGGGAGTTGGGACCCTGGACTGCTCAGGTGTACCAAGTCTAGATGATGTGCTGTTGGTAAAAGGATTAACTGCTAACTTGATCAGCATAAGTCAATTATATGACCAAGGTTACAGTGTAAACTTTACCAAAACTGAATGCATAGTTTCTGATAAAGAACAAAAGGTTGTCATGAGAGGAGCCAGATCAAAAGACAACTGCTATATGTGGGAACCCTAAGATTTCAGCCTCATATCAACTTGTTCCTTAGCCAAAGAAGAAGAAGTGAAGTTGTGGCACCAAAGACTGGGTCATCTCCATCCCAGAGGAATAAAGAAGATCATTTATATGGAGGCTGTAAGAGGGATCCCAAGACTTAAGATTGATGAAAGTAAAGTGTGTGGTGAATGTCAAATAGGCAAGCAAACCAAGATGTCACATCCAAAGCTCCAACATCTGACGACTTCCAAAGTGTTGGAATTATTACATATGGATCTTATGGGACCAATGTAGGTTGAGAGTCTTGGTGGAAAAAGATATGCCTATGTGGTTGTTGATGACTTCTCAAGATATACCTGGATAAGCTTCATCAAAGAGAAGTCTGATGTGTTTGATGTATTCAAAGATCTGTGCCATAGAATCCAAAGAGAAAAAGCAAGCTGTGTGGTCAGAATAAGAAGTGATCATGGAAAGGAGTTTGAGAATAAAAAATTCTCAGACTTCTGTTCTTCAGAAGGGATCAATCATGAGTATTCTTCTCCTATCACCCCTCAACAGAATGGGATTGTTGAAAGGAAAAACATAACTATTTAGGAGTCAGCTAGAGCCATGATTTATGCTAAAAAGTTACCCCTGTATTTTTGGACTGAAGCTATGAAGACAACATGCTACATCCACAATAGAGTTACACTAAGAAAGGGAACTTTATCCACTATCTATGAAGTCTGGAAGGGTAGAAAACCTACAGTCAAGTACTTTCATGTATTTGGAAGTAAGTGCTACATTGTGGCTGATAGGAATCAAAGAAGGAAGATGGACCCTAAGAGTGATGAAGGGATATTTCTTGGATACTCCATAAATAGCAGAGCTTACAGAGTATTTAACTCCATAACCAAGGTTATAATGGAGTCAGTAAATGTGATTATTGATGATGCCTATGCAGATGTTGCTGATGATGTTGGAACATCTATTGACAATCAAACTGAAGTTGAAATAGAAAGTTATAATCTTGACTTCACTCTAACTGAGGTAAGGTCAGAGCAATCCAACAAACCTCCCTCCATCAGAATCCAGAAAGATCATCCTAAAGAACTGATGATTGGTGATCCCAACAAAGGTGTCATCACTAGATCAAGAGAGGTGATCTCAGGCTCCTGCTTTGTTTCAAAAATAGTATGTCTGCTTGATGCTGACTGGGCTGGAAGTGCTGATGATAGAAAGAATACATCAGGAGGATGCTTCTTTCTAGGAAACAATTTAATTTCTTGGTTCAGTAAGAAACAAAATTGTGTGTCCTTATCCACTGCTGAAGCTGAATATATTGCAGCTGGTAGTAGTTGTTCTCAGCTAGTATGGATGAAACAAATGCTCACAGAATACAATGTCCCACAAGATGTCATGACATTGTACTGTAACAATTTAAGAGCAATTAACATCTCCAAAAATCCTATCCAACACAGCAGAACTAAGCACATAGACATCAGACATCACTTCATCAGAGACCTTGTGGAAGAGAAGGTGATCACATTAGAGCATGTAGCCACAGAGCTGCAATTAGCTGACATATTTACTAAGGCCTTGGATGCTACCCAATTTGAAAACCTAAGGGGTAAATTGGGAATCTGCTTATGTGAAATATATAAGTTATGGAGAAGTGTCAGCATGTCTCATGACATCGTGTGGCATGATCACCAGATGGCAGCACCATTCTGGTCAATAACTCTGTGTATTCCACTCTTAAAAATTCCACTAGTAACAGATTCTATAAATGTGAAAACGTGCTCTCAGCTTCTCACATTCCCACTAGCTCCACTAAAATTTCTGCATGCTACAGCTGAATCTCTAAGCTCATCAAAATCGATCAAACCTAACTCCTTTTCCACTACATTCGAAAAAATGTCTCAGCATCAAAACCCTAACTTCATTGATGAGGGTCTCTATCAAGAAGATGTAGTGCACGCAACTCCAATTTCTGTAGTACCAATGGATGCTACTCCTATAGATGAGATCAGAGGAAGCGTTCCTATTGCTCAAAAACCTAGAACTCCAAATGCAAGAAGAGCTAAGGAGCCTATTTTCAGCAAAAGCAAGGGAACTCCTTCATCTACAAGCACCCCCAAAGCTTCTTCTTATGTGGATGCATCCATCAAACAGCTTGTAAATAGAATCCTTTCTGAACAAAGAGTTTTGCATGGGGTGTCTGTTCCCCTGAACAGTATGCCTGCTCCTCAAGATGACCCAATCAACCAGGCTGAAGAGGACATACCTGCTCAACAGGATGTCCCAAGAAATGTTGAAGCATCTGAGGGCAAGGACAAAGCTTCAACTGATAATGATCAAGCTGATGATGAAAAAGCTCATGTTGATCAAGCTGCTGAAAAAGAGGCTTCCCAACCTCCACCTTTTGAAAACCTAGATGATGACTCTGACACTAAGATCATAGCATCTGTCAATCCTAGCATAGCCAAGAAGCTTAGGGCTAGGAAGGAGAAGAAGCATGCTGCACATGCAACTCCTAAAAAGAAACAGTCAACTCCAAAGAAGGACAAGGTCAAAGTTTCCTTTGGACCTACTAAGCAATGGAGCAAGGTAAGCACCCAGAAGAGGAAGGCTACAACTCCACCTGACACAGATGTCGAGGAGGATGTCCCAACATCCCAACCAAGGAAGAAGCCAGCACCTCCCAGGTCTGCCTCTGCTGTTCCTGAAGCACCTCTGGACAATGTGTTCTTCCATCATGTCTCCAGTGTGAGCAAGTGTAAGTATGTCTACCAAAGAAGGGTGGCTCTGGAAAGAGAGCTGGGCATCAATGCTTTGGAGTGCACTGAGGTAATAGATTTAATCTCCAATGCTGGTTTATTCAAAACTGTCTCCAACTTTTCTCCCTGTTATGAGCTGTTGGTCAAGGAGTTTATAGTTAATCTGCAAGAGGGGTGTGCTGATGGGAAATCTGAGGATTTCAGGAAAGTATATGTGAGGGGGAGATGTGTTGATTTTTCTTCTAGGGTGATAAATCACTACCTGGGGAGAGAATCAGATGGGCCAAATGAGTTGGGCAAAACTGACAACCAAGTCTGCAAAATCATCACTGCCAACCAGGTCAAGTCATGGCCAGTCAAAGGTAAACTATATGTCAGCTTGCTAACAAGGAAGTATGCTATGCTGCACAAGATTGGAACTGTCAACTGGGTCCCCACAAACCATACTTCTTCTATAGCTACTGGGTTTGGAAGGTTTATATGTGTTGTAGGCATCCAAACAAATTTGGACTATGGGGCTTATATCTTTGATCAAACACTGAATCATGCAGGAACCTCAGCAACCAAGCTTCCAATAGCTTTTCCCTCACTGCTTTGTGGAATCATTCTCACCCAATATCTAGGCATCCTTACTGATAAGGATTCTGTCTGCAAGAGAGAAAGTCCAATGTCCTTTCACTACAAACTGTTTCTGAGCCATCATGCTGCAAATGTTGAAGCTCCAAGTGGGACATCTGCTGGGCCATCTGCTGTTAAGACTCCCATATCAAAAGCAGCCCTAATTACAGAGCTCAAGACCACTTGCAAAGAGCTGGATGAAAGGAAGAAAAAGCTGGAGAACATAATTCAAAGACTAGAGCTGGAGGAAGCTGCTGGAAATATGGATGGATTTGATGTTGAGTCTGAGGATGAAGAGGATACAGAGTATGATGAGTCTGAGTGAAGTTGGTTGTGGTGGAAAATGTATTGCCTGTTTTTCTTTGTAATTTTGAATGTTTTTTTCTCTGCTTATGTAATGTTTGGCCCCAAATTTTTGTCTAACAAGGGGGAGAAGTGTACTGAACAACAATGCCTGCTGATGTTACAGAAAAATGCAGATGTTAATTTCTGTCTTCTGAACTAAGTTTTTTTTAATGCTCATTGGTATATCAAATTCTGAAGAACAAGTCATAGCAGTATACATACAGGTTTGAGGGGGAGCAAATTATTAGCTCTCACATGACTTAACAGAAAAGAACTCTGATGCACTCTGATAAAAGAACTCTGCTACTCTCTGATCAAACCAGAAGATTGTGTTAGCCAAAAATTAGCCAAAGGGGGAATTTGTAGATGTTAAGAGTTGATAGAATTTTTGACAAAAAAGAATAAGTGAACTTAGTTCAGGATGTCACACCAGATGTTGTGACATTGACAAATAAAGTAATTGTTAATGAATTTAGTTCAAGACATCAGGATGTCACACCAGATGTTGTGACATCGCATACCTGCTATCTTACTTAAATGATGCATAACCGAACTAAGTAAATTCAGGGGAGTTTATTTGGAATTAATTGAAAAGAGATAAGCACTCCAAGGCACATCTTTAGGGAGCTTAGTTATCTGGTTTCAGTATAACAGAATAACTAACTCACTTTGATTCAAGGAGATAACAAACTAACTAACCCTAATTCAAGGTGATGACTGTGGGATTTACCAGGTCTGGATATTTTGCAAAAAGCCCAAAAACCAAGCATCTATTTAAGGAACAGAAACTCTCAGAATAGAGTACGAATTTTAGAAGACTGTAAAAGGGTGTTTGTGTTTTATAGCAGGTTTTAATTGTTTGTCACTTTATGAGCTTTTAAGCAAAAAGTGAATTGTGTCTTGATTGAAACTTTTAAGTAAGATCAAGCTGTTGTGTTTGAAGTGTGACTTCAATTTTATTATTCATTGTAAAAGATCATTGTGTGATTGAGGGGGAGTGAGTAGGTACTCATATCTAAGTTGTGTCTTAGGTAGAAATTGCCTTGGGTAGATATTAAGTGAAAGATTAAACTGGTTGGTTTAATTCCAGAATTAATATTACTTATATTGGATTTCCTTCTTGGCTTGGTAGCCCCCAGATGTAAGTGTGGAGATACACTGAACTGGGTTAACAATTTTCTGTGTTATTTAATTTACCAGCACTTTAAGTTTTGTTTAAATCTTCAAGTGTTTAAACATCTAATTCGACATCACGTACCTGATCCCAGAATTTCACATATCTTGAGTTCTAGGATGAATCAAGACATGTTCTTGTACTTTTTTAAAATGGGAAGACATAATCTTCAACTTTCATGCCCAAGGATTTTTCATTTGAAGCATTTTTTCATGAAAGAATAGGTTGAATATCTTTCCCAAAATGGAAAGTTTCCATTACAAGTCATTTCCAAAAATAGCAAGTTTGCATTTGGCTCAAAATTCTTCAACTTTGTGAACTTCCAACCACTTCAATGATCAAATAAAGATCATAGAGACTCAAAATGATGATGATGACCCTTTGGTACCCTTGATGGAGGCCACAGATGCCCTGATTTTGACTTTACTTGCTCAAGAAGTTACCCAATGATCAAATGACTTCCATAGTGAATTTCTTCATCAAATTTGGTACACATGATCCTTATAACATATTGAGACCATTAGAAACAAGAATGACCAAAAAAATTGGGATTAAAGCCTCTGAAACCAAAACCCTAATTTTAAGTCATTTGTGTAGGAAATCTTCAGTCTGCCTCTATGCCTTTGCCATGCTTTGTGATCCCTTGATTTTTATGAACTTTGTGGAGCATATTATGATCATGGAACACATATGGATCCTCTTGGCATTCTTCAAGACCTTTGATATGGCTCAGATCACCTCTTGGATTGCCCAGATCACAAACCCTAGATGCAAATGAAATGAACTATGTAGTGGGATATGATATGCTTATGCTAATGCAAAGATTAAAGATCACAAGCCATGGTATGAGAAAAATTGAAGGAAAATTTGGGGTGTTTACACCGCGAGATTCTTCAGACCAATAGGCATGACCTTGTATTAGAAAGTACCATATGGCATAGTAAGGGTAGTCTTCTTCATATCCTCTGGTGCCATCTTTATCTGATTGTACCCTGAAAAAGCATCCATGAAAGAAAACACAGAAAATTGAGCCGTATTATCCACCAAAACATCAATGTGAGAAAGTGGTAAATCTTCCTTCGGACTCGCTCTATTTAGATCCCGATAATCAACACACATTCGGACCTTGCCATATTTCTTAGGTACCGACACAATATTAGTGATCCATGGTGGATAGTTAGTCACATCCAAGAAGCCTGCATTGAACTGTTTATGAACTTCTACTTTAATCTTAATAGCCATGACTGGTATGGTTCTTCGGAATGATGGTTCATGCCTTATTTTAGAATGATTATGAAAAAATGAAAATAAAAATAAACATTGACATTTATTTTATTTTATTTTTAATTTAAAAAAAGTGAAAAATAAAAATGAAAAACAGGGAGCAAAATATTTGAATGCAAAACGTCCTTTATTGATGATAAGCATTAAAAATCAACAGTGAATTCCCTACAATAGATCACTACGCCTTAGGCAAAGCGTAGGATTTAACATGCAACAAACAAAAAAAAAGAAAATTACTCCTCTCAAAGAGTAACTTGGAATAGCTTCTCGGAGGACCAGTTGCATAATTCTTTCCCGGGAACACATTGACAAATCTAGCTATGCATGTCACAGTCAATATGTCCTTCTTCATCTTCCAATATGAATATTTGATGGTTATCCATAATTCCAGCACTTGTAATTCGTATTGGACGTCGGCAACCCTGAACTGGTGGTGGTGGTAGTGATACTGGCTTGTATCCAATACCAAACATGTCCTTCTTCACCGGTACCTCAACAACCTTCTCCCATCCTTCAGTGTTTCCCGACTCCACAATAGATTTTTCCTGCTTCAATGAAGTAATGGAAACTCCCAACTTCTTTTCTTCTAGAGGAGGAGTCTTTGTAATATTAACAGTCTCAAAATCCTAGCATAGGGTTTCAGTATCTCCCCCTCTACCTCCACATATTTAAAATGAAGACAAATGACTTTCATAAATGTCATCCTCCCTGAAAACCGTTACTACACTCCCATCCACCACATACTTAAGCTTCTGATGCAAAGTGGATGTTATCGTGTCCTTGGCATGAATCCAAGGATGACCCAAGAGACAATTATATGTCGGTTGGATGTCCATGACATAGAAAGTGGCATCAAAAACTTGCGATCCTATGTTAACCGGCATTTCGACCTCTCCAAACACTAATCTCCTTGACCCATCGAAAGATTTCACAACTAGCTCACACGACCTTAACACCACCCTTCAACATTAAGCTTATTCAGAGCTTTCTTAGTTAATATGTTCAATGATGAACCTGTATCCACTAATACATGTGCCAAGGTTGCGCCTTTGCCTTCCATCAGGATATACAAAGCTTTGTTGTGCTTTCTTCCATTGGGTGTTAGATCAAAGTCTGTGAAACCAAAAGCATGTTTAGAATTTACATTGGACACTCCCCCTTCTAGTTGGTTCACGGTAATCTCATGTGGTACAAAGGCATTGTTTAGGATTTTCATTAGAGCATTCCCATTTGCCACTAAGCACAAAAGAAGTGATAGTATTGAAATCTTGGAAGGAGTCTGATTGAGTTGATCCACTACTTTGTAATCAGTCTTTTTTATCAATCTCATAAATTCCTCTACATCTTTAGAAAAAGACACTTCGGGTGTCAGACTCTGCTCTGCCTCACCTCTAACCACCTGCTTTCCCTTTGCCTTTGCCAAAGCATCTACTTTATCATTCGGGGATACATTAGGTGAAGCAAAAAGCCTACCACTTCTTGTGAAACCTACAGTACCCACAATATTATCTAATCCAGGTCTCCCACGGAACTTCTTTCCATCTCTTATTTGTGACCCTGATAGTACACTTTAGCACCATAGTGCCACGGGATTGCTTTGTCACTCTCATAAGGAACTGGGCCTGGAATAGTAATTCGAACAGGGGTCGGTGTTGCCTGCCTAGGGATTCTGACAGTTCTATATGGAATAGTGATTATAGAAACACTCTCCTTGTCTTTGGAAACATTATCAAATTGTAAACAACCTTCATTAATCAGCTTTTGAACACCATTTAATCTTTTACACCCATTTACACAAATGGAACAATCCTCGCACTCATGACCACAACCTGGAAACACTCCCCCTTTAAGAAATCTCTCCTTCACCACTGCCAACAATGTCTTCAGTATCTTGACGTCCTTGATCAGATTCAAACACTCCTCTTCAAAAATAGAATTTACCATTGAATTATTATGAGGTGGCCTCGGGTTTGCAAGTGCATTTGGAACAACGGCTGGCCCAAAGTCAATGGCTTTTGAATCCACTAGATCTTAAATTGTGTGGTTAAAAGCTTTATAGGTCTCAATATTATGCCCGTGCGTTCCATAATGGAAAGCACAATGGGCATTCACATCATATTTGTATGGAATCGATCCATTCCTAGGAGGTGCCAATGTTCGCAGCTGGATCAATTGTAGTTGTAGAAGATATTGCAGTAACTCAATAGGAGGCATAGGAAGAGGATCAAAATGCATGTCTCTTATCTCTGGCTGCTGATAATTTTGACAGGGAGCATATTGTTGACGTTTTTTCTATTGCGGTTGACGTTGTTGTTGTTGATACCGAGGCGCCATTGCCAGAATTAACACGACAACAACCTGATGATATTGATTATGAAAAGAATGGTCTTGATACCCTCTTCCTCCTCCATGATAAGATGACACATAACTAGTTTCACCTTCTCTTATCTTCGAAGAATTCACAAACGGCTTCTTGGTACCAGAAGATAATCCAGCATTTCTTTGTATCTTTCCCAACTTCACAAGGTTCTCAACTCTTTCTCCAGCAATGACTATGTCGGAAAACCCAGTGGATGGGAAAGTAACAAGTCTTTATAGAAATGGGCCATGAAGAGTTTACATAAACATATCCTCCATCTCGTGGTCGTTTAATGGGGGTTGAACCCTAGAAGCCAATTCACACCACCTCTAGGCGTATTCTTTGAAGCTCTCATTTTGTTTTTGCGCTAAGCTCTAGAGTTGGGTCCAATTTGGATCCATATCAATGTTGTACTGATATTTCTTAACGAACGCTTCAACAAGATCTCTCCAGTTCTTAATATGAGTACTCTCTAGTTGCATATACCATTCCAACGATGCCCCAACAAGGCTATCCTGAAAAAAGTACATCAATAGTTTATCATCATCCGTATAAGTAGACATCTTTCGGGTATAGCCTCAGATGTGGGTCTTGGGGCAGGTAGCCCCCTATACCTTTCTAACCCTGGCGTAGTAAACTTGTAATGCACCTTCACCCCATGAACCAATCCTAGGTCAGAAATATCAACACCCAAACCACCTTGTCCTTCCACAACTCTAATTCGTTCCATCCCCATACGAAACTTTTCATCCCCATCAGGACCATTGAAAATTACCATCCCCGTGTTACACATAGAAAACTGATCCTCTTGTCCATCCTCCAAATGACGAGCATGAACAAAACCAGGATTACCAAAGACATTTCCATAGTCTCCACCCATACCAACATCAGCTCCCACACCACCAATACCGGTTCCTCCAACACCATCTCCTCTGATACCGCCCATACCACCACCATTTCCAGCACCACCAATACCACCACCATTACCAGCACCACTAATACCACCATCGACACCACCAATCCCAACGATCCCATCAATTTTAGCATCATCACCAATAAGATTCTCGTTTTAAGGCCTACGAACAATATTTTTGAGCTCCTCTTGCCCCTGCATCATGTCCTGCATCAAACCCATGAACTGTCCCATTTGAGTTCTCATTTCAGCCAATTATGTTTGCAGTTGATCCATGACTCTTTGTTGGTCGGATCTGGTTAAATATCTGTGAATGTTGAGATCCATAATCCTACTAAAGAAAACCAAACAGGATGAGAAAAACGGTCACGAATACCTGTTATGTAAAAGATGAAATACGTGAATGCATGTAAACTCCATGTTTTAATTATTTCCAGGGTATTCAACCCCTTAATTCCAGTTTGTAACATAGAAGAACAAGTAGTTTTTTAGAAAATCTCATCACATAATAAGAAAAAAAACACACATGTGCAAAAATTCATACAATAATCTGAACAGGCACATGTCCAAAAGTACATCAAATAAATGGTACCATCAACAAGTCAGATGGTAACCATAACAAAATATCAAAAGGAAAAGTAAATAAGCTACTCAATCCCAAATGTTGACTCCAAGGAAATAACTTATGACTTCTTCAAAAAGTGCTTCAGTCTCTGGATGAGTTGGATGCTCTGTCATCCCCATGTTCAACAAATTCCTCTTCCTGATGGCTTCATTTAGTTCATCGATGTGCTTTGTGTAGTACTAATTATCGTTCCCTCCAAAGAACTCTATGATTCTTGCTTTCTTCATTTCCGCCTGAGCTTTGAGTTACTCTATTTCTCTTTTGGCTCCCTGTAACACCCAAATGACCCCACAAAATTATTAGTAAAATCAGAGTAATTTTAACTTCATCAAAACATTTAAGTATCACAATTCTACAAAAATCACACGTGGCTCAATAGTATGTTTTATAAGAAAATATTCAACTCGCGGCGGAAATTCAAAATAACTAGTAATAATTCCATCACAAAAATCATTTTATTAAAAATAAAAAAAGAGTGCAACATCGTCCCGACACCCAAAGTGACATATCAGAGCCACCATCCTAAAGACGAGAAGTACACCGAATTCACTGACCACCATTCCACTTATCCTGCTCACCTGCACGATACCAACGGGAGGGTAACATTCAAACAGAAGGGGTGAGATACTTACACCATAAATATCATATAATAAGAATTAATAAAGTATCTTAAAATACACCACTTCTCAAAAAATATTATTCAACAAAAACTTATACAAAAACTACACATACTCACACATCATATACAACAACTACAACAATCATGCAATGAGACTCGTTTAACTCTATGCATGCAGTACCATAATCTGATCTCTATTTCAATATCAGATTCCCGTTGAAACTCTCGACCCCACTTTCGTGGTCTAGTACGGTCCATATTTCCTGATCACACCCTCGGCCCCTATTTCATGGCCACGTACGATCCCTATTTCATGATCGCACCAACATCACAACAACGACATACCCCACCTTGGTATGTTACACAACTATGCGACATGTCATGCAACACCAATGACATACATGCATACTCACTACAACTACATCATACATCATCAATAACAACAGTCACATATCGTAACATCTATCAATTACTACTAATCATCATCAACACAATTATCATACATTTCATAACTTATAATCATATAATAAGGTTCATATCACAAGAATGCAACATAACATATACAACCTATCACGTACTCATATACCATCGCTAAATGTAAGAAACATACCAACACATCACTACTCAACAAAGCAACAACATCAACGAAAACAGACATGTATATTATGTTTAGCTCAATTACACTAATTATCCCTACAATTAGGTGTATAACTCTCCTCTCTCTACTTCTAGCTACCCCACATCACTTCCTAAGCATTACTAATGAATTAAAATAATTTTCTGTAATTTTTCGGAATTTAAAATTTTATTTTTCATGCTCCAAGGCTCGCTAAGCGAGGCCCACAACTCTCTAAGCGCCAAACCCCCTGACTCTTCTCGCTAAGCGATCTCCAGCTTGCTAAGCGAGCTCTGCGATTTCGTAAATCGCAGCTATGCTCTCAGCACCAAAACCTGCTACAAATTTCTCATTTATCCAGCACCAAAAACAACCAGAAACCATAGTATTCATCAAATTAACCATTTAAATCATACAAGTAACATCTAGCAACAATCAAAAACACATAATCCAACCTAATCCCTCCTCAATCCACCACAATCTTAATCCCTAATTCTCAACCTACCCAATTCCCTTTATAAAACCCTTAAGATGGAAGAATCCCACACCTTTCACGACCGTTCTTGCTCTTTCCCAAATACGATTATGATTTTCCCATTTCCTTATTTCCAACATAAACCTTAAGACCCAACTTATGATCTTCCCCTTTTACCGTTATTACTTTCACCAATAGACCACCTTGTCCTTATATCCTATTTATTCCATTTATTTTATTTAACCTCTAATAATACAATTATCCACCAAAAATATAATTTAATATCACAATTATATTCGATAATATATTATTCTTCACACATCACAATACAAGATTCTCAATAAAATATTTAAATAAATT
The DNA here is from genome assembly GCA_963966055.1 of Lathyrus aphaca. NCBI lineage: Eukaryota > Viridiplantae > Streptophyta > Magnoliopsida > Fabales > Fabaceae > Lathyrus > Lathyrus aphaca. Next base: position 176,950,915 of record OZ014523.1, read on the forward strand.
CGGGGCATCATAACTCTCCTCCACTTAAAAGGTTTTCGTCCTCGAAAACTTACCTTAGACAAAAAGATTTGGATACGACTCTCGCATCCTACTCTTCAATTCCCAAGTTATATGCCCACCGACATACGACCCAATGAACTTAGGAGTGAGCTTCCTCGACTTCAAAGCTCGTCTAACACCGGTCATCGGAGTAACCCTAAAAAATACATGGTCTCTTTCTTGAAACTCAAGATCCTTTCTCCTCTTATCATGGTAACTCTTTTACCTACTCTGCAAAGTCTTCATCTTTTCTCGGATCAACTTCACCATTTCTGTAGTCTATTGCACAATATCAGGTCCAAGTACAACACTCTCACCCGACTCATGCCAACACAAGGGTGTCCTACATCTTCGACCGTGCAAAGCTTCAAACGGTGCCATTCCGATACTGGAATGATAATTATTGTTATACGTAAACTCAATTAACGGAAAATGACTATCCCAAGCACCTTCTTGTTCAAGCACACAAGCCCTCAATAAATCCTCCAAAGATTGTATCATCCTCTCTGTTTGTCCATCAGTCTAAGGATGATAAACTGAACTCAATTTCATTTTCAAACCCAATGCCTCTTGCAAACTCTCCCAAAACCTCGAAGTAAGGCTCAGATCTCTATCCGACACAATGCTCAAAGGTATTCCATGCAACTTCACAATTATACCAACATATATTTCTGCCAATTTTTGTGAAGAATGGGTAATACTAATCGGTATAAAATGTGCTGACTTAGTCAATCTATCAACAATCACCCAAATGGCATCATGCCCTATTGGAGTAGTAGGTAACCCCGTAACAAAATTCATTGATATACTATCCCATTTCCACTCAAGTATATCCAACGGTTGCTTCAAACCAGTAGGTTTCTGATGTTCCACTTTCGACTTCTGACAAGTCAAACACGCATACACAAAATGAGCCACATCTTGTTTCATACTAGACCACCAAAATACATTCTTTAAATCCTGATACATTTTCGTCGCTCCTGGATGAATACTAAATCCACTCCTCCGCCCTTCTTCAAGAATCATTCTCTTCAAATCAATATCATTATGAATACATATATGATTCTGAAATCTAAGTACTCCCTATTCATTAACTCAAAATTCATTATTTCCAACTCTTTCATCATTAACCATCAAGTTCACCAGTTTCACATATGACTTCTAACTTTCCCGAATACGATCAAAAAAATCATTATTAACCTTCAGCATTCCCAACATCACACTATGAGGTGTCTGTTCACAAACAAAAATCATATCTCTGAATTGCTCAATCAACACCAACTCTCTAGCCATCATAGCCAAGATATGCAATGTCTTCCAACTCAGAGCATCGGCCATAACATTAGCCTTACCCAGATGATAATTCAAACTAAAGTCACAATCTTTCAGAAATTCTAACCAACGTCTCTGTCTCATATTCAGCTCTTTCTGATCAAACAGGTATTTCAAACTCTTATGATCACTATAAACTTCAAACCACGAACCATAAAAGTAATGTCTCCAAATCTTTAAGACAAAAAAAATAGCTGCCAACTCTAGATCGTTAGTGTCATTCCCAAAGATATGCATCCAGGTGCATACGCGAACGGTCAGCGAAAAGAGAAAGTGAAAATGAACTGAATAGAGTCGCCAGCTAGGCATTTTTATCCCGAAGGAAAGGTAATGTTGCATAAACCTGGAAAGAGATGGATAAGACGGTTGCGAACTAGAGAAACTGAGAAAGGGGTTGGTTACAACCTGGGAAGGTATTAGCACCCAGATTGTCCATCGTACTCGACGGGATCCACGCTTAAGAGATTGTGTATAAAAGGGGTAAGTGTATGTGCTATCTGTGTGCAAAAGCTAAGGAATGAATGTACAGATGTCAGTGCAGGAAGGTGAATTGCTCAGGAGCTGAGGCTTAAAAAGAATGCTGAAAGAGGGGGAAGACAAAGAGACTTTTGTTCGATAACTGTTAAGTTATGCCTACGTATCCTCTTGTGCAATGAGGAAGTCAGAAAATCGTAGTTCGACTCAAAGATACTGAAAATGAATTGACTGTGAACTGCTTGCTAGTCTATGCTCAAGTGTACGACTCGTCTGGCTCGAGTGCTAACTGTTTTGCATTAGACGGAAGAAGCAAGTTCTCGTTTGTGAATGAGAGTGATGGGAAAAGAATCCCGGAGGAGACGATTATTGTTTGTTTTTGTGTTTTCAGTCTTATTATTGTTTTTGGTGTTTTTCATAGGATTATGAGCTTAAGCCTGATTAGGGATAATGAGCATACTTAAGTATGAGATAAGAATCTCAACTTAATTACCATGATGATGTAGGATTAAGATCATTAACCTATTTGTGATTATTTAGATGTTTTTGGATTTTTGTTTAGTGTTAAGTAATGAGTTTAATCTCTAATCACAGATTAGTAAACTCATTACACCATCCTAATAGAAGGATAATAGATGAGAACACTTAAGTTGAGGAAGATACCTCAACTTAATCCATGGTTAGGGATTAAATTCATTATATAACAAGCCTTTATTAAATGGATTTTAATTAAGGGATGAGATTAAGAAGTAGATTTTTATGGTTTGCAAAACAACTTGAGGGGGACTTGTCCATTAAACACTAGGGTTAGTCCCTCTTAACCATAAGGAAGAGATAGAACCCTAATGTAAGGCCCAAGTTAAAAGATAAAGTCTTAGTGATTATCAATGTGATTTGATTAAGAGGTTTAAACAAATTAAAGGTTTAAAACATAGGATTAAAGTTATACACTCCATCCTAAGAGAAGGATGCATGCATAACCCTAATTCCAAAGTTCTAAAACTTTAAGAGTTTAGTCTCTGATTATTGAGATGAGAAGAGAGACTCAAGGAGACTCAAAGGTAAAAGACTAAGGGGGACTATTCACAACCCTAAAAGTTATCATGCTTGGATATCCTATGTTTTTTTAGGCTTAAGAGAAAGGATCTTCAAGGCCACCAATGGAAGAAGTAGATGAAAAGAGAAGGAGAAAAAAGAACAAGTTACTTACTTCCTGAAGAAGATAAGTAACTTGAAAGAAAGAAAGTGAGAAGGAAGGAACACAAGTGAACAAGCTCACTTAAAAGACATGTAAGAATGCATATGAATGAGATAAGAAGAGGTGGGAAGTGGAGGCAAATCCATTTCCCAAATAACTTACCAAAGATACCTGAAATGTTAGTATGAATGCATAAGACATAAAGCATAAAGAAATGAAATGAAATGAGATGCAAAAACCAAAGTCAGAAGTGAATGTGCAATACAAATGGCATATGAGATGATGCAAAGTCATACAATATGCATATGAATGTTCATACAAAGATGAGATGCAAAGGAAGCATGTTTGAAAGCTTGAAAACACACGGATGTTTATGAAATGTAATGAATGCAAGACATAGAAAATGAGTGAAGAAATGATCAAGCAATGTTATAACATGTCCTAAGATGTCTAAGATGTCATACAAATGCTTGAAGTATCATGGCAAGTTCACATGATGATGATATGCAAAGAAGAATGCAAATGAACATGAGAAATTAGGGTTTTATGAACATATGAGATGCCAATGACCAAAACAGAAGCATGCAAGATGATAAAAAATTGAAATCAAGCTCAATCAAACCCTAAACCCATATAAGATCATACCCCAAAGGAGAAGGTCAGAAGCTAATCCTATTGAAAGTTATGAATTTCCTAAGTTTGCTAGGGTTTTTGGGTGATTCTTAAAGGAAAATGCAAATCAAATTGAAAATGCAAGATAAATTCATGAGGAAAATAACCTTGAAACTACATGCAATATGTTAAACAATGTAAAACGAATCAAGTTCAAACTTTTCATGGTTTGGCAGAAATGAATTTTTCAAATTAGGGTTAGAAAATGTGATTTTAAAGAACCCTAATTCAAAAAAAATTGTGAAATTATGATCAAACCTAAAAAAAAATTGTATGAAGAGTTTGAAAATGTTTCTAAATGTATTGGAATGGTTCATGATTTTATTGGTGATTTTTAGAAACCTAAATGTATTTTTAATTAATTAATATCCATTAATTAATTAAAAATAACATTTAAATATTTAAAAATACTTTTTTAATGCAAAAAATAAAATAAAAATCATTTTTGGGTTGAGAAAAATATTTGAATCATAAATGCAAAAGATTATAGTTTTTTGATGTTTCTAACTATTTTAAATAAAATGCAAAAGAAAATGCCATAAAAATGAATTAAAAATGAAATAAAGTGGAAGTATGCCAATCTGATGCCATGATTCAAACTCAGGGGGAAGGCATTGACTGCCCGCACGTTTTAAGGGCCAGGATCAATTCTGATTAAATTAATTCATAAAAATCTAATTAAACTAATTAATTAAGGTTTAGGGTTAATGACTTCATCTGGACCGTACGCTGCCTAATCTAATCACAATCCAAGGGCTCACAATGAAACTGGAAATCAAAACCCAAATTAATCTCAGGTGACCGGCAAGCTCCGGTCATCTTCTCCGGCCACACCTTCATGCCATCTCTCTCTCTAAGCTACCCTGGACTAAAATAACTGCCCAGAAATGATCCTCATACGTCACACAATCAAAATCACTCATCAAACATCATTTATATCACAAGAATCATGCGAATCGAATTAAAAACAAATTCACGGGCAAAGTTTCAGAATATCGTGAATTTCTTATTTCTCAACCATTTTAAAAACTAAACATATCAGGATGATCAGTGCATCATGTAGAATCAGTTTGTAACTTAAAAAACATGTTCTGGAAAAATTGTTCTTGATGATTACCTGAGTTGAAGCTTTTAAGTTTGGAGCTTTCTGACCTTCTCGTTGATGCAAATCAACCCCAATGGACTCCCTGATGCTAATGAGAAGCTTGGAACAAGTTTGAATGGCCTCCTTTGTGAGTTTCAGTTTTGAGAGGTGAGAAATCGTGTTTTTGATTCTGAGGCTTTTAGGTCATTGTGAGGGTTGCTTTGTGATCCTGAGGATGTGTATGATTGAATGGTGCAAAGAGTTTTGAGGTTTGTGGTTTGTGTTGAGAGAATCGAAGAGATGAAGGTTTTGGTGGATTTTGTGAAATCTGACTTGTGTTGTGTTTCAGGCTCCAAGATGATATGAAATGAGGTCCATGAGGCATGTATGTGAAGTCTTGATTGGTCAGAAGAGTTGTTGTGGCTCAGCTTGATTGGTATGGGAGGTTTTGCAAAAAAAATCAAATTTGTGTACTTGGAGGTATGGGCCATGACAGGAGCTGCTCAATGGGGTGTCTGGCCTCAGCAAAATTCATGGAGAGCCGTAGAATCAAAGTTATGCAGCTGGCACAAGTGGATGAAGACTTTCCAAGCATTTTGCAACTTTTCCCTTTTTGAAAATTTCATGAAAATGTCTTGTGGAAACTCGCAATCCAAGGAACAATTTTAGTTCAAATGCATTGCACTATGTTTGTATGATGCCTAGCAATCAATTAGAGGTCATGAAATGGCTTGAAACTTGAATTTGCAAAAAATCCTCTTTGGCATGAACTTGAAAATTATAGGATTTTTGCCAACTTTGAAAGACCATATCTTGAGTTCTAGGATGAATAAAGACATGTTCTAGTACTTTTTGAAAAGGGAAAGACCTAATATACAACTTTCATGTCCAAGAATTTTTCATTTGAAGCATTTTTGGTCATGAAAGAGGAGGTTGAAAATCTTTCCCAAAATGGAATGTTTCCATTACAAGTACTTTCCAAAAATAGCAAGTTTGCATTTTGTAAACACCCCAAATTTTCCCTCACTGAGTTCACACCATGGCTTGTGATCTTTTCATTTTTGCATTAGTCCAATCATATAATCTCATATTGTACTTTTGCTTCACTGCATTGGTTCAAAGTCATCTGCATCTAGGGTTTATGATTTGAGCAATCCAGAGACCCATCTGAGCCACTCCAAAGGTCTTCATTCATCTCAATAGGGTCCATGTATGTTAAATCATCATATTACATCCTCCCAATATGAAGGAAGTCAAAGAATCACAAGAACTGGAAAAGCATGGAGGCAGAGCCAAGGTTTAATTACACAGATGACCTAAAATTAGGGTTTTGGTTTCAGAGGCCATAACTCCAAATTTTTTGGTCATTTTTGTTTCTATTTGTCTCAATATGTTATAAGGATCATACATACCAAGTTTTATGAATAAATTCATTGTGGAAGTCATCTGATCACTGGGTAACTTCCTGAGCAAGTCAGAGCCAAATTAGGGCATCTGAGGCCCCCATCAATGGATCCAAAGTGGATTTTTCATCAAATTGAAGTTATATGGTCTTTATTTGATCATTGAAGTGTTTAGAAGTTCATAAATTTGAAGAAAAGTGGGCTAAACCAAAAGTTGCCAAAAATGGAAATGACTTGTAATGTAAACTTTCCATTTTGGGAAAGTTTTTCAACCTCCTCTTTCTTAACCAAAAATGCTTCAAATGAAAAATTGTTGGTCATGAAAGTTATAGATTGGATCATTCTCTTTTCAAAAAGTAAAAGAACAAGATCTAATACATTTTGGAACTCAAGTTATGGCTTTCCAAAGGTGGCAAAAATCACATAATTTCATGTTTCATGCCAAAGAGGCATTTTTGCAAAACCTCATGCCAAGCCATTTTGTGACTTCAAATTGACTTCTAATCATCATAAAAAAATAACACTTTGCCTAAAATACATAATTGGCCCAAGAATTTCCATGTTTCGTGACTTGCACATAAAGAAATCTCAAAAGGGCCAAAGGTTCACAAATTTTCAAAACCTCCCATAACCTTTCACAAACTTGCTGAATTGCCACAAATTGCATTTCATGGACATCCTTGAATCTTGCTGCACCAGACACCCCTTTGTCCTTGGCCTGAACCAGCCCATACCTCAAAGTACAACTTTGTTGACGTTTTTGCAAGAAGGCCATACTAATCAGCATAGCCCACACCAACTCCACAGACCTATCACAGCTTGATATGTGGACAAAATGAAACTCATAACACACAAGAACTAAGTCTGAAAACACAGCATTGCCATAGTTCACAAAAACTATCCCTCTTGCATTGTTTATCGAATCACACAACTCATCCACTCATTCTCAAAACTTCTTCCACCATTCATCTCCAAATTCATCACTGATCATTTCCCACCCATCAAAGCAGCCTGAAACCACCTCAAACCAAAATACGATTTTCACCACCCCTGAACTGAAAGTTCAAAAACACTCCATACAAACTTGTTTCAAGCTTACCAGAAGCATCAAGGGGCTCATTGGAGTGGAAAAACACAAGGAAGAAGGCCAGAAAGCCCAGAATTGAAAGCTCAACCTCAAGTAACATGATGAACAATTTTTCCAGAACCTTTTTTTTTTGTTAAAATGTTGTTCTATGTGTTGCCCTGATCATGGGGATGTGTTTATTTTTGAAAATGATCCAGAAACAAACATTTTATATTGCTCTGAAACTTTTGCCCTAAATTTATTCTTCTTCGATTCTCTTTGTGTGAGTGAAATAAATTGTTTATGATGTTGGATTCTTGTTATTTGATGTTAGGAGATGAGTTATGGAGATTTTGGCATGATTTTGTAGCCTAGGGAGTGAGATAGAGATTTTCAAGGGAGAGTGTGGCCGGAGAAGATGACCGGAGGTCATTTTCGTCCACCTGAAAGTGATTAATTAGGTTAATTAGGGTTAGGGCAGTTTTTAAACATAGGTCGTTAGATGAGAGTTCCCGCGCTTGTTTGTGTGGTGAGGATTGAGACATTAGTTATTAATTAGGTTTAATTAATATTTTAATTGAGATTAGCTCAGTTTAAATGTGGGTCGTCCAGATGCGCGCCTAGTCAACCCATTCAAAGCCCAGATTTAATCTTGTCCATCCCTTTTGCATACTTTCTATTTATTTAATTTTTATTTCATTTATTCTAATTTCTTTTGTACGAATTTTTAAAAATAGTAAAAATAGTCAAAAAATTCTGAAAATTTTTATTAAACCTTTTATTAATTTTAAGAATCCAAAATTTTTTTTATTTTTATTTTTTGCATTAAAAAATTATTTTTAAATCATTTAAATATTATTTTTAATTAGTTAATTGATTTTAATTAATTAAAAATACATTTAAGTATTTAAAAATCACAAAAAAAATCAGAGAACATCTCTGAACATTTAGAAGCATTTACAAACTCACCACACAAATTTCTTTTTGGTTTTGATCCTACTTTGATATTTTTTATTTGAATTAGGGTTCTAAAATTGTTCATTTTATAACCCTAACTTCAAAAATTCATAACTTTTAAACCAAGTTGAGTTTGTGAGTGATTCATTTTGCATTGTTCTATGCATGACTTCTAGTTTCTAAAAACATTTTTGTTTCTTTTTTTATCTTTCATTTTCAATTTATTTGGCATTTTACCTTGAGGATCACCCTTAAAACCCTATAAACTTAGGAAATTCATACTTTCCTTTAGGTTTAGCTTCTGACCTCCCTCTTTATATTGTGAACTAGTATAGGTTTAGGGTTCCTTTGAGTGAATTTTCAATTTTTTATCTTATCATTTGCTTCTGATTTTGAGTTTTGCATCTCACATGTTCATATAACCCTAATTTCTCATCTTCATTTGCATTCATCTTGCATAAGCTTTCATATAAGAACTTGCCAAGACATTTTGTGCATTCACATGACATATAAGACATCCATTTTCCATGTTGTGCTTTCATTTCATTTCATGTGCATTCATGAACCTTCGTGCTTATTATATGCTTCATTTGCATCTTCATCCCTTGTATAATCATTCACATCTCATGACATACATTTTCATCATCTCTTAGCATCATTTGCATCGTGAACATACTTCTGGTTTTGGTTTGCCTCATTGCATTCATTTCATTCTCATTTCCTTTCATTTCCTTTTGCTAACTTTTCAGGTGGTAAGTGTTTGAGAAGTGAATTTGCCTTCACTTCTCATAATCTCTTCTCCTCTCTCTTATGCATAATTGATGCATCTTATCTTTGTATTAGAGTGAGCTTTCTCATTCATGTTCCCTCCTCACTTTCTTTTTTCAAGCAACTTATCTTCTTAAGTGAAGTAAGTTGACTTGCTTCATTCTGTTTCTCTTCCTTTCATCCTGCTTCTTCCTTGGTGGCTTTTTCCTTGAAGATCTCTTGCAAGCCTCATAAACCCTAGAAACACCCAAGCATGATAACAATTAGGGTTTGATTAGTCCCCCATTTAGTTTTACCTTTGTGTCATCTTTGTGTCTTCTCTTCTCATCTCATAATCAGGGACTAAACCTTAAAGTTTTTAAGGCTTTGTGATTAAGCTTATGCCTGCATCCTTCTCTTAGGATGGAGTGTATAACTTTAATCCCAAGTGTTAAACACTTAATATGTTTAAATCCTTTAGTCAATCCATCTAATAAATCACTAAGACATCAAGCTTGTAACTTAGGCCTTGCATTAGGGTTCTAATTCTTCCTTAATTGGTTAAGAAGGACTAACCCTAGTGTTAATGGACAAGTCCCCCTCAAGTTTTCTTACAAACCAAAAAATTCACTTCTTAATATTATCATTAACTAAAACCCACTTTAATAAAGGCTTTGTTTTGTCATGAGGTTAATCCCTAATCATGGATTAAGTTGAGGAGCCTTCCTCATCTTAAATGTTCTCATCAATTATCCTTCTATTAGGATGGTGTAATGAGTCCATTAAATCTGTGATTATGGCTTAAACTCATTACTTAACACTAAACAAAAACTCCAAAAGCATCTAAATAAATGCAAGTAGGTTAATGATCTTAATCCTACATCATGGTGATTAAGTGTGAGGTGCTTACTTCATACTTAAGGTATTCTCATTACCCCTAATCAGAGGGAAGATGTGATGAGTTTACTAACCCTCGGTTTAGGCTTAAGCTCATTTTCTTTAGACAAACTCCAAAAGCAATAAAAGATTGAAAATACCAAAAACAAACAATAATCGTCTCCTCCGGGATTCTTTTCTCACCTCATTCACTCACAAACGAGAACTCGCTTCTTCCGTCTAATGCAAGACAGTTTGCACCTGAGCCAGGCAGGTCATACACTTGAGCATATACAAGTAAGCAGTACATCAGTCAATTTACCTTTCAGTCTCTTTGAGTCGAACTACGGTGTTCTGACTTCCTCATTGCACGAGAGGATACGTAGGCATAACTTAACGGTTATTGAACAAAAGTCTCTGTATATTCCCCCCCTTTCAGAATTATTCTTTTAAACCTCATTGTCTTGAGCATATCACTCTTTTCTTGCACTGACACTCCTTTTATTCACTTTATTTTCTTGCACTGACACTTGTACATTCCTTTCCAGCTTTTGCACACAGACATCACTGACACTACGCCTTTAAAACAAAAATCTTGTAAGCGTGGATCCCGTCGAGTACGGCAGACAATCTGTGTGCTAATACCTTCCCAGGTTGTAACCAACCCCCTTTCTCAGTTTCTCTGGTTCGCGACCATCTTATCCATCTTTTCCTAGGTTTATGCAGTATTACCTTTCCTTCGGGATAAAAATTCCTAGCTAGCGACTCTTTTCAGTTAATTTCATGTTCTCTTTCGCCGACCGTTCGCGCTTGTACTGGGATGCAAATCTTTGGGAGCGAAAGCTTGGCGACTCTGCTGGGGAACCTTATACTGCAACCAGGGCTTTTGGTTCTTTTTATGGGTTCTTCCTAGAGCTTGTTTGATTTGTGTTTACTGGGGTGTTATGTGCTATGTGTGTTTATTTATTTTGCTTTATTTATTTCTTTATGTATAACTTTATTGCTTTCTTTACAGTCTTATGCATATTTCGTACTGTCATCGCTGGATCTGGTTTTCTGTTTTGGTGGGTGGGGTTCCATTGAGAGATTAAGGTCCTATACCTGGGACCTGTGTGAAATCTAGGCTAGAGTGGTTCATATTCTTTCCCATTCCATTTCGGTCTGGTGCGGGAATATGAAACACGGTTCAGATGTGGGTTTCTTCTTGAGAACTCTGTGCTACAGATTTCCTATAGTGCTAGGGCTATCTAGGAAGCCTGCTAAGTCTGGATGACCTTTATTTTGACCTTCAGAATCTGGGGAGAATTAGAGCAGGGTCTTTTATGGTTATTGTAAACACTGTACCTCCGGGTTAGAAGTGTTTACACTTCTCATAACTGATCCAAGTCTGAGGATCTTTGTTCTAGAACATTACATGTGAGGGGGTTGGGTTGTTTACAGGTTTGCAGGAACCCTTGGCCACATCATACCCTGTTACTGTATTGTTTAAGAATACTCCACTTTGGACAGTTCTTGTGATTAACCCTGGACAAGTGACTCTTTATTTGAGTCCCCCACCCTGGTTACTGGATTTCTGAACCTTCATCCGGACCTTTGAACATACATGGGCCTTATATCAAGACAGATAATCAGATCCAGCTCTTGATCACAAACCCTTACATATCATTTGCATATATCATCATTGCATCATTTAACATTTGTTTATTTATTTTTTAGGGTATCCATCTCATTATATTTGGTTTGGTTTTGACCCCTTCTACTGCTTAGACCTCTGCTTTAGTTATCTTCTTCAGCATCTGCTTCAGCTATCTCTTTCAGCACCTCCACCAGTCTGTCAGAGACTCGCCTGCATCAGTCTGTCAGAGACTTACCTCCAGCTTCTCAGTCTGTGATCTTCATCAGCATTTGTCTTCAGCTTCTTCATCAACACTCATGGATGTTCCAAGGAAAAGAAACATATCTTATCACTTCTTTGAGCCCATATTGACTGGTATCAGGCAGGTCCAGTCTCTTATCACACCTGACCACATCCCACTGTTTAGAGAGCATTATAGGGGTATTTTTGGACATGGTTATGGATCTTGATTCTTCTCAGAGAAGCATGATCCACACATGCTTGCAGTTCTATGACCCTCCACTCAGATGCTTCACCTTTCCAGACTTTCAGATGGGGCCTCTATTGGAGGATTTTTCTTTGTTGATTGGAGTGCCTATCAGAGGAGGGATCCCCTTTAACCCAGAGATGATTGCCCTCATTGAGCAAAACAAGACAACTAAAGCTGGGATTCCTGGTTTGCATCTGGACTTCTTGATTTCTCAGGCCACCTTGAAGGCTACATTGGGAGAATGGAGGACAGTCTATGCACTTTTAGCCCTCAGCATATATGGGGCTATATTGTTTGCAGATGAGCCTAAATTTTTCAGTAAGAATGCCATCCACATGTTCCTGATGAGGAACCCAGTGCCTACATTGCTAGGGGATTTTTACTACTCCATCCATCAGAGAAATGAAAAGCAAAGGGGAAAGTTGGTCAGATGTTGTGCTCCCTTGTTCTACTCTTGGCTACTCAGACACCTGCCTAAATCAGATGCTTTCTTGAACCCACACCAACAGAAGAATTGGGCCAAGATGTTCATTGCCTTAACATCAGATGATATCAGATGGTGCACCCAAAGCACCAAAGACAAAGACATTATAACCAGCTGTGGGCAATACCCTAATGTGCCTCTCATAGGAGTAAAAGGTTGCATTAACTACAACCCTTTGTTGTTTAAGAGACAATTGGGATATGCCTTAGTTCACCCTCCCAGAGGACAGGATTTAGCTGAGACCCTATAATGTGAAGTGCAACCTAATTCAGTTGTTGTCAGGCAAGCTGCCTGGGCTTGGGACAACATCTAGACAAAGGGGATAGCCATCCTTGGAAGATGTAACAATGTTGCTTCAGCTCAGTACTTAGATTGGTCCCGTACTAGAGCTCAGATTACCAAAATGCCTTTCACTTTGGAAGAAACACCTGGACCATCTACAGTACAGCTTGCAGCAACAGTTAGCCTGGAGGAATTTGAAAAGCTGAAAGAAAGGAATAATCAGCTGTCTGAAGCCCTGAAGAAGACTCTTTGGGAAAGAAATGACGGTCGTCTGGACATTGAAATATTGGAAAGGCTCAAGAATGAGCACCTTACCAAGATTGAGAGAACAGATGACTACATAAGGAAAACAAGAGCTGGGGAACAAATATTGAAGAATGCCTGCAAAGAGGCCAAGATTCAGAAAGCTAGGGCTGAGCATTACCTGGAAGAGAGCCAGGCTAGGTGGATCAGGATCACCGAAGCCCGGGCACAAGAAAACCAGAGGACTCAAGCCAAGATTGAGCAGCTGGAAGCCAATGAGAAGAAGCAGCAGGAAGCGTTGTTGGCAGCTCAGAAGGAGATATCAGAATTGAATCTACAAGCAGGGTTAAAGAGATCAAAAGATCAGGACAGACATAAGAAGCTGACTACTGCCATTGCTACTAGGAACCTCCTCATTAGGACCATTACAGAGCACCCAGCTGGTCCGGTGACTGAGGCACTTGTAAACACCCCAAATTTGCCCTCACTCATTTCACCATAGCTGGTGATCTTTTCATTTGCATAAGCTCAATCATATCATCTCATATTGCATTTTTGCTTCACTGCATTGGTTCTAAGTCATCTGCATCTAGGGTTTGTGATCTGAGCAATCCCTGAGCTATCTGAGCCACCCCAAATGTTTTCAATCATATCAAGGGGTTCCATGTATGTTCAAACATCATATTATATCCTCTCAAGATCAGAGAAGTCAGAAAATCACAAGAACTGGGAAAGGCATGGAAGCAGAGCCAGGTTTAACTGCACAGATTACCTAAAATTAGGGTTTTGGTTTCAGAGGCCATAACTCCAAATTTTTTGGTCATTATTGTTTCTATTGGTCTCTATATGATATGAGAATCATGCACACCAATTTTCATGAAGAAATTCAATGGGGAAGGCATCTGATCAATAGATGACTTCTTGAGCAAGTCAGTGCAAAATCAGGGCATTTGAGGCCCCCAATCATCCAACTAAAGGATTTTCTTCATCATTTTGGATGTGTATGATCTTTATTTGATCTTAGAAAATGTTAGAAGTTCACAAAATTGAAGAAATTCAAGCCATTTGCAAAGTTGCCATTTTGGGAAAGTGACTTGTAATGTAAACTTGCCATTTTGGGAAAGTTTTTCAACCTCCTCTTTTTGATTCAAAAATGCTTCAAATGAAAAATCTTTGGTCATGAAAGTTGTAGATTGGATCCTCCCATTTTCAAAAATTACAAGAACTTGATCTAATTCATTTTAGAACCAAAGTTATGGCCTTGCAAAGTTGGGAAAAATCACTTAATTTTCACTTTTGTGCCAAAGAGGGAAACTTGCAATTTCTCATGCCAAGCATCTTTGTGACTTCAAACACACTTCTACATGTCTTAACATCATAATGTATTGCCTAAGGATCAGAATTGGCCCAAGGATCACTTCATCCCATGCCTTGAACATCAAGAAATTCAAAAGGGGCCAAACTTCATGAAAATTGCAAAAGGGCACATAACCTTTCACTAGCTTGCTGAATCACCTCAATTTCAAATCTATGGCTCTCCTTACTGACAAATTTTTGAAACTTGCCCATACCAATCACCATAGGCCACCAACAACTCTCTGACCTATCAGAAATTGATACATGGACCAAAAGCAACTCAACACACCACACAACACAAGCTGAAACCTCCCACAACACAGCATTCACCAAAATCCCCTCTTATGCATTTTTCTTCGAAACTCAGCACACAAGCCTCAAACCTCAAAATAAATTCCACAGAACAACTCACCATAACCCTCTGATCATTTCCCAACCATCACTTTGCCCTAAAAATCCCAGAATCAAAAATACGATTTTCACACTTCATGAACTGAGCTTCTGCCATTTTCATTTTTGGGCCATTTAAACTCCAACCAAGCATTGTAAACTCTTGAGGGAGATCATTGGAGATATTTTGAAGCAAAGAAGCAGCCGGACAATGCCATTTTCGAAAGCTTCAGTTCAGGTAACCTCAAGAACAAATTTTCCAGAAACTTGATTTTAGGTTATAGACTTGTTCCTCATGTTGCACTGATCATGCTGATGCTTTTCTTTTTGAAAATGGTTGAGTTTTAAGGATTTTATGTTGCTCTGAAACTCTGCCCGTGAATTGTGTTTTGATTCGATTCTCATGATTTACGAAAAATAAATGAGTTTTGTTGCGTGGTTTGAGTTTAATGATGTTCAAGGATTGATTCTGGAGAGTTTGATGAGTTTTTGTGGCGTTTTGAGAGAGATTGAGTGAGGAGCTGGTCGGAGAAGATGACCGGAACACTGTTCCGATCACCTGAAGGTCATTAGGGTTCAGATTAGGGCTTAATTGCATAATTAGTGAGTTTGAATGTGGGCCGTCCATTAGCGCGCGAAGTCAATTCCCTCCCTTTTCCTTTTGAACCTTAGCCACTGGATCTGATTACTTTCATTAATTCATATTTTAAATTCATTTTAATTGCATTTTCTTTATCATTTTATTAAAAATAGTAAAACACTTTCAAAATTTTTTATTTTTTGCATCATGACTTAAAATATTTTTCTCATTCTGAAAATAATTTTTATATTATATATTGCATAAAATTCGTATTTTTAAAATATTTAAATGTTTATTTTAATTAGTTAATGAGAATTAATTAATTAAAATAACATTTAAGTTTCTAAAAATTACCAAAAAAATCACATTGCATCTTGATACATTTAGAAACATTATCAAACCCTTCAAACAAATTTATTTTTGGTTCTTGACCTACTTTGACATTTTTCTTTGGAATTAGGGTTCTTAAAAGTCAGTATTTTTGCCCTAACTTGAAATATTCTTTTCTGCCTAACCATGAGGAGTTTGATGGTGATTCTTTTTGCATTGCATCCCTAATATCATTTATTTTCTAGAATAAAATTGGTTTGAATTTATCTTTCATTTTCAATTTGTTTTGCATTTATCATTGAGAAGTGCCTTATAACCCAAGCTAACTTGAGAAAATCATAACTTCAATTAGGTTATGATTTAGGTCTCCTCCTTTGGGCAGTGAACTTGTGTAGGGTTAGGGTTCCTTTGATCCCATTTTCAAATTTTTATCATGTCATTTGCTTCTGGTTTTGATTTTTGTATTGCATGTCATGTATAAACCCTAATATTTGCCTTCATTTGCATTCATCTCTCATATGCTTGCATACATGAACTTGCCATGATCTTTTGTGCATCCACATGACATATAAGAAATATTAGAACATATTAGAATCATGTTTGATCATGGCATCATTCATTTGCCATGTTGTGCATTCATTCCATTTCATAAATTTTCATGAACTTTTGTGGTTCAAAACATGCTTCATTTGCATCTTCATCCTTGTATGATCATCCACAACTCTTGTCTTGTGTTTGCGTTATCTCTTAGCATCATTAACATAATTTTTATGCTTCTGGTTTTGGTTTTCATCTTAGCATTTCATCTCATTTTCATTTCATTCCTTGTTGCTAACTTTTCAGGTGGTAAGTCATTGAGAAGTGAATTTGCCTTCACTTCTCATAATCTCTTCTCATTTCTCTTATATATCATGGCTGCATTTTGTATTTGTATTAGAGTGAGCTTGCTCATTCATGTTCCCCCTTCACTTCCTTTCTTCAAGCAACTTATCTTCTTAAGTGAAGTAAGTTGTCTTGCTTCTTCTGCTTCTCCTCCTTTCATCTGCTTCTTCCTTGGTGGCTTTTCTTTGAAGATCTCTTGCAAGCCTCATAAACCCTAGGAATACCCAAGCATGATAACAATTAGGGTTTGATTAGTCCCCCATTTAGTTTTACCTTTGTGTCATCTTTGAGTCTTCTCTTCTCATCTCTTAATCAAGGACTAAACCTTAAAGGTTTTAAGGCTTTGTGATTAAGGTTATGCCTGTATCCTTCTATTAGGATGGAGTGCATAACTTTAATCCTAAGTGTTAAACCCTTAATGTGTTTAAATCCTTTAATCAATCCATCTAATAATCACTAAGACATCAAACTTGTAACTTGGTCCTTGCATTAGGGTTCTAATTCTTCCTTAATTGGTTAAGAAGGACTAACCCTAGTGTTAATGGACAAGTCCCCCTCAAGTTGTCTTACAAACCATAAAATTCATTTCTTAATCTTATCAAAACTCCAAAATCCATCTTAATAAAGGTCTTGCTTTGTCATGAGGTTAATCCCTAATCATGGATTAAGTTGAGGAGTCTTCCTCAGCTTAAATGTTCTCATCTATTATCCTTCTATTAGGATGGTGTAATGAGTCCATTAAATCCTTGATTATGGCTTAAACTCATTACTTAACACTAAACAAAAACTCCAAAAACATCTAAATAATCACAAGTAGGTTAATGATCTTAATCCTACATCAGGGTAGTTAAGTTTGAGGTGCTTATTTCATACTTAAGGTATTCTCATTACCCCTAATCAGAGGGAGGATGTGATGAGTTTACTAACCCTTGGTTTAGGCTTAAGCTCATTATCTTATGACAAACACAAAAAAGTAATAAAAGATTGAAAACACAAAAACAAACAATAATCGTCTCCTTCGGGATTCTTTTCTCACCTCATTCACTCACAAACGAGAACTCGCTTCTCCCGTCTAATGCAAGACAGTTTGCACCTGAGCCAGATAGGTCATACACTTGAGAATAGACAAGTAAGAAGTTCATCAGTTAATCTATCTTTCAGTCTCTTTGAGTCGAACTACGATGTTTTGACTTCCTCATTGCACGCGAGGATACGTAGGCATAACTTAACAGTTATCGAACAAAAGTCTCTGTATATTCCCCCCTCTTCCAGCATTATTCTTTAAGCCTCATAATCTTGAGCTTCACATTCTTTCCTTACACTGACACTTTTTCATCTCACTTCACATTTCTTTTACACTGACACTTGCATTCTTTTCCAGCTTTTGTACACAAAATAGCACTGACACTACCCCTTTAAACACAAATCTTTCAAGCGTGGATCTCGTCGAATACGACGGAAAATCTGGGTGCTAATACCTTCCCAGGTTGTAACCAACCCCCTTTTTCAGTTTCTCTGGTTCGCGACCGTCTTATCCATCTTTTCTTAGGTTTATGCAGCATTACCTTTCCTTCGGGATAAAAATGCCTAGCTGGCGACTCTATTCATTCCTTCTCCTTTCGCCGACCGTTCGCGTCTGTACCCTATCTCACCAGGTGTCATTTGGTAGGAGCGACAACACTCCTGAAGGAAGTTAGGGAAGATGACTATGGATTGGATGTCTGATTTCCTTTTGCTTGTATTTCTTTTCTTTTGATGTACTTTTCCCTTTTGTTGTATTTTTAACCAACCATGGGCGTGTATTGTAAACAAGACTATGTATTTCTCATCATTTGTAATATATTTAGTTTGTTTTCATTGGGCTTCTTTTCTCAACAACATCAAGCATCTTCCTCGAGGTCTGGAAAGATCAAAACCAAGAACCAAACCGGATACCTTGGAAAACAAAATAAGCATACTGCACTACATACTAACATTTTCTTTGTTTTGTAGGTTTTTGTCTATTATTTGTTTCTCACTTTGTTGTGCTTTCAGGAAACATTGCTCGTCGCAGAGTGTTCCCTGTCAACCGCACACACCGGTACCCAACTCGTAACAACCTTCCAGGCATTCAGATGGAGCAGGTACAACAGGATCTGAATGAAATAAGAAATCAGATGGTAAATGAAAGGGTCGAAATGAGGAACCAAATGTCTCAGTTTATGGTTGTAATGACTAGCTTAGCCTAGAGCCAAGAGAGGCTGAGAGAGCTGGTAGAAAGGCAAACACCTGAAGAGCCCCACCTTGGGACATGGGGAACCAACAATAATGAACGGGGGCAGCCTCGTATTGACCCATCAGAGTATGGGCCCCATTTGAATCCAGATGTTAACATCTCGAGGAATATTCAAGGTAATACTGCTGGGGGCAGAATCCTGCAAGAGGATCCCCAAGAAGAACAATTTACTGTTATTGGGGATGGAGATGAGGTATATGACAGAAGACTGGATGAGATTGCTGAAAAGTTAAGATCTTTGGAATCTCAGAATTCTTTGGGCTTTGACGTGATGGATATGGGGCTGGTAGATGGGGTGAGGATTCCCCACAAATTCAAACCCCCTTGCTTTGAGAAGTATAATGGTACCTCCTGCCCGCGTACTCATCTGCAATCTTTCCTAGGAAGACTCAAGGCTTATACCATGGATGAGAAGTTATGGATGTTCTATTTTGAGTACAGTCTGACTGGAGCTTCAAGGGAATGGTATTCGCATCTGACAAGGGCTATGATAAGATATTGGAAAGACTTGGCCGAGGCCTTAATCCGTCAGTACCAGTACAACCTAGACATGGCTCCCAATAGAACTCTTCTAATGGGCATGTCTCAGTCCTCAAGAGAGATCTTCCGGGACTATGCTCAGAGGTGGAGACAGCTTGCTGCTGCTGTCTAGCCACCCATGTCAGAAAGGAAGATGGCTGACATGTTTATGAACACCTTGCAGGGAACTTATATCGATAGACTTGTTGCTTTCTCTTCCACCAGTTTTGCCGATGTAGTTATAGCTGGTGAGAGAATTGAGAGTCTTTTAAAGATGGGAAAAATCTCTGACAATGGTGCAAGTTCCTCCAGCAACCCCAGAAAACCTTTTGCAGGACCCCGAAGGGCAGGTGAAACAAATGCAATCCATGCAGGCAGGGGCAGACCCCAGTATTCTCACAGATCCATAGTTGATATTACCATCCCGGCTCCAGTTCCATAACAACCATTATATCCTCAACAACAACAACAACATCACTATCAGCAACAATCTCATTTTCTGCAACAAAGAATGTACAACAAAAACAATAGCAACCAACAACAGCGTCCCTTTCAACAAAGGCCATCTCAAGCGAATAGGGTGATTGACCCCATCCCTATGCCCTATGTTGCTTTACTGCCACAACTCCTGAAGCTTAACCTGGTTGAGTTAAGGACGTTGGCTCCACCAGATCCTCTCAATCTCCCGAAGAATTATGATGCTAATTCCAGGTGTGCCTTTCACTCCAACGCACCTGGTCACAATACCGAGAAATGTAGAGCCTTACAGATGAAGGTTCAAGATCTGGTCGATTCCAAAGCTCTCAATTTTGCACCTCCTTTGAATGTTAACAGGAATCCTATGCCTAATCATGATGGGCCTAGGATTAATGCCATAGAAGAGGACCAACCATCTGTATTGATTGATAATGTTGCACAAATTCAAACACCATTGGCAGAAGTCAAAGTTCAACTTTTAAGATGCCAAGTGTTCCTAGGCTGTGAGGCCTGCTTTGAATTGTGTAGGGCTACTATTAATGGTTGTGAGAAGCTAAGGTTTGGCATAGATGGCCTTATCAGAGATGGAATTTTGCAGATTACTACAACGGCTCCTTCAACAACTCTTTCTTCAGCAACAATGGATTCTCCTACAACATCAACAATCCTTTCTTCAGCAACAATAGATACTCCTACAACAGCAACAACTATCATTCCCACTGATTCTTCAACAACCCCAGCAATTACTCCATCTGTTATTTCAACAGATCAGAGTTCAACAACATTTTATTCTACAACATCAGCACCAATTTTATCAACAGAAACGCCTACAACACCAGCAAAAGCTAATGAAGATGTCTCAATGGTCACGATCTATTATGACCCAGCAAATGTTCATCCCAACAACAATTTCCAACAACAAACTACAACACCTCCTGTCAGATCTCCGGTTACAATCTACTACGATCCACATACCATCACAGTTCCTTCCGCTGTAGCAATTAGTCCGGTTATCGTCACGGTACCTGGACCTGTTCCTTATGAAAGCAGTAATGCCATACCTTGGCACTACGGCTCTGATCTCTACTGCAATGGGGAGAAAATCACTCTTGATTCATCAACCTCTTCACCACAAATTGAAAATGTTGGGGAGGCGGAGGCTTCACCAGAAGCGGACGCCTTTTTGCCTCACAAACACCAAGGCCTAATGCTGGAGCAGAAGCTGCTGCCAAGGCAAAAGGGAAGAATGTGGTATCTGAAGCGCCAACTGCTAAAGAAACTCAGAAGACGTCTTTTGAACAAGATGTATACGATTTCATGAGAATAATCAAAAGGAGTGACTACAAGGTGGTGGACCAACTTCACCAAACACCCTCCAAAATCTCCATATTATCACTGTTAATGTATTCCGAAGCCCACAAGAATGCATTGTTGTAAGTCCTGCACGCAACATACGTGTTGAAAGAGATTACTGTTAATCAGTTAGAAACTGTGGTTGCAAATGTCAAAACCAGTCATGGACTAGGCTTTACAAATGCTGATTTAACAACGGAGGGACGCAACCATAACAAGGCTTTGCACATCACCTTGGAATGCAAAGGTGTTGTCCTTTCTCACGTACTGGTGGACAATGGGTCTTCGCTCAATGTTCTCCCAAAGAAGGCCTTGGTGAAGTTGGAGTATGACGGTTTGGAATTGCGTCCAAGTAATTTGGTGGTGAGGGCATTTGACGGCTCTAAGAGATCGGTGCTTGAAGAGATCGATTTACCTGTGTTGATTGGCCCACAGACCTTTAAAACTACCTTCTTTGTGATGGATATACAGCCGGCCTACAGCTATCTGTTGGGTAGACCCTGGATTCACGCCACTGTCGCTGTTACGTCTACCCTTCACCAGAAGTTAAAATTCGTGTGGGAGGGCCAGATCATCACGATTTGCGGGGAGGAAGATATCTTTGTTAGCCAGCTGGCTACTTATAAGTACATAGAAATGGATGGGGAGATCTATGAGACCATGAATCAGGGGTTTGAGGCCCTTAACATCAATGAAGCATCTATTGTGTCTGGAACTTCCATCACTTCATATCAACAGGCCCGGAAGGTTGTTGAGGAGGGTACCGCTCAAGGCTGGGGCAAGCTGCTGCCAGTTGAAAAGAAAGAAGACAGATTCGGGTTGGGTTACAGACCAACTCGACAAGATCAACCAGAGGCTACAATGGAGCCCAAATTTGTCAGCGGGGGGATGCTTACCCCGGATGCTGTGAACAGTTTGGAAGACGAATGCAACCTGGAAAACTGGATACGTCCAAGGATCCCGGGGAACCAAGTCTCAAACTGGTCTTCCCAGGAAATTATAAGAGTTACTCCTGTAGAGTAATTATTATTTCCTGTCTTTAAGCATGCATCAAGTCCTACATCTTGCCCAAGATGTCAGGGCTCATTTTGTAATCGGGCCATCTTGTATTTTGTGCAAACGATCAATTAATGAATATCCGGACATCTTTTGCAAATGAGTCTCTTCTTTTTTCCGCTCACTGTTTTTCATTTTTCATTTTTTGTACAAAAATAAAGTGGCAATGTTTTTCAAAATAATAACTTCATTTTCACTTTTTTCTAATCAAGATAAAACTGATCACTAAAATGAACAAATCTAAACCCTTGCAGAGAGTGCCTTCCAGACTGCACCGACAACGACATTGCTTTGACTTTGTATGACTTTAACAATCCGATTAATCAAGCCAATGAAGGGGTTGAAGAAGATTATGAGCTACCTGAAGAACTAGCCAGGTTGTTGAGACAAGAGGAGAAGGTTATCACTCCTCATCAGGAGGAAGTTGAGACGGTCAATCTTGGTACCGAAGAAGACTTGAAAGAAGTGAAAATCGGGGCCCGTCTGCAGGATTCAGTGAAGGAACAACTTGTTGACATGCTGCGAGAGTATGTGGATGTTTTTGCTTGGTCTTATCAAGATATGCCAGGTCTGGATACCGACATTGTTATGCACAAGCTGCCACTAAAAGAAGACTGTCCTCCAGTAAAACAGAAGTTGCGCCGTACTCGTCCGGATATGGCCATGAAGATAAAAGAAGAGGTACAAAAACAGTGGGACACCGGCTTCCTTGCTGTAACTAGTTACCCTCCGTGGGTTGCTAACATTGTACCTGTGCCTAAGAAGGATGGAAAAGTACGAATGTTTTTGGATTACCGGGACTTGAACAGAGCCAGCCCAAAAGATGACTTCCCATTACCTCACATTGATGTATTGGTGGACAATACGGCTCAATTCTCGGTGTTCTCCTTACCTCACATTGATGTATTGGTGGACAATACGGCTCAGTTCTCGGTGTTCTCCTTCATGGATGGATTTTCGGGATATAATCAGATCAAGATGTCACCTGAAGACAAGGAGAATACAACTTTCATCACACCCTAGGGCACATTCTTTTATAAGGTAATTCCATTCGGACTGAAGAATGCTGGTGCCACCTATCAACGGGCTATGGTAACATTATTCTATGACATGATCCACAAAGAAATTGAATGTTATGTGGATGACATGATTGCCAAGTCCCTCACAGAAGAAGACCACCTGGTAATTCTGTTGAAGCTATTCAAGCGTCTGAGGAAGTACCAACTGAAGCTAAACCCCAACAAATGCACATTCGGGGTGCGATCCGGTAAGCTGCTGGGATTTATTGTGAGTGAGAAGGGAATTGAAGTTGACCCTGACAAAGTCAAAGCCATTCAAGAAATTCCTGCACCAAAGACTGAAAAAGAAGTTCGGGGGTTTCTAGGTAGATTGAACTACATTTCAAGGTTCATATCTCATCTTACAGCAACCTGTGAGCCCTTGTTCAAGTTGTTAAGGAAAGAACAAACGGTCAGGTGGAATGAGGACTGCCAAAGGGTTTTTGACAAAATCAAAGAATACTTACAAGAGCCTTCGATCCTTATGCCTCCAGTTGAAGGAAGACCTCTAATAATGTACTTGACAGTATTGGAAGAGTCAATGGGGTGTGTGCTGGGCCAACATGACGAGTCTGGTCGAAAAGAGTATGCAATATACTACCTAAGCAAAACGTTTACCGACTGTGAACAACGTTATTCACTGCTTGAGAAAACTTGTTGTGCTTTAGCGTGGGTTGCTCACCGACTAAGGCAATATATGTTGACTCACACTACCTTATCGATCTCAAAGATGGACCCAGTCAAGTACATATTTGAGAAGCCAGCACTTACCGGACGGGTTGCAATATGGCAAATGATTCTCACAAAATATGACATTCAGTACACATCTCAAAAATCCATCAAAGGTAGTGTATTGTCTGACTATCTAGCTAAGCAACCCATTGATGATTACCAGCCTATGAGATTTGACTTCCCTGATGAAGACATCATGTTCATAAAAGCAAAAGATCATGAAGAGCCTATTCACACTGAAGGGCCTGACCCAGAAGAAGAGTAGACAATGATGTTCGATGGGGCTGTTAATATGAATGGTCGTGGTGTTGGTGCAGTACTTATTACACCTAAAGGAGTTCACATGCCTTTCTCGGCAAAACTCACTTTTAAATGCACTAATAACGAAGCTGAATACGAAGCCTGTATCATGGGTCTTGAGGAAGCCATTGACCTCGAGATCAAGACTTTAACTATATTCGGAGATTCAGCTCTGGTAATCAATCAAACCAACGACAAATGGTACACTCACCAGGAGCATCTGATTCCATACTGGGATTATACAAGGAGATTACTCACATTCTTCACAACAGTTAAACTTGAGTATATCCCTCGAGATGAAAATCACTTTGCAGATGCTCTGGCTTCCATTTCATCCATGATCAAAGTTCAAGCTGCCAACTTTGTGCCTCGGATTTCAGTATCCAGACTTGACAGACCAGCATACGTATTCTCAGCAGACCTTGCTAAAGATGATAAGCCTTGGTTCTATGACATCAAGTGCTTCTTGGAGGATCAAACATACCCACCTGGGGCATCACCCAATGACAAGAAGACATTAAGGAGGCTAGCTGGTAGTTTCTTCCTGAATACTGATGGTTCCTTGTACAAGTGCAACTTTGACATGGTACTCCTCAGATGTGTTGATAAGGCAGAAGCAGACTTGTTGATGCACGAGGTGAATGAAGGATCTTTCGGTACCCATGCTGGAGGACATGCAATGGCTAAAAAGTTTTTGAGATCAGGCTACTACTAGATCACAATGGATGCAGACTGTTGTGCTTACAACAAAAAATGCCATAAATGCCAGATTTATGTAGACAAAGTGCATGTGCCTCTAAATCCTTTGAATGTGATGTCTTCAACTTGGCCCTTTGCCATGTGGGGCATTGATATGATTGGAAAGATTGAACCGACTGCTTCAAATGGCCACAGATTCATCCTGGTAGCCACTGATTATTTTATCAAGTGGGTTGAAGCAGCTTTGTATGCGAATGTCACCAGGCAAGTGGTAGCCAGATTCCTGAAGAGAGACATCATCTGTCGGTATGGAGTGCCCGAGCGAATAATTACAGATAATAGTTCCAATTTAAACAAAAAAATGATGGCAGAACTGTGCCGGGACTTCAAGATCCAACATCACAACTCTTCTCCTTACAAGCCAAAGATGAATGGCGTTGTTGAGGTAGCTAACCAGAATATCAAGAAGATTGTGCAAAAGATGGTGGTAACATACAAAGATTGGCATGAGATGCTACCATTTGCCTTGCATGGGTACCGTACCTCAATCAGAACATCCACTGGGGCAACGTCGTATCAACTTGTGTATGGTATGGAGGCAGTCCTACCTATTGAAGTTGAATTACCCTCTTTACGGGTACTGATGGATGTCAAACTGAATGAAGCAGAATGGGTCCGATCACGGTACAATCAACTGAATCTGATCGAAGAGAAGAGATTAGCTGCAATCTGTAATGGGCAGTTATATCAGAAGAGAATGAAGAAAGCCTTCGATCAGAAAGTCAGGCTTCGGGAATACCAAGTAGGAGATCTTGTGCTGAAAAGACTCCTTCCTCCTCATACAGACCACAACGGCAAGTGGACGCCGAATTATGATGGACCATTCATAGTAAAGAAAGTTTTCTCTGGTGGAGCACTGATGCTCACTACTATGGATGGTGAAGATTTCCTGTCCCCTGTGAATTCAGATGTAGTTAGAAAATACTTCGCATAAAATGACCCGCTGGACATAAAAACAGAATGTAAGTCCAGGAAAAAATAGGGCATCTCGGCGAGTAAATAAAAGAATAAAAGACTCTGGCAAAAATAAGGGAAAATAATCAAAAAAAATGTACACCCGCTGAGTTGAAAAGCCACATTGGACAGCTCAGGAAAAAATGGGTATCCCGGTGGATTGAAAACCCGAGAGGGCGATCCACGCAAAATAAGGGAATAAGCGAACAATTGCATTCTGAATTCGTCTGTATCACTTACAACACAACAAGCTTCAAGCGTCGATCAGAATCAGCCTTCTTCAGAAAGCAAGATGAGAAGAACGTCAATGTCATACGAGTCATAGCAAAAGGGAAGCTCACCGAAGCGTCATCAACATTGCCAGCACCTTTTTGTTTTTCCATTCGTAACAATCTCCTTATTTCAGGGGATCTGTTTCTTTGACTGTATTTGCCAATTCAGGGCACCCAAATTAATAAAATCAGATTTTCAGTCACATTCCGTCTTGTACATTTTATTTCATTTTCAAAAAATGTCCAATATCCTTGATATAATGGTTGCATAAAAACAGATATGCCTTTTCTAAACACATGCTTGCAGGAAATATATTACTTACTCCCTAGAGTGTCTAAACTCCTATGAGGGAATCCAGTAAGGGATACCTCGGGGTACTTGTACGTTTTCTTTGTCATAACAGGATTGCAGGTATTCAGAGCGCAACATGGGGCATGAAAGGTTTCCCCCTAGCAAAGCTGCCAAATCTTTGCTTCCTCAGCACATCTTCCAAACAGCACCGGAAATGCTCTCTCCCCATCAGGGTTACTAGGCATCACTTCTCCAACACATCTTTTAGAGCAGTACCAGAAGGGGCTCATTTCCCCCAGCTGAGTTGTCAGATATCTTCATCCTCAGCAGGATCCCCACGGAAATCTCTAGGAAGGTTGTTCAGTGATTGTTCCTCCCCAGCTGAGTGTTAGA
The DNA here is from genome assembly GCA_963966055.1 of Lathyrus aphaca. Taxonomy (NCBI): domain Eukaryota; kingdom Viridiplantae; phylum Streptophyta; class Magnoliopsida; order Fabales; family Fabaceae; genus Lathyrus; species Lathyrus aphaca. The sequence continues at coordinate 176,977,855 of OZ014523.1, forward strand.
CAGGGAACCATCTCCCGCAGAGCTCCAGCCTCTCCCGGAAGAGCAATGTCTGAATTTCTCTCACAACAAAGTGACGAAAGCTTCCACATCCCCAGATGGGCTCCTCATTACCAAGATGGGTCTATCAGTGACCCATCTCCCCAAACAGAGCCATGAAACAGATCTACCAATGATCTCATCCCCAGCTAGGATATTCTTTCAAGCAGATCAACCAGAGATCTTCACAACGACGGGATCTGAATCCTGTACCGGTATCTTTGCATAATCATAGAATTTACAGCATACTTTCCCCCCAGGGCGTAGCATTCCGTCTAATACGAAGCATTATGGCAAAATTCAAACATATTGCATAAATCACAACTCAGATTCGAACCCGTCACCTGTAAATACCAACAAAACTCCATCAACAATGTATATAGACTTACAGTCCCGGCAGAAAGACAAAGCGTCCCCTTTTGCACTTACAAATACATGTTTATATTTGACACCCTTCTGTGTCATATCATTCCCCTGCAGATATAAGCCACAAACAGATATCTATACACCCGTCTGTGTCACCACTCCCCAGCACGGTTGCCTAAACACTTATCGTAAACCAAACACTTGTTTATAATACGTTTCTTTTGACACTCGTCCGTGTCATCTTATCCCCACGGATCGTCAGAATATCTTTTACACTTATAAGTTCATAACTTATACAATTTCTCTTTGACACTCGTACGTGTCACTCTCCCCAGCAAGTTGAACACTCGTCTGTGTCTCACTAATGCTTATTTTCACTCATACAGATACTCGTCCGTATCTTGTATACACCACTTATTTCCCTTCAGATTCGACACTCGTTCGTGTTCTTTGTTAACCAGGTGGTACTGATCCGTACCATCATCTCCGAACATGCGTCAGCGTTTGTTTCTACCGATACTCGTCCGTATCATAGTCTTAAGGATGCTCGTCCGCATCTTTAATCTATACACAGCGTCAAACACTTATACCTTTGCTTCATAAGTGTAACCACTCGTCCGTGTTTACCGTTCCCCAGTAAAAGTAACTCTTTTCTATCTGACATTCGTCCTATGTCATGATACTTTCGGCAGCCGTACCCTGCCAGGTGATCGTCCTTCACCTACAGATGACTGTCCCTCATTCTTTCCCCAGCAGAGTCTCCGTAACTGGAACCCCTTTCTATCCGGCATTCGTCCTGTGTCGTGATATTTAGCAGCCGTCCCCTGCTAGGTGATCGTCCTTCAACTTTTTGATGATCGTCCTTCATCATTTTATCCGATGGTCGTCCCCATCATTGATCTTGTTATCATACATTCGTCCTATGTCGTGATAAACCTCGAGAGCAGCCGTACCCTGCTAGGTGATCGTCCTTCACCTCTTGATGATCGTCCTTCATCATGCTTATCCGATGGCCGTCCCCATCGTCGACCTTTTCTATCAGACATTCGTCCTATGTCGTGATAAAGAGCAGTCGTCCCCTGCTAGGTGATCGTCCTTCACCTTTGATGACCGTCCCTCATCATTTAATTCATTTATTCTTTAAACCGATGGTCGTCCCCATCGTTGTTTACCTTGATACTTTAATCTGATGGTCGTCCCCATCTCTGACTCTACCTTTAATTCCCCAGAGAATCTTACTTCCTTACCTGATGGCCGTCCCCGTCGTGGTCCCTCTATTTCCCCAGCATGTCGGTCGTCCCCGTCATTGCTTTACCCCCAGCAGTCGCCCTCTGCTCGATGGTCGTCCTCCATCGCCCGCACTTTATAAATCATACTATACTTTCTTTTACAATCTATATCCGTTTTCTTATTCACCCAGTGAGTGCAAATTTTGGACTGTCTTTGGTATTCAACCACAAGTTATCTTGTTTGCCTGTTAAGTCGTCGCATACATCCTGCACAGCTAACTCATGCTTGAATAAGGGCAGCTGTAAACACCCCAAATTTTCCCTCACTAATTTCACACTATGGCTTGTGATCTTTTCATTTTTGCATTAGTCCAATCATATCATCTCATATTGTACTTTTGCTTCACTGCATTGGTTCAAAGTCATCTGCATCTAGGGTTTGTGATCTGAGCAATCCAGAGACCCATCTGAGCCACTCCAAAGGTCTTCAATCATCTCAAGGGGGTCCACTTATTTTCAATCATCATATTACATCCTCCCAAGTTCAAGGAAGTCAAAGAATCACAAGAACTGGCAAAGCATGGAGGCAGAGCCAGGGTTTAACTACACAGATGACCTAAAATTAGGGTTTTGGTTTCAGAGGCCATAACTCCAAATTTTTTGTTCATTTTTGTTTCTATTGGTCTCAATATGTTATAAGGATCATACATACCAAGTTTGATGAAGAAATTCATTGTGGAAGTCATCTGATCACTGGGTAACTTCCTGAGCAAGTCAGAGCCAAATCAGGGCATCTGAGGCCCCCATCAATGGACCCAAAGTGTATTTTTCATCAAATTGAAGTTATATGGTCTTTATTTGATCATTGAAGTGTTTAGAAGTTCATAAATTTGAAGAAACGTGGGCTAAACCAAAAGTTGCCAAAAATGGAAATGACTTGTAATGTAAACTTTCCATTTTGGGAAAGTTTTTCAACCTCCTCTTTCTTAATCAAAAATGCTTCAAATGAAAAATTGTTGGTCATGAAAGTTGTAGATTTGATCATTCTCTTTTCAAAAAGTATAAGAACAAGATCTAATTCATTTTGGAACTCAAGTTATGGCTTTCCAAAGTTGGCAAAAATCACATAATTTCATGTTTCATGCCAAGCCATTTTGTGACTTCAAATTGACTTCTAATCATCATACAAACATAACATATTGCCTAAAACTCAGAATTGGCCCTAGAATTTCCAAGTTTCAAGACTTGCACATAAAGAAATCTCAAAAGGGCCAAAGGTTCACAAATTTGCAAAACCTCCCATAACCTTTCACAAACTTGCTGAATTGCCACAAATTGCATTTCATGGACATCCTTGAATCTTGCTGCACCAGACACCCCTTTGTCCTTGGCCTGAACCAGCCCATACCTCAAAGTACAACTATACCAATCAGCATAGCCCACACCAACTCCACAGACCTATCACAGCTTGATATATGGACAAAATGAAACTCATAACACACAAGAACTAAGCCTGAAAACACAACATTGCCATAGTTCACAAAAACTCTCCCTCTTGCATTTTTTATCGAATCACACAACTCAGCCACTCATTCTCAAAACTTCTTCCACCATTCATCTCCAAATTCATCACTGATCATTTCCCACCCATCAAAGCAGCCTGAAACCACCTCAAACCAAAATACGATTTTCACCACCCCTGAACTGAAAGTTCCAAAACACTTCATACAAACTTGTTTCAAGCTTACCAGAAGCATCAAGGGGCTCATTGGAGTGGAAATGCACAAGGAAGAAGGCCAGAAAGCCCAGAATTCGAAAGCTCAACCTCAGGTAACACGATGAACAATTTTTCCATAACCTTGTTTTTTTGTTAAAATGTTGTTCTATGTGTTGCCCTGATCATGGGGATGTGTTTATTTTTGAAAATGAGCCAGAAACAAGCATTTTATGTTGCTCAGAAACTTTTGCCCTAAATTTGTTCTTCTTCGATTCTCTTTTAAACGTAGGCCGCTAGATGAGAGTTCCCGCGCGTGTTTGTGTGGTGAGGATTGAGTCATTAGTTATTAATTAGGTTTAATTAATATTTTAATTGAGATTAGCTCAATTTAAATGTGGGTCGTCCAGATGCGCGCCCAGTCAACCCATTCAAAGCCCAGATTTAATCATGTCCATCCCTTTTGCATACTTTCAATTTATTTCATTTATTCTAATTTCTTTTGTACGAATTTTTAAAAATAGTAAAAATAGTCAAAAAATTCTCAAAATTTTTATTAAACCTTTTATTAATTTTCTGAACCCAAAAATATTTTTATTTTTATTTTTGCATTAAAAAATTATTTTTAAATCATTTAAATGTTATTTTTAATTAGTTAATAGATTTTAATTAATTAAAAATACATTTAAGTATTTAAAAATCACAAAAAAAATCAGAGAACATCTTTGAACATTTAGAAGCATTTACAAACTCACCACACAAATTTCTTTTTGGTTTTGATCCTGCTTTGATATTTTTTATTTGTATTAGGGTTCTAAAATATTTCATTTTATAACCCTAACTTCAAAAATTTATAACCTTTAAACCAAGTTGAGTTTTTGAGTGATTCTCTATGCATTGTTCTATGCATGACTTCTAGTTTCTAAAACATTTTTGTTTCTTTTTTATCTTTCATTTTCAATTTATTTGGCATTTTACCTTGAGGATCACCCTTAAAACCCTAGAAACTTAGGAAATTCATAGGTTTAGCTTCTGACCTTCCTCTTTGGATGTTGAACTAGTATAGGTTTAGGGTTCCTTTGAGTGCTTTTTTCAATTTTTTATCTTATCATTTGCTTCTGACTTTGAGTTTTGCATCTCACATGTTCATATAACCCTAATTTCTCATCTTCATTTGCATTCATCTTGCATAAGCTTTCATATAAGAACTTGCCATGACATTTTGTGCATTCACATGACATATAAGACATCTTAGGACACATTAGAACCATGTTTGATCATTGCATCATCCATTTTCCTTGTTGTGCTTTCATTTCATTTCATGTGCATTCATGAACCTTCATGCTTCTTATATGCTTCATTTGCATCTTCATCCCTTGTATGATCATTCACATCTCATGACATAAATTTGCATCATCTCTTAGCATCATTTCCATCATGAACATACTTCTGGTTTTGGTTTGCCTCATTGCATTCATTTCATTCTCATTTCCTTTCATTTCCTTTTGCTAACTTTTCAGGTGGTAAGTGTTTGAGAAGTGAATTTGCCTTCACTTCTCATAATCTCTTCTTCTCTCTCTTATGCATCATTTCTGCATTTTATCTTTGTATTAGAGTGACCTTTCTCATTCATGTTCCCTCCTCACTTTCTTTCTTCAAGCAACTTATCTTCTTAAGTGAAGTAAGTTGACTTGCTTCATTCTATTTCTCTTCCTTTCATCCTGCTTCTTCCTTGGTGGCTTTTCCTTGAAGATCTCTTGCAAGCCTCGTAAACCCTAGGAACACCCAAGCATGATAACAGTTAGGGTTTGATTAGTCCCCCATTTAGTTTTACCTTTGTGTCATCTTTGTGTCTTCTCATCTCATCTCATAATCAGGGACTAAACCTTAAAGGTTGTAAGGCTTTGTGGTTAAGCTTATGCCTGCATCCTTCTCTTAGGATGGAGTGTATAACTTTAATCCCAAGTGTTAAACCCTTAATGTGTTTAAATCCTTTAGTCAATCCATCTAATAAATCACTAAGACATTAAGCTTGTAACTTGGGCCTTGCATTAGGGTTATAATTTTTCCTTAATTGGTTAAGAAGGACTAACCCTAGTGTTAATGGACAAGTCCCCCTCAAGTTGTCTTACAAACCATAAAATTCACTTCTTAATCTTATCATTAACTAAAACCCACTTTAATAAAGGCTTTGTTTTGTCATGAGGTTAATCCCTAATCATGGATTAAGTTGAGGATCCTTCCTCAGCTTAAATGTTCTCATCTATTATCCTTCTATTAGGATGGTGTAATGAGTCCATTAAATATGTGATTATGGCTTAAACTCATTACTTAACACTAAACAAAAACTCCAAAAGATCTAAATAAATGCAAGTAGGTTAATGATCTTAATCCTACATCATGGTGATAAAGTGTGAGGTGCTTACTTCATACTTAAGGTATTCTCATTACCCCTAATCAGAGGGAAGATGTGATGAGTTTACTAACCCTCGGTTTAGGCTTAAGCTCATTTTCTTATGACAAACTCCAAAAGCAATAAAAGATTGAAAATACCAAAAACAAACAATAATCGTCTCCTCCGGGATTCTTTTTTCACCTCATTCACTCACAAACGAAGACTCGCTTCTTCCGTCTAATGCAAGACAGTTTGCACCTGAGCCAGACAGGTCATACACTTGAGCATAGACAAGTAAGCAGTTCATCAGTCAATTTACCTTTCAGTCTCTTTGAGTCGAACTAAGGTGTTCTTACTTCCTCATTGCACGAGAGGATACGTAGGCATAACTTAACGGTTATCGAACAAAAGTCTCTGTATATTCCCCCCCTTTCAACATTTTTCTTTTAAACCTCATTGTCTTGAGCATAACACTCTTTTCTTGCACTGACACTCCTTTTATTCACTTCATTTTATTGCACTGACACTTGTACATTCTTTTCAAGCTTTTGCACACAGACAGCACTGACACTACCCCTTTAAAACACAAATCTTGTAAGCGTGGATCCCGTCGAGTACGGCGGACAATCTGGGTGCTAATACCTTCCCAGGTTGTAACAAACCCCCTTTCTCAGTTTCTCTGGTTCGCGACCGTATTATCTATCTTTTCCTAGGTTTATGCAGCATTACCTTTCCTTCGGGATAAAAATGCCTGGCTGGCGACTCTTTTCAGTTCATTTCATGTTCTCTTTCGCCGACCGTTCGCGCTTGTACCGGGATGTAAATCTTTGGGAGCGACATATTTGGCTCAAAAGTATTCAACTTTGTGAACTTCCAACCACTAATAAGATTAAATAAAGATCATAGAGACTCAAAATGATGATGATGACCCTTTGGTACCCTTGTTGGGGGCCTCAAATGCCCTGCTTTTGACTTAACTTGCTCAAGAAGTTACCCAATGATCAGATGACTTCCATAATGAATTTCTTCATCAAACTTGGTACACATGATCCTTATAACATATTAAGAACATTAGAAATAATAATGACCAAAAATATTGGAGTTAAGGCCTCTGAAACCAAAATCCTAATTTTGGTCATCTGTGCAGGAAAACCCTAGCCCTGCTTCCATGCCTTTGCCATTCTTTGTGATTTCTTGACTTTCATGAACTTTAGGGAGCATATTATGATCATGGAAGACACATGGACCTTCTAAGAAATATTCAAGACCTTTTGGATGGCTCAGATTGATTCTTGGATTGCTCAGATCACAAACCCTAGATACAGATGAAATGAAACTATGCAGATGAAACAAATATGCAATATGTGATGGTATGCTTAAGCTAATGCAAAAATGAAAGATCACAAGCCAAGGTGTGAGAAAAAGTGAGGAAAAATTTGGGGTGTTTACAGCTTCCCCTATTCAAGCATGAGTTAGCTGTGCAGGATGTAAGCGCCTGGCTTAACAGACAAACAAGATAACTTGTGGTTGAATACCAAAGACAGTCTGAAATTTGCACTCATTGGGGAGAAGTAGAAAATGGATATAAATTGTAAGAGATAGTATAGTATGAGTTTCAAATGAAAGTGATGGAGGACGACCATCGAGCAGAGGACGACTACTGGGGGTTAAAATGGTGAGTAATGCAATGACGGGGACGACCGACAAGTTGGGGAAATAAAGAGACCATGATGGGAACGGCCATCGGGTAAGAAAATAAATCTCTCTGGGGATTGAGAAAAGCATTGATGGGGACGACCATCAGGCTTGGAAAGTAAAGTAAACAATGATGGGGAGGACCATCGGGTGAAAGAATAAATGAAATAATGATGAGGGACGATCATCAAAGGTGAAGGACGATCACATAGCAGGGGACGACTGCTGAAAATATCACGACATAGGACGAATGTCGGATAGAAAAGATCAACGATGGGGACGGCCATCGGGTAAGCATGATTAAGGACGATCATCAAGAGGTGAAGGATGATCACCTAGCAGGGTATGTAACGCCCCGAAAATCTAAATTTAATTATTTAATCATTTATTTAATTAATTTATAAAAGTGGGAGAGTTTGAGTTATTTTGAGAATTTTGAAGAAAATGAGTATTTATATATAATAAAGATAAATAGTGTTTTATTATGCTATTTTATTATTATTATTAAAAATATTTTAAAGAAAGGGTAAGGTGGTCCTTTTGTGAAATTATGAGGGTAAGGTGGGAAAAGGCTAAACTAGGATAATATATCCAAAGAAGAGAATACGATCAGTTTTCTCATTTTTGTTTTCTATCGTGTTTGGAGAAGTACTCTGAAGAAAGGAGAAGCTCAGAGTCAGGAGGCTGTGGAGAACCCCAGAGAAGAGTGTAAAGCGACGAAAATTCTCTAAGGTATGGGGAGTTTTTATAATCTATGATAATTGTATAGGAATTGGAATATGAATGGATTAGGATGGTATGAGTTTTAGGGGTTTTGGGGGTTTGAGTTAGGTTGAGTTTTATGAGAAATCTTGATGAATTAGAGTGTTTAGAATGAGTTATAATTGTATATTTGTTTGTATAATTGTTGTCTGGATGTTGTTGAGGTTTAATTGATGTTTTTGAATGGTTTTTGAGTGTCATGATGTGAAACCCGTAATGGGGTTTGGAAATTTTTGGAATTGGAACAGTCTGCAATTGTGTAGCAGAGGACTGCTGGAAAATAGGCGTTAACCGGTTAACGCTTTGGTTAACCGGTTAACCATTGAAAACTTTGAATATTTTTCTGAAATTACACAGGCGTTAACCGGTTAACGCTTTGGTTAACCGGTTAACACTGTTGGGATAGTAAATTTTATTTCTTTAAAAATTCATATCTTTCAAATCATAAGTCCGATTCGCATTCCGTTTGAAGCGTCGGAAAGAGAACAAACTGAACTTTATTTTGATGAATAGAAACGAGAAAAATGCAATAGTTTTTGATAAATGAATTTGTGAAATAACCTTATAATTCCCTTATAAATTACCGGGTACGGGTTAATCTTTGATGTGTCAGAGTGGTTAGAGAACCAGTGTTCAGGGTGTAATGTCATGATGATATGTATGATTATTTGATGGTTGTTTTGCTGATTGAAATGAATGATGCGAATTGTTTTGATGAATTTTTCGATGTAGCGCATCATTGCATTTCATAACATTCACGATGGGGCTTCGGCCTATTTATTTGCTTCAATCCCATTGTGTGGATTGAAGTGTCTCGATGATTTACGATGTGCTCCTTTATGGAAGGTTAATGGTCATGTATCCATCTCACAATGAAAATGGTACCACATGCATATTGCATATCAGGATGTTAGAATTGCATATTCTGGATGAATTTCATGACTGTGTTGGTGTTGATTGATTTCATGATAGTGTTGTGGTCGTTGCTGAATTTTGAAGTTGACGATGTCATGATATGTGTACTAATTTATTTATGATTCTATATTCTTGTACGTTTATGATATATTATGATTACTCACCCTGCCTGCTTGGAAACGTTGCCTCTTTCGTGGGTAACTTGCAGATGTCGAAGAATAGTCCTGCAGTGCAATAGGAGTAATTCATGAGTCTCGGAGCGAGCTTTAGTGTTCCTTAGGAGTAGTTCTGGTTTATGTGTCCTGCTCTGTGTCATGTAACACTGGGATGGGTTTCTTTGTTAAGCTGTTTTCAGTATGTTGTTATCTGGATATATGTTTTCCATTTTATGATGTTAAATTCAGGATGGTGAAAATTATATTTATGTAGTTTTGAATTATGAAGTTAAATTCCGCTGTGAAATGATTTATGTTATTTTGATGTTGATTAACCCGTGTTACGGGACAGGACACTGTTGTGTTGATTTTTGAAGATATGTAATACCCTTTTGATGATTACTCTGATATTATTTAAATATTATGTTTTGGGGTAGAGGGTGTTACAGGGTACATCTGCTCTAGGGGAATATCACGACATAGGATGAATGTCGGATAACAAGATCAACAATGGGGACGACCATCGGGTAAGCATGATGAGGGACAATCATCAAAAGGTGAAGGACGATCACCTAGCAGGGGACGACTGCTGAAAATATCATGACATGGGACGAATGTCAGATAAAAGGTTCCAATAATGGAGATTCCACTGGGGAAAAGGATGAGGGATGGTCATCCAAAGGTGAAGGACGATCACCTGGCAGGGGAAGGCTGCCGAAAATATCACGACATAGGAAGAATGTCTGATAGGAGAAAGTTGTTTTGTTGGTGACTTACTGGGGAAGGGTAAACACGGACGAGTGCTTACGCCTTTAAGATACAAGATGTAAGTGTTTGACGGCGTGCATAGACTAAAGATGCGGACGAGCATCCTTAGGACCATGATACAGACGGGTATCGATAGAAGTAAACGCTGACATGTGTTTAAGGATGATGATACGGACAAGTATCAATCGTTTAAACAAAGAACATGAACGAGTGTTTATTCTGCCGGGGGGTGATATATACAAGATACGAATGAGTATCAAAGGATTGTATATGTACAAGTGTTGATCTATCGGTGAAGTATGTTTAAGACACGGACGAGTGTCGAAAGATTAGGCAAGGGACACGGACGAGTGGTTGACTTGCTGGGGAAGTATGACACGAACGAGTGTCAAAAAGAATATGTACAAGTTGTGAACAAATATCTGTATTTGAGAGTGCCAAAGGTATTCTGGCGACTTGTGGGGAATAAGATGACATAGACGAGTGTCGAGAAGAGCATGTCATGAACAAGTATCTGTACTTAAGAGTGAAAAGGGGATGCCTTGGCTTTTATCTACAGGGGGTATGAGTTTTGTATATTGTTGATGAAATGGTGATGGTATTTACAGGTGACTGGCTCGAACCTGGCTTATGATCATGCAAATGTTTGATTTTTGCCGTAATGCTCCGCATTAGACGGAATGCTACGCTTATTTTGACCACTTTGCTGTGGAAGAGTTGTCAGGAATTGCTCGGGAGATCCTGCTCGGGGAGGAGATAACTTCTGGGAAGTAGTGTGCTGGGGATGTAATGCTTGATATGCCCCATGTTGCAAAATATTGTTTGTCTTGAGTACCTGCAACCTATTAAGATAAAGGAAAACACACAAGTGTCTCGAGGTATCCTTAGCTGGATTCCATCATAGGAATTAGATTTGCTTAAGAATTCATATTTCCTGCAAGCATTTTGTTTAAAAATAGCCTATAAGTTTTCATGCAAATGTTGGATTATGAACATTGGACATTTTGCAAACGAAACAAAAATGTACAAAACAAAGTGTGACTGAAAACTCTGATTTTATTAATTTGTGTGCCCTGAATATGCAAGTACAGTCAAAGAAGCGAATCCCCTGGAAGGAGGAGATTGATGTAAATTGATAAAATAAAAGTGTTGGCAATGTTGAAAATGACGCTCTAGTGAGCTTCCTTTGCTATGACCTGTATGACCTAGACGTTCTTCGTATCTTGCTTTCTGAAGAAGGTTGATTCTGACCGACGCTTTGTCCTTTCGAAGCTTGCCATGTTGTGAGGCATACAAAAGAATTCAGAATGCAGTTGTTCGCTTATTCCCTGATTTTGCGTGGATCGCCCCTTCGGTTTTTCAATCCACCAGGATACCCATTTTTGCCTGAGCTGTCCAATGCGGCTTTTCAACTCAGCAGGTGTACATTTTTTTTTATTTTTCACTTATTTTTGCCCGAGTCTTTTATTTTGTTTTTGACTCGCCGGGATGCCTTATTTTTGCCTGGACTTACATTCTGTTTTTATGTCCAGCGGTTCTTTTTATGCGAAGTATTTTTTAACTGCATCCGAATTCACAGGAGACGGGAAGTCTTCACCATCCATGGTTGCGAGCATCAGTTCCCCACCTGAGAAGACTTTGGTTATCACATAGGGGCCTTCATAGTTTGGTGTCCACTTGCCCCTATGGTCTGTATGAGGAAGGAGGATTCTTTTCAGAACAAGCTCTCCCACTTGGTATTCCCGAGGTCTAACTTTCTGATCGAAGGCTTTCTTCATTCGCTTATGATATAGCTTCCCATGGCAGATTGCTGCTAATCGTTTCTCTTCGATCAGATTCAGCAGATTGTATCGAGACCGGACCCATTCTGCTTCATCCAGCTTTACATCCATCATTACCCGTAAGGAGGGTAGCTCAACTTCAACAGGTAGGACAACTTCCATACCATACATAAGCTGATAAGGCGTTGCCCTAGTAGATGTTCTGATAGACGTTCGGTACCCATGCAAGGAAAATGGTAGCATTTCATGCTAGTCTTGGTAGGTGACTACCATCTTCTACACAATCTTCTTGATGTTCTTGTTAGCTTCCTCAACAACGCCGTTCATCTTTGGCATGTAAGGAGAAGAGTTGTGATGCTGAATTTTAAAGTCCCGGCAAAGCTCTGCCATTATCTTGTTGTTCAAATTTGAACCATTATTAGTAATGATTCGCTCGGGAACTCCATGTCGACAGATGATGTCTCTTTTCAGAAATTTGGCTACCACTTGTCTGGTGACATTTGCATGCGAAGCTGCTTCAACCCATTTGGTGAAGTAATCAATGGATACCAGGATGAATCTGTGACCATTTGAAGCAGTCGGTTATATCTTTCCAATCATGGCAATGCCCCACATAGCGAAGGGCCAATGTGAAGACATTACGTTCAAAGGATTTGGAGGCACATGCAATTTATCCGCGTAGATCTGACACTTGTGGCACTTTCTGGCATAGGCACAACAGTCTGCATCCATTGTGATCCAGTAGTAACCCGATCTTAACAATTTCTTTTCCATTGCATGTCCTTCGGCATGGGTGCCGAAATAACCTTCGTGTATTTCGTGCATCAGTAGGTCCGCTTCCTTCTTGACAACATATACGAGCAGGACCATGTCGAAGTTTCGCTTGTATAATGAACCATGAGCATTGAGGAAGAAACTTTCGGCCAGCCTTCTTAATGTCTTCTTATCATTAGATGATGCCCCAGATGGGTATGTCTGATCCTCCAAGAAGCATTTGATGTCGTGGAACCATGGCTTGTCATCAATAGCAGTGTCCACAGAGAACGCATATGCTGGTCTGTCTAACACAGATACCAGAATCTGAGGCACATAATTAGCAGTCTGTACTTTGATCATGGAGGAAATGGTAGCTAAAGCATCTGCAAACTAATTCTCATCTCGAGGAATGTATTCAAGTTTGACTGTTGTGAAGAAAGTCAATAATCTCCTCGTATAGTCGTATTAGGGAATCAGATGCTCTTGATGAGTGTACCATTTGTCGTTGGTCTAATTGATTACCAAAGCTGAATCTCCGAATACATTCAAAGTTTTGATCCTGAGGTCAATGGCCTCCTCAAGGCCCATAATACAAGCTTTGTATTCTGCTTCGTTGTTAGTGCAGACAAAGGTGAGTTTTGCCGAGAAAGGCATGTGAACTCCTTTAGGTGTGATAAGCACTGCACCAACTCCATGACTATTCATATTGACAGCCCCATCGAACATCATAGTCCATTCTTCTTCTGGTCCAGGCCCTTCGGTGTGAACTGGCTCTTTACAATCTTTTGCTTTCAAAAACATGATGTCTTCATCAGGGAAATCAAATCTTATGGGTTGGTAATCATCAATGGGTTGCTCAGCCAGATAGTCAGACAATTCACTTCCCTTGATGGCCTTTTGAGAAGTGTACTGAATGCCATACTCTGTTAAATTCATTTTCCATCTTGCAACCCTTCCGGTAAGTGCTGGCTTCTCAAATATGTACTTGAAGGGGTCCATTTTTGAGATCAACAAAGTAGTGTGAGTCAGCATATATTGTCTTAGTCGGCGAGCAGCCCACGCTAAAGTACAACAAGTTTTCTCGAGCAGTGAATAACGTTGCTCACAGTCGGTAAACGTTTTGCTTAGGTAGTATATTGCATACTCTTTTCGACCAGACTCGTCATGCTGGCCCAACACACACCCCATTGACCCTTCTAATATTGTCAGGTACATTATCAGAGGTCTTCCTTCAATTGGAGGCAAGAGAATTGGAGGTTCTTGCAGGTACTCCTTGATCTTGTCAAAAGCTTTCTGACAATCGTCGTTCCACCTGACTGTTTGGTCTTTCCTTAATAATTTGAGCAAGGGTTCACAAGTTGTAGTGAGGTGATATATGAACCTTGAGATGTAGTTCAATCTACCTAAGAACCCTCGAACTTCTTTCTCAGTCCTTGGTGCAGGAATTTCCTGAATGGCTTTGACTTTGTCAGAATCAACCTCAATTCCCTTCTCACTTACAATAAAACCCAGCAGCTTACCGGAACGTACCCCGAATGTGCATTTGTTGGGGTTCAACTTCAACTGATACTTCCTCAAACGCTTAAACAACTTCAACAGATTCACCAGATGATCTTCTTCTGTAAGGGACTTGGCAATCATATCATCCACATAGCATTCAATTTCTTTGTGGATCATATCATGGAATAATGTTACCATAGCCCGTTGATAAGTTGCACCGGCGTTCTTTAGTCCAAACGACATTACCTTGTAACAAAATGTGCCCCAAGGTATGATGAAAGTTGTTTTCTCCATGTCCTCGGGTGACATCTTAATCTGATTATATCCAGAAAATCCGTCCATGAAAGAAAATACCGAGAACTGAGATGTGTTATCTACCAATACATCAATGTGAGGTGATGGGAAATCATCCTTCGGGCTAGCTCTATTCAGGTCTCGGTAATCCACACACATACGCACCTTGTTATCCTTCTTAGGCACAGGTACAATGTTAGCAACCCACGGCGGGTAACTAGTTACAGCAAGGAAACTGATGTCCTACTGCTTTTGTACTTCTTCCTTAATCTTCATGGCCATATCTGGGCGAGTGCGGCGCAACTTCTGTTTAAATAGAGGGAAATCTTCTTTCAAGGGTAGCCTGTGCATGATAATATCCGTATCTAGACCTGGCATGTCTTGATAGGACCAAGCAAATACGTCGACGTATTCCCGAAGCATGCTGATAAGCTGTTCTTTTACCGGAGTTTGCAGACTGGCCCCAATCTTCACCTCTTTTACATCTTACTCGGTACCAAGATTAACAGTTTCAATCTCCTCCTGATGAGGAGTAATCACCTTTTCTTCTTGCCTCAACAACCTGGCCATATCTTCAGGCAACTCATAGTCTTCATCAACCCCTTCATCTGCTTGATTAATTGGATTGTCGAAGTCATACAAGGTCATAGCAGTGCTGTTGTCGGTGCAATCTGGAGGATTATCTCTGCAAGGGTTGAGATTTGTTCTTTTTAGTGATTGATTTTAATGTTGCTTAGAAAAAGTGTAAATGAAGTTATTATTTTGAAAACATTGCCATTTTATTGTTTTGTGCAAAAAATAACAAAAATGAAAAGATAGTGAGCGAAAAAGAAAATTATTTGCAAAAGATATCCATTGTTCATTGATATTCTATTTGAACAAAATACAAATATGGCCCTATTACAAAATGAGTCCTGACACCTTGGGCAAGATGCATGACTTGATGCATGCTAAAGCAGGAAATAATAATTACTCTGCAGGCGTAACTCTTATAATTTCCTGGGAAGACCAGTTAAGGACTTGTTGACCCGGGATCCTTGGACGAATCCAGCTGTCCAGGTTGAGATCACTTTCAGCCTCGTCTTCCACGTTATTAACAACATCTGGGGTTAGCATTCCCCCACTTATGAACGTGGGCTCTTTAGCAGCCTCTGCTTGACCTTGTCGGAACGGTTTGTAACACAAACCGAATATGTCCTCCTTCTTCTCCACAGGTAGAAGCTTGCCCCAGCCTTGGGCATTCCCATCTTCAACAACCTTCCGAGCTTGTTGGTAGGAGACAATTGAAGTACCCATCCTATCCTCCTGGGATGCAGCAAATACTTCAGTTGTCGCCTCATTAACGTTCAGTGCTTCGAAACCTTGGCTCTTGGTCTCGTGGATTTCACCATCCATCTCAATGTATTTGTAGGTAGCCAAATGGCTAGCAAAATTTTCCTCTTCACCACAGATTGTGATAATTTTCCCTTCCCACTCGTATTTTAATATCTGGTGAAGGGTCGACTGCGCCTGCGGCGTGAATCCATGGTCGACCGAATAAACAGTTGTAGGCCGGCTGAATGTCCATCACGTAGAAAGTAGTTTGAAAGACCTGCGGGCCAATTATCATATGCAGCTCCACTTCTCCAAGAACAGACCTCTTGGAACCATCAAAAGCTCTGACCACCAGATTTCTTGGTCGGAGAGCTATACCATCATATTCCAAAGGAAAAGGTCAGAAGCTAATCCTATTGAAAGTTATGAATTTCCTAAGTTTGCTAGGGTTTTTGGGTGATTCTTAAAGGAAAATGCAAATCAAATTGAAAATGCAAGATAAATTCATGAGGAAAATAACCTTGAAACTACATGCAATATGTGAAACAATGTAAAAAGAATCAAGTTCAAACTCTTCATGGTTTGGCAGAAATGAATTTTTCAAATTAGGGTTAGAAAATGTGATTTTAAAGAACCCTAATTCAAATAAAATTGTGAAATTATGATCAAACCTAAAAAAAAATTTGTAAGAAGAGTTTGAAAATGTTTCTAAATGTATTGGAATGGTTCGTGATTTTTTTGGTGATTTTTAGAAACCTAAATGTATTTTTAATTAATTAAAATCCATTAATTAATTAAAAATAACATTTAAATATTTAAAAATACTTTTTAATGCAAAAAATAAAATAAAAATCATTTTTGGGTTGAGAAAAATATTTGAATCAGAAATGCAAAAGATTATATTTTTTTGATGTTTCTAACTATTTTAAATAAAATGCAAAAGAAAATGCCATAAAAATGAATTAAAAATAAAATAAAGTGGAAGTATGCCAATCTGAGGCCATGATTCAAACTCAGGGAGAAGGCATTGATTGCGCACACGTTTTAAGGGCCAGGATCAATTCTGATAAAATTAATTCAAAAAAAGCTAATTAAACTAATTAATTAAGGTTTAGGGTTAATGACTTCATCTGGATCGTACGCTGCCTAATCTAATCACAATCCAAGGGCTAACAATGAAACTGGAAATCAAAACCCAAATTAATCTCAGGTGACCGGAGCAAGCTGCGGTCATCTTCTCCGGCCACACCTTCATGCCATCTCTCACTCTAAGCTACCCCAGACTAAAATAACTGCCCAGAAATGATCCTCATACCTCACACAATCAAAATCACTCATCAAACATCATTTATATCACAAGAATCATGCGAATCGAATTAAAAACAAATTCATGGGCAAAGTTTCAGAACATCATGAAATGCTTATTTCTCAACCATTTTAAAAACTAAACATATCAGGATGATCAGTGCATCATGTAGAATCAGTTTGTAACTTAAAAAACATGTTCTGGAAAAATTGTTCTTGATGATTACTTGAGTTGAAGCTTTTCAGTTTGGAGCTTTCTGACCTTCTCTTTGATGCAAATCAACCCCAATGGATTCCCTGAAGCTAATGAGAAGCTTGGAACAAGTTTGAATGGCCTCCTTTGTGAGTTTCAGTTTTGAGAGGTGAGAAATCGTGTTTTTGATTCGGAGGCTTTTAGGTCATTGTGAGGGTTGCTTTGTGATCCTGAGGATGTGTATGATTGAATGGTGCAAAGAGTTTTGAGGTTTGTGGTTTGAGTTGAGAGAATCGAAGAGATGAAGGTTTTGGTGGATTTTGTGAAATATGAATTGTGTTGTGTTTCAGGCTCCAAGATGATATGAAATGATGTCCATGAGGCATGTATGTGAAGTCTTGATTGGTCAGAGAGTTGTTGTGGCTCAGCTTGATTGGTATGGGAGGTTTTGCAAAAAAACGTCAAATTTGTGTACTTTGAGGTATGGGCCATGACATGAGCTGCTCAATGGGGTGTCTGGCCTCAGCAAGATTCATGGAAAGCCATAGAATCAAAGTTATGCAGCTGGCACAAGTCGATGAAGACTTTCCAAGCATTTTGCAACTTTTCCCTCTTTGAAAATTTCATGAAAATGTCTTCTGGAAACTTGCAATCCAAGGCACAATTTGGGTTCAAATGCATTGCATTATGTTTGTATGATGCCTAGAAATCAATTAGAGGTCATGAAATGGCTTGAAACTTGAATTTGCAAAAAATCCTCTTTTGCATGAACTTGAAAATTATAGGATTTTTGCCAACTTTGAAAGGCCATATCTTGAGTTCTGGGATGAATCAAGACATGTTTTAGTACTTTTTGAAAAGGGAAAGACCTAATATACAACTTTCATGTCCAAGAATTTTTTATTTGAAGCATTTTTGGTCATGAAAGAGGAGGTTGAAAATCTTTCCCAAAATGGAATGTTTCCATTACAAGTCATTTCCAAAAATAGCAAGCTTGCATTTGGCTCAAAATTATTCAACTTTGTGAACTTCCAGCCACTACTAAGATCAAATAAAGATCATAGAGACTCAAAATGATGATGATGACCCTTTGGTACCCTTGTTGGAGGCCTCAGATGCCCTGATTTTGACTTAACTTGCCTAAGAAGTTACCCAATGATCAGATGACTTCCACAATCAATTTCTTCATCAAACTTGGTACACATGATCCTTATAACATATTAAGAACATTAGAAACAAGAATGACCAAAAATATTGGAGTTAAGGCCTCTGAAACCAAAACCCTAATTTTGGTCATCTATGTAGGAAAACCCTAGCCCTGCTTTCATGCCTTTGCCATTCTTTGTGATTTCTTGAATTTCATGAACTTTGGGGAGCATATTATGATCATGGAAGACACATGGAACCTCTTAGAAAGCTTCAATACCTTTGGAATGGCTCAGATTGATTCTTGGATTGCTCAGATCACAAACCCTAGATGCAAATGAAATGAAACTATGCAGATGAAACAAATATGCAATATGTGATGGTATGCTTAAGCTAATGCAAAAATGAAAGATCACAAGCCAAGGTGTGAGAAAAAGTGAGGAAAAATTTGGGGTGTTTACAGCTGCCCCTATTCAAGCATGAGTTAGCTGTGCAGGATGTAAGCGCCTGGCTAAAAAGACAAACAAGATAACTTGTGGTTGAATACCAAAGACAGTCTGAAATTTGCACTCGTTGGGGAGAAGAAGAAAAAGGATATAAATTGTAAAAGATAGTATAGTATGAGTATCAAATGAAAGCGATGGAGGACAACTATCGAATAGAGGACGACTGCTGGGGGTTAAAATGGTGAATAAAGCAATGACAGGGACGGCCGACAAGCTGGGGAAATAAAGAGACCATAACGGGGACGTCCATCGGGTAAGAAAATAAAACTCTCTTGGGATTGAGAAAAGCATTGATGGGGACGACCATCAGGCTTGGAAAGTAAAGTAAACAATGATGGGGACGACCATCGGGTGAAAAAATAAATGAAATAATGATGAGGGACGGTCATCAAAGGTGAAGGACAATCACCTAGCAGGGGATGACTACTGAAAATATCACAACATATGACGAATGTCGGATAGAAAAGATCAATGATGGGGACGGCCATCGGGTAAGCATGATGAAGGACGATCATCAAGAGGTGAAGGATGATCACCTAGCAGGGTACAACTGCTCTCGGGGAATATCACAACATAGGATGAATGTCGGATAACAAGATCAACGATGGGGACGACCATCGGGTAAGCATGATGAGGGAGAGTCATCAAAAGGTGAAGGACGATCACCTAGCAGGGGACGGCTGCTGAAAATATCATGACATAGGACGAATGTCGGATAAAAGGTTCCAATAATGGAGATTCCACTAGGGAAAAGGATGAGGGATGGTCATCCAAAGGTGAAGGACGATCACCTGGCAGGGGAAGGTGTCGCTCCCCGGATTTTCATCCTGGTACAAACGTGAAAGTGGCGCGGAAAAAGAAATAGAGTCGCCAGCCAGGCATTTTTATCCCGAAGAAAGGGAATGGTAATGCTGCACAAACCAGAAGAAAAGAAGAGGAAGGACACGGGTCCTACGAACCAAAGAGACTGAGTTCGGGAGTCGGTTACGACCTGGGAAGGTATTAGCACCCAGATCGTCCGCCGTACCCGACGGGATCCACGCTTGCAAAGATAACTGTTTCAAAGGGTGAGGGTATGAAAACTGCAGCAAAGAAATGAAAATGAAAAGAAAACTGGAACTGGTAGAGAACTGAAAAAGAAACAAAGAGGAAAAATGTAGGGAAAATAAAGATTGTGTTCGAACGGGCCCTACCCCGCTGCCTACGTACCTCAACAGGACAATGAGGATCAGAGACGCCGTAGTTCCCCTAACTAGGGGTAGAAAAGAAATTGCTTGTGAATTAAGGCTTGAACTGCCTATTCCATTGCTCAGGTGTTGCAGACTCGGACGACGAATGCGTAACCGTCTTGCAAAATGACAAGTAGGAGCAAGTTCGCGGACGGAGCGAATGAGGTGAGAAAAGAATCCCCGAAGGAAAGACGTTTATTGTTTGTTTGTGCTTTTTTATGAATCTTTTATGAGTGTGTCACAAGGAAGTGAACTCAAGCTCCTTTCAATGGAATATGCACTTGTCACTACATTCCAAGATGGAATAATAGAACAAGCACACTCAAGTAAGGAGAAGATCCCCAAAACTTGAACCCAAAGACTAGGGCTTAGGCTCACTAACTTGTTTAGTTATTAAGTGCTTTTGGTATTTACAATGAAGAAATATTTTTTATGCTTTTCTTTTATGAAGAAGATACCTTGATCAGACTTGTGCATCACAAGGTAAACTTGTACTAACCCAAGATGGGAAGACTACAAACATACCTCATGGAATAAGGCTATGGATCCATGCATTACTTCACATTTATTAAAGTGTTTTTTTTTAGAGTTATGAGATGAGAAGAGAAGAAGAACCAAAAGGATCTCGAAGGCAAAATTCTATAGGGGGACTAAAAATAATCCTAAGTGTTAGCATGCATGGATGTCCTAAGGGTTAGTGAGGTTTCTACCCTAATGAAGAAGGAAGGAAGAAGAGAAGAAGAAAATAGAAGAAGGGATGAGAAAGGCCTAAGCACAACAACAAAGGGTTAGTAACAAAGACATAAGAAGAAGATGAGAATTGGAGATATGGAACTCAATTCCCACCTCTCACACTTACCATAGCCCCTGCAAGGTTAGTATGCACACAAAAATCCAGCAAAGTAACCAACACAATCATGGAATTAATTATGCTCAAAGGTTCTTGTAAACAAGAATCAAACAACATGTCAAGCATTGCAAATACATGACTTACGCGTCAAAAACATGAAAGCATACAACAACCAGCAAGCAAATCACCCTAAAATATCATGTTTAATGATCATGCAATGATCCATGGCAATTAAAAGAAGCAAAGGGAACAAACAAGCCCAGAACAACACTAAAAAGTCATTCTGCTTCAGTGTTAACCGGTTAACCAAATGCGTTAACCGGTTAACCAGTTCAAACCTGCACAAAATACGCATGAAATAGGTGCGTTAACCGGTTAACCATATACGTTAACCGGTTAACACTGTTAAAACAACAGCAAATCCTGCAGAAAACAGCAACTCAAAACAGCTTATTCAAATAATCTTGCACCAGACCAGCAATCAATTATACATGGAAAATTAGATCAATTCACATTAATCCATAACATTAAGCTCATGAACAATAACAATCGGATCCAGATACAAATCAACCAATCAATTCATGCCACACAATCAAATACACAAGCACATGGTAGATTTAAAACACAAACATGCATATAATTTAAAAATAGAGCTAGATTTGAAATTAACCAACCTACAAAGCTGAGGTATGCTTTGGTATTTGTTGATTAAGCTGAAAATGAGAGATCTCGCGCAAAACTTTGAAGATCCGCTGCTAAGCTCCGCACTCCATGCAAAATAAATGCAAGAACAAGCTCTTGATGCAGAATTTTGGATCCAAAAGCACTTCTTTATCTCAAACCAGATCTGAATCTCCAATAAAACCAGCAAAAAGATGCAAAGAAGCTGTGAATGGAGGTTTAGTTCCAAGATCTA
This sequence comes from Lathyrus aphaca, assembly GCA_963966055.1. Classification (NCBI taxonomy): domain Eukaryota; kingdom Viridiplantae; phylum Streptophyta; class Magnoliopsida; order Fabales; family Fabaceae; genus Lathyrus; species Lathyrus aphaca. Next base: position 176,999,680 of record OZ014523.1, read on the forward strand.
CACACCTCAAGGCAAGGTTATGTGATCTTCAAAGGGGAACTCTTAGTGATTTAGAAAATTGGGAGAGAAAAGTGAGAGAATTGTGAGAGAAGAGAGTGAAAATTCAGAATGAAGAGTGAAAATTGAGGGAGAGTCCTTTTGGTTTGGAAGGAAATGGAATAAATATGGTTTAGGTTTGGGGCCCAAAATTTTGGTTTGGGATCCAAAAATATGGCTTGGCATTAGCTTAGAAAGTGATTTAGATTTAGGATTGGAATGAGGCTTGGATAAATGCTCTAGATCCTTCTCCCAAATTCAAATTTAATTAAAATGAATAAAAATCAGAAAATTGGAAAATGGAGCCAAAACACACATGCTGAACTTGCTGCTGGAAATTCAAATTTCGCAGCCGTTAACCGGTTAACCATATGCGTTAACCGGTTAACGCAAGGAAAATTTGAATTTCCCTCCCTTTGGTGGGAACCTTCAAAAATAAGCTGGCGCCTACCGTTTCAAGCTGATTTTGATCCTCATCCTTTCTTTTTTAGGCTTTGAACATGATACAGAGCTTGTGCAAAATGATCCTGTAAAATTCTTGCCAAATCACCATGCTCCTGATTTTAACCTACAGGTTTAGATTTTCCCGGATGACCAACCATATGCCTTATGCTAAAACATGTGAGTGCTATGCTTCATTTTTCTATGCAAAATGCTAAGGATATGGTATGCTCATGATGATTGTGATATGATAATGATGCTAAACAAGAAGAGGGCAAATTTGGGGTGTCTACAGCTGCCCCTATTCAATCATCAGTTAATCTGAAAAGGACGATAGTAAGGGCTATCGACCATTCAAGATAAACTGTGGTTGAATACCAAGAAAACCAGAAATTTGCACTCTGACGAAGAATGCAACACTGGGAAAGAAACCCAACCAGATGACGCTCTGGGGACAAGCAGGAGAGAAAAAGCAGACGAGCTTCTTCCAAGTTGACACTGCTATCTGGAATAAGAATACGTTGATAGACGAGTCTTCAAACAATCCTGTGATGCCAGGACCTGGACATACGAGTCCTCAAATACTGCAAGAACATAAGACATGAGACAGACGAGCCTCCTTCGGATTTACCTGTTACGCCAGGACCGGTAATGCACTTAAGTCTGTGGGATAGACATGCAAATCAAGGTAGACGAACCTTCTTCATATATTATCCGCGGATATATGGTATAAGACAGACGAGTCTTCTTTTGAGCAAACCTGTGACGCCAGGTGCAGCAACAATAATTGGTGCCTGAGACAGACGAGCCTCCTTCGGACATACCTGTTACGCCAGGACCGGTAACTATTTTGACGTTTAATCCCACCGTCAGGACTTCAAACCTCTTCAACACAGACGAGTGTTGGATAAGATCAAGCGATCTGCTAGGGAAATGGCATCGAGCGATCCATAACCAAGGACATGAGCACGGCTCCAACAGACGAGGAGTAATATCAAGCGATTTACAACTCGGACAATGTCTTTTGGTACAACGCCATGCGACTACTGGCTTGCCACAATGAAGGTGGACTTTAACAGCGTTGCAATATCGAGCGATTTGTAACCCAAACAAGATCGAGCGATCTGATAGGAGAATGGTATCGAGCGATCCATCCACAATAAGTCTGTTGACACGGGACAACGTGATCAGTTGATTTGAGAAAAGAGTAACAACTCTGCAAGGGAATACCATCTAGTGACATCTTTCATTTTCTGGACTAGTTGACTGCTTGAAGATCAACCTAAGAGGATTTTACAGAAGACCTGACATCCAAAATGTCCAAGTGTCTTCAAACTCTTTAGAGATTCGTCGAATATTGACATAACTGCCCCAGACTGCATAGATTGCAGAAGGATTTGTCTCACGAGGACTCCTGAAAAACCTCGCATTACTGCGAAATACCGTGCCCTGTAAGCACAAAGATATGCACACCTGCCCCGGGCATAAATGAATCCAGTGATTGAACTTTGATGTTGTGATTTTTCTTTTATGACAGACTTATTAGGTGTCAACTCAAGGGTTGAAGAAGTGAAGACTATGATATCGACTCAAGGTTCGTAAGAAACGGAAATATCGACTCAAGGGTCGAGGAGAACACAACAACATCAACTCGAGTGTTGAGGAATAAAGCGACAACAACATCGACTCAAGGGTCGAGGAAACGAAAGCAACAATATCGACTCAAGGGTCGAGGATAGAAAAGCAACATCAACTCGAGGGTTGAGGGAATAAAATAGCAACATCGACTCGAGGGTCGAGGAAAACAAAACAACATCAACTCGAGGGTTGAGGAAACAAGATGACAATACTGACTCGAGGGTCGAGGGAAACAAAACAACATCAATTCGAGGGTTGAGAAAATAGAAGCGATGATATCGACTCGAGGGTCGAAGAAAACCACAGTGAAGATTGCCATACTCAACTGAAGTGAGAGGCTGAACGCATATAGATGCCAACATGTCATAGTTGAGGAGATGCCAACAAAGATCGGACTTTAACCTTGAAGATGCCAATGACTATTGGACTTTAGCCATGTATGATGAAGAAACCATAACAACTGCGGATAAATTCTCTGACTAGGGAAGCACCCTACTGGGATAAATCATCAAACATTCATTCTGGGAACGACCTTGCATACCATAATATCGTATTAAGAGGATTTTACAGAAAACCTAGCATCTGAAATGCTTTAGTGTTTCCAAACTCTTCTAGACCTCGAAGTAACCACTTCAAACTGTATGGTCCATGAAGGAATTTTCCCCCAAGATCTCGCATCATCATGAGGGGTTCTGCCCCAGTATTCTGAACCTTGGGGAGGTGCATCTGATTAGTCATCTTCTGGAGATAATAACTTTTATTTCTTCTAGGGTGACCTGTCCCAGTACGAGCCTTGCTTTGGAAAAACACCCAGGATAACTGCTCTGCGAGAGATTTAAATCTCGAAGTGATTGCCCCAGTTTGGCTGCCTTTAACCCAACTGGTTGGAAAAGGTCCTATTCAACGAAGTTTCTTGGAAAAGTGCCCCTTGGCATGAATATCCCTCAGAAGTTTCCGCCTTCTCAACTTGGCAAGATCAAGCTTCTAGACTGAGGTTCCATATGTGAACTTCTTTGATGCCAAACAAATGTATGCAAGCAGAAAATGTTATATTCTGAGAATGAAAATTCTAATGCAACACATGTTAATCTTGAAGCTTTTATTGAAAAGATGTCGTTTATGAACGAGTCACTGGTTAAGATATTACAATATTTTTTTATGAAATAAACATGCATATGCAATACCAACGAGGGTCTTTTAGCACAACTCGTAGGAGTCAGGAACGCTATCTCATGACGGCACGCTCTCGAATTAACCCTACTTCAATTAGGACTTTTAAGGGTTGTATCGTGGCCCGGCTCACGGTTATAGAAACAAAGATATAGGCTCAAAGTTAATATGTGCCCACCCATCTTCGTGATGTCCTTCCATTCCTATGTTCAGCTAGTTTTCACAAGTGCTCACCTCTCAAAAGGGTTTTGCGATGGTTGAGAAACCATTACTACTAACGGTTTAAGCACCACTGCGGTTATTGGAGTAACAGTCACCCCTACTGTCTTTTGCGTCTGTATCACACGACCTGTTCTTGCTTAAGGATCCTTCCTGTGTAATACTTTTCATCTTTCGTTTTTTCATTATTTTGCTTATCCCTAACTTTTGCCTGGAGTGATTCTTTTGAATTTTTTTTTTTGCAATTGGAGTCCAGCGGGATGCCCTAATTTTTGCCTAAGTCGCTTGTTTTCAAGTTTCGACTTAACGGGCTATTTATTTCTTTCTTTTTTCTCTTTTTTTTCCGAACAAATCGTGTGACGTTGGTTTGTCTTGACTGTTTTGTAAGGGTTGTGACTGTCTCACTCTTTGGTTGCTGGTGGATAACCGTTGTGGTTTCCGGTCTTTGGACTTCTTGATTTGGTACAATGAAATGTTAAGGATCCTCAGATACACTCCTTTATGGAAGCATGAACGCTTGGTCCAACTAGCTGACACCTACCCTGCCCCGGGTTAAATGTGAGGGTTTTTTCCATGCGAAAAGAAACTCCTACTTCAAGGCTCAAAGGGGTTAACGAAGGTATCTCCCTTATATCTATGGTGTTTGGGGATTTGAAACAAAGCCTGTACATCGTCAACACGGTCTTATTCAAGAGCACACAAATGGAGATTTTTGCGTTTTCATTTCGTCATCCTCCATCACAGAGTTTAAGAACAACAGTTGGTATTGCAATGCACACACAAAATTATAAGTAAAAATACGAATTAATTACTTCAAGAAGAACATGTGCATTTCATTAATCAACATTCAAGATAAACAAGTTTCATGCAAGCATACAATGTTCAAACAAACATATAAAAGCGACACATGAAAATGCAGTAAAGAAACTGAGCAATGCCATTGAGGAGACTTGACTCCGTCTGGACCTGTTGATCTTGAATACTTTCAGTAGTCAGCAGCTTTTCTTGATAAGATCTGCAGTCTTCAATCCACTGGCCACATGTCAGCACCATACTTCATTCCCAATTATTCTGACCTAAAGCTTTCAACGTTCAAACATTGACACGAGACATCTGAAGAAAAGAGTGACACTGAGATGAAGTTGCCACATAAGTTTGATACCTAAGGTTGCTCGGAAAGACCTGACGATCTTCTGCCTACGTATCTCCATTGACCAAAGACCAATGAAGAATTAGAGCGACGTAGTTCCCCTCTATAGGGATCAAAATGAGGTACACAGTGTTGCACCCCAAAATTTGCCCTCACAATACAAGACTTTGTGTGCTAAGAAGGTTCACAAGGTTCACAAGGTTCACAATGATTTCAAGACCTTTCATGAGGTTCATGAAGTCTACAAGTCACTTCATGAAGGTTCACAAGGTTCACAAGCTTTCCAATGCTTTCAAAACCTTTCATGAGGTTCATGAAGTCTCCAAATCACTTCATGAAGGTTCACAAGGTTCACAAGTTTCACAATGTTTACAAGACCTTTCATGATGTTCATGAAGTCTACAAGTCACTTTATGAGGTTCACAAGGTTCACAAGGTTCACAATACCTCCCATGAGTATTACAAGTCACTTTATGAGGTTCACAAGGTTCACAAGATTCCCAATGCTTTCAAGACCTTCCATGAGGTTTATGAAGTCTACTAGTCACTTCATGAAGGTTCACAAGGTTCAAAAGGTTCACAATACCTCCCATGAGGTTCACAAGACATTTTATGATGGTTCACAAGGTTCACCAAGTTCACAATTAGTCAGAAGAGTTGACAATTCCTTCAGACAATGCACCTCCTAAGCAGTGCATCCAAAACTAGGGTTTTGACTTTAATCAGGCTAAATGAACTTCCAAGACTTCAAGTGAGCTTCATAACATCCTATATGTGTGTAAGAACCCCCATGACAAGTTTCAAGACTTTTCTCAGAAGTTTGCTCAGTCAGATGATCAGATAAGTCAAAATCAGTCAAAGTAGTTAAAAAGTCAAACTGAGGTCAACTGTGGTCAAACCAAAGTCAAACTTCATGATTTTTTGCCAACATCAAGTATATGAAGTAAAATTCATCATTTGATCAAGGGTTGATCATGATTCATCAAGGAGATTTCAGATCATCAAGAATCAGGAGTTTCTAAATTAGGGTTTTCTTAGTAAAAGTCAACTGAACTTTGACCAGCCATAACTTTCACATACTTCATCACCAAGTCTCCACTCAAAGCTCATTTTGAAGGAAATTGAATTCTCTACAACTTTGTGTCTCACAAGCCAATCCCAAAAATGCTTCATTTGGAAGGTATGAGCTAAGACATTATAGGTCCTTTTGAAAGTCAACAAAAAGTCAACAACTTCAAAAGGGCATAACTTGAGATTGGTAAATGATATGGACATGAAACCAGTGGGTTTGTTTAGAGGTCTCTTTAAGCTTTCCAAAATGTCCAAGAACACACTCATAGTATTAAAATTGAAGGATATGTGCCCTTGCAAAGTTGGGAAATTTTGGGTTGGTTTATGATGAAAATGGAGGTCTAAAACTAATTTCTTCCAAATGGGCTTGCCAAATAATGATCCAATCCATACAATAACTTCATGCACGACCCAAACCATTAAAAATCAGATTTTTTATTATTTTATTTTTATTTATTTTGATTTAATTCATTAAAAATCATTTTAAATAAAAATAAAATATGAAAATGTAAGATTTGAATTGGATCAAGCTTCTAGAAAATCATAAATTTGATTAGAATTGAAGAGGAAAGAAATCATGAGGATTAGCCAAAAATAGCAAGTGTTCATATATGAATATTTGATTTTTAAGGCATGATCATTTTGAATCTTTTCATATCAAATTTTCCACACAAGTGATCAACTTTTTGACCTAAATTCATTCTCCTATAAGTACTGAACACAACCGTAACAAGAGCCACGGATTCCACAGCCTCAAGAGTAAGTTTGCCCATTCAAAAAATCATCAAAAACTTGAATTCGGATTTCTCATTATCAAGCTTTTCAAGGTATTTTGAAGACACTATAAGCTTCATAAAGCTTCCCTGAACCGAAACCAATACTCATATGCATCAAAACCATGCTATAATGCATAACCCGAAGCTTGGTTGTTCTTGAATATATTTTTTTCGGTTTCACTAATTTACTGCATTTCAATGAATTTTGTTCGGTTAATGATGTTTGTGATGATGTGTAGAATGTTTCTGGGCAAAGAAATCAAAGAAATCATGAGAAACCCGTGAGATGCCATGTTAGGGTTTTGACCTCCAAATTAGGGTTCTTTGATTCACGCATTATAAATGAATTTGATTGATAAAATTGGATTGTACAGGTCACAAGGAACTCAAATGTGTTCTTAATTTGACAAAACCGTATTGCTTGTGTGTGTTTGAAATTCGTAGGTTTTCCTATGAATAAAATTTCGCAGGTAAATGCCTAACAAATTTCGCAGGTAAATCTGCAGTTCTCAAGGAAGAAGATGAAGTAAACCCTGGCGCGAAATTCAAATTTAAAAAAATGGTTTTAAAATATTATAATATAGTTTCCACTTTATTTCACAAGCCTGATGCTTGTCCCAGTGGTAAGGCTGGCGTGCGTTTAGTTGAATGGCCTGTGTTCGAATCCAGGTCTTGTACAATTTTTTTTCTATTTTTCAGGTTAAATATGAGGCTTAATATATTATGTATTATGGCCATTCCATTAACAGACGCGCTCACCCAGCAGGATTGGCAATGTGTACATGTGTTTGTTTGAGAGGTCCTGGGGTCGATTCTCCCCCAGGCCTTTTGCTTCTTATCATTTTTCTTGATTTTTCCAAACAAAGAATAAAACCAATTGAAACCCCTTCTCTATCACACATGCGTGGCTGGTCTGGTGGTGTGTTTTGTTGCTGGCAAGCTGAACGTCCTGGGTTCAAATCCCACCCAGGTAAGTTCTTTTTACCACTTTTTCTGTTTAATTTGTTTATTGATTTGTTTAATTATTTTCTTATTATTAATTAAAAAATAATCATGCAAGTATATATATTTAAATAATTCTAAATAACACTTATATTTTCTAAAGTCCTAAAAAATTTATTTTTCTTAATTCAAAAAGTATTTTTATTTTATTATGTATTTAGATTATAATATGTACATATTTATTAAAATAATTTTGTATATTGGATTATAAACCCTAAAAAATATTTTCTACAACCCTAATTTTATAAACCCTAGTTTATCTTTTCTAAATTATTAAAAACCTAATTTTATTTTTTCTAATTTTTTGTAAATATAATATTTAATATAATTAAATTTTGTAAATATAATTATTATGTATATATTTTATTTAATATAATTAAATTGTAATTAATTCCATTTTAATATATAAATATTCTATCATTGTTTACAATCAATTATATATAAATAATTTCTAAAAAAATTTGCAAATTTAATAATTTCTTATAATATGTTCATAATTTATTTAATTTGTTTATAATTTTAAATTTTATAATTAATTAATATAATTGTTCTTATTTTTCTATTAACCATTAAAATTTTATTTTTGTTTATTATTATTACTAATCATGTTTATTACTAATCCATTTATTTTTAAAGTATGCTTATTATTATTATTTCACTAACCTTATTTATTTTTAATTATTATACTAACCCCTATTATAATTATTATTGCTTATTTATTTATTATTTATATTTTTCTTATTTATTTATTTTTACTATTTATTTAAATTGCTTCATTATTATGTAAATGCTCCTGGATGTAATTTTTGTAAATATTTAAATTATTTAATTTTCATGCTATGGTTAGTAAAATAGGGAGTGTAAACATGTATTATATTTTAAAAATTGAATTTAGATCATTTTAATTAAAAGATAAATTAAATTAAACACTCACACACATAAGTCGATCTTTGATCGCCATCTCACTTTCTAGGGTTACCTCTCAATGTTGCCTATTCAAAAAGGTCAAGTGGGGTGTATAAAGCAAAGTCCCTTAAAAGAAAGTCATCTAGTCCCTTAAATAATCAAAGATCAAGTCCCTTAATGGTTGCTTTTCAATATGATCTTGTCCCTTTCGAATAATGATGACAGTCCCTCCAAAAAAATGCTTAATACACCCCACAGTTGCCTTCATTAAACAGATGTCCCTTCATATGTCCCTCACATCCAAGGTAATGACTACCTATTCCTTAATAATAGGGATAGTCTTACCATTTAAAGGATAAAGAACAGAAAGACTTAAACTTTAGGGTAGGTTCCTCATAGTTACTTGCTCACTATTCAAAATTTCTCAAATACTTCACAAATTTTAAACAATTTTCAAAACACAAGTTTTTTACGCATCCGTACATGGATCATTATCAAACTCTTATGAAAATTTCTATTCACACACTTCACATTTTCAAAAACAATTTAAAGTGAGCTAAGTAACTAAGAGCCCATGGATAACCATGGATGTAAAGGGTGCTAACACCTTCCCTTTACATAACCTACCCCCCGGACCCAAAAATCTTTTAAAAGGTCTTTCCTGTTCTTTTATGCCTTTCCGTTGGATAAAATAAAAGTCGGTGGCGACTCTTGCTATCCACAACATAACTAAAGTCAGTTCTCCCACCGTGTTACAGAACTGGCGACTCTGCTGGGGATTAATAAAAGAGGGGTACCCTTAGGAATTAAGATCACTTTAAAATTGTTTGCCTTGTTTGCTTTACTTTACTTGTTGGGCTCTTATGTGTGAAAGATCCTAACCCGGATTTAGTGTACCTTAGGTAAATGACAATAGACCAAGGAAACTCTACGGCGTATACCGATATGGTTGATCTGGTGGCCATAGTTAGTGTGACTTCTTGGTTGGTGCTTATGTTCCTTAAGTCAAGTTGAGGATAATATGAGGCTGCCATATGTTGTCAATGCACTAACTAACTTTTAGAACCCTAGTTATCCCATCTTGGCCTTTAGAAAAGTAGTGATATAACCGGCTTTGGTGCAGACTGAAGTTGGTTGATACTCGATACTACACTCATTGAGATTCTAAACTTGGAGGGTTTTGGTTGGCAAGTAAGTTGCCTTCTGAACAACCACCCTTGGGAAGGATCAATGATATTGAGATCCCTTAGAACCTGGTTACTTTTGTAGGACAGGATGAACCATCTAAACTTCAGGGGAGGGTACTTACCTTAAACCTCATGCAAGCCTTTAAACCTAGGGCTATGGTGTGACTTGTTTGTGTGTGCCACATGTTTGTGATTGAACATAACATCATGACATCATCATGCATCATAAGCATAGCATTTTCACTAACCATTTCAAGGACCAAAGGATTTATCTTTGTTCTTTGTTGCAGGTCATGGCTTCTGCTCGTAGAAACACCATCAGGATCAACTTTGTGGGCATACCTGCTAAGCTTAAGGAGTTGGTTTCTCAAGTGTCTGATCATTCCCAGTTCATCAAGAGACATGGTCACCTATTGGATCTATTCACTTCAGGGTTCAATGAAGACATGATGAGTGTTTTATTTCAGTTCTTTGACCCTAAGCACCATTGCTTTACATTCCCCGACTATCAGCTGGTTCCTACAATGGAAGAGTTCTCTAAACTTCTGGGTATACCTGTTCTTGATCAAAGACCTTTCACAGGCTTGGAGAGGAGCTTAAACCAGAGGTTATTGTTGCAGCTCTACGTCTGAAGAAGTCTGACATTGTTCTAGAAACGAGAAGCGGAGTTAAGGGTATTCTTGCCAAGGTGTTGATAGAGAAAGCTCAGTTGTTCTTGAAGGCCATGAGTTATGATGCTTTTGAGGAGATCTTAGCCTTGCTGATATATGGCTTAATATTGTTCCCCAATCCAGATCAGTTCATAGACGTTCATGCCATCAACATATTCCTGAGTCACAATCCATTGCCTACATTGCTTGGAGACATCCTACATTCTCTTCACACCCGTACTACAAGGGCAAGGGGAACTTTGATGTGCTGCATACCTTTGCTTTCTAGGTGGTTTATTTCTCACCTTCCTCGCTCAGTAATGAAGAATGAACAAGGGTTCAGATGGTCCAAGAGGATTATGTCACTCTCTCATTCAGATATCCATTGGTGCTCCAGATCCATGGAGAATGTCACTATCATTGACCGTTGTGGGGAGTTTCCTAATGTGCCACTTCTAGGCATAAGAGGAGGCATCACCTACAACCCCTCTCTAGCTTTACGACAGTTTGGTTACGCTCGGAGTGATGGTCCACATGACATGTTAATTCAGGGCATTGTGTTTGATTACGACAACGATCTTCAAGGTTACCGTCAGAGATTCATACGAGCATGGGGAAAAGTAAACAAGGTTGACAGTAAGACTCTGGAGCCTAAGTACACTATTCCTATGGAGGCTTATCTCAGATGGGTGCGATCTCGTGCTCAGACTCTCATGATGCCATATCCTGCTATCCTGCCAGTTACCATGGAACCTGTTGCTGAAGGAGACACTGCTTATACCATCCTTCACCCAGACATGCCTACTGACATGGAAGACTTACAGAGATCCTGGATCCAGTTGAAGGAGCAAAGGGATACTTTCGAGGCTCATTACAAAGCAAGCCAAGAAAGAATCCTGGAATTAACAAAGCAACTTCACGAGGAACGGAATCTCAACTCATACCTCAACACAAAGAGGAAACGTCCATGGGAGACTTAAAACCCCATCTTTTGTACTTATTTCATTTTCATTTTTGTAAGCCCAAGAGGTAAAACAAAGTTATTACTAATAAAAGTTTACCTTCTTGTTTGTTTAAGAAAATTTAAATCCTGCGGTCCTTGAAAACATTGCATAAGCATTCACATATCATTTCATTACATCACAGGTTTATAATTGTGCAACAGGTTTCTCATCTTCTCGCTGTTTATTTCAGCAATGGCTCTTGAACAATCAGTTAAGGATCTCCAGACACAAAATGCACAGTTCCAAGAGCTGATCTTGAACCTGTCCAAGGGGCAGGATGAATTGAAAGCACTGCTGGCCAAGAAGACTAAGAAGACTAGAAGGTCAGCTGGTTTGATCAACATGGGAAGAAGGTTCAAAGGTCTTGCCAAGACCAAAGAACCAGTTGAAGACTATGAATCTGAGGAATCTGAAAAAGAGGGAGGCAGTCTCCACAACACTATGGGGGACTCTGATTCTGAGGCTAATTATTACCATGATCCTAATGAGGACAAATTCAAGATGCTGGTGGATAGAATGGATGCTATGGAGTTGCAGAAATCTTCTGGGCTGGATTTTGAAGATTTGAGTCTGATATCTGGGGTAGTCATACCCATTGGTTTCAAGGTTCCTACCTTTGTTGTTTATGATGGGGTCTCTTGTCCCAAGCTGCATCTGAGGTCTTATGTCAGAAGAATTCAACCTCACACTGCTGATAAGAAATTGTGGATCCATTTTTTTCAAGAGAGCTTATCTGGAGCTCAGTTGGAGTGGTATTATCAGTTGGAGAGTGTCAACATCAGGGACTGGAATGATCTTGCGGAAGCTTTCTATAAGCAGTATCAATACAATGCTGACTTAGCCCCCACTCGCATGCAGCTTCAGAGCATGTCTATGGGTGCCAAAGAAAGTTTTAAGGAGTATGCTCAGAAGTGGAGAGATTTAGCTGGAAGGGTACAACCCCCTTTGACTGACAGGGAATTGGTTGATATGTTCATGTGTACGCTGAATGGTCCGTTTTACAGTCATCTCATTGGAAGCTCATCATCTGGCTTCACTGAGTAGATCATGACAGGAGAACGAGTAGAAAATGGTATAAAGAATGGCAAGATCCAAGTGGGCACTTCTTCATCAGGTGCTGCAAAGAAGCCTCCCACTGGGAAGAAAGAATCCAATGTTGTTTATGGTCAACCTGATCGTAATAGAAGGCATCAGTCTGTTAGTGCAGTTCATATTTCAAATCCAACTCCTGCAACAACAGAGCAGCCACAGGGCAACCAACAGAGGGCTAGAAGGCAGTTCACGAAGATCAATATGTCAATGGCTCAGGCATTGCAACACTTGTTGAAAGCTGAACTTATTACTTTGAAAGAGGCTCCTCAGAATCCTAATGTTACCTCTCCCAGGTATAATCCCAATGCACGATGTGCATATCATTCAAACTGTCAGGGACATGATACTAATAACTGCTGGATCTTGAAGAACAAAATTCAAGATATGATTGAGGCTGGAGAGATTGAGTTTGACCCTCCGGGTACTCCAAATGTGATTAATGCTCCAATGCCAAATCACGAGAAGACTGTCAATGCCATTGATGAAGATTCACATCTCCATTCAGTTGTAGAGTTGACCACACCATTGTCTGTCATCAGGAAGAAGTTAGTGCAAGCTGGGTTCTTTCCGGGTTGTCGTGAAGATTGTATTTATTGTGAGTATAATCCAGATAAGTGTTGGAGGTTGAAGGACGGAATTCAGCGTCTCATGAATAATTACACCATAGTGTTTGAAAGGAGACCAGCTTCTGTGGAAAGTATAGTAGAGCATATTACTAGAGGTAAGAAGATTGAAGAGGTTGATATGGTTGACAAAGTGCCAGTGAGAATCACTTCCAAGGGACCTATTAAAATCACTCATCAGGGTCCAATCAAGATTACTGCTGAAGGTCCTGTGAAAGTTGTTGCTGAAGCCAGAGTGGCTCCCATGGTCATTACTACTCCTGGTCCTATTCCATATACGTCTGATAAAGCTGTGCCTTGGCACTATGGGTCTGATGTTTACATCCATGGTGTTAAGCAAGAGCCCTTAGCTGATGTGCCTGTTGATATTGACAATATTGTTGGATCTAGTAAGATCACACGTAGTGGAAGAGTCTTCTCACCTCCAGTTACTTCCAAGAATGCAGTTACTCCTGCTGCCACCTCCACCACTGATGCTCGGGGCAAAGGTCCTGTTATTGAGACTATACCTACTGATGTGCCAGCTGCTGATGATCTCTCTAAGCAGATGGAAGAAGTATTGAAAATCATTCGCAAAAGTGATTATGACATTGTTGATCAGTTGGGGCATACTCCCTCTAAGATTTCTATGTTGTCCTTGTTGTTATGTTCTGAAGCTCATGCAAAAGCTTTGATCAAGTTTCTGAAGACTGCTCATGTACCCAATGCAATTTCTGTTGATTAGTTTGAGAATTGTGTTGCCCACCTGACCTATGACAATGGGTTAGGATTTTCTGATGCTGATTTGACCCCTGCCAAGAGAGATCATAACAGGGCCTTGCATATCTCAATTGAATGCAGGGGCACTACCCTGTCACATGTATTGATAGACAATGGTTCCTCTCTGAATGTGTTGCCCAAGGAAGTCCTGAACAAGCTGAGTCCTGAAGATGTTGTGCTGAAGCCCAGCAATATTGTGGTGAAGGCTTTTGATGGTTCCAGAAGAGTAGTGCATGGGGAAATTGATCTTCCAATCAAAGTTGGCTCCCAGGTGTTTACTGCTACATTTTTTGTGATGGATATTCGTCCTTCATACTCTTGTCTGCTTGGTCGTCCCTGGATCCATGGGGCAGGTGCTGTAACCTCTACATTACACCAAAAGCTAAGATATCCGGTGGAAGGAAAGGTTCTTACTATCTATGGAGAAGAAGAATATTTTGTCAGCCATGTGAATACATTCAAGTATCTGGAAATGGAAGGTGAATACATTGAAACTCTGTGTCAAACGTTTGAAGTAGTTCCCTGGATTGTTAATGATTATGTAGCTCCTCCTGTTGCGAAGAAAGTTCCCGTGGTCACCAGAAAACCTCCAACAATGGCAATGGCTTCCCTCAATGATGCTAGAGCTGTGGTGGATGAAGGTGGTTGTACTATTTGGGGTCAGCTTCCTGATATCCCATACAAGTCTGACAAGTTTGGTTTGGGTTTCACTGCAGAGTCCCAGAAGGCTGTTCGTCGTGCTCGTGCTGTTCGTATCACCAATCAAGGGATTATGAAAGAGCAGATCAATGCTTTGGGAGACTATGATGAAGACTACAATTTGGATGCTTGGATTTTTCCTACTGTGGGTGCTGGACTCAATAATTGGAAAGCTGATGATGTTATCCCTATCTCCTTTAGTCAGGAGTAAATACTATTACTGTGTTGTTGCTTTTAAATTTGTAATTTCTTGAACAATAAAACTTTCAAGCCTTGTGCCTTACCCGGGGCACAATGGTGTGTTTGTTACGGGATGTCATTTCATTTGCATACTTCATTCAATAAAATCAGTGGACGTTTCGTTTTAGTAAATATTGTGTTCCTTGTCTTTCTTTTTCTTTTACTTTTGCTTTATCAGCTATGTGTTCTTACACACACCCACGTCACTAAAATGCAGATCCTCATCCACTATGGATCCTGTTGATAACAGTTCTACTATTGCCAATTATAATTTCGAGAATCCGATCTATCAAACTGAAGACGGAAATGAGGACGATTGTGAAGTACCTGTAGAGCTTGCTAGGTTGTTACAACAAGAAGAGAAAGCCATACAGCCACATGAAGAGCCAGTCGAAGTTGTGAATCTGGGAACTGAAGAAAACAAGAAAGAAGTCAAGATAGGGGCTGAATTAGAGGATAGAGTCAAGAGCAGATTGATTCAGATGTTACGTGACTATGTGGAGATCTTTGCTTGGTCTTATGAAGATATGCCAGGGTTGGATACAGACATTGTGGTTCACCATTTACCAGTGAAAGAAGATTGTCGTCCAAAGAAACAGAAGGTTCGTCGTATGCGTCCTGAAATGTCAGAAAAGATCAAAGCAGAGGTAATGAAACAGTTCAATGCAGGGTTCTTAGCAGTGACTTCTTATCCTCAGTGGGTTGCAAATGTGGTACCAGTTCCTAAGAAAGATGGTAAGGTACGTATGTGTGTGGATTACAGAGATTTGAACAAAGCTAGCCCCAAAGATGACTTTCCACTTCCTCATATTGATGTTCTGGTAGACAACACTGCTCAGCATAAGGTATTCTCTTTTATGGATGGTTTCTCTGGTTACAATCAAATCAAGATGGCTCCTGAAGACATGGAGAAGACGACATTTGTTACACAGTGGGGCACCTTTTGCTATAAGGTGATGCCATTTGGTTTGAAGAATGCAGGGGCAACATATCAGCGTGCTATGGTGGCTTTGTTTCATGATATGATTCATCATGAGATAGAGGTGTATGTGGATGATATGATAGCCAGATCTCAGAATGAAGAACAACATCTTGATCATTTGCATAAATTGTTTGAGAGGTTGAAGAAATACAAGTTGAGATTGAACCCAAACAAGTGTACTTTTGGAGTTAGGTCTGGTAAGCTCTTGGGTTTCATTGTCAGTGGAAAAGGTATTGAAGTGGATCCTGCAAAAGTGAAAGCTATACGAGAGATGCCAGCTCCCCGTACTGAGAAAGAGGTTAGAGGTTTCTTGGGACGATTGAATTACATTGCAAGATTTATTTCCCAATTAACTGCCATCTGTGAGCCAATCTTCAAGTTGTTGAAGAAAGATCAGGTGATGGAATGGAATGATGAGTGCCAAACTGCCTTTGATGAAATCAAGAGATATCTGCTAGAACCTCCAATTTTGATGCCACCAGTTGATGGAAGACCCTTGATTATGTACTTAACAGTGCTAGACAACTCAATGGGGTGTGTGTTGGGGCAACATGACGAGTCTGGTCGAAAAGAGCAGGCAATATACTACCTTAGCAAAAAGTTTACCGACTGTGAAACAAGATACTCATTGCTCGAGAAAACTTGCTGCACTTTGGCATGGGCTGCTCGCCGACTAAGACAGTATATGTTGACCCATACTACCTTGTTGATTTCGAAGATGGATCCAATCAAGTACATATTTGAGAAACCTGCTCTCTCCGGAAGAATTGCCAGATGGCAAATGATTTTGACAGAATATGATATACAGTATACTACTCAGAAGGCCATTAAGGGAAGTGTTGTTGCTGATCATTTGGCTCATCAAGCAGTGGATGATTATCAGTCAATGAGTTTTGAGTTCCCTGATGAAGACATTATGATTATTACCCAAGAACCTGGACAATATGACGGACCTGAACAAGGATCCCGATGGACTATGGTTTTTGATGGTGCCTCTAATGCACTTGGTAATGGTGTTGGTGTTGTGATTAGTTCCCCTGAAGGTTGTCATACCCCGATTACTGCCAGACTCTGTTTTTATTGTACCAATAACATGGCTGAGTATGAGGCATGTATCCTGGGTATTAAAGCTGCTATTGATATGAAGATTCAGTTCCTTGATGTGTATGGAGATTCAGCCCTGGTAATTAGTCAGATCAAAGGAGATTGGGATACCAAGCATGATAATCTCATTCCTTACAGAGAGTATGTTTTGTCTTTGATCCCACATTTCAAAGAGATTACCTTTGGACATATTCCACGAAGAGAGAATCAGTTGGCAGATGCTTTAGCCACCATGGCATCTATGTTTGAGATCAGCTGGGATGATGAGGATCCTAAGATTACTATTGATAGATTTGAAAAGCCTGTATATTGCAATGAGATTGACACAGAAGGGGCAGAAGAAAAGCCTTGGTTCTATGAAGTGAAAAGATATCTTGAAGCTCAGGAGTTCCCTGAAGGGGCATCTGTCAAAGATAAGAAGTTTCTGAGAAGGTTCTCTGCTAAGTTCTTTTTGAGTAATGGCATTTTGTACAAGCGCAATCATGATTCAACTTTGCTTCGTTGTGTGGATAAGAAGGAAGCAACAGAGATTATGGAAGACATGCATGATGGGATCTTTGGCACTCATTCTAGTGGTCATACTATGACAAAGAAGATATTGAGAGCAGGTTACTATTGGTCTACCATGGAAGCTGATTGCTATCAACACTCCAGAACATGTCACAAATGTCAAATATATGTTGATAAAGTCCATGTACCTCCATCACCATTGAATGTGTTGACTGCTCCTTGGCCCTTTGCCATGTGGGGCATTGATATGATTGGTGAGATCAAGCCTACTGCTTCTAATGGGCATCGTTTCATCCTGGTTGCTATTGATCACTTCACAAAGTGGGTGGAGGCAGCTTCATTTGCATCTGTTACCAAGAATGTTGTGGCTCGATTCATTAAGAATAATCTCATATGTAGGTATGGCATCCCTGAAAGGATTATCACTAACAATGGCTCTAATCTGAACAACACTATGATTACTGATCTCTGCACGCAGTTCAAGATTAAGCATCACAACTCTTCTCCGTATCGTCCAAAGATGAATGGGGCAGTTGAAGCTGCTAATAAGAACATTAAGAAGATTGTACAGAAGATGACTGTTACTTATAAGGATTGGCATGAGATGTTACCATTTGCTCTTCATGGTTATCGTACCACAATACGTACTTCAACAGGGGCAACCCCATTCTCCTTAGTCTATGGTATGGAAGCAGTTCTGCCCATTGAAGTTAAGATTCCCTCCTTAAGAATTATGAAGGATGCAGGCTTGGATGAAGATGAGTGGATTCAGACTCGACTTGACCAGATAAATTTGATTGATGAGAAGAGGTTAGCAGCAGTTTGTCATGGCCAGATGTACCAGAAACGGATGATCAAAGCTTTTAACAAGAAGGTTAAGCCAAAGGTATATCAGGTTGGTGACTTGGTAATCAAGCGTATCATATTACCACAGGGTGATCCTAGGGGCAAGTGGACTCCAACATATGAAGGACCATTTGTAGTCAAGACAGTGTTCTCAGGAGGTGCCATGATACTCACTACAATGGATGGTGAAGACTTCCCACAGCCTGTAAACGCAGACATAGTTAAAAAATAATACGCATAAAAAGAGACCCGCTAGGTTGACAGGCCTAGGCAAAAGTAAGGGCATCCCGGCAAACCAAAAGGGTTTGGGCAAAAATTAGGGATATATATAAAAAGATGTACACCCGGCTGTCGCTCCCGGGATTTCCATCCTGGTACAAACGCGAAAGTGGCGCGGAAACAGGTAGAGTCGCCAGCCATGCATTTTTATCCCGAATAGAGGGAATGGTAATGCTGCACAAACCAGAAGAAAAAAAAGGAAGGACACAGGTCCTGCGAACCAAAGAGACTGAGTTCGGGAGTCGGTTACGACCTGGGAAGGTATTAGCACCCAGATCGTCCGCCGTACCCGACGGGATCCACGCTTGCAAAAGAAGCCGTTTCAAAGGGTGAGGGTATGAAAACTGCAGCAAAAGAAATGAAAATGAAAAGAAACTGGAGCTGAAAAAAGAACTGAATAAGAAAGCAAAAGAGAAAAATGTAGGGAAAATAAAGATTGTGCTCGAACGGGCCCTACCCCGCTGCCTACGTACCTCATCGGGATAATGAGGATCAGAGACGCCGTAGTTCCCCTAACTAGGGGTACTAAAAGGAAATTGCTTGTGAATTAAGGCTTGAACTGCCTATGCCATTGCTCAGGTGTTGCAGACTCGGACGACGAGTGCGTAACCGTCTTGCAAAATGACAAGTAGGAGCAAGTTCGCGTACGGAGCGAAGGAGATGAGAAAAGAATTCCCGAAGGAATGACGCTTATTGTTTGTTTTGTGTTTTTTAGAAGCTTTTATGGGTGTGTCACAAGGAAGTGAACTCAAACTCTCACCAATGGAATGTGCACTTGTCACTACATTCCAAGATGGAATAATAGAACAAGCACACTCAAGTAAGGAGAAGATCCCCAAAACTTGAACCCAAAGATTAGGGCTTAGGCTCACTAACTTGCTTAATTATTAAGTGTTTTTTTGGTTATTTACATGAAGAAGTGTTTTTTATGCTTTTCTTTATGAAGAAGATACCTTGATCAGACTTGTGCATCACAAGGTAAACATGTACTATCCCAAGATGGGAAGACTACAAGCATACCTCATGGAATAAGGCTATGGATCAATGTATCACTTCACATTTATTAAAGTGTTTTCTTTTTAAGAGTTATGAGATGAGAAGAGAAGAAGAACCAAAAGATCTCAAAGGAAAAATTCTAAAGGGGGACTAAAATAATCCTAAGTATTCACATGCATGGAAGTCCTAAGAGTTAGTGAGGTTTCTACCCTAATGAAGAAGGAAGAAGATAGAAAAAGAGAAGAGGAAACTAGAAAGGGGAAAGAGAACCACATGATGGCACAAAGCACATCAAACACCACAAAGAAAAAACAAAACAAAAGGGGAAAGATGAAGAGTTGAAATGTGGATAAACATCCACACTTCTCTTACCATGAGCCCCTGAAATGTTAGCAAAAATCCAGCAAATTGACCAACACAATCATGGAATTAATCATGCTCAAAGGTTCTTGTAAACAAGAAACAAACAACATGCCAAGCATTGCAAATACACGACTTACGCGTCGAAAACATGAAAGCAAACATCAACCAGCAAGCAAATCACCCTAAAATATCATGCTTAATGATCATGCAATGATCCAAGGCAATTAGAACAAGCAAAGGGATCAAACAAGCTCAAAACAACACTAAAAAGCCATTCTGCTTCAGTGTTAACCGGTTAACCAAATGCGTTAACCGGTTAACTAGCTCAAACCTGCACAAAATACGCACAAAACAGGGGCGTTAACCGGTTAACCATATACGTTAACCGGTTAACACTGATAAAACAGCAACAAATCCTGCAGAAAACAGCATCTCAAAACAGCTTATTCAAATAAGCTTGCACCAGACCAGCAATCAATTACACATGGAAAAATTAGATCAATTCACATTAATCCATATCATTAAGCTCATGAACAAATAACATTCGGATCCGGATACAAATCAAACAATCAATTCATGCAACACAATCAAATACACAAACACATGGTGGATCTAAAGCACAAGCATGCAAATAAGCTAAAAACAGAGCTAGATCTGAAATTAACCAACCTACAAAGCTGAGGTATGCTTTGGTAATTGTTGATTGAGCTGAAAACAGTAGATCTCGCGCAAAACTTTAAAGATCCGATGCTAAGCTCCACACTCCATGCAAAATAAATGCAAGAACAAGCTCTTGATGCAGGATTTTGGATCCAAAAGCACTTCTAGATCTCAAACCAGATCTGAATCTCCAATAAAACCAGCAAAAAGATGCAAAGAAGCTATGAATGGAGGTTTAGTTCCAAGATCTACACACCTCAAGGCAAGGTTGTGTGATCTTCAAAGAGGAACTTTGAGTGATTTGGAAAATTGGGAGAGAAAAGTGAGAGAATTGTGAGTGAGAGGAATGAAAATTCAGAAATGAGAGTGAAAAAATGAGTGAGAGCCCCTTTGGTTTGGAGGGAAATGGAATAAATATGGTTTAGGTTTGGGGCCCAAAATTTTGGTTTGGGATCCAAAAATATGGCTTGGCATTAGCTTAGAAAGTGATTTGGATTTAGGGTTGGAATGAGGCTTGGATAAATGCTCTAGATCCTTCTCTCAAATTCAAATTTAATTCAAATGAATAAAAATCAGAAAATTGGAAAATGGGGCCAAAACACACATGCTGAAATTGCTGCTGGAAATTCAAATTTCGCAGCTGTTAACCGGTTAACCATATGCGTTAACCGGTTAACGCATGGAAAATTTGAATTTCCCTCCCTTTGGTGGGAACCTTCAAAAATAGACCTGCACCAACCGTTTCAAGCAAATTTTGATCCATCCTCTCCTTCTAGGGCTCTGAACATGATACCAGGCTTGTGCAAAATGATCCTGTGAGATTCTTGCCAGATCACCATGCTCTTGATTTTGACTTGCAGATTCAGACTTTCCCAGATGACCGATCATATGCCTTATGCTAGAACATGTGAGTGTTATGCTTTATTTTTCTATGCAAAATGATAAGGATATGGTATGCTCGTGATGATTATGATATGATAACAATGCTAAACAAGAAGAGGGCAAATTTGGGGTGTTACAGCTGCCCCTATTCAATCAACTGTTAATCTGAAAAGGATGAGAGCAGCGGCTATCAGACATTCGAGATAAACTGTGATTGAATACCAAGAAGACCTGAAATTTGCACTCTGACGAAGAATGCAACACTGGGAAATAAACCCAAACAGATGACGCTCTGGGGGAGAGAAAAAAACAGACGAGCTTCTTCCAAGTTGAAAATGATATCTGAAATACTATCATGCTGACAGACGAGTCTTCGCATGACCTGTGACGCCAGGTACAGAGAGCGGACGAGCCCTTAAGGATCTTCAAAGTAACCTGAGATGGACGAATCTCCTTCACTAATCCTTACGCAGATAAGTGGAATAAGACGGACGAGTCTTCTTCGGATAACCCTTACGCAGGCTCCGGGAATGCATATAAGTCTGTGGGATAGACATGCAATCAAGGTAGACGAACCTTCCTCATATATTATCCGCGGATATATGGTATAAGACAGACGAGTCTTCTGAGCAAACATGTTACGCCAGGTGCAGCAACCATAATTGGTGCTTGAGACAGACGAGCCTCCTTCGGATTTACCTGTTACGCCAGGACCGGTAACCATTTCGACATTTAACTCCCACTGTCAGGATTTTAAACCTCTTCAATACAGACGAGTATTGGATGATCGTCAAGAGAACACAGACGAGTGCCAATAGTCAAAGATACAGACGAGTATCGGACGATGATCTGAGAAACACAGACGAGTGCTTCAGGCGATGATACAGACGAGTATCAGCCACTGGTATAGACGAATACCAGAAGTTCAAACACAGACGAGCATTTGAAGTAGTCACAGAGATATCAGGGTAAACATCAAATCTTCACATTCAGGTGCAAGCTAGCACAGACGAGTGCTGAGGATGATACAGACGAGTATCCAGGCAAAGCAGACGAGCTTCAAAACACAAACGACTTCTGGGGGATAAAAGCTGACGAGCTTCAAACACACACAGACGAGTGCTGGACAGTTGCAGACGAGCAACAACAGAGAATACATATCAAGGCACAGACGAGTGCAGCGAAGGATCCAATACCAAACACAGACGAGTGTTGGAAGGTTGCAGACGAGCAACAGCAAACATCATCTCAGAACACAGACGAGTGTTGGAAATTGCAGACGAGCAATAATAGGGTAATCACTTCAAAACACAGACGAATGCCGAAAATTGCAGACGAGCAAACAGCAACACAGAGCTAACACAGACGAGTGTTGAAAGATGCAGTCGAGCAGCCATAAAGCAGTGATATGTCCTCGCTGGGGAAACTTGCTTAGGGATAACACATACGAGTGTTGAAGATTGCAGACGAGCAATAAACGAATGCCTGATCGGCAACAAGAGATACAACTCTGCAGGGGAGAAAAAGTCAAGAGGTCTGGATACCCACTCCGACTGAGGTGATGAATACCTGGCTGCATCATCAAATAAACCAACAATAGGGCAAATCTGCTGGGGAATATTTCACGGACGGAGGTGAAAATCAAATATGAACTCTGTGGGAACCAATCATCTTCAGACTTAGCTGGGGAAGCTTCCTGGGTGAATACTCTGACTGGGGAGAGCATCCGATGATTCAAGACTCTGAGGGGATATCAGGCTTTCAGGTACCTGATAGGCAAGGACTCTTACTGGGAACAGAATACGGTTAATTTCATCTCTGATGACGTCAGGCTTTCGAGCACCTGCTGGCTATACTTCACTGGGGAAGAATGGACTGCTACTTCACTGGAGAAGAAGAACCTTGCTTGGGCCGCCGCCCATACTTAGCTGGATAAAATCTCTGCCAAAGGTGCCAGGCTTCAAATACCTGTTGGAGAAGAAATCTCTGCTTGGGGAAATACTCTACTGGGGAAGAGTACCTTGCTTGAGAGAATGTGACGCCATCCTACAACCTGCAACAACAGAAAACACACGTGTGTCCCGGGGATTTGCATGGTGTGATCTGTTCATCCATTATCACCCGACACTCAAAGAGGGTTACAGTTTCCCTGCATGTCAGTTTTCTTTTCAAGATTATCACCATGTTTAGATGCAATGCTATTTTTGCCAAAAATTCAGGACATTTTGCAAACAAAAATAAACACACACAGCTTTCTGACTGAATATTATTTTTATTGAATGGCCTCTGAATAGGCACAGATTTACATCAGGAAGCAACCACCTGGAAAGAGGTAGCCACTATAAAAATTGAGAAAAGAAACTATCCTAATGGCAATGTACATGGCATTCCAAGGAGTTCCATTTCTGCTATGACCTGCATGTCTTCAAGACTCTCCATTCTGCTTTGGCTTTCTGAGAGAACAAGGGGACTGTTTCCTATCCTTCTGATATTGTCAAACCGTACGAAACGAAGACGTGGTTCAGATAACTTGGATCACAGTTGTTCGCTTATTCCCTTATTTTGCGTGGATCGCCCTCTCGGGTTTTCAATCCACCGGGATACCCTTTTTTGCCTGAGATGTCCAATGTGGCTTTTCAACTCAGCGGGTGTACACATTTTTTATATTTATTTCCCTAATTTTTGCCCGAGCTTTTTATTCTGTTTTTAGCTCGCCGGGATGCCCTTTTCTTGCCTGGACTTACATTCTGTTTTTGTGTCCAGCGGGTCTCTTTACGCGAAGTATTTTTTAACTGCGTCCGAGTTGACAGGGGATGGGAAGTCCTCTCCATCCATAGTGGTGAGCATCAGCGCTCCTCCTGAGAAGACTCTCTTCACTATGAATGGTCCTTCGTAGTTTGGGGTCCACTTGCCCCTGTTATCTGAACCTGGAGGAACGATCCTCTTCAATACAAGCTCTCCCACTCGATACTCTCGAGTACGTACTCGTTGATCGAATGCCCGCTTCATTCTCCTCTGATAAAGCTGACCATGACAGATAGCCGCTAATCTCTTTTCCTCAATTAGACATAGCTGGTTGTAACGAGCACGCACCCATTCAGCCTCATCCAGTTTGACGTCCATCATCACACGCAGTGAAGGAATCTCTACTTCAACAGGCAGGACTGCTTCCATGCCATACACTAGAGAGAAGGGAGTTGCCCCTGTTGACGTCCTGACCGACGTTCGGTACCCATGCAAAGCAAACGGTAACATCTCATGCCAATCCTTGTAGGTGACAACCATTTTCTGCACAATCTTCTTGATATTCTTGTTAGCTGCCTCTACCGCACCATTCATCTTTGGTCGGTAAGGAGAAGAATTGTGATGCTGTATTTTGAAGTCCCGACATAAGTCTGCCATCATCTTGTTGTTGAGATTAGAACCATTATCAGTAATGATCCTTTCGGGCACTCCATATCTGCATATGATATCTCTTTTCAGAAATCTTGCCACCACTTGACGAGTGACATTGGCATAAGACGCTGCTTCTACCCACTTGGTAAAGTAATCAATCGCGACCAGGATGAAGCGATGACCATTCGAAGCAGTTGGATCAATCTTCCCGATCATGTCAATGCCCCACATAGAGAAAGGCCAAGGAGATGACATGATGTTGAGCGGGTTAGGAGGAACATGCACTTTATCTGCATATATTTGGCACTTGTGGCATTTACGAGCGAACGAACAACAATCTGCATCCATTGTCATCCAGTAATACCCTGATCTCAGCAGTTTCTTTGCCATAGCATGCCCTCCTGCATGGGTACCAAAAGATCCTTCATGGACTTCCTGCATCAACAGGCTTGCTTCGTGTCTATCCACGCATCTGAGCAAGACCATGTCGAAATTCCTCTTGTACAAAACCCCGTCTGTGTTCAAGAAGAAACTAGCAGCAAGTCGTCTCAAGGTCTTTTTGTCTTTGGAAGATGCCCCTGTTGGGTATTCTTGCTTCTCCAGGAACAACTTGATATCAAAATACCAAGGTTTCTCGTCAGACACGGCGTCTACAGAGAAAGCATAAGCCGGAGAGTCAAGCCTGGAGATGTCAATTCTGGGCACAAAGTTCCAACATAGGACTTTAATTGACGAAGAGAGAGTGGCCAAAGCATCGGCAAATTGATTTTCGTCCCGTGGTATGTATTTGAGCTCAACTGTCGTGAAGAATGTCAACAGTTTTCTAGCATAATCCCTGTACGGAACTAGATGCTCTTGATGTGTATACCACTTGCCGGTAATTTGGTTAATGACGAGGGCTGAATCTCCGGATATGTCGAGGTTCTTAATCCGAAGATCAATTGCCTCCTCTATTCCCATTATACACGCCTCGTATTCCGCTTCATTGTTGGTGCAGCCAAAAGTAATTCTGGCAGCGAAGGGTAAGTGAACACCTTCAGGAGTAATGAGTACGGCACCAACTCCACGACCATTGATATTGACAGCCCCATCAAACATCAATTTCCATTTGGATTCAGGGTCAGGCCCCTCCTCCGGAAGTGGTTCCTCATAATCGTTTGTTTTGAGGCACATGATGTCCTCATCAGGGAAATCAAATCTCATCGGCTGATAGTCATCCTCAAGAGGTTGCTGAGCAAGGTATTCCGACAATACACTTCCTTTGATGGCTTTCTGAGAAGTGTACTGGATGTCGTATTCAGTTAAAATCATCTGCCATCTAGCAACCCTTCCGCTCAATGCTGGTTTCTCAAAGATGTACTTGACAGGATCCATCTTGGAAATGAGAAGTGTAGTATGGGTCAACATGTACTGCCTCAGTCGGCGAGCAGCCCATACCAAAGCGCAGCAAGTTTTCTCGAGCAGTGAGTATCGGGATTCACAGTCGGTAAACTTTTTGCTGAGGTAATAAATGGCGTACTCTTTTCGACCAGACTCGTCATGTTGGCCGAGCACACACCCCATCGACCCTTCAAGCACGGTCAAGTACATGATTAACGGTCTCCCCTCCACTGGAGGCATCAGAATTGGAGGCTCCTGCAAATATTCCTTTATTTTGTCGAAAGCCCTTTGGCAATCACCATTCCACCTGACTGTTTGCTCTTTTCTTAGCAGTTTGAATATCGGTTCGCACGTGGCAATTAGGTGAGATATGAACCGAGAAATGTAGTTCAATCTACCTAAGAACCCGCGCACTTCTTTTTCTGTCTTTGGTGCAGGCATATCTTGAATAGCTTTCACTTTAGCGGGATCTACCTCAATTCCTCTTTGACTTACAATGAAACCCAGCAACTTTCCAGAACGCACTCCGAAAGTGCACTTGTTCGGATTCAACCTCAATTTATACTTGATCAATCTATCAAACAACTTCTTCAAATTAACCAAATGCTCCTCTTCGTCTTTGGACTTTGCAATCATATCGTCCACATAACATTCGATCTCCTTGTGGATCATGTCATGGAACAACGTGACCATCGCCCGCTGATAAGTTGCCCCAGCGTTCTTCAAACCGAAGGGCATGACCTTGTAGCAGAATGTTCCCCACGGGGTAATGAACGTTGTCTTCTCCATGTCTTCCGGCGCCATTTTTATCTGATTATAACCGGAGAATCCATCCATGAAGGAGAATACTGAGAATTGAGCAGTACTGTCGACCAACACGTCAATGTGTGGCAACGGAAAATCATCCTTTGGGCTTGCTCTGTTCAAATCTCGATAGTCAACGCACATCCGGACCTTGCCGTCCTTTTTAGGCACTGGTACGATGTTAGCTACCCAAGGTGGGTAACTAGTCACGGCAAGGAACCCGGCATCCCACTGTTTCTGCACCTCCTCTTTAATCTTCATCGCCATATCCGGGCGAGTTCTTCTCAACTTTTGCTTCACAGGAGGACAGTCTTCTCTCAGAGGTAGCTTATGCATCACGATGTCGGTATCCAACCCTGGCATATCTTGATATGACCAAGCAAAGATATCTACATACTCTCTCAGCATACTGATCAGCTCTTGTTTGACGTCGGCCTGCAGATTGGCTCCTATCTTGATTTCTTTCTTTGCATCTTCACTGCCAATGTTGATGGTCTCAATCTCCTCTTGATGAGGCTGAATAACTCGTTCCTCTTGTTTTAACAATCTGACCAACTCTTCAGGTAGGTCACAATCTTCCTCAACCCCTTCATCAGCTTGGTAGACTGGATTATCAAAGTCATGCATAGTCATAGCAGGAACGTTATCCGTGGAATCCGGATGATCAATACTGCACAAATGATGTGCTTATTCAGAATCTGCTTATTTTGAAAAGAGACGCTAACACAAAGCAAAAAATGAAAAAACACATTGCCATTTTTATATTGTTTTTTTGTGAAAAAGTTTAAAAACAAAGAAAGAGAGCACAATTTGTCTGAAAATGTCCTTTTATTTCATGGCAAAAATAACGATGCAATACAAAACATGGTGGCCCAGTACAATGGATCCAAACATCTTGGGCAGAATGCTGGATTTGACAATGCAGTATGCTAATAAAAGGAAACAAAACAATTACTTTGAGAGCCAGGTGACTTGAACAATGTCCTCAGCAGACCAATTTCCTAGCTCCTCGCCGGGTGCACACGGGCGGATCCAATTGTTGTCCCAGTCTCTGTCACTATCCCCGTCTTGGCTTGCCATACAGATTTGATCGCGGTCAATCGACCCAGCACTTGTGAATGAGATAGCTTTACCACTCCGAGTAGACCCCCCAGGCTGATACCCTAAGCCGAATTTATCACCCTTCCTTTCCACCTCCAGTAGCTTGCCCCAGCCCTGGGCATTGCCTGATTGGACGGCCTCTTTTGCTTCCCGGTAGGAATGAATTGACGTGCCTTCGTTGTTTTTCTTCACCGGAGTCAAGATACTGACATCTGCCTCAAAAGCTTGGCACAAAGTCTCGTGAATTTCCCCGTCCATTTCTACATATTTAAACGTCGACAGGTGGCTGACGAAAATATCTTCTTCCCCGCAAACTGTGATGACCTGGCCATCCACCACATATTTAAGCTTTTGGTGCAGGGTTGAAGTGACGGCTCCAGCTGCGTGTATCCACGGTCTGCCCAACAAGCAACTATACGCAGGCTGGATGTCCATGACATAGAAGACACTCTTGAAGACTTGAGAGCCTATCTTGACAGGCAACTCAACCTCTCCGAAAACGGATCTTCTTGAACCATCGAAAGCTTTAACCACTAGATCACTCGGCGTCAGAATAACCCCATCAATGTTAAGCTTCATCAACGCCTTCTTCGGGAGCACATTCAAGGAAGAGCCTGTGTCCACAAGAACATGAGACAAAACAGCGCCCTTGCATTCCATCGTGATATGCAGTGCTTTATTGTGATTCCTTCCCTCCGAAGTAAGGTCTCGGTCAGTGAAGCCTAAACCATGGCTGGCATTAACACTTCCAACAACAACTTCGAGTTGATTAACAGTGATTTCTTGAGGAACATAGGCCATTTGAAGTACTTTCAGCAAGGCTTCTCGGTGCGCGGGAGAGCACATCAACAATGACAAAATAGAAATCTTTGAAGGCGTTTGATTCAGTTGGTCAACCACCTTGTAGTCACTCCTTTTGATGATCTTCATGAACTCCTCTACCTCCTTTTCAAATGTCCCCTGCCCAGCCACAGGAGTATCTGACTCATCATTCGCAGTCTGCTTTCCTTTGTCTTTGGACGAAGCTTCGGCCTCGGGATCCTTTCTCAATGCAGGGGGAGCAAATAAACGGCCACTTCGAGTAAATCCCCCAACACCTCCCACATTTTCAATAGTCGGGTCAGCAACAGGTCTACTTTCCATCTTCTGTTCCGCCACATAGACATCAGAACCATAATGCCAAGGAATGGCTCTATCATCGGTGTATGGTACCGGCCCAGGTACAGTTATAGTCACAGGACTAATCTGAGGAGTGTAAACAGTAACTGGCTCTTGTCTGACGGGCATGTCAGCTTCATTGTAGAAGATAGTAATGGTTGACACATCATCAGCCTTTTCATTACTAATCTTGCTAAATTGTAGGGACCCAACATCAATCAACTCTTGCAAACCCGTCTTCAATTTCTCGCAGCCATTCACAACACTTATACAGTCTTCACAATCGAGAGAACAACCAGGAAATACTTGACCTTTCAACAGTCTCTCTTTCACCACCTTCAACGGCGTCTTGACTTCATCAATTCTCAGTGCCAAACTCAACTTGTCATCACGCTCAACAGCATTAACTCTTGCCCCTCCATGATTAGGTATAGGGTTCGAGTTGATATTCGGTGGTGGCGCAAAGTTGATTGCCTTTGAATCCACGAGATCTTGAACTTTGTGATGTAGCGCCCTGCACTTCTCGGTTGAGTGCCCGGGTGCCCCTGAATGAAAAGCGCATCGCGCGTTGACATCATAACCAGCTGGAAGCTCTCCAGGAGGTGGTGGTGCCAAAGTCCTCAATTGAATAAGGTTCAAATCTAGTAGTCTCGGCAACAAGGCAGCATATGTCATCGGAATAGCTTCAATCACCCTGTTAGCAGGACGAGTCTGCCTCGGCTGATAAGGTCTTTGCTGGTAGTTGGCTCTAGGTTGTTGTTGTTGTTGTGGTGGAGGTGGCATCTGTTGTGCGGGAGCTGCAGGAATGGTAACAGCAGCCATATGCTCATAAGGTCTTCTGTAACCACGGCCCTGGCTTCGGCCGAATACAGCATTGGTCTCGCCTTCTCTCCTTCTTGGAGGTCCGCTAAAAGCTTTCCTCGCTCCATTTGAACTACTAGCACCGGGGTCTTGTATCTTCCCCATTTTCAACAGCGTTTCGACCCTTTCTCCCGCAATGACAATATCGTTGAACTTTGTAGCAGAACTTGACGCCAGTCTTTCAAGAAATACCCCCTGGAGGGTACCCATAAACATATCGGCCATTTCATTCTCTAACAAGGGTGGTTGCACCCTGGCAGCTAGCTGACGCCACCTCTGGGCATATTCCTTGAAGCCTTCTTTTGCTGTCTGAGCCATATGTTGCAACTGGGTGCGATTCGGAGCCATGTCCATGTTATACTGGTACTGCCTCACAAAGGCTTCAGCAAGATCTTTCCAGCTCTTAACATTGACCCTGCTGAGTTTCATGTACCACTCAAGGGAAGCTCCCACCAAGCTGTCCTGAAAGTAATACATCCACAGTTTTTCATCGTCTGTATGAGCGGCGATTCTTCCCACATATGATTGCAGATGGGTCTTTGGGCAAGCAGTGCCGTTATACTTCTCGAAAGTAGGAACTTTGAACTTATACGGGATCCTGACTCCCGGAACCAAGCCCAAGTCTGTTATATCGAACCCCAAAGAACTCTGGGACTGAATAGCCTTGATTTGCTCAGCCATCTCTTCAAACCTCTTGTTCATTTCGACCCCTTGACCCTCGGTCTCATCAAGTAAAGTGAACTGGTCCTCCTGGTGATCCACATGAATGTTATGCATCCCGTCGTTGACTGTTGTCGTCCCTGGTTGTGTGGCAGGAATTCCCCCTTGATGTGCGCCTGCACCAGCATGATTACCGGCATTAGCAGCAGCAGCAGCGTTTCTGTTCTGATCCTCAACCAACTCTCGCAGCCGTTCTTGATTCTGCCCCATGCCGGTCATTAACGTCATGAAATTATCCATTCTCTGTCTTAGGTCTGCCAAATCTGCCTGCATTTGATCCATGGCTCTCTCTCTGTTAACCTTGGTTGGGTACCTGTGCACTGCCGGTTGTTCTCGAACTTTTCGAGGAGCTATAGTGCCTGAAACACAAAATACGTTAGTAATTGATGCAACACCTACAAAACAGACAAACAGGTTATATGCAATGCAATGTAACTGTTCATGTTCCCAATTTTAAGCATTTGGCATGCCCCAGTTCTGGTATCTATCTCGGCAATCACTTTCAGTGTTTAGCTTTCAAACTTTCTCTTTGATAAGTGTTCAGACGTTAGTAGTATCCAGACAAACGAGTCTTGCACATTCAAAACGATAACTGGCACATTAATACTGAATATGGACAAACCACTATAGGCTAAAAGTCAGAATACATCCAAGAATATTCCCCGAAGGGTTACAAATCAGTACATAAAGACAAAGGAAATGAAAGCAAAACCCCTACAACAAGCCTGTAGGTAGTCTGAAAAAATAAACTAAGCTAAGGACCCCGACTCCGCCACCTCTGCCCTACTCTTCTTGACGCCTGCTCTCAGCTTGAGCTCTTCAATCTCTTTCCTGGCTTCCTCCAGAGCTAATTGGCTTTGGACTAGCTGTTGGGTCCTCTCCCTCCGGATGGCGTGGGCTTGCTCCACTTCCTCCTTCTTAAAAGTCATCTGAACTTCAAAGAACTCTTCCTTCTCTTTGAATTTCTTTTGCTCTTCCTCCCTTTGGCCTTTCAGCCAAACAATGGACTGTCGAGCACTCCTGAGAGTCTTTAAAGTCTCCTTGTGCTTGGCTTCTCTTTGCGCTTCCATCATACCCAATCGGTGGAAATGGGCTTCTCTTCCGGCAAAATCCTTCTCTTTGTTTTCCAAAGAGGCTTGGAGCTTCTGCAGCTTGTCTTCAACTTCCTTCTTGGCTCCATTGGCCTGGTGGTATAAGCTTACCATCTCAACATTCTCTACTCTGACCGCATGCAGCTGAGCTTCTAGCTTCTTGTACTCCTCCAAGGAAACCGTACTGCTCGGACCTGGTACCTCTCGAGGATAAAGTGGAGCTTCGACTGAAAAAGGCATGAGAACTGACTCGATATGCCTTTGCAACCATTCAACGTATGGTGGATATGCCTTGGGATCAACTCGGCCGAAGTCCTTCTTCCCTTTCCTTTTCCTGTGATCCCAGGATTGAACTGCTTGTTGGACTAGCTCTCTGTTTCCATCAACAGGAAAATACAAAGATTCAGCAAACATTTCCATCTGGGGAGGATCCTTCAAAGGGTAGCCAAACTGCCTTCTGGCTAATGTCGGGTAGTAACTGATGACACCTTTCCTTCCCAGCAAAGGTACTCCGGCAAACCTTCCGCAGCTAACCATCACCTCTTTTCCTAGCAAATCCCTGTCATAACCCCAAGCAATGTCTTCTTCAGTCAGTCCCATCAGTCTTCTGGACCATCTCCATTCGCCTCGTATATCCTTGAAGGCACCTGACTTAGGCCACTGTCTGGCGAACCATTCAGCAAACAAAGGAGTACAGCAGACCACTGGACCGCCTCTACCTTTCTCGTTTCTGTAATGGACACTAAAATAAAAGTCACCCAATAAAGTAGGCACTGGATTGCCTTTTGCAAAAATTGAGATCACTTCTAAGCTGACAAACTCTTTCTCTCCGGGAAACAAGCTAGACCCATATACCATCAATGCGAGCAAAGCTCCAAAGTCATTCCACTTAGCTTCTGTAGCATACTTCTCAGCTTCTGGGATAAGCTCACTCCATGGTAGACCTCTGCCTTTACTCTCTTGCAAAGCTTTTCTGACTGAAGCAACTGGCAACCTACAAACCTTGGCTATGTCTTCATCTCTGAGCACAACCTCTGACCCGTAGAACGGCAATGTCCCTCTGATCGGGACACTCAGCATGCTGGAGATCTCTTCCAATGTCGGAGCTAAGATGTAACCTGGAAGAATAAAGCAACGCAACATGGGATCATAAAATTGCAACAAGGTATGCAAGCTGTCCTTTTGGTCTGTAGTAGGCTTGTCCACAAATTTCAGTATCTGGCCATATCTTTTCTTGAAATTACCCAAGACTTGATCGTTCATCAGACCTGCTAACCTTTGAACACTTCTGACTTCCGGCTGAAGAAAGGTGTAATGCACATTCTTTTTTCTCGGATCGCTTTTAATTTCTGCCATGGAGATAAGAATACCAGAACCGGGAACAGATGTGAGTAATGACCTGAAAAAATGGGAAACATAAACAGTTAATGCAAAGAAATGATGCAAATGTAATGCAATGCAAGCATATGACCAACGGGGACCATCTGAACTGGCACACTGACAAGGGCCCCTCGGAACAACTGGCAAACTCAACAGTTTACTGAGTCACCCCCTCTGGTAATCACAACCCTCTGATAGAAGATCTCAGACCCACAGTATCAAAAAATCCAGAATTCCAGGATCATAACCTCGGAACCATAGAATCAATAGAATCACCGGTCATATTCACAGGACCAAAGATCATAACTGAACAGATGAGTGTATGTTGAGGTCATGGGTTCCTGCACACCTGTACACACCCCCCAATCTCACGGGTAAAAGGCTCCGGGTCAGACATCACGGACTCTCAAAGCCACATAGCAATAATACTGTCACCATCTCCGAGAAATGGCTCATGACCAAATCAGGGAATCGGTTAGGCATTATGTACTATGCAGGGAGGCCTCAGCTGAGTCCGGGAAAAACAAGCATCCCTTATAAGTCCCTAGCTTCAAGCGCTGAAATCGAGAAACAATAGTACATTCAGCCCGTAGGATACAGTACTAATGTCATATGACCAGATGCTTTAACTGAGTTCTTATAAGAGAACCAGGCCATCCTATGCGAGTTCCCAGTGGACCCTCGGGTGCGAATGGGTTTGCCACAAAATGTGGTCTGCCACTGTCACCACTGGAGAAGGTTGTTTCCACAAAGGTTCTCAATGATCGGTCCCCAGCTGCACATAACTGTCAGGGTTATGTAATGAGAGAGGAAGATCCCCAAATCAAGACATTTCCAAGACAATCGCAACCTGGGTGTGGAACTCACTACTACCCCCATGACAAGATCTCATGAGGCCAAAGTGGAACCACTCTAAGTCCTATGGTGCACTCGAGCCGGGTACTTGGCTCATATCTCTCAAGAACCAGTAACTCCCATCCCACCAAAGGAAACCAGTCCAGACAGTCCAGTAGGATATATATGATGCAGAAAATAAATACTGAAAACTGTAAATAAAGTTGTAAATAAACAACAATAACATACAACAAGTCACAACAAACAAACATCACCCAAAGAAACAGAAACACACAAGCGCTAGGAGAGACTCACAGGGGAACCAGAGATTCTGGGTTCGATGTCCCCAGCAGAGTCGCCAGCTGTCGCTCCCGGGATTTCCATCCTGGTACAAACGCGAAAGTGGCGCGGAAACAGGTAGAGTCGCCAGCCATGCATTTTTATCCCGAATAGAGGGAATGGTAATGCTGCACAAACCAGAAGAAAAAAAAGGAAGGACACAGGTCCTGCGAACCAAAGAGACTGAGTTCGGGAGTCGGTTACGACCTGGGAAGGTATTAGCACCCAGATCGTCCGCCGTACCCGACGGGATCCACGCTTGCAAAAGAAGCCGTTTCAAAGGGTGAGGGTATGAAAACTGCAGCAAAAGAAATGAAAATGAAAAGAAACTGGAGCTGAAAAAAGAACTGAATAAGAAAGCAAAAGAGAAAAATGTAGGGAAAATAAAGATTGTGCTCGAACGGGCCCTACCCCGCTGCCTACGTACCTCATCGGGATAATGAGGATCAGAGACGCCGTAGTTCCCCTAACTAGGGGTACTAAAAGGAAATTGCTTGTGAATTAAGGCTTGAACTGCCTATGCCATTGCTCAGGTGTTGCAGACTCGGACGACGAGTGCGTAACCGTCTTGCAAAATGACAAGTAGGAGCAAGTTCGCGTACGGAGCGAAGGAGATGAGAAAAGAATTCCCGAAGGAATGACGCTTATTGTTTGTTTTGTGTTTTTTAGAAGCTTTTATGGGTGTGTCACAAGGAAGTGAACTCAAACTCTCACCAATGGAATGTGCACTTGTCACTACATTCCAAGATGGAATAATAGAACAAGCACACTCAAGTAAGGAGAAGATCCCCAAAACTTGAACCCAAAGATTAGGGCTTAGGCTCACTAACTTGCTTAATTATTAAGTGTTTTTTTGGTTATTTACATGAAGAAGTGTTTTTTATGCTTTTCTTTATGAAGAAGATACCTTGATCAGACTTGTGCATCACAAGGTAAACATGTACTATCCCAAGATGGGAAGACTACAAGCATACCTCATGGAATAAGGCTATGGATCAATGTATCACTTCACATTTATTAAAGTGTTTTCTTTTTAAGAGTTATGAGATGAGAAGAGAAGAAGAACCAAAAGATCTCAAAGGAAAAATTCTAAAGGGGGACTAAAATAATCCTAAGTATTCACATGCATGGAAGTCCTAAGAGTTAGTGAGGTTTCTACCCTAATGAAGAAGGAAGAAGATAGAAAAAGAGAAGAGGAAACTAGAAAGGGGAAAGAGAACCACATGATGGCACAAAGCACATCAAACACCACAAAGAAAAAACAAAACAAAAGGGGAAAGATGAAGAGTTGAAATGTGGATAAACATCCACACTTCTCTTACCATGAGCCCCTGAAATGTTAGCAAAAATCCAGTAAATTGACCAACACAATCATGGAATTAATCATGCTCAAAGGTTCTTGTAAACAAGAAACAAACAACATGCCAAGCATTGCAAATACACGACTTACGCGTCGAAAACATGAAAGCAAACATCAACCAGCAAGCAAATCACCCTAAAATATCATGCTTAATGATCATGCAATGATCCAAGGCAATTAGAACAAGCAAAGGGATCAAACAAGCTCAAAACAACACTAAAAAGCCATTCTGCTTCAGTGTTAACCGGTTAACCAAATGCGTTAACCGGTTAACCAGCTCAAACCTGCACAAAATACGCACAAAACAGGGGCGTTAACCGGTTAACACTGATAAAACAGCAACAAATCCTGCAGAAAACAGCATCTCAAAACAGCTTATTCAAATAAGCTTGCACCAGACCAGCAATCAATTACACATGGAAAAATTAGATCAATTCACATTAATCCATATCATTAAGCTCATGAACAAATAACATTCGGATCCGGATACAAATCAAACAATCAATTCATGCAACACAATCAAATACACAAACACATGGTGGATCTAAAGCACAAGCATGCAAATAAGCTAAAAACAGAGCTAGATCTGAAATTAACCAACCTACAAAGCTGAGGTATGCTTTGGTAATTGTTGATTGAGCTGAAAACAGTAGATCTCGCGCAAAACTTTAAAGATCCGATGCTAAGCTCCACACTCCATGCAAAATAAATGCAAGAACAAGCTCTTGATGCAGGATTTTGGATCCAAAAGCACTTCTAGATCTCAAACCAGATCTGAATCTCCAATAAAACCAGCAAAAAGATGCAAAGAAGCTATGAATGGAGGTTTAGTTCCAAGATCTACACACCTCAAGGCAAGGTTGTGTGATCTTCAAAGAGGAACTTTGAGTGATTTGGAAAATTGGGAGAGAAAAGTGAGAGAATTGTGAGTGAGAGGAATGAAAATTCAGAAATGAGAGTGAAAAAATGAGTGAGAGCCCCTTTGGTTTGGAGGGAAATGGAATAAATATGGTTTAGGTTTGGGGCCCAAAATTTTGGTTTGGGATCCAAAAATATGGCTTGGCATTAGCTTAGAAAGTGATTTGGATTTAGGGTTGGAATGAGGCTTGGATAAATGCTCTAGATCCTTCTCTCAAATTCAAATTTAATTCAAATGAATAAAAATCAGAAAATTGGAAAATGGGGCCAAAACACACATGCTGAAATTGCTGCTGGAAATTCAAATTTCGCAGCTGTTAACCGGTTAACCATATGCGTTAACCGGTTAACGCATGGAAAATTTGAATTTCCCTCCCTTTGGTGGGAACCTTCAAAAATAGACCTGCACCAACCGTTTCAAGCAAATTTTGATCCATCCTCTCCTTCTAGGGCTCTGAACATGATACCAGGCTTGTGCAAAATGATCCTGTGAGATTCTTGCCAGATCACCATGCTCTTGATTTTGACTTGCAGATTCAGACTTTCCCAGATGACCGATCATATGCCTTATGCTAGAACATGTGAGTGTTATGCTTTATTTTTCTATGCAAAATGATAAGGATATGGTATGCTCGTGATGATTATGATATGATAACAATGCTAAACAAGAAGAGGGCAAATTTGGGGTGTTACACCGGCAAGTCGAAAACCTGAAAAGGCGGCTTGGGCAAAAAAGGGTATCCCGGTGGATTGAAAACCTGAAAGGGCAATCCAGGCAAAAGTTAGGGATTAAAGCGTATGACTATGTCTCGTTTGGATCACCCATGAAACTGCAACCAGTTATGTTACTTATTCAAGCTCAAACAGATAAAGCTCAATCCAATCGTTTCCGTCTCAACAGCAGAAGATGAGACACTTGAAGATAATGGCAATAGTAGAATTGAAACTCAATAAGATTATTTCCCACATAGCTGATTTTCTTTGTTTTAACTTTATGGCAAAATCCTCTTACTAGGGTTTATGTCTCCTTGTACAAACTTACCCGTGTATGGGTCACTTTTTGATATAAATAAATCCCATCTTTTGAATCCAGATTTACTTTTACCCTATTTACATAAGCGAAACGTCCATTGGTTGTGTTTGAATGTATGTATGCTTTTGAATATGATTGATGTTTACCAAAAATGCATGAATGCTTAATATGATTGATGTTTACCAGAAATGCATGAAAATGCAGTAATAGTATTTACTAAGGACGAACGAGGGAAGGATTTCAATGAAGCTTCGCCGGTTCATCTCTACAAGACAGTTACAAAACCCTCAGTAGGACAGATCCATCTTCATAAAGTCACATCTCCCCTGGAATTTATATCCATCTCTTTTATCCTCATACAGATATACGGGAATTTACTTTCCAATAAGGGTACGACGAACGAAGACGGGAGGTTATATCTACCCTACTATCAAACGAAGACGAAGGATATATATACCTTGCTATCCCCAGCAGACGGGAGGTTATATATACCTTGTTATCCCCAGCAGACGGGAGGTTATATATACCTTGCACCACCCCAACATACGGGAGGTTATATATGCCTTATTATCAAAAACAAGGCGGGAACGAGTTCCTCATATTCTTCAACAACGAATCGGGACTTATTTTCCCTGGCCAGCAGTTGTTATACGAAGATATCCAGATGCTTCCGGCAGTATCATATCATACATACATCATTTACATCATACCATAACATACATATCCATAGATACATAATGCATCATATCATACATGCATACATAATGCATAAACTAATGTTATCATACAGAATGCTACTTTGTTTTCAGGTTAATTATTCAGCAAACAGACTTATGATTATCAGGATTGCTTTATCCTCCTGAAAGTTATCATCCCTCAGGATTGCTTTATCCTCCTGAAAGCATATCATCCATCAGGACTGCTTTATCCTCCTGAAAGCATTATACATCAGGACTGCTTTATCCTCCTGAAGACTTATTATCTCTCAAGACAACTTCATCCTCTTGAAAACATATTGCTACATCAGGACTGCTTCATCCTCCTGACAGCTTATTATTACCTCAGGACTGCTTCATCCTCCTGACAGCTTCTCATACCTCAGGATTTCTTTATCCTCCTGAAATCACATTATTACCTCAGGGCTGCTTCATCCTCCCGACAGCTTCTCATACCTCAGGATTGCTTTATCCTCCTGAAATCACATTATTACCTCAGGGCTGCTTTATCCTTCTGACAGTTATCTTCATTACCTCAGGATTGCTTCATCCTCCTGAAAGCATATTATCAACCTCTCAAGATTGCTTCATCCTCTTGAAAACATATCACTACATCAGGACTACTTCATCCTCCTGAAAGCTTATTATCTCATCAGGACTGCTTTATCCTCCTAGCGCATCAATACCTCAGGACTGCTTCATCCTCCTGACAGCTATCATCATTACATCAGGACTGCTTTATCCTCCTGAAAGCTATCATTATATCTTCATATTTTGGACTGCTTTATCCTCCAAGAAATGTACCTGAAGAATTTTTCTCCAAGTGGCATCTTTAAGCCCACTCAAGCATATTCAACTAGCCATCTGTATTACTTTATGCACTGGTGAGTGCAAATTTTTGGGCTTTTGTGTTCAATCCCCTTCAACCTTCCAGGTCACGACTGGCAAATATACCAATCTAACCCCTCAGGTTTCAGAAAATTGAACAGGGGCAGCTGTTGCACCCCAAAATTTGCCCTCACAATACAAGACTTTGTGTGCTAAGAAGGTTCACAAGGTTCACAAGGTTCACAATGCTTTCAAGACCTTTCATGAGGTTCATGAAGTCTACAAGTCACTTCATGAAGGTTCACAAGGTTCACAAGCTTTCCAATGCTTTCAAAACCTTTCATGAGGTTCATGAAGTCTCCAAATCACTTCATGAAGGTTCACAAGGTTCACAAGTTTCACAATGTTTACAAGACCTTTCATGAGGTTCATGAAGTCTACAAGTCACTTTATGAGGTTCACAAGGTTCACAATACCTCCCATGAGTATTACAAGTCACTTTATGAGGTTCACAAGGTTCACAAGATTCCCAATGCTTTCAAGACCTTCCATGAGGTTTATGAAGTCTACTAGTCACTTCATGAAGGTTCACAAGGTTCAAAAGGTTCACAATACCTCCCATGAGGTTCACAAGACATTTTATGATGGTTCACAAGGTTCACCAAGTTCACAATTAGTCAGAAGAGTTGACAATTCCTTCAGACAATGCACCTCCTAAGCAGTGCATCCAAAACTAGGGTTTTGACTTTAATCAGGCTAAATGAACTTCCAAGACTTCAAGTGAGCTTCATAACATCCTATATGTGTGTAAGAACCCCCATGACAAGTTTCAAGACTTTTCTCAGAAGTTTGCTCAGTCAGATGATCAGATAAGTCAAAATCAGTCAAAGCAGTTAAAAAGTCAAACTGAGGTCAACTGTGGTCAAACCAAAGTCAAACTTCATGATTTTTTGCCAACATCAAGTATATGAAGTAAAATTCATCATTTGATCAAGGGTTGATCATGATTCATCAAGGAGATTTCAGATCATCAAGAATCAGGAGTTTCTAAATTAGGGTTTTCTTAGTAAAAGTCAACTGAACTTTGACCAGCCATAACTTTCACATACTTCATCACCAAGTCTCCACTCAAAGCTTATTTTGAAGGAAATTGAATTCTCTACAACTTTGTGTCTCACAAGCCAAGCCCAAAAATGCTTCATTTGGAAGGTTTGAGCTAAGACATTATAGGTCCTTTTGAAAGTCAACAAAAAGTCAACAACTTCAAAAGGGCATAACTTGAGATTGGTAAATGATATGGACATGAAACCAGTGGGGGTTGTTTAGAGGACTCTTTAAGATTTCCAAAATGTCCAGGAACACACTCATAGCATTAAAATTGAAGGATATGTGCCCTTGCAAAGTTGGGAAATTTTGGGTTGGTTTATGATGAAAATGGAGGTCTAAAACTAATTTCTTCCAAATGGGCTTGCCAAATAATGACCCAATCCATACAATAACTTCATGCACGACCCAAACCATTAAAAATCAGATTTTTTATTATTTTATTTTTATTTATTTTGATTTAATTCATTAAAAATCATTTTAAATAAAAATAAAATATGAAAATGTAAGATTTGAATTGGATCAAGCTTCTAGAAAATCATAAATTTGATTAGAATTGAAGAGGAAAGAAATCATGAGGATTAGCCAAAAATAGCAAGTGTTCATATATGAATATTTGATTTTTAAGGCATGATCATTTTGAATCTTTTCATATCAAATTTTCCACACAAGTGATCAACTTTTTGACCTAAATTCATTCTCCTATAAGTACTGAACACAACCCTAACAAGAGCCACGGATTCCACAGCCTCAAGAGTAAGTTTGCCCATTCAAAAAATCATCAAAAACTTGAATTCGGATTTCTCATTATCAAGCTTTTCAAGGTATTTTGAAGACACTATAAGCTTCATAAAGCTTCCCTGAACCGAAACCAATACTCATATGCATCAAAACCATGCTATAATGCATAACCCGAAGCTTGGTTGTTCTTGAATATATTTTTTTCGGTTTCACTAATTTACTGCATTTCAATGAATTTTGTTCGGTTAATGATGTTTGTGATGATGTGTAGAATGTTTCTGGGCAAAGAAATCAAAGAAATCATGAGAAACCCGTGAGATGCCATGTTAGGGTTTTGACCTCCAAATTAGGGTTCTTTGATTCACGCATTATAAATGAATTTGATTGATAAAATTGGATTGTACAGGTCACAAGGAACTCAAATGTGTTCTTAATTTGACAAAACCGTATTGCTTGTGTGTGTTTGAAATTCGTAGGTTTTCCTATGAATAAAATTTCGCAGGTAAATGCCTAACAAATTTCGCAGGTAAATCTGTAGTTCTCAAGGAAGAAGATGAAGTAAACCCTGACGCGAAATTCAAATTTAAAAAAATGGTTTTAAAATATTATAATATAGTTTCCACTTTATTTCACAAGCCTGATGCTTGTCCCAGTGGTAAGGCTGGCGTGCGTTTAGTTGAATGGCCTGTGTTCGAATCCAGGTCTTGTACAATTTTTTTTCTATTTTTCAGGTTAAATATGAGGCTTAATATATTATGTATTATGGCCATTCCATTAACAGACGCGCTCACCCAGCAGGATTGGTAATGTGTACATGTGTTTGTTTGAGAGGTCCTGGGGTCGATTCTCCCCCAGGCCTTTTGCTTCTTATTATTTTTCTTGATTTTTCCAAACAAAGAATAAAACCAATTGAAACCCCTTCTCTATCACACATGCGTGGCTGGTCTGGTGGTGTGTTTTGTTGCTGGCAAGCTGAACGTCCTGGGTTCAAATCCCACCCAGGTAAGTTCTTTTTACCACTTTTTCTGTTTAATTTGTTTAATTGATTTGTTTAATTATTTTCTTATTATTAATTAAAAAATAATCATGCAAGTATATATATTTAAATAATTCTAAATAACACTTATATTTTCTAAAGTCCTAAAAAATTTATTTTTCTTAATTCAAAAAGTATTTTTATTTTATTATGTATTTAGATTATAATATGTACATATTTATTAAAATAATTTTGTATATTGGATTATAAACCCTAAAAAATATTTTCTACAACCCTAATTTTATAAACCCTAGTTTATCTTTTCTAAATTATTAAAAACCTAATTTTATTTTTTCTAATTTTTTGTAAATATAATATTTAATATAATTAAATTTTGTAAATATAATTATTATGTATATATTTTATTTAATATAATTAAATTGTAATTAATTCCATTTTAATATATAAATATTCTATCATTGTTTACAATCAATTATATATAAATAATTTCTAAAAAAATTTGCAAATTTAATAATTTCTTATAATATGTTCATAATTTATTTAATTTGTTTATAATTTTAAATTTTATAATTAATTAATATAATTGTTCTTATTTTTCTATTAACCATTAAAATTTTATTTTTGTTTATTATTATTACTAATCATGTTTATTACTAATCCATTTATTTTTAAAGTATGCTTATTATTATTATTTCACTAACCTTATTTATTTTTAATTATTATACTAACCCCTATTATAATTATTATTGCTTATTTATTTATTATTTATATTTTTCTTATTTATTTATTTTTACTATTTATTTAAATTGCTTCATTATTATGTAAATGCTCCTGGATGTAATTTTTGTAAATATTTAAATTATTTAATTTTCATGCTATGGTTAGTAAAATAGGGAGTGTAAACATGTATTATATTTTAAAAATTGAATTTAGATCATTTTAATTAAAAGATAAATTAAATTAAACACTCACACACATAAGTCGATCTTTGATCGCCATCTCACTTTCTAGGGTTACCTCTCAATGTTGCCTATTCAAAAAGGTCAAGTGGGGTGTATAAAGCAAAGTCCCTTAAAAGAAAAGTCATCTAGTCCCTTAAATAATCAAAGATCAAGTCCCTTAATGGTTGCTTTTCAATATGATCTTGTCCCTTTCGAATAATGATGACAGTCCCTCCAAAAAAATGCTTAATACACCCCACAGTTGCCTTCATTAAACAGATGTCCCTTCATATGTCCCTCACATCCAAGGTAATGACTACCTATTCCTTAATAATAGGGATAGTCTTACCATTTAAAGGATAAAGAACAGAAAGACTTAAACTTTAGGGTAGGTTCCTCATAGTTACTTGCTCACTATTCAAAATTTCTCAAATACTTCACAAATTTTAAACAATTTTCAAAACACAAGTTTTTTACGCATCCGTACATGGATCATTATCAAACTCTTATGAAAATTTCTATTCACACACTTCACATTTTCAAAAACAATTTAAAGTGAGCTAAGTAACTAAGAGCCCATGGATAACCATGGATGTAAAGGGTGCTAACACCTTCCCTTTACATAACCTACCCCCCGGACCCAAAAATCTTTTAAAAGGTCTTTCCTGTTCTTTTATGCCTTTCCGTTGGATAAAATAAAAGTCGGTGGCGACTCTTGCTATCCGCAACTTAACTAAAGTCAGTTCTCCCACCGTGTTACACACAACCGCTCTTCAGAATCAAACTGAGAATCACCTTCACATATATCTT
Organism: Lathyrus aphaca; assembly: GCA_963966055.1. Taxonomy (NCBI): domain Eukaryota; kingdom Viridiplantae; phylum Streptophyta; class Magnoliopsida; order Fabales; family Fabaceae; genus Lathyrus; species Lathyrus aphaca. Next base: position 177,043,477 of record OZ014523.1, read on the forward strand.
CAATAAAATCCTCCATAACATGAGCTGACGAACCCACATGATCAAACGGAGACTTGTTAACTTGAATGCCTTGAGGCGTCACTGAAATCAACCCAGACTCAATCAAATCTTGAACCTTATCCCTGAGAGGCTTGCATTCTTCAGCTGAATGTCCTGGTGCGTTGCCATGGAATCCACATTGAACATTGGGATCAAAACTTGGTGGATATGGAAAAGGTACCGGACCCGGTTTCTTCGGCACTATCAATCCACTATCGATCAGGCATAGGAGTATTTGACTGTATGGCACTGGCAATGGATCGAAATACCTTTTGGATCTCTTAGTGTAGTAACGACGCCTTTGCGGAGTATGCTTCTGTTGGCATGGTATTTGTTGGTACTGAGGAGGTTCACTGTTAATTGAAATCTGACATACATCTTCAGAATGTTGCTGACTCTGAGTAGTCGAAATGCCTTGGTACTGTGGATAAGTCAATGGAGTTGGAGGATCTTTCCAGATTGCATCAATCACATCCTTTCCTTGGGAACTGAAAAAAGATTCATTCTCTTCAGCTGAGCTATCTGAAATGCCTTGGATCTTTCCCATCTTGATAAAACTCTCAATGCGTTCTCCAACTATCACCAAGTATGACAAACTCGAAGTTCCACTGCCACTCAACCTCTCCAAGTACGGCCCCTGTAAGGTTTCTATGAAAAGATCAACCAATTCTCTATCTGATAGCGGGGGTTGCACCCGAGCAGCTACTTCTCTCCACCTCTGGGCATACTCTCTGAAATATTTACCATCTTCTTGGGATAAAGCTTGCAAATTCATGCGGCTAAGAGCCCTGTCAAGATTGTAGTCATACTGCTCCACAAATGCATTGGCTAGGTCTGACCATGACTGAATACGACTGCTCTCTAACTGCATATACCAATTCGACGATGCCTCACTCAGACTGTATTGGAAACAATGAATCATCAATTTGTCATTATGCTCATATGAGGCCATCCTTCTGCAAAATCTCACCAAATGCTGCCTTGGACAACTATCCCCTTTATACTTTTCAAACTTCGGTACTTTGAATTTTGGAGGTATTACCAGGCCGTGCACCAGACACATGCTTGTAGCACTTAAATCAACAACGTTACGACTTTGAAGGGCTTTAATCTCTTCCTCCAACACACGAAATCTCTCCTCCCTCTCCATAATTCGTGGATCTGGGAGTCTCACCACAGGGATTGCCTCTTGGGGATCTGGCATAGTGAAAGCAAAACTGTGATAATCTGCAGCATCAACGGAAGAAGAATGTCCACTTCGGGCGACCTGGCGCTCTTGAACATCTGGATTCCCAACAAGGGTCCGTGCAGGCTGAGCTTGAGCGTAATTACGGTCATCCTGCCTTGCCAAAGTCATCATAACTTCCAAAAGTTGGTCCTACTGATCTCTTGTCAACCCAACACTTGCAGACTGGCTTTTCTCTCCAGGGTCCATGATCTTCTCAAAAGTTACTTCAAGTATGATACGAGAACTGGAGTCTCAACTGTAGATGGTGAACAGAGAACGGATGAGCCCTGCCTGCTGAACGGAAATGCAATGCAAATGATATGAGATGCCATGTTCGGTTACTTCCAAATAATCTATCTGCTTTGATCCATATTTTAGTACAGAAAATCCAACAGCATAATTCAGATATGAGATTCTCAGAAATAACTGAACATGTATGCTAAAATGCTATGATGGCATGTATGCAACTGGCAAGTGATCGAGAACTGGGGTCTGTCTGGATACGGAACGCTAAGCACAAGGACCCTCCGAATACTGGCAAACCAAGTCCTCTGAATCACAACTTTCTGATATCACAACTCTCTGATGTCGCTCCCGGGATTTTCATCCTAGTACAAACGCGAAAGTGGCGCAGAAAAGGTAGAGTCGCCAGCCATGCATTTTTATCCCGAAGGAACGGGAAAGGTAATGCTGCACAAACCTGAGGAAGAAGGAAAGGACGAGGCCTTGCGAACTAAAGATCTGGGTTTGGGAGTCAGTTACGACCTGGGAAGGTATTAGCACCCAAGATCGTCCGCCGTACCCGACGGGATCCACGCTTGCTTGTTTTGTTTCAGAGGGTGAGAAAATAAAGATGTTGTTGAATAAAACTGCTGACTGGAATGGGAATGAGAAGGGAATTGGAAAAGAGAAAGAACTGAAGAGGGAAAACGTAGGGAAAATAAAGAATGTGCTCGAATGGGCCCTACCCCACTGCCTACGTACCTCATCGGGATAATGAGGATCAGAGTCGACGTAGTTCACCTAACTAAGGCTGAAACTCGTTTGTATTTTTTTAGATCACGTTGCCATAGCTCTAGCTCAGGTGTTACTGGCTCTGACTCGAGGGTGTTTACCATATCGCTGTTTGAACTGTTGAGGCAAGTCGTATTCGTCCGTAAAGAGAAGATGCGGTGTCTTGGTTGATTGTCTTTTATGAGAAGTGTTTTAGAGTTTATTGTTTGCGAAAATAGTCTCATGATTAGACTTGTGCATCATGCTAGACAAGCCCACACTATTTCAAGTGCAAAAGACTATTTCAAGTGCTTATTGAATGTCTTTTAGATTTTTGTTTGAAGATGAGAGAAGAAGACTCAAATCGAAAAAGGACAAAAACTAAGGGGGACTAAGACCAACCCTAAGTTGTTTATTCAATATCAATGAGATCTTAAAGGTTAGTGAGGTTTCTAATCCTAAGGAACAAAAGGAAAAGAAAGAAGAAATAGGATACAACTTACTTCCTAAGGAAGGTAAGTTGGTCCTAACAAAGGAGGATCCTACCAAAGACAAATATGGAAGGAAAAATGAATTTAAAATGCATAAAAGAAATGCATAAAAATAAAGGATTGGGTGGAGGAAACTTACCTCAATCTTCCCCACTACAAAACAAATTATTAGTGTGCATTTTATTACAAAAATAATAAAGCAAACACACAACAATTAAATCCTAAGGCTCTTGGACCTAAACTAGACTCAATCTATAGTTTAAAGGAACTAGAAAAAGCTAGGACAAAAATACAGCACATATTACAGCCCCCCAATACCCAAACAACTATGAAACTAAGCCTAACATTAACCAGCTTTTTACAGCCATCATGCAGCATGAAAAAGTAGGTGTAAAAGATTACAAACAGCATGTACACTTAACAAACAACACACATTTTACAGCACTTATGCAAAAAAATAGCTATGTAATGCAAAATCCAGAATTGATTATTTTCATATTTAAATGCACAAACTCAATGAATAATGCACTAAATCCATCATGAACATACATTTGAACATGGATCATCATATAAAAATGCAAGAACATGAATATTTTGAAGATTATGCAAGAATGCATCACATGGTTGATTATGCAACAAGTAATACGAAAGTATGGTACATGAACATGGTATATGCACATGATGATTATTGATTATGAACATGCAACATGATAGCTCAACAAACATGCTAAACTCAATGCAAAATTCAGAATTGAATTGATATGGATGATGTGATCAAATATGCAACAAAATGCAACCAAATGCACATACATATGAGTATGCAAAATGCAACATACATCAACATAATGGAATGCAAAAAAAAATGATTTGAGGCAATACAAACATGTAAAAACAGAATGCAACATGATTATTATATGCCTAATGGTGCATTAACATGGCAAAAAAATGCAAGAACTTAAACTATGCACAAAGAAGCACAAAAATGCATAACACGTAACATGAACGGAATCATGTCGAAACGACTCGAAATGGGGGAATTAGCTACTGGAAATGGACCTAAAAATTCCCTAAAATCAGTACCTAAACATGTATGGGGGATGATAGGCATGATGAATTAAGACTAAACTATCAAATAAGCTAAAATCTAAATTCCTACGACGTGAACCGTTTTTCTTATTTACAAGGGATTCTTTACACCTACTAGGACCTATATTAGACTACAAATCTAATTCCTAATAATCAAAATGCAAATTGCAAGCAAGAAAGCAACGAAAACGAAAATGAACGGTACAACGCAAACATAATCGAAAATCATGCGTAGAATGCCGTTAAGGCGAGATGAAGAGGATAAATTAAGGCATAATGGTTAAATCACCAACCTACGAAACGAATGAGTGTTTCGGTAATTGTTGCAATGAATCGGAGTGCGAATGGAGAAGAAAACCGGAGAATCCGCGAGTGCAAAATAAATGCGATTCGTTCTTGACGCTTCTCGATTAATCACTTCTGATAAGTCGCAATCTCCACCAAAAACCAGTAGCTTCTTCTTCCACAATGCTCAATTCAATGGAGGATGGAGGCTAAGCTTTAAGACCTTCAAGTTTCAATGTGAAACTTGAAGAACTTTTGTTGAAAAGCTATGGTGAAAATGGTGGAAAAGTGGGAGAGAAAGTGACGAATTTGAGATTGTGAAAATGGTGAGTGAAGAATGAGGGAGAGAGTGATTTGTGGTGATTACCCTTTAGCTTTGGGAGGGGATGGATTTATATAATGCATTGGTTTGGCATGAGGTTTGGTCTTGGAGGTAGCTTAGGAGTTGGCTTAGGTTAGGAGTTAGTTGGGATTCTAGAGAATTCTAGAACTCCTTGGAAGGTTGTAGAAAACTCTAGAATATGGTAGAAGAGGGTGAGCTGGCTCTTCCAGAACTTTCTTTAGTTGGGATCAATCCAATGCATCAAACACCATGAAGCTTATGATGGAGATTAGTGAAGTGAAACACAAGCTTAGTTATTCAAGGACTGCATCTTGAGTTTTCTCTCTTGATTATGGAATGCACAATAATTAGAATGGACCTGCATACATTCAATGATAACTTGCTGATGTAGCAAAGATCAATGGAAAAATTCAGCTTGAAACCAATGAATCTAGTGTACACTAACTCATGAACATTTGTGGTGAAGACCACTTTGATGTAGCAGCAATGGTGAAGCTTGAATTGAGGCCAAAGTGAAGCTAAATGAGCTATAGAATGTGTACCAATCATTTCCACGTTCAACCCCAAAGATAGCATAGCATTCCCCCTTGTTTTGCATCAAAAACAGCAGCAAAATGGCAAAAAACAGCATCATGAATCGATTCATAAGGTTATGCATCGATACATACTGAAGAGAAAGCTAATTTCAGCAAAAAAAAACACATTATGAATCGATTCATACACGGATGTATCTATTCATAACAGTTTTTTAACTGTTATGAATCGATTCATAACACGGATGCATCGATTCATCCTGCTGTATTGCCATGTTTTTTGTCCAAACTTTGAACGGCCATATCTTTCTCAATTTTGATCCTATGAAGGAGTTCCACATATGGTTTTGAATCTTAGGATGTCCTCTTTCATTTTCTCAAGGTATAATTTTCATAGGACTCTTATTTTTGGGAAAAAACCTCTCTTGAAGTGGCTACAAAAATGACCAAAACTTGCCATTTTTGGAAACCCAAACTTTCCAAAAAATGGTAAGTTTTAGTTTTCTTGATTTTTTCCATTCTTTCTTGATCCAAATTGGTCCCTAAGAGCCTTGTGACCATAATTTCATGATTTTGATCCCAAAAATTCAAGAGTTGAATTTTTACTCATACTGGTTGACTTTTCCTCCAATTTTCTGATTTTCAATCAACTGAACAATTGAGGACCTTCCAAAATGTATCCAATGGTGAAATTTGAACCATAGGTACTTGACATCATGTAGAGAACCATGAAACCATGCTTGGACCAAAGTCTCATTGATAAGCCCAGTTCATTAGAAGCCCTCATCTGACTCCTTTTTGCTGGGAAATGTTGCACTGCTTGCCTCCCTTGATTAAAGCACCTCTGTATAGGACTTGTGGCTTCAAGTGAATACTTATGGGATGTTGTGGACCATTTGCACAAGGTTGAGAAGCTTTGTGGCCCTTTGATTGCCTTTGTATAGCCTTCAGTTGCTTTTTTCACTGATCACAAACCTATGCCCCTGCTGTGATGGTTATGATGCAATGTTTTTGATTATTTTATGAATTTATGTATGATAAATGCTATGAAAAATGCAAAGTGATATGCTAAATATGAAAATGAGAGGGCAAATTTTGGGGTGTTACATCTGATAGAAGTCTCAGAACCACATTATCAAAAATACCAGAACAAGAACTCCAGAAAACCAGAACTCCAGAACCATAGGACCATAGAACCAAAGATCACAATCATAGGAACACAAATCATAACAAGGACTACTGAATAGATGAGTGTATGTTGAGGTCAAGGGTTCCTGCACACTTGTAAACACCCCCAATCTCACTGGTAAAAGGCTCCGGGTCAGACATCACAGACTCTCAAAGCCGAATAGCAATAATACTATCACCATCTCCGAGAAATGGCTCATGACCAAATCAGGGAATCGGTTTGGCATTATATACTACGCAGGGAGGCCTTAGCTGAGTCCAGGACACAAGGTCATCCTATGCGATCCCCAGGTGGGCCCTCGGATGCGAATGGGTTTGCCACAAAATGTGGGTTGCCACTGTCATCACTAAAGAGGGATGTTTCCACAAGGTTCTCAATGATCGGTCCCCAGCTGCACATAACTGTCAGGGTTACGTAATGAGAGAGGAAGATCCCCAAATCAAGACATTTCCAAGACAATCGCAACCTGGGTGTGGAACTCACTACTACCCCCATGACAAGATCTCATGAGGCCAAAGTGGAACCACTCTAATCCTATGGTGCACTCGAGCCGGGTACTTGGCTCATATCTCTCAAGAACAAGTAACACCCATCCCACCAAAGAAAACCAGTCCAGACAGTCCAGTATATACATGATGCGGTAAATAAATACAGAAAACTGTAAATAAAGTTGTAAATAAAGTTGTAAATAAACAACAATAAAATACAACAAGCCACAGCAAACAAACATCACCCAATGAAACAACAACAAACAAGCGCTAGGAGAGACTCACAGGGGAACCAGAGATCTCTGGTGTGCAGTCCCCAGCAGAGTCGCCAGCTGTCGCTCCCCGGATTTCCATCCTGGTACAAACGCGAAAGTGGTGCGGAAAAAGAAATAGAGTCGCCAGCCAGGCATTTTTATCCCGAAGAAAGGGAATTGTAATGCTGCACAAACTAGAAGAAAATAAGAGGAAGGACACGGGTCCTACGAACCAAAGAGACTGAGTTCGGGAGTCGGTTACGACCTGGGAAGGTATTAGCACCCAGATCATCCGCCGTACCCGACGGGATCCACGCTTGCAAAGATAACTGTTTCAAAGGGCGAGGGTATGAAAACTGCAACAAAGAAATGAAAATGAAAAGAAAACTGGAACTGGAAGAGAACTGAAAAAGAAACAAAGAGGAAAAATGTAGGGAAAATAAAGATTGTGCTCGAACGGGCCCTACCCTGCTGCCTACGTACCTCATCAGGACAATGAGGATCAGAGACGCCGTAGTTCCCCTAACTAGGGGTAGAAAAGAAATTGCTTGTGAATTAAGGCTTGAACTGCCTATGCCATTGCTCAGGTGTTGCAGACTTGGACGACGAGTGCGTAACCGTCTTGCAAAATGACAAGTAGGAGCAAGTTCGCGGACGGAGCGAATGAGGTGAGAAAAGAATCCCCGAAGGAAAGACGCTTATTGTTTGTCTGTGCTTTTATATGAAGCTTTTATGAGTGTGTCACAAGGAAGTGAACTCAAGCTCCTTTCAATGGAATGTGCACTTGTCACTACATTCCAAGATGGAATAATAGAACAAGCACACTCAAGTAAGGAGAAGATCCCCAAAACTTGAACCCAAAGACTAGGGCTTAGGCTCAATAACTTGTTTACTTATTAAGTGCTTTTGGTATTTACAATGAAGAAATGTTTTTTATGCTTTTCTTTTATGAAGAAGATACCTTGATCAGACTTGTGCATCACAAGGTAAACTTGTACTATCCCAAGATGGGAAGACTACAAACATACCTCATGGAATAAGGCTATGGATCAATGCATTACTTCACATTTATTAAAGTGTTTTTTTTAGAGTTATGAGATGAGATGAGAAGAAGAACCAAAAGGATCTCGAAGGCAAAATTCTATAGGGGGACTAAAAATAATCCTAAGTGTTAGCATGCATGGATGTCCTAAGGGTTAGTGAGGTTTCTACCCTAATGAAGAAGGAAGGAAGAAGAGAAGAAGAAAATAGAAGAAGGGATGAGAAAGGCCTAAGCCCAACAACAAAGGGTTAGTAACATAAACATAAGAAGAAGATGAGAATTAGAGAAGTGGAACTCAATTCCCACCTCTCACACTTACCATAGTCCCTGCAAGGTTAGTATGCACACAAAAAATCCAGCAAAGTAACCAACACAATCATGGAATTAATCATGCTCAAAGGTTCTTGTAAACAAGAATCAAACAACATGCCAAGCATTGCAAATACACGACTTACGCGTCAAAAACACGAAAGCATACAACAACCAGCAAGAAAATCACCCTAAAATATCATGTTTAATGATCATGCAATGATCCATGGCAATTAAAACAAGCAAAGGGATCAAACAAGCCCAAAACAACACTAAAAAGTCATTATGCTTCAGTGTTAACCGGTTAACCAAATGCGTTAACCGGTTAACCAGTTCAAACCTGCACAAAATATGCATGAAACAGGTGCGTTACCCGGTTAACCATATACGTTAACTGGTTAACACTGTTAAAACAACAGCAAATACTGCAGAAAACAGCAACTCAAAACAGCTTATTCAAATAATCTTGCACCAGACCAGCAATCAATTATACATGGAAAATTAGATCAATTCACATTAATCCATAACATTAAGCTCATGAACAATAACAATCGGATTCGGATACAAATCAACCAATCAATTCATGCCACACAATCAAATACACAAGCACATGGTAGATTTAAAACACAAACATGCAAATAATTTAAAAACAGAGCTAGATCTGAAATTAACCAACCTACAAAGCTGAGGTATGCTTTGGTATTTGTTGATTAAGCTGAAAATGAGAGATCTCGCGCAAAACTTTGAAGATCCGCTGCTAAGCTCCGCACTCCATGCAAAATAAATGCAAGAACAAGCTCTTGATGCAGAATTTTGGATCCAAAAGGACTTCTAGATCTCAAACCAGATCTGAATTTCCAATAAAACCAGCAAAAAGATGCAAAGAAGCTGTGAATGGAGGTTTAGTTCCAAGATCTACACACCTCAAGGCAAGGTTATGTGATCTTCAAAGGGGAACTCTTAGTGATTTGGAAAATTGGGAGAGAAAAGTGAGAGAATTGTGAGAGAAGAGAGTGAAAATTCAGAATGAAGAGCGAAAAATGAGGGAGAGTCCTCTTGGTTTGGAGGGAAATGGAATAAATATGGTTTAGGTTTGGGGCCCAAAATTTTGGTTTGGGATCCAAAAATATGGCTTGGCATTAGCTTAGAAAGTGATTTGGATTTAGGATTGGAATGAGGCTTGGATAAATGCTCTAGATCCTTCTCCCAAATTCAAATTTAATTCAAATGAATAAAAATCAGAAAATTGGAAAATGGAGCCAAAACACACATGCTGAACTTGCTGCTGGAAATTCAAATTTCGCAGCCGTTAACTGGTTAACCATATGCGTTAACCGGTTAACGCAAGGAAAATTTGAATTTCCCTCCCTTTGGTGGGAACCTTCAAAAATAAGCCGGCGCCTACCGTTTCAAGCTGATTTTGATCCTCATCCTTTCTTTTTTAGGCTTTGAACATGATACAGAGCTTGTGCAAAATGATCCTGTGAAATTCTTGCCAAATCACCATGCTCCTGATTTTGACCTGCAGGTTCAGATTTTCCCAGATGACCGACCATATGCCTTATGCTAAAACATGTGAATGTTATGCTTCATTTTTCTATGCAAAATGCTAAGGATATGGTATGCTCATGATGATTATGATATGATAATGATGCTAAACAAGAAGAGGGAAATTTGGGGTGTCTACAGAAGGATGCCGAAAATATCACGACATAGGAAGAATGTCGGATAAGAGAAAGTTGTTTTGTTGGTGACTTACTGGGGAAGGGTAAACACGGACGAGTGCTTACGCCTTTAAGATAAAATATGTGAGTGTTTGACGGCGTGCATAGACTAAAGATGCGGACGAGCATCCATAGGACCATGATACAGACGGGTATCGATAGAATCAAATGCTGACATGTATTTAAGGATGATGATACAAACGAGTATCAATCATTTAAGCAAAGAACACGAACGAGTCTTTATTCTGCCAGGGGGTGATATATACAAGATACGAACGAGTATCAAAGGATTGTATATGTACAAGTGTTGATCTATCAGTGAAATATGTGAAAGACACGGACGAGTGTCGAAAGATTAGGCAAGGGACACAGACGAGTGGTTGACTTGCTGGGGAAGTATGACACGGACGAGTGTCAAAAAGAATATGTACGAGTGTCGCTCCCGGGATTTTCATCCTAGTACAAACGCGAAAGTTGCGCGGAAAAGGTAGAGTCGCTAGCTAGACATTTTTATCCCGAGAGAATGGGAAAGGTAATGCTGCACAAACCTGAGGAAGAAGGAAAGGACAAGGTCTTGCGAACCAAAGATCTGGGTTCGGGAGTCGGTTACGAATTGGGAAGGTATTAGCACCCCAATCCGTCCGCCGTACCCGACGGAATCCACGCTTGTTAATCTGTTTCAAAGGGTGAGAAAATAAGAATGCTGCTGAATAAAATTGCTACCTGGAACTGGAACTGAAATGAGAAAGGAACTGGAGAAGAGAACAAAAAGAAGGGGGAAAATGTAGGGAAAATAAAGAATATGCTCGAACGGGCCCTTCCCCGCTGCCTACGTACCTCATCGGGATAATGAGGATCATAGTCGACGTAGTTCGCCTAACTAAGGCGGGAACTTTGTTTGTATTTTTTTAGGATGACGTTGCCATAGCTCTAGCTCAGGTGTTACCGGCTCTGACTCGAGGGTATTTACCGTATCGCTGTTTGAAATTTCGAGGCAAGTCACATTCGTCCGCAAAGATTAGGAGATGAGAAGAGAAGACGCAATGTCTTTGTTGATTGTCTTTTATGAGAAGTGTTTTGGAGTTTATTATTTGTGAACATTCTCATACTAAGACTTATCCATCGTGGTAGGGACTTACACCTCACCCCGAAATAGGACGTGTATAAGAACTCCACAACAAAGTCCCGTGTCGCACAAGAACATTCGGTTTTTATTAAGTATTTTCCTATTTTTTGTGAAATGAGAAAGAATGACTCAAATCGTAAAAGGACAAAAACTAAGGGGGACTAAGACAAACCCTAAGTTATTTATTATATACAAAAGGGAGATCCTAATGGTTTATGAGGTTTTCTAATCCTAAAGAGCAAAAGGAATAGAATGCAACTTGCTTCCTAGAGAAGTTAAGTTGATTCTACAAAAGAGGGGGAAATCCTACCAAACACAAGTATGCAAAGTAAAGGAAATTAAATGCAAGTTAAATGCATAAAGGAGGTAAAAGAATGAGTTGAAGGAAACTTACCTCAATCTTCCCCTCTACAAAACAAAGATTAGTGTGCAATTTATTAAAAAAGAATGAGGTAAACACACAAAATAATTCCTAAGGCAACTTGGACCTAAACTAGACTCAATCTTAAGTTTAAGGGTGCCTAAAAAAATGCTAAAACAAAAATTCAGCAACTATTTACAGCACTCAAACACACAATCAGCTATGAAAACAATGTATAACACAAGTCAGCTTTTTATAGCCAGCATGCAACATGAAAAAGTAGGTGTAAAAGGTCACATACAACATGCAAACAAACCAACAACATGTATTTTACAGCACCTATATGCAAAAACAGCTATGAAATGTAAAATACAGATTTGATTATTTCCATTTTTTAATGCACGAACTCAATGAAACATGCACCAACCTTCATCATGAACATGCATTTGAACATGGATCATCATATCTAGTGAAAGGATATGAACATTTTTGAAGGATTATGCAAGAATGCATCACATGGTTGATTATGCAACAAGTATGCAAAATGTGGCACATGTGTATGGCATATGAACATGATGATCATTGATTATGAACATGCAATATGACGGATCAACAAGAATATCAAACATAATGCAAAATTCAGAATTGAAATGATATGAATGCTATGATCAAGCATGCAACTAAATGCAACCAAATGCACATACATATATGGTTATGTGAAACGTAGCATGCCTTGATACAATGGAATGCAAAGTGATTTAATGCAATGCAAATATGTTAAAACAGAATGCAACATGATTATCACATGCCAAATGATGCATAAACATGGAAACAAAATGCAAGAAATCAAGCTATGCACAAAGAACACAAAAAACGCATAATACGCAACATGGACGGAAATGCGTCGAAACGACTCGAGATGGGGGAATGAGCTACTGGAAATGGACCCAAAAATTCCCTAAAATCACTACCTAAACTTGTATGAACATTAGAGGCACTAGAAAGCAAGAATGAGTAATCAAATAAACTAAAAATCCAAAAATCAACAGCGTTAACCGGTTAACGGACCTAAAACTTCCCCTTTTGTGGCTAAAATGCATGTGTTAACCGGTTAACCAAATGGTTAACCGGTTAACACTGATCCAGAATGTAAAAAAGGTTTAGAAATAAGTGCTTTTGGCCATAAACTCACTTCTAATGATCCCTAACATACCTAGGAACATGTTAACACTAATTTCTACTTAATTGGGGCTTATTTACACATGATAGAACCTATAACTATCAACACCTTAAATCCTAATCCATTAATAATCACAAATCGCAAGCAACACATAACGAAAACAAAATCAATCGCAAGCAAAACGAAAAGCAATTAAAGAATGCCGAAATGGCGAGATGAAGAGAATAACTTAAAGAAGAAGTGATTTAGATCACCAACCTACGAAGCGGAGAAGTGCTTCCGTAATTGTTGCAAGAATCGGAGCTTGATCGAAGAGAAAACTGCAAATCCGCAAAATAAATGCGTTCTTGATGCTTGGATCTTCGTGCACTTCCGATAAGCCGAAATCCTCACAAAGATTAGTAGCTTCTACTTCCACAATCCACAATCAATGGAGGTTGGAGGCTTAAGCTTCAAGATCTTCAAGTTTCAATGTGAAACTTGAAGAGCTTATTCAAAAAGCTTTGGTGAAAAGGGAAAATGGAGGAAAAGTGAGAGAGGAAAAGTGATTGTGAGAGAGTGAAAAATTTGGAAAATTGTGATAACCCCTTGCATTGAAGTGATTAGTCATTATATAAAGGCTAGGCTTGGAGCTAGGTTTGGGAATGGAATTAGGTTTGGGACCCAAAAATTAGGCTTGGGATCCAAAATTATGGTTTGGTAGTTAGTTAGGGTTAGGGTTGGAGAAGGAATATTCCTAATATTCCTTGGAACACTCTAGAAGATGGTAGAACATGGTGGAAGTTTCCAAGGGAAATGAAGTGGAATTGAAGTGGAAAAATAAGAGGGAAAGAATGAAAGGGAATGTGGAAGGAAAGTGGAAGGAAAAGGGAAAGAAAAGGGAGGGAAAGGTGAATTCTCCCTTTTTGGTTGGTTAGCTTGGAAGTGGTTTGGATTATTTTTGGTACATAATTTTTCTCTTGAACTCTAATGCTTGGCAAACCTCGATCGACCACATACCTCATGAGTATGCAAAGGATGATGATTTATTATTTTTGTCAAATGCGATGCAATGATATGCGGAATGATGCAAGAGTGAAGCGTAAATCGCTCGAGGTTGATAATAAATAAGAGGGCAAATTTGGGGTGTTACAGCTGCCCCTATTCAATCACTATAGACTTGAATGGATGATAGCAGTCGCTTTCAGACGTTTGAAGTATGCAGGGATTGAATACTAAAAACAACCAGAAAATTTGCACTCGGTGGAAGAGAAAAGGGAAATAAACCCAACCATATGAACTCTGCTTATGGAGAACTTGGACGTGAGGAGTAGTGAATCGGATGAATAATTCGGAATAACACTGGGAGATTGTTGATTTGTCACGCTACGGGTGGACCTTTGTTGGAATATTAATGACACACCACACAACGGGTGGTCTTCTGAATGATTTGCCACACTACGGGGGACTTCAATACTCTGCCGCTCTACGGGGATATTTTGCTCAGCTACGGGAGACTTTCGATACCTTACCACCCTGAGAATGGACGTTTGCTCACTCTGTGGGGATACTCTACCACACTGCGGGTGCTTTGGAAATCTTGCCACACTACGAGGCACATTGCTCGCTACGGGAGACTTTCAGAAACTTTGCCACACTACGGGGGCACATGGCTCTCTACGGGAGACTTTCAGAAAGTTTGCCACACTACGGGGCACATTGCTCAGCTACGGGAGACTTTCAGAAACGTTTCCATACTACGGGGGCACATTGCTCGCTACGGGAGACTTCTGTTTACTACGGGAGACTTTTGCTCACTACGGGAGACTTTGGCTCACTACGGGAGACTTCAATGTTTTGCCACACTACGGGAGACTTTGGCTCACTACGAGAGACTTCAATATTTTGCCACACTACGGGGCACATTGCTCGCTACGGGAGACTTCTGCTCACTACGGGAGACTTTTGCTCACTACGGGAGACTTTTGTTTTGCCACACTACGGGGGCACATTGCTCAGCTACGGGAGACTTTAAGAATTCGCCACCCGGAGGATGGACTTTGGCCCGTCTACGGCTGGACTTTTAAGAATTTTCCACCTAGAGGATGGACATTGGCCAATCTGCGGTTGTACTTTGGATAAATTGCCACGCTGCGGGTGGACTTTGGATATCAACCTTGGATCGAGCATGCATATGTTGAACTATATGACATGATGCCCCATGACACTGGGAGATAGGTACAAAGGGAATTCCTGGCGTGGAAATAACCAATCTTTGCTGACTCTGGCGACTTCACTGGGGAATATAGATGATTGTTGATATTTCTGTTGGAGAATAGTGTGACTAGTCTGTCTCGACTTATTACCTTTGCCAAAAATAAATTGGACTTTAGATTTGAAGACCCTGCTAAGGGATGCCTCAACAGTTGGGGATTGAATCTCACCCACATATTTTGTTGGGGAATCGACAACTTTTCGTCTTAGCTGGGGGAAGGCCTGTCAAGGCTCTGCTGAGGAGAACTATCTTGTCTACCTGAATTTTCCAAACCTCAGTGGGGAAGGGAACCGTTCAGCAAACTGCCGAGAACTTCTGGAATCTTGTAAAAAGTGTTTCACTACGGGAAGATGACTCTTGCTAGGGATGATCCTTATCGCTCTACTGGGGAAGAGAAGGATTTGGTTTGAGAACTGCTGGGAAATAAGATCAAGGAAACCTGTTGAAGAAAAGTTTGACAACTTTACTGGGGATAACTTCCATGCATCTGTTGGGGATAACAAAACTGAACCGCATCCTGCTGAGGAGGAAAGATTTCAAGTAGTCTCGTGCTAGGGATCATTTGCTTTGATTCGGCATTTACCTTAAGAGGATTTTACAAAAGACCTGGTGTCTTTAAACTCTTTAAGAGTATAATTGCCCCGTGTAAACACCCTAAATTTTCCCTCACTAAATTCACACCATGACTTGTGATCTTTCATATTTGCATTAGTTTAAGCATATCATCTCATATTACATTTTTGTTTCACTGCATTAGTTCAAGTTCATCTGTATTTAGGGTTTGTGATCTGAGCAATCCTGGATCCATCTGAACCACTCCAAAGGTCTCCAATCATCTCAAGAGGGTCCATGTATGTTCAATCATCATTTTACATCCCCCAAAGATCAAGGAAGTCAAGAAATCAGAAGAACTTGCACAACATGGAAGCAGAGCCAGGGTTTCACTACACAGATGACTTGAAATTAAGGTTTTGGTTTTAGAGGCCATAACTCTAAATTTTTTGGTCATTCTTGTTTCTAATGGTCTCAATATGTTATAAGGATCATGTGTACCATGTTTGATGAAGAAATTCATTGTGGAAGTCATCTGTTCACTGGGTAACTTCTTGAGCAAGTCAGAGCAAAATCAGGGCATCTGAGGCCCCCATCAATGGAACCAAAGTGGATTTTTCATCAAATTGAAGTTATATGATCTTTATTTGATCATTGAAGTGCTTAGAAGTTCATAAAATTGAAGAAAAGTGAGCTAAACCAAAAGTTGCCAAAAATGGAAATGACTTGTAATGTAAACTTTCCATTTTGGGAAAGTTTTTCAACCTCCTCTTTCTCAACCAAAAATGCTTCAAATGAAAAATTGTTGGTCATGAAAGTTGTAGATTGGATCATTCCTTTTTCCAAAAAGTACAAGAACAAGACCTAATTCATTTTGGAACTCAAGTTATGGCTTGTCAAAGTTGGCAAAAATCACATAATTTTCAAGAATGCACCAAAGAGGATTCTTTGCAAAACCACTTGCCAATTCATTTTGTGACTTCAAACACACTTCTAATCATCATACAAACATTGTACATTGCATAAAAATCAGAATTGCCCAAACAATTGTATCATTCCATGC
The DNA here is from genome assembly GCA_963966055.1 of Lathyrus aphaca. Classification (NCBI taxonomy): domain Eukaryota; kingdom Viridiplantae; phylum Streptophyta; class Magnoliopsida; order Fabales; family Fabaceae; genus Lathyrus; species Lathyrus aphaca. The sequence goes on from OZ014523.1 coordinate 177,060,017, forward strand.
CTTGAACATCAAGAAATTACAAAAGGGCCAAACTTCATGGAATTTGCAAAATGACACATAAACTTCCATCCACTTGCTGAATTGCCTCAAAATCATTTTCATGGACATCCTTGATCTCAGCTGGGCATGGACAAGCCAATAAGCCAGCTATACCATTGCCCATACCTCAAGTACACAACTTTTGACTTTTTGGCAAGAAGCCCATACCAATCACTACAGTCCACCACCCACTCTCTGCCCAATCCAGACTTTACAAGCATGCTTCAAGGGTCATTTTTAATAAGACACACAAGCTGAAACCTCCAAGAACTCAATGTTTCCAAAATCACTTCAACTTGCAAAATCCTTCGAATCTCTTAGCTCACTCACTCAAACTCAAAAATTTCATCATTCATCTCAAAATCATCCACTGACCACAAAGCAACCATAAAAACAGCCTCAAAGCACCCATACACAAAACACAATTCTTGGCCAGTTGAAGTGCAACCTCAAAAACTAGCCAATCTAAACTCCATTCAAGCTTCTCAATAGCACCAGGGTGATCATTGGAGTTGATTTGCGCAAAGGAAGAGGTCATAAAGCTCAAGTTTGTAAAGCTTCATCTCAGGTAGTCATCTCAAATCATTTTTCCATAACACTATTTTTATGTTATAATGTGAAAGAGCATGCTTCACTGATCATTCTGTGCTTTGTATTTTTGAAAATGGGGAAGAAATGAACATGTACTGATTGTCTGAAACTTTTTCCATTTTTGATTTTTTCTTCGAATCTTGTGATTGAGCAATTAGAAATTTGTTTTGAGAGTGGATTCGAGTTCAGGAGAGTGAGGTGAGTTGATATGGAGCTTTAGAGCTCCAGAAATAACCTAGGGATGAAGATTTGAGTTTGCTCAGGGAGGGTGTGGCCGGAGAAGATGACCGGAGCTCTTCTCCGGTGGCCTGAAAGTCATTAATGTGCTAATTTGGGTCAGGGCTAGGTTTAAATGTGGGCCTTTGGATTTATCTTTCCCGCGTGTGATGGACGCCCAAGATCATTTCATTAACTTTTAATCTGGATTATTTAAATAATTAATTGAGATTAAATAAGTTTGAATTTCATCCGTTAGATAGCGCGCGTGGTCAACCTAGAAATCCCCAGAATGAATCTAATCCATTGGATCAGTTTACTTTACTTTTATTTCATTTTTATTTTATATTTCCTTATTTATTTTACAGCAATTATTTTAAATTGCTAAAAAATTAAAAAAAATCTTTTTTTCTGCATTTTCACTTCAAATAATTTTCTTAACCCAAAAATATTTTTATTTTTATTTTTTGCATTAAAAAATCATTTTTAAAACATTTAAATGTTTATTTTAATTAATTAATGGAAATTAATTAATTAAAATATCATTTAGGTTTCTAAAAAATCCCAAAAAAATTCACATTGCATCTTAAGACATTTAGAAACATTGTCATACCATCCATACAAATTTCTTTTTGGTTTTGAACAATCTTTGATAATTTTCTTGAATTTAGGGTTCATAAAATTCCTATTTTTGAACCCTAAATTCAAGAATTCTTTTCTGCCTAACCATGAATGGTATGACATTGATTCTTTTTGCATTGATCTTCATTTAGAATGTAGTATCTAACATAATTTTGTCACAAATTTATTCTGCATTGTTGATTTGATTTGCATTTTTTCCCTTTAGGTACCTTAAAACCCTAGATAACTTAGAAAATTCATAACATTCATTAGGTTAGGAGTTAGGTCTTCTCTTTTGGGGTGTGATGTCATATGGGGTTAGGGTTCCTTTGAGTCCATTTTCAATTTTTTATCTTGTGATTTTCTTCTGTTTTTGATTTTTGCCTCTCATGTTGCATGAAAACCCTAATTTCTCATCTTCATTTGCATACATCTTGCATATGCATTCATACAAGAACTTGCCATGACATTTCATACATTCACATGACATCCAAGATATCTTAGGACACATTAGAATCATGTTTGATCATTTCTTCATCCATTTTCCATGTTATGCATTCATTACATTCCATGAACATTCATGAACTTTCATTCTTCTTCCATGCTTCATTTGCATTCTCATCAATTGTATGATCATCCATTGCACTTGATATGCCTTTGCATCATCTCTTAGCATCATTTGCATCATGAACATGCTTCTGGTTTTGGTTTGCATCCTTGCATTCATTTCATTTTCACCTCATCTCTTTCTTTATTCTAATCATTTCAGGTGGTAAGTAATTGAGAAGTGAATTTGCCTTCACTTCTCATTTCTCTTCTCATCTCCTTTTATGCATCCTTGCTGCATTTTATCTTTGCTTTACAGTGAGCTTGCTCATTCATGTTCTTCCTTCACTTTCTTTCTTTAAGTAACTTATCTTCTTAAGTGAAGTAAGTTAACTTGTTTCTTCTACTTCTCCTTCTTTCTTCTGCTTCTTCCTTGGTGGCTTTTCTTGAAGATCTCTTGCAAACCTCATAAACCCTAGGAACAACCAAGCATGATAACAATTAGGATTTTGATTAGTTCCCCATTATTTTTACCTTTGTGTCTTCTTTTGTGTCTCTCTTCTCATCTTATAATCAGGGACTAAACCTTTAAGGTTTCAAGGCTTTGTGATTAAGATTATGCCTGCATCCTTCTCTTAGGATGGAGTGTATAACTTTAATCCTAAGTGTTAAGCCCTTAATGTGTTTAAATCTCTTAATTAATCCATCTAATAATCACTAAGAAAATAAACTTGTAACTTGGGCCTTGCATTAGGGTTCTAATTCTTCCTTAATTGGTTAAGAAGGACTAACCCTAGTGTTAATGGACAAGTCCACCTCAAGTTGTCTTACAAACCATAAAATCCACTTCTTAATCTTACCATTAACTAAAATCCACTTTAATAAAGGCTTTGTTTTGTCATGAGGTTAATCCCTAATCATGGATTAAGTTGAGGTATCTTCCTCAGCTTAAATGTTCTCATCTATTATCCTTTTATTAGGATGGTGTAATGAGTCCATTAAATCCTTGATTATGGCTTAAACTCATTACTTAACACTAAACAAAAACTCCAAAAACATCTAAATAATCACAAGTAGGTTAATGATCTTAATCCTACATCATGGTGATTAAGTGTGAGGTGCTTACTTCATACTTAAGGTATTCTCATTACCCCTAATCAGAGGGAGGATGTGATGAGTTTACTAACCCTTGGTTTAGGCTTAAGCTCATTAACTTATGACAAACACAAAAAGCAATAAAAGATTGAAAACAAAAACCAAACAATAATCGTCTCCTTCAGGATTCTTTGCTCACCTCATTCACTCACAAACGAGAACTCGCTTCTTCCGTCTAATGCAAGACAGTTAGCACCTGAGCCAGACAGGTCATACACTTGAGCATAGACAAACAAGTAGTTCATCAGTCAATTTGTCTTTCAGTCTCTTTGAGTCGAACTACGGTGTTCTGACTTCCTCATTGCATGGGAGGATACATAGGCATAACTTAACTGTTATCGAACAAAAGTCTCTGTGTCTTACCCCCTCTTCCAGCATTATTCTTTTAAGCCACATTCTTGAGCATTTCACTTCACATCTCTTTTGCACTGACACCTGTACATTCTTTTCCAGCTTTTGCACACAGATAGCACAGACACTACGCCTTTGAACACAAATATTTTAAGCATGGATCCCGTCGAGTACGACGAACAATCTGGGTGCTAATACTTTCCCAGGTTGTAACCAACCCCCTTTCTCAGTTTCTCTGGTTCGCGACCGTCTTATCCATATCTTCCCAGGTTTATGCAACATTACCTTTCCTTCGGGATAAAAATGCCTAGCTGGCGACTCTTTTCAGTTCATCTTCATGTTCTCCCGTTCGCGTTTGTACCCCTTCTGACCCGGTGTCATTTGGCGGGAGCGAAAACTTGGCGACTCTGCTGGGGACCCTTATATTGCAACCAGAGCTTCTGGTTCCTTTTGTGGGTTCCTCCAAGCGCTTGTTTGATTTGTTTTTACTAGGGTGTTATGTGCTAATTGTGTTTATTTATTTGCTTTATTTATTGCTTTATGTACAACTTTATTTACTGCTTTCTTTACAGTTTTATGCATATTTCATACTGTCATTATCATTGTTGGATCTGCTTCTGTTTTGGTGGGTGGGGTTTCATTGAGTGATTAAGGTCCTATACCTGGTGTAACGCCCAAATAATTATTTCTTATTTTAATATTTAAGTAATTATTGTGGTTTGTAGGAATATTTAATGTTGTAGTTAAATTAATCGATAAGTCGGAAATTTAGTCGACAGCCGTAGAAAATATTATTATAATTAATTATAATAGTTGTTGTGTTATTTTAAGTAGTGGGCTTGAAACCGTGTTTGAATTAGTAAAATAAGGGGGTGTTATGTTAGGCCCATTAGTAATTATAATAGTTTATTAGTTTATTAAAATAAAAATAATACAAGTTATAAGAAACAAAGAGAAACAGAAGGGGGAAGTTAGAAAAAGAAGAAGAAAAAAAGGAAGTAGAACTGTTGCACGAACGTGAGAAAACGAGAAGAAAATTCCGGAATCCGACTGTAGAGCAACCTTCAATCCAATATAAGGTAAGGGTGGGTTCGATTATTATAATCGGGTTTTAATTCCAATCCGGTGATTTGGGTAGTTAGGTTGACATAATTAATTGTTGTTCTTGAGGTTACGTAGAAATTATATAAATTGTGATGAAATTATTAATTTTGTGAATTTGTTGCTGGATTTCCAATTTTGGGTTGATTTTAAAAGTTGTTAATATTGCTGGATGTTGCTGTTATTGGTGGTATTTCACAGAAAATAAATTAGTCTAAGAATGAAGAATGAGAGAGAGAGACCTGTAGAAAGAAGAAGAATAAAAACAAAAAAAAAACAAAAAAATGAAGGGTGTGGCACAGGCCACCTGTCCCACAAAGTGGGTGTGGCGCAGGCAACACCTAGAACATAAAGCTTGGTGGCGCAGGCCACAAGTGGGGGAGGGAGCCTATGGCGCAGGCCATAGGTAGTTAGTGGGGGTGGGGGGGACCACAAGCATGGCGCAGGCCATGCTGTGTGGGGGGGGATTCTCATTATTTTATTATTTTAAATTCTTTTGTTTTGTTTTACTGAAATATGAGATTAATGAATATCACTAATTAATATTGAAAAGCATTACTAATATTTCTACCTATAATTTTATGTTTAAAGGTAAACCATAGTGTTCTAAGATAACTTAAATAAAGAAAAAAAACTGTACTAAGTGAAATTTTGATACGAAGTTGTATCTATTAGTAATGCAGAAACACAATTATCAGTAACTAGTTAGAATTTTGGGCAAAAAATGCAGGCTTATAATTTGACAGGAACAATAGCCGTAGACTATTTTCTAAGACATATTAGTTTTAACAAAAATTTAGAAAATTCTGGTTTGTAACAAAGTCGTATTCATCGCAGAAAAATGGAAAATAGTGTTGAATCAGTCGGTTAGCCGAATTAAACAGAAAAACTTAGTTACTCGGAATTTAACGAAATTCGTCGGGTTAAATCGGATAATATTATAGTTGATTTTAATGAATTATTTTGCTGGAAATTGTATTGCTAAATGTTGCTACAAGTACAACTGAGTTGAAATGTTGTTCCGAGTTACGGAATAGTTACGAAGTTGTTATATCGTAGGCTTTTATGCCAAAGTTGATATCTAAGTTGCTTACGTCGAATAAGTCGATATGTGTTGTTCATGTGATTTTGTGGTATGCGTGTGAGGTTCTATATGTCATGTAAATTCATATGCATTTTGTCGGAGCCATTGCTCACACCACGTTGGCCTGTATTGGCAAAAAGTTTAAAGTTGAAGGCTTATGCCTTGATGCCTCGATAAATTGGCAGATTTTAAGTTGGGAGTTTTACTCCGAATGGTACCACATGCATAACTAGTCGAGTCTCATTAAAGTTGCATACTTGTTGGTTTATTGTGTTGATAATTGATTTAATTTGTGAAGTGGTGTTTGTTACTATCCTTATTCGCTGTATTGTTTTTCATATACTAATTATAACAATTGTAACTCACCCCTTATGTTGAATGTTGTCCTTATGTGACAACGTGCAGGTGATCCTGAGAAGTAGCCGGTTACCGTTGGTCGAGTCGGTGGTCAATCGCTCTGATACGTAGCACTCGGGGGGATTGTCGCGTGTCTTCTTTGTCTATCATTTAATTAATGCTGAATTTTAATTGTCTCAAGGATTTATGGTTGTTCACTTCTTATGTTAAGTTGTTATTATGTTGCTTAAAGATGCTATGAATCAGAATTATGAATCCGCTGCGTAAAAATTTTATGAAGTTGAATTATTGGAGTGAATGACATGGTTTGTTGAATTTAAGAGAAAGTGTTACGTATTTGTTATAATTTCCTTAAAATTTGGAAATGGTTAAAGTTGAATATGTAATATCCCGCTTGTAGAAAAAAAAATATTTGTAAGACTCTGATTTTGTTTTATATTTCGTGGGTAGAAAATGGGGTGTTACATTAGTGGTATCAGAGCAGGTCGGTCTGTCCGGCCAGTTGTCGTGTCTTTACTGTCTAACAATTGTGTATTGTTACTAATCTAACTTTTAATTGTGTTGTAGTGATAAGTTGAAATGGGTGGAAGAAATGACGCTGCAATGGCTGCCGCAATGCAAACGATGGAACAAGCTGTGCAGAACTTGCCAAATGCTGGTGGAGATGCTGGATCACGTAGCTTGGTGACTTTTCAAAGAGAGAATCCGCCGGTGTTTAAAGGGAAGCATGATCCATATGCAGCTTTGGGATGGTTGAAAGAGATCGAGAGAATTTTCCGTGTTATGGATTGCACTCCAGCTCAGAAGGTTCGGTATGGTACTCACATGCTAGCAGTCGAAGCTGATGACTGGTGGCTAGAGACTCATGAGAGGTTGACCGCGGCAGGTGAAGTCATTACTTGGGATGTATTCCGTAGGGAATTCATGAGAAAGTATTATCCGGAAGATGTCCGTGGTAAGAAAGAAATTGAGTTCCTTGAGCTGAAGCAAGGAAACATGTCTGTTACGGATTATGCTGCAAAATTTGTAGAGTTGTCCAAATTCTATCCTCATTACACTGGTGCTGGTGCGGAATTTTCAAAGTGCATCAAGTTTGAAAACGGGTTGTGCTCTGAAATTAAGAAGGCTGTTGGGTATCAGAAGATACGCATTTTTACTGAATTGGTTGATAGCTGTAGGATATTTGAAGAGGACAATAATGTTCATTACAAGGTTGTCAGTGATCGCAGAGGTAAGCAACATCAAAACCGTGGCAAGCCGTATGATGCTCCAGTTGGAAAGGGGAAACAAAGAGTTGCTCCGGCTCAGAGAACTAGTGGGGGAGGTGCTCCTGCTGGTATAGTTTGCTTCAAATTTGGTCAGGCTGGTCATAAGAGTAATGTATGCACTGCTGAGGTAAAAGGTGTTTTCGCTGTGGTAAGACTGGGCATGCAATAGCTGATTGCAAGCACAAGGAAATGATTTGTTTTAATTGTGGCGAAGAAGGGCATATTGGAAGTCAATGTCAGAAGCCAAAGAAATCTCAGACTGGAAAGGTGTTCTCATTGACCGGAACTCAAACCTCTAACGAGGACAGACTCATTAGAGGTACATGTTTAATAAATGGTACTCCTTTAATTACTATTATTGATACCGGTGCTACACACTGTTTTATTTCTGCTCACTGTGCTCGAAGACTGGGTTTAAAATTGTCCGCTTTGGATGGTGAATTGATTGTTGAGACCCCAGCTAAGGGATCAATAACTACTTCTTTGGTATGTTTAAAGTGTCCTTTGTTGATCTTCGATAAATATTTCTATGTTGATTTAGTGTGTTTGTCGTTGGCTGGGATGGATGTAATTCTTGGTATGAACTGGTTAGAGTATAACTATGTCCATATAAATTGTTATCATAAGTCTGTGAGGTTTTCCACTCCTGAAGAGGAAGGAGTTGGCTTATTATCTTTCAAAGAATTATAAAAATTGATGAAAGAGGAAGCTCAGATGTTATCTTTGATGGCAACGTTGTCGGTTGAGAGTAAAGCTAAGATTGATGAATTGTTAGTAGTGAAATAATTCCCTGAAGTTTTTCCTGATGAGATCCCTAGTGTGCCGCCAGAGAGGGAAGTTGAATTTACTATTGATCTGGTACCTGGTACTAGGCCTGTTTCGATGGCGCCGTATAGAATGTCGGCATCTGAATTGTATGAATTAAAGAAGCAACTAGAAGACTTACTTGAGAAAAAGTTTATAAGACCAAGTGTATCACCGTGGGGAGCTCTAGTGTTACTAGTAAAGAAGAAAGATGGTAGTATGAGGCTTTGTATTGATTATAGACAGTTGAATAAAGTGACAATTAAGAATAAGTATCCACTACTGAGAATAGATGATTTGATGGATCAGTTAGTGGGTGCTTGTGTGTTCAATAAAATTGATTTGAGATCAGGCTATCATCAGATCAAAGTGAAAGATGAAGATATTCAGAAGACAACGTTCAGAACACGGTATGGACATTATGAGTATTCTGTGATGCCTTTCGGTGTGACTAATGCGCCGGGAGTATTTATGGAATACATGAATCGTATTTTTCATACTTATCTGGACCATTTTGTGGTAGTATTTATTGATGATATTTTAATTTACTCTAAGTCAGAAGAAGAGCATAAGGAACATTTGAGATCAGTGTTGAATGTTTTGAAAGATAAGAAATTGTATGCGAAGCTGTCCAAGTGTGAATTTTGGTTAAGAGAAGTCAGTTTTCTCGGCCATGTAATTTCAGGAAAAGGTATTGCTGTGGATCCTTCAAAGGTAGAAGTTGTATTGCAATGGGAGACTCCGAGGTCGGCTACCGAGATTAGAAGCTTTTTGGGATTAGCTGGATATTATAGAAGGTTTATTGAAGGATTTTCTAAGTTAGCACTTCCGTTAACTAGATTAACTTGTAAAGGTAAAGCTTTTGTGTGGGATGTTCAGTGCGAAGAAAGTTTTAATGAATTAAAACAGAGATTGACGTCGGCGCCGATTTTGACTTTGCCAAATCCGGAGGAACCGTTTGTAATTTACTGTGATGCTTCATTGACGGGTTTAGGAGGTGTGCTTATGCAAAATAATAAAGTAATTGCTTATGCGTCGCGACAGTTGAGAATTCATGAAAAGAACTATCCTACGCATGATCTTGAACTTGCTGCTATGGTGTTTGTGCTAAAAATCTGGAGGCATTACCTTTATGGTTCCAGATTCGAAGTTTTCAGTGATCATAAAAGTTTAAAGTATTTATTTGACCAGAAAGAGTTGAATATGAGACAACGTAGATGGTTACAATTGCTTAAGGATTTTGATTTCGGTTTTAATTATCATCCAGGTAAAGCAAATGTTGTGGCCGATGCTTTAAGTAGAAAGACTTTGCATGTGTCAGCAATGATGATTAAGGAGTTGGAATTAATTGAGCAATTTCGTGATATGAGTTTGGCTTGCGAAGTGACCCCGCAGAGTGTAATTTTCGGAATGCTAAAGATTAATAATGATTCTATGGATAGTATCCGAGAGGCACAGAAATTGGATGTGAAATTAGTAGATATCCTTAATCGTTGTGGTCAATCAGAGAAGAGTGACTTTAAGATTGATGCGAGAGGTGTGTTGAAATTAGGTGAAAGAATTTGTATTCCTGATGACGCGGTTATGAAAAGAAGCATTCTAGAAGAGGATCATAGAAGCAGTTTGAGTATTCATCCAGGAGCTACTAAAATGTATCAAGATTTAAAGAAAATATTTTGGTGGCCCGGAATGAAAGAAGATGTGGCTCGTTTTGTGTATGCGTGCTTAACTTGTCAGAAGTCGAAGATTAAGCATCAGAAGCCTACTGGGTTGCTACAACCGTTGGAAGTTCCAGAATGGAAATGGGATAGCATTTCAATTGACTTTGTAACGGGGCTGCCTGATACTTTAAGAGGGCATGATTCGATTTGGGTGATCGTTGATAGGCTCACGAAGTCGGCTTACTTCATACCTATTAACATCACTTACCCAATTGCGAAGTTGGCAGAGATTTACATCCGAGTAATTGTAAAGTTGCATGGTGTTCCTCTGTGCATTGTGTCGGATAGAGATCCGAGGTTTACATCGAAATTTTGGAAAAGTCTGCAAGATTCGTTGGGTTCTAAGTTGAGGTTGAGTTCGGCATATCATCTTCAAACTGATGGCCAAACTGAGAGAACTATTCAGTCATTGGAGGATTTGCTGAGAGCTTGTGTTCTTGAGCAAGGAGGTTCGTGGGACACTTATCTTCCATTGATTGAGTTCACATATAATAATAGTTACCATTCTAGTATCGGAATGGCGCCTTTTGAAGCATTGTATGGTCGTAGGTGTAGGACTCCGTTGTGTTGGCATGAATCTGGTGAGAGTGTGGTACTTGGACCAGAATTAGTTCGAGAAACTACCGAGAAAGTGAAGTTCATCCGAGAGAAGATGAAAGCTTCTCAGAGTAGGCAAAAGAGTTACCATGACCAGCGGAAGAAAGATTTAGAATTTCAAGCTGGTGACCATGTGTTTTTGAGAGTCACGCCTGTGACCGGCGTTGGGAGGGCTTTGAAGTCTAAAAAGCTCACTCCTCGCTTCATTGGTCCGTATCAAATCTTGGAATGAGTTGGAAAAGTTTCTTATCGGATGGCATTACCACCAAATCTTTCGAATTTTCACGATGTATTCCATGTATCACAACTTCGGAAGTATATCTCAGATCCGTCTCATGTGGTTAGTATGGACGATGTGCAAGTGCGGGATAATCTCACAGTGGAGACAAAGCCTGTAAGAGTTGAAGGTCGTGAAACAAAGACTCTTCGAGGAAAAGAAATCATATTGGTCAAAGTCGTTTGGTTGGGAGCTACGGGCGAAAGCATGACATGGGAATTGGAGAGCAAGATGCGAGACTCCTATCCTGAGCTGTTTGAAGCAGGTAAATTTTCGAGGACGAAAATATTTTTAAGTGGGGGAGAGTTGTAACGCCCAAATAATTATTTCTTATTTTAATATTTAAGTAATTATTGTGGTTTGTAGGAATATTTAATGTTGTAGTTAAATTAATCGATAAGTCGGAAATTTAGTCGAAAGTCATAGAAAATATTATTAGAATTAATTATAATTGTTGTTGTGTTATTTTAAGTAGTGGGCTTGAAACCGTGTTTGAATTAGTAAAATAAGGGGGTGTTATGTTAGGCCCATTAGTAATTATAATAGTTTATTAGTTTATTAAAATAAAAATAATATAAGTTATAAGAAACAAAGAGAAACAGAAGGGGGAAGTTAGAAAAAGAAGAAGAAAAAGAGGAAGTAGAACTGCTGCACGAACGTGAGAAAAAGAGAAGAAAATTCTGGAATCCGACTGTAGAGCAACCTTCAATCCAATCTAAGGTAAGGGTGGGTTCGATTATTATAATCGGGTATGAATTCCAATCCGGTGATTTGGGTAGTTAGGTTGAAATAATTAATTGTTGTTCTTGAGGTTACGTAGAAATTATATAAATTGTGATGAAATTATTAATTTTGTGAATTTGTTGCTGGATTTCCAATTTTGGGTTGATTTTAAAAGTTGTTAATATTGCTGGATGTTGCTGTTATTGGTGGTATTTCACAGAAAATAAATTATTCTATGAATGAAGAATGAGAGAGAGACCTGTAGAAAGAAGAAGAAGAAAAACAAAAAAAATAAAACAAAAAAAGAAAGGGTGTGGCGCAGGCCACCTGTCCCACAAAGGGGGTGTGGCACAGGCCACACCTAGAAAATAAAGCTTGGTGTCGCGGGCCACAAGTGGGGGAGGGAGCCTATGGCGCAGGCCATAGGTAGTTAGTGGGGGGGGGACCATAGGCATGGCGCAGGCCATGCTGTGTGTGGGAGGATTCTCATTATTTTATTATTTTAAATTCTTTTGTTTTGTTTTACTGAAATATGAGATTAATGAATATTACTAATTAATATTGAAAAGCATTACTAATATTTCTACTTATAATTTTATGTTTAAAGGTAAACCATAGTGTTCTAAGATAACTTAAATAAAGAAAAAAAAATTGTACTAAGTGAAATTTTGATACGAAGCTATATCTATTAGTAATGCAGAAACACAAATATCAGTCACTAGTTAGGATTTTGGGCAGAAAATGCAGGCTTATAATTTGACAGGAACAGTAGCCGTAGACTATTTTCTAAGACAGATTAGTTTTAACGAAAATTTAGAAAATTCTGGTTTGTAACAAAGTCGTATTAATCGCAGAAAAATGGAAAATAGTGTTGAATCAGTCGGTTAGCCGAATTAAACGGAAAAACTTAGTTACTCGGAATTTAACGAAATTCATCGGGTTAAGTCGGATAATATTATAGTTGATTTTAATGAATTGTTTTGCTGGAAATTGTATTGCTAAATGTTGCTACAAGTACAGCTGAGTTGAAATGTTGTTCCGAGTTACGAAATAGTTACGAAGTTGTTATATCGTAGGCTTTTATGCCAAAGTTGATGTTTAAGTTGCTTACGTCGAATAAGTCGATATGTGTTGTTCATGTGATTTTGTGGTATGCGTGTGAGGTTCTATATGTCATGTAAATTCATATGCATTTTGTCGGAGCCGTTGCTCACACCACGTTGGCCTGGATTGGCAAAAAGTTGAAAGTTGAAGGCTTATGCCTTGATGCCTCGATAAATTGGCAGATTTTAAGTTGGGAGTTTTACTCCGAATGGTACCACATGCATAACTAGTCGAGTCTCATTAAAGTTGCATACTTGTTGGTTTATTGTGTTGATAATTGATTTAATTTGTGAAGTGGTGTTTGTTACTATCCTTATTCGCTGTATTGTTTTTCATATACTAATTATAACAATTGTAACTCACCCCTTCTGTTGAATGTTGTCCTTATGTGACAACGTGCAGGTAATCCTGAGAAGTAGCCGGTTACTGTTGGTCGAGTCGGTGGTCAGTCGCTCTGATACGTAGCACTCGGGGGGATTGTCGCGTGACTTCTTTGTCTATCATTTAATTAATGCTGAATTTTAATTGTCTGAAGGATTTATGGTTGTTCACTTCTTATGTTAAGTTGTTATTATGTTGCTTAAAGATGTTATGAATCAGAATTATGAATCCATTGCGTAAAAATTTTATGAAGTTGAATTATTGGAGTGAATGACATGGTTTGTTATAATTTCCTTAAAATTTTGAAATGGTTAAAGTTGAATATGTATTATCCCGCCTGTAGAAAAAAATATTTGTAAGACTCTGATTTTGTTTTATATTTCGTGGGTAGAAAATGGGGTGTTACACCTGGGACCTGAGTGACACCTAGGCTAGAGTGGCTTCATATTCTTTCCCATTCCATTTCGGTCTGGTGCGGGAATATGAAACACGATTCAGATATGGGTTTCTTCTTGAGAACTCTGTGCTACAGATTTCCTGTAGTGCTAGGGCTATCAGGGAAGCCTGCTAAGTGTGGATGACCTTTATTTTACCTTCAGAATCTGTGGTGAATTAGAGGAGGATCCTTTATGGTTATTGTAAACATTGTACCTCCAGGTTAGAAGTGTTTACACTTCTCATAACTGATCCAAGTCTGAGGATCCTTGTTCTAGAACATTACATGTGAGGGGGTTGGGTTGTTTACAGGTTTTGCAGGAACCCTTGACCACATCATACCCTATTACTGTTTTGTTTTAAGAATACTTCACTTTGGACAATTCTTGTGATTACCCCGGACATGTGACTCTTTATTTGAGTCCCCCACCCAGTTAGTGGATTTCTAAGCCTCCATCCAGACCTTTGAACATACATGGACCTTTACCAAGGCAGATAATCAGATCCAGCTCTTACCCTTGCATATAATTTTCATATATCATCATTGCATCATTTAACATTTGCTTATTTGTTTTTCAGGGTATCCATCATTTCATTTTTGGTTTGGTTTTGACCCCTTTTGCTGCTTAGACCTCTGCTTCAGTTATCTTCTTCAGCATCTGCTTCTGCTATCTTCTCCAGCACCTGCATCAGTCTGTCTGAGACTTACCTCTAGCTTCTCAACAGTTGTCTTCCGTTTCTTTATCAGCACTCATGGATACTCCAAGAAAGAGCAACATATCTTATCACTTTGTTGAGCCCACCTTGACTGGCATTAGGCAGGTCCAGTCCCTTATCACACCTGAACACATCCCACTGTTTAGAGAGCACTATGGGGGTATTTTGGACATGGTCATGGATCTTGATACATCTCAGAGGAGCATGATCCACACATGCTTGCAGTTTTATGACCCTCCACTCAGATGCTTCACCTTTCCTGATTTCCAGATGGGACCATTGCTAGAAGAGTTTTCCTTATTGATTGGAGCTCTTATCAGGAGAGGGATCCCTTTCAACCCAGAGATGACTGCTCCCAAAAATAAAGATATAGCTAGGGCATTTCATTTGGAGCTTGCCCTCATTGAGAAAAACATGACAACCAAGGCTGGAATTCCAGGCCTCCACTTAGACTTCCTGATTTCCCAGGCCACTCTGAAGGCTGCAGTAGGAGAATGGAAGGCTGTCTGTGCACTGTTAGCCCTCAGTATATACGGGGTTATATTGTTTGCAGATGAGCCAAAGTTTGTGAGTAAGAATAACATCCACTTGTTCCTGCTGAGGAACCTAGTGCCTACATTGCTAGGAGATTTTTACTACTCAGTCCATCAGAGAAATGAAAAGCAAAGGGGGAAGCTGGTCAGATGCTGTGCTCCTCTGTACTACTCTTGGCTGCTCAGACACTTGCCAAAATCAAATACCTTCTTAAGCCCTCATCAGCAGAAGAATTGGGCTAAGAGGTTCATTGCCTTGACATCAGATGACATCAGGTGGTGCACCCAGAGCACCAAAGGCAAGGACATTATCACCAGCTGTGGGCATTATCCTAATGTGCCTTTAATAGGAGTAAAGGGTTTCATCAATTACAACCCTTTATTGTTTAAGAGACAATTGGGATATGTCACTCCCGAAGATTTTCATCCCGGTACAAGCGCGAACGGTCGGCGAGAGGAGAAATGAAATGAAGGTGAAAAGAGTCGCCATCTAGGCATTTTTATCCCGAAGGAAAGGTAATGCTGCATAAACCTAGAAAGATATGGATAAGACGGTCGTGAACCAGAGAAACTAAGAAAGGGGGTTGGTTACAACCTGGGAAGGTATTAGCACCCAGATTGTCCGTCGTAAGAGACGGGATCCACGCTTGAAAGTTTGTGTTTAAAGGCAGTAGTGTCAGTGTTATTCTGTGTGCAAAAGCTGGAAATGAATACAAGTGTCGGTGCAAAAGAAGTGTGAAGTGAAGAAAAGGAGTGTCAGTGTAAGAAAAGAGTGCAATGCTCAAGACAATGAGGCTTAAAAGAATAATTCTAGAAGAGGGGGAATATACAGAGACTTTTGTTCGATAACTGTTACGTTATGCCTACGTATCCTCTCGTGCAATGAGGAAGTCAGAACACCGTAGTTCGACTCAAAGAGACTGAAAGATAAATTGAATGATGAACTGCTTGCTTGTCCATGCTCAAGTGTATGACCTGTCTGGCTCAGGTGCAAACTGTCTTGCATTAGACGGAAGAAGCGAGTTCTCGTTTGTGAGTGAAGATGATGAGAAAAGAATCCCGGAGGAGACGGTTATTGTTTGTTTTTGTGTTTTCAATCTTTTATTGCTTTTTTTGGTGTTTGTCATAAGTTAATGAGCTTAAGCCTAACCCAAGGGTTAGTAAACTCCACATCCTCCCTCTGATTAGGGGTAATGAGAATACCTTAAGTATGAAGTAAACACCTCAAACTTAATTACCATGATGTAGGATTAAGATCATTGACCTACTTGTGATTATTTAGATGTTTTTGGAGTTTTTGTTTAGTGTTAGGTAATGAGTTTAAGTTATAATCAAGGATTTAATGGACTCATTACACTATCCTAATAGAAGGATAATAGATGAGAACATTTAAGCTGAGGAAGGCTCCTCAACTTAATCCATGATTAGGGATTAACCTCATGACAAAACAAAGCCTTTATTAAAGTGGATTTTAGTTAATGTTAAGGTTAAGAAGTGAATTTAATGGTTTGTAAGACAACTTGAGGGGGACTTGTCCATTAACACTAGGGTTAGTCCTTCTTAACCAATTACGGAAGAATTAGAACCCTAATGCAAGGCCCAAGTTACAAGCTTATTGTCTTAGTGATTATTAAGATGGATTGATTAAGAGATTTAAACACATCAAGGGTTTAACACTTAGGATTAAAGTTATACACTCCATCCTAAGAGAAGGATGCAGGCATAAACTTAATCACAAAGCCTTAAAACCTTGAAGGTTTAGTCCCTAATTATGAGATGAGAGGAGAGACACAAAAGATGACACAAAGGTAAAACTAATGGGGGACTAATCAAACCCTAATTGTTATCATGCTTGGGTGTTCTTAGGGTTTATGAGGCTTGCAAGAGATCTTCAAGAAAATCCACCAAGGAG
Source organism: Lathyrus aphaca (assembly GCA_963966055.1). Lineage (NCBI taxonomy): Eukaryota > Viridiplantae > Streptophyta > Magnoliopsida > Fabales > Fabaceae > Lathyrus > Lathyrus aphaca. The sequence continues at coordinate 177,076,550 of OZ014523.1, forward strand.
AAAGCAAGATGGAAGGAGGAGAAGCAGAAGAAGCAAGTTAACTTACTTCACTTAAGAAGATAAGTTACTTGAGGAAAGAAAGTGAAGGGGGGACTTGAATGAGCAAGGTCACTCTAAGACAAATACAAAATGCAGCAAGAATGCATGAAAGAAGAGTTGAGAAGAGAAGTGAGAAGTGAAGGCAAATTCACTTCTCAAAGTACTTACCACCTGAAAAGTTAGCATAAGAGAAAGAAATGAAATGGAAATGAAATGAATGTAAAGGTGCAAACCAAAACCAGAAGCATGTTTATGATTGAAATGATGCTAAGAGATGATGCAAATGTATGTCAAGAGCAATGGATGATCATACAAGTGATGAGAATGCAAATGAGGCATGAAAGAAGCATGAAAGTTCATGAATGCTCATGGAATGTAATGAATGCATAACATGGCAAATGGATGAGGAAATGATCAAGAATGAGTCTAATGTGTCCTAAGATTTCTTATATGATATGTGGATGCAAGAAATGTTATGGCAAGTTCTTATATGAATGCTTATGCAAGATGTATGCAAAGGAAGATGAGAAATTAGGGTTTTCATGCAATATGAGATGCAAAACTCAAAAACAGAAGCAAATGACAAGATAAAAAATTGAAAATGCAATCAAAAGAACCCTAACCCCATATGATATCATACCCCAAAGGAGAAGACCTAACTCTTAACCTAATGAAAGTTATGATTTTTCTAAGTTATCTAGGGTTTTAAGGTACCTAAAGGGAAAAAATGCAAATCAATTCAAAAAGGAAGAAGAAATTAGTGACAAAATTATGCTAGAAACTACATGTCAAATGAAGATCAATGTAAAAAGAACCATTGCCATACCATTCTTGGTTAGGCAGAAAATAATTCTTGAAGTTAGGGTTCTAAAATAGGGATTTTATGAACCCTAAATTCAAGAAATTTATCAAAGATGGTTCAAAACCAAAAAGAAATTTGTGTGGATGGTATGACAATGTCTCTAAATGTTTAAAGATGCAATTTGAATTTTTTTGGGATTTTTAGAAACGTAAATGATATTTTAATTAATTAATTCTCATTAATTAATTAAAATTAACATTTAAATGTTAACACAATGATTTTTTTAATGTGAAAAATAAAAATAATAATATTTTTGGGTTAAGAAAACTATTTGAAATAAAAATGCAGAATAAAAATATTTTTGGAATTTTCTTGCTATTTTTAATAAATGGAACAAAATAAATAAGAAAAATATGAATTAAAACTGAATTAAATGAAAGTATGCTGAGTAAAGGGCTGGGATTGAATCTGGGGGTTTCTAGGGTTGACTGCGTGCCAGATCCTATGGCCTGAATTCAAACTTCATTAATCCTAATTAATTATTTAATAAATCCAGATTAAAGATTAATGACACAATCCTAGCCACACAACACGCGCGGGAAGCTCAGATCTAAGGGTCTACATTTAAACCAAAACCCTAACCCTAATTATCAAACTAATTACTTTCAGGTCACCGGAGAAGAGCTCCAGTCGTCTTCTCCGGTGACACCCTCACCTGAAAATCTCCAACTCTCTCCCTAGGTTATTTCTGGAGCTCTTAAAGCTCCAGATCAACTCCTCTCACCTCCCTGAATCCAAATCCACCTTCAAAACAAATTTCCTATGGCTCAATCCTAAGATTCGAAGAGAAACATAAAAATGGCAAAATTTTCAGAGATTCAGTACATACTCATTTCTACACCATTTTCGAAAATTCAAAGCTCAGTGTGATCAGTGAAGCATGCTTATTCATTTTGTAACATAAAAAAAAGGTTCTGAAAAAATGAATTTAGATGACTACCTGAGATGAAGCTTTTCACCCTTGAGTGTTCTGGCCACTTCCTTGGTTCAAAATGACTATAATGACCTCCCTGAAGAAGTTGCAATGTTTGGAAAGCTTTCAGAATGGCTGGTTTGAGTGGTAGCAATCCAACTGGTCAGAAATCGTATTTGGTGTATGAGGTGTTTTTGGTTGTTTTAATGGGTGGTTTGTGATCAGTGGATGATTTTGAGATGAATGGTGGAATTGGTTTGAAGATTGAGTGAGTGAGTTGGGAGTTTCGAAGGAAAATGCAAGAGGGAGTGTTTTTGGCAATGTTGAGTTCTTGGAGGTTTCAGCTTGTGTGTGTTATGAAAAATAATCTTTGAGGCATGCTTGTAGTGTCTGGATTGGGCAGAGAGTGGGTGGTGGACTGTTGTGATTGGTATGGGTGAATTTGCACAAAGTCAACATTTCTTGTACTTGAGGTATGGGCAAGAATGCAGCTGGCTTTTTGGCATGTCCATGTGCAGCTGAGATCAAGGATGTCCATAGAATCCATTTGGAGGCAATTCAGCAAGTTGGAACAAAGTTTTGGGGTGTTTTGCAATTATGTGAAGTTTGGCCCCTTTGAGAATTCTTGATGTTCAAGGCATGTAATCTTGCAATTCTTTGGGCAATTCTAATCTAAAGGCAATGCACTATGATGTTATGATACATTGAAGTGTGTTTGAAGTCACAAAAAGCCTTGGCAAGTGGTTTTGCAAAGAATCCCTTTTGGTGCATTCTTGAAAATTATGGGATTTTTGCCAACTTTGACAAGCCATATCTTGAGTTCCAAAATGAATTAGATCTTGTTCTTGTACTTTTTGAAAAGGGAATGATCCATTCTACAACTTTCATGACCAACAATTTTTCATTTGAAGCATTTTTGGTTGAGAAAGAGGAGGTTGAAAAACTTTCCCAAAATGGAATGTTTACATTACAAGTCATTTCCATTTTTGGCAACTTTTGGTTTAGCTCACTTTTCTTCAATCTTGTGAACTTCAAAGTACTTCAATGATAAAATAAAGATCATATAACTTCAATTTGATGAAAAATCCACTTTGGTTCCATGTTGGGGTGCCTCAGATGCCCTGATTTTGCTCTAACTTGCTCAAGAAGTTACCCAGTGATCAGATTACTTCCAAAATGAATTTCTTCATCAAACTTGGTGCACATGATCTTTATAACATATTGATACCCTTAGAAACAAGAATGACCAAAAAATTTGGAGTTATGGCCTCTGAAACCAAAACCCTAATTTCAAGTCATCTGTGTAGTTAAACCCTGGCTTTGCTTCCATGCTTTCTCAGTTCTTGTGATTTTCTGACTTCCTTGATCTTTGAGGGACATAAAATGATGTTTTAACATACATGAACCCTCTTGAAATGATTGATGGCCTTTGGAATGGCTCAGATGGATCTTGGATGGCTCAAGTCACAAACCCTAGATGCAGATGAACTTGAACTAATGCAGTGAAGCAAAAATGCAACATGAAATGATATGATTAAACTTATGTAAATATGGAAGATCACAAGCCATGGTGTGAACTTAGTGAGGGAAAATTTGGGGTGTTTAATGCTGCCCTTATTCAAACATGAGTTAGTTGTGCAGGATGTAAGTGCCTAGCTTAACAGACAAACAAGATAACTTGTGGTTGAATACTAAAGACAGTCCGAAATTTATACTCACTGGGGAGAAGAAGAAAAGGGATATAAATTGTAAAAGAAAGTAAAGTATGATTATAAAAATGCGGGTGATGGAGGACGACCATCGAGCAGAGGACGACTGCTGGGGATAAAGCAATGACGGGGACGGCCGACACGCTGGGGAAATAAAGAGATCCTGATGGGGACGGCCATCAAGCAAAGTAACAAAGCTCTCTGGGGATTGAAGTGAAGGTAATGATGGGGACGGCCATCAGGTTTGGAAAGTAAAGTAAACAACGATGGGGACGGCCATCGGTTCAAAGAATAAATGAAATATTGATGAGGGACGGTCATCAAAGGTGAAGGACGATCACCTAGCAGGGGACGATTGCTCTTTTCCACGACATAGGACAAATATCGGATAGAGAAAATTCAACGATGGGGACGGCCATCGGATAAGCATGATGAAGGACGATCATCAAGGGGTGAAGGACGATCACCTAGCAGGGTACGGCTGCTCTCGGGGTTTATCGTGACATAGGACGAATGTCAGATAACAAGATCAACGATGGGGACGGCCATCGGATAAAATGATGAAGGACGATCATCAAAAAGGTGAAGGACGATCGCCTAGCAGGGGACGGCTTCTAAATATCACGACATAGGACGAATGTCGGATATAAAAGGGTTCCAATAATGGAGACTCCGCTGGGAGAAGGATGAGGGACGGTAATCCACAGGTGAAGGACGATCACCTGGCAGGGTACGGCTGCCGAAAGTATCATGACATAGGACGAATGTCAGATAACAGAAAGATTGCTTTACTGGGGAATGGTAAACACGGATGAGTGTTTACGCTTTAAGAAGCAAAGGTATAAGTGTTTGACACTGTGTATAGATTAAAGATGCGGACGAGCATCCTTATGACCGTGATACGGACGAGTATCGGTAGAAACAACGCTGACGCATGTTCAGAGATGATGATACGAATGAGTATCAACTGGTTAACAAAGAACACGGACGAGTGTCGACTCTGAGGGGAAATAAGTGTGTATGCAAGATACGGATGAGTATCTGTGTGAGTAAAAATAAGCATTGTGAAATATGAGCAAGACACGGACGAGTGCTCGACTTGCTGGAATGGTTATACGGACGAGTGTCAGAAGAGAAAGTGTATAAGGTATGAACTTATAAGTGTAAAAGGTATTCAGGCGATTTGCGGGGATAGGTTGACACAGACGGGTGTCAATAAGAGTGTATTATAATAAGTGCTTGGTTTGCAACAAGTGTTTGGGTAACCATGCTGGGGAATGGTGACACGGACGGGTGTCAAAAGAGTATGTAAGTTTCTGTATTCAAAAAGGATATTTGTCGCTTATATCTGCAGGGGAATGATATGACACGGACGAGTGTCGAATGAGTATATATAAACATGTGTTTGTGTTGGAGAGTGCAAAGGGGACGCCTTGGCTTTCTGTTGGGGATTCTGAGGCGTCCTTTGTATATTGCTTGATGAAGTACTGTTGGTATTTACAGGTAACGGGTTCGAACCTGACTTGTGATTATGCAATATGTTTGATTTTTTCCGTAATGCTCCGTATTAGACGGAATGCTACGCTTTTTTGGTGATTTAGGATGCGGATGCTATGATTATGCAAAAGAAACCGACCCGGGATTCGGATCCCGCTGCTTGTGGAGATCTCTGACTGATCTTCTTGAAAGGATATCCCAGCTGGGGATGAGACCATTGGTAGATCTGATAAAATATATGACTATGCTTGGGGAACTAGATCACTGATAGATCTATCCGGTAATGAGATAACCCAGCTGGGGATGAGGAAACTTTCGTAACTTTGTTGTGGGGGAAATTCAGACATTGCTCTTCTTGGAAGAGGCTGGAGCTCTTCTGGGGAGATGGTTCCGTGTCTTTGCTGATGATGAGAGACCTGGCGCTCTGTCAGGAGGGAAAATCACTGAACGATCTTCCTAGAAATTTCTGTGGGGATCCTGCTGAGGATGAGGAGACCTGACAACTTAGCCGGGGAAATGAGCATTTTCTGATGCTGCTTGAAGCTGATGTGCTGGAGAAGTGATGCCTTGGCAACTTCGCTGGGGAAAAATAATCCAGACACTGTTAGGGGAGGAAGTATGCTTGGCATGCCCCATGTCGCGCATTGAATACCTGCAATCCTGTTAAGACAAAGAAATGCACAAGTGTCCCGAGGTATCCCTTACCGGATTCCATCACAGGAGTTAGATATTCCTGGAAATAAATACATTTCCTGCAATCATGTGATTAGAAAGGAACATCTGTTTTTATGCAAACATTATAGATATTGGACATTTTTGCAAATGAAACAAAAATGTACAAGACGAAGTGTGACTCAAAACTCTGATTTTATTAATTTGGGTGCCCTTAATTGGTAAATACAGTCAAAGAAATAGACCCCCTAAAATGAAGAGGTTGTTACAAATTGAGAAAAGCAAAAGTGTTGGCAATGTTGACGACGCTTTGGTGAGCTTCCCTTTGCTATGACCCGTATGACCTTGACGTTCTTCTCATCTTGCTTTCTGAGGAAGGTTGATTCTGACCGATGCTTTAACCTTTCGAAGCTTGCCGTGTTGTAAGGGATACAGACGAATTCAGAATGCAGTTGTTCGCTTATTCCCTTATTTTGCGTGGATCGCCCTTTCGGGTTTTCAATCCACCGGGATACCCATTTTTGCCTGAGCTGTCTAATGCGGCTTTTGAACTCAGCGGGTGTACACACATTTTTTTTATTTTTCCCTTATTTTTGCCCGAGTCTTTTATTCTGTTTTTGACTCGCCGGGATGCCCTATTTTTGCCTGGACTTACATTCTGTTTTTATGTCCAGTGGGTCATTTTATGCGAAGTATTTTTTAACTGCATCTGAATTCACAGGGGATAAGAAATCTTCACCATCCATAGTAGTGAGCATCAGTGCTCCACCGAAGAAAACTTTCTTTACTATGAACGGACCATCGTAGTTCGGAGTCCATTTGCCCCTGTGGTCTGTATGAGGAGGAAGGAGTCTTTTCAGCACGAGATCTCCTACTTGGTATTCCCGAAGCCTGACTTTCTGATCGAAGGCTTTCTTCATTCTTTTCTAATATAATTTCCCATGACAGATTGCGGCTAATCTCTTTTCTTTGATCAGATTCAGTTGATTGTACCGAGATCGGACCCATTCTGCTTCATTCAACTTAACATCCATCAGTACCCGTAAGGAGGGTAATTCAACTTCAATAGGTAGGAATGCTTCCATACCATACACAAGCTGGTACGGTGTTGCCCCAGTGGATGTTCTGATTGAGGTACGGTACCCATGCAAGGCAAACGGTAGCATTTCATGCCAGTCTTTGTAGGTGACCACCATCTTTTGCACCATCTTCTTGATATTCTTGTTAACTGCCTCAACAACACCATTCATCTTTGGCCTGTAAGGAGAAGAGTTGTGATGTTGAATCTTGAAGTCCCGGCACAGTTCTGCCATCATTTTATTGTTCAAGTTGGAACCATTATCAGTAGTGATTCGCTCGGGTACTCCATACCGACAGATGATGTCCCTCTTCAAGAATCTGGCTACCACTTGTCTGGTGACATTTGCATACGAAGCTGCTTCAACCCATTTGGTGAAGTAATCAATGGCTACCAGGATGAATTTGTGGCCATTTGAAGCAGTCGGTTCAATCTTTCCAATCATGTCAATGCCCCACATGGCAAAGGGCCAAGGTGAAGACATTACGTTCAAAGGATTCGGAGGCACATGTACCTTATCTACATAAATCTGGAATTTATGGCACTTTCTGGCATAAGCACAACAATCTTCATCCATTGTGATCCAGTAGTAACCCGATCTTAAAAATTTCTTAGCCATTGCACGTCCTCCAGCAAGGGTACCAAAAGATCCTTCATGCACCTCGTGCATCAGCAAGTCTGCCTTTGTCTTATCAACACATCTGAGAAGTACCATGTCAAAGTTTCGCTTGTACAAGGAACCATCGGTATTCAGGAAGAAACTACCAGCCAGTCTTCTTAATGTCTTCTTATCATTGGATGATGCCCCAGGTGGGTATGTTTGATCCTCTAAGAAGCACTTGATGTCGTGGAACCAAGGCTTATCATCTTTAGCAATGTCCACGGAGAATACGTATGATGGTCTGTCAAGTCTGGATACTGAAATCCGAGGCACAAAGTTGGTAGCTTGAACTTTGATCATGGAGGAAATGGTAGCCAAAGCATCTGCAAACTGATTTTCATCTCGAGGGATATACTCAAGTTTGACTGTTGTGAAGAAGGTCAGTAATCTCCTCGTATAATCACGGTATGGAATCAGATGCTCTTGGTAAGTGTACCATTTGCCGCTGGTTTGATTGATTACCAAAGCTGAATCTTCGAACACAGTTAAAGTCTTGATCCTGAGGTCAATGGCTTCCTCAAGACCCATGATACAGGCTTCATATTCAGCTTCGTTGTTAGTGCAGTTAAAGGTGAGTTTTGCCGAGAAAGGCATGTGAACTCCTTTAGGTGTAATAAGCACTGCACCAACTCCATGACCATTCATGTTAATAGCCCCATCAAACATCATAGTCCATTCTTCTTCTGGGTCAGGCCCTTCAGTGTGAACAGGCTCTTCATGATCTTTAGCTTTCAGGGACATGATGTCTTCATCAGGGAAGTCAAATTTCATTGGCTGGTAATCATCAATGGGTTGCTCAACTAGATAGTCAGACAGTACACTGCCCTTGATGGCCTTTTGAGATGTGTACTGAATGTAATATTCTGTCAGAATCATTTTCCATCTTGCAACCCTTCCGGTAAGTGTTGGCTTCTCAAATATGTATTTGACTGGATCCATCTTTGAGACCAATAAGGTAGTGTGGGTCAACATATACTGCCTTAGTCGACGAGGAGCCCACGCTAAAGCACAACAAGTTTTCTCGAGCAGTGAATAACGTTGTTCACAGTCGGTAAACTTTTTGCTTAGGTAGTATATTGCATACTCTTTTCGACCAGACTCGTCATGCTGGCCCAACACACACCCCATTGATCCTTCTAATACTATCAAGTACATTATTAGAGGTCTTCCTTCTACTGGAGGCATAAGGATTGGAGGTTTTTGTAAGTACTCCTTGATTTTGTTAAAAGCCTTCTGGCAGTCTTCATTCCACCTGACCGTTTGTTCCTTTCTTAACAATTTGAAAAGGGGTTCGCAGGTTGCAGTAAGATGAGATATGAACCTTGATATGTAGTTCAATCTACCTAAGAACCCCTGAACTTCCTTTTCAGTCCTTGGTGCAGGCATCTCTTGAATGGCTTTGACTTTGTCAGGATCAACTCCAATTCCCTTTTCACTTACAATAAATCCCAGCAGCTTACCGGACCGTACCCCAAATGTGCATTTGTTGGGGTTTAACTTCAACTGGTATTTCCTTAGACGCTTAAACAACTTCAACAGATTTACCAGGTGGTCTTCTTCTGTGAGGGACTTTGCAATCATGTCATCCATAAAACATTCAATTTCTTTGTGGATCATGTCGTGGAATAATGTTACCATAGCCCCTTGATAAGTGGCACCATCATTCTTCAGTCCGAACGACATTACGTTATAACAGAATATGCCCCAGGGTGTGATGAAAGTTGTCTTCTCCATGTCTTCAGGTGGCATCTTGATCTGATTATATCCTAAAAATCCATCCATGAAGGAGAATACCGAGAACTGAGTTGTATTGTCGACCAATACATCAATGTGAGGTAAAGGGAAATCATCTTTCGGGCTAGCTCTGTTCACATCCCGGTAATCCACACACATCCGTACTTTTCCATCCTTCTTAGGCATTGGTACAATGTTAGCAACCCACGGCGGGTAACTAGTTACAGCAAGGAAACCAGCGTCTCATTGGTTTTGCAACTCTTCTTTTATCTTCATGGCCATATCCGAACGAGTACGGCGCAACTTTTGTTTCATTGGAGGACAGTCTTCCTTTAAAGGCAGCTTGTGCACAACGATGTCAGTATCCAGACCTGGCATGTCTTGATAGGACCAAGCAAAGACATTAACATACTCTCGAAGCATGTCAATAAGTTGTTCCTTCACTGAATCTTGCAGACGGGCCCCGATTTTCACTTCTTTCAAGTCTTCTTCAGTACCAAGATTAACTGTCTCAACTTCCTCCCGATGAGGAGTGATAACCTTCTCCTCTTGCCTTAATAGTCTGGCTAGTTCTTCAGGTACCTCATAATCTTCTTCAACCCCTTCATCGGCTTGATTAATCGGATTGTCAAAGTCATACGAAGTCATAGCAGTGTCGTTGTCGATGCAGTCTGGAGGGCACTCTCTACAAGGGTTTAGATTGGTTCATTTTAGTGATCAGTTTATCTTGCTTAGAAAAAGTGAAAATGAAGTTATTATCTTGAAAACATTGCCATTTTATTGTTTTGTACAAAAAATGAAAAATGAAAAACAGTGAGCGAAAAAGATTCGTTTGCAAAAGATGTCCTGATATTCATTAATTGATCGTTTGCACAAAATACGAGATGGCCCGATTACAAAATGAGTCCTGACACCTTGGGCAAGATGCAGGACTTGATGCATGCTTAAAAGACAGGAAATAATAATTACTCTGTAGGAGTAACTCTTATAATTTCCTGGGAAGACTAGTTAGAGACTTGGTTCCCCGGGATCCTTGGACGTATCCAGTTTTCCAGGTTGCGTTCGTCTTCTTCCTCGTCTTCCAGACTGTTCACAGCATCCGGGGTAAGCATTCCCCCACTGACAAATTTGGGTTCTGCTGCAGCCTCCGGTTGATCTTGTCGAGTTGGTCTGTAACCCAACCTGAATCTGTCTTCTTTCTTTTCTACTGGAAGCAACTTGCCCCATCCTTGAGTGGTACCCTCTTCAATAACCTTCCGGGCTTGTTGATATGAAGTGATGGAAGTTCCAGACACAACATTTGCTTCATTGATGCTAAGGGCCTTAAACCCCTGACTCATAGTCTCATGGATCTCCCCATCCATCTCTATATACTTGTAAGTAGCCAGCTGGCTAATGAAAATGTCTTCCTCCCCGCAGATTGTGATGATCTGGCCTTCCCACTCAAATTTTAATTTCTGGTGAATGGTAGATGTAACAGCGCCAGTGGCGTGAATCCAGGGTCTACCCAACAAACAGCTGTAGGCCGACTATATGTCCATCATGAAGAAAGTAGTTTTAAATATTTTTGGGCCAATCATCACAGGTAAATCAATCTCTCCAAGCACTGATCTCTTAGAGCCATCAAATGCTCTCACCACTAAGTTACTTGGACGCAATGCCAAACCATCATACTCCAGCTTCACCAAGGCTTTCTTTGGGAGGACATTGAGCGAGGACCTAGTGTCCACCAGCACATGAGAAAGAACAACACCTTTGCATTCTAAGGTGATATGTAAAGCCTTATTATGATTACGTCCCTCCGTCGTTAAATCAGCATTTGTGAAGCCCAGTCCATGACTGGTGTTAACATTTGCAACCATTGTTTCCAGCTGATTAACCGTAATCTCTTCCGGCACGTAGGCTGCGTGCAGGACCCTCAACAGTGCATTCCTATGGGCTTCGGAACACATTAACAATGATAATATAGAGATTTTGGAGGGTGTCTGATGAAGCTGGTCCACCACTTTGTAATCACTCTTTTTGATTATTCTCATGAACTCGTCCACCTCTTGTTCAAAAGACGTCTTCGGAGTTTCTTTAACAGTTGGCTCTTCAAGTACCACATTCTTCCCTTTTGCCTTAGCAGCAGCTTCGGCTTCAGCATTGGGTCTCGGTGTTTGTGAGGCAAAAAGGCGTCCGCTTCTGGTGAAGCCTCCGCCTCCCCCCACATTGTCAACTTGTGGTGAAGAGGTTGATGAATCTAGAGTGATCTTCTTTCCGTCGCAGTAGATATCAGAGTCGTAGTGCCAAGGTATGGCGTTACTGCCTTCATAAGGAACGGGTCCTGGTATTGTAATGGTGACCGGACTGATTGCTGCAACGGAAGGAACTGTGATGGTATGCGGGTCATAGTAGATTTTGACTGGAGATCTGACAGGGGGTGTTGCATTTTGTTGTTGGAAATTGTTGTTGGGATGAACATTTGTCGGGTCATAATAGATCGTGACCGTTGAGACATCTTCATTTGTAGGCGCTTCCGTTGATAAGATGGGTGCTGATGTTGTAGAAGTAAATGTTGCTGAACTTTGATCTGTTGAAATAATGGATGGAGTGATTGCTGGAGTTGTGGATGAATTAGTGGGAATGATAGTTGTTGTTGTTGTAGGAGGATCTATTGTTGCTGAAGAAATAATTGTTGATGTTGTAGGAGAATCCATTGTTGCTGAAGAAAGAGTTATTGATGTTGAAGGAGCCGTTATGGTAATTTGTAAAATTCCATCTCTGATAAGGCCATCTATGCCAAACCTTAGCCTCTCACAACCATTAATAGCAGTTCTGCACGATTGGGAGCAGGCCTCACAGCCTGGGAACACCTGGCATTTTAGGAGTTGAGCTTTGACTTCTGCCAGCGGTGTTTGAATCTGTGCAACATTATCAATCAGTGCAGATGGTTGGTCCTCTTCTATGGCATTAATCCTGGGCCCACCATGATTAGGCATAGGATTTCTGTTAACATTCAGAGGAGGTGCAAAATTGAGAGCTTTGGAATTGACCAAATCCTGAACCTTCATTTGCAAGGCTCTACATTTCTCGGTATTGTGACCAGGTGCGTTGGAATGAAAGGCACACCTGGCATTAGCATCATAATTCTTTGGGAGGTTGAGAGGATCTGGTGGAGCCAATGTCCTTAACTCAACCAGGTTAAGCTTTAGGAGTTGTGGCAGTAGAGCGGCATAAGGCATATGGATGGGATCAATCACCCTATTTGCCTGAGATGGCCTCTGTTGAAAGCGGCGCTGCTGTTGGTTGTTGTCGTTATTGCTGTACGTTTTTTGTTGCGGAAAATGGGATTGTTGCTGATAGTGATGTTGTTGTTGTTTTTGTTGAGGAAAAAGTGGTTGTTGTGGCACTGGAGTCGGGATAGTAACGACTGCTATTGATCCGTGAGAATACTGGGGTCTGCCCCTGCCTGCATGGATAACATTTTTTTCACCTGCCCTTCGGGGTCCTGAAAAAGGTTTTCTGGGGTTATTGGAGGAACTTGCACCATTGTCAGAGATTTTGCCCATCTTCAAAAGACTCTCAATTCTCTCACCATCTATAACTACATCGGCAAACCTGGTGGAAGAGAAAGCAGCAAGTCTGTCAATATAAGTTCCCTGCAAGGTGTTCATAAACATGTAAGCCATTTCTCTTTCAGACATGGGTGGCTGGACAGTAGCAGCAAGCTGTCTCCACCTCTGAGCATAATCCCGAAAGCTTTTCCTTGAAGACTGAGACATGCCCATTAGAAGGGTTCTATTAGGAGCCATGTCTAAGTTGTACTTGTATTGCCGGATGAAGGCCTCGGCCAAGTCTTTCCAATATCTTATAGTGGCCCTGGTCAGGTGCGAATACCATTCTCTTGATTCTCCAGTCAGGCTATCCTCAAAATAGAACATCCATAACTTCTCGTACATGGTATAGGCCTTGAGTCTCCCTAAGAAGGATTGCAAATGGGTACGCGGACAGGAGGTACCATTATATTTTTCAAAGCACGGGGGTTTGAATTTGTGGGGAATCCTCACCCCATCTACCATCCCCATATACATTACGTCAAAGCCTAAAGAATTCTGGGATTCCAAGGATCTCAGCTTTTCAGAAATCTCATCCAGTCTTTGGTCATACACCTCATCCCCAGCCAAAATAACTGTGAACTGCTCCTCCTGAGGATCTTCTTGCAAGATCCTGCCTGCAGCAGTGTTTCCTTGAATATTCCTTGGGACATTAACATCTGGGTTCAAATGGGGCCCAAACTCTGGTGGGTCAATACGAGGCTGCCCGCGTTCATTATTGCTGGTTCCTCCCGTTCCAGGGTGGGGCTCTTCAGGTGTCTGCCTTTCTACCAGCTCTCTCAGCCTTTCCTGGCTCTGAGCTAAGCCAGTCATCACAACCATAAACTGGGTCATTTAGTTTCTCATTTCGACCCTTTCGTTTGTCATTTGATTTCTTACTTCATTCAGGTCCTGCTGCACCTGATCCATTTGAATGCCTGGAAGGTTGTTTCGCGTTGGGTACCGGTGTGTGCGGTTGATAGGGAACACTCTGCGACGAGCAATGTTTCCTGAAACCACAACAAAGTGAGAAACAAAACAAAAAACAAAAACCTACAAAACAAAGAAAATGTTAGTATGCAATGCAATATGCTTATTTCTCTTCCAAGGTATCCGGTTTGGTTTTTTGGTTTTGACCTTTCCAGACCTCGAGGAAATGCTTGATGATGTTGAGAGAAAGCCCACCAAAATAAAACAAACTGATATATTACAAATGATGGAAATACATAGTCTGTTTACAATACATGCCCATGGTGGGTCAAAGAATACAACAACCAAAAGAAAAAGTACATCAAAAGGAAAGAAATACAAGCAAAAGGAATCAGACATCCAATCCAAAGTCATCCTGCCTGACTTCCTTCAGGAGGGCCTCCGTCACTGGACCAGCTGGGTGCTCTGTAATAGTCCTAATGAGGAGGTTCCTGGTAGCAATGGCATTAGTCAGCTTCTTATGCCGGTCCTGATCTTTTGATCTCTTTAACCCCGCCCGGAGTTTCAATTCTGATATCTCCTTCTGAGCTGCCAACAAAGCTTCCTGCTGCTTCTTCTCATTGGCCTCCAACTGCTCCATCTTGGCCTGAGTCCTCTGGTCTTCTTGTGCACGGGCCTCGGTGATCCTGATCCACCTAGCCTGGATTTCCTCCAGATAATGCTCAGCCCTAGCCTTCTGAATTTTGGCCTCCTTGCAGGCATTCTTCAAAACCAGCTCTCCTGCTCTTGCCTTCCTTATGTAGTCATCTGCCCTTTCAATCTTGGTCAGATGCTCAGTCTTGAGCCTTTCCAATCTTTTAATGTCCAAACGACTGTCATTTCTTTCCCAGAGAGTCTTCTTCAGGGCTTCAGATAGTTGATTATTCCTCTCTTTCAGCTTTTCAAATTCCTCCAGGCTAACAGTTGCTGCAGGCTGTACTGTAGAAGGTCCAGGTGTGTCTTCCAAGGTGAAAGGCATCCTGGTGATCCGAGCTCTAGTACATGACCAATCAGAATACTGGGCTGAAGCAATATTGTTGCACCTTCCAAGGATGGCTTTCCCGTTGGTCTGGATGTTGTCCCAAGCCCAGGCAGCTTGTCTAACAATAGCTGAGTTAGGTTGAATTTCACAGTATAGGGTCTCAGCCAAATCTTGTCCTCTAGGAGGGTGAACCAAGGCATATCCCAATTGTCTCTTAAAAAGTAAAGGGTTATAATTGATGCAACCTTTTACTAATATTAGAGGCACATTAGGGTATTGCCCACAGCTGGTAATAATATCCTTGCCTTTGGTGCTCTGAGTGCACCATCTGATATCATCTGATGTTAAGACAATGAATATTTTGGCCCAATTCTTCTGCTGATGTGGGTTCAAGAAGGAATCTGATTTAGGAAAGTGTTTGAGCAGCCAAGAGTAGAACAATGGAGCACAACATCTGACTAGCTTCCCTCTTTGCTTTTCATTTCTCTGGTGGATGGAGTAGTAAAAATCTCTTAGAAATGTAGGCACTGGGTTCCTTAGCAGGAACAAGTGGATGGCATTCTTACTCACAAATTTGGGCTCATCTGCAAACAATATAACCCCATATATGCTGAGGGCTAAAAGTGCACAGACTGCCTTCCACTCTCCCACTGCAGCCTTCAGGGTGGCCTGAGAAATTAAGAAGTCCAGATGTAGACTAAAAATCCCAGCTTTTGTTGTCATGTTTTGCTCAATGAGGGCAGGCTCCAAATGCACTGCCTTAGCTATCTCCTCACTTCTGGGAGCAATCATCTCTGGGTTGAAGGGGATCCCTCCTTTGATTGGCACTCCAATCAACAAGGAAAACGCTTCCAAACAAAGGCCCCATCTGGAAATCTGGAAAGGTGAAGCATTTGAGTGGAGGGTCATAAAACTGCAAGCATGTGTGGATCATGCTCCTCTAAGAAGAATCAAGATCCATGACCATGTCTAAAATACCCCCATAATGCTCTCTAAACAGTGGGATGTGGTTAGGTGTGATAAGAGACTGGACCTGCCTGATACCAGTCAGAGAGGGCTCAAAGAAGTGATAAGATATGTTGCTTTTCCTTGGAGCATCCATGAGTACTGATGAAGAAGCTGAAGTCAAATGCTGATGAAGATCACAGACTGAAAAGCTAGAGGTAAGTCTCTGACAGACTGATGCAAGTGAGTCTCAGACAGGCTGATGGAGGTACGGAAGGAGATAGCTGAAGCAGATGCTGAAGAAGATAACTGAAGCAGAGGTCTAAGCAGTAGAAGGGGTCAAAACCAAACCAAATATGATATGATGGATACCCTGAAAAACAAATAAACAAATGTTAAATGATGCAATGATGATAGATGAAAATGATATGAAAGGGTTTGTGATCAAGAGTCGGATCTGATTATCTGTCTTGGTATAAGGTCCATGTATGTTCAAAGGTCTGGATGGAGGCTCAGAAATCCAGTAACCAGGGTGGGGGACTCAAATAAAGAGTCACATGTCCAGGGTTAATCACAAGAACTGTCCAAAGTGAAGTATTCTTAAACAATACAGTAATAGGGTATGATGTGGCCAAGGGTTCCTGCAAACCTGTAAACAATCCAACCCCCTTACATGTAATGTTCTAGAACAAGGATCCTCAGACCTTGATCTGTTATGAGAAGTGTAAACACTTCTAACCCGGAGGTACACTTTTTACAATAACCATAAAGGATCCTCCTCTAATTCACCCCAGATTCTGAAGGTCATAATAAAGGTCATCCAGACTTAGCCGACTTCCCAGATAGCCCTAGCACTACAGGAAACCTGTAGCACAAAGTTCTCAAGAAGAAACCCATATCTGAACCGTGTTTCATATTCCCGCACCAAACCGAAATGGAATGGGAAAGAATATGAACCACTCTAGCCTAGGTGTCACTCAGGTCCCAGGTATAGGACCTTAATCACTCAGTGAAACCCCACCCACCAAAACAGAAACCATATCTAGCAATGATAATGGCAGTATGATGTATATAAAAAATTGTAAAGAAAGCAGTAAATAAAGTCGTACATAAAGCAATAAATAAAGCAAATAAATAGACACAATTAGCACATAACACCCCTGTAACACAAATCAAACAAACGCTAGGAGGAACCCACAAAAAGAACCAGAAGCCCTGGTTGTAGTATAAGGGTTCCCCAGTAGAGTCGCCAAGCGTAGATCCCATCGAGTACGATGGACATGAAGGGGCGCTAATACCTTCCCTTTGTGTAACCGACTACCAAACCCATACTTGGTTGCAAGGACCTCGTCTTTTCCTTTTCCCCCGGGTTTTCTTCGATTATTCTCCTTTCCCTTGTTAGGATAAAAAATGTATCAATGTGTAATACCTCAAAAATTTCCCTATCATTTTGCATAACATCTAGCATATCATATTGCATATTCAAATCCATGTCATAACCAAAAAGCATTGCATCATATTCATCATAGTTGAGGTATAAGGCTGGTGGTCAGTGATTGAAGTAGTTGATGATTATCCAAAGACAATCAAAGGGACACAAGGCTTCTCAACATTTTGCAAAGGGCTCACAGCATCCCACAAGTCTTCATTTGAGGCCACAAGTCCTAGAGAGAAGTGAATTGATCAAAGAATGCAAGCAGTGCAACATCTCCTGATAAAAAAAGCCAAATTAGGGATTCTAATTAACTGGGCTTCTCAGTGAAATTTTGAGCCAAACTTGATTTCATGGTTTTCTAAATGATGTCAAGTACCTAGGGTTTGAATTTCATCCATGGAATCATTTTGGAAGGGCTTCAATTGATTAATGGATTGAAAATCAAGGAATTAGGGAAAAGTCAACCAGGCTGAGTAAGAAGTAAACTCTTGACTTTTTGAGAACAAAATCATGAAATTAGGGTTACAAGGATACTATGGTTCAAATTTTATCAATAGATGATGGAGGAATCATAAAAAAAATCAAGAAACCAAAACTTACCATTTTTGGAAAATTAGGGTTTCCAAAAATGGCAAGTTTTGGCCATTTTTGCAGCCACTTCAAGAGAGGCCTTCTCCCAAAATAAAAGGGCAATGAAAATTCTACCTTTAGCCAATTAAACACGACATCTCAAGCTTCAAATCCATATGTGGAACTCACCCATAGCATTAAAATTGAGAGAGATATGATCATGCAAAGATTGAACAAAACAAGGCAAGAATCATGCCATGGGCGAGGCAGCCTAGCAGCCTCCGCACGTGCCAGGCCAGACATTTTATCAAACAGGTGTTGTGCAACATATAAATCCATTTTTTTCAATAAAAAAGGCTTCAAATGAATTTTCTTTAAACTTCAAAGTTGCTCATTGGCATGTCTTCTACAACTTTGATGTTTAAAGATATTTTATTTGGTCAATGGTTTAATAGTTATTGAGGAGCAAAGTGTGGATCTCTCAACTGGTCAACCATGGGCCATGGGCACAATTCATGTCCACAATCAAGAAGGCCTATGGTATAGTCTCATGACATGGAGTTTAAAGGCATATTTGAGGCACCAAATGGCATTGTATCCTCATGTATCAAACGTCAAATTTGTACTATGACGCATGTAATTCAAAATGAGCATAAGTATCATCCCAATTGGTGCCTTGGATATGAAGAAATAGGTTTGGGAAACTCCTAACAGGTGGCTGGCTTTCTTGTTTGCCAAGGTATTGGATCACAAAGTTCTCATCACAATGCAGTGTATACATCACATTCAACTTTCCTTGATCATTAAGGTGCATCACTTAAGGGTGCAAATATTAGGGAAATCATGCACCATATTAGGGAAATCATGCACATGAGATGCTTCAAAGACTAAACACAAGGCTGCATTGATCTTATCATCAGTTCACCACCTCAAACCCACCATAATTGACATGTTCCTCTTCACATATGATTTAGCTCGAGCTAGAAAGTTCTAGACCTCCAGTTAGAATAACCTCCATAAAAAACTTGACTCACTTGTAACTAACCTCAACTCAGTTAACTAGAGTTTAACCCTAGTTCTAACTATCCAACCAAGGGTTAAGAGCTCTATAAAAGGATGAGAGGTGATTGAGTTGGAGGCTAGCTTCACATTTTGCTCGAGTTACACCAATATCCTCCAAACATTACTCTGCATTCTCTCTGTAAAATCACTGCAACATTGGTTGATCAAGCTTCAGCTTCCATTGATGCTACTAAACCTTCATATGTTCATCATTATCTTCAACATGAGCTTCATTTCCATGGCTGCAAGCAAGTGAATCATCCAAGTTGCACCGGTTAAGATCAATGCAAACTGGCTAGAATTTCATTGATATTCATCTACAACCTTGCAATCCTTATCAATTCATCATCAACATATTGATCTGCACCATTTTCATGGATCAAGTGGATTGAAAACACCAAGATCGAAGCTCTGCAATTTCACTACATTAGGTTATTCTTCTCCAAGATTTCACACAAACTGAGTGTTTATTTCACTCTAGAAGGATTCAAGAGCAAGCATCTGAAAGATTACAATCAGGATCTCTGGTTTTCTTCAACAAAAGCAAGCACTGCATAATAGGTTTCATCTCAATACTCGTAACTTGATTTCATGACTTTCTTGTGTGTTTATGTCTCTTTAAGCTTGATAGAAGCATTGCAACATCTGTTTAGTTGATAGGCATCTTAGATGCTTAGATGCAGTTTCATAGGTTAAAATGTTTGGCTTCGATTTGCATGATATACCTAAGTGAAAACTAAGGCTAGATTAGTGATCAATGTGAGGAGACGAATCTATCCATGGCTTCATTTCTCATTTTGATGGAGGTTTCTCACAAGCCCTAACCAAAGGTCACCGGAGAAGGTGACCGAAAGTCCCCTCTGGTGACCTGAACAGTTGCCCTAATTATTTGAAACTATAAGTAGTGACCGTTTGATCGTTTCCATCCAAGGCTTCAGATCTTGCCAGCACATTAAAAGCCATGTGTGTGTCACATTCCATTTCTGTGAACAATTTCTCAGCCTTCATTTTTACACCCCCAGTGTATTTCATTTCAGCCCAATTCAGTCTGAATCTTCACTATTTGCACCCCTCAGGCACATTGATTTTATTTCTTTTATTTATTTTTCTCACTTTTATTTCGTTTCCATTTTCAATTAAATAAAATACCAAAACTCTTCTAAAAATCCTAAATAAATTCATACATGATTTTGATGATTTTTCCTAATTTTCCATATTTTTTAATTCCATTTTTGCTTTATTTGTGATTCAGAATTAATTTTGCAATTAATTTCTTCTCATTTTTCTTATTTCTTGACCAATCCTTTTGTCTATTTTAGTTCTCTAAAACCATAAATGATAAAATGTTAATTCCGTTTGCCCTATCTAGAGGACTCATTAAACTTCCCAAAAATATTTTTGTCTTGAATTTTAGGTCATGTTTAGTATCCTTTTGAGTCATTTCTTTTGCATAGTTAGTTCCCTATAAACCCTCATCCACTTTGAATGTTCATTTGATTAGGAAAAAATATGGGTTTTGTGAGTTTTTTTAGAAATGAATCATCTTCTGGATTGTGATCTTAAGTGTTAAATTTCATAATTTTTCAAAGTCATTTGGTATTTTTCTAAGTGTCTTGCCTCATAAATCACATTTTTGGTCATTCTTCTCACTTTTTGGTCCTTAACCATAATGAATCTCTCACCACTTCATTTGTGAATACTTTGGAAATAAAATTTACATTTTAACTTTTCATCAAACCCCTTGTTTTTGTATGATAACTTCAAACTTCTTAGGTCATATTTGGTTTTTCTTTCTAAGTCATTTGCCTTACCTTGAAAACCATGTATCCATGTTCATCTTTCAATCATATGTTTGAATCTCTATGATTTGAATCTCTTCCTTCCTATTTGATTTAATGTCATTAAACACTTCCATTTAGTGTTAGGTTCTGGACTTTACATTCGCCATTGACCTTAGGTAATTTTACCATGTTTAGTTATTTAAATTTCCCTTATAACTCCTCCTTAGCTTTCATTAGGGTTTAGTGATACTTTAGGGTATAGTTTGAGTTTGGTTTACTTCATAGCTTTAGATCCTTTTGATTTGACTTAGCTCATGCCATTTGAAGCTAGCTATCATGTAATATACCTTAGAGCTTGACTTTAGGCCTAGAAACTCATTAGTACCTTTATTAGCTAGTGTGTGTTCTTCTTTTAATTTTGACATGCTATAATTGTTCAAATTTCTTCATCATGCTAACATTTGTTTTGTAGGGGAGAAGATTAAGGTAAGCATTACTTCATTCTCATCTCTTATACATCTTAATTGTGTTTTCCTTAGCACCTTGTGCTTTGATCATAGGCTTTCCCCTTTTGTTCTCTTAGAAACAACTTATCTTCCTTAGGAAGTAAGTTGAGTTCTAAGTATCTTTTCTTATTAGGTTTAGAATACCTCATTACCCATAGGATATCTTTTTAATGAATAACTTAGGGTTGTTTCTTAGTTCCCCTTAGTTTTGTCCTTTCTCCATTTTGAGTCTTCTTCTCTCATTTTCAAACAAAATCCAAAAGAAACTTAATAAAGGATTGAAATAGTCTCTTGTGTATAGCCTTATTCCATGGGGCACTCTTATTCATTCCATCTTGGAATAGTGTGGGCATGTCTAGCATGATGTACAAGTCTGATCAATGAGACTATCTTCACAAAGAAAACATTAAATACATTTCTTCAAAAGCTACAAAAACATGCAATAAGTTCAACAAGCTAGTGAACTTAGACCCAAATCCTTGGAAGAAAGTCTTGGATAAATTCTCCTTACTTGGTGTACTTATTCTACTATTCCATCTTGGAATGTAGTAACAAGTATACATTCTGTGGAAAAGAGTTTGAATTCACTTCCTTGTGCCAAATCCATTAAAAACTCTTAAAAAGAAAGCAACAAGCAATAAGCGACCTTCCTGAGGGAATTCTCTTCTCATCTCATTCACTCTCAACGCGAACTTGCGACGACTTGTCTCGCATGCAAGACGGTAAACTCACTCATACCAGACGAGCCTGCAACACCTGAGCATAGGCATACGCAGTTCTAGTGCATAAAAAACACAAATAAATAGTTCCCGCCTTAGTTAGGCGAACTACGTCGACTCTGATCCTCATTTTCCCGATGAGGTACATAGGCAACGGGGTAGGGCCCGTTCGAGCATATTCTTTATTTTCCCTACATTTCCCTCTTTCTTTCCATTTTCTTTTCCAATTCCCTATATCATTTCCATTCCCATTCCAGTTAACGGTTTCTTATTCAGTAGCATCTTATTTCTCACCCTTTGAAACAGACAAACAAGCGTGGATCCTTTTGGGTACGACGGACGATCTGGGGTGCTAATACCTTCCCAGGTTATAACCGACTCCCGAACCTAGATCTTTGGTTCGCAAGGCTTCGTCCTTTCCTTCTTCCTCAGGTTTGTGAAACATTACCTTTCCCATTCCTTCGGGATAAAAATGTATGGCTGGAGACTCTACCTTTTTCGCGCCACTTTCGTGTTTGTACTAGATTGAAAATCCCGGGAGCGACAGCTGACGACTCTGCTGGGGATCAAACCTAGAATCTATGGTTTCCCGTGTAGAGTCAATCCTAGCGCCTGTTTGTTTTGTTTCTTTGGGTGTTTATCTATTTGTCGTTGTGTGCTTTAGTTTATTTACCTTTTTCATTTACAATTTTTCTTTTATAGCACTTGTTTACCGCTTTTAGTTTTTATTTTCACATGCATCATGTATACTGTATGTACTGGTTTCTTTTTTTTCTGTGGGATGGGATTTGTTACTGTGAGATGAGCTCGTAACCGGGACTCGAGTGCACCTTAGGACTTAGAGTGGATCCACTTTGGCTTCATGGCATCTTGCTATGTTGGTATTAGTGAGTTCCACACCCAGACTTGCGACCTTCTTGGAAATGTATTGATACCGGAATCTTTCTGGGGAAATACATAAACTTGATAGTTATGTGAAGTCAGGGGATCGATCATTGAGAAAATTTGTGGAAACACCCCTCTCTATGGATGACAGTGGCAGACCACATTTGTTGGCAAACCCACTCGCATCCGAGGGCCCACTAGGAACTCACATAAGATGGCCTGGTTCTCTCATAGGAACCCAGTTAAGGTAAATTGTTTGTATGACGATAGTATTGTACCCTTTGGGATGAATGTATGTCGCTCCCGACAAATGAAAATGGATCATATGAAGGTACAGACGCGAACGGTCGGCGAGAGGGACAATGAGAACACACAGCCGTGAACCCACTGGAGATGAATAGAGTCGCCAGCTAGGCATTTTTATCCCGGAGGAAAGGCAATGCTGCATAAGCCTAGAAAGAGATGGATAAGACGGTTTGCGAACCAGAGAGACTGAGAAAGGGGGTTGGTTACAACCTGGGAAGGTATTAGCACCCAGATTGTCCGCCGTACTCGACGGGATCCACGCTTTAAAGATTTGTGTTTTAAAGGGGTAGTGTCGGTGCAATCTGTGTATAAAATAGCTGGAAAAGATGTACAGGTGTCAGTGTAAAGTGTATAAGTGATGTGGAGTATGAAAGTGTCAGTGTAAGAATGAGAATGAATTGCTCATGACCATGAGGCTTAAAAGAATGAAACTGGAAGGAGGGGGAATATACAGAGACTTTTGTTCGATAACCGTTAAGTTATGCCTACGTATCCTCTCGTGCAATGAGGAAGTCAGAACACCGTAGTTCGACCCAAAGAGACTGAAAGATGAATTGACTTGTGAACTGCTTGCTTGTCAATGCTCAAGTGTATGACCTGTCTGGCTCAGGTGCAAACTATCTTGCATTAGGCGGAAGAAGCGAGCTCTCGTTTGTGAGTGAAGGTGATGAGAAAAGAATCCCGGAGGAGACGATTATTGTTTGTTTTTGAGTTTTCAGTCTTTTATTTCTTTTGAAAGTTTGTCATAAGTTAATGAGCTTAATCCTAAACCAATGGATTTAGTAAACTCATCACATCTTCCCTCTGATTAGGGGTAATGAGAATACCTTAAGTGTGAAGTCAGATTCTCACACTTAATCACCTTTGGTGTAGGATTAAGATCATTAACCTATTTGTGATTATTTAGATGTTTTTGGTGTTTTTGTTTAGTGTTGAGTAATGAGATTAAGCCATAATCAAGGATTAAACAGACCCATTACACCATCCTAATAGAAGGATAATAGATGAGAATGTTTAAGCTGAGGAAAGCTCCTCAACTTAATCCATGATTAGGGATTAAACCCATGACAAAACAAGCCTTTGATTAAGTGAATTTTATTTAATGATATGGTGATGAAGTGATTTTTATGATTTGTAAGACAACTTGAGGGGGACTTGTCCATTAACACTAGGGTTAGTCCTTCTTAACCACTTAAGGAAGAATTAGAACCCTAATGCAAGGCCCAAGTTACAAGTGTGATGTCTTGATATTTATTAAGTGAATTGGTTAAGAGATTTAAACACATTAAGGGTTCAAGGCTTAGGATTAAAGTTATGCACTCCATCCTAAGAGAAGGATGCAGGCATAAGCTTAATCACAAAGTCTTAAAGCCTTTAGGGTTTGGTCCCTGATTATGAGATGAGAAGAGAAGACTCAAAGAGAGACACAAAGGTAAAACTATGGGGGGAGACTAATCAAAACCCTAGTTCATTATCATGCTTGGATGTTCCTAAGGTTTGTGAGGTTTTCAAGAACAATCTTCAGAAGAACCACCAGGAAGCAGATGAACAAGATCAAGAGAAGCAAAGTGGCTTGCTTCATTCAAGAAGTCAAGTCACTTTAAAGAAAGAAAGTGGGAGGAGGAATAAGCAAGCTCAATCTCAAGCACATATATAAATGCAGCAATGGATGCCAGAGAGATGAAAAGAAAAGTTATGAGAAGTGAAGGCAAATTCACTTCTCAAGTTCACTTACCACCTGAAATGTTAGAAAGAAATGCAATGCAATGCTAAATGAAATGAAATGACATGGTGTTAGACCAAACCAGAAGCATGTTGATGATGAAAATGATGCTATGAGGTGCTACAAGCAAAAGGCAGCACATGGAAATGCTCATACAAGATTATGAATGCAAATGATGCAAGCTAAGGAGCATGAACAAGCATGGAAAGTTGTGAAGCATACAAGACAAATGACATGGAAAATATGAGATGCAATGATCAAAGATGCTTTATACATGTCTTAAGATGTCAAATGAAACACAAGCATGCATAAAATGCAAAGACAAGTCATGTTATGCAAGAGAATGCAAGAAGGATGCAAATGAAAGCCCAAATTAGGGTTTATGGACAATGCATCAAACAAAAACCCAAAACAGAAGCAAACCCTAAGATAAAAAATGGAAAATGCCATCCTAAGAAACCCTAAACCTATACTAAACCAAGGTCCAAAGGGGAAGTCTCAACTCTCAACCAATCTCAAGATATGATTTTTCTAAGTTATTAGGGTTTTTTAGGGTTCTTAACAAAAGAAATACCAAACAATTTGAAATTGAAGGATCAAATCAAGGCCATTTTATCTTAGAAACTATATGCTAAACACAAAACAAAGCAAAAAGAATCAATGTCCAAACCTTCTCCAATAGGCAGAAATGAATTTTTAAACTTATGATCAAATTAATGCATAAAAAATGATTTAATTCAATGAAAAATCCTCAAAATGCATCAAGATCAAAAAATAAATTTGGTTTGAAGGTTGGACAATGTTTCTAAATGTCTTAGAACATTTCATGAATTTTTTTGTAATTTTTAAATACCTAAAAGTATTTTTAATTAATTAATTCCCATTAATCAATTAAAAATAATCTTTTAAATATTTAAAAATACTTTTTTAATGATAAAAAATAAAATAAAAATGTTTTTGGGTCTTAAAAATTAATAAAACTTTTAGGAAAAAGTTTCATAATTTTTAAGAATTTTTAACTATTTTAAAATAATTATGCAAGTTATTTGAAATAAAATGAAATTAAAAATAAGGAAAAAGAAAAGTCAAAGGAACGAAGGGATGAGATGCAGTCTGGTTTTAAATTGGTTGACTGGCGCCAGATCTTGTGGCCAGGATTGATTCTGAGTTAATTACAATTAATTAAAACTAATAAAAGAATTAGGGCTAATCAAAGTGATCTGAGCCCTTCCCTCACGCGCGAAGTCAACAAGTCAATGGCAATCAACGCTCAGAATTCAAACTAACATTAATGACCTGAGATTAGGGTTTAATGACTCAGGCTGCCGGAGAAGACCTCCGGTCGTCTTCTCCGGTCAGCTCCCTCCCTGAGAAACTTCAAACTCCCTTAAAACGTATCAAAAATGAAAACTAAAAACTGGGAAATGATCTCCATCCTCTCACGAATCAAACCCCTCTCTCAAAACACATTTCTTCTTCCTAAACAAGCTGAATCGAAAGAAATAAAAACTAGGGCACGCAAGCTTCAGAGACAAATTAAATACTCAAATCAAAACCATTTTCAAAACCAATGACATCAGGATAATCAGTGAATCACATAGAACAAGTTTGTAACAAGAAAAATGATTTCTGGAAAAAATAATTTCGAGCTACCTGAGATTTGGAGCTTTCAACTTGAGAACTTTCTGGCCACCTCTCCTTGCGCAATCTACTCCTTAGGACCTCTTGATGATGTTTGAATGCCTTAGAACAATTTATGTAGGCTGGTTGATGAGCTTCGACAGTTTCTGCTTCACCTCAGTCAAGAATGGCTATGATGATTCTGGTAGTTTCAGGCCATTGTGAATGGTGGTTTTGACTCCTTGTGATATGCTTGGCTTGTTGGTGAAGAAAGATGAGGTGTTTGATGGCTGAATAGTGAGATTCGAAGAGAACTGGTTTGGGAGGTGAGAAATGGTGGAGCTCAGGTCAGGCTTGTTTCAGGCTTGAGCTTTGGTGGTTTGAGGCCTATGGAGTATAGTGAGTTGAATGGTGAAGAGGGTTTGAATGTTTGCAAGCTGTGTAAGCAGATTCGAAGCAACTTGCAATGTGGTGTGTTTTTGTGAATGTGATGAATGAGATGTTTCAGTCTTGCCTTGTGTTATGTCTAGCTTGCAAATTGTCCACATAACTCTCTCTCATTGGTCAGTTGACAAGACATGCCCTTTATTGATTGGTAAGTTACCTTTTGCAAAAAGTCAAATAATGTGTAAGAGAGGTATGGCTCATGATCTAGGCAAGTACATGGGCTGGTTCTGGTGCAGCAAGGTGAGGTGAGAGGCTAGCAAAGCTCAGCATCCAAGGTTGCAAGTAGGAGGAAGCATGATCATGAGTTTTGCAACTTGTGACTTTTTGTTCACATGTGACCTTTTTTGTCCAACCAAACATAAAACCATGGGAATTCTTAGTTCATTTCTGATTTTTAGGACTTAGAGAAAGTTTATGTGCTGGTTTGAAATGAATTAGAGGCTGCAATATGCATTGGTCCAAGATTTTGCAAAATTCTCACTTAGGGCATGCCTTGAAAATCAATGATTTTAGCCAACTTTGCATTGCCATAACTTTTGATTCAAGAAGAGTTTGATCATGTTCTTGTACTTTTTGAAAAGGGAAAAATGAGATCTACAACTTTCATGACCAAAGTTTTTCCATTTGAAGCCTTTTTGGATCAAGAATCAAGGCTTGAAAAATGACCTAAAATGATGCATTCTTGAAAGGTCAACTATGCCCAAAAAGTCAACATTTGCAAAAACCCTAAATTCTTGATTTCTATGAACTTCAACCTTCTTCCATGATCAAATAAAGATCATATACACTCAAAATGATGAAGATCACCCATTGGTTGGGTCATTGGGGGCCTCAGATGCCCTGATTTTGCACTGACTTGTCTGAAAAGTCAACCCTTGATCAGATGACTTCCCCATGGAATTTCTTCATGAAAATTGGTATGCATACTCCCTATACCATATAAAGAGCAATGGAAACAAGAATGACCAAAAAATTTGGAGTTATGGCCTCTGAAACCAAAACCCTAATTTTAGGTCAACTGTGCAGTTCATCCTGGCTCTGCATCCACTCAAATCCTAGTTCTTGTGATTCCTCTGCAATTTTGGCTTTGAGGAGATGGAATATGACATAAGAACACACATGGACCCCTTTGAGTTGATTAGTGGCCTTTGGAGTGGCTCAAGATGCCCTGGGATTGCTCAGATCACAAACCCTAGGTGCAGATGCCTTAGAAACTATGCAGTGAATCAAAAAATGAGATGTGAGATGATATGATTGTGTTTATGCATATGAGATGATCACAAGCCATGGTGTGAATGGGTGAGGGAAAATTTGGGGTGTTTACAGTTGCCCCTATTCAAGCATGAGTTAGCTGTGCAGGTTGTAAGCGACGGCTTAACAGGCAAACAAGATAACTTGTGGTTGAATACCAAAGACAGTCCAAAATTTGCACTCACAGAATGAAGAAGAAAAGGGATATAGATTGTAAAAGGAAGATAAAGTATATTGTAAAGTGTGCGACGGAGGACGACCGTCGAGCAGAGGACGACTGCTGGGTAAAGAGCAATGACGGGGACGACCGGCATGCTGGGGATAAAAGGTAAAGCCAAGACGGGGACGGCCGACTAGCTGGGGAAAATAAAATCGTGATGGGGACGGCCATCGAGATAAAGCTGTAAAATTCTCTGAGGATTAATGAAACATGACGGGGACGGCCATCAAGTTCATAAAGGTAAAGCAAACAACGATGGGGACGGCCATCGGGCTAAAAAGGAAAAGGGACCACGACGGGGACGGCCATCGGGTTAAAGAATAAACGAAATAAACAGATGATGGGGTACGGCCATCAAAGGCGAAGGACGATCACCTAGCAGGGGACGGCTGCTCTGTTGGGGATAAAAGAAAATATGATGGGGACGGCCATCAAAGGTGGAGGACGACCACCTGGCAGGGTACGGCTGCCGAAAATATCAACGATGGGGACGGCCATCGGATAGAAAAGGTCAACGATGGGGACGGCCATCGGACGAGCATGATGGAGGACGACCATCAAGAAGTGGAGGACGACCACTCAGCAGGGTACGGCTGCTCTCGAGGTTTCTCATGACATAGGACGAATGCCAGATAACCAAAATCAACAATGGGGACGGCCATTGGATAAAATGATGAAGGACGATCATCAAAAGGTGGAGGACGACCACCTAGCAGGGGACGGCTGCTAAAAAGATCAACGATGGGGACGGCCATCGGATGAGCATGATGGAGGACGACCATCAAGAAGTGGAGGGCGACCACTCAGCAGGGGACGGCTGCTCTCAAAGTTATCATAACACAGGATGAGTATTAGATAAAAAGGAAATTTGCTTTGTTGGCGATCTACTGGGGAATAGTAAACACGGACGAGCGTTTACATCCAAGAAACAAAAGGTATAAGTGTTTGGTATTGTGTATAGATTAAAGATGCGGACGAGCATCCTTAAGATCATGATACGGACGAGTATCATGTAGAAACAAACTGACACATGTTCAGGGACGATGATACGGACGAGTATCAACTGGTTAACAAAGAACACGGACGAGTGTTGAATCTGAAAGAATTTTTCTGGAGAATAGTAGACACAGACGAGTGTCTATATTCAAGAAGACATAAGTGTTTGACACGGTGTATGGATTAAAGATGCGGGCGAGCATCCTTAAGACTATGATACGGACGAGTATCATGTAGAAACAAACACTAGACGCAATGTTCTGAGATGATGGTACGGACGAGTACCAACTGGTTAACAAAGAACAAGGACTACTGTCGAATCTGTGGGGGTATGAGTGATGGTGTATACAAGATACGGGCGAGTATCTGTATAAGTGAGTAGTAAGAGTATATATAGATGAGTGTTTAACTGCTGGGGAGATTGACACGGACGGGTGCCAAGAGAGAAAAGTGTAATATGAGCAAGTATCTGCTATACAAAGTCTAAGCGACTGCGCTGGGGATATGACACGGACGGGTGTCAGGAAAGTGTATATATAGATATGTGTGGGTGCAAAGAGGATGTCTTTGGCTTTCTGCTGGTAATATGACACGGACGGGTGTCATGAAGTATCTGTAATACGGGTGATTTTGTTTGTAGAGAAAGTTCGGGCGACTTTACTGGGGAGTGATGACACGGACGGGTGCCAAAAGGTGTATATACTGGTATTTGTGATTTGTGAGGCAACTGCTTTTGCTGGGACTCTGGTGAGGATTTCTGTACAATGATGATGGACGGTTATTATTCACAAGTGTTAATTCATAACATGGCTTATGATTATGCTATGCGTTCGATTTTTGCCGTAATGCTCCGTATTAGACGGAATGCTACGCTCTGAGGGGATAATATGGTGCGAATGCCATGATTATGCAAAGATACACAGATCCGGGACTCGGATCCCGTTGCTGCGGAGATCTCTGGTCGATCTGTTGGAAATGGACCTCCCAGCTGGGGATGAGATCATTGGTAGATCCAATAAGAGGATATTTGCTTGGGGATATAGGTCACTGGTTGACATCCTTATAATACGGGACCCAGCTGGGGTTTGTAGAAGCTTTCTTCACTCTGTTGTGATCTTCTATGCGCTGCTCTTCTGGATAGAGGCTGAAGATTCTGTGGGGAGATGATTTCCTGACTCCCATATTCAACTGAGGATGAAATGGCAACTCGGCTGGGGAATTATGAGAGGCAACTCAGCTGGGGAGAGCAACAAGAGGCAACTCAGCTGGGGATAGAGCATTTCGGATGCCGAGATTAAGTGTATGTCGATTTGGCAACTTTGCTGGGGAAGTGGGCACTCTCCAGTGCCACGTGGAAGATAGACCGAGTTGATAATGATTCGCCTGCTTGCTGAAACGTAACTTGCATGCCCCAGGTTGCGTCCTGGATACCTGCAATCCTGCAAAGATAAGGAAACGCACAAAAGGTCCCGAGGTATCCTTCACTGAATTCCGTCAAAGGAGTTAAGCATTCTCACGAGTAAGTATATTCCCTGCAAGCATGTGTTTTATTATTATTACTTTTGGGAGAAAAGCATTTGTACTTATGCAATTGATTTTTTGGAGACATCAGACATTCTTTGCAAATAAAAATGTACAAAACGAGACATGACTGGAAATCTGATTTTATTAATTCATATGCCCTGAATTGGCGAGATACAGTCAAAGAAACAAATCCCCTGAAATGAGGAGATTGTTACAAATTGAGAAACAAAATGCTGGCAGTGTTTGACGACACTTTGAGGAGCTTCCTCCTTACCATGACTCGTATGACTTTGACGTTCTTCTCGTCTTGCTTGCTGAAGAAAGTTGATTCTGATTGAAGCTTGATTTCGTCGGAGCTTTCCAAGTTGTAAGTGATACAGACGAATTCAGAATGCAGTTGTTCGCTTATTCCCTTATTTTGCATGGATCGCCCTTTCGGGTTTTCAATCCATCGGGATACCCATTCTTGCCTGAGTTGTCCAATGCGGCTTTTCAACTCAGCGGGTGTACATTTTTGTTTATTTCCCTTATTTTTGCCCGAGTCTTTTATTCTGTTTTTGACTCGCCGGGATGCCCTATTTTTGCCTGGACTTACATTCTGTTTTTGTGTCCAGCGGGTCATTTTATGCGAAGTATTTTTTAACTGCATCTGAATTCACAGGGGACGGGAAATCTTCACCATCCATGGTGCTGAGCATCAGTGCTCCACCAGAGAAGACTTTCTTTACCACGAATGGTCCTTCATAGTTTGGAGTCCATTTGCCCCTGTGGTCTGTATGAGGAGGGAGGATTCTTTTCAGTACAAGATCTCCCACTTGGTACTCTCGGTGCCTGACTTTCTGATCGAAGGCTCTCTTCATTCTTTTCTGATACAACTGCCCACGACAGATTGCAGCTAATCTCTTCTCTTCGATCAGACTTAGTTGCTCGTATCGGGCCCGAACCCATTCTGCTTCACTCAGTTTAACATCCATTAATACCCGTAACGAGGGTAGTTCAACTTCAACAGGTAGGACTGCTTCCATACCATATACAAGCTGATACGGTGTTGCCCCAGTGGATGTTCTGATTGACGTGCGGTACCCATGCAAGGCAAACGGTAGCATTTCATGCCAGTCTTTGTATGTGATTACCATCTTCTGCACAATCTTCTTAATATTCTTATTCGCTGCCTCAACAGCGCCATTCATCTTTGGCCTGTAAGGAGAAGAATTGTGATGTTGGATCTTGAAGTCCCGGCACAGCTCTGCCATCATTTTGTTGTTTAAATTGGAACCATTATCAGTAATGATTCGCTCGGGCACTCCATATCGACAGATGATATCTCTTTTCAGAAATCTGGCTACCACTTGCCTCGTAACATTTGCATATGAGGCTGCTTCAACCCACTTG
Organism: Lathyrus aphaca; assembly: GCA_963966055.1. Classification (NCBI taxonomy): domain Eukaryota; kingdom Viridiplantae; phylum Streptophyta; class Magnoliopsida; order Fabales; family Fabaceae; genus Lathyrus; species Lathyrus aphaca. Next base: position 177,108,623 of record OZ014523.1, read on the forward strand.
GTGAAATAATCAATGGCAACCAGGATGAATCTATGGCCATTTGAAGCAGTTGGCTCAATCTTGCCAATCATATCAATGCCCCACATAGCAAAGGGCCATGGTGAAGACATGATGTTCAAAGGATTAGGAGGCACATGCACCTTATCTGCGTAGATCTGGCATTTGTGGCATTTTCTGGCGTAAGCACAACAGTCTGCATCCATTGTGATCCAGTAATAGCCTGATCTTAATAGCTTTTTAGCCATGGCATGCCCTCCGGCATGGGTACCAAAGGACCCTTCATGCACTTCATGCATCAACAAATCTGCTTCCGTCTTGTCAACACATCGGAGGAGTACCATATCAAAGTTCCTTTTGTATAAAGACCCATCAGTGTTCAGAAAGAAACTTCCAGCAAGCCTTCTCAAGGTCTTCTTATCATTGGAAGATGCCCCAGGTGGGTACGTTTGATCCTCCAAGAAGCACTTAATGTCATGGAACCAAGGCTTATCATCTTTTACAACATCTGCTGCAAATACATATGCTGGCCTGTCGAGTCTGGACACTGAAATCTGAGGTACAAAGTTAGCAGCTTGAACTTTGATCATGGACGAAATGGTAGCAAGAGCATCTGCAAACTGATTCTCATCCCGAGGGATATACTCAAGTTTGACTGTTGTGAAGAAAGTCAATAACCTTCTTGTATAATCCCTGTAAGGTATCAGATGATCCTGATGTGTATACCATTTCCCATTGGTCTGATTGATTACCAAAGCTGAATCTCCGAATACGGTCAGTGTTTTGATCCTGAGGTCAATGGCTTCCTCAAGACCCATAATGCAAGCTTCGTACTCAGCTTCATTGTTAGTGCAGTTGAAAGTGAGTTTTGCCGAGAAAGGCATGTGAACCCCTTTGGGTGTAATGAGTACTGCACCAACACCGCGACCATTCATATTAGCAGCCCCATCGAACATCATAATCCATTCTTCCTCCGGGTCAGGCCCTTCAGTGTGAATAGGCTCTTCATGATCTTTTGATTTAATGAACATGATGTCTTCATCAGGGAAGTCAAATCTCATAGGCTGGTAGTCATCAATGGGTTGCTCAGCAAGATATTCAGATAGTACACTGCCCTTGATGGCTTTCTGAGAGGTGTACTGGATGTCATATTCTGTAAGGATCATTTGCCATCTTGCAACCCGTCCGGTAAGCGCTGGCTTCTCAAATATGTACTTAACCGGATCCATTTTTGAGATTAATAAGGTAGTGTGGGTCAACATATACTGTCTCAGTCGGCGAGCAGCCCACGCTAAAGCACAGCAAGTTTTCTCGAGCAGTGAATAACGTTGTTCACAGTCGGTAAACGTTTTGCTTAGGTAGTATATCGCATACTCTTTTCGACCAGACTCGTCATGCTGGCCCAACACACACCCCATTGACTCTTCTAATACTGTCAAGTACATTATCAGAGGTCTTCCTTCAACTGGCGGCATGAGGATTGGAGGTTCTTGCAGATATTCCTTGATCTTGTCAAAAGCTTTCTGGCAATCTTCGTTCCACCTGACCGTCTGTTCTTTTCTTAACAGCTTGAACAAGGGTTCACAGGTTGCCGTAAGGTGAGATATGAACCGCGAAATGTAGTTCAATCGACCTAAGAACCCTCGGACTTCTTTCTCAGTTTTCGGTGCAGGCATCTCTTGAATGGCTTTGACTTTATCAGGGTCCACTTCAATCCCTTTCTCGCTTACAATAAAGCCCAGCAGCTTACCGGATCGCACCCCGAACGTACATTTGTTGGGGTTCAACTTCAGTTGGTACTTTCTCAGACGCTTGAACAGCTTGAGCAGATTCACCAGATGATCTTCTTCAGTAAGAGACTTGGCAATCATGTCATCCACATAACATTCTATTTCCTTGTGGATCATATCGTGGGACAATGTCACCATAGCCCGTTGATATGTGGCACCAGCATTCTTCAGTCCGAATGGCATCACTTTGTAACAGAACGTGCCCCAAGGTGTAATGAATGTTGTCTTCTCCATGTCTTCAGGTGACATCTTGATCTGGTTGTATCCTGAAAATCCATCCATGAAGGAGAATACCGAGAACTGAGCCGTATTATCAACCAATACATCAATGTGAGGTAGAGGGAAGTCATCTTTCGGGCTGGCTCTGTTCAGATCCCGGTAATCAACACACATTCTTACTTTGCCGTCCTTCTTAGGCACAGGTACTATATTAGCAACCCACGGTGGATAGCTAGTCACAGCAAGGAACCCGGCGTCCCATTGCTTTTGTACCTCTTCCTTGATTTTCATAGCCATGTCTGGACGAGTACGGCGCAGCTTCTGTTTGACTGGAGGGCATTCTTCTCTCAGAGGCAGCTTGTGCACAACAATGTCGGTATCCAACCCTGGCATGTCTTGATACGACCAAGCAAACACATCAACATACTCTTGAAGCAGATCTATCAGTTGTCTCTTCACTGAGTCTTGCAGGCAGGCCCCGATTTTAACTTCCTTCACGTCTTCGTCTGTACCAAGATTAATCACTTCAATCTCCTCCTGGTGAGGAGTAATAACCTTTTCCTCTTGTCTTAACAACCTGGCTAGCTCTTCAGGAAGCTCATATTCTTCTTCAACCCCTTCATCAGCTTGATTGATTGGATTGTCAAAGTCATACGATGTCATAGCCGTGCTGTTGTCGGTGCTGTCAGGAAGGCACTCTCTGCAAGGGTTAAGTTTGTTCGTTTTAGTGGTTGATTTTAATCTTGCTTTAGAAAAAGTGAAATGAAGTTATCATTTTGAAAATTCCGCCATTTATTTTTTTGTACAAAAAGAAAAATGGAAAAACAGTGAACGAAAAGAGAAAAGACTCGTTTGCAAAAAGATGTCTGATATTTCATTAATTGATCTTGTTTGCACAAAAAGTACAGATGGCCCGATTACAAAATGAGTCTTGTCATCTTGGGCAAGATGCAAGACTTTGATGCATGCTTATAAAAATACAGGAAATAATAATTACTCTGCATGAGTAACTCTTATAATTTCCTGGGAAGACCAGTTCGAGACACTGCTCCCCGGGATCTTTGGACGAATCCAGCTTTCCAGGTTGCGCTCCTCTTCCAGCTCGTCTTCCAGACAGTTGATAGCATCGGGGGTAAGCATCCCCCCACTGACAAAACCAGGCTCTGCAGCAGCCTTTGCTTGATGTTGAGTTGGTCTGTAACCCAACCCAAACTTGTCTTCTTTTTTCTCCACCGATAGCAGTTTGCCCCAGCCTTGGGCAGTTCCTTCCTCAACAACCTTTCGGGCTTGTTGGTATGATGACATTGGAGTACCAGATACAGCAGATGCCTCATTCACATTCAAAGCTTCAAACCCCTGGCTCATTGTTTCATGGATCTCCCCATCCATTTCAATGTACTTATAGGTTGCCAGGTGGCTGACAAAAATGTCCTCTTCCCCACAGATTGTGACAACTTGACCTTCCCACTCAAATTTTAACTTTTGGTGAAGGGTAGACGTTATTGCGCCGGCGGCGTGAATCCAGGGTCTACCCAACAAACAGCTGTAGGCGGGCTGAATGTCCATCACATAAAAGATAGTTTTAAAGGTCTGCGGGCCAATTGTCACGGGCAGCTCGATCTCTCCCAGAACCGATCTCTTCGAACCATCAAAGGCTCTCACCACCAGGTTGCTGGGTCTCAATGCCAATCCATCGTATTCTAGCTTCACCAGAGCCTTCTTTGGTAAAACATTCAGGGAAGAACCTGTGTCCACCAGCACATGAGAAAGGACAGCTCCTTTGCATTCCATGGTTATGTGCAAGGCTTTGTTGTGGTTGCGGCCATCCACTGTCAGGTCAGAATTGATAAACCCTAGCCCATTGCTAGCAGTAACATTTCCAACCACGGTTTCCAATTGGTTGACAGTAATCTCCTCGGGCACGTAAGCTGCGTGCAGGACTTTAAGTAGTGCATTCCGATGGGCTTCGGAGCACATAAGCAGTGAGAGGATAGAGATTTTGGATGGCGTCTGGTGAAGCTGATCCACAACTTTATAATCACTCTTTTTGATGATTCGCATAAACTCATCAACTTCCTGATCGAACGGTGTCTTCAGGGTTTCTTTGGCAGCTGGGTCTTCCTGCACCGGGCCTTTTCCCTTTGCCTTGGCAGCAGCTTCTGCTTCGGCAGTAGGTCTTTGAACTTGTGAAGCGAAGAGACGTCCGCTTCGAGTGAAGCCTCCGCCTCCCCCCACATTATCTACTTGTGGTGCAGGTGTTGATGTTTCAAGAGTGATTCTTTTCCCTTCACAGTACACGTCAGAGCCATAGTGCCAAGGGATGGCCCTATTGCTTTCATATGGTACTGGTCCAGGCACCGTGACAGTGACTGGACTGATTGCCGCTGCTGAAGGGACTGTAATTGTTTGTGGATCATAAAAGATTGTAACTGGTGCTCTGATGGGAGCAGCACCTTCTGAATGGTAGGCAGAGTTGTTTTCCGGATCATAGAATATCGTGACAGTAGAGACATCTTCATGATTTGTTGCTGGAGTTGTAGGAGATATTGGCGGAAGAATGGATGTTGTCGTTGTAGGAGTCTCGAAGTGGAGTGAAGCTGAAGTTGTAGCAGGGAAATTTGTTGAAAACTGATCAGTTGAGATGATTGATGAAGTACTTGTCGATGAAGCCGAAGAATTGTCAGGAACAATAGTTGCTGCAGTTGTAGGAGGTTCTGAAACCGTTGCTGATGAAATTGCTGGATTTGTTGGAAATGATGTGGTGATCTGAAGTTGACCACTCTGAATAAGGCCATCTATGCCATTCCTCAAATTATCGCACCCATTTACCGAGATATTGCAGTAAGCACAACCCAACTCACACCCTGGGAACATTTGACATTCCAGGAGCTGAGCCTTGATTTCTACCAACGGTGTCCTGATCTGGCCCACACTGGTTATTAAATAAGACGGATTGTCTTCTTCAATAGCGTTAATCCTGGGACCACCGTGGTTCGGCATTGGGTTTTTATTGACATTGGGCGGAGGTGCAAAATTCAGAGCCTTGGAGTCTACCAAGTCTTGTACCTTCATATGCAGAGCCCTGCATTTTTCTGTACTGTGACCAGGTGCGTTTGAATGAAAAGCACACCTAACATTAGAGTCATAGTTTCTTGGTAGGCTATTGGGATCCGGAGGTGCCAACGTTCTTAGCTCAACCAGGTTGAGTTTCAGAAGCTGTGGCAGCAATGTAGCATATGGCATCGGGATCGGATCGATCACTCTGTTAGCTTGAGAAGGCCTTTGCTGAAATGGCCTCTGTTGACTGTTGTTGCTGGTGTTGCTGTTGTTGTAATTCCTTGGAGGATACTGATTTTGCTGATGGTACTGAGGCTGTTGTTGATAGTTTTGCTGAGGAGGTTGATAGACTGGCTGAGGATGAGCTGGAGCAGGAATGGTGACTGCTGCTATTGACCTTTGAACATATTGGGGCCTACCCCTGTTGGTGTGGATGGCATTGGTCTCGCCAGTTCTTCTTGGGCCTGCAAAAGGCTTTCGTGTACTACTGGACGAGCTTGCACCGTTGTCTGAGATCTTTCCCATTTTTAACAGGCTTTCAATTCTCTCCCCAGCTATGACAACATCTGCAAAGCTAGTAGAAGAGAAAGCAGCCAACCTGTCAATATATGTTCCCTGAAGGGTGTTCATGAACATATCTGCCATTTCCCGTTCAGACATAGGTGGTTGAACAGCAGCAGCCAGTTGCCTCCACCTTTGGGCATATTCTCGGAAACTTTCCCTCGAAGACTGTGACATTCCCATCAGGAGAGTCCTGTTGGGTGCCATGTCTAGATTATACTGATACTGTCTGATGAAGGCCTCTGCCAGGTCCTTCCAGCATCTAATTGTTGCTCTTGTCAGATGGGAATACCACTCCCTCGAAGCTCCAGTCAAGCTATCTTCAAAATAGAACATCCATAATTTCTCATCCATTGTATAGGCCTTCAGCCTTCCCAGAAATGATTGTAGATGAGTCCGGGGGCATGAAGTCCCATTATACTTTTCGAAACAAGGTGGCTTGAACTTATGGGGGATCCTGACCCCGTCTACCAAACCCATGTCCATAACGTCGAAGCCCAAAGAGTTTTGAGATTCTAAGGACCTCAACTTCTCAGCTATTTCATCCAATCTTCTATCATAAGCCTCTTCCCCAGCACCCATTACTGTGAACTGGTCTTCTTGAGGGTCTTCCTGTAGTACCCTCCCTGCTGTGGCAGTCCCTTGTATATTGACAGGGATGTTAGTCTCTGGATGGAGATGGGGTCCAAAAACTGGGGGATTGACATGAGGTTGGACCCTCTCGTTGTTACTTGTGCCAGCAGTTCCCACATGGGGCTCCTCTTGATTCCTCCCTTCTACCAAAGCTCTGAGCCTCTCCTGGCTTTGAGCTAAGTTGTTCATTACTTCCATGAACTGTGTTATCTGAGTTCTCATCTCCAACCTTTCGTTGGCCATCTGGTTTCTGACCTCCGTAAGGTCCTGCTGCATCTGATCCATCTGAATTCCCGGAAGGTTGTTTCTAGTTGGGTACCTGTGTGGCCTGTTGAGGGGAAATACCCGGCGGCGAGCAATAATTCCTGAGATTCACAACAGAGGTTAGTAACAACAAAACAAAAACCTACAAAACAAACAAAAGGGTTAGTATGCAATGCAGTTATGCTTATTTGTTCTCAAGGTATCCGGTTTGGCCTTCAGTTTTGACCCTTCCAGACCCTTGAAGATGATGCTGTTGAAGTTGCTTTTGAAGTAACCCAGATGGAAACTAACACAAATATATTACAAAAGGCGAAGTAATACAATTTGTTCTTTTTACAACACCAGCCCTCAAAGGGGTCAAAATACATCACAAAAAACAAAAGTACATGGAATAGGAATAACAACAAGCAAATGATCAAACTCCAAGGCCAAACTCATCCCCACGAACTTCCTTAAGAAGTGCTTCGGTCACAGGATCAGCCGGACGCTCCGTGAGACCTCTGATGAGAAGGTTTCTTGTTGCAACAGCTGCAGTCAACTTCTTGTTCTGACTTTGGTCCTTAGACCTCTTCACTCCAGCTCTGATTTCTAGCTCTGATATTTCCTTCTGGGCTGCTGCCAGGGCTTTTTCCATCTGCTCCATCTTGTCCTGGACTCTCTTGTCTTCTAGAGTACGGGCCTCAGTGATCCGGACCCACCTGGCCTGACTCTCTTTCAGGTACAAGTCTGTTCTTGCTCTCTGGAAATGGGCTTCTTTACAAGCATTCTTCAGAATCTGTTCACCAGCTTTAGACTTGTTGATATAATCTCCAGACTTCTCAATTTTAGTCAAGTGTTCCACTCTTAATTTCTCCAATCTCTCAATCTCCCTCACACCTTCACTCCTCTCCCGGAGGGTCTTCTGCAAGGCCTGGGTTAACTTCTCATTTCTTTCCTTCAAGCTCTCAAACTCCTCCAAACTGATAGTGGCAGGGGGTGGTGCTGAAGATGACTCAGGCATGTCTTCTATGGTGAAGGGCATTCCAGAGAAATGGGCCCTAGCATGGGACCACTCATAATATTGGACTGATGCCACATTATTGCACTTCCCCAGAATGGTGATTCCCTTGGTTTGAACATGATCCCAAGCCCAGGCAGCCTGCCTAACAGTTGCCAGACTTATCTTGTTCTCACAGTAGAGGGTCTCCACCAAGTCTTGCTCCCTAGGAGTATGGACCAGTGCATAGCCCAGTTGCCTCCTGAACAGCAGAGGGTTGTAATTGATACTTCCCTTAACTCCTATTAAGGGCACATTGGGAAAGTGCCCACAGCTGGTGATGATATCTCTACCCTTGGTGCTTTGAGTACACCATCTGATATCTGCTGAAGTTAGGTTAGTGAGCCTCTTAGCCCAGTTGCTCTGCTGATGAGGATTGAGAAATGTATCTGTCCTGGGTAGATGCTTGAGAAGCCAAGTATGAAATAATGGAGCACAAATCCTCACTAATCTTCCCCTCTGTTTCTCATTCCTCTGATGCACTGAATAGTAAAGATCCCCCAATAAAGTTGGCACTGGGTTCTTCAGGATGAACAGATGGATTGCATTTTTGCTAATGAATCGAGGCTCATCTGCAAACAACACAATTCCATATATGCACAAGGCCAGCAGGGCACAAACAGCTTTCCATTCTCCTAGAGAAGCCTTCAAGGTAGCTTGAGAAATTAAGAAGTCCAGATGAAAACCAGGGATCCCAGCTTTAGAGGTCATATGCTGCTCAACCAAAACAGGTTCCAGATGCAAAGCTTTTGCTACTTCTCCATTAGCAGGAAAGACCATCTCAGGGTTGAAAGGAATTTCTCTCCTGATAGGCATGCCAACTAATGAGGAGTACTCTTCCAATAAGGGGCCTAACTGAAAGTCTTGAAAAGTAAAACATCTCAGTGGAGGATCATAAAACTGAATGCAGGTGTGGATGAGGCTCCTCTGTGAAGGGTCCAGATCCATAACCATGTCCAGTATATCTCCATAACTCTCCCTGAACAAGGGCATGTGATCTGGAGTGATCAGGGTTTGGATCCTCCTGATGTCTGATAAGTCTGGCTGGAAGAAGTGATAGGTGATGTTGCTTTTCTTTGGAGCCATGATGACAAATGTTGATGAAGATACTGAAAAGAAGGGCCACTGATTGGCTGGAATAGATAGCTGGTAGCAAGTGCTGATGAAGGCAGGTCAAAACTAAAGATGGGGTCAAAACCAAAACCAGATGAAAATGGATACCCTGAAACACAAATAAGCACATGTTAATATGATGCAATGGGTATGTATGCAAATGAAATGCAAGGGTCTGTGACTGAGCCGGATCTGATTAACTGCCTTGGTATAGATCCATGTGTGTTCAAGAATTCCAGATGGAGGTCCAAAAATCCAGTAACCAAGGTAGGGGACTCAAATAAAGAGCCACATGTCCAAGGTTTTAGAATCACAAGAACTGTCCAACATGGAGTATTCTTAACAAAGTCAAAGTAACAGGGTATTCTGAGGTCAAGGTACCTGCAAACCTGTAAACAGCCCAACCCCCTCACAGGTGATGATCTAGAACAAGGATCCTCAGACTTGGATCAGTTATGAGAAGTGTAAACACTTCTAACCCGGAGGTACAGTGTTTACAATAACCATAACAATTCCTCCTCTAATTCACCTCAGTTTCTGAAGGTCAATGCTAAAAGGTCATCCAGACTTAGCAGGCTTCCCAGATAGCCCTAGCATTGCAGGAAATCTGCAACACAAAGTTCTCAAGAAGAAACCCATATCTGAACCGTGTTTCATATTCCCGCACCAGACCGAAATGGAATGGGAAAGAATATGATTCACTCTAGCCTAGGTGTCACTCAGGTCCCAAGTATAGGACCTTAACTCTCAATGAATCACCCACCCACCAAGGCAAACAACCAGATCCAGCCAGCAGCAATGACAGCATGATATAAATAAATGCAATAAAGAAAGCAGTAAAGTAACTGTACATAAAGCAATAAACAAAAATAAATACAAGCACATAACACCCCAGTAAACACAAATCAAACAAGCGCTAGGAGGAACCCACAAAAAGAACCAGAAGCCCTGGTTGCAGTATAAGGGTCCCCAGCAGAGTCGCCAAGCTGTCGCTCCCGACAAATGAAAATGGATCATATGAAGGTACAGACGCGAACGGTCGGCGAGAGGGACAATGAGAACACACAGCCGTGAACCCACTGGAGATGAATAGAGTCGCCAGCTAGGCATTTTTATCCCGGAGGAAAGGCAATGCTGCATAAGCCTAGAAAGAGATGGATAAGACGGTTTGCGAACCAGAGAGACTGAGAAAGGGGGTTGGTTACAACCTGGGAAGGTATTAGCACCCAGATTGTCCGCCGTACTCGACGGGATCCACGCTTAAAAGATTTGTGTTTTAAAGGGGTAGTGTCGGTGCAATCTGTGTATAAAATAGCTGGAAAAGATGTACAGGTGTCAGTGTAAAGTGTATAAGTGATGTGGAGTATGAAAGTGTCAGTGTAAGAATGAGAATGAATTGCTCATGACCATGAGGCTTAAAAGAATGAAACTGGAAGGAGGGGGAATATACAGAGACTTTTGTTCGATAACCGTTAAGTTATGCCTACGTATCCTCTCGTGCAATGAGGAAGTCAGAACATCGTAGTTCGACCCAAAGAGACTGAAAGATGAATTGACTTGTGAACTGCTTGCTTGTCAATGCTCAAGTGTATGACCTGTCTGGCTCAGGTGCAAACTATCTTGCATTAGGCGGAAGAAGCGAGCTCTCGTTTGTGAGTGAAGGTGATGAGAAAAGAATCCCGGAGGAGACGATTATTGTTTGTTTTTGAGTTTTCAGTCTTTTATTTCTTTTGAAAGTTTGTCATAAGTTAATGAGCTTAATCCTAAACCAATGGATTTAGTAAACTCATCACATCTTCCCTCTGATTAGGGGTAATGAGAATACCTTAAGTGTGAAGTCAGATTCTCACACTTAATCACCTTTGGTGTAGGATTAAGATCATTAACCTATTTGTGATTATTTAGATGTTTTTGGTGTTTTTGTTTAGTGTTGAGTAATGAGATTAAGCCATAATCAAGGATTAAACAGACCCATTACACCATCCTAATAGAAGGATAATAGATGAGAATGTTTAAGCTGAGGAAAGCTCCTCAACTTAATCCATGATTAGGGATTAAACCCATGATAAAACAAGCCTTTGATTAAGTGAATTTTATTTAATGATATGGTGATGAAGTGATTTTTATGATTTGTAAGACAACTTGAGGGGGACTTGTCCATTAACACTAGGGTTAGTCCTTCTTAACCACTTAAGGAAGAATTAGAACCCTAATGCAAGGCCCAAGTTACAAGTGTGATGTCTTGATATTTATTAAGTGAATTGGTTAAGAGATTTAAACACATTAAGGGTTCAAGGCTTAGGATTAAAGTTATGCACTCCATCCTAAGAGAAGGATGCAGGCATAAGCTTAATCACAAAGTCTTAAAGCCTTTAGGGTTTGGTCCCTGATTATGAGATGAGAAGAGAAGACTCAAAGAGAGACACAAAGGTAAAACTATGGGGGGAGACTAATCAAAACCCTAGTTCATTATCATGCTTGGATGTTCCTAAGGTTTGTGAGGTTTTCAAGAACAATCTTCAGAAGAACCACCAGGAAGCAGATGAACAAGATCAAGAGAAGCAAAGTGGCTTGCTTCATTCAAGAAGTCAAGTCACTTTAAAGAAAGAAAGTGGGAGGAGGAATAAGCAAGCTCAATCTCAAGCACATATATAAATGCAGCAATGGATGCCAGAGAGATGAAAAGAAAAGTTATGAGAAGTGAAGGCAAATTCACTTCTCAAGTTCACTTACCACCTGAAATGTTAGAAAGAAATGCAATGCAATGCTAAATGAAATGAAATGACATGGTGTTAGACCAAACCAGAAGCATGTTGATGATGAAAATGATGCTATGAGGTGCTACAAGCAAAAGGCAGCACATGGAAATGCTCATACAAGATTATGAATGCAAATGATGCAAGCTAAGGAGCATGAACAAGCATGGAAAGTTGTGAAGCATACAAGACAAATGACATGGCAAATATGATATGCAATGATCAAAGATGCTTTATACATGTCTTAAGATGTCAAATGAAACACAAGCATGCATAAAATGCAAAGACAAGTCATGTTATGCAAGAGAATGCAAGAAGGATGCAAATGAAAGCCCAAATTAGGGTTTATGGACAATGCATCAAACAAAAACCCAAAACAGAAGCAAACCCTAAGATAAAAAATGGAAAATGCCATCCTAAGAAACCCTAAACCTATACTAAACCAAGGTCCAAAGGGTAAGTCTCAACTCAACCAATCTCAAGATATGATTTTTCTAAGTTATTAGGGTTTTTTAGGGTTCTTAACAAAAGAAATACCAAACAATTTGAAATTGAAGGATCAAATCAAGGCCATTTTATCTTAGAAACTATATGCTAAACACAAAACAAAGCAAAAAGAATCAATGTCCAAACCTTCTCCAATAGGCAGAAATGAATTTTTAAACTTATGATCAAATTAATGCATAAAAAATGATTTAATTCAATGAAAAATCCTCAAAATGCATCAAGATCAAAAAAGAAATTTGGTTTGAAGGTTGGACAATGTTTCTAAATGTCTTAGAACATTTCATGAATTTTTTTGTAATTTTTAAATACCTAAAAGTATTTTTAATTAATTAATTCCCATTAATCAATTAAAAATAATCTTTTAAATATTTAAAAATACTTTTTTAATGATAAAAAATAAAATAAAAATGTTTTTGGGTCTTAAAAATTAATAAAACTTTTAGGAAAAAGTTTCATAATTTTTAAGAATTTTTAACTATTTTAAAATAATTATGCAAGTTATTTGAAATAAAATGAAATTAAAAATAAGGAAAAAGAAAAGTCAAAGGAACGAAGGGATGAGATGCAGTCTGGTTTTAAATTGGTTGACTGGCGCCAGATCTTGTGGCCAGGATTGATTCTGAGTTAATTACAATTAATTAAAACTAATAAAAGAATTAGGGCTAATCAAAGTGATCTGAGCCCTTCCCTCACGCGCGAAGTCAACAAGTCAATGGCAATCAACGCTCAGAATTCAAACTAACATTAATGACCTGAGATTAGGGTTTAATGACTCAGGCTGCCGGAGAAGACCTCCGGTCGTCTTCTCCGGCCAGCTCCCTCCCTGAGAAACTTCAAACTCCCTTAAAACGTATCAAAAATGAAAACTAAAAACTGGGAAATGATCTCCATCCTCTCACGAATCAAACCCCTCTCTCAAAACACATTTCTTCTTCCTAAACAAGCTGAATCGAAAGAAATAAAAACTAGGGCACGCAAGCTTCAGAGACAAATTAAATACTCAAATCAAAACCATTTTCAAAACCAATGACATCAGGATAATCAGTGAATCACATAGAACAAGTTTGTAACAAGAAAAATGATTTCTGGAAAAAATAATTTCGAGCTACCTGAGATTTGGAGCTTTCAACTTGAGAACTTTCTGGCCACCTCTCCTTGCGCAATCTACTCCTTAGGACCTCTTGATGATGTTTGAATGCCTTAGAACAATTTATGTAGGCTGGTTGATGAGCTTCGACAGTTTCTGCTTCACCTCAGTCAAGAATGGCTATGATGATTCTGGTAGTTTCAGGCCATTGTGAATGGTGGTTTTGACTCCTTGTGATATGCTTGGCTTGTTGGTGAAGAAAGATGAGGTGTTTGATGGCTGAATAGTGAGATTCGAAGAGAACTGGTTTGGGAGGTGAGAAATGGTGGAGCTCAGGTCAGGCTTGTTTCAGGCTTGAGCTTTGGTGGTTTGAGGCCTATGGAGTATAGTGAGTTGAATGGTGAAGAGGGTTTGAATGTTTGCAAGCTGTGTAAGCAGATTCGAAGCAACTTGCAATGTGGTGTGTTTTTGTGAATGTGATGAATGAGATGTTTCAGCCTTGCCTTGTGTTATGTCTAGCTTGCAAATTGTCCACATAACTCTCTCATTGGTCAGTTGACAAGACATGCCCTTTATTGATTGGTAAGTTACCTTTTGCAAAAAGTCAAATAATGTGTAAGAGAGGTATGGCTCATGATCTAGGCAAGTACATGGGCTGGTTCTGGTGCAGCAAGGTGAGGTGAGAGGCTAGCAAAGCTCAGCATCCAAGGCTGCAAGTAGGAGGAAGCATGATCATGAGTTTTGCAACTTGTGACTTTTTGTTCACATGTGACCTTTTTTGTCCAACCAAACATAAAACCATGGGCATTCTTAGTTCATTTCTGATTTTTAGGACTTAGAGAAAGTTTATGTGCTGGTTTGAAATGAATTAGAGGCTGCAATATGCATTGGTCCAAGATTTTGCAAAATTCTCACTTAGGGCATGCCTTGAAAATCAATGATTTTAGCCAACTTTGCATTGCCATAACTTTTGATTCAAGAAGAGTTTGATCATGTTCTTGTACTTTTTGAAAAGGGAAAAATGAGATCTACAACTTTCATGACCAAAGTTTTTCCATTTGAAGCCTTTTTGGATCAAGAATCAAGGCTTGAAAAATGACCTAAAATGATGCATTCTTGAAAGGTCAACTATGCCCAAAAAGTCAACATTTGCAAAAACCCTAAATTCTTGATTTCTATGAACTTCAACCTTCTTCCATGATCAAATAAAGATCATATACACTCAAAATGATGAAGATCACCCATTGGTTGGGTCATTGGGGGCCTCAGATGCCCTGATTTTGCACTGACTTGTCTGAAAAGTCAACCCTTGATCAGATGACTTCCCCATGGAATTTCTTCATGAAAATTGGTATGCATACTCCCTATACCATATAAAGAGCAATGGAAACAAGAATGACCAAAAAATTTGGAGTTATGGCCTCTGAAACCAAAACCCTAATTTTAGGTCAACTGTGCAGTTCATCCTGGCTCTGCATCCACTCAAATCCTAGTTCTTGTGATTCCTCTGCAATTTTGGCTTTGAGGAGATGGAATATGACATAAGAACACACATGGACCCCTTTGAGTTGATTAGTGGCCTTTGGAGTGGCTCAAGATGCCCTGGGATTGCTCAGATCACAAACCCTAGGTGCAGATGCCTTAGAAACTATGCAGTGAATCAAAAAATGAGATGTGAGATGATATGATTGTGTTTATGCATATGAGATGATCACAAGCCATGGTGTGAATGGGTGAGGGCAAATTTGGGGTGTTTACAATGTACTATTGTTTCTCGATTCAGTGCTTGAAGTTGGGGACTTCTGAGGGATGCTTGTTTCCTTGGACTCAGCTGAGACCTCCTTGAGTAGTACATAATGCCAAACCAATTCCCTGATTTGGTCATGAGCCATTTCTCGGAGATTGTGAATGTATTATTGCTTCTCGGCTTTGAGAGTCCATGATGTTGACCCGAGTAGCACACCCGTGAGATCGGGAGGGGTTTACAGGATTGCAGGAGCCTTAACCTTCAACACACCCATTATGCTAGTATGCTTCAATATTGTGATTTGTTCTCTTACATATTGATTTTGAGATTTGAACCTCTGATTAGAGAGATGTTTGTTTTGATGTGGTGATGTTGTGACCCTGCACAGACACTTGTTTACATGTTTGACACTACACAGACACATCACTGATCACATGCCTTGCCTTGCATAAGCATCATGACATCATTAATCATATGTGTTCTTTTTATTCTCAGGGTTCATATTACTTCCAATTCCCGGTCACATTGCTGCTTCAAGATGGAAACTCTAAGGAAGAATAATGTTCACTATACTTTCTCGCAACAAGAGACATAGGGTATTCAGAAGTTGATCAGCCTAATGAATGTCAAGGTCCTTGATGACTTCAAAAGAAAGTATGGAAAGATTCTGGAATACATGAATAAGCCAACAGTTGGGATAGCCCGCATTCCTTGTTGCAATTCTATGACCCACAGTTACGAGTCTTTGTTTTTCCAGATTACATTTTGGCACCAACCTTGGAAGAGGTCTCCAGTATCCTTAATGTTCCAATTAGGGAGGGTATGCCTTATTATGCTTCAGAGAGGATCCCTCCCTATGAAGAGATTACCGATGCCTGTCACCTGAGTATGCTCAGATTCAATACGGGGCTAGAAGCCAGCCAAGGTAAGGGGATTTCTTTGGAGTTTCTCATCACAGAATCTCATGTTATGGCATTGGGAAACAAATGGGCAGATTTCCGAGCATTACTAGCTATGCTAGTGTATGGGATAAGCTTGTTCCTAGGAGAGAAAGGATTAATCAGCATGGAGGCTATCACCATCTTTGTCAAGAAAAACCCAGTGCCCACATTGCTTTGTGATTTCTACTATGAGGTCCATTACGGGAATGAAAAGAGAAAAGGACATGTGAAATGTTGTGCTCCCTTGTTTGCTGACTGGTTTGTAAGGAGACTCCCAAAATCAGGACCTTTCCAAGATATGAAACAAGCTTGGAAGTGGTCCAAAAGATTGATGGGCTTAACCTCAAACAACATATCTTGGGGATGCAATAGAGACTTGATAGGCAAAGAGATTATTGCTAGTTGTGGCACTTTCCCCAATGTACCCTTGCTGGGAAGAAAAGGTGGGATAAACTACAATCCTACATTGTCAAGAAAATAATTTGGCTACCCTCTGAAAGTTCCACCATTAGCTGAAGAGGTAGCTGAGTCATTGTATTTCTCAACAGAAGGAAATATGGAGTTGTATGTACAGGTAGCCCAAGCTTGGGATGTTAGGACAAAGAAAGGAAAGAAAGATTTTGGGAAAGTGGACCCAAAAACATATGATCCTTTTGCTACATGGCTGAAAGATCGTGTAGAAGTCTTACTTCTCCCATTCTCTATGGAATCCCCTTTGTGCCCTAAGGAGGAATTACCCTTGGATCCAGTACCTCTAAAAGACTATAAAAAATTGGAGGCCTTGGTTAAGAAACTCAGAATGGAGAATCAAGAGGCCAACAAATCATGCCAGAAGTTGAAGATTCAAAATCAGAAGTTGGAAGAAAGAGCTCACCAGGCTGAAGAAATGGTCAAGCTCAAGCAGCAGGACTTCCAGGAGAGAGAACTCTACTTCAAGAAAAGAGGATTAGCTGAAACTCACAAGGCGAGCCAGCTCCGAAAAGATAAGAAACATTTGAATGAAGCTAATGAGGCTATAACCTTGTGGCAGGAGAAATGGGAAGACAACCTGAAGAAACAGAAAGAGTTGGAGGCCAAATATAGGCTAGAGATCAAAGGTCTTTAGGATTCTTTAGCTAAAAAAGGGGAGCTCCTTCAATATGCCCACCACCAAGAGAAGAGTCATCTTCAAGACATGGCAAAGAGTCAACAGATAATGGAGGATGCTTAGAAAGCGATAGAGGAGTTAAAGCTTCGGGCTGATGTTAAGAAAACCAAGACTGAGTCAAGTGCAAGCAAAGAAAGTGAGAAGGTGTTCCTACAACAAATTGAGGAGTTGAATTCGTCTTTTGACCTTAGAGATCTCCTTATTCAAAAGCTCATACAGGAACCAGATCATCTGGACATAACCCAGTTTCTCCACGGTGTGAAGCGCCTTAGCTGGAGGTTGCAGGATGTAGATTTTCCTAGAATTTAGTCTTTTATTCGCATATTTGGATTACCCACAGGCCTGTTGTGGGATCCCTCTCTTACTGAAGTACTTTTCCCTTTGATGTATGAACTGGCACCCTACGGGGACTTTGTTATTTCAGATTTCTTTTGATTTTCCTTAAATCTCTGGTTGTTATCTTTTGCATGGACACGGGATAATAAATGCTACCTCTTCACATCTGAATGTCACACAAGGTCTTCTTTCAAAGGATTTTCTCTTAATACCGGAATGGGAAAGTAAAACAAAACCCTTGAGGATAAAAGGAGTACATCATGGCATACATATCATTTGCATTTTTCTTTATTTTGCAGGTTTCTCCAGGTTACTTAACTTATCCATATTTCAAGCAAAGATTGTGAGAGCAGCCAGAACCCGTCATCTTAGACAGAGCATTCCTCACCGGTACGCTACCTGCAACAATCAATGAAATATCATGGACGTTGTGCAGACAGAACTCGACGAATTCTGCACCCGAATGGGAGAGTTTATGGTTATGATGTAGGGTATGGCCCAAGGGAAGCAGGGTCTGAGGAATTCCATGCAGAGGCTTACTCCTCCCCAAACTGGCCCTCCAGTGGTTACTCCATATGCTCAGGGGAATCCATCCAAACACAACAATGGAGGAGGTGGACCTCCAGGTCCAGAGACTGGCACACCTACTTTTATCCCTGTGGAAGACCTTTAAGAGGATTAATTACCTCCTACTAATGATGATATGGGATTTGGCATGGGAGAAAAATTTCAAGACTTTCTGTTGCTGGCTGAGATGGTTAAGGCCCTTGAATGTAGATACACTCTTGGGATATATGTATCTGATGTGGGCTTGGTCCATGGAGTGGTCATTCCTCCCAAATTCAGACCACCAAGCTTTGATAAGTACAATGGAAATTCCTTCCCCCAAGACGCATCTACATGCTTTTTACCGAAATATAGCTTCTCACACTAGAGACAAGAAACTATGGATGTACTATTTCCAGGACAGCCTCTCTGGGGGCTCACTGGAATGGTATATGAAGTTAGAAAGGAATTCTATCCGAAATTGGAAAGAAATATGGGAGGCTTTCCTTAAAAAATATCAGTACAACATTGATATGGTGCCTAGCCGTACCCAACTCTAGAGTTTGTCGCAAAAGAATTCAGAAAGTTGGCTTTTCAGACATTATCTTAACAGGTGAGATAATAGAAAGCTGGATAAAGCAAGGAAAAATCCAGAACAGTGGAGCGTTAACCTCCAATGTGAAAAAACCATTTGTGAAACGCCGAGAGGGAGAAACGGGGGTTGTGTACACTCAGAGCAGAGGGAAGAATCAAAATATGTATCATCAAGCAGCTTCGGTTACCATTGCTGCTCTAGCAAACTAACCACCGATTCAACAACAACAACGTCAACTAAGTGTAAACACCCCAAATTTGCCCTCACCCATTCACACCATGGCTTGTGATCATTGCATGTGCATAAGTTCAATCATGGCATCTCATACCACATTTTTGATTCATTGCATTGATTCTAAGTCATCTGCATCTAGGGTTTGTGATCTGAGCAATCCAAGAGCTTCTTGAGCCACTCCAAAGGTCATCAATCACTCCAGAGGGGTCCATGTGTGTTCAAGCATCATGTTATATCCTCTCAAAGTCAAGAATGTCAAAAAATCACAAGAACTGAGAATGGTATGGAAGCAGAGCCAGGTTTGACTGCACAGATGACCTAAAATTAGGGTTTTGGTTTCAAAGGCCATAACTCCAAATTTTTTGGTCATTTTGGTTTCTATTGGTCTCTATATGGTATAGGGAGCATGCATATCAATTTTCATGAAGAAATTCAATGGGGAAGTCATATGATCAAGGGTTGACTTTCTAAGCAAGTCAGTGTAAAATCAGGGCATCTGAGGCCCCCAATGACCCAACCAAAGGGTGTTCTTCATCATTTTGATTGTGTATGATCTTTATTTGATCATAGAAGATTTTGGAAGTTCACAAAATTGAAGAATTTCAAGTCATTTGCAAAGTTGACTTTTTGGGAAAGTTTGACTTTTAATGAAATTGCCATTTTGGGAAACTTTTTCAACCCTTGCTTTTTGATTCAAAAAAGCTTCAAATGGAAAAACTTTGGTCATGAAAGTTGTAGAATGGATCATTCCCTTTTCAAAAAGTACAAGAACATGACCTAATTCATTTTGGATCAAAAGTTATGGCTTGTCAAAGTTGGCTAAAATCACAAAATTTGAAGTTTTCTACCAAAGAGGTATTTTGCAAAATGGTTTGTTCAAGTGTTCTAAAGGCCTCAAATGTGTATCATTTCTTCACAACATGATCATATGACCTCTAAAATTCAGAATGGGCCAAAGAACTTTGCACTTTGATGCATTGAAACTCAAGAAATCTCAAAGGAACCAAGCTTGAACCAACTTGCAAAACTCATCATAAGTTACAAACCACTTGCTGCATTGCCTCTAAACCTTTTTCACAGCATTCCTTGATTCAAGCTGAGCAAAAGAAAGCCAAAAAGCAAGTCATACCATAGCCCATACCTCAAGTACACATCAAGTTGACATTTTGGCCAAAGACCCATACCAATCACCATAGGCCACCAACAACTTTCTGACCTATCCCCTTTTGATACATGGACAAAACCCAGCCTAACACATCACACAACACACTCTGATCTTGCCCACAAGCCATAGTTATCATTTTTGTTCAAACTTGCAGAAGCTTTCGAAGCACTCAGCACAACTAGCAAACACACAAACCAACTTCACAAATCAACTCAGCACACTTCCCTGGTCACAAACCACCCATCACCATTGCCTAAAACTCCCTGAATCAGAAATACGATCACCACCCTCCCTTGAACAGAACTCCTGTAATCTTCCAAACCAGCCACCACAAACTTCTCCTAAGCATCAAAACTTCATCAGGGGCCTAAGAGGAGTGGTTTGCACAAAGAGAGAGGGTCAGAAAGTTGCAAACTGAGAAAGCTCAAAGCTCAGGTATATCAAGAACTTTTTTTCCAGAAATGAGTTTTTAAGTTTCTAAATTGTTCCTCATGCTTTGCTGATCACTCTGATGCTTTTACTTTTTGAAATGGTTGAGAAATAAGCATTTAATCATGTTCTAAAACTTTTCTGACCTAAACATGTTTGGCTTCGATTCGCATGATTAATGAATGAAAAATGATTTTTGTTTAGGGGTTTTGATTTAGTTTCGAATGGGGATGGATTCTGGATCATTAGATTTCATTTTCATAGTGTTTTGAGGGATTTAGCAATTTTCAGGTGGGTGTCCCGCCGGAGAAGACGACCGGAAGTCT
Source organism: Lathyrus aphaca (assembly GCA_963966055.1). Lineage (NCBI taxonomy): Eukaryota > Viridiplantae > Streptophyta > Magnoliopsida > Fabales > Fabaceae > Lathyrus > Lathyrus aphaca. The sequence continues at coordinate 177,129,109 of OZ014523.1, forward strand.
TCTCCGGCCACCTGAATCTGTTTAGGGCTAATCTGTGTCATTAATGAAGTTTGAATAACAACCCTTGGATGCGTTGACCCGCGCGCGTTTGGACGTTCAGGATCTCGCTATTTTGCCCTAATCCTCATTTGACTTTCTTAATTCAGATTAATTAATTTTTAATTAGGAATTAATGAAGTTTGAATTTCAGCCACTGGATCACGCGCGCAGTCAATTCTCGCGCGTCCAGTTTGAATGCTGGCCATTGATCTGGTTGACTTCTCATTTTATTTCATTTTTATTTCTTTTTATTTCATTTGTTTTCTTCATTTAATTTAAAATAGTAAAACATTTTCAAAAATTCTGAAAATTTTTATACAAACTTTTATTAATTTTCAGAAACCAAAAACATTTTTATTTTTATTTTTTGTATTAAAAAATATTTTTAAATCATTTAAAAGTTTATTTTTAATTAATTAATGAGAATTAATTAATTAAAAATACTTTTAGGTATTTAAAAATCACCAAAAAATTCATGAAACCTTTAAAATCATTTAGAAACATTGTCCAACCCTCAAACCAAATTTCTTTTTTGATCTTGATGTCATTTGACAATTTTTCATGGAATTAATTTCATTTCAAGGCATTATTTTGATCCAATCTTTGAAAATTCATTTCTGCCTAGTCTTTAAGAGTTGGACTTTGATTCTTTTTGCATTGCATCTTGTATAGCATTTAGTTTATAGGATTAAATTGGCATGAATTGATCTTGCATTTCCTATTTGTTTGGCATTTTTCTTGACAAGGTACCCTAAAACCCTAGAAATCTTAAGAAATTCATAACTTTCACTAGGTTAAGAATTGGGTCCCCTCCATTGGGCAGTGAGTTGGTGTAGGTTTAGGGTTCCCTTTGATGTATTTTCAATTTTTTATCTTGATGTTTGCCTCTGGTTTTGGTTTTTGTTTTTGTGCATTGATCATAAACCCTAATTTTGGCTTCCTTTTGCATTCATCTTGTATCTGCTTGCATACCATGACTTGCCATAGCATTTTGTGTATCCATTTGATTCATTAGACATCTTAAGACATATTAGAAGCATGTTTGATCATTGCATCTTTCATTTGCCATTTTGTATGTCATTTGCATTTCATAACTTATCATGTATGTTCATGGTTCTAAGCTTGCTTCTCTTGCATCCATATGTTCATATGATCATCCCCATGCCTTGTTTCATGTTTGCATCATATCATAGCATCATCATCATCACACATATGCTTCTGGTTTTGGTTTGCATCATGCCATTCCATCTCATTTTGCATTGCATTTCATTCCTCTCACTAACTTTTCAGGTGGTAAGTTCTTTGAGAAGTGAATTTGCCTTCACTTCTCACATTTTCTTTTCCTCTCTCTTATGCATCATTGCTGCATTTTGTTTTGTGTTTGAGATTGAGATTGCTCTTTCTTCTTCTCCTTACTTTCTTTCTTCAAGTGACTTGTCTTCTTAAATGAAGCAAGTTACTTTGCTTCTCTTTGCTCCTTTCATCTGCTTCCTGGTGGTTCCTCTGAAGATTTCTCCTGAAAACCTCACAAACCTTAGGAACAACCATGCATGACAATAATTAGGGTTTTGATTAGTTCCCCATTTAGATTTTACCTTTGTGTCTCATTGAGTCTTCTCTTCTTACCTCATAATCAGGGACTAAACCCTAAAGGTTTTAAGGCTTTGTGATTAAGCTTATGCCTGCATCCTTCTATTAGGATGGAGTGTATAACTTTAATCCTAAGTGTTAAACCCTTAATGTGTTTAACTCCTTTAATCAATCCGCTTAATAATCATCAAGACATCAAGCTTGTAACTTGGGCCTTGCATTAGGGTTCTAATTCTTCCTTAATTGGTTAAGAAGGACTAACCCTAGTGTTAATGGACAAGTCCCCCTCAAGTTGTCTTACAAATAATAAAACTCACTTCATCATCTTATCATTAACTAAAATCCACTTGATAAAGGCTTTGTTTTGTCATGAGTTTAATCCCTAATCATGGATTAAGTTGAGGAGCTTTCCTCAACTTAAACATTCTCATCTATTATCCTTCTATTAGGATGGTGTAATGAGTCTGTTTAATCCCTGATTATGGCTTAATCTCATTACTCAACACTAAACAAAAACAACAAAAACATCTAAATAATCACAAGTAGGTTAATGATCTTAATCCTACACCAAAGGTGATTAAGTGTGAGAAGCTGACTTCACACTTAAGGTATTCTCATTACCCCTAATCAGAGGGAAGATGTGATGAGTTTACTAAATCCACTGGTTTAGGCTTAAGCTCATTAACTTATGACAAATTCTCAAAAGCAATAAAAGACTGAAAACTCAAAAACAAACAATAATCGTCTCCTCCGGGATTCTTTTCTCATCTCATTCACTCACAAACGAGAACTCGCTTCTTCTGTCTAATGCAACATAGTTTGCACCTGAGCCAGACAGGTCATACACTTGAGCATTGACAAGCAAGCAGTTCACAAGTCAATTAATCTTTCAGTCTCTTTGGGTCGAACTACGGTGTTCTGACTTCCTCATTGCACGAGAGGATACGTAGGCATAACTTAACAGTTATCGAACAAAAGTCTCTGTATATTCCCCCTCTTCCCAGCCTCATTCTTCAAGCCTCATTATCATGAGCATTTCACTCCTGCCCTCACACTGACACTGTATATATCACACTTCACTTCTCTTACACTGACACTTGCATTCTTTCCAGCTTTTGGTACACAAATTACACTGACACAACCCCTTTAAAACACAAATCTTTTAAGCGTGGATCTCGTCGAGTACGACGGACAATCTGGGTGCTAATACCTTCCCAGGTTGTAACCAACCCCCTTTCTCAGTCTCTCTGGTTCGCAACCGTCTTATCCGTATCTTTCTAGGTCTATGCAGCATTACCTTTCCTCCGGGATAAAAATGCCTAGCTGGCGACTCTTTTCTTTCCCTGTGAGTTCACTCCTGTGTGTTCTCACTTCATCCTTTCGCCGACCGTTCGCGTATGTACCTCATTTGAGCCCAGTCTCATTTATTGGGAGCGACAACTTGGCGACTCTGCTGGGGACCCTTATACTGCAACCAGGGCTTCTGGTTCTTTTTGTGGGTTCCTCCTAGCGCTTGTTTGATTTGTGTTTACTGGGGTGTTATGTGCTAATTGTGTTTGTATATGTATTTTATTGCTTTATGTACAGTTTTGTTTATTGCTTTATTTACAGCTTTACATATATCATACTGTCATACTGTTCTGGCTGGATCTGGTTTTGTTGCTTTGGTGGGTGGGGTTCTATTGAGAGTTGAGGCCCTATACCTGGGACCTGAGTGACACCTAGGCTAGAGTGGTTCATGTTCTTTCCCATTCCATTTCGGTCTGGTGCGGGAATATGAAACACGGTTCAGATATGGGTTTCTTCTTGAGAACTTTGTGCTACAGATTTCCTGTAGTGCTAGGGCTATCTGGGAAGCCTGCTAAGTCTGGATGACCTTTAGTATTGACCTTCAGAAACTGAGGTGAATTAGAGGAGGATCTTTTATGGTTATTGTAAACACTGTAACTCCGGGTTGGAAGTGTTTACACTTCTCATAACTGATCCAAGTTTGAGGATCCTTGTTTTAGAACACCACCTGTGAGGGGGTTGGGCTGTTTATAGGTTTGCAGGTACCCTTGACCTCAGCATACCCTGTTACTTTGTTTTGATTAAGAGTACTCCATTTTGGGACAGTTCTTGTGATTTTAACCCTGGACATGTGTCTCTTTATTTGAGTCCCCCACCTTGGTTACTGGACTTATGAACCTCCATCTGGATTTCTTGAACAATACATGGACTTATATCAAAGCAGCAATCAGATCCAGCTTGATCACAAACCCTTGCATATCATTTGCATACATCATCATTGCATCATTTAACATTTGCTTATTTGTTTTTTCAGGGTATCCACATCATATATTTTTTTGGGTTGGTTTTGACCCCTTCATCTGCATAGACCTATCTGCTTCAGCTATCCTCATCAGCTACCTGCTTCAGTCACCAGCATCACCAGCATCAGCCTATCAGTGGCCCATCTTCAGTATTATTCTCCATCATCAGCATCTGTCTCAGCTCTTCTTCAGCAACATGGCACCCAAGAAGAGCAACATCTCATATCATTTCTTTGAGCCTGAGCTGGCTGGCATCAGGAAGATCCAGACCCTTATTACTCCAGACCATATACCACTATTCAGAGAACATTACGGAGGCATCCTTGATGTGGTTATGGATTTGGACCCTTCCCAGAGGAGCTTGATTCATACTTGCCTGCAGTTCTATGATCCCCCTCTGAGGTGCTTCACCTTCCAGGATTTTCAGTTGGGACCCTTGTTGGAAGAGTATTCATCACTGATTAGTGTACCTGTCAGGGGTGGTGTCCCCTTCAACCCTGAGATGGCTTTTCCCAGTAATGAAGAAGTGGCAAAGGCATTGTATCTGGAACCTTGTCTGATTGGGCAGAACATGACAACCAAGGCAGGAATCTCTGGTCTGCATTTGGATTTCTTGACTTCTCAGGCCATCCTGAAGGCATCCTTGGGAGAATGGAAGGCAGTCTGTGCTTTGTTAGCCCTCAGCATATATGGGGTTATACTTTTTGCAGACGAGCCTAAGTTTATTAGCAAGAATGCCATTCACCTCTTCATTCTGAGGAACCCAGTGCCCACCTTACTGGGAGATTTCTACTACTCTGTTCACCAAAGGAATGAAAAGCAAAGAGGAAGATTGGTGAGATGCTGTGCTCCCCTGTTCCATACCTGGCTGCTCAAACACTTGCCCAAGACTGATACATTCTTGAATTCTCACCAGCAGAAGAACTGGGCTAGAAGACTCATTGCTTTGACCTCAGATGACATCAGGTGGTGCACTCAGAGCACCAAGGGTAGGGACATCATTACTAGTTGTGGGCAGTTCCCCAATGTACCCCTGATAGGAGTAAAGGGTTGCATCAACTACAACCCTCTGTTATTCAAAAGACAATTGGGCTATGCATTGGTCCACCCTCCTAGAGCACAAGACCTGGCTGAAACCCTTTATTGTGAGATTAAGCCTAATCTAGCCATTGTCAGGCAAGCATCCTGGGCTTGGGATAATGTCCAGACCAAAGGAATGGCCATTCTTGGGAGATGCAACGATGTGGCCTCAGCTCAGTACTATGAGTGGTCTCATGCCAGGGCACAAACTTATGGGATGCCCTTCACCATTGAGGATGCACCTGGACCCTCCACAACACCACCTCCTGCCACTGTCAGCTTAGAGGAGTTTGAGAAATTGAAAGAGAGGAATGAGAATCTGACTCAGGCTCTACAGAAGACCCTCTGGGAGAGGAGTGATGGTCGGCTGGACATTGAAAGGTTGGAAAAGCTTAAAGTGGAGCATCTGGCCAGGATTGAGAAGTCAGAGGACTACATCAAGAAGTCAAGGGCTGGAGAGCAGATTTTGAAGAATGCCTGCAAGGAGGCTCAGTTCCAGAAGGCCAGGACTGATTTGTATCTGAAAGAGAGTCAAGCTAGGTGGGTCAGGATCACCGAAGCTCGTACTCAGGAAGATAAAAGGACTCAGGACAAGATTGAGCAGATGGAGGCTAGTGCAAAGGAGCAACAAGAAGCCCTGCTAGCAGCCCAGAGGGAGATCTCAGAGTTGAAGATTAGGGCTGGTGTGAAGAGGTCAAAGGACCAGAGTCGACACAAGAAGCTAACTGCAGCTATTGCTACCAGGAATCTTCTTATCAGGAACCTCACAGAGCGTCCAGCTGATCCTGTGACTGAAGCACTTCTAAAGGAAGTTCAGGAGGATGAGTTTGGTCTTGGTGTCTGACTTTTGCTTGTTGTTGCTTTCATTTCATTGTACTTTTCTTTTTTATGTTGTATTTTGACCCCTCAGAGGGCATGAATTGTAAAAAACGAACTATGTATCATTCACTTGTTGTAATATATTCATTAGTTTGTTTTGAATCTCTCTCTCCTAAGCAACATCAAAAAGCATCTCCCTCAGGGGTCTGGAAAGGTCAAAACCAAATGCCAAGCCGGATACCTTGGAAACAAATAAGCATACTGCATTGCATACTAACCTTTGTTTTGTTTTGTAGGTTTTGTTTTGTTTTTGTTACTAACTCAGTTGTGGTTCAGGAACTATTGCTCGACGTCGGGTGTTCCCACTCAACCGTCCACACAGATATCCTACCCGCAACAACCTTCCGGGTATGCAGATGGACCAGGTACAACAGGATCTCACAGAGGTCAGGACTCAAATGGCCAATGAGAGACTAGAAATGAGGAATCAAATGACTCAGTTTATGGAGGTGATGAATGGATTGGCACAGAGCCAAGAAAGATTAAGAGCATTGGTGGAGAGGCAGACTCAGGAAGATCCCCATTTAGGGACTGGTGGAACAAGCAACATTGAGAGGGTTCAGCCTCATGTCAACCCACCTGTGTATGGCCCTCATCTTCACCCAGAGATCAACATCCCTGCTAATGTACAGGGGAATGCTACTACAGGTAGGGTACTGCAAGAAGACCCCCAGGAAGATCAGTTCACTGTAATGGGAGCTGGGGATGAAGCCTATGACAGAAGGCTAGATGAAATTGCTGAGAAATTAAGGTCCCTGGAGTCTCAAAACTCCTTGGGTTTTGATGTCATGGACATGGACTTAGTGGACGGGGTCAAGATTCCCCACAAGTTTAAACCTCCGTGCTTTGAAAAGTACAACGGAACTTCCTGTCCGCGAACCCACTTGCAATCCTTTCTGGGGAGGCTGAAGGCATATACCATGGATGAAAAGCTATGGATGTTTTATTTTGAAGATAGCTTAACAGGAGCTTCAAGGGAATGGTACTCACACTTGACTAGAGCAACCATCAGGTGCTGGAAGGATCTGGCTGAGGCCTTCATTAGACAATACCAGTACAACTTGGATATGGCTCCCAACAGGACCCTCCTGATGGGGATGTCCCAGTCATCCAGAGAAAGCTTCCGGGAGTACGCCCAGAGGTGGAGACAGCTTGCTGCTGCTGTCCAACCACCCATGTCGGAAAGGGAGATGGCCGACATGTTTATGAACACCCTCCAAGGGACATACATTGATAGGCTAGCTGCCTTTTCTTCCACCAGCTTCGCAGACGTAGTTATAGCTGAAGAAAGAATTGAGAGCCTATTAAAGATGGGAAAAATTTCTGACAACGGTGCAAGCTCGTCCAGCAACCCAAGAAAGCCTTTTGTAGGTCCAAGAATAACTGGTGAGACTAATGTTATCCATACCAGCAGGGGCAGACCCCAGTATGTTCATAGGTCAGTGGCAGCTGTCATCATTCCCGCTCCAATTCATCAACAACCAGCATACCAACCACAACAACAACCCCACTACCAACAACAAGCTCAGTATCCACCTCAGAGAAATTATAACAACAACAACACCAGCAACAACAATCAGCAAAGACCTTTTCAACAGAGACCATCTCAGGCCAATAGGGTGATTGATCCGATCCCTATGCCTTATGCCACATTATTGCCACAACTCCTGAAACTCAACCTGGTTGAGCTAAGGACATTGGCACCTCCAGATCCTGCCAGTCTGCCCAGAAATTATGACGCCAGTGCCAGATGTGCTTTTCATTCCAACGCACCTGGCCACAGTACAGAAAAATGCAGAGCTTTGCACATGAAAGTACAGGATCTAGTGGATTCCAAAGCTCTAAACTTTGCACCCCCGCCAAATGTCAGTAAAAACCCTATGCCCAACCACGGAGGACCCAGAATCAATGCTATTGAAGAAGATAAGCCGTCTTACTTGATAACCAGTGTGGGGCAGATTCGGACACCCTTGGTAGAGATTAAAGCTCAACTCCTTGAATGTCAAATGTTCCCCGGGTGTGAGCTAGGATGTGCTTATTGCAACATTTCGGTAAATGGGTGTGATAACTTGAGAAGTGGCATAGATGGTCTCATCCAGAGTGGCCTGCTTCAAATCACAACATCAACACCTCCAAATCTGGCAATCTCCTTAACAACAATTCCCGAGTCTTCTACAACTGCAACAACAATTGTTCCAAACAACTCTTCAAACTCATCAACAAATGCTTCGTCTGTCACTTCAACGGACCAAATATCAACAAACATCCCTTCTACAACTTCAGCACCCCTTCATTCAGAACCTTCTACAACTTCAACATCCATCCAGTCAACAGTGTCTCCTACAACATCAACAACAAATAATGAAAATGTCTCAACGGTTACAATTTATTATGATCCTGCAAATGATTCTGCCTACAACTCACAAAATGCCACTCCTATCAGAGCACCAGTTACAATATACTATGATCCACAAACTATCATGGTCCCTTCTGCAGCTGCTATCAGTCCAGTCACTATCACAATGCCTGGTCCAGTTCCTTATGAAAGCAGTAATGCCATCCCTTGGCATTACGGCTCCGATCTATACTGCGAAGGACAGAAAATCACTTTGGAATCATCAACTTCTTCACCACAAATAGAAAATGTGGGGGGAGGCGGAGGCTTCACTCGAAGCGGACGTCTCTTTGCCCCGCAGATTCCGAGACCCATTGCTGAAGCAGAAGCTGCTGCCAAAGCAAAAGGGAAGAGCTTGGTGCAAGAAGAACAGGTTGCTAAAGAAGCTTTGAAAACCCCTTTTGATCAAGAGGTTGATGAATTCATGAGAATCATCAAGAAAAGTGATTACAAGATAGTGGACCAGCTTCACCAGACACCTTCCAAAATCTCCATTTTATCATTGCTAATGCGCTCTGAGGCTCATCGGAATGCACTATTAAAAGTCTTGCACGCAGCTTATGTGCCAGAGGAGATTACCGTCAATCAGTTAGAGGCTGTGGTTGGAAATGTTAACGCTAGTAATGGACTAGGATTTACCAACACTGATTTGACTACGGAAGGCCGCAATCACAACAAGGCTTTGCACATTACCTTGGAGTGTAAGGGTGCAGTTCTTTCCCTTGTACTGGTAGACACAGGGTCATCCCTCAATGTCTTACCTAAAAAAGCCCTTGTGAAGCTGGAGTATGAAGGACTGGCATTACGTCCCAGCAACTTGGTAGTGAGAGCCTTTGACGGTTCTAAGAGATCAGTTCTGGGAGAAATTGAGTTGCCCATAACGATTGGCCCACAGACTTTCAAAACGACCTTCTTCGTGATGGATATACAGCCCGCCTACAGCTGTCTATTGGGTAGACCATGGATACACGCCGCTGGCGCCGTGACCTCAACCCTTCACCAGAAGTTAAAATTCGAGTGGGAGGGCCAAGTCGTTACCATTTGTGGAGAGGAAGATATCTTTGTTAGCCATCTGGCTACATACAAATACATTGAGATGGATGGGGAGATTCAGGAAACTATGAGTCAAGGGTTTGAGGCCTTGAACATAAATGAAGCATCCACTATACCTGGAACCTCAATGACATCTTATCAGCAAGCCCGAAAGGTTGTTGAAGAAGGGACTGCCCAAGGCTGGGGCAAGTTGTTGCCCGTGGAGAAGAAGGAGGATATATTTGGGTTGGGTTACAAACCAACTCAACAAGATCAAGCAGAGGCTGCTAAGAAGCCCAATTTTATCACTGGGGGGATGCTCGCCCCAGATGCCATGAACAACTTGGAAGACGAGGATGAAAGTGACCGCAACCTGGAGAGTTGGATACGTCCAAGGATCCCGGGGAGCAGTATCTCAAACTGGTCTTCCCAGGAAATTATAAGAGTTACTCCTGCAGAGTAATTATTATTTCCTGTATTTTTAAAAGCATGCATCAAGTCTTGCATCTTGCCCAAGATGACAAGCCTCATTTTGTAATCGGGCCATCTGTAATTTTGTGCAAACAGATCAATCAATGATAATCAGACATCTTTTGCAAATGAGTCTTTTTCTTTTCCGCTCACTGTTTTTCCATTTTTCTTTTTGTACAAAAATAAATGGCAATGTTTTCAAAATGATAACTTCATTTCACTCTTTTTTAAACAAGATTAAAATCAATCACTAAAATGAACAAACTGAACCCTTGCAGAGAGTGCCTTCCAGACCGCACCGACAACAACACGGCTATGACTTCGTATGACTTTGACAATCCAATCAATCAAGCTGATGAAGGGGTTGAAGAAGATTACGAGTTTCCTGAAGAGCTAGCCAGGTTGTTGAGACAAGAGGAAAAGGTTATCACTCCTCATCAGGAGGAGATCGAAACGATTAATCTTGGTACGGATGAAGATGTGAAAGAAGTTAAAATCGTGGCCTGCTTACAAGACTCAGTGAAGAAACAACTGATTGATCTGCTTCAGGAATATGTGGACGTGTTTGCTTGGTCTTATCAAGATATGCCAGGGTTGGACACCGACATTGTTATGCACAAGCTGCCTTTAAGAGAAGATTGCCCGCCAGTTAAACAGAAACTGCGCCGTACTCGCCCAGACATGGCAATGAAGATAAAAGAAGAGGTACAAAAGCAGTGGGACGTCGGGTTCCTTGCTGTGACTAGCTATCCGCCGTGGGTTGCTAATATTGTACCTGTGCCTAAGAAAGACGGCAAAGTAAGAATGTGTGTTGACTACCGGGATCTGAATAGAACCAGTCCGAAGGATGACTTCCCATTACCTCACATCGATGTATTGGTGGATAATACGGCTCAGTTCTCGGTATTCTCCTTCATGGACGGATTTTCAGGATACAATCAGATCAAGATGTCACCTGAAGACATGGAGAAGACAACCTTCATCACACCCTGGGGCACGTTCTGTTACAAGGTGATGCCATTCGGACTGAAGAATGCTAGTGCAACGTATCAACGGGCTATGGTGACATTATTCCACGATATGATCCATAAAGAAATCGAATGTTATGTGGATGACATGATTGCCAAGTCCCTCACTGAAGAAGACCACCTGGTAAATCTGTTGAATCTATTCAAGCGTCTGAGGAAGTACCAACTGAAGCTGAATCCCAACAAATGCACATTCGGGGTGCGATCCGGTAAGCTGCTGGGATTTATTGTGAGTGAAAAAGGGATTGAAGTTGACCCAGATAAAGTCAAAGCCATTCAAGAAATGCCTGCACCAAAGTCAGAAAAAGAAGTTCGAGGGTTCTTAGGACGATTGAACTACATTTCACGGTTCATATCTCACCTTACAGCAACCTGTGAACCTTTATTCAAGCTGCTAAGAAAAGAACAAACGGTCAGGTGGAACGAAGACTGCCAGAGGGCTTTTGACAAGATCAAGGAATACTTACAAGAGCCTCCCATCCTTATGCCTCCAGTTGAAGGAAGACCTCTAATCATGTACTTGACAGTATTAGAAGAGTCAATGGGGTGTGTGCTGGGCCAGCATGACGAGTCTGGTCGAAAAGAGTATGCAATATACTACCTAAGCAAAAAGTTTACCGACTGTGAACAACATTATTCACTGCTCGAGAAAACTTGTTGTGCTTTAGCGTGGGCTGCTCGCCGACTGAGACAGTATATGTTGACCCACACTACTTTATTGATATCAAAAATGGACCCAGTCAAGTATATTTTTGAGAAGCCAGCACTTACCGGACGGGTTGCAAGATGGAAAATGATCCTCACAGAATATGACATCCAGTACACATCCCAGAAAGCCATCAAGGGCAGTGTATTGTCTGAATATCTTGCTGAGCAACCTATTGATGATTACCAGCCTATGAGATTTGACTTCCCCGATGAAGACATCATGTTCATTAAAGCAAAAGATCATGAAGAGCCTATTCACACTGAGGGGCCTGACCCAGAAGAAGAATGGACTATGATGTTTGATGGGGCTGTTAATATGAACGGTCGTGGTGTTGGTGCAGTACTCATTACACCTAAGGGAGTTCACATGCCTTTCTTGGCGAAACTCACTTTCAATTGCACTAACAACGAAGCTGAATACGAAGCTTGCATTATGGGTATTGAAGAAGCCATTGACCTCAGGATCAAGACATTGACTGTATTCGGAGATTCAGCTCTGGTAGTTAATCAAACCAACGGCAAATGTTACACACATCAGGATCATCTGATACGTTACAGGGATTATACAAGGAGGTTATTGACTTTCTTCACAACATTCAAGCTTGAGTATATCCCCTGGGACGAGAATCAGTTTGCAGATGCTCTGGCTACCATTTCATCCATGATTAAAGTTCAAGCTGCCAACTTTGTGCCTCGGATTTCAGTGTCTAGACTTGACAGACCAGCATATGTGTTCGCAGCAGATGTTGTCAAAGATGATAAGCCTTGGTTCCATGATATTAAGTGCTTCTTGGAGGATCAGACATACCCACCTGGGGCATCTTCCAATGATAAGAAGACTTTGAGAAGGCTTGCTGGTAGTTTCTTTCTAAACACCGACGGTTCCCTGTACAAGAGAAACTTCGATATGGTACTCCTCAGATGCGTTGATAGAACAGAAGCAGACTTGTTGATGCATGAAGTGCACGAAGGATCCTTTGGTACCCATGCTGGAGGACATGCGATGGCCAAGAAATTTCTAAGATCAGGTTATTACTGGATCACAATGGATACTGACTGTTGTGCCTATGCCAGAAAATGCCATAAATGCCAGATTTATGCGGACAAGGTGCATGTACCTCCCAATCCTCTGAATGTGATGTCTTCACCCTGGCCCTTTGCCATGTGGGGCATTGACATGATCGGAAAAATTGAACCAACTGCTTCAAACGGACACAGATTCATCTTGGTTGCTATTGACTATTTTACCAAGTGGGTTGAAGCAGCTTCCTATGCAAATGTTACAAGGCAAGTGGTAGCCCGATTTCTGAAGAGAGACATCATCTGTCGGTACGGAGTTCCCGAACGAATCATTACTGACAATGGTTCCAACTTAAACAACAAAATGATGGCAGAACTGTGCCGGGACTTCAAGATCCAACACCACAACTCTTCTCCTTACAGGCCAAAGATGAACGGCGCTGTTGAGGCAGCTAACAAGAATATCAAGAAGATTGTGCAGAAGATGGTAGTCACCTACAAAGACTGGCATGAAATGCTACCGTTTGCCTTGCATGGGTACCGCACGTCAATCAGAACATCCACTGGGGCAACACCGTATCAGCTTGTGTATGGTATGGAGGCAGTCCTACCTGTTGAAGTTGAATTACCCTCCTTACGGGTACTGATGGATGTTAAGCTGAACGAAGCAGAATGGGTCCGATCCCGGTACGAACAACTGAGTCTGATTGAAGAGAAAAGATTGGCTGCAATCTGTCATGGGCAGTTGTATCAGAAAAGAATGAAGAGAGCCTTCGATTAGAAAGTCAGGCACCCAGAGTACCAAGTAGGAGATCTCATGCTGAAAATAATCCTCCCTCCGCATACAGACCACAGGGGAAAGTGGACTCCGAATTATGAAGGACCATTCGTAGTAAAGAAAGTTTTCTCGGGTGGAGCACTCATGCTCAGCACTATGGATGGTGAAGACTTCCCGTCCCCTGTGAATTCAGATGCAGTTAAAAAATACTTCGCATAAAATGACCCGCTGGACATAAAAACAGAATGTAAGTCCAAGCAAAAATAGGGCATCCCGGCGAGTCAAAAACAGAATAAAAGACTCGGGCAAAAATAAGGGAAAATAAACAAAAAAAAATGTACACCCGCTGAGTTGAAAAGCCGCATTGGACAACTCAGGCAAAAATGGGTATCCCGATGGATTGAAAACCCGAAAGGGCGATCCATGCAAAATAAGGGAGTAAGCGAACAACTGCATTCTGAATTCGTCTGTATCACCTACAACTTGGTACACCTCGAAAGGATCAAGCTTCTATCAGAATCAACCTTCTTCAGAAAGCAAGACGAGAAGAAAGTCAAAAGTCATACGATTCATAGCAAAGGGGAGCTCCTAGAAGCGTCGTCAACATTGCCAGCCTTTTGTTTCTCAATTTGTAACAATCTCCTCATTTTAGGTGATATGTTTCTCTGACTGTATCTTGCCAATTCAGGGCACGTAAATTAATAAAATCAGATTTTCAGTCATGTCTCGTCTCGTACATTTTATTTTCATTTGCAAAATGTCCAATGTCCTTAAGATACTGATTGCACAAATACAGATGCTTTTCTTAAAAACACGTGCTTACAGGAAATATACTTACTCCCGGGGGTGCCTAAACTCCTATGATGGAATCCGGTAAGGGATGCCTCGGGACTACTTGTGCATTTCTTTGTCTTTTCAGGATTGCAGGTATTCAAGGCACAACATGGGGCATGAAAGTTTCATCCCAGCAAGCTGGCTAATCATTATCCACTCAGTCTTAGCACCGTAGGTGCTTTCTCCCCAGCCGAGTTGCCATTCATTGTTTCTCCCCAGCCGAGGTGCCAGTCATTCTTCTTTCCTAAAGTACAGAAGCCAGGAAACCATCTCCCCACAAGAGTCTCAACCTCTATCCAGAAGAGCAACGCTTGAAAGAATCACAACAGAGTGAAGAAAGGTTCTACAAACTCCCAGCTGGGTCCCTCATTACTGAGATAGGTCTATCAGTGACCTATATCCCCAAGCAGAGTCCCACATGCCAATGATCTCATCCCCAGCTGGGATGTCCATTTCAAACAGATCGACCAGGGATCTTCGTGACATCGGGATCCAAATCCCAGATTGGTATCCTTGCATAATCATAGCATTCGTATCATATTCACCCCCACGAAGCGTAGCATTCCGTCTAATACGGAGAATTACGGCAAAAATCAAACATATTGCATAATCATAAGCCATGTTTTGAATCGAACACTTTTGAATATTGACAATCCATCAAACAATATACAGAAAACTCCCCCAGATTTCCCAGCGGAGAGCTAAAGCTAAAGCAGTTGCCTTACACTCACAAACATCAGTGTATACTCCTTGTGGCACCCGTCCGTGTCATATCCCCAACAGAAAGCCAAAGCGTCCCCTTTGCACTCACAGATACATGTATATACAATTCCTTGACACTCGTCCGTGTCACCTTCCCCAGCACAGTGGTCTAAACAATTTGTAAGCACATACTTGTTTATATCACACTTTTCTCTCCTGACACTCGTCTGTGTCATTCTCCCCAGCAAGTTGAACACTCATCTATACACCACTCATACTTGTTTCTACTCATACAGATACTCGTCTGTATCTTGTATACACCACTTATATCATCTCAGATTCGACACTAGTCCTTGTTCTTTGTTAACCAGTTGGTCTCTCCGTACCAACAACTCAGAACATGCGTCAAACGTTTGTTTCTACCTGATACTCGTCCGTATCATAGTCTTAAGGATGCTCGTACGCATTTTTAATCCATACACTGTGTCAAACACTCTTGTCTTCTTGAATATAGACACTCGTCTGTGTCTACTATTCCCCAGAAGAGTCCCCTCAGATTCAACACTCGTCCGTGTTCTTTGTTAACCTGTTGATACTCGTCCGTATCATCATCTCTGAACATGTGTCAGTATTTGTTTCTACCCGATACTCGTCCGTCTCATAGTCTTAAGGATGCTCGTCCGCATCTTTAATCTATACACAGCGTCAAAACACTTATACCTCTTATTTCTTGGATGTAAACACTCGTCCGTGTTTACTATTCCCAGTAGATCGCCAGCAAAGCAAAATATCTTTTCTATCTGACATTCGTCCTGTGTCATGATAAACCTTGAGAGCAGCCGTCCCCTGCTAGGTGATCGTCCTTCACCTCTTGATGATCGTCCTTCATCATGCTCATCCGATGGCCGTCCCCATCGTTGACCTTTTCTATCCGACATTCGTCCTGTGTCGTGATATTCAGCAGCCGTCCCCTGCTAGGTGATCGTCCTTCACCTTTTGATGATCGTCCTTCATCATTTTATCCGATGGTCGTCCCCATCGTTGATCTTGTTATCTGGCGTTCGTCCTACGTCATGATAAACCCTGAGAGCAGCCGTCCCCTGCTAGGTGATCGTCCTTCACCTCTTGATGATCGTCCTTCATCATGCTCATCCGATGGCCGTCCCCATCGTTGACCTTTTATCCGGCATTCGTCCTATGTCGTGATATTTTCGGCAGTCGTACCCTGCCAGGTGATCGTCCTTCACCTTTGATGACCGTCCCTCATCACTATTTCATTTATTCTTTAACCCGATGGCCGTCCCCGTCGTGGTCCCTTTTCCTTTTCCTGATGATCGTTCTTCATCAGTTTAACCCGATGACCGTCCCCATCGTTGGTTACCTTACCTTATGAACTCGATGGCCGTCCCCATCATTTGTTCATTAATCCTCAGAAAATCTTGTAGCTTCATCTTGATGGCCGTCCCCATCATAATCCCTTTTATCCCCAGCATGTCGGCCGTCCCCGACATTGCTTTATTTCCCGCACTTTTCCTAGCATGTCGGCCGTCCCCGTCATTGCTCATTCCCCAGCAGTCGTCCTCTGCTCGACGGTCGTCCTCCGTCTCCCATACTTTACAATATACTTTATTTTCATTTACAATCTATATCCCTTTTCTTCTTCATTCTGTGAGTGCAAATTTTGGACTGTCTTTGGTATTAAACCACAAGTTACCTTGTTTGTCTGTTAAGCCGTAGCTTACATCCTGCACAGCTAACTCATGTTTGAATAGGGGCAGCTGTAAACACCCCAAATTTTCCCTCACCCATTCACACCATGGCTTGTGATCATTGCATGTGCATAAGTTCAATCATGGCATCTCATACCACATTTTTGATTCATTGCATTGATTCTAAGTCATCTGCATCTAGGGTTTGTGATCTGAGCAATCCAAGAGCTTCTTGATCCACTCCAAAGGGGTCCATGTGTGTTCAAGCATCATGTTATATCCTCTCAAAGTCAAGAATGTCAAAAAATCACAAGAACTGAGAATGGTATGGAAGCAGAGCCAGGTTTGACTGCACAGATGACCTAAAATTAGGGTTTTGGTTTCAAAGGCCATAACTCCAAATTTTTTGGTCATTATGGTTTCTATTGGTCTCTATATGGTATAGGGAGCATGCATATCAATTTTCATGAAGAAATTCAATGGGGAAGTCATCTGATCAAGGGTTGACTTTCTAAGCAAGTCAGTGTAAAATCAGGGCATCTGAGGCCCCCAATGACCCAACCAAAGGGTGTTCTTCATCATTTTGATTGTGTATGATCTTTATTTGATCATAGAAGATTTTGGAAGTTCACAAAATTGAATAATTTCAAGTCATTTGCAAAGTTGACTTTTTGGGAAAGTTTGACTTTTAATGAAATTGCCATTTTGGGAAACTTTTTCAACCCTTGCTTTTTGATTCAAAAAAGATTCAAATGGAAAAACTTTGGTCATGAAAGTTGTAGAATGGATCATTCCCTTTTCAAAAAGTACAAGAACATGACCTAATTCATTTTGGATCAAAAGTTATGGCTTGTCAAAGTTGGCTAAAATCACAAAATTTGAAGTTTTCTACCAAAGAGGTATTTTGCAAAATGGTTTGTTCAAGTGTTCTAAAGTCCTCAAAATGGTATTGATTCCTCAAAATGGTTTGCAAAATGGTATTTTGCAGGCATAGTTATCATTTTTGCTCAAACTTGCAAAAGCTTTCGAAGCACTCAGCACAGCTAGCAAACACACAAACCAACTTCACAAATCAACTCAGCACACTTCCCTGGTCACAAACCACCCATCACCATTGCCTAAAACTCCCTGAATCAGAAATACGATCACCACCCTCCCTTGAACAGAACTCCTGTAATCTTCCAAACCAGCCACCACAAACTTCTCCTAAGCATCAAAACTTCATCAGGGGTCTAAGAGGAGTGGTTTGCACAAAGAGAGAGGGTCAGAAAGTTGCAAACTGAGAAAGCTCAAAGCTCAGGTATATCAAGAACTTTTTTTCCAGAAATGAGTTTTTAAGTTTCTAAATTGTTCCTCATGCTTTGCTGATCACTCTGATGCTTTTACTTTTTGAAATGGTTGAGAAATAAGCATTTAATCATGTTCTGAAACTTTTCTGACCTAAACATGTTTGTCTTCGATTCGCGTGATTAATGAATGAAAAATGATTTTTGTTTAGGGGTTTCGATTTAGTTTCGAATGGGGATGGATTCTGGATCATTAGATTTCATTTTCATAGTGTTTTGAGGGATTTAGCAATTTTCAGGTGGGTGTCCCGCCGGAGAAGACAACCGGAAGTCTTCTCCGGCCACCTGAATCTGTTTAGGGCTAATCTGTGTCATTAATGAAGTTTGAATAACAACCCTTGGATGCGTTGACCCGCGCGCGTTTGGACGTTCAGGATCTCGCTATTTTGCCCTAATCCTCATTTGACTTTCTTAATTCAGATTAATTAATTTTTAATTAGGAATTAATGAAGTTTGAATTTCAGCCACTGGATCACGCGCGCAGTCAATTCCCGCGCGTCCAGTTTGAATGCTGGCCATTGATCTGGTTGACTTCTCATTTTATTTCATTTTTATTTCTTTTTATTTCATTTGTTTTCTTCATTTAATTTAAAATAGTAAAACATTTTCAAAAATTCTGAAAAGTTTTATACAAACTTTTATTAATTTTCAGAAACCAAAAACATTTTTATTTTTATTTTTTGTATTAAAAAATATTTTTAAATCATTTAAAAGTTTATTTTTAATTAATTAATGAGAATTAATTAATTAAAAATACTTTTAGGTATTTAAAAATCACCAAAAAATTCATGAAACCTTTAAAATCATTTAGAAACATTGTCCAACCCTCAAACCAAATTTATTTTTTGATCTTGATGTCATTTGACAATTTTTCATGGAATTAATTTCATTTCAAGGCATTATTTTGATCCAATCTTTGAAAATTCATTTCTGCCTAGTCTTTAAGAGTTGGACTTTGATTCTTTTTGCATTGCATCTTGTATAGCATTTAGTTTATAGGATTAAATTGGCATGAATTGATCTTGCATTTCCTATTTGTTTGGCATTTTTCTTGACAAGGTACCCTAAAACCCTAGAAATCTTAAGAAATTCATAACTTTCACTAGGTTAAGAATTGGGTCCCCTCCTTTGGGCAGTGAGTTGGTGTAGGTTTAGGGTTCTCTTTGATGTATTTTCAATTTTTTATCTTGATGTTTGCCTCTGGTTTTGGTTTTTGTTTTTGTGCATTGATCATAAACCCTAATTTGGGCTTCCTTTTGCATTCATCTTGTATCTGCTTGCATACCATGACTTGCCATAGCATTTTGTGTATCCATTTGATTCATTAGACATCTTAAGACATATTAGAAGCATGTTTGATCATTGCATCTTTCATTTGCCATTTTGTATGTCATTTGCATTTCATAACTTATCATGTATGTTCATGGTTCTAAGCTTGCTTCTCTTGCATCCATATGTTCATATGATCATCCCCATGCCTTGTTTCATGTTTGCATCATCTCATAGCATCATCATCATCACACATATGCTTCTGGTTTTGGTTTGCATCATGCCATTCCATCTCATTTTGCATTGCATTTCATTCCTCTCACTAACTTTTCAGGTGGTAAGTTCTTTGAGAAGTGAATTTGCCTTCACTTCTCACATTTTCTTTTCCTCTCTCTTATGCATCATTGCTGCATTTTGTTTTGTGTTTGAGATTGAGGTTGCTCTTTCTTCTTCTCCTTACTTTCTTTCTTCAAGTGACTTGTCTTCTTAAATGAAGCAAGTTACTTTGCTTCTCTTTGCTCCTTTCATCTGCTTCCTGGTGGTTCCTCTGAAGATTTCTCCTGAAAACCTCACAAACCTTAGGAACAACCATGCATGACAATAATTAGGGTTTTGATTAGTTCCCCATTTAGATTTTACCTTTGTGTCTCATTGAGTCTTCTCTTCTCACCTCATAATCAGGGACTAAACCCTAAAGGTTTTAAGGCTTTGTGATTAAGCTTATGCCTGCATCCTTCTATTAGGATGGAGTGTATAACTTTAATCCTAAGTGTTAAACCCTTAATGTGTTTAACTCCTTTAATCAATCCGCTTAATAATCATCAAGACATCAAGCTTGTAACTTGGGCCTTGCATTAAGGTTCTAATTCTTCCTTAATTGGTTAAGAAGGACTAACCCTAGTGTTAATGGACAAGTCCCCCTCAAGTTGTCTTACAAATAATAAAACTCACTTCATCATCTTATCATTAACTAAAATCCACTTGATAAAGGCTTTGTTTTGTCATGAGTTTAATCCCTAATCATGGATTAAGTTGAGGAGCTTTCCTCAACTTAAACATTCTCATCTATTATCCTTCTATTAGGATGGTGTAATGAGTCTGTTTAATCCCTGATTATGGCTTAATCTCATTACTCAACACTAAACAAAAACAACAAAAACATCTAAATAATCACAAGTAGGTTAATGATCTTAATCCTACACCAAAGGTGATTAAGTGTGAGAAGCTGACTTCACACTTAAGGTATTCTCATTACCCCTAATCAGAGGGAAGATGTGATGAGTTTACTAAATCCACTGGTTTAGGCTTAAGCTCATTAACTTATGACAAATTCTCAAAAGCAATAAAAGACTGAAAACTCAAAAACAAACAATAATCGTCTCCTCCGGGATTCTTTTCTCATCTCATTCACTCACAAACGAGAACTCGCTTCTTCTGTCTAATGCAAGATAGTTTGCACCTGAGCCAGACAGGTCATACACTTGAGCATTGACAAGCAAGCAGTTCACAAGTCAATTAATCTTTCAGTCTCTTTGGGTCGAACTACGGTGTTCTGACTTCCTCATTGCACGAGAGGATACGTAGGCATAACTTAACAGTTATCGAACAAAAGTCTCTGTATATTCCCCCTCTTCCCAGCCTCATTCTTCAAGCCTCATTATCATGAGCATTTCACTCCTGCCCTCACACTGACACTGTATATATCACACTTCACTTCTCTTACACTGACACTTGCATTCTTTCCAGCTTTTGGTACACAAATTACACTGACACTACCCCTTTAAAACACAAATCTTTTAAGCGTGGATCCCGTCGAGTACGACGGACAATCTGGGTGCTAATACTTTCCCAGGTTGTAACCAACCCCCTTTCTCAGTCTCTCTGGTTTGCAACCGTCTTATCCGTATCTTTCTAGGTCTATGCAGCATTACCTTTCCTCCGGGATAAAAATGCCTAGCTGGCGACTCTTTTCTTTCCCTGTGTGTTCACTCCTGTGTGTTCTCACTTCATCATTTCGCCGACCGTTCGCGTCTGTACCTCATTTGAGCCCAGTCTCATTTATTGGGAGCGACACTAAGCTATCAACAACAAAGGACTTCTCGACCATACTATCCTCCCCGACAGAAGGAAAGGCAGTTTGAGACACCTCAAATGTCATATTCACAATTATTACAGAATCTCCTCCAATTGCAAATGGTACAGTTAAAGACTCTGCAGCTTCTCAGGCTAGGTCAGCTTCCCCCAGGTTATGACACCAACACTCGTTGTGAATTCTATTCCGAAGATCCTGGGCACAATACTGAAAATTGTTAGGCATTGATGCACATTGTTCAGGATCTAATAGATTCCAAAGCGATCAATTTTGCTCCTACCCCGAATGTAATCCAAAATCCTATGCCTCTTCATGGGAGAACTGTGGGGGATATTGATAGTGGTGAAGGTATGAATCTGATATCCAAAGTTAATGACTTGAAAACTCCACTGATGTCAATAAAAGCTTGCTTGGCCAAGAAAGATTTATTTCCGGGTTGTGAAGAGGATTTTCCAGATTGTTCTAATTCCCTTGATGGTTGCGATCAGGTGAGATCGGGGATACAAAGGATGATTAATGAAGGCAGCATACAGTTTGATAAAGTTGTGAAAAGCGAGGACATATCAATTGTTACCATTTATTACAACCCAACACAGGTTCCTGCTGCAGCAATAGTAGCACCCATAACCATTACCGTTGTTGGTCCTGTCTCGTACCAGAGTGATAGGGCTATTCAATGGAATTATGGGAGTGAAGTATACTGTAATGGTCATAAGCAGGACTTGACTGCATCCACTTCTACTCCATGCCAAATAGAAAATGTCGGAGTTGGAGGGTTTACCCGAAGCAGCAGGTTATTTTCTCCAGAAACTGTAAGGGGTAGTACGGTGCCACCAAAGAATACTATCGAAGCTCAAGAAAAAGCCATGGGAAAACAACCCATGACCAATGAAAAACCTGCACCTTCAACAGAGCCTGACATCACTTTGGAAAAGGAGGCAAAGGAGTTCTTAAGAATTATTAAGAAAAGTGACTATAAGATAGTAGATCACTTACAACAGACTCCCTCGAAGATCTCTATCATACCCTTGTTAATATGCTCAGATGCTCATAGGAAAGCCTTGTTAAAGATCCTGAACAACGCTTATGTACCACATGACATATCAGTGAATCAGTTGGAAACCGTGGTGTCGAGTGTAAACTCTAGCCATGGCATGGACTTCACAGATATGGATTTAACATCAGAAGGACGCAGTCACAACTGCGCCTTGCATATTTCCATGGAGTGCAAGGGTGTTTTACTATCCCACGTGTTGGTTGACACAGGATCATCACTGAATGTATTGCCAAAGAAATCCCTCATGAAGCTGAATTATGAAGGTGTCGTGCTGAGGCCAAGCGACTTGGTTGTACGAACATTTGATGGCTCAAGGAGGTCAATATTCTAAGAGGTGGAATTTGCTATCAAGGTGGGACCACAAAGTCTTCAATGCTACTTTCTACGTAATGGACATTCAACCTGCTTATAGTTGCTTGTTGGGGAGACCATGGATTCATTTAGCAGGGGAAGTATCCTCCACTCTTCATCAGAAGCTAAAGTTCTTATGGGAAGGGAAAATTGTGACAGTATCAAGAGAAGAAGACATCTTTATCAGCCACCTAGCCTCATTCAAATATGTGGAAATGGATGGAGAGATCGTTGAGACTCCTTGCCAGGCTTTTGAGCCCGTCAAATCTGAGATTGCATTAGCTGCTTCATTCGAAGAATCAGAGAAGGGAGCTTCTATAGCTTCTTACAAGCAGGCCTTGTAAGTGGTAGAGTTAGGTGTGAAAAAAGGCTGGGGTAGGACAATTGAAATCCCAGAAAAGAAAGACATGTATGGAGTTGGTTATCAGCCAGGTCTGTCAACACATGGGCAAAATGCTAGTGGTCAGAAAAGCCCAATCACATTCACTAGTTCTGGTTGGATTAATCATGGTAATGTCTATGTTACGCAAGAGGATACAACTGACAGCGACTGCGATATGTATGAGTGGGTCAAGCCTTGTGTTCCAGGGACGTAACTAAACAACTAGTCGTCAGAAAAGCTCATCTCTGTCACTTGCCTTGAAGAGTAATAGTTTTTTATGTTTTTGTTTTCCCATATTCAAGTCCTGTGTCTTACCCGGGGAATAAGGACTCATTGTAAGGGTTCTTTTGTTCATAATGTGATTTCACAATACTCAATAAATCGGACGTCTTTGCATTCATGACATGTTGTTCCCTGTCTTTCATTTTTATTTTTGTTTTTGTTTTCAAAATAAAATGGCAATGTTTTCATATCTTAAATAGCTTCTAAATCTAGCGTGAATAATCATTCATGCAGATGCTCATCCTCGAGTCTCATCAACGACGACCTTGCTATGCCTCAGTATGACTTCGACAATCCAATTTACCTAGACGACGAGGAAGGTGAAGAAGATTGTGAATTGCCCGAAGAACTGGTCAGGTTGCTTAAACAAGAGGAGAAGATGATTCAGCCACACGAAGAGGCTATTAAAGATCGAGGTTGCATTAGAAGAATCTATCAAGAGTCATCTAATTGTCATGCTTCGAGAGTATGCCGACATCTTCGCTTGGTCTTATCAAGACATGCCTGGATTGGACACTGACATCGTGGTGCACAAACTACCTCTCAGGGAAGAGTGCCGACCTGTAAAGCAAAAGTTGAGACGTACACGCCCCGACATGGCCATTTAAATTAAAGAGGAGGTGCAAAAACAGTTTGATGTCGGATTCTTGGCCGTAACAAGTTTACCCCCATGGGTTGCAAATATTTTACCAGTCCCTAAAAAGGATGGTAAGGTTAGGATGTGCGTGGACTATATGGATTTGAATCGGGCCAGTCCTAAAGATGATTTCCCTCTGCCTCACATTGATGTGTTAGTTGACAACATTGCTCAGTTTTCCGTGTTCTCTTTTATGGATGACTTCTCAGGCTATAATTAGATTAAAATGGCGCCAAAGGAAATGGAAGACTAGATTAAAATGGCGCCATACAGGAAATGCCTGAACCAAGAAGTGAGAAAGAAGTATGTGGTTTCTTAGGGAGACTGAACTACATTGCACGATTCATCTTGCATCTAACAACCACGTGTTATCCATCAAGCTTCTAAGGAAGAATCAGGCTATCAAGTGGAATGATGACTGACAGTAGGCCTTCGACCGAATCAAGGAGTACTTGCTAGAACCTCCAATTCTCATGCCTCTAGTGCCAGGGAGACCCTTAATTATGTACCTCACAGTACTCGAAGGATCAATGGGATGTGTGCTGGGTCAGTAGGACGAGTCTAGCCGAAAAGAGCATGCCATTTAGTACCTTAGCAAAACGTTTACCGATTGTAAGACACGCTACTTATTACTGGAAAAACCTTGTTGCGCTTTGGCATGGGATGCTCGCCGACTAAGATAGTACATGCTAACTCAAACCACTCTCCTAATTTCCAAGATGGACCCTGTAAAGTATATCTTCAAGAAGTCGGCTCTAACAGGAAGGGTAGCCCGATGGAAGATGGTTCTGACAGAATATGATATCCAATATACTTCGCAAAAAGCGATCAAAGGGAGTGTATTGTCAGAGTATCTGGCTCAGCAGCCAATCAATGATTATCATCCCATAAAATTTGATTTCCCGAATGTGGACATCATGTTCCTCAAGCTGAAAGACTGTGACGAACCACTTCCAGAGGAGGGGTCAGACCCCGAATCCAAATGGAAGTTGACGTTTGACGGAGTTGTGAACGTAAACGGAAGCGAAGTAGGTGTTGTCATTATCTCAGCAGAGGGGGTCCATATGCCTTTAACTGCTCAGCTGACATTTGAATGTACCAACAACGAAGCAGAATATGAAGCTTGCATCATGGGGGTTGATGAGGAAATCAACTTGCGAATCAAGAACCTAGAGATCTTCGAAGATTCTGCCCTGGTGGTGAACCAAGTCAATGGCAAGTGGTTAGTTCATCAACCTCACCTGGTTCCTTATAGGGATTACAACAGGAGGTTGCTAACTTTCTTCACCAAGGTCAAGCTGAGTTATATTCCACGAGATGAAAACCAGTTTGTTGATGCTCTAGCAACTTTACCAACGCCGTACCTCCCGAAGATGAATGGCGTTGTCGAGGAGGCCAACAAAAATATCAAGAAAATCAGACAGAAGATGGTCGTGACATATAAAGATTGGCATGCGATACTACCATTTTCACTACATGGGTACCGAACGTCTGTGCGTACCTCGATAGGGGCAACCCCGTTCTCACTGGTGTATTGTATGGAGGCAGTCCTACCGGTTGAAGTTGAGATCCCATCGTTGAGAATAATGATGGATGTCAAGCTAGATGAAGCTGAATGACTCCGATCCAGATATAATCAATTGAGCCTTATTGAAGAGAAACGCCTAACATCTGTATGTCATGGAAAATTGTACTAACGGCGAATGAAACAGGCTTTCGACAAGAAAGTACGGTGTAAACGGTACATACCGGGGAGCTGGTGCTGAAAAGGATTCTTCCTCCTAATAATGATGACAAGGGAAAGTGGACACCCAATTATGAAGGTCCATTCATGGTTAAAAAGGTCTTCTCGGGAGGAGCCTTGATGCTAACAACCATGGATGGCGAAGACTTCCATTCTCCTATCAACGCAGATGCAGTGAGAAAATACTTCGTGTAAAAAGACCCGCTGGATAAAAATAGAATAAAGATCCAGGAAAAAATGGGCATCCCGGCGAGCCAAAAACAAAATATGAGGCTCGGGAAAAAATTAGGGAAATATTGAAAAAATGTACACCCGCTGAGCTGAAAAGCCACATCGGACAACTCAGGCAAAAAATGGTATCCCGGTGGATTGAAAACCTGAAAGGTCGATTCACGCAAAAGAGGGACTAACACAAACGTCTGCGGTTTGCTAAATTTGTGATCCATTTGCGACTAAAGGCATTCCAAGGGTTAAGGACCAATCCAACCACCTTTCTCAAGGGCGAAGTGTCACACCCTAAATTTTGACCGGATTTTTTTTCAAATTTTATTCATCTGGTGCATTTTATCGCAATAACATTAATCACTCATTTTTGCATTTTATAGTTAAAAATCTCATTAATCACTAACCATGCTGTAAACACCCCAAATTTTCCCTCACCCATTCACACCATGGCTTGTGATCATTTCATATGCATAAACTCAATCATACCATCTCATATCACACTTTTGATTCATTGCATTGGTTCTAAGTCATCTGCATCTAGGGTTTGTGATCTGAGCAATCCAAGAGCTTCTTGAGCCACTCCAAAGGTCAAAAATCACTTCAAAGAGGTCTATGTGTGTTCAAGTATCATATTATATCCTCTCAAAGTCAAGAATGTCAAAAAATCACAAGAACTGAGAATGGCATGGAAGCAGAGCCAGGTTTGACTGCACAGATGACCTAGAATTAGGGTTTTGGTTTCAGAGGCCATAACTCCAAATTTTTTGGTCATTCTTGTTTCTATTGGTCCCTATATGGTATAGGGAGTATGCATATCAATTTTCATGAAGAAATTCCATGGGGAAGTCATCTTATCAAGAGTTGACTTTTCAAGCAAGTCAGTGCAAAATCAGGGCATCTGAGGCCCCCAATGACCCAACCAAAGGGTGATCTTCATCATTTTGATTGTATATGATCTTTATTTGATCATGGAAGATGTTAGAAGTTCACAAAATTGAAGAATTTCAAGTCTTTTGCAAAGTTGACTTTTTGGGCAAGTTTGACTTTTAATGAAGTTGCCATTTTAGGCAACTTTTTCAACCTTTACTTTTTGATTCAAAAAAGCTTCAAATGGAAAAACTTTGGTCATGAAAGTTGTAGAATGGATCATTCCCTTTTCAAAAAGTACAAGAACATGACCTAATTCATTTTGGATCAAAAGTTATGGCTTGTCAAAGTTGGCAAAAATCACAAAATTTCAAAGTTTCCACCAAAGAGGCAAAGTTGCAAATTCACTTCTCAAGGCAAATTAAGTCATCAAATGCATTTATAAACTTCACCACATGATCACACAAGTCCTAAGAGTAAGATTGCACCCAAAGAATCACATGTTTTATGACTTATGGATCAAGATATTTCATGAAGAACCAAAGGCAAGGCAAGTTGCAAAACTCATCATAGCTTCTCATCCACTTGCTGGCTAGCCTGCTGAGCCACCCTAGACATCTCCCCTCATCATGCTGCGCAGGACACACTCCTTGTACTTGGCTAGAAAGTAGCCCATGCCTTCTTACACCAACTTTGACATTTTGGCAAAAGCACCCATACCAATCAATAAAGCACATGTCACTTCATCTGACCAATGGCAATTGTTTATACTAATCAAATGCAAGCCAAACATAACAAGAGGCAAGCCTGAAGCACCCCACAAGACAGCATTCTCATTTTCACCCTCATTTGCAAGAGCCTTTGAAACTCTCAGCACAAGCCACAAACACACAAACAAACTTCACAAACAATCTCAACACATTCCACTGATCACAAAGCACCCATCACCATTGTCTTAAACCCCCAGAATCAGAAACACGATTTCCTCACCTCACTGAACAGAACTTGTTCAATCTCTCAAACCAGCCTTTGCAAACTTCAAATAAGCATTGCAAGCTTCTCAGGGGGTTCATTAGAGGCGTTTTGGATCAAAGGGCCAGCCAGAAAGCTCCAAAGATCAAAGCTTCAGTTCAGGTGAGCTCAAGAACATTTTTTCCAGAAACATGTTTTTAAGTTCTTAAACGATTCTCTATGTTCCACTGATCATGCTGATATGTTTTGTTTCGAAAATGATTGAGTATTGAGCATGTATGTTGTTCCTGAAACTTTTTTGACCTAAACCCCTTTTGATTCGATTCAGCTTGGATACGAAAAATAAATGCATTTTGTTTGTTGATTCGTGTTGTATGATGTTTGGGGGTGGATTCTGGGCAAAAAGATTTTGTTTTAGATGCCTAGGGAGTGAGATTGAGATTCTCAGGGGAGAGTGTGGCCGGAGAAGATGACCGGAGGTCATTTCCGGCCACCTGAAAGTGATTAGTGCATTAATGAGGATTAGGGCTCAGTTTGAATGAGGAGCGTAGGATAGGTTGACTGGGGTTGACTCCCGCGTGAGTGAACGCACCAGATTTCACATTAAAACCCTAATCACAATTATTTAAATTAATTAAGTCAGATTAGGTTAATTAGGGAAGTTTGAATCTCAGCCCTAGGATCACGCGCGAAGTCTTTCCCTCCTTCCCCAGTTTGAATTCAGGCCACTGGATGCGCTGACTTTTCTTTTAATTCACTTTTATTCTCATTTTATTTCATTTAATTTGTACATTTATTTTCAAATAGTAAAACCTTTTTAAAAATTCTGAAATTTTGTGTATAAACTTTTATTAATTTTCAGAAACCAAAAACATTTTTATTTTTATTTTTTGCATTAAAAAATATTTTTAAATCATTTAAAAGTTTATTTTTAATTAATTAATGAGAATTAATTAATTAAAAATACTTTTAGGTATTTAAAAATCACCAAAAAATTCATGAAACCTTCATAATCATTTAGAAACATTGTCCAACCCTCAAACCAAATTTCTTTTTTGATCTTGTTGTCTTTTGAGAATTTTTCATGGAATTAAAATCATTTCAAGACATTATTTTGATCCAAACTTCAAAAAATCATTTCTGCCTAACCATTGAGAGTTGGACCTTGATTCTTTTGGCATTGCATTGTGTTTAGCATGTAGTTTGCAAGATTAAATTGGCATGATTTGATCTTTCATTTTCCATTTGTTTGGCATTTTTCTTGTTAAGGTACCTTAAAACCCTAGAAAACTTGGAAATTCATAACCCTAATTAGGTTAAGAGTTGGAACCTCTCCTTTGGGCAGTGAGTTAGTATAGGATTAGGGTCCCTTTGAGTGCATTTTCAATTTTTTATCTTGGTGTTTGCTTCTGATTTTGGTTTTTGTTTGATGCATTGATCATAAACCCTAATTTGAATTTCCTTTTGCATCCATCTTGCATTTGCATTCATACCTTGACTTGCCATAGCATTTTTGTGCATCCATTTGATCCATTAGACATCTTAAGACATGTTAGAAGTATGTTTGATCATTGCATCATGTATTTGCTATGTTGTATGTCATTTGCATCTCATAACTTTTCATGTGTGTTCATGATTCTTAACTTGCTCCATTTGCATTCTTTTGTTCATGTGATCATTCTCATGTCTTGATTCATGTTTGAATCACCTCATAGCATCATCATCATCTCATATATGCTTCTGGTTTTGATTCACACCATGTCATTTCATCTCATTTTGCATTGCATTGCATTTTTCTCACTAACTTTTCAGGTGGTAAGCAACTTTGAGAAGTGAATTTGCCTTCACTTCTCACAATTTCTTTTCATCTCTTTATGCATCATTGCTGCATTTTGTCTTGTGTTTGAGATTGAGCTTGCTCTTTATTTTTCTTCTTACTTTCTTTCCTCAAGTGACTTGTCTTCTTGAATGAAGCAAGTTACTTTGCTTCTCCTGATCCTTTTATCTGCTTCCTAGAGGCTCCATTGAAGATCTTTCTTGTTAAACCTCACAAACCTTAGGAATAACCAAGAATGATAATGATTAGGGTTTTGATTAGTCTCCCCTTCTTAGTCTTACCTTTGTGTCTCTTTTGAGTCTTCTCTTCTCACCTCATAATCAGGGACTAAACCCTAAAGGCTTTAAGGCTTTGTGATTAAGCTTATGCCTGCATCCTTCTATTAGGATGGAGTGTATAACTTTAATCCTAAGTGTTAAACCCTTAATGTGTTTAAATCTCTTAATCAATTCACTTAATAATCATCAAGACATCAAGCTTGTAACTTGGGCCTTGCATTAGGGTTCTAATTCTTCCTTAATTGGTTAAGAAGGACTAACCCTAGTGTTAATGGACAAGTCCCCCTCAAGTTGTCTTACAAACCCTAAAAATCACTTCATCATCTTACCATTAACTAAATCCATCTAATAAAGCTTTGTTTTTGTCATGAAGTTAATCCCTAACCATGGATTAAGTTGAGGAGCTTTCCTCAGCTTAAACATTCTCATCTATTATCCTTCTATTAGGATGGTGTAATGAGTCTGTTTAATCCCTGATTATGGCTTAATCTCATTACTTAACACTAAACAAAAACACCAAAAACGTCTAAATAATCACAAGTAGGTTAATGATCTTAATCCTACATCATGGTGATTAAGTGTGAGAAGCTGACTTCACACTTAAGGTACTCTCATTACCCCTAATCAGAGGGAAGATGTGATGAGTTTACTAAATCCATTGGTTTAGGCTTAAGCTCATTAACTTATGGCAGACCTCAAAATGAAATAAAAGACTGAAATCAAAAACTAACAATAATCGTCTCCTCCGGGATTCTTTTCTCATCTAATTCACTCATAAACGAGAACTTGCTTCTTCCGTCTAATGCAAGACAGTTTGCACCTGAGCCAGACAGGTCATACACTTGAGCATAGATAAGTAAGCAGTTCACAAGTCAATTCATCTTTCAGTCTCTTTGGGTCGAACTACGGTGTTCTGACTTCCTCATTGCACGAGAGGATACGTAGGCATAACTTAACAGTTATCGAACAAAAGTCTCTGTATATTCCCCCTCCTTCCAGCATCATTCTCTTAGCCTCATGATCATGAGCATTTCACTCTTATCCTTACACTGACACTGTACATATTACACTTTGCACTTCTTTTACACTGACACCTGTACACCTTTTCCAACTCTCTTTATACACAAATTGCACTGACACTACCCCTTTAAACACAAATCTTTTAAGCGTGGATCCCGTCGAGTACGACGGACAATCTGGGTGCTAATACCTTCCCAGGTTGTAACCAACCCCCTTTCTCAGTCTCTCTGGTTCGCAACCGTCTTATCCATATTTTTCTAGGTCTATGCAGCATTGCCTTTCCTCCGGGATAAAAATGCCTAGCTGGCGACTCTTTTCACTTCCTGTGAGTTCACTCCTGTGTGTTCTCACATCCATTTCTTTCGCCGATCGTTCGCGTCTGTACCCTATTTGACTTAGCCTCATTTAGTGGGAGCGACACATGCATCATTTAGTTGATTACTATCGTTCCGTGTCATTTTCGTTTATTTTTATTTCGAATGTTGGTCTCATTTCATAATTTATCTGTTTTATTATTATTATTATTATTTAGTTAAAATATTTAACTTAATCCGATTTGGTAATTTATTTGATAGTTAATTAACTTTTTTAA
Source organism: Lathyrus aphaca (assembly GCA_963966055.1). NCBI lineage: Eukaryota > Viridiplantae > Streptophyta > Magnoliopsida > Fabales > Fabaceae > Lathyrus > Lathyrus aphaca. The sequence goes on from OZ014523.1 coordinate 177,160,637, forward strand.
GATTAGGTTTTTATTAGTTAATTTTTAATTGATTATTTTCTATATAATATTTAGTTTTGTTTTATTCGTTCTTCTTAGGGTTTAATTAAGTTTAATTTGATTAATTTAATGTTTTAATTTGGTAAGTATATATTAACTTTAGATTAAATCAGCTTAGTTCTATTTTAGGTTATTTTTTTAGTTTGTTATATTAAGTTTATTTTAATTAGACCTTTTAATCTTAATTAATTATCGGTATTTAACTTTTTAAATTTGTTTAGTTTAATTATAGTTTAGTTATATTAATTTATTCAGATTTAGTTTTTTTTATTTTATTATTAATTCAATTTTAATTTTAATTAAGTTATTTTAGTCTAAAATGATACAAAAAAAAGATAGAGGTTTAGTTTAATTTCTTGCAGTAAACCTAAATCTCTCAATATCAGCCTGTATCACTGCTACACCAACATTACACTCCAAAAACTCTGCATTATCTTATCACCAAAATAAGCATTACTCCAACCTGTAACATGAAAATGAAATTACCACAACAACAACAAAAAACATGTCAATGACAACAACAACAACAACAACAACTACAGCAACAGGTCCGCAAGAAACAAATAAAATTAAAGTTGTATCTGAAAACATAATTAAGAAGGGTTGATATGTTTAAAGGGAGTGACGACGGAAAATATAAGGGGAGAGGGGGAAAACTCTAAAAAAGGAGGCTACGACCTCAATCTTCAGAACCAGAAAATTGATCCTCCTTCAATAAACACCTTCATCCGTTCACCATCTCGGCCACCCATCACCCCTTCAATCCCCTAAAACCTCTGCAACACCAACCCAAAACACATCCACAATCACCTTTTTTTTTTCTTAGAAAAAACTCCACAACGACGAACACCTCCCTCCGTTACCTCATCTTTAACCATGACACCCTTCTACCGAACTCGAAAATCGTCACCACCATAGAAAACTCCATCAATCCTTTCAACAACTTCATTCACCTTCAAATCACCTTCACATCAATCACCCAAACCGAAAATGAAAGAAATTGATTGTGAGAACAGAGACAGAGAGATTTGAATGAGTAGAAGAAAAGAAGAAGCAAATATTTGCAACCTGAGAACCGGAAGATTTCGTCCGTGGTAGAGCTTTATACCACCGACGAGTTTGTTCGCGGCGAGATCTCTTTGAATCACCGCCGTACCATCGCAATCTTGACGGGAAGAAGAATAAGGAAGCTGTGCGAGACATTGAGTTGCGGATTCAAGCAAAGAGTGAAGAACATAAGCTAACGACGACCATAATTCTTAACGGAGCTATTGACGGCGAAGCCGAAATTGAAAGGCAAAGTGATTGGTGAGTGAACGATAGTAGCGGACTTGAGGAAGAAGAGTGATTTGTTCCTTGTGATTTCTTTTTATGTTTTTTATTTATTTTTTAATTTTAAAAATATAAAAAAATTCTTGCTGATTTTTATTTGATGGATTGGGCTTCTCATAAACATTAGATCCACTTACTATCCACCATTTCCCAGATAGCGCCCCCTCCCTTTTTGGCTGTTGATTTTCATTTTTTTTATTTCATAGATTCTTCTTTTTTTTTTACATATATAATTTTGGTATTCTTTTTTTAAGAAAACTTTAGGTCTATTATTTGTTTTTCTTACATAAGAAAATCATAAAAAAATATTTTAGTTTATAATTTATTTATTCTTATGACATTTGATTTTGACTATAGATTTATTACTAGTTATCCCTTTTTTAGGGCCAATGATATAACAAAAGGCAGGATAAATCGATTCCGATAAATCACAACCAATATGAGGCCATTTTATTTTATTTAATTTATTTCACAATTTATTTTATTTTATTTAGTCTATTTATTTATTTTATTTTATTTTTGCATTTTTATATAATATTAAGCTAACAGTTCCAAAATATTCATAAACTGCACACACGCTTTCTCTTGGGAAAATTACAAGGAGACCCTTTATTTAATCGCAATCCCGTGTAATTTATTGTGTACCCCTCTCCCGATTATTTTGTACGCAATTTATCTTTCCGCTTTCATTTTACAGTTTCGTATTGCTAGGAATATCCATAGGAACTAGAAATCGATTCACTTAACCATTTAAAAAAATTCATACGCCTAGATTTGCACGCACGTAAGTCGGTCACCTATGTGATCGCCATCTGCACGACTTTACGCGTCTTAATTATATAACGAGGAACTGGACTTCGGAATCTAGCATTCCGCGGGTTCTTTAATGAACCAGTCTTGAGGCAAGCCTTTGAGTTGTGTTTCATTTACTCCTTCATTTCCAAAACATTAAACCCAAATTCATAAAAAACAATCACAAACGTCTAAATCGCAATTAATTATCGTGAAAGAACTAAACTCAGGAATCTAGCATTCCTCGGGTTTTTGAATTGGATTACTCTTGAGGCTAGCCCTCGAGTTGTATTACGTTCGCCCTTTCACACATAAAGAATACAACTTAAAAATTACCAACAAATATAAATCATTTTCATAATTAATCAACGAATTACTGAACTCTGGAGTCAAGCATTCCACGGGTCCTTGAATGAAATCACTCTTGGGCTAGCCCCACGCGTTGTGGTCCATTCGCCTTTTTGTTTTAAAACACCTTAAGTAAAGATCAAATATCTTTCTCTAAACGAACGTTGTTTAAATCTTTCTATCTCGCAAACAAGCTAGCGCTTCATCATCCGCATCGAGTAAAAGCCAACACTTAGTAGTAGAAAGCATTTTCAAACAACCGTTCAATAAAAAACCACAAACCATAGTTGCACGAACTACGAAGCTCTGATTTTCCCATTGCACAAGGGAATACGTAGGCACAGGGATTTTAATCCTTCGTGAGCACAATAATAAAATAATTTAATCTTCTCTCCGTCTTAATAATAATAATTAAATTCTATTCCTTAAAACAAACATCTTAGCAAACCATTTAGAAGACAAAGACATTAGTCAACATTTAATCGCATAGTTAACAATGAGGTTCCCGTTGAGTACAACGGACATGAGGGGTGCTAATACCTTCCCCTTGCGTAACCGACTCTCGAACTTAGAATTTGGTTTCATTGACCATTTCTTATCCTTCTTTAGGTTGTATCTATATCTCCCTTTTCTCTCGTAGAATAAATAGAATTAGGTGGCGACTCTGTTGTTTCTTTCCGCGTCCCATCGCGAGGATCGTATTTTTTGAGGTTCGAAGCTTGGCGACTCTGCTGGGGACTAGCTCCATGCTAGAGAGGTTCGAGCCTAACTTAGCTTTGTGCATTTATTTTGTTGATCTTGTCTTTTTGTCTTCTCTATGTTTTTTATTTATGTTTGTTTAGTTGTTTTCTCATATTTCTCATTATTATACTTGTTTGTGGGATCTTGGGGTTACATCGCAAGTAAAAGATGATTTGAGGAAAAAGAAGAGGGAACACCTAACTTAGATTTGATAGTTATTAGTGTTAGTCTCCAAGAACTCGCTTCTTGAGGGCCTAGCATGAAAGCTCCCCCAGATAGTTAGACTTTTTTCATAGATCTTATCACAACGCATCTAGCTTGTCGTGTGACCTGATTCATGAAAGGGTTGTGATTCTGGGATCCATTGTTAAGAACCAGTTTCGATATTGGTAGTTGTGTAGTGTTAGTATCCAAGGGATCGCCTCTTGAGGGCCTAGTATGAGAACTCCACTCAAGGTAGACCTTATCGTTATTATCGTCAAAACGCTGTTAGCCTGCGGCGGGGCGTTAATACGATAAACTTCCGTGACCTTGAGTTTCCTTAAACCATCACCGTAGAAACTATACCGTGAGTGGGTTTTTTAGGTACAAAATATAGAACCAATCTCTTACAGCCTACCATTTAGGAAGTTTTGAGCGTTTCCATCTTTCGAGACTGTTTGTGCTTGTGATCCTGAGCATACTTGCATTTCATCCATTCGCATACCATTGCATCTTCATTTCATTTTTTTTTCTTTCCTCAGAGTAAGATCATCCTTGTCCTGTCTCCATAACCCGTAGTTGATTTCCCGACACCTACTTTGGACTTGAAGTAGTTCTTGATTGATCATGGACCCTGAAGGACAAAAGTAGACTGCGTCAAGGGGAGACTTTGATTTGACAAAGGACTAGTTAAACCTACTCATGGATGCTGTGATAACTTTGACAAGGAGAGGGCATAATGTTCAACAGGCTTCCGTAACTGGAGATGTCTCTCCACCTCAAAGGAACAACTTTGTTCAACCTTAGCCTGCAAGGACCCCAGTTGGGGCACCCGTTACTCAAGAGCATACCATTATTCGATATGGAAACTCCTTACTTCATGATGTTGTTGAGTACCAAAGCTTTGGGTTCTCGGAGCCAAATTCTCAAGGGGCAATCCCAGTGAGAAAGACCAAGGGACCAGACGTTGCTAAGATGACTGAGAAATGTCGAGTGTTGAATCAAAGACTCAAAGCCATAGAGGGGCATAATGCTTTTGACATGGATGCTCTAAACATGTGTTTAGTACCTGGTTTGGTTATACCTCCGAAATTTGAAACACCTATTTTTCAGAGTTACAAAGGGGATAATTGTCCAAAGCACCATTTGGTGATGTTCTGTCGAAAAATGACTGCATATGCTTTTGACGATAAGTTGATGATTCACTGCTTCCAAGACAATTTGAGTGGGGCACCGTTGAATTGGTACATGAATTGGAAAGAATTCGTATTCAGTCATGGTTAGACCTAGCCAATGCTTTTGTAAAGCAATACCAGTACAATTTGGAAGAAGCTCCCAGCTGCTTTCACTTGAAGGACATATCTCAAGAAAGCAATGAGCCGTTCAAAAGGTATGTCTAGATATGGAAAGAGTTGGCTGATCGTGTTCAACCACCGCTCTCAGAAAAAGAGTTAGTTGACCTGTTTATGGATACTCTGCAGAGCCCGTACTTTGAGAGGATGGTAGGCACTGCATCAACAAGTTTCTCAGACCTGGTGAAAATGGGAGAATGTATTGAGAGTTGTCTCAAGAGTGGAAGAATCCAAGGCGCCTCTAGTCTCCAGAGCATTGAGAATGAATCCCTTAGTGATTCCCAAGAGGAATTGGAGGAAGAGGATGAGACTGATTCAATTGAGGAATCTCCACAAGCTTTACCTCTCTTGCCATACTATCAGCATCCGTATGAGTCAGCTGTTCAAAGTCAACAACCTTTCGGGTCTCCATATATGATGTCATTTCCTCCACATGGTCAGCATCCTACTGTCTGTCATCAACAACAAATGCTACAATAGCAGCCATACCAACGGAAGCACGCTCCTCAGCGATGACACAAGTACCCTAAGAAGCCAAAAAGGCAGTTTGATCCTTTGCCAATGCCATACAGTCATATACTGCCACGTTTGATCAATAGTGGATTAGTAGAGCCGAAGAAACTGAATCCAGTGATTCCTCCATACCCACCAAGCTTTGATCCTCATGTCTGATGTGGTTTCCATGCTAATGCAGGGCACTCCACTGAAGACTGCAAACAACTCCAGAATAAGGTTCAGGATCTGATTGAGTCAGATTCCATCTTGTTTACGCCTCAAGGTCTTCACATCAACATCAATCCTTCGTCTAGTCAGACATATCCATCAGTCTATGGAATAAATTGTTAAGGATGGGTGTGATGAGGGTTGGTGCACCGACACTAATGAACATGACACCCTCCAACTCTTAAGAAGGATGTTCAATTCCCTAAAGCTGGCATTCCCCTATTTTGTTTCAACATTGTCGTATTTTATTTCCATGTTTGACTTTGTATTTGCTTGTTAGCATTTTTTGTTTTTGAATTGGAAAGATTAATGAAATGTTTATGCATCTTTTGAATCGATCCATTCGTATTCACTCATTTTCTTTCATTGTTATGACAAAAAAAAACATATTTCTCTCATTTTATTTATCAAACTTATGTTTTAGCAAGGATTGGAGGGAGGATGATGAAAACCAGATACCCGAACTCTCCATTTGTATGCTTTCAATTAAAACCTTGCCAATGATGTACATGCATTGTTTCAAATTCCCAAACACTGGTGAAATAAGGATGATAATCCCTCGCTAACCCCGTTGAGACTAGAAGTAGGAGTTTTCTTTTTCAAAAATGCAAAAAAAAAACCTTAATTTTAAACCTGGGGTAGGGTAGTCTGTTCAGTTAATCTGTTTGCATTCAATCTTCAAGAGATTCTGTCCATCATTCAAGAAGGATCAACTACATATGTTCCTCCACGCGCCAAAGAAGTCGTGAAGGGTTAAAAGTTTGTATTATCCGTTCTTTATTCCCTAACAAAATGGAAGTTACAAACTTTCAACAAAAAGAATGAAGTGAGGAAAAAGAAATACAAAGAAGAAGTCTGCTAAGTCAAAAAATAGAAAAAGACGATTTAGGCGAAAATTAATGAAGTCATCAAATCCTCAACAAAGCAAGGATAAAGCAAAGTGGCTTCCATCACTTTTTAATCTTGATCCTTATCATACGCCGTCAAAGAATTTTGAGATCTGAATGCATGTGTCAATTTAACTGAACACAGGATTGGAGTTCATCACGAAGATTGGGTGGGTACAAATAAATTTTGAACCTTTTATCCTTTGTTTCATAAACCGTGAACCAAGCCACGTTACAATCCTTAAAAGACCTAATTGAGGTAGGGTTTATTTTGAGAGCATACTACAACAAGGTTGTGTTAACCTGACCTCTAACGTTCTTTGCTAATCATTTGTATTGATCAATTCATTTGTCATTCCATAAAAGGCTAGATCTATTTCATGTTTTGATCATTGATTTTTCCACTGTATAACCATCATACAATAAATTGTGATTTTAAAAACTTGCATAAATGTTGCATTAAAATTTCCAATTTTAAATGAATAATGTTTATTTGCAAGTCAATTCAGCATAAAGGGTATCCCAACGAATGCAGCCAGTTAGGGAATTCGACTTGGTAAGAGCAGCCCAACCAGGGGCAACCACTTCGAGAATCAGTCAATCTGAATCAATCTCTTCAAGAGTCAGCTACTCAGAGGTTGGACCTTTCCTTAAAACTCAGACTAGAGTTGACCTATCACAAGACTTCAATAGTTCAGTGGCCAACCAAATAAGGAGTTTCACATCCCAAGGATCAAATAACCAGGGGAAAGTGTCAGACATTTAGGCACTGGGGCAACCATTTCAAGGCCATGTCACAACAAGTTGTTTCCAAACTTTTGTGAAAGGGAAAATTTCAAAACCCATTGATTCAGGGGCAAGATGGATCACACAAGGGCAAGTCCTATCCTTGTCTTCAAGCCGTTCAAGCAGGCCTTATGCAACAAAAAACTTTGAGTTCAAGACAAGTTTCGGGAATCATGTCTTCATCTTTGTCTCCTTCTAAAGGGTCGTCTGTAAAAAGAACTTTTCCATCCAATACCCATACAGGGGCATCTTCGGAAATTATTTGAGTCGGTGTATCTTTCTCATGTGCTAGTCATGTCGCTTCGCTCTTAGCGTTAAGCCTTGCTACCGTCTTATCCATCGAGCATCTACCCACAGTAGAGAGTCATATCTTGCAAAACGAGTCTCCTCTGATATGCAACCTCTTTGCAATCCAATTTTCAACGGCACGAGTCCGTTAAGCTGGTCGTGAAACCCTTTCGATTAAAGTCTAAATCCATTTAATTGGCATCGTATCCGTGTTTTCCTGATGGTTCCTGAAGGTCTTCTTTGAACTCTTCATTTAGGGAATTTCCAGAGGTTGGATGTTTATCTTGTTTAAAACTCCAACATTTCTTGCCTTTATTTTTCAGCCAGTCGCTTAGAGCCGTTGATTTATGTTTGAGTACTTTGCATTCTACTCCAAGTGTCAGTTGGTCGCATATAGCCGCTGCCCAATCACTGTGTTTGTCTTCTTGTCAACAGTTACACTTGAATCTGTTGATTTATCACTTTGTATACTTTGATATTTCCTTTTCCTCAACCTCCGTGTTGAATTGTTTTCCCGACCGTCGAGTCGATGTCATTTTAGTTATTTCCTCAACCACTGTGTTGATTTGCTTCTCGACCACCGAGTAGATGTCTTTGATTTATTTCCTCAACCGCCGAGTTGAATTGTTTTCTCGACCGACGAGTCGATGTCATTTTAGTTATTTCCTCAACCGCCGAGTTGAATTGTTTTCCCGAGTTGATATATTGGGATCCCCAACAGTCACACTCGAACATGTTGATTGATCCCTTTGGATACTTTGAATATTTCATCTTCCTCAACCGCCGAGTTGACTTGCTTTCCCAACCCCCGAGTTGTTTTGGCCCCCGGGTCAATGTGTTCGCCTTCAGTTTCTCAACCCTCGAGTTGATGTGTTTTTTACCCCCGAGTCAATGTTGTTATCTTTTTCTTGACCCCCGAGTCAATGTTGTCGTATTTGTTCTCAACCCCCGAGTTGATGTGTTTTTTGACCCCTGAGTCAATTTGGTTGTCTTTATTTTCTCAACCCCCGAGTTGATATGTCTCTTGTATCAGAGCAGGTAGTTCCGTCCAACCAGGTTGTCGTGTGTCGTTTGTTCTCAAGTATGCGATATGTGTGTGGCACACTATCGGTACTTGCTTGTTTTCTAGCTGTTTGTTTGCAGGTTTTAGTTGAAATAAGCGGGGGAGAAGCTATTGCTCCTCTGGAATGTTGGCTTGTGGTGTGTTGGAATTGCAGTGGTGCTAAGGTTGCTAAGGTTTGCGTTAACTAATGATTCACTCGTGAAGCAACTTAGTTCACAATATGAGAGGAATGATATAAGAGTTGAGAAATATGGTTTATGACCATCAGGATTGTCGACTATCTATTAACAATTTGAGGAACTGATCACCCTCAATCTCTTGTTGATAGTAGACATAATCGTGTTGGATGCAAAAGACATATTTTTCAGCTGACATAGTATGTTCAGTAGACTATTTGGAGTTAATCCAAAGTTATTAGTGGTTTAAAAGAATAGATATGGATTCATATTGTTGCTCCCACTAAGAGACACAAGGTCGGATAGGGTACAGACGCGAACGGTCGGCGAGAGGAGGAATGAAGGTGAAGATGAATAGAGTCGCCAGCTAGGCATTTTTATCCCGAAGGAAAGGTAATATTGTTTGTTTTTGGTGTTTCAATCTTTTATTATTTTTTGTATTTGTCATCAGTTAATGAGCTTAAGGCAAAACCAAGCGTTAGTAAACTCATCATATCCTCCCTTTGATTAGGGATAATGAGAATACCTTAAGTATGAGATAAACACCTCAAACTTAATTACCATGATGTAGGATTAAGATCATTAACCTACTTGTTATTATTTAGATGTTTTTTTGGATTTTTGTTTAGTGTTAAGTAATGAGTTTAAGCCATAATCAAGGATTAGTGAACCCATTACACCATCCTAATAGAAGGATAATAGATAAGCACACTTAAGCTGAGGAAGATACCTCAACTTAATCCATGATTAGGGATTAACCTCGTGACAAAACAAAGCCTTTATTAAAATGGATTTTTTTTAAGGGTGAGATTAAGAAGTGAATTTTATGGATTTTAAGACAACTTGAGGAGGACTTGTCCTTTAACACTAGGGTTATTCCTTCTTAACCAATAAAGGAAGAATTAGAACCCTAATGCAAGGCCCAAGTTACAAGCTATTGTCTTAGTGATTATTAAGATGGATTGATTAAGAGGTTTAAACAAATTAAGGGTTTAACACTTAGGATTAAAGTTATACACTCCATCCTAAGAGAAGGATGCAGGCATAACCTTAATTATAAAGCCTTAAAACCTTAAAGGTTTAGTCTCTAATGATAAGGTGAGAAGAGAGACACAAAGAAGACACAAAGGTAAAATATAAAGGGGGACTAATCAACCCTAATTATTGTCATGCTTGGATGTTCCTATGGTTTGTAAGGCTTGAGAAAGATCTTCAGAGAAGCCACCAATGGAAGAAGCAGGAGAAAGGAGGAGAAGTAGAAGAAACAAGTTACTTACTTCACTGAAGAAGATAAGTAACTTGGAGAAAGAAAGTGAATGATGAACATGAATTAGAAAGCTCACTCTAAGGCAAATGAAAATGCAGCAAGGATGCAAAAGAAGAATGAGAAGAGAAATGAGAAGTGAAGGCAATTTCACTTCTCAAGTTACTTACCACCTGAAAAGGTTAGCATAAAGGAAAGAAATCAAATGAAAATGAAACATATGCAAAGGTGAAAACCAAAACTAGAGGAAAATACATGATGTAAATGATGCTATGGGTTGATGCAAAAGCAAACCAAGTGTCATGAATGTTCATACAAGAGATGATATGCAAAGGATGTATGCTTTGAAGTTTGAAAGTTCATGAAAGTTCATGGAATGAAATGAATGCACATCATGGAAAATGAATGAAGAAATGATAAAGAATGATTTTAATATGTCCTAAGATGTCTTAGATGCCATATGAATGCAAGAAATGTCATGGCAAGTTCATGTATGGATGCATATGCATGATGAATGCAAATGAGCATGAGAAATTAGGGTTTTAAGACAACATGAGATGCAAAAGTCAAAAACAGAAGAAAATCATAAGATAAAAAATTTCAAATGAACTCAAATGAACCCTAACCCCATATGATATCACACCCCAAAGGAGAAGGTCTAACTCTTAACCTAAAGAAAGTTGTGATTTTTCTAAGTAAACTAGGTATTTTGGGCACATTAAGAGAAAAAATGAAAATCAAATGGAAAATGCAAGATACATTTATGACAAAAATATGCTAGATACTACGTGCTATATTAAGAACAGTGCAAAAAGAACCAATGTCAAACCCTTCATGGTTAGGTAGAAAAGAATTCTTGAAGTTAAGGTTCAAAAATGGGATTTTTATGAACCCTAAATTCAAGAAAAATGTCAAAGTTGGATCAAAACCACAAAGAAATTTGTATGAATGGTTTGACAATGTTTCTAAATGTCCTAAGATGCAATGTGAATTTTTTTGGATTTTTTAGAAACCTAAATGGTATTTTAATTAATTAATTTCCATTAATTAATTAAAATAAACCTTAAAATGTTTTTAAAATGTTTTTTTAATGCAAAAAATAAAAATAAAAATTCTTTTGGGTGAAGAAAAATATTTGAAATCAAAATACAGAAGAAAAATATTTTTGGAATTTTCTAAGTATTTTAAATTAATTATGCAAGAAAAATGATTAAAAATTAAATTAAATGAAAGTGGGACAATCTGATGGACAGGATTTGAACTGGGGAGATTCTGGTTGACCAACGCGTAATCCAAGGGCTGAGGTTCAATCTGAGTTAATTTATTTAATTAATTCTAATTAACTCATTAAATGAGAATTAGGGTTTTAATGACCAATCAGGGCCATCCATACACGCGCCAAACAAAGAACCAAATGCTGATATTCAAACTAACCCTAAACCCTAATTAAACTCTTAATGACTCTCAGGTGGCCGGAGAAGACCTCCGATCATCTTCTTCGGCCAGCTCTTCACCGTAACTTCCACCCTAGGCCATCCCAGACCCCATAATCTCTAGAATCACTCAACTAACAACCCTAAACACAAATCCAGCAACAAAATCAGTTTATGTTTCCTTAAATTCATGAATCGATGCAAAACGGAAAATTATGCAAAACTTTCAGAAGTTCAATACATGCTTAATACTTGATCATTTTAAAAACTAAACACATCAGGATCATCAGTGAATCATGAAGAATCATTTAGGAACTTAAAAACACATTTCTGGAAAAAATGTTCTTAAGGTTACCTGAGCTTGAGCTTTCTCAGTTTGAAGCTTTTAGTCCTCTTCTCTTGTGCAAAACCACTCCTCTTGACCTCCTGATGATGTTGGAATGCTTTGATGGAGCTTAGAATGGATGGAATGAAAGCTTGCACTCTTGCTGCACCAGAATCGTGTTTTGTGTAGAGGGGCTTTGAAGCTTGTTTGATGGTTGGTTTATGCTCTATGGATCATTTCTGAATGAATGGTGAAGTTTGTTTTGAAGTTTGATGGCTGGACATAAAGTTTCGAAGGTTTTTGCTTTGGGGTGATTTTTGTGAAGCTTGATGATTCTGAGATGTTAGGCTTGTGTGATGTGTGTTATAGCTTGCATTTGGTCCACATAACAAGCTTTGATAGGTCAGGAGATTTGTTGTGGCATATGGTGATTAGTATGGGCTCTCTTGCAAAAAGTCAACAAAATTTGTACTTGAGTTATGGGCTCATGTTGCAGCTAGCTTTTGGCTTGTCCTGGCTCAACAAAGATCAAGGAGAGCCATGGAAAATGTTTTGTAGTGATTCAGCAGGTGTATGAGATGTTTCATGCTCTTTTGCAATTTTGAAGAAGTTTGGCCCCTTTTGAATTTCTTGAAGTTCAAGGCATGAAATGAGATGATTCTTGGGCCAACTCTGATTTTTAGGAAATGCACTATGTTTGTATGATGCATAGAAGTGTATTAGAGGTCACCAAATGGCTTGGATTGTGAATTTACAAAAAATCCTCTTTCGTGTGAAAGTGAATATTATAGGATTTTTTTCCAACTTTGCAAAGCCATAACTTGAGTTCCATAATGAATTAGAACTTGTTCTTGTACTTTTTGAAAAGGGAATGATCCAATCTATAACTTTCATGACCAACATATTTTCATTTGAAGCATATTTGGTTGAGAAAGAGGAGGTTGAAAAACTTTCCCAAAATGGAAAGTTTCCATTACAAGTCATTTTCATTTTTGGCAACTTTTGGTTTAGCTCAATTTTCTTCAATTTTGTGAACTTCCAAGCACTTCAATGATCAAATAAAGATCATATAAATTCAATTTGATAAAAAAAATCCACTTTGGTTCCATTGTTGGGGGCCTCAGATGCCCTGATTTTGCTCTGACTTGCTCAAGAAGTTACCCAGTGAACAGATGACTTCCACAATGAATTTCTTCATCAAACTTGGTACACATGATCCTCATAATTAATTGAGACTATTATAAACAAGAATGACCAAAAAATTTGGAGTTATGGCCTCTGAAACCAAAACCCTAATTTCAGGTCATCTGTGCAGTGAAACCCTAGCTCTACTTCTATGCTTTCAAAGTTCTTGTGATTTCTTGACTTCCTTGATCTTTGAGGGATATAATATGATGATAGAACATGCATGGATCTTCTTGGAATGATTGGAGACCTTTGGAGTGGCTCAGATGAATCCTTGGATTGCTCAGATCACAAACCCTAGATGCAGATGAACTTGAACTAATGCAGTGGGACAGAAATGCCATATGAGATGGTATGCTTATGCTAATGAAAAGATGAAAGATCACAAGCCATAATGTGAACTTAGTGAGGGAAAATTTGGGGTGTTTACAGCTTCCCCTATTCAAACATGAGTTAGCTGTGCAGGATGTAAGCGCCTGGCTTAACAGACAAACAAGATAACTTGTGGTTGAATATCAAAGACAGTCCGAAATTTGCACTCACTAGAGAGAAGAAGAAAAGGGATATAAATTGTAAAATAAAGTATAGTATGATTATCAAAGTGCGGGCGATGGAGGACGAACATCGAGCAGAGGACGACTGCTGGGGATAAAGCAATGACGGGGACGACCGACATGCTGGGGAAATAAAGAAATCATGATGGGGACGACCATCAAGTAAAGAAACAAGATTCTCTGAGGATTACAACAAAGGAAATGATGGGGACGGCCATCAAGCTTGGAAAGTAAAAGTAAACAACGATGGGGATGGCCATCGGGTTAAAGAATAAATGAAATAACGATGAGGGACGGTCATCAAAGGTGAAGGACGATCACCTAGAAGGGGACGGCTGCTCTTTACCACGACATAGGACGAATGTCGGATAGAAAATAAAGGTCGACGATGGGGACGACCATCGGATAAGCATGATGAAGGACGATCATCAAGAGGTGAAGGACGATCACCTAGCAGGGTACGGCTGCTCTCGGGGTTTATCATGACATATGAAGAATGTCAGATAACAAGATCAACGATGGGGACGGCCATCGGATAAAAGTGATGAAGGACGATCATCAAAAGGTGAAGGACGATCACCTAGCAGGGGACGGCTGCTAAATATCACGAGATAGGAAGACTGCCGGGTAGAAAGGGTTCTAATAATGAAAACTCCACTGGGGAAAGGATGAGGGACGGTCATCGGAAGGTGAAAGACGATCACCTGGCAGGGGACGGCTGCCGAAAGTATCATGACATAGGACGAATGTCGGATAGGAGAAAAGTCGTTCTGTCGGGGAATGGTAAAAACGGATGAGCGCTTACGGTTTAAGAAATAAAAGGTATAAGTGTTTTGACGCTGTGTATGGATTAAAGATGCGGACGAGTATCCTTAAGGCCATGATACAGACAAGTATCGATAGAAACAAACGCTGACGCGTGTTCAGAGATGATGATACGGACGAGTACCAACTGGTTAACAAAGAATACGGACGAGTGTCAAATCTGTGGGGAATAAGTGTATATATGAGATACAGACGAGTATCTGTATGAGTGTGAACAAGTATTGTGAAGTATGAGCAAGACACAGACGGGTGTTCAACTTGCTGGGGAAAAGTTACACAGACGAGTGTCAGAAGAGAAAGTGTATAAGTTATGAACAAACATTTGTATATGAGAGTGTAAAAGGTATCTTGGCGACCTGCGGGGATAGTATGACACGGACGGGTGTCAACAAGAGTGTATCTATGACAAATGCTTGGTTCGCAACAAGTGTCTGGGCAACTGTGCTGGGGAAGGTGACACAGATGAGTGTCTAAAGAGTGTGTATAAGTATTTGTAATCACAGAGGATGTTTAGCTTATATCTGCAGGGGATGATGTGACACGGACGAGTGTCGAAAGAGTATATATGAACATGTATCTATGTTGAGAGAGTGCAAAGGGGATGCTTTGGCTTTCTGTGGGGAGATTGAGATGACACGGACAAGTGTCGAGAAGAACATGTTATGGACAACTATATGTACTTGAGGGTGCAAAGGGACGCTTTGGCTTTTATGTTCAAAGGATGTATTTTGTATATTGTTGATGAGGTACTGTCGGTATTTGCAGGTGACTGGCTCGAACCTGACTTGTGATCATGCAAATGTTTGATTTTTTTTGCCGCAATGCTCCGTATTATACGGAATGATACGCTTTGTGGGAAAAATGATGCGAATGCTATGATCATGCAAAAGAAACCGATCCGGGATTCAGATCCTGTTTCCGTGAAGATCTCTGGTTGATCTGCTTGAAGGAGAATCCCAGCTGGGAAAGATCATTGGTAGATCAGTTAGGAGGTGTAACTCTGCTTGGGGAAATAGATCACTGATAGACCTATCTTGTAAGGAGATAACCCAGTTGGGGATGAGGAAGCTTCTGTCACTTTGTTGTGTGAGAATTTCAAGCATTGCTCTTCTGGGAAAGGCTGGAACTCTGCGGGGAGATGGTTCTTTTGTCTTTGAGAGACCTGGCACTCTTCTTGGGGGGATAGATCACTGAAAAATATTCCTATAGATATCTGTGGGTATCCCGGCTAGGGATGAGGAGACTTTGACAACTCTGTTGGGGAGAAAGATTCTCGGGCTGCTTGGAGGAGGTGATGCTTGGCATGCCCCATGTTGCGTATTGGAATACCTGCGATCCTGTTAAGACAAAGAAATGCACAAGTGTCCTGTGGTATCCCTTACCGGATTCCATCATAGGAGTTAGATATTCCTGAAAGTAAATATATTTCCTGCAAGCATTTATTAATAATGGCTCATTTGTTTTATGCAAATATTATATCATGGATACTGGTTATTTTGCAAACGAAACAAAAATTTACGAGACGGGGTGTGACTGAAAACTCTGATTTTATTAGTCTGGGTGCCCTGAATTGGCAAATACAGTTAAAGAAACAGATCCCCTGAAATGGGGAGATTTCTACAAATTGAAAAAGTAAAAGTGTTGGCAATGTTGACGACACTCCGTTGAGCTTCATTTGCTATGACCCGTATGACCTTGACATTCTTCTCATCTTGCTTTCTGGAGAAGGTTGATTCTGGTTGATGCTTTATCCTTTCGAAGCTTGCTGTGTTGTGAATGATACAGACGAATTTAGAATGCAGTTGTTCGCTTATTCGCTTATTTTGCGTGGATTGCCCTTTCGGATTTTCGATCCACCGGGATACTCATTTTTTCCTGAGCTGTCCAATGTGGCTTTTCAACTCAGCGGGTGTACATTTTTCTTTGATTTTTCCCTTATTTTTTCCCGAGTCTTTTATTCTGTTTTTGACTCGTCGAGATGCCCTATTTTTGCCTAGACATACATTCTGTTTTTATGTCCAGCGGGTCATTTTATGCAAAGTATTTTTTAACTGCATCTGAATTCATAGGGGATAAGAAATCTTCACCGTCCATAGTAGTGAGCATCAGTGCTCCACCAGAGAAAACCTTCTTGACTATGAACGGTCCATCGTAATTAGGAGTCCATTTTCCCCCGCGGTCTGTATGAGGAGGAAGAAGTCTTTTCAGCACAAGATCTCTTACTTGGTATTCCCGAAGCTTGACTTTCTGATCGAAGGCTTTCTTCATCCTTTTCTGATATAACTGCCCATGACAGAAGGCAGCTAGTCTCTTCTCTTCGATCAGATTTAGTTGATTGTACCGAGACCGGATCCATTCTGCTTCATTCAGCTTGACATCCATCAGTACCCGTAAGGAGGGCAGCTCAACTTCAACAGGTAGGACAACTTCTATACCATACACAAGTTGATAAGGTGTTGCCCCAGTAGACGTTCTGATCGAGGTACAGTACCCATGCAAGGCAAACGGTAGCATTTCATGCCAGTCTTTGTATGTAACCATCATCTTCTGCACAATCTTCTTGATGTTCTTGTTAGCCACCTCAACTACGCCATTCATCTTTGGCCTGTAAGGATAAGAGTTGTGGTGTTGGATTTTGAAGTCCCGACACAATTCTGCCATCATTTTGTTATTCAAATTGGAACCATTATCAGTAATGATTCGCTCGGGTACTCCATACCGACAGATGATATCTCTTTTCAAGAATCTGGCTACCACTTATCTGGAGACGTTTGCATACGAAGCTGCTTCAACCCATTTAGTGAAGTAATTAATGGCTACCAGGATGAATATGTGGCCATTTGAAGCAGTCGGTTCAATCTTTCCAATCATGTCAATGCCCCACATTGCAAAGGGCCAAGGTGAAGACATTATGTTCAACGGATTTGGAGGCAGATGCACTTTGTCTGCATAAATCTGGCATTTATGACACTTCCTGGCATAGGCACAACAATATGCATCCATTGTGATCCAGTAGTAACCTGATCTTAACAATTTCTTAGCCATTGCATGTCCTCCAGCATGGGTACCGAAAGATCCTTCATGCACCTCGTGCATCAGCAAGTCTGCTTCTTTCTTATCAACACATCTAAGAAGAACCAAGTCAAAGTTTCGCTTGTATAATGAACCATCAGCATTAAGGAAGAAACTACCAGTCAGCCTTCTTAATTTCTTCTTATCATTTGATGATGCCCCAGGTGGGTATGTTTGATCCTCTAAGAAGCATTTGATGTCATGGAACCAAGTCTTGTCATCTTAAGCAATGTCCACAGAGAATACGTATGTTGGTCGGTCTAGTCTGGATACCGAAATCCATGGCACATAATTGGAAATCTGAACCTTGATAATGGAGGAAATGGTAGCTAAAGCATCTACGAACTGATTTTCATCTCGAGGGACGTACTCAAGTTTGACTATTGTAAAGAAAGTCAATAATCTCCTCGTATAGTCACGATATGGAATTAGATGCTCTTGGTGTGTGTACCATTGGTCGTTGGTTTGATTGATTACCAAAGTTGAATCTCCTAATATAGTTAAAGTCTTGATCCTGAGGTCAATGGCTTATTCAAGACCCATGATACACGCTTCGTATTCAGCTTCGTTGTTAGTGCATGTAAAGGTGAGTTTTACCGAGAAAGGCATATGAACTCCTTTAGGTGTAATGAGTACTGCACCAACTCCGTGACCATTCATATTGATAGCCCCATCAAACGTCATTGTCCATTCTTCTCCTGGGTCAGGCCCTTCAGTGTGAACAGGCTCTTCGTGATCTTTTGCTTTTAGGAACATGATGTCTTCATCGGGGAAGTCAAATCTCATGGGTTGATAATCATCAATGGGTTGCTCAGCTAGATAGTCGGACAATACACTGCCTTTGATGGCTTTTTGAGATGTGTACTGAATGTCATACTCTGTCAGAATCATTTGCCATCTTGCAACCCTTCCGGTAAGTGCTGGCTTCTCAAATATGTACTTGACTGGTTCCATCTTTGAAATCAACAAGGTAGTGTGAGTCAACATATACTGTCTTAGTCGGCGAGCAGCCCACGCTAAAGCATAGCAAGTTTTCTCAAGCAGTGAATAACGTTGTTCACAGTCGGTAAACTTTTTGCTTAGGTAGTATATTGCATACTATTTTCGACCAGACTCGTCATGCTGGCCAACACACACCCCATTGATTCTTCTAGTACTGTCAGGTACATTATTAGAGGTCTTCCTTCAACTAGAGGCATAAGAATTGGAGATTCTTGTAAGTACTCCTTCATTTTTTCAAAAGCCTTCTAACAATCTTCATTCCACCTAACTGTTTGTTCCTTTCTTAACAACTTGAACAAAGGCTCACAGGTTGTAGTAAGATGCGATATGAACCTTGAAATGTAGTTCAATCTACCTAAGAACCCCCGAACTTCCTTTTCAGTCCTAGGTGCAGGCATCTCCTGAATGGCTTTGACTTTGTCAGGATCAACTTCAATTCCCTTTTCACTTACGATAAATCCCAGCAACTTTCCGGATCTTACCCCGAATGTGCATTTGTTGGGGTTTAGCTTCAGCTGATACTTTCTCAGACGCTTGAACAACTTCAGCAGATTTACCAGATGATCTTCTTTAGTGAGGGACTTGGCAATCATGTCATCCACGTAGCATTCAATTTCTTTGTGGATCATGTCGTGGAATAATGTTACCATAGCCCATTGATAAGTAGCACCGACATTCTTCAGTCCAAAAGGCATCACCTTGTAACAAAATGTTCCCTAAGGTGTGATAAAGGTAGTCTTCTCCATGTCTTCGGGTGACATTCTGATCTGATTATACCCTGAAAAGCCATTCATGAAGGAAAACACTGAGAACTGAGTTGTGTTGTCGACCATTACATCAATGTGAGGTAAAGGGAAATCATCCTTTGGGCTAGCTCTATTCAGATCTCGGTAATCCACACACATCTGTACTTTTCCATCCTTCTTAGGCACTGGTACAATGTTAGCGACCCACGGCAGTTAACTAGTTACAGCAAGGAAACCGGAGTCCCACTGTTTTTGTACTTCTTCTTTTATCTTCATGGCCATATCCGGACGAGTACGGCGTAACTTCTGTTTCACTGGATGACAATCTTCTTTCAAAGGCAGCTTGTGCATAACAATGTCTGTATCTAGACCTGGCATGTCTTGATAGGACCAAGCGAAGACGTCGACGTATTCTCTAAGCATATCCATAAGCTATTCCTTCACTGAATCTTGCAGACTAGATCAAATCTTTACTTCTTTCAAGTCTTCTTTGGTACCAAGATTAACTGTTTCAACCTCCTCCTAATGAGGAGTAATCACTTTCTCTTCTTGCCTCAACAACCTGGCTAACTCTTCAGGTAACTCATAGTCTTCTTCAACTCCTTCATCAGCTTGATTAATCGGATTGTCGAAGTCATACAAGGTCATAACAGTGTTGTTGTCGGTGCAATCTGGAGGGTAATCTCTGCAAGGGTTGAGATTGGTTCGTTTTAGTGATCAGTTTTAATCTTGCTTAGAAAAGTGAAAATGAAGTTATTTATTTTGAAAACATTGCCATTTTATTGTTTTGTACAAAAGTGAAAAATGAAAAGATAGTGAGCGAAAAAGAGACTTGTTTGCAAAAGATGTCCGATATTCATTGATTAATCATTTGCACAAAATTACAATATGACCCTATTACAAAATGAGTTCTGACACCTTGGGAAAGATGTAGGACTTGATGCATGCTAAAAAGAGACAGGAAATAATAATTACTCTATAGGAGTAACCCTTATAATTTCCTGGGAAGACCAGTTAATGACTTGGTTCCCCGGGATCCTTGGACGTATCCAGCTCTCCAGGCTGCGGTCACTTTCCGCCTCGTCTTCCAGATTGTTAACAGCATCTGGGGTGAGCATCCCCCCACTAATGAACTTGGGCTCCTTTGCAGCCTCAAATTGATCTTGTCGGAATGGTCTGTAACCCAAACCGAATCTATCTTCCTTCTTTTCCACTGGCAGCAACTTGCCCCAGCCTTGAGCAGTACCTTCTTCAACAACCTTTCGGACTTGCTGATAGGAGACAATTGAAGTACCCATCTTGTCTTCCTGGGATGCAGCAAATACTTTAGTAGCCTCATTAACATTTAGGGCCTCAAACCATTGGCTCATTGTCTCATGGATTTCACCATCCATCTCAATATACTTGTAAGTAGCCAGGTGGCTAACAAATATGTCCTCCTCACCACAGATGGTAATAATCTGTCCTTCCCATTCATACTTCAGTTTCTGGTGAAGGGTCGACGTTACTGCGCCTGTGGCGTGAATCCAGGGTCGACCTAGCAAACAGCTGTAAGCCGGGTGTATGTCCATCACATAGAAAATGGTCTTAAAGACTTGTGGACCGATTATCACTGGCAGCTCCACCTCTCCCAGAACAGATCTTTTGGATCCATCAAAAGCCCTGACCACAAGGTTACTTGGCCGGAGAGCTATCCTATCATATTCTAGCTTGACAAGGGCTTTCTTGGGTAAGACATTGAGTGAGGACCCAATGTCTACAAGAACATGAGATAGGACAGCTCCTTTGCACTCCAAGGTTATATGCGAGGCTTTGTTGTGGAGACGTCCTTCTGAAGTTAAATCAGCATCAGTGAACCCTAGCCTATGGCTAGTATTTACATTTGATACCACTGTTTCCAGCTGATTTACAGTGATCTCTTCTGGCACGTAGGCAGCATGCAGAACTCTGAGTAGTGCATCCTGATGGGCTTCGGAACACAACAACAGAGATAAGATTGAGATCTTTGAAGGGGTCTGGTGGAGTTGGTCCATAACTTTATAGTCACTTCTCTTAATAATTCTCCTAAACTCATCCACGTCTTGATCGAATGATGATTTATGAGTTTCTTTGGGTGCAGATTCTTCCGGTATCACACTCTTCCCTTTGGCTTTGGCAGCAGCCTCTGCCTCAGTGTTGATTCTAGGGACTTGTGTAGCAAAGAGACGTCTGCTTCGGGTGAAGCCTCCGCCTCCCCCAACATTATCCACTTGGGGAATGAGAACTAGAGAATCAAGAAGGACTTTCTCTCCGTTGCAGTATAGATCAGTACCATAATGCCCTGGTATAGCACTGTCTTTGTCATATGGGATTGGCCCGGTCACCGTGATGGTGACTGGGCTCACTGCAACAGATGTTGGGACCGTAATAGTGCGGATCATAGAAAATAGTAACAGGACCTCTGGTGGATGTTGGTGGAGGTGAATTGAAGCTTTGTTGAGACTGTTGTTGAGACTGTTGAAAATTGCTGGAATTCGGGACCGTTGTCAGGTCATAGTAAATTGTGATAGTGGAAACATCATTATTGGTTGTTGAAGTTGTAGTAGCCGGTGCAAATGAATTATTGTGTGTTGAAGTGACAGATGGAATAATTGCTGAAGTTGTAGCTGAATCAGTTGGATCAATGGTTGTTGCGGTTGTAGAAGAAACACTTGGAAAGATGGTTGTTGCATATGTAGAAGATTCACTTGTTGTCGACAAAAGAGTTGCTGGTTTTGTAGAAGATGTGGTTGTAATTTGCAGAATGCCTTCTTTGATCAAGTCATCGATGCCTTTCCTCAAGCTAGCGCACCCATTCTCAGAAAGTTTGCATAATTCACAACATGGCTCATAACCTGGAAACACTTGGCACTTTAAAAGCTGGGCTTTAACCTCTTCCAGAGGTGTCTGAATACATGCAATGTCTTCTATCAAACTCAGGGATGAACCATCCTCTACAGCATTAATCCTTGGCCCATTGTGGCTTGGCATAGGATTCTTCATTACATTGGGAGGAGGTTCAAAGTTCAGGGCTTTTGAATCTACCAGATCCTGAACCTTCATATGCAGAGCTCTGCATTTTTCTGTGGAATGACCAGGTGCGTTAGAGTGAAAAGCATACATAGCACTGACATCATAGTTCCTAGGAAGGTTTTGAGGATCAGGTGGAGCCAATGTCCTCAACTCAACAAGATTTAGCTTTAGGAGTTGCGGAAGTAGTGTAGCATACGACATAGCAATGAGGTCAATTACTCGGTTGACCTGAGATGGCCGCTGTTGAAATGGGCATTGTTGTTGATTGTTGTTGTTATTGTTGTATGATCTTTGTTGCGGAAACTATTTTTGTTGAGGAAAGTGTTGTGGTTGTTGAGCATACTAAGGAGGTGGAGTAGGGATGGTAACAACAACAACTGTTCTGGGCAGGTATTGGGGCCCAGCAAATGGTTTTCTTGTCCTACTTGAATTGGCACCGTTATCGGAAATCATTCCCATCTTCAATAGGCTCTCTATTCTTTCCCTAATTATCACCACATCTGCAAAGCTGGTAGAAGAAAATGCAGCCAATTTGTCAATATATGTTCCTTGAAGAGTATTCATGAACATGTCTGCCATTTCCCTTTTAGACATGGGAGGTTGAACTGCAGCAGCAAGTTGCCTCCACCTTTGGGCATATTCTCTGAAGCATTCACGGGAAGATTGAGACATTCCAATTAGAAGGGTCTAGTTTGGATCCATGTCCAAGTTGTACTGATCCTGACGGATAGGAACTCCTAACAACAAGGAAAACTCTTCTAGCAAAGGTCCCAACTAGAAATCAGGAAATGTGAAACATCTAAGTGGAGGATCATAAAAATGCAAGAAAGTATGGATCATGCTCCTTTGAGATGCATCTAGATCCATGACCATGTCCAATATGCCTCCATAATGCTCTCTGAACAGTGGGATATGGTCAGGAATAATGAGGGACTGGACCTGCCTGATGCCAGTCAGGGTGGGCTCAAAGAAGTGGTAATTGACGTTGCTCTTTCTTGAAGTGTCCATGGATGCTGATGAAGAAACTGAGGGCAACTGCTGATAAAGGTCACTGAGATGCTGGAGATGGGTCTCTGATGAAGATAGCTGGAGAAGAATCACTGACAAACTGATGAAGGTGCTGGAGAAGATAACTGAAGCAGTCTAAGCAGTAAAAGGGGTCAAAACCAAACCAAAAATAAAGATGGATACCCTGTAAAACAAATAAGCAAATGTTAAATGATGCAAAAATGATGTATGCAAATGATATGCAAAGGGTTTGTGATCAAGTGCTGGATCTGTTTATCTGCCTTGGTAAAAGTCCATGTATGTTCATAAGTCCGGATGGAGGCTTAGAAATCCAGTAACCAGGTGGGGGACTCAAATAAAGAGTCACAAGTCCAGGGTAATTACAAGAACTGTTCAAATAATACAACCTTAAAAGATGTAGTAACAAAGGGTATGATGAGGCCAAGGGTTCCTGCAAACCTGTAAACATCCAAACCCCCTCACATGTAATGTTCTAGAACAAGGATCCTCAGACTTGGATCAGTTATGAGAAGTGTAAACACTTCTAACCCCGGAGGTACAGTGTTTACAATAACCATAAAAGGTCCTCCTCTAATTCACCTCAGATGCCGAAGGTCATAAAAAGGTCATCCAGACTTAGCAGACTTCCCAGATAGCCCTAGTACTACAGGAAATCTGTAGCACAAAGTTCTCAAGAAGAAACCCATGTCTGAACCGTGTTTCATATTCCCGCTCCAGACTGAAATGGAATGGGAAAGAATATGAAGCCACTCTAGCCTATGTGTCACTCAGGTCCCAAGTATAGGACCTTAATCACTCAATGTAACCCCACCCACCAAGAAAACAACAGATCCATCACATGATAATGACAGTATGAAATGCATAAAACTATAAAATAAAGCAATAAATAAAGTTGTACATAAAGCAATAAATAAAGCAAAAAAGTAAGCAAAGTAGCACATAACACCCCCCGAAAACACAAATCAAACAAGCGCTATGAGGAACCCACAAAAAGAACCAGAAGCCCTGGTTATAATATAAGGATCCCCAGCAGAGTCGCCAAGCTGTCGCTCCCACTAAGAGACACAAGGTCAGATAGGGTATAAACGCGAACGGTCGGCGAGAGGAGGAATGAAGGTGAAGATGAATATAGTCGCCAGCTAGGCATTTTTATCCCGAAGGAAAGGTAATGCTGCATAAACCTAGAAAGATATGGATAAGACGGTCGCGAACCAGAGAAACTGAGAAAGGGGGTTGGTTACAACCTGGGAAGGTATTAGCACCCAGATTATCCACCGTACTCGACAGGATCCACGCTTAAAAGTTTGTGTTTAAAGGGGTAGTGTATGTGCTATCTGTGTGCAAAAGCTGGAAAAGAATGTACAAGTGTCAGTGCAAGAAAGTGAAGTGAGGTGCTCAGGGATGAGGCTTAAAAAAAGAATGCTGAAAGAGGGGGAAGACACAGAGACTTTTGTTCGATAATAGTTAAGTTATGCCTATGTATCCTCTTGTGGAATGAGGAAGTCTGAACACCGTAGTTCGACTCAAAGAGACTGAAAGATAAATTGACTGATGAACTTCTTGCTTGCCTATGCTCAAGTGTATGACTTATCTGGCTCAAGTGCTAACTGTCTTGCATTAGACGGAAGAATCGAGTTCTCGTTTGTGAGTGAAGATGATGAGAAAAGAGTCCCGGAGGAGACGATTATTGTTTGTTTTTGGTGTTTTCAATCTTTTATTGCTTTTTGTATTTGTCATAAGTTAATGAGTTTAAGCCTAAACTGAGGGTTAGTAAACTCATCATATCTTCCCTTTGATTAGGGATAATGAGAATACCTTAAGTATGAGATAAACACCTCAAACTTAATTACCATGATGTAGGATTAAGATCATTAACCTACTTGTGATTATTTAGATGTTTTTTTGGATTTTTTTTTAGTGTTAAGTAATGAGTTTAAGCCATAATCAAGGATTAGTGAACCCATTACACCATCCTAATAGAAGGATAGTAGATGAGCACACTTAAGCTGAGGAAGATACCTCAACTTAATCCATGATTAGGGATTAACCTCATGACAAAACAAAGCCTTTATTAAAATGGATTTTAATTAAGGGTGAGATTAAGAAGTGAATTTTATGGTTTGTAAGACAACTTGAGGAGGACTTGTCCATTAACACTAGGGTTAGTCCTTCTTAACCAATAAAGGAAGAATTAGAACCCTAATGCAAGGCCCAAGTTACAAGCTATTGTCTTAGTGATTATTAAGATGGATTGATTAAGAGGTTTAAACAAATTAAGGGTTTAACACTTAGGATTAAAGTTATACACTACATCCTAAGATAAGGATGCAGGCATAACCTTAATTACAAAGCCTTAAAACCTTGAAGGTTTAGTCTCTAATGATGAGGTGAGAAGAGAGACACAAAGAAGACACAAAGGTAAAAGCTAAAGGGGGACTAATAAACCCTAATTATTGTCATGCTTGGATGTTCCTATGGTTTGTAAGGCTTGGGAAAGATCTTCAGAGAAGCTACCAATGGAAGAAGCATAAGAAAGGAGGAGAAGCAGAAGAAACAAGTTACTTACTTCACTGAAGAAGATAAGTAACTTGGAGAAAGAAAGTGAATGATGGACATGAATGAGCAAGCTCACTCTAAGGAAAATGAAAATGCAGCAAGGATGCATAAGAAGAATGAGAAGAGAGATGAGAAGTGAAGGCAAATTCACTTCTCAAGTTACTTACCACCTGAAAAGGTTAGCATAAAGGAAAGAAATGAAATGAAAATGAAACATATGCAAAGGTGAAAACCAAAACCAGAGGCAAATACATGATGCAAATGATGCTATGGGATGATGCAAAAGCAAACCAAGTGTCATGAATGTTCATACAAGAGATGAGATGCAAATGATGTATGCTTTGAAGTTTGAAAGTTCATGAAAGTTCATGGAATGAAATGAATGCACATCATGGCAAATGAATGAAGAAATGATCAAGCATGATTCTAATATGTCCTAAGATGTCTTAGAGGCCATATGAATGCAAGAAATGTCATGGCAAGTTCATGTATGGATACATATGCATGATGAATGCAAATGAGCATGAGAAATTAGGGTTTTAAGACAACATGAGATGCAAAAGTAAAAAACAGAAGAAAATCATAAGATAAAAAATTGAAAATGAACTAAAATGAACCGTAACCCAATATGATATCACACCCCAAAGGAGAAGGTCTAACTCTTAACCTAAAGAAAGTTGTGATTTTTCTAAGTATACTAGGGTTTTTGGGCACCTTAAGAGAAAAAATGCAAATCAAATGGAAAATGCAAGATAAATTTATGACAAAAATATGCTAGATACTACATTTTATATGAAGAACAATTCAAAACGAACCAATGTGAAACCCTTCATGGTTAGGCAGAAACGGATTCTTGAAGTTAGGGTTGAAAAATGGGATTTTTATGAACCCTAAATTCAAGAAAAATGTCAAGTTGGATCAAAACCAAAAAGAAATTTGTATGAATGGTTTGACAATGTTTCTAAATGTCCTAAGATGCAATGTGAAAATTTTTGGAATTTTTAGAAACCAAAATGGTATTTTAATTAATTAATTTCCATTAATTAATTAAAATAAACATTAAAATATTTTTAAAATGGTTTTTTAATGCAAAAAATAAAAATAAAAATGATTTTGGGTGAAGAAAAATATTTGAAATCAAAATGCAGAAGAAAAATATTTTTGGAATTTTCTAAGTATTTTAAATTAATTATGCAAGAAAAATGATTAAAAATTAAATAAAAATTAAATTAAATGAAAATAGGACAATCTGATGGACAGGATTTGAATTGGGGAGATTCTGGTTGACCAGCGCGTAATCCAAGGGCTGAGGTTCAATCTGAGTTAATTTATTTAATTAATTCTAATTAACTCATTAAATGAGAATTAGGGTTTTAATGACCAATCTGGGCCATCCATACACGCGTCAAACAAAGATCCAAAGGCTGATATTCAAACTAACCCTAAACCCTAATTAAACTCTTAATGACTCTCAGGTGGCCGGAGAAGACCTCTGGTCATCTTCTCCGACCAGCTCTTCACCCTAACTTCCACCCTAGGCCATCCCAGACCCCCTAACTCTCCAGAATCACTCAACTAACAACCCTAAACACGAATCCAGCAACAAAATCCATTTATGTTTCCTTAAATTCATGAATCGAAGCAAAACGAAAAATTATGCAAAACTTTCAGAAGTTCAATACATGCTTAATACTTGATTATTTTCAAAACTAAACACATCAGGATCATCAGTGAATCATGAAGAATCATTTAGGAACTTAAAAACACATTTCTGGAAAAAATGTTCTTGAGGTTACCTGAGCTTGAGCTTTCTCAGTTTGAAGCTTTTGGTCCTCTTCTCTTGTGCAAATTCACTCCTCTTGACCTCCTGATGATGTTGGAATGCTTTGATGGAGCTTAGAATGGCTGGAATGAAAAGCTTGCACTCTTGTTGCACCAGGATCGTGTTTTGTGTTGAAGGGCTTTGAAGCTTGTTTGATGGTTGGTTTATGCTCTATGGATCATTTCTGAATGAATGGTGAAGTTTGTTTTGAAGTTTGATGGCTGGACATAAAGTTTCGAAGGTTTTTGCTTTGGGGTGATTTTTGTGAAGCTTGATAATTCTGAGATGTTAGGCTTGTGTGATATGTGTTATGGCTTGCATTTGGTCCACATAACAAGCTTTGATAGGTCAGAAGAGTTGTTGTGGCCTATGGTGATTGGTATGGGCTCTCTTGCAAAACGTCAACAAAACTTGTACTTGAGGTATGGGCTCATGTTGCAGCTGGCTTTTGGCTTGTCCTGGCTCAGCAAAGATCAAGGAGAGCCATGGAAAATGTTTTGTAGTGATTCAGCAGGTGTATGAGATGTTTCAACCTCTTTTGCAATTTTGAAGAAGTTTGGCCCCTTTTGAATTTCTTAAAGTTCAAGGCATGAAATAAGATGATTCTTGGGCCAATTCTGATTTTTAGGCAATGCACTATGTTTGTATGATGCATAGAAGTGTATTAGACGTCACAAAATGGCTTGGATTTTGAATTTGCAAAATATCCTCTTTGGTGTGAAAGTGAAAATTATAGGATTTTTGCCAACTTTGCAAAGCCATAACTTGAGTTCCATAATGAATTAGAACTTGTTCTTGTACTTTTTGAAAAGGGAATGATCCAATCTACAACTTTCATGACCGACAATTTTTCATTTGAAGCATTTTTGGTTGAGAAAGAGGAGGTTGAAAAACTTTCCCAAAATGGAAAGTTTCCATTACAAGTCATTTCCATTTTTGGCAACTTTTGGTTTAGATCAATTTTCTTCAATTTTGTGAATTTCCAAGCACTTCAATGATCAAATAAAGATCATATAACTTCAATTTGATAAAAAAATCCCCTTTGGTTCCATTGTTGGGGGCCTCAGATGCCCTGATTTTTCTCTGACTTGCTCAAGAAGTTACCCAGTGAACAAAAGACTTCCACAATGAATTTCTTTATAAAAATTGGTACACATGATCCTCATAACATATTGAGACTATTAGAAACAAGAATGACCAAAAAAATTGAGTTATGGACTCTGAAACCAAAACTCTAATTTCAGGTCATCTGTGTAGTGAAACCCTATCTCTGCTTCCATGCTTTCCAAGTTCTTGTGATTTCTTGACTTCCTTGATCTTTGAGGGAAATAATATGATGATAGAACATGAATGGATCCTATTGGAATGATTGGATACCTTTGGAGTGGCTCAGATGGATCCTTGGATTGCTCAGATCACAAACCCTAGATGCAGATGAACTTGAACTAATGCAGTGGGACAGAAATGCCATATGAGATGGTATGCTTATGCTAATGTAAAGATGAAAGATCACAAGCCATGATGTGAACATAGTGAGGGAAAATTTGGGGTGTTTACACATATATCCGTAAAAGAGATGGATTGAAGGATTGAGTGTGTTGATTAGATATTACTAATAGTTACCTTTCAGTGAGTAGGAAGTGAATTTCAGATGAACGATTGTAAAAAGTTGAACGTTGTATCTACTGGGTACGTAGAGGAACTTTTGAGAGGGGACTATGATGTCTGATTTGGTTGCATATATGGTATTGATTGGGAGTAAGGTTACAGCGATGGACCGTTGGTAGAGTACGAGTTGTAATTGTGTTTTGAAGAATATATTAGAGGTGTTGTTATAAGTAAAGATGGGACTATTCCTTGGTCGACCCTGGTGCTAAGAGGAATAGTGGGATGATTCATCAACAAAAAGAAATTATGGGAGAAATGGTTCCTTTTTGGAAAACTTCGGTGTGATTGATATATAAAGATGGGGATATAAAGTTGCATGTTGATTAATGAATATTATAAGAAATCACCATTGTAATGGGAATAAGTTGATTTCGATTGACAAAGGATCAAGAGTGAGCTGGAATTCATTCGTAGTATTATTGTTGTTGTGATTTGGATTATTGTGTTTACCAAAATCTTGAGTTAGTTGAGACTTCGTAAGAATAATATAACGAAAATCTGGTAATCAAAACCAAATGTTGACAAGTCATATTGGATGAATTTACTTCGTTGAAAGGTGTGGAATGGAGATTTTGGATGTAAGTATTGAGTTATGTTTTGGCATAGTATGACAAGAGGTGTATGAGTCTTTGGGAAGTATGAAGGTGTAATTTCTGTTGGAAATTAATTATAACCACGTTTCTTCACAATGTAGTGATGTTGGGTCGTTTCCTAAGGAGCGTGGTATATGTTGATACAAAGTATGGATAGTTTTATAGATGTTTTTGAGATGGTGAAACGGGAACTACGGGATTGGTTTAAAGATATCTGTCGTGGTTATTATGGGATTAAGGGAGAGAAATATAAGTATCATTGTATGTGTTGCATCAATAAGATAAAAGTAAAATAGTAAGTGTGCAATAATTATCTTTCTAGAATTTATGAACTAAAGGTCTAGTTAATATGGAATTTCAAACGTTGGAAGGATGATCCAACGAGAGAGTAGAAGTAATGTGAAACTATGAAATGATCATGGATGTTGTGTAGGAGATAGTGGTGACTGATATGTATTAAGATGAGTATGGATTATGAATTATGCCTTCCATATTTACTTGGATAATTTCGAAATGATAACTTTTGGAAGATCTCAGGATTTATGATGAAAGTAGTAAAAGGATTTGTAGAATGTTGGACATTGAAATATAAGAATTGGAAAAGATACAATTATATACTAAGCTATCAATGATGATTTGTATGAACAGGTGTGGGTGTGTTCGATTGTGTTGTTCAAAGGAAGGTATGGGTATGCGTTTTCCGAAGTAGATGTGGATCTACAGTGATGGAAACGAGTAAGTTATAAGAGATTAAAATGTATTTGGACCGAGTTAATTGTTATTGCAGGTTATAAAAAGTTTTACAAGTTCGTATTTTTTTGTTCAGATAACTTGTGAAAGATAAGTTGTTCGTTGAGAGAGGTTGTTTTGAGGTAGAGTGCTGGAGAGCCGAAGTAAGAGTTAGTTGCAGATACAATATGATTTTGTTTGATTCTCACAAGCGATGGATAGAATGTTGGATAATAATGTGATAATTTGATAAGTTATTAGTACTTGGTCGTAAAGTTGTAGTTGGTATTACACGATGAGAGAGGAATTGTGGAAGTATTTGTCTTACCCATGGATATGGATTAGAGTAAAATTGTGTTGGGTATCCAATATTATTGTTGTTGCGATTGAAGATTGAAGTATTTGGTAATCACATAAGTATACAATTCCGATTTGATCGGGAGGAGTGGAGGATGAGACGACTAAGATAGTTGGAATGTCTGAGGTTGGGAGTCGGGAACTTTTCCTAAGTTTGCATTGATAGTTAAAGAGTTGGAATTGAGTGAGCAGTCAAGAGACTTGCGTTTGGATATTGAGGTATGCTAAGTGAATTATTATGATTGTGGTGAAGGTTAGAAAGAGTTAGAATTATATGTGAACTTCATGGAATAGATAGCTGCGAGTAATCAGAGTGCGCAGCAAAGGAGTTTAGTGGTGTAATTTTTTATACATAAATGGTTAGTAAAGACTCAAGATATTGAACGATAAGACCTGTTGAGATATTGAGACTATTGGACATGCCAGAATGGATGGGTAATGGTAAGAGGTTATCTACATATCGATAATTGTGGGATATGCAGAGATATTAATATATGTGATTTATGTTCTTCATTGATGGGTTATGATTATGTTGTTTTGGTGGAGAAAACTATAAGGTTAGCTCGTTATCAGTGTTGTTGTAGGTAGACAATGTATACCATGAAATTTTGGTTTTTTTCATTGTTGTCACCTCGTTACTTATGGTGATGGTCCGAGTGCGATTAACTAATTCCTATAATGAGGATTAGGGAAGTGTTACATATGGTGATGGTTGATATCTTTGTTGTGTTCTACTTCAGGTGTATACCTGCGTGTTGTGAATTGATGATTGTGATGTTTTTGTTGTTGTGGTAGTTTTCTTAGCACTAATATTGTTGTTTTGGATTAATTATAGAATTGTCGGTTATGGCAAGGGAGTGATTAGCCGGGTGCGAGAGTATATCTAAGTAGTTCCATTGAGTACAATTTTCGAGGACAAAAATAATATAAGTGGGGGAGTGTTGTAACACCCCGATTTCATACATTATTTAATAAAATAATTATTGTGAACATGGTGGTATATATTGAGTTGTAACTGAAGAATTACATTATTTAATTAATAATATGATAATAATGTGGTATTATTTGAATATTTTTATTAAATACATAAAATAATAAGAATTGGAGGTCTAAGGGCAAAGTGGTAATTTGAAAAGAGAAAAGGAGTCATTTTTCATTCATCGTGCTTTTGTGAAAAGGGAGGAAACTGACTCTGGAGAAAGAAGAAAGGGAGAAGAAGTGCAAGAGACCTAAAGCCCCAAGATCAAGATTTTGCAAGGAATTCATCAAATTCGAGGTAAGGGGGAGAAAGGGTTCTTTATTGGTGATCTAACATGAAAGGGTAGTGGAGAGGTCCTTACTCTCTTCGGGAATATATAATTTTGATATATCTTGATGAAATGTGGTATGTGTATGAAATTACATGATTGATCGTTGTATTTGGAATAATTGTTGTGTGAATTGTATGGTGTGGTTAGTATGAAAACTATCTTATGAGTATTGTTGTTGTTGATGCAAATTAGGATGATGGAGTAAAACCTAGAATTCCCCCAATTTGATTAATGATATTAGGTTGGAAGAATAAGGTAGTGTTAGAAGTATAAAATGAGTATGAGAACAATAATTGGACTGTTTTAAGTGATAAAAGTGAGATATAAGTGATGGAATTCAAACTGGTATGAAATTGGGAGAGAAAGGTGATTTTTGGGGGCAGGGCCCCTGACACAGGCCGTGTCAGCTGACACGGGTGGCCTTGTCAGGCTTCTGAGTTATGGAAATGTATGAATTTTGGGATATAGGTGGCCGGACATGGGAAGTGTTGCACGACACGGGTGGCCGTGTCAGCCTCCTATCTTGGCGTAATATCAGTTTTGTAAGAGGAGTGTTTAGGCCATGTGACACGGGGGCCGTGTCAGGCCTCAGCTTTGGGAATGTTTTCATATTTTAAGATGGTTTTGTCCCGGTTTCTTGTTTGATACTTGTCCCATTAGTCTAAGATGTTAAGGATAGTATTTTTGGATAGTTCTTATGAGACGACGAACAATAATTAGTATTTAATTTCTATGTGCTTGTATTGATTTGTATGATTTCTAAGGGATCACTTGGATCATGTTGGTTGAGGATATTGATGATTGTATGCTTTGTGTAAACCATATGATGAAATGTTTGGTAACTTATGAGGATCAGAATGATCGTATTCTATTGGGTAAATATATGGGAAATAGTTGAGGATGGAATTAATGAATAGTTCATAGGATATGATAACTAGTGATTAATGTGTAAAATATATGTGCTTGTATTTATTTGTATAACTTTTTATGATGAATTATGTGGAACATATTAATAATGTGTATTGACTATTGTTTGATTTTTATGTGACCCATGTGATGGGGTGTGTGATAACTTATGTGGTTTAGGAGGATCGTGTTATGTATGATTATGTTCATGCATGTATTTCGGTATGCATAATCGAGTTTTGCATTTGCATGTATGGTGGGATAATCATGTCTCAGATGGAGCAAGTGATTATCGAGATTCATTGGGAATCATTAGTGCAAGGATGATCGTGCCTCAGTAGGAGCGTAAGCGATGCATCCGGGGTTCGAATTGATGAACCATTGTTAATTTGGTATCGCATTTGCATTGTGTCATGGAGTCACTTTGCATTTTATTGAATGAATGATATGTGACATATGTTGATGGATAGTGTGAGATTACCCTTTAAGATGTTATATGCACCGTTAAAATTTTGAATTGTTTTCTCACCCCTTTGTTGTTTGGTTGAGTATGTGCTTCTTCGGAAGTACAAATGATTCAGGTACTTGACTATGCTCGGAGTACAAGTTGTTTGGTCAAGTCCTAGGAGTCGCTCTGATACGTAACACGGGAAACGAGGATTTTTGTTGTTTATTTATTCTTGTTAGTAATAGTTACTTATCATATTTTGTTGAAACTTATAAATCAATAGAATTTATGAATATTGTGGATGTTTGGCGAATTCCCATATGATGAATAAAAAGATATTTTTTCGTTGTTGTAATGAATAACTTTATTTGTGTTTTTGTTTGAAAGCGTAGCATTCCACATTTGATGAAAACTCTGTTTTTTCTTAATAAAATAGTTATTTTATTTAATTGGGAAAAGTGGGTGTTATAAAAGGCGGGATTTTGAGTGAAGAATCGTAGCAGGAGTTTTGCTGTCAACGTAGGATTTTTCTGTCAAATCTGCCTTGTCCGATAACGAGAAGTTGCCCGCTTAGCGAGCAGTTAAAAATCTGAACTTTCCCCAACCTAAGAGGAGGCCGCTTAGGGAGACCTTGAAGGGAGAAAATGTGTTTTTAATTCATTAAAATTCATGAAAAATTGCGCCCTATGTTTCAGGAAGGTTCGTGTGTTGTTAATAAGGTGTGAGCAGGTTTAGAGAGGTTGTATATGAACCTTGTCTATGTTGAATGTTGTTGTGTGAAACTTGTGAATGTATTATAAATTCTTAGTTGTGTGTGTTATTAACTTACAATTTTTAGTATGAGAAATAATATGCATGAATTATGTTGTTGTTGTTGCATATTATTGTCGTTGATTGCATGTTGTTGTTTGTGGTGATGAGGTGATTATGTTGAATCATAATGTAGGGTGTGATCAGGAAATAAGGGTCACACTGGACCATGAAATAGGGGTCGAGGGTGTAATCATGAAAGATGGGTTGCACTGGACCATGGAAAAGGGGTTGAGAGTTCCAATAGGAACTGGATCATGAAATAGGGATCAATTCTTGGTACCACATGCATTAAGTCTAGGGTTGAGTCTCATTTCCATGCATTTTTACTGATGTGTATGATGTGGATGTATGTTGTTGATGTGTTTGTTGTAGATGTGTAGTTGGGTTGTGACTCTTGTCGTGAGGAGTATGTCGTTGTACTTATGTGATATATGCCTTATATTTATATAATGTTTTTCTTTTAATTGGTTGAATAATCTCACCCCCTTGTGTTTGAATGTTACCCTTATGTTGTTAACATGCAGATACTCAAGAGTAGTCGTGGTCACGACGTCTGCTCTAATACGTAACACGGGAGTTGGGAACATCATTTTATTTCTTTAGTTCTTTTATCATATTTTGGAACACGTTGATGTTGTTTTATAAGTTTTCAAATTATTTCCTATCATAAGGATATTGCTACAATTTGGTTTTCCGCTACTTAATTTGAATAATTTTCCATTTAATGTTATGTATCAATTTTAAGAGCATGTTTTATGTTGGTTGAAAGTAGAACCTTGAATTAAAAATGATGTTTAACTCTGATATTGTCATATTTTACTTATTAAAAATGACGGGGGGAAATTCTGGGTGTTACAGTTTTGGTGTTCAATCTTGAACTCTGCACATAATTCCTTCATCTTTTTGTTGTTCAAGTTGGACCCATTTGCAGTAATGAGTTGGCTTGGAACACCATAGCAAAAAATGATATTGTTTTTGATAAATCGGAAGACCACTTGTTAGGTTACATTTGCGTATGATGCTGCTTCGACCCATTTGGTGAAGTAGTCAATTGCTACTAGAATGAAACAATGTACGTTTGAAGGCATATGAATCTTGTCAGCATAAATCTAACATTTTTGACATTTCTTTGCATGCTTGCAGTAATGTTCCTTCATTGTGAGCCAGTAGTATCCTGCTCAGAGTATTTTCTTTGCCATCATATGTCCATTGGTATGAGTACCAAAGGATCCTTCATTAATTTATTTCAGGATCATTTCTGCTTTGTGCTTGTCTATGCATCTGAGAAGAACCATGTCGAAGTTTCTCTTGTAAAGTATATATTGGTTGAGGAAGATATTGGCACCGGTCTTCGGAGGGTCTTGCTGTCTTTTCTTGACGATCCATATGGGTATTCCCTTTTTAGCAGGAATTGTTGAATGTCGTAATACGAAGGTTTGCCATCAGTAGCAGTTTCGATTACAAAGATGTAAGTTGGCTTTTTCGGGCGCATAACTTCAATTCTTGGGATATAATTCCATGGATTAACTGTAATCATGGAAGAGAGAGTAGCAAGTGCGTCAGACATATGATTCTGCTCAAGAGGATTTGATGGAATTCAACTTTATTGAAAAATGGTAGTAATCTCTGTAAGGGATCATTCCCTATTGGCCTGTTTCCCATTCTCCTTTGATTTGATTGATCACTAAGGCAGAATCTCCGTACACGTGTAAATTCTTGATCATGAGATCGGTTGCTTCTTCGAGACCCATGATGCAAGCTTCATACTCTGCCTCATTGTTTGTACATTTGAATGCCAATCTGGAAGTGAATGGAATGTGGGTTCTGTTTGAAATAACAATGATTTCCCCAATTCCGATTCCATAAGATTTGATTACTCAATCGAAGATGAGTCCCCAATTGAATACTAACTCTGGTCCTTCGTTTGCTAGTGGTTCATCGCGATATTTCACATTAAGATACATGACGTCCTCGTATGTGAAGTCAAATGTGACTGATTCCTAATTGCTGATGGGCTAATGAGCCATATGATAGCTAGGATACTTCCTTTGACAAATTTATGAGTGTCGTACTTGATGTCGTATTTTGATAATAACATTTTCCAATGAGCGATTCTTCCTGTCAATGTAGGTTTCTCGAACACATATTTGATCGGATCCATTTCCGAAATGAGATAAGTAGTATGACATATCATATACTAGAAAATATGTTTAGCTGCCCAAGCTAAAGCACAACAAGTTTCCTTAAGCATTTTGTACCGAGTTTCATAATCAGTGAATTTCTTGCTCAGATAATAGATGGAATATTCTTTTCGTTTCGTTTCATCTTGCTGGCCAAGTACACATCCCATGAAGTCTTCCAAAATGGTGAGGTACATGATTAAAAGGATGCCTTCGACTGGAGTAGACAAAATTGGTGGCTTAAGCAAGTATTCCTTGATTTTCTCAAAAGCTTCTTGGAAATCTTCTATCCAGTCATGACTTTGATTCTTCCGTAGAAGTTTGAATATTGGCACATATGTCGCGGTCATGAGGAATATGAACGTTGTGATGTAATTTAGAAGTCCCAGGAATCCTCAAACTTGTTTCTCCATTTTCGAAGAAGACATTTCTTGAATAGCCTTGACTTTGTCAGGATCAACTTCAATTCCTTTTTGACTGACAATGAATCCCAGGAGCTCTCCTGATCGTACATAAAATGTGCACTTGTTAGGATTCAATCGTAGTTTATATTATTTTAGACGTTGGAACAATTTTTGCAGATGTTCAACATGTTCCTCTTCGGTCTTCGACTTGGCGATTACTTTATAATAGAAGGTGCCCCATGGCGTAATGAAGGAAGCTTTCTCCATGTCTTCGGGCGCCATTTTGATATGGTTGTAGCCCGAAAATCCACCCATGAAAGAAAATACCTTGTATTTTGCAGTGCTGTCAGCCAGTATGTCGATTTTTGGTAAGGGGAAGTCATCCTTTAGACTTGCTTTATTGAGATCCTATAGTCTACACATATTCTAACTTTTCTGTCCTTCTTAAAACTGGCACAATGTTTCCGAACCACTGAGGATATTCTGAAGTAGCGAAGAAGCAAACATCAATCTTCTTTCGGAATTCTTCCTTGATTTTGATAGCCATATCCATATGAGTTCTTCTCAATCTTTTCTTGAATGGTGAGCATTCTGGCTTTAACGGTAAGTGATGTTCCATGATGTTTGTATCCAACCCTAGAATGTCCTGGTAGGACCAAGCGAATACATCTGAAAATTCTTTGAGTAATGAGATCAAGCTTTTCCTTTCAATCGAAATAAGTAGTGCGCCAATCTTGATTTATTTTATTTCCTTTTTAGAACTCAAGTTAACCGTTTCCAACGGTTCTTTGTATGGTTGAATGGAATTCTCCTCGTGTTTGAGCAGCCGGAAGATCTCTTCAAGAATTTCTTCGTCATCTTCCTCTTCAGCTCCAAGTACCGTAAACTCAAAGTTGGGAGAAGACATTGGATCACGTGTTTCAACGGGGTTTAAAGCAGTTAAGCTGTTTGATGATGATATTTGGAAAACACATTTAGAGAAAGCAAAAAAAGTTTATACAAATTAATTTTGACAAACTTTTTTTTTTGTTTTTAGTGATTACCATTTTCCAGAAAAAGAAAAAAAAGGTAAAATAGAAATTAATGCAGAAGTACATAATGACATTTTATTAAATTTTGCCAATTCTTGAAACTCACGACCCTATAATACTAAACTCTGTCACTTTAGGCTAAGTGAAGAGGACATTTACAACAAGTAAGCCCTATAAAACGTTCTTTATCATTCGGGCGAGATGAAAGGTCAAAACAAAAACTAGGAAATTACTTTGGAACGTGAACGATGTTTTGGACATCAACAACGACCCAATCATAATGAACTCCGTTGGAGATGCATAAGGCTGGAACCTGTCTTCCTGAAGTATCCTTTGTAATAACATTGATTTGTGGAGGTGGATTTGTAGAGTTTTCCTTCTAAGAAGTTTGACCATATAAGAAATTATCCATCATTTCTTCATTGATATCTTCAGGAGAGCTTTCCCATTCAGTGGTCTGGGTGTCCTTGATGTTAATTCGAGAACTTTCACGAGTGGTATACTTCACTAAGAAGCCGTACTTTCCGTTTGGTTGCCTCAAGGTATCCCAATTATTTGTGGGAATTGATGAGTAATCCTTAGTAATGATATTTACTTCTGACAATGCAAAGTTGAGGAAGTCGTGTCCTACAATCCTTGTGAATTCATCCAGATGTCGTCGTTTGTCTCCCGAATTTTCTTGATAAGGTTCACTTAACTCAGGGAGGAATGGTGAATCCTTCTTAGGGTCAATCAATAGATATTCATTTTTTGGCTGACTCTTATACCCTGAATTTCCTTCGTCGGGTTCCCAAATTGGAAAATAGTCTGTGGGATCATAGGAATATAATCAAAGTTTTCAATCATCCTAGTATCTTCGAATGGATTGTGAGGAAAATGAGGTCCTTTATAAGTTTCTCTAACTTCTGATTTAGGAATATATCTTGGACTATAAATTGGAAAGTCAAACGGCTTACGCATTTCATCCTGAGACACGTATCCTTTTTCACTGAAATAAGTCTTCCATTTGCCATCTAAAGCGTCGGAGTCATCAGAGTTCTTTTCTTCGATGGTATGGACCTCTTGAGAGATCGGGTTGAGGAAGCCTCCAATGTGGAATAAATTTTCACAGGACCAGAGCTTGTGTCCTTCTTTGTGGGTTTCACTAATAGAACTTTTTGTATCATGTTTATGTGAGGATTATTTATCTCACAGTAATCTTGAATCCATCCTATATCCATTTGTCTTTGAAGGGCTTCTTGTACAAAGGGGCACCCTTGATCATTTTCTGAACAAACAAAACAACCTTGATAGTCGTTCCTTGGTAAATCATGATGTAGACTTTATCTGGAATGTAATGTAACCAAATTGGCATTCATTGCTCGAATTTCGAAATTTTGAACAATCCCCAGAGGAGTAGAAACCAAATTAATTCCTCGGGTTCTCTGATCTTGGATTCAATTGATCGACACTTTCTCATGTTGCTGTAATGGATTTGTTTGAACATTCGGGTTAATATCTTTGAAGGCTAAAACTCCATTACTGACGAGTCTCTAGACGTCGTACTTGAAGGCTAAATAATTTTCAATGTCATGGACATTCCCTCCTTGATGATAAGGTCAT
Organism: Lathyrus aphaca; assembly: GCA_963966055.1. Lineage (NCBI taxonomy): Eukaryota > Viridiplantae > Streptophyta > Magnoliopsida > Fabales > Fabaceae > Lathyrus > Lathyrus aphaca. The sequence continues at coordinate 177,200,270 of OZ014523.1, forward strand.
GATTGATGAGCTTTGTTCCATGGAGGGGGATCAGAAGGAATAGAGACAAGAGTTCTGGTCTGAATGTGCCCCTTTTCACTAAAAGCGGAAACAAATTGACATACGTTATAGGTATAAGATCAATTGCTGGAGGCCTGGGATACCCGTTGTTGTTGAATAGCGGACGAGCATGCGGAAAAGGTTGTTGCCTTTGTTGATATTGTTGTTGATTATATGAACTTCGAGTGATCTAAGGTTGATATGCTAGAGCTATTGATGAGGTGATAACATGAGATATTGTCGTTGTTGTCATACCACAAAGTTGTCCTACTTGTAAATTATTTTATTTTAGTTCGCTAGTCATTTTTAAAAAAAAAATCCAAAAATAGGTCATACATTTTTATAGTCTGAATTCAGGGTTTGTGCGAAAAATCAGGGTTTAGTTTAGGTTTGTCAAGTTTGTGTGCGATGTTGCTTCAGAGTCAAGTGTGTGTGTGGTGGTAAAATCGGTGGCAGTTCATCCATATGTCGATTCCATAATCCATCCCATTTTCTTTTTTCTTTCTTTTATCTTTTTTATTTTAAAATCATTTTTATAAACAATTCTTCAATTCTTCATCCAAATGTTTCTTTAGCCCATTATCCTTCTTTTCCTTTTAAGCCCATTATCAAAAATATTTAAAAATTATTCTAATTACTATTATTATGATTATTTATTTTCATTATTATTATTATTATTAGTTTTTATTTTGTTTAAAAAAAACAATTTATTCACTTTTATTCCCTAACCTTTTATTTTTCATACTCAATGTTATCCCATTAATTCCCATTCTTCACATTTTTTTCCAGCCCATACCATAACCCACACAATTCATTTCTTATACTTTTTTCAATCCAAACCTAATAGACCCACGTGATCCTCTCACCAAGACCCCCACTAACGGACCCCACACTATAACCACAAGTTTCCACCAAATTTTTCACATATTGCTGCCATGACCCACTTTTCCTTTATTTCCTCACTACAATCCACTCAGCAAAATTCAAATTCACCTTTCCCATTCCACTATGTACCAAACGTGGACCCCATAGTAACCACAATACCCATAAATTCTACCTTGATATTACACAGCAGGTATAAAAAAATTCCAAAAAGAAAGCTACTACTACACTTTTTCATTACACAAAACTAGTGCCCCATAAGAACACACGAGTCACACACCACACATACACCCAACATACACACATGAAGGCCACACCGCATAATATTCCATCCGTACACAAACAATTCCAGCAAACTTTGTACAAACACAACACACACCAGAATTTCTCAACACACAAATTACAGCTCATCAATCCTTATCCCAAATTATTCCATACTTTACCTTCAAGTCTTCCCATTTCACTCCTTGAATCCTCCTTTATATTTAGCCTTCCTCTTCACTCAATCCTTAACCTTGGAATACCATAACGAGACTCTGCAAAATCACTCCAACCAAGCTTCGAACAAAATAAAAAAACACACATATAATCTTCATCCAACCTTTCTCCATTAATAAACCTTCAACACCACTCACTGTTCTTCTTTCTTCCTAAACACAAACCTTCACAATACCACCGCTAACCACAAACCGAAATCCTAGCCCTCATTAAATACCAATTAGCAAGCCTTCATTTTCTTCATACCCTTCATAAACCCAAACATTCACGAAATCATAAAATAAAACAGAAGAAGAAATCAAAACCGAAAAAATGTTTGAAACCGTGAGACAAACTGAATCACATCGCCCTCCATATCCCATATCTTCCATTCACCAACAAACAACATCACTTCCACCTTTCAAATCATAATCAAAACAAACACCTTCCATTACCTCAACAACTCTGCAAATCAAAACCACATAAACAGATCCAAAAACAATTGATAGAGAGGGAGATGTGTGAGGAGAACAACTTTGAAAACTCTGAGGGATACCAAATAAGTCGTACGTGAGAGAGATAGTTGATAACGAACCATATCAAAATTCGAAAGCAAAGTGAATACCATGAAAAACTCGTGAGAGAGACAGAGAGAGAGAGAAACAATTGTCTTGCGAGAGTGAAGCATAACACTGTTCGGTGAAACGGTAAACTATGAACATTGATTCCTTTATTTTTTTACATTTATTTCTTAATCTTAGTTTCATGAAAATTTAAAATGGGCTTGGCCCATGATCTCGATTTCTTTTGCTCACCTCCCATTTCCTGCGGCCCACCCTTTCCCTTTTATTTATTTTTTATTTACTGTTGTTGATAGGGCTCATGAGCCATCCGGATTTTTGCTTTACACACACCCAAATCCATGTTCACCCCTCCCTGTTTCTTATTTTATTTATTTTCTTTTTTCAATTTTGATTGATTTATTTTAATATGTTTTTATATCTCAACATATCCTCTAGTGACTAAATAGTTATCTCTGTTTGACCATCTTTCTAAGGATGATACGTTGAACTCAACATCAACTTAGAACCCAACATATCTTGTAAACTCTTCAAAAACTCAGAAGTAAGCCTCTGATCTCTATCCGACACAATACACAAAGGTACACCATGCAACTTGACAATCACGCAAGTATAAATATATGCCAACTTAGATATTGGAAAGCTGATGTTAATACAAATAAAGTGATCCGACTTAGTAAGCCCATCAACAATCACCTAAATCGAATCATGTCCTCTTGGAGTACTAGGAAATCCTGTCACAAAGTCCATTGAAATGTTATCCTATTTCCATTCTGGAACTTCTAACGGTTGCATCAACCCTGCAGGATTCTGATGTTCAACTTTCGACTTTTGACATGTTAAACATGCATACACAAAACGTGCTACATCGTTTTTCATCCCAGGATACCAAAACAAATTCTTCAAATCTTGATAAATATTTGTAGCACCTGGATGAATACTCAACTTACTTTTATGACTCTATTCAAGAATAATTCTCTTCATCTCCATATCATCAGGAATACAAAATCGATCATGGAATCTCAACACACCTTGCGCATCCAACCTGAAATCACTATTCTCAGATTGATCGATTCCCACCATCGAATCTACCAACTTCACATCTAACTTTTGAGGCTCTATGATATTGTCCAGAAAATCATTATTAATCTTCAACATCAATGCCTCAAATCAAGAACATCGACAATGGATGCGAAATCGTGACAGAAATCGCGAAACAGCAGAATTTTCCCTACAGGCCTGGTCATACGCGTATTGGACCAGGCCATACACGTAATACCTAGCCTCTACGCAGCCCATACGTTGCCCCTTATGCGTATCTCCCCCACACACACAGGCCAATACGCGTAATGATCCCTCATACGTGTATTGTCGAGCTTCCCTACGCCTAGATTACTCAAATGGGCAGATGGTCGAGAAAAATCAACATCCATACGCGTAAGCCCCTCTTATTACACGTAATGCACCCATTCCACGCCCATTATACACGTATTGACATGCCCAATATGCATATGGGCAGAGACCCACAATGTTTCAGGTTTTCTTCTCCATTTTGGATCTATTTCTTATGATTTTCGTTCCCACACCTCATATCAGTCCTAGGAAGGTTTCTACACAAATTTTACACTCATAAACATATCATTCTTTCATCTAAGTTACTAAATCCAATTTTACCAATATTCTAAATCTAGATTCCAAACTATTCTTCTGCAACAACTATATTTGTACCAATTATGCATACACCAGAACAACAACAACAACATTTTACCAATAATCAACACGACCAGATAATCATAATGATAGATTCTCCACAACATTCATACAATCATAGATTCTTCATAAACAACAAAAATTCCTACAAGGGAAAGGACTCCTCACTACCCCCATCATGTTATATCACCAAAAGAGAATCCTTTTCTCCCCCCTTACCTCGAATTTTTGATGAATTTTCCTACGAATTTCTGATTATGGAGATGCCCTAGTTATTCTTCCTCTTCCTAGCTATCCTTGGTTCTTTCACAAAATTATGACTAATTATCTCCTTAATTCTGATTAATCTCCTAATATTGGTTTTTACTAATTCCACCTTATTTTAATTAAAATTGAATAATAATAATAATAATAATTCTAATAGTTACTAATATTATTTTCATAATAATAATAATAATAATAGTGATTAATTGGTCTTATTATTATTCTCACTAGGACATTACACCAAAACAACAAGACACACACCTTACACAATGCCAACAATACACCAAAAATGTCCGACGATCAAATATTAAAAAATGGGGTGTTACAACTTGAAATTCTGTGATCAGGTATGAGATGTCCTATGAGATGTTCCAACACTTGACAAATTTAACCAAAACTTAAAGTGCAAGAAAATTAAACAACACAGTAGTTTGTTAACCCAGTTCAGTGTATAACCACACTTACATCTGGAGGCTACCAAGCCAGGAGGAAATCCACTATAAGTAATATTAATTCTTAGACTTAAACCACCCAGTTTAATCTTTCACTTAATATCTACCCAATGCAATTTCTACCTAAGACACAACTTAGATATGAGTACCAACTCACTCCCCCTCAATCACACAGTGATCTAGTTTACAAGTTTAATAACATTGAAGTTATACTTCAAACAAAACAGCTTGATCTTACTTCACAGTTTCAATCAAGTCACAAATACACTTTTGCTTAAAAGCTCATAAAGTGGTACAATTAAAAACAACCTGCTATTAAAACTCAAAACACCCTATTTTGTCTTCTGAAATTCGTACTCAATTCTGAGGTATTCTGTTGCTTAAATAGGTGTTTGTATTTTGGGCTTTCTGTAGATTAATCCAGTCCTAAAAAGCATGCAGCTTCCACCTTGAATTAGGGTTTGTTACTTCCTAGATTCTAGGTGATTTAGTTCTTCTGATTATGCTGAAGCCTCATAACAAAACTCCCTACAGATGCGCCTTATTCTTTTTTTGTACATCCATAATTAATTCCAGATAACTCTCCTTAAATTTCTCAGATCAGTTAGTCATTAATTAATTCTGGTAGCAGGTTTGAGATGTCTCAACATTTGTTGGGACATCCTGAAAAACTGAACTTAAATCATTTACACAATGTCCCAACATCTGGTGTGACATCCTGAATTAAGTTCTTATACTTTGTTTGATAATGTCCCAACATCTTATAGGACATTCTGAACTGAATTCAATATTTCTTGTTGGTCAAAAATTCTACCAATTCTAAACATCTACAAACTCCCCCTTTGGCTAATTTTTGGCTAACATCCTTTTCTGATTTTCAGAGTGCAGCAGAAGTTCTTTTATCAGAGTGCATCATTTCTTTTCTGTTGAATCATGTGTGAGATTACTCCCCCTCAAACATTCATGTGTTCAGTCTTGTTGCAACAGAAATATTTTACAGATTTAGTTCAGAAGCAAACAGAGATTTTTCATTAATTAATCAAACAGCATTATACATTGTTGTTGTTGATGTTCTCCCCCTTGTTAGACATAAATTTGGGGCCAAAGAGACTAATTTAAAAAATACAATGCAGAAGCTGTCATTACATAATCCTCACATACAATTTTCATTCAGATTCCTCACAGTCAGTTTCTTCATATTCCTCAGTTTCCTCATCAGAAGAAGCAGCCTTCTGATCACCTTCAATCTCCAGCCTTTGGATAATCTCCTCAAGCTTCTGCTTCCTTGCATCCAGTTCTTTGCAAGTACTCTTCAGTTCAGCAATCAATGCAGCTTTGGAGATTGGAGACTTTGCAGTTGAAGGACCAGCAGATGTCCCAGAGGGTGCTTCAACATCAGCTGCATGATGACTCAGGAACAGCTTGTAGTGGAAGGCCAGAGGGCTTTCTCTTTTGCACATTGTGTCCTTTTCAGTGAGGATCCCAGGGTACTGACTCAGCACTATTCCACATAGCAAGGAAGGGAAGGCAATTGGCAGCTTTGTTGTAGATGAACTAGCATGCTTCAATGTCTGATCAAATATGTAGGCTCCATAATCCAGCTTAGTTTGAGTGCCCACAGCATAAATAAACCTGCCCAGGCCAGTAGATATTGAGGATGTATGATTGGTAGGAACCCAATTTGCTGTACCAATTCTGTTCAGCATGGCATATTTCCTTGTCAGCATGCTCACTGAGAGCTTTCCTTTAACTGGCCAAGTCTTGACCTGGTTAGCAGTGATAACCTTGCAGACCTGGTTATCTGTCTTCCCTAACTCATTTGGACCATCAGATTTTCTTCCAAGATATTGGTTGATGACCTGAGGAGAGAATTCTACACACCTGCCTCTAACAAATACTTTTCTAAATTCAGCAGACTTACCATGGGCACAATCTTCTTGAAGGTTGACTATGAATTCCTTGACAAGCAACTCATAGCAGGGAGAAAAGTTGGAGACAGTTTTGAAGAGGCCAGCAGAAGAGATGAGATCAATTAACTCTGTGCACTCAAGTGCATTACTGCTCAGCTCTCTTTCAAGTGCTACCCTTCTTTGATAAACAAACTTCCATCTATTCACACTTGAAACATGATGGAAGGAAATGTTGTCCAAGGGAGCTTCTGGAACAGCAGTTGATGACCTTGAGGGTGCTGATTTCTTCTTTGGAGGAGATGTTGGGACATCTGTTTCAACATCTGAATCTGGAGGAGTGACAGCTTTCCTCTTGTGTGTTTGCACCTTGCTCCATTGTTTTGTAGGACCAAAGACAGCTCTAGCTTTGTCCTTCTTTGGGGTAGCTTTCTTCTTCTCAGGAATTGCATGTCCTGCATGCATCTTTTCTTTCCTAGTTCTGAGCCTTTTGGCTATGCTAGGTTTTACAGAGGCAATGATTTCTGTATCAGAATCATGCTCTAGGTTCATAACAGGAGGGGATTGAGCAGTCTCCTCTTCAGCTGGTGGATCAACAGAGATGTGCTCTTCAGTTGAGGCCTTGGTTTGGTCCTCAGATGCTTCTTCATCACTATCATTTGAGGCCTTTTTCTGGTCCTCAGATGTTTCAACAGCAGCATCAGATGAGGCCTTTTGCTGATCCTCAGATGTTTCAACATCTATTGGGACATCCTGTTGAGCAGGAGTGTCCTTTGCAGCCTGAGGTTATTGATCTTCTTGTGGAGCTGGCATGGTGCTCAGAGGGATAGAAATGCCACTAACCACTCTTTGTTCAGAAAGAATCCTGTTTACCAACTCCTTTATAGAATCATCCACATATTCAGAAGATTTTGGAGGTATAATTGCTGGTGAAGGAATGCCTTTGGATTTGCTGCAAACTTGATCTTTTGTTCTTTTTGGAGTTCTTGGCTTTTTAGCATGAGGAACACTTCCTCTGATTTCGTCCATTGGAGTTGAATCCATGGGTACCACTGAAATGGGGGTTGCATGAACCACATCTTCCTTGTTGAGGATTTCTTTAGGAATGTTAGGGTTTTGAGACATTTTCGAAGAAGGTGGATGAAGAGTTTTAGGTTTGATGAGTTCTGAAAGGCAGTTAGAAAATGCAATTCGTTTTTGAGAGTATGATGAGAAGATGGATAGCTGAAAGCAAGCTGATATAATATAAGTAGCCGTTACTTTGAGACTTTTTAGGAGGGAATACTCAAGGTCCTTGACCAGACTGGTGTTGCCATCTGGTGCTTATGCCACACAATGTCATATGACATGTTGGCACATCTCCATAACTGCTAAATTTCACATAAGCAGATTCCCAATTTGCCCCTTAGATTTTCAAATTGAGTAGCATCCAAGGCTTTGGTAAATATATCAGCCAACTGTAGATTTGTAGCTACATGTTCCAGTGAAATCACTTTTTCTTCTACAAGATCTCTGATGAAATGATGTCTGATATCAATATGCTTGGTCCTGCTATGTTGGATAGGATTCTTTGATATGTTAATAGCACTTAAGTTGTCATAGTACAATGTCATGACATCTTATGGGACATTGTACTCAGTGAGCATTTTCTTCATCCAAACCAACTGTGAACAACTGCTTCCAGCTGCAATATATTCAGCTTCAGCAGTAGATAAGGATACACAATTTTGTTTCTTACTGAACCAAGAAATCAAATTGTTTCCTAGAAAGAAGCATCCTCCTGAAGTTCTTTTTCTGTCATCAGCACTTCCAGCCCAATCAGCATCACAGAAGCCAGTGAGAATTGGTTTGCATCCATGAAAGTACATTATGCCATAGTCACAAGTACCATTAACATATTTTAGAATTCTCTTGACTTGATTAAGATGACTAACTTTTGGATCAGCTTTATATCTTGCACATACACCTACTGCAAATGCTATGTCTGGTCTGCTAGCAGTTAGATATAACAAGCTTCCAATCATACTTCTGTATAGGCTTTGATCTACATTCTCACCCTTGTCATCTTTAGTCAGCTTTAAATGTGTGGGGGCAGGAGTTCTCTTATGAGTAGCATTGTCCATCCCAAATTTCTTGACTATGTTCTTAGCATACTTGCTTTGGGAAATGAACATGGATTCCTCCATTTGCTTTATTTGCAGTCTAAGAAAGTAGGTTAATTCTCCTACTAGGCTCATTTTAAATTCAGATTCCATTTGGTTGACAAAATGTTTGACCATCCTGTCTGACATCCCACCAAAGACAATGTCATCTACATATATTTGAGCAATCATGACATTTCCTTCTTCATCTTTAACAAACAATGTTTTGTCAATTCCACCTTTCATGTACCCTTGCTTGATAAGAAAAGTAGTCAGCCTTTCATACCATGCTCTTGGAGCTTGCTTCAGACCATAAAGAGCCTTCTTTAGTTTGTATACATGATTTGGACAACTTGGATCAACAAATCCTTTAGGCTGTTCTACATATACTTCTTCATTAAGATAACCATTTAAAAAGGCACTTTTCACATCCATTTGAAATAGCTTGAACTTTAAGATACAAGCAATTCCCAACAGTAGTTTGATTGATTCAAGCCTTGCTACTGGTGCAAAGGTTTCATCAAAGTCTACTCCTTCAATTTGTGTGTATCCTTGAGCTACAAGTCTAGCTTTGTTCTTTGTAACAACTCCTTGCTCATTTGACTTGTTCTTATACACCCATTTAGTTCCAATCACATTTATGTCATCAAGTCTAGGAACAAGGTTCCACACTTCATTCCTTGTGAATTGACCTAATTCCTCTTGCATAGCACAAATCCAGTATTCATCAGTAAGAGCTTCCTTGATGTTTTTAGGTTCTATTTTAGAAACAAAACAGGAACCTGAAATCACTTCTCTTGATCTAGTGCTTACACCTCTGTTGGGATCACCAATTATCAAATCTTTGGGATGATCCTTCTGGATTCTGATGGAGGGAGGTTTGCTGGATTGTTCTGTCCTTGCATTAGTTTGAGTGAAGTCAGAATGATCACTCTTTTCTTCAGCTTCAGTCTTGATATCAACAGATGTTCCAACATCTTCTGGGACATCTGTAGGAGCATCATCAATTATCACATTTATGGACTCCATGATAACCTTGGTTCTAGAATTAAATACTCTATATGCTCTGCTGTTTATAGAGTATCCAAGAAAAATCCCTTCATCACTTTTAGGATCATTTTTCTTCTTTGCTCCCTATCTGCCAGAATATAACAGTTACTTCCAAACACATGGAAATACTTAACTGTGGGTTTTCTTCCTTTCCAGACTTCATAGATTGTGGACAAAGTTCCTTTCCTTAGAGTAACTCTGTTATGGATGTAACAAGATGTGTTCATAGCTTCAGCCCAGAAGTACAAAGGTAACTTTTTAGCATGGATCATAGCTCTTGCTGATTCTTGAATAGTTCTATTCTTCCTTTCAACAATCCCATTCTGTTGAGGAGTGATTGGTGAAGAATATTCATGATTGATTCCTTCTGAAGAACAGAAATCTAAGAATTTTTGGTTCTCAAATTCTTTTCCATGATCACTTCTTATTCTGATCACACAGCTGGCTGTTTCCCTTTGTATTCTTTGGCATAAGTCTTTGAATACATCAAATACATCATACTTTTCTTTGATGAAATTTATCCATGTATATCTTGAAAAGTCATCAACCACCACATAGGCATACCTCTTACCACCAAGGCTCTCAATCTGCATAGGTCCCATAAGATCCATATGCAATAGCTCCAAAACTTTGGAAGTTGTCAGATGTTGGAGCTTTGGATGGGACATCTTGTTTTGCTTGCCTATTTGACATTCACCACATATTTTGCCATCATCAATCTTCAGTTTAGGAATACCTCTCACAGCATCCATAGATATGATCTTCTTTATGCCTCTGAAATGAAGATGACCTAGTCTTTGGTGCCATAGTTTCACTTCTTCTTCTTTAGCTAAAGAGCAAGTTGAAGTGAGACTGAAGTCTTGAGGTTCCCACATGTAACAGTTGTCTTTAGATCTGGCTCCTCTCATGACAACCTCTTGTTCTTTGTTAGACACTATACATTCAGTTTTGGTAAATTTTACACTGTACCCTTGATCACATAATTGACTTATACTGATCAGGTTAGCAGTTAAACCTTTAACTAACAGCACATCATTTAGTCTTGGTACATCTTGACAGTCCAAGGTCCCAACTCCCTTGATTTCTCCTTTAGCTCCATCTCCAAAGGTTACATATCTGGATGAATGTGACTTTAAGTCTACTAGCAGATTCTTCAATCCAGTCATGTGTCTTGAACATCCACTGTCAAAGTACCAGTCTTCTTTGGCTGATACTATTAGTGATGTATGTGCTATATATGCAACACCTTTCTTTGACCATTTGAGTTGAGATTTCTTTTGATACCTCTGCCCTGTGTATTGTTCATCAGTAGAGCTCCAAGGTTGTTTGTTGATCTTGTTCTTGGGTGTGTAGCTTTGATCAGCATGAAGACTAGATTTTGGTCTCCATACCTTCTTGATGACCTCTGTCTTCTGCTTAGGAGGTTGCTGATACATCTGATTTGGATATCCATGCAACTTATAGCAATGAGGTTTGATATGTCCAAATCTTCCACAATGATGACATCTCCATATTTGATATTTCTTTTTCATTTTGTTCTTTTCAGAATGTTGAGACATCTGTTGGAACATTTTGTTTGACTTTGTGTTCTTTTCATGATGTTGAAGCATCTGTTGGGACATCTTGTTTGACTGTATGGACTTTGAAGTAGTTTTGCTAGAGCTAGCTTCATCCTTATGAACTCTGTTAAATCCCAGTCCACTTTTATCCCCTGAATGCTTATTGTTGTTGAGAATAACATCCAGTGTACTTGAGCTACTGTTCAGCATTCTAACAGATTTGGACATGTGTTCCAACTTGGAGTTGAGAAGACTTACTTCACTTTTCAAGGTGTCAATGATCTCTTGATCACTTGCTTTTTCATTCTTTAGTGCCTCATTCTGCTTCTTTAGCTTTATAACCTCACTGCATATTTCAGTGCTTCTTTTGAATAGGTCTTTGTATGCTTGCTCAAGTTCTTCAAAAGTAAGCTCCCCATCACTGGATTCACTTTCAGATTCACATAATCCAGCTAGAGCAGTGATATGCTTAGCTGATTCTTCTTCTGAATCACCTCCTGAGTCTTCATCAGACCAGGTTACAGAGAGTCCTTTCTTTTGCCTTTTTAAGTAGGTAGGACATTCATTCCTGATGTGTCCATATCCTTCACATCCATGGCATTTAATTCCTTTTTCTTGACTGGTCTTTTCATCATAAGTTGACCTTCTATCATTAGGTCTTTTGTTCTCAGAAGAGTTTGTGTATCTTCCACTTGATCTGGACTTGTTTTCCATATTTCTGAGAATCTTTTGGAATTGTCTTCCAAGCATAGCAATGTTGTCTGATAAGCTTTCACCAGTTTCTGATTCATCATCTTCTTCTTCATCAGTATTTGTCACCAAGGCTATGCTTTTGTTCTTCTTAGCATTTGTGTCATTCATTCCCATCTCAAATGTTTGAAGGGAACCAATGAGCTCTTCAACTTTCATTGTGCATATGTCTTGAGCTTCTTCTATTGCTATGACTTTCATGTCAAATCTTTTTGGCAAAGATCTGAGAATCTTTCTTACAAGCTTTTCATCAGTCATCTTTTCTCCCAAGGCTCCAGAAGTATTGGCTATTTCTAAGATGTTCATGTAGAATTCATGAACTGTCTCATCTTCCTTCATTCTCAAGTTTTCAAACTTGGTGGTGAGAAGTTGAAGTCTTGACATCTTTACCTTTGATGTTCCTTCATGAGTTGTTTTGAGAGTGTCCCACACATCTTTGGCCAGCTCACAGTGATGCACAAGTCTAAAGATGTTCCTATCAATGCCATTGAATAAAGTATTTAAGGCCTTGGAGTTGCCTAGTGCTGAATCTTCTTCCTCCTTACTCCATTCTTCTTCAGGTTTCAACACTTTTGATCCATCTTTGGTGTCTTGGACAGGATGTTCCCATCCAATGTTGACTGCTCTCCAGGCCCTGTTGTCAAGTGATCTTAAGAATGCAATCATTCTTGGTTTCCAGTAGTCATAATTAGATCCATCCAGTATAGGTGGTCTATTTACTGATCCTATATCTCTGTCCATGTTTCCAGAATTTGTATTCCCTAGATCTCACCCAGTATAAACAGGCAGGGTGCCTGCTCTGATGCCAATTGAAATTTTGTGATCAGGTATGAGATGTCCTATGAGATGTTACAACACTTGACAGATTTAACCAAAACTTAAAGTGCAAGAAAATTAAACAACACAGTAGTTTGTTAACCCAATTCAGTGTATAACCACACTTACATCTGGAGGCTACCAAGCCAGGAGGAAATCCACTATAAGTAATATTAATTCTTAGACTTAAACCACCCAGTTTAATCTTTCACTTAATATCTACCCAATGCAATTTCTACCTAAGACACAACTTAGATATGAGTACCAACTCACTCCCCCTCAATCACACAGTGATCTAGTTTACAAGTTTAATAACATTCAAGTCATACTTCAAACAAAACAGCTTGATCTTACTTCACAGTTTCAATCAAGTCACAAATACACTTTTGCTTAAAAGCTCATAAAGTGGTACAATTAAAAACAACCTGCTATTAAAACTCAAAACACCCTATTTTGTCTTCTGAAATTCGTACTCAATTCTGAGGTATTCTGTTGCTTAAATAGGTGTTTGTATTTTGGGCTTTCTGTAGATTAATCCAGTCCTAAAAAGCATGCAGCTTCCACCTTGAATTAGGGTTTGTTACTTCCTAGATTCTAGGTGATTTAGTTCTTCTGATTATGCTGAAGCCTCATAACAAAACTCCCTACAGATGCGCCTTATTCTGTTTTTGTACATCCATAATTAATTCCAGATAACTCTCCTTAAATTTCTCAGATCAGTTAGTCATTAATTAATTCTGGTAGCAGGTTTGAGATGTCTCAACATTTGTTGGGACATCCTGAAAAACTGAACTTAAATCATTTACACAATGTCCCAACATCTGGTGTGACATCCTGAATTAAGTTCTTATACTCTGTTTGATAATGTCCCATCTGATAGGACATTCTAAACTGAATTCAATATTTCTTGTTGGTCAAAAATTCTGCCAATTCTAAACATCTACACAACTCTCCTCCACTTAAAATATTTTCGTCCTCGAAAATATACCTGATGCGAAAGTTCCGGATATGACTCCTGCATCTTGCTTCTAGGTTACACTTCCACCAGCATCTCCTCCATAAGCTACTCTCACTAGAGGAATATATTTACCTCTTAGTTTCTTCATATTGCGATCTTCAATCCTTATCAGCATCTCATCTACCGTAAGGTTATATCTGGCTTGCACCTCATCCCTCGGAATAACATGAGATGGATCAGACACATACTTCCGAAGTTCAAAATCTCTAGTGGTAACGCCACTGTATAAGCAACAATACCGACTTTATGCAAAATCTAGTACGGTCCAGTGAACTTAGGATCCAACTTCTTTGATTTCAAATCACGTCCAACACCCGTTATTGGATTGATCCTCAAAATCACATGATCACCTTCAGAAAATTCTAATTATTTTCTCTGATTATCATGATAGCTCTTTTGTCTACTCTGAGATGCTTTCATCTTCTCACGAATCATTTGAATTGCCACAGTACTCTGTTACACAATTTCAGGTCCAGGCATCATATTTTCACCAATCTCATACCAACATAGAGGCGTCCTACACCTCCTACCATACAAAGATTCAAAAGGTGTCATTCCAATACTAGAATGGTAACTTTTGTTGTACGTAAACTCAATCAATGACAAATGAGTATCCCACACACCACCCTATTCCAATACACAAGTCCTCAACAAATCTTCCAATGTATGAATAGTCCTTTTCGACTGACTATTCGTCTACGGATGATAAGCCGAACTCAATTTCAACTTTGAACCCAAAGCCTCTTGCAAAATATTCCAAAATTAAGAAGTAAACCTCAGATCTCTTTCCAAAACTATACTCGAAGGAACACCATGCAAATTCAAAATTATCCTAATATAAATCTCTGCTAACTTCATCAACGGAAAACTCATATTGATAGGAATAAAATGTGCGGATTTCTTAAGTCTATCCACAACTACACAAATAGCATCAAACCCTATCTCCGTATTAGGAAAACTAGCAACAAAGTCCATAGCAATATTGTCCCACTTCCATTATGGAATTTCCAATGGTTGCATCATTCCCATAGGCTTCTGATGATCCACTTTTGATTTCTGATAGACCAAACAAGCATAGACAAATTGTTCTATGTCTCTTTTCATAACAAACCACCAAAATAATGTCTTCAAGACTTGTTACACCTTTGTAGCTCCAGGATGAATACTCAAGCTACTCATTGACTTTCTACTAAATTTTCCTTTTTCAACTCCGCATTATCCGACACACAAATATTGCCCCAGAATCTCAACACACCAGAATTATCCACTTGGAAATCACTTTTAGGATAATTTCCTCCTGTAGGCATGACGTTTACCAACTTAACATCAAGTTTATGATTATCTTTAATCACATCCAAAAAGTCATTATTCACCTTTAGCATTCCAAGCCTGACACTCTCAGGTGTCGTCTCACAAACCATGCTTAAATCTCTAAACTGCTCAATTAACTCCATTTCTTTCACCATCAATGACGACATATGAATTGTCTAACGACTCAACCTGTCAGCTACTACATTAACTTTACCTGGATGATAGCTCAAATTAAAAGCATAACCTTTCAGAAATTCCAACCATCTTCTCGGTCTCATATTCAACTCTTTTTGGTCAAACAAATACTTCAAACTCTTATGGTCACTAAATACTTCAAATCTTGATCCATACAAATAATGCTTCCAAATCTTCAACACAAAGACCACTGCACCTAATTCAATATCATGAGTAGGATAATTCATCTCATGCACTCTCAGTTGTCTCGAAGCATAAGCCACTACTTTACCATCTTGCATCAAAACTCAACCTAATCCCATCTTGGACGCATCACAATATACAACAAAAGGTTTACCATGACTTAGAAAAACCAATAATCGTGTTGTAGTCAATTTTTTTTCAATTCTTTGAAACATTCCTCACAAGCTGTATCCTAAATAAACGCTTGGGTAAATCTTCGATAATAACCTGCTAAGCCCAAACAACTTATAATCTCCGTAAATGTCTTCGTAGGTTCCCATTGCAACACAACACTTACTTTAGAAGGATCCACCAATATACCATCACCAGAAATAACATGACCCAAGAAACTTACATTCTTAAGCCAAAAATCACACTTTGATAATTTTGCAAACACCTTATTATTCTTCAACACCTGTAATGCAATCCTCAAATGCTCTTTATGATCATCTTCAATCTTAGAATAAATAAGAATGTTATTTATAAATACTACCATAAACTGATCAAAATAAGAATGGAAGATACTGTTCATATACTCCATAAATACACTTGGCGCATTAGACACTCCAAAAGCCATCACAACATATTCAAAATGTCCATAACGAGTTCTTAATGCAGTATTATGAATATCAACTTCTTTCAGTATAATCTGATGGTAACCTGACCTCAGATCAATCTTACTAAAAATACGATCACCAACTAGCTGATCCATTAAGTCATCAATCCTCGGAAGCAGATAATTATTCGTAATGGTCACTTTATTCAACTGACGGTAATCAATACACAGACACATACTACCATCTTTCTTCTTTACCAAACACTGGAGCACCCCACGGAGACACACTTGGCCTAATAAACTTCTTATAAGCAATTCTCCAATCTGAGATTTCAATTCAGCCAACTCTGATGCAAACATCATGTACGATGCCATATAAATAGGCCTTGTATAAAGCCCATATAATATATATCTAGAATAATATCATACAAGTGTTATTTTGGTACTGACACCATCATAAATACCTACTAGTATAATTCACATTCTTGTCCAATTCTATAAACAATACAAACTATGGCACAAGACATGGAAATCATACTAAAATAAAAAGCTAAGGATATATACAATATCCATTATTGTACAAAGATACAAAAATACACAGCGAAAGACTACAACTATACTTCACTTGAAACATCACGAGCATAGCTCCACTTATAAATCAAACCTGCAAAAGAAACCTGAAAAACAACAATAATAGTGGGGTGAGATAACAACATCTCAGTAGGTTCTCTATATTAGAGTTCTCTCAGCTCTACAAGGTTCTATCAAACCTAACTCAAGTCTTTGGTTACTTCTCAAAAAGGATCCAGTACGAGATGGAACAACGGTCCATACAACGCTCACACCACTAAACAAGTGAAACATCTACCTCAAGCCTTTACGGATGCTTCCCGTGGGACTCAAAGCAACCCACCTCAAGACTTACTCAAGACCTTACGGAGGATTCGATATAACATTCACCCAAGTCTTTACAGATGCTTCTCGTGGGACTCAACATCACCCACCTCAAGACTTACTCAAGACTTCCCGCGTAAACTAGTGTAGTACTAACCTCAAGCCTTTACGGATGCTTCCCATAGGGCTAAAGGCAACCCACCTCAAGACTTACTCAATACCTTATGGAGGATCTCGTAATATACCCACCTCAATTCTTTAAGGATGCTTCCCGTGGGACTCAACATCACCCACCTCAAGACTTACACAAGACTACACTGAGGATCACTCGTGATGCATAAAAACAACCTGCAACCCACGACACACAAGCGGTACCTCAAGCCTTTATGGATGCTTCCCGTGGGACTCAATATCACCCACATCAAGACTTACTCAAGACTTTATGGAGGACTCGTGTAATACACACCTCTAGCTGTTACGGATGCTTCCCATGGGACAAAGATCTACCCACCTCAAGACTTACACAAGACTATTCAGTAGGCCTAGTGTATAGCACGCTAACGGTTCGCGACAACCTAGGTAAAACTAGGCATCTCACAACTCATACCATCTAACAATTTTTAGTCATAATACTAGGCAACACTATTGGTTTATGGTAAGGTTTCCTAACTCTTCCTCCATCCTTGATACTTTTGGTTATATAGTTTTCAAACATATAACTCTAACATTCTAGTTTAATTATCACCATTAAACTAATCTCACGGTGATCTCATTGTCTCTATTCTCAATCAATTCTCATGATTTAATACGTTTTCCACAATTGGATTAATACCACAATTCCTTAACTAACATAATTACGGTTAATCAGAAAAGTCAGATAAAAGTCGGGTAAACGTAATATCTTTTAGCATCATCAATTAGTAAATATTCTCATCTTCGAATTGATATGCGGAACACTAAAAACGGATACCCGGATCATAAGTTACGAGCGAAAACACAAAACAGAACTCCCAGGTCTCGCTGAGCGAGGAAACTTCTGGATCTTCTTGCTGAGCGAGCTATGCTCGCTAAGCGAGTTCTGCGAACATAGCAGAAAACCAGTCAGGAACAACCAATGCCAAAGGTTCCAAAACTCCTCTAAACATCATCAAACATGATTATTGACATATATTGACTATCATACTTTGATTTTATTGAGTTTTAACCGTTTAATCTATCAATTTCTAATATTTTCTTCAAAAACCCTAAAACTCATAAACTTCAAAATTCAACCAAAACTCAAAAGAAAAGTTTCTAACGATGAACCCACCTTGAAATCGACTAGGAGGTTGGTGAAGATGGAGATTTGGTGGAGAAATGGTGATGATCCAAGCATTTTCTCTCTTAGGGTTTTCTTCCTCTTCTTCTCTTCTCTTCTCCCTTTCTTTCTTTCCTTTTTCCTTCTTTATCTTTTCTTTCTCTTACCAACTTTATTTTCCTTTAATAATACATCACTTGTTTTTCTTATTAGCCAAACAAATTCTATCTATCAGTTAGTAATATTAACAGGTCCAATTCGAGAGTATCCAAAAATGTCTCTGAGCTGAATATATTTAATAAAGCCTCTGAGTCAGATAATATTAATTAATCCTAATTAATAGTATCCATGGCGTTTAATTAAATACGGGGTATTACATTCTCCCCTCCCTGAATTGAAATCCGTCCTCAAATTTCCTTTACTCATGCTCACGACAGTTTACAACACTATCTTAGTTCCATACTTATCCTTAACTCCGTTACATATCATGGCATACTCAAATTGCAATCTGACCTTGCGACTCAAAGTCCTCGTTTCACAACGAATCAAACTTCGTGTCCATGTTCACACGCTTGTTTCCAACATCGGGTTAACTTCTAACTTACTACTTCCGCAATCCATTTGTTGCTTTATACTTAATCGCTTAGTCTCATCTTTCCGTCAAAGAAACATACCATGTTAAAACCTCTCGTTGATTCACAACACAAGACATAACACTCCCGTCTTGATTTCAACAAGGTTCCACAAGATATCTTGGCGAGATCTTTTCTCCATACAATTTCTCAACAAAAGCTCCTATTAAGATCCTCCAATCACTAACACTATACAAAAGTTGTTAAACAGCTTCATCACCAATTTCACGTGATCTTATATTAAAATTGTAACCATTTACAACAAACACTTTATTCCTTTGATATTTTACCACAGACAACCCACTTAGAATAAGATCCTCTTACTTCTACATTTATAATTAAATCTCTTCAAATTCTCATACAATATTAAGTAGTTTTAAGTCTACGGAGAATACGCTTATTCATCGGAGTTTCCACCAACCAATAGAATAAGAACTTGCAAACATGCAATGATAGAACAATTCACTTGTCAACTACAAGATCATAAAACCGGTCCCCACTCTTCAACAATAGAGATACCGGGATCGTACTGGTACAAACATAATTCGTACAATTTCCGATTTCCATTCTAAACACAAAACAACTTATCCAACTTAGCTTGACAACTAAGGCCATGGTCGCTATTCTCCGTACCATTCCTCTTCACAAGATTTTATTCACTCAAAGTTTCTGCTAACACAAGGGTCTCCATTATAAACATTGCAGCCACACCACAAAACTCACAACAGCCATTGAGTCACCAATGCCAGACTCAAATAATCTTTAGTACACTTGCGGGTTTCCATAATGTTTGCCTTTGAAGACCATATACAACTTCCCGTTCAATTTTCACGCATGACTTAGGAACATTCATTTCTCACTCTTACTCAGAAGATGACTTAAAATCCTTATTTCTAGGTATGACTCAACTGCACACAATTGGTATTAGTCTTACAGAGTCCATAACTTGATGTTGAGAATTATCGACACTAAATCTGACCATTCATTCATCTCTTATTCACATAATAATTCTAGTACCAAAACACTTTCGGAGAGATCGACACATCATGATCCTTGAATAACTTTGTAGCATAAATTATTCAATAGTTGCAACGACGACACGCCAACATCCAAACCATTTACTTCTCATCAAAACATGCTCAAAATAAAATCTACACTTTATCTACTAACACTCTGAATGGAAACCAAAATGGACTAACAACTTAGGAAAATACGATTCCTTAAGGTCCCCAACAAAAGTCATGTGTCAATTGATTACCTATATGAGGCTAAACAGTTGAACACAACTAAACTTGTCCTTCTTACTAACAACCAATCTAGCTCAAAATTACCAATTCAGACCACACCGTCTTGAAAGATGATTCTCACTCTCGATATCCAGACATGTGCACAACCACTCGCTGTTCACAACTCGAGATAACACGAACGGGCACAACATGAAGATCATAAATCCAATAAGTGACGAAGTAGTATTACCATTCTATCACAGTCATAACACGGATACTCAATGAAGTGGCTCGATTCCACTCGCACAATGACGTTGTCAAAAGGTTTTTGTCACAAGCTAACACTTAGTTCGTCCATAAACAAAATCCAACACACAATCCTTATCGGGTAAAAAAAACAAGATAATGAAAACCTCATGTCTAGTATACAACCTTGTCCTCTCTCTTTAATTCCTTGACGAGGATTAAAACAACAACAACACTCTCAATCTCATTAGAGAAAATTCCAAATACTTTGATTATTCCTTACACTTGGAAACTGAAATAAAGCACTTTTCTGAAGAACCTTCGATACCTCTACAAACATATAATTCGGGATTTCCTTACTTCCTACTAATCATTTCACATAATGTTTCCACATCCTTCTGCCATACTAAGAAAGCTCCAATCGGGCACTCAACTCCAAATGTATACATCTTAGAAAAAATCCAACTTTCGAAACTTAATAACGTTAACCAGTCACTAACAAGATGGTAACCAATTAGTCAAACACAAAAGAAACTTCTGATCTTCATTGTTACCTAAGCCTCCTAGCTTATTCCAATCGTAACTAAAAGCTATAACCATCACCAATGGATGCTTCCACCGACCAATGCTGAAAGAAACAACGGACAAGTTGTGGTTAGCAGACTTGTTCTCATCAATCCAAGCAATAGGTTACTGTAAACCAGATTACAAATTCATCTGGTACAAGTGCAGAAGTTCAGTGCAAGGTGATAACTAATCAACTCGACCTCCACAACTGCTTTCCTTACATCAAAATCTTTCTTAACCAAGTCAACAACAACTCCAGGAGAGTCCTTCCATCCACCATTCTCGTAGACCATCAAACGTCAGGACGTCTGCTCTTCTTAAAAATTCATATAATAACGAATTAACGACTGTCCAAAACAAGTCTCTGAATCTGTAGGCTTGCTTTATACTTATTCAATCTCAATTGTTGCCAATCATGTTCAAAGTGGTACGAGCGATGTCCATAGAGGTAACACTGATCATAGAGTTCCATTTGGACATGTAGCATATCAATCTGTGAAAAAAATATCCTCACACCCAAACACAATCCATCTTACTAGAAGTTCTTCCAAATCCAAAGTGTTTATCCTAACACTTATCTCAAGGAAAAAGAAGATGAAGAGAGAAATGTGTATCTATTTCACTTTTCTTGTTAACCATCTCAATGAGTTAAAAGTAGTTATTTATATTGGTTAGTAAAATAACATAAGATAGAGAGATAGAAAAATTAAAAAAAAATGAAAGCAACAGGATTGAGCCAGCTCAAATAGGGATGAGCCGACTCAACAAGCTAGATGAGTTGGCCAAAAATTGGCCTCATGCAGCCTGTAGGGACCCGTGAGAATTTGGAAAAAAATGCATCAAATGAGTCGTCTCATGGGAGGGTATGAGTCGGCTCATTCAGTTTATTTTCATCAAAATGAAGTTTCCTTCTTTTCCCTTGTGATCCACACACACTTTCAATCATACCATGTTTTTGACAACTTCAAAATCCATGCCATGTCTCACAAACTCCCCCTTTTTTATGATGGCAAAAACTTGATGAATTTTGTACCATACAATAATTTTCATCATGTGTTGCTAAGCTCCCCCTGAATATATGCCACAAGCAAGGTATATTCTATGCGCTATACATATCTCCCCCTTTGACAACATCAAAAAGAGAAGAAGTCAAGTAACAAATAATAAACAACAACTAAGCAAAAGCTCAAAATGAGAATATCAATTGCAATAAACGCACTCATTCACAAACATATGGAATGACGTGAAAAGTAGAACTAGAAAATAAGCAGGAGGAGATAATGAAACAATCAAAATGATAGAAACATTATCCATAAAAAAAAGCAACCAAGCCATTATCCATAACATACCAAAAAAACAGTAGATGATTGTCATAAAGAAACTACAACGAAAGAGAAAATGCAAATGAAAATGAAATCCTATGTAATGATTCTCTCAATGCCATGGACCACGACCCCAATGTAATGGGTAACAACGATGATAAGTGACAGGCTGAGAATCATCAGTATAAAATCCAGTATAGTCATGAAAGTTTCGGTTGAGAGTGTTGAAGAATTTGCAAGAGCAACATTAGAGCCATGAATTTCATTATTCCGTTCCAACGAGGTAGATGCAAATGTCTCAAACGTAGTATCTTGCTCAGTCAAATGCGCATGCAATTAGTATATCGAGTATCCTGAATGGAAATATAATCCGCAAATGCCTTGTCTTGTGCATCTAACCTTCTTTCCAACTTAATCTACCATTCTGTTTGAGAGTTGTAGTAGTTCTCTTGTTGAATTTGCATGTTTTGAAGCAAGGTCATGATGCTGGAAGTCTTATCTTATTGTTGTGTAGACGGAGGAGGAGATGGAGGATTAAATCGAGTAGCCGTATTGGTTAATCCAGTGTGTTTCCACTCACCCCAACCTCGATTCTCAAAGAGTGTAGATGGAGCACTATTCCATCCCTCATTATCAACATTAAAATCAGCAGTTAGCATAGCCACATCATTTTGATCCCCAAGATCTTCACATTCAGAATTATCTTCCACATCAAGACCATAATCTCCCTTTGCAATATATCTATATCGTTGCTCCTTAGAATCCCACATATGACCCATAAGACTTAGTGTCTTTTGTTGAAACTAGTTAGATTCAGAAACGGAAACCATAGGTAAACTTTCAACCACAATTTGTGCTTTGTTGATAATTTCCTGAATAATAGATGGATAGGAAAGAGCCACACCTTTCTTTTCTTTTAAAGAAAATTTACGATTAGAAAGGTAATGTGGCCTATTAACTTTTACCTTTTCCGAAGAATGTAGATCAAATGAACTTCAGCCATGTCGATGCAAGAAAAATCTCCTTTCTTTTGATGCAAATTATGTGACACAATCAAATGAAGAATGTGATCCAAAGGTTTAACCTTTCCCGTGGTGGTTGAATTAGGGAATAAATGACAATTGATAGTAGCCTCAATGAATGGTTCTTTTAGCATACCATTCAATTCCTTATGGAATTCATAATTCAATACTTGAGTAGTATCAGTCATCAAAATACTTGCATCCTCTGAATCAATACTAAAAATAACTTTTCAAACTTGAGCATTTACCGCCAACAATCTATCACCCATATGAAAATTAAACTCAAATCCTTTAAATTGACATGCCAATCCAGCATAAAACATTCTCACTAAGTCCTCATTGTAATCTTCATGGCAAGATAGGAATGGACTGATATCATGAAAATCTATCAAGTCAACAATATGAGAAATATGCATCTGATTTGCAATAGTCTTGGAGTATACATATTGGGGAATGATTTTCCTATTCTTGAACCTCTTATTGTAAATTTCACCCAAATCAGAAGTAAGTAAGGAAAGATCATTTACCGGTAAAGAAGATTGAGATCAAGAGCTCCTCGACCTTTTTCTTGTAGCTCTTGAAGCCATAGTTGAAAATCATGAAGAGAATTGAAGCTTTTTGTGAAATGGAGGTTTTAGGGTTTCTTGAGGCAATTTGAGAGAATATAGAATGAAAATGATATCAAATGTGTATATGATGAATTAATATGATTGGTATTCATAAAAGGATTAAATTTTAATCATAAAGTACTTTGAAAGACTATGATGTGCCGACCTAGAGCCCATAACATGCAGTCAGCGCGTGTTTCCAAGGCACACATGTCAGTTAAAAAGGAAATGAGTCGGCTCAAACTAGACAGTGATATGGCGCAATTCAAAATTTGAAATGAGCTGACTCAGGAAAGAAGGAGGTCGACTCACAAGGGTCCATGAGCCGACTCATGAGTTGACATGTTGGGACCCGAGAGTTTGGAAACGAAAGTTTCTACAAAACACACCATATCATCATATTATGACTAAAGTAAGAGATAAATAGAAGAACAAACACAAACACACACATATTAATATGCTTTATATCATAGATGACCAAGTTATATCAAAGATCCATGAAGTGATTAGAGACAAACTATAGTTAGAATGATAACACTTCAATAAATAAGATATTAGTGAAGAGTTACATTAAGTCAAACAATAATATATGATAATATCATTTTTATCAAGATCGATCCAAAATGGCAAGTGGTTTTGTAAAGATTTCGGCAAGTTGATTTAAAATATCAACATGTTCAAATACCACATCTCCTTTATCTACGTGATCCCTAAGAAAATGATGTTGTATTTCAATATGCTTAGTGTGGGAGTGTAAGATCGGATTTTTGGTAAGGTTAATTGCACTAGTGTTGTAACACAATATTGGAATATGTTTAAGAATAATATTGAAGTCATGTAATTGTTGTTTTAGCCATAAAATTTGGGCACAACAATTTCTGGCCACAATATATTATGCCTCCGTAGTTGACAAAGCAACCAAAACTTGCTTTTTGTTATGCCAACTTATAAGAGAGTTAGAAAAGAAATGAGAAGTACCACTAGTACTTTTCCTATCTAATTTGCAACCGGAAAAGTCGGAATCGGAAAAACCTACCAAAGAGCAATCATTACCCTTAGGATACCAAAGACCAAACTTAGAAGTACCACAAAGATACCTAAGAATGCGTTTAACTGATTTTAAATGTAATTCCTTAGGGAATGATTGAAATCAAGCACACATGGACACACTAAACATAATATCCGGATGCGATGCGGTAAGATAATGAAGAGATTCAATCATACCTCGATATCTTTTTATATCCACCTCTTTACCATTTTCATCATGATGGAGACTAGTTGCAGTAGGCATTGGTGTATCAATAGGTTTGGAGTTTGTCATATCAAACCTCATTAGTAGTTCATTGCAATACTTTGTTTGATTTAATAATGTTCCATCTTCAAGTTGTCTAATTTGGAGTCCGAGAAAGAAAAAAGCTCCATGGCGCTCCCAAAGACTTACATCCCGGTGCAGACGCGAACTGTCGGCGAAAGGAGAAAATGAGGTTGAATTGAATAGAGTCGCCAGCTAGGAATTTTTATCCCGAAGGAAAGGTAATGCTGAATAAACCTGTGAAGAGATGGATAAGACGGTTGCGAACCAGAGAAACTAAGAAAGGGGGTTGGTTACAACCTGCATAGGTATTAGCACCCAGATCGTCCGTCGTACTCGACGGGATCCACTTTTACAAGATAGTGTTTAAAAGGGGTAGGTGTTTGTGATATCTTTGTGCAAAAGCTAGGGAAAGAAAGTACATGTGTTAGTGCAAAAGGGAAAATTGCTCAGGAACTGAGGCTTAAAAAGAATGCTGAAAGAGGGGGAAGACACAGAGAATTTTGTTCGGTAACTGTTAAGTTATGCCTACGTATCCTCGCGTGCAATGAGGAAGTCAGAACACCGTAGTTTGACTCAAAGAGAAAGAAAATAAATTGACTATGAATTGTCTGCTTGCCTATTCTCAGGTGTATGACTCATCTGGCTCGAGTGCTAATTGTCTTGCATTAGACGGAAGAAGCAAGTTCTCGTTTATGAATAAGTGTGATGAGAAAAGAATCCCGAAGGAGACGATTATTATTTGTTTTTGTGTTTTCAGTCTGTTATTTTTTTTGGTGTTTTGCATAGGATTATGAGCTTAAGCCTAAATTAAGGGTTGTAAACTCATTATATCCTCCCTGATTAGGGATAATGAGCATACTTAAGTATGAGATAAGCATCTGAACTTAATTACCATGATGATGTAGGATTAAGATCATTAACCTACTTGTGATTAATTAGATGTTTTTGGGTTTTGTTTAGTGTTAAGTAATGAGTTTAATCTCTGATCATAGATTAGTGAACTCATTACACCATCCTAATAGAAGAATAATAGATGAGAACACTTAAGCTGAGGAAGATACCTCAACTTAATCCATGTTTAGGGATTAAATTCATTATATAACAAGCCTTTATTAAATGGATTTTAATTAAGGGATGAGATTAAGAAGTGGATTTTAAGTTTTTAAAACAACTTGAGGGGGACTTGTCCATTAAACACTAGGGTTAGTCCCTCTTAACCATAAGGAAGATATGGAACCCTAATGTAAGGCCCAAGTTACAAGATAAAGCCTTGGTGGTTATTAATGTGTTTTGATTAAGAGGTGTAAACTAATTAAAGGTTTAACACTTAGGATTAAAGTTATACACTCCATCCTAAGAGAAGGATGCAGGCATAACCTTAATTCAAAGTCCTAAAGCTTTAAGAGTTTAGTCTCTGATTATTGAGATGAGAAGAGAGTCTCAAGGAGACTCAAAGGTAAAAGACTAAGGGGGACTATACATAACCCTAAAAGTTATCATGCTTGGGTATCCTATGGTCTGTTAGGCTTAAGAGAAAGGATCTTCAAGGCCACCAATGGAAGAAGTTGATGAAAAGAGAAAGAAGAAGAAGAATAAGTTACTTACTTCCTGAAGAAGATAAGTAACTTAAAAGAAAGAAAGTAATAAGAATAGAACACAAGTGAAACAAGTTCACTTCAAAGACAAGTAATTATGCATATGAATGATGAGAAGAGATGGGAAGTGAAGGCAAATCCACCTCCCAAACAACTTACCAAAAGTTCCTGAAAATGTTAGTATGAATGCATAAGACATAAAGTAAAAGGAAATGAGATGAAATGAGATGTGAAGACCAAAGTCAGAAGTGAAAATGCAATGTAAAAGGCATATGAGATATTGCAAAGTCATACAAGATGCATATGAATGATAATACAAGTATGAGATGCAAAGGAAGCATGTTTAGAAGCTTGGAAACACATGGATGTTCATGAAATGTAATGGATGCAAAGCATAGCAAATGAATGAAGAAATGATCAAGCAATGTTCAAACATGTCTTAAGATGTCTAAGATGTCATATAAATGTTTGAAATGTCATGGCAAGTTCACATGATGATGATATGAAAAGTCGAATGCAAATGAACATGAGAAATTAGGGTTTTATGAATGTATGAGATGCAAATGACCAAAACAGAAGCATACATCATGATAAAAAATTTAAATCAAGCACAAACAAGCCCTAATCCTATATAAGATCACACCCCCAAAGTAGAAGTCAGAAGCTTAACCTAATGAGAGTTATGAATTTTCTAAGTTTGCTAGGGTTTTAGGGTGATTCCTAAGGGAAAATGCAAATCAAATTGAAAATGCAAGATAAAATCATGAGAAAAATAACCTAGAAACTATATGCAATATGTGAAATAATTCAAAAAGAATCAAGTTCACACTCATCATGGTTAGGCAGAAATGAATTTTTCAAGTTAGGGTTAGAAAATGTGATTTTTAAGAAACCTAATTCAAAGAAAATTGTGAAATTATGATCAAGCCTAAAAAGAAATTTGTATGATGAGTTTGAAAATGTTTCTAAATGTATTGGAATGGTTCATAAATATTTTGGTGATTTTTAGAAACCTAAATGCATTTTTAATTAATTAAAAATAACATTTAAATATTTTAATAATACTTTTTAAATGCAAAAAATAAAATAAAAAATCATTTTTTGGTTAAGAAAATTATTTGGATCAGAAATGCAAGAGATCATATTTTTTTGATGTTTTTAGCTATTTTAAATAAAATATACAAAAGAAATGAATAAAAATGAAATAAAAATAAATAAAATGCAAAGTCAAACATCCAAGGGCCAGGATTTGAACTGGAGAGGGAGATGTTGACTGGCGCGTGTTTGGATGGCCTAGATTCAATCTTGGCTAATCTGAATTAATTAAACTAAATATTATAATTAGGGCTAATGGGCTAATCTGGACCCTCCAATGCACGCGGGAAACCCCATCCTACGACCTAAATTCAAACTGAGAACTAAACCCTAATTACCCTCTGGTGACCGGAACAATGTTCCGGTCATCTTCTAAGGTGACCCCCTTCCCTGAACTCTCTCAAAACCTCATATTAATGCATCAAACTCTCCAGAAAGGATCAATAAACAATATTAAACAAGAATCCAGGCATAAAATCCATTTATATTGCATCAATAACAAGAATCGAAGCAAACAAAATTTACGGGCAAATTTTCAGAGTAAGCATACATGGCCATTTCTCAACCATTTTCAAAATAAATTACATCAGCATGCTCAGGGGAACATATATAATCATTTAGGAACTTAAAACAAAGATTCTGGAAAAAATGTTCTTGAGGTATACCTGAGATGGAGCTTTCTGATTTTGGGCTTTCTGGACCTTTCCTTGATGAAAAATCACTCCATTTGATCCCCTTGTGCTTCTGGAAGGCTTGAATGAATTTTAAATGACTTAGTTTGGAAGATTCAGTTCTAATAGTGCAGGAATCGTGTCTTGGTTTTGTGAGCTTTTAGGCCATTCTAAGGATTGCTTTGTGTTCTATGAGTGATATTGAGATGATTGGTGAAGTTTGTTTTGAGGTTTGATGGTTGGTTTTTGAGAATCGAAGAAGGGAAGCTTTTTGTGGATTTTGGTGATTATGAGTTGTTGGTGCATTCAGGCCAATGTGTTCTATGCTTTGGAGTGTTTGAGGTTTGTATAAACAATTGTGATTGGTTCAGAGAATTGTTGTGGCACAACTTGATTGGTATGGGAGGTTTTGCAAAAAAGTCAATTTTGTGTACTTGGAGGTATGGAATGGGTCAAAGCTTCTCAAAAGGGTGTCTTGGCCTCAGCTTGCATCAAGGATGGCCATAGGATCAGATTACATGAGCTGGCACAAGTGGATGGAAGGTTTCCAAGGTTTTTGCAACTTTCCCTCTTTGAGAATTTTGTGAAAATGCCTTGATTAATCTTGCAATCCAAGGCACAATTTTGGTCCAAATGCATTGCACTATGTTTGTATGATGTTTAGAAATCAATTAGAGGTCATGAAATGACTTGGAACTTGAATTTGCAAAAAATCCTCTTTGGCATGAACTTGAAATTATAGGATTTTTGCCAACTTTGGAAGGCCATATCTTGAGTTCTAGGATGAATCAAGACATGTTCTAGTACTTTTTTGAAAAGGGTAAGACATAATCTACAACTTTCATGCCCAAGAATTTTTCATTTGAAGCATTTTTGGTCATGAAAAAATAGGTTGAAAATCTTTCCCAAAATGGAAAGTTTCCATTACAAGTCATTTCCAAAAATAGAAAGTTTGCATTTGGCCAAAATTCTTCAACTTTGTGAACGTACAAACACTTCTAAGGTCAAATAAGACCATAGAGACTCAAAATGATGATGATGACCCTTTGGTGACCTTGATGGGGGGCCTCAGATGCCCTAATTTTGACTTTACTTGCTCAAGAAGTTACCCAATGATCAGATCACTTCCACAATGAATTTCTTCATCAAATTTGGTTCACATGATCCTTATAACATATTAAGACCATTAGAAACAAGAATGACCAAAAAAATTGGGATTAAGGCCTCTGAAACCAAAACCCTAATTTTGGTCATCTGTGCAGGAAAAACCCTAGCTCTGCCTCTATGCCTTTGCCATGCTTTGTGATCTTTTGACTTTCATGAACTTTGGGGAGAATATTATGATCATGGAACACACATGGACCCTCTTGGCAAGCTTCAATACCTTTAGGATGGCTCAGATTGATTCTTGGATTGCTCAGATCATAAACCCTAGAAGCAGATGAAAATTGACTATGCAGATGAAACAAATATGCAATATGAGATGGTATGCTAATGCTAAGGCATAAAATGAAAGATCACAAGCCATGGTGTGAGAAAAAGTGAGGGAAAATTTGGGGTGTTTACAGCTTCCCCTATTCAAGCACGAGTTAGTTGTGTAGGATGTAAGCGCCTGGCTTAACAGACAAACAAGATAACTTATGGTTGAATACCAAAGACAGTCCAAAATTTGCACTCGCATGGGAAAAGAAGAAAAGGGATATAAATTGTAATAGACAATATAATATGAGTATCAAATGAAAGAGGTGGAGGACGACCATCGAGCAGAGGACAACTGCTGGGGGTAAACGATAAGCAAAGCAATGACAGGGATGGCCATCATGCTGGGAAATAAAGGAACCACGATTGGGAGGGCCATCGGGTAAAGTAATGAAGGACGATCATCAAAAGAGAAAAGACCACGACGGGGACGGCCATCGGGTAAAGAAAATAAAACTCTCTGGGGATTTTGAAGAAGTGAGAAAAACAATGATGGGGATGGCCATCAGGCTGGAAAGTAACAAAACCGCGATGGGGACGACCATCGGGTAAAAGAATAAATGAAATAATGATGAGGGATGGTCATCAAAAGGTGAAGAACGATCATCTAGCAGGGGACGACTGCTGAAAATCTCGACATAGGACGAATGCCGGATAGAAACGATTAATGATGGGGACGACCATCGGATAAGCATGATGAAGGACGATCATCAATAGGTGAAGGACGACCACCTAGCAGGTTACGGTTGCTCTTTGGGAATATCACGACATAGGACGAATGTCGGATAACAAGATCAACGATGGGGACGGCCATCGGATAAATGATGAGGGATGATCATCAAAAGGTGAAAGATGATCACCTAGCAGGGGACGAGTGCTTGTTATCATGACATAGGACGAATGTCGGATAGAAGGTTCCAACAATGGGGACTCCACTGGGGGAAAGGATGAGGGACGGTCATCCAAAGGTGAAGGACGATCACCTGGCAGGGACGACTGCCGAAAGCATCACGACATAGGACGAATGTCGGATAGGAGAAAGTTGTTTTGTTGGCGACTTACTGGGGAATGTGTCGCTCCCACCAAATGACACCTAGGTCAAGAGGGGTACAGACGCGAACGGTCGGAGAAAAGGGAAATGGATAGAGTCGCCAGCTAGGCATTTTTATCCCGAAGGAAAGGTAATGCTGCATAAACCTAGAAAGATATGGATAAGACGGTTGCGAACCAGAGAGACTGAGAAAGGGGGTTGGTTACAACCTGGGAAGGTATTAGCACCCAGATTGTCCGTCATACTCGACGGGATCCACGCTTAAAAGATTTGTGTTTTAAAGGGGTATGGTCTGTGCAATCTGTGTATCAAAGCTGGAAAGGAATGCAAGTGTTAGTGTAAAAGAAATGTGAAGTGTATAAGAGAAGTGTCAGTGTAAGAACAAGAGTGAAATGCTCGGGATTATGAGGCTTAAAACAATGCTGGAAGAGGGGGGAATATACAGAGACTTTTGTTCGATAACTGTTAAGTTATGCCTACGTATCCTCTCGTGCAATGAGGATGTCAGAACACCGTAGTTTGACTCAAAGAGACTGAAATGTAAATTGACTTGTGAACTGCTTACTTGTCTATGCTCAAGTGTATGACCTGTCTGGCTCAGGTGCAAACTGTCTTGCATTAGACGGAAGAAGCGAGTTCTCGTTTGTGAGTGAATAAGGTGAGAAAAGAATCCCGGAGGAGACGATTATTGTTTGTTTTTGTGTTTTCACTCTTTTATTGCTTTTTATGTTTGTCATAAGAAAATGAGTTTAAGCTTAAACCAAAAGGTTAGTAAACTCATCACATCCTCCCTCTGATTAGGGGTAATGAGAATACTTTAAGTATGAAGCAAGCACCTCACACTTAATCACCATGGTGTAGGATTAAGATCATTAACCTACTTGTGATTATTTAGATGTTTTTTGGAGTTTTTGTTTAGTGTTAAGTAATGAGTTTAAGCCATAATCAAGGATTTAATGGACCCATTACACCATCCTAATAGAAGGATGATAGATGAGAACATTTAAGCTGAGGAAGGCTCCTCAACTTAATCCATGATTAGGGATTAACCTCATGACAAAACAAAACCTTTATTAAATGGATTTTAGTTAATGATATGATGAAGAAGTGATTTTTATGGTTTGTAAGGCAACTTGAGGGGGACTTGTCCATTAACATTAGGGTTAGTCCTTCTTAACCAAGTAAGGAAGAATTAGAACCCTAATGCAAGGCCCAAGTTACAAGCTTGATGTCTTGGTGATTATTAGATGATTTGTTTAACGGATTTAAACACTTTAAGGGTTTAACACTTAGGATTAAAGTTATACACTCCATCCTAATAGAAGGATGCAGGCATAAGCTTAATCACAAAGCCTTAAAACCTTTAAGGTTTAGTCCTTGATTATGAGGTCAGAAGAGGAGACTCAAAGAAAACTCAAAGGAAAGAGTCTAAGGGGGACTAGACAATCCCAAAATGTTATCATGCTTTGAAGTCCTATGGTTTGTGAGGCTTAAGAGGAGAAATCTTCAAGGAGGCCACCAAGGAGAAGCAAGACAGAAAAGGGGTGAGATGAGAAGAGAAAAGAGGGAAGGAAGGCACAAGTGAGCAAGCTCACTCAAAGACAATTAAAAATGCAGCAAGGATGTAAAATGATGAGGTGAGAAGAGGTAGGAGGTGAAGGCAAATCCACCTCCCAAACAAACTTACCATTAACCTGAAAAGTTAATACAAGATGCATAAGGGAAGAAATGAGATGAAACAATGCATATGGATGGGCAAAAGCCAAAGTCAGAAACATACACATGATGCAAATGATGTCAAGAGATGGTGCAAAGTCATACAATATGCATATATGTGAGCATACAAGAGGATGGATGTATATGGAGCATGCCTTGAACCATACAAGTTCATGAAAGTTTATGTAATGCAAAGGATACAAAGCATGGCAAATGGATGATGCAATGATCAAACATGGTTCTAATATGTCCTAAGATGTCTCATATGTCATATGGATGCACAAAATGTCATGACAAGTTCATGAATGCAAGCAAAGGAAAGATGGATACAAAGGAAGGCAAGAATTAGGGTTTATGAACAATATGCAATGCAAAATTCAAAATCAGAAGCAAATGACATGACAAAAAATTGAAAATGGGATCAAAGGAACCCTAACCCTACACAAGTTCACTGCCCAAAGGAGGGGACCCAACTCTTAACCTAATGGAAGTTATGAATTTCTCAAGTCAACTAGGGTTTTGGGATACCTCACAATGAAAAATGCAAAACAAATTGAAAATGAAATATGAATTCAAACCAATTTTACCCTGAAAACTACATGCTATGAAGGATGCAATGCAAGAAGAATCATCATCAAACTCTTCATGGTTAGGCAGAATGAATTTTTCTAAGTTTGAACAAAAATATTGCCTTTAAACAACTTTAATTCCAATGAAAATTAACAAAATAGGTCAAGAACCAAAAAGAAATTTGTTTTGAGAGTTTGATAATGTTTCTAAATGTTTTAAAATGCAATGTGAATTTTTTTGGTGATTTTTAAATACCTAAATGCATTTTTAATTAATTAATTTCCATTAACTAATTAAAAATAAACATTTAAATGATTTAAAAAATATTTTTTAATGCAAAAAATAAAAATAAAAATATTTTTGGGTTCTGAAAATTAATGAAGTGTTTGACAAAAAAATCAGAATTTTTAAATGTGTTTTCCTATTTTTTAAAATTCGTGGAAGTTAAATGAAAAGAAAATGAAATAAAATTTAAATAAAAGAAAGTAGGCTGATCCAAGAGCTGAGATTCAAATGGTTTTGGAGGGAGTTGACCCGCGCCAGATCCTAGGGCTATAATTCCAACTGACTAAAATTAAATTAAACCTAATTAATTAATTTAATAAATCAGGATTAGGGTTTTAATGATGGATTTGGGCCACTCATTCGCGCGCGGGTCAACACGGGTCAACAGGATCTATGGCTCACATTTAAACTGAGCCCTAATAACAATTGAGGCATTAATGACTTTCAAGTGGCCGGAAGTGACCTCCGGTCATCTTCTCCGGCCACACCTCCCCTGAGATTTTTCCAAATCACTCCCTAGGCCATTTCTGGAGCTCTAAAGCTCCAGATGGCTTCCTCTCACCTCCCTAAACTCACCCCTAACATCAAACTCCATTTCTTTTCACCCACAAACAAGATTCGAATCAAAATGCAAAAATGGCATAAATTTCAGAACAACCATACAACTTCATTTCTCAACCATTTTTAAAAATACAAAGCTCAATGCACTCAGGGGAACAAGCTTAATCATTTAATAACTTAAAATAGAGCTTCTGGAAAAAATGATTCGACTGACTACCTGAGATGGAGCTTTCTATCCAGGAGCTTTCTGACTGCTTCTTTGCTTCAAAATGGCTCCAATGATCTTCCTGAGGAAGCTTTGAAGCTTAGCTGGAGTGTATTGTGGCTGGTTTGTGAGATTGATGAAGTTCTGACCAAGGGGAGTGAGAAATCGTATTTCTGTTTGTGATGGTTTCAGGATCAAATGATGGTTGGGAAATGATCAGAGGATCATGGTGAGTGATTCTATGAAGTTTGTTTTGAGGTTTGTGGCTTGTGTATTGAGATTCGAAGAAAAATGCATAAAGAGAGATTTTGGAGAATGTTGACTTGTGGGAGGTTTCAGCTTGTGTTGTGTGGTGTGTTGAGTTCCATTTTGTCCATGTATAAAGTTTGGATAGGTCAGAGAGTTGTTGCTGGCCTATGTTGATTGGTATGGTCCATTTTGCCAAAAGTCAACGTTAGGTGTCCTTTGAGGTATGGGCTTTTTCATGGCTAGACCAAAGGCATGTCTGTTGCAGCTTGATTCAAGGCTGACCATGGAAATGAATTTGAGGCCAATTTGCAAGTGGATTGGAGTTTATGTGAGGTTTTGCAATTTTCACAAAGTTTGGCCCTTTTGTGATTTCTTGAAGCATAAGTCATGAAACTTGGAGATTCTTTGGTGCATTCTGATTTTTAGGTCATGTGTTATGCTTGTGTAATGCTTAGAAGTTGATTTGAAGTCATAATTGGCCTTGGCATGAAGTTTTGCAACTTTCCTCTTTTGGTGTAAAAGTGAAATTTATGTGATTTTGTCCAACTTTGACAAACCATAACTTTTGATCCAAAATGAATTAGAATGAGTTCTTTCACTTTTTGAAAATGGGAGGATCCATTCTACAACTTTCATGACCAAAGTTTTTCCATTTGAAGCATTTTTTAATCAAAAAGAGGAGGTTGAAAAACTTTCCCAAAATGGCAAGTTTGCCTTATAAGTCACTTTCCCAAAAAGGAAACTTTGCAAATGGCTTGAAATTCTCCAATTTTGTGAACTTCTAACATCTTCTATGGTCAAATAAAGATAATACACATTCAAAATGATGGAGAACATCCTTTGGTTGGGTCATTGGGGGCCTCAGATGCTCTGATTTTGCACTGACTTGCTCAAGAAGTCACATTTTGATCAGATGCCTTCCCCATGGAATTTCTTCATGAAAATTGACATGCATGATCCTTATAACATATAGAGACCAATAGAAACAAGAATGACCAAATTTTTTGGATTTAGGGCCTCTAAAACCAAAACCCTAATTCTAGGTCATCTGTGCAGTTGAGCCTAGCTCTGCTTCCATGCCTTTCTCAGTTCTTGTGATTCTTTGACTTCTTTGATCTTGAGAGGATATAATATGGTGATTGAACATACTTGGACCCCTTTGAAGTGATTGATAACCTTTGGAGTGGCACAAGTAGCTCAGGGATGGCTCAGATCACAAACCCTAGATGTAGATGGCTTTGAATCAATGCAGTGAATCAAAAATGTGGTATGAGATGCTATGATTGAATTTATGCACATGAAAAGATCACAAGCCATGGTGTGAATGGGTGAGGGAAAATTTGGGGTGTTTACAGCTGCCCCTATTCAAACATGAGTTAGTTGTGCAGGATGTAAGCGATGGCTTAACAGGCAAACAAGATAACTTGTGGTTGAATACCAAAGACAGTCTGAAATTTGCACTCACTGAATGAAGAAGAAAAGGGATATAGATTGTAAAGGAAAATAAAGTATAATTATAAAGTGCGGGCGACGGAGGACGACCGCCGAGTAGAGGACGACTGCTGGGGATGAAGCAATGACGGGGACGACCGACATGCTGGGGAAGATGCGGGAAATAAAGCAATGACGGGGACCGCCGAGTAGAGGACGACTGCTGAGGACGACTGCTGGAGGACGACCGCCGAGTAGAGGACGACTGTTGGGGATGAAGCAATGACGGGGACGACCGACATGCTGGGGAAGATACGGGAAATAAAGCAATGACGGGGACGGCCGATAAGCTGGGGATATAAGAGATTATGATGGGGACGGCCATCAGGTAAAGATATAAGACTCTTTGGGGATCAAAGGTAAAGTAAATGACGGGGACGACCATCATGTTCAAAGCATAAATGAAATAAATGATGAGGTACGGTCATCAAAGGTGAAAGACGATCACCTGGCAGGGTACGGCTGCTCTGTTGGGGATGAGATGAGGGACGGTCATCTAAGGTGAAGGACGATCACCTGGCAGGGTACGGCTGCCGAAAGTGTCACGACATAGGACGAATGCCGGATAGAAAAAGTCGACGATGGGGACGGCCATCGGATAACCATGATGAAGGACGATCATCAAGAGGTGAAGGACGATCACCTAGCAGGGTACGGCTGCTCTCAGGGTTTATCGTGACATAGGACGAATGTCAGATAATAGAATCAACGATGGGGACGGCCATCAGATAAAATGATGAAGGACGATCATCAAGAGGTGAAGGACGATCACCTAGCAGGGGACGGCTGCTGAAAATATCACGACATAGGACGAATGTCGGATAGGAAGGGGTTCTAATGAATAGAGACTCCACTGGGGGTGATGAAGGACGATCATCAAAAAGGTGAAGGATGATCACCTGGCAGGGTATGGCTGCCGAAAATGTATCATGACATAGGTTGAATGTCAGATAGGGAGGAAATAGTCTAACAAGTTTTGTTGGGAATTCTTCTGGGGAATGGTAGACACAGACCAGTGTCTATTTTCAAGAAGACATAAGTGTTTGACACGGTGTATAGATTAAAGATGCGGACGAGCATCCTTAAGACTATGATACAGACGAGTATCAGTAGAAACAAACGCTTGACGCATGCTCAGAGATGATGATACGGACGAGTACCAACTAGTTAACAAAGAACACTGACGAGTGTCGAATCTGAGGGGATTTAAGTGGCGTATACAAGATACGTACGAGTATTGGTATGAGTGAAAAGTGATGAGTGAGACACAGACAAGTGTTTAACTTGCTGGGGAGATTGCGACACGAACGGGTGTCGGGAAAAGTGTATTATAAACAAGTATTTGGTTTACAAAGTGTTTTTAGGCAACTGTGTTGGGGAGGAGACACGGACGAGTGTCAAAAGAGAAAGTGTAGATATATGTACACATGTGTTGTGAGTGCAAAGGGGACGCTTTGGCTTCCTGCTAGGGGTATGACACAGACGAGTGTCAAGAAGCATATGTAATATAAGCATCTGTTTGCTCGGGCAATTTTGCTGGGGAATGATGATACGGACGAGTGCCAAAAGGAGTGTGTACCTTGTATCTGTGAATGTGCAGGTAAATGCCTTGGCTCTTTGGTGGGGAATTAGGAAATATTCTGTATATTGTTGATGGACTGTCAGTATTTACAAGTGTTTAGTTCGACACATGGCTTATGATTTATGCAATATGTTTGATTTTTGCCATAATGCTCCGTATTAGACGGAATGCTACGCTTTGTGGGGAAAATATGATGCGAATGCTATGATTATGCAAAGATACCGATCCGGGATTCGGATCCCGTTGCTGCAGAGATCTCTGGCTGATTTGCTTGAAGCGGATATCCCAGCTGGGGATGAGATCATTGGTAGATTTGACATATATGACTCTGCTTGGGGAAATAGATCACTAACAGACCTATCTTGGTAATGAGGGACCCAGCTGGGGTTTGTAGAAGCTTTCGTCACTCTGTTGTGAGATCTTCAGGCGTTGCTCTTCTGGATAGAGGTTGAAACTCTGCGGGGAGATGGTTCTCTGTCTAGCACTTGGCTGGGGAAGAAGAAAGATCACTGAAAGATCTTCTTAGATATTTTTGTGGGGATCCTGCTGAGGATGATACTTGACAGCTCAGTTGGGGACATGAACACCTTCAGGTGCTGCTCTTTGAAGGAAATGTTGGAGAAGTGAGGCCTGGCAACTTTGATGGGGAGAAAGCATCTCCGGTGCTGTTTGGAAGGTGTGCTGAGGAAACAATGATTTGGCAGCCTACTGGGGAGAAGCTTTCATGCCACATGTTGCGCTTTGAACTCCTGCAATCCTGTAAAGACAAAGAAACGTACAAGTATCTCGAGGTATCCCTTACTGGATTCCATCATAGGAGTTTAGACACTCCTGGGAGTAAGTATATTTCCTGTAAGCACGTATTTTTAGAAGGGATGCATCTGTATTTATGCAATCAATATCTCAAAGACATCGGACCTTTTTGCAAACGAAAATAAAATGTACGAGACGAAACATGACTGAAAATATGATTTTATTAATTCGTGTGCCCTGAATTGGAAAGATACAGTCAAAGAAACGGATCCCCTGAAATGAGGAAATCGTTACAAATTGAGAAACAAAAAGATGCTGGCAATGTTGATGACGCTTCAAGGAGATTCCCTTTTGCTATGACTCGTATGACTTTTGTCGTTCTTCTCATCTTGCTTTTGAAGGAGGCTGATTCTGACCGACGTTCGAAACATTCGGAGTTCACCTTGTTGTAAGTGATACAAACGAATTTAGAATGCAGTTGTTCGCTTATTCCCTTATTTTGCGTGGATCGCCTTTTCGGGTTTTCAATTTACCGGGATACCCATTTTTGCCTGAGTTGTCCAATGCGGCTTTTCAACTCAGCGGGTGTACATTTTTCTATTATATTTTCCCTTATTTTTGCCCAAGTCTTTTATTATGTTTTTGACTCGCCGGGATGCCCTATTTTTGCCTGGACTTACATTCTGTTTTTATGTCCAGCGGGTCATTTTATGCGAAGTATTTTTTAACTACATCTGAATTCAGAGGGGACAGGAAGTCTTCATCGTCCATAGTACTGAGCATTAGTGCTCCACCAGAGAAAACTTTCTTTACTATAAACGGGCCATCATAGTTCGGAGTCCACTTGCCCCTGTGGTCTATATGAGGAGGGAGGAGTCTTTTCAGCACAAGATCTCCTACTTGGTACTCTCGGAGCCTGACTTTCTGATCGAAGGCTTTCTTCATTCTTTTCTGATATAACTGCCCATGACAGATTGCAGCTAATCTCTTTTCTTCGATCAGATTCAGTTGTTCGTATCGGGATCAGACCCACTATGCTTCATTCAACTTAACATCCATCAGTACCCTCAAGGAAGGTAATTCAACTTCAACAGGTAGGAGTGCCTCCATACCATACATAAGCTGATACGGTGTTGCCCCAGTGGATGTTCTGATTGACGTACGGTACCCATGCAAGGCAAATGGTAGCATTTTGTGCCAGTCTTTATAGGTAACCACCATCTTTTGTACAATCTTCTTGATATTCTTGTTAGCTGCCTCCACAGCGCCATTCATCTTTGGCCGGTAAGGAGAAG
Source organism: Lathyrus aphaca (assembly GCA_963966055.1). Taxonomy (NCBI): domain Eukaryota; kingdom Viridiplantae; phylum Streptophyta; class Magnoliopsida; order Fabales; family Fabaceae; genus Lathyrus; species Lathyrus aphaca. Next base: position 177,239,927 of record OZ014523.1, read on the forward strand.
AATTGTGGTGTTGGATCTTGAAGTCCCGGTATAGTTCTATCATCATTTTATTGTTTAAGTTGGAACCATTATCAGTAATGATTCGCTCGGGAACTCCATACCGACAGATGATGTCTCTCTTCAGGAATCGGGCTACCACTTGCCTTGTAACATTTGCATAAGAAGTTGCTTCCACCCACTTGGTGAAATAGTCAATGGCTACCAGGATGAATCTGTGGCCATTTGAAGCAGTCGGTTCAATCTTGCCAATCATATCAATGCCCCACATGGCAAAGGGCCAGGGTGAAGACATCACATTCAGAGGATTCGGAGGCACATGTACTTTATCCGCATAGATCTGGCACTTATGGCATTTTCTGGCATAGGCACAACAGTCCGCGTCCATTGTGATCCAGTAATAACCTGATCTTAGCAACTTTTTAGCCATTGCATGCCCTCCAGCATGGGTACCAAAGGATCCTTCGTGCACCTCGTGCATCAACAAGTATGCTTTTGTCCTATCAACGCATCTGAGGAGTACCATATCAAAGTTTCTCTTGTACAGGGAACCGTCAGTATTCAGGAAGAAACTACCAGCTAGCCTTCTTAATGTCTTCTTATCATTGGAAGATGCCCCAGGTGGGTATGTTTGATCCTCCAAGAAGCACTTAATGTCATGGAACCAAGGCTTATCATCTTTAACAACATCTGCTGAGAACACATATGCTGGTCTGTCAAGTCTGGACACTGAAATCCGAGGCACAAAGTTGACAGCTTGAACTTTGATCATGGATGAAATGGTAGCCAGAGCGTCTGCAAACTGATTCTCGTCTCGAGGGATATACTCAAGCTTGACTGTTGTGAAGAAAGTCAACAACCTCCTTGTATAATCCCGGTAAGGTATCAGATGATCTTGGTGGGTGTACCATTTGTCGTTGGTTTGATTAATTACCAGAGCTGAATCTCCGAACACAGTCAGAGTCTTGATCCTGAGGTCAATAGCTTCCTCAAGACCCATAATGCAAGCTTCGTATCAGCTTCGTTGTTAGTGCAGTTGAAGGTGAGCTTTTCCGAGAAAGGCATGTGAACTCCCTTAGGTGTAATGAGTACTACACCAACACCACGACCATTCATATTAACAGCCCCATCAAACATCATAGTCCATTCTTCTTCTGGGTCAGGTCCTTCAGTGTGAATAGGCTCTTCATGATCTTTTTCTTTTATGAACATGATGTCTTCATCAGGGAAGTCAAATCTCATAGGCTGGTAATCATCAATGGGTTGCTCAGCAAGGTAATCAGACAACACACTGCCCTTGATGGCTTTCTGAGATGTGTATTGAATGTCATATTCTGTGAGGATCATTTGCCATCTTGCAACCCGTCCGGTAAGTGCTGGCTTTTCAAAAATGTACTTAACTGGGTCCATCTTTGATATCAATAAAGTAGTGTGGGTCAACATATATTGCCTTAGTCGACGAGCAGCCCACGCTAAAGCATAACAAGTTTTCTCGAGCAGTGAATAATGTTGTTCACATTCGGTAAACTTTTTGCTTAGGTAGTAAATTGCATACTCTTTTCGACTAGACTCGTCATGCTGGCCCAACACACACCCCATTGACTCATCTAATACTGTCAAGTACATGATTAGAGGTCTTCCTTCAACTGGAGGCATAAGGATTGGAGGCTCTTGCAAGTATTCCTTGATTTTGTCAAAAGCCCTCTGGCAGTCTTCGTTCCACCTGACCGTTTGTTCTTTTCTTAACAGCTTGAACAAAGGTTCACAGGTTGCTGTAAGGTGAGATATGAACCTTGAAATGTAGTTCAATCTACCTAGGAACCCTCGAACTTCTTTCTCAGTTTTCGGTGCAGGCATTTCTTGAATGGCTTTGACTTTGTCAGGGTCAAATTCAATCCCTTTCTTGCTTACAATAAATCCCAGCAGCTTACCGGATCGCACCCCAAATGTGCACTTGTTGGGGTTTAACTTCAGTTGGTACTTCCTCAGACGCTTGAATAGCTTCAACAGATTTATCAGGTGGTCTTCTTCTGTGAGGGACTTGGCAATCGTGTCAACCACATAACATTCAATTTCTTTTTGGATCATGTCATGAAATAATGTTACCATAGCCCGTTGATAAGTTGCACCAAAATTCTTTAGTCCGAATGGCGTCACCTTATAACAGAACGTGCCCCAGGGTGTGATGAAGGTTGTCTTCTCCATGTCTTCAGGTGACATTTTGATCTGATTGTATCCTGAAAATCCGTCCATGAAGGAGAACACCGAGAACTGAGCCGTATTGTCGACCAATACATCAATGTGAGGTAAAGGGAAGTCATCTTTCGGGCTGGCTCTGTTCAGATCCCGGTAGTCCACACACATTCTCACCTTGCCGTCTTTCTTAGGCACAGGCACAATATTAGCGACCCACGGCGGATAGCTAGTCACAGCAAGGAAACCAGCGTCCCACTGCTTTTGCACCTCTTCTTTAATCTTCATTGCCATATTTGGGCGAGTGCGGCGCATCTTCTGTTTTACTGGCGGGCAGTCTTCTTTTAAAGGCAGCTTGTGCATGACAATATCGGTGTCCAACCCTGGCATATCCTGATAAGACCAAGCGAAAACATCCACGTATTCCCGAAGCATGTCAATCAGTTGCTCTTTTACTGAATCTTGTAGGCAGGCCCCGATCTTAACTTCTTTCACGTCTTCTTCCATACCAAGATTAACTGTTTCAATCTCCTCCTGATGAGGAGTGATAACCTTCTCCTCTTGCCTTAACAACTTGGCTAGCTCTTCAGGTAGCTCATAATCTTCTTCAACCCCTTCATCAGCTTGATTGATTGGATTGTCAAAGTCATACGAAGTCATAGCAGTGTTGTTGTCGGTGTAGTCTGAAAGGCACTCTCTGCAAGGGTTTAGATTGTTTATTTTAGTGATCAATTTTAATCTTGTTTAGAAAAAGTGAAAATGAAGTTATTTATTTTGAAAAACATTTCCATGTTATTTTTGTACAAAAAGAAAAATGAAAAGACAGTGAGCGAAAAAGAGACTTGTTTGCAAAAGATGTCCGATATTCATTGATTAATCCATTTGCATAAAATTACAAGATGGCCCGATTACAAAATGAGTCTTGACATCTTGGGCAAGATGCAAGACTTGATGCATGCTTTAAAATATAGGAAATAATAATTACTCTGCAGGAGTAACCCTTATAATTTCCTGGGAAGACCAGTTAAGGACTTGGCTCCCCGGGATCCTTGGACGTATCCAGCTCTCCAGGTTGCGGTCGCTTTCCTCCTCGTCTTCCAAATTGTTCACAGCATCCGGGGTGAGCATTCCCCCGCTGACAAAATTGGGCTCTTTGGCAGCCTCTGATTGATCTTGTTGACTTGGTCTGTAACCCAACCCAAATCTGTCTTCTTTCTTTTCCACGGGCAGCAGCTTGCCCCAGCCCTGGGCAGTACCTTCCTCAACAACCTTTCGGGCTTGCTGATATGACGTTATGGAAGTTCCCAGTACAGCAGATGCTTCATTAATGTTCAGGGCCTCAAACCCCTGGCTCATAGTTTCATGGATTTCTCCATCCATCTCAATGTACTTATACGTAGCCAGATGGCTAACAAAGATGTCTTTCTCTCCACAGATGGTGATGATCTGGCCTTCCCACTCGAATTTCAACTTCTGCTGAAGGGTAGACGTAACAGCGCCAGCGGCGTGGATCTAGGGTCTACCCAACAAACAGTTGTAGGCCGGCTGAATGTCCATCACATAGAAGGTAGTTTTGAAGGTCTGCGGGCCAATCATCACAGGCAGATCAATCTCTGTAAGCACTGATCTTTTAGAGCCATCAAATGCTCTCACCACCAAATTACTCGGACGCAGTGCCAAGCCATCATATTCCAGCTTCACTATGGCTTTCTTTGGTAGAACATTGAGTGACGACCCAGTGTCCACCAGTACATGAGACAGAACAGCACCCTTGCATTCCAAGGTGATATGTAAAGCCTTGTTGTGGTTACGTCCCTCTGTTGTTAAGTCAGCATTGGTGAAGCCCAGTCCATGACTGGTGTTGACATTTGCCACCACAGTTTCTAGCTGATTAACAGTAATCTCCTCTGGTACGTATGCTGCGTGCAGGACTTTCAATAATGCATTCCTATGAGCTTCAGAACACATCAACAGTGATAATTTGGAGATCTTTGAGGGAGTTTGGTGAAGCTGATCCACCACCTTGTAATCACTTCTTTTTATGATTCTCATGAACTCGTCTACATCTTGCTCAAAATATGTCTTCTGAGTTTCTTTGACAATCGGCTCTTCAGGTACCACACTCTTTCCTTTTGCTTTGGCAGCAGCTTCTGCTTCAGCATTAGGTCTTTGAGTTTGTGAGGCAAAAAGGCGTCCGCTTCTGGTGAAGCCTCCGCCTCCCCCAACATTATCAACTTGTGAAGAAGAGGTTGAAGAATCCAAAGTGATTTTCTCTCCGTTGCAGTAGAGATCAGAGCCATAATGCCAAGGTATGGCATTACTGCTTTCATAGGGAACTGGTCCAGGCACCGTAATAGTAACTGGACTGACCGCTGTAGAGGAGGGTACTGTAATGGTGTGCGGATCGTAGTAAATTGTGACTGGTGACCTGGCAGGAGGTGCCACTGTTTGTTGCTGGAAATTGTTGTTTGGAGGAACATCTGATGGATCATAGTAGATGGTGACTGCTGAGACATCTTCATTAATTTCTGTTGGCGTTGTAGAAGATTCTGCTGATAAAATGGATGCTGACGTTGTAGAAGAAATGGTTGTTGAAGTCTGATTTGTTGAGGTGATGGATGAAGCCATTGCTGATGATATTGACGAATCGGTAGGAATGATTGTTGCTGCTGTTGTAGAAGAATCAGGAATTGTTGTCAAAGGAATTGCTGGATTTGTAGGCGCCATTGTTGAGATCTGAAGGATACTATCCTTGATAAGACCATCTATGCCGCTTCTCAAATTATCACACCCGTTGACTGCAATGTTTCAATACCCACAACCGAGTTCACACCCGGGGAACACTTGGCACTCTAGAAGCTGAGCTTTAATTTCGACCAGAGGTGTTCGAATTTGTGCAACACTGGTGATCAAAGTAGATGGTTTGTCTTCCTCAATGGCATTAATCCTCGGCCCACCATGATTAGGCATAGGATTTCTGTTGACATTCGGAGGAGGTGCGAAGTTGAGGGCTTTAGAATCCACCAGATCTTGAACTTTCATTTGCAGGGCCCTGCACTTCTCGGTATTGTGGCCAGGTGCATTAGAATGGAAAGCACACCTGGCGTTGACATCATAATTCTTTGGGAGATTGGAGGGATCTGGTGGTGCCAATGTCCTTAACTCAACCAAGTTAAGCTTCAGGAGTTGTGGCAACAAGGCAGCATAAGGCATAGGGATAGGATCAATCACCCTGTTTGCCTATGATGGTCTTTGCTGAAAGGGTCGTTGTTGTTGATTGTTATTGTTGTTGTTGTAGGTTATCTGTGGCGGATACTGAACTTGCTGCTGATAATGTGGTTGTTGTTGTTGATATGTTAATTGCTGAGGAATCGGAGCTGGAATGGTGACAGCTGCTACTGATCTGTGGACATACTGAGGTCTGCCCCTGCTGGCATGAATGGCATTTGTCTCACCGGTTCTTCGAGGTCTCACAAAAGGCTTCCTGGAATTACTGGATGAACTTGCACCATTATCAGAAATTTTGCCCATTTTCAAAAGGCTTTCAATCCTTTCCCCAGCTATAACTATGTCAGCAAAACTGGTGGAAGAAAAGGCAGCCAGTCTATCAATATATGTTCCTTGCAAAGTATTCATGAACATGTCGGCCATTTCTCTTTCCGACATGGGTGGCTGGACAGCAGCAGCAAGCTGTCTCCACCTTTGGGCATATTCCCTGAAGCTTTCTCTGGAGGATTGAGACATTCCCATTAGGAGGGTCTTGTTAGGAGCCATGTCCAGGTTATATTGATATTGTCTGATGAAGGCCTCAGCTAGGTCCTTCCAGCATCTGATAGTAGCTCTGGTCAGGTGTGAATACTACTCCCTTGAAGCCCTAGTCAAGATTTCTTCAAAGTAGAACATCCATAGCTTTTCATCCATGGTATATGCTTTAAGTCTCCCCAGAAAAGACTGCAGGTGAGTTCGTGGACAGGAGATTCCATTGTATTTCTCAAAGCACGGGGGTTTGAACTTGTGGGGAATTCTCACCCCATCCACTAACCCCATATCCATTACATCGAAGCCCAAGGAGTTTTGAGACTCCAAAGATCTCAACTTCTCAGGAATTTCATCAAACCTCCTATAATAGACTTCGTCACCAGCTCCCATGACAGTAAACTGCTCCTCTTGGGGATCTTCTTGCAAGATTCTCCCCCCAGTAGTATTTCCTTGCACAATTCCCGGGACGTTGACTTCCGGATCTAGATGAGGTCCAAACTTTTCACCAATGCCCTTAACCTTTCTTGACTCTGGGCCAAGCCAGTCATTACAGCCATGAATTGGGTCATTTGGTTTCTCATCTCCACTCTTTCATTAGCCATCTGGGTTCTGACCTCAGTCAGGCCTTGCTGTACTTGCTCCATTAGAATACCCGGAAGGTTGTTGCGAGTAGGATACCGGTGTGCACGGTTGACAGGGAACACTCTTCTGCGAGCAATATTTCCTGAAGTCATAGCAAACAAATAATAACAAAACCTACAAAACAAAATAAAAGTTAGTATGCAATGCAGTATGCTTATTTGTTTTCCAAGGTATCCGGCTTGGTTCTTGGTTTTGACCTTTCCAGACCTCGAGGATGATGCTTTGATGTTGTTGAGAAAAGAAAACCCAAATGGAAACAAACTAAAATATATTACAAATGATGAATAATACATAGTCTGTTTTTTACAACACATGCCCCTGAAGGGTCAAAATACAACACAAAAGAAAAGTACATCAAATGAAAACAACAACAATCAAAAAGTCAGACATCTAGTCCAAACTCATCCTCCTTAACCTCCTTCAGAAGTGCCTCAGTCACTGGACCAGCTGGATGCTCTGTAATGGTCCTGATGAGGAGGTTCCTGGTGGCAATGGCAGTGGTTAGCTTCTTGTGCCTGTCCTGATCCTTTGATCTTTTCAAACCAGCCCTAAGCTTCAACTCTGAAATCTCCTTCTGGGCTGCCAGCAAAGCTTCCTGCTGCTTCTTTTCATTGGCCTCTAACTGTTCAATCTTGGCTTGAGTTCTCTGATCTTCTTGAGTACGGGCTTTAGTGATCCTGACCCACCTAGCCTGACTTTCTTGCAGATAGAGCTCAGTCCTAGCCTTCTGAAGCTTGGCCTCTTTACATGCATTCTTCAATATTTGTTCCCCAGCTCTTGCTTTTCTGATGTAGTCCTCTGTTTTCTCAATCTTAGCCAGATGCTCCACCCTAAGCTTTTCCAACCTCTCAATGTCCAGACGACCATCACTTCTTTCCCAAAGGGTCTTCTTCAGAGCTTGAGACAGATTCTCATTCTTTTCCTTCAGCTTCTCAAATTCTTCCAGGCTGACAGTGGCTGCGGGCTGTACTGTAGAGGGTCCAGGTATATCCTCAATAGTGAAGGGCATTCCAATAATCTGAGTTCTAGCATGAGACCAGTCATAGTACTGAGCTGAAGCAACATTATTGCACCTTCCAAGAATAGCCATCCCTTTTGTCTGGATATTATCCCAAGCCCAGGATGCTTGTCTGACAACAGCTGAATTAGGTTTTACTTCATAATACAAGGTCTCAGCTAAATCTTGCACTCTAGGAGGATGGACCAAAGCATAGTCCAGTTGTCTCTTAAACAGTAAATGATTGTAGTTGATGCAACCTTTCACTCCTATTAGAGGTACATTTGGGTATTGCCCACAGCTGGTAATGATGTCTCTGCCTTTGGTGCTCTGGGTGCACCATCTGATATCATCTGAAGTCAAAGCAATGAGCCTCTTGGCCCAATTCTTCTGTTGGTGAGGGTTCAGGAAGGCATCTGACTAAGGTAGGTGTCTAAGCAGCCAGGTGTGAAACAGAGGAGCACAGCATCTCACTAACTTCCCCATTTGCTTCTCATTCCTCTGATGAATGGAATAATAGAAATCTCCCAGTAATATGGGTACTGGGTTCCTAAGAAGGAAAAGATGAATGGCATTCTTGCTGATAAATTTGGGCTCATCTGCAAACAGTATAACCCCATATATGTTGAGGGCTAATAATGCACAAACTGCCCTCCATTCTCCCAAAGAGGCCTTCAGGATGGCCTGAGAAATCAAGAAGTCTAAGTGCAAACCAGGGATCCCAGCTTTTGTTGTCATACTTTGCTCAATCAGAGCAGGCTCCAAGTACAGTGCTTTTGCCACTTCTCCATTGCTGGGAGAAGTCATCTCTGGGTTGAAGGGGACTCCACCCCTGACAGGTACTCCAATCAATGATGAAAATTCTTCCAGCAAAGGTCCTAGCTGAAAGTCTGGAAATGTGAAGCATCTCAAAGGAGGGTCATAAAACTGCAAGCAGGTGTGGATCATGCTCCTCTGAGAAGGGTCTTGGTCCATAACCATATCCAGGATACCTCCATAATGCTCTCTGAATAAAGGGATGTGGTCAGGTGTGATAAGTGACTGGACCTGCCTGATACCAGTCAACACAGGCTCAAAGAAATGGTAAGATATATTGCTCTTCCTGGGAGTAGCCATGAATGCTGATGAAGAGCTGAAGACAAGTGCTGATGAGGATCAAGACTGATACTGGAGATGAGCCACTGATAGGCTAGTGCTGGTGATGATGAAGACAGCTGAAGCAGACAACTGATGAAGCAGAGGTCTATACAAGAAAAGGGGTCAAAACCAAACCAGATATAATGTGGATACCCTGAAAAACAAATAAACAAATGTTAAATGATGAAAATGATGAGTATGCAAATGATATGCAAGGGTTTGTGATCAAGAGCTGGATCTGATTATCTGTCTTGATATAAGCCCATGTATGTTCAAGAAGTCCAGATGGAGGTTTAGAAAACCAGTAACCAGGGTGGGGGACTCAAATAAAGAGTCACATGTCCAGGGTTAAATCACAAGAACTGTCCAAAATGAGGTACTCTTAAACCAAATAATAACAGGGTATGATGTGGCCAAGGGTACCTGCAAACCTGTAAACAGCCCAACCCCCCTCACAGGTGATGTTCTAAAACAAGGATCCTCAGACTTGGATCAGTTATGAGAAGTGTAAACACTTCTAACCCGGAGGTACAGTGTTTACAATAACCATAAAAGATCCTCCTCTAATTCACCTCAGTTTCTGAAGGTCATAATAAAGGTCATCCAGACTTAGAAGGCTTCCCAGATAGCCCTAGCACTACAGGAAATCTGTAGCACAGAGTTCTCAAGAAGAAACCCACATCTGAACCGTGTTTCATATTCCCGCACCAGACCGAAATGGAATGGGAAAGAACATGAACCTAGCCTAGGTGTCACTTAGGTCCCAGGTATAGGACCTTAAACTCTCAATGGAACCCCACCCATCAAAACAACAAACCAGATCCATCAATGATAATGACAGTATGAAGTATGAAAAACTGTAAAGGAAAGTAATAAATAAAGCTGTACATAAAGCAATAAATAAAGAAAATATATAAACACAATTAGCACGTAACACCCCAGTAAACACAAATCAAACAAGCGCTAGGAGGAACCCACAAAAAGAACCAGAAGCCCTGGTTACAGTATAAGGGTCCCCAGCAGAGTCGCCAAGTTGTCGCTCCCACCAAATGACACCTAGGTCAAGAGGGGTACAGACGCGAACGGTCGGAGAAAATGGAAATGGATAGAGTCGCCAGCTAGGCATTTTTATCCCGAAGGAAAGGTAATGCTGCATAAACCTAGAAAGATATGGATAAGACGGTTGCGAACCAGAGAGACTGAGAAAGGGGGTTGGTTACAACCTGGGAAGGTATTAGCACCCAGATTGTCCGTCGTACTCGACGGGATCCACGCTTAAAAGATTTGTGTTTTAAAGGGGTATTGTCAGTGCAATCTGTGTATCAAAGCTGGAAAGGAATGCAAGTGTTAGTGTAAAAGAAATGTGAAGTGTATAAGAGAAGTGTCAGTGTAAGAACAAGAGTGAAATGCTCGGGATTATGAGGCTTAAAACAATGCTGGAAGAGGGGGGAATATACAAAGACTTTTGTTCGATAACTGTTAAGTTATGCCTACGTATCCTCTCGTGCAATGAGGAAGTCAGAACACCGTAGTTCGACTCAAAGAGACTGAAAGGTAAATTGACTTGTGAACTGCTTACTTGTCTATGCTCAAGTGTATGACCTGTCTGGCTCAGGTGCAAACTGTCTTGCATTAGACGGAAGAAGCGAGTTCTCGTTTGTGAGTGAATAAGGTGAGAAAAGAATCCCGGAGGAGACGATTATTGTTTGTTTTTGTGTTTTCACTCTTTTATTGCTTTTTATGTTTGTCATAAGAAAATGAGTTTAAGACTAAACCAAAAGGTTAGTAAACTCATCACATCCTCCCTCTGATTAGGGGTAATGAGAATACTTTAAGTATGAAGCAAGCACCTCACACTTAATCACCATGGTGTAAGATTAAGATCATTAACCTACTTGTGATTATTTAGATGTTTTTTGGAGTTTTTGTTTAGTGTTAAGTAATGATTTTAAGCCATAATCAAGGATTTAATGGACCCATTACACCATCCTAATAGAAGGATGATAGATGAGAACATTTAAGCTGAGGAAGGCTCCTCAACTTAATCCATGATTAGGGATTAACCTCATGACAAAACAAAACCTTTATTAAATGGATTTTAGTTAATGATATGATGAAGAAGTGATTTTTATGGTTTGTAAGGCAACTTGAGGGGGACTTGTCCATTAACATTAGGGTTAGTCCTTCTTAACCAATTAAGGAAGAATTAGAACCCTAATGCAAGGCCCAAGTTACAAGCTTGATGTCTTGGTGATTATTAGATGATTTTTTTAAAGGATTTAAACACTTTAAGGGTTTAACACTTAGGATTAAAGTTATACACTCCATCCTAATAGAAGGATGCAGGCATAAGCTTAATCACAAAGCCTTAAAACCTTTAAGGTTTAGTCCTTGATTATGAGGTGAGAAGAGGAGACTCAAAGAAAACTCAAAGGAAAGAGTCTAAGGGGGACTAGACAATCCCAAAATGTTATCATGCTTTGAAGTCCTAGGGTTTGTGAGGCTTAAGAGGAGAAATCTTCAAGGAGGCCACCAAGGAGAAGCAAGACAGAAAAGGGGTTAGATGAGAAGAGAAAAGAGGGAAGGAAGGCACAAGTGAGCAAGCTCACTTAAAGACAAGTAAAAATGCAGCAAGGATGTAAAATGATGATGTGAGAAGAGGTAAGAGGTGAAGGCAAATCCACCTCCCAAACAAACTTACCATTAACCTGAAAAGTTAATACAAGATGCATAAGGGAAGAAATGAGATGAAACAATGCATATGGATGGGCAAAATCCAAATTCAGAAACATACACATGATGCAAATGATGTCAAGAGATGGTGCAAAGTCATACAAGATCATATATGTGAGCATACAAGAGGATGGATGTATATGGAGCATGCCTTGAACCATAAAAGTTCATGAAAGTTTATGTAATGCAAAGGATACAAAGCATGGCAAATGGATGATGCAATGATCAAACATGATTCTAATATGTCCTAAGATGTCTCATATGTCATATGGATGCACAAAATGTCATGACAAGTTCATGAATGCAAGCAAAGGAAAGATGGATACAAAGGAAGGCAAGAATTAGGGTATATGAACAATATGCAATGCAAAATTCAAAATCAGAAGCAAATTACATGACAAAAAATTGAAAATGGGATCAAAGGAACCCTAACCCTACACAAGTTCACTGCCCAAAGGAGGGGACCCAACTCTTAACCTAATAGAAGTTATGAATTTCTCAAGTCAACTAGGGTTTTGGGATACCTCACAATGAAAAATGCAAAACAAATTGAAAATGAAAGATGAATTCAAACCAATTTTACCCTAAAAACTACATGCTATGAAGGATGCAATGCAACAAGAATCATCATCAAACTCTTCATGGTTAGGCAGAATGAATTTTTCTAAGTTTGAACAAAAATATTGCCTTTAAACAACTTTAATTCCAATGAAAATTAACAAAATAGGTCAAGAACCAAAAAGGAATTTGTTTTGAGAGTTTGATAATGTTTCTAAATGTTTTAAAATGCAATGTGAATTTTTTTGATGATTTTTAAATACCTAAATGCATTTTTAATTAATTAATTTCCATTAACTAATTAAAAATAAACATTTAAATGATTTAAAAAAAATTTAATGCAAAAAATAAAAATAAAAATATTTTTGGGTTCTGAAAATTAATGAAGTGTTTGACAAAAAAATCAGAATTTTTAAATGTGTTTTCCTATTTTTTAAAATTCGTGGAAGTTAAATGAAAAGAAAATGAAATAAAATTTAAATAAAAGAAAGTAGGCTGATCCAAGAGCTGAGATTCAAATGGTTTTGGAGGGAGTTGACCCGCGCCAGATCATAGGGCTATAATTCAAACTGACTAAAATTAAATTAAACCTAATTAATTTAATAAATCAGGATTAGGGTTTTAATGATGGATTTGGGCAACTTATTCGCGCGCGGGTCAACACGGGTCAACAGGATCTATGGCTCACATTCAAACTGAGCCCTAATCACAATTAAGGCATGAATGACTTTCAGGTGGCCGGAAGTGACCTCCGGTCATCTTCTCCGGCCACACCTCCCCTGAGATTTTTCCAAATCACTCCCTAGGCCATTTCTGGAGCTCTAAAGCTCCAGATTGCTTCCTCTCACCTCCCTAAACTCACCCCTAACATCAAACTCCATTTCTTTTCACCCACAAACAAGATTCGAATCAAAATGCAAAAATGGCAGAAATTTCAGAACAACCATACAACTTCATTTCTCAACCATTTTTAAAAATACAAAGCTCAATGCACTCAGGGGAACAAGCTTAATCATTTAATAACTTAAAATAGAGCTTCTGGAAAAAATGATTCGCATGACTACCTGAGATGGAGCTTTCTATCCAGGAGCTTTCTGACTGCTTCTTTGCTTCAAAATGGCTCCAATGATCTTCTTGAGGAAGCTTTGAAGCTTAGCTGGAGTGTATTGTGGCTGGTTTGTGAGATTGATGAAGTTCTGAACAAGGGGAGTGAGAAATCGTATTTCTGTTTGTGATGGTTTCAGGATCAAATGATGGTTGGGAAATGATCAGAGGATCATGGTGAGTGATTCTATGAAGTTTGTTTTGAGGTTTGTGGCTTGTGTATTGAGATTCGAAGAAATATGCATAAAGAGGGATTTTGGAGAATGCTGACTTGTGGGAGGTTTCAGCTTGTGTTGTGTGGTGTGTTGAGTTCCATTTTGTCCATGTATCAAGTTTGGATAGGTCAGAGAGTTGTTGCTGGCCTATGTTGATTGGTATGGTCCATTTTGCCAAAAGTCAATGTTAGGTGTCCTTTGAGGTATGGGCTGTTTCAGGGCTAGAGCAAAGGAATGTCTGCTGCAGCTTGATTCAAGGTTGACCATGTAAATGAATTTGAGGCCAATTTGCAAGTGGATTGGAGTTTATGTGAGGTTTTGCAATTTTCACAAAGTTTGGCCCTTTTGTGATTTGTTGAAGCATAAGTCATGAAACTTGGAGATTATTTGGTGCATTCTGATTTTTAGGTCATGTGTTATGCTTGTGTAATGCTTAGAAGTTGATTTGAAGTCATAATTGGCCTTGGCATGAAGTTTTGCAACTTTCCTCTTTTGGTGTAAAAGTGAAATTCATGTGATTTTGTCCAACTTTGACAAACCATAACTTTTGATCCAAAATGAATTAGAATGAGTTCTTGCACTTTTTGAAAATGGGAGGATCCATTCTACAGCTTTCATGACCAAAGTTTTTCCATTTGAAGCATTTTTGAATCAAAAAGAGGAGGTTGAAAAACTTTCCCAAAATGGCAAGTTTGCCTTATAAGTCACTTTCCCAAAAAGGCAACTTTGCAAATGGCTTGAAATTCTCCAATTTTGTGAACTTCTAACATCTTCTATGATCAAATAAAAGATCATACACATTAAAAATTATGGAGAACATCCTTTGGTTGGGTCGTTGGGGGCCTCAGATGCCCTGATTTTGCACTAACTTGCTCAAGAAGTCACCTTTTGATCAGATGCCTTCCCCATGGAATTTCTTCATGAAAATTGATATGCATGATCCTTATAACATATAGAGACCAATAGAAACAAGAATGAACAAAAATTTTGGATTTATGGCCTCTAAAACCAAAACCCTAATTCGAGGTCATCTGTGCAGTTAAGCCTAGCTCTGCTTCCATGCCTTTCTCAGTTCTTGTGATTCTTTGACTTCTTTGATCTTGAGAGAATATAATATGGTGCTTGAACATACCTTGACCCCTTTGAAGTGATTGATAACCTTTGGAGTGGCACAAGTAGCTCAGGGATGGCTCAGATCACAAACCCTAGATGCAGATGGCTTTGAATCAATGCAGTGAATCAAAAATGTGGTATGAGATACTATGATTGAATTTATGCACATGAAAAGATCACAAGCCATGGTGTGAATGGGTGAGGGAAAATTTGGGGTGTTTATAGAATGGTAAACACGGACGAGTGCTTACGCTTTTAAAATAAAAGGCACAAGTGTTTGACGGTGTGTATAGATTAAAGATGCGGACGAGCATCCTTAGGACCACGATTCAAATGGGTATCGATAGTGAAAAACACTGATGTGTGTTTAAGGATGATGATACAGACGAGTATCAATTGGTTAAGCAAGGAACATGGACGAGTGTTGAATCTGTCAGGGAGGTGATATATACAAGATACAGACGAGTATCAGAGGATTGTATAAGTATGTACAAGTGTTGATCTGCTGGTGAAGTATGTGCAAGACACGGACGAGTGTCAAAAAGGGATTGAGCAACGAACACGGACGAATGTTTGGCTTGCTGGGGAATTATGACACGTGAAAGTGTCAAATAAGTATGAACAAATGTCTGTATTTTGAGAATGCAGAAGGCATTCTGATGACCTTATTGGGGAAAGATGACACGGACGAGTGTCAAAAAGAGCATGTATAAATAGGAACAGGCATCTGTGTTTTGAGAGTGCAAATGGGATGCTTTGGCTTTTATCTGCAGGGGAAATGAGTTTTATGTATTGTTGATGAAGTGATGATGGTATTTGCAGGTGACTGGCTCGAACCCGGCTTATGATCATGCAAATGTTTAATTTTTTCCGTAATGCTCCGTATTAGATGGAATGCTACGCTTATTTTGGTAAATATGATGCGAATGCTATGTTTATGCAAATGAGGATCCGATCCGAGATTCGGATCCCGTGGTGGGTAAAGATCTCTGGCTGATCTGTTTGGAGGGAGAACTCAGTTGGGGAAAGAGATCATTGGTTGATCTGTCCGGAGGAAGAACTCCTAATGAGGATGAGGAAGTTTTAGCAACTCTGCTGGAGACGTGTTTCATGTATTTCTCTACTGGGGGGCAACTCTATGGGGGAACAATTCCACCAATTATGCTGAGGATGAGGGAAATCTGGCATTTCTGATAGGGAAAAGAAAGTTCCTGACCATTTTGCTGGGGGAAAGCCGTCAGGTGTTGCTGTTGCACCCCAAAATTTGCCCTCACAATACAAGACTTTGTGTTCTCTGAAGGTTCACAAGGTTCACAAGCTTCCCAATGCCTACAAGACCTTTCATGAGGTTCATGAAGTCTACAAGTTACTTTATGAAGTTCACAAGGTTCACAATACAAGACTTTGTGTGCTAAGAAGGTTCACAAGGTTCACAAGTCCCACAATGCTTTCAAAACCTTTCATGAGGTTCATGAAGTCTACAAGTCACTTTATGAAGGTTCACAAGGTTCACAAGCTTCTCAACATTTACAAGACCTTTCATGAGGTTCATGAAGTCTACAAGTCACTTTATAAAGGTTCACAAGGTTCACAAGCTTCTCAACATTTACAAGACCTTTCATGAGATTCATGAAGTCTACAAGTCACTTTATGAAGGTTCACAAGGTTCACAAGATTCTCAACATTTACAAGACCTTTCATGAGGTTCATGAAGTCTACAAGTCACTTTATGAAGGTTCACAAGGTTCACAAGCTTCTCAACATTTACAAGACCTTTCATGAGGTTCATGAAGTCTACAAGTCACTTTATGAAGGTTCACAAGCTTCACAAGCTTATCAACATTTACAAGACCTTTCATGAGGTTCATGAAGTCTACAAGTCACTTCTTGAAGGTTCATAAGGTTCACAAAGTTCACAAGTGGTCAGAAGAGTTGACAATTCCCTCAGACAATGCACCTCCTAAGCAGTGCATCTAAAGCTAGGGTTTTGACTTTAATCAGGCTAAATGAACTTCCAAGACTCCAAGTGAGCTTCATAACATATTATATGTGTGTAAAAACCCCCATGACAAGTTTCAAGACTTTTCTCAAAAGTTTGCTCAGTCAGATGATCAGATAAGTCAAAATCAGTCAAAGTAGTTAAAAAGTCAAACTGAGGTCAACTGTGGTCAAACCAAAGTCAAACTTCATGATTTTTTGCCAACATCAAGTATATGAAGTAAAATTCATCATTTGATCAAGGGTTGATCATGATTCATCAAGGAGATTCCAGATCATCAAGAATCAGGAGTTTCTAAATTAGGGTTTCCTCAGTAAAAGTCAACTGAACTTTGACCAGCCATAACTTTCACATGCTTCATCACCAAGTCTCCACTCAAAGCTCATTTTGAAGGAAATTGAATTCTCTACAACTTTGTGTCTCACAAGCCAAGCCCAAAAATGCTTCATTTGGAAGGTATGAGCTAAGACATTATAGGTCCTTTTGAAAGTCAACAAAAAGTCAACAACTTCAAAAGGGCATAACTTGAGATTGGTAAATGATATGGACATGAAACCAGTGGGGTTGGTTATAGAACTCTTCAAGCTTTCTAAAATGTCCAAGAATGCCCTCATAGCATTAAAATTTAAGGATATGTGCTCTTGCAAAGTTGGGAAATTTTGAGTTGGTTTATGATGAAAAAGGGGGTCTAAAACCAATTTCTTCCAAATGGGCTTGCCAAATGATGACCCAATCCATACATTGACTTCATGCACGACCCAAACCATTAAAAATAAGAATTTTTATTATTTTATTTTTATTTATTTTGATTTAATTCATTAAAAATCATTTTAAATAAAAATAAAATATGAAAATGTAATATTTGATGGAGATTGAGTTTCTAGAAGATCTTAAATGTTGATTGGAATTGAAGAGGAATGAAATCACAAGATTGGTCCAAAAATAGTAAGCCATCATACAAGAATATTTGATTTTCAAAGCATGATCAACTTGAATCTTTTCATATCAATTTTTCCACATGATCAATCAATTTTATTGACCTAATTCACTCACATATAAATACTAAACACAACCCTATTGCATTGGCACGGATTCCACAGCCCAAGAGTAAGTTCACCATTGTTCAAAAACCTCTCCACAAGTCACATTCGGATTCTTGGATTTAAGGCATTTGAAGGTAAAACAAGCACATAACAAGCTTCCTTGGACTTCTCTGATCATAAACCATCACTCATACGCATCAATACCATCCCATATGGCTCAACCCGAATCAACTTTTGTCTTGAAATTCAATTTTTCGAATTCAATAATATATGCATTATAAATTGTTTTTAATGACTGATATGTGTTTGTTGTGATGCCTAGAACGATTCTGGACAATTGGATTGAAGATTCATGGCCTAAAACGTAATCCACCATAGTTAGGGTTTCGGCCAAGAATTAGGGTTTTGTGATTTACGAAACATAAATGATTTCTAAGACCATGGACTGATTCGAATGGACCTCTGGACTATGTTTGTGCACTCAATTTTGTGAAATTTCACAGTTTTGTTGATCATTGAGTTTCGTAGGTTTTGCTGGAATTTGTTTTTCGCAGGAAAATTCGTAGCTGGATTCGCAGGAAAATTCGAAGGACATGAGGTTGAAGAAGAAGCTATTGGCGCGCGTTCTGAGAATTCAAATTATAATTTAAATATTTTATGTTTTATTACTGAGTTATTATCACAAGCGCGTGCTTGTCCCAGTGGTTGATTGCTTGGTCTTGGGCGTTTGAAGCAAAGGGCAGGGGTTCGAACCCTGGCTTTGGTTCCTTTTATTTCTTTTTTTTCAGGAATTAAGTGGTTGTAATATATTATGCATTGTTCTCATTCCAATATCAGATGGGCTCTCCCAGCCGGATGGTCATGCGTGCTTGCTTGTATTCAAGAGGTCCTGGGTTCAATCCTCCCCCAGGCCTTTTGGTTTTTTATTATTTCTGTGATTTTTACAGGACATTGCATAAAACAAATTTGACACATTTCTTCATCACACATGCGTGGCTGGACCAGTGGTAGGTTTTGTTAATGGCAATCTGAATGTCCTGGGTTCAAATCCCACCCAGGTAAGTTCTTTTTACCACTTTTTTTTTTGTTTTCATTTATTTAATTAATATGTTTAATTGCTTTCTTACTTTTTATTTAAAAAATAATTATACTAATATATATATTTAAATAATTCTAAAACAGCACTTATTTTTTTTCTAAAAAATTCTAAACTTTTATTTTTCTCAATTTAAATTATCTTCTTCAATTATGTAATTAAATTATAATATATGCATGTTTATTCCAATAATTTTTGTATATTAAATTAAACCCTAAAAAATATTTTCTAAACAAACCCTAATTTTAAGAAACCCTAGTTTGTCTTATATAATTATTAAAAACCTAATTTTATTTTCTAAATTTTGTAAATATAGTTATTATGTATATATTTTAATTAATATAATTAAATAATAGTTAATCACATTTTAAATAATATTATATCCTTGTTTATAATTAATTATGTATGTAAATTGCAAAATTTTATAATTTCTCATAATATGTTCATTGTTTATTTAATTTGTTTATAAATTTTAAATTTTATAATTATTACTCTTATTTTGCTATTAACCATTTAAATTTTGCCTTTTATTATTGTTACTAATCATATTATTTCTAATCTATTTATTTTAATTATACTTATTATTATTATTTTTCTAACCTTATTTGTTTTTTTAATTATTATTATTACTAACCCCTATTATATTTATTATTGCCTATATATATTTATTTGCTATTTATTTTAATTGCTTATTTTAATTATTGTTGTAATTGCTCCTTGGATGTAATTTTTGTAAATAGTTAATTTATTTAATTTTTATGCTATGGTTAGTAATTTAGGGAGTGTGAATATGTATTCTACTTAAAATTGAATTTAGATCATTTAAAATTATAAGATAAATTAAATTAAACACTCACACACGTAAGTCGATTTTTAATCGCCATCTCACTTTCTAAGGCTATCCCTCAATGTTGCCTAATCATAAGGTCAAGTGGGGTGTATAAAGCAAGTCCCTTAAAAGAAAAATCATCAAGTCCCTAATGTTTGCCTTTAAAGATCAAGTCCCTTTTCGAATAATGATGATAGTCCCTCCTAAATGCTTAATACACCTCACAGTTGCCTTCATAAAACAGATGTCCCTCATATGTCCCTTACATCCAAGGTAATGACTACCTATTCCTTAATAATAGGGATAGTCTTACCACTTAAAGGATAAAGAACAAAAAAGACTTAAACTTTAGGGTAGGTTCCTCATGGTTGCTTGCTCACTTCATGCAAACTTTTCAAACACTTAACAAATTTCAAACAAATTTTCAAACACAAGTTTCTACGCATCCGTACATGGATCATTATTAACTTTTATGAAAATTTTCTATTCACACACTTCACCTTTTCAAAAAAAAAAACAATTCAAAGTGAGCTAAGTAACTAAGAGCCCATGGATAACCATGGATGTAAAGGGTGCTAATACCTTCCCTTTACATAACCTACCCCCCGGACCCAAAAATCTTTTAAAGGTCTTTTCCTGTTCTTTTATGCCTTTCCTTTGGATAAAATAAAAGTCGGTGGCGACTCTTGCTATCTGCAACATAACTTAAAGTCAGTTCTCCCACCGTGTTACAGAACTGGCGACTCTGCCGGGGATTTAAATTTAAGAGGGGTACCCTTAGGAATTAAGATCACTTTAAATTGTTTGCCTTGTTTGCTTTATATTATCTTGTCGGGGTGCTCTTATGTGTGAAAGTTTCTAACCCGGATCTAGTGTACCTTAGGTAAATGGCAATAGACCAAGGAAACTGTACGACGTATATCGATACGGTTGATCTGGTGGCCATAGTTAGTGCGACTTCTTGGTTGGTGCTTATGTTCCTTAAGTCAAGTTGAGGATAATATGAGGCTGCCATATGTTGTCAATGCACTAACTAACTTTTAGAACCCTAGTTAACTCATCTTGGCCTTTAGAAAGTAGTGAGGTAACCGGCTTTGGTGCAGACTGAAGTTGGTTGACACTCGATACTACGCTCATTGAGATCTTAAACTTGGAGGGTTTTGGTTAGCAAGTAAGTTGCTTTCTGAACAACCACCCTTGTGAAGGATCAATGATATTGAGATCCCTTAGAACCTGGTTACTTTATAGGACAGGATGAACCATCTAAACTTCAGGGGAGGGTACTGACTTTTGAACCTCATGCAAGCCTTTAAACCTAGGGCTATGGTGTGACTTGTTTGTGTGTGCCACATGTTTGTGATTGAGCATAACATCATGACATCATCATGCATCATAAGCATAGCATTTTCACTAACCATTTCAAGGACCAAAGGATTTATCTTTGTTCTTTGTTGCAGGTCATGGCTTCTGCTCGTAGAAACACCATCAGGATCAACTTTGTAGGGATACCTCCCAAGCTTAAAGAGTTGGTTTCTCAAGTGTCTGATCATTCCCAGTTCAACAAGAGACATGGTCACCTATTGGATCTAGTCACTTCAGGGTTCAATGAAGACATGATGAGTGTCCTGTTTCAGTTCTTTGACCCTAAGCACCATTGCTTTACATTCCCTGATTACCAGCTGGTTCCTACCATGGAGGAGTTCTCTAAACTTCTGGGCATACCTGTTCTTGATCAAAGACCCTTCACAGGTTTAGAGAAGGAGCTTAAACCTGAGGTTATTGCTGCAGCTCTACATCTGAAGAAGTCTGACATTGTTCTAGAAACGAGAAGCGGAGTTAAGGGTATTCTTGCCAAGGTATTAATGGATAAAGCTCAAATGTTCTTGAAGGCCATGAGCTATGATGCTTTTGAGGAGATCTTAGCCTTGCTAATATATGGCTTAGTATTGTTCCCCAATCCAGATCAGTTCATAGACGTTCATGCCATCAACATTTTCCCGAGTCACAATCCAGTACCTACATTGCTTGGAGACATCCTACATTCTCTTCACACCCGTACTACAAGGGCAAGAGGAACTTTGATGTGCTGCATACCCTTGCTTTCTAGGTGGTTTATTTCTCACCTTCCTCGCTCAGTAATGAAGAATGAGCAAGGGTTCAGGTGGTCCAAAAGGATCATGTCACTCTCGCACTCAGATATCCATTGGTGCTCCAGATCTATGGAGAATGTCACTATCATTGACCGTTGTGGGGAGTTTCCTAATGTGCCACTTCTAGGCATAAGAGGAGGCATCACCTACAACCCCTCTCTAGCTTTACGACAGTTTGGTTACGCTCGAAGTGATGGTCCACATGACATGTTGATTCAGGGCATTGTATTTGACTACGACAACGATCTTCAAGGTTACCGTCAGAGATTCATACGAGCTTGGGGAAAAGTAAACAAGGTTGATAGCAAGACACTGGAGCCTAAATACACTATTCCAATGGAAGCTTATCTCAGATGGGTACGATCTCGCGCTCAAACTCTCATGATGCCGTATCCTGCCGTCCTACCAGTTACCATGGAACCTGTTGCTGAAGGAGACACAGCTTATACCACCCTTCACCCAGACATGCCTACCGATATGGAAGACATGCAGAGATCATGGATCCAACTGAAGGAGCAAAGGGATACTTTCGAGGCTCATTACAAAGCAAGCCAAGAAAGGATCCTGGAACTAACAAAGCAACTTCACGAGGAACGAAACCTCAACTCATACCTCAATACAAAGAGGAAACGTCCATGGGAGACTTAAAACCCCACCTTTTGTACTTATTTCATTTTCATTTTTGTAAGCCCAAGAGGCAAAACAAATTTATTACTAATAAAAAGTTATCTTCTTGTTTGTTTAAGCAAATTTAAATCCTGCGGTCCTTGAAAACATTGCATATGCATTCACCCATCAATTCATTGCATCACAGGTTTATAATTGTGCACAGGTTTCTTATCTTCTCGCTGTTTATTTCAGCAATGGCTCTTGAACAAACAGTTAAGGATCTCCAGACACAAAATGCACAGTTCCAAGAGCTGATCCTGAACCTATCCAAGGGGCAGGATGAATTGAAGGCACTGCTGGCCAAGAAGACTAAGAAGACTAGAAGGTCAGGTGGCCTGCTCAACATGGGAAGAAGGTTCAAAGGTCCTGTCAAGACCAAAGAGCAGGTTGAAGACTATGAATCTGAGGAATCTGAGAAAGAGGGAGGCAGTCTCCACAACACTATGGGGGACTCTGATTCTGAGGCTAATTACTACCATGAGCCTAATGAAGACAAATTCAAGATGTTGGTGGATAGGATGAATGCCATGGAGTTGCAGAAATCATCTGGGCTGGATTTTGAGGATTTGAGTCTGATATCTGGGGTTGTTATACCCATTGGTTTCAAGGTTCCTACCTTTGTAGTTTATGATGGGGTCTCTTGTCCCAAGCTGCATTTGAGGTCTTATGTCAGAAGGATCCAACCTCACACTGCTGACAAGAAGTTGTGGATCCACTTTTTTCAAGAGAGCTTATCAGGAGCTCAGTTGGAGTGGTATTATCAGTTAGAGAGTGCCAACATCAGAGACTGGAATGATCTTGCTGAAGCTTTCTATAAGCAGTATCAATATAATGCTGACTTAGCCCCCACTCGCATGCAGCTTCAGAGCATGTCTATGGGTGCCAAAGAAAGTTTTAAAGAGTATGCTCAGAAGTGGAGAGATTTAGCTGGAAGAGTTCAACCCCCTTTGACTGACAGGGAATTGGTTGATATGTTCATGTGTACACTGAATGGTCCGTTTTACAGTCATCTCATTGGAAGCTCATCATCTGGCTTCACTGAGTTGATCATGACAGGAGAGCGAGTAGAGAATGGTATAAAGAATGGAAAAATCCAAGTGGGTACTTCCTCATCAGGTGCTGCAAAGAAGCCTCCCACTGGGAAGAAAGAATCCAATGCTGTTTATGGTCAGCCTGATCGTAACAGAAGGCATCAGTCTGTTAGCGCAGTTCATATTTCAAACCCAACTCCTGCAACAACAGAGCAGCCACAGGGCAACCAACAGAGGGCTAGAAGGCAGTTCACAAAGATCAACATGTCACTGGCTCAGGCATTGCAACATTTGTTGAAAGCTGAACTCATCACTTTGAAGGAGGCTCCTCAGAATCCTAATGTTACCTCACCCAGGTACAATCCCAATGCACGATGTGCATATCATTCAAACTGTCAGGGACATGATACTAATAACTGCTGGGTCTTGAAGAACAAAATTCAAGATATGATCGAGGCTGGAGAGATTGAGTTTGACCCTCCGGGTACTCCGAATGTGATTACTGCTCCAATGCCAAATCACGAGAAGACTGTCAATTCCATTGATGAAGATCTACATGTCTATTCAGTTATGGAGTTAACCACACCATTGTCTGTTATCAAAAAGAGGTTAGTACAAGCTGGAATCTTTCCAGGTTGCCGTAAAGATTGTTTGTATTGTACCTATAAGCCGGATAGTTGCTTCATATTGAGAGATGGAATTCAACGTCTCATGGATAAGTATACTATAGTGTTTGAGAGGACTCCGTCGTCTGTAGAAAGTATGGTGGATCATCTGACTCAGGGTAGGAAGATTGAAGAGGTTGATATGGTTGACAAAGTACCGGTAAGAATCACTTCCAAGGGGCCTATCAAAATCACCCATCAGGGTCCAATCAGGATTACTGCTGAAGGTCCTGTGAAAGTTGTTGCTGAAGCCAGAGTTGCTCCTATGGTCATTACTACTCCTGGTCCTATTCCGTACACGTCTGACAAAGCTGTGCCTTGGCACTATGGGTCTGATGTTTACATCCATGGTGTTAAGCAGGAGCCCTTAGCTGATGTGCCTGTTGATATTGATAATATTGCTGGATCTAGTAAGATCACCCGTAGTGGAAGAGTCTTATCTCCTCCAGTTGCTTCTAAGAATACAGCTACTCCTGCTGCTACGTCCACCACTGATGCTCGGGGCAAAGGTCCTGTTATTGACCCTGTATCTACTGATGTGCCAGCTGCTGATGACCTCTCTAAGCAGATGGAAGAAGTATTGAAAATCATTCGCAAGAGTGATTATGACATTGTTGATCAGCTGGGGCATACTCCCTCAAAGATTTCTATGATGTCCTTGTTGTTATGTTCTGAGGCTCATGCCAAATCCTTGATCAAGTTTCTGAAGACTGCTCATGTACCCAATGCTATCTCTGTTGACCAGTTCGAGAATTGTGTTGCCCACCTGACCTATGACAATGGGTTAGGATTTTCTGATGCTGATTTGACCCCTGCCAAGAGGGATCATAACAGGGCCTTGCATATCTCAATTGAATGCAGGGGCACTACCCTGTCACATGTATTGATAGACAATGGTTCCTCTCTGAATGTGTTGCCCAAGGAAGTCCTGAATAAGCTGAGTCCTGAAGATGCTGTACTGAAGCCCAGTAATATCGTGGTGAAAGCTTTTGATGGTTCTAGAAGAGTAGTGCATGGAGAAATTGATCTCCCAATCAAAGTTGGGTCTCAGGTTTTTACTGCTACATTCTTTGTGATGGACATTCGTCCTTCGTACTCTTGTCTGCTGGGTCGTCCCTGGATCCATGGGGCAGGTGATGTAACCTCTACATTACACCAAAAGTTAAGATATCCGGTGGAAGGAAAGGTTGTTACTGTCTATGGAGAAGAAGAATACTTTGTCAGCCGTGTGATTACCTTCAAGTATCTGGAAATGGAAGGTGAATACATTGAAACTCTGTGTCAGACGTTTGAAGTGGTTCCCTGGATTGTTAATGATTATGTAGCTCCTCCTGTTGCGAAGAAAGTTCCTGTGGTCACCAGAAAACCTCCAACAATGGCAATGGCCTCCCTCAATGATGCTAGAGCTGTGGTGGATGAAGGTGGTTGTACTATTTGGGGTCAGCTTCCTGATATCCCATACAAGTCTGACAAATTTGGTTTGGGTTTCACTGCAGAGTCCCAGAAAGCTGTTCGTCGTGCTCGTGTTGTTCGTATCACCAACCAAGGGGTTACGAAAGATCAGATCAACGCTGTGGGAGACTATGAGGAATACTACAATCTGGATGCTTGGATTTTTCCTACTGTGGGTGCTGGACTCAATAATTGGAAAGCTGAAGATGTTATCCCTATCTCCTTTAGTCAGGAGTAAATACTATTACTGTGTTGTTGCTTTTAAATTTGTAATTGCTTGAACAATTGAACTCTTAAGAATTGTGCCTTACCCGGAGCACAAGGGTGTGCTTGTTACGGGCTGTCATTTCATTTGCATACTTCATTCAATAAAATCAGTGGACGTTTCGTTTTCGTAAATATTGTGTTCCTTGTCTTTCTTTTCTTTTATTTTTATTTTATCAGCTATGTGTTCTTACACACACCCACATCACTAAAATGCAGATCCTCATCCACTCTGGATCCTGTTGATAACAGTTCTACTATTGCCAATTATAATTTCGAGAATCCGATCTATCAAACTGAAGACGAAATGAGGACGATTGTGAAATACCTGTAGAGCTTGCTAGGTTGTTACAACAAGAAGAGAAAGCTATACAGCCACATGAAGAGCCAGTCGAAGTTGTGAATCTGGGAACTGAAGAAAACAGGAAAGAGGTTAAGATAGGGGCTGATTTAGAGAACAGTGTCAAGAGCAGATTGATTCAGATGTTACGTGACTATGTGGAGATCTTTGCTTGGTCTTATGAAGATATGCCAGGGTTGGATACAGACATTGTGGTTCACCGTTTGCCAGTGAAAGAAGATTGTCGTCCAAAGAAGCAGAAGGTTCGTCGTATGCATCCTGAAATGTCAGAAAAGATCAAGGCAGAAGTAATGAAACAGTTCAATGCAGGGTTCTTAGCAGTGACTTCTTATCCTCAGTGGGTTGCAAATGTGGTACCAGTTCCTAAGAAAGATGGTAAGGTACGTATGTGTGTGGACTACAGAGATTTGAACAAAGCTAGCCCCAAAGATGACTTTCCACTTCCTCATATTGATATTCTGGTAGACAACACTGCTCAGCATAAGGTATTCTCTTTTATGGATGGTTTCTCTGGTTACAATCAAATCAAGATGCCACCTGAAGATATGGAGAAGACAACATTTGTGACACAGTGGGGCACTTTTTGCTATAAGGTGATGCCATTTGGTTTGAAGAATGCAGGGGCAACATATCAGCGTGCTATGGTGGCTTTGTTTCATGATATGATTCATCATGAGATAGAGGTATATGTGGATGATATGATAGCCAGGTCTCAGAATGAAGAGCAACATCTTGATCATCTGCACAAGTTGTTTGAGAGGTTGAAGAAATACAAGTTGAGGTTGAACCCAAACAAGTGTACTTTTGGAGTTAGATCTGGTAAACTCCTGGGTTTCATTGTCAGTGGAAAAGGTATTGAAGTGGATCCTGCAAAAGTGAAAGCTATACGAGAGATGCCAGCTCCCCGTACTGAGAAGGAGGTTAGAGGTTTCTTGGGACGATTGAACTACATTGCAAGATTTATTTCCCAATTAACTGCCATCTGTGAGCCAATCTTCAAGTTGCTGAAGAAAGATCAGGTGATGGAATGGAATGATGAGTGCCAGACTGCCTTTGATGAAATCAAGAGATATTTGCTAGAACCACCAATTTTGATGCCACCAGTTGATGGAAGACCCTTGATTATGTACTTAACAGTGTTAGACAACTCAATGGGGTGTGTGTTGGGGCAACATGACGAGTCTGGTCGAAAAGAGCAGGCAATATACTACCTTAGCAAAAAGTTTACCGACTGTGAAACAAGATACTCACTGCTCGAGAAAACTTGATGCGCTTTGGCATGGGCTGCTCGCCGACTAAGACAGTATATGTTGACCCATACTACCTTATTGATTTCAAAGATGGATCCAATCAAGTACATCTTTGAGAAACCTGCTCTCTCTGGAAGAATTGCAAGATAGCAAATGATCTTGACAGAATATGACATACAGTATACTACTCAGAAGGCCATCAAGGGAAGTGTTGTTGCTGATCATTTGGCTCATCAAGCAGTGGATGATTACCAGTCAATGAGTTTTGAGTTCCCTGATGAAGACATTATGATTATTACCAAAGAACCTGGACAATATGACGGACCTGAACAAGGATCCCGATGGACTATGGTTTTTGATGGTGCCTCTAATGCACTTGGTAATGGTGTTGGTGTTGTGATTAGTTCCCCTGAAGGTTGTCATACTCCGATTACTGCCAGACTTTGTTTCTATTGTACCAATAACATGGCTGAGTATGAGGCATGCATCCTGGGTATTAAAGCTGCTATAGATATGAAGATTCAGTTCCTTGACGTGTATGGAGATTCAGCCCTGGTAGTAAGTCAGATTAAAGGAGATTGGGATACCAAGCATGATAACCTCATTCCTTACAGAGAGCATGTGTTGTCTTTGATCCCACATTTCAAAGAGATTACCTTTGGACATATTCCACGAAGAGAGAATCAGTTGGCAGATGCATTAGCCACCATGGCATCTATGTTTGAGATCAGTTGGGATGATGAAGCTCCCAAGATTACTATTGATAGATTTGAAAAGCCTGCATACTGCAATGAGATTGACACTGAAGGGGCAGAGGAGAAGCCTTGGTTCTATGAAGTGAAAAGATATCTTGAAGCTCAGGAATTCCCTGAAGGGGCATCTGTCAAAGATAGGAAGTTTCTGAGAAGGTTTTCTGCTAAGTTCTTCTTGAGTAATGGGATTCTGTACAAGCGCAATCATGATTCAACTATGCTTCGTTGTGTGGATAAGAAGGAAGCAAATGAGATTATGGAAGACATGCATGATGGGATCTTTGGCACTCATTCTAGTGGTCATACCATGGCAAAGAAGATATTGAGAGCAGGTTACTATTGGTCTACCATGGAAGCTGACTGCTATCAACACTCCAGAACATGTCACAAGTGTCAAATTTATGCTGATAAAGTACACATACCTCCATCACCATTGAATGTGTTGACTGCTCCTTGGCCTTTTTCCATGTGGGGCATTGATATGATTGGTGAGATCAAGCCTACTGCTTCTAATGGGCATCGTTTCATCCTGGTTGCTATCGATTACTTCACGAAGTGGGTGGAGGCAGCTTCATTTGCATCTGTTACTAAGAATGTTGTGGCTCGATTCATTAAGAACAATCTCATATGTAGGTATGGTATCCCCGAAAGGATTATCACTGACAATGGCTCTAATCTGAACAACACTATGATTACTGATCTCTGCACGCAGTTCAAGATTAAGCATCATAACTCTTCTCCGTATCGTCCAAAGATGAATGGTGCAGTTGAAGCTGCTAATAAGAACATTAAGAAGATTGTACAGAAGATGACTGTTACTTACAAGGATTGGCATGAGATGTTACCATTTGCTCTTCATGGTTATCGTACTACAATACGTACCTCAACAGGGGCAACCCCATTCTCCTTAGTCTATGGTATGGAAGCAGTTCTGCCCATTGAAGTTCAGATTCCCTCCTTGAGAATTATGAAGGATGCAGGCTTGGATGAAGATGAGTGGATTCAGACTCGACTTGACCAGATAAATTTGATTGATGAGAAAAGGTTAGCAGCAATTTGTCATGGCCAGATGTACCAGAAACGGATGATCAAAGCTTTTAATAAGAAGGTTAAGCCAAAGGTATATCAGGCTGGTGACTTGGTAATCAAGCGTATCATATTACCACAGGGTGATCCTAGGGGCAAGTGGACTCCAACATATGAAGGACCATTTGTAGTCAAGACAGTGTTCTCAGGAGGTGCCATGATACTTACTACAATGGATGGTGAAGACTTCCCACAGCCTGTAAACGCAGACATAGTTAAAAAATACTACGCATAAAAAGAGACCCGCTAGGTTGACTGGCCTAGGCAAAAGTAAGGGCATCCCGGCAAACCAAAAGGGTTTGGGCAAAAATTAGGGATATATATGAAAAGATGTACACTCGGCAAGTCGAAAACCTGAAAAGGCGGCTTGGGCAAAAAAGGGTATCCCGGTGGATTGAAAACCTGAAAGGGCAATCCAGGCAAAAGTTAGGGATTAAAGCGTATGACTATGTCTCGTTTGGATCACTTATGAAACTGCAACCAGTTGTGTTACTTACTCAAGCTCAAACAGATAAAGCTCAATCCAATCGTTTCCGTCTCAACAGCAGAAAATGAGATACTTGAAGATAATGGCAATAGTAGAGCTGAAACTCAATAGGATTATTTCCCACATAGCTGATTTTCCTTGTTTTGTAAAAACTTTATGACAAAATCCTCTTACTAGGGTTTATGTCTCTTTGTACAAACTTGCCCATGTGTGGGTCACTTTTTGATATAAATAAATAAATTCCATCTTTTGAATCCAGATTTACTTTTACCCTATTTACATAAGCGAAACGTCCATTGGTTGTGTTTGAATGTATGTATGCTTTTGAATATGATTGATGTTTACCAAAAATGCATGAATGCTTAATATGATTGATGTTTACCAGAAAGCATGAAAATGCAGTAATAGTATTTACTAAGGACGAACGAGGGAAGGATTTCAACGAAGCTTCGCCGGTTCATCTCTACAAGACATTCACAAAACCCTCAGTAGGACGAATCTATCTTCATAAAGTCTCATCTCCCCTGGAATTTATATCCATCTCTTTTATCCTCATACGGATATACGGGAAATTACTTTCCAATAATAGTACGACGAACGAAGACGGGTGTTATATTTACTCTACTATCAAAAGAAGACGAAGGTTATATATACCTTGCTATCCCCAGCAGACGGGAAGTTATATATACCTTACTATTACCAGAAGACGGGAGGTTATGTCTCTCTTACTATCCCCAGCATACGGGAGGTTTTGTATAATATATTATCAAACAAGACGGGGACGAGTTCCTCATATTCTTCAGCAACGAATCGGGATTTATTTTCCCTGGCCAGCAGTTTTTATATGAAGATATCCAGACGCTTCAGGCGGTGTCATGTCATACATACATCATTTACATCATATCATAACATACATATCCATATATACATAGTACATTATCTAAGTGCATCATATCATACATGCATACATAATGCATAAACTAATATTATCATACAAATGCTACCTTGTTTCAGGTTAATTATCCAGCAAACAAACTTATGATTATCAGGACTGCTTCATCCTCCTGAAAGCTTTTATTACATCAGGATTGCTTTATCCTCCTGAAAATTTATCATCACTACATCAGGACTGCTTTATCCTCCTGAAAGCTTCTTTACCTCAGGATTACTTCATCCTCCTGATAGCTATCATCATTACTTCAGGATTGCTCTATCCTCCTGAAAACTCCTATTACATCAGGACTGCTTTATCCTCCTGAACTCATATTGTCACCTCAGGATTGCTTTATCCTCCTGAAAGCATACTACTACCTCAGGATTGCTTCATCCTCCTGACAGCTTTTTGTTACATCAGGATTGCTTTATCCTCCTGACAGCTTATTACTACCTCAGGATTTCTTTATCCTCCTGAAAGCATACTACTACCTCAGGATTG
The DNA here is from genome assembly GCA_963966055.1 of Lathyrus aphaca. Lineage (NCBI taxonomy): Eukaryota > Viridiplantae > Streptophyta > Magnoliopsida > Fabales > Fabaceae > Lathyrus > Lathyrus aphaca. Next base: position 177,270,944 of record OZ014523.1, read on the forward strand.
CTTCATCCTCCTGACAGCTTTTTGTTACATCAGGACTGCTTTATCCTCCTGAACTCATATTGTCACCTCAGGATTGCTTTATCCTCCTAAAAGCATACTACTACCTCAGGATTGCTTCATCCTCCTGACAACTTTTTGTTACATCAGGATTGCTTCATCCTACTGAAAGCATATTCTCAGTACCTCAGGATTGCTTTATCCTCCTGACATCTTATTACTACCTCAGGATTGCTTTATCCTCCTGACAACTCCTTGTACCTCAGGATTGCTTTATCCTCCTGACAGCTCCTTGTACCTCAGGACTGCTCCATCCTCCTGACAGCTTCTTTACTTCAGGATTGCTTCATCCTCCTGAAATCATATCATTACCTCAGGACTGCTCCATCCTCCTGACAGCTATCATTATACCTCCATATTTTGGACTGCTTTATCCTCCAAGACATGTATCTGAAGAACTTTCCTCCAAGTGGCATCTGTAAGCCCACTCAATCATATTCAACTAGCCATCTGTACCACTTTATGCACTGGTGAGTGCAAATTTTTGGGCTTTTGTGTTCAATCCCCTTCAACCTTCCAGGTCACGACTGGCACATATACCAATCTAACCCCTCAGGTTTCAGAAAATTGAACAGGGGCAGCTGTTGCACCCCAAAATTTGCCCTCACAATACAAGACTTTGTGTTCTCTGAAGGTTCACAAGCTTCCCAATGCCTACAAGACCTTTCATGAGGTTCATGAAGTCTACAAGTTGCTTTATGAAGTTCACAAGGTTCACAATACAAGACTTTGTGTGCTAAGAAGGTTCACAAGGTTCACAAGTCCCACAATGCTTTCAAAACCTTTCATGAGGTTCATGAAGTCTACAAGTCACTTTATGAAGGTTCACAAGGTTCACAAGCTTCTCAACATTTACAAGACCTTTCATGAGGTTCATGAAGTCTACAAGTCACTTTATGAAGGTTCACAAGGTTCACAAGCTTCTCAACATTTACAAGACCTTTCATGAGGTTCATGAAGTCTACAAGTCACTTTATGAAGGTTCACAAGGTTCACAAGCTTCTCAACATTTACAAGACCTTTCATGAGGTTCATGAAGTCTACAAGTCACTTTATGAAGGTTCACAAGGTTCACAAGCTTCTCAACATTTACAAGACCTTTCATGAGGTTCATGAAGTCTACAAGTCACTTTATGAAGGTTCACAAGGTTCACAAGCTTCTCAACATTTACAAGACCTTTCATGAGGTTCATGAAGTCTACAAGTCACTTCTTGAAGGTTCATAAGGTTCACAAAGTTCACAAGTGGTCAGAAGAGTTGACAATTCCCTCAGACAATGCACCTCCTAAGCAGTGCATCTAAAGCTAGGGTTTTGACTTTAATCAGGCTAAATGAACTTCCAAGACTCCAAGTGAGCTTCATAACATCTTATATGTGTGTAAAAACCCCCATGACAAGTTTCAAGACTTTTCTCAAAAGTTTGCTCAGTCAGATGATCAGATAAGTCAAAATCAGTCAAAGCAGTTAAAAAGTCAAACTGAGGTCAACTGTGGTCAAACCAAAGTCAAACTTCATGATTTTTTGCCAACATCAAGTATATGAAGTAAAATTCATCATTTGATCAAGGGTTGATCATGATTCATCAAGGAGATTCCAGATCATCAAGAATCAGGAGTTTCTAAATTAGGGTTTCCTTAGTAAAAGTCAACTGAACTTTGACCGGCCATAACTTTCACATGCTTCATCACCAAGTCTCCACTCAAAGCTCATTTTGAAGGAAATTTAATTCTCTACAACTTTGTGTCTCACAAGCCAAGCCCAAAAATGCTTCATTTGGAAGGTATGAGCTAAGACATTATAGGTCCTTTTGAAAGTCAACAAAAAGTCAACAACTTCAAAAGGGCATAACTTGAGATTGGTAAATGATATGGACATGAAACCAGTGGGGTTGGTTAGAGGACTCTTCAAGCTTTCTAAAATGTCCAAGAATGCCCTCATAGCATTAAAATTGAAGGATATGTGCCCTTGCAAAGTTGGGAAATTTTGAGTTGGTTTATGATGAAAAAGGGGGTCTAAAACCAATTTCTTCCAAATGGGCTTGCCAAATGATGACCCAATCCATACATTGACTTAATGCACGACCCAAACCATTAAAAATCAGAATTTTTATTATTTTATTTTTATTTATTTTGATTTAATTCATTAAAAATCATTTTAAATAAAAATAAAATATGAAAATGTAATATTTGATGGAGATTGAGTTTCTAGAAGATCTTAAATGTTGATTGGAATTGAAGAGGAATGAAATCACAAGATTGGTCCAAAAATAGTAAGCCATCATACAAGAATATTTGATTTTCAAAGCATGATCAACTTGAATCTTTTCATATCAATTTTTCCACATGATCAATCAATTTTATTGACCTAATTCACTCACATATAAATACTAAACACAACTCTATTGCATTGGCACGGATTAGAGTAAGTTCACCATTGTTCAAAAACCTCTCCACAAGTCACATTCGGATTCTTGGATTTAAGGCATTTGAAGGTAAAACAAGCTCATAACAAGCTTCCTTGGACTTCTCTGATCATAAACCATCACTCATACGCATCAATACCATCCCATATGGCTCAACCCGAATCAACTTTTGTCTTGAAATTCAATTTTTTGAATTCAATAATATATGCATTATAAATTGTTTTTAATGACTGATATGTGTTTGTTGTGATGCCTAGAACGATTCTGGACAATTGGATTGAAGATTCATGGCCTGAAACGTAATCCACCATAGTTAGGGTTTCGGCCAAGAATTAGGGTTTTGTGATTTACGAAACATAAATGATTTCTAAGACCATGGACTGATTCGAATGGACCTCTGGACTATGTTTGTGCACTCAATTTTGTGAAATTTTACAGTTTTGTTGATCATTGAGTTTCGTAGGTTTTGCTGGAATTTGTTTTTTGCAGGAAAATTCGTAGCTGGATTCGCAGGAAAATTCGAAGGACATGAGGTTGAAGAAGAAGCTATTGGCGCGCGTTCTGAGAATTCAAATTATAATTTAAATATTTTATGTTTTATTACTGAGTTATTATCACAAGCGCGTGCTTGTCCCAGTGGTTGATTGCTTGGTCTTGGGCGTTTGAAGCAAAGGGCAGGGGTTCGAACCCTGGCTTTGGTTCCTTTTATTTCTTTTTTTTTCAGGAATTAAGTGGTTGTAATATATTATGCATTGTTCTCATTCCAATATCAGATGGGCTCTCCCAGCCGGATGGTCATGCGTGCTTGCTTGTATTCAAGAGGTCCTGGGTTCAATCCTCCCCCAGGCCTTTTGGTTTTTTATTATTTCTGTGATTTTTACAGGACATTGCATAAAACAAATTTGACACATTTCTTCATCACACCTGCGTGGCTGGACCAGTGGTAGGTTTTGTTAATGGCAATCTGAATGTCCTGGGTTCAAATCCCACCCAGGTAAGTTCTTTTTACCACTTTTTTTTTTCATTTATTTAATTAATATGTTTAATTGCTTTCTTACTTTTTATTTAAAAAATAATTATACTAATATATATATTTAAATAATTCTAAAACAGCACTTATTTTTTTTCTAAAAAATTCTAAACTTTTATTTTTCTCAATTTAAATTATCTTCTTCAATTATGTAATTAAATTATAATATATGCATGTTTATTCCAATAATTTTTGTATATTAAATTAAACCCTAAAAAATATTTTCTAAACAAACCCTAATTTTAAGAAACCCTAGTTTGTCTTATATAATTATTAAAAACCTAATTTTATTTTCTAAATTTTGTAAATATAGTTATTATGTATATATTTTAATTAATATAATTAAATAATAGTTAATCACATTTTAAATAATATTATATCCTTGTTTATAATTAATTATGTATGTAAATTGCAAAATTTTATAATTTCTCATAATATGTTCATTGTTTATTTAATTTGTTTATAAATTTTAAATTTTATAATTATTACTCTTATTTTGCTATTAACCATTTAAATTTTGCCTTTTATTATTGTTACTAATCATATTATTTCTAATCTATTTATTTTAATTATACTTATTATTATTATTTTTCTAACCTTATTTGTTTTTTTAATTATTATTATTACTAACCCCTATTATATTTATTATTGTCTATATATATTTATTTGCTATTTATTTTAATTGCTTATTTTAATTATTGTTGCAATTGCTCCTTGGATGTAATTTTTGTAAATAGTTAATTTATTTAATTTTTATGCTATGGTTAGTAATTTAGGGAGTGTGAATATGTATTCTACTTAAAATTGAATTTAGATCATTTAAAATTATAAGATAAATTAAATTAAACACTCACACACGTAAGTCGATTTTTAATCGCCATCTCACTTTCTAAGGCTATCCCTCAATGTTGCCTAATCATAAGGTCAAGTGGGGTGTATAAAGCAAGTCCCTTAAAAGAAAAATCATCAAGTCCCTAATGGTTGCCTTTAAAGATCAAGTCCCTTTTCGAATAATGATGATAGTCCCTCCTAAATGCTTAATACACCTCACAGTTGCCTTCATAAAACAGATGTCCCTCATATGTCCCTTACATCCAAGGTAATGACTACCTATTCCTTAATAATAGGGATAGTCTTACCACTTAAAGGATAAAGAACAAAAAAGACTTAAACTTTAGGGTAGGTTCCTCATGGTTGCTTGCTCACTTCATGCAAACTTTTCAAACACTTAACAAATTTCAAACAAATTTTCAAACACAAGTTTCTACGCATCCGTACATGGATCATTATTAACTTTTATGAAAATTTTCTATTCACACACTTCACCTTTTCAAAAAAAAAACAATTCAAAGTGAGCTAAGTAACTAAGAGCCCATGGATAACCATGGATGTAAAGGGTGCTAATACCTTCCCTTTACATAACCTACCCCCCGGACCCAAAAATCTTTTAAAGGTCTTTTCCTGTTCTTTTATGCCTTTCCTTTGGATAAAATAAAAGTCGGTGGCGACTCTTGCTATCCGCAACATAACTTAAAGTCAGTTCTCCCACCGTGTTACAGTTGCCCGGGAGATCCTTCTTGGGGATTTAATAAGTTTCTTTTAAGGATCCTCTGAGGGGATAACAACTTTGTGGTGGAATACTCCTGTCGAGTAAACCTGCTGATGATGTGATTGCTGGCTTGGCCGGGGATATAATGCTTGAAATGCCCCATGCTGTGAAATTATTTGCCTTGTGTACTTGTAACATGTTGAGACAAAGGAAAGCGCACAAGTGTCCCGAGGTATCCTCAAACGGATTCAGTCATAGGAGTTAGATTTACCTGAAAGTGACATATTTCCTGCAAGCATTTATTAAAATGGCTCATATGTTTTATGCAAGTGTTGTATTATGAACTTTGGACATTTTGCAAACAAAACAAAAATGTACAAAACAAAGTGTGACTGAAAATTCTGATTTTATTGATTTGTGTGCCCTGAATAGGCAAGTACAGTCAAAGAAGCGAATCCCTGAAATGAGGAGATTGCTGTAAATTTAGAAAGTAAGAGTGTTGGAAATGTTGAAAATGACGCTCCGGTGAGCTTCCTTTACTATGACCCGTATGACCTTGACGTTCTTCTTATCTTGCTTTCTGAAGAAGGTTGATTATGACCGACGCTTTGTCCTTTCGAATCTTGTCATGTTGTGAGTGATACAGACGAATTTAGAATGCAATCTTTCGCTTATTCCCTGGTTTTGCGTGGATCGCCCTTTCGGGGTTTCAATCAACCGAGATACCCATTTTTGTCTGAGTTGTCCAATGCGGCTTTTCAACTCAGTGGGTGTACATTTTTTTACTTTTCCCTTATTTTTACCCGAGTCTTTTATTCTGTTTTTGACTAGCCGGGATGCCCTATTTTTTCCTGGACTCACATTCTGTTTTTATGTCCAACGGGTCATTTTATGCGAAATATTGTTTAACTGCATCTGAATTCACAGGAGACGGGAAGTGTTCACCATCCATGGTTGCGAACATCAGTGCTCCACCCGAGAAGACTTTAGTTATCACATAGGGACCTTCATAGTTTGGTGTCCACTTGCCCCTGTGGTCTGTATGAGGAGGAATGATTCTTTTCAAAACAAGATCTCCCACTTGGTATTCCCGAGGTCTGACTTTCTAATCGAAGGCTTTCTTCATTCACTTCTGATATAACTGCCCATGACAGATGGCTGCTAATCTTTTCTCTTCAATCAGATTCAGTCGATTGTACCTAGACCGGACCCATTCTACTTCATCCAGTTTCACATCCATCATTACCCGTAAGGAGGGTAGCTCAACTTCAACAGGTAGGACAGCTTCCATACCATACACAAGCTGATAAGGCGTTGCCCCAGTAGATGTTTTGATTGAGGTTTGGTACCCATGCAAGGCAAATGGTAGCATCTCATGCCAGTCTTTGTAGGTAACTACCATCTTGTAAACACCCCAAATTTTCCCTCACTCTTTATCACACCATGGCTTGTGATCTTTCATTTTTGCATAAACATAAGCATTATACCTCATATTGCATATTTGTTTCATCTGCATAATTCAAGTTCATTTGCATCTATGGTTTGTGATCTGAGCAATCCAAGGATCCATTTTGTAAACACCCCAAATTTGCCCTCACCCATTCACACCATGGCTTTTGATCATTTTCATATGCATAATTTCAATCATACCATCTCATATTACATTTTGATTCATTGCATTGGTTCAAAGTCATCTGCATCTAGGGTTTGTGATTTGAGCAATCCAAGAGTTTCTTGAGCCACTCCAAAGGTAATCAAGCACTTCAAAGGGGTCCATGTATGTTCAAGCATCATATCATACCCCCTCAAAGTCAAAAATGTCAAAGAATCATAAGAACTAAGAATGGCATGGAAGCAGAGCCAGGTTTGACTGCACAGATGACCCAGAATTAGGGTTTTGGTTTCAAAGGCCATAACTCCAAATTTTTTGGTCATTCTTGTTTCTATTGGTCTCTATATGGTATAGGGAGTATGCATATCAATTTTCATGAAGAAATTCCTTGGGGAAGTCATCTGATCAAGAGTTGACTTTTCAAGCAAGTCAGTGCAAAATCAGGGCATCTGAGGCCCCCAATGACCCAACCAAAGGGTGTTCTTCATCATTTTGATTGTGTATGATCTTTATTTGATCATAGAAGATGTTGGAAGTTCACAAAATTGAAGAATTTCAAGTCTTTTGCAAAGTTGACTTTTTGGGAAAGTTTGACTTTTAATGAAATTGCCATTTTGGGAAACTTTTTCAACCATTACTTTTTGATTCAAAAATGCTTCAAATGAAAAAACTTTGGTCATGAAAGTTGTAGAATAGATCATTCCCTTTTCAAAAAGTACAAGAAAATGACCTAATTCATTTTGGATCAAAAGTTATGGCTTGTCAAAGTTGGCTAAAATCACAAAATTTCAAAGTTTCTACCAAAGAGGCAAAGTTGCAAATTCACTTGTCAAGGCAAATTGAGCTATCAAATACACTTCTAATCTTCATACAAGCATGTACCAAGACCTAAAAGTCAGATTGCACCAAAAGATCTCTCATTTTTATGGCTTGTGAAGCAAGATATCTCAAAGGAACCAAACTTGAACCAACTTGCATAACTCATCATAAGTTACAAACCACTTGCTGCCTAGGTTCTAAACTATTTTCACAGCATTCCTTGATTCAAGCTGAGCCCAAGCATGCCAAAAAGCAAGTTGTACCATTGCCCATACCTCAAGTACACATCAAGTTGATATTTTGGCCAAAGACCCATACCAATCACCATAGGCCAGCAACAACTCTCTGACCTATCCCCTTTTGATACATGGACCAAAGCCAGCATAACAGACCACACATTGCAAGTTGAAACACACCCAAGCCCTAGCTTTCAAGTTTATGCACCATTTGCAAAAACTTTCGAAACTCATCACACAAGCCTCAAACACATAAACCAACTTCACAAACAGTCTCCATATGTTTCACTGATCACAAAGCACCCATCACCATAGCCTGAAACCCCCTGAATCAAAGATACGATTTCTGCCCCTCATTGAGAAGAACTTCAGCCATCTTTCAACCCAGCCATTGCAAACTTCAAACAAGCCTTGAAAGCTTCTTAGGAGGTCCAGGGGAGTTGATTGCAAGCAAGACATCAGCCAGAAAGTGCCAGAAACTAAAGCTTCGATTCAGGTAGCCATGGAAATTTATTTTTCCAGAACTCCCTTCTCTTGTTTCTAAATGATAAAGCATGCCTCCCTGAGTTCACTGAACCTTTTACTTTTGAAAAAGATTGAGAAATGAGGTTGTATTGTGTTTCTGAAATTTTGGCAGTTTTTGATGTTTGATTCGTATCTTGATCTTGAGTTGAAATAAATGGATTTGGTTGCTGGATTGTTGTTTAGGGATGTTAGTTTAGTTGATCTGGAGAGTTTGACTTTATTTCATGGCGTTTTGAGAGAGTTTGGAAGAGGGGCTGGCCGGAGAAGACGACCGGAACAGTGTTCCGGTCGTCTGAAAGTCATTAGGGTTTGTTTAATTAGGGTTAATCATAATTATGTGGATTTGAATCTCAGCCCTTAGATGTGGCGCCAAGTCAAACGCGCGCGTTCCCAGTTCAAATCTAGGCCTTTGGATCTGATTACCTTCCATTTAATTCATTTTATTTTTCATTTAAATGCATTTGTTTTCTTCATTTTATTTAAAATAGCAAAACAATTTTAAAAATTCTGAAAATTTTTGTATAAACTTTTATTAATTTTCAGAAACCAAAAAAATTTTTATTTTTATTTTTTGCATTAAAAAATATTTTTAAACCATTTAAAAGTTTATTTTTAATTAATTAATGAGAATTAATTAATTAAAAATACTTTTAGGTATTTAAAAATCACCAAAAAATTCATGAAACCTTTAAAATCATTTAGAAACATTGTCCAACCCTCAAACCAAATTTCTTTTTTGATCTTGATGTCTTTTGACAATTTTCAAAGGAATTAAAATCATTTCAAAGCAATATTTTGATCCAATCTTTGAAAATTCATTTCTGCCTTGTCTTTGAGAGTTGGACTTTGATTCTTTTTGCATTGTGTCTTGCATATCATGTAGTTTGTAGGATTAAATTGGCATGATTTGATCTTGCATTTTCAATTTGTTTGGCATTTTTCTTGTCAAGGTACCCCAAAACCCTAGAAATCTTAGGAAATTCATAACTTTCACTAGGTTAAGAATTGGATCCCCTCCTTTGGGCAGTGTGTTTGTGTAGGGTTAGGGTTCCCTTGAAGGCATTTTCAAATTTTTATCTTGATGATTGCTTCTGATTTTGATTTTTGTTTGTTGCATTGATCATGAACCCTAATTTGGGCTTTCATTTGCATTCATCTTGCATTTGCTCACATACCATGACTTGCCATAGCACTTTGTACATCCATTTGATTCATTAGACATCATAAGACATATTAGAAGCATGTTTGATCATTGCATATTTCATTTGCCATGTTGTATGTCATTTGCATTCCACAACTTTTCATGTATGTTCATGGATCCAAGCATGCTTCTCTTGCATTCATTTGTTCATATGATCATCCCCATGCCTTGTTTCATGTTTGCATCATCTCATAGCATCATTATCATCTAATATATGCTTCTGGTTTTGGTTTGCATCATGCCATTTCATTTCATTTTGCATTGCATTGCATTTCTTTTACTAACTTTTCAGGTGGTAAGTCACTTTGAGAAGTGAATTTGTCTCCACTTCTCACAATTTCTTTTCATCTCTCTTATGCATCATTGCTGCATTTTGTTCTTGTGTTTGAGATTGAGCTTGCTCATTCTTGTTCTTCTTACTTTCTTTCCTCAGGTGACTTGTCTTCTTAAATGAAGCAAGTTACTTTGCCTCTCTTTGCTCCTTTCATCTGCTTCCTGGTGGTTCCTTTGAAGATCTCTCTTGTTAAACCTCACAAACCTTAGGAACAACCAAGCATGACAATGATTAGGGTTTTGATTAGTCCCCTACTTAGTTTTACCTTTGTGTCTCATTGAGTCTTCTCTTCTCACCTCATAATCAGGGACTAAACCCTAAAGGCTTTAAGGCTTTGTGATTAAGCTTATGCCTGCATCCTTCTATTAGGATGGAGTGTATAACTTTAATCCTAAGTGTTAAACCCTTAATGAGTTTAAATCTTTTAATCAATTCACTTAATAATCATCAAGACATCAAGCTTGTAACTTGGGCCTTGCATTAGGGTTCTAATTCTTCCTTAATTGGTTAAGAAGGACTAACCCTAGTGTTAATGGACAAGTCCCCCTCAAGTTGTCTTACAAACCCTAAAAAATCACTTCTTCATCTTATCATTAACTAAAATCCATCTAATAAAGGCTTTGTTTTGTCATGAGTTTAATCCCTAACCATGGATTAAGTTGAGGAGCTTTCCTCAGCTTAAGCATTCTCATCTGTTATCCTTCTATTAGGATGGTGTAATGAGTCTGTTTAATCCCTGATTATGGCTTAATCTCATCACTTAACACTAAACAAAAACAACAAAAACATCTAAATAATCACAAGTAGGTTAATGATCTTAATCCTACATCATGGTGATTAAGTGTGAGAAGCTGACTTCACACTTAAGGTATTCTCATTACCCCTAATCAGAGGGAAGATGTGATGAGTTTACTAAATCCATTGGTTTAGGCTTAAGCTCATTAACTTATGACAAACTTTCAAAAGCAATAAAAGACTGAAAATGCAAAAACAAACAATAATCGTCTCCTTCGGGATTCTTTTCTCATCTCACTCACTCATAAACGAGAACTCGCTTCTTCCGTCTAATGCAAGACAGTTAGCACCTGAGCCAGACAGGTCATACACTTGAGCATAGGCAAGCAAGCAGTTCACAAGTCAATTCATCTTTCAGTCTCTTTGGGTCGAACTACGGTGTTTTGACTTCCTCATTGCACGAGAGGATACGTAGGCATAACTTAACAGTTATCGATCAAAAGTCTCTGTATATTCCCCCCTCTTTCCAGCATTATTCTTTTAGCCTCATGATCTTGAGCATCTTATTCCTTTTCTTACACTGACACTTTCATACTTCATATACACTGACACCTGTACATCCTTTTCCAGCTCTTTTATACACAAATTTCACTGACACTACCCCTTTAAAAACACAAATCTTTTAAGCGTGGATCCCGTCGAGTACGACGGACAATCTGGGTGCTAATACCTTCCCAGGTTGTAACCAACCCCCTTTCTCAGTCTCTCTGGTTCGCAACCGTCTTATCCATATCTTTCTAGGCCTATGCAGCATTGCCTTTCCTTCGGGATAAAAATGCCTAGCTGGCGACTCTTTTCATTCCCTGTGAGTTCACTCCTGTGTGTTCTCACATCCTCCTTTCGCCGACCTTTCACGTCTGTACCCCTTTTGACCAGGTGTCATTTTGGTGGGAGCGACAGCTTGGCGACTCTGCTGGGGACCCTTATACTGTAACCAGGGCTTCTGGTTCTTTTTGTGGGTTCCTCCTAGCGCTTGTTTGATTTGTGTTTACTGGGGTGTTTTGTGCTATCTGTGTTTGTATTTTTGTTTTGTTTATTACTTTATGTACAGTTTTGTTTATTGCTTTCTTTATAGCTTTACATATATCATACTGTCATACTGTGCTGGCTGGATCTGGTTTGTTGCTTTGGTGGGTGGGTGTTCTATTGAGAGTTGAGGTCTTATACCTGGGACCTGAGTGACACCTAGGCTAGAGTGGTTCATGTTCTTTCCCATTCCATTTCGGTCTGGTGCGGGAATATGAAACACGGTTCAGATATGGGTTTCTTCTTGAGAACTCTGTGCTACAGATTTCCTGTAGTGCTAGGGCTATCTGGGATGCCTGCTAAGTCTGGATGACCTTTAGTTATGACCTTCAGAAACTGAGGTGAATTAGAGGAGGATCTTTTATGGTTATTGTAAACACTGTACCTCCGGGTTAGAAGTGTTTACACTTCTCATAACTGATCCAAGTCTGAGGATCCTTGTTTTAGAACACCACCTGTGATGGGGTTGGGCTGTTTACAGGTTTGCAGGTACCCTTGACCTCAGCATACCCTGTTACTTTGTTTTGATTAAGAGTACTCCATTTTGGGAACAGCTCTTGTGATTTTAACCCTGGACATGTGACTCTTTATTTGAGTCCCCCACCTTGGTTACTCGACTTATGAACCTCCATCTGGATTTCTTGAACATACATGGACTTTTTATCAAAGCAGCAATCAGATCTGGCTTGATCACAAACCCTTGCATATCATTTGCATACATCATCATTGCATCATTTTGACATTTGCTTATTTGTTTTTCAGGGTATCCATCATATATTTTGGCTTGGTTTTGGCTCCTTCATCTGCGTAGACCTATCTTCACCAGTATCTGCTTCAGCTATCCCCATCAGCTACCTGCTTCAGTCACTTGCATCACTAGCATCAGCCTGTCAGTGGCCCATCTTCAGTTCTATTCTCCATCATCAGCATCTGTCTCAGCTCTTCTTCAGCAACATGGCACCCAAGAAGAGTAACATCTCCTACCATTTCTTTGAGCCTGAGTTGGCTAACATCAGGAGGATCCAGGCCTTGATTACTCCAGACCATATACCACTATTCAGAGAACATTATGGAGGCATACTTGATGTGGTTATGGATTTGGACCCTTCCCAGAGGAGCTTGATTCATACTTGCCTGCAGTTCTATGATCCCCCTCTGAGGTGCTTCACCTTCCAGGATTTTTAGTTGGGGCCTTTATTAGAGGAGTATTCATCATTGGTTGGTGTACCTGTCAGGGGTGGTGTCCCCTTCAACCCTGAGATGGCTTTTCCTAGTAATGAAGAAGTGGCAAAGGCCTTGTATCTGGAACCTTGTCTGATTGGGCAGAACATGACTACCAAGGCTGGAATCTCTGGTCTACATTTGGATTTCTTGACTTCTCAGGCCATCCTGAAGGCCTCCTTGGGAGAATGGAAGGCAGTCTGTGCATTATTGGCCCTTAGCATATATGGGGTCATATTATTTGCAGATGAGCCTAAGTTTATTAGCAAGAATGCAATCCATCTTTTCATCCTGAGGAACCCAGTGCCCACCTTACTGGGAGATTTCTACTACTCTGTTCACCAAAGGAATGAAAAGCAGAGAGGAAGATTGGTGAGATGCTGTGCTCCCCTGTTCCATACCTGGCTGCTCAAACACTTGCCCAAGACTGATGCATTCTTGAATCCTCACCAGCAAAAGAATTGGGCTAGAAGACTCATTGCTTTGACCTCAGCTGACATCAGGTGGTGCACTCAGAGCACCAAAGGCAGGGACATCATTACTAGTTGTGGACAGTTCCCCAATGTACCCCTGATAGGAGTGAAGGGTTGCATCAACTACAACCCTCTGTTATTCAAAAGACTATTGGGCTATGCATTGGTCCATTCTCCTAGAGCACAAGACTTGGCTGAAACCCTTTATTGTGAGGTTAAGCCTAATCTAGCTATTGTCAGGCAAGCATCCTGGGCTTGGGACAATGTCCAGACCAAGGGAATGGCAATTCTAGGAAGATGCAACAATGTGGCCTCAGCTCAGTACTATGAGTGGTCTCATGCTAGGGCTTAAATTTCTGGGATGCCCTTCACCATTGAGGACACCCCTGGGCCATCCACAGCACCACCTCCGGCTACTGTCAGCTTAGAGGAGTTTGAGAAACTGAAAGAGAGAAATGAGAATCTGACTCAGGCTCTACAGAAGACCCTCTGGGAGAGGAGTGATGGCCGGATGGACATTGAAAGGTTGGAAAAGCTAAAGGTGGAGCATCTAGCTAGGATTGAGAAGTCAGAGGACTACATTAAGAAGTCAAGGGCTGGAGAGCAGATCTTGAAGAATTCCTGCAAGGAGGCTCAGTTCCAGAAAGCCAGGACTGATTTGTATCTGAAAGAGAGTCAAGCTAGGTGGGTCAGGATCACCGAAGCTCGTACTCTGGAAGATAAGAGGACTCAGGACAAGATTGAGCAGTTGGAAGCTAGTGAAAAGGAGCAACAGGAAGCCCTGCTAGAAGCCCAGAGAGAGATCTCAGAGTTGAAGATTAGAGCTGGTGTGAAAAGGTCAAAAGACCAGAGTCGACACAAGAAGCTAACTGCAGCTGTTGCTACCAGGAATCTTCTTATCAGGAACCTCACAGAGCATCCAGCTGATCCTGTGACTGAAGCACTTCTAAAGGAAGTTCAGGAGGATGAGTTTGGTCTTAGTGTCTGACTTTTGCTTGTTGTTGTTCTCTTTTCATTGTACTTCTCCTTTTATGTTGTATTTTGACCCCTCAGAGGGCATGTATTGTAAAAGACAAACTATGTATCATTCACTTTTTGTAATATATGTATTGGTTTGTTTTATCTGAGTTTTTGCAAGCAACATCAAAAAGCATCTTCCTCAGGGTCTGGAAAGGTCAAAACCAAGTGCCAAACCGGATACCTTGGAAACAAATAAGCATACTGCATTGCATACTAACCTGTGTTTGTTTTGTAGGTTTGTTTTGTTTTTGTTACTAACTCTGTTGTGATCTTAGGAACTATTGCTCGACGTCGGGTGTTCCCACTCAACCGTCCACACAGATATCCAACCCGCAACAACCTTCCGGGTATACAGATGGACCAGGTACAACAGGATCTTACAGAGGTCAGGACTCAAATGGCCAATGAGAGACTGGAAATGAGGAATCAGATGACTCAGTTTATGGAAGTGATGAATGGATTGGCACAGAGCCAAGAAAGATTAAGAGCTTTGGTAGAAAGGCAGACTCAGGAAGACCCCCATCTAGGGACTGGTGGAACAAGCAACAATGAGAGGGTTCAGCCTCATGTCAACCCACCTGTGTATGGGCCTCACCTTCACCCAGAGATCAACATCCCTGCTAATGTACAAGGGAATGCTACTACAGGTAAAGTACTGCAAGAAGACCCCCAGGAAGATCAGTTCACAGTGATGGGAGCTGGGGATGAAGCCTATGACAGAAGGCTAGATGAAATTGCTGAAAAATTAAGGTCCTTGGAATCTCAAAACTCCCTGGGTTTTGATGTTATGGACATGGGCTTAGTAGACGGGGTCAGGATTCCCCATAAGTTTAAACCTCCGTGATTTGAGAAGTACAACGGAACCTCCTGTCCACGGACCCACTTGCAATCCTTTCTGGGGAGGCTGAAGGCATATACCATGGATGAAAAGCTATGGATGTTTTATTTTGAGGATAGCTTAACGGGAGCTTCAAGGGAATGGTACTCTCATTTGACTAGAGCAACCATCAGGTGTTGGAAGGATTTGGCTGAGGCCTTCATTAGACAATACCAGTATAATTTGGATATGGCTCCCAACAGGACCCTCCTGATGGGAATGTCACAATCATCCAGAGAAAGCTTCCGGGAGTACGCCCAGAGGTGGAGACAGCTTGCTGCTGCTGTCCAACCACCCATGTCGGAGAGGGAGATGGCCGACATGTTTATGAACACCCTCCAAGGGACATACATTGACAGGCTAACTGCCTTTTCTTCTACCAGCTTTGCGGATGTAGTTATAGCTGGAGAAAGAATTGAGAGCCTATTAAAGATGGGGAAAATTTCTGACAACGGTGCAAGCTCTTCCAGCAACCCAAGAAAGCCTTTTGTGGGCCCAAGAAGAACTGGTGAGACTAATGCTATCCATGCCAGCAGGGGCAGACCCCAGTATGTTCATAGGTCTGTGGCAGTTGTCACCATTCCCGCTCCAATTCATCCACAACCAGCTTATCAACCACAGCAACAAAATTACCAGCAACAAACTCAGTATCCTCCTCAGAGAAACTACAACAACAACAATCAGCAAAGACCGTTTCAACAGAGACCATCTCAGGCCAATAGGGTGATTGATCCGATCCCTATGCCCTATGCCACATTATTGCCACAACTCCTGAAACTCAACCTGATTGAGCTAAGGACATTGGCCCCTCCAGATCCTGCCAGTCTACCCCGAAATTATGACGCCAGCGCCAGATGTGCTTTTCACTCGAATGCACCTGGCCACAGTACGGAAAAGTGCAGAGCCTTACATATGAAGGTACAGGACCTAGTGGATTCCAAGGCTCTAAACTTTGCACCCCCACCAAATGTAAACAAGAACCCTATGCCAAACCACGGAGGACCCAAAATCAATGCTATTGAGGAAGATAAGTCGTCTTACTTAATAACCAGTGTGGGTCAGATTCGGACACCCTTGGTAGAGATTAAAGCTCAACTCCTTGAATGTCAAATGTTCCCGGGATGTGAGCTAGGATGTGCTTATTGCAACATTTCAGTGAATGGGTGTGATAACTTGAGAGATGGCATAGATGGTCTCATCCAGAGTGGCCTACTTCAAATCACAACATCAATACCTACAAATCCGGCGATCTCCTTAACAACAATTCCCGAGTCTTCTACAACTGCAACAACCGTTGTTCCAAACAACTCTTCAATCTCATCAACAAATGCTTCATCTGTTACTTCAACGGACCAAATATCAACAAACATCCCTTCTACAACTTCAGCACCCCTTCATTCAGAATCTCCTACAACAGCAACACCCATCCAGTCAACAGTGTCTCCTACAACATCAACAGCAAACAATGAAAGTATCTCAACGGTTACAATTTATTATGATCCTGCAAATGATTCTGCCTACAACTCACAAAATGCCACTCCTATCAGAGCACCAGTCAC
Source organism: Lathyrus aphaca (assembly GCA_963966055.1). Lineage (NCBI taxonomy): Eukaryota > Viridiplantae > Streptophyta > Magnoliopsida > Fabales > Fabaceae > Lathyrus > Lathyrus aphaca. The sequence goes on from OZ014523.1 coordinate 177,287,700, forward strand.
AATATACTATGATCCACATACTATCATGGTCCCTTCTGCAGCTGCTATCAGTCCGGTCACTATCACAGTGCCTGGGCCAGTACCTTATGAAAGTAGTAATGTCATCCCTTGGCATTACGGCTCCGATCTATACTGCGAAGGACAGAAAATCACTTTGGAATCATCAACTTCTCCACCACAAATAGACAATGTGGGAGGAGGCGTAGGCTTCACTCGAAGCGGACGTCTCTTTGCCCCACAAATTCCAAGACCCAGTGCCGAAGCAGAAGCTGCTGCCAAGGCAAAAGGGAAGAGCATGGTGCAAGAAGATCAAGTTGCTAAAGAAGCTTTGAAAACCCCGTTTGATCAAGAGGTTGATGAATTCATGAGAATCATCAAGAAAAGTGATTACAAGATAGTGGACCAGCTTCACCAGACACCTTCCAAGATCTCCATTTTATCATTGCTAATGTGCTCCGAGGCTCATCGGAATGCACTACTAAAAGTCTTGCACGCAGCTTATGTGCCAGAGGAGATTACCGTCAATCAGTTGGAAGCTGTGGTTGGAAATGTTAACGCTAGTAATGGACTAGGATTTACCAACACTGATTTGACTTCGGAAGGCCGCAATCACAACAAGGCTTTGCACATTACCATGGAGTGTAAGGGTGCAGTCCTTTCTCATGTGCTGGTAGACACAGGATCATCCCTCAATGTCTTACCTAAAAAAGCCCTTGTGAAGCTGGAGTATGAAGGATTGGCATTACGTCCCAGCAACTTGGTAGTGAGAGCCTTTGACGGCTCTAAGAGATCAGTTCTGGGAGAAATTGAGTTGCCTATAACGATTGGCCCACAAACTTTCAAAACGACCTTCTACGTGATGGACATTCAGCCGGCCTACATCTGTTTGTTGGGTAGACCATGGATTCATGCCGCTGGCGCAGTTACGTCTACCCTTCACCAGAAGTTAAAATTCGAGTGGGAGGGCCAAGTCGTTACTATTTGTGGGGAGGAAGATATTTTTGTTAGCCATCTGGCTACATACAAATACATTGAGATGGATGGGGAGATCCACGAAACTATGAGTCAAGGGTTTGAGGCCTTGAACATAAATGAAACATCTGTTGTACCTGGAACCTCAATGACATCTTATCAACAAGCCCAGAAGGTTGTTGAAGAAGGGACTGCCCAAGGCTGGGGAAAGTTGTTGCCTGTAGAGAAGAAGGAGGATAGATTTGGGTTGGGTTACAAACCAACTCAACAAGATCAAGCAGAGGCTGCTAAGAAGCCCAATTTTTTCAGTGGGGGGATGCTCACCCCCGATGCCGTGAACAACTTGGAAGACGAGGATGAAAGCGACCGCAACCTGGAGAGTTGGATACGTCCAAGGATCCCGGGGAGCAGTATCTCAAACTGGTCTTCCCAGGAAATTATAAGAGTTACTCCTGCAGAGTAATTATTATTTCCTGTATATTTTAAGCATGCATCAAGTCTTGCATCTTGCCCAAGATGACTAGACTCATTTTGTAATCGGGCCATCTGTAATTTTTGTGCAACAAGATTAATCAATGAAATATCAGACATCTTTTGCAAATGAGTCTTTTTTCTTTTCCGCTCATTGGTTTTCCATTTTTCTTTTTGTACAAAAAATAAATGGCGATGTTTTCAAAATGTTTACTTCATTTCACTTTTTAAACAAGAGTAAAATCAATCACTAAAATGAACAAACTGAACCCTTGCAGAGAGTGCCTTCCAGACCGCACCGACAACAGCACGGCTATGACTTCGTATGACTTTGACAATCCAATCAATCAAGCTGATGAAGGGGTTGAAGAAGATTACGAGCTTCCTGAAGAGCTAGCCAGATTGTTGAGACAAGAGGAAAAGGTTATCACTCCTCATCAGGAGGAGGTCGAAACGATTAATCTCGGTACAGATGAAGACGTGAAAGAGGTTAAGATCGGGGCCTGCTTACAAGACTCAGTGAAGAGACAACTGATTGACCTACTTCAAGAATATGTGGATGTGTTTGCTTGGTCTTATCAGGATATGCCAGGGTTGGACACTGATATTGTTATGCACAAGCTGCCTTTAAGAGAGGATTGCCCGCCAGTTAAACAGAAGCTGCGCCGTACTCGTCGAGATATGGCAATGAAGATCAAAGAAGAGGTGCAAAAGCAATGGGACGCCGGGTTCCTTGCTGTAACTAGCTATCCACCGTGGGTTGCTAATATTGTGCCTGTGCCTAAGAAGGATGGCAAGGTGAGGATGTGTGTTGACTACCGGGATCTAAACAGAGCAAGCCCGAAAGATGACTTCCCATTACCTCACATTGATGTATTGGTTGATAATACAGCTCAGTTCTCGGTATTCTCCTTCATGGACGGATTTTCAGGATACAATCAGATCAAGATGTCACCTGAAGACATGGAGAAGACAACCTTCATCACACCTTGGGGCACGTTCTGTTATAAGGTGATGCCATTCGGACTGAAGAATGCTGGTGCAACATATCAACGGGCTATGGTAACATTATTCCACGATATGATCCATAAAGAAATCGAATGTTATGTGGATGACATGATTGCCAAGTCCCTCACTGAAGAAGACCACCTGGTAAATCTGCTGAAGCTATTCAAGCGTCTGAGGAAGTACCAACTAAAGTTGAACCCCAACAAGTGCACATTCGGGGTACGATCTGGTAAGTTGCTGGGCTTTATTGTAAGCGAGAAAGGGATTGAAGTTGACCCTGATAAAGTCAAAGCCATCCAAGAAATGCCTGCACCAAAGTCAGAAAAAGAAGTTCGAGGGTTCTTAGGACGATTGAACTACATTTCACGGTTCATATCTCACCTTACGGCAACCTGTGAGCCCTTGTTCAAACTTCTAAGAAAAGAACAGACGGTCAGGTGGAACGAAGACTGCTAGAAGGCTTTTGACAAGATCAAGGAATACTTACAAGAGCCTCCAATCCTTATGCCTCCAGTTGAAGGAAGACCTCTAATCATGTACTTGACAGTATTAGAAGAGTCGATGGGGTGTGTGTTGGGCCAGCATGACGAGTCTGGTCGAAAAGAGTATGCAATATACTACCTAAGCAAAAAGTTTACCGACTGTGAACAACGTTATTCACTGCTCGAGAAAACTTGTTGTGCTTTAGCGTGGGCTGCTCGCCGACTGAGACAGTATATGTTGACCCACACTACCTTATTGATCTCAAAGATGGACCCAGTTAAGTACATATTTGAGAAGCCAGCTCTTACCGGACGGGTTGCAAGATGGCAAATGATCCTCACGGAATATGACATCCAATACACATCTCAGAAAGCCATCAAGGGTAGTGTATTGTCTGAATATCTTGCTGAGCAACCCATTGATGATTACCAGCCTATGAGATTTGACTTCCCTAATGAAGACATCATGTTCATAAAAGCAAAAGATCGTGAAGAGCCTATTCACACTGAAGGGCCTGACCCGGAAGAAGAATGGACTATGATGTTTGATGGGGCTGTTAATATGAATGGTCGTGGTGTTGGTGCAGTACTCATTACACCTAAAGGAGTTCACATGCCTTTCTCGGCAAAACTCACCTTTAACTGCACTAACAACGAAGCTGAATACGAAGCTTGCATTATGGGTCTTGAGGAAGCCATTGACCTCAGGATCAAGACATTGACTGTATTCGGAGATTCAGCTCTGGTAGTTAATCAAACCAACGGAAAATGGTACACACACTAAGATCATCTGATACCTTACAGGGATTATACAAGGAGGTTATTGACTTTCTTTACAACAGTCAAGCTTGAGTATATCCCTCGGGACGAGAATCAGTTTGCAGATGCTCTGGCTACCATTTCATGCATGATCAAAGTTCAAACTGCCAACTTTGTACCTCGAATTTCAGTGTCCAGACTTGACAGACCGGCATATGTGTTCGCAGCAGATGTTGTCAAAGATGATAAGCCTTGGTTCCATGACATTAAGTTCTTCTTGGAGGATCAAACATACCCACCTGGGGCATCTTCCAATGATAAGAATACATTAAGAAGGCTTGCTGGTAGTTTCTTCATGAACACTGATGGTTCTTTGTACAAGAGGAACTTTGATATGGTACTCCTCAGATGTGTTGACAGAACAGAAGCAGACTTGTTAATGCATGAAGTGCATGAAGGATCCTTTGGTACCCATGCAGGAGGACATGCAATGGCCAAGAAATTGCTAAGATCAGGTTATTACTGGATCACAATGGATGTCGACTGTTGTGCATATGCCAGAAAATGCCATAAATGCCAGATTTATGCGGATAAGGTGCATGTGCCTCCCAATCCTTTGAATGTGATGTCTTCACCCTGGCCCTTTGCTATGTGGGGCATTGACATGATTGGAAAAATCGAACCGACTGCTTCAAATGGCCACAGATTCATCCTGGTTGTCATTGACTATTTCACCAAGTGGGTCGAAGCAGCTTCCTATGCAAACGTTACAAGGCAAGTGGTAGCCCGATTTCTGAAGAGAGATATCATCTGTCGATACGGAGTTCCCGAGCGAATCATTACTGATAATGGTTCCAACTTAAACAACAAAATGATGGCAGAGCTATGTCGGGACTTCAAGATCCAACACCACAATTCTTCTCCTTACAGGCCAAAGATGAACAGCATTGTTGAGGCAGCTAATAAGAATATCAAGAAGATTGTGCAGAAGATGGTAGTCACCTACAAAGACTGGCATGAAATGATACCGTTTGCCTTGCATGGGTACCGCACGTCAATTAGAACGTCTACTGGGGCAACACCGTATCAACTTGTGTATGGTATGGAAGCAGTCCTACCAGTTGAAGTTGAATTACCCTCCCTACGGGTATTGATGGATGTTAAGCTGAACGAAGCAGAGTGGGTCTGATCCCGATACGAACAACTAAGTCTGATTGAAGAGAAGAGATTACTGCAATCTGTCATGGGCAGTTGTATCAGAAAAGAATGAAGAGAGCCTTCGATCAAAAAGTTAGGCACCGAGAGTACCAAGTAGGGGATCTTGTGTTGAAAAGGATCCTCCCTCCTCATACAGACCACAGGGGCAAGTGGACTCCGAATTATGAAGGACCATTTGTAGTAAAGAAAGTTTTCTCAGGTGGAGCACTGATGCTCAGTACTATGGACGGTGAAGACTTCCCGTCCCCTGTGAATTCAGATGCAGTTAAAAAATACTTCGCATAAAAATGACCCGTTGGACATAAAAACAAAATGTAAGTCCAGGCAAAAATAGGGCATCCCGACGAGTCAAAAACAGAATAAAAGACTCAGGCAAAAATAAGGGAAAATAAACAAAAAATGTACACCCGTTGAGTTGAAAAGCCGCATTGGACAACTCAGGCAAAAATGGGTATCCCGATGGATTGAAAACCCGAAAGGGCGATCCATACAAAATAAGGGAATAAGCGAACAACTGCATGTTGAATTCGTCTGTATCACTTACAACTTGGTAAGCTTCGGAAGGATCAAGCTTTTATCAAAATCAGCCTTCTTCAGGAAGCAAGACGAGAAGAACGTCAAATGTCATACGAGTCATAGCAGAAGGGAAGCTCCTCGAAGCGTCGACAAACATTGTCAGCATTTTGTTTCTCATTTTGTAACAATCTCCTCATTTCAGGGGATTTGTTTCTTTGACTGTATCTTGCCAATTCAAGGCACATGAATTAATAAAATCAGATTTTCAGTCATGTTTCGTCTTGTACATTTTCATTTGCAAAAATGTCTGATGTCCTTAAAATACCGATTGCATAAATACAGATGCTTATCTTTGTAAATAAAAACTACGTGCTTGCAGGAAATATACTTATTCCCGGGAGTGTCTAACTCTTATGACGGAATCCGGTAAGGGATACCTCGGGATTACTTGTGCGTTTCTCTGTCCTTGCAGGATTGCAGGTATTCAAAAACGCAACATGGGGCATGTGAGCTTCATCCCAGCAAGCTGGCAAATCAACACTCATTCTTAGCACTCAAAGCATTTTCTCCCCAGCTGAGTTGCCACTTGTTATTTCTCCCCCAACCGAGGTGCCGATCATTCTTCCTCCTCAGCCAAGTACAAAGTCAGGGAACCACTTCCCCACAGAATTTCAGCCTCTATCAGAAGAGCAACGCATGAAGGGATCACAACAGAGTGACGAAAGCTTCTACAAACCCCAGCTGGGTCCCTCATTACTGGAATAGGTCTATCATTGACCCATTTCCCCAAGCAGACGCATCTCGACAGATATACCAATGATCTCATCCTCAGTTGGGATGTCCACTTCAAATAGATCGACCAGAGATCTTCACAGCAACGGGATCCGAATCCCGGATTGGTATCCTTGCATAATCATAGCATGCGCATCATATCTTTCCCACAAAGCGTAGCATTCCGTCTAATACGGAGCATTACGGCAAAAATCAAACATATTGCATAATCATAAGCCATGTGTCGAACTGAACACTTGTAAATTCTGACAGTCCATCAACAATATACAGAAAACTCCCCAGGTTCCCCAACAGAGAGCTAAAGCTGAAGCAGTTGCCCCACATTCACAAACACCAGTATATACTCCTTGTAGCACCCGTCCGTGTCATATCCCCAGCACAAAGCCAAAGCATCCTCTTTGCACTCACAGATACATACACTTTGTATATCAGATATTTGTTTATACTACACTTTTTTCTCTTGACACTCGTCCGTGTCACTCTCCCCAGCAGGTTAAACCCTCATCTATACATCACTCATACTCACTACTCATGTTACACTTATACAGGTACTCGTCCGTATCTTGTATATACCACTTAAATCCCCGCAGATTCAACGCTAGTCCTTATTCTTTGTTAACCAGTTGGTACTCGTCCGTACCGACATCTCAGAACATGCGTCAAGCGTTTGTTTCTACCTGATACTCGTCCGTATCATAGTCTTAAGGATGCTCGTCCGCATCTTTAATCCACATACTGTGTCAAAGACTCTTGTCTTCTTGAATATAGACACTCGTCCATGTCTACTATTCCCCAGAAGAGTCCCCTCAAATTCAACACTCATCTGTGTTCTCTGTTAACCAGCTGATACTCGTCCGTATAATCATCTCTGAACACGTGTCAGCATTTGTTTCTACTCGATACTCGTCCGTATCGTAGTCTTAAGGATGTTCGTCCGCATCTTTTATCTATACACAAACATCTAAACACTTATACCTTTATTTCTTGGATGTAAACACTTGTTCGTGTTTACTATATCCCCAGTATATCGCCAACAAAGCAAAATTACTTTTTCTATCTGACATTCGTCCTATGTCATGATACACCCTGAGAGCAGCCGTACCCTGCTAGGTGATCGTCCTTCACCTCTTGATGATCGTCCTTCATCATGCTCATCCGATGGCCGTCCCCATCGTTGATCTATTATCCTACATTCGTCCTATGTCGTGATATTTTTAGCAGCCGTCCCCTGCTAGGTGATCGTCCTTCATCTTTTTGATGACCGTCCTTCATCATTTTATCCGATGGCCGTCCCCATCGTTGATCTTTTTATCTGGTGTTCGTCCTACGTCGTGATAAACTTTGAGAGCAGCCGTCCCCTGCTAGGTGATCGTCCTTCACCTCTTGATGATCGTCCTTCATCATGCTCGTCCGATGGCCGTCCCCATTGTAGACCTTTTATCCGGCATTCGTCCTATGTCGCGATATTTTCAGCAGCCGTCCCCTGCTACGTAATCGTCCTTCACCTTTGATGACCGTCCCTCATAATTATTTCATTTATTCTTTAACCCGATGGCCGTCCCCGTCGTGGTCCCTTTTCTTTTCCTAATGATCGCCCTTCATCAGTTTAGCCTGATGGCCGTCCCCATCGTTGCTTGCATCACTTTATGAACTTGATGGCCGTCCCCATCATTTTTTATTAGATCCCAAGAGAAGCTTATAACTTTACTTGATGGCCGTCCCCATCATGATCCCTTTTATCCCCAGCATGTCGGCCGTCCCCGTCATTGCTTTATTTTTCGCACTTCTCCAGCATGTCGGCCGTCCCCATCATTGCTCTTTACCCAGCAGTCGTCCTCTGCTCGACGGTCGTCCTCCGTCGCCCACACTTTAAAATATATTTTATTTTCCTTTACAATCCATATCCCTTTTCTTCTTCATTCTGTGAGTGCAAATTTTGGACTGTCTTTGGTATTCAACCACAAGTTATCTTGTTTGCCTGTTAAGCCATTGCTTACATCCTGCACAGCTAACTCATGTTTGAATAGGGGCAGCTGTAAACACCCCAAATTTTCCCTCACCCATTCACACCATGGCTTGTGATCATTTTCATATGCATAATTTCAATCATACCATCTCATATTACATTTTGATTCATTGCATTGGTTCAAAGTCATCTGCATCTAGGGTTTGTGATTTGAGCAATCCAAGAGTTTCTTGAGCCACTCCAAAGGTCATCAAGCACTTCAAAGGGGTCCATGTATGTTCAAGCATCATATCATATCCCCTCAAAGTCAAAAATGTCAAAGAATCACAAGAACTAAGAATGGCATGGAAGCAGAGCCAGGTTTGACTGCACAGATGACCCAGAATTAGGGTTTTGGTTTCAAAGGCCATAACTCCAAATTTTTTGGTCATTCTTGTTTCTATTGGTCTCTATATGGTATATGGAGTATGCATATCAATTTTTATGAAGAAATTCCTTGGGGAAGTCATCTGATCAAGAGTTGACTTTTCAAGCAAGTCAGTGCAAAATCAGGGCATCTGAGGCCCTCAATGACCCAACCAAAGGGTGTTCTTCATCATTTTGATTGTGTATGATCTTTATTTGATCATAGAATATGTTGGAAGTTCACAAAATTGAAGAATTTCAAGTCTTTTGCAAAGTTGACTTTTTGGGAAAGTTTGACTTTTAATGAAATTGCCATTTTGGGAAACTTTTTCAACCATTACTTTTTGATTCAAAAATGCTTCAAATGAAAAAACTTTGGTCATGAAAGTTGTAGAATAGATCATTCCCTTTTCAAAAAGTACAAGAAAATGACCTAATTCATTTTGGATCAAAAGTTATGGCTTGTCAAAGTTGGCTAAAATCACAAAATTTCAAAGTTTCTACCAAAGAGGCAAAGTTGCAAATTCACTTGTCAAGGCAAATTGAGCTATCAAATACACTTCTAATCTTCATACAAGCATGTACCAAGACCTAAAAGTCAGATTTCACCAAAAGATCTCTCATTTTTATGGCTTGTGAAGCAAGATATCTCAAAGGAACCAAACTTGAACCAACTTGCATAACTCATCATAAGTTACAAACCACTTGCTGCCTATGTTCTAAACTATTTTCACAGCATTCCTTGATTCAAGCTGAGACCAAGCATGCCAAAAAGCAAGTTGTACCATTGCCCATACCTCAAGTACACATCAAGTTGACATTTTGGCCAAAGACCCATACCAATCACCATAGGCCAGCAACAACTCTCTGACCTATCCCCTTTTGATACATGGACCAAAGCCAGCATAACAGACCACACATTGCAAGCTGAAACACACCCAAGCCCTAGCTTTCAAGTTTATGCACCATTTGCAAAAACTTTCGAAACTCATCACACAAGCCTCAAACACATAAACCAACTTCACAAACAGTCTCCATATGTTTCACTGATCACAAAGCACCCATCACCATAGCCTGAAACCCCCTGAATCAAAGATACGATTTCTGCCCCTCATTGAGCAGAACTTCAGCCATCTTTCAACCCAGCCATTGCAAACTTCAAACAAGCCTTGAAAGCTTCTTAGGAGGTCCAGGGGAGTTGATTGCAAGCAAGACATCAGCCAGAAAGTGCCAGAAACTAAAGCTTCGATTCAGGTAGCCATGGAAATTTATTTTTCCAGAACTCCCTTCTCTTGTTTCTAAATGATAAAGCATGCCTCCCTGAGTTCACTGAACCTTTTACTTTTGAAAAAGATTGAGAAATGAGGTTGTATTGTGTTTCTGAAATTTTGGCAGTTTTTGATGTTTGATTCGTATCTTGATCTTGAGTTGAAATAAATGGATTTGGTTGCTGGATTGTTGTTTAGGGATGTTAGTTTAGTTGATCTGGAGAGTTTGACTTGATTTCATGGCGTTTTGAGAGAGTTTGGAAGAGGGGCTGGCCGGAGAAGACGACCGGAACAGTGTTCCGGTCGTCTGAAAGTCATTAGGGTTTGTTTAATTAGGGTTAATCATAATTATGTGGATTTGAATCTCAGCCCTTAGATGTGGCGCCAAGTCAAACGCGCGCGTTCCCAGTTCAAATCTAGGCCTTTGGATCTGATTACCTTCCATTTAATTCATTTTATTTTTCATTTAAATGCATTTGTTTTCTTCATTTTATTTAAAATAGCAAAACAATTTTAAAAATTCTGAAAATTTTTGTATAAACTTTTATTAATTTTCAGAAACCAAAAAAATTTTTATTTTTATTTTTTGCATTAAAAAATATTTTTAAACCATTTAAAAGTTTATTTTTAATTAATTAATGAGAATTAATTAATTAAAAATACTTTTAGGTATTTAAAAATCACCAAAAAATTCATGAAACCTTTAAAATCATTTAGAAACATTGTCCAACCCTCAAACCAAATTTCTTTTTTGATCTTGATGTCTTTTGACAATTTTCAAAGGAATTAAAATCATTTCAAAGCAATATTTTGATCCAATCTTTGAAAATTCATTTCTGCCTTGTCTTTGAGAGTTGGACTTTGATTCTTTTTGCATTGTGTCTTGCATATCATGTAGTTTGTAGGATTAAATTGGCATGATTTGATCTTTCATTTTCAATTTGTTTGGCATTTTTCTTGTCAAGGTACCCTAAAACCCTAGAAATCTTAGGAAATTCATAACTTTCACTAGGTTAAGAATTGGATCCCCTCCTTTGGGAAGTGTGTTTGTGTAGGGTTAGGGTTCCCTTGAAGGCATTTTCAATTTTTTATCTTGATGATTGCTTCTGATTTTGATTTTTGTTTGTTGCATTGATCATGAACCCTAATTTGGGCTTTCATTTGCATTCATCTTGCATTTGCTCACATACCATGACTTGCCATAGCACTTTGTACATCCATTTGATTCATTAGACATCATAAGACATATTAGAAGCATGTTTGATCATTGCATATTTCATTTGCCATGTTGTATGTCATTTGCATTCCACAACTTTTCATGTATGTTCATGGATCCAAGCATGCTTCTCTTGAATTCATTTGTTCATATGATCATCCCCATGCCTTGTTTCATGTTTGCATAATCTCATAGCATCATTATCATCTCATATATGCTTCTGGTTTTGGTTTGCATCATGCCATTTCATTTCATTTTGCATTGCATTGCATTTCTTTTACTAACTTTTCAGGTGGTAAGTCACTTTGAGAAGTGAATTTGCCTCCACTTCTCACAATTTCTTTTCATCTCTCTTATGCATCATTGCTGCATTTTGTTCTTGTGTTTGAGATTGAGCTTGCTCATTCTTGTTCTTCTTACTTTCTTTCCTCAGGTGACTTGTCTTCTTAAATGAAGCAAGTTACTTTGCCTCTCTTTGCTCCTTTCATCTGCTTCCTGGTGGTTCCTTTGAAGATCTCTCTTGTTAAACCTCACAAACCTTAGGAACAACCAAGCATGACAATGATTAGGGTTTTGATTAGTCCCCTACTTAGTTTTACCTTTGTGTCTCATTGAGTCTTCTCTTCTCACCTCATAATCAGGGGCTAAACCCTAAAGGCTTTAAGGCTTTGTGATTAAGCTTATGCCTGCATCCTTCTATTAGGATGGAGTGTATAACTTTAATCCTAAGTGTTAAACCCTTAATGTGTTTAAATCTTTTAATCAATTCACTTAATAATCATCAAGACATCAAGCTTGTAACTTGGGCCTTGCATTAGGGTTCTAATTCTTCCTTAATTGGTTAAGAAGGACTAACCCTAGTGTTAATGGACAAGTCCCCCTCAAGTTGTCTTACAAACCCTAAAAAATCACGTCTTCATCTTATCATTAACTAAAATCCATCTAATAAAGGCTTTGTTTTGTCATGAGTTTAATCCCTAACCATGGATTAAGTTGAGGAGCTTTCCTCAGCTTAAGCATTCTCATCTGTTATCCTTCTATTAGGATGGTGTAATGAGTCTGTTTAATCCCTGATTATGGCTTAATCTCATCACTTAACACTAAACAAAAACAACAAAAACATCTAAATAATCACAAGTAGGTTAATGATCTTAATCCTACATCATGGTGATTAAGTGTGAGAAGCTAACTTCAAACTTAAGGTATTCTCATTACCCCTAATCAGAGGGAAGATGTGATGAGTTTACTAAATCCATTGGTTTAGGCTTAAGCTCATTAACTTATGACAAACTTTCAAAAGCAATAAAAGACTGAAAATGCAAAAACAAACAATAATCGTCTCCTTCGGGATTCTTTTCTCATCTCACTCACTCATAAACGAGAACTCACTTCTTCCGTCTAATGCAAGACAGTTAGCACCTGAGCCAGACAGGTCATACACTTGAGCATAGGCAAGCAAGCAGTTCACAAGTCAATTCATCTTTCAGTCTCTTTGGGTCGAACTACGGTGTTCTGACTTCCTCATTGCACGAGAGGATACGTAGGCATAACTTAACAGTTATCGAACAAAAGTCTCTGTATATTCCCCCCTCTTTCCAGCATTATTCTTTTAGCCTCATGATCTTGAGCATCTTATTCCTTTTCTTATACTGACACTTTCATACTTCATATACACTGACACCTGTACATCCTTTTCCAGCTCTTTTATACACAAATTTCACTGACACTACCCCTTTAAAAACACAAATCTTTTAAGCGTGGATCCCGTCGAGTACGACGGACAATCTGGGTGCTAATACCTTCCCAGGTTGTAACCAACCCCCTTTCTCAGTCTCTCTGGTTCGCAACCGTCTTATCCATATCTTTCTAGGCCTATGCAGCATTGCCTTTCCTTTGGGATAAAAATGCCTAGCTGGCGACTCTTTTCATTCCCTGTGATTTCACTCCTGTGTGTTCTCACATCCTCCTTTCGCCGACCGTTCGCGTCTGTACCCCTTCTGACCAGGTGTCATTTTGGTGGGAGCGACACATTTGAGCCACTCCAAAGGCCTCTAAGTGTTCCAAGAGGGTCCATGTGTGTTATATCATCATATTATATCCCTCAAAGTTCAAGGAAGTCAAGAAATCACAAGAAATGGCAAGGCATGGAAGCAGAGCTAGGGTTTTCACTACACAGATGACCAAAATTTGGGTTTTGGTTTCAGAGGCCATAACTCCAAATTTTTGGGCCATTCTTATTTCTAATGTTCTTAAGATGTCATAAGGATCATATGTACCAAGTTTGATGAAGAAATTCATTGTGGAAGTCATCTGTTCACTGGGTAACTTCTTGAGCAAGTCAGAGCAAAATCAGGACATCTGAGGCCCCCAACAATGGAACCAAAGGGGTATTTTCATCAAATTGAAGTTATATGATCTTTATTTGATCATTGAAGTGCTTGGAATTTCACAAAATTGAAGAAATTTGAGCTAAACCAAAAGTTGCCAAAAATGGAAATGACTTGTAATGGAAACTTTCCATTTTGGGAAAGTTCTTCAACCTCCTCTTTCTCAACCAAAAATGCTTCAAATGAAAAATTCTTGGTCATGAAAGTTGTATATTGGGTCTTTCCCTTTTCAAAACGTACAAGAACATGTTCTAATTCATTATGGAACTCAAGTTATGATCCTTCAAAGTTGGCAAAAATCCTATAATTTTCAAGAATGCACCAAAGAGGATTTTTTGCAAAACCACTTGCCAAGCCATTTCATGACCTCTAATGCATCTCTAAACATCATACCATCATAATGCAACTCATTTTGATCATAATTGGCCCAAGAATCATGTATTTTCATGCCTTGAACTTCAAGAAATTCCAAAAGGGCCAAAACTTCTCAAATTTGCAAAATGGTATGAATGTTCCCATACACTTGTGCCAGCATGCCAAATCTGTTTCTATGGACCTCCTTGAACTTAGATGAGGCCAGACACCCCTTGCAACCAGGACTGCCATGACCCATACCTCAAGTACAACAAAACTTGACTTTTTGCAAAATCACCCATACCAATCAGCATAGGCCACAACAACTACTCTGACCTATCACAGCTTCACATACATGCCTCAAGGGACTCATTTCATACAACACATTGCCCTAAATCATCCCATAGCTCAGATTGCCAAAAATCCTCTCAAAACTTCATCTCTTCGAATCTCCCAACTCAGCCATTAAAACTTCAAAATTCTTTCACCAATCATCTCCACGTAACCCCAGGATCATTTCCCACCCCTTACATTGGCCTGAAACCACCTCAAACAAAATCACGATTTTGACATGCTCTGAACTGAATACTCAAAAACAACCAACATAAACTTGTTTCAAGCTTGCCAAAAATGTATTTTTAAGTTCCTAAATGATTCTTTATGCTTCACTGATCATGTTGATGTGTTTAGAATTGAAAATGGTTGAGTATTTCATCGCTATCTGAAACTTTGCCCGTGAAAATGTTTTTGTTCGATTCTCTTGACTCATGAAAAATAAATGGATTTTGTTGTTGGATTCTTGTTTAGGATTTTTAGTTGAGTGAATCTGGAAGGTTTGATTCATTTTCATGGTGTATTGAGAGAGATAGCATGAGAGGTTGGCCGGAGAAGATGACCGGAGCTTGCTCCGGTCACCTGAGATTAATTAGGGTTTCATTTCCCAGTTTCATTGTGAGCCCTTAGATTGGGATTAGATTAGGCAGCGTACGGTCCAAATGAGTTCATTAACCCTAAACATTAATTAATTAGATTAATTAGGTTTAATTGAATTAATTTAATCAGATTTGATCCTGGCCTTTAAAACACGCGCAAAGTCAATGGTTTCCCCCCTAGTTTAAATCCTAGCCCTCAGATTGTCATACTTTTCATTTTTATTCATTTTATTTTATTTTCTTTCTATTTCTTTTCATATATTTATTTAAAATAGTAAAAATGATCAAAAAAATCTGAAAATTTTTATCAAGTCTTTTATTAATTTTCAGAAACCAAAATATTTTTATTATTATTTTTTGCATAAAAATTGTATTTTTAAAATATTTAAATGTTTATTTTAATTAATTAATTGAATTTAATTAATTAAAATAGCATTTAAGTTTCTAAAAATCACCCAAAAATTCATGTTGCATCTTAACACATTTAGAAACATTTTCAAACCCTTCATACAAATTTCTTTTTGGTTTTGATCATCATTTGACAATTTTCTTTGAATTTAGGGTTCATAAAATCACATTTTCAAACCCTAACTTTTGAAAAATCTTTTCTGCCTAACCATGAAGGGTTTGAAGTTGGTTCTTTTTGCATTGTTTCACACACATCATGTAATATCTAGGATATTTTTGGCATGAATTTATCTTTCATTTTCAATTTTTTTGGCATTTTACATTGAAGATCACCACAAAAACCTTAGAAACTTAGGAAATTCATAACTCCTTCTAGGTTTAGCTTCTGACCTCCCCCTTTGGATGGTAACCTAGTATAGGTTTAGGGTTCCTTTTAGTTCATTTTCAATTTTTTATCATGTCATTTGCTTCTTTCTTTGCCATTTGCATCTCATCCTTTCATGTAACCCTAATTTTGCATCTTCACTTGCATTCATCTTGCATATGCATCCATACATGAACTTGCCATAACATTTCATGCATTCATATGTCATTTTAGACATATTAGGACATTTTAGAATCATGCTTGATCATTTATTCATTCATTTGCCATGATTTGCATCCATTTCCTTTCATTAACTTTCATGAACTTTCAAACTTCAAAGCATGCCTATATGACATATCATTCTTTGTATGACCATTCATATACACTTTGTATGCCTTTGCATCATGTCATATAATCATTTGCATCATGTGTATGCTTCTGGTTTTGGTCTTTGCCCTTGCATATGCATCATTTCATTTCATTTATTTCCTTATGCATCTTGTGCTAACTTTTTCAGGTTAATGGTAAGTTTGTTTAGGAGGTGGATTTGCCTTCACCTCCCACCACTTTTCATCTCTTCATATTGCATATTTTATGCATTTTTGATTGTCTTTGAGTGGGCTTACTCACTTGTGTTCTTTCTTCCTCACTTTCTTTCTTTAAGTTACTTATCTTCCTAGGAAGTAAGTAACTTATTCTTCTGCTTCCTTCTCCTTTCATCTTGCTTCTCCTTGGTGGCTTTTCTTGAAGACTTATCTTGAGCCTCACAAACCATAGGATAACCAAGCATGATAAATTTAGGGTTGTATATTAGTCCCCCTTAGTTTTTGCCTTTGAGTCTTCTTTGTGTCTCTCTTCTCATCTCATCATTAGAGACTAAACCTTTAAGGTTTTAGGACTTTGGAATTATGGTTATGCCTGCATCCTTCTCTTAGGATGGAGTGTATAACTTTAATCCTAAGTGTTAAACCCTTAATTTGTTTAAACCTCTTAATTAATCCATCTAATAATCCCTAAGACATTAACTTGTAACTTGGGCCTTACATTAGGGTTCTAATTCTTCCTTTATGGTTAAGAAGGACTAACCCTGGTGTTTAATGGACAAGTCCCCCTCAAGTTGTCTTACAAACCATAAAATCCATTTCTTAATCTCATCCCTTTAATTAAAATCCTTTTAATACAGGCTTGTTATATAATGACTTTAATCCCTAACCATGGATTAAGTTGAGGTATCTTCCTCAGCTTAAGTGTGCTCATCTATTATCCTTCTATTAGGATGGTGTAATGGGTTCACTAATCCTTAATTATGGCTTAAACTCATTACTTAATACTAAAAAAAAACCAAAAACATCTAAATAATCACAAGTAGGTTAATGACCTTAATCCTACATCATCAAGGTAATTAAGTTGTGGTGCTTACCTCATACTTAAGTATTCTCATTATCCCTAATCAGGGAGGATATAATGAGTTTGCAAGCCCTTGATTTAGGATTAAGCTCATTAACTTATGCAAAACACCAAAAACAATAATAAAACTGAAAACACAAAAGTAAACAATAATCGTCTCCTTCGGGATTCTTTTCTCATCACACTCACTTATAAATGAGAAATAGCTTCTTCCGTCTAACGCAAGACAGTTAGCACTCGAGCCAGACGAGTCATACACTTGAGCATAGACAAGTAAGTAGTTCACAGTCAATTTATTTTCAGTCTCTTTGAGTCGAACTACGGTGTTCTGACTTCCTCATTGCATGAGAGGATACGTAGGCATAACTTAACTGTTATCGAACAAAAGTCTCTGTGTCTTCCCCCTCTTTTGCACTGACACTTGTATATTTATTTTCCAGCTTTTGCACACAGATAGCACATACACCTACCCCTTTAAACAAAAATCTTGTAAGCGTGGATCCCGTCGAGTACAACTGACAATCTGGGTGCTAATACCTTCCCAGGTTGTAACCAACCCCCTTTCTCAGTTTCTCTAGTTCGCAACTGTCTTATCCATCTTTTTCTAGATTTATGCAACATTACCTTTCCCTCGGGATAAAAATGCCTAGCTGGCGACTCTATTCATCTTCACCTTTCATTTCTCCTTTCGCCGACCGTTCGCGTCTGTACCCTATCGGACCAGGTGTATTTTCGGGGGAGCGACACATATTCTGCACAATCTTCTTGACATTCTTGTTAGCGGCCTCAACAACACCATTCATCTTTGGCCTGTAAGGGGAAGAGTTGTGATGTTGAATTTTGAAGTCCCGGTAAAGTTCTGCCATCATCTTGTTGTTCAAATTGGAACCATTATCAGTAATGATTCGCTCGGGAACTCCATATTGACAGATGATATCCCTTTCCAGAAATTGAGCTACCACTTGTCTGGTGACATTTGCATATGAAGCTGCTTCAACCAACTTGGTGAAGTAATCAATGGCTACCAGGATGAATCTGTGACCATTTGAAGCAATCAGTTCAATCTTTCCAATCATATCAATGCCCCACATGGTGAAGGATCAAGGTGAAGACATTACATTCAAAGGATTCTGAGGCACATGCACTTTATCCGCGTAGATCTGGCATTTGTGGCATTTTCTGGCATAAGCACAATAGTCTGCATCCATTTTAATCAAGTAGTAACCCGATCTTATCAATTTCTTTGCCATTGCATGTCCTCCGGCATGGGTACTGAAAGAACCTTCATGTACTTCGTGCATCAGGAGGTCTGCTTCCTTCTTGTCAACACATCTAAGCAAGACCATGTCAAAGTTTTGCTTGTACAAAGAGCCATCAGTATTGAGGAAGAAACTGCCGGCTAGCCTTCTTAATGTCTTCTTATCATTTGATGATGCCCTAGGTGGGTATGTCTGAGTTTCCAAGAAGCATTCGATGTCATGGTACTAAGGCTTCCCATCAGTGACAATATCCATATAGAATACATATATTGGTTTGTCCAGTCTGGATACCAAAATCCGAGGTACATAATTAGCAGCTTGTACTTTGATCATGGATGAAATGGTAGCCAAAGCGTCTTCAAATTGATTCTCATCTCGAGGGATGTATTCAAGCTTAACTGTTGTGAAGAAGGTCAACAATCCCCTTGTATAGTCATGGTATGGAACTAGATGCTCCTGATGAGTGTACCATTTGCCGTTGGTCTGGTTGATTACCAAAGGTGAATCTCCGAATACATTCAAGGTTTTGATCCTGAGGTCAATGGCCTCCTCAAGATCCATAATACAAGCTTCGTATTCTGCTTCGTTGTTAGTGCAAGAAAAAGTGAGTTTTGCCGAGAAAGGCATATGAACTCCTTTAGGTGTAATAAGCACTGCACCAACTCCACGACCGTTGCAATTAACTGCCCCGTCAAACATCATAGTCCATGCTTCTTCTAGGTCAGGCCCTTCAGTGTGAACTAGCTCTTCACAATCTTTTGCTTTCAAGAACATGATGTCTTCATCAGGGAAGTCAAATCTCATAGGTTGGTAATCATCAATGGGTTGCTCAGCCAAATAATCAGACAATACACTGCCCTTGATGGCTTTTTAAGAAGTGTACTGAATGTCATATTCTGTTAGAATCATTTTCCATCTTGCAACCCTTCCGGTAAATGCTGACTTCTCAAATATGTACTTAACTGGATCCATCTTTGAGATCAATAAGGTAGTGTGAGTCAACATATACTGTCTTATTCGGCAAGCAACCCACGCTAAAGCACAACAAGTTTTCTCAAGCAGTGAATAACGTTGTTCACAGTCGGTAAACATTTTGCTTAGGTAGTATATTGCATACTCTTTTCGACCAGACTCGTCATGCTGGCCTAAAACATTCCCCATTGACCCTTCTAATACTGTCAGGTACATGATTAGAGGTCTTCCTTCGATTGGAGGCATGAGAGTTGGAGGTTCTTGCAGATATTCTTTGATCTTGTCAAAAGCTCTCTGACAATCATCGTTCCACCTGACTGTTTGTTCTTTTCTTAACAGCTTGAACAAGGGTTTACAAGTTGCAGTGAGATGAGATATGAACCTTGATATGTAGTTCAATCTACCTAAGAACCCTCAAACTTCTTTCTCAGTCTCAGGTGCATGCATTTCCTGAATAGATTTAACTTTCTCGGGATCAACCTCAATTCCTTTTTTACTTACAATAAAGCCCAACAGCTTACCGGAACGTACCCAAATGTGCACTTGTTGGGGTTCAACTTCAGCTGATATCTCCTCAGACGCTTGAACAAATTCAGCAGATTTACCAGATGATCTTCTTCTGTGAGGGACTTGGCAATCATATCATCCACATAGCATTTTATTTCTTTGTGGATCATATCGTGGAATAATGTTACCATAGCCCGTTGATACGTTGCACCGGTGTTCTTTAGTCCGAACGACATTACCTTGTAACAAAATGTGTCCCAAGGTGTGATGAAAGTTGTTTTCTCCATGTCTTCGGGTGACATCTTGATCTGATTGTATCCAGAAAATCCGTCCATGAAAGAAAATACCGAGAACTGATCTATGTTGTCTACCAATACATCAATGTGAGGTAATGGGAAATCATCCTTCGGGCTAGCTCTGTTCAGGTCCCGGTAATCCACACACATACGCACCTTGCCATCTGTCGCTCCCAAAGATTTGCATCCAGGTACAAGCGCGAACGGTCGGCGAAGGGAACAGTGAGAACACACAGCCGTGAACTCACTGGAGATGAATAGAGTCGCCAGCTAGGCATTTTTATCCCGGAGGAAAGGCAATGCTGCATAGACCTAGAAAGATACGGATAAGACGGTTTGCGAACCAGAGAGACTGAGAAAGGGGGTCGGTTACAACCTGGGAAGGTATTAGCACCCAGATTGTCCGTCGTACTCGACGGGATCCACGCTTAAAAGATTTGTGCTTTAAAGGGGTAGTGTCAGTGCAATCTGTGTATAGAATAGCTGGAAAAGATGTACAGGTGCCAGTGTATAGTGTATAAGTGATGTGAAGTATGAAAGTGTCAGTGTAGGAACAAAATGAAATGCTCATGATAATGAGGCTAAAAAGAATAATGCTGGAAGGAGGGGGAATGTACAGAGACTTTTGTTCGATAACCGTTAAGTTATGCCTACGTATCCTCTCGTGCAATGAGGAAGTCAGAACACCGTAGTTCGACCCAAAGAGACTGAAAGGTGAATTGACTTGTGAACTGCTTGCTTGTCTATGCTCAAGTGTATGACCTGTCTGGCTCAGGTGCAAACTGTCTTGCATTAGACGGAAGAAACGAATTCTCGTTTATGAGTGAAGGTGATGAGAAAAGAATCCCGGAGGAGACGATTATTGTTTGTTTTTTGTGTTTTCAGTCTTTTATTGCTTTTGAAGTTTGTCATAGGATAATGAGCTTGAGCCTAAACCAATGGATTAGTAAACTCATCACATCTTCCCTCTGATGAGAATACCTTAAGTGTGAAGTCAGATTCTCACACTTAATCACCTTTGATGTAGGATTAAGATCATTAACCTACTTGTGATTATTTAGGTGTTTTTGGTGTTTTTGTTTAGTGTTAAGTAATGAGGTTAAGCCATAATCAAGGATTAAACAGACTCATTACACCATCCTAATAGAAGGATAATAGATGAGAATGTTTAAGCTGAGGAAAACTCCTCAACTTAACCCATGATTAGGGATTAAACTCATGACAAAACAAACCTTTGATTAAGTGAATTTTAATTAATGGTATGATGATGAAGTGAGTTTTATTGTTTGTAAGACAACTTGAGGGGGACTTGTCCATTAACACTAGGGTTAGTCCTTCTTAACCAATTAAGGAAGAATTAGAACCCTAATGCAAGGCCCAAGTTACAAGTGTGATGTCTTGATGATTATTAGATGAATGGATTAAGAGATTTAAACACCTTAAGGGTTTAATACTTAGGATTAAAGTTATACACTCCATCCTAAGAGAAGGATGCAGGCATAACCCTAAGCACAAAGTCTTAAAGCCTTTAGGGTTTAGTCCCTGATTATGAGATGAGAAGAGAAGACACAAAGAGACACAAAGGTAAAACTAATAGGGGAGACTAATCAAAACCCTAATCATTGTCATGCTTGGATGATCCTAAGGTTTGTGAGGTTTTCAAGGACAAACTTCAGAGGAGCCACCAGGAAGCAGATGAATAAGATCAAGAGAAGCAAAATGACTTGCTTCATTCAAGAAGTCAAGTCACTTGAAGAAAGAAAGTGGGAGGAAGAAGAATGAGCAAGCTCAATCTCAAACACAAATAGAAAATGAAGCAATGGATGCAAGAGAGATGAAAAGAAAAGGTATGAGAAGTGAAGGCAAATCCACTTCTCAAGTTTACTTACCACCTGAAATGTTAGAAAGAAAATGCAATGCAATGCAAGATGAGATGAAATGATATGATGCTAAGCAAAACCAGAAGCATGTTGATGATGATTATGATGTTATGAGGTGCTGCAAACATGAGGCAAGACAATGGGGATGTTCATACAAGATCATGAATGCAAATGATGCAAGCTAAGGAGCATGAACAAGCATGAAAAGTTATGAATCATACAAGACAAATGACATGGCAAATATGAGATGCAATGATCAATGATGCTTTTTATATGCCTTAAGATGTCAAATGAATCACAAGAGTGCACAAAATGCAAAGACAAGTCATGTTATGCAAAGGAATGCAAGAAGGGTGCAAAGGGAAGCCCAAATTAGGGTTTATGGATCAAACATCAAACCAAAACTCAAAACAGAAGCAAACCCTAAGATAAAAAATGGAAAATGGCACTCAAAGAAACCCTAAACCTATAATAAATCACTTCCCAAAGAGGAACTCTCAACTCTCAACCAATCTCATGTTATGAATTTTCTAAGTTATTAGGGTTTTTTAGGGTTCTTAACAAAAGAAATGCCAAACAATTAGAAAATGAGGAAACAAATCATGGCCATTTTATCTTTGAAAATACATGCTAAACATAACACAATGCAAGAAGAATCAATGTCTCAACCTTCTCCAATAGGCAGAAATGATTTTTTGAACTTATGATCAAAATAATGCATAAAAATTGATTTAATTCAATGAAAAATTCTTAAAATGCATCAAGATCAAAAAAGAAATTTGGTTTGAAGGTTGGACAATGTTTCTAAATGTCTTAGAACATTTCATGAATTTTTTGGTGATTTTTAGATACTTAAAAGTATTTTTAATAAATTAATTTTCATTAATCAATTAAAAATAATCTTTTAAATATTTAAAAATATTTTTTTAATGATAAAAAATAAAATAAAAATATTTTTGGGTTTTAAAAATTAATGAAAACTTTGACAAAAATTTTCATAATTTTTAAATGATTTTTACTATTTTAATTAATTCGTACAAAATAATGCAATAAAAATGAAAATAAAATTGAAATAAAGAGAAGTATGCACAAGGGATGGCCAGGATTTGATCTGGGCTTGGACTGGTTGACTGCGCGCCAGATCCAAGGGCCCAGATTCAAATCTGGCTAAACTTATTTATGAACTAATTAATCAGGTTTTTGAATTAATTAAACATGCTTAGGGTTTTAATGATGCATCCTGGCCACACGTTTGCGCGCAAGTCAACCAAAGTCAGCCTGATCTACGCTCCACATTCAAACTTCAATTAATGACATAATTAGGGTTAAATGACTTTCAGGCCGCCGGAGAAGACTTCCGGTCATCTTCTCCGGCCAGCCAAAACCCTAGATTTTTCTACAGGTCACCAATCAACAAATTTCTTCCACCCAAATGATCTTCTCCTCAATCTAAACCTAACCCCTCTCCCAAAACTCATTTATTTTCACTCACAAGCTTGAATCGAAGCAAAACACAAAATACGGGCAAATGTTCAGAGATACCATACATGCTGGTTTCTTCACTATTTCAAAAAATAAACACATATCCATGATCAGGAGAAGACATAGCATCATAAAAGAACTTAAAAATCAGTTTCTGGGAAAAAGTTCTTCATGTTACCTGAGATGAAGCTTCTCTGTTTATGAGCTTTCTGGGCTTTTCTTTTGCGCAAGCTTGCTTCCTTGAACCTCCTGAGGATGGAATGAAGCTTAGAAAGCTTGTGGAGTGGCTGGTTTGAAAGATTCAGCTCTGGTGTAGCAGAAATGGGGGTCTTTGTATGTGATGTTTCAAGCTGCTTTGAGGGGTGGCTTTTGTTCTGGGGACAATTTGTGACTTATTGGTGAAGGAAAAAATACAGTTTGATGGCTGTGTGTGAAGATTCGAAGAGGAGAAGTTTTGGTCAGATTTCTTGGATGCTGGATTGTGGGAGGTTTCTGCCTTGTGAATGGTGTGTTTTATGATCCATACATTATCCCTAATCTATTGGAATCAATCAGAAGACTTGACATGTACTGTGGGAAAGGTATGGAGCAATTGGCCAAAAAGTCAAAAGTTGTTGTACTTGCAGCATGGGCTATGGCAGCAGCTATGTTAGGGCATGTCTTGCTTCAGCTTGAGTCAGGGACAACCCTTGGATGGCTTGAGAATGTCTGCAGCATGTGGATGACAAGCTATGCTAGCTTTTGCAACTTGACAACTTGTGTTTTCTCATGAGTTTATGCTAAGTACATGTGAATCTTCTTGCTGAATTTTGTAGCATAACACTTCTTTTGGTCATGGCAATGTTTAAAAGTCAGCTAGAGACCACATAATTCCTTGGAAAATGACTATGCCAAAAATCCAACTTTGCACTTGTGATGGAAAATGTCTTATGGATTTCTTGAAAATCAAGGCAAACAATGAAGAATCCCTTGGGCCAATTCTGTTTTTTAGGGCATATGTGATCATGTGATGAAGTTTTGAAGTCACTTTGAAGTCACTAGAATGCTTGATACATGAATTTGCAAGTTTTCCATTTAGTGCATAACTTGAAATTTAGTGATTTTTGCCAATTTTAACAAACCATAACTTTTGATCCAAGATGAATTAGATCATGTTCTTGTACTTTTTGGAAAGGGAAAGATGAGATCTACAACTTTCATGACCAAAGTTTTTCCATTTGAAGCATTTTTGGATCCAAAATCATGGCTTGAAAAATGACCTAAAATGATGCATTCTTGAAAAGTCAACTATGCCCAAAAAGTCAACATTTGCAAAAACCCTAGATTCTTGATTTTTATGAACTTCAACCTTCTTCCATGATCAAATAAAGATCATATACACTCAAAATGATGAAGATCACCCATTGGTTGGGTCATTGGGGCCTCAGATGCCCTGATTTTGCACTGACTTGTCTGAAAAGTCAACTCTTGATCAGATGACTTCCCCATGGAATTTCTTCATGAAAATTGACATGCATACTCCCTATACCATATAGAGATCAATGGAAACAAGAATGACCAAAAAAAAATGGAGTTATGGCCTCTGAAACCAAAACCCTAATTTTCAGTCAACTGTGCAGTTCAAACTAGCCCTGCATCCACTCAAACCCTAGTTCTTGTGATTCCTCTGCAATTTTGACTTTGAGGAGATGAAATATGATATAAGAACACACATGGACCCCTTTGAGTTGATTGGTGGCCTTTGGAGTGGCCCAAAAAGCTTTGGGATTGCTCAGATCACAAACCCTAGGTGCAGATGAGTTAGAATCTATGCAGTGAATCAAAAATGGGATATGAGATGATATGATTGTGTTTATGTATATGAAATGATCACAAGCCATGGTGTGAATGGGTGAGGGCAAATTTGGGGTGTTTACAGCTGCCCCTATTCAAACATGAGTTAGCTGTGCAGGATGTAAGCGACGGCTTAACAGGCAAACAAGATAACTTGTGGTTGAATACCAAAGACAGTCCAAAATTTGCACTCACAGAATGAAGAAGAAAAGGGATATAGATTGTAACAGAAAAATAAAGTATATTGTAAAGTGTGGGCGACGGAGGACGACCGTCGAGCAGAGGACGACTGCTGGGTAAATAGCAATGACGGGGACGGCCGACATGCTGGGGAAGTATAGGAAATAAAACAATGACGGGGACGGCCGACATGCTGGGGATAAAAGGTAAAGCTAAGACGGGGACGGCCGACTAGCTGGGAAAAATAAAATATCATGATGGGGACGGCCATCAAGATAAAGTTGTAATATTTTCTGGGGATCGAATGAAACATGACGGGGACGGCCATCAAGTTCATAAAGGCAAACAACGATGGGGACGGCCATCGGGCTAAAAAGAAAAAGGGACCACGACGGGGACGGCCATCGGGTTAAAGAATAAATGAAATAAACAGATGATGGGGTACGGCCATCAAAGGTGAAGGACGATCACCTAGCAGGGGACGGCTGCTCTGTTGGGGTTAAAAGAAATATGATGGGGACGGCCATCAAAGGTGGAGGACGACCACCTGACAGGGTACGGCTGCCGACAATATCAACGATGGGGACGGCCATCGGATAGAAAAGGTCAACGATGGGGGCGGCCATCGGACGAGCATGATGGAGGACGACCATCAAGAAGTGGAGGACGACCACTCAGCAGGGTACGGCTGCTCTCAAGGTTTGTCATGACATAGGACGAATGTCAGATAACCAAAATCAACAATGGGGACGGCCATTGGATAAAGTTGATGAAAACGATCATCAAGAGGTGGAGGACGACCACCTAGCAGGGGACGGCTGCTAAAATCAACGATGGGGACGGCCATCGGATGAGCATGATGGAGGACGACCATCAAGAAGTGGAGGACGACCACTTAGCAGGGTACGGCTGCTCTCAGGGTTTGTCATGACATAGGACGAATGTCAGATAAAAAAGAAAATTGTTGGCGATCTACTGGGGATAAAGTAAACACGGACGAGCGTTTACATCCAAGAAAACAAAAGGTATAAGTGTTTAGATGCTGTGTACAGATTAAAGACGCGGACGAGCATCCTTAAGACTACGATACGGACGAGTATCGGGTAGAAACAAATACTGACACGTGTTCAAAGATGATGATACGGACGAGTATCAACTGGTTAACAAAGAACACGGACGAGTGTTGCATCTGAAAGGACTCTCCGGGGAATAGTAGACACAGACGAGTATCTATATTCGAAGAGACGTATGTGTTTGACACAGTGTATGGATTAAAGATGCGGACGAGCATCCTTAAGACTATGATACGGACGAGTATCATGTAGAAACAAACGCTAGACGCATGCTCTGAGATGTTGGTACGGACGAGTACCAACTGGTTAACAAAGAACAAGGACTAATGCCGAATCTGTGGGGATATATATGGTGTATACAAGATACGGACGAGTACCTGTATAAGTGTGAGTGGTGTATAGATGAGTGTTTATCTGCTGGGGCGAGTGACACGGACGGGTGTCAAAAGAGAAAAGTATGATATTAACAAGTGTATGAGTGATAAAGGTGTAAGCGACTGCGTTGGGGGTATGACACGGACGGGTGTCAAGAAAAGTGTATATAAGGTATATGTGAGTGCAAAGAGGATGTCTTTGGCTTTCTGTTGGGAGTTATGACACGGACGGGTGCCAGAAAGTATCTGTAATACGGGTGATCCTATTTGTAAAGAGTGTTCAGGCGACTTTACTGGGGAGTGATGACACGGACGGATGTCAGAAATATATACTGGCGTTTGGTGATTGGAGAGGCAACTGCTTTTGCCGGGACTCCGGTGGGGTTTTTTGTATATCATGATGATGAACGGTTTATTATTCACAAATGTTACTTCGGAACATGGCTTATGATTATGCTATGCATTTGATTTTTTTTGCCGTAATGCTCCGTATTAGACGGAATGCTACGCTCTGGGGGGGTGGATATGATGCGGATGCCATGATTATGCAAAGGTACCGATCCGGGATTCGGATCCCATTGCTGTGAAGGTCTCTGGTTGATCTGCTTGAAGTGAACATCCCAGCTGAGGATGAGATCATTGGTAGATCTGGTGATGTATCTGCTTGGGGATATAGGTCACTGATTGACATATCCTTACAATACGGGACCCAACTGGGGTTTGTAGAAGCTTTCTCCCTCTCTGTTGTGACTTCTTCGCGCGTTGCTCTTCTGGATAGAGGCTGAGGATTCTGTGGGGAGATGATTCCCTGATCTTTGTACTCGGCTGAGGATGACAACTCAGCTGGGGAGAAAGAGAAATCATTGAGATCTCCCTAGGGATTCTGCTGAAGAGGATTCTTGACTCAGCCGGGGATATAGGTGCCTTCTGTGATGCCTGGCAACTCTGATGGGGGATGCTGTTGGTAACTCAGCTTGGGAGAGCAGTGGGAGGCAACTCAGCTGGGGATAGCAATGAGAGGCAACTCGGCTGGGAGAAAAACATCCTGAGTGCTAAGCCTGCTTGTTGATTTGGCAACTTTGCTGGGGAAATGGGCACTCTCCATTGCCACGTGGAAGATAGACCGAGCTGATAATGATTCGCCAACTTGCTGAGGCGTAACTTGCATGCCCCAGGTTGCGTTTTGGATACCTGCAATCCTGCAGCGGTAAGGAAACATACAAAAGGTCCCGAGGTATCCCTTACTGGATTCCGTCATAGGAGTTAAGTACTTTTGAGAATAATCACATTCCCTGTAAGCATGTGTTTTTATTTTTTAGAGAGAGGCATCTGTACTTATGCAATCGTATTTTTAGATATATCAGACAATTCTTTGCAAAACATAAGTGTAAAAACGAGACATGACTGAAAATTTGACTTTATTAATTCATGTGCCCTGAATTGGCAAGATACAATCACAGAAACATATCTCCTGAAATGAGGAGACTGTTACAAATTGAGAAATAAAGTGCTGGCGATGCTGACGACGCTTTCAAGGAGCTTCCTCTTCTGCTATGACTCGTATGACAATGACGTTCTTCTCGTCTTGCTTTCTGGAGAGAGTTGATTCTGATTGAAGCTTGATCCTTTGAAGCTTACCAAGTTGTATATAATACAGACGAATTCAGAATGCAGTTGTTCGCTTATTCCCTTATTTTGCATGGATCGCCCTCTCGGGTTTTCAATCCATCGGGATACCCATTTTTGCCTGAGCTGTCCAATGTGGCTTTTCAACTCAGCGGGTGTACATTTTTCATTTATTTCCCTTATTTTTGCCCGAGTCTTTTATTCTGTTTTTGACTCGCCGGGATGCCCTATTTTTGCCTGGACTTACGTTCTGTTTTTATGTCCAGCGGGTCATTTTATGCGAAGTATTTTTTAACTGCATCTGAATTCACAGGGGATGGGAAGTCTTCACCATCCATGGTGCTGAGCATCAGTGCTCCACCAGAGAAAACTTTCTTTACAACGAATGGTCCTTCATAATTTGGAGTCCATTTGCCCCTGTGGTCTGTATGAGGAGGGAGGATTCTTTTCAGCACAAGATCTCCCACTTGGTACTCTCGGTGCCTAACTTTCTGATCGAAGGCTTTCTTCATTCTCTTCTGATATAACTGCCCATGACAGATTGCAGCCAATCTTTTCTCTTCGATCAGACTCAGTTGTTCGTATCGGGCCCGAACCCATTCTGCTTCACTCAGTTTAACATCCATTAATACCCGTAACGAGGGTAATTCAACTTCAACAGGTAGGACCGCTTCCATACCATACACAAGCTGATACGGTGTTGCCCCCGTGGATGTCCTGATTGACGTGCGGTACCCATGCAAGGCAAATGGTAGCATCTCGTGCCAGTCTTTATAAGTGACTACCATCTTCTGCACAATCTTCTTAATATTCTTATTGGCTGCCTCAACAGCGCCATTCATCTTTGGCCTGTAAGGAGAAGAATTATGATGTTGGATCTTGAAGTCCCGGCACAGCTCTGCCATCATTTTGTTGTTCAAGTTGGAACCATTATCAGTAATGATTCGCTCGGGTACTCCGTACCGACAGATGATATCTCTTTTCAGAAATCTGGCTACCACTTGTCTTGTAACATTTGCATACGAGGCTGCTTCAACCCACTTGGTGAAATAGTCAATGGCGACCAGGATGAATCTGTGGCCGTTTGAAGCAGTTGGCTCAATCTTGCCAATCATATCAATGCCCCACATGGCAAAGGGCCATGGTGAAGACATGATGTTCAAAGGATTGGGAGGCACATGCACCTTATCTGCATAGATCTGGCATTTGTGGCATTTTCTGGCGTAAGCACAACAGTCTGCATCCATTGTGATCCAGTAATAGCCTGATCTTAGCAATTTCTTAGCCATGGCATGCCCTCCGGCATGGGTGCCAAAAGATCCTTCGTGCACCTCATGCATCAACAAATCTGCTTCTGTCTTGTCAACACATCTGAGGAGTACCATGTGAAAGTTCCTCTTGTATAAAGACCCATCAGTGTTCAGAAAGAAACTACCAGCAAGTCTTCTTAAAGTCTTCTTATCATTGGAAGATGCCCCAGGTGGGTATGTTTGGTCCTCCAAGAAGCACTTAATGTCGTGAAACCAAGGCTTATCATCCTTGACAACATCTGCTGCAAATACATATGCTGGTCTATCAAGTCTAGACACTGAAATCTGGGGTACAAAGTTAGCCGTTTGAACTTTGATCATGGATGAAATGGTAGCAAGAGCATCTGCAAACTGATTTTCGTCTCGAGGGATATACTCAAGCTTGACTGTTGTGAAGAAAGTCAGTAACCTTCTCGTATAATCCCTGTAAGGTATCAGATGATCTTGGTGGGTGTACCATTTTCCGTTGGTTTGATTGACTACCAAAGCTGAATCTCCGAATACGGTCAATGTTTTGATCCTGAGGTCAATGGCTTCCTCAAGACCCATAATGCAAGCTTCGTATTCAGCTTCGTTGTTAGTGCAGTTGAAAGTGAGTTTTGCCGAGAAAGGCATGTGAACCCCCTTTGGTGAAATGAGTACTGCACCAACACCACGGCCATTCATGTTAACAGCCCCATCAAACATCATAGTCCATTCTTCCTCCGGGTCAGGCCCTTCAGTGTGAATAGGCTCTTCGTGATCTTTTGCTTTAATGAACATGATGTCTTCATCAGGGAAGTCAAATCTCATAGGCTGGTAGTCATCAATAGGTTGCTCAGCAAGATATTCAGATAGTACACTGCCTTTGATGGCTTTCTGAGATGTGTACTGTATGTCGTATTCTGTGAGAATCATCTGCCATCTTGCAACCCGTCCGGTAAGAGCTGGCTTCTCGAAAATGTACTTAACTGGATCCATTTTGGAGATTAATAAGGTAGTGTGGGTCAACATATACTGTCTCAGTCGGCGAGCAGCCCACGCTAAAGCACAGCAAGTTTTCTCGAGCAGTGAATAACGCTGTTCACAGTCGGTAAACTTTTTGCTTAGGTAGTATATTGCATACTCTTTTCGACCAGACTCGTCATGCTGACCCAACACACACCCCATTGACTCTTCTAGCACTGTCAAGTACATAATCAGAGGTCTTCCTTCAACTGGCGGCATAAGGATTGGAGGTTCTTGCAGATATTCTTTGATCTTGTCAAAAGCCTTCTGGCAATCTTCGTTCCACCTGACCGTCTGTTCTTTTCTTAACAGCTTAAACAAGGGTTCACAGGTCGCTGTAAGGTGAGATATGAATCGTGAAATGTAGTTCAATCGACCTAAGAACCCTCGAACTTCTTTCTCAGTTTTCGGCGCAGGCATTTCTTGTATAGCCTTGACTTTATCAGGATCAACCTCAATCCCTTTCTCGCTTACAATAAAGCCCAGCAATTTACCGGATCGCACCCCGAATGTGCACTTGTTGGGGTTCAGCTTTAGTTGATATTTCCTCAGACGCTTAAACAACTTGAGCAGATTTACCAGGTGATCTTCCTCTGTGAGGGACTTGGCGATCATATCATCCACATAACATTCTATTTCTTTGTGGATCATATCGTGGAATAATGTCACCATAGCCCGTTGATACGTTGCACCAGCATTCTTCAGTCCAAATGGCATCACTTTGTAACAGAACGTGCCCCAAGGTGTGATGAATGTTGTCTTCTCCATGTCTTCAGGTGACATCTTGATCTGATTATATCCTGAAAATCCGTCCATGAAGGAGAATACCGAGAACTGAGCCGTGTTATCCACCAATACATCAATGTGAGGTAATGGGAAGTCATCTTTCGGGCTGGCTCTATTCAGATCCCGGTAGTCAACACACATCCTTACCTTGCCGTCCTTCTTAGGCACAGGTACTATATTAGCGACCCACGGTGGGTAGCTAGTCACAGCAAGGAACCCGGCGTCCCATTGCTTTTGTACCTCTTCTTTGATTTTCATAGCCATGTCTGGGCGAGTTCGGCGCAGCTTCTGTTTGACCGGTGGGCACTCTTCCCTCAAAGGCAGCTTGTGCATAACAATGTCGGTATCCAACCCTGGCATATCTTGGTACGACCAAGCAAACACATCAACATACTCTTGAAGCAGATCTATCAGTTGTCTCTTCACTGAGTCTTGCAGGCAGGCCCCGACTTTAACTTCTTTCACGTCTTCATCTGTACCAAGATTGATCACTTCAACCTCCTCCTGATGAGGGGTAATAACCTTTTCCTCTTGCCTTAACAACCTGGCTAGCTCTTCAGGAAGCTCATATTCTTCATCAACCCCTTCATCAGCTTGATTGATTGGATTGTCATAGTCATACGATGTCATAGCCGTGCTGTTGTCGGTGCAGTCTGAAAGGCACTCTCTGCAAGGGTTAGGTTGGTTCATTTTAGTGATTGATTTTAATCTTGCTTTAGAAAAAAGTGAAATGAAGTTATCATTTTGAAAACACCGCCATTTATTTTTGTACAAAAAGAAAAATGGAAAAACAGTGAGCAGAAAAGAAAAAGACTTGTTTGCAAAAAGATGTCTGATATTTCATTAATTTAATCTTCTTTGCACAAAAGTACAGATGGCCCTGATTACAAAATGAGTCTTGTCATCTTGGGCAAGATGCAAGACTTTGATGCATGCTATAAAAATACAGGAAATAATAATTACTCTGCGTGAGTAACTCTTATAATTTCCTGGGAAGACCAGTTCGAGACACTGCTCCCCGGGATCTTCGGACGAATCCAATTCTCCAGATTGCGCTCCTCTTCCAGCTCGTCTTCCAGACAGTTGATAGTATCGGGGGTAAGCATCCCCCCACTGACAAAACCAGGCTCTGCAGCAGCCTTTGCTTGATGTTGAGTTGGTCTGTAACCCAACCCAAACTTGTCCTTCTTCTCCTCCACAGCTAAGACCTTGCCCCAGCCTAGGGCAGTTCCTTCTTCAACAACCTTCCGGGCTTGTTGGTAAGACGACATTGGAGTACCAGATACAGCAGACGCTTCATTCACATTCAAGGCCTCAAAACCTTGGCTCATTGTTTCATGGATCTCCCCATCCATCTCAATGTATTTATAAGTAGCCAGATGGCTAACGAATATATCCTCTTCCCCGCAGATTGTGACAACTTGGCCTTCCCACTCAAATTTTAACTTTTGGTGAAGGGTAGACGTTATTGCGCCGGCGGCGTGAATCCAGGGTCTACCCAACAAACAGCTGTAGGCGGGCTGAATGTCCATCACATAAAAGATAGTTTTAAAGGTCTGTGGGCCAATTGTCACAGGCAGCTCAATCTCTCCCAGAACCGATCTCTTGGAACCATCAAAGGCTCGTACCACCAGGTTGCTGGGTCTCAATGCCAGTCCATCATATTCAAGCTTCACCAGAGCCTTCTTTGGTAAGACATTCAGGGAAGAACCTGTGTCCACCAGCACATGAGAAAGGACAGCTCCTTTGCATTCCATGGTTATGTGCAAGGCTTTGTTGTTATTGCGGCCATCCGCTGTCAAGTCAGAATTGGTGAACCCTAGCCCGTTGCTAGCAGTAACATTTCCAACCACGGTTTCCAACTGGTTGACAGTAATCTCCTCAGGCACGTAAGCTGCGTGCAGGACTTTAAGTAGTGCATTCCGATGGGCTTCGGAGCACATAAGCAGTGAGAGGATAGAGATTTTGGATGGCGTCTGGTGAAGCTGATCCACAATTTTATAATCACTCTTTTTGATGATTCGCATAAACTCATCAACTTCCTGATCAAATGGAGTTTTCAGGGCTTCTTTGGCAGCTTGGTCTTCCTGCACCGGGCCTTTTCCCTTTGCCTTGGCAGCAGCTTCTGCTTCGGCAGTAGGTCTTTGGACTTGTGAAGAAAAGAGACGTCCGCTTCGAGTGAAGCCTCCGCCTCCCCCCACATTATCTACTTGTGGTGCAGGTGCTGATGTTTCAAGAGTGATTCTTTTCCCTTCACAGTACACGTCAGAGCCATAGTGCCAAGGGATGGCCCTATTGCTTTCATATGGTACTGGTCCAGGCACCGTGACAGTGACTGGACTGATTGCTGCTGCTGAAGGGACTGTAATTGTTTGTGGATCATAAAAGATTGTAACTGGTGCTCTGGTGGGAGCAGCACCTTCTGAATGGTAAGCGGAGTTATTTTCAGGATCGTAGAATATGGTAACAGTGGAGACATCTTCATGATTGATTGCTGGTGTTGTAGGAGGTGTTGTTGGAAGGACTGATGTTGTTGTTGACGGAGATTCGAAATGGAATGAAGCTGAAGTTGTAGCAGGAGAAACTGTTGAAAACTGATCATTTGGGAGGACAGATGAAGTACTTGTTGATGGTGCTGATGAATTGTCGGGAACAATAGTTGCTGCAGTTGTAGAAGGTTCTGAAACCGTTGTTGATGAAGTTGTTGGGTTTGTCGGAAATGATGTAGTGATCTGTAGCAGGCCACTCTGAATAAGGCTGTCAATGCCATTCCTCAGGTCCTCACACCCATTCCATGAAATATTGCAGTAGGGACACCCTAGTTCACACCCCGGAAATATTTGGTTTTCACGGAGTTGAGCTTTGATTTCCACCAATGGTGTCCTGATCTGATCCACACTAGTTATTAAATAAGACGGTTGGTCTTCTTCAATAGCATTAATTCGGGGACCACCATGGTTTGGCATTGGGTTTTTATTGACATTGGGCGGAGGTGCAAAATTCAGAGCCTTGGAGTCTACCAAGTCTTGTACTTTCATATGCAGAGCCCTGCATTTTTCCGTACTGTGACCAGGTGCGTTTGAATGAAAAGCACACCTAGCATTGGAGTCATAGTTTCTTGGTAGACTGTTGGGATCCGGAGGTGCCAACGTTCTTAGCTCAACTAGGTTGAGTTTCAGAAGTTGTGGCAGCAAAGCAGCATACGGCATTGGGATCGGGTCGATCACTCTGTTAGCTTGGGATGGCCTCTGTTGGAATGGCCTCTGTTGATTGTTGCTGTTGGAGTTGTTGTTGTTGTAGTTTCTTGGAGGATATTGATTCTGCTGGTACTGGGGTTGTTGTTGGAAGTTTTGTTGCGGAGGTTGATAGACTGGCGGTGGATGAGTTGGAGCAGGGATAGTGACTGCTGCTATTGACCTTTGAACATATTGGGGCCTACCCCTGTTGGTGTGAATGGCATTGGTCTCGCCAGTTCTTCTCGGGCCTGCAAAAGGCTTTCTTGTACCACTGGACGAGCTTGCACCGTTGTCTGAGATCTTACCCATTTTTAACAGGCTTTCAATTCTCTCCCCAGCTATGACAACATCTGCGAAGCTGGTGGAAGAGAAAGCAGCCAACCTGTCAATATACGTTCCCTGAAGAGTGTTCATAAACATGTCTGCCATTTCTCTCTCAGACATTGGTGGTTGAACAGCAGCAGCCAGTTGCCTCCACCTTTGGGCATACTCTCGGAAACTCTCCCTCGAAGACTGTGACATTCCCATTAGGAGGGTCCTGTTGGGTGCCATGTCTAGATTATACTGATACTGTCTGATGAAGGCTTCTGCCAGGTCCTTCCAGCATCTTATAGTTGCTCTTGTCAAATGGGAATACCATTCCCTTGATGCTCCAGTCAAGCTATCTTCGAAGTAGAACATCCAGAGTTTCTCATCCATTGTATAGGCCTTCAGCCTTCCCAGAAATGATTGCAAATGAGTCTGGGGGCATGAAGTCCCATTATACTTTTCGAAACAAGGAGGCTTGAACTTATGGGGGATCCTGACCCCGTCTACCAAACCCATGTCCATGACGTCGAAACCCAAAGAATTTTGAGATTCTAAGGACCTCAACTTCTCAGCTATTTCCTCCAATCGTCTATCATAAGTTTCCTCTCCAGCACCCATTACTGTAAATTGGTCCTCCTGAGGATCTTCTTGGAGTACTCTGGCTGCAGTGGCTGTTCCTTGAACATTTGCAGGAATGTTAATCTCAGGATGGAGATGTGGACCAAACACAGGGGGGTTAACATGTGGTTGCACCCTTTCATTGTTACTTGTGCCAGCAGTCCCCACGTGGGGCTCATCTTGATTCCTCCCTTCTACCAAAGTTCTGAGCCTCTCCTGGCTTTGAGCTAAGTTGTTCATCACTTCCATGAATTGTGTTATCTGGGTTCTCATCTCCAGTCTTTCGTTTGCCATCTGGTTTCTGACCTCCGTAAGGTCTTGCTGCATCTGATCCATCTGAATTCCCGGAAGGTTGTTTCTAGTTGGGTACCTGTGAGGCCTGTTGAGAGGAAATACCCGGCGGCGAGCAATAATTCCTGAACATCACAACAGAGGTTAGCAACAACAAAACAAAAACCTACAAAACAGACAAAAGGGTTAGCATGCAATGCAGTTATGCTTATTTGTTCTCAAGGTATCCGGTTTGGCCTTCAGTTTTGACCCTTCCAGACCCTTGAAGATGATGCTGTTGAAGTTGCTTTTGATGTGAACCCAGATGGAAACTAACACAAATATATTACAAAAGGTGAAATAAATACAACTTGTTCATTTTACAACAC
Source organism: Lathyrus aphaca (assembly GCA_963966055.1). NCBI lineage: Eukaryota > Viridiplantae > Streptophyta > Magnoliopsida > Fabales > Fabaceae > Lathyrus > Lathyrus aphaca. The sequence goes on from OZ014523.1 coordinate 177,324,012, forward strand.
AAGCCCTCAAAGGGGTCAAAATACATCACAAAAAGCAAAAGTACATGGAAAAGGAACAACAACAAGCAAATGATCAAACTCCAAGGCCAAACTCATCCTCACGAACTTCCTTAAGAAGTGCTTCGGTCACAGGATCAGCCGGACGCTCCGTGAGACCTCTGATGAGAAGGTTTCTTGTTGCAACAGCTACAGTTAACTTTTTGTTTTGACTTTGGTCCTTAGACCTCTTCACTCCAGCTCTGATTTCTAGCTCTGCTATTTCCTTCTGGGCTGCTGCCAGGGCTTTTTCCATCTGTTCCATCTTGTCCTGAACTCTCTTGTCTTCTAGAGTACGGGCTTCAGTGATTCGGACCCACCTGGCCTGACTCGCTTTCAAATACAAGTCTGTCCTTGCTCTCTGAAACTTGGCTTCTTTACAAGCATTCTTCAGAATCTGCTCACCAGCTTTGGACTTGTTGATATAATCTCCAGACTTCTCAATTTTAGTCAAGTGTTCCACTCTCAGTTTCTCCAATCTCTCAATCTCCCTCACACCTTCACTCCTCTCCCTGAGGGTCTTCTGCAAGGCTTGGGTTAACTTCTCATTTCTTTCCTTCAAGCTCTCAAACTCCTCTAAACTGATAGTGGCAGGGGGTGGTGCTGAAGATGACTCAGGCATGTCTTCTATGGTAAAGGGCATTCCAGAGAATTGGGCCCTGGCATGGGACCACTCATAATATTGGACTGATGCCACATTATTGCACTTCCCCAGAATGGTGATTCCCTTGGTTTGAACATGATCCCAGGCCCAGGCAGCCTGCCTAACAACAGTCAAACTAATCTTGTTCTCACAGTAGAGGGTCTCCACCAAGTCTTGTTCCCTAGGAGTATGAACCAGTGCATAGCCTAATTGCCTCCTGAACAGCAAAGGGTTGTAATTGATACTTCCTTTAACTCCTATCAAAGGCACATTGGGAAAGTGCCCACAGCTGGTGATCATATCTCTGCCCTTGGTGCTTTGAGTACACCATCTGATATCTGCTGAAGTGAGAGTAGTGAGCCTCTTAGCCCAGTTGCTTTGCTGATGAGGATTGAGAAATGCATCTGTCCTGGGTAGATGCCTGAGAAGCCAAGCATGAAATAATGGAGCACAAATCCTCACTAATCTTCCCCTCTGCTTCTCATTTCTCTGATGGACTGAGTAATAGAGATCACCTAGTAAAGTTGGCACAGGGTTCTTCAGGATGAACAAGTGGATTGCATTCTTGCTAATGAAACGGGGCTCATCTGTAAATAACACAATTCCATATACACTTAAGGCCAACAGAGCACAAACAGCTTTCCAATCCCCCAAGGAGGCCTTCAAACTAGCTTGAGAAATCAGGAAGTCCAAATGAAATCCAGGGGTTCCAGCTTTAGAGGTCATATGCTGCTCAATTAGGACAGGCTCCAGGTGCAAAGCTTTTGCTACCTCTCTATTGCTGGGAAAGACCATTTCAGGGTTGAAAGGGATTTCTCTCTTGATAGGCAAACCAATCAAAGATGAGTATTCTTCTAATAAAGGCCCCAACTGGAAGTCTTGAAAGGTGAAACATCTCAGTGGGGGATCATAGAACTGAATGCAAGTGTGGATGAGGCTCCTCTGGGATGGGTCCAGATCCATGACCATGTCCAGTATATCTCCATAACTCTCCCTGAACAAGGGTATGTGATCTGGAGTGATCAGGGTTTGGATCCTCCTGATGTCTGATAAGTCTGGTTGGAAGAAATGATAAGTGATGTTGCTCTTTTTAGGAGCCATGATGCTGAGACTGAGTAGAATAAGTGTTGATGAAGAGGTTGAGAAGTGGGCCACTGGCTGGCTAGTGCAAGTAACTGAAGTATATGGCTGACAAACTGAAGCAAGTGCTGGTGGAGATAGGTCAATGATGCAGATGGGGTCAAAACCAAAACCAGATGAAGGTGGATACCCTGAAACACAAATAAGCAAATGTTAATATGATGCAATGAGTATGTATGCAAATGAAATGCAAGGGTTTGTGACCGAGCTGGATCTGATTAACTGCCTTGGTATAGATCCATGTGTGTTCAAGAAATCCAGGTGGAGGTCTAAAAATCCAGTAACCAGGGTGGGGGACTCAAATAAAGAGCCACAAGTCCAAGGTTTTAGAATCACAAGAACTGTCCAACATGGAGCATTCTTAACAAAGTCAAAGTAACAGGGTATTCTGAGGTCAAGGTACCTGCAAACCTGTAAACAGCCCAACCCCCTCACAGGTGGTGATCTAGAACAAGGATCCTCAGACTTGGATCAGTTATGAGAAGTGTAAACACTTCTAACCCGGAGGTACAGTGTTTACAATAACCATAACAATTCCTCCTCTAATTCACCTCAGTTTCTGAAGGTCAATACTAAAAGGTCATCCAGACTTAGCAGGCTTCCCAGATAGCCCTAGCATTGCAGGAAATCCGCAACACAGAGTTCTCAAGAAGAAACCCATATCTGAACCGTGTTTCATATTCCCGCACCAGACCGAAATGGAATGGGAAAGAATATGATTCACTCTAGCCTAGGTGTCACTCAGGTCCCAGGTGTAGGACCTTAACTCTCAATGAAACACCCACCCACCAAAGAAAAACCAGATCCAGCCAGCAGCACAGTATGACAATATGATAAATGAAAAAACAGTAAAGAAAGCAATAAATAAAGCTGTACAGAAAGCAGTAAATAAAGCAAATATACACATACAAATAGCACATAACACCCCCAATAAACACAAATCAATCAAGCGCTAGGAGGAACCCACAAAAAGAACCAGAAGCCCTGGTTGCAGTATAAGGATCCCCAGCAGAGTCGCCAAGCTGTCGCTCCCAAAGATTTGCATCCAGGTACAAGCGCGAACGGTCGGCGAAGGGAACAGTGAGAACACACAGCCGTGAACTCACTGGAGATGAATAGAGTCGCCAGCTAGGCATTTTTATCCCGGAGGAAAGGCAATGCTGCATAGACCTAGAAAGATACGGATAAGACGGTTTGTGAACCAGAGAGACTGAGAAAGGGGGTCGGTTACAACCTGGGAAGGTATTAGCACCCAGATTGTCCGTCGTACTCGACGGGATCCACGCTTAAAAGATTTGTGCTTTAAAGGGGTAGTGTCAGTGCAATCTGTGTATAGAATAGCTGGAAAAGATGTACAGGTGCCAGTGTATAGTGTATAAGTGATGTGAAGTATGAAAGTGTCAGTGTAGGAACAGAATGAAATGCTCATGATAATGAGGCTAAAAAGAATAATGCTGGAAGGAGGGGGAATGTACAGAGACTTTTGTTCGATAACCGTTAAGTTATGCCTACGTATCCTCTCGTGCAATGAGGAAGTCAGAACACCGTAGTTCGACCCAAAGAGACTGAAAGGTGAATTGACTTGTGAACTGCTTGCTTGTCTATGCTCAAGTGTATGACCTGTCTGGCTCAGGTGCAAACTGTCTTGCATTAGACGGAAGAAACGAATTCTCATTTATGAGTGAAGGTGATGAGAAAAGAATCCCGGAGGAGACGATTATTGTTTGTTTTTTGTGTTTTCAGTCTTTTATTGCTTTTGAAGTTTGTCATAGGATAATGAGCTTGAGCCTAAACCAATGGATTAGTAAACTCATCACATCTTCCCTCTGATGAGAATACCTTAAGTGTGAAGTCAGATTCTCACACTTAATCACCTTTGATGTAGGATTAAGATCATTAACCTACTTGTGATTATTTAGGTGTTTTTGGTGTTTTTGTTTAGTGTTAAGTAATGAGGTTAAGCCATAATCAAGGATTAAACAGACTCATTACACCATCCTAATAGAAGGATAATAGATGAGAATGTTTAAGCTGAGGAAAACTCCTCAACTTAACCCATGATTAGGGATTAAACTCATGACAAAACAAACCTTTGATTAAGTGAATTTTAATTAATGGTATGATGATGAAGTGAGTTTTATTGTTTGTAAGAAAACTTGAGGGGGACTTGTCCATTAACACTAGGGTTAGTCCTTCTTAACCAATTAAGGAAGAATTAGAACCCTAATGCAAGGCCCAAGTTACAAGTGTGATGTCTTGATGATTATTAGATGAATGGATTAAGAGATTTAAACACCTTAAGGGTTTAATACTTAGGATTAAAGTTATACACTCCATCCTAAGAGAAGGATGCAGGCATAACCCTAAGCACAAAGTCTTAAAGCCTTTAGGGTTTAGTCCCTGATTATGAGATGAGAAGAGAAGACACAAAGAGACACAAAGGTAAAACTAATAGGGGAGACTAATCAAAACCCTAATCATTGTCATGCTTGGATGATCCTAAGGTTTGTGAGGTTTTCAAGGACAAACTTCAGAGGAGCCACCAGGAAGCAGATGAATAAGATCAAGAGAAGCAAAATGACTTGCTTCATTCAAGAAGTCAAGTCACTTGAAGAAAGAAAGTGGGAGGAAGAAGAATGAGCAAGCTCAATCTCAAACACAAATAGAAAATGAAGCAATGGATGCAAGAGAGATGAAAAGAAAAGGTATGAGAAGTGAAGGCAAATCCACTTCTCAAGTTTACTTACCACCTGAAATGTTAGAAAGAAAATGCAATGCAATGCAAGATGAGATGAAATGATATGATGCTAAGCAAAACCAGAAGCATGTTGATGATGATTATGATGTTATGAGGTGCTGCAAACATGAGGCAAGACAATGGGGATGTTCATACAAGATCATGAATGCAAATGATGCAAGCTAAGGAGCATGAACAAGCATGAAAAGTTATGAATCATACAAGACAAATGACATGGCAAATATGAGATGCAATGATCAATGATGCTTTCTATATGCCTTAAGATGTCAAATGAATCACAAGAGTGCACAAAATGCAAAGACAAGTCATGTTATGCAAAGGAATGCAAGAAGGGTGCAAAGGGAAGCCCAAATTAGGGTTTATGGATCAAACATCAAACCAAAACTCAAAACAGAAGCAAACCCTAAGATAAAAAATGGAAAATGGCACTCAAAGAAACCCTAAACCTATAATAAATCACTTCCCAAAGAGGAACTCTCAACTCTCAACCAATCTCATGTTATGAATTTTCTAAGTTATTAGGGTTTTTTAGGGTTCTTAACAAAAGAAATGCCAAACAATTAGAAAATGAGGAAACAAATCATGGCCATTTTATCTTTGAAAATACATGCTAAACATAACACAATGCAAGAAGAATCAATGTCTCAACCTTCTCCAATAGGCAGAAATGATTTTTTGAACTTATGATCAAAATAATGCATAAAAATTGATTTAATTCAATGAAAAATTCTTAAAATGCATCAAGATCAAAAAAGAAATTTGGTTTGAAGGTTGGACAATGTTTCTAAATGTCTTAGAACATTTCATGAATTTTTTGGTGATTTTTAGATACTTAAAAGTATTTTTAATAAATTAATTTTCATTAATCAATTAAAAATAATCTTTTAAATATTTAAAAATATTTTTTTAATGATAAAAAATAAAATAAAAATATTTTTGGGTTTTAAAAATTAATGAAAACTTTGACAAAAATTTTCATAATTTTTAAATGATTTTTACTATTTTAATTAATTCGTACAAAATAATGCAATAAAAATGAAAATAAAATTGAAATAAAGAGAAGTATGCACAAGGGATGGCCAGGATTTGATCTGGGCTTGGACTGGTTGACTGCGCGCCAGATCCAAGGGCCCAGATTCAAATCTGGCTAAACTTATTTATGAACTAATTAATCAGGTTTTTGAATTAATTAAACATGCTTAGGGTTTTAATGATGCATCCTGGCCACACGTTTGCGCGCAAGTCAACCAAAGTCAGCCTGATCTACGCTCCACATTCAAACTTCAATTAATGACATAATTAGGGTTAAATGACTTTCAGGCCGCCGGAGAAGACTTCCGGTCGTCTTCTCCGGCCAGCCAAAACCCTAGATTTTTCTACAGGTCACCAATCAACAAATTTCTTCCACCCAAATGATCTTCTCCTCAATCTAAACCTAACCCCTCTCCCAAAACTCATTTATTTTCACTCACAAGCTTGAATCGAAGCAAAACACAAAATACGGGCAAATGTTCAGAGATACCATACATGCTGGTTTCTTCACTATTTCAAAAAATAAACACATATCCATGATCAGGAGAAGACATAGCATCATAAAAGAACTTAAAAATCAGTTTCTGGGAAAAAGTTCTTCATGTTACCTGAGATGAAGCTTCTCTGTTTATGAGCTTTCTGGGCTTTTCTTTTGCGCAAGCTTGCTTCCTTGAACCTCCTGAGGATGGAATGAAGCTTAGAAAGCTTGTGGAGTGGCTGGTTTGAAAGATTCAGCTCTGGTGTAGCAGAAATGGGGGTCTTTGTATGTGATGTTTCAAGCTGCTTTGAGGGGTGGCTTTTGTTCTGGGGACAATTTGTGACTTATTGGTGAAGGAAAAAATACAGTTTGATGGCTGTGTGTGAAGATTCGAAGAGGAGAAGTTTTGGTCAGATTTCTTGGATGCTGGATTGTGGGAGGTTTCTGCCTTGTGAATGGTGTGTTTTATGATCCATACATTATCCCTAATCTATTGGAATCAATCAGAAGACTTGACATGTACTGTGGGAAAGGTATGGAGCAATTGGCCAAAAAGTCAAAAGTTGTTGTACTTGCAGCATGGGCTATGGCAGCAGCTATGTTAGGGCATGTCTTGCTTCAGCTTGAGTCAGGGACAACCCTTGGATGGCTTGAGAATGTCTGCAGCATGTGGATGACAAGCTATGCTAGCTTTTGCAACTTGACAACTTGTGTTTTCTCATGAGTTTATGCTAAGTACATGTGAATCTTCTTGCTGAATTTTGTAGCATAACACTTCTTTTGGTCATGGCAATGTTTAAAAGTCAGCTAGAGACCACATAATTCCTTGGAAAATGACTATGCCAAAAATCCAACTTTGCACTTGTGATGGAAAATGTCTTATGGATTTCTTGAAAATCAAGGCAAACAATGAAGAATCCCTTGGGCCAATTCTGTTTTTTAGGGCATATGTGATCATGTGATGAAGTTTTGAAGTCACTTTGAAGTCACTAGAATGCTTGATACATGAATTTGCAAGTTTTCCATTTAGTGCATAACTTGAAATTTAGTGATTTTTGCCAATTTTAACAAACCATAACTTTTGATCCAAGATGAATTAGATCATGTTCTTGTACTTTTTGGAAAGGGAAAGATGAGATCTACAACTTTCATGACCAAAGTTTTTCCATTTTAAGCATTTTTGGATCCAAAATCATGGCTTGAAAAATGACCTAAAATGATGCATTCTTGAAAAGTCAACTATGCCCAAAAAGTCAACATTTGCAAAAACCCTAGATTCTTGATTTTTATGAACTTCAACCTTCTTCCATGATCAAATAAAGATCATATACACTCAAAATGATGAAGATCACCCATTGGTTGGGTCATTGGGGCCTCAGATGCCCTGATTTTGCACTGACTTGTCTGAAAAGTCAACTCTTGATCAGATGACTTCCCCATGGAATTTCTTCATGAAAATTGACATGCATACTCCCTATACCATATAGAGATCAATGGAAACAAGAATGACCAAAAAAAAATGGAGTTATGGCCTCTGAAACCAAAACCCTAATTTTCAGTCAACTGTGCAGTTCAAACTAGCCCTGCATCCACTCAAACCCTAGTTCTTGTGATTCCTCTGCAATTTTGACTTTGAGGAGATGAAATATGATATAAGAACACACATGGACCCCTTTGAGTTGATTGGTGGCCTTTGGAGTGGCCCAAAAAGCTTTGGGATTGCTCAGATCACAAACCCTAGGTGCAGATGAGTTAGAATCTATGCAGTGAATCAAAAATGGGATATGAGATGATATGATTGTGTTTATGTATATGAAATGATCACAAGCCATGGTGTGAATGGGTGAGGGCAAATTTGGGGTGTTTACACCATCCTTCTTAGGTACGGTACAATGTTAGCAACCCACGGCGGGTAACTAGTTACAGCAAGAAAACCGACGCCCCACTATTTTTGTACTTCTTCCTTTATTTTCATGGCCATATCTGGGCGAGTGCGACATAACTTCTGTTTAACTGATGGGAAATCTTCTTTCAATGGTAGCCCGTGAATGACAATATCTGTATCTAGACCTGGCATATCTTAATAGGACCAAGCAAAGACGTCGACATATTCTCGAAGCATACTGATGAGATGTTCTTTCACTGGAGTTTGCAGACAGGCCCCAATCTTAACCTCTTTCACATCTTCCTCGGTACCAAGATTGATAGTTTCAACCTCCTCCTGATGAGGAGCAATCACTTTTTCTTCTTGCATCAACAACCTAGCCAACTCTTCAGGCAAATCATAATCTTCATCAACCCCTTCATCTGCTTGATTAATTGGATTGTCGAAGTCATACAAGGTCATAGCAGTGTTGTTGTCGGTGCAATCTGGAGGATTATCTCTGCAAGTTTTGAGATTTGTTCATTTTAGTGATTGATTTTAATCTTGTTTAGAAAAAGTGTGAATGAAGCTATTATTTTGAAAACATTGCCATTTATTGTTTTGTGCGAAAATAACAAAAATGAAAAGACAGTGAGCGAAAAAGGAAAATTTTGTTTGCAAAAAGATGTCCATTGTTCATTGATATTCCATTTGAACAAAATACAAATATGGCCCTATTACAAAATGAGTCCTGACACCTTGGGCAAGATGGAGGACTTGATGCATGCTTAGGCAGGAAATAATAATTACTCTGCAGGAGTAACTCTTATAATTTCCTGGGAAGACCAGTTAAGGACTTGTTGGCCCAGGGCTCTTGGACAAATCCAGCTTTCCAGGTTGAAGTCGCTTTCAGCCTCGTCTTCCACATTATTGACAGCATACGGGTCAACATTCCCCCACTTACAAACTTGGGCTCTTTAGCAGCCTCTGCTTGATCTTGTCGGAATGGTTTGTAACCCAAGCCGAATCTGTCTTCTTTTTTCTCCACAGGTAGCAGATTGTCCCAGCCTTGGGCATTCCCATCTTCAACAACCTTCCGAGCTTGTTGGTAGGAGACAATTGAAGTACCCATCCTATCCTCTTGGGATGCAGCAAATACTTCACTTGTTGCCTCGTTGACCTTCAATGCTTCGAAACCTTAGCTCATGGTGTCGCTCCCACTAAAAGACACCCAGTCAGATAGGGTACAGACACGAACGGTCGGTGAAAGGAGGAATGAGGTGAGGGTGAATAGAGTCTCCAACTAGGAATTTTTATCCCGAAGGAAAGGTAATGCTGCGTAAACCTGGAAAGATATGGATAAGAAGGTTGCGAACCAGAGAGACTGAGAAAGGGGGTTGGTTACAACCTGGGAAGGTATTAGCACCCAGATTGTCCGTCGTACTCGACGGGATCCACGCTTAAAAGATTGTGTTTAAAGGGGTAGTGTATGTGCTATCTGTGTGCAAAAGCTGGAAAAGAATGTACAAGTGTCAGTGCAAGAATGTGAAGTGAGGTGCTCAGGGATGAGGCTTAAAAAAATGTTGAAAGAGGGGGGAGACACAGAGACTTTTGTTCGATAATAGTTAAGTTATGCCTATGTATCCTCTCGTGAAATGAGGAAGTCAGAACACCGTAGTTCGACTCAAATAGACTAAAAGATAAATTGACTTATGAACTGCTTGCTTGTCTATGCTCAAGTGTATGACTCGTCTGGCTCGAGTGCTAACTGTCTTGCATTAGACGGAAGAAGCAAGTTCTCGTTTGTGAGTGAATATGATGAGAAAAGAATCCCGAAGGAGACGATTATTGTTTGTTTTTTGTGTTTTCAATATTTTATTGCTTTTGTGTGTTTGTCATAAGTTAATGAGCTTAAGCCTAAACCAAGGGTTAGTAAACTCATCATATCCTCCCTTTGATTAGGGATAATGAGAATACTTTAAGTATGAGATAAACATCTCAACTTAATTACCATGATGATATAGGATTAAGATCATTAACTTACTTGTGATTATTTAGATGTTTTTGAGTTTTTGTTTAGTGTTAAGTAATGAGTTTAAGCCATAATCAAGGATTAGTGAACTCATTACACCATCCTAATAGAAGGATAATAGATGAGCACACTTAAGTTGAGGAAGATACCTCAAATTAGTCCATGATTAGGGATTAACCTCATGACAAAACAAGCCTTTATTAAAGTGGATTTTAAATAATGGTAAGATTAAGAAATGAGTTTTATGATTTGTAAGACAACATGAGGGGGACATTTCCATTAACACTAGGGTTAGTCCTTCTTAACCAATAAAGTAAGAATTAGAACCATAATGCAAGGCCCAAGTTACAAGTTATTGTCTTAGTGATTATTAAGATGGATTAATTAAGAGTTTTAAAAAAATTAAGGGTTTAACACTTAGGATTAAAGTTATACACTCCATCCTAAGAGAAGGATGCAGGCATAACCCTAATCACAAAGTCTTAAAACCTTAAAGGTTTAGTCTCTAATGATGAGGTGATAAGAGAGACACAAAGAAGACACAAAGGTAAAAGCTAAAGGGGGACTAATCACAACCCTAATTATTGTCATGCTTGGATGTTCCTATGGTTTGTAAGGCTTGTAAGAGATCTTCAGAGAATCCACCAATGGAAGAAGGAAATGAAAGGAGGATAAACAGAAGAAACAAGTTACTTACTTCACTGAAGAAGATAAGTAACTTGGAGAAGAGAAAGTGAGAGATGAACATGAATGAGCAAGCTCACTCTAAAGCAAATGAAAATGCAGCAAGGATGCATAAGAAAAAATATGAAGAGAAATGAGAAGTGAAGGCAAATTCACTTCTCAAATTACTTACCACCTGAAAAGGTTAGCATAAAAGAAAGGAATGAAATGAAAATGAAATGTATGCAAAGGCAAAAACAAAACCAGAAGCAAACACATGATGCAAATGGTGCTATAAGATGATGAAAAGGCATGTCAAGTGTTATGAATGTTCATACAAGGGATGAGATGCAAAGGAAGCATGCTTTGAGGTATGAAAACACATGTATACTTATGAAATGAAATGAATGCAAAGCATAACAAATACATGAAGAAATGATCAATAAATGATTAAGAAATGTCTTAAGATGTCTAAGATGTCATACAAATGCTTAGAATGTCATGGCAAGTTCACATGTTCATGCAATACAATGTAAGATGAAAGTATGGATGCAAGATTAGGGTTACATGAAAGGATGAGATGCAAATGTCAAAAACAGAAGCAAATCACAAGATAAAAAATTGCAAATGAACTCAAAGGAACCCTAACCCCATATGATATCACACCCCAAAGGAGAAGGTCTAACTCTTAACCTAAAGAAAGTTATGACTTTCCTAAGTGAACTAGGGTTTTAAGGCACCTTAAGAGGGAAAATGCAAATCAAATAGAAAATGCAAGATAAATTCATGACAAAAATATGATAGATACTACATGCTATATGAAGAACAATGCAAAAAGAACCAATGTCAAACCATTCATAGTTAGGTAGAAAATAATTTTCAAAGTTAGGGTTCCAAAAAGGGATTTTTATGAACCCTAAATTCAAGAAAAATGTCAAAATTGGATCAAAACCAAAAAGAAATTTGTATAAATGGTTTGAAAATGTTTCTAAATGTCCTAAGATGCAATGTGAATGTTTTTGGAATTTTCAGAAACCTAAATGGTATTTTAATTAATTAATTTCCATTAATTAATTAAAATAAACATTTAAATATTTTTAAAATTATTTTTAATGCAAAAAATAAAAAAAATGTATTTGGGTGAAGAAAAATATTTGAAGTCAAAATGCAGAAGAAAAATATTTTTTGGAATTTTCTAAGTATTTTAAATAAATTGGCAAAGAAAATGCAATTAAATGAAATAAAATATGAATAAAAGGGGCTGGTCAACTGATCCAATGGATCAGATTCAAACTGGGATTTGGAGGGAAGACCATGCACGTTATCCAATGGCCACAATTCAAACTGAGTTAATCCTAATTAATTAATTAAATAATCACAATTAAAACTTAATGAGCTAATCTGAGTCATCCACTGCCTAACCCTAATCCACATTCAACGACCCAAATTCAAACATAGCCCTAAACACGTCATTAACCCTAATCAGTTTCAGGTGGCCGGACAAGACTTCCGGTCGTCTTCTCCGGCGAGACCAAATTGTCAACTTCTTCCCCAGGTCATTTCCATAGCTCTAAAGCTCCAGATCACTTCCCCACACCTCCCCTAACATGAATCAAGCATCAAAACACATTTCTCATTCACCATTTTCAAGATTCGAAGAAAACAAGTTTTACGGGCAAAATTTCAGAGCAAGCATACATGGTCATTTCTCACTCATTTTCAAAACAAATTAGATCATGATGATCAGCAAAGCATAAGGAACGATTTAGAAACTTAAAATCATGCTTCTGGAAAAAATGTTCTTGAGGTTACCTGAGCTTGAGCTTTCTCAGTTTGGAGCTTTTGGACCTCCTCTCTTGTGCAAAACCACTCCTCTTGATCTCCTGATGAAGCTTTGATGCTTGGAAGGAGTTTATGATGGCTGGTTTGAGTGGTTGTTCTTCAACTGCCCAGAAATCGTGTTTCAGTTTTGGGTGCTTTGAGGCTTGTTTGATGGTTGGTTTATGCTCTATGGATCATTTCTGAATGAATGGTGAAGTTTGTTTTTTGGAGTTTGATGGCTGGACAAAAAGATTCAAAGATTTTTGCTTTTGGGGTGATTTTGAGAAGCTTAGTGATTCTGAGGTTTCAACCTTGTGTGATGTATGTTATGAGTTGCTTTTGATCCACATAACAAACTTTGATAGGTCAGAGGAGTTGTTGTGGCCTATGGTGATTGGTATGGGCAAGTTGCCAAAATGTCAACATAACTTGTACTTGAGGTATGGGCTGGTTCAGTGGTTGTACAAGGGCATGTCTGGCCTCAGCATTGATCAAGGAGATCCATAGAATTGAGATTGGGGTGCTGCAGCAAGTGGAAGCATGGTTGTATGAGTTTTTGCAAGTTTTGTACATTTTGGCCCCTTTGTTATTTCTTGATATGCAAGGCATAGAAACTTGAGATTCTTGGGCCAATTCTGATTCTTAGGAAATACACCATGTTTGTATGATGCCTAGAAGTGTATTAGAGGTCACAAAATGGCTTGGTTTGTGAATTTTCAAAAAATCCTCTTTGGCATGAATGTGAAAATTATGTGATTTTTGCCAACTTTGCCAAGCCATAACTTGAGTTCCACAATGAATTAGAACTTGTTCTTGTACTTTTTGAAAAGGGAATGATCCAATCTACAACTTTCATGACCAACAATTTTTCATTCGAAGCATTTTTGGTTGAGAAAGAGGAGGTTGAAAAACTTTCCCAAAATGGAAAGTTTCCATTACAAGTCATTTCCATTTTTGGCAACTTTTGGTTTAGCTCAAGTTTCTTAAATTTTTTGGACTTCCAAGAACATCAATGATCAAATAAAGATCATATAACTTCAATTTGATGAAAAATCCACTTTGATTCCATTGTTGGGGGCCTCAGATGCCCTGATTTTGCTCTGACTTGCTCAAGAAGTTACCTAGTGAACAAATGACTTCCACAATGAATTTCTTCATCAAACTTGTTACACATGATCCTTATAACATATTAAGACTATTAGAAACAAGAATGACCAAAAAATTTGGAGTTATGGCCTCTGAAACCAAAACCCTAATTTCAGGTCATTTGTGTAGTGAAATCCTAGCCCTGCTTCCATGCTTTCCAAGTTCTTGTGATTTCTTGACTTCCTTGAACTTTGAGGGATGTAACATGGTGATAGAACACAAATGGACCCTCTTGGAATGATTGGAGACCTTTGGAGTGACTCAGATGGATCTTTGGATTGCTCAGATCACAAACCCTAGATGCAGATGAATTTGAACTATGTAGTGAAACAAGAATGCAATATGAGATGGTATGCTTATACTAATGCAAACATGAAAGATCACAAGCCATGGTGAAAAGTTAGGGAGGGAAAATTTGGGATAATTTTCTCTTCCCTCTCTTATTTAAATTTCTAGTGAAGGGTCGACGTAACTGCGCCAGTAGCGTGAATCCAAGGTCGACCCAACAAACAGCTGTAGGCCGACTTAATGTCCATCACGTAGAAAGTAGTTTGAAAGCCTTGTGGGCCAATTATTACAGGCAGCTCCACTTCTCCAAAAACATACCTCTTGGAACCATCAAAAGGCCTAACCACCAAATTGCTTGGTCGGAGAGCTATACCATCATATTCAAGCCTAACAAGGGCTTTCTTTGGCAAGACATTGAGTGAGGACCCAGTGTCAACTAGAACATGTGAAAGCACAGCCCCTTTACACTCTAGAGTGATGTGCAAAGCTTTATTATGATGACGACTCTCCGTAGTCAAATCAACATTGGTGAAGCCTAGCCCATGACTAGTATTAACATTAGAAACCACCGTCTCTAGTTGATTAACCGTGATCTCCTCAGGTACGTATGCTGCGTGCAGGACTTTAAGTAATGCATTCCGATGAGCTTCGGAACACAATAGTAGTGATATAATGGAGATCTTAGAAGGAGTCTGGTGGAGCTGATCCACAACCTTATAATCGCTTCTCTTGATTATCCTCATAAACTCGTCCACATCCTGATCAAAGGACATCTTATGAGCTTCTTTTGCAACTGGTTCTTCAGGAACCACATTCTTGCCTTTAGCCTTGGCAGCACCCTCTGCCTCAGCATTAACTCTCGGAACTTGTGACGCGATGAGACGTCCCCTTCGAGTGAAGCCTCTGCCTCCCCCGACATTATCGATCTGTGGTGTATAAGTTGAAGAATCAAGAGCGACTCTCTTCCCGTTGCAGTAGAGGTCTGAACCATAGTGCCATGGCACAACATTATCTTTTTCATACGGAATGGGTCCGGGTACCGTGATGGTGACTGGACTAACTGCGGAAGTAGGAACTGTTATTGTCTGTGGATCATAATAGATGGTAATGGGATTTATGACTGATGGTGGTGGTGAAAGACTGAAGTTGGGTTGTTGTTGAGATTGTTGCTGAAAATTGTTGGAATCGAGGACCATTGTCGGATCATAGTATATGGTGACTGTGGAGATGTCATCCTTGATGGTTGATGTCGTTGTAGAGGAGGATGCGATTGAACTAATGTTTGTTGAAGTGGTAGAAGAGATGATTGTTGACTTTGTAGAAGAGTCTGTCGGAACAATTGTTTTTGAAGTTGTAGGAGGGGTGTTTGTTGGTGCTGTAGGAGGAAAAGTTGTTGATGTTGTAGAAGCTGAAACCGTTGATGTTATTTGCAAGATACCTTCTCTGATAAGACCATTGATGCCACTTTTTAAACTTGAACAACCATTGGCGGAAACTTTTCAAGATTCACAGCAAGCCTCACAACCTGGGAACACCTGGCACTTTAAAAGCTGGGCTTTAACCTCGGCCAGAGGTGTTTGAATACTTGAAGTATCTTCAATTCGATTCACTGGTTGATCCTCCTTAATTTCATTTATCCTAGGCCCTCCATGGCTAGGCATAGGATTCTTTGTGACATTAGGAGGATGTGCAAAATTTAAAGCCTTGGAATCAACTAAATCCTAGACTTTCATGTGCAAGGCTCTGCACTATTCTGTTGTATGGCCAGGTGCATTGGAATGGAAGGCACATCTGGCGTTGACGTCATAATTCCTTGGAAGGTTCTGAGGATCTGGTGGAGCCAGAGTCCTCAATTCAACAAGATTGGATTTCAAAAGTTGTGGTAGTAAAGTGGCGTAGGGCATCGGGATAGGATCAATTACCCTGTTGATTTGAGATGGCCTTTGCTGGAAAGGACGTTGTTGTTGGTTGTTGTTGTATGATCTTTGTTGAGGAAATTGTTGTTGCTGAGGGAAATGTTGTGGTTGTGGAGTGTATTATTGTTGAGGTGATGGAGTGGGAATAGTGACAACGGCTATTGATCTCGGCATGTACTGGGGCCTACCTCTGCCCATGTGTATTGAATTGGTTTCACCCGACCTGCGAGGCCCTGCAAAAGGTTTCCTTATGCTGCTGGAGCTGGCGCCATTATCAGAAATCTTACCCATATTTAACAAACTTTCAATTCTCTCTCCTACTATGACCACATCAGTAAAGCTAGTGGAAGAGAAAGCAGCAAGCCTATCAATGTATGTCCCATGTAGGGCGTTCATGAACATATCGGCCATTTCTCTTTCCGACATTGGAGGTTGAACAACAGCAGCTAACTGTCTCCATCTCTGGGCATACTCTCTGAAGCTTTCTCTTGAGGATTGTGGCATACCCATTAGGAGAGTTCTATTGGGAGCCATGTCTAATTTGTATTGATATTGGCGTATGAAAGCCTCGACCAAATCCTTCCAATTTCTGACTGTTGCTCTGGTCAGATGAGTGTACCATTCACGGGATGCCCTGGTCAGACTATCCTCGAAGTAGAACATCCACAACATTTCGTCCATAGTGTAAGCCATCAATCTTCCTTGAAAGGATTGAAGATGGGTACGAGAACAAGTGGTTCCATTATATATTTCAAAGCAAGGAGGTTTGAATTTGTGAGGAATTCTGACTCTCTCAACTAGACCCATGTCCATAACATCAAATCCCAAAGAGTTTTGGGACTCCAGAGATAAAGCAATAAACAAAAACACACATAACACCCCATAAACACAAATCAAACAAGCGTTAGGAGGAACCTACAAAAAGAACCAGAAACCATGGTTGCAAGAGATAAGGTATCCTCAGCAGAGTCGCCAAACTGTCGCTCCCAAAGATTTACATCCCGGTACAGACGCGAACTGTCGGCGAAAAGAGAAAATGAGGTTGAATTGAATAGAGTCTCCAGCTAGGCATTTTTATCCCGAAGGAAAGGTAATGCTGCATAAACCTGGGAAGAGATGGATAAGACGGTTGCGAACCAGAGAAACTGAGAAAGGGGGTTGGTTACAACCTGGGAAGGTATTAGCACCCAGATCATCCACCGTACTAGACAGGATCCACACTTACAAGATTGTGTTTAAAAGGGGTAGTGTATGTGCTATCTGTGTGCAAAATCTAAGGAAAGAAAGTACATGTGTCAGTGCAAAAGGGTGAATTGCTCAGGAACTGAGGCTTAAAAAGAATGCTGAAAGAGGGGAAAGACACAAAGACTTTTGTTCGATAACCGTTAAGTTATGCCTACGTATCCTCGCGTGCAATGAGAAAGTCAGAACACCGTAGTTCGACTCAAAGAGACTGCAAATAGATTGACTGTGAACTATCTGCTTGCCTATTCTTAGGTGTATGACTCGTCTGGCTCGAGTTCTAATTGTCTTGAATTTGACGGAAGAAGCAAGTTCTCGTTTGTGAATGAGTATGATGAGAAAATAATCCCGAAGGAGACAATTAATGTTTGTTTTTGTGTTTTCAGTCTTGTTATTATTTTTGGTGTTTTGCATATGATTATGAGCTTAAGCCTAAATCAAGGGTTGTAAACTCATTATATCCTCCCTGATTAGGGATAATGAGCATACTTAAGTATGAGATAAGCATCTCAACTTAATTACCATGATGATGTAGGATTAAGATCATTAACCTACTTGTGATTAATTATATGTTTTTGGGTTTTGTTTAGTGTTAAGTAATGAGTTTAATCTCTGATCACAAATTAGTGAACTCATTACACCATCCTAATAGAAGGATAATAGATGAGAACACTTAAGCTGAGGAAGATACATAAACTTAATCCATGGTTAGGGATTAAATTAATTATATAACAAGCCTTTATTAAATGGATTTTAATTAAGGGATAAGATTAAGAAGTGGATTTTAAGTTTGTAAGACAACTTGAGGGGGACTTGTCCATTAAACACTAGGGTTAGTCCCTCTTAACCATAAGGAAGAGATGGAACCCTAATGTAAGACCCAAGTTACAAGATAAAGCCTTGGTGATTATTAGTGTGTTTTGATTAAGAGGTGTAAACAATTTAAAGGTTTAACACTTAGGATTAAAGTTATACACTCCATCCTAAGAGAAGGATACAGGCATAACCCTAATTCAAAGTCCTAAAGCTTTAAGAGTTTAGTCTCTGATTATTGAGATGAGAAGAGAGACTCAAAGGTAAAAGACTAAGGGGGACTATACATAACCCTAAAAGTTATCATGCTTGGGTATCCTATGGTTTTTTAGGCTTAAGAGAAAGGATCTTCAAGGCCACCAATGGAAGAAGCAGATGAAAAGAGAAAGAAGAAGAAGAATAAGTTACTTACTTCCTGAAGAAGATAAGTAACTTAAAAGAAAGAAAGTAAGAAGAATGGAACACAAGTGAAACAAGTTCACTTAAAAGACAAGTAAATATGCATATGAATGATGAGAAGAGATGGGAAGTGAAGGCAAATCCACCTCCCAAAAAACTTACCAAAAGTTCCTGAAAATGTTAGTATGAATGCATAAGACATAAAGTAAGAGGAAATGAAATGAAATGAGATGTGAAGACCAAAGTCAGAAGTGAAAATGCAATGTAAAAGGAATATGAGATAATGCAAAGTCATACAAGATGCATATGAATGATAATATAAGTATGAGATGCAAAGGAAGCATGTTTAGAAGCTTGGAAACACATGGATGTTCATGAAATGTAATGGATGCAAAGCATAGCAAATGAATGAACAAATGATCAAGCAATGTTCAAACTTGTCTTAAGATGTCTAATATGTCATATAAATGTTAGAAATGTCATGGCAAGTTCACATGATGATGATATGCAAAGATGAACATGGGAAATTGGGGTTTTATGAATGTATGAGATGCAAATGACCAAAATAGAAGCATACATCGTGATAAAAAATTAAAATCAAGCACAAACAAGCCCTAATCCTATAAAAGATCACACCCCAAAGGAGAAGGTCAGAAGCTTAACCTAATGAGAGTTATGAATTTTCTAAGTTTGCTAGGGTTTTAGGTGATTCCTAAGGGAAAATGAAAATCAAATTGAGAATGCAAGATAAAATCATGAGAAAAATAATCTAGAAACTATATGAAATATGTAAACAATGCAAAAAGACTCAAGTTTACACTCATCATGGTTAGGCAGAAATGAATTTTTAAAGTTAGGGTTAGAAAATGTGATTTTTAAGAACCCTAATTCAAAGAAAATTGTGAAATTATGATCAAGCCTAAAAAGAAATTTGTATGATGAGTTTGAAAATGTTTCTAAATGTACTGGAATGGTTTCATGAATTTTTTGGTGATTTTTAGAAACCTAAATGCATTTTTAATTAATTAAAATCCATTAATTAATTAAAAATAACATTTTAATATTTTAAAAATACTTTTTAAATGCAAAAAATAAAATAAAAATCATTTTTGGGTTAAGAAAATTATTTGGATCAGAAATTCAAGAGATCATATTTTTTATGTTTTTAACTATTTTAAATAAAATATATAAAAGAAATGAATAAAAATGAAATAAAAATAAATAAAATGCAAAGTCAAAGCATCCAAGGGCCAGGATTTGAACTGGAGAGCGAGATGTTGACTGGCGCGTGTTTGGATGGCCTGGATTCAATTTGGGCTAATCTGAATTAATTAAACTAAATAATTATAATAAGGGCTAATGGGCTAATCTGGACCCTCCAATGCATGCGGGAAACCCCATCCTACGGCCTAAATTCAAACTGAGAACTAAACCTAAATTAAACCCTAATTACCCTCAGGTGACCGGAACAGTGTTCCGGTCATCTTCTCCGGTGACCCCCTTCCCTGAACTCTCTCAAAACCTCATATCAATGCATCAAACTCTCCAGAAATGATCAATAATCAACATTAAACAAGAATCCATGCATAAAATCCATTTATATTGCATTAATAACATTAATCGAAGCAAACAAAAATTTACGGGCAAAATTTCAGAGCAAGCATACATGGCCATTTCTCAACCATTTTCAAAACAAATTACATCATCATGCTCATGGGAACATATAGAATCATTTAGGAACTTAAAACAAAGATTCTGGAAAAAATGTTCTTGAGGTATACCTGAGATGGAGCTTTTCTGATTCTGGGCTTTCTGGACCTTCCCTTGATGCAAAATCACTCCACTTGATCCCCTTGTGCTGAAGGCTTGAATGGAGTTTAAATGGCTTGTTTGGAAGATTCAGTTCTGATAGTGCAGGAATCATGTCTTGGTTTTGTGAGCTTTCATTCCATTCTAAGGGTTGCTTTGTGTTCTATGAGTGATATCGAGATGATTGGTGAAGTTTGTTTTGAGGTTTGATGGCTGGTTTTTGAGAATAGAAGAAGGGAAGCTTTTTGTGGATTTTGGTGATTCTGAGTTGTTGGCGCATTGAGGCTAATGTGTTCTATGCTTTGGAGTGTTTGAGGTTTGTATAAACAATTGTGATTGGTTCAGAGAGTTTGTGTGGCACAACTTGATTGGTATGGGAGGTTTTGCAAAAAAGTCAATTTTGTGTACTTGGAGGTATGGCACGGGTCAGAGTTGCTCAAAGGTGTGTCTTGGCCTCAGCTTGCATCAAGGATGGCCATAGGATCAGATTACATGAGCTGGCACAAGTGGATGGAAGGTTTTCAAGGTTTTCAAGGTTTTTGCAACTTTCCCTCTTTGAGAATTTTGTGAAAATGCCTTTATGAATCTTGCAATCCAAGGCACAATTTTGGTTCAAATGCATTGCACTATGTTTGTATGATTTTCAGCAATCAATTAGAGGTCATGAAATGTCCTTGAACTTGAATTTGCAAAAAATCCTCTTTGGCATGAACCACTATGCCAAACAAGACCTTAGACAACGCTTTTTTTAGCCTTAGACAGCGCTTTAAAGCGCTGTCTAAACCTCCGCTGCTAAAGGTTTAGACAGCGCTTTCTTAAATCTTAAAAGCGCTATCTTAGGGTACCTTAGACAGCGCTTTTAGGAATACCTTAGACAGCGCTTTTGCTATAAGCGCTTTCTAAGCCCCTATACCTTAGACATCGCTTTTGGTGAAAGCGCTGTCTAATCCCCTCCTATTTTAATTTTTTTAGGTATACCTTAGACAACACTTTTCAAAAGCGCTGTCTAAGCCCCCCCCCCCCCCTTAGACAGCGCTTTTGCCAAAAGCGCTTTCTAATCCCCCCCTTAGACAGCGCTTTTGGCAAAAGCGTTGTCTAAGGTATACGAAAATTTTTGCAGCTTTTGTTTTAAACCACATTTTTTCCAGGTTTATAAACCAGAATTTCTACCTGTTTTCAACCAAATTTGGCAGACAAATATCACATTTTATATATGCCATTTCAAACCATTTTGGCCTTTTTTCTACCAATTTTTGGCTAACAAATATATATATACCAATTCAAACCAATTTTGACTTAAATGTATCAAAATATATACAAATTTATGTACAAATTTACAAGTCATTACATATACTACAAATGTACAATATAATTACACAAATTTATGTACAAATTTACAAGTCATGTACAATATACTACAAATTTACAAGTCATTACATAAAACATTGAGCTCTATAATGAATTCACACCATTCCTCTTTGATTTCGTCCACTTGATCTTTTGTATAATATGCACACTTGAATTCATCAAAGTACTACATAATAATAGAACATAGTTTGATTTAATTTCAACTATTTAATTATATGAGATATGTGTAAATATAATAATAACTCATAAGTTAGAAATACATACATCGGTGGGAATCTCTAATCGGCCCAAAACAAGAGTATCTCGCATAAACCTCAACATGAAATACCCGCAATCTATTTGATTACGTTGCTGAGGACACTACATATGAAAAAAAATGGATAAATCCTAAGTTTTATCAAGTGTCATCACTAATATAATAAAAAATGTGATAATTAAAAATATACCGCCACTCGAATCCATGTAATGGAGTTGGCGCCCCTCTTTGATGTTTGGATATCTCGTTGGGCTCGAAAAGCTTGTAGGATGCTAATAAAATAAAAATGAAGTAATTAGAACAATTCACATAAACTAAGAAATACACACAAGAAAATTTTGAACATTCTCACTTACGTGTCAATTATGAACTTCATATCCGGGTATGTTGTCCAATCATTTCCTAACGAGTCAAGATAATAAAAGATTTCTCTGATAGGATTGATTGCGAGCAACAACCAATGTCCACTGTAATGATTAAGCAAATGTTAGATGTTAACTTGGAAAAAAATTATAATAGATGAATTTAGAATGAAATTCTAACCCGGTATTAAACAGTATAAAGAACAACTTCTCCGCATCTTTGTTGGCCATGAGGATATTAAGAACGTACTCCATCACGGTATCCGGTCTACTTAAGATTGTACTTAAGTTGACGGTCGCGGGTGCTAAGAATCCAAATGACACGTCCAAACCATTGGGGCGCATCAATTTGTCATACAAAAACCTTATATAAAAACATCATTAACATTAGACACCTCTTTTGAAACATAAAGTAAATAAGTTGTTCAATTAATATAACAAAGTAGACCGGATTTACCTAATATATGTATTGACAACAGTGACGCCAATTTCTTCACGACCAAAAAATTGCATGAAGTCTTCATTACCAATCTTTTGGTCGTGATCAAAGCCGAAAATACCTACCTCCATATGCACAAGCCGAACACCTCCGGTCGGTATATCGGTCATCTCTAGAAATGTCTTGAGGCACGACCTATACTTGGTGGTAAGGTTTTTCCTAGCTACGGTCTTCTTAGCACTAGCACTTTTTACCTATGCGGAGGCGTTGCTAACCTCCTTTTTTTGTTGTGCGGAGGAGTTGCTAACCTCCTTTTCTTGAAGCTACATATCATATAAATAGTTAGATCAAATTAAGAATGTAACAACTTCCATGAATATACGCCATATAATTGTATTGTACATGTTTTCTTGAAACCACGGACTCGGTATGCCGTGGAATAGCATTATCTTTTGATTTGGATTTTGTGGGAGTCTATTTAACATAACCAAGGAAAATATGTACGTAAAATGCGCGTAAAAACTTTGAATATACACATTAAAGTTAACATAGGTTTAGGCATACCTCATATCCTATGCATATGAGGTTTGTCGGCCATGCAACAAACGAACCTACTGCTTCGTCCACCGTTGTTGCATCCGAATCATCGTTAGGATATGGTAATGATGCATTCGGCTCAACTGCAAAATCAACCGATACTTTCAAACATCCAGCAGGGAGCTCTCTAGTGTGGAGTAATACTCCGCTAACGTTATGCACTTTTCCCTTGCCAACCATCCGATAGTATGGTGACGACAAATATAGTTGACAGTGGGAAATGCCCTAAAACCAATAATAACAAGAAATTGTTAATGTGTATATATGTCAAATACATAATTTAAGCAAATAGTTCAATTTAAGACAATTATATGTAATTATCTCTGGAATGTTCGGCTGAAAGGTACAGTTGATACTGTCTTTGTCCGAACCATCTTTGAAATATGCTGAGGCGCTAGCCTCTCTTTCTCTCCTGAATGCATCAAGCTCAGCTTGCATGGCTTCCAATTTTGCATGAAGCCCGATTACTAGGAGCCTTTCCTTTTTTAACACTCAGGGAGGTCGGAGTGACTCCAAATCCCTTACCCCTCACCCGACCAAAATACTCAGGGACATCTAATGCCCGACTAAGTATGCTCCTAGTATCATCGGGAGATAAAGACTGAGATAGCGCCTCCTGAAAAATCATATGAATACTGTATACTTGTCAAATATTTGTGTATAAAAATGTTATTCAATTAATGAAAAAAAATTTATACTTACACATTTCTGGTATACGTGTAAAACGTCTTCTTGAGGAACTCCAGATTTGCCCACACAGGCTTCCTTCCACAAAACATGTGCAGGAAGAGATGATTCTGAACTTTTCTCCTTCTGCAGCTACACATTAAATCATACAATTTGATCAGATAAAACTAATATATGATGAACAAATTTGTTATCGCAATTTATAAATACTTACCATGGATTGTTCTATGCGTCCATATCCGACACGTCCTTTTCGGTACGGATATGCGGGACTTGATGCTCTTTCCCGATTTGTGGTACTTATTCTTTTAAAAACCGGGTCTTGTCGTTTGGATTTGAAAGCTTCCCATTCTTCAGCTGATATCAAACTTTCATATTTTTTAGGAAGCTCCGCATCCACATAATTACCATCCGCATCCCTAAGGAACTTGGATGATAAAAATGATCGAAACCCTCTTAAAAGCTTTCCGGACAACTTCATACATAAACCTCTTCTTTCTTCTTCGATGTTAAAACATCGCTAAGAAAAACATACAGATTGATAGTTAGTACCGGTAATTGAAAAAACATAATTGATACCGTATAATTAAGGGCCAAATAATTGTATCTTTATCTCACTCCAAATTTTTTCTTTGGAGTCATTCAGCTCTTTGTTTCTCCAATCATCACAAGTAATGGGAATTTCATTCCTTACTAGTGCACCGATAAAACTAGTTAAGGTATGCCCATTAGGTTCTACAAGCTTTCCCTGGTGGCTCCAATGCACATCTAGTATGATGCCTCGAGATCTTCCTTGGACCACCCGTCTCATTACTGTTATGCCTCTTCGAATCTCTTCTTCCGCGGATACTTTTTTACTAACTTCCTCATGTTGGTTATCAGCCATGTCTAACCTGTAATAAACCAAGGAAACCATCAAATATCAAATATAACTTATAATCAAAGCAATTAAAAACAAAAAAATAAAGAAATCATGCATTATCAGATATAACTTATAATCAAAGCAATTGAAAACAAAAATATAACGAAATCATGCATTATCAGATATAACTTATAATCAAAGCAATTGAAAACAAAAATATAACGAAATCATGCATTATCAGATATAACTTATAATCAAATCAATTGAAAACAAAAAAATAAAGAAACCATGCATTATCAAATATTACTTATAATCAAAGCAATTGAAAACAAAAATATAACGAAATCATGCATTATCATATATAATTTATAATCAAATCAATTGAAAACAAAAAAATAAAGAAATCATGCATAATTTACCTCAGTCACTAACATCACTTTCTTTTCATTGTTAGAATATTAATCACTTGTTTCTTAGCAATGTGTACGGATGAATTGATCCAAATTCCCTCATTATGATCGTTTCTTATATATGACTCATCCGGTATAAGATCCTCAACTTCATCATTTCTATTCAACTCATTTCGTCTAATGCATGACTCATTCTCAACATCAATATCACATTGATCGACACCGCTATCATCAGTCACTTTGTTAGAGAAAAGCACTATAGACCATTTTGTACTCTTCGGGTCATTCACATAGAACACTTGTTTAGCTTGAGATTCTAGAATAAAAGGTTCATCTTTGTACCCCACCCTAGTAAGATCAACTTGCAAAAATCCAGACTTATCCATTCGTATGCCACTACTATTCACCCACTTGCAACCAAAGATGGGAATCTGAAACTTCTCGTAATCAAACACCCAAATGTGCTCAATAACTCCAAAATATGACAAATTTGCATATTTGGGGTTTAAGTCCTTCATACCTTATATATGCATTGCTTCAGCTAGCACGGTGACACCACTATTTTGCATAGTACTCTTATCATCTTGTTCTTTGGTATAAAATGTGTATCCATTAATTGAGTATGCGCTATGAGAAAACACATGCAAACTTGGACCATATGCCAAACATCTCAACCTTTCTGTTACCGAAGAAGGATCTGAAGAGCGCTTCGAATAAATATGATCCTTCAACCATTGTATGAAACTTTGATTGTGCTCTATAACTATCCAATTTTCATTTCTGTTCGGATTTAACCTTCGGAGTACATCCTTGTGCATTTCAACATATGGCTCAACCTCATTATTATTGTGCAGAACATACAAATGAACTTGATCCCGTTCATCCCTTGATATTGTCACAATTTTATTCCCAATTAATTTTTTACCCTCCATTTTTTCGAAAATCTGAGCTCTGGGGAGTCCAATCGATTGAACATTAGACAAATATTCAGTACAAAAGTCAACAGCTTCTTCAACAATGTATCGTTCAACAATACAACCCTCTGGTCGACTTCGGGATTTCACGTACCCTTTTAATATTTTCATATACCATTCAGCAGGGTACATCCATCTCATATAAGCTGGTCCACACAACTGTGTCTCTTTCACAAGATGAACAACTAGATGAACCATTATGTCAAAAAAAGACTGAGGAAAATACATTTCAAGATCACACAAGGTAATTACAATATCTTTTTGTAATGTTGGTAAGATCTCGGGATCGATCACCTTACTAAAGATTGACCTAAAGAAAAAACACAATTTAGTTATGGCACTTCTTACTTTTTCTGGCAAAATAGAACGTATACCTATCGGTAGAAAATGTTCCATTATAACATGGCAATCATGTGTCTTCAAATTCTTCAACTTGAGGTCTTTCATAGAAACAAGTCTTCTGATATCTGATGAGTATCCTTCTGGAACCTTAACTTCACTCAGAGACTTACACAAATTTTTTTTCTCCTTTCTAGATAAAGTAAAAGCAGCAGGTGGTAGATATGTTCGTCTTCCTTTCTTCACGGGTGCTAATTCAGTTCTCATTCCCATTTTTAACATGTCCTCCATTGCTTTAAGGCCATCCTTAGACTTGCCTTTTATATTGAGTAATGTACCGATAACACTTTCAAATACGTTTTTTTCAATATGCATGTCTCACGTACAAAGACTTCCAATATGGCAATTCAAAAAATATCGACCTTTTCTTCCACCCACCTTTCACAACCTTATGTGCAAAAGGCTTTCCAAACTCAGTACGCACATCTTTCACCTTTTCAAAAACTTGTTCACCTGACAATGCGGGTGGAGCTCTACGATGTTCGGTGTCTCCATTGAATGCTTTTCTCCACCCACGGTAGTGATGTTTAGAATGTAAGAATCTATGATGACCGAGAAACACATTCTTCTGGCAAAGTTCCAATCGAATCGTATCGGTTCCGTCTTCACAAATAGGACACGCACGTTGACCTTTAATGCTATACCCAGATAGATTCCTGTATGCTGGAAAATCATTAATTGTGCCAAACAACATCGCCCTCAAATTGAAACTTTCTTTCCTATATCCATCATAAACCTCCACACCGTTCTCCCACAAAATCTTTAAATCTTCGATCAAAGGTGTCAAGTATACGTCTATGTCATTCCCTGGTTGTTTAGGCCCAGAGATTAACATAGATAACATCATGTACTTACGCTTCATACATAGCCACGGAGGTAGGTTATAAATCATAAGAATCACAGGCCATGTGGTATGTGAGATACTTTGAAGACCATGTGGGTTCATTCCATCAGTAGATAATGCCAATCGAAGGTTTCTTGCTTCTGATCCAAACTCAGGATAATCATTATCAATCTTCGACCACTGTGGTGAATCAGCTGGATGCCGATACTTTCCATCAATAATTCTTTCATCTGCATTCCAAGTAAGATGTCTTGCATCGGTTTCACTACGAAACATGCACCTAAATCTCGGAATTATCGGAAAATACCATAAGACTTTTGCGGGAGGTAATCTTTTCTTATATCGAGACAAACCGCAATTAGGGCACTCAGTTAACGTTGCATATTCGTTACGAAACAAAATGCAATCGTTAGGATAAGCATGTATCTTATCATAGCTCATGCCAATAGAGCACAACATTTTTTTTGCCTCATAGGTTCGATTAGGAAGAACATTATCATCCGGTAGCATTTCTCTCATAAGGGCCAACAACTCTGTGAAACTTTTATCCGACCATCCATTTCCCGCCTTTAAGTTGTACAACTTTAATACCGCAGACAGTCTTGAGAATTTAGTGCAACCTTTGTACAACGGTTTCTCTGCATCGCTTACCATCCTCTCAAACATTTCAGGACAATCATCAAGATCTTCTTCCAGTGCTTCTACAATCTCTTCAACTCAATCACAATCATATGTTTCCATGTCTTTGTCGTATGAAGCATAGGTCGTATTACTTTTTCCACTCGATTCAACATTCTCGTTAATTTTCTCACCATGAAATATCCAACACTGATAACTTTGATCAATTCCATGCCTCAGCAAATGCGATTTCAATCCATGTGCGTCAACCTTACCAATATAACAACAACGCAAGCAAGGACAATGCCTTCGTCTGGGGTTTTCAGCGTGTTGAACATCATACTTAACGAATTCCGCAACCCCACTCTCGTACTCTTTGGTCATTCGATCGGCACAGATCCATGTTTTATCCATGGTTTTCCTACTTATTAAGGTAAACAATCAATCCAGACGAAAATACATAACTAAGGTAGTATCTTTGAATATTCTAACAATTTTAAAGTTCAATTCATTTTAAACTTCAATAACGTATACATAACCAATGTTAATATAAACTTCAATAACGTATCCGATACGCCGATATACCAACTTTAATTACCTCATCACTTTCATTTTTTCTATTACAAGAATCAAACTTTTTCTATTACAATATATCTATAACTATACCTATAACACATTAATTTTTCTATAACTAACTTTAATTTTCTATTAGAATATACCTATAACTATAACTATACCTATAATTTTCTACAACTTTAAATTTTCTATAACTAACGTTAATTACTTATCAAACATTTTTCTATTATCAAACATTTTTCTATTACAACATTTTTCAAGGAAGAACATTTTTCTATTACAACATTATTACTTATCAAACATAACAACTTTAATTACCTCATCACTTTCATTTTTTCTATTACCAGAATCAAACTTTTTCTTCCATTACTTTTATCTTTTCAACATTATTCTATTATCAACATTTTTCTATTATCAACATTATTACTTATCAAACATAACAACAACAATGTACCTTATGAACTCAGTTTTTACAAACTCAGTTTTTATTGTTTTCCTTACAAACATCAACATTTTTCTATTGTCAACTTCTAAACTCAGTTTTTACAAAAATAGCTAGAATGAATCAAAACAACTTCAACAAGAATAATACACTAAACTCAGTCAACAAGATTATGCACATTCTCAACATTAGTAAACTACTTCTAAACTTAGTAGAAAGATTAATGTCGAGACAATAGAAACGAAGAAATGAAGAAATGAAGAACATACTGCAAGAAATGAAGAACAGTAGAAACGAAAAACAAAGTCAACACCCAAATGTCGAGACACGTACGATTCTTCAAACACGTTCAATGATTGAAACCGAAAAATGGAAGTGTATTCGTGTTCGCTGTTATGGTTTTTGTTGTTAGGGTTTCAACGTTCGCGGGAGGGAAAACAAAAGAACAGAGAACAAAAATAGAAATGGAGTCTAAAGTTTTATTTTAATTAGACCTTAGACAACGCTTTTGTGGAAAGCGCTTTCTAAGGTATGCCTTAGACAACGCTTTCCAAAAGCGCTTTCTAAACCCCCCCCCCCCCTTAGACAGCGATTTTGGTTTTAATTTTTTTTTTTAATTTAAAGAATTTAGAAAGCGCTTTATGAAAAGCACTGACTAAGGTCTATATTTAAAAGCGCTTTATAAAAGCGTTGTCTAAGGGGGGGTCTTAGACAGCGCTTTTAGAAAGCGCTGTCTAAGACCCCCCCTTAGACAGCGCTTTCATTATTTTTTTGGAACATTTTCCATGTTTTATTTTAATTTTAACCTTAGACAGCGCTTTCTTTTAAAAACACTGTCTAAGATGCGCTGTTAAAAGTCATTTTTGGCGTAGTGAACTTGAAAATTATAGGATTTTTGCAAACTTTGGAAGGCCATATCTTGAGTTCTAGGATGAATCAAGACATGTTCTAGTACCTTTTTGAAAAGGGGAAGACATAATCTACAACTTTCATGCCCAAGAATTTTTCATTTGAAGCATTTTTGGTCATGAAAGAATAGGTTGAAAATCTTTCCCAAAATGGAAAGTTTCCATTACAAGTCATTTCCAAAAATAGCAAGTTTGCATTTGGCCCAAAATTCTTCAACTTTGTGAACTTCCAACCACTTCTAAGGTCAAATAAAGACCATAGAGACTCAAAATGATGATGATGACCCTTTAGTGCCCTTGATGGGGGGCCTCAGATGCCCTGATTTTGACTTTACTTGCTCAAGAAGTTACCCAATGATCAGATGACTTCCACAATGAATTTCTTCATCAAATTTGGTTCACATGATCCTTATAACATATTAAGACCATTATAAACAAGAATGACCAAATAATTTGGGATTAAGTCCTCTAAAACCAAAACCCTAATTTTGGTCATCTGTGCAGGAAAAACCCTAGCTCTGCCTCTATGCCTTTGCCATGCTTTGTGATCTTTTGACTTTCATGAAGTTTGGGGAGCATATTATGATCATGGAACACACATGGACCCTCTTGGCAAGCTTCAAGACCTTTGGGATGGCTCAGATTGATTCTTGGATTGCTCAGATCACAAACCTTAGATGTAGATGAAAATGGACTATGCAGATGAAACAAATATGCAATATGAGATGGTATGCTAATGCTAAAGCAAAAACTGAAAGAACACAAGCCATGGTGTGAGAAAAAGTGAGGGCAAATTTGGGGTGTTTACACTCCCCCATCATACTCATCTCAAATTCACCTTGCATAGAACTTGAAAACTCCTTGACTAACATCATATTAGTAGACCCAAAAATAATGTCATTTACATACACTTGTACTAATAAAGAGTGTAGTCTCAAATTTTCCTCTTGAAAAACCTTGAATAATCAAGAATTTACTTAGACGCTCATACCAATCTCTAAGAGCTTGTTTGAGACCATACAAAGCATGTTTAAGCTTGTTAACATGATTTGGTTTTTCATGGTTTTCAAATCCGGGAGGTTAACACACATACACCTCTTCATTTATGTATTCATTAAGGAAAGCACTCTTAACATCCATTTGATATAGTTTGAAATTTTGTGAGCATGCAAATGCAAGTAAAAGGTGTATAGCCTCGAGGAGGGCAACAGGAGCATAAGTTTCCTCATAGTCTATGCCTTCCTCTTGGTTTTACCCTTGAGGAACAAGATGGACCTTGTTGCAAATAATGATACCATTTTCATCCATCTTGTTCCTATATAACCATTTTGTGTCAATTATTCGATGATCTCGCGGAGGAGGAACAATTTCTCAAACCTCATTTCTTTTAAACTGATTTAGTTCCTCTTGCATAGCTAAAAACCAATTTTCATCGAGTAAAGCATCTTTGGAATTTTTAGGCTCAATTTGAGAGACGAAAGCATGATATAAACAAAAATTACTTATCCTTGATCGAGTAGTGACACCCTTTGAGATATCCCTAATAATATTGTCCACGGGGTGGTCTTTTGAAGGTCTCCACTCCAATGGTAGATCATTTTGGATTGGTGCTTGATCTTCATATTTGAGACTAGAATCTTTAACCGGCTCCTTAAAAACAAATTCCGGAATAGGTTCAACATGAGACAAATCTGGATCTTTTACAATCTCTTCTGAAGAAGCACTTGCACCAATAACAACACTACCTTTTCCGACAACTTTCGGATAAGATTCATCAAATGAGGCATGCATAGATTCTTCAACAATAAGTAACCTTTTGTTGTATACTCTATATGCGTTACTTGAATTTTAGTATCCAAAAAAGATACCTTCATCCTCCTTTGAATCAAATTTACCAAGGTTTCCTTTTCCATTATTTAACACAAAACATTTACATCAAAAGACTTGAAGGTGTGATACATTTGGCTTCCTTCCTTTTAAAAGTTCATAGGGCGTCTTATTTAGCATATGTTGAATAGTTATCCTATTCAACACATAACATGCGATGCTAATAGCATCGGCCCAAAAATATTTAGGAAGACCACTATCATTGATCATAGTTCTTCGTAACTCCTGTAACACACAATTTTTACGTTCCACAACACCATTTTGTTGTGGAGTTCTAGGGGCATAAAAATTATGTTCAATGCCATGTTTCTCACAAAAAAATTCAAAAAGATGATTTTCAAACTCACCTCCATGATCACTTCGAATTTTTACAATGTTTGTGCCAGGTTTGTTTTGAGATAGCTGAGAGAAAGTTTCAAATGCCGAGAAAGTGTCACTTTTACTTTAGAAAAATTTCCAACAAAATCTTGAATAATCATCCACAATAACAAAACCATAATAATTTCCTCCTATACTCTTGACTCTTGATGGACCAAAAAGATCCATATGTAGGAGTTCAAGAGGTCTAGATGTAGAAACTAAATTTTTGGATTTAAAAGATATTTTTGTCTGCTTTCCCATTTGACAATCATCACAAAGATGATATTTAGTGAACTTTATGTTTGGAAAACCAACTAAGTTTTTGGAAACAATCTTATTTAGCAAGTCAAAGTTGATATGTTTTAAACGTCTATGCCAAAGTCAATAGTCATCACTTTCGAAGACTAGACATTTTGCATCACTCATGGACATCATATTCAAATCAAGCATGTATACATTATTAACCCTCAAGCCCTTAAACATATCATTTTTATTATCATTATATTCAATTATGCAACCTTCTTTTGAAAATGAGACTGTATTTCCCTTGTCACACAATTGACTAATGCTAATGAGATTATGCTTAAGGCCTTCTACTAAGAGGACATTTGAGATAGATGTAGAAGAGGGATTACCTACATTACCTTTGCCGAGTATAGCTCCCTTATTTTTATCAACATAGGTGACAAAGCCCTTCTTCTTAGCCACAAAGTCATTGAATAAAGAGATGTCACCCATCATGTGTCTTGAGCATCCACTATAAAGAAACCAATGTTTCTCCATATCCTCAAGACACTCCACCTACATGATTAGAAAAGAGAGGAGGTACCCAATTTTCATTGGGTCCTTGTGTATGAGTGAAACTTTGGTTGCATTTGGGAAACCATTGAAAAAGGCCTTTAGGCACCAAAAATCTCCTAAATCGGCAATTTGCAATAGTGTGACTCTCTTGCAACAATAAAGACATCTTAAGCATGGTTTAGAATCACATTTGTTATTGATCTTTCACTACATAAGTATATCTTTGATATGGATTATTCATTGATTCTCTAAAATTTGAATGATCAATAGCAAAGGTTATCTTAGGTTGTGATAACTTGTCTAATTGTGCTTGATAACTTGTCTCGCTTGTCTTCTTTCATAGGTTCCACCATAGATTTCTTAAGAGATTTCATCGCATTTTGATTATCTGATACCTTTTTCTCTAAGTATTTAAAAATACATTTATCGGATGTTACACGCTTAAAGGCTTCTTTAGCTTCTTGGTGGAGAACTCTAATACTACTAAGTAGGTCATCATAAGGCAAATTTTCAAAATTATCATATTTGGCATGTATTTCCTGCTTCTTGCCCTTCTTATGAGCTATGAGACAAAGATTTACTTTCTCTTCCTCATCAATTGAGCTTGCTTTTCTAAAAGATTCACTATCACTTTACCACGCAATATATGCTCTTCTAGATTTGTTACCTTTTCTTTGATACCTATCTTTAGATTTATATTTCTTTAGCATTGGGAAATCCAGTTTGTAGTGACCCGATTTTCCACAATTGTAGCATGATCCTTTACCTTTTGTACTTTTATTTGATTCTTGCTTGGAGGGGTTTGATTGCCTTCTATAATTAATGAGGCACTTATCCGAATGATAGATTTCATTCTTTCTAAGATACAAATTCTATCTTCTAACAAACAAACCCATATCCTCATTGGATTCATCGTCTTCATCACTTGAGTTACTCTCACGATCTTTATTTGTGGAAGATTTTGAAGTAGAAGTCTTCAAGGCAATAGATTTCTTCTTCTTCTCGTTATCCTTAGGCTTCTCATTCTTTTCATTATCTTCATGCTCATGTAAATTTAAGAGCTCTTGTTCATGCTCTTGTAGCTTTCCAATAAGTTTCGTCAAATCCAAGGTCCTTACGTCATTGGCTTCTTTGATTGTCGTAACCTTTGGCAACCATTCCCTAGTAAGACAACTTAAGATTTTGTTAGTAGCTACATCGTTAGGAGTGGTTTTGCCAAGAGCATTTAACCGATTCGTCAAGTGAGAAAAAATCTCTCTCCCATTTCACCAATGGTTTTCCCTTGGCTCATGTGAAATCGATCAAACTCTTGTTGTAATGTATTAATTCGGGCTAGCTTCAGATCATTGGTTCCCTCATGGGCAATCTGTAACGCTTCCCACAGAGCCTTAGTTGTAGTATGATGAGAGATTCGAAAATATTCATTCGTTCCCAAAGAAGCTATAAGCATATTTCGAGCTTTCCAATCATAAATATATTTATTTTCATCATTTTCATCCCATTGTGCTTCAGGTTTTTCGATTTGGACGTTATTCGGACCGACCATAGTTATTTTAAAAGAGTTGTCTTGAATAACCTTCCAAATTTTTCTATCAACAGAGTTGATGTGAATGCACATACAATCTTT
The DNA here is from genome assembly GCA_963966055.1 of Lathyrus aphaca. Taxonomy (NCBI): domain Eukaryota; kingdom Viridiplantae; phylum Streptophyta; class Magnoliopsida; order Fabales; family Fabaceae; genus Lathyrus; species Lathyrus aphaca. The sequence continues at coordinate 177,358,509 of OZ014523.1, forward strand.
CCAGTACCTATAGTTTTCTCCGGTAAAAATTGGAGCTCTATTATACACCTTCGTTGGATCGTTGTCCATTTTCTAAAAAGTTATATGTGAAGCACTGGATGAACCGATGCTCCTGATACCACTTGTTAGACGATGGTGTGATCTAGAGGGGGACTTGAATAGATCCATTTTAAAAATTTACTTTTCAAAAATTAGTTGAAAAATATTTTGCGGAAGTTCCCCGGAAAAATCGTCTAAAACAAAATTATGTCACCGGTGATCAGATATGCACTTGAAACCAAATGGGAATTAAATGTTGTCAAGAGAAATTAATACAATGCAATGAATTCACTTAGTTTCACAAAAATTGATAAACCACTCTTAACAATTATATATAGGAGGAAAATTAGCACAAAAGAATTGATTTTGTGTGTTTTGACTTTTTCACAAACACTTGGTGTGCACCCACATAAAGTGTTATTTAGATGTTCAAGTAGTGCAGAATTTTTCACAAAGTTGCTGTCAATTTTGAGAGCAACACTTTAACAAACAGTTGGTATGCACTAACTATCACAAACCAGAATTTTCAAGTCACACTAAATCAAAGTTTGCAGAAAGAGTAAAAGAGAAGAAAATAAAGGACACAAGAGATTTGTTTAGGCAATTCCTTCACCTTCATCGCTAGATGTACTCTGCCCCCAATTCTCAATTGAATTGGGAAATTTCATTAATATTGCAATTGTTTTTACAAGAAGAAAATTGGAACAACAAACCAATCTGATTCACGAATGTTGTGACAACTTCTTCTTGACCATTGATTCAAGACGAACCAAGTCCTTCACGCGTGTCGAGAAAGCCTCTGGTTAACTACTCCCCTCTTGTAAGGATTTACAATCATCCAAACTTTGAGCAGGACTGAGTTTCTTCAACACTTGTGAATCCACAAAGATCTTCGTAATCCTCCGTCTACCGTGAAATGAAAGAATGATCCACTGGATCTTCAATGTACCTCACTCGGCTGAATATACGAACGATGGTTGTGTGCAAAAAACCCCAAATATTATATGATCTTGGAGGATAAAACCCTTCCGATTTTTCCAAGAAAAACCCACACTCTCAAAACCTAATATGAAATCTTTATTTCACGATTGAATGTTATCTTTGAAACAAACACCTTGATCAACAAATATTATTGTGTGTGATTGTTGATGGATGAAAGGAAGAAGAAGATGAAGAGAGAAGTGTGTATCTATTTCACTTTTCTTGTTAATCTTCTCAATGATCTGAAAGCAGTCATTCATATTGGTTAGTCATATAACATAAGATAGAGAGATAGAAAAATTAAAAACAAATGACATCAACAGGAATGAGCCAGCTCGAATAGGGATGAGCCGACTCAACAGGCTAGATGAGCCGGTTGAAAGAACGCCCCTCATTAGTGGATTGGGCTCCCACTTGTAATACCCTAAAATTTCCCCTCTTAGTTTTTTGCCAACCTCAAGTGTTTTATGCTTCGTCGTGTGGGGCATTGATATAATTGGCAAGATTGAGCCAACTGCTTCTAATTGTCACCGCTTCATCCTCGTTGTCGTAGACTACTTCACGAAGTGGGTTGAAGCGGCGTCGTATGCCAATGTCACCAAACAAGTGGTAGCCCGATTCATCAAAAGGGATATCATATGCCGGTATGGAATTCCCGAAAGAATCATTACTGACAATGGTTCAAATCTCAACAATAAGATGATGGTAGATTTATGTCGGGATTTCAAGATCGAGCATCACAACTCTTCACCGTATCGCTCGAAGATGAATGGCATCGTCGATGCGGCCAACAAGAACATCAAGAAGATCATGCAGAAGATGGTTGTGACATACAAAGATTGGCACGAGATGTTATCGTTCGCATTGCATGGGTACTGGACGTCGGTGCGCACTTCGACAGGGGAAACCCTATTCTCGCTTGCATATGGTATAGAGGCAGTCCTACTTGTTGAAGTCGAGATCCCCTCACTGATATTAATGATGGACGTAAAGCTTGACGAAGCTGAGTGGCTCCGATTTAGATACAATCAATTGAGCCTCATTGAAGAGAAACGCCTAGCAGCTGTATGCCATGGACAAATGTATCAAAGGAGAATGAAGCGGGATTTCGACCAGAAAGTACGACCTCAATGGTACATACCCGGTGACTTAGTGTTGAATAAGATTCTTCCTCCTAACACAGATTACAAGGGGAAATGGACAACCAACTATGAAGTTCCATTCGTGGTTAAAAAGGTCTTCTCGAGCGGAGCCTTTATGTTAACAACCATTGATGGTGAGGACTTCAAATCCCCTGTCAACACAGATGCAGTAGGAAAATACTTCGTGTAAAGAGACCTGCCAGACAAAAACAAAATAAGAGTCCAAGCAAAAAAGCACATCCTTGCGAGCCAAAAACAGAATAAAAGGCTTGAGCAAAAGTTAGGGAAATATCTGTAAAAGATGTACACCCGCCGAGCTTAAAAGCCACAGTGGACAGCTCAGGCAAAAAAGGGTATCCCGGTGGATAGAAAACCCGAATGGGTGATCCATGCAAAAGAGGGATCAAAAAGAACAACTGCAATCTGCGAGATATGTGATATTTCATGCACAATCAAAGGTGATCCAAGAGTTGAAGATTAATTCATTCGCCTTCCTCAAAGCGAAGCAAGCGGAGAATCTTGAGGATATACAAGTCATAGTCGGGTCCGAGCTGGATGAGACTTAGTTTTCACATTTCCATTAGGATAGTTTATTTTCCTTTTGTACAATTTCCTCTTTCCAGGGATTGCTTCCCGGTGTAATGCCTATTCATGGCCATTCTTCAATCAATTAAAGTGAAATTTCATGCAAATTTGTTTCCATATGTTTTTGTTTTTCATCTACCATTGTTTGATTGCAAAAACGTTCAACAAATTTTGATAAATATTGCATTGAGAATACATGAATGCCTTATAACACATGCAGGAGAGTAAGAACATTTGACACATATCTGATGTGTTGAGTGACTGGGATGGTGACTCAGACCATGATCCCGGGGCATGCAGGCCAAACTAACTCTCATTTCGCAGGTACTATCAGTTATGTTCATTAACATGCACCTATAGGCGTTTTCAACAAAATCATCACTGGCACAGAGCTCTAGGAAGTTTGGCCTTGGCGGATCTTGAAGCATGGCTCCTCAACATGCCAGGTCATCCCCTCTCCAGCAGAGCAACAACAAAGAGAATGATATTTCCCTAGCAGGAGGGTATCATTATCTCTTATCCCCAATGGAGGACGCCTTCCACTTCTCATCTCCAGCATGAGACACATCCTACCTCTAACTCCCGGCAAGATCAAAACGCTTATTTCCAGCAGGAAATATCCCAGCGGAGTTCTCTGTCATCCCTAGTAATGTCGGAAGTTGGAATCTCCCCCAGCATAACGAAAGAAGGCTGGCGATGTTCTCCCTAAGCAGAGAGTTGCCCTTCAACAAAGGAGTATCCCAAATCAGATTCTTCTTATCCCCAGCAGTACATGAGGATTTGTTACGCCCTAGCAGTGGTGAAGATACAGAAGAGACCGAAAGTTCTCTTCCTTGCCCAGCAATGTTCGCCATTTTCCCCAGCGGGTTCGCCAAATAAAGTCCAATCCTCATTATAATCTCTTAACGAAACTAAAGATTATGTATCAGAGGGATCCTCCAGTAGATTTCTTCCTCAGTAGAGTACCAACACATCTGATTCCCCCAGCCGGGTCAAAAGAGTATCACTTCCCCAACGGAGTTCGGCGGATAGCGTAAATCTCAAGTCAAGTTCTTCCCCAACAGGGTCTTAGCTCTCCAATATCAGAGTCCAATTTATTTTTGGCAACAGCGACAATTCAGAGCCATTGTATCAAACATTATCCCCCGCAGAGCTGCTTTTCCCCACAAGGATTCATCACAATCAATTCAGTGATTATTTTTTCCCTAGCGAAGCCGTCAAGGATACCTGTTATCTCCTCATGAGGAGTTCTCCTTTGCATTTTCATTTAATAATCATCATTACATTTGCATCCTCAAAACGCGTAGAATTTCCATCATTGTGGAGCATTACGCCATGCAAAAATTCAAACATATGCATACAAACCATAAGCCAGTTTTGGTACCTTGCATAGAAGCCCGTAACATCTTTTCTTCAAAAAATCTGAAGTATTCCCCACAGAGAATGCCGAGTTCATTTACCAAACAATATTAACCTTACAAGTCAATGCTTTTTTATCCCCAGTTGAGTTATCATCCATATTATGATAGTCTCTTTTCAGATTTTATCTCCCACATGGGATAAATACTTGTCGATTCCGCCAAGTCCGGTTTCGTTGTTCGAGTTATCATCTATGCCATGATACTCTCTTTTAAGGTTTTATCTCCCACGTGGGATAAATACTTGTCGATTCCGCCAAGTCTGGTTTCGTTGTTCGAGTTATCATTCGTGCTATGATAGTCTCTTTTCATGTTTTATCTCCCACGTGGGATAAATACTTGTTGATTCCGCCAAGTCCGGTTTTGATTTTCGAGTTATAATCCACGCTATGATAGTATTTTTTCAGGTTTTATCTCCCACGTGGGATAAATACTTGTCAATTCCGCCAAGTCCGGTTTCGTTGTTCGAGTTATCATCCGCACTATGATTGTCTCTTTTCAGGTTTTGTCTCCCACGTCGGGTAAATATTTGTCGATTCCGCCAAGTCTGGTTTTGTTTTTCGAGTTATCATCCATACTATGATAGTCTCTTTTCAGGTTTTATCTCCCACGTGGGATAAATACTTGTCGATTCCGCCATGTCAGGTTTCGTTGTTCGATTTATCATCCGCGCTATGATAGTCTCTTTTCAAGTTTTATCTCCCACGTGGGATAAATACTTATCGATTTCGTCATGTCTAGTTTCGTTGTTCGAGTTATCATCCATGCTATGATAATCTCTTTTCCGGTTTTATCTCCCACGTGGGATAAATACCCTTTGATTCCGCCAAGTTCGGTTTCGTGTCCTTGAGTTGTCATCCAAGTTATGATGGTTTCTTTTCTAGCCAACTCACAGTGTGCTTCGTCATCCAAGAATGACGATTTTCCCAATTACATTTTATTCCCACAATGAGCAAATTTTTCAGTTTATTCGGGGATTCAATCACTCCATACCTTGAAGGTTTGAAAGCCATCGCTATCATTCATTAAGGTCTACAGATGATTGAACAGGGGCAGCTGTAATACCCTTAAATTTTCCCTATTAGTTTTTTGCCAACCTCAACTGATTTATGCTTTGTCATCTTGCATATCTTTCCATATTGCATCGCATTCAGAGAAAGATAAATAAATAAATCATCATCATCTGCATGTGCATAAGGATGGTGATCCGGTGTCTCTTATCAATCATGGAGCTCAAGAAGGAAAATAATAATAACCCAGCTGTCATACCCCAAATTTGTCCTACCCGCATATTTACCTTTATTTTTTATTTTTTTGTTCACTATCCTTTATTCAGAAATTTTTTAAAAAAAAATATGTTAATTCAGTTGCCATTTGTTTGAGTTTTGTCAGAAGCGACGTGGGTGCGTCATTGGCCAAATTTCTTTGTTTTGTGCGTGAGAAATTCAGGCCTAATTCGTGACCATTATCCATTTATTTATAAATCCTTTTTTTCCTCTTGTATCACTTTTATTACTATTTTCTTATTTTTAATTCTCCATTAAACTTTTTTTGTACTATTATTATTTTTCATTATTAAAATTAAACCATTTTATTCTATTTTCCAATTTTTTATTATTATTAGTTTATTTACTTTTATCATTATTATTATTATTGTAGTTTTTTTTTTTAATTCATAAAATCCATCCAATGCTTATTTCTAACAAGTAAAAGTATCAGTCTTTTTTTTACCCCATCCAGCTTGCATGTGACAGCATATTCAATAAGGTCCCACGATGCAAAATGCAACTTTTCTACCACTCAGTAACAAGAAAATCCCAAAACTTCCAAACGCACATATAATGAATATTCCGTACATAAAAAACGCATATACAATCGCAACAGAAAATGCAATGACGCAAAAAATAATTACTCAGCTAACAAATTCCTCAAAAACTTCTCATTTCACCCTTTCTAAACACTATATACCAGCTTTTGTTTCATTTACAGGGGGGGAGAAGAAGCCTATCATCACTCTCACACTAACCCATCGCCAACCTCTGCTACTTTTTTTTCCATCCACATAATAATTGTCGCCCTTCTTCATTTTAACCTCCTCTTCTTCAACCTTAGAACCTCATAAACCCACAACCAAAACCACATAAACTAACCTCCATTAACTCAACCTCCATTGAAACCACAAGGATCACAAAGAACTCATAAAAGCACAAAAACCGAAAATAGAAATATAAGATGAAGCAGAGAGATTTCAAACCATGTAACCCTCAAACTCCATCCCTTTTCCTCGCCACCAAACAATACAACTTCCTAAATTGACCTTCATCACCGCAACAACATTAAACCATCATCTTCACAACAAACCTTCACCATACCCACACACAAACGTTCAAAACAAAACCGACAAATATAGAGGATTCGCAGATCTGAGGACTTAGAAAACTCAAACTGAGAACCGAGAGAGTGAGGATTGAGCGACCAAAGCGCGACCTCCACTGTGAATCCGCAGAACCATCACCGTGAGGATGAACAAGTGAATCGTGAAAAACTTACCAAAATGAAAACCGTTGAGAACAACTCGAAAACAGAGAACCAAATCATGAAATAACCGCCGTGAGTTGAGAGTCCTCCGCGAGTTTTCTGATCATCTCCCTTTCTCCTGCCGTCGTTTCGTTTTCCGTTGAGGGTGAGCGGGATTGATTTTTTTTCACGATACCCTGTTTTAATGCTTCTGATTTGTTTGACTGTCTCCTTACTATTATTATTGATTTTATTTTATTTTCATGTTTTAATGTTATAAATCTCATTCATGTTTTGTTTCGGGCTTTATAAAGCCCATGGTGGATTTACCTGTTAACATAAACCATAGTTAGCGTATATATACCCCTCAACCATAGTTTTTTTTCTTTATAATTTCATATTATTTTGTTTTAGATTTTTATTTCATGTTGTTTTAGATTGTTGTAGATATAGTTGTTCTCATTTTTGGCAATTAATATTATTATTTTTTCGATTTCTCCTTTTTATACGGGTCAATAATATAATCGCGGTTTATCGATATTCGACTTTTCTAATCGACATTATCTAAACCGTTATGAGGCTAACTTTTCCATTTTCATTATTTCTCGATTTCTCGATTTATTCCTTATTTTTATTCGGTCTATGATATTATTATCCGATTTGTGACATTCAATTTATCGACGTTGTCCGAATCGATATGAGACCGTTTTCTATTCTTTTTATGGATTCTAATTAATTTAGATCCATTATTTATCGACTTTATTATTTAATCGGCCAATGAAAAATGGTGATATTCGGTTTCGAATAAACCGACATTATCCCCTAATTTGAGGCTACTTTTTATTTTTTCTTAATATTTCATATTATCTCAATTTATTATTTACTCGGCCGATGAATAAATGTTAGATATTTGAATTCTAATAAATCGACGTTATCTAAACAAATATGAGGCCATACCTTTATTTCTCATATTATTTCACTTTGTCCCAATTTTTTATTATTTTGGCCGATGAATAAATATTTAAATATTCGATTCCGAATAAATCGACGTTATTTAAATTAAATATGAGGTTAATTCTTTTATTTTAAGTTATTTTTATGGTCGATGATATAACAAACGATTTAAATGTTCGATTCCAACAAATCGACGCAATTTAAATCCTTATGAGACCCATTTTATTTTTATCGCATTTCCTTATTTTACATAAAATAATTACTTAATTATTAAATAATGCTCGACCTCTAATAGAATGATTCTAAATTAAATCGATTCTAAGATGGTTAAAGAACCATATTCCCGATGCTTTCCGTTTATTTCGAGCTCCAACGGCTCCGCGTTAGTTTAGAATTAGGATTAAATCCCGCTTAGAAAATCAAATATTTACACTCCATTTGCATTAATCTTCCCACTTACCAAAATGTTACTTAGACCCAAACCCTTAATTCAACGTCAAGTGGTCTAGGTAATTAACATAATAATTATCGAAACAAAAGGTGAAAAAAGGCAAGTGTTGGATCTTCGATGCTTTTCTTCAATTGCTTAAGCACGAGGCATCTGTTTTGGGTACGAACAATTGACACCTAATAAAATCAATCGAGTACCCTAGGAACAAAATTACCCTTTTTTTTTGTATCGTATACCCTTAAGAAGACAAACAATATATATTATCGCTCATTCGCAAACTAGACTAAGTGGTTCCCGTTTAGTACAACGGACGTGAGGGGTGCTAATACCTTCCCCTTGTGTAACCGACTCCCGGACTTAGATTTTGGTTCCAGATCTTTTCCTTTCCTTATTAGGTTGTAGCTTTATCTTCTTGTTCTCTAAGTAGAATGAATAGAATTAGATGGTGACTCTGTTATTTATTTTGTTCCGCGGTTAGCGCGAGGATCGTAGCCATTTCTGAGGTACGACACCATCCCATTTCCATGTTAACCCTTTAAAGGAGAGAAAAATTCACATTTTTTATCCGTTAACCAGTTAACGCCTGGGGTTAACCAGTTAACGGGGGAGAAATTTATGAAGAAATTTCAAATTATTGTTGGTTTTGCAATTTCCCTCCACTTTTTCCACTTTTCCTTACACTTCATTTCCACTCCAATTTGCCTTGGATTTTCCACCACATTCTAGACTCTTCAACAGTCTTCCAAGGAATATTCCAAGGAATATTCTAGAAACCCTAACAAACTTTAAGTAACTACAAGCCTAAGTCCTAACCTCCTTTTCCAACCCTCATGCTCAAGCTTACTCCATACCCAAGCCTAACTCCAAACCTAGCTTCTATATAAGTTGAATTAACTCCAAACCTCACAACTTCAACCATTTTCCAAATTTCACTTCATCTCTCTCATTTTTCTCTCAACTTTTCCTCCATTTTCAACCTTTTACCAAAGCTTCTTCACCAAGGATTCTTCAAGTTTCACATTGAAACTTGAGGAGTTTGAAGCTAACCCTCCATTCAAGCATTAATTCCATAGTTTATTGAATAAGTTGCTGCTGTTTTGGATTGATTTGAGCTTATTGGATGTGATTTTGCAAGAGTTCATCGAGATCTTCATCAATTGCATTTATTTTGCATTCTCGCAGATTGAAGCTTGAAGTCTTCGGTATTATCTTCATTCGCGCATCGATTAACCCGCAACAATCATAAAGCAAGCCTTCGCTTTTTAGGTTGTTGAATCCGAAACAGCTTTTCGCTTTTAATTTATTCACTTTATCTCGCCGTATGGCATTCTTTGATCGTTTTACGATTTTCTTGCAATTTACTCGTTTTGATTGGTGATAGATAGAATTGTAGCTAGTTCTTGATGCTAATAGGTGCTAGAAGACTAGGTTTGAGTAGAAATTTCGTGCTAGCAGATTCATAGATGTATTGGGAGCTTTTAGGTTTGAGTAAAATTTTCGTGCTTTTCCTAATTGATTTTTTAACATTATGATCAGTGTTAACCGGTTAACGCCCTGGGTTAACCGGTTAACACATTGATTTTTGCCATTGGATTTGAGTTTTTAAAGTCGTTAATCGGTTAACCCAGGGTGTTAACTGGTTAACGCTGTTCCATTTTGAGAAAATTGCTTGTTTCATGGAATGTTTATGCATTGTTCATTCTTTAATCATCATAGCTTTTTAGATCATGATTTTAGTGAATTTTTAGGATCAATTTAGGTGCTTGATTCTGTAATTTTGGTAGGTTTCGACATGAGTTTCGTTAGTTTCTGTTTTTGTGCATAAATATTGCATAATATGTTTATAGCATTTTGTGATCATTGTTTGAATAATTTAGCATCCTTCATAGCTTGTAAATGAATGTGTACACCTCTGGTTTTGCATTGTATCATGAAGCCATTCACATCTTGATTCAATCATGTGCATATTGAGGAGAATGGCATAATGTAAAAAACTCCAAAAAAATCATGTAACTTGCATCATTTAATTGCATGTTGTTATTGTATTCCATTGTAAATAATCCATTGCATATTATTACATTATCTTGCATAAATTCTGCCTTGTTTTCATAGCTGCATTTTGAAACAGGAGCTGTAAAAAACACATTGCATTCATGTTGCTTTGAATTTTACACCTATTTTGCATGTTGTTTGTTAGCTGTAATAAGCTGTTTGCATTTTGCATTGCATTTGGTAGTTGTTTGTGCCTTAGGAGTTGTAGTAAGCTACTGGATTTTTGCTTTGCATAGTTTTTAGGTCCCTTAGACTTAGGATTGAGTCTAGATTAGGTCCTAGATACTTTTGGATTTGTATGGTATTTGTTAACCTCATTCCTTTTATTATGTTTATCCTACTAACCTTTTTTTGTAGGGAGGTGGAGGTAAGTTCACATTACTTCTTCCTTTTAAAATCCCCACGCTTTCTAAGTGTATTTGCTTTAGCATTTTGTACTTAATTTGCACAACTTCATGCTAATCCCCCTTAGAAATGACTTAGCTTCCTTAGGAAGTAAGTTACTTTCTAGTTCCCATTTCTTTTCCCTTTTCTCATTAGGATTAGAAAACTGCACTAACCTAGGTTCATTCATGGATGATAACACTTAGGATTTAGTCTCCCCTTAGACTTTTCCCTTTGGCCCGCTTTGCTTTTTTCTCATCTCAAAAGAAAAGTAAAAATCACCTAATAAAGGTTGATCTTCTTATACGCCATGAGACTTTACCGTGGGTTACTTATACACGTCCCATTTCGGGGCGATGTGTAAGGAATCTACCACGATGAACAAGTTTTAGTATGAGAAGTGTCGCTCCCCGGATTTCCATCCTGGTACAAACGCGAAAGTGGCGCGGAAAAAGAATAGAGTCGCCAGCCAGGCATTTTTATCCCGAAGGAACGGGAATGGTAATGCTGCACAAACCAGAAGAAAGAAGAGGAAGGACACGGGTCCTGCGAACCAAAGAGACTGAGTTCGGGAGTCGGTTACGACCTGGGAAGGTATTAGCACCCAGATCGTCCGCCGTACCCGACGGGATCCACGCTTGCAAAGAAAATGTTTCAAAGGGTGAAGAAATGAAAGCTGCTGCAAAGGAAATGAACTGAACTGAATAAAAGAAACGAAGGGAACTGAAAAGGAAAAATGTAGGGAAAATAAAGATTGTGCTCGAACGGGCCCTACCCCGCTGCCTACGTACCTCATCTGGATAATGAGGATCAGAGTCGCCGTAGTTCCCCTAACTAGGGGTAACAGGGAAAATTGCTTGTGAATTAAAGGCTTGAACTGCCTATGTCAATGCTCAGGTGTTGCAGGCTCGGACGACGAGTGCGTTACCGTCTTGCAAAATGACAAGTAGGAGCAAGTTCGCGAACGGAGCGAAGGAGATGAGAAAAGAATTCCCGAAGGAGAGACGTTTATTGTTTGTTTATGTTTTCTAGAAGCTTTTATGAGTGTGTCACAAGGAAGTGAACTCAAGCTCTTTTCCATGGAATGTGCACTTGTCACTACATTCCAAGATGGAATAATAGAACAAGCACACTCAAGTAAGGAGAAGATCCCCAAAACTTGAACCCAAAGACTAGGGCTTAGGCTCACTAACTTGCTTAATTATTAAGTGCTTTTGGTTATTTACAGATGAAGAAGTGTTTTTTAGGCTTTTCTTTTATGAAGAAGATACCTTGATCAGACTTGTGCATCACAAGGTAAACTTGTACTATCCCAAGATGGGAAAACTACAAGCATACCTCATGGGATAAGGCTATGGATCAATGCATCACTTCACATTTATTAAAGTTTTTTTTAAGAGTTATGAGATGAGAAGAGAAAGAGAACCAAAGGAGCAAAAAGGAAAAACTAGGGGGAAGTTTCTATCCTAAGTTAGCATGCATGGAGTTCCTAGGGTTTGTGAGGTCTTTCTAACCTAAAAAAGGATCTCAAGAGAAGAAGATAAAAGGAGAGATGAGAAAGGCCTAAGCCCAACAAGGAGATGTTAGTCCATATAAACAATATGAGGAGAGATGAGAAATGGAGATGTGGAACTCAATTCCCACATCTCAAACTTACCATAGCCCCTGCAAGGTTAGTGTAACAACATAAAATCAAGGCATGAACCAACAAGTCAGAATCTACACAAGCATATAGGCATGGCAAAGAGTTCACAAGATGATAAGCAAAGCAACACAAGATCAAATTGAGATGATTGGAAATGAAACAAATGCAATGAAGGCATGCTTAACACTTAAAGAAATAAAGCACATAAAAGAGACCCAACACCAAGACTCAAGGAGATTCAAACCCTATCCTAAGACCAGGAGCAACCATAAACCTCTAAAGGACCCCAAAAGATGAAGATAAGTTGGCACAAGTGCCCTTCTAAACTTAAAAGAGACTAGAAGACTCAAAGGATACAAAACAAGGCAAGGTGAGGAAGAAATTACCCAAGAAAAAGATCCAAGCACTTAAAAATTCTACCCAACCAGCCAAGCACTCTCCAAACACAAGGAAATGAGAATCCAAAAGGGTTTGCAAAAATACAGCACCAAACTAGGTCAATGAAGCTCAAGGATGCAAGGTATTACCATTTAGGGTTTTGAAAATTAAGGCACAAGTAACTCAAGCAAAATCCAGCAAGGAAGTTTGTGAAAAATCCAAGATAAATCATGAAGATAGTAGAGTGTCTTAGGATTTGAATGCAAAAAGAATGGGGTTCATAGCTTAAAGGATGAGAAATATAGAAATTGGACAAAGCAGATTGGTCTATGAGAGTTCACAAGAAAGCAATGCTCAATGTTGATTTTATTTGGCCACGTGGGATGAAAATAAAAATTTGGAAAAATCATGATAAAAAACTAGATGAACCAAGGAGTGTATATGAAGTTTTTTAGATTTTTTAGAGTTAAAGAAATATTTAAAATGAATTAAAAGCAAATGAAATAAATTGTTAAAGAAAAGAAATAAAAATAAAACAAATGGGCCAAGGGGGGTGCAAAGAGCACACACGCTCAGTTAAAAAACAAACATGGGCCTTGCAGGGGGGTGCAGATAGCGCTGGACCTGATGCACCTTCTTCTTCATGTAAAACCCTAAACCCCTCACCACCATTAATGAACTAAAACCCTAACCCTAACCCTAGCCTTCACGAAAATTCAAACTAAGCCACGGCCAGCCATGAAACCTTCCAGAATGGACAAACCAACATCATTAAACAAGAATACATGCTTGGATTGGATCAAAACTCAAAGAATCTCAAGATATGAGTGAAAATAAAATTGTCCATCAAACTTTAAATCAACCTAACTTTGTAAATACTCAACCATTTCACAAACTACAAAGAGCATTGTAACCAGCACAACATGAGGATTCTAAAACACACAACCAAACACATTTCTATGAGATGCGAATTTTGAGTGTACCTGAGGTGTTGTCCAAAATTTGAAGTCAAGAATGGTATAAAATGATGGCAAATGATCTCATTATCCCCTTAGATGCAAAATAAATGCATCTAAGGCTTTGCAAGCTTGTGAATCCAGCAATGTGCTTCCTTGTGCTTCAAAGCTCCTCAAATGGCCACTTGAACAAACTTCACTATAAATCTAGATCCATGGGTGCTTAATGATCCTTGAGATGAGAGGAGTATGGATATGGTCTTGGATTGAAGAAAGCTTGCCTAGATCAAACGTTATGGCACAAAATGCAAATGTGCACAAGAAATGGGAAATGAATGATTCTTGAAGAATAATCCAAACAAATGGTATGGAAATGATCTATGAGTGATGAGGATCAAGAATCCAGCAAGAGTTTTGTGAATGGAGTCTTGTAGCAAGAGTTTGCGGAGAATGAGCAATTTTGCACAAGATATGAGAATGAGAGAATGGGTGTGTATTATGGCTGCTTCTAACCCTAATTCTGATTGTTATGGAATATATAAGGCAATGCAAAAGGGTTAGATCAAATGCACGTGAGAGAGAGCTGATTTTTGTGAAAATGCAAATTTGGCCCAAGTGTTCCATAAGCATGACAAGCTCATGATTTGCTGGCCTCTCTTGCATGTGCATTCACCATCCCACCAATGATTCCCAGCAAATAATTTCAGCCCTTGGATGTAAGCTATCACACAATTGTCATGCCTTGTGCAAATTCAAGTGTAAAATGCAAGTTTTATGGAACTTTCTCATGTGCACGAATTTTGCCACTTTTCTTTGAGCCAAATGACCTAAATGAGATTCATTTTGATTGTGTAAACTTACTTTGGACATAGCATAGAAAACTATCCACTTTTGAACCTTTGTGCAAATGGCTTGGCCTTGAAATTTTGAAATTTGCCCTAGAATACCCATTTTTTCGAGGGACTTATAGGAAAATCTATGAATCTCCAGAAAATGCTCTTGTACTTTTTAAAAATGGCAGACCTTACTCTCCAACTTTCATTTTTACCTTTGGTCCATTTGAAGATTTTTTGATCAAGTTAAGGCCTTGTGAAGTTTTAGGTCAAAATAGCCAAAAATAATAACTTTTCCATAACCAACTTTGTGCACATTTGCCAAAACCCCTCAAACCACCAAAATTCTTGGACTTTAAGCTCACCAAACATATTATAACATTGAATAGACCTCATTTGGCCAAAAAAGTTGGGTTGGACCCCTTGGAATGGCACAGTTGACTTTTTCTGGGCCTAGTTGACTTTCTGCTTCATCTGCAAGTAACTGAGGCAAAGACTGACTTCCACTTGGAATTTTTCAATGAAAATTGACATGTAGGAACCTATTATCATATAGAAGACATTTCCCAAAAGATTTGGCCAAAATTATGAGGTTAAGGCCCTTGAAACCAAAACCCTAATTTGGTTGCACTGCCTAGGGGCCTTGCATTGTCTTGAAACTTGTGATGACTAAGCAATCTTCTGAGCTTTTGCAAGTGAACTTGGCCTTGCCAAAGGAGTCTAGACTCATCATAGGCCTCTCACAAATCCATTGGAACCCTTGTCTTGGCTTAAATGGCCTTCAACACCTCCCCAGATGGCCATATGCCTCATGCTAGGGCTTGATGCTTGTCATGCTTTATTTTTCTATGCTATAATGCTATATATATGATATGCTTATGATGCAAATGGTGTATTATGATTCTTAAAATGAAGAGGGCAAATTTGGGGTTCTACAGCTGCCCCTATTCAAGCAACTGTTGATCTGAAAAGGACATTTGCTTCCGCTTTCGACCGTTCAAGATAAACTGTGGTTGAATACCCAAGAAAAACAGAAATTTGCGCTCTGATGCAGAAAACAAGAAATGGGAAATAAACCTAATCCAATGACGTTGCAACTGAGCTGAGAGATGAGCAGACGAGCTCCTTCCAACGAAACCTGTAGATGTTTAAGAATTGGCAGAATTTTTGACCAACAAGAAATGTTGAATTCAGTTCAGAATGTCCTATCAGATGTTGGGACATTATCAAACAGAGTATGTGAACTTATTTCAGGATGTCTCATCAGATGTTGGGACATTGTGTAAATAACTTCAGTTCAGTTTTTCAGGATGTCCCAACAGATGTTGAGACATCTCAGACCTGCTACCAGAATTAATTATTGATTAACTGATCAGAGATATTTAAGGAGAATTATCTGGAATTAATTAATGATGGATAAAAACAGAACAAGGTGCATCTGTAGGGAGTTTTATATTGAAGATTCAGATTAAAACAGAAGACCTAAATCACCTAGAATCTAGGAGGTAACAAACCCTAAATTCAAGGTGGAAGCTGCATGTGCATTAGGGCTGGATCATTCTACAGAAAGCCCAAAATTACAGATACCTATTTAAGCAACAGAAACTCATAGAATTGAGTACGAATTTCAGAAGACCAAATAGGGTGTCTAGTGTTTTAATAGCAGGTTATTTTAATTGTACCACTTTATGAGCTTTTAAGCAAAAGTGCATTTGTAACTTGATTGAAACTGGTAAGTAAGATCAAGCTGTATTGTTTGAAGGATGTCTTCAATTTTTGTAAACTTGTAAACTTGATCACTGTGTGATTGAGGGGGAGTGAGTAGGGTACTCATATCTAAGTTGTGTCTTAGGTAGAAATTGCATTGGGTAGTTATTAAGTGATAGATTAAACATGGTGGTTTAAGTCTAGAATTAATAATACTTATAGTGGATTTCCTCCTGGCTTGGTAGCCTCCAGATGTAGGTGTGGTTATACACTGAACTGGGTTAACAAACTTCTGTGTTGTTTACTTTTCTAGCTATTTAAGTTTTGGTTAAATTTGTCAAGTGTCCTATCAAGTGTTGGGACATCTCTTAGGACATCTCATACCTGATCACAGAATTTCAATTGGCATCAGAGCAGGCACCCTGCCTGTTTATACTGGGTGAGATCTAGGGAATACAAATTCTGTAACATGGACAAAGATTTAGGGTCAGTAAATAGACCACCTATACTGGATGGATCTAATTATGACTACTGGAAGCCAAGAATGATTGCATTCTTAAGGTCACTTGACAACAGGGCATGGAGAGCAGTCAATGTTGGATGGGATCATCCTGTCCAAGACACCAAAGATGGATCAAAAGTGCTGAAACCTGAAGAAGAATGGAGTAAGGAGGAAGAAGACTCAGCACTAGGCAACTCAAAAGCCTTAAATGCTTTATTCAATGGCATTGATAGGAACATTTTCAGACTTGTGCATCATTGTGAGCTGGCCAAAGATGTTTGGGATACTCTCAAAACAACTCATGAAGGAACATCAAAAGTAAAAATGTCAAGACTTCAACTTCTCACCACCAAGTTTGAAAACTTGAGAATGAAGGAAGATGAATCAATTCATGAGTTCTATATGAACATCTTGGATATAGCCAATACTTCTGGAGCTTTGGGAGAAAAGATGACTGATGAAAAGCTTGTAAGAAAGATTCTCAGATCTTTGCCAAAAAGATTTGACATGAAAGTCACTGCAATAGAAGAAGCTCAAGACATATGCTCCATGAAAGTTGAAGAACTCATTGGTTCCCTTCAATATTTTGAGATGGGAATGAATGACACAAATGTCAAAAAGAACAAAAGCATAGCCTTGGTGTCAAATACAGATGAAAAAGAAGATGATGAATCAGCAAATGATAAAAGCTTATCAGAAAACCTTGCCTTGCTTGGAAGACAATTCAAACAGATTCTCAGAGGAATGGAAGGCAAATCCAAACCTAGTGGAAGAAACACAAACTCTGAGAACAGAAGACCTTATGATGCTAACAAAAGATTAAAGTATGCTGAAAAGACCAGTCAAGATAAAGGAGTCAAATGCCATGAATGTGAAGGATATGGACACATCAAGATTGAATGTCCTACCTACTTAAAGAGGCAAAAGAAAGGACTCTCTGTGACCTGGTCTGATGAAGACTCAGGAGATTCAGAAGAAGAATCAGCTAAGCATATTACTGCTTTAGCTGGACTGTGTGAATATGATAGTGATTCCAGTTGTGGAGAACTCACTTATGAAGAACTTGAGCAAGCATTCAAAGATCTATACAAAAGAAGCTCTGAAATATGCAGTGAAGTTATAAAGCTAAAGAAGCAGAATGAGGCATTAGAAGATGACAAAGCAAATGATCAGGAGATCATTGACACCTTAAAAAGTGAAGTAAGCCTTCTCAACTCTAAGTTGGAACATATGTCCAAATCTGTTAGAATGTTGAACAGCAACTCAAACACACTGGATGTTATTCTCAGCAATAATAAACATTCAGGGGACAAAAGTGGACTGGGATATAACAGAGATGAAGCCAGCTCTAGCAAAACTACTTCAAAAACTACACAGTCAAACAAGATGTCCCAACAGATGCTTCAACATCAGAACACAAAGACAAACATAATGTTCCAACAGATGTCTCAACATTCTGGAAAGAACAAAATGAAGAAGAAGTATCAAAGATGGAGATGCCACCACTGTGGAAGATTTGGGCATATCAAACCTCACTGTTATAAGCTACATGGATATCCAAATCAGATGTTTCAGCAACCTTCCAAACAGAAAGTAGAAGGTACCAAGAAAGTGCTGCATAGACATCAAAGAAATCAGCAACCTCCTAAGCAGAAGACAGAGGTCATCAAGAAGGTTTGGAGACCAAAAGCTGACACTCAGACTGATCAAAGCCACATACCCAATAACAAGATCAACAATCAAGCTTGGAGATCAGCTGAACAACACACAGGGCAGAGGCATCAAAAGAAATCTCAACTCATCTGGTCAAAGAAAAGTACTGCATACATAGCACATACATCACTGAGAGTATCAGCTAAAGAAGACTGGTACTTTGACAGTGGATGCTCAAGACACATGACTGGATTGAAGAATTTGCTAGTAAACTTAAAATCACAGTCATCCAGGTATGTGACCTTTGGAGATGGAGCTAAAGGAGAAATCAAGGGAGTTGGAACCTTGGATTGTAAAGATGTTCCAAGACTAGATGATGTGCTGCTAGTTAAAGGTTTAACTGCTAACCTGATCAGCATAAGTCAACTATGTGATCAAGGATACAGTGTAAACTTTACCAAATCTGAATGCATAGTGACTAACAAAGAACAAGAGGTTGTCATGAAAGGAGCCAGATCTAAAGACAACTGTTACATGTGGGAATCCCAAAATCTCAGTCTCACTTCAACTTGCTCTTTAGCTAAAGAAGAAGAAGTGAAACTATGGCACCAAAGACTAGGTCACCTTCATTTCAGAGGCATAAAGAAGATCATATCTATGGATGCTGTAAGAGGTATTCCTAAACTGAAGATTGATGATGGCAAAATATGTGGTGAATGTCAAATAGGCAAGCAAACCAAGATGTCTCATCCAAAGCTCCAACATCTGACAACTTCCAAAGTTTTGGAACTTCTACATATGGATCTTATGGGACCTATGCAGGTTGAAAGTCTTGGTGGTAAGAGGTATGCCTATGTTGTGGTTGATGATTTTTCAAGATATACATGGATAAACTTCATCAAAGAAAAGTCAGATGTATTTGATGTATTCAAAGAATTATGTCAAAGATTGCAAAGGGAAAAATCCAGCTGTGTGATCAGAATAAGAAGTGATCATGGAAAAGAATTTGAAAATCAAAAGTTCTTAGATTTCTGCTCTTCAGAAGGAATCAATCATGAGTATTCTTCACCTATCACTCCTCAACAGAATGGGATTGTTGAAAGGAAGAATAGAACCATTCAAGAATCAGCAAGAGCTATGATCCATGCTAAAAAGTTACCTCTATACTTTTGGGCTGAAGCTATGAACACTGCCTGTTACATCCATAACAGAGTTACTTTAAGGAAAGGAACTTTGTCCACAATATATGAAGTCTGGAAGGGCAGAAAACCCACAGTTAAGTACTTCCATGTTTTTGGAAGTATCTGTTATATTCTGGCAGATAGGGAGCAAAGAAGAAAAATGGATCCTAAAAGTGATGAAGGGATTTTCCTTGGATACTCCATAAACAGCAGAGCATATAGAGTATTTAATTCTAGAACCAAGGTTATCATGGAATCCATAAATGTGATAATTGATGATGCTCCTTGTAATACCTCAAAATTTGCCCTCATTCTTTTCACCTTAATTGGCTTGCGCTTTATATTCATCTGCATTTCTCACTAGGTCATAACAGCATAATCATGCATTTCGTTGGCTCTTAAGGCATGGGATTGTTGGGATCTGAAGAATCAAGTCATTCCCTTTATTTGAGGTTACTACTCTGCTGGAGTTGGAATGAGAACTTCATGCCCTATCTACAATCATAAGATAAATTCAAGGTGGTCTTGTCGTTCAAGGAATTCCATCGTTACTTGAGACATAATTCATTGAAGATCATAATGAGTGCAGAGCTGATTAGGGTTTCATGGCAAAGGGAAGTTGGTTTGTGGTGCAAGAGATCAAGTTACATATCCTTATGACGGCCAGGGTATTGTGGCCCTCTTCTTTCAACGTGTTGTTTGTAATACGAGTGAATGAGTTTGAGATCTGAAAGTTGGATTGAGAGTTTAAGATTAAATATGTTAAGATGGGTTGCATAAATTACTTGGGCTTTAATGATCCTCCCTTTCGTGTTAACTAAACCTATAAACCTTGGGTTGGTTCATTATACATAGTAAACATAACCCAAGCATAAATTCTATTTGGAATCCTTCCTAAGGTTCATTTCCAAATGTCCATCTCCATTTTCAATGGGCGTCCAATTTTATTCCGCTTTTACTTGTCCACCTTTATATTCGATCCGTAATCATATCCAAAGTCACAAATTCATTCGAAGTGCGTGGAAGGCATGTTCATCTAATTGCAAAATCACGGTCATGGATATATTAGGGTTGTTTAAAGTCTAAACCATGTTTGCTATCCAAATTATCTTTGTTCCCATTTTAATCCCAAATTAGGTCCCTAAACTAGTTTTCTTTCCAAAAATTTCCATACCATTTTTGTCCAAACTTCAATTCAAATCCAAAATTTGATCCATACCATTTTTGTCCAAACTCCAACTCAAATCCATAAATGATCCATTACCATATTCAAATTTCAATTAAAAATTCATAAATGATTTATTCAAGAATATCTTCAAAATTCTTTCAATTCCATAAAATAGATCTTTATATTATTTTCCGGCAACCAGTATAAAATAGATACAATCAGAAAATGCAGAAGGTGAACAGAAGAATAAATTTAGGCAAAAAAATCAGAACCAAAAAAGGGAGTTTATTTCTCCATTCACAAACGGCAACCAGAAAAAATAGTTAGAAAAAGAAGAAGTCCGTTACATTGGAAAAGATTCTAACAGAAGCTGAAACAGAAGATAAACAAAGATAGTCTTCGTCCTCTACAAAAAACTAAAAAAAAAGTCTCAAGCCTTCACCCTTCATCATGGTCTTCACGCATCATTTTCTCCGTCAACTGGATTATGCATCAAAGAACTCTCAACTTACCACATCCTATTCAAGTAGCATATTACAGATGAGAATATAGATTTGTTTCAACGGATAAAAAATGTGCTAGCCAAATTAATTGAATCCAGAAGTTCATACCTTAAGTCACAACCGAATTTCCTTCTAGAAGATTCACTAATTCCAACTGAAATCATAACCGAATTTTTTCCAGAAGGTGCACCTGAGAATTCCAGAACCATCTTCCAGCAGCTATAAATAAAAGGTATCACCAACTTTCAGGGGCTGAACATTCTTCAACATTTTTTCATCCTCTTCTCCATTTTTTCTTCGGCAATTCTCGCATCTTCTTCAATTCCTCTCACAGTTTCAACACTTTCATCACCTTTAACGGCAGCCATCCCCTTCATCTTCATATCCTCCAATCTCCATAACCATCATCTTCAAATTATCAATCCTCAATCATCACCTTCATCAACAAACTGTTATTGCATCTGCTAATTCTCTGAACATTCCACTTCACATCATCATTATCATCTCCACTACAGCAATTCGCGAGGCATCAACTCAACAACCTGCATAACAAATTCACGGACTCTTTATCAACAACATTCAGTATTGAGAGGCTCAATATTAACAACTTCAGATCTGCAGAATCGCAAGAGATGGATCAAATCGCAAGAGATGGATCAAGAAGTGGAATACCTGGATTTGAAGATGCACCAAACCTTTTTTTTTCTGTTTGTTGATCGCAACAATGTCTTTGGCGTTATTGTTCGGCCTACTTCAACTGTGATCGGTACAATGGTTTCCACTGTGATAGAGAGTGATTGGCCATGTGATGCGGAAGGATACGGTGTTGCTTCGGTTTCGGAATATTTTGAGAGGGCCAAGATGAGATCACGGTGTGAGAACACGGTGATGAAAATGTTAAAACAACAGAGTCGATGTCGTGTTGCCAACGGCGTACGTGATCGGAGAGGAAGGCAGGGTCGTTTGTTCTTCGATGATGAAGTCAGCGTTCTCCGATGACGAGGTTCTTCCCAAGGAAGCTGAAGGCATACGCGGCGGATCCAAAGGTGTGTCAGCAAGTTATGAGGCCGCGTCCAGGAAAAAGAAGACGGAAGAGATGAGTGGAGAGGATACTGACGCGGCGGATTTTTTGGTTTGACCTGCGTTGGTGTTTTTGGCGGAGAGAGAAGATGGAGGGATCGCGTGTTTTCGGCAAGAAGACGGAAGTTGTGAGGTCAATTAGGGTTTCTATCCCCTTTGCCTATATGATTCAAGAACAATTGGGCTGTGGGTCTTCAAATTGTGATGTCCACCATCGAATTCCTATTAGTACCACCTTGTTTTCTAAAACACCTCCCTTTGCGTAAAGCTTCTTGGGCCACTCTTGGCACACTCTTTGTACTGAATCCCCCCTGTTAATTTCTCTTTACTTTATACAAAATTGTGGTTATTGCTTGGGAAAAGTTGTTAATTAATATCTTCGTTAATTAATTTTATTGTTACGATTAGTCCATGGTTTAATGGCTTAACAATTTTAATTAGAATTCTTGGCCTTGATTTTAATTATTTGTTATGCACTAATTATCGGATATAAGTGTTTACGTTTCAAATCGATACGGATCGATTTCGATTATGGCCAAAGCTTCACAATGATTATGGGAGATGGACATTTATTTTGCTCATAGGAGACTAAAAGGCCTTGCTTAAGGTTTTTTTTGGATTTCTTTTATGTGAAAAAGTCGGCACGTCATTCAAGTATGTAGTCTCGATACGCCATTTTAATGCGTCGTTTTCTTTTCTTAGATTTTTGTATAGATTAGAAACAAATCTATAAAAATAGGAAAAAGCATGAGAAAATTCCCCAAAAATTAAAGTAAATTAATAATTGAATTTAGGAATTTGTGACATTTTTATTTTCTGGAATTTGTTTATTTTCGAATTAATTATGAATTTTTCTATTAATTAGTGTTATTGAATTTCTATTATTTGTGCTGAATTTTGTTTATTTTATTTAAGTAACTTCCATCAATATTTTTGAGCCACTCTTTTTTCTGTAATTATATGACTCATAATATTCCTTAGGATATTTTTAATGGAATTTTGAAGACCTTTTATCATAGGTTTTAGTGGAGTAACCCTTAGGAAATAATGATTAATCTTAACTGAAATTAAATAATTTTTAGGCATAAGAAAGATAAGTATTTTTAGAATCCCTCTTAGTACCATGTTAGAGATAATGTTAGGATCTTACAATTTAATTTTCATAATTTTTCTAGAAGTTTTAGTATTTTTTTAGAATATTAGTTTAGGCCTAATTATGCATAATTTCCTTAGGTTAGGCCATTAGGAAAAATAATGTTCAAAAAAAAAATAATAATAATAATAGTATAGATTAATTTTAGTCATAGAATTTAGCATTAGACTTAGGTTTAGTTTAATTTGTTTTAGGATAAACATTAAGTTTGACCTAGATTTAGAATTTAGTATGAAGTTCATCTCCATATAGAAATAGAATAAATAAATAAGACTATTTATTATTCATGCCTTTAAGGCATTTTTAGAATATTATTTCTTATGATTCATTGTTTTGCTTTATTTTGATCTTACAACTTTAATAGGATTCCCCATTTGTTCTTAGAATCAACTTAACTTCATTAAGAAGTAAGTTGAATTCTAATAGTTTTAAGTTTCCATTAGGAGTAGAAAACCTCACTAACCATTAGGATCACTTTGTAAATACATAACAAAATAGGATTGGGTCTTAGTCCCTTAGATTTTTCCTTGTATCAACTTGAGTCTTTCTTTCTCCCTTCAAAAGAAAAGCAATAAAATACTTAATAAAAACCGGACAATCTTGTACGACACGAGACTTTGTTGCGGAGTGTTTATACGCGTCCTGTTTCGGGGCGAGGTGTAAATACTTCCCGCGATGGATAGGTCTTAGTACAAGACAGTTCACAAACAAAAGCAACAAAAACACTTAATAAAGTTCAACAAGCTAGTGAACTTAAACCCTAATCCTAGGAAACCAGTCTTGGATAAATTCTCCTTGCTGGGTATGCTTGTTCTATTATTCCATCTTGGAATGTAGAGTCAAGTGTACATTCCACGGAAAAGAGTTTGAATTCACTTCCTTGTGCCAAATTCATACAAAACTCTTAAAAGACAAAAACAAACAATAAGCGACTATCCTGCGGGAACTTCTCTTCTCATCTCATTCACTCACAACGCGAACTCGCGACGACTTGTCTCGCATGCAAGACGGTAAACGCACTCGTACCAGACGAGCCTGCAACACCTGAGCATAGACATACGCAGTTCCAGCATAAAAAACACAAACAAATAGTTCCCGCCTAGGTTAGGCGAACTACGTCGACTCTGATCCTCATTATCCCGATGAGGTACGTAGGCAGCGGGGTAGGGCCCGTTCGAGCACACTCTTTATTTTCCCTACATTTTCCCCATTCTTTAGTTTGGTTTTCTTATTTTGTTCTTTTCTCATTTCTCATTCCATTCCATTTAGCGGTTCATTTGTTCAGCAACACTTTATTTCTCACCCTTTGAAACAAGCAAGCAAGCGTGGATCCCGTCGGGTACGGCGGACGGATTGGGGTGCTA